>OW121851.1:48435122-58435122 GCA_933228895.1 Platycnemis pennipes | reverse complement strand
ATCCATCCGTTCATTCCAAATACTATTTTGTCAGCTTCTGAAGAATAAAATTATTTTTACATTACAGTCTTGTAATTATTTCAAGTGACAACCGATCCAAGCGATATAGCGAGATGTTGCTTTTCGGACTTATGCATTAGCCTCATGCACAACAACATTTCCAACTCCCGCTTTCTGCATCGTACCGAACCTCAGTTTAATTCTCTGGAAATCAACGACTCATGTGAAGCATTGTGAGGAATGAATTCGGCAGCAACTTTTCTGCTGGATGGAGTTTTCTGCTTACACTCGGACAATAGATCTTAATTACAGGATTTTGGTGCCGGAGCTCCTCGGATTTGTGTGCGACAGCGTACTTGTGCCACATAAATCGATGTTCCGGTGTCAAATCCGACCATTTCTATCACTCCCAGAGAATTTTGTGAGGAGTACTGCGAGCTCAAAAACTCACCCGCTCGTTAGAGGGAACGTCAAGCTGTCGATGCCTCAGATCACTCAAATGGGAATCTACTCATGTCGAAAGTTGGGATCCCTTCGCTTTCCCGAAAAATTACCCTGCACAGAAATGTACCACGTCCTCAGAATATAAAAAACACCCCTAGCAAAAGAAATAACGATGCATTTACAACACAGCCATTTCCACAAGGTATTTTATCGCTCAAAAATATAGTTTTTAAGCCAAATCACACCATATGATGCTGCTTAGCAACGAAAAGACCAATAAAATACCTAATGGAAATTGCTGTTCAGAAAATTTTTCTTTTCTATTCGAAGAAAGATTTACACATAGTTTCACCTGATATTGCCAACTAGTCCAGCAGTCAGTCGTCTCCCCAAAGTACGGCTCTCGCGATTTCTTGGTCATGCGTCATGTTACAAGACATATAATAATAAATGATACATTACTCATAACTTGCCTGTGAGATAGGTTTCCATGATCCACTATGAGTGAACGGAAATCAGGAAGTATGAACAAGTGTTGAGCATTTTGGGGAAGGATAGAAGTTTGTTTGCGGAGATTAGGAGGAAGTAGAGCAAGTGTTAGCAACTGATAATTAGGGGAAAAGGACACTGATGATCATATGTATCTGTGGGATAAGGCGTTAAGAATTACACAAGCGTCCGTGCGTATTTCCTTTTATTCTCTCGTTCACTCCAAGATACACTCGCGGGTGGTTCGTTCCGGTCTGTCTGCCCGGGTGTAGCGGGAGAAAGCTTTTATACACGTCGACGAGGGTTCCACACCTCTCCGGAACTTTCTCGAAGCCCCGTCTCGAAGTTTCGAAGACGTCCAGACCGGGAGCTGGTTGAATGGTGCCACACCAAGACGTTGAAGCCAGACCGGGAGCTGGTTGAATGGTGCCACACCAGCCCCCTGCGGAGACTGGAAGTCCGTTGTAGGCCAACAGTTATGGGAGATAGCGATCAGGAAAATGCACTCGGCGGCCGTATCGCGTCGTCACCGTAGGCGGCATGTCTGGTGGTGATAAGGCGGGTGTGCATTGTTCGCGGGCTGCTTCGTCTCCGGGGTTGGGCACCGCAGGGATGTCGTCGGCCAAAATAAAGGCTGGTTTTACCCTGTCAATAGAAACAATAATATTATTGTCCTTTATACGCAGCGTGAAATTCTTGTTGTCCCGGCTGAGCACGCGGTATGGGCCGGTGTACGGAGGTCTTAAGGCGCCACGCACGGTGTCGTCTCTTAAGAAGACATGCGTGCATGTGGCAAGATCCTTGAAAATGAAGATCCCAGGTGTGGCATGGCGTGAGGCAGGAACAGGTCGCAAACGAGCTGTAATTTGCCGAAGCCGGTCCACGAATAGGGTGGTGTCCAAGGGATGCTCGGCGTTGGGGGTTGGTTGAATGAATTCCCCAGGGAGTTTTAGTGGTTCGCCGTACAGCATCTCCGCGGTCGATGCCTGAATATCCTCCTTGAAGGCGCTCCGGATTCCGAGGAGCACTATTGGCAGGGCTTCGTACCACGATGAGCCGGGGTGGCACATAATTGCTGCCTTTAATTGTCTATGTAGGCGCTCTACCATGCCGTTTGCTTGGGGGTGATAAGCTGATGATCGAGAGCGATGTGCGCCTATGTATGCTGATAAAGCGTGTAATAGCTTTGACTCGAATTGGCGGCCTTGGTCAGTTGTTATGCGTTCCGGGCAGCCGAATCTGGATATCCAGCCACGGGTGAATGCGTCTGCGACATCTTCAGCCGTGATCCGCTCCAGAGGGAAGACTTCTGGCCAGCGGGAGAAACGGTCTATTGCTGTAAGGCAGTACTGGAAGTGATTGGCCGATGGTAGTGGACCAATGATGTCCAGATGAACATGCTTAAAACGGGCGGACGGTGGTACGAAGTGTCCAAGTGGTGAAGAGACGTGCCGGGTAATTTTGGCTCGTTGGCATGGCATACAGGCTCGGCTCCAAGCGCGAGCATCTCGTTGAATAAGGGGCCAGACGAAACGCTCCGCAACAAGCCGGGCCGAGGCGTTGGGACCAGGATGACTAAGGCAGTGAAGAGATTCGAAAACCTGTCGCCTGTGTGACGCAGGGACATATGGTCTGGGGCGACCAGTGGATGTGTCGCAGTAAATTTCGGTATTTAATCCAGGGACATGCATGCGTTGCAAATGCAATGATGAATTTCCTTCGAGTACTTCTTGAAGTTCAGAATCTTCCAGTTGAGATTGTGCAAGAGAGGCTAGGTCAATCGGCGACGGGTTAATGGCGTCGGTGCGGGAAAGCGCGTCTGCGACGATGTTTTCTGACCCGCTAATGTGGCGGATATCGGTCGTAAATTGTGCAATGAAGGTGAGATGGTTTAGTTGGACAGGAGGAAGTTTGTCTCCCTGTTGTTGGAACGCGAAGCACAGCGGCTTATGGTCCGTGAATATTATGGCGTGCTGCGCTTCAAGGATGTGTCGAAAATGTCTCACCGCCAAATAAATTGCCAGAAGTTCACGGTAATACGCTGGCCACTTCGACTGTCCGGTGGTGAGCTTCTTAGAAAAGAAAGCCAAGGGTTGCCAGTTATTGTCGACGCGTTGTTGTAAACTAGCTCCTATGGCTGTTTGGGAGGCGTCCGTAAATAAGCCGAGGATTGCTTCTGGAATTGGATGCGCCAGGAGTGTGGCATTAGAGAGGGCAGCCTTGCAGTCGGAAAAAGCCTTTTCTAAGGTCGGTGTCCATTCGACGCGCTGAGAACCGCGAAGTCCGGAGAGGGCCGTGTGGAGCGCGGCCTGGTACTCAGAGGCATGCGGCAGGTACTGACGATAGAAGTTCATGACTCCCAAAAAACGTCGAAGAGCGCGTGCATTGGTTGGTTTAGGCAATTCCTGTAAGGCGGAGACTCTCTCGGGAAGGGCTCGAATGCCCTCTGTAGTGATTTGGTGACCCAAGAAGGTCACTGATTGTGAACCGAGAACGCTTTTGCCGAAATTCACCAGGATGCCGTGCTGCTCCAGTCGATGAAAGACTGCGTTAAGATGTTTCTCGTGCTCACTGGGGTTAGAACTAAATATCAGGATGTCATCCACATATGGGAAGCAGAAGTCAAGTCCTTGGAGTACCTCGTCAATAAAACGTTGGAACGTTTGGCCGGCGTTACGAAGTCCAAAGCTCATGAAAGGAAATTCGTAGAGACCAAACGGTGTGGTAATGGCTGTTTTTGGCACGTCATCAGGATACACAGGTATTTGTGAGTAGGCCTTCACGAGGTCGAGGACGGAAAAAATCGTGCTTCCGTGCAGGTTGGCTGCGAAGTCCTGAATATGGCGTATTGGATATCGGTCCGGAATGGTTCGAGCGTTGAGGGCACGATAGTCGTCGCAAGGGCGCCAACCATCATTCTTCTTTGGAACGAGATGTAATGGTGATGCCCATGGGCTCTTCGATCGACGCGCTGTTCCATTCCGGATCATCGCTTCGAACTCCGCCTTCGCGATGACTAGACGCTCTGGAGCCAGTCGGCGCGGACTGCAAGACACTGGTGGTCCAGGTGTAGTCTTAATATAATGAACGGTCTTGTGGCGAGTCTCCCGCGGGATACCAGGTGGGCGAGATAGTCCGGGAAACTTCGCGATGAGCTTCTGATAGGGTGACGGTGACAGCAAGACCTTGACACTGGGCGGACCCGGAGATGCAGGAACACCTGAGACAGCGAGTCCAGTTTTTCCGTCTATCAGGCGCCTGAAGCGACAGTCAGGCAGTAGCTGGTAGTGGGCGAGGAAGTCTGCTCCAATTATGGGGGTGGCTACGTCGGCAATGATAAAACGCCACGAAAAATCGCGGCGGAGTCCGAGATTTAATTGCAGTGGTAAGTAACCATAGGTCCGGATGATCGTCTGGTTGGCGGCGCTGAGGTCCAATCCGGTAGGAGAGAAGTGGCCATTTAATAGTCGCCGCGGGAAACAGCAGAGGTCGGAGCCAGTATCGACGAGGAATCGATGCTTGCTGACCCGGTCTGTGACGAGGAGGCGGCTTCCTGTGAGTTGGCAACCGGTTTCCGCCACTAGCGGCTGCCGTCGGAGTTTTCCGACTCGTAAGAGCAGGGCGTCGTGCAGCGTCGAGCCTGATTTCCGAATTTGCGGTGATACCAACAGACACGGTCCGACGTGGAGCTTGAGCTGGAGCGAGATGCTGGAGAGCCTGAGGGGGCGGTGGGATAGGAACGGCCGCGGGATCGAGACCGCCGGTGATTGCAGCGAGAGCACGCTTGAAGAGCGGCTACCTTCTGAGTTAAGTCCTGCAACTGTTTGGAGAGGGAAAGAATCGGATCGGTGATCGGCGTGCTGGTAGCGGCGTGAATGGCGGCGGGAACGCTCGGCGGAGAGACTTCAATGATGCGGTCCGCGAGCTTGGCGACTTCGTCCAATGGTAGGTTCAGTTGGACTTGAAGAATAGCTTGGACGGCAGCCGGGAGACGCTGCAGCCATAGCGTCCGAAGTAGATTATCCTGGACTTGGGTGGTTCCTGCTAACGAGCGAAGATGGCGCAGGAATTGAGAGGGAGTCCGCTCGCCTAGCTCTTCCTCGGTGAGGAGCTGCCTAACCCGCTTTTCTTCGGACAGCGAGAGGCGCCGAATAAGTTCCTCCTTCAGACGTTGGTACCGACCTTCACTGGGAGGATTAATAAGAATATCCTGAACCTCCGCCGCCCATCTGGCGTCGAGATGGGAGGCGACGTATCCATATCGCGTGGCGTCTTGAGTGATGTTCGACAGAGCGAATTGAGCTTCCACTTGGGCAAACCATACGACAGGATTATCAGGCCAAAACGGTGGGAGTTTCGGGGACACGCGGTGGACGCCCGGTGTGTACGCAGCCTGATGTTGTGCATCACGCTCTCCCGCGTCTGCGAGAGTCGTGAGGTGAATTCTCCGCTGCAGCTCTTCGTTTTCTTGCTTAAGTAGCGTAAGCTGCCGCTGAAGCTCCTCCATGGCGAGTAATCACGTCGGGGTCACCAACTGTGGGATAAGGCGTTAAGAATTACACAAGCGTCCGTGCGTATTTCCTTTTATTCTCTCGTTCACTCCAAGATACACTCGCGGGTGGTTCGTTCCGGTCTGTCTGCCCGGGTGTAGCGGGAGAAAGCTTTTATACACGTCGACGAGGGTTCCACACCTCTCCGGAACTTTCTCGAAGCCCCGTCTCGAAGTTTCGAAGACGTCCAGACCGGGAGCTGGTTGAATGGTGCCACACCAAGACGTTGAAGCCAGACCGGGAGCTGGTTGAATGGTGCCACATATCAAATGTTGGGTAACCAAAGAAAATGTATTTTGATAGTCTCAAGAGAGGTAGGACATACTTTAATATGAAGAGAGAAATCGTGCTGAAAAGGAGCCGTTATGTGATAGCAATGCAAAGAAGAGTAGAGGCACTACTTAAAAAGCCATGCAAACTGATAAAAACCTATAAATCATTCAACATTTACCCTGTTTACTGTCCAGTATGTCTTTCGTTCTGCTTTTTCTCTCTCAGAAATGGTGTGTTTTATACTGCCTATAATTTCTCAGGTTCGTCCTACACTTCAGCCACAAACTTCTTACTCACACTATGGTAATTAAGGCATAGTGCACCTAGAGGAATATCCAGGGAGATGGTATGGGTAAAGAAAAGAACCATCTTTCAAACAACACATAAGTAACAAGACTTTCGGGGAAAAGATTCGCTTTAGCGGAAATTCCGTCTTCCGCGACCACATTCCTGCCTCCACACTCACGGATAGCGACAGCTACCCCTTTAATTCCCCCCGAACTCCACGACGACGCATATAACCATTAATAAAAAGTCCCGGCGAGAGCCACGCCCCTTCCGCCTCCACGCGGAGTTACCTGAGGGGAGAGGGGAGAGAGAGAGAAAGTACTTCCCGGGGGAGTGCGAAAGGAGTGGGACATAAAGAAAGATACACCAACAAACCTTTCGCCGTAATATATTCCCGAAGCCCATCCCTCCCTCCCTTTATGCCTAAAAAAAACAATCCACCCACCCCCCAAAATTTTATTTCTTTCATCCGTTCCCCCCTCGCACTTCATCCCGTCTACATTTCCAGACGCTCCACCCACGCTACCCACACACGCGCTGGCCAACGCCCGACTCCTTTATCCATCTCTCTCCTCCCCTCGTGTTCCGACAGACCTCTTCCTCTCTCCTTCTCTTCCCTCCGGCCGGAAGATCCAAATCCGCATCCCGGAGAAACAAAGTCGGGTTAGGCCGAGAGGGCGGACTATCCAAACGGGACTGGAACTGCGAGGGGGGGGGGGGGAGGTAAAAAAGGGGAAAAATAAATATACGGCCCTCGGGGGATAACTTGAGCGATCCCTACTTACTCCTTTCCTCCTCTCTTTTACGCGCCTCGTATCTCCCACGCGAGTATTCCGATAGGCCGAGATATTCACTCCTCCACTACCCCTAAAAACCACGCTGAAAATATTTCCTCGCTTCTCTATTTTATTGCGGCGCCTACCTTCTTCCTCTACGTCCACACAATATCCTACTTCGGCCAAAAACTTCTAACTCACGCCATTCTAATTAAGGTACAGGCGCCCTAGAGGAGTATCCAGGGAGATGGCATAGGGAAAAAAAGTCTGTTGAAGCCTATAACCTTATTCAAGGAACCATCAAAGGAACCACGTGGAGGTGCACGACAAGTAAAACAAGGACGCAATGTTTCTCATACAATAGCTCCAGCTAGACGATATTTAAGAATCGGTGGGGCCCATTTGGCGTTTTTACTAGACTGATAGAGATTTAATTCCAGATCTGAATAAATAACAGGAAACCAGCTCATTTCAACATATTTGACGTGTTGATATAAGCTTCTTTGAATTGAAAGGACTTAGTAAAGAAAATCAATATATCAGGAAGTAGGACGCCATATTACTATTACTTTTTTGATTGGTAGTCGTAGTAATACTAATAACTATTCAGATGAAGTAAAGATGTTATGCTTGTCTAAGGTTTAGGAGATTAGATTATATGGTACGATGTAACATTTGCTGTTGAAGCATCTAAAACCCAAGTCCCCTATACTTCACTGATTGGTGGATCGGGTTGATATAATGGTACTGATTTCTCATCCCGCGTTCGAATGCCAGAAGGGGTAGATTTTTCAATGTGATATCTACCGATGTTTACTTTAGTGCCATGTGGAAAACACCATTAAGTTCAGCACATACTCTGACCGTTGGATAGGGCATAAAAGCGTGGTCTGCTCGGAGTCGTTCGCTAAGATTAGGATGATGCCCACGCCAAGTTTCTACATATTATTTCTCCTATCCCTTTCAACCTCACCGTTACTAACCTTTTTCCGGTCTGAGGCGCCTTTAGGTGTGCGAGGACTAGACAACACTTATTAGATGAAAAGGACAGGCAGAAATCGGCTGGTCTGTACATAGACGGGATTATGGAACCTTCTGCCGTGGTGTAACTATCGCTGCCGACAATGCGATCGCTTTTTTTTCTCAATCGCCATTGAAAAAAATCATAATGCGAGCGGGCTCGTTAAGATGGACCATGATCGAGGCCCGAAACGATAATGAGCGGGCCTGTTGACGATCCAAAATGACTCGGGTTTGAATAGTAACTGTACATATCATACGATTACTCCCGGGGTTACGTTAGGTTGGACTCTGCGATACAACCTAAGTCTTCAGAGCATTTTGACACTTAATTCTAATAGGGCTCATGGAAGCAAAAAACGGAGGTCAGCTAGTGAATCGAACACTTCAAACGCCACTATTTCCCCGGTGACCACCAGTGACCACCATGCAGAAAAACTTAATGTGACCCAAAAAATGTGTTCCTAGCCGTTTTTTCAGTTACTTGTATTTAGCGTAACTCCACTACCAAGTCTTGAAACTTAAAACTCCTCGCCGTACACGGTTTCGTGAGTGCGCGCGGCAACATGTGGATGTAAAAGAAGTCTTGTACACTTCTGAAGGAGAGGGAAGAAAGTTGGACGAGGGTAGCTATAAACCTCAGGGTTACATTCTTCTACAATACAAGTTATCGGAAAAATTTTAACCGTACCGATTTTGGACTGACGTGGAAGTAGACTGTAGCCACTCAAAGGCAACATCCACGATTACAATACGAGCTAAGCATATGATAAATGCACCAAGGTGCCTTTTCCCTCCAATTCTTGTTCCATCCAACTTCACTTGTTCCTTTCTTCTCACTTTTACGCGGTCACCAACCAGTTATGTACTTAAACACACCAACCACAGCAGCTCGTGAATACCACAGATGCGGATGCAGAGCTTCCAACGCATTCTCTCCCCCACCGATTCGCGGAAATATCTACTCTGGCTCGCGTATAAAATATCTCCAGGACTCCCATGTAGATCCCCCATTCCTCGCTTTTCTCAGCCTCCTTTTCTCCATCCCGATTTCCTTTCGACGCCCCTAGAAGTGCCCCTGTATCTCTGGAGCGCTCTTTTCTGTTCTTACATCTCTCTCTTTCCCTCTTCCGGGAACTCGAACGACTGGAGGAGGAAGGCCTTCCCATGAGATATTTGTTTATGCGAAGAGGGGATGAGGAATGCCGGGAGGGAGATACTGGGAGATGGGAAAGGGTAGCGGGATGATAAGCAGATGAGAGAACGTAGCTTGTGGGAGTGGGGGAAAGGGAGAGTTGGACGAGGGCTTGCTTCGCCCGGGGAACATCAAAGGGTGTACCGAATCTGCAATTTTCGTACAAAGGCACATGTAGTCCACTATTCTGGGCAACGGCGATCCTATATATAAATTCACCAAAGGAATGGGCCAGGAGCTTGCATTTCAATTTCTTTCGCCGAAATTAGTATCGTAATTTCATCGAAAGAGATCGTCCTCTTCAAAGTTAGGAAGGATCACTTTAAAAGATAGTCATAAGTTGTGAAGAAAAAAAAGTTAAACAAGGTACCGCAAAACAATCACGCTGCCATTTCCGTCGTTTCCGTCTGATGTCTTTCAGTTCAAACTGTAAACAAACTATATTTACATCACTTAAAATTCGTGCCATGAAGCGAAAGATTTACCTTCATGAGGTCATATATTCACCATAAAAACGGAGGGAAGTTATCATCACAAATGAAGGAATATTGATTCGAAGAGTGATATCTAATTATAAAAACGTAAACGCTGATTTCCAAAAAATTCGTCAACGCCCTTTTGTAAAATCATTCTGTGCCAAATGAACCTCTAAAATCGTTGATCTCAAAGCAGGTGCTGGCAAGCTGCATTTGAATATTTTAATACTAACCTATACTATGTTTGAAACGAGTAAAATAAATTATAGCCAATGGCAATCTTTATTAACACATATTTTCTGCCTCTTAAGACCGTTAATAAAGCACTTGTTTCAAAATCGTCTTCGATTACCCAACAAACTCCCTTTCATACACGACTGCATTTCATCCACCCTTTAAGTTGGCTTTAAATTTCCTCCGGATACTGCTCCCTTATTGATGTTGACAAACTCAAAAACACTTGTCCGCTTATGTTTCTGCTGCCACTTCTACGCCTCTTTGTCGGGGCATGCTTCAGTGGTTAACTACGGAGAATTCACGGAGACGTTCTTGAGCAAGCATCTATGCGTCTGCTGTGACATGCGATTACAAAGCATACCAGGGATTGGTGCACGCTGTCGGTACCACTTTACTCGTTTAAAGTCAACAATATAAATTGCTTCCATCTCTCCTTTTCTCTTTCCTGGTTATTCGTTCTACCTGGAAGCATTTTGAAATTATAAAATCCGAGGATTCCCGCAAAAACTAGCTGCATTTGTGCATGCTGAAGTAATACACGTACAATTTTCCACAAAATAAAAGTTCTTACTTCGAACCGGGTTTCAATGTTGATACATCATCGATGATGTATCAACATTGAAATCCAGGTCAGAGTAAAAAAAAATGTATTTTGTGGAAAATTGCACGTGTATTACTCCAGCATTTTGAAAAAGTACACTCCTAGTTGCAGCCCTTGCTAGGTCTTCAGGCCTAGTTGCAGAACATACAGAATTTTGTATTAGTTGAGCAGCTGTTGGAAATAGTATTGCAGATTTGGCATGGGGAGGTGACTAACAGCTAAAGTCCTATTTAACCATATTAGGGCAGGTGGGTAATTGGCTTGGGATTGGAATTGCTGAGGGAACGGAGGAAGGGTGGCGAGAATGCGGCGTTCGCATTGGCCTACTCTTGACGTAAGGGGCCAAGGGGACCATGGTTGAACGTCCGATTAGACGGACGGAGTGCTTAGTTCGAAGCGTTCTCCACACAGTACTCAAGTAGCAATTAAAAATCTCTTCCACAGCCGGGATTCAAATAAGGTTCCCCCAAAATAAGCAGGCAGTACTCTTATGCATGCTTGGTGATCTTCACCCCCTGCCACACACCCTCGCGGTGGCTTGCAGGGTATCGTGTAGATGTGTAGATGTACTCTAGCAACCACACCAACCCGATGGCGAAGTACAGAGTTTTACTTGCGCGAGAAAATAAGGGGAGCGTGTGGGTAGAATGTGTGGGATTGCGACTTCCCGTTTCTGAAGTCCCGATTCGAGTCCCAGCCGCTGCCATAATATTTCAGTGGTATCCCAGTCCATGCTTGAGTGCCTCGAGCAGAGCGTTTCAAGCTCAGTTATCCCTCTGCGGGATGTGGCATTAATCCGTGGACCTATTAGTGCCTGTCGTCACAAGTAAACAAATGCTGACGCCTGGTTTCTACTCGCCGTTCCTTCGCTACCAAAAATCCAACTTATTCCCTAAACATCTACCAACTTTCAGCGTCGTAAATAAGCTCGGCCACAGGACACGACTCAAAACAGCAATAACTGCGAAAAAAAAGCTGGTTTTATTCGATTTTTATGAAAGAGTATTTCAGATGAAAACTATAGGTATCTTTGATTACACTTCAAAACTGTATCACACTCCACAGCAATTTACTCCTTAGCAGTTTTCTATCGTTTTTCAATGTCTTTAAAGGAATGTTTTCTATACTGACAACACACGATCTATAATTAAGAATGGAAAATGGGGGTTTGAGAAAATTCACGAACAAAAAAACATAAACCCTCTTCTTCCTTTGTATCAGACATCGTAATTGTTAAATCAACTCTGATACCACGAAATGAGAGCACATTTGTGAACTATATCAAAAACAATAGTAGCACTTTAGTTCCTCATGCCTTCAAATTTCTAGCATTACGAAGACTTCTGATCTGAAAAGAAACGGATTAACGGTTTTTCCCACTTTATATTCCATCTATTCCCATGGTACTCCCTTCATTTTCCAATTTTTTAAATCTTTATACGCCACGCACTGTTTTAAAATCCAACCAACGTTCTTTTCCACACGCTCCTTTCCCTAAGAAGCGGCACCCCTAATCTCTTTCACCAAAGCTCTCCTCAACAAAGTTGTGACTGATTCAAAATATGAAAACAATAAAGTTTGACGCGAAGTTTCCCTTTTTCATGGCGACCAACCAGGAAGAGGAGTGAGAGAGAGAGGTCACCCCTAATGGAAAAATAAAATTTAAATAAAAGAGAGACGCGAATGAGAGAGAAAAAAATGTCACGGTTCAGCTCCGTGCCCCATCTGCGATGGTGCAATGAAGAACGCGAGGGGAAACTTTCACAAAAAATAAAAAAAATAAGGGATGAGTCTTCGTGGCACAAGAGAGTTAGATTAAAGGGGTGAGTTAGGGATGGGGAGGGGAAGAAAAGACTGGAAGAGAAAGGAGCCCTTAAAAAAAATCGGGAGGGGCAAAATATTAAAGGGCATCGATCCTGTTCCCTTCTTACCCATGCGAGACACGCCTTTGCCAAGGAACCACCTCACTAACCCTTCCCCTAATCCAACCCTTCTCTTCCCTTACCTCCCATTCACTACTAACCCCCCATCCCCTCCCCCCCTGTTCACTACTAACATTTAGTCATTAAGTCCGAAACTCTACCATTCCTGAACAAATAATGCTTTAACTTCTATAGTAAACGTATGCTAGTATTATTCCTCTTCTTCCCTTACAGTGTTACGTGCAACTAATAATTCCATTTGCAAAAACATTCCAAACAGGCTCAGGCGTTAATTCGTGGAATTTGATTACCATTGTAATTTCGAAAAATTTACGCAATCCTTATGTAATTTGAGCATGGACCACTCGAAGTTCATTTATTACCAGCTTGTCTCTATTGAACTATGTTCTCTTGCGCTACTAAAAAATGTGTCGACTCTTGCAGATAGGTATATAATGCGCCGGGCCGGAATCCTATAGGCTGTCGAACCCCGGAGCATGGATATTTTTACTGTATAAGGGTCCAGCTCTACGCTAGGTGGTGTAAAATAGCCATAGCAATTGCCCACTTAAAAACAGAGTACTAGTACTACTACTAATATATTGTACACTAAACTGTCGCAATGGAATGAATATTCAGGTTTAATATACCTGTATAGTAAATAATCAACATGGGACTAGTCTATTATACTGTGGGACTATTGGTATTTTATAGAAAAAATCTTATTATTTCTCACACTCTTGCCAGTTTTTGTCAATTCTTTCAATTTTGTCAATTGCCTTTTTAACTCTTGTGGCGAGTAAATTTGATCAAATATATTTTTGCATTGGCAAACGAGCAGTTTTTTATAGATTTATATCTCCTTACTTAAATCAAGTTATTTTAAATAAAATTAAAACATAATTCACACTATCATAATGGTGAAAACAAATTTTTATATATATTCACAACTTTCTTGCAACATTCTGGCGACTTTTAAATATGTATTATGCAACAAAAATAATTTAGAAATTGTAACCATGGTGGCGAGATTTCGGACAATCATAATTTCCATTCTCTTACATTTTTTGATGCTAGAAATTGGAAAAGTATTATTCCTGCTATGCTATTATTTTATCATTTCTTACATCAGAGAGTTTTTGCACTTCCGGTAATGCCATGAACTATTCCCGTTCTCCTTATCCCCTCACTCTTAGACTCACTCTCTTCCACTCCGACCCTAATACACAATATATACATATATAAACCCTTGTCCTCCTATCCACTCCTCAACTCCTTACCCACACCGATAACTCCCATTCTCTGCCCATAAACCCCTCTCGGGCCCTCCTCGTCCACAACCGAGCAGTATATCTCCATTTTTTTGCCCTAAAGATGGGTTTAGGGAGCGTAAGAAAGGAAAGGTCAGCGTTATTGGTGGCGGAAGGGGTGTTCCGGAAAGCCAGGGGGATAAATTTGAAGTGGACGAGGAAGGGCAAAAAAGGGGTAATAGGATGAGGGTTTGTTCTTAGGGGTCGTAGTAAGGAATAGGGTCAAGGTGAAGTGCGGGGAAGAGGGACAATGGTTTTATAGGCATGTAGATGAGGGTATATAGAAGGAAGTTAACGTCAGGAAAAGATTGTGAAGACAGCCAAAGAGATCAAGGAAAGGTAAACTCGAGAGATAAGTTCACCCAAAGATTTCAGTCAATTCAATCAAGCCTCCATTACATTTCACCATCTATCTATCATCATCCAAAAGATATTTTAACTGCCCAAATTATATGTTTCACTTTATGAGAATAAAATAAAAGCATTTAGTAATACTTTGTCAATTGTTGAAAATTAAACTGCAATCACATTTAAATGAACAAATAGCCGAGTACAGTTTGCAATATCCCAATAAGAAAATAATACTTACACGATAAATGTAACCTACACTTTGATATAATAAACATTTCGCCACCTCAGATGAGGAATACTTATCTCTATGAGCAATATGGAGAGAGGGAAGGAAAGCTGTTGACAAAAATTCAACAAGGACAGCACTACTATTAGAGTACAATTACAAGTAGAGGTCGAATGAATTACTACGATTATGCTACAGAACTAGTCCAAGTTATTTCCTACATCTCTCGCCTGAAAACAGCCTCAAAGAGAGGAAGTGGATATCGGAGCGATAATCAGGCCAAACACGGAATATTCTCGGTTATAAGGAAGAGAGTGCGTGATAACGCGTGGGCAACGAATAACATTCGAATAATCAACATGGTGGCCATCACACTAAGACGAAAGAGGAAAGAGAACAGCAAAGATACAAAAAATCTTCTTCTCTGTATACAGATAAAAAAATTAGAAAAAAGATAAGGATGGTAAAAAAATGCTTCCGAGCTGGATACCAAGGACGAGTGGTAAAATATGAGAATTTAAAAAAGAGTGAATGGATGGAAAATTTAAATAAATGTTTAAAAAAATGTACTCTTCCTGAGACAACCATATCTATTTTATCAACTCTATAACAATACCATGTCCTGATGAATCAGTCGATCCCCTGAATAATAAATGCTTTCCCCTCAGTCAACTACAAAGACAGCTACGACACGCGCCTGATCGAGTTGCATACGCTCAAGGGCGACCTTGGTCGTTTCAAGCGGCTTGGTTAGCGATGTTGATGGACACTACCGATAACTTCCGCGACAGCTACTTGATGAAGTAGAAGCAGTCGCAATTTAACACCGGTCACATTAATGCAAGCACTCGTCATGATCCACTAACCCCACCCCCCGCAGCAGCCAGCGACACTGTTTATCCTCTGCCCACGTCAGAATCGCGCACTTGTTAGGTCGGGCACCGTGCGCTGCATGCCTTCTCGGACTTTTCCAAGTAATCCGCATAAGATTCGCCCACCCCTTCGTCCAAGAGTACCGCCGAAGACAAGAATTCGTCCTCGAGGAAGCTAGATCGTAAAATGACAAGAGGTAGCATTACTAGAAAAAGGGGCTACCCAATGCCTTGCGGGGCATTGGGTACCCAAAGCCTTGGACAACAAGGGCTTACGGGCACGGTAAAATATACCCATTCGAGCTTTGAATAAAAAATCAATTCTTATTTCAAAATGGTATTTTATGATTTTAAAAATACAATTAAAGAGGAGGAAGAATAACGGTTACAGAAATATGCAAGGTTTTTTTGTTTTGGAGTGGATGTTTTCCTCGGGTACCGAAAATAGCATTACAAAATATTAAGAATATAATATAATATTGTATAATGATATATTTCAAATGGTGGCTAACACTATTATAATAACAAAATAAAATAACATTCGTAAGAAGTGAAAATGTTCTCAGGAGGGATGGAATGAGTCTGTAAGAGTGTAATAAAAACTATTTAGCTTCTTGTTGTCTGCACCAGGAGAACCTTGTATTAGAGCACAGTATCCTCTTTTCATGAACTTTTGATCCTAAAATTTCTGCTGTATCTTCAGATGAATTCCTATCCCCAACCAAATCGTGCAGTTCATGCCGGATAAATGGCACTGGTGTTTTATCTCCATACTGTTTAGTTGGTACATCTCATCTCTTTACGATGCCTGTGGAGGGTTTGAGGTTGAAAAAGGATGGTACTGGGACGGATTCTCTCTGGCGCACTGGTCTCATGGCAGATGGGATATTGAATTACAAAACATTACGCTTACTGTACCGGTATGACCCACAATGTTCATTGTGCAGAAGTAGCAGTCGTTACTGTGATTTGTTGGCTCATGCCACATTATTGGTACAAAACCGCATTGATTCCCTTTTCCACTTTTCCAGTTCCTCAAACACTCCACACATGCATGAGACACTTCGCAAGAACCCCACGCTCCGTCCTGCTCTACTAGTTAAATGCCGAGGAATAAAAGAAAGTAATTTTGACGAAAAGCATTCACTATGTTCCACATTAGTGAGCGCGGCAAATCGTTGCATCATGCAGTTTCATTTTCATTATCAGCTACGATTTTATGATTGTCTCCTCCTTAAAAATTCATCTTCTCTCTCCAGAAAACATTTTCACACGTAATTAATACTTCCGTATAGCAATATTATTTTTTTTTTAAGTTTTAAAATTTTCTCATTTTCGTGACAATGGAAAAACCTGACGTGATACGGAATTTTGAACGCCATTTTCGGAATCTGGGTAAAAATACAATCTTCATTTTTAAAAAAACAGAAAAGAGTTGAAATTTTGCAGATAAGTGCTCTCGTAATATTTATTTTTCCTGTGACTAGAGGTTTTCAAATATGCCTGGACCTTTGTGACGCGGGGCCCCAGGAAGAATGCCTACTCGTCTGGCTCAAAGAATCGCAATATATCATCTGCTCTAACCAGATGAAAGTTAACTGATTTATTCATTAGAATAACCCCTAATCAGCAAAAACAGCAAAATAAAACATATTACTGGTCTCAGATATGGGAAAGAAACGATCCACAGCTATAATTTTCTGCACCATTTAGGATATGTGCGTACTTGGGTAACAGTAGTAATTTTCAGAAAACAGAGAAAGGGTGAAGAGTTGGCTGAGTAGTTCACCACCTCAATCACGAAAAATTATTGCATGTCTAGCGTCCTCTTTAAGTTGGCTAATCACTCTTTACTAAATGATAAGAGAATACAAATAAGTTATGCTTTCCCAGACGGGCAAATACTGGCTTCGCATGAAGTTTTTTATCTCCAATAACAATCATAAGGGTCAATCAAGAAGCATAAGTCACTCAGGAAACATAAGTTACATTCCATTTGATAATGCGCGGCAATAAATGTGCGCAAAAAACGACTACTTATTCTCTAAAAAAAAATGATTAACCGTCTTGTGGGTATTACGCTTAAAAGTCAGGGTAGCATACAATATTCTTTTACCGATATAAGTAAGCGGATAGACATTATAAGTACCTACTCTTGGGTTTGAGGCATTTCGATGACTAAAGTGGCATCTCGTCCAACCTACAATCTTCATCCACATAATACCCTGCAAGCCACCGCAATGGTATATGGTAGGGGGTGAACAATCACTATGTATGCGTTGAAGCTATGAGGTTAGCTATCCATGAAGCTATCCATGTTAGCTACCAAAAGCAAATTAAATTTACACTTACTATCATCCAGACATTCAAAAATAGTGATAACAAGTCTACAGTGTCTATTCTAATGTCTTTGTTGCAAAAAGACAAATTATAAATTAATTTGCTGAAAGGATAGTGATGTTATACGTAACAGTTAATGAATAAATAGAAATATCGATTACGAAATATGATATTTATAATAAATGTCAGTTTTATCGTTCACAAAAAGAGGTACTATATCATCTATGAGTAAAAAATATACCATATTCAGCGGCGTCAGAATATATCTATATCAAAGCATACTTAGATTAGGAAAATAATAAAAAAACAAATAAACGTGGAAATAATAAAAAATGTAAAATTCAAAAATTACGCAATAAAACTCACCATTTATCGGGAGAATGCAATCCAGTTAGAGATAATTTAATCACGTGGGTCCAAAATATGTTTTTCAAGGAAGAGTTCTGCTCTCGGGCTCAAATATCACTCTCGCAACAATATAATTGCCTTACCTGCAAAGAAGAAGATATAATCATCAATAACAAGACGCTTAGAGTTCAAATTCACGTATGGTTCACTTTTAAACAACGAAATATTCCTTTTCGTTTCACCTTCAAAACATTTCAGACTAAAGTATTACACCAAGGTAAACTCTTTTACTTGTAAATCATCGCGACAAGCCAATAAATATTATTTTCTGCGCCAAAACAATAAGCTATAAGAAAACCTTGGAGACATTTATTTTAATAAAGCGACATCCGTATCATTAAACTATATTTTCAAGCTTAATTTTTGAAAACAGAAAAAGTAAAAAAAAATTTACGAGCAACTCCACAACCAATTTTGATATACTGAATCAACATTTATGATTGCCCAACCTAAGAATCTGGTTTTAGGCGTACCTTATTTCAACAAACCTTGTTCCATTGTCAATAAACAATGAATGAATATTGTTCATTGCGATGACAAATATTTTTTCAAGTGGAATTAAAGTCTACGGAAATCGTATGATTGTTTGCTGAATTACTTCAAGTCCTCTCGTTTTCATAAAAAATGTCCTTTTCTGTACTCCTTGGTGACCAAAAATGGACATACTGATCGAGAACTTTTGGTCTAGGTCCTATAGGGGACCAGCCCAGGAACTGGCACAATTTTTTCCGAATTTTTCTCGCGATCCCCTTTCTGGATTGAAAATGGCCATTTTTGACCACTCCAGACCAAATTGGGCCCCCTACGGACATGTTTTTGGTTTGAATCCTCTTCAAGATCATCACGCGCACTTGTACAAGTCTTTTCGAGCTTTCCGAAGTGTTGCGTGCTAATTGAAAAAAAATGGCCAATTTCAAAATGACCAAAATATGACCAAAATTTCCTGAACAAATCTGGCGTCCTCTTTGAAGAATTTTGAACACTCTTTGTTCCTTGAATTTTTCGTCTAGATCCCGTACAACCCGTAAAAAAATCATGAAGACTGCCTGGTCCCATCCTGTTTCGGTATCCAACTTGGTTATCTAACCACTGAATTGATTTTTTCAAAGTGCAGAACTTTTAATTACAACTATTTAATGCACTTTTCTAGTACTTTTCAGTTTGTAGAAAAATTTGTTCTCAATCAAAAATCAGGTTCCAAAAAAATTGACCTAAAAAATAGTGCATTTTCCAAGTTGAATGGTCAAAATAAAGGTCAAGGGTCGTTTTTTTCGACAAAAAAGGCTGAAAAAACTATTCTAACAGTGCGTTTTTCTTGGTTCATTGGCTTGAGGTGTTTCCTAAGGGTCTAAACTAAAGGAAGAATCAACTTGGGAGGGTGTGCTGCTCGTTTTTTTAAAATCAAAATCCGGTCGCTGTATCGGTGCATAATTCATGGATTTGCTGATTTACATTGTTTTAAATGGACTTTTTCAATTTATGGTAGTGCAAGAGTTTTTTCTTTCACTCAGTAAAATAACTAAATATCAATTGATTTTTTCTTTTTTCTGTATTTAATGGGAATATCTTAAAAATATCTTATTCTCTTAACCAATTTACACTTTACCCTCGAGGTTTCAGGGAAAAATGTAATTTAGTTTGAAGTTAACTGTTTTTTCGGTTCTTTTCCGAGTGTTGCTAAGGCCTTTGCCATTGTCATCTCCGCAATGAAAACATCGTTGCTGCTTAAACAGTTCGGTGTAGAGGGATACCGTAAACGGCATTGTGCTTTTTGCGAGGATATAGGAAGGTACTTAAGGCATCGTAGGCTATTCGTGAAGCAAGGTCAGCCATCATTTTCCGCACAAAGATACGTACTGACTGCTAGCGCTACTCACGGATATAGAAGGTTTGCATTCGGTTAAAATTAGGAATATTACATGCTTACTTTTTGCGCTACTCTCAGATCAAATAGGTTTGCACTCGGTAAAACTACAAGTACTTAAATGAAAGTTTCTGAGGGATTCAAAAGGTGAATATTTTATGGATTTATACTGTATTCGGAAGTGGACCACTTCCAAAATTGTTGTCTTTTAAGACGCAAGTACGCGATAAGAAACTTAAATGAAGTGTAAGCTTAGCAATATGAAAAAAAAAATATAATATCATTATACGTCAAATATACAGTAGATGGTGTGCACTGAGCGAAAAGTACTTGGTTTAAGTAGGCTAAATCTGCACAAGGTTAAAAGAATAGAATTTACTCTAATTGGAATAAAATGCATTAATACGTATCCATAGGAAATTCACTGTCCTGAATTTGTAGAACTGAGACGAACATAACATGCATAAATGCCAGAGAAAACATTTTAACCGAAGAGGTGGGTCGTACCCACAGATATAGAGATAGTCGTACCATTCCCAAAAACCCGAATCTGGCCTCATTATTAACGATAGCAGACATTCGTATGCATCTCCACTACTAACCTCCTTTGTTTCTTTTGGTCTGAAAGTTTCTAAATAACATTCTTAGTTTTGTAAAGGCCCAAGTATGAGTCCAGGCAGTAATTACCTATAGGTATGTTTACATTGGTTCGAATTATATTTATGGTTGCGATGAAGATCAATAAAAAGAAAACTAAGATATTGTTATGCAGTAGGAGAAAAGAAGCCAGGACCAATTTTATCCTAGGTATGTACCTAGGATAACCAGGTATGGACGAAGTAAAAGAGAAATTGCCAATAGAATCGCCCATGCAAAAAGGGAATTTTACCAAAAGAAGATTCTGCTTACAGCTGCAAATATAAGCATAAAAGTGAGGACACATTTCATTAGAACATACATCTGGAGCATCCTCCTATATGGCAGCAGGGAAGTGAAGGCTGGAAGCATTTGAAGTGCGGTGCTACCGAATAACGATGAAGATGAAATGTTTAGACCGAATGACTAACGAAGAAGTCTTAAGAAGAGTGAGAGCAAAGAGATGTCCACTGAAAACCCTAAAAAGAAGAGGGGACAACTTAATCGTCCACATCTTAAGACACGATGGCTTGATGAAGACATCGTCGAGGGAAAAGTGAGCGGAAAGAATGGAAAAGGCGGGCTTCGTATAAGTCCTATAGAACAGGTCGTGAAAGATGTAAAAGAGAGGAGTTACTTCAATATGAAGAGGTTGGCCGATATAAGTATATTGGAGGGCTGCGAAAACCAATCCTAGGATTTTTGACCGATAATGATGGTTCCGATACTGACTTGGAGCCATAGCTAACTCCATAACACAAGTTTGTTCTCGCCCCTTCATGAAAAATGTTTAAATTTCTTAATAAAATTCGTATTTATCATATTTCTTTTAAGGATTGAATTTCAATGGGCACCTTCGGCTAGTTATATATAAAAGAAAAGAGCAAAAAGGTTTTCCTGAGATAAAAAGTCTATTCTCCCTTGCTGTGTGAAAAAAGCTCTTGACTCGGAAGTAGCGTGGCGTCCAAGCACAATACGGGATCGAAGTACCAAGCTCTCACGCTCCATAAAATTTTGAATACGATATAATTGAGTGATCTGATGCTCGGAAATCATTCCAAAAGGGGCAATTTCAGATATCCCTGCGATTTGAAGTGGACTGAAAGAAATTCATGGATACCTATTAAAAGAGATATCAGCAGTTTTTTATAAAATTTAAGGAAAGAGTTTCACAAATTCCTTTCACCTGGGACAATAAATCCTAGTATTTTCATCCGACTGACAAAACAAGTTCGAATTCAGGTTCTCCACATGTTCAGTTTTTTACGCTAGGACCCCCAAAACCGAGAACATGGCTACGCTCCCACTCGCAGTATCCGTTGCTACGGCATCCTACCTTCTCCTCCTTCCCTCCACACATCTCGGGGCGCTAACCACGAGCCGTTTAAGAGTCATAAGAGATGGCCACGCGAAAAAGAAAACGAGGAAAGGGTAAAAATGGAACTGCATCATTCTTCTCCGAGAACGGGAGGACTAACGACGGAACAATCCTTTAAAAAACTGGGCCCTCATCATCTCTCTGTACGACTCGAAATTGATTCAAATTACGGTTTTTTCCATGCCTCGAAACTCGTCATTTTTCCCGGAGTAAAAAAATGAGAGAGGGAATGGTGAGACAGCCCCTTTTTTCAGGAAGGGAACATTTTTCCATGAGCGAGGCATTAAACCACCCAACGTTACTCGCTCCACTTCAACTTCACTCCTCCACAAACCCCTTTCCTTTCTCTCTCTCTCTTTCTCCCTTTCTCCCTCTCTTTATCCCTTTCCTTCTCTCTTACAGCATACCAGTACCTCCCACACCTCCTCCACGTTACTCTACCGTTCTCCGCATTGTCGTCCTCCATTCTCATCCGTAACCTCCCTTCCTGGATACCCAATCTCACATTTTTCAAACTGCCTCTGTCACTCCACCTCAACACTTTCCGCAGTATCATACGAGCTCTCCCCTTTCTCATTCTCAAACTGTTCCTATTACATTGTTTTTATTTCAGTCCACGTATAGGACTTCACGATGAAGGAAAAACTTTAACGTCAGAAGTGGCTTTAGGTATGGATCGCGTCAATTGTTCGCATAGCAACAAAGCGCGATTTAATATTTAAAAACTGGAATGACAAAGTATATCTTTCGGAGAGCTTTAAAATCACTTGCCCAGGCTATTCTCGATATCTCGATGAATAATCCCTACACCTTAGCCTTATACAATGAGTTCTTGATTTCTTCTATTTCCATTATTTTTCCTCTCAGTTTATTATTTCAGGCACTTAATTTCTCCCACAACATACCTATGGAACTTTTCTATGTCTATCTTAATTCACCATCTACCTAAATTTTGCGTCATTTCACGTCCACCGGTTACATATTTTACTCTTTCTCGCCTTCTTACTCCAACTCCTGAGGTTTCATTCAGTTGCATTATATCAATGTTAAGAAACATTACTAATTAATAAGATTTATTTATTGACAGTCTTCCACCAGCTAGGGTATAGGTTTTGATGGAGTGTCCGTACCCTTCTTTGCACATCATCCATTTACCGACTCCTTCACTAAGCTATTTCTCTCTTCGAATCCAGTCACTTCTTACCCCTCCTCATTCTATCATGATATATTTTTTATTTTTCTCGACCTCACTTCCCCAGAATTCCACCTTTGATAACGAACTTCAACACTTCATAGTTCCTTAGTATCTGTCCCGTTCTGTCGACTACTTCCTAACTTCTGCTAGCCATCTTCTCTCCTCCCTTGACATGTTTAATACGTTTTCCTTCATCCACCTTTCCGTCAAAAACACCCTCTGCATTCTACTTCACACCAACATTTGCTTGCAATAGTTTCCAATCTTTTTTCACCATCTTTCCCGAGAGCCTGAATCCGAGAACCATACAAAGCCATGCTCCACATCATGCTCTTCACTAAGATTCTCTTTACATCCCTGCCCAAAGTTCTCGCCATAAATTCTCTTCTAGTAATAAATACCAGCATAGCCAAAGCAATGATGACTACGTCATTCAAATAAAGATAATCTTGCATGGTTAGGATGGAGCATACGGAAATAAACAATGAATGAATATGGCAAAATATCCAATTAAAAGAATAAACAAAATATAATCAAGGGTTCATGAACTTAAGTCATCAAATACCACTGCATTTCTTCCGTATGCTGTTACTGATAAATGCATGACCATTCAGAATTCTTTAAGTCAAGACTAGGTTTGTAACAAATTCCAAGATTATTGGCAAGGACCATATTTGATAGTCATCCATCCTATAACGTGAAATCGGCTCTAGTGTGATTACAAAAAGATAATAGAATTCAGTTTGTACTTCTAAAAAATTGTAATGAAATGCATGCACTATTTTTGTATCACTGAATCCACTTAAATCAAATTAAAATATAATGCTCCTTAGAAATAGTTTTGGCGAACGCTAATTTAATGCTGAGTCATGAAAACAACCTTCCATCACTTATCGCTTCATTCTAATCCCGCTATGGGAACGAATATTGTGTTTATCTCAAGATTAGATATTTAGACAGTAAGATATAACAATAGTTGGAATAGTCTTCCTGAAAAAACCAGTAAACAGGCTTGTTCTTCTTTACAAGCCTATAAACCTGAGGTGAGTGAGACTCACCAAAGCCTCTTTGTCTATATCGCTTCACATAATTCACATTCTCACCTTTCCCAACCTCTAGAGGAGTAATTCAAAGCACGGCCCAGGACCCCCATCACCAGCCTCTCCTATCAATTGCCAACCTCGGCGCGAAACACGAAAACCACTCGGGAGGAGGGGGGGGGGAGTGGGGCAACGTCGTCGTCGGGGAAGGAGACGGTAATGAGACGCCCCCGTGAACTGAGCGGGTAATGGTCGAGACTCCGCGGCACGGAGGGAGGCGGCTTAGTCGAGAGGATGGAGGGGGGCGTTTTTCGGATCCAACCCCGCGACGATTAAGCTCCTCCGAGAGAGCAAGCACCCTCCTCTCCCACCCCGGCTCTGAATCGTGCCCCCGCATGCACACGCACTTACTCAGCGCACGGCAACGGACACCTCTCCTTTCTCTCACCCCCCCGTCCGTCTCTCCCACGGAGACCACCCCCTCGCGCGGACACGCACACGTCCCTAACACTTACATCTTCTTTTCCACAGGCCCTCCGCCTCCGGGACGCACTCGGGCAAGCCACCCTCATTCCCCTCCAGCAATACTTAAGAGCTGCCAACCCTATCATTTTCACTAAAAAACAAAATATTTCCAAGAACAATATTATTTCCTCCCTGGAATAAAGTATTAAAAAAAACGATGTTTCAGGGGTGATATTTTTTAATTTCTCCATAGTTATATTTGAAATTGGAACAGTGCAATGGTCTTCATATTCAGGCATGATGATGACGTGCATATTTATGTCGAAACAATTGTCCTCGGGTATTAAAATTAGTAAAAAATTGTCTTTTCTCTATTTTTCATTGAGATATTTTACCCCCGCCTTCTTTCAGCGACACAATCATCTAATTTTGATTTCACCCCCTGCCACACACCTTTATGGTGGCTTGCAGGGCAGTATGTACATCTACATCTACACGATACCCTGCAAGCCACCGCGAGGGTGTGTGGCAGGGGGTGAAGATCACTAAGTATGCACTACCGACATACAAACAAGCAACTATAGGGTCTCATGCAACTAGAGTGTTAGTATCTATAGTATTTAAGGGATTAATACATGCATCATGCACTACAGACTACTCTAAAATATTTCCCCTACCTATCCCTTTGCTATGCTGTCTATTATGTTCTCTTATAGTACGGGGAAAAATGCCATTTTGAATCTATCAGTACGACAATCTATCTCTCTCTATTCTATATATATGTATATGTAGATATGGAACTAATGAATTTTATATATGCAGGTAGGGGTTGTGGTCTGCAAGTCTGCTAAAGTACTGGCCTCCCATACTTGCTCATGTTCGAATCCTTGAAGTTACGGATATTTTTCATCAGTAGGTATACCGGTCCCCTCTCGAGCCCTGCGTGGAGAGCAAATCACGTTTATTGTTCCTTCCGTCGAATGGAACGTTGAACCGTGGACTCCTTGCCGTGCGTCTCCTCAAGAATATGCAAATACCGGCACTGAGTTTCACTCCACCTTTCCTCCGTTCCCTCAAAAAAGGCTACCTCTTAGCCAATCACCCATCTAACACAAATGGCACCAATTTCCTAAGCTTTTAGTCGCCACCTACTACTGCTTAGTCCGGTAACCTTCTAAGGGGTTTTTTATGGAAAAGAAAGCAGTGGGAATGATATTCTAAGGGTTCAAAACGATGCTCTCGGCATTCAATCAACTCCTCTCACATGTCTAATGCCTATGGTTCTGTTGTAGAAATTGTATTGAGTCGGTCGTCCTTCTAGGTAAGAGATATAATGTGATAACACTATGTAATGGGCGAATTTTTAATTAAATGCACAGTCTAAGATAGTCATAATTATGCTCTCCCCTTAAATTTCTCGGGATATCCGGGAATTTCATATTCTTGTAACATGCAACTCGCGGAATCAACTCTCCAGGAGTTGGCAACCCTACTGACACCGTCACCGAGCACCGACTCACCAGGAAAACCACCAAGACTGTCTCTCCACGTGGAAGGGGGTTGGAGAAGCGCGTCAAACCGGCACGACGCGAGGGTGCATTTTTCTGTGGAAAATTTCACGGATTATGGGAGGGGCGATTACGATGATGCGAGAAAGAAAGAAAATGGTAGAACGTCATTACGGGGCTCGATTATGCAATGAGGAGAGCACTCAACGATAAACTGAAGCGAGAAACCACCCGGCCAGGAGAAACGATTGGTGCATGAAGATATTTGAGAAACGCGGAGACAAGGGACTACATTAAGACAATAATTAGAATAAGTAGCAATTCAGAAAAGTTACTACGCACCTCTAGAAGCGAAATCGTTTGAAGCATAAAAACAAATACGCTGAAGAGCGTTACGGCCGAAATATTAGACGACTACCCTTACTTATATATTTAATTCAAAATGTTACTCTGCGAGCCCCCGCTAGAGAGTGGCAGGGGGGTGTAGATCACCAGCCATATTAATGTTGTTGACCACAAATTTGTTTTTAATGAATGACGAGTTTGACGCGTAATTTTTTTGAAAGATTGTACTTTGCTTCCATTATAGTCGTGTACTGTTCGTGGAAAAACGATGTCTTTAATCCTTCGGCCTGATAGTTTATCTCTCTTAACGTGCCAGTTCCGTCTGTCCTGTTAATGTAGTGTGGTGGTTACAATACATACGTCCCTAGGGTCATATTCCAATTCATCGAATATGAATTTTTCAATTGGCTTTAATCTTGAATAGGGAAAAATGTAGTCCCAGAAATAGATAGGAATGAGCAACGGGGAAAACAGGCTATCGTGATGCATAACATTCTCAAAGCATTCCAAACGTACCGAGTGAGGTATTTTTTTAACAGCTGTCATAAGGGTGTATGTTGAAAAGGGTTTCAGCATAAAATTCGCTAGGACAGTATAGATGTCCGTCAAAAACTCAAGCGAAAGGAAATGAGAGTCAAATGTTGGCTAACTCTAATTGAAGTCATAGTTTTTCATCATGATCTTAAAACAGAAAGCAAATGAGTACCTACGCGATGGGAAGTTTGGGATTGTTGGAAGGTAAAGGAACGCATGACGCAACAGCAGCGATGAGTTAATCACGGAAGTAGTGAAGGGAAAATAGATTATTGTGATGAAGAAGATTATTGATGACTCGTTCAGAGAATACTCGAAGGCCTAAAAATGTTGACAGGTCACTGGTGATAAATAACAAGATGGTTTTCAGGAATACTTCAGAAAATATTTCAGAGAATACCACTGCAAGTGGTCGGGAAAATATAAGTTTACCACCGCGGAAACTTTTATTTTCTTAACCAAGAGTAGTTAAATCTTCCGCCACAATTCTCATATTCTTCCTACGGTGAAGCATCTGCCGTAATATAAGGTTGCTAACAAACATAAACCAACCACTGGCGACGATAAAACTGTCATTATTTTTTTTTAATGGTCGAAATAATATTTTTCACACACAATTGCGGAGGGTGTGAAAACAAAATTCGAAAACACTGAGGGTGGAAAGAATAAGTGACCCGCCAAAAGATTTAAAGCATCCTTGACGAAACGGAGCCATTTGTGACGTGAATGGCACCTATGCGTGTCTACTCATGCTGAAAAATTGCACTGGGGTCATAGAAGTGCAGCGCGAGAGGAGGGTAAAAAGAATAAGTAGGGGAATAGAATAAAAAAAGGTGTGAGTGAAAAGGATAAAACGGGGGTTGCGGCAGAAGCGACTGGGTTTGAGTGGGGAAGGGTGCGGATGTCTCGCCTCGCACGGAGCAGACGCACTCACGCAAGGGGTGGGAAGGAGGAAGGCAGGTAGGTACGTGGGTAGTAAGAGGGTGAAGTCACCCCTTTTTTCAAACCCTTGAATTATTCATGGCGAGCGGGGTGGAGGGTCACAGAGAGGGGTTTAAAGAGAGAGATGGAGAGGGTGTGAGGAAAGGGTGCGGAAAAGAATGCGAGGAGGGTGAAATTACTGCGAGAAGATGGGAGCAGACGAAGGGGAGGTATTATGAAAAGAAGCGGAAAATGAGGAGGGTGCGAGATTAGGGAGCGAAGAGTATGGTCTAGATTGTGTAAGACGGAGGTGGCGGTGGTGGGTGAAGTGGAAAAGAAGTAGTGCGGGGGAGAAGGATGAGAGAGGTGTGGGGGGGGGGGGGAAGATAAGGGTCGCGGGGTGAAGACGGTCGGACGCTCGACTACGTTTCGAACCCGCTACGGGGGCGCTTTCAATTCATTGTCCCTCGCGCACCACTCGAGCAAACGACGGCATCCGCACTCCCAAGCTCCGTAAGTCACCGCTCCGTTGAAGTCGCTGACTCCGCCATGCTTAAACGCACTCGATATGCAATGCTTGCTTGCAGCCTCTCTCCCTTAACTTCTCCGCTCCGCTACGTCCGCGGCATTTTTTTTCTCGTAACGCAAGGAGTCATTAAGACTCCTGCTAAAACAATCATTTACATACCGGAGCGCGACATCTCCTTCGGCCGGCGTATTCGTTTTAATTATCATTCCAAAACCATCTTAGTGAAAGAGGATTACATACATGCTAAAGAAGTAAATACTTAAATCAATGGAAAATACGAAAACCTGAAATGAATCCTCTTACATTTTATATAATTCCGAAAGTGAAAATGGAAGATTTGTAATCATTGGTTTTTGGCAAGGTTTTCTGGCCAACGATACTCAAAGATCATCAAAAATACCTGAAAACTTTTAATCGTCGTCAACTTCAGAGCTCTATGAAAAATGGTAAGTCCTTTATTCATCATCATCATCATCGGTCAAAAGTCCTAGGACTGATTTGATGCAAAACCATTTTCTAGAATTATCCTATTACGAACAACTAAAATACTCCATATTATGATCCTTTAAACGTATAATATCACGAGAAAAATGCATATTCCCATAAAACAAAAGCATTGTATAAGTAAGTATAATGTCAAATCACAAATATTACCAAATAAAATGAATAAAACACTGTTTATACGACTTGGGGGTCGTGGTGGCCTAGTGGCAGTAGTTCTGGGCTACTGACCGGAGAGTCAGGGTTCAAATCCTGGGCAAGAGCCTTCAGGACACACCCACCTAAATATCCTCAGAACTTCGTAGTAAATCGCAGGTGGCCCATGGAAAGGAACTGGCCCCCCTACCCTGAATGTGTACCCTTTCACATGCCAATGGATTACTACGGGGTGAGCTCTACCCTCACCTATCAAAGACTAACCTTCGGGTTGAACATAACTTTTTTTATACGACTTAATTGAGGTATTGAGGTTTTGTACGGCACCAACTGCGCCTGAAGTGTCCAATCTGATAATGGCCTCGGAAGTGATGGAGTTATGATCATCAATTTGATGACTTAGGCACCAATGTTGCCTCACAGCTGTGCTATGTGAGTGTGCCAGTGACCTTAGGCTATAACTCGTATTATCCCGTTTAGGGCACTAATGCGTAAAATGCATCTAGCAAGATATTCCATCTAAATAAAAGCGATTGAAAAAAGGAAGGGTGAGACCACATGTTATCGTAAATGAAAGGGAATACTTCTCCGCGAATGCAACTCCGGTCCTTGTAAACCTCAATACTGATTATAACTTGCAAGATGAAACAATTTTCCAACACCTAAGCCTAAAAAAGACAACATAAAAATCCTTGTGCTCGGTTTAGTAAGAATAAATCATAATAAAAAATATATTTTTTTAAATACAGAACGGTGCGCAGAAAAACATGTTAGGAAGAAAGACGTTACATCACGAAGAAGAGAGTTTTGGTAAAACTCATCGGCTTGGGGAATTTGGGCGGGAAAGGATTGGAGAGGATGAAGGAATATCATTAAGTTGGCAAATGAATATGGCAGAAAGGGAAATAAAAATGGAGAAATTAAAACTGTCACCAAGGTTGACAAAGAAAGCAGTTTCTAGAAGGTTTGCTACAGGGAAATAATGCGCATAAAAGGATGAAAATACGAATCCGAGGAAGAAAGGGTATAATTTAATGAAAAAAGTCAGCTCTGACTTTATGCTGTCCCGTCCAAAATTTCTCCACGTCGTATCACTGCGATCTTGAATGACGGGAAACACAAACGTCGACCAAGAGAATACCAAATATTCCAAAATAGTGGCGTTACATATGCAATGTAAATAAAAAATTCAACCAACTATTTAAAACAATTCCTTAGAAGAATATAGATAAAAAAATAAGTCAAATTGAGGGAAACTGCTCCCGGAGCAGGAAAAAATGGTAACATAACGGAGAAGAAAAAACAGATGTTCTTTGCCGATGTGCATTTAGAGAGGACTTTGGACTGCGTGGATTGAAATTGAATACTTGGAATTTTGGAAGAAATTGGAGTGTTATACAATGACCAAAGAATTATCCGCAGCCTATATAAAAACCAAGTAGGTGTAATTAAATCTGGACCCAGCCGTGAAGAAGCAAAAATAAAGAAAGGAGTGAGTAGAATAGCCCAGGCGAAGAGGGCATTCTACCAAGAATTATTTCAGTTACGAAGTTCCGACAAATGGAACGTGCGTAGGAGACTTGCCATGTCAGCAGATGCTAAGTTGCGCTGATAAAGATTTTTTTAAAGCCAAGGTAACCATTGAATTGATATCAGCTGTACTTCACAGGGGTACCTCAGTACCTTGAGATTAGAGCTACCGATCGTTGAACACGGAAGTTAATGGGTTATGGCTTACCGTAGGATTGGTCAACCAATAGGAGCCCTATGAGCCATCTCGAGTGTGGATACATGAGGGTTGAATATTTACCAGACATCTGGATCGCTATATGGCCATGAAAGATTCAAAAATAAGCTGTGATAAACCTTTGTTCATTAGCTACTGAGGCTAAAGCTGAAAAATGATTCAAATTAGAGTTTATATAATTAATGAATTTATTACGTGCAATGAATGGATTCTGCCCGCAAAGTTAGGAAAACTACCATACACTTAGGGGCATTACACGAACTTGGGTACTTGAGACTACTTCCATTCAACTGGCATGTATGCCACCTATTCATGATCATAACTGTTCGTGGGAAGATAGATATTTTAACTAATTCTTTACACCAACCTATTTCTCTAAGATTATGCCTCATTCAATTCCTATGCAACAAGAAGGAAAATAACGAAATATTTGAGGTCTCACGAAAGAAATGTTATTTCCAATGACTGCGCGAATGCAAAAGAGAGAAACTTTGCAGGATTTCATCCAGATAAAATGAGTGCATACAGTCTATCCGGATGGTCAGTTGTGTAGCGAGGGCAATGAAACTTACAGGCGTAACTTATAAATGAGCCGGCTGACCACATGAGCCGAACGAGATCAAGTAAATTATTCATCATTTTGCGACCCTTTTAGCGTCGTGAAAGAGCTGTCGATCAATTATTCACGGCTAAGAGATGAGGTAACTCCAGGAATGAAACGACCGGAATGAGGTGTAGTCCAACCAGATCGGTGGGAAGGGAAGAGAGGTCGGCGATATGGATGGAGCCGGTTTTGTGCGGGGATCCTTTCAGGATACCTAACATTATGGCTATGAGATATGCGGATATAATTACCGCACTGCGATGCTTCATTTATGCCTAAAAAACAACGGTGCGTGGAATTCGCGATATAAACTGGCAATATCACCTATTACATTCCGCATGGTATGGCTTTTGGCATTTTATCGCAGCATCGAATGAAACCGCATATTGCCTGATATCGAATGATAGTGGACATCGCGTACATCTACATCTACACAATACCCTGCAAGCCACCATAAAGGTGTGTGGCAGGGGGTGAATTCTCACCAAACATGCACTACATATAATGCATAAAAAAGGATTAGTATTAATATACTAGTCTAAATTTCACCATTAAAAAAATATATAAATTGCAAAGTAAGCATGCAAAAACATCCTATTAGTTGGATTACCTTCAACTCCTTATACCAAACATGCAGCTACCTATGCTATGCATTGATTCACTCGTATTAGATATATTTACCGCTATTCATATCCCTAATTGTACGAGTTAAGGACATTTTGAATCTTAGGTACAGTTCGGAAATCAATTTCTCTAACTTTGTGATAATGGTCCAGTCTACCATAGTATGTTGAGGTTCGTAAAATATTTTTGACGTCATCACTGAAAATATTATCTTGGAATTTATTCCAGAGATTAAGTCTAAATTTCAACCTGCGATCTGACAATGATTCCCAATTTAATTCATTTAATAGACTGGTTACGCTAATATGGTTATCGTACCGTCCCTTTACAAATGTTGCCGATCTTCGCTGCACTCGTTCTAGTTCATTATTTAGGCTGGTTTCGTAGGGATCCCATATACTGGTAGCGTATTCCAAATGAAATCTAACAAGGGAAAAGTAGCAGATTTCTCGTACATGATCGTCACATTTACCCAATACTCTTTTGATGAATTCCAGTCTATGATCAGATTGGGAATGCAATATCATACGTACTGCACGATATTGCATTCCCAAGGAGATCTCAAGTCGCCTCGCATAGAATTCTGCGTGATATATCATATCGCGCGATATTGCTTATCGCGTGGTATACCACATATTATATGATTATCATCATCGTCATGGGTCAACAATCCTCGGATTGGTTTGACGCAGTTCTCCACTCGATTATCCTATGGGCCAATCTCTTCATATTGATGTAACTCCTCTCTTTTATATCCTTCACAGCCTGTTCTAGATATCTCATACGAGGTCTGCCTTTCCCAATCTTCCCGTTCCCAATTCCTTCAACGATTGTCTTCATCAGGCCGTCGTGTCTTAAGATATGGCCTATTAGGTTGTCCCGTCTTCTCTTTATAGTTTTCATCAGACTTCTCTTTTCTCCCACTCTACTTAGGACTTCTTCATTTGTCACTCAGTCGATCCATTTTATTTTCACCATTCTTCTGTAGCACCACATTTCGAATACTTCCACCCTTTTCTTCTCCACAGCTGTCATGGTCCACACTTCACTGCCGTAAAGAACCATATTCCAGATATATTTTCTTATGAATTGTTTCCTTATTTCTATACTTGTATTTTCAGCTGTAAGTAGGTTCTTCTTTTGATAGAATACCCTCTTTCCCTGGGCTATTCTATTGACTATTTCTTTCTTTCTTTGTTCATCCGCTGGCTACTAGGCTTCCAAGGTAACAGAGCTCTCTCATCTCTTCCAGTTTTTGTTTTTCTAGTTTGACGTTGGTTTCGGCCTCTTCTCTCTTGCTGCACATCATTATCTTAGTCTTCTTCTTCCTGGTCCTCAGCTGATATACCATGATGGAAGCCCATAATATCACGTAATGATATATGGCCCTGGCTGCCCGCTCCATATCGATTTTTGCGATACTGGATTCATATCTCATACCGCAGACGATACATCACAGTATCACACAGCTCCACCAGCCATTCTGTCCACCACCGTCCTCCACTCCGTTACCCTGTAGTTTTTCGAATACGAGGGAGGGGTAAAGGGGAGATGGGAAGAGGGATGAAGAAAAAATCCACGCACGCTTCACCCGAGGTGGAGAACCGAGCTTTTTGCCCGGATAGTGCCCGAATCCCTAGCGGAACCCCTCGGGATAAGACGGGCCTAATGAAGGGAAGGTATGAGAGAAGGGGGAGAGAGAGAGAGAGAGCGTGCAACGGAATTGGGAGGGGGGGAGTGTAGAAACCACGGGTGCCGTACATCTTTCCCTTCCGAGATCCCCTCCCCTCGAGATGGATTCGGAGACTCATTAAGCAGCAAACGTCCTGACCGGCCACTCCATCGGGGAACGCATCCGGTCCGGCCGAAGAATAACTTGCCAGGGCCTCGGCCTGCTTCAAGGGTCGTGACCCTATCCGATGAAATCAAAAAAATTGAAAAATACGAATCCTTTTCCGGGCAACCTTTTCACTAAGTGGATTAAGGGAGCAACGGCTGTGATAAGAGACACGCAAACTTAAGAAAATTAGAGCAATCCCACAATAGGCTTAAAAAAATTAGTGTAAGACGACTGAATTCCACGGGTCACCCCCTCAAGGGTTGCGGGTTCGAATTCCGCCTATAAAGATGTTCATATTCCCGAAGATTTTCACTGTCCGGGGCATGGATGAATGTGTCCTCCAATCTATTAATTGTAAGAGAGTCCTAAATTCACAGAATTAATTAAGACCAGTTTTTAAATTTTACAATGGTGCGTGGCAGGGAGTGACTGACTCTACACTAGGCATGCATTATCGGCGAGTAAACAATTATATTTTTAAAGACTAAACGAGTATTATAACAAAGCTAAACTTTGTAATTCCTCACGTAAAAATAGGCTTTAATGCGACCTACGGAGAGCCTACCTAAGGTGCCTTGATGCTGCACCGCATTGAAACCTAGTTCGCATTAAAGCCTCGTTTTATATGAGGAATTACAATGTTTTTTGTTATTCATCATGAAATAATCATACTAAGTTACGCTTGAACTATTAATTATTACATTAGCAATTTCCAGCTAACTACTAGTTTACCAAGGAAACATGGCGACTTCACAGGAAATGCAACCTCGTATCTCAAATTAACATTATGCTGGACAGAAAATACACAAGTCATTGACCGAGTTTCCGCTTGAATTTGCACCGTACCGATAGAAGAGGCCGCTTCTCCTCGACTTCATTGTTCACTCTAACCACCAGTATTCACTGCAATACAACTGCTCAGATGTGAACTCTCAAATGCACACTTATGCTGAACAAAAAGGCGTCAAAACATCGCTGGAACTGGAAAGTTATGTCGAGGTCCCACACCAACAAACGAAAGAAAACATTTTTCAATCAAGCAGGTACTACTAGTCATACAATAGTCATGATCTTTTCCAACGTCCTTTTTGTGTTTGAAAAAGCTTTATTTGGTTTAGTAGATGACACGATTATTGTGAGTTTGTGAGCACAGGTATTGCACTCGCTATTACACGCCGTCATTTAGCGCAAAAATTTGGAATTGATATTTATCATCATAAAATGAATGAAACGAACAAAATGCAAGAAAATAAATCAAAGCTGGAACAAGGTTGGCTTATAATGGATCAATGAGCAGAGAAAAATAACGTAGATGTCAATTGTCTCTTTATAATTTCCATGAGGCAATTTATTTTGTCAAAGATCACTCCTGACAATTCCTAGCGAGTATACTCACCTTAGCCATTTACACACTATTCTAGCACCAGTTTTTCAATGACCACCGATACAGAAACGAAACAGAAATGATAAGCGCTGAATTAAATAAATAGAAAATGACGGAATGAAAATTAATATGAATCAAAATTGAAGAGGATAACCAGGTAGAAAGTCCGCTGATGAGATATAATTGGTACGAGAAGTGAAGGTGGAATCAGTAAGGAACAAAGTTCATATAGAGAACTTATAGAGAAATCAAGGCGTCAAGTCGATCTCATGATTATTGACCGTTGGTGATGGTGATGAACTCCCAGCACACTGAACCGAAATGACTAAATGTTGGCAGGGAAGCGTTGAAAGTTCGCACTTAGATAACAAGCCGTATTCCATTCGATGGAGAGAGGGAGAGAGAGAAGAGAGAGAAGAGTTCCTTCCCCACAGACTATTCATTCAGCGCCACGCGAAGCATTTCCCGCCACCACGGTGAGGAGTTACGAGATCTAAAACGGGGAAGAGGGGGGGGGGTGTGGTGAGGGAGGTAAGAAGAGGATGGGAAGGAGACTGGCTGCAAGACACGAATAAGGGTAAGAGCGGGGAGAAGAGCGTGAGACGAAGGATTCCCGAGAGAGGGGGCGGGCGCGGAAGCCGCCGCGCGAGGGATCGAACTCGACTGGAACGTGTCGGAGATTAAAGTGCCCCGGATTTAAGACGGGTAGGGCGGACGGAGGAAGGATGGAGGTTCAGGAAGGGAGGGAGGGCATGGAATGGGAGAAGAGATAGGGTTCACGCTCGATTCACACGATCCCATTTCTTGTAATCAAAAGTTTATAGCACCAGGAAGCTCCCCGAGAGACATCTCCAAGTGCTTTTAACTAAATGCGATGGTTTCGAGCTTCGCTTTTCGGAGACGATTCAACACGAGGCATACCTTTTCGCCAGCACAATGAATCACAACGGAACTTGGAATCTTGAGATCGTGATCATAATTCCACTTTGGCGCTTATGAATAGTATGAATGATAAGGAACAAAACCAATTAAATCGACGGTTGGACGATAAACTTGGTGGAAATAGAGTACAGCGAAGGAATCCACAATACATAGTAAGATCCACACTTTATTTCTTACTTCCCCTTAAATCTCTTCCAAAGGAATGAAATGTGGATACTTCGCAGTATTTTGGTTTCCTTGAAAAGCCCAATGATAAAAACTCAATAGGCTATGCAAGCAAGAGACATTCCTTGCCTTTTAGAAAGAAGAAAAACATAAACACTGAAGAATGAGGGCCAGAGAGAGCGCAAGTGAAACGCATTTTATAATCCTGGCAAAAAAGACAATGGGAAGTCATTCCTAAGGCACGTTGAAAACACTTGGAAAATATATAATAAGAATGAATAAACTTGATTTTTCCACAAATTTTTTTTTGTGGAAAATTTGTGGGAAAATCAAGTTTATTCATTCTTATTATAATGAATCGTTTCCACCATGTCACGGCCGATAACACCATCTACATTGGAAAATATAAATAGAAATAACGAAAATTGACACCAGTTACCAAGTACGTTACGATAAATGAAAAATACAGTGACATGGCGTCATCGTTGCTACTCAAATTCAGAAAATATCATTTCTACCCACACACCTCATCAATAGGTTAGAGAGAAGCGAAAGATTAAGTGAGATTAACCGTCGGGGAGAGAGATACAAGACTTCCTTTCTCCCACAAATGATTCAAGACCACAACACACGAGCACAGTCTGATTCTTCCAAAATAAAATGACGGATTACACTTCACTGCTAGTCACCAAAGATATATTTTCTACTCTTTTCAGCAAAATGTCACTTTCGCGGCTATTGAATAATTACCCCCAGCCACACACCCTTATGGCAGATCACAGGGAGATATGTTCGCACGTAGATCAGAAGTCATCAATCCTAAGTTTAGTTTGACACAACATTCCACTCCGTTCTCCAATCAGCCGACCTCTTCATGTTCACATAATTCTTCATTATTACATCCTTCACCAATTAACATGATATGAGACACAATAAAGAAGACCACCATTATTTTTAATCCTGTCTTTCCACAAAAAATGCAAAAATGTGCTTCGGAATCCACCGTGGCTTCACTTTCAGAGCATCTACTACACTACAGTACCTCACGGTGACATAAAAAAAGGGCCAGATCTCAATATCTTGCTCGAAGCCAGAGAGCACGCTAGACAATCGGGACAACTGACACATAGTGAGACCGTCCATTCGTACAGCTTGGATGGCATGTTTCCACGCTAAAATGCTTTTTGTTTGACTGGCAGAGTAAAGTATCAGTATCAACCAGGTATCAAAAAATCGATGGATGATAAACGTCCATGAGATACAAATGAATTCGGAATGCGCCCTATACTCTCATGGTAGTGACAGGGAACAGTAGCCCGCAGATATTACTTTACGCATGGGCTCACTAGGATTTGATTTCCTGCGAGGGTTGAAAACTCCTGAAGAATATTAGTGCCGAGAGTTGTCCGTTCCATTAGCAAAAAAAATCCGGTTTATTTGAGGTTGGAGTGCATTTACAAGTAGGTATCCTAGAATTTGTATTCTTTCTCATGCAGTTTAATCACACTTGTCCACTTAGAGATGCAACTTCGGACAACTTCACACTGATTTCTCAACAGTCATTAAAATTAGACGGGTGGGAGGAGTCGATTGAATGTTATAAGGATAAATAAGAGCCCCTTGCCATCGCTATCACACTATTGTACTTTCTTTTGAAGAACAAATTCTTCAAGTGTCAACTAATTAGCATGTGCTCCAATAGATAACTGTGTTGCTGTGTAAAAACGAGAGGAAAACATGTCATTACGGGAGACTTTTAAAAATTATTGTTCGAGTCCACCAGTGAAAGCGTTATCCTAGAAACCCTAGCCACCATTTCCTCCCGGCAGAACACAAAGAGAACCCGCCAACTAGACGACTGTCTTCTTCGGTACCGTTGCCCCTTAAAATCGCGATGCTTTCTCGAATGAAAAAGCGGGGCGGAGAACGGGGAGAGTTTTGGGAATGAATAGACTTGGGGTGTAAAAACGCGAGGGCACCTTAGGGGAAGGAGCTAAATTGCAGGCAAGGGAAACCAAGGAGTGATTTATCGGCGAGTTCGGAGAGCGATAAGCCTATGGAAGACGAGGGAAAACGTGACGTAAATTACTACTTTTGGAGATGTCTGAGGGAAATGATATTTCGTCGGGGAACGTAGTAATGAGTTTGATAAATTCACGCTGAACACAGATTAAGAAGACGGAAGCCGGCAGATCAGCGGATAACATGGACAAAATTAGAATGGCCATAGCTTGCTTGAATAAGATTCTTCCCGAGTTTTCGGAGTCTAATTTGGAGCATAAAAGGGGATGAATGAATATGATTAAGGATATGAGGAAATCCATAACTACCCTACCAGAGAATAACTTGTTGAATTTTCACAAATAAATACGAAAATTTTCTCCGAAAAAATATACATGATGGTACTTCCGTGCGTATCTGAGAAAGAATAATATTTTTGCGATGCATCAAAGATAAATTCTTGGGTTTCCAGTCTCTCTTTAAAATAAAAGTTTCTCATGAAATTAATTCCCGTTAAAATTGGTAATAAAATTATTAACACCTAACAATGCGCCAATAAACTAATATTTTAAATTTTCAAAGCACTGAATGGCATCCATAACGATTTTAAAGGATATAATCTCACGTAAAAGTTCACAAAAACGAAATATGTTAGTAATAAAAAGCTAACTCACGCAATAACATTATGCTAATCATCGCAGTTAGCCCAAAGGTATTCAAATTGCATTATTCAATGGTCCGGAAAATTGTAATACATACTGATTCTACTGATTTAATCCCATATAAATTAATCCAATCAGATTAAAGAATTAATAAATTTTCCCCGGGTCTGTACGCTAAGTACTTGACCCATACTGAAAGAAGACGCAAGGTAAAAAAAAGTAAGTTAGGGGTTTGACATGAAGTGTGGTGTTGAGTGACTGCACAACTTAAATTTAGGAGTGAGAGAACTGGAATAGACCATGGGCATCTTGTGATATGAGTTTGAAAAAGGATGAAAAAATATGGCAGAAGGAAATGAAAACAAAAGCAGAGCACTAGCAATGGCAAGAGAGAAGTGGCCGGATAGGTGAATGGAGTGGGTGATTGCGGCGGTATATAAGTACAGAGAATAACCGAGAGGAAATCGTATCGCTAGAGGGTGGAAATAGACAATAAATTCGAATCGGAAGAAGAAATGTAAGTCTGATATCATATAAAAGACGATAATATTCAAATTACCGGAGCATAGCTAAATTTTAATAATATCCATATCTATGTTAATATGCGTAATATGTTTGTCCACGGTGTTGCGGAGCAACCCAATAAAACCATATTGCCATAAACATGGACCGCGAAAGTTTTAATCAATTGACGATCAACCATATCTACTAAAAACTTCAAATTTTGTAATGGCGTTGACAATTTATGTACCATATCTAAGTCACATTAGTAGTGCCATGTTTTAATGCACTAATACTTCAATGATTACGTAGATAAAACGAAGTTCTGCGCTACTAATGGATAAGTACCGTAAGCATAAAATAATGAATACTTCACCACACGTTGACTCATTGAAGTAGGGTAGCTAAGTTTCACCAATAAGATGGATCAGCAAGAGTAAATTTTTATGCTTAAACGCATGTCTATTAAACAAGGCAAGAAGAAACAAGTCATAAAAGCGAGGAAAACATTTAAATTCCCTAGATAACTCATCAAATAGCATCGAACATTTCAATCAAATGTCTGAAACTTAATGGATGCTCAACACGATCATGAAAAACACGTCCGTAGAGCTAGATAATGTCAACACCTATCTGAGAGTAAAAGCAAACACGAAATGACCATTATTCCGTATGGAGGTATGAAGGAATGAGAGGAGTCCGAGGAATGCTGTCGCTAAATCCACACTGGCCAACCAAAGACATTTCTCTCCCAAACAAAAGTTACAACCTGCATCGGGGGATAAACAAAAACATACTTCTTCTCTGGTGGGCAAGTAGGATAAAAATTCCAGCCCTTGGCTGTACTTCGGATCCCACAAATAACTCATCTTCCTATATACCGCTGTAATTTTCTCTTTTTTTGCCACCTTGCTCATCTTGATCCTGGGAAAACTACGCGTGGAAGTTGACAGACCTCCCAAGGCGCGATGATGAAAAAAACACCGTGACTAAGTATCTCAGAAAAATCACCTGAAACGACTCCAAGACATCAATAACGAGTTCCTTATCTCGTTAGCTACCTGCTTACTATGATGAGCTCTCGAAGCGAGGGATGGAAGCGGTCGAAGCGGAAGAAGGCTGGACCTCATTCGAAAAAAAGACGATTTTTGATGACGTCTCGGGAATATGAGCAGGAAATAATACACTGGTGTCCAGGACGCTTAAAAACGTTTTTTTTTTAATGCGTAAGAGGCATAAAAAGGCTATATTGCCTTCCTAGTTAATGTTGCAAGGAAAAAGCGACAAGTGGACGGTGGGTTACCATCACACTTTCCGCATGACTCTGTTCAATTCTCCACTTGAATCTCCCTCGTGCATTTGGGATACTTAACATTCGTTTTTTTCCTGAGATTAGATGTGCCAGGGAAATTTCTTCATTCATTATCAAATAATGCGCCCCAGTGGAAACGCTGATCAACTGCTGAATTTATTACCTGAGAGATGGACAAAGGAAATTAAAATCATCTCCCTTGTTAACAATATAATACCGAGTAGAGCCTGGAAGACTGCAGTAATTTCGATGAATTGCATCTAATCAACAATACAGGCTGTGCAAGGTCGTTTTCTATTCGACAATTTCATTACTCAAATTCATTTCATTCAAAATTCATTAATCAAATATTACTCAATTAAGATTGGATTACTAACCACGACAGTTCTCGGTCATTTTGTCTCTCAAAAGTAAAAATTTTAACATTATAGATTACCTATACGTCAGACCAGGGGATTTTAGCCACAAGAGTCTTGGATAATGGCGCAATGTAATGACCATTACCGCCTATAAGTAAAATAAAGAGCGCTAATGCATCTTAAAATCTGGTCATCTTATTCAATGAGCCGCACTACCTTCCCTATGTTCGTTAGGCTACGTTGGATACTGCGGTTATACGCGATAGTAATAGAATGGAAATAGAATACAATATTATATAAATACAATTTAAATTCAGGAATGTACGCTGGCCTTGAAAGGAAGATGCCAATTTACCGTATCCTCTAGTTTATTCACATAAAAATGAAACTCCGATCGCTGATATACTAGATATTAATAGTTATCTCTGATTCAGTAGTGTTGTCAACATTATTTGATGCACGCACGTAGAAAATGTAAGGTGATTATTCACCCTCTGCTATTAATCTGCAAGGTGGCCTGCAGGTTACTCATTAGATGTGTAAAGCCCGTGTTTCCACGATAAGTACCACCCACAATTCCTGCTCGCCTATCTGACCTACTACGCTTAAATTACTCAACGGTCCATTCCATTTCTAAGCCGCCAAAGCCCATCATTGTGTCCCTCACCTAATACTTCTCAATAGAAAAAACCTTGCTTTCATTTGGCCTTGCACAACTCTCCCATCGCCGACTGATCCTTGGCCGGGATTTCCTTTACTCCATCTTGAATGGTCCCTTCCTCACCGAAGATCTCGAAATGTTAGCCAATTACACAAGCCTTATATCAGTCAATACATTTCCCAACGTTTCTTTGTAAATGTGACGATCATTTCCGAGAAATCAGTTACTTTTCCCTTGCTAGATCTCATTTGGAATACGCTGCCAGTATATGGGATCCCTACGAAATCAGCCTAAATAATGAACTTGAACGAGTGCAGCGAAGATCGGCAAGATTTGTAAAGGGACGGTACGATAACCATATTAGCGTAACCAGAATATTATATGAATTAAATTGGGAATCATTGTCAGATCGCAGGTTGAAATTTAGACAATCTCTGGAATAAATTCCAAGATAATATTTTCAGTGATGACGTCAAAAATATTTTACGAACCCCAACTTACTATGGTAGACTGGACCATAATCACAATATTAGAGAAATTGTTGCCGAACTGACAGATTCAAAATGTTCTTCTTACCTCGTGCAATTAGGGATATGAATAGCGGTAAATATATCCAATATAAGTGAATCAATGCATAGCATAGATAGCTGCATGTTTGGTATAAGGACTTGAAGGTAACCTAACTAACAGCATGTTTTTGCATGCTTACTTTGCAATTTTTATCTTTTTTAAATGGTGAAGTTTAGATTAGTATATTAATACTAATCCTTTTTATGCATTATATGTAGTGCATGTTTGGTGAGAATTCACCCCCAGCCACACACCTTTACGGTTCAATACCTTCAAAAGTAGATTCTCCATTCTAGGCCTCTTTATGCAGCATCATCTCCTACTAATAGCCCCATTTCCAACTTCCTCCTGACAATTTCTAAGCTATGGTTTCTTATAAACGTATTTCGTTCTAATTATACCATACTCACTGAACGAAATGTAGAGGCATGCGTAATTAATTTTTGTGAGACAACAAACAATCACAATCATCGTAATAAATGAATTCCTAAAATTCATACATAGATGCGTCATGCATAATGCTGGGAAGTTAATGCCTCTAATTGACAACTATGATCCGGACTTGGAAACTGATGAACAGCGTCTAAGTAATTTTTCACTCGTCTTATATCTCAGACTAGATAACCAATTAAATTTTTTACCAGGCGTACCCTCAAATTTTTCTTCCCATTTCGGAGACACAAACAAAATGCTCGTATCTCAATAAAACGATCGAGGGTATAGAGTCAGACAAAGGTAGGTAATGGAATAAAGCTTCCGATTCCGTCAAGATAAACGCTACCTCAAAGCTGATCAAACTATCACATTACATACTACCGAATCAATCGGGAAGAAATGCTAAGGAACACAGCTTACTCATCAGACGAGGAAAGATTAAAAACATCAAAAATACAGAATGAGGGGAATGGGCGTTAACTGAAAGCTTCCAGAGCACTTGAATGAATCGGAAGAACCAAGGAAATAGCTGTCCGCGACAGTAGTTAAGAGTGCAGCTGTTGAGACGAGTAGACTGCAAAGATAGGCAGTCCGTGAAAAAAAAGAGAATAGCGAAACTGTGAGAAGCAGCCCAAGGAAATACAAATAATTGGATGGTTCTCTCGAGGTTGAGTTGTAAATATAATAAAACCGCAATTCTTCACCAACGTTTCGGAATTTTACTCATTCTTCAGGGCTATCATTTTCTTCATTACCCATGATTATTTAGCACGATAAACAACATCAAGCACCATTCTGTTTATTCTGTTCATTGCACTGATGTCCAAGCGACCTGCTATGTAAAGTACATGGCTTCACCATTTCACTTTAAGTGAAGTGGCGAAACGTTGGTGAAGAATTGCTGTTTTATTATATTTACGACCTTACTTCGAGAGAACCATTCCATTGTAAATGGAGGTCGATATGGTGAAAAATGAGAAGAAATACAAATGGACTAGATAATAATGTAAGACTCATAGGAAGGACTTTGAACGAAAGATTGTAAGGAGTCCAAAGTTTTGCGTATAATGCGACTGAACTTAAAGTAATTTCCACACAGCACTCAATTAGGGAACCGGAATAATGGAATTATACAAATGAAAAATCTCTACCACTAACGGAATTCGAACCCCGGGATGTAAGTCTAGTACTCTTGAAGAATATCGTGGAGAAAGACAATTTGATGATTTTTTCAATCCATCCGAAAAAAGACTGGACCGATTAACAGAGCCATGGGCGCACCTAGGGCCTGGGGGGACTTCGGTGCAACTATGGTTCCGGGCCAAGAAAAATTATTCATTAGACTCTTGAATTATGAAAGCAGCTCTTACTATAAATTATTGTAATGTGAATATAATAATTTTTTTAAATTTATTTCGCAGATTGACGCACAAGTCGACAGCCTTACGTCTGCCCTTTGCTTATTGTTATCAGTAATAGGTGCGCTTAACAAACCCATTCCATGTTAAAATAAAACCCTGAAATGTGTTATAAACACTGTATATGCCACCGGCAATGAGTAAAGCCATGATGTTACGAAGATCCAAAGAGCAAAATACAATGACATCAATTAGATTTTGAAGCGTCAATTAAAATGTAAAGATCAAAAGGGAGATTATGAAGGGAGGGGGTGATTATTAAAATTTTCCGTCACGAGAAAACTCAGCTCACATCCACAAGTCTGGTTAACTTATAATCCTCGGGTGGAGAACGATCACGTCAATTAGCACGAAATACGTCTTCACTATTTGCATCACATTGTTAAGGATTAATATCCGATTGTGGCCTGAAATGCTACGATAATTGCGTAAAACGTCAAGACTTGGACACCAAGTGAGTGGATATCCTGCGGGTAAAGAGCAAAAAAAAAAAAGGAAAAGTAGCAACGTCACCAGTGAAAGCTATATCGGTCGGATATTATAACCGCTTGCTTGCACGTTGATGCATCGCTACCAGGTAAGAGTTAATTACATAATCACATTTGTTTCCACCTGTTTAATATAATAAAGACATTTGACATGAACAAAGAGAAAATCCTGAAAATAATTACAGATAAAATTCACGCTATATAATACCAAAAGGTCCAAGGGTAAGAACATTTTTAATTCAGTGATGGCCAACCTCGGATTATGGAAAACATAGCACGTTCGCGCCAACATGTGTTGTCTGATTAGCTATAAATTCACTCCGAGACACCAGCTTTATCCATTTTTTATCCCTTATGATTAAGTTATCACGTGAAAATGCTTCTAACTTCGAGGAACCAAAAGGTGTAATTTATTCCTAGAATCGCAGTTGCAACTTTAAGAATAATATGGAAATCGCGAATAATTTTAAAAAAACATCAATTTCATATTTATATAAATCAATTAGAAAAATGTTTCTAGCGAGAGACGTGAAAAACGCTTCCTAAGTCTCTATTTAAGTGCCATTCTACGTTATTGTACGCTTTATCATATTTATGACTCCACATTAGCACGCGCGGAATACGGGATACGTAGCTGTAAAAATTTGAATATGTGCCTTAGTAAATACTGGGCAGAAAATTATCACATTACGAATAACCAAATCGTGATATAGGTCATAGAACCGATGTAAGTGGGAGGATTAAAAAAATACTGCTTTCAATACGCCAAGTTTCAGTAATACTTCTCATTCGAGATTGAATGCAAATAAGATGGTAGAAAGGCCGCTGACAAAAGTTGAAAGCTTAAGGCTTAAAGCATTTTTATTGATAGTAGTAAAAAAATCAAACGTTACATCAAACCGAAAACCTTGACAAATGTTAAGATGGTGTAAAAGCCAGTCACAAACTGGAAACTACAGAAAGTCTACTTGGATGCATTTAGAAGGAACTTTCTCTGAGAGTTGAAACCACAGATATAGGTTGAAACACAGGACTTGAAGAATTGAATGTGAAATTACCAACGCCTTAGAGTTAAAAGCAATGCGTGCATCAGGAAAAAAAGTCCGTTATAGTCAAAATAAAAATAATGACAGTAAAACGATCGTAGCGAGGAATATTCTTTCCTCTCAAACGAATATATCAGGAATAGGCACAATACGCCTAAAAAGTAAATGTAGGAATTTCCTTGGTAGGCATCCACCATATCCCGGATATGAGTCCCAGAATCCAAAACATTCATTCGTAAAAAAAACTCCTAAGCGATTTCCTGTCTTCTCCTTTTGATACACCCCTATACACTACCGCATCATCTGCAAAAAGTCTGCTTACTACTAACGACGGTACCCAAATCGTTTATGTATAAAAGAAATAGAAGCGGACCTACTACGCTACCCTGGGGAACTCCCGATGTGACCTTGATTGTGTCCGACATGATACCATCTGTGACAACCCTCTGCTATCGCCCACTTAAGAATTCCTTTACCCAACATACAAAGTCTTTATTTACACCAAAACTCTCTAACTTCAAGATTAATTTATCATGAGGAACTTTATCAGTTGCCTTTTTAAAATCTAAAACCCTGAAGGTGTTCAACAGTGATTCGCAGAGTTTATTCTTACCTCCTGTTATAAAACTACACGTATTCCAGTCTATCGGAGGGAAATTGAAGTCTCCGCCTACTATTATTCCTCTATCATTGTCCCGAGAAAGTAATGTATCTATCTCTGACTCTTGTTCCATTATAGAATTGATGTCTGCATCCGGTGGCCTGTAATATACACCTACATATATCTTTTTTGCGTTACTACTTTTACTTTTAACGGAACACCAAATACGTTCTACTTTTCGCTCTGATATAAGTTATCTTCTACTGACATACGGGTTCTTCACAGCTATAAATACTCCTCCTCCGTTTCTGCTAACTGTATCCTTTCTGTATACGGTAAAACACTTCGGGAATACTTCATAATCTGATAAGTCCTTCGAAAGCCAGCTTTCTGTACCCACAATTATATCTACATCATTACTTTTTATGAGGTGGTGAAATGCTGCAACTTTATTTCTTAAACTACGAAAATTCACCATTATCACTGAAATTCTTTCTCCCAATCTGTTTATCTCTTGGTGCTTTTTTCCAACTATAATTTTTCTTGATAATTTTTTAATGGCCCCACTATCTGATCTACGAATTACCTTTGATGATTTATTATGTTCGTCCTTTATATGTATTTTTCTCTGACCTTCTAAAACAACTCAGCATGTTCTGTCAATTTCTTCCAAGATTGCTCCCCCGGGGATTGACCTGCACTATAAGTTACCACCTGAGCTAAACCCTACGTATATGCTCCAGTATCCTACGCGCTACCCCAAACGATGCCTCGTCCGTTTAGTGGACACCCGAGCGATTCAGGGGCACCCTACATGAATCCATCTCCGCCCGAGGTTCAAAAACTCAGCCCCCTCGCTCCCACAGACTTCACGGAGTCTCTGGTTTATGCCTTAATCGACTATGAATGCAGACCACCACCACAACATTAACCTCGGAGTTCCGTCTGGTGGATGAAGTTATATGTATGCGCTCGATAAGTGCTAATGCCAACGTTGAATGAGATCCACACATCAAGGCAGGGGTCTCTCCCTCTCCTCTCCCTGACTCGCAAATATTTTCCCAAGAAATACATGATCCCGAAAATCAATAATCTTTGGCTTACATTTGGATGAATTTGTCCCAGAAGAGCACTCCCAAATTTGATAAATATACTAATCTACCGACCACGGTAACAACTGAAAACAATGGTTCTCATCCAGAGGTGCCTGCACCCCTGCACCAGGGGGCGCAAGAAACTTCTATAAGAGGTGCGAGATGATTGAAATATGTCTCATTAAATAATTTGAGCGTCCAACAAGTAAACGATTATTTTCTCTGTAGCTTTTCAAGTTTATTTCAGTATATTGTTACAACAGCAAAATATTATTAATGAGTAAATGATTACATTTATATTTTATACAGTGCAGAGACTCCGATTTTATATTTTCATTGTGAATAAAAATTCGGTATATTTGCTACATCTACATCACCAAAATATCCTGTGAGATACTGCGAGGGTGTGCAGAAAAGAGTGTTCAAAAATATATTTGTAGAATTCAAGAGGTGTCAGCTGCTGAAGAACCACTGTTAAGTTTCTCCCGACGTTCCCGTTACGGGCTGTTGTTCCTGGGCGTCAAAGGTCCCAGACGCCTTCTTTAGGTGTCTGTCCTCTCCATATGCCCCTCTCTCTACATACCAAGGCTAAGCGACCCCACCTGCCGGGTTCAAGCCCTTCCCCTACCCGCACTCGTCATGCTCAAAACCACGACGACTTCTTGCCTCTAGTCTCCTACCTACCAATACATCCCCATTGCCTCCTCCGGCTAAACCGCGTGGCGCCACCGGCGTAAAGAACACAGGGACCCAGGAAGCTCCTTAATGGATGAGGTCAACACACACGAAAAAATGCGGAGACTCGAGTCTCGGAGGAATGACACGGAGGAGAGAAAGATGTACGGGTGTACCTAAAGGTGCTTCACGCAGCGTGCAAATGCAACAAGTGGCTGTAAAGGACTGCGTGAATACCCGATATGGAAAAATAATGGCGAGGAGTTTACCTGTGGCACGCGTTTAGGCATATCACGTGTGCTGCGAAGATCGGCATGATTTTTAAAGGGACGGTACGATAACCATATTAGCGTAACCAGTCTATTAAATGAATTACATTGGGAATCATTTTCAGGTCGCTGGTTGAAATTTAGACTTAATCTCTTAAATAAATTCCAAGATAACATTTTCAGTGATGACGTCAAAAATATTTTGCGAACCCCAACTTTTGCGATTTGTTGCGAACCCCAACAAATATACCCGAGAGAGTTCTAAATACAGTTACAGACACAGGAATTAGTGACCATAAAATAGTGCATGCGAAATTTATTGTAGGCGTTGAAAGACATTATAAACCAAGGAGGAGGGTATACTTATTTGGCAAGGCAAATTACGACGGTATGAAAGAGGAATTAAGGGAAGCGTTTAATGTATTCAGCGAACAAAGCAAAGGATTAAATACAGAGGATTCGTGGAGAGAATTTCTTGAGGTCACCCGTAACGCTGTTCATAAATACATACCAAGTAAATATATTAGTGATAATACAGAGCCAAGGTGGTATAACGCGGAGGTTAGGAAATCACTAAAGCGACAAAGGGTATGCCACGCTAAGATGAAAAATGCAGGACGGGGTCTATCGGTAGAGGAAAAAAATGAGCTAGTTCAAAACTATAAAAAATCGAGAGAATTAGCAAGGAAATCATGTCGGCAAGCGTTATCACATTTCAAGAGCAAGATGTTAGGAGAATATTTAGATAGCAATCCTAAATCGTTTTGGTCATATGTGAGAGAGCTTCAGGGAAATAAGTCCACAGTGCATACACTTAAAAATGATAAAGGAATCAGAGTCACCAGCAGTGTAGAAAAAGCCAACACTTTAAACACCTTCTTCCAAAGTGTATTCAACTCATTTGGAATGTCAGGGATTACTGATAAACAGCCAGCATGGGTTCCGGAAAGGTAGATCTTGCGAGACACAATTAGCTTTATTCGTACACGATATTTTACTCCACGGCGAAAGCAGTACTGAAGTTGATGCGATATTTTTAGATTTTAAAAAGGCTTTCGATAAAGTTCCTCATGACAAATTAATCTTGAAGTTAGAGAGTTTTGGTATAAATAAAGACGTTGTATGTTGGGTAAAAGAATTCTTAAGTGGGCGAGAGCAGAGGGTTGACATAGATGGTATCATGTCGGACACAATCGAAGTCACATCGGGAGTTCCCCAGGGTAGCGTAGTAGGTCCGCTTCTATTTCTTTTATACATAAACGATTTGGGTACCGTAGTTAGTAGTAACCTTAGACTTTTTGCAGACGATGCGGTGGTGTACAGGGGTATATCAAACGAAGAGGACACGAAATCACTTAGCAAGGATTTAGATGCAATTCAAGAGTGGTGCGACAAATGGCAGTTAGAACTCAACCTTAAAAAGTGTGTAGCTATCAATTTTTGGAGGAGGAATAATTCGATAGAGCGATCCTATAGAATTAATAACACGAAGATCGAAAACGTTGAAACCGTAAGATATTTAGGTGTAACAATCACTAAAGATTTATCGTGGGGAAGACACATAAGGGAAATATGCGGCCGAGCGAAGAGAAAGCTAGGATTTATAAAAAGAGTACTTGGGAAATTTGATGAGAAGACAAAAGAGCGATGCTACTTTTCACTAGTTAGGCCCCACCTTGAGTATGCAGCCAGTGTATGGGATCCTAATGAATTAGGTTTGATGAGAGAACTAGACAGTGTGCAGCGTAGAGCAGCTAGGTTCGTCAAAAGGTGTTACGATAGGTTGAGTAGTGTATCAGAATTAATACAAGAACTAGGGTGGGAATCATTATCAGAGCGTAGATTAAAGTTCAGATTAAATCTATTGCAGAAATTTCAATCGGATAGCTTTACTGAAGATGTTAGGCACATATTAAAAACATTAGCGTATTATGCTAGATTCGACCAGATAAATAAGATTAGAGAGATAGATTGTCGTACAGATAGATTCAAAATGGCATTTTTTCCCCCGTACTATAAGAGAACAGAATAGGCAGCATAGGAAAGGGATAGGTAGGGGAAACATTTTAGAGTATTCTGTAGTGCATGATGCATGTATTAACCCCTCAAATACTATAGATACTAACAATCTAGTTGCATGAGACCCTTTAGTTGCTTGCTTGCATGCTAGTAGTGCATGCTTGGTGACCTTCACCCCCTGCCACACACCCTCGCGGTGGCTTGCAGGGTATCGTGTAGATGTAGATGAACTTACTATGGTAGGCTGGACCATAGTCAAAAAGTTAAGAGAATTTGATTTCCGAACTGACAAATTCAAAATGTCCTTCTACCCTCGTACAATTAGGGATATGAAAAACGGTAAATAATCCAATGCGAGTGTAGAAATGGATAACATTGGTAGCTGCATGTTTGGTATAAGGACTTGAAGCTAACCCAACTAACAGCATGTTTTCGCATGTTTGCTTGGCTATTTTTTGTTATCCTTTTTAAATAGTGAAGTTTAGAACAGTATATAAATACTAATCCTTTTTTATGCATGATATGAAGTTCATCTTTGGTGAGACTGCACCGCCTGCCACACACCATTGTGGTGGCTTGCAGGGTATTATGTAGATGTAGATGTAGATCAAAATTTCCCATCGGTATCTTTCACCCGGTCAAAAATGTTTTGGGAGGCGCAAATTCAATAAATCTTAATTCTACTATTTTCACCAGAAATAAATCATATTCTTAGTACCCAATATGTATATCAAACGATTGTAAGTTCAGTCATGAGCCAAACGAAAAACTGCGAAAATAGAGCCCACGAGAAACACTGAATACGGAACAAATAACGACGGGGAAGAACCAGGTGGTTGGAACACGCCTTGAGATGAAATGGAAACAATAGAAACATGAAATAGAGGAAAAATGAAGGTAAGGTTTCACAAAGACGAAATGGAATCCGACATACTTCGCGCACAAAAATAAGAATGGAGTTAATAATAATTATCTAGATGTAACGGAAATTAACACTGTATAAGGAAGATCAGTTTAATTCAACCAACTGAAACTGAAATAATATTTTTAGATAACGAAAGAAAAATGCAGTTCAATTTCTCTAGAATATCTCTGAAGAATACATTATTTCCATCTTCTATTTACCGAAACTCCCTCACCTCTGCTGTCCTCTGAGTTTACAAATCAAAAATCTTTCCCTATATTTCCCTTTAGTATCATAACATATAAATGGAAGATAAACAGTTTCAAGTGTACAAGAAAGGGACCAACATTCACGCAAAGAAGAAAGGGACCAACATTCACACATTTCACTAAGATACTATTCAGTACGAAAATCGGAATTCCTTTTTTCACTTTCACAATGATTAAAGGTAAAAAAATTTCATGTATTCACATTCAAATGCTATTCCAATGTCTCAATTTTACGAGTTCCATCCTTCTATAACTCCTAGAACGAATAGAACTTTGAAAGAATGGCTCGTCTAGGTGGCAAGGGGATATTGGTTTTTTTACTTAACTAGACCCAAGTACACCATCGGCTAGCAATGATCCTAGCGGCTGAGCCATCTGCTGAGTCATGAAATAACCAGACGGCTAAAGCAACGAAAAAAAACAACGCAAATCAGTCAAGGGTATAGCCTGCAGAATTAAGCCGTCCGCCGAAGGCCAAAGATAACTGGGAATCTCTTTCTCACTCCTCATACATACACACTGACTATGCTCCTCCCCACTTCATTCTCTCTCTTTCCTCCTCCCGCTCGCACGTCCATACACGCGGTTTCCGGAGCCTGCACACGTAAAAACGTCTCACTCAGACGAATCGGGGATGTGGACTCGAACGGTAAAGGTGGAAATAAAACGGAACGTTTTAGTGCGGACACACTCCCTGACCGGGGAGCCAGCCATGGGAGTTCGCGTGACTTCAGGCTCATTTGCGAACCTCTGGCGTAATAGCATGGGAGAGAGACAGAGAGAGGAGGAGGAAGAGGGACACGGACCACATCTTTCCATTTTACGGCGTGGGCGAACGACAAGCGGCGACCGTGGCACTTGAGGGGGAAGGAAGACCGTCTCAAGAGGCGGCGGTGTCTGAGGAGGAGGAGGAGAGAGCGTTTGGCGAAGAGGGAAAGAAAGAGAGAGAGAGACGGAGAGGGCGAAGGGAAGTAGATAGAAGAGGATGCCGAGACAAGTTCCATCCGCGGGAGAGAATGAGGAGCGAACGTGCGCTAAATACCTTCCCGAAAAGTGTGAGGTCCGTGGAGTTGATGGAATACCTACTTCTCCAACCCGAGGGTCTTTTTCACATGAGAGCGTAACGCAAAGTGTAATTTTACCGTGGAATTACCATTCATTCGAATAAACACACAGTGAAAATAGCATGATGAAATCGATTTGGGATCGTGAAATATTTCTATTTGCGTGCGTTTGATAACCTATGCTTGAGTCATGAACCGATCAAGTTTCAGAGTAGTATTGATGTTTCAGAGGGCCTAGATGTGCCTAGCCATTTCATTTTTATAATGATAGTTATTTATGAACTAGACCTCCATATATTTATCTAGAGACCACCAGTTTTAAGGTCACAACTCATTACAGAGCGCCGCAATAGAATTTGTTTTTGCTCACTTCAAAAATGTCCACTTCATTCCTCGACACAGCGACATGAATATGGCAGTATTTGTGAACTGAATGTTTCACCTTCATGCTAAGTCAATTTGAAAAGTTGTGATTGTGAATTAAAACATAAACTGAAAGCATTGAAACGAAGTATACCACTTATTTCAATCGGTAAAATTGTAATAAAAAGGGGAAATTTGAGCTCAGAAGCAAATTCGATGGATAGTAAGGGTGAGCTGTGAGTACAAAATGGCAAATAGAATATGGAATTTCATGAGGATAAGGTGCTGTTCCAGGAATTAAAACCCAAATAGAAGATACAGACAAGCATATCACAGGATTCAATGGCTAGTAAGTGTTGAAATGGGACGGAATGATTTTATTTTGCATCTAAGGAAGGTTAATACATTTTGCAAAAAAATGTTTCAAAGAGTAGTCAATCCTAAAAGGTCAAAATTAAGGGGATTCATAAAATCTGGCAGGTTAAATTTTCCCTACAAACGCCAATTGATAAGCCCACTGCAAAAAGGTTATCGAACAAAAATTAGCAGTAAACCCAGTAGCAGGCTAAAAATGCACCCTAAGGTCAAGAGGGCCAGGAGAATAATGCAGCTTTCGAACCTCAGTTTCACGGTATGACGTTAACCTCTCCATTTATAGTCGTACTGATTACCCGCTCAGTACAACTCGTATACCAAGACTATAAGTTAAGTAGATAACAGCATAAAATCTAGTCATTTCCAAATATACCTTCCCACAACACTGTTAAGGTTGAAAAATTTCAAGATTAGTCCATCAAACTATCAGATGTCACAGCTTTAAGATATTCTCCCGGAAAATTTCCTGGCTGAATAATTGAAATAGAATTTAATGGCATTGTGCACAAAACAAAACCCCAGGCACCAGCTGTAAAGCTGTTATCATGTTTTCGTGATAACAGAGCCTCGAGAATCAATTTTCCTCCGATGCACATCCCAATCAATACCGTGGGCACTAATATCATTCTGAGAAACATTCCTCGACTAAAAGGAAAGAAAGACGGAGATCTTTGATGGAGCATGAGAGAGGTGGGCGAGAATCACTTCTGAGAATGAGGGAGCCGAGAGAGGATAAAATGGAATGCTAAAGAGAGCGAGATGACGCACGAAGAGAATTCTGAGAAGAATACCGAGAGAGGGTGCTGATCCCTTCCGGCAGCGAGCAGCCGGGTGACGGAGTCTGAACGCTGCAAGAGCGGTGCAGGTAGTCTTGGGGAAGTAAGCATCAAGACAAGCTCGATGCTGGCCGAACGGATCCCTATGCAGCCTCCAAACAATATAGCCAACGTATAACAGCCTATTACTCAGCGAAATATTGGGAACTTATCATACATGACGGTTATCTGACTAACTTATGGCCAACATCACAGGTTATTCCCAAGACTAGCTTATCGCCACTATTATAATTAGGTTTTAAGACGATCCAAATGCTGCAGTTATGCACTGCAGCATTTGGATCGTCAGCTGCACCATATAACCTGACTTAAATATCTAAGTTTAAACCTAATAGAAAGACAATACCCATATCCGTGGCAGGATTCTAACCCACTATTTCATTTTTGATTTTCCAAGCCGATTAAAATTACCAACCTAACTAACGTGATCGAGAATTCATGCAGCGACCCACTCGGACTAATATCAGCTAGCCTGATATACTTCAAATGATTCATTATGATTGAAATAAACATGATTCATCTTGTAGCTACTAGCTCCCATCTCAGACGAGGACTTTCTGCAGTTATCTTACTTCTCATTGCACGAGGCCATGTCTCTTCTAATTGTCTTCATAAGGCCATGATATCTCAATGAGAACATTTCGTATTCCATTCATAACGTTCAGGAGATTTCATGTTTTCACCAATTCTCCGAAAGATCATATTTGTTATTTAATCTACCTATACACTATCACTATCTCTTCACTATCCCTACCTCTGTTTTAGTCTATCAATTTGCTTTGCATGATTCTTCAGCAGCAAAACGATTTATATGATTCTAGCCTTGGGTTCCCTTCCACCCTGGAAATGAGTATAGACAAAGTCAAGACTTGCGAACCTATTTCACTTTTTCGCACTTCGATTACGTCAGTTTTTAGTCAGACTTTCGCATTGAAATATCTTTGCTCGTTAAATCATTACTCGTTTGCGATGCGTGATAAGAAGCAGTGAAAATTGCGTTGTAATCAATAAGTGAAAAGGTAAGCCGACATGGTGAAATATGGAGTCATACACATCCACACCCACTTGAATGGGTTGACAACCCTTAACTTTTATAAAAGGAGTCGGGAAAGTATGACATGTCATAAAATCCAACTCCAGGAGTTGGATTTTATGGCTTGCATCATTTCGTTCATTGTGCATGCAATGATTTCTCAACCGAGGCTCAAGTACACAGTGACCTATCTAACATAGATGTCATATTTGTACAAAGATGCCCGCTACCAAGCACCATTTTTCCAACCTCCGCTTTTCTTGCCTTATCTGCTCCCTGTACTAAACAAACAACTATTCCTTCCTACATCACCCATTTGATAATAAGAATGGGCACGTGCGCAAGCGTTACTAGGTTATGGGTAAACTATGCTCCGTAACATTATGAAGGGAACATTGGAGAGAGAAAAACCCAAAAGAGATAGAAAAAAAGCAAAATGGGAGGTCAAAGGTGTAGAGGTCCACATCCGGCCAAGTGTATACTGCACCAGGTGTACATTAAGGAATAACGAGATGGAGTTTCAATAACATTCTCCACGAAAAATTCATTTAGAAGTATCTACCCTTTTCAATCATCCTCGAGGATATATAAATAGGTTAACGCCATTTAGCTATTGTTCGGGATAGGCAACAGACAGTTACAATCAATTAAATCTGCTGTGAAAGTTTTAACGCACCATCCAAAGAACGGAGTGCTAAATGTAAAGTGCTCGCCACACTACACCCAATATTATTATAACCAACAAACAGCAGAGGTCATTTGAACCATTTTAGAACAGAGGGGTGTTTGAGGAGTGGCAGGAATTTTTATGGAAAAGGAGGAAGAGCGGAGAGAAACCCACGGATTTAGTGTGATTTAATGAAAGACGCGAAAGGGTCCGACGGACGATTACTAAACTTGAAGTACTCTCTATATCGCACTCAAGTAGGGACCAGTAATCCACTGAAATATCCGCCACCACCTGGACTCGAACAAGGGCACCTAGGTTGGCAAGCCAGGACTCTAACCACCTTACCAGCAATATCCCCGATTTAAGGTCTCATCAAGAAATTGGGATAAAAATAAGCTCATAATCAATGTATTATTACTTTATATCAATGAATCAACAATTCTTTCGGAAAATCACAAACCTAAAATATTTTTTTATGTTAAGTTATTTACGCTATGTCGTTGCTTTTATAAGCTCCCCGGACGACCCACTACAACTAGTAGCAAACATCAATTCACAGGAATTTTCATGCCGATTCGCAAACTAATATCAATAGTATTATAAATGTCTTCATAGCTACGTAAGTCGTAGCTTCACTCGCAGTCAATGCCGCACGCCGAGGAGAAAGGACCTGCTAAAATCGAGTCACGATTCTTTTCCGGGCGGAGTGCGAATCGAATCCAAAATTTCAAAGCGAGCCATCCGTGACGGCACGGGAAAGATTCAACCCACCCGTTCCACGCATTATACGTCTCTTCTCCATCGCTCTTCCCACCCGGAGCCTCGGCCCACACTTCGGAGAGAGAGAGACGGCCTTGGCGCTGGCGCCACCGCCACCCTCCCCAGCGTCTCCCCGCACACCCCCATCCCTCACTCACTACATACTACGTACTACGTTCCAACCATTTCCTCCCTCCCAACACTCCTCCCGTTCCGCATCATTCCTCGAGGAACACTTTCCCTCTCAGCCCCGACCTCCAGTCAACGATTTCAGAACGGCCGACTCCGTCCGCTTCGGACCTCAAGCCTCACTACGGTGTCATGAAGCTATTAAAGCCGCGTCTGAATTTGTTTTTGGGGATTAGGAATTAGCCATGTTTCATTATTGATTGAAAGTACATGCCTAGATAAAATCCTCGTGTGCAAAAAGATAACCGGCAACTAAACTGCGGTAATGAAATGTATCTTTCGTCAGAATGAATAACGACATATATTTCGTGGCAATGACTCCAAAATATAATGCTGCTGAATTGATGTTTCCCATTCATATTGTTTCTTTAAAAACGAGATGGGATGCAGCAGACGAGCAGTGACCAAAACCAATGTTAAAATCGGTGAAAAAAGAACTTGAGAAGCAAGAGTAAAGGAGTGAGCAAGGTTGTGCATTTCCTTCCGCATCTTCTAATGCCAAGATCGTGAAAGCCATGAATGAAATCGAAAGAGGCTTCAGTAATCAATATTCACGTGAAAAAAATACCATGCTGCGTTTAGACGATAACATAGCAGTCGTGGGGAGACAGAAAGATATTTAAAGAAGACTTTAGCAACTATGGAAATGGCATCAATAGAAAAAACTAGGTAATGGTATACAGTGGAGGAGAAGAGTTCAACGACTGATGGATAGTGATAATGACGGTGTTTTTTCTTGTGATTTGAACGCTATGACATAAGATTAGTAGGTACTTAAGAAAAAGAAGAAGAATATTTGTTTTAATGTCTGCTAAGAAACCCAGCATGGCGTCGCAAAAGGATACTCTGGTTGCTCCCATCCCGTGGGACAGATAACCAAACTGGACGACATAACAGACTCCAAAAGAATTCGGACTCTCTCCAAGATAGTTTATAACAAAATATCACCGATGGGCCTGATCAGCTTAATACCTAGGAGGTGGAGAGGGGATACTTTGGCTTGTTTTAATATGATTGGGCGCCAGGTAATTATGAGCAATTACCGCCAAGTCCACAGGATTGAAAAACCGTTAATTATTCAATAAAATTCATAAGATTTCAATCTCCTTATTATTCACAAATTTCTTCGCCATACAGAAGCAACACATCTTATCCATACGAGATTAACAATCCAACTCCCTCTATTTATATAAAAACACCCCGTTTCTAAGCAGGTTGCTAAAGATGAAATTCGACCAAGGTCTAAAAAATTTTAAATTTGCAATGAAGGATATGGGTATTTTCGAAAATGTAACAAGATCGTTTCAACCTATCTCCCTAATAAGTATGAATTTAGACACCTAATTGACGAATCCGTACGTGACCTTCGTTTATTTCCCTACGAGGCGACCGGGCGTGCCAAATCGTCCCACCGCCGACACCTTACGGTCGGCCGGCCGATGGCTCGATGCAGAGACCGCATTCCCATTTAAGGACTGCGCGAAGGTCATGATGAGCATAAAGCGCTTGATTACGAGGAATTCGGGTCCCAGAGGCAGCAGGTCACTCTCCTGAACGACCGGCGTGTTAACAGGCACCAGAAGGTTCAATGACGGACACGCTTTCACGGAATTTCTTCCGGTCCAATTATACCACTTCACCGCCTCGCTAAGGAATCTCCAAGGATGTCCAACATCCTCCAGAAAGGATGTCCGGCTGCATACTAATTGCCTCTTTGTTAACATCGGCCGTATTCGGAGAGTTAAAATTATTTACTGCGCTCTTAAGTGATCGTTAAGATGATTCAAGAATTAATTTCGTCATTTAACGAGGATTTAACTGTCAACGAAACTGAAGGTCACAATCTTGTCCCTGAGCGGAAAGACCAAATGGCTCATTATTGCTGGACAAAAATAGCGAAAATGATTATTATGATCAAGGATATACCACGGTTTTATTATTTTTTAAATTTCTTCGGAGTTTAGATCATTTATCCGGTTCTTGCCAACACAAGGTACCAGAACCTTGGAAATTATACTTTCTATCTCCAGCAAAGTGTAAATTTTACTTTTTATTACCATACGACATGATTTCTGTCAGTGTATAAACCTATATAGCTAAATTAATATATAAAATACAGCTAAAAAGAACAATAAATACAACAGATAATACTAAGATTGCAACCCAGTGAAAGGCGTCCATTTACGACATAGAAGACCGCATGATTCCATTAACAGACACGCTGATGCGAACCACATGCAAGCGGCCCTCATCGGGAAGTACACACACAAACGAGTTGGCGTCCCAGCATCTGCGTCTGACCTAATAGTCTACCCACGCAAACGAAAGAAAGAAGAATCTGTTGCTCGACCCGAGCGAGAATGAGTTGTCCTCTCCTCGCGACATGAATTTACGATGGAGAAAAAGAGGATTCAGGAAGTACAAATTTTTCTGTTTCGTTTAACATGGCTGCGTTCACCGTTCAAACTGTGCATAGTTTTCGTAAACATGACCAGGAAATTGCCTATCCTTTCCCTAAGTCACCGAAAAAGTAGGCACAAACAAGCATTTTGGGCACCCTGGTCGCTGTACTGACCGAATTAGATATTCCTACTTTACAACCGTTCAAATGCCAGTGACCAGTTCTCTAGGGTAAGACGCATTTGATTCACCTCACGGAGATGCAAATTTTCAACAGATACATATCATTTGGTACCTACACGCTGACAAATCATGCACGGGCAGACCCATCTCATTACAACTACAAGTCCATCTCTCAGAGTCTTCGATACGTGGAGCTCTTTAACTTTTTCGATGTTCTCTTCGACCCATGGCTTTAAGTTCTCCGGGAGAGTAAAACGGGGAACGCTGTTGGTTTAGGCAATAAAAATTAACGTAAATTCCTTTCACGCCCTTATGAATAATTCTCGTCAACTAAATGGTAGGCATTCCATCCGCATCGATTTTATTTGTCGAAATTTTCAGACACGAGATTGAGGACACGCGAAATGAAAGGAAAACCTTAGGTCTAAAATCGAATACCATACGAATAACGCGCTGAAGGAAAGTCAGGGCAACGTTCGTCACAACCGAGAGCAGTGGAGGAAAAATTGGTCCCGTCCCCTATAATATGCCCGCGCATGTGGTAACCAGAGCAGACAAGCACGAGCGAGTGCTGAATATGAAAACGGGAGGTAAACTCAGACAAACATCCCCAGCCTCCATTCATGAACCCATATTATTCATTCTGCAGGCCTTGATTGGTGCCTGAAGCCTTTCACATCCATCCCTTTCAAATGCTAATTCTTTTACGATCTGATAATTCTTCCACCTTATTTTTCCCATCATTTGGCCTCGTTATCTATCACATCCTCTTACACGCAAGTTATTCCTTCCATGTCCTCATTTGGCATGCTTCGAAAATCCACTATATACCTAGAATACAGGGTGCCATTTCCTTCTATCTCTTTTTTAGTCTCTCTCTCCCTATTTCCATTCTCTTCTGGTGCACTCCGTGGCTCAGAATCACTACACTCACTAATACTACAACGTACTTTTATGTTGTAAGTAATTTTTTTCAAACTTGAGTAAAGGATTAGCCTTTCCTAAGAAACCTCTTTTTAACAAGACACTTCCTTATAATCATTCTCTTTATTTAACTACTTAGAACCAAAAATAATGCTTCTCCCTAGGTATATTTATGACTCCAGACATCCGATTTCTCACCACATGGTGCAATGCTAAATTCAAGCTCTTCTTCAGCATAATGAAATGACAAATAAATTATGGAACATAAATCTAATTAAGGAAGCCGTTAGTTGAGGCCGTCCAGATGAAGAATAATTTTTTAAAATGGAGAATAAAAATTACGGGGAGAGGGGAGAGATAATACAGTGAATAGGAAATTAAATCATTATTGGGTATGTTGGCTAGAGACTGAAAGACTATACTAAGACTATACTGAAAACTATAACTAAGTCTTTTCCACCTTTGTATATAATTGTAAAATATGATATGTAATACAGAACATTTTCACTTATGTATATATAATACTTCATGTAATTGCTTATTGTCATGTTAAATGCCGACTGGTGTACAAGTTTAATCTGTATTGTTTTTCTAAGGTGGCATTGCCACAGAAAATATATAAAATGTATTATTAAAATGTAAAATGCAAATGAAAGAAATGGACTGAGAAACAACAATGTGGGAACGTAAGTAAATGAAGAATAGAAAAATCACACCATTTATCCAAGAACAGTAAAAAAATCAATAAACTATTTGATTACCAGACATGAGGACTAAAAACTGTAGTAAAATTAATTCACAGGACCAAAGCAACCTCCCGACTTTTAAAAAGATGTGCCTCAACGTGAAAAGACGTCAAACTCTTTTCAAAGTTGAAATCAAGAATACCTGGATCCTTACCAATAAAAAATATCCTTAGGGAGATAGAGGGTGACTCATTCCGGTCAAGCTGTAATAAAAACAATAATCGTGGATCCACCAACTAGTATTTGGGTAAAGAATGAGAATATATTGAGGCGCGCTTCGATTAAATATTTCCCTACCAAACCTCCAGAAATCCCTGGGTTCGTCATTCAAAATCCAAATTCTTTTCTTTCTCGCAATCAAACTCGTATTACTCTCTGTCACTCTCACTGCCTTATCCATCGACGCATTTCTCTTATTAAGTTCCATACTTAACATGTCTCTCCTCTGACATGTGGCTCCGCTCAACTCTTCGCGCTCTCCCTGATGATCATTTACATTTAAATCACGAAACTTTAGCATTATCTCTGAAATTTCTCATTGCAATTGCCTATTATTTCCACCCTACTATTGAGCTTTTATTTACACTCTTCCATTTTATTGAAGCTCATGCACTTCCTAGCTCTTCCACTTCTCTCACCTTCAATTTCCAATAGATTCCGTGCATGAAATATATTTTCATCAAAATGTTCTAATTTCGCAAATAAATGAATTTATATTGAGGATGTGGAGTTTATATGCAATTTGAAAGTTTAAAGCGCGAAATCATGTATTTTACTTTTTAAAAAATTTCTGTCAGTGTTCCGAAAATCTTAGACAAACGATATACATGGATGTTGCTCGATATTCCTTATTTCAGAACATTTTGGTATATTAAAAAACAGCTTATCCGGTGTTCTAAATCCTGTATTCGTACATATTGATGGGAAGCAAAATTTGTGCAATTTTCCCTTTCATAGTATACTTCTTTCCTCGTTCACTGGTAAGATACCACAACACTGATGTCAAAGATCTTGTTCATTCGATATAGCTGCATATCTTAGGAATTCAAAATGTGCTATTTATTCTACTCGAACAGTCTTGGATAATTATTCGTCTATATATTTTATAAATATTTTTACGCAAATGTGAAGATATTAGCTGATAGAGGAATTCAGTGTAGAGCTGCGACAAACCAATCTAAGGTTTGTTGGCATGACGATGATGAAATATTGTTTAAAGTGTTATAAGATAAAAAATAAAAAGTTCATACACGGACCCTACTCCTTTCGAGGCTTCGAGAACATTTTCCGCTAGTGTTGAGTCTCTTTTTTATTTATAGTTTCCCGCCCTGCCTCGTTATCATGCTTCGAAGTACCGATGCACTTGGCCTAATTTGCTTTCCCTTTGCCTGCCACCGTGGCAGCGGCAGTTGAGTAAAATGGCTCCACCGTGAGCGCGCACTAATAGGTGTCGTCTCTTTATGATACATATCTCGTTGGGTTCAAGTGATCAAACATGCATAACATCAAGCGAAGATGGAAAATTACCCTCTCCAAACAAGCTTGCAATCAGCAGTTAAAAGACGACTCCCCTCCCATGACAAAAATAAGTGTATATGAATGCATTGCATGTGCATCGAAAATCAATGGCTATAAATGAGCTTAGGGGTCAGTGAAATAAATTAATAAATGAATGAAAATGGATTAGCTTTGAATATTTATGTCAAGCCAATATTTTGTGTAAATTACAGTTGCAGCCGATGCTTCGAGGAATTTAACCCGAATAAGTATCTAAGCAATAATTTAGCGTTCCACCTCTTTTAATATGCTATATATGAAAACTAGTTTCACTACAATTTTTCTTTTTTACGCGGTGGGGGCAATATTATCAATAATGGCCTTAAAATAATAATAGACTTACGATAGGTACCTGAATAATACTAAAGCTTACAACGTCTTTTAGTATGTCATACATGTAATTCTTGATACAAAATGGCATTTGCGTGTAAAAATAGAAAAACCCGATATAATTGTTCAAAGCACCTGGACACGATGCTTTGAAATTGAAAACAAATTTTTTCTGATGACGGTGGAGTTGTTAGGATAAAAAAATCACGCTCTTCTAATTCACGCTTCATTGCTATGCAGGGAGATAAATCTCTAAAACGTCGATGGAAAAATGTAACTCACCCTCGTATCAAATGGATGATGTCATCACAAAAACTGTACAAAACCATTTCCGGAAGCCGATTACGAAACCTCCAAAACCCTGTCGTTTGCCAACAAAGGTCATGAATCATTTATTGAGACGTTAGTTCCATGGGGCAAATGCAATGCTTCGACAGCCCAGAGTGAAACCGATCCCTATTTATAAGCCATGACGCACGGCTATAATCGGTCTCAATTCTGAATGGTAAACGAGTACAAAGTTGTGCTGGGCCAAGGTCTTCATTTAGGTCATCTCCATCCTTATGCACGCTAACTATAATGATTCGAACGTGATAGACTGCACGTGAGCAGAAAAAGTGGTTCCATATTTATTAACCCCGTGAATAGATCTTACACAGACAGGAATCCTATACAATATCGGAAGCCAGACCGAAATTATTCACTGCGGAGATGTGATTTTTTTGCCATTTTCATGCCTTTATATTTAAAATTCCAATTCAAGGATCATTTGGGCCATACTTTATTTCCACCCGGGGCACGGGTTGGTGAGGTGGTTAGATTTCTGTTCTTCTATCCCGAGACGAGGATTTGAGCCCCAGCAGTGATAGATTTTTAATTTACCTATCGGGCCCTATTTGAGTGCTTTGTGGAGGGCACTTCCATCGGATGGAACGTGAAACCGTGCACCCCTTGTTGCCTTTCGTTCAGAGTATGCTAATGCCAACGCCAGATTTCTCTCCACCCTTCTTCCACTCCTTGAAACTAAGAGTATACTAATACATAACGCTATCCCATTACCCACCTATGCTAAATAACGCAAATCACTCTATGGCTTTAGCTGCCGATCGTCTCACCGCAATTACTAACTAATCACCCTTCCTCCATAACAGACGCGTCCCTTTCTTTGCAGATATTAAATATCTTGGAATAAGACTGACACATGATCTTTCCTGGGGCAAACACATACGTGAAATAATGGGTCAAGCTAATCGTAAACTGGGATTCATGAAAAGAGCATTGGGTAAATGTGACGATCATGTACGAGAAATCAGCTACTTTTCCCTTGTTAGACCTCATTTGGAATATGCTGCCAGTGTATGGGATCCGTACGAAATCGGTCTAAATAATGAACTTGAACGTGTGCAGCGAAGATCGGCAAGATTTGTAAAGGGACGATACGATAATTATATTAGCGTAACTAGTCTATTAAATTAATTAAAATGGGAATCATTGTCAGATCGCAGGTTGAAATTTAGACTTAATCTCTTAAAAAAATTCCAAGACAATATTTTCATTGATGGTGTTAAAAATATTTTGCGAACCCCAACTTACTACGGCAGACTGGACCATAATCATAAAATTAGAGAATTTGATTGCCGAACTGATTCAAAATGTCCTTTTTCCCTCGTACAATTAGAGATACGAATAACGGTAAATATGTCCAATCGGAGAGTAGCAATGGATAGCATTGGTAGCTGCATGTTGGTGTGAGTACTTAGAGCTAACCCTACTAACGGAATGTTTTTGCATGTTTGCTTTGCAATTTCTATCTTTTTTAAATGGTGAAGTTCTTACTAGTATATTACTACTATTCCTTTTTTATGCATGATATGTAGTGACTGTTTGGTGAGAGATCAACCCCTGCCACACACCTTTGTGGTGGCCTGCAGGGTATTATGTAGATATAGATATAGACATTATTCTGTCATGGTTTCTCTTCTTGCGTGACACTAATTACAACAACTGGTAATTATTTTCTCCGGTTACTCAATTAGGAATTTCATTTAAATCGAAGCTAAGAACGTGATAAATATATACGCTTCAGCTCCCCAAACTCTATTGAATAGTGGTGCGTTGTTTTTTTTCCGACAAATGCCTCAAATATAGTATCCCTTTGACAGTTTAGCGATAATGGCGAAACGAAACCGCTGACGGAACAGATAACACGCATTATGGAGGTACGCGATATTCATTTATGGCTGGACGATGACGCCAGAGCAGCTAAACTGAGATCAAAATATCATCTACAAAGTAATTACACGAAATTCAGCGAGGCATACAAGATTATGCTGTGCGTCTAGTTAACTCTAGCCGGTGGAAAAGAGAAATCACGCAGGCGTTCTTTATACTTCAGTTCCTCGCCATGACATCAGCGCACTTTGCTTGCTTGCAGTCAAAGAAGGTTTTCGTGTTAATATTCGTTCTCAGTTACACATTTCCTCAACTGTATCACTCCTCATTAAATTAGTACAACCATGATGGCATTAGCTATGCAAAACATTTTAAATCGAAGAGGGGGATGAGGAATAGTTTTCACACGAGCCGAATTTCCGGATTCGGTCATTCACGATGGACCCGTAACCGCTAAAGGGTGTTCACTCCAACCAGAGAATAGTCATGATCCGGTGTTTCGTGAAAGGCTCATCTCCACGACTACACCGACTCTTCCAATTTTTTTCCAGCCACCCACGGTTCTATTCACATGGCGCCCCATATCATCCAGACCCCGGATCCCAATGAGTAGGCGGAACAAAATGAATAAAAACTAATCTGCCCTTCACACATACCCTCGGAATTGTGCAACAAAGGTCCAAGGGCTTCATTAAGAAAGACCTTTACGTTTTACAGCCTCGAAAGTTAATAGCTTTGACGTCCCAGCATCTAAGAGTCCCGATTGTTAAATATACACATACTTTTAATCGACATATTCAATGTAGCAAAGAACATCTTCTGACTACCAGGCAAAGTCTCGATATCCACGTTTTCTAGGCTTGGAAATGAGGAAGGGAAATAAAAGAGTAACAGCAAGGAAATGAAAGCGTAGAGTCGAATGAATCACAATGATGGTTTTACCAGGGTCAGGGAAAAGAGTCGACTCCCCAGCAGTCATAAAACCTAGGATATATGGGCGCTATGAAGGATTATAAATTATAAATAAAGGATTCCTATTTAGCTGGCCAAGAAATATTACCCAATAAAAGAACCGAAGTATATCACACTGGGAGGCCTTTTTTTCTCCTCCTTGGTGAATTAAGTCATTGTAGCCATCGTCTTGCACACCCATCTCATACCTCGAGCGAGAGTGCTTGGCTTCCAAAGCTCTTATTTTGGAATTTGGGTCTTTAACCACGGGAATGTGGGTAAGGCCCAATTCTTTCCCCACCGCTAACCGTTTGCGAGAGTAAAATGATCGATTCCTTTTAAGACAACCATTCCACCGTTCCATATCATCGTCTATATTTGATTTCGCTAGGGGTTTGTCCATAAATGACACCAATCCATCTTTAGGATGGAGATCTATCTTCATTTCCCTCGTCTCTCGAGGAGATTCTAGAGTCCACTGCTCTTTCTACAACAAGATACCTCTCAAAATGACGTCCCACACTCGATTTTGAAAGCTTTGAGAGTCGACCTAGGTCTCTAGTGACTAGAAAGGACTTACTATACTCACTCCTTCCAGGGTATACTACGTAGTCATACAACTGGCTAGAAAATAGCAATATTTGCTTCACAAAATGTTTATGCATTTAAAACGATGGAAGACAAAAAAATAAAAATTTACGGATAATAACTAGATTATTCTGTTGAGAGGAACGGCATTTGAGGAGATAGAAGTGTCTTTTCGGAGGGTCGTGAATCATCTGTACATAAATCTAACTGTATCATCGGCAAGTAAGCTCAATGTCACATGTAACTGTGCACCAAAAATTAATATCACGTAAGCCCTACGTAAGGCATACAGGCTTTTTCGGCTGTTTTTGGAGTTTGGCCATCATGCGTACCCTGACAACAACATGCGATTGTAGGATCAGACGTCAAAAGATATAAATATATATACCACAGATATGACGTGAGACTCAGTTTCTTACCATGCGCCACCTATGGTTTCCCAGAATGATGCGGGACCCAGACTGACTCAAAGTTTTATTTTAGCTGAACGTGTCCCAACACTTCGCTACCACCCGATATTCCTAGACTACCACACAAATACCAGAGTCGATCTACGGACTACCGATAGATAGCCCAAAGGTCTACCCGCTGTGCTTTCGCATCATATTATCATATATAATTTACTTAGGTTCTATTGTTGGGTGATGTTTCTTGGCGAAGTTAAGACGAATTTCTCAATATGTCTAGCCGTTCATGGCGTCTACATTTCCTAGGCTTTACGACGGCCTTCCGAGTCGACTCTTTCCCCTAACCCTGGCAAGACCCCCATTGCCCGCTCTGAGATTCCTCGACCGTTTTCCTCCCAGCCTGGCCACCAGCTGTTCCTCTTCTTTCTCTCCTCATTTCATTAACATCGCACGCCGCCCCTTCCACCCCCCCCTCCCCCACTCACGCCAGAGACGCCGCCGCCTCGTCCTTTCCCGCACGAAATAACGCCCCCTCCCCTCCCTCTAAAGGGACAATGCGGTCTTTATTAGTGTAGTCATCCTCATCCCTCCAGCCTGCAAACATCCCACGCACACGAATCACCCGGAACGCCTCTGCATTGTGAAAGGGGGAAATATGGATGTGGCCGAGACGGAGGGAAGGCGGGGGAGAAGCAGGAACGTTATCATCGTTTTCTTTAAGTACTTCGTGACACACCTTATCTCCCCGTCATTCCGCGCTCTTGCGGTGCCCAAGAAAAAGGGGGCGGGGGAAGAGCCATTCCCTCATGCTGAACGGGAATGCCGCACAACGGGTGCATTGCGTGGGCTACAATTGTACCTTTTCATCCACCAATCCGGACCGTGAACCTCGACATTTTGATCGAGACTGTGTGCGAAGAAACATGCGCAAATAAAAGGCAGTCGTTTAATAAATCAAAAGATTGCCAGCAGTAACGAGTACCCCCCCCCCCTAAATGCCAACTAATTTCACGCTAAGAAAATAGCGCACAGCAATGTCGCCCACGCAAAATGACATTCACCACTATGCTGAGCCTCAGGCTTTATGTACTGGGAATTATTTCGCGTTCAAACTAACTAATCAAGCTGTTAAAAGTTGATAAACACAATTATAGGAAAGGCAAACAGTTCATGAACACAATTACAGGATATAAGGCATATCATAAAACTTACTGCCATAAAACAATCCGAATTTTGCATGGATTTGATACGACCCAATAGAAAGGACTTTCCGGATAACGGCAATCAGTGTTAAAAACAAGGATTTTGAAATTGCCCCTGAACGTCAACGAATTCAACTTTATTTCCCATTAACCATCGTAAAAACATCGACAAATGCAGTCACTTACTATAAAAGATAGGCTTTGTCAGACGTCCAGGAAAAAAACAACGTCAGTGCCTTAAACCAGCATGGCCTTATGGCATTAATTCAGTTCTGATTTAAATCAGTAGACTGACAAGAACTCTAGAAGTATCTTGGATAATCATATGACGCATAGCAAGAAAAGAGGAATGGGTAAATTTACAAACGGCTCATTTTAATTCAAAATACTAAACAAACTCGTTCAATAGAATTTAACTATACGGTCAAGTATTATGCATAATGTCTACCACCACTTAATGCGGGGATTGAGTACCTAATAACAGAAAAAATTGAACGATGTATTTTTCACACACTTTATTGAATTACTAAACCCTACCGGTTTCGACACTCTCGTGTCATTATCAAAGGTACACTGACATTCTCACAGTGGCGAGCCCTTATATAACTAAAAATGAGGGACAAACTGCAGGAGTGGTTGGGGTAGCTTAGAGGATATGATGAGAAGTGGGATAAGCAAGTCAGGATGAGGGATAAGCAAGATGTTGAAGGTCAGGATGATGAGTGATTGCTTTTTAATTAAAGGCGGGACAGGTACATGATAAAATGGGGACACATTGAACGGTAGGTACAATTTAATTTAACAATTTCGGTCCTTAGCCACTGATATAATCTCAAAGTTTTCTAAACATCCAGACTGACTTGTAGTAACCGTGAATAAAAGAATAACAATGTTCCTTTGTCCTAATGTTAAATCTTCTACCCGTCTGTCCTACATAAAACAATTGCAGTCCTGAGTATCACATCTTAACAAATACAGCCCACTTTTGATTGATTGAGTTTTGAGCGGGGATTGAGTTTTTGTGAAGGTGGCCTTACTATGCTGGTAATAAAATTGTTATCGAATGGATGGATGCTTGGTATAGGTATTAACCGCAAAAGTGAGCATTCATAATCATTTTCATGCCTCAGAAATATTAAATCCGGACAATATTAGTAACTCAGTGAATTAGTCCAATATTAGATCACATATTTCAAAGATTATTGATAAAAAAGTTTCATATGAAATAAATTGAAATGTTACCAATGAATTTGGCGATATTTATGGAAACTTTGACATCAAGTTTCATAAGTAAGATCAGATTGACTATTGAAGCAACGAAGCCTAACTGAAGCACGTAGTGCAAGTACCTACTTCTAGTGTGGCCAATTTCGATGGCGCCAGATCATCTGAAAAAGACAAGAATATGGCTTCGGAGGCAGAATTTAAGTCTTGCAGTAAAATTGAGGCAAGGCATTTGTGGTTTAGTTTAACGATCGCCTCAAATAACCTTTGGCAGCATTTTATAGGCTTTAATCCATGACTAAGCCTGCCCGCACTAAAAAAATATCGAAGATTTCGCTTGGACAAACAAAGTCTTCTCAAGGACGCAAAGCAAATGGTGGTTATAAAAGAGGGGGAGATAAAACGATCCCGTCTCTAAAATAACCGAGCTATTCTCATTTTCCCCTTCACCCCAACAGATAAATATCACTCCATGCTTCCAAGTAGTTTTAAGACGTGGTAGGCACATCTACTTTTGTTCCCCCAAAAGCGTTACACCAATTTCCTAATATTCAAGAATAGTTATGTGTGCAGGAGAAGCCTGATCCAAGGTCCAAGTATGCCTGATCGAAATCACACCAGCGTCTTCTAGATAGAAAAGAAACATCTCTCCTTCGTCTTTTCTTCACATTTCCCTTGTGCAATTTTAATAACTCCTAGCTTTCTGTTGGCTTAGCCGAATGTTTACATGGATTTGTCTTCCCCGCGATAGATTTTTAGTAATTGTAATACCCAAGTACCTTATGGATTCAACGCTTTGAATGCTGTTTTACTAATAGTGGGTATATTATCGCTCTATCGAAGCATTCCTCATCCGAAAATTAATAGCTACACACTTATTCTTAGGTTTAGTTCTATTAGGACCATTTGTTGCATCACTCTTGAATTTCATCAGGACCCTTGCTATGTGATTCCGTATCTACTTCAATTGATATACCCCATACTCTACCGCGTCGTCTGCAAAAGTTCCAAACTCATTACTCATTACGGTACCGATAACGCTTTCCTGGGGAAAGACCTTTAGAGATGCGTATTGTCTCCTGAATTAATACAATAGAAAGATGATAAAATCACTGAATAATTTACAGAGAAGTATGGCTTTCAAAAATCAGGAAGAGTGAAGACGTTGATCATACTAAAAGAAATATAGTTGCCTACCAACCTCGATATAGCCTATCGGACAGACGAGACAATTTTTACGCGACACTCTTGAGTGAATTGAACATTTTTATTCCCCGCAACACTCAGGACGAGACGGCGGAAGCAAAAAAGCATCCCTTTTAGCGACAAAAGACGACGACAGAAGCCGGTGAGTACGGAAGGAAATCCATGACCAGACGGCGATAAGGTGAGACATGAACTTCCTCCTCCGCCCGGGATGCTCCCGCAGATGCGCAACCTTTTATGGGAGATGGAAGACGCGGGGAGGCTGGCCAATCACGGAAACCCCCTGGAGCGCCCATCGCCAAGAGGCCACCGCCGAAAGACGCATAATCCGCGCCACGGAGTGGATCAGTTGGTGCCTTTTTCTACGGTGGCGACAGCACTCTCTCGAGAGCGGGGATCTTTACGACGTAATTCGATCCATAAGGGAGGAAGGTTATGATAGCAGCAAACCCCCCTCGAGCGACGACATTATTTCGTTTCCACATGTGTGAGTGCGTGCATACCGTGCATGCGGTACAGATTCGACGGAATGGGAACAGTTTAATGCACCTCGGCTTAAACTCACCCACCCGATTTCATTTCCATCGCACTCCCGCGCATGGAGTCATATGCATTTTAGTTTCACGACACCCTTAAGATCATTTTACGGGACTTCGATTCAGCGGAAGAGGATGCCCCGTCCGCTGGTATCCCTTCCCCCAAACTAGAGCCAACCCCCTCTCCCCTACTTCCTTAAGGTTATGACCCCCACGGAGTTGCTCAGCGTCGTTTTATCGCGTGGTAAGTACACACTTTCTTCCACCCCCCCCTCAGCAGCCCGCTCCTCCCGGGGAGAGAAAGAGAGGGAGAATCGATACGTTCCCTCAAAATGGCTTATCCTCTCCTCCCCGAGGCCGATGATCTCTTTCGTCGACTGTGGAGCCACCTAGCCGACTCAAACGAAGCAATAAACGATCAAAAACGCTTCCTCGGGCGGGTGGGGGAATCCAGGAGGTGATCCCGCTGAAGTTAAATAATAAACCGATCGATGGACGGGGTCCGCCGATGCATACGGCTGGGGTAAGGAAATTATGTCCGGTCGGTAAGTGAAGGGAGGGTAACCTAATATACGCTCCATTTCCTTGCTATCACGAAATTCACCATCAAACGGTTAACTTAGGGCCAATTTCATATGGATGCCACGCCCATAGTAGATGACTGAGGGTGGTAATTATGGTGGTGGTAGAACGCCAGTAAAGGCATAGAATTCCTTTGATTGACCCCGAGAAAGAGCATAGGAGGTAATAATAAACAAAATAGTATAATGGTAGGTACCTTCAAATCTTGATGAAATCTACAATGAATTAATAAGGTGTTCGTTGTTCCATTCCCACTTCCATTTCATAACGGATCGAATGGATGCAGAAATGCACAGGTAAATTATTCTACACCCCGCAATACACGCTCAAATCGTTTTTCTTGTTCACCGCATTACCGTCACCCAAATATAATAATTGGCTAATTACTAGTTTAAAAAATGATTTTTCGAAATAAAAACAAAACGTTCCAGCTAGCAACTTGAGGTTCGAAGTGAGCTGCAGAGATCCACTGGCGAAACTGTATAACTCAAATGAATCAACTCGGAAAAAAGCGAATAAACAAAAGCCCGCTAAGTACAGCGAAAGACTCCGTGCCAAAAAGGTTTATTTTCGAAAAATGGATCATTTTTATAATATTAATCCCAACCTTAAAAACCTTGGTCGAAGAAATAATTGACTTCCTTCCAGTAATTTAACTAAATCAAAACAGAGTTTACTTATGGCATTTCATACATGGCAGCGCTTTGCGTTTCATTAAAAAAATACTTGTCATATTACAAAGAGCTATTATTAGGAAGCAATAAAATAAGCAGACTATCATGCATACAACACTAATTCATTCGCAGAATAACGTCATATTCACGGCATACTCCGTTGGGAGCGAACCAAGAGGTAACTCGAGGAGAGAAGTGCGTGGAGAAATTCAGAGTAAAAATGTCCATCGATGCATTAATAATATTTTCTGAGGAACCCAAGTCAAAAGTGTCAGATTTGGCAGATATTTCCTCGAAATCCCGCTTTTCTGCTTCACTGCGTTCTTTCCGCTTCCAACCGGGACATGCGGGATTTGAGGAGAGAGGTAACCACGCAGAGGGAAAGAATTCCACCCTCTCTTCTACTACTATCTCACCACCCTCCACCACAATGCCCCGAGGCCGTGCACCTCGGTGGAGTGGAGAGGAGACGGACGCTTTGGACGACTGCGGAAAGAATTGACACGAGTGTCTCTCTCGGCCCTAGAGAGGACATAAAGGTTTCCCTCACCCACAGGCAAGGAGAAAGGAAGTCCAAGCGTTCCCTTCTGTCGAGACACAAAAATATCAAAACATACGACCAAAGAAAAAGAAAGTATGCGTGAAGTATTGGAGGTCCCCGCTTTACGTAACTTCGCTTTCCGTCGTCCCACTGATTGCGTCATTTTAAATATGATACCAGCGATCCGCTACTCTCGTTTCGATCCACTATTTCGGCACATTGATTCATTACAAAAATGGTATTTAATATGGACAATACATATGAATTAGAATGGTATGAATGCTTACTTATTTTGATTCTTTCAAATAGCAGCTTGCATCGATCTCCAGTGAAATAAAGTTCCCCGTATACAAATGGGCCATCAGAGAACAACTATGAAGGTAGGAGTATTTAAATATATCAATACCTAAAAGCATAAAGAGTCTCGAGACCTTGTTTGCATGTTAGTAGTGCATGCTTGGTGATCTTCACCCCCTGCCACACACCCTCGCGGTGGCTTGCAGGGTATCGTGTAGATGTAGATGTAGATGTCTCGGAAAACTGTTATTCCCTTTCCGCTGTTCCGCTTCACATCACTGTTTTCCGAAACTTAAAATAAGGAAAAAGTGGGGACTCCCTGTATTTATTTTAAGGAAGGTGACCTGCAGCTAAGGTCAAAATATGTGCGCAATGCTAATCCTCAATGAGGTATTAAAGGTGGCATTGATTACCTACACCATGATTGATGAAAGGAATAAAACAACAACCATAAGAGCGTACAGAGGGAAGAGGATACAGAGACTATTACCAACTTCGCACTGTCGTTTTTAGGCATTGATATCTTGCGCGTGAAATGCTAATTACTCATCCAACACACATTTTCAAAAATCTTCATAAAAGATACGAGTGACTTCGACGAAAATGGCGTTGGATACCGGGATCCTCCTTAAGTTATTGGCTCGAAGAGCTCTAACACGGCACATAGCAAGATGTGAATGATGCAAAAGAGAAGATGGATAATTAGCTGTTGGTAGGACTTTTATGAATTGAAGAAAAACGGATAATAACCCGGAATAAATACTAGCCTACTCTCACTACAATTAAAAATGTTAGGAATCTCACGAATGAAGCAAAACGTACAAGAAAAGAATCCTTACATAGCAGTATACGAGACGAAAATTATTACGTGAAAGTAAAATGGAATAAAACTGGCAAACATATTCTCAATCCTCTTCTCCCTTTGGATATTTATACTTATATCCTTATACTACTACGCTGATGAAATGAACAGGGTTTGCGCGCTCATAAGTAATAGTTAAGATCCGGAGTAACTCAGATAATTAATATAAGAAGAGGGATTTTCCATCAAAACCCATAAAATTTGACCAAAAAAAAATATCGTCGTCCAAGGTGCCCAAACTAGAGACAGTATAAATGCTACAGATATCCATTTCTAAGCGCCTTCAAATTTCATTGATGGTTTAAAAATAGCAAAATTTGTGCTCTCTCGATAAAGCACCAACCGTGACAAATTGAACGCAGGAAAATAAAGAATCGCGTAAATGCACAGTTAGAAATTCACATAACAGCTATTCGATGTCAATCTGGAAAGAACAATTGACAGACTGATCTCACATCCTTCCCCACGGAAAGCTCTCCCAACGTACCGCAAAGCATGTTACATTCAGCAAAATCTCCGAAACCTTCTCAAAGAATGACTTCGGGAACCCACTCTGAAAAACAAGGCTACCCCGGTCATTCACATGCCTCTGGGCGGCAGTAGGTACAGCACCGGACAGCAGCGTTATTAAAAAGCGCGCGTCATTTCCTCTCGAGGGACTTTCCGCATTGCTACGTAACGCTTAAAGGTCGGGGAGAAGTCAAGCCAACTTACGATTTACTATCCTGTCACTGTCCAGCCTTTCGCTGCATTGGGAGGTAATGCATTTTAAATTCATTCTATTTATATAACTATTAAATAATGGTGTGTATTCGGATATAAATAAGGTTAAAAAAAATGATGCATGCTATATTGTTCACAAAAAATAGATGGTTAGTTGTACAGTGTAACGTAATTTGGTGGGTCTTAGAAAATATAACATAGCGTCAAATGGGGAGAAAGGGGACTAGAAAAAAGTAAAAAATCGGCGAAATGTAATGAATATAATGACCTATGACCATTTATAAGGATGAAAGAAGTGAAGAAAGTTTTCCTAAAACGCCGCTTCCATTTTAATAGTATCAGTAACAATCAGTAGTATCACAGTTACAGAAAGGGATAACCCTCGCGGTAAAAAAAGAGAAAGTAAGTTACCAAACCCGCAACCTTTGTTTCCCCCAACCCCCGTTTCGCCTCGCATTTTCCGCACTTTAACCGAGGCCACACATCTTCCCTCGGTAAGGCGGAGGTACGCAACCGGAGAAGGTCCTTCCCCAACGACGCAAATCCCACATTTCAGCGAAAGGCCTACTACGTCCCTGTCCAACGCTCCCCAAACTAGGCGCGAAGGGAACGGTTAAATATGGTCCGGGCGGAGAGAGGGAGGAGTGAGAGAGAGAGTGAGAAATGTAGGAGGGAAAAACCAGAGGGGGAAAGGGGTGAAGGATGGTTAGAGGCGGAGGTTGCAGAGAGAAAATGAAAAGTGGGGGTAATAGAGGGCGGGGAGGGATGGTGGGGTTGGAGGAGGGAAGGTCTCGGAGGACCCAGGGAGAAGCATCCATCATCGGAGCACCCCAGGCCCTAAAAAATTCTCCGCCCTCTCCATTTCTCTCCGTCGTGGCCGCCGACACCTCTTCCCTTGATGCAACGCCCAGAAACCTTTAACGGGGCTCGGATAACTCGCTAATTTGCCACTTCGAAGCGCCTATCTCCCATCCCATAGTACCGCTCTAAAATGGTTGAGGGGTGCCAATATTGCATTTGCAAGTACAAGGTAACGTGCAGAGGGGCGCAGGTTCGGATCCCGCTTCGGGCGTGGATGCTGTGTTTGTCTTAGAATGGAGATTATAAATAAATTAGGTTTGACGGTGCGACATAACCTTCACCGTTGGAGCACCTAAAATCCCCATTCTACAACTAGTACCTGGTATTAGGTAAGTAATCGGTTGGCATGTTGCCCAGAGTACTGGCTTTCCATCCTGATAGTCCAGGTTCGAATCCTAGCAGTGAAAAATCTTTCATTGATGACATATTATTATGATTATCTATCCAACGAATTTAGGACTATGATATCGTCCCTTACAACGCACTCAGTGCCGACCCTACCCGGATGGCATTCCAACCTAGCGACTACAAAATTGATGGACAGGAGATAAATTTCACCGCTACCGAGACTGGTACATGCCGACTAGAAATAAAAAGATATAAGGCTGGAGCCGGTATATGAATAAAATGCTAAGTTTAGCAGGAATACTCCATCAAAACATACTCCAACTGATAGAAAACTATTAAGCATATTAGACCCTACTCAAGTGTTGTGAGGAGAGCACATCCAAGTGCAGAAGGCGTCCGTCGGAAGGAACGTAAATCAGACGGCCCCTAGGTACCTTTCGTTATGAGTTGGCTAGTGGCGGCGTCTGGTTTCTCTCCACTCTTCATAAGATCACTGAAAAATTCATACGACTGCCCAATGACGCTTCTGTCCTAAGTGGCATAAATGACACGAGCTGTCAGTCGCCAACGTCGAATGACTCACTGATCACATCCCCCCTCTACTCACCTGCAAGCCTAATAAATATAATAGCTTAGTTGCATGTCAATAGTGCATGTTTAGTGCTCTTCACCCCCTGCCACCCACCCTCACGGTGGCTTGCAAGATATTGTGTAGATGTAGATGTAAAATAATTTAACTGCTAAATCTCCTTTTATTGTCTGACCATCTTTTTCAATGCCCCAAGTCTGGGGTAAATCGACTGCCACACCGCAAACGAAGGTTTTAGTAAGCCGTGATTTAGATACTGAAAATCATTCCATTCCAGTATTCCCTCTACCTGTATACATTAAACGGTTAGTCGCTGGTTTGCTACATGTAGATAAGGAGAGGAGACTTTAAATCAGGAAAAATGAACATCGTCAGCGCGTACAGTAAAACCGAGAGGATAATGGATTAAAACCCTTTTGAAATTCGCAGCGTACTTACGGGTACTGCGATAACAGGGGAGAGTAATGAGAGATAAAAATCAGGAAATTAGCGCCTGATTTAACAAGCCAAGCATATCTCATTTGAATTTCAAATCGAGCGTGGGTATTCGAGGCATGAGGGATTCCACGAGAGATAAAAGGAATAATTACCTCAAAGCCCCACAGCATTTATGGAAGCAAAAAAATTATCATCTAATTCCATTTAGCGTTGAGGCGGTGGAACTCATTAGGTATTTCAAATTAATCACATTATATTCAGAAATGACATTCCAAACCACACAAGTGATTTATCTCACGCAATAGTTGAAAAAATACATACATTTTAATCGAAAACCAAATGGATATAGAAAAAAGATAGCCTTATTTTAAATTACGCATGCAATCTGTTGGGAAAAATCTGTTCCTGTTTGTAACTCTGCTGCTCAAGTGGATGCTTTCCCTCTCTTTGCGCCGCGGTCACGATATTCCATACAAATTATTATCTCAATGAGGCCAATTACTTAATTTTAACCAACAAGTCTCATAATTCTCGTCACAATATATACCTGTACATATACGTAGCGTGTTACTCCCTATCGGGAGGGTATGATTCAGACACTCAGATGACTGTCAGGATTCAGACAAGGTTCCAGTTAATAGACAAATTCCAACCACTGTCATTTGAGTATGAAAATGTTGAATGATATTCCTTTCCCATACTACATCAAAACGACAAACGAAAGCGTCTCATTACAAATTATCATCTACCGACAGTTTAAGGAATTGATATTTAGGGTCAAAAATCCACGACCGCATAAAAGCTCCATACTTTCCAAGAGTTGCATCTCCATAATTATTTGTTTCTTTCTCACGCGACTCATTTCTCAAGCCTTATGGCTGACTATAGCCTAAAACTCTTGGGACAGAAAGTAACTAGCACATTTTGGAGTTCATTGCATCGTTCATCGTCATCATTATATGCAGGGTTGGGCACGAATCACCTAATATTGATTCGAGTCACGAATCACGAATCTTTGAAGGAAATTAGATTCGAAGCACAAATCACGATTCACTGCTGGAAATTTGATTCAAATCTCGAATCATGAAACATGTGATTTTTCCTTTAAATATGATTCGTGCGGTTCACGAATTACGAATCATAGTGTTATTGCAGAATGACAATAACACTTAGTATTGGTCACATTCTGAACATTGCTTCCATTTTTGTGAACCTATACCAATTTTTTCGCCCGTTAATTAACACTTGTGTAGATACAGTGTGGATTAACTAAATATCATAAATTACCAGTTCTTATGTACATCTACATAATACCATGCAAGTCACCATAAAGGTTTTTTATTATTATTATTATTATTATCTAGGGCGGTAACTACTAGGAGGTTGTTTTACATTTCCGTCTACACCTCAATACCATAAAGGTGTGTGGCAGGGGGTGAATTCTCACCAAACATGCACCACAAGCATGCATGCAAGCAAGCTACTTCATGCATGAAAAAGGATTAGTAATAATATATTAGTCTAAACCTCATTATTAAAACAAATAAATATAGCAAAGTAAGCATGCAAAAACATGCTGTTAGTTGGGTTACCTTCAAGTCCTTATACCAACATGCAGCTACCTATGATTTACATTGATTCACTCGTATTGGACATATTTACACTATTCATATCCCTAATTGTACGAGGAAAAAAGGACATTCTGAATCTGTCAGTTCGAGAACCAAAGAAATATAATAATAATATAAAAGAATAATAAGAAAATAGAAGAATAATAGAAAGTGATAATATACCAGTAGAATTATTTCATTCTCTCAATAATCATCTATGCCAGTCATGTTGAGTGTTTACAATGTCATTTGTAAACTTCAGCACCAGATGGCGAAGCGTCGATTTAAGTGCTTCGTGTAGAAAGGAAGGTGGCTCAACGTTCAGGCCTAGCCAAATATGCTGAGCGCAGGCGGACGTGTAGAAGAGGCATAATTTAGTGTAAAATATATTATTGAATTTATAAAACATTCTCGGGTTTCTAGCCGAGTAAGATTTTTTGTTGCTGACGTTTCGACGGAATACTCCTCCATCGTCTTCAGAGCAATAAAGCTTGCTGGGCATTCCGCCTGCGCTTATATAACCGTCTCATCCGGGGGGCATTGTTGTCTCCTTTTTTCCGTTATTTTTCGAATTAACGGTTTCCATTCTCTGCTGATGATGTACCCAGAATCTCGATTTAATTTGTTGTCTTCCAGCCTGATTTCTATGGCCTCTTTAAGGAGACGATCCCAATACCCATTTGTTTTGGACACCAAGCGAGCCTCATCGAAGGAGATGATGTGATCTTCCGATAAGCTGTGTTCAGCCAAGGCAGATTTTTCGGGGTGGACTACAACCTAATACACCTCCTGTGTTCTTTTATTCACGTCTCTATCGTGCGATTTGTCTCTCCGATGTATATTTTTCCACACTGGCATGGTATAAGGTAAACTCCAGGTGTTTTGAGTCCCAATTCGTCCTTGACGCGCACTGAATCGCCCCGCAGTTTTTTCGGTGGTTTATGAATGGTTTCGATGTTCCATTTCCCTAGGATCCTGGAGATTTTTCCGGCAACGGTTGAAACATATGGCAGACAAGCTCTAGCAGTGGGTTTGGGAGACATTTCAGGACTGAGGAGACTATCAACGCGGCTTTTCTTGTGATCGCGATTTGCTCTTTTTAGGCCCAGCGAAATCTCTCTCTCCGTATACCCATTTTGGCGGAATGTTTCCCGTAGGTGTTTTATTTCCATTGGCAGGCTTTCCTTGTCTGCTACAGTGTCTGCACGATGCAGGAGCGTAGAGATAACAGCTCTTTTTTGGGACGGATGGTGGTGACTTTCGCCATTTAAGTACAAGTCCGTATGTGTAGGTTTTCGATACACTCGGTGACCCAAAGTATCGTCCTCCTTCCGTTGGATTAAAATATCAAGAAATGGTAAGCTATTATTTTTCTCCACCTCCATCGTGAACTGAATGCTTGGATGTTGTTCATTCATGTGTTTACGGAAATTCTCTAGTTCCTTGGGCCCATGTGACCAAACAATAAATGTGTCGTCTACGTAGCGGAAGTAGTGCTTCGGCTTGAGCATGGCTGAAGCCAGGGCTCTTTCTTCGAAGTCTTCCATATAGAAATTCGCAATGGCAGGAGAGAGTGGTGATCCCATTGGAACGCCATCAACTTGCTCGTAATATTTTCCATTGTAGAGTAAATACGTAGAGGTCAGCACATGATGAAATAAACTGACTGTCTTTTGGTCAAAACGGGCTTCCAGGAGCTGAAGCGTTTCTTTCAATGGAACTCGAGTGAATAAGGACACGACATCGAAACTAACCATGATGTCCGTTTGAGCCAGGTGGAAATCTTGAAGGGTCTTCACAAACTGTGCCGAATTCTTTATGTGATGCTCACATGTTCCCACGTAGGAAGCTAATACCCCGGTGAGATGTTTGGCTAGGTTGTAAGTGGGAGAGTCAATGGCACTCACAATGGGCCTCAAAGGTATCTCTTTCTTGTGTATTTTTGGCAGGCCGTATAGCCTTGGTGGTACCGGAGCTTGTGGGTCAAGATTCCTTCTGGTTTCTTCCGGGATATTTGCTTTCTTAATCAGCTCAATAGTCTTTCTGACTTTGCAGTCAGTGGGGTCGCGGTTTAAAGGACGATATGCCGCGTCTTGAAGGATCTGTTGAAGTTTTTCCTTGTAATCATCGATCTTCATCACCACTGTTGCGTTTCCCTTGTCAGCTGGAAAGATGGCGAAGTCAGCATTTCTCCGTAGTTTAGCCAAGGCAAATCTCTCTTCTTTTGTCAAATTCGGTTTTGGGAGAGCAGCTTTTTTCAGAACCATCGTGATCTCCCCTCGTATCTCCTCCGCGGTGTCAGACGGAAGTTTTCGAACGGCTTGTTCAATTCCTCCCATGAAATCTGTATATGGAATACATCTCGGGGCAGGAGCAAAGTTTAGCCCTTTCGAGAGAACCGATAATGTAGGTTCATCAAGGACTTCATCCGTTAGATTGATCACAATGCGATTTTTGTCCAGCTTGGGAGCAGACTCCTTTTTTGAGGAGGAGTGTCTGCATCGTGCAGACACTGTAAGGAAAGCCTGCCAATGGAAATAAAACACCTACGGGAAACATTCCGCCAAAATGGGTATACGGAGAGAGAGATTTCGCTGGGCCTAAAAAGAGCAAGTCGCGATCACAAGAAAAGCCGCGTTGATAGTTTCCTCAGTCCTGAAATGTCTCCCAAACCCACTGCTAGAGCTTGTCTGCCATATGTTTCAACCGTTGCCGGAAAAATCTCCAGGATTCTAGGGAAATGGAACATCGAAACCATTCATAAACCACCGAAAAAACTGCGGGGCGATTTAGTGCGCGTCAAGGACGAATTGGGACTCAAAACACCTGGAGTTTACCTTATACCATGCCAGTGTGGAAAAATATACATCGGAGAGACAAAGCGCACGATAGAGACGCGAATAAAAGAACACAGGAGGTGTATTAGGTTGTATGTAGTCCACCCCGAAAAATCTGCCTTGGCTGAACACAGCTTATCGGAAGATCACATCATCTCCTTCGATGAGGCTCGCTTGGTGTCCAAAACAAATGGGTATTGGGATCGTCTCCTTAAAGAGGCCGTAGAAATCAGGCTGGAAGACAACACGTTAAATCGTGATGCTGGATACATCATCAGCAGAGAATGGAAACCGTTAATTCGAAAAATAACGGAAAAAAGGAGACAACAATGCCCCCCGGATGAGACGGTTATATAAGCGCGGGCGGAATGCCCAGCAAGCTTTATTGCTCTGAAGACGATGGAGGAGTATTCCATCGAAACGTCAGCAACAAAAAATCTTACTCGGCTAGAAACCCGAGAATGTTTTATAAATACCATTCACCGAGAAAGAACAAAATCATATATATTATTGAAGTTTGCATTAACCATATTGTTGCACTTCTGACTTATACTTACACGGTATCTGTCGGTTAAAGAATGATGTACGTTTCTAGCAGTGAAATCAGTGATATTAATTCGTGATTCGTCAGTGAATCGTGAGCTGCATCACAAATATTCGGCTCACGATTCACCTCAACTAAAAAAAAAGAGTCGACTCCCGGATCACGAATCATTAAAAAAAAATGATCCGAATCACGAATCACAAATCACAGTTTGTGATTCGCGAATCATGATTCGTGATTCATGAAGACGAATCATGCCCATCCCTGATTATATGGTCTAACTTGTTTCAGCTACGTGAGAGTCCTACATCAAATCACTTAGCATCACTGAAAAACAATCCTCAACGGCAGACGTTTCCTTCCTTTTAATCAGTGGAATATGCAAACAGTGTTAGTTCATTAATAAAAGAACACTTGACGATAGAAATAAATTTCGTGCGGGTCATTTTTTCTTTTACTTCTTCATCAGTTTTTCGTCCTTCCCACAAGCTCCGATGTGGCTGAGTGAAAAGTTATTTTTCTTTCAACATCAATTGACAAATAAATAACTTCCCTCAGACTTCCTTTTTAGCATTCCTCAAAATTAAAGACCTTTGCATAGACGTTCTGATTTTCTCCATTCTGATTGTGCCATTAGGCCATTTTCCAAAATACTCAACAATATAACAAATTTTTTTCCTCGCCCAAAAGCCATTAAACGTCCTAATCGATGGACAAATCTCAAAAACACACAGCCTGCTCCCGTGCTCAATCCTAGAGAACGTGATATATAGACATTAAGGCCTTATCGTTACATTAAGGGCTCTCCTATTTAAACACCAGTCCATTGCACTCAATAAATTCTACTATTTTCTACGATTGAAACTGAATTTACAAGCCAGATTTCCCCAACCCTTTGCCTACCTATTCACGAAAAATTCACCCCAACCCTGGGAGTAAGAAACAGGGACGCCTTTCTTGCTTTCCTCCTTATCATATTTAACTCATGTGAGTACCGATTAAATTCAACGACCACATTATTGTCCTTTTTTATCATTCAGCCCGTATCTTCTCTCTCCAAAATTTAGCCATTGTTATCAGTTCTTAAATAAGTGGATTTTTGGAATAACAAAGAATAATTCACAAAAAACTCTTATCAATTCTGCAGATAATAACATCTGCATACCCATCATTAAGCTAGAAGAGGCAAAGGGTTTTGCTACCTGGAGCAGACAAGCCAACGATTGACGAGGAAAATATATATTTGGTAGAATAGCCAGAGCAAAGGGTGTATTTAAACAAAGCTGAATTAATTTCAGCTGCAAAACAAACTTGGAACTAAGGGAACTTCTTCTGGAGCATTTTCCGTCGTATTTGCGGATAAGCAGGTAGAATAACAGTCGCCAAAAAAAAGACTAGGAGCATTTGAAAAGTGGAGTTGTAGAAGGATGACGAAGACATAATAAATATGCCGAGTAATTAACAAAAAATTTTTAAAAGGAGCGGAGAAAAGAGAAGTCCGGTCAAAAAATCTAAAATGATGATAAAATCTAGGATCACAAACTTTCCGCGAAAACCTTTACGGAGTTTCCCGCTGAAAATTTACGATTTCAGCCGGAAATACATGATTTTTCTTTGGAAATCTGCACTAAAATGAAGGCTAAAGAATCGTCGAGAGAGATGTATATTGGAAGCATGGCTAAGGCATTGAATGAGATACTGAGTTGTGAAGGACGTAAAATAGATGAATTATATGTACAAATATGAAGGCATTAACTGAAGAATAAAAGAGATGGATGCCGGGTCAAAACAAGGTGACTCGCCATCGCTCATAGGCAACAACTCAGTGGGTCCATCAAAAATCAGCTGTTATTTAATACAACCGGAGAAAACAATACCCGGATGAAACAGCCTTTAGTATAGCTACCATAGGGGTCCAACTGGCATTGCGCATGTGGTACCGCCTGCAGTAACGCCATCTATAAGTGTAGTAGGTTATTAATGAAACGTTTTCGTATATTATAAATTAATATATTTACTCAGCTCTTCTTAAAATTTAAATTTTAGATATTCAACGTTGCATCTAGATTACTAGAAGCGTAATATCAATTTTACTACAAAGACATCGAAACCTTTGACAAACGAAGATCGCAATCCGCCTGTACGTCCTCTATATTTAAGCTGAAAGTCGGTTGAGAAATTGTTGTTTTCGTTGGCAATAACAGTGATTAAGACCGTTTATCCTAAGTTTTGCTGTATAAGAAGTGATATAATTGTGTTGAAATTCGACGTAAAGCCTCTAATTGTGTAATTCTGCGCTGTCAGCAGCTGTTAATCCAGAAATTTAGTATATTTGAATTCCACGAACGGACACTTGGTAAGGCATTAAAGTTTTTCGATGAATTTGTCTCATCATACAGGTTGTGTTACTATACGTTAGCATTGTGTTGGCATTAAATATTTTAAAGCCATTTCTACCATCGGAATTTGGTCACGCATATGCTTTTTCGTGGTGCTTGGTGGCGTAAATATCAGTGAGTAACCCTCAAGTGCTTTAAGACAATTGTTACTGTCGTTAGTATTGCCTATCGCACTTGAACATGCACTGATGACAATGGTAATCTCATCACGAAGTAGCTTCTTGTGTTGTTTTTGGTCCATTTGGTAGTTACTTAGATGAGAATACGCTGTATTGTGCAGCCTTGCTGAATGTGTTGATCTATCAGGAAATTTGAATTTGGATATACGCTAATGGAAGTGTCTGCAATAGATTTCCTTCCTGTATCTAAACTAATTGTCTGTGTAAATACTAAAAAAAACACCCTTGTAGCTCCCTAGATGAATTTAACCTTAATGTACGGAGTCTGTATGGCCAACCAGCTCGTAAATGTGGGCACTCACATTTGGGTATTCACTCTTCCTCATTCATTCAGGCATCTTTCATGATTGTAGTTGATATTGATATTTGTTATGCAGACGTTATAACTATCCATAGATTTATTGGGTTGCATACTTCATTTCATCACAGTTTCCAAGTATTTTTATGAAAGTATGCAGGTGTTATTGCAGGTTATTAGGTGAAGGTGTTAGTTTAGTGGTGCTCCACTAACTCGTCGTAATTTGAAGATTTAATGAGAATCTGATTATTTTTATGTCCTCTCTCCCAGTGTGACTGTTAACGTTGTAGCACATTATTAGTCGTATTACAATTAGTTGTATTACAATAGTTATTTCACCAAATAATATCAGCCAGCCTAACGATCAACACAAAACAATTGCGCTTAAAAAATGAAAAAAAAACCTCCAGTAATAATCCTTTCTCCACTCTCATTCCCGGTGATGATTGGCCTCCAGAAAGTGGCATTCTAAATGATATTCTGAGATAGGAAGCTTTTGTCATTATTTCCTTCTTTCTTCCAAGGTTCTTCAATGTAAGAATCCTCTTTTATATTAATAATTACTATATATTTGTAGAAATGTTTAATGTGCCATTATTTATTGTCCTAAAATATGCAACATTCATTTAGGTTATGGCAATGGATGTGTAACATTTTTTTAATCAATAAAGGTCATCAATTTCCATGCCTGGAACAATTGTTTTTATTATCTGTGACGCCCATGTCCACTTCTATTGTAGATTGAAGATGAATTAAGACCCTGCGTATTTGGAGTAAGTTATATATCTCTAAATTTAAACCAGAAAAACGATAAAAGAGTAAAGAATATGACGAAATATATAATATGACGACGCGTTGAATTCAAATTTAGCGGGCCTTCTGTAGTAAAGCCACCAGCACCATCTATAAGTGTAGTAGGTAAACAGTACCCCCGGGTAAAGAATTATAACGTTGAGTTGGATTTCCATGATAGCTACTATTTTAAAAGGTTCATGGCATGAACTAGTTACAAATAACACGTTATGGGTAAATGCAAAATCCAATTTTCGCTAAACCAGGACGCCGAAAGCGTAAAAGAGACTCACTGCACCGTACCACTGGCATATGCCATCTATATCACTTCCGCAGAATCGGACTAACGGCAGAAAGTAGCAGCGACAACGCAAGAACGTGTGACAAAAACCTGCCACATAAAGACCAACAGGTTCACTTTCCTCTGCCCTCCAAAATCGTTACTTGACGGGCTCAAAACTCTTCACGCCACTCACACACTAAGCAAATATCTTTTATGAACACTCGATGGGAATCTGGAATCCAGGGCAATTTAAAAATAAGCGTGGTGGCATTGATGGCAACTTAGAAAGCCAGGCGTTATCGGCTTCGCTTATGAGAGGGAGAAGATTACAACAACAGTATGCTACATGAATATTCGAGATTCGTACGCAGATAAACGTGGGAATGAAGATATACTCGCATAAAGAGAGGGATGGGATAGGAAATCGAACTTTCAAGGGAAAGGGGAAATGTAAACACATGCTGTCATAAAATAACACTAAAATCGACCTTATCCAGCAGAAAACTAACAATGATTGTATACACTGCACTTAATGTTTAATATTTTACAGGACTGGTTTCCCTACTTTTATTGGAAAGAGCAGTACGTCCATGCCACTATCCAATCATTTACTTAGGCACTTTGATACGCCATTCAGTTTTAAATACGCCCACCGTAGGCTGTATAGGCTGTTAATTTCTCTAATGTACTCATTAATCAGTCCTATTTCCTTGACAACAAGTTTTTTCACCTAGCTGTCGTTTCTAAAATGCCTCTCTAAATCCACAAATTCAATAATTATTGTTTTATTCGTCCTCGTTCTAGACTCTATGAGTAGCTCAAGGCCCAAAATAGCTTCTTCTGTGCCCATGAAGCAAAAATAAATCCACGCTCCCAAAGGAAGTCTTCCGACATGTAAAAAGTTAAGAGATCTCGAACACTACCATTTTTCATCTCTTTCGCAGCAATCCGCGTGGATGGAAATGAGCACCGAAGCCAAACTAACGCATATCCTGGACGTAGCCGCGATAAAGAAAGTTTATTTTTCTCTTTACCGATGCGAAACGGCCCCAGCTAAGACTTGCACGCCAAAATGAGTGGGCTTCCCCGTTTCAAGGTTGAGATGGATAGAGAGGGGAGAGGCGAGGAAAAAGAGCGGAGGGAGAGAGAGTGAAGAGGAACTATTGCAATCACGGATAATGGGACGAGGGAGAGCCAAGCGTTCCCACGCTAGGTGGAGCGAATGAAACCGAACAACCTCCCGCGGAGAGAGGAGTAAAGCGTAGACGAGAGATGAAGACCAGTTTCCGCCGCGTGCAACCTACCCCCCTCCCCCACTTCCCTCCACTCAACCTCGTGATGGAGCGGAATGGATGCAACGAACAGGAATACGGAATGGGAGGAAAGATTGGACAAATCGGGCGAGTGAGGGAAACCGATCTGAAACGACTTGTGAGGGAGAATAAGGAATGCCATGCGATTAGATAAAAAATACATAAATAAACCTCTCTTCAGGAGCTTTGTAGTGTAAGGGGGAGCGAATCTTAAAAAAAAATTTTTTTTCGTTGATGGGAGAGAATTCCGATGAACTTTAAATCGTAGTTCAGGCTCCTCGCATGGGAGTAAGGTAGCCAACGCGTCCACATCACCGCTATTGGTAGCGCGCATAAATCATTGCCCACCAATCCGATTCCGTTTCCACGCGATGAAAGGGAGTTCCATGTAGTCAGATAAATAATTCCGAGAGTGGCGACGGGAAATAATATCGATGGCAGAGCTTACGAAGGCCATTCCGGACGGACTCTTCTTCTCAACGCTATCTCGTAAACAACATAACGTATGGCAAGATACTATCCTCTCATGTGCAATTTAGGTATTGCACGCAAGGAATTCTCTAAAATCGATGGTTATTGAATTTCTATGCATCAGGATCTACACCAAAATCGAAATGCAAAATGATTTTTTTCCTGCTCCCAAAGGTTGATTCGTCCGAATCAATACATTAGCTTCAAATTTCACATTAGTTAAAATATTTATGTATTTTTTGGCCATCATCTGCTGTTTATAAATTCGTATAGTTGTAACTAAGCGCGTTACTGCCTCTAACAATTAGTCGGTTTTATTTAGGCTAGCTCTACTTTACATAATTATACAGGAATATCAATAATTAATTAATTTAAATGGAAATGTTACATTTTGTAACGAATGAAATCACTTTCATTTTAGTACAAATATTCAGAAATAGACTCAAAACCTAGCCTAAAGATGTTGAGCATATTGATCGAGGAGATTAACTTGGGCATTTTTGTTTATGAATGAATTACTTGTTGATAATCGGTTATCGGTTATTCTCCATTAATCCAGTGTGGCGATTTATTAAATGCGATCTGGTTACTTTAATTTTTTTTACAATCCCATTTCTACGATAATACTGAAATATCGATCACTGAATAGCAACCCAAGGCATTTAATAGATTTAGCGTATTATAACCAAAACTACAATTCCTCCCACATACTATATTCAATATCAACGTATTTATAACCGGTCCTTCTCAAAAGCCTCCCAGTTCCAGCATGACTTCGACAACTAACGTTCCTCGTTACGGTGGCGAAGGTATTATAATCGAAACAAAAGATCCACGATATGTACTTGGTGAAATGAAGTTCGTAGAAAACAGACCCTAGCCCGCGAAACATGTCAAAGATAATTCGACAAGGATTCAGAGCATAAGCAGCAACCGCCAAAGCAGTAGAAAGTGAAGGAATGTGTAAGCATAAAATTATTAGCACATCTTGAAAGATAACACACGCTTCGAAATCAATTCTCTCTTTATGATATGGACGAGGGTCCATGTATAATACGGTTATTGGACACCTCAGTCTTGGACAAAAATGTATTATTTTCACCAACATGTTCTACGACAACGGCAGCTGTGGCAACCATAAAATTGGAAAGCTTATGGTAGTGTTTTTGTTCAGAGAGGGTAAAGTATGGTTATGCGCATAGAGACTAACACCGAGAGTAAGATTCTAACGACCCTGATGAAGACATTCACATTAATAATGGGACTGATGGCAGGGTTCTTTAGTAGCTACAACAGAAAAGTATAAGTAGGGAATTTTATAGGGAGACTCACGTTCAACGGCGCCGAAATCAGAGTGCTCATGACAGAGCTAACCGAATTTGCTTAATTCACGGATTGTAATAGAACCTATTTTTTTTTTAAATTTTAAATAAGTGGAACTTTTGGAAGAGAATTTCCTGGTAGGATATGAGAAATACGGGGAGTTGAATTAAGAAAAAAATTAGAAACTCACGCACTTGTTGACATTGGGGCTGTTCGAGGTATTTTATGACACTTAAACCTAGAATGATTGGGAAAACACATATTAACCGTCCGTCCAAATATTTGGGTCGGGTACTCCAGATTATTCAAATAGTAGGTAATTAAAAATTACCTTCATATAATGTCATCAGGATTTCATTAATTGCTTATGAGTTATACTCCTAATGACAAGGCAATCCAGCACCGTTTATTATAATCACAAAAAACAAGCAACACCCATGCTTAGGGTGGGAACCCCTCGATTTTGGGGTTGTGAGGCCGTTGCGATGACAACTAGGCACTAGGCACTAGGCAACTAGTTCCTAGAGGCTAAGCTGTTCGTCACCTCCCCCGAAGAATAAAAAGAACAGCGGTAGGAGGACAAAGGCGTGGTTCCCCGAGCTAACTGCGACGACGGAGGCCGCTTTGACGGCCGCCAGAATGCCCGCCGTGGTCGCTATTTGAATACGGGCGGAAGGAAGTGGAGTGACACAGTTAATGGCGACGGTGGTTGGGGGATAAATAAAAAGAGGAGGCCGCCCGCGACACTCCCGACAGCTAATCGAACCCCTTCGGTCAAGGTTAGGCTCCACGAGCGTCCCACAACCACCCTCCTCCGCCTCCTACCTCTCTTCACCCTCTCCCCTGCGGAATATAACCATGGGAGGCTTTACCCCGGAGGGCAAAGTAGCATTTGCACCATTATCTGTTCAAAAGCCGATACCTAAGGATCTATAAAAGATATCTTAAAATTTTTTGCGGGTTTTGTAAGTTCAGGTGATATCCTTTAAGAAGAAAATGAGAACCGTAGATTCCCGACTGAGACATTATAGAAAACCACACAATTTTCATTTTTTATTTGCCCATTTGAAAAAAAATTATAACCTTGACCGTTACACTTTTACAATTTCATTAGGCTTTCAAAACGTTGAGGACACGATCTTTAATTGTGTACCTAATGGACTATTTTCGGCCAATTTCCAACGGAGATAAGGTCATTTGAAGTTGTTTGGAGGCGTAAAGTATAGTAGCTAGCTAGTAAAGTATTGGCTAGCAAGGCAACTTCAGTTAGACAATTCTCCGCGAAAAATCGACCGAAAATATTCAGCAAGTCTTTTAGATATCTGTTATAGATCCAGAGGTGTTGGATTTTGAACAAAAAATATTGAAATACCAGTATGTTCGGCGACTTTATATTAGGTAGTAGGCATAACAGATTAGAAGGCTCATTCTCCCCTCTTCCATTGAAACGCACAAAATTGGGAGCAACGGAGGGAGGCAGAGAAAGGGATTAGGGTGGGGTATTGATTCGGCACGTTGCCCGGAATGCAAGGGTCTCGCGCCAGACGCCAAATTATTATTTTCGTGTGTTTCATCGATCGGAGCACGCCGCACGTTTACTGCCGAATGATATTGCGCGGCGATTATTTTATCATAGCCTTATCTCCAACAAATGATTTGAAGCATAATCATGAGAGCAGAATGAAAGAGTGACAAAGAATATTATCTTGTTACTATCACAGTAAAACCTTGAATATCTCGATCGACCGTCGTAGCTAAGGAAGATTGCGTCGGTGCATGGCTTCACATCCCGTGGGCGCTGGTTTGAATCCCAACAGTGGCACGTTTTAGTAGTTTAACGGTTCCTACTTGATTGCCTTATGGAGAGCACGTCAAGTGCAGTACTCTGTCCGTCTTTTGAGGCGTTCAACCCAGTACCCTTTGGTGCGTTTTTCGTTCAGAGCAGGTCAATGCCGACGCCAGGCTTATCTCCACCCTTCCCTCTGTCCGTGAAAATTCCTGCCCATATTCAATGTCCCACCTATCCAAAATTTAGCCAATGATCTTAGCTGTCGGTTGCCTCACTCGATTAAATAACTTAGAGTTAAGGTAGTTGGATTTGGAAACATCCTGACTTGACAGGTCAAAGGTGTGTACTTCAGACCCCACCTCGGGGTTACATGTCGTGTTTGTAGGCTAGACTGCGCGATATACGAAGCAAGAGCATATAAAAACCCAATTATACAACTAATTGATTACAAGGCCCTGGTTTTGCTATTCCTCCACCTATTTCCCAATGAAAAGGCCTCGGGTTTTTGATGCCCAATAAATAAATAAATTTCATGCGGTTGAATTTTAAGAATCATATTCTATGTTCATCAATCCCTTACTTAATTTTTCCGTAAACTGTTGTTTAAGAGCCACCTTCTATATTTTCTATATGACAAAGAACCAATAACGTAGTCTATGTTCAAACGCTTGTGCTAGACACTCGGGGAAAAGCAAGCACTGTGAATGATAAACTGCCAGTTTAAATATGTCCAAATAATTCGTAGGTTATACCAACCTACGTGGGTCGTAGGTGTTTTCCGAGGACCCAAGTCCGAAAACCATCAGAGGCTTTTCAATATAATCCCACCTCTTACTTGTGAGAGGCGTTTCGAGAGTACTTACAGGACAGTGACCTTTTCGCTGTAAAGGACGCTATACACTAAACGGAACCTCTAATCACCTTCCGTCAAGAGAAAACTAATTTTGACATACTCTCCACCCTTCCACTGTTCAAATAGACCCAAGCATACTAAAAGCTTGGTTTGCAGTAGGAGAAAGAAGATTCTGCTTACAGCTGCAAATACAGGCGTGGAAGTGAGGAAACATTTCATTAGAGCATACATCTGGAACTTTCTACTATATGGCAGTGAAGCATGGACAATAACAGCAGCAGAGAAGTCCAGGCTGGAAGCATTTAAAATGTGGTGCTACCGAAGAATGATGAAGATAAAATGGATCGACCGAGTGACAAACGAAGAAGTCTTAAGAAGAGTGGGAGAGAAGGGATGCAAACTGATAACCTTAAAAAGATGAGGGGATAACTTAATAGGCCACATCTTAAGTAACGATGGCCTTATGAATACAATCGTCAAGGGAAAAGTGAACGAGAAGAATGGAAAAGGCAGGCCTCGTATGAACTATATATGAAGCAAGTTGTGAAGGTGTAAATGAGAGGAGCTACGTCAATATGAAGGTTGGCCGATAGAAGAATCGAGTGGAGGGCTGCGTCAAACCAATCCTAGGATTGTTGACCGATGATGATGTTACTAAAAGCTCAAACTCATCAGACTTAAAAACGCAGAAGACCATAGCTATCAATCGCCTCGCTAAATAGCAAACTAATACTGCTAAGATGATAGCTGGTGATAGATAAGCGTAACAACTTAAAGACAACCTCCTCCGGAGACCACTACGATTCCAGAGTTAAGAAGAGGAACTGGAATAGGCCGAATAACACAAAGCATACTATATTACAGGTGACTTTGGTTATTTTGTTACAAGAGTCAATGTTTTTGCCTTTATTTACAGTACTGCACTCCCATGTGCCGATGGAATTAGGGTGATTCCTGCCATCTTACGCTCAACGTGAAATACCCATCCACGTGCCACTATTGGTCTTAAAAAAAGAAACATTATCTCTCCATGATGGCCCACCCAACTATTCCTTTTCCTTTTAGTTGGCTCTTTGAATCTATCATACTTCTAAAACCTCTTCCCCACTATTTTGCTCCCAATTGATATTCAAGTTCTAAAACCGCTGAATTTCATCTATTTTTTACCCTACCTTTCGCATTACTGACTATTCTGTTTCTCCCTATGCTCTCTAATTTTCTTGACGGCCGGTGTAGCTAGGTTGGCTACGCACTGGCCTGGTAGGTAAAACAAAGGTCGTGGGTTCGAATCCCGCTCAGGACATGAGCGTCATTTTTATTCTAGGATTAATAAATCAAGTTAATTATATATAACGATATACGAAATACGATATAACCTTGGCCGTTGAATCACCTAAAACCCAAAAACACTATTTCCGCTCCATTCCAAAAATTGTGCCTTTAATGATATAAAGGAATTCTCATCCTAAATGTTTGAAGTCCATGAGCATCGCAGTATTACAATACCACGCTCTATATCTATGCCATCTCATATGAACTAAGAACTCTCTTCTTAGGGACCCTTTTGTTGATTACATATAAGCAAACCTATCCATCATGCAATTTCTTCTTGAATTCTCAGGAAATGCACCCTTTTGCCCATTAAACTTAAAAATAGGTATTTCTGCTCGAACCTGTAAAATATTAACGTCTGTTTGTAGTAGGTACTTCTCAAATATTTTATCGACATATGCAATTACGTAATAGTTTGCGAACCACATCGAGGGTGTGTGGCAGGGGGTTGTTATGTTTCCCTAAGTGTTGGATAAAAATTGGAATTTTTAGTGTGTTACCTGCATGATTTTCATAGCAATCCCTTATTAGGTAGGTGCTATTAACTCAAGTGCATATATGTAGGGTGATAACTAACCCCCTGCCACACACCATAGAGTGCCTTGCAGGGTAGTCAGTAGATATAGATAGCATAGGTATACTTTTGATTACTACCTGCACTAAATTGATCAATGTTAAGTTGCGATTGCCTATTTCTACCCTCTTACCACCTTCAATTCGTCCCTGGATCGTGTAGCCACTCATTTCGGCTTCATGAGAAACCTTTCCCCCTTCTCATTAAAACATATCTCTCCACTTCCTCCATATTTTCGACCAGTTCATGGAAGAGCATTATGAATAATTGAGGCATCGAGAGGAAAGAGAGGAGGACGGAGAAAACATGAACTGGTCACGGGGCGGCCGCAAATCATTCGCGATTGCGATTATCATTTTTTCGGGGGAGGGCGGACATTGGGGACGAGATGGGGTTGGAGAAGAGCGAGAGGAAGGAAGGTGGATGGAATCTGAATCCACATCCCCACACGGGGGTGGAGGTGTTCGGTGAACAATGCGGTAGATTGGGCGTGACCGGGTGGCCTGAAGCGGACAAAGACCTCCTCTCTCCCTCCCCCTAGCAGACATCTTATCCCTTTCTCTCCCTTCAGCACACTCCTGCCGACAATCTGGCCATTTTATAATCTCGCCCACATCCCTCCCTCTCTCTGTATTCCTCCCTTACCTCCCCAACTGATTCATCTCTCTTCCTGGTTCCTTCCTCCGAGGCCTACCCAGCAGTTTTCTCTTATCTCTCACCCACCCGCCGAACCCGCTCCGTACCCAACTCAGGGTCGCGAGTGGTCCGCTGGAATGAAATGTGCCAATGGGGACTTCGCGATTCGCCACTGTCTGTTGGGATCGGGGCACGATTCTTGAAGGCGTTTGACAACGTTAAAATATGAGACTGAGCACTCTTGATTGCACAACTCGAAGTGGCGCGGGAGGAGGAAGTTCTCCTTCCCCGCTAGCGCCGTCGTAAAAGTAATTGGGCGTCTTCCGTCCTCATTCGCAGTGGCCGTGAGAATGATTCTTGAATGCATGTTAGGGAAAATTTTATCCGGAGCGAGATTTGAACCATTATCGTGACCACCATACATGGCATATTGTTCATATCAGGAAAGGCAACCGAAAGTTGAGGCCATTTCCATCATTTAGGTTTACTCCTGAAGCTCTGCTCAGAAAGAATGAAAATTGTTGAAACATTACAGAACTCGATGTTGCGTGCACAACTAATGACTAGCTAAACTACAAGTTCACCCTAAAACTAAAATCACTTTAACCGACACCTGAACCCGTATGTACCAAAAGACAAGCATAGATAGCCAACATATAGTTAGAAATTAATGAAGAAAAGTTGAATCACGACTTTCAGTTCCGGAAAATAAAACCATACCTTTCTTCCCTAAACATATGACAATTTTAGTATCATTAGATAAAAATATCACTTAAGTTATGTATTCCATTTAAGGTGTTTTGGAATACATTAATATCTTGATAAGGAGGAAAAAATCCTACCTCAAACTCTTCCGTTCACTTATATTACAGGTGAAGGTCCATACCTGAAAAATAGAAGAGAAACGAATCAGTTTATGATCATAAGGGCAAACAAATGTTTGCACTCACACAAACACAATTTTGAATAGAAAGATGACAATACACGTTCTGGGCCCCCACCGGTTCCCACGCTAAAAAAAAAAGATTCGATTTGCACTAACATATGCACGTTAATCAGTTATCCTTTCAAAATTTATTTTTTTAACCCTATTATTTTTTTATCACAATCAAAGAACGACTTAAACATGGTACATGAACTCCAACAACCGAGATGATACTTTAACATTTTTTTAATGCGGCAGCAATGCTATCTAGAATTAATTCTCGTTAAAGATGCATAAATACCAATAAATAGAAACGGGAAATAATTATGTTTCTTTATGCCGAATGTCTCAAGTTAGACTTCGGATTAATCAGTAAATGACTGAGTGTTAAACCAACAGTAAACTAGTTAAACCAATAGTAAACTATGCACATAAATTTTGGGGGGGAACTTAATCACAGGCATATGCATTGGACGTTAGCAATGCATTTCAGACAATATTCGTCAATATTCAGCTCATTTACCGTGAGAAATGCCAACCGAGCGAATCATTTGATTCCTTAGCATATAAACTTTACTTTGCCACAAGCATCGAATTTAAAGCGGACCAATCGTGGTGAACAGGTTGGTAACACGCTCATGTAGAAATCCAAAGAGTTCAAGTCCTGCTTAGGACATGGATGATACGTACGTTTTTCGAGGACGTAAAATCTTATATTAGACAGTGAGAAATAAACTTTGCCCTTAAAACACCTGAAAGGCAACCCTCCCGACTACTAGTCCAATGTGGACCATTTTCCAGCATTAAATGAAAATCAATATTCCCTCATGCAGCTCAAAATCACACCCTTATAAAATGTGTACTGATAATTGATTTAATTTGGTGAACATTTTTCTAAATGAAATAAATACAGATATTAGGGCAACCAAAAGAGAAACCAATGAGATAGAGATGACTTCTGAGTGCACACAAACGACATTTATCCCATTTTCGCAGAATAAAAATTGAATGTTCCGCTTTCACCCGCGCACACATAAATGTCTCAATTCTGATAGACAGTTTACCACAACGCAAGGCAGTCAACAGCGGTATCATCCCATACGGGGATAACGTACGACACTTTACGAACCCTTGTTACGCAGGGACTCGCTCAAGAAAATCTTAAGCATCACTCACGGTCCTCTTCAGCAACGATGCAGATAGATCCGCATGGAAACCACCCGGAGCGAACGGCCTCCTTTATCCCCCTCTTAAAAACGATAGCGCCGTCCACACCCATCCCAGAAAAAAAATGCGAAAAAAAGGGGAGGGAAAGCAAATAAAGGCGACAAAACTGGAAACAATCCTCCTCCCCTCCCTTCTTTTTTTATTCCTCCTCCGAGCCCCTGAGGAACTGCGACGGGATATGCGGAGAGGCGTCGAAGGGGAGGGTGGGAATGCGGGAGTTATGGGCGGGTCATCGCACCACTCCGTTGGGGCGGTAGCGACTCCGGATTTAGAATGGGAAGCCTATAGGGCCGTATAGGAGGAGACAGAGGCGAAGAGAGAGAGAGGGAGAGAAAGAATTGGGGAGATACGCAGTGTGGCCAGGAAATGAGTTGGAAACAGTCCAGAGGGAAATGAAAGGTATTGGCGGACGGTGGAGGAATGGGTGGGCGGAAGAAGTTTAGTGGTGGCAAATGGAGGCGGACAAAAAGGTTCGTTGGAGAGAAAAGATAAAAGGGATAAAAGTAAAAGAGAGGCAGAACGGAAGGACTAGAATAACCAGAGCTGAGGAGACGAAAATTGATGGGGATATAATGAGAAAGAAGCAGATGAGGCAAATGAAGGTTAAGGTGCGCAACAATTACGATCAAGGTCCATTATAGACAGCTTCCAAGAAGCGTCCTGCAATTTAAACTTCTCAAGCGAAACTAAAAAAAACTAAGGAAAACCCAATAGGAGCAAATGGAATTAAAAATATGCATATTTCTTTAGGCAAGACTAATTTCAGCGCATAGACGTCAGCTTTAGGAACAAATTTCTCAGTTTAGTACAAAACGACCAAAAAAACGACCTAACTTCCCCGCCACTGAGCAACCAACCCCTATCCAGTTACCATCTCTCCCTGCTCATTTGAATAAAAGACCACAGGTCTTAGTAAATGTGTATACTTGAAGACGACGCCTATGCCTTGAAACTAATGCGCACAAAATAAACTTCAGTGAAAATATACGTAGTTTATGCCCCGTATTTTCATCAAGATAGTCACATGACGATTAAAACAAGGGTCTATTCTGAAAGCACCAAGAGTGCAGAAGTAAATTCTTTGTTAATAGATTGCGTAGGCGAAACAGCAAGATATCCACATGGATCCCCGAAAGATATTTAGCAGTTGAGATTATTCTCGAAGCACCAGATCGTATTATAGAACTTTTTCCTCAATGGAATATGATCGCTATACGTAGATTGCGTCAGCAATAAAATTTGGAGAGATAGTGGATTAATCGTGAGACTAAATCATAGACATTAGACAGGTTTCCGAACGAATGCCAGCAATAAGATCAACTATGACCGAGAAAGAAGACAGAGCATAAAGAGGCTCTTGGAAGCAACAGATATGCTAATGAAACGAAAATTCTCGGAAAAATTGCATGGCAATGAGAGGGGAGTATGAACATCAGAAGGAAGAGCAATGTAAAGGACAAAGGAACGGGTGAAAAAGCAGGTACATGAATAGAATACTAACATGGGAAGAATGGAACGAGGGACAACAATAAGTGCTAACAGAGGTTAGTTCACCATCCGGAAGGAGATGTATAAAGAGGGTGGGAAAATAATGACTAGACAAGCCAGGAATTATATTTACTGAGAAGGTTACGTAGCGGATAAGTCTCAGACTTAAAGACAAAATAAGTAAAGGGTCCAGATTGAAATTTAGGTTTCATCACTGAGTCGAAGTGCTGAGGACTGCAATTACTCCCAAACGGAGGCTGGGAGCACAAAAAAAATACAACATTCATGTAAAACCAACATAAAAATTGCTTTGAACTTCATATCGGATGCCCGGGATACCTCTTCCAAGAGCCGATCAATTTCACTGGAGAAAAAATGAAAACCCCCCGACAAATATATCTGCGGAATAATTACGCTTTTCTAGTAAAAAGAAAACTAGTAGCCATCGGCAGTGTAAAAGAACGATGGGCAATAATTCCAGAGCTATTGATCACTAGGTCGGTAAAATGTGAGATAATACTTCCCAGTAGAGTCACTAGTAAATTTAAAACGTAAGGATGTGTAAGATGGCATAGAGTTGGCCTACACAAATACAAATCAAGGTAAAATGCTGGAGTTAAAAGTGTATTTTTCGCCAAAGTCATTCTAAACAGGAAGATTTGAGCCTATTGGAACAATGCGCTACGAAAATATTCGACTCTTATAAGTTCACTTAGATGTTTCAGCCTACTCATCGAAAAACGCTAGGGCACAACAAAATTTACAAACCAGATTTCACGACGCAGAAAATGAAAATATTAAGTAAACTGTTAAGATTTTCATCCATTTTTTGCACCGAAAATGCATTTACTTTCGTTATGCTATCACATTATACAAAACACGATGCTCGAAGATACAGCTAAAGCTATTTCCTTAACATTTCTTACAATCCAATAAAGATTGATTTGGAAAGAGAGCAAACTTTTTAGTGTTTACGAAGAGATTTTTTTCATTGACAATACTCGTGGATACACTCCTGTGGAAATTATGCAAGTATTGTACGTCTATATGAACGCTTAAAAATGTAACACGAGGCAAACTCGTAAGCACAGGCATTCTTTTGCTCAAACTTAGATTTCATACACGACACGTTACTATATCGTGGTAGTAATGTACTACATACGTCTTATTTTATGTACGGTGATCTTTGACCACTTGCCTCACACTCTCGCGATGGCACAAAGTGTATTACGCAGATGTAAATGTAGGAAGGAGGTTTGTAACTGGCCTCATTGATTCGACCAGGCAACCTACTAACAAAGGGAGTAACTTAGTTATTCCTGGGAGGCAACTTAGAGTAATTGACATTTATGCCATTTAGGAAAGGCGGGTGAGTCAGCTGGGATAAGAATATTTCAGAGAACGGACGTGAAGGGAAACCCACAGTAGACTTCTCTTAATGAAAGGCGCCTTCAGAGATCCGCTGTTTAATGCCCCATCCGATGGACGGAATGCTGGAATCGAAGTGCTCTCCACACAGCATTCGAGTAGGGGCCGGTAGACCCATGAAAAATCTCTGCCAATATTAGGATTCAAACCCGGGAACTCGGGATGGGAGGTCGATCCTACAGCCACCTCACCAACCCGATCCACACTCACGAAGGAAGAGCGTAAAGTAATAAATAGGAGAAAGCCAGTATGCTTCCAGTGCCAAAAACCCGTGTGGGCTGGGAGAGCAAGCGAAGGTGGGAAATCGGAAGGGCGATGAACGGAGAGAGCGAACATGGCATACACAAAACGCCATTTACATAAGGGAGGGTGAAAGGGGAATACCTCAATACGTCGAGTAGAAGAGGGTGAGGAATGAAAAGCTAGCGGGTCCACTGAATGGACTCTGCGGTACACTCGAGCGTACAAGATCCCAACTTCACTCCCGCCAGGTATTCCCGAGGCGCTTTTGCCATGAAAAGGATTCACTTCGGGATGAAACAAAGCTTCCGCGTCCCGTGCGTCGAGCCGAATTCATGGAGGAGACTGAACGATCCAAATTAGAGGAAAGCGATTAAGAGAGACGAAGCAATTGCTAGAGCACAAAGTGAACCGAATCTCTTTCAACCCCCTCGTTACTAATAGACCACGCAGTCAATTAATTGCTGATATGGACCGGATCCAGGCAAGATAATCCTTCTCAGAACGGATCTGACACTTCGGTGTGCCAATCGACATTTGGATTTGCGATCGAGAACCAGGTGATACACATAATTGTTCAGTCTTTCCTAGAAGAAAGAATAAATACCCAAATAAAATTGTCAAATTTCCACGAAAAAAGCTGAAATTAAGATAAATGTAGTGGACTGGATAAGCTATCACTAGCGAGATAATGAAAAGGAGAGAAGCGTATCAGGAAGTAAAACAAAAATGCACCAAAACGAGAATAACCACCATATTTTCTGGTACCACACTAATCTCCATTATTGAGCGATTCAACAATGACGGGAGAATTTAAAATCTAAGCATCTAGTTATCACAGTCCATAAATTTCAGTAACGCTTTGATAACTATTCTTCGGTAATCCTGAATTACAATTCAGGATTTTCGAAGCAAATATCGGATACAATAACAAGCTTCTGGTCATGATATCTGCCAATATTAAATTTCTACACTAACATAAGTAAACAAAATTCCGTGTTTCCTGTTGAGGTCTTCCTGGGATGTGACGTAGGTATTTGACGGAATCTGCAATATTTCCAAACTAGCTCACACTTTTTCTTCCTTAGTTCCTAACTTTACCTTATAAGTTGGACTTAGATTAAAAGGTCGGTTTAATTTCATATAGGAAAAACTATATAGGCATACAACGACATAATCTCAAATTAGCTGGATGGTTCTGAAGGCGCTAACCTCAAAATGGTAGAAACAAACACACTTTTCAATCAAAAGAGAACGTTTTATTTACTAAGACTATTTAACAGCGATGAACCTAAATATAACAGTGTCGTTTTCAAATTGTGACTTAAACACAAGAATAGTAGACTGAAAGATGTGGAAATTGGCGTTGATCTATAAAATCGAAATACGGCATATAATGAAAGCAATGGTTGACAGAACGGGCTATATATTTATAATTTCACCAGAAAAGATTAAGAGGGCATTTCGATTTCCAAATCAACCAAAACATGCATTATTAAATGATCCAGGCTTTGCGTAACTCCAAATACGATTAAATCCTTTTTTCAGTCAACAAGGTAATTCGCTTCTCATAATTGAATGTTTCCGTAATTTTTCATTGTCCCAAAGTATATTTTATCCGGTTCATTCCATGAGTTCAATACCATTAAGGCCATGTACTCATACTTCAATACATGGAGGTCAACTCATGCCCATGAGGCAATCAGCGTTGAGTGAGTTTATTTCACTCCTTGAAAATTTTGCCTGTTCAACGAAATCACGCATGAATCCGTCAACTCGAATAGCGAATGTCCGCGAATATCTTTTTCATTCATTACGTTCTCCAACTTACTTTATACTCCTTTTTCCTTCCACAAGGAATACAACTTCTGGTGAGGAACCATAACCTTAACAAAATCTCTCGCATCTCCACTGCGCATTACCATTCTGTTAAAAGTCGACGGTCATCGAGGAGATCGCCACAGTCTACGCCACCAGGGGGAACCCCTAAAATCAAACTGAATCCGGGGTTGAGCGAAAGCGGAATATATGGAGTGAGAGGAGGATGGGGAAATGGCAACGGAGCGACTGACGGAATGGAGTATACGGAAATGGGTTCGGCGCACTCGCTCAAGGGCCCGGCTCGATTTGCACTCAATTCCGTCTGCAACCCTTACCTCTTATCTCTGCCCGACCAGCAGACGGACCCTCCCTCAGCCATCCTCCCCCGCAGCTGATAGAGCACTCTCAACCCTCGGCGATCCGTATCCCTCTCCACTTTGTGAGGGGAAGGGAGGGAGAAGGGAGACTCTTACAGCCTCCCGCTACTTCCGCTCTCCCCGTGGGTTAAAAAAATAGATCTATCGGGAAGGCTTCCAGCATCTTCTCCGTCTGATTCCACTAATGAATTCACTCCTTCCTACCCACCCAATCCAACGTTTACTTGCTCAATTCCGACGGAGTGCTGTTTGGCATATCTATCCTTCAGACCTTCAAATACTACCTCACTCAAGGGTGGCGATCGACTCTTAGCTCGAGTAGAAAACGAAAAATCTTTTCCTCCCTTTCCCCCTTAACCCTTCGGACCTGAAAGAAAGACACTCTTAGAGTACCCCTCCATCACTTTTCACTCTCGGGCGCTGGCCAATAGGGAGGGAGGTGTGGGGAAATGAGAGTACGTATGTACAACGGGAAGAAGGTTCAAGCAGCGTTCTGCGACATCCCGTACCCTCGAGGCATCGACTCATGAAACGGAGAAAATATCGATGTGATGCTGGTGAACTGTTAATCACGTCCATAGTTGGAATTATGGCAATAATTGAGATTCTGAAACAAGACGGGACCAACTTATCGGACGCATCTTGAAACAATCAATAATTATAGGAGCAATGTTTGAGGAAAACCGCTCCCGCCACGGAAATTGAAACATGGACCGTTGGCTTTACACATTAATACGCAGATAACTACTAGACTATAGAGGTTCCTTGATCCAAAAATGAAATTATGAAGAGAATATATAGGAGATAACACGATTCCCCATCCAGACCTTATTCATCTGGCAATTTTCAACGAACCTGGTGACGGGTCATCGCTAGAAGACCAAAACTTAAGTCTGCACAAGCTAACCGTACTAATAAATGTAGACATTAAAAAATCCTAAGACAGAGGTTAGTCGGATGTAGCTAGCTAATGACCTAATCCTGTAATAAATCAAAATTCACTGAGTTAAGAGGTGTATATCTACTTGGATTATAAGGTGTTCCGACTGAATAGGATCAAACACAACCCTTTAACATATGATTTTTATAATACAATGACAAACATAACACCCATCCTAAGGGCGAAAATTGAACCCAAGACCTTGATCAAAAAATGAAATTATGGAGAGGATCTATAGGAGATAACACGATTCCACATTCAGATCTTTTAATCTGGAAAATTTCAACGAACTTGACAGCCGGTCATAGCGTCATGAGCAAAACTTAGTCTACCCAAGTTTAGCAACTTAGCCACACCGACTCAACCGACACAGCCGACGAGGCTGGCTAAAGCAAGCTTCAGCACTAGAGGAAAAGGGAAACTTACCATCGATTACGTAATTGCACTTCGGGAATAGTTGCAGGCGATGGGAGCGAGTGAGTAACGCACACGAGGGGCCGCCTACGCACGCACACGCCTCCCCCCATGCGAAAGCCGTGATGGACGCACGCGATGCCCGGGCGGCGGTGACCAACGACGTTAACACCGAGGTCGACCTGCGGCGAGGCGTGTCGGGATCAATATCTCCTCCACACTACAAATAAACGGCACGCACGAGCTTCGGATGTGCTCCGAGGGAAGTGTTTTTCTTTTTCCTCCATTCCCACAAGGGTCCCAGAGCAGTGCAGACTCGCGAGTGAGGCCAAAGGAGAGGCGCCACAATGGAAGCCTTATCGAGGGGAGACAATCCATGCCCGAAGAGGTGAGAGTGAAAACACTCGAAAGGTTTCCCGAGTGATCATCCAAGTTTCCCGAGATCCGCCCGCGGAAGATGCACGGGGAGCAGAAAAAAAATAAGCGGGACCCATTCTCATGGAGTTCCACGTTAAGTACCTATGTACTTGTGATAAATGTAAGATAAAAATTAAGGAGTTTGGCTCGCGACCGTGACTTATAGAATGCCTAAACTATGGAAAAGAAAAGTAAAGCCTTAGTGAATATATGAGAACATATCGGCATTTACTTTGTGGAAACGGTTGATATCCACGTAAAATAAAAAGATCACTGGTACAATTTCCACACTTTAATCCCTTCCACACCTACGACCATGGTTTCGGCACAGTATGCCATCACCATGCTCTGCACCTTGGCATAATGTGCCGAAACCAAGGTAGAAACCTGGACCTCAGTGAATACTTTTCTTAGCCTGAAGAATCGAGTCGAATTAGCGAATTTCCTTAAGGCATGAATGAATTTTTATCTGATGATAACACTGCTAGAAAATCCTAAATATTAAACATTAAAGTTAAATTAGAATATTCCCTCAAATTTCCTTTTAAAATTTCTTTTATCATGAATTTATTCATCTTTAAAACAACCGTCAACGCAAGTTGAGCCCTCGCTTTGATTGCATTATTCTAGAGTAACAAATATTTGAGTAAACTGAGAATTACAAAGCAATAACCCGGGAATGAAGCATTACTTAACCCCTGGCCAACCAAAGCACTTTTAATCTCACTACTTTTGTTAATCACAAACAATTTTAATCTCACTACTACATTTCGTCTGCAACAACTGCAAAAAAATGCTAATATCTTGAAAACTAAGACAGATCAGTGACTTTACGTTATTTCCTTTTATTTCATGAGAAAATGCATTTCTAATACATATCAGTTATTTGAAAAAATGTTTGCATATGTTTGCATATGAAAATATACCTTTTTACTAGGTAACTCACATTCTCTCTATCAAGCGCAAGTAATTTAACTCTGATTCATAGGCAAGGTAGGTCAGAATGAGCGGTTTGTGCCGACTCATTTAGATAGATAACACACTTTTCTACAAATACCAAAAATATTAAAGAAAATAACATTTTTCATCCTGCGAATCAATCTCCTAAAGATTACATGACGACGTATCATCATACGACATCATCATCGCCATCAGAGGTATTCTAAGGAGGAGAGGTTATGGGGCAAAAAACTTAAGCCTGGGATTGAAATTCCAAAAGATACATCATACAAACGCCTACTCGGGAGGATTGCAAGATCAGTACTCTGAATGACGGATAGGGTGTAAAACTGAGTATCCCTTGGCTACATTCGTTAGACGCCACATTCCTCTCTAACCCTCCCTTCAAATGTCATTCCTACAGCTTTTCATACGGTCTGAGGATCAATTAAGTTTCCTCAACACTTGAAACCATAACTAATGAATGTTTTTTCATCAGACGAACTTAATACAATGCAGGTTAACCCGATACCGTTGTTTTTTTGATAAAAGACACATAGATGTGAATTCGGCGCGAGTTTTTTCTTGTTCCGCTATTTAAATATCATTGCAGTGTCCCTCCTTTACACATTTCTTCACATTTTATAATTGGAAACATGGCAGCGTCCTATCAAATCTTTAATGTTTTTTAGACTATTTTAGATTCTTACTTGGTGTTTCACTGCCGATGCCTAGGAATACTAAAAAAAATAAGATTGGCCATAGAAATGTTTGATAGTACCCTGTAAGCGATCTCGAAGATACGTGGCAGGGGGTGAATGTAGAATCAATGCAAGTATGCATGTATCACCGTTATGAGTGGGCTCTACACTTGTTCGTACAATACAGACTTCAGATCGATGCAATATTCCCAACCTCATCTCTTAACTGCGTTAAATGACAGCTCGAATAAATGTGAATTTCATCAAGCACTATTGGAATGGATCAATCGAAATTTGTGGTAGCCAACCGCGCTTGAATCCTTCACCGTAATTCCATTAAATAACATCTATTATGAATTTTCATCGTGCTATCCGCATCCGAATAACTTTTGATAGGCATTTGAAAGAGCCCTACTCATTGAAACGGGTAAAAACTTTATATATGTATACAACACTAAAACTCGAAAGTAATTGCATAAACATTTCAGGTGACAATCTTAAATGATACAGTTACAAGATACAGATCCGGGACACTTGAACGATAATCTACGGTTTCTGAGAATTTCCTGTGATATTTTACATTTTAATTACCCTGCCATAAATAGGACTTATTACTTACATTTGATAACGGGGATTCGAGCATTACAAAGCAAACTGGTGAATTTTATACGAAGATTAAAAAGCCATCCAGTGGCGAAGTGCCGACAGGCATAGTGCAATGTTACTTGAGTGGAAGTTCAGCAATAATTTTAGTTTTTATGCGAAGATTAAAAAGCCATCCAGTGGCGAAGTGCCGACAGGCATAGTGCAATGTTACTTGAGTGGAAGTTCAGCAATAATTTTAGTCATGCTTCCACTTTAGCAAAAACTTACAAGAACTAGGCAGCGACATCGCACCCCATCGAGAAAACTTTGGCAGTGTAATATTCCCGCGGAGAATATTCCTCCGCCAAAATTCCCCTTCTTCACTTCCGCTTCCGTCGATAACACATAGCAGAGATTCTTGCGAACCAAGGAAGGGAAAGAAGTTTCCATAGGAGAGCAAACACCTTTCCACTTTTCATCCACCTGCCAGGCACTCGAAAGGTCTTCCCTCCGCGGAAATATTAAACCCGGTGAGTATGAAAAATTCAAATTCCATTCCCGAACCCGAATTGGAATCCGATAAAAGCACCATCTCGTAAAGAGAAGCCCTCGGAAAGGATGAGCGGGGAGTGATGCATTTCTTTCCCGCCGGTCAAACATCCTCCAAGGGGTCGCTCTTTCGTGAAAATAAAAGGAAATTCGGGCGAGGGAAAATTCAGCGAAAGAGATGGGAACACAAGTTTCAGTTTCCGCTCCCGGAGAGCCCGGATGAAGAATTAAAGAGGGTGGTCAGGAATTAATAACTTCCACCTGCGACGCAGAATAGGGTTATAAATTCGCAAACGAATCATTATCGGAGTGACTTGAAACTGCAAAGCCGTTCGTCACCAACCCCTCATTCAGTCTTTAAAACCATGGGTACTTTATAAGTCTATTGACAGTCTAATTCCATTTCTCTCGCAGACTAATAGTCAGAAGATAAGCCTGAATACTTATTCTTAATATATATATCTATTATATATACATTCTTAATATATACTTGCACGTACAAATTCCAGCTAAAAATCTTAACTACAAGGAGCACTGACTGAGGCGCATTTAAATGAAATATTATGTATGAAAATACGAATTGGATAAGACCGCTTTTTGAAGGATAATTTATTATAATCATCATATTTTCCCGTGCTTTAGAGATAGGACCTTGAAGTTACTCAATCCTGAGGTTAGAAAACTGAAGATTCAATAGCGAAATTCAGGGATAATTTGACACATATGGAACCAATAAATGTACGAGTAGCTACCAACTAGATAAAAGATGAGAAGCCGAATCCTAAAACGGAAAATGAATTTTCTAACTCTTCAATGCCCAAATTTGACGTGTTTCACTTTCACACGACTCTGATTTCTCGCCGTTTTCCCCAAGAGTGAATAATTAATCCTTACGTAGCATAACATACACATCCCATTCATTTTCAAATCAACTTCATTGTAGAAACACAAATGACTCTTTGTTCAGTTCTCTGAAATATTTTAATATACTGAATTCCAAAACTATCTAACCAAAACTATTACTATTTGATCGAAGGTTTCCACGGCGTGGGTTAGATGCTCTCTGCATTCTTCCGGATAATCGTCCGCGTAACTTACGCGGACTTTTACCCGGAAGAATGCAGAGAGCACAAAACTATTACTGCTAGTTTTCAGTCCGTTATGGTATTTTTCGACGGACGACCCTCTACGAACTACACTTAGTGTTTTCTTAACAACTCCTTACCTAGGTACTCTATTTCTTATATCTCATCTGTATACTTCCCACCTCTCATTTAGCCATTTAAACTTTATTTTCCTTCCCCACCTCTTCCTCCTTTACCCTGCACTCCAGCTTCAACAACGTTTCTATTATTAAATGTTCCACCCTCCCGCCTGTTCTTCTCCTGCCTACATTCTACCTTTTTCCCTACCGCTCTCAGAAACACCATCAGTCCTCTTTTCCATCAATCGTAATTTTTCCTTTTTTCTCGACACCCACATTTGAAAAACTTATATTACAACCGTGTCATTTCTCGTAGGAGTCTTAAGTACTACTACTGCTAATACAGTCAGTGGCAGTTTACTGTGGAAAATACAGCGCATCGAAGGTAAAAAACCTGAAACACCATGCTACCCACTGTAATCTTGGTGCACGCCTGTACTCAACTTACGAGACAGTAGTAGCCGGTAATCGGGTTGGTGTAGCTGCTTGAGTACCGGCAATTTAATGCGAGGGCCCGAATTCGAATCCTGGCAGTGGCATAGATATTTCAGTGATATCTTAAGGCACGATGGCCTGATGAAGACAATCGTCGAGGGAAAAGTGAACGGGAAGAATGGAAAAGGCAGGCCTCGTATGAGATATATGGAGCAAATTGTGAAGGATGTAAAAGAGAGGAGTTACGTCAATATGAAGAGGTTGGGCCATTTTTGAATCGAGTGGAAGGCTGCGTCAAACCAATCCTAGGACTGTTGACCGATGATGATGGCCTGATCTCTGTAATTGTGACCCCTTTGCGCTTTTTTCGTTAAGAGCAGCAGATAAATCCTGACTCCGCGGCGTCAGAATTACTCTCCACCCTTGGCTATCCTCTTGGCTTCCGGTCTCATGCGGTGTCCCACAAGGCTCTGTTCTCGGACCTCTCCTGTTTACATTGTACGCCCTCGACTTGGCAAAAAGCATTAAATATTCTAACTATATGCTTTATGCGGATGACTTACAAATTTACATTAATTCCCCTCTAGATGAACTACCACATTATATTGATGAAATTAACTGTGATATTTATTCTATCAGCGAGTGGGCCAAAATCAACTGCCTTCAGTTAAACCCAATTAAAATGCAAGCATTATTTTTGGTAATATTAGACTTTTAAACAGTATTGATTATGATCGCCTTCCACCTTTGCGTGTTAGTTCGACTACTGTTCAAATCAAAAAGACTGTTCGTTACCTGGGACTTACTCTATCATCACCCCTGTCCTGGGATCAGCATGTTCTTGTAATATGTAATAAAGGTAATAAGACTCTCTATTTACTCAAATTGCATAAGAAAAATCTTCCTTTTCCTACCAGAGTTATGCTTTTAACTTCACTTATATTTCCAATTATGGATTACTGTATATTAGTCTATAGTGATTTAACAAATCTTCTTAATATGCATCTTCAGCGATTACTTAACAATTATATTAGATTTATATTTCATCTTCGCAGAGACGATCATGTATCTAAGTACGCAGTTGAGCTGAAATAGCTACCACTTGACACCCGAAGGAAATACTTCTTGGGGTCTTTCCTCTTCTCCCTCTTCCGCAATCGAAATCCTGACTACCTACTTAACCTCTTTTCTCCTAGGTCATGTGTTTCTCAAAGGATAACCAGCACTGACCTTGGCATTCTTCACATTCCATATGCCCGTACCAACCTCTACCTTAATTCCTTCCTCACAACGGCTTCCAGATTTTGGAACTTGCTGCCCCTCCGCATTAAATCCTCCTCCTCCCTCCAATCCTTCACAATAAAATTGAATTCCTATTCAAATAATCGACACTAATTTGTGTTAATATGGTTAATTCGTAAATTTTGGCGTTTAACTGGTCTAATTTCTGTATGTATTATGTCAATTATGTATTTGTAATTTAGATTTCGTTTATTTGAGCAGAATGAGCATTTTGTTATAATTTACTTGCTCTAATGGGTTACCCTAGAGCATTAATATATCTTTCATCCATTCATTCATTCACCCTTCTACTACTGCTACTCCTTCCACTCTCCCGTTACCCACCAATCATTAATTTCACAAATGATTCCAATTACCTCCCTCTAATAACAACTACTACAGAAACCAATTCAGTCCATCGACCAGTCGCGCCTCCAGGTTGGCACCCATCGGTCTCCTTCGAGACATTGATCCTTATATTGCTCCATCATCCTGCGAACAGGCACAGTTTCTTATCATACACCTTGAAAATACGTTCATTTATTTGACGTATGTAACGCAAGAACATGTATGTCACGAACTACATATCTCAGAAAACCTCTCACATGTGTGTAACTAAGTTCTACACGAAGCGGACATTTTGAATTCGTAAAAACTAATATCTCGCAATTTAAAACTCTCCTTTTGTGACAGACAAGATATATGTTCTCGAGAGAGGGAGAGTCGTTTTTTCGGCTTACACCCAGGAGCCGTACATTTTTCCAATTCTTGAAACCATGCACAATTATCACAATGGTCCTCTATCCGTTCTAAATAGGGTCGAAGGCGCGATCACGTTCGAGAAGGATTGTAACACGCAATGGCATGAAAGTGCCGCGTCACCTCCTCATCCTAACGTACCTCCCCACCAGCAAGCCAAGCTTATTTACCAGCCATCAAATGATTATTTTCCAAGGGCTTCCTCCTCCGCTCCTTCAACTTCCCCACCGCTTTCGCCTCCACCCCTCCTCTCCACTATCCCCATGAGCTGTCCGCGTGTGTTGTGACGGCGAGAGGTCGGTTGCCTTGGAGACTGCCGACACAACAGGCTCCTACCCGCCCCCTCACCCGATTGGGCACGCCGCCCCAGCTCATCCGAGTCTCAACCCAAGGTCTCCCTCGCCCTCAGCACGCTTTACCGCGAGATGGGAAGGAGGAATGGACGCTGGATTCCTTCACGCCTTCAAAAGCCGCCAACCGCGCAGGGGTCGGCTTACGACCCGCTGCCGTAGTCGGCTGGTAGGACAAATCCCACTCTTTTAAGTCTCACCAGACTCATGACCCTTCTCGTATTCATAATTTCTGGCTGGCTTATCTTAACCATTATTTAACGTGGATATTACAGAATTTCGGTGATCATCAAAACATATATTTTAAAAATGGAAGGAAAAAGACATTTGATGAGCAAAACTGTGTTTAAAGTGGCGCCCACGCTCTGGTTAGTGTTTCATTTAATATCCTTTTGTCCGCAAGATGACGGGGGTGGTGCGAGCCCACCTGGCAGTGCGGGAGAGAGTGAGTTCACGTTCGACCTCCGGGCAGTAAAGGTGGTTCTGGGAAGTTAATGTCTGTTCTTGTTCAATACACGCTTTATGTAGTATGCTTGTGTGAGTAAAGTTGTTAAAATGATCAAGTCACAGTCTCTTTTCGTTGATCCGACAAACACCTCCGAAAAGTCAGCGTGAGAATGCCGTCAACAAAGATATTTTTACTGATAACGTTAAAGAGCTGATAGAAGAATCGAGTGGAGGGCTGCGTCAAATCAATCTTAGGATCGTTGAACGATGGTGATGATGGCGTGAAAAACATTTTGCGAACTCGGGCTTGCAATGGCAGAAAGGATTATAAGCATAAAATTAGAGAACTCAATAGCCGAATTGAAAGATTTAAGATGTCTTTCTTTCCTCTTAGTATTAGAAATCTGAATAGCTGCGATCATATTCAATAATTTATAAACAAGCTTATCAATTGATAACCTCTATAGTTGCGATTTGATATGCTTTTAACCCATCTAACAGCAGGTTTATATATGCTGGCTTTGTTTTATTTTTATTTTTCTTAAATTGTTATAATTTGGCTAAATAATAGCTACTAATTCTCTAAATAGGCAGTGCATGTATGGTAAAGATTCGCCTCCTGCCATATCCTTTGTTGTGTTTATTATGTAAATGTAAATGAACGAGCCGAAAATGAACCACTAAATAACATGAGCATGGCGAGCAAAAAAACATTACTTTAGCTGTTTTCAAACTTCAAGATTAGTGAATCAGATACTATAAGACGGTCCTGAGAATAGTGTAATTAGGTGTAACGGTGCTCCGACCACTTAAGTCATAAGACATTGCCTAACCTTTTTCAATGGCAGTCTCTACGCGACCCTGTATGCCATGCAGAACAGAAGTGATATGAAGGAAGGCGCCAACTGCTCTTCAGTGTAAATGACACAGTGTGATAGGTAAATGGGGTAGTTCCAGATTTAATTGTTCTTATTTCACTGTCGCGGAAATTAATGGAATCTTAAAGAAACAAATCAAAATTATTCTAAAACTATAGAATCTACATGCATAACTATAATCCACGGTACTGATTGTGGGTGCAATCTGATGATACCATCCGGGATCATTTTTGGCCCTCTGACTGAAAAAGGTTCCCCATCTCCGGTCTAACCTAAGCTAATCCTAAGCCAAACACAATCGTAACGCAAACGCAACATACATACCCTTTGTAGGATCGAAACCCGCAACCTTCGGATTGTAATGCCGGCTTCCCAAGTTCATTTTCCCGTGTCTAGCTACCGCCTCGCCACGAAACAGTCACGAACGATCACCATCCGAAAGGACGAGGACGAGGATCGCTACCATACGGCGAATCTCATTCCCTGTAACCTCTTCGCTTTCTTTTGTAGCTAGAAACACTGTAGCCACCCTCAGTCCTAGTAGAATTACGGCCGTAGCAGACAGTTCGGTAACGCGCCGACCTGACAATCCAGTAAATAACGGATTCTAGTCCAGAGGATGTCGTGTTTGCCTTAAGTTTAAGATCTTACGTTAGCTGTTTTGATATGACTTTAGATGATAGATTAAAAAAACAGATATACTTTTCCTCGCAGCAACATTTTTCTTGGAAGTGCTTAATGTAGGGATCTGATCTGAAAGAAATGTTTTAACACTCTGAATGCCTTCGCCCGAAACTCACCACAGTTCGCGTACTGACATGAAGGGACGCTGAGAGCGAGAATTGGGAAAAAGCCTGGGGAGAGTACACAAAAGAAGAGAAGGACAGACGACTTTATATTTCGCTCTGAAATCAGCATATTATTATTCCTAGTTAAATAAATGTTACTGTTGCTTAGTTCCTTACTTATTACTTACGTTCCTTAGTTTTTTGGGGGAGGCGACTGATAGCGTAGGTTACTACCGCCATTTAGGATAGGTGGGTAAATGGGTTATGGTAGGAGCTTTCAGGGAACGGAGGAAGGGTGGAGAGAAACCCGGCGTCGGCACGGCGTCGGTAGCCTACTCTTAACGACAGGCGCCTAGGGGACCACAGCCTAACATCCCATCCGACGGACGGAGTACTGAACCTGAAATGCACCCCACTTGTCATACAAGTGGAGACCAGTATGCCACTAAAAACATCCGCCACTGCCGGAAAACGAACCCAGGCCGTCAGGGTAAGAAACCAGTACTCTAGCCACCCCCAGAATCCGATCCACCCTTAAGTACCTCAAATAATTTTATTAAAAAATTATTAAAATTACACAAATAGGAAAATGTAATCATTGACCCCAAACTAGATAGCTAATAAATAAATCAAAAGATACTTATTGAAATTCCAAACTTTATAATTTTAATAAATAGTTCATTTCGTTTTAATTGCAGTCGCAGTTCTAGGAAGTCCATCCGTCAACTATCAACTTAATAGATACTCAATATTATATTAATTGTAATCAAGAAGATGGTTGAAATAAACCAAATCCATATATCTCACCTAAGTTGGAGTGCAGAAATCATCAACGAGAAACTATAGCACTGCTTAAGCTCACCTTCTATCGAAACTTGAAAATAAGCATTATCCAACGCGGCTAAACCTGGAAAACATCGGGATTCTTCTCCTATATACCTACATTAGCTTTCTAGCCGATTCTTGGTTCCGACTAGACCTCCTACGCAATATTTTCCCAATCCTCGCCAAATGGGCGCTCTACGAGAAAAACCAGCCGGCATAGGTGGTTGATACAATAATACATGGCCATCGTATCTCATTCAAACGATTCCCGTTCAACCCTCCCCCGGCCTGCCCCAGACATGGGGAGTGACTCCCTTATATTCTTTCCGTCCTTCGCCTCCCTCACGCCCGCTCCCTTGCTTCCCCCAAACCCTCCAGTCGAGGAAAACTCTTCTCCTGAGCCAATTTCTTCCTCCTCTGTGAAACTCGTTCTTCCAGAGCCCCTCCAAAAAGGTTCCATTCCGAGGATAAATTCCAGGCCATTTTTTTTCTCCAAGGAAAACTTTCGTGGATTCGCCGATACGGATTAATTCGGAAGAAAGGACAGGGATCAAACACAGAGCTTGTAAGAAAAAAATATTGGAGTCGATAAATCCGTTGGGGACAGCTTGGAGGGGCTGACGATAGTACTGTGATTACTTCTGAGTTCACCGTTTCAACAACAGACATCCGTAAGAGCAGGAAAGGAAAATCTTCAAGTAATACGACGTAACCTTTTCAAATGGCATAATTCATGCAAGAAATGCCAGCGGTGGATCACCAAGGAAACGGCCTAAAGAAGAAATAAATTAAAATTCAGAGAATAAGGGGACGAGGACAAAATCGTATCTTCTCCCTACTTCGAAAAACCACTCTAAAGAGAAAATCTCATTTCCTGGTCTTGGAATATGGATTTCTGAAGAAACGATGAGTCACTCACTCCCCGTAAATGATCCGATAAATCTGCTGGGGTGGTCCTAATGGGAACGGTGACACGCACCCCGATTTAAAAGCACGGATACAATTAGCTTCACGGAATAAGATCACAATTTTCGGCGCGTAGTTACACATAGCAGTGCGTTAGTGTTACCAATGACGTCCAGCAAGGAAGCTGCAATCCAACCAACAACTCCTCTCGCTTTATAAATCGCATCATACGGCGTAGAGGCAGAAACCTAAGTTTACGTACATCAACTGACGAGTACCATTTGCTGAGGTTAATATCTGAGTACAGTAAAATTACAGCTGGCATCCGAAAGAGTCAAAACCCAGGAGATGGAAAAGTTGTGAGAATAATTTATAACTTCTCGTTGAGAAAACACCTCCAGTATCGAGCTCCGTAACGAATTCCCCCGCATTCCCATCCATTTTACAAATGATATGGGATATAGTTAACATTCTGCAAAATTATCTCTTCCAATGAACTTAGATCCACATTTCACAGACAATATTTTATGACTTAAGGCTATACCGACGTCTACACTTTTATGAGCTTATGGCACATCATATAGCTTTTGGAACATTCTGGTCTCCCTCGAACTCGATGTCATTGATGAGATTCTCGTTAATCATTGTCCGTAATTCAATGCTAAAACAACAGTAATGATCTTGCACTAATCCTGTACACGAATAGAGTTCTGTCGCAAAAAACTGGCTGAAAATAAAGACATTAAGCCGAAATATTGAGCCAAGTGAGTGACTAATTTTATTCGGTGTGGTACCAATTCTAACCATAATATGACAAAACAATACCACAGAGTCAGTTTTATTAATACTCTCAAAGGTTTTACAGTGTGATAATATAAATGGTACTAATATCCTAAGATTCAAGAAACTTAAGTTGCCTAGCATGATGCAGTGCTAACGGAGACAAAAATGGAGTGAAAAATGAATGAAGAAAAGTTTTCCGGAGGCGTCAATATGCCTCTGGCCAGAGTCCTCTAGATGGCATTCTCGACACTGCTCCCAGTTATTATTTGGCAATCCAGAGGGTTCTGCCTCTGGCATCACAGTAGCGCTCAAAGCAGATGACCAGTTGCTGTAGCCAAACCAACAGCTAGACGTTTAAGGAATGAAAAAAATACCGAAGCTCATGGGAGCGCTTATTTATTGATGATTTCTGATACTCCCAGGTTCTCCCGAAATGTCTTCTAAACGAATTGGTTCCCATTTTTCCCTAAAGACAGGAGAGAATAATTCAGCGGTTCCGAAAGAACAGGGAAGGGGTGAATGTCGAAAGCCCAACACGAAGGAAGCACTGGAGGAAAAAGGGAGAGGAGTGATGGAAGTCAAAGAATGGTCACGCCCCTCAATGATGTGCAATGCATTTCAGGGTCATAGATTTGTATGGAAATAAAGATTAAAGGTAAATGATTTTAAGTTTGCAAACCTATGCATCACTATGGACATGTGGCACTAAATATAAAACCTATACAGAGGGTACATTGATAAACATTCCTAATAATCTTCAGTAAGTTTGGAAACCAGTCTCGTAGAGTTTCAATTTATAATTCATCTCTCGACCACCATCTCTCGCACCTTGAAAACTACTTTTTTTGGCGTGATTTAAAAACGTATTAAATGAAGAAAAAATTAACGGCGAAATTATATACCCTGATATTTTTTCCTATAGGCATGAGGGCATCTGCCTTGCTGTCAAGTGCCATTCGCGGAGAAAATATTTACCGCGTTATTTTCATTACCGTTCATTATTAAAACCTCAGATGATAAAGAACTTTTCTACTCATAGCAACCTTTAAGATAAGATCTCAGCAGCCCAGAATATTTAGAAGAGAGCAATTTTAACCCTGTATTTAACCTTAAAAGTATAACTTCAAAACGTTATAGAACATCAAATGATAACACCCTAGAGAACAAAAACTTAGGTTTTCAATTTAATATTAAAATTTGAAATAATATTATGCTAGCACTAAAAATGTGTTAAACACAAAGAACCATTTAAGGCAAATGTAATACCTTCACTCATTACTTTACTTAAATTGACCAATGATGCAGTAATATATAATTGGTGAAGTTCGTTTCCTATGATTAAACAAAACTAAGTACTATTATCCTTGAGTTGCGTATTCTAGCACTACACAACATTTTTAGCGACCATCCTCTTCAAATGACGTCGGGTAATAAATACAAACTTAATAAATTAAATTACATCAAAAGAAAAGGAAATCAAAAAGACTTGGTGATGTCGGACCCCATCAAAAACTAGGCCGTAAAGAATATCAATTTTTCCCTACGCCACATTGACACAAGCTCGCCACGTAACGTTGAAAACCGTGCACTGCCAACATGGAATAGGACATATTCCAAAAGAAAAACGCTCATCACCGGTTCAATCAAGCTTTGATTTCCAGTCGATAGCCGCCTCTACTTCACCGATACTCCAACAAGAGTGATAGCCTGGAGCTTGCAATGACTAACGTTCATTTCTCTGGCATAAACAAGATCGACCTTTACGCGTGAATAATGACGACGGAACACATGCGATACATCGGGACGAGTGAGTACCAACGCCAGGGAGGAAAAGAGAAAAGCGAAATGCGCTCAAAGGGAAAAATTACAACCGCGTAACTGTTGACCGCGGACATTTTTTCCCTCCTACGTGTACCCGGGTATATTTTTTCACCACAGTACACACACGCCCCCTCCTCGCGACTGCATTCGAATGAAAAAGAAACGGACGAAAATAAAAGCCAAAGGTGCCCGAGCTAAAAGCTCGAGAAGACGGGTAGGTATGAAAAAGAATAATCCGAGCGAAAAGTGTAAAATTCGCCTTTTCGGCTTCCAATGCACTTCCATCCGGCTCGCTAATATTTTAGACGGGACGAAATGCTGTATTTCTTTTTATTTTCGCGAGAGTTGAGGGGAAAAGAGTGAATCGAGGGAGGGAAAGAGATACGGGGAGCTTTAGCCGGAGCTTTAACGGCGGCGAGACTGCTGCCGGGTATGCTCGCGCGCTAAATAGCGCTAAAACTCTCGCATGAAAAAGAATCGGAAAACTTGGTTTAAAAAAAAGAGTAACTCAATTTCCATTCGTTTCTCACCACCGCGACGAGGACTACATGAGAAATAAAATAAAGATAGGTTTTTTTCCAAAGAGAGAGGAGAAAAAAATGAAGAAAAGCAAAGCATGCCGTGGGCAGGAAAAGGAGAAGCGCCGTGGGTACGGCAGGACCACTAAATCAAGCCGCGTCGGCTCTGCGTACACAAGCATACGCCGTCCTGTCGGAAAAAAGAATTCTCTCACCCTTGGATAGGGGAGAGTGCGCCAACCAAAGAGAATGAATGCACCAGAAAGAACTCCAAGGGTACCGCGCATGTATAGTCTAAAAGTAGTATAATTACATTTTAAGGTGATCCAACTATTGAGTTTATTTTGCACCGCATAAGATAATTTGCTGCAAGGTTTTATTCTATGAAAAAAAACTTTATCTATCCAGTGGCGTCAGAAGTGGAGGGCAGGAGGGGCCGAAGATCCCCACCCCTCCCAGTAATTGGCCCCGGGCCCTTGAGAAATGAGTAGTGTTCATTGATAAAAGTTAAATTTCACTTGTTTCCAGCGTGCTTTTTCCCTTCTGACACATATTCTCACACCTTCATATGCTCTTTTAGCGAAAGTCTAGTCTTTACCCCCACCTATTCGCAAAAAAATGCGGGCCCTTTTCTTAGGCGCCATCCCTTTTCTTAGGAGCCGGGCCCTTTTCAAGGTTGGCCCCCCAGCGAACATATTTCCGACGCCCCTGTATCTACCTGTATCCCCTGTACCCGGCGCCTTCTGATCCCCCGATCTCTACGTTATCAAGCTGGGACGTCACGGACCTGACTCTTGAGGCCGGCACCAGTCATGAATTCGGTTATTGGCATGGCGTGAAAAGGTTAGTTCACACCTACCATGGCCAAAGCATGGCAGGCAAAGTAAATCATTATTACCATTGTTCCACCCGTTAATATAGGTTTATACATAGGTTTAGACACAAACTACTTCTTATGAAACCTTATCTTTTATATGCTCCGCGTGGTTCCTTGGAGTCAACTACTTAAAGTCTCATCCGGTGAACGAAGTACGTACTTGACTCGAAGTACTCTCCACAAAATACTCAAAAGGGGACCGGTATATGAATGGAAAAACTCAGTCACGGATGGGATTTGAACCCGGACCCTCGGAATGGGAAGCAAATATCCTAGTCACCACATTAACTTGATCCCCTGCGTGTTCGATGTTCCATATCATAAATTCACAGAACAGGAGATCCCCACATAACTCGATCAGCTTCCCATCGTTTCACTGATAAAACAAGAGAAATACGACAATAGTGATCAGTTACTTCGTCATATAGATCCGCTTTTTCGACGCACTGATACTTTGTAACGATAATATTTAATATAGCTAATGCTTAATAATTTAGAATGTTATGAAAATATGCTTATTTTAATTATTTGAAATAGCACCTTGCATCGTGTTAGACTATATACAAAATCGATGACACTCGCAGAGAGAACCGATAATCAATGACTGTCATATACTTCACATGGTCTTGAACTGATTTTCCAAATGAAGAGCAACAATGGATACGGAATAATCAAAAAATTGAAAGCAGGAAAAACCAACAATTCAAGAGAGTAGCAAGACAAATTGTGAGATTGAGAGTTGAATACCTTTGCATCGGTTCGTTTAAAGTTAAATATTCTTATATGCAAACGGGCAATCTGAGAACACCTATAATCATCGCGCGAGAGTATAAGCCAATTTTTAAACTGTTTAAGGAAAGCAAAAACGGAAAATGGCGATTCGCATTCTGTAGCTTCGCTTTTCATCGTGGTTTTACGAAACCTAGTATGACATATAAGCACGGACTTCCTGCACTTTGACCATAATTAACCCTATGAGCAGGTTAAAATGTTATCAGTTTGTCCATTAACAAGAGTAGATGCATGAATATACTTTCGCAGAATGAATGCATTCAATTTAACGCGTGTGATGCACATGGCTCACTGCACGAGGCGAGTAACGCCTCCCCGAGTCAGCAAATCGACGAAAGGAAAACGGCTGACTCGGGCTATTCGGAACGATCCCGCAACTTACATCCTTGGGTTTCTTTTAGCCTCGTCGTCACGCTGAAATAACAAACGCGGAGCGGTGGGCGAGACCACGCAAGTGGGCCCGAGATTTGCGACTACCCTACGACGAACGTTGCGAACTCTGCAGAGAACAAGCGCGTAATCACTGAAACGGGATTGGAGAGAGGGCAGGGGGAAACGGAAAGGGTGCGGAGGGGTGAAAAAGGAGCGCGTGGGGGTCTCTCGATCGAGCCTGTGCTTTTAAGAGCTGTTATTACGTCCCTTATTACACGCCTCTGCGACGGAGGAGCGGCGAAAGGGGCGTAGTCCGTCCGCGAGAGACCTATTTTATCGAGACGGGATCGGGAGGGAGTTCGCAACCCGCCGCGATGAATTAGAAGCGGCCAGAATCCGGATTTTATGATCGCGCCCCGCTCCCGTTCGGACTCATTCCGTGTCCGGACGGAGTTAATGCCGCGGCGCGACCGCCACTCTTTGCCGGGGAACAGCTCCTGCGTATCCCACACCGTGTATCCGTTTCCAATGCGTGCCACGGCAGCCGATTCCCGGACGGAAGATTTACCTCTAGCGTCTGTTGCTCGGCGAAATCCCATTCTTCTCCTCCCCACCTCATGATAATCTATATGAACATAGAGAGAGAGAGAGAGACGTGTGCTTGGAAACTGTAGCTGAAGGTGATGATCAGTCATCGAAGCCCCGTTCCTGAGTTCACTTTTAATATTTGGTGGTGATGTAAACGTTTCTAAGGCAATGAATTTGCAGTGGCTGAGTTGTTATGAGTGATTTCAAGCAAGAACCGTTTCATGATCGAAACTTAAGACCTTTCATCGTAATACGGCTCTGTTTTTTTCTCATTTTATGCCACTGACCTTTCCGTGTTGGCGACATTCGCTCCCTCCTTATTAAAAAGCAACGTATGAAAGCCGTCAGTAATTAATCCCAAGAGCTAAAGATTTCATTCGACAAACTTCCATGAATTTCCTTCGTGCTCAAGGAGTTATGATGAAAAAATCCACTGGACACCCAACGATGGCACAAACATTCATTTCGAATCCCCTGCGTTACCTACACCATTACTAAAACTGTTGAAAGAAACTGGAAGCGGCAGGTTAGGCTATTTCAGCACACAAAAAAAGTAACAAATTATATAATAGCAGAAATTCCACAAAGAAAATAATCGGCCTTAACCGGGACTGGAACCTAGACCCCCTAATTTTCGGTCAGGTACTTTACCACTTGATTTACCAGTACCAAATCAATTAATGTAATACCAAATTCAATAATTAATTAATTCTAATCATTTATTTAATTATAATTTAAAAAATATAATATAAAATAGCGCGAAATGTAGTTGATGGAAGCGGCCGATTCTTTGTGGAATTCTACTGCTAGTAAGTGAACATATCCTTTGAAATTCCACTGTTTTAAAAGAATAAACAGAATTTACGGAAATATATTATTTCTTAAAACAGCAGAATCGCAGAGTATATTTTCACCTGCTGGTGTTAAGAATGTTTAAATCATCACAACGTTGTTTATAAATGGGCTTTTTTGTGTGCATACTTCCGCGACACTCAACGAAACGCCTCATTTTTTTAATATACATCGAACCTTCCACGTATTTCCCGGCTTCCGTGTTCCTTTAGTGGACAAAAATCAAGCCATCTCCAACATTCCGTTACCCTAAAATGAAACAAATACCACGACAGAGTCAGCAGTTCATAAGGCACAGCTGTTTTAGTTATCGGTCGACATCTCCGGGACAATTAAAAACCAGCATTAATGAATTTAGGCACCATGTAAGTCGTGGTTGTTGACTGAGCAAGGAATAGTGAGTGTTCCCCTTATAAGATATTATCACCCTCAAGATTATTAACCCTTAAGCGGGCGCGCTGGCGCACTGAGTGCGCCAGTGAATGTAATTCTTGCGACAATTGAAGATCTTTGGTATTAAAATAAATAACTGGCTACTTATTCCCGCATTCATTCAACGTTCATCGTTTAGTGCTGATTTTATAGCTTTACAGCCATTTATTTTCTTGTGGCAACAATTATACTGGGGTAAGTCCACCCTTGGCGCACAAAGTGCGCCGCGCGCCCGCTAGTGTGACTATTTTTTTTGGCATAGAAGGGCTGAGAATTAAATTTTGGAAGCACTATTTTACCTCCTTATGTTTCATATTCTCCTTTTCCTTGTACAATATGTTTCAACTGATTTCTATTACTTTAGCTCTCTAAAAAATATTATAAAATTTGTGTTTATTTCAATTTTTTTCGCGGGAGACTCAAGCGAATTGGGTTTCTGCTAACACGTTTGAGGTTTTATGTCAATCTTTGATACAAATGAACCTAAATGGAAAATACGTATTAAAGCTTACGGTTTGTTATATTGGCGACAGCAATATTATTGTTATATTGGACCGAAGAGCAAGAAACTCTTTGTTCCATGCTATCTCTTCGAGTCCTGTCTCAAGTAAGTTAGAAATCAATTTTCAATAAATATCTCTTTCCATCGCGAATAGGACATACAGGTAAATTTCCATCTAAATTGGAAGTAATTACTTTGTTCCAATATTTGTAGATCAACTAGCTCCATTATTTGAGACTGAAATGGTCAGTGAGCTGAGAATAAGAAATAATGTCAAAGATACTAAGCCCGATCTGCAGCTTCCTAAACCAGCGAGATGTACGTGATTACAAATGCTTATTGAAAATATTTTTTTTATATATTAGTGCCACATATAGAATTGTATTTTGATTTAGCCTCCTGCAGATTGAAGTAAGAAGGCATTTTCCTTTTCCCAGGCAAAAATTCACCAGAGACGTTGACATTCTAAAAGTCTTGCACGAGGTTGAGAGTGAGGATAGTTCCATCGATCAGATTAGTGAATCTGCATCTGAAGATATTGTTCATTCGGAACATGATTCGGTTTCTGAGCAGGTACTTGACTACGAGGATGAAGATGAATGGAGCGTCAATAGCAGAAACGACATTTTTATCGCAATAGACAATGTTGTACATGGCATAGAACACCACAGCAGAAAAAGTCAAAAAGCAAGACTAAAAACATTGTGAAAATCTTTCCTGGGCCTTCACGAGGTATCAAAGATGAGATTTTACGCTTTTCATTGCGTGAATAACGTATCCATGATTGTTGAATTTTTTCCGAGAAAAGACCGTCCGATTGGGACCTCTATATGTATATGGATTTCAGAAAAATGTATATTTGGTGTCTTACAGGCCAGAAAAAAAAACAAATCAGTCATTCTCTTGTCAACAATGAACGATACAGGACAAATAGATCATAGCGCAGGGAAACCATATTCTATTATGGATTATAACAGTACTAAAGGTGAAGTGGATACAGTAGACCAAATGTGCGGAACATATTCAATTTCCCGCACAACAAGGAGACTGCCGTTGGCTGTATTTTATGCTCTTGAATATTGCCAGAGTGCTCTACTTTTGCAAATGATGGTAATCCAAAAACTGAAAGCTGAGTTCTTTAAAGCGTCTGTCATTGAAAGATCACTTAGTTGAACGTTCTAAAATAAACAGTCTACCGAGGGATGTAGCAACCGCCGATAATGCCAATAATAATATACCAACTGCCAAAAATGATGAATAATTGAGCAGTCAATCAAAAAACGTTGAAGATTTGTAACCTGTGGTCGAGATAAAAATGTAAATAGTACCATAAGGTGCGATATTGGTTAAGTCTTTGTGTGTAAATTACATTTTAAGACATCAATACGTTATAATTCGTGCAGCAATGGAATTAATGTGATGTGATGCATCATATATTATTTTTCTCATCGAGAATGCATATCGTTAAGAAGTGCTTGCAGAAAAGATTTTTCTCAGCAAAAGTTTATATTCATTTAGTGGGTAATGAATTAAGTAATTCAAAAATAAATAAATCAAAATGCTTATGAAGACCGACAGCACAAGTTAAAACCAAGAATTGGAAAATGAAGCTAATGGCGCACTCAGTGCGCCACGCGCCCGCTTGTGTTACGTTATGAGGCGCGCCCGCTTAAGGGTTAAAGCGATGTGGCAGGAGTGTTACCAAGGACCCAGAATATTAATTACTTGTAATAGAAAGAACTCCAAATTAAAGTAATTTACGCTACAAAAACACGTGGCGACTTCGCAACAACACGTCGCAGAATTTGCTCTTCAGAAATTTGTGCTGATTATGATTGATAAATTTAATTATTTTCGGCGTCACCAGATTAATTAATGATTCAACGATTCATAGACATAAAGTAAAAGACACAACAATTAATTGAATCAACACATTATGTGGAGTATGAGAGGAATATTTAGCTAGAGAAAGAATCAAGAGATTCTTAAAAGTCATCCATAAATTACGTAAAACTATACGTAAGGGGGTAGGGGAGGGGTTAACCGATGTGACGTACTGACAACACAATGAAAAAGGGTCCAGCCTTCCGTTATGCTGGCTGAAACATGCATTATGATTTCATTCTTTATTCATATTATAATTATGATACAAATAATACTTGCATGACTGCGCTTTCCCGGCGAATATTCTGCGTGAAAATTTCTCGGGATTTCCACCGGCTCAGGATCTTCATTTTCAGGGAGATTCAAGGATCCCGAGAAAATGAATAACCGTACCCGGTATAAATCCCGAGAAATTTAAACAAAAATAATACTTCGTCAATAAATGATAATATTGAGAAAAAATAAGCTATTCATGAAGCATACCTCATTTACGATTCACAAAAAAAGATGCTTGGAGGGATGAAAATGGTGGAAAACAAACATTAAGCAGCATATGGATGGCCCCGTAATTGGAAATAAGTGGAGTGAGAAGAGAAGCAACTGAAAGAACGAAAACATGGGAGGCGCGGATGTGGTTGGAGAGAGGGGAAAGAATCAGGCTAACCAGTATTTAACTTCCTTGATCGAATATGAAGTTGAAGATCCTATTCCGGAATTTATAATACTTGATGTAATCTAATGGTATTCAATACACAGAATACTGTGACTAACGGTGATCAATTACAGATTTTTAAAATGCAAGGATAAGGATAATATTAAATCGAGTTCCAAAAGAAGAACAACCATAAAGATAGGGAGAGAAGTGATGTCTACAGACAATATAAAATGAAGACGGTATATATAAATTGGGCATATCATGAGTCATGATGGTCTGCTCAAGACAGACATCGAGGGAGAATTGTGCAGGGAGAATGACCTTTCATGATGATTATAGAGAGAGTAAATAGAGTAAAGGAAGTAAAAGAGAATACCTATATGAGTGTGACGAGATTAGCTGATAGGATAATCGAACGGAGAGCTGCGTAAAACCAATCTTAGTGATAACTAGTGATATCCATTAAATGGAATAACAGGGGTACCGATGAAGTTGAACATTTTCACTGCGATAAATCATGAAAATACCGAAAACATCAGAAAGTATATGCCAGTGTTGATACACCTCGGTCAAATGAAATTGGTTGCGTGAAAAACGAACGGGATGCAGAGGAAGACCACGCTTGAGAAATGCGGAGCACGTGATGAATAATTTAAAAATATTATGCTAATGTGAAGAGATTTGCTGATAGAAGGATCAATGGGTAGCTGCGTCACACCAATCCTCAGATCGATGGCCACTCATGATAAACATGACTGTCATATCGAAACGTCAATCACGACACATAGCCCAAGGTCCGGTTAACAAAATACCTTGTGAGCATTCGAATATGCCCTCAGCCATCTTTAATTTCTTTTTCAAAAATGCAACGAGAACCATAAAAACCAAGATGTGTTATAGTAAATTATCACTGCAATTATTCACTGTCTTAAAGGTAATGCATTTACCACTTTCGCTTCAGTACAATATTTTTATGCCTTGCACTTGAAAATATTGTAACACATTGAAACCAGTCGCACTAAATGCCCTTGAAAAGTGGTTAATAATTTCTACACTCTGGATAATTTCTTTGCAACTAGTTACGTTAAATTATTACATTTTCAAGTATTGTTCTTGAAAATGCGATGGCTAAAGAAAATTAATTTTGAATGAATTCTATAGATAAGTGTAAATTTGGAATCATTATTTACTATGAAGTAGTTATAGCATCTGAAGCCTGAAAGAGGAGGAAGGGTTATTTCGGAAATATCCACAACTTTTCAATCAAGCTTTTTCGACTAAGACTGCCAGAAGGGGACACGAAAGCACGTAGTATTTGATTAATCGTCGCCATCTTCATGAAAAGGAGCACTCCGCCTTCGGTTGAACGGGTGTCAAACGGACGGAGTACGAAAAAATAAAAGCGGACGGCGAAACCAACCGGGTGTGCAGGTGAGAGGAAACTAACGAAAATAGACTGGGGCGGTGACAGGGGAAAGGAGGCAAGATAGGAGGAGGGGGAGGACGTGAGTGGGATATTGATAATGTATGGGGAAGGAGTCTCGAGCGATGCATGCGTCCCCTTGATGACGACACGCGAGCCGCCTTCAACCGCCCCCTTCCTCCCAGCAGCCACATCAAACGACGACGGGAACGTAAAAGAGTCGCAGCGGGCCGGGGGAGGATTGGTACTCCGAGCGCGTGTTGGCGGAGTCTTTAGGAGAGCCAAGGAGTCTCCCGCCCATTCTTTCTTCCGCTCTGTCTCTTCACGCCTCGCCTCCTCTCCCGCCCGTCCCTCCTTTCCCGAAGACAGGCCGCTCATGCGTCCGCCACCTACCGAAAGCTTGTCATCTACCCTCCATCATATCCGTGGTTTTCGAAGTCCGGCCCGCATTATAAAATACGCTTTGGACCGTGAGGAAAGGTACTTGGATGGGAATGAAAGGGCTAAGGAGGAAGGGTGGAGAAAAACCTTGCGTCGGCATTAGGCTGCTATCAACGAAAGGTGCCAAGGGGTCCATGGTTTTACGTCCCATACGACGGACGGAGTACGGAACTCGTTGTTATCACCACGAATTACTAATGCGGGGGCCGGTTTATCAAAGAAAATATCTTCCACCGCCGAAATTCGTAACGGAGCCCTCAGAATGGGAGACCAGTATTCTAACTACCACACCATCCCGACGGGGATCGAGTTGGTGTGGTGGCTAAAGTATTGATGTCCCGTCCCAAGGGTCCGGGTAAGCATACCGGCGATGTTAGATTATTCAGTGGTATACCAGTCCCTTCTTGAGTATTGTGTGAGGAGTAATTCAAGTTCAGTACACCGACCGTCAGATGGGACGTTAAACCGTGGACCGCTTGACTCATTTAGTTAATAGCAGGCTAATGAGTCGCTGGGTTTTTCTCTTCTATTTCCTGAAAACTTACTTCCTTCATTTAAAAATTCTCCTGTCCTCAGGGGAGAAAACGACTTTAGTTGTCGGTCACCTCCCCAAACTGCATTAACACTAATATAAACCAGACCCCCGCTTACCTTCCCCCACACACAGTCTCTTCTCTTCCTCTCGCCCGCAAAGTCTCTCAACAAAACTCCTCACACTCCGGGGAGACTAGGGAATCATTCTCCTTCCGTCGGGCACGCACACCTCCGTTCGCAGCTGTTCATCCACGTGGAGGTTTATGAAATCATGGTGCGGTGGGACCAATTTGTTAATATTCCTCTCCTCGCAATTTGAACCGCACCTTATTTCTCCCACAACGAGACCGATTCAATAAAAAGGCGATATAAAGCACTCATTGTCCAAAGCAGAGTTCGTAATCACGGTGGTAGGTTGCGACAGGCTAAACATTCCAATTATCCAGCAGAAAGTAAGCCAACTGCTAGAACACTCTGCCACACGCTCTTGAAGTGGCTTGCAGAGGGACGTAGAGATGTAGTTTTTTTTTTATAACTGCAGCCAAGGCTAAATTTATGTCCCCCAAGGAAAAAAGGTCATGATATCAAATTACCTGCATGGTATTTCTACGCTACAATTAAGTGCAAGTGGTAACCCGACGACAAAAACTGCACAGTAACAGAGTAGCGTTAAATAAGCTATATGCAAACATTAAAAATCCTTCACTTTTTAAATACATCCTAAAATATGGTCGCTTGAGAGGTTTATAAACTCAATTAAAACGAAATTTTTCGATTTTTGGAAGAAATAGAGTCATTAATTTCTCCATGGAATGGCAATCAAACATATGAGTACGGGACGATTGAAGAGCTACAGACAAAAAATTACGCAAAAATCGAACCAATAATACTTCAAAGAGAGTTAATGTTCGTCCTAAAACCGCCCGACATTGGCGATAACGATGAGTGGTTTCGACATATCATTAAAGTAACTCCAGTTAACCTTAATACTTAAAAATATTATGGTTAAAAGTGATGATCTGGGACCATGTCTCAGGTAGTCACCACCCACCTCGGGAAGGGACCTAATCCGAGACCCTTTCCCGAACTCCGAGGCCCAACGCTGGCCTCTCTCCTCGACCCACGCGGCGGGGGGCTACCACATCGAAAACTGACCGTACCAAGTATAATTTAAACTTTTACAGATGAGCTATATTGCAATAAATACTAGTTTTTGTCGTACTCCTGATAACCGTGCGAGTACGCACGTCTTTTAATCGTCATTCTACGATGAAAAATAACAATTTTATAGATTTTTGTAAAAATGCGGTAGGCGACTGCCGGAAAAATGGCAACCTCGCAGTGAAATGGAGGGGGGTCCGCGAAGTTTGAATAGGATCCGAGTATTTTCTGACGCTTTCCTCATTATGTTTACGGACGTCTAGTTTTGTTTTTGGTGTTTTTGACGTCAATGAATGATATGTAATGAATGATATGTAACACTGTCGATGAGGGAGTACGAGAAAGAAGGTATTTTGCACTTGTGGGCCTCATTTAGAATATGCCGCTAGTAAATGGGATCCGTGCGCGGAGGGTACGATAAAAGAATTAAAGCGATTATAAAGAAATTATGAGATCCGATTCACTGATGACGTTAGATATATACTAAGAACACCTGCGTATTATGCTAGGCTTGATCAGATTAACAAAATTAGAGAGACAGATTGTCGTACCGATAAATTAAAATGTAATTTTTCCCGCGAACCATAAGAGAGAACGATAGGCAGCGTCGCAAAGGGATAGGTAGGTGAAATATAGTCAGAGACATCTGTAGTACATGACACATGTAATAACAACTAAAAATCCCTTTCTTATTATGCAGATGCTACCATCTAGATGCTTGTGGCAGTATTATCTAGCATGTATCAATTTAATATCGTAGTTGCATGTCAATAGTGCATGTTTGGTGATCTTCACCCACAGCCATACACCCTTCATCTACATCTACATCTACATTATACCCTACAAGCCACCATAAAGGTGTGTGGCAGGGGGTGAACTCTCACCAAACATGCACTCCATATCTTGCATGAAAAAGGATTAGTATTTATATAGGTAGGTACTGTTCAAAACTACGCTATTTAAAAAAAGATAAAAATAGCAAAGCATACATGCAAAAACATGCCGTTAGTTGGGTTAGCTTTAAGTCCTTATACCAACATGCAGCTACCAATGTTATCCATTGCTACACTCGTACTGTATATATATACCGTTATTCATATCCCTAATAGTACGTGGAAAAAAGGACATTTTGAATCTGTCAGTTCGGCAATCAATTTCTCTAGTTTTGTCATTATGGTCCAGTCTACAGTAGTAAGTTGGGGTTCGCTAATATTTTTAACGTCATCACTGAAAATATGGTCTTCGAATTTGTTTAAAAGATTAAGTCTAAATTTCAACCTGCGATCTGACAATTATTCCCAATTTAATTCATTTAATAGACTGGTTACGCTAATAAGGTTATCGTTCCGTCACTTCACAAATCTTGCCAATCTTCGCTGCACACGTTCAAGTCCGTTATTTAGACCAATTTCGTAGGGACCCCATACACTGGCAGGTTATTCCAAATGATGTCTTACAAGGGAAAAGTAGCTGATTTCCCGTACATGATCGTCACATTTACCCAGTACTCTTTTGACGAATCCGAATTTACGATTCGCTTGACCCATTATTTCACGCATGTGTTTACCCCAGGAAAGATCAAGTGTCAGTCTTATTCCAAGATATTTAATGGATTCCACGTTTGTTAATTCATTATTACTTATTTTGTAAGTGCGATGAGGAAAGCTATTCTTTTTCCAAAAATTCATTACAAGACATTTTTTTTAAATTGTAAAAAAAACCACCCTTGTGGTGGCTCGCAGGGTATTACGTAGACGTAGACTGTCTTTACCTAGGGAATGTTTCCAACATTATCTGTCACCCATTTCTATAGGAAAAACTACACTATTTCCACGATCGCTTAAGAATTCCCTGATTCAAGACATTACGTCGTTGTCCACCCCTAAGATGTTATTTTTATAAGTTACTTTGTGCTTGACAATTTATGAAATGTATTCTCACAGTCACAGAAATAGGCGCGGTATCTCTTGAACTTACTAACTTTACACTTGGTCTTAAATTTCTTCTGAAACTGCAGTTTTATTTGGACTTACTACATCTACAACCACATAATACTTGCGAGATACCGCCAAGGTGTGGGTCAAGGGGAGGACGTTCTCACAGACGTTCAATACATTATATTCCATAAAAGGTAATGAAAAACTAAATTGATAAAATAACAGTTATGTATCCGCAGAAAGATGAAAATACATTTCAGGATGTGATTTTTTTCTAATACATAGTGATTTACGCTACCAATATCTTTGCCTCAAATGGCAGAGAGACTCTTAATATCTGAGAATTTGGTAACTACAAAATACATCTACATAATACCCTTCGAGTCATCCTAAGGATGTGTGGCAGGGAGTTATTTGAAAAAGAGTAAGCTCGAAAATCTACATAGTGGAGTGAATGCGGCTACAATCCATTCCACACACTTGCCGCCCCGTTGCAGACAGGTTGTACCACACTCGACTGCGCGATTGAAAAAATAATGTGAAACTCGGAGTCGCAAACGGTCGCAGCATAACTCTCATCTGGTTTGTAGTGTGGAAGCTTTGTACATAGAGTTTCCCCAAATAAGTTACCTCGTGATGCTCGGCGATGCAATCTACTTTTTCTCTACGTATTTAAAAAAACCATAAATGAGCGTCCGCCATTTTGTTTATATATCTTTGCTGAATAATTACAAAATGTAAGAAGTCTACATTAAAACGAAGATGAAAAACTGTCTCATCTCATTGCATCACGTTTTATTACAATTCTTTACCCATAAACTTTCAGCATGGGGTTGTTCCCATAACATGTACTGCACTACATATATAACAACAAATCTATTGAAGCAGCAAGTGAATTGAGTGACAGCCTCTCCTAAGTGTACGCGTCACGTGTACATTGAAATTAATTCAAAATAATTGGTAATCCATTGAAATTTATTACCGCTGGATGATAACTTACCCTACCGTTAATGGTATTTATTTTGCGTACATCTGCATTAGCTCTGTCAGGGGTGAACTTTATGTTAATACACAATTGGGACTATGTGCACAGATATGGATATTAAAATACATGAATAGTTAGTTATAGTGTTTACACTGGAATGGAAAACTCGTTGTTTTCACCTTGTTGAGTGGTTTTTCACTATGTTTTTCACTATGAGTTGCTTGAAATCTGGTCATTTGTTTTAAAGAGCAAATAGCTATTTAGTTTGATTTAATTTGTTGTACTAAAAGTCATCCCTCCGTTAAAAGTAATCGGGCACCTTCCACTAGTGCTCTATTTATTGTTCGCAGGAGAAATGAGATTTAAATCTATCCAAAATTTTATTCTCAAGATGGAATCACAATGGTCGCCCCTACAATTTTGCTGCTCCATCATGGCGAGGTTGCATAGAAAAAATAAAAAAAATATATGAGACCATAGTATAGGCAGTTGCATGTTGGTATAAGGACTGTAAGCTAACCCAACTAACAGCATTATATTGTATGCTTGCTTTGCTATTTTTATCCTCTTTAAAGATTGAAGTTTAGACTAGTTTATTATTATTAATCCTTTTTATGCGCGATATGTCGTGCATGTTTGGTGAGAATTCACCCCCACCTTACTGTGGCTTGCTGGGTATTATGTAGATGTAGATGCCTTGAATTTGTAATTGTACTTAATTACAATTCGAAGCAAAAGTGTTTGGAATAAATATAAACCACAAATTGAGATTTGTAAAAAGATTCTTAGGCAGGTGGAACTAAAAAATTAGAGAAATAAGCTACTTCTCCCTACTTTTGAAGGAGGCTGAAAAACAAAGTTAGAACGCGTGCAGCGAAGATTGGCAAGATAGGTTAAAAGTTGTTACGATAGTTCTAAAAACCCATTTCTGTCCAATATTGCGAGTACGCAACGCTGTTTTCGCGATTTTTTGCAGTACATCTGAATTTCCGGTGTAGTTTGTATTTGATAGACATACTGCACTCCGAAGGAAATGGAAGGAGATTCCCCTCCCTCAACTCCGATATTTCCAGTAGCTGACCGATCAGTGAGCCTTTATCAGGTTCCAAGAAATAGTTATGCCAAGTGCATTTCCTCTTACTCATCTACATCTACATCTACACGATACCCTGCAAGCCACCGCGAGGGTGTGTGGCAGGGGGTGAAGATCACCAAGCATGCACTACAAACATGCAAACAAGCAACTATAGGGTCTCATGCAACTAGATTCATCTACATCTACATAATACCCTGCAAGCCACCACAAGGGTGTGTGGCAGGGGGTGATTTCTCACCAAACATGCACTACATATCATGCATAAAAAAGGAATAGTATTAATATAGTAGTCAGAACTACACTATTTAAAAATGATAGAAATTGCAAAGAAAACATGCAAAAACATTCTGTTAGTAGGGTTAGCTTTAAGTACTCATACCAACATGCAGCTACCAATGCTATTCATTGCTACTCTCCGATAGGACATATTTACCGTTATTCGTATCTCTTATTGTGCGAGGGAAAAAGGACATTTTGAATCGGTCAGTTCGGCAATCAATTTCTCTAACTTTATGATTATGGTCCAGTCTGCCATAGTAAGTTGGGGTTCGTAAAATATTTTTAACATCATCACTGAAAATATTGCCTTGGAATTTGTGGAAGAGATTAAGTCTAAATTTCAACCTGCGATCTGACAATGATTCCCATTTCAATTCATTTAATAGACTGGTTACGCTAATATAATTATCGTATCGTCCCTTTACAAATCTTGCCGATCTTCGCTGCACACGTTCAAGTTCATTACTTAGACCGATTTCGTAGGGATCCCATACACTGGCAGCATATTCCAAATGAGGTCTAACAAGGGAAAAGTAGCTGATTTCTCGTACATGATCGTCACATTTACCCAATACTCTTTTAATGAAACCCAGTTTTCGATTCGCTTGACCAATTATTTCACGAATGTGTTTACCCCAGGAAAGATCATTTGTCAGTCTTATTCCAAGATATTTAATGGATTCCACGTTAGTTAATTCATTATTACTTATTTTGTAAGTGGTAGGAGGAGAGCTATTCTTTTTCCAAAAATTCATTACAAGACATTTCTTAAAGTTTAATTCTAACTGCCATGTATCACACCAAGTTTCAATTGCTTGTAGGTCAATATTTAAATATTCTTTATCGTTCGGGCATAGAATTTCCCTGTACACTACTGCGTCATCGGCAAATAGACGAAGCTTACTTTTTACCACCTTTTGGATATCATTAATATACAAAAGGAATAGGAGTGGACCTATCACACTACCTTGTGGGACACCCGAAGTGACTTTAATTGCCGGTGAGGAAACACCGTCCAAAACAACCCTTTGAACCCGATCATGCAGAAAATCATTAATCCATGATATAATGTTACTGTCTAACCCATAAGATTTTAACTTCAAAATTAGTTTGCTGTGAGAAACCTTGTCAAAAGCCTTCTTGAAGTCGAGAAATATAGCATCCACTGGAATATTATTTTCGCCAGAAACTAAAATATCGTGGGAAAAGAGAGCAAGTTGGGTTTCACACGATCTGCTCTTTCGGAAGCCATGTTGGACATTGGACAATAAATTCTGGCTATCTAGGTGTCCCATGACTGAACTGACAATTATATGTTCTAGGACCTTGCATGAAATGGATGTGAGGGATATAGGTCTGTAGTTAGATGGCTGCTCCCTATCGCCACTTTTAAAAATGGGTGTTACATCGGCTGCTTTCCAGTCCATCGGTACGACGTGTTCGGTCAGGGATTTATTAAATACTATTTCAAGGTAGGGGGAAATTTCGGATGCTAACTCTCTATACACGCGGGAGGGAATTTGATCAGGGCCAGGAGATTTGTTGGGGCTTATATCTTTAAGTAATTTTTCAATACCATTACAGGAAATGTCAATTGGTTGCATCAACCGCTGAAAGAGGTCAGGTAACACGACAGTTGAATCCCCGGAAGGTGGGTTAAAAACGGTTTGGAAGAAGGTATTTAGCAAGTTAACTTTGTCGAGTGTGTTTGTGGTCATTTCACCTCTATCATTTTTAAGTGAATGGACGGCAGACTTATGGCCTTGCACTTCCCTTACGTACGACCAGAAGACTTTTGGATTTTCTTTCAATTGTTCCCCAAGTGTTTTTCTTTTGAATTCTGCAAATGCATTACTAAGGGCTGACTTTGCAGTGGATTTTGAAATTTTATAATTTTCAATAATTACATTACGCTCATCAGTGGGCATATGTTTACTAATTTTTTTCATTTTAGCATGACATATTCGCTGCCGTCTCAGGGATTTTCTCACTTCGGCATTGTACCACCTAGGTTCAGTGCTTTCTTTTTTGAATTTACAAGGGATAAATCTGTTGATCCCAGAGCGCATGATATTAATGAACGACTTCCATGAATCGTTGGTACATACCTTTATGGAAGACTTTTTGAAATCCGATAAGGAATCTCTTAAATAAATTTTAAAGTTAGCAAAGTCTGCTCTTTTAAAAATGTAAAACTTTCTTTTTTGTTTAAAATTTTTATCTAAAGATAGCGAGAGTTTTGCAGTTATAACTTTGTGGTCACTGATTCCATCAACCGTGTCAATCATTGTCACATGTTGTGGGATATTGGTTGCCAGTAAATCAAGAGTGTTGTCCCCTCTATTAGGTGCTGTAGCTAATTGTGTCAGGGAGTTATTGGAGAAAACATCTAATAGAGTCTCACAAATGTCTTTGTCCCTTCCTCCAGCTTTGAAGCAGTTTGTTCTCCAGTCTATTGATGGTGCATTGAAATCTCCACCTATTATTATATTACGTTCGCTGTTACGGGACGTTATAGTATTTATCTGGTTTCCCAGTTCTAATAATGACTCAACATCAGTGTTTGGGGGTCTATAAAATGCGCAGACAGATATTGATTTGGATTTAGGGCATGTTAATGAACACCAAACACATTCTAAGGGGTTGTCGGGAAATATTACTGCTTTGCTAATGATTGAGTTCTTGACTGCAATGAAAACACCACCACCTGCTCTGTTATGTCTATCTTTTCTATATATTTTAAAAGATTTGGGGAATATTTCTGAGTCAGGAATGTCATCTGTCAGCCAACTTTCAGTTCCTATAATTACATCTGCATCAGTAGTATGAATAAGGTGATGGAACTCAGGTATCTTGTTTTTAAGACTTCGGCAATTAACTACCGCAACGGAAATATTTTCACCTCGACTGTTATTAAGGCTACAAGGGAGAGCTGTAGTCATGTCTGAAGTATTTTGAGGTTCAATTCTGCTTTCATGAATGTTAGCCGATAAAGCGACTGGCAACGAGAAGTTATTTACCCCACTACATGACCTACTCTCTACCCTACCATCTACCCTAAAAAAGGCCTGCAATGATCTAATACCCTATCCGCCACGCGTTTGGCGGCGTCCGGAGTGTAATGAACTCCAGAGCGGTTTAACGGGTGTCTACACGACCGAAGCGACGGCTGAAGGTCAACGAAGGAGGCTCCAATGTCCTTACAGAAACGGCGTAGCCTCTGATTTATGTCTACCACTCGACGCCAAATCAGAGGTCCACGATCGATCCTCGGGACCAGACTACAAATCGAAAGCGCCAGTTCAACGCCCGCGACTTCACTTACCCGCTTCACCTCAGAGTTCAATTCCTTAAAGGAATGCAGAATCTCCTCGGGTCTGCGGTCGGTGGCATCGTTGACGCCTACGTGGGCCACGACCTGCAGCCTAGAGCACTTCGTGCCCGCAACCGCCGCTCCCATCGCCCTCGTCACCTGAGGAATACCGCCACTGGGGATGCACCAAGACGTTAAGCCCTGGCTAACACCCTCGCGGTCTGCCCTTCTCCGCAAAGGAGCCATCACACGCCGAACGTTACTACTCCCTATCACTAGCATCCCCCCCTTCCCACTCTGACGGCTTCTCCTCGGTAGAGCTCTCGGAGTAGCGACGGGGCCGGCTGCAGGAATCTCGGCGACATCCATAGGAAGCGCCTGAAACCTATTTGAGACGGGGAGAGGAGTTGCCTCTGCAAACTCCGCTCCGCGCCGCAGCCTTACACCTCCGCTACTCAGAGTAACTACCCTCCACTCTAGATTGTTAGTATCTAAATATTTAAGGGATTAATACATGCATCATGCACTACAGACTACTCTTAACTTTTTCCCCTACCTACCCCTTTGCTATGCTGCCTATTCTAAGACTCTGACAAACTCACAAAAAAATTTCCTCCAAACGACATGCACCCTCATCATGAGCCTGGTCTTGCTGAACACCGTTGACCATTGTGAATAGAAGTTCTTAGAAAATGTATTGTGAGAATTTGTTCCTTGCCAATCCTTCCCTTCTCCTCACTCGCTACACCCCCTGTTGCTCGGAGGCCCATTAACGCCGGAAAATCCCTACTCAGGGTAACGATGCCCTTTTCCCCCCTGCCCCTACCCTTCTGCCTCCTACCTACTAGTGCCGCTACGCTCCCAGATTTTGTATGCATTGGGAAGTAAAAATGATCATTCTTACCTGAAGATGTCACTATGTGATGAAACTCGGGTCGTAAGAGAGAAATCAATTTAGTGGACCATTACGAAGTGTAATTTTTATATCCAATATGAAAGGTTCCGAATACTGAAGCTATTACTAATATGTATTTTGTAAAAACTGTGTTCAGATTCGCCCATCGCTCACCATAATTCACTTATTGAAAAGTATAAATGATCTAAAACCGTAACAAAGGAAGCTTCTCGGATACGTTCTCGGATTTAAAAGGAAAACTTTGGTAGAACATTTGCTGGATAACCTGAAAGCCTTTTTGTTATATGTGAGGTGTGTTCAGGAAAAAAAAACCGACTCTTCATCCGCTAAGAAACGAAAAAGGCGTATGGATAAGGCTAACCTGGTGCTTTATTAATTTCAAAGCGTTTTCACTGATTCATTTGAGAACACATCCATCACGGTGAATAATAATTTCTAGCGAACGATATAGATTCTGCCGGTGGCGATATCTTTTGCTGGAAATTGTCATTCACCGTGATTTATATATTCTCAAATGAATCAGTGAAAACCCTTTTAAAGTAGTAGTTTCACAAGTTAGCTTTGTCCAAATTGCTTGATACTGTTTCACCTTTTTAGTTTCTTGGTGTTCCTTGTTGATCTACTGCCTAGAACTTGACTCACGTATGACCAAAAGGCTTTAGGGTTATCCTGTAACTGTTCTGGAGTGAGTTCTCACAATCATGTAATACACTATATTCAACAAAGCTAATTAAACAGCAAGACAATCAAATGACAGCCATGCCTATGTAGAAACATGCACTCACTACCTTCAGATATGCTACAAGTGATAGAAATAGTAAGTGCTAGAGTAATTGACAATTGTGATAATGCATACGGATCAAAAACAATCATGGAGAACAAACGACACGTGCTGTTAGTAGTCGATAGCATGTTAGTAAGCAGGCATTACTAATATAATAAACTAAACAGCTACACCACCTGACGACAAACCAAACTCTAGTGTCATTTACAGTTGTTATGGTCTCTTATCGTTCGTGGAAAAATGACATTTTAAAACTGTACGTTCTGCAGTCTATTTCTCTCATTTTTTTCTCATGATCTAGCCTGCCGTTGTATGTCGGGTATCGTAAAATGCCCTTAGTATCGTCAGAAAAGAGATCCTCTTGGTATTTGTACAAAAAATTAAGTGTACACTTTAACCGACGTGTCGGTGGAACAGCTTTTCTATCCTAATAGTTGCAGAATGCTTGTAAATTGTTACCCTTACGAGACTGTCGTGAATGTTGACTATTTACATATCGTGCAAATCTTAACTGTAAGCGTTCGAGCTCGGTTTCTAGTCCTATATCATAAGGATTTCAAATACTGGCAGCGTATTGTAACTGAAGTCTAACTAGGGAAAATAAGATTATTACTTTTAGTTTTTAGTCACACTTACTAAGAATCCTTCTTACAAATTCCAATTCATGATTAGCTTAACCAGTTATTTCGCGAAAATGTTTATCCCTTGAAAGATCATGTGTCAGTTAAATTCCGAGGTATTTCGCAGATTCTACCGTATCCAAACCGCTTTGTTCTATGCGTCAGGTGTAATCAGAAGAGTTGTTTTACTACCAAAATTTCATTACTACACTTTTTTCCAATTTAATCCTAGTTGCCACGTATCACACCACTTTTGAATTGCCTCTAGGTCTTTTGTGAGAACTATCATTATATCCGCGAATTTCCCTGTTCACTACTGTATCGTCTGCAAATAATCTAAGATTACAATGAACTATTTCTTCAATGCCATTTATGTATAAAAGGAACAATAGTGGAACTTTCACACCTCCCTGAGGAACGCCGGAAGTGACTTTCACTTCATTAGAGGTTACGTCGCCTGAACAAACTTTTGCACATGATCACTTAAGAATTCTCGAATCCAAAGTATTACCTCATTATCTAATCTGTTGAAGTTACGACGCTACTTCTCCCTTATTGGACATCACTTGGAATACGCTGCCAAATTCGCGTTTGAAAGATGACAAGTTTGCTCTTATATCAGAGGTTTGGATCAGATTTATAGCAAACTATCAAAGCATGTGGATTCCCGGTCCATATGAGCAGCTTTTGCCCTCAAAGTTGAGGCCATGAATTTTTTCAAAGAATTGACAAAATTCATGGCTTCCAAGCCTGACAAATATAGGCAGAAATACTATATGGCCGCAGATAAGGATTCAAAATGTATGTTGAATGCCATCCCTTATCATGGGTCCTATTGGTGAACGTCTTGGAGAATTTGGAGTCAGAAAACTTGCCGGCCCATTCCTAAGCAAAGGAAGAAACTACTTTTTTACTTCATTTTCAGTAGCAAATTATTTGAAAGCAAACGAACAATTTAGCTACGCAAAATGAACAAAGCTAAAGGGGAAGAACCGGACTGCATGAAGAAAGCTCAAGAGCAACTTTATAATGCATAGGATCTCAAACATCGCATGGATCCATTGAAGGTTGGTGATCCCCGTCGCCGCTGTCAGCTGCGAAAATCTTGTAGATAATGAAACAATTCTTATAATTGTGCATAATGTTATTAGCTAGTGTCCAAGAAATGTGTCGCTGCTGTTCCTTACGTTTGTGCTTCTAGCAATACACAGTCTAGAGACGAAGAACACGTATAGTGACATATAGACATAGTGACATATAGGCATGGTGACATATAGATACCTGTAAGTAATTTAGTGGCCTACTCAAAATGTTATATCAAACTATACGTAAAAATGGTGCCAAAGATAAGATATGTTGTTATATTGGTACTCAATAAGGATATTTGTTTGTTTCATTATTTATTTATTTTTATATTATATTTACTTAATTGTAGTTTGTTTTAATTTACGATAACAGCTTTTACATTTGACTACTTGCAAGAAGTCATAAAAAGGTATCCCTTCTCAAAATATCAACGAAAATATGCACCAACTATAAAGGTAATAGACAGTGTAAAATAAAAAAATATTGGTTTTCTTGCTTGTAATATGAAAGCCCACAATACTGTAGTATTTAGACTACAACAAATTGTAGTTAAAATGAATAATGCTCTTAATCTAAAGTCTCTTCTTAGTAAAACATACTGATTCCTGAATTAAAAAGTCAAGTTAAGTCACCTGAACCTAAGATTGCCGATGGGACATTTTTGTCCCGTCAGCGGTATTAGGAATGTTGTACAATCCAGCGGTTCTAGTGTTAACCTGCGCTCTCATAATGATTCCAACCCTAATTCTTGTATTAACTCTGATACACTACTCAACCTATCGTAACACCTTTTAACGAACCTAGCTGCTCTACGCTGCACACTGTCTAGTTCTCTGATAGTAGTGCATACTTGGTGATCTACACCCCCTGCCATACACCCTCGCGGTGGCTTGCAGGGTATCGTGTAGATGTAGATGTGGATGATCAAACCTAATTCATTCGGATCCCATACACTGGCTACATACTCAAGGTGGGGCCTAACTAGTGAAAAGTAACATCGCTCTTTTGTCTTCTCATCACATTTCCCATGTACTCTTTTTATAAATCCTAGCTTTCTCTTTGCTCTTTGTGGTGTCTCGCAGATATTATGTAGTTGTAGATGAAGTCCAAATAAATCTCCAGGTCCAAAAGAAATTCAAGACCAAGTGTACAGCTAGTAAGTTCAAGAGATACCTCGCCTATTTTTTTGACTGTGAGAATATATTTGATACATTTTAAAACAGAAAATAACTTATAAAAAAACATTCAGGGGTTGGGGAACGACGTAAAATTTTGCATCAGGGAATTCTTAATCGATCGTGGACAATGTGTTGCTTTACCTATAGACATGGGCGACAGATAATGTTGGAAACATTCCCTAGGTAACAATTCGGTAAAGACAGTGATACATATCATTCATAGACGTCAATAACACCAAAATCAAAACTACACTCATTAGACGTACGTACACATAATGAGGGAAACGTCAGAAAATCATCCAGACTCATTCAAACTTCGCGGAACCCCCTCCATTTCATTGCGAGGTTGCCATTTTTCCGGCAGTCGCCCACAGCATTTTTACAAAAATCTATAAAATTGTTATTTTTCATCGTAGAATGACAATTAAAAGACGTGCGTACTCACACGATTATCAGAAGTACGATGAAAACTAGTATTTTTTGCAATATGGCGTAGCTGTAAAAGTTTAAATTATACTTGGTACGGTCAGTTTTCGATGTGGTAGCCCCCCGCCGCGTGGGTCGAGGAGAGAGGCCAGCGTTGGGCCTCGGAGTTCGGGAAAGGGTCTCGGATTAGGTCCCTTCCCGAGGTGGGTGGTGACTACCTGTGACATGGTCCCAGATCATCACTTTTAACCAATATTATTATTTTTGTCCAATTGTGTGACGTAGCTTCTGATCACTCGACCCTCAAGACTTCGGAGGATGAGGCTGAGAGTACGGTATTTCATTCACTTTTCATCAACTGAAACGAACATTATTTAAATGTCGATTAATTATCGTTCTTGACTAAAGAACCCGGTAATCACAAATTTTGCATCGCGTTTAACATATAAATTCGGTTAATGAAGCACAAAAACCCACTCCTGAACGCCAAACTACACATTTTAAGAATAGTTAAAATCTGAGGATCCCAAAGGAAGTTTGTTAAAAAAATGAATAAAAAGAAGATCAAAAAATGCAAAGAAGCAGGTAATGGAGTGACAAAATATTTTTCAACACCTCCGACTTCAAGGAAGGGAAAGAGATTTCTGCGAGTTTGCCAAACGACGGATCATTACCAAGGGCGACACCTATTCAAGCCAGTCCCACCTAGCTGAAAAATTCCATCGAATTGACTACACGTGGTACCTACAATCACTGGGCGTAGTTCTTCCCCGGAAAAAAATCATGACGACTGATTTGAGGACTACCGAAGCACTTCGGAAGTCAATTGCGAGTAGACTGTTGAAGCTTGCTGGGCGTGAAAAATTATCTGCTACTAGACTCTTTCAAGTTGCATCGAAAAAAGTCACTCACTGCAGCGCAAGGGAGACTTCGATTATATAAATGCTCAGAAAAGAGGAAAACTTGGAAACCTATTCATTTATAACTCACATAGAATTAGAATTAGAATACTGATTAGGATCTCGCTTTTTGGAAACTAGCCATAAGAAAGAAACAGTTACTTAGAAACAGTAATAAACAGTAACCATTTTTAACTCCTACACAATCTTGAAAATGACAATGATCATTAACCAAATAAGGAACTTGGCAGCATACTTCACGTAATGACAATTAAATTGATTTTAAAGGTGCAAACCCACTACAAAAACAAATAAGAAACAGGTCGCATGGAGTTCACCCATTGGGGTCGACGATTAGTTAGTTTTCCTGTGCCTCATGTGATTTTTCAAAAATATCCGCTATCACTTTTGGGCTCAGCAGGATATGACACACGATATTTCGGATTCAAAACCAGCCAAGAGCTGAAAACTCCATCCACGAAGACAGGGCCAATAGATTGCCTTAGTCTAAACAATTCAGCGATTGATGCTTATGACACCATTCCCGCCTGAAGAAAATATATATGACATAGTCCACGTCCCTTACGTATTGATGCAATATCTATAAGTGGAATAATCGGCAGACACATACCACACCAATAATTTCAGAGCTGACTCTTTCTCGGTGAAGTAGCTACTTCCTACTGCCTCTCACTCCCTTCAGCCTAACGAAGGAACGCCATCATCCTTCAATAGAATATCTCCAAACGCCCTCCCCATCTTTTCATCCCCCTCCCTTGAAAATTCCGCGCCGGCTCTGCCTGCCACTCAAAAATAAGCACGATCTTCGGTGACAAGTGCATACAAGAGCGCGAGGTCCCAAGCCAAGATGGATAGAAAAAGGAGAGGTTGGAGGAATACAATAACGCAGCGAGGCTCACGGTGGGAAGTTCTCTCCGAAAAACGGTTTCACCTCCCGAAATCGATCGGGGAGGAGAGGAAGGAGAAGAAGTAAGTGTGCTCGCGTACCAGTGGCAAGACGGCCTGACAGCATGCGACCGCGGGAAACGGAAGGGGAGGGAGGGCGTAGTTCTTTTTCCACCCCTCTTCCTCCCCCTTCTGATGAGACACGCGAAGAGAAGAAGAATGGAGAACAGGGACGATGCAAAATGAATGAATGGCATCACATTACGCGGTGCACGACGAACAAAAGGAAAAAAACGAATTCTTCCCCTCCTGAAAAAAATGCCCCAAAGCGTGACATCCAAGTTTCATTGTGGCAAAACAAAAAAAGGACTGGTGACAAATACGGCTGAGTATCCTAAAGAATAAAGCATGGTGATCCAAGGTGATTTAGACGGGCATAACATATTCAAGGGAGTATCATCACAGTCACACCATCAAAGAAGGTATGAAGGTATGTTTCTGCGTTGTTTTTGTCTTGTATGTCATTGAGCTTTGTCCTTGGATAAGCAAGGCTTCTTCTTGTAGTGCAATCATTTTTCCCACCATTTACCCATTCAGCTCTCCATTTCACCAAAATCCATTAACATCAAACCCGAAACTTTTCTTCCATTCCTGCCTCTTTCCTATTTATTCAACATTCACCCATCTTCCAACCAACTTCCACCTTTATTCACCCAACATTCATCCCATTCATTCAAATATACACAATACAATCTTACTATATATTCAACTGCTATTTACAGTATGTACTATTTTTTTCTTATTTTTAATCACATCAGCATTCTCTCAGCAGGATTTTCGAAGATTTTTCACACCCACTTTATGTGTGGGTGTTTTCCTGCAGTGGGTATTTTCCGAGATGATAATCGGCCAAAATCCTCGCGTTTTTTCCGCACAACAGTACATTTCTTTTACACGTTCATTTGATACGATAATTTGCATCTTGTTAATTTTATACTCTTTCTTTCCTCATCGAATCCTAATATTTATAATTTTATTGTTGTAAAACTATAACTATTCCTTTTTCTCATTACCTTCTTATTTTCATTTCTTCTCGTTATAATTTTAAATTTTTCGTAACTACATTTATTTTTTTAGTATTGAGAGCAACGTTTATAGATATACTATATTTCATTTATTGACGAGGGGTTAGATGGAAGAGGGGACTTTCAGCCCAAATCTCACCCCAACAAAGACGTTGATCTATCTATCTTCACAGCGCTGAAAAGTTTGATATTCGCCAAACGAATTGAGGGAAAGTGTTTGAATGAATAAAAATAAATTTAAGATTTTATTTCATTTGGGAAATAATCTAGATACAAAGGAAAATAGCCTGTTTTGTTACGAACTCCTATGAAGGTACAGAAAGTGTCACTCGGCTGTTGGAAGAGCTTGGTTGGGAAACCCTAGAGAGTTTCCCGCCAGATTAAAGTTACTTGAATAACTACAATCACCAGTACTCAAATATAACACTGCAGGCATATTTCTACCCCACACTACATCAGCAGGATAGACAGAAGCTAAACATTAAGAGAGCGATAAACTGTCGGCCGAGGGATACAATAATTCCTTTTCTCACACGCACAATACACGATTACAACGCAAACAAAGTACATGTCTTTTAAATACTTTATATATGATACATACTACATTATCAATCAACAAATTTTATTTTTGGTTAAACTCAACTTTACGGCAGGTGAGCTACCACCCCCTGCCACACGCCTTTGTACCGAATCGCAAAGTATAATGTAAACGCAGTTCTATCACTAACTTCGAAAATCTTGCCGTTTTATGTTTCAATTTCTTTCTTTCCATTTCTCCCGTGTTTTTTACCAACAACATCAAATTTTGCAAATGGACATTGATACTTGACTACTTGAAGTATGTGGAGCAAGTATTGAATTATGTAAACGAGAAGAATGATGTTAAAACAAGGAGAGTAGTGGTGGTAGTTGACTGAGGAGGGCGACCGACGACATGGGTCATTAACATCACTTAGGACTGGTAGATTAAGCATTGATTTGGGCAGAAGTTTTTCATGGAACTGCGAAAGGTTGGGGAAAAACCTAGCGTCGCCATTAGCTTCTCTTAACGACAGGTGCCCATGGGCCAATGGTTTCAACGTCCCGTTCGACGGACGGAGGATGAAACTCACCTGAAGGACGGAATATGTACCGCTTTCTAAGTGCTTCCCCACTGTACCCAAGTCGGGGCCACATTGCCAGTGAAAATTCTTCCCCACTCCCGGGATACGAACCCGAGTGCTCAGGGTGATACGCCAGCACTCGAACCACCATACCACCTCCATTCCAGAGGGGAGGGTAGTCAAACAAATTTAGGACTAATAAGCAGTGATGATCACGAGTAGCTGAAGTATATTCCAAAATCAAAGAAATGAGAATAAACTGCACTTTCTTTAAGGTTAATTTTACACCTAATCTCTTTAGCATGTGAAAACCTATTTTTATACACCCGGAGTATTCCAAGAAAAGGGCTTTCCAGAGACGTCGAGAGTCTAGGCCGCAAACAGCTTCTTTTTTTCCAAGCGCCTGGCTGTAAATCCATGGAGTGAAGCGAGTCGGTCTGCAGTGAACGGAAGGGGTTGGGAGAAGATTCCGGGGAGATTCTATGAAGCAATTTGTGGTCACGCTCGCTTATTCTCAAGGCGTGGTCCGTTGATTTCTCTCTCCCGCGAGTTTATTGGCCGTCAATTATAGCTAAATTTAGAGCGCAGTTTGTACAGTGCTTAATGATTTTTTTAAATAAAATAAAGCTATCCTAAAAACCTAATATCTTCTCTGTGAACACAAGGAAGAAATTCGCATTAATATTCCCTACCATATGGTTTTACTCCGCGGTTAAGCATGCCGTTCCAATCAGTACGCTGGTAACGGTTAATTACTTGAGAATAATCGAGTAATTTGGACAGGAACATTCAGATAATGAGGATAACAAGTGATGCAAGTTATAAAACACTTGTTAGGTAGAAGCAAGGTGCCTAGTGAGGAAAGCTTGGAAAGACATTTAATCCACTTAATTCTTCCTATTATGCCATTTATTTAAAATGGCACCTCAACAAAATTCAACGCTGAACTTCGACTAGGTTAGGCTGGATCTTTTACCTCCGTCAAGTATTATCGTTCAATAGCACGTTGAGCTGACAAGAAACGGACTGTACTTTTTGCCAGAGTTAATTCGTGAACTATAAGTCCGATGCAAAACCGAAAAATAAGGCGCTATTTTGACGAATTGGCCATTTATTCTCGACTCGGCCGAGGCATAGGAGCCTCTCGCCTGCGGTTGGAAGGGGATATGTGAGGCGATTGGGAAGTAATTGACTCTGGCGTGTCAACTTTTGAGTTAAATACAGCCGTGTTCATAGTAAGAAAAGGATGGGGTGATTCGAGTAGAAGCGTTAGGGGTTCGTTCCTCTCACCTGGAAGATTCTAGAGGATGATTTGATGGGTGATAATGTTCCAGTGGCTTACAGAGATAAGATATATCAAAGTGGACGGATAGATCAAACACGAAATGAAAAGTTGACGCAAGTGATACGAGGGTTGATAAAGGGATTTCCTAGCATAATCTCTCGTGTTTGAGAAAACTCGGTTATATTTCGCTAAAGAGCCTCTCAACTTATCATCATAAGTGGTGGGGCGGGCTCGATCTCCGTCCGCCAGCGCCTCAGAATCATTTCACAACCACAGGGAGCGAGATGTTGCTTCCGGGCACGAAAGCATTCGCCAAACAAAACACTCGCTAAAAATACATCAAGACAGGAAGGTTTAAAAATACCAAGAAGGCACGTAAAAACAGAAGATGGTAACGAAAGAAAAAGAAACTATAATTTGGCACCGCAGGAGAGATTTTTTTAAACTCAAGAATAATCGGGTGCTTCGTTCGTTGCATACACATTAAACAAGTCGTATATTCACGATAATCGCGTCATTAATGGGCGTTGAATAGTAGCACTTACATTTTATTCGATTTTCAACGCAAAAAATGCTAGGCGCCCCTATTAGCATTGAATTCAATTAAATATCCGGCACATACAATTTCTATCAGGCCATATCAATTACCATCATGTATTTATTGCATACCTACTAATTTTGCATGAATGGTTGGTGACATTATGGTGGGGAGGAAAATTAACTCATACATGCATAGTGGATATTACTGAAATAATATCGTTTTTAATATCATGAAATCAACGAGGATCTTTTTTAATCGTGGGAATACTTCGAAGCTGCGTTGAAAAATAAACGAGTAATATTAATACAGTCAGATGACATTGATAATCACAAAATAAAGACATGGAGAGCTATAAGAATGCAAATGCTACGGCAGAGAGAAGATATTTTTTGTTATCACTGGAGACCCTAGTTACCCTTTTACCACACAAATTTAAAAAATAGTTTGAGGTCCGTTTGCATTGATATGTTTTTACCTTGAAGACAGAGTGGTTCAGCACAGGAAAAGTCCACATAATTTTCCTTCATTAGACACGTCTACACCATAATTCGAGTGCTAAGTATTCAAAGCGTAATTGCTGTCCAGTCAACATATTCCTACAGCCTATCCCAAATTGATGGTTGTGATATTGCTTTGTCACAATTGTAGTGCCTCAAATGAAAAATTTGAGGAATATCACCGTGCTTCTTAGTTAGATACTCTCCTTGTCTTGAAGACTTTGACGAAAACATACGTTTTGGGATCAGGCCTTTGAAATGACCATCTTTACACTTTTCGTAAAAATCCTTTTTCAATTACACCAGCTCACTGCGCTGATAAACGATTGATTTTCTTACATCCTACACCCTTAAGAATGATAGGGAACTCCGTATAATAGATGCCGGTGGATTTAGACAGATGTGGCTTAAACGTGACATCAAATAAATACGTACGATCTGCCCGCATGAAGTAATTCATACAGATTTCGAATCCTCTAACTATTTATGCGAAATATGAATGAATGACTGTGTTATTCCTCCAACTAATATGGCTGTTAGCCATCATAAACCAGGTAAGCATGCGCTAACTCTTTAATGGCATCGATTTCTTTATAAATAATTTAGGAACTACAGAAGCAGTGAACATATATTCTAATTATTTCGCGCCTTCGTTTTTAAGTTATAGCATTTGAATTCAAAGATTTCCGTATGCATTGAGTAACATTGGCAGTTTCCCCCTTCATGTTTCATGTATTATATTACAATTATATCTTGCGCACCGTTTCTCCTAACTGACAATTAGCGGGTATTTTTAAAATCAAAACGGCCGTTAGGTTGGCCTTAAGGCTACGATAAAAGTTAAGCATAACTATTAAAGAAAATAGGAGTACTGAATAAAAACATGATCATGAATTATTACTTCTAAATGAAGTTTAATTAAAACTCATATTTAAAGGAAAATAGCTCAAATTTTTAGAAACTAATTAAGATATAACATATTTCCGTAGAATTAAAATAGTTATGTGGCAAGACAGAAATAATGAAATTTGATTCATGAGATAATACAAAAAACAGCTTAAGATAGTTTCCCTTTTACATTATCACTTTCCAAAGATTCCGAAAAATCAAGCGAATAAGTCCGTATCTACTTCTTAAATTTCTTACCTTCATTAACCCTTTTCTGCGTGAAACTTTAAATTATTTAAATGAAGAACTGATTAAGCTGCCTAAGAACACAAATGTAATGATACCTTCTCAGCGAAAAAAAAAGTAATTCGCAAGGCCATTGAAGTCCGTATGAACCACAATCTGTTTTTCCTTCTTACCGTCTTTAAGTTTCCTCCCCCAATCACACTTGAGTTCCATCTTTCCCGTTTACAGCGCACCGTATTCTACGCCTCAATCGAAAATTAGATAACTTAACGAAAGCAATAACTCTTCAAGAACTTTGTCGGGGAAGTCTTTCTCTCTGTATCCATCCACTTCAATGCGCAAACACTCTGAATGACTCTCATAAATTTCTATGGCAACACCGCTAGGCCCAGATTAGCTTCGACGGAAAGCTTATAATACAAAAGCTTTCAAAATACTGGGCACTATAAACATGAAATTTTCAACCAACAACTTTATATTTCTCTACTTCTCCCCGAGCTCTCCGGGATTGTTTTGTAGGATAATAATTCGTATTCAGAGACCAGAGGCAGAGGCAATTTGGATGCTTGATGCATTTTTCCGTGTTTCAGCTGTGTGCTGGTATACGTTGAGTTGGCGATTTTTTATATGATGGCTCTTATATAACTTCTGGCTTCTTTACATGGTGAGGTTGCATGCCAGGGCATGCTTTGGTCTGCGATGCTTGAAATGGGGGTTTTCCTGGTATTCCCACATTGGGTCCAGGAGGCTGTTGTTTATGTGGCCTAGTGATTCTGCAAAGTTTGCAGCTAAAGTTTGTAGGTGATCTTTTAAATTTGGTATCTCCAGATTGTCATGGATGTATTGGTTGCGTAGAAACCAGGGAGCTCCTGTAATCGTGCGTAGGACCTTATTCTGTATGATGACAAGTTTATTCAGGTGGATTTTGGCAACCGATCCCCAAGCTGGGTATCCATAGGTGAGTAGTGGTCTTATCATGCTTTTGTAGAGTAGGACTTTTGTGTCGAGTGACATTGGGCTTGAGCTCTTTATGAGCGGGTAAATGGCGGCAATTGCGCCCTTTGCTTTTGCAGCTGCTGTGTTGATGTGCGCTGCCCATGAGAGTTTCGGGTCCAGTGTGACTCCGAGGAATTTAGTGGATTGAACTGCATTGAGGCGATCTTGTTTGTAGAAGATGGTTGTGGCAAGGGACTTCTTTCGTTTTTTGGCAAATGCAAGAACTTGACATTTTGCTGGGTTTAATGAGAGTTTCCAGGTGTCCATCCATTCTTCCACGTCGTCTAGATGGTCCTGGATATTTTCTGCCGCGGTGTTGGGATCGAAGGAGCGGGAAAGGATAGCTAGGTCATCGGCATAGATAAAGGTTATTCAGAGACCAATCCTCTGCAACAGTGCATTTATACCCGAGACCGGTACACCCAATAATACCGAAAAAATAAATAATAAAAACTACCGGCTCATAATTCTTAAAACTAGGAATCGACAAAATCAAATGAATGATACGTTATTCATTTAAGGTAGGAATTAGTTTTCGCTTTCATTTTTATTGCGCATTCCTATCCAAAAAAATAACACAAGTGCCTCTCATATTTATTTTACAGTGAGTAAAGAGCCAAAACGAAAAGCCTTAGTAAATAGAAAACTGAGCTCTGAGGCCTCTATAATGAATAAACAAACGATAATATTCCAATGGCCGCACAGGGTTTTTAAACACCACACGTGAAAGAGAACTGCGTAAACAATTAGAGGCAAGGGAGTTCAACTGATTAAAATTACATCACACTGGAAAATCATATTTACAAATGAAACCATCACATCGAGACGCAATTAGCCTGCGAGAAAATTAATACCTTGCCAGGGGCAAAACGTAGAAAACAAATACCCAAGTCGCTGATTCCTTTAAAATGCGTTTGCTCAGATTCGGCAATAAGGGTTGAACATCCAAGAGCTCACCCTGTATTTTTTACGGGAATAACATGCCATGCCAGAGTCGGCCATAGAAACTAAGAAGGTGGAAGAAAATCAAATCTGAAAGTCTGTGAGACCATTACAGAGTTTCCTTTGCTTGTTCATGAAAATTCTATATCAACAAGGGTAAAAAACCATAGGATTGCAATTTCGTGTGCTATCATACGCTTTTTCCTAGAAACACAGCCCTACTTTTCAAAACAAGATAGATTTTTTTCAAGATCTTCAATCCATTTTCACTTGAGGCAACGAAATCACAATTAAAAGATATCTCTTTCCTCGGGCGCACACAAGTAGAATCGGCACCATTGAAAGGCCACAAAATTACTGAGAAGTTCGGTTCGATGAAATTGGTGATAAAAAGGCTCCCTGAGATTTATTTTTATCCTGAGACTGATTTGATCCCTGAGACTCAAGCAGGCAAACAAAAGAAAATCGCAATAAGGGGCGTGGAAGAAGAAGAGAATCTCTGAAAATCAGTAGATTTATATGGAACAGAAAAAGCAGGATGGAATACTTCTAGCTGGTGCCATATGCTCAGAACGACCGAGTGCAAGAGGGAGGGGGTGGAATGGAAGGAAGGAAAGAATGAGAAAAAATGAAGGGAACGGCGCGGTAAAAATAAAAGATAAAGAGGGGAAGAAATTGTGACTGTAAGAATAGCATTAAAGAACAGAATTACTAATGAATTTAAGACTGAGTGAATCCCAAAGCTGATCATTCCATTTATTCACTGGCCTCTATGCCTAAAAGGAAAACATATTGCCAAACGGTGCCTACTTATTTCTTCCGAATGCATCTTTTAGTATGTGCCGATCACCACTAATCAAGCGGCTTTTTTGCCTTGACGCCACGCCAAATCCGAACTTGAAAATTTAATTTGTCGATTTTGAATAAAACCAGATAAACTTCCTCCCTCGTGGTATTAATGAGACGGAGTCGGCGATAGACTACCGAAAGTACTGGAGGTGCTTAAATAGATAATTCTACGTAATAATTCTGCCTCGTATGTTAAATACGCATATTCACAAATGTTTTCATGATAATAACTTGATGCAACAGCGTATTCAGGCCATAAAACCACATGTGTATAACCTCAAGCATTTGAGTACCTAAAACTCGGAGGAAGTATAACAACTACCTACCTTAGACAAATATAAGGAAAATCGTAACGTTTCTACATTAAAAAAATGCGGATGGGCCTTCATAATGTAACAGTTTTACAACATACAATGGCTTATTTTTTAAGTATTTTTTTTTCGATCAGTCTGCATTCTAACGGCAAGACTTGAAAATCCTGAAACGGCCAAGTTTACGATAGCAAGCATAACAAATGGAGAGTAGGTTTAGTGTGTCACAGCAAAAGCATCCAGAGAAATTTGGCCAGAAATTCTTCAGCCAAAAGTTTAAGAAATCATTTGCCAAGCATTACAGGTAGCTGAAGTAATTCTATTATCTCCGTCGTCAACAAGATATTCTATTTAGATGTGACTAAAATTTTTGCTCCATTAATAAATACTCTAAACCACAAACTGCTACTTATTTTAAAAAAATCTAAAATTATACACACGTGAAACCGCTGTATTAATACCAAGATAATCCTATGGTCTATACCCCTTCCGTCATAAACTTGCTGAGCGCTCTCTTACACAATGAGAATTAGGTGGGATGAATGCACAGGATATTATGATGCGGAGCATCTGGCAAAGCACGACAAGAAGTAATTTAATAATCTTGCTATTGCAGTTGGGCTCAATGAGGGTTGTCACGAACACCGTAATCGTCTTATCGTCACCATCTTACAAGGGCACTTAGCTACGCAACAACCTAGACTAGTGAAGCCCTACGTCATCAGAACGGACCGCGTAAACCTCTCCTAGATACAACATGGATGCTGGATTAACATGGTCGAAAAAAATCTTCCTCTTCCATCCGATTAACACCAGCAATTTTCCGAAGCATAAATTAAGCTACCGCGAACAAACCAAAAAGTTAATATGGAAAATGAAAGAGAGGAGTGATGTTTTTTCTCTCCGTAAAAATTCTATATTGTGAATATGAGCGTGTAACTCAGTTAAGTTTCCACGGCTTAATTTGTTTTAAGTAAACACCATAGTGTTAAATATTGACTTTAACCTCGTGGACGGTAGCGCTGTGTGCAAGATTACGACTGTTTCGCCATCATCGTATGTTCAGCAGTTCGTCTAACATCTTGCTCCTTTGAAGCCTCAAGAAATTCACAGCGAAGGCGCCTTGGTAACGAGCTAAGGCACCTGGCCGGAAATCATGTGGTTCCGGATTCAAGTCCCGCTCGAGGTGAATGATTTTTTTCTCTGTAGAAATTCTATTTTAATATAAACTAGCGAGTAACTCCGTTGCGGTGTTCCCGGCTGTTTTGCAATCACTGAATTGAAAGAGAGGAATTATGATGCAATAATCTTAAGATGAAAGCATAACTACTCCGAAAACAAAGAAATGGGTACGGTATAGATGTTATCAGGGTACGACTCCGATAACTAGGCAATTTCACCAAGGAGAGGTGGACATTTGGGTAAGAGTATGACTACATGAAAGGTGAAAAGAAATCAGGCGTTGGCAGACTGTTCGAAAAAGTAACACAGGGCTTCACCACTTTAATTGCCATCCGAAGGACGGAATACAGAACCTGAAAAGCTCTCCACACCGCACTTCAGTATAAACTGGAATTCCACAAAAAAAAATCTTCCACTACTCGGGACTCGAACCTGAGCTATCGGGATGGGAAGCAAGCACTCTAACCATATAAATCAACCCGATGTCGGGATTTCCGCTCACTTTCACTGAGCTTAGAGACATTTCGAATTTCCACCTTGCAGCTGGGATAACAATATAAAATGTTCAAGAAGGAAATGGATAAATAATTTGGAAAGATGGAAAGGGTTTGTCGTCGCAGCCGTTTCTCCCACAACGCTCAGAAACTTTCCTTATCCCTCTCATTCTCAGTCCCTAAAGGCATGTGAAGTCCCATTCCCTTCTTCGCCAATCTCATGTGGGACAGAGAGAAGAGAAAAATGGATACGAGAAAAGGAATAAGGCCGTGAAGGAATGGATTTCTTTTAGTCTCTACAGAACAAAGCGAACCACCTGCTCCCATGGACAGCCCGAAGCAGTGGTCTCAAGGGACTATCACAAGAGGAATGAAGCACAATTCATGGTCGAGGGGAGTGATGAAAACGCTTCTATGCATTGCGATATTGCACGAAGCTCGCCAGCCGATGTGTGTCCGTGAGAAATGGTTAGAGAGGGATAACGTAAAATGATTCCGAGAACTTTAATTTTCAATATTCTATGGTCATACCATTCATCCCATCCGCTATTACTATCAACCTGAATTTTCTCCCTCACCTTGATTTCTTTATCATTGATTTATTCCATTCGCTAAAAGGGGCAGCACTGCCTTCATTGGCCTTCCTCTCCACCCATCCTCCACAGCTAAATTCGACACTTGAAGGCAGAGATTACCTTTTACTAATACTTAAGGTGAGAGTAAATTACATATTGTGAGGGAGTACTGTTCCTTCTCCTGAGCCATCACAGACTCGCAAGGTGGAAAGTTATGAAATGGATTCACCCTTACTGAAACCTGAGACTCGAAGTCTTAAGTCATATCCTCTGAAACACTGAGCGGTCTTTAGTGCCAGAGTAAGGAATTCTTATCCCACCCAACCAGAACATGTCATCAACGTACAATAAAGTAAGCCACATTCACACGTAAACACTTCACGAGGATGATTAACACTTTAACTTCGATTAACCTCCGACAACCTCCAATATCCTCATGCTCCAATAACACAAACGTGACTTGCAAGCGGGAAGATATAAACTATAAATTTTTATGGAAGGTAGAAAAAATTGGAGTTTTTAAAAGATCGATGGCTATTGTGTCTTATGCATTCTTACCCAGCAAACGTAAGATTTAATGATGCAGGTTCAAAGGTTCAGCAGCGTTAATGGATCACAAATCCTGCTCACCTGAAATAAACAATAATAAAGAATTAGTGTTACAGCAACATAAAATAGTTCAAGCAAAAATTCACATAATAGCCTCCAATAGCAATATTACACACTATTCCTGTGCATCATCGAGAGCGTTAAAGGTAATCAACGGGGTATAATTGATTTTTCCCGTATAATGCATTTTATTACAAGCACCAATAACTAAGGAAAATGAAGAACATACTTTCACGCTGATGCCGTACTTTCAAGTTTGTCCGCACTTCACTGACCACAAATCAAATGCATGGTGGCATTTACGTGCCAGGTCATAAAGCTTTTAACAGTTTTTTCCGCACGGACACAACGCAGGAGAAAACTCTCGTAGAGCACCTAATGTGACTTGTAACAGATGGTTGGGTATTTCTTGAAGTTAACACGCCAGCTAATTTCAACGCGTGATTATCACTGTCTACGTGATTGATTGGACATCTTCGGTAACGCGCCAACGGAGAAAATTGCCCCGAGTGGGTTTGATGACGCGCGATGGGTGAAGGAGTCATCATGAAACAGATGGGACTCCAAGAATCAAAGGAAACTCTGGGGGGTGAGGAGGAGATACGGACGGGGCAGAAGAAAGATAAATTCAGGCGACTCGGGGCATGGGGCGGTGGAACACGCGAGTAGCAGGGCGTGGCGTACACGCATTGCTAATGGCGAGGGCAGAGGACTGAGAACGCAATTACGAGTCGCAGTACCTGGCATTTTATGCCGCCATATGGACGAATCGCTCATATACTTTGTGCAAAATTATTTTTAGTGGTGTTGTAACGGTCACGATAGGTTTTCTTGGACCACTTATACTCCCGTTTGCCAATATACAGTATTTATTTCCGCGCGCTACCACCCTCATCAGCAGGGTAAGGTCCTTAAGCCACACTAAACACTGGTTCGCGTCATATCACCGAAGTTAAGCAACGTTGTTGCATGCTTGGGGTTTGTGGAGGCGATCCTCCTCCATACCTCTATCGTGGTGTTCTTGCCCACTGTCTGAAAGTGGTGGGCAGGTAAAATGTGGGTTGGCACAATGGATCTAACTGCCAGAGTTGCTCCAGAAGGCCCCCATGAAGATGAGGGAAACCCCCCCTCTCCAATTTAAATTTCCCTCATCTGTGCCGCATATATCATACCTTCTTTTTCTCTATTTCAAAGAAACCACCTTATCCTGCCGCTTTCTCTCTTTTCCAGGAAAATAAAATACTGCATTCTGTATCCCAATCCAATACCTTTGGGGCTCCCCAATTAATAACTCAATAGTTTTGCGTCAGGCTCATTCGCTAGAGTAAACGCGTACAGCGAAACTACCTGTTGTTCGTAGTGTTGGGAAAAGCTGCACGGGATATTGCTCAATTTCCACTTTTGCGCAGTGGAAAGGGAGAGAAAAACTTGCTTTGGAAAAATACAAGTAGTTATCTCTCATGTAAAAACAAATATGTAACCATTTGAAAGCGTAAATATTCGATCATTTGCATTTTTCCATCAGAAATCAAATAAAAAAGGTTTTTCAATCTCAAAAATAACAACACAATATCTACAAAGAAGCCAAAAAGAAGAAAACGATGATAGCCTTATTTGAGGCGAAATCTACGGAAAAAATTCCAACAAATCTCGCTGTTATAAACTAAGACATTTTTCACCATTGGATTTAACCCCTGTTGAAATCGTTACACTGGCAGCAGTACTCGAACGCCACAATATTCTGAGATTCTGACCAAAAGTTCACCCGCAATATTAGTCATGCAATCCATTTTCCTGTTAATGGTCCTTAATCTAGCTTTTCTTAGAGAGGGCATGAGAGAAAATATCTCAAAGTAGAACAAGTCAGTGGAGCAACAGGAGGAAGTCTATCAGTGTAAGAATCTGTCGCTTTTCGCTTAATAAATATAATTCATTGAGAAATAGAGTCTTGAAGTTTACGGGGCTGATTTTATATCTGCCACCGCAATAAAATGCCTATCTTCTGTTCCCTTCTAAAGTGAAAATTGGATCCGTTTTACACCAAAAACGCAAAACTGTATTTGCATACGAATGGTTGAAAATTTTTCATGCACTTGAGTACGCCGTATGGAATCGAAAATTAGTGCCACATTCAAATGATATGCTGGGGGAATTGTAAAAACCGAACCATTCCAAAAACTCATAAAAATCGAGCCACTTCACTATCCCCTTTGGCTTTTAGCCAAGAGTTTAAAGATAGGCGAGTTCTCCATGCACAATGTGGGTCAGCGGACAGAGGAAAAGCTGTTAACTGCTACAAAATGGCCGCTTCCATGCATATTTAGCTCAAAAACGGCTAGATCAGCTGCAATAAATCCAAGCATTCACATCTTCCGATTGAGTGGAGCTTTTAAAACCATTGGACCTCCATGCAAGCCGGTGCAAGCTCGCAAAAATGACACGAGGCATTTGCTGGCTTAATGTTGTGACATCGACTCAAAACTACTGCTTTCAAGAAATTTAAAAAAATGAGGTAACATATGGGAAAGATAGCTTCGCCATACTCGGGCTATGAAATGCTTAGCATGCCGGAAAATAAGGCTGCATTTAGTTCAGCAAGGGTTGCACGGCTGACTGCGAGTATTTTAAAGGCAAATTTGCAGATATTGACAACAAGAAAACTGTTTGGCAAAATAGTATCGAAATACCACATTCGGTGGTAAGGATATTTCATACATTGAGATTTCCCACCCAAAATGAATATTTTCCAAGCGTAAAAACATAAAAGCAGCTTAATGAGCAAATAGTAGAGAGATTTAAACAAGGAACCTGCTCAGGGGAAGGGACATTCTGTCCCTTTCTAGTACAACATTCATTTATGGGTAAACCCGGAGACGTTAAGCTAAAACCCTGGGTTATCTCACGCATAATCCAAATATGAAAGGAAGCATTTAAATTAAGCACTTTAAATGCTACATTCTTCCATCGATGCTCCTCTGCGGCTTATTGCTGGAGGAGACTCGGAGGGGGGCGGGGGGGGGGGGGGGGTGAATTATTAGGAAGCTAGCGTAATTTCGATACGATCGCCACACTTTTTAACGCAGAGGTGGCTCTGACAGGGGCTCACCACCCAAAGGCAAAGAAAATTTACACATCAGGATGAAAGGATCGGTTTATTCCCCAGTAACACCTTGGCTTCCCTAAGAGATCTTGTACCCAGAAAATGAAACGTCTCGTGTTTATATGGCCGCGTCTAAAGATTTTCTCTCTGAATCGAACTCGAGGCCTCTTGTGGAAGGCCTAACGTTCTAAACGGTGGACTATTATTTCGCCTATTGGTGAGGTAATGGATGAAACACCAAGACATTTGAAAAAAGATATGGCATAAACGAGATCCAAAACTCAAGAAAAAGACTTTTTCGAGGGTCCACCAACCACGGAGCTAAGGCGTCCCAATCAACAGAAGGACGGTGAAATTCTCTCCATCTCTGTTGCAGCCATACTCCTGCGACGACATAGCGCTGGTGTTGATCGGCGAACATCTGCGTCCTCATTCGAGCCATTTGAGTTCCGCGTCGTCGCATCGGCACGAAGACGCCATCTCGAGCGCAAGCAAAACTGCTGTCAACCTCAGCAGCTCTACGCTTTGTATGAAATTCGGATGATAGAGCCGTCGCAGGCAACCTTCCAAGGAAGATGTTGTACCGACAAACGTATTGGAAAACACACGGCCGTAATAACGACAACTTTTGGCAGCAAATAAATAATATGAGTGAATGAATAGAGCGTCCATAGAAGATATAAAATTGTGATGGAGAGAAAATATAATTTAATAATTACATATTACTTACTATTAATTATTACCTATTACTTATTATTACCCTAATAGGATAACTTACGTGTGTCTTCAAATGTGGGTTCAATAACTTCAAATGTGGGTCAACTCAATAAAGTGGGAGGGAGTTTACACCCATCATTTGCGTACTGCACTGTTCAATACAGCGTTCATTTTTGAGTTCAACATAACTCTCTTCTGCCAGATGATAAACTAAAAAGATAAGAACTAAAGGGCAACGAGTCGCCGATAAAAATCCAGAAACCCTCCGTTTCACAATGTGTGATTCAATATTTTTGTGGCACTAAATCAGTTTTTGATATGCTGTCCTGCCAATCATGCTCATGCCTATTCACCGTCCGTGTTGAGTGCTTTTTCTGATTACAATTATTGCTAAGCAATCTATAAGCTTATTCTCAAAATCGAATGGCTGTTAAAGGCACACCAAGCATCATAAAACCGGATTCAAGAGTGGAAATGAAACTGTTTAGCATTTATATGATACCTTTTCTGCCAGGATAAGGGTTCAGCAAAGTAGCGAGATTTTTCTCATCACCAGGAGAGAAAAATTTCCTGTCTTAACCTATGGAATTACTAAGACGTCTTGAGTGCATATAACTCTCCCATCTCACAATCGTTAGAATAAAAGGCGTTGGAAATCAGGGAGTGAGAGAGACGAGTGGGGAGATACAACTCGACCCTCTCCAGCGATCTTCGCAAACTCTTCCGCTTGAATTTCCGAGCGCCTTAGCAATCTCACTTGCTCCTTCGTTAAGGGAAGTCGCTCGCTACCCTTGCACCCTAATAAACCAATAACGCTCCTCGCATATCCCCAAGGATTTTAAAGGAAAGCAAAGCCATCTCGTGTCCCCTCCCGACACCCATTCCGCCGAAATCGTATGACTTGAGGGGATTACTCTCGCCCCGATGAACTAAAAGGGAAGGTGGAAAACCACTTCGCGTGAGGGGAAATGAAAATTTTTCGCTCGCGCTGGGGATTCCACTCAATTTCGGGGCGGGCCCTGAGCTCGTAAATACGAGCGCAACGCGATTAATAAAGAGCTACGCGAGTCCTCGTAGGGTCGCGAGGCGGAATGCGCCACTTTCCTCTGCCGCACACACTCAAGAACGGCGACTATGGAAGCAATGGAACCTTAATAGCCTATTTACCTACACTATGGAAGAGGTAGGCCTGTATTTTACACAAACATGGACTTTTAAGGAAAGAGGCTAAAAAAAGACGCATGGATGTATGCGTGTTACGAAGGATAAATAAAGTAAGTTGAGTGGAAAGGGGGGCGAATGAGGAAGTACTATGGGTAGTAGGAGAGGAAAGGAAGGTGATCGAAGGAATTATTGAGAGAAGACAAAGGGAGAGGAAGTAACGGGAGATAAGGGGCGGGAATGTTTTAAAGGAAGTGATAAAAGGAAGAACGTTGACTGAGAGGGGTGAGGGAGGAAGAGAACGAGTAGTCTGGATGAAATGATGAGTGGTAGCATGTGTGAAGAACAAAAGAAGGATTTCGTGTGAAAAACATGCTGCGTAGAAATGATTTTTATAGCCTAACCCATTTTTACCTGTTAAACAATAATACAAACAATATATATGGAATTCCACATAGCATTAGCCGTATCCATCAACTAGAGTAGCTTTTTATGTATCGTGTGTCAAATCATCAACCTGATCCTGAAATATTACGGCACTTAAAAAAAAGCTGAAAGTCAGCAATGTTAAGAAACTATGCCATAATGGAGACAAATGTCAGTATAACACACTGCAACAACCAACTGTTGATGTAAAGGATGAATTTTCTAGTTGAGCAGCCATGAAGTGCGAGAAACACAAATGCCAGCGATTTGCAAATCGAAGTCAACTGTTCAGCCACAGAACACCACAACAACCCAACATTCAATCACACTTCACATCCTAGTCTTTAAGGGAGAAAAAACCCACGAATTTTAACCTCACAAGATTCCCAAGATTGCGATGAATCTTTTCCAAGCAGTAATACTCAAATTAATATCTCAATTCCGCAGGGAAAAAGGAATATTTCGGTAACTTAACTGGCTAAAGCAGTTTTTTGTATCTGCAGTGGTCTAAATCGGCAGTGGACTCCGGGTTTGAATACCGAATTCAAGGAGAGTGATTTTCTTCTTTCTGGAAATTCTGCTATGCTGCGTATCAACGGGTAACTCAGTTAAGGTTTTTGTGGCCAGCTCACTATTTTTATATCAATGATATCCTCAATTGATAGCTCGGTGATCACTACGCCTCTGAAAAATGCTAAAACCGTGACGTTGCGCTGAGGTCACACAGAGGGAAAACGCCAAAATATTAGGTTTTTATCTGCGGAAGATATAAATTGGATTTAACGACATTCCACTGGTCAAGATAATAGCTGAGTTGTAACCTTAGTCGATAAAACTAATAAAACCGAGTGGAAAAATTCCATGGAATCTAATTTCACTCAACGATTCGCAAGTTAAATCAACTGCCTCACTCTTGTCTTCGTCGCGAAGGAATGAAATGGAAGCCTTTCAACGCTTTCTGAAAATGGGAGACCCGATAGCACCATGATTCGCATTTGGAGCAGCAAAGCCAAATCCCAGAGTCGAAGCACACAAGTCTGCAATTTTAAACCATGAAAGATCCTCTTAACGGGGAATTCTGCGAAAGGTGCAGTAGATTTCTTTTCGGCCAATCAAAGTATCAACAGTTTCATCCCCTCGCCTCTCAATGAGGACGAAAATTTAATTAACCATCAGGTACACCTCGCTCACCGCCCATAAACTCCTCCTCCTCTTCTAGACCCCTTATCACTCCGTCTTCCTAAATACCACTCCCTAATCAGCCTTACGAGGCATCAAACTCTTACTCTAAGCATTACTACCCCCTCCATTCTCCGCACCCCCCAAACGAGCGACTCATCCTACCGCGCATTACGTCCAACGCCGTCCCCGCCGCCTTTAGAACCCCAGGCGACGCCGTAATCTGAAGCTCCTCTTCAGACACGGGTCGCACGACAGCGGTGACCTGTGCCGCGAAGAGGAGACGAAAGGACGACGCGAAAAAAGGAAGGTCTCTCGCCACTCTCCCCTTTCGCACGGACCCAATTAAGACGAGAGGGATGAGTGCCATAAGCGCCCCCCCCCCTCCACCACCCCCTAAGTACAGATCTCCAGCCTCTCTCACTCTCTCTATCACGGTAAAAGCCGAGCACTGATTGGAGTGACCGTTCGTTCCGGACTGCTCGGCGATAGAAATCATCAAGAGGACGGGAAAGAAAAAAATCAATTTGCGAAGAAACAGGAGAGGAGTCCGTGCGAGAAAAGCGTACGCGGTGAGTAATCGATTTTAGTCTCATTTGTGGGGTTAAGAGCATGAAAAAAGCCTCAAGTTTGGACGGAAGGGTGAGAAATTCCAGCAGGGAGAATCAGAGAAGGGAAAGAGACGAAATTAATTGGGCTCTTAGGTGATGTGATGTTGAAGTGCGTAATACCAAAATCACCTTTTGCACCTATCGGGTTACACTGAAATGAAATCGTGCAATTCAATAGCGTTCAAAGACTATTTCTCTAGTTTTTATCGCTTAACTATAACAGTGGGAAAGTTAAACGCAAACGTTGTTGTTATTACTTATACAATTGATTATGACTTAAGGTTTTTTGCTTCTCAATAAATGTATTACCGTCAAATAAAGCAAAATAAATAGTAGCAATAAAATTATTGCTAACTAATTCCATAAAATTAATGTTATGTTAATTAACATAAAATAAATAAATTAGAATAAACTTTTTTATGTTGGCAAGGCATTTACAGTGCGAATTGTTTATTGGTTTCGCTATGTGGACGACATTTTAATTTTATGGAATGGAACCGACAGACAACTGGACAATCTTTTTAATTTTATTAACACCTTGCATCCAACTATTTCTTTTACTCGTCAGATGGAACGTAACAAATCAATCAATTTTTTAGATTTGACAATCACCTTAGAAGAAGGGAGGCATACATTTTCAATCTTCCATAAACCCACAAACACCGACCACGTCATGTCTGCAGATTCCAGACACCCTTACTCCCAAACACTCTCCGCTTTCCACGCCCTCATCTTTTTATAATTCCCCTGAATGACTCAGAATTTAAAAAAGAATCCCGTACCATCAAGCAGATTGCAGCGAATAACGGCTACCCACGCACACTAATAGACAAACTCATACGCAACAAAAGGAGAAAATTAATTGCAGTCAGTTTGTACAAAAAAGTGGTGCTCGATTACGTACTTTGGGGAGATTTCCTCTCGATTGGCGAAACTTATACAAAGTGATCGTTTTAAAGTGGCATTCAAAACCCCATTTAGTGTGAAGAATCTTTTATCGAACTGTAGGGACCCCATTGACCCTCAGAAGAAAAGTGGTGTATACTTAATGGAATGCAGAGATAGCGGTGGACGGTAGGTTGGACAACGTGCAGAAATTTCATAACAAGACAAAAAGAGCACACAAGGGATTTTAAAAATTTTAATTTTAACGGAAGCAACTTCGCCAAACATCTTTTAACCCACGGACATAAAAGCGATTTCACTATGACACCTCTCCATTTTAGAACATGCTTTAGAAGAGCTGGAGATTTAAAAAAAAAACAATTTGACGGTGATAAATTCCTTGTTAATGAATGTATGTTCCCGGCCTTTTCCCCCATCCTCAAAGCTTTAACCCCCTCCCCTTTGTCCTCTTAGTCCACATCTCGCGTTCACCTCCTATGTTCCTTTCCCTCCTCTTCACCTCACATTTTCCTGTATATAAGGCTTGCGCTTCCCTCACAATTTACCGGAAGATGGTGTGAAACCACATCGAAACCAAGGTCGAGTTTTAAAATAAATCTAGTGGTATCAGTAAAAGTTGTCTTTTCTTCCTCTTATGATGGAATACCACCAAGTTAACCTTGAGAAAGTGAGAACTGCCAAATATATATCTATTTTTTTAAGATAAATTATCGCGGTAACATGTGAGCTTGGCGATTTTAGTAAACCTATTGGATTATTCTCTCAAATTTCTATTATTCCCCGAGCACTCTTTTTCCATGTTTCTAGACCCGGCATACCCGGCACTAACATTTCATGTTTATAAGATTGTAGACATTTTTCAGCCAATGAGTGCCTGGAAAAATTTTTGAACGAGCCATGGTGAACATACCACAATGAGTAAGAAACGAAAAAATTCTAAGAAAGTGGTCACATCACATCAAGAAGACATCTTAGTTGCTTTATGACGTTAAGGAAAGGTGGACAGTGAGACAAAGATGGTGATTTTTAGGGAAGGAAGGGAATGAGTAGAATACTCGGTGCTGGCTTTGGCCAAATCTCAACTAAAGATGCAAAGAGGTCCCAAAGTAACATCCCGTCAGATGGGCAAAGCACTTGAAGTTTCACACATCACTCAGTAAAAATTAGACGCACTACCGAAAAATCTCGGCCAGCGTCGATATTAAAACCCAAGCGCTCACGATGGGTGGCCAATGAACTAACCACCACAAGCATAATGATACTTCATTATACGATTGAGCAAGATGTTTATCCGAATGGCTACCGTCAGATAGGGGCCCCTTCGAAATGTTCGAACATTTCCAGGGTGTAATATAAATGATATAGAAGTTATAAGCTAATGTCTCTGTCATTTTGATGCAACTATGAATTCACATGTCTATTTAAAGTATGTGTTTGGAGAGCTATGGACTCTTCATGGCAAAATAATTTTTTTCGGAAATCAATGTGCGTGTATTATCTCATTGTAATTTGCATTATAATTGCATGTTTTTCTGATAGCAGCTCCTAAACCCCTATGAGCTACGTCTAATGATGAGTTTTATCTTTATTTCTTCATTCTCAATGTTCCTGAAGGCAATAAAAATTATCACTGTGTAACGGAGTTTTAAATACTCCTCATTTCCCATCACCACCTCCGTCACTACCTACTACTCTATCGCAAACCTTAATGGCTTTAACCAATTTTGATCCACTATTTATGGAATCCATGTTATTACTTACGCAAGTGTTTCCTGCAATGCATTAAGAGTTGAGGAAAATTCCTAAGCGAAAGACAAAATTCTGTAAATAATCGTGAGCTTTTATTCTTCGAAATAACGGAACGTCCAGTAAGCCTATCGAGTCCGACCCACTGCTTCGATACTGAGCACGTCATTTTGGTCTGATAACAACTTCCTGGAATCCTTCTCTCTCTCTCTTTTCCCTTGAGGTGCTCCGGATGAAGAGGCGCAGGGAAGAAGAAGAGGGATAAGAATCGCATGAGGAGATGCGGTTGCCCGGGGCAACAAGCCGCCGACCCCGACGGCGAAATGCCCCGGCTTCGGCGCAGGTTACCGATCGGCCGGGGGATTAATCGGAGGTCCTTGACTCGGTGCGCGAAATGGTCGATTCCCATCCACGATTGGGTGAAACGGAATTAAGGACGGAATTTATCACGAAACGAAAACGAGGCCTCGTCAGAGTCAGCCACGTTCAGCCGAGGGCTCTCGACTCCTCGTGTGGCATTTCTACATTTACATAGCACTCCGCAGGCCGTCGTCTGCATGATGCTTGGCAGAAGGTGACACCTAACCAGGCTCTCTTTACCATTATGAAAATAGATCTATTGTCGGATAAGACATCATCGATTTTTCCATCATGTAATCAAAATAGTCGAGAAACATGGCAAATGTACAAGCAATATAGCCTCTTTTCAATACAGTCTTATTTCCAACTATCATCACTTAGTATAGATAATGCATAAATCACGTTATGCAATCGTTAACTTTGTAGGCGTTAAAATATTTTTCATTGCATGCCAAACATGAAAATAAACATGTAACACTAAAATTTTACTTAAGTACTGTGCATACAGACCGAGCAGATGAGCAAAAATGAGTGAGTATTCCTAAACCGTGTTTAAAAAATAGCATATCTTTAAGTAGTATAGAATATTTGGGAAATTTAAACCTTGCTGATCCCGTTGAGATTCCTTCCCAGTTTTAGGCAGGGTTTTTTTTGGCCAAAATTCATTTACTTCGTCTTTGTGCTCAAATCTAAAATTCTACGTCCACAGATGAAAGGGAAAATGTAATTTTTTGTGTTAGTACTTGGATTCTTTCGAATACTTCATAACAGCGGACTAAATGAACAGCTTTCACAGAATTTAGGGCTGGAGTTTCAACACCCCCTTTAATTTTCTCGTAGGGAGAATAGAAGGACTTAGGTGATGAGAGTTTAGACAGAACATATACCGAAATGTTTGGGGTAATTGATGAGGATCCAATTAGTAATGCTCATATTCCGCATTCCGCTCCCTCGTGAAGTTAGAAAAATTTGCATACTTTAAAACGCCTCCACAGATTTAAACTTATTCACTACAAAATAAGATCCAGTATTCACGTGTTTTCGGCCAGTAAACCAATAAATTGTAAAAAAAAACAACTGGGCGAATTAAATCGTTCGGAGCGTTAATAAAATTACCTGTTCTATATTTCATGAACGGAATTCAACGTCAATTAATTCAATTATGGATGAAATAACAGAACGAGTGGACCAAGCAACAATAAAAGTTTTAAAAAATAAAATAAGTAACCAATCCCGAAAACAGGATGTGTTGCGCTGATGAAGTAATTGATTTGGGGAGAGCAGGGAAGGAATGAGGAAAGGGTTCTCTAGGGATGGGGGAGGGTGAAAACGTCGGCTTGCATTACCCCCCTGGTTATCCCCTTGAACTCCCTCTCACAGTTGTTCGCTCGTGGAACCCTCCCCGGAGGAAACGTCACTCATCAACTCCTTGGGGATATCTCAAATCAACCCCTCCCGCGCAACAAACACATGTGCTCTCTCTTTCTCTCTCACACCCCATTCGCGCCACCCACCCTGCATGAAATGTGCGCCCTCCTCCATGAAATCCCGCCCCCTCTGACACCTCCAGTTGGCCCGATCGCCTGACGAAGAACTTGGTTTCCTCCTCGAGAACCTACCCTAAAATCCCCAGCTCATTTCGGGAATTATCTCATCCATTACATCTGGTCTCGACACCGAAATGGGAGGGGTACCACAGGGATACGGACTGTCGCCCATGATTTTAATGCCTGAATTTAGAACAAGAGAGACATCTTAAACCAATCATTTTTTCGTAAAGACGAACTCTGAGGCACGGAGCTATTCTATCCAACCAGAGGCATTATTCTGTAGAGAACGAGCGTTTCAAAAGAAACGAATAAAATTATGTAGGAGTGAAACATACACTATAAAGAGCTTTCATGCGCACTCAAGTCATGAGCGGAAGCCATAAAAGGTCCTCTTGAAGAGATAACAGCATGCCTAATTTCTAGAGTACCTTTGGAAAAATTGTACTTTTATCCCACGGGTTTCACGGAAAATTGAAGAGAGTAAAAGACGGGAGAATGGGGTAAGCGCGTAAGAAGAGGGAAATAAAAGGTAATTAGCTTCGCAGGACAATAGGTATAGATACGAAAACTTTAACATGTGTTTAATGCAAATATAAAGAGCTTTCATGCGCACTCAAGTCATGAGCGGAAGCCATAAAAGGTCCTCTTGAAGAGATAACAGCATGCCTAATTCCTAGAGTACCTTTGGAAAAATTGTACTTTTATATCACGGGTTTCACGGAAAATCGAAGAGAGTAAAAGACGGGAGAATGGGGTAAGCGCGTAAGAAGAGGGAAATAAAAGGTAATTAGCTTCGCAGGACAATAGGTATAGATACGAAAACTTTAACATGTGTTTAATGCAAAGAAGTTGAATTGGCTTTGGTATAAGGATATGGCTTAATATGTGGAGAATATCAAACTTGGACAACACGATATCCGAACAAAATAAGTACAAAACACATCATGATGATCTTTAATGATGAGGGGTGTAAGGGAAACGGAAATCTAATACATCTATTACACCTAAATAGGGAGTTTATCAACTTGTCTATTCACACCTTCGAATTAAGTTCTCACAAAATTTTGCACACGTTCATTTTTTCAACTCTACCCTTTCCTTTCGAGCAGTGATCCCTCTTGTGGTAAGAGTGTGCCAATAAATTTGAACGACTTTTGCGGCGCGTCGAATCAATTGAATCCATCAGGTTAAATAAATCGAGGGTATGTTTCCTAAAGGTCACCGCCCGGTTCCCCTTTCGATATCGTCTTCGAATCGATGGTGACCTGTTAAATGAACGGTATTGGGTGAAATTTTTTTCATACATTCGTTCGGGAGCAATGTGGATGGAGCAATCCATACGAAATAAAATACAAAGGCAATCCTATAGCAGAGAAAATAACTATTAAGGTGAGGACGAATTACAGCTAATTTTGCTGTTATCAAATCACCTGTATTGTTTCGATGCGGGGCCGAACCCAAACCCGCCGTGGTTGCCCATAATATTAAATTAAGATGGGAAATGCGTTTATTTCTCAATCGTAAATACGTTTTTTTCCCGTGGCATGTCGACAGTCACTAGATTCAATACACAGGTACATTATTACTCTCGTTACCACTATCACTACTACCTAAAATAAGATTGAGGAAAAAGCCTCATCATCGCGCTATAATCTCACTTTACACACTAAATAGTACGTCTCGTATCCCCCATTAATGTGAGTATCACGTGAAAACCATGCTCTCAAGCATCCGTGTCGAAAACATGAAATTTTGAAAAAACGAAAGTAATTTCTAGTGTCTTCTAAGACTCGATGTAACGTTCAAGCTCTATCCAGAGATACCTGTATTTTGCATATCTCCAGCGAGACCGCCGCCTCACCATTAAGCACGCACCGCAAGTTCAAAAGCACTATTACATCTGATAGCATGACAGCTACCGTAAATAATCACTCCCCCTCTCTCCCCAAACGAGTAATTCGCGAGTAATCTGATTGTCAAAAGGGGGCGTAATCCCTAAGATTTACATCTTAGATTTTGTTGGTGGCAAGAGTGTAACACGAGGTAACAAGGGCAACCAACATTGCAGCCTGCACCTAAAGTATTATATCAGAGCGAGGTTTAGGGTCACCTTGAAAGAGATAACGTCAATATCACGTGCAACAGTTTACAATTATTCCACTTACAAAATGACCCGAAAGCAGCCTCATGAATATGCATGCACATTTTAAAAATACTGAGTAGCTCCGTAGTGATTTTTTACATGTATGAAATGCATTTGTTCTTACACATAAGTATGAATATAGTCTTCAAATGGTGCAGATAAAAATTATAACACTCATTTGTCCAAATCTAAATAATCAACCTCAAGGAATAAAATAATGCAGTTTAAATGATTCCTCAGAGTGATTACGTGCAATCCATCGGCAAATTTCACCAAAATAATCGGAAAGCCTTTACGGGAAATCTATGCTGTCCATTACCTGCATCATCTGGGCAAAATATAGGAAACACAAGGCGAAATAAGTAAATATTCGTCCACTTGGAATCGGATTCGGTATATCTCGGGACGAATTAAACAATCTTTGTTCTAGTTAGGGATTTTAAAAATCATTTACTCAAGTTTGATAAAACTTACCGTAACGTGCATGTTATAATCGTGAATGAACTACAACATCCACACGAGTAACAAATTATTTCTACGCTGGAGACTAATTCATTACCGATGGCTTCATACAAGGAGCGTTATTAATAGAGAAATAACCTTATTAAATCATTACGGACCCTCTATTTTACTAGGTCGAACGTTGCTCACGGACAAAAGAAAAAAAGACCCTCTCAATGAAACCCGTCATCTCAGGTACAGAATTATGGAGCGTGCTAGATTTATTGAAATAAAACCAATGATTTTACGCAATATTTCATCATAACACACGGCCTATGTTTCGAAATAAAACGTCATAATCATCTGCCTATGTCGAAACTTAAGTTGTGTTGAAAAAAAAATTTTTATGGAATAACAAATCTATTGATTGAAGTTTTCTCGGGCCATACACCGGATTACTGCGTCCATTTCAACCGACATTTCGATTCCCGACTGGGTTATAGTCTTCAGGGCTTTAAACATATCTATTGCTTTCATTCCTTAATGATCCAATATAGATAGGTGGCACTGACGGAATAACGGTAGAATGAAATGATTGCACTCGACACCTCTTACGACTGATTGCACCTGACATCAGTCCTCCTATATTTGATAGCATCTGCGGTCGGGAGAGAATGGAATCATTCTAGTTTTCCCCATATAGTCTCGTGGATCCCTGCCATCCTCTTCCCCTTCCACAAAACCACACACATTTTGTGCCAACACTCTAGCCACCACAACACCACAACCTCCAAAAAGTATTGCGCTAAAATATCCTGAGAAAGAAGGTAGACATCGATAAAAAAAGAAATAAAACCTCCTAAAGCCGTTTGTCAACTGCGCCATGGTATGGGAGGGAAAAATAGACGAAGGTTTTATGGGTAGACAACGAAGCATTTGAAAAATTGATTTTATAACTAAACATAACAGTGAACTCAGAACCACTACTGGTTCATACTTTTACAGTACTCCATAGTACTTCCCTACCAAGAAGGTTCGACCACCGCGTATCTTTTTTTATCTTTTTTAATTAGTGCAATTTAGGCTAGTATATTATTACTAATCCTTTTTTATGCATGATATGTTGTGAATGTTTGGTGAGAATTCATCCCCTGCAACACACCTTTATGATGACTAGCAGGGTATAATGTAGATGTAACTGGTTACAATCCACAAAATGGTTCTGGGCGAAATCAACGCCGTATGTTCAAGCACATAAATGGCTCATGAAAAGGTTCTCTGAACAGTGGAACGATTCTAACAATCCGCAATATAATAGGCTAGCCACCATTTGTGAAAAAACTGTTGGATTTCAACTGTTGGCCCAATGTACAGATTATATGTTCAAAAATATTTTGCAAAGGGTAGGGGATGCTAAATTACTAAAGAGAATTTAGAAAACACCATATTTTGTCTTATTATAATTATGTCTCAGACGAATCCTCTGCTCCATCAAGGCTACAGCAATCCTCATCAACCCGTAACCATACACACTCTTTAACAGGCCCTCCAAGCTATCGATCTTTACCCTCCACTCGGTAGATAAGGAACTAAAACCAAGGAGACTGGGGCTTCTACCCATCAAGTTTTCAGACGGGTTCTCCGGTCCTCCCAACCAAACTCGGTCCCAGGACCTCCTTCCTTGCCTAACCTCGACTCTCCCGAGACTTCAGCCGCACGAAAACCCCTAGGGAGGGTTAGTTAGTCCCAAGTCACCTACGTTCCCTCTCTCTCTCCCTCCCTGAAGGCTGTGGAAGTCACCTCGCAATCGCGCGCGATTCTGCGGCCATTAACATTTGATCGAGTTACCCCCGCCAGGTCCTTCCCTAGGGGATAGGATTCCACCGAGCGAAGGAGGGCAACGGAGGCAGATGGAGGCTGGGTAAGAAAAAGTTTGGGCTGAATTTCTTAGCAGATTTCAGCGCTGAGGGAGAACGGGGAGACGTGGTCGAAAGATGGTTGCCGCGAGAGAAGGAGAAGGCCACCCCTCTTTTACACCCTCTTGAAACTCGGTCAGAAATCGATATTGAGGAGGCCAGAAACGGGGCAAGTGTAGTGGGTGTGGGAGTGAGTGAGTTACGCCGATGGTCGCACTAAAACAGGCGCAGGCCGGGTTTTGTCGCTATCACAGAAGTTTTTTGGCGAGGACGTGAAGAGACGTGCGCCAGAATAGGACCTTGTCGCATTCGGCATGATTATAAAATAGACGCCGATAACATATCGGATTGAAAAAAATCCATGACTAGCATAAAGCAATGATGAACGTACGGAGAGGTGTGCGTAAAAGTAATTAGATTCAGCGGCGTCGGATGTGGGGGACTGGGGGGCATTTGCCTCCCCCCCCCCCCAGATTTGCCTCGGGCCCTTGAGAAATGAGTCTTCATTAATAAATTAATTAAATTTCACTTGTTTCCAGCTTGCCTTTTCCCTTCTGACGCATATTCTACCACCTTCATATGCACTTTTAGCGGAATTATAGTCTCTACCCCCTCCTATCCGCAAAAAAATGCGGTCCTTTTCCTAGAAGCCGGGCCCTTTTCAAGGTTGGCCCCTCCCAGCGAAAATAGTTCAGACGCCCCTGATTAGAGCATTGAAAATTATAAAGTGAAAGTAATAAATACTGCCCAGTCTGGAATGCGGTGAGTGCAATTTAGGCATTTCGTTCAAGTTTCTACCGTTCTACACCTAATGAGTGTTTATTTTCCGATCTGATTTCCCTCTACTTGGCAAAAGTCCCATATCCATTCATTTCCTTCAAAAAGGTCTTTCTTTCTGCTTCTCCAACCTTCCACCTCCTAAAAAAAGACCCTAAGTTAACCATTTCCTTTAATTACCTGGTTTAAAAATTAATCACTTTCATTTTCTCTCGATTTCCTCTATTTTCTCTCCTTCGTAAATATGCCTCCCATGCACTCATTTTTCTGTCTTTTGATCAATCATTTATCTCCAAATCCAAATCTCAAATGCCTCCAATTATTTCTCAACGCCGTTCCCCAGTATCCAATAAAACCACACAACGGCATTTCCTACATTTAACTCCGGTCTTAATTTTTAAATACATACCCCGACGATTCATGTTACAAGTTCCAGGAAGGATATTGTAACGAAAACATTGAAATGATGAGGATTGCAGTGAAAGGCAGTAGATGGGTAAAAAACTGGATATCTAGGCGTCGAAGACAAATCATATAAACATTACAGAATACAAAGGTTGATGAGCCACAGAATGAAGTAACGTAAAGAATACTTTGGTCATAAATAAAACTCTTCTCAGAAATTCACTTGCTACAGGCCCTTTAAAGCTACCTATTGGCGGTAGTGGCTGGCACATTACTGACCCAGTAATGGGGCAATACCCGAGTAGTTTTGACAATACCTTCAGGGTTACATTAACGATATCGTCACAAATATTTTCAGTTCGAACATATTGAATCGATAAATCGAACAAACTCTCACAAGGGTAATAATAATTTCACTCAGTAATAACTATGTTAGTTTCCGACATCATCAACAAATCGATTATAACATACGACCCATTTGCCATTTTATCAATCAGATAACATAAGTAGTACCTATCATTATTCACATCAGTAGCCCAATATAACTATTAATTTAATAGCTCATGACACATCGACCACACCGCCATATTAAAGGCTGCTAATTAACGAGCCATCGATATATTGCTCAATATTACACGGATTTAACGGGTGCATGCAATGCCGATAAGAAAAAAAATATGTATTGTCCATACATATGCTTTATGCATAAAGTTAAATCGTAACTTGCTGAAGAGACACCAGTTACAACGCTCTCATTTCAAGAGCCAATTCTTATTTCTTGTCTTTGGCAGTAGACTCTAGGCTGACGTGGGACAAAATAATCTCATTAAATTTGTTCCGTGATTCATCCTTGACAACAAATAATTCCTAAGCAAACAAATGGAAAAATATTTAAGTGTGGAGATATGCAACAAGATGAATTTCGAATTCTAAAGAGGACACACATGAACCCTTGTTGGCGGAATAATTTGCAAAAAAGTCTCAAATAAATACCGAATCATCACTTCACAAGCACTCTTATTCTAAAATAGAAAACAACAGTCTCTACATGAACGAATATATTTGCTACTGATCTTAAATCTTACATGGGATCACATATCCTCATCGCGACGCAAGCTAAAAAAAATCTTCCATTAGCGCCTCCAACAGGCAGGAGGCGGACTGTAACGTGGCGATGAACACACCGAGAATAAGCCTCAAGTTGTGACTGATGGCGTAGTTTCCTAGATTTCCGCCTTCGCGCCATATGGCTCAAGAGCAAAAGAGTTTGAAAACGACCACTAGTAAGGAGGCTTAGTGCAACACAGCGTGCACTTCCATTTAATTCAATTCTTCCCCAGTGATAAACGAAGGGCGGTCAACAGTCCCTATCCATTTCAACCCCTTATCTATCTTCATATACCCTCCAGGGTATTCTCTTTCGGACGTGAACAATATGGCAAGGAGTTTCAACGATGGAGAGCGAAAAATTTCCACCAGAAAAAAGATTCAATGATGTGCAGATACAAGGGTTGCATAGCAGAAAGTAGCATAAGAAATACATCATGAATAGTACACGTTGATCGCAAAACAAAAACACATGGAGGATAACCAATAGTAAATAAATTTAGCGGGGATTTACAAAGAATGCGAAGGGGAGGGCCGAAAGGTTTGTAAACACTCTTTGAGGATGACATTAATGGATTCAGGATTTATTAGCTAAAGCTTAGGCTAACAAAAGTAATTGAAAAACTTCCTTAGATACACTAAGTAAATGAAAAGATGAGTGCGCCACATCAAAGCGAGATGCATTGGACCGTTGCAAAATAAAATTCTACGGCGAAGTACAAAGTTTTCCAATTACTACGGATAAAGTCTCAGAGGAAAGAGGGTTTTCGAAGATAACGCTTAAAAAAAAAAATACTGCTTGGAAAAGAATACAAAAACTTCTTTCTGATATTTCATGGACAGCAAAAGACAAGAAGTAGAAAGGGTTATTCAAATGAGAGAGATGAAGTGGATGAACGAATTATTTGACAGAGGAGAATTAATTCTATAAGAAAACTCAGAATTACGGCACACACTATAGAATAAGATTAAACGCAAAAATGTGAACTTAAAAAGTCAATGCAATTAGCTATGTAAAATTATTTAAATTATATAAATGTTAATCAATGTATTATATACACAATCAGGTTCTGACAACGTTTGGAATCTATTTTAAAAAGATCACTACACATAATAATAATAAAAGACAAAAATATAATACTGCAAACCTAATGACAGCATATGCTAAGTGCCACACCACCAGAGTCATCTGAAAAGTCATTTTTTTCGTCATATAGCACAGAATGGATCAGAAATAGAATGATGTCCCCATTAGAGTGAAAATGATTTCATGAGAAAGCACAACCAGAATCAGTTGCCGTAGACTTTCTCGTGTTTATGAGTATATAATACATAAAATTTCCAAGCTATCACCGGTATAAGGTGTTGTAAAGAGATATACCTTTAAATTAAGCCAATTTAGCAGAAAAGGAAATCGATAATGGCACGGGGAGCGAGTAGCATGTGTTAATGAGTTTATCCACGCTATATTTTCGGCTACCGAGTCTCGACTACTAATCTCGCGAAGACGAAAAGCCGAGGAATGGTGCTCTATTTCCATGAAAATACTGACAATGCTAAAACTAACGCTTGAAAATTCGCTTACAGGGCCATATAAAGGATGGCCAAACGGTCAAAGTTGTAAACACTAGTTTTTCATTAAAAATTAAAGGACGTACCCGATCACAGAAGGCAAATCATTTGCGAGGCACATTAATAATAAAGCATCAATTAAGCCGCCGAACCATGCATCAGAATACATATTACTCTATATTTTGGGAAAAAACACTTTAAGTTGCAGTTGGAAAAAGTGAAGATAAAATGGATCGACCGATTGACTAACGAAGAATCGTTAAGGAGAGATGGAGGAAAGAGAAGTGTGCTGAAAACATCGAGAAAAAGATGGGACAACTGTGTTGCCATATCTTGAGACATGATGGCCTGATGAAGGCAATCGCTGAGAAGCAATTGAATGGGAAAGAAGACCTCGCATGAGATATTTAAAGTAGTGAAGGGTGTGAAGGAGAAGAATTGCGTGAATATAAGAGATTAGCTGACAGGAAACTCGAGTGTAGAGCTGCATCAAACAAATCTTAGGATTTTTGGCTGGTCTACATCCACACGATACACTACAATCCACCGAAAGGGTGTGTGGCATGTGGTGAAGATCACTAAAACATGCACTATTGACACACACCTAGAGTACTACATGGAAACATGCTAATAATATGGGTCACATGTAGTTACAGTGTTTGTACCTATCTACATAAAAATGAAGGGATTGATTGTCAATACATGCATCATGCGCTACAGACTACTCTACAAAATATAGCCTACCTATCCCTTTGCAATTCTGTCTATTGTGTTCCCTAATAGTACGGGGGAAAAATGACATTTTGAATCTTTCAGTACGACAATCTATCTCTCTAATCTTGTGTATCTGATCTAATTTAGAATAATACGCTGTGTTTAATAGTGTTTTTAATATATATCTAACCTCATCAGTAAAATTTTCCATTTTAAATCTCTGTAATAGATTTAATCTACATTATAAGCTACCGACTGATGATGACGATTGTAAAAATAGAGTCCTAATCGACCTGAAACGTCAGGGTTGAGAGGAAATCCCAAAAACGGGCGGCGTACAGTTTCCTTCTCCCATCACTTAACGTTCCTTTCGGCTCGTAATCATATCAGAATCCGAACCGTTCCCGTCATGTCGTCCCCAGACCAATTCCCTCCCCTTGAACCTCAGCACGCGGCCCTCCTGGCCCACCACGAGTCCTCCCGCCCCCGCCCACCCACTCCACCGCCGAACGCGCACCAGACACCTCCACGCGGGCCTAAGTGGTGTCATTACGCGGCGCCTCACGTCCCGGCTGACGGCATCGCCATCCATAAAAGCGGCACACCCACATGCACCCACGATAGGCATACCCTCACACACTATCGCAACGAAACCGCACTCGATCCGAAGGGTACAGCTTGACCCTTGGCCGACGCCCTCCTGTCCCCTCGTCGCCCGAGTACTGAATCCGTCCTCGCGCTGAAAATAATGGGCTTCGTCGGTGACGTCCGAGCAGAAAAACAAGGGAGGGAACTTCGCCACGAATTACGGCCGTAAAATACTCTTTGGGGATGGAGTGAGGGAGGGACAGAGGAGGCTACGGTCTCAGTTGCTCCATTGGGAGACGTTGCAATGTTGTATCGCACCAAAGTAAAGCCCGTCTGCTTGAGGGTTGGAATCTGGTGCGAGGTGTCGAACTGGTTGCGTACAACGAGTGCCTATGGGATAGGGGATGAGAAGGGACTGGAGACGTTTGAAAGGTGGGCATGGAGAAGAATGGAGAATTTACGACGGAGGGAAAGAAGACAAATGAGGTAGTGCTGGGCTTGGTTCTGGAGGAGAGACAGCTCGTGGAGGAACTGAGGAGGATGAATAGGTGGATGGAGAAAGTAATTAAAGGGGAAGGTTTATTGATAGCCTTGTAGAGGGTGGAATTCTGGGGAAGAGAGAGAGAGAGAGAGTAGTGGAGGGGTATTGGCTTTCGGATGGGACGAAGAGTCATAAAAGTGACTAAACAATGAATCAATGACGCAAATAACGCTGATATTTGGCGATGGGGTGGTGTATAAATACCAAACATGACCGGTAGAACATCATTAATGTAATGCAGCACAAGATACTGAATCATGCAGAGGACCTAGGAGGTAGTCCACCGACCAAACAGCGAGCCGTTTAGCTGGAATTTCTTGATTTCCCATCTGGAAACCCTGAGGTCTTAAGGGAGCTCGTCATGGACGATGGACGATGGACGCAAATGATACAGGGTATAATTTCAGTTCCAGAAATGGAATTAATTCACCGAGGATAAAAAGAGCAAGCGGAGGAAAACGAATCAATTTTATCGTCGGCGACGAAAACGTTCATGGCTCTTAACTTCTCAAGCATTATAAAAATTTTAATCGATTAGTATGACGTCAATCTAGCCATGAAACCTCCTGGGGACGGCAAACAAAGGACTTAGAACCCTTACTTTTGACCATAATTTAAATTTCCACACCAATCCTATACCTAAGCTGTTACGTATCAGTAAATACAAAGCTAAAGGTGTTAGGGTGATTAGACTCTAGTTGAAGAGTGAAATAGGGAAAAATATGGGGCCAAAGATTATGGTAGATTACATGGAAGAAATACTTTGCGGTAGAAAGTGATACTGATGACTCTCTAGCATAAGAGGGTGACTAAAATGTTTATTTTGAGGAAAGCTTCGATCAGAAGTGATGAGAGTTTGATTACACAAGATAATTAAGAGAAATATTGAAAAAAATAACCTAAATTTGACCAAAATGACCGAACAACTGGCTCAGCAGAGTTGGAAGCATTAGCTCAAACTACTCTTACCGCACGAAGTTAAGTGTAGGTTATTGACTGTTGATGTCACTTCCGCCAGTTCCGAAACTTCCGTCACTTCCTGTCACTGCCATCGTAGGGTTTGTGACATGCAGGCAGAGTTCAAGGGAGTGAGGAGCTCCACTTTGAAACACTTTACAACGTGACCTATCATTTCACTGACTGGAGATGCACGTTTTCACCGTCGTCTCTTTGAGGATCACGCGCCTCGCGCGTGTTACAGAATCATACTGAGATATCTATAGGTAATGGGATTTGAAGGGCTAGTTACATTGAAAGGGAGGAATATAGTGGGTATTTGAGATGACAAGGAAAGGAAAAAAGTACACCGTACTATGGACCTATAATGTCCATGACATGATATATTTACACAGAAATCATGTAGGAATATTGAGAAAGATTTGGCGGACCATCTGACAGATTTCTAAATACAAGCGACATACATTGGGCGACATACACTAGGGTGCGAGGTATCCTCGTGAAGGAAACATCGGCTTCGTAGCAAAGGGTACAGGGTTCGAATTCTGGTGGAATCTATACATTCATTTTCTAAGTGATACTATGGGATTTTGCTGACGACAAATGTTCCTGAGGTGGTAGCTGGAAGGAAACTAAGGCCTTACCCAGCATGCGCGAATTTCACGCGCCGCTGGGCTAAGTACTAGGCGAGTCGAGTAGAAGACTGCGGTTTATCGCAAAGCCGCTTGGGTACTTGCTCGTCCAAGCGAGGTCACTCTTCTGAGGCCTGCGAGGCTCGTTCGCGCACCACGTGTGTACGACCACGCACCAAGTATCTTTACCAGTGTCTTGGCGGCTGCAAGTAAGCACGTGCTCGAAGTCTGCGGTGAGGCTTCTCCCATTACACGAAGGAGGAAGACGCCAAGTCAATCTATCCCCCGACAAGGATTCTCCCCGCTGCTAAACAATGAACGCAAAAGAGTCTGTGGTCATCCAGGTCACTTTTAGTCAAAGACGTATTGGTAATTACGATGCGTCGTCAATGAATCTAGTTTTGTACGGTTACAAATTTTATTGTAATTTTCTTGTACTGTTCTCATTCCGACTTCTATACATAAGTAATTCTCATGCAATTTCATCGCATGCCTTTTCTTTCGAAATTAAATTTCTTCATTCTCAGGGATACTGTCTCAAAATGTAATAAACGAGAAGATTTATGGTCTGCAAAGTCTTTTTTCTTGTCTTTCAAAGTCTTGAACCAAACTTTTCGGCCAATTTCCGCGGGCCTGCGTAAAAAATAGAAACCATGATTCAATTTTATATTTTGGTCGCGCTTAAGTGTATGCTCACATGGTTGGAAAAAATCTCTTGGGAAAAGGCTAAAATTAAACATTCCTCAATAGCCCTTGCCCCAAATATCTACGACAAAGCACTTAAATCAAGATATTAATCTTGCCGAAAAGTAAGGTCTTCACGGAATGTAATTTTTAACGATCACACGGCACACAGGTTACACGGGAAGTAATTGTTAACCGCGCATGCAGAAACACAAATAGGAACCAATGGGAGAATAAAGTAATAAATTGACAGAGACAAAAGCAGGAATAAACTCTCCACATAAAGAGTTAATAGATCACCTCTGAAACACACAATGCGAAAACAAAAGGCATTTTTTTCTTTACCCGAAGCAAAAGAGCAGGACTTCAAAAGGGAATGTATTTTTTATCATTATACATATGTTTAAATTGTGCTAAAACATTGCATGATTTAAGCACGAGTGGTATACGAATTAAATCAACCCTTTTGAAATTGGTACATGGCCTAAGAACGCACCTCGCTAAGGGAATAAAACTGGATGCACGTTTTTTCCAGAGAGAAAGAAAGTAAAGCGGGCATTTTAGCAATCATAGATCCCTTAAGTACATGCTCTGAGGAAATACTTGGGGAGCTTCTCAGAGGTCTAAGGGCAGTAATGAAAATAAGCTGCGAGTTATGACCGGACACGGCTTTAACTACGCACATATCGAAAAGGCACTTATGATAATATGTTTTCCATGGTCAGACACGTGTCAAGGGCACGACAAAGACCTCAAAATCCATGACTTAAAACAGATAATAAACCCATTAAAAATAACATCTTCGCAAGTCAACAATCCTATGATTGGTGTGACGTAGCTGTCTGTTCTTGTGTCAACTATCCTCTTCATATTAACATAATTATCCTTCTTTACATCCTTCACTAATTGAAAATATACGTTTCAATGAAAGCATAAAGAGCCTCCCTACCCCTAACTACGGCATGAAATCTCCCAACACAGGCAAGTATACTGAGATATCTAAACATTTCCAGATTATATTGAGGTGTTTCATAACCACAGGACACATCAGATATGATAATTCAGTAAGCAAAGTCAACAGTCCAATCGCTTAAAATATATCAGTATTATAGAAAATAAGAAATGAGTGTTAATAGCATGGAAAAGTCGAAAAGCTAAACACTCCACTGCAAATCTAGAAAAAGAACAATATTGCCAAATTAAGCCTAAGACTAACTTTATAATATCACTCATCATAGGATGCTATAGATGCATCGAAAACATTGCAACACACAATTATTGCAAAAATAAACGTCCTGAAAAATTTTTCTCCAAACAGAACCAAAATAGAACACTACTCCTGAAGCGTACCATTTCTTACGTCTCGGATCCATATGATATCTATGATCTCCAGTAATCCGGTTAATGAGGAAAGGAAACTTAATCATGGGGATGGAGAGACTTATTAGCGCCGCCAGACGATACTCCAACCCATGACCTTCCTGCTAGCTCACGCAAGGTTGGAACGATAAAGGAAAGGAGAGCTATCTGCTCTCGGACGTGGGGTGGTGAGGAGGGAGGAGGGATAAAGAGGTCTCCCTCCGTATGAGCCGGAGGGAAGAAAGATGGAGGAGGGGAAAGGCGGTGATAATAACATTTAATGAACACGGCGAGGGCAAGATCCGCATCACAAGTGGTAGAGTTATTTCCGAGGCGAAGAGAGAGGGGCGACGCGAAGCTAAAGAGGATTAGGGCCGGCTCAAGGATCGCAGGGGACAGAGCGAGGGTAGGGTAACCGAAGTTGCGGAGAGGGTAAAGGGAGGAATCGTTGAGGAGGATGTGATTGGAATTAGCGGGATGGGGAGTCGCAGGGATTGCCAACTCTGCCGGATTCGTTCGGAAACTCACGGAATTGGTCAATAATTTTTAATATTCCCCACCTCTAAGGGCTGAAGCGTTTACTCTATACAATTTTATACAATAGCATATCCAAGTTATGAGCTGAAACCCTAGTTCAGGCTATTCTGGAAAAAATATATAACGGGAGCGATGTTCATGTGGATGGTTATGAGTGATCCTCTGAGCGATAAACTTTTCTTCTCCCACCCGTCATAAACTGTTAAGGAGGCAATAATCGCATTATACCAACAGAGTTTCAGGGGTAATTCAGTAAATATACGGGACGGGATTATGCGACTTGGATTACTGTAGTGATGCAATTCGTATCGTATCTCGAGAAATGTGAAAATAACCCGAGATGAAGACAAAAGAATAGAGTAAGTATGATGGCCAGAGTACTGAATTCCCAACCCGAGGACATGGGTTCGAATGTCGGTAGTGGCAGATTTTTTTCAGTAATACGGTACCTTCAATGGTAATGTGCATATTACTGCTTGGCTACGTTGAAGAAAGCACATCGCGTTCAGAAATCAGTCCGTCGGACGAGACGTTAAACCGTGTACCCCTTGGTGCCTTTCGTTAAGAGTAGGTTAATGCCGACGCTGGGTTTCTCTTCACCATTCCTCTGTCCCATAAAATGAATATCTCTTTCCGAACACCCAGCTACCCTTAATGGCACAAATGATCTTAACTTTCGATAGCTAATAAGAACAACAAAGAAAACTAAACTTAATCTTACATGTTTAATGACTCCATCAGCTAATTTTTATTATTTTTGAGAAATCGTGACAAATATTCCAAAACAATCCCTTTAAGCATAGAGTAAGTATAATATAGAGGGCTCACCGCATAGTGAAAAACTGTATTACATATTGGATGTAGTAATGGAAGATTTCCATTGATGGCGTGTTAAATTTTCGCTTAACGTCAATAACGAGACGTATCGCTTCCATCGCTTTCGTTTTTCTAATCGACTTAAGCGACTCAATCGAGGAGTGTTTTGTAGTCTGCTCCGTCTGCTCCTTGCAGCGGTGGATTATGTGATTTTTATGAAACCACAATGAATCCCTCCTGTGACAAGCTATGTTTACTTCTATATAATATATTCTATGTAATAGTGGGGGAATGTTAACTTATCCATGTGACTGTTGACGTTAGGTAAAGGCATATCGCACCGCTATAATAAAATAACAAAACAACAACAAGAGCATATGTTATGTGCCACTCGATTCGATTTGAAAAACGAAAGCAATGGAATCGAAATATATTGATTGTGACGTAACGAGAAAAATTCTTATCACACCATCTATGAAAACCTTCCAGTACTGCGTCCAAAACGTATATCAGTTTGCCAAATGAGGTGAACCCTTTATATTATACTTACACCGTGATTCAAGTAAAATTAGTTCAGTTGTGATCAAATTACACATTATTACCCATCACCAATGAAGAAGAATATTCACTGCACTGTAGTTGTAATAATGTTCCAAATTTAATGCTCCGGAAACTCCTACTCCGGGGCACGGATTAATATACTCCGGGGGCAGATAACTCCCGGTATCGACTCTTCAGGGGTTGGCAACTCCACCTGGGGGTCGCGGGGGTGAGATAGGAGAGGGGAGGATTATGCAACGGAGATTGAGGATCGACGCCGTTATTTATGCTACCGTGATTGCGGAAGCCTGAATACACTTAACCCTCCCCCTTACCATCGCCCACTCAACCTTCAATAGCCTCGCGTTTTGGGAGGTTTCGTCGCTTCGTGAAATAGATTAGTCGCTTTTACGACGGCGTTAATCCCGTATCTTTCCGAAATTACGAGCGACCATTAATCACCTCCCTCCCTCCCAAAGCGATTTTATTATCTCCACTCGAGTCTCCTACTCCTCTTCTTCAGGGCACTGGGCAATAAATTTCTGCACCACTCCTCCCCCAACAAAGCACCATCTCGAGCTGTCAAGGAGTCAGAACCGGTCGGCGGCGCGTCTTATGTTGGAGCAGACACGAAAGGTCGTGGGTTCGCATCCCCTCGCGGGAAAATGAAGCCGCAACGGTCGCTCCATTCTCCGCAGGGCCATGAGGGCAGCATTAGATCGATGGTGCTCAAGTCGGTAACCGTGTCTGAATAATCCCGCAAGGGGAATCTCGAATCGCCTCATCCGGGATTCGGTGAGCGAATGAGATCCCCCGAGCAACCAGAAACTACCTACCTTAGGGATAGAGCGATTAAATCTTACGACACAATAACAACTACGCCTTCACATTGGAATCACATTAAGGCCCCAGCAGGAGTAGTTACATCAGCAAATACCTCACTCTAAAGGTTTTTCTTTCTATTCCTCAACCACTTGACTTAGTTTAAACGCATGTAACCTTTCAAATAAAAATGGGGCAAGCCAAATGACACTGATTCTTTTCTCGGCATGAGAGAGGTGACTATCTTTGTAACTCAGTTTCAACAGTTGTAACAGATCATAGTGTGACGGGAATAGTGTAAAGGTATCGAGTTCTTCGATGTGAACGACCTTGCTTTCATAATAATTTATACGACGCCTCCCCATCCTTACATTTATCATCACCTCCATTTTATTTTCAAATGCCTACTCTTATGTTCCCAAGTTACTTTGCATTTTAACAACTTATATTTTTTCAACCACCATTGTAAACGATTTTCTCAAACACAAATTCATAAATGTTGTATCATTGTGCATACTCTAAGCCATTTAAAATGAGAAAGCCAACAAGACACCTTTCTTTTACTCTCCTATGTTTATGGAGTATTCAGGTCATTATTTCAGGATCAGATTGATTTTCACAAAAATATCTTGGATTCATTACAAAACACGCATCACGAAAATAGCACTTCCACACATCCAGTTAAACCCAGGCAATGTCATTTTTTGTGGAAGAATTTTTCAACGACTGATGGAATAGGGAGATAAGTATTTGGATACGCCCAGTTAAAATCAAAATGAGTCATATTTTTATGTTCCAGATATTTTAGTGAAACAGATTGATTGTGTCAGGCGATTTTTGTGGAATTTGCTTAACATTGTGAAATGAAAGCTGTAACCCTGGAGTTCCACATAAACTTTATTGAGGGCAGCTCAATGCGGCATAACCCCCTTTAGGGTAATCCTTTCCTCGCAGAGCACCTCTTCCTCCCCCCTACACACCCCACCCCTTCCGACCCAACAATACCTTGCACCCCCCTCCCACCCTCATTGGATCCCACCCACTTTGGGACTATATATTTGAGCAGTTTTCTTATGCATGTACCTAATGATCACCTTATAATTCGAAACCTAGGTAGTCAATGAAGTTTATGGGGAATTACAAGGTTACAGCTTTCATTTCACAACTTTAGGGAAACCGTGGGCGGTAAGGGGAATGAATTGCTCACTTAGCAAATTACAATTACTATTACTTCTACTCCCAACAAGCCAGACAGACCTTTAAAGATCTCAACATTGAAGTTATCTCAGCGTCATTTCTTTCAAAAAGCAAAGAGTTCCAAGCACAAAAACAATAACGATAAATATTAATGGAAAACATACACTAATACAGTCATAGTAATAATCATACACTATAGTGGATCGATGGCTTTCTTTCACAGAAAAAAGAACATAAAGGCCTCACTTTCATTTTTTCAACCATACTAACATATGCCCAACCACCATTTCAATTTCCGTGTTTCTATCAAGCACGATCTAGATCGCGCTACCAAGTAACGCGAAATGGCATGAATTTTATTATATGCGTTTCTGCCATAACATCTGAATTAGCGAATGAAATAATTCATCACAGATGAACCCAGTAATTTAGTTAAATAAAACACATGATTTGTTAAAGCAAAATATGTTACGCTCTATTTAAAGGAGATACAATGATTTGTTTGCAATACACAAACAAAGAGAATGGATGGGGACATTGCCATTGCTCAGTAAAACACTTTACAGGATACCATACCACGAGTACCATTTCTAACATTTTCTGCCTTCAGATCCTTCCACCCTCTCTCCTCATTATCCGCGTCACAACCGAACAACGCAATGCAACCCACCTGATTTAGCATTTGCTAACGTTCACACTCACGGCCCCTATCATTAGTTAATTTCATCAGTGCAAAATCTGCATAAGTTCACGTGATTTTCTCAATGTGTCTGGCACTTCACACCGTTTCCTCCAAGATGCCGTGGATAAGCTCTCCTACATACCCTACAAGATGGTGGATTACAACGAAACTATTAGGGGAACACCAGAACAGGTATTGCTGATTTTACTCCTCTTTTTGCATAATTCTGGGTGTAAATTTAAATTTTCTTTCAAATTCATGACAAAGTATATGGATATTTATTTATGTACAATGTCCGAGCCTGTCGGTGATGGCATGCACCACGCAGTAGTTTATATGAAAATACTTATTATTTTTAGGAGAATTTCATTCAATTTCTATATTTTGGACAAATACCAAAACCATATTTTAGTAAGTAAAATGGTATCTCCTTGCACACATCCTTGAGGTGGCTCGCAAGGTGTTTTGTAGTTCTAGATATAATGTTGTATGTACGGGAAAAAATTATCAATAATACGGCCAATAATTTCAAATAATGCCAATAAATAGGATGTACTTGAACTTAAGGATGGATTACGAAGGCTCCAATTTCATGGTGATTTAATGTGATCGCAGATAATAGATTATTTTGTATATAGTTCGCAGCACTGACCCAGAACTAATCATTTCACGTGGAAACTCATTATCTCACCCGTGGTACTGAGAGAAACCAGAGTGAACTCACTTTGGCGACGCTTATCTCCGCTCGAAAATCTAACGTAACACGTGAGGAAGCCCGGTTATGAGAGTGAAGCAAAAGGCTGAGAACACTCGTAAACATTTGAAAGCGGAGAGGGGAGCGATGAAGACGGATTGTGAGGGCGGCCACACGAGGTGGAGGTCACACGTCGGAAGTCTCGAGACCCTTATTCCCTGAACGCTCACGCAAACGACTAGAAGAACGAGTGCCCGGAGATTGAGGACGTCCCGGGAGGTTAAAAGGTCACATAGCCCCAAGGCTCATGGGCCCTAAACACTCGTACTCAGGTGAGGGGATATCCGCAGCCTGAGCTGATAGCTTGCACCCAGGCTTTTGCCCGGCAGCTACCGCAAATGTACGGAATTTTTCCTTCCATATTTTCCTTTAACCGAATATTTTGCAGCATGAATCCCTTAAATCACCTTCGCTGTGTACGACAGTGATTACTTGTTTCCTGCAGCTTACTATTCGCGCTCACCAGTTCAGGATATCAACGCTGCTGTTTCTATCAACTAAACAGAGTGCGCTGAAAACTGCCGGGGGGAAAAAGGGCCCCTCCACCGCGATTTGAATTGTCGTTCAGAGTAGCGGTGGCACCTGTCTCGAGTGGCTCATAACGCGTTGACAACATATCGTATTGTGGGGTCTATCCTCGTCGAAGACGGATTCTTTAAATCCCAATTGTGGCTTCACCATCGGCAGAAAAATAGATTTAATGGTGGTAGTAGGTTTATCCTACTTCGGAAAACTCACTAACCACCAGTTAAGCCACCAAAAATTGAGGAGCATACTCTCCACAGAGAAGCACTAGCGTAAACTCAATAATTAAAGCTTGAATCTTTAAACAAAATAGAGGTAAATTGATAAATAATAAATTACTTGCAATACTCGATCCCCTTGAAAGTTAATCTCTTATCGATGTTTAACGATTTCGTTTAAAACGTCTTTTCTGCGAAAAATGTTCTCAAATGAGTTTTGCGACAAGTTTGAGAATGTGACCTAAAGTCCATTAATCTTATTCATTATCATAATCCGTTATTCTTTTTGGCGAGTAAATTTCGTTTTGAGCATTCCATGAAAAGTTACAGAAGCTCTCGTCTGATTTAAAGGTTGCTCTGAATTTAAAAAAAAGAAGAGAGACAAATTAATTTTTCCATGCAAAGTAACTAAGAAGAAGTTCATTATGACTGGGCAATAGTAGCGAACACACATGTTTTAATTTTGAGAAATATATGTTTTTGGCATGTGGAGGAAAACATAAGCAAGAGATATTCCACAGAGAAATAAAGCATTCGCCTTGACCGGGACTCGAACCCGGACCTCCTAATTTCCGGCCAGATGCTCTACCGGTTGAGCTACAGATAAATTTTTTCTCGGTGGAATATCTGCTACTGTGCAATTTCAGCGGGTAACGCCGTTAAGTTCCCGCCGCTAGTAGTTTTGAATATTTCATCAATTAGTAGTCACCCAATTTTGTTCGTTATCAGTCAAAGATTCATGGAGCTGTTTTGAAAGGTCCCCTCGGTAGAATAAAAGTCTTATTTACCTGCTGTAAACCCGCTGTTTTTCTTCTGTTACATACTACATGTTTTTGCTTCGGCTATTAAGAGTAGAAACTTGACCTAAAGCTAAAGTTAAAGGTGTAAAGGACTTCTGAAAAGTCATTAGGCTCGAGGATACAAGAAAATAAAAGAGGTCAGGAGTCAATTTCCTCCTAAAACTGCCAATCACTCCTACTTCCGTGGTCGTATATCTTCCGTTTATAACATTTTACCCCTATGATTTCTATTTTTAATATTCAGGACTGTCTTTACGGGGTAGGAGGAGGCACTCGAAGGAGCACAGCTCTCGAAAGCACTTAGCTCTCCGGGCATAAAAACAAACCCACGGGGGAAGAAATGAGAGGAACGGGAAAGCACAAGTAGCTGCCACAACTTGGCCTAACAAGGGCATATCATATTCTCTCCCACACCACCGCCAGACCCTTGTCTCAGACTCCTGATTCATGCCTCTCTTTCTCTTTCTCTCCCCCCCATTTTTGCTCTTTCTTTTTTGCTCGCAATTTCGCCCATCCCTTCCCTCCGACCTGGACGTCTGCCACTTGACTCCCACATGCTTGGAAATGGATCCTCTCTTTTTTTAATAAACTCCGTCGCGCCCTAAATGCTCGTCTCCTCGAAACAGCGATGCCTTGTCTCTGCATGCACTCATAGCCTTCTCCCTTTCTTCCATTGACGCAATTACAAATATTGTCATCAAAATAGCGTTGTACATAGGTTTATAAGGCTATAAAATACTTCTCACCCAACTTATCTCTACCGTAATGTTCTTCATTATTTCCGCATACCTATACCTCTCATCAATCTATCAAAACTGCCAATAGTTCTCCTCCTTTTACGCCGCTTATCTTTCATTCTTTCCACTTACTTTCATTTATATGCCATCTCCTATTCACCCGTTTCATCCACTCGGTCTGTCCCCTCATACTTGTAACAGGTAATACTTAATTAATTAAGCAACTATACCTATTGACACATCTGGATGAATGATGAACATCCAATTGCTTGCATTGGTATGAAATCACACAGAATGGGAAATGAAATAGAAAAATATTAACTACATACAAGTAAAATATTCTCAGTTACTTGGATGGCAACCTCAGCAGGTCATTACATACTCGGTGAAAGAGCACGCACTCCGTCATTATGCGATAAACATCTTCGCCGGCAATTATCGTGAAATGATATATAGTACGTGGGTGAAATTATAAAAACTACCAGCCAGGGAAACGAAATTCTAAATTTCTTCACAGCAAACTATAAACCAGAATATTGAACAGAGACAGTGACAAGGTTCAACGTTAGGATACAATAATATCTAAATTTCAATTCCGAACTAATTCGTCGCATACAATCAATGTATGATTTAAATACATGGATCCCACCTGCATATTAATACTGATATGGAATTACTGTATCCAATGCTAACGTTAAACCCGCATTTAGCATAATGGAGACACAATTAAATGAACGCATATTAAGGAGCAAAGAGTTAAGTACCCAAGTTGATCAGTGTATTCGAGTCCCAGTCAAGGTGAATGATTTTTTTTCCCTGTGGAATTTCTGCTATCGTGCAATTTCACCGGGTAACGCCGTTAAGGGTTTCGCGGAAAGTTCGCAATCCTTCAATTTGTTACCAAAGAGGTAATCCGAAGAGTAGGACACAAAATGAATCTCATAAAAATCACAAAATGCAGGTGGAACAAACTTATCAAACGTATTTTGCACATGAGTCATCGAGTGAAAAGTGAATGGAGTACGACGGAACACCTTAGAAGAGATAAATATATGGAGCAAGTTATAAAGGATTTAAAGGAGAATAATTGATATGCTACGAAGAAAGAGGTTATCTGTTATAAAATTTAAGAGAAGAGTTGCATCATGCCTATCTTCGGATTAATAACCACAGGTGATGACGGAAAGAAAATAAATACCATTTTCTAAAAATGCCCACATCCTTGGTATCGCTCCATTGGGATACATCGCGGAAAGTCATTCACAATAATCAAGCAAGGGAAAAGCTTAAAGGCACGCCCATTTATAAAAGTTCCTCGAGCGCGTCACCGTTCGAGCAACTGGCGCCACAAGAAATCTCGGAGGCATTTTACGCTGAACGGTCTCCGGGTAGGAAGGCAAAGAATAATTACTACTCCTTCAAATGGAGCCCTCACGTTTTTTTTTCTATTCCACCAGGGATACCCTAAAATTTCCCGGAACTCGAGGACCTGAATCACGCCGCAACCGTGGATCGGGGGATTCCCAAAAGTTAAAAGCGTTTCACACATCCCATAAAAGCCCACCCGAACTCAAAAAGGACGACTTTCCCCACGTATCGAGGAGAGGGAACAGCATCACCGCAGCACAAAAATCGAGTGGCATCCCTTTCTTCACTTTCCGCCGAGGCTACAATTGGTCCGCGTTGTTGGAAAGGGGAAACAAGAGGGACGGGGGAAGCATTGCCACGTGGGGGAACAATGAACCCCCGCTCTCTCGGCAACCCGTTCTCTCTTGTCTTCACCCCCCCTTTTTTTATTTTTTTACTCCCGCGATTCTCGCCTCCCGCGTTCTCATATCGTTCCGCATCCCCGTTTCTAACCCTTCTCCTCCCTCTCTCATTCCTCTGCCTCTCACCCGTTCTCGCGTCGCTAGCAGGCTGGCAGGCCGCCCCTTCAGAGAGCACTGCCCCCGGGCCGGTCGGCTGGCACTGTCCCCCGCCCACCCACCCACCCACCCACCCTCTCACGCCGCCGCTCTCATCAACGCCACCTACCTCTCCCACCTTCTCCATCTCTTCACACTTCCCACACACCTCCCTCTACTCTCATGACGGGGGAGGAAAAAGGGAGGGGCATACACGAGGCACAACTCTGCACAAGTGACATCGCCACGCACAAGGTTCCCCGGGAGAGCGACGAGAGTGATGAGAGTGGAAAGCGAGGGAGGGAGGTGGAGGGAGAGATGAGAAGGAGGGGCAAGTAAGAGATCGGGGAATAACCTTTCCACGACTCTACTTGTCCCGGCCACCCTCTGGACCACCGCGTGACTACTGAGCAATCCGCAAGGGATAGGGTTGGTGTGGGACCATCCCGAAAGCACTGGTTCAAATCTATGCAGTGCCAGGGATTAAAAAATATGATAAACCGGTCTGTACTTCAGTGCTGAGTGGAGGGCACTTTATGTTCATTATTCGCAAATTCCTTAACCGATCAGGCAGAGCAAGGAGTTGATTTTATTGAGCAAGGAGTTACTTTCTGTATGTTGGTACAAAATAAAGAATTTTCTAGAGCATATTTTAAATGCAAGTAGAAAATGTAATTTTTACTAGAGCATCGACTCATGTTTTCCATCTAATTTTGAGATCCAAAAAGTGGGAATATAATTTCTGGGGAATATTTAAAGAGCATCAGGAGTTATCTTGAATGCTTCAAGGGGATCGGGTTGGTGTGCTGGCTAGAGTACTGCTCCTCCTCTCAGCCCGGGATCGAATCTCGGAAGTGGTGAATTTTTCATTGTCATATCCATCTCCAGTTCATTACTACTTAGAGACTTCGAGTACAGTACTCTGCCCGTCAGATGGGACGTAAACCATGGAACCCTCCGCGCCTATCGTTAAGAGAAGGCAAACTAATATTAATGTCGGATTTCTTTTCATTCTTTTTCAGTAACCTGAGCACTCACCTATCCTCATTGGTGTAAATGGCCTTAATTATCGGAGTCTCCCCCAAATAACCAAGAACCACTAATAAGTATCCTACTCCCATGCAACACGCCGACCCTTGAATCCAGAAAAGTTTCTCAAACAGTGCATCCTCGACACATGAACTTTCGACTTGTGAACTTTTGAATATAAGAGCATAAATATCCGAGTGCATAATTTAAACGCGAGCCGGAGTTTCAGATTTGACGGTGTGCTTAAAAGTCCCCTCAGATCGGGAGGAAAGGTAGAAGGATGGGAGTGGAAGGATAAATAGTGTGCGGTGTACATGATTAATAGGGAAAATTGAGGCATAACATAGCTAACAGCATCGTCTAACTTTTTTTACAAACGAACAAATTTAGCTTGCAAGCAAGAATTCGGAACGCAAATTGTCCATGTGTCAACTACCTACCGTGGTTGACGCATCAATTTCTCTAAAAATTCCCTCTCAACGTTACCACACCGTAATTCAATGCAGCTCAATCACGTGTCATTTCTAATCTCCGCATCTTGACAGATCATAAACTACCCCGGTCATATCCACAACCTTAAAAAAAACTACATCTCTCCCAGGCCTCCTCTACCGGGTCACAGAAATAACAAACCTCCAAGCAATACATTCATACTTTTCAACTAGTAACATTCCACTCTTTCCATATTGCTACGCCATTTCGTGCTTGGCAACTTTATCTAATCTGCCTACCATTAAGAGTAAAACTGATTTCTCCTGAATACAGAATTCTCTATTTACGCAATACGTCCATATGAGATGTGGAGAGAGGCGATGAGAAGGGGGGGCGAATAATTATCCAGTGAATATTCCTTCTATGAATGCAAATGTCTTGGGCACTCTGTGAACCAGCGTATGGTTACCGAGTCCCCCACTTTTTGGCAACACGTCAACTCCTGAATCCACCATAAGGGCTTATTAAATCGAATGCTATCTTAATTCCCTTAAAAATCTCCTCGTAGCACCAACGACACCACAACACACCGCTCAATCACACTTAATACACACCGCTCAATCGGGTACCTATCGCTTGGGATCTCGGCGTCTTGACAGATCATAAACTACCCTGATCATATCCACACACTTTAGTGGAATGCTACCTCTCTCTCGGGCCCCTACTTCTGTTTCATGGAAAATACAAACCTACGAGCTCCATTTTCATACTTTTCAAATACTCACACTCATTACATACTGCTCTCCTTCAATGCGGTCCCCTGCAGTTTGACCTAATTTTTCTAATTTTAGCAGGGTCACGCATTAATTCGGTAAAGTTCCCAATCGATTATGGTCCTCAAGATTCTACCCTCCCCTTCCATATCTAATTTCTCCAATCCACTGCTTGAAGACACATGAGGATGTAACTCTGTTACAAAACCGGCCGATCGAATGAATTTTTTATGCTGAATTACGAAGTTTAACTTTTTCATCATGCTTCAAATCAATTAAAAATTCATGCAAAATACTCTTGATCCCATCACTGGCTGCTTTTCCTCATCAATTTCCAATTTCCATTTCTCATCGCTAAATTCAACCCCGGCAAAAATGTCCGATTCTCGCTTTCCTCCAACACATATAACAACTTCATTAGCCTCATCTCTACGATAATAATAAATTAGCATACCTCATCTCCATTATTGATATTTTGTCCACCCTGTTTCCTTTGTGTTTCCATATTCATTAACAGTTTGCCTTTTATTTCTTAGTAAAATAGGATGTTCTAAATAAATAACCACAAACAATGTAGGTCTGGCTGCCATTAGCGGGCGACACCCAACCCAACCTATTCGGCTTTTTAGTAGGATTATTTCATCTCAGCAAACGAGCAACGTTCAGGCAACTAACGAAGTAAAACACTTAGATAATATGCATAACGTAAGTATATCATGTTCACCGTCCATTCAACTTATCCCTCTTCTTTCGAGAGAAGCGTGAGAAGAGCCTGATGCAGGGATCAAGGTACGGTGAAACTAGATTCTCTTAGATTTGCAATGATGCATAGATGAAATAATCCTTTCTTATTAATTAATTTTTTCTCTTCTTATTCATGTTAATTTTAAAACATTAGATCCATTAGTGCCTCTGTCCCCTTCAGTGGGCGCCCTGTGAACCGACATCGTCTTGTGCATAACTCAATTTACATACTTCAAAACTTCATGAGGACAGACAGAAATTAAGGAATAGCGAGGTCAGACCCACTATTAAACGACTGAAGTAGAAAATCTCGAATACGGTCACGACTCGGGGTATAAAAACATTGCGAAGCGCCGCGCGTAACTTAGTGTGACTATATTACGGGAAAACTTCCACGAAACCGGAGACAGCTTAGCATCTCAATCCGGAGTGAAACGACCACCTACGCTCCGAGCTCCGTCAAGCGACATGTTTATTCTCACGAAAGCGAAATAAATGGAGCGATTTTAAGTTTGTTTTCCACGCAACCCCCCCGTAATGGGAGTGGTGTCGTGCCGCTGACACACCCCTCTCGCGCTTGGAAATAATTCACAAATAAACTGGGTGAAAGAAAAACGATCCCAATTTTGAGCTGCAAAAAAAAGGCTCAAGGCTAGAGTGAGGATTATCGTTTTCCTTTCGAAATGACACCATATAAGGAGTTTCCTCCGGGTAGAGGAGAGAGCATTTCTTCAAGGGAGGAGGAATACATTATTTTCCTTCCCTGCGATTACTTCCCCCTATTCTTCCATCCCATCTCTCTCAATTTCATGGCCCTCGACTACATTCGCAAACTTTGTGACGGTCAGGATTTTAACGGGAGAGGAATGGAGAGGTTCGTACAGCCGTTGTAAAGTCGCCGTATGCATAACTTAAGCTGAGAGAAAGTACTACCGGTATCCAGGAAAAGAACAGGATTCTACGGTTGCACAGAGTTGACAAATTGAACCAACACGCAGAACCACAAGCTCACCTAGGTGGGCTCACGAGAGAACGGTTTTACGATCCTCCGAAGATAAAATCAGTATCCCGTCAATATTAAACGACTACCTAATTTGTGCCATCCTCCGAATAGAAAAGCTAAATCATTTGTCATCTGTTTATAAGACAGTATTCTTATGATTATCGTGAAAAAGATTTTGATCGCGATAATCAACTCATTTTTGATTTTTCAGCGAACGTGGTATAATATAGGAGGTCAGTAAAGACATAACCACAGACAGCACGTTAGTCACTGCAAAACATTGCATTTATTCAAAACTAATTTCTGTTGTGGAGCTGGAACAAAATTCACGGATAGCCACATTTAAGAGAAAGTAAAATTTCTCTATTATAACAACCTAAAATGATAGGTTAAAACTTTTTCTAAGACAATTCAGCTTACTTCGAATACATTGTTTCAGCATCACGAAGAACACAACGTCTCACAAGGTGAAGGAAATGGCATAAGAAAGAGGCACGTCTTCCAAGAATAACTTCACCAAGAAACACTTATAACTAATAAACCTGACGTGCGTAAGTGCATGGAATTATGTTCAAACTACGTTCAAGGCATAAATATTTTTAGACTATCCGGAGAGTAAAAAGTAAGTCACCGTCCAGGTGACTCCTTTTTTAGTCAAAACTTCCGCTAAGTTCCAGGCGTTCCTTCAGTGTCAACAAAAGAAAAACGGATCCCGAATAACATTGCACTAGGCATTCAGCTACTGATAAGAAGAGCAGAGCGAAATCCCGTTGCAAGATTCTAATCCCTCCTTTCGACTACCCTCACCCCCCTCCAGTACAAATGGCGTCGTCGCATCACCCGGCTCCTCCTCCACGGCCCAATTTCAGTTGCGCAAATCGTGAAACCTCCCTCGGGAGAGATAGAGATGTGATTTTGGAGGTGGACGCATCGAGACCGATTGTATCAAGGATGGGGCGCCAAAAACTTTCACGCGGCAGACAATTAATGGCGCTCTACAGTATCGACACACCTCAAAATGTTGGACTCGCGTGCCAAACTATTCGAGGATTTCACTATATAATTTCTGCGCCCGAAGTGTTTCGGAAGGAAAGGTAGGCGCGCTCCGATCCAGCACTTGTTTTATTCTAAGCTCTCGTAGACATCCGATGGTGAGTTAGAGTTACCTCTCAGCGCAGGTGACATTATAGGAAAAGAAAAATACACATAGCAAGATGGTAGGTTTGTTCATCATCCCGATAGGACTTCTGAACCATGTTATTTTCATATTTGCGTAGAGGATGAAATAATGATAAATATAAAGGTCAAAATGAGGCACTGGGATACGCGATGCAAAGGAGTGGGTCCAAAAGAAATGGAAAAATCCTATTTTTCGAGAGATGGATGAACAAATGAGTTTTTTTTTAATTTAAGGACACTCCGGTGTATATTAAGATGAGGGCCGTGAAAGAGAGAGAGATTTTTTGATAGTTCTCCTCACGAAATAAAATCCACATATATATAGTACCTATCTGTTTAAAAGCCACTATCTTGGCAGTAAAGGCATATCAGTAGAATGACGACTACCATATGGCTGACAAACTGTCAGCGGCTCCCATGATTGTCAAGTCAAGCAAGACTAGAATAGGTGAGGAAGAGGGAGGTGTTGCCGGAATAGACTTGGACCTTCGTCGGAGTTCATTTATTTCCGGAAGAGATAGACAGGAAAAGACTTGGAACTTCAAACTCGCAATCGTACTGGGGATTATAAACTGCAATCCAACCCAAACTATCACGTCTTATTGCAAGAACTCGAACAAATTTGCGGGAGAGTTAAGAGTCGGGAAAAGAATAATATGCCGAATCCACCGGATCTAAAAGCATGAAAAAATTTTCATTAACAGTTGAATACCTAATAATGGTTTCATATTCAAAGAGTTGGGAACATTTTCTCTCCTAAAGTAACAATAACCATTCCATTACACCCCTAAAATGATTCCATAAACGACTAATGAAAGACTAAGAAAACCTTAGTAATGACTGCTCTTACTTACTTAATAGAAAATTGGGGCAATAACAATAATAAAGTGATGTACATCACAAGGGTTAAACAATTGAAATGCTCAACATCCCCTCTTGGACTGACAATATTCAGCTATTTTGTCACAGTCTGTTGTGACAGTAATTCAAAGGTAAGTGAAAAATTAAGTACTCACTTCGCAAGACGCAGAAAGCCTTTCGTAAATTTGTAAAATAACATTAGGAGAGATGCCATCAAGCAATAACCATATGTTCACTACGAAAGCAGCCAAATAAGCCTTGCATTCTCAAAACCAGCAGTCAAATGTTCCTATTTTAGATTTACGATCGATCGGTAACTCGGAAATGAATTTACTTTTACGATCTCTCAAGGTTCCCACAGACTGAAATTGAACGAAACTAATAGTTTTAAGTTCAAACCCGCTGGCTGGTGCCGTAACCCCCACAGTATTGACTGACACGTCGATTGGAAGTCTGAGATGAATGGAAGAATGAAACCCGTATCGGAAAGCGTGTATTTCTTCCTGAGCGATCAATGGCAGAAGGGGAAAAGAGTAGAAATGAACCCGACGGCGGGGGGGTTGGCATTTATTCCGATATTGACCGAAAACGCCATCAGGATAGCGACACTGTTTGTGGATGCCTCCCTTCCCTTAAAATATAATAAAAACGCCCGTAGGCAAAGCTTTCGAGAGGGCCATGCTTCTCTCTAACTCCATCCGGAAGTGAGGAGGAACGATAAAGGCTCCGGTCCGTTTCGATTGTGAAGTGCGTGAGCCGTGCTGGTGTTCTTTCTCGGCGACGCCTTAAGGGCTGAGGTGGGAGAGAGAGAGAGAGGAAGAAGTCCACCCTCCACTCGAAAGAACACGATAATACAAAAAAAATGAATAAAGGACGCTGCAAAACCAACACACACTTCCCCTCTCCCCTCCCCCCTTCCGCCTAACCAATCCTTCTCTCCACACTTCCGCCTCCGGACCCGTCACGTCTTCTCCAAGGGCGGGCAACAATGCAGTCTGTGTCCCCCAAGGCACGATCCTCCCCCTTCTCCGAATTCCACCATCGCCCCCCATCCTATCACGCGAGGGTGGGTATCTACCAAGCTGAATGCACTACATATATGTATTGCATTATATACGTGTACCTTTTTGCATAACACGTACGCATACGTACGTGCGAGGGCGTATGTTAATGTGCGTGTACGCTTAACGGTACGCCGGTTTGCAGTACGCGGAGTCCGCCACGCCTCGGAGGCGTCATCTGCGAGAGATGAATAGGAGGAGATATCGAATGCGGATGGGGGAGGGTCGGGGCACGCCGGCAGGAAAGGAGATGGCTCGTGGATAGCACGGAGATACAGCCCTTGAGAGAGGGAAGGGATGGCAGAAGAGATACGTGCGCGGAGGAGTGAGTAAAAATGAACTGACAATTAGTAGAAAATCAACGAAAATAAACAGGGTATTATACTATTCTATTTATAAATGATAATAATAATCGAGGGTATTCCGATGACAATAGGTAGATTCTTGGATAAAATCGATCTAATTGATTCTATGTGACAGTAAATATGATTCATAGACGTAATTATCCTCAATCTATGCTCGTTTTCCCAGCACCACACTCCTCTTCACTCCTTCATACTCCACCACGAAATCCAAAATTTATTCACTTTTCCACCTTTCCTCATCATAAAAAATAGCATGGCAATTCCCCAGAATATTTTATTTGAGCAAATTCCGTAAAATAAGGAAAACCTTTCCTAGCAATTAAAATGTTTGTATGGTAAAAGTGTTACACTATAGAGATAACTTTAGAATATCACATAGAGCATGGAAGAAATGTCTATCGGTATTGAGTCCTAACGAGCTACGGGAAAGTGTAAGCACTCAAGCCGAGACTCCAGAAATAAAGTTCAATAATATTATTTCAATATAATAATTTGAAGATGAACAACTAAGTATCGTAAAGCTTATTTTCAAAAATTAAATATCTCGTATATTTGTTACTCGCATGTGAATTTCGCTGTATAACGTTGGGGAGAGAGAAAACACGATTTACAGGATAAGTAATTAGCAGAAGAGATACTATAAACGGTAGAATACTGGTCAGGACGGGTCCTTTTGGGCGGGATAAAACAAGGTAAGGCAAACGTTGAACTGAAGAGGAAAACCGGGAGAGGAAAGTCATTTTAATAAAGATGTACAATAAAGAGTAGAATTTGTCAATAGGAGCGCACCCTTATAGATTGGATGTCACAAAAAAAATATTAAAACCCATATCACAAGCAAGGTTGGGAGAAGGGAATAGCTTCTCCCAAGTTGCAAAATTAGCATAGTCTAAACATTAATCTATGCGTCTAAAGTAAACGTATCCATTTGTACGGGAGAACACCGAGAGACAGGATAAGCTGCCCGAACAGAAGAGAGATAGGAAGAGGTACGAAAGGAAGTGAGGACTCTCAGGCCTTGATACACAGACGTTACCAGAGTAGCTTCTCACCGAGGCCTCGGGCCACCGTTCCATTTAGAACGGCGAATTGGAATGGGGAGCACCGATCCTGTTTTTTTAATAAAGTTGTGAGCGTGGAGTGGGACTCAAACTCGTTACGCAGGCCTACCTCCCCCTCCCCCCCTTTGCGTGAATAATCTATTCCACGCATTTCAAAATTGTTTTTCCAGAGCAAGAGGTAATGCTAACACAGAGACGGAAAGGCTTGGGTGTCTTGTTTCAGACGGACCGCTTTGCATGAAAACGTCTTGAGGAAAATCTCACTCGCGCAGACAAGAGCGGTTGCCTCAAATAAACACAGGTCAATTTGACAACTCTCTAGGGAGTATTGGGAGCAGGGAAGAGACGATGAAATCATTCACGGAGGGCGAAGAAAAGAAGAAAGAAGTTAGAAGAGTTAGGAGTGCGTAGACCGTTAGCAAAACTTCGCCGACTTCGCCACTGTAGGCCTGTCCCCTTCACTACAACATTAGGACTTCATAACGTTTCCTGAATTTTATGACTTACCAATAGAAGTTTAGCGGAGCCTATAGATCGAGAACGTTAAGGCGGGCATATTACGGGAGATATCCGCAGTAGCCCTGCACTAAAATGAAAAATTTACTTTTCGATACATTATTTTCACGGAATCCAGTTAACCCGTGAAAGTATTTCGATTCGTCGTAATACATATTACCTTTAACACAGGAACAACAGAAACGGAATAAGGTTTCTAATAGCAAGTTTTCAGCTAACGTATTTCAAATTACAGTTTAAAACATTTCAAGTCAGTATATTATTTTGGCCAACGCATTGCTATATTTAAAAAATATTTTTGATACCTACCCGCGTATGTCGGTCGGCATCGGCAGTTATCCTTCCTGAGATAAACAGGCGTAAGCAAAAGGTGAAAAAGAGTTCAACGGGTTAACCGACGGCTTGGACCGAGGGGTTCCGATCTTACTCTGGGATGAGCCTGTTGATACATTCCGTTAAGCACACATGTCACAGAATCAAGAGTTTTCATACGTAGAAAAAAAGAAATGAATTGAAGAATCCTCTTTGAGTCAGACTTATACTTTAAAGATGTCAGCATGAAATACCGTATATCGTAGACTGGCATAGAAAACTCGGACAACTTTTCCCCACCAGGCTGTAGTCATTGCTAACTACAGACATGCAAATGGACTTTTAGCTTTGTGAAATGGGTGTCAGGGCCCCACAGGTACGCACGTGGAATCGACTATAGAGTAAAAGACAGAGAATTCGAATTAAAATTCCATATTAGGGATCAACTGACCAGGCGAAGACCGCACCTGATTAGCAGGCAGCTTATAAGTGGGCCGCACATCTTCCACAAACGGAATGACCCTAAGGGGACGTAGGAAGGTTGCTGCCTTTTCGGCCATGCCATCAGTTTAAATCACTTATTTCACGCTGACACTAAATAGCTTTAACGACCTCAAAGTCCACCCCCTTTCAACAGAGATTACTATTATTATAGCTTTTCCGCGCCTCAAAAATAATTACATGCTGACAATCTGTGCATTCTCACCACTCCGCCGACGAGCACCATTTTGCCTTTCGAAGGTGACGCATCGTGTTTCGTCTTTGATTACAAAAGAAACATGCTTATTTTATTTCCTTGGCTGGGAATAACTATGATCCGTGTCAAAACAAAAACGTTGAGCAAAACAAAAATGTCAAAACAAGGTTTAGGTCTCTAATCTACGTATTTATATTGCAATTGAAAGCATGTCAAAACGCCTGCAACCACGACGTATCAACGGTAGATAAAGGAAACTCCAGTACCACAATTCGTTACGAGTAACCACGACAACAAACGTGTGAAGCGGAAGGGTAAGCAATTCACGAGGCAATTACGAAATACACATTAGTCAGCATGGTGTCGAATGACTGTGGATGTGTAACTTCCCCCAGGTATGAGGGAACACAAAAAAGGTATGGATACAAAATGTTGGTCATAACATTGAATTTGACGGATAGTATTGACCTTGAAAGTCAACAAACAGGGAGTACTTTCTATTTCCTATAATCGAATCTACCGAATAACGAATTCTATGTAGATATCAAAATAATTCACTTCACCTTTACGACAAAGTTTGAAAAGTCATGTTCAATATTCCCATACACAAAGAAGAATCTCCTAAGAATGTAAATAGGTTATATTATATTTTGTGCAGCATAACATAATGAATTAAGACTAGGTGACACAATAAAGAATCTTATCTAGGTTAGTATCTGGAAAATAGTTTAGCTGGAAATAAACTAGGAAAAGGAATTACGCACACCAGTGTAATCAGTAATTTAATTAGGACGTCGCTCACTATACACACGCCAGCGGAGCAACCTCTTGGAAGACAGTCGCCACAATGCCAAAGAAGTAAGTGCTCAAAATAAGGACAGCAAGACCAGATTGAATTCAAGGATTTCGAACCAGCCGCAAACACCGCAACAGAATTACTCTCTGAGATGCATAATAGCTTTCTGCGGAGGAAAAAATCCTCCACCTTGATCAGATTCGAACCCAGATCCAGGTTAAGGCGTATGATTATTTCTATTAAGAAATCGTTCTAATAGTTGTAGCTTCCGGACTACAGGTCCATTAATTTAAAACCACAAAAATCCAGACTATGGTTTAGAATGCAAAGATCGGGTAAAGTCTTGAGCATGACCACGAGCATATTTATGTACAAGTATATACATATAGGCCATGTTTTGTGGCTATCCACTCCATTCTTGGCACCCTAGAGGATGCGCACTGGGCATCGAATCGATGTTGAGAAAATAGTGAGGTGATTCGGCGTTGACGGGACCCTCCAACGATCAAAAGAGAGTTTGGGGGGTAGCTGCGACTCTCCTTGCTCGCACGGAAGTGAAAAAATACACGACACAGACATTAAAAAAAAAGAAACTCGCGACCGCAGCCCCACCCAAAGAACTTCCCTTATCTCCAGAGTTGTTCCCTCCCTTGACCAACCGCACCTCGCGGGCATCGGTGAATCAAACTCGGCTTTCACCTTCCCTAACTCTTTCGTCCTTTGCGCACGGGAATACGACGAAAGCCGACGCGGTATACCCGCAGAGAGAGATTTTTAATCAAGATCCGACGATCATAGCGCTCCCTCCCGAGTAGGACCGAACGTACTGTTACGGTCCCGAAATTTCCATACCCAGAGACTCGATCGGAACACACTACTTTAAACCATTTCTCTGAAAAGGTATGGGAGATCGAAAAATGGCTCGCGATGGGGCGCGTCATCAAGAGCCAGTAATATGCTCGCCTATTTCCGCTCGAGCAAAACGACCCAAAGCTGTGTTCCCCAGCGGAGCATGTATGAGCACGAAAGGAAGCACTGTGGCACACAAAGCCGCTGGTGATGCAGCGAGGAACAGCTGTTAATAGCAATGCAGTATGCACACTGCGCGAAATGAATTTGCCAGGATCAGAACGAACGAAGGACCATAATCAAGACGTTTCTTGAAATTCCTCCGATATGAGTCGACACGTTTTTGTACCCAAAACGAAATACATTTCATGACGGGAAAGTATGAGGCATACTTAATTCGCAATTGCAATATTCGGAAACTTCTTTCCCCATAAATTATAAGGCGGCGAGGCACAAAAAATGATATCATTGCTAACAATGATTATCTAAATAATCAGTAAGTTAAGCGAGTGACAAGATTGACGAACCTGAAGCGAAACCACTTTTTCTAAAGCCCCAGAGAGGAATAAAAAGAAATATATGAGGTTATAACAAGAAGAGGAACACCATGACATGCTGTAAAAGTAAAATCATTCTGTTTCAATTAAATTGCATTGAATAAATCTCCAACACAATAGTTCCTCGGAACTTATTTCTAAAGCGAATTTCGAGCTCCTTCAGGGATTTTAGATTCCCGGGCGTTTAACTTACGGCCTAAGAGACGGCCCATTTACATAGAAAACGGGTTGGTGTTGCTGCTAGAGTACTGGAATCTCATCTCCGGGGCCTGAGTTCGAATACCAGCAATGGCAGACTTTTAAAGAAGTATACCGATCCTAACTTGAGTAACGTGTAAAAAGCAGTTCATGTGTTGCATGGGGTCCGTTGAATGGGACTTCAAACAATAGACCATTGGATGTCTATCGTTTATTATAGGCAAGTGCATATATCGAGTATCTCTCGACTTTTCCTCCACTCCCTAAGTAGAAGTAGATTTGAGTTTTAGTTGCCCCAACCGCATGGTCCTAAGACGCGCAACATGTCCTGGACGGGATTCGAACTGGCGAATATTTCTAATGCTTGACTACCGTGACCGGCTCTACTCCCTAAAATCCCACCTCTTTTCAGATACACATCCTCATTGGCGTAGATGACCTTCCTGTAGCTGTCGCATCGTTTGGTCGCCATCTTCAATAACTACGACATGAATATTAGATAAAGCCACTGATGCAACATTCAATATGAGCTACTTCTATTTAATGCCGTAGGAGGGGGTGCAAACTGCACGTACATGTCTTTGATGAATAGGAGAAAACCAACCAACTACGCTACCATAACTGCCTCCTGCTCTCATCTTTCCTTAAGAGGCGTATTCGTTTTGACTGGGTGATTCTCGTCCTGGCACGCACCTTTGTAAATCCCCTGTCAGGCAAATCCTCCCTTAATCCTATCCCAATTCCGGGGCTAAGTCGACGGATACCGAGACAATTCCCCTCTTCGCACGAGCGCGCGTGACGGAAATGAAAATGCCGCCGGAAAGGATAATATGGAAAAGAAAATCTTTCCCAAATCACCTGTGTGAGCGGAGGCAATCTTTTTCGTAACTATGCAGAATAATTACAGGCATTGGAAATACTTAAAGCAAATTTGGGGATTCATTGCATCATTTCAGCGATAATTGTAGCTTGGCATTATGTTTAAAGCAATTTTGTAAAAACAAAGGAGGTTCTTAAAATACCCATCATTTATTGATAGCAATATTTTAACGGTGAACACAACTAGGTGTTGCAAAAATACCAAGTAAGGCATTTGAAGAACTAATTACGCCTGGAGTTGTGTATATACTCACTAAAAATCATCTTATATAATCAGTGCCCAATATATTCTGCACATATTCTGCCAGGTATCAAAAATATCATGTGTAATACATGAATACCTATAACGAAACACACCAACTGTCACAACTGATTCCCTGAGGAGGAAAATATATTTAAAAATATAAAATAATTTATCCACGTGATCTAGCTATCACGAGGAAGCAATTTAAATGATGTGAAACTGCGTAAAAACCAAAACAAAATTATAATTTCAAGCTTTTGAATTCTGCGTTCAAAACTGGCAACCGATCCCTAATGTAATTAAAGCATCTAAAAGAAGAGGTGGGTTCAGCAGGAACCCAATTTATGATTGCATCAATAAAAGTTCAAGGCACAGTTAGTAAATGGAACAATAAATAAAACTTTTGTACTTTCGGAATCAAAATAAAAGTTGTGCTCAACCCGGAGTCTTGTTTGCGAGGGTGGATATCACCAACCTAAGTCCAATGGTGAGAGGCATTCACACATCAGGGTAGGGAGGCCAGTTATTTTCCGGTGCCAGAAAGATCTGATTACCAGAACATTACCCCACTTGGGAGTTTATGAATAACGCCCAAAGGCCTCCCCCTGGACTCAAACCCGGTACCTCCGGTTATCAGCCTCAATGCTCTACTTACTGAACAACCACGTTTTGTTTACACCAATAAGTTTTAGCAAAACCTAACCATGGTTTCCACATTTTCGCGTCAGGTTTTTTAGAGTAGGAACGACTACTAGGAATTCAAGTATTAGATACTTTCCAACCTCACCCCATACTACAGTCATAACGGAAAAATTTTCCTCTCACTAACTCTCACATGGCTTTCTCCTATCGGATATGACAGAGAATAATCCACCTTAACCACAGCTTTTTTCCGCAATTTTTAGCGCGCAATTCACTAGTTATCCATCCATCAATCTGCTAACCTAAGGTTCCACTGCCATCAATCTCTCTTTGCTAACAAAAAAATGTCTCTCCAAAAAACTAACCAAAAACGAAAGATAAGAAAAAGCAATCCATTTAGTCTTCATGGACACTGATGTGAAAAAAATACTCTCACGTTTCATCAACTATAGGCTTATAGTAACATCAGATTAAGGTGGCGGGAATAAACATTTCAAGCATCAATCGATACAACATTTGTAACGTATTCATAAATAAGCCACATATAAAAAGAAGTTGGTAAATTTTATTTGGATTACTACTGCCAACAGGGAAAAATACACCAAGACAAGAGTACTGAATCAACAGGGATTGAATGGAGAACCCTCCCGCATAGCCCAGCACTCTTCCTACTGGGCCTACCACGCCGCCACCATATGCCATCTCTTTATCTATAAATAAATAAAAAAAACAGTAAAATGCCATCTGATACGTCTTTACTGCTTCCGCAAACTGGTTACCGAGCACCATCACCAGATCAATGGCTATAATAAAATAGCGTTCATCACAACATCACCACAATTGGTACAAGTGTAAAAAGCAATAACAAAATCGTTTACCACCATTATAATTATATCACGTGAAACCAATTTGGGGTTTTGCAAGTCGTACGGTTCTCGGATTGTAGCAAGATTCAAAGGTTACAAAAAAATTCCAGGTCCTTCGAAGAGAACGGAGGGAAGGAAACCACTTTCTTTGAAAATCAAATTATGTGGCGCCCCGTTGAAAATGTCTTCCCCGCAGGCCATTGACAGGAGGTCACAAGAATGAATACTCTGGCAACTACCCGAGAGCCTAAATGAAGCCTTGGCATTCAATTGGTTTCTAAAGATTTCCAAATATTCAAGGCACCAAGAGCAGTGATGACCATGTGATAATCGTGAGAACCCCAGCGGTCGAGTTTAAAAAGCAGTATCTATTCATACGCTACAGCAACTATCGAGGTACTCAGGAAGTCGCCTGAGTATTCTTTCGGTTCTAGTATTCAGGCGTATTCAACCAGGTAACCCAATGTTCACCAATGCGATCGAGTTGTTTCCCTTGTATTTCAGTCCTCATATATCTACTTACGTAATGAGATATTCATGTACTATTGCAGGTATTCATTTACTCATCCTCATACTCATGTATTCGCCACGTACAAGTGCAAACAACCAAATAACTATGAATGAATATCAGACTCCTGACCGACAACATCTTAGACCGAAAATTCTCCTTAAAAATTGAGAGTTCACACGACGTTAAGTGTAAAGGATATTATTTGGGAAAGCAGAGAATCTTCTAAATCACTCTGAGGCGTGGTTTACTTGACGTGAGAAAAAATTTAACGGCATGGGAACGAGATGACAAAAAATTTCTTCCGCAGGGGAGACACCGAAATTTGGGATCTCAACCTACTATCCATGAAGGCGCTCACACCAAGCAACATCTAACTCACTTCGGCCGTCGAGGTCGGAGAGAGAAAGGGAGAAGATGAGATGAGATGGAGAGAAAGAAAATAAGAAAGCTCTAGGATGAAGCGGGGGAGGCCAGATGAGAAAAGAACGAGACGAGGAACGCGAAGGGCAGGAGGAAAAAAGTGGAGCGGTATCGAATTTCACATTATGGGGGGTGGTATTTTTTCTTCGCTTTCCCAAGTAAGCTTAGTAGGGTGCGATGAGAGAGAGGTGGGTGGGGGTAGGGGCAGAAAAAATTCTAAACGATGATGACGGGGGTGGGAGTTAAGAAATGAGTCCGCGCAAAAGGCGGTATTTTCGAGCAAGTACGAAAACAAACTTCGCCTGATGATTAGAATAAAAAAGCGGACATTATCACAAAATTGCACCAAGCATGGATCATCAGAGTTTCTTATCAAGATAAATTTCTTTGCATTGACGACGATTTGATGCAATTATTTTAGCTAAGGCGTTACCTTTAACCAAAAATAGTCATACATTGGCCAAAGTCGACATTTATATGGCATATCAGTCTAAATTTGGAAAAAATGAATAAATAATATTATTAAGTGAAAATCGGTACAATCTTAACCTAATTTAAGTATCTAGAATACTTGATTAGAATAATAGATTGAATTATGAATATTTTTAACTCCTCACAAATGCACTTCATTAGAAAATCTCGTATTTGGATGGTATTAGGGAAGAGGACGGGAAACTAAGTTCACTTGCGCAATTAAGACTAGTTGGTTTTCCAGAAAGTGGTGGAAATTTAGGAAAAAGGAGGGTAAGTGGACAGAAACCCGGCACCGCGCCTCCTCGGCCTCCTCTTAAAGAAAGGCACTACGGGGGCCCATGGATTGACGTCAGATGGAATGCTGAAGTGGAAGTGCTCTTCAAAAAGCATTCAAGTAGAGATGGGAATACCAAGAAAATCTCAACCACTACCGGATTCGAACCGGGGTCTCGGGAAGGGACCTAGTACTCAAGCCAGTACAACACCAACCCATATAAGTGAGCTATTTCCTAGCAGTGAAGTCGGGAAGAGAACTTTCTGAAGTATGAATTAAAACCGCACAGCTGATACGAACCGCTTGTCTGCTTTCAGCAATCGAACAGAATAGATAATATCCAAGACTAAAATCTGCAATATTTATCATGAAACCTTTTCCGTAAAATTTTAAAAATACATTCGCAATGCATGCACAGACCTTGGTGGATAAATTGCTGCAGCCATAAAAATCTGAGAGGCAAAATTTACAAAGTCACAAACCCCGAATAAATTTCTTGGACGGAGGAGTCTTTCAGACGACCTTCGATTGTCATTTTATGAAGCGCACAGCTTTTCGGATGTAAGGGGAACATGTTAATTCTTCAACGCATTTTAATTATGCCTACTAAACTTTTACACTAATACATTCTTTATCGAACACAACATTTACATCTTGCTCAGGGTATCTCTTACGTCTTCGTCCCCCATACGGCTCATCGACGACTCTATTCGAGAGACATTCACGTCTTAGGTTCACCCGATTAAGTTATTCCCTCTTTTGAACAATTGTCATGCAATTTCCTTTTCCTCACACTCCACAAAGAACTCCTTCCTTACTTCTTCGTTATTGGTTCATCGATGACTTCTTTAACACAGCATGTAAAATGATCTCATCCTTGGCTATCCTAGTGGCACTGACTCGCGGATAAGAGCATGTTTGAATAACAAGCTGTAAATGTTTCCTTAACTTCGATAATGAGTTTTCAACTCTAACTATAATTATATTCCGGTAAAATGCATTCATCGCTTTCGTTATTATATACTGATTATTCCCTTCTTCCTTCCTCCATAGTACGTATTGATGCATCCCAAATAACGAAACCTCATCCACTTTCCTACCTGAATAATTTCCTTTACCCTACTTTCCTTAGCTGTACAGAGACCAACTTAAATTTAATTCGCACGAAGGGTCAGCTAAGTGGCTAAGGAAACGTCCAAGCGGTCAACAAAATAACAAATTCCCGCTTTACTCCTTTTTCATAATTATATTCATCTATCTTGTCCGTTCTTTTGCTCAATCTTAGAAGGAGAAAAAGAATATTTATACACTCATTAAATTACGGAGGAGGTACATTATCTCAAAATATATAGATTTAAAGCTAAAATAAGGCAAGTAACGGTAAGTGACAGACAAGAAAACGCTTAAATCATAGTAACAATGTCTGAGAAAACACAGGAGAAGGTTAATAAACTCACATATCTGATAAGCTGTCTCTCCAAAGACAGGAATATTTATTAATAGTAAAGAAGAAGCGCGTACTATACCCACACAGTATTTTGTGTTTTAACACGCTTTTGTGTTAAACCGTGGTCAGCTTTCTAGTTTTAAATACAGTGTGAAAATTATAAGAGTTTCCTTTTATTCATCTCGAATAATCAGTTCTTCCTCAAAACGACCGTCGACCTCCTCTTGACGAAAAAGTGCCAAGGGGACCACGGCTTAGCGTCCCATACGACAGACGGAGTACTGTACTCGAATGTTCTCCACCAAACACTCAAATATCTTCCACTGTTGGTATCACAACACAAGCCCTCCCGAGATGTGTAACATAAGGTGAGCAACTCTTACCAGCCATACTATCATTTGATAGAGATAATGCCTGTAGGAATTGTAAAAGGAAGAAGATGTCGAGGAATATCCTCCGTTTGTAAAACGCTGCAAATAAGACATCATCCGTATAATACGAAACGCTACAGGGGAGAGGTTTGGGCCAAAGATTATAACACGCTATCGACAGAAAAAAAGAGTGTCCAGTCTACCGTTACTTTAGAGGAAAGATACATCCTTTTTATCCTTATATATCCTTATAAATGCATCCTCTGTTTGAATAATAACGATTATGCACATCATGATCAGTGAATGAATAGTATTTCTGAGATATATATAAGATATTTTAAAAATATATCTGTTTTCTCATTAACTAAACAGAGAGGATACTGGAACCGTTGCGGAATTTATGGGGATATCTTAATTTGAGAATTTGGATGGAAGGGAAATGAAAAAAGCGGGAAATTAGCGTTAGGCAATGTCTGGATGGCCCCACAATGGATGATGTTAACAGAGCCAACAATTCAGAATTGAAACCAAAAGTAGAAAGCAGTGCCGACAAGCAGATTGCTGTAAACCAATCTGAAGACAAATCATCAAACAAGAAAAAAAATACATTTGGAAAGAAAGAGCTCAGGAATTTGAGAATCCTTAAGTATATACTTCAGGCCAGCTGAAAACAATTTAGGAGGTATCTCGTTGCTAAGAGTGCCAAACCCTTAGAGGTGGTTGTCCTCACGCCCGCGGTGAAAACCTGATGACGTGAAATCCCCGAGGTGGTGAGGGTGGCAGAAGTAGAAGTGTTATACATAAAGGCGAGAGTTTTTAAGCGACAAGCACTCGGCAGCAACACGTTTTAATCACCAGGCAAGAAAAGGACTCCACGTAATTCTTACTTCCGAGGGTAATGGGGAAGTTATCAGTCCGCGAAATGCTCACACTTCAATGAGAGAGTGAAAGAAGGGGGAGGGGCAATGTTTTCGAGCGCTTACATCTGCACTTAGGCATATTGAGGCACCACTTTCCCCACCAGGGAAAATGTAAATGATGCCGCGGACCGCCATGGTAGGGTAAGAAATAAACGTTCATCTCACGATTCCTGAGCAGCTGAAATATAAAATGCGTCCAGAAATGGAAAAGCCAAATTTCGTAGTAGCCTTCGTCAATGATTCTAAACTCCCTGGGAAATTAAAATGCACACAAACGAGACGTAGCGCTGAGTATGAGCTTAGTACCGGGACTGCCTGCTAGGTGAAATATTTCTTACCATCTCTACATTTCACACAAGTATTTCATAATATACTCTTCGTACTTATCATGTGCATATTTGTGCCAATTTTCAACAAGTTTTATATGATATCGTATCAGGTTCTGTGCTGTAAATGGTCCAAAATGCTCTATTATTTCCACTGTTGAGCAGATGTATTCCCGGCTACTTTCACAGCATAAGAATAATAAATACTCTTCAAGAATAAATACACTTGACTAAGTAAAAAGATACCTAGATAAAAGTTTATCACACAAATCACAAACCAATGTACTAGGTTTCTTAGTTGCCTCTGTAATTCTGAAATATTAGCGCAGATGCCACAATCGAGCTACAAAAAGTAGCCATTACATTTGACCTGCTCTGCTGATTCACCCGCAAAACGCATCGAGATCCAGTTTTCAGCAATCACCAATACCAAGATTCACGATAGTATTGTGGGTTGAGCATCCACCAACTAACCTCCGAGCTCATACATAACTGATGCCAACCGTATCATAAACTCTAGGATAAAATACTGGAGTGAAATTACCGTCAACACATGAATTCCCAGAAACCACCACAGGAACGACTACCTATAAACAGAGAACCGCAGAATTCCCTCATTTCATTCGTCCCACTACCTCGAGAAGAACCCGGCCCCAACCAGCGGCGACATTAACCTCAATTTTCATCCACCTGAAAAGGCGAGGAGCGGTTTCCTTCCCGGCTTCCACTCAGTTATCAAAGAATCGGAGGCGGTCTGAGGTGGGGGGGGGGGGGGGGGGGGAGATTAACCGCCTTTCTGCCATTCGGAAAAGAGTCGTGGGAGAGGGAGAAATTGAATTTTCTACACTAGAATCCTAGCTGAAAATAATAGCACGTCCTCAATAAATCTCCCAGAGGAACCATTAAAGCTCTCAAGCGAGACGTAAGGGAGGGCTCCGCGAGAGTTTCCACCAAAGACCCTTCCGTCTAACTTCCAGATCCAGCTATTAGCATATCCCGTGCCTGACCGCTCACTTCCATTCCCAGGGAACCGAGAAATAGGGGGAATGTCCTTTCGACCCGCCTTTTGCCGTCCGCGATTAGGACGAGCCATGGATTTTAATCGAACGTTGCATGACCACCTACCCCTAACCTCCCGCAACTTCCGCCTCAAATACGCCTTTCGGTTCACCTCGCCCATCTCGATAGAAATTACGTCGAGATTCCGATGGGGAATATGGGAACGCTTCAATTTCCGGCACGTCGTTGTGGGGTCATTGACTGGAAACCGCGACTTGGTCCGCTAAATAAGAGTACGCAGTATTCCCTATTAAAGCCGTGGCGTTCGGAATTTATCGACTTACACAATCGCGGCTCGCACACCCATTTACGTCCTTCCTAACGATTGACGGCATACCCGGGCGTACAGTTTTTTGGGAGAATATTCAACCGATTTAACACCGAAGTCGGAATGGGTATTTAAAGGTGTAGTAGTACTCCGTTCTTTCGTATTTTCTCACACCATTTATTAATCAAATCATAACATTTCTACTTCCGATTAATCTATCTAAAAAGCTTATCTTCTTCTGATCAGTTCGGTTCAATTCCAAAATCCACCCGTTTGTCTTGTACACACAATCACAAATCCAAGACATGTAGGATTTAATGAAAGGATACGAGTGCAATGTGACGAGAAGACAAAAGAATGATGTTACTTTTCATTAGTTAGACATCATCTGCCAGTGTATGGCATCCGAATGAATTATATTTCGTCAGAGAACTAGACTGTGTGCAGCATAGAGCAACTAGGTTTGTTAAAACTGCTACGATAGGTTTAGTAGTGTATCAGAATTTATATCAGAATTAGGTTGGGAATCCTTGCCAGATCACGTAAAGTACAGATTAAATCTCCTGCAGAATTTTAAAACGGATACCGAAGATGTTGGATACATATTAAGAGCACCGGCGTAGCATGCTAGATTTCACCTGACAAATAAGTTTAGAGAGATAGATCGTTACACCGATAGATTTAAAACGTTATTTATCCCACGTTCCATCAGAGAGCATGATAGGCATCATAGGGAAGGGATAGATAAGTGAAATATTGTTAGAGTAATCTGTAGTAGTAACTAATAGTTGGAGACTCTTAGTTGCATGGTTGGCATTGCACGGTAGCTCTTAAAAGCATGCTTCGTTACATGGCAGATGCATGTAAGTAGATCTTGGTAGCCCTCAGTTGCATGTAAATGATGCATAAGATCAGAAATCGCCAGTACATAATCTTATTGGCATTACATATTGTATATCGGCATTAGATAAAATTACAACACAATCTACTCTCAGGATTCTGATCATAAAATCGTTTCCAATGGAATAAGAAGTGTTTAATTGGTTCCAATTGCGGAGGGATCGAATGGCGTCGACCAATCTACATTTCATGCTAATGCAAGCACAAACGTCCATGACCAAGTTTTGATCTTATTCCGCAAACTTTGGGTTACCATGTCGGGGCGTATCCAATCTGGCTATGCGACCATCAAAAGTATCCCTGCTAATTAACATTTCGATTGATAAGGCTCTTACTCTCTTACTCTAGTTCTGCTTCTAACTGCGGTTACACCACCGCAAACTAAACTGTTCTTTCTGATCTATTTGGAAGGCAAATATGCTTCTACGGTTTAGTGGTGATGGCGATACTCGATGATACGGCACGAAAACGTCATACGGCTCGAAAAAAATCTATTGAACTGGAAAACGCCACAATCCACCAATCAAAAAATATAACCGTAAAGATTACTTTTCCTTACCTAATCATAAAAAGAAAGCATTTTTAAGCAAAGGCACTCAGAAAAAGTAATGAGCTTTAGCTTAGCATGTGGCCAACGAAAAACTGAATATGGAAGTTATTTTGCCCTCATGATTGCCGAAGAGAACATAAAATGTATTAAATTAGATAGCATTGAATAAGGAAGTAAGAGAACTACAGTTAACCAATAACAGAATTAAAAAACTATGAAAATGAAGAAATAAATTAACCTCACTGCAGGGATAGTACATCATGTTTCTGAATGTGACGTATATGGCGAATTCTTATACTCATGGCTGTAAGCAACGACGCCAACAGTGGCCACTACTTATAAGCATTATTAATGAGCACTTATGATGAGCTAGACGATGGGAATCCACGAACTAATCTGAATTCCTTGCGCCAAAGGCCATAGAAGCTAATTCGCGACGCGCCATCTCGCTCTGTCGGTAAGGAGCACGCCCGGAAGATATGATCTCGCACGCCCATCATCCCTATTCCCACGCCGCATGATTATGTAGGGGCTAACGGCCACGGGGAAGAGGAAAACAAAAGAAGGGTTCGAGGTGGCTCAATGAAAACCGGGATATCAGCGTCGGCACTCCTCCCCAAACCTGCCTCCCACCCCACTGAACGTGTCGGCAGGCACAGCGAGGGATGGATGATGGACCAATGCTTCCGCAATGAGATGGTCAGCTCAGGAGCCCTCTCTCATACGGTATTCCTATTTTAATGATGCTGAATGACGAAGTCTATCCATATGCGCATTATAATGCACATTTCCATTAGTATTTCACAAAAGAATGGAGCATCCTTCGACAGGCTCTACCGGTTGTTCGATCACCTATTTTCATAACACGCGCGAGGGATTTATCGATATTCCTCCTTGCACTAAGGAGACCTAAAACCTAATTACCATTCATCAAATTTACTACCAATTTTTTTCATGCCAGTTATGAAAGATGAATCTCAATTATGGTATGAATCGCTAGGGAGGTCGCTATGAACGATGAGCTTCTAGAGCAGTTTACGCAATTGACGACAATAGCGAAAACGTTAAATAACTATTCAGGGTCCATCCCTTGACTCTTCGATCCAGCTGTTGCTATCCCAGTCAACTTAATTTGAACACGGACCGGCCATATATCACTCGCAAACTCTTAATTATTCCCTACCTCTCTTTCATGCTATAGCAAATTTCCATGTTTTCCTCCATCCCCCACTCTTGGCATTTATCCTCGTATCCAGCGTATCCAACGCAGCCAGAGGAAGTCTTTCAACATTCAAAAATAACCTCCGTCCATTTATTAATACCTCTCCGAATTTTTCCCCACAGCTTCCTTTCCTTCCCTAATCAATTAATCACGTTTCTGATGACATTCCAATACCACTTACCCCATGATCATACCAAGCTCTTTCACTTATCATTCATCATCAAGGGTCAACAATCCTAGGATTGGTTTGACGCACTAATCATTAAGAATAATTTATTCGTTCGCTGAATATCACTTAGTCCCGCATGCAGAAAACGGCGCCCGATTTTCGGGCATATAGTTTAGTAACAATCGTAGAAACCACAACGAGGGGTAAAATATATATAATATTCGACGTCACTTAGTGAAAATGATCGATGTTCATGACTGGAAAACCAAACCAAGTCCTTGCTGTTCTCAAGTACTTAGTATTTTACAAAGGGCGAACAGAATTTCAGCACATACGTGATACCAAAAATTTTTGAAACCATGGTCAGTCTTTGTTAAATACAGTGTCAAAATATTAATTGGTTTATCTTATTCATCACGTAGAACTAGAAGCTCGCTGTGATGAATTAAAAGCAAGTGCTATGAAAATGGAGACATTATACGTAACATAAGGTAATAAGTACGCTGCACACGGCAGTACTAAAGGCCCGCGCACTCTAAGCACATAAATTGGCTCTAAAGGATAAATTGGCTCTTAAGTACAAGATCCTCAGAAGCTGCGTAAGGTCATGCTTTTGACCAAATTAGAGATTCCAAAATATAACAATGATGCCCAAGTAGATCATCTACCAACGCAACAGAAACATTTTGAAAAAAAATTGACTATCAGAATTCAGTTGGAGGACAATGCTGATATTCATTTTTGAAATTATAGAATAGAAGTAAAATTCTACAGATCTATTTCAAAGCAAGAGACACTGTGGCACACGATTACGCCACAGTATGGTGCTGCCAAATAAACTTGTGTTGTATTACAAAGACCATTATTTCAGAAAAAAAAATTCTGTGTTCCTCGAAAACGTTCACCAGCATGTAGAATTTTTTCACAGCAAAAAAAATAATGTCACATTTCCAAACGTGTCATCATAAAATGATTTTAGCCTATGTTGATCGTTTGCGTGATATTATTCTTAATACATATATCCACGCATATAAAGTAGGTATCATGTAGTCTTAATTGTTTTGTGCCACGGTAATAAAATTTCTATTTTTTCCATCGTATCGACTGTTTTTTTTTCACTAATTGGGGAATTCTCACGTTCGGGTGCATTTTATGTTTTAATTACTGCTATTTAGTACGTACAGTAATTAAGGTAAGCTTTGTCATATACTGATGCTCTTGGTTAAAAATAAAGGAAAGAGTCACAATGGCAAGGTAGTGTATAGAGGCGTTTAGAAGAGTCTAGTAAAGAATCTAATATGGAGGGCGTTATTGCCTAGCATCAAAACGTGTACTCTAAGGTAAAAGACTGGAATAGCCTGGTGACTTTGGATTGTGAAAAAGAATGATGAAGGAGGGTGATTTGAAAGGAAGGAAAAGGAGGAATTACCGGAAGTGGATGAAGATGCTGACTGTAGAAATTAGATGGTGAGGGAGAGACTGGATAGAACAGGTAATAGCAACCTATAGGGCATTTTAAAGGAAACTCTATAGGGGAGAAAGTGCGATAAGCGTGGAAGAAGGAGAAGAAAAACTGGCAGTTTGGATGGAATGATGAGAGGGAGTTGTTATGTTGAACTTAAGAAAACATCAAGTTAAATGTAGAATAGAATAATTCTTGCCCATCTAGCTCTAGCTTGGCTGGCAGAATACTAATGATAAAAATGTACGGATAACATTTTCATACATGCATTGCTAGAAACAGCTAATCACAGAGGAATAAAAATTGTTGCTATTCCATTCCTAACACGCAGGTGGGCTTACCTTCAACACAGGCGCGGGAGCTCCCCATGGCATGAAATGAAATAAATAGTTACGACGAATTGAATTCGGCTGTCAACGAAAAAAATTTGGCTGGAAACGCTGGACGCGTGCTATACTTGCGATGCTCGATTTGATCAGGCATTTTATACCATAGCTTATTTTTTCCGCTCGGCCAAAGGAAATCCCGATTCAGAGCACGTACTTGCCGCGAAAAATGCGGATTCGTCGAGTAAAAAGCAGCACATCGGTTGGCTTTTACCGCACTATTCGCTGAAAATCCAATCAGACATACGGACGGATCAGGGCAAAATAAATTCACGCAGATTTAACATCTGCGGCTTTTTCCCGTGTATTCGATATGAGTAATTCACCGAGCTTTACCAGCCAAACAGTCAACAAACGCTGAGCAACAACTTCGATTCAAGCATAAACAAACAGGATGAAGTAAACTAAGATAGGCTAAACTTGCTTATCATTATCAGTAAATTGATCGACTAATCCTCAAGAGCATACAATTAAAAACATTTTCAATGCATCTCACTACCGCTAATCACACTAGCAACAGAGAATCATCGGGTATGCTAAGTCATAGGCCCCCAAAACTGTACCTACTTACCTAATTTGGAAAAATTGTATTCAGAGTACATGTAAAAATTTGATAAAAATTATTTATAAGCTAAAGTAAATAGATTTTCCTCTAAAAAGAAGGCAATACCTAATAATCATTAACGCAGGAGAGTATTAGCTGCTTAAGAGCATTAAGCTGCTTAATGTTATTAAGAACATCTTAATAACATAACGACGGCCACGACAGCACAATACGCCAAGTGCTCATTTCTTATAGGCTTTATCTAACTCTTTGCTTTAAAAAAAAACACTAATACCTCCGTTCACGGAGGACCACACAGCGAGGAAATGGCCTAATCGGGCAAAGAAAGGTAACGCACGTGTATCAGACGAGCCAACGCCAAAAACTGGCCAAAACCTTCGAACAGAATTAGTTGTCCTTGGCTTCTATTTCGGGGATCGGGTCAGTAAGACCATTACTAGAGTACAAGCCTCCCATCCCTGACGCCCGGATTCAAATCCTGTGGCTGGTAGATTTTTCAGCGGTTTCCCAGTCCCTACTATGAATATTGAGTGGCGAGCACTTCAAGTTAAGGTGACAGGCCAATATTGCGATTAATAACAAACGACTAACCTAAAAATTGTTTAAAACACGAGAAACAAACATTTTATAAGGTAAGGTAAAGTAAACTTAATTCATTGTCTAATCGATCACTGGTATAATTAGGGCCCAAGCTGAACATTTCTGACACATGATATAACACGTGAAAAAAATGCTGTCGTGTATTTCTTAATATTGTAACCATACAGCAAGAACGAAATGGTTGTTACAAAAAGAGGAAGTAGACGCACAATTGTGTATAATTAATAACAGCTTTTGATTTTCTTGTTGAAAAGTTCAATTTTTTTGCTGTCTAATATTGCGCGATATAATTTATTTTTTCATGTTCAAAACTCCATTTCTATAATAAAAGTTAAAGCTATGTAAGCTTTAGTGCACGTTCCAAAGATGAAAAATTGTATCATCATACGGATATCCTTAGTTGGCACCTGTAACCTGGCAAATAGCTCCATTACATGCTACCAATAGTACATGCATGACATGTTTTATGCTAGGTAATACTTCTGGAACAATACATTTCTATTTCAATCATCAATTTCTCCGTCCGTGGGTAAAATCGTGGACCTCTTGGCGCCTTCCGTTAATTAGGAGAAGGCTAACGCCGGCGACAGGTTTCTCTCTCCAGCCTTCCTCCGTTACTTGTGTAATCCTATCTCTACCCATTTATCCACCTTTCATATGCACCACAAATGGCCCTTAAATGTCGATAGCCTCTTTTCCTCTCCTCTTTCCACGCTTTAAAATCTGCCTCCTCCTCCTCGACGGGACCACCTGGATCGCCATATCTCTGTGAGGGCCTGCTCCTGCCCGACCGACCCCGGTGCCTCCCTATCAATCATCTTTTGTCCATCACAGCGCCAAGATTGGATTTCACGAACCAAATGAGGGCATGGCAGCGAGACGGTGAGAAAGAGAAAACAAATTTTAGAGATACGTTCCTCCGAGTGACGCGACCATTGAGTCGTAAGAACCCCGAGAGATCGGCGATCCGGACTTTGGAAGATTGGAACAGCTCGGGTTGCCGATTTATTTTCTAAAAGGGGCGGATACTTAGCGTGCTGATTGCTGAGGAGCCAGTTACAAAAGTGTAACCGTGGTATGCATATGGGCATATCAAGTCGCTCCCATTCCTCCAGTAGTATCTATTTGATACCAAATTCGCTAGGGACATCCCAACGAGGCCTCTTTCTAGTTAATTAATTACACAACACCAGTAAGTAAAACTTTCTGTTACTATACTGTTTCTGTTTGCACTATCTTCTCACATACAATCTTCCCCTTACCTTCCAAAAATGATTTAGTCTATTGCTGGGTAGATGAATAAGCCAAGGAAGTGAATATACAAAATAGAAAAGGTTGTTATTCACGTAAATGTATCTAGAACTTACAATACCTCCTATCAGTTATTTATTCGCACAGTAAAAATCAATATAAATGCCCCCTGCCGACATAAATCCTTTCTTCTTGATCGTTTATTCACAACGTTCCCATGGGACCCTTCTTGTTTCATAACGCTCTTGCACAAGTTTTTTTTAGCATGTATATATTTAAAAAAACACTTTAAGGTAACTCGTAACGTAAACTCTGCCGTCTACAATGGAGTAAATTCCTCGTCTGCTACTCCTGGGGTTGCGAATTCGAATCCCGCTTGGGTCGGAATTTCTCCACTCAGGGCTGTGTATCTAACATTTGTCATCGTGCCCGATGGAATGTGGCCATATGAACTGTATTCGCTCTTAAAGGTCGATAACCAAACATGGAAGCTTTACATTAAAAAAGTGTATGCTACGTCAGTAGTCGGTAAATAATCATAACCACTGACACCTTATTCATTGATAGAGACTTAACAATAGTTGAAATGGATGTTGACACTAGAAATAAATACGGAATAAGTATGTTTCGACTATGCACTATTTTCCTCAAGAATAACTCTGTCTCTCTCCTCATAATACCACCTTAAATATCAAAGTTTATAAAATACATTTCGTCCACTTAAGTGATGCTTTCCACCCCATATCAAATGTCCATTATGCTTCTATGAAGAATATAAATTGAGTTTAAGAAGGACGGGATGAGTTCCCGTAGATGCAATGGCGGCTTGCATACATTTCTGTGACCTTCCGATAAAACTTAATCCCATAAAAGAGAGAAATGACCTTTAAATGGAATGAGAGAAAAGAAATTACTGCGCAAGGAATGTTGCAGAGCCATGTCAAATGACAGCTTATTCTAAAGGCCATTTTACACGAGTCAGTCCCACAACTTGGAATAGCGTCCATTCGTGAAAATGGTATGGATGAATGCGTGGAAACAGAACTGGGAGTATTTTCAGCATAGTTTTCCGCGTGCGTGGAAAATTTCCTACGCAATCCGTTGCGATATTGCAACCTCCAAAGGCAATAATAGTACTCACAAAGACGGAGAATGGGGGATTACGGGACTCTTCAACGACCATATACCCAAATATTTACATTTGCTACATATTTTCGATGCAAAATTGGAGACAAGACAAAGGAAACGGATGTAAATACCGGAAAAAAATAATGGCGTATTACAGCAAAATGATATACCATAATATTCTACACGTCATTCACCTAAGAAAGACTTCTTCTTCCCCCGCATTCAGGGGAGATGATATTTAATGCCGTTAGTATATAAAAGGAATGGAACTATGATTCAGCAACAGAAATATTTTGTATGCGTACCGTATAGTAAAAATAAGAAAAGAATCAATTAATGTTAAATGTGAACAGGTAATTATGCAAATAGGTTAATTAAATCACCATTTGAATTCAAATGAAATAATATTAAAACGAAAATACGTGAAACTCCACATAAAGTCATGGAATTTTTATTTTTTTATTTTAAGTACAAGCGCCGCATAGAGTTTCATAAAAATCCTTAATTACTTTTCATTCCTTAAAGACCGGCAGTATTTTACTTGCAAGTATTCATCATACTATTCAATAAAATCTTGCAATAATAACGAGCTACAGTTGACGCCAATAAATTAATATTTTCAAAACGAGCATTACGCAGCAACATTGAAGACTTCATTATCAATAGAATTCAGTGCCTCAAAATGTCCAAGAATTTCAGGGATCACACTCAGTTCAACGCCACCAAGGCAAGTTTCATACCCTTCTCTTATTACTGTAATTCCTGATCTCACAGATTTCCAAACAAGGATGTCCAGGTACAATTTAGCAAAAGAAAACTTCAAAGAAAACAACAGAAAGCGCTATTTAAACATTTTTATCGCGATGTGATGCAATCGTACTGCATCTTATAATTTTGAATATTTACCAGAGTTTCCCACGACGTATCAGCGATATTAATAGCGAAACCAATGTTTCCATTCAGTCGCGCGACTGAACCACAGGCGAATGGAGGGCATTAAGCGCCTTAAGTTTATCTTTAATGGAAATATTTCTTTGAAACTCCGGAAACTCAGCTTGGAATTTTAGACAACTAAGAAATCGCAAGAATTTCACGGCACATTCCTCATCATCCCTTCTCTTCTACAGCCCTCACACTTCACCAGTAATCCTCACAGTGGAGAGAAATGAAACTCCAATTCGGATTCCAATTGCTATCGTATTTTAACTATTTAGACATTAGAACGTCGTTTTATTAGTTCTAAAACTATTTGTTTTACAACATTTTACTCTACATATTGACAATGACGTTTCAGCAATCATTTTGCGCAAATAGAAAACAGTTCATAAACTTCAATTTCTAGCGAATGAAATTTCAGAAGGCAATGCTTGAATTATCGGTAATCAGTAATAACTTGTTGATTCAAATCCATTCATCTCTAAAGGCCGCTTTACACGATACAATTTTTGTACAATTTCTTGTACAAATGATTGTATGAGAAAATTGTCCCGTGTAAAGCAACAAATTGTGTGAACGCTTGTATGAATGTCTGAATGACTGAACGGAAAATAGAACCTGTTCTAATTCCATTCAGACAAACATACAATTTCGTTCAGTTTCGTACAACGTTTGTACATACAATAAATTCTACCGTATAAAGCGAACTTAATGAATTCCTAAGGCCAGAGAGAAATATGGAGACAGTAGTGAGAGCTGAGTAGCCGTTTTATCTCTGAATAGGTCTTTTGTGACATTTAACCTGGGGAAGTTCAAATAAACTAATTTGTGCCACAGTCAGAAAAAGATGTGAGTTAGAATGTATATCGAATAGTTACGCAACACTCATTCACATTCATTTGAATGATGAATTCAAACGATGGTAGAAAAATCCTTCGCAACAAGAGACACAAGGTACCTTAAAGTCAGATTATGAAGAGTCCATTCAAATCCAATGGCTTTGTGAACAAGGCATTCTTAAAGGGCAGCCCGCGAAACATGGATCAAGAAAGGATGAGAGCAACCTCACCTGGAATGAAAGAAAAAGATTGCTAATTAAATGAGTAAAAAAATAATTCCCTTGAAAGGCTACTAAATAATTAAGATACCGGCGGAGTAATTTTCCTCCTCTGGTGAGAAAACATTTTTCCGGCCATTTCAAAAATTAAAACGAACGGGATTGAAAGAAGTATCCGTGTTTGTCAATTAAGAGGAAGGAAGCATGACGAGGGAAAAAAGGAATAAATTCATGAGAGAACTTTAATCCTAGTAATTAACCACAATTACGGGAGTATAAAAATTATTTTTTTAACTCTGTAACGTTAACGCCCACGCATACGAATAAAGACATCACGGGGGCTTTCATTCTCGTGGCCTTGAATTCAATTATTCAGGAGAATATGGAAGAAATCGTGTAGCTGGTTCCTCTCGGAAACGGAAAAATTAGAATTTTTTTGATGGGAATCCTTCGTATCTCTCGCAACCCAGACAAATCATTCCCCGGAATCAATAAACATTTTAGTGTGGATGTGTTTTCTCCCTTTAACATGATGATTTCACAATATTTTTCACGCGTAAATAAGAATTAGACTAAGAAAAATTAAAACTTATGGGATATGCTAAGACTAACACAGCATGTTTTCAGATAGGGACGCAGGCCCTTAGCACCAACCATTTTCAATATTCGATAAAATGTCAGAAAACTGCATGGAAAAGGAAAATAATTTCTTTTGGACTTCGTTCGTATGGCCCGAACTAATTTCAACGCAAAATTTAAGGCAAGTACAGTACAACTAAGGCTTGAAAGAATTACGACGGAAGTGGCATAGAATTATTAAAATGTGTACTGGGCGTGAAAAGAGACAAACTGGAGAGAAAAATAAATTTATTCGACTTGGTAGACGAAGTGATCCAATGTTACAGAGTCACAAAATATTTTTCAACATTTATATTAACATTTTGAATAACACATATTTAGTTCCATTTTGAATTGAATAATAAATTGTGAAAAAGTCTTACCTCGGAAATTTTAAAAATGAACTTCATGTGCAGAATATTTTTTCAGATATAAGTATAGACCGATGTTTTACGGGCAACCCATTTCAGTAAGTTATGACACAACACAATAATGTAGTTTCAAAAATATTCTTCATTCTTGATAAAAATGGTTTGACAGAAATGCAGTTATTTGTGTCTCCTGAAAAGCTGCCTTTTCGCGAGATGGCCTCTTATCAAAATTCGCAATTCAATTACAACTATCAAAAAATAATTTATCTTTTGCCCACCTTGCACAGGTGACTCACGAATAAAAATTCAATATGAAGAGTGAGAGCCACTCCTACAAAATGGTAATACAAGTAAAAACCATCCTTTAAAGAAAATAATGATCGGGAATACCATTAAAGTTCCAATCCTCGTTAGAACGCATTGCTCGAAAATTGATGAACTGTAATCCTACATGATAAAACACCAAACATTTGACATTTTCTTGATTGAAATATGTCATGATTTGTAATGGAAATTTCACGGGAAGTGGGTTTCTGTTGTCATCGTTGTTATAAGGGGGGCGACCGATAGCTCAGGTTATTTGCATCCTGAGGATGAGTGGTTTGGGAATGAGAGAAGGGGGGGGTGGAAACCAGATGTTGACTTAAATTCAATATTAACGGAAGACTCCATGTAGTTTAGACCATTGACATTTGCTTTATATATTTTTATGTTATTTAATATTATTATATTTATAATTTTTCTTCATTGATGATTAGGCTAGTATATCATTATAAATCCTTTTTATGCATGATATTTAATGCACGTTTGGTGTGAATTCACCCCCTGCCACACACCTTATGGTGGCTTCCAGGGTTTTATGTAGATTTAGATGTCCCACCCGGCGTACGGAGTTTTGGTCTTGATGTTCACTCCGAACAGTGCCACGTAGGGACCGGGATTACGCCAAAATAATCTCGTCCAATAGCAGGATTCGGTCGTAATTCCTCCGGAGGGCGGCAGAGCTTAAGTAACCACACCATCCCGATCTCCAGTTTAATGTAATGGAGATCTTTGAAGTCTAAGAAAAACAAACTAACATATGCTAAAAAAAAGCAGTCCACTGCCCCGATCGTAAACGCACGGCGGATGCGGTTTAATCACTGAAGAACCATAAAGCGTGACAACATGACACAAATGGAGTCGGTGCAACTCTCCAGTCGCGAGGTCAAGAGGAGAATGTATCTAGGATCTCATGTGATCTCCACCGCTGGCGCCAATCCACGTCAGGGGGTGAACTCACGCCGCGGGCAGATGGATAATCTACGCACCACACCGGCTTCGCGAACATGAGAGAGAAGAGTTACCAACCCGCCCCAGGGAGAGGGGGGAGGGGGATATATCTTTTCCTCCAGCCAAGCACCGTTTACCGTTCGATGCGGTCTCCTCCGAAAAACACGACCCCGGTCGCCTCCTGGATAGGGAGAGTCGAAGGTGAGGCCGCGAGGCAAAGAAAGGAGGGAGAGAGGGAGGGATGCGGAAGGGTTGGGGAGGAAGGCGTGTCGAATAGCTGTGCAGGTCGGCAATTACCGTCGGGTGGATCCGAACACCCACAACTCACACACACACACAAACATGCGAACGCACGCACGTCGACCGGACGAAAGCACGCTTCGCGGGAAATCCTCATTAGGATGCAGTTCCCGTCAGAAAAAAACCCGCGGATGGCCGCGAGCCCCTCCCCCCTCCCATCTCCCTTCAGCTTTTGAACGAGTTAACAGTAATCGTAGATGCGCCCTCGTCTTCCCACACCACTTCCATTTTTATCCCCCCTCCATTCCACTTACATTCCCTTGCTATTTTTCTTCCCATACAGTCTTATCCTGCGTGCACTATCAGGGCTGCGGATTCTCCGTACACCGACAATCTGTTTAGTGTATTGGCGGTGGTCTCAAAGGTAAGTAAACTTTTGTTATTTTCCTCCAAACCTGACTTTCACTACTGCCCTACCCACTGGTCCGATGTCTTACGCCAGGCTTCGTGCCGCCACCCGAGGCTTGCGAACATTTAATGGGGAATGTGCATGAAATTTTTTTTTGTGTATTGATGATGTACATGATTCGAAATTTTATCAAAAATTAAAATACGTATATAAGCCAAACTTTTCTGTGCCAATCGCGAAGATTATTACAATCCATTAAATTGTACCCAAAAATTGACGAAAGTCATGTTGCCTGAAACGCCTTCTGACATCACTCCACGGTAAAGGTTCCATATTGCTACGGAAACAAACACTTATTTTAGAAGAAAACGAAGCGAATATTTTATTTTGAGGTATTTAGCCGTACCTCGATCGAAACAATGATTGAAAAGGGATTTAAAAAAGCAGAATCCGAACAATTTGTTTTTTGTTGGCTCCCTTATGGTGGTATCCTTCTTAAAAACAGCGATTGCTTTTTCGTGGCAGAGTTCATTAGAGGAGTAAAAACAAACAGGACACTATGCAGGTATTATATATTTTATGGTCGATTTTCTCAATACTACTTAAATAAGAAATCGAAATACATTAGTTTCTGCCATTAAGCAAATGAGATAAATACAAATACTTTCGCAAAGTATTCATTAAACAATTTACCCCCCACTTACAATTTATAAACAACGCCCAGAGTGATAGCGTGCCGTGACTTCGTGTTTTTAAGCTGCTGAAAACAAACTACTTTTAAAGAGTAATATCTTTGCAACACAACATTATTTTTCAGTAAAATTTTCACCAAGTAGATTTTAGCTAATAAACTTCTCATTCAAAGAGTTATAAAAAATAGTGAATGTTCCCTCATTGCATCCGGGACAGCTCTACTGGATTATTTTTCGTCATAAAATGCTATTATGTACAGCGAGGTTCTTTTCATTGGCAGATTGTGTTATTTTATTGGGGAGTTTATTTATTTTAGCGGTGCTTTGTAGAGAAATGAATTCGGAAAGAACAAAACAGCGGATTGTCCGTATTTCACGATTATCCGTGAACCCTTTACCAATCATTAGCAAAGGAAAATAGGGAGTTTACTGTAATTCACTTCCCTTTCCTTCCATCTTCTGCAGTGTTGCCTTGGTTAGTTAGTTATTCGGGCCAGGGGGAACGACAACGCGAGGTCAGTTGCGCCATTAATAATAGGCGGGAGGTAGGGGTAGTGGAAGGAATTTAAGGTGCGGAGTGGAGAGAAACCCGGCGTCGGAATCAGTCTGCTTTTAACTAGAGTATACTGATTCATCACGTCAGAAGGGAGGATTTAGAGCTAGAGTGCCGGAACAATCTAAACAAATGTTGTCGATCACAAACCTCAAGTGTTCCTGCAATTCCAGCACAGTGGCGATAAGCTTTAAGTGGCAGGAATATATAAGTACGGAAAAGCACAATGACCTCTAGGTGGCATGAATACAGGAGAGAGGTAGAAAAATGGGAAACTTTGAAGTGAGAGCAGATACATTTTAGGAATTCCAGTTTCATAAGAATAAATGTTGAACGTCGTTTTCCATTGCCCGGATAATTCCGGACAGGAATAAAAAACCCTAGTAGACATCCCCAGAAGTCCTTAAAAAGAGTGCATATCCGAGAAAAACCGGACGTTTGGTAAACCCACTCTTAACAGAAGATGTCAAGGGGTACACGGTTCAATGTCCCATCCGACGGACGGAGTACTGAATTTGATGCAGCCTCGATGCAGTTCACAAGACAACCTGGGTACCAATAAAAATCACTACCACCTCGGGGATTCGAACCTGGTTCCTTAGCGTGGGAAGCACCGTAACTCGGACGAAACAGCAACCCGATCCCCTCCTTTCACCTTCTTCATCTTTTTTTCCAAGCACGCCTACTCACATCCAAAAACCCCATCCCCCCACGCCCAACTCCTCCGCGAAAACAAAAAAATAAAAAAATAAAAACTCGAGAAATTTCCCAACCCTCCCAATTACCGCGGTAGTTATAGGGTTGCCACCTTTGTAAATCAGTGCCTCACCCAGCGATTTCCACCGACTGAAAAATGCGTGGTTCTTAATTTTTTTCGTGGGCGTGGAACATGACGTGGCGATTAGGGGACGGAATTATATCAGTCCGGGCAGCGGTATTCCCGCTCCCATGATGCTCCAGCACGCTCCTCAGAAATTTCCCTGGCGGATAACGCGAGGTATTGTTCTGCCCGGGAAAAGCGAAATTCGATCCGGAAAAAAAGGGCTAGGGGGTGCTGACGCAAATATTTCCGGGAAAACTTAATCGGGCACGAGCAACATAATTTGCTTCCCGGTCGGCCTATGGTATGAGCTCGTGCGAAGCTAATTTAACTGTCAACCTTTGTAGGAAAAATCTCCTCTTAGCTCAGGTGGCATTTTCTGATGGCAACAAATTGAGGTATTTATCTCCCAAAAATGTGCAACAAAAGTTATTTTCTAAGACTTGAGATCCCTGTAAGTCTCACTTTAGCGATTCGCGTCGTTCAGCTGTCTCTTTAAGTTCTCTCGAATACTATACTTAAAATCAGCAAATTAAGATAACGTGGAAAAGCTTGCTTAGTCCATCATAGAGCAGCTCATATCCCAGAAAAATTTTGTTTGTAATTGTCCGAACTTATAAGGATGCTGATGATATAAACTGAAAAACTTCCCTCGCCAGGTTGTCTTTATAAAGACATAAGTAGAAGTATCACTGAGGGAAAATATAAGTAAAAAGCAAAAGATTTTCCAAAACTCCCTTAGGTGGTGCAATGATGTAAAGTTCGCAAGATAGCAGTTTGAATTAGAGAAGGGCATTCGTGCCCTGAGTGGAAAAGAAGAGTGGTCTTTTTTTCATTTGGAAAGGAGGCAAAGAAACAGATAAGAGCTAAATATTTAACAGAAAAAAGAAAACTGAAATATGAAATTCAGACCTCAGGAGTGGAAAAAAAGAAAAAAATTAATTTGGATTTCACGAAGCTGAGGATGAGATATTAAAATTTAAAAAGGGAATTAATTTAGGACTAAAATATGCTTATGACAACGCTGTGGAGGAAGAATCAAAGGTCAGGGCAGTTGTAAGACCTACAAATTCCGAGGAATATTTTAGGCTAACGGAAAAACAAGTAAGATATACACATAGTTGATAGCGTGAGTGGATGAATGGTTAGTGAGGCGTAAGGAAAATAGATTTCCATTGTGGATACTATCCTATGTATAGGGTTTGAAACGCAGGAACTGCCAATAGAGATTCAGCAGGTACTAAATTAGTCACAATCATTTCATTCAGCTACTCGTTGTCGTTTGGTCTATGGAAATACGGGTTGGCGACACGGATGATGCGAAGAATTAATCGAAAAAATATTCTTAGCGGCAGTGGAGTGAAATAATAGCAGGATACCACTACACTCCCATTACACGGCGAGCAGAAGCACGGAAAGAAGTCAGCACTAACTTAGTATGTGCAGTCATGACTTTTACTTCAATGCGAGTCTACTTTATGGGTACTTAACAGTGCCTGATTCTCGATAAATTCTCAGTGCTGTTGCAAAAAGCCCGAGCAGGGAAAACGGAAAATAATATGACGAATTTTTTCTGCTTCTATATGACTGGAGTAAATCTATCTATTCCCATTCATGGCGCGTGTGCTTGAATCACAAGAGATGAATTCCAGTATGGAAAAATCCCAAACGTCTTTCCGTGCCGAAATCATCTCACTCCGAATTTGGTGTGCTTGAAATGTTTAAACCGTCGATCGGTTACGAGTGCTGCTATTTCCATCTTGAACGATATTCGTGGTAACGCTGATAATTCGGTGTAATGTGTAAGAAACAATTGACGGAAGACTTGTCTCTTATATGATATAAATTTACTAAAGGACAGAAAGAAATACTTCAATTCGTTGAAGGTAAATAAACTTAATTATTTAACTGTCATTAGTTACAATATTATTTATGTGTATAGTTACTTTTCAGAGCATTAAATCATTATAAAATATAAATTAAAAACAATTTAACGACAAAAGACACGGCCAGGTTATGGCTGGAGGTGAAGATGAAACGAGATGGAGGTGATTATCAGCGAATCCCGGATAAAATTTCATCACGAACGATTTAAGCACATCATTTCTAAACGTACGGAAACAGAACGAGTGAATCCTTAGTTACATACCGAAATTGATCTCGAATGGTTTAATTACACCTCTTCTCGTTTATTCCTGCAGTGAGCTGATCGCTCTGGAGCCTTGAGGTGGCTGTCGTTTATTTTGTGTAGGTTCTCACATTTTTACTATCCCAAACATCCCTCATCTCTCGAAGTCACTTCAGGAACAAGAATGAACCTCAACCTTTTCACACTCGTCACGGCATCACTCCAGCTCAAAAAACCACACGGCATCTCGTCCCACCTTACCACCTCGGCTCCCTCATCACCTTATCCCTCGAAAATAGGAGGGAGATTTCCCCGGGAAGATATTCCTGATTACTGGAGAGGGTTTTTTTCGCAAAGGATTCTCATTAGTCAGCGGCGCGCTTTGCATTCCAAACTCGAGACGGGCGGAGGGGCTTTCCTCAGTTTTTTTTTGTTCAAGCTCTTTGCCTCTCATCTTTGTAGCAATGTGAATCGAATGCGTAAAAACGGTATACCCCAATAAACCGGGAATTAGTTTTTTCATCCTATTTCTGAGACATTCACCACTATAAATTACCATCGCTTTTTTTCTTGTCCTCCCTCTCTCTAAATCTTGAATTTGAATCAGTCATTATCCTAAGTAGAAGTAGAAGAATATTGGGCGGAATCATGGATTTTTCTTTCACGTTTTCTACCGTAATCGAAAATTTACGTCCAACTAGAAACGAACCGCTAATGGTAACCGTCTTAATCACTCGATTTCAATTGAGATATTCAACCAGAAAAAGTTTGGCAAATTGTGATAGTGTTCGCTCCCCTTAGAGGAATTGAAAAAAAACAATAACGTGAGAGCGCTGGTTATGATGATCGCCTAAGGCTGGTTCAGTAACCGCTACGGTTACAACGTAAAATCTAACCTTACTTTATTCTAAGGCGGACTAGGGATTTGACATTTTATCCCGTTCGGTGGGATTCGAACGCACGGCAGCTGTACACGGTGGTCAGATCGGTACAGAGCCAGCATGGCAAACCAAAGGACTAGAGTACGAATTCCGCCTCGGGAGTAGCGTTTGTGCGAAAACTAGGCTTATGGATACGTTAGGTCAAACGCTGCGACATAATCTTAGTGATATATTATCCATCTATGCATTATGCAACGCTGATTTTCCACTTGTTTACACCCTCTCTCTCGCCCCTAACACGCTCCGTAACATTCTTGAAGTCCCCCTAACTTACGTAACGCTGCCAATAACCTCTCTTCGTGTGATCGATAAAGCAGGTATTTATTACAAAAACCTTATTTATTTATCGATACTATTATTTATGCACTGGCTATTATTTGTAATATTATCATTTTTATTATAACGAAGAAAGACTTAATAAGGTATCAGTCTACCAACGTAACGGATGGTTGCCACACCCCTCCCCCCCACCCGCTTCCTATCGAACGTGCATCGTAATAGTTGTCCCGAACCCTTCAACTCTTTCAGCGTTACGCATTTTATGCCTCTTAGCAGCTGGAGCTATTTTGAAATCTAATTCTAATACTCGAACTCACGACTCACGGGTTGCCATTACGACGCATTACTGACCTCCACGTCTTATGGAAAGGTTGGTTGGTTGGTTATTCAAGGGTGACGACCGACAGGTGAGGTCACTTACGTCATTTTTAGTATAGGTGGGTAGTTGGGTACTGTAGGAACATTTCAGGTAATGGAGGAAGGGTGGAGAGAAAACCAACAGGCGCCAAGGGGACCACGGTTTAACGTTCCATCCGACGGACGGAGTACTGAACCTGAAATGACCTCCAATAGGCACTCAAGTCGGTAAGCGCCACTGCCGGGAATCGAACCCGAGCCCTCGGGATGGAAGGCCAGTACTTACTCCAGCCACCACACCAACCTGATCCCCGTCTTACGGAGAGAATAAAGGTTCCTAAGCTTCACCTCCATATTATGAGTTTCCAGCTTCACTTCATTCTTTTTTCCTTCCTCTCAACTGCGGATGGGTGGGAACTCTTTTAAGGTCAGCGATGAAGTCATTCAGATAACGCAAGCGTTGAGATGAGCGCGAGCAAGTGCCCCGCGGCTCGATCTAAGGAGAACAATCCCATCCCATCCGAGATGAGAAGGGATATCTCGTCGAGATTCCCTCTTTTGGCCTAGCATTACCAAAGGAGTGTTCCAGAGGGAGATAAAAAGCACAAGGAAGGGTATTATTACAGGAATACTCATTCAAGAGACTTTGCTGCAGTTCGCCAGAATGAAATTGAAGTCTTCGTTGTCTAATTAGATATTTCTATAAGTACATGAAGAACTGAAAACCTTTGTCATTACTGGCTTATCTAAACATGCTGAGTTGACACGCCAAACGAAACAGAATGAAACCGAAGTATTCGTTGTCTAATTAGATATTTCTTTAAGTATATAAAGAACTGGAAACCGTTTGTCATTACTGGCTTGTCTAAACATGCTGAGGTGACACGCCAAACGATAAGACTGGATTCTAGTAGATACTGAAGTCAGCCTCCATACATTAATTGTCCTTCCATGATCATTTTTGGTCACTACCACTTATTCAGCCAGGTCAAAAGTAAAGAAACATAATTTACAACTAGAATTGCTGATTGCTGGAAATTTTCCCGAACTGTTTTCCATCTCGGTATCTAACTAGCAGAATTTTAAATAACAGAGATATTCAAGGCTACACTAAGAAAATCAACACTTCGGTGAAAGCGGAGAGGCGTTGATAACCTCTCAGCATTTTATTACGAGCCCTTGAGGCTTCCAACGGGGAAAACTGGGACCCGAAATACCACGCAATACGTGAAGATTCATAACACTATCCTAGTCGAAATATCAGCCATGATATCAACTCCATGAGGTAGAATTCTGCATAACAACAGAGCTGGCCATAGTTCTCTATGAGTGAAAATATGAGGATGATTTAATTGCCAAGTAATAGGTGGAATATGATGCCACTAAAAAACCTCACTCAATATTTGTACCGACAACGGTTAAATTCAAGCCATGATGCATAAAAATATGCGGAGAATCAGATTTTGAATTATTCCCACAGCGTTGGCGTTTTCACAGAGAATGAATTTAATGTGATAAAAAATTGAAGCGAGTTTATGTTTATGATTGTGTGAACGAATTATTAAAAGGTGGCTGGAATAATTACTCCCATAAGTACCACATTATAATTTTCCCAATAAATGTGTACATTTTCCAAAATTAAGTTAGTTTATAAAAATTTCCATACCACTAATATTAATTAAAAACGCTGGTTGCCATTTTTTAACTTATCACAATTTATAACCTCTAATTGCTTTAATTACCGGTAAAAAATAATTCTGACTTCAACAAGTATTGTTCAAGTTAATCTACATAACTAGCAACGTAAGTTCAAATGCTAGCAAGAAGGTAATTTGAGCTTACAGATTAAATAAGAAGAGCTGCTATCCACTCCGTTATTTACCGAAAGTTTTAGAAGCTCATAGCTTATCAGAACTTGAAGGGCACCGCAATACCACGGCCATAATTTATGAACAAAACAAAAAATCTTTCGCTACAACAGTTTTTATATAGCATGAGAACAATCGAGAAGTCTTATTTTCTCTGGTGGCGCCTCCTTGATGCGATTGGATCGTAAACATCGGAAACGGTGACATTAGAAGGGCTTTACAACCCAAAAGAAGTTTGCCGAAGGCCATTCATCAAGCCGCTAAGTCCCTAAGAAAGATAAGACACTGCAGCATCAGCAGTGGTACGTACTTTTTCACTCACGTGACCATTTTTTGCTTGACTTCCGCAAGAGAATACTCAATATAAAGTCATGGGAACAAAATTGTGAATGTGACGCAGTGGTAAAATGTAATGATGGTAGTCAGGGATACGTAAGCATAGAACAAACGATCAAAACCAAGCCACGTTTTTTTGCAGGAATCGGGTCCCAGTGATTCTTCGGAGCCCTAAGTTGAAACAGCTGGTTAAACAACTAATTCCCATCCCCTCACAAGACTAAAGATAGACATGAATATAATTGCCTACGCTCGTAATTATCTGCACAGATCACTTTCTGACAGATTTTCCTCTGTGGAAAAGCAAGGGCATAGTGGGTATCCCGAGTTTTATTGCGCGTTCTCCACACATGTTCGTACGACCCTACATAAAACCAGATTTCAGAAGAGGAAAAATTTTATATATACATATAATGTTCTTGTTTTCGCTTTTAGGGTAGAACACGGGCAGCTCTGATCTTTTACGTCATTAAGAATGAAGAGAAGATTAGGAAGAGGTAACGATTTCTTTTAGGGGTTAGAAGAAGGGTGGGGAGAATACAAGCCGTCATCGACATAAGCAAACTCTAAACTAAAGCGACTAACGGGACCACTGTTTTACGTCCCATTCGAAGGACAGAATGATGAACTTGAAGTGCTCTTCACAACAAACTCACGTTGTGACTACGACATCAACCTCATCTCTGGGCAACATTTTTGAGGAAACCATATGTACCTTGTTTTTTAATGCACATACCCCTTAGCATGCATGCCGATCAGTTTTGGGATTCAAGAAAGAAGTTTGAGATCAGGAAATAAATTGCACACAAATGCTCAGATCACGAGGAAAAAACTGTCAAGTTCATTCGGAATCCTATACCGTCACACTGACGGCTGAGTCTTCTCTTCCGAGGGTAGTATAAACACGCCCATTTGTGAGAGACCATACGGGAAGGATGGAAAGAGGGGGAAGGAGGAAACTGCATCTTACTGAGTAACTATCGCCCAATGAGGAGCACTTCGCGGAATGAGACGCGGAGAGTGAAGCGACGGGCAGGCGCTCAATTGGCTCTCATGTTGACGACTCCTCTCACTGAAACCCATGACGCTGTTACACTATCGCACCTCAAGAAATACAATCATCCGTCAAACGGAGTAAAATTTATTGTCTACGTGGAGACGTGAGCAGAAACTCGAGACTAGGGATGGAAAACAATGATTCCACGAAAACGAGTAAACATCTACATCTACACGATACCCTGCAAGCCACCGCGAGGGTGTGTGGCAGGGGGTGAAGATCACCAAGCATGCACTATTGATATATGATACACTACACTATTGATACGTAAATTAAGGTAGTAGGGTCTTATTAGGGAATGCTACGGAGAATTATATGGTATAGGAAAAGGACGCTGAAAAAATTGCAAAACGAGCGTTTTTTTATGTATGGATTACCTTACCTTATACCTACTCTTAACTTACACTTACCTTACCTACGAGATTACCTTACCAGGTTTTACAAAGCTTTTGTACGAATATTCGTGGAGGACAAAATACAATTACCCTACCCTTACCTAAGAGACATCCGTGCCTAAGAGAAATATAGGCACGTTTTAGACGTGATGATAAATGAAAATAGAGCAGCACACAATACAGAGCGCATGTCATACGCTGATACTTGCACAGTAGAATCCGTTTAATGGCTTTTCAAGTCAACGGAGATGAAACGAAGTAGCCCCAAGCAAATTCAGTTACGAGGTTATGATCCTATATAATTTGTATAATTTTTAGGATACTGAACAGCATACAGCGTGTCAAAAGTATTATCCTGGGCCAAGCTAATTGGATAAATTTTCCACATATTCTCCGACACTGTTCGGAATCATAAAATCCTCACGTTATTTTCCATTCGACCAGGACATTATTTCAATTTTTGACCTTTTTATTCACCGAAGTCATTTATTTTTACGATTGCTTCCACTATGGCTGTGTTCCTATCACTGGTTAGCTTTCAAATTATTTACTTAAAAAATTTGCAGCTTTTAAATCAAAAAGAAAAATACTTAAATTATGTAATTTAATTTGGCTAAATATTAATCAGTAAAACTATCACATGAATGATAAAAAACTCTAATTTTTTTGTTTAAAAAATCTTTCACAGAGCATTTGAAAATGTTGCATCAAAATAATTCTCCACTTGTTAGTCTCAAATACCTCTTTCATCGGGTGTATCGTAATTCAGACTAACAGAGAAGGAACGACGCACGCTCTCAACTGATATGTTTTTATAACTTCAGACTATCCGCTTAACAAACCGAGCACACCTCAAAATAAAAGGGATTCATTAAAAACCTTGGCTTCACACGCAAGCCTCGCAATAGCGGACGCATACTCCAAAATGACACCAATTACATAGCACCTCGCAGGCACACGGCACCAGGACAAAGGAAACCAATTAAAGAATGCATAAATAAACTCTTGGGCGGAAAGGGTAGAAAAACTTTCTTTCGTCGCTAATGAAACCGCGGTGTACTCCAACGTTGGAAATCGCACAAACGGAGCACAGACGCACTTCCGAAGTACTCACACAAAAACAGTTTCGAGAGCACGCGAAAATACAAAATTGTCGTCGCGCGCCGAAGAAAAGCAACAGCAGCAATTGAATTGACTAAGTCAAATTCGAACCCACGCGAAACTCTTGATGGAAAAACAACATGGAAAAACAATATAAAACATCACCGCGGGGAGAGATCGTGGGAGTTATATGGAAAGGAAATAGGAAGTTGGGATAAATGAATAACTTGGGGAAAAGCAGGGGGTGGGGGAAGGAGGAGGGCCTTCCAATTGGCGTCTGGAGGGGCGGCCCGAAAAACTCATCCGAGCGTCTGGATGGCGGGAGAACTGCACGGGAGAGAGAGGGCAGGTGCGTCGGGCATTAATTATTCCTCTTTCCTTCCCTCCCACCCTCCCTGCCACCCCTCGAGCGACGCGCCCCTGACAATTGTTTCCGCTTCAACCCCCTCAAAACCGTCCATCCGCGCGCGCCACCTATATAGCTCCCATCCTTTTCCCCACCTTCACTTCTTCGTTACCCTTTCCCGATCCTCTTACACGCGGGTGATCCCCTCTACTATCCCCTTCCGCTTTATTAATTTTTTTTGCAATTTTTTCACCCCCTTCGTTAGTTACTTTTTTCCGTGAGCCGCCGTAACCCCGGAGCTCCGTAAGGGTCGGTTGATACCGTTCCGTCATTCAGAGGGAAAGGGGAATAAGTATACGAGAGAGAAAGAGAAACGATGCGACGCACGCCAGACGTGAGTGAAGGAATGGTTACCGTACTCTAAATGAATGTGTTTGGGCGTCAATAGAAAGCAACGGAGAGCTGCTAGGTTTGTAAGTTAGTCAGCAAACCAAAGGTTAAGGTCATTTAGCCAGTTTATGTGGGTAATTAGGTAGAGGCAAAATACATCAGAAAACGAAGATACATAGGCTGGAAAAAACTGTGTTAGCATTATCCTACTATTAAGAAAAGCACCAAGGGGGTCACCACAATTTAATATCCCATCCGAAGGACAGAATACCGCTTTCGAAGTGCTTGCAGCAAACCACTCAATTAGGGAGGACAGATGAACCAATGAAAAATCTCCGCCGCTGCCAGGGTTCAAGCCCAGGCCTTCGGGATAGGACGCCCGCGATCATGCTCCGACACTAACCGAAGTACAAAACTATCAAAGCATGTCAATCTTTTCCGCAAAACAATTTTAACTGTGGTAAGCTCGAAGGAATTGCGAAGCGGGTAGTGCAAAAGAATGTAACGCATTAACATTTTTGCTTCGAAATCGTAGCAAATTACCGAATCGTTATCTCGTGCTCTGGGGGCAATGGAAAGCAGAAAGATAATGGGATATAGAGGGCAGTCATAAAAATAAGAATGTAAGGCAAGCGGAGAAATGAATTGAAAATTACAGGTACATCAGATGGTTTTAAGTACGCTGAACACAAGAAAGAAATTGCGTAAGAGAAAAACCTTCCTTTTTAGATAAGGCGATGACAGCTCGCACTGATGAACCGCAAAGCAACGGCGGTGAAGAGCAAATCAAAAGCACATGAAAGACATGACATTACTTTGACAATTAAAGTCTCAACTGGAAGTCATGCCGTGTGGTTGCGTGGTTTCACCCTAGTCATTGTGATTTTTTTCCTTTCCTTGAGCATTCTGAGGGTGGTTTGAATGCTCTGAGTTAAAAGTTTGTGAAAGATCTATATCTATGTTATATACATAATGCCCAGCAAGAAACCGCAAGGGTGTGTCATGGGGTGGACCATCACCATGTATAAAGTGTGAATCATGTATACATCATCATCATTTTATGCATCATCACCATGCATAAAATATGAAGCATCTGATGATGATGCTTTACAAGTATCCCTATCGGTCATGTGATGCTGTAGTTGTAAATGGCGATAGTTCATATTGATTATCTGAGCTATATAGAACCCTGAAAATCACAGGAGTGTGGTATATACGAAGATAAATATTTCTTTCGCGGTACGAAGATGCGAAGACTTGATTCATTGGAAATAAACGCACAATAAACACAGAAATTAACAGATTAAACCAATAACTCATTTTTCATTCACATTTTGACTCTATGAATGAATTCTGATTAAATTTAAATAGCATAACACCGAATTGCATTACCAATTTTTTTCGAGAGATTCCATTATTGGCGAGCTGAAAAGCTTCCCCTTTGATTAAATCAATATTCCATTTGAGCGGGTCCCAACGTTTTATGTGGCGAGCATTTTTGACAAAACCGAACGCATCGAAAAACCAAAACCACATTCACGTTCTGAAGGTTTGGTCACGCTTACGCGCGAGCTAGAAGCGAAGTATAAAAAAGGAACACGATGAAATACGCACTGAGGGACCACCAGCGCGGGTGCACAGCTTCATAAAAAAACCTGAATCCCTACGGACTTCATTTCGCGACCGCAAAACTCAAATTGGCAGGAGCAGGGAATGTAAAATAAAAAAACAACCCTCGGTGGGAGACAAAAAAAAACAAAATAGACGCGCATAAAATTTGAGGGGGCAAATTGACCATTGGTGACAACCGAGCGGTTGCTATGGAGACGCTGGGCATAGGCCACGGGTGTTGGATAGAAAGGAGACGAAAAAATAAATAAAGAAGGTTGAAGGGGAACGGACACCTTTGCGGGCAGGAGGAAATGAAGGGAAAAGCGACGATCCCAGGTAGGAGAGCGGTCATTGTGGGGGAGGGGCGTTCGTTGCCATGGCGATGGCAAGGGATGAATGAGGAGGAAGAGGGCCGAGTAAAATGAGAGGGGGAGAGGAAGAGAGAGATGAGGCGGAGCTAGGACAAGAAAAGGGGAGGGAGGGTGTGAAGTGGGAAGAAGAAATAACTGGGACCCCGCTGTCAGACGGGGTGGATGGCCCAGCCCGGGCACTACATCAACCGCAACAATGACTCCACATATTTTCACGACGTTTCTGAGTGACGTTCTCTGTCGCCAGAAATTAGGCCGCGCGAAGGGATAAATAATAAAATGGACTGTCAATTGCATGCCGAGCACGACGGTTTGAGGGAGGGGAGGAGGGGTAAAAGGCCGTCACGAGACCCAGGACTCTTTTGTGCCCGTATCCTGGACAGGATCTGTACCCTCTAAAGCTTTGCGCTGGGGAAATTGTCAGCGGACAACAAAAAAAACCACTGACCACCTTCGGTGTGAGGAATTTGCCATACAGCATTCACTCTATATGTGCCGATTCTTCCATCTCTACGTACGAGCAATAAGGCACACCAACTTATACGGTTAAGAAGGTGTTTTTAAAGGATTATAGGGAATTATCTAATCACAATATATCTAAATTGTTAACAAATCTAAATTTTTCGTGATCTGGGAAGCTAAATATCTTTTGGATATGCAACTGGTAGGCAAAAAGCTTAACTGATAAATTTTTCCATGGATTGAAAAGACAACGAGTAAAATATAAATCAAATTGTAAAAAGCTTCTCAAATACTTTGAACGCTACCAAGAGCCTAAAAGTTTGATAAGATATGCAAATGATTTCACGCGCAGAATTTGCAGTGGCCTATTGTAAATATTCTCTTTAGTGAATAAACGAAGAAGGCAACTAATTGACAACAACAAAATATATTCTCCTGAGGATACTTAACAATTATATTAATTAATCTACGCTTTTATGCTATCATGTAAATTTCCGCAGCAAATATCCATTTTTTTCTGTTTCCTTCGGGATAAATAAATTTTCTTGACTAAAATATATTTCCGAATCACTATTTTATTTTAAAATACCTTAAAGTACGGGTGTAATAATTACGTTATTTAATAAACAGATTTTGCCAAGCAAAACTATTTTTTGCAACTGAAACCTCAATTCGAAAGTAATCTTGTGGTGCACTTTTCTTAAGAAGCAAAGAGTAAAAAATGAACGATGTTAACAAAGAAAACTGTTTCCGGACTACTTGGTAAAGTTTCTCCCACATATGGAACAGGGGATAGAAAAAACCCTAAGTCTAACCCCAGGAAGACACTAGGAATATTGAATTTCAGTGCTTTCAACCCTATTTTACATAAATGAAATTTTATTGAATTTATATTTAAAAGAATTTAAAGGTAAAAAAATACGCTCAGGAATCACAGGAGGAATTTCCATGAAGATCTTATCAACAAATCTTTTCAGAGGCAGAAAAGCGTGCTCTCTCTTAATAGCATTGAAAAGCCTTCACACCTTGGCCCTCCACTACCACACACCCCTGCCACACCCCTTTATGGTGGCTTGCAGGGTATTATGTAGATGTAGATGTACCAAAGAAGAATTTCAGTGGAGAGAAACTGCATATTAACGCGAAAAACGTCACAATTCCGACAGGTGACCTAAGTAACACCGAAACCGAATGGGGGCCGTTTCTCAACTGAACCGGTGAGCGTACAAACCCTCTAAAAACTGTCGTAAACCTGTTATGAAACCGCTTAAGTAGCATCCGATGTGAAATATAGGCGAGCCGCACAGCATTAATAACTACTGGACGGCTACGTGTAGGTTAATAACAAGGACTGCTAAACTGGCTCGTCGCCAGTTTTGCCTTTGCTGGGGTGAGAATCGACCTCCACTCACTTTGCACTACACCTGGAAAATAACCTGGGAGCAGGGATAAAAGTCTAATTAATATGAGCTTCATTTCTTAAGGGAGACAAGGTTGGTATAGATGCCATATAACTGTCCTTCATCCCGAGAGCCCGGATTCGACTCCCGGAAATGGCAGATTTTTCAACATGTTACCAGTCCCTATTTAAGAGCTAAAAGGTAAACACTGTTAGTGTACTCTCCGGTCATCAGATGGGACATTAAACAGTGGACCCCTCGGCGTATTCATCTACATCTACATCTACACGATACCCTGCAAGCCACCGCGAGGGTGTGTGGCAGGGGGTGAAGATCACCAAGCATACACTACTAACATGCAAGCAAGCAACTAAAGGGTCTCATGCAACTAGATTGTTAGTATCTATAGTATTTGAGGGGTTAATACATGCATCATGCACTACAGAATACTCTAAAATATTTCCTCTACCTATCCCTTTCCTATGCTGCCTAATCTGTTCTCTTATAGTACGGGGGAAAAATGCCATTTTGAATCTATCTGTACAACAATCTATCTCTCTAATCTTATTTATCTGGTCGAATCTAGCATAATACGCTGGTGTTTTTAATATGTGCCTAACATCTTCAGTAAAGCTATCCGATTGAAATTTCTCCAATAGATTTAATCTGGACTTTAACCTACGCTCTGATAATGATTCCCACCCTAATTCTTGTATTAATTCTGATACACTACTCAACCTATCGTAACACCTTTTGACGAACCTAGCTGCTCTACGCTGCACACTGTCTAGTTCTCTCATCAAACCTAATTCATTAGGATCCCATACACTGGCTGCATACTCAAGGTGGGGCCTAACTAGTGAAAAGTAGCATCGCTCTTTTGTCTTCTCATCACATTTCCCAAGTACTCTTTTTATAAATCCTAGCTTTCTCTTCGCTCGGCCGCATATTTCCCTTATGTGTCTTCCCCACGATAAATCTTTAGTGATTGTTACACCTAAATATCTTACGGTTTCAACGTTTTCGATCTTCGTGTTATTAATTCTATAGGATCGCTCTATCGAATTATTCCTCCTCCAAAAATTGATAGCTACACACTTTTTAAGGTTGAGTTCTAACTGCCATTTGTCGCACCACTCTTGAATTGCATCTAAATCCTTGCTAAGTGATTTCGTGTCCTCTTCGTTCGATATACCCCTGTACACCACCGCATCGTCTGCAAAAAGTCTAAGGTTACTACTAACTACGGTACCCAAATCGTTTATGTATAAAAGAAATAGAAGCGGACCTACTACGCTACCCTGTCAATCATCAATCATCATCAAGGGTCAACAACCCAAGGATTGGTTTGACGCAGCCCTCCACTCGCTTCCTCTATCGGCTAACCTCTTCATATTAATATAATTCCTTTCTTTTACATCCTTCACAACCTGTTCTATACATCTCATACGAGTCCTGCCTTCTCCGAACTTCCCGTTCACTTTTCCCTCGACGATTGTCTTCATCAAGCCATCGTGTCTTAAGACATGGCCGATTAAGTTGTCCCGTTTTCTTTTTAGAGCTTTCAGCAGACTTCTCTTTTCTCCCACTCTTCTTAGGACTTACTCAGTAAATGCCTTTAATCTTCATCATTCTTCTGTAACACCGCATTTCGAATGCTTCTACCCTTTTCTTCTCCGCTGCTGTCATCGTCCATACCTAACTGCCATAAAGAAACATACTCCCGATTTATGTTCTTACGAATTGTTTCCTTATTTCAACGCTTGTATTTCCAGCTGTAAGTAGATTCTTCTTTTGGTAGAATACCCTCTTTGCCTGGGATATTCTATTGACTATTCCTTAATAACACCTACATAAACTTAATTCCTCAGCTGCAGCTAGAAATTCAGCCACAGCCTCCTCTAAAAAGTCTTTTATTAGCCAATCTCACTCATTATCATCATCCATTTAAGTCTAGAAAATTATTTTTTTATTTACGGATATTATTTCAAAATTCATACTTTTGGTTACCCAGCCTCTGAAAGTACATCAAGGCAATTTATGACGGTGCTGTGAGGGGTGTGCGACAAAATCAAAACATTCTGGTGCACGTAAAACCCTAACACTTTTCGCTAAACCGTCGAAGAAAAGGTTGGTGGGTAGACGAGGTCACCCGATGAGACAACTCCCTTTCTCTCTCTTTCTCCTTTACGGAGGATTATAGGGTTAGGGTACCTCAAACTGGAGCGGAGATAGCTCAATCTCCACGGCAGCATTCCGTGATGCAATTTCAGCGCCGGCCTCAAGTCCCAACGGGGAAAAAGGGTCCGAGCGGAGGGCAGAAGGGGAGGGAAGCAATGGCCGACGGAAATTTCAAGGGGAGACGGCCGTTTGAGGGCGCGATGAGGTGTCTATTGCGAAGGATACGGTTCGAGGCTTCACTTGGTGGAGCTATGCTTGGCGTCAGGCTACACAAGAAAAGAAAATGTATTTTCTGTCCCACCGATAGATTCACTAAACTGCATTCCATTTATTTAATTGCAATCCAAAATTACACTTTGCCAAATATCTTCTATTCTATTACCATACCACTGATTTTAAACCGGACATTATGCACGGGGAAAAAAATGGACAAAACCAGGTCTAGCCACCACCCAGGTTTAGCCCACTCGTGTTCCTAGGTCACTACTATACCGATCTCCCAAACATTTCTCCCTCAAACCATCCTCCCCGAGCCACTCTGCAGTACCCAACCTTCCCACAATCCTCTCCGACTAATCTCTTATTCGTGTTCTACCGGTTGTTTATGTTCTACCGGATGTTTAGATACGTAAAACCTTTAGCCGACCCCTATCTTTGATGATGCCATGTTCAGTTCAGCTCGAAGTAACTCCTACCTCCTGATCCAAACTACTACTTCTTCTTCTCCCTCTAGGTAGCCAACCCAATATCCTTTCGTCTTTACGTCCTTCGAAACACCCTCGCCTTTATTACCTGCTCCGACCAAAACTTCTGCCTTTTCTGAATTTCCTCAATCAACTTCCTTTCCACTCCCACAAATCTCTAGCACTTCTTCCTTCGCCTTCCTTTCCACCCATCTTGCTTTCTGTATCCCTCTCAATCTCTGTCTTTTTTCATCTTTTTAAAGTCCAAGTCTCCACGCCATACAGAGCCACGCTCCATCATAGACTTTTAAGTAGGCTTTCCTTCACCTTCATTCTCAACGACCTCCTCATAAGTTCTCTACGATTAAACGCCTGTTTCGCCAGCGCGATTCGCCTTATTACTTTGATGCTGCTATGTACTTTTCCCTAAGGAATCATATCAATGGAACTAAACTGCCTGACTTGCTCCAGCTCCTGAATAATTTTGTACATTTAGATCTAACCCGGCTCTTTTTGCTATGAAAAATCTCGCCACTCCAGTACTCTTCATGGTGACATTCTATGTGAAATGTACATACCACCTCCGGATTCCTATTTCGTCAACGTTGTGCTTCTCCATTTCCACATAAGTAGTGCTTTGCAATCTAGAGACTATTTCGCCCAAAGCATCCATCTGTACCACCTTCAGCTTTTCTTTGTCCCTCTTTCACTTTCTTAGTTCCCAGGTTTCTGAGCCACATACTATAGTATTTTAATCTAACGGTAAAAATAGCTAAATAACTCTTGAAACAATCGAGAAGATACCCTGTCACGAAGCCGGTCCCTGTTGTATAAATCTATCCGCAGGATAGCAAGTTTTTTTTCCTTGCGAATCGCGAAGCGAAGGAGACATCCTCAAAGGAAGTGGCAGGCACACGTGCGCAGGCGTCTTCTCCCTCGCGCCAAACGCCTTCTGCACGTCCAGGCGGCCCGAATCGTCGTCCGTCTTCATTCGCCTCAATTCAAGCGGGTGGGATCGGAAAGACTTACTGCGTTCACTTGCCCTCCCCCTCTCCCCTCGTGTCCCCAACACTCGGCGCGACGTGGGAGTACAACATGCAGGCCCAAGAGGCGATCCTCCAGACGGTGGGCATCTCGTTTCGATGCCTCGACACAATCTCCAAGAACCCTCTTGAATTTTTCTCTCTTAACTACCATCGCTAAAGAAGGACGGCCAAAGATCCTGTCGGTGGATGAGAAGAGTCTCGAACACGTCATATAGCATTTGCGGAAAAAATAAAAGACCCGACCTCGGTAGTCGAGCCGGTAAAATAACTCAAAGGTGGCGGGTTCGAATCCCACCCACGGCATGGATGTTGTTCTTCACAAAAAGACTAATAATAGTGGTTGGTTGGTCTGGGGAAGCGACCGACAGCCAAGGTCATTTGCAACAATTTAGTACGGGTGAGTAATTCGGTGAAGGTAGGAATTTTAAAGGGAAAGGAGGAAGGTTGAAGTGAAACCCGGCGTCGGCGTTAGGAAGCATGTCACCGAAAGGCGTCAAAAGATTTAGCGTCCCATACGACGGACAGAGTTCTGTACTAGAAGTGTTCTCCACACAGATTACCGGTGGGGACCACTGAAAAGTCTCTTCCAACGTCGGGATTCAAACTCGGGAACTATAGAAGGAAAGCCAGTAATCTATCCACCAAACCAACCCGACTCCCATCTTTGGATTATGATTATCATATAGTTATGTTAAATGGTGCGATATAGCCAAAGCAGTTGTAGTACATTAAACCTATTTAAACTAATATGTACTATCAAAAATAAATGAGATGTCACCTGTTTGCGCCAGTAATTTGATTGGCCGGGAGCCTCACAGGGAGCGAGGGTGTCGCTCGCCTTTTGTTTGTGTTTTGTTTTTTTTTGCTCACACGGCCGCGTGGTGTGCTGTGTACGTGTGCTGTGTGTGGTTTGAATAGATGTAGTAGTAATAGTATTCCAAAGGTGTTCGTGTCGTGGAGAAATACGCTGAAGGGAGTTTTTCGACCAGCCGACCTGTTCTGTGGAGGGGCCAACACTACATGAGGTGAGTTATGACTTTCGCTCGTGAGGCTCCCATAATAATTTGGTAAATCGGATTAAGGTTGGCGCAGCAATACAGTCCACTTAAAAATAGTTCAATCGCCATCGATTCGGAATCGTACAATCGTTGAAACAAATTTGAATTTGAAATTTTAAATTTCCTTAACGACTTCACGTTGCAGATGATTAAACCGAAGAGCGGTCCGCGGAGAATTTTGCCTGATATTGGCACAGAATATGCGGTTATTGGATAACGCGATGAAACGAATGCTATGCGAAAATATCAAGTGAAAGCTGCAAATTGATTTTCTACTTCACCGGCACGAAGTGATACCAGCGAAGTATGCCATTAAAATGAACAAATGGGGATTATATCCCCAAAAAAAATTAATCAGGTTATAAAATGCCTGGCACATTTGAATAGTCATAATTAAATAAACAGAAAATGTAATACAATAAAAGAATTATCAAGCATTAAATATTTAATAAGTATGCGGAAGTAAAATATTTTTCCCTATGGCCGAAGTTTATAGGTGGTGTATTCCAGAACTTAGAACTCGAACTTAGTGTCAATCTTAAGCATCAATTCTGACAATGCCGACAGTGTAAACCTCTATGAAATAGTATTTTATGTGCACTCTCCTCTAAATATCTTATTTTCCATTATCATTTAGTCCCATATGAGCTCTGTGATACATGCTGAGGATGAGGCTTTCACGGAGAGGCAACGAAGGGATCTCAAAGATGAATTAAATGTTGGGAAACTTTCATGCTTAGCATCAGACTATAGATTACAGGTTGAGGCACTATTTCTCACATCTTTACTTTCCTTCACGCGCAATGAATCTCAGGATTAACATGAAAGAAAGTTCAACTTCATGCCAGGATTTTTCCGTAAACATATTCAACATTACCGTTAAATGAACAGTGTATTATTCGTTTCGGGGCAAACCTGATCTGAAAATAGATCGAGCGTAGGTGCGCCATTCCTGCACAGTATTAATCACCTCTTCTTGGGATCGCTCAATATCAACACTTCCTCCACACTCCATGATCCTCGCCGACCCGCACAATTTCAACTTCATTTAGACTCATTCATCCACTCCCGCGCTCGCATTTATCAATCCTCTCCTAATCCCAATGCCACGGCTCTTAATTCCCAACACCCCCTCAATCCCCTATCTGTCTTGCCCCGCGGAAAATAGCGCGGCTGGCTTCACGGGGATGTTTTATTGCCGTCGTGGCCCACGAGGTTGCGAGTCAAGGTCGCGCGCGCGTCTCCTCCAGCCGAGGGGCACTCGATTTCAAGTCCTCAACGCCACCAAGGATCTCTTGGCCTTCAACCCTTCCCACTCCGCTGCGTTCCTTCCACTGAGCTACTTCTATCGACCATAAAACGCAACTGCAGGAGATGCGATGCGCTGTCGAGGCGTTCCCAAAGCCCAAAATAAGTTTAGTCAAACCATTTCTGTTTGCTGTCATTATCTCAAGAGAGTCCTTGCGCTCGTGGTTAACGAATTCACAACTCCTTAACTTAGTATAATCACCAGCCATCGATCCTAAGATCGGTTTGACACAGCTCTCCACTCGATTCTCTTGCCAGCTAACATCTTAATTTTAATATACGATTTTTTTCAAAAACTTCACTACAAGCTCCTTTCAATCCATACGATACCCTTCGCCATTCTTGCCACTCTATTTTCACACAGCAATTTTTTCCTCAAATCAACTCTCATGTAGGGTGCCCGAGACCCTATAGTAGCATGTTTGCTTGTCTATAGTGCATTCGTGGTGATCTTCACCCCCTGCCACACACCCTCGCGGTGGCTTGCACGGTATCGCGTACGTGTAGATGTAGGATGTCTCGTCTTCTCTTTAAAGCATTTGTCAGACTTCCCCTTCTTCAGACTTATCAGACTTCTCATCTCCCACTCTTCTATGAACTTCTCCGTTTGTCATTCGGTTGATTATTTTATAACCATACACTGTACTTCACAGTTCGCACGCTCTCATAATAAGGATCAATGGTCAGAAACTATGGTTATTCCGTGTCAAACAATTGTTAGAATTGTTAGAAAATTGTTGGTGTGGTAGGGGAGAGGAGAAAGGCAGAGGATGGGTGATTTGAGATCTTCCTGAAAGTGCAGGAATGTTACCAAAATACCCGTCCTCATTTCATGCCATTCGTAAGGAAATAAGATGAAAGAAATTTATCTCTGATTAGTGTCATGCCAATTATTGTGCCGCAAATCATGTGTGGGAAAATTAAATGCCTAAATCTATCTGCTACCGGATATATTTCTCTAATATCACTCCATATGATAATTAAGTGGTAAAATTAGAGAAATAATTACCCTAAACTAATATTACAAAAACCGATGACAGTATTTTACAGGGATCTCTTTCTATCCCGGTAACTACAATAAGGAAGCGCATAATTTCACGTTTTTTGATAAAACAACTATTTTCATTCCACATAGATCCATTGAAGAGTGAATATTGAAAGGTATGATGTATTCAAAGATATTAATATAAACTTTCGGGCTGGTTAGTGATTTTATGTATATTATCATTAGATTTAATCCTTTATTAACCTGAATTTGCACAGGCATTATTATCGATATTTACTATATTTATAAAGAAACCAATGTATCTAAGGCATTTCGAATGAAAAATTTTCAATGAATGACATATTAAACATGAAATTCTTGTAGTCAATATCACTGGGAGTAGTAGTTGACCAGAGTAGTAGTTGTTTCGATCTAATTAGGATTCTGGTTTATAGCCAAGTTGTTATAAATCCCATATTTGATTCCCAACATATGAATCCTCCATCAAAGACATAAGACCACTCTTCACTTAATACAATGTCATACGAGGTCAAAAGAAGAAGTATGTGTAACTATCATGTCGTAAAAACTGACAGAGCCAAATTTGTTCTTACCTTAATCTAACTACTAGCAATAAGTGACGGAGGTTAATAGTTGGCAATCGATTATCACCATTCGATTTCATTCAACATCGTTTGCCGTTTCAAATTATCCGTTTGCGTGGTTCAGACCCATATGGCATCAAGTAATGCGTTAATTTTTCAGTCTGAATCAAACTTTACTTTAAGAACAGCCACCCGGCGCCTCACTCTGTTGGGATACGTGCAGTAAGATCGCTATGCATGAACGTTTATAGCAGTGTTCGTGGAATTAGGTTCTAAGAGCTAAAACTGCTTTGGTTATACCTTACCATCTGACTTAATTCTGACCCTAATCCGAAGAAGAACAAAATATCCATACCCAAGGCGGAATTCTAACCCGAATCCTTGTTGCAACAAGGCCGGAAATTGACCAGCCTGACTACCGAGTCCGACAAAAGTATAATTCTATGATAATATAGGTACTTCATTGTTGTTACGTACGAAAAATAAATAAATTTATCGGCCATTTATAATGGGGTTTTTAAAGCGATATTTCCCGTTATCGAATAAATTCCTCCTCTATAAAACCGGGAGGGATTGGTTTAGCGTAGCGGTTGCAGAAAGTCTACCATCCCGAGGGTCCGAGTTCAATTCCTGAGAGTGAAAATATTTTTCAATGGAATCCCGGTCCGTACTTGAGTGTTGTGCGGAGGGTCTTCAAATTCAGCACTTCGTCAGTCTATTGAGACGTTAAGACGTTAATCCATTGGCGCCTTTCGTTAAGAGTGGGCTAATGCTGATGACTGACTTCAGACTACTCTTCCGCCATTCCCTAAATCCCCACCTATACCCAAATACCCATTTCTCCTTAACGGTATAAGTGACCTTACTTGTCAATCACCTTCACAAATAACAACAATAACTTTTAAACCAGAGGCGTCAAATTACGTGTTCTCAACATCCCGAAGAAATTTTACAATCCTATGAATCACAAAGCTGGGATTCATTATGAATACGACCCATCCTTTTCCAACAACTAATGGCTCAGTATTAAAAGATCTTAGGCAGAACAAAGGTTATCACAATATCTTAAGCAGACGGTTGAGCTGGATGATAGCAGAAAAAAAGCGAAGAATCACGATTGCAAACATCTTCACTGAAATGGAATGGGGGAAGAGGGGGGTGACGCAGTGCATTATGGGGTGGGATGGCAAAGGACGGAGGGGAGAGGCTAAGCCAATTGTTCCATTAAAAGGGGTCTGCTACTCACTCATCAGCCAGCTGGCTCGCGGAGTGAGTTTAAGTGGGCGGGCAATACCGGCAGAAAATAGAGCTTCGCGAACGACCGCCAATAACACCGGCAATTCCGCCGAAGCCATTTTACCTACGCTGAAGAGATCAAACAACTTCGCCGAGAGAAATTCAGAAGCAGAACGCGGCTTGTTGACATTTGAGCCGATATCCAGATAGATACGCCGCACATTTGCATGAAACGATGAGTTGCTTGAATCATGACTTAGAAAACTTGGGACCAGAGCAATATAGCATCAGTAGAATTCAGTTTATAAGTGCTCTAACTGCTGTTGTTAGGTATGTCGCACGGTCTAACCTAACTTACTATATACTATGCTTTATTACAAGACATACAACATCCATGCCCGAGGCGGGTTTCAAACCCGAGTAACTTTGTGTTGTCAGGCTGATACACTGCCAATCTCTAGCAACTCCTGCAGGCAAAGTCTCGTTTAATATGTGCGTAACATAAAGCTCACAAAATTTTCTCAATAAATTGTAATACATAAACAAACCCGATTCAGGTGTGATGTGGTGGAAACGTTCCATATTAATAGAAAGATATTGCAATTTTCCACAAGTTACTTGTGGAAATTTGCAATATCTTTCTATTAGTATAAAATTGAAACACACTAAGACTATCATGCTGCAGTAACATACCCCGAGTCGAGCAATTGACTGGTCAAAAAAAACTGTAGCAGTAGTGGTAGTTATTCGCCGTGGAAAACCGACAGCTTTGTCCATTTGTGCCATTAGGCTGGGCAAGTAATTAGGTGTAGGTAAAATTTGTCAGAGAAAGGAGGAGGGACTGAGGGAAACCCGGTATCGGCATACACTCACTCTTAACGAGACAAGTGGCAAGGGGTCAACGGCTTAACGTTTAATTTCACGGATGGGGTAAGCCCTAAAATAGAAGTCCACTCCACACAGAACTCAAGTGGGGACAGGTATACCTACGCAGAACCCATACCACAGCAAGAATTCGTACCCAGACCCGGGGGGTGGGAAGCCAACACTGAAGACATCACAGCAACTAGATTCCCGGGAAATATACAATTACAGCAGCCGATATTTTATTGTTTCCGACGGAGTTTATCTTCATTAGGTTTAAGTTGAACCCAATACGACATTAAAAGGTCAATCATCTTCAAGTCTAACTCTACTGTGATTTCTCAATTGAATGAGAATATATGATGAATTACCTCCACTTACGAGAGCCTCAAGTTTCCCCGAACGGTACATTATTTTGCTCGTCGTATCTCAGATTTTTCCATCTTAATTTCTTACTCCTTCATTGCACAGAAAACTCAACCTTTTTCCGCCACATTTTTCTCGGTCACTTAATATTTTACACTGTGTCGCAGCCAAAGAAAGCTCTAAGCTCTGCACAACCTCCATCAACTTCCCTTCACTACTTAAAATTTCTACCACAACGTCACCCCCTTTTCACACTCAGGTTATGTCAGTTGAGAAAGCACCTCCCCAATATGTATTACAGCCAGTATTTTATTCTCGACAATGCATAAATATCAGGAATCTTTCTTTCATTGAAACATACCGGCTAAGGTATGTTTAGATTGACATGAACACGTCTAAATGTTCCAATGCGGCGAGATACAGCTTTATTTAACTAACTGTTGTATACTTTGACATCCTTCTTATCTTTGATGCATTTAAACTTGATGCTCTTCTTCCCCTTATTGCGTACTTAATCATTCTCCCCTCAGGAGCCGAGAACATCACGCCGTTAGGGTTAAAGTGGAAAAAAGAATAAAACCTCCCGAATTCAATCCCGGGGCTCCCGGTGAGCAGCCCACAATACACTGCCTCAACATGCAATGGTACCAAGCCGTATCATTCAAAGGGATAATTGATTGATTAATAGATTTCTATCGACTAGGGTATGTTTTGATGGAGTGTTTCTATTCTCTAATACACTATTTCAACATTTCTTGCAACTATCGGTTCCATCCCTATGATATTCCTCCGTTCAAGTCGGTGTATCTCCTACCCTTCTCCATAACATATTTTTAATAACTTTTCTTTTTCTTACTCGTTCTCGCTCACCCAGTATTCCATCACTTTCGATAACGACCTTCAGCATTCCATTTCTCTTAAGAACCTGTTCCATCCACTTACTCTATACCTTCTCCAATCTCTTCTCGCCAACCATGTTCAACAACTCCATCCGTCGCACTTTATCCACTTTCTTATATCTCTAAAAATCTTATAACCTTTCCATCAACAATCATGGTTTCATATCTATAAAGGGATATCATCATCATCGGTCAACAATCCTGGGATTGGTTTGACGCAGCCCTTCACTCCATTCTTCTATCGGCCAACCTCTTCAAATTGACGCAGCTCCTCTCCTTTACATCCTTCACAACTTGCTCCATATACCTCATACGAGGCCTGCCTTTTCCATTCTTCCCGTTCACTTTTCCCTCGACGATTGTCATCATCAGGCCATAGTGTCTTAAGATTTGGCCTATTAAGTTGTCCTGTCTTCTTTTTATAGTTTTCAGTAGACATCTCTTCTCTCCCTGTCTTCTTAAGACTTCTTCGTTTGTCACTCGATCGATCCATTTTATCTTCATCACTCTTCGGTAGCAACACATTTCAAATGCTTCCAGCCTGGACTTCTCTGCAGCTGTTATTGTCCATGCTTCGCTGGCATATAATATAATGCTCCAGATGTGTGTTCTAATGAAATGTTTCCTCACTTCCACGCTTGTATTTGCAGCTCTAAGCAGCATCTTCTTCTGGTAAAATGCCTTTTACACTTGGGCAATTCTACTGGCAATTTCTCTTTTACTTCGTCCATCGCTGTTACTCGGCTTCCCAGGTAACAGAACTCTTCCACCTCCTCGATTTTTTGTTTTGCTAGTTTAACATGGGTCCTGGCTTCCTTTCTCCTACTAATAAAGGGATGATGATGTGAAGAAATTATGACTGGACTATTGAGGCAACAACGATGAATCAATTCCATAAAGCCCTAAGGAGACGAGTGTCGTAGCGGTCAATAGATGTAGGTGCCACGCACCGCGGAATGGCAGGCAGGCTTCCAAAACCCAATTCACGGGTCGCAAAAGCGGATCCCACCGAAACCTGGGTCGTGATTCTCTCTGGTCCCCTCCCGGTCATCAATTCCCTCGTCCTCTGTCCAAGCGAGATTTTCACCAAGCTTCCCTTCTCTTGGGGAAATTGGATACACCCGGTGATAGTGAGTCGTAAAAGTGGTTAGGAGGATCTATTGAAGCGTTTCGACAATCGACCACATGTTTTTTCCCTTGATGATAGAGAAACGTGGTGTCGCTGGATCACAACTAAGAATGAACTAATCCCAAGGAAAATACAAAGAGCAGCAAAATAAAAAAAGAGCTCCACAGAAAATCGCGTTGTCAAAGGAATTCAACCAGGATTCAATTTTTTTTCCGCCACATCCCTCCGCTGAATGAACACCCTTTAAATGATATACATCCGGGAAAAAGAGAATCCAGTCTGACCTACAGCAAACGAATGGTAAAGCTACGTATAAAAAAATTTAGCATTTCATTTTGCGTTCATGATACCATGAATTTGAGGTAAATCACCCCAAAAACTTCACTACGCATAGGATTTCATTTCAAGATATAGTATATAAACCGAACGGTCAATGAATATAACTTTCCAGATACTTATTACACGAGTATACTGACACATAATCGCCCCTCCCTTTTACAAGATTCATTTACAGACAATAGTATTGCATCTACGGTATTTAGTGAAGCGCTTTTATGGAGTCTCACTGCGAGGTATTGGTATAAGTGGAATAGGGTCGATGCCACTCCAACTGCTAGGATTTTATATCACCTTTCAACCACCTTATTACTTAACCTTGTTTTTTAGGCATAGATGGTATCAATACCCGCGGAAGGATTCTAGCGAGATATGGTGGAAGTTCTCCATTATGGATAAATGAAAAGATCTTAGTGGACTGCACAGTAATTTTTATTGGGACGACCTAGGTTTCGACGCGTAGCGTCATCGTCAGGTATTGCGAACTTTTGGTAGCCATGCCAGCGCCTTAGCTACCAGACTACCCCGGCCGACAAACCTACCACGGTACAGCCGTGATTTAGCAATTACATGCGTTGTCCTTCATCCTAGAGTCACAAGTAATCTAAATGCCGACCGCGAGAAACCACAATTTGTCCCTGAGAGGGATGATTAATGAAACCTAAGAAAAGCACTATTTGTGACTCACCATAGGTTGGAAAGGGAAAAGTGCGGAAAATCATGACTATATCCAGTCTCGACCTACACGTTGATCTCGGAGAAAAGCGAAATTCAGCCATCGGAAACGCACTCCGCTGAGTCACTGATCATTAAGCGGCAGTACAGTGCCAACATGACCGCAACGGCGCCGCGTGGAAGCCACAATTCACTCTCGGGTAGCAGCTAATTCCGAAGGCCGACGGTTCGGATCACGACTAGAGCACAAAGCTCCGTTCTCTGGTTTCCCCAGACTTCCTACTGGACGCCAAAGGGAACGGACGCGAGATATTGCCATTATCTCCTTCAAAAACATACTAAGACTTAATGAAGAAGAAAGGAATATTTATTTAATCGGTACCGCTCCTTGTTTATTCTAGGACGGTCGTCATATCTGCGGGAAGTAAATAGCGAGTGGCACGGGAAAAGAGGATATAAGAGTTGGTATACGATTGAAAATGTTGAGAAGAAGATGAAAGGGACAGTGCGCTGAGATATGAAGACACCGGAGTAACGTTTGGTGGTTTGGAGTAAAATGGTGCTATATGAGGTTAGCCAATGGAGCACTTAAACCCAAGACAGGGAATGCAACAAAACCGAGAAAACAACTGGCCCCCTTACCCTGCTGAATTTCACTCCCTCTTGGCATTATAATTTTACTAGTTGAGTTCTCTCCGTACCGCACCCGAACCATACAGGCCTCTGAATTGAACATTGGTTGTTTTTTTCTATTCCCCAGCCTAACGATGGGACGCACAGTAAGCGCATGCGAGGAGAGGTACTTGTAAACCGGGACTTCGAGAAAAGTGACGGAGAAAAGACAAAGAAGAAGATAAAATGTGGGAGAGAGAGCGAGGCAAAGGGGAAAGAGGCGAAACGCAAGTGGAATACGTAAATACCCTTCGGCCGATTGACTCACAAAATAAAAAAAAAACGAGAAAGACTGGCGACAGGAGGGAGTGGACGAAGAAAAGTCATCGGCAGGGAAAGACGACAGAGGAGAGAGAGAGAGAGAATGAGATGACTAAGCGACTAAAGAGGGGTGAGGGTGACGGAGTCCACACTACGGACGAGGCAAGGTCCTTTATACATGCGATATCAAGGTGAGACCGCAAGAGAGACTGTTCTCACACTCCCCCGCGCCCTCTCAAAAACTTCTGCAGAATCTTTACGGCATCGATCAGCAAAGCAACCGCACGTGACACTAGGGCGGGGGAGGAGGTAGCCGAGAGGGAAAGGTCTCGAACGGATAGCTATACAGGACGGCGGGGGAGGAGTGGTGGGTGGACAAGCGGATCGTGTTTGCATGCGCGTGTGTCGGTGGTGACAGGTGTTGCGGTGAGGAGGACGCCAGGGAAGTGAAAGGGCAAACGGAGAGGGTTTGACCACGGAGAGGGGGGATGGAAGCGAAAAGGGTGCGTGAGGGGGGAAAGGCAACGAGGCAAAGGAGTTGGCGTGGTGAGCGGGCGAGCAAAGCGATTCGGCCACCGAGGAGTGGCAATCACCGGTGCCTCGCGGCGATTGTCTCTCTCTCTCTCTAGTTCTCTGCCCCTTCGGGAACCCTAATTTAAGGGATCTCCGGCCATTCGAAAGCCGATGAGAGTTGCGACGCCCGATTTCATTCGCACAAGCTCTCACCCGCGAGGTTTACTCAAGAATGTAGTTTTAATTAAACCCATGTCACTTTATTATTGAACCGAGGTAAATTCTGCACTCGAGAAGGTAAAAATGTCGCATCCCCATGACGTTAGAACCAGATGGAATTTAGGAAAGATTCCTACGCAGGCATGAATGACAAACAGACGCCATTGCACAAAGAAGTCCATAGAATTAGATTTAAAGGTGCTCCAGCTGCCGAGGTTATATCGCACTAGCCTAGCTTAATTAGTTGGTTGATTATTCGGGGGCCGGTTCCCGACAGATAAAGTCACTTGCGCCATTTATGACAATAATAATTGGATATGGGTAGGACTTTATGCAGTGATTTTTCAAGGTACTAGGCAGGGATCTTTCAAGAAACGAAGGAAGAGTGGAATGAAACCCGGTGTACGCATTGGTGTACTCTTCACAAAAGGTGCCAAGGGGCCCACGGTACGACATCCCCACCGACGGACAGTGTACTGAACTCGAAGACCTTCCTACGCATATATCTAATTGGGGACGGGTATACCAATGAAAAATCTCTGCCTCCGTGGTGTACCTATTGCATGAAAACGTTGCACAAAAACGAGCCAGACTTGAGATTTAATATTTTTACATTATGTGTAGAATAGATTAGCGAAAAAGAAACAAACATTTAAACTCTCAAATGTTTAAATCAGTATCGTAGGCAGTCTTTCACGGGGCCTCCTGGTTTCCTGTATACAGTAATTCCTAGGAACATCTCACAGATTACTCATTTATTGTTCCTCAAGTAAGTCTAACTGGTGAGATAAAACTGAACGTCTCAAGTTCAAACTAAGTCGTTAGAATGAATGGCCCCCAAAAGACGGCGATTGTATATTCCATGATGAATGCGAATAAGCTAATACGATACTAGGAGAGGAACCGGTTTTTTTTTCACCAGAGGCTTCGTGGACGACATATCGCCCAGCCAGTCCCTATCTCAGCCGAAACAAACTGCAGCACTTATAGATTTCTGACCGCTAAATCAACGTCAACTCGCAGATAGAAACAAGCGCAGATGAGAGCCATTCGCGAGTAGATAACCATCCACGAACGATCCACTCGGTTTATTGGCACTGGATGAATCATTTAGATTCAATATTTTCTCCGTAGGACTCCATCAGGAAGTTTTAATGTTTATCGAGATTGAAATAATCTGCAGATAATTTGTTATCAAATGCTTCTCCGGTTGCGCGATTCATGAGAGAGTTCATATACGTAACCGGAATGCACTAAGAAAATATTACTGAGGTGGAAGTGATAAGGAAGTAACAGAGCTGATTTGACACTCTTGACTCGACATATCGTAAGCAATCCATAGATTCTCATGTCCCTCTTCTGGAGAAAAAAGCGTGAATGGAAACATTTCAAGCTGAGAAAAATCGACCATCTCACGGGATGGCCGACTGGTGTGAGATAGTTCGCTCCCAGCCTCTCCACCTGCCTCTTCCTTACTTGCCCACTCGTACTAATCGACTACTACACTATCCGCCACGGACCTTCCACTTTCAGGCAAATAAAGGATGCGCGCAAATTCGTCGGATCCTGATCACTAAAAGTCCGGTCGTTATAGGACGATAACCTGAAGTTAAGAAAAAGAGATCTCCATTCAGCGAGACTGGATCCTTCTCACTATCGAGTCCGCAACGATTTGCGAAAGCGTCTACGCACCAGGTCACATACGAAGGGATTGATTCCCACGGACACACTCATCAAATGTGCAAATTAATACCGAAGGAGAGAAACAGTAACTGTCAACTAAAAGGAATATCCGATGTCGAAAACCCAATGGGATTCAGTACCAACTCATTCGATGGATTCCACCACCACAGAAGGAAGGAACGTCACGTTCCACAAACGGGAAACAAACAATGAAAAGGTAGCTTAGATAAGTAAATGATTACAATAATTGTTATTGTAGTCCTTTGTAATTGGCCTTGTGCTGTTTTTGGACTGCATTAAATAAATAAATAAATAATTCCCCTCGTATAAAATACAAGGAGCATTTATTGAAGCGTATAATAAAAAGACTTATGTACGTACATATGCGGAGGTCAGCCGATAGGACAATTGAGTAGACAGCGTCAAACCAACATTATAATTGGCGACGGTAATGATGAGAATAATTCTACCCTCTACGGTTATTATTTCGGTACTCAGCAAAACGACGTTGCATTAAAAGCAAGACTGAAAGCAGAATATAAATTGAACATAAGCCAAAAACACTGCTGGGAAAACTAACTATTATATGACCAAGAATATACATGTAGTTATAGTTTGGTGACAATTCACTGCCTGCCACTCACACTCGAGATGGCTAGTAGGGTAGTCAGTAGATAGATATATAGAATTACGAATCCTCTCCTGAGGTACGAAAAAATGTTCTCAGAACGATATAAATCTAATGCAGTATCTAGCAATGCGAAAGACAATGTTGAAAAAATAGCTTAAGGCGAGTATGGCTCACCAATACCTCAACAGAAACTACAAAAAATTAACGGTCTATAAACACTGAGGTGGAAGAAAATGCTGGTGAGGAAAGACCAACTTATGTTACCCAAAGACGTAATTGTTACCAGACCAAAGTAAACTTAGAAGTCATGCAAGAGTTTGTAATTGCGATTTTTATTAATGACGAGATGAAATAATCAAGCCCGCTTCCCACAAGTCTTGCTGATTCCTATGAGAAAACGTCACTTAACAAATAACCAGAAAGAAGAGCAGTCGGGATTAGGACGTAGAAAAATATATAACCAGCAACAGGTTACTACCATTCGGTCTATTACCATTCGGAAGTTCAACTCATGAATGTGAAGACAAAAATTTGAGGATTGAAAATATAAAAACTGAAGAGATAGATCAGAAAAGTAGCTACCATAAAAACTTTATACTGAAATGAATTATTACAAAAGTATTTAGTGTCCCTTCGTTGGCAACGAAAATTCTCAAAGAGTATTCAATGTTTTACGGGATTCAGCATTACTCATATGAGTTGAACTTTGACGGATGCCACCTAACTTTAAGTGCAACGCTATTGCTCAATTGATTACTATAGTCCTTCAAAGGATGCCGAACTTGCAACAAATTCTGTCAAATAACACAGGAAATGGATTAATGTTTGGATTAAAATAAGTCGTCACACCTGGTCAGCAAGCATCCAGCGAAGCCTGACACCCGTTATGAGATGGAATTTATTTTCACAACAATTAAAGTTCATAATGACCCAAAAAAATCAGCAAAACCGTCGGCTGCCAAAGGCAGATTACGCCACAGAAAACAAATTATGTACACTGATGTAACTACTTCGCATAACGGCACGTTGGAAAATATATCATCAAGTTCAATTCTCCTTCGTCGATTCAGAACTCCGGATGAAGAGACCAAGGGGCCATTAATACCAAGTATAAATAATAATAACAGGATGATGTTCACAAACGCCCAGAAGGAGAGGGCTTTTGTAGAAATCCACCATAGACAAGCATTAACGAAAACACTCTCAAGTAAACAAATGCCACCAAGACGTATGACCGAGAATAAAGAGGCTAAATAATAGCACGGGATGAGTTATTACGCACAAGAATAACTAGAACGAGAAATAAGGAAGTAATTTCTTCCGGATCGTAAATATCTGAAACTAATATTATTCGCGAGCCTTACAGGGCTTCATAAATTGCCGCGTACTCTATTAATCACAAAATCTAATCAAAACGTCACTCGACTCCAACCAATCAAACTGAAATATATAGCACGACGAAATTGGGTTTTGGCATGAATGTACTATACAGCAAAGCAAAGCAACATCTTCGGTAATATATTTTAAACGTCTTTGTCATGGTTGATGGAACCGTACCAATTATGTCATGTCAACGAGGAACGAGAAACAAACACTGAATGTCTTTTTGAAAACGTGATTGATACAGCTATTTTTACAAAAAGAAGCGTGAAGAGTAGATAAATGAGGCTTATTACAATTCTATTTCCTAAAAGAGTTCTCATATCGTGTCGAAAATATATATGCCACCGAAATTGACTTCCAAAGACGATAAAGTAAAATATATATTTATTTTCAACTGCCACCCATTCAGCCTTGAGGGTAAAAATCATTTTAGGTCGTAACAAATGACTGCTATTTGTTGCAATTACGCCCAACACCAATCGCCCAAATGTCACTTCTCTCCCTTCCTTAGACGAGTAACAAATGATCAAAGCAATAATAAATCATAGGATCTTGGGGTTCTAAAAATACTGCTACACGACCGTCACGATTAATTCTGCCTGCGTCACCCAGATAAGATAAACACGCACCACATGGTTGTTTTTTTTTATTTTTAAGGTTTTCATTTACGAGATCAAGAAGCGGCTGACATCTCAAACTTAATCAGTGACGTAAAAGTGCAATAAACAACATTGTCAAGCGAGATTTTAAGGACGCTCATTAAAAATATATTCACAGTCCCTAAAAATAGTATCCATTCAACTTCAATAATTGCGAGGCAAAGCTTTGTCAAACATGTTACTCACGGAATTCGGTGAGTACACAAGCAGTAAGATGGCCGCTTCCCAAGTCACTCACCTATAGAGAAAAGAAAAAATGCATGAGATCAAAAAACCAACATAGCTTAACCGAAGTACGTAGTTTACATTAAAACATGGTAAATTAATCGTAAAATCATTGTAGATGTATTTTCGTCTCTATATATTTGTCATTATTAATTAGGAACAGTTGCAAGATTCTAAGAGATTTGCTTCTTTTTCTGATATATAAGTCGCATTTTGCCATAAATAGTCTCCGAAATAAAATCACGCCTGATATAGGCAAAATAAATAATTCCACTAGAAGTAAAGTAGATCGGTGTAACACTCGGCTACAGACTACCGGAGTTGAAGTTAAAATGCACGGAAGGGAAGATTTCAAGGAAATTTGAATGATCTCACTCCACACTTACAACCCACCATTTGTGTTCATTCAGCACCAGATCATTCCAGGATACAAGATACGGCATGCACAAGTTATATTTGCGGTTAGAGAGATAAACTAGCCTAACTAAACCTGTCAGTATATCCTGCTCAGATGCCATAATCACAAGCACCAGTGAGTTTAGAATGACCTCCACCCTGACAGATCATTAAATACTGTCTGATTTTTTCAGAGAAATGTTCATTACAGTATCATGCTCTTGATTAAGAAACAATATAGGTAATGTCCATGAAATGATCACGCCGGATCGAAGATACCAAAACTCAGTCATCATCAAATTAATCAATTCTTCACATGGTCTCCACCTTCCATTCCACCAACGGAGAGTCATCTCTTTAATTCACTCCGAAACACAACCATTTTTCAAACAATTTCTTGTGATTATAATATAAATGAATAAAATTGATTTTTCCACAATTTTATTTCCTTCCACTACCCAGATTTCGACGGTTAAGTCATCATCAGGTGTATACAACAGAAACTGTTTTTTCCAGCAAGTATATATACCTACTCCACATACTTCAAGGATAATATATATTCTTCTTTTGACTCTTTAACCTTCCTGTTTATGCATGCAATTCATATATTTCCAAATTATGCGACACTTTCTTTTCCATCAACTTTATCAGTATCGAAATACGTCCAGTGCTACTGATACCACCCCCTTAGAAATCCTGCTATTAGCTACGGTCTCATGTCTTGTCTTACTTGACATCAAGGATACCTGTCTGTCTGTTTTAGTCTGCGGAGAAACTTATATTAATGTCGCTTTCCTTTGCATTTGCAGTCAAACTTAATCATTGAAGGCCTCAAATTTAAGCGAAGAAATGAAAGGACAGGAAGAGATAAAATGACGACACGTTTAGTATAGTTAGGGCAGAAAGACGGAAATTAAACTACGTCTGGGTTTAATGGAGGCCGCAATGAAGTTTTGCATGCAGGAATTGGAGATTGCCAAGCCGGTGGACATTGGGAGGATAACAATTGGAGGGTGTTTGGCTGAAATTGCGGGATGAAGAGAGACTTGACTTACAAAAAAATAGCGCAAACCAAAAGATATTATTAAATTAAAAAAAGGCCCAAAAGCACACTCCTAAATCAGCTCCATTTTGTCACAGTAACAGAACCGGACAACAAAACTCCACTTTTATGGAAGAAAAAGTCACGCATACCATTGCAGATGACAGCATTTTATGCCAGTTACAGGAAGGCAAATGCAATAAGACTGCAATTAAAGTAGTAAAAATAAATACATCGAAAATTAATATCAAACATTTCAAGTTGAATCCAAGTAGTTGAACTCAAATAACTCAACACTTCCCTAATCTCCTCGAGAGAGGAAAGAAAAAAGAAGGAAGCCCAAAAAAAAACAGTACACGCTCCCGAGTGTTCATCGCAGATTAAGAACGGAAAGATTGGCATTTTAAGCGATGGAACATCGTTACCGCAAGCGTTCGTTTCCCCGGTCTCGGGAGTAGGTAAAGAGCCTCTGATACAGCGTTTTCCATGTAATCTCACGCTCCCAAGTCATTCTTTCCTCTACCTCCCCTCCTACAACTGTCATTCCCTCTTCTCTCTCTTCATCCGAGAGTGATATCATGGATTTATATTACGACACCAGGTTTATCCTCCGGTCGAAGAGAGTTCGAGAAACATCCGATGCCAGGCTTACCGAGGATTCTGAATGCCAAGAGTGTGCCAACCTTAGGGAGATGGAGAGACAATGGAATTCGGCAACGTTCGAAAAATTCCAACAAGATCTAACTCCAAAGCGATGGACTGAGCATCCCTCGCATACGATCTCTAAGAGAGCCATTAACAATGCTCCAGTCTCCATTTGTTATCTACGTCAAACTTTCCGCCCCTTAAAACGCAAGACCAACACTATTTTGAGCGAAGAGATTTGTAATTGAGTTAAAAATAGATTCTCAAGTGTATTTCCGAGTTATTCTTCTAAGTTTGGACTGGATGTAGCCCTTAATTATCTGGCTGACTTGCAGAAAAAATTATATAAACCATCTGACAATATTTCTTTCGCCCGTAAAGAAAGTTATAACTTCACTTAAAACTCCACCTAAAAAGCCTTCGAAGTCACTGTAGCAGAACACACAACCACAGGGTTTGATAGCCACAATTTTCATTTGAAAGCATACGATTGAATATGTTTTGATTTGACACGAAAAATGATTCCGATGAATCATCCCTCATATGAGATTCTACTAAAGGGAAAGATAGCTATCACCATTTTTATTTGAAAACATATACATGAATATATTTCTTAAAGTGACATTCAACACGATTCCGGTAAGATGTAGCCTCGCGAGAGAAATGATTACACGCGGATAGTAATGTCTTGTTGGGCAATTCAAATGCTACAATTTCTTCAGCGGTATCCTCCCAGGCAAGGAATCAGCGTCCTACGCAAAAGGGATGCTGTGAGATGGGGATGAAGCATAAATGACCATTGGCTCGCTCCCCGGGGTTTTTTTACGTTGGAAATAAATGGGCTCTGAATCGCCGAGAGCAGGTCGTGCGCGTTCCAGCGAACGGTTGAACGAACAAAGAGCGGGTAAGTAGGAAGTTGCACACGGGTCTCCGCAATGGATCACCCACCTTTGTCCGCGGACGTAACTGGAGGGAGAACACCATCAACCACATCGGCGGTGAACTCTTTCAAAGCTCTTGGCGCATGCGCCCTACATGCATCGGCCGGGAGCGGAATGCGTATTAAATATTAACAAAAAAAAAAAAACTTTCACAGCTCGAGTCAAGCGTGAGGGAGATAGAAAGGAGAGATAGGACAGTCCCGAGGTTCGTGATAGGTGGGTAGCTTACGCGTCGTGATCGTCGCTTTTCGAGGAGAAAAAAATGACGGAAGAAATCGCGCGCTCCTCCGACGGCAGGGAAGCAACACATGCATATGGCAAGAGGGCGACGCGGAGAGTGAATACTCACTTCAGCACTCACACGCGCACTCGAGACCCCCATCACCTTGGCAACCGTCCACCTACCCAACCCCGGCGGTAGGGTGGAGAAGACGTGGGTAGGCGGGAGAAGGAACCTCCGTGCGCATTATGAAGGCTCCGTCGAGACTGCGTGAGTCAAAACGTACGAGAAACTTCATATTTTTACACATCATTATTATTATTGGCACCCTCCCAGTCAGGGAGGTTTAGATATTGACATGGAATGCATGTGAGAACAGCCGGATACACCTATCTTTCACAAGATGTCCCTTTTCTGCTGAGCATAGTTCCCGATTCTCCTCATATCATCTTAATAAACTATCCTCTTTCTCCCTCCAACCAGCTTACCCAACATTCTTCCCTTTCGCACGCCCTTCAATACACCATCATCCCTCATCATCTACTCCATGCTGATTATACCGTCCGATTTCCACCACCAAGCACTTAATTTCCACTCTTTATGCGTCTAACACTTATTTTTATCCATCTTATCATTTACATCCTTCTACGACCCAAATCCTAAAAGTCGCCGGTGTTCCTTATCGTTTCTAAAACTTCCAGGTTTCGACGAACACTACGCTCCATATCATATTCTTCGCTTGTCTTCCCTTGTAAATTCCTAGGGACGGTGAGGAAAGATCCATAAATACAGCTCCCGCATAAAAACATTTAAAGTGAAACTGAATTTCCTGCTCGTTATTTCCGAAATGCAAATGCAAAAAATTGAATCTTCGCAAAAAAAATGCATTGAAGACATTATTTCATTTCTGATACAAATCAAATCTAAGTCGATTTCAAAAAGTTCAAAGTACTCTGCCTCAACAAAAAAATATTTTCTAGCCGGAAATATAAAATTTCTATCCATTCTACAACAATTGATTTTATGATAATTCAAAGAGTAAGAAGCGTCACAAGGCAATGACCTTCTTTAATTTCCAAACCACGCACGTGAAGTCCCAGATCTTGGCCCACATTCCACCGTGGCCTTTGAGCCTCCGCTTCAGCTTTTTATTGCGACGGTTCAGTACGTCACCCACAATCCTTAAATCGTGCATCATTTCCAAATGGCTCTCGTTATGTTTACGCTCAGCCTTGAAGAGATTTTTATGCGCGGATTTTTTCACTGGGGAGCAATAATGTATAATTGGCTCCGACAAGCCGAACGATAAATTGATTACGAGCGATGGGCGGAAAGACACGAAGGTCTCCTCTCGCCTCTCGTGGAAACCAGCGAAGCCAAAGAGAGATGAGGAGGTAAATAAATACGCTGGCACGCTCCGCGATTTCTCTTAACGGCTTGGAAATAATCCACCGGCCGATGGTTTAAAAAAGAACACGCGTGAATCATTCTTACGTTCACTCGGTGGGATCTGTGTGGCGCTCACTGGCGCAGTCCAAGCGCCGATTTTCACCTCCGGTGCGCTGTCTTGCAAGAGTGTGCAAGCATCTCTAGTCGCCATAAAAAAGACGAGCGCGAATTTAATACGTATACGTCTCAATTTCACTTCTTACTTGCTTCAAGGAGTTAAAAGTTGGCGTGATTCCATGCCACGGCCACTCCTCAAGTCGCAACTCACATCTGGGATCGAGATTAGAAAATTATCTCCTCAGCGGACGACGAAAATATTTCACAGATCGAGAACTCGGACGGAAAAATGCACGAGAGCGGACTTGAAAAAAAAACAACTGAAACGAGATAAAGGAGAAAGCACCAAAGCCACGAGATATTGCGGATGGAGTGACGAATGTACCTGCCTCGGTGAACAGACGGATACGATGTCCACATAGTAAACATGATAATCAGAGCACCGCTCAGCGAACCTGAGTAGCCTCATAAAAACACGTTAATGACCTGACTTTACCACCTGACCTTGGTAAGTGAAAAGACGATTTATCAGGCATTTTAAGAGCCAGGAAATGACCAATAACTAACTATTCGTGCAAAAAGTTTGAAACGAACGAAGTGAAAAATATAAGTACTCAGAGCCAATCACACTTTCTCACGCAAATTAACGGCGATTTGCGGCACTAGCTCGGCTTTCCTCGCAGTAATCAAGCAGCAGGGGAAATAATGCTCATAATTCATTCCACGCAATTTATTAAATACAAGAGTAAAGAATAAGTGTATACACAACACTTCATACAGTGGTGGTAATAGAATTGCTGCAAAGCTTATATAGCGCTATCCTGAAATAAACAAGAAATCCAAGCTGGACGCAGAATCGGAGGCGGGATTTGAACCGCGACCTTTGAATTACCAGTCCCGTGCGTCATCGCCTAGACTTTTACGGCCGGCTTCATACAGTAGATTTGATTCGAGTAAGTGGTTTTCAACAAAATACTCAGTTGCGTTCCAAACTCCAGAGGTGACTAGGGTTTCTATTCCAAGGAGATATTATTAAATTGCGACTGGAAAGGTTGTCATCGTTTTCTTGTTGTATGCGTATTGGGAAATCGTTGGTGGTTAAATGTGGATATCCAAGCAATAATCCAATGTCAAATAAAATATCTTAGTTAAATCTCAGCCAAGGATTCGCAAGCCGTGCATTACTGCGGGTATAACAGCGTAGCAGTAAGGGTCAAACTTCAAGCATAAAATAGTACTCATTCTTTCCTGCTATCCCCACTGAAGAAAACTAGAGTCCGCTGGCATACTTAAAGACTCATTTTAAAGTCCTTTTTGGATACTACACAGAATCATTGCAGGGGAATTTCCATCATCGACTATTCAAAAACACTTTCTTTTTTCGGCACGAATTGCTATTCCAAGCCGCGCCAACACTCGGAAGTCATCCCGTAGTTTCAATCCTCAAGAGTTCGCTGCCAAAAATCGAACTTGAGAACTCCCAACTCATCCACTTCAAACGGAAAGAGACACCTTGGGAGAAAAAAATCCTCCCAGAAGCTCCACAAAGGAACAGAAATGCACTTCTCGGAATGCAAAAGAGGGATGGGGAGAGAAAAAAAAGATCGCTGGAAAGATGCATTCGTCACAATTGAGAGAACGACAGGTAATCGCTTCGAGATGCGAGGGGGAGAGAAAAGAAAAAAAAAGGAGAATCGCTAAGAAAAAAACGCTACCGAGTACATTTTTTCCCTCCACCTTCAAGCGAATTTTTAGCGAGTATTATTCCCGAGGTTCGCAGCCGTTGTGAGGGACACAAAAGGAAACGAAGAGAGAGAGGGAGGGAGGAAGGGGAGTTGTGGAGCTGAGAGGAAGAAGAATGGGGAGAGGAGTGAGGCGAGAGTGAAGTGGAAAGGAGGAGAAGAGAGGAGGCGGAGAACGTGAAGTAACACTTGAGACAGAGTGTAGAGAGAGAGAGAGACGAGAAAAGGAAAGTACGGAGAAGTAGAAGCGGAAGGGAGAGGAATGGTTTGGGGAAAGACAAGAGGCGAGACGAAACGCTAGGGAGTTCAGGAAATTAGCAGACAGGCAGAGGGGCTGGATTCCTACGCAGCTTAGTCCAAAGAAAGCGATGGCGAGTGAAAGACACATGCTTGTATTCGAAAGGTTATGATACCTGACTTGAAAGAAAGTTTCTGGTGCAAAAACTACGACATTATTTTGCGTCAACAAGAAATGTGGATAATGTAGCACCTTACATTTTACATTGCCTTTTCTTTTTTTGGCCAAGACTGATAACAGCCTTTTTACAACCCAAGTATTTTTCTACTATCATCATAATGCATTAAATCACCAATATATTTACAGCGTCTCAGTAACCTATTAGTTCCTTGCATATTATATCACTTCGTGAACGAAGTCCTTTTCTTATTTGAAAACGATGAGATATTTCATTCCAAAATCTATATCAATTTGTTTGCAAATACATTAACAAAATTAAGTAACTAACTACTTCCAAATTCATTATTATGACAATTTTCACAGTAGATATGAATAGAAATTCTTGGTAAATAGTGACGAAGTTACTTGGAAATTAAATCAAACATTAAATTAAACCAAATTTAAAAGCCAAGAACAAAACGAAAAAATACTTAAACTACAAATTAAGACTATAATATTAAACAACACATTACGGCCTTCGCCACAAAAGTAGCACTTGCTAACGCCAATGATCACCGCTGGGACAGTAGTGATTACAAGGAGAGAAAATATGGAAATCTATCACCAATATTGCAGGAGATGGAAAGCCCATTCTAGATAGTCCGGGAACTACACATGAACTCCAACTTTACCAGAAGAGGGTACTATTTCCACGACAGTTCAATAAAATTATCCCCAGCAAGTCCTGGCGATAAGAATTTTTTTGCAGGGATAGGCTAGTGAGCAGATCTTGGCCTACCTACTGATTGACCAAAAGTTGACGAGGTCGAAATGATGCCACAAATTACGAACGGTTAGACGCAGAGATTTAATTGCCATTAAAAACATTAAGCTATAACCATTAAAATCAGATAGAATAAGATCTACATTCACAAAAAAATACCGCATTGTAACACGATATGAGAAAAATAGACATAAGTAGAATATTAAATACGTATACCTGACGCTTCCATTATGTTGAATACCGTGATAAATACAGTGGGGCTAATTTAAATTGAAAACAAACAGCTTCAATCAATCAACTGCTTCCAATACAACTAGTGATCAAAATCGCATCCCTTATTTAATTACGCGATGACGAAATCAGTTCTCGCGTTACATAAATCCACCCAGGCTCGACAATGAAAGTTTGATCATCCCACCACGAAGTTTCAAAGATCATTGGACTCGAAAATAAAAAAGTTACGCTGCGAAATATTGGGGAGGACTCCATTATCTCCCAGCAGGGGTTAGAGAAAGAGAGGAGAGGAAGAGAACGGTGGGGAGAGAAGTGAGTCAATACAATGGATGGCGAGGGAGAATGGTGCTCGTGACAGCGGAAGCGGGCGGATGAGACTCCTCGAAGCCCGAAAGAAGAAGAGTGGAGGAGAAGAGGCGAATGAGAGCATACGGGTGGCCTCGGATCGGGAAAGTAGATAGGCAGGCGAGCGAGAGAAAGGATAAGGTGAGTCTCTTCCCTCCGCATTCCCCACGACGAGGGAGACGCGTGCCACGACCATGGGGAAAGGAGTGACGAAGAACGAGGCAATGGAATCGCTGAACCTGAAATCTTAAGGACTGAGGGCGAAGGGAATATACGAAGGAGGTGGCGGGGAGATGTCTGCAGAGAACAGAGCGACTTGGCGAGAAAACGGAGAAACGAGGTAATGAGAGAAGGAAACGGAGACCCGACTAATTAATTAATTAAAACGTTTCTGGATTTTTTTTCTTCTTAGGGAGCACCGGTCTTTGCGAACGTACTGAAATTTTTTCCCGAAATTCGTTTCTTTAGACAGGGGATGCTCACAGTCGCAGCTACTTGAAAAAAATTATGGCATGAGAACGTTTTGCACAAATCGAAAAGAGCGACGCAAAAGATGTATAGAATCCCAACAGGTTAACGGTTCTTATAAAGCCTTTCCGGGTTCTATACCAGGCCAACGTGGCCATTATGATCTGGTGTAGACGCCGAAAAGAATATGTTCAAATAGTTCGTTGAGAGAGCATTCGTTCTTACATAACGGTTCCTGCCTTTCCGGCTCACGTGGAATGGGCATTTTTAACAAAAGAGAAGTCGGATGAAGTCAGTTTTTGAGATCAAAGGAAATGAGGAGAAAGTCAAAGGAAGGCTCGTATGAGAGGTTACGGCGAGTGTAGGGAAGGATGAGGAATAGAAGGCTGATGTAATTATGAAGAGGTTAGCTCAAAGAAAGTTACGGGGAAAACTGCATCAAACCAATCTTAGGATTGATGACGAATATAATAACAATTTTCAAAGTATTCAAGAAACGGGAAATAAATCACATGGTGTATCTTTCAAAAGGGTGCATCTAAATTTTATGCGAGAAATCACCGACATGAGACTTTTAATGAATCGAAATCCATAAACTCCACTAAAATCAGAAATATCGTATAAGTCTATCATTTCGAATGATGAAATTGAACGAGAAAACGAGAAAATGTTTTCATTTAGCCTTTAATGCTCAAAGCTAATTTAACTTTAAATATTAACTTTTCGACTTGCTTGCTACTTCCAAAGAAACAATGAAGCCATCGCAACCCAATCTACGCGAGCACTTAAGAACTATTGTTGGATATCTGACGCATTATTGCGACGTTATTCCTGCAATTTCGCAATTCAAGGATCGCTGATTATGCTGGACGAAATATTTATTAACGAATATGACGAAATAAAAGATGAGCTATTTTCCTCTATTTATCATGCTTGAGGTTAATGATTTTGTAAGGCAAGAAGATAACTGAATTTGTATTTCCAATAACTTCATAGTCTTACGAATCATGTGAAAATGGTACCTAAATAATCGAGTTCAAAGGAGAAATTGCCCATGAGAAGACTTCACCCCATACCAAGCGCTCTAATACACAATGGAAATAAAGAGTTGAAAATCATAGATGGTAACTTGACAATGTTATACTAGATGAATTAAAAAATTTTCAAATTGAAATAATCGAATGGTAAATAATGCCTCAGAAACACAAAAAAGAACTCCTTGCTGAGAGTAATAAAACGAAGCCGTTTCTACCGAGGTCTCAGATAATTCCAGGCAAAATATCATCTTAAAAATCATCTGAAGTTCAATCAAAATACCTCATTTGTTCTCTCAGGAGAAATATTTTAATTGGAATACACATTTATTACTCGTTTTCAACTCGCTGAATATTTTGTCCGGAGGGCTAATTAGATTACACTCCAACCACAATTATCTGCCAAGTTCGGTCGGCAATACTTATACGTCTCCAGGCACACGAACCTAATTAAACGAATAAAACTACTTCCTGGATGACTTCTGGTTCGGTGCTTCTATTGCCCCAAGCTTTATCTGGAATGATTTGCGATAATATGTCGTAGTAGTAACTTTAAGTGGGGAAAAAATAGGCGGGCAAAAATATCCACTTTTGCAGCAGAGACAATTTTCAATTGCACAATTTTAATCACTTTTCCTTGAGTTTTCCATGTACAATATAGTAAAGTAATTTACGTAGTGATCTTCAAGCACACAAGGAAAATGAACTCCCAAAGAATTAATTATCTTGGGTCAGAAGGGAGACTTAAGTAGAGAAAGACAACCTTCGTCCGCCCGTGTGATCACAGTCGTGTAAGATTCCTTCGATTTTGAAAACCACTGTCAATCATGCCGAGCAAAAAAAAGGTATGTATTGGCAGGGTAGAAAAATATGAGCTAAAGCTGTTCGAATGTTACTGCAACGAACTGGTATAGAAAATATGGCAACCCTGAAAGAATGTGGCAAATAAAATTGCATAACATTTACGTGATAGGATAACATTATGTGTAAAAGTTAACCCGGTTTCCCGCGGAAGCCATTGTCAAGAACACTCTCAAGTAGTCTGAGAAGTACAGAAGTATATCTAATAAAAGCGATTCAAGCTCCCAAACTAAGCTAACGAAACCATTACGTCAATTCTTTGAACCTTAACACCATAGGAAATTCAATTAATTGTGATACGCATTAGCAAAGGACTATTACCACTGCGGGAAATAAGATTTCCCAAAAACATGATCGTTTAATAAGATTATTTTACCAAGCATAAAACAAAATGCAGGCAATTATCGCTTGACAGTAATACTTCCGCTGTGTATTCAACAGACCGAAGTATTGGAGTTTACAGAGTTGAATTTCTAAGACAGAAACGTTTAAAGTCAATAAGCAAAGGCATAAACGCAGTGATGCAAGGATGCATGAAGCGCATAAAGCCAATTAATAGCAGTTGAACATCTCGGTACACAGTCCTTGTCAAAGAGCATGAAGTACCCCGAACGAAAATCTATAAAATGGTTGATGATTGCACGTGTGGAATGGAGTTCAGTGGACGGGTTTGATGGGAGAGCCAAAGCGTACTTGTCAGATGAGTCTCTTTTACATCGGCACTCGAGAAGACATTATTGTACTAAGAGGGCACAGCAGGAGGTTCTCAGGCAAAGCAATAAAGACTGAGAGAGATTGAAAGCGTGGTTAGGAATCACAAGCAAGAAGTAAGAGGCTAAAGGCATTAAATGAGTTTATTTGTTGCAGATGATATCGGTTCTTGAACACCTTTAAATGTCGACAAAAATATAAAATTATTGTCAACGGGTTGAAATTCCTGTTGGGATATAAATATTGCACTTCATAAGAACAATGCCAAAATGGTTTTAAAAGAGAAGAAATGTCTGAGTATGGAAGTGATCATATTGCGTTCATTTAGAGAAGAAGTACAATTCATTGTTCGTCACTTTATGAGCCGTTATAACAATAACCTAAAGCATAAATGAGAGGTAATGATGCCTAGTGCTACAAATTATTTTAAAAAATATTAGTAGAAACAGTACATCCCAAACCGTTTCGAGTTCTATTCCAGTTGCAAATGGGGCTCCTATCTATCAGTAATTCTTTTTTCATAATAAACTATGTTTATTCATACTTAACTATTTTTTCATATGTTACTCTTGTTAATTGGGGGGATGACGTTGACTGCATTAAACGACTCTTAACCGAACACTCCGAAGAGTTCACGTTCTAACATCCCATCCAACGGATAAGGCACTGAACTTTATGCACTCTCCACGTGGCACTAAAGGACTGGTGTTCCTTAAACCCCCCCCCCACAATCTCCCGGACCGTGATATGAATCCAGACTCACTAGAATGGAGGCAATAAATTTGGCCACTTACCAAGCTGATCCCAACTTTTCTCCAGTCACCCTTTAAAATTTAGTAGCTTTCCAACGGATATGGATACTCATCCTCGGGTGAAAGTATTTTCTTAATCAAGAATCGCACAACCTCTTTCTTCCTTCTTTTCTTCACAAAATCTTTGAAAATCAAAACATCAAATGACTTTGCGAACGATCCCCGACAATGCGACCTTGTGCATCATCTGTCTGCTCATCTTTTGCTTTCCAAGTCTGTCCTGCACTTAACGACGCTTTAGATCGGCAGGAAAGATCCAAGAATGGGAATGAAAGGGAAAGAAGGAAGGGTTGAGAGAAATCAAGCGTCGTTATTAGGCGGCTCTTAACAAAAGGCGCCAAGGGACACACAGTTTAACGTCCCATCCGACGGATGGAGTACTGAACTCGAAATGTTATCCATACAGCACTCAAATAGGGGATATCTTACCGTTGACAAATATCTAAACGTCGGTTTCCGAGGTGTTGATATGCCAAAGGAAATCCAAGAATAAAAACTTTAGCCAGTAACCTCTTTCCGAGTATGCATTGAAAGAGCATGGGCACAAAATTAACTTTGATGAGGTGAAGGTAATAGTAACAGAACTACGCTACAACCAGGCTCATTACATAATCGATTGAAATTATATAAACAGTATTTAAATTAAAAATACGGTTACAATATATCAAATTCACCAAAGAGATTGTTGACAAAACAGGCAATCACAGCGAAACAGCAATAGGAAGCAGCATTTAAAAAAAGCAGCGAAAACCGTCATTTACATACTGCGAACTGAAGAAACCGAATGGGATTCCGACGAAAATGTCGTCTTACACCAAAAATGGCGCGGCGAAACCCGTAATCATGCAACATTTAGCATTGAAAAATATCTTCCCCAATCGAGATTCGTACCGAGGTCAGTACTCTAACCACCACGTCAACCAGACTCCTACGACTCGTCTCCGAAAAATTTCGGTAAGGAGTCTTGACGACCTTGTAAAAATGTAGGGGCTATACCGAGCTGGGGGAGCGATACATGGAGGGAGGAATCAGAGGGAATGTGGGGACAGTACTGCACTACGAGCTTGGATCAGGGAAACGGTTGGGAGGGACTCGGTCAAGGACACACACGAAAAAATCGCCACCGACTCCCCCGAAACATTCTCGCCTTACGACCCGAGACAGTTTCCCTCTCAAGACGATCGCCGCGCACTCTCAATTTCTTCGTCCTAACTTCCTGGAGAGATGCTTTCGGGTAACGTGGGGGTGGCTGCAGTCTCCCGAGGCCAGCCAAACCCACCTGATAAAAAAATCAGAAGCACGTCATAGAGGGGTCCCGCCTCATCCGAATTCGCCATCTCTGGAAAGCTTTCCCCATTACGGGCGAGTCTTCTCTCTCTCTCTCCGCATCATGTCCCCACAACATTCTCGTACAAGAACCCATACACAATCTTATGTAACGCACGAGGACCACTTAGAGATATTATTCGTTCTCCAAAGATGGCTTTCCTCTTACCCGAGCTAAAACGCGTTTAGAAAAACAACGCTTACGGCCTCGCAGGCGCGTCGCCATCCGGGCAGAGAAGTCGAGCAATGAGAGTGTAGTTATTCAGGATAGGCGACCGAGGTAAGGGGTAAGAACATTATTTTTAAGGAACGGAGGAAGAGTGAAGAAACCCGACGTTAGCCTAGCCCTTAACGAAAGGCAAGGGGACCCATGATATAACATTCCGTCTGTCGAACAGACTACGGAACTCGAAGTATCCCTCACACAACACTGAAGTCGGAACCAACAGGAATTCCAATGAAAAAAGAAAGGTAAATAATAAATCTAAAAATATTTTTAAAAATATCTCCGGCAATTCAAATTCGGACCTTTGGGATGGGAGGGCAGTACTCTAAGCACCATAATAACTTGATCCCCACACATAAATCATCAAATACCCATGAGTCGCACAAGACGTCAAAACATTTTACCACAATATTCCCCAAACACATTTCACCGATTACGATGTAAACCTAAGAATTTGAAACGTAGCAAAGGAATCAAAAATTATTTCCTGCTGATATAGTTGAGTAAGATATCGTGTTGGTGATGTGGCTAGAGTCCTGGTGTGCTTGTGTGGGGGGTGTGCTTGAATCGCTTGGGATTGATTCCGGTACGTAACTAAGGACTCACTCCTATGTTTTTACATTGTGTTCGGGATTATTCCGTACCGGAATCAATCTCGAACGATTCAAGCACACCCCCCCAGGGGGTGATCCTGAAGGGTGATCCTGGAAACCCATCCTGAAGGCGTGGATTTGAATCCCGGCTGAGGCAGGTTTTTCATATGTATACAGGTCGCCACTTCAGTTCAATATAACACCTCAAGTTACCGCTTAGGTTTCTACACAACATATATGGTAGCAGGCGTAACTATTTGGAATCGATTAATATTAGAATGTAAAACTGTAACTTTGTAATCCCATAAAGCTTTAATGAGAAGCAAGCCGGGTTTCCACGTTCACTTCACGAAGACGTTGAACGTTGAAACCGGGTCGTTTCTCAATAACACCTGGTGGAATTGTAACGCATTCTAATTTCTACACACACGCTTGCTGCAAACTGGACCATGTCGGCTCCAGAAAAAGATAATAGCAACAAAATAAAACATTTTCTCTCTTCCACTCTGCATAAAATGTACACGTCAGTAACAAAACCAAGCATTCATCAACATTCGATAGGTTATCATAGTACTGGACTACATTTTCTCTGCAATCCTTCGTGATGTACATTCTCCTTCGAGACCTTTTAAATACCTCATTATTCCTCTCTTCTATTCACCCTAAAGAAAGGAACGTGGGGCAGGAGATTCTTTTCCAGCACTGCCATTTTTACGCAGCCCACTATCTCAACATACCTTATTATTTCCAATCCACTTTCCCCATCTTCCTTGAGTTCCTCCACCACTCTCCTCTTCTCCCCTACCGTGCGCATCACATTTTAGTCTTCCTCTCCACCCTGCTCTCTTTCTGCCTTCTCCTCCAATCCCATACGACGCGAATATGAGAGTATTCCTACCCCTCAATGGCCAAGTTCCACGGCCATACAACCCAATGGTCCATAAAAAGGCCAGTCTTTTCTGGAAGTTTTGGCTCGAGGTATCCTCCATGTACAGAAGGTTCCTTGTAAATGCTCCTTCCCCATTACACTTTTTTCTCCCATGTCTTCTTAACTAAATACTCTCTCGCTCGAAAATCTAACAGATGATTACGTTGAATAGTGATGTAAGTAAATACGTACTGATACAGTGGTGCCTCGCAATTCGACAGTAATATTTCGCGAGCAAAACTTCACGTACGCGTGTGTGGAATTGTACATCGTGATTTGGTGTTTTATTTTTCTAGCTGTTTTACTGAACTTACTACCGTTAGATAGATTGGTATAGTTTCGGTAACGAATGATCTATATTTATAAGGCAGATAAGGGAAAGAGTGTCTTAAATTTCAACAGTACCTCCACACGATTTTTTTCACCATTCGACAGTAGCACTATTCAACGACCATTTCGCGAGGGATTAGAGTCGACTTCATGAGGACCTCTGCACTAGCAATGAATCATGTGAAGAATCATTAACCTAGACACTAAATAAAAATATTTCGTGATTATAGAATAGATTCTTTAAAATTCTAGATTTAAAATTGTGAAAACACCATAAAAAGTCAATATTGAGCACAGATATCGCCTTAAAAAACATGGAAGAGAGTAAAGCGGAGACAAAAAATCACACAAGATCAAAACATTGAGGTAGCCTAAATTGACGATGGCAGGTTAATACCATAGGTAAATTTCTCGATATGAAAAGTGTTCATTTCGGAATCCGAAATACCTGTATACTGGGCATCTTTTAGAAGCCGATGTACCCCTATATCGGTATTATTTTTCTTCCTCTGGAGCTTCCCGCGTCGCAGAGGGATTCGTCCTCTCTCCTCAAGCTGATAGAATTTTCTTAACACTAGACCCGATGTATTTTTCATCATGCTAATTTTTCTTGTACATATAACTAAAATTATCTCAAATTGTTTAGTAAAATATAATGGGATACGCTTAATATATTTAATTTCCCTCCCTCGGACAAAATGAAATGGCAATATTTATATTCTAAATTCTAAGTTGGGATCTACAAAGTATAACGCAGAAGAAAAGTTCAGCCTTTAATACCAATTATTATTCATTCACGCACAATTGCTGCATCTAGCGCTGCTGCTCACGCTTTTGACAAGGCACATCGTCTTCTACCTTTCAGTTGCACGGAGAAATAGAGCGAATAATAGATTCCGCTTCACCTTTAAATTTATCAGTATGTATATCTCCCTGCATGTTCTATAATGGTACCTACTCATTCAACGCTCGACGCATATGATTCGGAAAAATGCGTCAGTAAAATAAAATCAGGCAGCTTTAGACATGTAGCAAGAGAGAATTAAAAATAACGAATGCAATCAAATACTGAAGCATAATTTACAATGCAACGACAATGTAAAAATCTATCAACGATACAATGGTAAGTATGAAAATATACGGTTCCAAATGCCAATTTATCCTAATTATAGAGGAGGTGGTCCAAATATATAGGCTACATGTTTTGTTTTGAGGTCTATTATGCTAACTTAATTTATTTTTTGGGATGTTAATGTTGTAATTCAACCTAAAACAAATCATACATAAGAAAGGGTGGTAATATTTACTTCAAGCCTTCACCTTTTTTTCAGATGAGTTTCAAAAAGTTGCCAAAATGGAATGATTTCAAAAAAGATCTAAATATGGGTTAGTGGGCCACTCATAATGCTAATGTTAAAAAAAAAGAAAAAAATGAACTCAAAATGGAGAAAAATGATAAAATTATTCCAAAAATATTAAAGGTAGTAAAAAGAGGGTAAAATCCTTTCAAACAATGCTAGAGTTATTATTTGCTGAAATCACACGCATAGGCCTCTTTTTCTTCCCCCGTGCACTCTGTGTGTGCCTACATCTGGCACATTATACACTGAACTATCATTTCTCCTCTCGTGTCTTCAGAAAACAGTCCATCACAGAAGATGCAAGTTGAATCAATGCCGTTGGGCGGTCTTCTGAAGATAGGTCCAGGTCGCTGTCATCAAACATCGGCACCCCATGATCTTCCCCGGAGTCTGAAGAAGACTGGCTCATCTTAGTCCTCTTTTCGCTCCACCTAGTTTTCATTTTTACAAGTTTAATCTTCCTAGTTTTCACAACTGCACCTTTCCCAGACCTTTGAAAGAATTTTATCCCTGCACTTGCTTTTTTTTTATTTATCCAAGGATCTGCGCAATTCATCTCTGTAAGTTGCGCCTGTCACAAGACACGCTTTCCCATATTTACGACCTAGGTTGGTCTTCTTCTTCGAGATAGTAGGCACTAGATTGACGTCAGATGGATACATTTGTTTGAATGACCCAGCAACCCCAACCTCACCGGAATTGGGAATCTTGGGAGGCCAGATGGACTAAGGCAAAGTCCTCACCAGGCGGTGAAAGAGAGGATGATGGTTGGATGCCTTGAGATTGAGAAGATGGTTGACTTAGTAGGCCAGCTGTAGCTAAAGTTTAGAAGCTGAAGTCTTCGCAGCTTCTATTTCTGTTGCGATGAAGTCTGCTTATTTGAAAATATTTTTGTTCAGCGGCCAAATCCCCGAATTTTTGAAAAAATTTATGACAATTTATCAGGTTTGCACTTTGAGGTAGGCCTTTTCAAAAAGCTCCATGATGTCATAACGTGTTACAGGACACTAAAATACCACAGTCTCAGGTGCATTTCCTCACTGTAGTATGATTTTAATGGATCCATGAAAGTCTTTCAAAGTCCAGTAGTTGTAGTTTGTTTGTGGAATGCGTGGGCAGGCACACAATGGTCACATGATTCTTCGTCGCTATGTTGATTGCATCCACATATGAGAGTAGTGGCTATCTACAATGAGCAGAACTGAAGAATCTTCACTTGGATTGACCTCTTGAATGAAATTAAGGAACCTCTCAGTGAATAGGTTACTTTGAACCCAGCCAGATGGATGCGCCCTGCCTACTGCACCAGGTAGAGTACCCTTCATCCACGTTTGACTCATATTGTTCGGAGAATATCCCAAATGGTGGCACTCATGCAGGCAATGACGATCACCGTTGCGCCTCTTTCGGCGGAAGTTAAAGCATCAATCTGCCTTTTCCCATTTCTTCCAAAAACGCACGGAACTTAACTGTGAACAATGGACAAGCCTCTCGTCTACGTTGTGCGTCCTCGAGGCTGGGAATTTATAATTATCATAGACTTCCTGTAAAATGGTTAAGAAGGCGTCCACATCCTCTTCAGTGATTCCCAAAGCCCTGGCGTAGGTAATTCAACCTGGTTTCCGGAGTGAGGGACAACCCTTATGACGGTAGAGATCAACCCACACCCTTCCTCCAACTTCATTTTTTAATGGAACGGGCAGATAGTTCCTCACCGCAAGTTGGTACGCCATTTGTTTCACGCCATTGATGGTGCGCCCAAGATAACCCTGCTCCATTATAAGTAGGTAGGAAACAAGTGCTTCCTGAAGATCACGTTCCCAAGTACGGCTTTCGTCCAAGCTGATTGCAGTAGGTGTTTAATTACTCTTATTGCTGAGAGTTTGAAGAGTTGAGCGGGGCACATTGAACTCCTTGGAAACCTTAAGAGTTACTATTTTCTTTTCTCTTACGGCAACCCTCTTCCATGCCGTGTGGGTCCCACGTTTTCCTACAATTTTTGGGAGAATACTTAGGTTTCGTTCTCGGCATCTTAAGAAAAGGAAACAGACTTTGTGCAGGTTACTCTCTTGAATGCCGTTCTCGCAAAAAAACAAAACCTCAAAGGGCCCGGGCTTGTGAACGTATTTAGCTAATATTTTGCGTTAAGAGTTTTCTAATCATTTGTTATCGAATTGTAAGGTGGCTTAAAAATTAGAAAAGTTTTGATATTTGTAACTATCCTCATTAGCACTTATTAGGAAACCTATTACTTAAATGACTGAAAATAAGCGTTTATTAAAAACTTTCACGCATGAATTAAAAATTATAAATAAATTAGAACTACCAAAATTTTTTTAAAATGACGGCAGGAATAACAAAAAATTGAAGTAAGGATGAAAAACGGTCCAACTATGGTCTAGCCCATTTTCAAACCATTTTATCTACCATTTATTTAGACCAACTGCATGTTTGAGTTATACTGAACGGCAGATGTTACGGATAAGCTGTATCCATTGTTCAACCTCTCCAAAGTATACTTTAAAATGTCAGCTTTAATGCAATATTAAGTCGTCATGTCGTCAGTAATGTCATTAATGTCGTCAGTAATGAGGATTATGGAAAAAAAACACTACAGCCTCCAAATTGGAGGACAAACGGAGGACAGCGCTAGCTCAACTACTCCATTTCTTCTTTCTTATCAATAAGCAGTTGCTTTATACACCAAACGATTGCTTGCGGCACCTGCTAGTGCCTCATTCATCAACCAGACCATACCAGACCATAACCCGTATTTGGACTACCTCCTCTACTTATCGGAGAATCGATATATTTAAAATATATCGATTATTCCGATATATCGGCATATTATTTTATACCTCCTATTCTTGGCCTAAACAAAGTGGGCTAAATAATTCAACCTTAAGACTCCGAATAGATTCCGACGAAAATTTCGTCGAGAAAAATCAACTAATGCGGCAAAACCTAGCGAATTCAAATGCATCTACGCCGCGGACACCTAAGAAAGAATAATTGGAGAAGAGTTAGGGTTGAATTTTCGTTTATTACTTCTTCCAGTTCGCCAAGAATTAAGGGTCCCAGGCTACGGAACCCGTGCTACCCTATGACCAATGGACCGCCATACATATGTCACACACGCACATTTTCACGCTTATTACATACCATTCTTTAGATTACCTATAGCTAAGCATTCGCCTGCTCCTCGCTAGGTCCTGCACGGTTCACCCAGGCCCTCCTCATCTTGCCACGGAAAAGGATCACTTTTTTCCGTCTAAGGCATCTTCCAGTGGCTCGTTAATCTTCCACGCCTCCGCCTTCCAACTTCCTCCCACTTCCTAGGGCCGCCTTAAAAAGCCCAGCCACTCATTCACAAGGCCCAAGTTCCCACGTCTGTCTACTCTGCGGCTTCGCGGTGCGGCGCAAAAACCAACTACAGTAATAACAAGGGAAACACTTACATTCTCACACCCTCAGACATGCGGCAAAATAAAATGGTACAGAAAAAACCACGCAACAACATTCGTATTCTCATCCCTGGAAACCAGAAGTATTCCTCGGGAACTATCAAATGCGAGGCGGAAATCTGATTTTTTCCATGACTCAGTAAACTTTGTGAATTGAGCAAAAGCTCGCGCGAAATTGCGATACACCACTGTATCATTACATATTTACTTAACGCAATCAGTTTTATAACACTGTTCTGTCACCCCTGGATTAACATGTTTTACGGTAGTTTGACTGACAGGGATCGGGTTGGTGTGGTGGCTAGAGTACTGGCCTCCCATCCCGAGAGTCCGGGTCCTATTCTCGGCAGTGGCGGATTTTTCAGTGGAAAACTGGTCCCCACTTGAGTGCCTAGTGGAGGGCATTTCAAGTTCAGTACTCCGTCCGTCGGATGGGACGTTAAGCCGTGGTCTCCTTGGCGCCTTTCGCTTAGAGTAAGCTAATGCCGTTTCTCTCCACCCTTCCTCCGTTCCCTGAAAACTTCTACCATTGCCCAATTACCCACCTATCCTAAATGGCGCAAATGACCTGAGCTGTCGGTCGCCTCCCCTGAATAACCAACCAATTCGACTGACTCAGTAGACTAGAGTGCCATCCATGCAGGTATGGCGCCAACCTGGTAACCCAAAGGTCAGGGGTTCGAATTCCACCTCAGGCTGTTGAGTTGGTCTTGAAGTTAAAGTTACACGGTTTGACATAACCTAATCAGTTGAAGCGCCTGAACAATGAATTCTACAGTATCACCATTGGCTTTTAATAACGTAGACACCAAATTGTTCGGCCAACCTATGGGACTCAAAATTGATTTTCATTGATCGTTTTCAACCGGTTAAGGTAGGTTTTGATGGTGTTTCCCAACTCTCCTTTGTATTACGTTCATCCTACCTTCATCCCTCGGCCCCATTCCTACGCAATATTTCTTCAAGTCGGAATAATTCTTATCTCCCTTCACAATATCCGTACAATATTTTCATTCTCTTCCTCCTTCTCGCTAGCTAAGCTGGACTGGCACCTTTAGAATTCCCTAGAATTGTCTCTAGAATCCTGAACCTTTACAATTGTCTCTAAGCGGCTACTTTATCCACATATTCTGCCTATTCGTGATTTCTGCCAGCAATCTTCTCTCCTCCTCATTCAAGTTCAACGCCTCTTCATTTGTCCGTCTTTCTACCGCACTTTCTCCATTCTCCTCCACACCCACGTTCCCACATTTCAGTATTCTCCAGAATTATCTCGCTACCATTTTGATCCAATATGAATATTGAGTGATATTATTTTTCATAGAGATAATTTCAAATATTTCTCAACCAACGGCGTCACTAGTCGCTACCTACGAGATAAAAGCAGCTCAACATTGCTGACTTACGAAGAAGGCACCTTCATTTCTAATGACAGCCAAAAACTCGAAATATATGTTACCATCTTTCGGGGCCCACTGACATCAGCAGTGGTTATATTTGATGGTAACAGTCATACATTATACTTAAATGACAAAGAAGAAACAAAATAGCAGTTTACCACAGTTAAAAAAACTGTTTAAAATTTAGTACGACCTCGGTTTCAATAACACTGCATCATCTTACCCCTCAAGATGATGCAGTGTTAGGTATATTATATTCTTTTTTTAAATGTGGAAAATTGAAATTTTGTTTCTTCTTTGCCAATTATGTTTAAATATCACGCAAGACGCCCGGAATACTCCGAATTCAATAGGATTAAACTTTACCAATCCTGGGGCACTCAAGTCATCTCTTTAGATCAAATTACTCCTGGTTCAAAATATTAAAAAGAGAAGCAGATTGAAATAGTCGGGACCGGACACTGTAGAGTTCAAAAGGCCAAAGCCTTCGAGAAGGGATCATTTTTTTATTTCACTCGTCCCCATTTCCAACCAAATTGCTACCGGAGAAATCCCGGACACTAGAGTGAGAGAGGAGGATTGATTCGGGGAGATATCGAAGAGCCGAAATTGATCGTGATTATAGTTACACCACGCCAACACTCGTTATGTCGTATATAAACCTTTCACCGTTAAAATTTACGGTCGATATGAAATACACCGGACGTCAGCGCACATTATTCTCGGGGCCCTGCTATGGGGAGACACAAGAAGAGTCGGACAGAGCAAGTTACTTCACACTTTCTGATGAAATAAAAAATACAAAACCCTTAGGAATGCTCGCGATTAAGAAGATTGTACGATTGCGAGATAATTTTAAACCTCCGATACAAAAATACGCTAATGACAAGTTTTACGAAGTCAGGAAATAAGGGATCACCCATTATTACAGAGGCCAATCGACTGGGCGATATTAAATATGTCGCAACCAAGAAACCAAGGGGAAGGTGGATAAATTATCGCGCTACAAAAAAGGCGCTAGTATCATTTTCCTCAAAGGTAAATTACGTGATAGGGAACGACAGAATACATTCCCTATTGAAACGCCAGATGAATAATTTATAGCTAGTACAAGGGTAACCCACGCGGCGCTAAGGTATAAAAGAATGGTAATAGAAAATGACGCAAGCTACAACGTCGCTTTCCAATGGGTTTCCTGGGTGTGACAAGCTTCCAAGGAGTCTCTGACAATGTGGGCGAGATAGGAATTTCTTCAGAGATCTAAAGCATCTTATAAAGACATCACGGCCTTTTCCGTCACTTAAGCTGAACTTCTGAGTAAAGATTACAAGATGAACAGGAAATTGTCATGTACTTAGAATTTCACTGTCGAGATATTGAGTAAATGTTCATTGTTTCCTTCTTTCAAAGTCCAAAATCAAAGGACCCGAATCACAAAGAGAGCACTTACAAATGGCAATCACACTAGCTTGAGTTCTTAGACCATTAGTTCGAATAATGAATGAAAACTAACATCAAACTTAGAAGAAGGAGGGACTGAAGTGAAGTGAGAAATAATTATTTGGTTTGAAGAAAACGGGTATCTTGGATCTACGATGATGCCGTCCGAGAATGCCGGGTTTGTCTTAGGAAAAAAATGCTTAGGCTAGATGATCAGGTTTTAACATTAGCTACCAGTGCACCAAAATTTATTTCTATGAGCGATGACTGAGCAACAAAGAAAACTGTGAATAGCTACAAAGGTTGGAGAAGGAAACAGGGGAGACCGAGAAAATGACGGCTCTAACACGCGGAAGACTAAAGAGCGTCTAAGAAGACTGAAGGGTAGTGACGAGGAAGGCTAAGGCTCTTTAAGGCCTCTCGTCTGAAAGAATGATAGGATGATAATTATAATAGCGAAAACTTTAAAAATCACTTAAAAAGTCATCTCTTTCCGAATCAACTCCCCCCCAGGAGACGTCGTAAAAAGACTTGAGTTCCGTCAGATAATCTGAACCCAATTTATACGGTAATTTAATTGACGACAGCGTGGCTAAAATATCCTCGACCTTAACCCAGACGTTTTTGCCGAGTTGCACGCCGTGAATTTAAAAAAAAGAGCGAAATGAATAATGCGTACGTATACCTTTCATTTCCAATCCATCCCGCGCCACGACAAGCTGAAAACGAGGCAAGGGGGAAGGGAGGACGCGGCAAATCTCGCCACAGGACAAGGACGAAAATGGCTCTGTCATTCCCATGCTCCAACTGCGAGAGGAGTATTCGCAAACAGGTGAGAGAACGCCACTCTCCCTCCGTCGCTTTTAATGAATGCGGATCCGAGAGTGGAAAGGAGCGGAATCGGAATAAAAGCGAGAGGGAACTGAAAGAGCGCGCGTGTGTGTGGGCTGGAAATACTTGGCGTGCCTGTCGCAAACTTTACACAGGCACTCTCCCACCCCCTCCTCCTCCTCCACACACCCAGAAACTCCTCACTTCGAACCTTAATGAGAATTCTTACCTCTTTCCACCCCGAAACTCCATCGCCCACGCACAATTCCGCCCTTCCGCTGCTTCATCCCGCGGATAGACGGCTTTTTTTCCCCGCAGCTTTGGGAAACCGAATTCCAAATACCGCGAAAGTGAAATAGGAGAACGAGGAAAAAGGACAGCCCGTTAGGCCTCTCCCCATTCCCAAAACCCTGTTTCAACTCATGTTGGAATCATTCATTTCGCCTTTGTCTCGGTCGATTTCTTTCGGCACTTGAGCAGATCATTGAAAAGGCTTTGTCAGTCTCGATCAAAATTCTTCGCAGCACTTTTTTTAAGAACTGTCCTCAAATGACGAAAAGGAGGAGGGTCCCTATTTTTTTGCAATGTTGGAGCCAATGTAAAATATTAAATTAATCACACAACTGTTTGGAACCAATCGGACAGCCCATTGTTTCAGTTACTATTCTAGCTATGAACATAATCAGGATATGTAATCTAGATTTTAAGTTTGTTTGCATGAACCTGTGAGGCCCAGTTTTTATAATGTCTCGTTAATTCTTTCTAAGATTCAAGAATTACTATATTTATGCTTTCTTGGCAGAAATATTAAATAAACTAGTGATTCATCCTATGAAACTGTTGTAACCGTAGGCAATAATAAGTGCCGTAACGTCTATATGAACTAACGGTGAATCAGACATTATAAAATTAATACTAGCTCCTGCGTCTTCTTGCACGTTTGGAATGTATTTCCATAACGTTTAAAGAAAATCTGCTCGGCGTGATGCCACTTTTATGTATGAGACTTTATTTCTTGTGAAGTAGCCGTGCTTCCAAGGTAAATTTTTTCTACGGCAAATTTGTTAGTTTCTACACAAAAAACGTTTGTTTAACCATCGATATCTCATTTACGTAAATGGAGTCATTCCAGTCACTCGCCCTTGTGATGTCTAGTAGATGAGTAGTTCAGTTGCATGCCGTGGCAGCTAGGACGATAACACGACAATCCAAACGTAGAGAGAGGGTTAGGGCACAGATGTGGATTAATCGTGAGCATAACATTGTGTTAAGTTTAATTTGGAGGGTGAGGCATGAACTCATCCGTCAGTATACCTTACCTATATAATAACTTTTGTTTCACTTCTTCAACTTATTCAACCTACAGAATACGTGGAAGAAGGAACTATTTAGTCTCAATCTCGACCAAATAAAGACCATTTACTACTATTACCTATTATTTAATTAGTTACTATAACGTAACTTCCTCCTCCGAGTCTCCGGCTAGCATCGGGTTTCGTTGCCGTCATAATTGCTAGAGACTCGAGAGGGGTCGTGCCTAAGGGTAGCCACGTCCGCCACCGTCGGATAGGTGGCTACCCAGCATTAGGGTCATGCGCACGAAGCAGGCGGAGGGACCCGAGAAGGACAGCCTTCTGCATTGCACTTGCAAGTGCATCCGCTCGCGCCCTGCACGCTGGGATGCACTTGAGATTCTCAACCAGTGAGCTCTTGACACCACCAATCACGCCCACAATGAGGACTACCGAGTACCGACTACCGAGTTTCACAGAGTAGCCCGCGTACATTTGCCGGAGTTCACACAGCAGTTCTTGATATTTAGTCCTTTTTTCTATCTCCTTCGCTGCCATTTTCGTTTCGGCCGGTTACCTATTATTATTATACTTCTTTGCCTCATTAGAAATTGTTACGAATATTGAATAATCATTTTCTCCCCATATTCTCTTTTAATAGAAATTACAATGGCCGAATCAAAATCCATAACGCATGCACCTTTGAGTAACCTCTCAAAATGTTAAAATGGCTCAGATTTATTGGATTACAACTAAATAACGACTCGTCCAAGCTATAGAAAGCGGTGAACTTTAAGTTTGCTGCTCCATGAGATTGAAACCTATAGCAGAATAGCAGAATTAATAAAAGAATAGTAACAGAATAGGCATGACTGGAGGGATTTGATGTGGTCTCACGTAAGAATGGTAACAATCAAATTGATAGCTTGAATGACTATGTAAGAGTTTCTAAAAACATTAATGGCTAGAAAAAATAATACAATGCTTTAAAGGAGAAATGATAACCTTATTGTTCACATCAAGTGAAAACGGTGAGCTCTTACGGCTATCAGTATCTATTGAAATGAATTGTCTCCAAGCCGTAATAGGTGATCACCTATTACGGCTATAGCCTATACCTATAGCCATAATACATCACCTATTACGGCTTGGAGACAATTCATTACAATAGCTACGATTCACATATTAAGAATCGATGGCGACACAATCTAGAGAAAAATGAATGACAAACACTTCAAAGGAAGAGCCAAGATGAGCTACATAGAGCAGGAAGTGAAGGGCGCTACAGAGAAGAAATGGTTTAAATAGAAGAAGTTAGCCGATATAAGAATTTATACCGATGCTGACGTTCTTTTGTTCCTTTTTAATGCCTGTAAATTTTCCCTTATTAGCATCCCATTTTATAATCTTAAAAAAAAAACAGTACAGTGAAATTCTTAATCATTTTTACAAGTTGTGAAGCTGGAATTATCCACAGATTTAATCGCAAAACAAGTCAGAGCGAATCAAAATCATGCCCGATACAAATTCTAAAGCAGGGTGGGGGAAGAGGTGAGTCTAGAACTGCTGCGGGGGATATTTTGATTAATGTATCAGTCAAAGCGGATTACGCTAGCATGTCGAAACATGTGCGCCAAGGCATCGTTGTAAAGGAATGGCTTATTCGATCAACGGCAGCTGTGACACTAACATCTTGTTTTCAAGATTAATGAAACGCGATCTCGTTGATGAATTCCCCACATCTTATGAGAAAAAAAACGCATCCCAGCGGAGAAAACTAAGGTGAATCCTCAGCCAACCGTATATATAATTGTGTGCTCCATTTCGCTAGTACGCAACGGACGGCAAGCTGGCAGCGTTAAACCTTAAGCAGAGCCACCAAACGTGAGCATCCCCGTTAAAGAATTCCATAGCGGAAATATCACACACCTAGACATATACTCGAACCCTGACCCGGGTCCTAGAAAACAGGCTTAATTTATTTCGTAATGAATTCTTTTAATGCCTTTTATAATTTAATAGATCGTAGAGCCATTATTAATTAGCTGACATTTGAAGTAAGCCGGCATAGCCCAAACGGAATTACAGTCAGCATCCAAAATTTTCGGATGTTATGTTCAACCCGCAAATCGGGAAAAAAATCGAATTTTGTAAGAGAAAAAAATTCCTATTACAAATCATAATATATGCCCTCAAAACACTAAAAGTTCATTTAAAAATCAACTTAATACATTAACCTTTCAAAACGCATGAAAAATTAAATAGGTAAATTCCCACGGAAACACGAGATTTGCAACTTTCACGAAAAATTATTAGTCAGGTTTGAAGGTAAAATCCAACGACAACTGAGGCCGGGATATTGCGATGTTCGACTGTAACACAATGTAATTGTAACATATAGTAATAGATCAAGAATTAAGTGAATCAGAATTAAAAAGTGTAAACGAATAGCACCATAAAAGCACAGCAATTGTTTTCTACTCGCAAAATACCTCTTCCAGATAAGTTACACATTCGAAAAAAAACAGCTTCAGTGAAACGTGATTTTCCGCCAAATACGAAGATTTTACAGATACGGGTAACCCGACAGAGTTAAATAAAATTGAAAGAAAACAAACGCAGGAGCATGCTTTTCATCACTCGATGAGCCAACCTCTCTTCACGAGTGAGTCACCACGAAAGAAAAAAGACCAGGTAAAAAACCTTCCCAACGCTTAAAAAAACACATAATATATTAGCAAATATTTTCCATGGGATGCCTGCTAAAGACTACACCTAAGATAAGTAATGAATCATCTAAACCTTACCAAATGAAGCCACAGTTCCTCCATCAATGAATGATTTTGCATCAATTAGAATATTTCATCGCATTATTATCGATAGAATAAATTGCACGCTCCTAAGTTGATTTCTCTATTATATTTGGCCAGTCTTCCCGTTGTTTCGGACTTAAACTATAGGCAAAGTTCTTTTTCTTCTCCCAATGGAGATATAGACGTTGAAATATTTTGAGAATAAATGACTGCCGTTCTACCGGTCAGGCTGTGTTTTCACGGACCAAGTGTGCAACATTTCAACCAAAACCTATCTTAGCTTCTTCTGAAGCTTAACTATCTAAAACATCAGGCACAATTTGGGAGAATCGGGTTCGAATCACGGTCAAGGTGAATGATTTGTTCTCTACGGAAATTATCTACTCAAACCTTTCTTCTCCTACGCTATTTCTTTCTTGTCCTATCTCCATTCATGCTGCCTTTAAAGCCATTCATCTTTGACCCACTATCTTACGCTTCCCTAGCATTATACCCACTATAACGGCCCTTAATAAACTACCGCATTTAATTGCTCGCTCCATTCACCTACTTACTCAGCCTACTCCTCCTCCCAACTTCCTCCAGCGACTGTCTCTCTTCCACAGTCATCACCAGCACTTCCTCATTTCTTTCCCTTACCATCCATTGTTTACACTCTCCATTTTTCTCCGTACTCACATTTTAAACGCCTCCGGTATCCTCACATCCTACCTCTCCAAGGTCCACGTTTCGCAACAGTACAAAACCACGCTTCAGATCGAGTTCTTTTTACCATGGGCATGCGGGTACTGAAGTTAATTTCACACATATATTCATGCTGCGAACGGGTTGAAGTCTTTTGAAGCATAAGTCTCAGCAGAGGATATAAAAAAATGGATCAATTAACGTGTAGGGAGGGAAATAAAGGTGTTATCGGACAGGCTTACTGTATAGACGAGAGAGGACGGAGAAATCCGAAGAAGACAAAAAGTAGATGAGACTGCGGGAAATCGGTGACTTGAGGCTGAAATGTAACTAAAGGGAGAATGCAAGTACAAGAAGAAGAGAAAAGAAGGCAATGTAGTTTGGATTGTGAGACAGGGTTAATGGCAATGAGTACTCACAAAGGACGCATTAGAGAAGCATTACACAAGTATGACGATGCTAGCTGAGAGAAGATTACAGTGGAAAGCAACGACAAATAAATCTTAGAATTGTTGACGTATGCTGTGTCGATAATGAAAAAAGTATAATGGCCCCTAATGTCAGTTATTAGTTATTTCAAGATCGTACGTTGTAAACCACTCATGTCTAATAAAAATCTCACTTAAGTACTGTTAAGAGTGAATCTAGGTTTCACTTATTGAATGATAAATAGAAATCAGCATATGTACCTTAGATGAGTATAAGGTCATACTCTTTCATTTTTTTGAGTAATGCAGTAAATAAGGATAAGTAAGCGATCAAACTTATATTAAAAAATCAACATTTTAATACAAAACGCGAGATTTAATAGGTAATTTAAATATTTTTTATAAGGGGCGGCACCGCCTGATCTTGACCATAAAGTTCGAACAAGTATTGCTTTTTGACTGCATGTGAATACTGTACATGACGGAAGCTGAATTTCTACGTCACTACGCCTCAAAAATATTTTTTCAGATATGCTTTTTACGGTATCAAATCTGAGTTACACGTTGGCAGACGGTGATTTACTTCGCCAGTTAACGCGTTGCCAGTAGATAAGAGGATTAAAGTCACTTCGCACGCAACAGGAGTCGGATTCAATACACAAAATACGAAAATGATTGCCGTTCTTCCTCCTAAGCTTCTTACGTGGATAAAATCGATACTTTAATGATTGGTTCCCAGTTTCCACGCCAGAAGTCAGATCATCACGATAATAAGGGCGGATAATTGATTTCGTCGGAAAACAGTGACGACGGGTGAACTTTTCTTCCGTAAAGCTTAAAGAAAAAATTAAAGAAAAGAAAAAAAGGATGAGAAATGCAATACCTGCCATAAGTCTTTGAATGAAAGCAGTGTTCATTAATATAGTCCAATCCGAAATGTTAAATCGAAATCCATTTCAGCTGTAACTAATGAGCGATTGGAATAAAAAAACAATTAAAATCTCACTTCAGATGTTTTCCAAGCGCGACTTAGGCAGCTTGTGCCTTCATCGGGCCTAAACCTAGGTCTTACTCGGGAGAAATCTGAAGTTAAATTCGCATATATGTTTTTTTCTTTCTGCTTGGAGTTAATTTCACGTAGTCAAACCTGACTTCATTCAATTTATTCATGAATATTCGATGATGAGCATATAACGTAAAATGAGCTAATAATCTTTGTTTCTGATACAAATACTACAGAATTTTAAAGGTATGCCACAGCCTTGATGTTAGTATAAATTATTTACAGGCAGGGCTTAAATTTACTTTTTACAATTCTATATACAGACTGAATTTTATACATTTTCTATTCTTATGATAACTTAGTTACATCATAGGTGCATATGTTCCCCGTCAACTACGTTTTATGTTTTTCATTCACATTATTCGAGTGAGTGGAAAACAGTCGCCTGTTGAGTTTTTAATCAGCCGGCTGACGATTTTTTCGGTTCAAAATTATCTTGGCAGGAACACAAGGTCAGTATTACACACCGGGTAAATTCATAAGAAATATTTTATTCACACATCTTGCACAAACGCAGTGAAATTCTTAACGCTACAGACTGACGACCAACTTGTCGTGGGTTCAAATCCCACCATGGTTCTCACAAGAGGTTCCGTGTCAATTTGATCAAAGCTGGGAAGCGATCAATGCATTGCTCGTATCTCCAAATATTCACCAAGGACCTAAAGATGCGCGTCTTTTCTTATCTTACGATTAGTTAATTTAATTAATTAGGACGTTACTTTAGCACTGCTAAAGTAACGTCCAATTCTCCATGAGCTTTCCATGATTTATGGCAAAAGGTATATGTATCAGTCAACAACCCATAACTCCCGAAAACATACATGATAGGCCATTTTAAGGTTTTCGGTGGGTACACATTGTAAAAACTATGTATTAGGTAAATGAATTCAAGTCCGATATCCTATGATTTTTCACATGAACTAACAGTAGAGACCTCTTTAAAGAATTTTCTAAGAACTCTCAGATCGTCGCGAAACTCTATGTGAAAAATTGCCTATTTGCGTCTTCAGGGCATTTTCGGCAATCCAGTGAATCCAGCAGAGCTAATAATATGGAAGGATGTTAAGAACCAAACTAAGACCACTGAGGAGATTCTACAATAACCGCAATTTATGGCGAACGCATTGAATGCGACGAATGTTCACGACGAATGCCACCCTCTGAAAATTCATGCCTGAGGACGTTATGAAATGGGTTGTAATAGAATGAGGCGGAGAGGAGACATGTTGCGCCATAAGCAAACCCCTCAAGAGTGAGGCACGCACGTCGACGACGAAGAGCACGGTGAAAAGAAGCAAAGAATGGAGTAAGGGAGAAGGCAAACGACACCCAAACGGGTGTGCCTATTGTGACGTTTTTCGATCCACGAGTTCCGAACGAAAAGGCGATATTGTTGTCGCTTTTCTCACCTCGGGGCCTTCGTCTGGAAGAGAACATAAAGTATGAATACGGAATTGTAACGTGCGCAGAGAAGGTAGGCGAGAATAGAATGTCAGCGTCATGGGCCCATTGAAAGAACTCAGATCTACATCTACTGATTACCCTGCTAGCCTTCTCGAGGGCGTTTGGCAGTGATGAATAACCGCCCAACATGCACGACGCCCATGCAATCAGTTCAATATTACTAAATTAGAGATAAAAATTAATACCGTGAAGAATTCGTTTCAACTACATGCAAGGAAATATTTAAGAAATACTACACAAACGCGTTATAAATATTGGGGTGGATGAGACTCTAAGAGTAGGCTAACGAATATGTGCTTGGTTTCTGTCCAACCTTCCCCCATTCTCCTAATTTCTACATCTTCCCATGCAGCAACGCATCTTTAATGTAGCAAATCTTTATCAGGCGCCTTCCGTAATAACAACAATAGCATAATGAATCAGAGATAATGAGACGCCACCGTCAAATATTATAAAATTGATGTAAAAAGGTCAGTTCGGAGGCAATTGCTCCAGAGTATTGAACACGCTTCGTTCCATGACAAGGCATGCGGTAGCAAAAGGAAATAAAAAACACTTCTTGAGCTCTACCCAAGAACATTTGCTCGTAGCTCTGTCGAGGTCTTTCCCACGAGCAGAAAAACGACCTCCTCGGTTCGATATCCACTCGATATGCGTTGCTGGCACATGACCTGGCGCTTGCATATTGGATGATGTACGCCTGCCGCTGCGGGAGGCATTCCAGAAGGATTCTTGGGGGGAGGGGGGGGGGGACGCCGGTGGGGGATGAGACGGGGAATGGAGAGGATGGAGGGTGAATGGGGTTTGGGATGGCTGGAGATGAAAGATGAGGGTGGAGAGGGGGAGGGAGAGGAAGAGAGGGTGGGGATGGAGACACAATGGCCGACGAATCGGGTAAGGGAAGTCAACGGCGGGAGATGAGCCGCCTCGCTTTCTTCCCCCTCAAGAAGTTTCCATAAGATATGCTGGGAACGTGCATTATGCGTAGACTCACAGCGAGACGAGGAGAGATGTTGGGACCCCACGAGGGTTTCAGCTGCGGGAGCCTTAAACCCTTGAGAGCGTGAGGGCGTTTCGTGGTTTCCCTTGCTTGAATTATCTCCGGACAACTATGAGGCTGGTAACGCATCCCTGTAATCCCGGGCTCATCAACTTCTAGTTGGCGGCAACAGCTATTCGACAATGACTTAAGGTTAATGTCAAGGTTATAGAAGCCTCGGGTTTCACAAAGTGGGTCAGACTATCGATGAGTTGACGTAAACGCTTACAGTAGAAGGGCGAAAACACGACAGTTCATGCATCGCAAGAATGCTCACTTAGCATTACAATCGACCTCAAATTTGCGGGTCTTCTCGATCAAAATCATATTCATAATATTATTTTTTCAATAATTAGTTTGTCCCGGCAATAATATACACTGTGTCATTCAAAACGAGAAATATTGGATGGTAGCTTAGTTAGTCAAAGTAGGGAAACCGACAGCCATGTCGATAATTTAAATGTACGTTTCCTGTTCCTAAAACAAATACATTCACAATCCGAACTCAACCAATGGCAATGTTTAAGCCGCATCGGTCTAATTAACTGGTTTGCGGGAACTGAGGCTCTCCGTCATGGCGCTTTGGTGTGACTAATTTTAAGTAGCCTTAATTCCGACAATTCCTCCGAGAATTGTTGTGTCAAAAAGAATGCAAACTAATCAGGAGAAGACGAGGGCTGAAAGAGGTCACTGAGAAGGATCAAATTGGTGGGAGTAACGCAAGCGTTAAAATGGGATAGCATCATTTAGAGAATGGGTAACGCTTCGCTGATAAGGGTATCACGCTCTTTGAGGGAAAAAATATTGCTGAAACAAAATATTAGGAAGAGAATGAAGATAGAAAAAGCTTTGGCTGACGAAAAGGGAGCTATCACCAAGGGACCATTTTAATGTTGCACAAAAAAGATACGTGAAGAATCAGAGAGATTTTCAAACGTGAACTCAAGAGAGAAGAAGTGTATATGAGAAGCACATGAGATTCTGATTTGGATGTAGAAAATAATAAAAAAGATAATATAGATAGAGATAAAAATCATCAAATGAGCTCATGACTTTAAAATATAACCTCTAAAGTACTACGTATGTACAATATGTACTATCAATATCGATCACTGCAGTGAACATTCATATCGATTCTTTTTACACTAGGGTCGGAACTAGAGACATAAGGAATAATAGTACATATTGATTTATCAAATCATCATTAACAAAATAATTTGAAAGTGACCACTCAAGCTATATTCTAAGACGAAACACAAACATGTAAGGGGAACAACGGATATTTTTTGAGGAATCTGAATCGGAGGGCAGAGGAAGTAACATAAGACAATCGGATGTTGAAGGCCATGTTAAAGAGGGGGCACAAGGGTAAAGAATAAGAGAGGAAATTGAGGGATAGTATAAATAAAAATGAAGGGCTGCAGACGCAATATAGAGCAAAGACATAAAAAAACACACACTGGCTAGTAAAACGTCCGTTACATGGGCCACTGAAGTTAATCCAGCTCTATCATGTATCGGCTCAATGACAGTCATAAATGCTGTTTTTCTTCGGGCATGAAGTGATCCAATCCAGGTCATAAAATGTAACGTGGAGTACAGAGTGAAGCCAAGAAGCAATCAGAAGTTCCTATTACTTGAAGTTCACTGATTTATGCTTAGCCTTTCTTTTGAATTTGAAGACATTGCAGCAACTAGACAGAATGCTTTACGATAGAGCAGTGACTGTATCAACTTTTGCCATCTTTCACGTGATACTTTGGGAAACAATAATCAACCAAGTCAGTATAACTTTGTGCAGCATTGTTACATAAAAATTAAAAAGATATTTTTAGACAAATACTTACTGGAATCAGAAGTACCTAAAAGTGTGAATAAAACAACCAATTTCATATAATCATATTGTTCTGTATGCGATGCATCACCCTCCGCTTTGAGAGACACGTTTTCATGAACTCTCAATGAAAGGTTCCTCCGCTCAAATTAATACCCGAGACGTAAGTTGTAGGCCACAGAAAAGCCTTGGGCAGCACAATTATAAGCCAAGAATGTCAAACCGACTCCCAGTTATATGTAATTTTTGGGAGAGCAAAATGGATTTAGAAAGCATTCCCCAAGGCAGATCAAGATATTGCGTTATCATCCGAAAATCACCACCGCAAACCGAATCCAAAATCACCGAGTGAATCATTGGCACGTTTTGGGACGCCGATGATTATACGTCTATTCCTTTTTTGACGCTCAATCCATTCTGACAGCTAAAGGAAGGCAACCCAAAGCGAATGGCTAGCCAATGAGAAGCTTCAAAAGTATCAGGGACGTAATCTGACTTTGAATTCAAACTGGAAACGCAAAGGAAGATTAAGTTACACTTTTTCTTGCAAAATAGCGGTCGGCAACGACGTTATTGCCCAATCACTCACTCAGTGTTCAACCCGAATGTTGGTCTGATAGGTGATGGTAGAGCTCACCCCGTACTTAGCCAGCGTGTGAAATTCCCACACTTAGGATTAAGGGGCCAGTTCCTTTCCCTAGACCACCTGCGATTTTCTATACAGCTCTGACACAGAAAATCGAATCGCGCGTTTTTTTGGTGGGGATGTCCAGAAATCTTCTGCCAGGGATATCAACGTGTAACCCTCCGGTCTGTAGCCCAGCACTCTACCCACTACGCCACCACAACCTCCATTTTCCAATAAGGTTGGGTAATGCATCCTCTCCGCTGATATCTATTTCATTACATTCCGTACTTAGGGCATTTAGGGACAATAACATGTGAAAGAAAGATACATTTAAGTGGCCAAGAATAACACAAGGCAAAACATAATTAGCTATTCATATCATTAAATTACTCTAGGGTTCCATAATTGTTTGCACATTGGTGTAAAACTTATAAACTAATTTGGATGGAACTAAGTCCAATAATAACGTTTGGCTGGATGGTGTAACTGGGCAGTACACTAACTCGGCAAGTCCAATAATATACCTATCGTTGAAGTTGCGTTAGTTAACTGTAAACAATGCTGATTTCCTTCACATCCGCATTAAGTTACCTAATCTCCCCTCCACCCTATGATGAGGTATACTTTATATTCTCAGACAATAGGTCAAATAAAAAACTTCAGGTTACTCTTCATTACAGATAAATATCCCCTAGAATCAGCATTAGCCCACGAAAAGTATAACCTTCAGTCTCCAATGCGCACTGAAAAATAAAGAGACACATAAAGAGAGCCGCGTCCTAGAAGGTAATATTCCAGCAAGTACCTACTATTCCAGCCCTTTGTAAGCAACAATGAGTGGTTGAGCGAGGATCCTCCCCTTCATTACTGCGCCAAGGAGAAAATCTTAAACAGTTTGATCTCTCTTACCTTGCCTTTTTGAGCTCCACAGCCCTTTGTCTGAAATCCTAGCGTCAATTTCCGTCCATCCCCTGGCCAATTAAAGACTATAGAATTCGACTCCTTCGAAAAAAACTAACTGCCCTCAAAATTAAACGACGCAAGTAGAAACTGGTTCTCAAAATTTTTACCTTTATATCCAAAGTGAACTGTCCGCGATGAACTCACACCCAGTTAACAGCTGCAGCAACTGACGAAGATTCGCGCGCAAGATAATGTTAGAACCAAGAAACTGTTATTTTTTTTAAATGTCGATTACTCCAAATAGTTACCGGGGAAGAGGGAGGAAAGTTGATACCCGTTTGAGTGGCATTGAAACTGGTAGGAAGATGAAGAAATAAAAAAAATCGAGAGAAGTATTTTACGATTACATCAAAGCCCACATTTATTTTTAGGATACACATAAGGATAAAAATGTCCCAAACTTATTGGGTGGAATGCAATAATGAAGTGTAAACTGCTGTTTAGACACGTCTTTAGACACTGCGACCGTCTAATCTTTCGCTTGAAAGAACAAGTTTTCATTAAAACAGCAGCGGCTGCCACTGCTGAATGCGCAATACACTGTTTTTCACTTTTATTTACTGCAAGTGATTGAAAGCGCGATTTCAATGTTAATTAGTACCTCCAAATTTTATAGAAATCTTTGTTAAATGAGTTTTCGAGTTTTCACTGCGTGTTTTGTTTTGAGCGACAAGAGATTCGCTGCCAATCGGCGGCACAGCGTCTTCAGTTTGAAGGTATGGGACTACGTTTTCTACAGATAAACGCCGCCAATACTTGAGAAACAACATTAACCGGCGATTTCATTCCGAAAGGAGAACTGAGTGAAAATGAGCCTGTGGTGTCATCGGCTTTAGAACTTCTATTTTCACGATGCCTGGCAAAAAAACTCATTCCTGATGGTGAAAACCACCGTTTTCTGTCATTTTTGCTTGACTCGGACCAAACTACTCGTGATTTCGAAATCCTACACATAAGGCCGGCATGGCTACCTAAAGATCGCGGTTTCGAATCCATCGCGTGCAAGTTGTTTTTAGAATTTTGGTTAGGTGACGCACATAAATTACGTAACGCTGAAGAGGAGGCGAGAGGTCGAGCCAACTGCTTTTACCACGGTGCACTATCGACAGGGAGGGGGAGAGGTTGGCATTGCGTTACGTTAATTTTTAAGTCCGAGCGATAGACGTAAGATACATTATAAATTCATTCCTTGCCTAAATAATAATAGTGATACAAATTATAATTAGGTAGTAAATGATAGCGATGAGAATTAAATAAGTTGATTTGTGAATAAAAAACTTTGCTGTTTCTACAATTTGGAACTTTAATTTCCTGACTAGTTTCGATACACTGTATCATATTCATAGGACTAGCAGTACAAGTAGCGTCGTTGTGGGTTATATACCGTTAAATAAGTTGTTTATAAAAAATATGGGCAATGGTGGTGGTAAACAGAGGGTCCCGGGGTCAAATCCCGGGCAACAGCCTATCTGGACAACCCAACCTAAATTCCTCACGATTCGATTTTCTGCGTGTCAGAACTTCGTAGGAAATCGCAGGTGGACCAGGGAAAGCAACTGGCCCCCCTACCCTTAATGTGTGAATTTCACACGCCAATGGCTCTTAGTACTGTGTGAGCTCTACCCTCACCTATCAGAAACCAATCTTCGGATTAAACAAAATTTTATAAAAATGCCTATAAAAGAACAGAAAATCCTGAACGAAAGGTATGTTCAGAAGTAAACAAATGAAGGAATATTAGAGGAATAGAAAAGAAAGGGAAAGGAAGAAAGTTACTGGAGTTGAGTTGAGTTAAAGTAGCCCACATATGGCTGAAAAGATAAAAAAATAATAATAAATAGCGCGTTTTACAGTTCATACAAAAGAGAGTTTTTATTAGTAGCGATACATAATTTATGGGGGTAGGATCTTGAAGAATGATACGGAGCGTTATCGGAGGGGGGGGGGGGGGGTGAAGAAAGTGGAAAATTAGCGTCACGTATTATGCATGAATGGCTCCTTAGACTGCGATGTAACCTGGGTGGTTAGAACACTTAAGCGTTCTTCGACCACTGTAACCATTAGGCTGGCTGCCTCAATCCCAGTAGCATGATACCAAAATACTAAGGCCCCAACGAGCAGGAAACGATTTGGGTCACCTTCGGCTTCGTGGGGAGAGGTCAGATGCAATTGATGCACACGGGGAGAAGCGGCTTGCGACGATCCGGAGCGGATTCGATTGAGAGCCGAGGAATAGACAAGATGGGCGACCTCCATCCCCGACCGACGGACATACGATCGGAATACTCAGCCGCAAATGCTCTCCGCAGTGTTGCCTGCCTCGCTCCCCCACTCCATGAAACAGAAGGCCCAGAATACGGATGCGGGGGAGTACGTCAAGAGCAAATGAAACTTCGCGCCCTTGGCTTTTCTTTCACTTGGTTTATTAATGCTATCACTTATATAAGGCCATTGTTAAACGAATATGATTTTAAACCAAATACCATACGCATTTCCTCAGTATCAACGGGGATGTCATAAAATGCCAAATGCTAAATAACTCTCTATATGTTTTTCCCGACACTTATCAGCATGAGGGATAAATAATCTTTCATCAATAATGATCATTAGTGCTATGCCGGTTAAGATAAAATTTTGACATTCATAGAATTCTCGCAATGAGCACTATTTTCATACAATTTTCTTCTTAATTCTGATTACTTCCTACTAGCTATTATTCTAACCCCACCAACCGTTTTCCTCGACCCTCTACCCAGGTACTCCGACATTCTTCTCTCCGTATTATCCTTGAAAATATTTTCGCTAAGTATTTCCTGATCTATCCGTCCGCTTACTCCTAGCGCCTTCAATTTATGCCACCCATTAAAATACCAAAAGGTATCAATCTTCAACTCGATCTGGCCATTCATTTTCTCCTACTTTTCTTTCCAGTATCATGCAAAAAAAATTCCTCGCTTTCAACAAATCTTCGAATACAAGCAAGATCGAGAGGTACAAATACAATAAATAACTGATAGCAGCGGCATCTTGTATTTCTTTCTTACGTTACTCCTACATTTTCGCCCAATTTGTCCTACAATCTCTATGTGGGATGCCAATAGTTCCCACATATGCCTATTAAAAATTATTTACAATTATATTTTCTTTCATAATAATTTATGAAAAAACGGAATTCTACCCCTTAGCACAAACTATTATTTATTCTAAGATTCAGCTATAATATTGGTATTGTCGTTCGTCGCATTCCTCGTTGAGGTCTATCGCAAATTAGATTTCAACGACTTCACGGGTCATGAAAGGTTATCAAAACATTGACTAGGAAATGACAGAGCAGTATAGTGCTGTGCAAAATACCAAACCGATGGAAATTTTCCCTCTGAAAACAGAAGACCTGCAAGACATCGCCACCGGGGGAACTTCCATCCATCTGCTGAAGGTTTCCGAGGGCTTACGTAAAGCATTTGTCTCCATCCGCCATTTCGTAATTACCAGTCACCGAACACGAACATGCAAATCCCATAGCCCAATAAGGGCTCGAAAATTCTAAATGTATTTCGTCGCCCTATAATCGGTGGTGGGAAAAGGAATTTTTTGGAGAAAGTGGAATTAAATGTAGAAGAAGGAAGTAACGAAAGGTAAAACTCTCTAGGGCAGCGAATGCCTGGAAAATAATCGGTCAGAGGGGAAGAGGGAGGAAACGAATAAATATTCTGATTAGCATTGGGGGAGGGTGTAAGAAATGGAGTTTCAAAGAGACGTAATACGGGTCATTAGTAGCGTAAAGCAACAGAAAAGGCTATGGGGAGAGAAGGGGAAAGCAGGCACACATCGACCAAGAACCTATCATTATCGGTGGAGCACCATGATGATGTTTCGAGAAAGAACAGACCTGGCTACTTTCTCTGAAATAGAGGAAACGTTGGCCTTTATAGGAAACAACGATAAAGACCAATCAGTCGTAAAATTAATATGTATTTTTAACTTAATTACATTCAAAACTATGTCGAAAGTATGTGATCTGTTGATCTAACAGAAGGTTCGTAAAGCTATATACTTGAGTTGTATATGTCGTGGGTCACCTTGCGAGTAAATAGGTCCCTGTGGTTAGTTGCGAGTAGCAAAAATGGCACATGGTTTTTTTCTTACTGCTACCGTTATCCATTTACGAACATCTCCTGGAGCTCTCATTCTTCCCATTCTACGCCCATGCAATTCGCACTCGTAAATTTATGAACTTAAATGTTCCTTAGTCATGATATTACTTTAAATTTCCTCATGGGTATGTTTATGACATGACTTTCGTATCAATTTCAAGCTGTGAGGGGCAGGTTAGGCTCTTCCGACTCGAAAGTTTGCTTACCTCTGCGTTAGATGGAATAAATGAATTAAATGCGGTTCATAATGCTTTTCAAAACTATTCAGTACAAAACAGAGGTCTAATGTTGAAGCAAATAGCAAATACAAGTCTGATCCTAAAGATTCCGGAGACATGGAGTGGAAGCGAAACATGATAACATGGAAAGAAAACACGATTACAGTATCATCAGGTGATGATGCTGCAATACAGTAAAACCCGGGCCATAGTAAAGTTCATTTCTGTGGATTTGGATCATGTTTTCTTTCCATGATATAAATATAAGTCAATCTTCAACTAATGATTAGATAGTCTGTACAACTATATTCCTAACTCGAGTAAAGTATGACCTGATGCACAGAATTGCAGGATTGCGCAACTCGTGGTACGTAAGTAAATAACTTAATTTACCGCGGCACTTGGAAGGTTATCTTCAGAGATAGTGACGTTGACGGGCTTCATATAGAGAGGGAAACTTAAAAACAATGCTGTATGTTGAAATAGTACATGAAAGCCAGCAAAATGAGAAAATTCAATAACAGTCGTCAACTAGAGTGAACACTCTTGGGCTGCACGTTTCAAACTAATGAGAGCACGGTCACGACAAAACTCTCATTTCAACCATTTCTCTATCACAACCAATTGGTAAAACGTGGAATATTTTAGAGACCACAAGATATATGGTAGCAATAACTCGCAAAAAGTTCAATAATCGCTGAATAGTTAACCTAATAAATATATTCGAATTTTCAAAGCGATGCCATTATGATCCAAAACTAAGCTATGTCAGGAAATGATGAATGAATGACGAATGCTTTCGTCAAAGGAAATGAGAAAAACGTTCTGGGATGTATCGAGGAGATATTTCCATCCAATCATCTCCAGTCGCTCCGGCACAATACGTACAACAGTGCAGGCAGTCAAGGTGTTGACAAATGATTTATGCACACACGAAGAGATGACGACAGAGAAGAAAATCTGATCTACTTTGCTTGTACCACAGTGCCGAATTAATGAACATGTCAACTATGACTCGTGCAAAATGCATATTCATGCCTCGTGCATGGAGTGAAAACTGACAGGGAATATGCCGCGCGAATCGTGTGGGGGAAAGGCGTGATGGAGCAACCTCACCATACATCAAAGGGACTGAGGTTCTTCACACAACCTTTGAAATAAACTACCCACTAAAATCTCTTCAACTTAAATTAGTGAAGTGAGACTATCCTCCAAATAAAGTTAAGTCAACTGATTCACCGACATTAACAAAATGGGTAAAAAAGAATAGACTGAATAATTGACAGATCCGAATTCAATATGCATCAAGAATTAACCATTTGCCACCTAAGGTAAATCAAATTCTCGAGGGAAGTTATCTTTCATCACCACGATTACCAACATCCGAATTTCATGGCCGTGAGTTTTTCCGAATTTCATGGAAGTGAGTTTTTCCGAATTAATGTTCTCAATTTCTATCTTTAATGGTATTTTTTAGGATTTGCGTGCAAATAATATGTTTTGACACCTTAAAAAACAGGAGGAAATTATTATAAGTATGTAGTAACTTAAACAATAAATCCCAACATGGTGTCGCAAAAGGATACAGTAGACCCTCACATAGCGCGAGGTTAGGTTCCTTGAAATCGTCGCGTCTTGTAAAATCGCGCTATGTGAAACAAAGAGTAAACAGGAAATACCGAGATTCGTTCCGTAATCTCAACGCCTAACGTATGGCAATACCGAGTTTCATTACTTAGTCTTAACACCTAACTTGTGATTCAGGCCGAAAGTGTTATTACCCAGTAAATTTGCATTTCCGGAAATAATTTCGTATTTTTGCAACGTTTAGAAGAGATTATTCGTATTTTTGGGAAAGGTGTCCAGTATAATAAAATTGCCTTTTTCAAATAAAAAGCATGCTATTCCATAAACCATGTTAACATTTAGGTCACATTAACAATACACGGCACACGCAAGATTAATTCAAATGGCTGCAACAAAATATTTTGAAATAAACTTCAGCACGAAATGTTTTTCGCCTATTTTATGGGACCACGGAAAATAGAACAATCAGCCGTTTCTATCTTCATAGCTCATCTTGGCTAAAAGAAAAATGAAATTCACGATAATTTGGCTTTCAACAACAGTGTGTAAGGTGCAGAAATTGAAAACGCTCACCATAATATCGGTTCAAGGCAGCATCATAGTTGGACGCGATTCATGTACAGATGGATTGCAACAATAATATTGCTTACCATTTTGTAACGTAGAAATTAATATCATTTATTCTAACAGCCGATGCACCCAAGGCTAGTTGAGTTGAGCGCTATTTTTCCGCGTTTTACAAATTAACCTCAGTAGAGGACGTAGAACCATTAGAACCGAGGACTAGCAATTATCGGAGAAAAGATGCCTTTTAAAACGTAACCTCGAGGAACTATGTAATGCAGCTGTTTTACCTCGCTTTATGGTTTTCTATAGCTCACAGTAAGGTGGTAAATCTTCCTTCTATGCACGGATCGACTCTTTCTTGAAATTCGTCAAGTGCGTTAAAAAGTTCTCGAGATTTTTCATGTCAATTTAAGACACTTATTTTCATCTGAATTCACTAACCCTCTTCACATCTCTATATTTTCGACACTTATTTTCATCTGAATTCACTAACCCTCTTCACATCTCTATATTTTCGTTGGCCGTAATCAATTCCAGTTCCAGCAGTGGTCAGAAAAAGTTGTCTGACCGAAATAGCTGCAGATTCCGTCACCTCCTTGTGATATGGTTTTTATAATTCTTCTACCTCTTTCCCCTGCTTGCCATCAAATCCTTGTCCCCCGTTAACTATTGCCAGGTACGATTTCGGTGATTTCTTCTTCGAATGAAGAAAACCCGAGGACAGTATCCACCACTTCTGAACAAAGGCTTTTCCAGCAAGAATTCAATGTAGACTCCTTTATTTCATTCCATGAATACAATATGATTTTAATTGCATCCATGATTTTGAATGAAGGCCAAAAATTCATGATCAAGCAAAGAGGTTTACTTCAAACGCCTACAGCCGTCTCTTGAAAGTGCGCCTAGCGTGGTAGGATTTGAAGATTTTCATGACTGCTTGATCCAATGGTTGCCAATTGATGTCGTACTTGGAGAAAGAAACAGTACTCAATGTTTTCGCTAGCATTTTGCAGAGTAACTGGATGTCCAGAGGTAATGTCAAGTGTTAGAAGGACCTTAAAATTCAAGTTGTTCTTTTTAAGATCTCGGAAACAAAGCAAAATTTGAACCACTCTGTACACAAATTGCGTTCACCAACCTCTTTTGATTTGATTTCCAAGGCACAAGTAGGATAACTTAGTTTTTTCCCTTTAAAACTCAAGAATTTTCAGCACTAACAAGTATCGGCCGACAATTTAAGCTACCTGCAATATTTGAAAAAAATACAGTGTAAGGAGATTCTTAGCGGCCATTATATCCTGGTGCTCATCGTTCCTACTTTGAAATATAGGTTATCTTTGTCATCTTTTTCCAGAACAAGTCTGTCTCATTGGCGTTGAAAGTTGGTTAAGGCAGATAACCCCTTTCTTCTATCAGGGCAGAGAACTCTGGAATAAAATGTTGGGCTGTTTGATGATTAGCAGATGCACTGTATGTGTATATGCACTGTATAAGCAGATGCCATGTTCCCCTAACATCATGTTATGGTTATTGTATCGTTTTATAATCTCCTTAAACCATTCAAAACTCGAAATAAAAGTTGTACTGGTAGAAGAATCCCGATTTTGCGCAGATAAGGTACATTGTGTTGTGTTAAACCATTGCATTACTGCTTCATTAAGACGCATTACTGCACAACTCAGCGTCACCATTATTTGCTTTTGGTCACAATCATTTTTCATACAACATTTATGACAAACATCCATAGTCACAAACATATTTCCACCTCACAAAAATTTACATTTATTTTGGATATACTTTTATTTTCTCGCCACCAGAAGTTCCTGCACTGAAGTCAGCTCTTATTTTTCCTTCATTTGTTCGTATAGTACGTATATCGACTCGTTTATCCCCTGTTTTCTCCCTAGGGATGAGGTTTATTGGCCTGATTTCAGTTTTTCTAAAATTTTAATTTTCCAGCCCAGCGTAATGGCAGTACGGACGTACGTCATTCCTCCACGGTGCTACGACGCTCTTGAAGATTGTCTCGAGGACCAGTGTGGAGGCATCGTTTTGTGGCTGCGACGACATCACGAAACTAATCTGTTGTTTGCAATAACTGTTTGATACAGTTGGCTGACCGAAATAGCTGCAGCTTCAGTCATTTCGCTTGGGCAACACTATATTTCACCACTAATTCCTAATCGCGAATCTTGAAGGAAAAGGAAACCAAGGCTTGGAGAACATATACACGATAACGTCAAAGGCATGCAATGCCAATGAAGTCACCAATGCCTAGTAATGGGCAGAAAGTTATATGTATCGTAATGAAATGATGAATGCACAGTAAATGTCATGAATTATGACGTTATTTACTCACAATGTGGTTTGATTCGAGAGGTGCAGTACTTTGAACATTACTCCTAATCCTTGAACCAATGCATAGAATCATGATGAAGCGTGATTCCCAGGTTTGCGCAAATGGAGATATCTGTCTTACCAAAAATAAAGATCGCGTCTTGTGAAATTGGGTATATTTTTTGACCGCATCTTAACGAAATCGCTTCTTGTGGAACCGCGCTATGTGAGGGTTTACTGTATACACTCGTTGCTGACTCGCTGAAGCCAGCAATGGGTTCTCGACGGCCGTTACCTGATATGCACAACGAATTTGACACACTTTAATGGGTCCCTTTCTCTATGACGGCAAGATTTTGGTATCCAATTGGCGGATTCGGTCACGTCTTAAATTCCGTCGGATGAAATTTTAGATTACCAGTAAAATTAAAGACATCAGTAAAATTTATTAGAAAACTAACTGCCTATTTTATCCAATAGTGGAATTCAACATTGTTGCCAATTTCCACACTGCTCCCCCATTAGAACAAATAATTCCTTATTTTTCTCCAAATAAGGTAATCCGTGACTTTTTTCGTCTCATCCATGGTTTTTATCCTATGTCTGAATTTCCTCCTCGCATACAATTCGTCGAACTCCGACATGTAAAAAAAAATCAAGACTAAAAGTACACATTCTCGACAACATTTTAGAAAGTATACATCGTTCTAAAAAACGATAAAATACTAATTTATTAACGCCATACACTATTTAAAGAAAAACATAATTCCAGCAGTGGAATCCACATGCCGACGCGGAAATTTAAGTATCACGAGTCCACATCGCCTGATAAGGTACTCAGGCCAGTTATTCACCGACCTGGCAACCCAAAGGTCCTCGGATTGAATCCCTCTCGGGCGTGGATGTTGTGTTCTTCTTAGAATTAAGCTTAGGATTGAGTCAGGCTAGCCAGTTGGATGTCAATAACAGTTGAAACACCTTAAAAACTAATTAACTAATGGTATTCGATTAGTTTTCTCGAGCTTGGAGACAGTAGCGGAAGCTATGTCAGCAAAGCAACGGGGTAGCAACACTAAAATTGCGGATTCCAATCCCACTTGTGGCATGGGCGCTGTGTTAGTCTTAATATTAAGGTAAGATAGACGTTGCAATATAAATAAAGGTTAGTGTAATTTAAAAACTTGCACCATAATACTTAATCTTGAACATAAGCAGCTCATAGAATAAGTTAAAATCCTGGTATACATCCTCACCAGCCGGAGCTCCTTGGGTTCTAATTCTACAAAAACTATAAAATTTTGTTTTTCCGCTGAGCATAACTCTCAAATTTGGACTCCCAAGCATCGTAACTCGCATTTGTGACGCAACTCAAAAACAATTACGCCATTTGACGTTTCTCCGTCCAATTTATTAGCAATTTAAAAACGAGGATTTCGGAATCTTCTTTTGGGGGGAAAGGTCGAGGACAGCTGCGCGTAATGATGGAATGAAGGGCTCTTTCCGACCGTCAGGACGACGAAAAATAAAAGCAACCCATGGAAAAGAGGTCGCCGGCTTAAAAGACTCGAACCTTGAATAACCTTGACTTCATGGAAGACCCACAAGAGAGTGCAGGGGAGAAGAGTGAAATTTGCGAGGATCAAATATGATTTCGGGATTTTGTAAGAACACGAACATACAAAATGAGAAAGAGAACTTATCGACCTTCTGTCACAAAAATGATCCCTTCTACTCATTCTTCCCCCATTCCTCAATCGGAAACCGAGCACAAGGTCAGAAACAAACCGAGAGCGCAAAGGCCCCTTCAAACGATGCTTATTCCGACGGAAATCAATAGTGAAACAGGAACACCGCCAGCTTTGAGTGGAGCTTTGGATGAACCCCTTCACGCCAGCCAACTCGCTCCTTTCGATATTCCCTTTCGCAGAAACAACTAATGCTCCTGTTTTGCGTATTTAAGGTTCCCAAGCGGTGAAGCAGGAAGTGAAATAAGGCACACGAAGGGGGTTTGAGTTTGAAACCGTCGGGATCAACCCGAATAGGTAACCAAGGGGTCATGTGGTACAAACTTGAATGGTTCGCAACCTTTGTGTGTTTCAATAACTCGTTAAATCTTACTTATTCCCTTCAGTTGCGTTTTTCTTATCCGTCTCGAGCATACGAGATGAGAGAGATGAGAAAAGCTCAAGTGAAAACAATGAGTGAGATTATAATAAGAGATTCAAACACACCAAAGTTGCGAACCATTCGAGTTCATACCATGTCACTCCTTGGTTACCAATTTGAGATAATTCCGACGGTTTTAAACACACCCCCTTGGAATGCAGCCTGAAAACACGTTCAGTTCTCTCATGGACACGACTGTAGCATTTAGTGAACTACGAACTGTTGTTCACTTGTTAGGATACGGAATGCCGTGGTGTCCATAGCCTTGGCTTCCCATTCTAAGGATCCTGGGTCATCCTGAGTGTTCGGGTTTGAATCCCGGCATGGGCAAAGATTTTTTCCTTGATACTCATGTTCCTACTTGAGTGCTCTGTTACACAAATATAGACCTTCCCCGAGTTTAGCAACGTATGGCCGGGTCGGGGGTTGAATGGGTGACCGTTACCACGATGCACTTGTCCCCCGTCTGCATGTGGCTGTCAGGTAAAATGAGGGTGGGTACAACGGATCCATAGGGCTCTAAGTGCCAGGAGGGCTCCAGAAGGCCCCCTCTCCCTCCTCCACTTTACCTTTGCTTTTATACTCCATACGTGGAGTAGAACGTTAATTCCCTCAGCGCCTGTCGTTAAGAGAGGGCTGATGCCGACGCCGGGTTTCTATCAATCCTAAATGAATTCCTACATTCCCCGAAAAATAGCTACCGCTGCCTAATTACCCACCAATCCCAAATGACATGAATGTCATTAGTTCACCGCCCCCGAATTGCTACAATTGCACGATCGCTAGTTTTTATTAGCGAGATTTGGAGAACATTTAAGTGAATCCTTTGATAAAACTTCCGTTTCTGAAATCGATAAACATAATGGTTCGAAATTTAAAATCGCGATACAACAGGCTCTAAATTCACTGATTTTAGCAGCCAAAAGATAATTTTGTCCATGAGCGTTTTAAAATGTGCTCCTATTGGGTGGAATAAACTTAGACGCAATAAGATTCCAAATGTTAGGGTTGAAACCGTCCACAAAAGGAAGACGAGTGAATTTCACACTGTCATACATTGTACACCCGATTTACTACTTTAATCAACCCAGCATTTCACAATGACGAATTACAACAGGAATTAAAATTCCCTGATATTGAGAAAGAGGGAATTGTCTCTTCATAAAAAGTCTCCTACCAATTGAAAACAATGATGAGCTTAGCCCTTTTTTTATTCTCTTACACGCAGTGCAATATGTTTATCTTTTACAACAGCAGTGCACATAAGTTTTAGCGAAAAGCTATGAAAAAGATAACATACAAAGCGAACACGTTGCTGATTTCAGATCAATGAGCCATTTTTCTGCTTAAGTCTGGTCCCCCATTCTCCACAGTCATCATCATTAAGTCATCAATCCTGAGAGTGATATAGTTCATGTAGCTCTACTAAAGATTATCCTATCAGCAAGCCTCCTCATATTCACAAAATTCTCTTCTTTACATCTTTCAAACTTATTCCATATGTCTTTTTCGAGGTCGACCGTTTTTACCATTCACTTTACCCCGGACCTCATCACAAGAAAACAGCAGAGCATTGTTTCCCATTATACCGCCCCGTCCGGGGTTAACAACCCGGGTCCTCTTTGATCTCAAACATTCTCCTGCAATACCAAATTTCAAACGATTCAAGCCTTGCTTTTCCGCAGCGGTTATCACCCATGACCCACCATCCCAAAGGCGCATGCTCTAGATGTACACTGTACAGTGATCAAATACCCCAAAGTTTCCCGAAATTTGTCCGGGATAGTCGTACACATTCCGACGGAATATTACGATTTCCCAGCTCCGTCCCCCATCCTGAATTGGCGAAGAGTCACCCCACGTGCATCTGGATAAGCCAAGCCATCAATCGCCTCGCGAAAAAACTGTCTTTCATGAGTGGGAGAGACAAACCGAGACGGGGAAAGAGCTCTCTCCACTCATAAAACCCTCCCTTTCATGAAACCCGTCCCGACGCGACTTTTGTGCACTTCAAAGTGTACATGCGAGCCGACTCGAGATACGGAGGCCATAGAAGGAGAGGTCAAGGGCAAGCCAAGAAGGGGCTGAGAGAGAGAAAGGGGGAGAGAGAGAGATAGGAGGAAATAAGGGCAGCGAGGAGGAATGGGGGAGAGATAAGGACTCGAGATCTTGAACGGGGAGGAAGGTGGTCTGGTGGAGGGAGAGCGGCTCGTGCCGTCGGGCTCAGGAGGAGGGTTTTCGAGAGAAAAATAAATCTCTGGCATATGTGGAAGAGGGCGGACGAGGCTGCACGACGAATCGACTGCGACATGCTTGATTTATCGCACTGCGACGTACATCCGCTAAGGTGTGCGATGCAAATCGCGATCCGAATGAGAAAGCATTGTGGCTCACTCCGAAAGGATACCAGGGAAAGAGAAATAAAAGCTGGGAAGCCTCTGAAAAAAAAATCTGGATTTAGGCTTTTATGCTTGGAAACTTAATTTTAGGTAAAGAAGCTTAATTTTTATTCAAAAATTTCAAATCAGTTAGACTTGCCTTTTAGGTGCTCCAACGGCTAGCATACTACCTAACCTAAGTTGGCTCGAGTACTGACTTCCCATTCCGACGGCCTAGGATCAAATTCCATTTCCAGAGATATTTCTTATGTATACCGGCCCCTTTTGGCATCAATAAATGAAACTAGCTATTTCAATTACTGATACGAACTTACAATCTTGCCGAAAATTAAAGTATTTACTTTGCTTTACTCTAGATTTTTTAGTAAAAACAATCTCTCGGGAAACACAAGCTTATTCCTCATGCTGACAAAAACTAATGTGAACAATTTTTCTATGAGAATATCTCCATTAATAGAGATGTAATTGATATAATTTCGTTCCCTTGTAAAAATATATTTATGACTCTGAAATAATATCGAAATAGTTGTGAGGGACTGGTATGGCATTTGCGTTCCAAAAGATTGCCAACCCCTGGTAAAGACCACAAAACCAAAAATTTAACTTAAATCCTACAGTAATGTTTCAAATTCAGGCAATGGTTCTGTCCAGAAAATCTCTGGTACTGTGTGAGGTAAACACAGTGGTAACTGATTTCGGGCCACGGTTGACCGTGCCGATGTTTTGGAGAGCGGACAAGGTTTTACCAGCAGGGCGGGTTGGAATTTGCTTTTATTGTGACGCTTTCTCCTCCGCGTCCTTTAGGGAACCCATAGAGTGCGCATTTTCGAGCAGATAAACAAAACAGGGCGAACGATTTGGGGGTTGGACAGTTGGGAGTTCAGTGGACAGGGCAGGGAAAGCGGTCGAGCCAACGGACGACACGTGGGTGGGAGAAAGGATAGGGAAGTGGAAGTTGAACAAGTGTAGACACCGAATCAGAGCTAATAATGGTTCCCATGGGATATCAGGTCTGCATCAACATTGTACATTGCAGGCCTGGCGTGTGGCAGGGAGTGCTCCGAAGCAGAAATGCATTACCTACGGGTAAACAATCATATTGTTAGAAGCTACACAACCGGGTTTACCGCTAAAATCTAGTTAACCAAGGGAACACGGCGAATTCACGTACAATGCTAATCTCAAATATTGTAAATGAAACAACTTTGTACTTTCCACTTTCAGCTTTATATATTCCCCAGGGGAGCTGTATAAAGCTGAAAGTGGAAAGTACAAAGTTGTTTCATTTACAATGTTTAATGTTCGCAACTTCCACAAAGTATCACCTTCATCCATTAATTCAATGCTAATCTCGTCCCATCTCAAACATCATTCTGGTCAAAAATGCATAAATGTTACTGAAATATTTCTAGTGACCTGCCAGACAAGCAAGATGTACTAAAGTATTGCACTCAATCGTTCTACCCACGCTTAGAGGTTCATGCAGGTGTGCCAGAATGAACGTATATGCATTGCCTGTCCTAATTAACTCCACACTAACTTTGCTCAGATGCATTGCTGTTCCTTATTTACGAAGAAAAATCGTTAAAATCTCTTACTATCCATTTCTCCAATTTTATCTTCGTGATCTGACATATCACAGATATTATATCATAACCTGGCTATTTTAATGTTGGAGTTTCAAAAATTTACCTTACTGTAATAATCCAAAATCACGCAGCGGGGGTGGGATCGGATTTCTTACACGTCTCACGCCAAACACACTCCTAATTTCAGTATATTGGGTGCAACGGCTTTAATTTGCGCAACGATGATGATGCGGAAGGCATCCCACCGATGGGTTTCTGAAACATGGCAATGCCTGTTACACTAGCCGTCCGCGCCGCAAGACACACTTTATATATCTACACCATCTAGGCTTCGCCACTCCTAAAAATGGATCGCAAAGGAGAATATTACGCATGCACGATGAGATGGATGGAGTCGGATGCAAAGGAAGGAGGAGCGCTCATCTGAGAACGAGGGAAAAAAGGAAGTGACGGGGCGGATTGATTCGTAGCGTGGATCTAAAAGAAGAGGGGAATAAAAAAATTAAACCTTTCCCTTCGGAGTGCTCGCTCTTCGAGTTTCATCGCCATGCGATACACGATCTCTCATTGTATGGATATGAGGTAGGCAACTAGGTAGCCAGCCGTTGACGAAGCAGAGGGGAAAAGGCGAATAAACATTTGTTTTTCCTTGGGTAGTGGTGAGGAGTCTCAGCCTTTCTTTCCGGCATCCGTCGAGATGAAAAACAGGTCATCTCACTGGATACCAATGAATCAGAATAGACTGTTATCTCGGGTAAAAAAAAGTAAAGCTGGCTCGAGTCTTTTGATTACTTCTGTCAAGGAGATGATCTTGCTTTTGAGAAACATCCATTCTTTCCGACGAATATCAATGAAGAGATTACATACGGGTCGGCATTCCTTGAACCAATTTTGACAGTAATAATTTATTTGTAAAATAATATATATCGTCCTGCTAATGCAGTGTGGAGGTAGAAATATGTCTACAGAGTCAAATTCGATTTCGGGTGATTCTAATGTTTCAACTTTAATCTAGCAAATAACCTTCCTGCCTCTAAGGTTTCCCTACCAAGCTCTTCCAATAACCCGAGGACATTGTATGTACGTTCATAGGAATTAACACTAAAGGCATCGTATCCATTATCTAGTTCTATTTCCATAACGTATCCATTTCCAGAATCCTTATTCATCTGATCCCAATACTTGACGTATACTTCTGGTGAGACCTTACTAGTGCAAAATAGCATATTTCTTTGACTTTTTTATATGAATACCTTCCCAATATTCGTTTGATAAATCCTAACCTCTTCAAAGATGTACAGATCCAGAAGGACCAGACGTCAACAGTGACTGAGAGACTCATGTATTAGGTACTACCATTTTACAGCTCAATACAGCTGCATAGAGAGATACAACGAGTCAGTCCTAATTAAGAGAGTTTATTTCAAAGTTAAAATCAAACTGCGGGAGCATCTCAGCAACCAAAACTTGGGGACATGTTTCCAAAATGTACGATAACTATGCATTTGTTTTAAAATCATCGGTAACGGTAATCGATACTTAGAAATCAATGCGACACATTAATAGGCATGTTTATTGCTCCATATCTCGCCGTGTATCACATTTCAAAAAGATAACAGATAAGCTGGCGGGGGCAAAAGCGTGGATCGTATCGTGACCAGCAAGGTCGTGGCCTCAAAAAAAAAAATTCTCCATCTCCAAAAATCAATAAAATTTATTTACGACTGATCGGAGAAGTAATCAGACGAACGAAGAGCACGAGAACCAAATTCGGAGCTTGAATAACGAAACAGGCTCTTAGGAATTGGTAAAAGGTTTCTGCCGAAATGAAGTGATGACTAGCTAAACTGATAATAAGTCCGACCCATTGTCGTAAGTCACGGAACACGACAAACGTGGAGAGTTGGTATCAAGGCAAATAGATTGATATTTTTTTACCAGTTGAGGAAGGTTCTGCGGGAGTATCCCGAATTTTCTTTACGTTTCTCTCATTTAAGGTTCCTTCCGTAACCTATTTCTTTTTTCAGATAAGCATATTTCCTACCTCCCTTCATAATTTAAAATACCTTCCATATCAATTGTATTTCATGAAAGAGAGAAATTTGTTGGGTGAGGACGAATGCTCTATTCTTTTACTGTAAAAACAGGACATAAACCCTCATAAGACAATACGAGTTCGTGAATGTGAAGCTATATTTTGGGTGAGAAATGCATAAGTTCATTGTATTTAGATATCCGTAACTGCAACTCTCCGTTCTTTCCTACTCAGCTGGCTCAGTTATTACATCCTCCAAATCCCACATCATCAGGCCCATGTGTTTGTCTTCTTTATGCGATCTTTTCTTCTATTTTTTCTCAATTACACTCTGAATAAATTAATTTGTCTAAGGGTGTGTCAATCCTGTTCTTCTTCGTCACCTTTGGTCAGTATAGACCTTTCTTCAACGGCACTTCTGTATACCTACGTGTTCATTTGCCATTTTATTCCTCCGATAACCCTTCTTCATCCTATGCTAGTACCACACCTCGAAGGTTTATTTTTCCAATCAGCTTCTCCGATGATGAAATAACCTTCGAAGGTCTCTGAACTGCCTTCCATGCTGCATACGAAATATGTGCGGTGAAAGAAAATATATGTATTCATTGGGACATATTGTTTTCGGAAAGGTTCAATGAGAACATTCTTTAAGCGATCAATCTACCTACTATACGATAGTAATCAATAAAAATAACACCTAATGTAAAATTTACCTCAAAAACTAATTAATAATTGTTGAGAAAACAAAAGTGGCTACAGTGAGAATATTTACTTAGAGCAAGTAATAAAGTTACATTTCATAATGTAAAAAAAATCTAAGGGATTGAAAAAAACACACGGCATTGAAATAGAATTCAATATTAATATAATTTGATGAGTACTGCAAAAGAGCCAAGCAGAGAAACGAAAAGCAATAGATAAAAACTATATCTTATAGTTTACATATTCGGAATGCTACAAAAAAAGTCACCGTTGCGTAGGCGATGCTCGTACTTCACACTTAAATCCTCGAAACGATAGTTGCTCTTTTAAGTCAGGATATTTATTCCGATTTTTTACTAAAGCGTACGAGAAAAGCGTTCAAAACTCTATCATACTTAAACATAATATCTCCCTGACGGCGGAAAGAATAAAACATGAGGGATTTATGGGGTTATTTTGGGCGCATTGAGTTGAGATGGACGCCAAAAAACACTCTCCAGCAAAGGCTGTCCTCCAGCACCTTAAAAGCTTCCGAATGCGAACCTTGATCCGAAAACAAGCCTAGACCTATTCGTCGACTTAACAAAAGTAATGCGCGGTCATCGGGAATAAGGATAACAAGTTGCCCACTTAACAGATTCCGGTTTTAGGACAGGCACTTACCGTGAATAAGAAGGAAAACCTTTCATCAAAATGGTATATTTTCTCGGAACTCCAACGAATCGAAATACATGCACGGAAATTCAAAGAAACGATCACCCGCGGATAAAGTAGCTCGGCTGGTTACGAACCGTTGAATGTCGTCGCCACAAGCAGGAGTTGCCAAGAGCAATCATATTTGCGAAACCTCCACGCCCATACCCGTATCCGACGCAACTTTCCCGTCGGTCATTACAACCCATGAACGCTTCGGAAATAACACGTTCACAAAAGAATCAACGAACCATTTCATAAAACTGAAGATGTAATTTAAGTTGCTAAGTTTCATCGTTATACAGATTATTTCTCCTGATATTTTGATGTAATTTAAGTTGCTAAGTTTCATCGTTATACAGATTATTTCTCCTGATATTTTGATGTAATTTAAGTTGCTAAGTTTCATCGTTATACAGATTATTTCTCCTGATATCATATCTTCCATCGCATCAAAATAATAAATATCCAAACTTACATCGTTTTTCTTATCCAAATGTAATCACGAAATTATTCTCCTCTAAAAATTTGAAGTTCCTACTAATGAATCTCCACATATTTAAAAATATTTTCAACTCCATATCAAACGCTGCATTTAATACATTCACTGTCATAAACACTTGACAGTAGCATTTTGCGCCTCAATGGCCTGCACTGACATCTTTCTCTTAATTTCCTCCCAGAAGGGTGAGACCACATAATTTAGATGTCTCAGGATACCCAAAGATTGAAATCCACATTGTATGTGGGAAGAACTACGGTAGTGAAATGTACGAAGGAGAATTGCTTTTGCCAAAAATGCTTTCACTAATAAGAAAAGAGCTTAAAACAAAAACTCTCTCTAAATATGTTAATAAAAAGTTAAAAGGTTGATTGGGAGTGTAGGTAAGCGCAGTGTTGTCCAACCGCGTCCCACTAGTGGGACTTCGCCTACTGGTTGGAACTCGAGCCGGTAGAATACGCTCTTCACCCTTAACTAAAGCATGAATACCGTAAAAAGGTAAGTCTCTAACGTAATTATTTACCTATATACGCGCGGAAATTGACATAAAATGACTTCTCCCGAGTCTCTTGCTGCGAGGTGGTGTTCTTGTTTGAGGGGGGGAGGGGGGAGAGGGGGGCAATCAACAACCAAGGTCATTGGCGCTGTTACGGACAGGTCAGTATCTAGATAGAGGACGGGATTTTTAGAAATGGAGAAAGGATGGAGCGAAACCCGGCGTGGGAATTTTGTTACTGTCTTTAGAGAAGGCGAGCGATAACTAATAATATTTAAAGGTAGGTGAGTATTAAGAGAAGGAAAGATTACTCGGGTAACGGAAGGATGGATAAAAAAAACTCGGCGTCCGCATTAGCCAACTTTTAACGAAGGCGCCTACTAGAGAGGTAGTAGTAGAGGTCCAAGTTTTAACAGCCCATCTGACTGACGGATAGGTAACGAAATTTCTACTGGGTTTCAAACCTTCTACTGGGTTTCAAACCCGAAGAACTAACCAGTGCTCTTACCACCCTCCGTGGGAGAACCACCCTTTTATCATGGCCATCGCACTAAGCTGACACGTATCGAATCATTGTAAAAATGAATCGTGAAATGTATACATACAGCTAGTTACGAAACAAATAAAATAATTAGGATATGATTCTACCTATGCACAGCTAGGGTAGTGACCAGAAATATAATTTTCAACACCATACTGCTGCATAAAAGCGTCTTTTCCCGATCATAATTCAAGGGCAGCACCATCAATGATTCAAGAAAAACCCACACGAGAAAAGGGAATTCACGGAAGCGATAACAAATCCTCCAATATCTCCTGCCGAAGTATTAATCAGAAATGCGAACACTATACATACCGGAACCACTTCGACGTGAATAACGACTTTTAAATCATTGGCTTGGCGCCCCGGCAAACCGTTAGCTGATGGGCATTTTATCACGTGATACTCCTCAGAACCGACTTTGGCATCCGCGCTCCCCACAACCCACGTTCTTCTCACCCTCTGTGAAGAAGTATCCGAGGGAGAAGTCGTAGAATACAATCACCGAAACATTCATTTTCAAACTGCAAGATAGAAGTGATTTGAGAAGCCCACGGAAGAGCACGGACGGATAGAAAGATGATTCGGAGTTGCACAGGGTCAAAGAGGCAGAGCGGGTGAAGCAATGATTTTTCATGAATTCCGATCCGTATTCCATCCACAGCTTATTCAATGATAATTGATTATAGGAATTCTAACGGGATGAAACCAGAGCCGTTCATCAGGCATCGAAAACCAATGACTGCTCATCAACAAAAAAGGTTGCTATTTGATCAGAGTGAGTTAAGCCGTGGAATTTTTCATAAAATCTACCGACGACGGAGGAGAAAACAAGGAAAGTGTGAGCACAGAGCGTATTCGAGGGTAATTTAAATGGTAAATTTGTGAATAATATCAAAAGAGTATCGTAAATGCGAATTATGGGACTGTTTTCAATTCCTCTGCAATCTTTAATCCCACGGAATCTCAACCCACGTCATGTTAACCATAGCAGCTGCTTGAAGATCAATAACTGCACATTTATCAAGTGTATCTCCTGTTAGAGACTTATAAAATTTTCCATTGAAATTTCTCTAGACATAAGTCAAAATTGCGCAGGCAGTAAGAGATGGGGTATCATAACTTCAATTTCGAGTTGTATACGTCGGACGCCATTGTAACTTCACGATGTAGCTACTCCTTCCATTTAACCCCAGAGAAAGGACCAGTATTTATTACTACGAGACTAAATCTGAGATTGAGTCACGGCAATGATTCAGATATGATTAGAAAGAACTCGGGGAGCATGTACTTATACGGATTTTACCAGTGAGGGAAGCATAAGGATACTTTTACAAGGAAATAAGGAGGCGGAGACGGAGAGGGAAGGAATTTACGTAGTCTCAAGAGACAGTTCTGAGGAAGATAGTGAAAGAGATAAGAGCTTAAGGCACACAGCCCTCCCAAAGATAGAGAGAGGAGGAGACTTTGGAAATATTTATGCCGACCACTTTTCACTTACTTTCGACAAGGCACTTCGATACAAACAAGCATTCTTCGAGAGTTAGGCCGTCCCTTGAAGTGTATTTCTGACCAAACTGTGGACACATACCTGTAAAGAAATTGAAATAGGTTGAAAACAAAATTACAGCGACTTGTATACAGCTAAAACGAAAATTTCAGTCCCGACAATTTAATTTCAAAATACGACTCTGAGATTTCGCAAAGCAGATGAGGTGATTACAAGAATACAACGCAATCTGATTCGTAATGAGAGAAATATATCTCAAGGAAAGAATCTGAAGACTACCCACAGAACTCTTCTATGCCGTTTTACTATCGTTTACATTGCTTAGATTATTTGGAACTTAGAAAATAATCTAAGTGAATAAGCTTAGTTTTGTTTCCAAAAACCTAATTTCAGGTATCGATTAGCAAACCAAATGCTTTCCCCACTGCAATCGTGTCTCCTGTAATTAATTGGAATATTTTGGCCACCTGTTACCAGTTAGCACCCTCGCTCGCACATGGTGCATTAATTATTGCTAAGTTTACCCAAATTTCCGATCTTTATAAATATTCCAAACCGTTTCCCCACATCAATAAATCTATCAGAACGCGCTGTTAGGAAGCTTGAATTTCTGTTTTTCACAACGAAATTCTCCACGAGTATAAGAGTAATGGTCCTTCCGTTTTTACCAGATGGCGTGGAAACATCCATTGCGGCCAACAATTGCTTCTGAGGGAATATGGTTTTAAACGAATAAAAATCACTTTCCCAAATGAAAATGAATGCATCCAAAAACCAACGCTACTGCATTTTATTCTCTGTACCAATATAATTCATTTCCAGAAGGATTTTTTACTGAGGTTGGCCATCCATTAAATCAACTGAAGATAAGTTGCATTAGTAAAGAACACCGGACAAGCAAGTGATATAGCGATACCTGACCAAGGTTACTTTATTCCTATCCTTATACCCTTCCTCCCGGTCTGAAGCGCCTATTTGTGCGGAAACAGACTTGAAAACACCCATGATAGCGATACCATTTCTAAAAACTTGAATTGATTCCGAATCTATCAGATGGGAAAATACTTTCCTTTCCTTCTTGACTTGTAAATTGTTACACAAATACCAACGAAGAACTGATATAAATCGAAACATAGTACTTAAGAGGAGGATTACATTTTACCTTTCAGTCTTTTACAAAGGGTCAAATAATTTTCGGCAGAACACATATCCACTAAAACTCCTCCGCAAGTAAACAGAATCATATTTCCCCTTGCTTTGGCCAAGAAAAGGAACGAGAGAGATATAAACCAATAAATAGCCGGATAAAATCCACGCAAAGGGAGAAAAGAGCCTTCTAGTGTAACGATTTGTCCTCCAGAGCGGAGACAACATTGCTGGAATGAGGTTTTTTATATTCCGCCGGAGATACTAATGATGCCAAACTGTGGCACGCCCGTCTGAGATACGATGGAAGTGTCAGGAATACCTTCGGCTGACCGTTATGTGCCGCTGACAAAAAGGTCCGATTAACGAGCGGCGCTTTGCCTCCACAGTACGCGGCGGAGGTAAATCCTATGATTCCAACACCCCAGGAATCCCGATCCATCTGGATCCCCAAGAAAGAAAAAAAAGTGCAGTCCGGAGAAAAAGGACTAAGCCGCTCCAAGGGAAGATCCCGGTCGACGATGGGGAATTTTATACGCCCTCGCAGTCGCAGTCAGATTTATTTCTGTTCGATGCGACACGACTGAGCACGGGAGGTGAAAAACGTCGCCCACCGACACCAGGTGCCGCCACCACCGCAGCAGATATTCGGAAAGAAACGAGAGACTCCCGAGCAACACGTTGAGTGCACTGACTGATCCTTTCACCGCAGGCAAACCGCAATCAGAGGAAACGGACACGGAACAGGTATCAAAAACGATACCCGTCGTATTACACGGAGCGTTTAAATATACAGAATGGGCGAAGAAAGAAAAAAAATAAAGTGCAATTGGAAAAAACGGATGCCTCAAACTAATGGGAACCGCGAGATATAAATAAAAAGTAATACGTGGTAAGGGTGGCAACCAGAGAGCGGGGCTTACTACACACATTAAAGCGTCTTCCACTGTTCCAGCTGTTTTTGGAGCCCGGGCGAATAGTTTTCAATACAGTAACAACGGAAATTAAGCGCCATCGTGTTGATACTTTTGCATTCCTAGCTTTATGAAACCATAAAATCAATTTTGAATGAAAAACAGGAACTATAAGAGGTGGTACTTTATAATTGCCCCATTACCCACCTATCCTAAATGACCTCAGCTGTCGGTCGCCTACCCTGAATAACCAGCCAACCTAAAGGCAAGTTATATTTCGTAAAGCAACTAAAGGAATAAGGAGAATTCCGACATTGAACATTTTTCTTCTGTTTTTTATATGCGCAATAAAATAAATATTTGTGGTAGTCAATCTCTCTAGAGTCCTGGCTTCCCATTCCGAGTGTCCGCGTTGGAATCGCGGAAGATTTTTCAATAGCAAAACGAGCAGTTGAAGTTCAGTACTTCGTCCGTCGGATGGGACGTTAAACTGTGGACCTTTTGGTGCCTTTCGTTTAGAGCAGGTTAATTCCAACGCCGGATTGTTTTCCACTCTTCCTATTTTCCCTAAAAATCCCCAAGCCGCGTTGTCCTAAATACCAATGCATTCTTAATGGCAAAAATAGCCTTAGAAGTGAGTTGCCTACCCTGATAGCAACAACTATGCAAGTGAAGAAACTATAAAGGTAAGAATGTACTGTATGTGGCATCGCGATTGATTTGAGAAGTCAGGTCAGCCATATTGGTCGGCACAAACATACAGACTACTCGCGACACTCGCGGATGATGTGTTTTTGCACGTGGTAAAATTTAGGGTACTAAGATGAATAATGGACTTTATTTTAAATTTCGTCCAATATGCAGAGGAAAGCGCGTAAACACGCAAACGAGCCAAATGCAGTTTGAATAGGTTAAAAGCGAACAATTTTTACGGAATAAAATCAACTCTGAAATGAAATAAAATGATTCTTACTTCTCTTAAATAGCTTAAGGATGATAAAGTGATGCCACTAGGATAAATCTCGGGTATGAAAACGCCGTAATTCGTGTTTTAATACACATGAAATCTCCATTAATCCATTAAAAATGGAATGTTTTGTACCAGGTAGGCGTGGCCTAACCCTTCCCAAGGAGCCCCATTCTGGATTCATTTTCACCGATAGGCAAGCATACCAATGCCTCCTCCAGTACATTCTAACCTCCTTTAGAGGTACGGTGAAAGAAAAGAGAGCGAAGTAGGATAACAAAGCCTCCTCTTACATCGCTCTATTCATGACGGAAGAACTCCTATCCGAAGGTCCATAACGGTGGCCACAAGTGGAAAAAATGCGACCAGCGATCTTATGTCAGTGCCTCCCAATCTTTTTTGGCCATGCCCTAGCTCAGAATCTTTCATGCCTTCCTGTTACATATGATTCTTATTTTTTTGAAAAGTGACAAGAGGGTAGTGAAATCACGTTTTCAGAGGTGAACTTCTGAAATCCTAAATAACCGTGTTTTTAAACAAGCTTATACAGACAGTTACTTTGATGAAAGAGGAAAATAAAAGAAGGAAAGGATATTTCAAGTACCAAGGAAGAAAATGATGAGATATCCTTCAACATCCCCCTTGAAAAAAACTCCCCTTCTTTAAGACATTTGCCCCGCTTTGGGAACAACGGGATTTTTTTAGCAGAATTAAGTTATAAGGCACTTCTACTACTAATGAAATATCGCATTATCTAACCCAATTTAGTGTCAAGCATGAGACCTGTGCTCGAGGCGGGATTCGAACCCGCGACCTTCGGGTATTCAGGTCGTCGCGTTACCAAACTGGCTACTGTCTTTAGAATCACGGGATAAGATCTAAAATCCCATTACTGCCGGACTGCCCACTTTTTTAACCCGCGAAATTTTTTTGCGAGTTCTTTTACTACAAAAGCGATAAATCGGTTCGCGCAAAACAAGGGATGGGCAGTCACGGCGCGAAATAGGGAGGCGCTCCAACAAGACTACCGACGCGTCGCACCGCAGACGGCCGACACTGAGGACGGAGTGGATGAGGGGGACCTGATGGAAAAAGGGTTGCCGAGAGAGTGTGAAGGGTGGGGGGGGGACGGTTAGAAGGAGAAGGGAAAAAAAAGGCGAGACGTCCCGCAGATCGAACAATTTCGCGGACGTGTTCACGCTGACTTCCCGGCAGCCGGCGGGAGAATAGAAGATAGGGTGGAGTTTTCCGAAGGGCTGGCTACCTCTCCGACGCGGGGGGCCGTCGACGCCGAGGGCCGCGGGGCATTGTGGGGAGCGAGAACACGAACGACGACGCTCGGGAGCGGTCACGGATGGCTTGGAGAGGAAAGGGGGGAACGAGGAGCCTGTTTGACTTGACCCGCCGTGTCAGCAGCACTGGTCAAAGGACCGACCGAAGCACGGCCAACCAACATCCGACGCGAAATGCGAAAAAAAAAGACAAGAGGGGAGTGAGGAGTGGCTTCGACGCACACATGTCGGTAAATGGACATTGAGTGGATGTTGGGAGACTGAATGGCCGGGAATTACTGCGAGGCGTCCATGCGGGACACTGGCGAAAATCCGCATTGAGTCGAAGTGCAGCAGCTAACGGGCAAAAAATTATCGCACGGCTTTTCGTCTGGCTAACCTCGAGCCTGGATTACCAAGAAATGAAAGTCCTTAGGCTCACTCATAATATAATAGACAAGGCAACTAAGTCGATTGGGGAAAAATCCAACAATTTTCGTCCTGATATGCGCCAGTGACTACATTGATTTCATATAGACAACCACGCTCTCGAAGAAAACAAGCAACACATACAGGCCTCGTCGCTTATTATTGGACGTGGATTGTTCCACATCAATTTTGAAGTGATTGCATGGAAGAATGGAATGGCATTTTGTTACAGCATCTCAAAATTGATCTAACTAAAACTTAACTATACTCAAGCCAAGGATACTCAATTCGCAAGCTTCCTTTGATCGAGCATCATCGCTACTCTCGACAAATAGGAATGGCTAATAAGTAATTACTTGCTGTAACAGTAGATCGAAGAACTGAACTCGGAAGTACGCAAAAATCATTTAATAAAGAGAGACATACCAATGGACTCGCACTAGCAGTAGAACAACTTAGGAATGTAGATGGTTTTATATACTTAGGGAGCATAGTGGATGAAAGCAGAAGAAAATAGGTAAATGAAAGGAAGCGGAGGCCTTTATCTGGGGTAAGGATGAGCCTCAAAGAATAATCTATAGGTCTTAATACACCCCTATGCTGACCTATGCCTCCGAAACAAGGACGATGAAGAGTTGTCAGCAAGGCACAGGCATGTGAGATGAAATTCCTCAGAGACAGAATTGGGTAAACTAGAATGGGATGTGGGAAAACTAGATAAAATTTAGGAGATAGAAAGATGAAATATGAGAAAATCAGAAATTGTATTGGAAGAACCGTAACAGGAGAGGGAAAAGAAGACTAAAATGCTTTGGACATGTAAAAAGAATGGAAATGGACAAAATACCAAGAAAAGTACATATACGAAATAGAGATGCAGGGCAAAAGACGAAGGCCTCAGGAGTATTGGACAAAAGGAATGGATATAGAAACGAGGAGAGGATTGGTCCAGTGAGATGACAGGAAGATAGTGGAAGAAGAGAAGAAAATAGAGATGCATGAGTACAAAGCAGCCACGGCCAGCGGCTGGCAATTGTAGAGGATGAGGATGTTCACAGAAATTAACCGCAATCTTCAACGTTAAACGTACCATGATAATCCGAGGATCCGGATGTTACCAAACTTACGAGTTGAAATATTTAAGCGTGTCTGAAAATTTGCAGGGAAGGCTCAGCCCTCGGGTCGCCTTTCCTAAAACTCTGTGAGAGGATTAATGTATGAATTATCGTTATTAGTTTTCTTCCGGTTAAGGTAGGTTTGGATAGGATACTCCTGTTATGCTTCACAGTAACGCAACGGTTTCTTCCCTACACTACACCAGATTAGCATATTTTCTACTTACCTCAATACCATTCAAAATGCTTGATATTTTCAACCCTCCACCTTGCTTACCCTGTATTCCAACCTCTTGGCGAAAGACGCGTTTGTTCTTAGAGAGTAGATATTAATGACGGGGACGTAGTTTAGGGACTATAACAGAACTGTTGAAGAGCCTGACAGGGAACTTGGCTTTTATGTGCTGGCGCGTGGATATTGAGGAAAATAAATGAAAATAAACTGATGGCTTTAAAGAACTAGGTGTGAAGAAAAAATAAGGTAGAGTAGATAGAAAGGAAATGAGAGAGTGCAAGAAATGTCATGGGAGGAGAGGAAGTTCGGGCGGAACGGAATGATTGGATGTGATGGTTAACTCTAAACAATGCGGAGTCAATTTCATTCCAGTTAAGTGTCATGAGCAGAATTACACTAGCAAGGCCTTATCATTGAAATAGACAATTATCACCAAAAACAGGTCGTCAAAACTGTACATATAAATTCATTGAGGCAGTTTTCCATCGAAAGCATTGCATATAAATAACAAATATGAATATCTGATAACGTAAAAGCATTACCCAATTCGTTACGTGGTCAACTGGAAACATAATGCTATAATGGATAAAATTATTTTTGACCCTTATATACGGCTGCTATTGGGACCCGGAACTGGATTCGTGGATCACTTTTAGTGGGGGCATTCGGAGTTGAAGATTGAATACAAATTTCCATTGGACGAGTTCATTATGTTGTGGACATTGTTCCACGCAACTCCCTCACTTCCGCTTGCTCGTGAGGGGGAAAGGGGGAGGACAGCTACCCCCGGTGAAGAGGTGGGGCCGGCCATTAGAGCTTCAGGGCGATCGGCGGGATGGCTAGCCGAAGGGGAGGGACGGGCGGAAGGAAATGAAGAGAATCCCGCGGTAGATGGACAGGACGGTGAGTGTGGAGAGAGAGAGGAAGAGAGAGAGAGAGAAAGTGTGTGTGGAGTTTGGATTCGCTCGGAAAGGGGAGACGAGCCCCGCAGGGAAAGCTGTTTCCCCCAACCCAAAAAGTCTCCCTCACCTGTCCCTCCCACGACCAGCATGCATTTCATCGCCTCCTCCCCAAATGCAAATGCGAGGGGCTTGACCTCCAACCCTCCCCCTTCTGGTCGTTCATGCGCGCTTTGCGGAGCGAGAAATTAAGTTTGGCTCGGTCCCTTCCCGCACGATTGTGTCCTCTTCGGCAGCAGTTCAGACACATGGGTCGATTCGGGCATGACCCAGCCGGTTGCGAACTTTACGGTGCAAGCAATCCAGCTCTGGACTCTCTGGACACAATCTAAGACTAGGAGTATGACAGCTGACGCGATAAATGGTACATTTTCGCTACTCGGCGTACAAAATATTTTCTGTACTTTAAAAAATCTTATTCTCGACAGAAAGTAGTTCGCACATTTGAGAAAAAAAATATTAACCAACAATCCGAAAATTATATATGGAATAATAACTTTTAGCCCCTCGTGTATTCACATATTTTATCGTTGCATATTGGGGAGTGGCCGATAAAAAAGGCAATTTACGCCAAAAAAGAAAGGTGAGTATTAGGTAGATAGATAAAATATAGGTGGAGTTACTCCAGGAGTCCCTGGGACACTTAGACTTATTGGTCCATTGTGCCTACCACCATTCAGGAAAACGCCCATAGAGGCCTATCGCCCGGAAAAAAGGCAGGAGGTCTCTTATGAGGATCCCTTTAATTTCATTGGGTTCCAGAAAAGGTGAGCCAAGATTCCGAGTCATTATGGCTGGGCACTCGCAAAGAAGGTGAGAGGCTGATTCATACTCTTCTTCACACCATCTTCATCTGGCTGAATCAGTAATCTTCAGGAGATGAAGATGTCTCGTCACTTGATAGTGTCCGGTGAACAGTCCCACTATCGTACGTAGTTGACTCCTATTCAATAAGAGTAGTTTCTTAGCTAGGCCAGGTTAGGGTCCCTCTATATGAAGTTTGGCCTGCCTTAGCTTCGGCGCTTTCCGCCAGATCTCAGAATTCCGAGCAAGGCCCCACACTCGGATCTCAGTTTTCCACAATGAGGGTGCAATAAGTACGAATGGTTCTGGACCAAACGGTTTTCGGTTGGCTCCTGCTTTGGCAAGTTCATCCGCTATTTAATTTCCAGCAATACCAACATGACCTGGTACACAGAAAAGCTCAATTTTGCTGCATCTGTCTATTGTGTCGAGTGAATTTCGACACTCAAGGTGAGTATTGAAAAATAGGAATAATTATTTAAGTAACGGGAGAAGGATGGACAAACACCCGGAGTCAGCATTAGCCTACTCACAACGATAGGCGCATAGGGGTCCATAATTTAACGGCCCATCGGACGAACGGAGTACTGAAATTGAAATGCCTTCCACACAATACCAAAGTAGGAACCAGTATGCCATTGAAAAATTTGACAATGCCCGGAAGTCGAACCAGAGCCCTCGAGATGGGAAGCCAGCACTCTAGCACTCATTTATGGAACTTATCATCTCTTTTCATACAATCACCACTGAAATCTTACCGTCTGACAAATCAGCAGATGGATAGCATAAAACTGAGATAGCGACACCCATTTCCATTTATCGCCATATATTTTTTCCCCATCATGGTGGCACGGATATAGTCTAAAGAGACAAATTAACGATAGTAAAATAATTATAATAATATGTAGAAGGCCAAAGAGTAAAAGATTTTAACGTTTAAAACAAACTGTTTAACACTTGAGAGTCATTTTGGTTTAGGTGGGCGAAGTATTGAAAATATCAAAAGGTGAATCACATACGCAAAAAGGCATTGGATAAAAGGAAAGAACTTTTGGCAAGAATCACGAAAGATGATGTCAAGAAAATGCTAGGAAGAAGTTTGATTTGAAAAGTGGCGTGATGCGCTCTTCACATGGTATCCACAACAACCGCGTGAAATCCAAAAGCAAGAGAGAGAGCTATTAAGTTGTAAATTTAAGCAAGTGTAAGCCAAACGCTTGCATAGTAAACCTGCACCCTATCAAGAGTCTTATAATAAGACCGTACTCTCCGTGCAATGACTTCAATTAAATGAGAGGTATTTTAAGCAATCATTATCGCATCCCAAACCCGAAATCAGACGCTATTTTTATCACTTTGTATATTTTATGCATAATTATACAGAAACTACAGAATTATTATATCGCCTCGGTTGAAAAGGAACTTCTCCCCAGAAATAGTACCTCTAGGAATAGAGTTCAAAACTATGTAGTATTAATTACTGGCCACCAAGCTTCGATTCTATTCCCACCGAAAAATAAAAGAAGTGACAGACGACGTTCCCTCATTAGTAGTGCGGAAGAGTGTTTTATGTGAAATATTTATCGGAATATAACACATACTTTTTTCTTAAAATTTAGAGCCATAATGCTATCCGCAGCATATTAATTCATTAAATAAGGCATTGAAACTTTTTTATTCAGTTTCAGTTTAATTGCCTCAGTTTAAATGCCTCAGTTTCAAGAGTTTTGCTGGAAATTACCTCACATGTGTTTTAAAAGGGATATAAATATAGATAAAAAGGCTCAATAATTTATATAAAAAGTTTTAATCTCCCAAGTGTTTAATTTTCATTGTACGTTTTACTCAAGCTTCCTTCTTAGGATAAATTTAGTGTTACATCCCAATCAATACGGTACAAACAATTCAATTACCGACGAGGTATAGCCTACGATGAATCCTCTCTATCCTCACGTATGGCCGCGTGAAGGCCACGGGCCACCACGCACAGTTTGACCTCATCGACTTTGATGGACTCATGACTAAAATCCCGCCTCTAATCCTCAACCCTGGAACTTCTCTAGAACGGCCCACTTACGTCCCTCAGTTTAAACCTCCCGCTTTAGTCGGTTGAACTCATCCACCTTCCCCCGGACCTTAAACCGTGGACGCCCGCGATGTCACCACAAGCCTGCCACAGCGAGATGGGGTTGGGCAATATCAACTCCATGGTAATACGGAGAAGACCAGCCGCTAGCAGGTAAGCCCCTCCCTTTGGCGGCCTGGGCAAGCGGTAGCCTTCCGCGTGGGTGGTGGAATCTAGCAGGGGTCCATCAAATACAAAGCTCTATATATCATCAGTGAATAATCACAAAAACAAGTGATGACAAGCTCTCTATTTTGGTGGTGATCTACTTGCCAGGGAACGTTTCCACAGTCACTTCCTCACCCTAATGTCACTAAGAGCGTTTCTTTCCTTATGCTATTTCCTCTTCTTATCACACATTCCTACTCGATGCACTTCAATGCTACAACAAAGCGCATCCTTTTCCTCTCTATTCCCCTATTCCCCAGCATTCTATTCACTGTAATAGCCTCCAGAATATAATTATCTCTAAGTGCATGGTCTTTTCATATACTCTGCCTAAGTTTTGAAACCCCTTGCATACTTCAAAAGCAAGCCGGCCCTTCAAAAGCAAGAGGAGTATTTCGAAAGATAAAAGAGTATTGCCAAGCCAAAGGGTGGGATTAATAAAAACTCTTAAAAATTATTTTTGCAATTGCAAAAAGGATAAGAAGCTAACAAACTACGATCTTGCATTTTACCTAATACCACACCACAACTGTATATCAAGAGAACTAAAAAACAGTTCCATAAATCAGTAAAAAACCAATCTGTCCCAGCGGCCAATGAACACCAAAATATCATAACCAGTCTCGATATTACGAACTCTTTATTGATTCCCATTTTCTCAGACCACACCTGGTAGGCTGTCTCCATGGGAGAAACACATAGCTACTAAGAAATATGAAAAGCATACGAACTAGATCATACATAACACGGAGCTGAGCAATTTCTCACGGTACCGGTGGCAAGGCTCGTATAAACATTACCCGAGGAGAATAGCTCGTAGAAATCGCTACAAAAAAACGCATTCCCAACATGATAAATACAAAGGAATGGAAGCTCTGAAAATTGTAGATGGCCCTTAGATTACAAATACTTTATTCGCTCGCAATCGTTTCGTATTCGCCTCCAACCATTCCCAAGAGGAGAGCTTAGAGCAGTAAAAAAACCGTCATTCCACTTCCGCTGCATTCTACGGCAGCTCGGGGAGGGATCATCTCCCACAGCAGATGAATCAAGCGATCCCCACGTTGTTCCATCTCTATGTACGCGTCTCACGGACGGCAAACGCCATTTCCTGTCATTCGCGCCCACAAGCCCACAGACTGCTATTCATCCTCTTGCATCTCTCAAAAATCCCCCTCACATAAATAAGTCTTCGTTGGCATTGCTGTGCGACAGAAAGGTTACATCATTGGGGAAGGAGGGCTATTATTAGGAAACGCCCTCCTCGTATTTCAGCGGAAAAGAAATTGCATAAAAATGTCATTCTATGGAAAGACGATGAAAGTGATGTTATCTTGTTATCTCTCTCGGTTCATAGAGGCGCGAAGCAAATACGTTGAAGAAATTGAATTTTTTTTAATTGAACACCAGTCAAATGATGAAAATGCTGCTGAATAGTTGTCTGAATTGAAGGAGAAATGTATGTCTTTAAATATCATAGCGTGAACGAGAACTATATATATTCAAACGTTTAAATTAGTTTTAGCATCGAGAGGAATAGATATAAGAATAGCATCGATTTTAATTTTTATTCGGAGTCACTGAGGATGGAATGTACAGGTCAAAAATCCTCCAGTTCAACTGTATTGGATTCACAATTTTTCAACGCTGAATTATTATAATGAACCTTGTGCGCGGTAGAGCAAGTTAATAACCCTAATACCTCAAATTGTGGGATTTGAATATGATGTGGAAATAAATGATTGATTATATTTTTTCGATTAAAATTTGCATGAGCTAATAACATCCCAATAATTAGAATTCCTCAAAAGAAGAGCAAAAACATTCCTTTGTATTTCTCGTTAAAATGAATCATCGCTTTCATTGCTAATTAAAATCCCTCTTTAGGAATACGTTGCTGGCCTGGATTCACGCAATCTTTTTGGAAACGCACGGTGCATGACAGACTTGATTAAAACTGACCAATCCATCAACAATCAGTCAATATACCGCCCCAAAATCCTCTTGTTAACACAATCAAGTTCAGATTTATCAAGAACTAGGGTTTTTAGTATTTGAAATAAACATTTCCGCCTAAACAATGACAGGCTACTGACTGAAAAACTGAAAAAAAAGTTCTTTTTACTAATTATTCAATATATATGGAACTTTTAAGAGTGGTTGACGAGGGAAAAATCAAGGACTGATGATTAAAATAAAAGAAAGAAAACTACGCCGTGGATCATCAACGTGTTTATGGAAAAAATGCATCCAATTTTAAAATTCGCAATCAGATATCGCTTCCCGTGCAGTTTTCTCCGCTTATCATGGATTCATCTACTATACAGCGAAGCGGTAATGTGATTACATATTTCATCGACGAGCTCACCACACAGCTAAAAACAAGTTTGGCTATAGTTAGAAGTCAGTAAAGGTTACCGCGATTATTTTGGAGAGCAGACCCGTATCCAACATCGAAATCGCCAAGCGAGCACGAACCACTGGCATCCAATGGCGGATGTAAAAATGAAATGACAACATTTGCAACACACAATCCTTTCAATACTAGCATAAGAATGACCAACAACGATCGAGAAACTCCTACGAAAATACGCTTGGCCGTAAATCACAACTTTAGGAAACGTTTTTTGTCGGTGAGGAAGCCAAGGATAGCTCGACGGTGGAATGACAAAAACGGGGGAGCAATTTATCAAGGGGGGAAAGATAAGCGATATGTATGAAACGCTCGAGTCCCATTCAAGCGGGGATACTTCTCTAGAACGAGGCACTTGGACTAAAATGCTAGAGAAGAGAAGGGAGTGAGGGAGGGCGAGAAAGGAAAATAAATAACTCCGCTATTTCTGCGAACCCGTGCAGCAGTGTATTCCTCTTGTCGGAATGAGCTCGAGAAGGGAAGGAAAGGGCAATTGAATGCCATTACCCCTTTTTATGGCAGTAATAAAGACAATACAGCGTCACTGAGGGCAGGGAGAACCTCGCTCTGGAAGTAGGAAGAGGAGGAGGCTGGTTGGGTGGAGATGACTGGGGAGAGACAATGATTCAGCGGAATACGTAGATGAGCCCGACTCCAGACGTGAGCCGAGACGCGAGTGCAAGGGGGGGGTGTGAGGAGGGAGAGAGAGTTCAGCGGGGGGTCGCGGAGGATATGTGCAGCTGAATACGTGAGCAAAAGGTTGACTGGCAAGAATGAAAAGAGGCGCTCGACACTTTAGCACCATTGCCCATCCTTCTTCCAACCCCGACCACCGCCGACTCCCCAGCAATTCATACTTTTCCCCCCTTCTGAGTCTTCTCCTCGTCCTCTCTCCCTGGCACCAACGCTGCTTCCTCAGCATATAAAGCCTCCGACAAGGGGCGGCATCCGACCCTTCTTTTCACGGGCGCTGTCTCGAAAGAGGTCTGGTCGGATAAATTGACAGTTATGATCACGCGGATGAAAAACTTTGGCAACTGAACGCTCCAGAGTTCAGACGCTCTTGCTTCTATCAAAGAGACACGTATGAACGCCGTTAAGTTTTCAAACTACTGCTAGGAAAGAGAAGTCTGAAGAAAACTTTTAAAAGAAGATGGGGCAATCTAATACGGCATATCTTGGGATATCATCGCACTAACATGTTATTCCGATGAGGTCAGCTGCCGAGGGAGAAGAGAATGGGAATAAAGATATAAGGATGCCTCCGTACGAGATAAATGGACCTAGTAATGATGGACGAAGAAAAGAAAATATGAAAAGGAGAACCAGAGACGAATAAAGGATTTAGAAATAAAAAGAGTAGCTGATGGAAGTGATAGTTCTGGACAATGGGATACTAGAGGCTATTGCTGAAAGTAAAAGCTTGGCAAGAGAGGATGAGGCTAGAAAAGTAATGGTATTAAAATTGTACGAAAAGGCAGAATATAAGTTGATACGAAGGGAGAGATTGTGCTGGCTACCAGCCATTAGGAAAAAAAACAAGGGGAAAGATGACCTGGGACACTCCGTCGAAACCTACCCTAAATGATAGGTTTCAACGGAGTTTTCAAAGACAAAAATCGATTACCCACACAAACGACTCGTGATTCCCACCGCTCCCTCAATATTGCGAGACATAAAAATATTTCAACACTTAGGGCAGGCACTACACGTCTCCTGCACATCTATTTCCTCCTTGGCACGCAAGGTTGAAAAGGCACGTTATACCTGGCACGGGCCGAGGATTATGTCGTGGAAAATTCCTTTTGCGGTCTGAATATCTTCCCATAAAACGAAGCCGTAGAGATGCCTGGTTCAGGGAGGCCTGTGGGCAGGTCTGCAGAATCGCTCCTCCTGGCGTAAAGGATAGGGGAGGCATATGGTATGCCTCCCCTAGTTGGATGCATGGCACACCATGCATACATATATATTCACAATTTTTCGAACCCCGAAGAACCTCGACACGCTCGCCTGGAAGTTAAACCGGCCAGTAAGTCTCCCATCCACTTCCGCGGCAGAACGCTTTGGCCATCCGCATCGAGATCCCCCGACACACCCCTACCTCCTTACCCCACCCTACCGCTTAACCACAGGTGTTCCAGGATATTTTTTTGCATTTTTTTTCCTTTCACCCTCTTCTTTCTAGGTCATCCCACGGGGTGAAGGAGGAGTAGAGAGTTTGGGGAGCCGGCGGCTGAGGTGAGGTCGTAAACGAATTAAAAATTACGACATGTCCCGCTGCTCATTATCTTCCCCATGTGTTCGCTTCATTTTTTTGCCGCTCCTCGCTCTTCCCATTGTTGCAGGCTCGTTCTCGGGCCTAAAAGTGTGAATCCGCAGAGAATGTCATTCTTCAACCCCCCACCCTCCACCCCCGCCCTCCCAAGAGTGAATGTGTCGCAGAATTTTCGTTATCGACCGCAAGCGTCCCCGGTAAAAATTTCACGCGGCTTGAATTCTATTTTCATGTGGTAGTATACCTACTAAGACAGTCGAAACAGAAAGCTCGGAGAAACGCTTACGGAGGAAGGTATAAAAAATCATAAGACCTTCAGAAAGTCGGAAATTGAACTTGCTACCGATGATGATACCGACCATGATAAGGTAAATTCCTTCATCATCAAAGAAAATGGAATGCATAGATTGCGTGCCCCGCCATAAATTTTGACATTACAGGCAAAGAATTTGGAATAATAAATCTAATTTTATACGAAAATTCAATTTTAATTTTGTTTTTTTGAAAAAGACCAGAATGGCGGGACTGGGGCAGCCTTGATGACGCTGATGATTTTAATGATTTAAACACGTTAGGGTAGGAAAGCACGACCTCGAAGTTGCAAGGGGAACTATTACGGATCTTCAACAAGCTCGCGTTATCGCCATTTTTTAATTAAATAACTTTAAACGTAACACTTCAAATTTTGCTTGGATGTTCAATTCACTAAACTCAGTTGGTGTAGCGAATCACCACGACTGGAACTATGAGTATTTTACTTCTAGGTGGGCTTGCGTTACCCACAAACAGTAAAGACACCAGAAAGAAGGATCCACGATCCCGGCTACGAAAGGCTACAAGAGAAAATGACGTTTTGATATGGTGTAGGTTTGGTGGTTTCAATTTGCGCCACTCCAGTCAATGATTCACATCCAAAAAAGAGTTATTCCTTAACATTAACACGAGAAGACACGATGGGCACCTCTCCGAAAATGGAAGGGTATAGCGTCAGGAAATCAACATGACGAAGCTCGATTACGATCGGCTTCTAAAAACATCTCCTTCATGAGAGTTTTGACTAACTTTCAAAGACTACGCGTAGCAAGCAGTTTAGTCGGTATACTATCCAGCAAATCCTTAAACCAAAAGGTGAGGAGTTAAAAAATGGGCATTGGGATAAGGATATTATCCATTTTCTGAACAGCGCGGGGTAGGTACTTGTGCATCTGTTTCCTGTAAACTGAATGCCTCTGTTAAAGGAGTTTTCAGAAAAGACCAGGCAGTACTATAAGTTCTACGCAAACATTAATGAACTTGGGGATAAGACGATGGGGATTTCAAACATGTTACATCGTTACTGCGACAAAAGGAAACCGTAAATTGTAGTAATGCTGCGTAAAGCTATATACCTATTAGTTTCATACCGCTCGCAAGCTAAAGGAAATAATAGGAAAGTACCATCTTGCTTGATTAAAAAATCTCCCTCATTTATCGGGATGAAATAAAGCATTCCATGGTAACACATCTAATGGAGATAAAATGGCTCACGAAGAAATAAGTGCATTTATTTATTAATGATACCGCACGAATAAGCGAAATCAAGCCAGCCGGGGAAACCATGTCATTAACGTCCCAACCAGAGATCCCAAAGATTGTGGGTTCGAATCCCGTCTCGGGCTTGGGTTACAGTTTTGTCTTAGGCTTAAGATTACGTTAGAGAGTGCAAAATACCCAGAGCCGTTTGAGTGTATAAAAACCAAACTCTACTATGAAAAAAATTACGTACCACCTCAAAATTAATGTTCCAAATGGGAATTAGCCTAATCACGATAGAAACTGACGAAAACACGCTGATAATCTGGCCTTATGACAGGAATTGAATACAGTTAACGCTTTAAAAAATTCCAAAAAGATAGGGTATCAAACCAGTGATTATTTTACCACCAGCGAGACATATCTCGCAATTCAGAACCATTAATCCGCACTCAAAACAGGCGTCTTTCATTTAATGGCGTTGACAAATCTGTTTCCTCAGAGGAGGAGCACACTTGAGTCCTTCGAAGCAAAACTTTTACATTCTGAGAACGTTTATCTTTGCAGCGAACAGGGATAGATCCAAAAGTATAAGGACTTCGAATGCATGATAACTGCAAGGATTTTATGTCACATTCCGCCATTTCTCAGAATGAAAAATGAATACAGAGAAACTTCTCTCCGATTCCAATTCGAAGGCGAAAAAGAGGCGGAATCCATCTTCCTTCGAGGTTGCTGTTTCACTGCTTTCTGCGCATAGGTAAATCTCCCTCGCTAAATCTCCATTGGCACGTTCTCTTCTTGCAAACTTTATTTTTTGTCAAAGAATATGTCATTCTTTTTCGAACCTGATGGATTTCCCCTTCTCAACCATTCACTTCTTTTTTCTGTGTGTTCACATATCTCACGTTTTCATTTTCCTCCGTTAGTGTTTCTCGATTTTGACGAACATATCTTGTACTTTTTCAAGTGCAAAACGAATGAAAATGACATCAACGGCATGTCTTCGACAGATGATCGTTAATTATTTACTTACGGAAAAACAACAACGCAATTTAAAACATACATTCATCGAATTCTGTCCATTGTGATTTCTTATAAGGTTCATTGTAACTTCCTTTCTTAAGCTTTTTCTCCCTTATTTCTCACCGACCTCGTTGGCTTTATATAACAAATGTCAGACACCGCGGAATCCTGCGCACTGATATGACTCTTTCCTGGTTATTTTACCCTTGAAGCGAAATTCTAGCTATAATCATTCGCCCTCTAACTTGCAGAATTATCTTTTTTTTCCAATGAAGCAGAATAATACAGCCTTGGCGCAACCAGTACTGATGTGCTTCTCATTAATTTTCTGATCTCAAACCATTCATGGAGAGGAACTCGTGATTTTTTTTGTTTCATTGTAACTTTCTTTCTCGTACTTTTCTCTCTAATGTTTTTCTCATAATTTTTTAAATAAAATCATGCTCTGACTCTTGTAGGATGGTCACACCTAAATCAGCAAAAAAATCCGGCTTTTTGTTAGTTCAGGCTGAGACTGGAAAACTGTAACTAACAATTTCATAATTAATTTTCGCTAAGGGTAATTAAATCTGACTGGGAAGGAGGAACTCAAACCCGTAAATGGATAAATATCAATACAGAGAAATAATTACGAGAAGCTGATGGTAGAGCGATCGGGTCGATAAAATCTTTAGCTCCTCGCTCTATTCAAATTTGGCGTGAACGATGAGTAAACTACATACACAATCGCTTACGATGGGATGAATTTACTCAATCCACACAATTTCCGCATATATTTTCATAATCAAGATTTCCCTCGATTAGGCACCACCACAACGTTAACAAAAGAGTGCCATAATTTGGGTCCACTGGGGCCTCCAAGGGTCTTAGTGACCCGAACTAAACGCCCACGAAGACAAACAAAAATGTCTTCGCCTATGACACTCGACAAAAGCGCCCATGCATCCCACGTTCACACTCCTTTCTCCCAAGCTGTCCACTGCTATAACTCCTCGCACTTCTTTTATAAACCCCTTGTTTATATATGTATACCCTTTCTTTAGCCCTTCCCTCACCGTTCCATATCCCCCTTCATCCCCATATCCTTGCGTAAGCCCTCTCCCTTTTTCACATGGCATGTAGCACAAAAAAGTTCCTCCCCGGCTAAAACCCTCGCCCGCTGTTGCCCCTTTCACATCGACGCTTCCTTGAACTAACCCCACTCCCCCTCCATCCCACGCCATCAGAAAAAATAATCCTTCCCTCCCCTCCACACTTTCTCCCCTCCTCCTCCCTCACCTCTCGACTCCGGGACTACATATATTCCCAAACCCATTCCTCCACCTCTCTCCCTTAGCTCTTTCCTTCATCCTCTAACCCCACGCTACGGCCCTTCCCGTTAAAATTACTCTCTCTCTCCCTCTCACTCACACTCCTTCGCTTCCCTCCCTCCTACCTTCCTCTCTGCTTCGACCCCAGTAGCGAAATTAATGATCAAAGAGGGAAAGCTCCCGTAAGAATGTTCGTTCGTCTTCCTCTTCCCTCGCCGTCTCCTCGGGTGCGCTTCCTTTCCTATCTTCCCTAGACCGGCTACCGTTCTTTTTTTTAACGTTTCCTCCGGTGACCCCTCCACTTCAAAGAAAGGGCCCACTCTTGCGCCGCTCTTCGGCTCAATAAATTACTTTCCCCCAATCGATCCTCGCATGCCTCACATGGCCACTTTCCCACTCGAAAAGTTTATTCTCCTCACGAAAAGAGATGTTTCTTCCTTCCTTCACCATGAGAGGACACGTCAAATGACACTTGGCCGAGAATAAGTTCCAATAATAGATAAAAATCGAAGTTACCGTGAAGGTAATTAGAGTCGCAAACGTACATTTTGGCCTATTTTGCAGATATATATGAGCATTCAAATTTAAACGCAGTAGTGTAAATAGTTTTGAATATCTCCTTGCATGTTTTGCAAGAAAGCAGAAATATTTTTACAAAAAATCATGCTGTAACTCTGCCATTGTAATAGTTTGAGTTTCGTTTTAATTCTTTGGGGTAGGCGACCGATAACATTCCCGCCATTTACGATAGGAGGGTAATTGGTTAGAGATACGAATTTTCAGGGGATGGAGGAAAAGTTGACAGTAACTCAGCCTCGACATCAGCCTGCTCTTAACGAAAGGTGCCATGGGGACCAAGGTTTCACGTCCCATCCGACGGACAGATTACTGAACTCGTAGTTCCCCCACACGGCACTTAAGTAGGCACCGGTGAGTTGATGATTAGTGTTTCAAACCTAGGTTTGGTTTACTGCAGCCATTCATTCTTCCCTATACCAATAGGGTTGGGATGAATTAACTCAATGCCGTATTTTACCTCCTGGAAGTTTTTCTTCCCCAGATTCTTCTTGACTTGTCCGAACTTTTTCTTAAATGTTACCCTCTTATCTTCTATGTTACACTGTTTTAGACATAATCGTTGTGCCAATGAAAAATCTATTTCTGCCAGTTTTCGAACCCAGGCGCTCGGGATGGGAGGAGAGTGCTATAGCTACCACACCAACCCGATCCCCATATTAATGTAAGCTTGGGACTGTTTTGAAAGTAAATTCATTACTTTCCTCGCTTAATTAGTTTTCATCGATAAAAGCAATAGTACATTCTTTATCAATTTGATTTTTATTGAACTATCGTCGATAAATTATGACTGGAAATGAGTTACCCCCTCCAGTTCACCCTGATAGAGACTTGCTGGATTCAATGTAGATGAAATCAATGCAATGAGGTATCGAGGTTCAAGGATTGTCACTATGAAGCATTCTCTCTGTTTTAGAGAGAATACTTCTTAGCGGTGAGCTATGTTCCTCTAGAACACATGTTCTCGACTGTGGCCACAAGCGGCACCAGAAGTTTGGAACCCACCGTAGGCAGGCAGGCTCGCGGAGAAATTCCTGTAAGAAGGGAATTCAGCTCTTAAGGCATCGAATATTAAAGACGGTTTGAACTGACTTCATTCGCCAACTACGAAAGAGCCAGAGAATCGTACATTAATGAAGATAATGGAGAAGTTTGCAATTAAAATGCTTTTCATGATTTAATTATTAATTTAGAGTTAAGCCATTAGATAAAATCAAGAAAATTTAAATATCACGTTGCGGATGGGTACATAGACGAATTATTAATGGAAATAAAATGAACCCTTAACAAAAGAGACAAGTTTTTACATACAAGAAAAATAAGTCAACAACTCACGACAGAAACATCTTCATTCTCAATGATGATTACTCTTTTGTGTGCAAAGCTTTTTTGTTGGTTAATAAAAAGCGAGTAATGGAATGCCACCAAAGATTCAACGAGAGTATTTAATTCACATGGAGACCTTTCTTCCCCGCATATGACCCTTAAGATAAAAGAAACAACAGGGAAATTAGGATCATAAATTTTAATAACATAGAGTTGCGGAAGATGTAAATTATCAACAGACTGATTGATTAATGGAAGTATTTCGAAGATGCGATGAGTGAAAACTCAACGTTTTTAGTTACCAGGTGAAAGATGGATGATGAACTTTGAGGAGACATTCGAATACAAAACAGTGAAATGAAGACCGTGAAGAAGAAACCGTAAATGAGATATACGGCATAGGAAGCCCTGAGATGATTTTAAAGAAATGAGTAATGCCAGGAATGTTCCATAAAAAGGCGAAGAAGCTGTATGGAGCGGATGGTTGCTTGAAGTCAATCATCCAAATGGCCATAAAAAGTAATGCAAACTGCTGTGATGATTACGGGCATACTAGATGTACCCAGTGTCGAAATTAGTTATCATTTCACATCCCCTCCTACGAGAAGAGAAATAATATTTGATGCAATTCAGAGATCGCAGTAATTAGATCTCATAACACGGACATCGATCACCATTCTATTAATGGTAGAAAGACTTCTGTGAGCATAAAATAAAAAATATATTAAGCTCCATGAATCCATTTCCGTAAATTATGACTCAATTAGGAGTAAAAGATAATAAAAATTTACGTCCCGTCTAGTTTACTTCTTCCAATCCATAGCGATGATTGCTTCTTTTCGTACCCAGTTACGCGGGTGGATGGAGGATGTTATCATGGAATCCCATTCCGTTCCGAATGGATTATATTCTTCCTGTCGATCCATCAGCCGACTTCAATTTCCCTCCAACCCCCATCTCTCACCCTTTACAACATTTCTAAAAATCCCCCGGCTTCCCTTTCAATATCTCCAGTTCACCGCACGAAGAAAAAAAAACCAACGCCACGTAAAAACGTTTTACAGCCCATTTCTCCCACGTATTCCCTCCTCGTTTCATTCTTCCCTCAGCACACTCCTATATGAAGACTCTCTCTCTCTCTCTATTTCGCCTTGATTCCCTCTCTCTCTCTCTCACCCCCCTACTGCCTTCATTTTCTTTCCCTTTTATGTGTGCCCAACCTCACCACAAAAAGCACACACGTACGGTTCAAGAGAGAGAGAAGGGAATGAGAGAGAGAGGGGGATTCTCAGACGACGCCGGTCTCCGAGGAACAGATCGATGTAGCGTCAGGGGCACACGGGAAAGGGCAGACCGGGCGTCGGAGAAGGGAGCAATGGTATTCCCGTGGTGCCGTGGACGGAGGCGTTAGGAGTTTAAAAAAAAAAAAAAATTGAGGAGAGAGACGAGATGTAGCGAGGAGAAGAGAGAATCCCGTATCAAGAGAGCGCCTCGCCACGAAGGACGAGAAGTGAGGAAATGGCATAACGAGTAGGGAAGGTGAAATGGAGACAAGGAGGAGAGGGGGTAGAGGATTTATGAACTGCTGTCGTCGATTCGGGCCGACGGGATCATGCTCCTCGTTTCTCCCGCTCCTTAGATCCTCCCCAGGTTGCGTTCCTGAGATGATTTACCACGTTCCTACGCATTTACGAACTGATACCGAGGCACGTGGAAACTGAACGAAAGAGCCTTTTAGACGATAGACGGGGTCCACAAGGACAGAGCAAATGAAGGCCTCATTTCGACTGGATTTCTTGTAATTATTATAGTAGCGAACAGCTGCTTGGGTTGTTGCTTGCGCCATTTAGGATATATGGATACATAATTGTATAAGGACTGGAATTTTTCAGGGAACGGAGGAAGAGTTGAAGGACACCCGGTTTACACTTTAGCCTGTTTTTTACGGATATCGCCACAGTTAAATGTCCCATCCAGTGGACGGTGTGCTGAACTAGGAGTACTCTCTACACAGCAATCATATGGGATCCGGTATGCCAATGAAAAATGTCATACGCTGTCGGAATTTGGATCCGGGCTTCGGGATGGGAAGCCAGTACACTAGGCACCACACCAAACCGATCCTCCGTCTTAGGATTCAGCTTGGCATTGAGTTTATATATTTACTGTTTTTAACGTTCACCAAACATGTAAGTATAATTGAGTTCTGTTAAAAGGTGTCTTATAACCTAAGCAGTTGGAGCACATTTAAGCCTAATACTGCTTCATATTGATAAAAATAACTAACTTAAGACTATGAGGTCCTTAGTTTCACATCATTTCCGACGAAGTAACGAGCTTGAAGTGATCGACTCATACAGGCACTCAAGTGAGGATTCGGCTGTAGAAAATCTCTACCAGTGACGGGATGCGTATCCTGCTTTTCCGGGTGGGAAGCTACACTCGGGCCACCACAACAATTCGATCCCCGTACGGTATTATTTGAGATTGCACAAGCGAACCGTTTAACCATATTGTAAAGTATTTTGTTGCCTCACCCCACAAACCATTCTGTGTCGTTATCATAGATGGATACTATAAAATGTCGTCACATACCAGTTGATCCAGGGCCCATGTATACAAAATATAAGTGGACATTCTTATTTCTCGAGCACAACAATCAAAAATGGGCAGTGTCGATGTTCTCGAAAACCATCTGCGCCGAAAAAATAAACGGAGTAATTGGCTTGAGCAGCCTCAAAAATATTCATTCCTCAATAGAAAGAAAAAAGATTAGATGCTGTTGCTGCAAAACCAGATGATAAGGTAGTTCCGTTTTTCACTAACAATTGGTACTTAATTTCGCACGGACAGATGAGAAGGGACAGGGAGAAAGGAAACAGCTTGAGAGCGGGCACCAAATCCTGAAATGGAAACGACAACCATAAGGTGGGAAAATTGATTTCGAGTTCTTGGAAATTGTGTTGAGGCCCCACCAATCCGAGCACTTTCGAGCAAAAGCCCCCGAGGCGATTCGAAACGTCATGAAATGGATTTCAGTTCTTCGAACACGACTTTTCAAAACTCGAGGAAATTGATGTGCCAGCACTAACATTTTGTCGTCGGCAGCTTTACAAGAATTGACGGAAATTTGTCCGCTATTCCGGCAAAGGCAGATAGGATATTTTAAATGAGACTCTGCATAAATTCAGGATAATAAGGGATAAATGAGAAGAATTGCAGATGAAGAAGGTAGCCAACAAAAGAATCCGTAGAGAGCTAAGTTAAACCAATATTAGGATTGATAGCTAACGATAATGATGATGGAAACTCCATAGTTAAGAAAGCTTTTATAACACTGTATCCTCAAGTAAGCGCTCCGACAAGCTGCCTCCCTTCAGACGAACAAAAGCGATGAAGGTGGCACAGAAGAGTACAGTTATTGAACACATTCTATTCTATCATGGCTTTTAGTATTCCAATATCCCTCTTTGCCTATAGCATAACTGACTAAATCATGCAAATGTGCCGAGGATAGCAGATAGAACAATACAGTGGATAGTTGAGCCAAATCGATCTAACAACTAATAACCATCATGTTTACACCTACATATTTTGAGATAATCACACCAATTTATGGTCTCCGGCCGGCCGTATTTGCCGGGTTGGTAACATACAAGCATTATGACACGACGACCTAAAAATTGCAAGCTTGAATTTTGCCTCGGACAATGACGTCGTATTCTCTGGTTATAATTTGATAATATTGATACACTTTACGACTACTGAATAAATAATAGCAATGAAAAATGAATGAGGTAACTATGAAGCATTCAATGTTTAATGATTCACATAAAAGAGTGAGTTCATTGGCAGTGTTAAGTAATTTTCGGGGAGAAATGGGGCAGTTGTTAGAAAATATTATGGAGCGTTATTTGGAGCTAATTGTAGGGGGAAATGAAAAAAGGTGGAAAATCAACGTTACGTAACAGATGGACGACCCCATAAGAACGCATTGAAATGGGTCAAGGCATGACCTTCGGTCATCGACGGGGGAGATCCCGCATGAATGACCATCCTCTATCAACAAGATGGCGCCCCCTGATTTTTTTGCTCCCCCTTTTTTGAGCCGCTCCTCCCAAGGCAGCAAAGTCCGCCCGTACTACCCCAGAAAGGGATCGAAGAATATCCTCTGTGGCGACGACTGCGCCGTTTTCATTTCATTTTTTTCTCATCGTACTCCCCTTACAGTCGGAAGCACTAAAAACTTCCCTCGCATTAAAAAAACGAAAAAACTGAACCTATAAAAAAAAGAAGACGAAAAAAAAATAAATAAGGGGTGGAAGGAGGTGGCAACGGAATGATTTGGGCCAAGGTCGAACCATGGTGAGAGTCAGTCCGCCAGTCCACTTCTCTTTCCTCATTTTCCCAAAACCCGTCCCGTACCCGTAAACCGAAGCTCGGGAGACGAACGGCCGACAAGGAAGAAAAAAAAAACACGAACGGAGAAAAAGGCGCAGAAACGAAATGGGTCGAGAGCGAAGGGAAGAGGGAGGACATTAAGGGAGTGAATCATTCGAGAGACCTTCGCCGTCTGAAAGCACTCGGTCGCCAAGAATTACACCTCGCCAGAAGGCCGTCTGAAGGGAGCGACCGCGGATTCACCGAACCGAACGCCTTAGACTCGGAAACGGTTCCCACGGAAATAATATCTACTATGTGGCATGTTATAAGCACAGTGATCTGTTCACGTTGGGGGTGGCAGGCCACACCGTAGAAAAACGACTCAAAAGAGTACCGGCGCGCCGCGGGGCCACCTTCGACTTGGGCAATCAGAAAAATCACTCACTGGCCGAAGTAAGCATTGTATTGAAGGAGGACATCAAAATCGCGACGGAAAAAATACAGTGCTGCTCGTCAGGCTATTTGGAAATATTCTTTGGACGCGTGAACGTTGACCATTACGGAATAAAAGTATGAAATTTGCCATAAAAATAAAATTTTACTCAAATCACGGTTTAACTGGTAAATGCATCACAAACAATGAATAATTTTGTACCTAAATTGGAATTTCATACTTTTATTCCTCAATAATATGCAAAGGAAACCATCGAGATGACAGCATCGGGAACTTAAGGGAGAGCGAGTAAAATACATAAAACTGTCCTCCGCAATGTTATGGTACTCCATGGTACACAATATTTATTGAGAAAAACAAACTTTTACGAGATAACATCACCTGATGATGACGATAATTTATCCGAAACCCGGGTCGTGATTGTGTTTCCTAGTGGTATTTTGTAAAAGTTTGCTTTCCTCGATAAATATTGGAGAGCTAACTGGCCGCGAATGACCTTAACAGAGTCACCCAGTGATATAAATTAAGATGTATGACTTCCACAGAGAAAAAAATCAACTACCTTGACTGGGAGTAGATTGCGGACCCCTCGATATTGAATTTTCTCGCTCTTCTGCGAGGGAGATAACAGGTTTTGAGAAGATACAGAGGTATCTCTCAGAATCGAAATCGTTTTTTACGATGCATAATCATATTTGAGCACTAAGATCACTGTAACTCCTCCTTTTCGTTAGTTATACCCTTAGGACACGCAGCTAGTATATGAGACCCAGATGAAGTAAATTTAATTTTCGGATTCGGGTAGTAAGCTGTGGAGAGCAGCTAAATTAGTACAAAATTTTTATTATTATTAGATTTCTAACGGTGAAATAAGGAAAAAATGGACAAGAACTTCTTCCGAGAATCCATAAATTACACACGTCTATTGGGCCAAACATACTTCCTACCCCATTAGTCTATCCACAGTAATCGTTCTTTTCTCTCTAGACTCCACCAACCCAACAATCTTTCCACTATCACGCCCTTCGAAACAAAAATATGTCACGATATTGGTTTAGCATGCACTCAAATCTTCGGAAGTAAATTGGGCATCTCTATCAGAACCTACTAGATTGAAGTGCAGTCTATTTTTCCTACATAAATTTAATGCGGATTCGTTTCCTTAAGCAAGCCATGGTAGTCAAGTCGAAGACCAAAAGGTCGCGGGTTCGAATCCCGCCCAGGGCATGGATATTGTGTTTGCTTTGGGATTAAGTTAATATGTTAGACGGTACGATATAACCTTAGCCATTACAGTGACTAAAACATAAGTGTATTACTACTACTAGAACGTTTCCATAAGGTGCTAAAAATAAAAATCTCAGCGCACTATGGTAGGTTAGATCTCAAGTATAACATCACAGAAAAAGAGAGAGACATGGAGTTTTTCCACAACAACAAGAGGCAATAACAGATAAAAAATCTAGGGTACTGTGAAGATAATTAAAGTAAGAAAGACAAGTTTGGGCTCGTATCGGCTGTCTTCATAAACACCTATATGTTAAACGTATGATGGTTTGTTCAGTGCGTGTCCCGCGTGATATCAAGTTGAACTAAATTGCTGCATTTCTGCCGTGATTCCTCGGTCAATATGGTTAACACTTATTATAGCTAACATAACTCGGTTTCCTCATACATGGAAAACGAACGCCTATTGCGGAGTCACCCTTAGGCTTACCACCTCACGGTGGCTTTCATGGTATTCGTTAGATATAGATGAAAAGAAATGGAGCCTCTATGACGAACTTCCGTTCATAAAATGTGATGAAATACTGATATGCATAGCGTCATCGTCCACGAGGTTGAATTCAACATCAATCACAAAAAAAGTTGTTTAATAAAAGATATGGTGGAGAAGACAGTGAACTAGCTGTGATTAACGTTGGAAAAGACATGTGAACAAAGATAATTAAGGCAACTAAATATTATGCTAAGGTCTTAATGAATTGCAGGAAATATATTTGTGTAACAAGTGCAAAGAATAGTAAGGCAATGCAAAATGAGGACACTGTAACTGTGATAACCTTATGTGAAAGCGGGCGACAAACAAGCGTCACTGAGAGCAATGACGGAAGAAGAAAAGATGAAAACATGCTCTCGAGAAATCAATGAACCTTGCTCCAAGTTCAAATTGAGGTTAAGAAACAGACATGGCAAGACTATTATGAAATACGTCTCATAATCCAATAATAAGAGTAAAATGGAAACAAACTCCCTGGGATAGAAACGCAGTAAGTCTTCCCAAGCTATTGAACTTGAGAAGTAAATTTTCTTTAACAAGTGGAAGTTTACTGTAAATAATTGCATTTTTCTCCTAATCTGACCACAAGTCAAAGACTTCCTTAGGTGTTTTTATACTTATGCTTGAGGAAATCTCGACGATGGCGAATCAAAAAAAAACATACACGAAAACTAGTGAAATAAGAAATAAAAAATAGCAAGAACTCAAAAAACAAACCATTGAAAACTGTGGAAAATACTCCCCATTTCCCTAAATATAAATAATTTTTCTTTTCGCCGATCTTTTATTCCGAGATATTCAGTATGCTTGAAATGGTGTAGTCACTTCACGAGGAGGATCATCTTATGATAAAATTACACTCTTTATTAAGTAAATCATTCCCACAGTTTCAAGTCCCCAATAGCAATAGAGAAGGGAAAAATAGGAACTAGCATTTAAGGGTGACTGGCATCGCTAAATTACTGAGGACGATAAAAATATGTCTGACGTATCACTGCCGTAGCATCAGCTTCTGTTGACCCAGTCAGAAAATGGTCATTTTTCTGCAGCGCTTGAATCTCCATCCTGACTGGCTAGCAGTCAGCGACAACCTGAAATCCAACGAATGAATATGAAGTTTAATTCACGATGTCACAAGCGTCCTATTCATAAAGTTCCCTTACTTTCGATTGATTTCCAAAAATCTCTGCGAGATATCCCTGAGTGGCTGATTTCCCAAGTACCAGTAGATATAGATTTGAAGGAGTTCCAACTGCGGAGGTTTTATCGCTCAGCTTTACCCTTACATAATCCTAAGATTAATCCTACGACCTTTCATTCCAAGAGACAGAGCGGAAAAGACCTTCGAAGGATCGCACAGCCTCCAACTACCTCTCTCCCGAAACCTATTATTCATTACAACTTTCCTAAATTAGGTTTGTAACTGGGGGTACTTTTGACAGTCACAGACCTTGCTACTACGCCACTTAACCGATATTATTTCGGTCACTTCACATTTATAGAATGTCCCATGACCAGTTAACCCCCCTGATTTAATGATACCCGATTAATAATATTATTTTTTAACATTTAGCTTTTGTATTATTTAATGTGTAGGTAGACATTACTCAATTGTTTAAGCTTGTCCTTATATCTTCATGCAAATTCCGACAGTTAAGTTTTTTCTTCGGTTCTTCTTTGAGTATTCTAAAATATCAGAGACGCATTGCACTCAAATGATCTCAATCATCACCGATATTATTGAAAATTCACATAGTTTAAAAAACCGCCTCGTAATATTAAAGAAACAAGGCAGATTGCAGCAGTCACAGACCTTGATACTAATTGTGAGTCACTTAACCGACACTACCACAGTCACTTCAAATTTACAGCATCTCCCATGACCAAGGCGGGATTTGATCAAATGACCTTCGGGTTGTCAGGCTTTACCATTCTGACTACTGCGGCCGGACCAGAATCCACCATGAATTACCAGATTTCTCCCACCTGTCGCCATCTTAGCTTCATTTTTTCCCGCGCGGATTCTATTACATCGGGTAAGCGGAATTCAAAAACGGTGGGCCATGAACAAATATCACCGCCCTCCCTTACACCGCACCCTCTATTTCACCTCCTGGAAGACAAACAAGGGAGGAGCGAAAGAAACGAGGAAAACGCTGAATAAATATATGTATTTCCTTGGACGAAAGGGTGCCACAACCTTTTCGGCCACCGCGTTCTCGAGTAAAAAATGTGCGCACATTTCTCTGCCCATCCGTCTCCGTACACTCTGACTCCTTAATGAAGGAGGGGAGTGACGTCGACGAGGGCGAGGAGGCTAAGAAGATGAAGAAAGATGAATGGATGAAACAAGGCAAGGAAACAAGGTTTAAGTAATGAAAGAGTCGACGGAGGGCGATTGGTATACGAACGGCTTCATTTCAACTGAATTTTAGAGCAGAAAGTTTCACGAGAATCACAATAACCGTTGTAAACATCGCGGACCTAGATAGTGTGAATATGAGGCTGTCCTCCGGAAATCAGTGCCGAGAAAAATACAATTCATTCACAATTCCTATGCTAATGCTAGATTACTCTCGAAACTTCGCTCCGTTCAGAATATATTAATGGTGTAGACCGGTCGGGGTAAGTTTTTGCGGACAAATTCTGTTACCTTATACCACATTTAAAGCACTCGTTCCCCACGATACATCCAGTTCGGCAGATTTTTTTCATCTGTTTTTGTAGTCCCTAATCGAGTGAGGTGTGGAGATCACTCCGAGTTCCGTTATTCATCCGTCGGATGTGACGTCACTCTGTGGACCCCATGGTGCATTTCCCTAAAATCAGGTTATTTCCGACGCCGTGTATCCCTCCACCTTCCCTCCTTTCCCTTAATTCCTACCACATTACAAATATTCTCGCCTATCCCAGTGGCGCGACCTTAGTTGTTGGTGGCCTCCCCCAATTACAACAACACCTGAACAGCGAAATAGCGTAAGGGAAGAAACATTCGTAAGTTGAAAGAATAAGAAGAATAGTGACCCATAAAAATTAATCCCGATCGAAATAACATCCTGATTTAATTACTATCGATAGACTCCTAGATATTTCCATCGATTCAAATTACGCAGTGCGTCAAATATGCCTACCTTATCCATGTGAGAGGGCAAGCTACGCCTTGCTTCACATTCTCTCGACTCACAAGCCTAATCGAGAGTAGCTATTGAGCGGGAGATGGTACACGCCCTAGACTGGAGCTGATATCGCGAGACTGCTGTTATCCCAAACCTCCCTCCCCTTTAACTGAAGATTAAACGCTGCACAAGACAGTTGGCAGTTGGGAGTGAAAGTGGCAACATGGCACTTGGCTGGGGAACAAGCCGCATCGATCAACTCCGCACAACTCAAGGGTAAATACTTTGAGCCGCGTGCCCCGAGAGGCTACTTGGGATTGGGGGAGGGAAGGAATCGAGTATCCGGCTGGAGTGCGCTCATTTCAACAATGGGACCTGGAGATAATTAGCGTTTGGAGTCCGCCTTCGCTTAGTTCGAGTAAGGCAGCGGGAATCTAATTGTAAGCCAATCACAGTCTTACTTCACAAAAGTGTCTAAATTTCATTAATTATCAATTTCATTTGGAATCAAGAATTTCCGCTCCACAAAGCACCAAGTGTATTTCATATTCATTAGTTTCCTTGAAGACCAGGCACGCAGCCAAAAATTTGCTTCGGGGGGGGACTAAGTCTAGTGTAGCGTAACTTGAAACAAATCAGCCTTGCCCGTTCGGTGCCGACATGAGACAAATCTCTTCCCTTAATTTTCAGTGCTTGGTTTTTACTTTCACAGTGTCCATTCCTATCACTTCTCACTGCTTAAAGTGCACTGCTTACCTTGTTATGAAGCAGCTAATTTGACCGGCCCCAAAAGAAAAGTTTAACGTATGCATGCGTATCAGAATGAAAAGCACAATTTTTAACCATACACATGCAACAAATTAGTAATCACGTTTCAAGACACTTAACTCTTCAACTAGGTATACGCAGTGCATTCCGGATTATCATGCCCAGTTAAAATCAGAACAACAAACTTGATGGTACAACAATTCTGGGTGGGCTGAAGCCCCAGCCCCCCCCCCCTCCCCCTGGCTACGTGCCTGCTCAAGACAAAAGCAATGAAATTCACAAATTATTAAATTGTGTTCCAAAAATCTGATGTGTAATTAGAACAAATATAATTCTACAAATTACTTCAGACGGCCAGTAATTTACATAATGAGATAGTAATTTTTATCCATAATAGCCACAACGGGCGTATTTTTCATTTCCAATGAAGATTAAATGGATCTACCGATTGCCTAATGAAGAAATCCTAAGGAGATTGGAAGAAAAGAGAAGCCTTCCAAAAACTTTGAAAATATAATGGGACTTTTTAATCTGCCATATCTTGAGGTATGATGGCCTGATGATGGAAATCTTCGAGAGAGTAGTGAATGGTGAGAATGGTACAGGAATGCCTCGCATGAAATGCATGGAGCTAGAGGTGAAGGATGTGAAAAAGAAGAATTACGTAAATATTGAGATGGTAGGGGATAGGATATCGAGTGGAGAGCTACGTGAAACCAAGTGTAAGATGACTGATCCGTAATGATGATGATCTTCAGCACGCAATTCTCTTTTTTCAGCCGGAGCATAAACGATAGGAATAATTCTTCCACCAATCACCAAGGCAAAGCTGTTCCATAGCCATAACCAACCTAAGCTCTATATTTCAATAGAAATCATTAAGCTGGTATAGTACACAAAAACAATAAAAATAATAGCTTTCAGAAGTAAAAACTATTAAATAAAAAACTATTATGCTATCCAAAAGGTATGTAAAAACCTACGCTACGACCGAAGAACCTGGAATAAAACTGACAGTCTCAAAAAACGATTAGTACTCTTTGAAACGTTACAGGAAAAGGCACTGAAGAAACAAAGATCCGTGTTCCAGCACTACAGGTCAGTAATAAAAACCCTCTGGAGTGGATCACTAATGCGGCGATGATATCGTGAATAAAATAAATGGAAGGAAGAATTGTAGGAAGGCTAGGAAGAGAAAGTAAAATTTGAATGGCATGAGAGGAGGTATAATGAATGCTTATTTGAATAGAGAAATAGTAAAGAAAGGAGGGTGTTCAAGAGAAACGACGGAGCAGAAGTAAAAAGGTTAATCACCTTCATCACTAAAGCCGTTGGACTTTTTCCACTAATACCAATCACATTCCATCATTCATCCTCATAGCCACGATTTCAATTCCTATTACCTACACCATTTCTCTATGGCCCGTGCTCGGATCCCGGGGGTGAAAGGCATTTTTTAACAGTAAACCGGTAACTATTTGAGTGCTGTGTGAAGAGCGCTTCAAGTTCAGTGCTCCGTCCGTCGGATGGGACGTTAAACCGTGAACCCCGGTTTCCTTTGTCCCTCCTATTTTCCCATAATTATTCTACCCTTTCCAAAAACCCACCTATCCTAAAATGAGCAAATGGCGTTAGCTGTCGGTCGCCTACTCCGGATAACTACATCCATTAACACCCATTCACCTTCCCATTAAAAACGTCCATCTTCCGCTAGTCCCGACTCCCTTTGCCCCCGCACCTTTCCAAAGAAAATATACAACCTGTCCTTCCAGACGCGACTCAATTCGGTTACCCATCTTCCTGCGAGGAGAGGTTTAAAAAAGTAGATGTTCCGGAGTGATTGACCTAGGGTGCCATCATTTAGAACTTTGAAAACGGAATTACGTCTCCCTCCCCTTTTTCAAATTTATTTCCTTACATTCCTGTGTATGCCGCTCCATAACTTAGGCCTCCTTCTATAAAGTGTGAAAATGCTTTCTAAGTGTCAATTTTACTCGCATTCAACATTCACGTTCGTTTCTTTACAGCAGCTCTTCCGGATATCCTGACTGAGGGTGTGAATGAGTTTAATATTGTATGCCCCTGTGGTGATTAATGTCTCCGTAAACCTATGTGTTAAGTGACCAAACAGTAATTATCTTTTCACGAAGTTTTCAAAAACTCCGACAAGGTACCACAGATAGGTGCTGTGTTTTTCTGTTATTGTCGCAGTCGGAAATCCTATTCCCGCAAAAAATCATACAGCGAATGCTTACATGTTCATAATACTTGCATGCTAAAGTAGCTCCTAAAATAACCCGAAAAGGATCGTTTGGGTAATGAGAATGCATTGCTGCAGTTGGTTCCTGGCGAGGAATCAATTTTTCCACTATCTATCACAACTCAATTTGGTTTATTTGCATGGCTATTTTTTTTAACTTCGTGTTAGCGTGAAAACTTCATCAACGCTCATCTTCACACAATTTCTGATCGCGTTAGAACACAAACTCAGTACGGCCATTAGAGTACACTTAAGTGAGGATGAAGAAACCCCTGCCCAAATGAAAATAATATTTTTCTTACATTTCAGAGGGAAAGAGAAGGTTATTGGATTTTTCCCCTGGTGAAACATTTATGCTCCGAGAAATCTCAAGACAAGACTATCTACGTGTATTCCCCGTTAAAGATTCCGACTCATTAAAGGTAAAAATGGTGGCGTGGAAATAAATAAGAAAGTAATCTATATCTATGTGTGGCAGATACACACCCTTGAAATGCAAAATTCTCCCTCATAATTACAACGCAATTGTCTTATTAAATCTAAGTGACTATCAAAATAAGTCTTCGACACCGCCAGACATGTTTTTAAACAGAGGATAATTATTTATTGTAAACTTGTAAATAACACGGGGCACATCGGGGGCCCTTGTCCCTTAAAATCCGAGACGTCTGGCAACCCTGACTGGAGACGGGTGGTATAAGCGAGGGATAGGAGTAAGTCGATAAGCTTGCGGGAGTAGGAATGTAGCGAGGGTATGAATGGGTGGAGGGAGGAAAGAGAGAAGGATGGAGGCACCTAATGAAAGGGAAAGTCGGTAGGAAACTCGGGGTGAAGGAGACGGATGCGATGAGGGCAGATGAGGAGGGTTATCGAGGGAGGAGAGAGGAAGAGAGAGGTGTTCCGGAGGTCGGGGAGAGGTGGGAAAAAATCCGAGAAGGAGAGGTGAATTAAAGTGATGAACGAAGAGGGATGGAGTGGGGGAAACGGAGATTCCAGACCCAAGAGGCCTGGAAAAAAATGGCTGGCGAGACGCGACGAGTGACGAAATATACGAAATACGTCCCGGGAATTTCGAGGAAATTAACCGAAATTGCAATCAGTACCTAAAAGTTGGCAAGGTATAGTTAATATCATTATCACTAATGATTCACCGGTTAAGCTGAGTTAGGATGCTTCCAAGAGTTCCAATGCGACAGAATACTCCTATATTTCACAAGATTTCAACTCGGAACCAACCGCGGTCGCCTACTCGGTAAAGCGCCGGCCTGAAAACCCAAAGGCCACGGGTGCGAATCCCACTTCGAGCATAGGTGTAAGGCTTTAACTAACATTAGGCATATGATTAAGTTTACCCGATCTTGGAGTTCCCAGGCTGTTACGTTACCGACCTGACTGCCACCAGCAATGAAAAAACTGCGATTCCACAATAATGATTAATTTTAAACAAGACTAGTTTCTAAAATAGGCATTATTATCAGGTGAAGACAGGGTAACTTCGTATTACTTAGACCTATGGTCGAGATTTTCAATATTACCCTCGGTCAATACTCGTCTGTCGATGGGGTGTTAAACCTTGGATCCCTAGGCGCCTCTCGTGAAGGTCAGGCTAAGTCTGACCCCGGGTTACTCTCCACTCCGTTTTATGAACGATTCCTACCACTTCACAATTACCCACCAATCTTGAGCAACGCAAATGATCTTAGCCGTCAGTGACTTCCACCGGATAGCGACAATAGCGACGCGACTGGAAACCTTACTTTTCAGCTAGTTAAGAGCATCCGACAGTTTTCTGTCAAATGTTGAGTTACTGTGTACCATTTAAAAGTAAAAATACTATCTACCACTGAGAACCTACGGTAAATTCCAAGCACCTTGCGCTCTCTGAATATATCGTCAAAATAAGATTTTCGTCTGTATCCATTATCGAAATGACATCACTAGAATGAACGGAACTCCGTCAAAAGACGCGCTAAATCGGTGGCTCGCGTTTTTTTAGCATTTACTTGGTCCCAAAATCTTCCAGAGCTCACGAAAAACAATCATCGATCATTCTCTCAGGAAGATTTGAAGAAATCAAGTGTGAAAGCAATCAATGTTGCATTCTTTAAACACAAACGTAGATGATCGCAAAATACACGCAGCCAACCATATAGGTACCTACATGCAAGACAGAGATTTCTTTTACGCCCCAGAGAGCTAATTTACTCGCTGTGTAAAAATGCTGAACACTACATGCACCATGAAGGAAATCGAGGTAACCCAAATATAGCGAATCGAAGCAAAAAAAGTCGTCTATATTTGTTTAACAAATAAATAACCATCTAACTTGTGAAACATTACTCCATACGAATCACTCCAAGATTATATCTCATTTGAAGTCAGTTTTAAACTGGCTTTTTAGATAGTCGGTAATCATAACGAGTTAGGGACATCCACAGATCAAATGATCATTCCCGACACAAGCAATCATTCAAAACGGGGTGACACTTACTGATTTCGATAAACTGATATAGCCGAGAAAATCCTACGCTGCGAAGCAAATCCTTATAATATAAATGGCCGGGAGGACCAAAATCAAGACAAAATATGACAGAAATATATTTAAAAAATCAAATAAATGCCGATATCAACTGAAACAGGAGTGCTTCAGCAGGTCATCAAATAAGAAGCAATGAATTCAAGAAAAATACTTCAACCCACTAAAAAACAACTGAGCCCTAGCCTAAAGACTCTCACGCATGGGACCACTGTGGCTGAAAACTTTTGTTTTGGCTACGAGGTTGTCCGACAAATTCCAGGTGAAAGTATTTTTGGAAGGAGATAAAGAGCTCTCATTCTTGTTAACGAAGTGATGTTGAAAATGAATATGTTCTCTTGAAAACTCATTTAAGGAAAATATATTAGAAAATAATTATGAGATAGAGCGTGACAAGTCCTTGTAAAACATCAATTAATAAAACATTAATTACAAAAAACTCCTAAAATGCTTAAATAACTAATTCTCGACGGTAGTCCAGACTTCATTAAAACAAACTATTATTCTCAAAGTTACAACCTGCTCTATTCATATCAGCAGTAACTCCAAACGAACACATTAACGTAATTTGTAGTTTCTAGTGCTGCTCAATGGAAATGGTTCATATTTTTAAACGAAACACTTTAACTTTGTCGTCTCATACTAATTTTATTGAAACACCAATATCAAACACCAAAATCGCAGCGGCCTGTTATCGACTTTTGACGTTGGAACCCGGGTCGTATTCCAGTAAAACCTAGATGAAATTGCAAATGCCTATAGATTCATTAAAAAAATGAAAATATAATCACCTAACTTAGCGTCAATTACTACTATTTAGTGTAGAAAATGTATTCCAAACAAGTATAATAAGTATGACCGGTGACCGAGCTTGCCTTTAGACTTGGCAAAAAGAACATGCTAACACAATAGACGAGTCTAAAAGTTTTATTTCCCCCCAGGGAAAAAAAATTCAAAATTTTGAAGAGATGGGAACTTACTTTTAATTTGGGCCCTGCAGAACAAGAAGTTCAAAATACATTGACCTGATTTGTGCAGGCATGTATAAATAAGCTGGATCTATTTGTCAATTTTACGAGGCAACTGAACATGGATCTCACCCAATTAACTATACGATGGAGACCAAACCCTTCGTTAGGACTTCAATAAAGGAACTGCTATGAAAGGACGCTAGGAATAATACGGACAAAAAATAGAACAATTATGCACAGATATAGAGTAGAGTTAAGTCGATAAAATGAGCAACTATAATGAGAAAAAAAATTCAAAGCTCGCGAACTAGCCGCGAAAACTTTAACAGAGTTACCCAGTGAAATTTCCACGGAGAAAGAGGACATCTGGGTAGCTCAACTGGTAAAGCACCTGACAGGGAATCAGGGGGTTCGGGTTTGAGTTCAAGTAAAGACAAATGATTTTTTTTTCTTTGTGGAATATATTGCAACTATAATGGTAGATGTTGTACTTCTTATCAGGGGAGGCGACCGACAGCCGTCATTTGTGGCGCACGATACGTGGGTATTTGGAAAGAGATTGGACATTTTTAGAAGAGGAAGTGTGCAGAGAAACCCGATATCGGCATTATCCTGCTCCAAACGAATGCTTTATAGAATCCATAATTTAACTTTCCATCTAACAAATACATTACTGAACTTGAATCTATATATACCTACATAGCGCCCAAATGGGAACCGATACACAATGCAAAATCTGTCACAGCCGGGATTCTAAACCACGCCTTCGGGATGGAAAGCCAGCACTCTAGCCACCACACCATCCAAAACTTCTCATAATGGATGAAATAAGTGAAACACACACTGATGTATGAGGCCAATGCTTATGAGAAACTATAAAAGATTTAAGGTTGGGTGACGCATGCCTCTTCTACACGCTATGATCAGCGGGGCGGAATACCCCAGAGTTCAGATCCTAAGCCAAATAAAAATCTCTACGTACGCTTATTGACCCTAGACTACGTGTAAGAGCGGCGTTGCAGTGCTTCTGCATGGGGAAATTGGCAAGCGGCAATAATATTAGAGTCACATGGCGACGACCCCAGAAACCGTGAGCAAGATGACAGAAACGGCCTAAATAAACGCACGATGAAACTCTATGCAGTCCGACTCGTGCAGTGACGGTCTGTGTCGTGTGAAATGCGATATAAATAAAACACAGATGAGAGAAACACACAGCACATCACGAATAAGCAATCAGTACTGCACGGTTCACTACCCGCCGATGGACAAACGCACTGAGATGGATCGCCCGACGTGCATAACAGATCGAGACAAATTCGAAGCCCCGGTGATTCATCATGCGATATGTATCCACCATCTTCCAATCGCCCGGAGCCGAATGGATATAGTTCAACATGCATTTCTACACGAATTATCATTTCCCTTCAGGATGTAGGGGACGACCATCCAACTTGGATAGTTTAGCATCTCCACCGCAGGGAACCAAGAACTATGAAATCGCAACGCCAACCGTAAATAATGGGATCGAGGAAAATAACCCCATATAAATGATATTTTATCATAAAGGCGAGCTCTGACGCATTTCTGGAATAATTTATTGCATTAACACACAATGGGGCGAATAAGTATTACGAAGAACCCTGATCGGGTTCTCGATCCAGGAAATGGAATGTAATGACATTAGTCGACTATTTTCACCATCCAACACTAAAGGCCGCTTTACACGGTACATTTTATCGTATAAACAAATGCATGAAACTGGACAAAACTGTATGTTTTTCCGAATGGAATTAGAACAGGTTCTATTTTCCGTTCAGTCATTCAGACATTCGCACAAGCGTTCACACAATTTTCCGCTTTACACGGTACAATTTTCCTCATAAAAGCGTTTGTACAAGAAATTGAACAAAAAAATGTACCGTGTAAAACGGTCTTAAGAATAACAAATTATAATGGGATTTAGTTCTAAGCCTCTGAGGTCATATCTTAAAAAAAAGGCCAATACATATATAGCTCCATTTAAGAATAAATTAATTTTAAAAGGGAACAGAGCTACGTTTCAACTCGCCCGCTGTAGGCTGTGTGGACACAAAAAGATGTTGAGAAGATTCCGTACGTGCCTTGATTCACTAATAGTAGCAATAATAGGAATGCCAGCTTATGTAATTTTTACCATTTTCGATAGGTCGGTAATAAAGTAGAGATAGGAATTTTCCAAAAAACGCAGAACGGGTTCAGGGAAACGCGATGTCGCCATTAGCCAGCTGCTCTTAACACATTCAACCCGGAATATTTATAGTGTGCAATCGTGAAAAACGGAAAGGTTTTTCCTCCACATTAATTTGGCCAGTCAATTAAATGTAATTTTAAAATTAGTTTAAAAAATTTTTTTATAACAAAACTCGATAATTTATTGAAGACATGAGTTCGCGTCCTTCAGAGAAGTCTTCAGAGAGGTCTTCAGTGAGGTCATCATAGAGGTCATTAACAGACGCGAATGCGCGTCCTTCGGTGTCTTGGCAACTCACCTTGGACGCGCATTCGCGTCCGTCGGGTTGAACGTGCGAAAGGTGCCACGATAGTGCCAAGCTTTAACGTAATGAAGGAGAACTGAACCATGGACGGAGTACCAGTAAAGCAATGAAAAATATCTGCCACTGCAGGGATACGAAACCGGGCCCTCAGAATGGGAGGCTAGCACTTTAGCCACCACACCAACCCAACCCCACTTGTTGCACTAAATGAGTAATAATTTCAAAAATAAATAAATTTACTTGAAAGCAAATTTATCCACCGCCTTTCTCGTCAATTACGGCACGATGAATCTCCCTTCGGAGCATAATAATTTCCCCACGCGTTCACGCGAGACGAAAGTCACCTCGCAGAAAAGAAAACTTTGTGAAGTCCAACGCCCAAAAGCTGAAACGTTCTTGACGACCCGAGAGGAAGAGCGAGGGAAAATATAGCGCACCCTTTTTCCTCGCGTTTATTCCGCGTCGCCGAGAGAATTCTCATTCACGCAACACATGCACGCATGACTCCACCACAAGGTTTAGAATAAACATAAAGAGGCCTTTTTCGAGCCTCCGACGAGGAGAGAGACTAATGATGAATCGCGGTGAGGAGTCACGCTCGCAAATGCGATCCCGAGCGAGAGCGGTTTCAGGGAGCCAGCCACACACACACACACACGAGAGAGCCTCTTAAGGCGAATGGTGAGTGGCCTATGGTGTGAATCTCCCCTGCCGAGATGGAACCACAGTCGATGACTGTCAGCGCTCCATGACATTAACTAAGTGACCTGACGATTCCCAAATATGGCCTTGGTCTCCCCTCGGACACCGGCTGCACCCTCCCCTACATCGCCCATACCCTTGCCCCGCTCCTAACATTGCAACATCGCAGCAGTTTTACAATGTCTCGCTCGGACTGCGGCGTCTAGCCAGAATATCTCGCCTCAGCTGCCTCGGGCGTGAACGGGCAACCTATCCTTTTCCTTGTCTGTGGGAACTGGGAAGCCGTCGCAAGCATTGGTCATTATTCTTTATTCATCGTTTTCTGCAATTTATTTTTCACTATTTGGATCGGAAAAAGACTGCATGATGACTGGCGAAAAGTTTGTCCTAAAAATGGAACAATGCGGCGGAAGCCTCGAATCCCAAGGATGTTCATCAGAAGCCACTGGGTAGCCTCGAAAACAATCCACATCGTTCTTGCTAAATGAAAAATATTCTACAGCACGTGGGAAGGTAGGAAATAAGACGAGTTCAAAGGGGTCGACAGGAGAGGAATTAGGAATTTGCTGTCCAGCAGCGCATCACACATCACCATTGCTATGATAATTATTTATCATAGTTCTTTTACAGATTAAAGGTAGGATTTGACAAAGCATCTCCATTCACTGTCAACCCTCTCATCTCGGCGTACTTTTTTTGCATCCGGACCACTTTCCAACACCCTTCATCTGACATGCTTCACAACCCTCTTCTCCTTTTTCCAAGCATTCCACCCTCAACAGCTATCTTCAACATCCTCTCGCCACCTTATATCTACTCGCCCCAGTGACATGCTTTGTCTTATCCTGATTTCCAAATATCTTCCCTCCCCCAACATGTCCTCTGCATCCGCTTTAGTTTTCTTTTCGCTCCGTCCTACGAAGATGACGGCACGAAAGATGTCTGGATCACTTTTCAGGTGGCGAACCAGAATGCTATGTTATAGCATTCTAATGTGTGCTAAATACCTGCTTCCATCTTCTATGCTGAAGTGTTATACGTTAAGTTACTTCAGAACGGAGTTCAAAAAGGAGTCCTTGTTCTGTTCCCTCTGTAAAAAAGCGCAGCTTATTCTAGGCAAAATTGGAATAAAATACTTATCAACAGAGTAAAAAAGGCTTCAGGTAGGCATTCCTTGATATCAAATCGGCTGTAACAGAACCCAAGGATAGATTATCGTAGGCAAATAAATGGATACGTAAAGGTAAGAAAGTATGAGGGAGTAAAGAGGTTCGTTGAGAAGAGTGCAGATACTACTGATAAGAGTGAGTAGAGCTACAGCATAGGTACCAATTTTCGGATTGATGGCTGCTAATGACTGAGGAGTAATTCGGTGCATTAACATGAATTTCCTATTCTTTAGCCAACATTGCCGGCAGTATCATGTAATTGAAACTTTAAAAATTTTATAGGTGATTAATTCATCTTTGGTAATAATAGATGTACCTACTTTAACACTGTTCAAACTTTTATTTCCGATTCTCATATTTCCATGGATCGGAAGTCTAGGGTCAATTATTTCGGGATGCAAGGCTTTATTATAAAATTCAAGAAAATGGTTTTCCATGCGATTCTTCCATAATTCACAATTCCGGAAGATTATTTGGATTTTACAGTCAATAGGAGTTCACACCATAAAATTACAAAAGGAATATCGGGAACATATAATTGTCCCTGAATTTCGCAGTAATAATTATGGTTTAAAACCATTGGGTTTTCTTGAGTTTAAGATCTTTTTTCAAACAAAAACACTTTATTTCCTTAGCTGCCTGTTTTAATGTCATATGTTCCGATGATATTGGACATTTTACTTCAATGATGCCCCATTATTTGTTTTTCCATCAGGTGTTGCTGCTAGGAAACAGTGTTCGGGATCAACAAAAAGGACGGACACTCTTACTACCCGTTAACTCCTCATATTTCTTAATCGCATTAAGTTCATTTAGGCTACCATATCTCATTGCATCATTTTCAAATGACTCGGCATAAAACAGTCTTTTCACAAGTGGTTTTCCTTCTCCTACAAATAACACCAAAATTTGATTACGTCAATCAAATCCGTCTTTCATCAAACCATTGCTCCCATTCCGTTTGGACCCGCGTCTCTCTTGTTAGAATGGTACGTTCATCCACATCAGTGGGTGGTGCCACCTATCAGGGATGACCGGGGGGTGCTTTGTTTTTTGTATTGTCGCTACTGCTGCCTAGCGATAGTGTGTAAATAATAAATAAATAAAGTGTTGTTCTTCATCTTACGCAACTTATAAAGGAGTAAGTTTTATATTTCACATTCACCACGGCTAACATCTCTCTCAAGAGCTTCTATTGACCCCTCAACCGTCAATTTCTTCGTCAGCTCTTCGATTTCTACATCCATTTCCTATTCGTCCATGTCCAATTTCTGACAGAACTCTCCATAATCCTTAGTTTCTTTTGCCTCATAAATTTCCCTAACTTTCCTCTTAGGCTTTTTTACAAGGCCCCTCCTAGTTGACTGTAAGCCTTTGCTCGCCAAGTCTGTGTATACTTTTGAAAGGGCTTCTTCCACATATCCTTTTCTACGCAGAATAATTCCACACTGGTCCCAGCTGAAAATCAAGCCCCTGCACCCTGCACACGATGAGCATACAAACTACTTTTTCCGCGGTTCACTTGCTTGCCTCCCACAAACTTTGCCACTAACGACATAAAATTCTATGCCAGATTACTAGTATCAATCATGGCTAGCATAATTGATTTCCATACCTAGGGTTTCAATAATTCGTTGACTCTTTCCAGGGCACCCATCTCCTTGTCGTTGAAAATGTTTTCCCTCCCCTCCTGATCATTGCAGTTATGTACTTTGCAATTCGAGTGCTGTTGAATACGTGAAGCGGCCTGTTTTTTAGATGTCTAGTCAACTAGTGAGTCGCAGCCACATTTTTCTTTTACTTTCTTTTGTTAGAACTAGTTTCAATTCAGGGTGTTCATCCAGAATTTTGAAGATGGATTTTGTATAACATTTAACCTCGTGATTAGAACAATCACTTTTCTTAACCAGTTTCCCACATTGAACGGATTCACGCACCTTTTCAAAAGCACTCGAATCACCACTGCCTACGAGGAAATGGTATTGCAAGAAAAGTAATTGCATCTCCTCGCTCCATCGAAATGCCCGAACAGACATGTCAGCTTCCATGCCACGTGATGATCCACTTATGGTGACCAACAACTATATTTGAAGAAAATAAAGGAGATTTCCATATTCTTGACCAAAAATAAGGGAGATTTAGAACACGGCAAAATTTCACAACAAAAAAGAAAAAAGCAATGCAGTGTTTGTAAAGAAAATTAAAATAACTTTATTTTATACTTTGAGAAGGTCTAAATATATTTTGCCGCAGATTTTGCTTCATAAAATAGTTTGCCATCACTTTTTTTCAGTTTTATTAGATTTAAAATTCAATTTACATTTCGTCATGATTACCGGGGGTTTTACTAATTATTATAATTAGTAATTACAAAAAAAATAATGCAGGAATATAGGACGTGGCGATTGCAGGCTGAAGATAACTCTCTCAGAAAGTACCACGGTTTACTCATCGGATTTAGTGGAAACAAACATTGCGTCTCTTGAAATGTAAAATAATATCTCTAACAATTAAATGACTTTTAGAAAAGTGACGGCTACATTTTCGCATTCATCATGTATGTTAAGATGAAACTGATGAAACCACTGTCTAAACATACTGTGATGAAACAGTCAAATCAGCCATGGACAACAATTATATTTAAATCTCAAATGTTTAATCTGTTCTGGTGAGGCTAGGTCATTAGCAGAAACCCGTATTTTTCTGAGAATCGGTTTGATGAAAACAAAAAACGTACAAAATCTGAAGAATTGGTTCATTGTAGTCGTCATCAACCAAATAATTACTTCCATTGCCATTTCCTGAGACTCCTGGCAGACCTTTTCTTTCGTTTTGAAGATGAGAATAGGCCACGTATTTCTTACTTCGAGGATGGTCCTATCTGGCAGTTTCCATGAATATATTTTTTTTAGAGATAATTTAAATCGAAGAAATTAATTGTAAATTATTTCTTGACTCACTGATTGTAGAAAAATTTCTTGAAAGATTTACGCTAATTTTAGGCACTTGGAAATAGCTCTCGATTACAAAAGTCGAGACGGACGGAGAGCAACGAAGAGGGACGCATAATCTTGCGATACCCTGCGCGCTGTTCTCTTCTCAGCAAAAACACAAGGTTGCAAGATTTGTCTTTCGTTCGTCCCTCCCCTTAAACGCCTCCAGCAGCATGGCCCTCCCCCTCCAGCGGCATCTCTCCCTCCCCTCCCTCATCGCTCCTCGGGTGCTTCGTAATGGTTACCTGATTTCGCCGCAAATGACGCTCCTAGCAGCGCGTTTTTAGCGACTTCTAATTATTCTAATTACTAGTTATTACCTACTCGTAATATTATTTTAAAAATTGGAATTGATTAGTGAAGAAACTCGAAAACTTCGTAGTTTTTCGATTTTTATAAATAACAACGCATTCTGCCATTTTGGTAATTTTTTATCATGTTTCTTAATTTTTTGCAAAATGTAAAAAGCACAAAAGAATTTCATTGGCCAAAAAAAGGTGATGGTGAAAAATTCATGTCGATAACTTTATTTGCCTAGCTGCGAGAAGAAAAACCGTTTCAGGGGCAGTCACCATTGGCCTTAACGGAGACGAAGTAAAAGGAACGCGCTCCGCGGGAGGAGAGCGAGAGAAGCGGAGCCATCTCGATCAAAAAAAATCACAACGATTCGATGAAAAAAGAAGACTCGGAAGATGGAATTCGGAATGTTAATTCGGTATACTACGTAATTTTCCCGCTTCATTCCCCAAACACAGCAAAAGTATAGGGGAACTGATTGGGCCTCACTGAAAAGAACATTATACACCGTTTGAAAGCGAGCTACATCAAAGGGCGATCATAAACAGCAGGCTTGTCTGTTTGACAATATCGTAGTTGAGCTGGTAGTAGATAGTATAATTACTCCTGGTGCGGCCCAGGTGGCGGCGAGGTAAAGTTCTCGCCTGCTAATCCTAGGGTCACGGGTTCGAGTCCCGCCTGGGTGGTTTTTCCTCTACCCAGGGCATGGATGTGTGTCAAGCCCTGATGGTACAGCCCCAGGGAAATCTGATGACAGGCAAATGCCTATTGCTCCAAATCCCTAGGGTATACAAATTAGTCCGGATGCAAAAAATATATATATATGACCCAGGCCCGGTTTTATAATGTCTGATTAACGTTAATCATCAGCTCACGTGGACAAGGAGTTAATTTTGCGGTTCCCATATTTTAGGTTTTAAAATTTTATTAAACAAAAAGGTATTTTACAAGTTCGCATAAAATTAAACAGCAGAAAATTGTAGCCTCTGAAATTTTTCACCTCAAAAACAGTTAACCAGATATTATACAACCGATACTTTACCATCTTTTACAAGTTTTGGGAAGTATGATGCGTTTTCACGATACCAAGACATGATTATATATTTGCACAACATTATACTTCGTGATGCCCAATAAACCTGTTTAAGTTTACCAATTCAATGTATGACCGCAGCTTACTTTTTACAGACTGAAATATGTCAATTTCCTAAAGAGGAATTCTTGGAAAACCAATTACATTTGTAAGTTCTGATACATTTCACTCCGTGCTTTCAAGAGACCATTGCCATCACACCAATAGGACAGCCGACGATTTCATGCGTCGATAGAAAATCCATTAACGTACTGACAGAACTATACGCTATCGGAAATGTGAGCGCTGTAAGACAAAAATCACTACGACAGATTTCTCTGGCATGACGAAGAATAATTCAAGCAAAACATGTCAATATATTATTTTAATGAACTAATAAGATCTTAAGCTAACTTTAAAAAAAGATAATATGATTCCAAGAAACCATAATGCGAAAGGAAAACCTGCAAAAGATGATAACCATAAAAGAAAATGATGTTATGACTAAATTCGATAATTTTGTATGAACCTATGAGTATATAGAATAAGAGGAAGCGTCGATTATCTTTCGTCAGATAAGGCAAGAAATTTTTAGCAAATTTTCAACTCGAGGCGTCGACAAGAAGTCAGGTGATTTCTGATACTGATTTCAGGGTTGAAAATCTGGTCAGACCAATTTTAAAAATTAATTTTATTGTTACCCTTATAAAATGTATCATCGAGATGGCACGTTATTCTTTGTACATCAAGTCAGCGTGGCGTTCACAAATGCCTCGATGACCTGCCTCCGGTGTCTCTTCCGCCTGAACTGTTCATTGATTACGAATCTCCCAAGTCATCCTGCTGGCGTCTTCAGGTCAGAACCTCACCTGATGATCTCTTCAGGTTCTGAACTTAAGACGTTAGTAGGAAGGCGAGAGAATCAGTCTTTACCAATGAAAAACGCGATGCGAAGGCGAACCCGGAAACCAATCATCAAGCACGCTTTAAAACGAAAATATTCTCTTTAGAAATATCAGGTTCTTTTTCTTTTGTTATTTCCTAAATAACGGAGAACGCATCTTCAATACCGAAAAAAATTTATTCGTTCAACTTAAACGTGATCGAATTTGTCCCAAGTGTTCCCTTTGGGGAACAGCATTAAAAAAACCACATGGGCCCACTCTCCCTAAATTACGTAAAAGACCCCGTTAACTTGTTGAGGAGAGAGCAAACGTATCATTTACAGTTACAAATCACGCTGGAACATCAAATTTCAACTTTCGATCAAAACCAGTTTTCCGCTCCCCTTACATGTGATGGTGTCATTACTCGGTTGTAGAAACCCAGACCGGGATTGATGCGAAGTGCCACAAAATTGAACGGGTATCTTGATGTATCAGTCTTTCCAGCCAAAGAGCATTACAAGCAAGTGAACTGACACACGGATTCCTGTCATCATACGGTACAATAACGCTTGGACAGATCGAACATACCCAAGCTGAGAGAGGAATCCTTAACCCTGCGAAAAACGTGATATGATGCATGGACGGAAACACTGAAACCCGGCTGCTCGCATCTCAAGTTTCCATATTGAAGAATATATGGAAGAACTAGTCGAAAATTCACACTAATAAGTAAAAAGACATTATCATGTCCACCTATGCACATAAAGGAATAGGAAGACTCTACAGCCAATAAGTGACCATGCTTGAGCGATTAATCAAGCTCATAGTATCCTTGCCAGGTCGATAAAGGACTCCTGATCATCCTTTTGAGATATAAACTGGACTGGCAGACAAGCTCACCTCGATAATATCAGTCATATCTAGGAATCACCGTCATAGTTAGACTACCAGACAGAGTACGAAATTTGTTTTAACAATGGGAAAGTATATTTGATATAGATTGCTCATGACTTCGGATATTTAATGGAAGAGTACATCTCAGAAGTAAATATAACTTTTCCCCAACGTTTCAAATGTATTACATTGCGTATCGATTCATTGAGACACCATTGTCTAAGCCGATAAGAAAACAATCTGGTTCACCTATGGATCATTCACGATTAACGATGGATCATTGAGTGCATGTGTATATTGAAATAAAGTGTTTACATTAAGTCGAAAAAGCACCATTATATTAGTTCTCTAAAGCAAAAAGGAATAAAATTAGGCCAAATTCTTCCTTAAAATGGAATAACAGTCACAAGTGCACGACCTCAAAGATGCAACAAAGCCATATTTATCACTAAGTTCTACCAATAATGGTCGGATTAGGATGCTCCCTTACTTTTCCATAGTACCCTTCCTCAACCAACGTGTGGTTCTCTGGATTCTCCTTTTTGAGGAAAAAGGGTAAAAAATAATTATCCGAGTGGCGAATATCGACGACTACTTTGAAAAGCTAAAGGTCAGCGGTTTGCTTCCCAATCAAGGGGACAATTTTCTCCAGGTAATTTTCAACTTAGTATAATCGTTTAACATTACTATTGATTTTCGACTTTCTGTGCACTGAAGAAAAGAAAAAAAATGTCGAGTAGTAAAATCGACGACTCCGCCGGAAAGCCAAAGGCTGTTGGTGCTATTCCACTATAGTGGAATTAATCACCAAAGTCATTATGGTGACATGATCCCGACGTCCAAACCTAGACAAATCCTGATCATTGCATGAGAAAATTGAGGTTTTTCTACTCTCTGACATCTTCACCTCAGCACTGTCGACTCTCAACAACGTCGTGTGCTGGATCTGATTTCTGGATCGGATCCTCCAATACACGATTTTCCTCCGGCAATCCAAACGCATTTTTCCCGTCTGTCGTTAATATTAATACCCAGACTTCCAATTTTTTAGAGATAAAAAATAATCCCAACGCCACCGTCGAGAGCACCTTCGCATCCAGATCCGTCCTGATGCGACAACGTCCTGACCCCGGATCGGCTTAGGATGACGAGGCGCACGGACAAGCACCACCACAAGCTCGCGCACACATCAACGAGAATTAAGAGAGAGAGAGAGCGAGAAGAGAAGCAGGGGAGCGAGACCTTTCCGCTTTTTCCCGTATCATTTTTCATCCTTCCCCCAGCAACCCCGTCGCACAATCGCCACTCACCTGTCAAGCGACTAATGATCGACCCTAATGGCGCCGGCGGAGAAAGAGGGAGGGCGGGGTAAATGGAGAAAGCAAACGGCGAATAGGCGCAAGGAGAGACGGAGCGGGGGTATGATGGGAATACGAAGTGCAGCAGAATAAATGACCAATGCACCCGACTGGTGACAAGAGAAGGGTGGGTTGGGAAGGGACCCGGCAACAACCATCTCTTTCTCTCCGCGACCCATCAAGAGTTGGCTGAGGGGGTGGAGAGAATCTGCGAGGAAAAACATGGGAGCGCAAAGAGAGAAAAAGACTCGGGAGGGCGAGAGTACGGGGATGATGCATGCACTCGGGATCACTTCCTCTTCGCATTCTCGTCGTAACGCAGCGCGGGGAAAATTATTGGTTTCCTGCCAAAACATTTGGTCTCCACAACCCCCTCATCATCACGAAGGCGGCTTGGTTGCATGGTGGGTAGAACACATCATCTACATCTCTACATTAATGCCATGCGAGCCGCCGTGCGTGGTAGAGGGTGGTAGTTCATTAGCCATAGAAATTATAGTTTTCTGAAAGAAAAAACTGGGCAACGGTAGCGAAGTGTGAATCGTGATGATATTGAAAGCATTATCATTGAGTAAGTATAATATTACTCTACGGCAATATTAATTGATTGCGTTGACAATTGTGAATTGTAAGCGGTAAAAATGATTTCTCGTACTCTCTGCTCGATAGATAGTCTCCCATTTAATGTTTTGCATCGGTCTGCCCTGCTGAAGATGTACTGTGGTGGGTACAAATATGCTTGTAGTGTCATCAGCCTCCAACGCGAGTGATTTGAATCTTGGGAGTCTTACGAGCAACCTTCTAGTTTCTAGGATTAAAAATGGATAATGGGAGGATTCGAGCCGAAACGTGACACTTCGCTCTCCTCAACCTTAAACACCACCGATAGGACCACGGAGGACGTCGACATCGGGGTCATTGACCGCCAGAGTACCAGGTTCAACTCCAGGTGAGGCCGCTTTAACAAGCCTCCGCGTAAATCCTCACGATGCGACTGATTTTCTGATCGTCGAAACTTGGTGGGAAATCGCTAGAGACAATGACCAAGTACGAACACACGAATCTTGCACGCTGAAGAATTCAATATCTCACCTCATCGACCGAACTAAACTTGGTACTGATCACAGGGTGAGGACGCCTCTAGAGAAAATATAACTTAATGACAGAAATCGACAAGAGTTTTCCAATGAATTAGCCTGACAAGCGAGAAAGCTCGGATATTAATACTCAATAAGAAATTATATCCGCTAACTGCACTTTCAGGTGTAATTTAACTTGAGGTGAAAATTAAAATGTCAATATCGTAATTTTTAAAAGCATCATGGATGGAAAATTTAATATCGCGATCAGTAAAGAAAATATTTCCTTCCCTGTATTTCGCATAGAGCACATGAAATGTGTTCTTATACATTCCCCTGTTACCTATTTCCTCGTATTCGTCTTATTATCATTGCATGACCTTTTCGTGATATTTGATGGCTGGTAACTAAGTCCTTCCTCATTATATAGAGCATTACTCTATACATTTTCTACAAATACTATGCTTTCTTCTGATTAATCTGCATGATTCTTGAGTTAAAAACCGGCGGAAAACAAAAATAAAAAGTGAGCTGAGGATATTGATGACGATGGCAATAAAGGAATTTGAATGGAGACCATTTATAATATAAAATACGTTCTCAGACTTTGTTTACAAATTCTAGCAGCTCCAGCTATAAAGATTCCAATTACAGAGAATTCCTGCAATACGCGCGCCTAAAGCTTTCCCCCAACTCAAACAATTTCATTTGTTTATTTCGATTTCCAAATGGATTCGAAAAAGCTAAATATCATTCGGTAGTATGGTATTCATGCACCAGGCATTTTACAGTTCCAACAACTACACTTTCAATCAATAAAAAATCTGATCATTAAATATTGTCATAAAATGCGTAATTTCTGTGCGTTTCATAAGCCATCTAAAGGTTAAAGCCCGTTCCTAATGCATGAAAAGCCATTAAGGCAAAAAACATGCCAGCATAAAATAAATGTTGGCATGAATGGCAAAAACAATCGAGAGTCGATAATTTGACCACTGCGACACCGCATTTCCAATGCTTCCACTATTGACCCGGACCGCCCCAGATGTTGGCGGGTTGCCGAGCAACTGTTGTTTGAAGGCCCGAAAATATATATATAGTGAATCGAGCCCTGAACTATTAAATCAATTATTAATATAATGCTTTTAATTCATAATTTATTTATTTTTTATATTACTTTTAATTCATAATTTAACTTTTAGCTATACCTTCCTTTCGATAACAAATAATAATTCTTGTGATTGCTGAGATCCTCCGAACTGCGGGGCTCGGGGAGGAATCCCCGCTTGTCCGGCTCAAAAGACTCTACTGGCCTTGACTTTCCTGCAGCTCTTCCATGCTTCACTGCCATAACGGAGCATACTCCATACTTACGTCATAATGAAGTGTTTCCAAACTCCCTCGCGAGTATTTCCAAATATAATTACATTCTTTCGCTATAACCCAAGTCCCAAAAATATCATCGATGGCAGGTTACTCTTCACCACGAAAAAAATTAATACGGGAGGGAGAATTTCAACGAGAAATTAATATGGAAAACGTTACATTAAATCTTTAAAAAGTAATCGCTTCGCTAAACAATTCTCTCCCTTCAATCATGTCCATACCCCCATCGCGTCCCATCTCCGACTTTCCTCTCCTCCTCTAACTTCTCCAGCCTTTCCGTCTCAGACGGCCTCAGCCTCAGTCCTTCCTCCCTCGTTACCGCTCCAAAAAATTCCCAAGGCGGGGAACTCCACCATAAATTCCGCCAACGGGCGCAACGTATGAATATGCAAAGGTTCGCGGAAAAAAAGAGAGAGCTGAAGAAATTCATCTCTGGCGAAGACGTCGGCTCCGGTTGGCGCGCTGGGCGGAGGGGAGAAGGCACCGGAGGCCTAAAATTATGAAAATACAGACTGGATGCCGTCAAGAGCCTCACGATTTTTTTCCCCTAGAGCTCCAAGACTGTATATAGAATCAGGCATTAAACTCGATTTTGAAAAAAAGATGATATGGGAGAACTGAAATCGGATATGCATATGCAGCATCGTCTCTATTAACCGGCCTATAAAGGGCGATCTAACGGATAATCCAAATACGGCTAATCCAGGAAAATTTCAGTTACGCCGGCCTCTAACGTACGTACACTGACCACCAAAAAAGGCCATTATTAAACTCCAAAAAAATTAATATTCAATACACAAAAGGAGTTTTCCGGCATCATTTGCACGGTCAGATAAATATAAACCATGTATGCCATTCAAAATCTTTCAGAAAGAGTAAAGGCTGTCTTGCAGAACGCAGTGAAGTTTGCAGCTTGAAATTTATCTAACAGAAAGTATTAAGGCTGTATTACATGAAACATCAAACTGCATAGTTTAAGAAAGTCAAATTGTGGATTAAAGCTTGGGGATAGAAACAGAGGATCTTTTTTGCACAATTGCCTATGCATTTAGAAGTTCCCCTGCCACACACCTTTATGGTGGCTTGTAGGGTATTATGTACATATAGATAGATCCCTATAAGTTTGACATGCAATTCTTGCATTTATAGGATTCAATTTGGAACGCACACCTCTCTGAGGATTAGGATTTGCAATGATAAATCTCATGTAAAAACGCCCATTAAAATGCGAAGGCAAGCAACGAAGACTAGAGTGACGGCTCTCCGTGCTCAGGAGTAACATGAACCATGAACCGTATTGATCTTAGTATTGATATGGGCTAAATTCAGGATAAAGTAAGTAATTCTGGACAATGGGATGGAATTGCTCCGAAGACAATTTAAGAAAGGGGGGACAATTAACACTGATAAAGGAGGCTGAGAAAAACGTGAAAGCCAAAAACGGTGAGGGTACTTGGCTGCGGAAAGAAGGGTACCGGATTCTAATCTGGGTGAAGCCACTTAGGATACGCACTCCCAAAATCTTAACGGATCGGCATTCCGAAATGTATCATTTTTGAGTGGAATCACAGTAAATATATGGATAGGAACTTTCAGAGCCCTTTCAGCTTGTTACGTTAGCCTAACATTCGCTAATAAAACCAAACCTGCCTGTTTAAGAGAGCCTAGTCGTAAAGCAAAGATTGGCGCGAAGCGACATCCGATTTAAGTCCTGATCTGACTTCGATGTTTGTTCCCCACCTTTCATTTTCGAAAGCTTAATCTTATTCTACGTATTTAATAAGTAAATTGCCTGTCAATTTATCGATGCTAAGTTACATATCACGCCGGCGGTGGTAGCTAGTTCGGTAACGCTCTGGCCAGGCAAAGCAAACCCGATTCGATCCCAGTCATGGGCTTGACTGGTAATCCTAGGATTAAGATCTCAGGTTAGACGGAGCGATACAACTTCTCACGTACGAGCGCCTCAAACCCAAGACTACTATATAATACTCAACATAAAACTCTTATTTTTCTTTTATCTTCCCGGATATCATTGCCCTACTGGGAGGCGGTCACTGACTATATTTTAAGTATTCTTGTCTACTCTATGTGATTGATTTGATTGCTCAATGACCTATTTCTATTGTGTACCAACGTATTGATATGATCTACTTCATATATTTGCGTTATTTGCACACTAATAATTCTCTCAACTGAGGAAACCGTATCGGACTTAATACTGTGGAAATTATCCATTTAGCGACCATAGACTTTAACAGAAAATTTTTCGAAGAAGCCAGGGCACGAACCACAGTTCTTAACCTTACCTGGATGACGTACAAACCAATGCACACTATAAGGTGATGGAAAACAAGCTCAAGTTCTTTCAAACCACGAACAAACACCATACATCAATCAATAATACACTGAATATCATTATAAACACATTCAACGACAAATAGGTCATTAGTCACTACTTATAATCACCAAATCTCCGTAATAAAAAAATTTATAACTGTAAACCATTAATCCACTTCAGCACTCCATGCAAACTGTAGTCATTGGACTACTCACGGAATGCAAAAGAAAGACACACTGGAGTGACAACAAATCGTATAGATCGAAGAGAGGACGATAAACCATGATTAATGGCTACAGAACGAAAAACAGAGAGAGAAAAACGTCCATTAATTCTTACCACCCTCCCCGAATCATTATCAATTCACGTCAAATTCGAGTTTTAAAAAAATATACTTTCGCTCACGCGTAGAAATATGTTGCCATGTTCTTACATTATTTTCAGCTCCACTGGTGATTTTTTTCACACTCAAAATTCAGAAAATACTTGGCTACTAATCAAATGATGTAAAATTCAACGTTATATCGTTTGTTTGAGTAACTCATTAAAACCACGAAAATACTAACGCCCACTTGATAAATATTCTCATTTTCAAAACTCAACTTTCTCGCATCCTTTGAAAGAGGGCAAAAAATATCCATCAAGGGACGTTTCCGCTTAACCCGAAAATAATTTAACATGAATAACTTTCACTTCTGTTCGTCGCGTAAATTAACATATTATCTTTAAAATTCAACTCAGCTATGCGGACATAAACAATATTTCCCACTGCTAAGAATAAATGAGTACTGAAATAAAATCTACGTTCGCTGTTTCAAAACACGAGTGAACAGTCTTCGGGTTTTTTTTTCGTCGAATGGCGCGTGGAAATCGCCAGACTTCGCGTCGATTGCACACGATATCGAGACGACCCACCCACCGCTGCAATCAATGAGGAGAAAGAATTTAATTTACGTCATCCTGCGATCTCATTTCAACGAGAGACCTGCATAAAATGGATCCATAGATATATTTATCCTCGCCGTGGTGGATTCCATGAGGACGGATGGACAATAACTCTTTTTAAAAGGTTATTGGTACTCAGCGGTTCACGAGACTTTCTTTCGCCCTTTTGAGAGCATCTAAAAGGATGGGAGAATAGTGAGGTAGAGCTGCAGCTGAAAATACTCGGGGAAAAATTACTAAAAACAGGTTTTATCCAGCATCACACCGAAGCTCACCACGTAGCCAACTAATGTTCCCATCGATAAGAACTATTGCGTCGGACTAGAGCACACTTCTTGATACGCAAATGGGATTTTAGGGTAGGCCTAAGCAAATAAGTGGCAAGGAAAAAAGAACATGCGAGTCACGGGTCAAATTTCTTTTCTATGAGAAGTTCTCTCGACTCCGGCCAAGTAGAGCTTCCGAGAATTCCAGCCTATGTTGCTTGCGCTGGTTAATGAACTCTCACTGTAGCGGTAATGCATTGATCGGATAGTTGCGGCAGACGAAGCACAAACTCCGGATCCCGAGAGGTGAGTGGAATGCAAGGCCTGATGAATCTGGGACGTGCAACTTGCGAGCAACCTCTGTGCTAGAGCAATTCGGAGGCAAAGATTCGTGACTTAAATGCGCTCAGGGTCCCAAAGTGCAACGGCACATCTGAGAACATTGCGTTGGTCTATGAATGCTGCAGCTCTACCTAAGTTGTAGAAAAAAACAATTTTAAAAGCGCTGAAACATTTCCCAGAAATTTGCCAATCATCAGTGGGCACCAGATGCGAGATACTCAAAAAGATGCGTAAACGATTTCATTGCAAAAGTATGCAGCATACTAAACTAATAATTCTGAGAGTTTTTTAATCAAATAGTTTTCCGCAACTTCTTTATTTATGCGAAGAGATGACAATGTTGTTTGCTCTTAAAACACGAATGAGTTAGAATGGAAACATTACGTCCGCATGATTTGACTGCCGTAATGTCTCCTAAACACCTTCATGAATGCTCAAGGCCTTGGAAAATGATTTTTAACGAATAATTTTTTTTGAAGGTTCATGTGGCAAAATGTAACAAAATATCGATGTTTTTCTGGATAGAATTGGATTCGGGTGCGTCTCAATTCCTATATGTAAAAATGCGGTCAATTGTAGGTCCTACTCCTTATGAGCTGACGCTTCGGCAAACAGTGTATCAGCCACAGGAAAAAGTAGCGTCAAAATTTAAATATCAAGATTAACAGTATCAATAGAAGCAAAAAGAATTAGACTAAAGTATCCAGAGCGTAAGGTGAATAGAATTCCTGGGGAGCCACGAACACGTTAAGATAATAGCCGGATACCAATTCATAAGCGTTCCTATCTATTATTGAAGGGATCCTATGGCGATAACATAAGCTTTATATTAAAAATTAAGGCTGCATTGAATAGAATCAATACTACAACTGAAAAAAAATATTCATAAGATGCAAATAAAACGTGAAAACTTTGAAAGCTGGGAATATCATCCATCAGACACAGAAGAACCTCTCTTGGCGGAAGATTCACTCTCACGTATGCCTTTCGGGTGAGAATGTAATGCTAGACAGGAGGAAATACGGTTAAGGAGAGGTAGACAAGAAAAAGTAAAAGGAGGATAGGAAAATCAATACGTTCAGGCAGATGATGAGATATTCTCGAAAAGGCACGCGCGGTTTGAAACCACATCATCATTTTAATATAATTATTCGTGCGTGATTCCCTTCATGGTTCGATGAAACATAAATTAGGCGGAGATTAGTCCATGAAGGAAACTTGTAGAATACTTCCACGGCATATAAAAGCATTCTCAAAAATTATGCATATATATGCAACCTTGTCATCCTGCAAGTTGAAACAGCTCCTAACAAGGGATTTTCCAATAGTCTACAAACAAATTCAGGAAGTGAAAATCACTATGGGTTGCAATAAAACAGGAATATATCGGACTTTCTTTAATTGGACCACTCCAGTAAAGATCAAGAAACAGGGTCGGAGAAAATGAAAACTATTTGGCTCGGATGACTGTGTTCTGTTCCTAAGAATTCCCATTCGGGCCACAGGCGTCTGGGTACGACGAGCCTCATTTCTAAACAAAAAGGCGAAGGCTCGTGAATGGTGGCCCAACGAACTACAACGTATCGAATGAAACGCGAGAGTCGGGCCGTCAACATCAAAGGGAAGAAGGAAAATAAAGAAAGATTCTTAAGGGGAGTCAAAGGAACGACAACGCGTTTCTCATTAAACAATCCCGTCCCCATCGATCTTGTATCATCAGGGAACATTTCTAGAACTAATTGGATAAGCCTTGTCAAGACCAGGTCTACTGGCTCCACAAACAAATTATCGATCACCTCCTTCGCCTCACACGTCGAGTCCCATCACCAAAGTGAAACGACAACCGCCCACTGCCGCCTTCCACATTGCCCCTAAGTTTTCGGTGGTGCGGGGCGCGAATGCGGCGGCGTGGAGACCGAAAGAAGAGGAGGGGCCGGGGAGCGGAGAAAAACAAATGAATCCGAAAGGCCCGCTGCTATTATTCCGCCGCCAAGACGCCGCCAACGCCACCGGGAGAGGGGTGGATTCTCCTCCCGCTCCCACCAACCCACTCTCCGAGTTTTCACCCCACCAGTTCCTCCTCGATTCCCTACCAACAAAGTCCCCCATCCTCCGGCACACATGTTCTCCCGGGTCGATAGCGACCTGCCCTACGCGATCGCAATGCCCAGCGTTACATAAAAAGGCAGCTCGGGCCGGGTGGGAGGGTGGACAGGGAGAGTCCCTCCCCTTCCACTCTCTTCTCCGCAGACTTGGCGGCGACCACGGCGAACCGCCCAATTCCCTTCCTTCCCTCTCTCCCTTCAACCCTTCTTCCGCCGACCGCCGAAAAACACTTCCACCGCTCCCTTCACTACCGGCGCAAGTCACGACAATGAACCCCCGACCACCCTCCGAGGAAAAGCAACATTCGGCAGCCCTCCCCCGACCTCCATGACCATTTCGTCCCAAAGTTCTCCTTTCTTCCTTCCTCCCTCCTGGTAGTTAAATGCCTGGAAGTCACTTCGGTCGTGGGAGGAAAACATTCGAAATATGTATTTGCAGTGCTGCGCAAAAGGAATCTAGCTTCATGGCAAGAGTGATATGACAAGATAAGTAGCAAATGGGACATGAGATGTTTACCGCTATGATTGGAGGGAGAATATCGAAGAAGCCGGGAGAGGAGGGAGCCACATAAATTAAGTGAACAAAAGGATGAAAACGTATTTGTATGGATTGGAGAGCACAGTAGGGCTCTTACGGACAAACATAGTTTCATACAAATCAAGCTTTCATTGGCAGGACCCCCGCAGCATAATCCCTACATAACACATGGGACAGAATCGCGTCCAGCCAAAGTGAAGCCCAATCGCGAACAACCCACCATCCCAAAATCGCAAAAATCGCACTTAAAGTTGCACAGTAACATAGCTATGCGCTTTTTATTCAAATATTTTTCGTTTGCAAATGTATTAAGAAAAAATACCGCGCCACAACTTTGAGTTGCCCCAGACATATGCACTATAGAGAGATGCCGAGAAAATATTGGAAGATTCAGAGATGTGGTGTGTTGAAGAATGGTAAAAGTGTGATGGACGGAAAAGGAAAGCAACGATGAAAGTGTCGAGCATGGTAGGTGAGGATGGAAGGTCATTATTGTAAATTAGGAGAGGGCAGAGTAGGTGGATAGAACTAGTTATTATACGGACAACGGATATTGAAGGCCGTTGTTGAAGGTAGAATACGCTGAGTAAGCGAAGAAATGGCAGAAAAAAATAATGTATAGAAAGTGAACGGAGGTAGGACATATCAGCTAATATTTCTAATTCACAAAATAAAAGCAATATAAAAATATATTGCTAAGTTTGCAAAAAAAAAAGTTTCACAAGCCCGCTTCTAATAGCTTTTCCGAATAGGATTTTACAGAAAAAAACAGCTAAGGTGAGTTCAAACACCCGTAAAAACTGATCTTATGTCAGAAAAGATGTCAATCAAAAGAAATAGTAAGGAGCCCGAGACAGTGCAATGCAATTTCAAGACAAGACCCAGGGGGAGAGGGGATGAGAAGAGACTGGAATCTTTTGCGAACTGGGGGAGGAAGAGGGTTGAGAAAGAGAAATGAAGGAGAAACAAGTATGTGCAACAGATGATGTGGTAGAAAGGAAGTAACTTGAAAGCAGACAGCAGGAACAAGTAATTAGCAGTGACGAGATTCTGAAATCATTCCCAGCAGAAAAGCGAGGCGGAGTGTAGTTGAAAATGAACATTTTAAATGGCAGGCAAAGGGGCATAAAATGTGCTTAATTGAAAAGCGAGATAGCATACGGAAGAAGTCGTTCGATAGACGGGCGGGAGGAGAAATTAAACTGAGGAGTATTCCACCGAAAGCTATCCAAACCAAGAGAATACAATGTAATAAATATAAACATTGCCACGCTATTTTCCATTTAGTCACAGAATTTAAATTAAACTTACTTTGACACTTCGAAGCTACACGAAAATCTCGGGTCTTCATGTGACTTGGACCCGTGACCTTAGGGTTAGCAGTTGAGCTTGTGACCCACCTGTCTAACCAGTACGAAACATTACGCAAAATAAAGAAAAAAACCTTGAGCCACACTCCTCGGTGGCGCAAGGGCTATCAAGTATAACTAAAACCAGCCCTGCTTTTATCATCCCCTTATTTCCTCCCTCGACGAACATTCACGTTAACAGGGGACGAAAGCACGCACACACAGTCCCAATATCCATTCCACATAGTACAACCCTCTTGCGTTCCACCTCCCTTACATCTCGTTGGTGAACCTCTGACAACAGAACCATCGCGCGAGCTCCCACGGGGTCGTTAGGGAGATGTTTTTTTTCTCCGCCCCACCAAACACCGACCAACAGCCTCCCCCTTTCAGCAGCATGGCTCAACCCGTCTAGTGTCCAGCCCCCTCTCCCTCCTCCCATTCGAGCAAAATGCATCCATTCCCGTGATCCGAGCGGCACGTCGTTTCCGCAGAGGCACCGAGGTTATCGAGCGGCTGGCAGGCCGGACAGCGAGCACAAAGGCCGAGCGATCCCGCGTCGGGCCGCCTCCTCCTCGGGGCGCGGGGGGCCCTTCGGCTGCCGCGATTTGACGAGGCGGAATAGCGATGATTGCACACCGGCCGCCGAAGCGGCTTAACTGTTTTTGCCCAGAGAATACGAGCGAGAGAGAGAGATATACGGTGACACGCCTCATTTGATAAATACATCTCGAAGAGACGGTGAATAGTGAAGGTTTTTATTTTTGTTTCCATAGAATCGCGAATCGAAAAAGTGAAAGAGGGAAGGAAGCTGAGGTATTTCGTCCCCTTAGCGAGTCAGTTTCACATTCAGCGCACGCTGGTTTAAGCTCTATTCCCTCAAACACTCTGAGCTTATACGGCCAATAGGCACTAATGGTTTTATTCATTTGGAGCCATTATATTATTCCATCTGTGGCATTAGAACAGCATCGCTAATCTAATATTCACCTCAGAATGCATGTATTGGCTCTTGAGAACTTCAATGCAACAAGTAACCATAACTCATTTTGACTCGAGATCGTCATTCGGGATTTCACCGATTTAAACTTGCTACAAAATTAAACTTATAGAATCAAGAATATGTTATTGCTAAAAATTACATCAATCAGTTTAAGTATTATTACTTTAATCGACATGCGCGAAGCTACGCAGCCACATACCGCAAGAAACTAATAGGAAGGTTCAAATAATTAACTCTTCGCACTTTGATTAAAAAAAATGATAAGGTGGACATCGCTATCCAACTTATCGTTTGGATCCACTTTTGTGTCATTTTTTGACATATTATCTCAATACTGGGGACTGTTAGTAACAATTACCTACCTCATTACGAAGAATATCACGTTATGACTGAAAAGCGTCCCTGGTCACCGTAGCTATTATCAGAGCTATTATCAGCTATTATCACTTTCAAAAAGTAATTCAAACGTTCATAAAATAGTTTTATAAAAAAGAGTAAGCCACATTTTTAATTTTTTGGAGTGTTGCCTGGCCATTTACTGCGGAAAAAGAGCATTTATTATCATATAATGTTACAAATGTAGAGTATACAAGATATCGATTAGAAATCCACGCACTGTCGAGGTGGCTTACAGAACCATGTGCATGTGCAAGTCCGGGGCACGAAACTACTAACATTAAGGGTAAACTTCGATCAAATTAATTATATCGAAAAATAAAATCAATAATAGCAAGATACTATTTAGTAAAGTTTGACTAGTGAGAGAGACTAAATAAAATAGGTGTATTCAAGAATAGGAGGGAGGAAAATATAGGGAAAGTTCAATCTTGCTGCCAACACTAGGAACTAGTGAACTAAATGGCAAACCCCGGATTTTGCTGCCGATAATTGAGCACTGCTGACAGGCATCGTTTTGAATCGATTAATCCTACTATATTTATTGCAAAGAAAGATTTTCTTTGATTCTTGCCTATTTTTTTTAAATATAGCGTCCACACCAAAAGCAATAGGAAGATAAATCAGGTTGATGTAGTTATCAGGGTACTGGTTCCCAGCCAGAGGGTTCGGCCTCGAATCCCGGCAGGGCCAAAGTTTTATAGAGGAATCGTGATCATAGATTTTAAAAGACATTTAACTAGACCTCTGGGCCTCTTGCCCTACTGATATTAAGTTACTCAAGAAGCCAGGTTTTCATCCAACATCACCGTATCAGAAGTAAAATTAGACTAAGTTTCTGATACTCAAATTATTACGAGAATACAGCACCGTCTAACCAAAACTCACAATTCAAATTCCATACAATTTCCATGCCCGGATCGGGATTCGAAACCGTAAACATCGGGTTGCCATGCCGACGCGTTATCGACCTGGCGACCGAAGTCAGCCCCGCCAAACGTTGATGGCGCAAATGACCTCGGCTGTTGGTCACCTCCCGTCGTTATGACAACAACAGCAAATACGATCATACCGTTACATCCAGTTGCATTTACTATCTGTATCAATAACATAGCATGACATGCGAACAGTAAAATCGGAAAGTTGTGGTCTGGCTCCCTCAAACTCCTCCCGCCTACACATTTCACCTTCAAAACTTTTCCCACCGGGAGAATCACCCACTACCCACTCCCCAAGCCAAACGTCCTCCATTTCAGCCAACCTCTTACAAACCCTTCTCGCCCCCAACCCACCACCCTTCCCCCCAGCCCGTGTTCGCCGATGCTCCGATGGATATCTCAGCTCCCCTCCATCTCTCTCTCTCTCCCATTCTCTCTCCCTATCTCTCTCTTTCCTTCTCCACCCAATGGCTTGAATGCACGTTTTCGCTCTCACCGTTAACGCCACTAACTACTTCCTCCATCAAACAGCCCGATACTCGCAAGTTGTTTCCCGAGGACATGAATGTGCCCGGGTCTCACAGGATTTTTTTCTCCTGCCCGCCCACCTCCCACCAGTCAAAAGGATAACGCTTCCCTGATTTCGAGAGGCGTCTGATTGTCGTTAGCGAATCTCCAGCGGGATGGGGCGAGATTTTCGCCGTCGGTTCCGCGATGAAAACAAAATAAAAAAGTATTAAAGGGAAAAGAAAGGAGCGGGAGACCGGTTAGCGCCGCGATGATGATTCCGGCCCCGACTCGTATCCTCGGGAAACTTAGAAACTGAGTAAAAATTGAAGGTCGAAAAAAAAAAGAAGCGAAGCATTCACGTTGATGGTGAGAAGACATGACAGCGATGGGGGTAACCCAACGAAAAAATTTAGCGAGTGCTACAATATTTCATCGTGAGAGGCGTCAAGATTATTACATTCAATTTACCCTTTTTTGCCTCGACACGTGAAGTTGACGCTCTCACAACGGTGTATTGCCGAGCAAAGAAATCCCGAAAAGCGATCACAGAGTCATTCCTGGGAAATTTTCTCAAAACTGAGCGTATTTAAAAGCATCAAGAGAGAGACAAGAAAGGAATAAAAACTATCTCACTAAATATTACCTCAATGATTGAATGGTTTGCCAACAATTGTTGACATAAATGAAAAACTTTAAGCACTTTTCCTTTTTTATGGATACCTTCCACTACATCAAGCCTGGATCTGTTGATAAAATTGTTGAATTAAGTTAGACTAACACCAATTTAGTGGTGTTAGAACGTCCGGGATACTATTCCAAGAGTGCGTAAAATTCGCTGTGACCTTCAAGAAAGAGTTCTTTGGTCATTAACTACAATCTCTGACGATATTATTTTATCCTATCCCCCCCAAACTGTTGGCCATGGCTTTCGGTTTCCCTTTTCCACTCGGCGTATATCTGTTGGGTGACTTTACGATCTATGATGAAATCAGGAGCCAGCACTCAGTTTCTCAGCACATTATTGTACATATCACCTTATAGATCACGTTCATTTCTCAATATCCACGTCTATGGATCACCATATCAATTTCTAATTTCAATATCTATATAGGTAATACAATCAATAACCCATCATCATCATTGGTCAGCAATCCTAGGATTGGTTTGACGCAGCTCTCTACTAAATTCTTTTATCTGCTAATCTCTTCATACTTACGTATTTCTTCTCTTTCATATCCTTCATCACTTGTTCTATATATTTCATCAAAATTCCCTAAATCCAGGAAAACAGCAATTTCGTGCTAAAATGTTAATTTAAAAATTTGCAAGGACAGAATGCCACAATACAACAACGTCGGAACTGACAATGAAATGAAATAAATGTTATTAACCCAAAGAATTTATTTCTCGAGCGACCAATCCGCCATTTTTCAAATGAAAGTGCGTTTCATATATTCAGTATTCCAACGTATTCAGAGTTTTTATACTAATCCCTCCTAAGTATTGAATCCTTGATTTTGCGTTAGCTCAGATAAAAAGAATCATTAATAATTTTATCGAATTTGAATTCTATATTTGAATACAAATTTGTTCTGAGTATCATGTAAATAATGCTTTTATTTAACAGTCATGTAGCACTAAGAATGATTCTTAAGTTATAGAACTTCATTCATTATAAGGAATGACTTCAAAATTCCTTCATAAATACCCTCATTTAAAACTTAAGTTCGTACCGGGAGAAAAAACATCGGAAAATGCAAATATTGTACCCCAAATATAATATTTAAAAACCATTTCACAAAGGTGTTTCCACGAGTGATCACAAGTTGCAGAACTTTCATTCTTACATTCATTTTTGATTGGCAGACGACCTATATATCTATAGCGCCAACCTAATTCCTTTTTTTAAATCGATCCAAATATAATTCCAACGTAGTCTAGAACAAAATCATGGCATTTATCGCGTGCAAAACATTGCTCGGCGTCAAGTGCATATGAACTCTCGAATTTCAGTCCGTGTCCCGCGAATGCAGGCCACAACGGGATAAAAAATTACCTGCACCGAATATTGCCTAACACTTGGATTACCAGCAAGAAGTAAGTGCTCGGGTTGGTATCGTAGCTTGAGCATTGGCCTTCAATACGAGGGCCCGGGTTCTAACCCAATAAATGCAAATTGTTCATCGGTATGACGTTCTCACATGAGTGCCGTGTAAAGAGCTGCTCAACTTCAGTACTCCGCCCGTCGGAGGGGACTTAAAAACTCCCCTAGGCGCGATGGCCAATGCCGACGATGAGTTTCTCTGCACCATTCCTCTACTTCCCCTAAAAATTCCTGTCTCTTCCCAAATATCATTTCGTGTCGGCGCAAATGACCTTAGTTTTCGATAGCTTTCCCTCACAAACACCACAACTGAGTGAATAATGATACTAATAAACTCAAAGTATACCGAATGCCATTATATAAATGACGCCTTTCATAGAATTCTCTCGTAAACGAATGGTGCAAAAAGTACCCGCATATTCAATCCAAAGGTTTCCCAATATTCTCGCACGCCGACAGGCTAACTTTCTCGTTTGTCCGGCCACCAACCAATAACCACAAAATTGAATGAATAGAGAACCCTTAACAAAAAATATCCAATTGTGATGGAAACGTTCACGGAAACAAAGTTCTTCCTAATCGCTTTCCTGCTTCGTCAGATGGAGCACCATAGTAGAGATTATAAATAAGAATCGGGACTGGGTTGTTCCATCTGTGCTCGCTATTATTGGAAAACTCAAAAAGTCGAAACTTCACCGTGACCGAGTGATTAGTAAGGAAGACAATGGAGCATTCTCGGATTCGCCTTGAGGACGGCAGGAGAGGATGACTGGCAAAAGAACGCTGAAAGAACATCCACCGACTCCACAAAAAGATACTTTGGGCCAATGGCTGAGTTTAGGCAACCCATGGGATAAAATTAGATTACAGGCAAGAATTTGGGTGAGTGGGAACTTTTTTTAAAAAATGCAATCAATTCAACAGAATCAAAGATACATTCGTAAATTCTGAATGAGAGTCTACAATACTTAAAAGTGTAGAGTTTCTATAGAAATGATTGAATGAGGAGTAGTTCACTCAATATAAAGGAGAATAAAGGAAGAAAATAACAATAAATTAGTATATTCGACACCTTTATTGAAACAGCCGACCGTGGTTTAGACGTTTAAAGCGTCATTCTCAAGGTACACCAATAAGTCCACTTGCTGGTAGACTTACTGGTGTACCTTGCTGGGTAAGTAAGTCCACTTGCTGGTGTACCTTGAGAATGACGCTTTAGACGTCGAAACCGCGGTCGGCTGGTTCAATAAAAGTGTGGAATATACTAAGCTATTGTTAATTTCATCACGAAAATCTTCCACCAACTCACGCCTGAAGGTATTTTGAATGAATACACGAATTTTGACATACCTAAAGGGAACCGAACTGACAGGTACATACATGAAGAGTGAACACGAATTCAAGGCTTTATGTGAGCATACAAGTAGATAACTTTATGATTACCTGTGACAAATAAACAAAGTAATCCATGTCCTTACTTGGCGTATAATGTACCTTTGTTGCTTTCAAATCATTCATTAATATTTTTACACAATATGCAGGCATCATCTTTCAATGTATCCCCGTTCACGCTATAAAGACCTGAACGATTTGTTATGTGTTCCTTGATTTGTGTATGGGATCCCTACGAAATCGGTCTAAGTAATGAACTTGAACGTGTGCAGCGAAGATCGGCAAGATTTGTAAAGGGACGATACGATAATTATATTAGCGTAACCAGTCTATTAAATGAATTGAAATGGGAATCATTGTCAGATCGCAGGTTGAAATTTAGACTTAATCTCTTCCACAAATTCCAAGGCAATATTTTCAGTGATGATGTTAAAAATATTTTACGAACCCCAACTTACTATGGCAGACTGGACCATAATCATAAAGTTAGAGAAATTGATTGCCGAACTGACCGATTCAAAATGTCCTTTTTCCCTCGCACAATAAGAGATACGAATAACGGTAAATATGTCCTATCGGAGAGTAGCAATGAATAGCATTGGTAGCTGCATGTTGGTATGAGTACTTAAAGCTAACCCTACTAACAGAATGTTTTTGCATGTTTTCTTTGCAATTTCTATCTTTTTTAAATAGTGTAGTTCTGACTACTATATTAATGCTATTCCTTTTTTATGCATGATATGTAGTGCATGTTTAGTGAGCAATCACCCCCTGCCACACACCCTTGTGGTGGCTTGCAGGGTATTATGTAGATGTAGATGTAGATTTGCGAAAATCGTTTCAGAGCTAAAGTAAAGCCTGGATCTTAAAAAAATGATAACCCGCACTTGATATTAAAAAGCTACAGAATAAGTAAAACGACTGTAATTCAACTGTCCCTTGTGAAATAAATATACGTTTACAAGCATTTCTTCAATCATAGTCTAAAAACAAAATTTGAACTGAGATTGGAGGAGAAATAACACCTGAAAAAGTTGAAAGTTAGAATAATACATTGAAGAAAAATGGCAATCGAGATAAAGGGGCCGAGAATCGTGCTATACCTTCTCCCTTTAAAAAACACCTACGGCTCTTCTATTGTCCAACTTTCTATAAAATTTCGATTGCAACTACCATATTGCGGCCAAATTAAGATAATATGTACACGCACACACGCGAGTAAAACTTCCAAGAATTTAGAGTCAAAACACAGGAAACCAAACGTCCGCACCGATGAATAAAACAAGTTTAAACCTCATGATAAGAAGAAAATTCACAACATGTTTTGAACTTTACCGGAATACTTAAAAGGGAAAACACTCATGGCAACAGATAGTGCTTACATTCATGTTCCACACTCAAGGACATATGGAGCCTTGAGCACGACACACAATTAGTCGAACGATTTCGTTTTCAACCTATTGTATTCCCAGAAAGCACATCGATGAGAGGCTTCTCCCATAAAAAAAGTTTCCCTTCTTTTGTCCACTATCTTTCCAATAAGACCCAAGCAAATGACTGTAGAGCACCAGATGACGTTTTCACGAAGCCAGAGAATATTCCTTTCGCCGTAAGAGCAAGGTTACTTCATTCACACACGAACACGATCTTTGAAGTCGAGTAGTCGTTTTAGTTTTTAAGGTGCGTCGACGGCTAAGGTCATTTTGCACCTTCTTTGAAATCGATTTCAAATTAATTTTTCCCGTTGGGGTCAGAAATACATCGAAAACGCCAGCAAAAACTGGATTCCATTATCAAAACAAGGACAACATTATCAAAAAAGAAATAGGACTATCCAGCTGATAATTTAAAATCTATTCTTTGAAATATCAATAATAATGGGAGATCACATTATTATTGATATTTCGGATTTCGAAGGGAAACATAATTACTGGATAGGCAACGGTAATATAAAGATGTGGGCGGGGGGTAGAGAAGACGAGATTGTCCTATCCCTCCCAGGTTAAATAAAAACCAAGTCAAGTCATCTTAAAAAAGGTCACAGTGGAGGGGGAAAAGAGTTAACTCCGTGCATTACACTTCAAATGTATTCTGCGCACGATCTAGGTTTCGGCACCATGTGCCATCATCTGTTTAGTGACTGCACCTTCAACTCACTGCACTCTTGCCTGTTTAATGTCAATAGCAACAGTCTAACCTTTTAATTATTAAAGTTATATTCATTCGCAGACACAAATCATTGACTTACACAAGCCTTGTGCATGCATGCTTGATGGTGATTTACCTCCTGGCACACACCCTCGAGAAAGCTTGTACGACACACGGTAGATTTATAATTTTTTCCCTCTCCTTTCAGTTCTCTCTATGTCTCTTCACAATACTACCATCCCGTTCCCATGGCAACAATGACATTTCCCAGGATGGGGGATCAAAATAATATTTTCATATCTCCCTTACTCCGGACGAGCTAGGGAGGGATAGCATAGGATACGGTTCGAAAATACTTGGACATGAATGAGAAGTGGAAAGCACAAAGGACCGCGTAATATCTTGAATTTTTCAGCAAAGGTTATGATGAAACAGGACTAAACTGAACCTGAGGACATGTGCCTGGGAAGTCATACATTCGAAAGCGCGGGAAATAATAGCCGCAAGCTTTCAAATACTTTATGTTAGTACCGAGCTCTCAACATCAATTCATCATTTCAGCATGGATAACGGTTCGGATGGTTGGACCGTGTGCTCTGTATCTTGCGAGAGAATCTCGGATAGGTCGGAATGTGGGTTCCTGCCTAACAAGCGGGGTGTAATGTTTCCCCTGAGGAGAGCAGAGAAAATCCCCAGGTTTTAAGGCAGCGATAATCACCGTAGCATCCTATCAACATTGGCAGGTCTTCGGACAGCCCCTGCCGTTACTTGATAGCCTTCATGACCGCCGACCATCGTTAGGCCACCTCCATTCTCTCCATTGCTAAAATCCGTCTTCGCTTCCCCTTTTCACCTCCTGCCCTGCTGCTTTTGTTCCTCCTCCGAATGCAGTCCATCGAGTTTTCTCCTCCCCCACCATATTAGAGGAAAAATAACGCGCGGTATTTGGGGTTCAGTAAGTGGCTATATAGGGAAGAATATACTTACATACAACACTTGAGAAACGATGATTCAATCATTTCGAGGCTCCACCGAAACACCTGAATCCAGAAGTTTAGGAGGCTACCATCCATTATGTAGTGAGAAATCATGTGGAAGCTAGGTTGCGTGGGAAAATATTATATCCATGTGAGGCTCACCATAGCATCCTACCAACCTGGCCATCAATAAAGAAACAATTTTAAAGTGTAAACAAGTAAAAAGTAGTCCATGAATAACATTTTGGCAACGAATTTATAATCTTAGCATATTATTCTTATTCGATTAGTTGCTTACTATATCATGGGAATCGCATGATACAATGAGATGGCTTCCCAACCAAAGGACCCGGGTTCAAAACCCAGCAATGGCTGAGAATTTTATTTCCCATATCTCTCCCCGCATGAGTGCTGCACGGAGAGCATCTGTGCCCCATCCGATAGATTAGTCGTTCAATCGTTTATGAAAGACAGCGATGTGCTCTTGTTTCGCAAAATAATTCTCAAGTGCCTTTTCAGAGTAATGCTCATTATTACAAATGATGTGGTCCATAAATATAGCCGTTTTAACTCGGAGGTGAACAAGTCTCAACAAAAAAAATTAAATGGGGGACCTTCTGGAGCCCCCCTGGCACTTAAACCTCTTTAGATCCATCGCAGTAGAGGTAAGTACCCCATCCAACTTCTGCCTCAGCCCAACGTCGATAACTTCGGTCCCAACATCCCACAAAACCAGTGTGTCAACGTGGCTAGGCCCTTTCCCGACCAATTAGTCTACAATAACTCGAATAAAAATCTACCCCTTCATATTGGCATACCTCTTTTTGAAAGAGCGTTCCCGAAGGGTTGAGCAGTAAGAATACACCATCGACTGCCTTTTCACAAAAATTGGTCTCACGAAAATCACTGGAGAATACGGACTAATACGGCTTTCGATACCTCCCTTCTTCTCCCTCTTCTCCCTGTCGATAAAAACACGACAAGAATGCCTTGCGAGGAACTTGAAATTGCAGTGATCGATAAAAACAAGGATAATCAGGATTCAGAAAATAATAAGGTGATTTGTACAACACGACTCCAAAAAATAGCACTCTTTCACACATCACCGAAACCAAAGCAGGCTTTGCAAATAACCGACGCCTTCAAATTAAAATAATTATGAACAGCTATAGACACTCACTACGATTTCTGCCGAGGCAACAGGCTAGTTTTCAATAGGGTACAGTAAAAGTAGAAATGATATTAAAAAATTTTTAATTGCATCGTTAACTCTATTAATGCTCCTTAAGTGTGGTGGAGTTAATGAGAAAGCATTTTCGTGACACAAGCCAAGATGAAATACAAGAGAATATTCCCTTACTTAACAATGCGGTGAAGACACGAAAAAAACTCAAATATGTGCAACCGATCGGAATGACTTTTGCGTCTTAATCGTTTGTCACACATTCCCGACTATTTGGCATAGAGAATTAGCATGAAATAGGTTAAAAAATATTATTTTCTGGAGAGAAAAAAAATGATAGCAAAAACGCCTATATCACATTTGAATTTTAACAGTTTCAAATAAACATTGAATTAGGAAAATACGTGTTAAGTAGGTAAATCATGAAAGCGTACTTCAAGTTTTAAACATAAGTAGTTACTCTAACGTAATAACGAGAGTAAACAGAATCAGGCGTGATGTGGTTGAACAAATTTATCATGCACAAGGCACAAAACTAAAATACACTAGTACTGCGTACAAAAATATCTCTTATTATACGCGGCATTTTGGCGTCATTGCCAACTTCATTGATAATACGTTTGTGGACTAAGTCCACGTGATTTTAATTTTGTTCGTCGAGTTCTCTAACGAGAGCTGACTCCCATCCTGCGATGCCCAATAAGATCTTTAAAACATTAATTGCACACCAAGAGGGAGGCCCATCTAAATGAAAGACGCCTTTAAAAAGCAATTACAGTGACAGGAAACCATTATAACATCCTGATCAGGTAGGCTACAAAAAAATACGTAACATAACGCAAAAAAAAAGTAAGCACTCAGGTTGAGGGAAGTAATGAGTTTCACCGAGTGGGGAACTGTGGGAAGAAAAAAAAAAGATCCAAAGAAGAAACACCAACATGCTAAAGACATAATGGCAGCCTGGATATGAGCTCCCACGATACCGAGATAAAACCACCAGCGCACGTACGTATCTGATGATGACTAACTTCCTTCAACTTTCCTTCAACAAGCTTTGTTTAGCGTTTACATAGGCAAATTACGATATTCTCGACCGGGATGGTTCCAAGAAACACTCTCCATCCAGTATTCACAGGAAAGGCAGGTTTTTCAACTCCACGACGTTGAACCGCGCCACCGCCATTTCTCCAGCGTTTAAAATCGAACAAAATAATAAAAAAAGAGACTGTCGGATTTAATTCGTGCCGAACACGCCAACCGCACAAATAACATGCTGACAACATAACGACCCAACAACATCTAATTTTGCATTTTAAACGAAATATTGGCTTCGCATTCGCAGGCGGGTTTACGTGAAATATCACATATTAACCTGATGTGCGAAAAACGAATTTATGGCCAAAGATCAAGTGCACGCCAGTGACGTTTCGATTGAGGAGAACGATAAATTTCCCATTTAAAAGTTCTTCCAACCGAATCATTCCACGTAGGATAAAAATCTTCACTCGTCATTAAAAGGGAAATGTACATGCGAATGGAATGTCAACGCGAGTGTCGTAGTATATCATGTATATAAGACATGAGTGAAATCCAAAATCAACGAGAAATTAAATGTTAAGGAAACTTCTGGGGTAAATTATAAATTATTTTGAAATGAAGTGCGAAAATTATTATAAGCGCTTGAACTAAGGTTTGATAAAAGTGGACGGTACACATATTCAATTAAACAATATTCGCACTTGTGCACGGAATTTTAATGCACTACGCGTTATCTGCACTTTACTTGAAGATGACCTTGTGATTTGAAGTTGTAGTTCATTAAAATCTCTGTGAAAAATATTGGACGTTATTTTATTAAATATTATAAGTCATATTGATACAATATTCTAGGCGAAACGATAGACTTGAAATATAAAAAAATATGGCAAACGAGAGGAAATAAAACGAGATACCTGCACTATACGGTGAAAAAATCTTCAAATTCATAATCAAAATGTCCACATCCTAGTCTAATGAAAAACCTTTTGTTGGAAACTTCGTATGTATTACATCACGTTTTCTTTATTATTTTTAACACTTCTCTTAGAATTTGCGTTACAAAACATTTAACTTTATCCCACGGCTTAATCTGAGGTGTAATGAAGACGGTGGTCCACCAACGGTCGGGATGATGACGAATAGCTAGCTAACAACGGCGATGATACGAGTTATGGCGTGCATCGTTGAACGACCACGATTTATACACAAATGCGCGAAGATCGCGACGACCATACAGGAGCCTAACTAGAAGAATATGGCTATACAATAATCAATGACACTACTACATCAACACTGAGAAGGTCCTATCACCTGGGCACTGGATTAAAATATCTCCGATAAATGGAATCTTGAGAAATGAAAGAGCACAACAGATGCTAAAACACAAAAAAATTCAAAAAATATACTTTCCACAAAAAAACTAAAGCTGACGAACTCTAGTTTCACAATAAATGCAAAAAGGGGCACTCCCTACTTCTTCAAAGTAAATCGTACGCATTATGAGGGCAAGACAAAACCATTGCAACGACATACTTTTAATTTTTCAAACGTTGGAAGTTACTTCTTTCGTGTAGTCCCTGATTCCCTAACATTCATCTGGTTATATCGGATTCAAAGACGTTTCCCTTGACATTTTCTCGCACATCAAACCAAAAAAACTAGCCTAACACTCTTAAATTAAATCATCTTAGTAAATCATCCAATATGAGAATTCGAATGATGAATAACTGCCATAAACACCTACCTCTTAAAAAAACATGCCGGATAGGTAGGTGAATACCGAGCATACCACTTAACTTGAAATCGTCAGGTTCGGATCCCGCCTCGAACACGGAAGATTAGCATCCACGAAATGAATAATTATTAGTTAAGATTACGGCGCCATTCAGCAGGGTGCACCAATTACCTGTCGACGGCTATCTTATTGACGCAAATAAATCCTCACCATGAAAAAAGAACTGAAGCAGGAAGTCGGCAGAAAAACATTTTGTGCTCTGATGCTGGAATCCAGGAGCCACACGCGAAGTATGAGATACTGGAAGTTGACAGCATCGCAATACAACAGGAGACAGATTCTAAATCTAAAATTCCACCCATTAGCATTGCAAAAAATGGGAAGAGGATGCTACGGAGGAAGGGGAAAGGGAATCCAGACGCGGCTCGTTTGGTGGAGTAGGAAGGCTTATTTCAACGCGACGGGGAAGTATAGGCACACGGGCTCAGGTAATACGTGTTTGGAAGGTCTGAATAACTATAACGACGCCAGGTCGCTCAATTTCTTCGATTGATGCGATGAAAGTGTGAGTGACTCAAGGCACTATGTCGTCTCGTTATTTATTAACTGAGTGCCTATCCTAATCTTCCACGTAAAATGAGATATTTTAATACTAAATGATATTCTGATTATCAATTTAACACTTCCTTGCAATGAGTAGATATTTCATAATAATACCTGCCAAATGATTTACTGATAACTGCTCGGCAAAACCATAATTTTACGACCATGTGCAATGGTTCACATGAAAAAACATTGTGGAGTTACAGCAATATGCTTGCGTTTTTAGGTATTCTAACTTATTTGGTAATACATCATTATCTTCCCTAAACTTGATTATAAAACACATACGACATTAATATCCCAGACGGGATTCGAACCCACGACCTTATGTTTCTAGGCCGTCGCGTTATCACACTGCTACCGCGTCCACTACCATGATTTTATTCACTTGATATTAGTCAATTAGTCATTCCCTTGCCCTTGAAATGTAAAATAACGATTAAAAGTACCTCGTTATGGAGTGAAACTCACCGTGAATAAGTATTCTTTTTCCCATAGAGAAGTATGTACATTTGTTGACCTTAATTCAACTTGTTCCTATTGAAGCATATATTGTGATATCTCTTACTTATGGTTTGTAGATGTATAGTACTATAAGAGCCAATAGGACATCTTTTGAACGAAATAATTGCAAATACCTATGCACAAATAAGGTTGATGATTATGGTTCCAAGTTTCGAGAGCTCTTGAATCGAATATTCAGAGGGAGGCGACGGCGAAAGCAACAGACCGATTGGTCCTGAAACACCGAATCAGGGCCGCCTACATCACTTTATAAACTACACATATGGTGATCGGAGTTGGAGAGCCAACATTCACCGCCGGCCTCCTCGCCGAAGCCACGTACGCATGAAACATCAATAGCCGCAAATCCTGTTCACCGCACAAAAGGAAAACTCAGGGGAAGCGAATGAGACCCTTTGTCACGGAAGTGGGACTGAGGCACAACACGAGAATTTCGCACAAAAGATTACGTGAAAAAATTGATAAAAAGCCCTTTTGGAATGAATTAAAAATGGGTAACTACACGCAGGATATCTCGCGTGGAAAACGTTTTTTTTTCATACGCTACCGCGGTCGAGTATGAAATACAAACGAGAGATATTCGCTCCCGGCCTTTCCGCTTCGGAAAATCAACCTTCACGTGCGGGGGAAGGAGAGAGACCCGACGACGCAAGTCGACAAAAGACGAACGTCAGCCGGAGGGACACACAAGGGGGCATTATACAGAGGAGGGCGTGGCACTATTTTTGCATTTTTTTTCGTTCGCCCGCCGCTCCACTGCTTATTTTTACTCTTCGTATCTCTCACGCGGCTTCGTTACTTAGGTGCCATATTGGACGAACGTGGGCGTAGTAGTGGTTATGTTAGCAGAAAGAATGCTTCGGAGTTTACCAAGGTAAGAAGAGCTCCGACGAAAACTTGAGCGGGAATGTAAAAGGTCAGTGAAGGGCTTCTTGATACTGAGCGTTGCTTTGTATGGCTCTGAGATCTACCCTAAGGAGGTATGACGAGTAAAGATTGATAGATTTAGAAAAGTAGCGATGGAGGTGTTTGGAAAAATTGTAAAGGACAGAAAAGAGGATGCACGAATAAGTGTTGAGCATGGTGGGGGAGGAATGATGTCCGTTTGCGGAAGTCAAATTCAGAGTACGTGAATGGAATAGGTCATTAGGAACAATAGAACACTGAAAGTCACTATCAAAGATATGAAATCGGTAAACGAGGAAGACGACTGAAAAGGACAGGTAATTTGGATAGGAAGGAGAGAGTAATAGAGAAAAGCAATACAAAGAAAGGTAAAGATACTCCATCAAAACCTACCCTGACGAGGCAAGAAACTATCGATCAATCTCGCTTCATTTCCTCGCCTTCTTCAACCTGGATGGCATGAAAAGCTCGACAAGGCAAGCTGACTAAAGCGAGCAGTAAGGAAAATCAATCTACTCATGAAGATGGAAAACAACTAAGACCTATTTTCCCACTCTTCTGATAACATCTGCATTGGTACTGACGAATGTGTGACATGCCAAGTAGATGTAAGTAGTATGCATGTGAAACGGCGTACAAAAAAACGACAGTGAGGAAAGGCAGCAAAATTGTTGAGGAAGGAGGTCAGAGTAATGTCAATGGGTCAAAAGGTGGAGAAAGGTTTCGAGAGTTCTTCAAATATTTAGTTAGGAAGGTTTTCCCCTATTGACCTGTTCCCATTACTTTGTACACTTCCGTCACCATTATTCCACACCCTCTGTATTTTCTCCGGCATATAAAAACTCGCTAAGGTATGATTTATCATCTTGTTAATGACTCAATATTGTCGGCGCCGTGCACGGTACTATTAATGCATTATTAAAATGATACAGGGTGCTTTACTTCATCATTACGAATACGCACCATTTACGAAGTGACGCCGGAAGTTACTGATTACTTTACTTTTTTTCTTTTTCCAACCACACAAAAGTATCGTATCAACAAGCAGTTGAACGTACTTCACTAATACGGAAATAGATCGCATATCCACAATCAACGAATCCAAAAGCATATATATTTAAGGGTAATCATCCGCATTAGCATGGCGGTTAGCGTTTTGGCTTCACAATCCAAAGGTCGTGGGTTTGAATCCCGCGGTGGCATGCTAGTCGTTCTTCCATGGCGAATGCAACGTAAGCTCAGCAGCTGGAGTAACATAAGACTACTTTCTGCTCCTTCTTAAATGACGGAGACGAAAGGAGCGGAAACAGAGGAACGTGTCCTGAACGAAAGTTCAAGACCGCGAAAGTTTGGGCCGCGGTTCCCAACGGTGCCGAGGAGCGGGAAGAGTAAAGACAGGCGGCACGTGTCAGAATCATCCTCAGTGCTTCAGTGAATTGAATAGCAATCAGCCAACGACCCGACCTCGCTGAATAAGCTTGTAATGAACGCATTAAAAACAGTGGTGAATTAAAATGGATCAAATAAAATTAATAAATAAAAGTAAAACAATAAAAAGTATTAAAATGAATGAATAACAGAAGCGAAAGAAACTGGGAAAAGAAATTACACAATACTTCCCTAATGTCACGGAGCATTCTCCTCCTAACTTACGAGGCTTACGAGAGATTTCAAATAATCGTTGCCTGAAATACTAGTCTATTTCCGGATCACGTAACGTTTTCTTTCTATTCTCCAATGCGCTTTTTTTTCTCGCTACAAGGAATTAGGCGTTAGATCTTTAATTCATGTCGGACAGCTAGAATGTTTCGCTATCCTTTATAATTTTTATGATTACGCATTGTTTAGGTCTGCTAAAAAATGCCCAGTTCCGGATTTTTCTCAATGATATGACGCTAAGTTTTACGATTTAAAATGAGACTCCCCCAGACTGATTCTGGCAATGCCTACCATGCGGAAGGTCATAATCTCCGAGTGTCATTCAATCATATAACTTTACTAACAAGCTTGTAATGAAATATTTCCACTTCACTAATCACTCATATCTGATTTTAAAGAAAAGGAGTGAGACAACAAGTCATGGATGACACGAGTTTGAATGCTGGAGCTATCAATCGATGCGTTCGAGTTCACGAGTGATAATGAACATCATTAACACCGAATCCACACAGGCGAAGGGATCGCCTGTCGCAATCATCAACTGCGTTATCTCCCCGTCCTATCAAAGTCAATAAAGCAGAAAGAAGACTACGGGTCACGTGGTCCGCGTAGAAAGCAACCAACGTGGATGGGAAATGAAAAGGTAACGGACTCAAAGCTCTCTCCGAGGCCTCATCGATCCAGGCCGGTGTGAGCGGAGCAGATAAAAGGAGGAAATATCCCTTCCGAAAGTCATTGTCGGGTACTTATCGTTGAAACTCAAGTGGCCGGAGCTTGTGATGTGTCGCCTTGATGATGATGCACCCGTCGAGGACTTAATGCATCACCGTCACTATCATCAACGCTCACCAATCCTAAGATTAGACTGACTCAGCTCTCCACTCGATTCGAAATTCGGGTAACCTCTTCAATATTAGCTTTATTCTCCTCTTTTATAACCTTCACAATCTGTTATTAATACATCTCATACGCAGTTTTCTTCGTAGTCATACTTCCCATTACCTTCCAGCATTACATCTCACCTCCACATTGACTTGAGTGGCCCTGATAGCAGTAGATGTCGTAATTATTTTGAGAAGGGCTACAGCTAAGCCAAGTGACTCAAAGTTGCCTTTAAAATAATAATACACATCTTCAATTATCACATAACCGTGTCTGAAGAAATATAGGTTTCACTCGAATAATTCCATGAAAAAATATATAGAAGACGCAAATTTTGCTGTGTGAGAAGACTCTAGGAACTTCAAAGTCAGTTAATCCTGTTGATCAGTTATTTTCCTTGTCAAAACGAGCAATCCCTATGCCGTTATTAAATCGCTGAAATCCTTAGCCTTACTAGCCGCAATGCCTTCTGGCAAGGAGCAAGATCAAATTGCTTTCTTTCGAGATAAAAATCTGCGAGGGGTATGTTAACTCATCTGCCTCCATCACGATTAAAATGACGATGCTCTCGCAGTAGCAATTAACTACGGCAAAGAAATAATAAGATTCGACGCGAGGAAGCCCTTTACAAGCAATAGAGTCTTTTGAGGCGGCCTCCATTAGTCTCTTCCTCTGCTGGATAGGAGCAAAGCCGCCCAAGCGCGCTAGTTGAGCGGAAGTCTTCAAAATTGAAAGTGATAGCATCACCTTTCGTTCGCTTTCATACCCATAATTATGATTTTGAAAATGGAATGCCTTCATCAGGCCTTCGGAGAGCGCAGGAAGCGGAGAGTTATTTAAACTGCCTCGGCATTTTTCTGATTAACGGGAAACTAATTCCGCAAATTCGATGAGGCAACTTGCACGCGCGACACCAGCGATACGAACTACAAATCCTCATTCACTTGGGGAAAAAACTTTCGCTAGCTACACAAGGCAAAAGCATAACATCAACAGGAACTAAAGAATTGAAGACAAAGCCATACAATAAAATCCTATAAACTTGTTCAGATAAAGTAAATCAAAATGTGTTCCGAAGAACTCCGATGTAAAAACGATTCTAATAAAAAAATATACATCGGTTTCGCAGGAGTGTCATAGCAGGAGAAGTAAAGAGTTGAAATAACTTCAATTCCTCGCCCCTAAACGGCTACGTTATCATACTGAAACAACAAATGAAAAAATATATGGTAATAATGTTTTGAACACATTTACCCAATCCTGTTATCTAATGCGGCAACATCATTTAAGGCTTTAGGGCGCACAGTAAAAATAGCATATTTTTGCCACCTATGTCGCATGAATTTCATTACTCACAATTACCTACTTGTAATCAAGATCAAGCAACATTAATAGAAGTGGAAACACTGAATTGTTGGCATATATGCCTATGGGTACTCCAGGAATCTTTGGTGGATAAAAAAATCTTAATGAAGACTAAAATTCAACGACAAACTGAGAAGAAATAAGTTCAATAATCTAAGAATAAATTATCAATATAATTTAGATGATTTTGTTGTATATTTCTACTTGCAAAAATAAAAGATCTCTTTCAACAATTTTCAATTTTAGCTAGTCAACATAATCTAAAACATATACCAAATGGTATGAAAGAAGCATTAAAAAAATGTAGAAACACTCAGTACTTGAAAAAATATTACTTCTGCACCTACGCAAAATATGTTGAACACGATATATTTTGCACAGCTGCAGCGGTAGTGCTGTAAAATATTTACGTATAAAATTTATAACAAACACATTGTTCGCAAAACTTGATTGAAACACTGAAATGGAGCCTGGAAACATTTACCAAGTTACAGGGTTCGTTATAAGGGGCATATGCTCCCTAATATGAGCACCAACACAGAGTGATCTATTACAATGAGAATAATTGTTTGCGTACGGATAATTATCTTATATAAAATTATCACGAGGAAAAAAAATTAAGAAGAGTGGGAAGCAATGCGATTTGTCGAATATTAAACTCCGCCTAGCCGAGAATTTATCAAATCATTTTCAACATTTAATTAAATCACGCATGGTACAAATAAGTTTTGTTACTAGACAATTAATAAATTCTAGATATACGGGAAGAAGTTGTAAGTATAAAATAAAAAAATAAGTGCAATGAGAATGGTTTCCTTAGTTCTAAGTGTATATTCTCTTAATCTTCTGGCACCCAATATTCACTTAAAAATTGAACAAATTATTTATATGCGTTTATTGGTCACCAAATCAAAGTATTAAAAATTTATACTGCTCTACGGAATAAATTTCCTTTGATTTCTTGATCCAGAGACCCTTCTCGCTGATTCAAGAGGTAATAGTAATGGTTCCACTAATGATTAAACGAGTTCCAATCGCACAAAGATAATGTTGTACCGTCTAACCAAACTCAATACATATTAAGCACAATCTAAAGATGAAGGCGACATCTGTGTTTCAGGTGGGATTCAAATAAGCGAACTTCTGGAGGCCAGTTGGTAATGCACGGGCCTGAGAACCCAAAGGTCACGTGGTGACCTTTCCAGTCGCAATCATGATAATCTCTCCTTTACGTAAGAACTCTAGTACCCCTGAAATTTGGTGTCAAACTGAGTAATATGTTGATAATCACTTGAAAGAAACCTACTCTATGAAACTATCCCCCGTAGCCAGGTCGGTACCGCGCCGGACTGAGAGCTCTAAGGTCGCGGATTCGAATCCCGCCTCGGGCATGGATGTCATGTTTGTCATGTTTTGGGTTAGCATTCAGTAAGCTTAGACGGTGCGATATACCTTATCAGTTGACACACTTCAAACTAACTACTTTCCCGGGCTAACTAACATATCATCATCGAAAATGCAAATCCCTGGTCGGAGCAAAGAGTTTTTTGATCAGGATTCGCCAAGTGCCTACACCCCTTCGGCCCACCTATATTACGCATTTGATAGTACATATTCTAGGAAGCAGTATATAAAGGACTTTCGGTCAAGTCCAAGGGGAAACTGAAAGGTGATGCGGGTCTCAAGGACCAGACAATCGCGGACGAGCGCGGAAAGAAGAGGGAGGAAGAAGAAGAGGAAGTGAAGGTGGGAACAAAATAAAAAAGATGGAGCAACACTCTTCTCCTAAGGGGGACGCTCATAACTCTCGTCTCTCCCTGAAACCTTCACAATCCCATCGCCCGAGCGATATAAATGTACCCTATCACACTCTTCTACTCTGACCGAGAATCCAGGAAGCTTCCCTCCATACCCTGCTTTAACCCCCAGCGTGCCCAAACCAACCCTTCCCCTACGAACCCCCCCATCTCCCTCATCCACCCCGAGAGTGTGTCTCCCCCCACTCTTCGCCTCCGCCGCAGCCACTCTCGTCAGCATAGTCCTCCCCTCCCCTTTCCCGCCTCGACCCCCTCCCCTCTCTCTCCGCCACACTCCCCGCTCTCCGGATCAATGAAAGGGAACCCTTCGGGTTTGTTGGGAGAAGCAGACTTCGGGAACCGGCCTTGCTCCGTTCCGTCGTGGGGAGGAGGGAGAGGAGGAAGGATGGGAAGAGGTGGAACGGAGTTATTTTTGTTTGGAGATGGGTAGGGAGGAAGACTTGGAGCGGTGTGGGGAATTGAAGTAGGCTGCGTGGGGTAGGCACGAACGAACTGGGCGGGGTGAGGGACTGGCGGCTTGCTGGGAGTATTTCGTACCGCCGCTCATTTGTCCGCCTCATGATCAAGGAGAGGGCAATGATGAGGGAAAAGAACAAAGGGAAACGAGAAACCTCGGCGGGGACCCCGCGCGCACCCAGATGAGAGAGGACACGCCCGCTTTGCTCCCGACGGCGTATTATCTTGTGGGTGCCCGGAAGAATAGGAATGAGGAGGGAGGGTGACGGTCTCAATTTCGCCCGACATGGGAACGAAAATCTGTCCGTCAATCCACGAGTGTGCATGAGAGTGCGCTACGGACGAAGGTCCCTGTAAGTCCTTTTACGAGTAGTTTCGGGGGCGACCGAAGAGGCTGTGCGCGACACCGTGGCACAGTTTCGCAGACTATGCTTTCTGGTGCAGCCAACCTATCACAGTAACTACCTCCGCATACGCCCATGGGCGTTCAAAATGGCTACTATTTTTTTCTACAGCGCGAGTAGAAAAATAAGTCGAAGCTGGGCAAAAAATAGGGGGGCACAAAACGGAAGAGGTGGAGGGATTTTAGATGACAACGGGCGTGGTAAAGGAGATGCGCGAAGGAAAAATTCGTAGTTCGAACAGGCTTTCACTAATAGCAGAGAATATCTGAAAGAAATCTAAAATCCTTTTCACAAGATAATTGATCCAGCACAAGGTCGATTATATTCGCTAGTATGATAGCTCTCCAGTATCGTGTGATGTAGAACCAGTATGCTGGCCAACAAGAATGATCGCTATCATACTTGCAGATCTACTTGATTTCATACCAGATGCGGTGTCAAATTGCTACTAGCTCCCAGTAGGACCCAGCGACAGTCGAGTTATGTTATGTTATGCTATTCAGGGGAGGCGGCCGACAGCTGAGGTCATTTGCGCCATATAGGAGAGGTAGGTAATTGAGTAATGGTAGGAGTTTTCAGAAAACGGAGGAAGGGTGGAGAGAAACCCGGCGTCGGCATTAGCCTACTCTTAACGACAGGCGCCAAGTTGATCACAGCTTAAAGTTCCATCCGACGGACGGAGTACTGAACGGTGAAATGCCCTCCAATACGCACTCAAGTAGGGACCGGCTAACCACCTAATAATCCGCCACTGACGGCAATTGAATCCGAACCCTCGGGATGGGAGGCCAGTACTCTAGCCATTACACCAACCCGATCCTCCACAGTGGCAGTCGACCAATCACGTCGCGTTACAGACGGTGTACGATCTTCTCTTTTTTTACTGATATTACATACTTCCTCATCGCAACCACAAATTCAATGATCGTGTGAAACCTCCTAGGTTAGTTGCAGTAATGCTAGATTCTGTCCTCAATATCAAGTATCGGCTAGCACATTAGGTATTGCGCTGGATCAAGTACTGTGTGGCACGGCACGGTAGGTACGGATGTAGAATGGATTCGTGCAGTTACGAAAAGGACGGTTCTTGAGGAAAGATGAAGAAAAAAATGGCGGCAATTGAGATATTCGCCGGGTTAAAATTGGATAAAGTATGATTAACACGAAGGAAGATAATGGAAAAAATTCTGAGTATGGTTTCAAATGAGATAAAGTTGAAGGAGGAAATTAGGAGGCAGAGCACGCGGATGAATCACATAATCAAAGGTAATGGTATATCGAAGGCCAGAAAGCACAAAGGAGGGACAGGTTTTTCACATTAGATGAAGAGTCGCAAGACATGTGCTGCATTAAATAGGAAACATTATAAGAAAATTAATGCTCAGAAGCGGAAAAAGAAAAGAGAAGTGGTTCATGGAAACCTACACCCTCTGGAATATTAATACTAATCTAATCATATAACGAGTAATGGCAACATTGATAATAGTAAAAAAAATACAAAACGAGGACATGCTGCACATGGTAGTAGAAGAATTGAGGTGGCTGGTATATATTGAGGGAAAAGGTAAATGTATAGTTCCGGGGGGCTTTTCTTTCCGCAATGGCGGAGAGAATTAGTGGTAGGCTGAGAAGATATAGGTGCACGGCCACAATACAGGACGAAAATGGTAATAAAATATGAATTTTTTTAGATGGCTGTAGCTTGGAAGAGAATATGCTGAGCAGAGCATTAGAATGACGCGGGAAAATGGGTATTAACAGCCAAACGAGGCGACAAAAAATGCTATAGGCCACTAAATAAATCTCTCATCTTCAGAAATTCCACCTCATTCGACGTTATTTTGCGGAAGAGTATAGTAATGCAAAGGAAAAACATATGCTGTACCATCCAATGGTTGAATTTAAATGATAAACATGATTCCATGCCTAGGCGTCAACACAAATTGGCCGACATGTAGAACCTACCATTCATATGTGAATCCCCAAAAGAATAAAGATAACCAAATTCACTTTCCTAACACAATTTCCACAACCCGCGAATAATTGAAAAATCTTCTCCATTGAACTGCTTTCTTTCCAAGGGTGTTCTCCAACACATATTATAATGCTAATTATGAGGTGTTGTCTTTTGTGGTCACAAGTCTCACACGCTCGTTCGACCGCGGTAGTGAGGTGATTAACACGCCGGCCAGGCAACCCGAGGATCGTAGGCTCGAATCCCATCTCATGCATGAGTGTTGTGTTCTTGCTAGGATTGAGTTAGACTGTGCTGTGTAACTTTAGAAGTTGGAGTACCTGAAGACTACGAATTTCCAATAATTCCTACGATTGTTCACTATCGGAGAGCACTTAGAGTTCGGAACTCCGTCCGTCAGATGAGGCGTTAAACAGTGGAGCCATTGGGGTACTTCATTAACTGTAGGCTAATGCCGACGCCGGGTTTCTCTCCACCCTTCCTCCGTTTCCCGAAAAATTCTTTCCTCAAAACAATTTTTGTGCCCACCCCCTATTTCTAAATCGCGCTAATGACCTTAGCTGTCGGTCGCTTCCCATAGAACAGCTTAAAACTCATTCACCTAACTCACGGTTGTTTTAAGACGTGACGAGAAATTTTATAAGGCACCGAAGGTTACTCATGAGGAGGAGGGAGCAAAAGTGAACTCTCTCTCGGAGCGCAATCGGCTCGTTCCGGAAGGAAGTCCGCGGTGGAGTAATCCTCTCGGCCGCCTCCCAGAAAGACCTTTTGTTCCCCTCCTGACTTGCTTCCTCTTCGCCCGCCAGACCTCCTCCCCCACCTCCCACTTCCCGGCCACCTCCTCGCTCACCTTCCTGCCCTTTCCTGCCTCCCTCCCTCCCTGCATAAACCAGCCCGATTCCCAAGGTCATCCATTCGACATCAAGAAACGATACGCGCGCTCATGAAACGATGCCGACGGCCCCTCTCCTTAGGGCGAACGCCTTTGATAACATTAGCCCCTCGGGCCGACACGCCGGCTTTCGCTCATAAGGACCACCTTCTCTTCTGCCGGCAAAATTGTTGCTGAGGCTACCACAGTATTAACATATTCCACTGTCTAACTGTCTACACCACTGTTCAATTCGAAGGTCAGGTTAGGGCGTGAGGGCTTAGCCCAAAGACGTGCACAGTTCACGTCACAGGGTAGGGGGTTAATTTATTTCTATGGTCTCTCACAAAGATACGATATCCGGAAATCCATCCAGAAAATCATGTCTAAACCTCCGGTAACCCAACACTAACCACAAGAACACTACATCACTATCCTTCACATATCTTTTTATTCTTTATTCTACTTATTATTGATGTTCAAGTGGTTAAGATAAGTTTAGACGGGCATGAAATACTCATCGCCCGATAGTACTGCCTCTTCTCACCTCCCAATTCTGCGTTTACCCAACATACACAGCAGTGTAAAAAATAACTGATGATAAAGTTATTCATGTATTTATAGTTCACTCTGAAGAGTAAATTGATCGACCGAGGAAGTGCTAAGAAGAGTAGGAGAAAAGAGAAGTATGCTGACATCTGTAAAAGAAGAAGGGGCAACTTAATCGGCCATATCTCGAGACATGATGGCCTGATGAAAACTATCGTCGAGGGAAAAGTGAACGGGAAGATTGGAAAAGGCAGGCCTCGTATGAGATACATGGAACAGTTTGTGAAGGATCTAAAAGAGAAGAATTACGTCACAATGAAAAGGTTGGCCGATAGAAGAATCGAGGGGAAAGCTGCGTCAAACCAATCCTAGGATTGTTGACCAATGATGATGATAGTTCACTCAAGATGCACTCCATTACTTCTCAAAACATAAAAGACCGAACTGATACCTATAAAAACATAGCTTGACATTTCATCTCGACTCGTATTTTGTTAAAAGAATCCCGTAACATTCTTCGCTGAAATTCAGCGGCGAGAACGGGGTTAAGGCCCTCTGTAACATGTGCCCTCAGCTTCCTCCAATACAAATAGTCAACGTACAACGTCGATCATAAATACCAGTGTGTAACTTAGAAGAGAACGGCGCGAAATCCACGCACATGACTCAGAACAAGCAAATTGCAACCAGATAAATCTCACATTTTTCCTTTTCCAAAAAGATACATATACTCTGCATTTACTTCTGACAACATGGGAAATAGCATACTTCATTTCGCAGGATACCACCACGATGACTTGAAAACATTCTGGGACAAACAGATTGCATTTCTTATTCCTTTATCAAAGTTATGTCGTTTTTTACGGCAATTCGGGACCGCTACGCAATCAAAGCAGGATATCCGAAAAAAATCAAATCGGAACGCAGTTAAAACCACACTGAATACTATTTTACCCCCAAATATAATAAAGGGTAGAGTCCTAATGACTCATGTCACTACAGAACCGGTGGTTCATGGGGAAGGTATAGACGACTGATCTCACACTGACTGAGGGTTGCCAGGAAGTTAGTCTCGTCCATATTGAACTGAGTTGTAGCAGAAAAGAGCAGACACCTTACGTCCGAGAGCCATATGATCCTCATGCGATCCATGACACACTGACGTGGGGTTGAAATTTCATAGCATAAATTGGGTGATTTGATGGTTTCGGCGTGATTCTGGGCTTAACACAATCAGCACTTAAGATCCAATTAATCATTATTATACTGTCAAACAAATTACGAGGGTGCACACCGGCTGAGTGAAAGTTCACCCGAAACAATTTCTTTACAGCAGCGGGCTTATCATGCAGGGTGATAATTTTAAGGTTCCCTTCGAAAACCTGTCTATTTAATTACCTGCATGGCATTGGATGAGCCTGATGCATTTCGGATGAAGGTTTGCGCAGATGAAAAAGCGTACTTCGCAGATGAAAAAGCGCGCTTCTTAAGTCCTCAGGATCCCTTGACCAACGAATCGAGGAAGAACCGATTGTACAGAAATTACCACTTTTTTACGACTTCTTTATTCGAAAAATACGTGGAATTCTTCCAAGAAAACGCAAATCATTAAGAAGTGAACGGAAAAATAATTTATAATCGATCGAAAGAGGTAAGGAAAACATCAACGGCTTCTATTCAAGACATGAGTTGATTCTGGTAATTTTTCCAAGTCGGAGTAAATCAGGAACTCGTAAGGCACTCACGGATCGACATGAACTTTGGATACAAGGTGGCGAACACCGTAATATCTAAGTAGACCGAATGGCCAGGATACGATTGCCAAAACAAAAAAATCCAAAACGGAAGGACCTAAATAAAACCTATGCACACATACACACACAAGCATGTGCCAAACATGCGAATGACAGGAAACCCCTACTACAACGTCAAAAAGATATGGATGTGTTACTGCCCAGAACAGAAACTTTGCCGACGCGAAACAATTGTCTATCATGATGTATCTATTTAAAAGCACGTCCATAAAACTTCTATACGCTTTCGCAGGAAACGTGGGCAAGGGCTACAGGAAAACATGTTAGCACCTCATTATTCAACAGTATAACCATCACGAAATTCGTCATCGTTAACAAAAGGAACCAAGAAAAGCAGCATAAATATAGACGAATAATGCACACTTCTGGAGATACAATAGATAGGTCGCTAGCTCAAATGTCAGGTACATTGGCTCCAGTTAAGCACATCCTTCTATCCCGCGAGAATTTAATGTCAGCCCAGTATTGCATGGCAACCAAAGTTGTTCCACGTTAAAAATCAGTAGCTATTATCTCAGCACTAACTTGACCCTGTGAAATTTTATCCATTCTTCTCCTTGACTCTTAGATTCACATATCCTTTCACACTCCCTACTCACCACCACTCCGACGACAGCCGCTTTCTCTGTGTGCGGTAAAGCACCTGCGACTAATACCGCGCGGTATTTCTCCAATACAGTGAACCAAAACAATCCTCATATTCCCTGCTCTATACATTTCAGAGAAGAAAAGCAGTTAAAATTGATGCTTCACTTTATGTGGCTCATCTTCGTTACACGAAACATTTCGTCAAAACCGAAACAAATCCTAGAACCGGGCGAATAGTCACACCCACATACACATTTGCATACACTTACTTCTTATATTTAACTCTCCTACCTTATAAATTTGTCGTCTTCTCACGAACCACCTTTTCTTCTCTCCGGCACTCAACACAAAACACTGTACAAACACCAAGTGTATATTTTCATATCTTCCTTCCTACTGTTGGCCGCGATGTTTCTGGTTTTATTTACTTTTATGTATCCTTTACAGCCGCTTTCCTCCTGCGAATATTTAAAGCTGCACTTTTCACTCACAAAACACAGTAAATACCGTCACTAAACGCGAAGTTTTACGCGGGACAAGTCGCAGTGAAGACCTACGTGCATGCAAGACGGCTTGAACAGGGATCGGGGGCGTAGGTGGGGAACAACCCGACAAGGGTGGAGGGTATGTTGATATAGCAAGACACCACGCACAGCTGTAGACTGAAGCGGTCACTGGCCGTGAAAACAACACTGTATATTCCCTCGATGTTATTAACTCCACAGTATATTCATCCGAAAGGGCACAGAATTTTTCAGTCTCTACTACTTTGAACCATCCCGCGCTGAGTTTATGCAGACGGTTCCAGATCTTCAGGAGTCACCATGGTGAGCAATCCTACAGCTCAAGAGTCAACAACGGCACATTGCCTCATCCCTCGCTGCGGATATACTGAAGATTTTCCTGCCAGTGCGCCGCCGAGCTCGAGGCCTAACACACCTGCAACGACGGAAAGGCCATCTGTTGGACGACGCGAAAGAAGATGGTTTCTCAGACAACTAGCGCCAACTGTGAGCAGGAATAATTACTATTTGGTCAAGGGAAGACATTTGAAGACATTCGAGAATTGGGCATACGAATGTAGATGAAATTTGCACAGGTTACAAAAATCACTTGGATTACATAAACTCTGCGTTGTTAAGCATTATATACGCTTGAAAACCAATAAAATAAGAAATGATTCAAGCTCGATTTAAATATGACTCAATCATAAGCCAAAACTTAACATTGGATACGATTTTCACTGGAATGTTTATTAACATCTCTAACCCACTATTTATGGCAAGATTAAACGTAAGACACGACATCACTTGACGAGTCATCAGAATCATTATACAGTTTAAGCGTCCGAGAACACTTTGGTTTCATCATTTTGCTTACAAAATCTCATTCCATCAATTGGTTTGGTGGTGGTTTAATCCACACTGAGTATAAGGAAGATGCTTTATACTACCCTTTGCGAAAAAAAACTGTTGGATTGCTACAGTTACTGTTGGATTTCAACACTTGTTGTTGAATTTCAACAGTTGGCCCAATTTACTGTTGAAGTTTTCAACTGTTTTTCTCGCATACCGTACATCACTGAGTTTGAGCTAGTAGGTACTATAATTATCTTCATTCCATACAGAACAAATTCTCAGCACACTATTATATATTTTTAGGATTAGTATTCCCTATCATACCTATTATATATGCCAACATGGGTGAATGTGATCAATAATTACATTGTTAGGCATATTATTGGAATGTTAGTCAAAAGAAAATTTATAGACGTCCTTTCTTAAAGAAACAAAAAAATATTTAGATTACCCAGTAAGCGAAGCCTGTTTCACATGATGCTTGATCCAGCACGTGTGCTAGCAGCTACTTGAGATTGAGGACGGAATTTAGTGTGATTGGAACCGTCCTAGGAGGTTTCACACGACCGTTTGAACTTGGGATTGCGATAAAGAAGTATTCAATACTAATTTAAAAAAGAGAAGATCGCACACCGTCTGTAACGCGACGTGATTGGTCGACGGCCACCGGGTCCTGTAATTCAGTAAGAATAATAGCTAATATATTATACTTGCTTGCCAGCATAATGGTTCTGTTCACATGAAACTGGAAAGCTAGCATACTAGCGAGTATCCTCGACATTGCGCTGGATCAAGTATCGTGTGAAACTGTCTGTGACAAATTCTAAGATGCAATGACCGATAAAAGTATTAGAAGACTGACTGAAAAGTCGGCGCGAACAAAAAATAATAAAATTCAAAAAATTTGTCACGGAGTGTGCCAACTTCAACCAATAGAATTGTGGTGAAATCTGCTTCCGCGGCTACATCGCCACATTACGAAAAAGTACTAATTATGTAAATACCGCTATCACTTTCAATCCATATGCTTGAGTCAGGGGAGTATTCGCATTTGCCTTGCCTAGAGTCCTGCTTTTTTAAGTATACTCCGGGGAAAATAAATTTAAATAAATTTTCTCGGTTTTACTCCTTATTTCTGTTAAGTTAACGATAATAACAATCAATTGTATTTTAAGAGGTATTAAAAATATGTTCTTTTGCCATTTAAATAGAATATATATTAATTTTAAGGATAGTAGGACTTAAAGTGCAACATACTTACAATTCACATTAATTGCCATGCGAAAAAATTCACCTGGACTGGGAATGGAACCACGGACCTTTGGCTTTCCGACGAAATTGCCATGCGAATTAGGGATCCTGGGTAGCGTAGTGGTTTGCGCAGTGGCCCGGAAAGCCAGAGGTCCGTGATTCAATTCTTTTCGCATGGCAATTAATATGAATTTCACCGCCGTTCACGTGACAGACTTGAAATATCCTACATATATATACAGGATACTTTTTTCACTTAGAAATCAATGAGAATTTCACCGTTCCCAATGTCGCCGTTCACGCGACAGACTTGAAATATCCTACATATACCCGAATCACGCAGTTGATACGTTTTAAAAGCAATAAAAATAAAAAAAATACTACTATTTTTTGCCCGGAATTAATAACGTATGAGATTTCAAGGGTAAAAAAATCAATTTTATTGTTTTCCCTGAGTTTGAAGCGATAACAATGTTAGATTTACTTCAAGTGGCAATAAAGCGTCCCCCATGACGAGAAGTTTTTGTATTGGTACTGTGCACATTCGCACGCGGCGCGGCGGCATTCATGTTCAGAAAATGTTGGTGAGAATTACAATACTGGAATGAGGCTTGCGAAATCTTAGTTAGTTTGTGGAAAGACATTTAGTGAGGCAGTGTACGGAAGAGAACCCTCTGGAACCAGCGTAGGCAGTCTATAGTTTCAAGCAAAGTTGGAATTGCGATTTGTAAAGTACTGACCAGCGTAGGTTTCAATTCATAACATCTTTTTTTATATTTTCTTTCCCTTGGACTACTTATATCTATTGGACCATTTCGTTCTTTTGAATCACTTCTTTATTTTGGACCACTTCTTTCTTTTGGAATTAGCGGAAAATACCTTTCTCGCGCCGTTTTTCTTCAGCTCATCATTATTCCTAGGTACCTCTCTTTACTCCATTAAAAACGTCTAATCTTTTCCCCACTCTTACTCGTGGGCCTCATTTTCCTCTAGCGCAGCCATTACAATGCCATCGCCTATAACTATTAATCATTATTAAGCATCGCCATCCATCTATCACACTTCCTTTTTTCCCCTCCTTACCTTTTGTATTTTTCTTTCCTTGAATTTCATTATAATCTACTAATTTTCCTATGTACATGCTATTATATTTGAGTTATTCTTAAACTTAAACTTTACTGTCAGTAGGATTTCGCAGGTTTTTCACACCCCCTTCTTGTGTAGGTGTTTTCCTGCAGTGGGTTTTTGCGTAAAGGATGTAAGCATAATAATCCTCACGTTTTTCCCACATTGTAAATTTTTTCACACACTATTAGATATGTAATATTGATATATTGTGTATGTATATTTCTTTTGTGTTAATTTATCATTTTTTAATTCCTATAAGTGTATTCTTTACTGATTTTTTTTAACCTCAGATTGTAATTGTTTTAGGTATTGACCACCATTTATTTTATATATTTATTTTGACGAGGGGTTAGATGGCAGAAGGGACAGTTTTGTCTCAATCTCGCCCCAATAAAGACCTTTTATTATTATTATTATTCCTCACTATTTCTTTCGGTAATTTTCTCTCCACCAGCCGCGGAGGCCAGGTCGACAAAGCCCCGGCCAAACAACCAAGGACGCAGGTTTTGAATCCTCCTCGGACACGAATATTTTATGCCTTAGAATCAAGCTTAGTTACCAACATATCTTGAACCTCATTAGATACTATTCGCGACATGCGAACGTCTGCCGCAGTCTATAAGTGATAGACCGTCGCGACCGCGCGCACCGCTTTCTTCCATAATCTTAAGTTCCTATCTCCTCTGTCGTTCATCGAGTGGGTGGCCCCTTCTCAGATTCACAACGAGCTGCTACACGTTGTTTTCGACGTTTCACGTCGGTAACATCACCTGCGGGCAGACGGCGTCGGCTACTGCTCCACCGCTAATTTTGCGCTCGATTTTTCAGGCGCTTCCCTGATGAAAATTCTCCTTTAAATTATTGTGATAACGTACATCAGAGACAGCAGAAGATTACCATAGAAAAAACTAGAATGAAATTTTCGTTTAGATACCTACCTTTCACTCACCGTTTTGAAATGGCAGACGGGAACCTGACCTAAGAGGTGTTAAACAATGTTGGGTTGGGGTTGGTTATTCAGGGGAGGTGACCGACAGCTGAGGTCATTTACGCCATTTAGGATAGGTGGCTTATTGGGTAATGGTAGGAATTTTGCAGGGAACGGAGGAAGGGTGGAGAGAAACCCGGCGTCTTAATAAAAGGCGACAAGGGGACCACGGCTAAACGTCCCACCCTACGGACGGAGTACTGAACTTGAAATTCCCTCCACTAGGCACTCAAGCGGGGACTCACACTCAAGCGGTTTTCCAATGAAAAATCCGCCACTGAACCCGGGCCCTCGGGATGGGAGACCAGTACTCTAGCCACCACACCAACCCGATCCCCACAATGTTGGGAAGGAGAGATGATTGTTGTGAGAAAGTATTAGTAGTAGGAGGTGGAGTAGGTGGATGAAACAGGTAGGTACTCAGGGGCAACGTAATGGCGAGATCGAGGAAGAATAGAAAATGTATTATGTACGAGGGGTAAGAAATATTATGACTTGCCGAAGGAGATAAATAGCGTGAGGACGGAAATGATAGATGAAATGCAAAGGAGAGTAGGGACACTCCATCAAAACCGACCCTAACCAGTAGAAAACTATCAGTCAAAATAAATCAATCAAAGCTACTGAGTGAATTTGGACTTTGGCTCGCGCCACACGCTGACAACTGCGCGATTTGAAACATATCTAATTACGTAGCAGCGTTAAGTGATAAGAATATGATTCATGTTAGTTCGTTCGATGAGGAATGGTAGCCCGTAGTCTGTTTTCGTGACGTTCGATTTCTCATTCATGCACCTCCAACTCCAGACCAGATTATAAGAAGTTACCATTTCAAAACTTGATTGTACACCTCCATTTTCTTCCCCTTCTCAGCCTCATCAAGTACAACATTTCGACTTCCTGTTCACCATATTTTTTCCAAATCCTCTAATCTATTCCAACCCTCATGCCCCAATTTTCACAACCACACCACGTAATCGGATGCCAGTGCAGAGTCCCTGGCGTCAAAGTATTACTGCCCTTTAATTTTCAGGACATTTACATTTTCAGATTTGTACAGTAATGGCATAAGCAGATTGAAACTGATTTTCCATTTCTGGATGTCAGACATTATTCTGGCCTTTAAGGACAGGGCACCCACATCTCCCCCATGGAGAAGCAATAACAGAGCATCAGCATCTTGTGGTACGCATGCACTGACCGTTTGAACCCCCATTATGTCTTCCAGCTGATCAAATAATCCGTCTCTTTCATCCTTCTTATGTCCCCAGATAGCATGCAAATCTGAACAACTAGGTTTGTCGACACCACTTTTATTTCCATTATCAATATACTATAACTCACCAGCTCACAATCACTACCCATTTCCCACATTTTGATTTCAACGCTAATGCTAATTCCCACAGACTCTCTTCCCCTCCAATGTATATCTCTCTGTAGCCTACACTTTCAAAGTCTCCTTGGTTCTTCCATCTTCTTTCGCTTAATCCCAACAGATCAATATTTCCCCTCACCTTTTCATGCTTTGTTTTTTAGTTTCCCTGTCTTTGTATTGTACTGCCACTATCCATGCAAGGATTTCATGTGGTGTTGGACCACAGAGACCTTGCTTCCCCTGCTGTCAGGCACAACACCCACCCAACTCAATTGTGACCGAGATCCAAATCACTATTCCTCAAATCCATTGTGTTCTTGAGAAAGTTTAATGGGAGTGGGTTTCTATTGCCTGTCTCAATAGTGTGTTTAATGTGACATAATCAACAAATTCTTTTTTTATCCTCTTTCCGACAGAGACAGTGGGACTTCCCGATCCCCTTCGATGGCCTACACGACAGGACATTCAGGACGAGGGTATCCCGGCCGAGCAACCACCAGGAGAGACGATGAACAGAAGGGGAAGACCAGCCAGGGTTTTCCCGAGTAGCCACACTTCTTTCAGTGCCTCCTTCCCGACGTCCACCCCAGGAGACTAGAGATTAGTGCCTGCATGCTGCCGAACATTTAAGAGGAAGAAGATAACGATGACCCTCTTAGAGCCTCCTCATATGTATAATTCTTTCCCCTCCCCTGACTCCTTCACCGGATTTTCCAAACCCTCAGGCACTGAAGACCATCCACAAATTCTCGCCTTTCTCCTTACCCTTCATCCATCTACCCATCTCACCACCCCTCCTTCTGCCTCCCTATGTAAGCTCATACACACCGACATTTGTTGCCAGAGGATGCTGTAAAAATCGAAACCCGGTCACAATAAACATCTTCCTCTGTAGATGCTGCTCATTTTTAGTTACTATTTTGTGACAATCACTTGAAGCCGCACCAACAGTAGCAGATGCCAATCACAGCCTCTCTGCGGTAGATACTGTGAAGATAGTACCCAGACTACCTTTCATTTGGTTCCAACCCTGTGACCAATGTGGCTTATGTGACCATACTGACATTAACTCTCATTGCTCCTGCCAGTTTAGCCCTAGGGGTCACAGGAACATACAAGCCCCTCCCACCATGACAAGTCTTAGTATAGCATAAGAAGGGGAGAAGTCATAGGAACAAATAGGTGAACTAATTTGATAGGATCAGAAATCAGTTTGAAGTCCTGAGTACTTCTACTTTTTTCACATTGAAGGAGCAGAGAGTAACAAGCACCATCACAAATCCAGTGTACTTATTCAACATGAATATGGTTGCATGGCAGTCTTGAGTTCTGTCAACAAGTTGATTTCATCTGGTTTTGTTAAGTACTTTCAATGTGAAGATAAATTCTTAAATTACTCCCTTTTCCTTTAATTAAATTTGGGGATGATTAAAATTAAATTATTGGGAAGCAATGTTTAATGAGCAGTTAACCTATTCAACTATTATGTTTTTGGTTGAATGTCCAAATAATCCTATTTACTTTTATTAATTACAAAATAATATTGAGTCAATCAGTAAATAACATTAAAAAACTGTTATTTAACATTTATGTTAAAAAATATTAGTCTAGCCAATTATTTTAATAATATATAAATGAAAAAAAACATGAATGTAATTAATGCTAGATAATCTATGATAGATTACTATAGTTAAGCTAAACAGTGAACATTTTGCCAGGCTGGCAATCATCAGCCCTACACTTGAATAGGTACACAGCATCAATGCAAGAACAATAAATAAGTTTCTCAGGATGCAGGAAAATTAGGCTGCAATTTTCTGCAGAAGAAAAAACAAGCGAACTGAAAACCCAAAACAACTAAGTGGTATTACACACATAAATTAACAGTGGCATCGATAAAATAACCATATTATTATCAAAATAAGCCACCACAACGCAAGAAACGATGACAGGAAAATTGAAAGGAAATGACAGATTGTTTCTATTGAAGTTAACAGGTTATAAAAGAAAACCAATATGTTTTCCTGATCCACTTTTCTTTTGCACAGCACCTCTTTCTCCGATATCACCTTGTTCTGATAAGTTTTGTGTAGAGCATCAGAAAGAAATGATCAGGCCATCATTACACTAGAAATATTCAAGGGTTCTTCACTCCTCCCATAAAATCCGAGGTTAGGATAACATTCGCCGATTTCCTTAACACTTTCCCACGTATTTAGATACATTCTCTGATTTTGTAGTGCTGTCATCACCCTAATTATCCAATTACAAGAATGGCCCACATGGTAGGGAAAAATAATTTACCACAAGATGAATGGGAGTAGAAAGAATATTTACCTGAGGAAAGAGCACAAGAAGAATAAGTTTACTTTGACCAGAAGCATCCATAACGAAATATGAAAAGTTTATCATGTACAGGTCAAAACCAAAGTATTATTGATAGTTAGTCAATATTATTTACAGATACAAACTCAGATGCATAAAATAGACAATACGATGAAGATTTCTGGAACATCCAAGGAAAACGCAGAGAACATCTGAAACTATATGAGACGATATGAATGAGCAAGATCAAGTTCTAAGGTATCATGGTCCAAAGACAAGTGGTTCTATGGTCCAAGTTTTATGGCTCCATCTTACATAAGCATAATCTTGAGATTCAATCTGAAGACAAAAGTAATATCTAGTCTCAAAACAAGATTCAAACACTCCATCTTAAAGCTGTCAGAGCAAAATATTATTTACCAGGGTCAACACTAACAGGAGTCATTGAGTTCCACCTCAAACGACATATCATAATGTTTGACCAAACATGAGTCTTCGCCAAGACACCATCTGCACTTAATATGCAAGACCATAGAAATAGCAAAATACTTCAATAAGGGGGAAGGATATAACCTGAGAAGGGTTTGAAGGGGTTCCTGGCTCGAGCAAAAGCCCAATGTTGACATCTCCTGCACAAAATTCAAATTGGCACAACAATGGTGTAATGGACTTCAATGCTTTTATATAAGACCGAGCTGAAGCTGGCAAACGCTCATTCTCTTGAAAACGCTTCCAGTACAAGAATGAAAACGGTTTAGTTTTTTAAAAAATGAACAAAATGCAGCATTGCCCAAAAATCATCCTTCATAGGAGTCATGATGTCCAAAAGCAATAAAATCAATAGGTATGTATCAACAAGTGGAGAATTCAAGGAATATAGTACCTACCCCACTCTTTCTGCCCTCCACCAAAATGAAGTTTTAAGATCACCCTGAACCTATAACATATCAAGAAAGAGCAAACCTGGTTGTAACAGTAATAGCCACTATTGTGAATACTCTTGAAGCACTGAAATTAGCATGAATATCTCATATGTATAATGAAGTGTTTAAGTGAAATCATGTATACAAAATAACCTGCAGAATTTCAAGGGATCAAAATAATTCTATCATTGTCAATTATTATTGCATTTATTCAGGGAATACAAAAAACACAGGTATATTATCATGCTGAGAATAGGATCCCCATTATGCAGAGGAGAAATTATACCCATCTGAGTTAGACAGGTAACTAGTATTGTCATTCTCCACAAACATTTTAGTCATACTCACACAAAAAGTCTTTCTTTTTAATTGCAAAATTCCATCCGTTGTACATACAAATCCGAGATCTTCATTTTTATCTCAATTTCGACCATTTCCCTAGCATTATAAACTCAATAGCTCACCAAATATATCAGTACAAAGACACAATTGTAATACAGTCATATTGGTGGAGACACATGTCAGCTGCACCAATCAGTTCTACTACAATTTCCATTTCCTTACCATTTACGAACTCAGATCAGTTTCCCAACCACTTCCAAATGTCATGAACCCAACTCCTTCTCAGGAATTACAAAAAGGCAGTCACACATGGAGAACTCACTATATTGGTCAAATATCCTCCTTCCTTGCACAATTCTCTTATGACACACCCAACAGTTTTTTTTTCTTTAGGGACGGAAGAGGGGTTCCATGATTGGGTGACAAAGAGTTCCGGTAAGATGTGAAAAATAAAAACTTTGCAGTTTACCAATTGCAAACAAATCAAGGTACACTTCAAAATTTGTCGCTGTGGCTCCACAGCATTACTTATGATTAAAACCTGGAAAAAGATTGAGAGGAGAGCTTTGACCTTAGGACAAAGCAAAATCCCTTTCCACGGCAAGCACAGTCTCTGATTGGTGAATTTTCCACAATGAGAAATGAATATCCACAAAGTTGAGCCATAATTTTGAAATTCAGTCAATATCAAACTTTCAGTGTGTCACAAACTTGAATTGTACAAAAAAAATGTTCAAGGTGCACTATTTGCCAGTGATGACTTCAGAAGTACATGATTCATGCCTTGACATACAAAATTGAACATATTATGGAACACTTCTCAAGCAGGAACCACACCAATCTTGTGTAGATTCTCTGCTGAGTAGTAAATCATTTGGAGCACTATGAATTCTGGTCCAAGTTAAAGAGGATGCCACCAAAACGGCAAAACAACTGAACATTTCTACTTGTCCGGTAAAATTCTACCAACTCAATCTTACAGCGCTCTGCTTCGCTATATAAATCCTGATACTTTGGTATACTTCAATATAAGTTCCTATGGCTTTTTTCACACATGAGCTAAATGCAGTGGATATGATTTACCCATTTCACCCAAAAGGCAAACACACAATATGTGGTAACAGGGTGTGAAAAATTTTCCATGTCCTCAAAAAACACTTCTTGTGCCAATACTAGGTAAGAACTGTTGAAACATTGAAACACACTGTGGTTTTTGTAATATTTTCAAAAGATATCATTCCATAGTGCTCAGTCCTTATCACAAATAAAGATTCAACATAAAAAACTTTTTTCCAGAGTAAAGACACAAGCTTTTTCTCCAATGTGTCTCTAAGGGGAAATTTGTTCTTTCTGACATAGAATTCCACTACACAGGATCATTGTGTAATCGTCGTTGTTACAAGTTTTTCCATTGACACAGATCAAGCGTAAGATTTGATTTTGCTTCTTGTATGTCCAGTAAAAAGGGGGAGGGGATTCGGTCCTGCTGCTTTACTGGCCAGTAACTGGGGGCCACATGCTATTAAGCTAATAATCAACCTCTGCTAAAAGTACCACTGTTGACTCAAAAGTTGGCAACTGATTAATTACACAAGTCCTTTTTGCATAAGTTTAGCATGGGTTCTGTATTAAAATATTTTTTTAAACTTTTCATTTTTCATTTAGTTCCCAAACTTATGCAAAAAATATGGTTCCTTTGCTATAAAAAAAGCCACTTGCACACTTTCTCAGGGTTCCTGCCTTTCCACCATGAGCATGCACGCATATACAAAAATGCCTTTCCTTCAAAGCTAATACGGCCCCTTTACAATGAAAAAGTTCACATTACCCTGAAAAACAATACAGACTTGGTTGCTGAGGAAACATTACAAATATTCACATTCTGAAGTTGCTAGCACTTCATAGTAGCATTTCAACACATAATAGAATAAGAAAATAATATATAAAAAATTCTATTCCAGCTTAAGTCTTTTCTGACCATTTTCAAAATTAAAATGACAATCAACACGCATTCCCATCTTCCTTTGGAAGAATATTTAGAAATTATCACAAGAAATAAACTGATGCTTAACATTAAAGCCTGCAGTTTGCAAGAAAGGAAATAAGTTCCATATATTTATCACACTATGGAAATCATCAACATTCAAGAAATATTACTTCTAAAAATAATTTCCTCATAACCAAGTTTATAGTATTGGGATGTTACACTTGCATCTTGTGTAAATCCACAACTTTTCTTTCAGATTGAGCTGTTAAAATTGTTTTTTCTTTTAAGACAAACTAAAAACTATTACTTATAAGCGAATATAATCATTCTCAGAAAGTAAATGCACCCCTAGTATACGGAGGAAATTAAATGCAGATGATCTCTGAGAAGTGATTCAGAGATCAAAAGGGATACCAATACAGGATTTGTAGCGAGGAAGAAAAATGGTGAGGGAATGGGGGGAGGGGGAGATCATACGATGATGCACACGAAATTAAAACGATAGGCTTCCTGCTGCCTACATGACTTCCATCCCAAAAAAAAAGCTCAAGTCACAAATACCCAGTCATATCAAACCATGCACACTTATTCATCATCACACACAAAAAAAATGATGCCAGACACTCATCAAGAATGCATTCATTTCTGCATCACTGCAAATGCAGGAAGGAGAGTGAATAGGGTCGGAGGGGGAGGGAGAGCTAGGGGGGGGTAGCAGTGGGATGAGTACGATGAAGATGATGACGTGACCAAGACGACGACAAGGGGGTTGGGGAGAGACCAACGAACACGACCGAATCAATCACACGCCTGGTTCCACAACCCCACCGGGAGACTCGACCTCCCCCTCAGCGACGGCCTCTTCCACGTCATCGCCACCCCTATCATCACCTTCCCTGGTGCACGCAGATGATGTTGAGGGGCCACTGGAAGACGGCGTGTGCAAGGAGGAGGAGGAAGAAGTGGAAGAGAGGGGATGGAAGGCCGATCCAAGGCTTGGCTTCAGCTGAAATGTGACGCAGGGCTTGAGGGGGCAGTAGTCCATCTTACTCAGGTCGATCATTGGCCTCCTGAAAGGTAAGATACATCATCTACATTAGTGGTGCACCTGCATGGTCTCCACAAGCTTAAAACTCGTGTTATTATTCCGAGATATCAAGACTGAGGACGAGCCCTGCAGTTTCTGATAGTCTGTTGAAGTCCTTGTTACCCTTAAGGATTGAAGATCCATTAACCTGTATACAAAATCTGTGAATAGATTGTGCTTTTTAGTAATTTTTCGGTACTTTCTTAGAGTAGTTTTCAGAAATTGATTTAATGAGTTCATAAATTGCTTTGTTTGACTTTAATACATCTTTCATTGATATAACCATTTTAATTTCCTGTGTCAATAGTGAAGTACTCTATCTGGTGATTTTTCTACTGCCAGCTATTATTTTAGTCATTTTAGTTTCTATTTCATATCTGCTTAACTTTTAATTTTGGGTAGAAAAGCATGGAGAGGAGGAACTAGCTAGCATATTTACAAATAGTCAAGTTCATTTTCAGGAGGAAGATACAGAATTTGTCTCCTACTCATTATAATTACTCTGTCATCAATGAGTGCATGGTAGCCCAGTGGGTAGTGCGTTTGGTAATGGACCAAAGGGTAATGGGATCAAATCTTGATTTATTTCTATCAATTATATTTATCAAATTGGGATTTACTATTATTATTATGGGAATAGTAATAGTTTTGACAAATGATGGTCATTAGTAAAACAGCCAAGTATTTCAATCGAGCACAAAATACATTGAGCATAAAAAAAAGAAGACAAATTATTTTGCAGTTTCACTTTCGGTGCTTATACATTTATTAGTGAGTTTGCATTTTTACTGTAACTACCGTATTTATTCGTGTAAGCCGCGCACCTTTTTCCTGAAATGCCAGTGAAAAATGGGGGTGCGTGGCTTACACAAATCCTCCAGATTTTCGCGTAAGCAGCTCACAATTTTTCCTCAAATTCCTGTTGTTTTTTCCTCCTAAGTTTCACGTTTTGTGAACATATCAACGTCAATTGGTAAAAATGGTCTAGTAGTAAACTGTACATTTCAAAGAATTCTGAAATTTCGAAGTAATCAGTAATAAAAATCTGCATTTAACTAAGTCTGAGCGTACAACGGTACTTGAAGAAACGTTGGATCAGAAACACCACTTGACAAAGCAATAGACTTATCGTGCATAGATCGTACGTAGGACAACACATTGTAGCACTGATATGCATTTAAATATTGTATCCTCTAACCTTCCGCAAGGGGGGGCGACATATTTACGTCTTTTCAAAATGGTAAGCGGAGTTTGTTTTGGTATCAAGCATCTGTAGCAACATTTTTGCGCATTAGATAGCTCCTTTTGCATACAGATTAAGGCTACATTGCAAAGACACAACAAAGAATTTGTTACCAAGTGGCAAGAGTCGCATGCTCAGAGATTGTACCTTCTTACTATCCGTGCTATTTGCTCCATGCGTGAGAGAAGTAAACGAGTTCAAATCAATCATTTAGCATTTTAAAATAATTTGCAATTATCACCCTAAAAAATGAATTATGATGTGAAATTGCAATCGTTTCCTGTGAGTACAAAACTGCATATTATAAGTGATTCCAAAAAAATTGGAAATCGAGCAGCAGGAAGGAAATATGGTGTATCTGAATCTAGCAGTGACGAAAACTAAAAATGAGAACTGTTACGATATGAATATTCATAAGGGATTTACGATTCTATTTCCGCAAATGTGTTTTTCTTTAGTTTTATAAGAATTATAATTGTTATTACATTGACCTTAGTTTTTCCGTGTGTTCCCAAGACTTTCCGGTGTTGTTATATTGTCTCAGTCCACAGCTACTGCGCAGAGAGCAGACGAGACCACCGCTATTAGGTATAGAAGGCATTCTGCTTTTATTTGTAGATATGCCAACAGATTTCAGTAATAAGAGAGTAATCACGGGTTAAAATTGCACATATTTCTGCAATTATTTCAGTATGTTATTTTGAACAGATGCCACTTTTATAGCTGGATGATGTGATCATTTGTAACTGTGATTACCATGAGATGCTAAGAGAAAAAGATGCACAGTAAAAGGGGCCGTGCATGGATGCACGACGCTATGATGATCGTGATGATATTAACACGTAATTTAATCAACTAATGAGAAAGATGTACTCGTAATTTAGGCACAGCATTTTTATCAAAGATCGTGCATTCATGTTATGACAAAATGATGCAGCCTCATGGGCAAAAAAACATTATTTTTTGATAGAAATAATTTTTTTCCTCACAGGCCTGCCGGAAAATAGGGGTGCTCGGGAAACACGAGGGCGCGGCTTAAACGAGTAAATACTGTAGTTTGTTTTTATCATGATCTTCAAATACATAACAGTTTAAGTAGGGTTGGGGCAGGGATTCGAAGATTCAGTTGAATCCAATCGAATCCATGGATTCGAGATTCAATCAAATCAATGGATTAAATATTTGAATACCAGTGGTGCGGATTCTATGCATCAGCGGTGGAGAACTACATTAAGTCCTCAACTTAACGCGGATCTGAGTTACGCGGATCCAGAGTTAGGCGGATGTTCAGTTAGGCTGGTGACATTCTTGTTTCTCTGCATTTCTATTGCTGTGACAGATTCAACCGCGTGATGACCTGCGACTCATTGCCAAGCGCGCAAGAGTTGATGCCGAACTATGGGTGATCGGAATGCCAACTGTAGTTTCAGACATTACATAGTTGGGTGGCATTTTTTGGTACCCCCCCCCCCCCTTTCTCTCCTCATTGGACATTACCCCTTGGCGGACTATTTACCCTCCGGACTTAGCCCAAGGACATGCACGACAGGCGGAGCCAACGACGCTAACAATGCCTACGATTCCAAAATTCATTGATTCTGTACTGCAGCATTCCAACAAAGCATGCCGCCATATCACACCGCCTCCTCACTGGGGTTGCCATCACTTATATAGCCCCCAGACTGCGGAGGAAGACAAGAAGGCCATCGTACAAGCCATTATTTGGTGTTCTCCCACCAGAGTCAAAAAGAGTTCCTGATGCTCCAATGATAAACTTCCACCTTGCCCACTTGACCCATACCACTTTCCCTCCCCTCAAAATGTACGGGCACTTCCAATAAAAAGTTACCACTTCAGAGCTGAAATTTTTTTAAGTCCCAAGTTGACGGTGATTTGACAATGCTGCGTCACGGCTTCCCTCTGGCGGAGCCTCGCTGCAGCCTACCTAGCCAGCCTAATGGGCAGCCTAAGGGCTGCGTGGTCAATAACAGATGTGTATTAGTATTATAAAAGCAATAATTTCCTGGGTATTATTATTCAAATTAAGAGTCCTATACCATAAATCCTAAGGTTAACTCATAGAAATGCTATGACAATTCAGAATGTTATTTTCTTCTTTTGAGCCTATTCCTAGTCTTAAAACATGGGGATCGCATATTTACAAAGCTTCTGACCATAGCGATGTGAGAATAAAAAATATCAATGAACTCACTCTGAAATGGCACGGACGTGAAGCAACACCAATAAATCAAGGAATTAATTATTTAAGGGACACATTCAAATTGGAGGGTGATAATGAACAATGATGATTTGTGATTTCCTCTTCTAAGTGAACGTCGATTTTAGATGTCATGTCAATGCGTGACGACGGTGGCGAGCATAGAGGTATGTTCGGGACCTAAGACTTCGTGCAGCGCGACTCGGAGAAATGACCATCTTTAGGGCATGAGAAGAAGTCGACCGTTCAGTAATCCCTTGGTCCCTTCTGCTAAAAAGTTAAAGGAGGGGGAGGAGGGAAAGGGGTTTGTTTTCGGTTAGAGCTTTGTGAGGGTCCACCAGAGGTAAGCCGTGATGCAGCATTGTCAAATCACCATCAACTCGGGACTTGAAGTGGTAACTTTTTATTGGAAGTGCCTGTGCCTATCGACCATTTTCACGTTAAACCCTATTCCACTTCGACCTTGCCGAAAACACCCCCTCCTTATGCCAGAAAATATGTACCTCCCCTCTCACGCCCTCTGTTAGAGTCGAGACGGCAACGAGTTCACTTCTTGGCTACGTCCGTCGGTCTTGAGTTAGTTTTTTGGTGACTTCATCATTCTCGAGAGTCTCTTAGAGGCCATGGTCTATTGTTGCAAGTTATTAGGGTTTCCCTGAATTGGGAAGAGTATTTCAATTTGTTGGTTTGTACTGCTGTCTATTTTTGTTGAAATACATTGTTTGTTATAGTTAGATTATCATACTTTAGTTTGTTGCTCTATTGTGACCTCATCTTGCTCACCCGAGTTAGGAAAGAATTTTGTCCCCTGGACAAGCGTTTCTCGTGAATTCATTTTTCATTTGTGAAACGCTGCAGGTGGATAGGTGATATTTGATCATCGTGATGGTGAAAATGTCTGATGTGATCAGGCATCAAAAATTTTTTCTCAGCATAGTTTGACCTTCACGCGTTAAGTCGACGCATAGTTATTTATCTACTCTATAGATGACGCCTGTTGCCCAATACAGCAAAAAAAAAAAAAAGAATTTTTGGGTAATTATACTTATTTTAGATTTAAATATCCAGTGAAAGAAAGATTGGATTTGTGTTACTCAAGGCTGTTGTATTATGTTAACTTGACGGCCTCTCAAAAGATGGCATTTCCTGTAATCGTCGCCGATTGCTGCTGTGAAAGCATCACCGCTAATGGTTCAAAAATGGATAGGTAAGTTGTGGTGTTTCAACTTATGTGGATTTCTACTTCCTTTTTGCTATAATGGACAACAGGCATCATCTAGGGAGTAGATAATTAACTATGCATCGACTTACGTTGGAAGGTCAAACTACGCGGGAAAAAAGACGTTGATGCCAGATCACATCAGACTTTTTCACCATCATGATGATCAAATATCACCTACTGAACTATGCAATGCCTTAAACTACAGTTGGCATTCTGAACACCTGTAGTTTGGCATCAACTCTTGCATGCTTGGCAATGAGTCACGGGTCGTCACGTGGTTGAATCTGTCGTGGCAACAGAAACGCGGAGAAACGCAAGCATGTCACCAGCCTAACTGAACATCTGCATAACTCCGGATCCATGTATCTCAGATCCGCGTAAGTCGAGGACTTAATATTGCTCAATTTTAGCATTTAAATTGTAAAATCCATGTACGGAAATGTTTAAGCAGCATATTGTAAACTAATAACTCTTGTCCACATATGAATTCTTTGAAATTCCCCAATTTGAAAATTCTAACACAAAGTTCCTCTGCATTCTTCCAGCAGCAGTATTTTCAGAAAGAGAAAGGCTGTTGCTCAGGATTTTAACCCGAGACCCTAATAGGAAGTAATTTTGGTTTCAACAATTTAACATATTAAAATTGGCTATTTATGCAAGGCCACAACTAAAAGCATGGGGCACTCTTTCATGTCCGATATCAATATAAATTAATTAAATATAAATATATTGGTATTCAGGGGAACAGAGCGCTTCAATATATAATTTCTAGAAAATCTTTAAATGAACTAAAGTTAAGGAGTCAAATATAAATGAAGTCGCACCCCATGCTTTTCGTTGTGGACTTCGAACGAAAATCGAATCGCGAGGATTTTTTTAGATGGGGGTGTCCAGAAAGGCTCTACTTTAAGAAGTTAGATTCAGCTTTGATTAATTTAATTAGAGAATTCACAAGAAAAGAAGCATTATTTAACAATTTACAGATAAAAGAAAGATTTGAATTTAATGAAATTGAGGATTAGGATTTGGGACTAAGTTTCAAGATTTGGATTCTAGATTTGGAATCGATAAAAAAATAGATTCCAATTCGATCAAATTTTGGATTCGCACCATCACTAATCATGATACGCCCACAAAACACTATTTGAACGTGTTAGACCCCGTGAACAGATTCCTTGCGAAGAGGATCCCAAATGTGGGCTTGTGGAGCCTGCTAAGCCAGTGGAGGGCACTGCACCTGTTGAGTGGGAGGGAGGGGGCTCACGAAGCAGCCTTATCCTGGCTGGGTACCAACCTACTTCCACCCCAGATTTCCTCTGTGGAGTATCATCCAATAATGCAAGGGAGAGATGAAAGTGCCTCCGATTGGACTAGGATTCTGATGAGGCTTTTTTGCTCCCTCTCCAATGGCGTGAATTAGGTTTCTCATAGGATGGTTCTACTTATCATCTAGTGTTGTATCTTTAACAAGGATTAGGCTACAAAACCAGTACCAGCTTCTTTATCACTGCACAGGCACGGAGCTGAGAAGCTCTCTTTTAAGATATTTTTTCAATCACTGGGTTGGAGCGAAAGGCGATAAACGTACACTATTACATGAAATAAATACATATGGGCAAATGAACATTGTTACCGTTGAATATGCATGCGCCCAGAAGATAACATCATTCAAAATGATAGTAAGACAAACGAAGTGATCATATGAACCAAGCGAACTTGTACTTTCTCTGATATTCTTGGCTCTTGGCGATGGAAGAAGGGAAGGGAGATACTTACGAAGAGGATATTATTCCTCGATTCGCTCGACGCATCGAAATGCTCAAAGAGGATGGTATATGAAACCTGATTCTTTCGATGATAACTATTATAAGCCAGAATAATTAGGCCGTGGAGTAAGGTTGGGTAAACAGTCTGAAATATGTATGGAGAAAAAAGGTTCCTTGTGCAATATACATTACAAAATTTACCGCTCAAAAGCCATAGCTTCTTGTCCGGCACCTGTCTAAAGATTTTTGAGTGCACGTGCAGTAAAAGACTTCTGTACAGGGAATATCCCTCATGGATTCATGTTTTGGGGAAAACGGGTAGCAAAAAATGCCAGGGATCATGAGAATAAAATGCTGGTAGTAGCAATTAGTTTCTCGTGGGCGAGTATATCCGTATCTGGACTAATTTACACTTTTTTGACTCATTTATGGTCACTCTGGACTTGTGGCAACAGAGCCGAATGCATTTTTAGTCGAATTGGTGCCATAATTTATGTACTACTTAGCCTATGATTCTAAGTCGTCCTTAATATTTTAGCATTGAAAAATGTATTATCATCCAAGCAATTCACAATTCATGCACAATGTGCATGCCAACGATGATTGATTAGGAGACTTACTCTGGCATGGAGTGTCTGAAACACACTACTATGATCCATCATTAATTGTAAACTTTCAACATTATTCAAACACTTAGCTATTTCAACACTTCGCTAATTCATTATATCGAGTTCCGTTACATGTATGTATTTAGATACTTTTTGGTCAGGGCAGAAGATTTTACTTTGTAAAATCAAAATATCATTACTTCAAGGATTTTAATTTATAGTTTCTACTGTAAGAGCATGGCTTTTACAATAAAAAGTCTGCAGCAGCATTTTTGGCTGAGGTGTTGAACAGCCTAATCAATCAAAGCAGGTAAAAATGAAATAAATATAGTACTCATTTGATTGAGACAACTTGCCACTTTAGTTACATGCATCTACCTATCAGTGAGAATATCATTATTCATAGATGCAATGCAGAAAAAACAATAATAATTATGATCAGCCTTAGCAAGAAACAACAGTTTACTAAATTAGGGTGGCTACTAATAACCCATTTTCAAATTCCTTGACTTTTCCCTGATGGTTTTACCAATTTCCCTGACCGATCACCAAAAGGTCTCCCATTATTGGAATATTTTATTTCTGCTGAATTAAATTTTAGTCAAAACTCAGAAAATTTTACAAGCTGAAATCAATAAATTAAAAGCTATAGGAATGAAAAAATATATGGAACCTCCACCCTAATGAAAAAATATATTAAACCTTCACAAGTTAAGCCCTCACATAAATTGTACACACTTTTAATACATTTTTCGCAGCCGTGTATCGTATTTCCGTGGCCGTGTATATTTCCTTCGGGAAAATTACAAATTGACAATATCTAATTCTTCAAGGAAGAGGTGGTGTGTCGTGGTAGTTCTGGGAAGTTGAATATTACTGAAAAGCCATCGAAGGGAAAGTTAATGGCCAATTTACTAGCGGACTCTGGCACAGGTATCACTAAGCTAAGCGAAAAACACAAACCAAAGCCAAGTTCTTAGAGTGGATTAAAATCGGATGGCACGAGTTTTAGAAGCGATTAACTATTTGATTAACGTGATCACAACCCCTTGATTGTAAGAGGGAACCAAAAATGTAAAAATATTTGCATAAACAAACAAAATGTAATCGCACCACTGCGAGCGAAAACATGAGGCAAGTAGCAACGGCAGTGTCATATATAGGAATATCATATTTGAGGTGGTTTGTGACCTGACTTAACTGCTTCAAGAGGGAGCTAAGGGGGGCATTCAATAATTACGTCGATCGTGAAAGGTGGGGAGGGGAGGAGAACTCTTCTTATGGTCTCGCGAAGGGGGGTATGGAAATCAAAGACGATCTCACGTAAGATTTTGTTTACACGTGTGATCGTACTTGTATTACCGTTTTAATAATCATTGTCTCGTATTTTTAGAACTGCAAGCACGTATTTACTACAAGCTAGTGTGCTACAACTACCTCTCGACCTGAGTCTTGGAAGTTAAAAAAAAATGAGAGGTAAAATCTTCTGAAAAACATAGCCTCGGATTCCTTCTGATGAGCAGAATACACTATGATAATGAATTTTAACACTAATAGGCAAATATCGCATTAAGGATATACAAAGGGATACTTTGTACAACTGATTCGAAACTAAATACATAACTAAGATTTACAACTGAATGTTCAACGAATTGACGGGGCTTATTCTAAGCACTATGCCGGCAACGGACATTAGTTTTAGTTGGTGAAATAAAGGGTGGGAAAGACTGCCCAGTAAACGTAATGGTAGAAAAATAATGAGAATTTCCTATCCCAGTTTCTCCCTGACTGTTACGAGAATTTCCTGACTATTCCCTGACTTTTCCAGATTTCCTAAATTCCCTGACAATTCCAGGTTTTCCCTGATGATCGCCACCCTGTAAACGGCCCTTAACTATTGAAATTAAAACTATTCTAAAAACTAGGTAAAAAAATCAATTTTGACACTTCTTTAGTACCTTGAGTTCAAATTCAAGAATTGCTGGTATTAGCAAATCAAGAATTAGCATTATACTCAAATCCCTTGGACACAGATAAATGAAGTTTCAGGATATGTCTAAGTTCACCAGAGCAATGGAAATGTCCCCACTCTAATATTGATGACCTTTTACTGACTCCATCCATCAATGCACCCTACTTCTCACCAGCTCCCATGAATGCACATTCAAACCAGCCATCTTTCACTTAAACAATCCTCCCAAAAGACAAACACAGTGATCTTAAGTTTTTTTCAACTAAGATTAAGTTGAAAACTGAAAAATCACATAATAGTGGCAACTGAATACCCAGAAAGTACAATCATCCTCCACAAATATTTAATACACTTAATGCTCAGCAATACGAAATGCGCTTTCAATTACCTTGTGTCTTCAACGAACTTGAGGTTGACCTTTTCACATCCATCTGGGGGCTCCCTGGCAAGGAATTTATTTATGTGAGGTGATGTTCCAAATTTTCCACCTTCTTGATCTGGACTGGAACCTCGGCTACCACCTCTTAACCCTAACAACAAAAATATAAATAATGAGTTCACAAATACCAAAGGAATCAGCACGTTAAGGCTCCAATGGCTGTAACATTTTATTTTTGCCACCCACATCAAGAATAAACCAAATTAAAAGTCATTAAAATTACAATTAAAAATTATACCCAGTTAGCCTACCTGTGGTGATTTGCTGAAAGGTTTCTCACCAGTGACCAACCACAGGACACTAGCACTCTAAAAAAGGAACTATCACTCTTTCTTTGATTGTTTACGGGAATAATATTCCACGCCAGGGACAATCACAGAGCAACCCAAAGCACTCAATCTCCCACACACACAGGCAAAACTACAAGTGAAAACTCACTCAACAGAGTTAGGACAATACACAAAGAAAAGGAAAATTAAAACTTGACCCGGCATGCCTATAGCTGTGACAGTTTAAAGGAAGGTCAATTCCTCACCAATGACCAAACACAGGACTGAAGCAATCACACCAAATGGGAACTATCACACTTTCTGTGATTCTCCTCCTGTGATTTATCCCCATGCCCCACTTCCCTTCCCATCTTAACCTGTTTACACCTCAGCAATCCTTCTAATTCCTTTCACTTCCTAAACAAACATACCAGTCCAGAGCATTATTTAAGGTCTCCCCAATGCTCTGTCATTTTAGTCCCTTGATAATGACACTAATGTGTTGAAACCGGTAGGGTTATTAAAAGTTGTGTGGAGAATTACAAAGCCTTGTTCTTATGTTCAAATTCTGCAATAGCTTACGGGAATGTTATTCCACAACAGGGACAATCACAGAGCAACCTCATTCCATAAGCACTCAATCTCTCAAATGCTAAAGTAAAACTATGGGTGAAAACTCACTCAACAGACCAAGGACAACAACAATACACAAAGAATAGGAAAACTAAACTAGACTCGGTTTTCCTAGCTGAGTTAGTTTACGGGAAGGTTGATTTCTTGCCTTCTCTTTGAACTTTCTGTGATTCTGTGAACACAGGAATGTTATTCCACGCCAGGGCCAATCTCAGAGCACACATCTCACAAGCAATCAATCTCTCACTCACACAGGCACATATTCAGGAGAAAACATACTCAACAGAGCAATGTCAAAGAAACAGACTGAAGTAGGGTGGGAAACACAAGAAAGAATAAATGAGAGTGCGAATCGGATACATATATTTTAGAAAAATAGCCACCGAATAGGTTGATTTGGTGATGGATATCTCACCAAAGATTTAAATCTTGCATTAAAAAGATTGTTATTGCTTACAAAAATATAAAAATAGGTATGTTATGGTTAAAAAAATGTTTATGAGAAATTAAAATGGCACCCAAAAGCCCCGCAACTTATCGCAATGTTCGTTTCTTTTACAAATGTCGACTGGACGTCAAAACTATGTGAATACGAAGTGAGAAAAGTGATTAGAATTAGCCATGGGAAGGCCCGAGGTGAAAATAAAATTATCAATTGAAAAGTTCAACCTTCCCCAACAAGTAGATGAAAATCCACAAATGAAGCGTGTTGAAATAGCGGCAAAAATTAATTCTGCTGTCAACACTAAACTTGAGATCATTCTACTCAATGCATACGCTGTTAGGCATTTCCACCTTCTTTCCAAGCTCATTTTCAAAGAATATCAAATTCAAATAAAATATTGCGGATTGGACAAGTGCTATGACGTGAATGGATTCTCATTAGAAATTTTTAATTGAAGACGAAGGTGTTTGTGTGCCTCCAATGAATACTTACGTAGAAAACCCAGTTTCATAAATTGACTAGAATAACTTAAACGAATACATATAAGGAATTCATTTGAAACTTAAAGGCCAACATGGCAAAAGTACAATTCATATTCTAACAAAATTCCCTTTCATTTATGCATTTCTTATTGTTATGACAACCACCTAAGTGATGCTCCACTCTACAACTCTTAACCAAATTATGCAATTTTTTTCATCCTTACGGCATAAACATGCCTCAAAATAAATCATTTAAAAAAGTCTGTTACCTGCATTAAACGAAAGACTAAATTATCTACAAGCTGATAAACTCTGTATGAATACTGCCTCTTCCGTTTTTAAGATATAAAGCCTTGAACTTGATCTTTTGCGTGTACTGTATATAAAAAACGTGCTGTTTGGTCATTATTGTCGTACGTAATATTTGATTGCATATCAGCACAAGATATCTAAGTATTTTCTTGTGAGGTGTTATAATTGCAAATGAAAATTTGTTTCAAAAAATTAACACCAGCGATCTACGGAATGAACTATCCTGACAAAACACAAATCGGTCCCCCCGAAAGTTATGCAACCCACACATACGTCTTCACATAACTCAGGAAGGCCTAACATGTTTAGGATGTTTTCCTCGTAATCACATTCAGGATTCATGTTTGGGTCCCTACAAAAATGTGCTAATGAGAGTCCACTGTATTTAGAAAATTTAAATCTAAACAAGCAGGAACTGATTCTGAGCAATGGTGAATTTACCTTGTCAACACTCAAAAAATTAACAATTACCTACATTAATGCAATGTAAATTTGGCAAGTATACAAATCATAATAACTCAGCTTACTTATCACATACCGACATCCATCACAGTTAAAAAACTGCCCTGGGAACATCTATCACACCCCAAAAATGATATCAAAATCTCCTTATGAGAAAAATACAAGGTAAAAAATTTTTTCAATCTTATTTTTTCTACTAATTAAACTATTGGAAAAGGCTCAACATTAGAAGCTACTATTTATTTTTTCAATCTTATATCTGCTGCTTATTAAACTATTGGAAAAAGCTCAACATTAGAAGCTACTACACAGGGTGTCCACTAAAGTCAAAATATAAAATTCAAGCATAATTCAAGGTTTTCAAGGCTAAATTTATAAAAATTTCCAGGCTAATATATCGCGGTTCTTGTACGAGTCAAAAGTGATGTTTTTCAAGTTCTATGTAGAATATGGATTTTTTGTAGTTCAACCCATAGCATAATATAGATAAAGTAATTAAATAAGAAATAATTGATAAATTAAAGTAATTAAATATGTAGTTTTATTGGCAGTAAGAGACCCTCTTTATTGGTTGGGAAAGATAAACTACTTTTTGATGGAACACCCTCTTTCTAAATTAGCATTTCAATGAGAAATTACAACTTCTTCTACAAGAGGAACTTAAAGAACCCACTGGCTAAAGTCTTCAGCATTCAACCACTGTTCTTGGAATGATGATTTCCTAAGTTAATATTTTTTGCCATGCTTTTCTATTTTAAGTCTCAAAGCCTCAATTTTCTGTTCATTCAGAATCAGAATGTAACATAATTTTGTACAGGGAGACTATATAGAAAAAAGTGAAATCATAACAATCTTTCGTATCCTACACCATCTTTTTCTAACAAAAATTAATGTAATAAAAATCCTAATTCAAGTAAGTGCATCCTGAATATATCTAACAAACATCAGCAATTAGATTTCTCAAAAAATTAAAGAAAAGTTTGTAAAAAATATATTGCAAAGCCTACCAGAGAGCCAACTACAATGTACTTACAGTAAAGTATCCGATCACATCAAATGTGCAGTTAAAAGAAACATTATAAGTTCATTTTCATTAATAAAGGAATTATTTTCCAATTATTAATCAAATCCTTGAATGCTTTCAAATTCTTTTTTAGAAACAAAAAAAAATTTAATGCGGCCAAGAGATCCCATTTATGGAATATCCGGGGATTCCATTTTTAAGGCGAAAAAATTATTATAGAGTATTTCAAGCTGCTAAACTAGTAATTTTGCAATGTCTCATTAACAATAACCTTTGAAATGAAATTTGAGAATTTTCTACTCATAAGAAGAGGTTGTGTAACTCTGATCTTGAAATGAAATTAGACTTTCTTCATGCTACTATAAACAAAATTTAAAAAAAGTCTCGGATTTTCTCTCCATTGGCCTGGGTTTGCAAGAAAAAAGTAGAATGACATGTGGGGAGAATGTATTCTCCTAAATCAGGTAAGCCGACAATAGCAGAGTGGGGTGGTGGACTGTAGGTAATGAAGTTCGATTCTTATCGCTGTTTAAAATTTTTCTTTCCGCCATTGAATCAAAAAGTTTATCATCCTTCATTGTGTGGATACTGACTTTTTTGTACTTCTATCGTTTAAACTACCTACATTTACAAATGCGTCACTCAAAAATACATTGTAAAGTTAACATAATTATAACACGATTTAATTCTGCAGTAAAAACATTTTCCAATCCTTTCACTAACGCCAAATTAAATTACTAACTAAATTTTTTAATTATAAATTCACATGAAATTTTTGATAATCTACTTTTTTTAACTGCCTACTAGCCTGCATAGCCTGTATAGCCTGCCTACCAGCATAGCCTGTATTCCTAGGCAGTGTTAAGGATCGAACTCGCGACCTGCAGTACACTAGTCCTCATTTTTAGCAACTACGCTATCATAGGTTCACGGGAATCTGGCGAATGTAGGCGACCCGCGTAACATTCGGCTTTATTTTTTTTCTCGCGCATCCGGGCCTATGGATAAAAAAGTCACGACGAGTATTTTTTTATTTTGTTTTTGTGGCACGGAACAAATCTTCTCATTTCGTGACCAAGTTACACATTCTCTCCTTGTCAGTATCTACCATACGTACGTACATTCCATTCGCGGGGCGCATCGATCACTAAGCTGAGAAATTTAAAATCTCCGATCCGGATCTGAATTTTTACTGTCTTCGGATATGATTTCAGTAGCGAATGAAATGAAAGACCCGTGGATCCAACCCGATCATCCTTAATTTATTAATGGTACATTTGTAAATCTAATTTAAACAACAAAGGTATTATAAAGTGAGTATTCAGATGTACTGGTTTGAAATTGAAGATAATAACATTTTCGATGCAATGACTGAAAGAAAAATTAAACTGCGATACGGATCGAACTTCGTACAGTACACTACTGTCTGTAAAAAAAAAGCAAGACACCCGAGTTTGAGGAGCTCTATCGTCTAAACGAAGCAATCAATTTCAATGCAACAAAAAGCATACGAGTGAGAGTTTATTTCTACGTTGGATCATTTACTTCAAAAAATCTTCGGCTCCATAGTATTTCCTGTACTTAATTTTTTCTCAAAAAAGTACCCGTTTTTTGCGCGTAAAATCAAGTTGCCCAACTTTGAGCGCTTGGTATTCCCGTAGTTTTTGTTCCAAGAACTTGCGATTTTGATATAAGGAAGCCAAATCTATTAGTAACACTTTGCAGAAAACAAAGTGTTATACCACTAAAATTGATGGATTTGTTGTAAACAACGCAAACCCCTGCTAACTTCGAAACCAATTGGTCAATTGAAAATTGATTGGTACTGTTGTATGCTGTACGATGAATGCAATGCTGGTACTAATAACATTTACATTGAATATCACTAATAAGGACAATATCGCTTATTATTTATCTAGATATTTCTATACGCTCTCGTTGTCCGCCTGATCCCGGCGAATGTAGGCTACCCGCGTGACATCCCACGTAATGTTTTTCCACGATACCGGGGTAACGGGGAAAAGTCATATTTCTTTATTTTACTTCTAGTTGCACGGGATCATTTTCATCTACTTTCGTGACATGAGTTACACATCCTCTTCTTGTCAATATCTATCGCACCTACATTCCATTCACGGGGCACTTCGATCGCTAAGTAGCGAAAATTAAAAATCTACGACCCGGATCCGATTTTATACCGTGTCTTTGGATCCGAATCCGGAACCGAGTAAAATGAAAGATCCGTGGATCTTTGGATCCAACGGATCCAATCCGGCCATCACTACACGTTAGGCATATGTTTGCGTATCATGGGCTTAGTCCGATGTGCATTGAATGAGAACAAAGGGCACTTGACGTGACGCTGAAGGCATCTGTTCGACAGTCGAACAGTTGAACGTCTCCGATCCACACAGCGCTGACGATACATTGAGCCTAACTACTTTTCCGTCGTTTATTTATTCATTCATACAAACGGCAAATCCATATCTTAAAGTCATCGTTATTTATCCTGTTTATAAAATAATGATATTTGTCTTGAATTAAGAATTTTTAAAATTCCCGACTAAGACCAGAAAATCACGAATAATCCACGAATAATTCCCTGCACCGAAAATTCACGAATAATTCCCGATTTTCCAGGTTTTCCCGGTCAGTGGACACCCTGCTACAGTCAAGCCCACTTACATTAAGGGGCCGTGGGAGATGATTATTTTTTCGCTTCTGAGTGCTGAGATTATGGAGATAGTTTTTCCGTCGACCAGTAGAGTTACCAGAGTCTGCGCCTACCCAACCAGCCATATTTTTGTTTAGTGTCTCCTCTATGCATGAGATTCTTTGCGCAGAGATGATGAGGCAATAACGATATTTCCCCATCATCCCCTCCATCCGGGGAGTTTTCGCACCACTAGACGCAATGTTGCCATTTCAACACACGGTTGGACCAAACTGTTTGGTAGACTCCACATTATACCATGTGGCAACGTGGAATTTGCGGAAATGCTCTCGCTACTATTTTCTAAGAACCGAGCCGGTGTGGCCAGTCTGGCTCTAGTGGGGTTCGTAGCTGCAGGAGAACGCGTCCGCGGTCCAAGTCATGAATGGGCTTCATTTTTCGGGGTAGCCGCGTTGATTGGTTGTTGTGACAACAGTAAGAACTGCAACAAATAGGAGGTGGTCTCAGCTGATAGCATGGCTTACTTGTGTTAATGTCTCAATGGGGTAGTTTGAAAGTAATATATGTTTGTGCCTACACCAGAGTGTGCTTACTATAGACCACCCCATTCCGATGTACACTCAGTATCAGAACTCGAGAGACAGATCAGGTACATTAATTCCCATAGCAACGAACGACAGATTATTATAGGAGGAGATTTCAATACACCATTGATAGATTGGAAAACATGTAGTCATAAGTCTGGGGGTAGGGACAAAGAAATCTGCTCGTCATTGTTTAACGTGTTCGCATAATACGCAGAACATCAAATAGTAAATTTGCATAATAGAAGGGAGAATGTTCTCGATTTACTTGTCTCAAACATCCATGAAAAAGTTATTCCCTCAATACTGACAAAAATGTAAAATTGAAAAGAAAGATTTGCCTTTTAAGTAAAGCAGATTTTAATGGATTTAAGTGTACTCTAAAGACTTCATTTGAAAAATCTGAACATAAGAAAAAATAGTGATACAGACAATACATGGAAAGAGTTCCTCCAAATTACGCGGTGAAGGAGTATAAGAGTGAGAATAGGGAACCAAGGCGGTACTACGCGGTTAGAAAATGTTTAAAACGCCAACGAGTTATCCAGGCAAAACTAAGAAAAATGTTGCTAATAGCTAAAAAAATTATCGAACGTTACATGTAAAGCAGCCGCAAAAACAGCCCTTAGAAAATCGTAAGGTGATTTCAAGAGAGAAGCACTTGGAGAACAACTAGAGGGGAATCCGAAAGCATTTTGGTCATATGTTAGGGAAGTACAGGGAACTAAAATGTCAACGGTTTATTCCTTGAAAAGGTATGGGGGCGAAATATGTAGATAAGGCTAATTTGTTGAATTATTTTTCCAGAGCGTTTTTAATCAATCTAAGCGTAGTTTGCTCGAAACAATACCAGACCGATTTCAACAAATAAGGCCCCCGATCGATAAATGTATCTTTTAGCGGAATCGTATCCTTACTAAAAAAACGTTAGCCCGAACAAGTCCTCAGGTCCTGATGAAATTCCAGCTCGTGTGTATAAAGAAATAGCCCTCGAAATGGCACCGTATCTTAAAGTAATATTTAACAAATCCCTCGAAGAACACGCGGTTCCCAAAGACTGGAAGATAGCAAACGTGACCCCAATTTTTAAAAGTGGCGATAGGGAACATCCGTCGAAAAATAGACCAATATCAATAACTTCACTGTCGTGCAAAATTATACAGCATAGTTACATCAATAAGGGGACACCTCGATAGCCAGGATTTATTGATAACAAATAAGCATTGGTCCAGAAAATGACGGTCTTGAGAAAATCAATTAGGTCTTTTTGTTCATGATATTTTAGTTTCCGGAAAAGGTAACGTACAGGTAGACGCAGCGTTTTTAAATTTAGAAAAGCGTTTGACAAGGTCCCCCCCTGTAATTTACTCGCGAAGTTAGCATCATACGGGATAGACAGTAATATGGTAGGCTGGATAGGAGACTTCCTACATGGGGATCGGGTTGGTGTGGTGGCTAGAGTACTGGCCTCCCATCCCGAGGGCCCGGGTTCGATTCCCGGCAGTGGCAGATTTTTCAGTGGAAAACCGGTCCCCACTTGAGTGCCTAGTGGAGGGCATTTCAAGTACAGTACTCCGTCCGTCGGATGGGACGTTAAGCCGTGGTCCCCTTGGCATCTTTCGTTAAGAGTAGGCTAATGCCGACGCCGGGTTTCTCTCCACCCTTCCTCCGTTCCCTAAAAATACCCACCATTACCCAATTACCCACCTATCCTATATGGCGCAAATGACCTCAGCTGTCGGTCGCCTCCCCTAAATAACCAACCGACTTACTACATGAACACGTTCAAAGGGTGGTGTCACCTCAGCCGAAGTAAAAGTTACATCGGGTGTTCCCCAGCGTGATAGGCCCAATTTAATTTCTTCTCTCCGTAAATGACTTGAATACAGTAGCTAAAAATAGCAAGCTCCGTCTTTTTGCCGATGATGCAGCAGTCATCATTGGTCATCAATCCTCAGATCGGTTTGACACAGCTCTCCACTGAGTCCTGTCGGCTAATCTCTTCATATTTACGTATTTTTCTGGTGCAGTAGTGTATAAGGAAATAAGAAATTAAGAGGATAGTCAGTCTTTAGCTAAGGATTTATGATTGGTGTGATAGTTGGCAGCTAGAATTAAATTTGAAGAAATGCATGATAAAGAACTTTGGGAAAAAGAATAACTTTCCCCGGAAAAATTATTGCATCAAAGAAAAGAACATATGTAACGTAGAATTTATACTTATTACTTAGGCGTCACCAACACTGAAGACATGTCGTGGGGGAAACACATAAGGGAAATAACTAATGTAGCAAACCATAGATTAGGATTCGTAAAAAGAGTTCTAGGCAAATGCAGTGAGAGAGTACGAGAAAGAAGCTATTTTACACTTGTCAGGCCTCATTTAGAATATGCTGCTAGTATATGGGATCCGTACGAGGAAGGTGTGATAAAAGAATTAAAGCGTGTGCAAAGGAGATCCACTAGATTTCTTAAAGGCCGGTATGATAATTGTATAAGTGTTACGAGTTTAATAGAAGAACTAGGCTGGGAATTACTATCAGAACGCAGGTTGAAATTTAGGTTAAACCTTTGAAGTAAATTCGAAACCGAATTGTCGAATATTTTAAGTCGATAATACTTCTTCCCGTTACTCCACCGGATATGCCTTCGTTTTTCCCTTCTTAGGCAATTGCCATATCGTCAAATGAATCATGCAAAGTTTCATCAGCTACTGAATCGTCAATATTGAACGGGATTTCTTCAATAGCGCAAGAAGTTCCTCCTACGTGCGACTCGGTTCCCATTATTTCGAGACGCCTGTTTCGGATAATAGAAATTCGCATACTTACACATGAATATATCATTACATTAAGATAGTGTTTTCAGAAAAAAAAGACAATATTTACCTTTTTTCTTCCCTCCGCTTGGCCAAAAATTCACCCTTTCTTTTTTTCCTCACCGCCGAAAATGTCAAGTGACTGCCTACTTTAATTTTCCGATATCGGTACGCTTCCGATGACATTTCGAGACTTGATAAATAGTCAGTTTGACTATTACTAGACACCCCGAGCGCGACAACCCAAACAGAGACCCGTCAGTAAATAAGATACTCCGTCTCACTTGCCTCTGCTTCTCGCCCGCCTTCACTTTCCCTTCCCCCAAGCTCCAACACCTCAAGGTTACCGTTTTAGGATATAGGGTAGAGGGACCGTGCCACTTTTTGAGTAGCGCAGTAGGCGGAGAATGTGTGAACTGTTTAGTGATTTGCACGATGCTAGAGGAGTATCCCTGGGCTGGAGTTGGCGAAAAACATAAATTACTTTCAGAATATCTCAACAGTGTGTCTTTTAATTAAAATCAATAATTTTCAAGGATCCAGCAGACTAAGCTTGAATCTTGTACTCTATAATAACGAAAGTTAAAAAAATTGCCCCTCTGTCTCCCAATATTTGCAACAAAAAGGTCTATTTTTACATCGAGATATATTTTTAACTAGGATTATTACTTAAAATCTAGGATTATAGAGTAATAGTTTGATACTTTCTCTTTTAATTGCTGAAAACCGCATTCCGATATCTAGCTTCTTGTTGGAGCAATTTTCCTTGAAAAATACGTCTGAAAAACCCATGTCCCATGGCCCCTTAAACCTGTTTATAACAAAGTCCTGGTTATAACGAAGTAAAGGCTATTCCCCATCAAAGATATGCAGGGAAAAAATTGTGCACATATGAAGAAGTTTGGTTATTACGAAGTAAACATTCGGCTCCCTCAACTTCATTTGAAATAGGCTTGACTGTATTTAAATATGTAGAGTAAAACCCCATATCACAGAATTCATGTTTTCCTGAGATTTACAACATTTTTATCACCTCCTATCAGATTTCCTATATCTCCAATGTATGTAGACTGCCGTATGTACACCATGTTATTTTCCATTTTCCCACTAATTGCATTGGATGCGGGTGAGAATGGGATATTTTAAAAAAATTACTTTAAGTCAGAGCATGCCAGTCTATATATAATACTTTTTGAATCGTTTCATGCATATGCACTTCAAAAACACATGAGAGCAATAATGAGCTCCGTTTTATGGAAAATTTTTAACATAGCGGGGCAGTACACAGTGCCACTACTAATGGAAAGATGAAATATCTCTTTTCTGGGAAATGATTCATAGTATGAAGTGATTGTGATTAGGATGCAATTTATACAATTTAGGAATACCTGCATTTAGTATATTTAAACTGGACCCAAGTTCATATTCAAAAAAATGAAAGAGGCTTTTTACCCAGACATTATGAAATATTAAAAATACAAGAACTGAACTGGGTGGCTGATTGCTGGGATCATTCGTACTGCCTTCATTCAAAAGTTTTCCTATGATAGGCTACTACAAAACAAAACTTTAGGAAACTAGTTTTGTCTGAAAACCACATTGAACAAAAAAATATTTTGTTGAGAAATTCTTGAAGTGCTCTCATGCTCTTCCGTTAATTTCATACACAAAAAACGACAGGGCATGCGGAAGTATTTCCGCCACATACTAATTACGTGATTTAGGTAAATAACGTAACTAACTATCTTACGTACTAATTATGTAATTTTAGCAAATTTAGCAAATTACGTAATTAGCACGTAAAATAGTTAAAATGCAAATCGGGTAAACAGATTAAAAATATGTAAAACCAGGGAAAGTCGTACGACGAAATTGCGATGAAAAAAAAAATTGATTAAGAAGAGTCTCGAACTTGGAACGTCAACATTGTGAAGCGAGTACTTTACCCCTATCCCAAACTGCATTGGTTAAAACCGACCAATTATTAGCTTTATATTTGCAATCAAATATTTCAAACTCGTTTTTTGAGGAAGTTTCTGGATATATAACCCTATATGGGGGGTGATTCGTAAATAACTAATCAAGGACTACCTGCCTGGCAAATTTCGTTAAAATCCTAGACCCGGAACTCGGACACTCCCCTTGTAAGATGACCAGTCTCAACAATTGATACAATTATGAAACATCTCGATGAGATTCAGAAACATGCTAGCTAGCGCAGACATCTGTCGAAAATAAGAAAATGTTAAGAAATCTTGGTATGAAGGAATACCAAGTTAGAAAGTGGTTTTTAAGTTCCAGATCGTCAAATATTGCTGTGTATTGCGTTTTCGTAAGTGAAAAGGCATTGCACAATATCTAAAGTTAGGGCATTATGGATTTGACAATGTCCAATGGTTGGCTGGATAGGTTGAAAAATTTGTAGAAATATATTGTACAAAAATAAATCAAGACAGCTGTGCACTTTAACAAATAATTAATGATATTGTGCTGATTCAGTTTATTACATTGCGTAAGTAGGCATGTAAAACTGAAAATTCTCCTTTTCCCCTTTTGAATTTTCCCACAATTTACACTTTTTTCTAGCGGTGCCTAGAAAATTGTAAATAAGGGGTTTTACTGTAAATTATAATAATACTTTGTTCCATTTAAACCCGTTCTCAGTTTCAGAAATATACACAAATGAACACAGACTCCACTAGAGATTTATTAACCTTTTCACTTCCAGAGTGCCAGGTGGCAGGGCCATCCCCCCATGCTGATTTGTGTCCAGGATTTTCTTCCCTGTGGTACTGAATTGTTTTTGGAACATTTTTATACTTTCACGTTGATTTCTCAATCCTCTATTCAATTTTTTCAATCTGGGCTCTAGAACGGCACTGGTGAAGTTAAAAGTTATTTGTACACTTGGGCCGACACCGATCGAGGGTATAAGGTATCAGCCATTTTCCTGATATTTCGATACTTTCTAGTATTGGTTTTTTTGGTTACTTTTATTCTCAAGTATTCGTTCACTTGAAAAGCATAAAAAAACATTAATTTTAACATCGCACCTTCTTCAACTGAGTTAGCAACACATTGCATATTCGTTTTCTTTGCTGCTTTGCCAGTCTATATACAACCAAAGCTGTGATACTGACTGCTGCACTTTGCTGAGCTCCAATTCTTCATGTTCTGTTCAGTTTTGAATCTAACCACTAACTAGTGTCAAAGTTTAAAGAAATTGAGATTTAAAGATATGATTAAACTCGGCAATATTACATCGGCTTTGACATGATGAACGATGGACTTACTATTACAAGGTAAACATTTTGCAAGTAATTGACACAATTCAGTACGGATCTGTAAATTATGTCAGTAAAATATGACTGAGATCCCCAAGAAGCTATCTCTTTCAATAGAGGAAACCAATTTTAATGCAGTTAGGTAATACTAGAATTTTTAATTCTCTACTTCTCTACACTCTTAATGCTGACTACCTTGCAGCTGCAATAGTCCCACTCAAGTTTCAGTCAAGTCACCAGTTTCATAGTACATGGTATCAAATTTCATGATAACTTTTGTTAATTTTGAAGTAAATGAAAATGGTTTTCTTCAGCTTGTCAAAAATATTATTGGCCTTATTTTGTAAGAATTTCAGTTTGATATGAAGACAACTAACATAATAGTAAGCACACAATATTGGATAATCGAATTTTACATCCTGAAAATTTTTTTTTTACCAAATGATACTTAGTATAAGTCTTCACATCTAAATAGTACCCTGCAAGCCACTTTAAGGATGTATGACAGGGAAAAATACCCTGCATGAGGCACTAACCATTGACAAAAACATGACTGAAAATAGCCCCTAATCTTAGGAGGTAATACAGCTAAAAGGCAACTGTAAGACTTACTGCTGCAGCACTTACCTGCATGATCAATACTTGGGGGCCTCGAAATATCCCATATGAGTTGTCCAGGGATAAGGGGGGACACAGAGTCTCTTGATGGAGGACCCGACGACTGTGAGCTCCCTCCTCCACCTCCAGCCACTCCCTCCGTGCTTCCCCCTAGACCACCACCACTGCCACCACCACTCCCGCTGCCCATCATGCTCGCGTACTCTCTCCCACCGGGGGTCTGCGTGTTCACTGAACGTGTAGTCGACCGAAGCAGGTCTGCAAGTGGTGCTCGATGGCCCTCAGGTGTTGGAGCATGGCAGTGTGTATACTGCAATGTAAACAAAAGAATTTCATGAAGTCTAAGGCTGAAGAGAAGTGAAAAAACTTCAAATGCAGAGGAAATGAAACAGACACATACTTATTTAATGTTTCTTTGAACATGTTAGTGAATTAGTAGGGAATACAGTAAATCCTTGAACACAAGTAATCATTTAACATGAATACCACAATATCACGAACACAAATCATGGTCCTAGCAGGATTATGTACTGTGATAAGAAGTTTTGCTCGTTTATCGCAAATTTCTGTTTGCACAAATTTTGAACAATTTCCTCGATCCCTGGAATCACTTTCTTCGCTTACGGTGAACTGCTTTCAAGGAATGAAAACATGTCTGGCCTATGACAAAAGCAATATTTTAAATGCAGGATGAGAGATCCGGGATATGTTCAGTCCCAAAAAACCATGTGATCCACCTATTTTTTTACATTCAGCCTGTTTGCTCCCTTTTTTTCTTCTTCCCTTTTTACTTCCCACATGCATATTTCTTCTCCGAACTATTCTATGCCATTTGGAGGATAATTCTTTAAGTGACTAGAGTAGGGAACACACATGTATGCAGTCCTGAAAGGGACTCGTTTCTTATTTTATCCATCAATCCTTCATGAAAGTATTCATGTGTTTGAATGGCCACATCATTTGATGTTAAAATGAGTTTTGGAGTCCAGGTGGAGTATGCACCATAATAAACCTAGTGGTGGCACACACTATACGAAATACAATGTGCCAGGTGTACCAGTAGCTATTGGAGCAGTAACCACAAAGTATATATATATAAGTATAAGTTTTGCAATGAGCAAACGAGCATAAATCTTCAAACAAAGCTTAAAACAACAAGTGAGATGAATTGCAGAATTCGGTCAAAAACTCAAATAGATAACAAGTTTGAGATTCCATAGCCAATGCTTTCAATGGTACTCAAGAATCGTGATTAAGTAGGCAAAGCATCTGTGTTGAAATGTGTTGGGCTCAAAGCAACGTGTATCATAGAGTTCATTATAAAGACATGGAAGAAAAATTAGTAGTGTGGTTCAATCATATCCGAGCAACAGACTTGCTCTTAAGTTATTCAACAAAGTGATGTCAATTGCATCCAGTTTGGGAATTCAGGAAGTGCTTCACTGGTTGGCAGTGGTGATTTCAAGAATGCCATGGAATTTCTTCCTAAGTGGGTCGTAGAATAGCAAATAAAGTGGATGACGCAAGTGTAAATGAATGGCTTGCTGATTTCAAACTTCTCCAGGAATATAAGCTCCTCAAGGCATTTTCAATACAGATGAAACTGGCTTTTTTTTGCAGCCTCTCACTAACATTTCTTTAGCATGAAGGGAGAAAAATTCCATGGAGGTAGCCACAGCAAGGAATGATTGACAGCTGTAGTGTGAAGGTTTTTCAGGTCCTCTACCAGGTTATTATGTCCATGTCCACCGACATTTCGATTCCCGACTCGGTCATCGTCTTCAGGGCTTCTGAATCATTCATGGCCAACTGGGGAATCGAAACGCCGGCGGACATGGACATAATAACCTGGTGGAGGACCCGAGAAACCTTCACGCCGCAGATACGCCGGAAAAACTCCAGATCTTTGATTGACAGCTGTCCTTATCTGTGATTCAGATGGAAGAGAAAAGCTATGACATTGGAGTGATAGGTAAATTAAAAAGACTTGGTTGCACAGAATCAGTGCGTTACTTATGATGGACAACAGTGTTGCCCTAGGCCAATTGGAATCGACTATGGTTAAAGTTTACTTCTTTCCGTCTAACACAAGTTGCTTGCAGCTATTAGATCAAGAAATCATCACCCTAATGAAAAGAGATAATTAGACTCACCTGGTGCAAGCAGCAATCCACATCATGGATGGCAGTGATAACCTTTTTTGGACTGTTTTAGATGTAATAAGAGCCATAGCACAGCTTGGAAATTTGTTTTTGGGAAGCATATCATAAGTCACTCCAATAAGGCCTGACCTCGTTTTGATGCCTGTTCTACTGATAAGCAAGGACTTGCCGTTGAGAAGGAACCACCCGAGGAGTGGGAGACCAACAGACATAAATATTGAGATCGGTGTGCATTTGAGCATTAATTGTACCGTCTTTCCCATCTCCCAAGGAAAAAACAAAATACCAAGTGAATTTTCTTCCACAGATCATAATGAAGAGTAATTGCTTCAGCCACCCATGAAGAAGTTAAGACCACACTCAATGTACACATTATGCAGCAAGAGAAAATATTTCTAGTACCTTTTCAGAAAGTTTAGAGGGGATTGAATGTGTAAACCATTTACGCCCTGATATTCTGCAAAAGATTACACAGTTTATAAAAGCGTTATAACATTCCAAACATACTTTTAAGTACTTAATATCATTAATTTCTGAATTTAAAGGAATTAACAAATAAATTTATTTTAATTTACATGCTCCCTGACATATGTTAGTGTATTTGATTGACCCACTGATTTCTGGTATAATTTACACAGAGTAAGATAAGATATAATTACCACAGAGAAAGACGACATCTTGGTAGCTCAATTGGTAAAGCACCTGGCCGGAAATCAGGGGGTCCAGGTACCAGTCATGGTCAATGCGAATGATTTTTTTCTCTGCGGAATATCTGCTATTGTGCAATTTCAGTGAGTAACGCCGCTAAAGTTTTCACCGCCAGCTTGTGAACTTTGAAAATGTTATATGTATGCACAGCTTGAACCTTGTGCATGGCACCATGCGCATGTCTTCGGCTGCTTTGTGATATAATATGTCCAGCAGACCGGTCCTTGTTCTTGTTCCATCTTGTTCCTTTAAAACCTCTATAATTTCCATAGAGAAAGAGGACATCTTGGTAGCTCAACTGGTAGAGCACCTTGCCGGAAATCAGGATTCGAGTCCCAGTTAAGGCGAATGATTTTTTCTCTGGGAAATATCTGCTATTAAATGAGTGTGATTGATGAAAGGTAAAATAATAGCCAGTGAGGTGACCTATTAGACATCAGTATCATGGTATTGAAGATTATTTTCAATCCTGAATGTTCAATAGCAAATATTTATAAAGTAAAATAATTAAAATAACATTTATTATTAGCTCCATGCTATAGAAGGAATGGGATCATATAAACAACCACTTACTTTTCCTTGTAAGCAAATATGCCATTTGCCAACAATGGCCACAATGTTTCAGAATTTCCTCAAGGATCACTGATAAATATTCCTCCAAAATTAGGCAAACACTTCCAATCCTATAGATCAACAGTAATTTGTACATCTTTCAAGGTTTCTACCACTAAGAGAGGAAGTAGGGCTAAAATGAAAGTCAAATGGGGACTCACTTTGTCTTCATCCCTCTCCAGTTCGTGTGAAGAGGAACATCCCCCGTGACCACCACTCCCTCCCGTCCCCCCTCCTCCACCAGCCAAGCCCATGCCACTTGATCCTCCGCTGCTGCCCACTCGCCCACTTCCACTGCCCCCACTGCCCATTCCCTTTAGAACCAGCCTCTCGATTTCCTGGTTAAGGCCCTCAATCGAATTTCTCATCCGTGGCACCAACGGCTTTGAAATGCTCGGAATAGGAATGCCCTGCAGGAAAGAGTTTACTCATCAGCAACATCACACAACCAAACACCCCTTCCAAAAATGTATACCAGTGAAGATACCAGCAGCTTGAAAAAAAATAGGACAATAAAAACACATCATGCCTACTTACTGACACCACAATTCACTTCAGAATTAAGGTGAACAGTGTAACAGTGAAGGTACTGCAATATGGAAGTCTCATATCACCACACTTTCCATCTCCAGTACTCAAAAAATCACAAAGGAGTATTGAATTATCAATTACATTCAAAACCACACAAACAGCACTTACAGGAGATTAACAGTGACCAGTACAATAACCATTAGCAGTTAAAAACAACAAATGTCAACCATAGAGGAAACAAATTCCAGCAAGATATGGTGGAAGTTTTTCATTATGGATAAATGAAAGAGCTTAGTGGTCTCCACAGTAAGTTCTTTCATTTTAAAAAAATTTCCAAAATGTCAACCAATTGAATGAATTCAATCTACATGCAGAAAAATTCCCAGGCATTCAAAGGAAAACTTTTCAAATAATCAGGAAGAAAACTTCAAAAAACAACTTCCCTTTTCGGTGAGAGGTGCTAGCAATCACGCAAAATCAACTCAATCTGAAGGCTAGAGTAAAATTTTCTATCATTAAACATACCTGCAGAATTGCAGGGAACCTACTTGCGAGAGTAAAATCATTAATTTATACAATAGGTGTCAATTCAAAGGAAAAAATAAAGCAGATAAGTTCTCCAATCAGGGGGCACACCAAAGGAATTTCTATACAAGCATTCCAAAAATTTTTTCTATCAAGGTTTTCTTCAACAGTGCTCAAAAGATGGCTTCCCATATGTTTAATTTCATAACTGGTATCAAATCATTGATATTACCTCAACTAAGCTGACTCACCCCCCTTTTGGACAGGCAGTTGAAACTGAAGTCGCATAATACTTCCTAATGACTGGCAATAATAAAACAAGCTGATGCAATTAAATTACCAGCACTTGATGAATATGTCAATTTATTCATGAATTCACAGGCAGATACTCTGAAATTAAAGCTTCCCAATACCTAACTGTAACAATCATTTTCCACAAATTCGAGCAAATACGTCAATGTATAAAGCAATTCCTTTCAGCATTGTGTTCAGAAAATTTTGGCAGCCCAAGTCAAGTTTTTGGCAAATGGCCTGTGGTTTCCCAGAGCAAATCCCCTTTCCCCAGTAACCCCATACTAAAAAAAAAGAGGTAAGATATTCTTGCCTAGTATATCATCCTGGGAAACAAAGGGGAGTCCAGAAAAAGAAAATAAACCCCCCTAGATCTACAACAGAGATTTAGCTAATTTACCATGCTTCAAACATATGATTCATTGTCATCAAGCTCCTATGAATAGCAACAATCGAAATGAGAATTCAATGAAAATCCATGTGCACTGCCATACAGCCTATCATAAATTGATATACTGATGACATGATTGGAAGGTAAACCACACTGAAATTTACACAAAAACCATATATGTTATCAATTTCGATGAAACATTCAGTTTAAGGTGAATTTTCAAGGGGCCCTACGTAAATACTGCCTGGGCCACAGAGTGCACATAAGCAGGAACATGCTATTCACAAAACCACCAAAAAATGACCATAAATTAAGATTTCCAAAACTAAGACGGTAATAACAAATATGCTACCAGCTTCAGATGAATCCTCACTCTTTTGTCAAATCGAATTACATTTAGATTATCTTGAAAGATAGTGAATTCTACAGCACAACACTAAAGAAAGACCAATGGGATACGAGTGGGTGGAGAGCAGCTTGGAAAATATCAGTAACCTTCAAGCTTAGGTCATGTTTACTTTGTGCTCCTGTGTGCTGTGTTGCAAAGTTTTTGCTGCCTTTCACTTTCATACTTGTTTGACCAAAGATCTATTACACCTATCTAGACAGCAAAGTGACTATGGTGAAGGGAAAGTGATTATGACTACGTATGCTCCCCTACAATAATGACAAAGACTATGCTCCCCTTTGAAGACCCTTGGATAATGCTTAACTGTATTTGCGGGTGATAGAAAAAAAAAATGACTGTACGCAAATTCTCTTTAGTAAGCTTTTTTTCTTTCAAGCAGATAAATAAGACAAAGTTTTTAATCTCATTTTGAGGCTCTCAGTTTATTAAGATATTTTAATTAGGAATTGGGTTATGAAGTTTTTTAAAGGGGTTTTGCAACTGTCTCATTGCCTTCCTTAGGCCTTCTTCATCTCCTTAAATTCCTTCCCTTCCATCCCATAACTGCATTGATTCCTGAGAAACAAGTGTTTGACCAAAGACCCTTACTAAAGACCTGGAATACAAATGGATTTTCCTCCTTACCCTCTCTCTCTGGAAGCTACACATCTTTCAACCCATGCGTGAAGTCCCTTCACCTTAAAATCTCTCCCCTCCCTCAACAAGCAGAAACACTCAGATGGCTTCAAAAGAACCTAAAGTCAGTCACTAAGATATTTTAATTCCACAATAACCACCATAATGATATCAACATATTTTGGGTTTCTTCTGTAGAGGTTGGTCTTGAGTGACAGCATTTTTTTTTGGCTGTCCTGCCAGCATCTTCAAGTTTAGGATACGCTAATTTATCTGAAGATGAACGTAGGACAGCTAAAAAATCAGCAGTCAATCAAGGCCAAGGAATAAACCTGAAATATCATGAATTCATCATACCAACCACACCAATATGCAATATTTAAGATTAAAAATCTTAAGAGTGCATATTAACCACCATAATGATTGAAATAAATACCACAGGAATACAACAGAAATAACAAATAAGAAGAATCCTTATATCTTCCCAATCATAAAAATTCAGACCATGTGAACCCAATAAACATCCAATCATCTCTGGAACATCTCTTACAGACAGGTAACTAAATATCATTCCTTCCTAGAGCATGGGTGGTGATGCTGCATGTAGAAGAACAACTGGCTAGCGCAATCAACTACAGAGTAAATAAGAGATTCAGGTTCACAGACTAGATCAGTTATTTGAAGATTAGTTTTCATACATTAGGATTTCACATCAGATGAGTTCACCAACTACACGTTGAATGAAGTAGAATATCAAGACTCTAAATTACCCAGTCTAAATAACCCACTACTTGAACACAGCAGTAATCTTTGTAAATGTGAATGCATGACACAAGAGATTTCAGGCCGATTCCAGACATTTTGTTTGCAAAGCAAGAATTATCAACAAGTTCCAGGAGTGGATTCACATTTATTTACACATTTTCTATAAATTAAGCAGAGCAGAGTGATGCAAGATAATCAAGAGGGCACATCACACAGCTGGTAGAATGGAAATCAAATGCAATCTAAGGATAAAATAATGATAAACATATTATGACCCACCACCCTCGACTTCTTGATAATTCTGTCTTCACTACAAAACATGGCCAAGAGAGGGTTTCAGCACCATAAACGGAATCAACAACCACAAAACAAATTATTCACGTACCTACATTATGTGCTCTCTGGCACAGTGATCTTGATAAATTTTGTCCATTACCTACCTTCTATACAACAAGGTAAAGGACTTTATTGGGGTCCAGAAATACCTTTACTGAATGAGGACACCAAAGACAAAGGAAAGGAAATCTTGGTCAATGCTGAGATGCTCCGCCTTGATGATGCTCCTGTCCCTCATTCCAGACCGTTAATACACACGAGGCTGGATACCACAACAACGATCACCCTTCCTACTTTCCAAACCCAGGTTCCACTGCTTTGAGCTAGTCTCCATTACACGCAGTTTAAGAGAGCAGACATGTTCATCAATTTCCAAACTGATGAATGCTGTTGAAGAGTGGACAAAGGAAAAAAATTATACTTCCTAGATTAAATGAGAGGGCCTCATCAAATGATTCAATAAAAAGATACGGAGCTGGAAATAAACAAAATTTTGTCCTAGGGCTAAAAATAACTATGGCGCCCCATTCACTATATTGTGATAATTTACATCACAATATGTTGATATTAACATTAAAGATTCATGGATAAAAAACTTGATGCTCCCTCACAAAATGGCATCATCATAGGGATAAATAACAGGACTTAGGAGGTGTAGGTGATTTCATTTTGAGGCTCTCGGTTTATTAAGATTATTTTAAATAGGAATGGGTTATGGAGTTTTTTAAAATGATTAAATGATGATCTAACTTCATCATAGATTGGCACAACACCTTTTGAATTCCTATGCAAGGGGGTTACATGCTAATATTGAACTCCGACTGACATTTTACCCAATGAACTTTAAGGGTTCAGCATATTTACAAGTCTATCTTTTAACACCCAGAGCAAATGAGTGGTGATAAAGCAATGGTAATTTCATAGTGAAGTTCCATTTATTTCGACTGTATTAATACGAAAATAATGCCAACAAAGCAATTTCCATACAATATTGACTCAAGAAATATCACTTGACAAAGTTTTAAGGAGTATGGGCCCTCAGCTCATTGCACTGAATTGCCAAGGTGACAAGAAAAGCTACAGTGGTATAATATGTACTTGTAATCACTAATAAGAGGCTTTGGTGTATGTAAATTTGGAATGCATATAACCTCGCACATGTCACTGATCTTGAGCTCAAAAAAAGTGATAACACTCAGTCTTCAAATATCTTCCGCTCAACCTACATCAGTTGCTCAAGGGAAGAAAGACAAGAGAATCAATGATTTCTTAGCATTTTTAAAGTGCAGGGATGTTAAAAAAAAGAAAAGAAAAATGAAAAACTTAAAAAATTTAGCCTGACTCTCATTCCTGCATTCCTTGAGCACATAGTAAATTATAATACGAAATAAAAATTAAATGATGAGACACAAAATTTTGCTAACCGGAGAGAAAAGAGGAGAAAAACTAACAGGAAAGGATTAATAAATAAAACTGAAACCTTTCACAAAAATTCTGGAAGAGAATGAAATTGATGGAGGGTGGTGATACTTGGCGAAATTTCTGGGAATTAAACATGGTAAAAATTAAATGACCTATTACAACTCCAACTTTCAATTTCATTTTTACAGTTTGATTTCAATAATGCTTAGCCTTTGAAATCAATTGAGAAAAATAAAACTATTGGAGTTGCACTAAGTCATATCATTTTTTCTATCCTAAAATTTAAAACGGAACATCAATACACTGGTATCCAGACAAAAGGCTACATTTCAATAGCGGAGCAGAATGAAGAAAGTAAGATGGACATAAAGGCAACATGATGAAGTGTTGAACATCATAAGTGTAGACAGGAGGCCATTGGGGGCTATCAGGAGGTACTAGTGGTACGTAGTAGGGAATGGAACATATGGTTTGGTACAATGGGACACTGAAGACCTTAACTGAACTTAGATTGCTGAGTTACTACCACAAGATGGATTCCTCTCCACAAAGTAAGAATTTAAGCAGCTGATTGGCGCATTTGGACACGGCTTATATCATTCCATAATTTCTTGGCTCAAGGACTAAAAAAAAGGTACGTTGTCCAATAAAACATAATAGTTCAAACAGGCTCATCAATACTTGTAGTCACAATACAAACACTTGATCATCTGCAAACCTAACAATTAGACTTTTTCTGATACGAATTCCCACAGGGCCACAGCATAGATGAGCACTGATGTTTTGAAAGCGGAGCCAGCATCATCTTCAGGGTGAACGACCCATGAAGAAAATGGTGGAGCATCATCTACCTTTGAAGCATCAGTGCAAATCTACACTGCAACCCAGAGGGAAACCTGAGAACTCACCATCCATTCATTAGTCTCATTAAATTTATTCCACACTTACAGCTTATCGGCGTCCATGAAGCTAGTACAGACATTACAGAAATATTCTGTAGTTTGTTATACAAATGTTGTTGTGCCACATATTATAGTTCAAAGCATGATGTTAAAACATTATTCATAGCTCATTACTCATAGCTTCATATCCCAGATAGCATGCAAGCTTACGACAAACTTGTCATAGGGTTGTCATAGGCTTGTTATGACAAAGTTGTTATGGCAAGTTTGCATCAAACTTGCTGTGGCATACTTTTACCATAACTAAAGGCTGTATTTCGGAGATTCTCTCGAAGAGGAAAGCAAACGCTGACATACTGTAGTTTTTTCACCCAGTACCGCCTAATACTCCACATAATCTCATCGTTTCTCTCGTTGAGGTTACTGGAGGTGGCACTTTCAAGGGTAGATTATGTAAAATTCTACTAAGCAAATTGCATTACAGCTTGAATAAGTATTTTGATGAGAATCTCTAAATGTGTCTTTTAATTCTAATTATTTTTTTTACATGTTAATCGTATATGTTTTTATGCTCGCACAATGTTTATACTTTTATAAGTTTGCTTTGTATACAGCATCATCGTATATGTTTATGCCCGCTCTGCGTATAATATTATTAATTGTTTATTATTCTAGCTCCCTTGTGCTACTATTGTTTTAATCTTATTGACGAGTTCTATGTCACAAGACCAACCGAACCGAGCCGAACAATTAATTTATTATTATTATAAACTCTGCGGTGAAGCGTACATAACTAACATCGGTATCCTTGAGCGCTTGCGCCGCCTTGCGCATTTAGCCATGTCGTGCTACGATTTCGTGAATTTACCGTGAGCGACGTGCTTAGAAAATATCAAGTTTAAATGAAGCATGTGACTGGCGAGGTATTCTGAAGGTTCGTAAACACTTTAAAGTGTTTTTATTCTTCTGAAAATTATTATCTTTATCCACAGACTTACTGTCTGGCGGGAAAATGCAATGTTTATTTTTCACTTGCAGGTGTATTCCTGCTCGATACGGGTTTGCTCAATGGGAACAGTAATCGCCAAAATGGAAAGAAACGGCCCTACCTTCCACCGGTAAGTTGTAAAATTGCATGAAATGGTGTTATCGCTTCAGTATTTCTCAGTGTAAACCGATATCAAAGATTAACTTTTATGTTAGATGGTCAATTAACAACCTTGGGCCTATGCTTTTTGAATTAGGCGAGGATATAGCTTAAATGAATGAACACTCTTTCCTTCTTGCTTTGTATTTATCCCATATAGTAAGTTCTGTTGAGTGGAGTGTCTTTTAATTATGAGTAAGTTATTGTATTGTGCGTGAAAGTGAATTAGAAAATACGTGTTGTGCATTATTGTTACTTTAAAAATTAAATTTTGTTGTGCAGTAACACTGACGAACTTAATCTAGCCTGTTTCATACGTCATGGACGAATGCATGAAAGATAAATGTTATATGATGTAAGGTATATTGATTGGAGATAAATGTGATTTCCTCTCGAATGGCTAATGGTATGGCATGAATGCCTCAAATGCTCATTCCTGAATGGATTTTGTATTTGATGTGTGTTGTTTATATGTTGTTAGAACCCCTCTTGAACTAATCAAGCCTAACAAAAATTTGCATGAATTCTTCTGTGCCAGTGATATTTTGAGGTTGTGGAACTTGTTTCATGGTAAAGCTAATTTTTGTACCTACCCAGGGTGCATTACTTCCTCAATGATACCTGAGATAGTGAACAGTATTTCTTTGTAAATTTTGAAGTGGTGAATTTTCCAAGCGTTGTTACCTTCTTATGAAGGAAAGAGTGCTTTAATTCCCATAAATAACTAGTTCTTATTCCTTCTATAGCTTCTATTCTATAAGTTGCTCATTCCTTTGTTTGGTTTTCCTTGAAGTCGTGAAACTTATTTACCAGGTATAATCATGTTTGATATTCACAGATGTAATGAATTTTCCTGGTATTTTTTCCAGTTAGGGATGCAGAAAACTGTAAAAACACTGGTGAATCTGATGTGTGGTATGGATTTGTTCAGTGATGAGAATTGTGTATGCTGATTATTTCTTTGGAATCAAATGATGTCAGTATGAAGTTCTCATTATATCCTAATTGAATTTGATAAGAGGCATACTCATTCCACAATGGAAGGTAAGTTTGTTTTCAGTTGGAATAATGAAACTATTTACAGGTATACGCTCGTTTGATGTTTACAGTTGCTATTAATTTTCTAGGTATAATTCGAGTTATGGATGCAGGAAACCTGTAACCCTGTTGATGCTGGTGTAAAAATGGATGTCTTTATTGATGAGGAATTTTTAAGGTGGTTACTTATCTGGAATGAAATAGAGTCAATATGTATTATGTTCTCATCAGATCCCTATAGCAGTAAATTTTTGTTAACATTCCAGGTACTAATTTATGGCGCAAGACTTTTAAGAAGTAGGCTATATGGTTTCTCTCCACACCTTCCTCTAAAGCTTCCTCATTGGTACAATCTGAACTCTTCAATTGCGTGGTTCCTAAATAGTCTGCCACCGGTCGCCTCAAAAACAAACAGGAAATAGAGCAACTCAACAGCATCGTTATACTTCTGCAGTCTCTGTCAAACCCCTCTGAAAGTAAGTTTTTCTAATTTTAATATTGTTTTTCCTTGTGTCAATTGGCTATATTTTTGGTGGACTGGCTTCCAGTTTAATGCAAAGGCCTCAATGTAAAAAGATTGGAAGGCCACTTAACCACTTCTTCCAAAATAATTATTGGGTGGCATCCTAACTGAAGCATTACAGAAGCCTCAATTCTTGGCTTATCCTGCATCTAGAGGTTGTATGGTTAAAGTGGCTGATTTACTCCATTGTAATAGAAATTTACTTCAGTTTTAAAGGGAACTTGACATTTTGTTCATTTGTAATGTACAAATTTCCATGCCCTCGGTGCGCAAATTTCAAATCAAAGGAGAATTAAGTAAAAACTTTATATACTATCAAATTAAAAATTATATAGGCATGATCTTTCATATCATTTGTAGTAATTTTTCATGTTTTTTTTCTAGGAATGAAAGGATGAACAAATTCACTGGAGATGATAATATTGAGGATACCATGATTGATAAACATGTAGAACATTAAAGTTAATAAATTTCTATAAGTATTATTGTTCTATTATTTAATTTTTACATTTCATTTAACATTTGCAGCAGGTGTGATACGACTAGTCTGCAGCAAATTTGAAGACACGTAACTAGGAGGTTTGATTCAAGCTTGCATCAGGTATGCAGGCTTGTTACGACAAACTTTTTGCAAAGTTGTAACTTTGTCATTACAAACCTTCAGCAACTTTGCTGCAAGTTTAGCTTGCTATCTGGGATTACTCTCCGTAATCTCCCTCACATTGGTTGTTTCTGTGACACCACAGTTCATCTCTATGAACCTGTTATTATGAAAACAACCAACTTTACAGATATTCCCAAGAGTAATATGAAGCCATAAAGCCTCAAGAGTATTGTGATTCATAAACAAATTCTAAGAAAAACTTACACACTGAAATTAAGTAGTATTCATGTAAACAAATGTATTGCTAAAAAAAAACAAAAGTAAGGCAAATGATAATCAATCAGAAAAACTAATACTTGAAGATAAGACACCTTGCAATGCCATTGAAACAACAATGAACAATTAATCAACAAATGTATACCAAACATAATGGAATATTTCCATTATTGGATGAGTTAAAACTAGGAATGGACAGAGCCAGGTTTTTTTCAGATTTGGACCAGATTCTTGCCTTGTTTCGGATCCTTAGTTTCAGATAACAGATTCTTAATTTTATATATTTCCTGATTCTAGTTGTTTCTAATAGATACAGAAAAAACAGCAACAATGTATTTACACAAAATCGAGTAAATTTAGTCTAAACAAAAATTAAATTCCTATCATATGTGTGGAATATATTTTACAGGATTAACATTAACAGATGCGATATATGTTATTACTCCTTATACATAGTTCACTTTCTTAATCATTCTCTCATCAAATGATATATTTATCAAATCTGTGTCACTATTCTTTAAAGTGCAGTTAAAAGAAATATCATAAGTTCATTTTCACTGTATTAGAATTATTTTCCAAAATATAAGATCATAGTGAGTGATATTGTATCACCCTCTACCCAGAAAGGTTTAAGTGCAATTACAACAAAATAACTTCCGAGTGTGTTATATGTCAAGAATAATAAAGTATAGAATATTAAATTAGAGATGTGCAAATACTCTAATACTAGTAGGTATTCAATATTTGCGATCTTGAATAATTATGCTAAAAGAAAAAGTTCAAAAACCTTGAATATCATGCCATACAGAGCTATATTTGGCGTGTTGAAGAACTATACCATATGCGCAGCAAGAGTACAGAGGAGATGGGGGTATATATTTTACAGGATTAACATTAACAGATGCAATATATGTTATTACTCCTTATACATAGTTCACTTTCTTAATCATCCTCTCATCAAATGATATATTTATCAAATCTGTGTCACTATTCTGACAGTGTACATTATTATTCACTGTTTGTGAGTTTCACTTAGTAATTAATGGTAGAAAGGCAATAGTTTCAACAAATGAATTTCTGGCGAAACTGTTGTCTTTTCACCATACAAAATGCACCAAACCTAGTCACCGCTGGTCAAGATTCAAATTCGGAGACAAAAGAAAGCAATAAAAGTACAAAAAATTGAGTATTCGATTGCAAGGGTTGGAAATTGAAGATGATCAAATTTTCGATGCAATGATGGGAAGAAAAAATTTGAAGCTGAGAAACCTGGAAATCTCCGGTCCAGATCAGAATTTACAGTGTCTTCACTCAATTTACTGAATACCAAGAGTGTACAACTGATTCGGCAGTTATGTAATCTTCAAATGAATGATGAACCAAAAGATGGGGAATCCACTGAAACTGGTTGTACACTCCTGGTATTTAACAAATTGTGTGGAAATCACCTAGTATTTTAATACTGGAAACAAATATAAAATCAGTGTCTTTTTTACAGAATAATTAGCAAAAATAATGAAAACTATTACATTTAGTGTTGCAGTAATGCTTAATCTTCAGTACTTGTAACAGTTAAAAAGAGTACATAATACATGCATGATGAATGGATACCAATGAGTGATTCCTGAGAATGTGATATGAATGACCACTGAATAAATAACTAAATGAATAAAGAAACATATATAGCAAATACAATAAATGAAAAGGATATTTCACAGATGTATTTCAATGAAATAGTAAAAAATTTCTCTTTACTACGTTGCCACGTTGAATACCTTGCAATCATTACATTATTATCATTACATTATTATCATTACAAATTGCATTTTACACATATCTGATGTAGACATAGTTGGGATTAACGATTAAAAAAATTAAACATTAAAATTACTTGTTAAAAATGAAGTTCACTACTTAACTTAATCGTTACTTTTTAGAATAGTTGACTATTTGTTGAACTTTTAATCGTGAAAATTATACATTAACTGAAACAAAACTAACTTCAGTTAATTTTTTTCATTAATTTTTTGTGAATGTAGACCTGGTCGAATTTGGGCGCAAAGTTTTCCCAACAGACAAAGGGGAAAATAAAACATTATCTAATAATGTAATGTAGATGGGTAGTTGTGGAAGAATGCAATGCATAGGCCAAGACAAAAGCGGGGTTGATGGGAGTGAATCGCCAAAGAAACTACGCGAAGACTATAACCTGGAGGGCTCATATGTCTTACTCGGTGGCATTATGTCGTCAATACTATGTAGTTGAAGCCAATAATGAAGGGTGACCTAAAAACCTATGACAGATAACAATGGGGAGGGGTTCATTCAAACTAACATATCTGTTACAATGCGCCAGTCTACCTATGCCTTACTCGGTGACATTGCGTTGTCCAGCCCCCACTGAATCGTGAGCTAAAGTGCGCAGGCACACACTCAGCATCTACTGTAACTCTAGACTAGAGACTAGGAAACCTGACCAACAACACTATGGACACTAATTGGAATTACAAAGAAAATCCCCACTTCAAATATCAGCAGTCCCAGGCAGCTATAACAAACGATCTATGACAGTAACATGAAATAACCAAATCAAAAAAAGCATCGTCAGTGAACACACCTACCAGCATGCATGCTGAAACACATTATTATGCAGATCAACGGCATCCTACAACTAAGTCGGTCGGTTGGTAGCAATGTTGAGTGGTGACTGTGGCGTTTGAGGTTAATCCCTAAACTGCTTCCTTCTACAAAGAGCGGACCTTCACCTCCGACAAAGAGCAGATAAATTTCATAGTCCTTTAGTTATTGCCATTTATTTAATTAAATACTACACAAGTTTTTACTTTTAAAATGCCGTTGTTGTGGCCCAGTATTTCAAATATTTTTAAACAAATGGATACGGATGAAAGAAACCACAATGACAGTTTTCAGTGTTTGCTTTGTTTGACAAAACAAAAAACCATCAAGGCCTCTATTACCACAGCATCCAATTCCCCAAAATAACTGAAAAGTACCTTTTAACATAAAGTTACTTTTTTTAACTTTTAGCTTTAATCAGTTACTTATTTAGAAAAGTAACTTTTAACTTTAACTAGTTAATTTTTACAGAGAATAACTTTGACTTTAATAAGTTAATTGTTTTTGGTAACTTTCCCCACTATGGATGTAGAAATGTTTGATCCAAAATTCGATTTCTGAATAAAGTCCTGGTTACATGATACAATTTCTTGTACAAATTATTACCTAAGTTTCTGTCTCTTTCCTTGTCCAGATTTTTATACAATTGTCTGTTCAAGATTCTCAATAAGTGGTTGCATGGTGTAAGATTTTGTACAATTATGACATTAAAATAAAGAAAATACACTTGTTTCTAAAACATCATGGTTTCCAAGCATGGTGCAATCCATCTTAAAGTCCCACATTGCTACACAAAAAACAGATCCATCAATTCAACCTGATACCCTCCTATTTCTTGTTTGGTTCTTTTCCCAAAGAACCTCACTACTTTTGTCTTATAATGATGGATAATCCATTACTCAGAATCTACAGCTGACACAGCAGTTAGCAAAATCCCTTGGTTGATAGACTAATGCTTCATCATCAACTGATCTTAATCACTTAATCGACCCACCTCCCACCTTAATTCCCACCTCCAGTCTTATCCACACCTATAACACTCATATACCACCATTTGTGCCAGAGAGTACCAAAGATAATAAGCAGCCATACCTCATGACCTACTGTTGTAATTTATAACTCGGGAGTATGATTACAAGGGATTTCATGAAGCTTTGAATGAAACAAATGTCTCGTATAATAATAACTTAGGAGGAAGGAATACTTTACTACCAAATAACTTCTGGTATGACAAAAAGAAAAAAAAATAGAATATAAAAGCACCAGTGGAGGGAGATTACAATATGAAACAAAAATACACAGTTACACCTAATTTATCACCACCCACATTGATTCTATATCAGCTATTCACAACCAATTTTTTTTCCAATTACTCAAAAGTAGTAATGAAATGGAGACAGATACTTCAAGTCGTAAAAATTCTTTGAAGACAAAAATAGAAATTCCAAGTCCCTTCCAGAAGAAATTTGAGTTTATAATAGGTCAAAACCCACTTCACCATACATAACTCTGTTCCATGTTCAGCAAGTATATACTAAGTTTAAGACACAATAGAAATGAAAAATCCCACAATTTCAGGCCTATATCACACTCTATAAAAAGAGTACTATGCAGAACATGAACAGCAAATGAAATGATTTTTCATCTTTCAGTATGCATAGCGAAGTAACAAAGAACCCATGTTCTAGTACAACTGGTCATGTCATTTGAGTACACATATTCTGCAAAGGTCTCATGAAACCGAATAATATCTGAAAATCACTTTTCCATTGCGTATTAAGAGCAGACTAACCAATTAATGACATCATGACTACGGAAGTAAATACACAATCTACTTTCTAAAGCATTTCTGGACATGACAATTTGATCTGCAAAAAATATCAACTCCATAACTCTAATACTCTTAGGAATCCAATGGGGATATAATACAAATTAATGCATAATTGAATTAGAAATGGACATGTTTTCAACAAAATTGCTTTCAATGGGAAAGAGAGATGAAAAAAAATTGGAAAAAAAGCCTTCAAGCCTCATAAATCACTAGCAGCTGTTGAGGAAAAGGAATGTGGCTTCATACCTTTGTGTGTTGTTGAAGCATAGGCACAATGGAGGCAGCAGGTGAAGAGTTTGTAGTACCCAGAGATGTACCCCCACACAGGGATGAGATCTGAGTTGAAGACAGAACAGAATGATCACCATGCACAGGATTATTTGACCTCTCCCTTCCTCCGCTGCCACTACTGGTGCCTGAACTGCCAGTACCACTGGTGTTTGTCCCACCAGTTGTGCCTTCTTTGTTGGTGGTACGTTGTAACCTGAAAATAAACCAAACAATTCCATGAACAAAAAACCTATTTAATATGTATATTAACATTTGTTAAAGATGACCATCTAGGTATATTTATACAAATGTCACTTAATTTTTTTCTTGAATGGCCAATGACTTAGTCTAAAAATTGCTCATATACTTCTTTATAGAAAGACCAAGAGAAAAAAATTCACAACTAAAAATACTTCCAGACATTTAAATAATAAAACTTGGGTCTAAACACCTGGAGTTTATGATGACAGAAGAAACCACCAGGATGCACAAAAAGACCACCAGTATAAAAAAGATGCATGGCTATGTAAATTCACACCTTTGAGATTGCAGGAAATCAGTTTCGATGGAAATAAAATACTTCCATAAATGTACTGCAAAATTTTCCTTGTGGAGATATGTCTCTCAGGAGATCTCTATCTTCCACGTAGTATTCTCCTTTAGCTCCATATACTGCTACCTTTTATCATAGCATTTACACTTTTGCCACCCATTCCATTGTTGATGATAATGAATACCACATAAAAACATGGACGACTACATAATTTGAGGGTAAATACCTCATCACTGGTAGTGGTTGATGATTTAAGGCAGTTATTCTCTACGCAACACAATTATTACTCCTGACTTCTTAGGAGTAAAACTGTCACAAAAAGGAAAGTTCACCTTTCCAACAAGTTAAGCCAACATTTTATCTGATTCTTCTGATTGAAATCAAGCTTATTAGTCAGATATGAGGAATTCTAATGGATAAGTATGAAGACTAAGTGACTAAGTTTATTTAACATGTAGTGAAGGTCATGCTTAGAAATGTGAATTGATGGAAAAATGGAGAACAGGGAACAGGACAAACAAATACCTTGGAGAAGTTCAGTTTAGAATTTGAAAGGTGAGCCCAACTTTTGATGCAGTATACTACGCAAGTCATTGTGCAGGAATGTCAAGAAAAGACTGGTAAAGGTCAGTTATTGAGTGCAGCATAGTATGGCACAGTCCATTCGCTTTAACTTGCTAGTCACTCCATAGGCGCAGGTGGGTCTCCTCGAAATCAGAGAATAAGGTTGGCTGCACTCAGAGAGAGGGGAAACATGCACTAACTTGGACTAGCACCAACCAAATATGCTTACAACCCATGAAGTATGAAGGACAGATATCCCTCAAATGTTCTCCCCTCCTCCACTTTTTTTCTCCTCTCACAGATGTCATAAGCCAGGTTAACACAATTGGAAGGAACCAAAACATTAAATGTAATGATGATAGAATGGGGGAGTTTACTTGAAACCGAAATCGCTCTTTTGTACAAGAAATTGTTAGGAAGACACGAAAAATGAATTAAAGAGAAAAAATTAATCTTCTAACCATAGCCATTCACTCATAAATCAAAAATTAAAACAAGCAAAAAGTGATGCCCACCGAATGAGCAGCATTAAGGATATCTACATCATACACCTCATGTCCTTGACTGTTTTGAGGAAGAATGGGAGGGAAGCAGAGGTCTGCCTGAAGAAATCACGTAGCATCCAGCAAATAACCCAAAACAACTGAACAACAAAATATTTTCACATGCATTTTGCTGTGACTAAAGGTGTGCTGAATTATTAGCTTATTCACAAATTACGATGCAGTTCAATACGCAATGCCTTTCGAAATTATCCGAATGGAGTGTAACAACCACTTCCATTGGCAGAGTCAGCTGTGTGACCCCCATTGTGATTGAGCAAAGGAACTGCGCAGTCTCAGTTGTGACCGAATGAAGTGGATGACGTAAGAGTCCTTTGCATGCCTACTTTTCTCAAAGGGTTAAACACATCAGTTTTTCACTGCTTATAACTCGAGAACAACTCTACAGATCGAAGAGCAGAAAAATACAGGCCTTATTATTTAAGAAACTATCAGATTCAGCAATAAAAAAATATGGTAAACTTCCCCATTAAACAAATTAATACCTTTTGATGGGTGTAGAGAAGGATGGCAAAGGTAAACTGGAAGGAAAAGATGGAGGAGAACTACTTAAAATGGTAGAGGAGAAGAGGGAGTTGACATAACCAGGAGAGGAGACAGAGTGAGTGGATAGCATGGATAATAAGGTAAAGGGTGTTTTGAAGGACATGATATAAAACAAAACCTTGGGTAAAAGGTATAGAGGAAGGAAAAGAGCATGCAGTTCAGGTGGAATGTTGCTACACAGATATTATATGGAGCAATAGAAGAACATAATATGGAAGACATGTAAACCTGAACAACAAATACGTTCATCAGCACCACTTTACTCCTATTGATAATACTATATCACTCACCTGCTCCACATTCACGACCCTTTTCCATGATGACATTCTGATTCACATTCAATACTAATACCACCCCCCGCTGACTCTCATCCCTTCCACTGTATAGGTATCACCTGGTAACCTTCACTTCAGAAGACCTAGTCCTTCCCTCTTACTTTGCTAAATCCTAACTAATCAATATTTCCCCTCACAATTTCATGCTTTATTTTTTTAGTTTCTCTTCCCTTAGCATCATTCTAACATTCTACGTTCTTATTCTTTATGTTGTTGGCCTCTGTTCTGATTTCTTCCTCACCACTGCTGGTGTCTCTCTTTTCACACAAAGAATTCGGAAGATGGTGACCACAGAGGCCTTGCTTCCCTGCTGCCAGACACAATACCCACCCCACTAATTTGGGTCTGTAGTATTTGGCCCCGTAGTTGCCAGGATTCACATTTATATTTCAAGTCCATTGCATTCTTGCAAGAGTTAAACTTGGTGGTTTCCCATTGGCTTTACCAAAAGTGTGTCTAATGTGACACCAACATTTGAAGACTGTCAATCTGGGATAAGATGCCCTCTCAAGGCCGCCGGAAAGTAGAAGAGATGCTACCATTAGAGTATGTGGACTACCTTTTCTCAAGCTCCTACCATTCCATCTATCTGGGTGATCCTACCTGAGGCAAATTTCATTGCTCCCACTAGTGCAACCCTAGGAGACACTGGGACACACAAGCCCCTCCCACCATGACCATGTAGTTTATGAGCAGTGGTAAAGAAAGATTTTATTCATTATTTTTTATCCGGTGATAATGAAACATATTTTATCTACTAATTAATAGTATTGGGAGAAGACAATTGAGGTAGTCCACCTTTACCTTACACAATATTTTTTCAATGTGACACCACTTGACAGACTACCCACTCAATCGTCTGATACATTTCATGTGGCTCCTACCCTTCAAACCTCTCTAGAATATGTTGCCCTACCAGAGACAGCTTTCATTGCTATAGAGCTAACTAGCTCTAGGGGTTAATGGATCATAGTCAGTATTACAATAATAAAATTACCCCGGGAAAGAAATATGAGAATATTTAGAAGCAAGAGTGGTGGCTAAACATTTAAGTTGGTGGGCATGACTTTGAATGGGTGGAGAACTTGACATTTTAGTGATGCTATTTGGATGAAACTAAGTTACTAACATGAGCATGAGAAGAATAACAACATCATATGGTTGCACAACTTCATAAGCATTCTCTTAAATGAATTAGAAGCTCTTCCCCTCGCAGATTTTTTCCATTGCAGAAACTTAATACACTTGGTCACATCAACTTTAGGAAAGCTTTGTTATTATACTTCAGAAAATGTAATATGACATCTTGTTACGCTACATGCTCATTTTTGACAGCACCTAAGCACACCACAGAAAAGTATAGGATATATTATGGGACAAATCCTGGAAACTGGGGCCAAGTTAACAAACAGAATGTGGTCAACTATGGAGACAACACTATAATCAGAATAAAAGCAAGCAGTGGATAAGCCTAAGGTTTAAATGGCAATATGGACTAAAAATCAAATGCAACTTTGGTGTGCGGCAACGGAAACATCATATTAGAAACAGACAAAGTAAAAAAGAAGCCATAGAGGAAAATCATATTAGGCAAGAAAGAGTAAACCATATGCAAAATAGAAGTGTCATAATATTAGCACAGACCCTCCGGGATCCGATATATTACCCTATTAGTAATTAAAGACCATCTAATACGAATCATGTTGAGACATTTACTCTCCTATAAGAGTACTTTCACCTAATAGTATTGATCTTTAATTAATTAAGAGCATGATCTCACAAGATGTGCCCATTTGCCTGTTAATCAATCGATATGTGCCACATGCCACCACAGTGGCTCGCTAAAAAATAGATGAGAATAATTGATGATGCAGAATGCACAAGAGTATAAAGTACAGAGTCATGTGCAGGATCAACACTTTCTGATGACCACATAGATTTATGTCTAAAAATGATCTAGCTAACGTGATGTCCAGCAAGCACTCCCTATAAGACCAACAGACCATTTGATTTTTTTCAACACTCACAAATGACCATCACATACTTCTTACTCCATAGTAACCTCTTCCCTGGCATAGATGATGCATATCGATACTACCATGATAGCTGCACCTGGTTCTACATTACAAATAGCATATTTACCCACCTATAAATCCTTGAAAGACTACTCTTATGACACATTCTAACACTTGCTCCATTCTTAGCTTCAGGAGTTAAATTATTTCAAAGAAATGCCCCAAAATTAAGCCCACTCACACAGGGCAGGCTTAAGACAAATTTTCACGTGGGCTGGAGAGTATTCTGGTGCCCCCCTCCCCTCCTTGTTGTAACAAATATTCACCAGTTAAATGTAGTAGTAAACATCAAGTAATGAAAAAAGTAGTAAATTAGCTCGCTGGACATGAAGTAAGTTTTTTAAACCCTGAATAAAACAACTTTTTCCTTTCCCATAGCATTCCGGGCAGTTGCCCGGGCCTGCACTTCACAAAAAATTCTTTCCCATAACATCAGCATTATTCACTTAAGTAAGGAACTTAATGGTTTCAATCACAAAAACATTAGTTAGATCATTGTAGCAGCAATTTACAACACATTTGCAATGCCTTAGCTCTTTTATGGTCAATTTTCCACCAAACTCTGTTAGAGTCCCATATTCTTCATTTGTACCAAGAACGATAGATTTTTTTCATTTTTGGTGCTTTCTATGCATACAGGAATGTTTTTTGTGTGAAAAAATGCTGCATGTGATATTATGGGCAAATAATGGAAGGGGCTAATGGATTTAAAAAAAATAACCTACTACATCCAAGCACACTTAACTAACTTTCAATTTTTCTTGAAAATATCCACATCAGTCAGCAATCTACTGAAATAAAGATATGTGAACAATACGCTGGTATTCTTCACAATTTCCACCATAAACACATGGGCTAATAAGTTCCACCAGGAACACAGATAGGGTACTGTCGTTTGAAGGGTAAGTGTCCAGTCTGCAGAGCCCCTTGTGTCACAGACTTGAGAACAAACCAATCTGCCTTAAAAATAATTTTAAGCGATCAGTCTTTGAGCATGATCCATGTTTAGACACACAGCAGGTATGTGGCGAAGTAATCACGGTTCTCATAATAACCTAACTGATCAACCCTGACTATGTTTCAGATTCTTATGAACTCTCCACTTCTCATTGATTTTTTTCAAGCTCCCTCATCTTGATGAAAATTTTATTTCAACTTACCACGTCTTCTCTTGCATAACAGGGATGAGACAGGGTAATAATGTTTCCAAAAAAATGAAACAATAATTACCTATGCCTGAAATATTTTTCCACTTTATCTTCATTGCCGCACGAGTCCAAATATCTGTGAGTTTTTCTCTGTTCACTGCTCCATTCCTCGGTAGTCTGAAAGTCAAACATTTTATTAAACAACCAAAATAACTATTGGAATGATGATACCTATCAAATACAGTTTAATTATGCGTCAAATCGTATCTTCAACACTGGAAGCCACCCAGACTGAAAACCTTATAGCATATAATTTCTCATAACCAAGCCTTAATTCACCTTTACTTAGGTTTAATTAACAAATGTTTTAGCTCAAAAACATCCCACATTACCGAAATAGTTCTCACTATTGAACAGTATGTTGTATTAATTTAAATGAATAACACAAGACAATGAAATTATTGGGGTGTAATATACCTGTGTAGCTTTATCAACTAGTAAATGGCCGCAGTACATGTAGAAGGTTTCTCTGGGCCACTGCCCCTTCAGGTAAATAGTATCGAGGGAGGCAGTTCTTCTGATTATGCACCCAGTACTTCCACCTGCTGAAATCACACCCACACAGCTTGATCCCCCACCACTGCTGCTCCCACTATTATATCCATTTCCTGTACGACTGTTCAACGTTTTCGATTTTACTGAAATAAAACCAAGAATCTTTCTAAAGTAATAGATTCACTACAACCTTATACACACAATGACATTAACGGTACTAAAACACATTTATCACCAATTCACACCGACCTCTACATGCTCCATCGTAAAAACGGATAATTATATAAAAATATGTGAACCTTTACAGCATTGGCTAAATATCAACTGCATACCATATTTACTTCAAAAGAAGCATCTACGTAACTGTCACTCGCTACCAAAATGATCAACTATTTCAGTGTTTAACAAAGCATATTCATGGGCAAAAACATTTCTACACTATTAAATAACAGTTAAACCAACATTCTGTACTGCTTAGACTACTTCGTTCCCTTAATGCCGTGGTTTCAGACAGTTGCACTTACATCGGCTTCGGACAACGGCCACAAATATTTCAGTCAATCATTTCAATCAACATTACATATACTACAATTAACAACACGCAACCAAATACCAAATGACCATTAACAATGAATCCGCAAGTATCCAGCACAGTCTTAAAGACTCTTCAATGTCAAATGATCCCTTCGCGTTGTATACTGGAGTAGTTCAACAATGTAACGCGTCGTGACAGAAAACGCGAGGAACATTTTGCAAAATCATCCCAATATGCACATGAAATCTAAAAATATCGGGCTACCAAGAACAAACGCTTAAGTAAATAAATCTGGGACACAGCGAAAAAATTGCTAGCGGAAAGCCAATCCTACCTCTGTAACTCAACGATCCTGGGCTTCTCTGTCCAGATAATACCGAATCTGGCGAAATTCTTGCTTTCCATGATGATGTTGGCGACAACGTAGGACTGTTACTTTTACTTTTCCTTAAATTGCTTCCTTGTCTCATTAACGAAGACATGGGCAGTGTAGCTCTCAATGGCCCTTGTTTTGACGAACATGGTGAAGATTTTCTAACCCGTTGCGCTCCCTGGCCAGACATTTTGGCATGTAGATGATAGAAATTCTTACTACAATTTACGCAAGATAATGATATGTTGTTAATTTGACACATTCAAACACAACCAAACATCCATTGACGTTCACCACTTGTGCTGCCCCTCCTGCGCAACTACACTACTCCGAGGACAATTTCACGTCCTGTCACTTGCGATCTTCTGCTGTCTTTAGCCGGGTCACGTGACCACATACTGCTTCATTCATTGGCTCCTGTACTATCTCGATGCAAATCATATAATGGATTCATTTAATCGAAGCGTTTATGTAGTTACCCTGAACCAATAGTGATCCACTTCATTTTTTGCCCATTGTAGCAACTCGGTTAGACCAGTAATATTGTGTCAAATAAAACTCGGGTAAAAGTACAAATATTTCATTTATTATTTTAATTTAAGGCTAGTTGCAAACTAGATACATATAAATGTGTCTAGTATACTGGATGGTACACTTGTATTCCTGTGGCAGTATTTGGAAATTAACTTTGTACAAAAGTCAGACTCATGTAATATTATACAGTGTAAAAATATAACAAATCTGATCAGGAACACAAGCCAGTTAACATTTAGAAGGAATATCCTTGCAATAGATAAAAGGATGAAAATTTAAATACAAACACAAATAGTAAATAATAAATGAACATGGACGAACTTTGGAAATACATTTTAAAATATACATACAGGCACCCTTACTTTGGAATTATTTAAATATTGTCAATGTTTCAATAAAATAAAGGAACCAACATGAATGAAACACAATAAAATTATCATCTTCTCTTGCGAATTGACCAGACATCCCATTTAGTTCCAGCTTGAGGTTTAAGCTTACGGGGAGATTCTCGTCTATTCCCATTAATTAATTTGGAGCGTCGTCCTAAAGACGAAAACTTCCTTATACCACCCTCAGGACTTGACACAGTTAGTCTGTTATTACTAGTACATTCACTTTTAAGGGAATAATTAGGTGAACTGTTTGACCTAACAAGGCTTTCAACCACAGAGCCCTTACAACTGTTATTTTCCTTTGCAGAAGGTCCTTCACTCAACTTTTCACAACTCGATGTACAGGGTAAAACAGATTCCCTACTTGATAGCCTAGCTGATTTCTTCACCACCTTTTGCAGGTCCTTCTCGTCACTAACAATTGCAGGGGAGCTTTCCACTTTCGTGGGAGTTGATTGAGTCTCTTTTGGTGGATATTTTCGTGGCCTACCTCGACGTCCTGGTATTTTAACAGGAACATAGGGTATAGGGGGATCTGAATGTTCAACAGCAAGAGCAAATTCCACTTTCCTTCTTTTGGGGAGTTGTCGAGGCCACCCTGTCCTATTCCTCCTCTTTTTCTTCCTTGATATTTTACAGCTATGACTTCCAACCTCCGAGACAGTACCACAAGTAGACACCGACTCAGAAGCAGAGTCACAGTCCACATTGTCCATATTCTCTTCCACTTCCTCAACAACACGTAGCTTGCGTGGCCTGCCAGGGGAACCTTTAACTTTAGTAACAACTGCCAAAGCACTCTTCTCATTCATTTCTTGAATACCCCTTTCGTAAGCCTCATTTATAGCATTCTTTTCCTCTTCTGATATATCAACACATTCACAGTTCGGATAACTATCGAGGAGAGAAACTACATCAGGTACTGCATCATTCACTGAATAATTTATCAACTCATCCTCATATATTAAATGCTTCAATTCCAACTCAACATCCTCCAACTGAACTTGTACAGCTTTTTCTGGCTGCAATTGGACAGCAGTAGATTCCTCAACCTGTCCATCTTCCTTGCAGTTCACTTCAAGCATCACATCAATGCTTTTGGCTATGTCCTGCAACTCCTTGTCTGACTCAGATTTAAAATCAGAATTTGAACTAGGAGGAACAGGTACATGAACAACCGGGGATTTTTCTGGGGTAGGAGTTTTCTGCCCTTTACTCTCCTTTCGCCGTTTGGCCATTAAACTCGACATAATTGCTAAAGTAGATGCATGGCACCGTGGTGACTTCCTAGCATTTTTCCCACCAGAAGATCTTTTTCTCTGATAACCAGATCTCTTGAATCCAAACTTACCAACAATATCAACATGAGACTCATAAGGCAGTAAAAAAGGTTTAAATGGAGAGGATTCACTAAATGACATGAAATGAATTTCTTCCCCTTCGTCCTGCCGCTGATAGGTTTGATACCACGGCTCACTGAAAGGAATACTTTCAAAGGAGAACTTTACACTTTTAACCTCCTGTTCAACTACAGACTTATTAACCTCCTCAGACTCATTAACTGCATTACCATCACAATTTTCACCCTGTTCCTCAGGTAAATTGCCCACTTCCGCCCTATTGCCCTCATCAACAGGTAGATTGGTGAGGCTTTCCCCATCATTTTCTTCCTTCCCATCACCTGTCTCCTCACACTGTAACCGCTGATCAGAAATTTCCAACTTGCAATAATCAAGATTGTCATTAATAAAAATGTCAGCGTGAGTTCGTCTTTTTCTCCTAAGCATACAATCACCATCAGTACCATCACTAGCCAAAGAATTTTCATCACAATGTGTCATTTCACACTTAAACCCAAGGTCAGTTTCTGTATTCCTCCTATCTTTGGCAGTACCAGTCTTAAAATTTTGATTTAATGCCTCCCCCTTAGAAAACTTATTTACAAGTCTGCTATCCCTTAATTCTAAATTAGGTCCCATACGCTCAAACTTAACCACCTCACTAGGCACACAATTTTCTGCATCTTTTGATGCTGTTTCACCAAACATGAAACTCTCTGCTTCAACACTAAGCAGGCTAAGTTCTGTCCTCTTTATTCTCTTAGGTTTAACAACATTTTCAGTTTCAGGCACAGTTCCATTCCACCCAGGAACATCCTTTGAAGAAGAGGTATCCACAACAGCTGGTAAAGGTGCAGAGGAAGCTGAACAACTTTCATTGTCTTGTGTCTCTTTCTTAACTGTATAATAACCACTTGACCGAAGTTTAGCAGGTATAAGCTCCTTCCCATACTGACCTTTATTGTCCTCCAAAAGTCTTTCCTCCACTGAGAGACGCTTACGTCTAACCACCACACCAACTTTACTGTTACCCACCAGAGGTGAAGATGCCAACTGGCAACTGATATCTGCACACAGTTTCCCACCACTTCGCATGTTTTCAGCAGATTCCTTGTTGGCAGGACTTAGTGGCATGTCACCCAAGTCTGCATTTTCCTCCGCATGACTACGGCATCGTCGATTGCGAGACTGAAGTTCAATTGAATTTACATTGTCCTCCGACGTGGGGACAAGACGGGACCTCAGATGGTGGCCAGTATCCTTGCTTTGTTGGCAAGATGGAGAATCTTTAGAGTTGGGCGTGGTTTTCCTGACACTTGAATCAGGCTCTGTCTTAATTGGTGGTTTTAATACTGGGGATAGTGGCAGGCTCTCAGGAAAACCATTGCAGACGACCTAAAATGAAGAAAATATGCATAAAATAATTTGTACCCATTAAATAACAAACATGAGTAGTTATACTTGGTGCTAGCCTTCACACTGCAAATATTTCAATAAATTAAAATTTGTTATCAAATCATGTATTTTTCAATGACCTGAATTTTAGAGGAATGATGAACTTAGGAAGTTAGAATGTCAAAATAACTAATCATTATAAGCAGAATGCAAAAAGCCAACATGAAAATTTAACTGGCATCAAAGCAACAAAAAAATTGAAAATTAATTTTTCTGCAGGCCTAATGAAAATAAATACACAAAATTAAATGGAATTCAAATGCCAGTCCCCAACTAGTAAGTTTTTAAAGAAGTTCAGGCTGAAATTTCCTTTCAATAGAAACATTTATTTTTTCCAAAAATATCTCTTAGGTTTACTTGACAAGTAAGCCACATAATAATTGGAAACTGGTACAGTGGAAGCCCTATATAATGAGTATCACATACAACAATAAGCTCAGAATAGTGAGGGACAGCTAAGGGACCATTTATTCCTGCATGATTTGCACGTAAAGTAAAACAAGTGCAGCAAGTTGCTTTCACAGGGGTTGTTTGATGCTATGCGTAATATACAGCACATTACATGTGCAGAAGCTTGCACTAAGGACGCCCTAAAAATAGAATGAGTTAATCCATAAGAATGAGATTTTCTAAAACAGAAAATACAAGAGAAATGAAGAGGACATTAGCAAATAGGAATATTTAGCTACATTCTTTAGTTACTTGGTATCTTGGAGGAAAATGGGTATAGGACTTGCGACAGTTAAGGGATAACAATGAAACATGAAGAAAATTAACCCATAAGAGAAAATTAATGACAGGAGCACTGAGTAGGGAAGTTAACTAAACATTAGCAAATAAAATAAAATGCCAGAAAGCTTCGGGTGAGTAGAGAGAGGGAGCGCAAGACTGAGTAGGATAAGAGGAAAGAGACAAACTAGGAAATACATGGGATTGGTAGGGGTATATTAGTTAATCAAGGAGATCAATTAGGTGGAGAAGAGAGTAATTGGAGGAATACAGGGTGATGGGATTTTAAAGGGTATACAGGCATTAGAGGAAGAGATAGAAGAATAGGCTGTTTGCATGTCACCATGAGAGGCAATAGGTAACTGAAGAGCTCACGAAAATCATTTACTGATAGTTATCATATCCTGCAGTATGGGCTTGGTTTTATTTGCAGCAGCAAATTTCAAAAAGCATTTATTAATGAGTCTGTTATATCATGGTCTTACTTTAATAATATAATCTGTTGATTAGGTAAAGCACATCAGACAGTAGCAGGTCAGTAGATGTGGGCAGAGGCTAAAACAGCATCCACAATGATAATGACCCTTCCAAAAATAATACACCAAGCATAAAAAACTGGGATTTAGATGCATCCAAATCTAATCGAAGCCTACCATAACTCATAAAACATACATAATAACCATTAATATGACTCTCGTATACTATAGTCTTTAATTCCCAGAATTTTCAGTTTGCTATTTGAGTATTAAATAAAGAATATTTTTATGGAAAACAAACAACACCAGAATAACCTAGAACAAGTCAAGTCTCAAATATCACCTAAAAGTGATTATATAGTGAATAATAATTTTTCTATTGAGGATGACATTATTGATAAAAGCAAACCTGTTGGTAATTCATTCAATAATGCACATGATAAAGGAAAACAGCATTAGTTCCAAAAGACCTAAACCTTCCTTACTTTTTCTTATAAAAGCTTTAATTTCCATAATAATGAGATTTAACAGCAAAAGTTTGGGCACCACACTGCGCAATAGCACTATATAGTAGAACAATAACACCAACAAAACCCAAAATGAGATAAATTTCCCTCCATCATATTTCATTTGTAATGCTCTGCGAAGACCACCACTAAAAATTTACTTTCTGAATCACATCATACCACAGAAACCTGGGTAGAAAAAGAATAAAAGATCTGTGATTCAGACCCAGCATGGTGAATTTTAATGCGTTGTGGGGGCAATGATAGTGTGCGTAGGGTGCAAATGTGTAGTCTAGTGATAGGTGCGTAGGGTGCAAATTGAATACATAGTTGTTATCTGTTAGAGATAAGCTGCCTTTCCTTAATTACTGCTATCACATGCTGAAACCAATGATGTGTTACTCAGGTATTCAACTAAGGCTCAAGGAAGAACGCAGGACTAGTCACAATATGTCTAACAAACTTCAAGTTGGAAGAGGCTCTTCATTAACAATTGAACATAACTCATTTTTCTGGGCTCATATCGAGAAATATATATATATATTCTTCTTCATATCTGCTTCATTTTTCCATACCAGCAATGAAATGATAGGTTCATATGTTTTATTTTGAACCATTTAGTGGTCTCTACCTAACAACTGCACTAAGAATCATAGGATAGTCTATCGAGTACAACAGTGAGCCTATTAAATTGCTTCAAGAAGCAAAAGGTTCCACTACTTGATTTGGTGACACATTAAGTAACTGATGTGCTTTGACAATTTCCATTATTTATTATAACCATTTTTCATATGAATATTCTAGTACAGGGGTGGCGAACCTCTTGGCGATTGAGTGCCAAAGTTTATGAAATAAGAGTATACTCGCTCGACTCGCGTGTCAACCCATTGAGTGAGATAGAGGTATCGATCAAGTGCCCTCTCAGCTCCACGTGCCGAAATAATTTTTCAGCGTGCCATAGGTTTGCCACCCCCATTCTAGTATTTTTCTCTTAGCATTCTCATGATTTGAAAATAATATTTGGGTAAGATAAAGTGGTCCAGACACAAATTCAGATATGGAATCAATAATTATGTAGCAACACATTCCTAAAACAAAGTGTCATTTACACGAACAGCAAAATCTCAATTATCTGTGGGTGACAACTATTTCATGTATTTTTCAGTGCTAAGCATCTCCGGAAACTCCCGGGCACACTTCCGGACCCGAATTCATATGTGATTGTATCTATTGTATATATTTGTGTCTTTTCAGAATTGTAACTAATTGTATTTGATTTCTTCAGTCATTAGTCCTATTTCTTTGACATACCTTATATCTTGTACATTTACCCCCCTACTGTGTACCGTGAATTATTATTATATGTTACTACAGGTGCTACGTCCACCACCATCGGATGGGTGGCTACCCTGATATTGGGTCATGCATTCGAAGCACGAGAAGGATAGCCTTCTGCATTGTTCCTGCAAGTGCATACACTCGCGCCCTGCACGTTGGGATGCACTTGAGATTGTCAGTCAGTGAGCTCTTGACACCACCATGCTGATGATGACTGATTTTTGATATGATATTATGATGAGTATTATTATTATTATTTGCAATTGGATAGCACTGAATGCACACCACATATCAAATTTACAAATTTATTCATAGGAGGGTTAAGAATACAGCTTAAATAGCTTATACCTGTTTTGTACCACTCATCATGTTAGAAGGATATATTATTATTGCATACTACATTGAGGTCTTTATACAGTAAAAACTCAACACTAAAAGAGCCATGGGAATGAAAAAATACGCATCTATTACATCAAATTTCCTAAAACAATGTTCTTTGGACTTATCGGAAAGCTAATGGCCTTTTCATAGTTTTATTTGGCCAAAATTTGATGAAACATCTTAACTACAATGCATTTAAAATAACTGGAAAGAAAAATAAAAACAAAATTTTTATTTGACAGAGGCAAATCAAGTGCCAGCACTAAATCTATTTTGATAATTTTTCCACTAATGGTCTACAAAGTCAAATTACAGTTCTTCCATGACAACTAACTGACTATTCTTTAATGTACGACAATACGTAGTAAATTTCAGTACACTCCAATGAGATTATCTGTTGAATCTATCTGACCTTTTTTAAAATCATGGCACCGAGTGATGAAGGCAATAAATTGTGAAAAGCACGAACAAAATATGGGGAATAATACCCTGTCATAAGCTACTAGGGGGAAATAACTTGCCAAACATGTTTAAACAATGTCAAGTGGCTGTTAAACCCTAATTTACTACTATTACTAGTATGATGCTGCCAAATAATGCTCTCTCCCATCCTTTTACAGTTACTGAGATGGCTACCATTACTGGTTACGTTCCTGCTTTTACCATCACTGATGCCATTTTACGTTTTCATTTGCAAGAAGACAAGTAACAATACGAGTTGAATTTTACCTTCATCTTTTGTATTCATTATCTTTCACTACCACTAAGCTTATGGTGATTAATGATAACCAAAGATGACTTCTAACTTATAATACTTATCTTACAATGCTTGCAGTATTGGGGCTCAATTGTTAATTCACTATCTATTGTAGATTAACTCAGGCAAAATATTATTGATAAACAAGGGTGAAATGGATTACTGAATGAATCTGCCCAGCAATCTGATCCAGAAAAAAAATGCTTTGTGGGATATAAAGAAAAACGAAGTCACTACTTAAAATACACAGACTAAATTGGTAAATATGATCCAGAAAATTTTTGCCACATCCAATTTTTTATATCTTTAGCTCTACCTCTCCCAGGAGCTCCATGACTGAATTCAACAACAGCTACTAAGCAACTAAATCCCAGGTCATTGGTTACATGCTTTCCCCAACTACCCAAGGTGAAATATTCTCATGCCTCAGGTCACGTAAGGTGCTGATAATACTCTCAGCATCTCTTTCACAACTAGTGGATATCTAGTCTACCCCTGAGGAACATAACAGTCAAAAAATAGACAATCAAAGACTTTTCAGCTCTGTAAGAATGCAGAGGAGGGATCCTACCTATAACCCACTACCTGGGAGCATTTCTGCAGCTTAACACATCCAGTCATCCTTCCAAGGACATATGACATTTAATGATCATTTCACGGAACTATAACCTTCTAAAATTTGCAATCCATATCTTATTTCCATTAATTAATTGTCTTTCACCGACCCCTCGTTTATTTCTATGAACTACATTTAATCTAGCAAAAAGAGTTTGCCAAGACAGCTCTGTAGGAATGCAGCAGAGGGCTCCTATCTATTACCCACTACGTGGGAGTATCTCTGCAGCTTAACACACTCAATGCTGGCCTCATTTTTCATTTTCATTTCATGAAAACTTTTTTTTTCTTTTATATGAATAAATACATTATTATAAATGCTTTAAACATAAAATTTTTGCAATATACAGTAGAATCCCGGCATAACGAGTGCTCATAATCCCTCGGAAATCACTCGCTAAATCGAGCGCTCGTTATATCCGAAGGTGTTGAAAAAACCCACCTAATTATCATAGTCGTTCGTATTTAAGTGATTCTTTTGTTTCCGTTGTATTAGACGAAGGTAAACAACAAAAAAGTCATTTTAGGCACAATCTGGTAGAATATCAACATATTTCATGAAAGAAACAGGACATTTTCCATTATATAAAATATTAATTCCCCTAGTTTCGGTGTTTTTCTTCCAGTTCTTCTATTTTTCGATTGCCGAAGAAAGCTGTAAAGACAGCGTAACTAGTCGGAATTAAAATATTAGGTATACTGTGGAAGTTTTTGGATAATTTTGCGAATATGTCATGACGATAATATCAGCTTTGTTGAGTTTTCGAGTGTTAACCAGTACGTCCATCAGTTGATTTTGAGTTTTTAAAATTGAAGATATATCGTTGCTCGATAAATATCGTCTTATCGTGCCCCGATAAAACATCGGAGCGCGATAAGATATCGGGAAACGATAAATATCGCGATGACGATAAATATCGTGATAAAATACCATGATATCGCGCCCCGATAAAACATCACGACATATTATCACGATAAATATCATGATAAAAGAAAGTGATATTGCGATCGTTGCGATATTTATCGTGATAATATATTGTGATATTATATCGGGGCACGATATCGTGATATTTTATCGGACGCGATATCACGTTATTTTATGGTGATGTTTATCGTGATATTTATAGCGATATTTATCGTACCCCGATATCTTTTCGTGCCCCGATATCAATCAATATCAATATCGGGATCAATATCGCCCATGCCTAGACCTAACACCCTCTCCTACTCTCGCAGCGCACGCAAGAAGCTCCGTAGCGCGTACGAAGAACGTAAAATGGGAGCGCGCAGAGCGTACTGAAGGCCGTAAATCGCTAATGTTTGGACATAATTGGCTTTAGGTATTGTAGATATGGCACACATCTTGTATTTTTAGTTTAATTCGCAGATAATACAAAATACAATAGTTTATTTTTGCTAGGCGGTGCAACCCCCCAGAGAGATATCTGACGTAATACCGAGCGTATACCGTGGAAGGAACTTTTTGGCCTTGCTTTATATCCGCTTTATTTTACATGTAAAACATAGGCCTTTTGGTGGTACAAAGACAATCACTTGCTATAATGCAAGTCTCGCAATAAGCCGTACTCACTATACCGGGCTTCTACTGTAATAATAATTTTTTACTTAGCAACAAACATAACGGCACCCCATGCCTTGACGTCCAGGCATCTGCCTCCCAGGGTAACAAGGCATGCCTTGAATTCAAGGCATCCGCGTTGAGTGTGTTAACACATCCAGTCATCCTTCCAAGGACATATTACATTTAATGATCACTTCACGGAATTATACCCTTATAAAATTTATGATCCATATCTTATTTCCATTAATTGCCTTTCACCAACCCCTGGTTTATTTCTATGAACTACAATGTAATCAGTGAGAGAGGAAAGATACCTAGTTCTGTTGGCAAATGTAGTAAAAAGAGATCTTAACAAAATTCTTGCATCCTACAAGCATCGCTGTTTTTTAGTTTTTGCTCTTGAAACAGCAGAATATTTCTACATAAAAAACACACTGATTACCTGTGAAACGGATAAATTGGACTTCAGCATACTAAGATAGGTAAGACACATGGGTTAGATTTATGGATCATGCGCAGAATCATGCTTTGTCACCACTCATTTTTCATGTTCAGTCATATTGTAGGATTTGTAAATCTGGACAATTAGATAATTTTTATTAAAAATGGATCGGTTAATGCCAATGGAATTTCCATCATTGCTTGTAAAACATAGATTTTTTTAAATTTAGGAATGTTAATGTATTTTGTGACATTGAAAATTTTGTAATCTCATACTGTCCCATACATCTAACAGAACTTTTTGGGAAGGACATACACCTTAGCTTTGTAACAACAAAATTTTCTATTGAAGTTGGCAGTATTGAGTTTCTACTGCAATTGTACCTATTATACCCATATTCTTAATACTTTTTGGGAATGAGGCTCTAAAAGAGCCTCTATCTACTATCAAAATATTGCAGAATGTAAACACAAATAGGATATGACTGCCAGGGAAGCCCATATTGGCTATGGCTGACAAACGACCCAAATGAAAATAAATGCAAACCCATTTCCTACAATTGGGGCATAACACTGAGAACCAAGTGGCGCTGATTGGATGAGATCAAACCGCCAAAGAAAACTAATTGATTACCAATAGCAAGATACTCTTGATAAATATTAAGGGTGGCTTTATTGAATGCCAAAGGTGGTCAGGATTCTCAGAAGCAGGTCAAAATAATCACAAGTACTCTGTAGACTTAATAATGAAATCCTTGAACTACAAAAGCATGTAAACAGAAGTAATACACAAACAGTTCACATTTCCATGACGGTGAACCAGAATTTCAGGCCATTATCGATGGGTACTTTGTGCTGATACACATCAATGGTAAACTGATGACAGGAGGGGGAAGAAAGGCAAATGAGAGAGTTAGGTACAACTGGATGATCAGAATTTGAAATAGGTTTGCAGCAGTAGGGCAATGACGTAATCACAGGTTAGATCAGGAAAGATAAATTTTCATGAGATAATAATATACATGATAAAGTTCCATTCAATGAAGGAAATTGCACAGCAAAGGTTTGCAAATTGCAAATGCTACTTCATGCTTTGCAGGTCTGGCGTGATCCATTTTGAATTAACCCTCTTTGTGCCATAGGCCAATATATTAGCTCTAGCAAAGACCAACAATAACATGATTATAATTATTTAGAAATTACATTCATGTAAAATTCAAGGTTTCAAATTATTACTTACATCTCTAAATTTTTCAGAAAAATTTTTCACTAACAAGTAATGTTTTTGCTAAAATGCCATTGGCATTACTCACAGGATTATCTAAAATTTGGTGGCACTATCAGGGTTAAGATTAACCAAAGGAAAAAAAAAATTGAGATTCATGAGGAAAAATAAGCCAAAATTCATAAACATATAAGGATGGTCCAGTATGCACAGGGAATCATACAATAAAACAATGACAACAGGTAAACGTATTGTCTTTACAATTCTTCAAAATAGGTTCCTCCTGCATCTAAACAGAATTTCTAGCACGCCTGCCACACTTCATTGCCTCCCTAGAATGCAGTAAATGAAATACTGTTTTGGCCTTGGACACTGTGGTTTGGACCCTCTCTATCGATACTAAACTGCTTTCTTTCATGCTGGATTTCAGTTTTGGCACAGAAAGAAGTCGGGCAGGGCCAAGTCTGGACTGTAAAGACCGCTTCACACAATACAATTTTTTGTGCAATTTCTTGTACAAACACTTGTATAAACTGAACGATATTGTATGTTTGTCTGAATGGATTTAGAACAGGTTCTATTTTCCATACAGGCATTCAGACATTCACACAATTTGCCTCTTTACATGGCACAATTTCCTCATACAAGCATTTGTACAGGAAATTGTACAAAAAATTATATCGTGTACAACGGCCTTAAGGCAGATGGGGCAAGTTGTCATGTAGTCCTTGACCAAAAACTCTCTCTCAAGCAGCAACATGTGGCTAGGCTTATTGTAATAATGGAGTCATGGTAAACACTTCTCTCATTTTCAAATCATATGAAATTTTCATGCACCACAGTTTTTAGTAAATTCAAATCCTGTACTATCGCATTAACACTTAAATACCCATCTAAGTCCAAAAATTGTTTCAATTATGCCAAATTGTCATTATTACAGATTATTAACAGACCCTAAAACCCTTCGTGATCCATAGATTCTCTGACCTCACTAAACATCTTCTCCTCTTGTTTTTAAATGGCTTCCGCCTTAGACTTTCCATATCAGATCAAAAGTTTCAGAGCTATATTGTTTGAGTTTGACACATAGTATCAACACATAATGTTGCTAAAACTTACACTGTATTATGAGTCTAAAAGACAACCAAAACACGGTTTACGGGAAGAGCGATTCTCACTCTCTCGAGGCTAAATGGTAACTGAGACGTGTTGCAAAATTTCCCTAAGATCCTTCATTTATCTCACTGATAATCGCATTGCTCTAGCCCTTCTACTGGGCTAGGAAAATCCATTACTGAAACTTCCCGGACAAACCATGCATGTGCACATAGGGTGTTATCTAAGAGGATGCTCCACAGGGTGATATGTAAGAGGGAAACGAAAGGAAATGAAGCAAGGAATTTCTCCTGTTGAGTACATGTCGCAGATGGTTTTGTAAAGATGAATTTATGTCTTCTCTCATGTATTTTTAATTAGTTATGCAGGAACACCATCAAAACCAGAAACCTTATTCATCCGAAAGTCCCTTACTGCAGCGTCGAATTCCGATCTTAATATTGATGCCCCCATATCATCCTTTTCCATTTCGCTTTCCTCTTCAATAGCTTTTGTGCTGAGAATTTTTCCATTGTATAGCTCTTCCAGATATTCTTTCCATCTTTTCACTTTGTCCTCGTTTTCAATCAAAATTTCTCCATTCTTGTCCCTTATGGCATTGGACCGTTTCTGCTTTGTTTCTTGAAGTGGTTCCTCACTATCCTGTAGGCAGCCTCCACCTTTCCAAGGGTAAGGTTGTTTTGTACATCTTCGCACAGATTGTTCATCCACATTTCTCTAGCTTTCCTTGCTTTGCAACTTATTTTTTTCCTTATTCTTTTGTAGCAAAGCTGCCCTTCTTCAGTTTTCACATTCGTGTACTTTCTTCTTTCTTCAATCAAGTCTAAGACTTCCTCCGTGATCCATGGCTTCTTCTTGGCAACTTTTCATCTTCCAAGAACTTCTTTTGCTGCTTCCTGTAGCCCACATTGTAATGTTTCCCCAACGCTCTTCCACTGATTTCTCATTCAGGTTCTCTCCTATGTTGTTTCCCACTGCTTTTTGAAATGCCAGCTGGTGTTAAGCCTCATTTAGTTTTTCTACTTGCCATATATTTTTCTTTGTTTTCTTTATTTTCTTGAATTTTAGATGGCATTCCATTATCACTAAATTATGGTCACTGTCGATGTCTGCCCCATGGTAACTTTTGCAGTCATTCACTAGGTTCCTAAATCTCTGCTTCACTAAAATGTAGTCTATTTGAAATCATCTTCTGTCTCCTGGCATTGTCCATGTGTATCTTTTTCGGTTGTGATTTTTAAACAATGTGTTGGGGACCACTAACTTATGTTGTGTGCAGAACTCCATCAGTCTTTCTCCTCTTTTATTTCGGATTCCCAATCCATATTTTCCAGTTATTCTTATATCTTGGCCTTCGCCGATGATGGCGTTCCAGTCTACCAAAATAATTAGGTTTTCTTCTCCTCTTACCTGTTTTATAACTTCCTTGATATCTTCGTAGACGTCTTCCACTTCTTCCTCTTCATAGTCCGTCGTAGGCATGTAAATCTGCACCACTACGGTATCTACAGGTTTGGTCTAGATCTTCACCATTATTATCCTTTCATTGTACTGCAAAAAGCTCTTCACACCCATTCTGATGCTCGTGCACGTAATTCTTGCTTGTGAAACTACATCACGGCTTCTTCCCTGCTGTACTAGACTGGAATTTGGAGGCGACTCTAGGATCGGCACCCCTTACGGTTACAATATAAACAAATATTAGAGGAGAAGGGCAATGGCTAAACAGATTTAACAATTTTGTTGCTTGGGTATCATATTGGTCAAGGATTATGGGATTTATATTCACTCTAAGAGAAAAACTTGCTAAGGCTAAGCAAGGTTCTAAGCTAAGGTTTACCAATAGAAGAGAACTTATGATAAGAATTCTGCACATGGATGTAAAGAAAAGGTTAGTGAAACGCTTGATATGAAGCATACCTTTAAATGGAGGTGAGACCTGGACACCAGAGAAGGATGACAAGATAAGATTGAAAGCCTTATGAATGGGTGTGGAAGAGAATGGACTATGTGCAATGGATGGAATGGCAGACAAAAGTAGATGCATTGAACATGATTGGGAGGAGACAAGTGGCAGAAATTAGGAGAAGGCAAAGGAAGTGGAATGAATGCAACTGAAGGAAGAAAGTCACTATCGAAGGTAGAAGGCTTGTAACCAAGGACAAGGAAGATAGAAAAAATTATTATGGATAACATGATTAAGGGAAATAAGCAGACAATAGATGAATAAAATGTAAATGAGCATGGGAAAACTCTTTTGAACCATTTCCATAGCATTAATGCTTGTTCCTTTATACATAAAAACAAAAATAATTACCATGAAAACAACGAGAACTCAAGTGAAAATTTCCATTATCCTGATTTCCACACATCCGCTCCACAACATTTAGTTTAATAATGAGTTCACTGCATAGATGTTACACCTTAATGGTTTATGCAGTGCTCAGTACCAAAAGACAATGCAGTAATTTTATTAAACATTCAGTTCAACTATTAATATCAGCATATAGAAAAAGAAGTTAATGAAGAATGCACACTTCAGGAATTCTAATGAATCTAAGATAAAATGAAATCATAAAAGGAAATTGTGAAAACAAATGTGCACTACTTGGGTTGCCATAACAACTCAAAAATGATTTCAAAATTTCAACTAAGGTAAATCATTACCTCAACATTTTGGTCCTTTTTGCCATATTTTGTCATCCTCTCATCCACGGATAGTCTGAGACGAGACCTTTTCGGAGATTGCATAAAATGATTGTCAAGGTTTTTCTGAATATTGTTATGGTGGCCATTGGGGACCAACATTCTTCTAGGAACATCATCCTTTTCACATTCATCCCTGTTCTCATTGGAATCTTGCATGTCATCCTTGTCATCTGGCTTCCAGATGGAAAGAGCATTGTCAATGGACCATGCACGATGAATGTTAACACCACTTCGGGTAGATCTCCTGGTTCCAAAAAGTTCACTGCAAAAATAAGACCATGCATAAGTAATGTAAGACCAAAATAAGACTAATTTATGGGTTAATGAAACAATACAAGACAACACTTGAACCTGAAAAACAAAATCATAACAAATAGTATACAGTCAAGCCTGTTTATAACGAAGTTGAAGGGGCCGAATATTTACTTCGTAATAACCGAACCTCGTTATAGGTGGACCTGTTTTTCCAAGCCTCTTTGACGGGGAATAGCCTTCAATTCGTTATAAACTGAACTTTGTTATAAACGGGTTCGATATGAGTGGGCTTGACTGTAAATAAATACTTGTTCAATAAAGAATATACAGTAAAAATTTGATAATTTGAAATTTCATTATCATGAAGAGAGTTGGCAGGTTACAAAGAATATCCCAAATGCATGATGGGTGAGTATGTACCTATGTGATATTACAAAACTTTTAATTTATGAATCATGGTTGACTCCATAAGTGAAAACACGTTTTTACAATAACAGTGGTGGTCATGAAGTAACCATAATCAAAAATAAAGAACTTCAATACGTAGCGAAATGTGTAATATACCATAAGGAGCTCGATTCTCTTGTAGTTGATGATGTGACTAGGTTACTTTTGATATGAATGCCAAATGCAATACCCATTTGAGGTAAAAACATGAACCCTGCTTAATTGCGTATAAGTTATATCATTTTCCACAGTAGCCATGCATGATATTTTCATATTTCTCCCTGTAAATAAAAATATTCGGTAGCAACTACTGAAGTTTAAAAAATATCACATTACAACGTTCAAACCACACATGGACCACCACAAGACCGCTTTATGTCCAATTTCACCAAGAAAAAAGTAACTTCTTTCCTTGCTAACTTTAGATGTATGTATAATCCACACAGTAACCACAAGGTTATGCTGGATGGTATTCATAAACTGACGACTATAAAAGATGCACCTATCACTTCAGTCATATTTATCAATTTGGTGTACCAAAGCATGTGCTCCTATAACTCATGAAAATGGATGGCTGAGGATTTGAATCTGAGACTAGCCAAGAAATATCACTGATTTATCCCACCCCGGGCACTCAACTTACTAACTTTACAAAACTAGAATCGTAAATCAAATATTTTCCAACACAAGCATCATTGATTGCCGAGGAAGAAAGCATCTCTATGAAGAGACTCACTCATACTGCTTACCATACCATCACCAAACTGCACAGAAATTATGCTACAAGGTTGACCACAAAAGGTTGAGATTTTAGCAAAAGGTTGTCGTAAAGTTAAATTTTACTAAATGCTCTTTATGTCATACATATAGCTCCCGTAAATACACATCGCCTAATGCTAATGACATCTTGCTAGAAATTATAAAAGAGCAACACCAAGGCCAAATAAAAGAAAAAAACATTAGAAGAATAATAATCTGTAAGTCTCAACAACGGAAAATCTAAATAACAAAGGTTATCCAGAATTTTGCTAAGTTAAGTTTTGTATATGAAAAGTGTTTAGCCATCGAAAAGAGGCTTCCAGCACTCTAGAGCATAGTGTAATTTCCATGGGTACCAGCCAATTAAATCCCATTTTCTATCAGAAGAAACTTATCAGGATGTCGATCGGCGGCCCAATTTCAAATTCCCGTATGTTTCCCGTATTTCCCGGACGATTATTTGCTAAATTCCTGTATAGGAGAAGTCCGTGTAATTTGAACCGGCGTGTAATTCGGACCGATAGCTTTACTTTGTATTCATTAAGGGTAGCAACATATTTAGGGTGTAGACGTTTGGGTGTATCTTTGGAATGTCTTCTCTCCAAATTTCAACAATCAAGCCCAGGTGATTGAGGCATAAAGGCTAAGTGAGCGAAATCGTGAAATTCCCTTCCCCCACACAAAGCATAAACAACGAAGACACACTCTAGACAAATACACCCATTGGAATGGCTCTGACTCCTAAGGCGACAGCGAAATATAAAGTTACTTTTGCTAGTTGAAATACAGAAATTACTCCACTCAGTAAGGGTATGGGTTTTCATGGACTCCCACACTGAAAAAGGCTTCGAATGGCAGTCAACGACAGGTTGGTTGAGGAATTGCTCTATCTCAAATGGTGTCCCACCGGCGACTTCTACAATATACAGGGTTCTCTGTGAAGCTGCTTCAATGCTCCAGAGGTCATCTGATAGTGCTTTATCACACTCAGCATGTGAAAACATCTGCGGGACATTCACCTCATCCTCCTCACAAAACATCTCAGCCATCACAGCAACGATGGTGCTCTCAGCATTGGCTACAGCAATTGGCCTCTTGAACTGCAGTTTTTTAGAACTGTGGTCGACCATCATGTAGATACATAACCACTTATATCATCAAAATAACAAGCGCAAATAAGACATGGCTAGGCCTGACGAAGCAACATTGGCACATGACAAGTGAGTGGCTGGCAAAAGGTGGTGCCACATAGAGTTTAGCCACAGTGGAATTTTCAAGCTGAAGACGAACATGAGCCACCCCAGCCATCACAGTTCACCGGACACAAAATTCCAAAATAATTGATTCCAAATTTTTGATTAATGGACAAAAAAAATCAATCATTCAATAAATCTATATCATAATCACCTATCCCTAGTGTACACTACACCTATGTTTTCCCATCCTTCATCAATCGTTTGCCCTTCTGCAACCTCAATCATATGTTCCCTAATGCCTGATATCCCCTTTGATTTACATCTGTACAAGTTTTTCATGCCGCTCCTAAATCTTTGCCATATCATAATGAAATCTAGTTGGTATCTCCGTATTTCCCCTGCTTTTTAAATGAGAGATTTCGGTATTATTAAAAGTTTTTGCTATAATCATATTTCAATTTTGTAAACTTGTCTTTCATTGAAAACAATATGATGTTTAGTCAAAATCATGAAGTATAGAGAATATTAATTCAGGTATAACTTTCATAAAATATGAACACCCTCAATTTATACTTTCTCTTTTGCTCCCCACAAATGCATAAACGAAGGGTTTTATTGAATTTAAATATTTTGGGATTGAATATTTTGATTCACTAGACTTACTAAATTGTGTACTTTTGAATGAATCCACTACTAATGAATGAATCCACAAGTATGCATTATACCCTGATATCACAACCAAAGGACAGCAAACAACTTGAGGCAACAGCCATATTTTATTGTTTCAAAACCATGCGAGTAAATTATCTGAGTGGTAGTCTCAAATGTCAGATATGTGGAAGTATTTTGTTGTTAAGCAGGATGACCCCAGTAAGGCATCTTGGAAACATTGTAATATGTGTCTCGTGCTGGACAAATTCTTGGTCTTACACGAAAAACAAATTTGAGGATTCATTTTAAAAGCAATCATCTGATCCAGTTCCAGGAACTGGAAAATAATCACGTTATCAGCTTCGTCATCATCGGCTTCCGACTTCAGAATTTCAGCAATATACTAATTACCAATAACAAATAAGTGGAGAAAAATAATAAAATAATCTTTGGGACATGTGCTGCTGAAACAATCACTTTTGCTTTAACTCAACATTAAAGACAAAATATTAAATAACAGTGAATACTATCAGCATAATTATTCCAATTCTTATTAACTATTGCACACACACAATAATTACTATTCTAACACACATTGTGAAAGTCGCCCTTTAAAAGGCTTTTCATAAGCAAATCAAAAAGAAGGAAATTTAATAACAGAAACCATTCAGTATGCAATCAAATATTAAAGATAAAAATTTGTGATTTGATGTGAAAGAAAGAACACTGACCTGCAATTTTTCACGCCATTCATTTTGAGAAACCCCTCAACATTAGGCCCTTTACTGATGAGTTTGTCCAATGAGACAAAGTTTTTGTCATTTCCAACAAATTTGGCATGGGATTCAGTTTTCAGGTGTTTCCCCAAGTCAGAGTAGTCACCTCGGCAAATCTCACAGTACCCAGCTGCACCAGCTGCCCTCAATCCCTCCTTTGGAGGCCTCCCTGGCCTTCCCTTACGGGTCATCCTAAAAGATACACAGTTCACGTACCTCCCTAGTATTAAAGTAGAAATAACAAAAATTGACAACTTAAGCTGCACAACAATCATGCCTTTAAACATGCACCTTAACATGCCGCAATAAGAGCAATTATTACAACTTTACACCACCAACAACACAGGCAGAACCAATTAAACTGCACAAAATTAACAGAATAGTTGTATACTCTGTATTTCCATAATATCCAAAGAGTTTCTCATTGATTTTTGCCAAATTTTGCACTCCGCAATGCTGTCTATTTTCTTTGACATGTCATTATAATATTGTCTTGCAGCTAGAACTGGCACTAATGCCATACACCTTGAATAATGAAAACTATATGGACCAGCATAGTTTATGATTTGGCCTGAGATCCACCAATAAATTCCCTAAGAGGTTGAGCATTGCACAAATCCCTAAATGTAGGTATATTTTTGCAAATATTTTTGACTTAGACCTGAGTTTTAAAGTGTTCCAACATTCCCAAAACCATAATCATTCACAAAAGGCTTAAGGAAGAAGAAGTAGGGAAGATAAAATTTATTGAGCTTTCCATATCACTGAGACGTTAATTAGCAAGTTATGAGACACAACATATTGTGAACATGTCACCAGCATGTTCTAGATTACCTTAAAACTAAAGAAAAATCCTCAAAAGATTAAACATTACCTGAAGTAACTAGGGATGTGCGAGTCCTCGAAAATTCGAGTCGAGAAGTTGGTACTCGACTCGAGTACTTTGAGTATTTTTACGAAAGTCGAATCGCTTTTTTCGATGGAGCCACCAAGGCCAATAGGTTCAGAAATCTGCCGACAGTAAACGCTATCATCAAAATCGAGTAAATCTCTGGTTACACGATAGATTAACAGCTACGAACATGTACTTACGTACGTTCATTTACATTTGCGTGAAGGTTTCATGTACATTTGCGTGAATGGTTTCATGTACGTTTGCGTGAACGAATGGATGAATCGGTGGTTACACAGTGCATGAAACCGCATATGTACCGTATTCCTCTGAATATAGCACCCATTTTTGGCCGAAATCCTCCCGGAAAAAGTCCTCGCGGAAAGAGGGGGAGGACTATATTCGAGCTCAAAGCAACTAATGTCCATTGTAAAATTCCATCCCCTAAGTTTGAAGGTTTATATCACAAAAATGGGTAGTTCAATTTAAAATAAAGTATATTGAACTAAATCTTGTTTACTTATACGTTTAATAATGTCAAATATATATTTTTAGATGATTATATTAATTAATTTTTCCACTGAGACATAAAAACGCCGCATATTATTCAAGTTCCGGGAAGCAACTTTGATGCCCACTAGAAAATACACAAGAAAAGCCACTTCTCTTTTCTTCCCATATACACATATATTTATCTTAGACTAAACAAAGTTTAAAATAGACTACTCAGTTACCAATTACTTTACGAATAATATTTATAAATGCGCTATCTCAGCTTGCGGAAGTCGGAAATTTAGTTCGTTTTGATGGTATTCTTCATGTTTGAAAACTAAGCAAGTGTAAAATGACTTAACAAATTGGGAGAATTAGATATGCTTTCAACGTGTATATATATATTTCGGAAAGCGAGCTCCACGCGACAGGACTTTCGGCCAAGAGAGATAAGTTGCTCGAGGTTGTCAAGTTTTAAGATACCGTAGGTACCCCGCGCTCCAAACACCACGCGAGAAAATTTCTCTAGTAAGCACAGGATAAATATCCTTGCCTATGCTTGAATAAAAGTTTATAAGTTGCAGTATTCACCAAAATAAAATCAGCTATAAGAGATAACTTTTGTCCCAACATTTCTCGGCTTCTCAACCAAAGAAACAAATTGCATTTTAAATTATCTACAACTCTGTCTCCAAAAACTTTGCGGGAGGAGGCATATTGATGGTATGCTTCCAAAGATACCGTCAGTTCTTAAACTGACAACGACCTGCATTCTTAAAGGCGATACTTTTTTCCGCTATTGTCGAGTCCTCATGACTCATTCACAGCGCGATAGGCAATCTGCTTGTAGCAGAGTTTCCACGCACGCTACCTTTCTGTTTCAGGCATGCTCTGGACAGTCGAGCGTGCTTTTATAGCCTAAAATAAATATATATCGATATCAAATAAACAACGAATTCTACGGAGATTTCATGAGTGGATTCATATCAATGACTCAAGAGCAAGAGAAAGGTCCAAATCGTGATTTCCGGAACGGAAAGCGTGCGGGATGGAAAATAACGCAGTCTGACAAATTCACCAATAACAAAAATATTGATGAACGCATTAGTATGAAACTTCGTATGACTATTAGAAAATCCCTTAGCTACAATATGTGAGAAGGAAAGTGTGATATCTTGATCTGTGTTGTTCTTATGATGCCCCAATTCGATGGATCCATCCAGTACAAAAAAAATTCGCTAAAAATCCGTTCTTAAACACGTACTTCAGTAAAAAAATTGTAAAAATATTTTAATACTACCAGTAAACGTAGAAATAAACATGCTTTAATTTGATATACTTTAATTTAAAATCGCATTAGCCATCTTGGAGATAATGGTCTTCAAACTCACGGGTGAAGGAAATTTTGGAACGGGTGGTAGGCATCCAATTAAGGGCATTGCGGATGATATAGGTATCGTACGAAACTTATAAGTTTTACTATTCCATTTTTTTATTTCCTATTTAGGATTATTAATTACATCATTAATTGCCAAGTTCCTAGTCATATCTTATCTATAATAAATTTTTGTTCAAATATATTTCCTTAGAAATCGAAAACTTTAATCCACAGGACTCCATTCAAAATTCATATACCTGCTCACATCCACCTGTGAATGAAAATTCATTGTTCAAACATTATTAACTAGCATTAATGAATATCGGAAATAACCCGTGCCGATATTGAGTGTTCATGCATCGTGCGAATGATTGGGTGATTGACCCAGGTCCTTTTTATGATTCTAAGTTCTATAATGTTTAGGCAGAAATCATCGATTTTGAAGAGATGTTGTCAATAATTGGAAGAGGAAGAAAAGTATATGTTAAAAAACTAACTACGTAATTAACGGCCAATCATAAATTTGAGGCGAGAGCTTATCAAATATTTACTGGACAAACATGGCATTTTGTATGAAATTCACTGCACTGTTGGACTAACACGGGATACACAGCATTGCGGAGAAAGCATTTAGCTCTGAAAAGAAATACATAGGAATGGCGAGATACAAGGAATGCTCTTCTAATTAGGCTCATGTATTCCTTAAGAAAAAATATTTTGCTTCCTGGCTTACTTTCATTGCAAGTTAATAGGGCATGTCACTCATGTAGGCCTCATATTATGCCTAAGTACACTCTAGGTACCATACTGCAAGCTAATTTACACATTTTTGACTAATCCTAGGAATGAAGTTAATTTCCTTATTTCGAGAGCTACCGGAAAATATCCATTAGGTCTTTTGGCCTGCACTATGTCCCATATTAATTTGACTGTTTTTTAACTAAGCATTAGGTAGGTAGACCTGCTTATGTGATAGTCAGATTGCTGGCTAACTTTAATTGCGATGACTTAAGAAAAACTGGGTGTCTTCAATCATGTACAATAATGTACAAACTCGACTCAACTCAATACAATACTCGCGAGTACTTTACAACTCGACTCGATACTCGACTCGAGGTCAAAAAGTACTACTCGCACATCCGTAGAAGTAACTGAATTAGGCACTTTAGGTACAATGAGCAACTATACGAGGTATTAAATTATCCCATGTTAAAAATGCAAGGCTCATTTCAGCTTTTCTTTGCATTGTAATGCATTATGCAAACCTTTAAACCCTGTTTTTCTACACTATTTGTTCTATATATGGCATTCGAAATACGATTTATAATTTCATGCCTAAAAATTCAATTCAATTTGATAAAATCTACTTTCCCAATGAGTCAAAACTATAACATGATCTTACATCAAACCAAGTTCAACAGATTTAAGGTTTGACCGAGAATTAGTTACATAAAAGCATTTCTTACTTCAAAAGTACCCGAAAACACACAACTAAATGAAGAAGATTGACCTCATCAAATTTCATATTTCAATTTTGGATATGAATAAGTTTTCTGCACCAACTTCCATTCATCATCATTGACCAACAATCTTAAAATTGATTTGACACATCTCTCCTATTGGCTAACCTCCTCATATTGATATATTTTTTCTCTTTTACATCCTTCGCAACTTGTACCATACATCTCATTCAAGGCCTGTCTTTTCCATTCTTCCTGTTCACTTTTCCCTTAATGATTGAATTCCAAGGCAAACTTATTTTTTAAAAAGCTTTCGCAATCAACCCATACTCAGGAAAAACCCTGGCAGTCAAGCAACTCATATTGATTAGCTTATGCTGTTCTCTTTGGGCATAAAAATAAAGCACCAAAATAGAGCTGTTATTAGACAACAAGCCTAGATATTGGTAAAATGCTATATAATATTAATAGGACTAGAGCAGGTCTATGCACAAATGCATGAAAATTTGCCGTGAAAAATCATACAAGAAAATGAGCACTTGAAACCTGTAACATGCCAGAATGCTACCACAAAAACTACCTTCAGTCAGTAAGATGGAATGGCACAGCAAATACATCAAGAAATACTGGAAACTAGAAGGAGTTTAGCCAAAGGGTAGACCCATGATCAGCTATAGAAAAGTCATCTTACAAAAGGCAAAATGAAAGTCTACACACAAATTCAGGACAAGGTTCTGAGACAATACAAAATAAGGTACAGGATTATCTCACAGTGAATTTACTTAGTTTTGTGCGAACAGTTGGTTAGTTTTTACCAGAACCGATTAGAGTAATGAAAGGACATTACGCGTATAGCTACATTCACAAATAACCCAGAAATAACTCCTTCACTTTGAAGACACATGCAGCTTGGAAGAACATGCCTCTTCATTATTTAATCCTGATCAGATAATAAGTCACAGATACTGGTATCAGAGCCTTAGAGATATTCCTCTTAAGCTCCCAGGTCAGCAGACATTTTGTTTTTCATTATTGGACTTCAATGGGATAAAAAATGTGTAATATCCTCTTCCCTATGAAACTTATACCTTAGGAAATTAGACAACAATGATGCATCGGTAAAAAGATGTTGAGAAAGTTAAAAATGACGCCACTGCTTTCCTTCCCATAGACCTGATTTCTCGAGAAAATTAGTGCTATAGAATATCATTCGGCATAAATTCTCAGCATTACACAAACATTCATAGCAACTGCTGAGCCTTAGTTGTTATGGCATAGGTTCCGGCCTTGCCTTAAGAATTTTTTTCTGGTGAATCTTTCAGAAACAATCATAGGATGCCCAGTCCCAGACACGTGCAACATTAACAACAACATATAAGATCTAGTATTTTCCCAGCGAATAATATGAAGGAATGTTTCTCAGGCTTGCCACCGGTTAATAGGTTCCATTACCATCAATGTTTCAAAGAGCAAGTCGCTCCTTGAAACGTTGACAGCAATGGAGCCTATTAACTGGTGGCAAGCTCAAGAAAGATTCCGTAACAACAACATATTCACTTTTGAACCTATATGCTGGAATTTCAATTATTCTTCTGGGAGAGTATAGTAGCCGATCGCAGGATTCTATGCTTTGCCCAAAAAGATATGCACTTCACAAGCAGATGGTGTGGTATTTGCCGAATATTTTCAAAGTTGAAAATACAAGGATATATTTGGGCAAGAGAGAGCTCAATCATTTGGGTATTTCTGGAGGTCATTAAAGCACACTAGCAATCGTCATCTGCCTTCATTGATTATGCATGTAACTGAACATCCAGAATTTACTAAGGATATTCTGATTACAACTACGAAGAATTCCACCGGGAAAGCCACAGATGAGGCTCAAACTCTAGCCACTAATCATTTGATTACAAAATATTACTCAAGCCTATGCCTTAACATCCAAGTGGTTGCTATGAAGGTCCTCACAGTGGTTGCAATGAAGGACCTCGTAATGCAAAGGATTACTAAGGAACGAAATTCTATTGAACCTATTTTCACATGAACACCTGCCAATGGGAGAGAAAGTCACGACACTCTGTATATTACTACTAGATTCAGAAAAAAATGATTCGTTAGCTTTATCAACATCTCTTTTGTGATGTATCCTTATGAGTAATGCCCCAAGGCATTTTGGTATCAAGAGCAGGTTTCAGACCAGACACAAATGGATTTGTACTCGTCAACAATTGACATTTTTTGCATCATGCACAAGATAATACAAAAACCAAAACAAGAAGGAAATATTTTTAAAAAATTACCTTTTTGGTGCCTTTTTGTCAAGTGACCCAGAACTGCTGGATGACTCATCTTTTTTTATTTCTGCCTCTTTAACTTGAGGAACGGGAGGTTTCTTGCCAACTGAGGTCTTGGAGACACTGAAAGGGCAACCCCCAGGAGGGCAGTCTAGGTTAATTTCAGGCCACTCTGGGAGCTCTTTATAAGATGGACGACTTTCTCTGTTTAAGGAAAAGCATAAGTGAGCATTACATTCTACAAACAATACTGCCAAAAATAGGTACACATTCACTTACATATCAAGTGTTTCAAACTTCACAAAAGGAGTTTTTAAGTCTTTGAACTTATTAGAAGGCCTTCCAGGTCTCCCACGGTTTTCAGGACGTTTAAGTAGTAAACTTCCTTGAATCTTTTTAATCCATTTGAACACCTATGGGTACAATTTAAAATAATGATACAATGTTTATCCATCATCAGACTCATTACAGTTACTCGAGTAAAATTAAATTACGTTTTCAACAGGCCAGATGGGAATCCTCCACGATCGTGCGTTTTCCAATGGGTCTATAGTAGACTGTTGTTTCTGCTGTCTAGCACTGACAAGCATCGCCTCAGCTCTGGTTTTCTACAAGAGAAGGACCATTCAGTTGCCATCAAAGGCATTACAACAGCCTAACAGAATGATTTAGTACTATTTACAGCAACAAAATCCAAAAAACTTTACAATGAATATCAATCGTTTAACAACAAAACAATTTAGAGTATGCAGTAGACCAGATTTAACTCCAATTCAAAAAGTCAAATGTGTCTTCCAATCACTTAATCACTTCTTTAAGTAAATTAATTTCTACTTGAAAAGGGAAACTATGAAAACATTTAGCGTGAGATATTGGTACCTACAGCAACCACTTTGAGTAAATAACATTATAAAAATTAAAAATATTTAAAAAAAACACCAGGTGGCTAGTCTGGCTCCATCCTGGATAAAAACAAAAGCCCTATAATCATTTAACTATCAAAAACTACTAATTCGCAAAACTAAAGCTTTATAGCCACTCACACATAACACAACACATGAAAACATAACACAACTAGAAATAAAAAATAATATCTTTGAGAGAACAGGCAAGCTATGTGATGAGTCAAGTATGAAATGTGTTTTATTAATGTTTAAAATGTTAGTTATTAATGTATAAAATTACAGTTATGAAGTATGACATTTGTACAGTGTAAAGGAATCCATTTTTTCTACTAGGGCTGTCTAAGGCATTGTGCATTTCCCTGAAATTCCTACAGGGAAATCACAAACTGAGCAAGCTGGAAATGGTGCACAGCTTGGTCTCTTCCAAAGTTGAACCTCAGACCTACAGGTAGTGGCCCACCACCCCTGCCAATATTTATCCCTCCTTGGGATTACTATAGACAATTCTACACCCAAATGAATAATACGACTCAAACTCAGTACCTTAAAGTGCACTCTGACAGTTCTTTTAATCAAGAGGATTTCAATCCAAAGGCGACATTTATTTCCAAATTGGTGGCAAGGTAATGCTATAACTAGAAGTTACACAACCTCTTTCAGTTAGTGGCCAACCTAATACACGAGGTAAAACTACTAGTTTGATAGCAAATGAACTAAAGAACAGAGTTACTCCTAAAGAAGATGAGATGCAATTGCTATTATAGTTAAAATTTTCCAAAGCATTATATCACTCACCACTCGTCTCTTCCCCGAGGTCTCTCTAGGGGAATCGACGGTTGCAGGAGATTCAGATCCTGTTCCTCCAGCTGGGGTTGACAATGATGAGAATCTCGGTGTAAGACTACCACAACCACTTTGTGGTCCATTAATTCCACTACCGCCAGCTCCGCTACAACCCGTAGCCTTTCCTTCTTTGGTCCACTCAGGTCGATCACTCGCAACAATATCAACCTCCTTCACGAGAAATACCTCAATTTCCTAGAAATAGAGGGATACGCGCATGAAATAGTTAAACAATGTTTCCCTCCTGTCGAAATTAGGCATCCGTCCGATTGATTTTGAATTGCTAAAGTGGCTGAATTACCAAGCCCCAACCGTCAATATCTACCACTCTATAGCGTACGACTATTACAGGATGTAGTGTAATGATACACCCAGTTCAGAAAATTATAATATTAACCAAATTCACAGTGGTGAGAGTTCACCCATCACAAAGTGGTACTTCGATACAATGTTTTGAAAATATTAGCTTTAGGTGGGTTTGTTTACCTCGGTCTACCTTGAAAGACGGGAACGGATACACAAATGATCACATAATACACAGACTTCAATTAAAGAGTACAAAGTACTAAAATTCTCACATTTGAATACAATCTTTTGTTTGTACACAGACAAACAAAGACAATAAATTTAATTCTGTCACAAAATGGCTCATTCTATTAGAGGTTATCTGACCAAACAAAAGAGGGCAGTGTTGTCGGACGTCGCTTAACAAATGGCGACGTAACGCTCACTGCGATCGTATCTTGGCCGCCCAAACGGTAATTGGGGCCGCTTATATGGAACTACATGATTAGTATCTAATTAAACGTGGCAAATAAAACCAAAACTCATTACTTATTCACATGCACGAAACGTTAATACCTAAAAATCAGTGTTCGCTGCTTACCATTAGTCATAAGCTTCCACTAGTACCTACCCTGCAATCCTACATCTAACACGAACAGCCAGATTAGTCGTTCACATGACAGAAGAAAACATTAATGCCTATAGGTAAATACAAATCAATTTGTTGAAACAACTTACCGCTCCAAGTGATTTTAAATTCGATTCCAATCTCGAGGATAACACATGGTTCTTAACATCCAAATAGAATTTCTTTCCAACTAAAGGCTTAGATCCTCTTCTAAGCAGGCAATGACCTGAAAGGAAATAGAACGATAAATTTAAATAAATGGACCACAACCCTGGAACACAGGTTCAATGCACATTGCTTGTTGGTTTAACACGTTCAACAGAACATTCGAATTCAGTATATTTAATTGATTTCTAACTCATTGAGAATCACAAATTAAAACTACTGCAAATCTCACCTGTTGTACTAGGTCTGCTTTGCCCAGCTACACTGTCTCGCACTTTCGACTTCAGCTTTCCTTTCTTAGAGGGTGATACCATGCCTTCATTTGTTCTTAATATCAAGCTAATGAACTAAATTCCACCATAAAATCATTCCGAAGTCTTGAGTAGCAATCATACGCTCGCTACATGATTTCCGCATACTCTATTCTATCTAACTGTCACCAATTTTGAACGAATGTTATGGCTTCCATGACACTGTTGTGATATGACCTCACACGTTCACACAAAACAAATCCATAACTACGTAATATACAGGATTCAAAGTCGAAGATAAAACAACACTGATATACCTATGAAGCACTACACTATCTTCATTTCACCACAGGTCTTAAATAACGTATACAAATGACCACGAAGCGAGCTGATGCACCTCAGTCCGCCACGATTCCGTGCAAGCTACGCAACTGCCACCACTCGTCGAATTGCAGAATTACTGATTCCATCGTTGACTATTTAAAATGTAAACAAAACTATATTGTATATATCAAATAAGAGTTTGCATTGCTCTTCATATTGACGTATTATAAATACTTGGATCGTGAAAACTAAGATATTTTACTTTTCATGGTGGTTAATTATTTATTTCAGATTTCCCGCTTGGGTTCAAAATTTCTGACCAAGGAAGTAGGTAGGTGTGTGCAGAGACAAAAGCAACTCAACTCTTCCAGATAACATTTATTAATACGTAACACATTGGTGAATATTTTCGCTTCGTACATAAGTTAAAACGTAATACAGTTAGGTTTCTGGCGTGAGGTACTCTTCAAAAATAGTGTCCATGATCGTGCTTTCGTAAATGAAAACTCTTCTTCAAACTGACGAGAGGGAAAAGTTTTCTCCAGGATGAAATATGCGAGCTTTCAATTTTATCGCAAAAGCTGACATCCAGCAACCGCAATTTCTTGCAGTGCATGAGTAACCTGTAAATAAAGCAGCGATGTTAGTGTGCTAAGCTTACAAGCAGTCCGGCACTGGGGGGTAATACACAAAAAAATTGGAGCAGTTTCCGGTACTCCGCGAGACCGACAGGAATCTATACTAATGTGGAGTCTTTTAATTGGGGTTAAGGGGCTACTTCTCTGACATTCTGTTTAAAGCAATGACGTCATTCCTTATTCTGACAATTCCAACATAAAGGCCGCTTTACACAATTTCTTGTGCAAACTGAGGAAATTGTATCGTTTAAAGCGGCAAATTGTGCGACTGTCTAAACGACTGCACGGGGAATAGAACCTGTCCTAATTCCATTCTGACAAACACAATTTCGTTCAGTTTATACAAGAAATTTTATCGTGTAAACCGGCATTAAGAAAGTTATGCATGAAGTGCTTGCACGTTGGTTTCACTCCCTCTGTAGTTAACACCAAAAAATTAAAAACTTACTGTAAACACATGTCCGGCGTAAGTTCCCAAGCACCAAGCAAATCGAGTTGTTGAATATCTGCGCAATTTTGAAGAAAAGCGTTGATATCTGCATCTGAAACTCCTCTCACAGCTGCTAAAAAGACTTTACGTAAATTAGGGCAACTGCTAGCCAAGTTACGAAGGCTTTCACCAGGCATACCTATACCAAAGCTGTAACAATGAAATCAATTAAATGCATTCTTCAAAATGAGGGGTAATGACAATAGATATAAATGCACATGAATCCTTACCACCACCCAAAATCAACTTCTTGAAGCATTTTACATAGAGACAAAGCCTGAAGTCCAGCAGTTGTGAGAGAGTAGCCTTTCCAAAAGTCTACTGATATTAATTCCTCATTATACTTTGAAAGTACAAAAGCAACTTCGTCCAAACTTGATATACTCTCACAAGAACCTGCATTAAGAGAAAAGAATGTCAGGAAGAAAAACTTGACAGACAACAAGAAAAAATCCTTGATTTGTATATCATGAACAATAAGTAATTAGTTAACTTCTATCCAGTGAAAATTATATGTTCCCCACCAGATCATGGAAGACAACTATTATTGGATGGCATCCAAAATATAAATAATTTCAATTTAAAGACCTCAGGATTATGATTTCAATTGGTGAATATGTACCAAGAGAGAAAGTAGTTATTTATAGCTGTATCATAATGAATACCAAGGGATTTTTATATACAGGATCATCATCATTGGTCAGCAATCCTAGGATTGGTTTGACACAGCCCTCCACTTGATTCTTCTATTGGCCAACCTGTTCCATACACCTCATACAATGTCTACCTACAATGTCTACCTGTTCCTATCTTCCCGTTCACTTTTCCCTCAATAATTGTCTTCATCAGGCCACGGTGTCTCAAGATTTGGCCAATTAAGTTGTCTTGTCTTCTTTTTAGAGTTGTCAGCAGACTTCACTTTTCTCTCACTCTTCTTAGAACTTACTCGTTACTGACTCAGTCAATCCATTTAATATTCATCATTCTTCTGTAGCATCACATTTCGAAAGCTTCTTCCGTTTCTTCTCTGCAGCTGTCATCGTCCATGCCTCACTGCCACAAAGAAACATACTCCAGATGTATGTTCTGATGAATTGTTTCCTTATTCATATGCTTGTATTTCCGGCTGTAAGTAGATTCTTCTTCTATAAGAATGCCGTCTTTGTTGGGGCTATTATACTGGCTAAATCTTTTTTTGCTTTGTCCATTGTTGGTTACTCTGCTTCCCAGGAAACAGAACTCTTTCACCTCTTCAAGTTTCTGTTTTCCTAGTTTAACATTGGTTTTGACCTCTTCTCTTTTGCTACTCACCAATATCTTAGTCTTCTTCTTATTGATCTTCAACTGACATCTGGCCATTGTTAGAATCTTTTTCAGATCCCTCTCTGTCTCTGTAAGAGTACTATGTCATCAGCGAATAGCAGCATGCCAATTTTTTCACCGTGGATGTTCATTCCAGAGGACCTCTTTGATTTAATTGATGGCTCTCTTAATGTAAACATTAAAAATTATGGGAGACAGTACACAGCCTTCTCTCACTCCTTTCCTTATTCTTGCTACTTCTTAGCTGAGTCCAGATTTTATCACAGCTACTTGGTTTTTATATAAACTGTAGATAATTCTTCGTTCATTGTAGGACACCCCCATTCCTTTCAGAATTCCAAGCATTAAATTCCAATCTACATAGTCAAAAACCTGTTATATTCTATTTATAATAGAAAAAATTCTTTACACCTCTTCACTTTTTCTTCATTTCCTATCAAAAGTTCTCCATTCTTGTCCCTTATGGCATTGCATCTTGCCCTTCGTTTCTAGAAGTGGTTCCTCACTATCCATTAAACAGCTTTCACCTTTCCAAGTGCAAGGTTGTTTTGTTCATCTTCGTATAGGTTCTTCATCCACATTTCTCTAGCTTTCCTGGCTTTGCGACTAGTTCCATTCCTTATTCTTTTGTAACAAAGCTGATCCTCTTCAGTTTCTGCATTCTTGTAATCTCTTCTTCCTCCAATCAGGTCTAAGACTTCTTCCGTGATCCATGGTCTCTTCTTGGTATTTTTTCGTCTTCCGAGAGCTTCCTTTGCAGCTTCCTGTAGTCCACATTTAATGTTTTCCCAATGCATTTTGAAGTGCCAGCTGAAGTTTAGCCTCCTTCAGTTTTTTTCTTGCCATATATTCTTCACTGTTCTCTTCATTTCTTCAATTTTAGATGGCATTTCATCATCAATAATTTATGGTCACTATCGATGTCTGACCCAGGGTAACTTTTGCACTCCTTTACCTGATTCCTAAATCTCAGCTTCACTAAAATTTAGTCTAAATATGCAGGATGCTAACAACAATTTTTGAAAAGTGATAGTTAATTGAGAGATATGTACTATACTGGTCATTTCAACTTCATTATCTAATTATTTTTCATGGGAACTTCTTTAATTGAAATGAGAAATCAAATTGAAAGGATGAAAGCATTCGAAATGGCATTTGTTAAGCAACTACTTAAGAATAACTAAAAAATTGGGAAGCAGTCAACTTCTTACATAGGCAGGTGGACATGAAAAGAGGGTTGATTCCTTGAATTACAAGCAAGCAAAAGGGTCATTCTGAAAATAAGTGGAAATTTACGAACGAAAAGCTTTATTTTTTCAATTATTAAATTTTGTATTTTTATATGTAATGGTGTTGTACTTAATGTACTTAAGTGATCTAACATTTAAACACAGGTCAAGAACACATTAATAGCTAAATAAACTGAAATTTACACTATCTCAAAACACGGAGGTGACACAAATTTCCACGGAGGTGACAATCTCATTTGAAATAAGCTTCAAGCTGAAATTAATAGGGGGACATACCGATAAAATTTACTAAAACATGTAAAATGAACAAATAATTAAATAAACAATAAACTTATAGAAAGGAAACTATCTAAGGGAAGGCTGCAATTGAGGCATGGAAAAAAAGCCTGAAATAAGCTATATTCTTATATTTCAGGTTAAAATGAGAAAAAGTTCTTGTTATATACTATAAAACTAGCCTTAACTTGATAAATAATGAACTATGAATCACAATTATTAAATGAAATAATTATGAATTACATTCCGTCAACTCCATAGTTCCCTGATCACCTCCATGTCCAATGGGTCCCACGGAGGTGACATCCATGGAGGTGACAAAATCAAGAGTTTACCACAATTAAACATCACATAAAATTCATGTAGCAGTGTGCTTTGATTTCAAGGCATTACTTAATGACAGCAAACCATAAAACTAAAGAAATTCTTAAATAGCTTATCTTTTTAAAATAATGGACGACAAGGAGGTGACAGGCATTAAAAGAACTCGATGTTTTTACACCTAAAAGCAGAAATAAATAGGCCAAATTTACTTACTGTTCAGAAAAACACATACTACAAGCTAAACGATTGCTAAAGCTTTCTTACAGTTAAACATTCAAACTTTTGCTTCTTCCTGATGGAGTTTTATAGAACGTTTTCTATTTTCCCATGGAGGTGATGTAAACGTTAGGGACATAACTTTCAATCTTTATATTTATCTCTAATAGAACTCAAATTTTCTATTTTTAGCCCCAAGTTTAAGGCAATCGTACTGGTTAATTATGCGATGGTTGAATAAATTAATTTACTCAGTACAAAACGTTTTGCTCACAGTTATTTAAGTAAAAACACGGTGTGGGACACCCATCGAGGTGACATTTAGATGCTTAATCAAATTATTTTTGCTATATATATGTTAAATTCAGTTTATTAGGACACTTTGTTAGTTAATATTCCTATTTTACTATTACTTAAAATTTTATTAAATAAAATCAATAATTAAATAAAGTAAAAAAAAGTTAAGGACTCACATTTCCACTTAATTTCAGAATGACCCAAAAACACTCTTAAGGCCACTTTACACGATACAATTTTTTGTACAATTTCTTGTACAAATGCTTGTATCAACTGAAAGAAATTGTATGTTTGTCTGAATGGAATTAGAACAGGTTCTATTTCTCGTTCAGTCATTCAGACAATCGCACAAGCGTTTGCACAATTTGCCGCTTTACACGGTACAATTTCTTCATACAAGAGTTTGTACAAGAAATTGTACAAAAAATTGTATCGTGTAAAGCGGCCTTTAAAATCTCATCTTGCAAAAAAGAAAACATTTTTCGCGAGGAGATTTCTCATAATAACGTTTATTCTTAAGTGACTTTGAATATTTCAACTATATATATATATCATCCGACAGACGAAGTACTGAACTTGGAATGCTCTCAAACACACCACGTTGGCACACCAGTTCCAGTGAGATCACCGAAGTTAAGCAACGTTCGGACCGGACAGAGGTTGGATGGGTGACCCTCCTCCTTACCTCTACCACGGTGCTCTTGACCCCTGTTTGCAAGTCGCTGGCAGGTGTGGAACAATTTGCAAGTGGGTTGGAACAATGGATTTAAAGATGTCTAAGTGCCAGGGGGGCTCCCCCACCTACCCCTCCAATTTAATTTAATTTAGCTGATGGACTTGCCAAAAGCACACATGATGTGCACGCTAATGACATGTGTGCCATTGATGCCAACAATGCCTATGATTCCAAAATGCAGCAATTTTGGTCAGTACCAAGGGACCAAACCATCCCCTCAACATATCCGCTGAGACTTATATAGTCCCTGAAGGCAAAAGAAGACCAGAATATTGAGGAAGCACAATGGCCATAACTCGGTATTTTGCAGACAGAGTCAGAAAAGAGTTCCTCATGTTCCAATTGAAAACTTCCACCTCATCTTGTACCCATCCCATTTATTTCCTCTCCTCCAAATCTATCAATCATCTATGTATCTCCAAAATCATGCCACTCACTTCAAACTTGCCGAAAAGACCTCCGAATTTGACGCATCCCCTCTCAAGCTGCTCAAATCGAGATGGCAAGCAGGAGACATCGAGGAACTGCAGCCAGAAGTGAAGTTACTAGACTTTGGTATTTTAGAGCGCTGTCATTTTTCTACTCACATTTCTACCATTCTGTCAAAGATTCTTGAGAGAAATTTAGCTCAAATAGATGTTGGTTTGTATTTTGCTTGCTATTTTCTGAAATACATCTGCTTGTTTAGTTTTTGTTTTGACAATACTTGTTTTACGTTTAAGTTTCCTCATTTTGTTTTACACAATATTGGAAAAAGTTTTTGTCCTGCATAAACATAACCAAGAAAGAAAATAATTTTTTCTTCCTAGGTTACACTACACTTGGCATTAGCAAATATGTAATACTATGAGCATTTTTAATTTATTGATGGTGATGTACATGCAATTTAATAAATAAAACTACAATAGTTTTATTTTCAGTATCACTTTGGAGCCTCATTACACATCCAAAAGCCTGTGGCTCATGATAAGACATGTGGGTCATGAGCCACAGATTGCCAACCCCTGATCTAAGGTAACAGCTAACTGATAATCATACAATGCAGGTTACTTACACTCAATGGACAAACAAGTGACTTGGCCCCTGCCAGATAAATTTTGAATTTTTAATACATATTACGCCATTGACTGATATATGATATTTTTTACCCAGAAGCCACTCCTAAAGCATGGTATAGGTAATTAGTTGCTGGGTTAAAATTATTCAAAAAACCATGACTGGTGTGAAGGAGAAATGATTTTTGGTTGATATGAACTGTTGAAAGCATTAGAATCTAACAGAGACACTTGAATTAAACCAGATACATCCTTCGTGATTACATTTTATCATTATTTTAGAATATAACTGCTTCCATTCATAAACATCATATTTTAAGAATAAATGAGGGTATATTCCAAGTGATGATTACTAAACTGCTGTATGAAAATGACTGACCTCAATTCTTGTTGCTCCATAGTATACATGCATATTAGAGGTGGGACTCAAAGGTTAGAAGGTTATTCAGCAAGAAGTGGAATACGATATTGTGCATTAGTGTTAAGTCAGGAGAGCTACTGATAGAACTTACAATCCTAAATTTTCTCGAATCTGAACCCGAATCCGAATCCTAAGAGGTTCTCGAATACCTCGAATCTCTCGAATCCTACATATAAAGTTGATAATAACAGAAAAGAAAAGACTTTAGCAGCTGCATTTAATGAAAAACAAATTTAAGAATAGTTTTCAAAAATACAACTCTTTATTGCAATAATACAAATAAGATTTGAAGAGCTAACATAGATAAGTAATAAACATGATACACAAAATATTTTGCACGAAATGAAAGCGTGTGTAAGTTCTAGGAGGCATAGCAATGATATGTTTCCAAGAAGTCATCAAACTGATACTGAATTGCATGTTTAAAAACGATATCTTTTTCCAATATTGTCGCGTCTTCAAGACTCATTCACAGCGATAGACGAGCTGCTTGCAGGAGACAATTCCTCGTGTGTTAAAGATTGTATGCATGGGGACATGAGGAAATATTACATATGGTTGGGTAAAGATTAGGAACAGTATGAAAAAATTGTGGTTGTAAATCGGAGAGAATATCAGGAATTAGTTTACAGGTGTATGAGGAAAGGTGCAGAAAAGCAAGCAGTATGGTGCAGTAGACACAAGAGTGGTCAAGACACAAACTATGGAGGAAATTGAGGAATGATGGAAATAGAAAGATTTAAACACAGCAAGGCGAAATAAAATTTAAGGAAACAAGCAATAGACTTAGGAGGGGTATGAAGAGTGTGAGAGAAAAGTGGCTAAAAGGTCAATGTAAATAGGTTGAGAGGTTCCAGAGAGAGGGAGAAATAGGCACGCTGTACTCAAAGGTTAGAAGGTTATTCAGCAAGAAGTGGAATACGATATTGTGCATTAGTGTTAAGTCAGGAGAGCTGCTGATAGAACTTACAAGAGATTCAGCATAGGGGTAATGAATACGTGGCAAGAACTGCATGGCACTAACAATAGGCAAGGGAACTTGGCACTAACAATAGGCAAGGGAACTTGGGAATAGAAGAGAAGGATATAGATAAGGATGAACTGGGACCAGGAGTCCAGCCATGCTAGTAAGTTAGGGTAAACATTATGAGAAAAGGTGTTAGAGACTATAATGTTATCCTATCAAAGCTACTTAAGAATCGAGGTTGAGAAGAACGTGATGATTTTACTGGTCTGTTCGCAGGATGTATGAGGATGAAGTTTGGCTGGAGGATTTTTTAAAATCTGTATTAATACCTAACCAAAAAATATAGAGAAGGCCGCAAATGCTGAAAAGCATACACTTCTTAAATAAAAAAAAATTTCATCACCTATACGATAGCATCAGCCGATCCGCAAGTTATGCAACACGGACAACAAATTGCGACAAAAATTACGTACGTGTACTGTAATTTCTCGGGGCATTACAATTCCACAGATGACTGAGGTCACGATAACTGGTCGTACATCTGAGAAAATTTTACTTATCTTTCATAGTGGTAACTTACTGCATGAGTTTTTACTTTGTCTTCCACGGAGCGTTGAGTCCATTCACCAGTTATGCAACCAGGACGACAAGCACGGCAAAATCGTCTCGTAAAACGCAAATGGCGAACCATTCAAAAATCTGCTAGTGTAAATAAAGGGAAGATGTTATTTGCGGACATATGAAAATTATTAGGACTTGATGGAAAAGTCGTTAATGGCGGGAAAACGTAAATTGCAGGGACGTAAAAGCGAGGTTTAACCTTATTTGTAATGAACGTTTTTAGCGGTCGAAACTAATCTGTTCTAAGTTATTACATAAAGAATTCGGTGTTTATGTATATTTTAGGATTCGAATGATGAAAAAAGCACAAAGATTCTCAAATATATGTATTCAAATCTCGAATATTTTTCAAGATTCGAGGGATTCGAATGTCCCATCTCTAATGAATATAAAGGTGGAAGAGGGTGAATAATTGAGATGACAGAAAATGGATAATGTGTCACAATCCATTGGAACTATGTAGGTAATAAGAAAAGGCATTTTCAGCTACCTATCAAGTTTTTTCAGTCTCATTATATGATCAATCATGTCCTTTCATTACAGTTCTTCAATTAATAGTATAGACTTTAAACTCTGAAAACTGACCTCGCTGACTTCACACAGAGGACGTACCTCGGTCCCATTCCTCCCAGACTTTTAAAACCTATTTTGGTAAAAATATTTACTACCCAAGCAAGAAATAAGTATGTATTAATTGTGGACAATAATCTATAAAGAAAATAATGTAAACATTTGTTATGCCCCAGAAATGAAATTCTTAATTTTACAAAAATATAAAGATGAAATATTTTTTTCGATATTCAATTTTGTATTTTTCGGGTCTCCAGAGGCCCATGGTCAGTACTCAAGGTATTGATTTAATTTGAATGAGGAGACAGGAAGAGGCAATAATACCCAAAACCAAAAAGAGCTTCAAAGACACTAAAAATAAAGAAAGAAAAATAAAAGAATACCTAAATTTAGATGCTTCAAATGGGCAGAGGCCTTTAAGATTTCCACCAAAGGAGCCAATTGTATAGGGCTACGATAGAAGTCAAGATGGCTTAGAGTTGAAAGTGATGCCAAATAATAAAATCCTCTGTCATCAATTCCAGCACAATTCCGCAGACTGAGCTCTGCAAGGGAAAAAGTGGAATCATTATCAATCACTGGGTACCTCAATGAGCAATTCAAAGAAGAGTTCGATGGCTGAGGTAATACAGTAAAGAAAAGAAGACAAATGGAGTCATAATGCAAGACAGCACACAAAAGTATCGATACAAATAACTATAATAGTTCATTATTTCACAGGGATGAAATAAAAGCATATATATTATAGGGATTACATAGAATGGTAGGTATTATAATTTGGCATAGTTCCATGAATATCATTCTTTAAACTTACTAATCACCAACCATTCACAAAATCAGAGTACTTTACATTACACAACTGAAATTTGTATATTAAAATTATGGTCAATTACTGGACTGCAGACAAACAAAAAATATTTCACCATCATTCACAGAGACAAAATCTATTATCAACCTAAAGGAGATTTCACTGAATTATGAAGTAGATGTCATTTTTGTGAAAATTTCAGGACACATCATTTTGTGGCCCTTCTATCAATTAGCGATAAAATAATGAGGCCTTTTTATCATATATTTGAAGAAAAAAGATATATGCAGTTATACGGCAGAGCATGGCTGTTGCAGAATTTACAGATTAATAATGTAGAGAGAAATTTCATTTTGACGAAAAACTAATATAAGATGTGCAATTTAATGTAGAATTTAGCATTGTAAAAAAGTGCTCACCTTACCACACTTGTTTAATTGATATAAATAAATGTTTGCTCGAAAAAAAGCAGAAAAGCCTTAGTTACATGAAAGTGGTGCTACAGTATGTTATTATAATTGGCAAAGGTACTTTTGATGGAACGTGCTTACGAGCCTATTTACTCAATTAATTTATGAATAAACCTTACCATGGCCCTTCTTATATTTTTTATGTAATTTAAATATTTCATTGGTTATTGACATGGCGTGATTAATACCAATGCTTCCAAATGGTAGCAGCGTCATTGTTGCCAAATAATTTTCAAAAATATCAATATTAATAAAATTCAAAACAAAGGGTTGTATTTGCAAGGGAATAGTTTAAAACCAAGTAAGGAAATATTTAACCTATTTTAGAATACGTAATAGCAGGAATGAGCATGAATTCTCACGTTGTAAATTAAACATGGCAACAACACCTCAGCCATGTTCTGAAGTCAAAATTGTGTCAAATCGAAGTCAATTATTGTGTATGCATTATCACACTATAGATGAATTTCCATATAGGCTTTTTTATGGATCATTTATTCATTAAATAACATAGCTCTTTTACGGGATTTTGAATCGTGGAGTCATGGTGGAACCTCCTTAATTTACATTAAAACTTTATGAACACATCATAATATGTACACTGCACCATAATATGGATAGTACAAGCAGATATAGCCAAATGGCCTGATGAAATGATAGACACACAAAGCACACGAATTTAGGAGTGCATATTTTAAATCGTCCCATGTTGGTATTCCATCCTAAGAGTTAATTCGGAAGATTCTGGCGATAAAGTATGGTATTTGAACATAATTAGAAAAGAAGTAACAAAATTGCAATTTACCACCGACTAAAACACAATTTTATACAATGTGGGTTTCTATTACATTGCATCATCTTCAGATGAACCATCATAAGAGATCAAAAATACTACCCATAGAACACAATTTTGTTTGAGAAAAAAAGGACACTCAGATTTCAAAAATTAACCCATTGGCTTAAAGAGATGGCTATTCGCTGGGCTGGCAGAACTTAGCCTTCCATTAAAGAGCCAGATAATTAATTAATTAATAATTTATATTCTCTTAATGCAAAAAATCCATGATAAGGGCTGTAAAATGTTTTTAATTGATTAAAAATAAATACAAAATATGATTTCAACAAAAATAGTGAAATAAGTGGCAAAAAAGGAGTAAAAAATACTAAGCCAATGGGTTAATATAGGTAATTTCTCAGAAGATAGAGAACATAAATAACCTTCAAAACAGGATTGCTATAAGGGATAGGATTGGAATAGTGAAGGATGAGGGTGATAAAATATTGAAAAAAGAAAGATATAAATGGTTGGAAAGAGTAGGAATAAAGTGATTTCTTAAGAGAAAGGGGCTTTGGTCAGCCAAATAAAGAAGCGAAAGGCAGCAACAACTTGGGCAACATAGCAAACAGGAGCACAAAGTGAAAGTGACTGAGGCTTACTTGAAGGCAACTGATATTTTCTGAAGCTATGCTCTGCTCACTCACATCCCATAGGTGGGTGGGTTATCTTCTCTAGTCACCAGCCATACAGCTTCCATACTTCTATTGCTATACTTGCAAATGTACATATTTGCATTTTATTACAGTATTTAAACCTTAGATTGGCTTGATGCAGCTCTCCACTCAATCCTCAACCAGCTAACCTCTCCATTTCACACAATTCTTCTCAATACAAGGCCTACCTTTTCCATTTTTCCAATTAACTTCCTCCTAAATGACTGTCTTCATCAGACCATGTTTCAAAGTGTGTTTGATAAGATTGTCAATTCTTCTTCATTGAATTTTCATTAGACTTCCCTTTCCTTGCACTCTTCTCATGTCTTCTTTGTATGTCACTCAGTCTACACATTTTATCCTCATCATTCTTGTGTAATATCACATTTAAAATCTGCCAGTCTTGCCTTTTCTAAGGCTGTTATTGTCCACACCTCACTATCATAAAGGAGCATGGCAAGTTTAAAGAAGAATTTATATACTTATTTATGAAATCCTCAGTTGAGTTGGAAGCCAGTTTGTTTTAAACCAACCCTTTCACCATTAGAATATTAAGGAATAAAATGGTGACTCACATAGTCTCACATTTCCTAAATACACAATGACCATCGTCAAGGAGTTCCACCAATAGTACTGATTGCATATACTGCACAACAACTTACTCAGAAACATTAGTAAAATATACCAAGATGAGATATGTACATATTAACTACATTTTTTTTAATTCTTCAATTACAGCTATGCAATATTGTTAAATAATGTGAGGAAAATAACTATGTTTCATGCATGAAAAACTGGCATAAAATTTACGAGAGAAACAGAAATCAGGGTCTCATTATCTTCACATGTATCATTTTTTTTTGAAAGAGGCTCCATCATGTTTTGATCACACCCCATTGGTATTAAAGCAATTAATGATGATGCAAATTAAATAAGTTTTATTTCAGTCCTCTTTTCATCCTCATCCCATGAATGTTGTAACTGTGAGTTTGTTAATTCCCTTTAGCATGGTGCTACTTTACAGTCTGTGGCAACAGGACATTCATTTTTTACGGTTTTTTTGAACTTATTTTGTTTGAGAAAAAAAGGTCACTCAGATTTCAGAAATTAACCCATTGGCTTAAAGAGATAGCTATTCACCGGGCTGGCAGAACTTAGCCTTCCATTAAAGAGCTAGATAATTAATTAATTAATAATTTATATTCTCTTAATGCAAAAAATCCATGATAAGGGCTGTAAAATGTTTTTAATTGATTAAAAATAAATACAAAATATGATTTCAACTTTGCAATTCAACCCTCCTTGCCTTTGCAGAGATGTTGCGGTAACTGTTCTCAAACCCACAACTTCCCTACATATTGAATAAGAACTTTGCCTCTTGCATTCAGAAATGAATTGCATTTTGGATAATGCTCCTGTAAGATGCTTAGTAGATTTGCTCCAAAAAATATTTGATAAAAAACTACAATTAAAATACTCTCCATGCACATAATCAAAGAGGAAAATGATGTTGAGGTTGATAACATAATGTTTCCACAGAGTTGATTAAAACTGAGAGAGAGATGATTTCATAAACTTAACAAAATTATCAGTTATATACCTACATATGCTAAACCGAGAAATTCCTGATTGATTTCCAGGAGTACATATGTATTCCCATACTCTAGAAGGAGAGGGTATATAAAAGTTAAAACTAAATGACAAAATACCTTACGATTTATCCTTCAAAGATATTGTAGAAGATCCTGGAGGTCCAGAATCAACTGCTGGATTTGAATCAAAGTAGAGGAATTCTTGCAGAAGATTAATTTCTATGTAAACATAAGAGAAGCTGTTTTGGTTCTTTGGCTATTTGTAGAGAAAAGAATAAACCAAGATTCATAGAATTTTTGAAAACCTTTCATTTACATCACCTTGAAAAAACACTTCATTCCAGAGGCAATAGGCAGAACAATGAAAAACTGTGATCCTGGGCCAACACAAATGGCCAGATGGCTGGAATTAAATTTTGACAGAGCAGAGAAGAGGCAATAATAAAGGAAAATATAGAGGATGACAAGTTTTCCCCAAGATTTTTCACGTTTACATCAATAGTTACTTCTTCATGGACTTCAGAGATGAAAAACAACAGAAAACAATTAGCATGTAGTGTTTCACCAACAATATAGATGTTATAGTGACCAGAGAAGAAAATTTAGAAAATATTATTGTTAATTTTGAGAAAATGCCTCGGGATATCACTTAAAACTTGTGTAGATGTAGATGATAAAGTGTAGATGACTCATAGATGTGTATCATGGATGTGCACTAACCAGGGGTGGATGACTCACCTTTTGGGTCAAGAGCCAATAAGATTTCAAAAATTACCACCACTGGTAGCATTTTCTCCTTATGGATCCTACACTCAATGTGTTAAAGTAAAACAACAAAATTACTGACATTAATGTGAAGATTTAGTGAATATAAGAATCAAGTGGAGAGCCTCAGCAAATTAATCTTAGGATTGTTGACTGACAATGATGACACTAATGAAAAGCTGGAGAAGATTACCCAATGAGCTTTTAATTTTAGGGATAAGAAAACATTCATGCCCATATTGATGCTAATTACAGATATAAAAAAATCAAAATTTTGAAATACCTACCTCTCAGGTTTTTGCACACTTCAGAAATTTTTTTAAGGCACAAATTGATAACAAACTTGCAGCAATTTAATCGCAGGCTAGTTAAGCTACCTCCACAATTTCCAATGAACCTAATAAAAGAAGTTGTACAAATATTTTAATTATATTAGCTTTACATTCAAGTAATATTTTACCAGTTTATACAGTGAATCAAATCCATGGAGTAGATGCTAAAGAAAAATGAATGGCTCTATGAAATATTTAGTCTAAGCTTGATCATATTTGCTCATAATGAAACAAAACTTACTTCTTCCACATACAATATGTTTAATGCGACCAGTGTCAACACTCCAACATTATCTCTGTTAAAACTTGTCAAATAAACCACATCATGCATGGAAGAAATTGGTTTGTATCATTATTAAGAACTGCTTCCATGTATTTACATCAGAAACCAACAATTTTGATCATATGAGAATTTATCCAAAGAACAATTGTGTGCATATAATTGCTTATCCTGAACACAATGATATACTGATAGTGAAGGAAATTTGAATAGTGTGAGGTGAACAGTCAGAAATATTACACCACTTTGAGCTCCCAGGGGGTATGGAGTGAGGGTAATAAAAAAAAGGTCATATATAATCAATAGTACCAAGAAAATAACTGAACAATTAGGTATTGATGCAGGCTTGAAGACACGATGCTCCATAGAAAGTGTAACAGGAACTAATATGCAAGAAATGGAGTATAAATATGTAGCATTTTTTGGTGTCCCCCTCCTTCTTCCTCTGATTTTCCTCTTAGGACATGTTTCTCCTCGGTGGACTGTTTACCCTACGGACTTAGCCAAAGGACTTGCCTGAGGTAGGCATTCGACCTGCACACTAATGACGTGTGCACCAAGACGCCAACAATACATACCCTCAATTCCTAAATACAGCAATTTCAGCCTGCACTGCTTGGGCCACACTTTTCCCTCGCCACATATGCTATCACTTATATAACCCATGGAGGCAGAAGAAGACTATAATCTTGAGCAAGCTAAAAGGCCATGATCCGGTATTCTATGGCCGGAGTCGGAAAAGAGTTCAACTTCCACCTCACCTTTGTACCCATCCCATTTTTTCCTCCCCTCTAAAGCTATAAATCATCTATATCCAAAATCACGCCACTCTCCTGATTTGAATGAACTCCCATCATGCTCTCTGTTTGAGTCAAGATGGCAAGGGAAAGATATCGGGCACCTGCAGCCAGAAGTAAAGTTATGATACTTCAGTATTTTTAGAGAGTTGTCATTTCCTACTTGGATTTGCACAATTTTCTGCCATATATTTCTACATCTACATAATACCCTGCAAGCCACCTCAATGGTGTGTGGCAGGGAGAATCCCCTGTGCCACCCAGCCAGGACGGCAAGCTTACGGCAACAAAATGCACACCTTGCTGCTCGAGCACAGTAATGCGCATTCAACCATGATTTTCATCTTTTTTGCTGTGCCTCTGGAGTTTTTCCCTGATCAGAATCTAATTTTCCTGACATTTCCATGACTTCCCTGACCGGTATGAACCCTGTTTATCTAACAAAAATTTATCTCCTTTCCAATAAAACTCTCATACATAGATCTATATTTTTTTCTTTTGCCTCCTGAAGAGTGTTAAAGTTCCCAATTTTTTCCTCATGAGGAAAGCTTTCAAGATCCGTGTTAGAAGAATTTTTGCAGAATATTCTAAAAACGTTTTATATGCCTTTTTTCTGCCCATCTTCCCATATTTTTTTCACTTAAGTGAAAAAAAGGCATCCAAAATACTGGGAGTGGTAAAAGAAAGGCCACAGAAAAAATGAGGAGCTGTTAAAAGCAAGGAAATTAAAAATATGAGATCTGAAATATGGAAAGAAGACTTAAAAATAGTACTGAGATAATATCCTGAAGGCATTAAGATGCTAATTTGTGATTGAGGCAAAAGGACACAGGAAGAGCTCATAGAGTGATTTCCGGGCTTTTCTACTTGAAGGAAGTACATATGTAAGTTTACCTACTTACCACAAGGTATGCATATAAAGCAAAAAGTTTTAAGTGAGTCAATGCCAAATGAAACCCACCACTAAATTTTAAATGGCATGGAAAGATAACATTGAGGCAATGGTAAGAGTTAACAGGATCTTGAGTAACTGGTTTGAAAGCAGGATATAGGACACATAGTCACATTAATTGAAAAGTTGTGCTCAAATTAAAAGGTTGGTAAGGGCTGAGCTCACCATATTCGTGGGTGTCCAGAAATTATATTTCCTTAAACCATCATCAAAAAGTAAACAAAATGTCATAGAAAGATTTAATTCAACAGATATACAAATGTTCAGTAATTTTTCAACATCATCTCCACTGGAACCCAACAGTCGGCGGGGTATGAATAAGAACTGCCATCTTAAGCCACTGCAGAGATGCTACTCTGACAAATAGGGAAAATCAACTTGCCACACATGTTTGCTGCATAACAACCCTATCATGTGTGCCCAATACCTTTCTGCAATGACATGGCATCTTGTCTGTGGACACGAGGGAAACATACTTCATTTTTGCCCCTCATAATAAATTCAGATGTGCGTGAAATTCAAAGTGGCCCAAAGCTTCCTGCGTCCATTTGCTAGCACAAAAACATGGAATATCAGGCCCAGTTCCTTTCCTGATGCCATTAGTGGTTTCCAAGAAAGATCCCAGAAAACAACCCAGATTGGGTTTGCATGGGGTTCGCATGTTTCTAAAGGTCTTTTCCAGGATTCAAACCTAGGACCTCTGATCAGCAGCCCAAAACTTTACGCACTGGACTACTACGCTCCCAGTCTCCCTGGGCATTGAATAATTTAACCCTTTCACTGCCAGTGGGCTGATATATCAGCCCTCTATGGTTGTGCAAAAACTGCCAAGGGACGATATATCAGCCCACCTCATAGTTGGGAAAGTTATAAAAAAAATTAACTGATTAAAGTTAAAGTTAAGCTCTGTAAAAAGTAACTAGTTAAAGTTAAAAGTGACTTTTTTGAAAAAGTATCTGGTTAAAGTTAAAAAAAAGTAACTTCAATGTTAAAAGTTACTTTTTCAGTTACTGCGGTAAATTGGATGCTCTTGTAATAGAGGCCTTGATGGTTCTTTTGTTTTGACAAACAAAGCGGCCACTGGAAACTGTCATTGTGGTTTCTTCCATCCATATCCATTTGTTTAAAAATATTTGAACTGGGGATTTTCATTGTAACTGGAGATTTCATTTCCCTTTTGGTGTCCAGAGTGTTGTTTGTCAGGCTTCCCATAATGTCTGCTGAAAAGATTCAGCGATTTTTCTGAGGTGGGGCTCCAACTCTGGGATTTTTAAGTTGTCGTGAATGTAAGAATATCTGACAAGTCATGGTACATCTGTAATTTGCCACAAAAAATTGTTCTGAGTGGTAGAAAGTGCTTTAAGGCTAGCTTTTGATATCAATCCCCACATTTAGATGGAAGTATCCCTTCACAATTGTAAAATTTCAGCGGAAACGGCTTAGTTATATAAGGTTACAGTAGATGCTGATTGTGTGCCTGCATGCCTTTTCTCGCAATTCACTGGGGGCTGATGAATTGACGAAGCAAGGTCACCGATAAGGCATAAGTAGACTGGAGCATTGTAACAGATGTGTTAGTTTGAAGGCACACCCCCCCCTCGTTATCCATCATAGGCTTTTAGGCTTTTAGGTGACCTTTCTTTCTCGGCTTCAACTATGTAGTATCAACGCCATGATATTACAGAGTAAGGAATACGAGCCCTTCAGGACATGTCTTCGCATTGGTTTCGTGTTTTCTCATCTGAGAGTGCGTTCCTAAACTTTGGCGGTCACTCACCTCAGCCCCACATTTGTTTGGACGTATTCATCTCGGCCTATTCATTGCATTCTTGCACAACTACCCTTGCTTTCTTAGATAGTTTTTTATTTTCCCATTTGTCTGCTGGGCAACCTTTGCACCCAAATTCGGACAGATCAACATTCGCCAAAAATTAACGAAAAAAATTAACTGAAGTTAGTTTTTTCTCAGTTAATGCATAATTTTAACGATTAAAAGTTAAAAGTTAACTTTTCTAAAAAGTAACGATTAAATTAAATAGTTAGCAACATTTTTAACGATTAATTTTAATCGTTAAGTTTTTTTAATCGCTAATCCCAACTATGGCCCACCTACACTACATATTTGTAATACATATTATATTTCCCTCAAATCAGAGACATAATTTATACAGTAAAAATAAATAATTTATATATTAAAATTAAGTGATTCAAATATACCTAAAATTCATATCTTATGATATTCACAGAATAGGGATGGGCAGTTTTCGCACAGTCTACCTTAAAGGGGCTGGCAGTAAAAGGGTTAACATATTGTTGAGAGGAGGACGTTGCGATACGGCAAACTGAATGGAAAGGGATATGAATGGACAAGTTCTTTCCATTGATGACATTGTTTTGCTGAGTGAAAGTCCATGGATTATCATGGAGCTTCTAAATAATTTACACAAAGCAAGAGAATGTAAGAAAATATGGGAAACCACACCTAAATCTGAAGTCCTCAAGTTCATTAGGGAGATGAAGGCATCTTGAGAGGAAAAAATGAAAACAATGATAAACAGAACTAACATGAATAAAATAGGCAAAATTTTCATCTCAGCAGTAGTAGGGATAAAGATATTGTGAAAAATTATGAGAACAAAGAAAATGCTGCAGATACATTTTGAGTTCCAAATAAAAAAAAACAAACCCCACACTTCAACCTGCAGATCAGTCTCGAATACCATTCAAAAATATGTTGACAGATAGTCTATAAGTCATTCATGCAAGGATTAAATGGTGAACTTAGCAAAAAATTTGCTGGTTGTAATTATAACGTTAATGGTATTACATAAAAATGCAATTCATTTCAAGAATTTGGAATCAAATTAGAAAGAAAGGCAAATTTCTTCCCCTATCTTGAAGACTCATCAAAAAAGCTCATAAAATCATGAATGAATCAATGAACTTTCCAAAAAAAGCCTAGACATAGCTCTCTTCATTTTGCATAGTAGATTCCTTGAGTCTAGAATTAAACTTTGTCACTTGCAGTATACATATCTTCATAAATCTTGACAATGGACATAATTCAAATATTCCTGAGGATCAATGTTTTCCCATACATGCATAACACATACTCCACGAATATATCAGGATGTTTTCACTCAACAGCACAACCACCATAACTTTGATTGCACTGAAAATTATACTCACTCAACAAAAGCATCAGGGCTTATCTTCATATAATTTCCACACCATGACATATCCAATTTCTGAATATGAGTAAACCGGTTCTGGAGTGACTTAAGTGCTTTATCAGATACACAATACCAATAGGGCTGCAATGTAAGTTACATAATTAATAACTCAAAAGTATCCAACCCACCAAAAGCACCACACAATACATACCTTGAGACTTATTTCAATGTATAAAAAAGGATCCATTGCAGCATTATGAAAATGGCAGTTCACTTGAGAACATCTGCACAATGACTTCAAATCAAGGTATCCAAATATTTTAAGCATTGTTTCATGCTGAAAAGGTGATACAGGAGAGGAGAAACACAGGTTAAAAAATTAGATTTGAGTTATGTCATTAAATATTGAAAATTCATAATTATATTAATGCTGCTCTCATTACTACCATACATTGATCTAAAATTAACCCTTTCACGCCGAATATCTGCTATGGCCGACATGGATTTTACTATGCAACAGAACGAATGTTGGCTGTAGCCGACGAGGAGGAGGAGAAGTGACCGCTGCAGAGGCAATAATCTCGGTATTCAGGTATACTGTGACCCCTCAAGACCTGGCTTAGCATGAGCTAAGACCCTTTCCCAGGCAACTGGGCTCGACCCTCCATCTCATTAGTAACTCCCCTTCACTGCATGACTCCGCAGTTAACTAATACTCTATGCACTGGTTTTTCTAAGTAATTATTTGTTTACTGTTCCTATAATTTAAGCTTAAAAATGAAATATTTATTTTTTGCTGAGTTTATACAAATTTTGAACAATATTATAGCGTTAATATTAACAGAGTTATAGCATAGAACTCTACAAAACTTGTTGGTACTACATATGTCCACGGCAAAAAAATACACATTGGAATAAAGTTGTAGATAATTGTTAAGTTTGGGGGGATAATCGTGACTTATACTGTCTCACTTATCTTTTTATATTTTCTCATATTTTACATTATATCTTCTCAACTATCCTATATTTTTATATTTCCTGATTTTTCCTCATAGTACAATACCGATATTCTGGTTTTCTTAAGAATTGGATCTAAAATAAACCATTGCTTCTCCACATACTTTGGTGATCCATTTGAATTCTTGGTAGTGTTATACTTTAATAGCCTTATGCATAAATGCATATGTATTCTCCGGGCATTCCTTCAATAAAGCATTTGAGCTGGATGGCTAGTTCCCTGCGCTGTTTCAAGTAGCAGACTTTGGAAAAACCATAGATCACCTTTGCATGGTGGTGCTCTTTGTGTATTTATGGTCACAATGGGTTAATAGCATTTTCACTGAATATCTAGGTCCCCTTTCAGTTTCTTCAAAAACCGACCCTGAAGAATTGTCATCTCCACACATGTGGTATCTCTTGTGTTTTCATGCTGTGCTCATCTTCTCACTGCCTTTTCACTGAATTGCTGGATTCCTCATCAGTTTCTTAAAATGTGTCATTACGAATCCATTTCTAAACACATGTGCCCATCCACAGGAATATTTATTCTTCCTTTTCTAGTTTGCTTCTCACTTCAGTCTTGGCTCTAAAGCAAGCAGTGCTATCTCTTTATACCCTTGTTTTAGCCATTTCTTAGATCAGAAAAATTCTCTCTTTGTTGTGGCATTGCAAATCTTTCGTTCAATTGGAAAAGGCGTGAGTCGCGTTACTTGTGTCAGGATTGTGACGCGGGACTGCGCGTGGATCCATGGTTTAAGATTTACCACACACAAAAAAACTTCTGACTTAAGAAAAATTGTGCAGCCATTTAGGCAGAATTTTTTTTTAAAGTAATAAAAAAGCAAAAAAAAATTTAAAATTAACTTTGACCAATGCCGGTCTAAAGCCCAGATGAAAAAGAAGGATAATGAATATGGTTTAGCAGCATTAATCAAAGAACATTTTGAGAGGGCATAATTTGCTATAATAAGTATTTGTCTTAAATTCATTAATGTTAATGCTAGAATTTCAATTAAAATTTTCAAGTGCTCAGCAAAACACATGGAATCCATTTTTCAAGTTTAAATTTTAGGAATATATGTAAGGGCTTTTTTTTAAATCATTGCTAATTCAACGAATTTACCACAGACTCCTGCTGCAAAAAAGGCTACTAAAGGGTTGGTTGGTCGAGCCCAGTGGAAAGGGAAAGGGTCTGGTGTCCTGCTGAGTTAGGCCCCAAAATGGTGAGTACAGCATACCTGCCTACTTCCTCGCCACAAGAAGGCTCCGGAAAGGAGAGTACAGAAACCTCTCATGCTCCTCGTACCATGGGAAAAATTCCCTTCCTAAGGCTCCGGGGTGAAAGGGTTAACAAAGGTGATAAAAAAGAAACTCTTGCAACAATAAGTACAATAAAAAACAAGTTGAGAGCAACATTTTATTCTTAGCTCAATGTAAGTAGAATGGTGTAATTCGGATTGAATATGCTATATCATTAAGAAATCACATGAAAAAAATTAAGTTCAGGTTAATCAGGCTTGTTGGAAGTGGATAGAAATGCAACTATGCAAAAAGGCCCATGACAGTAAGAACAGAGTTTAGTCACCACTGACCGAATGATCATATGTTGTTAGAGACAAACAGGAAGATGAGCTGAGCAACTGAGACCAGAAGCATTAGCAACAATATTCTATTCTAGCATTAGCAACAAAATTCTATTCTAACAATTCTATTCTGATAGGTGGCAGTAATTAGATAAAGACTACGGAAAACTGGGTATATTTGTAATAGCTGAGATCAATTGTGCCATTAAATATAGTTAAGTAATAATTTAATCATAAAAAGCAGCAGCAAGGGAAGACGGTCATCCTTCTCAGGCCTCTCCACCTGCTTCATGACCCAAATGCAGGGTAGCCACCTATCTAATGGTGGCAGGTGCAGATACCCAAGGCACAACCCATCTAGAGTCTCCAGCCATTATGACAACAATGAAACCCAATGCTAGCCAGAGACTAGGAGGTGGACGTTACTAAGTAGTAATTACATAATAATAATATTTTTTGATCAATGCTTGCTCGGAACCGAAATCGCAATGTTTTGCACGAAATTGTTAGATGAAAACAAAAAAAGAATTTTAGTGAAAAAATTAATCTTCTAACCACAACCATTCACTCGTAAATTAAAAATTAAAATAAGCAAAAGGTGATGCCCACCGATGAAGCTGCTGTGATAACATTGACGTCATTTCCTCCCATCCTTGACTGCTCTTAAGGGGAGGGAAGTGAGTGGAGGGGGATTCTCGGAAGGTCTGCTCGCACAGATCCTGTTGAAATCACTCCCATTGGGAGAGCCAGCTGTGTCCCCCCCTTTGCGAGTGAAGTGAAGGTGAAGTAGCTTGGTGGGCTCGGTTGTGATTGGACGAAGTCGATATACGTCAGAGGTTGCACCACACCCACTTTTCCGAAAGGGTTAAATACATCAGTTTTTCGCTGCTTATAACTCGAGAAATAATTGACGGTTCAAAAAACTGAAAAATACGGGTCTTTTTATTTTACAAAATCTATCATATTCGACAGTAAAAAAAATATGGTAAACGACCCCATTGGCTAGATTAGATTTGATCTAGTAGTGGCAGTCGCTGGGTGTTTAGGTATGAGTAGAACTTTCAACGTACAGGGGAAGATTGGAAAATCCAGCATAGATGAGCACTCATCTACCAAAATGGTTAGGTTTTCATGAAACATATTCGCTTTCTTGTACCGAGGTCAATGGTTTCTTTTCGTATATTATAACTACGGTAGAAGGCCATTAAGGCAAGTATGGCTTGTAGCCAGAATATCATCATAGTGGGCAATTTTTTTGCCACTGTTGGTCCACAGTGAAACGAATATGGTTTTTCATTCATTATAACAAGTACTCATTCCTATAATACAGACGATTTAGCTGTTATTGCTGTCCTGGTTGCATAAATCTTGGAATGCACCATACCATGAAAGACAAAGTTATACAAACTTACAACCTACGTGTAGGGTTATCACTATGAAAGAAAAATAAAATTCACTCAAGAAACATTATCATGTTGTAGTCACAATACTTATCTGCTAATTGTAATGCCTCAACAAAATACATTTTGCCAATGTTTGACGTGGTTGTCATCCCAGTTGCACAATGGGAGGTTAATCCTAACACATTGGCTACGAATGTTTATTACATATTTCTTTCAGGAGTGCACAATTTTCAACCCAGTTACCAATAGATTGTTTCAGGTACCTACTAAATTCTTCCTTTTTGTCCTAACTAGTAGCTAAGATACATGGCAATATAGATGCATGAAGACTCATGTTGGTCCAAGACACATGAATTTGTGAATTTCTTTCAGTACTCGTTACACCAGATGTCTACTCGATATTTTCTCAATTGTATTATTAGCTTAATTACTCAGCATTATTTTCTCCATAAGAGATCATTTTAATAAGATGAGTTTGTATGATTAGTTGCCAGTGGTGGTAATTTGGAAATATGATTTACTCTTGACTCACAATGTGAGTCATACTCCCTTGGAAAGTTCACATGGTGAGTTATTTGTACTCAAAATTTTAAAAGAGGGATAGTTATCTTTCAACAGTCGGTGTACAGTAATTCATTTCTCAGTTTCCACATACTCACAGCTTAGAAGAAATGGAAAGAAAGTATAGCCTACCAAGAGACATTACTGCATCGAATAATTTTGCAACTCTGATCTCTTATGCAAGCCATACAGAAAAGATATAACACCATATTTCCTGAGTCATAGGTTGCCCAAATAGCCACTCATCATTCAGTTCTAACCACCATAGTTAATGATCAATTTTCATCAAAATTTCAAGACTGTCATTTGCATATTTTACAGAGAACACAAAGAGGAAGAGCATAAGCAGGATTGTCGATGTAAACAAGGGGAAATTGTCCCAGAAAGAATACAAGCACTAAAAACTAGGCGAGGGCACGTATGGATGTTATTAATTTAATGACAATAAATTACAGATCATTAATAGGAAATACAATACCGGAAGAGATTTAAAGGGGTCCTCTGGCATGTGCACCTTTAAGTTTGAACAGGATTCTTCAGAATCTCTAACAATCTTTGGGAATTCATCTTGGAGAAAACTTGAGAAGTTAGATGGCAGGTCAATCTGAAACAAATCACAAAAGTGAGTATAGAGATCAGAAGGTGAATTAACATGTTAATATCAGTTCTGTAGGTAAACAGCATACGTTTAATTTCGAATTTCTCCATGATAGCAACCAAATGATATTTTAAAGTTCCACAGGAATAATTGCGCTAATGTGAAGGTTGAGGAGTATAAGAATAGATAAACGTAGTTTCTAAATAATGAAATACATTACCAATGTCAATGCACAAAAGATACAGCACCAATAGTGCTGTATCAGAAAGACATGATTGATTTGAACAGAAAATGGCTAAAATTCCTCTTTCATCAACAGAAAAAAGACTCATACCTACCTGTGGAATTTCATTCATTTTTAAACTCATAATCTGATGCATGAGGGACTTTTCATTGCTAGGACCATCCTCTTCTTTACTATTGATCAAAGGCTCTCTAGTTCCAACCAGGAGCACAGCATCAATTTCAGGATAATAGTCATGCTGGGACTGGTCAAATTCCAATTTTATGATCCTGAAAAAGTTAATTGATGATGCCTATTAGAATGAAGCTCAGAAACTAGCACCTGTGAATTAAGATAAGGAAAATATAACTTGCAAATGTTAAACCAAAAGCACTGTTACCTACAATCATTGTAAATCCATTAATGATTACCATAACTTTTAGTCACATTATAATACATATAGGTATATAAGCACATTAAATTACTAAGCAAGAGCTTATATACCAGAGATAACAAGGCATGCAAGTAGCATGGAATGGATCACAATTGAAAACTTTTAGAGCCATCTAATTTCACACATTCATGTTATGGTTTTTCTGGATGTTCAATGGATTTACATGGATCTTGGATAACTTTCCTGAGTATATTAAAGATCAAGAGAAAACAGCTATTGGCTATGCTAAAAATTGCAAGAATTAGGGCTTTAAATGGGCAACATTTTGGCTTAAAAGTTGTGATGGACGGATCCAGGTTTTTCTTCAGATCCGGATCCTTGCCTTGGTTCCGGATCTTTGTCCCAGTTTCAGATCCTCAGTTTCAAATACTGGATTCTTTTTTTCATTTCTTTATTATTCTAATCCTAGCATTTCTACAAAAACAAGAAAATTTACTGTACATACATAGTAAAAAAATCAACTTCGTATCATCTCTGTGGATAATATTTTCCTGGATCACGATTTGCAGATGCATTATGTTATTAATTCTTATGCGAAGTTCACTTTCAGTATCACATACTCATCAAACAATACATTTTTTAAACCTGTACTACTATTCTTTAGAGTGCAGTTAAAAGAAACAGTTTCATTAATTTTCATTAATATTTGAATTATTTTCCAAAATATAAGATCCCAATGATGCCATATCGTACCACCCTCTATACAGAAATTATAAATGCAATTATAGACAAAAAGACTTCCAAGCATATCAAATGCCAAGAAAAATGAAATATAGAACATTACATAAGAAACAAAATCAAAACTGAAATTAATTCTGTACAGTATGGGTTTACATTAACTTATTCTATTGTGGGTTGCTGTGATAAAACAAATCCTTGAATGCTTTCAAATTCTTTTTTAGAATCACAAAAAAATGTAATGCAGTCAGGAGATTCTCTGGAATACCAGGGGATTCCATTTTTAAGATGAAGAAATTATAATAGAATAGTTCAAACTGTTGAACTTGTAGTTTTGCAATGACTTATTACTCGGGTGTCGAGTGATACTCGACACAGCATAGCTCACTACCAACTCATGTCGAGTGTCACTTGACACACAATATGTGAAATTCAGGGGCATTTAAAAATTAAATTCAGAGTGGACAACTGGTATAGAAGGTGAAAAAATCCGAGTGCAAAGGGTTAATAATAACCTTTCAAAGGAAATTTGAAAGTTTTACACTCATAAGGAGAGGTTGTATAACTTGGAGCTTGAAATGAGATGAGCCTATTTCATGCAACTCTAAGCATAATAAAGAAATATGTGTCTTGGCTTTTTTCTCCATTGGCCTAGGTCTGCGAGAAAGAAAGTAGAATTTCATGTGGGTAGTCTCCATTCTCCAAGCTTGGGTAAGCCGACAATAGCAGAGTGGAGTACTGTACTGCAGGTAACAAAGTTCAATTCTTATCGCCATTTAAAATTTTTCTTTCAGCTGTTGAATAAAATATTTTATCAACCTTAATTTCCTATCCTTGTGTGAGGATACCCACTTTTTTGTACTTTTATTGCTTGAACTAGATTTACAAATTCATCACTCAAAAATACATCATAAAGTTAATGTAATGTTTCTGTAACTTTAATTCTGCAATAAAATATTTTTCCTACTACTTTCATATACAATGAATTTTATTATTTTTATGCTTAATTTGTTGACTTATGAATTTGACATGAAATTTCTGACGGTCAACTTTTTTCAAGTGTCTGCATAGTTCACACCAATGCACAGTGGACTGAAATAAAGAAAAAACACTTTTTTACTCTGATAATCGAAAAGTGTTTCTTTTTCAGCCCGGACTTTGAAACTTGGCATGGTGATTCACCATTAATTGGTGCATTTGGAAGAAATCTGCAAAGGCATCACGAATCGTAAGTATAGTGTTGATGGAAGTTCTGGCCATTCTTAGTACAGTACAGAATCAAAGTCAGATGAATTTTTGTTTATGAGCTGCCTGGTACCTCCTTGATTTCTGAGTGACGAAAGAAGTACTAATTTGAATGTATTATAGCAATATAGTTTGATTTGTATCTCCATGGAAAATCTCCAAAATGTTGTCCTTTATATTGAAAATTGAAAGTTCAGGTACCTACTTGCGTTTTATTTTGGTAAAAAAATGGAATAAATACATGAATATCGTCAACTAGACATGGGAAGCCCATTCATCTTCAATGGATCAAGAAGACCAAGGTTAGTGGCGAAGGCAGAAGAATTATTACTTGTAAAAAAAATTGAAAATTTTAAAGTAATTAACCAGGGAGATTTTGTCATCAATTTTTGTACGTTGCTCACTATGATTAACAGAAATTTTCTGCATGCAGCTTCATTTGAAAGCATTATAAAAGTAGAGAGTGGTGAACTAAAAAAAATATTTATTCAGGTAAGCTGTGAAATGCTTTGACTGGCGTTTAAAACTAAACAATTATGTTTCGTTTCGATCTGCTATTGAAAGGAAAATGGAAGATAAATTCAATAAAAGTTTCATCCGTTAGAAGGTCCGCATTTTGTCCGGTTAAGTTACAATTCGATGCGCAATAGGGGGGTATGTTTACACCTTGGAAGAAAATACATTACCAGGAACGAAAGTATACTTTTCAAAGCTCCTTCGCTCCTAGAAAGAAGTTGAAGATGATAAAATTTATGATATAATCACTAAAAGAAAAATTAAAACCGTGTCATGGATCCACTCGCGTCCGGCAGTACACTAGCTCTCATTTTCAACAACTATGCTATCATAGGGTCACGCGAATCTGGCAAATGTAGGCAACCCGCGAGACGTTCGGCTTCATTCTTTTCCCGCCCATCCGGATCTATGAAAAAAAGTCAAGACGAATGTTTCTTTATTCTGTTCTAGTCTCATCTTCATCTCATTTCATCATGCAAGTTTCGCAACCTCTCCTTGCCAGTACACACCATAGTTTTTCTACCTACATTCGATTCGGGGGGTGCATCGATCACTAAGTCGCGAAATTTTAAAATATCCGATTTTGATCTGAATTTATACTGTCTTCAGATATGATTTCACTAGCGAATGAAATGAAAGATTCGTGGATCTCCGGATACGACCCGTCCATCCCTAATTTTCTAGTGGGACTTTGATAAATCCGATTTAAACAGTAAAACTATAAAAAAGTGAGTACTCTGACGTAAGGGCTGGGAATTGAAGTAGATAAAATTTTCGATGCGATGACTGAAAGAAAAGTTTAAACTGCGATAAGGATCGAATTCCGCGCGGTACACTAGCCCTCTTAGTCCACCTGATAGCGAAGAATGTAGGCTACCCGCGTGGCACTTACGTATTTTTTTTTCTCGCGATACTGGGGTAATGGGGAAAAGGGTATTATTTTTTTTATTTTGCTTTTAGTTGCAAAAAAAGCAAAATAAAAATTGGTCCGGTGTCAACTGCCATAGCTTCGGGCGAGAGTGAAGTTCATGGAATAGGTCAGAGTACTGCGATGTGGAAGGCAATGGGAAACCACCAAATTACCCTCCCTAGAAAATGTAGCCTTGCATTCAAGTATGAAGTGATGGCATCCTTCCTGGTAAAATATTCCGGAGGTAAAATAGTCCCCTAATCGGATCTCCGGGTGGGGACTACTGGGAAGGGTACACCAGTCAGAGGTGTCAAATGCAGGATAGGGACATGGAACGTGAGACCATTGGGGGTGTGCGGGAAATTGGAGAACTTGAAGATGGAGATGGCCAGACTGGAGTTAGACATCATGGGAGTGAGCGAGATGAAGTGGACGGGAGCAGATGACTTCTGGAGTGATGGGTATAGAGTAATATACTCCGGCGATAACCAGAAGATTGCAGGAGTTAGATTCTGAAGAAAGAATGGGGAAGAAGAGTGAAGGCATATTGGCAGTACAACAAAATAATGCTAATCAAGATAGAAGGGGAACCGCCAGATATAGTAATAGTGCAGGTGTACACTGTACATGCCAACGTCCAACCATTCGGAAGAAAAAATCGAAGAAATGTATGAGCAACTAGAAGAGGTCCTGAGCACAGTCAAAGGGAAGGAAAACCTGATAGTAATGGGAGATTGGAATGCCATGGTTGGACAGGGAAAAGATGGGAACATAATAGGAGAGTTTGGGCTGGGGAAACAGAATGGGAGAGGAGAAAGCCTTGTGGAATTCTGCAGTGAGAAGAACTTGGTGGCAAACACCCTCTTCATGCAACATCGATGGAGAAGATACACATGAAAGATGCCAGGAGACAGAGACAGATATAGGATTGACTACATTCTGGTAAGGAGAAGGTACAAGAACCAAGTGAAGCATTGCAAGACTTACCCCGGGGCGGATTTCAACAGTGACCACAATCTAGTGGTAATGGAAAGCCAAATGAGATACAAGAAGAAGGACGAAATGTGAACAAAGATGGAATCTAAAGTCACTGCAACAGGAGGAAAGGAGAAGAAAATTCGCTGCTGCCATTGATGAGAAGCTGGAAATAGCAAAGGAATCCAGCCAAAATGGAGTAGAGAGATGGAATAGCCTCAAGAAGACTATCAAAGAAGTAGCAGAGGTACAACTGGTGAGCAAGCCGGTCAAAATTAAGAAACCATTGATAACGGAGCACATTATAGCCCTCATAGGAGAAAGAATAAAGTATAAGAATGCAATAAATGAAACAGATGAAGTACTGTATACGAAGCTAAGGAATCAAGTCATCAGGGAATCGAAAAAGGCCAAAGAGAAATGGATTGAAAGCTGCTGTGAGAACATCAATGAAAATATGATGAAGGGGAACTCAGAAACGTCAAACAACCTAATCAAGAGGCACTTCCAAGAAAGGAAACCAAGATGCAAAAACATCAGAGATTCGGATGGGAAACTGCTAATGGAAGAGAGAGAAATCAGCAATAGATGGAAAAAGTATATTGAAGAGGCCCGATTGGCCCGATACCCCTAGGAGAAGCATTCACAAATGACCAGAACCAAGTGGAGGAAGACAACCACGGTCCAGCAATACTAAGAAGCGAATTCAAGAGAGATGCAAGAGACCTGAAGACTGGAAAGGTGCCCTGAGAAGGTGAAATCAGCGGAGAAGTAATCAAAGCACTTGGTGAAAAAGCACAAGACGCACTATATGGAATAACCCAAGATTGCTACAAATCCGGAAATCTGCCAGAAGACTTCAAGAGGAGCTCAATGGTGACCATACCGAAGAGGGCAAGGGCTGAGAAATGCAAGGAGCACCGAACCTTGAGTCTAATGTCACATGCCTCCAAAATCCTTACTCGGATAGTAGACAGAAGAATTGAAGGAAAAATCAAAGAAAACCTGTCAGAAACCCAATGAGTGAGCAAACCATTGTATAAGCCTTTGTGGACTTGAAGGCATTCGATAATGTCGAATAATGTGGAACAAGATCTTCCATACTATGGAAAAACTTGCCTTGGACTAAAATGACAGAAGAATCATCTACCAGCTCTACAAGGACCAAGTGGCCACAATATGTATGCAAGACAGAAAAAATATAGAGGCAAAAATTAACAAAGGAGTCCGACAAGGATGTAACCTGTCACCAGCACTCTTCAATATGTACATGGAGGAAGCAATAAAAGAAATAAAAGAACAAGGTACCAAAGTAATCAAAGTCGATGGAGAAGAAATCAACATGCTACGCTTCGCTGATAATATCGCTATCATAGCAGGAAATGAGGAAGACCTACAGAACTCACTGAACATAATTGAAAAAGTGCTCTAGGAATACAACATGAAAGTCAATAAGAAGAAAACCAAGATACTTGTGTGCAGAAGAGAAAAAACAGTGGCCGACATTCTGGTAAAGGGGAAGACAGTCAGCATGGGGTAGCTGAAGAGCTAAAGGCAAAAATATAATGAAAGATAATACTTATGAAGCAGGTAAGCACCAAAATGCAATAAGATTTTACAGCAAAAACAGACATGACAAAATTAAATGGCATTTAGGGAGACATGCTAATTTTGCACATAGGGAAGTAGATATTATGGAACTTTTGAAGAACTTGAAGTAAGTCCTGGTTTGTGAAAAAACAACAATAATGTGAGTGTAAAAAAAGAGAATACATATATGATAAGAAAATGTGGCAATGGAGAATAACTATCTAGTCCATTTTCAATGTCTACATGTAGATGTCAGCCAGCAACAGAGATAAAGTAATACTATGCCAAGTCCTTCTGGTAGTTCAAAATTTTTCCCATTGGATTTAAAATTGTTTTGAGAAACAAATATTTTTATGAAGGAGAGCACTGGTTGAGAATGATTGGATTGAAGACCACTTTCTATGGTGAAATTTCAGAGCTGCAGGGCTTTTACCCAGGGAACACTCACCTTTGTTATCTTCCTTGTTATGTTACAAGGAAGAACTTAAAATTGTGGAGATCGAAATGACGATACCACATGAAAGGTATTAGAAGGAGAGTAGGTGAATTATAAAAAATGATCAGGGGCAATAGTATACTGCGGCTAACTATACACATAAAGAACAAACAATAGCTGCAGTTAATAAATAAAATAAATAATATGCATGCGTAATAATTAAGTTGGAAAAGGATGGCATTATAGTTGGGATGAAAAAAGCTGAAGAAAGAAATGTAATTTATACAGCATCATAATTTATATATTTCTATGGGAATTGACAAAAAAATTCAGGTAGCATTACTGGGCATAATGATATGTTATTCTATATGAATAACACTGGTGTACAGAAAGAAATTTGGGCATATTAGGAGTCATCCGCTGAATAATGAAGATAAGATGATTCATGAAGATAATATTAGTGTATCAATTTCCTGAAAATTACAAATCACACATTTACGAAAGTATTACAGTGACGAAGGTAAGGACCATCTTCACTTACTTGGACATAAAGTTAAAGGCTTTTTCTATTGGTGAAAATATTCTTGGTGTATGCCCAATAATTTGCGGTTCACCTTCCCATAATATATGCCAAAAGCCAACTGTTGATAATGCCCAAATCCTCACCACGGATCCTGGATTATAAGTTTCAAAAATTCCGACTTTGTAGGGATATACTGGCTCTTCAAAATATAGATCTGAAATGAATGGGGAAAAGCCATTTATCATAGCTGACAATTAGTAAATACTTACAAATATGTGATTTACTGAGATTTTACACCAACCAACGAAGTCACGGCCATCTACATTGCCATACGTCTGGGGCATAAATTTCTTCGTCCCCGAAGGTGCCTCGTCCCACCAGCTCCCGTAAGTTCTCTGGTCAATAACCATCATTTAAGTAGGACAGAAGTATATTTGATTCTAAAAATTAATAACTTCCATGAAACAATGGTCATTTTGTACTTACCATGACAAAGGTTTGTGGGAAGTCTCCATAGTCAGGGTACTTGCTCGGCTTCCCCGTCAAGTTATAGGCTGTGTAAGAAACACTACCCTCACTACCATAGTGTGAACTAAAATCAAGAACTTTGTCAGCATATTGCTCCAGAAATCTAGCATTCTCGCAGGCATCTGGTGTACTGGCAGGCACAAAATTCGCGCATGCCATTATATCACAAAATGAATTCTTTGAGTGATGTCCATCCGAAATCTTAATTGGATTAACTAATCAAGTTTTGAAAATATCTTTCTTGAGAAACCCATACGAACTTCCGTACATCGCAGTCTCGTAATTGTGTTCCTAACATTGTCAAACTAAATAACATACCGAAATCTTTTTAAAAATAGTATTATTTGCGAATCACGTCACTTTTTGAACTGATCGTGGCCATGTTTTCGTTATTCGCGTTATTCGGGTTTTGTTGTTATGAAAACTTCGTCACCTGTTGTATCGCAATTCCGCGGTCAAGTATCATATGCTGCGCACGCAACGACGTGGTGGCTGGTGTAGCGGTGTAGTAGCCGAAGTGTTGGAGGTGCATCTGTCAACCTGTGTCTACTGCGTATACCCCATTATCATCTATTTACACTCCAATCCTCATTGTCCCTCGTTTTCGGGGTCGTAGATAGCGACATTTGCAGTACATCTACGTAATTATAAAGCTAGCACTGATTTCGCTGTCTATTTCAAGTTTTAATACATGGGTGTGCTCGCTGCCTGAATTTCTTCGAAGCCGTAAAAATGTCATTTAAAAGAGACACTATTGATACATCTTTACTGAGAAATCTAAAGGTACGTTGAAAAAAACTTAAGGTTTTAAATATTTTTGGCCATGGGATATTATATCTGACGTCAAAAACTATTATTCTGCAATGTTTGTTTACTCTACAGTTTAGGCGCGTTAGTGAAATTTTAGCGCAACAAATTCCCGAAGACGAGGCTCGTTTATTGAGCAATGGCAGGTAAAGGGATTCTAACAATTCTATTTTAAAATCAGTATCCTCTGCTAATAATTACTGAACGTTTAAGTATTTAATTTTTCAGACTTACATGTGTCGTTTGTGTACACCGACCAATTTTTGACAATATCAATATGCTATCCATACACCGTAAGGGAAGGCGTCACGTAGCAGGTATATTGTATACTTATTTAGTCAAATGGAATTGTATTGTGACCCTATATTATGTGCATTATTTTCTTTTAGAATTAAGTAAATACTTGCTTCATAAGCGGGAATTGCAATTAAAAATGCAGAAGTCAGCTCAGCATTTGGAGTTAAGAGCAGCTTCAAGTAATCCTGCTGTAAACTTGTAAGTTTTATTTTGGTTGGTGCAATCTCTTGAGTTCTATTTTTGTTTTTCATGTCGCCTATAAATGCTTGTATTACAGAAAAGAAATTGTTTCCGTGGTTGGCGACGGGGACTCACCCACATCATTTGACAGTGGAGGTCCGAAGTCTCACCCACTGCTCACTTCATCCCCGTACTCAAGTTGTGCCAAAAAGAGAAACCAGAAAATTCCATTAGCCATGCAAAGGCGAATGGTTTTAGAATCTCCGAAGCTGCCTTCAATGAGTTCAGGTAATGGAATAACCAGTTGGGAGGGAGATGTATCAATAAAGAAAAGTTTTGACGATTATTTACGTAAATACCATGTTCAATACTTGAGGACTTATATAGTTACTCTATAAGTGGTATTTTGTAGACATTTTGGTATGTATTTCGTCCGGTGCTCCATGTCTATCAACTCTTCAATTTCAACCCTACGAAAATTGAGTCTATTTGAAGTAGGACCTAAGTAGCCTGTGGTGTAAACATGTGGCCTGTGGTGTTACTGCCCAGTTAAATTTTTATTCAGAGCTACAGCAAAGCCAGTTAGAATCCAACAGGAATTCACCACTGTGTAATCATGAATCCTGCTGGATTAATCTAGTGTACAGCTTGGAATCCAACGGGATTCCAGCTATGCTTTTGACATGATTCAATGATTTTTACATGATACATTGGATAGCAGGTTGGAATCCAGCTGGATTCATCCAGCCAAAATCCAGCTGGCTTGCTATCTGGGTTCATTGCTATTTTAAAGGTTATTTTAACTATCTAAAGCTGAGACTACTAAAAATTCTGCACCTAAGAAAGAATAGTGTGATTTTGTATCTCAGTTCAATCCATAACACTTTGACTCTTAGGGGGACTTAAGGGATAACAATTCTTACTATAATTGGAGAAAAGAGACCTGTTTAGGTTCCATGGGGATTTAACGTAGTTGTTGATCTATCTTAGTTTCAGCATGGTAGTTCCTTGCCAATTTAAGATAGACCAAATCCAAACTTTACATGCCATGATTATTTTGGTGAATAAAAAAATGTTGAGAGGTGAGGGAATTTCTATTAAGGCCGCTTTACACGATACAATTTTTTGTACAATTTCTTGTACAAACTCTTGCATGAGGAAATTGTACCGTGTAAAGTGGAAAATTGTATGAAAACTTGTGCGATTGTTTGAATGACTGAACAGGAAATAGAACATGTTCTAATTCCATTCAGACAAACATACAATTCCGTTCAGTCAATACAAGAGTTTGTACAAGAAATTGTACAAAAAATTGTATCGTGTAAAGCGGCCTTTAGACCTTAGTAAGATGAGATAGAGAGGGATGTAATGAAGTTGTGATTGGTGTAAGGTGAGAGTAATGGCTATTGATAGTTCAGATGAGGCTGTGAAGCACTGTTATTGAACTCTTTATCCCTAGTCATTTCTCAGATGGAGAATACTACTGGTAATTTATCCTCTGCAGACTAAAAGAGACTGAAAAAAATATTTAAAAAATTGATTAACACTCATGAAACTTGGATAGTGTTGTGTGTAACATTACTGTGTATTACAGAAATTCTTTCTACTTTTATTGCAGCATTGGTGATTAAAAATAGTGAAGCATCTCAACTTCCTTCAGCTCATTCTGAAGTTAGACGTTACCTTAAAGGACTTCAAAGGAAAAAGCCCTTCAGTAAACTGGTGGAGAGGATGAAAGAAAGCTATAGCCTGCCTCACAGTGAACAAGGTTAGTGCCTTATATATGATACATGAGCACTAAATTTGAATCATTTACATTTTGACTGGTATTTGATGTTGTTATTGTAAACAAGATGCTAATATATGATCTGATGCTTTCCCGGGAGAAATGCCTGAGAGAAATTTAGTGTTTACACACTAAATTTCTCTCAGGTTTCCTACCAGGTAAGGTCTCCTTGTAGGCCTACATTGATGGTAAGTTGCTAATGCTGGTAACTCTGGGTGCATCCAGGGGAATTAGTGCTAACTGAGCAGTGGAACGGGAGCAAAATCTCCGCTACATCTCAACTTTGTACTCCCACGGATGGTGAGTGCCTTGGTAGGAATTAAATCTTCCTCCATCAGCAAGAGAGTTAGTTCTTTGAGACTTATGATGAACTAATGCAAGAATGTTGGCCTGGTTTATTATTAGGAAGAACTAGGGTAAAGTGCATAGTGGTTGGCACTGTTAAGCAACCAAATTATGCCCTGTTGCCCCTGAAACTTACATTTTGGCATTAGAAGAAATTCATTTTATGGATTCTGAATAAGGACAGATAGAGGATTTTGACAATGTAACACAATAGCACTCTTTGCTTTTACTTTATTTTTTATAAATTTTTAAATGTAAAATAAAGTAAATTACAGTCATTGGCACCTCAAAATATAGTGGTTGGCACTTCAGTCATTGGCACCCACCAGAACTCATTATCCTAAATGTTAACATGGAAATTATTGCTCAAAATGTTAAATACATCATACATGTTGAACATCACATCAGCTCACAAATATTCAAAACGTAGGATATTCTAGCCAATCGGGCTCACATCAGAGTCTATACCTGTACAAACTATTGGCGTACTTAAAACACAGGTGGCAGACATAGGAATCGTCCTCTTCAAGAATATGCACCTTGTAAATGTCTCGTACACACTTGTCATAGAACAGTTTGTAGCACAATGAGCACATCAGATCAGTTTGGCCTACAGTTTTCGTGCATTTAAAGCACGTACCTCATTTACCATTGCCTGCGACACTAACGTCACCAGCAGAACAACTTCTCTCTACTTTACATTTCTCTTTTTGTATTTTCATTTTAGGATCATTTTGCTTCCTCTACTCCCTTTTCTTCTTTATTTCTTGACTAGCAAGTTCTTCTGCCTTTTTCTTTTTCTTGGAATAAAGTTTTCCATGATTTGCATGTCACGACAAAAGGCATTCTCTGTGTTTCTCTTAAATTTCCTTTTTGGTGTGTTTGGCCATTGTAGAATTTCTTGCAGTGGAGAGATATCCATGTCACTGAGCCTGATTTCCTGATCCTCGTCAATATCAGAATTACGAGAATTAACAGCCACAGTAGGTGTGTATATATCTGTTAGCCCCACATGAGGCCTCTTTTCTGTTTGGATATGCCTGGAACCAACCTCATCTGAAGTAAGACTTTGGGGATTGACCTTTTCAAACGAAGTCAAGGGCATTTCCATAGCTTCAATAAGACTCTTAAGGGCCAATTCTGCATCATTTATAGCATCTATAGCCCTAAGATCTGAAATAAGGTCAATTCCTACAATTTTCTGGAAATGTTGAAATGTAATGATATTGGTACAAGGACCTGAAGGCTCTCGTTTGGTATTTTTCTTCCCCAGGCATTTTGTGAAATCAGTGCTATCTAGATTCCATGGATACAGGCCACATGCTAGAAAATGACTTATTGTGGAGCATTCCAGACCATTTTTTTCGCAGCTGCCTGCAAAAGTGGTGCAAACCATTCTTTTGTCAATATTTTGTCAGGGTTTCTTTGTGATACTCCGGAACTGCTTCTTTCCAAACCATTTTAAGTGGCCTGAATGTTGCAATATGAAGTGGTTGAAGGATTGTAGTCACATTTGGATAAAGAGGCATCAATATTATGTTCAACTCAGAGCAGAGCTCACTCAGTTGGTATGTTAGGTGGGTGCTATGTCCATCAACAAAGAGGATCACTGGAAATGTTATTTTCTGCCTCTGGAGGAACGGGGTGAAGACATTTCCAATATACTCGTAAAAATACTTTTGCTGTCATCCAACCTGATGGACTATGTCCTACGCACCAATCATCAGCGATGATTGAGTGTGGTTAAGCATTGCATGCTATCACATCTATCACACAGTTATCACATTAATCCAGATGCAGAGAATGCAAAAATTGTTGTAATGGAAGTCTTCGCAGGGCCTTTGCCAATTTCATAAACATTTCTGTCCCCTTTACCTGCCAGAACTTTCCCCTTTATGACATAGTTGGGAACCGGATTCATCACCATTGAAATACCTTGGCGGATCTTAAAGAATTTGCATAGATTGTCTTCTTCTTTCAAGATTTCTTCAACTTGATGAAACCTAGATCACAAGAAAAATGTTTCAGAAAGATGAAACTAGAAAACTAAATCTAATCAAGAGGCTAAATATATTCCTATGCTATAATATATTCATTAATATTTTCAAAAAGTGGCATAGGCTATCAACTAAGACATTTATTAAGAGTAAGCTGGAGGTTGGTGAAATTCACAGCATTTTTACCATTCCCAGATACCAGCCTCTGCAACAGTGGCACTTGCAGCTGTAACACTCATACGAATGCTGACGAAGGAATGCTCTAATCTCACTAGGCATGCCTTATGACTAGTGATGGCCGGATCGGATCCGTTGGATCCAAAGATCCGCCAGTCTTTCATTTTACTAGGTTCCGGATTCGGGTCCAAAGACACGGAGTAAAATCAGATCCGGATTGTAGATTTTAAATTTTCGGGGCTTAGCGATCGAAGCGCCCTGTGAATGGAATGTACATACATACATGCGGTAGGTATTGACAAGATAGATAGATAGATTATTTTCGGTGGAGTTCCTCCAAGGAGGCCCTGAGGCACTCAGACCTATTGGCCCACTGTGCCAACCACCCTTCTAAGGAAATCACCCATAAAGGCCAATCGCCTTGCTGAAGGCCAACAGGAACCCTATGGGGATTTCCCTTACCTCCCTGGGTTCCGAAAATGGAGACCCCAGGTACCTATTTCGAGTCCTCATCACAGCAGGGCACTCGCATAATATGTGGGATGTAGTTTCATACCCTTCTTCGCACTACCTGCACGGTATTGACAAGAAGAGGATGTGTAACTAAATTCACGAAATTAGATGAAATGTTCCCATGTAACTAGAAGCAAAATAAAGAAATGACTTTTTCCCCATTACCCCGGTATCGCGGGGAAAATACATAGGATGTCACGCGGGTAGCCTACATTCACCGGGATCATGCGGACAATGAGAGCTAGTGTACTGTGCAAAGTTCGATCCCTATCGCAGTTTAATTTTTTATTTCAGTCATTGCATCGAAAATGTTATTATCTTCATTGTCAAACCATTACATCTAAATGGTCATTTTATTATACTTTTGTTGTTTAAATTAGATTTACAAATGTACCATTAATAAATTAAGGATGGTCGGGTCGGATCCACGGGTCTTTCATTTCATTCGCTACTGAAATCATATCCGAAGACAGTATAAAATTCAGATCCGGATCGGAGATTTTTAACTTTCGCGGCTTAGTGATCGATGCACCCTGTGAATGGAATGTATGTATGGTAGATACTGACAAGGAGAGGTTGCGTAACTTGGTTGCGAAATGAGAAGATTTTTTTCCATGCCACAAAAACAAAATAAAAAAATACTCGTAGTGACTTTTTAGAGAGTTTTTTTTTAATCTTAAGCGGAATGTTTATAGCCTTTGGCGATTCTTAGATTTTTAGACAGATTTGGGTCATTCTTTGTCGTATTGTCAGTGATTGTATAGGAAGGATGATATTTTACTGGTATGAGCTTTGATAATTATTATGAATTCAAGCTGTATTTTATATTTTGATTTCGATTGGAAAAAAATAAAATGACAAAAATAATTTATTAATACCACTATTAATTGAGTTGTGATAAAAATATTATTTACTGCTACTCAAGTTGTGTAAAACTATACAATATTCCTTTGAGCTTTTCTGAGAGTATTTTTTGTTTTTCTTTGTGCTTTTGAATGGTGTATTTGAATAAATAATGATTTCTGGAATCCATCAAATTTTTTAGGTTCTAGTACAAGTTTGGAAGAATCTATATCAACAAGGGAAAAACCATCACCAGAATCAACAGTATCGTCTTCCAAATGTGATCCCTTACCAAAGCAAGAGAAAGCATTGCAGTCTTCTGTAATGGAGCATAATTTGAAATTGTCCATGTGAGTTGCATGTTACTGGATTATCAATCAAATTATTTTTGGCAGAATTTAGGGAGGAGAGAGCTTTTACCTGATCCATACAAAAATTACATTCAGCAGAACTGTAGAATTTATTTTTGCTACATTTATTCCATCTTGACAATACTCAAATTAAATATGACGTGTTATCTACTCTTTCATGTGATTCTTTGCTCAGTATTCATATTGATAGAGGTCTCCATTGCTGTAAACATTCATTGTTTGGTAGTGTAAAAATTGGCTCGTTACTTCAATGAAATCATTTTACTGTTGGCCTAATCTTTTGAGACCCTTTTTTCCTTTTGTCCAAAGATGTAGCTCTGGTTTCTTCTCTGATTATCAGCCATTATCAGAATTGCATACATTAAATTAAAGGCAGTTTTCTTAATTTTTCAGTTGTCAATTATTTTTAAACCTTGACTTATGCCTTCTGACTGAATTAATTATCCTGATATATCACATAATGGAGCATTTTTGAAAAATTTACTTTTAAATTGGCTGTTGTGGTTAGCATTGCCTTTGTTAATGGAAACTTACCAACATGTTTCTCTTCCATGTACATTTTTTTCATGGGTAACTTACCTGTTCTATGTTAAATGTTACCATTAATATGGAAACAGTAAGGGCCATGTCCTGGAGGTGTAGTATTAATGGCTCCCTTTGATGAAAATTATAAAGCTTTGTTAATTGAACTAATATTTTGTTTGAAGTTTTGGAGTACTCATGTTCATTAGTCATTAATTAATGTATGGTGGGAAATACACGCATTGGGAGTTTACTTTGCCCTTTGAACAGTGAGTTGTAAAGAATCAGTAGACTCCTCCCATTTAAAATACTTAGCTCAACAAAACTCATAACTTTGACTTAGTTGTCCACACAAATGAGTTTCCACAAAGGACTTGTGGATAAAACCCATTAGAGCTACATTGAGTAGGTCGGTGAGTTGATGCATACATCTTTGTTGAACTAATTGATGTAGTCTGTCTGTTCTGCGGTCAAATTCATGGCATTCATGATTGTGTGGACATTGTCTCATTGTTCTTCAGTCATATTAGTCCTGTGGCCATGCCGATCCATCTCATGGCCTCTTGTTGTTCTTTACTCATTCCTATTTGCTGACGAGTTCTTTCTACCTCTACTTCTTGCTCATCTGCCCTCATTATGTTAGAACTTCAAGGTGTTCAGTGTGATAATTTTGAAGGGAAGACTTGGTGAAAGGTATTAATATGAACAGTAAAAAATCTTTGATTTCTATCAATTTAAATTTTAAATCTACTGAAATTTAACTCATCCTTAAATGTTCCTACACTCACCAAGACATGATCAGCGGTATGACAGCAATGCATATAATAGTGAAGCATAAATGAACTGTTGCTATCAAGGTTGTTCTTTTGTTATGAAGGCCTTGTGTGCCCTCATTAACAGACATGAAAAATATTTTCTTATACAGCTGCCATGATCTGTACTAATCCTTCTAGTTTAAAAGTTGGTCTTATAATTAAGTCGAATGTTTATAGCCATATTTTCTTACAGGGCTGGTTGGATTTGGGACAAAGATATTGATGGTGGAAAATGGGTGAAAGACCCTAATGCAGAATTCGATTCTGATGAAGATGAACCCCCTCCTCTTGTTTGACTGTTCGATGGCATGTTTGTATTTATAAAACATTTTGGTCCTTTTATATGGAAATGTATATTTTTTTATCCTTTTGAAGTATGTATTAATAAAGTAAAATATTTTCATTACTTCATGCATACTTTAAGTTTTTTGTATGCCGTTTTACTTTAGATATTATTTTTTATTTTATTATGGTTGGTTACAGCAGTAGCATAGAAATCACCGGAATGAAAATCAATGTGGAAAGAATTTATATATATACAATCGCAAGAAAGGCGCACTATGCAGTCATAATAAATACAAAACAAAACTGACAGATGACAAAAACATGGAAACACGAAAAGGAGACACAGTTTGGACGTTTCCGTGGACATATATATATGTATACATAATAGACAAGGACAAGGTTAGTAGAAGTAAGATCATGGTAGGAGTGTACTTTGTAGTGAGTTTGGAATATTTGAGAGTTTATGCTTCACAAATAAGGCAAAGTTTAGAATGTAGAGATGTGGGACAATGAGAATAGAGTGATTTAGTGATAATTATCTACAAGAGGTACAGGAGGAGAGGTGAGATATCTTCTCTCGTGTATTCCATTGTACTCCAGGAAAATGTAATGTAATTGATAACTTGCATTTTTTATCCATGAATTTTTATTAAATAATTAAATTTCACATATTACAATCTCAAGCAAAATTAGTAATTTGTCGAAGAACTTCAATGGCTCCATTTGGATTGTCCGTAGGCACCTGGAAAAGCATTTTGTTATCATGATTTGATATTTTCAGTTCAATATCATTAATAAATTAAATTTAAAGAGCTCGTTCAAAGAGTACTAGAGGAGCTTCGTCATACCTTTGAAAGTTAAGCACAAATATTTTCATGTCAAGGTATTTAGTGTGTAGTACACAAAGAATTAAAAGAAATTACAGTAATGGTAAGTATTTTGTTAAAGCATTTGGGAAGCAGCCAAAGAACTTACCATGTGCCCAGCTCGAAGTACCCAGTATACTGCAAAGCGTTGATATTTCTTTGAATACCCCTCGATGTATCCACCAGTAACTAAAGGGTTTCGTAAGGCACTCTGGTATCCATTTCTTCCAGACCACTGAAGATTATCGATCCACTTCATAGTTCCTGAAAATTAATGCAGTAACTATTTATTCTGAAGTTATATTTTTATACAAAGTTTTTGTACATACAGTTACAGTTTTCCTGTCAGTTAGTTTCAGTTGTGATTTAGCCCAGTCATGGAAAAGTTAGGAACCAATGTGAAAGAGCAGTGGCAAACAAAAATAAGAACCTCTCACTGGATGCAAGATCTGGTAAATGATGTTCCCATTGAGGAAAGCTTAGATAATATACATCTTAATATTAAGACAAAAGCCATATGGTATAGTTTTATCAATAAGGATCTCTGAAAATTAGCCAAAAAGATGAGTTTCAAGAGATGTAGATGGATAATCAGAGAGAATAATAATTTAAATCATCAGAGGGGATAAAAGTGCCTCATAATTTCATTCAACTTAGAGAGTTACCTATCCTATTAGTCTACAATTCTATAGATATAGTTATCATCTTACCTGGTGTGTCTACTATTAAGTCAAGTTGGCCAGTAATAACTGACACTTTCAAATCTGTGTTATCCAGTAACTCCTCAACTGCAATTACAAAGTTAAAAGAGGTATAATTACATTTACTCCCTGAGCATTTATTCTGGGCATTCATGCCACAATGCTTTAATTGATAAAAATCAATGTTTTTTTTCAGCTGAATATATTAGCGTATTTCCTTCCCTACCGACGGTTGTCACTGGCCTCATGAAGTCCCCATATAAGGCTGAAAACACATCCTGTGACTGTCCACCCCAGTAAACATTTTGGGGGATCCCCAACTTCTCCTTTATTTGGCCATTCATAATGTTATCAAGTTGATCATTGGCAGTTTTTCGAACATGGTTTTCATACAGTAATCCTGAAACAAGATTTTATCATAGATGAAGTGAATGTATTGGAAATCATTCACAGATTTAACTAAGCAATATCAATATTCAGAAAATGTTATTACTTTCAAAATCTTTTCGAGTTTTTAATTTTGGTGCCATTTTGTTTTTCCTTAGGACAGTGCTTGGAATTTTATACAATATGTTGTAGAAATCAACATTGGCTGCCTCTTCCATTACTAAGAATTCGGTATTACTCCACTCGCCAGTGGCTTCTATCCAGGCTTGTCGTTCAACAGCACTTTGTACTCGTTCTGCACCCTCATTGATGACTTCATATCCATATTGATCAACTTCTCCCTGAGGGATTAAAAATCTTTTAAAACGGTGGCAAGTGGAAAAAATCCAATCATGAATGCCACAAAAATCATATAAAAATATTATGTAGTCATAAATAACTTACAATGTTGAGCAAAAATGGTGCCCAGGTCATGACTGAGTCAATAGGAGAAATCCATGAGTCACCTAAGGTCACACCTTTTATATTGACCTGTATTTCACCAGCCTGTTTTGCCTACAAAATGAAGTGAGAATAGTCATTGCTCAGGATTGGACTATTTACATACTTGGATTAGTGGGGTATATTAGGTTATATCTTATCTAATTTGCATTGCTCTCTAATAGTGGGGTATATTAAGTTAAATCTTATATATTTTGCATTGTTGTTTAATAGTGCATTTCATGGTCATATTGCCAGTTCAAATGAAGCATATAAATTAAAAGGGAGCACCTATCTTGAAATAAATTAAATTCTGCTCCTACATTGTGTAAATCAATGTTTAGAACTTCAAAACACAACCAATTTTCACAATTGTTTTTTTTTATTACATTGTGTTTTGAAGCATCCATCGTGTTTGCAATGACAGATAAATCAAAAACCCCCTTGAACCTTGAAAAGGTTTCAGTTGTTACCCCCTGGAAATGCACGGGGACATAGTCATGTTCCAGGAAAGAATGAAGTGGGAGCCTCTTTGCTACAGGGGGAGCATTAATATTTCATGAAGAACCGCATAGAAATAGTGTCTCCCTTCAACATTGTCCTCCTCGAACAGTTTTCACTCTGGAAACAATCCTTTCACAAAATCCCCTAACTTCCCAGGGAGAACCTTTCAACCTGAATTTTATTTCCCTAAATGTCATCCAATAATCATTCTTTAGTACTTGAAATGGGACAATGTTCTAATAAAATGCAAAACTAACCTTGTACAGGCTTAAACAAAATTCAGCTGCCATTTTCCCTCCATATGACTCTGAAAATACATACAGTGGAACATTTTGCCATTCAGGATTCTTCTGAAGAAAGCCTTTCATGAACTCTACTAAGTCAGCTGCTATTTCTGCATTATTTGATGTGTACAAGGAATTTTCGGTGACGTAGCTGTATCCTGTGCCCACAGGGTTATCAAGGAAAAGCACATTCACATAATTGACCTAGAAATAAGGGACATGTGTCATCATGTTTGAACGCTTTCAAAGAAACATAAAACAAAAAAACTCAAGTTGACATTGTAAAAAGGATAAGCTTAATTTTCACAAAGAAAAGTTATACGAAACATACCCAGGTGGAATTGCGTGGTTTGGAAAATTCATCTACTGGTCCGATTTCTTGAAAATTTCCATAACCCGTTGATCCTGCACCAGGTCCTCCTTGGAGCCATATCACTAATGGCCGGTCAGTCACTGCTTTTACATCTTTATTAGATTTTGCAGCAGTCGTCTTGTACAACCACCAAAACATATTTGCCCCAGGGCGCACTTCCACGTACCCCCATTCCTCATTGCCACTACTCTGAGGTTCTAAAATTCAATTATGGAGACAAGAAAAGTCCTAAATTGACATGTACAAGAATTAATGATACCTACTGAATAATTAAATTACTGGCTGGTAAGATTCCTGGTGGATCATATACATGCCCTGATAACAAATACTGAGGCAGAGCTATCGCAAAGTTAGAGACAACTTAAAAGGATTAGGAATGTAGAAGAACAGAAGTGAAGAAGGTCATCTGCTGCACCAAATGCAGAGATGGTTAGATCACACCATAAGATGAAATGTAATAGAATCAAGTAAAAAAGGAGGAACACAGGCATATGGAAGTTAAATTTTAAATGTAGTTAATATTGACATTTATTGAGTACAGAATTAAAGCTTATAAGCTAGAGATGGGTCAAATAGCAGATTTCTCGAATTTCAAATATTAGATCATGACTCAAATTTTGAACTCTAGAACTGCAATTGATATTCTAAATTTTATTCTGTAAATTAATTTTTAGCCTGTTGAAGTAAAATGCTACAAGTTTATTTAATTAAAAAATATAATTCTGGTTTTAAAATATCAAATATAGTATAAAATTTATAGGTATATAATAAAATAATTTTTCTACGGATTATGGACTGTTGAATACATTAAATTGTATAGCCTTAATAAGTTAGTAGTAGTATTAATGCACCATGTTCTGTCCAGTGATGAGATCTTGAATATCGAATAGGTACTTTCGAGTATTCGCCATTAGTATTCGCACATCTCTATTATAAGATGGATAAAAGACATAACTACTTTTAGTTCAACAAATATAATTCACAACAAAACAATAACATATTTATTCCACCCAAACTATAGGTTCAGAATATTCCTAATCCCAAATGAGACAACTGACCTTGACTATCAATAACCTACCCCAAATGACAATGTTGTACGTATTGTTCTTTAACACTAACCATTCACTCTCTTAACTATGTGTTGATGTTCTTTGATCTACTCTGGCCTATCATCATTATCATCAGCTTTGCAGTAATCCATTATTTCCTGATCCTCAACATTATAACTAAACCTACCGTTATTATCACAGCTAATTCTGTCTTTATTCATTTACCATATTTACTCATGTAAGTCACATACTTTTTTCTCAAAACCCCAGTGAAAAAAAGGTTGTTCACGGCTTACATGAATCCTCCACATTTTCTACTAAGCAGCGTACCTTTTTTCTTCAAATTCCTATTTTTTTTTCCCCAGGTCCTATTTCTTGTTTTGTAACCTTTTCCTATTCCTTCAATGTTGATATAAAAATGCACTATCAGGTTATAACAAAAAGTGGCAGGCTAAAGGAAAAAAATTAATTTTATGATGAAAATATTTTTTCTCCCCCTGCTCGAAAATGGGGATGTGCAGGATACACAAGGGTGTGATTTACATGAGTAAATGCTATATTCCTTTCATACTCTACTTTTCCCATCATTACCTCATCCATCAAAGAACTTATAGCATTCCTCCATTGTCACTCCATTCATAACTGCCTACCATGAATTTTAATGGCCGAATGCTTAATCGCATTATGAGCTTCTTGATAATTGAGTCGTCCTCATGGTTTAGTTGACATCAGTCTCAGGGAAACTATGACAGGAAAGTACAGGGTTCAGGAATATTTTTGCATCCATGATGGATGAATCTAATTGGAATTTTCCTGTATCCCCTGGAATATCCAACTTCTCTTTATGCCTCTTATGGTATCCAAACTAAGTATAAATCAGCAAGATAGTAAAAAGGTGAGAGTAGTGCTGGTGAAGTCTTCACGGGTTCTCCACCGGGTCAGGGAAACGGCTAAGGCCGACGTTTCGACGGCTAACACTGCCATCGTCCTCAGGGCGTTGAGTGTCAGGTCCAAGAAAATGCCAGTATATATACTTTTCGCCTAGGCTCAGGTCACTCCTGATTGGCTCTTCTCAGGTCACACCAGCATTATACGCCGGGAAAAAACTAGATCCTACGTCAGGTGAGAGTAGTGATTTCTTTTACAAAACTGCTTTCTTGCCACAGTTATTTCTAATAACACTCACTTCCTTACTCTTCCTACTTCCACTGAAGCATTTCAGCCACCCATGAAAATCTAGTGTTTACTCGAAAGCCCATAATTTTTACCAGCTGATAAAGTGTGCCTTCTGCCTTATCTTCCCTAAGGCTGTAATATGGTGCATATTCCTGTATTATTATAGGTACTAATTTTTTTGGATCTTTCTTTAATCTCCACAAGTAACATTCTGTCCATTACCTGCTAAAAATTGGCTTGCCTTAAACTATATTTCCTGTTCATTATTAAAACTATCCCCCAACTTTCTCATCCCTTCCCTATTTAAACCTATCCATAATTACACTTTTACTCCAGTTGCTTTCACTCATTTATATGGATTCTAAGACCTAATGATCGAACATATGGTGAAGATGGAACACAAACTTGCTTAAGTGCCCAGGTACTAGAGTGAGATGGATTAAAATTACTTATAGGTATGTAATGTTCAATAAATTGAATCATAAAAAAATAATACTGAAAACTATTATTATAATGGATTTTAAGATTATAGGAGAATTGAAGAGGAAGTTTGAGGATTGTCTACTTGTTATTTTGCTTAATAATGATCTGGGAAGACTGTACAAATATTAATGGATAAATTATACTATTTTTAATTAATTGTAATGCAGTGCATTGTAGTTGTTTAGTACCAGATTCACAAATAATTATTGGTAATACAAGTAACTTGACTTGTACACGACTGTACCGAACTGTGATTTTCTTTTGGATTCTATAAAATTACATAGTTATTTTCATAAAGACATACATTAGTAAAGAAATATTATCCCTACAACTTGACGAATTAAGTAAACTATTGCCTTTCTGATCCAATTTGTCCACTACCCGCATTATCTAGCTGTATTATTTTGTTCGGGAAGTAGGTGGATCAAGTAGGTACTATTAGTGATTATATAATATTAGTGATATATAACATAGTTTTAAATGAGAAAGCATCATGCAATACGCTCAATTTTTTCGCTACATTATATATTCTGGCTAAAGAATGTGAAAGAAGCATGAGTAGGCAAAAAAATGCAACAAAGAAAAAAGATGCTATCTGACCTAGCAGCAGAATAAGAAAATCATGATGTTGTACTTAGGTCTGGCTTAGGATTGAAAAGGGCAAAGGTCACAAGTTTTGCATAAAATTTTCCAAATGAATTACTAACACTAAAATATTAACTGAAAAGTGAATAGCTAGAAATGCCAATTAAATTTTATCTTTTAACCAGTAGGCAATACAAATGTTCAACATTCCCCTACCTTGGCCTGGATATAAGCAGAAAGTGAAGAACAATAATGCTATATACATACATGCCGGCATTAGATAGGAGAGACTATAGGATAGAAGTTGGAAGGTATTCGGATTGAATTACTAATGAATAAGGGATGCTAATAAACTAGCTAAGAATGAAAAAATGTATTTCTGGGTAGTTAATAAAGAAACTTACCTGCCACAGGATTAAAATAATAAATGATGAAGAAATGCTAATGAACTCTCAAAATATGAAAATAATACTTCTGAACACTTTAATGATAAACTTACCTGCCACAGAAACCAATGCTATTAGGAGAACAACTAAAGGTGTGATTGATGCCATGATTGACCTATTACTGCAGTGAGTCTCTCTGAAGATAAGAGCCTTTATATTTTACTGATAAGATTATCATAAAAACTTAACAAAAGAGTTCCAATCCCAAGTATCAGTTTCTTATCTGTAGCATAGATCAGCTGATTAGTTAAATCCACATGATTTTAGGATACATCTGAATTGGCCTCAGTTCTAAAAAAATACATTGCTTCCTACATCATCATGAGTAGTGTTTTACTGTAAGTATATTGATCTTATATTTGTATATGTCACCCTGATTATCTAAATCCTTTTATCCTGTGTCTTACACAACCTGTTAGTCAATTAAAATCTGGATTTCCTCAACTTAACTCATGACTTACCTAAAATTAAGTTAATCACCATTTCACTTTAATTCCTGAAATTAATCACCCCTTGATTGGAGAAAGTGATGCTGCATAATTTTTTTTTGGCATTTAACTCCCTTGAACCGCTCTTTCTGACGTCATAAGCAAAAGAGGGAAATAACATAAGACAGAATGGAAGTACATCCACCTAAGTAATCAATACTAATGGGAACGATTCTCCATAAATTTATACAAAAATCAAGTAAAAAAGAGTGACTGAAACTAAATATTCCCTTGAAAATGTCATCACATCAACTCAAAGCCCACAAGGTTTTTCTAAAAGAGCACTGTTTCCAATTCAGATGGATGTAATGGTCTCATATCTCATTTCGCTGAACTTTTTCATCAAGGCAATCATTCTATGACCATTAACTATTCATCACTTTACTATTACAGGAGCCCCAGGGAGTTTCTACGACAGTCTAGCCAGAACTCTTCCCTTTTTCTAAAGGCCACTTTACACCATACAATTTTTTGTACAATTTCTTGTACAAACTCTTGTATGAGGAAATTGTACCGTGTAAAGCGGCAAATTGTACGAACGCTTGTGCGATTGTCTGAATGACTGAACGGGAAATAGAACCTGTTCTAATTCCATTCAGACAAACATACAATTTCATTCAGTTTATACAAGTGTTTGTACAAGAAATTGCACACAAAAATGTATCGTGTAAAGCAGCCTTAAGACATCAATGGCTTGTCATTTCACACAGGGCTAACAATTCTCTACATTCTCTTTTAAACTCTTCCACTTTACTCAGAAAACCCAAAGAACAAAATCAAAAGAAAACTGTAATTCTAATGTCATATGGGACTACATATCTATTCTGTGTTGTACGCTGCGCCCAAAATTGTTATGTTTTGGAGTGACTTTGTTTTGCAAGGCTTGATTACTTGGAGAATCATAAGTTACACAAACCTAAAACTTGATAAATCATGAAATACAGTCAACCCGCAGAATATAGACCATTTTTTTATCCACCTGTTGGTTAGGGTATGACTTTGCACAATTTTACTTTTTCCTATTAGTGTAGTACACAACAAAATCAGTTATCATGCAGCATTATTTTCTTTTCAAAAATTAAATTATTATTTATAAACCTATACACACCTGACATGGGCCACTATAGAGGGAATACCATAAACTATCCAATTTGTATATTGAAATATAGTTTTCTGTTTAAAATTATGAAAAATTTGATGAAATATACCAATTTTTGGCAAAATTTTGCATTTACGAAAACTTTCACCTTATTTACCAAAGACTCAGGTAATTGAACTTCTTAAGAACAGATAGGGAAAATTTCATAGGAAAATAGTGCCAACGTACTGCTAAAAGAGAAACATTGGTAAATGAATGATAGATTGATCAGGGGTAATTGTACAAGCCTCCTGGCTTTTACTCAACGGTTTTATTTTATACACCTAATATGAATATCAGATGTATGGTATAAAATACTTTTGCAAAAAAAGTGAGGGCATTTGTTACATGTATAAGCTACATTGACAGATGAAAACTATCATATCATTCCTTCTACTCGGTGCACAATAATGTTTCATCTGCAGGGAATAAAAACTCAAATAGAGGGTTAACATTATCATTATGTACTGTGCTACTTCTACATTGCAATTCCAAAAACACCAACACAAGTAATAATTTTCTTAATGTCTAAAGATACTATAGTAAGACAGAGAAGTTACACCATGCTCCATGTGAACTTCAGTGATAGTTAGTTTCGCATAAAGAGTTGACAGTGTAATCTAGACTATTACACAACTATTATCAGAAAGCTAGTGCCTTCTGAATTCCTCAAATGGAACAGCTGATAACCAGACATATTTCTATTTTTGTTTGTCACTGAGATAAGACATTTTTAATAAAAAAAAAGGTTTTATCAGTTTTGTAATCGACTCAAAGCTTGGAACTAAGATTGGCTGGGCAATCCCAAAGATGAAGGAAATGAGTTACAAAATGATTCTTGTTTTATTTTTTAATCCATATTCTCAGACTCACAAGCTCCAGCTCCCAGTCAAAGTGAAACTCCACATAGGCCTGTATAATTTCATACAAACAGACCTCTTTATACAAATAAAGGATCCTTTTCCTAAGAAATTTTGCCTTCCACAGTCTATCATTTCACCACATCAGAAAGACAGACCTAAGAGGCAAATAAAAGGAGATTAACTGTCGGATCAAGAGTTTCAAGAATTAGTTTTCCCCAAACACACTGCATGAATAAAATACAAATGAAGCCTGTTTCTTTTAAAAACATTACAACTCTTAATTACATTTCATAATTATTTCATCAAGTTCATTTTTTCCTTCCTGTCTTTTTCAGGGAAAGTCATTTTCATGGCTGATGACCTACTACCCCTGATGTATGCCTAGAGATGGGCAACTCGGTAAATTACCATGGTTATTTTCGTAAATTACCGTGGTTATTTTCGTAAATTATCGTGGTTATTTTCATAAATTACCGTGGTTATTTTCGTAAATTACCATGGTTATTTTCGTAAATTACCGTGGTTATTTTCGTAAATTACCGTGGTATTTTTTTGTAAATTACCAACACCCCTGAAAATTACCGTAATAAACAGTAATTTTCAGAAAATTTCTTCATCACGAAGAAACCATTGGAATGGGTGACATTATAAATTAAGAAGCTAAAACGATTTTGTTTACATTTTGTCCGTGATTAATTCAGAGTAAAATAACAAATGCACATGCGCAGAGGTATGTCTTTGGAATGAAAATTTCACATAGTGTAACAAAAGAGAGGCAAATAACATGCTGCTGCCAACTTCGTTTTAATTTTTTTAATGAGTTATAATAGATAAACCTCGTGATATGTTTGATATAAGCGTCGGCTTTTATATCTCAATGCTATTTGATTTCGTTTTCAGTTGTTTGATAAGGATTTGCAGCTCAAAACTCAAAATTACCGGAAAATTAAGGTAATTTTCGAAAATTACCGTTTTATACCTCAATTGAAAATTAAGGTAATTTACCCATCTCTACGGTATGCCCTTGTAGCAGCTCTCAGGGCTGTATGTCAGCATAGTGTATGTAATTCAAACAGAATGCTCTCATTTTGCATGTAATTGAAGTGCTTGAAATGTCACTCCTTAAATCAAGTTTCTTATCTTTATGCCTATATGGTGATGATCAGGTCATATATGCTGGTGAAGTCTTCACAGGTTCTCCACCGGGTCAGGGAAATGGCTAATGCCGACGTTTCGACAGCTAACACTGCCATCGTCCTCAGGGCGTTGAGTGTCAGGTCCAAGAAAAATGCCGGTATATATACTCTTTGCCTCAGGTCACTCTTGATTGGAGAACCCGTGAAGCCTTCAGCAGCATTATACGCCAGGAAAAAACAAGATCCTACATCGGGTCATATATGTATTGGGCACCTGGAGTGGGATCACTGACACTTAAGAAAACAATTGGTTCATTTGGTAACCTTCAAGAAAATGAAAATGGTAAGATGTTGTGATCAATGAAATAGAAATAGCTGGTCTTGGAATAGTCAAGGACTCACAAATCCACTCCAGTTGCTGGAAAATAGATGATTCATAGGAGTTCCTTCATCTGATTTGGAGAAATTTATGAACTAGATCCCCTGCACAGCATGTAAATTATCATGATTTTTCTCCACAAAGTTTAATTTGGAAAGCTAATATCTGGAGGAGTCTATACTGACAGAAAAACTTGTTAGCTCCATTAAGGATGGATGGATTGTGGGGCACTAAAAGTATGATTGAATGGTGGCATCAGCATTAGCTTATTTATCGAAAGGCAACAAGGGCCTCAATTCCCTTCCTGACAGAAGACGTTCTGAACACAAGTGGTCTCCACACATCATGCAAGTAGGAGCTGGAATCTCATGAAAAATCTCTTCTCTACTGGGATCAGAACCAAGGCCTTCATGATGGGAGGCCAGTGTTCTTTTCACCACAACAAACCAAATTTCTAATTTATTGTCTACCCCTCTTAAAAAGAAAGGAACAAATAGCATCTCCACCTTTTGTCTCCAAGAGTTTCACATGCCAACATCTTCAATGCCACTTACTCATTTTCTTAAAAGCTGTTCTAATGTGATGTGGCCAACAGTGCACAAGTAAACACAGCAAAGAATGTGGAGAATAGCCAGTCATGTGTGGTATGATGATGACCAAACAAATTATGCCATTCAAGACAGCACTCAAAGATGCAGTGGCAGTCACTAGAAACTATTTCATGACTTGCGTCACTAGTAATCAAATGTGTGAAGATTTCTCGGGTTTCACACCGGGTCAGGTTCTCCATATCTTCCTCCGATGTTTCGATGCGCGACTCGCCCATCGTCTTCAGGGATCCACTCGACAGGGTCAACTCGACAAGTCGGCAATTGCCGAGCATAGTATTCAAGAGAATCACATGATTCATTGGGAGGAGACAAAACTTCTGTGCCGATCACATGGATACTGGGATCGCATTATGAAGGAACCAATTCAGATATGATTGCATGAAAATAACATCAACAGGGACACCGGCTACAACATCAGCAGGACTTGGGATCACCTGCTAAAAATCGGAGAGAACGGAGGACCAATCAGGAGACGTGGAGAGAGAAACACACAACCAACCAATCAGCAGCCACTTCACCCGCCAACGGAGGATATATAAGCAGGCAGTTTTGGAAGGAATGTCACTTGAATTCCTGGATCCCTGAAGACAATGGGCGAGTCGCGCATCGAAACGTCGGAGGAAGATATGGAGAACCTGACCCGGTGTGAAACCCGAGAAATCTTCACACATATTATTCGCCGGGAAAACACCAGATCTTACATTAGTAATCAAGTGGTTACAGAACTATTCGCAGAAAGTCCAATGCCGATTTCAGTTTTTGAATTAATATTATCTGAGCTTACAAAGGAAGACCAAGGATCGATGCCACCTCAAGGACTCTACTCACTAGTGGCCTGCAAACGGGCACAAAATCCAGGCAACCCTGGCCCACCCATGCCGGGCACCCTCACCTGTGTGATGTAGACGGCCGACCGTGCCCGTTCTCCCTGGGTGTCCGCATCCTAGGTGGGTGCCCGGGTGGCCAAAACTGAGGGGAGGAGAGGGGTGGTAAAAGAGTGAGCAAAATATATTGCAAACGGCAAAGACCCTTGAGAAAGATATGCGGCGGTGACGATCTTAGGGAGGTCGCCCGGCCTAGAGGCGGTCGCCCGCCCAGCTGACAGGTGACCACCTCTACTTGGCAAGTTCTCTGTTAGGCCACATTTGTGACACTTTGGAAAAGTCTGTCAAATGTCCTCAGGTTGTACCTTTCTCTGTATCTCTCGCACACAGCTGGGCTCTACTACACACTATTTGTATCTCTTGAATTGAGCCAACTATAGCAAGTAAACTTACCACTGAAGACTTGTCACTGAATCAATTTAACACTATATCTTATAATTCAATTGACCTTGAGATAGGTACTTAATTTTTTTTCACAAAACTGGAAAAGATCAGTTGCATTTAGCACACATTTCTAATTTCCAAGCCAAATTGTATTTGGTATAACCTGTTTTTTTCCTTGTCACATTGCTTGCAAAATAACAAATCATGAGTCAAAGAAGGTCCTAATTTTGCAACCAATGCTCCATTTGATAATTTTGTGCATTTTTCCTAAAAGGTAACAGTCACAACTGCCAGTTTTAAAATGTACATGGAACCCTACTGAGTCATTCATATAGTACATGAAGCCTAAAGTGTGCTCCAATTCCAATCTGTGCCTGAACACCAAAGGGCAAAGAATATGTATCAAACTTGCAGAGCATCAAAACCATATTCACACTTTGCCATTTTTGGATCTGTGAGAGTTCAAAATATTGGGCTATGATTAACTATTAATTAGACATGTAAACCGGCCAATAAAATGCAGTAATGTGTACGATACTGGGTCCTCACTTTCAACCTTTCCTACTCATGAGTCAGTTGTAAAGGACAGAAGAGCTCAGGCACAACATGTAATAAATACAGTCAAACCTCACTTTTATGTCCCTGGAATATACAACTTTTTCTTCAAGTCCCAATGATTTCTCTACCTCCGTAATATGTCTTCCCTATATTTATGCTAACAAAATTTTGAATGGTCCGCCATTTACGTTTTACAAGATGATTTTGCAGTGATTGTTGTCCGAGTTGCCTATTTCACGGACTGCATGATGATATAGCGTAGGTGATGAAATTTTATTATTTCTTCATGAAGTGTACGATTTTCAGCATTTACAACCATGTCTTTCTTTTTTGGTACAGGTATTACTCCAGTTGTAAAAAAAATCCTCGAGCCAAACTCTGTCCTCATACATCCTATTACCAAACCAATAAAATCTCTCCAGCCCTTCTCTTCCCTTATTCTTGAGTAACTTTGATAAGATATTATCTATCCCACACTGTTTTCCCCTTGTTCATTTCTCGCAATGTCTAGTCTATCTTACTATCCAGTATTCCTGTTCCCAGCTCATGTTTCAGACCCCTCTAAGTGTCTATTGCACATAATTTTTCCCATTCTTCCTCAACTGTTTGCCCTTCTGCATATTCCCTCGTATATATCTGTTCACTGATTCCTGATATTCTCTGTGATTTACAATAGTACAAGTTTTTCACACTGTTCTTATATCATTTCCCAACCATAATGTAGGTAATTTAGTTGGTACATATCTCCCTATGCCTCCCTGCATTTCATTTTCTTTCCATAATATTTCAATTTTGTAAACCTGTCATTCAATGAAAACAAGACACTTAGTCAGAAAAATCAAGAATAATGGTGCAATTCTATCAGGCATAACTTAATAAAATAATGCATACCCCCATTTACATTTTTCTATGATTTACACTTTTTTATCTTGTTCCCTACAAAAGTGTAATAAGGGGTTTTACTAGAGGACACCATTTTATGACTGATAATTTTCGCAACTGCATATTACCAATATTATGCTTTTTATGATAATTATTGACATTAAAATAGACTAAAGCTAAAGGACTTATAAGATGTTGGTAGCAATCAATGAAAAGTATTTGAAAACATATATATAACACTTTAATATAAAATAAAGAAAAATGATCACTTTGACATCTCTACAAGATAGTACAATGATGGTGCATGTTAATAATATTACACAGGCCTTTGAAACATCATTCACTCATAATATTTTGTGCACCAAGAATTTGGCATCAAAAGTTTAATCAAAGAGGAAGAAATGTTTTAGATATCTACAATATTCAATAAATAAAATTCAGTGTCACTGAATTCATTAGTGACAAGCAAATGCCATCCACTGCATATGAGCATATATTAATTTCACTTTACCTTTACACACCAAATGAATATGTAAGCCACTTCATTTGATTTTCAGTCATCTAGACATACTGGAACAAATACTTCTCCTCCCTCACGGAAGGAGATTACTTACAAGATTATTTGAAGAATAATACCCTGGTAACAGACTTGTCATATTAAGAACCTATGGTACGACTGCAATTGATCTTTTTATTCATGAACAGGTTTTAAAACTTATTAGATTTTTGGCAGGGCCCTAGAGGTTTACCACAAATGTAACAAGAAAAATGTAAAATTTTCCCAATTCACTATGATGAAATTTATACAGGTTCACTTGAAATGAATTAAATTAATAAGGATACCATATATACTCATGCAGAGTTCAAATATTTTAGGCCTAATTTTTCTGCAGAAAATGGCAAGTCAAAACTACATGCAAGTATTATATTGTTAGTGCTCGAAATCTCAGCTTTACGAATATTCATAACTTTAACAGTAAACTAACATTTTGCAATGGAATTGTTGTTGCATGTACTTATATATGGCTGCATCATGTTTAATGCCTGATTTCTTGATTAATATCCCATAACGAATTATAAATAAACAATTATCAGCAAAATTTAATAACAGTGCGTAAAAATTAAATGTCTCTATCATATCTGTTTAAATGCATTGCTGGCATGAAAGGCAATGACTGGATATACCACATTATGCATTATACTTTCCTTGAAAACCTGAACATGCACTGATTTACAAAACAACCCACGTACCACGCTCATCCGAAAAGGTGCCTTACAAGTGCCATTCAGGCACCTTCAGTATGCACAATTAACTTTTTACTTTTCAAAGAATCTATTATACACCTTATAGAAGGCACACATTAGGTGCCTTCAAAAGCTATGTATTATGCACCTCATTTTAAGCACAACTGGGGCAGCTGAAGAGGTATTGAAACTTATACTAGTCAATGTACATGTTAATTCCTCCCCAGGTAGCACAAAAGATATCTTATCCATATAACTTATAACTTTGCAATGCAGGGATACTGACTAAATTGGCTATTAAAATAATGCATAGAACCAGTTGGTGTGAATTTTTGGGTACTTAATGCACGGATGGAATACCCTCTCAATTGTATCACATTAATATGAGTAAAATGATTTCCCTATTTTCCATGATAACCTACCTACTAGTACGCAAAAAACACGAGTAATATCTATAATGTTTCAAAGAGTCAAAATTCTTTGTTCATGGAGCCCATTTCACCGCTTTGTGATTTCAGTGCCATAAAATATTTTCACGATGTGATAAATTTTATCACCTTCTTTACAATATACAATGGCTTATGCATCAAACAACGCATTATATCTTATTACCACAAACATATTGGAAGATATGGAAAGTTTCACTTCAAGCAGAAGACTCCACCGGACCAGCTAGAACCATGAGAAATGATGAATGCAAGGAATCATGGGATATGTTATCTTTTGTTGTGAAGCGATGTTTAGAAGTATTAACTTTCAGCCATGTGCCAGTGATATTGAAATTTTACAAATAGAGTAATTACAATAGAGTTGAAATTTATCATCGCAGAAATTTTTTACATTAGTTAGTTACCTGATAAACCGTTTTCTTCAGCAATCTTGTTTCCTACAGAATAATTTGATTGCAATTCATCAACCAGTTGTTTTCTGAGACTATTCAAACATGGTACATATGCCTATAATGTTTGAAATTCATAGCTACAGAAATATATCTGCTAAAGAATATGTTTTTTTTACGTAGCATGGGTGTTTTGTTTTCTTTGCAGATATCCTGAACCATCAAATGCTCAGTTTTTACTTCAGTTTTCTTTGCAATTAACCTGGGTGCATTGTTTCCTGATGTTTCAACATTTGGAAATATCGGTACAATTTTCCAGTTTATTGGCCGTGGAGTTGACTGGGAATAACATTGCACCCAGATAGGGTATTTTAATATGATATTTGGACCATTAATTTATGTTTGTTTTATATTCATGTCATTCTATCATAAAGTGAAGTGGTTCCATTTTGTTTGCTGATTGGCTTGCAACACCTTACTGAGCAATTCACTATCATGTTTATTTTCTAGTTAGGCTACATTATAATGTGTAATCAGTGATCGTTGTTTGTGATGTTTTCATTTCGTTCAAATTTTGGTGACCCTTTCACAGTGTCATCGGAAATACATGTAGAGAAAGTTCCATTTGGTATGTGTTCAGATGCTGTTGTGAACATTTTGCATTGTATTCTGAAGTCATCCATCACTATTTGTATTGTTTACAAAAAATAAAGGTATTTAATGATAAAGGTAATCGTATCTTTGTTTTATGTTGATGGTTTATGGTGTTACCTGTTACAGCAGTTCTCTGACAGGAATTTATGGAGTGCCTTAGTTCATGCCTTCATGGTGCCTTGAAAGGCACATTTAAGCAAAAAGGCGAAGGTGCCTTGGCAGGCACCTTGAATGTGCCTTTTCAAGGCAGTGCATTGCCTTCAGGAAGACACTTTACTTACACCTTTTGGGATGTGTGAGCTTTGTGGGAAATGACCACTGAAATTACAGAATAAATGCCTATAAAAATGTTACAGGGTTGAGCTCATATATACCTAGTATTTAAATAATTTATCACTGATTTTAGAGAGTAAAATTTAAGGTACATTAGTTCTAAAGTTAGAAATACATAATAAGTTTCTGATATATTTGACTCCTGGTTCCTTGACAAATAAAATCTTCTTTTATTGTAAGCCTAGCGGTTGAAATATATGCAAGACATTGAAAGAAATACTATTCTGCTCAGAGAAGTTGGGATTTGGACTAAACATGAGTATATATGGTATGCACGAAGGAAAATATGAATGCATGTTTTTTATATGTTAAATTAAATAATTATAATTTAACATAAAGATGCAGAAAAAATACAAATAAATACTGCCCCTTGCTTATAATAGGATTTCAATTACAGCAATCCACGAGCTGGATAGAAGAATTAGAGCACTCATTTGGCACAGATGGGGAAATTCATTGAAGTAAATTCACAAAGTCAAAAAACAAGCTAACCTGCAGGAATTGACAATAGATGGTAACAATCTACCAAAGAATAATTTATGATAACAGCAAAACATAAGGTTTTGCACAGATTCCACATTTTTAACTGAAAGCCACTGAGAATGCATTTTATTTGCGGATATTTTCAGCAGAATTAAAAACATTTTATATGATATGAGAAGGTAATACCTGTAATGACAACAATATACTCCACTGCCGTATCAACAATAAAAATCTATGGAGTGAAAAAGAAATGAACAAAAATCTTAAAACACCTCAACATCAGGTACCTATGATAAAACATTAACATAAACTATACTCATTACAGACTCACAAATTTAATAGGAACACTAAACAAATTTTTAAAATATGTATTCAGTCTTTTGTTAACCCTTAGCATTAGATCTCGCACTAATGACTGAAAATTACAAATTAGCTAATTTTAAGTACTTTTTGATGCTTAAAAGTTTCAGTATAACAACTGCTGACATTGAAAAATCTCAATGTAATGCATAAGAAACTTGAAATAAATATGAAAATAACAAATACTTAGAAAGCATAATACTCTTTTTCAACAGTAACATAAAGGGTTTGATTATGGTCACTAGGGAACTTAATTCATTATGTATTTACAAGGGATATGGTAGTGATACAAATGTCAGGAACTTACCATTAGTCAGCCATTTAAAAAAGAGTATTGCATTTAAAATGCAAATAGTAGAAAGAGCTTTATGATAATAAAAACTTCACAAACCCAAGCAGCATAAATTCATAATATCCCACTTAGAAATTTCATTACATACGACCATTTAACCATATGAAAGTACCAGGCTTAAAAACTGAACTTTCCTCTGACTTTAAAGAAACCAAGGCCATTTCTGTTGTGGATCAATGAACCCAAGCCAACATAGCTTTGCAGGACTATGGGGCACTGCTCCACTTTGAGTGACACAACATTATTATGTAACACAGGTGTTGAATCTACCACACTTTCCTCTGTTCCTTTGTTTTCCTCAACGGCTTCTTTACGCTCATCAAATTTAGGGCATATTCCATTTTTTAAAGCTTCAGCATTTTCTTTTGATACTGCTGCAATCAATTTTTCAGCAAAGTCATCCAAATCATATGTCTTATCATCCAGGAAAGGGTCATTACTATCCAAGACTTCTGCAAAAAAAAACACATACAACTTGGTAATTTAATTAAAATACAATGTTTAACATACATTTTCCTTTACACTAATGCTGCTAATGGATTTAAGCCATATGACTTAAGAAATCATGTTCTTAATACTAGCCAGATACTAAGTGAAGATTTTAAATGCTATCTGTGTAAATTAATTTTCAATCTGATCTCAAACTCTCTCCATAGAGTCGCACAGAGAGAATTTATCCCCTCCCAAAGTTATGACCCAATGTGTCTCCTAAGGCTCAGTTTTTGGCCCTATCCTGTGTTATTATTTTTAAATGATTTCACCAACTTTTGTTCCCTCTGCAACTGGTTTTAATCCTGAGTTATAGCTGATGCTGACAATTTAGTTATTACCTCACCTTGTGTGAATGATTTACATACCTCAGCTGACTTTGTTTTCCAGCAGTGGCATAAATGTTGTAATAACAATTGCTTGTAACTTAATGTAGGAATATCACACCTTATTTACTCCTTGAATTATATGTAATAAAATTAAGAGCACGGTAGCCTAATTGAGTGTGTATGTCACAAGAAAGCAAGTTCAAAGTACAAAATTCCTAGGTGTGACTATTGATGCTCATCTATCATGGGATAGGGGGTAGTGTGGCCTAGTGGGTAGAGCTACTGACCGAGGGTTCTAGGTTCAAATCCCAGGCAAGAGCCTTTCTGGATGCCCTCATCTAAAATCCTCGCGATTCGATTTTCTGCGTGTCAGAACTTCGAAGGAAATCACAGGTGGCCCATGGAAAGGAACTGGCCTCCCTATCCTGAATATGTGAATGTCACATGCCATTGGCTTAGTATGGGGTGATCTACTCTCACCTATCAAAGACCAACCTTCGGGTTGAACACACCTTTTCCATCACGGGATAGGCATGCTAACAATTTGGCTGGTAAACTAAGCTCTGTTTGTTTTCTCATAGGTCTATCAGCTCCACTGTGTTCTTTAAAGTTCTTTTACTTTTATACTTTGGGAATTGCATTCAAATTTACTGTATAGCATTCTTCATTGGGATCAACACCTCAAGCTCTGATTATATTTAAACTTCAAAAGAGAGCCATACGATTAATGTCTAAGAAGACTTAACCAAGTCCCTGTCATCCTTTTCTTAAATCTCTTTGTATATTACCTCTTTTTCCGTATATCTTCACTGTATTACTTTATGTCAAGACCTACTTTCAAGATTTGATCAGAACTCTGTAATCTATAACTATGGTACCTGCAGTGGCGAGGCGTGCCTTTTGAACTAAGGGAAGCTTCTCCCTGTAAAATATGCAACCTCAAGGAATTTTTTCCTCTTACCATTAAGGCCGTTTTACACGGTCATTGATACTGCATAGGCTGTTGCGAGAACACCTGCGCAAAAAATATTGTGCCGTGTAAAGCGACAACTTGCGAGGACAGGCAGCACCACTGCGCACACGCTTGCGAGCAAATTAGAACATGTTCTAATCTGATACATGCATTCGCGCAAGTTTGAAGTTTATTTCTCTCACTAGATGGTGCAGATGTAGCGGCAACGAACTGCCTGGGGAATTTTAGCAATTAAATAGGTTGTTGATGATTGAGTTGGGTGTTTGTGTTTGCACTCAACTCCTTAGATAGTGAATAAAGTGCAATAATGATGAGCTGGGCGATTAATCACGTGGAAGCTTAAATTTCGTGTGCAAAGGAAGAACTCGTTACCTTGGCCCACATCCGTTCGTTTGTGGTGCAAATTTTGGGCTAAGTATACGGGATTAGGGTCTCCACTATTATGTTTAGACTATGGCTTAAAACATATTTTAAAGTGGTGGTAATTTATCCTATCTCTCAAGTCCAATTAATTGCTACTTAACAGATCTTGACATTATGCGATATATTGATGGTATTGTCGCTACTGGACGGTATATTGTCGCTGATATAATACACCAACGATTGCACCATGTAAAGCTGTCAAGCAAGCATCCTCGCAATTTTCTACTTCACAGACTTTCACTTACAACTGCTCAAATGGAATCAACATCAACTTGCGCAGTTTCAACCACCTTTAGACATTTAAACTGTAAATAGAAATTGCCGTACTGATATGTTAGTTTTAACAGAAACCATGACAGTGTGTATGAAATATGAATTAAATTAAAAAACATACTTTAGGCATAAAATGCCATCCACTTATTTCTTGTATTGAAGTTGTATTCTTCGATTATTTTGCAAACATTTCAATCACGAAATCAAAGAACAATAACAGCCGGCGTAGCTCAGCAAGTTACTCCTTTTTCAATACATAAAAGAGCTAGGCATGATATCCTCCCCTAGCTTTGGATGTTTCGCAGGTATTCCCTTCAGCGCTGAGAATGACCTCTGGGCAGACGAGCTAGATGCTGGGATGGTGTTTTTCATTTATTTCCCTTGAGTGAGGGCCACCAAAGGAAGCAAATAAATACAATCACAAACTTATTCCTCAATAAAATTTTTCATTTATGTGACCAATAGTGAGAAAACTACTCGTTTAGTTTTAGTTAAATATCAAGGGAAGCAGTGCTTCCAGTGTTTCTATTGATGCTTTGCCACTGGGTACCCGTCAACATAATGATCTGCATATTCCTTTCGTACGTACCAAGAAAGCTGCCTGTGGTTTTAAATCTATGGGCTAACATGTATTTACCAAGCTCCCCAAAGAGCTTTATGAGCATCATGTCACTTAAACATAAGGTGAAACTTTTTACTTCCATAACTTTTTATTCAACTCAGGAATACTTGTCAATGTAATTCCATTATTGTTCTCCTGCACTCTTTTGACATTCCCTGTATCTGTATATCCTTACTGTATTTTGATGTGTCATTTAGAGTGTATGTTTAACACATGTTCTGGAAAATAAAGTATACTATTAGTGAATTATTATTATTACCTCTCTGTTTTTGGCGAGCCCAATATAATGGATGAAATGTGTAAGTCACAAAAGGAATATCACTACTGAATGGGTTCCAGCGCCTTCCAAAAGAAATTGGTGCACCCCTGTTCCATAAAGCTCTAACCCCTCTTGTATTCCGTGACCTGAAAAAGTGGAATGACAGGTAATAAGGAAATTAAGCATTAAAAGCCGAAAATTCACAGAAATGCCATGGCTTAGAAAATAAGATAAGTCTGTCCAAATTCAAAATGCAGTTTGGTTTGAACTCTAAAAGCAATAATCAAACAACCAATTAAGGAGTCAGCAAGAAAATAGTTATAAGATCAAGTAGCTCAGTTTAATTTGGAGTGGGTAAAACATTTAAATGTTTCTAGCCACCTAAGAATGAATATGTTGTATCACTTAGCACTCAAAACTAAAAGAAAACATAGAACCACCAAGTAACGACTGAGTTCAATTTCAAAGATTTAAATGTAAGATATTGTACCTCTGAGGCACTATGATGGCAACATCTCACAAAAAGCAGTAGGTTAACCATAAGGGAAATTATACTGGAGGGATATTATAAATCAAAGGTAAATACTTTTCCATTATTTCACTAATCTGTTGCATCAAACTAGAAAACCGAAACCAAAACTATTAGCCCACTCACGTTAATGCCCATATATGAATAGTAGGTATCAAAATTCATACAAGCACTATCATAAGATAATAAGATTTGTTTTCCTATTACATTAGATTAATTCATGAGTTGAAGAGTAAGGAAAGCAGACAGGTAGGTATGCTATTGAATGAGTTTTAGGCTGGTTGATTGGAAAATAAATGTGACCAAAAACAATAACAGCAAGGAAAAGATTCCATAGGAAAAAGATTCAAATGGGATTTTCATTTCTCTTCATAAACTCCTCTCATCCATTCCTCCATATTATTTGCAAGTTTATGACATTTACATATCCAAAAAACAGCTTGCATCACTTTGTTATATAATATATAGCTCTAAATTCTACCTACACCTCCACAATTAGATTATAATATTGCCACTGTTTAATCTGTCCACAATTCTGGCCAATGCCAGCAATAATATTGCTTAGTTTCCCACGGTGAGCTCCTTTGCAGGCAACTCTCTATGGTACTTTTAACCCTTTAGCTGTGGCTGAATATTCACTTACCACTGTGAGGGGGGAAATTGGAGCATGTACTTCTTTCCTTTGAAGTTAAGTACACACAAAATGATCAAGGAGGCTCTAACCTCCTTGATCATTACCCAGTGAAGGGTTCCATAATTGAGATTAAAAAACCTGAATGACCAAATTGTAAATGAAATGAAACATGCACATCACTGGTATTAATGCACGATTGACACATTAATGCAACATGCATCGACACATTAATGCAACATGCATCACTGACACATTAATGCATATGTGTAGTTTAATGAATGAACCAGACAGCACAGAGATTTATTCCTGTGGAAAATAGATGAAGAAGCCCACTTCACTCTAATTTTATGACACCCTAACAATCCTGACAGGTATTCATACAACAAGAAAAAAAATTACATCAGATCAATTAAAAACATTATAAAATATAAACTTCAAGACTCTGAGACATTCATATCTACATGGACGTCTTTCGATGGAAAATTAATAGAAAATGATAAGACCTCATGCATTAATACACCTACATCAAAATAGAAAATTGGCAAGCATGTGGTTTACATTGCATTACTTTCCAAAATTTATAAGGAACAAGATCCATGCAAACTATCTACTTTGAAGGAGGAGTCAGTTCACAATATGTTCTGCTAATGACTTCAGATATCAAACATTAGCATGGTCCAATCATTCACCACATGAAATAATGGTTGGAAACATTCAAATGGTGCAAATCCATTACAATCTGAGGAGGTTATGGTTCTTGCTATTTACATACACATTTAAATAACTGAATTCCGGCAAATACATTACTTTTTAAATGATAGGAGCAATGTAGAGGGATATGTGCCATGACATTACCTTAAGTTACATTAATAAGTCACAGATAACTTTTGTGCAATTGGTACAAATTATTATAAATATTGAAGTTCCTGAAAATTATGTATTAGTGTTCATATGACTTCAAAAGGAGACACGACTCAAGAATACAGATTATATCAAAGGACAAATTACGGAGTGAATGGTTCAAACTATATAATAATTTACCAGTCTGTATTAAAAATGTTAACTCCTTTCCTCTATTACAAAAAAGCTATTTAGGTTGCTTAATGAAAATTGCTTCTATGCAGTGAAAGACTATTTGGCCACTGATTGTTATTGTTCTGTAATAATCTTATATCTATACTTGACGAGCCTTATACTTTTCCTATTGGTTTGTAATCCAGTGTATAATTGTCGTTTAGGCTAATGAATATCATTATTATTATTTTAATGATACTTTAACTCTTACTCCGATAAAAGTGGAAAATGCTATTTCAGCCTCTTAAAATTATGCATACAATGGAAAAGATGCAACAATGAAATTGCATTTTTCCTGTAACTCAATAGTGCCATTCAATATGACTAACAATAAGTGTTTCAACATTTTATATTTTCCATGGGCTACTTTCAATCAGTCGATTAAGAAATACCTGCATACTTAGCCATTGGAGCTCAGTAAAGATGGCAATTATGCTGTGGGGTGAAAGCTGACTGGTATTTCAAGTTCTCAGAGAAAGTTTATAGAAATGAATAAAATGGATTCATGAACCTGATTTACAATAATTTATGACAGAACTATTGAAATAAACAAACAAATACATACCCTCCACCCTTAAGTAAGGAATCCTTTGTCTATTAATGATTTAGTACCATAAATAAAGTATGATAAACATTAAGTTTTTGGAATGCAGTGATGAGCAATTGAATGATTAGCAAAAGCTTAAGGATGGTTAGTTGCAATCAATGACTCCATTCAGCTGCCAAAGAAAGGCTTCACTAACTTCACTGATATCCATATGCCAAATTACCTTTTCTGCTCGGTCCAAACAATGATCAGTCATCACATCCATGTAATTTTTTCCTCAACTGGAAGCATATCTTCAGGGAAAGCAGAAATACTGGGACATGGGGTCTATACATTACCTGCTTGAAGAATGAAGATGAAAGAAAAGGAGGATTCCAATAGCAAAAATTTGTAAGCAAGTAGAATATGGAATCCGTCATTGTCAAGAGTAGTTAAAAGTTGCATGGTACACGTACAGCTAACATATAAATGGCAAGGAAAGTGAAAAGATACATCATGAATATGAAAAAAATGAGACAATACACTTATCTGCACCAATAAAAGCCAAAATGTGTACATTGAGTAACCTATTCCAACAAGGGAAAAAACTCAGAAACTGGTAGAGTGATAGTTAAAATTTATTTGATTTATTAAAAAAGTACCTCAAGTACCAAAGGTATGGTTTCACTAAAAATACCGATAATAAGATCCTGACCTCAATCTACATCAGTAGGCCAGGCAGTAGTAACAAATTAAGGCAGACACAGTTTTATGATAAGACTTGAGAATTTATTTTTACACTGTTCAATTCAAGATCACAGGAGGATGAAACACATAAGCCAGAGCACCACTCCCTTTTTATTTCATGACTTCGTAGATCCCTTATTGCTCTCTGGGCCCCCACAATGCAGATGCCAATGCCACTGAAGGGAATACTTTTATATCATCTTATTGTATTTAATAATTATATACTAAATAATAAAAATACTTATTGACTTTTCCTTTACACTGTATGCATATATCTACCTGAATTAAATAATTAAAATACAATGCAGACACTTTGAGTTGACTATGGGAGAATGTCATATAAATTTAGAATTAGTATGCCAAGAAATATTATTGTGATTTATTTATTCAACCCTTGATGGTTGTAATAACATTTTTGATTTAGGGTTTTCATCTTAATATAGTTTATATGCTTAATATGCTAGCTCCATTGCAGCTGGCCCTTTTCAATTCATGTAAAATCAGAAGCTTGATACAAACTAACTGATAGGCCAACATTGTTCCAACCAACAAACTACAAAAAACTGGTTTCTCATAAGAATAGAAAAAAGTAGAGTAATCAAACAGAAGAAAATGCATCATAAACCATGGAATTTTGCTGGAAAGCTATCAAAAACAACAGAATGAATTTATGAGAAATTCATAAATACAATTAAATGAATTATTAAGTAAGACTATGCTTAGAGTACCATAAGAGAAAAAAACATTCAATGACTGTTCTAAACTCAAGAAAAATGCCTTGAGTGCTATGGGAGCCAAGTTTAAAATCACCATCAGGCAGGGGTGGAATCAGTGGGGGTGGGAGCCGCAGGATGATTTCTAGAATTTTGGACTCATTCAAAATAAGACTGACTGTTCTAAACTCAAGAAAAATGCCTTGAGTGCTATGGGAGCTAAGTTTAAAATCACCATCAGGCAGAGGCGGAATCAGTGTGGGGGTGGGGGCCTTCCAGCATTTTGGACTCATTCGAAATAAGACTGCGACACCATACTGCATATTAAAGAGCATTCTTAAATTTGACTTTATTTATATCCTGACAAAATTTGGCTGATATTCATGCATATAAGACATGAACATATTTACAAATGTCAAAAAAATCAAAATATCTGAAAGGAAAATAATATTAGAAAATTTATCAAGAAACAGAGACACAAGCATTACTCATGACAATGACAGCAGGCATAAGCAGTTAAAATGTATGTACTCATAATATCAAACAATTTTACGTACCGATGGTGTGATTGCAAACCCTTAATCATGTCAATTTTCTTAATGTTCACTACTACTCAGGCATTTGATCTTTTATTAGGTACAATTTAAAATGTTCTTCATATTCCCATTCATTAGAAAAATATCCTATGTCCTTGAAGATGACTTAAAGATTGACACATATGCAGTCTCTTTCAAAAGACTTGGAATCAGGTGATTTCTTTTAATCAGGAATCTAGTATCTCTTTATACTACTCCCTTATTTCCTCCCTGTCTTTCTCATCTTTTCACTCCAGCATTCTTCTTTCCATGACAGCCTTCAGTATCCAATTGCTTCTAATTACACCATTAACCAACTCTGCCTCTATAAGCCTTACAACAAACAAGTTTCTTTCTTTACCCAATATGCTTCAGAATTCATCATTTATCCTCCTTCATCATATGTTTTTCACTCTTGTCTACATCCCGTCTCAAACCCCACAAATCTATTTTCATTCTAAAATTTCAGTATCATATCTCCATTCCAGATCAAACTACCTATTTTAAATTTTCATGCTGCTCATCAACACCATTCATATGTTCTCTAATAAATCCATTCATCCATTCATTAGCATATGCTCCTGAATGATAGCTACATTTATTGGAGTCTTCTTTAAGTTTAGCTACTAATATTCAAATGTTCCTCCTAAGATTATAATAAATCTTACAGTCTTCTTTTTTGTTTTTAGTTTTGTCTTCAATAACACAGATAACCTAAGCTGATTCTTTTCCAATTCACTCTAATGAATAGCTGTACATATTTCCCAATCCATAGGACTTACCATGAAGTGAATATGGAAAAGAGTTTGAATATTGACCAATAGTGTACTCTCAATTCTTTTTCCGACATCAAAGCTCAATGAAAGCACTTCGGATGATTCAGCTTACTTGACTGATTTCAAAACTCAGAGAAATATGTATTCAAATTTCAAGCTCAAAAATTTTCAATCAAAAGAAAATGCATAAAGAAGCATCTGTTGAGCATGAATACTTTCTTTAAGCTATTAAATTTCTCATTTGACAGGATTACAAAAATCCAGCATAATAGAGGAGTATCGGAAGGGGAATTAAGCTTATTTCAAAGACTTATTCACTCCTAATACATTAACTACACTTCAATATTCTGAGCTAAGCATCAATGACTAGGAATAATTACTGATCTTTTGACAACATACTAAACTTAGACAGATATTTATATGTAGTTTCCAATCGTAAATACCTATTCTAATGGAAGGACATTAACACTTGAGAAGACACTTGCGATGGCATGGCTTTTAAAGAAAAAGAGCAAAAAATACCTACTGCAAGAAATGCATATGTGGCACAAGAATACTGTTCTAAAATAAAATTTATGTAACAGAAATAGCATCAGTTCATACTTTTTAATTTCTCTTTCAAATTACCCAATGTCTGTGAATGAGCAATGGTATCAAAACATGAACAATTAGGCCACGCGGCAAATTGCACAACCAGTCTCACCAAATTCTATGATTTAATCTCATTTCAATAAAAGCAGAATGGGAATTCCTAAGCCCTATCAATGAAAGGGAAAAATTATGGGTTATAGTATGCATATTAAGCAGCATAACTTGTTGTAAGTTTTCACGCTGGGAAATCACAACAAATAAGATGAAAACTAAAATGTTTAATTATTTTTTGTGAAAAATGTTTACCTCAAATACTCCTGGGGCATCCTACTAGCTACCTATATCTAAATCCAGAATACATTACATGCATCACATATAGAGTGATAGAGTGACTTAGAAGAAAAAGAATGTTAAAATTCTAGCTACAAAGAAAAGCAGAAAAAGTTAGTACCTTGGTTCAAAACTAGAGATTAAGTCAAATGGAGAAGAGGAATTATTCGACAGATGACAATCAGAAGTAGTCTTCTCTTTGGACCACTTCTGCTGGAGAGGTCGCAGTAAACAACCTTTCACGACTGTCAACACACCACTGGCCAGCCCATTCATTCTTCTAGAAAGGGCAAAGGTATATCGGTAAAGGTTGGCTTTACATTGTTAAATAAACAAACATTTAGCATGAAACGTGACATATTAGCAAACACTCCATCTGATAATATAAACCCCACACAAACAATTAAAATGGATGCAAGGGATTTTATTGATGAAGAATATACATTTCAATAAGAAACAACAAGCTCTCTTCCAATAATGCAGTATATGCACCTGTGCCCAACCCGAATGATAGAAAATAATTAATAATGCTCTTTACAGAATACTAAACCATTTATCATATCACTCATGGAACCTCCATTGGTCCTATTGCATTTTTAACCCCTTTCAATATTTGCCTGCAATATACATCTGTGCAAATTTTTTCACCTGACAACATTTATCCATACATACCTATATACAGACACTCCCCAACCTACAACTGTCCAACTTGTGACCATTCAAAGTTATGACCAAAATGTTTTGAAAAAGTCATGTTTTGCAAAATGCAATATTATTTTTACAATGTCTTAAATATTTTATTGCAAACCTCACATAGGTGCACACAAAGTACTGAACAACACTGCATGTTATCATTGGGCCCATTATGACCAAAATCTATAGAAATTTTCCAAACATTTCAAATGGGTGCCGTTAAAGGTATTTACATATACCATGACAATCACTAAAGAGTGAAAAGGACCAAACCATGAAATGGAGAAACTACTCGTTATTTGGTTGTAGGATCGATTTTAAAAATGGATTCCATTAAGTATGTTAACAATCGTGGAAAAAAACATGTACCTAGTCTCTTTGAGAATCTAAATGAAAATGAAGTGGAGGATTATGACAAAAACTGCAATGCTAGCCTTTGCTTGCTCAATTGATACAAAAAACACACATTTTAATAATGTGGAAGTAAGTGTTGAGAGTTCTGATGAGCAGGGCTGGCGACAAGGGGGCAAATGCCCAGGGGTCCGGGCCAAAAAAAATTAAAGAATGAATAAATTTAAATGACAAAAAGAATACAACATTCTGTTGTTTAAAAAGTGAAAAAACAAATCAAGGTAGAGCTTGTGCTAGTGTGCGAGAAGTATAATGTTAGCATTGTTATTATGGTCATCGAGGGTTTTGGGGTCATGGGGACGATGAGGCGAGAAGCCCGGGTGCTGTGACTCACCTCCCATCCCTTTGCCGCGAACATTCACCACTCAGCGACATATTGTAACCTGAACGACAAGAAACCCCATCCCCCGCCTAAAGTCTATTGTTTACTTATTAGTAGACTGTAAGTAATCGTTTATTCTACAGTCAAAGTTACAGAGTAGCAGTAGCAAGCTACACATTCTAATGTAATGTCATTGGTTTTGTATATGAGCGCCCATACACGGAGGCAGGGAGAAACCACAGTCCCCCAACCTAGCCTCCTGGGTAAAATAGTCCTGATGATGCTGCAGTGCAGTGAAACATGTTGACTCCTTTGAAATAAAATTTTTTATGTGGAATAGTGCAAAGTATCATTAATTCATGTCCTAAAATGAAATGAAGGAAGAAGAAAAGAACTCTGGAATTATGACATCTAAAACATTTTCTGTAATAAATTTAGCTCTAGCCTTCCATACAATAAATAAAAGCCAGGAGATGATTGAATGTATGGATGAAAGTTAATCACAAAGTAAGATGTGAATGATTCAGGAGACTCTCGTATATCACACAGAAGTTTATGACAAGAAAAAAAGACACACTAAACATTCTCAGTACAAACCCAGGAATAGGACAATTCCTTTTTTTTTCCAATAGGACATTTTTCAAAAAAGCAATTAAAACACCAATCTTTCAAATGCAGCTCACATCACATATAGTCTCCACAAGTGCCCTCATGCCCTCAATCAGTTAGCCCATTTGCATCCTCTCTCTAAGATTTAAAGTGACCACAAACAACACCGACTTTCGAGGTATTTAATCAAAAATGTAGTTTCTAAATTGATGAATAGAAAAACTTGCCAATGAAGCCATCAGAAGGCAGTTGCAACAGGTAAAAATGACTAACTAAAAAGTTTTAAAAAAAGATGCAAGATGGTAGCAGCATCAACCTACAAGTAACACAATGCGTATGCGTACCAGTACGCTTGTGGTGATTGAGGCCAGATCCAGATCGTGTACCAGCATGCTTTGGATGCAAATGGGTTAATCTGCTGAAATTTATGGTGAAAATGCAGTTAATATTCTCATGTTAACTTCATCTGACTCAAGTTCCTCATCCAATTAAAGGTAGTATCCCTTTTCGAAATCAGGTAATTTATTAAATTCATATAATTATGCATGATTAAATTGCTATACTATTAACATTCAAAAGTTTTTATTTTGTGACTACCTGAAAGCAAGGATTTACTCTTCTTATTTTAACTACATTCTTTTTCCTCCAAATCAACATGGTAGAATGATATCCATTTTCAATTCTGTGTCTCATTATGCTGCATTACAAATTGAATTAATGATTGAATGGTGATATTATAATATCCCTTTTGTGAATCACCAAGGAAAGTTTCCATGGTAGAAGGAGTAAATGAAAAAACATATAAGTTTTGAAAGCAGAGGATAGAGAAGGATATAATTACACCAGCAATGGTCCATATATGTGTTATGTTTCGGTCAATTTATCACCTTTTGAATATATGACACTCTAAACCAATTCAGGCTTTTCTGGGCAATATTTGAAATCATCCTGGACATGGGGTGGGTTACACTACTCCTCATATCACGCGTTCAACTTACAACCAATTCGACTTGCAATAGGGTCTTCAGAATGTAACCTGTTATTAAGTCAGGGAATTTTTGTATACATTCTAAAAGCACTAAAAATAAAGAAACCCAATTATTTTTCACCGAAAATAAAAAAAAAAACTTTTAACACATAAGGGGTTGATACAATTAAAATATGCCAACTAAAAGGATAAAGCCCAATAAATGTTTCAAATTCCAAGCATGTGTAAAACATGAGTGCTTATATTAAAAATGCCACACTTTAATAAAATATCAAAGGATATTCCATTGCATGTTGACATTTATTCTCCAACATGAAGAGTAGGTACATGAATGTATTGCACCTTGATGGGGAAATTTTTTTAGCATAAAACCAGAATTAAAAGTTCCTACCATTAAGTTTTTCTAGAGAATAAAGAGGTAAACAGGCTAACTACTCAGCCAAATTTTTAAAAATCAGGATATTAGACATGATCTCTTTCCTGTACTTCCTGTGATTTACCAGACAAGAAACCTGATATTTAGGAGGACCATTAGCAACATAAGAATTTAAATGGCCCAACAATTAGCAGTCATGCACTCCACCACCACCACAGGGGAAATTCCAGAAAAATTTAGAATAGTGTTTCTATTATTTTACAGTGCAGGTGACCAAAATTCCTAAACTATCATTTTTCAAACGAATACCTCCAAGTTAACATGTTGCGTATGGATCACGAGAATCTTCGTTTTCCTGAGGCATGCGTTAAGGACAGATAACAGGAATTCTCATTTTTACTGTTGACTGAGATTATTCTAAAAGGTTATCAAAACTATATTCATTTTGTTTGTGTCTAAAGGTCGTTTATCACCAATAATTATATTTTTTGTTGTTTGTTTTGAGTTCCTATTAATTTTTTTTCCATGAAAAAATAATTAAAGATATCTTTGAAATTTTTCACACAAGAGCCATTTGCAGCAGGTATTTTGCATAGCTGTATGGACAAGTAAAGTGACTTTGAAGAAGGTAAACAAATAGTTTCTAATCTCTTTACCCTTAATGTTTCTTAGGCAATATAAATAGTGTTATTTTATAAAAATTACCCAAATATAATATTTAACTACGTGATTCAAGTAATATTTCTAACTCAGAGATTTATGAAGCACAGGGTAAAAACTCGGAGAAACTATAAAATCAGTCTTGCATTGGCCAGTGGCATCACATCTATCAGGACAATTATTATAATAGGGTAAAAATAGCAGAAACTCTTCTTTCCAAGAAAACAAGAATCTGTGGAACAATTAGAGTGAACAGGGAACCACCAGAATTTATAAAAAAGAATTTAAAAAACTTAACACAGGAGAATACACCTATTGCCAAAAAGGGCAAGTCCTGCTCCTAATCTGCAAGGATAAAAGATAGGTATGTTAAGATGATCACGACCATTCATGAATCTAGTATGAGTAAAATGGCTAAAATAAATTTAAGAAATGGACTTGCAGTGAAGAAGTCTCATTGTATTGTGAAGTAAAATGAATGTATGAAAGGTTTTGATTGAGCAGATATTTATCATACTACACGATACTTAGAAAAACAATGAAGTGGTGGAGCAAAGGCGTGTTGTGGCTGAACTATGTTCTCTTCAACTCCTTTCGTGCCTATAACGATGGATGGGTCCACTATTATTAAGACAATATTAAGACCCACATGGGTGGGTCACGCGATGAGATAAAACTTATGGTGAATGAGCCAACACAGCAGGCTTCCAAGGAAGATCACCCATCCAGGCTCAGTATCACACACAGGTGTGTAAAGTGTGCGCATTCTAAAAAGTTAGATGAGAAACTTGTTATGCGTGTAATATTTTCCGTGTACCACTGCATAAAGGTAGCTATTTTCTGCTGTGAAATGCCAGGAAGGATTACTGACATTGTTAGTAAGTAAATTAAAAAAAATTCCAATTAAAAATAATCAATAACATAGGAGAAGTAGAATTTTGAACCATATAGTGCATTTAATAGACGTATTGTTTAAATGTCTGCGGGAACGGAGGGGTATGTGGTATTTAAACACTGCCATACGCAACGTGCTAAGGTCTCAGAACCAAGGGAACACTATCTACAATGATGTAAGCCCCAAATAATTGTACAAGTTAAAGTTAAAGGCATTGAAACCATAACAGATACTACAAATGACACTTTGCTTTATTCCTGCGGTCGGCAACCCATGACCACAAAACAATATCATGCAGTCCGCACTACTTAAATAAAAATATCACTTACTTTAAAAGCATAAAAAACAGTTGAAAATATTAATAATGCATCGCTTAAATATAGTTAATTAATTAGTTGTAAGACATATCTCATGGAAATACAATTATTTGAGACCCATGTAGTCAAACCAAGCTGAATACGACAGGAATGAAAAGTTTGCGAACCCCTATTTAGCCCATCATGCTATTGAGTAACAATGTTACTTGGAACTCATGTTTAACAGTTTTAATCTGGTTGAGAGTGAACTCATCAAAATCAATCCTCAGCATGAAATTTGATTTATAAACAATATTGAAAAATCACCATCTTGACACAGCATGGAATGACAACATACATGGGCAATCTATTTAATAAGACAGAGAAAAAGTACACTTCAGAATTAAAAATATTTCTTGTGATGACATTATATATTTTTTCCTCGGCCAAACAGATAAATACTAACTGATTAGATAAGAGTAGCTTATCTGATACCTAGATTGCCTTTTGGGACCAGTGGTGATAGCAAATTGAGTAAGAGATAAGGGAGCAGAGAAAACTATCAGCTTGGATGCACTCTTAACACACCAAGCTGGTGTAATTAAAGATGTACCAGAAAAATATAATAAAAAAAGGATATAACATTTTTCTTTCCCCAGATATACACTACAAAGTAGACATTATACATTTTGCTACACCTCCTTATTCCTCTGTTAGTCATGAACCAAAATGCAATTCTGAATATGAATTAAGGGGAGGAAGCAAAAGTAAGAATGCACACAAAATGTGGATGAATGAATGTTCATTTTTGTGTTTCATTACATACGTTAAATTGAGTGAATTTTGCTGTAGGTGAGTGAGTGGTCAGACTGCTGGGCTCCTAACCAGAGGTCTTGGAAACAAATCTACAAAAAGCCTTTGGACATGTCCAAAATACCTGATATTCAGGGCGCCAGATCATTCTGCAAAGCCACAAGGTGGCATAGGGAAAGGAACTGCCCTTCCTCTGTGCTTGATGAGTGAATTCCATACACTGATGGACTTAGTAGTGAGCTTTAGCTCCCAAAAACACCACCATAAACTTTCTCAAATCCACAAATTCTATGATTTATTTGCTTATTTCTCTTGTTACTTTCTCTAAAATAATCCTATTAAATATAGCTTATCTCTTTCCCTTAGTCTCCCTAAATTAATATTGGTCAGGAAATTCTTTACTTGCCATTCAATTCTCCAAGGCTTTTCATCTCCTGCCATGTCTCTTGACTTGATTTATCATGATTTAACAGGCAGTTATCACCTCCACAAATGCCAGGTTGCTTCGTAATTTGGTGCAAAATTTTCTTCTGCATTTCTCTCAATTCCCAGTCAAAATCTTTAATTGTTTTTTTTGTACAGTGGAAGTTCCATATAATGGGTATCGTATATAACGAGAAGCTTGAAATAGCAAGGGATGGTCCAAGAACTTTTTATGCATTACCCTATGATTTGCATGTAAAATAAATTGGAAATTAAGAGGTCCAGAAGTTGCTTTCACAGGGGTCATTCGATATTACAGGTAATGTACAGCACGATGCGTGGGCACAAGTTTGTGCACATGATGTGAAGAATTTGCCTTAAATGAAAACAAATTTTTCTACCAAATATTTCACCCAATGGTCGAGTGTACATTCCGGCCATTTCCATATGTGCACTTATGGATTTCTCGTTAACCTGTGTGCTTTTTGTTGATTTTTTGTAATCCTCTCGATTCTGTTATCTGTTCACACTGAGGGGCAAATTCATGGCTGAAAAACATAAGTCATTAGATCTGAAATCAAAACTTTGTATAACTAAAGAACACGAAAGTGGTGGGCAGGCAGGCATTTTTAATAACTATCTTAGTGGAAGTTTTTGGTCATTCACGCAAAACACCCACAATACTGGTTTACCTAGCAATAAAGTAACAGGAATTGGCTGTGCAATGATTATTTTTACATCTTCGGTAATAATTAGAGTGGCATGTGATTTTTCAACTCCCAAGAGCTCTTGATATAAAGAGTTTCTACGTTAATGCAAAACAATACTACTTTTACGTTCTTGAAATCTTTCACTCTCTGCTCTTTTCAAATACAGTGGAACCTCGGTAGTACGAGTATGGCCTATTGCGAGACCCCTGCCATTATGAGAGATTGCAGGGGCACCGTCAATTGACCCTATGATTGCCATGTAAAAAATACGGTTTTTACGAGACCCTTTTGGTGTTGGCCCCCACCATTGCGAGAGTTCCCGTCACCGGCAAACAAACACCAAATGTGGCCAACATCTGACATAGCTTGCGATCTGTTAGCAATGCAATTAATATGAAGTGTTACGTATCAACTGCATATTATAAATCACCATCCGATTAATTTATTGTTAATATTGGTGGAAATCCTGCAGCATTAGCAGTTACAAATATGTATTTGATCTTCTTTTGTTTCCCGGGTGGTCGAGAGCACACTCGCACGTCTATGAGTTGAGAGCATTTCCAAGATAGACACCATGGCCCAAAAGCACAAAACAATTAGTCTAAGCGAGAAAATGCAAATAATAGACCAATGCAAAAGTGGCATATTGTCAAAGAGTGAAGTGGGCCGGAAACAATTTATCCTCCCCTTCACTCTTTACCATTTTAAAAAAGAAAGATAAGATTAAGTCTGCCGTGGTGCGGGAGGGCAAACCATTGCAGCAAAAGCGCCTGAAGAACGCAGAACACAAGGAGTTAGAAACAGCTTTGTTCGAGTGGTTTGGCCAACTACGATCTGCGGGGACTCCAGTGAGTGGGCCGATGCTAAAGGCAAAGGCCAAATATTTTAGTGATTGGTTGAAAACCAAGAACTTCAAGTGCTCCGAAGGCTGGCTGTGGCAATTTAAAGCACGAAAGGGCATTTCGCTTCATAAAATTTCTCGTGAAGCCAGAGATGTGAAATCCAAAGCCGTGGAAGATTGGACTCTAATCCTGGAAACCTATCTTAAGAGGTATTCACCGTGTGACATTTATAATGGCGATGAAACAGGACTGTTTTACAACCTCCTCCCTGATAAAACCCTCACAGTTTGGGGTGATTCTTGCAAAGGTGGCAAAAGAAGCTAAGAGCATTTGACAGTGCTACTTTGTTCCAATATGGACGGGTCTGATAAAATAAAAGCAATGGTGATTGGCAAGTATGCACAGCCTCGCTGCTTTAAAGGGATTAAGACTCTCCCATGCAGCTACGAGCATGATACTAAAGCATGGATGACTTCTGGACTTTTTGCTCAGTGGCTAAGGGCATTCAATGCAAGAATTGGAGGTAAAAATAGAAAAGTCACCTTATTTGTTGACAACTGTCCTGCCCACCCAAAAATTGACCTGAGGAATACAGAACTAGTCTTCCTGCCACCAAATGCCACCAGTGTACTGCAGCCACTTGACCAAGGATTAATAAAATTACTTAAGGGGGTTCTATACCTCCGCAGAAAACGGCTCTGCAGACCCTTGCGAGATCGAAGATAACGAGTTTAATATAAGTCGCAGAGCTGATCGGGTTTCACTAATCGTTAGATTAAGGATCAATGTAAGCGGCTATTTGAACAGAATTTTCATTAGCAGTACTCATTAAAGAGCTTCAGGCACTGAAAATCGTAAAAATAGCCTGATTTCAACTTTTTTTCCGTTGACATTGAAACCGTAATGGAAACATGTGTTCAATTATCCGCTGGGATTCATCCTTCTCTTCTACTATTATATCAAACTCAAAGACCTTAGGTGCATACTAAAGTTGCTATTTATTATTTTCCGAACCATGTTTTCACTATTTTACGTGCTAAAAATCTTTCGTTCCGTGGCGCTGCTCTAGTCCCCCCCCACTCCCGCTAACGTCACCCTCCACCTCCTGGCTCCTTATCTCTCTCTCTCTCTCGAACCATTCCAAGGCCACGTCCGAGCCACTTCGCCTCCCTCCGGCCCCTTGTCGAAAGCCAGAGCTCTCAGACCGAGCGAGCTCAGCAAGGATATTTTTTTCATTAGCAGGCAGGCACGTAGCCAGAAATTTGCTTCGGGGGGGGCTAAGTTTAGCACGTTTAGCCTAACTTCAATTCAGCCTTGCCCGTCGGTACCGACATGAAACAAATGTCTTCCTTCATTTTCAGTGCTCGGTATTTGCTTTCACAGTGCCCATTCCTATCTGTTTTCTCTGGTTAAGCTCACTGTTTATCCTGTCATGAAGCAGTTAATTTAACCGGCCCAAGAACAGAAGTTCAAATCATGCATACATATCAGATTACTACAGATACATACATATCAGATTGGTAGATTAAATAGTGGGTCGATAAAATAATTATCGGGGAAAATTCTAGCTGAAAAAGAGCACCAGGAGAGAAATAGATTGGGAGAAATAATTTCAGTCATAGTAGTGAATTTCGTAGTTTAAGAAATAAAGTAGCCGAATTTCACCACCTCATAAAAAGTACTGATGCTGATATAATCGTACGCACAGAAAGATGGCTTTCGAAGGACATATCAGATATGAAGTATTCCCTAAGTGTTTTACCGTATACAGAAAGGATAGAGTAAGCAGAAACGAAGGAGTATTATTTATAGCTGTGAAGGACCCGTATGTTAGTAGAAGAAAACTTATTTCAGAGCGAAGTGTAGAAAGTATTTGGTGTTCCGTTAAAAGTAAAAGTAGTGACGCAAAAAAAAGATATATGTAGGTGCATATTACAGGCCACCGGATGCAGACATCAATTCTATAATGGAACTAGAGTCAGAGATAGGAACATTGATTTCTCGGAACAAATACAGAGGAATAATAGTAGGCGGAGACTTCAATCTCCCTTCGATAGACTGGAATACGTGTAGTTTTATAACAGGAGGTAAGGATAAGTAACTCTGCGAATCACTGTTGAACACCTTTACGTCACATTTTTTACATCTACTTCTACATAATACTCTGCAAGCCAACATAAAGGTGTGTGGTAAGTGGTGAATTCTCACCAAACATGCACTACATATCATGCATAAAAAAAGGAATAGTACTCGTATAGGTACTGTTCAAAACTACGCTATTTAAAAAAAGATAAAAATAGCGAAGCATACATTCAAAAACATGCCGTTAGTTGGGTTAGCTATAAGTCCTTATACCAACATGCAGGTACCAATGTTATCCATTGCTACACTCGTACTGGATATATTTACCGTTTTTCATATCCCTCAATGTACGTAGAAAAAAGGGCATTTTGAATCTGTCAGTTTGGCAATCATTTTCTCTAATTTCGTGATTATGGTCCAGTCTACCATAGTAAGTTGGGGTTCACAAAATATTTTTAACATCATCACTGAAAATATGGTCTTGGAATTTGTTTTAAGAGATTATGTCTAAATTTCAATCTGCTACGATCTTCTTCAATTCAAGTGCTAAGAGGAGAGCTATTCATTTTCCAAATATTCATCAAGAGACAATTATTAAATTTTAATTCTAAGTGCCATGTATTACACCAATCTTCAATTGCTTGTAGGTCATCATTTAAATATTCTTTATCGTTTGGGCATAGAATTCCCCTGTACACTACAGTGTCATCGGCAAATAGACGAAGCTTACTTATGACAACCTTATTGATATCATTTATGTACAGGAGGAACAGGAGTGGACCTATCACACTACCTGATGGGACACTCAAAGTGACTTTAATTGCCGGTGAGGTAACACCGTCCAAAACAACCCTTTGCACCCGATCATGCAGGAAATCATTTATCCATGATTTAATGTTACTGTCTATGCCATAATATTTTAATTTCAAGATTAGTTTACTATGAGACACCTTCTCGAAAGCTTTTTTGAAATCGAGAAATATAGCATCCACTGGAATATAATTTTCGCCAGAAACTAAAATATTGTGAGAAAAGAGAGCAAGTTGAGTTTCACATGATTTGCTCTTCCGGAACCCATGCTGAACATCGGCCAATAAATTCTGGCTATATAGTTGTCCCATGACTGAACTAATAATTATATGTTCCAGGACCTTGCATGAAATGGATGTGAGGGATATAGATCTGTAGTTAGATGGCTGCTCCCTATCACCACTTTTAAAAATGGGTGTTACATCGGCTTCTTTTCAGTCCATCGGTACGACGAAACTTTAAAACAACTAGTAAAAGAACCGACCAGGGGAGACAACATACTAGACTTATTCGCAACAAATATACCCGAATAAGTTCTAAATGTAGCTACAGACAGGAATTAGTGATCATAAAATAGTTCATGCGATATTGAATGTAGGCGTTGAAAAACATTATAAACCAAGGAGGAGGGTATACTTATTTGGCAAGGCTAATAGGGTAGTTTCCTTCATCAAAGAAAACAGACTTCATTGATTGCGATTTGTGCCCTGCCATAAATGTATTTAATTTACGCAAAAAGTTTGTTTTGAGTAATCCCAGTTTACTAGAGAATTAAATGTTAATTTTAAGGCCATTTGAAAAGGCTCTGAAATGGCGGGGTGCGCTGCCTTCATGCTGACGTAACAGGTAGGTAGTTTACGCTGCGAAGCATAGGAAAATTCGTCTCCTGAACTTACCGTTGTATTTCAGGGCCCCTCAGCTCTAGTGAATATTTATTAGTATTAACCTGTAAAAACTATCAATGTTGGAAAAGTATTCTCAGTTAAACATAGTATTGTTAGTCATTTGATAGGCTCAAGGACGTCCTGCTCGCTGTGTCTTCTGCTACGTCGAAGCATGGCGTGAAGGTCGTGCGGCGATAGGCGAACTACATGATATGCTTGTGAAAGGAATACTAACTGATTTTAAATGAGTCAACTGCATAATTAATGTTAAATAAATAAATAACAGTTAATTATAATTAATTAACGGAATAAATATGCCTCCAATACTTGTTCATAAGCTTTAACGGAGTGCGGCGTCTATTCGGAAGCGTCCGCAGTACCACCTGGTGGCAGGTAGAGGAAATAGTTTGACGTCAAACGTAGGATTAACCGGCATGCAATAGTTTGCCGTCGCGTTTTCGCGCCATTGATTTTTTTCACTTTTTAATTAATGAGGAAAAATACTTAACGTCATTTAAAAATCGAACGGCTTTAAACACTTACTCCAGAGGTTATAAACTTCCGATCAAGACAATAAAAAAATAATAGGAAACTACCCTATTAACGACGGTATGAAAGAGGAATTAAGGGAATCGTTTAATGTATTTAGCGAACAAAGCAAAGGATTAGATATAGAGGATTCGGGGAGAGAAATTCTTGAGGTCACCCGTAAAGCAGTTAATAAATATATACCAAGTAAATTGATAATACAGAGCATAGGTGGTATGACGCGGAGGTTAGGAAATCACTAAAGCGACGAAGGGTATGCCACGCTGAGATGAAAAATGAAGGACAGGGTCTATCGGTAGAGGAAAAAAATGAGTTAGTTCAAAACTATAAAAAATCGAGAGCATTAGCAAGGAAATCATGTCGGCAAGCGTTATCACATTTCAAGAGCAAGATGTTAGGAGAATATTTAGATAGCAATCCTAAAGTGTTTTGGTCATATGTGAGAGAGAAAACTTCAGGGAAATAGGTCCACAGTAGGTACACACACTTAAAAGTGATAAAGGAATTAGAGTCACCTGAGGGTTTGGAAAATGCCAATACTTTAAAAGCCTTCTTCCAAAGCGTATTCAACTCATCGTCACACATCGCAGTGGAACCTCCGCCGAAAACATTCAGTGAGCAAATGCCCGAATTAAAAATTTCAGGTCGCGGAATAGAGCAGCAGTTAAAAAACATTAGTAAAAACAAATCACCAGGTCCCGATCAAATTCCTTCCCGGGTATATAAAACATTAGCTTCTGAAATAGCCCCCTATCTAGAAATAATATTCAATAAAACACTAAAGAACCGCACAGTACCTATGCAGGGATTGGAAAGTAGCTAACATTACACCTATTTTTGAAAGCGGTGATAGGAAAGAACCTAGTAACTACAGACCCATTTCACTCACGTTAATCTCTTGCAAAGTATTTGAGCACATTGTAGTCAGTACAATCATGGGGCATTTGGATATCAGGGATTGCTCATAAACAGACAACGTGGGTTCCGGAAAGGTAGATCCTGCGAGACACAATAAGCTTTATTTGTACACGATATTTTAGTCAACGGCGAAAACAGTACTGAAGTTCATGCGATAGATTTAAGATTTTAAAAATGCATTCGATAAAGTACCACATGATAAATTAATCTTGAAATTAGAGAGTTTTGGTTTAAATAATGACGTTGTGTGTTGGATAAAAGAATTCTTAAGTGGGCGAGAGCAGAGGGTTGTCATAGATGGTATCATGTCACACACAATCAAAGTCACATCGGGAGTTCCCCAGGGTAGCGTAGTTAGTTTTACGCTTAGACTTTTTGCAGACGATACTGTAGTGCGCAGGGGTATATCAGAAGAAGACAGGAAGCAAGGATTTAGATATAATTCAAGACATGGAGGAGGAATAATTCTATAGAGCGATCCTATAAAATTAATAACACGAAGGTCGAAAGCGTTGAAACCATAAGGTATTTAGGTGAAACAATCACTGAAGATTTATCGTGGAGAAGACACATCCGGGAAATATGCGGCCGAGCGAAGAGAAAGCTAGGATTTATAAAAAGAGTACTTGGGAAATGTGACGAGAAGACAAAATAGCGATGTTACTTTTCACTTAGCACATGAAATATAAGCAGTTTAATCCGGATTATCATGCCCAGTTAAAATCAGAACGATAAAATTTCTTGGAAAAAGTTTCGGGTCCCCCTCCGTATCGCCTGGGAAATTCGGGGCCCCAGGCCCTGTTCTCGAAAGTAAATTGAGAAAAGTTAATTGAGGTAAAATAGTTAAAATGGGGAGCTTGTGTTCAATAAGCTGACAGTAAAACGCAGAATTATGGTCACCTGGTCCGACCGAGTAACCATTTACCGTGAAATTTAATATTTCCTTTTTAATGCATTAGAATGGATCTACAGTAACTGGATTACTCGTGCAAACTATTGTACTATTTAGGATCGGAAAAAATTGCTTCCAACACATATTGGATAAAAGTACAGGGGGTTGACTCCTTCAAGCACCAATCTTGTTTATGTAAGTAATGCTAAATGGAAGCGTATTTTACGTTTACGTCCGAATTGGAAAAAATCCGAATCTTACGAATATAATCAACATTTTCGTAGAACTGCAGTTTAGTTTTTCTCGTATATTTCAAAAAAATATCGGAGACATTTCATCCCTCTGAAATGTCCTTAGGGCACTGCGGTTCAATAACTTTTGAAAGGCCAATTTACAAACGTAAATTCCTGCTTGACTTCAAGTGATACCACTGAAGAGACAAAGGAAGGAGACAGTTTATGAGCCTTCTAGAAGAAAAATGTTTGATATAAGACACCGTTTCACTTCTCTGTTAGCTCTGGGAAATAATGCACCATTTAGCTGCAAATACTGCAGTATATGTGCGAAATGCAGAACTATGAAAACACAGGCCAAACAGCATATGTGCTTCAAGAATTGGAACAAGGCCTCGACGGAAATGGAAGCCGACATAATTGTCGAGGGATTTAAAACAAGAGTAGAGATGCACAATTTGAAGTACCACCGGCTTATAGGCGATATAATATGATGTGCTTGTCATGAATCTTATAAATGGGTGTTGTGTAATTAGTTTTATCTTTCTTCACGCAAATACGATAAAATTTCCATTTAATTCGTAGGGGATGGCGACAGCAGTGCTACCAAGAAATTTGCCGAACTTCTTCCCTATGGCGTTGATCTCCCTGTCATTAAAATAGATTGCACCAATCACTTGCCGCGATATTGCTGTAAGAGGTGGAGAGAAATAGCTAAGGAAGCAAACTCCACAGAAACAAGATAGACAATATTAAGGCGATGGACCGAAGGATGCTAAGAAACATGCATGGAATTAAATAATGGACCGCAAATGACACAATATACGAAAAAGCTACAATTGACCCACAAGAAAAAATAATAACAAATCAAAGTACGAAATACTACAAAACGATAGAAAACACAGCTATGGAATGTGCAGCCTTAAATAAAAACAATCCAATTGACAGTTTCCATAGACCGAATGATATTTTAATGAATAATTAAAGATCCTAGTCGGTTCCGGGATTAAAATGACACATATAATAAGCCAGTTTTTGGCATACTATGAAATAAAGTCACCCTAGGGTGACGAGCCATCAGTCAGTCAGTTTTATTTCATTGAATTACTGATGCTCAATTTTCTTTTTTAAGATTCTCTCTTTGGACTTTTCATCTAGCGAATAAATATAATTTACCGTAGTCCATAAAAATTTTTGCTCCAGTTCACACTTACAATGACGTTGTGTTTTAGTTTTTTCTCGATCCCATTTAATTTCTGGACAAACTTTAGACGGAGTTACACTCGTATTTGAAAAATCTTGCAATAAAGAAATTAGGTTTTAGAGAAGCATTTTACTTCTGTACTGAAAATAAATAGCCCCGAATATTTTACCTGGTAGCGAGAGTGGACTAAATCAAATCCCACTTATAGACAAGTTACGTTCGTGTTAGGTGAGTAGCAAAGATAAGCGGATAGCTAAGATGAGGAAGACGAATGAATCACTCGTAAACAAAGATTCCCTCGGCCTTCGTCCAAGGGGTCGAGTGACGACGTGTGACGCAATAGGCGATAAGGAACATTTGGACCGGTGGTCACTCATTGGTGACTGAATAAATAAGCCACTCCCCAAACACCCCTCAAAGATGACCCCCTCCTCCCAGTAAAGTTACCCATCCCACTGAAACTGAAGCGGCGGCTCTCGGAACTAACCCCCGTGGCGGTTACTCAAGAGATATTGGTTTGGTATAGAACAGCCTTAAGCAAAATTATAGAGCCATGCTGGTGAATTTCGTAGTGAGGCAATAGGAACTTAGAAACTTAATGAGGATGAAATGGAACATACTGGACGCCATGCGTGCTGTAGTTTCTAGCTTGGACAAAATATGACCTGAGGTGATATCTTCTTGCTTTAAACACACTGGTTTTTCAGCCCAAGGAGTGCCTGAAGAAAAAGAAATCTAAGACGACAAAGACCCTGAGGACCCCGAAGGTTGGGAAGAGATAGAGGATCATTTTGGTCCGTGTACTTTTAAAGGTTTTGTGGAAGTTGACGACTCTGTTCCCGCTTGTGAGGAGCTGACAGAAGATGCAGTTCTACTTGCGGTGTGCAATGACAGTGTGGAATCGAGTTCCAATTCAAAGGACGATGTGGTTAATCTCCCTCTGAAACAAGATGTGCTTAAGGCACTTGAAGTAATAAGCAACGTGTACCGGGCAAGGAGTGCATCAGCCAACGACATAACTTCATTTTCTGCCATTGAAAAGCAAGTCATGCAAGCAACTGGAGGAAAACTGAAACAAACAAATTTAGACTCATTTGTACATACATAATAAATGGTTTTCATGAACTCTGTATATGCATTTACGCTGTGTTTTCATGTCTTAATGCCAAAGCTTAATTGAGTATATAAGTGTGTCGGAAGGGAAAAACGGCAAGCTACTCAATTGTCTCTCCTAAATTTGTTTTCATAGTTTCTTTTACTCTATATTTATCAATGTTAGACATTTTTGTGAGTTAATTTTATAATTTACAACATTATTCTTGCAGCCGAGCTTAAAGCCACCGAGTGCATCCACCGGGTTGTGGATGGTGGGTCGACCTCTAGATATAGAGGTTAGCTGCGAGATTAGCGAGTTTACTCGTCGAATAAGCAGTCATGGATAAAAAGCGATGGCATTCCAAGGGGGTATTGTTCTATCCCTGGGTAAGATTTCTCTAAATAATACAGAACCTGTGAAGATGCCGTGACTTGGCGACGGGAGGCTGCCAACAATTATGCTTCCTAGTTCCCGGAGGAGAGGGCTGCAGCTCTTCTTCATATGAGTGAAGGTGGAGACCACAGTGGTCGGTACAGTGACACACATTTCACTACACGCGTGGTAATATTTACTTTAACAGTTGTAGTACTGCGATGTGGAAGGCAAGGGGAAACCAACACATTAATATCCCGAGGAGTCACAGCTACTCCACTCTTTTCTTCCTTATCAAGACGTGATGGAACCCTCTCGAGTAAAATATTCCGGAGGTAAAATAGTCCGCCATTCGGATCACTGGGTGGGGACTACTCGAGAGAGTACATCAGTCAAATATGATAAACTTTTTAGGGTAGGAACATGGAACGTGAGATCGCTTTGGACCTGTGGAAGACTGGAGAACCTGAAGGTGGAAATGCAAAGAATGGACCTCGACGTATTAGGAATCAGCGAAATGAAGTGGCCCGAAGAAGGAGACTTTTGGAGTGGAAGCTACAGGATTACACATACGAGATCATTAAATGGTAATGCTGGAGTAGCGATCATACTCAGAAAGAGCGCCGGAATGCATGTGAAGAGCTTCCTGCAGTACAATGAAAGGATAATAATAGTGAAGATCGAAACCAAACCAGTAGATACGGTAGTGGTGCAGGTTTACATGCCTATGACGGACTATGAAGATGACGAAGTGGAGGACGTCTACTAAGATATCGCGGAAGTTATAAAACAGGTAGGAGGAGAAGAAAACCTAATTATTTTATGAAACTAGAACACTGTCGTCAGCGAAGGTCATGATGGAAGAATAACTGGAAATTGTGGATTGGGAAACCGAAACGAAAGAGGGAAGACTGCTTGAGTTCTGCACACAACATAAGTTAGTGGTTGCCAACACATTGTTTAAAAATCACAACTGAAGAAGATACACATGGAAAATGCCAGGAGACAGAAGAAGATGTCAAATAGACTACATTTTAGTGAAGCAGAGATTTAGAAACCAAGTGAAGGACTACAAAAGCTACCCTGGAGCAGACATTCACAGTGACCATAATTTAGTGATGATGAAATGCCATCTAAAATTCAAGAAATTGAAAAGGACTGTGAAGAACACATGGCGAGTAGAAAACCTGAAGGAGGTTCAACATCAGCTGGCATTTCAGAAAGCAGTAGAAAACAAAATAGGAGAAGACCTGAATGAGAAATCAGTGGAAGAGCGCTGGGAAAACATTAAATGTGGACTACAGGAAGCCACAAAAGAAGTTCTTGGAAGAGGACAAGTTCCCAAGAAGTCATGGATCACGGAGGAAGTCTTAGACTTGATTGAAGAAAGAAGACAGTACAAGAATGCGGAAACTTAAGAAGGGCAGCTTTGCTAAAAAAGAATAAGGAACGAAATATGTCGCAGAGCAAGGAAAACTAGAGAGATGTGGATGAAGAATCTATGCGAAGATGTACAGAGCAACCTTGCACTTGGAAAGGTGGAAGCTGCCTATAGGATAGTGAGAAACCACTTCAAGGAACGGAGCGCAAGATGTAATGCCATAAGGGACAAGAATGGAGAAATTTTGATTGAAAATAAGGACAAAGTGAAGAGATGGAAAGAATATCTGGAAAAGTTATACAATGAAAAAATCTCAGTACAAAAGCTATTGAAGAGGAAAGCGAAGTGGAAAAGGATGATATGGGAGCATCAATATCAAGATTGGAATTCGACGCTTGATTGATGATGTCCCTGCAGAACTAATTAAAATGCATGAGAGAAGACATTAACTCATCTTTACAAAACCATCTGCGACATGTACTCAACAGGAGATATTCCAAAGGACTTCGAGAAAAACATCATCATTCCTATTCCCAAAAAGAAGATAGCGGAGAAATGTGAAAATTTTAGGACTATAAGCCTGACGACACATGCATCGAAGATACTGACAGGATCATCTACAGAAGAAAAGAATGAAAAGCAGAGGAGTTCCTGAATGAAGATCAATTCGGATTTAGGGAAAGGAAGGGTACAAGGAAAGCAATATTGGCCCTTAGACTGCTCATAGAGAAGAGAATGGAGAAGAACAAGCCGACATTCATTGCATTTGTGGATTTAGAGAAGGCTTTTGACAACGTGGATTGGGATTCAATGCTTGGAATTCTGAAGGGAATTGGAGTGTCATACAATGACCAAAGAATTATACACAGTCTGTACAAAAACCAGGTGGCTGTGATTAAATCTGGACCCAGCTGTGAAGAAACAAGAATAAGAAAAGAGTGAGACAAGGCTGTGCACTGTCTCCTGTAATTTTTAATGTTTACATCGAGAGAGCCATCAATGAAATCAAAGAGAAGTCTTCTGGAGTGACTATCCACGGAGAAAAAATAAGCATGCTGCGATTTGCTGATGACATAGCACTAATACACTAATAGCAGAGACAGAGGGATCTGAACAAGACTCTAGTAACCATGGAAAGGACAATGGCCAGATATCAGCTGAAAATAAATAAGAAGAAGACTAAGATACATATTGGTGTGCAGCAGTGTGCAAAAGGGTGTAAGCATTCGAAATGTGGTGATACAGAAGAATGCTGAAGATTAAATGGATCGACCAAGTAAGTAACGAGGAAGTCCTAAGAAGAGTAGGAGAAAAAAGAAGTTGCTGAATACTCTAAAAAGAAGAAGGGACAACCTAATCGGCCATATCTTGAGGCATGATGGCCTGATGAAGACTATTGTCGAGGGGAAAGTGAACGGGAGGATTGGAAAAGGCAGGCCTTGTATGAAATACATGGAACAGGTTGTAAAGGATGTAAAAGAGAAGAATTATGCCACAATGAAGAGGTTGGCCAATAGAAGAATAGAGTGGAAAGCTGCGTCAAACCAATCCTAGGATTGTTGACCGACGATGACGACATTATTGAAGTTAGTAAATTATTATTTTTTGCCTATGCTTGAGATAATGTGATGAACACGGTGCCAAAGGAGTATTGCTCTTAGTTTATTGACTTTCAATACGTCTATATTCCTTTCTATGTTTTGCTGCCATTATTGAGCAAATGAATTATATGAATGAATTCTTAACACATTGGTTGGTATATGAGGGCTCTTCATTAGACCCATTTTTTCAGTCCTTTGAATCATACTACCGTTGCACGTATACACTCGACGAAATTACTAAGTATGTCGAGGGCCTAACGAAATCTTTAAAAAGAACTTATTGTGATACAATCGCTATTTCAATAAACTTGTTATGCATGGCAGAGCAGATTATTTTTCAATGTGGACATTACATCAGACGAAAGAAAACACCCTCCAAGGCCGGTACCCTTCCACCACTTCCACGGTCTCTTTTCGTCTACTGAAACAAATGCGATACGCTATTTCAAATGGCATCCGCAAAATGTCGCGAAGAAAGTGAATACACTGATCATAAAAATTAAGACCAACAAAGGGAAAGCATAGGGGCTAGTAATAAAGGAGATACAAATTTGATTTATCAGTTATGGTTTAAATTTTTGGTGAAACTAATCAAAATTATGGGATGAACATTAGAAAATGGAACGGGCATTAGAAAAGAGTAGCTTGGTCAGTTGTGCATTTGGGGAAAATGGTCAGCAATCCGAGGCTTTTTGCATGTTTTAGAGCAGGTACGGTGCTTTTTGATCTAATGGTTAGTTGGTAAATTATGTAGGGATATGAATTACTGTAAAAACTTTCCCATTCTTTCAGGATTTGTGCTCAGACTCTCCGGATGGTAATATTTCCACCACCACACCAACCTGATTCCTAAAAAATTGTTGGCAATAGGTTTCATGGCAATTATTTACACCACCCTTGGTAAGATGATACTTCACTATAGCGAGGGGTTTCTTGGACACCGTGAGGTCTCGTTTTAAAGAGGTTGCACTGTAGTTCCTTTACTTTTTCCATAATCCAGAGCAACTTCTTCACAGCAATACTTTCTTGACTGATATTCTTCTGTATTTTGCAACTTCATAAATATTGGACATTCCTAAATCACAGTGCAGTGGCCACTGTTGAAGTTGCACCTAGTTATTGCATAAGATATCTTCCATGCATATCACCCATGGTGATATTTTTAAAAAGAACTTCACTTGCCATCATTAATTTATGCCGAGCTCAATATTTAATTACTATATCCTCTCCCACTTGGTTTTCCCTAGTCATATTTTCTAGTGTTTCATCTGTCTTGACTTCCACTGGCATTATGATCTTCTGAAATGATAAATTTTCTTTTCTGCTAGCATTTTTTTATTCCATCTGCAACATTAGCATAAACAATATCTAATTCTTCAATTTTACAATGTATTGTTAGCACGTACACCATACGGGCCAGTGTTAGGCCATCACGAGGTGTAAATGATAATGGCTTAACACTCCAATGGTTATAATGGGATATCTTTCTAATTTATTGCAATCTAACCTTAGTAACAACCAAAATTCTCAAAAAATTAAACAATTCAAGAAGTAGACTGTACATTATATCAAAATAATGTTGAACTTACGGCACAAGTGATGCAGGAGGGTATACAAGGTCTCCGGTCACCAGGGTATCTATTACACGAAGTGGAACTGCACGGCAGTCAAGTTGACGCAGAGCGATGAAGTCATACTTTACAGTGATTAAGGAGTGGGTGGTCAAAATCACAAGTCTCTCCTTTTCCGCATCCCAAAAGCTAATCCTGTTAAAATCCACGAAAAATTTACATCAGTAAACACATTTACCATTCATTTATAACTTAACTATTCTTCTATTATTTATAGTTATCTATTGATGTTCTTAGCTGGAGAGGAAAAATGCAGAAGCACAAATAACATAGATTTAACTACAAACATAGAGCTTTCCAAACTTTTGTGGGGGTTACCAATCAACCTCCTCAATTGGAAAGAAAATACAGAGGGTTTGGTGCATGCAAGGTTTATGTAATGTAGTAGGTAATAAAGCAATGCTTTTTTTTAAATTTATGAATGCAAAATTTATAATTGCCATTATGAAATAAATATTTAGTTGGTGCCATGGTTGAAATACTGGCTTCCCGCCCTGAGAACCGGATTTTTAACATCCTCTTTTTCCCAAGTGAGTATAATGGGGAATAAAATTTCATTGATTCATTAACTTCAGCTTTAGAGTGCAAAGTAACTTGTACTTAAAATTTTCTTGAATACTAAATAGTCAGTTGACTTACAAAAATATGCTCTACAGGGAAGCAAGGTTGACTCTCCTTATATTCAATGATATCCAAAGCATGGGGAGATTAGCAAGACGTTTACTACATTCTTTTTATAGGAACAAAACTACCATAGATTGCGAATCTCTATGTCACAGTGGCTTAACACGTTCACTGCGGCGTGACCCACCGGTGGGTCACGCACATACGTCTAGCGCCTCAGCCGTAAAATTCTGTGAATTGTCATAACTTGCGAGGAGTATTGCGAGAGTAGGAATCGAGAACTTCTCAAGTGACTTCACCCAGAGGTTAGTCACTGTTCAAATATAAGACTACTATGTGACACTTAGTGTGACCCACCGGTGGGTCAGGCCGCCCCTCCTGAAACTTTTTTCAGCGTGAGCAGTGTGGCCCACCGGTGGGTCACAAACAAATTTACATATTAGCGTATTATATCCTAAATACGTTTATTTTTTGCTTTCTTTTTGTTTTTTTTTCATGTTTATGCGATTTTTATACATAAGGATGAACAATACTCGATATAGTAAAACATATCAACTTATTAAAAATAATGAAAACGTTTAGGAAAATTTTTTCTCCTCAACCTCTTGGCTGTCCGTCAGTTGCTCGTAAACTAAACAGTCCGAACTGCACTCGCCCGGCTGTGTGAGAGATTGACTCTCTCTCTTCCCTTCCCCCCCCCCTCTACGGAAGGGCAATTGGGAAAGAGTCGCGTAGCGTTCTTGAGCCAATCCCTCAGTGGTGGATGAGTGACCGTGCCCTTGCCGGGTCAACTTCTTCCGAAATGCAGACACTACTTTTTTCTGAGTGAGACAAAGCACTATGTTCTCTTTGCAGGATCCCCCTTCCCTATTCTCATAGTGTGAGCATGGCTGGGGAATCGGTACGCACGGACGGGCGTCTACGTCTCATGGGCGCGAACAGGGGCAGGGGCAATAAACAGAGACGGGTGGGAGTCTCCTGGGTTTTCCGAACGTCAGCAAATCTTTACCACATGCAATGTATTGTTGCCCCTCTCTTCCCCCATCCCAAGCCAGGGTCTAGCCGATAGCATGCCCCACGTGGCCGGTGGAGGGGTGGGCTGGGGGCGAAGCTGGGAGTAGCCTCCCCCAGCCTTCCCCTAGTCTCAGGAAACAGCTGAGTGTTACCGCTTCAACCACCATCCCTCGGCAGTGGCCAGAAGCTCGGAAGGACTGTGATCCACCGGTGGGTCACACCGCCCATGCAAAAGGCTGAGTATGACCCACCAGTGGGTCACGCCGCGCTGTGAGAGGTAGGGCTTTAAACAGCTCCGCAGTGAACGTGTTAATGGCAAGGCAAAGGACATCAGACCCTAGGGCATGGCTTTCAAGGCTTTCTACTGTGATCCCTTAATGGTTGCAGAGGGCACCACAGCCATAACTTTATATTTTGAGCTTGTTCCAAAGCTTTGTATTCTCCTGAATAACAAATTGTTGCTAAGTAGAAAAACTATTTTAGTGAGAAGGGTTTCCAGAGATAAGAGAGGAAGTAGGTCACACAGGAGAAGGAAAATTGCAAGGGATGGTGAATTCCAGGAAGCATAAGGGTAAGTATGGAGTGGGTACAATGCTTTTAGGCTTCTACTGGTAAGTTGGTACTAAATACCATTGAGATATATTCACATGGTGTGACAGTAAATAACATTCATTCAAAACAATGATGAAATTGGCTCCAAACTAACAATGTACCTAATTTCAAAAGAATGGATTTTTTTCACCGATTCCTTTATGCTCATTATACTCCCCTGCAACAGATTTCCAAGGTGTAGGATAATGAATCCTTCTCCTATATTGCGGCTATCATTATCATCATGCAAGTCATTCTAGAAGCACAGTGTTCACAGTCACCATCCTAACAATTCAGTCTTCTAATTACTATAAGCTATGCTAAGTACAAGGCAGACCTTGAAGAATAGCAATCACAATGTGCCAGTAAGCATGTCGGCATTCAAAATTACCAACAATGCAAGCACATGGACTACAAAGATCTGTGATCTAAGACTTGATCACCTTTTAATATTTTATCTATTCACTTTTTTTGCCTCCTTCTTCCTTTCCTTATTTCCTGATTCCTTTCACCCACCATTCTGACACTTCTTTGTTAACTTACTTTTCATGCAGCATCTCCACTCTAACCTTCCCCCACAGTGTTCAGAAACACCGGGCAACACTTGTCCTATCACAAAGACCAAATTTTACAAACCATACAGCACTACTCCTTCTGTACACATCAAAGCACACCTTATCAAAGACTCTACCAACAATTTCTTTACCCTTACTTAGACACACCTCACAAATTTTTCATTCGAAAAATATTTGTTTTGCTAATGCAATTCTCAACCTTGCATACTATCTACTACCCACTGTTTCATCAAAAATGTTCCCAGATACATAAATTTCTCCACCTGTTTTTACTCGAATTATAACTGGTATGATCATGCCTATTAAGTTTAATTTTTAGCACAGTCTTTCCACAAAACAGAATCTCGTTATATTTGCTGGCCAGTGGTGTGTGGCAGTTTGGTAGCTCAATGAGTGGAATGTGGGGTAACTGACTGGAGATCATGAATTATAATCCAAGAGACAGCTCAGGACATGTCCACCTAATCCAAGCTGAACAATTTCTTAGAAATGCATAATTTCTTGAAAATCACACTTGGGTCATGTAAATAGACACTCAACCCTGATATTAATTTCGCACCCTATAGCACTTAGTAGTAAGTAGGCTTCACCTTAACAAATCAACCAGTCCAACTTTCATGTCGAATACTGGTCAATCTTCAGCCCATATTCCTAATACTGATCCATCATCCCAGCTAAGGGCGACTGCAGTCCCTGTACTGACTGGCAGATTAACACTATGTCATCAGCAACTCCAAGTGACTAGAGCTCTAAGTCTACTTTTAGTCACACTTCAACCTAATGCAATGTCTCCTTCACCAAATGTCTTTAGTGTATAGGCTACACAACATCGGAAATATATATGTAGCCCTGCATCACTCCCCTACCTATCACAGCCCACCCTGACTACCCATCTGTTAGACTAACTTGAGCTTCATGGGCGATATAATAAATACCAGTAAAGCGCCTACCCATGCCATTACATCAAATTTGTACAAGATTTTCAGTAACCTCCACCCAGTACAACACTTCCATACCCACGACACGTAGACACCCTATGTCTGTTTCTTATTTGTTTTCTCATTACAGCTACTAGGTGACGCACTCTCTTCCTTTTTCTTATCACAATATCACCGATCAGTTTCATGTATGATCATGAATTCCCAATATTATATACCTACCTATACATTCACGAAGCTAGACCTCAGGAGACTTTCCCCTTATATGCGTCTTTGAATCCTTTGAGAAATTTTAGGTTGGGGTCATCAGGAATGAAAGTTTTCAACATATTTACAATTTTTCCAACTTACTCTGTTAATAACCAGCATCCTATAACATCACCATCCTTTTCTGGAAAAACAAGCGTTTTCAAACACTCCTCAATTGCACTATCTACTAGAACAGATCTGAATGAAAAAAAGTCTTTTGCATTTTCCGCAGGGTTGAAAGGCAGAGCAGTTGAGGCAACTTGCATATTGCCTGCAGTTTTCGGTGTCTCGACTAAAACAAGGCAAAAAATTGTCGCTGGTTAAAACTCAAACTTACGAAAAGAATACGGATAGCTTTTCGATAACGTCATTTTTAGAAATAGTTGACCTTAAACTGCATAATTTTACAGCTAAAAGGTAGATATTTTAACTAGAGTTTTGACAGTACCTTTCGGGCTCGGACTGCGGCTGTTCAAACAGTATGGATCACTACGAATTTGCAGTGTCGCGCCTTGGAAATCATCATGTGTGCCCTCCTCATCTAACAGTGTATCATCCATAGCACTCATACTTTCGCTGTCCTTGGCCACACGTTCATTACCCTCGTATTTACATTCCGTCATAACGATATCGCTCACCAGCAACATCCAACTTCCATGTAAATAATCACGTGACGATCGCATTCCGATATGTGGAAATGGTGGGAAATATTTAAACAGCCATCTGCATGTTTGCAGTTTCTCTGGTATAATACCATTGTTGAAATATGGATAATTATTACGAAAATTAAAAAGCATTAGCTGTTATTTTCTTGACCGAAGAAAAAGTGAAGTTGACAGTCAACTCCGTTTTGTGCGCGTGTTAGCTCTGTCTTTACCATGAATACAGATTTGAAAAGACCACCTTTGGCCAAATCCAGGAGGTCGTCACTTTCATCATTGGATTTAAAAAGCCGAAGTAAACAAACAAATAGGAAAAGCGTGGATGATATAAAGATAAATGACGCTTTTACCACTTTTCGATATAAAAAAGAAACATCAGGAGACAACGCTGAAGCTGACACTGTGTTCATTTTTCCTCGTAATTGGCCAGAATGGAGTGATTACGAACTGAATACAGAGGCATGGAAAATTGAAGACATTGAAGATAAACAGAGTGTAAGGCTATCATCTCCAAAATTGATTTAAGCACCATGCTCTCGTTTGGTGTACTTTTTGATTCTATTGAATTATTCAGGTTTGGAGGTTGTGTAAGGTACATGAACGTAATGATCAGGAACAACCAAAATTTTAGTCTTTAATGTGCCACTTAGTCTATGAACACAACATCATATGATACCGGCTTTTGATCGTAATCACAATTTCTTCAAATGAATTTACCTATTTATTTTATAAAGGAAAAATATAATATACAATTAGAGCTAACTTGCTAGAGTAAAGAACTTCCATATTTCCTCAATATTCACAGTCCATTCAAGTCGGTTATTATTATGATCCTGAGAGAGTTTTACTTCCATGCTCTCAAATGAGGATTCTGGATCATTGGAAGAGACCAAATGATGCTTTTCAAAACCCATGCATTTTGTATGATGATACTGCTACATCCATTGACATCATTACACCTAATAAGCATCTCCTGAACAGTCGGGTAACTATAATGAGTAGCTCAGCTTCCAAAAATTTTCTGCACCAAAATACCAAGTACTGCCTGAGGTTGGTGTTGAAATTAAATATTTGAATTAAATGTGCGCCGGTTATGGTTCAACAGGAATGTTTGTCGTACGTGTATTGTAAAAAATGAAATAAAAAGTGTTTGTTGTGACAGTAGCCATTACCAGAACAGAGGTGTACCATGATTTCTTAACTAGAAATAATTTACTATCACCCATTAGAATATTTTTCACAAAATATGAGAGTTGTACGTGACGTATTTTTTTACAGTACATGAGATGGGTAATCTCATCTATAACAATGGTGCAGAAATTGGCAGAAGATACTCCTTTTCCAATTGAAGGAGAAAATCCTCAATATACACCAAATGGAGGAACACCTTGGAGACCCTGGCATCACATTTACTCTCTTTGCAAGGCCGGTAATGTTCCTCATAGGCCCGTCATGAACCCCAGTGGAAAATACATCGTACGATTATATTACCTGGTAAATTCATTTTATTGATGATTTATTATAGGGGTAGGTTATAGGTATCTATATCTGTCTCGGCATTGTCAATACGTGCAGTATATTTCTCCACTATCCACAGTATATTTACAGTTATATTATTGCACCAGTCTTGATTTGATAATACCATTACACATTTAACCAAAATGAGAAAAGAGGTGATGCAGGAATGGCTATATTGTATGGTTCTTGCTTATGAAGTGCTTATTATTGAACAGATCAAAGGTATCACCGAGCAATCCAATTACTTTTTAGAACTGCCAACATTACTCATGTTCCTGATAACTAATGCAGTTGCACTAAGCAGCAAAATTACCTCATTGAAGGTATTACATTAAGCAATTACAACACATCATATATATATATATAGTGCTGTGTACCAAGTGGTCTGCCCCTAACAAGTCATTTTATAAAAATGAAGGACATTATGCAAAAATAGTCTCTCAGCTTATGACATTTTATGGGGAAATTCAATGCCTACCCTATCAAAAGTGTCCAACGAGTTCCCAACCAAAGTCAGACCTAACACCTGACTTCCCAACCAAAGTCAGACATCCCCTACCAGTTCCCTGCCAGTTTCATGCATTCCCTACCAGTTCCATGCATTTCCTACAAGTTCCCAACTTTTCAATGCCATGCCAGGAATATGGTGTTCCAGATCTGACAATTTCAGATCAGACATTTTTGATAGGGTATGCAAGCGTTACCTTCTCACTTCAAAAGCAAGATTTGAAGCCAATGTGCCACGTTCCTCATCATTCTTCTGGAAGAATATTATTCAAATCCATGGGAATCCTAGCACTCCCATTTCAGATTATCTTCAACTGTGTTACTTTCATCAGGCAGAACCCTAATCAATTCCTGAGTTCCACCTGGTTCCATCATGCTGTATGACAAAAGGAAAAAATGGAATACAATTTATGTAAAAGCCAAAAGGATCCACATTACATAGCCTCTATTACATACATAATAGACTTCCTCCGAGAAAAAAAAATAAATCCTCAATTAAGCAGGCCCTGACGACTTTTTTGATTGAGAAATCATTTTTTAGTCTGCAGCATTTCCTGAAAGAAATCACAAAGTCACGAGAAACGCTCGTCCAGGGGATAAAAATTCTTTCCAAGCTCGGGTGAGATAGATGAGATCAAATAGAACAAAAAACAAAGGTATAAGAATCTAACTAATACCAAACAATGTATTTCAACAAATAGACAAATTAAGTACAAACCAACAATTGAAATATTCTTCCCATTTAGGGACACCCTAACAACTTGCAACAATAGAGCATTGCTACCAGGACACCCTCAAAAATGACGAAGTCTCACAAAAACTAACTCGAGACCGTCGTACGTAGCCAGCAAGTGAACAGCTTGCCGTCTCAGCTCAAATTGTGAGAGGGGAGGTATTTTCTGGCATAAGGAGGGGGTGTTTTCGGCAAGGTCAAAGTGGAATGGGGCTTACTGTGGAAATAGTCGATAGGTAGATTTTGAGGGATTTTCGTGCAAGTCCTTCGGCTAAGTCCGGAGGGTCATTAGTCTACTGAGGGGTTATGTCTAACGATGGCAAGGCAAAAACATTTGACATTGGTCAATGAAAACACTAGTCACTTCCACCTGGGGATCCACAGGATTAACTGCTGACTTGAGAAGCTAAGGCTTAGTCTAGCAGGCTAAGTCCAGAAGGTAATTAGTAACCGAGGGGTTATGTCCAACGAGGGAAAGGGGAGGGGGTATCAAAATGCCACAAGTCTTAACTCTTTCCTAGATGACTCTTAGAAGCCAGCTAGCAGTAATAACACTTTTTTCTCTTTATTTCTGTTTTTGTGTCTTCAGTATACGTTGTATTTTCTAATATTTTTTGTTTGAGTCCTTTGCATATGTTAGCTTTAGTGCAAGTTTTCTTGCATTTCACATGCACCATGCATTTGGAAGACCAAAATAAGATACCACTATGCATGACTAAAATAAGAAAAGGATGTTTGGTCCTAGACAAAAAAGTTTCCATTTATAAATTTTAGTTTGAGAATGAAATGCATTAATAATTGTGTAATTTATCATTGTGTAAGCATTTCAATCTGATGATTGCGGGGAAAGGAATAAGATCTAGCCATGGTAATAAGGGATTATATGAGAATTTCACTAAAAGGTGAGAAAAATTATGAATTGGACTTTTTATAATTATTTAAATTTCACTCCTTTAAGGGCTGCTGGAGAAAGATAGTTGTGGATGATAATTTACCATTTGACTCTAAGGGGAAAATGCTATTACCTGCAACCACTATTGATGGAGAACTCTGGCCCATGCTCTTGTCAAAGGCAATTCTCAAGATTGCTTCTCATACATGGAATAAAATAGAAGACCCAAGTGGTTTTCATCCCATGACATACTTGACTGGTTGGATGTGTGAGGAGTACACCAATGAGTAAGTTCGGGAAAATGAGACTTGATAGCATGCTAATACAACACAGCACTAAGATAGGAACTTGTACACCTCATATGTACAGGTGAGCTTTCAAGCACACCACACAATGACTGAAAAGACTTAAATATAGGTTCATTCTGTTCCAGAAATGACATTTTATGAAACTGTTTATGAACTGATCGATTCTTGCTCATAATTAGAATTAGAAGAACTAAAACTTAACCAATCTTCCTTTTACATCTCTTACCAAGGACCAACCAATATGTTACATCATCTCTCATTTGATCAAGCAATGTATGATCTTCAAGCCAGTACAACTTAATATGCATAGGTTATATGAAAACTTGTGGCCTGTGTGCAGAAACCTGTTTTTGGCCTGGATGAGTCTGTTTTTACAAATGGCTCACTCAAGGGTTTAAAGGGTTTCTCTTTCCCTCTGTTACTAGGGTAACGACCAAAGGAAGAGGTTTGCCTTCCCCTCCGAGTTTCCTTCCCCCAAATGTACCCTTCCCTCCACTCTTTGCTGTTGTGTACATTTAAGGGCCTGCAGTTTTCAAACAAGCTGTATATCTTCATCTTTATTTCCCTCAGCATTGGCTGTAACCACATATACAGTAAACTCTCGATAATATGAAGTCAGCGGACCGGAAAATCGGCACTTCGTAATTTAGAACATTTTAAAAAGGTCGTGAAAAATTTTTATCTTTGTTTTCTCTAACTTTTGTTCTCTTCGGCAACATTGTATATATTTTGTGGTCGCTCGCGAGAGCATTCTTAAAAGACGCATGTCTTAAAAGATCGTAAAATAAGTCCTACTGTGTCAATGCTTTTTAGTCGGGGATCGTAGTGTAGGCAAAATTTCGTCCCAGTATCGAAAACAAAAGTTGAACATTTTCTAATAAGAATTTTATTTTCGGAATAGTCAGTAGAGATGGGAATCTAGTATGGACGCTAAAAATAGACATTTGCTTCAAACATCTACGCTGTTATGATGGCAGCTGGCCCACCCGCGCAATAGTTTTCTTCTATCATAGCTATAAATAGCACGGAGCTAAGCCCGTTTCCAGAAAAAAAAATCATTCACAGGTTATTACTTGTACCGTCTTCCGTCTATCGTCAGCGGAATAAATGATCTTGGGAGGTAATATTGTTTCTTTTCTTCTACTAAGACCTTGATGGCAAATGGGGCGTGATTCGGCATATTTTTGGCATCGTCTCCTCTAGGATTATATGATGGCCGGGGAGTATGGGTTTACGGTGCGTGGGGGATTGTGCAGAGGAAAGATCCCAGTTGCGGGTTTATATTTATCTGTCTTGCTGAACTTGAAGGGGGAAGTAGGAAGGAGGTGGGGGAATAACGTCGCGGAACGTCTAAGACGTTCCTTCCTCTTCTTCAGGGTCGAAGACCCTCCTAATAACAAATGAAGCCGCATCCCTGACCCTCCCTATTCCACTCAACACCCGTAGCGGTTCCAATCAGCCACCACCACGTGCCCCCTGGGGTTGCTCAGAAGAAGAAGAAGGAACCTCACAGACGTTTCATGACGCCATCCTCCCACCCCCTCCCCTCATTCAAGCTCGGCAAGGGAGATAAAGATACTAGAGGCATGCACACGGGCGAAAAATAAGGGCGAGGGTCGCCAGCCTGTGTGTGAGAGATAAAGAGAGAGGCTCAACCCGAAGAGATTTGATGGACTTTTCCGAAGTATCACGGGAATTTGACGTGTTACCGAACGGAGTTTCACCTAATGGAGAACTTGCCGAGTGGCGGTCACCCTTCGGCTGGGCGGGCGACTGCCTCGATGTCGGGCGACCGACCTAAGATCGTGCCGCGTATCTTTTTCAAGAGTCTTTGCCGTTTGCAATATTTTTCACTCACTCTTTTGCCATCCAGGCACGTAGCCAGAAATCTGCTTCGGGGGGGGGGGGGGGGGGGGGGCTAAGTCTTGAGTAACTTGAAACGAATCAGCCTTGCCCATTCGGTGCCGATAAGCTACAAATCTCTTTCCTTAATTTTCAGTGCTTGGTATTTATTTTTACAGTGCCCATACTTATCTCTTCTCACTGGTAAAGTTCACTGCTAAAATCAGAACAACAAAATTTTTGGGAAAAAATTTTGGGAGGGGGGGGCTGAAGTACCAGAAGCCCCCCCTCTGGCTACGTGCCTGTTGCCACCCCTCCTCTCAGTATGGGTGAGCAACCCAGGCATCCGCCTAGGACCCGAGCACCAGCCCAGTATGCGGGCACCCTGGCGCACGTTTGCAGGCCTCTTAAAAGATACGCCCGCAACTGGGACCTTCCCACTCCACAACCGAACCCTTTTCCCCACCATGCACCGTAAACCCAAATTTCCCGGCTGTCATAATCCTTACTCCCACCAACACAACCCAAATTTCATAACGGCATCACCCACCCTCAATCCATGCTACCAGATTTTGGTGCGGTCAGCCCTTACACGGAGAGAGGAGCTAGGATCGCTCGCCTTAAAGGACGAGGTAGGGTTCACGGAGAATTTGAACGGCCATAATTCCAGGTGCACGGCCGCGAGCATGGTATGTGCCGTCACACGTAAGCTTTCATTAAAAGAAAATCGTGGACATTATGAACAATGCTGGTAACAGGTAAAACATAAAATATCCAGGATAAATAATGGCATTAACTAAGATTTCCACATTACTAAAGGTCTTAATGATACTCTGAGTTACGTGCGGAAAACGATGAGGAGATACTGGCATATGAGGGAGGTGAGTGCACTACTATTCACACATTTCATTTTTGATCCACCACAATCAGCAACACTGATTTGTTAGGTATCTACGCAGTGAAAGATAATTTTGCTGAAGTAGTTTTCCACCGAGATTTGTAAAAACGAATTCCATTTGTTCCTGGGTACCTGGCACGAAGTTTGTAATTTCGAAAGATTCATATTTTCGTGACTTCGTATTTTCAAATATTGCCATGTTATTACTATAGGATTTTTGCCAGGACCGGGTGTTTTTCTTCGTATAATCAAAACTTTCCAGTTCTTTAGGTCACTTTTTTTTGTAATAAAAGACAAGGACATGTTGATACATATATGTTTTGAGAAAATTCTGATACATTCCCGGAGAATGCAGTTGCTGAAGGTTACTCGGATTCTCCACTGAATTTACATGTTCCATTTCTGGTGACATTTTGATCTATGAGTCATCCATTACCTTTAGAGTTGTGTGTCCTGAGCATCTAACCTAGTGGAGAACCTAAGTGGCCTTCACTAAATATATGTTCTGGGTTCATAGTTCAGCAGTAATTTGTTAGGGCTAATCATTTTTAGATACTTTTAGATACACCATTCGAATGGTTTTCACACAAAAATTTTTTGAAAAGACAAAATACTTAGGTATATATCATGCAATATTTTCATGGGATTTGCCACATCACAGATACTAACAAATTCATAGAAAGTGTGTATTACAATATTTTATACCCACTGAAATTCAGAAAATATCCATCCTCCAATACTGTCCATTAATTATTTCAGGGAAATTGATAATTTTAAGTTATGGAAACTGATCAATGACATTCTTGAGGAGGAAGAAAAGGAAGAGGTTGTCAAAGTAACTGAGGCAGAGAATCCCCCAAATGAAAGTACAAAGAAAGGAAAAGGGAAGCAAGTAAAATCACCAAAGAAAGGCTCATCACCGAAGAAGAAAACAAAAAGTAAAACGGATGGATCTGAAGCCCCAGAGCTGCCAAAGACACCAGCCAAACGAACAGAAATGCTTGCTATTTTCAGCAACTGGAGTGAGGTAGAATGCCAAAATAAATTAAAAAAGCTAAATGCATTACACTCAAGAATAGGCTATTTATTGAGCAGTTGAGTTTTAATTTTTTTTTTTTTTACTTCTGGTAGCCAATCTACCAATTACGCTAAAGTCTCAACTATAATGCCAACAAACTTCATTCTCAAATATCACTATCAGTATACTTTCTCTATTCCTGGGTTATATAAAAGTAAAACTGTCACCTACGGAGCCATAATTAATATCATAGGTGTTAGGTCATCATAGTCACATTCACATAATTGATTTTTATCTTTTTAATACTGAAAATATCGATAAATAAAATCAAAATAAAGGTAAAACTTTCATGAAAAGAAAATTTCAAAAATTTACAACACAAAGAGAAATGAGCAAAAAGTATATCTCAACATGAATCATTTCATCTTTTTAACGCTGAAAATATTAAAAGTAAAGGTAACACTACAGTGAAAATAAAATTTAAAAATTTAGGATACAAGGACAAATGAGCAAAAGGCATATCTTATGTTTGCAGAAATATGATGCGAGTGAAGTTGTGCAACAAATTTTTCCCATGAAGGATCCATCTCAACAGCACAGAAATTATTCTTCCGATGAAAGATTGAAAAGAATGAATTTTCCAGTACTTTTTGAAGGGTATAAAGAAAAAGAAAAGAGCAAGGGAAATAAAATGAATGACTATCCCTGGAAGAGAAAGCTGCAAAAAACAGAACTCGGTCAGTATGTTAATATGTGTAGCAGTCTTTCATTTTTCAAAGCAGATCATATAGTTTCTTAATGGAGGCTTTCATGGTAAAATGTTTGAATGGAATTTTTGCCGGGGTATCTCCCATATATGGGAGATAACTCTATAGAGGTCTATGTTTTCTAATGACAGTTTTTCTGGCATTGCAACACTGGTGAAAATAAAGTGTGCATAAAGCATGAAGAAAATGTGCAGAAAGTGTAAAAGAGTGTGACATAAGTGGAATTTGGCAAAAGAGTAAGAGAAGTGTAGAAAGTGTGCGCACATTTTTGCACACTTTCTTCACAAGTAATTTTCACCAGGGAGAAAGAGTCCTTAGGTCAAGAGTTTTGATAATGATTGCTAGGTGTTATAATGGACCACAATTTCTGTAACAGTCTGTAATGACAGACAACAATCACCAACAGAGCAGTTGACCTAAGAATGCTGACTGCAACGTGTGTAAATGTTGTCTCAGCAAAATGGACTTATGCAGCAGGTACACCAGAATAAATTCTAATCCAGGTTACATGGATTTTTAATTCTTTTAAACATACTATTAGAGAACATATGATTGAACTGATACAAGGTACAACAAATTCTTTGAGAGTGGTAATAATGATTCAAATTTTGCACATTTTTTCGGATAAAATATAGCTACTAATGCTTATAAAGCATGATAGGTTTAACATGCTTGGTGAAAATTCACCCCCTGCCACTCACCTTTATGGTGACTGGCAGGGTATTACAAGATGTACATATTAAAACAGTCACTGCAGTCAATCATGATTGGGGCCTGATAAATTCTAAATCTGAAGGTTCAGTATCATTCAATTTTCTACTAAGAATATAATCATTAATTTGAATTTGTCTACACCTTTTCTCTCTCCAGAAAGCCTTAATTGCACACACAGTGCGAAATCATGAGTATATGATGAGCTTCAAAAATATTCAAAGAAATTCTTTTGCTTTCAGAAAAACAAAATTATGTCCCAGAATGCTTCATTAGAGCTTACAGCCATTTTTTCAGCATGTTGGAAGAAGTTTCAGAAGTAAGATATTCTACTTTTAATTTCATATGAACAATTTTTTCTCATATAATACATAGGAATATAGGAATAGATATGGCACAAAATTTCTGACTTTCATTTCAATACATTTAACACAATACCAATTACATGCTAACCTTTTCACATAATGTCTTGTGACACAATAATATGCACGCAAAAAATCTGCTGCAACATATCACACTACTCTCTGCTAATACTACTAATATTCTCCATCCAACCTTCTTCTTGCAATTGATTGAGGAGGCACTGACCTGCAAGATATTTCTTCAGTGACACTAATGCTTGATATTTAGAGGATATTTTCATGTTATGATCTAAATCAGAGTTAGCTCATTTAATTCGAAGAGACTTACATCCACATTTTATATAGATTGGCTTTTATTAATAAACCAGTAAAATGGAAGTGTATAGCATAATATAATGCCAATGTTTGTGATGATTATTTTTAATGCAATTAAGCTGGTATCACAATAGAGTTAATATAAGGACTGAAATGAGAATTTATTTAGTTTCTGGTATTATAACAAATTTCACTTTTACATCCACATTGAGATTGAAAGTGACAGACATTAATGCATCAATAAAACTCAACGTCAGGAATTTATAGCAGTCTCTTGGGGTCGGATCTATCATGAAAAAGAGGATGATGAGTAATGATAGAGTTTACATGGAAGTGGTTTCAGCTTTATCTCCTTCTTTCCTGGGCAGCATAATTATTTTGATAATCAAACAATAAATCTTGATAATCATATGCAGTTAGTTGAATTAAGCAGTAATAGGTCCAATATCCTTTCAAATAAATACATATATGGTGTTCCTCAACGTTCAGTCCTTGGTCCCTTGGATTGATCAATGATATTCCTTTCCATGATACTTTTAGTACTCTGATGTATCCAGGTGATACCACATTTCTCCAAAAATATTAGCTTACTTTGGATTTTAAAGATAAGTCAAACCATCCTCTTACAAGCTCTAAGCTGGTTGCCTCAAAATGGTTTAGTCCTGAACACTGATAAAACCCAGAATTTATGTTGGAGATTTGGCTTAGCTGTTAAAAATCAGTTAAATCGAAAGGAAATTTACATTGATAGCAAGCTAACATGGGCTTAACATATTTATTTAATAAGAAAGGAACTCTTTAAAGCCTTGTTAATGCTTAGAAAACTTATAATACTGATTGCTGACATACTCTTCAAAACAATTTATTTATCTCTATTTCACTGACATATCAACTATAGGGTGATCCCTCAATGTGTGGAAAGTCTTTCTCCTCCAGAAAAAAGGTAATCAGAGTCATCGCTAATTCCCCTAAAGCTAGGCATACCTACAGTATATGACATCAATATGCATAAAATTCTTATGTATATCAAGGATTATCTTGGTAAACACTCACTTAGATCCAATGTACATATTTATAATATAAAGAGAAAATATGTATCATATTGTTGTAGCATATAGAATAGAACACATTGCACATTACAGCAAGTCATCATAAAAGAATTGGCATAAAAAATTTCAGCCTTCTACCCTCTCAAGCCAGATCAGTCTAATGAGAAATTCGATAGAATTCTATTGACTTGACTCACAACTGAAGCCTATGTTCAGTAGCTGAATTCTAGGAGCTCGATGCAAATGAAATGCATTTCTAATATTCGTATGTTAAGTGCTTCACACTAAGTGCATGTTGGCTACCCTAGGATAAACTTTTCTTTTTTGCATTGCTTTTATGTATGTCCTTTTTATTGTGCTTGACGACCTCTGAAATGTTCAAAACACTGATTTGATAAATGAAGATATTATTATTATTGCTATCAGTCTCTGCAATAAACCTATAAGGGAAAATGGAGGGTAGACATTTTCCGAGAAGGGAGATAAAAAGTGATTCATTAGATTGCTTATAATAATGCATGTCATTAATTTTGAATTAAGAAAAACTGAAAAGGTAGTGTGAAGCTACAATTTTTTTATGAACAGTACCAATAATTTTCAATCTAACTGCTGCACTATTTAAGTATCATTCATTAGTTTTTAGTGTGTTAATCCTCTTTGGGGGTAAACCAATCTATCCTCATTGTAGTAGTATTTATTTAGAAGAAGTAACTGACGGTTAAGGTAATTTACACCATGTATGATAGGTGGGCTTTTGGGTAGAGGTAGGCAGTTTTCAAGGAATAGAGGAAGGATGGAATGAAATTAGACATCAGCATTAGTCTACCATTAATGACAGATGCCCAGGGATCCACTGTTTTACATTCCATCTGATGGACTGACTATTGTTCTTGAAGTGCCACACAGCATTCAAGTGGAAGCCGGTGTGCCAATGAAAAATCTCCACAGCTGAGATTTGATCCTGGACCTTCAGGATGGGAGCCAGTACTCTTGCTGCCACTCCAACAAAATCCCTTTCCTACCTCATTATTGCTTATTTTGCTAAAATGGTCTGTGAGGATGATGGTTTGTGTAAACAATTGTTACCTTAACCTTAAGGTATGAAGTCATAGCAATTATTCAAAGACAAAGATATAGATAAGACTTTGACCTGTCCAACTACATAAATATTTTTTCTATACAAATGATTTTTGGGTGGTGTCTCAAAAACTTGCAACGTATGCCTGAGGTTCATCATATGCAGGCTGAATTTTTTAATTGCCACCTTCTCAAAGACGTCATGTAGGTATATTTGCTGCATCCTCATGTTTGACAAGAAACTAAAAAACACAGCCAAATTCTTAATATATCATGGATAACTTTCAAGGATATTATTGATATATTGTTCCCTGATAATCCACCTTACTTGATTTTTCCTGTACAAGAACTATTCACATTCAGGTATCAATACATAAATTGTCGGTCTACTGAGTAACTTTACCATTTTGCTAGCAAATTAAACTGCAAGTATTTCCTCTTCAGGCTCCTATGAAGGAAGTTAGTGAACCTCCCCCTGATATAGAAGATGATGGAAAGGATTCAAAGAAGGCCGATGATAAAGGAAAGAAAGGCAAGAAAGAAAAGAAAGGAAAAAGCACGACTGATAGTAAAAAGAAAGGTAAAATCTAATATGCCACTGGACAAAATGCAATAATAGAATCTCAAGGATAAATTACCTATTCTGCTCAGTAGTTGGGTTCTTTTCAAGAAGTTCAGGGTCTCCCTAATATTGACTTAAATCAGTTGTGACTTTAAGCCACCAAATTTTTAATAATTGTCTCTTTTTTTATTGGATGGTATTTTGTCTTAAGATCTTTGCTCGAGCGAATAGCATTTCTTATGCATGCATCTATATCTACATTAACAAAATAGAGCATGCATAAACTCATTTTAGTGTACATTGCATACCTACCTTACTTCATGGTTAAAGATCCATTAATTCTAGTGATGGCCGGATCGGATCCGTGGATCTTTCATTTTACTAGCTTTCGGATTCCGATCCAAAGACACGGAGTAAAATTGGATCCGAATGGTAGATTTTAAATTTTCGCGACTTAGCGATCGAAGCGCCCCGTGAATGAATGTAGGTGCGGTAGATATTGACAAGAAGAGGATGTGTAACTCAGGTCACGATATTAGATGAGAATTTTCCCGTGCGACTAGAAGCAAAAAAAAAGAAATATGACTTTTTTCCAATTACCCCGGTATCGCGAGAAAAAAATACGCAGGATGTCACGCGAGTAGCCTATGATCGCCGGGATCACGCGGACACCGAATGCTAGTCTAGTGCGCGAAGTTCGATCCCTATCGCAGTTTAATTTTTTCTTTCAGTCGTTGCATCGGAAATGCTATCATCTCCAATTTCAAACCATTACATCTGAATACTCACTTTATTATACTTTTGTTGTTTAAATTAGATTTACAAATGTACCACTCATAAATTAAGAATGGTCGGGTCGGATCCAAAGATCCACGGGTCTTTCATTTCATCGCTGCTGAAATCATATCCGAAGACAGTATAAATTCAGATCCGGATCGGAGATTTTAAAATTTCGCGGCTTAGTGAGCGCGATTATCGATGCGCCCCGCGAATGGAATGTAGGTATGGTAGATACTGAAAAGGAGAGGTTGTGTAACTCGGGTCACGAAATGACAAGATTTTTTGCGTACCACTAAAACAAAATAAAAAATACTCGTCTTGACTTTTTTCTCCATATGCGCAAGAAAAAATAAAGCCAAATGTCACCTAAATTCGCCAGATTCCCGTGAATCTATGATAGCGTAGTTGTTAAAAATGATAGCTAGTGAGCTGCCGGTCCCGAGTTCGATCCTTGACACTGCCTAGGAATCCAGGCCATTCCTAGGGTAATGCAAGCAGGCAGTTAAAAAAGTAGATTATCAGAAATTTCATGTTAATTTATAAGTCAAAAAAATAATAAAATTTGGCGTTAGTGAAATGATTGGAAAATTTTTTATTACAGAATTAAATTGTGAGATCATCACGTTAAAATTACAATGTATTTTTGAGTGGCGCATTTCTAAATCTAGTTTAACCGATGGAAGTACAAAAAAAAACAGTATTCACGCACAAAGGTTGGAAATGAAGGATGATAAAGTTTTTGATTCAATGGCTGAAAGAAAAATTTTAAACAGCGATAAGAATCGAACTTCATTACCTGCAATCCACTACCCCACTCTGCTATTGTCGGCTTACCTGAGTTTGGAGAATGCAGGCTCCCCACATGTCATTCTAATTTTTTTCTGGCAAATGAAGAAAAAAATCCGAGACTTTTTTTAAATTTTGGTTCTTATAGTAGCATGAAAAAAGGCTAATCTTATTTCAAGATCAGAGTTACACCACTTCTCCTTGGGCGTATAAAATTCTCAAATTTCCTTTTAAAGGTTATTATTAATAAGACATTGCAAAATTACTAGTTTAGCAGCTTGAAATATTCTATAATAATTTTTTTGTCCAAAAAATGGAATCCCCAAATATTCCAAAAATGGGATCTCTTGGCCGCATTAAAATTTTTTTTTGTGTTTCTAAAAAAGAATTTGAAGGCATTCAAGGATTTGATTAATAATTGGAAAATAATTCCTTTAAATAATATAAGTATGTACTAATAATATTTCTTTTAACTGCACTCTAAAGAATAGTTGTACAGGTTTCAAAAATGTATTGCTTGATGAGTATGTGATAAGGAATGTGATCTTTATATAAGAAGTAATAAGATATGGTTATTGCATCCGTAAATCTTGATCCAGGAAAATATTATCCACATAGATAATAGGAAGTTGAATTTTTTCTACAATAAATTTACTTGTTTTTTGGTAATTCAATTGTTGCTGTAATTATATATTTATTAAAAATCTAGGATTAGAAAAGGAATGAAATTCAGAATTGAGTATCTGAAACTAAGGATCCGAAACCAAGATAAAGATCCAAACCCAGGCAAGGGTCTGGTTCCGGATCCGACAAATAACCTGGATCCATCCATCACTGATTAATTGTAATAAAGACATGACATTTTTAAGTCAAATTTACAATCTAATAAAGACAGTATGATTATCAGATGTAACCATGCTACCAAGCACAAAACTTATAGCATACCAAAATGAAACAATGGGGATCTACATTTCATATATTGACCTTACTGTGCATGTAGTATCAAGCATTGACTGGTTCTCAAGGAAAGAGTTTACTTATGTTACAAAAAAATTTGATTTGCATTTGAATAATGAATACACACTACAGAGCTATCTGTGGACCCTCTCTTTCTAATTATCAACTTTGTGAAAGGTTATAAGGAAATAGTATAACTTTCTTGAAGAGGGCCTGAGGTTACCAGACTAAGGCAGTTCTGTGCAACCAGCACGACACTACGGCATGTAAAGGTTGCATAACGTCAAGGATATACAGATATTACCTATTCCCCCTGATGAAAATACTGAGTGACCCAACTGTGATGCAGCGATTTTCAGACCAAATCACACGGGATGTCACTGAAAACTCACTCGCCACTAAATTTTAAACGACTAGTAAAATGTTTGATTTGTAGTGTCTGACTTCTCTACTTCTATTTTAAAATATGAATTAATTGAGATTTTTAACAATTGCATCATCTATTAAATTTGGTGAATGGGAAAATCTCTGGGCCCCCAGTGATATACCCATTTTGATACATTCTAATTCCAAAAAATCCTAAGGGGAGACCCGGCCTACTCAAAAATTATTTCAGAGGACATTGATTTTCCTTCCCTTTTCCCTTTAATTCTGGTCAAGAAACATGGACCCGTGAATAAATATATTTATTATTATTAAATCAAGTTAAAAATTGACCCAACTTAAGTACCTACCTCTGTTGATAAATAAAAACAGAAAATGCATTCAAGTTCGTTTGGAATATTAAGAAAAATAGCTGTATCATTTGGAAATGACTTCCACAAGAATAGATGCATTATTGATCCTTATTATGTAAAAGATATTTCAAAGATTCATGTAGTCTGCATTCCATTGGTTTATATCTTGTCTTCACTTTTCCAGGAAAGGGAAAAGGTGGCTCACAGGTAAAAAATCCTGTCAACTTAGGAAAAATGATGGTGGACACAGGAAAATGGATCTCTTTTGATTCGCTGGCATCTCTACTGGAGTAAGTACTATTGTAAATATCAAAGGATGGTGAAATACATGGTTATGTACCAAGGAATCAAATCTGAACATGATGTGATAAAATTTCAGGGGTATTATACTGATTCACAAGCCCATGCTATTTACTTCATCTATCCAGAACCCTGATTTCAGTCGCTTACTTGCCCCAAAACTTATATCTACATCAGAAAACTTTGATGATATTGAAGAAGAAAGTGAGTTATGCTCAGAGTTTGCAGCTGAAGAAAAAAGCTACATTTGTATCCTATGAAACTAAATTTTAGAGAGTCATAATCATGAAATGATGATTGAAACTGCATGAGCAATTTCCAATTTTATTTTTGCTTCATAACATGTCATTGATTTCTCATAAAACACTTTTTATTTTGTTTTCCTGAGAAATGAAATGTGCTACACATTATCCATATTTTTAGGTGCAAAAAATTATATGCATAAAGTAGGTTTTGTTCAATTTGTGACTGATGTAAGGAAGTCTGTATGTGAATTCAACCTCATTCGTGTCCATAATAGCCAGGCTAAATGGTCATCTCATCATCATTTCTGTTTAGTCCTCTAGCCTGTGAAATCACTTGGTCTCACCAACAGTCAAAAATGCTTTTGAGAGAAAAGATGTTTCCATGAATACTTTCCTTAATAGATTACATTCAGTCCTTGATTCCACAGAAGAAATGAACTTCATTGTTGGCTTATATATGCTCCCAACACCTACGAAACTGGATGAAAATTACAGTACAGCTTTCGACCTTATGTTGAATGCATGTGAAGGAGAGAATGAAGAATATTTTAATTACAATTCATCCCCTTTTATGTGCGACAGGCATAATTTGTACAAATGGAGGGGAAAAGCATATGATGAGGTACTGAATAATAACAAAAAGTATTCAGAGCAATGGTTGGAGTTTAATGATGGTATAATTTGTGAGATAGAAGGAGAGGGTGATCAGTATGCTGTACATGATACTCTATTCCTTGATAAAGATGCCCTAGTGATTGAAATAAGCATAGATGATGTTGGTGATGATAAATCTGAAGATGATGAATGGGAATGTGATGAATATGTATTGAAATCATATAAAGTTGGAGGAATGATTACAAAAAGGTGTGAGGATATAATCTCTCTGCATTGTGATGCACCAAAACATATGCCTGCCTCTCTGAGTCAGTCTTCATCACAGAAGTTATTCTGGGAAAAGAAAAGTGTCTTGTATAAGCGTCTCAAGCCAGTTCCACAAATAAGTGGTTTTCTACTATCCAATCAACTCCAGTCTTCAAAGGAACATCATTTCAAAACACCGCAAGATATCGAAGTATTTTATGGTCATCCTAAAATGTCTTATCAGCCTCAGTCATTGAGAAATTCAACATACCTGGGAGTGGAAATGTTCAGATGGGATGACTGTAATGTTGCTCATCCAGAGACACAATTTCACGTGCTAAATGGCAAAACTATACATTTTGCACTCCCACCCGGGCAAGTATACTAGAGACTATAAGCAGTAATGCGAGAAAAAGATTCACCCTTATATTGACATTCTTTTCCTAGTTTATGTAAGTAATAACTTATGGAAGTTGTTTTAGCAGGCGTCACATCTTCCAGCTAATCATAAGGTCTGCTTCATTCTACTCTCTGCATTTACTTTCGGATGTACAAATCATTCATACCATGTCCAAGAGTGATTTATTTGCAGCAATGAAAGAAGACTGTGCTATATTGGCACACCGTGAAAGTAAGGCTGTAAATTATTTGGTCCTTAGATTGTAATTTACCACATCAAGAAAATAATTATATGTACATGATCATTCACTTAGTCAAAATGGTATTTTGCAGAGGCAGTTCACCAGAACTTTGAAAAATTAATTTCCAGCTTATGCAACGATGGATTTATCAAAGCTAAATGGGATTTACACAATGCATATCTTCCTCTCTGTTATGGTGAATTGCAAACAAATGAGAAGGAACTGATACACAAAGTAAGTATTACTGTCTGATTAAATTTAGAAATTAGCATATGCACTAAGAAATATTAATCTATATTTCATCTTCATGGGCTTTTATACATAGACTGGCAACTAGCATTCTTAAAAGTTACTTAAATTATAATATTCATCATCATTGGTCAACAATCCTAAGATTGGTCTGACGCAGCTTTCCACTCAATTCTTCATTCGGCCAACCTTTTCATTGTGACATATTCTTCTCTTTTACATCCCTCATAATCTGTTCCATGTATCTCATACAAGGCTTGCCTTTTCCAATCTTCACGTTCGCCTTTTCCTCGACGATTGTCTTCATCAGGCCATCGTGTCTCAAGATATGGCCAATTAAGTTGCCCCTCTTCTTGTTTAACTTAAATTGTTCTTCTTTTTAGAGTTGTCAGCAGACTTCTCTTTTCTCCTACTCTTCTTAAGACTTCCTCGTTACTTACTGGGTCGATCGATTTAATCTTCATCATTCTTCTGTAGCACCACATTTCGAATGCTTCTACCCTTTTCTTCTCCGCTGCTGTCATTGTCCATGCCTCACTGCCGTAAATAAACATGCTCCAGATGTATGTTCTGATGAATTGTTTCCTTACTTCTACGCTTGTATTTCCAGCTGTAAGTAGATTCTTCTTTTGATAGAATGCCCTCTTTGCCTGGGCTATTCTACTTACTATTTCTTTCTTGCTTTGTCCATCATTGGTTATTCGACTTCCTATGTAACAGAACTCTTTCACCTCATCAAGTTTTTCTTTTCCTAGTTTGACATTGATTTTGGCCACTTCTTTCTTGCTGCCCACCAATATCTTAGTCTTCTTCTTATTTATCTTCAGCTGATATCTGGCCATTGTTCTTTCCATGGTTACTAGAATTTTGTTCAGATCCCTCTCTGTCTCTGCTAATAGTGCTATGTCATCAGCGAATAGCAGCATGCTTATTTTTCCTCCATGGATAATCACTCCAGGAGACTTCTCTTTGATTTCATTGATGGCTCTTTTGATGGAAACATTAAAAATTACGGTAGACAGTGCACAGCCTTGTCTCACTGCTTTCCTCATTCTTGCCTCTTCACGGCTGGGTCCTGATTTAATCACAGCTACCTGGTTTTTATATAGACTATGGATTATTCTTCGGTCATTGTACAACACTCCAACTCCCTTCAGAATTCTAAGCATCGAATTCCAATCCACATTGTCAAAAGCCTTCTCTAAATCCACAAATGCAGTGAATGACGGCTTGTTCTTCTCCATTCTCTTTTCTATGAGCAGTCTAAGGGCCAATATTGCTTCTCTTGCACACTTACTTTTCCTGAATCTTAATTGATCTTCATCCAGGAACTCCTCTGCTTTTTGATCTATTCTTCTGCAGATAATCCTGGTCAATATCTTCGATGCATGTATCGTCAGGCTTATTGTCCTAAAATTTTCGCATTTCTCTGCTCTTTTCTTCTTGGGAATAGGAATGATGATGTTTTTCTCGAAGTCCCTTGGTATTTCTCCTGTTGAGTACATGTTGCAGAGGGTTTTGTAAAGATGAGTTAGTGTCTTCTCTCCTGCATTTTTAATTAGTTCTGTAGGAACATCATCAATATCAGAAGCCTTATTCATCCGAAGATCCCTTACTGCAGCATTGAATTCCGATCTTAATTACTAATTCTGAAAATTCAGATGATATGGAGTGGAAACAAAACATGATAACACAGAAAGAAAAAACAGGAACCAAATCCAAAAAAATAAATTTCACTACACCCCGGGTTTCACTGCATTACAGCATCGTCAGGTCTGATGATGCTGTAATACAGTGAAACCCGGGTCGTAGTGAAAATTATTTTTGAGGATTTGGCTCATGTTTTTTCTTTGTGTTATCTGATCCTAATATTTATGCTCCCAAATCATCCTTTTCCACTTCGCTTTCCTCTTTGATAGCTTTTGTGCTGAGATTGTTTCTCTTGTATAACTCTTCCAGATATTCTTTCCACCTCTTCACTTTGTCTTCATTTTCAATCAAAATTTCTCCATTGTTGTCCCTTATCGCATTGCATCTTGTGCTCCGTTCTTTTAAGTGGTTCCTCACTATGCTGTAGGCAGCTTCCACCTTTCTAAGTGCAAGGTTGTTTTGTACGTCTTCGCATAAATTCCTCATCCACATCTCTCTAGCTTTCCTGGCTTTGCGGCTTATTTCGTTCCTAATTCTTTTGTAGCAAAGCTGCCCTTCTTAAGTTTTCGCATTCTTGTACTTTCTTCTTTCTTCAATCAAGTCTAAGACTTCCTCCGTGATCCATGGCTTCTTCTTGGAAACTTTTTTTCTTCCAAGAACTTCTTTTGCTGCTTCCTGTAGTCCACATTTAATGTTTTCCCAACGCTCTTCCACTGATTTCTCAGTCAGGTTCTCTCCTATGTTGTTTCCCACTGCTTTTTGAAATGCCAGCTGATGTAGAGCCTCCTTTAGTTTTTCTACTTGCCATATATTCTTCTTTGTTTTCTTCAATTTCTTGAATTTTAGATGGCATTTCATCATCACTAAATTATGGTCACTGTCGATGTCTGCCCCAGGGTAGCTTTTGCAGTCCTTCACTTGGTTTCTAAATCTCTGCTTCACTAAAATGTAGTCTATTTGATATCTTCTTCTGTCTCCTGGCATTTTCCATGTGTATCTTCTTCAGTTGTGATTTTTAAACAATGTGTTGGCGACCACTAACTTATGTTGTGTGCAGAACTCCAGCAGTCTTTCTCCTCTATCGTTTCGGTTTCCAATCCGTATTTTCCAGTTATTCTTCCATCTTGACCTTTGCCGACAATGGCGTTCCAGTCTCCTAAAATAATTAGGTTTTCTTCTCCTTTCAACTGTTTTATAACTTCCTTGATATCTTCGTAGACGTCTTCCAGTTCTTCATCTTTGTAGTCCATCGTAGGCATGTAAACCTGCACCACTACCGTATCTACAGGTTTGGTCTCAATCTTCACCATTATTATCCTTCCATTGTGCTGCAGGAAGCTCTTCACATGCATTCCAGCGCTGTTTCTGAGTATGATCCCTACTCCAGCATTTCCATTTAATGATCACTTTTAAATATTAGTTAAGATCATTGAAAATAAGCTCTGTCGGTGAGTCTATTACATGGTGTACACTTTAATAAAACTGCAGGGTTATAAGCAAGCAACCCAGGGTCCAGTGGGAAAAATTAACAAGTTTCCACAATTTGCTGTTAGCAGCACAGTGATTTCCAAAGGCGAAAGTGGTTTCCATTTTAACCGAGATATAACAACATTAACTTGTATCTGGGGCTGAAAAGTTTCTTTATCAATGTTAATTGACATCCGCATAATAAGGATTTAAATAAAATAACTCACAGCACTGTAAAAATCTACTTTTAAAAATTATAATTAATTGTTTATAGTCAATGATGATATGAAATCTTCCCATGTTTAGAATTAAGAGTTTCCCCTCATCCACTAAGTGATCAACACAAAGGCCAATGAGCAAGATGTTTGGATATTCTTGGAACTACTACCTTGAGGGTAAGGGTATATGGCTTTCAAATTGTGGTGAAATAATAATTAGAATTATTCTTTCACATTACAATTAGACTAGAAGAAAAGGGTGAAAATACACTACAAGAAATGCTAAATAGTAATAACATTATCTACAAGTATGAAGGCTGTAAAAAGGAATAAGGAGTTGTTATTGTACATTTAAGTAGTACAGAGTGAGTGTACATACCCATTAGAGATGGGTCAAATAGCAAATTTCTCAAACTCGAATATTAAATCATAGCTCGAATTTCAAATACCTCAAATACTAGAATTTCACATTGTATATTAAATATTCTACTAATGTATTTGATGTCTGCATATGTAAAATGGTATACTCAATGGAGTTAAAAAATTAACTCCTTTATTTTAAAATTTCAAATTTAATGAAATTAATAAAATCATATGCATCAATAATATCATTGGAAACTTATTGCCGACTGCAGATTTTTATTTAAGAATACAAGCATCCTCACGTGTTCAGGATTTAATCTGCTTCTTTTCTTGTCACAAATTAAACCTGAGGTGCTGAAGAGTCGCTCAGAAAAAACTGTTGACGGCAGGGTGATTAAATACTTTGGAGATAATTCCTTCATGTGAGGATACAGACTATTCATTTTCAAGTAATTAAAAATGTTTTCACAAGGTGGAGGCAAGTCTTCTGTTCGGTATCTTTGAATTTCTTCCTCTGGAGTTTCCTGACTCTTTCTGCTTCCTGAACCTGGTGCTGTTAGCATCAATTTGGAATTAAGTCCCCACATTTTGTGTTCATACTTTACATTAGATTTCATCTGTGAGCTGCATGCTTTTATGGTCGAGAGTCCTCTGGATGACATACTCAACACTACTCCCTCACCTGGTCACTTTGTATTTATTTTTTGGCAATCCAGAGGACTCTGTTATGGTCCAGAGTTATCTATGTAGTCGTAGAGTTAAAACCAAAGATGTCATATGGATGTGTATGGTATGGGCACCCAATGGTGTATGGCACGATATTCAAAAGTACTGTAGTTCATTTATTTAGCATCACCATTCAAGATCTCGAATATCGAATATTTTCCACTATTCGAGTATTCGCGGACACTACTCGCACATCCCTAATACCCATGAATATGTACAGTAATGTGTTAGGCAAGGTGTTTCATAATATAATCTTTTTTGGTGAAACAACATTAATGAAATTATGAACTATGGATGTTATTCTGGGTGATTTAGCAACTGTACTATCATGTTAAAAGCCAAAATAACTATTTGCCAATAATAGTACCTCTGGTCACTTTGCAAGAGACCACTTTATTTACTCACAACTGATTAAAATATTCAGATTAGCAACCTGTGTACTAGTTTGGTAATGTGTAATGTACATGCTGAGTAAATATCTAATTTAAGTAGATTCAGCTGGATGATATATTATGGACTCCATTCATTGACTCATGGTTCAAATAATTCCTGTATAAAATAATACTGGATTATCTTTGAACGCAACCAGTATTTGACCTATGAACTTTTTCTCCATCCACTAATGTGAATCTTGTTAGACAGGAACAGATAGATGTAATCACTTATTTTTAGATTTTTACATGATGCAAAAAATGTTATCTCTTACTTCTGATAGACTTCATTTTGCCAAAAATGTAACAAACTGTTGATTGATCACTCAGGCATTCAAAGAAAGTATAAGGAAGATAGTAATTGAAAACATTCCACCATCGAATCTTGATAATGTGCTTCATGCACTTAAGGTTGTATTCCTTGATGCTGCTTTCGAAAAAGGTGATTTTAAACATGAAGATACTATGGGAGAAGATTATGATAGAAGGATATCCCAAAAGAAGGATTCCACTTTGAGACGAAAAGTGACACAAGTTCAAAAGTAAGATGAAACTGGTTTTAAAATATATGAATTCTACAAGAATAATGCTGATAAAGTATAATAATTACTAAAACAATAATAGGCTGTAGGCTCAGTTGAGCAATGCAAATAAGCAGGAAGTGACACACAAAAAAGGTTTAGCACTGAAAACACATGAACAGGACACGTACATGTGTAAATGAACTATTTCAACAGGTGTCCCTGCCATCATCAGCAAGATTACTGTCAAAAAGTTCATTTGTATGTGCGAGTATTAAAAATTTTGTGAGTCACTTCCAGCTATTACATTGTAAATTTATAGATTTAGTTAAAAAAGCAATACTTCTAACACAGTTTTGCAAGGTTGATTTGAATTTGATTGCAGCAGAGAAGAAGAGGCAGCCACAAAAATTCAAACATTTTTCAAAAGAATTTTGGACCGAAAGCTATTTTTGAGCCTAGTGAAGAATAAGGAAATTCTTTCTCAAAATTTGGATCATTTAAACACTTTATTAAAGTCAAATAATGACATAAAAGTAATGAGGTAATTATCTGAAACAATTCAATAATAGCTCTAAAAATATACAATTTTCAGCATTCTTGTAGTAAATTTTACAGTAGGATGCAGTAGAATCTAGTAGGGTACATCTAGTAGAGTGCATTCCTATCTCTAACAGTTAGAATCATAGATGAATTTTGGTTCGATTTTATTAATACTATCTTGGTCAATGATAAATCTTTCATCAGCTTTCATTAGCATTAAATTAACACAAGTCAATTCATTACGTAGGTACTAATAAATGATATTCTGAATTATTAAATAATTTATTTACTTTATTAAAAAATTCTGATGGAAACAAATAAATTTTAGGACAATGCTGAACATAATGCCCTCTTTAAAAAATTATTTTGGCCTTTCACAAGAATTAAGAAATGAAATAAATGTTTATGAATGGAAAGGATTAACATTAGAAATTGATAGAGATGGATGGATACCTCTAGCAAGATATGTATTTGGGTGGGATTCTGAACAGGTAAGGAAAATATAAAGTTGGCTACTAGCTATGCCTTATAATAAATTTTTTTTGCATGCCCATGGGATATTGAATATCCATCAAAGAAACATATATGTGCATATTTACATATGAAAATGAAGGTCAGTAATGGCCCCTTTGAATTTTTCAGGAAGTAATTTCATCAGTATTCCTCACTTGCCCTTTGGGCCGCTGGGTGATGACGATAACTGACAATGATAGTGGGCAGGAAGTACATCGGATCAACCACTACTGTATTCCGTATTCTTTTAAGGCTAATGAGGTACCTAACATGTAAATTTTTGTATAAAATAAGCAATTATTTTATCAAACTCATAAAATTACTTTAACCCTTCCTGGTCCACATTTTCCACATGGTGATAACACAGGATAGGGTACTTTATTGTGCAAAGAGCAAACAGTTCTGATAACAGCCAAAATATAGCATATGGATATGAAAACTCGGTAAATGGTATATAATTTAAACACATAATGTGACATCTAAAGGTGTTGAGTAAATGCACAATTGAGTGGAGCTAGATATTGGTCTGGAAACGGTAAAGAGGTGGTTTAGTAGGCACCTATCTATAAATATTAAGTGTCTCTCAACATGTAATAGTGGGGATAAATGGAAATATAGTTCCAAATATTTCCCCCAGCTATTAGAATAACTTCATCTAAGTAATGAAACACTAAACAGTAGGTTGGTTATTCAGGGGAGGCGACCGACAGCTGAGGTCATTTGCGCCATTTAGGATAGGTGGGTAATTAGGTATTGGTAGGAGTTCTCAGGGAACAGAGGAAGGGTGGAGAGAAACCCGGCATCGGAATTAGCCTACTCTTAACGAAAGGCGCCAAGGGGACCACGGCTTAACGTCCCATCCGATGGACGTAGTACTGAACTTGAAATGCCCTCCACTAGGCACTCAAGTTGGGACCGGTTTTCCACTGAAAAGTCTGCCATTGCCGAGAATCGAACCCGGGCCCTCGGGATGGGACGCCAGTACTCTAGCCACCACACCAACCCTATCCCCATTAATCAGTATTGAAGAACTTAAAAAGTGCAGAATGGAAAGTTCAAAAATATCAATAATTCTTTTCCTGATTACTATACCCACATCTTAACCTTGGATTAGTTTCATAGTATCATCACTTACTTTTTCTTTACTTAAAGTCAGAATCACATTATAATTACACCTATTTACGAGTGAATTCAATTGTCCCAATCATTGACTTCATTTTACTTAATGATCTATATCTCCTATCAAAAAGATCTACCAGGCATATCTTTGCAGCTCATTGGGGTCATTTACATATAGTCACGAAGGTGAGAATGTTGGTTTTGGAGAGATGAGGAAAGGAATTGGCAGTGTGGGTAGGCAATGAGTGTTTGTTTTCAATAATTCAATGAGCTTTCGCTACACCTACTAAAAAGTCTTGCAATAGAAACTGGTTGATATAATGACTAGAGTACTGGCTCATCACCTTGAGGGCCCAGGTTTGTAATCCAGAATCCAGATTTTTCGGTGGCTTACCAGTCCCCACATGAGTGTGGAGTGGAGGATGAATCAAGTTCAGCACTCCAACTGTCAAATAGTACATAAAATTGAATACTTCTTGGTGCCTTTAATTAAGAAGGTTAATGCAGTTGCTGGGTTTTGTTTCACCCATCCTGCACTCTTCCTAAATTTCTTATGTCCACATACCCCGCCTTAATGGCACAAATGATCTTAACTGTCAATCGCCTCCACTAATAACAAACAATAAAGTGACAAAAGGTAGACACAGGCTACAATATTAAAAATAATGATGTCAAGAACAACGACATTAATGAAAGTATTTCTTTACAGAAAGGGTACACGTTCTTTGCTTTCGGCATTGCTGAACAACAGTCATGGTCTACTGTATCTTGGAAGATCAATCAAATTGTACAAAAATCAAGTCCTCCATTACTCATATACCAGAATGGAATGATGTCTTATGATTCAGAAAAACTACCTAAGCTTAGGGCTGACACACTTTTTGGCTACTACACACCTAATTTGCAGAAGAGAATTTGCAGGTATTATGCATTTGCATTATTTCTTAAGATTAAATAATGATTATTTGCTAAATTTATACTCACATATCTTAAATTTCAAAAGTTTAAAGTATCAACCCCGAGTTTTGCCCTAGCTTCTGTTTTTCCTTGTTGTCTTCAAAATTAAATGCGGGACATGTAAAATATTAAATATCATGAGAAAGGAAATTATTAAACATGGAACCATTAAATACTACTTTATTACATTTTTCAATTTGTGGTCAGATGAAAGTTTTTCAGCATTCAGGATATGGGAATATAAAGTTCAAGAATAAATTGATAAAACTGAAGAAACAGGAAAAACTGTCAAGGAACAAAGACGTTCAAGAATTTAGCTAATTTAGTGATTACATTACTGCATAATGATTTATTTACACTAGGCCTCATCTGCAATATGTCCTTCTTTAATTCTTACTCAATCTGCAGCAAAATTGTAAATTGTTGGATTAAGTTTTTATTCAAATCAATGATACAACCATTCTCTTTCGTGTTCAATATCGTTATGCCCCGAATCCTCGTTATCAACAAACTATTTCCCCCATGACAACCATGGAAAAACAAAACATTTATTTTTAATTTGATCCGCGATTATTATTTAACAAATTTACTTTGCTTCAAATTCCTCCTTTCGCGTGACAAATTTTAAATAATTAAACTCAAGTTTGGAATGTGCTTCTTCATTAATGCTTCGCTGACGTCCTTGGTCAAAACATCAGTTTCCAAGTCTGCTGAACCCACGTGATGAAGAACCACCTCACCATTTTTGATTTCATCCTTGACAAAATGATACATTCTTCTGATGTGCTTGTTTTCTTTGTTGATCTTCTCATTGTTATTCCAATTCAATGCTGATTGACTGTCAGTTCGAACTTTTATTGGTCGTTCAACAACTTCAAATTGTCCCAGCTCTTCTAACAACTCTGTCAACCAGATGCCCTCACAAACTCCATCACATAATGCCACCAACTCCGATTCCATAGTTGATAAAGCTACCATCTTCTGCTTTCCGCTTCTCCAACTGATCAATGCGTCTCCAATCTTCACTGAATATCCGCCAAATGATTTCGAATCCAAAGTGGTACACCAACTGGCATCTGAACTAATCTCCAGTCTTCCAACTTCTCTGCCAATCTTCAAACGATACCCTTTGGTCCCCTTCAAATATCTCAAAACTCTCTTCAACGCCTCGTAATGAATCATCCTTGGATCTTTTGAGTACTGCGATAGTTTGCTGTAGGTGTATGCCAAGTCCGGCCTCGTCCCTCTCACCAAATATCCAATACATCCAAGTATTTCTTGGTACAAATCCTTGTTTGCTTTCTCCGAATCTTCGTAATCGTCAAGTTTGACTCCACTTGCTGCTGGTGTCTTCACTCCATTGCAATTCTCCATTCCGAATCTCTCAATAACTTCTTCGATGTAGCTTGATTGTTCCATGATAAATCCTTCTTTTTCTTCTTTGATTTTTATTCCTAGGAACTTCACTTCATCCTCCTTTGACACCTTAATCTTCAATTGCTTTTTCAGTTTTTCCACCAGTTGATCAATCTTCTTTTGACTGTCACCAACAATTATACAGTCATCCACGTAGCATCCAATTGCCAAAAATCCCTTCTTTGACTCTTCGACAAATACACATGGATCTGCTTTACATGGTTTCAATCCCAATTCCTTCAAAATTCCAGATAATTTCTTAAACCAACATCTTCCTGCTTCTGGAAGTCCATATAAACTCTTCTTTAGTCTAAATATCTTCCCTTCTTCAATGTTTACTCCTTTTGGTGGATTCATGTACACATGCCTGTCCAATTCTGCGTTCAAGTACGCTGCTTCGACGTCAATGAACTCCACTTTGTAATTTTTCTTCGCTGCAATTGCCAACAGTGTCTTCAATGACTCTTGCTTCATCACTGGACTGTAAGAGCTTTTGTAATCCACTCCCATTCGCTGTCGTGAACCATCAGCTACCAGTCTTGCCTTGTATACTTCTGCATCTTTGGTTCCCTTTTTCTTGAAAACCCATTTGCTTTGAATTAATTTTACCTCTTTTGGCTTGTTAACAATTTCCCAAGTCTGATAATTTTTCATATTTTTCAATTCCTTGTTCATTGCTTCAATCCATTTGATCTTGTCCTTGGACTCGATTGCTTCTTTGTAGTTCCTTGGATTGATTTCTTGCACCATATTGACAATGCAATCGGGCTCCTTCTTCTCTCTCGTTGACCTTCTTACTCCTTGTTGTCTTAATTCATCTTCTATTCCTTTTAATTCTTCTTGGTGTCTCTGTTTCAGGACATCGTTCGTGTCACCTTTTTTTCTCCCTCTTCTTCTCTCTCCAGCTTGAACAATTACCAACGGATTTTTATGAGATGAATCATCATCACTGTCGAATTGTCCTTGAAAATCTTCAACAACGTCATGGATAATTCCTGAATTGTTTTCTTCCTCGTGTCGTTCGTCTCGATTCTCTTGCCTCTCAATTGGGATAAAAACGTAGTTAGTCTCGTCATAACCAACGTCTTCTTCCTTCTTCTGAAAACCCATTTTTTCTTCAATGAACTTTACGTCTCGACTCTCGTGAATCTTCCTGTCACTCAAGTCAAATACTCGGTAGGCTCTCCTGTTCTTCGAGTATCCCACGAACACAGCTTCCTTTGATCTCACGTCAAGCTTCTTTTTTTGAACATCTTCATTTCTGTAGAAGACCTTGCAGCCAAAAACTCTGAGATGTCTGACCGATGGTTTCTTGTTTTTCCAAATCTCAAGTGGAACTTGATCCCTCTTCTTCGTAGGTGAAAGATCATGCAAGTAGCTCGCAGTCCACACGGCTTCTGCCCAAAACATCAGTGTTAATCCAGCTGCAATGAGTAACGTTCGAGCCATTTCCACCAACGTTCGATTGGCTCTCTCAGCAATTCCGTTGCTCTGTGGAGAATAGATCGTCGTTCTCTCGTGCTTGATGCCTTTCTTCTTGAAATATTCTTGCAATGTGTCGTTGGTAAATTCCGTACCATTGTCTGAGCGAAAATTCTTGACCTTTTGTCCTGTCTCGTTCTCTTTTCTCTTATTAATCAATAACTCCTCTTGATGAGTCATGTGAGATGTGCACGCCGAATCAAGCATCCAAGTGACTCCATTTTCTGCATTTATCTTGTGATGCTCCCTCACTTCAAATGCATGTTGATTCTTGCCTCCTTTGAAAATTCCCTTGAATTTGCTCTTATTCTTGTAAAAATCCTTTGAATTTTCTTTAGTCTCAATTGAATTCTCCTTGTCCTTGTGCCAGCAATCACGAGCAAAATGTCCAATTTTGCCACAACAGAAACATTTTTTCTTAGTCTGCACCTTCGCCTTAAAAGCCTTGACCTCTCCTTCATTGGTTGATTTCTTGTTTTTCTCCTCATATCGCAAAAGTGCTCCTCTCATGAATTCGAAATCCACCGTTGGATTGGAAGAAATCGCTGTTGCAACTTCACTGAAACTCTTTGGTAGACCCTCGATTACGTACATAATTAATTCATAATCTTCAATATTATTACCCATTTCCTTAAGTTGAGTCTCTAATGTTTGAGCTCTAGTTAAATAACCGTCAATGCTTTCTTTCTCTAATTTTTCTAATTTAGCCAATTCAATCATTAACTGAGTCTTTCTATGTTTCTCAACACCGTCATGACGTTTCTTTAACAAAAGCCACAACTCTTTTGCATTGGAAATACCTTGACATGCTAACGCCTGCTCCGCCGAAAGTGTCATAATGATCAGCATGTTGACCTCGTCGTTCTTCTTTGACCAGGCTTCCCACTTCGCCACAGCCGCTGCATCAGCACCATTCTTCTCTGGTTCATCACCGAAAATGATATCTTGATACAATCCTTTCGCCTTAAGAACTGCAACCAATCTCATGCTCCAAAGTCCATAATTCTTGTTTGTTAGAGGCTCGATTCTTGAAACTCCAAAGTCTGACATTTTCCCTTGTCACTTTTCTTGACCTCCTGGAAATTTCACTCGTGTATCTTATAACCACGCTCTGCTACCAAATTGTTGGATTAAGTTTTTATTCAAATCAATGATACAACCATTCTCTTTCGTGTTCAATATCGTTATGCCCCGAATCCTCGTTATCAACAAACTATTTCCCCCATGACAACCATGGAAAAACAAAACATTTATTTTTAATTTGATCCGCGATTATTATTTAACAAATTTACTTTGCTTCATAAATGCTATGGCAGATTTTATATACATGAAATAATAATACTGATAGTTTCCTTTCACTGAAAAGGGTCAATGACAATGAAGTTATCAAAGAAAGTGCATTTTAATTTGGCTGATGATACCTACAGTGCTAACAATCACTAACTTAGCTGATATGCACAATGACTTTGAGAACTATGCATTTTCAATTTACATAAAGCCATTTTTGAACCATGTGTTTTCTCCAAGAAAACTAGCTCAATTCAACCCCGGACTGATTAAATGTCCATTGAAATCTTAGGACTAGTAAGGAATCACGAGGAACAACTGATAAAAGTAGAGCTGTTTTTTCTTCAATTTTTTAAATATCTGTCTCCACGTACTTAAGGGATTGTAATGATGTAAACATTAGCATTGAAAAAAATACATATAAAGATTATTATCATAATGATTCAGGGATAGAGGAAGCTGATTTAGTAAAAATGAAATTCAAGTTGAATATTATTGTAGCGTATGTTTAAATTTTGTTATTTTCATCAAATTTGAATTACTGTTATGAAAAATTAACTACGAATTAGCTATGGAGACATTCTTTTTCAAAATGATGAATATAAAGTGACCAGACTGCCAAGAACAAGTTTTTGGATTAATGGTGATTTGGCTTGAAAAAAGCTTCTTAAGCACATATGTCAGAAATTTTTTCAACAACTGCTGTTACTTATTTTTGCAGTTTCCTCATGAAAGTTAAGGAAAACTATCACATATCTCTCTTCTTCAATGTATCAAACAAAAATGTGGAATTTAAATTCATATTACAAGATGAAAAATCAGAAAAAATCATCGACAGTGAAAATGAAGGATTATTAGTGGTTCCAAGCATGTTCCTTGATGGGCCAGGTATTGTACAAACAGCATATTTGGACTCAGTTAGTTACCGGGCATTTGCTCTCAAGCATCCCCTTGCAAATTAGTATTATTATTATTATAAGTATTCTACCAGTGAAGGTAGGTTTAAATGGACATTTAATTCTTCCCATCCCCTAAATTTTACATGATGTCCCTCTTCAGCCCCTCATACCTCCTGCCACTCATCATTCCGTCCAAGCTCCCTTTTCTTCTCCTCCCTCTTCCCTGCTTACCCAACGCTCTTCCCTCAATTACTTCCTTCAAAACACCATCACCATTTATTACCTTTTCCATCCACACCTTCTGCCTTCTCCTAATTTCATCTATCAAATTTCTTTACTCTCCTACCATTTCTAGCACTTTATCGTTCGTCTTCCTTTCAACCCACTTTATTTTCTCCATTCTTCTCCACACCCACATTTCAAAAGCCCTAAGTCTATTTTCATCTTCTTTTCGCAAAGCCCACGTTTCTGCCCCATATAGTGCAACGCTCCATATTGAACTTTTCACTAGTCTTTTCTTCACTTCCCTACTCAACGCCCCTGTCATTAGCTCATGCCTATGAGTAAAAGCTTCTTTTGCCAATGCAATTCTCCTTCTCTCTTCAATGCTGCTATACCCTTTTTCTTCCAACACACTACCTAGATAGCTAAATTGCTCTACCTCCTCTAGCTTCTGACCTCCTACTTTTATCGTTATACTGGCCCTTTTTGTTCTTAAAACTGCATTACTTTCGTTTTCTTCTGGTTTATCTTCATCCCGTATCTTTTGCACTATCCCTGCAACGCATCCAGCATGTATAAATTCCGGATCAGTCTCCTGTCTCACCAGTCTACTCGTATCTTCCGCAATATTTCCATTAACTTGTCCCTTTTCCAAATCAACAAATCACGCGAATACATCCTGATTGTATTTTAGACTTCTTTCCACTAGTATTATCATCGCTGCAATCGCATCCTGAGTGGCCCTCCCCTTCCGAAATCCAAACTGATCCTCGCCTAGGAATTCGTTTGCTCTCTTTTCCATTCTCCTAATGATGATTCTAAGCACTACCTTTGCCGCATGAGAAATCAAACTTATCATTCTATAGTCTTCACATTCTTTTGTCACCCTCTTTTTCGGTATAGGTATCAGCACGGTTTTTACAAAATCCTCTGGCCATGCCCCCTCCTCGTATATTCTACGAACAAGTTCATAAAATCTGTCCCTTACCCATCTTCCTAGGTTTTTCAGAAGCTAAACTGGGATCTTATCTAGCCCCACCACTTTACCTGCCTTCATTTCTTGCAGTGCCTTCTCTATCTCAATATCCAGTATTCCGGGGCCCACGTCATCCTGATCTATGTCCTTTTCCTCTTGTATGTCCAAGTTCCTAGGCCTATTTTCCCTATCATACAGTTCCTAAACATATTCCCTCCAACGACGCTGGATCTCTTACAATACCTACATTAGTATTGATGTAATAAAAAAAGTGTTGCCCTTTTTATACACCCTTGTATGATGTGGTGTTCATCTATGTAGCTGATTAACACATTAAAAATCCACTGTGAGAACACTTGAGTAAAAACTAAAAAAAATTAGACCTTACATTACATTAGTGTCTTCTACACTTAAAATGGTTTGGTGTTTGTGAGGGAAAATGTCTGTATTTGTATAAAGAAACTTATATCATAAACACTACACCATAAAAACAAGTAATTTATGAGTGGCGCAACAAAACTCAAGGTTTTTCACTTGCCACAATAGGTATGTGCATCAAATATCTTCCTGAAACAGCTTAATTTGCTGATAATACTCCAGAGGAGAAGGCAAACCGGTGTATTATTTAGTACCAACTTGGCATACGTGATTCTAAAGCAGCTCAAGGAGACTGTTATATTGTCCAAAGAAATTTGGGATGATAATGTAGAAATAAGCATAACCTATTATATTAAGCATGGTGATTTCTCTCATGCATATGACATCTACTGCTCTCCATACCTGAAAATGACAGTTCTCTCATACTCCCTTAGTCACCCATGTTATATATACATATTACTCTTGCTGTTAAAAGTCACTCAAAGTTAGAATAACATTAATTATCAATCATGTAATATGGAATGAAATACTCAAAAGTGACGAAAAAGAGATTATGAGCACGAAAGGGATACTATTAAACTTGTAAAGTGTAACACTCACTAATTTTTTCTCCACTGAATAATTTCAGCTGATGATGAGGAATTCAAAATATACACTGGAGAGGTTACTCTGATGAACACTTGGCCACTCTCAGATTACCAAAAAAAATTTGCAGAAAACCAATGGATTAAAGATGTGGCATATTTTCAAGGTAAATTAGACAATTTTTTGACCATAGACCATGATTTGTCATTAATTGACAATTTTCGAATGCCACAGTACCATGCTATAATGTCCAAATATTTTCAAAAATTAAAATGATAAGCACTCTACTAATGGTAGGCAAATGGACAATTTGCAGTCCCCTTTCTCTGATATGATATTTGCAGCAATTCCAGTCACCAGGTACTGCCTATTACAATGTTCCATCTGAATTATTTTCCCCAGAACTTCAAGAAAATATCTAGGTATGACAAAGATAGAAGTTTTTTATTGATATACCCCCATGTGAGATAAGTCAATAAACCTACTCTTGCCACTAAACTCCCTTAATTCCTTGACACCTGTTCTCATGCCTTCCACTGATTTTCATTTCATTGGCATGAAGTTAAAAATGAAAAGTGTTAACAATCAACTACCTCACTCTCTTGCTTATCATTGTCCATCTCAATTTTTCTTATCAAGCTCTGGTAGTATTGCACACTATAAGTCCTCTACTATTTATTTATTTGTTTATTTTTTATTTATTTATTTGTCATTAGATGGTTATCACCACAATAGACATCGTCATGCATGTAAACATTCTCACAATAAGAAAAGAAGTATAGTTAAAATTACAAAAAAAATGCTAACAAAGTGACAACAGTACACAATAGAACATGAACTATCATATCGTTAGTCAGAACACTTGGTCATTAAGATCATATTCAAGGTATTCTTGCAGTGAGTAAAATGGCTTCGACAATAGCCACTTGTACAATTTAAATTTAAAAATTGTATTGCCCATTGTTCTTGCAATGTTGGGCAATTTGTTAAAGAGTTTAATGCCCATATATCTATGTGCCTGTTGGGTTTTAGACAGTCTACAAAATTCAGTTTCGAGTTTACCATTGCTTCTAGTGTTATAATTATGGACATCAGTCCTAGTTAAAAGTTTGTCAAGATTATCTTTCATTTCAACCAATTGAACATATATATATTGAGAGTATACAGTCATAATCTCACTGTTGACAAATAGGGGTCGACAGTGTTCATCATATGCCACATTGTGGAGCAAACGAATTGCTTTCTTTTGGAGTAAAAACACATTTTTGACGTCCTTTGCATTGCCCCATAGTCTCAATCCATATAAAATATGGGAATGGAAAAATGCATAGTAAGCATTACGTAGAAAATCATGTGGTATCTGCGATTTTAGTTTTCTTAATAAATACAATGCCCTTGATAATTTATGACACACAGTGACAATATGTTCATCCCATTTTAAGTAAGGGTCGATAACAAAACCCAACAACTTTACAGTTTGATCCAAAGTTCTATTTGATAATTTACATATAAGATGTTGTGTTTTATCCTCATTTAACAGTAATTTATTGGCTGAAAACCATATTTCTGCTAGATTGATATTTTCATCTGATATGTCTGTTACTTGATTGACAGCTCTCCCCCTATGTACGAAGGTAGCATCATCTGCAAACAAGACTGTTTTACCAGTAACATTGCTAGGTAGATCATTTATCATGACCAGGAAAAGGAAGGGTCCCAACACCGATCCCTGAGGTACACCACATTTAAGTTCACATACACTTGATTGCTTACCATTAAAATAAACACATTGTTTGCGGTTGGTGAGATATGATCTTATCAATTCGTAGGGAAGGTCATGGATTCCATAGTACTTCAATTTATCAAGAAGTACCTCATGAGAGACACAGTCAAAGGCTTTGGTTAAATCACACAAAGACAGAGATGTGCATTCTCCATTTTCAAAGGCTTCATGAATTTCATCAAGAATAGTTTCTACAGCCATTACAGTTGATTTACCGGACCGAAAACCAAACTGAGTAGGAGCGAACAAGTTGTTTGCGTGTTTGTTGTTTGTTTACAGCGAGACTGATTATTAATGAAAATAATGCAGGTTTTCATCGGTTTTAACGAGTGGTCATTTCTGTCATACGATTATAACAAGTCGAATTTGCCATGATTGTCATCCATGTTGCATTACTCATGTTACTCAACATGTAAAAGGCAGTTTATACAAACCGACAACTTATGCAGCAAGTTATCATTATAAAAGTACAATAAAATTTGCTCATATGCACTAACAGTCATCATTACATAGATCACCTGTTACATGGCAATGCCTTTACAGTATATATTTCGTAGATTTCCTTGATTGTTGTCTGTTGCATAATTCGTGGACCAGCTAATGCTATATCATTGGTGCTGAAATTTTATTATTTCTTTGTGAACATGATTTTAAGCACACTTTTCAATTGGTTCTTACATATACTCTATAGCTCATCATCGACTTAACTGGTCACTATGATGCACGTTGATAGCAATGAATAAAAATTCAGGTTGATTATGATGAATGCACCTTACAATGAGTGAATTTACAACTTTTGTCAGCATTCATTACAATGGGCTTAGACTGTAATTAATGAGACTTCTCTTTCCAATCCACACACGTTTTGTATAAGGTACTTTTATCCAACTACCATAATCCAGTTTTTTATAAAGTTAAATTCATTGTGCATGGTGTGAACTGCTGATCTTACTGGGTTACAGGTTTGAATAGTCTGGGTGAATTTTTTTGCTTCCCAAAGGCATGGGTGTTTCTGTCATCTAAATTTGTAGTGGTGTACACTCCAAGGCAAAAGGCCAATAAATAAGACAAAAAACTAAAAGATATTAATTAGAGAAATATCTAGAATCAATACGAGGAGCTAAGTGTTAATGATATGACACAGTCTACATATATGTTCACGAGGTAAATGTAAGCCATGTCATAGGGCAGTTTTTGTGCAGGACATTGATATTTGGAGGATTTTCACCACACTAATCTTAATACAGAGTCACTAGTTGGGTGCAATTACATTATTGCTATTGTTTGCATTATTTAAATATTTAAATTGAATTCAATGACGTTCATTAAGTTACACTAAAACAGAACTATTTCTACTCCTGAACCTTCAGCGTCACCCACTCAGTTCAGGGGTTTAGGGAGACCAACAGCATCAAACACTGTTTTAATGAGTGGATCACCAAGAAAATCTTTGATGGAATCAAAGCAAAAAATAGGGGAACTCTTTATTGAACCAGTTGAGCAACTTGATTCCTTACCAGCAACTTGGAGGCTAGAAGTCCTCTTGGATTCCCCACAGGTATTTATTTATCATTTCCTACCAAACATATGCAATAGTAATAACAACAAGCACAAAGAATATGTCATAGTCTCTTCCTTAAAAAATATTTATCGCTAAAATAAAAATATGGCATCAAAAGTACCATCAAAAGGTACTATCACACAATATCAACATCACATTGTTTAATCTAAATTCAAACCTAAATATGAAATTAAAAATTCAACTAAATTTTCAAAATGCCATCAAATAGTGTTGCCTTTTAAGTGTATAATGGTGGCCACAGATGTAACCAATTTACTTGAGTGTTTCAATATCTGGAGCTCTAAACTCAACAAAGACCACTCTAATAAAAGCAAGAGCAGTGATGATAACCATTAGTGAATTATGTTCCTTTCTGACAAGATGCATGGGACGCAATTTTTGGGAATATAAATTCAACTTTGAGAATTGGAATCAACTTGATGGGATTTCCATGGATACTTCATACTCCCCTCTTAACTTTTACATGGGCTAAATCCAGCACTTGCAGTGCTTCCCGAATGAAATAAAGATTTTTTATTTTGTGAGATACGCTTGTCCAGAGGACAAAATTCTTTCCAAGCTCGGGTGAGCACAATGCGGTCAATTAGAACAAAAAACAGAAATTATGAGTCTAACTATACCAGAAAATGTATTTCAACAATAGACAGAACAAGAATAAACCAACATTTCCTTGGTCTTGCCACCAAAGTCAACAAGGGAGAATTAATTTCTCAATTTTTATGAAAAAATCTATAGGGTCCAAGTGTTAGACTCTTTTGAGAAGGGTACTCCCACTGTCCGTTCAGTTGAGACAAGGTAGGGGATATATGTGCGGTGTCCCGTTGAAAAGGGAGCATAAGGTCACCCATCTTTTCTATATGGATGACCTGAAGCTTAATGCTTCAAGCACGAAAGACCTGCGCCTCACATTGGACACTGTACGCAGATACAGTGAGGATATAGGGATGGAATTCGGATTGGACAAGTGCGCGACCATCCATCTGGCGAAAGGAAAGATTTCGGAAGACCAGGAAGACGGGCAGCTCGTTGATGGACACGCTATTTATCATCTTGATGATGACGAAGTGTATGAATATCTCGGCATCCCCCAGCACCGGATGCAGGAGGTGAGAGCAGTGAAGGAAAGGCTTACAGCCAAATACAGGCAGACTCTCAGGCGAATCTGGAGCTCTGACCTGTCTGGCAAGAACAAGGTTCTTGCGACCAATACCTTCGCGGTTCCAACACTGCTCTACACCTTCGGTTGCATCAAATGGAATGTCAACGAGCTGCAAATACTCGACAGGGGAACGAGGAAAATGATGACCATCTATCGTAGTCTTCTGTCGCCAGATTGTATCTCCAGAGAAAGCTAGGTGGTAGAGGGCTGATAAGCCTGGAGTGCCTTCATGACAGAGTAGTCCTCAATACGGCGTGCTGCGTGTTCCACAGCACGGACCCCCTTATGCTGCTCGTAAAGAAACACGGGAGTGTCGGCAAAGGGGCGTTCCTATTCCAGGCGGTGAAAAGGGCAGCAAATGGCCTCGGATCGGACTTTGACCTACCTTCCAGCGGAGAAGCGTATGACAAATCAATCTTGTCGCTAAAGACAGACGTGTTAAAGCTCAAAATAAAGAATGTGGAGCAAAAGACCCTGCTCTGCAAGCATACGGAGAAGCCCATTCATGGAAGTTTCTATCAAAATTTGGAAACGCATGGGCTATCGAAGGAGCTCACGTTCGCCTTCCTGCGCTCCGCAGGTCTGCAGTCCAAAACCGAGGAATTCGTGCTAAGCCAAGATGGTGTCATCAACACCCTAGTGTACCGTCGCCTCATCTTTGGGGCAAACATGACGAACACGAGATGCAGAGCGTGCAGAAGGCAGCCGGAGACTTTAGGTCATCTACTCTCCGGCTGCAGCTTTTATGCGAAGAACGCATATATAAACCGGCACAACTCTGCTCTGCGGGTGTTGTATTACCATCTAAGACACCGTTACGGCATAGATGCGAATCTGGTGCTGCTTTACGTCCCTGGAGACATTAAGTCCGTTGTGGAGAACGATAGGTGTAAGATCTGGTGGAATTATTCCTTCTCCACCTCCAGGCAGTTGGAGGCGACGAAGCCTGATATCGTTCTCCTCGACAATCTCTCGCATGCCATGTTTGTGATCGAGTTTTCGGCACCGGCCAAAACGAACATGGCAGCGAAGGAGATTAAAAAAAGGACTAAGTATCAAGATCTGCTGTGCAAACTCTGGCAAATGTATGTGGACTACTCTGTGAAACTGGTAGTCCTCATTGTGGGCGTGCTTGGTGGTGTCAAGAACTCACTGGTTGAAAACCTCAAGTGCAATGCAGAAGGCTGTCCTTCTCGGGTCCCTCCTCCTGCTTCGTGCGCATGACCCTTATGCTGGGTAGCCACCTATCCACCGGTGGCGGACGTGGCTACCCTTAGGCGCGACCCCTCTCCAGTCTCCGACAATTATGACTGCAACGCAACTTGATGCTAGCCAGAGTCTTGGAGGTGGATGTTACTTTGCTGTAACTAATAAATAATAATAAATTTATTCATCCCAGGACATTTTTACATGTATAGGACAAGTCAGAAATGGAAAATATATTAAATCACAACACATTACATCTCAAGAAATTCATTCACAGAATGAAAGGCATTGGGTAGCAAATACCTTTTCAACTTGGCTTTAAAAGCTAATAGACAGTTAACACCTTAAATATCAGAAGGCAAATGGTTGAAGAATTTGCAACCAACGTAGGATGGCCCTTTTGCATACAAAGAGAGTGTGTGACATAGTTCTGAAGTCTACTTCTCCTGGTGTTGTATATGTGCACATCATTATTTACAACCAAACCCAAAGTTAGGTGCTGTTCCTTGACATATATAGTAGCATAATAAATGTGAATACATGGAAGAGTCAAGAATACCCCTTAGAAGTAGACAACATACTCAAAAATGTTAAGAGCAGCCATATATGTATATATCTTATAATATATGTATGTTAGAAGACAATTGAATCCCACATACAAATAGAATTCATAAAATAAAGGTTAAATTACTATATATTACCTTGGTTTGATGACAGTTTCTCTACTCTGAAGTACATCCCTCCAACGAGAATGAAACTTTGACCAAACCAAAAAAGGTACTAGAAACTCACAGAAAAAATAATTTAAAAGTTAAAGAGATTTAAACTAATAAGCACTTTGCCCTTTTCACAGGAAGTTGTGCTGGAAGAAATAAAGCTAAAAGGAGATCACTTGAGAAACACAAAGAAGGAGTGGGAAGAGAGTGATCCTGGATTATTACAGAAAAATGCTCAACTTTACAGTACATGTGAAAAAGATAGTTTCAAAGAATGTTTGCGTAAGCAAAAGCTTTCAATATAACTCAAATTATCCTCATATAGTAATTGAACATATAATTACAGTAGTAATGAAGAGCAATTAATACTGGCCGTGGTAGCCAGGTCGGTAACACACTGGCCTCGCAAACCAAAGGTCATGGGGTCAAACCCTACCCAGGGCATGGATATTGTTTTTCCTAAGATTAAGAACTTAGGTTAGGAAACCAACTTAGAACTTTCAATATAATCTCAGACATTGAAGTGTCAAAAACCGAGACTAATACTACCCCAAGAGCAATATATTGAAAAAAGTTGATGAGTTTTCATGCAACTGAACAGAAGTTTAAATCTTACTGGAATTCTGTGAAATTTATTAAAATTTTCATCGAAGGGCTTAAGAGATTCAAGGGATTGTTAAATTTGGTCAAGTATAGTACTTACGTGAAATACCAGGGTATTTAAAGGGCTTTTAATATACTTTTATCACAATTCCAAATTTCTTCAAATGAATTCTGTTCATGAGGCCAATTAGCTGTTGGCCTGTGGCTTTCTGACATGCTGAGAAACTTATGCATTACAGATGAGGAAGTGTGAGACTAGATAAATATGTAGTTTTATGTGATAGATCAGATCTATTTTATCCATGAGGGTCGAGTTTCATCAAACTCCTCCACTATCTTTACCACCATAAAATGTCTATTTCCTTCGATATTCCTATCTTTAGTTCAACATGCAATTATCTCCTTCGATCCACGTCAAATGTTATCCTTTTTCCAATATTACTCAGCATTGTCAGGTACAGTCTCTCGCCTATTCTTTGCACAGGTCCTCCTAACTCAGTGCATATTAACCAACTTTCACTTTGTTCTCAACTATTGTTAGTTCTCAAGAACTAAGTAGTACAGTTCTTAAGTATTCCTTCTGCGATTCACTGCTTTAATCTTTTACATATCTCTCTCATTACTTTTTCCTGTTTTCAGCACTCTTCTCATCCTGTTACAATTCAAAATCTCTGCTCCCTTCTAAGAATTTTGTTAACTGACTTATTGTATCACTCGAAGGTTTCCCATCCAGAGAGAGTTTTGTAAATTTGTACCTGAAGCACATGTGCAGACACCTCCCTTTATTGGGGCACCATGTAAAGGAATACTGCAGAAAGTGCATAATTGGCTTGTTTGAAATTCAGTGGAATATAACAAATCCAAATTTAGTGAAGACGACACATTTTTTATATCTGAGAGAGATATACAAAGTCATTCAGGTGTAGAGAACAGTCCTCATCAGTCACTGATAATGTGAGTTGAAACAGCCAACTCTTCCCCACAGAAAACATCAGGGAGTAAAGAACTCTATCATTTAATGATTACAAAAATTTCACTCACTAGTAATAACACTTTTGCACATACTACAAGAAAATGACACAGAGTCTGGTTTTTCTATGAATGATCACCATCATCAGGTGTATTTCTACAGATCATTACTCTATTTTTAAAATGTCAGTTCAGGAGAATAGAAGAGGAAGGAGGGGGAAAGTTATCAGAGATTACAGGAAATAATTTAGAAAAGGTAAGGAAGGGAAACAATAGGGGAACAAGAATTAATTAATTACAGTGACCCCTACGCAAACCCCATTGTCCCCAATAGAAAGCACTTTCAATGTTAAGAAAAACAATTCACCATCGTAAAATTACTTTTCTTCCCACATTTATAAATCATAATTCATCATCATTAAGTATTTCAATCCTACGATTGGTTTACTGCAGCCCTCCATTCTGCCCTATTCAATTTTAAATCCCTCACGCCCTGGTATGTTTCCTCTTTCATGTCTTTCTTTATTTGTCCTATATATTTGTCCCTTGGTCTTCCTCGCGGGACCTTCCCTTCTATTATATTTCTAACTACATACATAGTTCATTGTGCCTCAAGGTATGTCCAATCCATCTGGTTCTTCTTTGCCGTGGGGTTTTCCATCTAGTCCTTTCTTCATCTGCTCTTCTGTACACCTCTTCGTTCCTCACTTTATCTGTCCATTTAATCTTCAACATTCTCCTCCAGCACCATGTTTCGAAGGCTTCAATTCTTCGTTGGTCTGCTTTCCCGATGTTCCATGTCTCTGATCCATAGAGTGCCACACTCCATACGAATGTTTTGATGAACTGCTTCCTTGTTTGCAGCCGTAGGTTCTTTGAGCATAGTAGTTGTCTCTTCTTCATGAACACCTACTTAGCTTGCGCTATTCTTTGCTTGAAGTTCGTCGTGCTTCTTCCATCCCAAGAAGCCCTATTCAGTGTTAATTTTCTCTTTCCCTGGTATGTTTTCTCTTTTGTCTTTCTTTATTTGTCCCTTATGCAAAACAATTAAATAGGGATATTATCATGAGGGATTGAAGGGAATGAAGTTGAACCATATTAGACTGTGCTGGAAGGATTTAGCATGAGGGTAGGAATACTGGTATGTACTCAACTGTGTAAACAGTATACATATTGTACTAACACAAAAGATGAAGTTTTACCAATGATTCAAATGGAATGAACAGAAAACTTTCCCTTCACTTACAGAATACTCCAAGAAACTACCCTCAAAGTTTAAATATGAACTGCCATATTTTGAAGAATTCCACGATAAAGAAAGTGAGGATGAGGAAAATACTGGTGAAATTAAACCTCCAGTTTCAATGACAAGAGAACATAGAGCTTCACAGATGAGAGAGTTCAGAGGAAGCTTATCTCAAAGGAAGTCACAGAGGTTTAAAAAGAAAAGAAAGGAGCGTGGAAGCACGTACGAGGAAAATATTACCATGTCTACTGCTACAACAAATGCAACACTCTCGGATAAAGAAAACACAACTGATGAAGACGTGGAAGAAGGAGGCCTTGACCTTTCAAATGGAAGTTCTGATGATGACACTCAATTGGAATTACAACCAGAAAAGTTAATAGGCCATAGTTGTAACATCTGTCCAGATGCCATTACTGGATTTAATGAAATGTTGAATAATGAGAACAAAATGGTACATTATAACTTGATTCAAACTGATCAGGAAAATGGATATGAAAATGAACAAAATGACATGGAAACCCAACGAAAATTTACAGACTTATCAATACATGATGCCATTTATCAGGACAAGAGTGAATACAATTTAAAAAAAGATTATCAACCAAATAAAAATGACTCCATCATTGACAATGCTGATGGGAACATAAGTACATCAAGAAGGATCAGTAAGCTATCCTTCAATGCAGAACAGTTGACAGAATCTAGGAGCAATGATGAAATCTCACTCTCAATGGATGACAAGGATGCTGAGGAGAGCCAAGTTGACCCCTACGAGAGTTATTACATTGACTACTACAATGCTACTTCTTCAACCTCTAGTGAAGAGACAAGTTATTCAAGCCAGGGAAAAACAAAAGTGATGACAGTCAGCGACTGGGTAAGTAGATTAATGTCTTATTTGTTTCACTTTTCGTCATAACTTACTTATATAAATTACTCATTGTCCAATGTCAATGAGTAACTCACTCTGACACAAATTATTCTGCAAATATTCTGCTCACTGACTATGAGGTTATATTAATCATGATCAAGGGTAGCAAATGAAATTCTGAATCTCAATGGAATTGAAACATGGTATGACTTATTTTTTTACCTTAATAATTTTAAAGTTAAATTCCACAGAATCTACCCTTCAATGTTCTGAAATCTCATTCAGAGCTTATTTGGCTGATGATAGAACTTTCTGTCACCACTGCACACATTAATCTAAGTAAATTAAGCCTGATCAAACAGGGTTAATTCAACTCCAAGGTTAACCATATTGATTAGGGTGGAACTCACTAAATGTGCCGACAACATGAAATACACACATTAAGGTTGGGGTAGGGGACAGTACAGAACCACTTGTCTTTTCTCACAAAATGTGTTGACCATCCACACCTTAGTCAGGTAGGAAACCAATTATGTAGGGATTTTTTTCCACGTAAATGATGGTGGCTAGCTACAAATGTTTGCTCTAGTCTTAAGTACCTACTAAGATAAAGTGTTCACAAACTAGAAGGCTAATCATTACATTAGTGAGATAGTGGTTATTTCATAACAAAACTGACTGAATTCTTGTCATTGCAGGTGAAAATTCAAAGCAAAACAGCACATAAACAACTACGTTTCAAGAAGAAACTTTTCAAGTTATTCTCAGAGGTGGAGTCCCTGGTGAGGTCACCTTTTGAAGGACATCTTCAAAAATGGAATTTATACCTGGCTAAAGCAGGGGTAAGAAATGTAAAAAAAACTTCCTTTATTGCAAAATTAAAGCCATGACATTCAAGCCACTAAAGCATATCTCCACAACTGGAAATAATCCAAGCTGCAAAAATCTGCATTCAACAATTACCAAAGCATATACATATATTTAAAGTTAGGATAAATCTGCAGGAAATTCTAGCTCCAGGTTGAAATCCTTTCATACCTTTTGGTAATAATCTATCAAGATAACTGCAGTATGAATATATTAATATCCAACACCCACAATGCAACAGTGTCATATCTTAGGAATCCTGACAAGAATGGTCAAGATTTCACCAATAGATTTATTTTACCATCACAGAACGAATAATTCAATGATCTACACTCGATATCCTTTGAAGATATGTAATTGGCGATACATTCATTTGAATACAGTGGAAAGGCAAAATCTTGGGGAGACAACAATATTTTTTTACTGAAAAATTTTATCAACACTAATACAAGGATGCCAAAGCCAGAAACATTTTTGAGTAGGGTAAGAGTTCATTTTTTTACATTCATGCTACCGATCCTTACACCTTCACCTAGCAACTCTTTTTTATGCATAAACGGATGAGGGAAAATTAACAGACTATGCATGGCATTATAACAAGCAAATTCACTCAGCATCCCAATTACCTGAATTCGAAGACCTTTGAGTTTAAGTACAGAAAAGGCCGTCACCACTTCAACATACTGATTATTTTAAGAATTCATGTCCAAAGTAACTACATACATTTAAACATATATGAGGAATACTTACAGCATACTGATTTAAAACATTTTTACTGATAAGCCCTTAAGACTTTTTTCCACCATATATTGGCAGTTAGTTAATGTGTTTTTCATTAGTGAACCATATGAACTGAACTGGTTCTAAATGCAACTTATTTCACAATTTATATTCAAGAATAATCTAGGGAACAGTGGTTAAGGGATTACTAATAAGACAGCTGGAGAGAGTATTTCGAATAAAAAATGTCAGACCCTTCATGGGAATATCTCAGAGGCCACCAAGAATAGTCTTACGAGAAAAATATAGTAATGTAATGCACGCCATATCAAAACCACAATGTTCATACTGAAGGCCAGTCTGGTTGGTGAGTTAAGAATTCACATATACCTACCATACTAATGGAAGCACCTTCACATTATGATGCTAGTTTTGAACCAAGTTTGAAATCTAATGGGTGATACTGAGTTCGTAGCCTAAATGTGGAAGAGAAATAATGGCTTAATACTTTCTAATCCAATTTGTCTTTGCATTTTCACTCTCTCTAATTTATTTTGGCTGGAAAGTAGGTTGGTCGATTACTTGTGACCATATTATAGTTTTAAATGAGAAAGCACAATACCATCTACAAATACAATATGCAATTAATGTTAAATTACCTGTATAATCACATAAAACTATAAAAACCAAATTACATAAATAATTTTTTTCCGGAAAGCAACAAATCCTAAGCCTAAAGGTATTTATGTTTTGGATGAGAGTATAAATGTTATAGAGAATAATGTGCTACCATTCATGAGTATTTGATAGACAAAAAGCTTGTGGCAGCTAGAAATGTAATATGTATGTATATGTACAACACTATACATTGCCTGACTCCTGGGGGAAATATTAAGTTTGAAGTATAACAAGAGCCTTTAAATCTCACTTCTCCTTTAAGAGAATACATACTCTCTCAACACCTATATGTAACAAAAGTAAAAATTCCCAAACTAAAAGATGAAACAGTGGAAAACATAAAATTTGCTTTTCCATACTTTTTATTGAACATGATCAGCTTGCTAACAAATGATCTTATTGCTTCATAATGAGACATTTCCACAAAGTAGAGCATAAGTATCTTAATTCAAAGAGATAAGTTTTTGAAAAGCAAAAATATAGAAATGGGCGACTTAGAGTGGCCTGAAATAATCCTTCTGTTAGATATATGTTATGAATGCCAATGCTCAACAATAATGGAAAAAACAAGGTACGAGTAAGTAGCTCATTAATGACTATTCATATCTTATCTCCCTCCCTTAACAGTTTATATTTAGATGCTGTTGGCACAAGTTTTAGTTTACAGGTGAACTCAATGTTACATATATTACCACACAATTTATGTATTCCAGAGATCATCGGAAGAAACATTCAGTGAAACTGAAAAGCCACTTGATGCCTATAGGAGAGCCAAGAAAAAGATGGAGATTGCCCGAAAAGAGGGAATAAAAGCTGATATGAAAATAATTAGAACGCTTAAAGGTGGAAGTCCCAAAAAAGGAAAGAAGGACAAAAAAGAAAAGCCACAAAAAACTAAAGAGAAAAAATTGGCTAAAACAACAAAAGCTGATGATGATGTGGTGGAGGAAGAAGAAGTTGAAAAAAAAGAAAAACAAAAAAAGAAGGGAAAAAAGGCCAAGTGATGTAGCAATGTGGTTTTTTTCAAGCATTTGAACTTGAGTGTAGATGAATTTAATCTGTCAGATAGCCATGACAGTAATTCTACAATTATAATCTAGAAATTACTCAATAGTTTTCCTTAAAACTTAGTCTTTTAGCACTTACTTATGACTATTCTTGCTATTTGTTAAACTTAGTTGTTCTGTGTTGCATTTACAAGGTATTATGTGTTGCTACGAAGTTTGATTCAAAGAATATAATTCTCTTCCTGCGAGCAGAGGGGGAAAACAGATAGAATCCAAGTACAAAAAAATTAAAAAAATTAATTAAAAACCCCGTGAAAATGAACCACAGGGGTAAATGCTAAAATGAAATAAATATTGAATTTTAATATGCTTCATACAACAAGAATTTATTCATAAGCTTATTTTTTGTGCTTCATGACATATAGTGAAAACATCACTAAAGCAAGTGATTTTTTTGTCATTGCTGCCACATCGCAAAAATCATGGAGTTTTTTTGGCTATAACATGAGGTCATTTCTGTGACATGGCCACAACAATTCTATTTTGTCATGATTGCCAATCTGGTAGGTACCTAGCATAACTTGTGGAACTCAACGCCTTGTGAAAGACTTAAGTTATACAAACTAAAAACTTACTGGGTAAGATATCACTATGAAAGAAAAAATTTCCTCAGACACCATCAGATTTAATCACATTACATCATCTGTTACAATGTAGTAATTATTTGTGAGAGTAAATGTTGTCAATTTTGCTGTGATTTTCAGCTAAGTTACTTGAGGACTGGCTAATATTGCATTGGTGACGAAATTTCATTATTTCTCTATGAAGCAAATGCATTTACCAATGGATTGTTTAAGGTAGCCAATAGTTCATCTATGTTCCAAACAGTCACTATGAACACAGGAATGCATAGCATTCACACCGAATATGATAAGTATGCTGGATAACCCTTAAATAAGTGACTTCTGCCAACACTCACTATATCAGGAGGGAAGGTGGGGCTAGCTGGAACGAGGAGCTTGACGCTGGCCACATAGTTTTGAAGTGTACCAATAGGAGCACAGGAGGGGAGATTCCTTTTCCTGCAAGCTCAGTCTTACTATGGCTTTCTTTGCACAGATTTACTCTGCTTGTTGGTTTGTTATATGTTCTACATATTCAAAATCTGTATTTAAAGTACAGTAGTGTGATTACTGTGGGTATCAGTGTACTTATTGTGTCGTCAGTGCTCTTCGCATAATTGGTACATCTAGTGTTAGGGGTGCTCATTGGCCTAAAATACATACCAAATTGCTCGGCTTGACTTCGTGGAACCACATTTGTATTGATAACGTAAATGAATTCACTTAGTAAAATACCACAGACTTTTATTAAAACCGACTTAGGTTTCGACTTATACAGTCATCATTAAGGTCTGACTGATTGATAATGACTGTATTGCAATGAAATTGATACAGACTGTATAAGTCAAAACCTAGATCGGTTTTAATAAAAGTCTGTGGAATTTTACTAAGTGAATTCATTTACATTATCGACCTAAAATACCTTACGTACTCTCATGGTTTACTATTGTTCCCAAACTCATCATGAGAGAAATTTGCTGAGCGAAGAGGATGACAGTTTAAAGCCCATCATCGTGCAAATTGATGATAGTGATACCAAGAGGACAAATAAGGGGAAGACGAGGAGGTGGAGAAAGAGGACGACTATCCCAAATTAGCTTGGCAAATATAAATGTTTAACATTGTGCGTTGGATTTTGATGAACGTGTACAACATTAAACTGCTAAGCTCACTAATTCTGTATTATGCACCACACAGTCCTTCTGTGTAAAGATATAATGCTACTTCCTTTTATTACCTTGATCCAATTACACGTCTAAGTGCTTGCGTGAACCCTTCCTCCTCATGCATTGCAATGCACATGGCAACGTCTTCCTGATGTTTGCACCTTTCCTATTTCACATAATCGACAGATTAAAATCTTATAGGGGAATAACATCACCAAGTTTCTTAGCACTTAGAGAAATTTGGAGATGCTTACTTTTAAATAGAATAGCTCATGTTGAAATATGTAGATATTGTTTTGGCACTTCTGCCAGTTGCCAGCTGTTCACCCCCAAACTTTCCTTTTTGTTACCTCTCTCCTAGTCCAACTTCTCCTACTTTCCCCATTCCCTTAAACATTTGAGTGCCATGAGCATTGGTTTCATCTGCAATGCACTATTATTCCCAGACAAAATTCAATGCAATAAGATGTATGAGGAAAAATAAATACATTTTCAGGGTGCCCATCAGTTTTAGTTTTTTATTTTCCCTGATTTTCCTGACCAAAATTTACGACTTCCCTGACTTTAGAACCATTTCAGGGTGATATAAGATCTAGTATTTTCCCGGCGAATAGTATGAAGGAATGTTTCTTGGGCTTGCCACCGGTTAATAGGCTCTATTACTGCCAACGTTTTAAAGAGCGACTCGCTCTTCATCTTCAGGGCTTAATGAGGGAATTTAATATTCTAGAGGGTATATAATCTCTGGAAGTTTTCAAGATTGATTATCCATGCTAAGCTAATTTAAGTAAATGTTAAGGCTTACCATAGTCCACGAGGATTATTGATCCAAATTAGTGAATATTTTTGTGAGTTTCTTGTCCTTTTATACCTTTGCTTAATCTCTGTTGGCGAGATGGACTGGTTGAGTCACTCGAATTCTGAGTGCAGAGTTCCAGACCCATTTGCCTGAGTTTTTCCTCTTTTCCACACTCCCTGATTTCCAGACTTTCCTTGACTGCTGGGAACCCTGATATTAAATGCCTTTACTCAAGGGTATTATTTTACTAAATCATGAAGGACAAACTGGCTGCAGATAGAATGAACATCAACTCCATTGCTACCCTCATCGAGATGGCAAAGTGCAGCAAACATCACTAAACATTAGGTTATGAGTGTAATTACCATATGCGAGTTCAGAACATCAAGTAACACGGAGTCCCCAAAGGATTAATAATAGGCCCATTACTATTCTCATTTACATAAATGACTACCAGCCCACATGAACAAAGTCCAACTAGTCAACTAGTTGTTTACATAGATGGCACCAATCACAGCACCTTCCACTATGCAGGCCTAAGATGGTGCCAACCAGTTTTAGACATGGTGAACTGGACTAATCACCACAACCTGCAACTCAGCAAAAATATCACATATGTATCTCCTTTCACCCGTCACAAAACGATTGAATACCCAACTCTCAAACTGTCTGACTCTTAATAGTGTGCAGTGACGAAATGAAGTTTTAAGGTATAATTCTTTCAGAAACCTGTAATTGGTCTAACCCCAATGTAAGCCTTGAAAAAAATTACATTCACTCATGTTTTTACCGAAAAAAACAAGTAACAGACTGTACCATCCAACATGCTGCTATTAGTTTACTATGGTTACTTCTTTCCCCTTATCAGCTATAATATACTTTTCTGGTGCATATCAAGGCACACAGAAAGGATACTCAAAGTAAAAAAAGGGCTGTTTGGACCATTGGAAGTACCAGAAAAACTGATTCCTGCAAACCCTATTTCATAAAATATCAAATTCTGACCCAACTTATATTCTTATTCTGGAAGAGGCATTATTCATGAAACACTATTCCAAGTTATACACAATGAACAACCAGGAACAACCAACTTTGTATAGCCTAGAGTGAATAAACTATGTATGACTACAAGTTGTTCGCTCATCCATTCCATGTATTTTAAAACCATCAGCTGATTAAATAAAACAATGAAACTAATGGTTTTTAACGCAATTAACCATCATCATTTTCCCTTAACCCTGCTTTCTTAATCTAAGTATCCACTGTGACTCGTGAAATAAAATGGAATGCATTACTAAAAATCATCTTTATAATTATCTGAGCATAAAAATACAGGGAAATGTAAGGAATTACAAAACTTAATACATTAAGTAATGGTATGGCATACAAGCCTTCTGGAGAAAGACCTATGCAGCAGCCTCTGGAACTGTTTGTAAAATAACTTTCCTTTTGGCATCATATGAGAAATTGTTTATCTTGAAAATTCTACTCTCATAAAACTGCTTGACATCATGTATATTTACCAAGCGTGCCTAGAAGATATAAAAAAATCACAAATCACAACCAAGAACTAAATTATATAGACAAAAAAGAAAAAAAAGATCAATATGAAATTATTATTCTTGAGGAACTAAAAAACTTCACTTACCCGATCCATCAGATCCTTTTCACTGACTTCAATGACAGTAGCATTTGTACCCTGGAAACATCTTAGATATGATATTTGATCCAGAGTGAGCTGACGCAGAATGTAATAAAGAAGTTCACTATGATCCTTCTTATATGACAAATATTTCTGGAATGCCTAGAATTAAAGGCACATGAGCATGAGCTTCCTGGATGAGGAATAGGACTAATGATATTCTTAGCAAAAAGTTATTAAACAATAATTTGATGGAATAATTCCTAGAGCGATGCAATCAGATTTTATGAACAATTTATAAACCAGGTTGAATATGGCCTTAACAGGCAAAGCAAAAATGAAGGAACGTACATTTCTCATTGATCTCATAACACTGTATTTCTGTGTCTCCACAAAGCTCTCCAAAACCATTCTTATAGCCATATTAACATCATCTTCTTGCACATAGTCCCTGAGGTGCATGCGAGCATTAGCTTCGGCCATTCTTATCATGCTCTCGATATGACGGACAGTGATTGGTAAACTGCCAGTAATCTGGAATGTTAATAAAAACTCATATTATTAAACATCAATGCAACAGAAAACCGAGGAGCCAGGAACCCCTCCTCTTCACCCCAAACGAGAAATTAAAATGCAGCATTTTATTTTGCTCAATGATGTAAGATAAGTGAATAAAGATGACTGAATAATAGGTTGATGTTTCAGGCGAGGACTGCCAAGTGACCAGGCAACTTGAGTAGAAAATCTTTTATACTAATCACTAATTCTTGAACATTGATATTTATTTACTTCATATATATTCATATATCTTTTTACGGTCTAATATGTGTAAATTACTTCAAAATATAATGTTTTTCCGAGCATTGCTAACACATTGATCCCTCTGAAAGAAAACTTATTGATGCTTAAACAGTTTGTCCTAAAGAGATGCAGTAAGCTGCATTGTATTTCTCTCAAGGAGGTTGAAAGATTCCATCATCAGTCAAAGAATCCTAAGATTTGTTTGCGCATCCCTCCAATCGATTCTCCTATCAGCTAACCCCTTTATTATTTACAAAATGCTTCTCTTTCACATCCTTCACTATTTGCTCTACATATCTCACAAGTCCTTTCTTTTCCATTCTTCATGTTCACCGGTACCTCGACAATTATCTTCATCAGGCCATCATGTCTGAGAATGCGGCTGATAAAGTTTTCTGTATTCCTATCAAAGTTTTAAGCAGACTTCTCTTTTCTCCCACCCTTTTTAGGACTTCTTCTTCAGTCACTCAGTTGATCCATTTTATTTTCATCATTCTTCTGCCATCATCGTCAGTCAACAATCCTGAGACTGGTTTGATGCAGCTATCCACTCAATTCTCTTATCAGCCCATCTCTTCATATTACACATCCTTCATCACTTGTTCCATATATCTCATACGAGGCCTTCCTACACCGTTCTTCCCATCCACTTTTCCCTCGACAATTGTCTTCATCAGGCCATCATGTCTTATGATGTGGCCGATTAGGTTGTCCCATCTTCTTTTTATAGTTTTCAGTAGACTTCTCTTTTCTCCATCTCTTCTCAGGACTTCCTCATCACTCACTAGGTCATTCCATTTAATCTTCACAATTCTTCTGCAGCATTTCAAATGCTTTCACCCTTATATTCCCTTCTGCTTTCATTGTCCATGCCTCACTGCCATAAAGAAACTTGCTTCAGATGCAAGTTCTCATGAATCATTTCCTTACTTCTAAGCTTGTATTCCCAGCTGTAAGTAGATTCTTCTTTTGGTAGAATGCCCTCTTCACCTGGGCTATTCAAACAACTATTTCTTTCTTGCTTCGTCCACCTTGGATCCCAAGTAACAGATCTCTTTCTCCTCAAGTTTTTGTTTTCTTAGTTTGACATTGGTATTGGGCTCTACTCTTCCGCTGCATACCAGTATCTTGGTTTTCTTCTTATTGATTTTCACTGATATTCAGCCATTGTCCTTTCCATGGTTTCTAGAGTTTCCATCTTCTTCAAATCCCTCTGTCTCTGCTATGACATCAGCGAATTGTAGCATGCTAGTTTTCCCTCATCGGTATTCACTCCTGAAGCCTTTTCTTTGATTTAATAGATAGCTTTCTCCATTTAAACGTTAAAAATTACAGAAGACAGTGCACAACCTTGTCTCACTACTTTGCTTATAGAGATATCATAGAGATCTTCTACTACTACATCTTCGTAGTCTGACATGGGCACAGAAACCTTCACAACAACATTACCGTATTTACGCGCATAAGCCACGCACCTATTTTCCCGAAACGCCGGTGAAAAAAATTGGGGTGATCGGCTTACAGGAATCCTCCAGATTTTCGTGTAAGCTGCGCACCATTTTTCCTCAGATTCCTGCTGTTTTTTCTCCTAAGTTTCGCATTCTGTCTAGTAGTAGTGGTATACTAGTCTTCGCAGTAGGGTCTAGTAGTAAATCGTACATTGTAAAGTATTCTGTAATTTCGAAGTGTGTAATTAGTAATAAAAATCCGCGTTAAACAAAGTCTGAGCGTACAACGGTACTTGAAGAAACGCTAGATCAGAAACACCACTTGACAAAGCAATAGATTTATTGTGTATAGATCGTAGGTACGACAACACATTGTAGCACTGACATGTATTTAAATATACTGTATCCTGTAAGCTGCCACATGAGGTTTTATGTTTTTTCAAAATCGTAAGCGAAGTTTGTTTTGGTATCTGGTATCTGCAGCAACATTTTTACGTAATAGATAGCTCCTTTTGCGTGCACATTAAAGCTACATTGCAAAGACACGACAAAGAATTTGTTACATAGTGGCAATAGTCGTAAGCTCAGAGATTATACCTTCCAGGGTGTCCACTAAAGTCAAAATATAAAATTCAAGCATAATTCAAGGTTTTCAAGGCTAAATTTATAAAAATTTGTAGGCTCCACACAATTCACAGCACTAAGTAATTATGGTTAATGTCATGTAATGTGCCCATGACTTTTTACAACTTATTATCAGATCACATTTAAGCACATCAATCTCTTCTACGAAAATTTATTTAATAAAATATATATTACCAGAGACTCTTGTCGCAGGTCACTATACATTCGAGCAACCTTATCTTGATCCATATTCTGGAGTTTGGGGTGAACATTTTCTCGGGCATAAATCAGGTACTTCTTGAGTAGCTCCTGGGGAATAGCCTCCACTTTGGCGGGGACTTCCGCATCTTCAGCCAAAGCTTCATCCTCCACATTTGTGCCATCTCCATCTCTATGAGGAGCAGGTGTTGTGGGGGCAGAGGTAGGATTTGTTGAACTCTTCGTGGGGTGGTGCTTAATGTGTGATCTCACAACAAAACGAGCCAACCTCTGATCCCTCATTGGGTCTACTTCATCTCTAACAACACAAAGTATGTCAAATCGAGATAGAATTGGATCAGACAGGTTGACCTGAAAGAGAATTATACAGAGATGTACTCAAAATAAAAAAAATGAATCAATACAAACACATTAATCACATGTACGAAGTCTTTTAACATCAGAATTTTGGAATAGCTAGGTAATAGGTCTGCTCTGGGATAACCAATTAGTATCCAAAAGAACTAGCAGCTATTATAATTATTAATGAGCAGTAATCAGACAAATGCATTACCTTAATTAATATAATGAAATATCACCACAAAGAAATTCTATCAAATTATTAATGAGCAGTAATCAGACAAATGCATTACCTTAATTAATATAATGAAATATCACCACAAAGAAATTCTATCAAATTATTATTAATTAACACTGCTTAGACTAAAATATATGTAATGACAAAATAGTAAGGGAAAACATACCCAACTTATGCAGGTATTTCCTGAGTATAGAAGGCATTTAAAGTAATAGAATATATTTGTTAATTAAACACCTGGATAGTATGGAAACCATTATCATATTAGTACTAACATAACATTCTTTTGATGACAAAGTTTAAAAAATAAAGAAATAATTACATTTTCAGAAAAGGTCATTGACGCATCATATCGACCTCCAATTGGATTGGCTGCAGCAATAACAGAACACCTTGCTTGAAGAGATGTGACAATTCCAGCCTTGGAAATAGAAATTGACTGCTGTTCCATTGCTTCATGGATAGATGTTCTATCTTGGTCATTCATCTGTCGAAGAAAATCATATTTATTTTAAACATTTGAAGGGTTGCGGTGCAGCTTCTTGTAAACATCACACAAATAAATAATGTTTGTAAAATTTAAGAAATACTCATGTTGTGGTTTTGCTGAAATGAAGTAGTAATGATATTGGTGTGGAAAAATGGTCACCATTTGTGGACATGTAGTACCACTTTTTCTATGTATATTTCACATTTTAGTATGCACCACTTTACTGATTCATTAAACTACACCAGTTACAAAATTTATAACTGTTGTTCTCATATTATTTCCTTTTGAATAAAAGGTGAATTTTAAACACAGTCTCAACTAGGAACCAGTATGTAACTTTGATAGTAAGCAGCATATCAAAAACCTGAGTCAACAGCCCCTCACATTGGAATAAAGAGTTAGCATTTAAGACCATTAGAGCCGCTGAGACAAAAATCTTACAACCTATTGTGCACTTAATTCATGGAAAAAAAAATTATCAAAGAATATAAATGGTTCAATCCTGTGGGGTAATGCTTAAGTGAGGGAAAAAATAGCATTGAATTATTTAAACTGCAAAAACCAGCCATTAGAGCTATGTTAAACCTTTCCTCAGGAGAAACTGGTAGAAATAACTTTCTCACATTACAAATTATGTTCTCCCAGAACTATACATTTATGATCTGGTTATATTAGTTCAAAAAATATGCATATGTATGACCTAAATTGTGACTTTCATCATTAAAATACTAGAAATAAAGAAAATATGAATACAGTAAAACCTCGCTTTTACGTCCCCGCAATTTACGTTTTCCCGCCATTAACAACTTTTTCTTCATGTCCTAATAATGTCCATATATCCGCAATATAACGTCTTCCCTTTATTCACGCTAGCAAATTTTTGAATGGTTCGCCATTTACGTTTTACGAGACGATTTTGCCGTGATTGTCGTCCTGGTTGCATAACTAGTGGTTGAACTCAACGCTCCGTGAAAGACAAAGTAAAAACTCATGCAGTAAGTTACCACTATGAAAGAGAAATAAAATTTTCCCAGATATACCACCATTTATCGTGACCTCGCTCATCTGTGCAATTGTAATGCCGCGAGGGATTACAGTACACGTACGTCTTTTTCTCGCGATTGTTGTTCAGGTTGCATAACTCGCGGGATGGCTCATGCTATCGCATTGGTGATGAAATTTTTCATTTATTTAAGAAGTGTATGCTTTTCAGCATTTGCGGTCTTGTCTTTCTTTTTTGGAGGCATTAATACAGATTTTAAAAAATCTTCAGCCAAATTTCATCCTCATATATCCTACGAACACACCCGTAAAATCATCTCATTCTTCTCTAGCTCGATTCTTAAGTAGCTTTGATAGAATATCACTATAGTCTCTACACCTTCTTTTCTCATAATATTTATCCTAACTTCCTAGCATGGTTGGATCAAGACTCCTGGCCTCAGTTCATCCTTATCTATGTCATTCTCCTCTTCTATTCCCAAGTTCCCTTGCCTATTGTTAGTGCCATGCAGTTCTTGTCACGTATTCATTACCCCTATGCTGAATCTCGTTAAGTTCTATCAACAGCTCTCCTGACTTAACAGTAATGAACAGTGTCTTGACCACTCTAGTGTCTACTACACCCCCCCCCCCCCCACCCTCTATCCTTTCTCAACTGCTTGCTGTTCTGCATCTTCCCTCATACACCTGTAAACTAATTCCTGATATTCTCTCAAATTTACAACTGTACAATTTTTTCACTCTTCCTAATCTTGGCCCAACCATATGTAATCTAGTTAATATATCTCCCCATGCATTTCAAATAAGAGATTTTGGCATTATTAAAGAGGTTTTGTTGGAACTATATTTCAATTTTAAACAAATTCAAAGCTCGCGAGCTAGCCGCGAAAACTTTAACAGAGTTACCTGCTGAAATGCACGAATGCAAGTTATTCCACAGAGAAAAAATCATTCGCCTTGACCGGGACAAGGCGATGATTTTTTCTCTGTGCAATATCTTGCATTCAATTTTAAACTTGTCATTCCATGAAAGCAAGAATTAGGCAGGCAAAATCAAGAAGCAAGGAGTTATTCTTTCAGGCATAACTTTCATATAAAATTGCATACCCTCAAATTACACTTTCCCGCAATTTACACTTTTTTCTCTAGTTCCCCTCAAAAGTGTGAAAGAGGGGTTTTACTGTATTGTTATAAGAAAAAGTGAGCAATGGAAAAAGGATCCATGTAATCAAGATATAAGACTATTTAATAGTCTATCACATACAATATAAAATTAGGACTCTATAAATGCTTTTAAAAAGAAACTAAAAACTTTCCTTATAAAAGCCATTCGATACTATGAAGATGACTTTCTTTGCCACTGTTCATTTAATGCAAAATGATTGAAAATTGCAACAAATTGTCCAACTTCCTTGATAGTTAAACAACGTAAATTTATATTCTTGATAAGTTCCACATTATTTATGTCACCTACAGAATAATAAATAAATAACATTACTTAACCTTGTCAAATTCATCAATTAGACAAACACCTCGATCAGCCAACACAAGAGCTCCAGCTTCCAAGGTCCATTCCCTTGATGCAACATTACGGTGGACATGAGCTGTTAAACCAACCGCTGAAGCACCTTGACCAGTAGCAAAAATTGCTCTGGGTGCAACGCCTTCCACATATTTTAAAAACTGTGATTTAGCAGTACCAGGATCACCACAAATGAGCACATTGATATCTCCTCGAACCTTATGCTTCATTCCTACAAAATTTTAATAGAGAAATAAATTAGTAAATTTTAACGGCTGAAAAAGCTAAGTCAGATGCAAAAACTACAGCAAAGCTCAAAGCTCAGTAGTTGAGCTATGAAACATTTGATATTATTATAAATTATTCATGATTCCACCCATCATTGAGTCAATTCTAGATATTTTACTATTACGTCAACACAATTTAAAAGTTTTTGAAAGAAACTGGTATTTTTAACAAACTATGATATTTAATTTTAACTGGTTTCATTATTTATTTTTACATGCCTAAGGTTAACTGGTTTTATCATTTATTTTTTGCAAAAAGTCAGATTACCATTCTCTTTGCTAACTTTTAAATGGTAACGATGAAATAAGCCAATGCCAACTTATTTTTCACTATATTAAATAGTGTTAATTAAGTAGTGGTGCAAAATGACCCCGATGTTGACGCACCCTTAAAACCAAATTACTATTATATACTAGTTATTTTATTGCCAATTTGCAGGATTTATCAGCTTAACATGACAAGTTGTTTTCTTTTTTAATATTTTAACTATACAGATGTAATGGCTATAACACAAAGCTCAACTGTTATGATTGTTTCCGATGAAACAGTATTAAACTTACTGCCTACTTTAGTTTACACTATCCATTAAAATGAATGGAACAGTATTGTACAAATGATATTTTCTTATTCAATGTATAAAGATGGTCAGTGAGAAATTGCCATTACTCAAAAGTTTATCAATCCTTGCCTTGATAAGGAGAGGGGGGGGGCACCACTCACCTGGGTTCTTTGGCTCTCCACCAAATAATGACAAAGATAGGGCTTTCTTGATGTAAAAATGGCCATAAATTGATGGGGCAATGCTAGCAGCAATCCTCTCTCCAACATTTCGATCTTTGGCCAGACGTGTCACAGCGGCCACGTCTTCGTCAGTGAGAGCTTGAGCAGCTGCACGGGCATCACGTGCCTCAACATGATTGGCCAAAATCACAGTTGAGAATACTGGGAAACCATGTTCCGTGTTCAGAGAACCATCATAAGAATGGGTATAAATGCCAGTAATATCTACTTCATCTCCAGGCTTGCACCTGTCACAGAGATCACCCAGTAAAATGCACTCCTTGGATCTAGGAATGCGACCAGCTGGGACACGACCAGGACACTCTTGAAGAGTTACTTTTTGATAATTACGGTACAATGTTTGTTCCATGTTAACCTGCAAATATAGCACAGTGAAAATAATAAATGAGAACAAAATAAGTCTCAAACAGTGATACATCAAATTCCTCTAAAAATTCAAATATAAACGGAAATAATTGAAAAAATCATCATATAATATGATTTGCTGATGGATCTCTCGTAAGAGGGTTAAATCTTGCATTAAAAAAGATTGTTATCACATGCAAAAATATTTAAAAAGGTATATTATGGTATAAAAAAAGCTTATGAAAATTAAAAGGGTGCCAACAAGCCGTGTGCACTAATACAGTAGAAGCCCATTATAGTGAGTACGGAATATAGCGAGAATCTCGCAATAACGAGTGATTGGTAATGTACCATCGAAAGGCCCATGATTAACATATAAAAGAAAACAGATATATCGAGGTCAACAAGCTCCTGCCACGGTATACGCTCGGTATTACGAGTGATATTTCTTGAGGGCAATGCACTGCAAAGTACAAATTAATGCATGGTATCTTTAATAGCATTATTTGTCAACTACAACTTAGAATACAATATTTGTGCCATCTCTACATTATTTAACCCTTTCCCTGCGGCTCACTCCCTGGAAACCTACTCGTCACAAGCGGTGGAAAAGTGAAAGCGCTACACGCAGAACGAAAAAGTATGTTCAAAGCAGTCTACCATGCGATCATACTAGGTATGTTCACAGCTGCAAAAGGGTTAAAGTCCAATCAAGTCCATGCACTGACGATTTACGGCCAGCCCTGGCATACCTTGCGTGCACTAGCACTTTTTAGTTGTTCTTTTGCTAAGCCAAGTTCACATAGGAGGCATAGGAGCGGAAGATGGACGAGCGGAAAAGCATCTAGTCAATCACACGACAGTAGGGAGTGGTGGTGTGGGTAAGTGGTGGAGTTCAGCCCACCTGTCTTTGTCTGCCAGTACAAGAGTAGCTGACGGACGAGGAGTTGATTAATTAGGTGAGAAACGACGGTGATGACGAAATTAGTTCTCTTTCGGAAGAAGAAACAGTGCCTATGCTGACTAGAGCTAAACCACAGCAGGCCCTTAGAAAAATTAGTGCTGTTTACCGGGCCAGTGATGCTTCCGCCGACGACTTTAGCAAATTTAGTGAAGTGGAAGGGTCTGTGCTTACGGCAACTGCCAGTAGACTGAAGCAGACAATGCTCGAATGATTTTTCAGCTGGGAATAGAAATTGAAAGTACTGTGCTGTTAATGTGAAGTGTGTGTGTGATACTTAAGGTCCAACGCATTGTTTTGTCATACTTTTTATCATCACGACTAAGTCATCATAGTTTTTCGTTGCCCAAGAATTATTTGTATCCTTAAAATTTTACGGTTCATCCTGGTTTCCATCATTTTTCCTGTTAGCAGAAGTAATGGGAATACTTAATTTCTGGTACATTTGCTAAAATGTACCAGAAATTTGAAAAAAATGGACATTTTTCATTCTCACTGCAAAAACATACCTCAAAGTAAATATTTAAAAAAATGTGATACCTGTATTAAATGTAGGACTAAATTATCTTACATGTTCATATGCTGTATAAAATATCACTTCTTCCATTTTTGAGATACAAAGGCTCAAACTCAAGTCTATAAAATTTGGTGCAGACAGATATAACAAAATGTTCTGTTTAATCATTATCGTCATAATTAATTATTGAATGCCCATCAACATTATAAATATTTCCTTGGGAGGCAGACTAAGGGTAAATGAAACTTTGTTACAATAAATGAACACAGCAATCAACGGAATGAACACTCTAAAATCTAAAATTAGCATATAGCATATTGTTCCCCTGAAAGGTATGCAAGACAAACATGTCTTCAACTTATTCGGGAAGGCCTAACCTGTTTAGCACATCTTTCTTGTTACCAAGTTCAGAATTTAAGATCCGTATATAAACGTGCTAACTAGAGTCCGCTGTACATGGATAACATGCCATGCACAAAGAAAACTTACCATGAATGGTCCAGTACTCTGACATTCTGGACAAGACCCTGGCTTCACTTCATTACTCTGGCTTTGTGCAAAAGGGCCGAGCACATACCCGCACTTATTGCAGTCGTATTTCACCACAGACAGCTGAGGAAGAATTCCTGTACTTGCAGTTACAACTCCCACTGTTCTCACTAACTGATTCAAGTGAATTTTTCTGTAAATAAAGAGCAAATGGACACATTATACAAAAGGAAAAAATTTGAAATTCTTCACAAATACAAAAAACAGTACGTATTAAAATGCTGCACACTAGAGAAAAGTAACTATGCTTCCACACATTACTACTACTGAAATTTACAGTGTCACATTAACAAGGATGCAATTTATTAAGACAAATCTTGTGATCCTGGGTAGATGTAATAAAAATATAAACCATACTTTCTTGATTTTCCATAGAAATAAGAAAAATGTGTCAATTTTGAATGGAAATTATTTGGAAAAAACTGTTATATTTCTACAATGGAAATTGTCAGAGGAATACTAAATAACATGCAGAGAGCACATAGAACTGTTTGCAATCACAGTTGAATGAACTCTAAACACATTGTATAAAATGTGACAATTTTCAAAGAATAAAGAGGACTGTAAAATTAAATAGCATATTTTATGAAATTTCCTCATTTAATCAAATAAGCAATTTCAGCAAGAGGATTGAAGTCCTCCCACACTGACAAATGGTCTGAAAACTTGAATCGTGCAATGTGATGTAACAATAACTTTAGTTGCTTTCTTTTTATTTCTATCAAGAGGCCACTAAGACAAATGGGATACTGAATTTCTTAATTGAAGGTATAATGTTAGGAAAGAGGAGGTATTTTCCATGGTACAAGGCAGGTAGGAAATAGCATTTTGGATAGTATTTTTAAGAGGTAGGAAATGTGCCAATCAGAAGAAATAAATAGTGCTGGGAAGGAGACATTGGTTTATATATAGAAGAGCAGGGTGACCATATCATAAACTCCCATAACTGGTAGAAAACTGTAGATTTTGACAAAAATAGGAGGCATCAAATAATCAGGGCATAATACCTGAAGGTCCTTAGCTCTTCAATTAGAGGTAATTCTGATATCCGGACATGTATTTCAGATGATACACGCTCATACTGAGGATATATGTTAAGGACGAGTTCTTTAGCAACTTCATCAAATACAGCAAGCATTTCCATGGGTGCCTCTGGCAGAAAATATGCCAGAATCTGTTCTTTGCAGGCAAGAATTGGAAATTCAACAACAAAGCTGGACTGGTTACCTGTAAAAATTTACCAGGCATAGTAACAATCACTCAATGAGAGATGAACGCATGTAAAGTTGAAGACAAAAAAATCATTTAGCTCCAAAAAAACAGAAAGGATTGAATTAATCTTAAGCTTCACTTACTTTCACACATTCGCCTGATCCGATCCTTATAAATGTAATGCCCTTTGGGATTGACGAATGTACGCAAGAAACTTTTGAAACGATTAGCAATTTCAGTTCGTGGCCCTAACATTGAAACCCACTCTTTGGTTGAATAACCTTTGGTGTCCTCCAAATTTTCAATGGATTCAATAAGCTGAAATTAGAAAAAAATGACAAATGGTAAGACATGTTCGTCAAGATATATTCAGCAAATCATGAACAAAGGAAAACATAATGGAGCCTCAAAACATACTCCAGAAAAAAATGGACTGGATTACAGAATCATATTCTGATTCCTTACTTCAGTTTTTCCAGCAACTAGTAGCTGAAGTAATGAGAGAATTTCTATTCTTTTTTACCTTTACCACAAAAACAAACTGGTAGAGTGAATGGGCAACTTAAAGGAAAATTAACTGAGCACTGGGGGAGCAAACTAAACTATATTGGATAAATTATTGGATATATGTAAATACTTCTATAGAAAAGTATGCAATATTGCAGCAGAAATTGAGTTAAAATATGCAGATGCCATTTGATGTTCAATTCAGGAACTTATGGGATACTAATGAAGACTTTATCTATTCCAACAAAATGCTCACATTTTATCAGAATAATTATGAGTCAAAGACCAAAATTCATACCCCACTTAGGAGAACAAGCCTCTTTAACATACCAAACTAAGGTTTGGTAACTGACCTCCAAAAATCTACTCTGTAGTGAATGAATGAGCACAACACCAAACAGTTTTGAGCCAGGAACACAGAAATATAACCTATTTATAACCCTGAAATCAAATTTTCAAATCCATAGAAAAATGAAATACCAAGAGAATATTCTATACAAGTATCGAAGTTTCTAACAACAACTGATTAATTACTCCCTAAATTGGACCATTTTTGGCTTATTCTTAGTTCATCTAACACCATACATACAACATACACTAGGCTGATAAATTCCTATTACTGACTACAGTAGAGCGCAGATTATCCGACGTTAGAGTAACCGGCCCTTGGATCATCCGTCTATCAGTCCCCCCACTCCTGCCCATACTAGGTATCTAGTGAGCATGGTCTTTTGAATCACTGCTCACTATTTGCACGCCCCAGGCGGGTGAGGTTATATTACTTCTGCAGCTGTTTTATATTTGACAAGTTTCAGTTGGCAATGTAAATGATTCGAAATATCTAATTCATCGCTAAATAGCAGCGCTTGAAACAAAAGTGAAAAAAACCTTCATTGCAAAATTTTCATCTTGTCCCTTAGTTTTACGTCCCAAAATTTTCGTCTCACTACGTCCCTGTCTCGTCCTGAACCCGAAAAGTTTTCCGCCTCCAGTTTTACTTGTTACTTTACATCTAGCACACTTTTTTCATGTTAGAATCATCGTCTTGATTTCGGGATTTATCAAGATTTTATACCCCGACTGATTTTTAAAATTTTAAAATAAAAACACTAATAAATTTCTTTACTGCAGATGTCGTTGATGTTTCCCCCGTTTATCTAAAGCTGGCCCAATGGGTCATTCTCTTTTTCTCAGTATATGTTCCTTTGTTAAGAAATTTTCATTTTATCTTGTTCCCGAACATATTTCGCCCCATTTTTGTCATCTCTTCCCATCTTGCACAATTACTGCATTCCAGGATTTTTGTCCAGTCTCATCCCAACATTTTTTCGTTCTTAAAAATCTTGTCCAAACATTTCTCTCCGACTTGTTCCATCTCAGCAAAATCTTTGTCTTTGGGACGATATTTTTTGGCTCGTCCCTACTAAATAAAACTACTCTACCTACTCAAACCCTACTAAATATATGAGCGCGACGTATTAGACATTTTCGAGAAGTTTACTTATAATGCCACACATGCTGCCATGCTTAAGCACCTGATGCTCACATGCTATTGCATCTGTGGCATCATGTGTGGGAAGTGGGCTGGTCTGCAACCTTAACTTGTTTACTTCAAGAGCAGGCTGAGTAAGTACTAAGGGTTAGGGAACTTCCCAAGTAGCGACCACTCTTATCACAGCCGAAGAGAGATGCTTAGGTCAGCTGTAGCTTGGGGTGGAGGCATTGGACTCACAATCAGACCACTCACACAAACGGTAGTCGTGCATCAGATTCCTTGATATGAGACTCAGAAGTGATAAAAATATAATCCAAATTTTTCCGATCAGCTTAGCCTCAGATTGCTCATGATAAGCGTAATGCATTGTGATCATGACTTAAAACACTCACTGCTAGGCATATATCATAAGTAGGTATGTAAAAAAAAGGACGCATTGCACGTCTAAGATTAAGATTAATTTTCGTTGAACTGATGGAGCGTATTCAATGTACATAATCATCAGACATTATCACAATATGAATAGTTGTTAGAAAGTTTTGGAGAAATAAATTTAACAAACTATTGGCCAATAAACATAATAGGGTAGTTTCCTATTATTTTTTTATTGTCTTGATCGAAAGTTTATAACCTCTGGAGTACGTGTTTTAAGCCGTTCGATTTTTAAATGACGTTAAGTATTTTTCCTCATTAATTAAAAAGTGAAAAAAATCAATGGCGCGAAAACGCGACGGCAAACTATTGCATGCCGGTTAATCCTACGCGTGACGTCAAACTATTTCCTCTACCTGCCACCAGGTGGTGCTGCGGGCGCTTCCAAATAGACACCGCACTCCGTTAAAGCTTATGAACAAGTATTGGAGGCATATTTATTCCGTTAATTAATTATAAATAACTTTTATTTGTTTATTTAACATTACTTATGCAGTTGATTCATTTAAAATCAGTTAGTATTCCTTTCACAAGCATATCATGTAGTTCGCCTATCGCCGCACGACCTTCACGCCATGCTTCGTCGTAGCAGAAGACACAGCGAGCAGGACGTCCTTGAGTCTATAAAATGACTAATAATACCATGTTTAACTGAGAATTCTTTTCCAACATTGATAGTTTTTACAGGTTAATACTAATAAATATTCACTAGAGCTAAGGGGCCCTGAAATACAACGGTAAGTTCAGGAGACGAATTTTCCTATGCTTCGCAACGTAAACTACATACCTGTTACGTCAGCATGAAGGCAGCGCACCCCGCCATTTCAGAGCCTTTTCAAATGGCCTTAAAATTAACATTTAATTCTCTAGTAAACTGGGATTTCTCAATACAAACTTTTTGCGTAAATTAAATACATTTATGGCAGGGCACAAATCGCAATTAATGAAGTCTGTTTTCTTTGATGAAGGAAACTACCCTATTGTTCGAAAACAATCACTGGAGTAACAGCAAAAGACAGATAAAGCACGGCAATGAAACCAAGGTCAAAACTACTTGAAAAATGGTTATGAACGGAATATACATCTCTTTAGATTTAGGCTTCCCTCACCATTGGAGTGGATAGTCAGCACTCTACTGTACCTTCCAGCAGGTAACATGAGATAAACAAGGACTCAGTTCAGATGCCCCCTAAATACTAATATGACTGGTAATAGATTGTAGATTGACCTCATGACCCCTTTTGTTAACCGCTTACCTGACGCATTAATTTAGGGTGTATGGTCTAAAAAACATCACATTTTTTTGTTTTCGATTATTATTATTTATTCACATATAAAATCATATATATGAATAATAGCACTCAAAAACAATTTTTTAATATTTTTTTTCAGCTTTAAAGTTTTTTTCAGATTTCATGTAAAATGTACAATATTCGTCCTCTGGGCATCAAATACTAATATTATTTTTATTTATCCAAGAAAAAATTAAGAAAACATAAACTGATAAATATAGCTTCACTAAAAATTCTAAAAATGTTATTCTCAAATGTTTGCTGATGTGTGATACACCCTAAAGCACGGAGTAATGCACAGAGACACCTCACAATTCGGACAATAGTATCTCGTCTCTTTCCGGATTTTTTTTCCTCTTGCATCCTTTTTTCTGCTGCATACAAAGCACTGCTTCGTGGGATTACTCTTCTTCTCTGTTGGAGGGATCACTTCCGGAAAGTGCCTTTCCGTTAGCCGTCGTGGATGTGGCATTGCGGGCGGCCTACCCGCTCGTGGGGACACTACACTGGGGTGATAGGTTTCAATCAGCTGCTCAATCAGCCCAAGACGGAAGTCTAAATGTGCTTTTCTCCCACCGGTCTTTCGATAGAGCACAAAAGAGTTCCATATGGACAGTTCAAGAAGGTGGAAAAATATTTTTTTATAATATTTTTTACCCCTTTTACGGGGTATGGGATAATCGGCCAAATGTTGGTCCACACGATCTACTCCTCCCATCGTGTCATTGTAATCCACGACGACCATCGGCTTGTCCTTTGTTTTCCCCCTTTTCACCACACTTTTCATTGCACAATTATGCACTGATGACAGCAGTGACACCTCCTTCTTGTCCTTCCACTGAATCGCCATCAGCTTCCTTTTGGAAAAGGCTGCCACTTCCCCCTTCTTCAGCTTCTTCCCTTTCAGCGCTGCTGGTACTCCTCTTCTGGTTTTCCTCAGGGTCCCGTAAGTATCAGTGGATTGAGACACCAGCAATTCGGCCAACTCAGGAGACGTGTAGAAATTGTCAGTTGTCAAGCAATAGCCTTTATCAAGTAGTAGCTTCATAAGTGACATCACTACTTGCGACGACATGGGCATTTGCTCAAAATCATTGTCGAGCACGGTTCCTTTTCCTGTATATATAACGCTCGACCACACATACCCACTCTTCGACTCACATAACATGAAAAATTTTATGCCAAAGCGAGCCCGCTTTACTGGCATGAATTGTCGCCATCCCAATCTACCCTTGAAAAGTAAAAGGCTCTCATCTATCGTGACATCTCTCTCAGGGATGTAGAGCGCCTTGAACTTTTCCTCCAACTTCTGGTGAACCTCCCAAATTTTGTTCAGTTTTGGGTTTGGGTGGGTTTGAGGATCGTATTCGGCATTATTGACAAAGTGCAGGTACTGCCTTATTTTGACAAATCTCCGGTAGGAAATTGTCTGGCCGAAAAATGGGGAAGAGAGTATTGGCCGCGTTGACCAATAGTATTCTGTGTCTGGTTTTCGCACAATGCTTTGTAAGATTACCAGAGCCAAAAACACTCGAATTTCTGCAGTCGTGACCTGCCACTGATTTTGCCCACCAGTACTCGGACCCACTTCATTTTCCAATAAGTCACTTGCGTATCGATTTGTTTTACTTGTGATGAACTGAATAAGTTTGTCGTCAAAAAAAAAGTTCGAAATATTTCAATGCACCACACTCAGGGTCCAAATCGAAATTCAATGAAGAATTCCCTATGAAGGGAAACCTTGGTGGTGGAGGAGGAGGGTTCCGTGATGACATTTCACACCACTCTCCTTCTTGCAATGGTGCTGCTGCATCTTCCGGGTCGGAGCTTATTTCCCCAGAAAGTCTCGAGTCAGAACCAGAGTGTTCAATGTCCAACTCCTCTGATTCAGAGCTGGACAATTCCGATTCGTCACCTAAATCCATCGCCGTTGTATCCGTCACCACTTGTCAACAATGAACATGCCCAGAAAAAGAGCTACTGCGACAGCCAAATGCTTCGCAAATTTGGAACTTGACGGAACTGGTAGAACAATGCGTGCACTTTGATTGTCAATGGGAAACTGAGGCGGACGAAATGTGCCCTGATGGGAATGGACAGACTTCACACGAACGTTTTCCTCTGCCCATCCTCTATCTTCCGCACATTGCACGTAGAATAACGGGTAAGAAAAACAAACGGAGTGCATGCACAGCGACCGACAAAGACACCGTGACAAGAGAGACACTTCGCACCTAGGTGTGAAGTCCGACCCGAGGGTGGGGTCTTTGGGGCTCTCCATCCTTGCCCGACGAAAATATTTCCGCTGCCCCTTTTCTTCAATCCTTGGGTAAAGGGGCTTGCCCACGCATGTGACCGCGAAAATTTGCGAGGTGAGAAGTCTGAACCAACTGGGGTGTCTTTGGGACTCTCCATCCTTTACCGACTAAAGTATTTCAGTCGCTCTTTCTCTTCAATTCTCGGGTAAAGGAGCTTACCCGCACATGGGACAGCGGAAATTTACGAAATGCGAAGTCTTTGGGGCCCTATCCCGTCGGAAATATTTCCGTCGCCCTTTTTCATCAGTTCTAAGGAAAAGGGAAATTCGTGGGTGCCGCCGCCCGTGCCACCGAACTAATTGCCGGCGTGAGTGCAAGCCGTAGTCATTCAGCCGCGGCGGCCAGAGAGTCGTAGTATTCGTCAGTAGGGTTTGCTTACTTTGTTGATTTCAGCCAGGAGGTGGCTATGCTTTATTTTCTCTCCTTCTTTCTAGCGAACTATTTATTTTCAAACTGTGGCCTTACTATGACTAAGGTTATTGCAGTGCTACCAGAGATAAGCGATTTGATGTAATATTGGTATTATTTTTACATCCTCCGTTTCCTGTCAGGAAATTTGGTGTGGTTACATTGTCTTGGGACATTCCCACAGATATTTAGAATACAGATATTTGGAAAATAAATTTGAATCTGCTGCTGGTAAGTCTTATAATATTATGCGGTCCGCGTCGATTACTCCACCGCCGGCGAAATTGTTATAGGCGCTCTCATCTATAGTGCCCAGTTCAAAGAATGTTTGACTTGAGCCTTATTTGTTTGATTCCCTATCTCTATTTTTATCGTAGGAAACGAATGAATACGATTGCTGACAGTGTTGTAATTATGTGAAATAGTTTGTTTTGGTGGATAGACTTACCCACGCATACATCCGCGGAAATTTGAGAGGTGCGAAGTCTGGCCCACAGCTTGAGGTCTTAGAGGCCCGCTGTTCTTGCACGACGAAAAAATTCCCATCGCCCCTTTTCTTCAATTCTCGGGAAAAGGCTGGTCCAAGTATGCGACTACGACAATTAGCGATCCCCAGCTAACGACATATTTGAATAGGAGAGAATTCCTGCGCGAAAGGTCGATGCTTGATGATTCACAATGGGAAATTGTTTCTAGATGTTGTCTAACCTCCCAGGGGTAACATTCGTAGACGTAAAAAGATCGCAAAAAGTAATAAGTGAAAGTATAAATTATACAATGAAGTTATATACGAAAATATAAAATCAAAGTGAAGAAATTATGAATAATTTTCCTTTTGAAACATTTCTAAATAGTTCAACGCCTTTACAATCGCAGAAAAATATCGGGAAAACACCCTTTGCGTCGAACCCTTGAAATCGCCATTTGAGTGGCGTGCCGCTTGGCTAGAGTGAGCTACGGACCCTTACCTGTTCCTCTGACGGCAGAAAAACGAACTACTTGCAGCTGGCGAGAATATTCGGGCATGAGGAAAAAGGGACAAAATTTTTGGGCTTGCCCGAGTATACTCGGGCGCGTCAGAAGTGGCACGTCTTCGATGCCCGAGTATACTCGGGCGCGTCAGGGAAGCGGTTAAGAGCACGTTAACTTCAATGCCAGGTTTTCCTTTGCCTTTTCACCATTCCCCGAAAAAATAATACCTCTACCCAAATATCCACCTATGGTAAATGGTGTAAATGACCCCATTTGTCAGTCATCGACCACTAAAAACTAACTTAATTGCAGTAAATTGAAGAATGAAATTGCCAATTCCATACTTACTTCTGCTTCATCCACATCCCCAGTGGCAGACTTTTCTTGCATACGGCGTTTTCGGCGAGGGACATCCTCATCGTCACTGTCCTCTGCAAGTTTTCACAGAAAGGATAATTAGAAAGTCACATCTGTTCGACTATGGCAAGAAATTTGAGGGAAAATATGGCACAAGAGTATCACAATGAATTGATGAACAACACTTGCCATAGATTAGTTCTCGATCCCCTCTCCTCATGAGAAGCCCTGCCTCACGGTCGCGTCTCCTCATTGCCATTTCAGCTGCAGCACGATCCGTCTGAGAAATGTTATCGTAATCCTCATCATCAACCACGCTTGCTTCGTAACGATCCAGGGATGGTCTTGGAGCATAGTCACTGTAAATATGTTATCATCACAAGGTAAATGCTAAGAATATGACATGAATTTCTTGGTGATAGAACATTAACAATCACTGAGGTTGCATTTATTTTCTGCAAGTTTTCTCCTTTCCTTCAGTATTAGATGTATTTATTAAATAAAGATAACAAAAACTTGGAAGTCATGGGGATTCACAGGCACAATCCCAATTTCTGTCTTCGTCTGTCTGACGATGAAATCGAGAATCAGAATAATAGATAATAAAACTTTTTGCACATTGTTCCCAACACAGTTTGATCAAATTTCCTATCAAATCTGCACATATAGTTGATATATAAAACACATAAATAGTGATATCCACTTTAAGTTAAATAAAAGACTATAAAAGTAAAAAAAAAAGCAAATGACATTTTAATTCTAAGAAAAAATAAAACAAGATATATGACGATGAAATCGAGAATCAGAATAATAGATAATAAAACTCTTTGCAAAGGAGTAAGAAGATAAAACTTCGTCATATAGAATTTGAATACAGGAGACTGGGATCAGAGCAGTTTGATAAAAAAAACTTTCAAATAAAAGATGTCAATTGTATGACCTTTTCAATAACTGTACTTCCACTTCAATCTCAGTGATAATTTTCTTCGCATTTTCGAGATAATTGAATATTTTGGTTCATAGCTCTTGCTATTCAGCCTACACCGATTGCATGCAAATCCCTGTTTTTCCCAAGGTCCCACAAGAGAAAATACTTTTATGCTATGATGACTGGGCTATTGATTTCAAAATTTCAAGCAGCTAATAGGTCATATTTTTTCAATTCGTAATTTAAAGATGAAGCTTATGAAAAATAAATACATTCTATTCTCTTTAAATCAATGTAGTCTACTGAAAAAGGACTGGAAAAACTGAGATCCTTCATTACTGAAAAAAGAATTTCTCTTTGCCTCACTCTCAAATGTGCCTCCTTTTAAAACACATCATTGTAAAAAAAAAAAAGGTAGTAGCTTAAAGCTTACTGATTGCGGTTACTTCTTCTTGACTGTTGTTCCTCTCAAAGAATCTGCTAGGACTTTCATTTTGTATCAGAATTTTGTCTCTAATTAACTTAATCACTGCTCTGGGATAATTTTGTTTCCATTAGACATGGCATCATTTTCGCATGACTCTCACTCTTTTCATTCCTCAAAATATATCATCTTTTTGCCATGCTACGTGTGTACAATATAAATAGAGAACTGGAAATGTCAGAAGAAGGAAATAGCACAGAGGATAGTACGAAATGAACAGCGCTGCATTGACCAAAGCAGAAGGCAAGCCAAGATGCAGTTTTAAGTCCTATATTTGCCCTAATGGAAATTGGCTGCCATATACTTCCTGGCATTTTTCCCAAAATTACAAGAATTCCTTGAATATGTATTTCCAGGACAAATAAATTCCCTGAGTATTCTCGGTTTCCACAATTCTGGTCACCCTTGTGCAGAATAATCAGCAGAGGAAGGAGCAAGAAGGAAATATATAATCAGTGAAAAGCTTAGGCTGAAAAGGAATTCAAAAGAGAAATCTAGTACAAGCAGGAAACACGAGAGCAGAAATAAGGACATAATTAAATTACAACATACATGAGGAGCTTGCTCCTGCATAGAAGTGCATATGAACAATAACACTTGACACCAACGGTAGTACTGGAAGCATTGTATGACAAAAACATTGGGAAAATCAAATGATTAACATGTCACAGTCCATAAAAATTTGTATTTATCTTGAGCCATGCATCAAGGATGGACAATGAGATTTCTCATTTCATCTGTCAACTTTTTATGCAAAAATGTTTTAATTAATTACATACTTTCCTAATGTCTAAGGAATTATTATTGGACATACATACATACATCTGTAATTACTGGATATACATATTGAGCATTATGATAAGTAGGTCTACTTTTTATGGTGCCAATTATTATTTTTCCTTCAAATAAATTACGGATCTATTCAAATTGTTGGCACCACTCGGGAGGTAGGTCACTAGTTTCCCTACCTTCCCCATTTTAAATTTCCCACCCTCTCTCCTTGGGCGCTTTCCGGCCTTCATATGTTTTCCACTCGACATTCGATTCGATTGTCGAGTTTTCGTCTGCTGGAGAGTGTCCTGCTGGACTCGAGAGGGGGCAGAAGTGTGTGTGTGGAATCGGCTTCGGGGCGAGAGGTAGTCGTCGGCCGTCATCTGAGTCGTGGGTCGGTTCCTGTCTGAATTGACGTTCTCTCGCCCGGAATGGGTGATGATAGACCGGACCAAGGTAAGCGCCCAAATCCCTTGTCCTATCCCTGTCCTCCCGTAATTATTTTTGCTCTCCCACTGTTTTCGTCCCGGTTTATTTCTTTTGTGTTTTAACCAAGTACCCGGCTCGTGTAGGCCTGCCTCCCCATCCTATTTTTCTTTCGGTGCGGCAGTTTCGGCCCCGAGTGAGTACACAAATACTTTCACACCAGAGTCACTGTGTTAAATTCTCAAGACCGAAAGTAAAAATGAACTGAATTTGCTGATAAAATAATATGTTGATAATATATTTACCTATTTTTATTTATTGTAGTTTTAATCAGCGTTATTTTTGCAAAAACACACCTGAATATAGCAGTAACTCTAAGGTAGGTGATACCTATTGAGATTGAAACATGTCAGCGTAAAATGGGGGAGTTTACTTAGAACTGAAATTGCTATTTTTACATGAAAGCAGGTAGAAACAAAAAATGCATCATCCAACCAGAGCCATTCACTCAAATAAAAAAAAATTAAAATACGCAAAAGTCAATGGCCACCGAATGAGCTGCAAAAGACTTCTATGTCACCCACCTCCCCTCCAGGGTTCATACCAACTTTCCATTTTCAATATCCCTGACTTTTCCCTGATTTCCAGTCCCAATTTTTGAAATTTCCCTGACTTTATATCAATGGCAAAGCAGTCATATATAGGGATTTATGGAAAAATGCAGCAAGGTACACTGTGAAAAAAAATTTATTTATTCCAAGAAATTAACATATTCCAGTCAAAATTCAAAAACAAAACGAACGAGCAGACCAAGCAGCCAGATCCTGAGCCCGAGCGAGCTGGCAAGTCAACACTACCCCATGCCACCCAGCCAGGACGGCAAGCTGATGCAACAAAATGCGCACCTTGCTGCTCAAGCACAGCAACGCAAGTGCATTCATCCACGATTTTCATCTTTTTGCTGCGCCTCTTTAGAGTTTTTACTAATATCACGAGATTAAGGTCCTATGCATCTTTGTTGAAGTTTTTATGTTTGTTCATTGAAATTAAGCAATATTGTTTGTATTTATTTTGTATGTGTTATTTGTGCTCGTGCTCTCAAAGTAGAGAAGATGGGTTTTTGTTTGCGTTCTGTTTGCCGAGAACCATTCTTGTCAAGGGGAAGTGTAAAGACATCTGGATGATGTGACAAGATTGATTCTCGGTAATGTTCATTTTCAGTGCTTACAGCTGATGTTTGGGTGGTTTCGGTATTCCTTTGTTTTGTTTTCGTATCTTAGATGGCTGATTGTTGTTGACGTTGTTGATTGATGATTATTAAATAAAGTCTTAAGCTGCAAAAGACATATAATGTAAGATGAACGTACTGGAATATTAATACAGTAGAATCCTGATTTAAGGTTTTTCAGGGGGGGCAAAATTTAAAACACTAAATGCGGAAAAACACTAAATGAGGACTTGTTATTTTTTTGAGGTTTTAGGGTCTGTAATGTAAAGAACAGCTTTCTACGAAAATAAAATATAAATTCAAGTCACTAAAAGGGGTCACATACAACAATAAAAAATTATCATTAGTTTTATATGCTCTTCCCAAAGAAGGTTGGATTCAGTGACAAAACGAAAATTAATGAAAAATGAACAAAAAATGAAAATGCCTTAACAAAAAATACAATGCTTTAGCCTTCTGACTACTCAGGAATTCAATATCAATTTTAAAACATTTAGGAGAGACTAATTATATTTCTGAACAGCTACCATTTAAAAAAATCTGAAATTTTTCTCAGTTTATTTTTTTTTACTGTAAGTAAGAAGTAGCTCATTTTCCAGTTCTGAAACAATCAGTAAAGTAGATTGATTGTTTTCAATGGATGAAATGTATGATTTCAATTTTTCAAGTCCAACCACAGCCTCCGAAAAGGTAGCCACTGTTGGCACTTCCTCATTCTCACTGCAGTTAGAATGTGTTTCATTTGATGTACCACACAATTCCCCTATTGAAACAATGCCACTGGTCTGGGTATTGTATTTTTTAAATCTGTTATGCAACTAAATAAACCCTTACTACCGACCATCTAACCCTAACTTGTAAATGCTGTAATTTGAACCTTCAGGCAAACCACATTGTAATTCAACCCTCCCACCTTTTTTTGTGCGGCTGAACGTACGACCGTAACTAACCATATGTACTCGAAAAATCATCATCATAGCATCATTAAAGACAAGCGAAAGATAGACCTTTCGCTAAATATTGATACTTTCCGATTATGAGAATATTACTGATGGTACGACATTATGAGAATGCCTTATTTAGCAATCAATTTTTATTTTTAGCTCCGAGAAATTAAGCTGCACAGCACCCGGGAAAATTTCGACAATTTCAAATGCGTAATATGGCATATCATCATTGGGTTAAACCTACTATCGGGGAAAATGAGGTTTTACATTTATGTATGTATTACCAAGAGCATACAATATCCTAATGTTCGTACATTCATTATACATTCATTCATTGTACATATACAAGCATCTTAAAGCGAAACCTTAAGGACCTTCGACCTATTGAAAACTAATGCTGGTGATATTCATCACTGATGTATGGATAATCATTTACACGAATCATCATGAATAAACCTTAAATCGGGTAAAAAACCTTGTGTGGGAAAATTTTTTACGACCTAGAATGCGGAAAAATGCAGAATGCGGAGACACTAAATCAGGACAATTTTTACATTGTTTTTATAGGGAATGAATCGGGACCTCAAAAAATAAATGTTAAATGCGGAAAAACGTTCAATGCAAAGACATTAAATCTGGATCCGACTGTATTTACCTGACCAAAATCTAATTTCCCTGACATTTCCATGACTTCCCTGACTGGTATGAACCCTGCCCTCCTTGACTATTTTGGTGCAAAGTGTGGAGGAAAAGTGGAGGTGGGGATAGGGGGCCTGTGTGCAAAGCTCCTGCACATCCTGTAAATAACCCAAGTGAACAACGAAATTAACCAGGTACTTTTCGTGTACACCTCGGAGTAGATAAAAATGTATTCAAGTTTATATCTTTTTCACAGATTATGATGCAGTTGAATATGCAATGCCTTTCAAAACACCCTGCATGGAGTCTTAACAACCACTTCCATTGGCAGAATCAATTGTGTGTCCCCCCCATTGTGGTTAGGCAGAGGAGTTGTGCAGTCTCAATTGTGATTGGACGAAGGGAAGACCATATGCTTCTTCAGCATGCCCACTAATATGAAAGGGTTCAAAACATCAGTTTTTCGCTGCTTATAACTTGATAACTATGTGGCAGATTGAAGAATGGAAAAATATGAATTTTTTTTATTTTAAAAACTATCAGATTCGGCAATTGAAAACATATGGAAAAAGAAATCCATAACAACCAGTAAAATATATTTAGATATTAATAATCACTGTTAGTCAATGCCAGGATAACAAAACATCTTATTTGAATTGACTTGTGCTACTTTTCCTTATCCCAATGCTGCTTCGGGACTGCCTCTGCAAGAGAACGAGTTTCACTGAAGTCCTCTGACTCAAAAAAGCAAGGCACATTATTCACTTCCACTATTTTTGAAGGAGTGATCAGAGATCAGACAGAGAACAGAAGAAGTGGGTGGACCAAGCGGAGGATGCTGTACTCCTCCAAGGAGGATCATTCATTCAGGCTCTCAGAGGATTGGTGAACATAAGGGAGAAAAAATACTTTGCTAGTCCACAAGATAGAATTTTTATTGCGACCGCTTTCGATACAGCGTATGCCATGTACCATCCTGTAAAATTTGCCAGATGATGATACACTGTATTGAAACCGGTCGCAGTAAAAATTCTATCCTGTGGACCAGCAAAGTATTTTTTCTCCCTTGTGTTCACCATGAAGGCGTTCCACAAAGTAACACCACCCACCATTGCATTTCTCAGAGGATAGTTATACCTGACGATGATGCATTATAACACAGATACAGAAGCAGTTGAATTTTGACCGGATTATAATTAAGACCTCATTTGACCTTTAAATTCCTGCTCATGGTTCTCCTGGCCGGAATTATTGGGAATGTTATTTTTAAATGGTGAGAATAAAAGTTCCCTTTCCCTGATAAAGGTTAATTGTCTACCAGAGCTAGGGGTATATAGCTTTTCGACACCACCATACGCAATGTATTAAACTGAGTGACTATAACTGAGGAGAGTAGAACAAAGGAAAAATACCATGAAAATGTTGAAAAGAGGAATGTACACCCGTCCACAAAAAAATGTTACCACCTCGGAGGCCGAATTTTTCAAAGTCCCGAGTTGAAGGAGATTTGACAACAGTGCAGCTCTGTCCTTTTAAATGCCCCAAGCAGCACCAGCACCGAGGCTCGGTCCTCCTCCTTCCCTTGCCATGGTTTGTGGTGTGACCCTTCCTCAATGACCTGGAGAGAGATTTTTGCGTTGGAGAGGGAGGGCCGCAAGGGTGCCTTGTGACAATTAGTCGGCCCCAAGGAGTGAGGCCTCCCGAAAAAAGCCTTCTTTTAGATTGCTGCTCGGAGTTACTCCCTTGAAGATGGGTCGCTTAGGTTTCCGCGACTACGGCTCTTGAGAGAGTGACTACCGAAATGTAAATGCAGCTCGAAGCAAGAGTTATCATTAACACCGTCGATATTTCTTAGTCTATGTCATTTCCACAACGTTCCAAAATACTCAATTTTTGCCTTTATTTCGTCGTAGAAAATTTTGATTACATAACATGAATAACATAGATGAATATTGTTATCAGCATTTACATATCTGTTAACGATCGTGTCATTTTTAAATTATCGGTGAATTATATTTGACTGCGCGATGAGCTCGAAAACTGCGCTTGTATAGTAAATGGCAAAAATACTTACGCTACAACTGGCACATACAGATTTCAACAAGAAAAGAGAAGACTTATTGGACGTCTTTACGGAATATAAGTGTTAAGTTCCAACCTTAATTGCGTAATAAATTAGGAAAAATTATCGCGGATACAATTAGAATTTATTTCAAATTACACACCATCCTCGCGCTCTCGCATACTCGTCTGGTTAATTCTTAGAATGAATACTCATCGGCAATTCATATCGTAGTATATGCTATTGCAAAAATAAAAAAAAACTCAATAAATAAAAGTATTAAGGAGATTATTAGGAACAGCTTGAACGTCTCTTAGATGCATTGGTCAAAATTCTAAGTGTTTTCCTATTCGAAGGTCCCTGTTCGAAACCCAGCAGTCCGTACTTGAGTACTGTGTGTACTGGAGTACTACTACCTCTACTCAAAGGTTATAACATTTTCTCGTATCGTTGAACGGAAATGTGTATTAAGGACAGGACGGATAATTTTACAATGTGACCGGAACACATGCAACGTAATTAGAAGGAATACGTGGAATTACTGAACGACTGTGCAAAAAGGCCTAGAAGATTTTTATGGACTCACCCGTGGGATATGCGAGGAGAATATATTGTCGGAGAATTTCGTAGAAACTGTACTGACATCTAAAACGGAAACGAGAGTAACAAGGAAATGTGATGGCAACTGAATCTCTCATACTGCTAAGCTTACGCTTAAAATCATCAACCAAGGTATGGAAAAGAGAGTAATAAATGAATGAGGCCGCCTTGTCCGCGATATCTGCTAGAGGACGAGTCATCCAAGCCTGTCATTTATCCCCCTCTGTGACGAAACGTCTCTCAACGTAATTCTCCTTCGGACTTAAATGTTGGCAGAATACTCCTTTTCAATACTAACCGGGTTACTACATTACTCTCCCTGCTCCATGATCTAACCCCTCTCTTCTAAATAAATTAAAATCACCCTCCATGCATGCAAAATTTCATTACTCGAGTCTTCTTATGATTTAAGGGGTGACTAGTTGACCAGGGCTTGATCACCCGCAAACCTTATCAACTTTCCCCTACCTATACACCTGTATCGAGCCCTCCCACCATACCCTCCGAATGTGAATTAAAAAGTGCCGGTGCCTACGCACAGCCTTACGCAACCCCTCTCTCTAATACCACCTCATCTCATTCCCCGTCCGCTTCTCTCACCAGCACTTTCTCGGTAATGCATGAACTTTGGCTCAGTCTTCTGTTCTTCCAATTAATTCCTGTTTTACGCAATAGTTCCATTAACCCTTTCCTCTTCACTCTGTTGAAAATATTTTTGAAATTAACAATACACGCAGATATATTCTGATTATATTCTAATCCTTTCCACTCATTCCAATGATTTTGATTGAAAAATTGCTTTCCGATGACAAAATATAAATTTACCTGCAGAAAAAATGTCTCCTTCCCCTCTCTCCCTCTCCAAGAAAACTACATGCCCAGATATGGGCGATAAGTGACCACGGACCGCTTCGCTGAGGCCCTATTCTTAAATAATGCCGAGACGGGTATGGGGACGGATGCGTAGATTTTTTCACCTTAAGAATCATCTCCGACACGTTTTATGACACCCACCACTCCATCCAGGACACCTCGGGTCTTCTTCCTACCGGTTCAAGTCTCTTTCAGGGCCCAAGCACAATGGGTATTTAAGGAGCAGGTAAAGCATGGCGGGTTTTTCCTCTCTTAGGACTGACAAAGGTGGACAGAGAGTTTTGCAGTGGGGGGTGGACCGCAAGGGTGCCCTGCGACAATCGGCTCCGAGGAGTGAGGCCTCCCGAAACGCAGCCTTCTTTTCGATTGCTGCTCCGAGGGCCTCCCTCGAAGATGATCGTGTAGGTTTCGCGACTGCTGAGAGAGTGACGACCCAAATATGATTGCAGCTGAAGCAAGAGTTGTCATTAACACCGTCGATATGTCTTAGTCAAAAGCGTTCCCAAAATATTCACAAATACTCCGTTTTTGCCTTCATTTCGTCATAGGAAATAATGAGATCATAAAATATTCGAGATAAGAGCTTGAAAAATGCGCTTGTATAGGAAATGATAAAAATAATAATGCTATAACTGTTACAGGCAGATTTCGATAACAATAGATAAGACGTACTGAACGTCTTTACGGCATATAAGTATTAAGTTCCAAGCTTAATTGGGTAATATATTAGGAAAAATTATCGCGGATATATTTAGAATTTCTTTCAAATTACATACAATCCTCGCACTCTCGCATACTCGCCTGGTTATTTCTTAGAATGAATACTCATCGGCAATTCATATCGCAGTATATGCTACTTGAAATATAAAAAAATGACAGGACGTGTAATTCTGCAATATGATCAGAACACATTCAACGTAATTATAAGGAATACTTGGAATTACTGAACTACTGAGCAGAGAGGTCGGAGGATTTTTATGGGCTCGCTTGTAGGATATGCAAGGAGAATATACTGTCGGAGTATTCGAAGAAACTGTATTGCCATCTAAAACGAAAATGAGAGTAACAAGGGAATGCGAAGACTACTGAAGCTCTCATGCTGCTACGTTGGTGCTTATAAACATCAATCGATGTATGGAAAAGAGAGCGATGAATTTCTAGGTGAGGATCAATTCATATTTTCCAAGGGAATTAAACACGTGATGTGATTGCAGTGATGAGAATCATTATTATCATTATTTTTGGTTCCACACACTGTCCCTCTTCAGCCCCCTATACCTCCCATCATTTTATCCAAGGTACCCGTTCTTCGCCTCACTCTACCCCGTTTAACCAATATTCTTCACTTAATCACATATTTCAATTCACCCTAGCCCTTTTCGTCTTCTCTATTGATCAATCAAAATTCTTTCCTCTCCTACCATTTCTAATACTTCATCATTTGTCCTCCTTTTGACCCACTTCAATTTCTCCATCCTTCTCCATACTCACATCTTAAAAGCTCTGAGTATATTTCCATCTTCGTTCCACGAAGCCTATGTTCGAGCGTCATATAGTGCCACGCTCCATATCAAACTTTTCGCTAGTATTTTCTACTTCCCTACTTAACACCCCTGTCAACAGCTCACGTCTACGACTAAAAGCTTATCTTGCTAATACAATCTTCTTTCTCCTCCTGTCCTCCTTCTGTCATCAATGCTGCTATACCCCTTTTTCTCCAATACACTACTTAAATAGCGGAAGGTGGAAATGTGAAGAAATGGAGAGCCTGTCCAAATTCAAACCTTGCTTGGAATAGCGCGTATAACAGCACATTTGTAGATCTGTAGTTCATTTCTCGGATGAGTTTTTTTTTGTTGTGATCTGTCTTGATTCTATTTTCACCACCTGCTTACTGTTTGGGGTTGTGGGTATCATAAAACATGCCGGGAATGTTTCTGAGGGTGAAAAAATATAGACCGACTTCTGAACGTATCGGAATTATTTCCGAAGGTAGGGTATATCGGCTAAGCGCTCAAAGGCTTCTCTGATTAAGCCGTTTTATGCAAATGTCTTTTAGAGAGAATTAGGTAATGAGGCTGGAAAAACTTCTACTTTGTAAGAATCTCGGCCCACGTAAGCCGATAGCTATTGATTTTCAGAAATTAATGGCTTTTGAATAAAGTTCCAGGAGTTCAAGCGTTACAAAAATACTGAAGATCATATTAGCAACTGATCTAATTTCATATAGACGTAATACATGAGCAGTTGAAGTAGTGATCAATTGAAAAAAACTACGGAATAATAAACCTAAGACTTTCTGTTTACACCTTCCTAAGACTTTCTTCACACCTACGTTTTGCGACATGAACGTTGGATGAACCTGAGTTAATTGGTGACTTAAAGATCAATAAATGTAGGCGTTTTGAAGTGTTAAGTTTAGAGGACATAAAATTTCAACCAGAACATTGCATATTTTATGGTCTTATAATACCCGTGGAAGCGCAACGACCATTTAGCACGTTAATCATTACCCTCGGAAAATCGTCCGGTTGTCATAGGACTCCAAAGTGGTCTCGGAATAAATGTTAGGTATTTTCGAAAGAGGTTATAAAGCGAGTGTCATTTTCTATTATTTTTCTAGTAGAAATGTGGAGAGAAGTGATTGGAACTCCTATCGTGCCCCTTCTCCCGTTCTGTGACCACGGGTACGTATGTGTCTCGGGCGACTCGTCTTCTAGCAGATATCCTGGACAAGCATAACCACTGAGAAGAGTGGTCTTGAGTCAAGGCGGTCTGACCTGGTTGTTCACTTGAAAAAGTGTGAAAAGGGAATTGTTCTCGGGGGAAGGGTACCCCCAATAAATGGCGAGAGCAGCGAGAGCTTTGGGCATTTAAACTCTGCGCCAAGGGACAGTGTTGTCAAATCTCCTTCAACTCGGGACTGAAAAATTCGGCCTCCGAGGTGGTAACATTTTATTGTGGACGGGTGTACTAACTGGCCACACACAATGGCGATGATCAAAATGACACTGATGAATGATGATGAAAGGTTTCAGTAATTCAACTACAATCTGACAGTTCAGTTAGCCACAGGATAATTTCAAAGGCAATAGCAAGTATTATTAAGTTCTTGTAAGAGGTTGAAGAATAATCCCAGTTGGATTCTCATATTTCATATAAAATGAGTTAGCTGAAACATGCTTCAAAATGCAACATACGCTTCCATATTGTCACCAAACAGTTCTTCCCCATCCTCCTCCTCCTCCTGGAGGGCTCGGTCTTCATCATCCCCTCCACCACCAATCAACTCACTCTCATCTTCAAATGGCTCAAGGTCTTCTCGTGGAGGTGATGTCGCTGCATATCTTTCATTCCCCTCTGATGCAGCGGGGGAAGATACATCACCATTTTGCTGTAAAATGAACAAGAATGCTATCATTGAAATTGTTAACTTTTACACACTATAATAAAAACAATTTCATGTCCCATGTACCAACATTAAATAACAAAATTACTGTCCGAATTTTAAATGAAGCATTTGAAGGAACTATTTTATAAAGATTTACTCAGTGATACTATAACCCAGTGATGTAACTCAAGCCACCTTTGGCCAACCCAAGGCACCACAAATTTTGATTAATGCGAAAATGAGTTGTTCTCTCCTCTAAGTGTCCCCTAAGAGCTATCAATAGATTGAAGACGGGCCTCCCAGCATGTGAAAATCTGGATTGGGTTAAGAGGCATCCCACAAAACATGGTAGCCAAAACTAAAGGACCTTGATATTAAAACTGATAAACAATGTACGATGATACAACAAGGTACAATCAAAATGTAACAACAGAAATGTACAACTCATGGACAACTAATTACTAGCTAATGACACGTCCACTGGCCCTAATGTCCTTCCAGTGTCGATGACGACTTATAGTTTAAATGTTTGCCAATCGTGTAGATGACGAAGAACGAGAAATACTAGCATTAAAAGTATTTTGGGTAGATGTGAGCTTAACAGTCACGAACTTCAAACATTTATCCTGCTCAAACGGTGTACACTACCGCTTTCATTCCAACTGTGTCACGTAGAGGAAGGATGAAGTATTATGTTCACATCACTTTCACTGCTCCAATACCATTATTTCCTCAGATATGGTACGGGACAACTTAATAGGCCACATCTTGAGACACGTTCGCCAAATGAAGACAATCGTCGAGGGAAAAGTGAACGGAAAGAATGGAAAAGGCAGGCCTCGTATAAGGTATATGGAGCAAGTTGTGAAGGATGTTAAAGAGAGGAGCTACGTCAATATGAAGAGGTTGACCGATAGAAGAATCGAGTGGAGAGCTACGTCAAACCAATCCGAGGATTGTAGACCGATGATGAACTTTAAAAATTACAAACTTGTGAATGCAAAAATCAACTCAAATGAGAAAAAATTGTAATATAATTCAGTGGTATTTTGATGAATTATATTTTGCAAGTATCAAATTTAAGAAAGTTACTAATACACAGCAGTTTTCAACTATAATGCATCAACGTCAACAGGTGGACACGGAGAGCCAAAATGTAAATGGTGTATAACAGCTCAATAGATGAACATTTCGCGGAATATGGACGTTGTGACTTTCCACGCCACATACCCAGTCCCTAAGATAATTGTCACATTTCTTTTACTGCTCCATGGGCTTCTTTAACAAAAAATACTTCAACTGACATATATGCATTTGACGTGAAAAAATGTGTAACATAATGTTGCACCATGACAACCATATTTGGGCAACATACAGCTGAATAAGATATTTTTCGTTACGAATACATCTAATCCACACTAAGGAAATGGTGATGCACATTCACAACAATTTGCACGAAATGCGAGTAGAATAACGTGAGAAACAACACAAAAATACAAGAGATGTCAATGCACTTTGTATAGCAAATACAACTGAAAATATAATAAACATAAACGTACCGACATTCTGTCACACTAGCTGTTTCAATCCTAGCAATGGAGTAAAAACCGCGGGAAAAGTTCCGCTGCCTTGGCTCGCAAGCGCTTGAACAGCTGGAACGTGTTGAACATCAAGCCGAAATAAACAATTGAGATCCGATTAAAATCTGTTTTGGGGTGATCAATGTAAACGTGTGTGTGTGTGTGTGATGTTTAGGTTCCTCGGAGTACTCAAATTTGGTATTCACATTGCTCTGTCAGCATTGTAACTTTAGGAAAACCGTGTGCTGATGTATGAATTCTGTATGGATTGCACGAGTGCAAAAGTTGATCCTCTTGGAGGTTATGAAGCTACACGATTCATCGGTGTACGGCCACAGCAGTCGTTTGGGCCTCACCCAGTTCTGTAATTTTGGAATTATTTGGTGAGTTTCGCGCTAAGATTGAAACTTTCGATTTAGGAATCCGACATTGAAGTAGAATTGTGATAGAGTTTTGCATAGTGATCTCTAGAAGGTACGATAATTCATTTTATGCCTTTTTTAACAGGAGGATTAAGTCATGATGCGCTTAAATTTGAAAGTAATTTTGCTTGTAATCTGTGCCATCGTAATTTTAATAACGCTCTCACTCTGGGCAAAATGTGGCGAACCTCTCATAGGAAAGCATTTATATTCACAAGGCTGGAATGGAAAAAAGAGTCATAGTTTGCAGGTAGTTCTTTTAAAACTCTGAACTTGGCGTAGTTCACTTTGATTGAATATCTAATATGTCACTTTATAGAGATTACAGGAGCAAGATGATTCATATGTTGGTGAGGCCGCTGACAAAGGAAACAACGATTTGCAGGGCTACGAGGAGATTGATTGCCACATAAATGGAGAATATAGTGTTAACTGCCGGAAAGAAGGAGAAGAAATTTATGTCCCGTTTTCATTTTTGCATAAATACTTCGAGGTACCGTTTTTGCTTTCAGATGAATCGTGCATTAATTGTAACATATTTGATGCTCAAACCCATAACAAATTCTTTTTCTTAAGGTTTATGGCAAGCTTGCTACTTATGATGGTTATGAAAGATTTGAATGGTCACATAGCTACTCGAAAGTGTATATACCTAAAGGAAAATATGACCCAAGAGGAGTATTCATGTATTTTGAGAACTACAACGTGGAAGTGCGTGATCGTGTGAAGTGTGTGAGTGCAATTGATGGTAAGTTAACGAGCAGTCACTGGCCTTATAAAATCACGGGATAAAAAGATATTCAAATATTTTTACGATGATTGAATCCAGTGACAAAATTAGAGTTCAGATTGTGTGAAAACGATATTGAATCATCGGGTATATCAATGATACTTTAAGCTAATATTATTGTTGCTCTTAGTCCAGTTGTTAGCATGCTACTGTTTTATAGGTGTTCCGGTGTCTACTCAGTGGGAAAGTCAAGGTTATTATTACCCCACACAAATAGCACAATTTGGATTGGCTCACTACAGCAAGAACTTGACAGAGCCGGAGCCAAGAAGGATGACTCTAGAGGATGGTAATCGAGTATTAGCTCAGTGGCAGACTCAACATTCTTCCTCTTTTTCTCGTGTCTTGGACCAATCACTTGATACATATGTACTGAAGTTCAACTCTGCAGGTGGGTTGTGTGGCAGTGTGAATGTTAATGCAAACTACTCACCCTGCCAAGTGTACTTTGGCATATTTCTTCATGATAGAGGCTTGATTAGCAGAAAACATGGTCATTGTTTGAGATGGTGACAAAAGTGAATTTAACACAATTACATGATTAATTCACCTCCAGCGCTTCAAAACATTTTTTGATCATAAATAATAATTAAAAATGAAGTATTTGTTAGTCATTGCTCCCCTGTGTATGCAATCATTTAAATTCCACTATTAAATAAGTTTGATTGTTTGCTGTCTGTAATAAAAATAATATTTTTGCCTTAAATGTTCCCTGAACTGATAATGCTCCATTAAGTTATTGACAGTGATGTATTTTATGTGTTTAAACCTTTAAATGGAGATAATAGCACATTTTAAGTCACATCAATCAGTTTCATCTTTCTTTTATGCTTAAAACAGAGGCAGTATCACCTGCAGGCATAAGCCTTAAATTGGATCATCAGCTGGATTTTGTTCTCAGTCTTGATCTAAAAATGAAGGGAAATGGCAGCTTCACTGTTACTTTGCTGAGCAGAGAGAAGAGAGAAGTTTTTCATCTTCATTACATTTGCTCAGACTTGCTGATATCTGCCGAGGTTGGTATTATCTAGGGAGTGGAGTAAAAGTTACTGAATAAGAGTGATTAATTTCTAGTTTTAGATTTGGGAACAATTGCTTATGAAGTGTTTTTATTAGAGATGGGACTATAGAGCCCCCTTTCAAGCAGTAATGATTCTAATAACTCACTCAACCAGTAAAGATTAAAGAAGGCCAATGAAGTATCAAACATAATATGAAGAAATGAGATAACATTTCTTTCTACTGCTCAGTGAAAAGAAAAAAATTATGCAAGGATATGCATTTGAATATCCATTGTCAATCTCCAGGATTCGTGATCGTGTGGTCTGCAATGGATGTGTAAGCTCTTAAAGCAAAGCTTCCTGTGCAATTGCTTCCAAGATCTTTGGCAAGAGTGAAATTTGTTGAAATATTCATTCAGGCCTACTCTAGAAGCTTTGGCAATGGGCTTTCTCATTTAGGTCATTTTTGTTGTTTTTGGACTTACATTTTACTCAATGAACTGATGCTCACTTCTCACTCTTTGAGTTGAGAAAGCACCTTCATAATTGGCTCTCCCTGTCATCATGGTTCTCTAACCCTAACAGATTCAAAACTCTGAACCCCTTTAGCAGCAAGAGTACACTTGTGTACTCCCAGCATTATACCTCCATTTCATTTATGCATTGTTTTGGGGGGGGGAGGGGGGGGGCAGTCACCAGTCTTGTCTTCCTCATCCCCACCCTGCCAATGAAAAGACAGTCGATGTAGTTTTAGGGGGGTTGGAGGTCCCCCACCCTCCTCCCTGGATCGATCCCTGGTCCAATGCCTTCATTAACATAAGACTTCTTAGCTTTGAATATTGACATAATTTTTAGCTTTGAATATTGACATAATTTTGGGTAGTGTCTGAAATTGATTTCAGCAATTGGTTCCCTTTGATTGATGTTTTTTGTCAATTTGTTTTTACCCCTGAAGGACAAGGATGAGGTGAATAGTATTAAAAAACATAATGCCAACATATATATACTTGGTATGTGGCTTTAAGATGGGGGGTGTTTTTTTTTTTTTTTTTTTCGTTAATATTCGTTTCGTGATGCAGATTAACTGCTTTAATGCCCTAGGCTCAGATGTCAGAATTTGCTTCTCGAGTTAGAAGAGCCACAGGCCAATATATCAGCTCCCACTCTGACCAAACATTTTGTATAAAATATGTATGCTGTAATAATTACATTTTGGTAAGCGATATGGCATAAGTTTATGTGCTAATAGTTACTCAGTTGTTTTTAAATTTAAAAACCGGCACTGCGCAAATATTGTACTTCTGGTTACTTATGGTGAAAAATAATGTTTATAACCTCTCTGTCCACCTGATCATCCTGTCTATCTCTCTTGTTTTATTTTTATGATCTAACCTACTATAATTCACTTAGGGGTTTAAAAATATTTAAATATATCATAAAAGTGTCATTTTTCTGTTTGCAAACATCAGGAACGTCATGTATACCATGGAATGGGTTGCCGGGGTGAGTGGCGGCATCTTACTCGCGACCTGCTCGTGGATCTCCAGAAGGGTTTCTTGCACATGGGTCGCAAGAGACGACCTCTGTCAAGATCGAAGATCAGAGTGACTGGATTCACAATTAGGGGTTCTGGGTCCCTGGACAATCTTACACTGTCGTCGAGTGAGCACATGGCTCAATTTTATGATGCTGCTCGGTGGTTTGTGTCAAGGCAAGATATTGGTGGGGGTTGGCCTGTACCTGTTCGGAGAAGAGGTGCCACGGCCAAGGCAGCTGACCTTGTTCCTGACTGGTATTCCGCAATGGCACAGGGTCATGCGGCATCAGTCCTTGCAAGGGCTCACCACCATTCTGGTGGTTCTGATCCTCGCTACTTGGAGGTTAGTTATTTTTATCTTCCTTCAATCACATCATGAAAAGATGGTAGTTTTTAAAATATTATTGCAATTTGAATTTCCTGCTAAAGAGCAATAGGGACATTGAATTGGTTGTTGCCCCAGATTTTTCATATTTTTTAAATGTTTAGGTCATGCCTGTTCAAATGATTAAGATTTTGTTCACATTTAACCCTTAGTATGGATCTTCTGAAACTAATTACTGAGATTTAGTTCAATATTTATGCATATAGCCCCCAAGTTACATAGTCAAAGCATTCTAGTGATTACAAAAAATTACTTTACATCACTAGTCGTCAATCTTAACATTGGTTAGAACTAGAGATGGGTTGAATACGATTTTGTTTGGATCTATATGTTAAATTTGAATCCCAAAAATTTTTTATTTATCTAAATGTTTCCTATTCCATCAATCTTAGATCTGAATCTTTATTTTCCCAAGATTCTGAAATTTTATTTAGAATCCCAATCTAAATTTTACAATCCTTAATCAAATAAGCTCACATTCTGCAAACAGTATGCATAGCAGATTTAGATTTATCTTGTTAGGTATATTGTATTTTATGTGATTAATAAACCTGGTCTGTAATGTATGTATAATTACTTTTATATGCTTTTTGAAGTAATTGAACTAGGTTTTTTTATGTGATTTGATTTTGATTCAGTTTTGTGGTCTGTAGCACTACATAGGCACCAATGGAGGTTGAACATTTTCAGATAGGGTAGATGTTGTCAAATTCATGAGCCACTACCTAGTTCAAGTTAGTACATGTGTAATTAACCTGTAAATTCCTAAAAAGAATCCTTCACCAATGGATTTATTTTTGGCTCTATGAACTATTCTTGCATTCCTTCTGAAAATCTTATTTATCACATGGACCCTAAGAGAAATATGTGCACCAACTTAGTGAGTGTACAGCACCATCTTGTTTTTTTGTGTTATCTTAGTTGGAGGGTGGTGAAACAGAGTATATTTTTTCCTTGATATCAGAAGGACTCGGTAGTGTCCAAAGCTTGCTGCTGGACCTCTCATTCATGGATGCTGTAAAACTAAGTATTGTAAGACAACTAATGGGAATTGCCATAAAAATTTGTACAGTGAAAATGCACAACCAGGATAATATACAACTGTGTAATATGTAGTTTAAATAGAATAAATTTGTATCAGCTGGTAGGAACAGAATTAATTGCCAGTAGAATAAAATGCATGTATACTTCTCTGAAAGTGCCTTATAAAGATTTACCTACAGTCCAGCCGGCGAGAGTTGTCCGATGACAGGCAGCAGGGTTGAGTGAGAGGTGGGGGGCAAGGTTGCCAGGTCAGAAAGGAAAACGCCCACGGCTAGAGATTGACAAAAAGGTCTTGTGAAGGGTTTTCACCAAGTACTAAAGCAAAATACTTCAGTTGCAAGCACCCGGAAATATATCCGCAAAACTTGGGAAAAAGCGCATGAAAATCTCAAAATGCCACTGTGCCACTGAAGTAACGCACGTAAGAGAACTCGAAGAGATACTGAAAGCCCAGGGTATTTTCGGTGATTCATATCCATGTGACAACATTGTATGACAGGGCAAGGGTGTGGGGTCCATATGGGGGACAGTGATTGGCTGCGAAACCCGTGCAGGTGCCAGGGTTTTCCACCCCTCTGACTTTCTCTTTTTCTGTCATTGGACAACTCTCGCCGGCTGGACTGTACATTACTGTATGAATTTTGAGCAAGATATTATTGTTAGGTATTTGTAGGTATAATGATTTGGGGCAGTTGATTAACAGTCATTTGTAACTTTGAGGGTAGACGGGTTATTGCTTAGGAATATTTTGGGGAATGAAGGAAGAGTAGAGAGAAACCCAGCATTGGTGTTAGCCTGTACTGAAGGAAAGGCACTAAGGAGTTCATGGTTTAACATTATATCCGACGCACAGAGTACAGAAATTGAAGGTCTCTCTATGCAGTGCTAGGTAGTGACTGGTTAACTACTGAAAAAAACATACTCTGGGAATAGAACCCACTCCCTCAAGGTAATATGCCAGTACTCTAGCCATGACTCTGATACAATTCCAGTTTCAATAATAATTCTTATTTTAGTGTGTGTGAAATCTATATAAAAGCACTTAGTAAATGCAAAGCTTGGTGTGAAAAAGGTTGGGCTTATTTCTTCCCAGCCCCCTTTCACTCCCTTTTTGGCTTTATTGCCCTCTGTAGTATAGTTTTCATCTCTCTCCTCTATTTTATAACCTCCTTGGGCCTATGAGAAATGAATGGGCAAAACATGCTGGAACACCACCAAAGGAAAATTAATGCAAAAAATTGGAAAAATAATGGTATAGGGTGCAAAGTGAGGAGGGGGGTTGGGCTGACATAGGAGGACAGGGGGGGTATAGCCCTCCTAGTGTAATAATAAAAAAGAAAACTTTTCTTCAGGTATATTCTGAAAGTGAGCCTATTTGAATTCTGTTTGTAAAATTAAGATTTGGTTTTAAAATAAAATGTCAGATTCTAGGTATAAAAAAGATACAGGTTTGTAATCAAAGGAAAGAGAAACAATTATTCTAGGTAATAATTAATTCTAGGTATAAAAAAGATACAGGTTTGTAATCAAAGGAAAGAGAAACAATTAGTTTTAAATGAAATTGGGGATTCTGGGGTAATTTAAGATTTGTATTCAAACTTGAGAAAAACTGCATTTGACCCATCTATAATTTCAATTGACTACAACCAAAATGAACATGTCAACCTACTTATATGCTAAAGAGTGTATGCACAGGTAAAGTAATGCATGCTTTTTAATTTCTTCAGGCTGCTCTTAGAGGTCTGGGACCATTTCATACTCTGAGCGAGCATGGTGGTGTCCTAGCCAAATTTATGGGTGTTCATCCGTGGTATGAAGAGTATCCAACTCAGCCACCATCCTTCGTTCTTAATGGCTTTATATATGCCCTTCTGGGCTTATACGATCTGAAAACTGTTGCTGTTCCTGGGAGTCCAGGAGCTGAAGAGGCTGGGAAGCTCTGGTCTCAGGGTATGGCATCATTAAAGGCCCTGCTAATGCTTTTTGACACTGGTTCAGGCTCAGTTTATGACTTGCGCCACTTCACAGTGGGGCAGGCACCTAATCTGGCACGGTGGGATTATCATGCAACCCACGTGAACCAGTTACTGTTGCTTGCGACCATAGATCCTGACCCCATTCTGTCGAAGACAGCCGAGCGATGGGTGGGCTACATGAGTGGGAAAAGGGCATCGCACAATTAATCCATGGTTCATTGGTGCATTTGTATTTTTATTTAAATGATGTCTTTAATTGCACTGGTGAAACCTTCCTATTTATTCTTGCCTGAGACTTGTTGTTTTTATTTTTTTTCCTGTTTATAGAGATATATTTTTTGTTTTGATCAAGTACTTAAGTGCTCATATACTTTCTAAAAATTATTTGTTTTCTGAATGAAATGATTATTTTTGTATATCTTGTGGCCCTCACATAGGATGTATACTTAAACAAGAATTTATACTCAATATAATTGTTTGTAATATTTTGTAGTTATTTGAATTTTGTCTGAGTTTTATTGTACAATATTTTATTGCGTGTATGCAATTTTTAGAGAGCTCTACAGTCAAACAATATGTAAGCCTATAAAATATGCAAAGATGTGTAGTCACTGAAATTATCTTTTCAATATGATAGCTATTTAGTGGCAGAAAAAGCAAGCAGCAGTCCCTGGGGTTGCAACGTATTCTGCAACACTCTAGCCCAAATCACCTATTAGATTAATTAACATTGAATTTCTGAATGTCATTAATTGTTAATGAATGCTTTTAAAATATTCTCTGTGTAAGGCTGGTTTTTGAAGGGGATCTTTGTTTGGTCAGCAGTAGTGATTTAGAATGGGATCCGCATGAGTCAGTTTTTAATTGCCTACCTTTTGAAAGCACATGGTAAATTTAATATAATGATTGTGTCTGGCCTCCTTACTAAATTTGTTGAATTCCCTTTTAAAAAGACTTGCCTTCTGAAGGTGAGGTAGTACTTTGTTGGGGAGGAGGTAGGTTGAGGCTTTGCAATTTATGTGATTGTTCAAGAGTGTACTCTCAGGTTTCTTGGTTGTGCAGGGATTCAGAAAGAAATCATCAAAGAGTGCCATTACCTGTTGCGTTAAATGTGGTGATGTGGTCACCACTTAATTATTTCTCAAAATTAATGACTGCCTGTTGGCTCTGTGACATTGCTAACAAGCAATCTTATTGTACCCATGCTTCTTCAATACTCAAATATGACAGTTGGTATTTGGTGCTTTGATCTCCCCTTAAATGATTCAACCCCAGGGTACTGCTATGAATTTTCATTGGTAGCTAATAGTTTGTATTGCATGTTTACATAATATGTGAGGGCCTGCTAATTAGTTCACTCTATGAATTTGATGTTGAAAATTTTGCATTCTGCTTATTGTTAATTTTCCCTTGTTTATTTTTTAAAAAATTCTACGAGAAGAGAGGGGTGTCAAATACTTCCAATTTCTGGCATCCAGCATGCCTAACTCTGACAATAATGTTTGTAGACTAAAAGTTATTGTATGGCAATTTAGGAGTGTGGCTGCTTAAGAGTATGTTTAGCTCTCCAGTTCCTTATTGTAAACCCTGTCCTATTCTTGCACTGTGTACGTGGAGGTTGGAAAGCTTATTCAATTTTGCATTGAATGTTTATATAATGCCTTAGTGGCTTTCTTTAGCGAGTGAGACCAAAAAAATTGAATCTTGCCTCAATAAATATGCAGCTTATCTGTTCCTTCCATGTTCCTTTGGTGGTTAGGGTTTTAAAGTGGCAGGGTTGCCTAAAATGGGATTTCTGCTAGTTAGCAGAGGGGCAATGTCCATGGAAAAATGATGAAATAAGAGGTTTTTTTTGATGATTGTATTAGGGAATATATGAATGACCAGGTTGTACAGACATTATTAAGTCTGTGTAAGAATGGGATTTGTCAAAGAGAAAAACCTAAGGATTACACCACTGTGACGAAATCATTTAAAGTCATTCACCAGTATTCAACATTAAACATTTGTGTATGGGTCGTTTGAAGTATTTAGGTATGTTAGAAGAGAATTATAAATGGCTGTGAGAGAAGATATAGGGAGTGTTGAGCGATTCAGAAATTACTGAAGATTAAATGTCGACTCGTGACAGTTGATTATATCTTAGAAATGGGATTGAGGGTGATGAGAGTATTGTTGTACAAGGTGCTTAAGATTCCTGGTGTTGCTGTCCTTGGCATTCATCATATTGATTAATATTTAATTAATATGTGTTGTGTCATTGTCTTCCTGTGGTGGTTAATTTTTCACTCACCAGGATTGTTTATAGGCTATGCTCTTACAAATAAGTGAGTTTATTTAAGAGTTAATGTAGTTAATTTTACTACCCAAGATTTTCATTTGTAGGATACTATTCAAGATGTTCATTTGTGATAACTATGAGTCATAGTTTGTATTTTTATACTAAATCATGATAATTATATTGTACATGGCAGCATTTAGTAAATATTATTTATTATTAATTATACTTAATGTTTTTCATGTACATCTTTAGGTATTACATTCAATTTAAATGCCAGGTTGTACGGATATAATGTGCTCATTAGAATGCTGTGCTCACAAATGAAATTTAAGGAAATGAAGCTTTCTTATTGAGAAAATTTTAGGTTTTTCATTTTTACTACTGAAAATCAACACATTTTGGTGTTCTTTTTTACTTTTTGGGGATTAAAATATATTCTACTGACTAAATTATTTTCAGCTCTCATAGGAACAAAGAAAATTCTTAAAAATTCTACTTAAACTTTAAAAAAAAGTGAAATTTTGGTGGTTTAGCAAAATTAATGAAAAATGAAACTGTGTGTGAGTGCAAGGCAGTGAAGTACAGGTTGATGTTAAATATTGGTGTATTGGGATTCCTTATTGAAACTGAATTCTAGTGTGTATTATAATAGAAGAGGAAGGATAGGATGTCATCATGCAATGCTTGGTGGTTTTTTATGACGAGAAGAGATCCAAAATAATTCTTATGTCTGAATATGCAGGCAATGAGTTCTTTAGGGACATCAGTAGTGTTAGCTACATCATTTTTAAAATGTTAACATTTTCTAAGTGCATCCTAACAGATTTACTACAAAGGCCATTGAATGCAATTATTTAGGAGCACAATTAAATATCAGTCTTATGCAAACAAATGACTGATGACGGTGTTATTATGGGATAGATGGGAATAGTGAGAATTTTAGTTATGTTTATTTGCATACTTTCTGGCTTATAAGACGCACCCTAGTTTTGACAACTTGTTTTGGGAAAATAAATAACCTTTGATAACTGCCAACAATTATCATGGTCAGATGGAGAAGCAAACTTCTACAAAATAACATATGCAAGTATAGCAAATAAAGTGTACTTGGAGCAAATGTCTTAGGGATATTTGGGCTAAAGGAGGTTCCAATGTTTTTGACAGAGGTATAGATGTCATATTACTGAAAATTCTTTGTCAGTATTCTTGATGACGTTGATTATGTACAATGCTAGGCGATTGACTTTTTCATCAACTTATTTGGGGAAAAACAATGTCTTATACACCAGAGAATACTGAGTAATCACTAAATCCATATGAAATCCAGTGAAGAGGCTTTTATTGGCAATAAAAGCAGCACTGAGGCAATCTTTACCGCCAATAATGCATTGAGGTAAAGTGATTTCTTGGATAATGGCTTTCTTTTTAGAAGTATATTTTTTTGCATTCTCTATCAGGTGCTAATGTCAAACACAGTGATTTTATGTTTAAAGTCCTTCTGTATTGGAAAATAGTATAGAATAATGAACTCGCCAAAGAGCATAGAATGTACCATTGCTGATCGAATGTTCTTGGTGCATTAAAATTGTGGCATATGAGAACATAAATATCAACTCTTGGAGGTCCTATGGTCATCAGATAAATCAGGTATTACTTAAATATATCTTGGAATCTCAAAAGACAAGTACTAAGTCTAGTACTAAAAATTGTCAAAAAAGGTTTGATGAGACTATTGAGATCTGGTCATTAAGAAATTCTTTTTTTTTCTGTAGACTTCTGGAAGTATTTGATTTTCTTTGTTCATCTACATGCCAGTTTTAGGCCAGTAACGAGTTATGTTTACCATTTTGGTTCAAGAAACCCAGTTAGGGATACCTTAGCTTTTGAAATTCTGATTGTACATTCACTAATGATAAGAGCACAATTTTTTCTGCTCACAAGTTACCTTTCATACTTAGTTACCCCATTCTATATTGGTTCAGTTTTACTGAAATGTATGCTAGATATGTTCAGCATATGTTGATATGAGTCTCTTCCATGATAAATGTTTCGGACACCTAATTGCACAAGGAGTAAGTTTTCTACATGATAATAAACATGTTTCCAAATATCCGTCATGCAGCTTATGTACCTTACAATTCAGAAGATGCTTCCATCTTGATATGGTTTGAAATCAACTCGGTGATTTCTTTTGCGTAACTTTTATGCCATCAACCACTGGTTCTAAGTGTGCTGCTAAATTGGTGAAGTTTGGGAGAAATATGTAGCAAATGTGTGACCGAGCAAGTGTGTGAGTTGAGGGCATTGGAGAGTGATTCTAGTAATGTTCTCATCTGTTCTATTATTGATAGGCCATATTTTAGGAGGAGTAATAGATCTGTATTCTTGCATAGCAGGAGCTTCGTTCATTTGTATCTGTGATTAATGTTGCTATACATAATTTAAACCCACTTGATGGTGGATTCGCTTTTTGCTGTATAGAATGGAGAATAGTATTTCTTGATAGCTGGATTTGAGTGAGTGCTGCTGATGTTTAAGCTGCTTCCATTGAGATGTTACTTATTATGTTATAGGTATAGGGAAGTGCCATCATGAATGCAGTTATTGCCATCATCGTAAGATCAATATGCTAAAGTGTACATATTTGCCAAGGAAAAATAATTCCTGGGGTTTGAATTGGGATTTATTAATCACTAGCCAAGTTTGTTGCATTTATTTGGTTGCTGTCATGTGGGTTGCAGTCAAAGGTCTGATTTTGCCTAGGAGAACTGGGTAATAAAGAGCCACCATGAAAATAAAACCATCTATTTGTATGCTTCCACTTCTTCACTGGTATGAATGAAGTGTACATATGGAAGGGTAAGGATTAGGAAATATTGGGGATATGGAAAATAGATTTGGAGTATGGTACTGAGTGTCCATACTTCTTTTTCTATCCAATTAGTGCAATCTTATAACCAGATTTGATATAAATTTTCCTCTGCTATTAGTGGATGAGTGAGCATTTTAAGGGATGAGATTTATGGTGCAATAATTTTTCAATTGCTCTTAAGGCACTGTTAATATTTCCTCACATCGTTCAGGTGTTTGGGAGGGGTGTTTTGCCTCGATGGAGCTTTCTCTTTTTCTACTCTCCCATTCTATCGACCCGATTTCTGTCTCTTCCACCTTGCAACTGTACACCCTGCACATTCATCCAAGTCAGCAGAGCCTCGCAACACTTTTTTTAAAAATGGCACTGCCTGCTATCGGCATTATGGGTCTTCTCTGTGGCTAATCTAAATGCCCTTCATATCACTCCCACCCCAAATGCCTGGGCTAGAATCCCTAAAGTGGCAGATGTTTATCATGGGTGTACCAATCCCAACTTGGGTGCTGTGTGGAGTGCTCTTAAAGTGCATTGCTCAAAAATGTTTATTGGTTGAAGACCATGGAATTTGGTTTATTTTTGTGTCTTTGTGATTTAAGCTCTCTCTTCTTACACATCGTATTTCTCACATTGAAACTGTGCATTTCTTTCATGTTTTCCTACAGCTGAGACTGAAAATATTTCTTCTCTTGAAAGTCTCTTCCACTCTAACTTTGACTTTTGTGGCCCGCCAAAACCACTCACACCATTGACCTATTGTTATCTTTATGCATTTAGTATTTCTTAAACATCCCTCTCTTTACTGTCATGAAACCCTCAGAAGTATTGTATATTTTTCACACACTTGTGCAACTATGCATCCAAGGGCTACCTATTGGAGGAAATGCTTATTTTGAACACTTTCAGTAAACTCCTTTGTTTATGAGAATTTATCAGCTTACACCATTGTCGGCCAATACATTGATCTTGATTCTTTTTTTACTGATAGTGCTATAGATGGACTACTGCTGGTAGCTGTAACTGGAAGGTCTCACTTTAACCCTTGTCAAATTATTTTTTCTTGGCGAATATGCACTCTTGTGAGTCATTTAGGGAGGACATACTTTAATGCCATTCATGAGGTATTTTCTTACGAATGCTCATTCTGGGGTGGGATGTGGACAAAGACTGAAAGAGAAAAGATTTGAAAGTTTGGGTGGTTGTGCCATGTCATGCGGTCCCATAATTTTATCTAAGCAATCTATATTAGGTAACCATTCATTGAAGACTTTATTTAACACTGTTTATGTTACAATCTATAATGGAGAGGATCATGCATTTCTGAAATATGTGAAAGTTTAATTTGAAAGCATTGCTCTGAGAAGTTTTCATGAGGAGGAGGGATTGGGATGAGAGTTCTATTGTCAGAAAGAATCAGATTAACAGTCATTGTCTCTCAAAAGCTATGGAAAATGTTATTTTTGTGGAGAAAGCATGTTTGATGCAGTTTTTTTTAATGAAATTGATACATGCAGCTGGGTTAAAATCTGGAGCACATTGCGCACATTTACATTGCTCAACATCAGGTTAAGTGCTTCAGCTCTCCCAGAAACTTTAATGCTTAGGGTTGTCGAGGGTTGTTTGGTGGGGTATTCACCTTGAGAGAGGAAAGTTTATCTCTAGGAGAGATCTTATTTGGTGTCAAGATATGCATTTTTATTTTACACCTTTGTATTTATTTTACCTCCATTTTAGTCAATTTTTCATTGCATCAAGATAGTCTGATCTGTCATTCAATGCAAATGTATCTCGAGTGTGCTTCCGGGAACAGTGGGTGATATGGTGGTAGTTGAGAAAAAGCATTTTGATTTTCAAGGCTTGACTGATAACCTCCAATTCCATTTGTTCATTGTGTGTGTGAGTTCCTGGCTTTCACTTGCCCCATGCGGTGATTCGGTGCAGTTATTCTCAGCGTGTAATTGTTTTCAATTATGGCTGAGTAGGGTGTTGAGTAGGGCATTGACTTGGGAAATTAATTTTTCCAAAATTATTTACTTTAAAAGCATTACAAATGAACAAGTTGCCGGAGACTTTGTTTCTCTACGTTATATAAATTTCTATTTGTAAATTCAAATCTGCAGAATGATACAAGTAAAAAAAAGTTGCTATGGGTTTAGCTTAATGACTACATGAGAGTATTCGTGGATACTGTGAATCATGGTAACACAACGTGTTATGGATGCATTTGTTTACAGGAAGTTCTGAATTAAGTGAATATATACATGGGTATTTTATTTTGCACACATCCAAGGTGGTATTTTAAAGTTTTTCTGGAATGGCTCTTGAGGTGATTCCTTGCAATTATTCCACAATCAAGTGGTGATTGCCCATAAAGGATAATTGGATTAGTGCTAAACATGTATCTTTATCTTTAAATATAGAATATTTCATTCAAATCACCATACTGCTTGACATATGAGTCCCGTAAGCATCCAAGATCCCTAGACAAAACCCTGGTTTTGACATCATATTCGGTAAAAATAAATAATCTTTCTATTACCATTAAATTTTTATGGGAAGCAGATATATTATTGAATGATGTTAAATATGGCAGATATGGGAGTGAGTGAAGTTGAAGTGAATTTCAACAGTAAGGTGTTTGGGATTCAGTATTCTGATATGAACGTATTTGGGGTAAAGCTTGTATGTTATAAGATGCGCTGATTTCAATGTTATCATTTAAGTACATTTGAATCAGTGAGAATATTATAATTTGAAGCAATGCAGTGTAGTGCTTCATAGAATTTTGTGATGGGATGAATATATAATTACTATCAAACTGTCTAAGGGAACTAGATGCAGATGTAGCATGGCAGATTTATTGCAAGCTTCATTATCATGGCCATTAAATACAAATATATCTGTATAAGAAAATAACAAATGAACTTCCTTTTTTGTGTTAGAAATTAGTATTGTGGCAAGGAGATGATTGTTTTTACAGTGAACATACTACTGAAGGTTAATCTGGATCTGTAATTAGATTGTCTTTTTGACTATTAAGCTGAAAGTTTCTGAAAATGACAAAATCTGCTTGGCCCAGTGAAGTGCCTTAGGAAATGGACAAGTTTTTGATAGTAATTATGTCTGAGTTGTATGGTTAATGTTATTTTTTAATGCTTTGAAATAAATTCAAAACAGAAATGTCAGGGATTTGGCTAATTAAGTGAATAGATAATTTTTTGCCAGTAATTTTAACGTATCAAAAGTTGAGTTGATTATACGCAGTAATTTAAGGGAGTCCATTATAGATATATAAGTTAGAATACAAAAAATACAAGTATGAAGCACAATATGTAATGTTTCTCTTGTCAGATGTTACCTTAAAGAGCTTTTCATCGGGTGCTCACGAGGTTAACGAGCTAAGTTGAGTATTGAGAATGAGACGCATACAATTTCCATTTAACTGTAAGGAGAAAGCTCCTATGCATGAGCAAGATTGTTTGACAGGTGGGATATGAGTCAGTTTCTATCATGGTGGAAGCCTAAAAAACTGGTACTTTAGTGTTAAACACTTGCCCTGTCATAATTTGGGGCATTTCCCATTTCATCACTTAGCCTTTGAGAAGTCACACATTTAATAAGCCATCGAAATCTCTTAGTTCATTGTCTTTCTTGACAGGTAAAATACTCAGTTTTTAAAAATGAGTACTTGATCCTGTAGTAATTCAAATTTATCTACATATCCCATGATTAGGTAACTACCTAATGCGCCAACCCAGTGCCATTCTGTTTATTAGAACATCAGCCACCTCTAAATCTGTCATCTTATTTATTCTACACAATGTAGATGCATGTCAATTAAACCATCATTAATGGTGACTAGTCATTTGACTAAATGTCTTTTTCGAGTAAATAAATATAGAAACGAGGTTGATGTCAATATTGAAAGCAAAATCTATACCCACCGTAGCTTACTGTTAATTGTATGTATATAATCTGTCATTTGACAGAGAAAGATAGAAATATAGCTCTATCTCTGAACTCCAAAATTAAGACAATACGTAGAAGCTTTGATGCAGGAAAGACTGTATATAGTTTCTTTAAAGTGTGATAGAGTTGATGGCTCATTAATGATTGCTTTTTATATTTCTTTCCTAATTGTGGCAATTTGTTACTTGGGTGATGATATATAAAATGATTGGGAGAGCTCTGAGTAAATGTTGTAATTATTTTGTGTTATAAGCTGTAGTGGTTTACTGGTGGATGCTTTTATGGTCATTGATGGTAAATACAAAAGTGCAGAATAAATCTGTTTATTAAGTTATGTATATCTCAGCACTGTGTAGATATGCTTTCGTGACATAAATAATTATTTACTTGTAGGAATGAATGTAAGTGTGGCTGTGATGGTATGGACTGTTTTGAAATTTATTTCCTATGTGACTGTGACAATAAATAGTGGTACAGAAAGATATTGCAGGGTATCTGTTGTGAAAATACTTCTGAGTAAATTAACTCAGTTGGAATTATTTTTCTTTGTACTAAAACTGCCTTGCTGGTTAATGACTCTGCATTCTTTGTTCACTACACTTTTAAATATATGAATTTCATATTTGAATACTGTTGACTAAAGGTAAGGCCACTGTTTATAAGCCTGTGGCTGGCTTTTTGACATTGCATTTAAAAATTCTATTTTGCATTTCAGTCCAGTTTTAATTTATTATAAATCCACAATAGCAACTGAAAGTGATTGGCAGGCCTCCTTTAATCCTTATTTTCTGAAAGTATGCTTTTTGCCTTGTTATGTGAGGCATCCCAGTTTTCATATGATTTACCTATTTCTTCTCATTCTTATTTTAAAACTGAATCAAGTATTTATGTATGAGAATTTGATATGTAATGTTTTGTTAATATTGGTTGTGGTATGGGAGATGGCCCAAGTGAATATACCTTCAGGTGTTCAACCATTTTAGTTTCATTTTCAAACATTAGGAAGTAGGGAGCTACCTGACCACTACTGACAATATTTTTATGGTATGCTTGTATCTTGTACCATTTTTGTATCAAGCCTGAACTGATTTCTTGCCATATTTCTGATATGAAAATGATTTTTATAGCTTCTTGTAGATATCAGGGAAAGGAGATTTATTTGAATAGGGGACAGCATAGATTTGTTTGGATAGGGGACATTGTATGTTAAACATGGTGCCATGGAAAATGTCATTTCCTTATTGTTGTCAATTCAGTTTTTGTGCATGTAAAACTAAAGCTGATGTTTACCTGATTATTGTAGTTTTTAATCTAACTTAATGCAAATAATATGTGATACCGAAAGTTGTCCAAGGATGCCTTGAGTGTACATGTTATCATACAGAAAAAGTTTGCTTTATTTATGCATAAAATGATCAATTACGAAGCTACTATTATTTTCTTTTCCAAATTGCATCTTATGCACTTATACTTCTCATTAAATTTGCTATAATTTTAGCACAGTAATGGTTACCATTTAATTGCAATATACCTTGAACTGTTCTGTTTAGTGTTTGTTAACTGCCTGGCTATTGTAATTTAGATGTACTAGTTTGGAAAATATTCAGCTTATCTGTAATATATTTCAGTTATGTGAGATGTATTAACTCATTTTAACAATGCATTAGAGTGAATTGACAACAATTTCTTGTATCTTTGCTTTTGGCTGTTTACTAGGAAATCTAAAAATGCTTTCTGAGTCATCTCTCCTGGCTGTTACATGTGGTAACAATAGAAGGTGGATTTGCTAAAAATGTTAGTGCAGTCATGCATTTAAGTGTAAAATAAAATTGTTGTATGAAAAATAAACTTTCTCAAAGAATTACATTTTTCTTGAAGTCTCTGATTTGCTTAGAATAGAAACTGCCAAGGCAGGGCAACCACAGTGTAGTAAAGTCATTCATCTGTAATTTCCTGGTTCCTTGCAATCTCCTTTTCTTTCAAATGGTGTCATTACAGCCATTCTCAGTTCATCTGGTACTCCTTGCTATTATGTATCTTTTTCGTATCAATGCCTTCCCTCCATATGTGAGCATTTCATTCATTATTTGGTCCTCATATGCTACTCTGTCCTTGCATCTTTTCTCCCGTCATCATTCATTCCTTTGTTGTTTTATCTGGTGTCTGTCCCCGATTCTTCATTTTTCCTGCATAGCTCTGTTAGATATTTAACCAAGAAGCCTTCATATCATGGTTATATTCAAATATCTCTTTCATCTTCTAAATCCCCTAATTTTCTTTTACTGGCTGTAAGTCATAGTATTCTTTTAGTAAATTTTTCCCAGTATTCAAGTTGAATACATATGTCTGACTTATTCATGTATGTCAGTTCTCACTCTTTTATATTGCTATCATCTGCTTTATTAGGCTGACATTGGAGATATACATTTATTTTTCTTGCTCCTCTGTTTCACCACTTAGCAAAACCATGCTGCTTTTGTTAAAAAAAATTTTAGATAAATTTTCTTGTTCCTAATGGTTCATAGGCTGCCTCACATTTTTTTTCCTTTATTCCAGATTCTTTATACGTCCTCTCTTCTGACAGGGTTCAATGCTATTTTATTCTTAGGCCTTCTTTGGTATGGATCTTCAACCAAGTCCTCTGAATCTGTTTTTCTTCTCATATGTTGCATCTTTCTTTCCATGATTACAGAACTAAGTGCAAAATATGGCGATCACTCCCTACATTTGCAGTTGTCAAACATCTGATCTGGTTTAATTACTTGGTTTATCAATACAGCTGTCGTCAAGACAAATTTATCATTGATGTCTATCCTCCCGTGTTTTTGAATGTGTACTTATATTTTGTACATTTACACATTGTATTTATTGGAGAACTTAGGAAATGGTAGAAGAGAAGATTTCATGAGCCTGTTTGTAAGATTTATGAGGAGAGAGTCTGGCTGGAGGGTATGTAAGAACTGTACTGATACCGAACAAGAGAATCTGGAGACTACCAAAGATAAGTTTGATTTCTTATGGGGCAAAAGTTGTGCTTAGAATCATCAACATAAGGATGGAAAAGAGGGCAAATGAATTTCCATTTCTGAATGAGGATCAGCTTGGATTTTCTCAGGGGAGTTCAACTTGGTATGTAATTGCAGTGGTGAGAATACCAGTGGAAAGATAGTATCCAGTCGGCACAAGGGCTATACTATCTAATATAAGGTGGCTCCATAGTGGGTATAGAATATCTTCCATACTCCATATACCTAACTTATCTCAACTTCAGCAATGTAAGAATACAAAACAATGCCTTTTAGGTGAAAACATAATGCTCCAAAAGAATTATTAACATGTATTTCCTATCTAGACCAATATTATATAATATTTGCGGGGTTAATTGAAGAGGGACGTGGGAAATAACAACCAATGATAACCGTTATTAACTTAGCCAAATTATGCATAACGTAGTTAACGGATGAACGACATATATCAGCTGAATAGCCTAGCTTCTCTGCGAGGGATGTAACAACACAAAATCCGTATAATGAATAATACTTCTCAAGAAGTTAGATACAAGTAATTTTGCATAGAAAAAATATTAATTAAAATATAAAGGGTTTTAAGGATGTACGAGGAGACATGAGTTAAATTAGGTAAATGGGAACCCTGAACTGAACTGCCTCGTCGTGAACGCCATCTTTGTATTGTAAGCACATGTGCACAAGGCATCAGTAAGGATACTGGAAAGGAAGGAGTACGCTTAACTGGTGACTTATCTGCAGTTCTGTGAACCTGTCCTGAATAAAAATTTATTTTATTTTGGAAATGTTTTAGATGTAATTGTTTCTGCATTTTCCTCTACCTATTGTTAATTTCATTTGTGAAATGGTGAATTATTTTGCATAAATTGCAGCATCTGCTAACTACATCTGAAGATGATTGCCAAAACCACTCAGTAAGATCAGTTTTCTTCGTGCTGCGTTTGCAACTGGTATACATACTTATTTATAAGGTGCCATGGGTCCCGCCATCCGCCTAACAGTAGTTAGCTGAATCACCATTAGGTGGTGGTATTTAGTTTAAAATGTGCTCGTAAGGTGACACCACATGACTGACATAGATCCCTACATGCTTGCGTGTTGAGAGAAAAAATGGTGCTGCAGTAAATGAGAAGCTAGGCTCCATCCATAATATCGGAAATCTATCTAGATGATCCATGGATACTCCATACCAGCCATCTGTGTTGTGTACTTTTGCCGTGAGATAACCTATACTTAACAGAGATTCTGTATCCTTGTATTCCATGGATGCTATCTGTTTATTTAGGGATATGCCCTGTTTGTGCCGGCTGGGTAAGAATATAATCAGGGTGCATATACGTTTTTTTGTTTGAAAAGACTGGAAAAAAATTTGATGTGGAGACTAAGAAAAAATATGAAAATAGACTTGCCTTTGAAATGTGGCAATGGGGAAGGTAAGTTGGGTAGATGGAAGACAACGTTGGGTAAGCAGGGTAAAGGGAGGTAGAGAATGGGTAGTTTGGATAGAATAAATTACAATCATTAATGATGAAATCATTGGAGACTTAATGCATTCATATGGAATTGCATAATTTTCATTATTTTAAACTAATGTGGCAATGGTCTGATGGAGGCATCTAAACATAAAGAGTTGGGTAACCTGGTGAGATGTGGCCTTTCCAATGTGGCCACGGACTCTCCACAGTACTAGAGGGCAGAATAAAGACCATACAAAAGACGATATGAAACCAGTGTATGCCTCCAGACTGTTAGTCTGTTTAAATAGAAATAATTTCTGTCTGCATTGAGTCCATTTTAACTCTAACAAGGGACAACCCTGCATCCACACTACCTTCTGAATGTAAGTAAATGCTACCTCCGAGAGAAGGGGAAGGCAAACACAGGAGGGGTATGTAAATGATGAATACCTGAGGGCAGTGAATTAGTTGAAATATGAAGACTTCTGTAGTTCATGGAAGAGTACAATGCACAAAAATGAAGTGATAAAGAAAACAAAGGAATGCTGAGATTCAAGAGGATAACCAGATTTTACTGGGTAAGAACACTAGTATTATACCATTAGCATTGCCACAATAAATGAGATATACTTTGATACATTTCCTAACATAATAAATAAATGAGCTGAGGTGCCAACAAATGTTCAACGTCAATGAATAGTTTTGCTATACTGTGAACCATTAGTAAAGTGAACATCTCGTTTAATCTCAATTAGATATTCACTATAATCTTGGATACCATAGACAAGACCCTGAAAAGGCCAATGAAATTTAATTAACCCTATCATCAGGGAGTGGGATGATCCTTAATACTTATGTACCTCGTATTCTAAGCTGAATCAATTTTATCAGGATTGGTAGTTCACTTCCTTATTCTTATCTTTTAGCAGCATATATTCATCACAAATTTCAAGTTCTATATCTTTACTCCCTATTAAAATGGGAGAATGTTGATAATACATAGCTCCATATCCTTCCCCATACTTTAATTGAAAGCAGGTTGATTAATTAAAAAGAGGTTTTCATTTTGCTTCACTGGTATTTGTCTCTTTATTGTGTACAAGTATTTATAATTGAAGACTGAAATAAATTTGTATATTAATCACTACAGCATGGTTTGAGTAAAATATATTAACACAAAAACCAAGAAGCTGAATGGAAAAGATACCAATTTTAGGCGGTTGAAGCAAAACTGATGGATCCAACAGTCAAATATCACTGCCAATCCTTAAAGAGCTGAACTTCTAGCTTTACAAGGGAGAATGAGTACAGAAAAAGTAAAGAACAATATCTATGGGTAGTATGGTAAACCACATAAAACCCTTCAGATCACTGTAATAAATATACATAAGGCCCACGAGAAAACAAAGCAATTGACAAATCAATTAAAAGATACAGAACATGCTCCTAAAACTGAGACATATAAAAGATGTATACCAAATGCTAGAAAAGGTAAGGCTGGCAAAAAATGGGTATTAAATGGCTATTACAAAAAGAGAAAGATATATATCACAAGTATAAATATAATTAATTCAACAATTTGAACACAGCCCATTTTGTGACCACATACTGGTATCCATTAAATAAAAATTACAAAGGGATCAGGTAAAAGGTTAACATTTCATAACTGAAATCCATATGTACAGAATAACTACTAAATTTGTGCCAAATGTTAATGGATCCAAAACTTAATGGGGTCAGAAAACTGCCAAAAACAATAACCCACTTTCCCTGTGCATGAGAAAAAATACACAATGTTGAGAAGTGTATACATATACAGAACAAAATTATTCACCATAAAAATCCATGAGCACTTTGTAAAGTGCAAGAACACATGTTGGAGTAAATTTTTAAAATTCCTGTTCATAGCAGACCTCTTAAATATCATACTTTTCCTTGAAAATAATTAACTAAGAACCAAATTTCAAATGAAATAATTTTAAAATTGTTTCACAAAACCTCGATTGCTAAGTCGATGCAGTGTTTTCCTTTCTGAAAGAAAACCAAATTTAGCAATCATAACTGAATACGTTTGTAAATGCAATGGTGTTATCATCTTTATCTAATAAAAATGTCTTTTTAGATGGCCAGAAGTCCAATTTGAAAACTGTGGCTCACCAGGAATAAATTAAAAGAACTACCTCAATGATTGCATACACAATGATTCTTTGGCATTTGCCATATCAACAATGTCAACGGATCATCCCCTGCATGCTAGAAAATACAGTAAAGGCCTTTATTTTGGCCAAGTGACCTATAAAAATGACACAAGTTTTATCTTAACACATTAAAGGACTAGATTAACAGGTGCATTTAATTAAGCTGCACTCAGTGATTCTACTTAATGCAAAAGGTTCCGTCAGGAACATGCCTCACTCAACCACACCATAGCTCATCGTAATTCAAGCTTTGTGGCCTGGTTACCCTGTCTTTTATACTTGTTCCCAATTTGGTCCCAACCACTTAAATCCTGGAAATACAGGCTTTCCCATCAGACACACATCCTTAATCCTGCCCAGCATACAAAAAAGACATCATCCTACGCCAGCCAGCAAAAACTGCCGCATCCAACTATGGCCTGTTTCCTCTCAGGCCAACCCAAAAGACTAGGAGCAATAACAAAAATAAAAAAAATAACTAGCAACCTTTCAAAAATGTACAAATTTTGTACATGCTAATAATTACAGAGTGTCAACAAAAAATTGCACTGTACAGAGTTCCAGAATGGAGCAGTATTGGAACAAACAAAGCAAGCTTGATCATTAATTGCTTGCATAATTGGCTATTATGGTCTATGAGTTAGATATGCTCTAATAACAATTTCAACGTCTTTTCACCGTTAAAACTCATTAAGGTAGAGGGGGATCAATCTACATGCCCCTCGGTAAAAATACATCTCTCCATCTTTTGCAATGGCTGATGCAAGTTTACAGAGGCAAATTAAGGCAGGCAATACCAAATTCACATGCCATTCCATCCTACAGGTATATAGAATTGTTATTTTAATAACACGGGCACACTAGTATTAGGCTTCCATCCATGACTTCTTGAAAAAAAAAGAACCTTCAGCATCGATTGAATCCATAACTTTGCCAACACAAAATGCTAGGCTCATTTTAGAGTAATACAAAAAATAACTTGCACCAAGGACAAATGAGAAAATAACATTTTCAGAAAACTGAAAATTGTTATCCTCAATCAAGTAAATAATAACCCTGAGAAATAATGTACAAGAATCTTAAAAGTGGAACTTTTAAGAAATAAATAGGTTAAACACTCGATTAAATTCTGTCTTTTGTGTGCAAGCAAAATTTTTATCAATGTTCCCCTCGGAGTGAGTACGTCTTTTAAGTAAATTCCATGAGCATTAAACAGCGCTAAGCTAACAGTGGCCAGCAAAATTGTCCACAGCCTTTATAAAAAATTCATGTCAGCCATTTGACAGACTCAGACAATTCAACTTGAAGACACAGCATCACTGACAAGTGTTCATGGTGAGATGTTTCGGACTGATGGCGTCGAAACAGTTGCATTGTCATCTGGCCCTCCTCTACCTTCTTCCTCCTCTTCAAGCAAAGCTGCTTCCGTGGCAATTTCATCTTCAGTTAGCTTCCGTACGATAGGTTCATCATCCTCAAGGAAGGAATATCTGTGGACATGGGAAAACAAGGAATCAGATGACAAGAGGGTCTAAATGAAAATTTAGGCAGCCTACAGTTTGGAATGGTATGTAGTAACAGGCCTTTCTGTTGGTAGCAGCAGTAACCTACAGCAATCCTGAAGATAATGCCTACAGTTGAGGAAGTGTGGATATAACGGTGATGGATGGTCACGTGAGCAACATACAGCGGAACCACGGTAGTATGAGTGTGGCCTATTGCGAGACCCCCACCATTACAAGAGATTGCAGGGGCACCGTCAATTGACCCGATGATTGCCATGTAAAAAAATATGGTTTTTACAAGACCCTTTTGGTGTTGGCCCCTGCCATTGCGAGAGTTTCCGTCACCAGCAAACAAACACCTAAAGTGGCCAACCTCTGCCATAGCTTGCAATCTGTTAGCAATGCAATTAATATTAAGAGTTACATATCAAATGCACTTTATAAATCACCATCCGATTAATTTATTGATGATATTGGTGGAAATACTGCAGCATTAGCAGTTACGAATACGTATTTGATCTTCTTTTGTTTCCCGCGCAGTCGAGAGCACACTCACACATCTTAAGTTGAGAGCATTTCCAAGATAGACACCATGGCCCAAAAGCGCAAAACACTTAAGTGTTGGAAGGGAAAAATGGCAAGCTACTCAACTGTCTCTCCAAAATTTGTTTTCATATTTTCTTTCACTCTATATTTATCAATGTAGAACATTTTCGTGAGTTAATTTTATAATTTATGAGATTGTTAAATTTAGCAAATTATTATTTGTTACCTATGCTTGTAACTGCTTGATGTATGTGTGATGAACGCGGTGCCAAAGGAGTAGCGCTCTTAGTTTATTGACTTTCAATACGTCTATAGTCCTTTCTATGTGTTGCTGCCATTATTGAGCAATTATATGAATTAATACTTAACACATTTGTTGGTATATGAGGGCTCTTCATTAGACCCATTTTTTCAGTCCTTTGTATCATACTACCGCTTTGCATAACACCCGACAAATTACTGTAAGTACGTCGAGGGCCTATCGAAATCTTTGAAAAGAACTTATTGTGATACAACTATAATTCCAATAAAATATTTATACATGGTAAAGCGGATTGTTTTTCGATGTGGACATTACATCAGATGAAAGAAAACAGGATCCTTTCCACCACTTCCACAGTCCCTTTTCACCTGCTGAAACAAATGTGATACATTATTCCAAATGGCTTCAGCAAAATGTCGCTAAGAACGTGAATATACTGATCATAAAAATTAAGACCAACCAAGGGAAAGCGTAAAGGCTAGCAATAAAGACGATAAAATTTTAATTTATCAGTTATGGTTTAAATTTTTGGCGAAACTAATCAAAATTATGGAATGAACATTAGAAAATGGAACGAGCATTAGAAAAGAGTAGCTTGGTCAGTTGTGCATTTGGGAAAATGGTCGGAAATTCGAGGCTTTTTGCATTTTTTTGGAGCAGGTACAGTGCTTTTTGATCCAATGGTTAGGTGCTAAATTAAGAAGGGATATGAATTACTGCAAAAACTTTCCCCTTCCTTCAGGATTTGTGCTCAGACTCTCCGGATGGAAATACTTCCGTCACCACACTGACCCAATTCCTAGAAATTTGTTGACAATAGTTTTCATGGCGATTATTTACACCAACCTCGGTAAGACAATACTTCACTATAGCGAGGGTTTTCTTGGGCACCATGAGGTCTCGTTTTAAAGAGGTTGCACTGTAATTGGTTGTAATCGGAGAGGGTCTTGAAGGAAAATAGGTGGAGTGCCTACATTCAAGGATGAAATCACTACTTGCTAAGATATTGGAAGTGACCAAAATGATCATCCATTCAAGTTCCAATTCCTGTACAAATAATACTAAGAAATAATTATCCAAATCTCAAATTAAATAAAGAATGTTTACGTTGAATTTAGCCCTTTTGACAGGCATGAACAAGCAACTCCCAAATTTCTCTATAAAATAACAAGCTTTAGAAGATCATAATTTCTCTCCTGGTTGTGTAAAAAACTTTAAAATTTTTCTCTAATATCTAAAAAATTACCCATGTTTTGACAAATGTGGGATTTGAGAGTGCTTTAAGATCATAATGGTGACACTTAAAAGTATAGGTAATTCTATATTTGGTTTCGGTACAATGCTCTCAGTAGCGTGGCAAGAGCCAAATACATAAAACTTCAGACCTTATGATGCTTACTGGTGTTCCTACTTAGGTATTACACAAAGATTCAATTTTGCACTGCTGATTTCTATCCCTGACTCGTAGCCAGTTCAACTCAAGGTCAATGACCGAGAAAAATTCAAAATATTTCAAAACTCCAGAGTCAAGTTAAACATCAATGCAGACTGGCTCCACTTTCATAAGTAAACCTATACACTATGGTACCATGCTCCTTTTTGCAAAGGTCCAATGTATTCTTAGTATATTTCTCAAGAGAAATACTGAAAGAACACAACATGACTGACATAAAGCAAATTTAGGTCATGAAAAAGTTACTCACCAAATGCTTTTAATAAATATTTACACATGTCAATGAGGACACAATAATAACAACTAATAAATGATTCCAGAAGCAGCTTTAGAGACTACTCAATCAATGCTGAAACTCTGACTTACATCAAGATACTAAAAATTACATTTAAAAAAATTCTGAACATAAAACTGGAATGAAACTGATTTTCCATCCAGCCATTGTATCAAAAAACCAATTACTCTACCATTAGCATTATACAGGACCACTGATTGTTGTGAACAATGAAAAATAATTTATAAGCAAGCCATTTATCATGATCTTCCACATCCACAGTTGGTAGCGACATGTGAAAAGACAAAACTACTTGGGGTACATTTGAAGTCGAATCTGCACTATTCTACCGACTTAAATTTAAATGTACCCTTATGTCCGTCAGAATGACAGAAATGATAATTATACATAACTACATAAAAAAATTGACTTTGAATATACAGTAATTACGCAATCACCCATTTCTTGGAAAAAGTGGAAACACACATGGTCACATGATAAGTGAGGATGCTTAAAATAACTTCTTCATTGATGACTATGATACATACATCAATAGCCAAATCAAGTAAGCAGCAACTACAATCTCACCTTCTCTCTTCAAACTGAAACATAAGACCCAATGCCACGTTGAGAGCAGAACCATCGTAATGGTGGCATCCTGAATATCTGTATTGGGGCTTCTTGTCGAAGCGACAACCGGCCGACTGCGCACCAAGAGGCCCAAGGCAGTCCCTTGTAAGGGCACACTGAACCCATGGCAGCATGAGCTCTGAATGAACACGGTGTGTGTTGAGAAGCAACAGCGGGCTTGATTCAATCATTGGTAAAAAATAGTACGCCGCAGGCTCAGTGCGAAAGTAGCCAAACATCTTAGGATGGGTTAGAGATGACACAGGGTGCCGTGTGGCATGGGCCAGTATACCAGGGCCTTTCTCGCTTCCCTTCCCAGTAACTTTGTTGACCATCGCACATAGTGAACGAGAGCTGCCAGGGAAAAGTCTATGGCTCACATCTAGAAAGAGTACAGAACCTGCCCTGTTCAGAGCATCCTGCAAATAAATATGAAAAATTACACATTTTAGGATAATTAAATAATCTCACAAATTAAAAATTATTTTACACTAAATATTTCCAGTCAATCTCAACCACACTACATCTGAATTTTCAAGTGTAAGAATAAAGGCAATGGGGAGTTTAAAAAAAGGTAAAACTTGAAAGTGGAAGGGAAGAATGGCAAAGGAAGGCCTCGTGCAAGATATATGGAACAAGTGATAAATAGGGACCCTGAAATTTTGTGAATGGGTTTTTTCGAAAAAAATTTTTTTTTAGAGCATAAAAGTTGTTATTTCAATGTTTAAAGCCCTAATACTAATTTACCAATTTAACACTAGTGAAATTCACAGAAATTTCACGAATAGCTTTTTATTCACGAAATTTAGCAGTATTTGGCTGTTAGTGTGATATTTTGTGTGAAATTTTGCATCTTTTTAAACCTATCGTAAGATATTTTGTGAAAAAAACATGCAAAGCTTTAAGTTTTATTTGGATATGTATGCAAAGACGCGTAATGAAAGACGTCCCATTTGGTGAAAAAATGTTTGCAAACTGATGGTGTGAAAAAAATGCATAATTATTATTTACATGACCATGCCGCAATCATCAGTCTGATGATGCACGTGACCATATCTGCATATGTCTCCCGATATTGCATCAATGGTGGTGGGGTCAGGGCGCATAGTTTTTGTCACCCCGCCAGAATGACTTGCGTAATATTTATCCCGAAAGATTCATCAGAACAGTTACCATTAAAGCAATTGCGCTTGTGATGGATGATTTCAGTAACTCCTCCGGTAGACAAAAAGAGTTATTTAAGGATAAACTATTGAATTCACTGACTGATGTTGAGCATACGTTGCCGACTTTATATGACTCCACCACAACGGCATTCCCACCGCAGCATACTTATTTGGCACCCGTGGTGGAGGGTCGTCAGCATGGCGGGGCAGTAAAAAGTATGAGATAGGGACACACTAATATTTCCGAGTGATGCGGCGCATTATTGGTCCGGAAAGGAATTTTAGAAAAATTACCTAGGCCAAGGCAAGCCGACATTGTCATTTTGAATAAGCCGCGGTGGGGAGGTACATACCTACAAAAGTCAAGCTTGGGCATGCATATATTTCTGATTCTCAGTATCTCAGGATAAACCAATTTCACCATATGTCTATAGTTCGATCGGAGCTACTGTTGATTAGAAAAAGTACAGTAGAAGCCCGTTATAGTGAGTACGGCACATAGAGAGACTCTCACAATAACGAGTGATTGGCAATGTACCATTGAAAGGCCCATGATTAACATGTAAAAGAAAATGGATATAACGAGGCCAAGAAGCTCCTGTCACAGTATACGCTCGGTATTACGAATGATATTTCTTGAGGGTGATGCACCGCAAAGTACGAATTAATGCATAGTATTTATCTTTAGTAGCATTATTTGTCAACTACAACTTAGAATACAATATTTGTTCCATCTGTACATTATTTAAAGTCCAATAAAGTCCACACACCAACGATTTACAGCTGGCCCTGGCGTACCTTGCGCGTGCGCTCGCACCTTTTAGTTGTTCTTTTGTTAAACCAAGTTCAAATGGAGGCATAGGAACGGAATGGGCGAGAGATGGACAAACGGAATAGCATCTAGTCAGTCACACGACAGCGCTTAGAAAAATTAGCGCCGTTTACTGGGCCAGTGATGCTTCTGCCGAATACTTTAGAAAATTTTTGAAGTGGAAGGGCCTACGCTTTTGGCAACTGCCAGTAGACTGAAGCAGACGATGCTTGAATAATTTTTCAGTCGGGAATAGAAATTGAAAGTACAGCACTGTTAATGTAAAGCGTTCGTATTCGTGATACTAAAACTCCAACGCTTGTTTTGTTATGCTTTTTATCATCGCGACGAAGTCATCAAAGTTTTCCGTTGCCAAAGAATTATTCGTATCCTTAAAATTTTACGATTCATCCTGGTTTCGATTATTTTTCCTGTTAGCAGAAGAAATGGGAATGCCTACTTATGTTTTCTGGTACATTTGCTAATTTGTGCATATTTTTCAACGATTTCATAACTAGTGCCAGGACCGATGTTATGCGAATAATTCAAATTATCCCGTTCAAAACGTTTTTACTTTAGGATTCCTGACTTCACGGATACATACAATTTTGAGTGAATGCATCGATAATTCTCGGCAATAGTATTTCACGGTAGTTAGCTCCGTTCTCTCTAGTTCCTCCCGATGGCAGCACCAGTACAACACACAATGTGCATCGCATCCGACGGAGGCTTTTACTTGTGTGAATAAATTCTCGCTGCAACTAATTTTCGAGAGATGACCGAATGTGAATTTTAGGAATGGCCTAATAGAAGTAATTATACAAGAAATATATTTGACTGCCGAAAAATGCTGTATTCTGCGAATCATTACGGCAACTTTCCTAACCAATGGACCGGCTTACACTCGAATACTTCAGAAAGGCATAAATTATTGACTTGGAAGATTTAATTTGCAAAATAAATGATAAACATGCAATTGTGCACGAAAACGGCCCTTCTACCCGTTTCTAATAGCATGGTAACGAAAGACACATAGTAACAGAAAGTAAGAACAACTGTGGGAATTGAGAGGCTTTATACATCACCTTCGGATATAATGAGCGCTCTCTATAGCGAGTGAATTCCCAGCCGTTGAGTCACATTTGTTATGGCCTGTATTTTGTTATATATCAATGAAGATTAGATAGGAATAGTTAGATATATCAATTTATGTCTCAAATACAATTCTTAGCTTGTTTAAACTGAGAAATACTTAAACATTTTTTTCACCGCCGGAGCATGAAATTTGCGATTTTTACACCGCTGGGACTATGATTTTTACACCGCTTTCCCTTGAGTTTATTTACCACTTTTCAGGGTCCCTAGTGATAAAGGATGTGAAAGAGAAGAATTATGTAAACATGAAGAGATTAGCCTATAGAAGAACTCAGTGGAGAGCTGCATCAAACCAATCTAAGGACTGATGACTTATGATGATGAAAACTTGAAAATAAATATTGTATTTTTATCCTTTAATACATCACATTGCTGATACTGCAATGTGTTGAACAACAATAAACAATACATTTCTTATACATTTAATTTATCAAAATGACATAGCTACAAGTTCCTTTGATATTATGCATTATTATGCAGGAGTTGGCAGTGTTTAAGCATTACTTTAATATGATGATAGGGTGAAGGATGACACTGATAATTTGTTTGCACAAACAATTTGAAATATTTATGATGCTTACAGTTCAAGTAAAATGTCTTCACAGTGTGTCAAAAAATCAATAAAAAAATATGAACACATTCAGAAATGATCAGATAATTAAAATCATTTATACTGTGAGATTTATTCAGGAGCAGGAGACTTTTCTCTGAATGGCTATGAGAAAAATGGCTAATCCTCATAACTTACACAGACAAAAATAAGGAAAAAAATACAAAGAATTTTACTGTTTGTTTCCAGACAATTGCTTCAAGTTTTACCTTGTCCTCATTTCAAATTTATTTCAAAATTAATTTCTTTCATTCTGAAATAAGAAGGTAAGGTGTTGACAGTAATTCATTTCGGCATAGTCTATAAAATATTTATTGCTTTACATGTTATGAGACAATCGAAAACACCTTCCAGAACTAGCTCCTGTTTGAGAATGAATACTTCAAGCTGAACATGGACCATGAGCATCTTCTTTTGAAGTCCCTTAAATTTAGGCATTAAATTTCAGTCCTAGACATAAATATGACTGAAATGATAATATTGACAACAGAGTTCCACAAAGTTTCAGAGGACAGAGTTTTAGACATTTTTGAATTAGCCATAAGGAGCCAATTACATAACATGTTTGATGGCGGAACTGCGGGCAATAGAAATAGCCACATCCACTTTACATGTGGCAATAAAAACTTTGACACCTCTTATTCACTGCCCATATAAGTAGCACTTAGCAAATTCTTATTGATTAGAGGACAATGAATCCTAAGTTAGCAACATGATCAATTTTGTATCAACTTTCAACAATCACTATAAGTACTGATTCAGGAATCCCAAAGGATTGCATTTCATTCTTAATGATACCATTCACTTTGTTCAACACTCAACAACCCAAGATACTGGGGAAATGATTCAAAATAACAATAGGAGTTTCTCAATATGTATAAAACTCCATTATAAGCTACATAACCATGTTGGCATGATTATCTGAATTCTTCCAGTGTTCATTATGAGGATTGATTCTCAAATCTATGAGTAATTATACCAGATAAAGTAGAATAAATAAAATCTAGGACAAACTGAATTACCTGAATAAGAAGAGGTCGATAAGCTTGAAGCCTATCATCCTCTACATGGGACGGGAATTGGCTGTAATCAAAGTTTATCACACTGCAGCGACTGCTATTACAGTGCTTCACCAACTGCAAGGAAATTAACAGAGAATAGCAGTGGTGAAAAATACCTAACACCAGTTACCATATTAAGTTCCATGCACTTAAATCATTAGCTGAAAAAAATTCTAATATACGAGAAAAATCAAGAACAATAAGTGTTTGTTATTAACACTGTTACAATTAAAGCTGACAAGGTATCTTCTTTTTTTTGAATGATAAAACATATATTATTTATAAAGAACTTATTTACTTCTCAATACTATTATTTATTATGGCATCATCAATAATATTTGAAAATAGAATGAATTTATGACATCTTTCTCTCAAGATACATGCAACAAAAGCTCTACCCCCCTCACTGTCGATATGATTGATACAAAGAACCCCCTTCCATCCCAACCCTCCCTAACAATTATGTAATACATGGAGAGCCCCTAAGCAGTGAACTTTCTGGTACTGAGAGTAATCTTCTACTAGGAAATCAATGGTGTGTGCAGAGTAGAAATAATCTCATACTCAAAAAGGATAACTTTCATGAGCCACTGTACCTACATCAAACTATTCCCATTCTTAAGGCCGCTTTACACGATACAATTTTGTGCACAATTTTTTGTACAAACACTTGTATAAAATGAACAAAATTGTATAGTCTGAATGGAATTAGAACAGGTTCTATTTTCCATACAGTCATTCAGACATTCGCACAAGCGTTCACATGCCGCTTTACATGGTACAATTTCCTAATACAAGCATGTGTACAAGAAATTGTATCGTGTAAAGCGGCCATAACCCAGCGATTTGTTTTGGTACAAAAAATCTGCCACAGTGTAATTATGTCCATTTTATGGTTCCTTGAAAGGGGAAATAATAGGTAATAACGAAGGTACATTGAAATATAGATGCTGACTTTTAGCACAGGCCAATTTTTCAAAAAAAGGCCTCTGAGATGCAAGTTCAGAGACAAATGAAGAAAGTTTGAGGAAAAGAAAGGAAAATAAGAAAATATGTGAAAGGTGATAGGATTCCGAAGAAATAATACTAAGTAGGTGAGTTGATGGTAATCAAGTTTGTATTGGGGTTGAAGTACAACATGCTCTGAGGCGGAGAATATAATAGTGCAAGGCATTTGAAAATGCACCATTTTCCATTGTGTTTTGTCACACTCCCTCTAACAATGTACCATGTGAGAAGGAAGTCAATAAAGCACCGTCATCAAGCAGTCAACAAGTCTTGCTTGCCTCATTGAGTCCATATCAAGTCCAAGAGTCTAACAAGGGGAAGCTACGTACCTTGACTGCGTGATTTGAATGTCGTAAATTTTATTTGGTGCAGGATGTAAAGAGAAATGGTAATTTCATAACAGCTCGGTCCAACTTGGAATAGTTTTATTGTAAAAAATTATTTTTTAATTGTGAAATAGGCATTCTAAATCGCCATTCACAGACGCTTGGTCTAGTGGATAGAGTGCCGGATTCCCATACCAAAATTCGTAGGTTCGAGACCCTCCGGAATAAAATTTTTTCCCTTCAGAATGTTTTTTTTCAAGTTCTTTTAACCATGTTTTTTGTTACGAGCATTGTACTCAATTCACATTTTTTTCTAATACCATCAACCTCGAAAACCATACTATGTACCTACTACTGTGAAACACTCAACGATGGAGAGCTTCATTTACGATATAATGGAATGCTTGATTTTTAATCCATCTATTCTGTTACATCCCCTAATCAAACACAGTGATTCCGGTTGTTGTCGCAGATCTACATACTACCGTGCGTACCACCACAATGGCCTGTGACAGGGGTTGTATGATTACTAGTCATGTAAATCTAATACTCACTGACATGAAAGCATACCCATGAATGCATATCCATTACTGTTAATATTAGACTAATGGTATGGTCAAACAAATTTAGGTGTTTGGCAACAAAAAATGGCGGAAAATGTTTTTTAAATTCACATGAAGTAAATGCAGGTGCCAATTATGAGGGATGAAAATGCTAGTCCCCTCAGTTAAATTAAAAGTTCAATGTATATTCCTTGTCGCGTATAAATTATTTGCATATTTGAAAATTATTGGTGAACTTGAGAATGCTGTAAATGCAGTCAACAATGAATGACAATTCATGTTTTCGACAATCCTCCTCCCCTTTGATCCCTAACGCAAACCGATTGTTGAGTGGAGCGTGCTATTTGGAGAGAGAGGTCTTGTTAATAATGCCTTGCCCTCCCGGTCCAAAACCCAATCCTGGTGATTTTTCTATTTCCACAGTGCCTAAAAAATAAATCTTTTTGTAGGGTTTCTGACTGTTAATGTTAAAAATTATCTATTGAATAATTGAAAAACTATCACGTTTTCTGCATCGAGACCTTGGCTTACTAAATTCAAAAAAGTATTTAAAATTAGACAAAGAAAGGTGACTCACTATATTCCCCGAGAAGACATGACATCTTTGGAGGAGACACTAATGGCAGTGGAAGTTTTCCGCAGACAAACATCATGTCTTATTGGAAAATATGATCCAGATTATGTAATAAATATGGATCAGACTGGATGCGAGTACAGAGTGGATGTAAAGAGGACATTGATTCATTGGGGAGAAAAAACTGTGGAGTTCTGTGTCGGGAATAGGAACAAAATGACCCATTCATATAGAGCACAACACCCCATCACAGCCTCGGGAAAACTACTTCCTCAAGTGTTCCTCTGTCTACAAGTAACCGGGGGCGTTTTCGGTCCCAGAGTAAGCCAAAGCATAAAGGAGTTGGGGGATAAGTGGAATAACATCGTTGTGACATCCACAAAGTCAGGGAAATTGACGATGGACATATTTAAACAGTTTTTGGAAAATGTGCTAAAGTCGTACATATCTACGAACGATTTTCTGCTTATATTAGAAACAAATTTAGATATGTATGATGAAATATTCGATATGTACAAGCGAAGTGCTGAACAAAAGTGTCAATTGAAAATAATACCGCCTAAATGTACAGCTCTTTGCCAGCCCTGTGATGCATATTTTTATCGCCAAGTAAAACAGTTCATCACGAGGCTGCAAACGTGTTCATATTTAATCCAAAATACCCGTGAGATTAGCTCCAGAGAGGACAAGATACAGATACATTCACTGATACATCATCAGCTATCATCACCTTAATTCTGAAATATGATCATGTATGCCTGGTACGCCTCAAAGTTGTTAGAAACCAGAAGATTCTTTCGAAATGTTTGCCAGGTGTGCTTTCCAGAGGAAGTTCCAAGGACAATTTGTGCGTGTGGCAAGCAATGTTTCGTACCGTGCTCATGGTGCAATATTTTAATGCACTTCTGTTGCTTTTATGATGATTATCACCCAATGAACTACACCCCGATATCTTTTAGGGCAGAAAATTAATAAGTGAAGTTTCCGTACTTTATGTAAAAATACATAAGAGTAAATTTATATGAATATTAAAACAAATTCCCTCAGACTGCATTTGTTATCATAACCTAACCGTGTAATTTCATTTCTACCAAAGTAGTGCTATTTCAAGTTCTGTATATTTGATTGGAGTAACTTTTTATAAGTAACTGCTTTTCGTGAATGATATTTTAAATACCAAAAGTTCGCTTGCTATATTTTTTCATAATTAAATAAAATCATGTTATGCATGCATGAATGTGGACAAAGCAAGTGAGGTTTAAAAGAATAAGACCCTACTGAGTAAAGTCTCAAAAAGAAAGCGTCTCTTGGTTTAATGCTGTGGATTGAGCTCCTTTTAAAGCTGCTCCTAAGGAGAACGGCACAATAAGTATGTATGACCGTAGGTAAGTATTTGATACAACCGGAATCACTGTGTTGGATTGGGGGATGAAACCGAATAGATGGATTAAAAATCAAGCGCTCCGTTATATTGTAAGTGAAGCTCTCTATCATTTTTTTTTTTCATATTATGCATTTATTAATACATTTACATTTTATGCATATTAATGCTATTTATATAACATTTTTGGCCCCGCTAAGTCCAAAGGACTTGTCAGCGGGTTCCACAACATCATTAAATTATATGGCTACCACATATTTTCCTGATATATACATTTTTCCCTATTTACATATATATACACATGCATACTCCTATTCAATTTTATACACATATACACACACATCTATAAAAATATTCTAGTATCCAGTATATTTGCTTATATATAGATGCTTTTATAAACAATATTTAGTAAACAATATACTGTACAATTACATGCATTTTTACCCATCATTTTGATCTTCTAACAACCATGTTTTAATTTTAACCTTAACATGCATACTCATATTCATTTTTATACTCATATACACACATAGATATCTATTTAAATATTCAAGTATCAAGTATATTTGCATATAAATAGATGCTTTTGTAAACAATATTTAGTAAACAATATATTACAAATTACACGCTTTTTTACCCATCATTTTGATTTTCTAACAACCATGTTTTAATTTTAACTTTAACTTCATTTCTTGTAGTTAATTTACTTATACTATATGGTATTTTATTAAATTCTTTTGGTACAACCACTTTAAATGTATTATTCCCATATCTTGTGTACTGCAGAGGTACAATTAAATTTCTCACAGAACGAAAAGTTTCAATCTTTTTACAGGAACGTATTTTTTTATAAGTGTTACAGAAATAATTGTCCTGGATTATGATATATCTATATAATTTGTCTAACCTCAGAATACCTAAATATTTGTACATGTCTTCAATTTTTGTGTTTGTTTTATCTCTTTTACCATACAAGACTTTGATGAATTTATTTTGTTTCTTAATTAATAATTTATGGTACATACTATTTACATTTCCCCATATAGTGATACCATATCTTATTAAGTTCTCAACTAAACCATAATATATTAATTTCAGAGCAAAAAATGGAGTTAATTCATTTATGTAATACATTTGATATAATATTCTTCTTAATCTTGTATTTAATGCAATGACATGGTTCTTAAATTTGAATGCATCATCAATAATTATACCCAAATATTTGTACTTTGTTACTTGTTCTAATATTGGGCATTTACAATTTATTGAGCTTACATGTAAACAGTCATGTGAATGTTTGGCAATTTTTAATATTTTTCTCTGTGAGCTCTTTGTTACAACATGCATAACTTTTGATTTATTTTCATTTACAATTAAGTTGTTATCATGAGTCCAGCATAAGAAATTTTTAAAATCATTTTCCAGCATCAATTTTGCATCTCCAAAATTAGTATGAGTAGAAATTAATAAAGCATCATCTGCATATAGCAGTAAAGTACAATGGTTAATAATCTTAAATACATCATTTATGTAAATTAGAAATAGCAATGGGCCCAGGATAGAGCCTTGAGGAACACCTGTATTTGTGGAAACAGGTTCACTTATATAGTCATCTCTTATTTTTATCCTAATTTTCCTGTCCTTCAAGTAACTAACGAACCAATCAAATATTGTTCCTCTTATACCCATATTATTTAGTTTATGCAAGAGTATTTCGTGATCAACTGTATCAAACGCTTTCTTGAGATCAATAAATAATAAGATTACACTCATTCTCTTTTCTAATGCATTTCTTACAGTTTCTGAAAGTTTCTCCAGTGCAAATTTAGTACCTTTAGATTCTTGAAATCCATACTGGTGCTTTGCAATAATATTATTCTTATCCATGAATTTAAGCAACAAGTTTGCTATATATCTTTCAATAACCTTATGCAGAGAAGGCAGTATGGATATAGGTCTATAATTATTGGCATCCCCATGAGCACCACCTTTGTATATCGGACTAACGATAGCTGTTTTCATTTTCTCAGGTACTTTTCCCCTCTCTATACTCAAATTTATGAATTTAGCCAAGATATTAAGGTATATTTCATAATTTTTTATATCAATCATTCTAATACCATCTATGCCAGGACCTTTGTTTTTTATGGTAGTTAATATTGAGTGTTTCACAGTAATAGTATGGTTTTCGAGGTCGATGGTATTAGAAAAAAAATGTGAATTGAGTACAATGCCCGTAACAAAAAAAATGGTAAAAAGAACTTGGAAAAAAAAACATTCTGAAGGGAAAAAATTTTATTCTGGAGGGTCTTGAAACTACAAACTTTGGTATGGGAATCCCGCACTCTACCCAATAGTCCAAGCCTCTGTGAATATCTATTTCACGATTAAAAAATAATTTTTTACAATAAAACTATTCCAAGTTGGACCGAGCTGTAATGAAATTACCATTTCTCTTTACCTCCTGCACCAAATAAAATTTACGGCATTCAAATCATGCAGTCAAGGTATGTAGCCTCTCATTGTAAGTCAGATCATACAGATTGTATACAAGTGGAAGTCAACACCTGAAGCAAGGAGAAGGGCATGGAAACTGTTATCGTTACCGTAGTCATAGCAACAAGTCCTAGGATATCTGTGCCAAGCCACAGAATGCAGCCACAAATGTAGTTCTAACCTATGAAAAGCTGACAGGCATTTCAGGCTGGAAAAGTTATGTCGAGACAAATTTGCCCTGTTGAAACTTCAGCATCCAGGTTTTCAGTAAACAGGTTAGGAAGTGTGAATGTTTTCATGGTTTACTTGTACTTGTGTACTGAGTTGTTTACTTTTCATTACCTGTAAGGTTGGCAACAATTTGTGTGCTGAGGAGATTCTGTGGTGACTAATGTTAGTGTGGGATGTAATTTTGAGTCGCATGTTTATGGTCTGCCAGTGACTCGAGAGCCATTGACAGGTGTTGTATGACTCTATGTGTAATTTGCCAGGGCTGAATTATTTGTCTAATATTAATGGTTAGTCTAATTTGTTTGTAAGCATGCAATGAGCCTAAGTCAACTGCTGTGACTGTCCTTTGTAAGTTAAGTCATCCCAAATATGTGAATCCAAGCAAGGTGTATCAAATTGAAGGACCGCTAACTGGCCGCGAGAACCTTAACGGCATTACCCGCTGAAATTGCACAATAGCAGAAATTCCACAGAGAAAAAATCATTCGCCTTGACCAGTATTTGAACCCAGATCCCCTGAGTCAAGGTTTATCAAATCTGTCAGTCAAGCTCAGTAAATTTATTATCATGGATGGTTGTCATGCCAAGATGGCAACTGACACTGAATCAGATTTTTCTCTCTCTAGTCTACTGAAAATTTAAAGTCTTTATTTCCACAGAAGCAGATTCAGCCAACCAAAGTGAAATTGGAGGCTGTTAATGAATTGTCCATTAAAATTTATAGCCAAGCCCAGATGAATGCTTCAAAAGGCTGATAACTAGTCAGTGTATTAGTTGGTTGGTGATGGGGGAGAAGATTTTATGCCCCCCCTAGGTTATACATCCTATAGTCTGGATACAGAAGCCATTTTGTCCTATCCTTCCAGTACAGGGTTATGCGAGTAAAACTCTACAGACTAATGAAGCAAAAGATCTAGACCTAAGGAAGTCTGATGAGTTGGGTTTAAAGAAGGAATTCCCAAATATATTCTCAGATGGAAAGAGTAAGGCCAACATTGGATTCAGGGCAAAGTTGGCTTTAAAAGATGTTGCAGTACCAGTCATTGGCAAGTGCTATGAAATTCCCCTTGGTACAAGGACTAAAGTAGCGGCCATCATAAGGAGATGGGCAGAAGTAAAGAAACTCACTTCTGAGACAATATCCAATTGGGCATCACCTATTTGGTTCACAGTGGTAATGCAAGGATTGTGGTGGCTTTAAAAAAGAACAGTTAACACAAACTTGAGAGTGGATCAAGATCCCCTACCAAGAGGGAAGGAATTTGTAGTACCTTGTCAGATTTAAAGTCAGTTTTTCAATATTTTGGATTTGTTGGAAACGTATTTACAGCTAGAGGTAACTGAGGAATCCAAGGAGTACCTATGTATATGACTATCATTACTCCATGGGGTCTTTTTCAGTTTAATAGGCTGCTTAATGGGATCGCAAGTGCACCCCTTTGTTTAAACAGGTTATGGATGTGATTTTTAGCATGTATTCCTAAGGACGAATATATTGATGATATTGTTATTGGAAAAGAAAAGTTGGAAATGTGTAATTGTATTCAAATTAAGTGCTCAGTCAGCACAAAAACATTGTGTACAATTACGATAAATGTTTGTTTTTTGGTTCTTCAATACGTTATTAAGGTCATGTTATAAATGCTCAAAATATGCCTAAGAAAGTAGAGGTATTACCAAGGACAAATCCCTAGGTATGTTACAGAACTGAGAGCTTATTTAGGACTGCTAATATTCATAGAGATTTCATTTCCAATGTTAGTCATAGGTAGAAGCCGCTCAATGTGTCATTAAATATTGTTAGAGGGAGCACAGCAAAACAACACAAGCAAAAATGGTGAAGATAATAATGAAATGTATCTGGAATAACTTGGTAGAAATTTAATGAACAGGAATGAAAACACAAAAAGGTAAGGCCATGAAAATAATGAATGGTACTAAACCATGGTCAGAGCAAACTACACTGCAGAGTTTGAGCTTGCATTTCCTTTCGTACAGAAATTAATAATAGTTCTCTACTAGAAAGCCAGGGCACAGTGTTCATAAGGTTGCACAGTCTATAAAATTCAGTTTTGTAGGAACAATTAAAAGCCGTATAGGGTTGAAGCCATTTTAATATAACTTCTTATGATGCAATGCAAGATACCTACTGTGAAAAAACACTGTCAACTAGGCTGGTTCTCAGAGGCCCGAAAAAATTGACAGTGATGACAAATGTGTCCATATAATTTACAGATGACTTATATTTACCTATCAATTTAGCCTATGTAAATTGATTAGAAAATATCATTTGAAAACTTTACCTTTTCTAACTCATACTGTCCAAGTCCAAGGTTATAGATGGATATGGAATGGTTTGGAAGGAAATGTTGAACATTTCTCGCAAATCCAATTCCGTGTTTTTCTTGATCCTCGGAGACCTGAAAGACATTTAATATGCTTTAAAAGAAATAATCAGTGCCCATACATTATTTCCATCTATTCTTAGAGAACTTGAACTAATTTTATCACAGATTCATGTTCATTCAGCTCACACAGATGATTGCATTGAAATTTTGAATTCTCATTCTCTAGTAAGGAAATTACAACAATAGAAATAAAAAAATGTCATTTTCATAATAATGCTCACTGAACGTTCCTGATAAGAGAGATCATTAGAACCTCTATACTGCTTGGTTCAATTCCTAATTGCTACTGTCTCAAGTCCAATGGGTTCAAAAATTACCTAGCTAAGGAAAGAATCAGCGCCTAAAAGCATGAGTACTCTAGATAAACTCTTAATTTTATTTAAATGGACAGATACCAGAAGGGGGAAGACAAAAAGGCAGGGAGAAACCAATTTTAGGAGGACAGCGATTCAGCAAAATCACAGTCTTCTTGAGAATTAATTCAAATTTACAGATGATATTAACAACATTATATATGCCATTAAAAGGATATTACATGTATAAAACATCGAGGAATGATTAATTTAATCATTGAGGTTTATATATATGTGCGTGTGTACACATAAATTTACATTGCTCGGAATTATCATTACGCTGTATATAAAAAGTGCTTTAAAGATATCCAATACATTGGAATTATGGGCTTTCGTTTTGAATAAAGTTTTTGCAGTTGAGGTTCTTAAAAAAAATAAAGTGATGATGGGCGAATGCTCCCATATGTGCCCACAAACCACTAGAGAGGAAAACACAACTACCCAGGTGAGTAAAATTCAATTTTTAACGGATACAACCCTGGCAATCATATTATGTAATGATGAACATTAGCCCTGGCAAAAAACGTCACATCCCACCACAGTGCCTATTATTACTGCTTTGAGGTCCGTACCAACAATACAATGATACTACATCATACTTACATGCGTCACAATATGAGGTAGTGTAGTATTTTTTAAGACACCTTCTGGATAAAGTCGAGGAGTTTCGGTAAATCCAAGAAGCATTAAATACTTCTCATCAGCGATCAATCTCTTCTCTTCTGCATCTTTCAAGTTTTCCTGCCGCAAATATAACCCCTTAATTAACACAATGAAACTTCAGCAATACATCCTTTTAACATTTACACAATTATAAATATATTATTATTCCAGGGGCCTTCGTAATTTCATTCTGGTGGGGTTTCAGACGTTAGGGAAACTTTGAAACAGAACTCAGCTACCCATAATTGGAACAATATTATAGAAAGTTTCATTTTACCTTGAAGTTCTTCAAGTTGTTTAGTTGCTTGTGGGTTTCTGTCACGATTGTTTGAATTGATGGCCTCTGATTTCCAAACAAAAAAAGGAACACACTGCATATAACTATACAAATGAGAAAGAGTACAAAGTTCTTGGTCCTCATTGGGTGTAGCATGCACTACCGATGTTGTTACGGGCATTGAAATTCTCACGCAGGAATCCAAGGCGGAGAGCATGTGATCATGACAACTACACACCTAAAACGAAAAATACAGTTCAGAATAAGTTCACTTAAATAACTTCGGGGATACAACTTTTTTCCGGAAATACAATAGCTTTGCTCTTAATCATTCTCTTGAGCATAATGCCACAACACTGAAAGAGGTGGCTATTACATAATAGAAACAATATTTTATAAGTTAATGAACCCATGACATCCACTGCAGTGGGGTAGGAGAGACAAACAACAACCACACCTTCACAACATTACGTCTGCACCTCAATTCCTCCGAAACAGGAAACAAACATTTCATATGCCGATGATAAATTCATCTTCAACTCATATAATTCAGCAGAAACTAATAATATTCATTAATAAACTGAATAACCGATTCATATATCTACAACTCAAGACGGCCGTTCATTTCGACGAACTCTAGTGGCCAATTTCTGAAACGTAGTTTTTCTTTAAGTTCGCGCGCGGCGCGTCCAAATTTCGAAATGAAATTATGACGGCTGCGAATCCAGGATACGACTGAGAAATTATTGGAACTTCAGGCCACGAACTCAACGACTTGATAGCAGATGTGAAATTGATAGGTGGGCATGTGGTTCCAACATAACTTCAACAGAAATTCATTGGAGATACGTAGGTGGCAGAGGCGTATGCAGAATTTCCTTCCTCCAAATTTCATTAATATTTATGTGCATCATCATAAAATGATATTTAGATTATTATTCACTAAAACAATAATTTGAGCAAACGCTCTATTTTCGTGAAAACAATTCTTCTATATTTTTCAGTCCAATAAACAAAATTAAATATAAGTCTAATTTAAAAAACTAAACGCCAGGGCAAAATATACAAAATATAGTAAATTGCGGGAATGTTTTTGGGGTTTAAACCCTAAACCCTCCCTTCCCCCGTCGGTACGCCACTGGTAGGTGGAGATGGAGGCAAATTGTATTTCCCTGAATCTATGCATATCGTGTAATGACCGGAAGTAAAATTTAAATACTTGAAGTTGTTTATTACTCCCATAAAAAGCTTCGAACGAAAAAGCAAAAAGGTGGACAAAATGTATTCAAATAAGATTCAAATAAGTGATTAGATAATAAGCGATGAGCAAAATAAGAGCTGTGAAAAAACAGGTCAACTGCAAACCGGCTAAAAATTACCCGCAAAGCACAGGATATCCATGATTGGATGTCTTGGATATGCAACAGATCTGAGTGAAAGTACATGGTTTTAAACGCGATTCACGATCTTTAAGAGCAATTAAACGGATGATTTTTCTCAGTCCCTCGTAGACGGTATCGGACTTGGAGAAAATACGGGTGCGCTCGCCGGGAAACAGGTTCTCAGCATTATGGAGGAAACTTATTTATCGCTCCTGGAGTCGAAAGAATATCAGTTTTGTATATTTATAATGACCATGCTTATTTTTATCTACAAAATGGTTATTTGTAAAATGTTTTAACGGCGCAAATTATCCGTGTCAATCTTTTAGTAAAGTTAATAATCACAAACGATTTAATGCCAGCCAGCAGCAGTATGTATATGGCCTCCCAGTCTCTTACCCGAAAAGTGAAAAATGTGTCAGGTGGTATACGACGAATACTTTAAAGGGTGATAGAATAGACAGGAGTAAGGTGCAGGTTGTGGGGTAGGCGTACCTGTAGTATGCGAGGTACTACTAGTTATCATTGATTACGTGAGAACCACGATCGTTCACTTCAATTTTTTTCAATTTTGGTGATAGGTGCACCCATGCAAGGTATTTATAGAAGTTTTTGTAGTAGTTAATGCATTTGGGTACATTTTTACAGCTGCTCTGTAAAGTTAGTTAACCTTTTTTGTGTACGGCATGTGGTTGATTACATCCTCAAGTGCATTCAATAGGTATTGAATACATATGAGTGGATATCCAAAAAGAGGACATTTGGATATATCCATGAGCTATCATATCTATGAGCTGTGTGGGTAGATTGGAGCAGAAATAATTACGTTGAAAAGCAATGAAAATAATTTGGGAAGCGTTATAATAATATTTCACTGTGTACAGTTTCACGAACAATAAAAAAACCAAACATTCAGACCACAAAAACTACGACTGTGAAATTAATGATTATTATTATGGTTCGAATCACCCACTAAAAAACTACGTAGTTTTTTACAACTACTAGTAGGCGCCACTCTGAGCGTCTTCATCACCTCTTATCGAGTAAAAGTCGAGCGAATGAGGACTATTCGACGTAAACTAGCTCATTTTATTTTGGCAAATTTTCCACGCACACAAGGTCAATGCTCAAATGCTTTAGAATTTGTATTCAATGTAATTTGTTTTTATGACTGAAATACTTCGAGTCTTCTTGTGTTTTTATGACAAAGGTAGAAAAAGATGGAAATACCAGAAATTTCTACGCGATCTAATTTACAGCGATTAGAAGCTTATGTCCCGGAGATAAGCTGATGCAACTTATACGTTTCTTATCGGTGATAGCAAAATGTAAATAAAAATGTAATTGAGAATTGGCTTAGAGAAAGGAAGGAGGATAATACACGTCAGATTATGAAAGCCCCCTAGTCTCCTTGGCTTAAATTTTTTTCATTGGAATTCATATGCACATAGATTATAATGATTACGAAAATTACCACGAACACATTTAGGTGTTTAGATGCTGGTCGATCTTATTTTAAGAATAAAAGTAACAACAGATAAAATAATGTAAAAGAACAACTGAAATTGCCGGTGCGAAAAATCCCAACCGGCCTCCGACGATGAATGAATACAACCGGGTCTCGGCCGCCTCGCGCGAACACGATAACCGCAAACTGACAAGAGGTGGTGGTTAAGGCAGGGGGATGAGGCAGCTCCGGGGCGATACAGCCGTTGTACGAAATGGGATCCAAAGAATTGAGTAACCTGCTTAACAAAAGCCGCTAGAAATTGTCCTCGGAATAGCCGTGATCGTATAGTGGTTAGTACTTTGCGTTGTGGCCGCAACAACCCAGGTTCGAATCCTGGTCACGGCAGTGTTTCACTCACTGAAACGGCACGAGGCTTTTTTTTTATTTTATCATTGCCAATAATCTTCCAAACTTTTCTTTAAAGCGGCTAAGAAAGGGTTATTGATCAAAAATTATTTTTAGATTTTGTAAGATCCTCAACGTCCAGTCAGTCAGTAATCGACATCGAATTGGAGAATTTTAGAAAAGATTAAACTGCATTGATACTTTCATATTTAAAAACACTATTGACAAGACCACATTGTACTTTCAAGTTATCTATTAAACATTCTACTTCAGCACCACTCACTCCTACTATTTTATTTCCTGTGAGAATTTCGTTACTCTATGCTTCATCGTTTTCTAAATGCATATCTGAACGTTTGGCGAGCATAAATCTTAATTATTGAAACCAGAGTTTGGATATTTCTCGATAATAAGCAGCAGTAGGAGAAGTATCTAGCACCAACGAATCCATGGCAAATATCAGCTGCCCTCTTGTTACAACAGGGAGATCATGCAAGGAGATTTGGGAATTTTCGGAGAGTCTGATGAGTTTCCTAAATATTTAAATTCTTTCACGAGTTGATCTGATTTTTATGGGGTGAATCAATGTATTTCAAAAAAATTAACAGCGAGGCTGTAGCCTCTGACTTTGACTGAAATAGGTCGCATGACTCCAAAAGAACTTCAATTAAAATACTTCTTCGTCTAACCATTTGGTGTGAGAAACCATTGAGAAACACGGTGGAATTTCTGAGTTAATCCGCGCAGCAGGGGAGGATTTGATACATACACTCCACTACAAAAGGAAAACGATTTTATAGAGATGAACCCATGTAAAAACTAATTTCTTCACTGCCATAGTTTCACACTACAGTCAGCACAGTCACCGTCAACACCAGCACCGACACGAGAACTTGAGCTCTTCCCCCCTTGCCTTCCCAGGAGCTCATTTTCATCTCATGTTAAGCTACTTTCGGTTATGATCAACGATTTGAACCTGCTCATCACCTGTCACATTGAATTAACGTAAAAAATCGGTACAAATTCCGAAAAATATAATAGAAAAATAACTACCAGTTTCATTCAATTAGTGGATATCGTCAGGCAATCTTTAGCTGATGATGCCCGCCATTGGATGAAACCGGAATAACTACCAGTTTCATTCAATTAGTGGATATCGTCAGGCAATCTTTAGCTGATGATGCCCGCCATTGGATGAAACCGGTAGTGTCTCAATAAAATCTGTTGAATTTGCCAAGTTTTGAAAAACATTTAATAATGATGAGATTCCACAAATTTGATCTCGACTTTAATGCATTCACCTGTCACATTGCTTGAACCATCTGTTTCTCCATTATGCAATCTAGGAGTGGCAGTTATCTTCATAATGATATTATTCGTTAGCCGAAATGGTCTAATTCGTATGGTAAAAGATTGCCTATGGGTCTCTTGAGTTAATGCTATGATACCTTCTGCGAGACAGAACATGCGCATTATTTCCCAATAACATGCAGTTATAGTGAGGACACTTGTCCAGTGAGTTTGACTCTTCCAAGCATACAACGAAGAGTGGCATTTTGAATCTCCGGTCAAGATTCACATCAATTAATTTTAGCTCTCACTTTTTTCCGCGTTTTCCACAGTACCTACTGGCCATTAGAACTCGTGGTTATTTCTTCTAGTATTTAATTCAAATCCACGTTTTCATTCACGAGCAAGTCCAGCGTGTTATTTCTTTCTTTCCAAGTTCAAATACGCCACGTACAATGTACTGACGACAATTTTCTGCCTAAAAAGATGAGTTGCATTAAAATAATTGGAAAAAGTCTAAACACTCCAAGACAAGATTTGGACCTAAGCATTCATTAAGGCTTTCACCTCATCGACCATTTTCAATCTGGGGTCGACTTCGGAGATCATTCGTCGTTTTATTTCTTCCCATTTTCTGAGTCATTTCGTTCTAACAAACTCCGCTCGCACCAAGCAATTGCTGATTCAATGATAGAAAGCAACGCAGTTTTACTCTGGTGTCTATCTATTATGTAGTTGTTGCCCTCCCCACTGACTACGACTTTGAAAACGGTTGAAGGGCTTGTGCGTTATTCTGGTCCCTGGAGCTGAACTGGAGGGGGAAACAATTATCGCTGTTGACAAGATCACTTATGATAAGCTTGAGGCCAGATGCCAAATTAAAGGTAGTCAACGCAACGTCTGGTTCTTATTGGAACGGCGGCGGCTGAGAAGTTACTTCTCATCCCAGCGAGGCTGGCATCCGACCGTTGCTTTCACGTTAAAAGCACCATCGGTGAAGGCGACGAAATTACTCCCATTCTTATTGTCACGAAATTTGATGAGTAGGTGTGAAAGGGTTACACAGTCGAGAGTATTCAATCTCGTTTTGAGATTATCTTATTATCTCAGCTCTGCCTCCCTTCTCGCGTATTCTATGAGCCATCACGGCCGACTGTTTGTTTTATATTGATAGGTACCTATATGTTGCTTCCGAAAGTCAGGGCTTTTAAGATAGCATGGAGGAGGAGGGTGGAGAGGGTAATATAGATAAAATGAACATGGAAGTGTTGGAGATGGTGGGGGAGGTAAGGAAGTTAATTGAGGAAATCGGGATTAGGATGAGAGAGTGGATGCAGCAGGTTTTTAGGTGGTGAAGGTGTTTTGGAAGACGTAATAGAGGGCAGAATGTCGGGTGAGCGGGTTAGAGGGAAGAGAAGAACGAGAAGTTTGGATGGAATAATTGGGGGTAGGAACTAGGAAGTATGCGGAACTATCATCAGAAGGGCATAATTTGGAAATATGAGTCGTGGGAAGAATTTACTGTCCATCAAAACCTGCCTTGACCGGAAGAACACTAATAATACGTAGTCCAGTTCGTGTGTTCGAGAATGTAGTAACTTGACACGGAATTAATTTACACTCAAACCACTAAACTGAATATGGTTTCCTTGCTAGGCGACATGAGCACCTGAATAGAGAACCACTATCAGGTGGTGTGATTGCATATCCCTGATTGTGTGTGCTATTATTTGTTTCTTAGTATTAGCCCTCCGTGAATCGATCAACATTTCTACCTATTTACTCATGGAAGGAACATACAGAGAAATTAACTGACTTTAATGAAGCATTGCAATTTGCTCATAATATTTTTACCTTTGTCGTTTCTTAGGTAATTTTAAATAGCATTATTTTTGCAAAAACGCCTAATTTAATGATAACTATAAGATAAGTTATACCTATTGAGATTGAAACATCATCATCATCATATTATTTCAATCCTAGGACTGGTTTACTGCAGCCCTCCATTCTGCCCTATTCAGTGTTAATTCCCTCACACCCTGGTGTGTTTTCTCTTTCACATCCTTCTTTATTTGCCCTATATATTTATCCCTTGGTCTTCCTCGCGGGACCTTGCCTTCAATCTTCCCTTCTATTATATTTCTAACTACATAGTTCATTGTGCCTCAAGGTATGTCCAATCCATCTGGTTCTTCTTTGCCGTGGGGTTTTCCATCTAGTCCTTTTTTCATCTGCTCTTCTGTACACCTCTTCGTTCCTCACTTTATCTGTCCATTTATTCTTCAACATTCTCCTCCAGGACCATGTTTCGAAGGCTCGTTGGTCTGCTTTCCCGATGGTCCATGTATCTGATCCATAGAGTGCCACGCTCCATACGAACGCTTTGATGAATGTAATTGAAACATGTCAATGTAAAATTACACCAGTAAAATTTAATTATTGGGGTGTTGCCAATAACCGATAGCCAATGCCAGTATAATGTATGAAAGGATTAGGCATAAGAAAAACTTAACTCTGTATTTTTCACACTTATTGAGAAACCCTCCCGTGTCATTGTCAAGGGCGTTCATTGTCATCAAAAAATGATGATTGTGCCTCAAGGTATGCCCAATCCATTTGGTTCTTTTTTGCCATAGGGTAGGGGGGCGTAGAGAAATCCCTTGATAATGACACGGGAGTGTAGAAACCGGTAGGGTTTCTCAATAAAAGTGTGAATAATACAAAGTTAAGTTTTTCTTACACTATGTCAATTTTTCATTAAGTATCGCCTTATTCTATTAAATTTAAGGATTAGGCACACTAAACATTTTATTCCAAGAGATATGTGCTACTCGTCTCAATGGTGCTTCGAGACTGCCGGGACAAAAGTTTAAGGCTTTTAGAGAATGTCCTCCTATTGATACACCCGGGGCGTAGGGAAGGAGGAGATGGTCGCGCTTCGGACCTTATCCTATCCCCATCCCTTCCATACCTATCCTTATGCCTTTCCTCCCGGTCTGAAGCGCCTATTAGTGCGGAAACAGACTTGAAAACACCCATGATGATTGATACACCCGACTACCTAATAATGATCTCAAGCATCAACCCTGCATTCCTTCCTCTCAATCGGTATACTGGCATTTAATGTCCCGTATGTCGTGAATCACACTTCGCAACTCGATGGTGGCGCGCCAGGCTGTGGATGGTGGCGATTGGAGCGGAGACTTTGCCACGGCGAGTCGCGAATCCCGAGCAGGAGGGAGAGTACTAAAAGAGAGTGAAAGTCGAAAGTGTCTCATTCCCAGCCATGGCTCTCTGGACTATTATAGAAGCGATGTGAAGCGAAGGGCGTTGCTGAGGCAGCTTTCAATCGCAGCAGTTCCTTGCGCCTTATTCACTCACTGTCCTTTCTTAGAACGAATCACAGGGGGATCGGTTTGGCGTGGAGGGAGTCCTGGCTTCCCATACTGAGGCCTGCGATCAAATCCCGGCAGTGGCAAAACATTTCCATTAATATACCGGTCCATAATAAAGTGCTTCGAGGAAAGCACTTCGAGTACAGTACCTACTAAGTCCGTCGGATGGGACGCGATGTTACTTTTCAATAGTTAGGCCCCACCTTGAATATGTAGCCAGTGTATGGGACCTGACTGAATTGGGTTTGATCAGAGAAATATACAGTGTGCAGCGGAGACAGCTAGGTTCCTTAAAAGGTGTTACGATAGGTTTAGTAGTGTATCAGAATTAACACAAGAATTACGGTGGGAATCATTATCAGAGCGTATTAAAGTACAGATTAAATCTAATACAGAAATTTAAATCAGAGACCTTTACTGAAGATTTTAGGCATATATTAAAAATACCAGCATATTATGCTAGATTAGAGATAATAAGATTAGAGAGATAGATTGTCGTACTGATAGATTCAAAATGTCATTTTGAATCAGCATGTTTCCATATAGTAGCTTGTTTGCATGTCAATAGGGCATGTTTGGCGATCTTCACCCCCTGCCACACACCCTCGCGGTGGCTTGCAGGGTATCGCGTAGATGTAAACTGTTGTCCCCTTGGCGCCTTACCTCAAGAGCAGGATAATGCCGACGCCAGGTTACTCTCCACCCATCTTCGTTCCCTGGACAAACACCCAGGTCTCCTATTACCTGTTCCATTCAATTATGGAATTAATGTTTTATTTTGATTGACTAGGAGGAGGCGTGAAAGGTGGGGTACAGCTAAGTATTTCTGGCAAACCACAGTAGCAAGGTATGTAAATATAGCACACCTCAATATTCATAGGTCGCGGGTTCGAATCCAGCCTGGAGCATGGATGTTGTGTTTGTCTTTAGGGTTGAGTATAGGTCAGTCGTTGCAACGTAACCTAAGTGGTGGATTCAACAGAAGTCTATCCACACTATACTACTAGGTGATGCTATAATTTGCAGGAAGAGAGTAAAGTAAATTTGGCGCCATGTGGTTGAAGATTGGGACCGAGCAACTCCTGGACTATTAACGATTCAACTGAAGCTCCGTAATTCTCTCTTATTTACCTAATCCTGCAACTCTACTTCTTTTATAAAGCCTTTTTCAGTTATGAATAATTTTGCATCGCTTCAATGACCGACTACATTTGTATATTCGTGGGAATGAGTGACGGAGACACAAATGTACAAACGTGATAGTATCAACTTCAGGTTTCACGAAAAGCGGCAGATGCGAAGACCGGAAGAGTACGTATTTTATCTGGTGCCGTACAAGCAATCTCTTCCACTGTCAGTATTGAGAATGCCAAGTCAATAACTTGCGATGCAAGTTGAAAAATATTGTTAAAATTTTTCGCTTTTTTCGCTCAATACAATTTGGCGACTTAATTTCATGTCAAGAGTAAGGATGATTTGATGAAGAGAAAAGCTCCTCATTGAATGCAAAATTGACAGCCTCTCGACTATGACAGAAACAGATAACCGATTCCCTATCATACGCTTGGTTTGACGCAGCTCTCCACTAGATTATCCTATCGTCTTACCTCTTCATATTTACATAAGCCTTTCTTTTACATCCTTCACTACGTGTTCCACGTGAGTTTCTTAATTCCGCTCTTGTATTTCCAGCTGCGAGTAGATTCTTCTTTTGGAAGAGTGGCCTGAACTTCCTGCCTGGACCATTCCATTACTAATTCCTTCTTGCTATGTCCATCACTGGATTCAGACTCCCCGGGAGAACTACTAATTTCGCCAATGATAACGTAGGGAAAGTTTCCCTTTTAATAGGGAAATTTGGCCAATTTTAGATGCATTTATATCATGAGATTCTCGATAGCTGTGAAAAACCATTATAAATAGCCAAAATTATTCGCTCTCTGGAGCGGAAAACCGTCTTCCTGTGGCTGTGGCAAGCACCTGTCCTTGTGTCGTTATGTCAAAAACGTTCTTATTATCGTTCAATGTGTTTATATGCAAATATGAAGAACCGACTGAAAACAACTGTTAGCGAATTCTTAGAAGTTGAACCGTCAAGATGAAGTATCAATAAACTCTATGGTTTTCGGCTTAACTTTATGAAAATCCATGATCACAGAATAAGAAAATCTGTATTTTTCACATATATTTCTTCGTGGTTCACGACGCATATTTATTTGTTTATTCCGGGTTTATGACCAGTTGTCGCCTTAGCAACGAAACCTGTCGTGGAAGAATAAATATATTTATTTATTTTATTTATTTATTTAACTGCTCACATACAGCATTTCTGCCAATTTATAGTGACGCAATAAAAGACAATAAATTTACACGTAAACAATCAAAAACAAAGAGTACAGGGTAAATATAGTAAAGAACGCAAATGCAAGATACGTGGAAAGGGAGGTAGAGAAGAGAGGTTTATTTATTCACAAGGAAATGGGACATGGCGAGATTAATAAACGAGTTTAAGGGTAGAAAAAACGGATCAATATTATCCGGCAATAAATTCAGTAGGGAGGAAAGGCGGTGGTGGAGTGAGCGCTTGACAAGGGATAGTCTAGGGATAGGCATATGGAGCAAGGAATGATTACGTGTGGATCGACTCGGGACTCTGAAATTAATTGAGGAAAGCAATTCAGGACAATCAGTGTGTGAGTTTAGGATATTGTACATAAATTTTAAATCTGTTTTAATTCTTTGTTGGCAGAGATCAGGGATTGACAGAGAAGATAGAATCGAGCTAGTAGGGATGTTACGGAAGTGTGGAACTCTGTGTTTTACAATTCTGGCGAAGAAGCTTGTTATACTGTTAAGAGAGGTGAGATTGGTAGGAGCTGAGATGGACCATATGGGAGAGCAATATCCTGTAATTGGAAGGATAAATGCTGTGAAGTAAGATTTAAGAGCTTGAGGATCAGTTATTTCGGTGTAGCGGTATAGGAGACCTAATAGAGACATGGCTTTGCTCTTGATTGAATGAATGTGATCCGAGAAGTTCAGTTTACTGTCAGTTAAGACACCTAAGTCCTTCACAGCTGAAACACGTGGAAGAGGTTCAGAGTTAACGGAATAGTGAAAAGTAATAGGGGATTTTTTAAGAGAAATAGAAATAGAGTTGCATTTCCTGGAATTCAAGTTGAGCTTCCAGGTATTGCACCATTTCGCAGTCAAATCTAAGGCAGTCTGAAGTACTTTGCAGTCCGAGGTAGTGTGAATTTGTTTGAATATTTTACAGTCATCGGCATATAGTAGAGTATTAGCTTGGGAGGGAGACACAAGGGTGGCCAGGTCATCAATAAAGAGGTTAAATAGATATGGCCCCAGGACACTACCTTGAGGAACACCAGATGTTACCGGGGACCAGTGAGAAGAAGTGCCAGAAAGTATAACCCGCTGAGTTCTATTGCTAATAAAGGATTTGATGAGATCAAGAAAACTGCCGTGTACGTTGAACCGTTGACTAAGCTTGTGAAAGAGGAGGGTATGGTCTAGAGAGTCAAAGGCTTTGGAGAAATCAAGAAATATGGCATCAAGTTGTGTATTTGTTGCTATTGAGTTGACAGCATGGTGATGGAAGACAGCTAGGTTAGTTAGACAAGAACGATTAGGAAGAAAACCATGTTGATTATTCGACAGGGCAGGGGATGTAAAGTAGTATAATCTGTGGAGGATAATCCTCTCAGCTACAGTGGATAGGATAGGTAGTAATGAAATCGGGCGATAGTTAGCAACTTCACATTTAGGACCAGTTTTGTGAATAGGAATAATGTTTGCCATTTTCCATTGGAGCGGAAATACGCCGAGTGTGAAGCAGCGATTCAAGAGGAGACTCAGAGGAATCGCGAGGGAGGGGGCGCAGTTACGAACAAAGATAGGACTAAGGCCATCAGGTCCTGGTGAGCGGTGGAGAGGTGTTATAAATACAAAGTTTCCTTACTTTGCGACGAAATATCATCTTCAGACTTCTTCAGTCCTGTAAGTTCTGGGATCAGTGGAGTGACGTTTCTAGTATCCACTCGCATCCTCATTATGTGCCATGAAAATATCGACATTGGAAGGTGAGAGTGGTGAGAGTCGCCCAGAATTATCGATACCTACTTTTGCGGGTCAAACAACAAAGTCATTTCTACCAAAATCGTAAATATGGCACAAAGATGGCATTTAGTTCATTTAGGAGTGAAATAAAGTGACAATTATGGATGCATTTCATTCATCCGACCTATTTTTATGCTTATAAATGAATTTCTCGATAGATAAAATATATCAGAACGCTTTTGATTTTGAATGGTGTGAGAATATGTGATGAGTATACAATGGAGAGACCTGAAATGACTTCGGTGACGAATATTAAAGCGGGCGCAGAATATTCGTGACCAGCATGCATATCCTCAACTGGCGATCGAAGTCAATAGCGAAGGAAGGTGGGGACCATCCCATTCCAATACTTTCTTCTCTGGACTATGACCCATTTTTGCCATTAACTGCGTTTCTTAGGAAGTTCAAGAAGATAATATCAGAACTTTCATTTCTTTCCTTTCAAAGAAAAATGAAGAAATATTAATGGATGCTTACTTATTAGTAATACCAAACGGCGGAGATGTCGGTATTCATTAGTTCACCGCAAACATTTTATTGAGGAAGGTAACATCTACAACTTGCATGAGAATTTCGTCACCATAGAAGAGGGAGTTAACTCCACTTTTCGAAAGAATTTTTATTGTTGAATTGAGGGCAAACAATAATTAAAAATTGTATGGACTAATGAACTATGGACATGTACAACTTCAATTTGTTGGCAATGAGAGGGATTACTGAGGGGACGTGTTTATTGTTAAGCATGTGCATGAATGGACACGTTGAAGGCACGATTTGTGTGATATTGAATTATGATCAGTGCAACAAATAAAATACTACGCGATTTTACAAGACAAATAAATGCATGGAGAACATAAAACTAGGTAAATACAGCCTTCACAGGAGTAAAAAAAAAGTATTTACTAGGTGCGCATCTAGGACGAAGTCAGACATAATACTAAAGAGATTGGGAGAAAATCGTTAGCAAAAGAGGTGCTTGCAACGATATTAACTCAACCTTACAGAAAGGATAGTTAAGCAAAGACGTCAATAAAACATTGCGCTACATGTCACTACATAAACTATGTCTATAATGTACCGGCCTGGCAATCCAATCCCGCCCGGGGCATGGCTGACGTGTGTGTCTTAATTTAGACAGTGCGCTGTAACCTCGGCAGTTGGAGCACCTGAAACACTAATGCTACTATTATGGAAGAAAACGTTGGTGAGGAGAACGACATGAAGCGCGGTGTCGTATCGTTCTGAAACCTGGACCCAGGGGAAGAGATAAAAATAGGTTGGCAGCTTCGGAATCATGATATATTCTGAAGGCGAACAAATTGGCTGAAGATAATGCTTTCGAAGAAAGAAATGTCCGAAAAGGCAACTAAATGTTATAAATTAAACTGAACTGGAGTTTCATATTATCTATTTCATTGGTCTTTCGGACTCTTCTCCCTTCTGCAAAATCCAGATACGTGAATTTGAGGGTCGATGGTAGGAAAACGTACGATGGACAGAAAGAAAGACGAGGATGAGACTCATGATGAAATGGTAGAAGAAAGGAATTTGCAGGAGAAATTAGGAGTCAGCGTAGGTAGCGGTAGTAAGATATGTGGGGTGATGGTGTTCTGAAGGTTGTTAGAGAAGAAAAGATGGATTGGGATGAAGTGGAAAAGAACTAGGATTTAAGATGTCATGAAAAGGGTTATTAAGGACGCTAACCTGATGTGAGAAATGGAGTAGGGAAGGAAACATTCGAGAAAGATGGGCAGCTGAAGGAAATCAGAATACGAGTTTCTCATCAAATCTCCGATATTCCGAAGAAAACCAACTATATATATGTATTTATTTAAAAACCACTCTCAGATAGGCAACCAAATCGATAACCTGGTCATTCACTCCGGCAAATCATTGACTTTACCTCGGACCAACGGGTATGGCGCCAAGGCACGAACGATCGCTTAAGTCTATTTAATGACACGACCGCAACGACCGAATCAACCGAAAGAAAACTGCCCACACTCCTTTTATTCCTTCCTATAAATTTCGTGCGAATGAGGGATTTTCTCCTTTAACCAATGCCCATCCAAAAAAGCACGTGACCAGCAGAAAGGAGAATTGAACCGAGCCGCTGAGGTAAATTGGTTAGCGCAGTAAATTCAAAATGACATTCCGTCGATCTCAGCTGAGTCTCGCGGCGATTTCCCTCCGTGAAGATTTTATTTAAAGATCGATACGGTGACGGAATGCTAGAATTCTCCTCCTCTACCCTCCTGAAAACGAAACTTTCCGTTTGAGAAAGCTACGGGATAGCGTAACAAAAAAATCGAGTCCACAGGGAGACAGAAATGAGAGTGAGTGACTGCATTAGTTATTTTAGGCTGGCCCTGCAGATGTTATTCTGGAAGAAAATAGTAAATACATGTATTTGCAGTATGCTTACACGTTAGCTAGGCAACTGTCCTGGACGCCAGGGAATTATAGGCCGGCCGCAGGATCTGCACAATAAAAAGACGCTGTCTATTCGTCACAACCAGTTTGATGTAATACGAGCCTCCAGCTCGTATTTAACATGTGCTCTTTAAGTTAAAAAAATAACAACAGCAAAATTTATTTCGTGGCTATGGAACACAGAATACGTAGATCCGTGATAATGGAGAGCGACTGGAGGATCAAACGCTGCTAAAATAATTGTGTTCAACCTGAAGTTTGGTCTGTTAGGAGGGGGTAGAGCTCATCTAATACTAATGGAAGTCCAACAACGTGTGTAATTCGCACATTAGGGTGGGGGGGGGGGGGGTGCAGTTACTTTCCATCTGACGCACAAGGTTTTTACATAGGAGGTGTGCTTGAATAGTTCGATAGAAACGGAATAATCTCGAACGAAACGTAAAATCATACCCAAAAGATAATCCAGCTCGATTTTAACTGGACATTTTCCAAGAAATCACCCGGAGTATTCGATCCCGGGTATTCCATTCAAGGGCGTCCAACACTCTACCCATTGGTCTACCACAGTCTTTAAAGGTGCAAGAAATTCATTTTTCCTAGCACGATTTCGGAATTGCATAATCATTCTCAATAGCGGAAAAATGAAATTTGATGGGAGACTGCTTCTCATTCCTCTTCACATTGGAGTAAACTCCAATTAATGGTGGGAAACATCCTGATCGAAGTCTAACTGCTCTCGCATCAACTTGCAGATAAATGAAAGTAAATGACCGCGCCATCTCAAGACAAGAATTATCATTAAAACCATTCAAATAAACGCATTTTTTAAAAATTCCATCGCCTTTTATGAAGACATCAGAATAAAGCAATTAATATATGAACCATTCAATTCGATGCCACGAGTATTCCTCACTCTTTTCATTAATCCATACCATCATTTCATAGAACGGTCATGTTAAACGCGTTTATTTGATACAGTATTATCTAATATGCTGAAGAAAGTATGCTACAGAGAGTATTACTATTAGTTCTTTAGTGAACCGGGCAAGCTAACACATTGATAATTATCTAGCGACACGAGGTGTGACTTGGATTTCCATTTTAGATACATACACCAAATTACGAAATGTATCAGGGAGGTTGGTATTTCAGATAAGTTCTTGACTTTTGAAACTTCGTTGGTGGGTTTTTATCACATGCACCAGAGGCGTTTTCAGAACATGTTGGCAGTGGGGACCATTGATTACGAGACATTTCCCATTTAATTACGGTTTTTAAATTGTAATAACCTTATGCATTGGCTAATTGATTTATTAATTGCAAAGAAACCAAACTTTAAAATCCATATGACTCGGAAAATACAATTTTTCCGACTCATATTTTCACAACTCAATTCTACCAAGTAAATACATCCAAGTAATCCTGTCCTCACTGCAGTTTATTTTTTAAGCTTAATAACTCTTAAACCCAACCTTGGCCACTCTAATAAAGGACAACATAGCCAAATTATAGCGAGGCTATGGGTGATTGAATACTTAGAACCGTGATAATGGAGATCGGAGATCCCACATTTATGTATCTACGAGCATATCTCGTATAAGCAGCACAGCAAGTGTGTGCCATTGGTGTCTTGATGGCTTATCACCGGTTGAAACACACCGACATACAGTGCGTACTCTCAATTCACCCTACCGCTTTTTCAGCATTTCCTCTTGCCAAACTCCTCATGTCTTTTTCCTACTTATAACACATGATAAGATATACCTGCGGTGCTAAAACAGGAGACAGATTAATTTGAAGGCAGATAATTTATTATGATATTCACATGTGCTTGACGTCAAATGTAACGAAAATTGCAATGGGGGGGGCAATCATTAATGGACTGTAATTAGTCTCATTATATTACCATGAATAAGGAAATAAAGGCGTCACTCTAGCTCGTTTTAAACTTTAATCAATCAAATGTAATAGAGAGAGAGAGAGAGAGAGGAACTCATCGGGGCAAGTTTATGAAGGGAGAGCATTCGGAACTCCCCTGCTTTTACGTTAATGACGTATGCATCATGTGAAATGCAGGTATCATAAGCGTTTTCAGCCACGATAAAGATAATTGGCACTGAGGTCTAATACTTTTTGCATAGAAAAGAGATCAGGGTCATGATTAATTTAATTTCATGTTTACGAACTGAGTTAATTACAGGTTTTAACCGTCCTCTTATTTAAGCGTCATTGATCGAAAGTTCTCACAAAGGTAGCCAATGATCTGGAGGTATGAAAAATACATAAGGAGTTTGACAGGTCGGTGTGCTTCAAGCGGTGATGAGCATCAAGACATCAGTGGCATGCACTTGATGTGCTGCTTATGGATGCACAAATGAAAGAGTAGCTGAACATTTCAAAGCACGATGTGAGCCAGAGATAACACACATGGCCCTCTCAATTTTTCCACTCTTCAGAATGCATGCTACGATATGCATTACTATCACCATTGAATTATTACTGCAATGAAGTAAGTGAAATATCGAACGCAGCAACAATTAAATTCCACCATCACTATCGCAGAGACATGTGGTGAGGGAAATGTCAGGTCTAGCAAACTATCGATTAGAATTCGTTTACAGGGTTCTGGGCAAATGCGATGAGAAAGAAAATGGCCACTTTTCCTTATTCCAGTCTCATGTATGCTCAGCTAGTACATGGGATTCATATGAGGCAGGTTTGATTACGGAATTAGAACGTTTAGGACGGAGATCAGCTGTAGTTGTGAAAGATCGTTATCATAATTGTGCTATAATTACAAGCTTACTTGAGGAACTGGGAGGGATCGCTACCACATCTTAAGATAAAATTTAGGCTGAACATTTTAAGTAAATTTAAAGCTGATCTTGACGATGAATTCGTTACAAATATACTATGAACACCCGCGTATTACGCTCGATGCAATCAGGAAAATGAGAGTAGAAAGAGATAGACTGCCATACGCATGGAATTAAATTGACGAAAGTAGGTAATTTATTGTACACATGATAAAAATAAATACATTTGTAAAATTACACTTTTAACTTTTTTTGCCAATCGATTTCAACATCTTAATGTTCAGGACCTTGGCAATGACGCTAATACGTTGAAATTGATTGGCAAAAAAGTTAAAGTTGAATTGTACAAATTTATTTATTTTTATCACGCATAACGCCGTGCGCATAGATTTAAAATGTCTTGCTTCCCGCGATCATTGAGCAATCACAATAGGAAACATAATAACCGGGTAGTTAGGTGCAAGATATAGTTAGTGCATCTGAAATATGTTCTTAAAACTACTATATCAAATTCAATATACAATTCATTCAGTAAACAATCATGTTGCTAATGACTACACCACCAACTGCTTTGCAAGAAAATAATTTATCAAGAGAATACCAAGGAGAAACCTCCTTGGGGAAGACGGCGACCTCAAGTGCAATACAACCTCCTTCCTCAAGATGAAAATCCAAAAAACTAACCTGTACACTGTAGGCCGAAAAACCCCTTGAGGATATTTCATTTCATCACCAATGTCAGTTTTGGGAACAGCTAGGTATTGCATGAAGCCAAAGCTCCATAACATTTTTTGCCAAGAATTCATGTGCAATATTGCTTTTGTGTGGGGTGGTGCATTGTCATGCAAAACTGTACCTTGTTCCTGGGATTGGAGTCGAACTCGCCGAATCCTGTCCCATAAACAATGCGAAATACCCAAGTAATATTCAAGTGAGCTTTTTGATATTTCCTGTACACGCACAATGATCGATTAGAAGAATTTACAATACTCTTTTGCACATTTTTGTCTGTTCGAGCAGTCAATGATAGTCCTTTCCAAGAATCACCTTCAATGCTCTTATGACCATCACGAGATTTTTCATGCCATTAAAAATGTTCTTTTACTTCTTTACTGCACGATCACAAGCAGTTTCGATAATTTGAAATGTTTTTGTCGCACTCTTACTCATTGTCAGATGAAAGAAATGAACTGCTCTCAAGCATATCTATATAGGTATGTACCTACTTCTCTAATAGTTGAAAGAATGTTATAAAGCGTTTATTATGTATTAATATTCGTTGCTAAAGTTCGAAAATACACCCACCATTTTAAAATTATCAATGACTGTCCTATACCCCAACCATTCCGTTTTTTATCAAATTAAAATAAAACATTCACTAATATCTCCACCTAAAAGATAGTCATTTCTCACATTTAATACACCAGATTAAAAAAAAGTGTTAGAAAAATAACACTTGGTAAGTATGTAGATTACTTTTGAAATTGTCACCCAATACCTTGCTCAGATCCCCAAATATTTTGTGGTGTTTGCGTTCCAACCTATATTTTACACAGTTGACAAGCAGGTGTTTCATCTAAAATATCTCCAAAAGCTCAAAAAACCAATTATAAAATAAATATACCGAGTTGATTCTAGATACACCATATTACACCATACCAGATTCCATATTATACCCTTTACATCTCTTTGGGTATAATATTTACCAAATATTACGTCAAAACCATTCGATCGACTATATTAAAACCTCCAAGAATATTCCATTTTTCATCCATTTAAAAAAAAGACATTCACTTACTTACCCATCTAACATGTTTGAAAAGGCTAAAAGGACCAATTCTACTTTTAAACCACCCAGACAATCCCAGAAAAATATCACAGCCACCTTTGCATCGGTTTGTGTGTAATTTGGGTGTAATTTTGTAGCATGTCAGTCAGTCAGTCAGTCATTCTCTATCCGTTTTGTTTTGTTCTCTCCCAAGTTTTGAGCTAAAAGGGTAAGTTTTGGTGTGTTGAGTGTGGATTCTCTGTCTGTATGATTTGGTAGTAGTTTTGGATTATTAGCAGTTTGTAGTGCAGAAATATATGCAAAAAACGTGTTTTTTCAGAGTGGCAGACAACATATAATGAAAATATGGTGTAGAAAAAACTACAAAACATAAATTATAATTAGAGTGGGACACATTTCTCATTTATAAAATAGCCATTTCCTTCTTTCAGCATACGAAGTGCTTATATAAAGTTGGTGCACAAAAGTGTAAAAAAATGCAAAGACTACTTTGAGTAGTGAAGCAGTAACTACCTGCCTGAAGCACAAGCACTACTGCCACCTATTGGTAATGTGTAATTAGTAGTTTCCAAACACTTTGTAAAACCTCATTTGACACTAGAACACAAATTTCACCTCATGAGCACACCAGACAGAGACTGTCTGCAAAGCAGGCCGCAGGTCTGCTAGTTTCCATCGTTACTTTTCCGGCCAGCGCTCAGCGGATAGGTAATTTCTTTCTTAATACTATGAATGGATTAGAAGACATTTATGGTCGCTTGAAACATTTAAGTCATAAGGTGTCGCTAATTACCTATGTATTCATTTATAGATGGCGCTGGTAGCTAAGTGAAAATAAAATTATTCACCTATACCGTTGTACATACTGTATCCGTTGTTCATGTTTAGTTATTATTCACCGTCTGCCATACATCCTCGAAGTGCCTTCTGGGGCTTTCTATAGACATAGATGTAGATAAAAGACTAAAGAATATTTGATCAATATTTAAGTGCTCTTAGTCCAATGAACTAGGATTTTAATTCACCTCCGCTCGGTATCTTAGTGAATTTGAGGGAATAGTAGTCCTTGACACTATTGCAACATGAAAAGCGCCCCAATCTACGACAAAAAAGACTGGGAAACTTTGACATGAATATAATATGAGGTTGGGATAATACCTGCCATAAATGATCCGATTAAGTAAGGGATTCGTACGGTAGAACTAATGTGGTGACGTTTTAACCTTAAAGTGCTGACACAACGTCGTTACGCCTTCATTCACAGCGTAGCAGTTTTGCTTCGGTGGATTAGTCGTGAGGTTCTTGGTCAATAAAACTGTTAAATGGCCAGGAAGTGGAGGAGGCAGAATCAGGGCGAGAAATCGGGTCGCGACCCGAAAAGTTTGGATACTGTTTTTGCGGGTCATTCCCTTCGCCGCTCGTGATTGCCAGGTCGCTAACACGCCAAAGGGGTATTTCAAAGATCCTGGGATCGAATCCCATTTCGGGCACGGATGTCGTATCTTTATAAGGACTTCGGATGGGATTAGGCATAGACAGATACATATAACCTTAGCGGTTGGGACTCCTTAACACCAAATTCCAACTTAAGCCTCGTTTACACTATGTAGCAAAACCTGCTATATAACATTGTTATGTAATTTTTGCTACATATAGTGAAGTTAGATATAGCACGCATTTCTTTTGATCTTTACCGACTCCCAATGGATAGAACAATTTTTGCTATATATAGCAGAATTTGATACATATAGCAATGTTATATAGCAGAATCTGCTACATATAGCAATTTTATATAGCACTTTCCAGAAGTGGATTTTTCTACTTTTAGCTAATGTAATATAAACTTGCCATATGTTACACAAATTTGCTATATAGCAGGTTTTGCTACATAGTGTAAACGCGGCTTAAGAGTCATCGAACCGAAGAGCCTAAGAATGTATATTTGACCTAAATATGCCTGGTTGGAAAGAATCAAAGTCAATTAGTTCAACATTAGATTATATTAAAAACTGTAAAAATGTACATAAGATTGGCATTAATGGAATATTTTCAAGTTAAATCTTAGAGATAAGTTGAATCATCAATAAGTATCTACGTTAGAACTATTAGTATCTATCCTCTATCAAGAGCAATTTCAAAGTTCTGCGAGAAATTCCGCGACTTTGACCATGGAGGAATCACCAGCTGATGAAAACAAGACCGAAACACACTGAATGTGGCACGTCGTGAGCAAAAAATGAAGTGCCAACAAATGTAAACTCATAAACTAAACAGCGAGAAACGGATTCTCTGTCTACTTTCTTAGTCTTATTATCTTGACCTTATCTTCGAACAGGTTATTGCCCAGAAGTACGGTTTGATATGTGAGTGTTTATTTCACGTTGTGATACTTGCTAATTCCACACACTCAGCAGAGTGAGGTAAAAGTAAATTAGGCTCGCAATTTATGGTTTCAAGGATGTTTTCTGAGATGGAGACGGCGTAGTGAACCAGCTGATAGAGCGCTCGGCTACAGACTAAAAGACCTAGGTTAAGGTTCGGGGTAAGACTTTGGATACGTCCAGCTAAACCCAAGATGAGAGATTCCTGAGCACCGCGCCTTTCTTGGAAATCATCGATGACAAGGGGAAGGAAATGTCCACAACCTAAAGTGTGAACTCTACTCGCTGGCCTGCATGCTCTTTGGTGAGTTCTACCAGTTAAGAACGGTTTGGACGCGGGGACAGTCTGATTTGCTCAAGCACTGGATTTTTATGGCTTAGAAAAATTGTACCATTTAGGATCAGCTGTCCAAGGCTTTCATAGCCGAGAGTCAATAACATGTCTGTAGATATGGTACAAGGAAAGCATTACCCACAACAGACAGATCAACCTTGAAATCCATAGCTTACTGACGTGAAAATTCAGAATTAGGACTGATATACAGATTAGATTCTGAGACCCTTATAAAAGCACATCTAAGGCATGTAATTACAGGGATCTCTCATTATATCTTGTCTACGTTTGCCACCGACCCAATACAGTGTTATCTATTATTCTTAATTAATTTCAGGGGTGAAGTCATTGGCTACAGAAAATAATGCATGCTATGAATTAAAAAGGGAAATTGGATGATTATTGAGCATTATTTCATTTGCATCCACGTAATGTTCACATAAAAAACACATTGAATTTAAGACTAGTTGGTTTAGACCCTCGGGCATTTATGGAAACTTCATCTGCGACGAAAAACGTTTCATCGCCCATTTAGCGAGTTATGATGACTGTATTTTGCAAGAAAATCGGACAAGTTTAATTCAGCAGCTGCTGGGAAAATCTTGCAGCAAGATCGACGATAGTGAATATTGATGTTGCTTCACCATTTCTATCAAAAGTCTGTATTATTTTATTATTGATTGACTTCATTCAATATTGCTATTGATTTTCTTACAAATGACATGACATTGAAACGCTTCATGGCCTATGGCATGACACGTTTAGCCCTCATGAGGTTGGTCTAAAGGTCATGTATTCTAAATGTGTAAATATGTAAATTCTACGAATTCGATGGCAGGTAAGTACCTACTGCGGTTGTGAGGACGCTATGATTTATTCGATAAAATCGTGACTTGCTATTCATTCGTAAACTAATCTTTCACCTCTATAACAATACTAATAGTAGGATTACGATGCTCCTAAGGCTATGGTTATATCGAACAATGCCGAGGTGAGATTCGAACCCACAACCCTTGGGTTGCCAAGCCGTGTTACCGATCTAGATATCGTAGCCGGCACGATACTTCATTTAATTAAATATCTAGCAGGGGCGTGTTTGTATAAAACAAAAACGGGGGCGGAATGAAAACATCTCATTCTTTGTGCATTTTCAAAAATACTACAGTGATACGTTTTTTGATATAAATCTCAACTAAATACGAATTAAATCGAACAAATGAAGAGGAAACACTGAGTGTATTAAAGACCAACGTGTTAATATAATTGTAAATTTCTCGTCAGGGAAGAAATACGAGATGTAAGAACTCAAGAAAACTCCCGAGCAGGATTAATTAAGAGGTCGCTGAGGCTGATTAAATTAGACGTTTGTGTGACCTCTTCTTTGTTATTCCCCATTTAAAGTACACCGCAAATATCATCATCATCATCATCACAAGTATTTCAATCCTAGGATTGGTTTAGCGCAGCCCTCCATTCTGCCCTATTCAATGTTAATTCACTCACGCCCTGGTATGTTTTCTCTTTCATGTCCTTTTTTATTTGCCCTATATATTTGTCCCTTGGTCTTCCTCTCGAGACCTGCCCTTCAATCGTTCCTTCTATAACATTTCTAACTAATTCATTGTGTCTCAAGGTATGCCCAATCCATCTGGTTCTTCTTTGCCGTAGGGTTTTCCGTATTGTCCTTTCATCATCTGCTCTTCTGTACACCTCTTCGTTCCTCACTTTATCTGTACATTTAATCTTCAACATCCTCCTCCAGCACCATGTTTCGAAGGCTTCAATTCTTCGTTGGTCTGCTTTCCCGATGTTTCATGCATCTGATCCATAGAGTGCCACGCTCCATACGAATGTTTTGATTAAGTCGAGTTCTTATAATCTGGGTAGCATTGAAAAATAACCGGAGCGTGGAAAATAATCCTTCCAGCTGTAAACATAGAGGCTAAACAAAGGGCTTCCTCTCAGGGCCGATGGTGGCTCAGTTTAATCGCTCTTAGGAGGAAGAGTGCTGAAAAAAAGAATATTGTGGCAAAAAATGCTGTATTGCCGTGCCCGCTAGCTCAGAAAAATGATTCCATACTATGCAACTTGCCGTTAATGGCCATCATGGCCATCCAAGTCGATTCCACCTTGAGAAACTCATGATCGCGATGCTGAATCACAAAACTGAAGTAATGTCCACAAATCCTATGTTTTCAGGAAAAAAGAGATATAATGAAACATATTTTCGGAGTTATCCTGCCATGCATCTTAGAGTTATGTTCTTGATATCTTTTATTACTGCAAGGAAAGAAAATTGTTATCATGTAGAAGTTTCATAATTTTCATCGTCGATAACACATATTAATTCATCAGGTTATCAGGATATTCAGAAAAGGAAATAGCTACAAAGATGGGCCTGATATTAGATATTAGGATAGAGTGGTTAATCGCGTAAATTGTCGTACCGATAGATTTAAAATGTCATTTTTCCCTTTTACTATTGGAGAGCACAGTGGGTAGCGTGGCAAGGGGATAGGTGGACGAAGTATTGTTGGAGTGGTCTGTAGCGGATGATGCATATTTAAACAACCAATCCCTTTATTACTATGCAGATGCGAACTATATAGCTGCATTTTATCCTATTATGTAGCAAGTTTCCATGTAGTACCCTAGTTGCATGTCAATAGTGCATGTTTTGGTGATCTTCACCCCTTGCCACTCGCCCTCGCGGTGACTTGCAGGGTATCGAGTAGATGTAAAAGAATTCTAACATCTCCTCTGGACGTGGACATTGTTCAACTCTAACAATAAGACATGAATGGCTATATAATTAGGCCATGACTGATTATTGTTGCATTAACCTTGCTATTCAGCTCCTTAAAAGGAAATTCCACACCTTCTGACCTACGTGCGATATCATCAACACCCGATTCTGAAGTGGTAACTGGATATACTGTGTTGCTCTTAGAGAAGGAAACCAACAACCAGCAACTAGCAACAACAACGGAGGGTAAGCGGAGAGAAGTCCCGGAGTCGGCATCAGCCTACTTTTAACGATGGTCATCAAGAGACCCTCCGTTTGACGTCCCATCTTATGGGCGTAGTACTGAACTCAAAATTTTCTCCACATAGTACTCTAGTGGGGACACCAGTCGTACCAATGAAAAATCTCTTAAGGCTGTTGTACATGGTGAAATTTCTTGTACAAAACTTGTTCAATGAGTAAATTATATCATGTACGAGGTCTTTGCACAATTTCTTGCACAAGAAAATAGACCATGCTCTAAATTACTGGACGAAATCAACAAGGATCCAATCCGTAGCTTATGCGCATGAAAAGTGACGGTAGAGACGCTTACGCGTTTGCTGCGTGTGGCAAAACTTACATTTTTATTTTGCATATCGTGATATCCTTATTGCTTCCACATTATTATATTCATCGTTGAGTTGGAAGTGTTCTATGCCTCAAAAGATGAGTTGGATGCATTGGCAAATTTGAAGCCTCATCAATGAAATTATGGGGACGTTATTAAACCAAATCAGAAATACGAGCAACGAGCATAAATATGGTATTTAGAGGAAAAATTATAGATTATATGAGCCAATGAAAGAGTGTAAGTCACCAATCGTATAATTTCATTTTACCATTGATAGGATTGATGCTGGCAAATTATTGTGATCCAGTTACTGTAGCAGAATTATTCACAATACTATCGTTACCATCGCTAAAATTAACTTCTGTCCAAAGGACACACAAGAATACTAGAAAAATACTTTCTAATATCCTTAAGAATTCGTTTCACTTTGGAAATATACAATGCAGGCGGTTGGCGGACATGGAGATGGCGGTTCAGCTGCTCAACAAAAAACGGTATCTGCGCATATACTTGGCGCACAATTTGCATGAAAATCTGCGATCGTGTACGACCGTCAACCACTTTCTATACGATTTCCTGATAAAATCTCGCCGTTCAATTTTTGTTACAATAAGAAATTTCACCGTGTGCAGCGGCCTTTATACGGTAGGGATTTGAACCCGTGTCCTCGAAATGGAATGCCAGTACTCTAGCCAGCACACCAACCCGTTGCTCCGCACTCGTAACAAACAGCTTTGTAAGCCCTCCGAACGCATTGCATCGCACGTTAGTGACCTTCATGACGTCACTCGATCGGCTATTGAGCGAGGGACAATTAACTGATTGAAGTGACTACTCACGTAGTGTTTTGCAGAATTTGCGCCGCAAGAGTGTCACCGAGGAGGCTCGATAGCAGTTCCGGCAGGGAATGTTTCCGCAGACTTTCGCCGGAAACGACTAACTTCACAAACCTGGCAGAAGAAATAAGGAGAGATCCCATAGCCTGTCGCGAGGAATGGGAAAAAATGCGATGGGAACTCCACCTATGTGCTCTTCTTCGAGTTCACAGACTCATACAGAAATGGGACTAGCGTGTGATTCCGTAACTGCGGCAGCAGTTTCCTTGAGAACGGTGAGAGCTCATTTCATGGCTTCTGTTTCACGACTTTATAATGGTTCAACACGGGAGAATGGCATGATTTAGTTTCCGATCATCATCAAGGGTCAACAATCCTAGGATTGGTTTGACGCAGCCCTCCACTCGATTCTTCTGTCGGCCAACCTCTTCATATAAACGTAATTTTTCTCCTTTACATCCTTCACAACTTGCTCCATATATCTCACAAGAGGCCTGCCTTTTCCATTCTTCCCGTTCACTTTTCTCTCTACGATTGCCTTCATCAGGCCATCGTGTCTTAAGATATGGCGGATTAAGTTATCCCGTCTTCTTTTCAGGGTTTTCAGTACATTTCTTTTCTCCCACTCTTCTTAAGACTTCTTCGTTTGTCACTCGGTCGATCTGTTTTAACTTCATCATTATTCGGTAGCAACACATTTAAAATGATTCCAGCCTCGACTTCTCTGCTGATTTTATCGTCCATGTTCACCGGCATATCTTAAAATGCTCCAGATGTATGTTCTAATGAAATGCTTCAATTCCACACTTGTATTTGCAGCTGTTAGCATAATCTTCTTTTGGTAAAATGTCCTTTTCGCCTTAGCAATTCTACAGGCAATTTCTCTTTGACTTCGTCCTTCGCTGATTACTCGGCTTCCAAGGTAACAGAACTCTTCCAACCCCTCGATTTTTGTTTTCCTAGTTTAACATTTTTCCTGGCTTCTTTTCTCCTACTGCATACTTAGTCTTCTATTTATTGATCTTTAGTAGTTTCCGATAGTCTTTCAATATTTAAAATTATAGGGACCGATAACAACCCCAGAAAAGACAAGACTGGAAATATCTGAAATGAGATGTTGCGGAAGAAAGTCAAAGATCGAATTGAGATATTCGGAAAAAAAACGACCACGTTCTTTGAGAAGAATAAAAGAAAAAATTCTAAAATTAAAGTGGGAAAATGTAATAGGACATAACCTGAGACATGAATTTCGAATAGGGTAATAGGGTCAGTAACGCACTAGCTTCACAACCCAAGGTCTCGGGTTCGATTCTGCTCGATCGTAATTGGGTAGAGATAGGAATTTTTCAGGGAAAGAATGAAAGGAGGATTGAAACCCGTCGTAGGTATAAGCCTGCTTGGAATGAAATGCGCCAAGGGGACCTTGGTTTAACGTCCCATCCGACGGACGGAATGGAGAAACTGCACTCGAAGTGCTCTCCACAAGACACTCAGGTAGGGACCGGCGTATTTCTGGAATATCCACCAATGACGGGATTCGAATCTGGGCTCTCGGGATAGAAGGCCAGCACACTAACCATAGCAACAACCCGATCCACAACAACATCGAGATTGATAATTGGTTTTGTTAGGAGAGGGGCAGTGTTGTCTGTCCCAACGAATGGTCGCGAATGCAGATCGAAGCTGCAAGTAATGAGTTTTGGATTATCGTAAACCGTCATCGATATAGCACCTTCGAGCCATCGTGTTATTTTTTGCGTCCGCAAACATTTTTGGGGTCATCCATGCGTCCACGTACCGCTGATTTCTCACTTTTTACCTCCCCCCATGCTGTTACGCTTCGTATCGTTCTCTATGACCCCCAATACTCCACCTGTATGCTCTCTTTCCAGTTCACTGAGTCATACAGAAGTAGAACTAGCGTGTGGTTTCACAACCACGGCTAATCCATAACGTAACGCTGACAATGAATCATCTCTTTTTTAATTATTAAACCGGTATGCTTTATGCATACATTATATCCGTCTCAAGACTATTATTTATTCATTAATATTTATGCGCGTCATGGCAGAGACAAGAAGAGACTTAAAAAGAGCTTTAGTAAACATCGAAAAGAAAATGGCCATACCACGTGAAGGTCAATAACAAGAAAACTAAGGTAATGGTATGGAGTAGAAAAGGATGACAATACCAAAGTTAAGTTAGGAAAACAAAATAACAAAAAAAAGTGAAGGCCGCGAACTGGCCGCGAGAAACTTACGGCGTTACCTGCTGAAAATGTACGATAGCCGAAGTTACACAGAGAAAAAAAAATCATTCATCTTGACCGGGACTCGAACCCGGATGCCCTAATTCCTGGTTGGGTGCTTTACCAAATAATCTACCTTGGCAACATCAATCCATCTGGATTAAAAAAAAACAAAAGCTGAGGACGTGAGTAAATATTGTTAATTAGGAATCCGAGTAACCAGCGATGGACGAAGCAAGAGGGAAATTCTTTATGGAATAGTACAGGCGAAGAGGGAATTCTACCAAAAGAAAAATCTACTTTAAAAATCTACGGATAAAATTACAAGCTTGGAAGTAAAGAAACACTTTATTAGAACTTACATTGGAGCACACTTCTTTATGGCAGTGACATGGAAGATGACAACAGCAGAGAAGTCAAGGCGATGTTGTTAAGTGCAAAGAGAAGTCTAAGTGTTGTTACAGAAGAATGATGAAGGGAAAATGAATCGACCGAGTGACTCACGAAGAAGTCCTAAGAATAGTGGGAGAAAAGAGAAGCCTGCAGAAAATTTTGAAAAGAAGACATTCCTTCCCTGTCGATAACGCATTGCAACAGTTGGCTCGACCACTTCCCCCTTTAGCGTTAAGCAATGTGTAGAAGACCATTTTGAAAGAACGATGTCACCTAAATATACTTACTGATCATGAACCAAACAATTAAGGTCGACCAGCAGCGCAAAAAATACGTCGGATCATATTCCTTAGTCTGGCTTATCGGCCTGCCGAAAAACAAATCCATTGACCCGACTCCCAGAGAAATGGAAGCTGTCGTTTTAAGATGCTGCCGTAACATCCACATTAATCCAAAACATTTGCCGTCTAAAATCGCAACAGCTCGATAACCTTGCCGTTACGTAATCATTAATGCAGAAATCAGACATCATCTTTATCAAAATAAACCTAAATAAGGAATATTCACAATGATATTTACAAAAGTTTGAATTCCATAGGTTTGCCTACGAAAGTTAAGTACACGTGTAAATGAAAGTGAATATCTATTTATTCTGACATTGAGAAAAAAAATTATTCTACCTGGTATTTACAATACTTTTCATTTAAAGCAGTCACGGATGGCCCATTCCAACTAATAATGAGTATGCACTTGCTCTTTTCCACGCAAAGGAAATGACTGACTCAGAAAATAAAATAACAACCTTGAGAACTAAAAGTATTGGAAAGATAGTTTACTCACCTATGAAACAATTGGACAATAGGGTAAAGATTTTTTCTCTTTACCATATTAGAACTTAGAACATTGGAGCACATTGAGGAGGAAGGGACGATAGGGAGGTGGTTTATTTCAGAATCAGTGAACTACACAGAACTCTACAGAATCAAACTTTTGGCCAGTAATTGTAAAAAGCTTTCGTGAGTCTTCCGTGTTGTCATTCTGTTAAAATGGCGACGTTTCACCCACTCTACTGCGGGCGTCCTCAAGCCAGGCTGAAGTGAAAATGCTTCGAAGTTGACGCTTATTTATACTCGTCTTCTGAGGTGGCTGCTGCTCGCTGATTGGCTGTTGATGTTCGTATGAATACTCGTGTCCACGTGTTGGAGAGTGGGTAGCTATCCTATCTATTCATATTGTTGGGCCTCTTGGAAATTATAATTGCTTCCCTTATATTTCTAGGGAAATAGCGCTTTTCCCTCGTGAGGATTTTTGGTTCCATTAAATTCACGGAGTGGTTTGGTTCCATCGAAACGTGCTCCGCAATAGCCGATTTCTCCCCTTTTCCGTTTTTGAGGGCCCGTGAGTGTTCTTTCATTCGGCATTGTACAGCTCTCTTTGTTTGCCCTACGTAGGATTTTCCACAGCTGCAGATAACCTCGGGATTCCGGGCGGGAGGCGATCCTTCGCTCTGATGAGGAGACTGGATCCGAATCTAGTTAGTATATTATGCTTCGCGAGAACTCGCGATATTTTCTCCATGGTTCATCCAATGTAGGGGATGAAAGCACGTGCGACAGGGTCTAACAGGGACAGGGACAGGGTGCGCCCGCAGTAGAGTGGGAGAAACGTCGCCATTTTAACAGAATGACAACGCGGAAGACCCCCGAAAGCTTTTTACAATCATCGGAACGCCGCGAAAACCTTCCCCAGAAATTTTGGCCAGTAGTCACCACCACTACGTACAGTTGATGAATGGGTGAATGAAATTATTAATAAATAAACGGATAAATAAAAAATTGTAACCTTAATAAATATGTTTGCATTAATAATTAATAATTAATTAATACCTAATTAATAACAAGCCAATCGTCAATCCTTGAGCATTTAAAAATTTGAGGAAAACCAATCAGCAATGGATATCGACCATTAACGATGTAGAACAAACTACATCATGTACTACATCTACTACAGCTATGTACATACCTATTTTTTATTCCTGATATCCAGGGGTTATGATGCAGTACATAAACCGCAGTATTGAGATACTGAAAATGGCAATACAATACTTCCATAGTAAAAACGGAAAAATTAGAAGGAAAGAAAATTTATCGCAAAACATTTGCCAAGATTTTAGTTTTTCTGTCGCTAACTTATATTTGATACTAACTTAAGCTTTATTTTTTTTATTTTCCGTTTCAAGCATTATGACCTTTGATGAAAGGAACCTGAAACCAGGTATAAAGCAATTAAAAAAATCTACTTCACCACTTCTATCATCTAAAATAGGTATGGAATGCTTGAATGCTGGACAGTTACAAATTGACACGAGGATAAACTTGGTGAGTACGGATTCCAAGGAACTTTGCTTCCTAATTTCAGACTACAACATGAAAAAAATTTTCATTGGCAACGAAATCATTGCTATAAGCCATGATTCATAAAACATACAGAGACACAAATTGAATACGCGTTAACGACCTCAAGTTCAAGTAATTGGACTGACTGAGGGACGAATACTGTCGCTGCAAAACTTTGAAGGGAATGAGTACAGCCATAAATCGGTAGTAACAATAGAATTAGATTTTAGGCACTCCGACTGCTTAGGTATAACAAAAAAGTCGTAACCCACCATTGATATAGGACAAACACAAGATCGATATCCAAGGCAAGATTCGAACTCGCGACCTTTGGGTTGCTAAGCCGGCACGATACCAATCTGGTTTCCGCTGTCGGATTTTATGACGGTCCCGTGCGTATGAGCGTCTCAGGCAGGGAGGTGAGGTATTAGGATGGGACTAAAAGGATAGGTGAGGAACTCACCATCGTCGGCTATATTCTGCTCTCAAAAAAATGCTCCAAGAAGTCTTTGGTTTTACGTCCCATCCGACGGACGGAGTACTGAACAAGATTTTTCCTCTTCATGGCCTCCAAGTTGTGATTCCAATAAATATCTTTCCGGATTACAACCCTAGCCATAATGGTTGCAGGGCAGTACTCTTGAAAACAATCCTCATGAACTGGCTTTGATACTGCATTCAGTGGCTTAGAGCTTGAGGCCACATAACGGCACTTCAGATCGGGAGGACAGGTGTAACCACCCTCTCATAGTTGATTTTGACATATAAATTAGAATGCATTGATTTGTACATATTTAAAACTACTAACTCGTGCATACTAAAGCAAATATAATTTCGTAGTTTAATTTATTTATAGAAATGACTAGTGTCATTTATAACTTTCAAGTTTTTCACGTGTCTCACAACTGCATTTGTAATATTTTCCTCTGGTTGGTAGCATTGTGACTCTTAGTTTCAAGAAAGTAGAGTCTAAACGGAGCAGTATTTTTTTGCTTGCCTGTATGGTTGTAAGGGTTCTCTCTGATTGATGATATATGACGTTTCACACCCTGCCACACACCATTACGGTGGCTTGCAGGGTATTAAGCATAGGTATATGTAGAAGTAAGAATGGGACTGGAAGGGAAGGAAACCTGGTTCCGAGCGTCAGCAAGCCTTTAACGAAAGGCGCCGAGGGGACCACGGTTTAACACTTCATCCGGCCGACGGAGTGCTGATCTTGGAGTGCCCTCTACTCGGTATCCAAGGAAGAAATGCTGTATAACACCACCCGGGAGTCGAACCCGGCCCCTTTCGGTGAGAAATTGGTACTACCCACCAGCTATGGCAGTAATTGTTCGAGTTTCCTATTTTCTACCTCAGAGACGAAATTGATGGTGTGGTATCTTCATACATTTCTTTTATCATCCTTTTATCAATAGGACACATCAAATTTACAAAAGATGACCACACAAAGGATGGCCACACGAAATAGACTCTTGATCCACACGAAAATAGCTCACTCGAGTTTTTATATCGAGAGCAATCGGGGCAACCACCTGCCCATTGATTAGATCACGGGAAAACAAAACTTGAGAGCGCCTTGGAAGAAAAAAATCTTGGAAGGGGATGCAACTAATCCCCGAAATACAACCGCTCTATTCTTTTCAGGAAAAAAGACGCGATTTGATAATCGGACTGATTACAGAAAGGCATTATCGCTGATAAAAGTCAAGTGGGAATTCGAATGCTTGTGTTTTCATCTTTTTTTTTTTAAAGGCTAGATTCGCGAGTATATATCTCTAAAAAAACTTCCTCACAGGATTATATCGACTGGATCAATGAAGTTTGTCTTCTATGCGTCGATTGGCGACAACGAAGCAACAAACTAAGCCTAAGTGACGGAATGGAAGGCTTTATTCCAAGACCGGTTGAAAATGGCATTACCTCATGGGGTAGAGGGCCCAAACCAATCAAACTCCGATGGGAAGAAAATATAACCTTTCCTTAACGTCCAGCTATACACTTTCAGGTAGGAAAGTCTTGGATGTTGAATACATCAATGAGTTGACCACATCACCGTGAATCTCGATGGGTCGTTTCAACACTCGCTTTTTTTCTGCCTCCTACGGTTCGATTCCGCGATCACGTTTCTGTTTTTGCATCAAAACAATCATCTTCATGCTTGGCACAAACAAGCCTTGGCGGGAACTATGGCAGGAGTTATTATTTCGCGAGGGACTCAGAATACCATTGGGTAGGTAACTGGTTGGGAAGCGAACGGCCAAATTTTGCGGGGATTCCCCTTGGTGAACCTTTTTCCTCGAAATTCAGTCGTGACGTGAATGTGCATTGCTTATTCTTCCGACACGCCCTCTGGAATATTGAGAGGTCCCTGTGAAGGTGATGCAATATTCAAGCATAAACATTTACGACGAAGGTGCCATTCGAGCTATTTTGCAGTATGTCCCTTCGGGAGTCACGAATCTAAATCTCCCGGCAAATTAATGAAACACTCATTATATTTAATCAAAACGCCTTCGATACCATTTGATATGCGGCAAGCATGAGGCAAATGAGTCACATGAAACGTAAACATGATATTTGAGTTAAGTAGGAGACGCTACGACAAATACCTGAAGTAGAATACTAATAGTATCACTATCGTATTAGAAGTTCTATATTCGTAATAATTTGTGCTGCAAAGGTATTCCATATTGAATCAAGCACACTTGCAACATTTAACAATTAATCCATAGCCCATTTAACGTCAGCAAAATATAGTGATAAAATAAAAAAAACTCGACTGATATAGGAATGGATTCATGGTTCATGGATCGATTTTCCTTTAGCTTACTGTAGTCACAAAAAAGCAGGAGGAAATAAAAAGGTATTTCAAAATATGTCCCTATCTGATTCTTTTTTTATCCTGGATGATGCCATCAAACATGATCACCCACATAAAAGCACCATTCTGTATCTACCACTTATCAGAAGTCCATTGTGTGGGTCATTGGTAAACGGGAATTGCACACCGTAAACGTTACACGTCGTAAGTTATTGCAGCATTGCGTAGATCGGAATAACGTGGATCAAAAGGGAACACCACTCGACCACAGTTCAAAATTTTTATTGCGTTCAAACTGAAGTATAGGTGTGACCCAAGGTGAGTAGAATCGGAAATTCTATTTCCTATCCTATTATAATCACTTTATAATGAGTGACCAGTGAGGGAGAGGAGAACCCTAGCAACGAACAGTAAACATTGCGAACAAAAGAAAAATAAATTATTTTGGTGGTTCATTCAAAAGTACCCTCTCATCTGCCTTAAAATTTCCATATTAAACATAACGGTGGCATAAACTACTGAAATCCGGATAAATGTCTTGAAACATTGGCGAAATACGTTTGCGAAACTTTATGAAAGTCCATGAATGTGAAGCGAACTAAAAAATTATAAATGGTTACGAACTCTTGATGACATTTGCCAAAATTCGAAAGTATGGATAGTGTTCCCGAATATTATTGAGAAGATGGATTGTTGATACTACCGTATAGATGACCAAACTATAGCATGGAATGTCAAAATAACTTGAAAAGAATGTGCATTCCTGATAAGACCTCGGTTATAAGAACCTACAGAAAAGTAGCATCCGTTTAAGCTAAGAGAAAAGCATGTACTCAGCGCGATTAAACGCTCAGCTGATCTAAAGAATGAAGAGAGCACTCAAGGCTCAACACATGAAAGACCGCTATGGAATACATTCGGTTTGACACAGATTTAACACGCGCGCTCGAGTTGTCGTTATTTCTCAATTGCGCGTATGGGACTGAAAACGTGATCGCTGTCCTTCAAATTTTGTTTGGTGCTTCAATAAGCCAGTTTTATCTGGCACAAAAGAGTCAGTAGGATGGTAACTATAAGCGATGGCCCCTAGAGGGGTTCAAGTAATAAATAATGCAATAAGGAACGATGATTTGCAACACCGGACAAAATGTTAAGGATTGCGATCACATTTACGCTCTACTATGTGTCATAAAAAATAACGATAACGCGAGCGAGTGTGTCATTAAATCCATAATTGGGCCCCAGAAATAGCTGAGGGTCTGACGTCACACTGTTGTCATTGTCGAGGCTCTACTTCGTCCCGTCCTTACTCAATAGTAATCCACATGTCAGTTCGGGCATTAATCAAAGACGTGACTTGCAAAGCTACGAGAAGTAGGTAATGATCGAATTGTTTTTTTTGCAACACATACTATGTTCCTATGTTATTTCTGCTTGAAGTGTCGGGAACTACGCTTCTCATTGATTTGAATAAATACCTATCCATATTAATTGGTTAAGAAGTGAAATGCACTTTTTGCAACCGTTAATGTCGCCCTTCGAGAATGTTATGATGCGCATTGCTGCTGGGACGTTGAGTGTGAAATCCCAACTCTCAGTGGATGCATATAAATTAATGCTGACCTTTGCCATGGTTATATTTCTAATCCGCAATTAGAATTAAGCTGAGGAATATGGACGACACGCCACGATGCCGATGGCTATAAATTTCAAGCATACGCCAATGAAAATAGGAACGCAACTTCAGGTTTGAATGAAACCATCAAGGAAATATCAATCTCAACTTTTAACATGCAGGAGAAACATCGGTAGTTTCAGATTTATCTTAAAGCCTTTGATTTTTAGGTAGATGTGATGAGCAACCATTGTTCCATCAAAGAAATTATACATTAAATCACAAGTAACATAATGAGATCGAACTCTATCAAAAAATTAAGAGATTGAATGAAAAACATATGAGTAACTACATAACATTTTAGCAATGGAAGGAGTAAGAGAAAACTTCTCCGTTTCAGGCATTACATAGTGGAAGTAAGACGTACTGGGCGAGTAAAATACTATAGCACTTTTCCGCAAATTGCATCTAATAAATAAAATATATATAAAATTACTCAACACGTATTTCGGCTCACAAAGCCATCATCAGGTGTACACTCTTGGGAGTAAGCTGTGTTGTTATATAATTTAAAAAATACAATTTGGGGAAAAGTGCTACACAGTTTTCCTCACCGAGGGAAAGAGAAACACTGCAATTTCCACACTTACTACATATAGTGCTCGCAGCCAAGGTTTCATTGCAATGCATATCGTTTAGTCCAGGGCTGTTAATTATGCATACAGTTGTTTTCCCTTGTGTAACATTTGCGACCATGATACTAAAAAGATCACTACATTGGTATACTAAAATACATCTCCCCTTACATACGTTAACGTTCCTGTTTCTTCGTATCTTCCCCTCACTATATATGAACATTGAATCCAACTCTGCCGCACGCCACTCCAGCAGCTACCAGGGAAACGTATAGATTACGGTTGGCACGCTATACCGACATTCCGATCCCCATTCCATGCCATGGCGAGGAGGCATTAATAATGTGAATCGTCCAACATAAATTCGAAGCATTCAGGCGTGGGGATACCAGGATCAATACTGACGACTAATACCTCCGAACAGCAGCCACGTCCTGGCAGGGCAATTTCCTGAATGCCACATCTCCGTCGACCACGGACGCCAGAAGGATACATATTCCACCTCACCCGGAAACGTCCATTTCCGTCCAGCCCCCGAGAGGGTGTGTGGCAGGTGGTGAAAGATCCAATAAACATCCATGCACTAATTACGTGCGATTAAAATCTACAATGCTTCATGGAAACATGTTAGATATATGAGTAACGTGCAACTAAATGGTTAATATCTACATAGTAATGAAGCGATCACTGATTAGACAAAAGACTCAATTCAAAGAGATCTCAGCACACGGTGAGGTCCCGGTATATGAGGATTTTAATGTTCATGGTGACCTCAATGTTGTCTATTTCAATAACATTGGTGTAAAAAATGGGATTGCCCTATTATTTCAAGGGAGAACGGAACCAACTTACTGCCTAAGAAAACTATTTCTTTACCTTTTTGATTCGTTCGAACACTAAAGCACCACTTAGGTATGGAACGCTTTTCATGCTCGAACTCCATACACGTCATATAATCTACATAACACCAACAAAGTACCCTGGAGGCTGTATGAAAAGGGATGAATCTCCACCATGTGTGCATCAAGTTGCATTCCATTTAAATAAAATATTAGAATTTTCGCAGTGACGAACTTCAGTTGATGAGTTTCGAACGAATTTACATTCGCTAGACCGTTTATATGCTGAAATGACAGCATGTACTGGAAGAGAGCAGTTGGTATTGGATAGCGGAATTAAGATTGGAAACTAAAAGAATGAAACTTTGTTAGGTTCACTTTATATTTAAATAGGCACGACCCGGGTTTCATAACGTAGTTACATCTTCAGGTGTAGATGTAACTACGTTATGAAACCCGGGTCGTGCCTATTTAGTATAAAGTGAAACTAACAAAGTTTCATTCTTTTATTTTCCATTATGGAAAGGTATCACATAGTTAAGCCTGAAGTTATCAGCTATAGAATTAAGATTTTTCACAAGCGTCCCATAACTGGACTATATGAATAAAAAATATCCATCAACGTCGGCATTGTCCAACTCTTAACGAAAGGCAGCAAGAAGTCGACGGTTTATCATCCCGTCAGACGGACAGAGTGCTCTCTACCTCGGAAAAGTGGATAGATAGGAAAGAGGTAAGAATTACCCCGGAACGGAGAAAGGGTGGAGAGAAACCTGGAGTCAGCATTAGCCTTTTCTTAACGAAAGGCGTCCTTGGGTCCACGGTTTAACGTCCCATGCGATGGAGTACCGCACTCGAAATGTTCTCCACAAAATACCAAAGTGGGGACCGGTATACTTATGAAAAATCTCAGTCTCAGCCGGGATTACGGGATTTGAAACTTGACCTTCAGGATGGGAAGCCAGAATTCAAGCCGCTACACCAAACCGATCCCCTCCAAAAAGAAGTGAGCTTCCCTCGCACCCATCGAACTATCATGATTACATGCCCATATGTTTTTACACCGTTCAGATTTAGGTTTTGTTGCTTGCTTTTTTATGAATAAAAATTCACCGGCCAGGAAAGAAGTTTTTCTTGGGAGATCATGAAGAGTTCAGGCCAAATGTGTCATTTAAAATAACTGAATGACTGGGTTGAAGTAGGGATTCTCAGGGAAAATGGGTAGTTTTGGAGTAAAATCCAGCATTGGAATAAACCTGCTCTCCTCGAGAGGCGGCAAGGGATCCGCGGCTAATCGTCAAATCCGTCGGACGCAGTGCTTCCCACACAGCATTCCAGTAGGAGCTGGTATAGTCATAAATAATATCCACCAATGATGGGATTCGAAGCGGAGTACCAGCAGTGGATGAAAGCCGGATAGAGCCACCGCGACACACCGATACCTCATAAAGAAGCAGAATAAATAAGTAGCATATGCAAGAGAAGTGAGATGCACGAACGGAGTACGTAAAACGGAAAAATTACGACTGAACGTGGTGAAAAATATCCTTCGGGGTTTCCTCAGCACAAGTGAGTGTTTGTTGCGCAACGGTAGAAAAAGAGGCTGGGAATTGACTGGGGAAACGAGGAAAAAATAGTCCTTCAGTTTTCCTTGGTTCACCACAAATTAACTGGCGTACACTTGGAGGCCACTAAGAATTGGGATTGGAGAAAGGAGGAGAACGTAAGAAGTACAAAAAGGAAGACTAACGAAGAAGTTCTAGGCATCGGGGAGAGTGGAGGAAGTTACTAGCCGATAATGGGGTCTGACGGAGCATGTGGATTGCATAATGGACAGAGGGATATTAAAGGTCTAAATAGAGAGGAGGTCTAATGGATCGATCGAGTAACTATCAAAAAGGTCCTGAGAAGAGTGGAAAAAAGAGTAGATTGATGAAGAAGTAAAAGAGATAAATACGGGAGAACCTATTCGGCCACATCTCTAGACGCGATGCTCGGAAAAAGACAGTCATTGAAAGAAATGTGAACGGAAAGAATGGCAGAGGAAGACATCGTATACATGGAGTAAATAGTGTACGATGTATGCACAAGAAAAGACTTACGTAAAAATATGAATACATTAACCGATAGGAGAATCGAGTGAAGATCCACGTCAAACCAATCTTAGGATTACAATATCAGAAATTTCACAGAGAAAATAATCATTCGCCTTGACCGGGACTCGAACCCAGACCCCCTGATTTCTGGGGGCGGATGGAAGCCCGTACCTGGAACTCCTCAAATGTCCAGCAGTGCGGCAACATCTTATTCCTTTAAAGTCTCTAAAATTTCTACAGTGAAATCGGACGTTTTGGTAGCTCATGTGATAGATAAAGTACCTTGCCGGAAATCAGGGGGTCCGGGTTTGAGTCCCGGTTAAGGTGAATAATTTTTTTTCTTTGGAATATCTGCCATTGTGCAATTCCAGCGGGTAACTTTTCGCGACTAGTTCGCGAGCTTTGAATTCAATCTTATTATATCTTATAGGATTTTTGGCATGTGATGATCACGATGAAATAAAGAAAATGGTGAGGAGGCTCAAGAGAGGAAAGTGGAAAGGATTTTTGGACTTGACGAAGAGGGAAGGAAAGTAAACCCAATTGAAGAAGGAGTTCTCGCTAAAATTGTGCCGTTCAAAAAAGCAAAGCACATACACGGATTTTTACGTTTTTATAATAAAGAATATATTCGGGAATATCCGAGCGAATACATGATAGCTGCACCAAGATATTGCCCATTACTTTGGATTACTAGTTCCACCTTGGGCAGCGTGTCACTAGAGCAGTGATTACGGAAGGATTGGAGAACTTCACGCTGTGTGGCGATTGCGACAACACGCTGGTTTGGGCCATAATCACACCGTAATTTTTCACAGATATGGGCCGGGATATCAACAATGATAACTTAAATGATAGATTTTGAAAAATGAACATTCAGAATGATCACTTCCTTCACTTTCTCCGTCATTTGACAGGCACGTTCTTTTTTGGCGTCCCCGAAGACTTACAGGTACCCAAAAGACAGCCAATAAGAGTAGGGTACGGTAACAAATGCAGAATATAGAGACATGTGGCTAATGTTCAAACTAGGATTGGGAAACATCACAGGTAACCATAGAAATATATTTTGAATACAGAATGTCTGACAATATTTTATGCTCCTGGACGATCGAAGCGAAACAAAAGCACTTCACTCGATAATTTCGCAAAAATGTGAGGAACATTAGAAGAGAAAATTATTGAATACCACAGCAAATATATTTTGATAAAATGAGTTATCTCGGGAGAGATATTACACGAAGAGGGACGATGAGAATGGCTGGGTGAGTGACAAAAATTATAGCTAGAACTTTCTTTTTTCATTCCCCCAAGAGCCATAACTTAAATGTGCTACATCATCTACATCTATATAATGCCCAGCAAGCCGCTGCAAGTGTGTGACAAGGGTGAACCATCTTTAAGTATTCATGTATATCAGGAGGTAAAATCCTATGTCAGTTACTACAACACGGGTTTTTTTATGTACCCAAAGGATATATAGTAAATCTAAATATGATCCTTGAACACGCTCGTGAAAAATGAAGTTTGATTCCGGTTTAAGACTCGCCCTTTCTCAATTACTCATCAAAAAGCTTCAATAATCAATTAAACAAATTTCATATTCTATAATCCTCGCCACGAAGCAATACACCAGAAGTCATGATGAATAAAACGTACTGTTATTCTCCCCAACCGGATATTCAAAAATACAAATAATAAATACCTACAGCAGTAGAGATCCGAGAATCACGGATTTTGATAGTTTACAGATGGTCCGAACATTCACATTGATCCGCGTCAAGCGGATCATTCCCATTCCCCCACATGTCAGCAGCATTCGGGGATTAGAGCGGTGGGCAACTCAGGAGGAAGTGGAGGAGATAATCGCGCACGAGATGGGGTGGGAGAGAGAGAGAGAGAGGGTAGTCGGATGAGAAGAGGGGATGAAACGAAGGGAGGAGGGGAAAGAGAGAGAGAGGAGATCAGCTGAAGAGGTAGTAGAAAAAGCAAGGGGGGGAGGGGAGAGGTGGTGGAGGCAGGTGGAGGAGGTGGGGGACCCGAGAGGAGTGGTATTCGAGACGGACCTGTAAGTTGTACGCGAGAGAGAGTGAGAGTGTCGCTTAGTCCGCATCCAACCTTCGAGACAGTCGGCTGCGCGCTTGAGATTTCCTTCACCCTTTTGACACGTGCCGCAGCTCCGATGGGCATCTGGGACAAGAAGACGTCGGTGACTCGGAGGTTGCCTCTGCTGTTCCTGGCGGGGGCTCTGCTCTTCATCCACCAGGCCGAGGCCCGAGCGAGACCGAGCGACCAACTGGATCCGACGAACGGTATGATAGAGTTGCATCCGAGTCCGTCCAATGCGTTCCCTTCGATCTACACTATTATCGTCCGATGGGGAGGTTGGCGACCGAGCCGCTTTTTCATACCGAAACACTCCGAGATCTCATTCAACCTCACCACTTTTGCGGTGTTATCTCGCACCGAACATCCAATTAATGTGTGTAAATACGAGGAGGTCGCCTTCGATATTGAAGTGTCTGACCCCGAGAGATTTCATAATCATTAAGTATAATAGTATTTTATCTATAGGTGCTAGACGCAGAGCATAGGTGATTATTCACACCCTGCTACACACCCTGAAAGCGGATTACACGGTGCTTAGTGGATGTAGACGTAGATGAGAGATAGAGTCGTACAATTTATTTCTTAGATATAACTTGATGATAGGTATAAAGGGCTTTACTTCAAGGAACTGAACTATTAATATAATAAAGAAAATTTTTCGCAGAGTCTACTTAAAAAAACATTATTTCCAGCCCTGGTATCAGTTGCTTTTCAGTCACCTAGATCTTAGATAACATATGAAGGGAAATCGACATCCAAATTATTATCATAGTTCTATTTTTGGGCTAGACGAATTTTTCATTATTTTTACGTTTTTAAGGTGCCAGAAACGCAATGGCGACACCTGTTACGCACATGACTTCCATTGCAGCGGTCGATCGGTAACATTGTTACAACCCATCACCGGTAACACGACTTGTTGCCCTTAAGTCACGTGAACCAATGCCGCCTCGCGCTTGGTAGCTGTATTCTTCTTAGTATTTGGCTTAGGGTTAAGTTTCGTTTGCTGGAAAGATATAACCTTAGCAGTTGGAAAACCTCAAAATTTACTCTTACTAGGTTTTCAGCTGCTCCAATTGATGAGCCCATTTTTAGTAAACCATATTTAGAAATACGTAAGCGTGATCCTAACAATTTTGATCATCAAGAAAAATCAAGACAAGATCAAAGATAAATCAAGACAATCTTGCTCGAGTGGGGTTGTAAGCCTACGAGGCTTATAATATTGCTTTTAATATTACCGACCTGGCTAAGATGGGCGGACTTTTCATTACGATCCGGCCCCAACTTTCTTTATGATATCCGATCATAGAATACACCACCTGTTTGCATATTTATTTATTTATGTCACTAGTATCGTCAGTTTACATTTACTGGTAGAGAGTGATTCGGCGAACTTTGTATTTTTATTATTCTCGTAAAAACTATCTAGCAACCCTAAGGCCGCGGGTCCATATCACCTTACGAACAGAGCCGTTGCGTTCGATCTAGGACTATCAGTTTATGCTGGAGAATGAAATAAATCTTAGGAGACGGAGCAACTAAAACGGGAGAGTACACCTACCAGCAGAGCCACAATTTCACATCATATTACTCGGTTCATTGTTAACATTGCCATCCCATTCCAAGTTCCCTATTATAATTTAGAGGTTCTTACCTGTTCAACTTAAGCAAGAGAGGTCATCACGCCATTACGTCACTTTTTTGAGCTACCAATGTGGCTTAAGTTTCAGGCATCGGAGACTGCGTTTAACTTTTTTATGTGCACGGTTTATCATCTTATTTATAAATTTTTTGAGATGCAAAATGGTAGATAAGGCAGAATTCCCTGAGGTTGAGACTCTGAGGATTTATACCATGATCGGTGAAAATGCGCAGGATGGATACGCTTAACCTATTTCACACGAGAGCTTGTGTTGACGTTGGCATTGGAGCCCAATACTGCTCCGAACTCAACTTCCCTGGTAATTACTCTACGAATATTTTCCTTTGCATTTCAATGGATATATGACGTACACTTCAGTCAGGGATTGCTTATTTTATATCCACCCAGCAATACCAAGTACCTTTTAACTACCGTTGACCGTTCATTTATGTCAGGGACTGAGGCATTTAAAATCCGCTATTAACTACGTCATTACTTTTTCTACAACCGGAAAATATTTTGAGATTGCGGGTAGCGGTGATTAACCTGAATCATACCCAGCTCTTTTCAAACAATCGAATGCATATTCTACGACTAAAGCAATATTTACAGCCTGGATCGTCGTGCCTGAAAGAAGATCCGTTTTCCAAAACGCTCGTTCTCATCCGAGTTTGCAGAACGAGTTGTTTTTGCGAAGCCTAACGGGAAAGTTTGAATTCGCGCGACAGCTGTAGTGAATGCGTGAAATTCTTTTACACCAGAGATGCCGTGGCATGAGACGGAGGGTACATGTGCTAATTCGCTAATGGTGTGGCACAACCACTCTTCTTCCCGTGGCGATCCAATCCGGGTGAAAAATATTTCCAAATATGCATCTCAACGTGGCTTCATTAAACCTAGCGTGCACTCAGCGACCGGATTTATAGGTCTCTCGATTGCAGCGTTATGCACGAGTGTAGAATTAAAGTATCGTGAATGAATAGGGAATAATTTTTAAATGAACGTGTGAGTAACCAGGTATTATTTGCTGAATAATACCAGGGTAACGTCTTGTCTGAACTTCGTAGGAAATCGCAGGTGGCCCAGGGAAAGGAACTGGCCCCCCTACCTTGAATGTGTGAATTTCAAACGCCATTGGCTTAGTACGGGGTGAGCTCTACTCTCACCGATCAAAACCAACCTTCGGGTTGAATCACTGAGTGAGTGAGTGAACGTCTTCATCAATAATTAATTTCAATAAGGTTAATTTATTGCAGATTTATACTCGATTGCTTGGACAAATCCTATCCGCTAACCTCTCCTTTAATAAAACAAATGTTTCTCTTTCAAATCATTCATTACTTTTGCGAGGGCCTTATCCGAGGTTCACCTTCGTAGTTTTAGCTGCCGGCTTCGGTAGTAAGAGAGTCGGTAATCAATATAGAGTGGCAGCTCAAAGGTCGACGTTCGCATCCTGCCTTGAGCATGAGTGTGATATATGTCCATGCATTAAGTTAGGTTAAACGGTGCGATGTACCATCAACACTTGGCATACCTAAAAACCTGATTCTATCTTCACACTTCAATTGACTTTTTCCTCGACGACGGTTTTCATGAATTTATCGTGTCTAAAAACTGTCAAATTGGGATTTCACGTATTCTTTCATGAATTTTCCGCAGATTTATTTCTTTTCCTACTCGTGAAAGTCGTTCTTAGTAACTGACTCGATCTTTTTCCAATAAAACGCTGTTGCCACTTGAATTTGTCCAATGCCATTGATTTTTGCTGGGTTATAAAGACCCGAGGGATGGAAATCTGTGACTGCCGAGTCATTAAGCCATCCTTGGAGGAAAAGAGTTCCAGCCTTATGTTTCTGCTCATCACATAACTCTGCAATTGCTTCCAATCAAACTCTGTATACAAAGTAACTGAACGCTGAACCCTGAAGAGGCCAATGCCTAAACAGGGAGACAAGTGTAATATTTTTTTTATTTTTTTATTTTCCACTACCGCCGAAAACAGCACATGTGGCATTTACATCGGGGTATTTTAACAATGTAACAACAGACGCACACAGCCATGTCCTGAGTGGCGGGACTCAGGCGGGGACTTAACCACGCCGCCACCGGGGCCGACTAATTGTAATATCTTATTATGTCTTTTTGTCAACGCAACATATATTTTGTCAAACAATTGGTCAATAAACACCTTAAATCGAAAAAAAATCTGTGACTTGTTTTAGCTGGTAGGCCACAGAGCGTTTTAGGCATTGTCGAAGTGGATAAAAATATGTAGTCCCACACAATTAACTTCAATAAGAGTAAGTACTTGAATTAACTGTCCTGGATGACTTAGGCAATGTAATCAATTAATTTACAATCAGTGTGCACGCGTTAAAGCAAAAGTTATTTTCATTTTCGAAACATTTAGTGCCCTTTCCTGAAATTATGTAATCATTAACTGAATTTTATTTCAGTTGTTATCAGTTGATTTCCGATTTTCAAACGGATTCCGATTTTTATCAAAAACTTTTCACAGTTTTTATCTTCGTGTTACCACGCGAGTGTGGAGTGATTATCGTATAGTAGATAATTGATGTTTTATGCTGCAACAGAATCATTACGTATTTTACGGCTGTGTATTGCGATTACCATAATTTTACGTATCATTTACGAACACCTTTAAGTAAAATTTGGTGAAGTTATGAACGTGCTGTATTATGTTAGATCTAACAATAGTTGAAATTGAACAATATGCTTCCAAATCTGAAAATAAAATAGCTCCACTAAATGTGGAGTTTGGAAGATGAGATAATAATACTGAAAAATATTGATTCACGGTAGTTAATAGAGAATCATCACATCCTAGAGAAATGATATCATGTTTACGCCAGCAGTGACAGACGGCTCTACGGGGATTAAGTGATGTTTTTAAAGCGGGCAAACTCGCGGAGTAGCGAGGACACGAGAGGAGTGTTTTAAAAACCTTGACATGCTTTCTGCTCATCCTAAGCATGACGAAGAGCTGATGGTGAGCTATCGTGAAGGTCGGAAAGAATAGGTGCGTCTAGCCACCAAAAGAGCCTAGATCACATCAAGCTTACCCGAGTCCGTTGAAATCTATCCGAAAAGAGGAAATGGAAAATATTCCAGCTTTTTATGTATGTATCTACAGTGTTCACATCAGTTTTCGGTTTCATTCATTTTGAAATCTCCTTTAGGGTTCTGCTATTTACACCAACTGACTCTTTAGAGAGTGTAATCCGCTTTATAATTGTCGATTCCAATATTAAACCTCACATACCTTAAGAAAATGCAGAATAATCAACATGTGTGTTATTTTGTACACCTTTTCCACCAATATAGGATGTTTTCATACCTTTTCTATCCCTCACGGAAACACATACCTCAACAGTGCACTTAAAAGTCCGGTAACCAGTTCACACAGGTACTTAAGAACATTGCATTATGTAGATGTAGATGAAACGTGCATTGGTTAGTTTCAGAACTGCGACAACGCGGAGAAAATGGGCTCTTTATCTGCACCCACACGCAGAGAGAATTGAAGACTGAAAGTGGGTTTTTCTCTCGTTTCCCTTGCGAAATTAACAATTCTCTCTCGTTTATTAAACTGCACCGAGATTTCTTACGATGTCGATATGCAAATTTATGATTTTATTTTACTACCGCAAACAAATTTCTCTTAAAATTACCTAATTACATACGGCAGTCACGATAATACTCAACCTCCACGACACTACCTTTCGTGATAGATGCATATCAATCATGACAAGATGAATAAGAAAGTATTTAATTACTTCTCATTTGTTTCTTAGTTTATCACCATATCTAGAAAAATGAAAACATTTATTGAGAAACATAGAGCTAGCTACTTGTAATGATATGGGGAATAATGGCACTGAAATCGAGATTAAGTGAGTAAGTAGGTGGTACCTACTGTTGAAATCTTTGGCGTTTATCGCCGGTAAATTCGAATCAAAAGATGTGAAGGGCATTAGGAAGACTATTCTGATTTTTAAAAACAGTTTTGGTCTGTAATGAGCGGGGAGACAACAACTATCAGATAAAAAGCAGTAAAAATACAGACAGGCACACACAATATTTCCAATCCCACTGGTAAAACTGTGTGGCGTAGTAGCTCCGAAAAAAATGAAGACATCGCCTTTTTTTATTTAGGAATATTTTTGTTTTCCTTATAGAAGAGTTTTCGTTATGCTTCTGGACTCTGATATCCTTCAATCATCCTACATTCTCCATCTATCACCAGCCAACCATGTCATAAACGGCATCACCTAGCCATCCTTAGAATAGCGGACAGCTCACAACCACGGCATTTCATAATATACTTGACGTGAATTCTCATTATTAATGAGGTTTCTTCGACCGATGTATCTCTTCATCACCGACAATGTACCTCTCCTAACTCTTGGCTGCCTTCTGTCAAGTAATGAAGGATCTCAGTTTTTCCCGGCGAATAGACTGGAAGAAGAGTTCTCGGGTTTCCAACCGGGTCCAAGTGTTTTTAGGCACCAACGTTTCGAAGGCTAAGTCCGCCATCGTTTTCAGGGTGAATCATCGTCTTCTGTCAAGTAGTTTCTGTAGTTCCTGTCTCTGCTTCCGCGCAAGCATTTCCCAAGCACGGCATCCGACGGTTCCGCCATTTATTTCCAAGCTCTATAAGTGCCGCTAATATTTTTATCGGAATCAAAAATAAGGTATTTCCCGTTAGATCCTTCCACTCCGAAGTTTAGCGTCGCACCATAACTTAAAAGGCCGCTCCACTTGGGTCGAAACGTATTATTGCTGCCGCCTCCTCAAGGAACAGACGGATCTTGGCCTACATTTTGTACGCTCACAACACTCTTAGGCTTAATTAGAATAGACTACCCTGGTCAAAAGAAATTTGATTGATCCCGCCAGTCCACAACTATTGGTCACCCTAATCTCGACCTACAGTTCACCGAACTCAGTCCAGGGAGTCAAGGTCGAAGTCTACGAGGAAGGGATTGCACCGGTGGAAGGAGGAAAATGGATGGTGAATTAATAAGAGGCGTCAAAATCGATACGCACTTTCTGAATTTGCCAACCGGAGAAATACATTGTAAACTGTGGATAATCTTAGCTGTCGATATGCGAAAAAAAAGCAACAAGAGGCGACAAGCGAGTTACGTGAAACGAACAGATATCTGTGACAGTTAACGGAAAAGATCGAGAGAGATAATTGTGAGACGTGCATAATCAGAAGGATCAAAATTTAAAAAAATTATCATCCACACGTGATAAGTGAGTTGGATGATATGAAATAAGTATTATTGGTGAGGGCTAACAAAAGGTAAGTAGGAAAAATCTTATCAATCTGAAACGTCGGAACTGTAAATAGTACCTGAGTATATGAAGGACGAATTGATGCACAATTGGTCCATTTATGGCTCTCATGGTATCTTAATTATAGATTACAGTGAAACTCATTTCCCATCATATCGCAGCCGGAAAAAAAACTTGGAATAATCGGAAAGGTGGCCTTGCGTAGCAATACAGGAGGGAGACGTTAATGTGGATTCCCATTTTGATGACAGCAACAGCTGATAAGCCTGAATTCTTCCTCGAAGAGGGTTTTGAAAATAAAACACATTAGGCCGTTTTCCAGAATCGATAACAATGCCTCTAGGATAGTGTTTCCCCCGGGGATACTGCAAGAGACATCAAAAAACGATTCGGTAAAGCTAAATAAAAGCTTCTCGGCGGGATTATTCGGAACAATTGTTTTCTTTCCTATCGCGGAACAGCAAAGTTTTTCTTATCTTGTGAATTGTTCCCGGAGAGACATGCTTTCCACGAGGAGGAAATACTTCGTCCACTGAAAATGCTTCAGAATCAATTACGGAAGTCAGGAAAACTGGACTCATCAGATGAATTTTAGTTTAATTCTCTCATATTTGATATTCACGTAACGCCAAAATGTTTTCCATAGCTATATTTTCCCCATTAGATAAGAGAGCGACAAGGATAAGGAGTTGGGTCTAGAAAAATAATTTTCCAAATAATCCAGAGTGGTGGTACGGTTTTAACATTTAACATTTCACCTGAGGTAGAAATAGACCAAAAAGAGTCAAGTTGGTGCAACGCACGCATTTTTTATATAATTTTGAAAATATTTCGCACTATTGTGCAATGAAGTATATATTTTTTTTGTAAGTTTTTCGGGCGTAAAGATTACATGATGTTTGCTGCACGGAATTCCACGGCAAAATTGCATACCGAATGGTACGTACATACCATCACGAATGACGGGGGCAATCAATTGGCTGGCGTCACGCGCCGCGAAGTCCACTCCGGTACGTTTGTGCAGAAAATGTCCCTATTTTTCCACCATAGCATGAATGACATGAAGCAACGGCAAAACAATTTATCAACATGCGTTAGCTCGAAAAGAGTACCTATATACGCATTGAAAGCTTTTTTATTGAAACTCTTACATAATCAAACTGTACTTGCAGCGCTGTTCGGTCTCACAAGTCCGACCTTCAAACTGTAGAAAACTTTGGTTATACCATGGTAAGTGAATGACCATCATGATAGGTAGCTATCACTCCAGTATTTCCAAGCAAACACGGTCGTTGCCAATTATACACCTAATAGATGGCGGAAAGAATAAAGCTCTGTATTTAGAAAGTACGGCCAACTACGTCGTCTGCTGGGGCGTCCGCCATTTTTGGCTCATGCGCGCAGTAGAATCATTGAACCTTATTCGTATTCTGATGTTAACTATCGAGTGGAAGCAATTTTCTATTACTTACACGCTATATTTTAGAAATGCCAGTTCTTCCAACCCCTTTCATTGGACGAAATACTCGCTTGCATAGACTTCGGATGCCTTTACATATGCAGACGAAAGACGATCACTATATAATAAAAGTAATTCATAGGAATTTAACTTCCCACCCAGTTACCTTTCTGAAGTAAACTGCACATGCGAATGCATCCTGGTCCTGGTTTTTATTGTCGCATAGAGCTTAATGCCCTCAATGGATTTTTCGCGACATGACCAATCGTGACAATCGCCCAAGACAAGGAGCCCATCCCCGACGAAATAACTAATTTTAATACCATAATATTGACTCTTTGGTTATAGCTTAAATCTTTACCTATTCCTTTGCACTGCCGAAGCCCCCTGTAGAGGATCTGTACCACATCAAAAATGCTCCTATTTAAACATTAGTGAGCAAATTAATAAAATGCGAAGTTATGACATCAACTGCAGGAAAAGGTTAAGTAAGCAAAGGAAAACGATTTCAAGCATAAATATTCATTTACTCGAACAATTTCAAAAACAATTATTAACAATACAATTCACAGTGAGATTGACAATGCACAAGATCGACATAAGAACATTCAACGACAACATCACAAATGTAAACCTCCAACAGCGCCACATAGTTATTATACAATAACTTTCTGTTGTACCTGTAAATATTTTTAAAAGAACAGTGAGTATCAATCAAGTATCAAACATGATTGATGACCTTTAAGATAGAAACACTTATCCAATATTTAGCAAAGGACACCTCCAAATAAGCCCTATCTGATAATACGGATGTGATAAATACATATAACCGACAACAGTTGCTTGCAGATAGGTTTTTATTTAATTAGTTAAGCTTATCCAACAACAAAAGAAAATTACATAACAACCATGAAAAATAACTAATAATTACATACAATAGTTTTAACATCCCTTGAATATTCTCATTTAGGTGAAAAAAACATCCAAATCCTTTGCAAAAGCATTATACACACTATATATTCTATTTAATGCTGCTTGTTCGCAGTACTCTGTATTGTACGTTTTCCTGAAAAACAGTCTACCATTTCTACCCTGAAATGGGGGTGCAAAAATGTTCAATTTTTCTATCTGTAAAGTGCTTTTGCCATTATGTATTATGTCATATAGCAACATCAAATCTTTAACAAGTCTTCTACTTTCTAATGTACTAAAATTAAAAATATTTTGTATTACCTTTGTGGAAATATGGTTTTCCATTACAGGGTAATACCCATGCTCCCCCATGAATACTGCCCTGACAAATCTCTTGTGCACCTTTTCAAGAAGAGCAATATATTTTCTTTGAAATGGACACCATATTACAGCTGCATATTCTAGTCTGCTACGCACAAGTGTCTCATACAGCACAATTATCGGCTTTGTTGTTGTGAAACATCCTGTCATTTTAGTCACAAATTTCTCATAATCATACTTCACAAATATAAACAATCTCCAAAAGTTCCACATAGTTATTACATCCATGACCACAGAAGTACCTGTAAATCTTTTAAAAAGAACAGTGAGTATCAATCAAGCATACACCAAAACACCTTGATTTAACATTAATGATAAAAACACCTACCCATTATTAAGCAATGAGTTCACCTCCAAGGGAATTGTGTTCGGTTCACATAAGATCATGAAACTGACTACATGTAATTCCAGATAATTATCAGTCACAAACTTCTCATCATTGAACACCACAAATGTAAACAAACTCCAACAGTGTCATATAGTTATTATATCCATTTCTATAACAGTACCTGTAAATATTTTTAAAAGAACAGTGAGTATCAATCAAGCATACACCAAAACACCATGATTTAACATCAATGATAAAAACACCTACCCATTATTAAGCAACGAATTCACCTCCAAGGGAATTGTGCTCGGCTCACATAAGATCATGAAAATGACTACATGTAATTCCAGGTAATTATCAGTCACAAACTTCTTATCATTGAACACCACAAACGTAAACAAACTCCAACAGTGTTATATAGTAATTATATCCGTTTCTCCGAAACACCTCCAACACTGCCACATACTATTGTATACTTTTCGGTAGAAGTATCTACAAAAAAGTATAGAGAGATTCAATATAGCATTCACCATGTTTTACCAACTTAAATACAGGAACACCACCAAATAGTACCAACCCGTATGCACTTATCAGAGGCAACCACACCAAAATGTACTAATGCATGAATACGTGAACAGAAAATATATCTTGTTCTAATTTGGTTCATGATTTCGTACATTTTCGTGATTCAGAGATATGTAAACAGACATCACTTCACACATGAACTTGTACGAGTTAATAAATCGTGTAACCAGGCATTTACGGAATAGAATGCACTTAATGAATGTCACTAAAGCCTTTAATTAATCTATACGCTAGTTCTTATAAGGCCTCGTACATCGCAAATGGCAGGTATATACATGATCAGACAATTAAATTTTCATTGAAATAGTTCCATGCATTTAATCTTTTTCTTTCAGTATCACAACAAACACATGGATAAAGGGAGATACTTACAGCACAGTCTCATGTCTTTTCCGGGAGTCCAATCAAGCCGGCCAATTTTGGCGAGCCACATTTTTCTTCTTTCTTCATTTCTTGCACCAGTTGGTAGGAAAAAAAGTTTTTCTCCTCCTTTTGGTCGAGTTAAGCAACCATATGCGCAACACTGAGGCATGGTAGTGGTTAAAAAGACTATTTTTCCGATAAATTACCTCCTCTTCAACGTTATTTGATGCGCCTCAACTCAGGTGTAAGAGCCAAAAATGGCGGAGCCGTCACGTGACCCTGTTTCGCCCAATCGTGTGCCTCGAACGGCGGCAAAGCTTGTGGAAAAGAATGGCCATACTTTCTAAATACAGAGCTTTAGGAAAGAAATCCTTTGTTGTGCATATCTGAGTATTTATTTTCAACCATAGCTTCATGTCCCACCCGGTCACTACAGGTTCCGATGGTGAATGTTTGACATATTGTGAGACTAAAATATCATCCCAGTACTTACTTGTTCGAGTATCGCTTTGGCTAATTCATAACGTTTGAATCAAAGATACGACTCTTGTACAAGTTACCTGCGGAGTTTTGTGTTTTACGTCGAGTATGCTATATTAAATAAGACATTTTCTGAAAATAACGTGAACGAACACGTTCAACGTTCTGTTTCGAATAGCCGGTAAATATGCAGACTGAAAAATCTGTGAGTTATGAACTTTTTACATTGAAATTTTTATGCCAATAGTAAAAATAGTACATTATCAAAAATATTAATATTTCATTATTTATTTGCATTGCTTTAATTACTTATACACACCAAAAATAAGCATAACTGACGCAAAACAAAAAAAGTAACTGACGCAACATGTGTGAATATTTATTCAGAATGCAAAAAGTTCAGTTTTTCTCTTACGAGAAACCTTTCAACAACGATAAATAGCGGCCGCTGTCGGCATTTAAACCCGGACCTTCCGTTACACCTCTAAATCAACCCGACTCTCTCTAGTATTAAAACAATGTAAACACATCAACCACAATAAGAAAAGTGCAAATAGAAGAATGTAACATTTTCCCCCAATCTTGTAAAACTTTCCCTTACATTATTTGATTCAGAAGAAGTTAGTCGAGGGTTGCGTCTGCTGTAACAGCTCTGAACTCATCGCACTCAGCCAACTGAACATGAATTAAATCGCCATTCGGGATTTCCCCGAGATTTTGATGGCAGATCGCTAGTAAGGAGAAAAAGACGTTTCAGCTGCCTTTTCAATGTCATAACGGTTGGGGAACACTCAAACGTCAATCCCAGGAGCAGATAAGAATAAATCAGAAATGAGGGCATGTTAAAAGATCAGGATTCTATTGTCCAACGAGGTTAATTGCAGTCAATTTCCGATAGTCCGATTTCATTCAATTTCTCAAGAGTTTTAGGCATTAAATTTAGCACCGAGGTCCCCGGAAGGACTTTACTTCCCTGACGGGCGCGTGACGAGCATTTTAGTCACAACTCCGTCGATTGGACAGCATGAAAAACAGCAGACCCGCCGGTCGTGGTAGCCAGATAGGTAACGCGAAGGTTGCAGTTTCGAATGGCGCCCATGACATGGATGTTGTGCTTTCTCTAGGATTACGATATTATGTTCAATGGTACGATATAACCTTAGCCTCGAGCCTCTCAAACCGAAGACTACCACTAACAGCAAACCCTCTCGCGTCTGTTGTCATGACTAGACTGACGCAAACGCATGATTATATCTTCTCTTCCTCTGTTTCCTATATTATGACTACATATGCCTCTAAAGATGGACGATCTGAAAAGAAAACGAACGTTTGAAAAAATGTTTTTTTCTTCTTCCAGAAATTTAAAGGAAAACATGTTTTTTATGAGGAAATTTACATTAAAAATGTTTATTTCCCTTAATAAGAAAACTATCAATGCCCTTAAAAAGGTTTTGAATTTTATCACTGGTCTCCATTCTATAAATTTATATAAGTTCCCAACGCCTACTGTTATACAGCCTCACAAAGCCCTCTGTAGTGTGACAAATGCACTCCTGTAAAATAGAACCCCTCGAACAAAAGGAACAAAAAAACAGAATTAAGTACGTTTTCCTTTTCGACCTAGGTGCCGAAGTTGCACTTTGGCTCACATAGCATAGCATTAGCTCGTTGCATATTTAGGGTATTTCACACATATATTTTATATCCTAGCTACTCACCTATCCTTATGGATTCAAAGGACCTTAGTCCTTTAGTTAGTAGTATGGATTCTAAGGACCTCGGTAGTGACTTCCTTCGAGGAACTACCACTGGCACACGATACATGCCAAAGTTACTTATTTCCTAAATCTGAAGAAATACTTCGCGCGAACAAAACTTGCAGAGACTCGCTCTCAAGCAAAATATTTTTTGAGCGGGTCAAGCATGGTACAATAAGTACTGCAATCCAGACATTTGATAGTGCTCAAGTTTCTTTCCATTCTGCTAAGACGGTTATAGCTCAAGTGAAAGCTCAAGCGTACTGTTCTATGCAACAATGAACATGATGCTTTGACACCAGTGGAGCGCAAGAAAATTGAACAACCAGATTTCGTGTAACACCTACGCGCACTTGAAGGCATTTTGGAAAGCCAATCGCGAACCTGATGCCCAGATTAAAAAAAGAAACGCCGTAGTACTCACTGGTGACTATCATGCTTAAACTCCGTGTTTCATATATTTTAATTAAATCCATTGTCTCCAAAATTCTAGCACCGCAAATAAACTCATCCGTGCTTCGCTCGCCTCCTTCAGATTCTGGGTCATCCGCATTCCTCAGAACCTTAAGCTACTCATTGAAATTCATTGCGATGATTCGTTTTGGAGGACTGAACTGCGCTCGTGGCCGGAAATCTTGAATTTCGACTGTGAATGTCATTGGCACTCTTGGTGCTTGAAGAGTTTTACTTACGCTGTGCAATACATAGCACATACGGAATTGGTAGTCAAAACGATACATATCGGCGTCGAATATGATTCGATATTTGCAATCATATAGTCGATATATCGACACTTTGGCGATATGAATTCGATGGAGAACTTGCGACGTTTCTCATTTCGCAAATCCGTAGTTTACCCTTTCCACGTGAGGTCCGTCGAGTAATGTTCACATACCTTCCAACAATTCGATTTTAGCTACTGAGCAGTCATATTGTTTTGTCTACTTCTAAATTATAACGCCGGTGATTTATTAAAGCTGTTTTGAAATGGATACAACAGTTGAGGCTAAACGAGGATGAGTATATAACTTTGGCAACTGGTATTAGGCTACAGTTTCATTTTTTACGCGTAAGATGGCACAATAATAGATTAAATCGAAATTTCTGTGGAGATAACTTTTAGGCATGCATATCTGCATGACCATCAAATGTAGGTATTGTGCGTGTAATTTTGCTTGTTGCATAAAAATTGAGCGTGTACAATCTGTCCCTCATGATATCAAAAGTAATCTCTTATATTGTAGTATTGCAGCTATTAAAGCACGTATGTAGTACACGTTCAGTGAATAATCACTCTCTTTCACATATCCTAAAAGTGCCTTGTTAGGTACTCAGAAGGTGTAGATGTACGACGGTATATATCTCACAGCTACTGCTAAATAATAGCTTCATGCATAAAGTAAAAGAGAAGCGTGCTTTTTCATGCTATACCTTTTCGTAAACAACGCTTTAAATTCATTTTAACCGTTGGACTAAGGCACATAATTAGTGCACAATATTGCAGAGCTTAATCAAACTAATGCTCTGTCATGTTCCTCATCTTAAAAAAAATTGACACGGCTTCCCACAGGTTATTCGGGACGCGAGTCAAAAAAAAACACTCAGCCGTAACTCTGGTTGGCAACTCAGCATTTTTATAATCAGCTTGGGATGATGGCTATCTGAATGATACACCAGTAATTTAAAGACCACAAAACGATGATCAAGGACGCTGTAAGTTGAATCTTCCGATCAATCCATTTAAATCCACGGTCGCCATTTTGTGCTCTTCCATTGTTGGCCATTGTTAGTCGTCAAGTCTGCACCACACTGATTAGTTTCCTTCTCCCTAATTGCGAATATAATTAATACGGAGGAATTTGCGTACGTTGGCGCTTCATATTAGCCGAATCATAATGCTTTTCTTCTGAAATTCGCAAGTGTTAAGACTTCAGTGCGGTAGTTTTCTAGGCGATTAATAACTGGCACTTTATATATTTTTTCTGAAAATTACCTATATTTGACGCACTTATAAAGCTCAATTTATTTGTCTTTAGTGTGAGAGGTTTTGTTGCCGGTAAATTATATTAAGCCTCAATTGGCAATATCGGGATGATTTTTTTCCAAGAAAAATCATACTAAGAGCTGGTTTAAAGCCGAGAAGGTTATTATATATTTAGTGTGGGAGGATAATGCTATGGCGAGTTTCGCTGCTCGATTTTCTGAAACATGCGAATAACTATACGATATCGAGCCCAAATTTATTCACCGAAAATGCGGGTTTATGTTTGGCAGAGATTTTGACAACATCTAGTACTTGTTGTCCTTATGTACGAAATGAATTCTACCCAAAGGCCCAAAAAAATACACGGTCACTATTTACAATGTAATGAATTTCGATCGTGCCCACTCAATGAATCCTGAATGCGGAGGTGTTCATGGTCTACGAATACAATGAAAATACAATACAATAGGTAGATGAAAAATATATAAATTTTTACTGTGGAAATTAGGGCTTAGTTCAATCAATCTCGGGAACTCACTGATACACAATTTAACAGACGCAAATATTAGAGGGTATGCCTACATGTACGATGCAGCCTGCAAGCCACCCCAAGGATGTGTGAATCGACGAATCATCACCAAACATACATAACGTTACATTCAACTAAAGGATTATAAAATACATACCTACCGCGGTAGCCACGTAGGTAACGTACCGTATTGAAGCCTTATAGTTCCGGGTTCGATATTCGCCTCTGTAATTGAAGACGTGTTCGTCTAAGGTTCACGTTCAGGTTACATGGGGCGATATATTTATACCTGCTCAGCAGTCAACGGGTTTTAAAAATTACTTCTACGAATAATAATCATTTGGCAATAAGCTCTCTATCATAAATTGACTGATTAGAATGCCCGTAGAATGACCGACATAATCAAAGTATTCTACCTTAGGTCTCAATTTAATGCTGTCATTACCAAAAGCATATGCACTTCTCGCCAACTCGCATAATGAGAAAACGCGAAAAATCTTGTATAAGTCCATACCCAATGACAACCACTACCAGAGCTGTATTACCTTTGAGTCACAACAAGGTGTCGAGGAGCACAGAGTTAAATGAGGATCCACAAGAATGCAATGGAATGAACACGTACAAGAAAACTCGGCGATAGAAACATAAGTTCAAGCAGACCTAGGCAATGAAGGGATTTTCCTAGCCAAATTAACGCTGATAATCGATAAATCCTTCTCGTCGAGGAGGTGCGGTCTAATGAGGACTATCTGATCAATTATTTTACCTTCTAGAGTTTGTGCTTTCGTTCTATTTTTATATTAACCAGTCCTTTTGTAGACCACTCAGTTTTATATGGAAGGTGCTGGGAACCACAGTGATGAATTAGTTCAATATTACTTGAAGATAATATTCGACTAATCCCCAAAAGAGCGAGTAGTATATTCGGGTTGTTGTAGTGGTTTGACTACTGGCTTCCCGAAGGCCCAAATTCACATCTCGGCAGAGAAAGATATTTCACGGTCATCCTAAATCGAACTCGAAATGCAAACACCTTGCTTTAAAAGTAGGCTAATGCCTACTGGGGATTTCTCCACCCCCCTCCTTTTCTATACTCCAATAAAACCTACACACCTATCCTTACAAGAAGCACAAGTCGTCAGCAACTTCGGTCGACTCTCTGGATAGACACAACAAGACCAAACATAAAAGAAAACATCAAGATGATGATGCAATGGAAGTGACGTACAACCGATGGAAAAAATTAGAATGGTCATCTATTTACGGTCAGTAGTCACGCATTTACGATGCAGATTAGACAAGATCTCATGTTTCAGATTAAACACGATCAAATGCTATTTGGCCAAATATCATTGAGGGAGACTCTGCCCTTGGGATGATAAGTAAAAGATTTTCCTCGTCTCAAATCTTTCACGTCTCTAAGCTCGAGTTCGGTCCTCCCTGGGGTTATGCATCGCCTATACTGTGAGACGAGCATGGAAGAAGACCGAAGGTGTTACTGTTCTGAGGTCAAGGTGATCAAATGCTGGGGTGATGAGTTTATGCGTGGTTTGAATTCCTCTTCCTCCTCACGCGGTCGATAGGCCACGACCAAACGAAGCCCACAGCGACGACAGAGGACGCTTCCGTTTTCCCCTCCTCTCCTCTTGAAGGTCGGTCAGTCAGCACTTTTTTGAGTTTTTGATGAACTAGGTCAAGTTTGCCCAGGAGCTTTGTGGGGAGGGAATCTAGCCGTCTCATTCCTATTCACCATTGTCCGCTCTCTGTGGTGTTGTCGCTCTTCAGTCCCGACCTGCCGATGCACGCACGAGAAGAAAGACGGAGCGGACTGAGTCAAGGTCACGGGCAAGTCTGGAATTATTCAAGAGAGGGAAAGAGATCGTATCGCCGTGGATAGAAACAAAAGAAAAGCACATGTTTTGGGCGTCGTCGAGGACGGATGGCTGGGACGAAGCGAAAGCCGTCGCCTGGAGTCGAAAGGAAGAACGGAAAAAAATTTTAGAGCGTGATGCCGGATAAGGCTTAAATAAATTACTTAATTTCGAGCCAACGAACGTCGAGGGGTTTTTCACGCAATTCTACGTAAGAAATGGAAACCTTGGTCGCTTTTATGATAACTCATATCGCTTACTGAGGGTTCAGGATAGTCAAACACACTATTACAGACCCCATTAGGTCAAGAAATTACTTTTTGCGTGAAAAGACACTCATGCTGACGGTTCAACTGAGAAAAACGAGGGAAGTAGCTATCAATGTGATATTTATTTTCATCATAATGTGAGAGCAAACTGCAAGAAAATCTCTATGCCTTCGGTACTTAATTTCAGCAAGAACATAAATACGTCCTAACTGAATGGAGCGATACATATGTTTTAATACATTAAAAAACGTGGGAAAGGGGTGAAATCATGACTTACGCTTAGGGTTTTACAGTTCCTTGCTACTCTCCAGAACGATCAAAGTCATTCATGATTTATTACAGCCTCATGTTAAAACAGTAGATTCGACTACACCTCCACAGAAAGTTAAAAAAAAAATCATTCTTCCCGCATAGCACTCGTGATTACTATATTTTTTATATACATCTATATCAATATATCTATATCAACTACAGTTTTGCTGTATTGTATGTATTTGCTGTATAAGTTAGTAATTAATACCTTTTCAACCTGAAGGTAAAAAAAATTGTGAAACATAAGGAGCGATATGCGATCGAAGGCTTTTATCCTAGCATCCACTGCCACACGCCCTAGCGTTGGCTCGCATAGGGTAGTGTAGATTCACTCCCAAATTTAAGGCGTTTCGTTTGACGCTGTCAGAGTACGAGAAGGGTCTCAGGTGTTCCTGATGTTTTTCGTTCTAAGAAGTCGAAAGAGGTTGATTGAAATAAGAAATCAACCACACAAAAACGCCGCAGCTAGAACAATGACGTAAAAGAGCTAAGCATATTTAAAAATAATTCAATATCTTTGAGTCCGAACGCGGATTTGACAAACCCCTAAATTGGCAACCTCCATTAATTATGTACGCTACGACTACGGGACGTGCGTGGACATTTTTATTCGCTGATGAATGCGTTCTCAAGAGTCTCGGGGGCTTTGAATGAAATGAATCGAGGAGGAAAAACGAACAATAGGGGCCATTGGCCGCGGTTTTCCGCCATTTTTAGATGGCATGTGAATGACCACCATAAAGAGACCACATGAAGGAACTAAAGCTATCCTTTCCTTGTGTCACTGACGTTCTCTGCTTATAAATTATCAATCTTCGCCTGCTGTTGGCAAAGAAGTGCCACTTAGGTTTCGTAAGAGGGAAGGAGCATTTGCTAGGACACAAGGAAAACGATGATGATACGCTACTCAGGAGGGAATAGGATTAAGAGTATTTTTGTCCTGGAATTACAAGAGAATTAACAATTAACAAATAAATCGGGGACCAGGTTGGTGATCTGCTTCCCATTCCGAAGGCTCTGGTGCAAACACAGGGAGTGATGCCTAGATTCCGTGGTATTTAATTAGGTAGATTATAGACTTAAGTGCTGCGTTAAGAGCACTGAAAACAATGTATGTTGTCCGTCGAGCGATACACTAATCTGTGAATATATTGGCTCCTTTCTTTAAGAGGAAGCTAAGGTCGAAGCCGTGAAATAAAACATTTTATTTCACGACTTTTCTTTATTTTATTCACTCTACATTTCCTCCACTGCGTGAAAACCTACCTCTACCCAAAATCTCCCTGATCCCAAAACGGAGTAAGTGACCTCCACTGTCCGTCACCCATGCCAAATGAATATCTATATCATGGTTATGAATTAGAAGTCTTTACTGAGGCATCGAGTGAAGCCAAACTGCTTGACCTTCTGGGTCACAGGTCTTTGTAAAAATAGGCAGTTTGGATCACTGAAAGTAATTGGTACTCACACGCGTGCTTTGGCTGAGGAGGAGTCGCAGAATTGTACACACCCGAGTATTACGCAATGGTAAATAATAGACAGCCACATTTCGACTAAGCGAGGGAAGTTTCTAAATTTCGTATTGACATTCACTGAGTGTTATTTTGAAGCAATTCATCGTGATTCATCATTTTTAGTCATTCAGGTTAATTTGAAGTTTTCCAACGCCGAGCAAGTCAATAGGAACTTTAATCAGCATAAACAAGATTTCAATTACCATACATAAACCTTGGAGCCCCAATGGCATTCTATATTTATTGTCTCATGTATACTCCCATCATCTGTGGGTTCATTAAAAAAAGAACTGCTCGCAAACGCGGAAAATATCGACCGTCTAATTAAAGTGAGTTTAATTGAATAACTTTCTACATCGAAGACAATTTCCGGATTTTATCTCTGGTCGTACTTTTCTATATTTCGGGATAAACAATATTTTGAAGATCTGTGAAAAATGTAACATTTTAGGGAACGAAATTAAATAACTTGGTATCTTTTCCAACTTTTCTCACTAAAAATCTACCACTGCGACGCCAAATGAAACTTAAGGGGATAGTAGTCACCATCGGCAGGTTAAGCAGGTTAAGGCAGGTTATAGCTAAGGATAAGCAGGTGGGTGGATATAGAAAGGATCTATTGAGAATGGAGAAGGGGTAGAGAGAAACCAGAGGCCGGAAGGAGCCTGCTATCAATTAAAGACGCCAAAGTACTCCTTGTGAGCACTAGCTTGACGTGCTCAGCACACGGTACACAAATAAAGGCCTTGATTTCCCTGAACATCCTCTGAAATTGCGGGATACAAACCCTGGTCCTCGGGATGGCAAGCTCCTTCTCTTGACTATGCATCAACCCGATCCCCCAATTGTTTTACAAGCGAAACGAACGTTCAGCTCTACCATGTACTGTAAATTTAAATACGAATTAACAGCATGTATGTTCGATCAACTGCATTAACCATAAGGTCCACAGAGCCTATCTCACAACAGAGAGGTGAACGTGGAAATCTAATATCCTCACTTCTTAGCATGCGGCGTAGTTTATTTCTTCTTTCGTCTTAAAATGCCACTGGCAATCCGCGTTTGCGTAATTGTGGTTGTTTTCTACCTCGGTAAGGATGACGAAACAAATGGATGATACATAGATTTTTCTATTGGCAAATAAAATAGGCGACATCGTATGCTAAGTTGGAGTTATTGCATCCAATTGATCATTCAAACGTTGAATCTGAAACATTTTTCGCTTAGCATGAGATTCAGTCCATAGAAAGATAAAGAGCATTCACATTAATTGATAATGCCTGAGGACATAAATGATGCATTAGTAACATCCTTTCATTGTAAAAGAAGGCTACATCGGATCGTTACCCTATTTCTTGTTGTCTCTGGAGGGAGCAGTTTCTGCTTCCAATATATTAATATCACATAAATCATTTCATTGTGAAATTTGAAAGTAAAAGCGCCGATAATTTTTATAACCGTAAACCATGCTATTGAGAGCTATTAAAATACACAAAAATAACTAGTGGATCCAAATTTGTATTGCCAGTAGCTCAGATCATTTCATGCAATGCTCACGCGTGGAATTAATAACCTCATGTAATTAATCCCGTGAAAATGAAATTACAATTTAATTGAACATCAACGTTTTACTGGAAAATCGCCTCGTCATTTGATCCGTTACAATGGACCAATTCGACCGATGCTTTTTCATTAATTAATAAATTCTAATCTAATTAATATGAAAAAATTATTTTTATTTACTCTCTCTTTGCAGATGACTACGGCATGCACCCGAAAATATCCATGGTGAGGAAGAGGAGCATCACCAGGAGAAACCCAGACGAAGATAGTGAGTTCAAAGTTCATACATTGTCAAGTTTATACTAAGGAACTTTTTTCAGGTTATTATTACCGACAGGGAACTAAATAGAGATGGGAAATGGATGAGCCGTGAATAAAATTGCCAGACGTCGTTGTCTGCCACCATAATTTTGTTAATGATTTTTTACAGAAAAATTCACGCTCGATCCCCCTTCGCACCGCCTAAAATGACCACGTTTTCCTGTCTTTCTTTTTCTCCAAGGGGTTCGGGTTGGTGTGGTGACTTAGAGCATTGGCCTCAGATGTTGATGATTGGGTTTGAAACCCGGTAGAGGCAAAGATTTTTCAGTACCTGTCTCCAATTCAGATCTATATGGGGAGCACTTCAAGTGCGGTACTCCGTCCGCCTGACAAGACTTTTCAAGGAGGATCCCTAGACTCCTTTATTTAAGACCAGGCTAACACTGACTCTAGATTACTCTATTGCCTTCTCTCATTCTCAGAAAGCCTACACATATCATGCTACCTCTTGTCCTTAATTGCGCATATGACCTTAGCTGTCGATCATCTCCTTTCTTTAACAACATCTACTCCTTTAAAAAAACCAGATTCAGGTGTGATGTGGTGGAACGTTCCATATTTAAAGAAAGATATTGCAATTTTCCACAAAAGTAAAAATTTATTTCGACTAGTTTCGATGATACTACATCATTCTCAAGTCCACTCCTTTCCTCTGCTTTGTAGACGTCAGTCTCCACAGGGTGCTCTGCCTTTTTCAAATTCACTGCGTCGGCTTAATTTATTCTACATGACTTTAGTCTTCAGTCGTTTTCTTTGCCATCCAATCGACGCCATCTCCAGAATTCTGCATAGCTATTCGGGTTTTCACCGCGTGCATTGCTCGAGAATCTAAAGCGCCATTCAGAGGCGGGCACACCAACGCCGCAGAAACCTAAAAACCAACATTTCTACACCAATGTTTCGAAAACATCAAATGCACGTACTTTCATTTTCATTTCACTCCGTCCAGAGTTCTGAACCAAATCGCGATACTAGCTTCATCTCTACCAAGACGCAACAGATTATCAGCGGACTTCCTTTATTTCCCCAGGTCATTAACAATTCAGTTTACTCTGTCCTCCTCCTTACGAATGACGTCCTGAGCAAACCTCATTCATTTATTTAGTTCATTAACGGCCGAATTATGAGTTTTAAGTTCTCCTTTAAGACGAGGAAGAGTGGAGGGAAGCTGTGAATACACACTATTCTGGCATATACGTAGAACACCTTGAGGTCAAAAGTTCCGAATGTAGGACGGTATACTTAAATTCAAGAGGTAGCCACGCCACACGAAGATCGATGACAAATAATAACGAAAACGCACGGACATCCATTGATGGGAGTGGCTGATAGACGTGGGATTCGAACCCGAGACATTTGGGTTACCAACCTGGCTACAGCAACCAACTTCAAACTATCATTGCGTTCCAATCGGGACGGTATATTTCCTGTCGTGAATTTTGCAAGCGGTTATGATGCAAAATCAAATGTAGGCCATATGCTTGAGGAAAACTTGGCAATTTATTTCTTGAGAGGCCATGAACTCGTGACGGGTGCGACGTAGGTGAGGAAGTTATGTAAGAAGAATAGGACGGGTTTTGAACAGCATGAGAGAATTTAGAAAATTTTTAGTGGGATTTAAGCAGGAGTAGAATTCATTTTTATGCAAAACGTCTTAGGCCACATCTCACAGTCTTATCTACACTTAATACGAAAAACAAATAGTCCAACCATGCCGAAGGCTGTATTGGAACTCACCATATTTTGGTTTTCAAGCATTACGGAGGTTGCTATTTCGGCCGGCTAGTTACGAGTTTAACTGGAACATGATATAGGTAATATATAAACAGAATTATACAAAGCATATTTATAGGTATATAACTCCCGATTGATAAGAGTAACTTGGATGAACAGAGAGGAACCCTTCAAGAACCATAGTGGGTAGAGCACTTGATGATGAGTGAAATAAGAATTGTGCTTTGGAAATGTTTACCTGAACTACGAGATCCGCGACTTTAATAAAACTATCACGCCTGTAATGGTGAACCTTTCGCACGCATTTAAGGAAAGAAATCACAGCATCATCGAGGACGCAAGTCGTCTTACGAATGACACATTTGGCTGTAGTCCACATTGCTTTCCTCAAGTAAGTCAGACCTTAGTCCATCTAATCAGGCACAAAATGACATCACCTAATTAAAGAAAGAGATGGGATATGTTGAATCCTTGGGAAATGCATACGTTTTCAATTGGTCTGGATTTTTAATTTAAAAAAATATATCAGCTGGTTCGGGAAGGAAAAATTAAAAATCATCTTTAGTAATGGACAGTGGCCTGTCAAGAGATTGCAATATCCTACATGGTGATAAAGTGAGCAAAATTATTTTCAACAGTAGGTACTTTATTTGTGGAGACCTTCACCTATCCTCCGACCAATTTTAAAACTGGTTTTCCCATAAGCAGCTAATACACGGGAGGTTTTATCGAAGTCATCAGATAAGCTGTCTCTTAGCCTACTTATCTATTTCTAGTTCACTTTCTGCATTCATGTGATCCGTTAAAAATGTGCCAAAATAGTTCACCTTTCACTCTTCGCTAAAGTGCATGTTTTCGTGGTTATAATTACGTGCCTTAGGAAGCCATTAGCTCCTTAGGAGAGCGCGCTCATTCACGTCAACACCCTTATGTTGGAGATAAGGTTTCGCATCTGAAACACAGATTTCATACTACTCGGCGAAAGGGACGTCGGAGGAAACTAAGAAAATTGTATTTTCACAGCGTAAGTGTCGAGAATTTTCATTCCTCAATTAAGTTTACAAAATGGAGCACCCTCTGCTGGCATATCTTTGAGTCCAATAAAATAACAGGAATGCTCAAAGTAAGTAAATTATTCTGCCATTCGACCTAATTAGGGATCGAAATTTCCAGCATGAAGAACCAACCGGTGCCATTTGCAGCGGATACATTTCGCTGACAATAAACGCAGTTCTACTACATATAATGCGTACCGTAAAAGCCACTGCAAAAGTTTGTTGAGGAGGGATGATCATCAAAAATGCAGTAATCGATTGAATACTCAATAAAGGAGTCGTACGTATTTTTTTACAAAAAAGGCATGCCCATGATTATCCTATGACACGACCTTTCTCACCCTCTGAGAAAGGTGATTTTAAGTTAATTTGTGTAAAATTATATTTCAAAAATATAAATTTATTGGATATTTATTCATGAAAAATGTCTCCCTCTGTCACCACGCTACCTAGGATTTCTGATTCAAAGGAATCATTCCCATTTAACGAGGATCCATTATAGGAACTAGTTCTCATGTGCCACCACAATCCACTGGATAGTTACCTCTCTCGAAAGGCAAAAACGAGCTTCACGGTCCATGAGGTTTCATCCCATAATCTCGCTCAAAGAGCGGTTAGTTTATTTGCCCGAACATTAGCCCTGGAAAGCTATAGTGGTCCATGGTTTCATCCCCGGTCCAGGGCACACTTTATCATCCGGAAATTTTCTACGCACTCCATGGTGGTTAAAGCGGAGGTTTTAACATCACGCGAAGGAAAATCTGTCCACGCATTACGTTTTATTTTTAAGTTGCACGAATATGAAACAAATGGTAAGACTTTCACCGCACAATTTCCCCTCTCACGTAAGAGTGCATAGAGAGTCACATTGATTCACTCCGGACATGGCCACTTGAAAGAAACTTGGAAATTTTTAAGCAATTAAGAGAGGTTTACTTGGTTATTATGTGAATAATCGTTATTTTAATACTCGCGACCCTTCTGAGCCACTTTTTTTTACTTATTCGTGCAAAAGTGCATTTTAAGACAAATTCATTATTTTCGAGGTCGCTTAAACAAAAAATGCACAATCGTTGAGTTATGCAGAAGGAATTGAATTTTTTTTTCAATATTGATAAGAAAAGACAATTATCTGTGTAAATTTTACATAAAACTACATAATTGTATTCACACCTAGTCGTCGGTGTCCTGTGCCATTATCTAGTTTGATGATTAAATAATATTGGCAAGTTTCCACGAAGAACTTTTCTTTGTGGAAAATTGCCAATATTATTTAATCATGTTACTCCACCACGTCACGCCTGAAATGACTCTTTTTATAGGTTTGATGATGTCTTAAGGTGCCAGTACCCAGGTTATAATACTAAAAGATTTAGGTGGAATTTACAAAGATAATTGTCATTTATTTCCACCATGGAGCAATTTCACCGAGTGACAGCTGACACAGTTTAAGTGATTTATTCATGAAATTAGCATCAGTCAATCAATATTTATTTTAAGATCGAGGTATTTACTTTAAAAAAGAATTTATCATGACTATTTTTCGTTCATTTAATGACGAGATGACGCAGGTTGAGTGGTGGGTGGCTAGAAACTTCTCATACAATTAGGTGACGAGAGAAATGGGAAATGAACGGAAAACAGCTGTCTACTTCATGGACAACTCACGCGGCATATGAAATTAGTGTTGTTAATTCAGTCTTACGCGAAGTATTAGGGGATAGGGTGGTGTTGGTGTGTTGATTAGAGTACAGGTATCCCATGTTGAGGGTCCAGGTTCGAATTCAGTCCCTAATCCGTCGGGTGGGACGTTAAACCGTGGATCCATTGGCACCTTTCGTTAAGAGTAGGCTAATGCCGGCGCCGGGATTCTATCCACCCACCCTCCGCTCCTTGAAAAATTCCTCCCTCTACCCAATTACCCATCTACTTTAAATGATGCAAATGCCCCCAGCCTTCACTTGTATCCCTCGAATAACTACAACTACCACGAAGAGTTAACTGATTATTTGTTGCAACAATGTGGGAACGGCTAAATGATGAGAAAAGAAGAAAAGCAACACTGTAGGGAGCTTTATGCGCTGACCACGCGTTGATTTATAAGCTTCAAAACTCGCGCAAGTTCATAACAGAATTAGGTTGCTTGGAGCAAATATTCTGTCTCTGAAGAGGCCTTGAGCGCGGAACCATTTTCACGGACGCCATAGTTAGATATACGGTCTACTTCATGGAAAGTAGCAATCGGAGGAGTTCGGTTCGGTCGGATAAGAAAATCGAGTTGAGGAGGTAAATGGCAGGCAATGATCTTTTGAATGTGTTTAATGAGAGATCAACCAAAGAGATGAATGAGTTATCAACTCGCAGGTCGGCCTCTTTGGAGAGGGTAGAGCTCACCAAGTACCTACTAAGCCCAAAGGCGCACAGTGGGCTGAAATCGAAAAAAATCCTGGCAGAATTCCAAAATATGTACTTTTTCCGTCTAGAAGTTGAAATTTAGCATGGCGACTCTCCTTTTGTTGGTTCATGTGATGCATTATTACATTTTCGCATTCACATTACGCAAAGTTGAACAAAATATTCAATAAACGCCGGAATTTATTTTTTGATGGAAATATCCTAAATGAAGAGGCTGTAGAACCTTTTGTTTTAGGTTTACGGAGTAAAAGGTGATAGTATTTCACGGATCATTCAAAGGAATATTCATCTTTCACTTCCAAAAAATTTAAACACAAAAATTCCAATTAATTTACAGACAGATACTCACAGGACTATTGTGAAGAACCCGACATGTGTAAAAGCACTATTTCAGGAAAATATAGGGATGCCAATTGATGTTACTCTTCGTAAACCTTTCGTTTCTCCTAGGACTTTATTCCCGTTTGGTAAAGTAAAGTGTAAAAAAGTAATTGCGCAGATACTATTCAAGGGTCTTTGTTGCGTTCTTAATGCCCACCAGAAATAACTCCCTTGCCACAAATACCAAAATCAACTTTATTTCTTCTCCAACGCTGATATGTCCAAACTTGACCAATTTAGAATGAAGCTATAGTTGCGTTATTTCGTCATAACAGCAAGCAGCAAATAGATAATAAGGTATGCAATTAAATATATACTTAAAATTTATATTCTGAGATAAAATGTCAGTGTATATGCAATATACATCTACATCTACATAATACCCTGCAGAATTATCACCAAACATGCACTACATATCCTTCATAAAAAAGGATTAGCATTTATATAGGTACTGTTCAAAACTACACTATTTAAAAGAAGATAAAAATAGAAAAGCATACATGCAAAAACATGCTTTTAGTTGGGTTAGCTTTAAATCCTTATACCAACATGCAGCTACTAATGTTATCCATTGCTACACTCGTACTGGATATATTTACCGTTATTCATATACCTATTAGTACGAGGAAAAAAGGACATTGTGAATCTGTCAGTTCGGCAATCAATTTCTCTAATTTTTTGATTATGGTCTATTCTACCATAGTAAGTTGAGGAGCAATATAGAGGAGAAATATAATGAGGAGCAAAGTAATAATTACCGTAATTAATGCTGAGATAGTGTAAAAAAGCACCTAATAATACTCTTCCGGGATAAAAAAAGCTAATGTTACTCAGGATACCTCGGAAGAGACGTTAAATGAGGACAACCAAGCGTATATTACCAACGCTACAACCACTACTACTAAAATGCTAATCTATAAAAGCGAACTTAACCTTAAGGGGTACGCGCTTGAAGATTTAGAAATACACGAAGAAAGTTTAATAATGGTGAATGCAACATTCAGCACTTTCGTTCGTCTGAAAACTTACATTGAGTCATGGGTCAACAGCCGGGTTTGCATAGCCAACGGGTATATAATCATATCGTCAGCCACTTCACTATGGATGGAGCTGTAAATGAATAGTGTAATAGCAGCTACATAATGTCACAAGGATGGCTCATGGATAAGAGGCACAGATTACAGAAATGGACTGTCGTGGGTTACGTAAATGTAACATAATTGGTCAAGTAGATAATGGAAATAGCGTTTATAATGGATTACGTGCAATATGAGTTAATTCCTTTGTTTTGAATTTGATTTTTAGGCCTTTATTCCTTTCGAAAAGAGCTATCCTTCATCAAAATGCTCTCTAGGGCCGAAATAGGTTCTTCGCTGATGGTGGGGAGGCTGAAATTGGGCCGGGGATAAAAGGGGGCACTCCTGAATCGTATCAAATCATAAGGAAGCAATTGCGAAGCTCCCGCCCCGCGGCGACTGCAAAGGAAGGGGATTCCCTCACAAAACACCGAACCGCTTGCGTCACGTTTTGGCGCAAGGGGAGTCAAACAAAACACGAGGAACGGATTAGAGGCGCTCGAAAGAGAAAGGTTCGCATTTCAGGGACGAGGACTGTGAGCTCGCTCTAACGGTGCTGCGAGCGTTACGTCACGCAAGGTTGCGGAGGGGAATAAATGGATCGAGCGTGGTCGATGAACTGCTACGAGCGCGCTGGGCCGTAAGGCAGAGAACACGGATAAAAAAAAACTTGAGACAAGTGGTGGAAAAGCATCGCCCGAAGGTTAATTCCCCCGGACACGATTGTAAAACTTGGTCGAGTGGAAAAAAAGAGCGGCGGAAGCCATAACCAAAGAGTCGGCGACATGAATAGATCCTTACTATGTCTTAAGTAGCGGTAATCCGCGTTGCAAAAAAACGAATTTGGCGCATTTCCACCAATTGTCGTAGATAACAGTTGGGTGAAATATTCCTCCTTAGCTTCACGTATTTCAAGATTTATTCCACCATCAAATCAGATTCCTGCTTCTCTTCGTCTTACAAACACGGCAATCTCACCTCCACATTCCTTGTATACCCAGCACTATACCTTTACTATCCTCTCACCTTTATTTAGTTATCCATTCACCTACTCATCCTCCTAACTTCCTCGGGGAAATTTCTTTGCGTATTATTTCGCCCTTATAAGTGCAATGTACAACGGAATAACACCGAAGCCCATTTCTACATTGGTCATCCCAATAACATGATTTTTGAATAAACTTGAATAAATGCACAATTTGCATCGTGCTCGAGAGCGTTTTTAGAATTTTTTTTAGCATTCCCACTGAAATTATAGTATGTTTTTTCCCCTTTTTTTAGCTCGCAAGTTCAACTTCATTACTAAGTTTATAGTGTGGCCTTGGCGAAGAGGCTCAAGACGACGTGAACAATAATATGTTTGCGCCAATTGATTCAGTGAGGAGCTCATCATCGTTAGTCAGCAATTCTAAGGGATTGGTTTGACGCAGTTCTCCACTGGATTCTTCTATCGGCTAATCTCTTCACATTAACATATTTCTTCTCTTTCACATCCTTCATCACTTGTTCCATATATCTAATACGAGGTCTACCTTTGCCGTTCTTTCCGTCCACTTATCTTTAAACGATTGTCTTCATCAGCCCATCACGTCTCATGATGTAGCCGATTAAGTTATCCCGTCTTATTAGCGTATTTAGAAGATTTCTCTTTTCTCCCACTCTTCTAAGGATTTCCTCATTATTACTCGGTTAACCCATAACGAGCTCGTTGTAATTAAAAAAAAACATCAACAGAGAATACTTCAACCAGCGTTCAGAATTGGCAACGAGGGAAAGTCTCCCGGACTGGGAAGACGGCAACGAATATTTGTTTTTTCTTCCGAGCTATATCGATGCCTTAGATGTCAGATTACATAGGGAATTTATTGAAAAAAACTTAGCTTTTCCATTGATACGAGGGGCATTTGTATATACATTGAAAGTTTGCGTGGGTACCATAGGTACCTTGACATCTGGTGTCGGACCTGCGCAAGGCTAATGGTCATAACAAATATTTTGGGCGTCTTTACTCCCGAGTACCTATCATGATTTACTTCTACACATCATAGTAAGTGTTACAAAGGCCAAAACCATTATCCTTACGTCTCAAATACTGCGCCTTGGGATTTACGTGCTCCAACGGCAGAGGTGTTGCATTGTCTAACTTAAGATCTTAATCGTAGGATAAATACAACATCCATGCCCGAGACGGTATTCGAACCGGCGACCTTTTGGTTGCCAGGCCAGCGCGTTGCCGACCTGACTACTTCCGCCGGCTACTAAGCCAATTTTCTTCCATTATACAGATATGACGCGTTCCGCCGACTGAAATTCAAGGGCGCAAATATCTATGTTTACCTAGTCGTCCTACTTCTTGATAGTTTTGTAGCTTTAGCATGGCAATGAATTATCATCGCCCCTTAGCTTATTTACATTTTTTGTTACGCGTTCAACCAATCACTGCCCAAATACTATGACCGGCCAGTCATGTGATGCCATAAATTAAAATTACTTATCTTCACCGCCTTCTTTCATTCCGCCGTCCGTTCTAATTCCTTCCCCACTATATGCTACCGATGTGAGCTATTTCACTTATCGCCTTCAATTATTCGCTAAAATCACGATACACCTATTTCCCATTTTCCAATATTATCACATACGCCGACATTATACGCCTTCATAATTTTCGCCTAACCTCTTTCCTCTACGGTAATCCATACCGCCCTACCCTGCTATCGAAGTTCACTACCCTTTTCTGTCTTTCTCTTCCTAATTCAATGAAATTTGTGATAACGCAATCCATATGTATGCGTCCTAATTTCAATGCCCAGCATTTGATTCCGCATAAGTGAACGTTATGCTTGGAAAATGGTTTTCTACGCTATTATTACCTCATGTCACGACCATGGAATCAATATTTTCACCAAACAAATTAGTTGCTGAGATCCTACTATCTCCCAATATTTGATATCTAGCTTAAAGAAATCAGTGCCAAGAACTTACCCGCAAAAAGCGAGCTGAAATTCATTCCCAATTCTTCGAGTGCTGACTGCCTTTATCTATGTTTAGAGCATACGATATATTTTGGCAGCCAAAGGTATCTTCCCATTTTAAAGAAACCGATCAAAAGTGGCTTTCTCTCCGAAGTCAAAAGTCCAAGCTTAGGAGGAGGAGCATTGTACACGTCCGCGCTGTATTAATCACGGATATTAACAAAATGACCTTTGAGAATGGAACAAGCAGTAAATATAAATAGGGAAAGAGAGGGAGGAAATACCCGTTATATGAATGAACTGGCAAGAAGGGTGGGGAAACCTACCCCTTAGAAGACTCATTTAATCAAAGGGAAAGTAAAGAAAAACACAATGTTACGTAATATGAATATGATGGTTTGAAGAGGAAACGAGAAAGAGAGTGTAGTCAAACCAAATTCAAAATGCAGGAAATGATGATGAATACCGAATACAACTCAAGACCTTAGAGCAGATCGACTCTTTAAGTACACGCGCCGGCTCCTTTTCCTGCAATTACTTACCCGCAAGCTCAATGCCTTCCTATGTATTTTATCGGAATCATATTAGCAAGACTAATGATTACACATTAGCTTTGACTACCAAAACCGTAGTACCTATGTACGGAATACTATAAATCAGTGATGGGTGGCAATTTAAGATATCCTTAATTCTAATAACCTTGTAGTTATTTACTTATAATTCAAGAATTGCGACATAGCCGCGAATATCTAGCCTCGGTAGCTTAACTGGTAGAGTGCCTGGCCGGAAAATCAGGGGGCACGGATTCGAATCCCGGTCGAGGTGGATTTTTTCCTTGCGTAAGTTCAACTAATGCTATTTACATACATTTTCTGCGATAGAATTAAATTTTTAATAGGATATTTGTAAAAATATTATTTCAAAATTAGCTTGAGTATTTATGCTAGCGAATTGTATACTTTTAAACGGCGGAAATCATCCGAAGGATGACTCTACAAGGTGTTTTTACGAGAAAAGTACCTGAAAGGGAGCCCCTAGTACTAGTAGGAGGTATAGTTTTGCATTTTACACTAAATAGAAGGCTGGTTTACACATAGAACGATAAGGAACTGGAAGTTACAGTCAAAATCATTGTAATCGGAACATCAAAAAAGTAACTTCGTGTAACCCAATTCAAATTTTAGCAAAATATCCACATTTTTAGCGGTAGGGAGATCAGGTTAGTGTGGTGTCTAGGGTATTGGCTTCCAATCCTGAGGGATTGAGTTCAAAATCCAGCAGTGGCAAGCATTTTTTATCGGTATACCGCTACCTACTTTGGTGCTACGTGGAGGTCACTTCGAGTACTTCCATCGCATTTGACGTTAAACCATCGTACCCTTGGCGCCTTGCGTTAATGGCAGACTAATGCCGACGACGGGTTTCTCTCTCCACCCTTCCTCCGTCCCCACAAAAACTCCTAAGTGTATTGAAGTACCATCATCATTGATGGTACTTCAATACACCATCAAGAATGATCATCAAGATGATCATCAAGACTCATGATGACTCATGATCATCAAGAATCATTGATGGTGCATACCACTTTGATTTTCGGCCACTTCACCCGAATAACTACCGCTTTGACAGATAGACGAATCCTTCTAAGCCGATAAATTCAATAAATAAACGTCAAGTCGAAATTCATTTAATGGTTTTCACGTATGTGTTTTTTTTTCTTACTTCGATTTTCAGATGCATCATACTGGGAGGACGTGGCCAAGGACATTTTAACTAATAGCCTGAAGAAGCAATACATCCGAGGAGTGGCAAAGAACGCCATCATCTTCTTGGGCGACGGTATGTCCGTGCCCACCATGTCGGCGGCCAGGGCCTACGAGGGCCAGCTCATGGGGATGACCGGCGAGGAGAACACCCTATCCTTCGAAAAGTTCCCGTTCTCCGGATTCTCAAAGGTTTGCAAACATTCATGTGGCTGGTGTGGTAGACAGAGCACTAACTTCAAATACTGAGGACCCAGGATCGTGTCACGGAAGTGGCATAAAATTGCCATTCTTATACCGGCCCGTACTTCAGCCTTAATTGCTTCCTGGGGAGTCCTTCATGTTCAGTTTGCCGCCCGTCGGATGGGACATGAAGTAGTTTATCCTTAGGCACCTTTCGTTAAAGAGCAGGCTAATGCCCGCGACGGGTTTCAATACACACTTCCTCCGTGCCTGAACATTCCTACATCCCTCAAATTACCCACAATTCCTCTATGGCGCAAATGTCATTACCCGTCAGTCTCGCCCCCTGAATAACCATCACATATTCTTGATGTTTGTTTACAGGGCACAATATCATTCAATGTAATTATTTCCAAGTTTCTTATCTCCGAGATAAAAAGAAAATTAGGCCATCTTATTATATTGTACACAAGTAAGATTTGTATAAGAGTACTGAAATCAATTCCTACAGACCTTAAATTCAAAATTAAAAGTTAAATCACAAACGAGGACAGAATTAAAGGCTGTACGATTCAACTAAGCAAAGATACAAATAATTTATGCAACGCATTACTTTCTGCTTATTTCAAGCAACACGACCAGCAACATATTTTATTTAGAATAAGTGAAAGTAATACCTAATGTATGAATGTAACATCGAGTAAGGCATCAATGATACAGCAGCATGAAACCATAACGCATTAGATACTATTTATCTGGCTAAGAAATTAACAGCATAATAAACTTCAATCGCCCAAATATAAAAGCGAACTAATTCAATTAATTAATATCATGTGAAGTATAGTACTATACACAAATTGTGATAAAATTCACGGTAAAGGTAAGTTTACACGTAGTTATTGGCTGCTATGATAGTCAGCTGCTAATCCCCACTCGAACTTATAAGTACGCAACAACTGCGATGAGAGTTAAGGTCGATACTGGACATAGCAATATCGATCCACGTTCGAGCTAATAGCAAAGTTGAAACCGTATACTTTTCAGCGGAGTTATGTCCAGCACAATCGCAACAATCGCTAACAGAAAGCAATAAACGAGAAGTCTGATACCGGGAATCCGGATGTAATATCAAGGATATCCCTCCCCGTAGGGAAGATTCAACGCTTTAAAGAATGTGTAGACAAAATAAATGTCAATGGCGTTTGCAACTTGAATAATTGCATGAACATTCAAGTGACAATCACCAGTGACATTAAACGCTTTTTATTTTTTACCGCAACGCCGAGTTAGGGGCTTTAAGCCGCACAGAAGTTGGTGCGGACATAGTGTAGCTGTAGGGCCAGCGATTTGTTGCACCTCTCGCAGCTGCGATGGCAGTCAACTGCTACGTGTAAACGCTGCTTAACATATACGAGTTACCATATGCTATGAGACAAAATATTTTCGTCGTACATTTCATTAAAACACCCGGTAAATTGATTTCACCTTCTAAAGTTTCATTTAAAATATTTCATTTAATGATAATCACTCCTTCGGATGAAGATACTTTGTATTCGGCCATAGTGGCATATTAGTTACACATTGGTTGATTCTAGATTTTACCTCCCAAAATCCGAGATCATATTGACGGGAGATTCAATCCCCGATCATCGCAGATTTTGTTCGGGGGAACAGAACCAGCAAAGTCGCAGATCAAATCAAGGCTTGATAGGTTATCAAGCCCTGACTGTTGCTGGCGAAACCGGGCCTTAAGCGAGTGAAATGGGAGTTTCAGGGTTCGAAAAAGGTTGAAAATCAGCATTACTTAATGCTAGATGACCCGTTCGAAGTAATACTGAACCATTTCCTTCCTTCTAGACGTACTGCGTCGACAGCCAAGTAGCAGACTCTGCTTGCACAGCCACTTCATACCTTGGAGGTGTGAAGACTAACTTGGGCGTGATCGGTCTCACGGGTGCAGTGAAGAGAGGAAATTGCACGGAGTCACTGAACAGCAACACGCACGTGTATTCCATCATCAAGTGGGCGCAGGTAATCAGAAATCTGATTCTGTTCATATTTGTATTTTTTTCCTTCGCGACTATGTATAAGCATTTTAACATAAATGTAGAGGGACCAACGCAAGAAAAGTAAAGAGATTTTTCATATAAATCATTAAATAAATATATTTTGAATTCATAAATTGGATTTGCATGTATATGGTCATATTTTTAGCATATATGTTTTGCGGATTTACAAGCCTGCAGGAAATTGTCGTCTGACAAGATGAAACAGCATGAAGACGACAGTTTCCAACAGCCTCCTTCAGGTCAGACTTCTGACATGAAGAAGCCTGCTGGAATGCTGGTGAACTGTCTGACAAGATAAAACAACGCAGAAGGAACCCCGGAAGGAATGCATTGTTTCGGGCCTTACTTTGCAAAACATTCTGCATGTTATAAAGAAAAAAAACATGAAATTGTATGATCCACACAGTTTATTCGGCCCAAGGTTCGACGGGTCACCGTCATTATTAAGATCGAAACCTTGGTCGATGGCATTAATACGTAAAATGCGTAGCTCATTCTTTTTCAAGTTCTCTTTTTATAACTCCACAAACATTTTATCTCTGAATTAATCATCATCATTGGTCAACAATCCTAGGATTGGTTTGACGCAGCTTTCCACTCGATTCTTCTATCGGCCAATCCTTTCATTGTGACGTAATTCTTCCTTCACAACCTGTTCCATGTATCTCATGCGAGGCCAACCTTTTCCAATCTTCCCGTTCACTTTTCCCTCGGTGATGGTCTTCATCAGGCCATCGTGTCTCAAGATATGGCAATTTAAGTTGTCCTCCGTATTAATAGCGTATTCATAAGACCATGTCAACTTGAAAAATTCCTGTTCGAATGGTTTCGACATGCATCACGATGCAATTTAATCTATCCGTGAGAGAGCACTTTAGTGAACGTGCAAGTGATTTCAGACGTTCTCTCCTCTTCTTCCGCCTGCTTATGTCGCTAAGGACGCGGGCAAGAGCACGGGTATTGTGACCACGACTCGCATAACGCACGCCTCACCCACCGGCGCCTACGGACACGTGGCCGAGAGGAACTGGGAGAGCGACGCGGACGTCGTCTCCAGCGGCCAGGACCCCGAGGTGTGCTCGGACATCGCCGAGCAGTTGATCCTCGGAGAGACAGGGAAGAAGATCAATGTGAGTAACGTACAGGCGCGACCCAGAGTCGCGTCTCCAAGACTACCCCCCTTGTTTACAAAAAAAAGCTTCCGAGTGCAAAGAAGTTTAATTATCTACAATTCACCCGTCCATGTTTATTCTTGTGGCAAGAAAATCGGGGGTGGTATCCCGTTGCCTTCCCTAAAATGTATTCTATCACTTTCCTTAGTACAGACGAGGGTGGACGTCTCGACTTTCGGGAGTGAAGATAAGATATGGACCGCCCCAAAATATACCGCAATATACAAACCGAAGATAATGATGTTCTATTAGCTTCCCTACGGTCAGGGTTGATGTACATCGACCTCTACTGCTCAACTTCGCCTACTGCTAACGCTTTAACGTGACAACTTTCATCAGATTACATGCCATTACACGGTGGTTGATGTCTCCATGCTCAGGGGTGAAGATAAGCCATGAACCGTCTTAGTATCTATCACAGTGAGCAAAACGACGAAAATGATGCTCCTTTTGGATTTCTTGCGGTCAGGGTGGGTTTCAACTGCCCGTAATGTTTTACTTTGTCGATTTACAGCGTTATTATGAGTATTTAAATTCATTCACTCCGCAGTGGAGAATGGAAAGACATTCAAATTGACGCGGTGCTAGATGTATGATGGATAGATAAATGTATGTATACTCCTTATCTTTTCTATAAATTTGACCAAAAATGCCATTACATGGGCAGTCCATTACAACGCATATTCAAACAGATAGCATGAAACCCGACAGGCATCTCTTCAACTTCTTTTGAGTCTCTCTTTTGTAGTCACATACGTTCACTTTCCATTTGCGTTCTCAATGTGAAGCCCGTTTCCATTCGAATAAACGGTAAAAAAAAACAAAGTATTTTTTTCGGGTCATTCGGCATCTTTTCCTTGTATAGTTACATCACCTCAGTCGGGGACCTTCGTTTGAGTTTATTACCGCATGAGTCCACGAAATGATTTATAAGGATGACGGCATACCTTTCTTTGCAAACTCAAGGAGGAAATTTTTGACCCAATCTTTGTGGGGGAAAAGTATCAAATTTTGAATGTTTATCAGGATTTAAGTCGAGAGGAAACACACGAAAAAATTAATTATCATAACTTTCGAATATTAATACCTAATACGTGCCCAATTCATGTAATACGAGGGTGTATAATTACATTATAATAATATAATTAGCCTCGTTGCTCCCATCATCAGTCGTCCAAGATGTCAACTATTGATATCACGAATAAAAAAGACCGCATGCACTAACTGTCAAGTGATGTTCGAATAAGAATGTTAGGAAGCTGATGTTAAGCCCTTTGGCGTGATTACGAAGTAACCCAATTAAGATAATAACTCGAATATCTCTCATGAAGTTCAGGAATGCCTTTTAATTCGTGGCTAACATGCAACATTTATTCACTTAAACTGGCCTTCATGTGTACCAGTCAGTACTACTCTCGTAGTACTGACTGGGTACATATAGACTGACATACACCTAGAAAAAAATATGGTGATATGATAAATCAATCATGCAACAAATTTTCACAAGAATTCAGCAAACGTGCGAAATATACCATAGCTATTCATTTGGAACTTCAAAGAAGAGCGTCATAATGCAATACACGCAATTCTTTTGGCACTTTGGTCAAATTGGTTGAATTGAAATTTTCATGAAAGTCAACGCCAGGATGCATTTAAGTAGCCATCCATTATGAGTTGAGCAACTGCAGAAAGTAACCTTCATATCAAAACTACACAACGCTTTTGGCGAAAAATATGAAGGCTAATCTGTCACCTTATAACTTCGCCGGAAAGGTGCCCGTTCGAGGTATGGCATAAAATATTTGGGTTGAGATAAGGGATCACACGCAAGCATCGAAAAAAAACCTAATTGAGCTCGCACAAATAACCTTAATTATTTCAATTTCGTTTTCGTTCTTCGAATTGTACCGGTGAATTTTATCGGTGTGCTAGTACCTTAGGAAAGGAGAGACGACGTATTTACCAACATTTATGTCCCTGGCAATGTGGCCAGAAGTTTAATTCAAAACAAAACGGCACGTACACAGAAAATAATTCGGGAATGGCACATATTAGAACAACTGTCGATAATGATCCTAGAATCACGTTCGTGCATTGACTAGAATACAGGCTGGAGATATGAGGGCCCGGGTTTAAATCCCGGCAGTTTCGGAGGTTTTCCCCTAATTGTACTCCCACAGAGAACATTTCAAGTTTGAAGTGTTCAAGTTTCAACTCATGAATCATTAATGAATTGGCTCGGCTCGGTTTGGAATCTTAGGGGACCATTCACTCGTGTCTTTGAGTCGATATATTTTTTGAAGGCTTTCAATCTTTTCTCATTTATACCTAGTGCTAAGCAAGGTTGCATGAAAAGCTTATCCTTTCCCAACGTGGAATTTCCAAAGGAAGCGTGTCAGTTTAGACAATATGATCCTGCGAGTTGAAGTTCTATGGTGACGCAGGACCGAGATTTAAAGCGTGGTATTTTATAGAATAAAAAAATAGAAAATGGGGTACGATCGATTAAGTGGTTAGAATAGGTACTTGCATCCCACCCCGAGGGCCCCTGTTCAAATCCCGACGGAAACTTTTCACTATTGCACAGGTGAGTGCTGTATTGAGAGACTTGTTCATATACACAACTAACACACCACACAACTCTAGAAGTTGACAAATTTTCTTGTCGTTGATGCTTTAAAAAACGGATACATTTAAATGTCTGTTGACAGATATCCTCCAACTTTCTTTTTTCTAGATAATTCTGGATTAATTAGTATCAGCAAATAACATAATTACATATCCTCAGTCGCTCTCAGATGCTGGAAGCACAACACTCCGACTATCGGACGGGACGTTAAACCCTTTGCAGCATTTTGTTAAAATCAGGCAAATGCCTAAGCCTTCTCTCAACCCTTTCTGCGTTCCCAGTTGACACTTACCTACCCCCCTCCCCCCAATCACCAGCTCTATCCTTAATGGTGGATTTGACCTCATGTAGTCTCGGTCACCTTGGGACAACTACATGAACAAATGTTCTTACGTCCCGTCCCTTCTCCCTTACAGCAGGGTCCAGATGAACACGAACTCGTCGGTGGAACTAAAAAAATGCAGTTCGTCGGATTTGCGCAACGGCCATTCCCCTGATTTCTATGGCTCAGGATGCAGGGATACGTTTGCTAATTCTTTGCATTGTTCCCAAAGCAGGCGAAAAACATTTCGCAACGCGTCCTGGCACATGACTGTCTCTATCTCTCTCCATGCGTAGGTAGGACTTTCGCGATTACGAGATCGGCGAAGCGAAGAAAGCCGTGAAGGGCGTGAGGAACGTTGTGAGAGATTTTCGTGTCGTCGATGCTTTTTAAAAAAAAAACTCAATTGCTGCCCTCCTCTCTCTCCAATAAAACGCTTAATCATCACTATAATGTATCTTCATCCTAACAAAGGAAGGAAACGGGTATTTTGACAGCGGGATTCCGCATTAAAATATTACGGCGTGAAATTTCGAAACATTGTGCCTTCCGTGAAACATTCCGAAAGAGAACCTAAAAAAAAAGCCTTAAGTCGTTAAACGCTGCATTTGGAAGCAACGTTCCATTTCTATGACTGACAATACAATAATGATGTTTCTTTCCAGGGAGAAAAAAGAGCTTTCAAGTATAGCCATGAAATGAAGAATGCAGCATTAAACCTCCACTCGTGACAAAGGTTTCAACGTGGTTCAATTCCATATCCGGCGGTAACCTAAGTATAATGCATCTACATTTAAACCTAGGTCGTTAGAAAAGTATTATATTTGAAGAAAACTGCACTCTCTGTTTCATAATCATGTTCAAATTCCACACAGTCGATCCGGTATCTTCCAAATGTCTCTCACGTATAGTTGAAGAGTAAGATTTTTATGGATTCTACTTATACATATAGCAGTAAAAAATTGAATCATGTGAATAACAGTTATTGATTGCTGGGAAAAAATATTACAGATGAATTAAAAATTTTGTCGATGGATATACTCAAAGAACTGATCCTAAATTGAAAATATTTCTTTTTCTAAATCATTCTGGAATAATTAATATCAGCAAATAACAATTACATTACAATTAAAATTAACAATAAACAATTACATATCCTCAGAGTCACCCTCAGATGGTGGAGATATGTTTATACCAAATATACGCATTTCATATTTAGTCATAATTTCCGTTTGGATTCGTTTTATGGTAGTAAACATTGTCCTTTTTTGTAATAACACATCACTATTATCACATCGATGATTTGTAATTTATAGAATATACACGTTAAAATTCTTATTTTTACCCCAATGGAGATAAATTAGTAAATTTAAAATTACAAAGGGGATTGCAATTGCAAAAAGGGTTTTCACAGAGAGAAGGCAGCTTTTGGTAGGTGTCTTTCCCAACGCGTAAAAAAGGAAGCAATTTGAAAAGACATGTATTTATGGTGTATTGCTATATAGTTGTCAAATTCAGGAAGCTGGAAGTCAAGCCATCAAGTCAACCTGGGCTAATCTGCAAGCCGGGTTCCTCTACACCTTTCCCCCACTCTCTGTATTATTGTCAATAGGGCAGTTTCTTCATTGAAGAAAACCGAATTCAGCAATTGCGATTCGTGCCCTACCATAAATATATTCTGTTTGAAAAGAAAACTTTAATTTGTAATTCCGCATAAATTTACTAAAACAAGATCCGGGTTTCGACGTCCAACGTCATCATCGGGTGAAGACACTTACAGAAGACATAGTATATTGCACTCGGGTAGTGGTGGGATAGGGCTCAAGGGGTATAAGGAAGGGCAATGGGAACTAAAAAAATGCAGTTCGTGGGATTTGTGCAACGGCCATTGAAGTTCCACCAGAACCAACATTGAATCTGATGTTAAGTTCATTAGAAAACGCTCAGAAATGGCGGGACTTCACAGCCTTGCTGCTGACGCAACAGGTGCATATGTAGTTTACGATGCGAGGCATAGGGAATAGCCGTCTCCTGAAATTATTATGGTATTTTAGATCCCCTAAGCTCTGGTAAACATGTGTTAACGATCACCTAAAAAAATTGTCAAGGCTCAGAATGTCTCCGTTAAACATGGTATTAATAGTCATTTTATAGGCTCCAATGTTTCCTCTGTTACCGTGAAGCGTGGCATGAACTTGGTGCGACTATGGGCCAAGTGTACTTCAGCTTAGTTAAATGAATAAAATTAATAAATAATATTAATTTAAATAAATAAAAGTAAATTATAATAAATTAACTGGATAAAAATTCCACATACACTTGATAATAAGCTTTCACGAAGTGCACCGTCTGCTTGGAAGCGTCTGCAGCACTAGTGGCAGGGAGAGCAAAATGTGTTCGTACTACCTTTGACGTCACACCTATAATTGACCGGCATGCAATAGTTTGCCGTCACGTTTTCGCCCCGGTGAAAATTTTCACTTTTTAACTAACGAGGTAATATATTTAACGTCATTTTAAAATCGAACGACATAAAATGCGTACTACAGAGGCTAAAAACTTTCGATCAAGCAATAAAAAAGTACGAAAATACCCATTCCCGAATATATACCCGCCCATTCTTGATAGCCCCAACGACCTTAGTTGTCGGTCGATTCTTTTAATAGCAACAAGTAGTATCTACTACAAAGGACACGTATTATACCGTTGTACCTTTCATTTCATACTATTTCATACACTTCATATTCGCCATTTTTCATACATAGCATTTCATGAGTCTTATCGAAATACTTGGGAACTCAACTGTCACATGTGCTTTATTATTTCAACGCACCGGAGAATAGTTTTGTGTCACCTTGTCATGCACTTTACTCCGTTTTGCCATCACGTTCTGTTAAATGGCGGAACGGAACGCGGTACGTCTGCTTGTCAGCGAGTGACGACTGGCTGTCTCGGAGAATTCATTCGCTTTTATACTGGAACGCGAATATTATTTTTTTTTCAGGTCATTATGAATAGCTTTCTTTTTGCTGCTTTCATTGTCATGTCAAGGCTCTAATTGATGTGGACAAAAATTCTTCCTTTAGTTAAAAGGTTAGATTTGGGTGTGTTGGTGCCTTTCCTTTTGACTTTGCCATTGTATTCTTGCCGACGAAATCCGTTGGGAATGATATTGCAATTCAAAGTCGCCCACCACAGATGAGAGGAAAAAAATAAATCTTTACCTCAACACACAATCGTAAAATGGTTACAAGATATAGTTAACCATTCATTTATTCACTGCGATGTAGGGCATTGAATCTTTTTCATTGGTCAGAACGGTGAAAGTGGGGTCTTTGATCACGTGTCATATCTCCAAGTCAAGCAATGCATGGTCGGAAAGAAACAGAAAATGACGCTTTGCGTACTCTTCAAATGATAAAAATTATATCGTTCCGAGAGTTAAGTGGAAAGTAAAACAGTAAAATGATGTTTGTGTTCACAACGCACCGAGTCTCGCGCATGCATATCTAATATGTTTTCATAGAGTAGCATCATTTTGCCGCTCAGTTACAAGTAAGTAGTGCATTTGCAGACTAGGATTTTCTATACCTGCATGATGGTAAGTGTAAATTATATTCTTCTGTGATATGAAATGTATGCCCAATGATATTTCATCCCTTGCAGTGGCTTGCAGAGTATTATGTAGATATATTGGTACTCACATTCCCCCTCAAGCCTCTATCGCAATTTCAACTACAACACAGTTATTCGTACGAACGTTCGTAATGCCAAGAGTTAAGCTTTACCTAAATTATACCTCAACCACAGTTTAAAAAGAATTAGAGGACGTAAATAATTCGCATTTGTCACACACGCCGGATTGACTCATACGTTGGAACATCAGGTATCCAATTCTACTCCTTATTTTTTTTCTTGTACGTTAAAGTTTCGTTTGTATATTATTCATGAGCCATTTCCAAAATATATATATATAATTAATTGCGAAATCTTGAAAGAGCGATGGCATGTGAATCCTTTGGTCTTTGATTACTCAATCGTTACGATCGATAATTCAGAGGAAGTTGTCGGCAAAGATTGGAGTAAACCTAATGTAGCAAATAAAAATTCGAAGGTAAATGGATGCGCCGAGAGAACTTTGAGAAATTGTTGAAATAGTGTGAGGCTTTTGGTGGACCTGTTAATCTTTCACTGAAGTGCTTGAGAGAGCAAACAATAAGTAATGAATATGACTACTCGATTCCGATATTCTCCGGTCGCGGTAGCCACAATCACCTCGAGCCAGCTTCGCAACGCATAGGTGGTGGGTTAGATTCCCGCCTCGGGTATGGATGCTGAGAGAATTCGACTTAATATTCGACACAGGTTACACTATGCGACATACCTAGCCGCTGGAGAAAACTTAATTCTACTACATGGTTTTTCTTGACGACTATAGTATCTTGAGCGAAAATCCTAGTCCGATGTCTTGACGATCAGAGCAACTCGCAATGAACGTTGATTTCCACGCAACTACCAAGTGAACGAGCGCGAAGACCAGCGGATAGCCGAGTGCAACAGCTGTCACCTTGCTGTGTGATTATTTGCAGCCATTCCGTCGACGAGAGCTTTCTAATATCGCTCGGAAAACCTTTCTCTCACTTCCTGATACTTTCGAGAGTGCAGAGACCTTAGCCGTGGCAGGCTGGCTTCTTACACGCTTCAACGAGCGGGATCCTTCTTACTCCGGATACTCTTCTTTTAAAAAACCTTTAATGCTAAAAATACATTCAATTACCACATCACATCTCTTAGTACACGCGGTATAGATTCCATGACCTTCCTCACAATAAAGGCTATCGAAATGTTTGGCAAATAGCAGACCAAAATGCAAGCGTTAGACACGTTAGGCTCTGCATCTTTATATGGGTGTAGATGAAAAAATGATCCATTATAGGTATGAATTCTGACACTACTAAACCTAAAACCTTAGAATAAATAAATTAACTTAGCTTGAAAGCTTTTGAAAAGATGCCTATCATGTAAAATAATGACGACGATGAGTTGAGTGAAGAGGAAGAAAGAAACCCCTTAATATTTATATTTCTATTATTTTGCTAGAGTCCGTCCTTACTCGAGTGAGGAATCCATGGTAATGCCAGAGGAAGATTATACACCTAATTATTGAAGAAAACCCCACCAAAACACCTCCAAGAAAACACCTGCTTAATCGCAATACAAACAATTAGTTGCGACCAAATCTGTCCGTGATTAGTCTGTACGGCTTGAATACAGTATTACTTCGATATCGTTACACTGGACAGAAAGTGACATCACAAGATTTCGCTTACTGAAACCAAACATTTTTTAAGATTTTGAAGGAACTATGTAGGTTTGTCCTTAAATAGCCATTTCAGTCGTCAATATGGTCAAAAACTCAATGATTTAAATAAAGAACACAACAACTATGCATATCTCCACTTAAATTTATTCGATATAACTATTTTCAACGCATAGGCGTCATCTTCAGTTACCGAATAGTTGTACCAAATAAATTTAAGTGGAAATACAGTAGTTGTTGGATCCTTTATTTGACAATGAATTTCCACATTTCCACGCCGCAAAGTACTGAGTTCTCTCAATCATTTATTTGTAATTTTAAGACCACACACCAACATCATATTCTGGGGTGGCTTAATAGTTGCTGGCTTTTTCCGTATTGAGGCACATTAAAATACATAACAAAGAATTTGATAAAAGTACAAATGTATAGATATTTGGTGACAACATCGGAAATTTTGGTTGACGTTTTTGACGTGATTTTACACTCTTATGCATTACTGAAAATTACACTAGGGTAGTTTCCTTCATCAAAGAAAACATAATTCAATAATTGCGACTCGTGCTCGCCCATTCATTGCGCGCAAATAATTTGGATTGAGAAATCCCAATTTACTAGAAAATTAAATGCTACTTTTATGTTCATTTGAAGAAGCTCAGAAATGGCGGGATGGCGGAAGTCTCGTTGCTGGCGTAATGGGTAAGTTTACGTTGCGAGGCATAGGGAATATTCGTCTCCTGGGGGGGTTATGTTTGAAACCGCCGGGATTGTCTCTAATAGGTAACCAAGGTGTCACATGATATAAACACGAATGGCTTGCATATTTGGTGATCTAAAACCGCTGATTACCACCTCACCCAACGTTTACACTTGTGTTTTATCTCATCTGGAGGCTCTACAGTGGAAACGGATGAGAAAAACTCAAGTGAAAACAATTAATGATATTGTAACGAGGGATTAAGGCAAACTAAATTTTTAAATCATTCATTATTGTACCACGTGACTCCTTGGTTACCTATTCGACATAATCCCGACGATTTAAAACACAGCCCCCCCTAGAGGGGGGGGGGGGAGGGGGGGGGTGGAACCGATCGGGTTTTACTCGAATGGGTATCCAAGGAGTCACGTGGTAAAAACTGTTCGCAAATTTAGCTTTGATCGAATCGCTCGTTAAAATCTAAGTATATTGTTTTTACTTTTGTTTTTCTCCTCCCTGGGCTCTATGCTCGATACTGGTGAGAAACGTGGTGAAGACAAAGAGTGAATTGATAATGAGCGATTCAAACTGTGCTAAATTTTCGAACCATTCTTGTTTGTACCACGTGACTCCTTGAATACCTATTCGAGATAATCCCGACGGTTTCAAACACAACCTCCCTGAACATATCATTTTAAACTCGAACGCCAGAGGCTAGAAACTTTGATAAGGCAATAAAAAATAGAAAACTGTCCTATTGATACAAATTGAAACACATTATGCTTAAAAAAGTACATAGTAATAAAATAATACGAACTTAAGGAAAAGCCGACATCATTGCAAGTCAAGAATCCTAAAATTGATTTGACGCAGCTCTCCAACTGGTCTCCAACTCCTAACAGCTAACCTCATCATCCTAACGCGATTCTTTCTTTTCACGTTCTTCAATAGGTACTGTAAAAATCTTTTTCTTGCATTCAAAAAAGGAAGAATATTTATGGAACTGGTGAAAATTTTACCATCAGGACTTGCATTAGAGTGAGTAAGAATCTCTGCCACAGCACTTTTGTTGTAATCAATTTCAATGCATGATAAGACTAAAAATGTAAGTTCCATGTAGAAGCACATAAGCTTCAATCAGGGGACTCTGTGGGAAGCTATGTGTCTTAAGCGGAAATATAACAAATACTAAGTACAGATCTATGTGCCTTATAAAACCCATTAACGTAGGTTGCGTCAAAATATTTTCCCCTAGAAATTTTTCATATCAAGTCTCTTCACTTCTACATAGTCTGGGCTTTGGCTACTTTGAGGTGCCCTTGATTATCATCCCTCAGCTATCAATCTCTTATGCGCTAAATCTGTTACAAATTTGAAATAAATATTCAGCGTCATCTTTCTTACGTTTTGTCCTCATTGCCAGCGTAATTGATGTATACGTAAGACCACAGTTATATCACCACAGTTTAAAAATCACAGATATAAAAAATTCCCACCAAAAATCTCACGTAAGCCATATCAGAAATCTCAACGCTGGTAAAAAGAACTAGATCGTAAAAACATATGCCGAGGCCAAGTCGAACGAAGTAAATATTGATATTTTTCTTGAACTTGTGGTAAGTAGAGCACGGAAATCGGTGACTGGGGTGGTCGAGGAGGAAAAAAAATTCAAGCTATGCACTCAAGTGGGGGGATTTCCCAGAGCTCCCCTTTCCTTCCTCCCTGTCACCATCCACCCTTGTCCAAGCAGTCACTTATTCATTTTTCTCCGGGTTACGCAGGTGATAATGGGAGGAGGGCGCAAGAACTTCCGTCCCAAGGACTTCGTGGACGAGGAGGGTGACCCGGCCGTGCGATTGGACGGAGTGGATCTCATCGAGGAGTGGAAGAAGCAGAAGGAGGCCGAAGACGTTGACTTCAAGTACGTCTGGAACAGGGATGACCTCCTCAGCGTCGACGCCGAATCAACTGACTACCTCCTCGGTAAGTTCTCGCTGCACTCGAACTTCATTTCGGAATCGTTTCTTTCCTTCTCGATAGGTCAATATGACGGAGAGTAGGTGGAATAGACACTTTACTCGGGAAAAAACAGTTCATATGGTGATGACACTACCAATGGTATAGGAAATACACATAGTATCAATTGACTACTAAAGATTTAATGTAAAAAAATAAGAAAATCTTATGCATCATTTAAAACAATGCAAGTTGCTATTTTTACATGGTAAATCATGAAGTTCATCATCGGCATTCCACCAATGGGACAGTTTCTGCCTGAGCTACATAATCAATGACTCATCCGATTGTCATTCCTGCCACCCAGCTAACTCTTGTCCTTATGGTCACTCTAACTCTCTTATGGTCTTAATGCATTTTACCTTCATACATTGGAAGATCAGATATAATTGACTAAATTAGTGAAATAGACTGCCGAACAAATCGATGTAACAATTTTTCCTGCGGAAAATCGTGATAAACTCCAACAATACGTTCTCATTTCCCCTTTAGATACAAATTTCGAATTCTTCCATCTTACGGTCCTCCTTTAGCCTCAAAGGTCAAGTCTTGCAACCATATAACGCCACATTCTACATTAAAGTACATACAAATATTTTCTTCCCACCTTTATTTCCACAAGAACCGTCATCAATTTTACCCCTTTTCTGAACACACCCAGTCGCAGCTGTCGCAATTCTGTTCCCTACGTTACTGGCACTTAAAGCGATTCTACCTAATAAGCTGCCCAGATAAGTAATGTTCTTCATTTGTCCCATTTATTCCCGTCCTAGCTTCCCTACCTCTAGAGTAAGTACCTATATCTTTACTTTTATCTTGTTGCATAATAATTTAGACGTTTGCATGAAAATTTTTGTAGAATATGTTTGGGTTAAAACGTAATACAATTATTAATAGTTCCGGGCTTAACTCTATGGAATCGATTCTTATCATGATAAAAAACAGTAGATAGGTAATCCAGCTGTACATTTATCATAACAACTTCGTTACAATTAACTATGTACCCGAAAATGACGTTGTGAGTCGAAACCGGGGTGATGTTTTAATAAATTTACAGTAAAATTATCATGTACTGCTTTCCATTTTAAAGTAACTTCAATTACAATCACTGAAATATATTTGAATGCAAGGGAGAACGGAAAAAAATCGCCAAGTGTTGGACAAATTTGCGACAGCTCATTTCAGTGGAAAAGAAATGATTTTAAAAATGATGTCTTGAAATGTATTTTGTAGAAGACAAGCTACTTTGACATAGAAAAACATATAAACTAAAGATGTTCTTCACGTGTGTGAGAAAATACAGAGTAAATACACAAAAGTCGTCAAGCAGATGCCTCACACCATTTTCTCGCGATAATGACACACAAAAAGTTATTCATTGACACTGGTAGCTATGAGCACGGATATGCTATGAGGCAGCGAATGTGCCTCTCGTTCTGATCGGTACCTACGAAAAAATCACTTAATTGATGCGTAATGCATATCATCTCACTACTATCAGCTGACACCGAAAGCATCACGATGAGGAATAATTTTATCTCCATAATAATAAAGAATAAAAGCTCACTTAGTATAATCTGACCTATTTAACATAAGAAAACCCTGAAGATAACACAATGTGCCGAAGCCTAGGTCGATTTTCTTGCATTTAATTAAATATGTGGATTATATTCTGTGAATTAGAGTAATCGTAGACGGATTGAATTTGTGGAACTGCAACACGATTAAACTAAAAACAATGCACTTTTTAAGAGATATTATGATGTCGGCTTTTACGAAAGAACGTCGTTGACTGGATTCTATTCGTAGTGACCACGCTGCTCTGCGAGACGTCAAGTCAAGTCGTCGTCACTCGAGATTAGAGTCGGAAATGAGAGGGGGAAACTTGGAGAATATTACACGAGATAACGCAATTAACACGCATCCGCTTTCGGCAAGCGTTTTAATGTAACACGGTATTACAGCATTGAGGAAATATTGGGAGTATTTTTCTCATTATCTTAACAACCCATTTACTTGATTAGTAGGGTCTTATCATCTTCACGTTTCTATTTGAGTATTTTGTAGCGATCGTTTATAACTGATCCATATACTGAGCAAGAGCGTCGAATATAGTGTTATAATATTTTGTTTGTGTTAAACGCCAATTAATGTCTATGGCCCGGGATTCATAAAGCATAATGCACAGTCACTTTTTTGGCGCCAGTATTTAGGGCAAAAGAGTAATTGCATCCACGAAGGTTCTGATGCCACGAAACTAATTTCAAATATCATTAATGCTTTGATAAATGATGTAATTTCATATGGTCATGAAATACTTCCATAAGCTTCTAATTTACACACACGCGTGAAATATTCCCTTGTGGCATGATGCACGTAATATTCTTTAAATATGCATACTACAGCAGGTCGGATGTTTTTTTAAATTCAATATTTAAAAAAATTGAAATATGAAATATCATGATACAATATCGGGTATCGAATCAATATATATCAACATATAAATAATGAATACTTACAATCAATATTCCAATACATCAGTACATATTGAATTTGAAAATTTTTAGATAAATGTAATCAAGGTTACATCTACGGCAAGTACCAAATAAATCTCTCTGTCGCAATGGCGGTAACGTTCACCTTGACAATTAAAACTCTCTCTCTCTTTGTCTCTGGATAAAACGCCGAGATGTTAAGCTTCTGAGTGGCCAAAGAGGGTTTTCTTCGTGTCCCTCTGTGATATCCTCATTATCCTGTCCATGTGTGAATTGTTTCCTTCGTCACTTTTGCAGTCATTCTATATCAAAATACATAACTTCAACATAGTCTGGCTCAACTTTGGAGTAATGTGACATTATGGGAGATATGAAATGCTCAACAAATTTTTATTTCACCTAACCGGTTTCAACGCGCCGGCGTCATTTTCAATGATCTCCACAGTTCAGAGAGTGAGCGCTACTTATATACAAGTCCTGAGGAGGTGGAAGTTAAGAGAACCAAGGGTAGGGGACAGGATACCAATTGGATGAAACAAAGTGGATGAAGTAGGCATGGATAGTGGAGGGGGAGAATAGAAGAGGCGAGCGTATGACAGGGAATGGAGGGTCAAGGTGAAGGAAGGGACTTAGAAATATCATGGTATAACTTGGAGGTGCACGGAGAACATTTATAATCCATAAGTTCGTTGAAAATCAGTATATCCGGTGGACACTGTCGCTTAAAACGTTCAAAATTTTCCTAGAAAACCAGTTTAAAAACTTTGTAATGTACATGTAAAATTCTCGGTAAAAAGTTAACGCGGTGTTCAGCTTCAATCAGATACCTATACTTGCAAAAGCAGATTTTGGATCATTATTTAATGTATAATAGTTACGTTCTTTTGCTCTAACAGTATATTTTCTTCCAGTCTGCCCGGTTTAAACACCATTACAATCACCACACTCTAGGAAATACACACCACAATTTGATCATTATCAATCTTGTCCGAGCTGAATATGAGTTTTTCTAGAGTTATTGGGTTGCAATAACCAATTCTGAGGCGGTCAACTGGGAAATATCTGGATATTTTATCAGTAATAGTATCTAAAAATGTGAGTTTACACCAGTGTTGAGTGATAACATGAGTGATAAGGTTTTACGTGTTAATTTATTGTCTAGTTTTCTTTGTACAAGGTTGTTACGATAGCTGTTTTCATAGGCGATCGCTTTAATTACCTTAAGTTCCTCTTGAAAGTAGAATTGACACAAATTTATGTGTATGATGGTGAAACGAATTATTCGGCAGGATAACTTCGGAATATGTGTTCTAGAAGTAGATTGCCAGGGAATGCTGGTTGTTATTAATGAAAATTGTAAGATCTAAGTAATTTATGCTGCGACTGCCTATTTCCATGGTAAATTTCAAGGCTTTATGACTAAAGTTTAAGAATAATAAATACTGCTCATGTTGTCAACAGCTACCGGTCCACAAGCATATAATATTGCCAATATATCTATAGTAATAAACAATATTCTTTAAAAGTGGGTGGTTTGAATTAAATATAGTGTTTTCTAAAGAGTCCATGAACATGTCGGCGAGGACAGGGAAGAGAGGAGAAACATGGAGAGGTCGTGCGTCTGTTTATAATAGCTACCATTAAACAGGAAATCATTTTTTGCTATGCACAACGTTAAAAGTTGGTGGAAGTCGCTGATAATGTCTTCTCTGCACTTGGCTCTCCTTACCCAGGAGATGGCTAAATTGATGGATTCCTGGGCCGAAACCGACGTATACCCCGTGTACACTACTAGCTTTTTACTATGGTAAGGCTTACCATGGTAGGAAATTGGCCGTGTGAACGTAAGTTGCCGCTAACCCTAGTAAACTTTTCTACCATTATTGAGTTACTATGGTTGGCGCTAGTTACTGGTATTTTAAGGACGTGTGAACGCAAGTAATGGTAGAAAGAAGGTTTGTTTTGAAAATGGAAGTGGAAATGGACGTAGAGTGCTTGAAGACGAAGAGACCGGATCGCACGATGTGGATTGGAAATGATTCTTAGTTACAACGATATTTATTTAATCACACTGTAATATATTTTAGTAGTTGTATTACCAAGTTCCACTGATTCGATTGTTCAATAATGGTTTTAAAAAGTTTGCTTTACCCCTGAATCCTGAGTACATACGCTTATATATTATTTTATGTGTTTACCATGCCGTGCAGAAAATATACATGCAGAAATTAAATAACTAAGAAGTTGCAAACATTCGCAGGAAATTCGACTCGTGTTATTTTTTACGTATTCGCTCCTTAGGACGGCGTTAAAAGCATTTTCAGCATTATTCCCTTAAATATATTTATATTTAAGGGAAGTTATTTATATAGCTATAGATCCTTTCACAAACAGCAGAATATGGTAAACTTGGGATATTGGATTTAAAAATACTGAATATTGATAAGAGCAACAAATTCATCATGTATACTTGTATGTATTCTATTTGGATGCATGAACTTGCCTACGAAATGGGTTAACATGAGCGATAGGTAACATATTGAGAGGTGAACAATTAATCATTTCATAGCATGGCGTTCCACGGTTGATTGCATATCTTGGTGCGTGATGCCCGTATCTAAGCTAAACGAAGAAAAATACAGGCAAGGAAACGTTAATAAATTTAAAGTGTAAAGGTAACAGTTGAAATTTGCGAGGAAAAAGAGGTAAAGGTTGAATGTCTTAAATATCTGGAAATTACAGTCATTGAGGGCGTTCATCATTGTACAACCTTTACATATTTTTTAACGTATTACATACTTTGGAGCTATTCAAAGCAAATAGCAATTGCATTCAATTTTATATTTAAAATTGATGCTTAGCAAAGTAACTAACACAAAATCCATTGAGTATCTCGGAGATACGACCCACTGTCAATCATGAGGAAGTAGGTAATTTAAGAAGAATATTTTGGTTGATTTAAAAAAAGGGATCTAGGAAACTACATTGATAATGTTCGATAAAATAACTGCATCTAATTTGCACATAAGTTAAAATACGCTTCCAATCTTTGCAAGACAAAGTTCTTCCGTTACCTCACCCTCCAATGTTATTTTGACTTAATTTCACTCTCCAATAGGTGTCACTAGAGTCTTTACGATGCTTCTGGGTAGGCCGTGTGAACGCAGGTTAGTTTTAGCCGCCATATTAACTATCATTCTACACTAGTAATGTAAACGGGGCAGTAAACAAGTTGCACACGTCAAAAGAAACAAGTTTTCCGTTAGATGGGGATTTGACGTCAACTAGTTTGTTGGCGAGGTCCGTGGAGTTTTTGATGCCATAGGTTGACTTGAATGAGTAAAAATTCCTCAAGAGAGTATGAAACTTGTTTGATAATAAATGCGAAACCACTGGTCGTATTGGAGTCTTTGGTTTATGAGTTTTTGGAAGGCCATACATTCTGGGAGGTAAGGGGTTCATTTACACTAAGCGCCATTTTTTCTTCCTGGCGAAGAAGTGCTTCGCAGTCATTTAATTTGGTCTTGAGGGATTGTTGGAAACTGCTGTTCGGATCTTTATTAAGTGTGATAAGCCTGGCTTCCATCAAAATAAGAATGCTTCAAAACACCATCGCCTCTCATCACCTGTTACAACCATGTCCTCTGGCTCTTTCTAATTTCCTCCGTCAACTTCCTCTCCCTCCACCATTCCTAGCACTACCTCATCGTCTTCCTTTCCACTCATTTTATCTTCTCCGTCCTTCTCCATTCTCGCATCCAATGCCGCCAGTCTTTTTACCTCCTCTCTTTAATGGCCATGTGAAACTAATTGACCATCATCACCATGGCTCCACAATTCTCGGATTGATTTGACGCAGCTCTCCACTCGATCCTCCAAGAGGCTAACCGCTTAATATTTACCAATTTCTTTTTTTTTCAGATCCTTCACTACCTGCTCCACGTATAACATACAAGGCTTTCCTTTTCCATTCATCCCGTTCACTTTTCCTCGATGATTGTCCACATCAGGCCATCATGTCTCAAGTTATGGTCGATCAAGTTGTTCTGTCTTCTAGTTGATGTTTTCAGAAGACTTCTCTTTTCTCCCCCTCTTCTTAGGATCTCTTCGTTAGTAACTCGGTCGATCCAACCATTCATAGTTAAAACTGTATATAATATACGTTTCCTTTTTGAATTTATCCGATTATCATGGGACCAAAGTCATATGGTATCATTTTTATTGCACTGTATAAACTCACTCGAAATAATGTCAAATGCCGTATCATCTCATTATTATGTGTGGAATGAATGAGAGCTATTTTTACTACCAGTATTACTACTATTAATCCAGTAATAATGCGTTATCATGAACATATCAGCTTGGATTTTTGTTAATGTACCAATAATTTTACTACGAATGGTACAAGATGACCTCTCTTCACACTAATTTAGCCAAACCGCGAGTTGGAAATCGCTTAAGAGATAAACAACGTCATTATTTTTTTTAATTGGCTACCCTTTGATTTTCAGACTTCGTCACCAAAGCGATATTCAAACTATAATCTAGATATCGCAATTCCACAGATTTTAATAAAAGTGCAATGTGTTTCAGCGGCTTAGCTATCATTAGATACTAAGCTTATATTGGCAGGGGAGCGGTGTTTATTCATATTTTATGAATGGTAATGATTCCTGATATTCTTCCTCTGCGTCATGCCAGATACAGTTACCTTGAGGAGATGTTCATTTTTTTTTTTTTTGTGATTCTCCAACAGGATTGTTTGCTGCCGACCATATGGATTATCACCTGATGGCGGATCCGAAAAAAGATCCAACCCTGAGAGAAATGACGGAGAGAGCCATGGAAATCCTAAAGAAGAACCCGAAGGGATACGTCCTCTTTGTGGAAGGTGAGAATCCCAGTTTACGTGTACCTCCTCTTTTACTTCACATATCAGTAGTAGTCACTTTCGGGTCAGGTGCTGATGATTAGGGTTAAGCTGGCGCTAAACGATGCGTCGAACCTTGATTAAAACATTGCATCTGGAAATTGTTGATGCATGGCAAGATTTGGTTGCCAACGATTGGTTGCCTACGGGATATTACTTATTTTGACTTGCTGGTTATGGCAGAAATTAATCCCATTCCATGTTTTTATCCCCGCAAGCCCCGGTGGCGGCGGGGTAAATCCCTCGCTTGTGGATCGCAGAGTCGCGGGTTCGAGTCCCGCCCGGGGAGGATTTTCACTGTCCGGGGCATGGGTGTTAGTGACTGTGTAATCTGTCAATTGTAAGAGAGGACTAGACAGTCCTAAATTTACACATCAATAAAGACAAGTTTTGATGGAATAACCCTACTCAACTTAGCTACTTCCCCATACTTTTCCTACATATCAACAAAGGGCTTCAATATTATATTGCTCCTAATTCTCCTATCCTATCAGTCTACTTCACCTCCTTGTGTCCAAATGCTCTTTTTTTAAACCTTTTTTTTCGTATCTCTTGTACTTGAATTCTTTATTTATTTGTTTACTCATCTTTTGTTTCGAACATTTTTGCAATTGATATTGATGAGGTGTAAGGTAGAAGAAGATATTATTTGGCCTTAATATTCCTCCTAATAATGACGACTTCTGCTTATTAGTATAATCGACGCCGATGACTTCTTTCATTCCCCACCATTTGCAGCACTACGCAATTCATCCTCCTCTCTGTCAATTGCAATACGTCCATTTTCCTTCATGTCCGCGTCTCTAAGGTGTCCCTAACTAGAATCCCTCGACTATGGAGTCCTTCAAAGTTTTATTTGATGAGAAAACCAAATGAATGAGTGAAAACCATCACAGGAATTATAAAAAAGGGAGTAATATATTGGTCCCCGCTTAACGTCACTTCACTTTCCATCGTTTCACTGATACGCCATGCGAAAAATGTCATCAATGACCGCTACTTCGACAACTTAATCCGACTTCCCGACACATTATGCTTTACAACTTTGATAATTAAAATAGAAAATACGTAATACATTAAAACGGTATTCATGGATACCTACTTATTTCAATTCTTTGAAATGGCATCTGCATGGATGCGTTTACAGTGAAAGCAAGTTTTTCATATGTAAAAGGCCTATCATAAAACACCTATGGAATTTTGTATTTACATGCATCTATATCTACGTAATACCCTGTGAGCCACCACAAGGGTGTGAGACAGGGGGTGAAGATCACCAAGTATGCACTATTGACATGCAAATAGGCTACTACATGGAGACATGCTAGGTAATAGGGTCACATGCAGCTAGATGGTTAGTATCTACATAGTAATAAAGAGATTATTGGTTGCTAATACATCATCATGCACTGCAGACTACTCTAACAATATTTCACCAACCTATCCCTTTGCTATGCTGCCTACTTTGCTCTCTTATGGTACGCGCGAAAATGACATTTTAAATCTATCGGTACGACAATCTATCTCTCTAATCTCGCTAATCTGATCAAACCTAGCATAATACGCAAGGGTTCTTAATATATATCTAACGCTGTGAACAAATCAATTTCAAATTTAGATAAAAGGTCTCACCTAAATTTTAATCTGTGTTTGATAGTGATTCCCATCCTAGTTCTTCAGTTATACTCGTTACGCTAGTACAGTTCATAGCATTCACTGTATACGTAAAGTGTGTACGAAAAATGGCGATTCACTTTCCGTCATACTGCTCTGCGTCGCGGTTTTGCGGAACCTACTACGACGGAAAAGCGGGGACTTCCTGCATTCATCCCGTGGCTACCGATGCTCTGACCTCTAGTCACACGTGTTTTTCTCCCCCATGTTCCGTCAGGTGGACGCATCGACCACGGTCACCACGACTCCATGGCGCACTTGGCCGTGGACGAGACGGTGGAGATGTCCAGGGCGATCCAATCGGCAGCAGATAAGACGAACGAGATGGACACCCTCATTGTTGTCACAGCCGACCACGCCCACACCATGTCGTACGCTGGCTACCCGGTCAGGGGTCATCCCATATTGAGTAAGTGGCGAGTGACACATTGTTTTCGCTCGAGTGGTGGCCTTGGCTAAAACATCCTGCCTGGAGAGCGTTGGGTCGTCACTGTCGGGCGAAACTCATCGCTTTGGTGCACCATTGCTCCCAGGCCCAGCTTCACACGTTACTTACTCTTCATGCTTTTATCACTATGCACTTATTTAATTTCAAGTCGCATTCCGGTTATATCAAATAAGGGTTGTGGAGAGGTTAATTATTTTATGACTAGAGCTAGGACAACTGAGAACGCGTCAAACGTCTGATTGTGAAATAGTCGATTTGAGAGGAGATGCAACTTTCAATAAAAAGGAAAAGGAATACCAAGATACAATAAGGGGGGATTTCTGTGTCAATGATGTATCTGTGCACGGAGTGTTTTAACTGGACATACAAAGTAAATTATAGGGCAATAAAAATAATTAATGCCATGAATTTCTTAACACGTTTCATAGAACCATATATTACAACTGTAATTAACATAACAGTTATAATTCAGCTGATGAAGAAATGTAATAAAATGGTAACTCTACCTTACTACGAAAAAATTATTTATTTCCACATAATTCATATTGCTTGACCAACCAGACAATCTGGTGAATAAACCACTGTGGAATTCTTTTACGGGAATTATAACATTAAAAGGTGTTACTTGATTCAACTCAAGTAATCGCAAGGAAAAAAGCCTATTTTTACTAACTGCCCTGCAGCCACCTTTAGGGTGTGTGGCAGGGGTCCAAACTTATTAGAGAAAAATAGCAAAACTACAGAGTAAAAATAATTTTTAATATGTTCCTTTAAGGATGGAATTTCATTAAATCAGAAGAATATTAGCGTATTTTAACATTTTTTGCTTCGCTTGCAGCAGCGATGGTTCTTATATACATCACTCTCGGTCCCTTAGAGTTGATATAAGGTTTACCTTTCGCTGTAGTAATTTTTCTAATGGTCAAGTAAACTGAAGGGTGTCCTACTCGAATATTTCAGATATTGGAGGCAGATCAGACGTGGACAATCTTCCCTACGCCACTTTGTCTTATGCCAATGGACCCGGATACAAGCACCCAGCACCAAACGGAGATCGATACGACATCTCTAAGGATGATTTAAGTGAGTACCTATCTACTCTTTACCCGGGGGCTACTCTTTCTATTAATCCGTGCCCGGGGGTAATGGAATCAGAAAACAAGGTTGCGTTCGTCCCTTTCCAAACAAGGAAATCTATTAGGGTGAGCATTCATTTATGTTTAAATATACATATAGATGAACTTAATCCTCCAAAGGTGCCACCAGTGATATATGCACACCAAAGAGTCGAGGTAACATAACAAAGCTGACGTTTATCTTGATAAACGTTAGCTTGACTAATTACCGATTCGACTGATAATTCAAGTACCCACATGGGTGTGGTAGAGAAAATTGTTTTTGGCATTCAAGGTAGCTTACTGGAGTTATTTGAAATTATTTTAACATTACTTACGCATAATGCTACCAGCTACCACAGAGAAGTGTTAAATATTTCTCTATTATCTGATCTAATGCAATAGTGTTTCGATGAACGCATGGATACCGTGCGTAACGTAATTAATTTAAAGGAAACTGTGTTCCCTAGCATAATAACACTGTGTCCGGTGACAGCTAAAGCCATTAAGTATGGAGGAGCTTCAATAATTCACGAGAATAATACATTGAATGCTTGCATGCTCCGCGCAGAAAAATAAAATTCTGACCAAAACACGCAAAGCCCTTGTCATCTCCATACGTGGGAGATAACTTTCTGGTTTCCTTTCAACGCTCACAACGAGGAACCAGTCCATAGAGACTTTCACGGGGATAAACTAGAGCGGTCTCAAGCGTGACTCCACGCTCTCCTGTGATTGCTTAAATGCGGCTGGTGACAGGAGGAAAAGTCGTCACCTCTATTCAGGTCATGTTGGCGATATTCGACTCTAACGAGTAGGATGCAAAAACAAATAAGAGAATGGACGAGAGGGAGCCTCAAAATAAACGTGCTTAACCCTAAGAACTCATGAATGAAAAGAATCAAATGGAGAATTACATCCATCCATCATAGAATCGGTACTGATGGTGCAAAGATATTTATGCCAATACAAATATTCCACATAACAGGGTTTTGCTCAGCAATAAAACGAATAGAGCAATCAGCCATTTAATCCATAACACAAAAGAATATTCTTCCAGTATCGATGAGTATATACGTCGACGAAGATAAGGTTGGTGTGGTGTTTAAGTGGACTGGCTCTCTTTCTCGAAGACTCTGGTTCAATTTCAAGAGAGAGTTGAATTTTTTTATTGGAATAGTATACGACTACAGTGCTTCCTTTCATGTCTTCGGGAGAGCTATTTAAGGTCAGTACTCCGTCACTCGGGTGGGAGGTTAAACAGAAGAGCATTTAGAAACTTTAGTTAGGAGTAGGTTAATGCACACGCCGTTTTTCTCCAACCCTCCCCCGTTGCCTAAAAATGTCTTCCACCTATCTCACCAGAAAATTTACCTTGTTGATTGAAAGATAACCTCAGCTACCGATAGCAAACGAAATAACTTAAGGACAAACCCTTAAATATTAGTTCAATGTACATGATATGGTGATTCATTCAGCTTAAAAAAATACTTGAGATTTCAACTTCAATCGTAATTCCAATCGCTAAGGAGAATCTTATTCGGAACTCCCACTATCCTTCGACTCCGTGCATTAATGATATTGTGCGTAACATTATCCACGCAACCCCGTGTGAACAATCATTTTTAAAAATATCTCATCCAGCATATAATTTTTTAGACGATGAAATTTTAACATGAACATGCTTTGTTATCTTTCTGAATCGTCTGCAGAATATAGAAAGATATGCAACAGTGTCTCAGGAAAAACTGTTGAAGTCAATCATAGTGGATGTTTGGTGATCTTCACCACCTGCCACACACCCTCACGGTGGATTGTAGGGATTCGCGTGGATATAGATGTAGATATTAGGAGTAACGGTTTCAACATTTCAGTTTTTACATAGACGTTTATTAGGCACGACCATGGTTTCGTGTACAGCTATATACCTACATATACTTTGTTTTAATGTTCACCTGATGATATAGCCTTGCTAAGAAACCATGGTCGCACCTAATAAACGTCTATGTAGAAACTGCAGTGTTGATACCTTTACTCATATAGAGGGATAGATGAAAGTTGCAAAACGTAGGGTGAATGGTGTACCTGAGATATGCCTGCGATACCACGGCATGGGCGAGTCAGGCGCGAATGAAGGAGGGCTTTTCTGCGGTGGTATTCATTGTCGCAAATACACTCAGATTATATTCAATCATCGAATACATATCTGATTAATCACAGTTTTCAATTCATACGCATGTAAGGAGAGTGTTTCGTCGGTGTGTTTATCCGGGGAGCACGAAGAGCGCATGCACGGAGCACAGTAACCAAACAGTCTGATGACTTAGAGTGAATGGTGTGGAGGGGGAAGCGACGCTGTTCACCGTGAAAGTCATGGATGGCTAAAGTGAGAGACAGCCTCAGGAGAGTCTCTTACCTCGTACGAGTCTCTTACCATGGTTTGTACGTGTCCTCGGGAAGAGGGGAATGTGTGTGAAGCGGAGCGGGAATGTAACGCGGTAAACAGACTCCAATGAAAGGATCCTATTTATCTTCCGCTACTACATCTACATCTACATAATACCCTGTAAGCAACCATAAAGGTGCGTGGCAGGAGGTGAACTCTCACCAAACATGCACTACATATCATGCATAATAAAGGATTAGTATTTATATACTGTTCTAAACTTCATTATTTAAAAAAAATAGCAAAGCAAACATGCAAAAACATGCTGTTAGTTGGATTAGCTTCAAGTCCTTATGCCAACATGCAGCTACCAATGTTATCCATTGCTACACTCGTACTGGATATATTTACCGTTATTCATATCCCTAATAGTACGAGGAAAAAAGGACATTTTGAATCTGTCAGTTAGGCAATCTATTTCTCTAATTTTATGATTATGGTCCAGTCTACCATAGTAAGTTGGGGTCCGCAAAATATTTTTAACATCATCACTGAAAATATGGTCTTGGAATTTGTTTAAGAGATTAAGTCTAAATTTCAACCTGCGATCGGACAATGATTCCCAATTTAATTCATTTAATAGACTGGTTACGCTAATAAGGTTATCATACCGTCCCTTTACAAATCTTGCCGATCTTCGCTGCACACGTTCAAGTTCGTTATTTAGACCGATTTCGTAGGGATCCCATACACTGGCAGCATATTCCAAATGAGGTCTTACAAGGGAAAAGTAGCTGATTTCTCGTACATGATCGTCACATTTACCCAGTACTCTCCTGAGGAATCCCAGTTTACGATTCGCTTGACCCATTATTTCACGTATGTGTTTACCCCAGGAAAGATCGTGTGTCAGTCTTTTTCCAAGATATTTAATGGATTCCACATTTGTTAATTCATTATTACTTATTTTGTAAGTGCTACTCGGACATGAAAACACGGGTCGCCCTCGCAAGTCGAATGCGATATTCCGTTCGAGGGATGTGAGGACCGTCTTACCGTGTGCAGGAGGGCACGCGTCTTGGAGGGAGGTCACCCTTTGGACTCACCCTTGTCCGGCGTGAGGGGATGATGGATGCCTCCAACGTCCGTTGCGACGAGTGTGGAGCACGTGTTTAGCCTCAGATGCAGAGCGTTTTTCGTGCTTTCGAGCTCAAAGAGCGAGGGGAGGGACACGCTTCGAATCAGTGGGCGAGGTAAACACTTATTTCGCCAAACATCCTGTGTCGTTGGACTGGCTCTCGCGGAGGCCCAATCACCACTGCGTCAGTGAAAACAAATGAAAAATTTCACCAATTTCATCGATGCCGTTCAAAACAAAATGGAAAAGTAAGGTTCTAAATGTATAAAACTATTACTAAGAGCCGACTGCGGTAGCCAGGTCGGTAACGCGTTGGCCCGGCAGCCCAAAGGTCGCGGGTTCAGAACCCATTCAGGCTATGGATGTTGTGTTTGTCCTAGGATTAAGATAATAGGTTAGACGGTGCGATATGATCTTAGCCATTGGAGCACCTGAAAAACCACGACTACTACTAATACCAGTATGAGATAAGTTGACGAATAAAGCTTATCTCGACCTAAGAAACCGAAAGAAAAATATTCCTATGGAGCTAACGCAATTTATGCAATAATTGCAGTTCGTGACTAATGCCGAGAAAGCACAAAATCCTTCATTACAGTTCCGTGTTATACCAATCCCGATTTGAGCCTTTGTTTTGTAACAACCTAATTTCCTGGAATTCGCATCCTATATAAGCTTTCCACAAATATAATATTCTGTTTTGATTTCTCAAGAACTACCACGAAGTGGCACTTCCCCATTCTTCCTTTTAAGACTGTTGTTTCGTATGCAAATTTATGGCCGGCCGCGGTAGTCAGGTCGCTGAAGCGCTGGCCTGGCTACACAAAGGTTGAGGCTTAATATCCCGCCTGGGGATATTGAACCTCAACCGGGTGGAATGTATTTTACCTAATGGGTAAATTAGGTAACCGGTACAATATAACGATAACAGTTAAAGCCTCTTTAAACCTAAATCTTCTACTACTGTAAATTTACGAAAAATTTGATCGTATTGCTATGATTGCAACTGCAATATTGCAATACATAACAACAGAGCATTCATTTCCACATGTACCAACATCGAGTCATTCAGGAGGAATTTCACGGAGGAAGCTCTCTAAATATCAGCGCCTTTTCCTACAAACATTCAGGTGCCAAGCTGCCATCCAAAAGTTCGGAAGGCAAATCAGGAGACAAAAGGTACACAGGAAAATTTTGACACCGCTGCGTGAAGTCTTGGATTCTTTTAAATATTCAGTTACAGTCAGCCATTCAAAATTTCTACTGCCATTCATTTAAAAGAAAGACCGAAAGAAATCGATTTGATGAGTTCATAGGAAAGGATTTTTTTGAAAAAAAAACATTTCAAAGCAGATCCAAATTCTATAATACAACGCTTGCCTCTCTTCTATCTAAACGACCGTTTACCTGACCCACGGACGCCATACCCGATGGAATACCCGAGAAGACTTCACAAGGACCATTCGCCTGGAATAAAACACAATCCTCTACATATAATACAAATTGGTAGAACGATACTTGGCTAAACCTCGGCGTATCACAGAATTTCTCTCAATTGTGTGAGGAAAATTCGTGGTAATGAAGACTAATGGTAAATCATTACAAGGTCCTGGGTAAATGGGGAGAGAAAGAAGGTAACCTCAATCAATAACTTTAACGACGCTCCGACTTTAAACTACTAACGACTTAAACAACACTTCCTCCAATTCAATTCACTATTCTGTTATCATTGGCAAATGTGCTTCCAGCCATACTCATCACAAGAAGGAAATAAAGGAACTCACTACTTTCGCTAGAAGTCTTTAAGAAGGCCGTTTTATGCTACTTATTAGCCGTTCTTGGGGTTAAACAGTAATTCCGCCTAAGTTACGTGTCCGTACATCAAAGGTTGCGAAATGTGTACTTGACAAATATTTATATCTATTTTGGGCTAGATGGGGTAATATTTAGCAAATATAGGAACCCAGTCTGTCGTGGCAGAACGTACTTGCTTCGAAATGGATACAACGGACACCAAAACTGAAAAGATGTCGTCCAGTGTAAGCGGACACTATTAAATTGTCACCGCTAAATTAAGCGTAAATAAAGAAAGGATGACCTCAAACACTTCTGATTGAGCAATTGCTCGAGACTTCCACACGCAAGTAGATATTGTCTTATAGAATATCCGCCTCAAATAGAAATTTAAAAAGGATTTAACTGTATTTTTTTACCACACAACACTTAAGGCCATTAAGAACAAACAGCGCTGACGGCTGTTGGCAATTGTGGCAGAACTGTAGGACCTTATAAAATTTTAATTTAAAGAACCAGCTCATGTAACAATTGCGATTGAAGTGTTAGTAAAAGACAATTATTTAAACGAAAGGCACGGATTTTTAACTTTTCAAGTAAAACTTAGTAAAGTTAACAACAGAATTCAGTGTATGATGGCAAAGGATCCATAACAATAAAGTCACTAGCGCATTAAAACTTATAACTATGAATCATGCATCGGACATTTGCTATTCAGCCAAAACTTTGTCGAGATAACAAGCTACAATAATTAGGATCCAATATGCTGCTGAAATTCCAGAATGGTAAGTGATGTTCCAATCCTAAAGGGTATTAAAGAATATTTGAGGAGTTCGTTAGTTGTGGTATTTAAGAGGCAAAATGGATCAATTAGGTATTAATGCATCGTATTATTATGCCATACTCATGAGTTGCCTCTTTTTTCGAGCGGTTACTGACTACGCAGACATAAGCCGGAAGAGAAGCATTCCTTCAATATATGTAACGTTCGACTCCCTCTTTTGTGACATTCATGGCTATATAACCAAAGATTTTGAAGCTACACTTCACATAAATGTCTCGAAAATTGGCAACGTGAGCTTATGCATGCATGGCGATATTTTTTAAAACAAGTCAGCTATCCGGAGTTATGAAACTGTGAAAATAGTCCATATATCAACGATATGTTTCTAAGGGACAGAAAAATCAACCACTAACCCAAATCTTAAAAAATATTTAATTCCATCCTAGTCCCTCTCGAATTTTCCTCGTGGTTTCTTTTTGCGTCCCCCATCTCACATTTAAATCCTTAGAAGTCTCGGGTGACTTCGCAGCATTATGATATGTGCTGCGGATGTATTTCCTCATTCATCCTCAAGCTTTCTACAGTTATGCGCCTAAAAAAGAACGCGTGCAAGGATCGGCATCCTCCTGTCTGTTTATATGGCTTCGATCATGACCTTGTCCTCGTCCACTGATCAATTATACGTGATTAACACTTGGCGGCTAACTGCGTGACACCGTTCAAAATTACTTCCAGAGATTTACCTTAAGAATACACATGAACAAATCAGTGGCTATTTTCGTCGTCTATGCAGCCTCGCATCTGTTTGCAAATATTGCTGCCTTACACTCCAAATACGTTCGCTCTTATTTTGAGGCACATATTTTAACTTTCTCATCTCCTACATAAATACAGAGGTACCAGCACGATATTCCAACGACAAGAGAAATTAGTTTTTAATATTTCACTACGTAGCCCTCGCCGACCTTGCACATAATTCAATGTGATGTTTCCTAACATAACTTGTTTCTCATTAATCGTGTCCCATATGGCCGATATTAATATGTTACAACTTTTTGCGATTAGGCATACGACTTTCACAAAAAAAACAAACCGACGTGACAGTCTCGCTTAGTTTATGCCTGATAGCCCAATGAGTTGCAAATATGTGGTTGAAATTTTATTCAAAATGATTCGACCGCGGATATAAATTCATTTAATTGCTAATTGGGTTAAAAAACTATAAGAAGAATGTTCGGTTTGAACTTTTATCCTTCCAAATATGTATGCAGAAGCATTTACGCGAGTTACTAATTATATACAAATGTTACGAAGTATTACCTGCCTGACCTTTGCGAAATGATTAAGTCAGAAGTCAGCTTCCAAACTTAAAAATTAATTGACATATATTGAGCCTCTTTAAATACACGGGAACAATAAGAGAGGTTTTTATTGTTCCCGTATTTCCTCACGGGACGTCATGGCCTCCAGTAATTGCTAACGAGGTGTCATAAACGCGCACACAGAATTGATTTAATCTGGAGCATCGCTGATCGGCGATGGAATAGTTTAGTCTGCTCACTGGAAGATTTAAATGGAGAAGACAAGTAGCAAAGAGGTAGTATTCAAATCGTAGTAGCTGCTAGTAGTTATTCAGAAGGATGGGGTATAAGGTAACTTGCGACAATTAGGAAAGGTGGGTGATTGATTAGGGGCAGGGAATTTTTCAGGGAAAAGAGGAAGGCTGGAGAGAAATCCGGCGTCGGGTCTTAACAATTGGCGCCAAGCGGTCTACAGCTTAACGTCTCATCCGGCGAACGGAGTAATGCACTTAAAATGCTCTCCAAACAGCACTAAAGAGATGATCGGTATAACAATAAAAAGGTCTCCACCACAGCCGGGATACAAACTTGTCCGGATTGGAGACCAGTACCTACTATCATACCAATCAGATCTCCATGCAATTCGTACAGATCTACATGAACTAAGAATGAATCCTAAGCAAATGGACATCGCTATGATGGAAAACTAATGATATCTATATTATTATTCAGCTGGTGGTTAGTCAAGTACTGATAAAAAATAATTCTAAGGAGGAAAAATAGAAACAGAAATTCTCCAATTTTCCTCATTTCACCCACATACTGCCATTTTGATATTCAGGTCAGTGAAATTTGCTGCATACTATTTATCCTGCGTCACTGGCGATTGATGTGATAATATCAACATCAATCGTAAATCGAGGCTAGCGCGATTTGCCACAAAAAATACGTACCGAAGATTTCACGAGATTTGGTTCACACGCGAGGGGATGGATTTAGGTGGGCCAGATTGATTCCTGCCCCTACAGCAATTGGGAATTTGAAAGCTTTCCCAAGCTGTAACGGATGCGCGGATTGTAACAGAAACACATCATATCCATTAAATAGCATGAAGAGGCACGCATTTAAACAGTTGGCCTTTCGAAATGACCGGCCACGCATCTAATCTTTAATACTCCTGTGATTTTGCAATATTGAACTTATTTTTTTTAAGAAGTCCCTTACATTACCTCCATGCGTCAGGCTTCACAAGGTAAAAATGGCGCGATAGTTGCGCAAAGCATGAAATATCCTCTGAAGAGATATAAGCAGTAATATCAACTTCGAAAGTTATTTTAAAGACGTAGAATCATTACAGGATCGATGTTTTAAACGCGTGAAATAAATATTTTGATATAAGTTTTCCGCGTCATGTTATACGCATGACTCTTTCTGAACATAAATTTCAAATATCGGTCTCGAAAACCCCTTCGCGAATGGGCGTAGAGTTCGCCGTTAGATTAAGTGAAATTTATTTAACAGTGCGATATAACTTTAACTTTTGAATAATCAGTTCTACCTAATTCCACTACGATTCCTAGATAAGTTAAATTCCTCAAGACTTCACAGTAGCTATCAAGCTTCTTTCCACAGCTTTAGAAATTATACTCATATGCAAGCTGCATTCATGTTTCTGCATAAGGATTCGACGCTCAACAGCGCGGGAGATGCTTCATTGAGTTTTCGCGGCGGACGTATTTAATCGCTCTGACCTTGACTCAATTAGGCGCATTCATTTATTTTCACGGCGCGAAATGTACGAGGTCATTCTCCCTTCTCGCCTAAGCTTCTCCCCTACTCCCTTCCTTCGAGAAACCCGTCTCCATCCCGTGAAGAAAACGAAACGACCGCCCGTCTGGTGTCCTTCGCGAGGTGCCAGGGCGTTGTGGGTCAAGGTGACACGGGTTGACCGGTCCACGGATTTTCCTCCCTTGCGATGGACATGGATAAGGACTCAAGTGGCCAAGGAACTTAATAATGAAGGAGAAAGAGGAGAGCCCTACTTCTCCAATTTATCCTAAATACGAGGCATGTTTTTAAAGTAAATACCGTTTTTAAATTCCACCGCGGCAGAGTTCCGGTCGGTGCCCCGCGCATGCGCATTGTGTATTTACATATGTTGGCAAGCCACAAATGCCATTACGGCAACAATCGATTGTCTTTATGTCTCTTTGTGCGTGTTTAAAATGCCACTGCCGATTGAGAGTCCCGCCGACTGTGAAATGCGATCAGTTATTCGTTTTCTTAGTGCCAAAGGCGTGAAAGCAGCAGAAATTTACCGACAAATTTGTGAAGTTTACGGACAAAACATTAGGAGTGATGGCATGGTACGGAAATGGGCAAATGCTTTCAAAGGTGGTCGTGCGAACGTTCATGATGAGGAACGGAGTGGGTGACCCTGATGGGTACCGAAATGGATACGATGGGTACCGAAAATTTTGCAGCACCTTGACTTTTCTTGAGCGTTATCATGCTGAAGGTGACGATTTCTTAAGCCAAATTGTCCCGGGGGGGTCATCATCTTGATGACGACGACAGTTTCCAAACGGCCGTGTTGCAGTGTCTCTCTAATCAGGCGGCAAGTTTCTATGACGAGGGAATACAAAAGCTAGTTGTTCGATACGATAAATGTCGTAATATTGGTGGAAATTATGTAGAAAAGTAGATAAAAGTGTGGGCTTTCATGTAAAAATAAAATTGTTACAAAAGGTTAACTTGTTTTTTTTGTTTATAAAAACGGTACTTGCTTAAAAAATATGCCTCGTATTATTTCTGTTCATAGCATTCTTTTTTTGGTGGATGGGGGACGTTGGATTGTGAACTCCTTGGCGACTTCCGTTAAGAGTAGGATAATGCCAATGCCAGGTTTTTCCCCAGCTTTCCTCCGTTCCCTTAAAATAATTCCTACTCGCAATTACTTTCCTATTCTCCGATGATGTTACTAATCTGTGTGGAGGTCTGAACAAATCTCTTCTTTTTCCCTCTCTCAATCAGCGGACTTCACCTACCACTATCCCGGGACTGTTCCCCTGGTGAGCGAGACCCACGGTGGAGACGACGTGGCCGTGTACGCCCGCGGTCCCTGGGCCGAGCTCTTCACTGGCAGCTTCGAGCAAAACTTCATCATGCACGGCATGTGCTACGCCGCGCAGATCGGGCCCGCGTCCTCGTGGGCCCCGCCGCCTAAAAAGGCCGCCAAGCCCGCGGGAGACTGCTTCGAAGAGGGCAAGCCGATGGTGGGAGTTTGAAAAAGACTGGAAAAGGACGGGAGGTGATACCACTCCATCACTTGATGGCGCGACTAAAAGTGATGGATGGCCCCACGATAGTATTTATTTGGGATGAGTCGCACCGAACGATGTACACAGATTCCCGAAACAATCCACCTTTAATTTTGCTTGTTTTTGTTTGGGAGAAAGTAATCCGTGGTGTTTCTGTGATTATTAACGGGTAAATTAGGCGCGGATAATGATCTCCATATGGGTCAACCTCTTTCCATTTCTGTCACAGTGCAACTCAGTGTTAATATTACGCTTGCGAGAATAATACTTGCGTGATAAGATAATATCACTGGAGGAAAACACTGTGATTTAAACATTGGTATTTATTCTGTGTCACGAAGAGGAATTATCGAATTGTTGCACGGGGATGACAATAAAAAAATTTCGAGTAGACTTACTTATAATAAAATGAGAATATTTGATGTTTGGATGGACAAAAGATTTATTTTATGCTAATATATCGGAGAATAATATCTGTGTACTTGAATCATTTGTATTGAGCGTGTGGACTAGTAAATAAGAGAATTTAAAGCTGTCAAATTGCTAGAAAAATGTTTTTAAAAAACAATAAGGAAACTGAAAGAAAGAGACGCCTCATGATGATATTCATAATGTACATATTTTTGCTTCAGTGGTTGATTTGTACTTCAGTTCTTGTATTAGTAACTTATAATTATGAAATAAAGTGGTTCTTAAGTGATAAAATATTTTCAACTTTAATTTGCACTTGTGTTTCATACTCATATATGCTAACAGTATCTACCTACGTTCACAAAAGTTCCAGCATGATCCCTTGAAGAGATTTCAACTCACAACAAGCGGAGGCATAGTAAATTTTCATGGCTTTCCTTGCTCCCTCCTTTTTTTTCGGAGTATTGTACTCGAAGCATCCAAGTGCGGGCCGGTATACCAACGAGAAATATATGCATCAACCGGGATCCTAACATGGACCCTAGGGATGGGAAGCTAGTACTCTAGACACCACACATATCCGATCCTAGTAACCCAGAGGATCAGTCAAGATATTTCTCGGGTCGAGACTTCTCAAAGATAGATACACAGGGGCGGAGGTGCAAATTTTTTTCCTCAGAAACATGTCCATCAACTTTATTTACACGAGTTTCAAGGCTACTTTGCCATTCACAAGTGTTAAGGGCACATTTAAAGCGCCGGAACAACAGGCATAAATATTTTCAGATGCATCAAATTTAAGTGGAGGCCTGGGGGTAAGGCACGGATTGAAAGCAGTCCAGATTCCAGATATATCCAGATATATCCAGTCCATATCCAGATTCAACGCATCTCGTACAAACCGTAGATTTTAAAAAACAATTATTTGTACATCTTTTTCTGCATGGAAATATTTCTTCTCTTCTAAATGATTTACGTAGATTAGCTGATAAGAGAATGGAGTGGAAAGACGTGTCGGAACAATCTTAGGATTTATGACCCAATATGATGATGGCATTCATCATAAGTTTCATTCAGTCCGTATTTTCGACAGAGAATTAGCGTATCTTTCTGAGGAACTAAATTTCACGATTACTATTGTTTATCTTCAACCAAACAGATAAATAAAAGATAGGTTTTCATGGATTTACATTTTTATTTCAAGTGGCGCTTCATGCACCACTGCTGCCTCATCAACAAACATTAACTACTGTAATAGTCGGCTTGAATTCATTTTTAAATAACCTTGTTGTAATTATTCTTGAGAATTTGGAGTTATTAGGATATCATTTCTACCTTTAACTGTTTGACATGAAGTAGTTAGCTTAGTTAAAGGTACCAGTTTTTACTCTCATCTGGAAGTAAAAATTTACAAAGTAGTTGTCTAGTCTCTCGACTGTACAAAGTTGCCAGGCACGGTAGCAAGGATAGTAGCGCACCGACATGGCAGCTAAAAGGCCGCGGGATCGACTCCCGCCTAGGGCATAAACGCTGTGTGTCTCATAGGATTAAGTAACTAAGTTAGACGGTGCTATATAACCTAAGCCATCGGAGCCCCTAGAAATCCAACTGCACTACTACTCTGCGTACACTTTAATGCAATGCTACGCCATGTGTTTGGACTGTTATCTAACGTAAGATGCCTGGTCTGGGGCTTCATCGTACACAGAAGCTCGGAGTTGCCAAACCACAATGGAGGTGTTTATTCTGGGAAATATGACGCGGGATACAACATCTTCCAAAGGCCATTGGCACAAGGGGAGGTGGTTCTAAGGTCATCGGTCAGTGGTGGCGTCTGTCGAGAGGAATCTGTCTGCAGCTGTCCTCATTGTTGAGCAGAGGGCTTCGCTATCCCCATCATTATCGTGCAGGGTAAACACCCCGCTCATCTGTTTGCCGATGCGAAAGGGGAAGGAGGCCCAATTCACTTTCTCAGTCACTGGCTGTGCCCACGGCACACTGCATCCTCAGCGAGTAAAGGGGGAAAGGTCACGCGGGCCTTCTTGTTGACAGAGGAGGGTTGGGAGAGGGCCATTGAAAAATGGCCATTCTAGCAATCCCCTCGTCAATGTTTCAAAAGATTCATTCCGGTCCACGACCGCAGTTCATCGAGACGAAAGCAGGAACCACACAGCGCATGGCCATCCGTTGCACAGTAATTTCAACAGCGCTTAGTTCCAACATGGCGGTACATTCATGCTCCTGACAATATCATCCATCGTGGGAAATTACTTCCGGCCATCCATTTGATCGGGAAGCCAAGCACTGAGGAAGACGTTTACGGAGAAACTGAAGATCGCATAAATAACAGGTACTTTTAGTTTTGCAAAATTCTCAATGTTCAAAATGAGACGGTTTAAAATGTCCCATATTGCTGAGAGATTCTGAAAAATAATTGCCAGCTATTAGATAGAGACTACACACAGTTGACAAGGCCATTTGCGCCTTTAAGGATATGTGGGTTCTGGGATAAATTCAAGAAATTTTTAAGACTAAGGAAGGCTGAGGAGTTACCCAGTTAGCTTGCTGCTAAATAAAGGTGCCAAAGAGTCCACAGCTACCGTCCATTCGATAGACGAAGTACTGTCCTTGGCGTGTTCTCCTCACGACATTCAAGGAAGCTACGGCATTATATTTAAAAAGTCTGTCACTACCGAGATCCGAACCCGGTCATTTAAGAGGGAAGTCGGTACTTAAACCACCAAAACAATCTAATGGTGATGGAGATTTTAGTGTCTTTGCTCTTCAGGGTAATAATATTTGGCTAGAGTCAATGTGGTATGAAACAGAATTTCTGATATTCCCTTAGTGGCTGAATATTGCTGTTTTTAATCATCTACTATTTACTGTAGATTACTTAGATAGAAAGGGTAGACGATTTTGTGAACGGGCTTAAATATCAGCGTTCATCCCCGTTCCGCTCCTGTAGCTAGCGTCATCCAGATGATAGGCTTGCAAACACTGAAGAGGTATAATCATGAACCTTGCTCCAAGTCTCCCTGTCAACCAAAAGTACTAAATATTCAGAAACAGACAGGTCTTCAAAGCCGTTAGGGATCGGTGAGTAATTCGGTAGAAATAGGAATCTTTTAAGTAACTAAGGAAGGGTAAGGAGAATCCTGCTGTCGGCATTACCTTACTTTTAACTAAGGCAGGAAGGGGTCTATTGTTAACCTTACGGGCAGAGTACTGATTTCTAAGTGCTTTGTACAGTGTTCTCAACCAGCAACCGGCATTACAAAGAGTAACATTTTTATTAATACAGAGATTCAACGGCCCTTGAGATGGGAAGTAGGTATTCCATCTATCACAATAACCAGATCCCAATTAGTAAACGTGTTGCAATTGTAGTTATTAGGGGAGGCAACCGACAAGTAAAGACATTTCCTCCATTTTGGGAGAGAGGGATCGTTGGGTAGAGGCAGCACTCTATCAGGGAATAGAGGAAGGGTGGACAGAAATCCAGCGTCACTTAACGAAAATGACCACGTGTTCCGCGTTTAACGTCCCATCCGACGGACGGAGTATGTACTTGCAGCACCTTCCAAATAGCATTTGGAATCATTGGAAATAGCATTCGAAGTAAGGACCGGTATGTTAATAAAAAAATTTCCACCACTACCGTGATTCAAACCCAGGTATTCGGGATGGGAGGCCAGTACTCTAGGCACCACACCAACCTGATTCCCTTGGAAACCTAGTCTTTTAGTTAGGGATTATATCGTATTTTTCAATTATGAGAAAGATAGTACAATACAATAAAAACAATCAAATTATAAACGTTTATTTGTGGTCAGAATTTTAAGTGAAATTCTTAATTATGATTCAATTATGGTTCGTCAGACTATACAATCACCAAAGATTTACGATTAGGATTGCGCCAAGACCCCGCGGGGCCTCAGAAAACTATGATTTGTGAACCCTGAAAATAAACATTCGAACCATGATTTAGTATAAAATCAAATCTTACTATATTTCATTATTATTATAATTTCTTTATTACTTTTAGTTTTTTTTCAATAAAAACTAGTAATCCTTGCGATTGCGGAGCTCTATGATGCGGGGCCCGGGTCAGTAGTCCCACTTGCCCGGCTCAAAGGGCGGCACTGTTAAGTACATACATGATCATCCAGCAAAAGAATGGAAGCCGCACCGGAGGCTCCATCTGCGTGACTTATTACCCAAGACATTAGTGAGATATTTTCCTCTAAATTCCGCGAATTTATTTAATTTTTCCCTTGAAATTCCGCTCTTTTAATAGGAGGAATCTGGTTTTCACTCACAGTTTCCATTTCAGCCTCTTTCGCGGCACATCCCCTCCGACTACGCGGAAGAAAGGAAAACGCCATTTTTCTCAGGACGCATATTCGCTCTCGTTCCGCCAACCTTCCGTCAAGTGTCGAGGCTTTGTTTTTTTTTAATCTTCCGCCCTCATTCTCGGCCTGCGCCCGTATCGTCCCGCCTCGAGAACGATGAGGAGAAAGAGAGTGGGAGAAGGAGTGACAAGCACCTCACGTCTCACCGTTCAATCGAAAGCGCTCACACTCTCTTCACTTTCTCTTCCTTCCGCTCCGAATTCCTCAGTTTCTCATCATCTGCCGTCATATCGGGGAGTATTGACAACTAATGCTCCCCCCCGCAGCACATGGCGACCTTCCCGCGGGCACACTCCTCCCAAACGGCGAGACTTTTAGATCGGGAGGACGTTCGCCGTGACAGGAAGGTTCGGAAATTTGACTTTATTTTTTTCCAAATTTGTTAACAGACGTCCTCGGCCATCTCTCAACCCCCTCCCTCTCTCTCCTAAGCTGTCCCTCTCTCGTTTCTTCCCCAAGCCTGGGAACATACCTTGTTTTTCAATCACGTCCAGACGGACGTCAAAGGTACATTTTCTCCCCTATCTCCGGACGGCGGACAAGAGATATACTTTATGCGCTAGCGCTCGCCTTTTCCTTTCCGTTTCGCAGCGAAACATTTCTTATTTTTTTATAACAACACCGTAGTTTCCGAGGAAAGTTTTCCAGGTTTTTTTTTCTCTCTCTCTCCACGACTTTGATTGCCTCTATTTTCTGTTTTCCCCCCTCTCCGCGGCCTCCAGGAGCGATCGGGGGAACAGTCACCGCCTGGCTTTTGGATCGTGCGGGTCGGAGTTTTTGAATCTGCGGTACACTTTCGCGGTGGCCTTGGTGTGAAGACAACCTCTGAGGTGGACATCTAGTTGGCTTTGACTCGCTCGGTGCCATTGGACTACCCCAGCTGGAATATGACTGCCGCCAAACTTCTCCTGATCTGCATGCTGGCCTTCCTGGCGGGGACAACTGCGCTCCCGGTGAATCATCCAGTGAATCATCCGGTAAACCAGACATTGGAGGAAGAAGGTGAATATTTTAGTAGGGTACTGATTATCATCTGGGTCGTAGTTTCAATTTTTTATTTGTTGACTCAGGACGATTCCTAGATTCATGACGATGAAAACGCAACCAAGGAACTAAACCTACAAATGCGTCAAAACTGAGGTATCAACTGTCACATATTGTGCCACGTCCCACGTTGCTTGTTTCATCGTCATGAAATTGTAAAAAATGTTTACATAGGGGCGTTATTGTCGTTTCACATAGTTCCTGAAAACGACGAGGGTATTAAAATACCAAGCGCCAAAAACGTTAATTTCACGAAACTTTAGAATTAAAAAATATATGGGAATGTTTATAACCTCAACTTACTCAATATTTGCCACTCAGAATTTTGTACTCAGAATTAAAACACAGTTGCAAGTTTCAACAAAATTCTGGGGCACGAAGAAAAATATATAGATAATTTTTCATCTTGTCCCATGCATGTATTGGCCCGAAAAATCGCGCTCCAACAACACTTATTTCTGACCACGCCCGAGCTTGAGACAGAAGCGTTCCGCAAAGAGAGTGAAGTCCAATGATGCCATGCCATTTTGAGATTCAACAACAGACGAAAGATGATCACGACAGAGAATATTTCCAAAAATAGCCGAAAAGAGAGGGACATTTTTGAGATCCTTTACGAACTGTGTCAGATTTCACTCCGTAAATTTCTCCATTACGGAAAGAAAAGGCAATTAACTTCAATTTCACTTAAGATTTATTGCATTCATGGTTTCGACAATGACGGCACAAGGTGCCGAAATCTAGGTTAAGAATAATAGGTATATATGAAAGCGGAATTTACAGAGTTGTCTTTTCTTTTGCAACTGAGAGCCTTAGGGGTATAGTCTAATACTATGGTGGGTTGGAAGGGTGAAAAATTGTTCATTCAAATCAGGATATATTTTTAAGTTTCGGTAACAAACTCTAAGAGATTATTTATTTACAAAGCCATTTTAACTTAGCTGATCGTCAAATCAACCAAAACATCCCCACCTCTTCTTAAGTGTAACTACATTTGTTCGTAAGCACGCGTTTCCCTTTATCTCTGTACCATACTTAAATATCAATGGTCAAATGAGTTTATGTTCATTTGAGAAAGTGTAGTGACATTCTTCGCCTGATTCGTAGGCAGCTCTGAAAGCAGTGCGCGATTCTCACAAGTTTTCCTACGACCTTCTCTTTTACGATGTGAAAACCACGTCTGCGGTACGCCCACCGGCTCGTTTCAATAGGAAAATATTCTATTTTTCTCAACTTTCCCATCTATTTGTGGGAGCGAAACAGTGGGCTAACTCACCCCGCTCTCTCTTCAAATATGGAGGAAACAGATTTTCGAAGCCGTGCCGAGTACCACTGCAAGACTTATGCTTTTCTTCTCGTTTCTCAGGGGACGTGGTGATGCATCCAAGAAGTTCAAGGCACCAGGCAAAATCAGGCACAAAACGATCTCTGGACGAAAAAGGTAAGAAGTACATGAGAAATAAAGCTAAGAATTAAATTGCTCACAATTACCTCTTTCGGGGCAATATATGAATATCTCGTTATACCTACCGATATCTCGAATATATCGTTAACAGAGGCATTCGTAAGTTAAAATAAACTATGATGTTCAGTGAAGGAATGGGCCCATTGTCATAAAATCAATCAAAGTGACAAAGCTGACCAAAAAGACATGTCCCAAGTCTTTTTCATCAATGAATTTCTTTCTTCTTGTCCTAGTGCTTAACCTATACATGCTATTCATATCATGTGTGGTCTACAACATTATAGGTTTGTGTAGTGACTAGAGCATAGGCTTCCCATTCCGAGAGCCTGAGATCAAAACTCGGTAGGGATACTTCTTAGTGGTCCACAGGTCCTTGCTTGAGTACTCAGTGGAGAGCACTTCCAAGTTCATCACTATATCCATCCGAAGGGATCTTAAACAGTTGGACCCCTTGGAACATTTTTTTAGGCTAAAGAGCTAACAATAAAAGAATAGACTAATGTTGACGACAGGTTTCTCTCCATCCTTCCTCCATTCCCTGAAAAATTCCTACCAAAACCTACCTTCAATGTCTCCTGTCTTCAATGGTGCAACCTACCTTAGCTGTGGGAATCCCACATAGTGTGGGATGCCTCCCCAGTATAAGGACAAATACTACCTGGTGATCAAAGGTGATTTTGGAGCATCCGACTCAACAAAAATATCATGCATCGCTCGGATCTTCTGAATCGGAGGTGAATGACACTCATGCTCCCTCTCATTCATTGTTTCACCTTCTTCTATTGGATACTTCAATTCTTAATTTAGTCAAGTTGCCAACTGTTTTTTTAAAACTTATTGCGCTAATATATTTCACCCATATCGCACATTTCACTGTCTACTTATGTAACTAATTCGGCCCTATTCGAATATTCTCCGATTACATTCTCCCGTACTATACTCAACACTCCCTTGGCATCACTTCCGCTATCCTTCAATCCATACCATATTCCACAGTCGCTGTCTTGAATCGGACAATAAGATCAGAAGACATTTACTTATTTATTTCTTACCGCTGTTTCAGATATAATTCTAACAAAAACGGCGAGTGTTGAGCTACGTCTTGCAAGCATCTTCTTTTACCCATCTTCTGGGGTATTTGCTGTATTCTTTTACAGACTAAAATTAGTTGTAATGACGTTATTTTAGTTTTCTGTTCTCATATCCTCTTCACTTTTATCTTAGCCCAAAATTTCCATCTTTGTCCCAATTTGATAGTCTGGCTATTTTAAAATCACAGCTGTCATGCCATTACTGTCATTCAGTACAACCTTAAACCACTCTACTCTCTCCTGAATGTAACTGACTGATTTCTCATGTCTTTAATTTCTTTTCCCGATTACTGTTTCCTGTCAGCAACAAATTCCCCAAAAAAATAAAGCCAACTTGGAAAACCTCGATGCATTTATTTAAGCAGCGAAAGAAATTTATCGATTTTGAATTATTTAACAATTTCATATCGATTTGGTAGCAATAGCTTATAATTGTCGTTAGTAATAGTTACTTGAGGAAGCTACCACAGTTAAGGCTTTTTGATTCATTTATAATAGGTGCGTGTTTGGGCAGTTTCTAATTTTTCTTAGATTTGGGCAGTTTCTTAGGAATTTTCTAGGGAAAGGAGGAAGGGTGGAGAGAAACCCGGCATCGGACCTGGCATACTCTAAAAACAGGCTCCAGGGGGTTCACGGTTTGCCGTCCCATCTGATGGACGGAGTACTACACCTAGAAATGCTTTCCACACAGAGCAAAAGTGGGGGATCGGTATACCATTGAAAATCTCTGCCACTACCGAGATTTGAATCCGGGCCCTCGGGATGGGAGACTAGCCAAACCGACTCGCCGATCCCCACTCATTCTCTTTTCTCTCCTAGATCCTATTTTCTGGCACAACATCGCAAAATCGCAGCTGAAGAATGCGCTGCACAGGGAGGTGATAACGACTTCTGCAAAGAGCACAATCCTATTCCTGGGTGATGGAATGTCAATTCCTACTATCACTGCGGCTAGGATTTTCGAGGGGCAGCGCCAAGGACTCAGCGGTGAGGGACATTCCCTCTTCTTCGAGAAATTTCCTTACATAGGACTTACCAAGGTAATAAATGCAAAGAATTACCCGTGAATCGAGAGGACATTTAGTTTTGTGCATAGGTTAAGATCGTCATCAATTTGATTTATTTTAGAATTTTATGCAAACTATATTTCCCGAAATGTAGAAAATGGCAACCGTTTTCATTTATTAACATTAATGCATGCCTGGTGTTGGTTCACCCCCTGCAACACAACCTTGCACTGTATCGTGCATATGTATCAAGTATATATATTAGCCTTTTTGGAAAGCTTTATTTCAATTCAACAAATATCATTTAAAGGAACGTTCATTCGTTTCTTCTTTACTTGATATTCTGTACTAATTGTAAGATACAGTAGAAGATAGCAGTATAAAATTGACTCATTCTAATCTTTTCATCATACTAAAATAGGATGATTTTAAAAAGTAACATAACGGGTATTTCTTATGAATTATTCATGCCGCTGGCATAAAATCACAAAATTGGAGTCGAACCTTTTATTAAAACTATCACCTTCCGCAACCGTGTTCTTGAAAGTGACCCCACGGTTACAGAAGCAGCCAATGTTTCTAAGCCCGTTATTAAATGCCAAAAAAAATACGGGAATGTTTCCACTAACTGTAATTACTTGAGGTGCTCTGACGAAGCAAATCGCACAGAACTCACCCTGGATCATTCTGACAAGCTTTTTATTACGTAGGCCATATTTATATTAATGTAACCAGCACCCATTGTTTAATAGAGGGAATTCTTAATTTAAATGTTAATTTAGTTTTGCTATTCATTGAGTAAAAAATAAAAATAGACGAAAGATGATGACAGAGACCAGGGCCATTAGTAATTCAGGAAGAACAAAACAAGTTGAGTCTCAATAATGACATCATTTTGTCGGAAAAACCGCAATAAACTTTGTTTAGACCTAGGAGGTTAGAATGTAAGTACAGGAGGCGGAGTACGCATGCTACCTATAGGTGATAATTAATCCAGAATGGAGGTGCTTGGGATGAATTAGATTCTGTCCCCTCGGTACAAAACATTGCATTTTTTAGTCTCTTGTGGGGACTGCATGAGTATTAACACATTAATAATAATATAATCGTACACTGTATTCTGCTGTTCAGCAGACTGTTTTCACTGCAGCGTCGTCGGATGATATTCCTAAAGTTATGCAAGGGATGTAATTGTGCATTTTATTCCACTGGGAGTTAATTATATTCCTAAAAAAAACTGGTTCTTATTGAATCTATTTACTCGACATAGGTATTTGGTGCTTACTTGAGTGTCTGCGCACTGTACACCGTTTATGTGACGAATAAAAAAAATGCATTCCATTATTTATCTTATCACTCTAAGTTTTACGGCGTACAAAAACTATTTCATCTCGGAATATTGCGAGCAGTAAGCCCGAATTTCAGTGCCGACAAAAATGGCCGATCTTGCTTCTCAAATCAGCGGCGATGGCGACTCCAGTACATCCTAACCTCCATGGTGTTGCAGCCAAACGATGCTATTACTCTCGAGGCTCTGAAGTTGAAGTGAAGACGCTCTCTCGAAGGGAGCGAAACATTACGAGTCCTTACTGAGTGTGTCACTGGATTGTTTGTCATTTTCAGACGTACAGCGTCAGCGACATGGTCACGGATTCTGCAGCTTCGGGAACGGCCTATCTCTGCGGCGTGAAGACCAACCAAGGGGTCTTGGGCCTCACCGCGGCCGTGGGTACGGGTGACTGCAAGGCATCCCTGAACACCAGCACCCACGTGCATTCCATCCTTAAGTGGGCTCAGGTGAGAATGAAGGCGACGTGCACATAAAAGGTTATGGGACACTCTTGGTGGATCTTTAAGATCTCTCCGGTGGTAGTAATTGTAGTGAGATAAGTGGACCGTCTACCCGAAGTTAATCCAGTTCTTTTAACGCACCAACTGGACGGCCTTCGCGACGGGCGATGCCTTGCTCTTTTTCATCACTGCATCCACCACCTTTGGAAGTACGGGGAACTAATTCTTCATTTTATTCTAGCTGGCCTCCACTCACTGGTGGAATATCAAATGAGTAGTTCATATATGAAAGTGATAAAAAAAAAAGATTTAACGCTGTCCACACAAGTTATTTGATAGATTACAAAGCATTTCAACGCTCAAAATGAGCCATTTTTAATTGGTCACTTTATTTTGCAGATATAACTTCTAACGATTACCTGATAAGTTAAAGCCATCACTTGAAAATGTGGCATTAAACGCGTAGTCGGGGTCACCGCTTTAGGGTGTGAAGGATGTGCCCAGCGCAAAGGTGCTTCATCAGGGGGGCGCCATGCTGACACATGGGATGGATTACCTTTTAGTTTTCATATTTTATTTCATTAGTTTGGTGGCGCTGGAATTTAATATGCACAAAGGCTACCCAAGTGTTGGCCCTGTCCGTAGTGATATTTTTAATTGAGTTGTCAGCACTTATTTTTTATGGCCATTATAATTGGTCTGTTCCACAAAATAACTCCTCCATCAGATGTTTTTTAAGCAGTTAATAAATACTGATAGCTTACACTACCTATCTGAAAATAATATTCATTTAGTCTATTTTTTGCATCTATCCAAAGGAATTTTCGCAAATGCAATATTTGATCATTCAGCAATGGCGATTGAGAGTTAAATCGAAACTTCAACCAGACTGGTATTTGCACTCTGGAAGTAGGACTCATCTATGTACAATCCAATTGAAGCGTGAAATTTACCATGTTCAGGATCAAACCAGGATTCTAATAAATTAGAACATCTACTCTTGTTATAAAAAAACAACGTCTATAGCAAGAAAAGAAAAAGACGAGTTGATATAACAGTAGAAAATGTATATATATATAAATAATTACAATTTTTAAGACAATGTAGTAAATGCCGTCTGTAGAAGAGTTCACGTAATGCTCACTAAAGAGAAACCGAAAGAAAATGCTTACTTATTTGGAAATATTTCAGAGCATAGGATTATTCGATCAAAACAGACAATAGAACAGCTAAATGCCTAGAAAGCCTCGCACACGAAGTCCGAATCTCTCGAAGTGATTACAGCTAGGGCTCGGGGAAGGGCTGAAAATCTTCGCGTGCTTTCATCACTACCAGGGGGGCTGTGTTTGAAACCATCGGGATTATCTCTAATAGGTAACCAAGGAGTCACGTGATACAAACACGAATGGTTTCAAAATTTAATGTGTCTGAATCGCTCTTTACAACATCATTAATTGTTTTCACTTGAGTTTTTCTCGTCTATTCCAACTAAAGAGCCCCCAGTTGAGATATAACACAAGTGTAAACAAAGAATGAGGTTGCAATCAGCGGATTTAACACACCAACTTTGCGAATCATTCGTGTTTATACCACGTGACTCCTTGGTTACCTATTCGAGATAATCCCGACGGTATCAAACACAGCCCCCCTGGACTCGAACTCGAGCCCTCGAGATAAGGGGCCAATACTTCAGCTAACTACGAACGCGACTTTAAGTGCTGCGGAGTGACTTATGCTCTATTTTTTATTTCCTTCCACGACAAAAAAAGGACGCTGGGATGAGCACCGGGATAGTGACCACGACACGCGTGACGCACGCTTCCCCCGCCGCGGGATACGCCCACATCGCCAATCGTGACTGGGAGAACGACGCAGAAGTCGCCGCGGACAAGCAGGACCCGCACTCGTGCCAGGATATCGCCCAGCAGCTCGTGCACGGAGAGACGGGACGGAGGTTGAACGTGAGTCTCGAGCAGTGCCCGAATTCGTTAACCTTCAAACGACAATCACTTGTCGAAGTCCCCTTCATTGCCCGTCGAAGAGAAATTCGACATTCGGCGACGACGATAGCGATGAAATTTTACCCTTATTATACCTAATAATGACATTTGAATTTGACAATTTGATGTGACTATTCTTATTTATGTTCATACACTGTTCATTTGCATAATATCACACAAACCATTATGAAGATGTGTGGGAGGGGGTGGATTTTAACCGAATAATCACTTTCTACCTAACATGCTGAAAGAGGATTAGTAGCTATATTTTAGTCGAATTATAATAATTTAAAAAGGGTTTAAAAAGCAAAACTGCCAAGCATAAAAGAGCTGTCAGTTGAGGTAGCCAAAAATCTTTATACCGACCTGTAACTACATAGGCTCCATCAGGACATCCTTCTGTACATAAGATTGAATATATTCACAGCTATTCAGACCCTAATAACTATACTCGGAAGGAAAGGCATCTTAAATCTGTCATTTCGGCAATCTAGTTCCCCAATCCCATTTAAAAATCCAACCTTCCATAAGGTCGGATTTTTAAATGGGATTCGTCGAAGATCGAAAATGTTTTTCAAGTCATCATTACAAATATCGTCTTTGAATCCAATTATGAGATTAAATCCATATTTAAACTTACAATCTCATAATGATTTTCATTAAGTTCTGACTAGTTACGCTAAAATGGTTATCGTACCGTCCTTTACAATTCTTGACGATCCTCGTTGCACAGTGCACACGCACCAGTTCGCTATTCAAGCATACATACATCTACTAATATCCTGTGAGCCACCACGAGGGTGTATGGTAGGGGGTGAATATCACCTAATATGCAAATTTGCGTAAATCTGCATGTAAATCGTATTTTCAAATATGCTAATACGATTTACATGCAAATAAATACTACCAAGGCCTACTAAATGCAGCAGCTACCTATACAACCATGCAACTAAACATACAACTAATGGTTAATATGCAATGCTAACCATGCAACTGACAGCTACCACTACATTGCACTCCAACAATATTTCACCTTCCCATTCCTTTGATATCCTGTCTATTAAGGATCTCAAATACTGGCAGCTTATTCTAGACGAAAACCGCCAGTAAAAATATTAACTGAGGTAATGCCCCAAAATCAAGTTAGTAGTACCTACTGGTGAAACAGAAAAGTCACATTGACTCGGTTAATCCCAAAAATAACCGAGTTAAAACAATTATCTCCGTTGGTGAAACTGGCCCTAGGGAAAACAATAGGGTTTTTGAACGGTGTTTAAGCATGGAGAAGGTTGGGAAGACATCGTTAGGGAAGTAAATGAATTGTCGGCTGAGTACTCAGCAAGGAAAAGGCTAAATATTTAACCACGACATTTTGGGATGGATTTGACGAGAAAAATGTCTCTTCTTATAGGTAAACATTTGGATGATGATGATAAGCAGGAATGCATTCATCAATACTAATAGCAGGATGCAAATAGGATATCGATCCAAACAAGCTCCATACAAGTGAGCACGTGGTATACTTATAAGGAAAAATCGAAGGAGGTTTACGACGGGCGGTCCACATCACCTCGGTTTGTGCAGATTCACAGCTGACGTGCTATTTTTCATCAACAACGCCACTTCCTTTTCTTTCTCAATGAAATCGTGCGTGATTCATCATGGTTCCTAATACTGGCTGTATAGGTAATACAGGGGAAACCTCTTCTCGAGACATACAATCTCCATTGTCCTTTTCTCTTTCTTTCATTCCCTGACTTAACATTTACCTTTCATCACTGTGGCTTGCCGAGGCAGCCAGATCAGTAACGCACTGACCTAGTAACACAAAGGTCGTGAGTTCGAGTCTCGTCTACGAAATGGATATTATGTTTGTTCTATGACTAAGATCATAGATTAGACGGTGTGATATAACCTTAGCCGCAGGAGCGCCCACAACCCATTGACTACTAATATTACTTCCATCACGGCCTTTTAGGACACCATCACCTTCCGCTATGACATGGTTTGTCTCCCTCTCTTTCCCTCTCACTTTCATCATTTTATCTAACCATGCCTTTAAACGCTCTTTCATCTTTCCATAGACTTTTATCGCCTATTTATTTTACAGAACGATGAACACGAACGCTCCAAAAATGCTTAATGTGGACTTGTAGTATATGCTTCACTTCCCGTCAGTTTCCACTGAGTGCAACCATGCCTTAGCTCTCCATTTCATTGTGAAATCGATAGCAGCAACTCACGGCGCAGACTAACGACACAATCAACCCAGCCTGGGGACCGAATTGAATACCTGCAGGGGCAATGAGATTCACCACGAAAACAAAACCAAATGAGCTGCATTCGAAGGCAAGCTTTTGTGATTCTTCGTCGGGTAAAATGATTTTTCAACCATCGCCAACTGGCACTGATTTCTTTGCGAACTTGATCGTGGTATGAGTACATGCAATGACTAGTTGCAATTTATTGTTTCTACTTTCTAGTTACAAATCACTTGAGTTGTGCTTTCAAAAGAAAGTGTAGAATTTTACTTTCAGACATACACTCTCTAATGGTTAATATTTGTCTTCTTTCCAACGATCCTTCTTGATACAACGTAGGGGTGAAGGATAATGGTTGAAAAAATAATATTATTCAATTCGTGTAAATCCGGCTTACTTCATAAGCAAGTTTGGAAGGTAATTTTTACGGTATATTTATTTCGGTGGTCGTGGTGACCTAATGGGTAGGGAACTGAGCCGCTGATCGGAGGGTCCTGGGTTTCTAAATGCCCGGGTTCAAATCCTGGGCATGATCCTTTCTGGACACCCCCACCTAAAATCCTCGCGATTCGATTTTCTACGTGTCAGAACTTAGGAAATCGCCATGGCTTAGTGCGGGGTGAGCTCTACTCTCACCTATCAAAAACCAACCTTCGGGTTGAACACACCTTTTAAAATATTTATTTTAGAAATAAAGTAGTATGGAAAAGTTTAATTTTTTTGATGCAATAATCCTCAAGTGTTTTACAACGGAGTTTAGGAGGAGGCAGAGTTGATGGACGGAACAGATAATAAGAGTCAATGAGATAACGAAGGACATTGTTAAAGGTACATACATACAATACGACTGAGTAAGCAGGGAGGAGAGAAGAGATGAAAATGTAATTCGAATAGCATGAAGATGAGGAATACGCTTCTAAAGAGAGAAATGGCGTTGGTAGGAACCATTAGACAAGAGTAATGCAAAATATAAGCTCCATTAAAACCTACCCTGACCGGAAGGAAATTTTTAAATTGAAATGAAAGCTAGAGCGCATTGCTCTTAGCAAAAACAGAGGAAATGGCTAAATTTCAGTTTATGGTGGATCCACCTCAATGTAGCAGCGTATGGCTAAACCTAGCTTGAAAGCAACGCGATGCAAAAGTGACATCGGTATTTGAACAACCGATATAATAAAATGAAATTACATATTAATATTAAAATAATAAACTAAGAACTGGCAAGAGATGGCGGAAGTGGGTCAAAAATGATCGCGCTCCAGCAAGGGTCCGAATATGTGGGTTCAGACGACACTGATTATACGCCTATGGCATAGCTTCCACTCCTTATCTCACAATAACCATACATATAGTGATTATAGAGGGCCTAGACAGATGGAGATCACGTACTATCGTTTTTAATTGGGAGATCCTATAATGCCAGCAGCTAGCGGTCGTTTATCGTGATGTGTTATTATCATATTAGATACAACTTCTGAGACGTGTTTTATGCATAGTACAAAGCTATTAAACTGTGGAAAATTCCTCATTTAATTTAGTATGAATTGTCACAAGCGTCTCGAAACTATCAAAACGTACCTCATTTTTACGATTCTTCCGATAAATCATCGATTTAAGTCGGTGTTTGATAGAATTCGTTCGTCAGCCCTATTATCGTCAACTATCATTATTTGTGTTCTGATAATCGCTGCCACTAATATTTACGGATCGAATGAGTCGCCTTCGAACGCAAAAAATAGGACTACTAACCCGTTATGCTCATGCGTGCAGGAAAATCAACTGCCAACTCAAAGGTCGCGTAATAACAGGCGCGGGAGTTGCGCTGAGCGCTGATGTGATATTCTGAGCGGCAATGCATAAAACGTCGGAAGACCCAAAATATTGATAAATATCTTATGGCTTATAAATATCTTATGTCTTGATGGCTTAGTGCGTCGATGAAACTAAAATCCATTGGCTTGGATGGTTAGAGGGTAGAGGGTTCGAATTTTGTTATAGCCAAGGGTTTTGTATATTTCATTTATAAAAGATACTATGTTTACATTTATGGAATGACTTGAGACATAGCTTTACATAAAGTGAGCATAATATCAACTTTCAAAGACACATATAACATCAAATGTAAAAAATAAGTAAAACAGTCGTTCTCCAGCTTCGATCCTCGGTTAAATTCAATGGAACGACCCACATCTACTGAGTGTATCTGTATGACACCGAGAGGGTATATGACAGGGGGTGAATGATCACCGAGCACACACTAACTAAATATTAGATTGCAACATTATTAGAGATAACTTATTAAAATCTGGCAGGACAGGAAATGCAAGTATGAATTTTACGTAACATGCAACGAGAGCTACATTAATATAACTTGCCAGAAAAATTACACTCAAGTATACTTAATGATTCATGCCGACACGCAAAAATCCTAATAATCCGCAAATAACTTTCCTAACGGTCCCCTCACAACTTTGATTTAATCTACTATTGATCCTAACAATACGCAAAAAACACGAAATAGCTCACCATCTTACTATTAATCTCTCTAATTATATCTATATACTATTACCTACAGTAAAACTGGGTTCAAAAATATCTTTAACATCATCATAAAGGACATCCCTTAGTATTTTTTTCGAACGTTTGGTCAGTACTTCTATCCATCTTATGGTGATTCCAACCTAATTCTTCGAAAGATTAAGACGTGCAGCTAAAGACCATGAGATCCTTTTATTAACCTAGCAACAAGTGTACTAAAGCATGAACTGTGGTTACTCAACCGCTAACTTATAATATCGTCATAGATTCTATGGCTACAACTTAGTACAAGATAATGTTTTTTCTATAGCAAAGTTTTACGTATCACAGAGTATCATAAATTAATAACGGTTAAAAACAATCGCAATTTAATTGGCTCAATATCGTTACCTGAAGAAGTTTCCTTCTCCCATTTCTGTATTTGTGTTATACCTATTTGCGAATAACAATAATTTAGTACTATAATTACTTGGTTTGCCTAAATATCACAAGATTTATCTATGCCTAGAAGATGTATACGAAAACAATATAAGGCCGGAACGTAGCGCAATCTTTTGACTGATGAGCGAATTCAAAGGTCGTGTCATAAATCATTATTACTTACACCGATACTGGTCATCAATCCTAATATGCATTAGTTTGATGCAGTTCTCCACTTGATTCTCACAACATCAATCAATATAATCACTATTTTACCAATATTAAAAGGCTTGGGGATAGTCCCTGCCTTATAATTTTCACCCACCTATCCTACCCAAAAAGTCCACTTTCGCTAAATCAAGATTCTGCTCTTTAGATCTAAATTTCTTCTGCCTGCTTTCACACGTTGCGGAAAAACCTTTATTTTTCTCCATTTCCCGAGCGCATATAACAATTTTCCTAGATTGCCCTGTATGTCGCGGAAACATGGGCTTTGAGAAAAGAATATGATAATAGATTTGGGGCTTTTGAGATGTGGAAATGGAGCAGGATGAAGAAAATAAGCTGGGTAGAAAGAAAGACGAATGTGGAAGTGCTGGAAATGGTGGAGAAGGAAAGGAACTCGATTTATGATATTATGCGAAGGCAGAGGGAGTGGATGAAGCATGTTTTAAGGGGTGAAGGTGTAGGAGACGGAAGAATGTTGGAATAGTGAGGTAGAACAGCTAGTTTGGATAGAATGATGGAGGGTTCAAAGTTTGCAGAAACAAGGAAAGACAACATTCGATAGATAGAAGTCGTGGGCATAATTTTCTGTCCATTAAAATCTGTAAAAAACTGGCAGAATACTAATAATAATTGCTCTCTTAAGCATTCAGTTACATCTCAAAAACGTCACCATACACTCTCTTTGCCTTCGCTTAACTTTTTCAAACACCCACTCTTCCTCTACCACCATGTTCAATACGTCCTCACTTGTTTACCTCTCCATTCTGCTAACGTTCTCCATCCTTCTCCGCACCCACATTTAGATAGCCTCTAATTTTCGTTCATCGTCTTTTCGCAATGCCTAAGTTTCTCGTCACACTCCTAATTAAACCTTAGGCAGCAGAGTTCTATGCCTGGGGCCCCTCTTTCAATGGACATCAAACCTCCTGAAAAATATCTCTTCATATAGGCATGATTGTCATATGTCATGTCAAAGTTCAAAAATGTTCTGCTTTCTCCACGTATCTCATCTATGAACTTCTCTGACAATCGTTTCCTTTCACGTTGACCATTTTCATGAAGTAAATCATGCCTCATGAGGCATCCATTATGCTATGCAAAGGAAAGCAACGCGTAAAAATGCCTTTGAACGCATAGCAAACAAATTCCACTAAAAATAGCTACTAATCCTCTTTAAGCATGATAGGTAGTGCATGTTGGGGCAAGATTCACCCCCTGCCACACACCTCAATGGTAGTTTGCAGAGTATTATGCAGATATAGATGTGTCACTCGTATATTGAAACGGCTAGGTTGAGAAGCCCTAAAGACTAGATGGTTGTTCGCAAGTCACTTAAAATATCAACATCACAAGAATTCAAATCTGAAAATACAGACATCTTTATACTCCCACACTACATCAGCAGTAAAGACAGAAGGGCTAAATTAGGAGAGATTAACAGCCGTATAGAGAGAATCAATAATAAACGTATTTCTCACGCAAGATACATGATTATAATGAAAACAATGCCTAATTTCTAACAAAAAATACAAATAACAATTGACAAATATTTTCCATTGTTTTTTAATTCGTTAGTTTTTCAACAAAAATTCTTTCATTTTCAAGAAAAGACTCTTACCTAGCACCCCCTGCCATATGCCCTGGCGGCGACTCGAAGGGTGAAATGTGGGGGTAGGTAAGGTTGTAATTTCGTCTTCACCTCGACAACGCTCGGCATAATTCATTCCCAATTAATTGAGAAATGCTTCAGTTTTCTCACTCGCCGTCGCTTAACACGCTTCATTTCGCCTAGCGCTCATAGAACGATTCTCGACACTCATGTTCGCGACCCATTTGTTGGAATCCCAGTTCGATATTTATTTACTTCCGCTTTCGCACGAGGGTGAGCGACAACTCGAGAGTTGATAAACGTCACAATTTGTTTTGGCGTGCGCTTGATTCATGCGGGTTAATGTCAGCCGAAGTAGTTTCGCTGCCCAAGTTTACGGCGAGTTCCCATGAGTTCCGGGACGGCAGGTGTCGTCCGATCCGCGTCAGATCTTTGTGCTTACACTTTTCCTTATTTCAGGTGATTATGGGGGGAGGACGTCGAAACTTCCTCCCGAAGGACGTGAAGGACGAGGAGGGCAAGAAAGGGAAGCGCATGGACGGCAGGAATCTGATCTCGGAGTGGCTGAAGGAGAAGTCCCACCGCAACCTGAAGAGTGCGTACTTGTGGAACAGGGATCAGCTGAAGGCTGTCGACGACAAGACGACCGATTACTTACTTGGTGAGATTTCATGCACCTTGAGGGAAATACTAATCTTTGGCAAAAATGTAATATCGATGCATAAGCTAAAAATCAAGAGATATGAATTGTCGGACCGATCGATACAAGTATTCGTATTTTCTCACGTACAATAAGCGGCTATAACGAAAACAAAATGAAAGTATTCACACATATACACCGTATTTCAATATTATTCAACTAAGTTTTTCAGCCAAATGCCATCTTCACGGCTGAGTACCTAACACACGCCCTTGCGGTGGCTCACAAGATGAAATGTAGACGAACACTGGAATCGACCCTAAATATTAGAATGTCGGCGGATTAGTAAATGTAAGCGTAGAGAGTGTGAAAGTTCAGCATCATGGGCGTTATTTTTACTTGTTACTTTTCCCTCGTCTCTGGGAGTGATATTCAAAATATTTTTGGTACCATGTGTCGGGGATCGGGTTGGTGTGGTTGCTAGAGTACTAGCCTCCCACCCCAAGGGCTCTGGTTCGGCTCCCGGATATGGTGGAGCTTTTAGTGGCAACCTGGTTCCTACTTGAGTACCTAGCTGAGGGAATTTCAGGTTCAGTACTCCGTCCGTCGGATGGGACGTTAAGCCGTGGTTCCCATGGTGCCTGTCCTTAAGAGTACGCTAATACTGACGCCGGGTTTCTCTCCACCCTTCTATATTTCCTGCAATGTTCCTAAGCAAAGTTGTTCCCAAGCAAAGATCTTTTAACAAAGTTGTCGTATTCTGATGTCAAAAAAGATGTATTTCTTAAAGTTATGCCGATTCTCAACATTAATTCGATGTAACTTCAAGATTATATTATAGAAAAATTCAATGTAGAATTTTAATTCAATCTTAATAAATAGATATAGTATATTTTTCTCCACAAGTACCAAACCCATGAACTTAATTACATTACTTTCATTAACCGGTGGAACCTCCAATTACAAAGATGCAGTTTACAGTCGACTGATATGAATTACATGGCGCTATGGAACGAGTAAATGGTTAACACCACCAACTGACTACACTATAAAGTCACGAGGACCATGGCGCCCATGATGCCACTGAATAATTTTGCGACACATAAGAATGGTCACCGAGCCTTTCAGATATAATAATTACGTTTAAAACGCATGTGGTGTTTCTGCCATCAACCGTAAGTTCAGGAGTCAAGGAGTTAAGTCACAAACCGACCGCCTAAGCATTCAATTGGCAATAATGGAAAGATTTCTATTCACCTTCAGGTTTGTTCGAGTCCAGTCACATGCGATACCACCTTGAAGCCAACCCAAACACGGAGCCGACTCTCGCCGAGATGACGTCTTTGGCCATAAAAATTCTGAGCAAAAATCCCAGGGGCTACTTCCTTTTTGTCGAAGGTAAGATTATTATTATAATAAGAAATAAAGGTAAGCCGCAGATCTGAACAGAGAAAAATAACTATTGAATGACAAACAAAGACGGGACCTGGTCCAAGGCTTATTCAAAAGTGGTAAGAAAATTTCCTTGGTTGAGCCTGAATGCTTTGAAACTGCAAGCTTGGATGGAAACACATTTCTGCACAAAATTATCCACTATTCAGTCCCAGTTGATCAAATAACATGGGTTAATATGATCACATTCCTTTTAGAAGATATTTGTTGCTTTTTCACACTAACCTCATTATTTCGCTAAATGATAATCCGTGATGATACACCACCTCAAATATAGGGCTGACGTGAAGACAAAATACGAGTTGCTGCCATTTTTTGTTAAACTTTTACAAGGAACAGAATACTCATTGCATAATTTGGATAACACGATTCTCAAATGAATATCTACCTGAATTTTGGAGAGAAGGGAGAAGCGCAAAACTGCAAAGTACTGTGACTTGTTGCACTGAAACTCGTTTCCGTCATTCTCATTACCATCCTCACCACCTTACATTTCTTTCTTCTATCACATAACCTCTTTTTGTTAACAAAGCTCCTCTTCTTCACAAGCTTCCTTGTAAGCCATCCCAACCAAACTCAAGCCTTGACTGATTCATTGACTGGTGTTAAATATCTCTCGCGAACTAAGGAGTGACCACTTTTAGTTTCTAATTGTACGTCCTCATTAGCCAGCAGCAATAAAGGAATGGAATTTGCCAGTTGTTTCACCTGTCCCTTAGGGGAAAAGAAGCTTGCTAATTTTATTCATCGGCATGGGTCAACAAGATGGGCGATAGATTGTAATAGCAAATAGGAAGAATAGCGTTGGGAAGGAGCCACTAGGTAAAGCAATGAATATCCCATCAAAAACTAAATGGTAGAAAAATACTGATCCATTAAGATAAAAAAATCTATTAAGCTTGCTGAGTTTGAGTAAAAAAAAGGTAAAAGTAACGCGAGGAGCCATTTAGGTACTGACACACTAAATTAAAAGATAAGTAATATGGATGTGGGTTGGTTTAATTCTGAGGCTTTTAGCCAAGCAGAAAGAGAGAAATTATGAACACATGGAAAAATGTACGAGTGGTTTAGTGGGATAGGCTAGTAGGTAGGTAATTCGAAACATACCTCTGTCGGAGACTGCGCAACCAGAGATCGCAAATAGAGAATCAGGAAAGACAACGGTAGGTTGTGGATTGAGGCAAGGTTGTTTTTCACCACCATCACTTGTTCACATCAACATTAAGGATATGGTAAGAGGGACATGGGGATTTTTGATGAAGGAAAGAAAGTGGGCGAAATATTAGTTCATATTCAAGTCTATTTTGCAAATCATTGAAGGGATTTAAGCTGTTAATGGATATTAATGGAAATATATTGCAATTTTCCACAAAAGTAAAAATTTTTTTCGACTAGTTTCAATGTTAATACATTATTGTCAAGTGTCAAAATTGCAATATATTTCTATTAATATGGAACATTTCCACCACATCACACCTGAATCTGGTCTGTTAATGGAAGTTTCGCAAAAGCAATGTGGAAGGCAAGATACGAGGATAAGTCATAATAATACGAAGGTGACAACATTCTCAATAAAACTGCATTTTCGTTGATTATTACACTAGGAGATCATTCCATCACAAAATATAACCTATTAATGTATTTATTAGTAATTAAATACAACATTGAAAATGTATAAAGCATTGTTTCCAAAAGAGTTGGACAGTCTCACTCATGACGCTAATGAAATTTACTCTGACAATGAGAAGGAATCGAACCGACTAAATATGCTGCCAACTCTTAGCTTCCGCAAATATATCGTCTAAAAAGTTCGTATTTATCCGGCGAAAAGTCGAAAAAAGGGAAATTCTTTTTGTACATGCATACAATGGTGGGATTTTATTTTCCTAAAGATGGAAAGTGGGTCGCAAGACCCACTCACCTAGGTCGAGAACCCCAGGTAAAAAGGACAATAAGACAAAAGTAGAGTTAACAAAGGAGGCTACTTAGGGGAGAAAGGAGCTAAGTGAGAGGCTTTGCGCAAGCACTCGAAGAGTGAGTTATAAAGTCGAAGATGTTAGTGAACACTTTGATGCGGAGAGAAGCAATGAACGGTTGCGAAACTTAAAACATTTAAAAGGGCGATGAGAATAGCCTAGAAGCCTTTGTAGGAGTAAGATAAAGAAGTCGAACCGAAAACAAGCAAGAGTTATTGGGAACGATGAAAGAAAAACAGGAAATCATCGTAAAAAATTCTGCTGCCGGAGGGAAGGAGAGTTAACGAAGGCAATGAGATGCAGTGGAGCTGATGAAGGTCATGAAAGAGAGACTAATGTGGAGTAGATGGAGAAGGTGGATGTTTGTCAAGCTCTGTTGGTTCAGCCCCTGTGAAACCTGATGACAGGCAAATTCCTATTGGGATCCCAGGGGTACATGGACCAACATTATAGTCCGGATGCAAAAAAAATGTCAAAAAAAAGAGAACAGATATTAAAGATTCCATGAAAGGTAAGAAGCAAGCGTAGCTGAAGCGCAGAAATGCAAAGTACTGTGACTTGTTGCACTGAAACTCGTTTCCGTCATTGTCATTACCATCCTCACCACCTTACATTTCTTTCTTCTATCACATAACCTCTTTTTGTTAACAAAGCTCCTCTTCTTCACAAGCTTCCTTGTAAGCCATCCCAACCAAACTCAAGCCTTGACTGATTCATTGACTGGTGTTAAATATCTCTCGTGAACTAAGGAGTGACCACTTTTAGTTTCTAATTGTACGTCCTCATTAGCCAGCAGCAATAAAGGAATGGAATTGTACCTGTTGTTTCACCTGTCCCTTAGGGGAATAGAAGCTTGCTAATTTTATTCATCGGCATGGGTCAACAAACTTAAGATAAATTTGACGAGGCTCTCCACTCATTCTCTAAAACAAAAAGGTATCATACAGTCGAATAAATCAAGAAATGTACTGAGTTCTTCTCGAATGACGCATTGACTTGAGCTTAACGGCACCAGGATGTCCATAATGTCCACTAATATAAATGCTATGAAAATACAAATTTAATTCTCAGGATTTAATACTTTTCATGTAATCACATACAAAGTATCAACTGTAACTGCTAGCATATCTAAATTAAAACGCTTTTGTATTGAAAGGAGTAGTAGTAGTTTTGAATTTTATTGGTTGCGACGAAAGTTAACGTTATTTTGCACCACTTATTGAAAGAAAAGATGAAAGTAACCGAGGGCTTTTGAGATGTGGATATGGAGAAGGATGGAGAAAGTAAGGTGGATGCGAAGGATGACGAACAACGGAGTGGTAGAGCTGGTAGCAGAGTAGAGTGCGTTTTGGAGGCAATTAGGAGATGAAAGAGGGTGTTCTGACGGATGTGATAGAGGGAAGAAAATGAAAAGAATGGAGAGAAAAAGGAAAGGGAGGAGAACAGGTTGATTGGACTGTGTAATGGGATGTAGTATATTTCAAACCTGCCGCATGAACGGCGGCGAAAACACATTAATTGCCGTGTGAAAAAATTCACCTGGACCGGGAATCGAACCACGGAACTTTGTCTCTCCGGCCACTGCGCAGACCACTTCACAATAATATTGCCATGTGAATTACAGATCCTGGGTAGTGTAGTGGTGTACGCAGTGGCCAGGAAAGCCAAAGATCCGTGGTTCGATTCCCGATCCAGGTGAATTTTTTCACATGACAATTAATGTGAAAGTGTAATGGGAGGTAGTAAATATGAGGGTCTGAAGAGTGACATGAGCAAAAATGTAGGAGTCGTGGGAGGAATTGAATGTCTACTTAAACCTAGCCTTACCTGAAGAGAACTAATAATAATCTTAGTAGGATAAAAAAGGTATCAAATTTGCAGTTTCCAAACGAACGTTTATTAAAGACGACCATGGTTTCGTAGCAAGGCTACATCATCAGGTGAACATTACAGAAAATTTTATCTTCGTAGGAAATCGCAGGTGGCCCAGGGGAAGGAACTGGCCCCCCTACCCTGAATGTGGGAATTTCACACGCCATTGCCTTAGTACGGGGTGAGCTCTACTCTCACCTATCAAAGACAAACCTTCGGGTTGAATCACTGAGTGAGTGAGTAATATATAGCACAAAAACGTTGGTAAAAAGGGGGGGGATGGGAGGGTGAAGAAGTAGGGGAAGAGGTATGTGCCATGTAATAATAATCTCTTGTGTTATTAACATATAACCATAAAATTTTTTTTGTATTTGGACTGAATCTATCGGGATAGTTTTAGTTTCAAGTAGGATGCTGCATTGCAAGTGAAATTGCCTTTGTTTCCCTGGTAACTTAGTTTTTAGTTGCCAAATCGGTAATGTGTTCACTAAGTCACTAAAATATGACTATTTACTCGTGGATAATACATGCATGGTGCGGATTAACCTCCTGCCTCACACCCTTATGGTGGCATGTTGGGTACAAACTAGATCTAGGTGTAGAATACATATTCATTGTTGAAATATTGTAAAGTTATTGCAAAATATTTTGCAGGACAAATAACGAGTTAATAACGTCGAGACCTTTCAAAGTCCGGTTGCAACTCTGGCTCGAATGAGTTTTTGAGAATACGAGGGCATGCCTGCCTATTCACGGGTATTTCCTAACGCAGGGGGCCTGATCGACCATGGACATCACGGGTCCCGGGCCCAGCTGGCTCTCGACGAGACGGTGGAGTTCGCGGACGCCGTGCGCACGGCGACCGTGGCCACTTCGGAAAAGGACACGCTCATCGTGGTGACCGCTGACCACGCTCATACCATGTCCCTGGCAGGATACGCCAGGAGGGGTGGACCCATCCTAGGTCAGTACGAAGATGATGTATGCGCTCGATTCTCCTGGTCACCGTTAATTTTCTCTCCACCGAGAGTGGCGGGGATCGGGTTGGTGTGGTTGTAAGGGTATTGACATCTCATTCCGAGGGTCCGGGTTCGAATCCCAGCAGAGGCGGAGATTTTTTTTACTGTTCCTACTTGAGTGCAGTGTGGAGAGCACTTCGAGTTCAGCATTCCGTTCATCGGATGGGACGTTAAACCGTGGAACTCTGGAAATTAACTGAGTTAATTTTGATGCAATGAGTTTTCACCGAATTCCAACTCAGATACAACCATTTATACTCTGATGCAACGAGTAACGAATAGGCCTACGGTCAGATATCGGACACCTGTGTGCTGAAACTAATGGTATCAAAATGAAATTCAGTAGGAAGAAAAACATTTTTTCTTTGCTATTCGAGTATCGAGTAGCTATTCGAGTTCTGCGGCCATTTAACTCCTAAGTACTTTGTAGGGGGGCTATCTATCACCCAAGCCTCTGTTCACGTACACTTTCTGTAAGATAATCAATGATACGTGTGTTTTGTGGTCAAATATCTCTACCAAAACAAGCGAAAACGCTCATTGTAGATTGTGAATACTCATTCTTAGAGTTGAATAACGGGCTTTTTCAGGTCACGGTACATACTGAAACTCAAATCAATGTTATTTTTCCTCGTATACTCCGGTCGAATCTTCGTCTCCAACGGTCTACTAACCGAGATTATATTGTGCATACGATTGCTGCGGTCATCTGATTTGAATATATTTCGGATCCAGGCGAACGAAAAATGGCTTAATGACAAATCAACAAAGTCACACTGGCATTGATTACGGTATCATTCTGGGCTTCTTTTTAAGGCCAATCATTATGGAAATACTACCATTTATATTGGGCGCGGGACAGTAAAATACACACACCTACTCTTTTAAACTTGTGAAATAAAAATAAGAAAAGACACTAATATTAGCAAAATTCTAAGAAGCATTTTAGTAAAGGCCAGAAAAATCTAATGCATTAACAACAGTTGACAGATGTCACTCCTCAAGTGCTGTTAACTTTTCGACTGATTACTGGAGCGTATTATTTATTCGTAATTTGGTGAGTTCATCCTATCCTCCGGTCCATCAGAACCATTTAAAAACGGCCACCTCGTAGATACATGTAATTAGGATACCAACAACCTTGAGGTAATCGATAAAGAGAGCCCTTATTTCCCACAGTCTCTACCCGGTAAACTAGACTGCACCCCGATGATTGATGAACCGGACTTGAAAACACCCATGATGGAAATTGTTTCATGAGTAACGCATCGACCAAGAAGTGATCTCTCCCCTTTATGCTATCAACTTTCTCCATGGAGGCGCTGGCTGTTAAAATGATTGAATACGTTATCACCTCTTTGGTTGCACTCAGAGAATTCATTTTGAAATACCGTGCCCGCATCATCCCGATAGGGGTATAGTTACTAGTGTATTCCTTTATACTTAAATATTTGGTTTTCCACATAAAATTTATTAGCACACACAAAACGTGTTCCTTCGCATCGCAACATCACTCGGTGCACACATTTTTAATAAACATTAAAAAACACATACACATAAGCATTGTTTATATAGTCAACATAAGAGGGGGGATGTAGTCTTCAGGTGATGGAAGGTGGGAGGTAGTAGGGTATGGGGAGAGGGTGGGGGGAAGGGATCCGTTACCCCCAGCCAGCGTAAAACTGCGCTGGTGGGTGGTCTGCTATTATTTGATTATGTATCTGATCGCTATAATTACCTAAATATCCTTATTTTCGTCATGTAAAGTGAATCATACGGAATATTATCTTTGAAGATGAACTATTTACTTCTTTCCAATAGGTATTGCAGGCCATTCGAACAAGGACAAACTTCCGTACTCCATACTTTCTTACTCCAATGGACCTGGATATAAGAAACCCAACCACCACGGGAAGCGTTACGATATCTCCCACGATGACCACGGTAAGTATCTTGAAACGCTCATTATTTTTTTTTCACTTTTAAATGCTAGGAAACAATAGTACCTAGCGTTGAGTCTAGGGATACTAGGGTTAATCATTCAAATGGAGGTGATATGGGCATTGATCTTTTGTTGAAGAAATTTTAAATGAAAAATAGCTACGAAGGGATTGATAGCTGCGTAGATGGAGCAATATCTCAGAATAGAGTAGCGTTGGGATACTACCGGAAGTATCAGGTTTGAATAAATACTTCCACTTAAACTCAAGCCTAGTGACTGCCCGGATACCAGATCTTTCAGGGAAACCACAAGTCGCTCAGAGAAATAAACTGCGCCTTCAACCCAGATGTGTGCATTTCACATGCCGTTGTGGTATGTGCTATTTGGTAAGCCCTTACCGACCAGATTGAACGCTGTGGTTGTATCAAATTCCATGTCGGTCAAGCTGGTTCAAGTTTTTCAAGGTTGGCACCAAATGTAGATGCCGTTCCTCTTTCGCATGTGAGCGTCATGAATACAAAGGAACTCAAAGGGCCATCCATAAGTTAACGAAACTGATTTTACACTATTTTTCCCTCCCCTCCCCTTATAACGCTCCGTAACATTCTATAATACTCTCAACACAGTTAAGTAACGCTACCAATGAACCATCTCTTTTTTCGATTGATAAAACAGTCATACTTTGAAAATAAGTACTATTATTTGTCCATTAATTATTAATTGTGAATCATAATTATTTTTGAAGTAATGATTTTGCAATGCATCTATCTCCCAACGTAACGAATGTTGGATCCTCCCCCCCCCCACCCTTGTGTCGATAGTGCATCGTAACAGTTGGCCTGACCACTTCCATCAATTTCACGTTACGTAATTTTAGGGCGGTCTCAACTGTTTGAGCAATCGGAACGGAATTTTGACTGGCTATTCATTTCCTTCCTATTAATTGCAGGAAACAGTTTTGGGTATTACTTAGTGTGTATATTTCGTACTCGGGAGGTATATCATTGTTTCACAGTTCGTTCGCAGTGCAATGATTTCATTGAAAAGTAATATCATCAAAACTAAAATAACATCATTGCAACAAAACCGTGGTCGTGAAAAGCAAAAACAACAGAGGAAAGTTAAGGGGTATAAGGTTAAGAGGATAAGGGGTTATTTTTAACTCCACGTAAGGCTCAAATGGGATACGTTTTCCCCTGAAAATTTCTTTCACCACCATTATTCGAAGCTGGGCCCTCGATATGGGAAGTCAGTACTCTAGCCCAATGTTTCCCAACCGGTGGAACTCGTACCTCTTCACTTACTCAGTGGTTCAACCCGAAGGTTGGTCTTTGATAGGTGAGAGTAGAGCTCACCCCGTACTAAGCCAATGGCGTGTGAAATTCACATATTCAGGGTAGGGGGGCCAGTTCCTTTTCCTGGGCCACCTGCGATTTCCTATGTAGTTCTGACACGCAGAAAATCGAATCGCGAGGATTTTAGATGGGGGTGTCCAGAAAGGCTCTTGCCCGGGATTTGAACCCGGGACCCTCCAGTCAGTAGATCAGTGCTCTACCCACTAGGCCTCGTACCACTTAAGGAACTTTAAAAACATTCTCGTTGCGTCTCGACCGGACCAAAATACACACACTCTTGGTTTCGGCGAGGATTTTGTTTACAACGCACGTATTTACCAACATAGATTCAAAAACTCCCAAAAACTGAACTTGTATCTGTAACTTGGGGGGGGACTTGCTTTTTCTGAGGATGGAATGTGGGTCGCAGGGCTAAAAAGAAACTCTTTTTCCACCTTCACAAGGGTACAAGACTGAGAACCCTTGCTCTAGCCTCCTCACTGACCCGATCCCCACGAGAAAAAAAGCGATTTCTGCCCGTAAGGCGTGAGGAGAATAAGGAAGTGAACGTCTCTCGCAAGCGACCGGTAAGACTTTTGGTCAGGCCCTCGTGAATAATTCGCACGCACAGCGCCAGAGGGAAAAATACTGCAACGCGGATCGGGGCGTTGTGCGGCAAGGCGGTCGATATCCGGTCGTGCATCCAGCTACGGCAGAGGATTAATCCCGACCCCCTCCCACCCTCAAACTAATTGTTTCAATTTCGGAATGACTCAAACAGAAAGAAGAAAAAAAAAACAAACGAAAACGGGGGATCCGCATTCTGCGTCAACGCATTAATGAATCCGCATTAACTCGTCCTGGCGATGATTGGTTGACGGGAAGCGACAGAATTCATTAGCACGAAAATGAGATTATGCACTATTGTCACATACCCAATAAATGGGATGAGTAGCCACACCAGAAGCACTGTGACTGGACAGTAATTATGCGAGTCATTCGTTTCATAGCCAAGCCAAAATTCAAATAGTCACACTCATACAACGGGCGCAGCCAAAATACGAAATTAGTACCACAAAAGATAAACAACAATAGAACTATTGCTTTAGGCATAGAAATATGTATCTATACCTACTGACTATCCTGCAAGTCATTTAGACGGTGTGTGGCAAGAGGTGAGTTATTACCAAGCATGCACTAATTATACATACACCTATCATCATCAAATGTTTGTTTCCTTTATCTCCATTAGACTAATCTGTGCGATTGTAAGTTCATGTTAACAGAAATGTATTTTTATGAAGGCATCATGCTGCGAGAATTCTCAATGTTGTAATGATCATTAATTATTCGAGGAAATAACAAATATTTTGATATATGCGGGATGCAGCTCGAATCTTATCTGAGTGGTCCTGACTACAAAAATTATTTTCTACTACTTTTGTAGGAATCACTCTTTTTGTAAAATGACTTTCTACTACACTACAAAGTAAAGTAAGCTTCAATAATTTCTTCAGCGTCGGAGGTAAACAAGTCTGTTCTGTACCTATGCAAAAGCAATAGTCTGGTTTGCTGTCTTCGAGTTTACAGGGTGTGTGTGCGTGCGTGTACACGCCTATGAATGTGTGGTTGCATAGAAGGTAGAGTGTTGAGTCATTGATCGGAAGTTCCGGGTTCAACCCCAGGCGAGGGCTCTTAGGAAAATTCCAAATAAAATCCTTGCAGAGTGGTATTTATGGATACGAGTCAGATCTTTCTGTTTAACCTCTGGTTTAAAACACTAGCCATACTATTAACAGGATTTAACTGGTTTTTCACATCCCCACTCTTGAGTGGGTGTTTTCCCAAGTGGCCAAGACCCAAGTGGTCTTTTCCGTCTAGGATTTAAATGTAATAATATCATCAGGTTTTCCACACAAAGGTAACTCTACATTTAAACCCAATTTTGAGATATTATTCTGATTGATAATATTGCTCTATCATTTATTTGTTCTTATAAATCATTTCAATGTATGTAGCTCTGCTTCTCGTCCTAACAGCGCATGCTTTATATACAAGATGCTCATGATTGTATGTAAACATACGTATTTAATGAGGGGTTACATCGATGGCAGTTGGGCCAGTATTTGTCTCATTTTTGCCCCAATAAAGACCTTTTACTATTTTTATTATTCTTAATATCCTCGCAAAACAATGTTTAACGTCAATCAAACGTTAAAACGCGAAGAATTAAGCTAAGAACAGAGGTTAATACTAGTATATTTCTTTCCTTTTCAGACAGCATCTCCTACAGATTCCCGTCGATTGCACCGATGGGCGCTGAGTCCCACGGAGGAGATGACGTAGCCGTGTACGCGAGAGGCCCGTGGGCCCACATCTTCAGCGGAAATTACGAGTTGAACTACGTCATGCACGCCATGTGCTACGCCAGTGGGATCGGTCCCGCATCCAACTGGTCCTAGCCGCGTGCAATGGATTCGAACCCCATCCCACCCAATAGGTCGTCCCGAAATTCAGCGAACAGAAACGTCATCGTCAAGGGCATCCCGCGGAAAATGGATGCTCTCAGCTTCTTTTAGCGAAGACGGGGACGTAATCTGTTCAAAGGCCCGGAAGCTTATCCAGGAAAGACTCGACACGATATCTAGACGTCATAGTCGCGACAAAACCTGATAGTTTCCTGACATTGAAAAATTCGAGATGTCGAAGCTGTGACGCCACAACTTAGACATTTCCGAGGCTAACCAACGTCGAGTACATCCTGAATATGACGCCTTATTCAGTTAATCCTCTAAATTGTTGAGCCTTGGCAGCGAAAAATTGTTGTTAATTATAAGAAAAGGAACAAATTTACGAAGTTTCGCTTCTCGATCATAGTAGGTGAGTGTACTCTCACTACTAACGACGAAGAGCTCTTAATTTGCTTGAATTACTGAGCTGCGCATAGCTACGCTTGTCCGGAGTGAAGGAACCCATAAAGAAACGACACTTTAGAAAAGACTATTTCCTCATTAAAGGGTTTCCGTCACTAATATTCACTTAATAAGCTCGTGCTCTTCGTAGGAGTATTAAGTTTGAAGGGGACGTGTTAATAATGACAAAGACAATAATAATACTCCAGGAGTTATTTCAACCAACGACAAGGTTCACTACAACAATTTGTCACCAATTTTTACAAGATTATCGTCACGAGTGTAGTGTGGTAATCGCTAAGTTTCAAACGCAAGAGATTATTTAAATTCCTCCATGCCAAGTCTCTACTTTCGAAATGTTATAAAAATATACAAGCTGCTCCTAAATTTGGCAGAGATTGAGGTCATAAACTTCTTTCCGTCCTTCCAGAAGCCGAAAAGACAATAACGCGTCGTTTTTATACTTAAGTAGGGTACATCAGCATAATCTTGATCCACGATACAACTCGGAGATCCCAGCTTTGCTGGCTCTATCCCTCCACTTTCTAGTCCGAAGATTTTTTCCCATAGTTACGACACCATCCCAAATTCTTATCCATACATATAATCCGTCTTTCCGTTCAAACTATTGTTAATGGAGTAGTAGGGAAATATAAGTGGTAACAAATAGTCTCAATCCCGTGAAAGAAGCAGTTATGAGTACCTAGTTCCTAGCTATCAGTTGAAATGATTATATTTATTTTTTTGAGATATCTAGCAATGATATCAACAATCGTAGCAAACATTTTACTGTCAGGAGTGAATGCCATTATAATGAAGATTCATTTGAATAATTTCACTCAATTTCCCTGATAGTATTTTGACACTGATCTAATAGATTCCTCGACTTCAGAAAGTTTCATCCCACAGTCACGAATGATGTGTGGGAGATTGTAAGCTTCAGCAACGAAAAATGACACAGTAGTAACTCGTATTCATTTTGCATACCTTTACTACCAACTGAGCCCAAAGTTCATATTTAAAAAGACTGACATGATAAATTTAAATTCTTCGGTATTTTAACACATTTTTATGTACTTGAACGTATTACCACATTTGTAAATAAACTAAATAATATTAAGCTATAATCTTAAGGTAAAATTATTTGATACTGCTACTGTAAAACTCTTTAATAAACTATTGTTTTTTTAAGCATACTCTTTTATTGGAATACAATAATCTAATGACGATAACCTAAGCTGAAACATTGAAGGAAGATAAAGTTATACAGACACTGTCAGAACGAACAGAGAGCGATGTTACTTTGGTTCGCCAACATGTCTATTATTTAAAACGGCAATTTGCATTCTTCATTTCTTCAAAAGAGCACTAAAATGCACGTTAACAAAATCTTACGTGGGTCGCCTTTCTTACGTTTTACTTGTGTTGCTTGTATTAACAAGCAATACCCCTTTTAAAATCCTTGTTTTTAAGGATGGTGTCCAGGGCTAACGGTGAGTACAACTCCGAGAGCTCGGGTTAGAGCTACGAGCCTTAACCTTAGAGCTAAGGTTGTATGGTGTATTCCGGACTGCATAAGCTAAGATTTTACTGTTCACGACGCCCAAGTTGTGTTAATTTAACTTCACAGGTCGCAGCTCCTGGAAGTGGGAGTGGGAGCGAAAATTAAAGCCATTAATTTGTTTCCGTATTTGCGGAACACATTGATAAAAGTCGCTCTTCAAAAGACGCTGACCAGAATCTCAACGATGCCAATCACTTTTCACTAGTCACAACTGAACTCTCAATGACTTAGCGACGAGAATGAGCGAAACAAGGAAAACATATATTTTAAAACGACAAAAAGAAATTAATGCTGCAAGTAAACTGATATTAAAATGCGTTTTTTTCGAGCAATGAAATACGAGTTCATATTAGTGATATACCACCAGAATCGAAGACAAAATGCTTAATATACAGAGAATGGTGCAAGCAATAAAGCTACCCGAGGTAAATAGCAACAGTATTCCTATGGTATTTATCAGTACTCCGTATTCATGTATTTATTAGTATCGCAGAAGTATTTCCACTGAGACGCAGAAATACTACCCAGCAGTATTTATTGATATTCATTATGCATCAATCAGTATTCCACTGGAGGTATTTATAGCTATTGCTTACGTAGTATTCGGTTTTCTTTATGCAGTATTTATCTGCATCTCTTTAGTATTTATAGATATTTCTACGTTGATTTGCACCATGAAAAATGAGACAATTAAATGTCTGAATTTATACATTACTAATCACATGTTAATGACAAAATTCAAATTCAGGGCGCCAAAGGAAAGATACATACCACCAAAATAACAGGAAGTATCTACTGTAGCAACTCAAAATTACACATTCTCACACGTTTTCACATTTATGGGTCAGATGTGAATAAGATATTTGCTGTGAAACCAGTCAACAAAGTGGAGATTGATGATTAAATATTGATGGGATCCACACAAATGAAATACAAATTTAATAATTTTATTCTCTTGTTAAGACTTATTTATTTCTTAATCATCGAGTTTTGATTACAGTGTATTATGGGGTATCATATTAAAATTAACGCCAAAAATTAAAAAGTTATATGTGAAAGTCCACCACCCCATAACATTATACAATGAAGTACCTCGCAATGCACAATACTTTTACATTTGAATGCAAATACATATGCTCATCAAATTTCTAGTACCTAACATTTACTCAATAATTCCAGCTTATGGTATTATCAATGTCACAGAGGAACTGCTGCAGAGCTGAAGAAAATTTAACTTTTATCACAACACTTTCTGTTTCTAATCATGAATGGCACCTTTCATTGGCACTTTCCACTACATATGTAATGTTTATTAAAGAATATAAAAAATTCAAATCCTTGGGGGGACACATTTCATCTTAGGGGTAGTAAGTATTAATGGGTTTATTTCAATTTTGCAGAAAATATGTAAAATGACAATGAAAAGGGAAACAAATTTTTCTCCCGCCAAAGAAATATCTTCAAATTTATAGCCTATAGCATCCAACCGAGTTTCAGACATGATGCACATGACGCAATTATATCTCTACAGTTAGCTATCAAAATTTTGAAATTTATACTTCAGGTAGAATAATTTCCTCTTCCATTTAAGATTTTAGAGCCAGTAGTCATTGGTGTTGAAGATATGTGCAAACCATTAGTGATTCCCAGTACTGATAATGAAATTCCTGCTCCACAACCTATATGTTATCCATATCCATTTCATTCATCTGTCATACAATTTCCTAGGAAAATGAAGAAAACCGAATTAACTCATAACAAATAATAATTAAGTAATTAACTACAATTGTTTAGAGAGAAATGTATATTTTGCTTTGAATTCCAATTGAAAAACAAGGAAACTTCTTCATAGCAGATATTTATGCCTCAATTTTCTCAATTTCTATTCTTCCAACAGGTAATCATATAAATTTTTGGGAAGTTATTATTCATTTTATACTTAAATCTTGACACTCCACATTAACCGTCATGCACCTGATTTAAATAAAGAAAGTGGTGCACCAAAACCTACCATAGAATATACTAAAACTTCTTATTATGTAAGAATCTTATTTATTGCGAGTCATATCACGTAGCTATTTGGTTATGTCCACAAAAATCCAACCTAAATCCAGAATCATAATCAAAGGGGAATAGAAGTAGACCATAAGAAGCAAGTAATTTTCTCCTTCCTTCCACAAACTAATTTTGAGGCAGGTTAATCAGCCCTTCTAAGTGAAGGTAAGAAAATCTCAGACACCCCTTGTGCCCCTTGGGTAGTTGGGAAGCACTGTGTGTGTGGAGTATGATGGGTGCATGAAATACTTTTCCATTTTGGATGTATTGCCTATTTGTTATTGGTTTATTAAGTATGTAATTGGTGTCTGGTGGTATAACATCCTTCAAAACATCAAGGTGTTAAAATATACATGTTGTCTGCCAAGGAATTATGTGGATTTTTTAAATTAATTTTGTTAGGCATTACTCTGACTGACAATAGAGAGACAGTGGCTGAATGTGTATGTGTCGATCCCACTGGAATCCATTCATAAAGGCTGGGTTTCTTGAGGGTTATCAAAAAAAATACATATATACACGGCAAGGGATTATGTCACACAACCACAGCACCAGAAATGTCCTGCAATTACCATACCCTCAACACAGACTTAAACTACGTATATGAAAAATGTCCATATTACATGGGTATTAAACTCTATAATAAGATACCTACACACTTAAAATATAACTCGATCAATTTCTCAAAATAAATATACAAGAAATACTGATCGATGAACCATACTACTCTATTCAAGAACATTTGGATGATGAAGAACATTTACGATGTACTAAATGTCAAATTGTATCCATGTACCGCATATTATGTATATCTCTGTTTGGTTTTAATTTATGTACCAGTGCACTAAATGCCTAATTATATCCTAATATTTCAAACTATGTATATCTCTGTAGGGTTATAATGTATATATCCCTAATACTGCATATATATTTCCCCAATATTATTTTATACTTTGACCAACTTACCCTAGCCATAGTTAAACTTTTGCAAGTGCAACGTGACATTAAATTATATTATTATTATTATCATGTGCTTTCCTGCAGTCGCAGAATAATTACAGTCACAAAACAACAACATAAAATCACATAACTAAACAAAAAAAACATGATTGACAAAAAATGTAAATCATGTAAAGAAGAAAGGACCAACAAAGAGTCTAATTATGGAGACATCAATATACATTAATAGGCAAAACTATATTTACATCATGTTTTTGCAACATCCATAAAACATTTTATAATATATATATTTCCACATATATGCTAAATGTATTGCAATAAACAGTTTCTGTTGTTTTATAGGTATTTATTTGTTTCTTTTTTCTGTTTACTTACTGTATTATGACTATAGAAGCAGTTGGTGTTGGTGAAGTACATATATTGCTAGGAAACTTGTATGGGGAGTCCAAATGCCCCATCATAGCTGATCTTGTCATGAACCAATTACTTGATGAAGTCATATCCTAACTACATTTTATGCGCACACATATATGTAAATATGTAGATGACATTGTTCCAATTTTCCCAAACATAGCAATCCTGCACCACATTAAAATAATATTAACCTAGTGAGAAATACCCTTCCTAAAAATAATTTTCCCAATACACACATCAATACCATCCTTTGTAACAACAAGATCCCCATACAGAATAGTCAACATACCCAACATTAACTATGTTACCCTAAATATTGTAACAACAAGATCCCTATGAAGAATAGTCAACCTACCCAACATTAACTACGTTGCCCTAAATATAAAGATAACAGTAGACAAAAGCACAATTTCCCACAGTAATTCCACACATGACAAACCTGGCAATGAATCCATAAACTCACCATATGCAACAAATCCAAGACTCACAGTAGCATACCATACATCAAAGGCTTGTCAGAAATACTACCAAAGCACTCAAGGAAAAAACATTGACTCATTGCACATTCTAAGAATGTGCAACCTAAGTTGTATTTATGTGAATTTCATTTAATCTGTTTAACGAATTCCTTGGTCAACAAATCTTAATTGGGTGATTATTACAAGTTTCCTGACAACATATATAATAAAACATCACCTTCTGGTTCTATGGGCATTAAAACTGAACCTAAGCAAAAAGAAACAATTATGTAAACTAGAAAATGACAAATGAAAGAAAGTTTTTGCAATAAATTTGTATGTATGTATATTTAAACACCTTGATGCTTTGAATAATGTTACACCACCAGACACCAATTACTTACTTTATAAACCAGAACAATTCGGCAAGACATCCGAAATGAATTGACAACGAGACAGCTACCGCTTTGAGAAACAAGTCAAGGGATTTGGTTTTTATATACAATGTAACTAACCACCGTGGGTCCTCTGGGTAGAATTGTAGAAGTGACCTCTAATCTTCTGTAGGTAAAATTATTACTTAACGTCGTTAATCAAATAGTATATTATTCATAATGAATGACCACTCGGTCAGGTTAATGTTTCAACGATAACCACAGTCTAGCATCAATACATACCAGTCACACTACATTGTACGTAGGAAATCTAGACAAAACTCTTGATGTCTATTTAAACCAATTCATACGGAAACACTCACCCACATACCCACACAAAATGTTTACTAAACGTAAATAAGATGCAAGAATACTTCACACAATATCACAAGCCAATAAGGTATCACCTCAAATTAACATGCTTAGGCAAAAACATACAAAATGTTAGACACTTGTGAATTTCGCTTGTGCTATTTTCGGTAAGGATCAAAATGAACATTTGGCGTGAAATTATTTCAAATATATTCTTAACAATAGAACAAATATAACTAACATAAAGCAGGAACGTCAACAAATAACTTGGACAAACACACACAAAATCCTGGCGTGTACATTAATAAACTGCCTACGTTCACTTCAAACAATCCAATCCAATGTACATGAGTAATAATAGTTAAATAATTATTTAACGTTAACAACTAAAATGTTACGCGAACAAAGCCACCAATTATTCTCTGCGACCAAAACCTCGCGGTGAACTACTCGCAGCAGCTGTTCGCCGACTGACGACGAGAACGATTTTCTCTTATTTTCACTGCAATAGCCCGCCAAATTCAAACACATCGTTCATCTACTAAAATGTATCTTACCTTATAATTTCCCGTTTTATGGTATCTAACTTTGTAAGTGGCTGATTTATTGGTGATAGAGGATATATGCATTTCTTGAGCCTTTGTATCCCATTTCGAACAGACGCTAAAACGGAATAAACACTCCGTACAAGTGTTCATATTTCCTTCGTACCTTCGTACTCATCTTAAGGATAATTTGCAAATGGCTTTGAATGACCTGAAGAAAAAATAATAGAGAATTACTACGAGTTCTTCGTCAATTGAATACAAATTTTCCGCCATACTGTTTAAATATGGTTGTCAAGGGAAATACGATGCTATTCTCTAGGAATTCTGTGCCTACCCAACTACTGATAAATACGATACTTTTTCCAAGGAATACTGCTAAGCAGCGCTGTTCGTATTCCTTGCATTCCGTGAAATACGGAAGTAGAACTAATAAATACTGCACCCTGGACGATGAATAGGATCGAATAGCGTAGGAATATGGAAGGAAAGGGGATCAATACCAATAAACACGAGAGGGTTACTAATAAATACTGTTGCCATTTACCTCGGGTAGGCGAACATCCTTTGAAAAGCATACGAGCAGTCTGTCCTGAACCGTAACTCGATTGACTTACTGTTATTTTTCGAAGGCTTTGGCACATTACCACTTCGACCATACGTTTTCAGGAAGTCGATAGTCGTATATGTATTCATAATAATTAAATATTTTTCAATACGGCATAACTATTAATGCTTCAGAAACACAAATATCTCTAGTTTAATGAATGACACGCATTAAAAAAGAATTTGCGTGGGCGCTATAATCATGCTTTGCCTTGATTGGTCTACTGACCTTAGGTCTCAGGTTCAATTCCGAGGGATAACTCTCATTCGAACACGCCCATCTGAACTCAGGCTGGGTGGTTTGCTGCTGTGGGATACTACTACAACTATCTCTACCAAAGATGGTTATTTGTACAAAATGCTGACCGGGCTGACCACTCCCAAAAGTCGCTGGTTCGATTCAGGCCCTTGGTATGGATAACGTGTTTTTCTCAGGTTTAAAATAATAAAGTGTGGGGGGGGGGGGGGGGGGGGAAGGAGAGGCCGAAGGCCCCCTCCCACACCTCCTTAAGCATTGCGTACTCTTCATTAATAAAAATTAAATTTCATTTGTTTCCACCAAGTATCGCCTGGCTCCATTGATGTTATTTGTTTCCAGCTTGCTTTTTCCCTTCTGACACTTTCTCACACCTTAATATGTACTCTTTTTACAAAATTATAGTCTCTACCCCTCCTATCAGCAAAAAAAATGTGGGCCCCTTTTAAGGTTGCCCCCCCCCCCCCCTCCTCCAGCGAAAATAGTTCCGACGCCCCTGGGTGAGACATAACTTAAGCAGTTCATGGGAACACCAAAGTAACAAATTCTATTGTGACTTACAAATATTTGTTTTCAAACAAAATGTGTTCGAGTAAGTTCCATGAAACCTTACCACATTAAAAGTTCCAAAAAGCCGGCCCACATTAAAGAAATCCAAATTGGGCCTTGTTCTTTCCTGGTGAAATTTTTTGCTGTCGTTAGAAATTCGAGTACCAGAGCTACATCTGACATTCTTATTCCGCCCCTTTTCCAATCCGATCTCTGCTTCCGTATATTCCGTTCGAGTCTATTGGCCTTCGAGCAGAGCGTTACGCAGTTCCAGTCGACTTGTCGGATGGCACGGGCAGAACGGATTCCCCGACCTTATTACTAAATACATATTCATGGCTAAGGGGATTTTAAACCGTTTAAAGGTAGTTTCACGCAAGAAAATCAACTACTCAGTCTATCGCAGTAGAGTACAGCATCAAATGATGACAATTGCTTAGATGAAATCATGAGCACGGAATTTGGGGTATTTAACGCGAGTTCGTTCATGCATTTAGAAAGCTTTCCGTGCAAGCTGTTTCTTTACAGCGGTAAGCTTTACACCTCCCATCTCTCTGAGCATCCGACTAGGTGATATGAGAAGCCTAGTGTGAATTGAACCTCAAGACCGCTTTAGACCAGGCAATAAAATTCCAGTGAGAGGCAAAATAAAATCGAGTCAATTCGATGCATAAAACCATTGAAATAAAAAAGAGACTTTATGCGCAATCGTTAATGCATTTGGGAAGGTTTCCATGCAATTCGTTGCTGCGCAACAGAGGCGTAGCAACATGGTTGGGGCCTGTGGCGTTATTAGATATGGGGCCTATTTGGAACTATGTATTACTATTAACTACATGCTCAAAAAAGCTCAATACGCAGAAGAGTAATAGGTATTAATTATCCCCTTCGATCAAATTGAAAGCGACGTCATCTTGGCTGTATTTGTTGAAGTTGACCTATGTTTAGTACTGGCGTTATATCTTATTTCGTTTATAAAATTGCGTAATTCCTATAATTATGTCGAAGGAATATAGACGGAAGTTCTTCCTAATGCCAAACCATGCTATCAACTTTGCTTTAATTCGTCATTTTCATTATAAGTCTCGAAGAACGAACTCTCGCCAATAGAGGAAGATTCAAATTCCCACCGTAGCGCTCACCATCCAGGGGGGGTTCAGCAGCTGAGATATAGCGGAAAGTTCGCTACCGCTCAATCGCCCCTGGATGCACCCATTACTGTACGGTGGGCCTAGAAACTTCCAAAGTCGATTTTCATGCTTTATTTCTTTGCTCAACGATTCATTGATTACCAAGTTTACGATGAAGTTCAAGAGACAGCTCAGATAACCAATTATTCATTCAAACCAAGGTTTTTATGGGTCTGGTAAAAACGGGAAAAACTAAAATTTGAGGGCCTATGCTGAAATCGGGTCCTGGGGCGGACCGTCCCCGCCTCGCTTAGCCTCTGCTGCGTAATGACAAGCCTCTGGTAAAATGGCCTTAAGACAAGTGGATTCACTTTAGGTCCAAGAAGCGCACGTGTCACGAAAATTTCAAATGCGCTAACGACTGGACAGTGTCCAGCCGTTAGCGCATGTCGAGTGGGCAGCTGATCCAGGCCAACCACTTAGGGAGACCAATTATTCATTCCAAGAGCAACTGGACACACCTCTCAGATATTGAGTCTGCAAGAAGCACACTTCGTGCAGACATACTTTGACAACCGGAGCAGAATAGGACACGCAAAGGCATGGTGAAGGGTACAGTACCTTATTTCATTGCACAGAAGCTAAGGAGGAGCAGGAGTTGAATGTCATAGAGCCATTAATAGTCTGAAGTATCTGAAGGTCCGACGGACCCCTTCCCAGCTTGAACTACCTTGTGATTCATCCAAAAGATTCCACACAAAAAGGCAATGATGGTGCGTTACCAGCCAATGAGAAGACTGGGAAAGCCACAATTACCCTAGGCATTGCTTCCGCAATTTCTGGAACGAGTGATAAAAAATTATCACTACCGTGATCAAACGATGAGACAAAAAAAAACAAACAAGATTGGTACCTACCGTAATCTGAGTTTCATGGTTGAAAGCACATTGTTCTTACCTTCTAAGGTCAACGAATAACTGATGGCCCATTCAGACTGGCGTCAGTATAATACTCCATTATATTAGTAATTGTTTAACCAACACAGTACAAAATCTGAAACAAGACCGGCCATCAATGCCAATTGTATCTCGATGATTTATTTCTCCCACTGATATAATCGATCTTTTAATCATAACTCGATACACTACATATATCGAAACGTTACTATGAAATACCGTTGGCGCGATACTAATTAAGTGTGATTTCAAACTGTGATTGTTTCTATACAGGGTTTCCGTTCAGTATTACAAGTATTACTGTGAATCGTTTTAAGTGCTGCTCTATCTAGATCGCGTTAACAGAGCATTATATGCTCCTATTCTCTGCTGCTGGAGCTGCAGTGGTCATAAGATACTCTTCTGATGCATTTTGAAAGTCTCTCTTGTAAGTGCTTTCGGGGCTTTTCTCTTGGATGACTTTGCACTGATGTTGGTTGATGATATCTCTCTACGGAATTGTCGTAGTCTTTTATTATGCCTGCAATGGGATTAAGCTAGCTAACTTGTTTAGCTTGAATAAACGGGGTTTCTGGCTTTCTGAAACAAATTGAATAGTAAACGACGTGACTCTGGCTTTCGGAAGTAGGGGTGACTCGGGTGTCTCAGCTGTGATGTTACTATGAATGACAAGACCCGGTAATACGAATATATTCTATTCTAGTACCATGTCTTGCAACAGAGGTATTGCAGTTGGGTGAACGAAGAGTTAGTTATACATTCCTAACCCAAATTCGTGTGCAAAGGTTTTTTCTCTGTAGGTATTTATTTCGTGGATGGGCACTGCCTCATGAGGCAGTGCCCATCTGCACTAAATGGTCAAACCCCGGTGACTGCAGTTGACCATTCAGTGCAGCTGAGAGCCAAAGTACTGAAATATCTAAGAGATAGAAAATTTACTGTTTCAGATCTACCATAGTATGGAAAGTGGATTAGTAATAGTTAGTTAATGCCTTCTTTTAGGTGGTCCAACGGCCAAGGTAATATTACATCGTCGAACCTAAGATGTCCATTCAAGGAGAAACAACATCCATACTATAGGTAGGATTTGTACCCTCGACCTTTGGGTTCCTGGGCCAGCATTTTACTGACGTGGCTACCACTGCCATCGAATCATGATGGGGAAATTTCTGTGGTAGGTATCCTCCAAATATTTTTCAGAGGAAGTTATTTTGGACTTCCAACTCTTTTGATATGTATTCACTATGGTTTTGGTATCCAAGTCACTCATGACATTTATAAGTCTTTGGCCTGAGAAAACCTTTCAAATGCCTAGCATGTGCAACATGTATTCTTTGTAAACATTGATTTGCTGGTTACCAACCTTCATTACTTTCTGGATGCAGTTGGGCAGTTTGCAAAACCAGGTTGTATTACTTCTACTACTAATACTAAAACCTTTCAAGGCAGCTCTTTTAGCAGTGTTTTAATTTTGCCTTGAATGCTATATTTAAAATTGTATCATAAGATGAGTTTTTTTGCTTTTTTCTCAATTTAATTTTTAAATCTATAATATGTGCAAATATAAAGCATTGCCATGGAAAGGATTTGAGGCATTGAGGGAAAAGTTAAATGCAGTGATAAAAATCTTAAAGACTATTAACTTCATCTGAGCTACTGCTTTTGCATTTCAACACAATCAATATTATTAATAAGAATGGTGAAATTGAAAATTGATTGTTGAACTACAATGAAATGCTATGTATTTAAGCCTGAAATTCCTTTTTTAGTATTGCTTCCTCTGTTCTATGAATGGTATGATAATTCTCTAACTTTTTACAGTGATATAGGTAGGTACTTTTAAACTTTGATGAGGGGATGAAAGACTCATGACTTGTATGGAGGGGCGATGAAAGTGTGCAAATCTAACTTCTCTCCAAGGCAGCTAGTGTAAAACGTTTAACAGACTATATTTAATTTGGTAAGCAGTTAAGTTAGATTTTAAATTTGTTAACATAAAGTCGAGGGAGAGGAAATATTGTAGGCCCCATTACTAATATGTTGATACTATTATGTAAAGGAATGTTTTACTCATTTTGTTGAAGAGGTTATTAAAGAATAGATTGCGGACAGATGACGAATTAGTTGGTGACATTTTAAGTCAACTGAAGGAATGGATGATATACTTAAGGTATATTATATATAGCCTAAGCAATGAAAAAATGGTCAGTGGATGGATTCAAGCCCAGGTATCCTTCCACATTGGCCCAATATTGTATCAAAAGGTAGATAATATTGGCCTCACGAAACTCCATATTGGCTACTGCTTGAAACACAGTGTGTTTCTTTTCCAATCAACACTTCTGCAATACTTATAAGTATAATAACTGTAAGTTGACCCTTTTTATACTCCGCAATTGTTGAGGGAGTGTAAAAAGTCAATTCATTCTTCATTAAATATGCCACTTGTATAATTTTCACATAGAAATAATTATATGTTATATAGTCACTTGAATAGTTAAATAATTTCCAGAAAACTGTCATCAGATCAAAGTTAAAAATAAATTAACTTGCAGAGTTGTTTTCATGTTTAGCAGTACAGTTTCAGTTACTCTCTCGTCTTATTTCACATTGGTTCTCAGTGATAGATACGTAATCGAGGAAACTCCTATTTATCTCACCTGTAGTGAAAGAATATCAGTTATGTATATGCATATCGGTCATGCTTATTTTATCTGCAAAATGGTCATCATCATCATCATTGGTCAACAATCCTAGGATTGGTTTGACGCAGCTTTCCACTCGATTCTTCTATCGGCCAACCTTTTCATTGTGACGTAATTCTTCTCTTTTACACTCTTCACAACTTGTTCCATATATCTCATACGAGGCCTGCCTTTTCCAATCTTCCCGTTCACTTTTCCCTCGACGATAGTCTTCATCAGGCCGTCGTGTCTCAAGATATGGCCGATTAAGTTTTCCCTTCTTCTTTTTAGAGTTGTCAGCAGACTTCTCTTTTCTCCTACTCTTCTTAGCACTTCCTCGTTACTTACTCGGTCGATCCATTTAATCTTCAGCATTCTTCTGTAACACCACATTTCAAATGCTTCTACCCTTTTCTTCTCCGCTGCTGTCATCGTCCATGATTCACTGCCGTAAAGAAAAATGCTCCAGATGTATGTTCTGATGAACTGTTTCCTTACTTCTATGGTTGTATTTCCTGCTGTAAGTAGATTCTTCTTTTGAAAGAATGCCCTCTTTGCCTGGGCTATTCTACTCACTATTTCTTTCTTGCTTCGTCCATCGTTGGTTACTCTGCTTCCCAGGTAACAGAACTCTTTCACCTGTTCCAGTTTCTGTTTTCCTAGTTTAACGTTGGTTTTCGCCTCTTCTCTTTTGCTGCACACCAATATCTTAGTCTTCTTCTTATTGATCTTCAGCTGATATCTGGCCATAGTCCTTTCCATGGTTGTTAGCATCTTATTCAGCTCCTTCTCTGTCTCTGCTATGAGAGCTATGTCATCAGCGAATCGTAGCATACTGATTGTTTCTCCGTGGATTTTCACTCCAGAACACTTCTCCTTGACTTCATTGATGGCTCTCTCGATGTAAACATTAAAAATTACGGGAGACAGTGCGCAGCCTTGTCTCACTCCTTTCCTTATTCTTGCCTCTTCACAGCTGGGTCCAGATATAATCACAGCAACTTGGTTTTTGTACAGACTGTGTATAATTCTTCGGTCATTGTAGGACACTCCAATTCCCTTCAGAATTCCAAGCATTGAATCCCAATCCACGTTGTCAAAGGCCTTCTCTAAATCCACAAATGCAATGAACGTCGGTTTGTTCTTCTCCATTCTCTTCTCTATAAGTAGCCTAAGGGCCAATATTGCTTCCCTTGTACCCTTACTTTTCCTGAATCCGAATTGATCTTCATCCAGGAACTCCTCTGCTTTTCGTTCTATTCTTCTGTAGATGATCCTGGTCAGTATCTTCGATGCATGCGTCGTCAGGCTTATAGTCCTAAAATTTTCGCATTTCTCTGCTCTCTTCTTCTTGGGAATAGGAATGATGATGTTTTTCTCGAAGTCCCTTGGAATTTCCCCTGTTGAATACATGTCGCAGATGGTTTTGTAGAGATGAATTAATGTCTTCTCTCCTGCATTTTATTAGTTCTGCAGGGACATCATCAATACCTGAGGCCTTATTCATCCGAAGATCCCTTACTGCAGCGTCGAATTCCGATCTTAATATTGATGCCCCCATATCATCTATTTCCACTTCGCTTTCCTCTTCAATAGCTTTTGTGCTGAGATTTTTTCCATTGTATAGCTCTTCCAGATATTCTTTCCATCTCTTCACTTTGTCCTCGTTTTCAATCAAAATTCCTCCATTCTTGTCCCTAATGGCATTGCCTCTTGCGCTCCGTTCCTTGAAGTGGTTCCTCACTATGCTGTAGGCCGCTTCCACCTTTCCAAGTGCAAGGTTGCTTTGTACATCTTCGCAAAGATTTTTCAACCACAGCTCTCTAGCTTTCCTTGCTTTGCGACTTATTTCGTTCCTTATTCTTTTGTAGCAGAGCTGCCCTTCTTCAGTTTTCGCATTCTTATACTTTCTTCTTTCTTCAATCAATTCTAAGACTTCCTCCGTGATCCATGGCTTCTTCTTGGCAACTTTTCTTCTTCCAAGAACTTCCTTTGCGGCTTCCTGTAGTCCACATTTAATGTTTTCCCAACGCTCTTCCACTGATTTCTCATTCAGGTTCTCTCCTATGTGGTTTCCCACTGCTTTTTGAAATGCCAGCTGATGTTGAGCCTCCTGTAGTTTTTCTACTTGCCATATATTCTTCTTTGTTTTCTTCAATTTCTTTAATTTTAGATGACATTTCATCATCACTAAATTATGGTCACTGTCGATGTCTGCCCCAGGGTAGCTTTTGCAGTCCTTCACTTGGTTTCTAAATCTCTGCTTCACTAAAATGTAGTCTATTTGATATCTTCTTCTGTCTCCTGGCATTTTCCATGTGTATCTTCTGCGGTTGTGATTTTTAAACAATGTGTTGGCAACCACTAACTTATGTTGAGTGCAGAACTCCAGCAGCCTTTCTCCTCTTTTGTTTCGGTTTCCCAATCCGTATTTTCCAGTTATTCTTCCATCTTGACCTTCGCCGACAATAGCGTTCCAGTCTCCTAAAATAATTAGGTTTTCTTCTCCTCTTACCTGTTTTATAACTTCCGTGATATCTTCGTAGACGTCTTCCACTTCTTCATCTTCATAGTCAGTCGTAGGCATGTAAACCTGCACCACCAAATTGGGGAAATTTTTAAAGGGCACAAAAAAACCCCTTTTTTATGTTTTAATTATCACAATAAAATTAATGGCAGCAATCAACTGAAAATATATGTCCTCCCAAATATCAATGTTACCATACAAGGTACTTGTATGTGATTTTTATAAGGTTTAACAGTAATTAAGCATCAATGTAGCCGATGGCTTTGTCTGTTGGATTTGAGGGGTTGTCAATGTGCAGTTACATGGGGTAGCCAATATTGGGGTTTAGTGGGGGAGCTAATATCTCCAGCTTGTGGGATTACCTCAATCTGGAGGTTAAAATGTCAGTGTTGTGGGAGCAGACAAGTTAATTTTGTACCATTTTTCTCATCTGACTGACATTCTTGTATTGTTTTGTACATGATTTTTATCCGAATACCACTAATATTTGCTTTCCTTAAGAGTCTATTAGTCTAAATTCAGCATTGTTTTTCTTCAGCTTACTCCTTCTTTGCATAGCATGAACATTAACTGAATAGTTTGCGGCGAGACTTGGTGAAATTGCTTCATGATGAAATGAAAAACTTTGTAAATTTCTCACAGGTAATATTAATCGACCAGTTTCGTCACTGTGCGACATCATCAGGTACAAATACAGGAAATGAACAACCATATATACATTGGGTCCATGGGGGTGGAAGGCTGTTCAAGGGGGGGGAAGGTTGAACTGGAAGGCCAGGGAGGGATTTGGGGGGGGGGGGGAGGGGGGAATTTCCAGGGAAGCTAGGAAGATTGGTATGGTTTGTCCGTGAGTGACACCATGTGGCAAGGTGGGAGGGTAAGGATGATGGGTAGTGATGACAGGTGATGGGAGGTTAAGTAAAGGGGAATGGGATAGGAAAAGAACACCATTAAGCAAAATCCCTTGATCACGATTTACGACTTTTAAAATTTCCATGTACTCTAGGCCATCCAGCTTTGGTCCCTTCTTCTCCACATGGAGGATCTCTGTTTCAAATACACTCACATGATTGGCTTCTAACAAATGTTTTGCAAACAATGATGAGGGATTGTTATTTTTGAAACATGATTCGTGTTCTTTTACTTGCATTTTGACTTTCCTGCCTGTTTGCCCGATGTATATTTTTTAGCACATATCTCAATTGAGTTTATATACTCCACTCTTTTGTAATATACTCCACTCTTTTGGTCTACCTTGTCTTTAGCATGGCTGATTAAGTTTATTAATAATTTTTTGTTATAAAAGACTGGTTTAAATTTGTGGGAAAAAATTTTGTTATTTTATTGGAAATGCTTCCCAAGAAATGGATTCTATGCCATTTGGTGACTTTTTCTTCTGCGAGGAGTGTTGGGAAAATGTTTTCCATGGCTAGCTTGCATCGTTTTCTGTTTCATAGGTTATCAATGAGATTGGTGGAGTATCCATTGTTAACTGTTATCTGTTTGACTGTGTTCAGTTCTTTTGTTATGTTGACCTCTGACATGGGGATGATCTCTGGCATGAACGTGCTTGGTTGTTTTGAGTTTTATTGATTCACACAAAATGGCCTTTCATTAAAAGGAAACTACTGTGTTGTGATTTCCCATGCATACTTTATTGCTTTCAGGGATATTTTAATGTACTTGAAGCCTTATAAAAGGACCTCCAGTTTTTTCCCAATGGCGTGCACAAAGTGCATGAGACTGAAATTATGACCTTCCACAAAGAATGCCCTAAAGAACACCCCTCTTTGGGGAAATCAATTCTTCCCTGAAAAATATTGATCCAATGTTAATGATTGAAGTGACTCCAGAATCAAACATTTTCACCATCTAAAACTTTAAAATATGAGGCAGTTTCTTCTTCTGGTTTGTATTGTTTAGATCATTCTCAAATTCACTGCCTGAGAAGCCAGTTGATGTTCTGCTTGATGGGTATGTCTCCCACACAAATATTATCGGGCACATGAACTCAGCATCATCCAGGAAATTGGGATAGATGATTTCAATGTGAAGTCTGCAGTACAGTGCAACAAAGCTCATAATCAATTAATGGCAAGAGAAAGAAATATAACAATTTTGATAGCGATTTCTCCAGCACTGTCAAAGCAAAATAAACTTGGATGATTGAAAAAAATGATATTTTCAGGAATTTTGCTCACTGCCTAATAATGAAAATGTAGGCACTGATATTTATTTTATCACTCCTTTATTTCAGTAAACAATTAGAATTTTGCAATCTTAACCCATTGGCTTAAATAGACTGTGATTCTCAGGCTGGCAGAACTTGGCCTTCTGTTAATGAGCCAGCGAATCGCTGGGTGCCTTAATTGAGAAATAGTAAAAAAGGAGTGAAAAACAAGAGTAAAAAATTAAAAATATAAAACAGAAAATAAGAGAAAAAAATAAGTACAAAATAAGAGTAAAAAAGGAGTAAAAATACCAAGCTAATGAGTTAAATACATGATTTTTAATGGGTACCCAGTTTCACCCTACCATTCAGCAAAGCCCCCAAATTATGGAATATCCAAAAAAATTGCATTTTTATGCAAGTGATATACATTGTCCATCAAAATACACAATAATCTAATGGAATAGATATGCGTAATGACTACTAGCTCCTCATTTCCCAAATTTTTCTTCCAAGAGGGGGTTAATGCACCTATAAAATTGTTAGGTGCCAGGTTTCACCCTACTTTTCCCTGATTGATAAAAACAAAATGTCTACAATGTCTTAGATATTTTCAGTGCCTATGAGATGTAAAAACATTATAAGAAGGTGAATAACCAATCTTATGCTCCCTGTTAAGCGACTTGCAACAAAAATTGATAGTGTGGTTCAAAGTATTATAATTGTAAGTGAATGCTCTTACTAAATGTATGGTCAAATCTCCCAATAATGGACATTTTTTGGACCGGAAATTTGTTCACTATTGAGAGGTATCTGCTATTTTGAGGGGGCCTGAGTTAGGACAGGTTTTTCTATGGAGTAACTATGACAAATTGCATTTCATTGCGAGTTTATTTTCTTAATCTTTGAGAAATACGTCCTTTCAACAAAACAATGATGGAATGAAACAATTATGCATTTTTTATCCATGGAGCAACTGTGTATTGAAATCATCGTGATCACAAGAAGAATAAAAAACTAGGTCACTAGAAAAGAGATACATACTTACTAGCATGGTAAGCAGTGAGAGGAAAGTAAACAGGCAGGAGCACGAACTCATAGATATATGTACACCCAGATTACTTCCTAATTTCTAAGACAAAGTTTTTTTCTGGAATATTTGCTTCAGGATGTGGGAGATTTTGATCAGGGGAAGAGAAATGTTTACAGGATAGGTTTATAGGATAGCTCATTGAGCTTGTCCGTAAATCTGTGCAATTGAAGGAAAAATGGTTCTTTCTGTTGTGCATGTCCGTTATTGAGAGTGCCTGCAATTCAGAGGTATTAGTTCCATAAGTCTCCATGTTCTGCTGCAGGGCATTGAAAAACTGTCTGTTTCAAAGAGGCATCTGCTATTTGGAGGTGTCCAATATGGGAGGAAAGATCTGGTGCTTTCCCGGCGTATCTGCTGCGTGAAGGTTTCTCAGGTCCTCCACTGGGTTATTGCATCCATGTCCGCCGACATTTCGATTCCCGACTCGGTCATCATCTTCAGGGCTTCTGAATGCCGTATTGCAAAAATTGTCCTCCTTATATATTCTTCTCCTGGGGTCAGGTGTCTCCTGATTGGTCGATCGACCAACCTTCAGAAGGGCGCCTCCTGATTGGTCGAGAATTTCCCCTGTTCTCTTGTATGAATTTGAGGATCGGTCTCCAGGTGTTGCTTAGCTGGAAGCCTGTGTCCCTATTCAAATTCTTCTTTTTGAGGCGGATTTCAATGGCTTCCTTGACAACCCGATCCCAATAGCCATGTGATTGGCAAAGACGTTTTGCCTCGTGTGATCACAGCTGACGCTGTGTCCCGCGATGGCTGACTTTTCCAGTTGCACCAACCTAAGGTGCCTTCTGTGCTCCTTCATCCTGGTCTCAATAGGTTTCACCGACATACACAACGCCACACTCGCATGGTATCTGGTAAACTATGGGAGTCTTGAGGCCAATTGGGTCCTTCGTGTTGGCTAGTTGGTGTCTTAACTTAGCCGGTGGTACATGAATTGTGGCTTGAAGTGCTTGATGCCGCATTGTGCTATTGTTATATATGCCGTCCCGGTGAAGTGTCTTCTCTCTGATTGTTCGGCTGAGGATTCCCATTTCTTTGACAAATAAGGTGGTAGTTTGGGTTGAAATGTGTCTTACAGGTGTTGTGAAGATGATAGCTGTCTTTGTGGTTGAGGTTTTGAGGGTGTTTCTTATTTCTATGGCCTATTGAATAATCCTTGGGAAAAAGCAGGATTCTCTGGCAATCACCTTGGTATCTTCAAAGTTGACACTGTGACCTAGTTCTGACAACGTAAGCTCCACCACAGCAGAAAGGTGGAAATGTTTGTTCTTAACAGCTCTTCTGTGCTCTTGTGGAGGGCACTTCAGAGCTCTTCTTTTTTGCCCTATGTAGGACATCCCACAGCTATAAACAATCTTGTGAACTCCTTGGTAAAAATTGAAATTGAAAAGGTTCTTTTTTGTTCTGGGACTATGAATTGTATGAATTTGAATCAACTTTGTTGGCATGGGGGAGAACGTGGTTCTTAGCTCTGGGTAGTACTTCTCATGCCTTCTTAATGCAGTTGAAGTAGGTGATGACATCATACTTCTGGAGGAGTCTGGTGATCTTGTCAGTGGTGCCTGCCACATATGGTATAGTACCATGCATGAAAATATGCATTTACTAATGACATGTTGGACATCAGAATGATAAAATCTCTTTGTGTACCAACGGTCTGCTGTTAAAGCATAATAATAGGATCTGGACCCTTATTATTAAAAACAGTGAAAGAATTAGTGAAGAGTGCAGAAAAATATTTATGAGAATTGTTAATCTCTATTCAGGTCTCTCTATGTCTTTTGATATCCCTTTTAAGGAAACAGTAGATTAATTAAACATGCAACCACTAACTGTTTGCCTACAGCTAGCTTGCCTAATGTTATGGTGTTATAATTTGTAATATATTATCCAACTTTGACTGAATTAGTATCATTAAATTGTAAATTTCTTTCTGCAAGGCACTATTTTATTCTATGTGAAATTCTGCTGCCAACCAGTCTCTTACCATTGACATCTTTTTAGATTGCTTGTTTCTAAAAATTCTGTATTTTCAACTTCAGGCCTGCAGGCCAGTGTGCCATGTCATATTCATGTTTTGAGAAAGAGTGCCTCATTAGTGAGTTACATTGATTCCATCATGTCATAACTTCCCAATACATCTGTTAAATTTACATGCATTTATTTCTTGGAATTGTGGGTCTTTTTACAAAATTATTATTTGTTACTATACATGGCTGGCAACTGAGGTCATATGTGCTATTAATTATAGATGGATATTAGGGAATAGGTAGGCATTTAGGAAGTAGAGGAGGTGTAGAGTGAAATCCAGCATCGGCACTTGCCTGCTCTAAAGGAAAAGCTCATTGGTATCCTTAGTTTAACGTCACATCAGATGGAAGGAGTACTGATATTGAAATGCTCTCCATATGACAATAGGGTGGGGACCAGAATATCAATAAAAAATCTCTGCCACTGCCAGGATTTGAACACTGGTCCTCAAATTAGGAACCCAGTACCTTGGCCTCTACAATGACTCAATTCTTCAAATTCAATGGTATCAGGCATAACTTTGTGGGAATCATGCATAACAAAATAATAAGAGTTGACTTTGTTTTTACACATGGTTTTATTCAACATGAACTAGGTTTCCTTGATGTTCCTCAGCAATGAAATCTAGGTTGCGTTGATTAAAATCATGCAGAAAAACGAAGTCAACTCTTATTATTCGTCATACCAATTCTTCAAAATTACTTCCTTACATTTTATTAAATTATGTAGCTGAACTCCACAGAAAAAAATATCATTCGCCTTGTCCGGGATTCGAATCAAGATCCCCTGATTTCCGACTAGTTGATTTTAACCAACTAAGCTACAGAGGCATCATCTTTCCCTGTGGAAATATATGGAACTCCTTGTGGAAATCAGGGGATCTAGGTTTGAGGCCTAGTCAAGGCAAATGTTATTTTTCTCTGTGGAATTCTGCTGTTGTGCGATTTCAGAATGTAATGCCATTTAGATTCTCGAGGCCAGTTCACGTCCTTCAGTTTGTTCTATTTAGAGATGAGTCGATACCAAAATTTATCGATACCGATACAGATTCCTGGAAAATCGATTCTCGATACCGATACCATCAACCTATACATATATCTTTTACCTAGTTTTCCTATACATTATCATTAAATGTTCCATGAAATCTAAAATTACAATTTTACGAAACAATAATTTGAATATACTATTTACTTTGCGAAAAAAACTTCTGATATTCCACTATGAGGAAATTTTGAAAATAAAAACGGTTTGATTACACAAGAGTTTTATTTTTTTTACATGAGCATGTTTAATAACAAATGTCATGTTTAATAACAAAACATGTTTGTTATCAGATAAAAAATGGCATAAAGGCCACTTTACACGATACAATTTTTTGTACAATTTCTTATACAAACGCTTGTATGAGGGAACTGTACTGTGTAAAGCGGTAAATTGTGTGAATGCTTGTGCGAATATCTGAATGGCTGGACGAAAAACAGAACCTTTTCTAATTCCATTTAGACAAACATACAATTTCGTTCAGTTTATACAAGCGTTTGTACAAGAAATTGTACAAAAAAATGTATCGTGTAAAGCGGCCTTAACAGATTCAAAATAATATGACTGACATGCCATAAGTTGAATTTTAATATGATTAATAATTATTTATAAGAGTAATAAAAACAGTAACCTAAATTATAGTTCAAACTTTCAACATTAAGAAATAAGAATAAAAGGTCATGACACAAACCCTTTAGCCTACTTTAGGTTTTTGTTAAAAAAAATCAACATTTTTAGCCTCTCTGGATCAAGGCCATTTTGTTTCTGGTCACAAATGTTTCCTGCTGTGCAAAGTATGTTTCTCATTTTTGACAAGAAACTCATATTTCATGTTATTTTAGGATTTTTAATCTATGCAGAAAAACAGCAACAATTGTATTTCCAAAAAACAAGTTAATTTATAGTAGAAAAAATCAACTTCCCATCATATGTGTGGATAATATTTTCCTGGATCAAGATTTACGGATGCTATAGCTATATTTTATTACTTCTAATATAAAGTTCACTTTCCTTATCACATACTCATCAAACAGTATATTTTTTTAAACCTGTACAACTATTGTTTAAAGTGTAGTTAAAAGAAACATTATAAGTTCATTTTCATTAATATTTGAATTATTTTCCAAACTACAAGATCCTAGTGATGCCATATTGTATCACCTTCTATCCAGAAAGGTATAAATGTAATTATTCAAAAAAGACTTCAAAAAGCATGTCACATGCCAAGAATAATATAATATAGAATATTAAATAATAAACGAAATCAAAAACCTAAAATTAATTCAGTGCGCAATTGGTTTACATCAACTTGGGTTGCTGTGAAAATCAAATTCTTGAATGCTTTAATCTTTTTTTAGAAACACAAAAAAAGTTAGATGTGGTCAGAATATTCTCTTTATGGAATATCTGGTGGTTCCATTTTTAAGATGAAAAATTACATAGCTTAGAATATTCCAAGCTGCTAAACAAGTAATTTTGCAATGTCTTCTTAATAATAACCCTTAAAATGGAAATTGTGAGTTTTATGCTCATAAGGAGAGGTTGTGTAACTCGGATCATGAAATGAGATGAGCCTTTTTTCAAACTACTAGAAGGAAAATAAAGAAATAATTGTCTCAGCCTTTTTCTCCATTGGCCCGGGATCCCAAGAAATAAATCAGAATGACATGCAGGGAGCCTGCATTCTCTGAACTGGGGTAAGCCGACAATAGTAGAGTGGGGTAGTGTACTGCAGTTAGTGAAGTTAGATTCTTATCGATGTTTAAAAGTTTTCTTTCAGCCATTGAATCAAAAATTTTATCATCCTTTATTTCCAACCCTTGTATGCGAATACTGAATTTTTTGTACTTTTATCGCTTAAACTAGGCTTACAAATGCTTCGCTCAAAAATACATTGTAAAGTTAAGGTACAGTTTCCATGGCTTTAATTCTGTAGTCAATTATTTTTCCAATCACTTTCATAAACACCAAATTTTATTATTTTTATTTATTTTGTTGACTTATATTGACATGAAATTTCTGATAATCTACTTTTTTTAACTGCCTGCTTGCCTTATTATAGGAATACAGCATGATGGCATTACTAGGCAGTGTTAAGGATCGAACGCGCGAACGGCAGAACACTAGCTCACTACATTTTTAAAAACTTCATTATCATCAGTTCATGCGAGTCTGGTGAATGTGAGCAACCCGTGTGACATTCTGCTTTATTTTTTTCCCACTTATCCGGGCCTGTGGAGGAGAAAAAAAGGCAAGACATTTATTTCTTTATTTCACTCTGGTAGCGTGGAAAAATTTCATCTCATTTCGTTACCCAAGTTACAATCCTCTCCTTGTCAGTATCTACCATACCTACATTACATTCGCAGGGCGCATCGATTACTAAGCTGCAAAATTTAAAAAATTTCCGATCCTGATACGATATTATAGTATTCCAATATGATTTCAGCAGCGAATGAAATGAAAGATCCATGGGTCTTTGGAAATAACCCAACCATCCCTAATTTTTGAGTGATACATTCGTAAATCTAATTTAAAAAATAAAAGTATAAAAAAGTGAGTATTCAGATGTAAGGGTTTTAAATTGAATGATAAAATTTTTGATGCAATAACTGAAATAAAGTATTAAACTAAGATAGGGATCGAACTTCCTTTGGTACACTAGCTCTTGATGCCCGCCTGATCCCTGCGAATGTAGGCTACCCACGTGACATTCTACATGTTTTTTTCTCGTGATGCTGGGGTAAATGGAAAAAAGGCATATTTCTTTACTTTGCTTCTAGTTACAGGGGAAATTTTTCATCTAATTTCATGATATGACTTATGCAAAACTCTCCTTGTCAATATCTACCGCACCTATAGTAGTGCAGGGGGATTCTTTGATCGCTAACCTGCGAAAATTTAAAATCTACGATCCGAATCCGATTTTACTCTGTGTCTTTGGATCCGGATCCGAGTAAAATGGTAAAATGATAGATCTGCGAATCTTTTCCACCCTGTGGATCTGCCACTGTGAAATATAGAGTAGTACATTTTTGCTTGAGGCTTTTGCAGCACTCTTGCACTGGTTTCTCAGGTAATGCTGTATCAGTGTATCTTGACGATGACATTTAGTGGCCAATGCAGGCCACATCTTCAAGTGATTCAGACCGGATCTGAAGATGTGGCCTGCATTGGCCATGAAGCATCATCGTCAAGATACACTGATGCAACATTACCATGGAGATACCTGCAGTAGTAACTTTTTTTAATTTTTAGATGAATATTGAAAAATATAATGTGAGTATCCTTATGAAATGTATCCTCCCTGGTGATGGAGCTAGTGAGGGTTTTTCAAAATGTATTAAGGCAATTTTTTATCCTTTTGTGTAATTTATGGAGTGGCAGGGACAATATGTATTCGGTCTTTAAACACATTGTGGACTGGTCACGAGTTTACTCATGTTTTGCATGTCACCTGTTAAGGATGGGTCATGAGTATACTTGTGTTTACATGTATTTTGCAATTGTATTGCAGATGTAGTTAGGAAAAAATAATTTTATATATGCCTTGCATATTATTAATTAATCATCTAGCTCCTGCTTTATTTCACTAATGCAGAATCTTCAAGCCAAAAGTTTTATGAAGTTTATGAGATATAAATTATTTAATAACTGTATGAAAAAAAGTTGGAGAAAATTCGCGGCCACTGAGGAAAGCTACAAAAAAAAATGTCCGGTCTGCAATGTGTTAAGATGAGTTACTGTTTTCTGTTAGATTCTCTTTTATGGGCTCCATATTCATCATATAATCATATAATGAAAACAGCTGTAGTTATAGGTACCAATCCATGCACATATACTGAGGGCATCACATCATATAAATGGTAGAGATTTTTAAATGGCTTTTAATTTGTCTTATGTTCATGGTTCATTATGGAGTGAAAGATTCCAAGTTTTCTTTTGCAATATGGTCATCATAATCCACTCCAACACCACAGGGACTCTAATTCATTACTGAAGATTTCTGTGGTGTGATTGTGATGAAGAACATTTTCTGAGATTTATTTTTGTGTCACTCATTCTGATTCACTGACATTCATGCCAGCGTCTTCAGGTCTGATCTGACTGGATAACGCAGATCACAACTTCATTGAATACCTTGAAGTACCTATTCAATGAAGTTGTGATCTGCATTATTCAGGCTTCACCATCTATCAGATTTATTCTGAATTGTTCAGTTTTTTCAAGTTTTTGAATTGGGTGTTTATGGACATCTTTATTTTTCAATGACCTCCAGAGTATACCATGCTGGTTCCTGACATACTGGTTATAAGTAACTTATAAAGTATTTAGGACACAATACCTCTGAAATGCTCTATATGTGAATCCATTTATTTTCAGGCATAAGAAAGGAAGGTTTTTGTTGAGAAAGTATTCACCATCATTATCGGCACATCTACTGAATCATGGAATCAATTGAAGAGCATGAGAATATTTGATATGTAAGTAAAAGGAAAATTGATTCTAACACTGCAACCTCCTTTTTTATTGATAACAATAATATGTGCCCGAGTATGACTGTCTGATCTAATTGGGTTTAAGAGTTTAGAAATCTTCTTGGCTTGCCCAAATTGATTTGTGATATCTATATCTCTGTTAAGTCATGCATTATTATTATCAGTGTTCTTACATTTATGGTAGGTTTTATGGGTGTGGAAAGAATTTTTCCCATGTTTCACATGAAATTGTCGTTTAGTTCTACATACTTCCTACTTCTTATTGTTCTGTTTAAACTACCCATTTTTCTCCTCCCTCTACCATGAATAACCAACATTTTCCCCCTATCATGTCCCCTAAAACACTCTTGCGCCTTAATACCTATTTCACACACTTTTTCTCCTAATTTCTTCAAGTAACTTGATTTCCTTCCTCACTATCATCAACATTTCCTTGCTCATCTTTCTTTCCACCTGTAGTGAGCGCAAATGTATTGCTATTTGCGTTCACTAAGGTAGAGGAATTCGGATGTGGTATGCGAGGCGAGTGGCGGCAGGTGTCTAAAAGAAGAACACGCACCGGTAAAATTCGTTGTGGTTCGTCGTTCATCGTTGTTCATTGTTGTTGGTTGTTGCTGTGGGCAGGACGTTACGCTGCCGGTACGAGATGCCAGAGAAGGGCATACGAGTCTCCTCCGGGTTCCGTTGATCGTCGCGTCTACACTAGTATGAGATAGGTAGACAGTGCCACACGTAGACGCAGCCATCCAGGGTACTACCGCACCTAGCTTCGCCGCCGCCGCGCATCCGACACTCCTCTGCCTCCGCAGCCTTCCTCCTACGACACTGGTAACAAAGATCCTTGTTTCCTTATGTACCGAAAGATGCTACTTGTATGACGTCATTGGACTCCTGACACCAAGGGCAAGAACCCACAGTTATGTGTACAGGTTCGAGTCCCCGTAATAGCATGCAAGGCCGAGCTCCACACACCTGCCATACATTCTCCATCCTTCTCCGCACCCACATCTTAAAAGCCAACTGTCTATTTTCCTCCTTTTTCCTCAAACTCCAGGTTTCAGCACCTTCAGCACCATACAATGCCATGCTAAATATCTGAAATTTCACCAATTTTTTCCCTCATGTCCCAACTTTTGTCTCTTGTCCCACTTTTGAACCCTGTCATTAGTTCCCTTCTGCAAATGAACATCTATTTGTCCAATGGAATTCTTGTTTGAACTTCACTGCTGCAATACCCCTTTTCCTTCAACAAACTATCCAGGTAAAGCTATATTCCTCTGCCTGCTCTACCTCTTACCTTTAAATTTAATTTTTCCTTTTTTGTTCTGGAATATCTAATCACTTTTGATTTAACATGGCTTATCCTCGTATCATATCTTTCACATTACTCTTGTTATCTAGTATTTTTGTATGTCATTGATCTGGATGGCTAACTGGCACTTGATCATCTGTGAAACTCATCAATTTTGTAAACTTTCACCCCACCTTCACTTCTATATTTGCACATCCCATACCTCAATCATCCTTCTGTTGAATACTGTTAATAACATATAACCCATCTCAACCCTTCCCATATTACCACGTAATCCAATGTTCCATCTGCTATTCCCACCTTTCATGGTGATGCATGAATTCATGATCAGTCTTATATTTCAATCTCGTAATCCTATCTTCTGCAATGTTTCCGTAGTCTTTTCTCACCTCATTCCATCAAATGCCTTTTTTGTAACAAAAGAAATGCAAAAACATCTTCATTATATTCCAAGTTCCTTTCTATTATATGTAATTCTTGTCACTGATATCACATCCAGTTTCCCTCTGCTTTTGGAATTCAAATTGATCTTCCCCTAGACATTTTTTTTTCACCCCTCTGTTGATAGTTCTTCAACGTTCACCACACATTGGGTTAATAAATAGTCCCATAGTCTTTGAATTTTCTTATTTTACTCTTTTTGGTAAGGTTTTTTAATGCAGTCTTTACAAAATCCTCAGGCTTAATTCTCTCCTTATGAACTTCTATGAACAGCATCATGAAATCTTTCTTGTTCACCTCTTCCTATGTTCTTCAGGGACTCTGGTGGGCTATAATCATTTCAAGTGTCATTTCTTGCATTGCCTCACATTCTAGTATTCTTGGACATAGTTCTTTCTTATTTATGAACTTTTCCTCTTCTGTATCCTAGCACATAGGCATTATCACTACCATGCAGATCTCTCACAGCTGAATCAGTCATCATCATCATGGGTCAACAATCCTAGGATTGGTATGACGCAGCCCACCACTCGATTCTTCTATCGGCCAAGTTCTTTATATTAACGTAGTTACTCTCTTTCACATCCTTTACGACCTGCTCTATATAGCTCATATGAGGCCTGCCTTTTCCAATCTTCTTGTTCACTTTTCCTTCAACGATTGTCTTCATCAGGCCATCGTGTCTTAAGATATGGCTGATTAGGTTGTCCCATCTTCTTTTTATAATTTTCAGCAGACTTCTCTTTTCTCCCACTCTTCTTAGGACTTCTTCATTTGTCACTCAGTTGATCCATTTTATCTTCATCATTCTTCTGTAGCACCACATTTCGAATGCTTCTACCCTTTTCTTCTTCGCTGCTGTCATCATCCATGCCTCACTGCCATAAAGAAACATGCTCCAGATGTATGTTCTGATGAATTGTTTCCTTACTTCTACGCTTGTATTTCCAGCTGTAAGTAGAATCTTCTTTTGATAGAATGCCCTCTTTGCTTGGGCTATTCTACTTACTATTTCTTTCTTGCCTCGTCTATCGTTTCTTATTCGGCTTTCTAGGTAATAGAACTCTTTCACCTCATCAAGTTTTTGTTTTCCTAGTTTGACATTAGTTTTGGCCTCTTCTCTCTTGCTGCACAACAATATCTTAGTCTTCTTTTTATTGATCTTCAGCTGATGTCTGGCCATTGTCCTTTCCATGGATACTAGAGCCTCATTCAGATAACTCTCTGTCTCTGCTATGAGTGCTATGTCATCAGTGAATCGCAGCATGCTTATTTTTTCTCCATGGATAGTCACTCCTTAAGACTTCTCTTTGATTTCGTTGATGGCTCTCTCAATGTAAACATTAAAAATTACTGGAGGAAGAGCATAGCCTTGTCATACTTCTTTCCTTATTCTTGCTTCTTGAGAGCTGGCTCCAGATTTTATCACAGGTACTTAGTTTTTATACAAACTGTGGATAATTCTTCGGTCATTGTACAATACTCTAATTCCTTTCATAATTTCAAGCATTGAATCCCAATCCACGTTGTCAAAAGCCTTCTCTAAATCCACAAATGTAAAGACTGTCGGCTTGTTCTTCTCCATTCTCTTCTCTATGAGCATCCTAAGGTCCAATATTGCTTCTCTTGTACCCTTACTTTTCCTAAATCCGAATTGATCTTCATGCAGGAACTCCTCTGTTTTTCATTCTATTCTTCTGTAGATTGTCAATAACTTTGATGCATGTGTCATCAGGCTTAGAGTCCTAAAATTTTTTCATTTCTCCACTCTCTTCTTTTTGGGAATAGGAATTATGATGTTTTTCTCGAATTCCCTGGGTATTTCTCCTGTTGAGTACATGTCGCAGATAGTTTTGTAGAGTTGGGTTAATGTCTTCTCTCCTGCAATTTTTTTTGTCTGCGGGCATATCTACAATTCCAGAAACCTTATTCATCCGAAGGTCCCTTACTGCAGGGTCGAATTCTGACCTTAATATTGATGCTCCCATATCATCCGTTTTGACTTCGCTTTCCTTTTCAATCACTTTCATGCTGAGATTGTTTCCGTTGTATAACTCTCCCAGTTATTCTTTCAATTTCTTCACTTTGTCTTCATTTTCAATCAAAAGTTCTCCATTCTTGTCCCATATATTTATATGATTTGGATACCCAATTTGTGCTCATTACCCTCTTATTATCCTTCCTACACTCAGTGCTTTCATGTCTTTCACTTCACTTTTGCTGTATGACAATGAGACATGGGCTTTGGGACAAGTGGAGAGGAAAAAAGCTAGAGGTTTTTGAGATGTTGTTTTATAGAAAGATGTGCAAACTAAGTTGGACAGAGCAAGTGATGAATCAAGAGTAGTTGAGGAAAGTGAAAGAAAGGCTGAACCTGTGGAGAACATTAACCCTTTCGCTGTGGCTCACTCTCCGAAACCTGCTCGTCACATGTGGCAGAAAAGTGAAAGTGCTACAGTGAGAACGAAAAGGTACGTTCACAGCAGTCTACTGTGCAGTTGCACTAGGTACGTTCACAGCAGCGAAAGGGTTAAAAAGAAGACAGGACAAATGCATAGGTCATCTACTGCTGCATGAGGGATTGGTTAAGATAATTTTAGAAGGGATGATAGAAGGCAAAAGGTATACAGGAAGACCTAGAGTGAAGTATTGGAAGCAGTTAATGTAGAAAATGTTATGTGAACGGTTTTTTTAACTGAATACGATGGCAGAGGATAGACAGAGTTGGAAAGCTGTCACAAACCAATCCTGATGGATTGACAACTACTGAAGCTTAGTGCAAATACATATTTCTCATTCACCTTATGCTCAACACATATAGTTCGCATTTTGTGACTTGCTTCATATCTCATCTTTATTCCACTAAAGGCTTTTTTTAAAGTGCGTAAACCTTTTCTTGTGTGTCTGATTTTGGGTCTCATTGATGATAATTAAATGTGGCAAAAAAATGTAAATTGGAGGCTGTGGGGCCTTCTGGAGCCCCCTGGCACTTTCGATCCATTGTGCCATCCCACATTTTACCTGCCCACCACTTGCGGACAGGGGCGCAAGTATTTTGTTCAAGTATTTTGGATGTTTTGGGTTTTTGAGTTTTGAGTATTTTAGTGTTTTGGGTATGGAGGAGGGTCACTCACATAATTCCTATCTGGCTGCAGCATTACTAAACTTTGATGATCTGAGGGAACCGATGTTTCAACATGGCTAAGATCTTTCCCTCAATGTGATCCAAATTTATTTTTATAATTATTATTAAGGCCAATTGCTACATTTTTCTTGCCATACACTACTATTATCCAATGTTTCACTTGTCAGCTGTTATGGTCTGTATGTTCCTTCTCCATGTGTAACATTCCTTTTGAGTGAGGATCTGGGTTCGAATCTGCTTATAACATTCCAACATGAAGAGGTTGGCTGGTGGGAGAATCGAGTGCTGAACATTAAGCTCTCTCCAAACGGCACTCAAGTAGGGAACAGTATATCATCATTCAGTGAACAAATAATGTTCTACTGAACATTAAGCTCTCTTCCTACCGTAGAATTGGAGGTTTAACTGTGGCCCTCGGCATTTTTCGTGCCAAGCACAGACTAATGCCTACGCTGGGATTCCCCTCAGTCTTTCTCCTTTCTAAAAATGCCTCCTACCTCAACCGTCTAATGTCTTCTCAGTGTTTCCCTCCACCTTTCTTCCACTCCCATAGTAAGTTCTACCTCCTCTCGTTTGTTCATCAATCATAGATGACATAGGTGGAATTGGCTGTCGGTCGCTTCCCCCGATTAAATATGCACATAATATTGCGATTTAATTTGAGCAGCCCTCGATTTTTCAGTAGGTATAGAATTCTTTTCTTTTTTTAGCGAGGATTATAATTGTTCCTCCCCTCGTGTCTCTTTGTATCAAAAATTTGATCCCGAGTATTAATCTTGGGAGCGTATTTTCTATTTTCCTTTCATAAATATTCTTTTCCGGGGGAAACACAGGCAGCTCAAGTAAAGGAGCTGGCTCTTAAACATTGGTACATGAATTTTATACGCCATTGTGCGTATTGTGTTCTCGGTGAGTTATAGGCTTACAGGCGAAACCGACCTTCGGGTTAAACTCTGACGTTAAATGTTCCTTATCTCTTGAATCATGTTCTCCATTTAAGATCCTAACAAACTGCTGATGAATCTGTCTAAGTAGTGTGGGAATATCTTGAAATTAACGTTAATTTTGCGATGGTCGTGGAATTTTCGGATTGTATTTCTACATTGAATATTCGGAACTTAGTTGTGGTTCTTTGTCATTTCTACTATCCCAGGAATTTTCGACTGCTATTATAATTAGGGTTTAAAATTCACAAGATGTTAAGGTGATATCGTACCGTCTAACCTAACTTAATCCGTTGCTCAATTCTAGGACAATGCAACACTCTTGTTCAAGACGGGATCTGAACTCGCGATATGCGTGTTAACAGGCCGGCGCGGTGGCGCTTTGCCGACCTGGCTACCGTGGGCGGCGAGAACTTTCAAATTTGTAAATGAAATCGAATGTGAATCTCGTTTGGATTTATTCCTCTGCTAAAATAGCCCCAAATGTGGCTTTCTCGTGGCCTTGCAATGCTTTCGTCTCTGCGGTAATAACCTATAAACATATACATTTTTTTATAGACTGCTAAACTGCGTCTGCATGTGGAAGGGAGTACACTCGGAGATACAGAATGGCACTGACATTATGCTTTTTGACGCACAATGCAGAACATTACATGCCTGGCTTTAAGACAATTTATTCTGTGCCGTTGTTATGTTACGGTACGTTCTCGAGATAATGAATTCTACTGTTTTCCCCCTCTGAATTACGTTAACGCCTAGGAATCCGCGGCATAAAAGGTTGCCGTGATGTTCGTCCATTCAAGACTTTGGATGGTGTAAATGCTCAACAGGTGGCCCACACTTTTCAGAGAGGAGTTGCGTGTGAAGGGTAGCCGCAAGTTTTCTAATTCCTTCACGGGACTCGGCGTAGTAGGTCTCGAGAGAGACGGGCGCTTGAGAAGGAAAAGTCTTTAGTGTGGATTCTGCTGGGTATTGAAGTGTTCGGCTTTCATGTTAAAGCGAACTACAGTATTCAGTTTATCAGAGCATGCATTGGGAGCACAGTTATGGTGGTGAGAAATGGGCGATAATAGAAGCAGAGAAGTGAAGGCAGGAAACATTCGAGATTTGGTGCTGCTGAAGAGTGATGAAGATGATACGGAGTTATCGCCAGAGTGACAAACGAAGTCCTTAGGAGAAAGGAAGAAAAGTAAGCCCGCTGAATATTATTAAAGAAGATAGGAAAACTTAATTGACTATATAGTGAAATATGGTAATATGATAAAGAAAATAGTCGAACGAGTGAATGAGAAGAATGACTAAGGAAGACCTCGCATGAGATATTTAGATCAAGTAGTGAAGGGTGTGTAAGAGAATTATTTAAATATGAAAATGTTAGCCGATAGGAGAATCGAGTGGAGAGCTGCATCAAACTAATCTTAGTATTGTTGACATGATGATGACTGTGACGGTATTCAGGTTGATAAGGCTTGGCTTGGCGACCCGAACATCGCGGGTTCGAATCTCACCTTGGGAACGGGCGAGGTGTTTGCATTGGTGTATGGCTTAGGATTACGGCAGACAGTTCGATATAATAAACTTAGCACTTGAATCACCTTAAAGCCTAATTTAACTGCTACTGAATGAGCGGTTTTATCTTCGTTCTTACGCGTTTATGGTTTGGATATCTCCCCGCAGCTATTTGTAGGTACGTATAGGTTGACAAGGTGTCTTCCAGAGTTGATTAATTCACGGGGAATCTTTTTGGTGTGGTGGTTAAAGTATAAAGGGACCTTCCTTGCCAACAGGGGTCGGTTTTTCAACGGTACACCGGAGTACTATACGTCTAGTGTGGTACCTACTCTGTCTCTTGGGTCAGAGGCTAAAACGCGGACCCTTTATTGCCTTTCGTAGCGAAAAATTAATGCTGACGCCGTTTTTCTCCGCATTCTTCCTTCTCTTTAGATACTGATACGTTTTTAGTTATTCTCTCATCCGTTGGGGCTTAGTTTTGTGGTTTCCTCCCGGAATATGGGCGACGTCTTGCTGCTTCGCGATATATACTTATGTGGTATATATCGCGTGTGGTTATATCACTTAGTTCAAGTACCTATCAAGTAGTGATAAAAGAAGGAGGAACTTCCTAATTGCAAAATAATGAGGCGACACAGAATATTGTTTCGTATACGACGGTGGAATCCCCTATTTTCGGAGGTAAACACATGAAAATTTGGTGAAATTATTTTCCATCACCATTCTTTAATGACACTGAATACTTTACTCCGAGGCTATCGCATACTTGACAAGCATTTGCAGTTGAGTTGTTTTAGCGCAAGTGACTGAATAATATCTTCTTGTAGACACTTTAGTTAAATATATATACTCATATTGGATTCTTCCTTCCTTAATGATTTAATATTAAGTAATAACTAGGTTGGGCGACTGAGTTTACATTTTGAATCAATGAAGGTTATTGAAAATATTGAAACAATGGTGTTCCACGTCAACGAGAATGCAGATGGAACTGCGAGTATTCTGGTAGCGATTATAAATACATATTTATTTATTTTACCGCATTTAGCTATTGATTAAAACCTTTATAATCAAATACTAAAGCCATGCATAAAGAAATGCAGTGATCAGCAGTGAGTTTGCAGGGGATATATTGCGACGTTTATGGCTTTTAATTTGTTTCTGCAAAGCTATGGAAGAGCCATGATGGAAAGAGCTCTAACTGTCGCGAAAAAGCGGCTCTGTTTGGAACGTGTTATTGCGTGACGTCACTTATGCCGTCGAAAAGCATCATGTCCTACCGATCCCATAGTATGTACCTAGGAATATCATTGGCATCATACAGAAAGCAATGAAGCTATTGCTTTCTATAAGCATGAAACACAACAGCTCTCACCAGTTGCGAGAGAGAAACCACCAGTAATACAGACGGAGATTTGTCTGATACATTGGGATAAAGGTTCGAATAAACTCGGAGGAGGATGTATAAGGGTAGTAACTGTGTGTCAAGAAAATATGACCACTCCGGAACTCAAAACCTGGGGTACAATTTTTCCACTCCTTTTTTTTCACTCCTTTCAGGGTTTCTCGACTTTTATCCACCTCATCTGTTTTTCTAAAAAAAACTTCTATTATTGCCTGGCAAAAACTATGCCAGACATAATTTTGAGAAATATTTTCTTGTCTTTTTCAATGAGAATTGTTTGAAGAGCAAACTCGGGTCTTGGAAACGTAATATAAGGAGGAAGGCTTATTCCCCTTCCCTTTTATAAGGATCAATGGGCACGACTCTTCATTGGTCCTTAGGTTATCACGACGCTTTGAAGTCTTTTAATGATCAACTTTCGGGTTCTCGTTCGTGCTTGTCATCTACCCTCGATGTCGATCGACAAAAAGCCCAATGTCTACGGGGATCCAGTTAGAGGACGGCTTTTAGTTCAAATAAAGACCTTTGAATGAGAAAACAGAAGATAATAGCCCTGAAGTGGAAAGGAAGCCTCTTTTTCTCTCGCTACACTACCATACATAACATATATATATATATGTATATTTGAGAAAATGTCGCAGTCTATTAAAGAGCTGATATTGAGACATGCCTTGGTCTCGTGAGGTTTATTTGGGATCTGCTGCTGATTGAAAAGAATATGTGTCTACTCTCCTAAAGAAAGGGGCTTATGAAATTCTGTGAGCTTCTGACTTGAGCTGTGTACGAGAGTCCAAACGGCCGATTGATTGAAAATAAAAGACCTTAAAGGAGCGCTGAACTCAAGGCTGTGGAAAAATTACGCTTTCATTCAGTAGTTCGTGGCGAAAACAGGCCTCAAGATGCAGTTTATATGCATGGTATAAAAGATACGCAAGATGCGTGGTATAAAATTAATTTAATTATCTTATTTCATTCGAGGAGCAACAGAAATCGAACGTTCATTTAACTTTAAGTGGTGAATATGGTGCAAGTATGAGGGAGACGTCTAACCACCGATGAATAATTTTTATGGATACTGCTGCAAAGAAAGCGAGGATGTTATTCAGTGCTTATCATTCGGCTGCAAGTATTGTTTGTCTTACCTTATAAAACTGCATTTATTTAATAAGATTGAATATCCATCGTCGTTCTCCTTTAATCCTAAGATTTGTTTGACGCAGCTCTCCTCTTGTATCTTCCCTCACCTAACTTCGTCATGCATGTTGTATTTACTATGCTCCTTTTATCTCATCCATCGTCTTCCTCTTAATTCCTTCCGATTCACTTCACTCTCGTTATTAACCATCATAAGCCATCACTACGTCTGGACAGGTGTCCTATGATTTAGCAAACATAGTTTTGCTCGATGAGAAAAATTAACAGCGGAGTCTTACGAACAATGCGTGTGCACAATTTCCGTAAAAATGAAAGAATCCTGTTTCATGTGCTACACTCAGGAGTTCGAAAAGGAGGGAACGGATTACGAGAAATACCATGGTAGCAATGTGATTATCTGGAACCATCTTTAATGGATCTATACTCGTTGACAGTGGATTTATAGAAACCCGATCTCGTCTTGCCATCCTAGATGATCATTAATGGCGACTGCTAGCTGTTTCCTATAGATTCTTGTTATTGTAAAATTATCTCTGGTTTTAGAAATCATGGGGTGCGTGATGGTTTGTTAGCCAGATGCCCGGCTTCGAATCCCGGCCATTTAGCAATTTCCTACAAACTCGCTTGATGATCATGCTGCCAGAAATGGTGTGGTTATTTTCTGATCTTATTTATTAATGCCGGGTAATGTTTCCTGGGGCCGCTCGGTGTGCCTTCCTTGAGAAAGTATTCCGCACGAGTGGATGGTATGCCCATCTAGAAATCATACTTTATTGAAAGGAGTACGTTCTTCCCATGTGAAGTTACAGATTTTGTGCTCATTTACATTTGCCGAGAAGTCTATTCCGCAAAATCGTCTCAAACAAGTAAACTTGGGTAAAATAAACACCATTTCTTTGTAAAGTTCCACAATTTATTTAGTGTTGTATTTCCGATTTCGCCGCGTACGACATCGTCATGTACACTGGGACATAATTTAAAACAGAGCCGTGTATATTTGGGAGTAGGGGACAGTGATTAAAAAGGCGGAGGGGAGGCAAAAGTTAAGACAGTTGGTGATACGGAAAGGTCAGCTTTGGGAAATCGAGGTTGTGGGTGTAATGAGAAGGGTTGTGTTTTTTTTGTTAATTTTTTATTTTTAGTTTCCATGGACACGAGCATAGCTTATATGGGGATTTTACATCGGGAACGATAAATAGTGACAAATAAAAAGCACAACCATAAAGTGACACAGCCAAACCCTGGGTGTTGCAAATCCGACCTAGGTGGGACTCGAACCCGCAACCCCAGGAAGAGCAGGCGTGGACTTAACCCAACCACCACCATAGGCCGGCCAAATGACACCTAAGATAATTAGGTTTATTTAGTAAATTTATTCTCATGACTTCTCTGCATAATTATATCGTAGTTTTGGAAATTTTCAGTCTATGTTCATAGGTTTCACTATCGACTACTTGGCTCCAAGGGAGCTAATGAATTTTATGCGGCGTTAGATATCTCTTGAATCTACTGCCATTCCCCGGGAAATCTTTACTCCATGTATTCAAGTAGGTGATTTGTAAATGATGCTACAATACGCTATACAATTGGTGTCAAAGCTGTCCTGAGGATTAAAGCTATCAAAGATAGGTGACAACTCATCCCAGTTTGTAATAAATGCGTTAAAAATTTTGAATTTGCAATATAGCGGTTTAAATTCCCGTTTAATGGAGCTCATTGTGTACTGCTTTCTGGTCGATAGGCTCCTTTAAAAATACTTGGTGTCAAAGTAAGTTGAAGGGGAATAATTTTCCCTGAAAAATAAGGTCCAAAAATGCATAATTCAGTCCCACATGAATAGCGTCTGCTCAAAGTTTTAAATTGCAGGCATCTAGAAATAAACAGGACATCATATTGTTTTGATGTATTCACAAAAACAGTACTGCTTAGGTTTGGAGAGTGTTAGGAAAACAAAAAAATGCCAGTATTAATTTCTTCTCAGGTTAAATAATTAGTAAAATATTGATGAAAAAATTCCTCACCAGTAATATATTTAAATACATCCGATTATAAAGAAGTTCTCTTAAGTGTGTAAGTATAATCAAGAATATAAGTCGTTAGTAAGAAATGTTCTACATAGACGGTTAAATAATGAAAGGGCATAAGAGATTATACATAGGGCACATGAGAAAAGTTATTGGTAGTTTTAGTCTTTCAGGCTTATTTTTGGAAGTGCATTTTGGAAAGGTTTGCCTAATTGTTTTCAGAGTCACAATTAAAAATGTCCAAAAAAGTCAGTTAAAAACCATAGTCAGTACTCCAGGTGGCAATTTATCACGTGAGATCCGAGCTGACCTCGTACCAAGTGCTCCTGCCCGTGAAATTGCGCACTAATTAAACTGCAGCAATTTATTTTTAGTTCCACACGTGGTGTGACGTAGACATATGGCCTTCAGAGAAAGGTTAGTTTGGTGTTAGTTTAGTCGAGACAGGACAGAATAGAATCATGAAAGCATGTGCATTATTAAACAGCACCATTATGTAATATAAATTTTCCATATTATTTAAGGTGAAGAAGCCCTCAAGGCCACGTTCCACGAATAACTCTGAAACGCGTTTGCCTAACCAATTAAATAATGCGGCCACTAATCAGGACATTCTTTCCTTTAATGTAATTTACATGTACGGAATCCCTTTACTATGCTCAGTGAAATTATTTTAGACTAAAAAAAGTATTTGGTTTGTATGCTTCGGTTAGGCCCGAGATTCCTGAAAAAAAATGCTTGTAATTTAAACACATTAGAATCGTTTTGAAAGTGATGGACCTGGTTTAAAATGTCCCACTTAAAGTATAATTTCTCGCGTAAAGTGTTATCTGCTCCAATGTAGTGTGTTCGCAGTTTGTAAGGAACTATGTTCTTCATATATCTTGAATTTACAACTGCATTTAATTCCAATTCCACATCGCATGTAATAAGTCTAATCCACCTTTACACTGGATTTTTGTAACTGCTTAAATTATAGGCCGCTTATATACTATGTAAAGAGTGTCTCCGTTCTCACTGACGCTCGTGCCATCAGATCGGAATATATCTTGTGTTTCGAAAAAACACATTGCCAGGAAAACGAGCGATTTTGATAGGTAAAGAAGATATAATTTACGTTTTATCCTTCCCAATATATAATGGCCTAGTGCATAATTCTTCAGAGGAGACTGCGTCTATCCAGCCGTTCACAGCACAGTCGTTCTTTCGACCCCAAGAGTGATAGGTTCAAATCCCTCGGACGTGAATTTTGCGTTGGTCTTAAGATCAAGACCATAAGTAGGGAAGATGGTGCAATATGACCTTAACCGCCGAAGGAAATAAAACTCAAGTCAACTGCCAAGGGTGCCTCTACCTCATATCATGGGTATATCGCGCACTGGACAAGTTTGCCGTCTAATGAAAACTTGTTCCTCGGGTTGCACAGGGTGTCTGGGTCAGATGACGTTGATATGCCAGGATGAAGGTATTTTATGTATCTTATTATCTTAGTGGTCGGTGGCAACAAGTTCTTAGGGGCAGTGAACATTTATCAGTTTCATCGACTATTTATATCATTTTATTCTATTTCGTACCAAATAAAGATGAATACCTAGTCTTTAGCTTGGCGAACACACTTTATATTTCGTTTTTTAGGCGACGTCTACTATGATTCAGCCTTCAGTTTTAGATGGACGGAGTTAAGTTTGCCTTTCCTTAAGAGATTCGAATACATATGAATTAAATAGCAACTTAGGCATGTTTTTTGGGAGTCCATTGCCCTGATGCTTGGATTTTAATATTTTGTGCGGAACAGTCACTTATGATTCGGCATTTTCCCCTAAAGTTTTTCATTTCATACCCTCCCTCGAGCAAATGTCAATCCAGTACTTTTCCTTCCATTACTTATTGTAAGACAGCCGCTTTCTTGCACGAAGCAATTTTTAAGATGCTCAATAGAAACATTGTGGGGTTGTTAAGTATTTCAATATTGCAATGTGTGTGAATGTCTTCATTTATACTTTCTCGAAAAATGTTTCGGAGTGACCTCGTTATTTTATCTCTCTCATCAGGATGTAACACTGACTTTAGTTGTGGCAACCTCTTAAACGGTGGCTTATGAAGTTGGTTCGTCAAAATATGGTAACCGGTCGAAGCTCAGTCAGAATCCAAGAGAATTCACATTGAATCGTGTTGATTCTATCGCAATATATCAAGAAGTCTCTACGTTGTTGCTTACATTCCGGCTGGTAGTCTGGTAGATGATAAAAAAATACCTATACTCATCCTGAAAGCGTAGTAATTCCTTATGCGCATTTCTCGCCGAAGGTATTTCAGTGAAAGGGTTTTTTTGAGAACGGGTGCGGAATCTTTTTACCATTTGAAAGAAAGAATTGGGAGGAAAGGAGAAGGGATGGTAGTGACGCGAGGAGAGGTAGAGGAAATGTATGAATTCGCGGAGAATCCTCCGCGAGAAGGATTTGCTACTCTAAGAGGATTAGAATCTTTGGAATATCGTGGTTTTATATGTGGAATAAGTGTGTGGAATTGAGAAAAAAATGAATAACGGATGTGCGAGCTCACACAGGGTCACGTAAACACAAGAGGGAGGCTTATTTTATGTGTGTGTGTAGTTGTGTGTTCTGGGAGGGCGTGTCCCCGTTTCCGAAAGCGATTGTTTGTGCGGGTAGTTGCGCTAAAGATCTCTTTCTTTCCCTCTGTCCCCACGACATCACCACTATCGCTCTGGTGAGTGTTTTGTGGTATTTTACTAACGCGTTCATGCTTCGCTATCACCCTCTTTCAATACGCACCGCGGGTTTCATACCTACGCTCTTTTTCCTTGCAATGATCCAAATATTGTGGAGACTTCACCTCTAAAAACTCATATTGCAGTCATTTCCCTTGGCGTTGTTTCCTTCGGTATTGGCCGGTAAAAATTGAGTCAAGCGTGACTCTTACCGCAGCATACTAACTTGGCCGACTACGCAAATGAAGAACAATCAATGCAACTGTGTAGTACATATAAAATTTTCTCATTAGATTCAATCTGTTTTATTTTGGGCATTTTCCTTTTGTAATTCAGCCCACACGCTGAGAACTTCCTTCCAACGGAATAAGCTGCTTACAGTTGGAAATACAAGCTTGGAAGTAAGGAAACACTATGATATTGAGAGGTGGACGATAACGGCCGCCGAAAAGTCGAGACTGGAAGCATTTGAAATGTAGCGCTACGCAAAAGTGATGAAGATGAAATAAATCAACCTAGTAGCAAACGATGAAGTCCTGAGAAGAGTGGGAGAGAAGACAGGTCAGCTGAAAGCTTCGATAAGCGAGACGGGACGACGTAATCAGCCATATCTTGAGACATGGTGGTGTGATGAAGACAATCGTCGGAGGAAAAGCGAGTGGGAAGAAAGGCAAAGGAAGGCCTTGTATGAGATGTATGCCGTAGATAGAGAAGGATGTAAAAGAGAAGAATCATATGAGAAATAAGAGAATAGCTGATAGGAGACTCGAGTAGAGGGCTACGCCAAACCAATTCTACGATTGTTCCACGATGATGAAATGTATAGTGTTGGCATTCTAACATTTGGAAACATTTTCATTCCTTTCCATTCTCGGAGTAGGGAGAAGGGCAGAGAAAACTGGATGTCAAACATCTTGATGTTGATAACAATAATGTAGGCTTCTCTGCTTGAATGAATGGAGGTTGAAGGGAAATCCAGATTTGAATTTAGCTTACTCTTTACACAAGTTGCAAAGAGTCTGCAGTTTAACGTCACATCCCCTGCGGACGCATATAGTGAACTTTTTGTGTTTCCCCACACGACACTCATGTCGGTACTTTGAAGAGGGACCTATCATGGGCAGTGGCAACAGTACCATAAAACAAATGAAGCTTAAGCTTCTGGAGCCCCTATCCATGAGGAGGCCCTCTGAAGAATAGCAGAAATTCCACTGAAAAAAGATATTCGCCATGACTAGGACTCGAACCCAAATCGCCTGAATTCCGGCCAGGTGCTTTGACCGGTTAAACTCCAAGATGCCCTCTTTACCTGTAGACATTTAGAGGCTTTAAAGGAACAATATGTATGTTATCAGTAGAGCGCGGAAAAAAAGTCTTTTGACTTTTTGTAAAAGTGGGACTTTTGTGGTTTTAAATGCAAATCTTCACCAATCTCATCAAATAAAACAGTTTTTAATGACTTTCTTAGAGACTTTTTGGGACTTTTTTGGCGTGGCGGGACTTTTCTGATTAAAAGAGACTTTTATGGGCCTTTTTATGTAAACCACAGGCCTACGTTAATATTTGGCTGTTGTGACCACATTTGTTCAACTGTGTGTTGGACGCATCTGTGTTTTTCATGCGGTACTACACGGAGCAGAGATGTACTGAAAAATGTAAGCTCTTAACAATTTTTAATGCGAAATTTTAATAATAGCTCCGGAAACTGCAATGAATTCTTTCAATTGCTCCACCGTTCATGAAATAATCACACTCACTCAGTGCTTCAACCCGAAGGTTGGTTTGGATAGGTGAGTTTAGAGCTCACCCCGTACTTAACCATTCGCATGTCAAATTCACATATTGTTCCTTTCCCTGGGCCACCTCGCACTTCGAGTTTTTTTTTGCTGAGGGTGTCCAAAGACTTCACAAAGTGATAGATTGATCTGAAAGAATGCATTGATCTAATTATGAACCAGCTTATTTGAACCCGGGTGGTCTGCTGACAAGCCGACAGCGCTACACTGTATACTAGCACTCCGCTTTTGTTTAGGAGATTAGTGGAAAAATGATACAATTATATGAAAGATCATCTAGAATTTCCGACGAGGTGAACACGTCACATTGTGTGCAGATGATCATTAAATGAGTCTACATTGTAGCGAGGCAAGCATGACGTAGATGAACCTGGACCCTCGGCTGCGATCAAGCGGAGAAGAAGATTTTAAAATTATCGCGAAAAACAAGAGAAAAAGGTCCTCAGCTTCCCCGAAAATAGGGGTCCTGACCTGTACAATGGACAACAAATAAGTAATTTTTTCTCATTTCTCGGTTTTTCTTGAGCATAAAACTAAGTTTTGAACTATTAAATCATGTTTCAACTGCCTTATTACATTATTGCTCCTATGTAAAAACTTGTTTTGTATTGTATATTATAAAATTTTCCCCTTTAAATTTGACTTAAAAAACGCCCTGTTTCCAAGGTTTTACAATGGAGTGTACTTCCACCCTCTTTGTCATCTAATGCCTTGTTAGTAAGAGGTAGGGTGCTGGGGACTTCCAGATATTGAAATAGAGGAATAATGAGATGGGAGGGTGAGTTTCGAAGAAAATGAACCATGGGGAGACGGGAGAGCGAATATAAAGGACGTGAGTGGTTAAGCGGGGTTGCATAACTTGGAGTATACAGCCCCGCGACGCCGAGGCGCATGTTTCAGGGCGCGCTGTCGCCCCCCTGTTCGTCCTACGTCAAAATGTTAAGAATACCTATTTTGTTGCTCTACTTTCCGATTATCTGATTAGTTTTTCCCGAAATCAAAACTAAACGATTTAAAAACTAAAAAAGCGATTTTTGGAGTGTTATTTTCAAAATTTGGGGGGCTACGGGGGGAATTTTGGTGGGAAGTTAGAAATTCGGATTCAGCGACCCAAAAAGCATAGGATAAATCAATTTCCAGAACTACCTCTAATTTTTCCAAGTAAAATCCCCTAATGCCTGGACTAGCATCTCTAGGCTCTTTTCTCCAACAATTCAAATTTAAATTTCAGCAACTTTCTCACGGAAATAACTCAGACTTTTGAGAGACTTTTTTCAAAAATATTGGTGACTTTTTAGGCGACTTTTTTTTTGCAAAATTGAAGACTTTTTTTCCGCGCTCTAGTTATCAGTGTATCCGGGTTCTAGTACAGGTCATTGCGAATGACTCTCTCCGTGGAATTGTTTGCTACTGTACCTACAATTTCAGCGGGTAACGCCGTTGTGAGGCAAGTTCGTGACCTTTATATTTGTTACAAAGTTCACACCTCTAAAGAAGCTTAAAAAGCTTATTTGACTACTCTTGCTGGTTGAAAAGAAGGCTCTGTAACAGTTCAAGCTTCAGGGGTCCAAATTGTAGATCGTGGGTACATTTTTTGTGCGCTTTTATTGCATTGTGATTTTTTCAGATGTTATTATTCCTGAAGTTAGTTCTAAAATATTCGGATTCGAATTTGTGGAGTTGCGAAATGAAATGCGCCCTTTTATTTATCTTTCTGCGTATTCCTTGCTTTGCTCTGTACCTAGTGCTTGCGAGACATCCCGCACTCCAATGCCGAAACCACCCTCATTTTTCTCCCTCGTCTTACATTCTCCCTCGTCTTACATTCTCCCTCGTCTTACATTCTCCCTCGTCTTACATTCTCCCTCCAATTCAAGCGCCTTTCTCCTCATCGCCTTCAGCTCCCAATTCTCCTGCTACACCCATTTGTACACAACCTCACAAAGGAGAAGAAATCCTCGCTTTGTTTTCGCGTTATCTTTCCTCTTCAGAGCTCACGGTGGGATATTTGATTTTCCCTCATTTACCTGGATCAGGTCGGATCTCATCCCTTATCGTTTTGCTTAGGAATTCCGGAAAATGTTCTCTCAGTCTAGTAGGATAACAGTTTTTTTTTCCGGTAGTCTAATGCAGGGGCGTCGGAACAATTTTCGCTGGGAGGGGCCAACCTTGAAAAGGGCCCGGCTCTTAAGAAAAGGGCCCGCATTTTTTGCGGATAGGAGGGGGTAGAGACTAGAATTCCGCTAAAAGTGCATATGAGGGTGGTGGAATATGCGTCAGAAGGGAAAAGGCAAGCTGTAAACAAGTGAAATTTAATTTTTATTAATGAAGACTCATTTCTCAAGGGCCCGGGGCAATTTCTGGGGGAGGGGGGAATGACCCCCTGCCCCCCACTTTCGACGCCGCTGGTCTAATGTATTATATACTAGAGGTTGGTAAACGTCTGAGAAGGAAGAGCCAAACTACTTAACATAACAATTAAATGAGTACTCAACAGGCATAAATATATTTTCATAAATAAGGAACTAAGAAATAAGGTGATACTATTACTAGGAAAAGTCTGAATTACTTTTTTATTTAAATATGAAAAAAATCGTTCAACAAAGCTCTTGTTTGCTTTAACCCTTTCCCTCCCAACTCGGCCGAACCGGCCATATGGCGTTTTCTGCCTTCTCGCCGAATTTAAATACTCAGTATCCCCTGCATTCGGACATTTAATTCCCAAGTGGCACCAGAGGTGCTCCTAAGTTAACATCTCTAAATATAATCTATAAATTCTGAAACCCTTTCGTCAAATTTATAACAGATTAAAGAAAAAATAGATTATTAAAACTAATAGACATACCTCCATGTTCATAGCTTATGGTTTAATGCTGGCCTCCATTTCTTCAACGACTTACCTGTGGTACTCGAAGTAACATCCTAATTGACACTATGGTAAATAACATTGAAGACATTTCCAAGAGGTCTCTACACTCCTTTCAGCTCTTGTCTTCCTTTTTTAGGCACTACAGCAAGCACACACTCTTTTTCTTCCGTCAATTTTCACAAGTTGGTGGGGAGTCACCGGAAAACTAGCGGCACGAGCGTAGGTTCTTTTGCGGCCTAATATCTTGCGAGAGGAGTAGTTCCCTATCATCTGTCTGTTTGGAGATAGCCTACAATTCTTTTGTGTTGTCCCATGCCTTGAGGTTGAGGGAGCATTTGTTTCGTTATAAACTATTCACAATGGCTGTGTTTACTGCAAACGCGAAAATATATTTCCACCACTTCTTCGTCTTCCTTCCAAAAACATAGACCTGTTTTGATCGGCTCTATCAACTCCACCCATGAATTTGTCATGCCTAACTATGGGTTCTGGGCACGGAATAAGAATTGTTTACATATTGCCCAGCCAAGTTTTGCTGGGTACTATCACACTCAGGTTTGGATCGCAGTTTGTTGATAGAACACAAAGGTCTCGTCTTCATGCCAGACAGTGGCCGTCACTTCATAGATCCAAAACCCCCAATATACCAAGACACCAAAATATGCCCTAATTTCCTCATTAGTAACGTCATCCCAATGCCCATTTTTCCAGCCCGTCGTTGGCGATATTCTGCATATTTATTAACATTTCCTACTATTCTGTGAAAAAAAATCTTCACCTCCTAACATACATTTCAAATAATCTAATACATTCGATCCTACGGGTAAGTCGTGCTTTGGACCTCTTCCTCCAACATAAGCCCGTGGAACTTCGTAATGCAATGAATATTCCCATTTAGGGCGGAGTGCATTATCACCTGTCGCATCACTGACACCGGGAGTATCATCCTCTTCTATATCACTATCACCAGAACTGGCACGTTCAAGCACTTCCTCCGCTTCGTCCGAAGAGCCTCGGTAGGTACTGTATCACTAAGGGAATCATCTCTGTCCACTTCTCTCGCTATATCATCTGTACACAAAGAAGCCATGGTCAGAACTGAGGGGCATTTGGAAGGAGTTTTTTGCTCTGAAACTATTCTGCATTTTCCACGGACACCTGATAAGGAAAACGCATGTTTAGCGATGATAAATCTTCGGGGACACATCTTTAATAGATTAAAAAATCACGAATTTCTACAGTCAACTTAGGTCGGTTTGTTTTCATTATACCATTTGAGTCTCTCTCTCTCCCCTGCAACAACGCTCCCTCGCATAGACCTCACAGTTCAAGGGAACTGGTCTTATGACCTAAGGAACCATCACTCAGCGCCTCACTCAAGGGGCATGAGAAGGGGTCCGGCGAGTTAAAAGATTTTTTTCTTTTTTTGTGCCACATGTCTTTTTGAGCGTGATGTAGGAATGGGCGTTTTCTTAGAAAAACAAATGCTCCCTTGAGGCGAAAGATTGGAAGGACCGAAGGAAGGCTCTTCGCAAGACAATGCTGGTCACCCATTTTCGGCTATCTTGCAGGAGAGAGAGAGGACGCCTGGGCCGCCTAAACAAGCCGTAGAAGGCGCGGTGTTTTCATCTTCTATTCTTGCATCACAAAGTGTCCCATTCATTCGTTCAAGAAACCATGGCTCATCACCTCTCAGCGAACAAGCCCTCCTCTAAAATGACTCCAGAATCTTCTTTCATTACTTCGCTGGTGATAATATGCTATCCCAAAGACTCATTAGGTCTTCAGGATCTTGTGGGTGTTGTGACAGATATTATGAGGTTCTGTTTCGTCTCAGAGGAACTAAGGATAAGAGAGATGCGTGCATTAGCCACGATAAACACTTTCAATCTGAAACAATCATATAAGGCTCAAAAGATTGCCCTTAGCATAGTAGTGCAAGACGGCCGGTGTTGGCCGACTTAGAAAGGAGACGTTTAAAAACCAGCGGCCGATATCGGAGGGAGCGCGAATTGAGGCATTTAAACTTCGATAGGGAGAGGGTTGATTGTATGAGCAATTACTTACTTAACGGTTTTCAAGTCTGTGCCAGCACTTATATGCGCTTCAGACAGGGTGGAAAGGTAGAAAGAAGCTTCGACATTAGTCTGCTGTTAACGAAAGGCGCTAAGGGGACCCCGGCTGATGGTCTAATCCAACTGACGGTGTACTGGGCTCGAATGCTCTCCACAAAGTACTCAAGTAGGAGCCGAATTACCAATGAAAAGTATATGCTGGGATTTGAACCCTCAGAGTAAGAGGACAGTACTCCAACCGCTACACCAACCCGGCCCCCATACTTATCGTGTGAGCAGTGAACATGCATTTGATTTTGCAAGTTATATTATGTCCGGTTTGTTAATAGTATTTTTTAATTTAAAACACGATACCAAGTATGCATCAGCAAATGAAACTATGATAGTATTATTTAGTGTGAAAGTATGCTTTTCATTGTTTCATTCATTTATTTGGTAGTTTTTTTTTTCTTTTTCCCCCCTAATTACTTTTAAAGGTGTGGTGTATTTTTTGTGTTGTTCATTTTTGTTTGTTGTGTCATTGTTCCTGGTGTGGATGCACCCCCTGCCACACACCCTAGAGGTGGCTTGCAGGGTTTGTCGTAGATACCGATATAGATTACTTAAGCTGGCTGGAGCAGTGATCGTGGGTCATTGAGTGTAGATTGTAATATTTTTTCAAGTACATACGCTGAAAAAATACTAGGACTACATTTCGTTTGAGTACAATTGATTATACGGTACCGTACATGCCATTGTGGACACTATTTAATAATTTTATATTGTATTTTTTCCTTAATTAAAGCATGTTATGATTTAGGACAACAAAGAATGTTATGTTTACAATTGATAGTTTTTGGCGCGGTATTCGAAATTAAGGTGGAAATTATATTTAGGCATTCATTTTTGTATCTTTGAGTCGGTGTGAAATCGTGATATTAATTACCCAGTAGTCATTATAATAATATGCTATTTGTTATTTTACGTTTAAAAGAAAATCTGTCTATGCGTTATTGAATGACATATAACGAATTATCGACTTGTAACGAATTAGCGAATTACAACGAAATCTATTCCATGGACCATAAAGTTCTGTGTTGAAAAAGCGTCGAATTACCAAAAATTTAAATCGGTAAAATGCATTTATTTACTCTTTCACTCATAGTTAATCACCAATAAGCATGAGTGTATGAAGTTTCGCGTAAACCTGTTCATGGACAAAAATCGCTCTAACCACCGTAAGAGCAAATTTTACGTACCCAAACAGCCACATGTGGCCAGCAAGCCGCGTTTTGCTAACCCCTTGTATATATGAAACTATATAACAGAGTTAAATCTAAACGTAGAATCAAATTACGAGATACAAGGATGATAAAATATAACCGATCCGCGACACACTCGACTAGAATGTTAAGTATTGTAAAATATTTGGTGGGAAGGGGAGCGTGGATTCAAATTTGGCTCCGGCAAGAAGGGAGCTCCCGGCCCCGACCAATCCTTTGGAGGATCGGCCTCGATTCCTATTCAACGCCGCACTCCCTTCTTCCCTCCCATTTACGACTCACAATTTTTACGATTTCATCCCTTTTGTATGTAGTTCTTTATAATTGACGACATCATATCTTTTCGTTTTTCTCCAGTTAACTTGATTCATTTTCATACATTCGAGGATATTTTTTAAGGAGTAATGGCCCTTATGTCACCCTTTAGAAATGTACGAGACGTGCATATCAGGATCAGCTTAAAACCAACGCGGGTTTGGTGGCGCCTTGGACCATCCTAGAACCAAGGAGTAAACGAGTGAGAATGTAATAGATAACCAGAGAGAGAGAGGGATGGGATGAAAATCTATTTTTGTGCAATGTATTGCACACATAACGAAACATTCTCATCCATGCTCCCGATGGAGAAAATCCCACCCGTATCGGATTTGAACCCGCGACCTGTGGCTTAGCAGGCTAGGCGGTTGGCCCTGCCGCCAACAAGGCTAGCCGGCGGAGAGAGAGAGATTGAGAGAGATAAAAAGGTAGTAAAAGGAAAGGAGGGAAAGGGGGAGCGAGATAGGAAGAGAATGAGAGGAAGAAAAAAGAGAGGAAGAGAGAGAAATATAGGGTGGTCAAGAGAAAGGAAGACGGGAATTGAGGGAGGAAGAAAGAGAGAGAGAGAGATGAAGAAGAAGAAAAGAAAACGAAATCAGATTTATTCCTTATTTTTACAGGTTCAGCTAGGCCAAAGCCGTCCTTCATTACCCCATCCAAGGTTCCATAATGGTGTTTACAACTAATTTTCCGAGGTATAAATAATAAACCATGATTTTTTTATCACTTGCCAATTGTTTTAAGGAAACAATTATTTTTATGTCAACCTAGGTGAAATAATCAAAATAATTGTGCCTTTGGTCGGAAAATGACAAATCATAGATTGGCTATTTTGAAAGGACGGGAGATGGAGAGAGAGGAAGAGAGAGGGGGGAGGTAGACAATGATAGAAGATGAAGCGGAGAGAGTGGAGAAATTGTAGGGGTAGGGTGGGGGGAGGTTCCCCGTTCTCCCCTCCCACGTGGGGGGCATGTCCCAGTGGCGCCGCCTAGGAGGGCATCTGAGGGAGGGGATGCGAAAGCTCCCTGTGTCTCTTAATTAAAGTCTTGTCACTTGGATGTGTGAGAGCGCTCCTTGTGTTCGTGTGGGTTGTCGCGGGTGGGGCGAGGGATTCTGGGGGGCGGGTGGTGAGGAATCGGTAGCGTGGGTGGGAAGAGTTCTTTTTTTTAAATCGTTGTTTCCATCCTTGCCTCTATATAAAAGCTACGGGGATGGTTGGAAGTGGGGACGAACGGGAGGAGAGAGAGGGGAGGCGATGGGTGTTGGTCTTCACGGCGGGTTGTTGCCGGGGGAAAGAATATTATCGATGGACGGGTGTTGGGGTGGCCCAGGAATGTAGGACGCGGCCGTAGAGAGTATCTTCATTTCTTTATTCTCTTTGAGGTGGGATTGAAGGGGATCGGGATGAGCTGCGAATGGGGGTCATGGAGGGTTGCTTTGCTTTAAGCGATGGGGGCTTAGTGTCATTTCGATTATGTTTCTTTTAATCTGGTATGTGGCGATAAGCTTTTGGCGCCGTTAGCTAGTAAAAAAAACAGATATTTTGGCTCGTTCCAGTAAGCGTTAAATATCCATAGATGGCACTAATCGTGGGCCGAAATTGCGTAAAAATTTGGAACACACTTCTCGTGGAACCTCCGTTTTAAATGACATTTTAAAGCACAAATAAATAGAATAGGTCGACGACGGCCTCTGATAACTATTTGAATTATTGTTGTAATGATTACCGTATGGTAGCCTAGGGGGTATGGTGTTGGGCTGCTGACAGAAGGTCCTGGGTTCTGACTCGGGTGAGGTCTTTGCGCGGAAAATAACCCGGCTCGGAAACGTAACATTATTTTTCTTTAATTTTTCTACAGATCTTTCTGGGAAACTGTCGTAGGCGACACGGGGAACTGATCCTCATTCCCTGATGTGTAAATATTACATTGGACTTACTATTTGATCTCCACTGTAACCAGCCACACCAATCATCGGGTTAAACGTGAATAGTGTTCTATTGATAGTTACTTTTAGGTGGACGTAAAATATCTTTAAACCCTCCTATGATGCTAATAACACCAGTGTTTCTCTAAATGTACTTCTTGAATCCTTAATTTTCCCTCTCTCATCATCCTACCCGAATGATTTGTCCTCTTCCACCTTTATGTTTACCTGACGCGACTCCTATCATGGCTTTCAGAATATCATCTCCCCTGACCGCCTACTACATCCACTGACTCTGTACCCTTCTAGTTTTTTCCAGCAACATTTCATCCATCATTTCCATGTGTAAAACATTTCTTTTGGTTTCCTTCTATCCATGCTACCGTTTTCATCCCTTTCCACGCCCTTATCTCATTAACAGTAATTCTATTTTCATTCTCACTTCATAGCGATGTAGTTTCGGCCACTACTAGTAAAACATTCTTGCTATTTTTCATAATGTGTGCGCATGCCTTTTAGAGGTAGGTAGCTATTATTTTTTCTAACATGTGCCTACATCGATTTGGTTGAATTGGGAAAGTTACTTCCTTTCCAGCTGTCATTATTATCAACTAATTGACAGCCTTTCCATAGCGTCACAGTCTCCCTTCTCTGAATTCTATAATCATTCAATCCTTAGGAAACAGACTTCGAACTATACATGTATGCTTTAATCATACTCACTACTGATGAAGTGATATTAATCCGTTATCTTTGGTATCGGATACTCCGGATGAATTAAACAATGTTACCTCAGAAGTCGGAGCACCTTTATTTAGGATTCTTTCGGCTTCTACATGTTTTCCTCCCAGACCTCGAGAAATTTCATATTAAATTACTCCAGCAACTTAAAATATCGAGGGAGGTCTTGCTAGTCAGAATTAATGCCCTCACGCCCCCGCTTGGCTTATTATGATACCTGCTCACTGATACCACTGGCTTGGGGCCCGCCCTCGGGCGTAAAACTTAAAACCCCTCTGCGTGGCCGTTAATTCACTCCGCATTGATTCAATTCCACGATAAATCCCCTTAAAAACCTCCCACGCAAGCATCAAAAAGCCGATCCATGAGGCCTAATCCCACCAACGCCTCGCATTATGCATGCAAAAGCCCGTGTCTCCGCTCGCGTTAGCCTCTAATCTCAGGTAGGCGAATCTCATTCATTGCACTTCGTGTGGGAGACCAAAGAGAGATGCTCCGTTCTTTTCGGAGGTCCAGTGACGGACCGTGACATCACCACTGGCTGGAGCGGGAAGCGCGTGGCAGTCACGATAAAGTTGGAGTATCGTTGCCCTAAATTGAATCAAGTCAGGCGATACTTTGTGAAAAAGTGACATAGGTACTGAAAGAAAGCTTAAACGATGTATTTCAATAAATTGTGTGAAAAATACATCGTTTAGGTTTTCTTTCGGTATTGTTGTACTTTGTCAAGGGTTAAAACATTCAATAATCTATGCGCCTATTGGTACTTTTTTTGTGGTAATTTAAAAGGGTCGAATGTTTCTAGTAGTGGTAGTTATTCGGTGGAGGTGACAGGTAAAATGAGATCATTTGTGCCACTTAGGATAGGTGGGTCATTGGAAGAGGTAGGATTTTTTAAGGAACGGAAGGAAGGGTGGAGAGAGCCCGGCGTCAGAATTTGGCTGCTCTAAACGAAAGGTGCCAAGGTACCAAAGGGTGATGGCCCCATCCGACGAGGAGTACTGAACTTAAGTTACTCTCCATAAATCACTGAAATTGAGAGTTGTTGACGAAGAAATATATCTCTCACTGTCGTGATTCGAACCTGGGCCTTAGGGATGAGAGGACAGTACTCTAGCTGCCAAACCAAGCAGTGGTATAGTTATTCGGTGGAGGTGACAGGCAAAATGAGATCATTTGTGCCACTTAGAATAGGTGAGTTGTTGGGAAGAGACAGAATTTGTACATATATGCATAGCTACCCATGATGGTGAGTCTACAAATTTTTGATACAAGTTCAAAGATAGCCATTGAAGGAGCAACAAATGTGGAGACATTTAAAAGAAAACCAAAGTAAGTATATTTACCACTGAAAATTTAATAGGTACGACTATTTTTAATGCTTAGGCGTCATCATTGAGTGCATTGAGGCACCATTTGAATGAATTTTGAGGCATTAAGTAGCGTTGAGGCGGAAGTGGGAAATGAAATACATACCGCATTACTGAGAGTGGATAATAATATTTCTTCGCTCATAGTACGCTCTAGTGGAAAGAACGCATGGACTAGAAGAAATGAGAAACGTGACGTTAAGCCGTGTTTAATATTAACACTGCTATTGATAATTAATAAATCCCTCGTCTAATTACATGTTTCGTAAATTATTATATTTTGCTCATTGATTGGTAGCTATAATGCAAAATCGTATGGACTGAAAACAAACAGTGAAAGTAAATCGGACAAAATGAGTAAAAAGATGGTCGGAGTAGAGGAGATATTATCATGGTTGCGGGATAGAAGTGGGTGAATACTGAGCATGATGGCGCGTTGACTTTTCACGTCACGCTAGCTAGTCACGTTAAATAAGTAGTTCTGATATATCACAGATGAATATCTGAAAGAGAGCAATTTCCTGTGAACTCATCATGGCGTAATCTACCTTTATAGCTAGATTATATTATTGTGATTTTTTTCATTCATTCCGAGGGCGGAAGAGAGATGCGAAGTCTCGGAGTCTCTCTCTCCCTCATTCCCAAACCTCTTGTTTACTTCAACTTTCCAATGCATAAGGTTTGCTACTGGGGTACTTTGAATTAATCCCCCTTATATCAAGCTGTTAATATTATTTTTTTAACATATACATTTAGCATTTTTACAATGTGTATGCATTGTTTACATGTTTAAGTTAATGTTCTCTTATGTTTTCTGTTCGGATTCCGGGAGTTAGTTCTTTTCCTCTGATCTTCTGTAAGTTATTCTAAAATGTATTAAGTTAGCCTAGGGTGTCAAGGGCCAGTTACTACAGCGGATCGCAATCAGCCTCTGATGCAGGAAAAGTTAATATATTTATTTTAGGCTAGAGACAGACTTCATGCTGTGCATGCTACAGGTTAGGTTTTTACTGGGGACCCAAATGGAACAAGTTAGCTTTGCATACTATTTTCATAGTATGAATAGAGTCTCTCGCTGCTAACCAAACAAATAAAAACCTGCCTGGGATTTTCCAAGGGTCTTGTGATTGTCTGTGACAGACGCATTTGTATCGTGAGTGAATGCGCCTGTAGGCGTAGTAGATCAATCCGTTAATCAAAATAGTAAGCCGTCAGGAATTGCCATCATGCTGCGAGGATATTATCATCTCGTAAGAGAATTAGCCTACTATAGAGAAGATCGCTTGAGACAAAGTATAAAGCTAGCGAGTGCGCGTATCAGTTTGTGGATGGTGGGCCCACTTCTAATTATTGAGATTAGCTGCGAAGGAGGCGAGTTTCCTCGTGGAAGAAGCTGTTGTAGACAGTAAGCGGCCGTATTAGCAGGTGCGAAGGGAATCGTAGACGTTAAAATAACAGTTATTTCATCTGAATCTACATAATACCCTGCAAGCAGCCGCAAGAGTGTGTGACATGGAGTGAACATCACCAGTCACCTCATTTGCGTAGAAGGGAATGGAATTGATACTTTCTTTAAAAGTACCGTGACCTTGAAATGGCATTTCACGTAGAGAAGTCAATGTACAATGAATATACATGCAATTATCAACCGGAAAAATTAGTATATGAGTGAGGGTGGAGAACGCAGTGGTGATAACTATTTATGTGGCTGCTATATTACTGAGTTGTGAAAGGCATCAAAAGAATCACAGCATTTTAAGCTACAAGAGTAAAACAAACAACCCTTTTAGTTCTTGGAATTATCATTTAAATGAAGGAATAATGGAAACGTCTAGAAAAAATAGTGTAGATGAAAAAAAATAATTCCCAGTTGGATATCCGGGCGAGAATTATCCGAGAGAGTTAATTAAGAGAGATTAATGTGTGATAGGCAATTTAGGGTAGGAAAGCCGATTAAAGTTCACTTCAGATTTTCGCAGGACTGGAAGAAACGAAAACTGGGATGAGGACGTTTTATAGTTTTGGGAGATCGGAACGCCATCTTCGGTGAATGCCAAGGTGGAAAAGATTACGATTAAAAAGAAGGATTTGGAGAACGGAACGTGAGAAGAGAGGGAATGAAGGAATTCTGCTTACCGCACAGTGTAGTGGTAACAAAAAGATTTTTTGCCAAACACCACCGAAGATAATACTGATAGAAAATGTCAGAAGACAGAAAACATTTTCTATAAGAGTGCGTCTGTAGATATGCAGGAACTCGGCGAAGGGCTAAAAAAGTGAAGATGAAAGCAGTGGACATCATTTGATGATGGGAAATATCAGCTGGCGCACAAGATACTGTAGAAACGGAAAAGAAATTATGGCACTTAGAAACTATGAAGGAGAAACAAAAGAGGCTGACTATTCAAAAGGCATTTTAGAGGAAGCGGTTTGAGAAAGTAGGGCAGTGAATGGGAGATTGCAAAAAGGTCGAGATGGATTTAGTAGAGCAAGGTCTCTAGTAGAAGTGAAGCTGCTAAGAAGAATCCCTGTTCCACAAAGTCATGAACTGATTGAAGGGCGGAGAAAATTTATGCCATTATTATTTGATCTGTAATGTCATATTGAAGATAAAATGATCGACCGAGTGACAAATGAAGAATTCCTTAAGAAGAGTGGGAGAAAAGAGAAGTCTGCTGAAAACTATAAAAAGAAATTGGGACAACCTAATCGGCCATATCTTAAGACACGATGGCCTGATGAAGACAATCATCGAAGGAAAAGTGAACGGGAAGAATGGAAAAGGCAGGCCTCGGATGAGTTACATAGAACAGGTCGTAAAGGACATGAAAGAGAGGAACTAAGTTAATATGAAGAGGTTGGCCGATAGAAGAATCGAGTGGAGGGCTGCGTCAAACCAATCCTAGGATTGTTGACCCTTGATGATGATGAATGTCATATTAGGTACATATAGATTTAGTTAACGATTTATCTAAGATTATCAAAACAAGCCAACTGTGCTCCAACGTCGTCCGTAATATTGATTCTCGTACATATATCCTGAAATAAATTATTTTGTAATATTAAATTATAGTAAAATATGACAATAAAATTATTTTTTTCATTATTTAATCGATGAATGACTTCTGTGAGTGATGGTCATCTAAGCGTAGGTCCTGGGTTTGTACCCAGGTAAACTCTAGCTGTATAATTTCTAGGGGACCAGTTTATCCTGGGAAGCCAAAGGCAATTCCTAAACCCTACACAGTAGTATGCATCTAAAACACCGATGAGCTCAGTACTTGATCAGCTCTATCCTCACCGTTCAGAACGACATTCGAGGAAAGCACGAAGGTGGTTCATCAGCATTAGGAATGTTGTATATTAAAATCTTTCTTGGTGTTGCAAAATCGTTCCACGATAAACAGTACAATTAATTGCCGTGAAAAATGAATTAAACTCTTCCTTGCTATGGTCACGGCTGACGAAAATGAACGGAGCACCTATAGTATTGTCCTTAATGAAGTTATGTCTCTTTCTTTTGAAATAAAATGCTTTTTAACTTTCACTTTCCTTTTCTCGAATGCCATTTTACAGAAATGAATGCGCCATGGAGTATCTGAGCGCAAACTCTTCCTACAGAAGACCTTAAAACGTGGTTGAGAGCATGCAGTTCCTGACGCTACGCCGGAGGAATTTCACCCCATCAAAATTTCGAGGGCAAGCGCGGCCGTAACTGGTTCATTCTAGAGGATTTCCATCGCGAGAATGTTGTTTGCAGCATCATGGCGCATTGACATTGGTGAGTAAAAATAATGTATTATTTACTAATTTTGTATAATTTTTGTATTCTTTTTTTTGCTATAACTTGGTGTGTTCACTGCTATTTTCGTCTTATCGTCCGTACGACGTGATCTTATAGACTTGAAGAGCGTGAGCATGATTTATACAATTTGTTCGTCCTTGATCTGCGAAAGTTAGGAATGCAATTCTACTTCCGAGTTCGTAATAGATCCCAAATCCTTACCACATAAGCCCTTATTTGTCACCAATACCCTTACAATCGCCGAAAAATGTATTTATCGTAATTTGGGGGATAATGACGAGGTTTTTTTTAACAGGTTGTGTTCACTTTTTTGTGCATTAACATCCTATTCTGAACGCTACGTCCCCGTTTTTTCCTCACATTACCTGGCTGATTCTGTTCCTTAAACGATTTTGGCTTCGCTCTATTAGATCTCTTTTAAGCATAATCATCATCATCGGTCAGCAATCCTAGGATTGGTTTGACGCAGCCCTCCTTTTCGATTCTTCTGTCGGCCAAACTCTTCATATAAACGTAATTTTTCTCCTTTACATCCTTCACAATTTGCTCAATATATCTCACAAGAGGCCTGCCTTTTCCATTCTTCACGTTTACTTTTCCCTTGACGATTTTCTTCAAGCATAATCATCATCATCGGTCAGCAATCCTAGGATTGGTTTGACGCAGCCCTCCTTTTCGATTCTTCTGTCGGCCAAACTCTTCATATAAACGTAATTTTTCTCCTTTACATCCTTCACAATTTGCTCAATATATCTCACAAGAGGCCTGCCTTTTCCATTCTTCACGTTTACTTTTCCCTTGACGATTTTCTTCAAGCATAATCATCATCATCGGTCAGCAATCCTAGGATTGGTTTGACGCAGCCCTCCACTCAATTCTTCTGTCGGCCAAACTCTTCATATAAACGTAATATTTCTCCTTTACATCCTTCACAACATGCTCAATATATCTCACAAGAGGCCTGCGTTTTCCATTCTTCCCGTTCACTTTTCCCTTGACGATTTTCTTCATCAAGCCATTGTGTCTTAAGATGTTGCCTATTAAGTTGTCCCGTCTTCTTTTTAAGGTGTTCAGTAGACATTTCTTTTCTCCCACTCTTCTTAAGACTTCTTCGTTTGTCACTCGATCGATCCATTTTATCCTCATCATTATTCGGTAGCACCACATTTCCAATGCTTCCAGCCTGGACTTCTCTATAATATCAGTTGAAAAATAATTTAAAACCAATATTTTAGTACCTTTTTCCTGTCTTTTACCGACTCGTTCCCCCTTTTTGTCCAATAATCACAAAAACGATTGGCATTTGAGAGCAGTGACCATTTGTCACTTCAGTCGAAAATGCCCTTTTCGAATTACGTTCTGAACGTGGACAGAAGTGTGTGTGTGTTGATATTGAACATTGCTTATTTATTTTTTCTCACGTTTGAAACAACCTCGTAATACCACACAGTCACGGCATTGTAGTTTGTTTTTCGTCGAGGGAATTATGTAAACGGGAGTCGCGGAATCAATTTCGAGGCGAGTTTTATTTTTTCGCACGGTCTAATGAGACCGACCGCCGACCCTTTTATTCTGCTGGGATCTGCTTGGGTGGAAGGAGGCGAGGAAAGAAGGGGGCGCTTGCTTCGCGATCGAGTGGGTCGACGTTTCAGGCCGGAGTGGAAAAAACCTCGACGGCATAACGTCACGCCGGTGTTTGTTTTCACGCTATCGTCCGTCGGGTTCCCTTCTTTAGCCCGCTTGTCTACTTTTCAAGGGGTACGCCTTACTACGTATGCAGTGTAGGTGGCTAAGCAAAGGGGTCGCTGTACGCCATAAGCTGTACGATGTACGCCGAGTGCGGCTAAAATAGTATCTACCGGATTTCACTCTATAGATACCGCTTTTGTCGCACACTAATTAAGGCCATGTATTATGGCACTTATGACATAGATGGCAGTTATCGCACCTCCCTCCCTCTTTACATTAAATATATTTTTCTTACTTTGTAATTAAATTAAGAGGATTCCAACTTTGGTTTACATAGCTGTAGTTTTGGTTTGTAGATACTGCAACCGATAATGTTATTTTGTACAGTGTAGCCTAAGAAATCATCCTAGGATAAACATGGCATACATTCCCTAGTCGAGATTTAGGCGGAAGATGCTGAGAGATAGATCCTTTCCCTTCCATTCCCAACTTTGTACTACCTTTCCTCCCGGTCTGAAGGCCCTATTAGTGCGGGAACAGACTTCAAAATACCTATGTATAAAATCGAGATTGAATGTTGAGTGTTTTTGGAGAAAATTCGAGTACAGTACTCCGTCCATCAGATGGGACGTTAAGCCGTGGTCCTCTTGGTGCCTTTCGTTAAGAGAAGGCTGAAGCCGACGCCGGGTTTCTCTCCTCTCTTCCTCCTCTCCCTTCCATACCCATCTTTGCACCTTTCATTCCCTTCTAAAGCGCCTTTATTCTATTAATCTAAGCGCCCCATTTCCACTCTTCCCCTTCCCTCAATCATGCAGTCATGCAAAAATACAATTCTCTGCCTGCCGTACCTATAAGAATATGAGAGTTTCAACTAAATTTTTATGTATATCATCCGGCAGACGAAGTACTGAACTTGGATTGCTCTTGGACAAGGGCCTAACTACGTTGGCTCACCGGTTCCAGTGACATCACCGAAGTTAAGCAACGATGGGTCCGGACGGAGGTTGGATGGGTGCCCTCCTCCATGCCTCTACCGCGATGCTTTAGTCCCCTGTCTGCAAGTGGAGGGCAGATTAAATGTGGGTTGGCGCAATGGATGTAAAGAGGTCTTTTAGCCAGGGGGGGCTTCAGAAGGCCACCGCCCACCCCTCGAATTTATTTTACTTTTGGATTGCTCTTCATGCGGCATTCGAGTTGGTAGTCCAACTAAAATTATACCGGGTTTCGGGCTCTGTTCTTAGGGGTGAACATTCAGCATTACTGCCATCCTACACTGTCCAGTACTTTTCACTGTAAACAACCCCGAAGGCGAAAGGTCGCTTGCCGAATGGAATCATGTCGCGTTTGCAACAAGTGACTTGCCCATCTAGTGACCACTTCCCATACTGTTTTGAGAAAAAATCCTTCGAGCTACAGGTAGCGCTGTCAAAACAATCGAAAACTGTCGCCCAATCGAGTGAGATCCCCGTGGATTTTTCCCTGTCGTCCGTCTCGGAGAGAGATGGCGAGAGAGAGAGAGAGACGCACACACACAAAGAGAGAGAGGAGTGAATGGACATCGGGGTGTCGTGAGGGGTCGAGTGGTGTGTGAGGGGGGAGGGCAGTCTAGTTCTAGAGAAGTTTCCCCTCCCCTATATTGGACAGTAAACTCAGGTATATAGGTATCATATTCCGCGGAAAACGAAGGGCGTAGTCTCTCGTTCGCTGGGCGTGAGGGATGCGTATGACAAACGGAGGACGTCGTGAAAATACTCGTTGTCCGGGTAAAAGCATACACACGCACACACACAGACACGTAACACGCTCTTGACGGAAGCCCTTACTCCAGTTCAAACAGCTCGCCACGGTGAATATGCCGCCGCGTCCCCGTCATCCATCTGCCGTTGCCGCCACTCAACGTTTTATGCTCTCTCTCGTTTAATGCCCTCTTCCGGAGTGGAGAGTTACGAGATCGCTTACCCCCTTCCCTCAACCACCTTCCCAACTTCCTCTTACCTCCCTGTCATTCTCCCAGAAAGCACGCGACTCAGATGTGCGACATTACGATGCCTCGACTTCGATATGGAATATTCGAGCGATATCGCGTTCGATTTGAATTTTGGTGAAATCGATTGTCATTCATCGATCGGATGAAAAAGCGCTCGACGGTAACACGATAAAAAATTTATCAAAAGGTATAATGCACGTAAAAATATTTAAGGAAAATCACAAAGATAAAATAGTACGCTACGGCCCTCATGGAATTCGGCGTGAACGCCAAACGTATCAGTTTGTTTGTGTGAAATGTGTTTATACCGATAAACCAATATATGTGATTAATTGGTATTCGATTATAAAGGTGCGTTTGCTGTCATAGCAGTCAACTGCTAACAACTATTTAGCCCCACTCGCACGTGTAAACAGCAACTGCGATGAGAGATCAGGTCGATTCTGGGCATACGCCGGACACTATCGATCCACGTTCGAGCTCTTAGCAGCGTTTACACGTAGCAGTTGACTGTCAGTCAGGCTACGACAGTCGCAAGATGCGCGATATATCTGTATCGCTACTACTATGATGCGTCTGCACCACTTCTATGCCGCTTGAAGCCACTATTTGGGCGATGTCATAGCGCAGAAAAAGCGTTTTGTTTCAATAGTGATTGATGCTTAAATTTTCATGAAATTCTTCAAGCAATAAATTCCATTGACGATTTTCTTTTGTTCCCATTCTTTAAAGAGTAGAATCTCTCTTCTTGGGGAGGGATATCCTTGTTGTTATATCCAAATTCGCGGCATCAGATGTCTTGTATTACTTTTCGTTGACAATTGTTGCGATTGTGTTGGATACATTTCCGCTGGAAAGTAGACGGGCTTCAACTTTACTAATAGCTCGAACGTGGATCGATAGTGGTCGACATGTGTCCAGTAACGACCTGAACTCGCATCGCAGTTGCTATTTACACATGCGAGTGGGGCTTAATAGTTGTTAGCAGTTGACTGTCATAGCAGTCAACTGCCATGTGTAAACGCACCTTTAGCAAAGTTGAACCCCACCTACTTTCACATTGGAAATGTATCCAACACAATCGTAACAATCGCCAACGGAAAGCAATACAAGACATCTGATGCCGCGAATTTGGATATAACAACAAGGGAAGATTCTGCTCTTTAAAAAATGGGAACACAAAAAGTCGTCGATGAAATTTATTGCTTGTAGAATTTCATGAAAATTTAATATTCCAACACTATTTAAATAAGACCCTTTTTCTTTGTTAACATTGCCTAACTAGGGGCTCTAGGCCGCATAGAAGTTGGTGCATCGTCGCAGTGGCGATAGCGATATATCGCGCATCTCGCGACTGTCATAGCAGTAAACTGCTACGTGAAAACACACCCTAAGTTACGGTTTGCAGTATCATGTGGTATGAAATTTCGACTTACAGGTGTAATACATTCTATGAGACAAGTTAATATGCTGTAAAATCTAGGTAATGAATAAGATTTTGAATATAGGATTATTCTCAGGCTGTGTAAATGTGTAAATGTGGTAAAATATATGAAATATGCGTTATGAATATGAATAACGATACCGGTCAAGATAGGATGTTTTAGTTCCTATACATATGATAGGATATACTTATATTAAAGGAATGAACACTGAAATGTATTTTGCATGTAGGATTATGTGAAATGAATGGTGTGAAGGTTCTCGAGATCCTAAATTTGAATCCTAATCGTATCAGATATCGTAGTTATGTCAACGGCTACATGTGGTTGGCGTTCATATTATCTATTTCTGTAATAGAAGAGCGCTCGAATTTTTATTCTAAGTAAAGCAAAATGGGAAAATTTACGGATATTGCGGTCTATCTTATTTCCCTGTTAAGTTCTTCCGCATCTGACGTCTATCCATTTCAAGGCAGTCCCTCCTGTTCCTTCCCGACTGCCGCCTGTGGTTTTCCTTTAGTTTAGTCGTCTAGGGAATCACTATATAGAAGTTCAAGCCTAAGTATACAATGAGCTCTTACTCGGAGATAAACTCTGAACAAGAGTCCCTTGTTTCGTGGACGATCTTTCAGCCTTCTGGGCTCCGGGACAGCCTTAAGGAGGTTGATCCGAAAAGTGAAAGTCATGTCATTTTTTTATATTTTCAGCACTCATAGAAATAAAGTTTCTCTATCTAATAAAGTAAAGATAATTACACCAACCCATACTCCTTTTTCCACAAATTGCATTTGAAATTACATACGATTAACGGCGAGAATGGCCATCACATGGGAATATAACGTTTAAAAATACCATAGTGTCATGTCATTTTTGCAAAAAACGGATATTTTATGCGTAATTTCACAAGAAATAAAATGACACGAAAAATAGGGATTAACCCACCGTATATTTCGCTAAATCCACCAATTTCTGCGCTTATAGCAGACGAAATGCGTTAGTTGTCTTCAATTGGCGCTGCGGTCGCTCTACCCAAAATGCATGGCGTATGAATAATATCATTACTAATGAGATATCAAAGCATATTTCAGGAAAATATTATAACATAACGTTTGATAGTAATATTCTGGTGTTATACATTAGTAAATTCATTGAGTACATGAATTTATTTCTTTAAAGTAAATGCTGAATTGACTCCATCGTCGAGCTGATTAAAATAATCATAAAAAATAAATCCTTCGACTTTACATCGTATTTCTTGTGATACTTATGACTTTCAATAGCTTAGGTAATTTTCTTTGTGAAGTAAGAATCACTTAGCAGGCATATACTCGTACTTAAATTAAAAAGATTCCTCAGACAACTTGACTCAAGCAGTCGCGAGCCAACCTCCTTGATGCTACGATAGTGATTCGGGAGCCGGTTAGAAATATTGCGTGATGTTTCCGCACAAAATGATGTGATGCGATATGAAGTTGATGCACTATTTTTACGGGCGATTTCACGTCTCTCCTGCGATTGAAGGTTTCTCAAGCCGGAACGGGAGGCATTAGGATGATAGTCCGCTCTTGATGGACGGGCCGAGAGGTCCTCAGCATAAATTTCCATCCTACGACGGAGTAACTGAACTTGGGAGTGCCGTCCTTACAGCTTTAAAAAACGGACCGGTATTCCAATGGGAAACTACCGTATGTTTTTCACGCGACATCCAAGTGGGAATCCCAATTCTATTGTTTAGCCGAGAATTCAACGCAAGATCTGCAGGATGGAGAAAGAACTCTTCCCTCGCCCCGTATTGCATAAACTGTGATATGTTATCCCGGGAGAATTTTTATGTAGGTATACCTCACAAGGTTTACTTTAACGCTTTGCCTATTGAGGCTCTCAGTGGTTGAAGTAGGTAGATTTAATTTAAAGGTGCGTCGACAACAAGCACCTCGCAAAATCTATGTTACATCGAAATAAAAACTAAAATTTCTCTTAAACTATCTCAGAATTAGGAATTATTATAAATTTTGAATTTTATTAAAAATGTATGTTTGTATCAGGAACGATATGGCGCAGCTAAGGTGATCAGGACCGTGCCTGTAACGTATTATAGTCTCCCCCTGCTCCCTAACATGCTGTGCACAAACTGATATATGTAACACTCCGTCATGAGATGTCACACACTTAGGTGAGGAGTGTCCCTAGGTGAGGTGTGGAGGGACGGCATTGTCCTACCCCACCCAGGTTAAATAAAAGCCACTAGTCAAGTGAAGTCCATTATACTACGCCGAGGCGGTTACTTCTCTGTGAGGATAGATGACAATAGGAGTGATTAAGATATGAGTGGGCCAATCCGCAATGATCAACTCTAGTTCGTGTGATGACGACTACTTCTCGGCCACCTTTCCAGACAGAGAGGGGCCACGCTGACGTGACCACTTTATTATATGTCATATTCCTCCTATATTCATTCGCTCCTCTGTTATAATGCTACCTTACGAAAAGGTAGCCTCTGTGGTTGAGGTAATCAGTGATATTCTCTATCAGTAATTATTTTAATATGGCATGAAAAAGGTGGTTGAAATTAATCAATGATTACCTACTCACTAGCGCAAACAGCGATTTCAGGATTTATGGGGAGCGATTCTAATTTTGGATACGTAGTGTTCATTCTCGTATCTCGCTTATATTTAACGATACTCGCATGGTAAACGCATTGTATACAACTCTACGTATGTTATTCGAAATGTAGCGTGAGCGTTGTGTAATATATCAATTGCAATAAGCAGCAACTAGTGCGAAGCGAGTAAGTCATATTTCGACGTTGCTGTATCGTTCGTTCATGTGATTTCAGCCGGGCGATACTTCAATTTTAAAAGAGTTCTCCAATCGGCTTGTTTAGTAAAAACTGTTGTGTTCCATAAGGACTTCAAATTGCCCACCTCTCCGCGATTACAAAATAATGTGGGCGACCTCACCCGATTTCGAGGCCTCTCTAACCCCTCTACCTCACTCCGCCATTGTTTTCCTCCCCGGGCTCATTTTGTTTCTCAGCGGTGAGTGCCCTTAGCTTCCACCCACCCCCCCTTCCCTTCTCGTCGGACAAACAAACGCGCGAACCTCTCTCGCGTTCACAGCCGCAAACACGAGACACGAAGGCCTCGACGCTTAACGACAATTTGGGAGAGTTCGATAAAGGGTCTCTCTCTCTTTTCCATCGTATTTGCTTTCCGTCCCCATCCTTCGGGACGGAGTATAAACGACGGACAGGTGAACTGTGGTTCTTCCCCCTTGTCCCCTCTCTGTCCCTGTTGATGCCACTACTCTCTCCCAAATTACTTCGGCTGTTGGCGTAAACTTTCCACGAACCCAGAGCCCTCCTAATCGCCGGGAAACCTTCCGTGCTGCCTTTTGTTTCCGTTTCCTCTTTTTTTCTCGTTCTCCTTTTCCGCTCAAGGTTCCCTGCCGTAATTGAGAGAGTTTTGGGTTGTGTTGATCCACGATGCGTGGGTCGTCGCTGATTTTTGATACGATCGAGTCATAAAGAGCCCATATCTTGCTTTAGGTGGTAAAATCCCCATTACGATGCGATGTAGTTGCGATTCCACCACGGATGTTCCGATAAGGATTCAATTCATTCCACAATGGACGGGTGTTAGGTACGTTTACACGAAGCGGTTGACTGCTATGATAGTCAACTGCTAAAAACTGTTAAGCCCCACTCGCGCGTGTAAATAGAAACTGCGATGCGAGTTCAGGTCGTTAATGGACACATGTCGAACACTATCGATCCACGTTCGAGCTATTAGCAAAGTTGAAGCCCGTCTACTTTCCAGCGGAAATGTATCCAACACAATCGCAACAATTGTCAACGGAACGTAATACGACACATCTGATGCCGCGAATTTGGATATAACAACAAGGATATCCCTCCCCAAGAGGAGAGATTCTACTCTTTAAAGAATGGGAACAAAAGATAATCGTCAATGGAATTTATTGCGTGAAGAATTTCATAAAAATTTAAGATTCAATCACTATTGAAATAAAGCGCTCTTTATTTGTTATGACAAATTCTTTAATTTCCTATTCGGGTTTTCATTTGTATTTTTCTATATTACAATTATATCTAGTCGTTTTTGCATTATTTTAATATATTGCTGCTCTATTACTTTAAATTTCCGGAATAATGTATGTCAAAAATATTATATCTTGCGTTCTTTTGGAAATTGATATTTTTAAACTATGTTTCGTCAATGGTGTATTTATTTTGGTGTTAATCAGTTCTTTAATTTCCTATTAGGGTTTTCATTTGTAATATTCTCTTATACAGTTAAATCTAGTCATTTTTGCAATATTTTCATACATTGCTGCTCTATTACTTTAAATTTCCGGAATTACCGCTCATTGCGCCAAGCGCCAATTTTGATGACGTAGGTATGCCGTAAATGTTATCTGTTCCTCCGGTTCCTCCATTCATTAAAACTTGACTGTCATAGCCAACTACTACGTGTAAACGCTGCTTTAGGCGCTGGTTACTAATTTACCACCTATACGCCAGGTGTCTCTAGCGTTCATGTGGGATAAATAATGTTATTTTTCACCAACAATAATGTAAGATTTTATGCTTTCGCTGACTAAAATAATGCTTTGCTAAGTTTCTTTGAATTTGGTTAACATTGGGGACAATGAGGACATATTATAATGTAATCCTTAGTTAGTTAGTTATTCAGAGGAGGCGACCGACAGCTGAGGCCATTTGTGCCATTTAGGATAGGTGGGTAATTGGGTAATGGCAACCTTTTTCGTGGACCGGAGGAAGGGTGGAGAGAAACTCGGCGTCGTCATTAGCCTACTCTTAACGACAGGCGAGTTTAATCCTTATGGTTTAACCCTATTTTAAGAACGGCTGTTCCTTATTGTATCACTTTCAAGGCTTATTTCTCTCTGCGGAGACTATCAGTATCACATATAAAGTCTGTGTCAGAGTTAAACATATTTGTTAATAACTGCTGGAAAACTATTCGTAAACGTTACAAACATTAATAGACTATTACAAAGAAATATTTTTCAGGTACTACGCGGTACACTCACAGTAAACGGATGTTACAGTGGCATTATTCTAGCGGCTCCATTATAAAAGAGAAAAACTTAGTTCTTTTCCACAAGTACCTATATTTAAAACCCTAAGGATTGCTATTGCACCTTAGGGCACCTTAGAAAGGCTATTGCACCCTAAGGATTCATGTCTTAGCAATTACATTTTTTCCTTTTACAGGTTCTGAATTCACTTGAATGCATACCCATACCAAGGATTGATGCAATAATACCTTTGTGTGAAAACATTATTTCCGGAAAACGAGTACATTTTATAGTGAAAATTGGGAAGCGAGTTTATGTTTCTGGGAAGTGTCATCGAAAGATTATCAAGGGAGAACTATGAAATAAACTCTTCCTCCTTTGCGAATCTGCTTTGGAATTGGTTTAATGGGCCTGTTATATTGGTTTCATCTTCAAAATATTGTAACGCTTCGCAGAAGCTTCTGAACTTCTTTTTCAAAGCTCCAATTCTAAGAACCTTGAATTTAATTCAACAGTTCTATTTACGTTGAAGTGTCGTAACGCATTGACGAACTGATGCTTCTGGACCCACGCCGTGTCCTACTGGGTGCACGGCGCAATACGAAGGGGCGTGGTCGAGGTACTACAGGGAGGGAGGCCTTGGAAATTTTGTGGCGTACTTTAGGTAACAGAGAAATCCGGTCCGTGGTCCGGCTCCATGGTCCGATTCAGTGGCGACTCCTATATATTTCACCGTCTTAATATTTCCATATTCTTACGTATAATGCTCTCAAGTCATTTTTCGTTACATGGATCATTCAGATATGGTGCCTTATCAATACTCTTTGAGGAATTTACCGAAGAAAAGTTTCTTGCATAATAGTAGTGAGTGGTAGATACAGTATGGTAGTACAGGTTCCAGGTATTCATTTCGTTGTTTAATTGCTTTGGCTGTTACTTTTTCTTCTGTAGAAAATTATTTGTGTAATTTGATATTTGCTTGACCCTATCCCATTCAGTTACGCACTTGACTTTATAGTTTAAAATCATTTTTGGTGTAAGACTTAGAAGCATCCTGAGGGGTATGCGTTCAAGTGGTTCAGCAAACCCTCGGCTTTTGTTTCCCTGAGAAATTCATTTTATGATCTGGGGTGACCTAACCTGATGGTTATTTTACGTCTCATCATCATCGGTCAACAATGCTAGGATTCGTTTAACACAACACACCACTCGATTCTTCTATCGGCCAACCTCTTCATACTAACGTAATTCCTCTCTTTCACATCCTTCGCGACCTGTTCTATGCATCATTTTGTAGCGTATTTCATTCTTCCCGTCCACTTTTCCCTCGAACATTATCTTCATTAGGCCATCGTGTCTTAAGAATTAAATTGTACCGTCATTTTTTAGGGTTTCCATTAGACATCTATTTTCTCCCACTCTTCTTTAGACTTATTCGTTTGTCACTCGGTCCATCCATTTTATTTTCATCAATCTTCGGTAGTAATTTTCCATAAAGCCCTCATTAAGTCCATTGCTTTGGACACATTTCATTATTCTTTCTCGAAACCCACTTTTATGCCCATTTAAATTACAGCAGCCTAATCCGTGTCTTGAAGCCTCTTCTATTCTTTCATCCTCTCCATTTCCAATACCTCATGTCTCTGATCTTTTAAGTCACACAACTTACCGACCGCTGTTACTATAAGATCCTTTTTCGTATCTTTTTAAGAAAGGTTGTTGATGTTTGTCATGACCGCCCTCTCGTCAGGAGCTTTTCCGAGTTTGATGCTCGTGAGGGTCCTTCCGTCTACAGTGAATGCTTTTCTGAAGGAGGAGGAAAATTCTGCTCGTATATCTCGCTCCACTGCTGTAGTATGCCTCACTCTCCGAACTTTTTGAATGTATCTATATTATGACGTTTTATTTTATGTCAGTTTATATTGATAGCTATATGTGCTAGCTTAGTTTTCGCACTGGGATCCTAAATGCTCGTCACTTTAGCAATCACTTTAGGTCTGACGAAAGTTCAGTGGCGTCGGAAGAAAATGATATCGATGTGCTTGAGTTTGTGACGCCAACGAGTGATTTCCCGTATCAGCCAATCGTCTCCTCCTTGAATCATAAAGGTTTTCCATGCAATTAGCAGCAAAGAGCAAGGAAATATCATCCCCTGAACAGTAGTGGAAATGAGCATTAACTTCGTGTTCGGTAATGCCATTTTTTCCATTGTAAATATTTCCCATCATCATCACAAGCCATCATTAATAGGATTTGCTTGGTGCAGATCTATACTTAATTCTCCAACCGGCTTATCTCATTATTTTTACGTTAGCCCTCTTTAATATACTTCTGTATTTGCTGAGTAAATTTCGTGCGATGCCTTCATTATTCCTCCAGTGGTACTCAGACTACCATGTCTAAATATGTGGCCAATGAAATCATCCCGTGTTTTCATCAAACTTTTTTCCAATCTTATCGGGACTTATATTTTTGTTAATTAGTCCATCTATTTTTTCTCTTATTTATTTTTATGTGCTTCATATTCCAAATGCTTCCTGCGTGGAATTTTCTGCTGCTGTCCTTGTCCATGCCTCACTACCGTAAATATGCATGATTCATATGTGGGATCTAATAAAATATTTCCTTACTTTCAAGCTCGTATTTCCGTCAGTATGTGGGTTTTTTCGGTGGAATATATTCTTCTGCAATTAATCAAAGCGGCCTAGGCGGCAGTTGTTCGTTGTTTAATGTAGTTTAAAAATCATCTTTCCTTGAGTAAGAATTCTCATTCTAGGGTCGTCTGCTTGATGAAAACCATTGCTTTTAAATGAATCGTCACCCAATGCTTTAATTACAGGGTTTCTACTCTAATGTGTAAATCCGTATATTTTGTCTCATTAAATTGAGCAGTGGGAGGAAAAGGTCTTCTTAAAACCTTAAAAAGAAGACTTAATCGCACTTAGAGAAACTTAATCGGCCGTATCTTGAGACATGACGGTCTGACGAAGACAATCGTCCAGGTGAATGGGAAGAAAAAATGATAAAAGGATCTAGTGGATTAATGCGATCTAAGGATTGTTGAACCATTATGATGATGAACATTAAGTAAAATCAAGTTGGAAGTTAGGCGCATACATTCTTACGCTAAAAGAAATTACTATGCCAGGTTGACATCCCTTTTGCTGTATCAGTGACGTCTGACTGCTGTTAGCAGGATCTTCAACATGACACAAATGCACTGACAATGTAACTGCTGCTGGAAATCGTTTTGCTGCTGGTATAATGGAATGGAAAAATCAGGGTGGCCTTTGTTACCACTACGAATCATACTCCTGGTTAAATAATCTCAATTTTCCTTGTGGAGCAAGCTTAGTTACTTCAGTAGTCGGTGCTTTTTTCATATTAGACGTGTGTCAAAGAAAACAGTTCTTGCTCGCGTAAAATAGCAATTGAGTTGCAGCTCTATATTCTGAGAGAATTATATCTTTGTGTGGGTATTCTTAACAAAGTTTTTTTTCTCCGTTCCAGCCCCAATTCATTAGACACCTGGAATCAGAAGTTCCCCTAGGTATTGATGTATCTTAAACCCTCGATGGCTAACAGTTGACTCATGAAGAACTTTAAGAGATAAAAGTTGGAGAACTTAGGAAATGTAAACGAACGCATAAGACTCCGGAAGACCTCTTGATCAATTCTTTTCTGCCCGTTAGAATAGTTTACGAAGGAGTGTCCCCTCTCAACTTTGCATTTCGTTCATCTATCGGCTTCATCCCTACACTATTACTGTCTTCAAATCGGTATATGGAGGGAGAATTAATTTTATCAAAGCAAAGAAAAACATCCACGTTTACTGGTGGCATTATGTCTTTGAAATATGCTGCATTGTCTAATTAGTTTAATGTAACGTTATTTCCTGGAATTTTGTGACCAGATACTTGGGTTATTACGTTCAAGAAGATGTAGGAAGATGAATGGTAGTAATTATTGCCATAAATTTTCAAATCGGTGCCGCAAAATTGCACGCTTGTTGATCCCTTGGTGAAGAAAAGAATAAAACAGAAAAAAATATTTTAAAGCATGCTTTTCTAACGAAATATAAATCTAAGAAAAAGAAATATCTTCACATCGTTCTAAAAAAAAAAGAAAATAAGATTTCCCAAGGTTAATTAAAGTTTAGCCTAGTACTGGAAATAATTAAATGAAATTCAAGGAAATTATCTGCAAAATGAATTATTTATGAACCCTCACTCACTCAGTGATTTAACCCGAAGGTTGGTTTTGATAGGTGAGAGTAGAGCTCACCCCGCACTAAGCCAATGGCGTGTGAAATTCACACATTCAGGATAGGGGGACCAGTTTCTTTCCCTGGGCCACCTGCGATTTCCTACAAAGTCCTGACACGCAGAAAATCGAATCGCGAGGATTTTAGGTGGGGGTGTCCAGAAAGGCTCTTTCTCGGGATTTTAACCCGGGACCATAATAGGAAGTAATTTTGGTTTCAACAATATAACATATTTAAAGATGTCTATTTATGCAAGGCCACAACTAAAATCATGGGGCGCTCTTTCATGTCCGATATCAATATAAATTAATTAAATATAAATATATTGGTATTCAGTGGAATAGAGCGCTTCAATATATAATTTCTAGAAAATCTTTAAATGAACTAAAGTTAAGGAGCGAAATATAAATGAAGTCGCGCCCCATCCTTTTCATTGTGGCCTTGCATAAATAGACAACTTGAAATATGTTATATTGTTGCAACCAAAATTACTTCGTATAAGTGTTCATAAATATTTCATTGTGTGGATAATTTCCTTGAATTGCATTTAATTATTTCCAGTACTAGCCTAAATTTTAATTAACCTTAGGAAATTTTCTTAGATTTATATTTCGTTAGAAAAGCATGCCAAAAATATTTTTTCATTTTTTTATTTTTTACTTTTTAGTCCCAGCAAATTAGATATTTATTACACTAGTTTATTGTAAAAGTATATGCTTGCACTTTCTGTGATACATTATATGTTATAAGTGTGCTAAATATTTTATATTTAAATATGTCTAAGATAATTTGATGACAAATAAACATCTAATTTGCTAGGACTAAAAAGTAATCGTACGCGGAGTGCTTTGTATTTCAGAGAATAATGACGAGACAAAAGGCACATAAAAATCTTCATTTGAACAGGTTTCTGTTTTGAACGTGTTTCCCATATATTTGAGATAAAATAACATTAAAACGCTTCATGAACTATGAGTAACGATTCATTTATAATTATGAAAGTCAACACATAGAAATCTTAAGATTTTCAAGTGGAAAAAAAACCGTGCGGTGAATTCGAACCCGAGTACCTTTATTGGCAAACCCTACGCACTAATCACTACACTATGCGAGACTTTAGAAATTGTAGCAATTAAGGTTTATTAAAGTGTTAAAGTGGTAACCACGGGAACGGGACCCGTAGATGGAACCGTGGAACCATGCAAAAGAGAACTAAAGAAAAGCATGTAAAAACCGCGTCTGGCATTATTATTGTTATTAGTATTCTACCGGTGAAGGTAGGTTTAAATGGACATTAAATTCTTCCCACCCCCTAAATTTCACACGATATCCCTCTTCAGCCCCTCATACCTCCGGCCACCCATCATTCCATCCAAGCTACCCGTTCTTCTCCTCCCTCTTCCCCGCTTACCCAACGCTCTTCCCTCAATCACCTCCTTCAAAACACCATCCCCTTTTATTGCCTTTTCCATCCACACCTTCTACCCTCTCCTAATTTCATCTATCAAATTTCTTTCCTCTCCTACCAATTCTAGCACTTTATCGTTCGTCTTCCTTTCGACCCACTTTACTTTCTCCACACCCACATCTCAAAAGCCCTAAGTCTATTTTCATCTTCTTTTCGCAAAGCCCACGTTTCCGCCCTATATAGTGCAACGCTCCATATTATATGTTTCACTAGTGTTTTCTACAATTCCGTACTCAACGCCCCTGTCATTAGTTGACGCCTACGAGTAAAAGCTTCTTTTGCCAATGCAATTCTTCTTCTCACTTCAATGCTGCTTTACCCTTTTTCTTCCAACACACTACCTAGATAGCTAAATTGCTCCACCTGCTCTAGCTTCTGACCTCCTACTTTTACTGGCCCTTTTGTTCTTGAAAACCGCATTACTTTCGTTTTCTTCTGGTTTATCTTCATCCCGTATCTTTCACACTGCCCCTGCAATGCATCCAGCATTTTTTGCAAGCCACGGGCGGACTGGCTGACTAACGATTGGTCATCCGCAAAAACCTCACTGATTTTATCCATTTCCCCCCGACCTTTACTCCAGCCTCAGTTCATCCCAAGCCTCTCTCACCATTTCCTCGGAGTATATGTTGAAAAGTACCGGCGATAACGGACAGCCCTGCCTAACTCCCCTCCCTATTGTGGCCCAATTCGATTCTCCATCGGCTACTCTTACCTGCGCCTTCTGCGCCATGTATAATTTCCAGATCAGTCTCCTGTCTCTCCAGTCTACTCCTATCTTCCTCAATATTTCCATTAGCTTGTCCCACCTCACTCTGTAGAAAGACTTTTCGAAATCAACAAAGCACGCGAATACATCCTGATTGTATTTTAGATTCCTGTCCACTAGTATTATTATCACTGCAATTGCATCCTGAGTGGCCCTCCCCTTCCGAAATCCAAACTGATCCTCGCCAAGGAATTCATTTGCTCTCTTTTCCATTCTCCTATTGATTATTCTAAGCACAACCTTTGCCGCATGATAAATCAAACTTATCATTCTATAGTCTTCACATTCTTTTGTCACCCTCTTTTTCGGTATAGGTATCAGCACGGTTTTTACAAAATCCTCCAGCCAAGCCCCCTCCTCGTATATTCTACGAAAAAGTTCATAAAATCTGTCCCTTCCCCCTCTTCCTAGGTTTTTCAGAAGCTCAGCTGGGATGTAATGTACCCCCACCACTTTACCTGCCTTCATTTATTGCAGTGCCTTCTCTATCTCACTATCTAGTATTCCGGGGCCCACGTCATCCTGATCTACATCCTTTTGCTCTTCTATGTCCAAGTTCCTAGGCCTATTTTCGCTATCATACAGTTTCTCAACATATTCCCTCCAACGACGGAGGATCTCGTCTGGTTCCATTGCTAAATTGCCCCTTCTGTCTTTGATACTTGGGACCGTTTTCCATTTCTTGATTCCCGATAACATTCTAACCTTTGAGTACAGACTGCCTATTTCTCCTTCTCTCTGGAGTCTCTCCATCTCCTCGTAATGCCGACTCCACCTCTTTCCTTTTGCTCTCTTTGTTTCTATCCTAATCCTGTTGTTAATCTCCTTATAACGCCTTTTGCCTACCTCTACATACATATGATGAAGGGCAGGAAAACTGTATTTACAGTTTTCCATTTCCTTCTTTTTTCGATCCTTTCCATCATTTCTGCTGTTACCCATGGTTTCTTGATCCTCCTAGTTTTTACTGTTCCTATTGTTTTCTCAGCTGCTTCTTTTATGCCCGTATTTATCATTTCCCACCCTTCATCTGTTGTTACTCTTCCATCCTCTTCCCTCATGCATCTATCCACAATCTCCTGGTATTCTCTCCTCTTCCCTCCAATCAGTGGTCCTACATCCCACTTTTTTATTTTCCTTCCTACTTTCAACCTTTTTAGTCTCATCTCACATTTCATCACAACCAAGTTATGGTCGGAGTCGTCATCTTCCCGTGGGAAACTATGCGAGTTCTTTACGCTGTTCCTGAATATTTGCCTAATCATGATGTAGTCTAGTTGGTACCTTCCAGTATCCCCCGGCCTTTTCCATGTGTACCTACGCCTAGGGTGGTGTTTAAACCATGTGTTTGTAATCACTAAATTATTCCTCCTACTGAATTCCACTGCTTTCTCGCCCCGGTCATTTCTTGCACCCAGCCCACACTCCCCTACTTCATTTCCGTCTCTCCCTTCCCCTACTACAGCGTTCCAATCTCCCATAAATATTAGGTTCTTCCTGCCCTTTACTTTCCCGATTAATTCTTCCAACTGGTCATATACAGAACAAAGAAAGACAGCAGCTACTGCCGTTGCTGCTGTCTTTCTTTTCATGCACGGATTTCGTGAGATGATGACCGCAGAGTCCTTGCTTACCCTGCTGCCGGGCACGACACCCGTTTCACTAATTTGGTCCCGGGCCCCTTAGTTTCCAGGATTCAATTCTCTATTGTTCAAGTCCATTGTGTTCTTGGGAGAGAATTGAGGTGGTTTCCCGTTGCCTGCCTCAATAGTGTTTTTAACGTGACATCATCACTTGATAGGCCGCCCCACTGGGGTCAGACGCCTTCTCACAGCCGCCTCACTGAGGAACAGACGCTGTAAGCACGGTACGTGGACTACCTTTCGTCAGGCTCCTATCTTTCGACCTATCTGGCATGGGTGACCTTACCAGGAGCAATATTAGTTGCTCCCGCCAGTGCAGCTCTACGGGTCACGGGAACACACAAGCCCCAATCCCACCACGACAAGGCGTAGTCCATGCGGAAGGAGTCTGGCAATAGATGAATGAAATTTATTGACGCTGAACTAATTTGGACACACCTACTTCATGATGGCTTCCTTTTTAGAAGAGAGCGTTCGGTGCCCAAATTAGGGACTTGAACGTTTCATCCATGGCTTTTAAACATGTCTTAACCTCTCCACTCTTCTCTGATGTCACCGGTAAAGAATGTTTTTCAAAACTTTTCTCCATCCTTAAGAAATCCTCCTTTTTATTTTCTTCTTCGATAGTAATATCGCTCGTTTTGATTATTTTTTTTGGAGTATGATTTGGGAGAATTTTAATTTTTATGGTTTTTTTCCCTTGGGATCATTGAGTGGATGTGAATGAACTTGTTTATCCCAAGTAGGTGGATTTTCTTCTCCAACATAATTTCTTTTTTTCCTGATGTTAGGCCAACTTTTGTGTTATAGCATACGGAAACCTTAATCAAGGTCCTCCAGATTCGCGTCTATTTACGATTTGAAGATAATTTAGGCTTATACCGTACTTGAGCTGTGTTTAACTCTCTTTTGAAATGTTTTTCTCGATTCTCTTGTTCCCCTACAGATGGTAAGTCAGCTTTTGTTCCATTTTTCCCTTCCGTCTGCGTCTTTAAAAATCTTGCTTTAAAATCCTTGCGTCTTTAAGCCTTCTCTCTAGAGGAGCTGCATAAAGGATACTTGAGGACCTCAAAAGACCCATAGCTACTACACGGCGGCTATTACTCTGCATCTCTGTTTTTCTTGATTTGTAGGATTCGCGTCTTAACACTAGGAGGACGGGAGTTTCGCACTACCTAGAAGGACGGCTAGGGGTCATTTGACCCCTAGAATGTTTTTTGGAATAAAAACACTTTTTTTCATCTTATATTCAATTTTATTGTACAAAGTGTTTAATTAACTCATTAAAAACATTTTTTTGTCATTTGTAGATAATGTTACAACTCTCAAAAATTTATAACAATTAAAAAAAAATCGTGAATTAAATCATATTGAGTAGTCAATTACATATTTAATATTTTACAATAGGCACAGTATGTTTACACAACTTGTATAAAAATTTAAAAAATATTACTTCGTAATACATCTCAGACATTTAGTAATTTTTCCGGGAGGGTTCTGTCACTGATATTCCCATAACTTCCCCCACCAATTTTTGGATGTATTTTCTACGACTCATTTTTTTGTTCGTTGTTTTGATGTAAAGCACCCAGCTGTTTATTGTGGCCAGGTCCAATATATTGTAAAATACATGGACAGGCCACCTCCGTGTAGCTGACCTTGTGGAATATTTTCGACACATGCTGTCCATTATGTCTACTCCGACTTTGTTTTTATTATAAAAAAGTATGGTTTCTGGTTTTTCTTTTTTTTTATTTCCGAAACAGTGACGTCTTCGTGCATGGTGCTGAGTAAAAGTACATTCTTATTGTTTTTTGCCTGGTACTGCGTGAGAGTATGGCCTAAGATATTTTTGAAGGCTCGTGTGGAATAGATTGGAATATTCATGCGGACCGAAGGTGGCAAGTCCCGCCTGTTTTTTCTGATCGTCCCTACAAGAGATATTTTCCGTTTTTTCAAATGTTCAGCAAGCTGGATTGATGAAAAATAATTGTTATAAGTAACAGTTATGCCTGAATTCTGGTATGGCTCGGACAATCTACTAACCACATATTCCCCCAGTGCTTGATTAGATGGCCTATCTTCATCTTTTCCACAATATGGAAATGCATTTAGGCAGTATTTTGATTTTACATCTGTCAAAACCCAGTACTTGATTCCAAATTTGTCTGATTTATTTGGCATATGCTGTATAAAGGGGCACCTGCATTTCATAGGATAGAGCTGTTCATTGGCTGTTACGCTTTCACCTGGATTGTAGCAGGATCGAGAATTGTTCACAAAATGATTCCAAATTTCAGACATCAAACAAAATTTATCTGTTTTCAGTGCTTGACTACGAGTCACTTTCAAATCGAAGCGTAAATGCTTCATAATGTTCAAGAATCGATCCCTAGCCATTGTGCTAGAGAATATTTTTGAACCCCACGTTTTGTCCCAGCAGCTTTATATAGACAAATGCCTCTGCCCCAAGATGCCTCTTGCATATATCAATGCGATAAATGTTAGTTTTTCCAAGTTCTTCTCTCGTCAAGTTCCAATCAGGATTTTGAAGTTTACCATGCTCCACAGTATATTTTATGATGGAGTCTAAGAGGGTATCACTCATCAACAAGCGGAAGGCACTCAACACTGACAGTTCTTGAATATTTCTCTTGGCGTACGGTGTCGGATCGGTGCTAAATGCAGAATATTTTGCCTCGAGAGTCTAACTGCTGGGATGTAATCAGATGAAATCTCCAACCACTTCGTTCCATCCTGAGCAATTTCGCTTGGTGCGGATGATTCTGGGGGTTTCTGTAAAAATAAAAAAATAATAGTTATTCTACCAAGAATATCATATTTTACGGTTTTTCATAATTACTTCATTTCTTTTCTTATATTTTGTAAGTATTTATAGGCAAAAACATATAATAATTGGCAAACATAAAAAATTCACTGTAATCGATATTTGCAGATTACTTGATCTATAAAAGTCAGAGCTATCATAGTTCATAATTACATCATGTTATGATTGAATAAAAGATAAGAAAATAAATCAGTAAAATGGAAAAATGATAAAATAGAAGAAAAGAACTTACAAGCAAGAATCAATGTCACAACTATCATCACTGGAGTCACCATCGGATTCACTGTCTTGGAATTCGGAACTGGAATCGTCGCTTCCATCACACGCAGGTGATGATGGATGTCGTCCATGGACTGATGGTTCCGATTCCCTTCCAGACTGATCTTCGTCCAACTCCAGTAAAACAACAAGAACACTCTCCGGTGTACGATATTTCCTCGCAGCCATTTGAATGGCAACGCTCCTCTTCTCTTTATTTCTTTCTCGACTTCTCGCTTTCGCTCTCGACTCGCTACTGACTTGCATGCAAAAAAATGTGCAAACGGATGCGAAATATGGTACTCTCCTTCCAGCTGCATGGGAGGGATAGAGAGCTGGAGAGCAAAATGGATACAAAAGGATTAAAATTTCAGATATGCCGGTAATTGCCGTTCGATAGGCAGGGACTCTAGCGCCACCCGGGTTCCAAGAACTTGCTGTAATGTCCCTTCCTCCTCCTAAGTGCGGATTCCAAGGGTAGGATATACAATAGAATTTTACAGCTCACCCCATTCCTCCGCTCTCCCAAAAGCAGACAAGATTTTGCCCTGGGGCGCAGCGTGACGTGCCGCCCCCCGCCCACCCCGACGGGGTCCGGCGTAACTGCGGCGGGACACCCGGCAAAGGAGCTAGGCCGAGTGACAATGCCATCAGGTCAGAAATGGAAAGAGTTATTCGAAAAGACGATGTGACGTCGATGAAAAATAATATCTCTGAGGGCCCTAAATCATGGCTAATGGACAACTTTCCTTTGAATACGTGTGATATTAGGGTGTGGGTAAAACAGCTATAATTACAAAATAAAAAATACAAAAGAAAAATATTATAATTGCATGAATGTCACAAAAAACGACGATTGGGACCGTGTTATTCCCCTTTGCTGCCGTGAACTATCGAAAGATCGCGTGCAAAAAGTCACTATGCCTAGGTTTTGAAATAGGAGTCTAGGGGACGAAACCAGCATTGAACCGGGTACTTCCTGGGTCAAAATCAAGTACGTCATCTACCAAACTAGCCTCTTGCTGATGAATGACATGTTGAGTGTTTGTACTTGTTGTGATATAACTCAAGCATCAATACGTTGTGCAGTTGTTTTCTACTGCTACTATCCTTATTCTTTTGTTCGTGACTCGGCCCATGCCTGGTCAGCTGTCTCTGTCTTTTTGTCAGTCTCTCGATGTACACGTTCTGATGTGCACGTTCTTGTAATCCAAGTACGTACATTAAAGTACTGTTCATTATCTGAACCTGTGAATTACGTTTGTTCTACCTCGGCCTCTAACAGGTTATGGGCCCAGAGTGTCACGACTGCAATATTAATTAACGTATTCACTTTCCGCATTCTCGCAATATATTTGAACTTGCGTTTTGAGCGAAAATGTCGGATAACGAACAGGAACGTTCAAATGCTGCTGCAACTGTTCACCATTCGACACCCGTTGACTTCGCACAGTCGGTGTTCGTTGCACCGGCAAGCGTGCCGGGTATTGAGAAGTTGGAAGGCGAAAGGAACTACAACACGTGGAAATGGCAAATGAAGATGCTACTCATAGATTATGGCATGTGGGAAAGTGTTACTGGTCAGGACATAGATCCAGTCAAAGATCGACGCGCGCTAGCAAAGATCAGCTTGGCTGTAAAACCCGTATGTGCTTCTCACATTTACGCCTGTAGCACAGCCAAAGAAGCATGGAATAATCTACAAAAGGCTTTTGGCAGCTCAGGGCTGACTCGTGAACTAATGTTAGAGAGACAGTTAATGAGAATGCGTTACGAAGATTTTAGTTCCATGTCCGAATACATTAATGGGATCCTTTCCGTTGTGAATCAGCTGGCAGATATCGGCGTCGTTGTCCCTGATGACAAAGTTGGGAAAATTTTGTTAAGTGGTCTATCGGAGTCTTTTGAGACTTTGGTGCAAGGTTTTGCGTCCACTCACACTGAAGTTAGAAGTGAGGAAGTAAAAAAGCTTTTGATAGAGGAGGACTGTCGAAGAAGTGCCAATGCGTGCGAATCTTCACTAGCATCCGTCAAATTCAGGTCAAGTGCTTCTCATGCCCCTAATTCAAACAAGAAAACTGTTCCCAACAACATTATTTGTCATTACTGTAAGAAAGAAGGACATAAACGACCTCAGTGCACTAAGTGGAAGAGACTGAAAAACAAAAATTCCTCAAGTTTTCAAGATACATCAAAAAATTCCAAGAAATTTGATGGCAATGATGGCTTAGTTCTCATGACTGCTGCGACATATAGTAGAATTAAAATGCCAAAAAATCAGTGGTTCTTCGATAGTGGTGGAAGTCAACATCTGACATCTCGTGGTGATTGGATTGATGACCTCAAAACTTCTGTGAATGCTGATATCTTAACGGCTAATGGTTCTGTAATGTCATGCCAAGGTGTTGGAAATGTGCCGTTTATTTTTAGTAGTAATAGTTCTCTAGTTAATGGTACAATTACTGATGTGTTGCTTTGTAAACAGAGTGCTGCAAATTTATTGTCAGTTTCTAAAATTGCAGAAAAAGGTAAAGTACTTGTGTTTGACAGATATGGTGTTAATGTGTTTGATGAAAATGAAGTTAACATTACAGGTACAAGTCAGCTTACAGGTAGTGCTGTTGGTGGCATTTATAAATTAGACCAAAATGGAAAAACCACAGCAACTGTTTGTGACAATGGAATGCCTAAGATATCTACTATGGCAAGTGCATCTCTTGTATGTCCATCTAAAGGTATTGTCTCTGATATTCCTAAACAAATTCCTCATGTTGTAGACGATGTGAACAAGGTTTTACCCTTTATGATGAATGTCTCCAATGTATCTAAGGAAATTTGGCATAAAAGGACAGGGCACCTTAATTACAAATATTTGTCTAAGCTCAAGGATTTAGCTGATGGCATAAAGTTTGTTGAAGGACAACACACAGAGTGTATTCCATGTATTCAGGGTAAGCATAGCAAAAGAGTTAATTTATCTCACCTTAGGGTTTTTGGTTGCAAAGCCTTCATTCATGTTCCAAAGAGAAAGCGAGGGAAGTTAGATCCCAAATCAAAAGAAGTAATTATGTTGGGATATGGTCCCGGGAAGAAAGGATACAGATTAGGTGATATACATGATCCTAAAAAGGTTTACATGTCTAGGGAAGTCAAATTTATTGAGACCCTAATGGCTGGTGATATTCCTATTGCAAGTGAAAACAAAGATATGGATAGAAATAAGCTTGAAATTGACAATAATGTTATCATTTTTTCAGATAGAAATGTTCAAAATGTGGATGCTATGAATGATGTTGGTACTTTGTCAGAAAACAATATTCAAAATGCACCTATTGTCAATGATATCCCTAATGTTGCGGGTTGTAATAGACCCTCACGCATGCGACAGCCACCTCGTTGGCATGCTGACTATGACATGTCCTTTCAGGCTTTGACTGATATGTCTGTCAATATTCCTAAATCGACTAAGGACGCTTTATTGGATCCCTTGTGGAAGTCAGCTATGCAATCCGAATATAATTCTTTAATGAATCATAGAGTATGGGAACTAGTGGACCGACCATCAGATTGTAACGTTGTAAAATCTAAATGGGTTTTTAAATTAAAAAATGGAAGTTCAGGTGAATTTGAAAAGCACAAAGCTCGCCTGGTAGCCCGAGGTTTTTCTCAAACTTATGGGATTGATTTTCATGAAACATTTTCTCCAGTTGTTAGTTACACCACACTGAGATTGTTATTTGCGTTTGCTAATGAAATGGATCTGGATATAAGTCACATGGATATAACCACAGCCTTTCTAAATGCAGATCTTAATGAGAAAATATACATGGAACAGCCAGAGGGTTTTTCAGTTCCAGGAAAAGTATGTTTATTGCGAAAGAGCATTTATGGATTAAAGCAATCCAGTAGGATGTGGAATAGAAAAATTTCTGACGTTATAATTAAAACAGGTTTCAAACAGTTAAAATCTGAATCATGTGTTTATGTGTGTCATAGAAATAAAAATCTTACCATAGTGGCTTTGTATGTAGATGATATTTATATATTCTCAAACTGTAAACAAGACAGTAAAATCTTGTGTGATTCACTGTACAAAAACTTTGATGTGAAGTTACTGGGTAATGTGAAAGATTGTTTGGGAATGCGTGTGATCAGAAAAAGAGAAAAGGGAATTATTTCTCTTGACCAGGCTCAATATGTTAAAAGGCTGTTAGAAAGATTTTGTATGACTGATCTTAAACCTGCTCCTACACCTATGGCTGCTGGATTGGTATTGACCAAAGCCACAGATCTCACTTTTATGTATAGTGGAACTGTACCATATCAGGAAATAATTGGTGGGCTTATGTATTTAGCGGTTAACACGAGGCCTGATATAGCATTTGCAATCAATAAATTAAGTCAGTATAGTACAGCCTATGATGAGTCTCATTGGTCAGCTATAAAGAGAGTAATGCGTTATCTAATAGGTACTCAGAATCATGGTTTGGTTTATGTTAAATCTGGAAATTTAAATATTAAAGGGTATGTTGATGCTTCTTATGGTGGTGTGCCTGGTGATAGATGTTCACAAACAGGTTATATCATGCAACTTGGTACCTCAACTTTTAGTTGGGAATCTGTAAAACAAAAAACTGTAGCATTATCCAGCACAGAGGCTGAATATTTAGCCATAACTAATGTAGTGAAAGAAGCATGTTTTATTAACAATTTAAGTCAAGAGTTGGAGCTGAAACTTGGTGTGATAGAAATATTGAATGACAATTTGTCTGCTCAATGTATGGCTGAGAACAAGCAAACTTTGAAACGCAGTAAACATATTGATATAAAACACCATTTTGTTAAAGATGTAGTTGGGCGTCAGATTGTAAAAATGAAATACAATCCAACAGATGACTTGGTTGCTGATATTCTCACCAAACCTTTATGTAAAGAAAAGCATTTATATTTTTCTAGGATTATGAATGTTGTGAACATATATGATGCTTAATTTAAGGGGGTGTGTTGAGTGTTTGTACTTGTTGTGATATAACTCAAGCATCAATACGTTGTGCAGTTGTTTTCTACTGCTACTATCCTTATTCTTTTGTTCGTGACTCGGCCCATGCCTGGTCAGCTGTCTCTGTCTTTTTGTCAGTCTCTCGATGTACACGTTCTGATGTGCACGTTCTTGTAATCCAAGTACGTACATTAAAGTACTGTTCATTATCTGAACCTGTGAATTACGTTTGTTCTACCTCGGCCTCTAACATGACATACATGAAACAAAAGAGCCCAAGGGCAATAGAAAAAGTAGAACATAGCGCGAAAGCAAGTTGTGGGTCAAATGACCCCAAGCCGTCCTTCTAGGTATAACCTCTTATAAATAATGAGAAAAAAATATTTTAATTTAATTCACGCAAATTTATCACATTTTAGAACAAAATGAAGAAAGTGAAAAAGTTTCAAAATTTTCGAAAATATTTTACTAAGAGAAAAATAAGTTTGAAATCTGAAAATGGGTCAAATGACCCCTATCGTCCTTCTAGTGTTAATGTCCTGAAGATAATAGCGATATGCTTGTAGGGTACTGAGAATGGTTGGGAGAAATGATATATCTGTATCACCCTCATAAAAGCATCATGTAACCGCGAAACCATAGATTCGGATCAATGTCCATTTAAGGGAAAGTGTGAGTAATGCAGTTTTTTGTTTAAAACGCAATAAGAAAACTTTATATGTACATTTAAGAGAAGGAAATGGCAAAATTAAATTTTAAGAATCTAGAAAGTGATGGGAAAACATCACCTTCATATGGATTTTGGGATAGCATCAAAATGAATGCTTTTGACATATTTCAACCTTTCACGTCCTTGTCCATTTGATTCAATCCTTTGCGTTCTAACCATATCTGTCCTTATACCTAATTATAATTATATGGATGTATGTATTCTCTACTTTCATTCCCAATCACTCATTTTTGTCCCTAAAGATCTAGTGTCTTACCTCGTAGGCACCTGTCAAATATGGTACTGTGAAATGGCATTTAATTATTTATTAAAGCAATATGTATTAGGTGGTTCGTGTACAGTCTAATACGTGTATTCCAGGCACATAAACCTTTTCCCAAGTGAGCGTCACTCAACCGACAGTTGGATTGTCGGTTTTTATTATAGGTTTCATCTTTGAAATATACCTTGAGAGTGGGTGTCGGCAGTTGAACGAAATATACTCCTTGACTGGGCATGTGATGTACAGTCAGTTTAACCAACAGTTCATTTCATTTCTAATTTAAATTGTTTTGTTCATTTTATATTATGACCTCTATATTTAAGGTGACCGAGAACCACGAGGTGATTTTTTTTAGTCACCCGAGTAAATTAAACTATAAATATGATCTCTTGAGTAAATGTTTGTTGTCATCTACGTCTACATACTCCTCCCCCATTCTCAACAAGGGCGTATAACATAGGGCGGTGTTAGAACTTAACGTTTGAAAAATGGGTCATGGGAATGAAGAAATAGATGATTTGGAAGATTTTATTTTGCGGGTATTTATGTGTTTCTGAATGAATAAATTGGGTCTTTGCGAATCTGCTACTTATAAAAAGACGAAAACAAGGAAGAGGGTGGAAGAGAATGAGCATTTTAGACGAGGAAAGAGCTGCAAAGAGTATGCTAATCGGTTGAATGAAACTGCGTAGGAAAGAAGGCGTTAAAAAAATGCGGAGGAAGATTTAAACTGATTGTGAGTGGTACTCCTCCCTTGAAAAGTACCCTTACCGAGAGGATTCCACATAAAAATGTTTTGTTTGAATTGTGCTCGAAAAAATGAATCCTTGAAGCTTCCTGTCCGATAGGCTTCCGTCGCTTTCTTTTATCCAGCTGTTGTCGCGCGACGAGAAATATATTTACCGCTTCTTTCTCGACGAACCTGTCATGCATGAAGTTCTCTTCTAATTTATTCTGGCGCATTTGGTTTATCTGTAGTTCTCCAACCAAGCCTTTAAGGTAGCAATGGCAGTATTCTGTGTTATTTTTCGTCGGAGATTTTTTCGAAAAGGTAATTTTCGTAGCTTTCTTATTTTTCTGTACCAGAATTAAATGTTTCTTAGTCGGATCCTAAAAACTCTCTGCGAACTCGATATGAGGTCTCACGAGAAGGAAATCACTAGAATTTTTAATTTTTGGTCGGACTCCCGTCCAGAGAATCGTTTAATGAATCCCTGTATCTTGAATGCATCGCAGATATTTGGAATATAATTCTTCCAGTCCTGGGTGGAAAATCTCTGCTACACTTTATTACTTCCCGTTTGAACTCCTCATGTCCTCTGTATTCTTTCATTCCACCTAAAAGTTATTTCCTATACTCTTCCTTGTTTACCGAGCATTCTATTCTTCATGATTCTGAGCATCACTTCTATCACCATCTCCAAAATCCCGATACCTTACAATGTCCTGTATTCCGTATCTGATGAGATATGGCCGTGTGTTGGAATAGCTGTAGAAGTAAGAAAATAGATATGACTATACATTACATTAGACTTTACAATTTGATGTCTCGAGAAGGTACTACTTTCTCTTCATTTTTTTTTACCGCTGACCAAAACCGAAATTTATTAATTCACTATGTACTTTACGACTTAAGTACTTATGTCATGAAATAAAATATCTTTCTTCTCAAATAATGTAACTTTTTTTTATAAATATTGTGATGTGATGCGTAATGGACCAGAAAGCTCGCATATACAGGTCTGTATCTAATTATCCGCATTGAGCGTTAATGAATATAGCCCGCAGCATGTCCATTCATGACCGCCTGGCTTTGAAATAATTTTTCTCACATCAATTTTTACCACACTTATATAGGTAATCAGAAAAGGACTTCAGCTCCGTATATTAATATTCTCGTGGAATTTTTGAAAATACAGCTTTTGCTTTCCCAGATAATCCAGTCTAAATGCATTGTAATTGGGATTCGCTGAGAATGGTTCTGAAATAATGGACTTTCCGGTCAATATTTTGTAATCTATCCATGCTTCATTCTAGAATACAATATTTACTAGAAAAAAAAAGAAGACTGGAAGTCTTCGTTCCTTCAAATTTCAATTTTTAATTTGATCGTTTTCACCCGCTAAGCCATCATGGAACCGGTTTTGAAGTTTATTGTTGTAGTCGTTGGGTTGTTAGGCTCAATGGCTCCACGGTCTAGTGTTATTTTGCATAATCAAGTCTAAGATCTTAATCCTAGGGCTAGTAAAACTTCCATGCTCTAGTTGGGATTCGAACCGCCAGTCTTTGAGTTGATAGGTCAGTGCATCACTGACCTGATTACTACGGCCGGCTGTGAGGTTTATATTGTGCTGATTTACTATTAATGGAGTCGTGGATTAACGGATTAAGGGGTCAGTGTGTTACAGAATCTTCTCCCTAGGCTCATTATGCTATTCACAATGACATGATTTAATTTATAGATTAATAATTACCCCCTAAGTAATCATTAGTTCAGCGGCATATTAAATCCTACTCGCGGGCATTGTGTGCCTAATGATGTGAAAAAGTAGTTGATATTGTAAGTTTTCTCTCGGGAGAAATTTGGTTACTATATTGTGTGCATGCCAACATTAAATTAATTAAGCGGTGATTTCATGGAAACAACTATTATCGTATTATATGGAATAGCATGATAGTTTTAAGAGAAAATAAATAGCTCCGATAATCCATAATCTTCTGGGGAATGTCCATGGAGGATATTGTGCATCCCTTGTATTTATTTTAATTCTGGCTCATTATGCTTACCACCCTTGCAATTCATGGAGTAGTGTCCAATCATGATCCATCGTTGATGATTTGGCAGCATTATATTTTTGTCTTGGGAGAACATGAAAGAAGTTTAGACATATGAAAAATAAATTAAATGGAATTTTTTCGTTTAGATTGAATATTTTTATCGTGATTTCATTGCATTAATTTAAAACTAAATGATGGATCGCCATAGGAAAGTATAGAGAAGGAATAATATTGGGTAAGTGAGAAAGAAGGAGAAAAAGGTTTTTTAGCCATTATGAAGAAAGTTGGAGCATGTGAGGAACTGGAGAAAGAGTAGGAGGTAGCGAACGTCTGAAAAATATGGCATTGAGTAAGGATATTACATCAAAACACGTGCTGTAACCACATTACCGTAACCTGCTGAAGACGGATCTTTATTATAATAATGAATAGAATACCACGCGGAACACAGTACTTATTAAAGTACTCTCTAATTTTGGCCCAAAAAACGGTAGAATTGGGTGAAAGCAATACTGTATACCTATATGCAACGAGTAATAAGTGGCGCTTGGATGCGAAAATAATGTAGGATAGATCCAGACAAAGTGCAGCTCTACAATTCTCAAGGCCACAGATGTACTGCGCAGTTTTGCGTGTAAATATTTCCGCGGTCACGTTGGGAATCCACCTGATCTAAGAGCGAAGCGTTTATTTTTACCGAACAAATTTGGGCAAGGCGTACGTGAAGCGAATGCACTTCTCTCGAGGTTGAATGATAGCCGACTAATATTTCTCGGGAGCTCTTACGTAGGGGCTTTTACGTTTCACGCTCACAATCGCATCCTTGGAGCGAAATTAAGGGGCCAGGGTACGGAGGAAAGGGAGGGGTGTGAGGGAGAGGGACGGGGGTGAGGGGACTGGAAGCCTCTAACTGCAGTAACCCAGCAAATCGTTTTTCTATGGCTTCCATCGTTCGATTCTAGCTTCTTTTTTTCCTCTAGTCATTTATCGCTTCGGGTTGAATTCATTATTTTGATTCACTCGAGCGCTATCCTCTGGGGAGAAGATATACCTACGTCGCCCTTGTTGCATTGTGTAACGCCATTTCCCAGTTGCGAGTGATAATAGCTATGCCCGTATTCCCATTGGAGAGGGATATTCTTTTTTTTTTAAGGAAGTTTGAATTATTTGCAAAAATAAGCGCTCACGCGGTATGGCGTGAAACTCTTTATTCTCGGGCGAATGGGAAATGAAAGATATAGCGAGTAATGTGCTGGTAACGTAAATGTAACATTTTTAAAGTAATTGTTTGATTAGTGACGGAACAAAATTTTCTCTGTTGCAGAATGGTGTAAACGATGAACGTCGTATAGCAAAAAATATATTCTCTCATTTCCATTCCGAAAATTTGAACTTTTATATTAAATCTACTAATTTTCCTATGTACTATTATATTAAATTTGTTTTTAAACTCTAACTACACTGTTAGTAGGATATTCAAGGTTTTTTACAGCCCTCCACTTTTGTGGGTGATTTCCTGCTGTGTGTTTTTTCGTAAAGAATGTTAGCATAATAATCCTCACGTTTTCCCCACAGTTGTAAATACGAGCTCGTACTTTCACACACCATTTATTTGTTGTTTAATATGGACACATATTGTATATATTTCTTCTTATTCATTATCATTCTTTAATTTCTTGAATTATATCCTTTAATATTTTATTTATTTTTAACCTCAGATTATAATTGTTTTAAGCCATGACAATCATATGTTTTATGTTGTTGTCTTGACGAGGGCAGAAGGAACGGTTTTGTCGCAAACTCGCCTCAATAAAGACATGTTATTATTATTCTATAACATAATATATTCTCTTAACTGCATGTTTAGTGATGTTCACCCCCTGCCACACACCCTCGTGGTGGCTCGCAGGGTATTACGTAGATGTAGATGAACTATGATTTTAATGTGCTAAATACTAAATAAATGTGCTCAATTGGTATTTTAAAAAATTAATTCAACCGATGCCATGCAGATGAATTGGGGATGAATGACATCCTTCACAAATGAGAGGTTATGACAGCCTTATATGTAGCAATACCCTCGACGGGGTTGATAATTTTCCGGGCATAATGATACCTACATTGCAATCCTGAATATTATCTTTTTTGGGTCAATGTTGAGTATTGTTTGATATTAATTCAGTTAGGAATTTTCCCAAAATTTCTGATGGCAGCTGATAGCAGGAGCTTAGGTTTTTTTGGCTCGGCTCAGATTTTATAAAGTGCGCTTAATGCCCTTTTAAATTCTTTTTCATATTTTGACCTAATAAGGCACATATCTGCAAAGCATTGGGGCGAAACCTTTTAAACTAACAGTGCTGCATGCATCTGAAGCCATTATCATTAAACAAATGGCAGACATCGGAGAGATGACCATTGTAAAAATGTTCTGGTAATACTCGTAAGACAGATAAACGTGAATGACTTAACGATACTACTTGTTGAAATGCTATGGTAACTACTAACCGATGGGTTATAACGTCTTACTGGATATCAGAGTGGCTGAAAATTTGAAACGGGTGAAATTGATCTGATAATCACTGTAAACAAGTTATTCGTTTTGGGCCTTAGGTATTACTCTGTGTTTGCTAAACTCAAAGACCCACGAATTGGTCTAAAGCGGTTTCTTTAAAGACGAAGACATTTAACTCATAAAATGGAGAAAATAGAGGATTTCATATCAGGGCTAGGAGTTATTTTTATATCTATCCTATTTAGGTGCTGAAAGGTGATAACGTATGTGCGTCCATATTATCCAGAAGGTGGAGAACTACCAGTTTAAAACTTCGTCCGTCAGATAGAACGTTAAAATATGGACCCTTTGAGGCATTTTGCTAAAAACGGGCTAATGCCGATGCCGGATTTCTCTCCACCATTGCTCTTATCCCCTTATTATTACCTATTTCTAATTATCACAACCTCATTTAATAAGACAAATGATCTTAGCTGTCGTCCACCTCTACGTATAACTACATTTACATCTTCATGCTGCCCCGCAAGCTGCTGCAAGGCGTATGGCAGGAGCGGTAGGCCATAAGCCTGTAGTTGACGTTATTATACTGAATAAAAGTGGATTGAAAATGAAGTGTTGTGCGGATTTTTTTGAAAAAATAATACTCTGATTGCAATACAGGCCTGTATTTTACTTGAAAAAAACGAATTATTGTATTGCTCCGTCCAGCAATTAATCCCTCATATATTTTTTTGCTTCTGCCTGTTCTGATATAACGTAAATAGCATAAAAGCATATATTTATTTCGGATGTGTCAGCCTCGTTCAAGTGTGATTCGGACGTAGACATAAATCGCGAATAGGTATATGGGACACTTTTCAAGGTTGGTTCTCGTCCGAAACGTTTGGGACATCAGAAGTTTTACCGCCGCGACTTGAGAGAGAGGAAGGGAAGGAGAGGGAGAAATAGAAACGATTTACGCGTTTCCAAAGTCTGCCACTCCGTTTGGAATCCGCGGTCCTCTGCGAGATAATTACAGCATTTCTCTTTCCGAAGCCGCATTGGTCTTGACGGGCGATAAGGATGAGGAGCGGGGCAGTCGTAGGTGTGGGGTGTCTCTTCTTGAGATTATGAAAAAAAGTCTAATTCTCCCCTTGCCGTCGGATCGTGCGCCAACTGCTCGATTATGATAATTAAACGGCGCTTATCTCCTGTGCCGTTCATATTCTCTCCTCTCTTTCCGTCTATCTAGGCGCGCCAGGAACTAGTTCTCTCAGCGACCTTTAAGAAGTCTCATGTCTGACGTGGTGTGTGGAGGCGGAGCTTATTACTGTTGTAGTCTTGGTGTCGCGCAGTCTATTTGCTATCCACCTCCCCTTTTCCGTATTCTTTCTCTCTCTCTCTTTCCTTCTCTTTTCCACCCCCATACACCCACGAACTCGCTCCGCCCTCTCTCTCTCTTGAGAAATGAAAAAAAAGAAGCCTGCTCGCCGCCACCTAAAACCACCGCCGAGGGCTCCGGGTGACCTATTTTTCCATCGTGCGGCGAGGGTCGTAATCCATCGCCAGTGGAGCCGCAACCGGAATGCAACCCCGTGTGTGCGCTCGCTGCGCCTCAACCGCCTTTATCTACACCGTTCACGTCCCTACCCTTTCCCCGCCACAATCCTTATCGTAGGGGTCGGGCTGTAATTCATAAATGAAATACGAAGGACGCGCCGGTTTCTTCCATGGGATCGCGAGTTTGATTGGTGTTTCCTTCAGCGAAGACAAGTGCCGAAATTATGTACATTTCAGGTGAAATTAGACCGGTAACTCTTTTTTAGTGTGAGTGGGAATCGGGTTGGAGTGTGGCTAGAATGTTGCCTTCTCATTTCGAAGACCCGGGTTCGAATCCCGTCTGTGGCAGGTTTTTCACTGGTATAGCGGTCCCTACTCTCTGTCGGGTAGGACATTAGGCGCCTTTTCCTGGAGTAAGCTACTGCCGACGCCGGGTTTCCCTTCACCTTATCTTCAGCTTATCCTTTATAGCGCAAATGAACTTCACCGTCGGTCACCTCTAATTAGAGCAAAAACAACAAATTATGTGTTCGTGTAAGTATAATAAGATGGGATACGAGTGATTAAGTTTTGAGAATGATAGGGCGGAGGAAAAAAGTTGTAGAAGGAAATGAAGCCAATGGAGGAAAGTAATGGATAGCGGTGTGACTTGAAGGGCCTAAGGAATGGTTAGCATAGGAAAGGGAGGAAGAGGATAGTTATTTTCTGTAGCATGGAGTAAGAAGAATAAAGGGCCGAAAACAATTTATTTGAAGGCTTAGATATTTGCGGAAGTAGCAACGCTTACATGAAGTCTCAGTTTGATGTCTTAATAAACCTAAACTTATATTAAGGAGACACCGATGGAATGATTTGGCCCGAAACAGCGTGACTGAATGTAACGTGAATGACTAAGGCAAAAGCACTAACCTACTTTATGTTGAAAGACGCAAAGAAAAAAAGGCCCATTCGTTATCAGTGTAGGGATCTTGCATATTTAGGAAGAATTGCTCGTTCGGGCTCGGTGCCGGTGAGTTAAAGTTGTCTCTCTCTCTCTCTCTCTCTCATCTTTAGGCTCGTTTTCCGCGGGGATGAGTTTTTCGCCGTCAATTCAATAGGAGGTGTATTTTTATACGTGACTTTTTTTGAATCCCTCAAACTGCTGTAAATTGAAGAAGGTAATCCGAGCGTAACTAATTATGTAACAAAAGCCATAGCTGTCTCGTCAGCTTGAGGCAATTCTTCTCGCCTCCATTTCGTGGTTGTTCTTATGGAAGTATTTTCACTGCTAATTTTTAAGGATTAGGTCAGTGTTTAAGTTTGTCTTCCGTGTTAAATATCTTTGAAAACTTCTGGACTGTTTTGAAATTCGAAACTGGGGACTTGAATTCATCTGATATAATTTGAAACGGCATTCGCTAATTAGAATTTTCATCATTTCTTTCCTGGTTCGTAGGGTTCCTTTTTTAGGCAGCCTAAAATGAAAGCAATTCTAATGAACACCTTCAATTACTCTCATTGATCAGTGAGTATAAATTTTTTTTTCAAGACGATTGCATTTTTTCTTTTATTCGTCGAATCATAAATACATAGATAACTTTCGGTTTATTTATTACTTTCTATCTCATCTCAAATAAAATGTGACTTAAGTTCAGTGTAACTCATCGTACATGTTACGTAAATCCGAATTATAATCTATTGGCTGCATGGATGTCAAGATAATTAGGGAAAACACAACGGAGATAGGATTTGAAAAGAAAGCAAAAGGAAAGAGAAAAAAACCGATGTTGTTAAGCTACCTTTTTGTGATGGATTTAGTCAATTTCTGAAAATTCATCTATATATTTTTAAAAAAGGTGAATTTATTTTGTAATCGATCCCCTTTTCGTTATTTTATGATTGTTGTGAGATCATTTAAGGATCATTGCGTACACTGAGAAGCTGGGATACTCTTTCAAGTTTTATGCTGTTTCTAATAAAGGGAAATATTTTATAAGACGTCCGCAATTAACAATTTACGCCCTCCGGCACTGTCATACACAATTCAATACGTTTTGTTTCCGGTACTGTGCTAGAATACGGTTGCGTTCACTTTTCCGCCATCCGTGGTTTCCATTGTCTCCGAGAAAGAGAAATGGTTTAAACAAATTGCGTTAGGCTTCCCCCCTAGTTAGGTCCTGTTTCCTGTTATTGGTTAATATTTTATTTTTTCTATCGGTTTATGTATGGTTAAATGTAGGATACTCTTCCTTAACGTCCTATAGTTTGTATTTTTTTAAAGTGCTCCCTTCTTATTATATTTTTTCAAATCACCATTTTTCTTGCTCCTCTTCATTCCATTATGATACACAATTCTTTTTCTTTCTCTCCCATAATTACCTAGTATTTTCCTTCAGTGACGGTCTTGGGTATCCCGCTACTCACACTTACCTCTTCCTTCCACCTGCTGTCTCTTCCTAACCTTCGCCTGAATCAACGTTCTCTTTTCCGTTCATATACTTTTTCCTTATTCCTTCGCACCTTCAGCTCCACTCTCCAATATCATCATCTTTCCAATTAGTTCAATTATCCGATTTATTTAACGGCCGTGGCCACTAGGTTGATAAAGCTTCGGCCTGGCAAACCTTAGGTCACGGACTCGAATCCCTCTTAGGTTGTTGATATTCTGTGTTGATCGTAGGTGCTTTGGCAGCTAAGGTTACAACGTACCGCCTTACCTAAGTCCGAAGTCTAATTCTTGTACTAGGTTCTACGACGGCGCGAGTTTGTGCGACAATGGTTATGTCAGAGCAGTGGTTCTTATCCAGGGATATTTTTTTTTTTAAGTTTTTAACTGAAGTATTTTTCATGGGGAGTGGAATGTTATGCCGAAGAGGTTATTATTTATTAAGAAATTTTTATATAGTTGTAGATTTTTAGCTTTTTTTGTATTTACATACATATATTTCGATGACATAGCAGTCATGGCAGAAACAGAAGATTTAAAGAAGACACTAGGAAATATATAAAGAACAATGACCAGATATCATCTGCAGATCAATAAAAAGAAAACTAAGGCATGCAGTAGAAGAAAGGAAGCCAGGACCAATGTTAAACTAGGAAAACAAAACATCGAGGAGGTGGAAGAGTTCTGTTACCTGGGAAGCCGAGTAACCAGCGATGGACGGAGTAAAAGAGAGTTTGCCAGTAGAAGCCCAAGCGAAAAGGGCATTTTACCAGAAGAATATTCTGCTTACAGCTGCAAATACAAGCGTGGAAGTGAGGAAAAATTTCGTTAGAACATACATCTGGAGCATTCTACTATATGGCAGCGAAGCATGGGCAATAACAGCAGCAGAGAAGTCCAAACTGGAAGCATTTGAAATGTGGTGCTACCAAAGAATGACGAAGATAAAATGGATCGATCGAGGGACAAACGAAGAAGTGTTTATAAGAGTGGGAGAGAAGAGATGCCTGCTGAAAACCTTAAAAAGAAGACGGGAAAACTTAATAGGCGGCATCTTAAGACACGATGGTCTGATGAAGACAATCGTCGAGGGAAAAGTGAACGTGAAGAATGGAAAAGGCAGGCCTCGTATGAGGCATATGAAGCAAGTTGTGAAGGATGTAAAAGAGAAGAGCTACGTCAATATGAAGAGGTTAGCCGATAGAAGAATCGAGTGGAGGGCTGAGTCAAACAAATCTTGGATTGTTGACCGATGATGATTTTACATATATTTAAGTTATTCGCTAATATTAGATAATTTGTTATTTGTGAAAAAACACGATACATGTGGATATATTAAATACCAGTGAAGTCGCCCAGTGGCAAAGATATGGTTTGCATCAAACCTATGTTTATATGTAAACCCATTACTTAGGAAATATTAATATATTCCGATTTATGGCGCAGAGAGAACAATTTTATTTCTCAGTGTGATTAAATATTAGATATTTTTGCGAAGGGATTGCGAGAACACATTTGAGATTTCAAGATGTGTCAGAACCTGATAAGGTTTTAGAACTACTGTGTTAGGAGGGACGATTTATCCTTAGCAGTTGGAATTCCTAAAACCTTATTAAATTCTGCTACTAGTGATTTCCAGACTGCAGGGCATCTCTCTCTCTCGTCCTTTCGCCCTAAGTAATACTTGAGTTGAAGGTGGAGTAGTATTCCGCATCCCTCCTTTGCGTCGTGCCGAATCGAAAAGTTTGCAGAGTGTTCGAATAGGATAGATATTTTACACTCGTTTACCATTGAAGAAGTTCTATCACAGCCCCCTGCTAGATGGGAGCGGATTTGAAACTCATTTGCAGTAATTTTCGGGGCAAGTAGGCGATCAAAGTGGAACGGTAAGTTGGAAATAATAATTTTTTTTAGAATCATCGTCGGCCATTTCATGGTGTGCGGGCTACTCCTGGTACCTTTTGAAATTACAGAGGAGTCCAGGAATATATTTCATAGCGGCTCAAGGAGCCAGTAGATAACCTGCCCATTTTGCGTGGTGTGTCAAGCCATCGTGGACGTATTCATTTGTGTAAGTTCTGGCTCTGTAAACCATTGGAATATCTTCATAATCTTCCTTATGAAAGTGAATTTCTATTGATCAATTAATTCTGCGATCACCGTCTTAATAATGGGCTGACAGTCCTTGATTATATTTTATAACACTACACGCAACTATCCAGGTACTACAGTGTGCGCGAAATCTTGTGGCAGACGAATGAACAGCAGGGGTGTCATTTATAAATTAATTTTTATCTCAGTCGACTTTAATGAGTTGATAGAGAGTTATTCAGATAGGTTAAAAGTTGCTATAATTTCAATTTGCAGCAACATGATGGCATATTTTTCCATCCTCTCCGTAAAATTTTATAAGACCCCCTTCCTAAATTAAATAATGCTGTAAATAACTCTTTCTGTGTTTGAGTGGTAAAACAGACCTTTGTTATGCATATCTAATTTTTTAATACAAAATCTAAATGTATAATCTATATCTTTATAATATATAATATAAATCTATAACATAAAATCTAAATCTATAATACAAAAAATAATGTATTTCTGGAAACTATCATTTATTCATGAATTAAAATCTGTGTCATCATTATTATTTGAACAAGGAATGAATTTTAGTATGTTTCTTGCTATCAACGTTAAGAAAGGCTGGACTCCCCCTCCCTGAGGTTAGTACATCGTAACGGAAGGCTCGACTCTTCCTTCCGCCCCATTAGCTTTGTGTCCATTATGGAAAGCTCCTTGCGTAATTTATATAACCTTTCAGGATTTCTTACTCATATATTTTGGCATTTCATCTTTGCCTTGTATTATCGTCTTCTCTCTGTGGTTTATTGGTTTATTCTCCTTTGTAGTATATTCCGTTTTAAAGGATTCTTCCCCTAAAAAGGTTATATCGTAATTCTTCTTCATCCTTAATAAAATCTCATGACCTGGAAAATGTTGAGGAAGTTTATTTTATTTAATTCCATATTATCTATATCACTCCTCGCTATCGTATATAAGCCTCTAGACTGATAATTATCAATATGAATTTGATTTACCTTCCCTTCGGTAGCACCCGTTTTAATCTCCTTCAATTATTTTTTTCTCTGCAGGTATAAGTTCTAGTCCCACGGGCTTTAATTCCAATTATTGCATTTTCCATCTTTTGTTGCCTCTTCCGGATGTAAATACTCAACATAAGCAATTTCACAATATTCCTCCCGTTTTTGGATGGTATTCATAGTTGCACATAAACGTATATTATACTCATTCATCGATTATATCTCTCGTGAAACAGTTTACAATTCGTAGTCATTCGAAAATATATAATTGGTGAATGGCTCGTATCATATGCCGTATTTTCTATCGGGAATTTAGGACCATTGACCCGGATTAAACATGTTAAGAATCATGACTTCATCAGGTGAAAGTGTAGGTACCTTGCATTTGTATTTTCGCTGGGATGGCATCTGAAAATACCTATGATTTCGAAATGTCACTGAGGACCGAATTCTGCTTTTTAAATCAGCTATTTCCAAGAATTATTACAATAGTAATGAGTGAATACGGTAAGTGGCGTAGGCACGCTGAAACATCGGTTCCCGTCTGCTCACCGAAGATAAGTAACTTTTGGTTCGATCGGAGGTTTGTGGGTGACCCCCCTCAATACCTCTACCTCAATGACTCTCGTTCCCTGTCACAAGTGGCGGGCAGATAAAATGTGGGTTGGCGCAATGGATCCAAAAGCGTCTAAGTGCCAGGGGGTCTTCAGAAGGTCCTCCCACACCCCTCTAATTATTTTTATTTTATGAGCAAATATCGGCACTTTGTGCTTTCAAGCTTTCGTCGTCTACGAATACAATTTCCGGACGCGGTCGCCACATATTTATTTCATGTATCATAATAACCACACTAAAATCTCATGTAGAGTAAGCTTCCTCACTAATTTTTGTGTCTTGTGAAGATTGTCTTTGGTCGGCATTCATCGTGTCAAGTAGTATTGAAATATGTTGGTTTTCCCGCAGCAAAATAATATGATAAAAGCCAGTGGAAATATAATAACATCCAATTTCAAAGGATAATATCACGTGCGCTTTTCTTAATTACATAAATCATAGGCTTTTTTTCTGTTGTAAGGCTGTGGAATGTTCAATGAGACACAGTTCAAGACTCTTTCATGGGAGCATGACCGTTCATCTACCTTCTTCATCCTGAAAAAAATTAAGTTTTTTCAGCAATAATTTATTATAAACTGAGTAAATATATGCGAAGCTCCAAGCCTACCGCTATAGCGCCCATTTCCGTATAAATCGTAAAATGTCACGTGACGTGGTGTGGTTGGTTGGAATCTGTCAGGCTACGGCAACGGTCAGCATCGGTCAACGGTGGCTGACCGATTATTCACCGTAGGAATTCTACTGAACACGAAAATTGATTATTTACCTTTAACGGCTCCTCCCTCTTCCTCGTAAGTATATTATAACCACCCGGGCTCTCTTTCACGTGCACTTCCTCAAGGAGACGCCGCGGTTTCCGTCACTCTTTCGACCTCTCCCCACATACAGTGCATCCCCAGACCGGAAGATTTAACCGCGCGCTTCTATTTTTGTGCCGCATCCCCAGTTCCATTTTTACTTTTGTGACCGCGGTGATGCAATTAATTTATCCGTTCGGTTGAGGCTCCGGTGCATCAAAACCTACTTCTTTCGCGAGAAATTCCAGCATTTAAAAGTTGCCGTGTGTCTGCCGCGGGCCTGGATCCTCTATCGCGGTTGTGCCACATGAAGAAAGCTACTTGACCTCAGCTGAAAAAACACACAGGCCTCAATTTGTCAATTTTCAGCACCTGAAAATATTTAAATTATAAAAATCATTTTTTATGAATTATGAGAAAAAGCTTAAATGCATTAAGTGATGTTGGGTTTGGTCGTTATTATTGAAAATGGTGATACTCGGTAATTGGTAAGAGCTCAAGTTAAGTTTCGTACCGGAAAGGAATTGAGAAATTATTCAGTTATCAATTTAGTTAATCATCACGTTTCTCATTAAAGTAACCACTTCACTTAGATCAGGTATCAATTCGATCATGGTTAACAAAGTGAGGAGTGAAATTTGCACATCAGGTCAAGGTAACATTCCCTTTATCTCTGCGGTCTGTGGTTACACGGAATGATCAATTACACAGAAAATAACTTTATTTTTGTTAATATAAGTGTGCCCAAGGATGATATCTCCAGTACTTGAACCCGTGGCATCTCACTAGTAGCCCATTGCTCTACCCGCTGCACTAAAATGCTGTATTCAATGCATAGCCAAGAGAAAATTAAATTATTTAAAAATTTCGCATTAAAGCCCAGTTTTGTCAACTCGCGTGTATCATCTCCCCTCGTATTAATAGTTAATTACTGGCTCTTAGGCAGACTTTTTTTCACCTACTAGCAATGGTGAAAATAATTAACTTTGTTATATTCCACAAAAATTTATTGACCGACCTGTTTCGACCTTATCAGGTCATCATCAGGGGTCATCAGGTCATCATTCAACCCCTGATGATGACCTGAGAAGGTCGAAACCGGTCTGTCAATACATTTTTATGGAATATGACCAAGTTAATGATTTTCATCATGAATTCATTCCACAACGTGAACTCGCCAACCATCGATTTAATACTAGCAATGGACTTCCACAATATATCGGCCGCTTCCATTAACTACATCTTTAGCAGTTATTAGGAACTCCTCGTATTAAGACTGCCTAAGAGCCACTTATCTACTGATTAGTGGCACTAATCTACTGATTAGTGGCTCTTAGGCAGTAAGTGTGAACTTACTTTGAAAATTTAGCATAAATCATGTACCTATAAAAATTATTTGTGAATGAAATTGCTCTTGAATTGGAATTATTGCAACCCTTGTCTTCGGCTTATCAGAGAGAATTGCTGAATTATGAGCCATAATTTGTTCTGGCAGTGCGATCCTAATCTTAACATAATAACGATCACTGTCAGTTGTGAGAACTAATCCAATAGCAAAAGAAATAAAGTAATGCAACAAAAATTTATTAGTCGTTTGATAAACTGTTAATTTTAATCTTCGTTATGATAAATGACAACCATCACCTGGAAATATCACCTCTTCGTCTCCGTTGGGCCTAATGTATTCAGAAATGATCTGTTTCTGTCACAAACAATTGTTTTTCCCGGTTTTGGGGAACACTAGGCTTTGAAATTGCTATACCAAACAATCAGATCCAAATTCACATGCGTAAGCGTCTTTTCGTGGTTAACATAATGACTAATGGTGCGGCAGAGGGAAAAATCATTCCATTAAATTCCCACTTCATTAGTTGGTAAGTGCTCAGCTAAAATTGCTGGATTCAACGTCATTAGGTGCCGAAAAAGTCCTGAGAATCCAGTGTAGACCAAATTCTACATCATCACTATTTACCTCAGAAGATTACGGCATCAGTTTAAGAGATTGTAGAAGAATGTGAAAAACAATAATATCCGTGGGACATTAATGCCAATCAGCTTACCTAGGGCTACTAAAGGCATATTTTTTCTTGAGTGTATCAACAGCTATGAAAGGACAAAAACCTTCAATACATTTTTTTTCTTTGATGTAGAGCTAATGTTGATGATCATGGGGTATGATGAAATCTAAGCTTCGTTTAAAGCATTGGGGCAAATATTTTGAGTGGGTTATCAATAGTGGAACCCATGAATTATAATACATGCCCAACTGTAAAAAAGTACCTATGCATATATACAATTTCGGAATGGTGATTGTAATTTTTGCATTTAAGTAGTGAAAAGAAACAGCAAAATTTGTCTGATTTACAGATTTGTTTATGAGAATTTATGTTTACAGATAAAGGAAGGTTGTGTTGAATTTGAGATCGTGTTTGTATTACAGTTTTTCAATGAAGGAATGATTATAATTTTGTCTTTAGGGCATCGAAAGGTTTGGTAGTGAAAATATATTTGTCATAAATATTACTTTTTCATTAGAGTGGGCTGTGGGGCGTGAGCAACGATGATTTTTCGCGATAATAAAGTTTGAATGAGATAGAATTTCAACGTTCTAAATTTGCTACTTGGTCAACTCGGAACGCGTCTAGTTCCTACCAGCACATCATCTAACATATACATATTCATTGCTGACTGCTTTTGAGTGTAATAACATTCCCGCTAATCGTTAGTTCGAGGTGATAAGCGAGGAGATGACAAACGGGACACGAGAGACCCGCAGAAAGGAAATGAATGCATGTTACGCTCGCGGAAAGTATGCCATGGCATAGATTACCTGATACGCGCACGTTGCAGATAATGGAGTTCGGCGGTAATTACTAGATGTATGGTTTGTTCCGAAGGTGTGTAGTGTGACAATTATCCGCTTATCATGCTCTTTAATTGGATAAATGAAGTGTTTTCCTGAGGGTAATTACTCTCCCAGTGTAATGAAGAAGTTTGAGAAAATGGTAAACTTTACCCTACATATTCTGTTTGTATTTTGTCACCCAGCGTCTATATAGCGGAAGCAAAAAAACCAGAGACATTTAGTAGGGCTTTACCTGCTGGAAATTAATTATCCATGGCAAGTGGTAAGACCGTATTCGAACCGGAAATTTTCGATGAATTTCTTTCGTCGCTCAGATTGAAGGGTAATATTTTAGTGACTCATCAACCTTCTATTGTAATCTAGAAGTGGTACGCGCCTAAAATTGATCAGGAAACGTACAAGCAAGGTATTCTGTGGTGGACAGATTTAGGGATGAGGTTTAATTAATATGTGGGGTGGTTTGAGGATTCACTGACATTATGGGATAGGTTTTGTGGCGGCAAAACTCGGTTTTCATTAGGGCGGAGAGCGATAAATCCGCCCTCCATACACTGGAAGCTTATCACATTGATGAGATCTTATAAATGCCAGACTTTTTCATGTGAAAATGCATGGGGGAAATATACTATTCCATATCTTAATCACGTTCGTGATCGTGGAACTAGGATTTCACGTATTGCTTGCGAATATTTTTTTAATTCATCGTGACTCGTGCATCTTAATGAATTCTCATATTTTTTTGCTTTAGCCGGCATCATAAAATATGCTTAGAAATTTATCTTTCAATATGCTAGTGACGGATAAATCCTTTGACGTCCCAGGATTTACTTTGGACCTTCATCCTCACTGTTTTTCAACGTTTATAAAGAATTATGAGAATAGAGTAACGGGACACTGATGGAAATCGTTTTGTAATATATAGCACATTATTATAATATAGATCGATGGTGTCTGCCAAATCATGGAGTATTACGAGAAGGTAACTAGTTCTGGTATTATTTTAGCCCGGATATTTACCATCCTGGTTTCAATATAATTAAGAATAATTACGATGTATTCCTTTATCGCCTGTGTATCACTCTAAATATTGCCAGATTCCTTTCCCTTTTCACCGTATGCATAATTTGATAGTTATTACCTTTTAATAGTTACACATTACTACGACTCAGATTTAGCAAGGACATTGGTCAGTGACGGATCAACTAGCGTTAATATTGATTTTTATATCATAAAGCATAACTAACTTAAACGTTCGTTCGCGAAGAACCACATCACGCAAAATAATGAATGAAATAGGGAGTTTATTTTTCGATTAAGCCATAAGAAATGTAAACATCTGGCGAGAATTTCCTTTTTCAAACAAGGAAAGCTTCCTTCCATAGTTATTTAATCCGAAGAAGAACGTACATTACTGGCCTTTAACAACGTTCATGCGGAAATTGTAATTATAAACGTTAATATTGGTTTAGTGACGTTTATATATGAAGATTGTCTATAACTGACGATGTTGTTGTTCGGAAAATCTATGATATCCTGTTATTTTTTAGCGAATTACGTCATCAGAGTAGATTGTAAATAGGTAGAATCATTACTGGTTATAGAAAGGTAGTGTTTGTAGCATAGGTGTTCTAGCAAGTGAATCAGAGCCTTCGACTGACAGAGACTGTAATCTCTTCTTCCATTCGTTATCCGCGGCTATCTTCTCCTTTCGACTAACATTCTCCCATCTAACGTACCATTCTGTGTTCCATTAACCTATAATTTTTCCAACTTATATTTTAATTTTTTGTCGCAATTTTTACGCTCTCTTATGCAACGATATTTAATGAATCATTTCTAAATTTCCTCCTTCCGTTCCTCTAATTTGAACAGTCAGTTGTGAGTATTATATGATCAGCATCGTTTTGATCATCATCATTTGTAAAAGAAATTTATTTCTCCTTCACTGACAAATTTCGTTCAACTATTCAGCGCTATGCTTTTATGGTAACATATTTTTGTTTATATGTTATATATCTATTCCTCCTCAGAACAACAGTGGTAAAGCGCTTGTGCCTGGTAAGAAAGACGATACGTTAAAGAATACCATTAAAAAAAGACCACGGATTTCATGAAAGAATGTTGTAAGGTAAAGTAATTCGATAAATGTTTGCTTTCAAAGCTCCCGTAACGTGATGTCTCAAGTAGGAGGTGCCTTCAGCCTAGCGTATGGATATATTCATTCAGATAGCAGATTAAAATGCATCACGGACTCTTAGTTTTTCTGACACTGATGCGATATTTGAGATGCTTGCATTCACGGAGAAAGTAATTTGCCAGATGTATCAGATTGTCGTGTTTAAGTGCTCCAACTCTAAAAAAAAACCTTCGTTCGGTTTTATGGCGAGCGACCGACGTCGTATGTTCCCACGTTAGTCGTTAGTCACAAAATTACAAGCCATAGAAGCAGCGGCGCTCTCATTTTTCATGGCCAAACTACTCGTAACGCACCTCCTTGTTCATAGTTATACGCGATGCCGATATTGCCAAATTTTACGTGAGCAATCACACTGTCCTCCCCCTCTTGGCCCAAATGGCTCGGCATTACGACTCGAAAGGCAGCGCTGCCCTTAAATGCTGATGTATTCGCCGGGGATCCTCCTCTCCCCGCCCCGCGATACCTCCGTCTCCTTTCGTCGACGTGGAAGGTAGAATAATACTCTTTTTTATCCTCATCACCCGTATACATTCTCTCCCACGGCAACCGCGAAGCTATACCGACCCTGCCAGAACTGCGACGCGCATTTAGCAAAGTCGCGCGCACCGGATTCGATTCCCGCCACCGGATAAAACTGTGCGGTATCAATGTTTGAATAGAGCAGTTTCCTATTATTTTTTGATTGTCTTGATCGAAAGTTTACAACTGGAATACGTAATTTAAGCCGTTCGCTTTTTAAATGACGTAAAGTAATTTTCCTCATTAATTAAAAACATAAAAAAAATCAACGGCGCAAAAACGCGACAGCAAACTATTTTACATACCGGTAAATCGTACGTGCGACGTGTCACTATTTCCTGCCATTAGGTAGTGCTGCGGACGCTTCCAAGCAGACGGTGCAATCCGTCGAAGCTTATTAACTGGTATCGGAGGTGTCTTTATTTAGTTAATTTATTGTGATTAACTTTTATTTATTTATTTAACATTATTAATTCAGTTGATTCATTGAAAACAGTAAGTATTCATTCTAACTAGCATATCGTGAAGTGAAGAAGGAATTCCATCACCAATCACTTCACTCCATGCTTCGCAGTAGCAGAAGACTCCACGAGTAGGATGCCCTGTAGCCTATAAAATGACTATCAATGCCATGTTTAACGGAGGAGACTTTGATAGATTTCACAGGCTATTATTAATACGTATTCACTAGAGCTGTGGGGCACTGAAATACAATGGTAAGTTCAGGAGATGAATATTTCATATGCCTTGCAACGTTAACTAGCTGTTACGTCAGCAAGAAGGCAGCGTACCCCACCTTTTCTGAGCTTTTTCAAATGGCCTTAAAATTAACATTAAATTCTCTAGTAAACTGGAATTTCTCAATCCATCCTTTTTGCGTAAAATGAATACTTAAATAGTAAATGGGAGGGTACGAATCACAATTTATGAAATCTGTTTTCCTTGATGAAGGAAAGTACGCTATTCCGCATTGCGATATGCGTATCGTCTTATTATAGCAATGGCATCGCCATCGCAATTACAATATAACGTTTTGCTTAGCATTGCATTTTGTATTCTTATCGCGTCAGGAGCTAGATCAAGTACAGCAATTTGGCTACCTGAATAAGTATGTTGAAGGAAAAGGTTGCAGCATCCAAGTCCGAATGATAATTGCGTCGACGTAAGTGGCGTTTGCTCGTGTAAGGAAACTGATGACAGAGTTATTGAGCAGGGACGTGTTGGAAGGACAAGTGGAAAGTCAGATATGGAGTGTAGCATTTAGATGGCACGGACACATATAAAGTGAGAAAAGAAGATGCAAATAGACTTAGGGCTTTTGAGATGTGGGTGCAGAGGAGGACGAAGAAGATTAGATGGGTAGAGAGAAAGACGAAAGTGAAAATGATGTATATGGCGGAGGTGGAGTAGAGGCTAAATGAGGATATTAGGAAAAGGGAGAAGGTCTGGATGGAGTAGGTTTAAAGGCGCGGGTGCTTGAAGGACGTGATACAGGGAAAATTATTGGGTAGGTAGGTAGAGAAAGGAGAAGAATGGATAGCCTTGACAGAATAATGACAGATAGAAATATGCGAAACTAAAGAAGGATATCATTTGCTAGATAGGTGCCCGGGAAGAATTTTAGGGTTCGTCATAGCCTGCCTTAACCAGCAGAACAATAACTATATTAATAATCACGGAACGTATTCCTTCCACATATGTCTTTTTGCCACTTGTCGTATGAGATGTTAAGATTTACTTAACGATATACTTATTGTAGTATACAAACGTTGGCGCAATATCGATATCGTGATATGAATGGACACCTTGCTCTGCATTGAATTGTATTCGTATCGCATGCAGTGTTCTTAAAGCGTCTTTTCTCCTTATCGCATGCGATATGAAGGATTGAATGATCGTATTGCCACATGGTATCGAAGTGTCCTAACGGCGGTGGCATATCGACATCAGGATATAAAAATGTACGTATTGCTTTGCATTGCATCTTGTATTCATAAAAGCATGGACTTAACGGAAAAGAGGATTAAAATACCTAGACTTCCGCTTTTACAGATGTGTACCTATGTGGAGAAGAATGGAGAAGGTAAGGTGGGTGAAAAAGAGAACGAAGGTAGCACTGCTTGGGATGACAGGAGAGGATAGGAGGATGGTTAAAAAAATTTAGGAGAAGACAGGACTGGATTGAAGAGTAATAAGAAGTGGGGTTGTTTTGAAGACTTAGGTTTGAGATAAAAGTTGGGTAAACCGGATAGATGAAGTTGAACAACAGGTAATTTAGACGTAATATTGAGAGGTGGGCAGAATACAGAACAGAAGGCGGACACATTGTGAATGATAGGTTCATGCGAGCCTATGTTCACCTATAGGACACCGATAATAATAATAAAATAATGTTGTCAAATATCGCCTTTGCATCGAATTTCTTGAAGCGGATACATATTTACAAAAGAAGTTCAAAATACGTAATAAACCCCTGCGTACTATGGTAGGTTGAATCATGAACAGAACTCCAAGGCCCTTCCATTCCTATCTTTATACCTTTCCTCCCGGTCTGAAGCGCCTATTAGTGCGGAAACAGACTTGAAAACACCGATGAGGTCATAAAGATAAAATTAAAGAGATAGTTCTTGGGACAGAGATGCTTAAAATGTCATATTTGCTGCCTACAGCAAAGGGCTATAATAGACTAAATCGTAATTTCCAAGAATATCACGTATATTCGAGGATCCTTTGCATGTGTGTATAAAATATAAAGTGTATGAAGCATGAGTGTAAATGTTTTCATATGTCGATGCACATTTGGCACGTAGGATACAAGAATAGTTTTCATAGACTTTGTGTTGAAATTGTCTTTCCCAATATTAGTTAGAGGTAGGGGGATGCATTGCGTGGGAAGTCGCCGTGTTTCCCCCTCCCCCCCCCCCCCCCCATCCCGCTTAATTATTTTCTCACGGTAAAATCGGTAGAGTAGTCACTGGGAATATGACTGTATGACTGTTACGCATAATGCAAGCTCACAGAATGTCGCATCACTCCTTCCTGATACCTTTGTTGGGGTTTGCAGGTTACGGTGTAGCTGTAGGTATTGTATTGCATGGGAGTTCGATATGGCGTTGCGTCGCTTAGAAAAACATAGCGCGAGAATTATCGAGAGTCGCTCAGCCTCCTCCGTTTCCCTCGTCGGACGCCGACATATCTATATTCCCTTACCCCTTCCTCCGCGCGACCCTTAGCCCTCCTACTCTCCCCTCCGCCATTCCTCCCCTCCATCTCTCACACATCCACACGAGAGTCCCGGCCGTCGTTCAGTTCCTCTCGGACCTTGTTCGGCTGAGGTTCACGAGCGGATTCATCCGGCGCTTCTCCTATACAGATCGCGGAGTTTTGCCGCTGCGCAGTCCTCGCGTAGCTCTCGACCCTGGCCGCCCTTTCTTTCTCTCTCTCTCTCTCTCTCTCAGCGTAAACACGCGCGCGCGTGATCGGTGGAGGGAAAGAGTTTTTGAGGTGGATCCCCTTCGTCTCTCCCACCTTACCTCCGCCCCCGCTGCGTTAACCGGCCAACTCGACCAATCCCGTCCTTCCCTCGCCGTGCGCGCTACGCGATTCACGTGTCCGTGAGGCTTGAGCACGGACCCTACTCGTACTCCTCCCCACTATCGGGGCGCGCTTCGTCAAGGAAGATAGGCACGCCGCCGGGCCGGTCTCTCCGATCCCGGTTCCTGGACTGCTCCGTCGCCTGTTTCGTCTTCGGGCTCCCGGAATTTTCTGCCCCGGTTATCCTAGGTGTTTCACGCGTCGACGGGACCGCTGTACAACCTATCTGTGAGAGGGAAGTCGGAGAGAGGGAGGAAGGAAGAAAGGTCGTTGGAGGAAGCGGTTAAAGCGAGCCGGCGGGAGAGACAAGTGGACCGCTCCCCTTGATATTTTGGTACAAGTGTGAAGGAGGTAAGTCATTTATAGAGGCCTGGAACTTCATTGCTATAAACGCGTGACTTGATATGTGCCATTGCATATCGCGTCTTGTCGCGTACCGCTCGTCTTGATACCGTAGTCCAACATTGGAGTTATGACCGTTCTCATCATCATCGGTGGTTTAAAGTGTATCCCCTCGAAGGCGCTTCAGATCCGGAGAAAAGATGTAAGAATGGGAATGGAATGGTGATAAGGAAGGGTTGAGATAAATCCAACGTCGGCATTAGACCCTTCTTAACGAATGGCGCCAAGGGGACCAAGGCCTCATGTCCCATCCGAAGGACGAATTGCTGAACTCGAAGTGCTCTCCACAAAGCACTCATGTAGGGGCCTGTTTACCATTGAAAATTATCTTCCTCTGCTGGAATAAGTACCCGGATCTCTGGGTGAGAGACCAGTACCTACTCTAACTTCTCTACCAACCCGACTCCTCCTTTTTCTTGGGTGTTTTCAAGTCTGTTTCCGCACTAATAGGCGCTTCAGACGGGGAGGAAAGGTATAAGGATAAGAATGGAAGGGGTTGGAATATTCTCTCTCCAACTTCTCTAGCATCTTAGGTCCGTTAGTGTCATGTGGGCTATCATATACGAGCTTTGTTATCTCATCATATCGGATATCGTCTTTTCATCGCACTGCTAATAACTGAATCGTTTCTCCGCCCTTTATTGCATTTTGATGTTTCATAACCAAACATACCGTATTCATTACACGTCGAATCACCGCTCAACTCTGTGGAAATTTTAGTACTAGCAACTTGGATTTTAGGCGCTCCATCTGCTTATGTCATGTGTGACCAGTATGGCGAATGATTAATCAAAAGTGAAACGCGAAGTACACTTGTGTAGTGGTGCTCAAACCTGTGTTCTTTAGGTAATCGTTTGGGCTCGTAACCATACCAGCCGGGCACGCGACTGTTGAATGTTTTCACTCAGCGGACTGTACCTGCGTTTACGTGTCCATGAGAGCAAAGGCCGGACGTAGGAGATTGCAGGAATTCGGGTAAACGATTGTGTGTAAAACGATTAATGATTTGTACCGTGTGTAAACGATTAATGATATTTTCCGAATTTTTACGTTGAAGTGGTGAAAAAAACGCGGGTAACGGAAGTCGCTCCAACTCTCAAATCCTTACGATATTCTAATTGGACTTCATTTTATGTGAACAAGGAGAAATAAAAATTTCCGGTCTCTCGCACAAATGTTTTTCCTATGCACAGTGGATGTTCCCGTTTTTATTTTGCTCACGCCATACTGTCCAAGGATCTCGTCATACGTGACGTTGAGATTGGTCCAGACTTCAAGAGCCATCCAGATTTTTCGCCGCCACATGCTTGGAAAGACTTCGTACAATTCTTCATATAGTACGGCAGCTTGTTTTTATATTTCTTTTGTGTTTATGAAAAACATAGGTAGGGCGTCGTTGACTCGCAAAAAGTGTGGAATCTTTTGCGAGTCCTCTTTTTCGTTCTCCATCTGAGTCAACGCATCACGCAAAATGTTCTCTCGTGAATTTTATTTGCCGTGACGCACCCAGGTTTCCGATATGAGTTGCGTTCCTCTGTCTCCTCTAAAAGTGCACTTGAATGGAATGAGTCTTTTTCTCTCTTTCATGTTACCACCGAGTCGTTTAAAATGGAAATATTGTCCGATGGCCTCCGGCTTGAGTGTTTTAATTAAAGTACCGATGCCGGTCTCTCTTTAATTCAACTCTGCCGTTTGCAGTCGTGTGGGCTTTATTTTTTTTAACATTGCTTCCCACTCTACGTGAAATATGGGGTTTGAAGCGAGCATCAGTCGTGACGAACTCCGTCCCAAATTCGGTGGATTCACATTTGGAAATGGTACAAAAGGACAGGTGACGGATTTTGCTCACTCAAGCTGATAGATAGCGGGCATCGAAGATAACATCGTGCCAATGGGCAGTGAAACGTTTGGATGAATTATCATCTTCTCTAAAAGTCCCAATTTCCAACTCTTTGGCCCAAAAAAAATGATAAGTCAAGAACGGAGTCTATATATTTATATTGAACAATTAATTTAACAAATTTTGCATTAATCTTTGAGGTAACTTGAGTAAATATAGCTAACAGATATAACGGCTGGCTAAAAAAATTGTATTATATTATAGAAATGTCCATTTTACTTTTAATTAATTAATTAATTCGCCCAATTTACTCTTAAAGTGGGCGAATTTTCCGACTCTATGGTTCAAAATTTGTTTTTTAGTCAAGAATATTCATTGGGCCTATCATTGATTCTATCATTGTTAAAGGTATTTGGTAATCTTCCTAAATAGACGGCATCCAGCCTATGCACTTTTTTCTAAGATTTTCCATAATTTCGTAAACATAGTGCTTTTGAATTCTTGAGTGCATTTTTTGGCTGTTAGGCCCAATAGTTTGCTCATTTTATTGCCGGCGTTTCAATCAAGGGGAGGGAATGCTAAGCTTTGATCCAAAAATATTCAGTTTTACGACTGCTGCGTAGGATAAATTTTTCCTGGTTGTATCAAGTGGGAGTGTACATTGAAAAAAAAATCTGCTAAGAATTTGAGAAAGAATGCATTCTACCTTGCATAGCTTTATATATAATTCTAGATAACGATTAGACATCAACAATAATTGATAGATCTCTATCAGGAGCACGTTCGCCCCCTCTGTTAAGCCTCGTGGATTCTGGATCTCGTGTGCCCTTTTGGTTGGCTAGCGGATCCTGATTCAAGTGGAGTGAAATTATCTCTAATGAAGGGAAATTAGATTTAGTGCGTATCAGAAGTCAAATCTCCTCCAACATTTGACGAGAGCATTGCTGGCTCTTAACTATAGATTCATTTGATTTTCTCGTCGAAATTCTGTAACTTTCAATGCGCTATGAATAATTATTATACATTCAATATGATAATTACATTTTTCCAGTATTCATGTGATTCTAAAACTTACCGTCCCGGGCGATTTGGGAGGGAAAATTGAAGTGGAAATATTGATTATGTGCAAGTATACAATTTTAGAACAAATATGATTCCTGAAAATTATAGAAAATTTCTGAGTCACTACTTGATTGAGAATATCTTTCATCATTTTTTCACTGCTTCATTGAAGCTGTCAATCAGATGCAGATAAAATTACAGATGATGGTAGATCAGTGGGCGAGTGGCCTAATAATACTGGCTTTAAATCCATTTTCAAATATCAGTAGGTATTATAAAAAGTCGTTCATGCTGAACCAGTTAGCTGTTAAGGTCGAGTTGTTGATTCCAGGACCGGAGGTGGTGAGCTGTATGCCGCTCTTTGAGTACATACATTTGGCTATGAGTAAAATTAACGATGGAATTAAAATCATTATACTTTTATTCATCAATAATTAAAACTGCTGCAGTAGCTTAAACAAAAAATTTTTTATTCACTGATGCTAATTTTAAATCCTGTCTGAAATACGATTAGGTGGATGCATAGAGGCGTTCTCAGGAAGCGCAGATTCACTTCTCACGCTAATGTAAGCCCGAGAGAGCATTTTTGGTCAGGATTTTTCCTATTCTAATGAAGTTCAGTTACTGATTTAACTTGCTATAAAATTACCAAATTTCAATACTTGTTCTGGTGACAACATATTAATGGCTCTCGAATAATTATTAAGCTGTCGTGAGGGAGATACTATTGCCTGAAGATATGTATTTTAAAAAACTTTCACATATATTATATTTTTTCGATAATGATTTTTACCGTTATTTTCAATTTATATTATAAATTAAGCTGGTATCTTCGTCACCGGTGTTATCCTTTGAATATGTATGTAATTGGTGAGGATTCTATTATCATATTAGTACCTACTAGCGTCAATGTTTCAACGTCTGATACTAATACGAATGTGAAATCTCCCGCATTCAAGATGTTCGCTGCCATTTTTTTTTATGGTTTACAATCGTTTCAATTTACAGTTTGCAATGTCGAGTTTACGAGTGGTATTAAAATCGTGTTTTCCATTGATTTGAAATATATCAGTCGTTCCTTGCCTGCCTCGCTGGTGATTAATGAAGCTGAATCATTTGGAGGAAATAGTAGAAAATAAAAAAAAACAAGGGAACCAAATTGGAAAGCGCGTTGGGTTTTGTTCGCGCGTTTGAACTCAATTCCGGCCGCCACCGCTGGGGGCACTGCTGAATACGCGACCCCGGGGTGGTGGAATATGCGTGGAAGAGATTAGCAATAGATAGGGGTGGGGTTGTGAAAACGGGGAAAAGAAACGTAAAGGCGGCGTCAATTAAGAAATAATTTTTCATCGAGCGTTCGACGAAGAACAGTGCAAATGGGACAGAAATGGAACCCCTCTGGCTATCAATTGATTGTCCTAAGTTGCTGCTGTCACTGGAGTAGTTGACACAAGGAAACTAAGAAAATGTTTGCCATTACGGACGGGTGGGTGGCTCTGTATAGGAAGTATTTTACTTCTAAATTTAATTAGTACCGTGAAGGCCAGCTCTTTGGTGTGTGAGGTGCGAGCTAGTGTGGTAGCTAAAACACTGGCATTCCATCCCGAGGACGCGGGTTCGAAGGGACCCACGCTTTAACATCCTATCCAACGAAGTGCTGAACTCGAGGTGCTTATGTGGGAACTGATAAATAATTCAAGGATCTCGCTCCTCCGGGTTTCAAACCCGGGGCCTAGGAGTGGGAAGCCAGCACTCTAGTCATCACCCTGATCCCTATGGCTATTTGTACTCTTTAATTATAAAATTAAAGAAATGAAGTTGGATACATTTTTTCTCAGAAGTTACTTCACTGTGTTTCTTTTAGATTCAAATCCATCTCCCATTCGAGACACCTAGAATTGATATCGTAATTTTAACAAATCGAATTCAAATCGAATTTCGAATCTTAATTTAAATAGAATTCTACGAATTTTACTAGCTTAAAATTACTGGCAATCTCAGTTTCCATTTGCAAGTTAGGTCCCGTAAGTTTTCATTTAGGACAGGGAGTTCTGTGGGTTTTATTTATGATCGTATTACATAATATTATTAATGTTTTTGTGGCGTTCTTTAGGGTTCGTAGACAGCTTTTTCGACTAAAGCCAAATCTTCTAGGTGCCACGGTGATGTATGAGGCGAGAGCTACTTGAAGTAGGTACGGAGCCAAGCTTCTTTCCTTGAGCACTTTAAATCCGATGGAGCCATCTTATCCGCACGAAGGTATGAGTTATTGGAAGGGAGGAATTCCATGAAAGGAACGAATCCTGACACAGAATTTCCGCAGAAAAAAAAACATTTTTCTTGTCCACAATTCTAGATTTTGGAAAAGTACAGTTGTTTTCTTTTATACTAAGGGTATAAAGCACATCAATAACCAAGTGAAGCCTGAACTCCAGAAATTTTTGCCTGCTATGTATAATTTGGAATAATATTCTCTGCTGGAACGATTGGCATGATATCTTTTGCAGTGACTGATTTATAACCCCAGTGTCACCAAAGCCCGAATGCAGAGAAGTCTGATTGGAATCTCTCACTCATATTCAATGAAGATAGTATTATTTTCTTTCTAGGTCTGGTATGAAAGTATATGAGACAGAGGTCGGGCATTTTCTGCAGTAGATTTTTACTTTTTTGGTGTAGAAAGATATGCAGAGTCGAGCTAACGTGTTGATATTTTCGTCTACACTTCAGTCTTACTCCGGAAGTTCACTCTGTGCTCTTGTAAAGGCAGACTAGCTGCCCATTGTGTTAACGCACAGTAATTTATTGATTGTTTCCGGCAAGTACCCCTACCCTCACATTAATGAGTGAGCCCTCCGCTGGAAAATTGCCGCAGCCATTGGTTCTCATGGTGGGAGGGATCCAAGTGACTCCTCCGGACTATTTATCGAGCGTGAAGGAGAAAGATTGAGAATTCAGTCGGCCCTCGGCCAGAATGAGTAGCTTATCAATTGAATCGGAAGATGGCGGTATGGTTTCTGGCCCTATCTGCATTCGTATTTTGAATTCGTGTTGGCCATCATTGGCGTAAGATGAACAAAAACATCTCTCGCAGGCCACCGCAACGAGAAAACCGACTATTCGAATGTTGCAATCTCCGGCAGTCTACTGGTGGATATATGTAGATTTTATGCAACGCGAACGATTGAGTATGGTGTAGGTACCAATTGCTTTTCGGATATCCTCATTTGAGCGAAATTTTTATCTGACGCTTAGATGTGAAACCCTTTCCCCATTCTTGTGCCTTTCCTCCCTGTATGTTATGTGCCTGCCAAACTTAAAAAAACCCAGAAGTAAATAAGTACTTTATGTGCAAGGTTATGCAACACAAATTGCTTCAACTCCGTGCTGTTTGCTGGTGAAATGGTCACTCTCATCGTTACTTCCGCCGGAAGCAACTTTTTATTTTATTAATAATTCCTCGGATACAACACGGGATATTGTAAAACGCAATCCCGTTATATGCAACATGTATTTGCGCATTTCGTCCATGCAACTTGCTTTATGGTTATTGCAGCAATCAGTGTGTTGTATATAAGACTAGAAAACATTAATGGTTGATTAAACCCTACTGTTAGATAGTCGTTTTCCTTTCGCTCAATTACATGTCGCACTAGTGCGTGAATTATCACTTTAGGTGATATATTACGTTATAGTTGCATATAAATGGTGCATGTTTGGTGATTTCCACCCCTTGCCACACACCCTTGGACTGGATTGCAAGGTATTATGTATATTAAATTTAATTTGATCTGTTTCAGTGTATATAGCGTTCCTCATGCTATACATTTTCTCATAATCATTGCTACCATTTCTTTATTCTTAGAAATTGTTTATTCTCTTTTCCCTAGTCCTACGTCCACTTATCATCCCCCTTCAAATCACGTCTCTTCGTTACTGTTTCCTTTACCGGTTACTTGCTCATTCTCCTAACCTATTTACTAATAGAATTCTCTGTGCCCTGCCGTGGTTTTGACTTCGTACCTCTCCTTTCTTTCTGTATATTTTATTTTTTAAATTCATCTTTATCTAAGTGTCTTTAGTCTGTATTCACCCACCTTCTTTTAAATTGACTTTCCGGCTCAACACTGCGCTACGCTCGATGTCAGGCTCATTGTCAGCTGTGTTCTTCTACTCATATCCTTCCTGAATACTCTGAAGTCCATAACCTAAAACGATAAGGTTTATCTGTTTTTCAATCGTCATCATTATCGTCATTGTTCAATGAGATTGGTTTGACGTAGCTCTCAACTCTATTTTCGTGTCTGCTAACCTTTTCATATTTACATAATTCTTTTCGTGTACTTCCCTCATTACATGCTCTATATGTCTCGTGCGAGGCCTTCATATACCATTCTTTCAGTTCTCTTGTCTCTAGGAGAGTCTCTTTATCTGGCCATCACGCCTCAATGCATGGACGATTAAGTTGTCCCGTCTTCTCTTTAAAGTTTTCAACAGACGGTATTCCAATTCTTCTAAGGACTTCTTCTTTTGTCTCTCCGTTGATCTAATTTTTCTTCATCATTTTTCGGTAGCACCACATTTAAAATGCTTCCAGCCTTGATTTCTCTGCTCCTGTTATCGTCCATGCCTCACTGTCATATAGAAGCATGTACGAGATATATGATTTAATGAAACATTTCCTTACGTCTACGCCTGTAATACCAGCTGTTAGTAGAATCTTCTTTTGGTAAAAGGCCATTTTCGCCTGAGCTATTCTACTGACAATATCTGTCATGCTTCGACCATCGCTGGTTACTTGGTTTCCCAGATAAGAATTTTCATTCCCCTCCTCAAGTTTTTGTTTTCCTAGTGTGACGTTGGTCTTGTCCTATATTTTCCAGCTGCATACCTTAGTTTCCTTTTAATTAATCTTCAGGTGATATCTAGCCATTGTCCTTTCCATGAAGACAAGAGCCGTCTTCCGCCAATCGTTGGCCGTTGTCCTTGGCCAATCGCAGTATGCTGATTTTCTCCCCGTGGACATTCACTCCCGAAGACTTTTTTATTAATACTAAATGCTATTTAAGTTACAGTAAATAATAATATGAATAACAATCCCGCGATTTAAGGAGGATTTGCCATGCAAATCTGATAAACGGGTCCATTTAAATGTAACCAGTAATAAAATCAGGAAAATTTGTAAATGTTTGGGAAATATAAGTTTGTTATTGGGAAGTTACAAATTGATTGAATTAGATCTCAAGTTTATACCGTCAAGTGCGGAGACTTCTTTGAGACAAAAGTGTTCCAAAAGTTACAGGTAACTAAGTTCAAATCCCTTTTATTAGCCTTGCATTATACAGCTTAGAAAACTGCTCACTGTCAAGTAAAGATATCTGCAGAATCCAGGCTAATTGAATGAAGTTCTTAATGACGATGGTACATTATACAAGGTTTGACAGAGAAAAAAAACGAAGACTTAAGTAATCAGGCTGGTTGTAAAATATCACTAGTTGAAAAAGTTAGGAGAACTGGAATGGGATGGTATTGGCATCTGATGAAGATGGAACAGGCCAGAACAGCAAGGATATTATTTTATTCTCGATTTCAGCAAGGATATGGTTGGTAAAGGAAGTATCAAGAATGAGTTGGTATATCAGGGAAGACCTTGATTGGCCAAATAAAATAGGACATACTCTCGACTGTGAGCTCTTAGAAAGAAGCTGCATCAACAAATTGATCATGATATGAGGAGACGGAAAAAGCCAATAAAGATATCACACCAGGGGAACTGGAGTGGCTACTTCATGATTTTTAATGTTTAAAAATGTCCGGTAAAACATGTAGCCAATTTCTTGTGGTTTCATGGTTAGTAGAAGTTAAAATCATCAATGGTTAAGTTTTTGATGTAAAACGAAATGAAGACGACATCATTACACTATTATTTGAGAAATTATCAGGCATGCATATTATTTTGATGTGCGCATAATCTACTCTTTATATGTGAAATTTACGGAGACTTGCTTATGAGGTGAAATTTTTAGTATGAACATGCTAAAACTATATTTTCTATGCATTAGAGTGCATTATGCATTCTAGGCAGAGTTAGTATTACTCAGAACGCTGGGAAGATCGTAGGGCCATATTTCAATTTAATACATAATTTTTATTCGGATTACCTTTGTTCTCTATTCATTGTGACTTCATGTGATCCTGTCAGAGAAGTAAAAGGACTGAAAAGCCGTGCGGGGTGATGATCACAAATTTTAGTAGTAAATTTGTCAAATGTGTTTGGCGTTGAAGCCATCCTACACCTGACCACGCGTTCAAAAACATTTTAAGTTCAATCTCGTGTTTTGGTGGAAGTTTGATAACTATCGACCTCTATTGCTGTCGGCTGATATAACTTCTTAATTAAATGTCCAGTCGCTGCATCCTTAATGGCCAGGAAGTCTCTGGAAGCGGTCGTTTGATTTTCAAAACGGTCACGTGTCTCTTAAAAGGGTGAGGGGAAGGGCCCACTCAGCGTGTCGGTAGCAGTTCTCGCAACGGAAAATTCCCGAAGGACGGAAATTCCAGCAGACTTGCGGGGTCGATTTGGATGCAGGGACTATTTCCGATCGAAATCATTCAGAGCGTTCTCCGTGTCGTCCGGGTCATGAGTGAATAGGGAATGAATGCGTTCGTGAAAGTCTATAACTGTGACGAGAGGAACGAAAGAATCATTCAGAACAAAGACGGAACATTCTAGAATAACCTTTGGTTGTGGATTCAATCGGATTATCGTATTCGTGCGTGTGCCCGTTACGATCTGTTTGTTGATCCATCGATCCTATTTGGAACGATTTCCATGACATTGGCTCTCTTCGATCCAAAACTCAGCATTTTCTCTGGGAACGTGTGCCGTTATTTCAGTGCCTACAACTAAAGGCTCACAAAGAAACTATAATTTCAGCGTTACTACTTATATGACATATTCCAGCGAGCCTCTTCATGAATAATTGGCTCTGTACGAATCATTATTATGTCGCTTGAATCTTCAATTAAAATTATTGTATTTACAGTTTTCACTGAAAGCCTTTTCGAGCTAATCCAGGCTTATAGAAAGATAAACGTATCTAAAGCCATTGGAACAGAAGGAGTGAAACATCCAAAACCTTCAACAGGGCAAAATGTGATAGAGGACGGCTACCATATCAAGTAGAGGGCTGTGTGAATTTTGTTTGATCTATGCCCTTATCACATTTTGCCCTGCTGGAGATTTACGGCGTTGGGCTATATTTAGCTCTCTCCCTAATCAAGGGTTTCTGACAGGTTACATCTATTAAATTCTTTCCTTTCTCATTTTAAGCTGATTACTTTCAGAGAGGGTGTTTTGAGGATTAAATAGTTTTTCAGCCTACGGAATGTGCGAGTCTGTAATATTTTATAATCTCTTTCGCAGTCATAAGCCTTTGATCACATTTTACACTTTCACTTGTGCCTAAAATTTTCCTATTCAATTCATTTAATGATAATGCAGAATAATACGTTCACAACTGAGTGCCCTATTACGATAACTTCAATATTTCAATCTGGATGTTATGCAGAGGGCTTGGCTGCATGATAGCTAAAGAGATGAGCCTTAGTACGTATCCTTGTTTAGTATTGATGTTCACCAATACTTTATCACAATAATTTGTCCCTTACCCTCGACAATCTTGGGGAATGATGCTTCAAGTTATCTCATATTGCGTAGCAAGCATCTTTTCCACAAAGAGATTTTCCTGGAGTCGACGGGTATATTCTGTTTGCGTTTTTCATGAACTTTTCCCCGAAATATGTTTGTGTTCCTTATTATGTTAGTGGTATTTGGAGAGCAGAGCACTTATTTCCTCCTAATACGGTACGCATTTCAAAATAAAGTATAAATACTCAGGGCTTCGGAATCACCTCATTCTGAGTACAATTGGAGATTGCCTCCTCGTGACACTTATAAAAATAGCGAAAATTAATGGCGTAAAAACGCATTGGAGGACAAGATGGCTGCTTAGTTCAGTGGTTTGATTCCCGGGTCAAAGAAATTTTTTTTCCTCAGGCAATTTACAACGTACTTTCTAGCCATTCAGGGCGGCAGATGAAAGAAATCTTACTTAAGGGATGATTAATATAGGGCCGAGTGGGCGCTCTACGCCTTGCTTGAAACTAAGGAGCAGTCTTTCCGGGAGCACTTTGGGATCTAACGAATAAAAATTTAATGTGGGAACGGAATAAGATAAAAAGGATTGCAGCGTGCGTTGTAACAAATTCGGGGATCGGGTTGGTGTGGTGGCTAGAGTACTGGCCTCCTATCCCGAGGGCCCGGGTTCGATTCCCGGCAGTGGCGGATTTTTCAGTGGAAAACCGGTCCCCACTTGAGTGCCTAGTGGAGGGCATTTCAAGTACAGTACTCCGTCCGTCGGATGGGACGTTAAGCCGTGGTCCCCTTGGCGCCTTTCGTTAAGAGTAGGCTAATGCCGACGCCGGGTTTCTCTCCACCCTTCCTCCGTTCCCTAAAAACTCCCATCATTACCCAATTACCCACCTATCCTATATGGCGCAAATGACCTTAGCTGTCGGTCGCCTCCCCTAAATAACCAACCAACCAATGTAACAAATTCCTATGAACGTGCAGAAAGCGTCACCGGCTATTGGAAAAGCACGATTGAGGCACACCTAGAAGGTCGTGCGCAGTATTAAAATTACTCAAAAAAATTAACGCGAATTTGAATCTGACTCTACCGACATATATCTACCCCCACTCTACATCAGGAACTCAGACAGAAGGGATAAATTACAAGATATTAACTATCGTACTAGGAGATACAATATTAAAAGTTTTTCTCACGCGCATAACATGATTATAATGAAAAATTAAAGCCTAATTTCTAAAAAAAATAGAAATAGAAATTGACAAAGATTTTCGGTAGCTTTTAATTCCTTAGTTTTTCAACAAAAATTCTCTCGTTATCAGGAAAAGACTTGGTTACCTACTACCCCCTTCCACACGCTCTTGCGTTGGTTCTAAGGGTGACATATGGGTGTAGGTAAGGTTGTAACTTCATCTTCAGCTCGACACGCTAGTAAATTCATTCGAAATTAATTGAGGAGTTATGTTTCAATTTTCTTTCTCGCCATAACTTTTTACACTTCATTTCACGCAGCGCACATTGAGCGATGCTAAACACTGACGTGCTCGGACAACTTGTTGAAATGTATAAATGTATATGAAAATGTATATTTTCCGACAGTTGATAAACGTCTCAGAATGTTTTGGCTTGACAATTTAAAAGAGAGATGAACTTTTGGACCGAGCGATATAAGAATTCGTTTTTCCGTGACCTAATACATAGCTAAAACGCAATTACATTATTGTTTAAAACACTATTCACGCCATACTTCATAATTGATTAAAATTTTTTTTTAGGTGGTAGTCGGCTTCACTGCTGGTGACTTACACCCCTTGCCGAACGCCCTTGCGGTGGCTGGCAGGGTAAAATGGGGATATAAGTGAAAGGGGCTGGAGCCTGCCCTCGCAGACGTGACGTGCCAAATCCGCAGTATTTACCCAAAAAAACATCGGTTTTTCCCTGGGAAAACTTTTACTTTCCGTGACTCGCTAGAGAAGGTATATGAATTGATAGAAGCGTCCTCAAGTTTAACAGGGAGAGTGGAATTAAACTCAAGGTCTCTTTAAGGAGGCCCCTCGAGGGAAGGGCCTCAGTTCCACCCCCAGATTATGTGGGAGTGGCGGGTAGGGACCTTTGACCGTTTCAAGGATAGGGATTTGCGGGGAGAAGAATAGCGCCCTACTTGAGTTTATTAACGACAAGGCGCGTTGAACAAAGACTTCTGTCAGTTCGTTAGCTATTCCGGAGAGACGACCGATAGCTAAGGTCATTTGGGCCATTTAGGATCGGTGGGTTAGAAAGGAAGGGAGGGAAGAAACCCGGTGTATGCATTAGGCTGTTCTTAGTGGAAGACCCCAAGGGGTTCAATGATCATCTGACGGAGTGAGTACTGTACTCTAAGCATTCCACATAGCAAACATGTGAGGACCGGTATACCAATTAAAAAGCTTTGCATCAGCCGGAATTCGAACCCGGGTAGGGAAGCCAGTGCCCTTACTACCACCCAAACGACCCAATCCCCAATGATAACCCCTGGCATAACCTATAGGATACCTGTGATAATGATAATATCTGAAGGAGATTGTAATGTGTAAAATTGGTATGAATTGTTTAAGTGGAAGTTTAAACTGTAAGTGTTTGTGTATAGAATAAGTGGCAAACATTCTGCCAGAAATATCTCAAGGGATTTTTTTCCAGTTGAAGGTGACCTGAATTATCTCATTTATTGGAATGTTGCCCGGTGTTAACATCGTATTGATCGTGTTCGGTGCTATGCTCGTAAAATACGTTAGGGTCAATGTCATCGTTGAGATGACTCAATGATTTTGTATCTTGTGCCATTCCCTTGATATATCTATTTATCACTTCATTTCAAGACCATATTTTAGTGATAACCAAAAGGGAAGCTTTTTTCTCGAGGCTTTCGATCTTATTCTTTAGATTCACCCATCCTACGCAACACGACAGCATGACTCTGAAATGACGCAAAAAACAAAATTTTAAATATCCTTACATGGAATAGAAAGTGCGGGAAAAATTTAGTCCGAGGACTTATGGACCACGTTGAGCATGTTGAAAGTTGCCCTTTCCAGAAATCTCTTTAACTTCGAACGATGAAGCCTGTATTGTGTTTGATTCGCACTCAAATGCAATCTCTTGACGCCTAACGATGTGTTGCCCATCCTCTGAGTGGGGTGAGACTCAGTCACTCGGGTTAGGCGACTAACAACTATGGTCATTTCGCATCGTTTTGGATAGGCATGTAATTTGGTAGAGGTAGAAATTTTTCATGAAACGAAGGAAGTGTGGAGAGAAAACCGGCTTCGGCATCAGTCTGGACTTGAAACACGCCAAGGAGACCTCAGACCTGCCCCATTCGTTGGATACAGTAATATACTCTGAAATCTTTATATATAATATAATGAAATATCCTCCACTCAGTATCAAAATAGGGAAATATATACCAGCGAAAAATCTTGGCCACTGCTGGGTTTCGACCCGGGCCCTAGGAAAGGAAACTCAATACTCTGACCATCAATCCAAACAGATCCACAGGATGGATGGCAAATGGAGGAATGTGGGTAGAAACAATACGTCTGTAATTTTAACCAAGCTTCGTCTTGTATGAAGGCACCAAGATAACCACAGCTTAACGTCCAATCCGACGGATGGTGTATTGCACTTGGAAGTACCTTGCGCGCAGCACTCCAGTTGGACCCGATATGCCACTGCAAAATCTTTTTCAAGGCCTGGATTTGACTCAGTGCCCTCGGGATTGGAAGCTAGTACTCTAGCCACAAAACCAACCCCAATTCAGTTTTCGTGCGACATTCGCAGTTGACGGATGGAGCGGAAGCATCGCACGATTTGAGGCACGTACCTCGTCGTGCAGGATTGGCGGTTATGGTAGAGGAGACAGGAGGAGTGATGCTCCCTGAAAACGAGTCGCAAAGGAATCAAGTTCGAAATTTGTCGCTCGGCTTTATGGCCTCGTGCAGACTCATTTACTCCGTTCCCGTTGACGCGGTGAGTCCATTAACTTCCGAGCGCGCGGGAATCATTTTCCTCCTCCGTCGTCGGCAGCACGATCTCGCCGCGGGTGGCGCGCCGGCGACTTCAATTCGTTGGTCGTCTTGTCTGCGCATACGCGCGCGCACTCCCGCCTTTGAGAAGATAATTGGTTTCATAACGACCGCGAAATTCCCCCTCGGGGAAAACGCCTGAACTATCATCTACTGGAGAAAGCCTGCGGATCTGTACTGCCTCGTCTACAATTCTAAAGCCTGCAGGATCCCATGCAATCGGCCGCAAAGTAGTGTGGCATGATGGTACGGATAGCTAGCCATGATGGCGAAGTCTGGATGAAAAATACTTGGGGGCAAAAGAAAAAAAAATGTGGAAAATATTAACCGTTTTCATCGTGGACTGTGCCAGGAAAAAACGAAATCTTGAATATCTTTGAATGGAATTGAATGTTAATTAAATGCTCTAATTAATTATTTAACTCAAATTTTGTCACTTCTGCCGCTTCTGCTCGTCCTCTTGATGTATTTTTAGGATTAAATATCTTTGCAGTGTTTATCTCAAACTCATCCGATGTGAAAATACCTAGTGATAGGACTGGGCGGTTTTCCGGTGCACCGTTTCAGCGGTTCGGTTTTTTTCAGAACCGGCAGGCCGGTACAGATGAAGGAAAAAAAACAAGCAAAAAGCACCAGGGAAGAGGTTCTGAATCGCCGATGATCGTCACCGGCATCGCAAACGTTTTTTCAGAACCGAGAACCGGTTCAGTATTTCCTGCACCGCACTTGGAAGGGCTAGAATACGGAATATAAAAGACAGCTCACCCGTATTTTTGAGCCGAAAAAGTTGCGTTTAAATGCTAAACAATTTCGGGGAATATTTGATGAATAACTATGTTATGGATTTTCCTGCGTGTTTTCTGCGTCTTCTTCTAGTTTGCTGGATATCTCCTAATGGGTTGATGACACGCCATTTTTTCCTTGTCAAGACTTGGGGAAACCCAGATAGAATGCGAACGTTTGTCTTGTGTGCAATACAATAAGCATTTACCGATTACTGTGTATGCAAAGCAGCTAGGACTATTTTTTAAAAAACATAGGGTTATGTGTGCCTTGGTTGGACTCACAAATGTGACTTGTCTCTTCGACCTCAAGACGACTGCGAGATGGCCGTTCAGTTTTCCAGAACTTGGGCTACGCTCATTAGGCTGAACGATATTGTCCTGGGCGTGTAAATGGTAGGACGGGAGCGTATTGTGGAGGCTCCAGTCACTCGGTCTTCTGCGATTAATATTATATATGGCGTTGGTTATTGGACTCCCTCGGACGCTCTTCTATCGAGGTCGCTAATGGCGGAGGCTGAATGTTTGTATGTGCTCAAGGAAGAGAAGATAGGTATAATGGCGTTATTTTATCTCAGGTACCGTCACTTCGTAATTTTTAAAGAACCGTTGGTGTAAGGAATGTCTATTAATAAAGATATAGAATTGTAAGGCTTCAAGGTCAAATGATTTCAACTGAGAGCTTAGGCAACGGTAGACTTTCTTGCTATGGGATATTAGCCAAATTTTATGCAATAATTAATGTCAGTGTTTCAAATAAAAGAGTAATTATTTCCGATACACTGAAGAGTTCGATAATGCATCAATAATTATATATGTATTTATATTTTGAATTCGTAAATAAGTAGCTAATTTCATTTTAGAGGTGGCGTATTTCTGGATACTCACTGTTCCAGGTTAAAAAATGAAATATTAAATAACTATTTGAATAATGTAAACGATTGTTTGCATAATAAATTTAGACTTCTCCGGAAGTGAAAATGATTTTTCGAAGATAAATTAATAAAGAATGGAGAAGGCTCGTAGTGATTGAAGGGCAGGACTAATAAACAAAGAAATTGTGAAAACTGAGCGATGCTAGGCGACCGGGATTTTCAGGACTCTTCCTCTATTCGCACCGATTCCTCCATCCAGTGCTCCATCCCCGTCTCTTAAGAGTCAGGAAATTTTGAATGCACGTATATGACCCGTTCCCATGCATGAATGTTTCATGTGATATATGATCATTCCTTCTTGCTGCATGAAAAGATTCCAGATAGGGAGAACACGAACAGTGAACTCCCTCATCTATTGATAAATCCATGTGAATGTTACCACAGAAATATTTGCAGTGACATTGCTTTTATACAATTAAATATGTTGTAGTCATTATTTCATCCTGCTATCATGTCAGTAATTGCCGATATTTATTACTTTTCGAGTCCCTTATATTATTTAAATGTGTTGATCGTAAGAATTATCGGTTATATTTCTTTCCTTAATACCGGAATTCATAGTCAATTTACTATGCTTGATGTGAGAATTGGTGTCATATTTTCTTGAAAATGTCCAATTTTTTTTCAAGCGTTTGTCTTTGTTACAATAATTGTAGTTTCACGACTATTATAGTAAAAATCTGTAGCATTATTGTGTAATTAAATAATTTTCAAATGAATGAATTGTAGCACTTAATGGCCCTTATCCGACTGACTGATATTTCAATTACTCTTTGCCTGCCTTCCTTCATCATATTATACTTCATTACTACGCCCGTTATTGCTCACAAATATGTTGATGGGTGATAAACTGTAAATACCCCTTATTTTAGATGCTATTACTTACCTTACGCTGTTTCGCTCTTTAGTTCGGAACTCTATGCAGCATTTGAACACTCATTATTTTTATTTTCTTTTCTTTGTTTACTCAGTTTCCTAACTTCAATAAATTATTTATCTTTTTCGTCTTCCTTCGTCATCCACCTCCTCTTCTGGATTCCATCAAAAAATCTTTACGTATTTTTCCTGGTCTTACTTATCCTACCTCTTTTCCATTCCTTTTAAAATACCATTTTTCTCCTCATCATTGTCCTATTTAATTTCTTATGCCTCGAGTTTAGTCTAACTCTCCTCTCTCCCTTTCTGATTTTGTCTTATTTTCACTAGCGCTGTGGAGAAAGAAAGTATGCGGATTCTTTATCACATTGGTGAACATTCAATCGGATTTTGCTTCCGCCGTAAGTTGCATTTGAGTATCCTTTCGGAGCAATCACTTGTTCGCACCGAGAAGCGTGTCACATCAATACTAGTACGTTTCTATCAGGATAATCCAAACCCATATTGAATCTGTAGGATGGAATTCGCCGTGATATTGTAATCGGACCCGATATCCGTGAGAATAGGATCCTTTTTCTTTCGCAAAATTCTTGTCAGCATAATTGCGCAAGGAGTGTGTGATTTTTATTCAGATACGATGAAGAAATGCCATGCACAGAAACACATGTAATGCTTGTTATCAGAATCTCCTATTTCTCCGACTGTGGAGAAAATGTCATTTATTATGTACAAATATTGCTCTATAGATGACACACCGTACCACGACATACCAGAGTCCTCTGGATTGATAAATAATAATTCCAAGTAGTGTTGAGAATGCAATCTATAGGACTGCGTCATACCTCTGTTTGGTGGCTTGAGATTCTTGCTGTAATCTGACGCGACTAGGAGTGGAAACGTGATAATCACCGAACTATAAGGAAGAATTATAAGTAGAATAGTTAAAATGATGAGTCAGACCAGAATACTGTTGATTAGGAAGTATATTTAACATAATTATCTGAATGCGTAGCAAATTAGGGTATATTGAAAGGTTGAAGCAACTATTTTATTTTTTACCTGGCAGAGGATATTTTTCTCCGTCACGATTTCGTATTACTCAAATTCATCACTATCTGTATATAACATTACGTCGCTCCTTATTAATTTCAATCTTGTTTAATATTTGGATGATTGAAAGTGTAAATCGACCATTGGTATTGTTCAGGAGGAAACAATAATTATGTCAAAAATCTCAGCTAAGCATGCAAATTTTATTTCAATTATATCATGCTATGCTGGTTAATGTTTTAGATATAACTATTATGCCATCCTTATGGATTGGTGTGGATTATCTCGAATTTGCTGTGAAACAATGATATATTGAATAAACTGGAGCTTGATTTTTTAATTTTATAATCTAAGCAAGCTAGCGTGCATAATAGAATCGTGGAACCTTTGTGTTGTTTGTAAATTGATGGGGTAAAGTATGGGGGAGAATGAAACCAAATATGTGTAAGGAATGCTGTCTGTAAGTATAAAAGCTTGCCGATTAGTTAATGCACTTACCCAATCTTAATTTAACGCCTAAAATTAATGTTCAGTGTACATGTGGAAAGAGCTGCCACTCAACCCAGCCACTCTACTCAATTAGCTTGTATATTTTAGTGCTTTAAATTAAGAAAAACTTTAATGATGCATAGAATAATTAAAGCTGGGCGAGAAAACGAGAAAAAATTGTAAAAATATGGCAAAAATGTAAATTATCAAATTTATAAAGACGAAAAACCTGGATTAAGACTATGAATATAACCTTCGAAATATTTTGAAATTAATTCCGTTTTGAAGAATCTTTATGTGCTGGAATCTTTCCCGTAGTTTCTCCACGAAAAGGAAAAGGCTACTTTTTTAACCGGAAATTTTGCTCAGGAAGCCCAACAGAGTAGGTACGTTGCAGTGCATCGGGATCAAATTTGTGAAAATCAATTCGTGTGCGAAATAAATAGATAGGAATTTCCTGAGATTTGGATATGTGCAATCCATTTATTTCTACCATGATTGGAATCGAAAAGTGGGTGCTTAGGTGATAGACACCGCCCTCATTGGTGTAGCTATTAGAGCAAGCGACCGACAACTAAAGTTATTTGCGCGACTGAAATTTTTGAAATTGAACTAAAAGTCTCAACGCTTAAACCGTCGTGAGGTCGTTTATTGTTGACAAACCAGGCAGGTTCTTGGATATTCCTTCTTGGTGGGATTGAATCAATAGACAATTTTAAACTCTGTAACTAACCTGTGTACTGAAAATGCACTAAGTATCTGAGAAAATATTTCTTAAAAAAATGTAATATAGCTCCCTGTTTTTCCTACTCTTGCTATTCTCAAAGCTTATCAAATACGTTAAAGCACTCATTCAATTGCCCTTAATGTAACAGATGGCTAGTTTAACTCGTAAATAACATTATTTATCTCACATAAACGCGAGAAAACTGACGTCTCGCTGGTAACTTACCTGCCTATTATTTATAAGCTTATAATCTATTCGCCTATTATCTTCTCGTCCATTGTTGAGTGGTTGGTGATAATTGGGGTGTATTCTGGAAACAGAGTAAGGACTGAAAGTGTTTAACCAGCTAAATCGGTGTTTAGCAGGCTGTTGACGAAAGGCGCCAAGGAGCCCACGGTTAAACGTCCCATTCGACGGACGGAGTAGTGTACTCGAAACAGTCTCCTCAAAGCACTCAAGTGCGGACCGGTATGACGATGCAAATTCTATGCCACTGCCGGGACTCGAACCCGGGCTCTCGGAATGGAAAGTATTTGTTTTCAGCCAACTCGCCGGACTAGATCCCACCCTAATGATTTCAGTAGTAGTTTTCTGTGGTGGATCAGGCATGGGTCATTTGCGCCATTTAAGGTCGGTGAGCAATGTGGCAGAGGTAGACATTTTTCAGAGAGCGGAAGTAGTATAGGTCGATGGTCACTGACGTCGATGCAATGCGGCAGGTCGTCCACAATTTAACATCCCGTCCGTCGGTCAGAGCACTGAACTTGAAGTGCGTTCCACGCAGAAGTCGAGCGGGTAGTTGTAATTGTGATTCGGGGTAAGTTACCGATAACTATGGTTATTTCCACCATAGGTGGTGGGAATAAGTGCCATATCTTGTTGTTTATCATGATATCATTCCACTACGTCTCGCCGGACACAGTTACGTGCATTGGTGGGTCATTGGATGTGGCTATGAGTTTTTCAAAAATTATTGCAAGGGTGAACCCGATGTTGGCATGAGTCTTCTCCTAACGATATGTGCCAAAGGGGTCCACATTTCAACGTCCTATACGATAGACGGAGTGCTGTACTTAGTAGTTCTCTCTACAGCGCAATCAAATAGGGACCGACATGCCACCAAAAACTATCACTATCGAAACTCCAACCCGGATCTTGCGTAAAAATACAATGAATATTTGTTTCCACAAAACCTTCATGTTTCATTTTGAATAGATTCCACCATGTTACGCCTGAAACTAGGAATTTCCGGATCCTGAAGGTGTGCGGCCTGTACTTTATCCTTCAAACCAGCCCGAACCTATATTGGCAACGAGCAATATGGAGGACACAGGAGGGTGCAAACGAAATTAGGGCATGAAAACTATTGAGTGGCCTGTTGCTGTTGAATAATTCAAGGGCACGTCGCGAGGGTGGTTGGGAAGACCGGCGAGGTCGCGCGCCGACCCTGGAGTACCCTCGGATGCGTCTGCTAATCGCCGAGGCGCAAGTGCAGGGGGCATTTTCCACCAGGGTGGAATTCGTTGTTTTCTCCCCATTCCGTCCACTCTAGTGACACGCAAGTTATGCGGGCAGACATTTGGGCGTGAGGCCTGATTACTACGGACTGTCGCTTTGGCTCGCGGTGTGGCCTGCGGGGACATTAATTTAAAAATAGGACGATCGGTTGCCGTACGTAAAAAAAACGACGCGCCAGGAGAGGACCAACAGTTTTGTCTGAAACAGATATTTTGGTTTATGGTTAAATGTTTTGAAAAACATATTTCAGCTGGTTAATTTGTATGTGTATATATAAATATAAATATTTAAATAAATAAATAAATATGTATATACTTATATGATATATTTTGTCTAAGGTCTATTGTACAGGATGTGCCTCACTCATTCAACAAACTACAGGCTATTTAGTTATCATTTAAAAGTAATTTTTTTCCTGCCATCATTGAAGTTGAGAGTCATGTATCGTTTACTTGGCAATGTTTTGAGTCATTGAGAGGATATTTGTGATGCTGATATTATTATATGTATCTTTCAATTTTCTAAAGGTATTCCATACCAATCAGTATATATTAAGTGCGGAAGTTTTAAATATTCTATTATAATATGTGATAGTTGCCTTTATCTTGGCGAATTATAAGAAAAATAAAGATGAGTTCCTTATTTTTACCTTACATTACTATGAATTTTGCCGTAATAATACATGCAAATGTTCATATGCATGTTGTATACATTTGTAAGTGAGAAATATTAACAATATCGTATCGTATAATTTGATATCGATTGGTATAAAATTACGCCTACGACGAAAGCAGATAACCTTTAGTGATATGAGTATAACTATATTCATTTATGTCTGAAAACGAGGCAGAATTACCTAATCGAAGCATACAAATAAGACTTGGATTCATCGATGGCTATTTAGAAATGTATCCGCAACTAAACTGTGCATTTGTTGCGGAGTATGCCGTCTACCGTTGTGTGATTTGTCGGCAACTCTGAAGGAAAGTAAAAGAATGACCAGGCCTCTGCGGAAAAATACTAATTGTGCTATGCATGAACAGCTAAGTTAAAAAAGTAAGAATCCTCGACGCGTTCCTCAGCTGCGTTTGAAACCTTTGGCAAACAGGAGAAAACTTTTTTTTTTAATTCCGCCACTTGTTCCTTGAACCCTCTTAAATTACTCGCAATTGGATGAATTAAAAGCTCACACCCGATGTCTGGCGACGACTCATGACGATATATTAGGGAAGAGCGTGGCCAACCGCAGCTTACTATTCGCTCAAAATTACTATTTTCGTCCGCGTTGCGTTACTCCATTTTTTCCTTTTTCGTTCCTTTTTTCTCTCTCGCGGCGTGACCTGTCCTGACAACGGACTCGTAGTTGTGTCCCGGAGTAATAATCAGTCCAGGTTCCGCCGTAATATTGTGGCAAAAGCTGTTGTCGAAAATGGGCGTGATTGAACGCCATGGAATGCGAATTAATGATGGAACGATGAACCAGTTCTGTAGCTTGAATCAAATTTCAACGTATCTGAGCTTTCCTCCGATTTTTTTTATAATTGCAGTACCTTAATGTTCTAACAAATGATTAACTTTAACTCGAAAGTTCTTATTCCCATGTTTATTTTGTGAAATGTAGTAAAAATTCTTGATGTGGCCATTGTTTGTGAAGGATAATTTGTAGTCGATGTCATCATCATCATCAAGGGTCAACAATCCTAGGATTGGTTTGACGCAGCCCTCCACTCGATTCTTCTATCGGCCAACCTCTTCATACCAACGTAGTTCCTCTCTTTCACGTCCTTTACGACCTGCTCCATGTAACTCATACGAGGCCTGCTTCTTCCATTTTTCCCGTTCACTTTTCCCTCGACGATTGTCTTCATCAGGCCATCGTGTCTTAATATATGGCCGATTAGGTTGTCCCGTCTTCTTTTTATTGTTTTCAGCAGACTTCTCTTTTCTCCCACTCTTCTTAGGACTTCTTCAGTCGATGTCATCAGTAATAAATATTTAGTCTTGTTGAAATAGCGACCGTGGTAGTCAGATTGGAACGACCTGATGACGTAAAGCTCGTGTATCCAGCCATGGGTGATGAGTTTGTGTTAGGATTATGCTAAATTACCTGATGCGATGCCTTCGAAGTTAATTCTGTTACTTTTATTCTTGTTGAATTTTCTGTGAGCTAGTTTACTCAAAATCATGAATTGAATATACTAATTTGGGGATTGATTCCTTATCGGCTGTGAACTCAAGTTAAAAAAGGTAATGTGCAGTGGACTTTCAAATATTCCCTGTGGTTTACCGTGAAGTAAATTGAATCCATCAAGCATCTAAGTAAGCTAGTATATCGTAGTATTTTGATTTGCTCTTTCTTTGCCGTATGCAATTCAATTTCGCACACCATTAGATCCGTTCTGTAAGATTTGCAACTCACGGAACTTGCTTAAGTTTATTACTTGGATGATCCCTGTGATGCGGTCAGTACACTGAGAGGGATCGTGGGGAATTTGGTTCTCTGAAGGGTTTCATGCTTACTTCTTTTGTTTCTTTGGATTCGTATTTCCTGTCATAACGGGACGGTACGAACGAAAGTCGCTTATTTCTTTATTTGGGCCAGTGGGTCAGCGCAGTGAGTACTACTGGTCGCTATTTAATTGCGCTCAAGACAATGTAGTGCATGCCATAAAACCGTGAATGATTATGCTTTCTATAATATTCATTTTTATGGTTATAAATTTAGTGATTTATTTCTGTTAGTATTAGATATTTTTTGGACTTGGCATAAGTCCGACCTTAATTTTATCATTTCAAATAATACCCATTTTTTAAGCGGGGAGGTTGAGGCTTGTTTAGACAATCCTTTGGCTTTGGGGGAAAAGTGTGGGTTTTCCTATTGGATAGGTAAATGTCCTTAGAAGCCATGACACCGTTAGTCAGTTCATGTGTCTAAGGTTACTATCAACTTTATAGGCGAAAAATATTGTTCCGAAAATTACATATGTTTTCCAGAAATGCTTTTGAACTATGCACGTATCGAAAAATTGCTCCTTCGATGTAGCAGTTGACAGCATAACCTTTAACTTAGATAATTGAGTTTGAAATAGAGAAGGAATTTTTCACGGAAAAAGCGAGAATGGGATCCTTTGAATTTATGTCTATTGCAATTTTGGAGCATATTTTCCTGCTGTTTTATTCATGCTCCTCGCTTCTACATCCTGGATTAAACGAATCTGTGTTATAGAGATGATCATTCAATTTACGAGTTAAGATGTTATTTTGCTACTAGCTTTCCTTGCAGTCGCGTATCCATTCGATGACTAAAACGCTCTTTTCCCCATTAGCTGTTTTAATTTCATTGGCATTTACTAATACATACTTTTATCTCGCTCCGGTACACTTGAAAGGTGTGGTATTTATGGGTCAGCCGTAAGTCCAGTAATGATCACGGTCAATAGAGCTGTTAGCGATTGTGTCTTGCGTCATGGCCGGAGTAAATTCGCATGAGAACCTGGTCAATATTTGGTCCGCATGGTAACATGGTCATTACTTAATGAATTGGAACGGGAAGGGAAATATTTTACTTTAAGTAAATTCACTATCAAATCATCTCATGATCTCGTGGGTTTCATCAAATGATAAACTAATTAAAAAAATTCTTCCTCAGTTTTCGATTGGCTATGTTATTACACCTAATGTAAGCACTATTTTTGTAATTTTGCGGAATTTTCTGAGGGAACGGATCATACCACTCAAATGGGATTGTGGTGTGGAATTTGCTTTATTTTGTAAAACGCCATATTGCCATTTACCATACTTGGTGGAAACTCCTGCCACAAAGGCTTGTTTTTCTTTAAAAAAATAACACTAAAATCGTAAAATTTCAGAGACGTAGATGAACTAGTTTTATTACTAGAAATCGAGTGAAATATATGTGTCGATTTTTAAATATTCATTTCTTATTTTAAAATTACATTAAAGTGATGAAGAATAGAAAATTAGTGTTCAGCCCGAAAGTTGGTTTTTGATTGGTGTGGGTAAAGCTCACCTCGTACTAATCCATTGGCGTGTAAAATCACACATTCAGGGTAGGGGGACCAGTTCCTTTCCGTGGGCCACCTGCGATTTCCTACGAAGTTCTGACACGCAGAAAATCGCCGTGAAGATCTAAGATGGGGGCGATGGGGGTGTCTAGAAAGGCTTATGCCCGGGATTTGAACCCGGGATGGGAATACCCTGCTCGTAGCTCAGCGCTCTTCCCATTACGCTACCTCGACCCGAGAAGAATATTAAACATTATTTCCGTAAGTATAAGCCATACTTTTATTTTCAGTATCGCCCAGTGTTGCGAATGTTCGTTAGAAGATTCGGTGTTGATTCTGTGAGCAGAATGGACAGAATGCGTTTTAATTTCTAAGTAGAAGATTCAGAAAACATTCTTGCGCTCTTTCTTTGTCTGTAGAACTGATTAAGGATCATTTAAAGCCGTACTTTGGCTATTAAAGTGACATTTTCTAATTGTGATTAGATTCATTAATAATTCGTGAAGACTTTTGTAAGTTGTCAGTGGCCAAACTATTTTAATGTTTTATTTCGTGAAAATTAAGAAAATGATATATAATACCAAATGGTTATGGAGGAAATCATTAAAAGGAGAATAATTATATTTTAATGCTTGCAAAGTATGTTTGGGGAATCATATTCTTATTTTTTGGCGTGGAGAAATAAAGCATTAGGTTTTGGTTTTTCTTTGGGAAATGCATCATTTTACGCCGCAGCATGAGTAGAATAGAATATTTTTTAAAAATGCCTTGGGTACAATCTTCAAATGCAAGAAAGTGAGAGTTTATCGTGATGCACAGGATGTTACGTAATAAATGATAATTAAGAAGTACTTACAATGTAATAATATAATGACAAAAATGACCTAATTTTCCATTTTTATTCATTATGTACGACAAAGTTTATTTTGTTATTCATAATGAATACAAGTAAATTTCATAAAGTGACACCAGAAGCCATCAATTTTGCCATTTTTACTATAAATTTCATATTATTTATTTATCAAACTGATTATTGTAATATTTAATCACGAAATGTTAGGTTCTTACGTCCCTAGGCAATGAGTTCAAAATTAAGGTGGAATTGATGATGAAACATTTTGAAACACTTTGGTTCTCTGCATTGGTAAAAAAAAATGAATCGATGGGTTACTTCTGGTTGACTTAGATCTAGTTTCCAGTGAATAGCTGAAGAGATAAAGTATAGGCACACCTTTTTCTTTATTTTTAAATGAAGAGTACAGGATAGAGGCGTAATTCTAGGAGTGGACGAGGAGATGGTGCCTTTGTGCCGTGCGAATTGGATATGAGCACCTAGGGCTCACATAGGACTCCTTCAAAGCTTCGCTATGGCACGCTCCTTGAGTTTCTCTTATGGTATTTTACTTTTGATGTGGTCTCCTCTTACCCTTTGAAACTAACTCCAGACCTCCAACTCCGCTTGATTATCGGTAACTCCAGCTCTGCTGATTTTACGCTCTACATTCTCTAGTGTTAATTTTAATTGTCATAGTTGACCAATTAATAATTCCTGTAATGCACATCGATCCGTTGCTTGAGGAAATCGATAGTAACAAGATGAAAAGATTGCCTTGAACTTTGAATTAGTTACATTTTGCACTCCCTTGTGCTGGTAATGAGGAATAGTATTGAAACATTGGAAAAAGTAGTGCGTACTATCTTTGACCTTAAGTGAAGAAAAGCTTCGGCTATATAGGCATTTGTCAACATGAACTTGAGTATCGAGAAAGATTATCTAGACTTCCCAGCTATTTTCTACTATTATGTTGTGTTGAAGGACATTAATATATTATGATATTCCCAGTTAATGTGAATACTCATTGTTGCGCCGTGCGTTGCGTCAATAGGATTTTTTTCTCACCTGCTTATATCTTCACTTCCTTTTTTATTTTTTTTCCCGCCCATTTCACCTTTGGAATCGGCCTTATAACTTGAAGTTTGAAGCGCCTCTGTTCCTCGTGGCTCAGCTTTTCTAGAGATCTCGGGGAAAAATATTGTAGTACCTTTGTGTGGCAAAATTAAAGTCGACACTAATTATCACCCAGTGACGCGAGTTGTTGCTTGCGTATTAATTTCATTGCTTGGAAGCGATGATGCTATAAAACGTCAACGGTTGTTCCATCTGTAATCTGTCGAGAGTGCAGCAATTTTGACTGCAGTGATGAAACAATTAGTAAAGAATGAAGATCAACCGCAGGGAATCAAAATAATAAGGTTCTCAAGGTACAAGGAAGCTACGCAATACATTGAATTAGGCTAACATTAGTTAGAACGTGTTGAGTATTTTAAGAATCTGAAATGGGTTTTGGATAAAAAGAAGGTATTTTAGCAAAGGAGTGAGAAAGACTTCATTCTTGGAGAAGCATTATCAATAAGATGGAAATGAGTGACTGGGATTCGTGACAGTAAAAGAGGATAAGATTAATAAAGACCTTGATATGGAGTGTGGCATTATGTGGTTGCAAGACTTCATCTTTTAAAAAGGATGTTTGGATTCAGTCTGGAAGCATATGACATGTAGATAAGAAGTAGGACGGGAAAGTAAACTGGGTGGAGAGGAATAGAAACAAAGTGTAATGAGTAATAAAAGGAGGTTTTCAGAAGAAATACTAGAACAGAAACATTATAATAGCATATTCCATGACATTATGACAGGAATGACAATGGTGTAGGTAAGGTAGAATCTCTACAAGAGGCTACCATCGTCGCTAGAAGGCTCATAATGATGACGAGAAATCCGAAAATGGTTATCTATCTTGTCTACTTCTGAGAGATGGATCACTACAATAGAAGGCTGTAAAATTAATGCGCAAAGCACTCCAAGCTGAAATGATAGCGTGAACTTAACTTCCTCCTTAATTGCTTCGTCACGCAGGTTACCACATTACAACCGGTACTGTTTTGTCTTTTACGATAAGTCTCGGAACGGATGTTTTGGTTTTTTTACTCAAGTGTCTTGTCGTATTTGAGTCAGAGGACACATAATGGCGATCAGACACGACCCCCCATAACTAAGTCCCTTCTCACGCCCCTAGCATCTCCCTGACCCTACGCCACGTCTCAACCATCACCATTGTCTTTAAAGACATCACTGAACATTAGACCCGATCGCAGAAAATATTCATGTATAACTTGCATGCAATTTAAGCCTCTCCATAATTTAATTCACATTTTCCTCATGATTACGAAGGATGAGACGAAGCTCCTTAAATGCAACTACAGATATATTTATTTCGAGTTTCTCATTACTGCTTTAATGTTTATTTAACTATCAAATGAATTATTGGTTCACTGCACTGCTAAATCGGAGTTCGTGGGTGCAAGATAGCTGGGATTTCGTATGTTTATTTAACTATCAAATGAATTATTGGTTCACTGCACTGCTAAATCGGAGTTCGTGGGTGCAAGATAGCTGGGATTTCGTATGATAGAAGCTATATCAGTGCCCATCATTTTAGTGTCACATCAGGAATCATTTCGCTTCATTAAGTAATGATGCTTTTAAGACCTGCGAAACGAGAAGTTGTCGTAGATGTTCATATTTTTACTGCAACCATGAATAAGAAAAAAATTACCCGTCCACTTGCCACCTTATCGCTCTGTTACGGGCGTTTTCGCGGGCGGAGATCGTCATCAAATTGCCACTCATCCCGATCCGGAGAGTTTATACGACACGGAGGAACTTCTTGCCGTTTGCCTTTCCTCTGTGAGCTTCGTATTGTGTCTCCCCTCTTAAGTGGGGAGCATCTGAGCCGCTGATTGCCGGCTCAGGGACTTTTTTTAGTGTGACCTTTGTAGGAAGCTCTCTACAGAGAAGATTTTTGTGGCCTCCGTCTGAGGTGAAATCGAACTCAGTCCGAAAAAAATGAGTTGATGTTACCGTGTAAAACTATTGGGAGTTATCCAAAAATATTTCAAGTGAAGCACTTGGAATGTGTTGATAAAAAATTCCTGACGTGAACGGTAAGGTTTTTTTTTGTAAAAATTGCTTTTTATTTTTTTATCACATTAATGAAACGCACAAAGCAGGTGATTTTTCTAGGAGATGAGTATTCCGTTCTCCATTGTGGTATTAAAATATCTTCCCGATCCCATTAGCCAGGTTGATTACGCGCAGGCTTGGCGAATCACAAGTCCTAGCCTCAACACCCGCGAGTATGGGTGTTGAATGTATCTTACGATTAACGACCTAGGTTAAAGCATCAGAAAGTTCAAGTTTGCCACACATATTCTTCATTTTCAAGAGGGCCTCCTCTCGAATACACTCTCGGAACTCACAATCATGTGCCAAAACCGCGAATGGGATTAGTCCGTCTTTTGCGAAAAATAATATGGTTTTGCTTTATTAATTGTGTATGGCTCTCTAACTATAAAGTGAGTTAGGTTAGCAAACTATAAAGTAGGTTAGAGAGTATTTTTATTTAGCAAACCAGGTAATCAGTATTGGATGAAGTAAGAAGGATATAATCATTAGAATAACTCAGGCGAAAATAGATTTAAACCAATAGAAAAATCTATCCATTGCTGTAAATACTAGCTTGGAATAAAGGGAACAATTAATAAGAAGTTACATCTGGAGTATGATTCTTTAATTCAGTGAGACTTGGATGATAATACTATCAGAGAAGTCAAGGTTGGAAGTATTTAAAATGTGATGCTACAGAAAAATGATGTAGATCAAATGGATGGCCAGGGCGACCAACGAAGAACTCTTTAAAAGAGTGAAAGAAAAGAAGTCTTCTGAAAACCTTAAAGAGAAAACGGGACAACTTAAACGGCCATATACTGATACATGAAATATATTGATGAATGAATGATGGAGACAATCGTCCAGAGAAAATCAAACGGGTAGAATGGAAAAAAGAAGGCTTCCCAAGAAATATATGGAGTAATTAGCTAAGGATGTGAACGAGAGGTCTTAAGTAAATAAAAAGGGTTTAGATGGTAAGAGAATAGAGTGGAGAGTTTGTCAAACCAACCATAGCTGCATTAAACCAGCCTTGAGGCTTCTCGACTTATGATGATCACAGTTCCCATATATATCAGTAATGTGTGTGCCAATGAATGTGCCAATGTGCTTCTTGGAGTCACGAATCTTATGCATTGCAATAATTTTACTGGCGACGAATAGTAGTAGTAGGTAATCAGTAATTAGGTGCTCCAATTTGTTAGGTTGTATACACCGTCCAAATTAACCCTTAATGTGAGACAAAAGCAACCACATTTATGAAAATTGAATTTGAAGGCGTGACCTCTAGGTTGCAGACAGGTCATCGACCTGTTTACTGCATTCAACGATGACGAATACTTAATTACTGTTCAGTGTGATGGACGAAAGAAAGTCGTTGGTGGAAATTAAGTGGTGTAGAAGGTGGGTGGAAGAAATAATTATAGACGCTGGGATTCTGAAATCTGTCATTGAAGCTGAAATATTGGGTAAACAAGATAACAAGTACGAGAAAAAACATTTTAAAAAGTGCCAAATGAGGTAGCAATATGCTGATTAGAAGCCAGTCAAAATACATGACTCAAATTGTAAATCAGAGTTTTGTTATGCCTTCACTGCCCTCCATAAAAAATGGTAATTGTTGTATTATTTGATTCAGTATTAGGGTCTAAGAATAGAAACTGAAAAGAGTGACGGGTTTTGGAACAAGGACTCAATACTTGAAAAATTATGGTAATAAATATGACGCCGAGAATAATATGTTTTCTCCATATTTATGCCTTCCTCTTTTCTTGGTAAATACCTCAACCATGAAGGGAGCAATAAATAAAGTTGCGCCTGGCGCTTACGTGCGTGTTTGAAAGTATCTGATCATTTTTTTACTTGTGCTATTGAGAACAGAGAACGATCTCAAGGACCCTAGGAATTCTGAGGCGGTAAATTAATTGGGAAGGCTATCTGTCGTTGGGCTTTTCTTGAAGTCTGTCCAAAACGAGTCGTTTCCTTACTATTTAGTGATCTGGAGTGAAGCTTTACATCAACCATAGACTTAAATTTCAACCATTCCTCCTTCTCCTCCTTCTTCCCTCTCTGGTCTATCTTTCTCACCGGAAGAGGATCGGCAGTTTAATATGCATGGATACACGTCGCTCTTCGTTTCATAAATTTCTCTTTCCTTAACCATTGGATGGCCAAAGAAAGTGACTTTTGATGCTCAGACGTTCACCTACTACTGGCATATAAATATGGCTACACCTAACTATCCGCAGTGTTTACCCACCCTTTTTTATTTCTTGATGAAGGTACATAACTGATACCGATTTTTAAAACAGTGTATTTTCACATACCTATATTATGCATACTGTGATGTTTGAGGGCAATATATATTCCTATAAATGCTCGTATTTGGAATGAAATTGTGGCGCAGATTGTTAGCTTCGCTTAATTATGCTCCTTGTGCTAATCAAAGATCGCTTCAGCGTCCTGTGCGGCGTATATGCTGTAAAACCCTCTCCATGAATAAACACGGACAACCATTACGTTTGCGGGCAGCTATTCCGCCATAATTAGACTTGGCGATTTTCGTTTAATCGACGTATACATCATCACTAGTCTCCAATACTGATTATGGAACCAGTGTAATAAAATTCCTGGAGTTCCAGTTTGTGCTCCCACGTTAACCTAATATATGTGTAAAATGTCGTTTTGATACTATACTTTTGTTAAAATTTCTTGGCGCAATTTATGTTTAGCTACTATTCATCGAATTTCATATTGACTTTCATCGCCAACGTAAGTGAAAGGATTTTTTCGAATGGAAATACGTTCCCCAAAACAGGAAAAGATTGCTTTAATTCACGAGACCAGATATCGAATTCAAGCTCGAATTTTTCACGCATGTCGCCTCTAACAAAACTTTACATGCTGTCGTCTTGACAGCATCGAAAAGAACTAGAACTGAAGAGTGGTGATATTTTTCTCATTCTCGTCTTCTCTATTCTCTTTATCTCTCTCTCTCTCTCTTCCGTTCCGACCACCTCCGTCCGATCTTCTTTGTCTTCACTCTCCTTCACTCTTCTTCCCTTTTCAATTTCTACCTTCTCTCTCTCCATCCTTCCAATTATCGCCCCCTCATGCCTTCGTTCCCTTCCGCCCATGCCTGTCGCTTCTGTCTCAGGAGGCCTCCCTTCATTCGATCCCATGGGGCGGCAGTTCGGTGTCATCAAGTTAATGAAATGACTGTTCAGTTTTACGGCCTCCTCCTCCCTTCCCCCACCTCTATCTACCGCGCCCATATATCTACCAGCGTGTCACAGCTGAGGGGTCAGGGGGAGAAAAGATACGGAGAGTCGAGGATGAACGAACCGAGTGAGGCGACGAGGGCGTACAATGGATCCCGCAGCGCGGAGAGGGAGTTAGGGCGAAAGATTCAATAACGTCGCTGTCTCCTAGTCGGAAACCATTTGGCGTCGGCGAAGGAGGAGAGATAACTGTGTTGGCCACTGGTGATTCGCGGAACCAATTCCACGATGACAAACAGCGGAAAACAACGGCTGGGGTCGTCGAGAGATTCCTTTCGCGTGTTACACAGACTCAAATGTAACCATTACCATATAACTCGGGGGGAAAGTAGGTAAATGTTTGGGGCGTTGAATTTCGGCATCAATTTGTTTAATAATTGGAATTCTCTTGGTAATGAGTAATAGTGTGTGGACTTTATAGCTTCTGAAAGTCGAGGTTTCTCTTGTTACACTTTTTGCTATTCTCAGCTCTTTGCCATTTTAGTGTTTTCACTACCTCTCCCGCTTTTGAACGAATTAAGGGGATTCTATAAATTACGTTACGTTGAATGGGGCAGGAGTTTGGTCAACCGTTATGACACACTATCAACAGGGAGGTCGGGTGTTCCAGCCATCCATTACATTGATAGGTAGATACATTTAAAATTTATTTCTTGCTAAAGGCATAATGTAGATACTCATAATAACTAATGAATAAAAATACTATTTTAAAATAAATAAGGTATTTAGGTATAGTAAATGTTTTAGCACTCACTAAAAGAGAGAGTTTATTTGCTGGGTCACGTAATAGTCACGTAAGAGAATATTACGGAGCGTTATAGGAGGATAAGGGGGGGGGATAAATAGTGAACTATCAGCGTTACGTAATATATATAGATGGCCCCTTAAGGTAGGTGTTGAAACTCTTAAAAGAATATTCGAACGTCATTCGATCTATAATGCCTTTGTCTTCCCTGCCTAGTTGGTACCCATGAGGAGATATAAAGTAAAACATGAACAACATTCAGTTTTGTTCTTTTCCGACACGTTTTCCCAGAGACCGAAAATTCTTTGAGCTTGCAACGAAGGACTTCATTGGATTATTGCCAGTTGATATGCGCCAATAAAAGAAACGAGGGACCATGTAGGTAATGGAAATACTGAAAGGTGTCATAATGGCGGTGTGAGATTCGAGTCATGAGACACTGAGGTCTACCTGCGACTGTCATTTTTGGTTTTATTGTAACCTATAATTAATCACCACAGGTATTACCTCTATTCTACTCTACCGTTCGAGGTACTACCCCGAACGGTTCCCGTAACGCACTCTAAATGAGGCATAACCAGGGAAAAGTAGCATCCTTCAACTACAGTGCAAACTTTCCTCAGAGAAAAAATTCACTTGACCGGCACTCGAACCCGAAAACCCCTAATTTGCTGAGCTACCAAGGCGTCCTTCTCCTTTGTGGATTTCCACAGGCCTGAAAGGACAAGATGTTACCGGCCTGGCGTTCATACAACGTCACCGGCGCGCCAAAGTCCTTTCTATTTTTCTATAATCATATTTACCTAGAATCCATCATACGAATCCAAAACAGCTGTTTTATAGATCAGTTATCTTCCTATGTTTCCCATAGTACATGTCCACTGCGCCTGTGACGCCAAAGTATTAAACTATTCCTGAGTTAGATGTTTCATTACGTTAGGTTTGGTGAGTGCTTCGTGTTTTTATTCCGCGGGAAAGATGGGATCGACGTCGTATTTCCTTCCCCCGTGTTTTCGCCTGCCTCCCCGCCAATGGCTAGAGGAGCCCTCGGAATCCAGTAGCGTCGGAGGCACGCGTTCCATTCAGCGCCGCACTGCCGGGCGTGCCACAGGTGGCACGCGGAGGGCACTCGTCGGTTGAGCACGCTGCTGTTGAGGTCGGGATCGATCCCCTCCTCCCATTCCCAACCTCCTATATCACTCTCCTTCTGCCAAACGTATCCTACCTCCTCCCCCATCTAAAGCGGACCTTTCCTTTCGCTCATCGGGGCGTCTTCAAGCTAGATTAATAGACGTCACGTAGTATTAGTTGTTCGGGTTCGGCGACCAACAGCTTAGGTCATTCGTGCCATTTATAGGTATTAATAATTGTTTGGTTCTTCTATTTCTTGCTTTCTAAATTTCCCAGGAAACAAGAAATTAGTTCCACAGGTATCACGGTGAGCCCATGTAAATTGATTAAGAATGTTTTGGAGGTCTATCTTTGGCTTACAAGTACACTTCCAAGTGTAAATCAAACCCCAACAAATCTAGCTTGCGGATGGTGAAGCCGCAACAGGCAAATTGCCTCGTAATATCGGTCTCCCAACACCTTTTCTCCCAAAAGGTTTATACTTCAAGACCTTTCTGAAAATAATTTGTGAGGCATGCGCTCAACATGTTCTTTCCATCTTTCTTTGTTATTTATTGCTACTTCTCTTATTGGTTGTACTTATAATTCCTGCCTTATCTCCTAATTTTGTATGTGTTCCAGACGTTTATAGCCTTTCAAAGGTCTTAGGAATTTAATTTCTGATGTTTCATTCTGTTTGAAGTCTCTTGTTCTAGGCGTCCATGCTTCTGATTCGTATAGTAATGTGGGGACAGCCATTATTTTGTAAAATTTTATTTGCGTTTCTTTTTCAGTTTTTCCTTTCAGTGCTCTTCTTATAGTCTCACCTATTCTTTAGTAATTGGTTGTTCTATTTTAAATGTTTTCGTCCTCTTCATAGGTGATTTCGCCCCCCAAATATTTAAGGTGTAATTTATGATCTAAGATATTATTATCAATTATTATTTTAGTTCGGATTGGGCACTTTATTAGGGAATGCCATTCTCTTGGTGAAATTTTAAGGGCACAGAGTGATGGTGGAGAGAAATCCGGCGTGAGCAATAACCTCCTCTTAACGAAAGTTGCCAAGGGTTTAACGCCCCTTTTGACGGACTGAGCACTGAACTCGCATGCTCTCCACATAGTATTCAAATTGGGGCCGGCTTACCAATGAAATTTATCTTCCACAGCCGAGATCTAAACCCGGGATGAGAGGCCAGTAGCCTAATCATTACCACAACCCGAATAACAGACTTTTCCACGGATTTCTAAAGGGTAACAAAAACGACGTTTCTACCGAACCTCTTTACTTCGCATTATTCGCATATTCGCATTATCCATCCTCCAATACTTGGTACACATATTAGCGCCCCTCTTCGATCGATTTTCCCAATTTCCTATCTAATTCTTGTCTATTTGACTCTGGAGCTAATCCCGCAGACCTCGTCGCCAAAGCCAACGCGATAGCCTAGGGAATGCAATTTTAGAGGACAATTCTGGCTTACAATTATTAATTCAATCCGTTTCCATGGAAATGTTAAATACACATTGGAGTCCTGTTTTTGCGAGGGATCGCAGATAGCCATGGTTATGCTGAATGCATATTATGTAAATACGACCAAGATACCACAGAGTGGAAGTGAATGCTTCATAGGTAAGTGAAAATTGTCGATTGAAGTCAACCTATTTCCAACATTAGCGAAGAAAGCGATGATGCCTCTGAAGTGTCGTAATTATCATGTCATTGAAAGTCGATGAGCTTCAAAATCTTGTTGTATTATTGAAATATATCCTTGAGAAATAATTGTCTTGGAAACGAGTTGGTCTTTGGGTTGCCAAGCTGGCGGTCTAGGGGTCGACATAGGCATGGGTGCTATGTTCGTCTTATTTTTAAGATTACGTTAGGTCAACCTAACGTAATCTCACGTTACCTCAGATGTTTGACCAGCTCTTAAGCAACATCTGCAATGAAATAATTTATCCCAGTTCCAAAACTGGCAAAGAAACGTTATTTTTAGTGAACTAAGTAGAATCGTTGGCTTTCTCCAACATTTTTTTCTGAAGATACTACCTGCATTGACCGAGAAAGCTCCGTTGTTGACAGCACACCTCGTACGCTTCGTGTACAGCTGCCTCCGAGATGATTCTAATGGTAAGTGTAATTGAAGCAAAGTTGAATTTTTTTCTGTTTTTAACAATTACTAGCTTGTTGAACAGAATTTAACGAGGCTCCAATCTCTGAAAATTGCCGTCCCTCTAAAAGGGCACGCATATTCCTGGAATCGACGTTGCAGTTAGTGTATATAGGGTGGGCTTTCGCGTGTTGGGTTCAGTCTACCGTAATTTGTTCCATTTTCATTAAGTCCTTGTTGTTATTGGATTAATGAAGATTAAGGAGTAGTACGGCACGTGCGTATTCTTACGATTCCCAATCCTTTACCTTCGGGCGGAAAAAATTGTTTCCAGTTCCTTTCCAGTGTTATATCGTATCCTGTATTCCAGCGCGTATTGTCTTTTCATGTAATTGTTGCCGGAGGGTGCAGTCGCCGTCCCAATTCCTTTGCGAGTGCCTGAGGACGTGTTTCACGGTGAGGAATGACTATGTTCCTCGACTAGTTCAATTGATAACTCAATCGTGAGGCTATACCTAGCGTTTTTCTTCGCCTGATTTCTCATGGAGAGTAATCATCTGCATTAACGCAGTACCCTGCAAGGATATGTTACAGGGATGAATCATCACTAGGCAGGCCTGAAAATGTCACTAATTTATAACTTGTTTTAATTGGTACTATACAGTTTCTACAGTAACTTTTATGTTCTATTTTAAACAGAATTCACCTAAGAATAAAGTATTGTTACATGCTATTCTACGTCTAATGAACAGCCCCTGCCTACTGAGGTCGGATTCCGCACGCATAAAATAATTTGACGTATTTTTATAACAATTCAAAACAATTAAAGTTGCATAAATAATTATCAATTATTGGAAAAAGTCAAAACTTTACCACATTTATTTTATTTCCTACGTAGTAGCTTTGTCATAATCTGTTACTATCCCTAATTACTCGTGGAAAAATGAATTTTTTAACCTCTCTGTACTTCTGTATATTTCTCTGATCCTTGCAGTCTAACCTGCCGTATATCTATATCTGTGGATTTTTTACGTATATTTTTTTGTATCATCATAGAACTTGGCCGCCTAGTATCTCTGCGGGATATTTTTTCTGTATTTCAACCTACGATATGATAACGAGTCCGAACCCTATTCTTCGAATAATTTAGATCAGAAATCAAACGTGTAAGGTTATTTATCAGTTTAAATCTCTTCAATTTCAATTCGACCTCATGGCATTAATTTATGTCGATTTTGCTCAGGGTTATCTCTTATTTTTATCCGGTTACCTGTATCCCCGAGGGGGAATTTTATCTCTCTCCGCTCATGACATTCCCAGCACGATTTCTCCTCTCCCGACAGGTTTTTATATGTGAAAGTCTGAACCACTTCCGTAGCTTGTGATTCGCATAATTTTCGAGGTTGCGGGAAGTTCTGTGACCATTTCAGAATCCAATAAGAGGGTAAATTGGGATTCGTTTGCGAATGACATAAAATCGTATTTCCTGCAAACATTCCTGGAATGCGTTTTCAATGCGTGAATACCTTGACTTCGGGGAAATGTGGAGGTGGCCGCGATAAATATCAAGACGGATTTTGTCGGTGATGGGATCTCCGCCTTCCGTTGAAATTGCCTCTCTCTTTAATCGAATTTGGATTCGCTCAGCATCGTCTGTTGCCTTCATTCCGCTTTATGGCCAACGGAATGTATATATTTATGTGTTTAACAGTGATTAGCATTGATTGAACGATTGTAGTGATTAACATTACTCTGTGACGGCTAAGAAGGTGAGCTGTATTTTGTTTGGGAGCCAGTTGCCAGTTTACAGTTGGGGTTTGATGGTGGAAAATGGAAATTTTTTTACAAGCTAAACTCATAGTAATTACGTTCTTCCACTATTAACTTTTAGGTTATCAAATCTTCTACCAATCTTTATGTCATCCTAGGTCCACCTATCCCTCATTCCATCTGTGATAAATGTTCTCCCGTTCATCATGTTTCATTTCTCGTTAGCACCAAAAGAAACCTAGATGGCTTTTCACTGATTCCACCGTTTTTACCAAATAATTTACGTCCTTCACCGAACTCATTTAACTTTTCTTCGGTTATCTAGCTCGTCTGTATAGACTTTGGTCGATAACAATTTTTCCTATACCAATCCGATACTTCAATGCCAGAGTCCATTACCGATAGTATTATTTGCCGATGCCTTACTTTGCTTTCACATATTGCAATTGCATAACTGCATACATTCTTGCAAACCAAACTGAACAGTAAGGAGCATGAAATAAGAGGGCAATAAGAGAAATTAGATGGAGATGCGAGAATAGATGGAGAAATTAGATGGAGAGATTAGATGGAGAGATTAGATGAGAAATTAGTAGATTAGATAGAGCAGGAAATAAGAGAATAATGACATAATCCTGATGCTTGTTTATTTTATTTTCCTGCTATTACAATTCATCATAAGCATTGTCATAGATCATTGGCATTAAGGAAATAAGAGAATAATGACATAATCCTGATGCTTGTTTATTTTATTTTCCTGCTATTACAATTCATCATAAGCATTGTCATAGATCATTGGCATTAGATGTCTTCCCGTAACCCCTCTGAACTTTGCAAATATTGAAAATTCTTTTTAAGATATATTAGCTTCTGAACATTCTCAGCAGTAAAGCGGGGTTTTTGTCAGCAACCGTAACACCAGTCATTTGTTCCTCAAACACTGAACTTGCAGATACACCCAAAGACTTTGAAGGAAGGGTTCGTAGACTTCTAAACCTAGTCTAATGATGCCAATAGGTCAGGATCACATTGGAGGGAATGAGGGAATACTAGTGGAAAAGGGTATTAGAATGCCATGCCGTGAAGCCGTGAAGAATTAGTAAAAATAAATTCACTCTGCATTCTGTAGATAAGTTAAATAAGGTGGAATAATAAAAATGATGCTTTAGATGGCAATAATACTATCTGGTAAAAGTATTGGGTGTTGAAGAATAATATAACGTGCCGAAGTATCGGGAGAAAGGCAAGTGCCAGATATGCATTATCGGTATCGGCCCAAGTCTACATATATAAGCTCATTTTTTTTTATCTCTCTCAGCTGCTCAATCTTCATTATTAAATTCTAACTGCCGGTGAATTGAAATTAGTTCGAATAATTTTACCGGTTGTAACATTGTTAAATCCTAGTCCGGACCTTGCTTGACGGAACAGAACGCACTACCGTTTCCCTTCCTTCACAAATCTTCCCCCCATTCTGTATGATGAACGCTGACATTCGACGCCAAGGCCGAAGAGTAGAACATCGCTATGGCCGAGAGAGGGTGGGTGTGTTGAACGCCGCGGGGAAGGATAGAGGGTGACCAATTAAACCTTGGGAATGGCCCAATGGCCAGGGAAAAGGGCAGTTGGGCTCGATCCCATCGAGGTAGATGAGGGCTGCCGTTTCATTAGTCGGTGAGGGTGGATGCTGGGGTGAAGGAAGAGCGTAAGTGGGGTGGAACTTGGCACTACGTCTTTCCCACCCCCTTTTCCTTACCCCTCCGACCCCTAGCGATCTTTGGGTCTGCCGCCAGAGGTCACTCTTGACAACTATCGCCGGGGCAATGAGGGCCTCTCCATCAAAAAGCCTTCTGCGAACCATTTAAACCGCCCCAGGGCCAAGGCTCGGAGACAACCGATCTTAATCCATGTTTTTGCGGTCTCTCTGCGGGGTCTGTTCCTACGTCTCTGCGGGGTCTGTTCCTACGAGGGTGTTTCACTACCGCAATCATTGCCAATATATGTATTCTCCCCTAGGGTTTCGGCAGATATTTTCCTCTTGGAAATTTCCTTCAAGTGATGATGCTATCGCCTGGAAGTTTAACCCTCACAATTTCTAGAGCCTTAGGTTGTATCCGTGAATATTAGGACCAAACACGAGAGATAATTGTGTTCTGCAATCAGTAAAAATATTGTCTGTAATGTACCTACAGGCTAGGCCCTAAAAAAGATGTATAATATTTATACAAATTTTGATAAAAATCTCGAAAATAGGAATTTTCCACCAAAAAATATTTAATTATTATTAATTATTAATTTAAGCTACCTCGTATATTTTACTTATCACCGTTATAACCGCTCTATATGGACCAATTCCGTACGTAACTTTTCGGTCAGTTATTATTGAGCTTCCTTACACCCTAAAAAATAACGCAAAATGCCCACCCAAAAAAAAGTGATTTAATTATCTTTTTTTGACGTTGCGGGAAGTTGGGGAGTAGTGAGTATCTTTGATTTTTTTATTTTTATAGTTGAGAGTGTAAAAATGTGTCAAGATAATTAACATTAATTTTAATCCATTGAAATTGCATTTATTTTGTTTTAGCACATGATATTGTTAGTGTCTCTTAATTAAACTTTTCCATTTCATAGTGCGCGTGAAAGCTATCGAAAGGCCTGTATTGTATGTGGAATACACTGCCATATGTTATACCTCTATTTAATACTTACTCCCTCGCCTTCTTATGTCAGGTGTTAGAACAATAAATGCATTAATTCACCAGATGTGTGCATCAGTTCTCAAAAATGTTTTTGTGTGCATTGAAGATTAAAGACCTTACGATTGTACATTTAATTAGGTATCTATAGATGGATACAGTAATGTATTTTGCGATTTACGCTCCAATAAAACTGTTAAAAATGTAATGGATACCCTATATTTGATTTAGTAAGTGTATGACTTGGAATTTTATGGAGGTGTAAACTAAAGTTTTATTTTTCCTGGCATTGAATAAGATATGAACTCATAACTTTGTCGAATATATTTATTATATTTATTGACATACACAATGTCATTGTACTTAATGTATTAATGCCATGTTAAATTTCTCGTTTAGGGCGTTATAACAATGATGTATTAGAACAGAGTGTGTGTTTTGCGCTAGTAAAGGAAAGAAACCTGTCATTCAGTCATCTGGTATAGGAGGAGTTTTTAAGTCCCCGATCCGCGTGCCTATCTAGAGGCGTTTATGTATCCAGCATGTTATTTCCTCGAGATGAACATTATAGGATCACTCCCGATATATTCTCCCCTCCAGGTTAGGAATTTCACTTCTTTCCTCTCAGCCATTCTAGCGGGTGAAAGAGGATGCACGCTGCGATGCGAAGATTTTCTGGGGAACTTGGATTACCTTAAAGTTTGAATACCGTCGCTCCAATCCCATACGTTATCAAATCTCGTCGCGACTCAGAGGCTCGAGGGGTATTTTCACCAACAAATCACGGACCAAGGTCGTGATTAGTACGTATATTTATATACCTCACGTAACGGTGCAAGTAGCCGTGCTGAACTTATCGACTGCGTTTCCTCTTCTTGATTTTCTCACGGCGGCAATGAAGCACGAATATATCTGACGAATTCGAATGTCTTACGCTGCTTTAAGCGGCTACGCAATGCGTTTTGCTGGTGGAGATGATTGACGTTTGGATTTCATATACCTATGAGTGTGGATTAAACGATATGAAGGAAAATGTTGGACCATTTAGCATTTGCCAAGTTTTAGATTCTGCTTGTGTTATTCTAGACTGTAGAACGTTGATGTGAGGAGCCTAGGGCAATTGTAGCAATAAAATTAGTTTTTAAGGGGCGCTAAATGCTTGGGTCATATTGCACCGTTAACATAGCTTAAGCATATGAACAACACGACATCCATACCCGTGAACGGACTCGAACCCATGTTGTTTGAGTAGCCGCTACCTAAGCTACCTAAGAAAGTGATAATAAAGCTAATAATAAAGCTTTAATAAAGCTACCTAAGAAGTGCATTCCTCTCTTGCATCATCTTTTGCTTACGCGAGTTTAACAATTGAGATGAGATATTTAAAATGCCATTTGCAGCATTATTAATAAACCAGTTAACCTCTATAAAACATCCCGACATTCAACCTCTCCCCTCCCACCATTAATGATTTCGTCATTTGTTGGTTTGTTGAAATCAAATAGTTCGGGAAGTGTATATAAAAATATCAAAAACTGCATGCAAAGAATGCAAATGAATTTGAACACATTTGTAATTTATAATGACATTTCTTAGTTATTTATTTGGACGACTAATAGTAACTTACACGTGTCCTGCCGACAGCCCTAATTGAAACAAACGATGTGTTTTTACGTCAACTTAATATGCGATGTAAGGGGTTCGCAAAAAATCCTATCCACGGATCCCTTATCCATCTCTATAGGCTTTGTTTTAGTTGAGGAAAAGGAATGTTGACAACAGAAATAATATATGATGATCAATTTTAACATTGCTTAACTACGGCTTTTCATTCTTTTTTCATGCTTTCTCTTTTAATTCTCTGTGATTATCTTTGCCAACTGTTTTTCCGAGGTATTTGTCCCATGGTGTTCATTAGCAAATTTATCTTAATTCATTGTTATTCTAAAATGACGCATTATGTGGAAGAGAGGAACCTCAGAACGTTTTCGAAGGGGATATGAGTGAGAATATGAAATCCAATGAACCGAAATGCCTTGAACGCCAGCAATTGATTTTGCGAAACTTCGGCGGGGAAAAGATTATATTCGGAGGAAACGGGAAAGCCGCGTAAGGAGTATTGGATTTAATAAAACCTCTTTATGAAGTCAATGTGTACTTTTCCCAATGCCGCGAGGACTCATCATCTCTATTCCTTCAAGCTCGCCCTCTGTGGGCGCCAACTATGTCGCCGGTCTGTTTGCTGCCGTTCTCTTTTATCTCCTCTCAGTGTTAAGGAAAAGGCGCTGCCTCAGCTCGCCCGGACCAATTAATTCGTCCAGCGAAAACGTTAACTGTTTACACTGACCCACTCTCGCTGTCTTCCCTTAATCTTAGCGGCGGAGTCGACTCGGAGATGAGTCAGCGAAAGGATCATGAACGCGCTAAGGGGGTGATGATTTCGGAAACGGCGGATATTGCAACCGCATATAAAAAAAGTGTTTTGTCATGCTCTCGCTTTCGGAACCCTGCGTTCGGACGTTATCTAATGTGAGAGGCAGTTCAGTAGCTCACCGTTTCCGATGGATTGGTGGAATTTGAAGGTTAAATTGTGAAAAATTGTGAATAGAGAAGACGTCATTGTATTGTGCTTAAATAACGTTAAATTTTATTCTCTCTCATTTTTGTTGGTGACGTTTAAATTTCTAATAATTTCACAATGAGCAAACATACTATCACGAAAATATTGTTTCTGAGTGATAAGAACTTCTAACTCGCAATTGGATTAACAACTTTCAAACTTGGCTAATTCTTTCTAAGAATGCTCTGGACAAAATTAGTTTCTAATATTACCTATATTTGGTTACATTTTAAATTATGACGACGCTAGTCTTACATTAGAGTTATCAGGATTCCACATACTTATGAATGGAAAAGCCGTTGGTAACAGATAAAAAGATGATCTCAAGTATTAGGAGGAATATGGAAATGCTCTGTTTTCAAATTCCACCGAAAGCATCTAGCATCTTTCTCTTGCTCTGAATGCTCTTGTCCTTCTCTACGCCAAGCACCTTATTTCCCCTCTTTTAATGCCTTCGAGCGCCTCCCAAATTTTGTATCAAACAAAAATACATCGTTCAACAACAATACATCCCAACGCATGGCATCATCTTTAGTCAACACCTTCTTGAACCACTTCGTAAGCACTTTCTTAGTTTCATTAATATTGTAATGCAATTATCCCACCATAACTACAATTTTATCTCATCTCTTGATTTTACATCCCTGATGTGTTATCATTTTTCATATGCGAATACCTTATTTCCTTTAGGGGAATTATCCTATTCCAAAACAGCAAATTTATATCTTATATCTTTACAAAGATCCTGCGCGCTCGGAGCAGTTTATCTACTTCCTTTGTTGCTAGCCAATACCTACTAAACGCTTCTAACCATATCTATTTGTGGATATTGGCTATGTAATGTCTCCCTCTCTTCAGAGCAGCTAGCTGACGAGGCAAATATTTCGGTTAAGAGGGCCATCTATCCGCTTGGGCTCGATATATATGTACGAATGTCCGTGCCCCTGACCACAATTTCCTCCCAACTACTTTCAAAACAACATGATCCCATATCCTTTTTCTCCCTCTTGTGTTCATCTGAGGGCAGTTTTCACCGACGAATCCGGCACGAATTCCGAAAAGTCTGTGATAATCATTATGCATATTCTTGAAAAAAATGAAAATATATTGCACGGCGTTTACAAGCATAAAAAGGACACGAATGGAGAAGGCACATTCAACCTGAAAAGGGAAGAACGGTTGTGGTGAAGAAAGATGGCGCGGAAGGCGGAAGAAAGCGGAATTTCTAAGGAAAAGTTTGTCTAGTTTTCCGCCTTTAGATTTTAACATTGTATCACTGGCACAATTGAAGTAAAATTAGTTTATAATGTTATTAAATGTGTACGAATAATTTAAAATTCCTTTTAAACTGTTTCTCATTAGAACTCCTAAGTATGGGTTTCTGGTAAATCATTTTTATTCATGCATTGATAATATTCATGAATGTGTATAGCTATGTTCTGTTGAATGAATGCATATTCTATGCTTCACTGCATTTTCACAATCTGTCATTTGGTACAAGACATGTTAATAATGCTTAGAAAACCCGATGAAGTTTATTATGCAGGTCCATACCAATTCCGTTCGTGCAATTTAAGTACATAATTGGAATTCACTAGAAATTATAGGAGGTGGAATACAATTTTCAGGGTACTTGTAGAATGCCTGAATTAGTAAATTATTATCATTGTTTTTGGACAAAGTCATACCCTTCCTTGGTCCTGATTGGAAGTATTCTTCGGCTGCATTAGAAATCTTTTCCATCTGCTGGGTTACATGCATAAAATATTTTCTATTGCAGATTGTTCGGCTCTTAGATTTATCTTAAATGCTTCTACGACCTTACTATCTGGTTAAATGAGTTGAGGTTGTGAGGGTGTACTATAATCTTAAAGGAAACTTGCGCAACGATATTACCTCAGGGTTGGCGGGAATCATAATGGCAGGGTGTTTTTACTCCACTTGGCTGAGATTGCGCAAAAAAAAACATTTCCTGATTCTCGAGAATCATCAAAATTTATCGTGAAATCGCAAAACCGAGGCATTGGTGCGCACAGTCCCCAATCTCGCATTTGTAACGGCCCATCGCCGAGGAGTGCCTCTTTGAAACGAGTTCAAAAGTTCACAACTTTTCTAAAACTCCCAGTCGGCCACGCTTGAATCAAGCACCGGTTTCTGAGTACAAATTTGAATGGATTATCGATTCGAGCCATCGCTGGGCTGGTCCTCCGAAGAAGTAAGAAGGTCGAGAAAAAGTTCAAAATCCGACCCAAGGGATGGTGCTGAGGGCTCTTTCCATTCATTCCATTCCTCCCCCTCCCCATTCACACCCACACCTCCCATTTTCTTCACCCCGAAGGGACTAATCAACCCATTTCCGTTCACGTCTCTCCCCATCCCCCCCTGTCACATTTCCCTGGGCCAACTCCAGAATTCCATCGCAGGGGGATCTTTCCTCACCGTGTCTGAATCTGGACGCGCCTCGACACGTGACTGAAATTCTCTATTGCGCAGGAGAACCCCCCTCCCCCACCCTGTACCCCTCGCTCCTCTCCATTGCGCTAATGTGAATGGATGGAGCGGAGGCCGTTCGAATGGAAGTCGACCCTTCTTTTCCTCATTCAACGAATCCCCAGACGAAGGATTTACATCGGCCGTTCGTGGGTATCGGTTAATTTCCCGCCCATTCTCCAAGTATGGTCAGGCGCTTTAGCGGCGCATTGTGTAGAAGGGTTAGTTTACTGTCTGGACGTAGTGGGGTCGGGGTTTTAATTCAGGAGAAGCATCCGTGAACATTTTTGAGTCATCACTAACTCTGTCACTTTCTGGTCACTGTAACCGTTTTTGTCTAAGTTACGATTTCTCTAAATTGGAGGTGTGACGGTTGTTGGCCACGACTAGTGAGGATGAGGCCGATAAGAATCTGCGATTGCGAAATTTAGTAGGTGAACTCATCGCTTGAGCATTTGAAATATTTTGGTCAACACTTGCGCTATTTATCTTGGATGTGTGCAGTAATACCAAAATTGTCCTGAATCTTGAATCAGCACAAATGGCTGGCAATTTCCACGATGGGAACATAAAAAAGACGTTCATAACCATAAATATTTTGATTTGTTCTTTTAAGAATATTCTTTGCTGTGAATAAATTGTTTCAAACATCCTTCGTCCTTAAGGAATAAATAAATAGTGAGCCATTTTGCATTTGCATAACCGCATGGCCTTAATTACCAACAGGTACTAAAGTTATTCAGTTCTCGGTAAGAACGCAAGTATTTTTCCGCTCATTCGATCGCATTAAAATACGTGCATAAATATTATAAATTGGTATTACATATATAAGGGTATGTTTCCACTGAATATTCCTACTCTACTTTTTCTCCTTTACTTGAACTCCTCCCGTTTACAAATTTTTAATGAATCGGGGTAAAATAATATTTGGCGTTTGTTTACGCTTTCGGCCGTGCGACTGAATTGATCCAATCATTTTAGCCTTAAATTTAAATTACTTGTTTGCATTTTTTGTTGCCTTCAATTCCCAACTATTTTTTAACTGTTGCCCAAATAGTGCCAATACTTGTTTTATTTAGGAAAGGATGGAAATATTCTGCATATTCGCATATTCTGCATATTTGTATGGTCGAACTTACGTGCTAATTTCAGTTGCTCCATGATTTCGGCAGGAAGTATCAATTTTAAAATTCCGATCTCGCAATTCTTTGAGCAATTTTAATTTTGTTTAACCTCCTTAATTTCTTCGAAGTTAGCCGGTTGCGATGGCGTAATAGCTCAGTGGGCTTTCTGTGGTAGGGAGATATGTACATATTTACATTTTCTGGTCTAATTAATGGGTCAAGGGGTCCTCGGGAAAGGAGAGCAGTTTTTTATTGCGTCTCGCTCGAAAGAAATGAATAAACACTAAGCAGTCGAAGGAAATTTAAGAGGCAAATTTTTAAAAGGAAAAAAAGCAAAAATTCCATGAGGCTATTTTGGCTGAGGCAAAGAAATAAATAAGGCATAAACATAAAGAAGTAGATGCAGAATATGCATTTATTAATCCGTCCTCTCAATATTATCACATGTTTTCCTCCTCGACACCAATTTCTCGACTTGTATCTAGTCAAGTGTATGTGCTTAAATTTTTTTCTCCGAAAATCAAGGCATATTTATTTACCCTAATAGAATCGAACCTTAAGTGTAGGGAATTTGAACGACTTGTATTAAAAAAGTTTACTTTTATGGCTCCTACTTCTACATCTGTATTTGAGATTCACCTACTCTGTCATTTTATTTTCTCGAATGATCTTTCTTCAATATAACGTACTCCACTTATGATTACTTTAAAATTATCTAGATATATAGATGGTTTTTTCAGGAGTCCTTGAGAAAATGAAAAATTATCAATTTTTCATTTTCTGAAATTTCGCTTAAAAGTTATCAATGTTGGTAAACTCGAATTCAAATATTAAATTTAAGTCTTATCACTTTTTGCACTCATCACATCCAGAGATGGAGAGAATGAGAAAGTAAGCATCAAATGTATTATTGGGTGTGCTGTTAGTTTGTGCTCAATCGATTCTTTCCATATGAATTGTTTATTTAAGTAATTGCTCACGCACAGACTTTCTGTCAATTCACAGTGACGCAGTAAACAAGCATGAAATATAAACGTAAACAATCAATCAAAACACAGGGTACAGGATAAAAATAATCAAGAACACAAATACTAGATATGTAGAGAGGTGGTAAAGGAGGGAGGTTTATTTATTCATAGGAGAATAGGACATTGCGAGATTGATAAATGAGTTCAAAGACGGAAAAAACAGATCAATATTGTCCGACAAAGAATTCAGTCGGGAGGAAAGGCAGTGGTGGAGTGAGCGCTCGACAAGGGATAGTCCACGGATAGGAATGTTTAGTGCGTACGTGTCCATAGATAAGAAACTCTGAAATTAATGGAGTAAAGCAATTCAGGACATTCAATGTGTGAGTTTAGAATACATATTGTTGATACATTTTAAATCAGTTTTAATCCTTTGATGGCAGAGATCAGGGATTGACAGAGAAGATAGGATCGAGCTAGTAGGCGTGTTGCGGAAGTGGGGATCCCTGTGTTTTACAATGTATGTAATACATCCGCTTTTTTGTGCAATTTGCAGTTGTATTTGTAATGCTTGAAGCCCTCGATGCAACAATCCACGTGAGTTAATTTCTATCATCATAATTTCTCCATTCCACCATTAGGGCATGTCCTCCATTTGTAGCTTGTGATAGCGTGCGGGATATTTTTATAGGCATTTTTGCATTTTTCTCTACTTTTCACTTTTCTCTTTTCATTTTCAACATTCTGTGGCATCTCCTCAGAACACCTCTTTGTAGGTAATTTGAGAGAGTGATTACCAGCCAAGCTCATTTTTGTCATTTAGGAAAGGGAGGAAGCGGGGTATGGATAGGAATTTTACTGGGAAGGGAAGAGAAGATTGGATGGATATCAGGCGCTGGCCTTTACGAAAGACGCCTGGGGGTTCATTGATTATCGCCTAATTCCTTGAAGTCTTAGACCTTGAAGCGTTCTGTACTCTACACTCAAGGAAGGATCGGAGATCTGCTTAAAAGTCTCGGGCAATGACAGGGTTCGACACCAATCCCTCGGCGTGGGAAGATGGTACCGCGGCTTACCCACCTAAGCCTTCATCTCAGGTCTTCCGTCTTCCTATTTCTATTCAATATTCGACACCATTACCCTTGTCGTCCCATGCTGTGATATTCGGTCCAAAGTAACAATGCATTCGGGAATTTCGTTGTGTTGTGCGAGCATGGTACAAAATTACACCCGACGGATATCGTGTTATATATTTGTAGTTTCATGTGCATGTCCTCCTCTGGGCCCTCTTCGTGCCTTTTAGGGGAAATGCTATGCAAGCGTAGTTGTCCCAGCTTATATTGTAAACTCATCATCACTCAGCGCCCTGCAGTTGATGGCAGTGTCTGACTTCGAAATGTGGGCAGTCTCCGAATTCCTCACCGAGTGCCCGAGAAGATTTCACTAGCATTATTCGACAAAAAACTCTAAACCCTTCGCTGCATTATCTTGTGTCTTGATTCTTTGAGGTTAACGATTATCTTTTCGACATTTAACACTATTTTCAAGTGGTTTGAAAATGCCTCCAATTGTCGAAACGCATTTGAAAAAAATATACTGTGGGGAGTATCTATGCTTGTTAGTTCTTTTAAAAATTTTCTACCTGTCCAGAGAAATCGCGCCTAAAATCTTTATTTCTATACACTAAATGCTGTAAATTATATATCTTCGCCACTTAACTATCTATTGTATTTCGTGGAAATGTTGAATTTTGTTATTGAAAGTCGCCACATGTTCCCAGATACTCATGAGGAAGGGGATAAATATTAGTGGTATAAATGCGTTGGGAGAGAATTTAACGTATAACTACACTTATCGATCACTAATTCTGTTCTGAACGACCAGCTTTTTAGATTTGCATGCAAAAATCGTGTTTCCGATTGAATGAAATAGATTGAGTTAGAATCCTAAGCGTACTGCAACCTGCAATATTTTGTTGTTTTTGCGCGTTAGCCTACCTTGTAGGAGTTGGGTAAAGAAAATTCTGTATTCAGAATGAGCCGGTACTCAGAATCATCCCTGTGCTTCCGAAGATCATTCTCAGATCGGATGAAGGAATATCGAGAGATGCAGTAGTTTCGTGTCGTAGTAATCATATCTAGTATATTTATAATGCAATAGTTTGTTTGTTAGAGGTAAATGAGAGTAGAATATCAGTAGATCACGTAGTGGGTTGAGCAGTAATCAGAGTAAGATCCATTATATTGTCTTAGCGTTGTCATTTCTATCTATTATTTTTCATCACTCTTTCTCTATCTTTCACACCTTCTGTGTTTTAATATCTGTGAGCGTATGAGAGCTTAGAATGGAGGCTCGGTATAAAGATAGAGAGGCAGACAGGTGTCGGCGCACGGGGAGTCATGAGCGCATCAGCCGAAGATGAAAGGGTTTTTTGGCTCCGGAGTGAGGGGAATTCTGCTGCCGTCTCGTTGTTATGGGCTACGGTGGTAGTATCCGCCCCGGAGCGGGAAAGGGAAGTTGCTCGGTGTGGGTGGTGGAGTGGGAAGACGGTGGAATTGAACTGGGTTCGAGAATTGCTTCGGAGGAGGACTTGGAAATGACTTCTGCCCTTGCCCGATGTGAAAATCGAAAACGACCTCTCTCTTCTTGCGCGCGGCCCTGATCTTGCGTTTATGCCGATGGAATAATCGATGCGGAACCCTGCTCCCACCAGCGATCGCTCCAATTCCTTTGTAATTCCTATCCCGCGAAGGAAATAGATGTATGCCTCTCTCCTTGCCCCGAGAAGATGGGGTTTTGTCAGAGCGTCTCACAACCACCAGCCGTAGTAATTTTATACCATACGCTCCTTCAAAGAACATTATCGTCAATCGTCCCTCCCCCTCCATTTCGGCTCTCAAAGTGAAATCGACAGTTTTGTTGGCTACAAAGAGGTTTTGCGGAATATGAGTCCTTTTCGCACGGTATGCTACTTTATGGGAAATGGAGAAATGAAGAAAGAGGACGTTAATATTTAACGGAATCGTTTCGTTGTAGGTGGTTGCTTTAGCCATAGCGGTAACATGCTGACCCCACTATCGAAAGCTGGGATTTCGAATCTCGCCTCGAGCATCTAGACACTTAACATTTGAATTATACGCTCTGTAATGCGGATTATCATACCCAGTTAAAATCAGAACAACAAAATTTGTTAGGAAAAATATCGGGGGGGGGGGGGGGCTTAAGTCCCAGAGCCCACCCCCTCGTCTACGTGCCTGCAAGTAGTAGCAGTAGAATGGCTAGACGGTGCGATAAAACATCATAAATGTAGTGCCTCATAATTCTACCACTCAATGCGTGGTGAAAGAGTACGAATGGCGGCATTTACTTGAAATTGGATCAAGTTGATACTGAACGTGATAAATAAATCTTACGAATTTTTTGAGGCGATATGCTAATAGCCAATATACATTAACTTGTGTGCATCACAATATGCTCAAAATTGGTAAAAATGCAAAAAATGCTCTAGTCGTTAGGTTTTACCGTGGGAAGAAAGGAACAAAAGTTGTTGTTGACCCAAACCAATGAAATAGTATAGAAATTAAATAGTGAAGGTGGGGACCACGATGGTCGGTATGGCGACACTTATTTCACTACAGGTGTGGCAAGACCTTTAAAGCATACCTAGCCAATTTAATTTATTTATTTCATCCCGCGTATACATTTTTAAATCTCCTATTGTTTTAGCTTGATTTTTCTATGAATCTGTAGTTTAGCTTGAAATGCAACTGATTTTAGTTTTCCTTCCGAAGCCTTCTTCTAATTCAGACCTTTTAGGCCAGAAGGCCTTGGTGAATTGGAATCCAAGATAAATGAGAAATTCATCCGAACACGACTAGAAATCTTGTGAAAACGCTTGTAATTATTTGATTGCGTTTTAAATCTGTTTTATTAGCTGAAATCTTCCTAAAATTATATTGCTTTTGCCCCAGCCGTGAATTTTAGATTTAATACTCCTTAGAGGTTTAATTAAACTTTGCACTGTCAAGTTTTGTTGCAGATATTTTATTTTTAATTGTTTTTCGGAAAGTTGCCGCTCCAAATCATGCAAAAAATTTAAATCCCTTTGTGAATGCAGATTTTGGATTTTACGATGAACATGAGGTAGAGACATTAAAATACATACTGATTATTTGGGTATCACGATGGATTTCTATAATTTTCATTGTAGGATGTGGAATTGCTTTTTTCAACCGTCATGAGAAGATTAAATGAGCTTGAACTTAATAATTCATGTTGAACGGAAAACTTTTGACTGAATTGCCGTTGCTTGTGGAGGATTTTAAGCTCTATCTTACACCTTAGTTTGCAAGTACACGAAGTTAAACCTGAAAATGTAATACTGATGCATTCATAACTTTGACATAAAGTCACTTGTTAGGAGTTTTATTCATTAGGCAGTACATATAACCGTATTGAATTTTAAATTATATAAATGTAGGTATAAGTTTCCAATGGGATAATCTGTAATTATTTAGGTATGATACCTCGGTAGCCATGTTAGTAACGCTCGTTTGGTAACCCAAAGTGCCGGGGTTTATGCCGGGGTTATAAGTCTACTACGACCCAAATCGTTTAGTATATTCTTACCGTCGCAGTTCAACGTGATACCTTTGCTAGTGTGAGATACGTAATCACCGATATAGGTATATTAAATCGGTATTTCTTGACCATCCCGCAGGAAGTAGTTTTTTAATCATTTTATTTTGTATCGGTGATTATTCCACCCGCAGACGATAATCATAAAGCACGCGAGCGAATGAGAGAGAACGTAAGAAGGAAAGAGATCACCGCGTTGGTTTCCATAAATTGAACTATGAGTTTGCATCATGTAAGTTGCCATTATGACACGATGAAAAGGTATTAAAATCAGCCTTGAAATAGCACATTTACACAGGTGGTTGCAATGGAGTCTAATGGAGAATGCAATCAAACGGAGTCGATTGATATTTTTCAACCAGTAAGGTTTAGTTTCATTGGAGTTTCCTTCTTATGCCGTGCATCGTATTCATCTATCAGCTCCATCCCTGTGATTTTTTCTTCTAGCCGACAAACTTCCCTCATCTGCTCATACTACCCATTGTATTTTTTCTTTTTCTTCCTCTTCCTCGTTTACTCAACATTCTACCTTCACTTGTGATTTTCAGTATTCCTTTGTCCATTAGTACATTCGCCATCCGTCTACTTTACCTTCTCCTGATTTCTGGCAGCAATCTTCTCTCCTCCCAGCCATGTTCAACACCTCTTCATTCAAGCATGGATAGAAGACACGAGCAAAATCCACGAAATTTAAATTTACTGTATACTTTATACTTTACTATACTTTACAAATATCAAATCGCTGTAGGTACTACAGCATCGCCAGAGGCTGATGATGCTATACTTTAGTGAAACCTGGATCGCATAAAATTTAATCTTTGAGTACTTGGCTCGTTTGTTCTTTCCATGTTATCTTTATTTGCTTCCACTCCATATCGCCGAAATCTTCAGAATTGGACCTCTTCATTCGTTTGCCTTTCCATGCATCACACTTTGTCTCATTCGTCATCCACATCCACATTTACAAGGCCTATTGTTTTCCCTCGTCGTTCTTCCTGTGCCCAGGTTTCAAATCCCTGTGGAGCAAAGCTCCATAGCAACTCTTCAGTGATCTATTTACATCCCTGCTCAGTATTCACGTCATGAGATATCTTTTTTTTGGTAAACGCTTGTTTAGCCAGAGAAATTCTTCTTTTAACATCATCACTGCTCTGCCCACATTATTTCAGTACGCTACCCAATTAACAAAACTATTTTTCCCGTTTTAGCCTTTGCCTAACTACTCAAAATTTTAACTTTGACCTTCTTTCTCCCAGAGAATCTCATAATTATATTATCAAATAGACAAATTATAATTTGTCTATTTTCGTTGAATTGCACCTGCATAGCGTCTAACAACGATTGCAATCCTTTGACTATCCCATTTACTAACAAATTAGATGGAAAATGGCGTAAAATTTCATTCGCCTGTTTGCAAGTGCCATTTGCGATTGCGTATTGCGATTATTTCGCGTAGCAACCGGACGAAACGGACGGAAACATATAGAATTTCTGAAGAGGCACTTCTCGTGATGGAGATACAAGGTTGACAGGTATGACAGATGGTCGAAATAAGAAGGGATGCTGTGGCTTCGGCCTTGGGATTCATGGAGTGGTGGGGTGGGGGGGGAGGGTGGAGGGGACCTGTTGCCCCGGGAAAAGGGAAGGAAGGATATGGGAAGGTTAGGCGTCGGCGCGGAGGACGTACCGACCGACGGCCGCGAATAATGCATGGGGCGTGTGGGAGGAGCATCCGGCGGGAAATGTGGTCCAGGGGTTGGGGTGGACAGGAGTGCGTGAAGGGATAGGTAGGGCGTGTCCATTCGGGAAATTCGCCCAAGGGCATTCGCGAATATACCACCGTCCAGAAATAGGGTTTCCGCGAAGGAAAAGGCGGAGAGTTGAAATGTAGTCGTGCGTTCTCTGTGAATGCCGTACCTATAAGTCCGGACAATTTTTCCGCGCATTTCGGACATTTCAATAGCCTCCTTGCCTCCCGTACTATAGGTTTGCCTTTGATGGAAGAATGTTCTCTTTTATCCATATTTGTGATCGCTTGCGGTGAATCTTAGCCTGATGAAGTTCTGGAAATAATGACGAATTAAACCCTTCCTAGGAAAAAATAGTGGTGGATGGCGTCTTAGCTTAGAAAAAAAAATTGCATTGAATTTTTTATTTAGCCACTACAGTTGAAGTCAGGCTTGCTTATTTCCTATAATATTAATTTCTATGCTACCAGCCGGTATTTGAGTTCTTCCATTGTTATTGGAATTGAGTTATAATTAGGCAATCGAATTCGAATATGATCAATATTCAGTTCCATAGCATTTTATTAATTTATCATTAAAAATGTGGAGATGTGGTATGGAATCGTATTTTAGACCGCTTTGAATGGCCCATATTTATGTATTCTACGCAACCCCTGTCTTGGGTATGAATTGATGTGTTTAACTTGCGGGATCTTTGAATTTGTTTACCTAAAATATTTCACGGGATACCCTTTGCTTTGTAATCTCATATTATAATAACAATAACCATCACAATAACAGCTACGTTACTTGTGATTTTTATGCATATCCGGAGACAAGTTATTTGTGCGAAGTCCTATTTTCGTAACTTAAGGTTTATTCTGTAGAAGTGTTATTGTGCGGTGTCGAGTGGCTTCTATCAGTTAATCCAGGCAATAGGTAGAATGCTTGCTGTATTAGTGCAATTCAAATGCTGCAAGAGTATGATAACAATTAAATATAATATAAAATTTAAAATAGATGTATTTTTGCTAATTTGCTATTTTTATTTCCCTGACCTGAAATTTAAATTAGTAACTTATAGAGTTGAGGGTATTTGTTTAAGATACACTCATTAGTCTTTGAATTTAGGACAATTTTCAGCTAATATTCCTCTTTGCTAAGTCTGTGATCAGTTTTCGTAGCAATAACGTTTTCAATGCGCCCTGGGAGAAATTGGATTTTTCTGGTGAATTTATATTGCACTCTGGACTAAATGACCTCCAAATGCATAACATTTTCCTACTCGACTAATTAGGAACTTATTAACTAGTTCATCATACTTGATGTGCCTCTATTGAGACTAATTATTGGTTTTAGTGTTGTTAGTTCCATAAATAGAATTTTTAAACGGGTGTAAAAAACACCTAGAAAAACTATTTGCAAAATTGACCGTGTATCGTATGAGCGGCGAAAGAAAAAGTAACTGAGCTCCTAAAATTTCAGCTCGGTGCTAGAAAAAATGCGATGTGGTGGCATTGCTTACATTTGTGTACTACTAGCCACCTCCTGAATGGAATATTGAGTACGCGACTGGGAACGCAATTGTGGACGCAACGTTAGGAATGCGCATGACATCTGAATCACTCGTGCAGAACCTTGTGGCGTATTGCTTCCGGACATATGCCTTGACCTAAATTCGAAGTGCTGTGTGTACCGCAATCAAGTCGTCGTTCCGGATGAATTGGGTTACCGTAATCGATGCACAATTTCAATCACCCACTTATTAATACTCTTTCAAGGGAGGTGTGTTGACGACAAAAAATGAGCTCATTTCAGGAAACGCTGTTTTTTATACAGCTTTATAATGTTTTAGGCTATCGGAATGAGTGAATAGCATTTTTCCATCTAAGTAGATCATCAGAAGACAACCGCGGTACACGAAATGCTAACGCGTCTCCGGTCTGGCAACCCAAGGTCAGGAGTTCGCATCCCACCGTCCCCCATCCCGCCGAAGACGTGAGAAATGGTGTGCATGCATTGTAGAACACCCGCCTCAAATCCTTTAGCGCTGTCCCCGCCCAGGTGTTTGATACATTTTATTGAGTTATCGGAACCCGCGACACAATCAACGGAAGGGAAACCTAGCTGAAGAAGATATACTTGTGATTTAAAAGCCAGAGAGGACTTCAAAGGTGGGAACGAACGATGTGAGTCGGGACAGGGAGAAGAAATAAACCCTCTCCGTGGAATTGGCGTTTGTTAAGGGCCACGGGGGAAAGTTTCTCGGAAAGTTGTCCGTAGTGGAAATCGGGGAGGCATTGTTCCCCCCGCAGTGCGATCACTTGGTGGATCTCTAGAGGGGTGAGAAAGGGAGATTGGTTTGGTGAAAGGGTGCGAGGAAGAAAGATCCAGGAAAGATCTTTATTGAAGAAGGTGCTTTTGCTCGAGGCTGTGGCGTATCCGAGCAACGCGATACTGCAGGACTACACACATTCGGGCGCTTGACAACAGAATCGTGCTCTCACACAATGGAACAAACCTATGAGTGGTTGGCAACCGTAAGAGAGAAGAGAGATGGGGGAAAGGGGTTGGTGGGCATAAATGAGGAGTGCAACAATGGCCGAAACCCCGGGCTGAGCGAAAGATTGAACAAAAGAGAAAGGGAAAGATGTTCGGAAAGCATTGAGAGAGAGAGGGTGGAGGGGAATAAAAAGGACTGGACAAAGGGTGGCGTGAAACGTCCCTCTCCCTTTGGATGGAACGAAAAGTAAAAGGGAATCGGAGGGTGGTGGATTGGAAGGGAGGCTGAATGGATTTCGATGGAACGAACGAGTTTTTTTTCCTCTTTTTTTCGTGCAACGAAAGGAAGATTATGTACCCTTGGTGTTAAATGAGTTACCGTGAGGGGAAAAAGTGTTCGTATGAGGCCGATCGTGTTTAATAAAACACACAATCTTTTCCTCGACTTCCGCTTTAATCCTCGGGATAAGCTTGTCGCTACGGTAGTTCTCGGCTTCGTCGGTAACGAGAGGTTAAGGCGTCAGGTCAGAGCAAGTCTATAAACCCTGGCAGCGCAGCTTTTACTGTGTCGTCTACTTTAAATTGAACAGAGAATGAAATGGAATAAATATTGAATCCAGATCAAAAAGGGAAATACTAAATGATGCTGTAGTTTTAGTATAAACAAACATTAAATTTAATGTTATCGCGGCCTTTGCGTTTAAAATACGGAGTAAAATCGACCATAATCGTCCCTTGAGAAGAAAAAAAGTTTTAAAGAGAGAGGGTTTCTTCTCCTTAAAGAAATAACCCTTCATAAAAAATATAAACTAAGTTCTCATTTCATTGCTAATTTGACTAGCACAGATGTGTGTCCACCACTGCCAGAACTCTGGACTAATCCTGTACATCAAACGTGCCGTAACAAATAAAATATTTTCCTGCTCACTATTACTACTGGTGATTTTTTTATTATGATGATATTTTTTAAATTAAATGAATCATTAATTTTGTGTTGGTGGTAGAATGAATTTCATCTCGCCATGTTTGTAGCCTTGGTATTTCAAACAAAAATGCTTCCATTTTTATTTAATCGCCATTCCTCCATATTTTCAAATGAGACGTATTTTTCATGACATTCCTCTCTATGATAGGCTATCTGGTTGTCCTTTGGTGTGAATAACGCAGTGTTTTTGGACATTTCGTCTTCTTTCTCGGTAGTTTCCTTCGTCCTCCCAAACTCAGAGAGAGCGTCTAAAAATGTCATCTAATAAATCAAGTAGGGAGAAATGAAGTATAAAAACGAATGCGGATATTTGTTGAGTGAGACTTTTGTTGTGATCTACAAAAATGAGTAATTTATTCACTTTGGTATCGTTGCAGAATTGAGTGAAGAAATTATTCACGACCAATCACCGACAAATGTGCGACAGTTTTCCGTGAAAATTGTTTGGAAGGGTGTATCCCCATTGTGCACATAATTCAAGTACTCTGATGACTTATTACCGTTACCAATTAGTTTTGATCTTCAAACGAACTTCCCTACTAAATGTATCGTCTTATCACTATTTCATGTTCGCGCCAACGTACCTCTTCCCCTAATTCTTTTCTCATTGGATTCGAACGAAATCACACCGGCTATTTTCTCCACGGCTTCATATATACCCTTCCGTGGAGTCGATTAAGGGTATGTCTCTCGATAATCTTGCCCTTGCTCAGCCAAATGGAAAAATTATATCTTCTCGCCCGCCCCTATTAATTTTCCCACATCTACCTGTCTCTTCATCCATACATGTTCCCATTTAAGTTCCATATTACCGCCAATGATCTCTCGGGAGTGAACTTAACGAGCTAAAGAACTAGTTTCGAAATTAACGGGCTCACTGGCCTTTAATATAGGTATCAAAATTAGAACCCATGGGAATGAATAGTATGTAGCGTGATCCTAATAACTTTCTTTAATCGTAAACGGTTAGACACTGTAAATAATCAGCTCCCATGGATTATTTCAAGTGGAACATAAGATTCATGTCATTAATTGTGATTACGAGCTCAATCAGGAGGGATTTCAATCCCTAATCTAAGGATATATTCATGTTTAAGACTTAAAATCGAAGATTCTTAAGTCTTATCATTATTGTATTGTTCAGCTTTTATTGTGTCACTGCCGGTTATTTAATGTTCTGTACTTCATGTAATTGATTGCCACATTAGCTCGGCTCTTTGTTGAGTTGAAAATTTCGCTCATGCAGCTGATTTTCATTTTGTGTCTCCTGAAGTTTCTTTTCAAAGGCAGCGACAGATGTACAAATAATAGAAATACGAGTAGGTGCTGCAGCGCTGATTAATTGCTGCTGACTATGCCGGGGCTAGATTCGTAACTTTTCCTCATCAAGCGACCGATCGGAAGGTCTACTATGGTGGCAGAGAGGACACCTCAACTAATCCTGGGCCCATTTTCCTTGAAATATTCCTTTAAGAGTTGAGAGCCTGTTGATTTTCATGGATCCTTCGCTGTTCCTAACTGGTTGTGGCATGCGGATAGTCTATATAGGTATATTAATTTTGCAACGTGTCAGTCAGTCCGTCATTCTGTATCCGTTTTGTTTCGTTCTTTCTTAATTTTTGAGCTAAAAGAGTGAGGTTTGATGCGTTGAGTGTGGATTCTCTGTCTGCATGATTTGGTAGTAGTTTTAGGTTTTTAGCTGTTTGTGGTGTAGAGAAAAATGTTTTTTTTCCCTATATTTTAACATGGAAAATCAGTTGAGATGAAAATTTATTCTCGTTGCTAAGTAAATGTGTTTACGTTTTTGGTAAAGGGGCAAAAATTGGATTTAAGCAATTGAAGAAAGTGGAATTAGAGTCATCAATCAATTTTGTAATCATGAAAATGTTAATTCACGTTTTCGATGTGCAGATAGTGAAATAAAACAATTTATGCCTACCGGCCCCGATCTTGTCTATGAATTGTGAACTTCATAGATAGGCGTTTTGAAGTAGGTACTTTTCTAATATTGAAAGAAGGCTATAAAACGTATGTATTGTGCCTGCGTTATGTGTTAATGTTTGTTGCTAAATCAGCAGGTTAATTCGAATATACTTATATTAATTTTGTAGCGTATAAGTCAGTCAGTCAGTCATTCTGTATCCGTTTTGTTTTGTTCTCTCCCAAGTTTTGAGCTAAAAGAGTGAGGTATGGCGCGTTGAGTGTGGATTCTCTAGCTGTATGATTTGGTAGTAGTTTTAGATTTTTAGCAGTTTGTGGTGCGGAGAAAAATGCAAGAAACGTGGTTTTTGAAAGTGGGAGACAACATATAGTGAAAATATGGTGTAGAAAAAAAGTAAAAAAAACATATAGGGTAATTAGAGTAGAGGGACACATATCTCTATTTATAAAATGGCCATTTCATGCTCTCTGCATACGAAGTGCTTATGAAAAGTGCCTGCAAAGCAGGCAGCAGGCCTACTAGTAATGAAGATTAAATGTTTATTATAGAGACTAATAATTTAGTTCCACCTCTCTCGTACATACTTATCCTGCATTTTTCCTCAAAGTAGCACTAAGGTATGCATGGACTAGTATTTTTACATTCCAGCACGATAGTGTGCAAATGAAATTAAATTCTCTTTTAAGTTAAAATACATACTTGTTGATCGTTCTACTCCTGCCGCACTCCATTGTAGTGGTTTACAGGGTGTTATTTTGTAGATGTAGATAGGCCCGCTGCCAATTCAAGGCCGAAGAAACCCCAATCTTCAGCATGGGAGTCTCGAGTACGTAGCTGGTCGTGGACCAACATGCGACCACGCCACCACATGCGACCGCGATCTGCTCCTCGAGAAAATTCGTCCATATTCATATCTTCATTCCTCACCGTGAGACAGGAATTCCAGTGTGAGTGAGATAAGTCTGGATAAAAAATGGATTTAGCACGGGTAAATTTGAGATCGCTCATGAATTTGATCAGCTCGGTTGGGGATCTGAGGGGACCATTCACTCGTGTCTTCCAGTCGATTTATTCTTTGGAAAGCTCTCAGTAGTCTTTTTTCATTCATATCTCGTCCTAAGCATGGTTACATGAAAAGATTATCCTTTCCTGACGTAGAGTTTCCAATGGAAGCGTGTCGTGACGTGCAAAATGATCGTGTGAGCTTTTTTTATGGAGAGGTAGGACCGAGATGCGAAATGTGGTATTTTGTAGGATGAAAATTGTAAGAGGGACCTGACTGGTGAATGCTTGATCGTGTGGAGTTCTTGCTTCCAACCAAACCCCGGCAGAATTTTTTCTTTGGTGAACAGTTCCCTACTTGAGTACTGTATGTAGAGCTCATCGAGTTGGTAACAGTACTCTTTATTACTCCGAACGACGGGGTGGGACGTTAAACTGTAGTACCACTTGGTGCTTTTCGTTAAGTTTAGGCAAATTCTGACGCTGAGTTTCACTCCTCTCTTCCTTCCTAAAATCCTTAAAACATCTTATCTCACCCCAATTACGAACCTACCTTATATGGCGCACTTGGCCTTAGCTTTCGGCCGTTTTCTGCAAATTTTTACTTCTACCAGAAAATAGAAAAAAAATCCTCTGCTATTAATCTCATCTACGGATTTGAAGATCTCGCATTTTCGCTGCTTTAAAATACCTTACATATTCATACAACCACACATTACCCTGCAAGCCAACGGTATTGGGCAAGGGGTGAATCATTACCAGGCATGCATTTAAAAACAAGAGTTCGAATCTGACGTCAGTAACTACTTCGCGGTTTTATTACTCCAAATTCCAGTATGTCGTCCAAAATCCATTGTATATGATTAACGTTTACCTTAGCATATATTCCATTTAGCGATGTGAAAAGCTTTTGCATTATCCCTTTTGTCTTCCTGATAATTTTCGTTAGGTAGTATGATGGCTTGGCAGTTAAATTTAAAACAGACAAATTCAAGGAGAATAGCTTTAACATTTTAAAAAATCTTGACGAAATTGTTGCCATTCGTGTATAATTTTGTTTGGCATACTTAGCTTTTAAATGCCTAGTAATGGGTATGTTTCCAATTATTTCATATTCAACTTTTTGTGGACACTTAAAGATACCGATCCATAGAGTGCAATGTTAAACTGTTTTCCTCTTGTTATCGTTGATCGAATTGCATAGTGACCGAAAATGTTTAATTGAAGTAATTTTCAGGAAAATAATTTGTTTTACTTTCGTGAATCTGACAAATTATAGAATTGAATTCTTCAATGCTCGGAAGTTACAAATCATTATATATCTCTTCGGTTACTGTGAATTAATCCTTTTTACATAGGCCCTGCACGTCTAGCTTTCATGTCTAATGCATCCTCAGAAATTGTGCAGACTATAATTAAGAGAAATGTTCACGGAATGAACCTTCGAAGTGGAGCAACCGAGCATCGTCGTCTTTATGATGAATTTTTCCGTGTTGAAGAATATTATTTTAAATCGTCTCTCGAAAAGCTAATTCGCCACTACTCATAATTTGATCACCGCAACGCACCTCAAGGGATTTATCGAGTTAAATACTTGACGTCAATTTCCCTGGAATATGCCACTATTTCGTGATATGTGTCAGGTGCATCACTCCAAAAAAATGCCTTGTGAACTTGCAAAGAGGTGCTCCGCTGTGCGCCAACTCTCTGGTTCAGGGTCAAAGATAAATTGTGCCTCGTAATTTTCTCTCTCTTTACATTCCTGAAATTCGAGACTAGAATATTTGCCAATAAAAACATTCCTTTATTTTGATTTCCCCCTCTGCCCATTCTCCCTCTGGTAGTTTTCCTCGCAAGTCCTTGGTTGGTCTCATCGCCCCCGCAGGTCTAATTTTCCTTCGTGCATGAGTCAGTACGTTAGGCGGGGAGCGGTTGGAAATCCGATGCAAGACAATCGAGCAGGTCGGGTATGGGCAAAGAAGTGGCTGCGGTTAAGGCAGGGATGTGGCTTCTGTTCCCCTTGGAGCCAGCCAAGTGGCCGGCAAATATATTGATCCTCGAGAACAGAACTGCAGTCGCGAAGCAATACTCCATGTGATGCGCCTGACTCGCTCTCCGTTGCAGTGACCTTCATCGCTTCAGTGCCCCATACTCTTGTCTCCTGGATGCTGGGTAAGAGGCTCACGAAAATCCACCACGTTCAGACTCTCCATCATTCTTCATTGCCCTTTCTTCATTTCTTTCCATTTCTCTTGAAACGACGCAGAAGTATCACCACTAAAAGCCAATATTCTTGTGGTAAATCTTTGCGCGTAAATATAGGAAGCTTCCGTGGTGCTCTAGATTCGTGGATCTCTCCATTTTTCCGGGTTATAGTTGCGTTGTTAGCTTGCGGTGACGACAGTTTCACTTGAAATCCACCGGGCGTCTTCAGGTCAGAGTGGTGGTCAGTCGTAGTCGAACAACCTCCCGGGATAATGGACAGATCATTCCACGAATTTTGGCTGGTAATATCAATTTTCATTCCTAAAATGACCCGCCGCATTGGATCAGTGGTGATCATGATTGTGAGAGTAGGAATCTATGCGATGACTTGATGATGTTCAACCCCAAGTGTGGATGATAACCTTCCACCCTAAACTTATAAGAGTTTGCTGATCATGAAGTGACTGAATACGTTCTTTTTTTTAGGAACATAACGTTGGTGCTTTTAGCCTTAATAGATTAAAAATTATGTTTCACGAAGAAAAATTGTTGCAGTTTTACTTGCGTTGTAGCTATTGCAGTGATGAGGGAAAGAAAAATTTTGATCCAAATGTTGGACGCACTCCGTCATATAGGATAAGAAAAATTTATAGCAAGTTACATATTCTTTATCCTTTCCTTCGTGTACAGATTTAGTAGTTGAATAGGATTGGCTTGGCGATTAACTACGAGAAGTATTATTAGAGTTATGTTACGTGCAGGAAGAAGTTAATTTAACGTTTGTATGGAACTATTGTGAAATTTCTGAAAGAAACTATGTTGCAGATGGTAAAGTTACCACATCTCTTTCAGTACGTTTCAGCAATGGATCATCTTTTTGGTCTTAAAGATCCGCGCAGAAAGGCAGTATTTGGCAAATTCCCTCGGTAGCCCCTAAGTTTCTAGGCGTACGCATTTATCATCCACGAAAAGATTGAGAAGAAGCGAAAAATCCTAAGCTATCCTGTTGAATGCCATGCTCATTATTATAGTTTTATTTAGCCTCTTCTTTGCACCTCTCATAAAGGACCACCTCATCGCTTCCTACTATCAAATGCTTCCTTAGCTAGCTCAACTCTTGTCTGTATGCCTTTGCCATCACTATCGTATGTGCTCTGCGGATATGTAATGTACCACCTGCTCCCGACACTTCCCTGCCATCTTAATGTACATTCCCTCCCTTCTGCCTCAAAGAGTATTTCGTCGCCTTTTTCAATAATTTATCTGCACTCTCTCATCTGTTTGTCGGAATAACCTTTGTTCATCTTCTATGGAGGGGTATTTTACCTCTTAATCTACGCTCACAATCATTTCCATACCTTCCCATACATTGCATACTTTGTTAGGGAGTGTGTTGAGAGGTGATAATGACTTTCTTCACGTAAACCGGGCGTGGGTAAAACCTTCATCGCCTATTACTCAGTTCGTTACTTTTCAAATCTTGCGTGTTACAAATTGTCACTCCTGTCTCTGCTGAGTGAGGGCATACTATATTTTCTTTTTCGAGCCCCTTCAATCATTCGCAGTGTCGCGTAGTTGGTTTCAATTCCTAAAACAGAAAAAATCATCTGCTCTTAACCCGTTTAACCCATTCCTCTAACTCCGAGTAATGATTTTCATAATTTATTTTTCTTTAGGTGAAATTAATCTAATACCATTATATCCCCCATGCTATTACTTTACTCATCCAACGATTGGGAATCAAATCTTTAAATACAGGCAGTAATTACAGTAAATGCTATACATAAAGCAATATAATTATAAACGCATCCGATTAATTATCATTTGGTTTTTTGTAGTGATTTTACGGCATAGGCTTGATAAGTATTCACTAATGAATGTAATACTCCTAAAAAGTTAGTGGCAATGCATATTAGCTGTATTGCTTGGATAAGAATGGCTGGATTTAAAGGGGTATCAGCCGCGTTAAGTTTATTATTCCATTGAAGTACTCATCAAACCAATCTGTTCGTGTAACTTGCTCTTATTGACATTTAAAACTATATTAACTCGGCCACTAAAGCATTAGATGGAATTGCGAGACCTTTCATATTTATGATCCTATTTTTATCTCCTCTTCTACGTTCCATCATATCGAGAGTTAATATCGCTTACATTCAGTTTCAGGTAGTTGTTTAATTTTACTTGGAAAATCTATGAAGAGGAGATTTGAAAAGCTCTATTTCCGATTTTAAGTTAATAATCAAAGTTCACCTTCTGAACCAAACGCAGTTGAGAGTTTCGTAGCATTTGCGTCGGAAATTGGGTCTTAAAACCTATTTAAAAAAAGCATGGCGGGAGGCATTTACTCTGCCGCTTGCAAAATATGTATGTACATACATCTCTATTACTTCTGAGAATAAGTCAGTGATAAATCTTGGCTAAAGTAAAAATTGGGTAATTCTCTTTCACGCCACCGATCTTCGCGCAAGTGCCAATAATGAGTATATTTTACCTCCTGCTGGGCCTTCCAGTTCATTATCTCCTCTACGCCGTTGCATAATACTGAATTTCCTTTTGGTCTTAGGGAGCAAAAAGAAGCAAGGATTTCTCTCTCACAATCTCGTATCTAGTTAGTTATTCATTATATTTATCGTCTTTCAAATGTTGTAAATACCGAAATGCTTTTCCATTTGTATTTCATCGATCTATGTATTTACGCACTCCTTTCTCTTCTCATTCTCAAACTATTTTGATTAATATTGACGCAATGGGAAATAAAAGAATGAAACTTTGTTAGGTTCACTTTATATTTAAATAGGCACGACCCGGGTTTCATTACGTAGTTACATCTTCAGGCGCCTGCCTCATGCCTATTTAAATATAAAGTGAACCAAACAAAGGTTAACCTAACCTTTCATTCTTTTATTTTCCATTATGGAAAGGTATCACATAGTTAAGCCTGAAGTGATCAGCAATATTGACGCTGTTTAGGGGACAGAAGGGATTAATGAGTCGCAAGATCATCCCAAATTAAGATAGTTTCCTATCATTGCTATATTCTGGTGAAACTGTGTGTGTTCGGTATTGTCTATCACTAGTGTTTTGTACGTAGTAGTAAGTGCATGGTAACATACCTTTCATTAGCATGAACAAAGCGCATGTTTGCTAGTGATTCTCCCCCAGCCGTAGTATACCCTCGAGGCGATTGGATGGGAACTCGTTAGATGCAGTATAAACGCGCGAGGAACGGAGATGTTCCCTTTTTGCTGAGACGAGCGAGGCAGCTCCCAGCAGGCCGATGCGGTGGATCGGATTGATCTCGGTGTTGGTCCCCTGGGAGGCTAACTACGCCCCCGTGGCGACTTTGGGGCGGATGCGGGCAACGTTTCCCGGGACGGGGAAAGAGTGGACTCGACGCCGTTGATTGATAAATGCTGCGAGACATCCGGTGACACGGGCACGCTTTTTCATCTCCCGTTTTCCCCTTTCCCCTCTCCGCCCTCCCTTCTTTCTCTCATCCACGATTTTCCGAACGCACTCATTCGGGTATGGGCGGTGGAAGGAGTCGTCCATAGTGGGAACGGGGCCAGTTTCTCATCGCCAAGGGAGTCGGATTAGATTCCCGGCAGGATCGCAGCAGTAACGGCAGCGGTCATGTTGGGGCTGGTCCATCTTCCGAGCATCACAGGACATGCGCTCCGCTCACTGGCTTGGGCCCTTCCTTAGTCTTTGGCGAAAGGCGTGGAAGGATTCCGCGGAGTTAACTCGTAGGCATTGAAGAGTTACTGCTAAGTTTCACTTTCTGTCACAACTCAAAGGTTGTTTCCATATTGATACAATTAATTCTTCATGCATTTTTCATCATCATCATGGGTCAACAATCCTAGGAATGGTTTGACGCAGCCCTCCACTCGATTCTTTTATCGGCCAATCTCTTCATATCAACGTAATTTTTTTGCGTCCTTCACAACCTGTTCCAATGTTCCATACCTCTCAATCCAGGCCTGTCTTTTCCATTCTTCACGTTCACTTTTCCCTCGACGATTGTCTTCATCAGGTCATCGTGTCTTAAGATGAGGCCGATTAAGTTGTCCCGTCTTCTTTTTAGGGTTTTCATTAGATATCTCTTTTCTCCCGCTCTTCTTAAGACTTCTTTGTTTGCATTTTGCATCAATCCAATGGAGTTTCTAAGTTTATACCGTCGCAATATTTTTATTATATTTTTCGTCTGAAAGTCTATTGTCGTCTATAAGTCGTCTATTGCTCCACGGAGCTTGGAATACGATTCTCACTTCCTGTTCTCTCCTTGGGGGCCTTCTTTGGTGGGTGAGTGAGAGGAGAATAATGGTATATATTTTAATATAGTGCAGGTTAAGCTTGATTTGGGAATATATTGCGTGCTTCTAAATGTTCCCCTGTAGCTGTATTCACCTATTTCATGCATGGTGTTTTGTTTAGCTCTGCATGCTCTACATCTTTCATTATCATAGACAACCGTTTCTCTCCATCTCTCTTCCCGCCCTCCTAACATTCTCCCCCCGTTTACGATCCCCAAAATACTTTCGCTCCTCTTCAGCTTTGCACTTTGCCTCAACCTAATTTTCTCCAGCTACCTTCTTTTCTCTTCTAAAATGCCCACCGCATCTTTGTTTAACATCATTTCCGTCAGTTTTTATTTACCTTCTCTTCCCTCCTCACCGCCATCTCGAGAGCCGCCAGGCTATTTTCATCCACATTTCCTCGATGCCCTCGTTTCGAGGCCATCAAATGCCATGGTTCATATCAGGCCCTTTTACTAGTTTATCTGAGTAACCTTTCGTCCTCTACAACACTGCTATTAGTTTTCTCGAGCAGGCAAACGCCTCTTGCCCCAAAGCAATCTTCCGTTGAATATCGCCGGTAGTATACCTATTTTCTTCCAAGACTCCGCTCGTGTGACTATATTGTTACACCTTTTCCAGTCATGTCCTACTCCATTAATATTTTTCCTTTATGTCTACTTTTGCAGTGCAAAATCTAATTACTTCATTTCTCTTCTTTTTTATAGTATTTCGTTGTTTTATGCTCTGAATTGGTAACGCGTTCTGCGTTAATTGTAATCCCTTTGCTCGATGATTTTGAGAGCGCTCCTCCTGTCTTTATTTTGGAGCAATGCTCAAACCGCGCGTCACTCACGTTGCCCTCGGAACCTCTATATATGATAATAAGCACTAGTATTTAGTGGGCATCTCTGCATTACAATCAGTACTTTTATTGCTCACTAATTCTGAAGTAAAATTCAGGGTATTATTCCCATTTTGCCAGCGCTGAGCGAAATATTATAACATTTAGTGACGTCGTAGAAACTAATGGACTGTTTCGCAGAAATGGGGGCTGTTTCATTAGCCCTTCACAAGGCACTTATACTCATTTTCGTGCATAACTGGTGAAGCATAGTTATGAAAATGATGGGTGTGTTTTATTATTTATTGCCGTCAGTACGAGAGAGTTTTATTGCATGTTACCAGCGTGTATCTTTAAATTTGGCAAACTAAAAGGAAACAAAAAGATGTGATTAATTACAGAATTTCCTCGCAGTCGGTGAATTTTATCAATTGAAGTCTATAGCCCGAATTCAAAAGCAAGCTTTCAGCAGCCCTATGATTGTCAATTATCGAAGTTAGCACAAATTTCGATTTGATTGTATGACTTTATCTTTGTCAGTGAAATAAAAATAACGATATGGTATTGATATCATCTAATCAAACCTGATCTTATGACTCTTGTCAATCCACTTCATTCAAAAGTGGTTTTTGGAACATGAGACCGGGTAGTACATGCATATTCATTTTTATGCCGTCTTTGCGTTCGCTATTCTTTCCAGGTAAGCTTTTACCAGTTACTGTGAAGGAAATTAATTATTGACTCAATAGCTATGTGCACTGAGCACAGGGGCATGCATTCTTCTATGTTCCTCCTATTTTTTTAAGGTCACTCCAATGTGTCATTGGTCACGAAGACCACCTCTATTGAAGCATGAAAAATCTCTTCTTCGTATTCAGGAATTCATTTCCACGTTTTGTTTCGGTGAAAACGCCTTTTGGAAGCACGCTTCTATGTAATTAGAACAACAACTGCACGAATAGCGCTCACTTGATTTCAATTTTAGCTGACGATGATACCAGAGGTAGAACGCAGAGTTCACGAGTCCTAATTTCATTTGTGCGAGTACATACATTCATATTTACTCCCCCCCTCCGCGCAACGCACACATTTCATCTAGCACTGCACATCGCTCCGATTGAGTTCTACCTAACTTTATGACGTCATTATTTCAAATTTCCCCAGTTAAAATCATTCTCTTTCACCCTGTGCTCTGCTGCTTAATCATCGTAATTTTGACTATGGAAAATCTCCTCAGGTACCACGGCCGACTAGAACATGAATTTAAACGCATCACATTTTGACACCAATATTATTTTGAGCGAAAAATTTCCTAGTGTTCCTAGTTTCTGAGAAAAAGTTCCTACCCCTGAAATATGAAGGGCAGAATAATTTCAAAATAATCGGCTTGATTATTCATGCGTGATAAATAAAGGTTAGGATTTACATGCTATACTTCATGGTTTACTTTTACTTCTTTCATATTGTGTTAATGCATAATCCGTGGCCAATTTGGTAACGAGGTGGCATGGCAACCCAAAGACCGTGGATTCGAATCCCATCTCAGCCACAGATGCTGTGTGTTTATACTAGGAATGGATAGGATTGATGGTAGGCCATTGAAGCCTCTATAACTTAAACCTCTGATAGTTCTCTGCTGGATATGGCAGATTTTGGTTGAGTGTCCCAACTTTTCTTTGCATTACCTTAACTTAACGTCTCTCCCCTACCCTTCTATAGTACCTTGCGGATTTTCAAGTGTTTACTCTCACTTAAAGGCTCTTCATAGCAAGAGGTCTGAAGCGTCTTTAAGTGCGCTTTCCTCAGATCAAGAGAAAAGATACAAGGATGGGATGGAAGGGTAGGGAGGAAGGGTGGAAAGAAACCCGGCGTCGACATGAGCTGGCTCTTAATGAAATGCGCCAAAGGAATCACGACTTAACATCCCATCCGACGAACTGAGTAGGTACTGAACTCGATTAAGCATTCAAGCTTGCTTATCAACTAATGAAAAATAACTTCCTCAGCTGGGAATTGAACTCTGGCCTACGCGGTGAGAGGTACTCGAACCACTACACCGACACCTTACGCTTCTACTGCAAAAATTGTTGCTGAACGGTGAAGAGGAAAGGGACGTATTCCTGCCAGCGCTTTATTTGCTTGTATGCTTTAACCACACTTGGTGTTCTCACCTTATCCATAAATGAGTGTAAACGCCCAAATTGTTTCTCAGAATGCTCTGATATAAGAGGACGGATGTATAGAGTAGAGACATTAAACATTTGACATCATCCTGTTATGGGAGTAGGGATGAAAGCTTGATGTGAGCGACGCGCGTTGGCTGATGTATAAACTGGAAACGTTTGGGATGGGAAAGGTGTGGAGATGTAAGGGTGGATGTCTAATGGGGTGGGTGCTACGCTCAATGGGGGCGTTAATGCCATTCAAATGCATTTGTCTTCCTTCGCCTCCTCTTGTTCCTCCCTCCCACCAATCGTCTCTCCGTCCATTCTCGCTTCTCTCCGTCCCATCATCCCTTTCGTAAGCCGCGTCGTCAGGCATAGGGGGGAGACGCACATATCTGTGCGGGCAAGAGCGAGAATTATGCTTCATTTGGGGAAGGAGGGGGAGTCAGGGGTGAGTAGGGGGCGGAGGTGATTAATTCCTCTCTCGGTTCACAACGGGTGATTGATGCGGGAATAGGCAAGTTGTCATGCTTCGCATGCCGTGAGGAGGAGGATGAAAAATCGTGAAGAACGGGTCGCATCGCTACTCGTTTTATTTTTTTGACGTGGCCTTTTTGTTTAAAAAAATGTTCGTCCCCTACCCTCTTTCACTCGGTGACTGCCAAGGAAAATAACCGATATCATCGTCATTGTTTCAGTACTGTAATCGATCAACTGCATTCCTCCTTTCTTTTCCCTTTGGGGGAAATTCTGTGACTGCTGACTATATTGTTCCTGATTCATCCCCCTCGTTATTATGCCTCGATCCTGCTGCTCATGTAGTTTGCATTGTTATTTTTTTAACATCAAGATGAGAGAGGGCCAGAGTGAGCGATTATCACCCATATGGTCGTTTAGTTGTCAACTACAACCCTTTACTAATGGTCAACTATAACCCTTCTTCACTTTTCGGGTCTGCTCCATAAAGTTTGGCATTTTTCCTCATGACTCTGGCTTTATTAGTATTATATCACCCCTCGGCGCTGATATTTATGTCATTTGCATCGTATTGATCGCAACTATATCGTATGTGTAGTTGATATTAGTTGAAGTACCCGATACATCTACATCTATACGATACCCTACAAGCCACCGCGAGGGTGTGTGGCCCACCGCGAGGGTGTGTGGCAGGGGGTGAAGATCACCAGGCATGCACTACTAACATGCAAACTAGCAACTATATTGTCTCATGCATCTTGATTGTTAGTGTCTACAGTATTTAAGGGGTAAGACATGCATCATGCACTACATAATACTCTAGAATATTTCCCCTACCTATCCCTTTCCTATGCTGCCTATTCTGTTCTCTTATAGTACGGGGGAAAAATGCCATTTTGAATCTATCTGTACGACAATCTATCGTACTATGTATGTATGTATCGTACTATGTCGTAGTTTTTCAACTTGGCAATTAGGAGGATGTGGATGAGGACTAAGTTCAGTTTTTGAGAGGCAGGAAGCAATTTTTCATCACCCGTAGAGAAAATGTTGTGCTTGGAAGGAGCGTCCGCATCAATCGGCGTCGGGAAAAACATTATGCTAATGTCTCTGGAGACCCCTGTCCTCAACTGAAATCGCCATTCCTTGTTAAAGATTCAAATCGAGTCGTATGTTTTACTGTGCTTTCTATTCCATGTTTTCAGTCCACCTAATTCTGTTTCCTTTGCAAAAGACTACCGCTTACATGGAGTGGTATTAAATAATCGAAGTTTTGGGACGTGACTTGTGGAAATCATTTTATTGTTTTGATGTATGGCGGAATAGTATTAAGAGTCAGTATTGGTGGAGTGTCTCCTCCATCAATACTGATTATTTCCATAGCTATAACTTTTATGACTCCTTCCTCATCCAGCATTAAAAAACAGGAGAAGGGTTTCAAAAACGACCTTCAGTTCGATCATTGTCCCTAAATACATGTTCCATCCACGAACTCCGTCTCCTCCTTATTCCCGTTAACAATTATTTTTCCTCCTCCACAATTCTCAGCACTTCTCCACTCATCCTCCTTCCGGATCATCGCATTTTCTCCATTCTCCTCCATACTCGCATTCCTAGATCTTCCCATTATTCTCGTCTTTCCCTATAGTCTACGTCACAGATCCACATAAAAGTTCCATATCAAGCTTTTCTACAGCCGCCTCTCTGTATTCCTGCTCAAGCTTCCTGTCGTAAGTTCTCGTCAGTTACAAATTTCTGATAAGTCAAAGTAATCCTTTATTACATCTCTCCCAACATCATTAACATCTATGCCAACCCTTCTACAATCTCCTACTTTAGTAACAAAACTGCCACACCTGTTATGGCTGATGGACTTCTAGTTTTATGTCCAGTTTTGTTTTCACTGTCCTCGATCTCATTTTACTTATTAGTTCTATTCTGATTCACTTTGAAACCGATGGAAACGCAAAGTAAGCGCTACTAATTATGATGCAGATGAAAGCGACGGATTCAGGGTTCAACTGTTCCGTAGTTTTGCAGCCATGTCGGAAGGAAAAATCAAAAGCAATAGGGACTTTGCACGGAGAGCCAATTAGCACAGCTCTCATTTCTTAACGCTGTTACCTTGACATTCCAGTCGCGTCTAACAATCTTCAGCATCTGAAATTAGACGGGGGAGTAGTTCCTTGTTTTGTTTTATTTAAGTGTCCTACTCTCTAACAATTGTGTGACACTGAATGAGGTCACTAAAGGGCCAACCATATAAATATTGCCTAACGATGATTTTACTCATTATTGACCCTTTTCTCTCCCCAGAACGGACTGTAGCATTTTCTAAATCCCACCGAAATTTCGTAACCATGCAAATAAACTCTCTCCTTTCTGTATGAATGATAAAACCGATATCATGTATAAATACCATGTTTATTTCTCAAAACTAATATTATTTATTCACAACTTTATCTACACCTACGTACACGTATTGCCCTGTCAGTCATTCCGTGAGTGTGTGGTAGGAGGTGAAGTTCTCCAAGCATTCACTACTTATTTTAAAGCCGTTATTATAATTGTATTAGTGTTACGAGTTTAATTGGAAAGGAATTACTATCAGAACGCTGATTAAAATTAGGCTAAATCTTTCGAGTAAATGCAGAGGCGATTTCTTTAAAGATGACGTTAGATATGTATTAAGAAACCCTTCGTATTATGCCAGGTTTGATCAGATAAACAAGATTAGAGAGGTAGATTGTCGATACATTTAAAATGTCATTGTTCTCGCGTTCCATAAGAGAACACAAAAGGCAGCATAGCAAAGGGATAGGATTGGGATAAGGCTCATGCATGCCAGGGAAATACAAATGAATAAAATTAGAGAAAGCCTTTAGAACTAGTAATCATTTAGTTACTATTTAGACACTAACAATCTAGCTGCACGTGACTCTTGTAGCTAAATTGTTTCCATGAACTAGTCGCTAATAGTGTATCTCAAGCATCTTAGTTCTATGTAAGTACTTCATTTTTGATGATCTTCACCGCTTTGGAGATGGTGTTCGGTTATGCGTATCATGATTTAATTTATCAAGAAATGAAATTTGTAATCTATCTATCTTTTCCATACGTAACAGAAGGCTTGACCCCCGCCCTCCTTGTCAATCAACCAACGTAACAGTTCACCCGACACCTCTCCCCTTTTTGGCGTTACGTAATCAATGTATGGCTATTATTGCAGTAAGGGTTATCGCTTGTCTTTCTTTTTAAAAAACGCAAGGGGGTGAGTGAAGTCTGCTGGGAAAGGAGGGTTGTCAAAAATTGCGACAAATCTGTCTTCCAAAAAGTCATTTTTTATGGCTTGCCCAAACAAGGTGCTGTTTTGGGATCACAATGAAGTAATGTGTGAAGTGGCTCCGTGTTTTTCGCGCGGAGAAGACGTCAACGCGTGAAATCAGTTCATCGTCACTTCGCCGTGGTCGTTAATCATGGAGAGATAAGGACCGGGTAAAGGCGTGTGTAGAGAGGTGACCGTGGATAAAATTCAAAATCCCATGCATTCAGCTAAATGATTGAGAGTTTGATGAAATTCCGTGAATAAATTGGTGGAGATTCGTGGAATAGCCGGGACCTTGTAAATGCTATGTTTTTTTAAACGATGGATAAAATAACATTGAGATGTTTGATTAATGATCGTAAATTTATATTTTTTCTGTTCACAGAATTTTATTTTCGTTCCTTAGAATGAGTTTATTAAAAGGGGGAAAACTTCGCTTCTACCTAATTTTACCCTTTAACTGATGGCTCCCTATGAATAATTATCCCTGCATAGCTTCGCAGTTATTATGTCTCTATTGCACACGCGCGAAATTTCTGTTGATTTGAACATATTTTTCGTGGTTAGAAATCACGTTCATATTGATGGCAATTAAAGGACAGATTCTGTAGTGTCTCTACTATCTCTTTTCAGGATAGGGATTAGTTATTAAAAAATTAGAGTTCACATTTTTCTCCTCAGAAACCTCTATTTTTTTCATTTCACCAAAAGTTTTTCATTCCTTTTCCCTTTATTTCCCTTGTTGAAATTCATTTTATTTCTTGACTTCATTATTATTATGGGTTTAATATGTACTACCCGAATTTTCAGTTTAATTTTTACGATCGAATGAACCGGTTAGGTATTAAGTCCATTACGATTGTAAATATTATATTCTTTACATAAAATGATATGGTTGTTCTTGTTGTTAACGACAGAAATTCTTTGACTTTGAATGCAATGTCAAATTTCAGGGACAATGAATTTTTCACTCTTCCATTCTACATTTTCTTCACAGTTTGCTGTTTCATTTGCGAGTTCCTCATCAGTATGATTGTTATCTACCATGAATAGTAATATTGAGAGGGCTCTCGTTCATTCGCTTGAAATATACGGAAAATTCTTGCTCTTATTGAATTTAGTTGGACAACACATTCTGCCTACTACTCGTCTTTATCTCCCAAAAGATACCTTCTTCCGTTCCGCCTATTGCACTTCCTACCTATCATATTCTATCAAAAATTACCCGTTATTCTCCTCCTATCCTGCGTGCCCAACATCCTTTCATCTATCACATCCCTCACTACACTCTCGCCCCAAGACACCCTTATCCCTATATTTTTCAATCAATTTCCTTTCTTAGTACTTCATTTTTAGACAGAAAGTACCACCGAGAGCCCAGCGTCTCATTTTGAGGGAAAAATGTAAATTGTAGGGGTGGGCGGGGGCCTTCTGGAGCCCCCCTGGCACTTAGATCTCTTTAGATCCATTGTATGTACACCCACATTTAACCTGCCCGCCACTCGCAGACAGGGGACAAGAACACCGCGGTAGCGGTATGGAGCAGGGTCACCCATCCAACCTCTGTCCGGGCCCAACGTTGCTTAACTTCGGTGATCTCACGGGAACCGGTGTGTTAACGTGGCTAGGCCCTTGCCCTCATTGTGAGGAAAGTGAATTATTTCCTTTGAAAATGTAAATCACTTATTTCCTTTACCATTTCTGTTGCATGTCCTGAGTCTATTGGTGGTAGTTTTTGAGTGGCGCGAGTTTTTCTCTTGGCAGAGAGTGACCGAAGATTTTGAACTCGAATTCGGGAGACACCTTTGGCCACGGTGTGAGCCCAGCCCGATCAGATATCTGGATACCAAACCCTTTCTAGGCAGCTAAAGGAAATCTGCTTGTTTATTCCACCCAGCGAGCCGTTGCAAGGACGTGTTAGAGAGGATGCTGAACTGACGTGTGAATGATATTTTCCAGAAAAGGGCAAACCTCTCTGCACTGATCATTGAATAACACACGCCATGGTACTAAGTACTTGGTGAGCTCTACAGTCGCCTTTCAGACAGGCCAAATTGTTTAAAATCTCTGGTTTGGTTTTGTCAGGGATAATAGTTCACGTATCGCGTGATTCGGAGAATAAATCGTAGTTCATGTGGGCATTTATAAGAGAACTTAGCATTTGTTTCCCCTCGACGCAGCAATGTGGGATTTATTCTCCTTAGGTATAAAAATGGGACCCGCTTGACATTTAAATGCGCTCTAATCCCAAGCACGGTTAAGGGCACTTTTCTTCCGAGTAAAAGGAAAGTTACGAGATCTCTTCCGCTGCCAAGGCTAAAAGGATGGGAGCTTCTTTATTCAATAGATTTCACATCTTCCCAACAGTGACGCTCTTTTTACGAGTACTGGTCTCCCTCACTTTTCCATTGCTTCCTTAATTGAGCGGTACTCAATCGACACGCACAGCGGCGGATTTTCAGTGGAAAACCGGTCCCCACTTGGGTGCTTAGTGGAGGGCATTTCAAGTTCAGTACTCCGTCCGTCGAATTGGACGTTAAGCCGTGGTCCCCTTGGCGCCTTTCGTTAAGAGTAGGCTAATGCCTACGCCGAGTTTATCCCTGAAAACTCCTACCATTACCCAATTACCCACGTATCCTATGTGGCGCAAATGATCTCAGCTGTCGGTCGCCTCCCCTAAATAACCAACTTGAATTGATAGTTTTCTATGACTCAGGAAAGTTTGCGATAGATGGGTCCCATTCTGCTTTGCATTACTTTCAAATAGCGGCACCTTTCCAATGCTATTTATCTTTAGAAATCATCATATTTCACACCTCTCCTCTATCGAAAATAATTTTTCCTTCCTCTTCCTTACTTACCCAGGATTCTATCTTTACCAAAAGTTCTCATGATCTCATTGGCTCTAATTATCTAGCTAGAGTGTTGAGCGATTAATATTCGCTTACATATTGAAGTCTTTAATGTACGATATTCACTTTTCTCTTTCGGTAAATTGAAGATTGAACTTGATTGGACAGCATTGGACCTTTTTTTGCATACGAGTCGTAAATATTACCTAGGTATAGAGTCAATGCAAGGGTTTACAGGCGATGAGAAGCGAAGATAGTAGGATTCTTGTAAAACATATGAGCTTGGTTACGTATTCGATACGTAAAACTAGCCAATAAAGGAAATCCTGGTCTTGCGTGGCTGAAACAGTTCAGATGCAATGCGTTAAACTGGATGTTGACATGGAAAAAAAATAATGGCCTTGATGAAAAGCATTTGTGGTGGGTAGGGCACGTGATATGAAAAGTCAATCTAAATGATAGAAGAGGAACATAGCGATTTATGGTACCGAAGATGTGCCTTTGAGAGCAATAGATGAGCAAGAGGTTGGGAGGTCTTTCTGTTGTTTCGATCAAGAAGAATTAAAAAAATGAGCGGAGTAGAGAGGTAGATGACAGAGATGTATTAAATATAGTTGATTAGGAAATTGAGTTGACGTAGTAACCCATAAAGCCGAAAATAGTTGGTGGAGAATAATGTCACATGGAGCGGCTGGATAGAGAGGAAAATAGATTTGTAATTTTGGAAGTTATACAGGTAGTGGGATGAAAGTCAGAGACACAAGGAACAGTTAAACATTTTTGATGCATGACAGGAGACGTTACTGAAGACGTAAATACGAGTTTGAGAGATTAAAAAGCGCTTGGAGCTAGTCGGTCATCACAAATGTGCATTTCAGATTTATTTGTGAAAGATGCGTGTCTTTAAAATTTTTCGTAGGATTAATAATTTTGCAAAAGATTTAAAAGATAAAGGAAGCTCTCGCGCCTTTTTTCGACTCTGGGATCGCTAATCAGATAAGCCTCTGGAGGCTCTGGGAGAAGGGAGACAGATCTGGTTGTAGTTTAGCCCGTAGTTTTGCGCATACAATTCTTTGTCCACGTTTCTCTACCTTTTCGTTGCCCACCTCCGGTACTTTTTGAGGCGGTGTTGCAGGTCCTGTACCTCGAAAAGAGACGTGATCCTCTTTTGTCACAGAGCGCATTTATTTGCGTTATGTCTATCACACAAAGCAAGCCTTTGCGCTTCCGCCGGTCTTTTCTGTTCGTGTCCCTTCATGAAAGAGCTCGCGAAAAAATGCCGGTCGGTAAAATATATCCCTTTGCCTGGCGCACCTGGTAAGTGATGACTTCAGGGCACGGGGCACTGTTTCGGCTTTTTCATGGCTCAACGATTCGGGAAATTGTGTGTGCCGTGGAATATTTTTCCTATCTTTCGCGGAAAAAAAATACGTGGTCCTAAAGGTTAAGCGGATTCAAAGAGAGGATCTGAGCCCCAAGCTGTTGTATTTTATTCCAGTGTTATGACAAAAAATGTGTCGCAGTAGACAAGTGGCAGGTCATTGGAGAGTTGACAATAGATAATTTTGTTGCATCGCGTGAGAAATAGTTGGGAACCTTTGGATCCAAATCACTAACAATACAATAATGAAAACAAATCGTTCAATGCGTTTTAGCATGGAAATAATTCCGACGGCCGCATAAAGCTTGGAAATCTATCCTTTGAAATCCCTCAACCGACCCAAAACTTTCATAAATTCATGGCTGCTAATAATTGAGCATTCAGGTTCATTAGTTATATGCACCTTTATTTGGTGTAATACATATGCATTTACACTGCAAACCGCCGTAATTGCATGTGGTAGGAGGTGTTAGGTCACACCTAACGCTTTCCATCACGTGAGTCACTCCTCAAGCTTACCTTTCGTTTCTTTCGACTCATCATCGCAACTGACTTTTCCCATTCAAGGAATCAGGTAAAGATTGAAGACCGGCCTTAGAATTTTTATTATTCCATGAAAATAGTTAAAATGACTCCCAAAATCACCCGCTGAGAAGATCCGTGACTCCTTTATTTTCATAGAAGTGATCGCGATTAAATCCGATGACAGCTCAGACAGTGACCGAATATTATAAATAGAATAGGAAAATGTAAAAAGTGTATATAGTGGGTTTTGATGTCTACACCTAATGACACTGCCAATCACACGATTAGAAAATCGCATTACATTTGGTTGTATAGCATAGCAAGACACAGTATGAAATTTTCTGCAGGAAATATTTGGAATATCTCCCTCAGTCCATAGATATATGAATGTCCCCGTCGTAGGTCGTAGAGAGCTCCCGGTAGTTTCTCTAAATGTTTCCTAATCAACCGAGATTGCGCTTAAGACTGATGGGATAGTGCGTAGGTAGAGTCCTCTTGCAAGCAAAAAATATGAAAATATTTTTGCCTAGAATTCTAATTTACAAAATATTTATGAGTTTTAGCTGACTCCGGTTGATAACAAAATGTAAGTGTACCTATGAAAACATAATACCAATCTCCCTCTAACGACCATTTCTTTCCTGATTCCTTCTTCCAGAAGACCTAGATTTTAAGGTCGGTAATTCACCGGCCTAGAAACCCAGAGATTGCCGATGCGAATCTCGTTTTGGAATTTGATGTCGCCTGCCTTAGGATTAAGCTTAGGAGTACGCTAGGTTAGTCGTTGCGATATAACCTTAGTTGTTGGAGCAGCAAAAAAATATAATTCTGCAGCTTTACTTTCCCGGTGAGCCTTTTAAGCTGAGCATCATTTATTTCCAAAAATCAAGCGATTTATGTAAAAATAGTCTAAAAAGTAAGGGACAATGAAAATATCGTCGCGGGGACAAACCTTTGGTGGTGCGCATTCATTGCCAATAAATAAGATATGAATTAAAATTAGTGACAAAATAATATCATAGAGAAATAATTGGGTATTTATAAAGTATGGCTGTTTTATCATTTTAAAATGGACTAAGGCTCTATGACTGCATTAACAGTTCGGTGACGGTGCGGGGTACTTGAGGACCCCAAGATAACTGAATTTGATAGAAATGTTTTATTTTTAATAAAATATAGTTCTTATTCTCTGTATTTGTGCATAAACATTTTTTTTATATTATGGAATTGGAATAAATACGTTTCAACTCCTTTTTTCCAAAATATATTTAGTTTTTGAATAGGGAAGAAAAATATCTTTAGTTTTTGAATGGGGTTTTTTTATAACCATGTACCCCGCACAGCCATTTTTGCTTGGATTACTATACACAATGTCTCTATGTGAGTGTGGCAACTCAGTCACCCCATTCATAGAGATTTCTCAATTGATTCATTATTTATTGCATAAACAGTAATGATAACACATTATTATCCCAAATCTCATATACAGGGATGTGTTTGGGTATGTCTGGGAGAGCTTTGGGTATATCAAAGCTCCGAGAAGAGGTCCTATAGAGGCCTACTCAAAGTAATTTCTGAGAGAATGGATTACAAAAATACAAGTTAACACAAGAATATAATCAATAATTTATTTTAAAACAATTTAAGGATAAGAAAAGAAGAACTATAAAAGCAACGTAATATTCGGGAAAAAAGCGTTGGGGTACTCGATTACCCCAACGCTGTTAATGGAAGTTTTTAGGGCACAGTAACGGAAGGGTTAAAGCTAACGTAATTGTGTGTCCGAGGATCACGGATAATTTTATGGAACATTATGGCGGGATGGGTGAAAAAAGTAGAAAATCTGCGTTAGGCAATGGATGGATGAACCTCTTAAGGCGTGAGGCGTCGCACAGTGGTCAGGAGCCGAGAATAGTGCGACAAAAGTCATTTTTTTCGACCTTCCTGAAACTCACTTTAAATATGCAGCTCTTGTAGCATCATATCCGGGGAACCCTACTGCACACTTGATTTATCATAAAATTTTTTTTAAGGTTTGTAAATTACTTCAAAGTAGAGCTATTTTTAGCTAAACCACGCTCTTTTAATTTTTTCGAAAAACACATTTGAACAATTATTTGGTATGTTTCGTAGTAAAAATTGGTAAAATGACTATCGTCTATACTAATATGGGCATTTTACTATCAGAAAATGTAGGTTTCAATCTTTTAGTGATTCTGACGATCGCTGGAGGAGTTTTTCCAGAGGAATAATTTTTTCTCGCAAATTTCGCATAAATGTTGGATTATGAAACGATTGACCCCGATTGACATGAAGATTTTTATGCTGGCAAAAGTGGGATATATTAGGAGGATATTAGTAAAGGATTCAGCGTTTTCCGTAGACTAATCCTGACCTCTGATCCATTCATCAGTACATTAGGTGCTGAATCAAATAAATACCATGCCCTAAAGTATCTACTTAAAGAGGTCCGTGAGCTATTGCAAGAATATCCGGACTCAGGGAGTGAATACAAGGAGGATGATTCAGGAGAACCTGATTTGGAATTCTAGAAATTGTAAATTTAATAATATAAGTATATTTTATTGAATATAAATTAATTAATTTGCACTTATTACCGTTTTAATATTAATTTAATTTAAGTTACTTAGTTTTTAGTATCAGCTGCTCTGCTAGCTGATAATCGCAATCACTTCAACGGCAGAATCAATTCCCCCAGTTGCCTTACATTCACCCATTTTTTTAAACAATTATTTACTAATTTAAAGGTCTAAAAGGTATTATTATTCAAATACTTCAAATATATATTTGAATATTTAATAATAACAGGCGTTTTCTATGCAGTTTTCTCATTCTCGGTTAATTTAGCATTAAATTTCTCAACATCTTCTAAAATAATTTTTTTGTTGAAAATAACTGCAGAAATGAACTAAGCGCGTCTTAAAACAAATTAGGAACAATTTTAAAAGTAATGCGACAAAAATTTGATTTTTGTCCCTAATTTTCGCGATCCGGATCACTGTGCGTCGTCCACATCTCCTCCTGCGAGAGGTAAAATGGTTTTTGGGCTCTGTGAGCTCTCGGGAACTCTCTGAATAAAGGGTCGAGGAATTAAGGAAATTGCTGGCAGGTGAGCGAGGAAAGGGAGGGGTAAATTGAAGGAAGGATAGGGAATAATGCGCGTGGAGTGTATGCGTGAGAGAAAGAGAGAGGGAGGAAAATGAAGGGAGAGCGTGAAGAAGATGGCGAGGTTGGCGAAATGGGAAGAAGGAGCAAAGGTGGAGCCGAGTCGGGATTGCAAGAGATTAAAAGCTCCGCGAATCGGACGTGACGTGAATTATAAAGATGGAAGAAAAGGGAAGGATAAAGGATGAACGGGAGAGAAGGGAGGGGCGAAAAGCCGGGCGAGGAGAGGACGGAAGGAGAGTCTGTGGAGTACAATGACGCGAGATGAAGAAGAAACGGCTGAGCGTCTTCCTGTTCGGACTCCTTCATGAAGACGGACGAGGTATGGAAGTGAACTCAGGGGGAAAGTGGAGGACTTTTCATTTTCCGCTCGATGGAGGATGTTTCAGGAGGATTCCATGCCGACAATCGGACTTTTAAACGGGGAGATCATGATGATGAGGACACGTTTAAATCTGGAAGGTAAATTGGGGAAAATTTCAAGGGTCTGGAATTAATTTGATTTTTTAAAAAGATCCTCTGGGAGTTTCAAGAAAATTAGCGTTCGAGCTTCGGGGTACGATGATGAGAATATTTGAGTGATATTTAAAATATTTCGAGGATAAATCTGCTCGTGTTTTCGTAGGTTTCGAAAGAGAAGGTAAAAGATGGTTCGTGTTACGTGGAGTTCACGGTGCGACTGCTTTTCTGAGCCGGCAAATCGTCTCTCTGTCACCGTTTTCTACGATCTTACCCATAATTTAGCTCCAACTCACGAAAAATAGTAGTTCATGGCATGCTGAGTGAAATACGTAAAAAATAAAGTATATTCTCATGATTACATTGAAGTAATCTTGGATGGTGAGGTGATAAATAAAATAGAAACGGATCGAAGTCCCAAAAAAAAGTTGTACAATGAATGTGTCCCACCCTGCTGCATGGGAAGAGAGCTTAAATGAGCAATGAATAAATGGATCGCTTGAGTTTTCGGGATTTTTGTCTTGTGTAGCTCTGTAATCCTTTACATTTTAAGGACCAACGCTCTTTCTGATTGCGATATCCATAAAAATGGGAAGGTTGTTCCAATATGGGGCTTAGGGTTCAAAACAGCGTGACGCTAGCGGATGTGGCTATTTTTAACCGAGAAATACTTAGGGGCATAAAAAAGAGGAAATTTATAGGGCTCTTAATGATCTTTGATTAGGATTCTAACCATTGCATTGGTTTTAAGCAAGATCTTCTGTGTTTTCACGATTTGAGCAAATACAAGACCAGAATTTTGGATGTTGCGTGGATTACACCGATTAGCAAATCCTTTTCTCTGCCATTTTGGTCTATCATGATGATGTGTTTAGATGTCCTTGTGAAAATCTATTGAGGGTATCCGGTAAATTCTCTATTAATATCCGATGTGTCATCCGATACATTGGGTTAGTATAGGTATAGGATTTATTTTCTTTGTTTTGCTTTATCTCCGGTGGAAGGGTTGTTAGAAGAGAATGGTTAATCTTTTGAGACCCCCTCTATCCGATTTTCTATTTTAATATCACGGGCATTCATTTTCTGAATGAAGGAGAATAAGAAACATAAAAATAGAATGAACTGTTTGTAGTACTTTATAAACTGTGGCTGGAAAATGACTTAGAGAATTTAAGTTGGAAGATCACCGGGAGTTAAAGAGAATTTTTTTATCTTTCTTTCGAAAAGGAAATAAATGTCTAGGGGGTGAATAACTTTTCCGATGAATTCCAAGAGAGGCATTATCTGATTAAATTCACTTAATGATCAATGACACCTTATGATATCCCATGAAAATGAGTTATTCTCTCTTCGCGTCTCTATTTTGTGCTCTCAAAGTTCTACAAAAATAGTTGTACTGTGGCAAATATTCATCATCAATAGTCTTTATTTAAATCCAAACTCTGCTAAATATAACGGAATTTTGTTTATTACCTCAGGAATGTACTGAAAATGACCGTAGAACGGTGCAATTACACAAAAAATAAACAAGAAGATAGATAAACTGCAGCGCCGCTGGAACGTGATAAATTCGCCGCAGCGTATTACTCAGGTGTTTTCCGTCTGTTTACGTTAATTAATTTTTTTTGGCATCCCAATTTACTGCAGAATGAGGCATGAAAAACATCGAACCCCCTAATGGCCTTTAGCTTGTTGGCTAGCTTGATTGGTGTGAAGAGAGCTCAGGCAATGAAATGCCCTGATTGCTTGTGGTACTGGGACCAGTTGAAGCCCAGGTGGATTTTCAAATGTTCTGGCGCAGAAAGTATCACTGCTTGAGTTCCGCTCTATAAATTTAAATGCTTCAGCTAGTTTATAGCTGAGCGACAAGTATATTGAGCAAATGTTTTACTTAATATGCTCCTGGTCCTGTCAACGCCGTTAAATTAAAAGAAAAAAACCTTTGATTCCCATGGCGTAGGATAAACAGCGTGGCATTGATGTTTGGAACTGCGGAGATTTTTCATTTCTTGAGCCACCCCGCCTCTCATCGGCCGTGACACAATGTGAATGATCCATTGCGTTTCATTGTGATCCATCGTAACACAAGTAGAATAAGTGAGGTGTAGATTATTCTCCTAACCAAAGCAATGAAGAACCGCCGCGAAAACTGAATGCTATTTCCAGTTTTCCTTTCCATATAGATAATTTAAATGGAATTTAACTGGATCCCAAGGTTGTCGCTGTTCATTAGATAAAATTTGAGGAACTCCCGGTGAAATAAATTCATTTCATAGACTGACTTGTTAGAGAAGATTTTTATGTCCTCAAGCACCTGGACAGGTGAAGGATGGAACGTAGATGGGAATCTTGTGATATTAAATACGTTGACAACAATTCTGGAAATTAAATCTTAAAAAAACTTCCCCTCCTCGGTAGGAAATGCCCATAAACTACTAGAGGTTCAGTTTTGATTTAATTTTGATCTGAAAATAATCCCACTAATTATCCATCTTATGAAAACCTCATTTTCCCAAAAAGATAACACTCCAAAATCTGGATTTTCGTCTCGGCCTGGCCAATTACAGAGCTTAGCGAACAATTGTACGCGTGATTTCTGCCGGAGAAAATCGGGGCTCACTTTCTCTCCAAGCGGGAAATGGCGATATCCCCGAATCATCTGTTGGTTGCCATGGCACTCCGGCTCGTGGGAATGAGAAATGGAGGCGTGAGACAATGGAGAGACTTGGGATGGTCGGAAGGAGAAAAGAGGGCGAGTGTTCTGGCTGAGAGGCAGCCAGCAACCTCTCACGGGAGGCGTTTCACTTTTGACGGGGAGTAGTCCTCTTCCGCTGTCGGACTCCTCTAAGCAAAGTGCTCACGTTTGATTGTCACAAGCGCAACGCTCCTCGGTCGCGTAATCAGACGACGAGCGCACAAGCGTCCGCTCAAAATAGAGGGGAGGGGGGAGTTAATGGAAGCGTGCTCTCTCTCTCTGCAGGCACTCAGCTCCCTCGACCGGAGCCGTCCTAGTCCCTCCCACCCCTTCGCCCCAGCCTCTACTACCCTCTCCGACGCCCTCAACTCCATCTACTTCTCGCTGTTCTCGAGTCAGGACGCAGGGAACACTTCCTACCCTCTCTCCCACTCCCTTCGTGCTACCTGGGGAAGAAAAAAAATATCAACACGAAGCACACCAACGTCAACTTCACGGGAAGACGCCGTCATCATCTGGCTATATAATGTCTTTATTTGCTCGCTCGCCTTTTTACCGTCCTTTTTTAGTTTTGTATGCTTTCGGGGAATCTTCAGTTTCCGGAACTCCGTCTACGAACCGATTTCTCCCTCTAGTGCTATCCATCCATCCCCTCGACTCTGAAAAAAATCCTGACCTCTTGTTTGAGTTGAGATCATAACATCGTTAACTCTATAGCAAAGTTACCTAACTTTTTTTCATTCGCAACCCCCTCGTTAGTTTATTTCCTTAAATATGTGCTCATTGCCCTGAGCCATTCTTTCTTATTTGCGTGTAACTTCTGTTTTAGCTGCTTTTCGTTTAAAGTTGCATCTGTTTTGCTGTCATAAAAAAGTATGTTTGTTTTTTCGTCCTAAATGCAATGTAATAATTCGCCCATAACTGGTGTGCTTACTGTCACCACCGCCATCATTAAAATTTCGTCGCCTACTTCAAATTTACATCGTTCCATTCCTCTCATTTTAAGTGGAAGTTAGGTAATGTTTTCAGGAATAATGATGTTTCTTGGACTTAAACGTTCACCCGACCCTCTAGGGACGTGTGATCGTCCTTCGAAAAGGCATCCATTGAGGAAGTTGGACGGTCTCTGGCTTGCTCTAGATTTATAACTTCGATAAGACACCTTATCGCGGAAAACTGTTTGTGTTTGTACGATTGGAAGTAATCTAAGGGATTGCGAGTTTGAAGAAATGAAATTGCCTTGTGGACCCTGACGTTCATTTTTAGTTCGAATCTAAAATCGTTACCCACGCATGTCTCATTCTCTCTGAGACGTGCTTAATGCTCTCTGTCGTTTCTTTTTAAGAATGCCAAAATTGCTCCCTTTCTCTCCGCCTACCAGGGAAAGAGAGAAAATTTATCCCTCTCTACCAGTTGATACTGTAGCTCATGATGAACAAAATAAAATTCGTACTATTTTCACACATTGTTTATAACTAGTACACCGACCATGTTTCAGCACACAAAACTCATTATCAACGTATTATTCACTAAGAAAGGTGGGGATATGAGTCATGCATAAATCTGGAAAGGGGAGCTTGCGTCAACATAAAATGACTGATCCACCCCACAAGCCTTCAGAAGCTTTCTTCCAGCACCTACAGTTTATTACGTGACTTATATCTCCCACCTTTTGACTCATTCAATCCCCATCGATTAAATCTTATTTCTCCCTCACCTTCTTTACCTAACCCCCTCCCTACCTCTGGTATACATATTCTCGCATACTCCGGATATATTACTACCTTGGCGTGTTGACACCATGGTCGGTGTTCCAGTTTCAAATTCAGCGTGGAAAAGTACCAGTCTCAATTTCTTTATCATGAATATCAGTACTTACGTTAAGTGACGTCTAATACAATCAGTTGTATTCCATTCTGTTTGATAGGTTCTTCAGGACAAATAAAGCTTCCCAAGATTAAAAGCTAGTGGAAGAAGGCTCCAAACAGTTCTCCTTTCTTTTTGACAAAATACCTTAATTTGTGCCGGAACCTTCCAATCCATTTTCTCTCCACTGGCATAGGTGTATGCGAAAGTTATCGGATCAGAGCTGAGGAGGGCCTACTGAATACCAGGATTGTGGCTCGGGCTTTTAAATCCGCCGTTTCAGGAATTTCGGTTGGATATTTTGGACGCATGATTGGGTTCCATGTGAGAGTGCTTCAAGGTCCTATACACCGTAAAGAATTTTTGAGATTGAAGTTATGTGGGCGCCAGGTATTTTTCCTCTTCTCCTCCTGACGTTGAAAACGTCACTATTTCTGGTTTCTGTATGATCTATGATGTCGTAATTGGTGAAGTGATTGGTTAAGCTTGCTTCCATGTTAATTAATTTTCACTGCATACTTAACGGTTAGATTTAGGTTGTAATGTCCTCCCACTGCTAAGGTTAACTTGTACGGACTAAACGTAGATATTGCTCTTTATGCAAATATATCATCCATGCCGGTTACGGCGTTGGAACCCGTGACCTTTGGATTGCCCGATCTGTGCGTTACCGACCTGGCTCTCGTAACCAGCATAATATTTGTCTCCAAGAATAGTGATTGAAGGCATATTTTTCTCGGGTAGTGTAAAGCAGATTCCTCTGTATTGTCATTCATAAATTACTGGTGAGGTAGTGTTGAGAATTTCATCTAGAGGACTCTGATATCAAGTACTTCCAAAAGTAATGTGTAATGATGAAAATATATGTTGTGATCTCTATTCCGTATTAAAAATGCAAATGTCTCTGTGTTGTTGATTTTGATGGCAGGAATGACTTCAATATTTCTAATTTGATATAAGCATATAATTTTCAGTGAAATTACTGTTTATACATTTCTTCTTTTGAATGCAGATGTTACCATATTTAAATCTAGATTGACATTATATCCAATCATTCTGACCATATTTTAAAAAATATTCCCTTACAATAAGATTTATTGGATTGATACAATTTTCATCTGGCTGAGGAAGTGATAAATAATTAGTTTATTTTTGTGAAGAATGGGAAAGGACCCTCTTCAGATTGGGGAGAAGTCTTTCTTACTGATCCAGCTATACTTAAGTCGTGTCGTTTTCCAGATCGCTGGCAGTTCCTAAGATCCGCAGGTGATATGCGGGAAAGATATTGACGCTTAGCCTGAGTAAAGTCCTCACGGGTGGTTAGTCATGGGTCAAGAGAGTATTCCATTTTTTTCATATCTGTAATGCATTTTCTTAATCGTGAAGTAATTATTGTAGGTGAGGCATTATTTTATAATTTGAAGCTATTTATTAAGAATTTTAAAAATATCTTTTGATTTATATATGCCATGATGTTAATCCATTTTTTTAATCTTTGAGGGTACAGTAGACCCTGAGCTCGGGTTTAAATTTTTCCTTCCCTCTCCCCAAAATATGTAGCCTCTTAGTTCAGTGAAGTTTCAGGGGTGCTGGGATATTTCCAAGGGAATGCCTAGCGCAGAGCAATCTTCGCGACTTACTCTTAAGTGCACTTTTAATTTTGCTCAATTATAAATTGCATTAGCGATCCAATAAGCTCCATTTGCCTCTTCACGGTAAACGTTAAGTGCTTTATCCTCCACCTCCCTCCCCGGCCTCCAGCCGGGTCCACCAGATCGAATATTCCCCTCGAGGATAATAAAAAGTCCTTTGTGACGCTATAGATTTAGTATTTCTTTTGAAAATTCCCCTATCCTTCCTGCAATAGTGATGATGGGTGTGGACCATAAACGAAATTGTTTTCCTTTTATTCTCTGTCCTCAATTTACGACGGCACTTAACGGTGCTCGTCCAAAAGAGTGAGATCTCCTCTTAAGAGTCTAACGGAGGGACGGTAGTGAGTGACACATCCCCAAGGGGTGCGATGTTTCCGAAATCAATTTAACTTTTTCCCTTAGACTGCTGATACGGACAAGGGACATCTATCTATTTCTCAGAAATTTAACGTCGACAATTATGTCCGTTTATAGTTGATTAGTATGAGCAGGTCCATTTGTTGATACAAAATTTTGTCCCTTCACCTTCTTATGTCGTGGGAGAGTCACCCTGAAAATGATTTTGAAACTGTAAAAGCATTCTTTCGAAGTGATTTAACCCGCGAACTTCGAGATGCCAGAACGGCGCTTTACCGACCTGACTACTGCGATCGGCATGATGAGAAAATAAAAAGGTACAAGAATATTCCGCCCGTGAGATTGATGGCAGATAGCTTTTGGTTGATAGAAGGTCGGAAAATGCCATCTCACACAGTCATACGGTTAGCCGGGTGGCGATAATATTTCAGTTCCCGTGATTATTCTGGCAGTCTGTTTGCGTCTTCCGTATTTATGCTCAGCCGCAATTAGAGTTTTGACAGATTTCTCTGGACCTCCAACACTAGATATTACGGGACGTGAGATGGAGGAACTCCAACTTCCTACCTCAGGGGCAGCTGGTTGGAGCGTTGTATACCTGACTAGTACTATCTATTATCGTGTTATGCGGGTATTTAATCAAACGACGTGGACCTCACATCAGATGTTGCACTGGCGGCGATGATCGTTTCCTCTTATGGCGATGCAGCTTGCGAAGGTAATGAAAAATGTGAATAACGGTTTCCATGCTAGTCTCTGAGCCAGATCTAAACTGTTTTTCTTGAAGAAGAGAAGCCCGATGTGAGATATATTTTCCTGGATTTGAGACCTATCTTTGTATTTTTTTGCCGTTTTTTAAACCAATAGAAATCCTCGAGGAGATTTTGTAACTCCACCGCTCGCTCGTTAAGAGAAATAGGCGACGCTTGTCGAGTTTCTTTTTTCTATTCGACCACTCGAAAGTCTCCATTGGAAAGGGCTGCAGCCCATTTTATAAATGAATGCATTTGCTAGATTACATGTAATCAGAGTAAATGTGGCAATAGGTTTAATGAAAGTTTTTGTCGTTCAACTTCAGGATTTTGCCCAAGCAGATCGAGAATATAGCTAAGGACGCCCAATGTTTTTTCTTTCGAAACAGTATAAAGCAAAATGAAAGTGGTGCCTTTTATAGAAAGCTGTACGTTCACTTCAATTTAAAAGATGTGCGTGTCATTCTTTTTACTTGAGTCCTGTCATATAAACGTTTCCTTTCCTTGTCCTATTCCTCTCTTCATTACTGCTTCTCCCGTTTTTCCTGGGAGAAATAGTGAAATCAATAGAATGGTCCTTATCCATTTTTGCTGACAAATTTAGATGTTTGCATAGCCTTTCTTTTTCTCCAATGTCTCTATATCTCACGTATTATGTGTATACTGTTCATATAATGTGCTCAAACTATAGTTCCTTTAGACTACCGCTCAGTAATTAGGAAGAATTGTTTAAAACTCATTATAGTGATATTTCAGTAATTGAATCTCTGAGTAAAAATTTGTGTGTGAAATATCAGAATTCTCATGTTACATTCAAAATGCATTACACGTTAAATATTTTCTATATTAAAAATATCGTACAAACGTTCGTGTCGTGCGTATAAACGTTCTTAGTATTTGAATTGTATATATTGGGTATTGGGTAACAATGAGGAAAATTAATTTCAACACATGTCATCAACTTGCTCTATATCTTCTCTGTCCTTTTTAGTTGGCAGTCTCTCGATGACAATTCAAATTTTGCCTCACGGTGTGGAAGTTTAAAACGGCCTTTTTTTTTGTTTGTAATGAATTAGCGCTTCAATTTGAAATTCGTGAATCCGTTTTGACGTCACTCCATGAAACTTTATCACCTCGGGGGTGGTAAACTGAAGAAGAAAAAAGATGAAATAAAAATCGTTAATTGCATTCCTTCTTTTTCCAAAACAAGGAAAGCGGTTTCGCGCTGCAGTAACATTTTCATTCAGTTTTGTTAATTAAGTTCGGGATCTTTTGGGCCAACGGTATTTTTTTTGTTTGCCGATTTGTAAAAAAAAGTAGAGGCAAAACTGTTCCTAATATTGATGTTATTTTCATGGTAATAGATTCTTGCTGTACAGTTGCTTCGCTATAAGAAGTTAAGAACTAAAAATGAAGTGGTAAAAGTACTTAACTCGGTCCTTGGGGCTTACGATGTAACTGAAAACTCCTGTTGGGATTACCATTGTCATTTAAAACAATATAGTGTGTCTTAGTCAGTAGCCCTATCTTATATACTTCATGCCAAGAACCTGCCTTCTAAACTTCCTTCCATATATCTTTCAATTGAGTTAAATGCTGCATAATTTACCATTTTGAACTCTGATTTCATTTTAAGGGACATCAGTTTTTATACTACTCATTTTGCCTTGACGTCGCAATGCTTATTGCTAGCAATACACACATTCATTAGATATTCTCCGCATAGTGCTGGAAAAGTGTCTGTTCTAAATGAAGGAGCAAACGAAATAATTTCCTCTTTGCATATATATATATGTAGAATAATGGTGAAAAATCCCATTGGACGTACAATAAAAAATTCACAGGGCAGACAGATGAGGCTACACAAAAGAAAACACACAAAAGTAAACATGCTTGTTAAATATTCGGAGGCATGGACCTCCTTCCTCAGAAGATTAGAACGAAGTGAGCAGGATAGAAGGTTGTTGGAGGAAAGTCAAAGATAGAGGATGCAACGTGCGGACAAGCAATTGATCTTGAGCTTCAAATCTTGGGGACAGTAACACGCAAACCTTTGTTGCCCACTTGAACTTGTGCGTCCCTCTTCGGACCGTGGTTCCCCGATACTTTTCCTCACTCGAAACATCCCTACTTCGCCACCATGAAAATCATTTTGGACCGAAGTCGGGCGAGGGAAGCAGAAACGCAACCGACGACGAGGACGATTCCCCTTACGCCGGTTGCGCCTCGGTATCGTCCCTCTCTCTTAACGGCCTGTCAGCCGCAAATACCCAACCATCCACGCCTACCTCACACCCCTTCGTCTCCTTCTCCGGTATCAGATTACGGGGATGAACTCCTCTCTTCAAAGGAGGCGGCGGCAGGGGGGGGAGAGGGGTGGTCGGGCGTCTTCGGAGAACCGTGGGATGACGGGGCAAAGTTAGGGAGGGGCGAGGAGGGGATGAAGAGGGCGAGTGCGATAAAGGGAACGCGCCGCGAAACGTCTCGGCACCGTCAAAGGGCACAAAACCCCCTTTTTCCGCGGGCACATCGATCCATGATCCTTAAATTCCTCCCATTCAGCCGAAATTGGATTCAGTTATGCCGCGAATGGGGATTTCTTTCGCTCCTCCTCCACCCCAATAGTTCCTTCCTCGGAGGATGAGGTGATTTTCGGGGTCCTCTTGCGATAACAAGACTGTGCAAAACCTGGGAGGATGTTGGATGAAACTAAGTCTGTGTGTGCTGGGGGGCGGGGGGTGACTTGGAGTGGGAGGGAAGATTTTGTGAGGATCTCGGCAAGAGAAAGGACGGATCGGTATTCCGTAAAGGACTCGTCACCTGGCGCGATATACGGCGGACGTTGTTGTTAGCGGGTCTTGGCATCCATCCCGTTCGACACTAAACTGATTTTCCCGAGCGATTATGCGGAGTGAATAACATTATGCGTGCTCCGTGCTCCACGCTTTCTTTGGAATTCGATAAGAACTAGGTCAACCGCGGTGGTTGCTGGAATTCGCGTGGAAATGTGGGCAGGTGTGGTATACTGTGGATTCGAGGACTAGGAGTTGGTGTTCATCGTCTCAGTTTTCAAGTCTGTCTCCGCACTTATTGGCGCATCAGACCGAGAAGAAAAGTTTGAGGATGGAAATGGAAGTGTAAGGAGGAACGGAGGAGAGAAACCTGGCGTCGGATTAAGCCTTCCTTTACTGAAAGACCAAATTTTGTCTACGTAATGCGACCACCCTGAGGACAGATTCATTCTGTAGTCCTTCTTCGTATTTTGGCCACAGAAGCTCTTATCCCTCTCTTACACACAATGTAGGATTATGAATGTTCACTGAGGTTAATTTTGCTAGTGAATATCCTCTTATCTTCAGGTGTGTTTTAATAAATATAATGTAACGCTTGGATAGAGACGAATTGTAATTAAAACGTGTGCACAAGAGGATGTGAAGCTGTTGGCAGTTGCAACAGGTACACGACAAATGGCAACTGGCCGACGGACAGAGTACTGTACTGTACCGTTTAAAATCCCAAATAGTACTGTACTCAAAGAGCTCTCCAAATACTACTCAAGTAGGGACAGGAATACTGCAGAAAAATCTGCCACTTCGGAATCCGGAATCAGGCCCTCACAATGCGAATCCAATACTTTACCTACTATTCATCGCATAACCAAACCCCGCTTTTTCTGTTGCATATTATGCATACCGCTGCTTTTGTTCATAGCGTATCTTGAGAGGAAGGTAGCAGGAAAAAGATTCGAGCTCTTTCATTGTCTCTTTGCATATGACGTAGCGTGGCGGGCCATTGTATTTACTCCATTTGTTTTTCATCTCTTTCAGCAAATCCTCGACGAAAAATCGTGAAGCATTTCTTTACTTGTTATTGTATTTACTCCTTATTTTTTTCATCTCTTTCCGCAAATCCTTGACGAAAAATCCCGAAGCTTTTCTCTGTGCTGGAACTGGACAGTTTTAAGTTCAAGACAATCCCTAAGGGTCTGAGTGGGGGAGGTCGAGGATAAAAATAAAACATGCGGATTCTGAATAAGGGCCGGCTTAGGGTGGCCTGATGGCTCGCCTGTTGATCCCTGCCCTTCCGCGCGTGCGGTCCCCGCTACACTTCGTTCCGGGACATCGATCCACTGTCCTTCCGGTCGAAGAAACCCTTAGGTTCGGAAGAGGAGAAGGTGGAGGAGAAGTGTGGCCGGTCGGGTATCCCCCTTGGTCTCGAGATTACGCGTCGCCATGGTAACGAGGGGTCGGAGAGTGTCTGCAGGGTTTGAGCGCGCCTTGTGGGGAGGGGGAGTGGGTGGGTTGAGGAGGAGGAGGGTAATGGTTGCTGTGGGAGGAGCGGAGGATGGGTGTATACGATGATGACCGTTGAGGGATGATGGTGATGAAAGCGAAGTGACGGAGGAGGCGGGCCGCAGGCTACTACTTGTCGAGGATTGCTCGGAGACAAGAAATGCTACTTTCATTTCCCGAGATTAGACGCCGTACTCTCATGCGTTCCGTGGACTGAATCGCCTCATATCAGCATCCAGCACCAAAAGGGCTAAATTAATAACGGCATGTTTAAGCCTAGAAATGAGCTGTTAATCCTCAAGTGTGTGCATTAATGATTAGATGATTATTATTTTCTTGGTGGGGATGTATTTATTTTGATGAAATAAGTGGAAAATGGCAGAGAAAATGTGAAACTAAGGTTAGGTATATACAGTAACGGTGAATATCTGCATACATAATATTTGTAGACGACAAAGTCTTGATTGCGGTGGATGAATATTCCTCCGTTATTCATGAGCAATAACTTAAGTTATGACGTCATAACTTTTCTATTCGTAAAATAGCTAATTAATTGTGATTAAAAGTTAAAAATCTTGCAGGCATAACGTTCCTCATTAATATTTTTATATTTTTTATACAGTTTATGGTAGGTGCTGAAGTAAGGTTTCTCCTCTGATTAATATAATAAGCTGTTATGTAGTTGAAATGTAGATAGCGTAGCTTGAAGTGTATGCTCATAGTTCTACTGACCAATTCTTGTAGGCTTAAATGGAATTAAAATTATTGCATGACAGGTGATACCTAAACGAATATTAAGAATCATATCACATCGTAAATTCTAATTAATTAGTTGTACATGGCTAGTGCATGCACAACGTACACATTTTCATAGTTAAGTTTTTTTATGGTCCTCATCGCATGTAGGTAGATGATTCAATGCCTAATTGGTGATGATTCACCCCCTGCCACACATTTTAGAGGTGGCTCGATGGGTAATCGATGGACGACGTGGTGACTAGATTACTGCCGCCTCCAATCCATAGGGTCCGGGTGCGAATATTCTTAGTGGTAGATTTTTCATTGGAAAATTAATTCCTACTTGAGTGCTAATGGGGGGCACTTAAGGATGTTAGCCCGTGGTACCCCTTGGCGCCTTTCAGTAAGAGTACGCTAATGCCGACGCCGGGTTTCTCTCCACTATTTTTTTCGTTCTCTGAATAATCCTCCCTCTCACCAATTACACGTCTTATTGCGCAAATGACCTTTGTTCCCATCGCCTCTCCCAAACGACAACTGCGACAACATGAATTACGTTTAAGGTGGGGACGAAATCGGGAGAGACCTGAGACAACTCAAAATTAATTAATTTATAATAATGCTTTTGATCTAATTCGCCCTCAGGCACAGTCATGACCGAGAATCCATCCATATTTGTCCTGCCTCATTTGAATGATGATGAATTCGATATTGTTGAATGGCAGTGTGCAAAGAATAATCAGTAGTATTATTTTTTTATGTTTCAACTACGTAGCTTACAGAAGAATTTCTGCAGAGATTAAATCATTCGCCTTGACTGGGATTCAAAACTGGTTCTTCTGAATTTATGCCAGTTGCTTTATCCAGTGGAACTACTAAGGCTTCCTTATTCTCTGAGGCTTTCTAAAGGTTTTAAAAATTATGGATAACTTCGTTAAGTTTTTTCTCGATTAGTTCGAAAATCCTGAATTTGTTACTTACTGATTGTATGACTTCGTTTCACTTAATTTTAAAGTACACTCTTAAACTGAACATAATGTCTACGCCCAAAATAAAATTCAAACCCACGAGCTTTTACCTGACAGTCCGACGCCCTACCGTCCTGGCCACCGCTACAGGCTTGGACTTTGACTCAGTAAAAGAAATAGGATAAAATACAGAGATGTGCTATGGCATATTTATGCATAGAACGTTGTTTCTCTTAGCGAGTATTTCCTGCAGAGAGGATTTGGAGACGAATGTTTGTTTATCTAGAAAGAAAACTTAGTGGGAAAGAGATGAAACACGCTGAAGACTGCAATAGGAATGACATATCTGGATTGAAGAAAGAATGCAATCTGATTATTTTTGGAGTATATAGGGAAAGATATAATGAATATTTAGTAATTGAAATTATTAGAAATTTCGAGAGAGAAAACTTTTAGTTACCATGATAGCAATCGTAAAAATCTTCATTTTAAAGTTGAGAGCATCCGTAAATTTAAGTTGAAGAAACGATCCACGCAAGTTTCTGCAACAACACATACACCTTTATCTTCACTTATAACTAAATGTTAAGTATATTTAGATCCTGTGTCTGAAGGAGTATTGCATGGTTTGGAAGGGCATGATAAACTTTTGGCGGGGATAAGTTACATTAATGGGAAAATTGGAAGCAATGGTCTTAAAGGGACTCCCAGGATGGAAAACTGCCACAATGGAAAGGCGTCTTGCGAGACGTTTCTCGCTTAAGGGTCTTCTCCTGAGATTTCCAGTGGTTTATATTTACCTAGCCAAAGTTATACTAACCCTTTTGTCGCGAACTTTTTAATTCGCCATTAGTTTCCCCCCCAGTCCAAAGACTGACCAATTGCATCCCTCCATTCTCTTCGATGCCAACTAATTCTTTGACTCCGAAGATCCAAAATTCCTCTCTTTTGGTTGGTTGTGTCAGTTCCTTATGCTGTGGCCATCCTACTGAGTTATCCTCCTTTACTTTATTGCCCAAAATGTACTAAATATTTTCATTGCGGCTGCAACAGCAATTCGGTAGCACGCTGGTGTGGAGGTAGGGGGTTCAAATCACGCCCCAGGCATCCTGTGTTTTATCGGGATGGACCTTAAATTTCGCTGAGCAATGTTGGAGAAGCTTAAATATTATTTGGCTATTGCTGCTAATATTTGCACCTGCTGAACATCTCCGTTCTTATCACTTTTCTTTTTAGCACCTATATTCTTCACCCTTTTTCGCAGTCGATGATCAAGCACTCCTGCCACATTTCCTTGTGGTGGATCGGAAGTTAATATTTACGGAAGATCGGAAGTTAATAGTATATATATTGAGGTATTAAGTCGGCTTGGTTCTTATAGTCGTATAACGCTCCGAATGAGCCGAATTTCACCTCCAATATCTTTTATGCGCTTCAGCTAAATTTCATCGGTAGCTAAAATCTTTTAAGCTTTCGCCCGCCATGAACCAGCGGACCTGCAGTCCCTTGTCTGCTTTTCCGATGGCTGGAGTTTCTCGTCCGTGCGATGAGACGGTCACCACGGCGATTTTTCTTTCGTGGCCACGACGACGGAGATTCACCTGTGTGCATGCGTCTAACCTCATTCATTCTCTGGAGAAACGTCTCCCTCCAGCACTCTCCTTTTCCGCTCGGGAGCGACCCGATGCCTTTGACTTGAAGAGAAGAGATAGGGAGGGAGTGAGATCGTCGGAGATGAAACGCTTGCGTCGTCTCCTGCGCGCCGCCGGCTAGCACATTCGAACTTGAAGAGGAGATCTCGTTTGGAGTCTTTAACAGCAGCCGTGTGGCGGATCCATCCCTTCCGAAGGGACCGATCTTCTTTATGTGCCCGACGTCTTCCCCTCCTCCCCCTCCCCCGACTCACCTCCTCATCCCACTCTTCCCCATCCGACGATGGGGAGATTTTCTTTTGAGTGAGTTGAAATTACGTCGTAATCCGGGGAGAGCGTCGTGACGCTTTGCCGCCGGCATTCTTTCCATGGTGGATGAGGTTAAAAAAAGAAAAGAAACCTATATGGACATAACCGCCCGAAGGGCGACGTCGAACGAACGAACGAAAGGGGTGCGGAGAGAAAGGAGGATAAGGCAGGGGATCGGGTGCTTCGGTCCCGTGGCGTGAAAAATGTGGGGAAAGTGTCCCGTCTACAGGATATTTTTCCCTCGGCGAAGCGAAAGGGTGTTAGGGGACAAGGGATCAAAAAGGGATTGGGATATGTATCCAGGATCCTCTTCGATAACGGCACGTGTTATATATGTATAAATACATACATTTTTTAAATTTATATTTATAAGTTCTCCACGAGCTAGGATAAAACAAACACAGACAAAAATAAATAAAGGACACTCACAATTGCTTGGAACTGTTTCGGCGCACACTGCGCGTCAAAGCAGTCGAGTGTCCTTTATTTATTTTGTGTTTTATTCTCACTCGTCGAGAACTTATGTACATATTCCGCATTCATATATGCATATTAATTCTCTTCCTAATAGCTATTACACATTTGATTTAGTGAAAATACATATTTAATAGCCTGATTGCGGAATTACACAACTTATTTAGCATATTTTTAAATTTGTAAAATAAATTGTCGATAGTGATTTCCATCAATTACCTTACTACTCTTAATTTTACCATGTGCATCTGAGCGTCGTCGGTAAGGGGCGCAAGAAGTAAATACGTATGTCCGTATATGCTGAAATTGACCGACCTTGCATTAGCATTAACATGCGATGCCACTCGCAGTACCTTCTAATTTCCTTACATAGACCTGCCTCCCCCTTTTCATGATACAAATGAGATTCTTTATGCTATTTCATTTCTTGTGATTCATATATCTGGTATGTAGGATAATAAATAATAATTTATAGTCGAAAATAAATTAACACTTCATGCTGGAAAACCGATTTTACCATTTATTCTTTCGGGACAATGAAAACGTGTTTAAAGTCAAACCCGGGACTATCAGCTGAATCAAAAGTAGCCTACAGTACGCGGGTTTATGATTGCATTTACTGATTTATCAAATTGTCATATTCGTGCAACGTATGGTTCTCCAAATAATCGATTATATAATTAAATACTCCAAATAAATTATAAATTATAACTAATTATAAGTGATATACTCCATACAATCAAATAATCGAACGGTTATTAGCTAATCATTTTATATCATAGAAATGTGATACTTTATTCTTTAATTTCCCTCATTGATCCCACATCGTGATGCGATCGCCGTATTGATTCTACCCTCCTCCCCTGCGGCCATGCATCGGCGGAAACCAAACCACCACCAGTCGCCGCATGGCCGCGGGACTAGTATTCTCGATCCACAGATGAGCTCTCCCTTCCGGAGGCGTTTTGGTTTCGGGTACTGATAAATGGGGAAGGGTGAGCGGAGGGCATATTTATCGATGCAAACGGATAAGCATCACTAGCAGCCCGCATTCATATTCCGGGTTTGGTAAAACGTTGGGTGACGCTCGTCGCATCATTGTTTCCGACCTTCCTCAAACCGTACCTGATCGCTCAGTGCGCAATCGGCTTTAAAGCTATCGGCTTGAAGGAATGGTGTGAAATCGATCGTTCGGTGAGTGGATTCAAGGTGTGACAATGGTCATGTGATGAGTTTTAGGCTTGACTGCTTGAAGCGCTTCGAGATTCTGTGAGGTATTATCGGTCACATCAAATATTCGATCGCGACTACTGATTGAATGCAGGTGTAAAGTAGTAGTGTAATTAGGTTCTTAGGTGCTACAGTACTAAGGGCATATCTCACCAGATAGCCTAACGTAATATTCGTTCCAATCCTTGGGCAACCACATCTATGCCTGAGTCGGTATTTGAACCCAAGACTTTTATATTGTAAGGCTTTAGAGGTAGTGGTATTAGGGTTTTTGGTCTTTCAACTGCTACATCTACATCTACGTAATACCCTGCGAGCCACCCCAGGGTTTGTGGCAGGGGGGGAAAATCACCATACATGCACTACTGACAAGCAAATTAAGAGATACAATAATACTAATACGTCAGGCACGAAGCCAGAAATATGCGGAGGGTGGGGGGGGCTAGCGCAGGGTAACTTGAAACAAATCTGCTTTGCCCATTCGGTGCCGACATGCTTCTAATCTGTTCCTTAAATTTTTTCATCATCATTGGTCATCAATCCTCAGATTGGTTTGACGCAGCTCTCCACTGAGTCCTTCTATCGGCTATTTTCTTCGCATTTTTTCTCTTTTTATTTCTTCTCATCTCAGTCTTCAAATTTTTTCAGTACTCGGTATTTACTTTCACAGTGTCCTTTCCTATCTCTTCTCACTGGTATACTTCACTGCTTACCTTGTTATGAAGCAGTTAATTTGACCGGCCCCTGAACAGAAGTTCAACGCATGCATGCATATCAGATTGAAAGGAACAATTATTAACCACACACATGGATCAAACTAGTGATCACACTTCAAGTCACTTAACACTTGAATTTTACGCAGTGTAATCCGGATTATCATGTGCAGTTAAAATCAGAATTGGGAAAAAATTTCGTGGGGGAGGGGGGGCTGAAGCCCCAGAAGCCCTCCCCTTAATGGTGACGGATGATAAAGCAGGACAACAACGTCATTATCTTACCAGCTATCTTGCCATCTATCGTATCCCTGCGTGATAACCGGGTGCAAAATCACAATTTGGGAAAACATCATTCGGAGAGGGACGTGGGAGAGGCTGAGACCGCTGCCTACGTGCGGAGCGGGGCTCTCGCCCTCATTAGTGATGGAAACGCCTCCGTGATCGCGCTCGTGCGTGCGTTACTCCCTGACCAAGGGTGATGCGGCGCGACGCGGCGGTGTCTTTCATTAGAATGCGCATTGTCCAGGATATGCTGTGATATTTGGGCTGCAAATTTGGTATTGAAGGGTCAAGATTAAGAATGCCTTGACATTGAAAGGAGGTTCTGCAGTGAAATGAAAGTCGTGTAATTTTTTCCTATTTTGGAACTTCTAAAAAAAAAAAAAAAAATATGCTCTGCAAAAGAATCGCAACTCACTTTTTCGGAACATGCACGTGACATCACCTCTGATTCGTGTTGATAATAGGTGTGACTTTTGAAAATACAATCTTTTGGGTAGTATGTCAAGATTGCAAAAACCTATGTCAGATGTGAATTTCTCCAGGCAGTAAAATAGTTGTGAAACGAAGGTAGCAATCAGCCTTATTGTAGGATCTATTGACTACAAGAACCGATGTACCTTCCGATGGAATGCCTTATTTCGATTAAAAATTACGATGCATTCGGCTCGATGGAGAAGCAATCATCAAAAGCTTTATTCGTCTCCTTAACTACACAACCTACCAATTAGTATCTATACTTCACCAGGTATCTTAATTTCTTCCAATGTCGACTTTGTCGATATTTCTTTAAGGTAACTTCTTATCAAGTTCCTTTCCCCTGTTTCGCGCACGGTACATATGTAATCTATGGCGTTAGGCTCAACGTTGCGAAAAAAAAAATTTCTATTAGTATAAAAACTTTTGTATATTCCACACTTTAATAGTAAAGACACAACCGGTTTCATCCACGAGCTGACGTCATCAGGTGATTGTCCAGAATGCTTTAATACTTAATATACTCTGTAGGTGGAGGTAGGTAGGAGGCCATGGATTGTGGGAGGGAGAAAGTAAATTCATGACAGATGGAAGGAACCAGGGTGAGCCAAAGAGGTTTTTTAAAAGGGGGGATTTCTAGCCTCAAGTTTTAGGTCGTTGGGCGTTGGCCGCAGGATTTTATTCCATCGCCTGAAGTTGATGCTCTATAATTTTCTTGTAATGTATTTATAAGGTAATATATATATGTATTTATAAGATAATATATAATATATTTATTAGAACTCATAGAATGACAAATATTTTACGTATCCCGGACTCGAATGCAGCACCTTCAGTTGCGCATCTATATATTACCCTGCCAGCATCCGCTGGGGTGTGTGGCAGGGGGTGGAAGGTCACCTGCTATGAAGTAGACTTTGGCTGAAAATAACATTTGTTGATTAATATTGTAGTATGTTATGTCAAGTATTTGAAATGATTATATTTTTTAGCGTTCTAACCATGTATTTTGCAGGTGGAAAAAGTAATTATTGTATCGCTCTTGTCTTATTTTGTATCGCTCGGATCGGTAGTTAACCTCAATTGGTTTGTCGTTTCTGTACGCACTGATAGTGTAGTGTGTGGTTAGAAATATGCTTACGTAGTTATATTCGAATTCTTGAGATTTGAAAATTTCAAGTAACTTAAATTTTGCCAACCTTTCGGTCTCCAGGGTCTTCGACCAAGCCCTTCCAATAGCCGATGGATTACTTCTGTTCCCCATAGAATGTTTTTACAGAACGCGCTATTTCTACTGTATATTTGACTAGCGAATTAAATCTGTCTTATCTCAAATGCCTACTACAGATACCATGTGAGTCCATGCAACTACCAAATAACATCTTTCAGTTACTCTTCTACTTGAACAGTGATCCACCATGAATTTTCCCTTTGTGATTTGAGTGCTTCAGTAGTGTGGTTATAGCTCACTAAATAAATAGCGTGTTCGGTCATTGACCAGCACTGTAGGAGCAAGCCTGTCACGTTATCGTACTAGATACATCCTCTATATATTTCCCGCAAGAATGTACGAATATTCTTTTAAGTCCCTGTAACTTTGCCTTGGCAGGAATACTCACCGTTCAAAACCACAGTCAGACGGGTCCACCATGGTTCCTCCCTCCGTGATTCAAGTGCGTTGCGGCGAATCCGCAATTGTTTTACTAAGCTTGGCACAAGTAGAGCAGAGTGATTTATTCTGGCAGTGGAGTCGGGGGAAAACCTCGAGAATATTGATCTGTCTCAGTTGGTGGAGAACGAAAAGACATCATCAGACGGTTGGCACATTATACGTCCTCTCTGGTTTACTCTGCCAAGACGCTCCTGCTACGACTATTACGGCATCTCCCGTTTGCCCTCGCCTCCGCCTATCCTTGGCGAAAATAAATTCTCCTGATGGAGTCCATTGCCTTTACGTACTTGGTTGGGTTCTGCTTCCCTTAGTATTGCATTTCTCCCGTCGCTGTTAGTGGGTGAGAAACTAAACCCCTATTTTTATCACTTTATACATGAAGTGTTAAATCTGTTCCAGGCATTGGGAGGGGAATTTTGTGGGAAATGTATAAAAAGGGATAGGTCTACCTGGTTATTTTCCACTCGAAAATTTTTCCTTCGTTATCATATGGAGTTCCGGGCGATAATCAATCACAATTTTGTGCGTTAAACTTTTTATAAGGAATCATTTTTTGTGAGGCATCGTGTTTCGTTCCAACCTCGAGTAGTGATCAAAGTGAAAGTGATTAGTGGATTTCATACCTTTAAAAGTCATGTAAGATAATTTATTTCGCCTCAGTACTTGTCTGAGACATAATGAACTATTTGTTTCCTCGTGTTTTTTTCTCTCCGAAATGTTTATTTTCAAATAACTCACTATGGACCTGAGAGAGTTCTGTGGACCAACCTGTCTTCAATCCTCCACATTCCTGTTAGTTTTTGCAAGGACCTCTGATCATAGATTCCGCCAGTACATCCTATGCGGATACCTTTCCCCTCAAGTCCTTCCAATCATGTCAAGGTGGTTGCATGAACTTAAGGGCGGTGTCTTTAATTGACTGCAAGGAAATATTTTTGTGCATATATTATTTATATTTATTTATTTATTCTATAAATGGAATCCTTTCTGATACTACGATTGATTGATCGCAGAGGAATTGGAGCTTATTCGTTATGTTTTTTGATGGGACATGACGTAGTGAAATGCGTTTGAAAAACCATTTTTGATTACCGGAAAGGAAAACATTTTCTTTTTCGGAAATTGCATTTGAAAAATTTTATGCCAGGGACTGATTAGATTTGTAAATTCTTCGCAATATATGTCCCAATCGTGTTCCGGAGACCGGCCGTCAACCTAATAATTCGGTGAATCAATCGTAATGAACGGTGAACTGTGTCCTTGGTGCATAGAGCGTATTAATTAAACCCTATGGTAGTTTTTGGTTAAAAAAATGGCGTTGATTGATATTGATTCTCATTAAGGGATGGGGGTAAGGCCAGAGAAGATACAGCACCCGTCATGTATCGTTGAATGGAATTCCGAAGAAAATATTTCAAAATGCATGAACGCAACTGCCTTCAATGATTCATCAATTTTTGTTTTGGTTTATTCATAAAGCAATAATTTTTGTAATCACTTTATACATGCAGTGTTAAATCTGTTCCAGGCATTGGGAGGGGAATTTAGTGGGAAATATATAAAAGGGGTAGGTCTTCCTATTTATTTTCCACTCTAAAAGGTCGTAATCGCTGTAAAAGCTTAGGGATGAATGTGACTGTGATTGCCAGATGCCTGTATATTCCTAAATATATAAAGCGATTCGGTTTACTGTTGGTATTTGTCGGCATGCGGCGTTTGTACTGAGGTACCAATTAATCCAGAGAGAAAAAGCAATACGCTTAAAATATTAATTGCAATAACTGTTTCAATTATTTAATCCGTTCATATTCCGGATTCGAAATTAGGCTTCGTATCACATTGAAGGTTGCAATTTTTTAGGACAATAATGAAAATAAAACATTAAAAATCTCTCCGAAAGTGTTGTAAAATATTTTTAAAATTTTTGGTAAAGTTATTTTACCAAAAATAGAAACTTGAAAATCCAGAGAATAGATGTTTTTATTTCCTTCTTGGCATTCTCGTAGTCTTTTTTCGTTACTAATTAATACTAATTAATATTAAAGGAAAGATTTTTCAATTTACAATTTTCCACAAGTAACCGTAAGTATTCCGTGAGTAAAATTGCATTATCTTTCCTTTAATATGGAACGTTTCCACCACATCTCGCCTGAATCGGGTTTGTTTAATACCTATTAAGTTCGAAAGGAAACAAACATTATATGATTTTTTTAGGAGAGAGACGGCAAAACTTATTAATGGAATAGGAAGGGCGGCGCGAAATGACCACGACGTCGATGCGCCCTAAAAACCTACATACTACTACTACTACGGAATAGGAAGGCAACTGCTAGAAAATTTAGAACCGTTGCTTGTATATAATATTTTTTTAAATAAATGTATTCTTAAAGCTTTAGAGATATTACTAGGCAGTGACAATCAGTCACACCAAAAATGACTTACATGCATTAATGGAACATATATATTCTAACCTCTTATAACCGTGTGATGCTTAATCAGGTGGTGAAAATGCCATCATGTTACAGGGAAAGATGGCAAAGTCATTATTTTTAATTTTTTTTAATTTTTGTAGGAATGGGGATGCTTTCAAGTAAAGCAGAGACAGGATTCCTCTTAACAGTGAACATTTCATGGTCTTCACTCATAAATGCTTCCAGGAAATATTTTTATGCTGATGTATTTCTTGTTGTTATCCATTACAGTAGAACTAGGTGGAGCATAGGAAAACGGTCAGCTTCTAATTATTGCAGAATCTTTCGTCCAGACCTGAGTTATCTGGGAATATTGTTGCATTTTTCCTCCATTTTCGCCCTTTGCTCGCATTTTATTTTATATTTGCACGCCCTAATGAGGAAAAGATGCTAACATATTTGAAGACGTTCTCGGATGCATGCTCACATAAGAGTATAAATTAGCTACGTGTGTTAGACTCTTATCCCTTCAAAACATTTTACGAAGAATTACTCCTACATGCTGTCCAGCACTTTTGCCCCTAGCACTAAGGCTCTGAGGTGTACTCGTTCTGAAAATCTCCCGCAGACACTCTGCGTAGGAGTGGGCTTTGTGGCTGTTTCCGACTTATTACCCCAAACCAGCACAAAGTGTGCTTTTTGTGTACCGCAAACTCAACATGATGGGAGGCCGTTTGGCAGGCGAACCTTTGTTCTTCGGAAAGAGCCTTAGGCTTGAGTACCTTTTCCTGAGCCCGTGTCGAATATTTGAATCAGTCTTTGAATACCATAGTGCCCCATATTTTCTACTAGTATTTCCACTGAATACGCAACATCAATTCTTGAATGTTCATACCTTTTTCGACGTTTTTTTTACCGTAAAAAATATGATTTGGAAATTTCCTCAGCGTCGTTTCGTTTAAATATTTGTTCCATTTTTGAACACCGAGCACCATTGCTCGTATCGTTAATCTAACGTTTTGTGAACGTTTATAAATTTTATTTTGGATTTTTTGTTGCCAATATGCCCTCAGATTTTCCACAGTTAATTATTTAAACACTAATGGCCTGTTTTGTAAATGTCGTTCTTTTCTGCAGCTTTCTTATATTTTGATACCATTTAGTATGTTTAAAATTCATGTATTTACAAGAAATTCATGATTTTTTTACTTTCTCTGAAAATGTTTCTCTTTATATTTTGGCACGGAACCTAAGCGTATTTAAATTATGCATGTAAATGCCATTTATTCCCCAATTGGTTTGTTGGTAGTGGTCATTTGGGTAGGATTTCACAGTGGAAGGTGATACTCTGTGGAACCGATCCATGTCTCAAGGATAGAAAGTACTTGGTAAAATTCCACATAAAGTGTAATCAGTTACACCCTAGGTTTCACCCGTTAGGACATCATCAGGTAAAATACAACTCTCTGAAGACTGGCAGCTCTACATATACTATTTTATATATTTCAGAGAGTTGTATTTTACCTAATGATGCCCTAATGGGTGAAACCTTAGTTGTACATACCATATTAAATTTTTTGTGGAATTTGACCATGTATTTTTTATCCTTGTGTCATTGGGGTAGGAAACCGAACAACAAAGATAATTTACGCCACACATATAGGTTAGTGTTTTGGAAGAGGCGGGGATAATGGAGATTGAGGGAGGCTGTAGAGAAACTCGGCGTCGGACTTTTTCTGCTCTTTACGAAATTCCCCAATCCTACGACTTCACTCTAAACCAACAGGCACATGTCCACTCCTTCACTTTCTTGAATGAATAAGAGAATTCATTGCAGTCAGCACTCTTGGCCGTCGCTTTGCGTAAATCTTTCATGCTCTTCTTGCGATGTTTATCGTGGTATCATAGTATCTCGCACTGAGTCATGGTTTCGATGTAATCGAAACGAAATCATAATCAGTGCCACGAAGCTGTGACCACGAAAAATAAAATATCTCTGGATAGTTAGGCACATACTTCGTCAAGCATTTTGTCCAGTTAAGATCTGGTGCTCTTCCGTCGAATAGTAAGGAGAAAATCTTCTCGGGTCTTCCACCGGCCAATAAGGGCATCATCCTTATTGGACAACCTTCGTAAATAAGTCGAGCCTCGTTCCATCTGTGATTTTCGGGAAATCTTTCGGGACTCATCTGTTTCCTTGGCTGCGCGAAGTCCTTTTTTCGAAGAGGCTTGCTTTGGACCTTGGTGGTGGATATCATGTTATCAGATGGGTGAAAAATAGGCGATTCTTTGAGATACGTGGAAAGATGCGAAGCGAGGGGCGATGAAACCAGGCGGAAGATAGTAATTCCCCGAAGTTGATTGGTTTCGATGGTTTCCATGGCGACGCGTAAATATCGAAAGTGTGGAGGAGGATTATTAAGCCATCCTGGGAGATGAGTTCCTAAAAAAATTATGTGAGGAAGGGAGTTGGAACAGCGCATTGGAGAAGTAAACTTTTGTTTATATGTCATGGTGATCAGGCAGTACCTCTGGGCAGTTGGAACTAAATTTCAACAATCATAAAAAAATCACTTAGTGAATTCCACTTCAAACAAATGATTTATGATTTCTATTTGAAGTGGAATTCTGGAAGTTCATGTTTATTTAATTTCCGATGCGGGTAGATTTCACGCTGAAATAGCTGACTTCGTTCAATTATATCATTTGTACTTTTTGCAACGTGCTACTGATCACAATAGCTGTTAGTGAATAGAAATTCGATAAAGACATGAAATGAGGAAATCTTTGCAACTTCCCGCTATCGGAAAATCTGATTAATATAGAAAATGGTTTCTCGGAAACATGCCGGAAACACGCAGAAGGACCTCATCGAGGGAGAGTAGAGAGGTCATTGTTCTACCGTGGGACAAGCACGGAAGAAGAAAGCCCAGATTTCACAGGGTGTGCAGAGATTAAATAAAAGTTTTAGTGAAAACGTAAACATGAAGAGGAAGAAAAATTCTTCATTTTGGTATTGTGCCGATGTTGGAAGCTTCTATGTTATTCGAGTGGAGATCTATTGCTAATTTTTGGTAGGATAGGAAATGTTTTAAATTAATACGACTACTCCGTTTTTAGTGTAATTTTTTCTGTACATTATTGTTTCATTCATATTTGTGTGCCGTATATGTCTTCGTCTCAACCAAAATGACCTTTCTTTTTCTCCTTATCCTACCTTAAATGAAATATTTCTCCTAAGTAACGGCTTGTATCCTCCTATTAGGCGTCCTACTAAATTCCACCAATAGCTTAATTTCCTCCCCCACCATGCTCAGCACGTCATCATTCGTCCACCTATCCGCTAATTTATTTCTTCGTCTCTTAACCTTCAAATCTGTTCTCAACATGTCTCCCTATAGACATTGATATCAGATAAGGTTGAAATTAAGATCAATCTCTGAGATCATCATTGGCCCACGCTCTTAACTACCCCGTTATTGGTAGGTACCTATGTATTTTCAAGGTTTCGATCCTAACGTTCAAAACTCTGCTTGCCGCGTCTCTGTTTATGAGCGCTCGTGTTGCTAAAACAATTATTTGTATAATGGCATTAGTTTTAAATCTACATTTATCGAAATACCTTCATTGTGCGAAGTTATTCAATCTTTCCATCCCGTTGTGCACTCATCTTTATCCTCAATTTAGATTTTTATTTAACTGTCCTGGTGTAATATTATTTGATTTTGGGGTCATTGCACGTGACAAAGACATAATATCTTTCTAAAGGTGATTCCTTTATCTATTTTATTCAAAGATTATATTCATTAGTTGCGTCAGTGCGTACTGTATTATCTATGAATAGAAAGTTTTCATCTGGCTAGACTGTTCTATGTATGAATGAACATGAATATGTATTCATGCAAAATTGAGCTGTAGAGGTGTCCATGGTTGCCAAGTTGGTAACGCGCTAGTCTAGCAACCCAAAGGTAGCGGTTTCGGGATAGCGGTATAACCCAGGGAATTAATGTTGTGTTTATTCTAGGATTAGGATCTTAGGTTATACGGTGCGATATAACCTTAGCTGTTGGAGTACCTAAAACCAAAGACTAGTTCTACCACTTGAGCTTCAGAACTCTACTTAAATCTTCCATTATGTTCTAATGCATTTAAATTAAGGAATTTAATCCTGAGGGGTGTTTCAATAACAACAAATGTCGGCTCAAACATCAATTTTTCAGATAATTAGTAAGCTGATTTCCAGACCTCATGTTCAAATATTTAGATGGCTTTTTTAGGACCTAGTAACCAAATTGTAAACAATTCACCTCAAAAGAGCTTAAAGCCCTGATGAAGGAAAAAATGTAATTTCCGAAACGTCGGCCAAATGGTTCAATCTCATCATTTTCACAAGGAACTAAACCCCTGAAAAAACCGTCTATCATATCTATTTTTCAGATATTATATATAGAGGTCGAGTTTATCTCCTACAAATTAAAGATATCAAACAAAAATTCCCATACTTTAATTTGATCAACAGTGACGGATTAAGTTAAAGTAGTTGAGAGAAACGGTAGTTAAAAGTAACCGCAACTTATTAAAGCGTAGTCCATCGCGTTTAACTTGACGGGGTTGTTTTCCATCCGAGCGACGAATGAGGTCGCGTGGGAGGTTGGAAACGACTGACACGCGGCAAGCGAAAGGGTCGTTTATCCACTCCTGCTCCTGGCAAGGGGGGAGAGGCGACTGTTCCTTCCGGGTTTCCAACGGGCGAAAAAGCGAGGCGCAAAACAAGCCGTTAGGCGGAATCAAGCCGGCGCTCCCCGATATCAGAAAGTAGGCTACCCTCCACCTATTTGAGATCGCCTGGGTAACTGCAATTGAGATCACAGCTCATCTCCGCGATAGCTAAGCATTTGCAGTTATACCATTGCCTGTAGCGTGTACGCTTGGTACTAATACGAGGAATGGCTAGAAAACCTCGTACGTATGTCGCAATTTAAACCAAAGTCGTGAGGAATGTAAACCTTTTCGGATTCAGATTCATCGTCGAGGCCGTATAGAGTGTGAAAAATCTCAGCATGGTAACTAAAGGCAGTGGCTACAATTTAAGCACTGCATTTCACCCAATCTGAAATAAAAATTGCTTCTCAATCCTTCTCCCCAACTACAGAACGGAAAGTCTTCGTTCACTCTTATAATAACAAATTATAAAAATAATCGACAAAATTTAATATCAGTAGCTCTCCTGAAATATTAATATATATTTTTTCCATTCCTCTCTTATGTGCGTGTTGAGCTGATGGGTACTAAATATTTCTTGCCCTCGTCAACTCCCACCCAAAGCCATGATTGAAAGATCCAATCATGGCTTTCTTGCTTGATCTAACTTGATGATGATCTAGCCTATTCTGGAGAAGTGGGAAAATACGATCGTTTCAGGCAAATTACAAAAAGTTTAGAGGTATGGAAAGCTTAAGAAATACGAAATTGAACTGTTTTTGTTTAGACTATTAAGGTTTTATTTTTATGTCTAAACCAACCTCCGATTGGAAAAAAATCACAAGCGAAAACAATGATAAAATCAAATTGCCGCCACTTTGGACGCGACGGTGGTTTACTTCCACGTTACAGGATACGCTTAATTCGTCGCTGGTGTGGCAAGGCTCTTACAAGGTCGCAAGGCCATGAATTATAGAGAATAGTGGGAGCTTCCCGTAGCTCCAAAGGGATTATAAACATCCTCGTCGGCTGATTTATGCTGGCCGAAGATGAGAAAGGACCAAGGCAGGAACGGGGAGAGAGAGAGAGATGTTAGACGGTCTCGAATCCGACAGTTGGTTCCTTGCGAATTGATTCGACTTCATCCTTTTGGGGAATGAAACCTTAAAGGGAAAACAAAAGCTATCGGGTAAAAAAGAAGATTGTTCAAGTAAGACGCATTCTTCTCTGGCGATTTCCACTCTGCTATCTCACTAACTGTGCATATTAAAAGGAAGACGACCTGCCTGGAATGGCTTATTGAAAACAGCATTTGAGCCTCCTTGATATTTGTGTTCAATATTACAATTTGGGAGGAAACGTAGAAATCAGTGCCCTTGGAGTGTCAACTTGAGTGCATGGTGGTAAAAGAGGAAGCGAGTTCAGCTTGAAGCATTAAAATATGCAGGCAATCGAGCAACGCACTATCAGCTTCCACCCGTCTAGTTACACTTTTTATCACCGTCCATTTTCGTACATTGTGATAATACATTGTCTCGATATCGCGCAGAAGGAATTCACTGCCGGATGAAATGAAGGCATGTAAATCCATCGCTGTTTATAGTAGGTCTTTGGTTTGATTAATTACAAAGTTATTTTGTAAACGAACATAGCGATTTTGTGGACGTTTAGTTTAATATGAAATGAATGTCGTGGAAATACTCAAATATAACTTGTTATTCTGGGCAGAAGTTGTATTTGGATCCTATTTATATAATATACCGATCTTTGTTTCCGAATTTAAGTTTTCCAATATTATGCCGAAAATGTTTCAGTACAATACAGGTCCCTACATGAGTGCTGCGTGAATGTCACTTCAAGTCGAGTACGTCACCCGTCGGATGGGACGTTAAACTGTGTACCCGTTGACGTATTTCGCTCAATGTTGGCTAATCTCGAAATCTTGCTTCTGTCTGCCCTTCTCCGTTCCCAAAAAAAGTAATTCTACCGATAGCCTACTTACTATCTCTCCTTGTCAGCGAAAAAAGCTGTTTTGGGTACCTTTCCTGGCAAATAATATATTTTAAAGCATCATAATCCTAAGCCAACAATCCTAAGATTGGTTTTAGGACTTCCGTCTTTTCTCCTAGCGACCTGCATCTTCATAATTCATCTCTTTCAGATCCTTCATAGCTTGTTGTTGCTGTACACCACATACCTCTTGCGAGGCCTTGAGCTTAAAGCCACCGAGGGGGCCTATCTTTAGATATGGAGGTTACTTGCAAGACAAGTGGGCTTATTTGTCTATTAAGCGGTCGTGGGCAATAAGCGTTGGCAATCGGTATTGGTCTGCCAACAGGTAAAGTAAATCTTGAAGTGTTAGAGAAACCTGTGAAGATGCCTTGACTTTGCAACGGGAGGCCGCCAACAATTAAGCACCGCATCACCCAGAGGAGAGGGCAGGGTGGTTGGTACAGCGACACTCATTTCAGTAAAGGCATGGTAACATTTAACTTTACCGGCTGTAGTACTGCGGTTTGGAAGGCGGAGGGATTATTATCCCGAAGAGTCATGCATCCACCCGAGTCAAAGGTACCTTCAATTCTCTCTTCAGCGAAATTTCTTGCTGACCGAGCGAGATGGAAGAGGCGAAGAAACACTTTGGTGGCGGTTATCTTGGATCACAATGCGGGGAGGGTGGGAATGGAGGGGTAAGCTTCTCCTTCGAGACGACCGATGCTAAATCCGAGGTAACCCTTCAATCAGAAATAATGGAAGATCCATAACGAGGGATTTATTTTTTTTTCAGTTCAAGTTGGGCCGGTATATTTGCGAAAGAGATATACCTCCTCATATCTTAAAGAGAGAAAAAGATAGATGCTTCCGTGACATTGTTTTCAGCTTCGCTTCAAGTGGGTTGGCTCTCCCGGCTAATTTCTGCCTCATTATTGTCGGGGTCCGTATTGATTTTTGAGTTAAAAATAAATGCTTATTCGCAACCCTTTTTCTTTAATTTTTAAGAATAAAATCATCGGGTTGGCGAGACTAGTCGGTTTATCGTCGTTTTCTGAAAGCATGCACAATAAAAAAGCGTCGTGTATTAATTCAACTTTAATCACTCATTAACATTCGTTTTAGCGTTTTTAGCATCTGATAATGAATTATATCAAATTTTAAGGATCCTGATGCTGTTATATTAGCCAAAAATTAAGACGTCTACCATTACGGTCTGTAAAGATGAGTTGAAACATAGGGTATAGCACATCCCTCAGATCCGTATAAAAGCATTATAGAAAGAGTGTAACTGCTACAAAATCGTTTTCTGCACTATCCAATCGTAGACGATACGGGGAGGTAATTTGCTTAGTGGGGAAGAACTTATTTTTTTGATGGTATAGGCGTTTATGAATATTGGCAAGGGTGTCTTTGAATATGCATCTACCATTGATTTCCATCGTTGACATAAAAATATCTGTAATTTTCATATAGGTACTATTGAAAGTTTAAAAATCTGACAATGATGAATCCTGAATTTTACTTATGATAAATTTTAACTTGTTAATTTGAACTCCTATCTGTGCACTTCTTTTTGTGAAATGGGTTGCTTCCTCTGTAGATATTTCGTGCGCCTATCGTTTCTATTTCCCCACGCTGCGTGTTAATTCTCTGTCTTAATCTATGGCAGTGGCAATCGCTTTAAGTAGCTTTCGTGGTGAAGTTCCCCTGCTTTCCCCTTGAGTACCTAGATTTTGGAATCCAAATTCATAATAAGTGACTCTTATCTTTAACATGTCACCGGGGTGACTGGATTTTGCGACTTATGGCGTAGTAAATAGGGATCATCCCTTGTCGGTTATAGCGTTTGTGAACGCCCTTGCTTGAAAATTAGGTATCATGATGATGTGTGTATGAACATTGATAGGATATTTAGCTGGCTCTGTCAGATGTGAAAGTACATGCCTAGATGAACACGCTAAGAGTCTTTCCAATGAGTCTTTCCCATTATTGACCGCTGTTTTATAAATACAGACTTGACTTACTATTATCATATCTGCTGTTGATTCCCATCATTTTAAGGCTAAAGAAATATGTATATCAGCTGAAGGATCTCGCGTAATACATCGAATTCACCGTTTTGAGTCTTGCGATATTAATATTCTTATATTTGGAATTCCCATTTTCTATCTCTGTGCATATACGTATTGCTGAGCCAATTTTTTAAATCATGTGATACTGTCATATTTTGAGGATCAATGAGCTTGAGAACGAAGGAAATAGATGCCTTCTACTATGACTCACGTTTTGCACGAGACGGGGAATTCTTATCGCTATGGGAATTCCGCTAGCGTCTAGTCTCCTAGCGTGCCTAAGATTCCTTTCTTGCCACCGATGATTCTTCCATGTTCCACTTGTGATCAAGAAGAGTATCTACGGGCGATTAACCATCACTTCAATACCATCTGTCACGAATAGCTTGGTTTTCATATATGCTCACCCTTGAAAAATTTAACCGTGTTTTACCCACGAAAATTGTCAATTTTGTTGCATGAGTAGTATCGTTGATGAGAATGTTCTGTTTTTGATACATATTTACTGGAATTTTGTTTTAATAGGTTGTCTTACAACCGATTTTAATCCATGACCGGAACCCAGTGACCGAAAATATCGTTAAGCGACGGAAATTGTGTATTCCTGCATTAACTTATTTATTACACTTCACATATGAAGGTGAGAACGTGATATCCATTCTTGAATTATTCCTTGAGTTTCAAATCACCCATCTATTTTGGTAGACTAAACTCTTTATCACTGTCACTGTTATCATCATGCCTGTAGAAGAGGTTTGCATCACTGTACGTTAAAATGATTATAACCACGTGAAAGAAGGGCCCGTGATCCGCCCCAGGTTAGCTGATGGAGAACTAGGCATTTTATAACTATGGGACATCCACTGAGAAGATCGGATGGAGGAAAATTTTCCAGCCACGCCATCTTTAAGGCTAATTTGGGTAACTTCTCGCCCCCGTAAAAAAATATTTTTTTTCTTCTTTCACTTCTCTTAATTTTTTAAAGGCAGATTTTCCTTCGTAAATTAGAACATGGGCGTTCCCGAAAAAAATTTTCAGCATGAACCTTCCCAGTGATACCTTAATTATCTCTTGAGGTGGCTCTGAAGCAGTTTCGCGGAATTTATCAGTGTGGCTTAATTGATATTAAGTGTACTAACTCTGCTTTGCACACGTCCCTCCGGTTTGGGCCTACGAATAATGGGTCTCACCATTCACCTAATGAATCCTATGCGGTGTAGAATAAACTACTAAATATCATCACGTTTTATGGCCATCGGACGGAACTCATTTCATCACCTATGAATTTGAATTTTTCCGGAGTGTTTATCAAATAGAGATATTCCGAGCTTTTTGGATCTACGCGGAAATTACCCTGGAAGAAATTCAAATTCAATATTGCACCGCGGAAGCCTTCACAGAGAAGCATTGCATTTTATTTTCCTCGCAAGAGTCCTAGTTTCGGAGCGGATTCGCGCGGAATTACTTTTTTCCACGTATTTCCATTTTAGACGACTCATAGCGTCGTGTGAAGGATATTGGTGTAAAGTTTATCGGGTGTGGTGGAATGAAATGACGCTCTTGTCAGTAGATGTGTCGCAGGTTATGACGATATCACGTCGGTGACGCGAGTGAACGAGAGAACACATCCCCTTCCGTCATACGCGACAATAGAGAATCCTCATCTCAGTGTGGAAATTGGAGGCAAATGCGTCGTTTCTATCCCTATCTGATACAGGGTGGTGTTTTCCAGATTCAATACCCGTTTGATAATTTTGCGAGAATCGACCCGTAACGGTCTTCATGTATTCAACCAAATTTTTGGCTGCTCTGCTGTTAAACATTGGCTTGAAACTTATATTCAAATTCGATGAAAGTATTGGTTCAGCCATCCGGTTATCGCTTTGAGAAATTGGATGTTCTATCGAATAACTTCCAGTTGTAGAATTATTCTATGACTGTGAGGCTTAGAAGATAACATCTTCAGGGACGCCAAGCATTTAATTATGTACTAGAAACTGACTTTGGTGAGATGTAGCGGAAGGCAGAAACTGACCTTATAAAAACGTTATTGCACTTTTCCACAAATTTTACTAACAATAAGTGCGCACAACGCGTTTCGGCTGTCATGCCGTCCTCAGGCACAATGCTCTGGCCACTGTTCAAGTACAATGCATGTACAGTACAGTATTGTATCTGAGGATGGCATAACAGCCAAAACGCGTCGTACGCAGTTAATAAAATTTGTGGAAAAGTGCAATAAAGTTTTTATCATGTAATTTAAATACTCTAATCGATAGTAGAATGGAGATGTAAAGTGAACTGACTCATATTCAAGTCTATAAATCTTGAGAAGAGTGGAAAAAGTGTGGTAAAAACATTAAAGAGAAGACTAGACAACCTAATCGGGCATGTCTTGCGACATGATGGCCTGACCAAGGCAGCCAAGGTAAAAATTAACAAGAAGAATGGCATATGAAGGCATTATATCACATATATGGAGCAAGTAGCGTAAAATGTAGGTTTACATGAGTATGAAGCAGTTAGCTGATTTGAGAGTTACGTCAAATCAATCTTAGGATTCATAGTCAGTGATGATATTGAGGAGGATTCGATTTTAAGACACTCAATAATATAGGTTATATCGCAACATTCAACCTAATCTTAAACCTTAAGACAAACATAATATTTCCTGTGGCAAGATTAGGGCTGTCAAATCTATCGGGGTCACCGAGAGCCTAAAGGAGCTGCAGTATAATTTGTTGTAACTTTCCCGCCTCCCTTAATAGTAGCCGTTTTCTCCCAAAGACTCAATTAGTTCTCCTGCTTGTCTAAGTTCTTACGATTATGTTGAGGACATTGAGATAAATAATTCAAAATCATATCTCTAGGTAGACTTGGTCGTGGAGCAGCTCATTTATGGTGGTCATTCTTAAAGAATATGTGCAATTATCCTCTGCTCTTAAATCATTCGGAAATTTTCAGTCATGGAACGGTCAAATTTCGGAATCAAGTCATCGGAAGTTGCCAATCATAAGCGTGGTATGCACCCTTGGTCTTTGGGTTATTCGGCTGACTTACCGATCTGGCTGCCGCTGCATTTTAATCTCGAATCCAACGTCATTTTGTGCATGGAACTACCCTACTTTATAGAGACTTTTACGCAGAGCGTTGTCGAAAGAGGTGACCACGTGAGCATAGCACCCTCTAAGGTCCATATACCTTGGGAGGATATGGACCGGGTGTATGGGCCTTGGCATCATCTCAAGGGTGCTTTGTTAAGGGGTTGGTCTTGCATCTTTTTGGTAGGCATCTTGCAGGAAAGTGGTAAAATTAAAAAAAAAAAGGATGCATTAATTTCATGTTCATTCCTCGCATGCGATATGAAGTTGGCGAGTACTTGACGAAATTAAAGTGAGGATAGTACTCTCGGTACCCGATTTGATTTTAGATGGAGCAATATAAATGTTAAATTTAACGATTCGCTGAACCACTCATGGAAACGCTCTCCCTCAACAAACCCACTCGTCGGAAAAGGCGGAGGTTGACGGGAGAATGTTAGTCGCGGTCCCTCGGCGGCAAAGCGTTCTAATTCCGGGAGTAGACAACGTATGAATTTCACATTTTAGAAAAAAATCTCCTATCTGCTGGCACTTTGGGAAGAAATAAACACTCTCGCCATCCAAGCTCCCTTTAATTTTGCGCAGGGCTTGTTATCTTTCCGTTGCTTACAGTTAAGTGCAAAAAATCTACCCTGGCCCATGGCAAATGAACTTGACGCTGTTTAAAATGTAGCTCTGGTCGGAGATTTCGGACAGAGGTCACCATGTTATGAATAATTTTAACTTGTCATGTAATATTTTTATTTTCACAGAACAGCCGTTATAATGTACAAAACAGCAGTTTTATTGAATATAACCGCTCGTCATTTTCTGTTTATTCCAGCGTTATCTTGTGCATTTTGATTGCCATTCCAATGTTCTTTGCAGCTTATCGGTAACGACTTGGAATGAAATTATTTCAATGCAATACATAATATTAATCAGAATCCAGCCTCTACGATACTTCTTCTTTGGTCTAGTTCAAGCATATCACAATGTTTTTAAAGAATATTGGCAATTTTCCACAAAATAAACTTTAATTCGACCGGTTTCGATGTACTGCATCATCCTCAAGTAACAATGTGGACAGGTTGTGTGGATTAACCCAACACCCACCCTTAGCACCTAGACATTTTCTGACACCCACCTACCCTCCTACTCATCGTAGTCACCCTTGTTTTAGGCCCACCCCTTTCCCCTCCTCTTCACTCACTCTCCGCCTCTTTTTTCCCCGGGCCCTCCCCTCACTTGCAGTTTTGTATTGCAATTTTCAACTGGACTAAGGATGATGTATTACATCGAAACCGGTCGAATTAAAGTTTATTTTGTGGAAATTGTCAATATTCTTTAATTATGATATTCCTCCACATAACACCTGACACGACTCTTTTTATATCAAACTGATCAAAATATGAATCGTAATTGTTTCTTGCATTATAAAACTGTGACTTCAATCAAACTGATTGTCTTCGTATAGAAGTTATATTTCACCTCAAACTAGCGATAAGTACTGAAGCATTTGGAATTTTAACTTTGAAATACCGGGAAGGGAGTTTCTTCTGACATGCCTTCTGCCAAAGAGATGCTGGTGTTCAAAATGGTGAATAGTGTAGGTTTTACAAATGGGAAGTTCGGAATTGGCTTAAGAGTAGGACCCCTTAACTCATTGAATACTCCATTCAGTTGGCAAACTCTTTTAATCGTAACGTGCAATGCTGGAGAATTAGATGTTTAGAAAATTCGAATCAGCGCTCGAGCTAGTTTTCTTCCAAACGTTGTTAGAACTGGATATTTAAGCACACCAGTAAATAATCCCATTTAGCTGGTAAATTTAATTGCGCCCTTCCGAAAGAATCCACCATTGAAGGCTTGAGCGCACTGGCGTCTCTTATACGAGTCCACTCTATCGTTTATTTTTTTCCTCCCCTTATCAATAATCCAGCAAATCCAAGCCGGTAGTCTGATATGTCAATCACATACTTGAACGTGTTTATGTGAGTATTCTGGATTTGTGTTAAATCTCTCCCCTGAGAGCTGCAGACGAAGAACTCTTTACTAATATAATGACCATTATTAATAGTTATGAGAAATATTCGTATTTAGTGCCCAATTCATTAGAATCGAAAATAAAGTAAGGAGAGTGCCCTTATTTCATCCGATTATTAGCCTGAGCGTTTCATACATTGCCTACAATCTGAATGGATTGCATATTTTGCAGTAGGAAACTTAAGGTAGGGATGATTACTGTGATCAAGTGGATACTGAGAAAGTATATAACTGCTGAAAAGTGACGGAGATTTTTAGACAGTTCACCATTTGCATATATTATTATTCCCTTAGCATTAAATGTCATGCATATATTTCATAGTGAATGAAATGTCTATGAAAGATGTCTGCAAGGATGTTAATCTTTCTTTTTCGTCCCTTTGGTTCATTCATATTTTAAACACATTCATGGGTACACCGGTCTGTGTGCGACATGTTAGACATTTTAAATTACAACTCATATCTTCAGGAATTTATATTATTGCTTATCGTGGTTATTCAGGAATAAACGAGTGGATTAAGATATATAATTTTAGATATAAATCACAAATTGATTCGATTTGAAGGCATTTTTTCGCATTATTGAAAGTGAGTATTTTTTAAATATTCAGGTTCCCGATACAAGAAATATTAGCATAATTTTTGCTGCTGGTTAATTGAAGGCAAACTGATTTGCGTGTCTCAAGTGTCGAGGGATTTCAAAATTCTTCTCCGAGAGGCGATGGGGTCGAATCTCATTCCTTCTCCGTTTCATTTTACATTCTCGGGCGAGGCGGCGTGAATTGTGTTACAGTATTCGAACAAAACGACGAATCCCTCTCGTAGAGAGAGAGGTCGTAGGCGGAAAGGCGGGAGGCGATAAATTCGTCCTCGTTAAAACCACGTCGCATCTTCCTCCTCCTCCCGTCCCAACCCCTTTCGCAATGAAATTTCCGCCTTCTCTGTCTCCTCCCTGTTCCTCCATTTTCGCGCGGTCTAGAACTCGGCAGTGGAGCGAATATGGCCCCATTGTCAAGAGGCACCGTTGCACTCCCCTTTAGCACCGGCCATTCTATTCTGAACCCGTCTAAGAGAGTAAAGATAGCGAGAGAGAGAGAGAAGGGAGTCAGTCCTGAGCCCTCTCGTTCGCTTCGAGTGGTGAGGGGATCCTCGTCATCGACTCATACTTATTTATTCCCGTCCACATGTAAAAAATTCTCCATTAAAAAAAATAATTTTTTTTAATGGCAGATGGTCACGTCCTGCATGCAAGCACAACGTGAACGTGTCGCGCGACTAACTTGGGTCTCGCCACCCTTACCAGATCGACGGACTGTTTTAGCGCCGTGGAGCTCCGACGGTGTTGAGGCCGAGAGAGGTAGAAGTCGACGAGGAGCTCTTGATGTGCCGCGATCGACCTCTTCCCTTTAAGGGAAAAATTCGCGCTAAAAGTAGGAAAACGCCTTTTGTATTCATCCATAGGAATTTGGGTGCCCGAATGAATGCAATGGTACCTGACGGATACAAAAATACTTCGATGAGTACTTGGCTAGCCGAATGAATGCATGGGCGACTACGTCAAGTGCGCGAATACGTGGTTGAGCACACCTGAATACGAGAATCCCAATGAATATTCAGGCGACCACCTGAGTATCTACATAAAACCTTGGCGTTCAACTTCAGGACACCGAATACTCCAGATAATGAGGGGAGTGATAACCATGTGAGAGTTTTATGTTCGCCAGCGGTCGAGTGCAAAATTGTGATATCCATCCAGACGCTCAGGCAGTGGTATGTGTATTCCTTTGAATTTCGTCATTCATTTTATTGAGACTTCGTCAACCAGGTATTCCAGTATTTGCCGAGGAGCTCAAGTAGTCACCCTTGTGGTCACTCTGGTACTCATATATTCATCGAGGTATTAATATACCCTTCCAGGTACTCCTGTGTTTATCAGGTCTCCTTGTACTCAAATACCTATGAATGAATTCGCTTAGTACACTCATAGGCGAAGGAATCCATAGGGGTTTATAAAACATTAGCTTCTGAAATAGCCCCCTATCTAGAAATAATATTCAATAAAACACTAAAGAACCACACAGTACCCAAGGATTGGAAAGTAGCTGACATTACACCTATATTTAAAAGCGGTGATAGGGAAGAACCTAGTAACTACAGACCCATTTCACTCACGTCAATCTCTTGTAAGATATTTGAGCACATAGTAGTCAGTTCGATCATGGGGCATTTGGATAGTCAGGGATTACTCATAAACAGCCAGCATGGGTTCCGGAAAGGTAGATCTTGCGAGACACAATTAGCTTTATTCGTACACGATATTTTAGTCCACGGCGAAAGCAGTACTGAAGTTGATGCGATATTTTTAGATTTTAAAAAGGCTTTCGATAAAGTTCCTCATGACAAATTAATCTTGAAGTTAGAGAGTTTTGGTATAAATAAAGACGTTGTATGTTGGGTAAAAGAATTCTTAAGTGGGCGAGAGCAGAGGGTTGTCATAGATGGTATCATGTCGGACACAATCGAAGTCACATCGGGAGTTCCCCAGGGTAGCGTAGTAGGTCCGCTTCTATTTCTTTTATACATAAACGATTTGGGTACCGTAGCTAGTAGTAACCTTAGACTTTTTGCAGACGATGCGGTGGTGTACAGGGGTATATCAAACGAAGAGGACACGAAATCACTTAGCAAGGATTTAGATGCAATTCAAGAGTGGTGCGACAAATGGCAGTTAGAACTCAACCTTAAAAAGTGTGTAGCTATCAATTTTTGGAGGAGGAATAATTCGATAGAGCAATCCTATAGAATTAATAACACGAAGATCGAAAACGTTGAAACCGTAAGATATTTAGGTGTAACAATCACTAAAGATTTATCGTGGGGAAGACACATAAGGGAAATATGCGGCCGAGCGAAGAGAAAGCTAGGATTTATAAAAAGAGTACTTGGGAAATGTGATGAGAAGACAAAAGAGCGATGCTACTTTTCACTAGTTAGGCCCCACCTTGAGTATGCAGCCAGTGTATGGGATCCTAATGAATTAGGTTTGATGAGAGAACTAGACAGTGTGCAGCGTAGAGCAGCTAGGTTCGTCAAAAGGTGTTACGATAGGTTGAGTAGTGTATCAGAATTAATACAAGAATTAGGGTGGGAATCATTATCAGAGCGTAGATTAAAGTTCAGATTTAATCTATTGCAGAAATTTCAATCGGATAGCTTTACTGAAGATGTTAGGCACATATTGAAAACACCAGCGTATTATGCTAGATTCGACCAGATAAATAAGATTAGAGAGATAGATTGTCGTACAGATAGATTCAAAATGGAATTTTTCCCCCGTACCATAAGAGAACAGAATAGGCAGCATAGGAAAGGGATAGGTAGGGGAAATATTTTAGAGTATTCTGTAGTGCATGATGCATGCATTAACCCCTCAAATACTATAGATACTAACAATCTAGTTGCATGAGACCCTTTAGTTGCTTGCTTGCATGCTAGTAGTGAATGCTTGGTGACCTTCACCCTCTGCCACACACCCTCGCGGTGGCTTGCAGGGTATCGTGTAGATGTAGATGTAGATGTAGGGGTTGTGAGAATTATTTTGACTTCGATGAGGAATATCTCGCATTTTGTCACCTTAATTTTATCCTTAAGGGCCCATGGTTTGTCGCCCATTCCACGGTCGGAGTTCTTAACCCGAAGTAGTCTTAACAAAGCACTCACTTTGGGCCCGAAATTCTACTCTTAAAAGTCGCTGGTACAACAGCCGTAATTAGAACCGGAGCCCTGGAGAGTCAAGTATTACAGCAACCTCACCAACTTGGTAAATATTGGAAAACCTTCTGACTTTATAGATTTATTTGTAAAAAGCTTTAGAGGAAAGGGATTTATTAATATTAAGTAAGCTAAGGGCTACATTGTCTGTTTTTTGTCTTGTGAAGAGTCGAAAGTGAATATTTCACGTGAATAATTCTTGGTTCTCCGACGTCAAAAATATTTGCCGTAAGGTCTAATTTATCTTTGGTTTACTACTCCAGGAAAAAATTAATGGAAAAACAACGCATTTCCTCTGAGAAATAAGCATGGAGATAAGAAAAATGTTGTTTTGGGAAAGCAAGGAAGGAGCCATAAGGAGATTTCCTGGGAATAAATGTATAAGGAATGAAAGATGGGTATGCCGCTAAAGTAATGGGATTAAATAAAGAGATAGGAAATGCCGTTGAATTCCCTTAGGGCTATTAGATGAATCTGAAGCTGTTCAGTTTTTTTCCTCTCATTTGTTCGAAAGAACGCTAGGGAGTAATAAATCGGGAGTGGATGCGACCTGAAATTGAGAAAATATGGTATAGGAGAAGCCATATCCGAAAACTGTTTTTATGGAGGTTCATCGCCTCGCAGAGAGATGAATCAAGATAATGGATTAAGAGGGAGAAGAAAGAGAAAGTAGAATTACGTAAAGAGTTACCTTTATTCATTTTTCGTGAATAAACTCCGTTGTGTTCCTGGAAAAATTGACCTTTACTTGAAGCTTTCTTTGCGTATTGCTGAACAGCTTGGCCCTCTGTTCGAAGGGACCTGGTTTCAATCCCATTTTTTAATCATAAAATCCCCTAGAACAAGAGCATTGAACTTTTACCTCGGAGTATTTAGCATGCACGTATTGCATGTAAATATATTACATACTCATATATACATATATTCAGTTGCGTAGCCAGGATGTTTTCCAGGGGGGGGGGGCAAAAATAAGTTAACGTTCCATAACACAAGTTTGTTTTTGCTCCTTCATGAAAAATCTTAAGATTTCTTAGTACAATTTGTATTTATTATATTTCTCCCTCTCGTTGAATTTCAACAGGCACCTTCAGCTAGTTGACCTGTAATTTTTCATTTGACTAATGAGCCAGGGGGGGGGGGGGGGGGCAAGCGCCCCACCCTGCCCCACCGTGGCTACACCCACGCATACATATATTGCATATACACATAAAAATCTCACTGGTAGTGAGGAATCCGAAACGCCTCTGGAAGTGAGGGATTCAAACCTCCCACCCTATGGTTAGACTGGTGAGGACTGAGGCCGGCAAAGTAAGAGGAAATCATCAAAATTGCAAGGGGCCGAAGGGAAGGAACACCATCTCCCTTCTACTGCCCCGAATGCGTGTTTCACCTGTCTCTGCCGGGTGAGCTCTGTACTCTTTTGTGCACAGTAACCTACAATTTGAGTGTGGTAGTGCTCAGTGTTTAGCATGTATTGGTCTATGTGTTTCAGTCATTATCTTTTCAATGCTTACTTTTGAAAGAATACTTCTCCTCAAGTCGATAATCACCTATTTAACAGGTATTAAATTGATAAGTAATTAATCTCTCCATGTCTAGTTATTCCCAAGGGTCCCTTTAAACCGAAATCAAGCGCTCCAACCGATAGGCTGTCTTGTTGTCGAGAAATACGTGAAAAAATTTTCAAGGCAAGATTATAGTTGAATGAATAATTCTGCTTCAGTTGTAAGTTACCGATGTAACAGGCAGTAAATTGGTTATTAATAGCCTCCAATCCAATTGCTTATTATTTGGTGGATGGATATGTTTCTCTCAATTTCACTACCGTCATAAAATACTAGCACATGATGTTCCGGTAGCTCCCAAGGAGCTCATTTAAGTTAAGTCACTCTCTTAAGCTTATGTGCAAAGAAAGGTGACAAGCATAATGTAAAGTGGTGCAAGAGTCATTTGAAGGTTATATTTTGAATAATGCACTGCGATGTTCCAATAAATGACTTGCAGTGATACTAACATGGCAGAGTCTAACTTTATGTTGATCTGGTTGTCAGTTTTGAATTCTTTGCGCTATTATATCTCGTTACTACTCCTGCTTCTCTTTCCTAGCATTTATTACGAGCGTGTGAGTAGACTGGTTAACTACAACCAATCGACTCCTGCTGTGGCTTTTGATAGGAAACGTGTTCGTGCCTGTAACAAAAAAGTATAATTAGATTTTTAAAGGGTCGCATTCACTTCTCTTCGCCAACCGGCGAGTAACAAACATGGCTATGGCCGGCAACGATTATATCTTGAACGCCCGCTTCTTTTTCTCCTTCGTGATAATCTCTCTGATTCTCCTTCACCATCTCCTGAGCATTTCAAGGAGACGACACCGGTTTCCTTGACATACAATCGGCCTTCCCTCTACCTTTATTGCATCGACGGGTCGGAGATATTAACCACAAGGTTTTGCTTTTATGTAGAATGCCTTGTTCCATTTATACTTGTGCCGCCGCAGGCCATGATGTAATGAACATATCAGTTTGACCGGAACTTCCACACTCCGTTCCTACTGCTTTTGCGAATGATTCCGGCAAGTGAAAATTGCTGGTGGCACTGATTAGGATCTTATGTGACGGTAGAGACGCTAGGTACGAGGTATTTTGATTTGAGTGAATAATCACATTGGCCTGATATATCATCAGGCGCGCATGCCTATTGATCCATTACGTTAAAAAAGTTGGGCGGACGAGGTCATTTTTTTTTGATCGGTGAGATTTAAGCGACTCCCTGTAACTTAAACTGATTCACCAGAACGAGCATTAGAAACTTATCAATATCAATCCACGTATGTTTATACCAATATTTGTTTATGCATAAAAAAAATAGTATTCAAAATCGCAGGTCCGTCGTTTTATTGAAGGTAGTGCTCACCGAGCACTGGGCTCAATGGCGTACAAAAATCTCCAGAGTATGGGGGCCAGTTTCAATTACTACTACTTGACTCCCTGAAAGATTAAGGGTCAGGCGTCCACAAAATCACTCAGATTAGGTTCCGCTGTTCTAGGGGCAAATATGCTTCAAACCCCGGACCTCCGGTTAATAGCTCTCAACGCACAATCCTTTGGGCTTCCACACCGTTGATGAACTTAAGCGTCAACATTACGACTAACGCATTTGAAATATTAGTAATCCATTTAAAGGTTCTTAGGCAGTACTACTGTACAAGCGTATTTACTAACCGCGAAGTACAAACGGTTGAAAAATAGGTTTGATTCCCACTACTCTTTATTTCATGGCACATAAATATTTACCCGTCCTCAAGGTAGTAGTTGCTGTTCGGGTGATAGTAACCGACGGCTTAGGACATTTGCGCCATTTATGATAGTGTGGTATTGGTTAGGGGTAGGAATCTCTCCGGTTCATGTTCATGGGTAACGAAGGTATTGAACACTACCTATACAAGTACTAATCCTTTTTTATGCATGATATGTAGTGCATGTTTGGCGAGAGTTCACCCCCTGCCACACACCTTTATGGTGGCTTGCTGGGTATTATGTATATGTAGATGTATAGTGGACAGAAATCGGCGTTGCTAATAATTGCTCTTTACGAAAGACGCCACGGTTTAACGTCCCATCTATCGGATGGAGTCGCTCTTCACAGAGCCCTCCATTGAACCGGCGTACAACTGAGAAAAAAATCTCTTCCACTAACGGGATTCGAACCCGAGCCTTGGGCCTCGGTTGTTACTGAAGGAAACAAAGAAGAAATAATTTTTGACATGAAGGCTTCTTCAAAAAGAAAAAAATCATTGGAATAACTCTCGAAGTTATCTAGGAATGTAAATTATCTCATTTCCCGCTACCGATTAATTTATATTTTTAAATAGTGAAGTTTAGACTGGTATATTATTACTAGTTTTTTATGCATGATATGTAATGCACGTTTGGTGTAAATTCACCTCCTGCCAAGCACCTTAATGTTGGTTTGCAGGGTATTATGTAGATGTAGATGTAATCATTATGGGCTGGCGGAATTTCCATACTTTATCCTATTCAAACGTTTTCGAGTATATTATTATGTTGATGCAAGATTTAATCGGCCTTTTGGTGAAGGCTCGCAATGTGGGTTTGTGAATCGCTATGCTTCCGATAGTTCAGAACGACCTCGACAATATATCGACCTTCATTGAAGAGAAAATTGATTGAGGCTTCGCGACATCTCTATACATTTGTGATCTTCACCGTGAGGGATTGGTAAATTAAAAATAATGTTGTCTATTCCCTTCCTACTAAGCGCTGAAATCTCATATTTAAAACCCAATTTAAAACCCAAAATTCAATGATGAAATGGTGCGTTGGGCGATAAAAATACGTGTCCAATTGTTATACATGTATATATGCCCTTCTCAAAAGTTCAAAATAACCAAAAATGGAGAGTAAATTTATCCTTAACTTAAATATAAAAGTGTGTCACGGGCCCCAAATACGATTCTTATTCCAATTAAAATAGCAACTATTTGAAGACAGTCTCTCTATGGGACTAATAGTCTACTATATGTTTCGGCTGTGAGGTACATATTTAGTTATCGTAGTGAGACGCAGGATGAAGATTTTGCGAGCGAAGTTTGGACCATCAAGGGAACAACAAACAATTCTTTTTGCCGTGGTACATATATAACAAAATATGTTAAAAATTGGTATGTACTTGTGGAAATAATTATAGTTTTACTCAAATGGAAACTTTAAATTCGAAACACTCTTCGGGATAGTTTTCGTCGTATTTCCGTAACGTAGACCCTTTTAATTTATTTGCACTTGACTTTTGGCGTATAAAGCGAATTTATGATTTATTTTTACCATAGAATTAATGGCAGAGGTGGAGTTCGGAGTCTCCCTTGGGCATTTATCTTTCTCGGGCATGATATCTTTGTTTTATTTCCCTGAACTTTGTCACTATTCAAGCGATTCTAATGATGCCTTTGGAATCATTTGAAACGCGGTGGCATCATCGGTTTCTTGGGTAGAAGGGATGGCGAACCCTTAGTATCAGGACAAAAATTAATTTTGACCACTAATTGGGGAACCCTCGATGTGAATGGCTGAACGGGTGAATGCGTTAGCTGAATCCCGCCCATGATTCACTCTATTCCGAATCGGGGACAATGGGATACAGAAAACCTTTGTAGAAGGTGGAGTGGAGAGTGAGCGAGGAGAAAGGTTGGAAAAGAAAGAGAATTTTGGATGATGAGCTGTGGAGAGTGGCAAAAAGCATACTTTTTCAAAAAAAAGGAATTATATTGGGAAAGATCCTCTTGAAAAATATAAAAATAATTATGAATAATTCGTCAGAACCTACGGTAAACGGTATGAAACTGATAATAATACTTAATGAGGCCTGAGTTAGATTTGAAACTATTGAAGTGTTTTCATTTCGTTAAACGATTATTCTTCGAAACGAAGATATTTTAATGATTTTTTCACCTTGACTATTTCTTGAACTTTTTTCGTGATAATTGCTTCAAATAGTTTGAGAAAATACCCTATACCTACTTCGTTCTATTGAAATGTGACGTTGGACCCTTCGTAAAACTTCCGGAAATGAAAGTAAATATGCTAAATTCGCCAGATGGACGAAAAATATGGGATATGAAGGAAGAAATTTCGTACCGAGGCCATAGACTTTATGCCAAAAAGGGTCACTAGATTTCCTACAAATTTTAGTCAAGGAAGTGCAACAAAAAGTAGGTCAATTACCCGTGCATCCAAATTGCAATGAGTTTAAACTTGATGGGTATAAAATCGCTGCAAACATGGTTGAGGAGGTAGTAAAACCGCATCCGATTTCCTATAGTTGAACGAATTAAAGCAGTTGTAAAATTAGTCGAGCTTTAAAGAGGGATGCGTGAAATCATTTCCTGGAAGTCAGTAAACTCTCTCTCTGCGCAAAGAGCTTTAATTCACGCAATTGCCTCTAATTGCGTCTCGTTTTGTTTTCCAAACTCGCCCATCTTTTCCAAGTTGTGGAAGGCAATGTTAATGTGTCTATGTGAATTTTCAATGCAGTGTGGAAATCCTCAGGGGAGGAGGCCTGCTTAGGATCTCCCTTTTCCGCGTAGGTACATACAAGTCGAGACGACTTTGCTTTGACTCGTGCGTTTTTCCTCTTTGACAAGCGTTCTCTCACCCTTTCCCTAAATGAACGTGTAATTCAAAAAAGGGTATACACGTGAAATCTATGTTTTCCATTCGCGAGACTTCGCATCCGTAGTTTATGTTAGTATTACTCCTCGATATTCAGTTTGGTTTGTGTTAGTCTGTTTTGTCCCTGGAGAGGTTTGTTCGCGTTTGTTTGCATATGAAATTACTTGAGTTTTATTGCTTAATTGTAGCCTCATTTCGTACTATTGTTATAACTGTATAATTGCTTTCGTTTTAATGCCATTATGTATGCGATCTACATCAATGGTGGACCATTTTACCAATAATTATAAAAAAGTCATGTTCAACATACTGCAATTTATGATTGCGAATACGTTATATGCTTGATTCCCACGAGTGAATAAGCTATTGATACTAGCTATGCGGTTATGTGTCTTTTTCTCCGCTCACAGGAGGATTCAGGGCATCCCTTTTTAGTCCAAATTCATGATTTCCTTCCCACGATACGTTACCCCTTATAGAGAAGTGTTATAAAGAAATGCCTGTTTTTAGGAATATTCCCTTCCGCTATTTGCAAAAAGATTTCGGCAATTAGCTAGCATTAATTGCCTTCTGCTCGAATTCCTAGGATTAAATAAAGGCCATGGTGAGAATCATTACTAGCTCTTACGTCCTTTGATCTCGTCCTATTTTTAGGAAGATAATTACTCTTTCATGTCTGAATAATGTAAAAAATCCATCATATAACGTTTTCATTCATTCTTAAAGTCTTAGGTTTCCACTGATACGGACTTGATGACTTCATTATTTCCTCCTTAGTTATGCCAATAAAAATAAATCTCTTCGCTCTAAGTTGTCAGAATGTCTTTGTTTTATTATTGAGACCATTTACTCATTTTTCCTATTCACTTTTCCACTATTTCATACGTCGTCTCTTACAGAAAAATGTTGTCCTTTGGGTCGTATTGAATAGTCTTTAATTTTTATTCATTATAGTTACAAAGCCATTTCATATTATAGTTTTATATATTTGCTTGATATACAATTATTATATAATGCATTATAGTTGCTACATAACTTGATAGCTTAGGTATACCTATCCTGTATTTTCATCCTTCTTTGCAAGTATTAAAACTCGTCAACGACGCACACATTTTTATTTTCGTTTTAGAGACTGCAAAGAAAATAGTCAATCAGTATTTTTGAGTGACCACTTCTTTTGGATATTCAAAGTTGAAGATTTTTTCTTACAGTATATTTCTTAAAATATATATTTTTTTTAATTTTCGATAGGTAAGGAAAACTTCCTTCTAAGAAAATAATTGTGTTATTGAGGTGCGTACTACCAGCGAAGACTGTAATCATCTTTATTTCACTCACCAAAATCTCATGCTTAATTTACCAGCCAGTTCCGTGTCCGTGAGAGAGTAATAGGCTGCACTTCCGGCGATGGCGATGCTGGTAGCTCAGCTGCAATTGTTCTTGTGTTCGTCCGAGGACATGTGCATGAGGAAACTTTATCTGAAATTTGTAGTTGAGGGAAATCTTCAATTTTTTTTTTCAAGAGAGAAGCATCTAACGTGAGTTGAAGTTCGGCTCATCTCTAGGGTAGGATGCTTGATTAAATAGCTTCGGCCTTTAAGGTAGAGAGTCCCCTCTCCATTCCCAAGCACCGACGTTACAAACACCGCCTCCCGATCGACTAGTGGAAGATCAGAAAGTTCGCAAGCGAAGCTCCAGAATCATCCCATATCTCAAATATTCCCAAAGCCCTTTGAGCTTCGCCGGTTCTTATTGGCAATCTCCGGTTTCGTTTGCTCCACGGCGATGCAGCGGTAGGTTATCAGATGAACTTTTTTCAACGTTACTTATTTTAATGCATAATATCGCGGCAGCATCGACGTGGTGGAGCTTAACCATCACGTTATAAGGGGAAATGTTTTAAGTATTCCTCTTCAGCATTATATTAATTACACGACCGGTTTTGTTACTTAAATACATTTTCATTCGCGAATATTTTGACTCCAACGTGATATGTATACATATTAAGATACTTATGATGTTAAAGTTGTGGTGGAGAAATATGATATGTCGAGATTCAGAGGAACAGAGATGACAGACGAAATCCACAGAAAAGCTTGGGAAAAACGTGCCGTTTTTTTCTTGTTGCAATCCGGTCTGGTTCTCATATCTTGGGCGCTCCTCTCGATCTCTCTTGAAATATTCCTTCCCATAGAATTGTACGCCTCAAACTCTTCGCTTCCCTTTCTCCCCTTCTCCTATTCTACTTTTTTTCTCTTCCATTCTTCGCCTGCTCCCAAACTCAATGTGTACATATGTTAAGTTAGGGTAAAAATTTTCGTAAAGTCTTCTCGGGCTTTCCACCGGGTTAAATATTGGTATAAAATGGTATTACTCGGGACCACAGGATAAAATGGGATAGCGCAAAATTAATCTGCCGTTCGAACAACTTCTGGGACAGGCTTGCTAAGGAGGCCATTGAGATCCGGCTAAACAAAAATAATTTTAATAGAGACACAGGCTATAAAATTAGCAATTCGTGGAATCCCATTTTATATAAAATAAAAAACGATAGAACTCCTCCTTATCCAAATTTCGAAGATCCTTCCGGCCAATCAGGAGTAACCTGATTGTTGCAACCGTTTATAGATACGCCTCAACGGCTTTAATTTACTCACTCACCCTGAAGACGATGGACGAGTCGTCCGTTGAAACGTTGGTGTTATACCAATATTTAGCCCGAGAAGACTTTACGAAAATAATTCGCCGGGAAAGAATTAAATCCTATTTTAGGGTAAAAATACTTGCGATTGACAATTATGTAAATTCTCGTAACTGTGGCGATTCATAAATTTAATACCAAGGGGGGGATAACTGCTAAGAATTCTTCTTTTGCTCCATATTTAACTGCTCTAATTCAAAGCCAATTTTTCGTCTTTCGTTCGTCCCAGGTGGACCCCTGGGAATGACTGTCATAGATACGGTTTACAAGATTTCTGTGCGTTGCCATATGGTTCTCAAGCACTTCTGGAAAACATCATAGATCCTCTCTTTCTCTACTGTTTCTCCAGTCGACGTGTATAAGTATGTGACTTTAGGAAACGGAATTTAACCATCGGCTAGATCATTAAATTCTGCTAATCGATCAAATGTATCATGGAAACAACTACGCTTTTTACTATGCATCTCTTTTGTCCATTGCAGTCTTTTGTTTGACATTTTTTATCTTCATACTTAATTCCCGCTTTGCATCTCCCTTTCCTTCGCAGTTACTATTCCAATTTCATTGCTTTTTTTCTCTTCTTGGTTCACGTTCTTCCTTCCGTATTAGATTTTAGCATCGCTTTACTACATTTCATCCCCATAACTTTTTCTTTCCTGTTATGGCATACACTAATTTTTTGCCTTCCGCTACCACTTGAACTGTTGCTGGATGCTTTTTTTTAAGTCCATACCCTTCAAATTATTTGATCCTACCCTTCACATATTTCCCAAAGTTCTAATTTTGGGACAATGCTACAAAAGCAAGAGTGTCCTCGTTATTTAATTTATTTGCCTATGCTCTCTGACATATCTCCCAACCTATTTGCGAAGACCATTTTTGGGCGTGCGACTTCACTCAGCTTGTGGTCACTCCAGTTTGATAAATTTTAACTACGTTAGAAAACGTAAACTTTTTCCCTTTCTTTAAGAAATCTCTCGCAGCCAAAACTTGTGCTCTCGCGGTTGCGTAAGAATCTCATTTTCAAAAACATTTTCTTCGGTATAAGTACTCAAACATATAATAATCAACATTATGAATGTTCACTTCGTGAATTCCTTGAGTTTTCTCTTATAGAATTGATGAACCCTAGTCGAGAATCATTTTTATCGTTTTAGGGCCAATTTTTCCTGGATGTCCTGTCAAAATGAAAGCTATCGCTCTCTGTCGTTGCATAAAACAGAGTTTCTCATCTGTATGAGGAATGGTGCAAAAACCAAGACGACGCATTAAACCTTTACTTGTCACGATACGGGGACAAGTTTATGGGACTTCAATTAAGAGTTTTATGGAAGTGGATAAAAAATTGTTCTTATGAAGTTTTGAGGCCACACGTATATGATTATATCTTAATTAGGTTAATTAATTAGCGTGCGTGCATAATTTTGTGAAGGCTTATGGAAATTCCTCCTCCATAGTGCTTCGCAGGAGGCGAGGTTATTTGCGTACTCTAGGATACATAGGTGGGTGGACAGAAGTACAGATTTTCAGGGAAAAGAGGAAGATTGTGGTGAAATCATGTTTCGGCTTCAGCCTGCTATTAACGAAAAGCACCAAGGGGTCCAAGGTTTAACGTCTCATCTGGCGGACGGAGTACTGAACTTGAAGTGCTCTCAACACAACATTCAGATGCGGATCGGTATACAAATGAAAAATCCCTGCCACTCCCGGGACTCAAACCCGGGCCCTCGGATCGGGAATCCATTACCCTAGGCACCGTACCAAACCGACCCCTTACCTACCTCCTACTATACCAGAGGTTAGTTTAGTTAGCTCTTGTCAACTCTGGTAAACCAGGGAGACCGCGATTTTAGCCCCACTTTCTAGCAAAACTAATTCTTCTACCTTTTATTGAGCTTCCTCCTGCGCATTGAATACCACCCCTCCGGCCCCTACATTTTTTTTCCTTACGCCCACACACACATTCTCCCCCAACAATGGATCAAAATACAAAAAGAGCAAATGCTGGGAGAGTTCCGCCGCTCGAAGTCGAAGCCGGAGGCGAGTCGGGGCGGGCAGATTGTTTTTCCTTGTGAGACGTACAGACGGCATCTCCTTTGAAGGGAGAAATAAAATATGAAGGGCAATTCCACTCTTCCGTCAACCTCCTTGGTGATATAAATATCTCGACCGATATCCCTAGGTCGTATAAAATGAGGTCGAAATAAAGGGTGGGGATAAGACTACGTGTTTTTTTTACCATTCATATATCCTGCCCGTCGCACGTACGAGTATTTGCATTAAAAACTGGTCAAAATTATTTTAACATTTTTTTCATAATGTTATCAAATGAAAAACAATTTTTGACCTTAACTAGATGTCTATTTACTAAATATGCAAACTTGAACCAAAAACTGTTACAATATATCTTTATTCAGTGTCGAACTATTGGCCATTGTCCTCTCCGTCTTCATGTTCGCCTACTTCTATAGTTTCGTCGCTCTCATTTTCATCTAGAGGTAAATCTGGTGTGCGTGTAGGAATATGGTGATAAGAGTTGAAGAAGATCCATGTATTGTTGATTGCTTATGAGTTTTGTGGATGATGAATAAAATAGCCCTGTTGCAATAGTTTAGCTAATTGGCATTCAAGTTCGAATGAATAAAAATCTAAATGGTGGATGACGGCGGACAATGTTATTGTGTTAAACAATTGTCATTAGTCTAAATTTCATGTCTGTAAAAGTAATATAGCTCGACAAGAACCGGCATGCAAATAAAAACATTGATATCTCATAATTCTGAGGTAAAAAAGTACCCATATAAATACCATATGTAAGCGTACAATTTAAGAAATAAACCAATAAAATTATGATGCAAGATAAAGTATATTAGCTTCCACATCCATATTCAATAGGTTTTTAATCTAAAGGTAAACACAATAGCGAGAGAAATTAATTTCACACGCGGGAGCGCACGAACAAGTACATGTGAAGACTTGGTTCCGACTAACTGTGCAACAATAAGTTTCTGCCAATAGACCCGGTTTCTGATAAATAGTTTCTGCCCGGTTATCTTGCCTTGAAGATTCATGCGTTTGAGAAGATTTTAACTTAACTTGGTGATTTTGACTTTTGACCGGTTTTTTAGTGCAAATTTACCTTTGTGCTTCGTCTCAAAGCTAGATAACCACTGTAATATGTTATGATTTTTCATAATCTAAGTACTTCACTAATTGTATACTTATTATCACGTCTTTATTCACTCTCAATCCACCTAGTCGTACACTTCTCTGTATTGGTGTTTTAATAACGTTTGGTTAGTGTATTTCGCGTTTGGAAAGCGCGTTCAAAATTCAGAAATACAATGTGTCCGCAAAGTTTTCGAACCTGTTTAAAATACTTTCATGCGCTTGAAGTAACACCAAATTTTAATAAAAATTTCACCATCTCGCTCTCTTGCTCGGCTTAAGGGTTTTTGTATTTTTTATTTCGTGAAGGTAAGCAAGAGCAAAATTTGATTCGAAGTAAAAGTCATTCCAAGAACTAGAGAAGTATTAGTAGAGAACTTTACGGCGGAGCTCCAAAGAGTATACTTGTAAATCTAGGCTTAATTTTAACTTCATGGATTTTACTTTATTCCTCCTTAGCCGCGAGTAATTTGTGAAGCTTTTTTTTATTAACTGTTGATGAAACTAAAAGCATAAGCTAAAATTATAGGAAGAATATTTCATCTAAAAGTTCTTAGTAAATAAACTAAAGTTGATGGCACCGCGGGAATTAGTATTTTTTCTGTGAAAAATTCAGCTTAAAAGATCAGATGCTTTGCGGAATGATGCAATTTTATTTTGTTTTTATCTCACCATAATCTCTTCGGAGACCAGTTTTTATTTTCTTATAATTGAAATACTACTAATTCGTATTCGAAACTATAATAGAAGGAGACCAAATTTATCTGCCAGTTTTCCCTTGATGACTTTCGTACATTCAAATATGAACAATTTTAAAGAATATTGCATGATATACCGAATTATAATAGAGAATCGTGTATCTTGATATTAGTGTGCATACGAGATTTGATTCTGTCCGTCTTTTTATACCCGCGTCGTTGAACATAGATTTCGGATTAGAAGATATTTAGGTACCAACACGACCAAAAATATCTAGTTTTCTTGAATGCTATGAATCGCTGAATATCCATTTTTAGCCATGGAAAAACAACCACCCTTCTTTTTAATTCAATGGAAGGTGGAAAATTAGAACAATAAAGAAATAATGCTGGATCATGTTGCGTTTCGTAGCGAAGCTGTCATTTATTTAAATTGAAATATTGACAGACTTGTGTGTACGAATTAGTGTCGAAGAAAGTAGACAATAGGACGCGGATTTAAGAAATGATATTACAGTGTGGTTTTCTTTAATCATAGTGTCTGCGTGTAAGTACTCCGCGGTCATGTAATTACTAAAAACTTCGTGGTCTTGGACTGAATTGAATTCATCACTTTGTGATTCTGCAAAAAAGAAACCTTTCGGGTGATTGGTGCTCTGTGCGAACGGAGCTTTTGGAACCCATGTAACTTTGGTTCTGGGAAACTTTGATCGCCGGCGAACATGGCCGTCTATTGTTCGGGACCAGAGTCGCACGAGAGTTGGGCTTTCTCCGTGCTCCTCATCTGAGACCTCCAAAACTCCTCTTCTTGGTCTCCAATCCCCCACGTAGAATCCCTAGTCCTTTCCCTGCCTCCCCCCCCCCACCCATGGAATCATCTCCTCATCGCTCTCCCTTTCGCGGCAAAATACCACCTCCCGACCACCTCTGTCTCGGCATTACCAACCCCCTCCAAGGTATAGGTATTCTCCTCCCTCAAATGAGATAGGGCTGGAACTGTCAACATCGTCCCCCCCTTCCTCACGGCAAGTAATCGCTTTCATCAAATTCTCTGCTGGTGTGGTCGACTGAAATCGATTCCGAGCTCTGCTATCCGTGCAGAATTAAGCCTGTGTTGTAAAGCTCATCTTCCCTATATTGCAGATATGGAGTTCCTTCTTTGTTCTTTAATGACTGGAGCCTATTGATTCCGGGGGATCGGGTTGATGTGGTGGCTAGATTACTGGCCTACCATCCCGAGGGCCCGTGTTCGATTCCCGGCAGTGGCGGATTTTTCAGTGGAAAACCGATCCCCACTTGAGTGCCTAGTAGAGGGCATTTCAAGTACAGTACTCCGTCAGTCGGATGGGACGTTAAGCCGTGGTCCCCTTGGCGCCTTTCGTTAAGAGTAGGCTAATGCCGACGCCGGGTTTCTCTCCACCCTTCCTCCGTTCCCTAAAACTCCTACCATTAACCAATTATCCACCTATCCTAAAATGGCGCAAATGACCTCAGCTGTCGGTCGCCTCCCCTAAATAGACAGAGTCCTATTGCTTCGGGCTAGAGATGCTGTGATTTCATACATTTATCATTCTGTTGATTTTTCGTTAAAAAACCTTTTAGTGTTCTCTTTTTTTAATAATTTAGCCCAGTGACTGTCGGGCTGCTAACCGGAGGTCCCAGGCTTGAATTCAGATAAACTTTTGTGTGCGTCCAGTATACTCCAACTGTCTGATTTCCAGGGTACATGCTTCTTCTGGGAAACCAAAAGCGGCATAGTGAAAGGAACTGACCCTCCTACGCTAAAATACATACCTCATATTCCAGGAAACTGGATTATATCACCTTAATACAGATTTAAAAAAATTAAAATTAAAAATTAATCAGAAATTTAAAATTAAACGCTATATTAGTGAATGGTGATAAATTTGTTATCAAGCTAGTCGCCTCTTATCAGAACTGCTCCTATTATAATTTTCGTGTTTAAATCGTGTATAAATTTCATGTTTTTGTGTGTTCAACAGTGTCCTTCAAAAGAAGTCAAAAGCTTTGTCCTTTTCCGTGACGACCCGAATTGTCCAATTCCTGTCACGTTAAATGTAAGCATGCCTTGCTTATATTGCAGTCGATTTTCTCTGCAAAATGGCTCAAAAGCGAGGAAACCGTGGGAGAATTTCCGTAAAAAGTGTGAAAATTCCAAATTTTGTTCATCTTCAACAACCCAGAGGCGGAGCGTATTCGCACCATCCTGTAGCTCATGACTTCCTCCATTAACTTAAGCTGTAATTTTTTCCGCCTCCAGATTTCCCCAGTTGTCATCCGCATACTCCCCATTTTAGTCGTCCTCCTTTCTTACGATTCAAAATTGCTCCAGTCACTCCGACATATAACTCATAACATGTCCCAAAAAATCATTTCTTTATTTTTCACGTTCTTTGTAAAGGTCGATATTTCTATTTGCTTCATAGTAGCTTTATTCTCTTACTCACGATTGCCATATCCTCGTCTGCTGATCAAGGTTTTCGTTGATAAAAAGTTTTCTGCCGCTAAAAATTGAAGTGATATAACATGCCTCAATCCTTTTCGTTTGGTAGGCGAAACATTTACCCGATTACATGACCTTAATAACAACCTGAAATTAGAAATTATAAGGTACTCCCGTTCTAATGGTTCCATTGATTGTGAAGTTAAATTATGTTACGTAAAATTCCATTAACATGTCTACCACTGGAATCAAGGAATTTGACTCGTAATGTATTAGATGTATTTCTCACAGTTCGGTACATCCGCACGCGTTAGGTTGGTAATATGACGTCCTCTACACAAAGTTTGCGAGTTCCAATTCCGCCGCTAGCAAGAATACGGTGTTTGCCTCAGAATTACGCTTAGTGAGATGATGATGGTACGGTACATTGGCGCACCCAGAATATAAGATTTACTACAAACAAGAATATTCATAATATGCTAAATTAATTACATGTCACATCACAGATAAAAGAGCCTTTCTTTTATCCTTTGTAGTCAAACTCGAGTAAAATGATGTGACAAGTTTTTCCTATTTTTTCAATTGCCGCAACCATATGACTGTAACTTGTCAATTAAAGATTAATTTGGGTTTTGTAGAGAGCTAAGGGATCAGGGCTCCTTTGCCCCCCCCCCTCCCTCCCCTCCCCCCCTCCCTGTAGGTGCGCCACAGGAACGGTATAACCTCAGAAGTTAGAGCACCTTAAAAATAAACTATTTCTCCCACTACTCGAAGTTCTGTACCATATTATTGTGTTCCTGTGACATACTCATTCGATGGCCGAGGTGGAAAAGAAGGAATCCGTACAATACCCGTATACTGCAAACGTCACCTCTCTTTCGTCTCATCCGCGCCCTGGCCATGCGAAACTCTAGTTCCGCGGGCTGGCGAAAAATCGCTCGCCCATGACGCCTAGACCTGCGCTCTCCGTAGTCCCCTCGCATGGCTTGCCGGGAGATAACAAGTGTGCCTTTCCTCCCCTCCCTCATGGGCATCTCTTCTCCAACGCCTCCTCCAGCCTCCGCCGGGCCCAAGGCTTTATCTCCGCCCCCCTCAGTGTCCTTCCCTCTCGATAAGGACGCCGATATGCTCGAATGCGGGCGCGTCAGGCTTCCTCGGCTGATCGCTTCGCGCGGTGACGGAATCGTAATTGTAGCCGGCCCTGGAATTAAAGAGTTCATCCAGGGAGGAGACAATCTGCTCCACTCCGGCGATGGAATAAACAGTGGGATGCGATCTAGAAGGGGTAAGGGAAAGTTTAAATCTGTGGCCCGATGATACAATGAGAGAGGCTTACGCAGGTTGTAAAAATACTGATTTGACAGCTTCTTAAAGGTCTATCTTTACGATGATTAATGACATTTTATTTTTTAAGTATATACATATATCCAGAAACTCTACACACCTCAACTACATTTGGAAACGGTTTTCCGGAAACCTACGTTGTCTTTCTATTCGACGTGGCTTAGAGCATCTTAAATAGACACTGATAGGTTTTATTCATATTTAAATCATGGCTTGCATCTATGTTTCTAGTCCAATGCTTACAAATTGCTTGCAATATGACAGCTTTCTGATCTACGAGTCTTATTTTATTAGGTGTTTGTTATCCATGCATTTATATTGTTTCCATGCTTTTCGACTAGACAGTGATTGCGCTGAATGAATTAAATCGGTAATGATTTTAACCATAACAGTGTCATAGGAAAAATAACGAAAATAATTGGTTTCTTACCTGAAGTCCCAGGTTCTAATCCCTTTGTCTTTGGATATGTCCAGCCAAACTGCATGTGGCACAGGGAAAGAAAAGGATACCTCTACCTTGTGAATGTGTGAATGTTTACACGCCATCAGGCAATGATATTTGATGAGCTTTACCCAAGTACCAATCAGACCAATGTTAAGGTTGTACACAACGTTTTATTTTTAACAAGAAGGGAGTATGCTGGGTAAGTCTTAATAACGATTGGCTTAGGTTTAAAGATAAGAGGTAGGAATAGTTGCTCTGTAGAGCGTGGAGCTTGACAGAATATATAATGTATTGAGGATTTTAAACGTGGATTTATTATGAAGTAAAGTGAAAATTTTGAGGGTGGAAATAGTGGGAAGAGACTAGTCAATGGTGAAACCTATAAATAATGGCGGAATACTACTTTTTGGTTGATGGACAAAGCTTAATTTACCTGAAAAGAAAGATCTGAAAAATAATATTTCTCTTTCCCTCTAGGTCCACATCTCTGTTCCACGTTCGCATCCAGTTCTCTCGCTGGGAAATATTCTCTTTCCGTCTTCCGATTCGAATGCACATGGACACTAGGGGATGTTTTTACATTTTCTTTTTCCTTCTTCGGAACTCTCACGTTGGCCTCTCTGCGTAAATGAGAGATATTTGCATCGGTATCCCCGTCGGCCGATTAGTCAATCTGCCAATTCCGTACAGTCAGAGCCGGCTCAAAATGACTGTGACAGAGGGTGAGATGAGGCATTAAAAGCCTCCCACGCCATCCATCAGTGCCGTTCGTCATCGGAGCATCGAACGGTATTGTTTTCGCTCTGGTACTCGTATCGGTTCACCCAAAGAACGAAATTTCTGTTTTGCTTCGGTCGGAAAATATTTTCAAACTGTCTTTTTTTCGTAGCGAGATTAAAGTTGTGAGTGGCTTTAATTAAATCTAATTTTTTATATTAAGTTTAGAAACTCTCGTCAAGAATGTAAAAATAATTTATTCGAGTCTATTGTGACTCTCCATATGTTCACGCGTGCTGGACTGCGGGGTCTTGAAGACGTGTCGTACGCACAAACGTGACAGACAAGTTGGGTTGACGGAGGGAAAAGCACGGGGAAGAAGAGAAATGAAAAAGGGGGAAAAACAATAAGGAAAGAAATATTAAATAAATGGAGAAGTGCGGGGCAAAGAAAAGGAGAGGAGTAAACGAAGGAAAAGGAAGTACTTACTCCCGCTTGCCAGACCGAAATTATTCACCACGCCGCCAGCTGACTCGCGCTGGCGTGAACACCTCCAGTGATCACTCCCGGAGAAAGACCGAGATGAGACTACCCTCACTTAGTCGACCAGGGAACTTCCTTGACTTGCGGCGCTATCTTGACGCGCGCACACAAAACAAAAACGATGGGAAAATGCGTGGCGGGAGCTGGAAAGGGGGGGAGGATCAACAGAAAATAAACTTGGGCAAACCAAAGATGAAAAGGTAAAAGGAAAATAAAACAGGTCTGTCCCACCGGTGCGCACGAACACCATAACCGGGTGTCCGGCGACCTGGGAAACCGGTAATAATCAGGGAATATCCAGTTGTCTCTTTCGGGAGCCTCCGCGTGTGGAGTTTAGTCGTCCGAGCTTTCGCGTCCATTGCAGGCCGCATCATCAGGGTGAATACGAGTATTTCACTCTGATGATGCGGCCTGCAATGGACGCAAAAGCTCGGACGACAAAACTCCAGCTCCACACGCGGAGGCTCCCGAAAGAGACAACTGGATATTCTCTACGCTGCGAAAACCTACGCTCAACAATAATCAGGGAAATTCCTGGAAAATTTGAAAAATCAGGTAATTTTTGTATTTTTCTGAAAAACCCAGGAAATTGATTGGCGGCCAATTAACTCTGGGGCAGAGAGCGCCCTTGCCATCCTTCTGCTTGGCTCATCGCAGCGCTGGGCTCACCATTTCATATGTTACTCTACTCGTAGCTGTGAGCCCGCTCGCCGTCTGTTTCGCCACTCAATGCGCAGTCCTACCCGGCCCAATCGCATGCAAGTTCTCCTTGCCGTACGAGTCTCGTGGTATTTACGGTGGACTCATTCGAGAGTCGGTATGATCATCTACACTGAAATTCGGATCTATGTTTTCTCATTTTTTTACTATTGATTTGTGGAATATGGAAGTTAAAATGCTTTCACTTTTTTCTCGTGCCGTGTTCTTATTGTTTACCTGCCTCTTTTACATGGCACGTACGCTTATTAAGCTTACGAATTTCAATCTAAAGTTGTCGGTAACAAATTGGAATAAAACCCTGGAAAATCGAAAGATTTCCCTGGAAATCCAGGAAATTCAGGGAAAAAATATATCAAAATGTGCCGAACCCCCTGATAACATATTTACTGACGTAGCGCGTTTGTAGCTTGCTCGTAATCAGGTTACAGTCTGCTACGATGTGTGGTGCAATTCTGAGTCTGTCAACTGACAATGACAAATGGCATCTGGCAGATTCTGGCATCAAAATGCGTTGGGCAAGTAAATAAGATTGTAATATGTTGCTCTATACTTTAATTATTATAATTTATTCATTTTCTTCCTTAGATAGGTTTTGACTTCGACTCTGAATTCATTCTCGATAATCTCGCACAGTGCCATATAACAAGGAAAATAATGCGTTAATTCTATTTCCATGATGAGCCTTTGCAATCGTAATGTAAAATTACTCCACGGAATTTTTTAATTTCCAGGATCGTAAGTATCTTTTCGTAATAGCAAGCACATGAGTGAAATGGTTTTGCCAGAAATAATTCTGACTGCCAAAAAAAGGCGAAAAATTGCTCCTAGAGGCAGACACTTTTATCAATCGGCATAGGAGCAACCAAACCTCGATCGCACACAATTTACGTGTTAAATATATCCATTTTCATGTTTATATCCCTTATTATATGCCATCCTTGGTAGTGGCAAGGTAAAGTCATCGAATATAGTCATTGGTTACAATCTCACCCGGGTAGGTTTTTCGCCATATGAACGACTAAATACATTATCTATGGTTTGGGCCATTATGTAGCTAGCGTTATTTCCTCGTCGCAGGAAGAGCCTTTATATTTCCACGGCTTTACTCACCATCAAACCATTCCTTCTCTCATGCCAAGGATATTTAGAGGCAATGTTTTGATTTTATGCCTATCTTCAGCAGTAAATACTTAATACTTCTCACCGTTGGCCTAATCCTATCTATTTGGCCATTTGCGAAGATTATTCCTTGCAGTCCCTCCCTATAAACTTCTGGAGTTGGGATGGTGCGTAGACTAGAGCACAGGTTTATTACCTGAAGTGCTCATGTTCCAACCCCGGTAGCGGCAGTGATTTTTAAGTGCAGCATCGGTAATTACTTGAATGCGAGCGAACATCTCAATGAGACTAAAAATCACGCACCCATCTGTGCATTTCGTAAAAGGTAGTCGTCATTCTTCCGCCGTTTCCTTCCCATCTTAAGATAAAATCTCCTCTCCCAATCTGAAGCCCTCTTGAGTGCGGGACAGACTTGATCCCCTTCACAACAGCCCCCAATAGTAATGATATAAGTAGGTGAAAGAAGAATCTGAGCTATAGGAAGAATGAACTGTAGCATAGTCAATAAAATTTTTTGCTTGTCTTCCTTGGCCTGCGGAAAAACAAATAAGGGAAGTTGTTATTGAGCTCTTCAATATATAAGGAAAATAAATCAGAAAGATCTCAAATACTCATGATTTAATGATCTCAAAATCTCAATGTTTTCTACTTCAGGCGTATTGTTTTAGAAATCCATGATGTTATAAATATTACTTAGTGTACTTTTCCACGGATAAGTTTTTTAATAAAACCCATCCATGGTTTCATCGGCTGTGCGTCATTTTCCCCAGGGTCCTTGAAAATGACGGGTGGAATTCAAAACTAAGGTCAAATTTTATTAAATACTTATCAGAGAAAAAGTACTGAAAGTTATATTCTTGTAGGTTCTTGTTTTTTCCCGGCGTATAACTGCTGGTGAAGTCTTCACGGGTTCTCCACCGGGTCAGGGAAACGGCTAAGGCCGACGTTTCGACGGCTAATACTGCCATCGTCCTCAGGGCGTTGAGTGTCAGGTCCAAGAAAAAAGCCGGTATATATACCCTTTGCCTTGGCTCAGGTCACTCTTGATTGGCTCTTCTCAGGTCACACGTGAATTGCTCCGCAACGCCCTGAGGACGATGGCAGTGTTAGCCGTCGAAACGTCGGCCTTAGCCATTTCCCTGACCCGGTGGAGAACCCGTGAAGACTTCACCAGCAGTTATATTCTTGCTATAAATATCTTGAACATTCCATTTATGCATGTGTGTTAATGTTTCATTTAGTACTACAGAAAAAATAATTAACTATCACCTTTAAGTAGCTGTTCTCGCGTTTAATTGTGACAAAATACCTACTTGCATCTTTTTTTTTTGTTTTTGGCATTACAGTTCGTAAGGTTTAGTGAGGAAAACATGGGAAAAAGCCACTGAAGTATGACGATCGAGTAAGATTTGTCTTCCATTAAAAAGAATAATGACTTACGGGTTACTCAAACTCTGTGCTCTCATTCTCCTATTTGTTGTCCATTTCTTGCACCTATAGTGTATCGTAGGGGGAAGTTCTGCACATCTCCCTCCCCGTCTATGAGGTCTTAAATTTCTCCACAAAAATTCAGCAGAATACATTGGTCGAGAATAAAACGATAATGGACTAGTATACAGCGTAATCGTCAAAGATTTAGTGTTCAAATAAAGTTGAATATACATTGATCGTGCAGTTGTGCGTATATTTCGGCCGCTGGATCAATCCAGGTAATTGTTAACTCTGACATTCATTCACTTTAAGAAACGTAAAGACCTTTTTAAGACTTAAGATGATTACTACCCGTATGCAAAGAGATTTTTCCGCTCGATGATGATAGTTTTCAAAACTTAAAATACTCATTTAATTCGCCGTGTTGGGGATACAGTAGATAGCTTAAAGGAAACGTGATCGAAAGCAGCCTGCCGGTAATTCATGTAACTGGTTGAATTTATCACTCACTTTGTATGCCCGGAAAAGTTGCGGGCCTTGCTCTAATGCCCAGAACGTTCTATACTCTAAGATTTCCATAATCTACTTGGTGTTTAGTTTGTTCACTCCCGAAACATTGCCGGGCCAACTGTACTAATATGATAGTAGTTCATTATTATATCCCGTTGAATTGATGATTATTTTATCATTCATTATAATTTTGTCGTGCCAATTTCAATTATCAATGATTTCAAAACACAACCTAGTTAAAACCCAGCCCATGGCATGAGCAGGGAAAATTTTAAGTCACCACTGAAGGTTAAGGCTGGACATTGAGTTTTATTGTATTTATTTTAATCTGTCAACTGTCAAGTAAGTAATATTAGATAAATCTACTTTTTGGAAGGCGATAATGAGGAAAATTTACAATAAGCGTAAATTGGTACAAAAACAATCCGTACGTGTTAGGACTAAGTTTTGCATGGTGGTCGAATCGAATCGGTCGATTATTTTTGTCTAACAATTAATCTTACTCATTCTGCTCCTGTATCCACATTTTTTTTCCTTTTAATGGCTCTTTCTCTCATTATTTCTTGACCTATCTATCATTGTGTAGATTTTTATTTTCGAGAGTGGAATGGAGAATCCATTAGGGACTCGTCTTAGGGTTTATATCCTTTTGATTACCGGTGATGCTGTCAGGATGAGGTCGTATTCCTCCTGGATCGGAGTGGGTCGGCGCATAAAACTAGTTTAAAAAATATCTACGTAGCATTTCTGGATTGAAGGGGTAAGCTAAATAAAATGAGGGCTTACTTCTCAGACAATAATTGCATGTGACGTGAGGTGCTACCCAATACTCTGGCGGTGACAGAAACGTGGTATTTTTATTCAGGTGTTTTTAATCGGACCCGAGAAGTCTTGTAGAGTTGACGCTCACTCAGAGTCGGATTATTATCATTTTTCTGGCTGCGTCTGACAGTTATAGACTTGTTAATTACTAAATTTTTTCTATTTATTTTTTTCATTTCATATTTTCAACCGAGAATAAATAATTATTGAATATGCCAAAAGCAATGTGGCCTAAGGTTTTACCGTATTCGTGTCGGCCTGGTATTAATTTTTATGCTTTGAATTTGTGTAAAAAATAGAAATAAAATTGACTCAGAATATGGTATATAACCGAGACATTCCCCACAGATTGGACCACTTTGTCAGAGTTTATGGTACTTATATGAGACGCTTTTCCTGTATTCATCCGTTTTTAATACCCACCATAGACATTAAGAGTTTTTGGAGAAAATGTATCTCACTCAGTGATTCAACCCGAAGGTTGGTTTTGATAGGTGAGGGTAGAGCTCACCCCATACAAAGCCAATGGCGTGTGAAATTCACACATTCAGGGTAGGGGGGCCAGTTCCTTTCCCTGGGCCACCTGCGATTTCCTAAGAAGTTCTGACGCGCAGAAAATCGAATCGCGAGGATTTTAGATGGGGGTGTCCAGAAAGGCTCTTGCCCGGGATTTGAACCCGGAACCCTCCGATTAGTAGCTCAGTAATCTGAGTGAGAAAATGTATGTGGCAAAGCAAATGGAAAAATGACGAATTTTTTTCAAATAAATCCAAGAGATTGGACATTTGAATATTTTGTAGGACATTTTCTTGGGTTTGGGTGCGAAGGAGAAAGAGATTTAGTTCCTAAAGTGGCGACTAGTAAACAACTTTGAAGCTGTCTCGGCGGTGAAATAGGACTCATTTCAGAGGAGTGGGCATGGAGTGGAAATGAATGGCGCCGCGTGAAAAAGGGTCAGTGGGGCGGGAGGAATACGGAGGGGGGGGGGGGGGGCGGTACTCAGCCGTAGCAGCGACGGGCTCCTTGAAAGCGCACTCTCCGAAGAGTAGAGAGGCTGCAGGGGATAGCAGGGAGTATTATGAAGACGGAAAGACCCGGTTTTTATAATGTCGTGCTGTCCACAGCACGGGAAGGGCTGTGGAAGCCATTCTCTGTCATTAACGCCCGAGCCAAGTAATCGACAGTCTGTTAGAAATGCACCGTGTTAAAACCGAAGGTCATTCTGGTCCATTACCTTCCCATGTGCCACTCTACATTTACTAGAAAATATAGCGCCCAGAAAAAGGCTCAGCGTGGGCTCTGCTGGACCTTTCCTAAGGCCTTTCCCGGTTTCGAACCCGAGACCTGTGCAGCATTTTTTTACTTAACGAATGTGTATGCCTACCTTCAGAACTTCCTATTGGTCTTGCGGGGAACCAGACAACTTCGGTTTGCGAAAAATATAGTTATTCGAGTCTTGAATTATAAAACTAATTCTTATTGTAATGTATGATAATTTTATAGTTTTTGTGTTACTTTAAGCATTACTTTTATTTTTTAATGAAAACTAATAATTACTTTGATTACCGAGGCTCTCCAAAATGCGGGGCTCGTGGAGGCACGGGGCCCGGGGCGTATGCCCCGCTAGCCCAGCCCGACGGCCCTCTATTGTTATCATACATCCTAGGTCGGCTTCTTCCTATTTTCATAAGTCCCAGTACTTTCAAAACTACCGCAGTCATCTAGTCACATAGTATGTTTTATAAATTTAATATTTTTTTCCGTTTCTCTTAAGTTAGTTTTCAGTTTTCATTTTCATCTTGCTCGGCTTCAAGGATTGACTCAATTACCATCCATATTACTCCTTCCAATTTCATACTGCGCCGGTTTGGCAACTCAAATGTCATTTCTTGGGCGTGGCTGCTGCGTGAGATAGGTTGATATAATCTCAGACGTTCGAGCACCTTGAAAATTAATTCCCCTGCTGTCTTCCTCTTTTATCAGGAGTGTGACATAAAGATGAGGAAATCTAGTAATCGTGGGTAAGGAGTGAAGTGGGCGTTTTTGGGCTCAGATTTCCTCCGAGACTATTTAATAAGCCTCAACCTTATTTTCCTCATCCCGAAAATATACCTGTCATCCACCCACCATGTTAAGGGAGTGAGAAGGAAAGGCTCAAAGGGACGGCGCTCTCTTATTTGCCTCGGGGAAATCTCCCCACGGGGGTGGAAAAGAAGTAACCCACGGGAAAAGCGCTCTATCCTCCATCTAAAGGGCCGCCCTAGTCGTTCCCATGCGTCTTTCCAGACGAGCCGGCCCTGAGATCGCTCCTTTTGAGCGCGCCTATCTCCGTGGGCAGGAGGTAGGTATTAAGCGATAGCCGACAGCCCCGAATGGAGCCCTTGTCTCGCACTCCTCCCACCTCTTCCTTTCATTCGCCTCGCGTTGAGCGGCGTGGGCGAGCTTAATTTGATACGGAATCGGGCGATATCGATTCAGGGGATTTCGGGGAAAGCGTCGAAGATAGTAGTGAAATCCATTCGGCATAGAGGAAATGCTGAGGAGCCCTCTTCTCGGCACGGCGTTGGAGGATCGTTTTCATGCATTCATTTCCTCCGAGGGTCTATCGTTGACATTTATGAAATCGTAGCTTGAGAATAGCAGGTGGGTAAAAATGACTAGCTGTGATGCGTTGAGTAGGTATCTTGAAGGCTCCATCCTTTAGGTCACTAATAGTTTTGACGCTTAACCCCAGCGATTAACCTATCTTGAAGGCTCCATCCTTTAGGTCACTAATAGTTTTGACGCTTATACCCCAGCGATGAACCGTATTTCTACACAGAAACAATTTATGCATGGGGCATAGGAGCCCATATTGTACTTTTATCATCCTCTGTGAAATTCAAAGGTCCACGAACTAGCAGTGAAAACTTTAACGGCGTTACCCGCTGATATTGCACAATAGCAAATTTTCCACAGAGAAAAAATCATTTGCCTTGACCGGGACTCGAGCCCGGACCCCCTGATTTCCGGCCAGGTGCTCTACCAGTTGAGCTACCAAGGCATCCTCTTTCTCTGTGGTAGAGCACCTGGCCGGAAATCAGGGGGTCGGGGTTCGAGTCCCGGTCAAGGCAAATGATTTTTTCTCTGTGGAAAATTTGCTTTTATCCTCTGTGAAGTTAATATGTACCTCCATAAAAATTATCTGGGAATCTATTTCTGATGGAAAAATGTCTCTTGCTATCCCTTTTTCTTGCAAGCAGGTGGACATACCAAAGTCAGTTCGGTCGAATTCATCTACATCTACATAATACCCTGCAAGCCACCACAAAGGTGTGTGGCAGGGGGTGATTTCTCACCAAGCATGCACTACATATCATGCATAAAAAAGGAATAGTATTAATATACTTGTCTGAACTTCACTATTTAATTAAGAAAGAAATTTCAAAGCAAACATGAAAAAAAATTCTGTCATTAGGGTTAGCTTTAAGTACTCATACCAACATGCAGCTACCAATACTATCCATTGCTACTCTCCGATTGGACATATTTACCGTTATTCGTATCTCTAATTAATCATACTCTCTAATTCCCCCATCCCCCATACTCTCTAATTCAGTAGAATTAGATAGTATGGGGGCTTCTTATGATGTCAGGAAATGGATTTGATGGGTGTGGTGATCAGCACATAAAAATGTAGCAATGCAATATTTTTTTCCGCTCCTGGCCTCCAAAACCGGAGACCCAGTTTCAGAACTTGACAGTTACCCTAGCGATTTTTCGGATGGCCGTCGGTACATATCTCGTGAGTGAGTCATCAGCATGCTCCACCCTTTCTCCTTTCCCTCCCTAAAATTACTCCTTCCTGCTTCAGGTATTTCTGAGTGCGGAAGAGGCTTAAACGGGGAATCGGGTTCGTGCGGTAGCTAGACTACGGGCCTCCCACCCGAGGGCCCAGGGATTTTTAATTGGTATCTCTACTTGAGTGCTACGTGGAGAGCACTGCGAGTGCAGTTCTTCTATACTAAACCGTGGACCCAAGCTCCCTTCCATAAGAGCAGAGCTAATGCAGCCATTGGCGTTCATTCCACTCTTCCTCCACTCCCTTAAATTCTTTCCTTTACCTAAATACCATTGGCATATTTCCTTAATGTGGCTATCGACCTTAGTTGTCGGTCATCTCCCATAACTTTAACAGCCGCTGAATTTCTCAAATAAGGTCTTCTAATGTTCCTGGCCATTTTTGCGGGGATCGGGATGCTGTGGTGGCTACAGTATTGGACTCCCATCCCGAAGGTCCGGGTTCGATTCCCGGCAGTGGCGGATTTTTAATTGGTAAAACCGATTCCTACTTCAGTGCCTGGAGGAGATCATTTTAACCAGTCTATTAGATGAATCAAATTGGGAATCATTGTCAGATCACAGGTTGAAATTTAGACTTAACCTCTTAAACAAATTTCAAGACCATATTTTCAGTGATGATGTTAAAAATATTTTGCGGACCCCAACTTACTATGGTAGGCTGGACCATAATCACAAAATTAGAGAAATTGTTTGCCGAACTGACAGATTCAAAATGTCCTTTTTTCCTCGTACTATTATGGATATAAATAACGGTAAATATATCCAGCACGAGTGTAGCAATGGATAACATTGGTAGCTGCATGTTGGTATAAGGACTTGAAGCTAACCCAACTAAAGGCATATTTTTGCATGTATGCTTTGCTATTTTTATCTTTTTTTAAATAGCGTAGTTTTGAACAGTACCTATACAAGTAATAATTCTTTTTTATGCATGATATGTAGTGCATGTTTGGTGAGAGTTCATCCCCTGCCACACACCTTTGTGGTGGCTTGCAGGGTATTATGTAGATGTAGATTTTAGGTTCAGCACCCCGTCCGTTGGATGGGACGTTAAGCCGTGGTCCCCTTGGTGCCTGTCGATAAGAATAGGCTAACGCCGATAATGTTTCTCTCCACCCTTCCTCCATTACCTTAAATGCTCCTACCATCACCCAACTACCCACCTATCCTGAAAATGGCGCAAATGATGTGCTGTCGGTCGCCTCACCTGAATAACCAACCAACCTGGCCATTTTTTGATTCTCACTCGAAACAAATTGTTGATACAAATTGTTTCGTTGAATCTTCGTCGATTCCGAATTTGCGCATTCGCATATACCCTCCCCTTCACTCTCCCTTGAGAGGAAAGTACGGATAGAGTGGTTGAGGGAAGGTGAGAGAGACGAAAGAATTGGAACATGGCCGCACTGGTGTGGAACGCGCAAGGGCCTCCCAGTGGAAGCTTCGCAGCCGCCCACTCTACGTGAAGCGACCCTCCCTGTAATCCCCGGTGCGCACACGTACCGTTCCGCAATCGAAACAGACAAGCTGTCGGGCTTATTGGCTGCGGAGGGAAATTGAGCTGGGCTCAGATCCACGCGGAGCGTTGCGCAGGACGGAGAGAGAAAGTCAAAGGTCGGATGCAGCGGAATGGAGTTCTCATTGCACAGGTATCGCGGAAAGATTTCTTCACGCCATTCAAAAGAGTATCTTTTGTGTTTCGTCAGGTTTTAGAACCAACTCATCCAAAGATATTTACCGACAATATTAATTCGTCAGTTCATGTTTTTGTAGTCACTGATGACGCAGAATTTCTGCTGCTGCTCATCGTTCAGCCTTCCTAGAATTGTATCCAATATGAATTTCATTCTCTCAGAGAGGAGACAAGGCCCATCACCGGTGGTATTGGAATTCAGGCAATCTGAAAAGGTATTCTTCGTAGGTTATACACTGAGTCAGATTTTGTGTGAGTTTTCAACCGCTCATCCTACATTTCTGTGTAGGGGCCATCTATAAATTACGTGTTGTCCAATGACGCAAGAGATAGGGCCAAGCGTTTCGATGCACTATAGATAGGGAGGATAGGGATCCAGATTTTTGTTATGATAAGAGAAAGATTGATTAGTAATAGAATTTATTTTATGCAAATGATGACGATTATACACAATATTTTGCGAGTAAATAATAATATTGAGATAAAAATAAGTTGTTAATAGAGAAAGTCTATATGATATTAGGTATTCTCGAAAAGGATAGGGTTCATTGGTAGCATTACGTGATCTAAGGGGGGAACCTTAGAGATTGTTACGCAGCGTTATAGTGGGGAAGGAACTGGTGAAAAAGTATAAAATCAGCGTTATGTAATGTATGAATGGCCCCGTACTCGAGTAAGCGATTGTATGTGCGATTGTCTCGTCGATGATGTGAGAATAATTATAGTGGGAGACCTTTCCGTTAACTTCGTATACGAGTGACGGTGGAAGGATATCAAGATTCTTCACTAACTCGACTGGGAGAGTGTGTTAACGTAGTTGTTTAGCGTTTCCTGTGATTCTCATTTACGAGGGTTATCGTAACTACTCACCAACCCGATTAGGACTTCGTGTACGCGAACGGTAAATGTCTTCATTTGCATGCCCGTTTCCTCATTACGTCTGACGAGTCGCTGGCGCTAGAATAGCTTGTCGCAAACTCTGTGCGAGGGAGACTTGTGCGCATTATAATGTTTCCTCACAGACCCAAGTGTGCATGTATTAGTATATACTAGAGATGCGCGAATACTACCCGCAAAAACTCGATTACCTCTAATAATAGAAAGTATTCCATGTTCGAGGTATCGAATAATTATGCTAAACGAATTCGATGTTCGAGATCTCGAATAATTATGCTAATTACGCTATATTTGGCCTTTTAATGAACTGAATCACATTAATTCCAAAACTTGACAGATCTTGGTGTATTAACACTTTTTGCTGATTTATTAAAGGATTATAAAAGTCGATGCATTCAACAATCCATAGTTAGTAGAAAAATTACTTTATTATTACTCGTATTTGACATTTTAAAACCAGAATTACTTCTTTAATTTAATCAACTTGTGGCTTTATAATTCATAGGATACAAATCTGCTAGCATAAAAACATTTAGCATATCAATTGAAATTCTAGTAATCGAATTATTCGAAATTCGAGATATTCGAGTCATTAATTGATATTCGAATTCGAGAAATCTGCTATTCGACCCATCCATGGTAAATTCATATTTGACATATTGCTCACTTTTCCTCTCATTCATTATACCTTTTCCTTTGCTATTCATCCTCATTCTTGTGACCTTAAAACTTTATGGCTAATATATCGTCATCGGTGGTTTCCCGTTTGCCCTATTCTTATAGTCATCTCAGACTGAATGGGATTGTAAAGAAGAAGAAGGGTGGTTTAAACCTGGCGTCGGCATTAGCCTATTCTTACAAAAGGCTCCAAGGGGTCAAAAGTTTGACATTCCATTAGATTGAAGGAGTCCCGAAGTTGAAATGTTCTCGCTGGGTACTCAAGTGGGGTCCGGAATTCCATTGAAATGGTTGCTACTGCCTGATCCGAACCCGAGTATTAATAATAAAGCTAGTAATATAATTACCTCGTCTATTACTGCGGCATTTTAACACAAAATGTACAGAACTTCTACGTGTAGATATCGCCTGATGGTATTTATAACACTTCTATCGCGTCAATAGCTCATTGGCCGACCGTAGTAGCAAGGTCGGTAATATCCTAGCAATTCAACCCATAGGTCACGGGTTCGAAGCCCGCCCTAGGCTGAATGTTGTGTTTTTATAAAAACACAAGTATACTAGGATTAAGATCCAAGATTAGAGGGTGAGATATAACCTCAGACATTGTATCACTTAAGACCCACTCTCTTTTATTCCTCGGTCAACATGAATATATTCAGTATTCTGTATCTAATTATACTCTACACTATTTTTCCCATGTATGAATATGCAGAAATATTTCTGAAAGCGTACTGAAACTGAAACTTAGAGCGATTTATTGTGTGAATGTAAAGGCAACCTAATCGTTTTTTTTTTTGCTTGTGGCTGTTGGAAAGTATGTTTTGAATATGTAACGAACATAATTGAAGGTGAAAAATTAAATCGATAGATTCGGCTTTCACTTGGTGAAAATTCATGTTGAATAAGAAGATGCAAAAAATTGGCTGGTAACAACAAATAAAAGTCTGTGAAAATTCACATAGGTTGCATCTTCTTATTCAACGTGAAAAATTAAGTTCTTTGGACGGCTGTGCTGGAAGAAGCAGTGGCGTGAAGTAGGCGTAGTAAGAATGGGTGAATGGGACAGGCAATTGGAGGCCTTCAGACGCCGAAGTTTGTTGGAGGCAGAAGAATGCTAGGTGCGTCAGGAAGTGAGAGTATTGGATTTGTATTTTTGGTGAAATAATAATCATCATTTTTTATTCTGGTCTGAGAAGAAAAATACCATTGGGAGGGTGCGCTCAAAGGAGAACTGTGTAAAGCGACGTTGGAGTATTTTAACAAAGTCTACCCTGATATGTAAGTAATCCATCAAGTAATCCATCAATAAAATTCATTTAATTTCGGCTTAATTTTCCCAGAGGAAAGAGATTTATTCCATGGAATTACCGTGAAATTACCAAATGCTACTTTTATTCACAAGGTTGATCACGACGGTATTGCTTTTGAGCTCTAAAGCTTCTATATTGCGTCTCCCTCGTTATAATCATGAAAATTAGTACCACTGAGCGATACCGAATGTTACGAAGATACGAGTTAGAGTGCTTGAAACATATCGCCTTGAAACAATTGATTTTATCGCGTCGGAACTGCATCTGGGTTTGTGCCAGGGATGCAACGGAGTATCCCTTCTCCCATATGGAAATAAATCGCCATGTGCGGAATTCGGCAGTGTACGATTTCAAGGCAGATGAGCTGGGATATATTCATACCACGCAATAGGAGGTACGTAGATAGAGGTAACGAACCAGCTTGGCTATCCTAAGGTTGTAGGTTCAAATACCACCAAGGAAAAATGTATCTTTATGTATGATGAATTATACACGCATTATTCCTAGGATTCAGATTATCAGCTAGCCGTGGCAATAGGATCGCCTAAAGCCCAAAACTACTGCTATTACGAAGGTATTGCAGGATATTTTCCCGAACGTTTCAGACGTTTCGTTGCCATCGTCGGCCGATCGTAACTGACGGTGATTAGATTTCCTCAAACCTAGTCGGGACTGTCCCGGAAAATGCAATTTTTTCGCTTGCTATTGAATGAGTCGGCAAACAGCGTCATAAATTGATGGAAGGCATGAAATACTGGGTTTGGTCGAGGAGATTATCCATCGGGCGTCGTGAAATGTCTTGAAAGTTGAAGAGAACGGAGGTGGGGGTCGAAACGGGCTGGGATAAGGAACGAGATAGCAACCTAAATGTTCGACGATTTCGGAAGACGATAATGGGAAGCGGCGGCGGAGAAGTTACGCGATATTCCACCGCCATCGGTCCCTTTGACTCCGGGGAGAAGGTAAACGTTTCAGTGGCTCCGACGTCAAGCTCTTTCTATGCGGAAGGGGAGGCGGTAAAAGTAGTCAAAGGAAGGCTCTCTCGTGGGAGAAAGAGAGGGAAGGAGAAAGTGCGCCCGCCGACTACTAAGCGGCTTTTTACGCCGCCCTTGGAAGTTTTCTTTATGCCGGTAAAAGTCACGGATTGCCGTTTCGTAGAAGGAGTCATGAGATAAGGACGGAGTTGGAGATTCGATACGGGAGGGAGAGGAAGAAGTCGCTGTAAATATACGGACATTGATTCCGGGTGGAATTGCGTACTCTTTGAGACGAGAAGTAGCTGATATTAATATTTTTCTATTTTCTTTTCGGTAACGTACCAACCTGACAACTCAAAGGCCTCCCAGCCTTGGAAATGGATGTTGTTTGTCTAATTTTTGGCCAAGATGGGTTGGACGGTTCGATATAATCTTGGCAGTTGAAACTCCTTAAAACTAAAATCCCTTGAAGATTTCATAGCCACCATAGTTCTCCGCTGTGCTGTTAAAAATAGTGTTATCGCTAGAAGCATGACGGAGCCTCATATAGGTAAACATTTAGTCACTTCAACCGTATTAAGCATTACCGTGAAAATGGAAATTATTTGACAAATATATATTTTTTTCTAGCTATATGCATTTCACAGCTCGAGGAGCTGAGTGCAGGTCATTCTAATCGAAGTACTTTTGTTCCCAGTAATTGCAGTTTTCTTTTTAATACTCTTCCTCTTTTGGGTTTATATGGAGATAATTTCAAGACCAGTACTCAATCCGTCGGTTGGGACGTTAAACTGTGATCTCATAACGCTACTTTTTTAAGATAGGGGCTGAATCTGACGTCAAATTTTTCCCTTTACCCTTGTTTTCATCCTTTCTTGAGGTTACTTTTTTACACCAAATCCTCACATATCCTCAATGAAGTGAAATCAAATAGCTGTCGATCACCTCTCGTAAATATCTACAAACACTCCTTAACGTTAGTCCTTGGATTTATTCAAAGTAAAACAGGTTTTAAGATTCTCCTACTTCTAAGTTTATATCGACTTGTATAACCTTCCTTACTCTTAAGCTTAATCCTAAAAATAGCATGATATCCAATGTCCCAAGTGGGATTTGAGTCCGCGATCTTTCAGTTGCTAGGCCGGCACATTTGCTCAGTTTATTCTGGAGAGTAGAGTATAGTTACGTGTTCCTGTTGCCGAGTGTTTTGCACCATATATTTTATATCCAAATTATGTGTAACATGCATATCCAGGCAGGCTGGGGTTCCTGCGGCCTGTGAATCTGCGACCTTTGGGTTGCCTACCGCGGCTTTTTTTAATCCTGACAACCAATGCATCTCCCACAACTCATCTCAATCCTTGCTTGTGATTCTTTTGTTGATATCATCATGAAGGAAAGTGACCGACATTGTCTGTTGAGACATTGAGCATAATTGCGGTTTTGGAAATAATAGGAACTTACAAATTGTAAGAAGGACGAAGAAAAGCCTAGTATTACCTAGCATAGAATGGAGTGAAGTCTGCATTAGCCTGCTCTTATCGAAATGTAATACGAGGTTTACTGTTCTACGTACCATCCGACGGACGGAATACTGAACTTGCGTTCCCTACGGCTCAAGTAGGGACCGGTATGCGTCTGAATAATCTGTTGGGTCTGCTGGGACAAAAGAGTGCTGCGATTCTAATCCCGGGCTCTCCGGATGGGATAGGGTCAGTATTCCAGCCACAGTACCAAAAGGAGACTTTTTCTTCTTCCCAATGCAATAGGATCACCCGCAGCGGGATGAGGAACCATCACCACCACAAGGTGTCCAAGGAGGCGGGCCACGGTGGGGGCAAGGCCCTGGATGACGAGGTGGGCAAGGGCCCCGGGGGCGGGGGTGGCGGGGCGGCCCAGCAGGAGGGCGGTGGGGCGGAGGAGGAGGAGGAGGAAGAGGAGGAGGACGAAGAGGAGGCCTTTGGCTGGTACCGTGGCACGGGGCCTTCGTCCTGCTGCTGTCGCGGCCCCTGCAGAGCCAACCCGGCCCTGAAGAGGGGCCGCAGGCTGCAGCTGCTGCAGATGCTGGCGCTACCCTTCGTGCCCGTCGCGGCTCTCATCGTGCAGAACGCCCTCACGCTCCACAGCATCGTCATCTACCGCAGGGAGGTCTCGGACGTCGACAAACAGGTCAGCATCAACCGGACGCCCCGCCATTAATTGGCGTTGAGCGGACTCGTAAATTTAACTGCCTTAATAATCCCTTTGAAAGGAGAGGGCCATCTCCAAGGGCTCACTTAATGCGTAATTACTTTTGCTGTTACAATTCCAATTCAAAAATCCTACATTTTACGGCAATTTACTAGAATCAAAATATGATAAGACACTGTTCAATAGATTTTTTTACTGTTCATCTTGCAACGCCTCTCTAATATATTCATTCTAATCTTAGCCAATAATTTTTAAATAAGTCATCTAAAAATGAACAATGCCTTCCAGAATTTTTTACGAGGCCGCCCAGGCTCGTGAGTACGTTTCCTCACATTCTACCTTTTCCAAGTTTAGAAGCATGCAAAAGCGCTATTTATTTATATCTAAGGATTTTGTGATTTTTCCGTGTAAAAATTAATTAATGTTTTTTTTTAACACGAGGTAAGGTAAATATTTTCACTCTGTTACAATCTACTCAAACAGGAGTATGGTATATCAGCTTCTGGTTAAATCGTCATTGCCTTTTGCGGTATTACCTAATCCATGTATTTTACTGCTACATTGCCATGTATTTTACTCCGCCATATATTCACATGCAAGTTACCGATGTTCAATGCCTTGTTTCTTCAACTGTAAAATGGAATGGCCACAAAAAATGGTATCCCTAAAAAGTTCATAAAAATGGCACTTCAAATTCCGGTAGAGCCTTCTTAAAAAAAATCTGAATTAGGGCCATTTATTTCTGATCGATGAAAATGTTAGAAAATGATAACGCACTGAAATCTTATGATTTTCCAATGTGTTCACAATAGTGCCTGAAACAATTCTCTTATTCGTAAGGGATGGTGCCGGAGTAGGCACCTTAAGCTTGAAAACGCAACCTTTTGAATCATTTATTCGTCGTTTAACATCATCCTTAGCGTATTTCCTCTGTACTTAATAAATTGATTTTTAGAGAAGGAACTTTCTTAAATGAGATTCGTATATAGGTGGATTTTCTCGTTAATTACAATATTTCTGGTAATAAAACCACCTTCAATAATTCTATGTAACCTATTTAAAAAAAAACAAGGGAGTTTCTTTCTTCTTATCCCCGTAAATCCAATTACACCGTTGCTATTTCAAGCCAGAACATAGGGTTTTATGTAAGGCCATAATACTTTGCCTAACGGGGTGTTAATTGGAACGTCACCGCTAGATGGCTTTGTGAATTCATACTTTTTTTCCCTCTGCTAGCTTAATGCACAAACAGGCGTAAAATCGCTGTTTATACCTTAATCGCCAGTTAAACCCTCCTTTCAGTGCATAAAATAGTGAAATTAGGCGAATTACCGAATTCTTTGTAGTTTAATCGCGGCGCGAACGCACTGCCAAGCTACATCGTCGACGTTGTTTTAGTGAAAAGTAAGCCTCTATATAAAACTACGATCATATCCGGGAGCCATGTAGTCGGTTCTTTCCGCTTGCCTGCAAATATATAAATATTTCGGCAGTATCAAAAAAGTGCTTCATGTAGCTCCATAGATTATCATTTGCATTAATGTTAACGCTACTTAACACTTAGTCAACTTATTCAGTAAGTATTTTCCAAATCCGTCCTAGAGTTATGTATGGGTAAAAAATTTGAAAAAAAAGGCCCTCATGTGTGTATTAAACTTAGAAAAATGATTTTCATTATTCCTGTTCTTTTTAAACACTTTGTGCGAAATGAATACTGCAGTTTTAACGACTGGAGCCAGTTTATGATCATTTGATTTCCTATGTTATTTCTTATCTGTTGTCTGCGAATGCTTATATGCTGTGATCCAATTCTTCTTGCGGAAGCCATTAAAATGCATTTTTCATGAGTAATATAGCAGATTTTGAGTACAAAGTGTAATAAAGCCTATCAGCCGTGAGGGAAGTTATATTTATGAGCATGAATGTGAGAAATCTAATCTCATTAAACGAATACTCAGAATTAATGTTTTACTGCGGGAATCCAGATATTCCCGTTTGAACGATAGATAAATATTGAAATAATTCATTAGTCTTCTTTTACGTTAACTACATTAATATCCCTAATGTATTTTCGATTATATGATCTTCGCACTAGTGACCTAATTAGGGTATATTTTTGCCCTCCCTAGTTGTCAAAGTCATTTGATGCCTAGAGTCAGGCTAAGTCGTTATTATTGACCCTTTAAGGATTAGATCCTTTGCACACAAGCATGTGTAATATAACTCCCATCCTTGTGGCCAAATGGTTGAATTAAATTCATAAATGGTCTTGATTAAATATCCCTAGTAAGGATACAATCCTGCCGCACGTAAAACACCACTAAATTTTATACCACTCAACCATCGCTCCGTGAAGTGATAAACCTTTGAATATGTGATTAATGGGTGCGTAAAATTATGATTAATCCGATCGATCCGGGAAATTTCGCGTGCAGCCTCAAGTCTTAATCAACGGAATAATGGTATTGTACTTCATTATTTTCTCATATTGGTTGGTTTTTCCTTTGTATTCAAATCAAATTATACAGAAGAGACTGAGTAAAAATGTCATGTCGGATAAATCCTCTGACTATTCTCTGCCCCGTTGGTAGCGAGAGCATTAGTGAAAAAAATGTCGATGTCGCAAGCAGATTGCTCGTTTCCTGTAGAAGTTCATCCGGTGCATAAAATGCCGGGTATGTATGTCGCCTCTTAATCAAGTGTTAGATTGAAGGGACGAACGAAATTACTTTTTACGCCTGTCATGGAGTAGAATCGCAGCCTGAAATTAAAATGGCATTCATTCACGTTCTCCCACGCCCGCTTTATATTGATTTCCTCAACGGCGGCCGCTTGCTATTAACCTGATACCGTTATTTCCGCTTCACCTGGGAACACGTGCTCGGCCCGACGAACGTTGGCATATATACTCTTTTCACTGTACCGATTAAGATGGATCTGATGACAGTTGAAAAGAGAACAAACAGCTTCTTTAATTAATTCCGTCTTATATAGGGAAAGGGTCATATGATGTAAAAGATGATGAAATGCTATTTCAACTTACCTGAGCTACAACGCCATACCTCAGTTAATGTCAAGTCATCGACTTCGATGAGCATGCGTCCCCGCTAAACGTTGAACCTCATTTTTCCAAAGCGATGAATTCGAAAGAAGGTATCTTTTTTTTCTTCAATTCCAGAAACCTTTCTCTTTTTCCTTCTAGTATCGTTCGAATACCCCTTTGTTTGCATGAAAGTCACCACGGCATTCAAGAAGATGAATGGCAAGGGTGTAAATTTCAAGTCTGACGATGAATGCAAATAAAGGGGCTTAATTTATTTACGAGAGCGTATCCAGTTCGGTAGTTTAACTTCCTAGCCCACTTCTCTTATAACGTTATCGGTTTGTTTTTTAATCATGTTTCACTCCAGACAACGAAATATGTTAAGTGTTAATTGAAAGTGTATTCCTCCGTGGTTTTTTTTCGGGGTATCAAATTTACTACCCTAACTTAGATTTTTTGCCGTTGTCATAACGCTCTGGAACCTCAGCACGGGCTTCTGGACTTCTGATATGATTCGGCCTCCGGTCCTCCTTCCGCCGATGATGAGCGGGAGGATAGGCGATAGAGGGGCGGTGATGTAAACGTATCGAGCGTCCTCCGGGACGCCTGAACCGGTCATAAAAGCCTGGGAAAGGAGGGGCACAAGGGTGTTCGGGGGGGTGGGGGGGGGGGCAAAGGTCCACCCCAGTTATTTCGCCTCCGCACTTCCCAAGCAATCTCAACTTCCGTTGACGATCGATTTTTTTCGCTCCTCTTCAGGTTCACTCTCTTTTTTTCGTCCAATCTCTTGGAAAGAGATTTTTTTTGTTCCTTCTTTACCAAGTGACCCGTGCGTAGAAGATTGCTTTGAGGTCAAGTGAACGAACTTTATTTGTACCTGTGTCAATGACGTGAAAAGAAATCCCCAATAATGCAAAGCAGTGGAAAATATCAACCCATTCATTCCTCATATTGGGAGCGTGAAAAGTGAGCAGCCTATCATTTGGGGAAAAAACGCTCTCTTTCAATATTTTTTGTGAAATACTCTGCCCAATATTGGTAGGGGAGTGTTGAAAATTTATTTCGACGAGCTGCAGCTTCTATGAAGCTGTGGTATTACTGCATGCTTGTTTTGAAAATATTTGCAGTGGATTTGTTTTTCCAAAGCATCTATGTGTCACTGATTGTAAACTTATTATTTTTCTTGCAACAATGGCAGCAAACTGGACTTTTGTTTGACAAATTATTGCATTTAAATGAATATGGTTCATATCTGTTGCATGAGCTTTCTCCCCGGCGACGTCAAAAGTAACTTCCGATCATCCTACCCGTACACGAGCTAGTACAGGAGTATTATGGTTGATCCCAACGTTAGACCTTTTCTCCAATCATTTTTCCCTTGCTTTGTTGAGCATACAATGACTCACTCATCTCCTCCAATACTCTCGGAGTCTCCGCACCTCCTTTCCATTTTTTTATATAAGTGGTATTTTATCAATCTAAAACAAATTAGCATTTTGCGATTTTCCGATAACATAGTGATAATAGCATTGGGAGATAGGTGTTTAAGAACGACTAGTTAAAATAGAACGGTTATTGGCCAGATATCGTCTCGTGAAGGCGGACAAAAATAAAATAAATTTAATGGAATGAAGCATAGGCAGTAAGAAAGCCTGGGTGAAGAGAACATTCCGCCAAAATAATCTAGGTACAGATGGAAAGAAGCGTTGAAGCAAGAAAAAATATTATCAGAACTTACATCTGGAGTATGCTTATTTATGACGGTGACAAAAGCTCCTATGGTGGGCCTTTAGAAGATGCTCAGCTAGAAAATCAAAAAAGTTCACGGGTCACCAGCTAATGATAATACTCACCGCGTCACTGTATTTCCATTAACTGGCGCGCAAGGCTGGACCCCACTGCGCGATCGAAAAATCAAGTTTATTTCCGGCGTCGCCGACGGTCGCAGATATTTTCAACGGATTCACACTCCTGGAGCTTCAGAAAATCTGATTAAATTAAGTAGTCTGAGGTAAATTTTAATATGAGTTACTTACGGTTCTTCCGCGTTCCTTTGAACTTTTTTCACTCCAAAGCAGAAAATAGGTGGAAAATAGGGTCCGCCATTTCGTCCTATGAATAGAGCAAATATATCTGTAAATCAATGACAAATAACTATGTCAAAGAATAAGATCTGTTCTGTGAGACACTGAAATTATTTATTGCGTAAAGCTAATACATAAGGTTCTGCAATCTCTTCATTTTGGAGCTTTCAGCAGGAACTGAATTACTGCAAATATTTTGCATAATTTGTTCAAATTAAATCCCTAGCATATGTTTTGCGCAATAATATAAAAAATTAAATCATATGCACCAATAAAAGTAGATCCTTTGTGAAAAATTTCAACCTCCAGTATTAATTCCATTTTAGGAATCTTGGTCAGTTTTTTTCGACTTCAGCCCACTGTGACAGCGTCGGGTAGGGTGAAACTAACCGAAATATTAAATGGCTGTTTTTGTGAAGTTGCCCAATAAGTTGGGTCATTTTCGCCATTTAGGATAGGTCAGTTACTGGGTGTGTAGGACATTTCCAGGACACGGAGGAAGAATGGAGAGAAACCGATCGTCGACATTGGTCTGGTGTTGAGGTAAGACACCAAGGGGTCAACCGTTTAACGCTTCATTCGATGGAAAGATTACTGAATTTTGAGTGCTCTCCACACCGCAGTCGTAAAGGCACTAGTATGACATTGCAAGTCTCTCATTTTCTTGATTTAAACCCGGCCTTCGACCCTTGGTAAGGGAGATTTATTGGCAACCTCTCCCTTCCCGAAATCCCTGAGTCATCGTCGTCCTTTCTATGTTTATCGTGCATCAGCAGTCTTTGAAGACCTTCCCTTTCGAGCAAGTGGGACGACGTTACTTCATTAATGAGAGAGTTATTTCTAATTTCGGATATATTTTTAAATATAATTACGACCTATTAAAAGATTTATTTAAAAAAACACTTCTCAGTTCCTCGGCATCATTTAAAAATTTCTGTCGTAAGAGTCTTTAAATGAATGATTTTTTTAAAATTAACATGCTGTGTATTTCATATTTCTTTCTTTCTCTCATTTTATTGAAGTTTTTATGACGCCAGTGGTCTAACATTTTTCTCCCGAAATGTGAACGACTGGAATTGCCTATTTACTACTCTGCGAGCCGCTGCAAAGGCATACGGCTGTAGGTTTGAAGTGACCTGCATTGGATATATTTTAAAAGTAGAGAATAATATGGGTAACAAGGAGAAGTGCTTTTAGAAAAGTACTGAGTCCTGTTTGCTTCGCGGGCGTGGATTTCGCATGAGAGAAACAGATTATTCAGTATATCTCTTCGCCAGTCGTTTTCTCTTAATATGTCGAGTCTATTCGTCCTGCTGATATAATGTGAGAGTGGTAATACTTTTGCAGTATCATCCTCCAACTCGTACTATTATAATGTATTATGTAGTTATAACCTGGCATGCAGAGCCTAGAGTTTCCCAGCAGATCCAACACCGAGTGAGAACGTATGTAAGTTCAAAGAAGTTGTTTTACTTTTGTACGTTCTGTGTTACGCTCTTTTTATCTAATCACATTCTCGAACGCACCCTTTAAAGGTTGCATCCTAAACGACCCGAACTCCAGTTGAGGTTTCAAGAAGGTGAAATAAAGTATAATACTTACTTTTTTGATGAAGCGTTAACCCTCGATTGGTTTCATGAATCATTTGATACAGTACAGCAAATATTTTGGGTAGGATTTCCACCAGATATAAGTGAATATTTATGTCAATATATTAAATCTTCTCACTATATTTTATTTGTACCCAACCAAGATCATTAATTTGAGGCTGAAATAACATTATTTACCAACATTTTTAATAGTGTACATTTTTTAGATTTGATTCCGCGTCCTATACAGTAATGCTTAGAATTGAAATTTTTAAGACCGGATGAAAGAGTTTTGGTGTCAGCTTTCTCTGCTCCTTCTCGGTAGATGATCACATCGTCAAGCCAATCCCAGGATTGTGGGCTGATGATAATGATGGATCGCATCGTCAGCTAATAACTTTGCGTTGATCGTTTTTTGTCATTGATTTTATTTCTGAATATGAGGAAAAATAAGGGTTGATAAAATTTGCTTTTGGAAACTAACCAAATGGCATGAAATTCTAACGTACATTTTTTTGTTTATAATATGAAAGGAAGTCTCGAATTCGTAACGATTTTTTTATTAATTTCACATGATTGTGCTTTGAATAGATGGTCGATTTGTTTTTGTATATGTATGCCTTATTGAACGTAATATTCGAAATCCTTAACGAACTGCCCGTACTTGCTTGTATTATTTTTCCTAGCGTATCACAGAGAAATTGAAATAGTGTAAATGCGACCAAGAGTTTATTTTTAATTCCCTTCTTAGATTTGGCTCTTCATTGATAGTCGACAAATTAAGTGGTAATAGGAGGGTGACGACCTTGTGTGCATTGAAAATTTTACCAATATTCATATTAGTCCACAGTATGTAAAATATGTCTTGATCGTTATTTTTTTATTAGATTTAGGCCATGTGGTTTTGTACAATATAATACTATTGAAAATTAAAATGGAGTAATTTCGAGCATAAGTTTATTTTTGATTCCCTCTTAGATATGGCTGTCTTCATTGATTATTGGCAATTTACATGGAAATTGCTGGATGACGATTTTGTGTATACTGAAAATTTTACCAACATTTAATTCCTCAATTGAATAATTTTATTAGACCTGGAAAAATATATTTTGGTCGTTATTAATTCATTATGTTCAGCCCATGCGGTTATCTACAGTATATTAAAGTTTTACCCTGTTAATTTTGCGAATATAATGCTTTACATTACGTTAGTATCTTCATGGAAGTTATAATTTGTTGTATAATTGGGGCACGCGTTTCATGGGTGCACAATACGCTCCATGGGTGATTTATGGCCAGGAAGGAGCATGGGTAGATGAAGAGAGATGGATGGGAACCCGCCAGGGCCATGGACCGAGGCACATATCGCCATTGAAGATGTCAGGGAATCCATACTTCGTCGCTGTTAAAGACTGTTTCCCTCTAGTCCCACTCTATAACGAGAGCTGAAGGACAATTTGCCAGATGATTGGCTTGGCCTTTCAATGTCATTTTCGTATGGTACCTACCTATTTTACAATCTTTTTTATTTCGTTTTCACGTAATTAAATCCGCATATTCCAACTATGAATCGGTTTATGTGGAGTGTCGAAGCTAATGTTTAGTGGCCGCTACATACCCGGCCGCTCCAAGTCTCGTTAACCTTAGCTTTTTTTTAATATAGACCTATAGTGAACAGGTTTACGCAAGCTTGATGCAATAAAAATGAAGAAATTTTACAGTTAAAGGGAGATGACTTTATGCATGCCATAGGTTTGTAAATGGATGTTCCTACAAACCTTTATCGATTTTAGCTCATTCTTAGAGTGAAAATTATCCTTATGATTAAGAAACCGTTGGAAATAATCAACTATGGCTTTAAGAATTATTTCATGATCGCAATGACGTAGCTGAAGATCTATAATTTGTCGAACAATTGGCTCGCAATTTGACGCATTCATTGCTCGGATAAAACCTTTGCTGTAATATAAAATAAAAATATGCTAGGTAGCTGTTGGCCAAGGTTTATTATTATTAAGGTTTTATATTTTTATCCCTAAAATACACCATCAACTAATATTCTTAGCTATTCTTCCAGGTGTTTTATGGGCGGAAATATTTCGTGACCTGACTTTTTTCGCCGTTTAACAAAGGCTGTGTGAACGCAGGTAAGCCCAAGTTTGTCGGCCGAGACAGAATTTGCGTTTCCGCAGCAAATGCATCACGTGTATTAGAGTGATTCTCCTACTTCCATGCTCTAGCTTCTCCCATGGATTCTCCAGTAAATCACTCTGTGGACGCCTTTCCAATGTAACCTCCACTAAATGGAGGATGGATACGGTGATGGCCGGAGCCCTTTGAATAATTGCTCCGCTGCCGGAATCTAGTACACCCTCCTCGTATCGGATATTCTCCTCGAAAATGCACCCGTTAACCCCAATGCCTGTACTACAGAGCTCTAGGTTAATCCCTCTGCCTGTTCTAAGTTACAGCTTTCAAATTGACAATATACCTCGAGACATAATACGCCTGGGCACTACAATTTAGGGAGCGAAAATATAACTTTCTAACGAATAAAATATAATTCAACCTAATATGTCAAAATATTGTGGTGGAATTTTATATTAATCACCTTTATATGTTTTGCTAACATTGTAATAACAAATAAATTCAATAAATAGATAAACTTAAGTAAACATCTCTAGACTTAAAAAATATTAAGTCTAGAGATGGATAAAAATCATAATAAATAGATAAACCGGCGGAGACTTTAGCTTTTACGTTCAAATTCAAGGTGGTAAATTCATAATTACCTTCGTATTGCCTCATGTAAATGAAGTTCTCTATTATTATTTTTCCTAGTATCAATTCTTACTTGATTGAAAATTTAAGTGAGAGTAAACTTTGCATTATTTCTGTGAACAGATAACGTAGTATAAAGGCCCTTGTTGAAGGAAGAATGTTAATTTAGCATGAAGATCGAAGATGAGAATAAGCATTTTCGATTGGATGAGAAAATAAAAAAGTAGGACGAATGACTGGAGTGGGCAATAGTATAGGGAAAGTGACTTTCAAATACGGGAGAAATAAAGCAAATCGCGCGTGTTTTACTGTTCTCGGTTTAAAGATGCCATGTATATTCGTTTTCCTGGATGTGTAAGGATTGTCGTAGATCTTTGAGATAGGATAGTTTGAAGATTTAGTGTTTTTTATTGAATACTCTTTCCCTTTGTCATTGGTAAGAAGTAACTTTGACCTACAATGGGATTTATTCTTTTTTGTTCTGTTAGCATTGCTTAGCCAGAACAAAGCATTCCAAGTTGTGGAAATACAAAAAAAAAAGAAAAAAAGCGCACAGCGCACTCAGCAACTACTTCGGGAGTCCAGTGAAACAAATCCCTTGTTTTTGTTATGTTTTCATCGAGATGGAGAACAAAAGTTGTTTATACTGAAAACAAAGTTTATTTGTCTTGTTTTTGGCTGAGCAGCGTGCCGTTCCGTCATCCTCTATGAATGGACATCAGTAAATCGTGGAGAGGGAGTGTAAAGAATTGGTTTTCGTCAAATTTTTCGCTTGAATTTTATATGTAACCCAGTTACTAAGCCAGAGACATCGTCCAGCGAGTATACGTTCCTGTTAAAAGGGACGATGCGATTGCACAACGTCAAAGAAACTTGCAAGCGAAATGCCGAGCACCACATTCTGCCACTTAACGTTTACGGGTAAGGAGACTTGGAGTGCGGAGATTGCGCAGAAGTGATAGAATTGGAGATCCCTTAGGAACATTCATTACTGCCATCCATGCATTAATGCTTAATGAATATTAGTTTACGGTAAAATTTATATTACGGACTATCAGTATTAATTTCCTGTCAATGTTTACTCCTTACGGGAATGCAACAGTAGTGCTCTAACATATTTGCTGTAAGTGAGGATATCATTTGACCAAACCAATCATTCCCACAATTTTGTGTTTCATTATTTAGTTCTTTATTACTCTTGAGTGTTCTTGGTCGCAGAGAATACATCGGAAAATGATATCCTTAAATTTAACGGAACATGCTGGGAGACGAGTGTAAATTTAATAATCACTTCCAGAAAGTGTCGATTATTTTCCTTTTTCTAGGGGATTCTTTTCCCAACAAAACACCTTATGGAGCCCTGAATTTTGAGCCCAATCGATTATCACCCAAGTATTTTATGGCTGGTTACGTTTCTTATTTCTCAAAGGGTTACTTTTCTCCGCGGAGCAGAAGGGGACACTTCTCTTACTCTTGGTAATTTGAGAGATAGTATTATTTTATTGTTGAGATAACTGCTATAATTTATTTCTTGTAGCCTGTGAAATGAATTCTCCATCAACACTTAGGTGAATTAAATCGTAGAACATAATTTTGGAAGGGAAAGCAATTTTCCTAGCCGGAAATTTTCCTTCGCCTCCCGAAGAGAGAAATTCTAAAGGAGACCCATGAAAATGAATACATCCGCTTGAAGCTTTAGTGTAACATTCTTAGAGACTGACTGAGATCTAGTGAAATGGCATGGAGGGGAAGATTCTATGAGATTACATAAGGAATGGGGTTAATTTGATTTTACTTTTGGCTCCATGTTGTGCTCGCGAGGAAAGGAATGCAATTCGACCAGTTAGCACCGACGTGTATGTATACTCTACCTTCATGTTCATGGCCTATATTAATTAGCATTTTTTTATTTAGCAGCGTGGATTTTTCTCAATAGGTAATACTTTTATAAGCCTGGTTAGCCTCGACCTGAAAAATCTATTCATCCTTTTGCTGTAACCGAAGCAATCTAGTATATATACAGCCCTTTGCGTCACTCACTCACGTATACAAATTCTAACCCACTTCTAGAATAGGTGGAGACTTGAAATTTGGTATGTAGGTAGCTTTCAAAAAGTGACCGGAGGGAAAAATCTGAAAAGTGCAAATTTTTAATTTTAACCATGATTAAATAGTTAAAAACCGTTATTTTCCGTGTTTTTTCGCCTTTTCTCGAACGTGGCTCCCTTAGTTATCAACGGATTCGTATCGGTTTCTCAAGTTAAGCTGAGGGATAGATGTTGATCGATATACTGCTAACCGTTTATCGATAATCGAAATGATACATTCGATACGATGCTTCAAAGTCGAAATTTCATCGAAATTTGGTACCTTTTCGCGGTTTTTTAGTTGTACCGTCTGAACTATTGATCTAATCAAAATTCTGACATTCAATTATCTGCTGGCATTGAAACGTTCTTTGTAACGGTGCAAAGCTTTTGCTTTCATGACGCGTAGTTACGGAGCTACATGACGTCAAAGTCGACTTACGTTCATAAATTCGTGACCTTTTTTCGGGTTTTTAGGTGTAACGTCTAAATTATTGATCTAATCAAACGTTTGTAAGGAAGTTAGTTTTTGGCATTAAAACGCTCTAACTTATGGTGCATAGTTTTTGTTTCTATAACACGTAGTGACGGAGCTACGTGACGTCAAAGTCGAAAAACGTTTTGCGTCACTTACTCACGTATAGAAATTCTAACCCACTTCCAGAAGAGATAGAGACTTGAAATTTGGCGATGAGGTAGCTTACCAATAATGACTGGAGGAAAATATCCGAAAACAGCAAATTTTTAATTTGAACAACAATTAAAAAATTAAAAATGGCGGATTTTTGTTTTTTTTCCCGCCGATTCTCGAACCTGGCTCCCTTGTTTATGCACGGATTCATATAAATTTCTCAAGTAAAGCTGTGGCATAGATAGTGATTGATATGCTGCTAACCGTTTCTCCATAATCGAAATGATAGATTCGATACGATTCCTCGAATTCGAAATTTTATCGAAATTTGAGACCTTTTCCCGGTTTCTCAGTTGTAACGCCTGAACCGTTGATCTAATCAAAATTCTGACCATAACGTATATTTAGGTTTTGAAACTTTCTAACTAACGGTGAAAAGTTTTTGTTTCTATGACACGTAGTGACGGAGCTACGTGACGTCAAAGTCGAATAACGTTTTGCGTCACTTACTCACATATAGAAATTCTAACCCACTTCCAGAAGAGATAGAGACTTGAAATTTGGCGATGAGGTAGTTTACCAATAATGACTGGAGGAAAAAATCCGAAAACCAATAAATTTTCATTTAAACAGCAATTAAAAAAATAAAAATGGCGTATTTCCGTTTTTTTCCCCGCCGTTTCTCGAACCTGGCTCCCTTGTTTATCGACGCATTCACATCGTTTTCTCAAGTTAAGCTGTAAGATAGATTGTAATTCATATGCTTCTAACCGTTTCTCGATCGTCGAAATGATACATTCGATACGATCCCTCGAATTCGAAATTTCATCGAAATTTGAGACCTTTTCCAAGTTTCTTAGTTGTAACGTCTCAACCATTGATTTAATCAAAATTTGGCAAAACGTGTATTTAGACATTAAAACGCTCTAACTAACGATGCAAAGTTTTTGTTTCCATAACGCCTAGTGACGGAGCTACGTGTCGTCAAAGTTGAATAACGTTTGAAATTTCTTAGATTCTTCAAAATGTCCATATTATCGTTGGTGTTGCTTCGGTATTAGCGTGATTTAGTCAACGTATTTTAATACGAGTGCTCAGTACTATAAATTTCACACCCTTGACCATCTAGAAATTCAAGATGGCGGTCGCCCGAATTCGTCCACCACACGAGAACCCTTCCGTAAAGGCTATGTTTTGTCGAATTAAAACTTCCAAAGCATACCTAAAAAGGATATTGTTTTTTATTTCAAAATTTCCTTATTATCATTCGTGTTGCTTCGGTAATAGCGAGATTTATTCATTGTTACGCAACGTCTATTCTTACGAGTGCTCAATACTATATAAATCACACCATTCACACACCACACCACATCATTCTCGAACGTTTGTCCTTTATGCATTACTACACCATTCATCGGATCGCCATGAAACTTTGGAAAGTTGTTGAGTACGCTCCCGCAAAGGTTATACAAAATAGATAAATCAATATCGATGCTTTATCGATATAATTTTGATAAAGTATCAATAAATCTATACATTATTGAAACAAAATTGTGGTGAAATTATTTAGTTTTTTTAAATGAAAGTATCGTTACACTATCGGTATTGTATCGATACAATATCGATACAATATTGATAACTTCATGCACTATCACAACATTCATCCAATTTCCATTAAGCTTTGGTTAGTTGTTTAGTTCACTCCCATGAAGGTTTGTACAATATAAAGAATAAAATAAGTATCGATACTGGATACGGGATGTGCATCCCACTGAACGTGATATTCATTGAAACTCTCACGTGCAACATATCCAAATCATCCGGCATGGGACAAATATTTCAGAAATGCCAACTTATTGCGGAAATCGGTATGCTCGAAACGCGGAGCGGGTGAATTCGAATGGCCCTTGGATGCCACCGCACGTACTGCAAATGAAAATCGGCGTGCCAATTATCATGTTGCTAAATATCAACCAGCCAAAGCTTTGCAACGGCCCGCGGCTTTCAGTAAATAAATTAATGATCAACGTCGTAGAATCCACAATCTGGACAGGAACTTTCGATGGAGAAGATATCCTCATTCCTCGCATTCCAATGATTCCAACAGATATGTCATTTCAATTTAAGTGATTTTATTCCCAATTCGATTGGTATTTGGATTCACCATCAACAAAGCTGAGGGCCAATCTTTAGAACTATGCGGTTTAGATCTAGACACGGATTGCTTCTCACATGTACGTGTATTTTGTTGCGTGTGTGTATCGTGATCTAGAGTCGGAAAACCAGATAATCTCTACATCTAAACAGACAATGAAACAGCAAAAAATGTTGTATACCCATAAGAATTGTGAAATTAAACACACTATAAAAGTGCGCTTTTCATTCAACCAGACTGAGCCACAGCAACGCGTGGCCGGGTACAGCTTGTACTATATAAATCACACCCTTTCCCCGCCAAAAATTCACGATTGTGGTCGCCCGAATTCGTCGTACACAAGACCCTTTCCGTCAAAGCTGAATTTTTGCGAATTGAGACTTCCGAAGCATACCTAAAAAAGGATATAGTTTTTATGTGATCGGTGGATCCAGGCACTTCATTGCTTTCAAACAGAGCTACGAATTCAACTTCGAATAACGTTTGAAATTTCTCATAGTCTGTCATCATAATGCCGCTGAATTTCTCTGTATATCGGAAATAGTCGTTTTGATACGTTCGTGTTGGTACGGTAATAGCGAGATTTAGTCAACGTATATTATTATGAGTGCTCAGTACTATAAATTTCACACCCTTGACCATCCATAAATTCAAGATGGCGGTCGCCCGATGCGTCACTGACCAACGTATACAAATTCTATCCCACTTCCATAAGAGATAGAGAATTGAAATTTGGTACGTAAGTAGCTTTCCAAAAATGTCCTGAGGGAAAAATCCGGAAAATGCAAATTTATAATCATAACAACAATTAAAAAATTAAAAATTGACGACTTTCTCAAGTGTTGTTATGGCATAGTCTGTCATCATAATGTCGCTGAATTTCTCTGTTTTTCGGAAATTGTCGTTTTGATACCTCCCCACAAATTCGAAATTTCATCGACAGATTGGTCAACGGCGCGGTATTTTAGATATCGCGTCAAAACGTGCAAACTATTCGTTCCTAAGTTGCGTATTAACGGTGCAGTGTTTTGTCCAATTTGAAAAAATGTTTGTAAATTCTTGGATTGTTCAACACTTCCTTATCATTCATTGCTGGACATGCTCTATCAAAAAAAAGGTGGACAACTGTTTTAGATATTGAAACTCTTTGAACAATGGCGTAAACCCTTTATTTTGACGACACTTAATAACGGTGCTACGTGAAGTCAAGTCATCATAATGCTGCTGAATTTCTCTGTATATCGGTAATAGTCGTTTTGATACCTACCAACAAATTCGAAATTTCATCGACAGTTTGGTCGTTATCGGTAGATCCAGACACTTCATTGCTTTGCTACGTGATGTAAAATTCTTAATACCAGTATCAACGACGATTACATTTTCCCCTCAGAAATTTATTTATAGTGTTGTTCCACACTTGGCCATTAGATGGCGTTGATGCACTCAAGCTCAAACAGGAGTTGATATATCGTTGTCTCTCTTTTTTTACATAAATATAACTATTGTAGTCATTTCATTTTAAAGTTCTATCTGTTTTCATATGTATAATGCAGACCTTGTTCCGGTTCGTGTGTAGTTTTTTTAAAATAGAATAGCGACAATGAGTTATACCCAAAGTTGATATAACCATCAAAATGTATAAAAACGATGAGTTTCCCCACCGGTAGTGCGATGTTGAGCACGAACAGCTTCACGCACGGTAAACTGTAATTCCTCCTAAGCAGGGTGAGAAGGACGGACGACACAGGGTCTCTCCAGAGAGACTCCGAGATGGAGTCGCTTACACGAAGAATATTGTGTATGGCGAACTTCTTCTTTGATACGAACTACAACCCTGCCAGTAGGCTCAAGAAAACTCCCATCGGCAGTAGGCTAGGATGCCTGCTACAACAAAACTACCCACTTAAGTTAATCGCAGCACTTTGGTCCCCTTCCTTACCTCACGGCAAATTCTCCTACCCTCGCAATATGACCCTTCCTTCCAAACCATTACAGAAAATCAGTTCCCTAAATTCCCTGCCAACACAACATATCTTAAATCCCTTCAGAGTCAATTTAAACCTTTCCCAAGCTCAATCCCCAGTAGTAACAGATGACTCCTGCCAATAAGACTAAACTTTATGCGGCAAAACGTATAAAAAGCGATGAGTTTCCCATCCGGCAGTACGATGGCCCAGGTTAGGCTCCAGTGATTTTCGGTTGCTAATAGCCTGTGTGTCTCATCTCGGAACCACGAACTGTCCGAGTGTTTGGGCAAGTGCGAGAGCGCATTCTGCTGCTGTGGTAGGCGTGGATCGGCGACGTGTGGGCTCTAATAAATTCATCCCACAAATGACTGAGACTACCTTTATAGGTGTGACCATTGACGAAAGACTGACGTTCAGCAGCCACGTTAACGAAATCGTTTCCTCCGTCCACAATACCAAAATGGCCCTTCACCCACTTACACACTACAATTGCCAAACTTGGGAATATACGTTACGTAACAATGATTAAATCTCGCTATTACCGAAGCAACACGAAGGATAATATGGGAAGTTTAAAGAATCGAAGATATTTGTAACGTTATTAGGGGTCTTGTGTGTTCGAATTCGCTATATCCGTCCTATTCTACATAAAGAGGAGCGGAAAAAAACCCTAATAATGACCGGAGGAAAAAATCGGAAAACCGCTAAATTTTAATTTAAAGAATAATTAAAAAAATTAAAAAAATTAAAAATGGCGGCGTTTTTCGCCGTTTCTCTAACCTGCCTCCATTGTTTATCGACGGATTCATATGGATTTCTCAAGTTACGCTGAGGGATAGATGATTGATGTGGGTGCTCTTGGGTGTTCGAATTCGCTATATCCGTCCTATTCTACATAGAGAGGTGCGGTAAAAACCCAAATGCACACAATTAAACGGCGAAGCCGTTCAGGGGAGAGGAAAAGGGAAAACCAAAGGGGGTTTTAGGGGGCGGAGCCCCCTAACGAGCGTAGCGAGTCTATCTATATATATAAAAATGAATGTATGTGTGTGTGTGTGTGTCTGTGTGTGTGTGTGTATGTCCTTTATGCATTACTACACCATTCATCGGATCGCCATGAAACTTTGGGAAGTTGTTGAGTACATTCCCGAAAAGAGGACTATGAAAGCGATTTTTCAATATCGATACTTTATCGATATAATATCGCTAAAGTATCGATAAATTGATACATTATTGATACAAAATTGAGGTGAAATTATTTAGTTTTTCAAAAGGAATGCATCGTTGAAATATCGATACTGTATCGAATGTATATAAATTGTTTGTCCTTTATGCATTACTATTCATCGGATCGCCATGAAACTTTGGAAAGTTATTGAGTACACTCCGCGAAGGTTTCTACAAAATCGATAATTCAATGTCGATACTGTATCGATATAATATCGATAAAATATGGATACATCGATACATTGTTGATACAAAATTGAGGTGAAATTATTTAGATGTTTTTTATCAAAGTTTTATAAAGTATCATTACAATATCGATACTGTATCGATACAATATTGATAACTTCATGCATTACCACAACATTCATCCAATTTCCATGAAGCTTTGGTTAGTTGTTTTGTTCACTCCATGAAGGTTTGTACAATATCGAGAATACAATATCGACACTGGAGACGGGATGTGCATCCCATTGAACTTGCAATTCATTGAAACACTCACGTGCAACATATTCAAATCATCCGGCATGGGACAAATATTTCAGAAATGCCAACTTATTGCTTGGGATGAATGCACAATGGTGCACAAAGCATCGCTCGAGACTCTGGATCGATCATTGCAAGATTTCCGTTGAATCCTGAGACCATTTGAGAAAGCATTAATATTGCTTGCACGACATTTCAGGCACACATTACCTGTAATTCCTCGATTGACACTAGCGGATGAAATAAATGCTTGCCTGAAATATTCTACTTTGTGACGACATGTGAAGACGTTAAAATTATATACAAATATGCGTGTCCAGCTGCAAAACAATCGATCAGCTGAGATATATTGTATACCCATAAGAATTGTGAAATTAAACATACTATAAACGTGCGCTTTCCATTTAACCAGATTGAGCCACAGCAACGCGTGGCCGGGTCAGCTTGTTGCCTATAAAGCCTATAAAGGGATTTTTCTCAATAGGTAATACTTTTATAAGCCTAGTTAGCCTCGACCTGAAAAATCTATTCATCCTTACGCTGTAACCGAAGCTATTGACTATAAAGCCGACGGAAATACTTCGTCACTCTCCTGAATATTAAATACCTTAAGATCAAATTTTCAGGCCTTGATTACTAAGAAAGATTATGCGTGCACTATATTTAAGCATATAAATATTTAACGCTAAATGTTTCGTTTTCCTTTTTTCGTTTATACGCCTAAATGTTTTTTGCTTATCCATTTATGTTGCTGTGTAAAGTCACTTAATATTAAAATGATTTTGTCAACATTCGAGCCAAAAATGTATTTCTCAGCGACGCATACTAACATTATGGATTTCATTAATTCCCAATTTGGGAAGAAAAAATACCTGTGTGTTTGTGGTTGTCGTTGATATTCTGTTATGTATTAGTATTCACTCTTACTTGAAATTCTGTGCTGCGAAGTTTGCGTCCGTACGTGGGGAGACTCGCAAGCTTCATCTCCTCTACTTTGACCTTTAAAAGAAGAAAAGGTCTGGGAATTCCCTCGGGCGAAAAATATATGGCTCGTGTGAAATATTTTGATTCGTTCGGAATCAATTATTAGTATGAGAGCTTGTAAGCACAAATTCTGACAAAGTTATGTCGCAACGACTACCATAAGAAATATTCTGATTCAATTGATGCCCATGGTGGTTGTAAAACCGGTGACTGTTTGACTACTGTATTACTGACCTACCTTCCGTGGCCAGTCAGGAATCCTGTTTTGTCAAACCCTCTACGAATTGATCACTAAGTTACACCGATTTCTAATACTTGCATGGGAAATAACATGCTTGTAATAGCCATTCATAGTCATTTTCATAGCGTCGATTCGACCCTCATTGGCTTTGAAGTCTAATATAAACAATTTTCGGTGCCTCAGTTTTTGAAAGACTTCAAGTTGCAGGTTTTTATAGAGATGAGTTGTTCGGGCATTACATCTACATAATACCCTGCAAGCCACCATAAAGGTGAGTGGCAGGGGGTGATTTCTCACCAAAAATGCACTACATATCATGCATAAAAAAGGATTAGTATTAATATACTAGTCAGAAATTCACGATTTAAAAAAGATAAAAATTGAAAAGCAAACATGCCAAAACATGCTGTTAGTGGGGTCAACTTTACGTCCTCATACCAACATGCAGCTACCTATGCTAGCTTTACATATTCGTATCTCTAATTGTACGAGGAAAAAGGAGTTTCTACTAATTAATTTCGCTTTGGACTAGAAATGTAACCTACTAAATACTTTCGTGATAAGGAAATGATAATGATGTTTAAATTATTCAATGGTTAAAAAAATCGTATTTCGAATGAATCCGAATTTCTCGATAAAGCTATCGAAAAAAAAAAACGTTTCGATTTGCGTGAAAGTATAATATAATTTCCACACTAATGTTTGATATATTATAGGGGCTTTTATAAAGAGCTTGCGTTAGTGAACTAGAGCCAGGAGAAATAGGAGCTGAGTCAGATCGAGAGAAATTTCTGAACAGTGTAGTGAATTGTACCGTCGCGCCAAGGGATGCTGTAACAATGCCCGACCGTCGTCGAAAAAATTAAGTCTATCTAGTTAGAGAATTTTATGACTTTGCGAAAAATAAGTACAACAGGCGCAATATTTGATACCGTAGCGATTCATTGAGTTTAATTAATAGACTGGCCTCTCCGTCAATGGTTATTCTAACCTAAGTGGTTTCTTTTTAAATAGCGGTATTCACTCTTGCCAGAAAAGAGCTCTGTTTATCGGGGTGTTTTTAGAGCATTGCTTCAAAGCTTATGAAAATGTCCACTCTGATAGGATAATATTATTTTTTGGGATTATTTATGGTAATTGGCAAAGTTTTTTGCTTCATGCCTTGGAATGGACTTGGGTGACATTTCTAGTTCTGACAGAAACCGCTGGGAGAGACAGTCAATTTCCCGGAGACATCTGGGAAGCTTAATACAAGTGTGTAAATACATCAAATATTTGCTCGGTTTGGAAGTCTTGACGCTCGTCATGGCCTAAAACAGCATTTCTATTATTGCGCGGAATATTCCATCAACATTTGGAGCGGTGATCAATCAAACGGTCGAGACGGCTCCTTAAAAACGTCGCCAGTGGTTCACGTGTCGGGCACCTGGAGTGATCATTACTCGGGGAGTATTTGACCACGCCCGTTTAGGGAGAGAACGAGCAAATAACTTGTTAGCTGCCGCGTAAAACGGGAGATCTCTCGTATTACCTCGTCGGGGGCAATGGGGAGCTGGCGTAAATGCGGTTACTCGCCGGCCTCCGCCGATTAACCTGAGTGCCCATAATCGTCCTCCGTCTCGGAACTCCCGAATAATTAATCGCGTGAGAGGTCGACGCACTAGTTCTAATGTTGCTTTCTCCGTCTAAGTGATCGAATTGAATATGATGTGTTATGTGATACAGTTAATGCTTAAATAAAACTCAATCTTCTGGAGCTTGGTGGTATTCCATTGCCAATAAATTTATCAAGGAAAACAAATTTTTACGCCCGATGATGACGATGATTCCCTAAAAACTCGGGTCGTGTTTTTACTAGTAGTATTTTGTAAAATTTTGTGCTCATTAATACATTTATTTAGTGTTGATTCTGCATTTATATGCATAGTAATACTTTGCATGAAGAAAACGGCCTTTCACGATGCACATAAAGTCTTTCAGAGAGTGTAGCAGTAATGCCTAATGACTCAGAGCAAACTTAGTGGAATATACACGGGGTAAAACAGATCAATGGTAAACCGTGGTTCCTCCACAACTTATTTATCGGCTCGCACTACCGATTTAAGCCAACCTCAGATGCGCTGAACTTCAGTATACCTATAGGTATACTGCACATGATGATAGCTCTACGGCTGAAACCGGTAGTCATATTCTAAAATCCTTGCTTTTTCGCTGCCACGATTCTTCTTTTTCCCTTTCCTCTTCATTTTTTTCATGTTTCATACTTCTGGTGACCTCTAGTATATGTTCTACCATCTTCCTTCGTGGCCTCCATTTTCCTCACCGTGGCCTTTTTCCTCAAACATGCCTGCTTTATATTCGTTGTATCTAAGAAGGCTGGAAGGCAGGCACGTAGCCAGGGGGAGATTCTGGTGCTTCAGACCCCCCCTCCGAAAATTTTTCCCAATAATTCTGTTTTTCTGATTTTAGCAGCGATCTTTACCAGTGAGAATAGATGAGTATGCTTTTTCATTGCATGGTATTGACTTTTACAGTGCTGAGCACTGTAAAAGTAAATACCATGCACTGAAAATTAAGGGAAGAGATTTGTAACATGTCGGCACCGGGCGAGGCTGGTTTGTTTCAAGTTACGCAAGACATATCCCCCCCCCTAAGCAAATTTCTGGCTACGTGCCTGCTGGAAGATGAGAAAAATTTTGTTTTCGTTTATTGGATGCTCTCTATAAATTTTCCTTGTTCCTTCTTCCTAAATCCTCTCGTTAATTTTTCTATCTGTCCAGTTAATTTTAGTGATTATTCGTCCCAAACACATTTCGATTGACACTAAACACTTTCCTTCTTCTATCAATTCAAGCTTTCACGACCATAAAGAAATATTCTCCAAATATACGTATATCTTTACGAATAATTTTATTCTTTCCATCCGGAGAGAGTTATTTACCATGAGCTCTCTTCTATCGAAAGATAATTTTGCTACTGTAATCCTTCTACCTAGAGTATATTTCAAGAAATAAATCAAGAAATGGCTAATACTGCTTGACTTTGTTCTGCTGTACCAGAGCATAGTTGAACAGGAGCACGCATAAAAAAGCAATCCACTGGAGTCGCCTCAAAAAAATTTAAACGCCCAAAAGTGCGCGATTTAACTTTGTTGTTTCGTTTTCAATCCCGCAGAGGTGAAGAGAAATTCAATTCTTGTCATAAGAGATGTAAAACAGTCGAGTCTATATGCTTTTCCTGAATTCCTGCACCGAGATTCTCTACTCCATAAACCTTCCTGTCCATAACCAACTACCCACGTGTCTACCTCGCCATTCCGAGGTTCTAGATCCAAATTCCGAGCGTTCGACAGGGTTTTTAATTTGAAGGATCCTAGTTCTCGCATGAGTGCTATGTGGAGAGGACTTCGTGTAGCCCTCCATGATTTGGATACTTCGTTAAGCTGTGGATCCCTCTCAGCCTTTTCTGAAGTGTTCAGACGCATGGAATGGAAAAGTATTGAGCTTGGTTGGGGCGGAAAGAACATTTATGGTAGGGAAGTAAGCGGAAGTAAAAAGTACTTGCGAAGGATGGAATGCTGGAGGTCATAATCGAAGGCATAACACTGGCCAACAAGGACGAGGAAGAGAATGAAAATTAATCAAAGATGGTATGAAGAGGGGTAGAAATAATGCCGATTTGAGGAGAGGACTATCGTCGGGATGGAGCAGATAGATTGATGAAATATGAGGAGGAGTATGGACACTCCATCAACGCCAACCTCCCTATTGTCCTACCTGATTTAAATTTTTAGCAATATTATATATAAACGATATTTAAGAATCATAAACTAGCCGCGAAAAACCTTAACGAAGGTACCGGAGGTGATATAATCATACCTAAACCCACCCTGTTTCACCCCATCCATGTAAGCCGCATCACATTACCCGTTGCCGGTCACTGTTGTGAAGTCAACCAATCAGCACCAACTGATCTCAGCGGTTGGATGAGAGGAGAGCCTCTATTTCTAACCGGCCGGTTATGCAAGCGTGGCCAAATAGGCTCTCGCCTCGCGATCGCGTGCTGTTTGTTTTTACATTTTGCAATATTTTATTGTTGCCATTTCAGTTGCTTCTCAAAGCCTAAAAATATTATGAATACAGTTGAAACAACATTTAGCTATCTTGTATTGCCTATTTTGGTGAACGATTTATTGTAATAGCATAAATTTTGTTCAGGTGGGATTAAATGTACTTATTTCATTTGTATAATGTATTTGAGGCAGCAATACCTGTACTTATGGCAGCATATGTATAAACTTTGAACATAAACAGCTCGTGACCGTTCAGGCAACGCCCTATTAGTCAACCGGCCGGCGGGAATATCGGTCAGTGTGATTAGAGCTGTTTACAACAACCAACAGCCGTAACGGACAACGGCAACCGTAACAGAAACGGCTAGGGTGATACGGCCTTGGTGAGGTGAATGAACTTAGCTGTCGGTCTCCTGTCCCCACCTAAAATTACATTACTCTTTGTAAACTTTCTTACATTTTTATACTATAGAGGCTATTCCGATTTGTAGATGAATGTTTTGGAATCAGGGAGGTCGAGCTCTATGCATTTTATCGCTAAAGAGACAATTGTTCCATCTTAAGTTTCTGTCTCCCTATCCCAATTCAGCCACGCGATTTCCATTTCCTCCACCGGACATTTCTCTCCTTCCCCGTTCCCTCCACCGCACTGTTTGCCATGGAATCGTTTTCTTTTTTCTCTCCTTCTTTCAGTCTCGATACGGTGTCGACTTACCTCCTCTCTTCCTCTCTGTTTGCCGCTGGGCGCCGCGCCGTCGACATCTCGTTAGTGACTCGCGCGCGCATGCGAATGATGTGGAGTGGTGTAACGACGCCTGCGGGTCACCTTGGTGGGAATTCGGGAATCCCTAAACGAATCATTTGGGGGCGATGAAATGAAGAGAGTCATTTGCATGGTTTCATTTTCTTAATGCCTGGTTTTAAATGTATTTTTCGAATCCCAACACCATTTATTTTGAGTATTTTGCTATGTGGTTGTGGAAGCCAAACTCTCCTGATTAAAGACAGATAGCATTTAGAGTCTATGGAATTGTGGCCGTGGAAAATAATCACAGCCTAGCTGAACAGAAAGAAAAAAATTGTGGAAATCATAAAAGAAGTAAATAAACCGAATAAACTTTTGAAAAACATCCAAAATATGTGAAACAAACCTTTTGGCTTCATTCTTAGGCACGGCAACCATATAGCAAACATGTTTGAAGGAAAAGTTCTGAAAAAAAGAGGAAAAGGCATATCAAGGGGGAAGATGATAGGTATATATTTACTTAGAGAATACGCTAGAATAATGGAGAAATGAAAAAAAAAGAACGACGAAAAACAGGGAAGCATGATTGTAGTGACAAGGCTTAGCCTTTAGAAGAAGATGATGATCTTTGAAGAGTGGTGAGGAGCTCTTGTTTCGGCAGCATGCGATGGCCGTGACCGACCGACTGATCCGCTTCGTGGAACCAACCTCAAATTTTTTGCACTCGCCTTGATTAGTCGGCATTTGAATCCGCAAACATTCAAAATCAACAGAGATCCGGGTCTTCAATGTATTTGCCCGGATGTCATTTTGTGGGTTAGCTCAGGACGGAAACGACACAGGAAAACCTACATTATTCGCCCGTCCCTCAACCGGCCCCTCGTTCAACTGACCAATTTCACGTGAGTACGTTTTCACGCTCTAGATTATGCGCTCGTTAAACCAGCAACCATCGACTGGCAGTCAATCAAGTGCTCGCTGTTTTTTATGCATCTTTCACTTTCTGTACGATGGTGACTGAAATAAATTTCATGCTCTAGTTTGTCAACTTGACAAGCAAAAACACTTATTAGTTTTGTGAACATTCATTTTTGGAGTCACATCATTGACGTTTTCTATGTTCCGTACACGTGGATTGTCACTGTAAATCTTTCCCTGGTCAACCAATTTTTCGGATTTTCCGTCCTATTCCTACCCACTTTTTATCATCATTAGCCATCAATCCTGAGAGTGATTATGAAGAAATACTCTATCATGAAAAGGGTATCTGATACCTTTGCACACAACACTTTTTCAAGTTCCTTCTAAAAATTATGTTTTAATTAAATTAAATTTTGTCTTGTATCGGTTTTTTCCTTGCGTTACTTTCTATCAGACACAGTTTTTTTACCTTCCTGTAACTAATGTATAGGAGGTTGAAAATTTATATGTAACTATTGTATCTGTCTTCCATGGTGGAATTATTCGTGGCCCCTAAGCCATATTGACTCTTAATTTCTGTTGCGTCTTCTATAGATGCATCATTCATCATCTATTTCAACTTCTCCTCCCTCTTGTGTTGTAATACCAACTTTCTTCACGGTGTATGGATGTTATGCCCTTTTAAAAGCGATATAATTAAATAAGTGTGGTGACTGGATGAAGGGTACGTAGAGGTCTGGGGAAGCATATTCCCTGAGGCAGGCTTTAATTATGCTCCATTACAAGGAATTAGTTTGTATTCTAAATTAAATTATTATCCTGTATTATGCATACGTGCGATTTTAGATTAATTTCAGGCAGTCTCATATTTTGCTTTCTGTTTTTCCCCTTTGCTATAATATAATCATGTGATACATTTTTGCTGGCCGTTGAAAAAGCCTGTTTATCATGTTTGTCACTTACAATAAATTGAATTTCTCACTATTTGAACCTTTTTGTTTTTCCCATATTATCGTTTAAGTATTTATCAGTTGATAGAGCTAGTGGATGCATTAACACTCAATTTAAAATTAATTTTCGGAGTAATTTTCATCGATATATATATATTGTGAATACCTTAATATGGTTTCCTAATTTTTTCAGAGTGTGTAATTCTTAAAAGATTTTTATTTTATGACGGTTTTATGACTGTGGTAACTCTCTAGTACTATAACATTGTTTTCAAGTGATTACTTTTTAACGCCATTTTACACGAAGCTTGCCATTGGGTGATTTGATTAATGTCAAGAGATGCATTGAAAATTACCTCACGCAAAGTAAGAAACTGCATGAAAAACTTCAGAAATGTATAAATAGATAAATGGAAAACAGTTTATGTTATGATTACATGCTTTCATCTATGTAATTATGTACAATGATTCGACGATTATTGAAGATTCTCAGCATGTATTTACTTGCGTGAATATTGTAAAACGGGCTTAACAGCATAGGACTTCATGGTAAATGGCACAGTAGATTTCAGCAGATTTCAAAATAGATCGACGAGATATGCTTTCCAAAGTTGCTGCAATGCGTTACATAGTAAAAACCATGGAGACTCCATGGTAAATACGTTATAAATTCCCCGAAGGTAGAAGCTGGATAAGTCATTTCATCCGTTGGCATCGGTCCAAAGTGAAAACTTCTATACGAATAAAGATATATCTAGAATGGATTGGATAACTTGTTTTGCCATTTGTTTCGCTAGAGCCAGAAATATGTGGCAAGATGTGATGAAGTCCTCGAGCGCAAATCCTCTTCAATCCATTTCAAATTATGTCTAAGATAAATTGTTTAGCCCTTAGGCAGAAATTGGCTGATTTAGGATGGTTACATTACCCAGAGTTTCAAACCGAGTACGCAGTTCCCGTCAATCCATGAAAAACGACCCATTTTTTCTGACCTGAATAAATTAACTTCCTGATAGAAATTTTATTCTTCAATTGAAGTCTCCGATCCTTCCCTTCAATTCCCATCCTTGTGCCTTTCCTCCCAATCTGAAGCGCTTGTTAGTGCGGACACAGACTTGAAGACACCATGTAAGAATAGGTTCGCAATTTTACGATATTGAAGATTTTAATTCATTAGCCATCCATGTGTGTTTGTACCTCCATTGTTATACAGTATCTGTTCTTAAAATAATCTGCTAAGCCGCTTTTCGAATCTTAAGCAAATAGGTTTTGAAATTAATGTTAAATAGACATACGTTTTGATAACGAAAATTTCAGTCCTTTTTGGCTTAAATTTTCGCACCTCAAAACGGAATCGATTGGCTTATAGTACTTGGCGCTTCGATTTAGCATGTACATATCTCACCATTATGATGTAAATGATAGATGAAACGATAATTCGAGAATCTGCATTACATAGTTGTTTGGCATTTAGTTGAATGTGGCCTTTGGTACCTACAGATGTATGGAACAGCCAATTTGAATTTGATGAATCTGCACCGATGCTGCGAATGCCGTCGAATGCCTAGGAAAGTTTGGCATTTCTTTTTACCTCTTGTTGTATTCGATTTTTTCATGAATCATCCGTCATTGAAATGCTTTCAGAGCTCCCAGATGAGGATTGGGTTGATTCCATCTCTTCTTCATATGAGGGCCGGTTTTCAACATGGACGCGGGCGATTCTGTCTTGCCTTGTATCGATCTCACCATGACCGGCACTGAGAGGGGTTATCATATCATAATAGTCTTGTTTCGGTTCATACAAAGCGATAAAAATATTATCCCGAAATATGGAAATCCCATGTGCAGAGTTATTCAAATGTATGCGTATATTTTTTTAGCTGCTCTCGTCACCAATTAATTCACGTGGACTCTGTTTCGTATCACTGCGGTCACAATGCATAGCCAGTATGCCCATGATGGCAATTGATTAACGTCTGAAGTGTGATGAAATCGTTAATGATATTTCCCAGGATAGTTCATAATGAAAAGGAAAACTTTTTTATCCATGCGGAATTTTTATTCATCGACCTGGGTTTAGACGATGCAACGGTATCAGTTCCATCGTTACCTACGTGGGCGTTAAACAAAAATATCTACTGTGGAAAAACTAAGTACTCCTGTGCATAATGAAAAACCATTTCCAAAACGTTACAACAGACACCATCAACTCGAAGAATAGTTCACTACTAAATTACCTCAAATTTCTACTGTTTATCAATTACTGACTATCGAGTTCTCAAACATTCTCCCCAGTTGATTATTCATTATATCGCCGATGACTCTCCAACGAAACTTTTTTCTGGGTCCATTTATCCTCGATAATAATTTGACGACAGCGAATTGATTAGCTGTGAATTACTATCGTAACAGTAATCAAAGGTATGGAAGTTCATAGCGAAATCGGAAAATGGGTTAGCTCATTAATCGGGATCCTTCAGCGAGCATCAAATAATTATTCAAGGTCGAATCGACTACCACCCTTTTAATAGGATTAGTGGCTTTTCAAATCCCGAATTCATATCCGGCGCTGTTTAATTAACGCGTACAATTGGTGAAATATTGATTTATGATTTATATTTCTCCAATTTCTGGAAATGATTTGTAAACCTGTTTTGACTGATATATGACCTAAATCAAAAATTAAATAAAATATTATTCAAGTATGTTACCTAAATATCTTCTATTAAGGTATGTAAATAATTTATGTATCAAACTTATCACATTAAAATGAAGCTAAACCGTTTTGGAAAATATCTGGATTCAGTTTTAAACTATGTTCCCAGTTTGTATGTTTCATATTTAATTAACATCCAGAACATGGAAGAAATAGTATTATAGCAACATATCTTCCAACCTCTAACTTTGGGTGCATTCCCAGTAAAATCTTTCCCTGGCTTTTGTGTTGAATTATTACTAAGAGGTTTCGTTTTGCTCTTTAAAATTCTACATATATTCATTGGTGTCGTATGCTTGTGAAAACAATTTGCATGTGACATTCATGCGACGAAAATTCAAATTCACATATTGAAATCTCTTTTGGTGTTATTATGTTTAAATGATTCTGCATATTTTTGTTTTAACTTTATACTTTTTTTTAACTTTAAAGTCACATCGGGAGTTCCCCAGGGTAGCGTAGTAGGGCCGCTCCTATTTCTTCTATACATTAACGATTTGGGTACCGTAGTTAGTAGTAAGCTTAGACTCTTTGCAGACGATGCGGTAGTGTATAGGGGTATATCAAGAGAAGAAGAGAGGAAATCGCTTAGCAAAGATTTAGATGCAATTCAAGAGTGGGCGACAAATGGCAGTTAGAGCTTAACCTTAAAAAGTGTGTAGCTATCAATTTTTGGAGAAGGAATAATTCGATAGAGCGTACCTATAAAATTAGTAACACGAAGATCGAAAACGTAGAAACCATAAGATATTTAGATGTAACAATCACTAAGGATTTATCGTGGGGAAGACGCATAAGGGAAATATGCGGCCGAGCGAAGAGAAGTATAAAAAGAGTTATAGGGAAATGTGATGAGAAGACAAAAGAGCGATGTTATTTTTCACTAGTTAGGCCCCACCTTGAGTATGCAGCCAGTGTATGGGATCCTAATGAATTAGGTTTGATCAGAGAACTAGACAGTGTGCAGCGTAGAGCAGCTAGGTTCGTTAAAAGATGTTACGATAGGTTGAGTAGCGTTTCAGAATTAATTCAAGAATTAGGGTGGGAATCATTATCAGAGCGTAGGTTGAAGTACAGATTAAATCTATTAGAGGAATTTCTATCGGATAGCTTTACTGAAGATGTTAGGCACATATTAAAAACACCAGCGTATTATGCTAGATTCGACCAGAGAAATAAGATTAGAGAGATAGATTGTCGTACCGATAGATTCAAAATGGCATTTTTCCCCCGTACTGTAAGAGAACAGAATAGGCAGAATAGGAAAAAGGGATAGGTAGGGGAAATATTTTAGAGTATTCTGTAGTGCATGATGCATGTATTAGCCCCTCAAATACTATAGATACTAACAATCTAGTTGCATGAGACACTTTAGTTGCTTGTTTGCATGTTAGTTGTGCATGCTTGGTGATCTTCACCCCCTGCCACACACCCTCGCGGTGGCTTGCAGGGTATCGTGTAGATGATGTAGATGTAGATGATACTTTGACGTCTATAGTGATTTGTAAGGAAATAGTATCAGAATGAAAAAAAATCAACATTTTATGCTACATAGTCGGCATTTTGCATGATCACAGAATACAAAATCACTGAATCCCTATATAATCAAGCCCATATATTACTCAAAATCTTTTCCATCTCTTGTAATGCATCCTTCAGTGTGAAGTGGTTTATGTATGAATTGAGTCTGGTAAAGTATCCAGGCAGTGGTTGCATTGATCTATCCATCAGTAGTATTGACTGCCCCCGAATTATCATGCGCAGTTACCATGTTTTTGGTGTGACGTCTCCGATAAGAACTAGTGAAACGTTAGGCCTCTGAAGCCAGGTACGACAAATCTTAAAACGGTAGATAAGCATGACGCAGACGCTACTAAACTTGCGGAGGTACTGATCGTTCTCCGAATGGAGTTTTATTTTCCTTGCTACTGGTTGAGCATGTTGTTTGCACGCCAGCTGTTTCATGCACGTTGAAAATCCATTTAGTAATTATTATTACTATTAGTATTTATTTTGGGGCGGTGGCCGATACATGAGGTTATTTGTGCCATTTAGGATATGTGGGTAATTCGGTAGAGGAAGGAATGTTTCTGGGAACGGATAAAGAGTGAAAGAAACCCGGCGGTTGTGTTCGCCTGCTCTTATCGGAAGATGCCTAGGGCACCATGGCTTCGCGTCCCATCTGACGGACGGAATACTTAACTTCAAGTGTTCTTCAGTCAACACTTTAGTGGAAACTGGTATATCAACGAAAAAGCCCTGACACTATCGAGGTTCAAACCCGGACCCTTAGTATGAGAGGCCAATACCCTAGCAACCACAACATCCCAATCCCCGTAAACCAACGGAAATGTATTAATTTTTAAAAACATTTTCTTAGAATATTTAAATGAAGGAGAACGTATTTTGGTTGAAATTTGGAGAGTCAAATTCCTTTTCCGTCTCGGGTCTTTACGAGATCCAAAAATTTATCGCAGTTCTGATTTGAAAGCGAGGAAAAACAGCTGTTACTTCAAAATAGGGTTGAATATAAAGTGGTGCGGGGGATCAAATAGGATCAGCATTGTCCGCTCACCCGAGTGACATCCTTGAGAGGGAAAATGAGGTCAGTTGTGGTGAGGAGAGAGGAATTGAGTCCAGCGAAGTGGAAGGAGACAATAAAAACATGTCACTAAATCAACATGTCCAATCCGGCCGCCATGTTATTTTCGATTAAAGAAGAAAAATCGCTCGCCAGGAATAAACTGATTTTACGCACCCTCGGGCAAATCCGACCGCTGTAAGAGTTCAAACGTGACCTCGCTCGGTCGCTTTTATTAGCAGCCCTTCGGCCAGAAAGAAACCGCTGAAAGGGAACGAGGCATTCATCCTAATATCGGAATGTTCCCATTAAATCACTTGCCACCGTGTTCATTCTTAGTTCCGACCAATCTGGCTCCTGCGATTAGTTAGACGGAAAATTGAGCTCGGGTACATTGCGTAATGTTTCTCCAAACGCTCCATCGATAAGACCAGTGGCGTCGTGCGTTTCGGCGCTGTTTAAATCAGAGAAGGTTATATTTATTGGTTATATTTCACTTTGTCGTGTGGTTATTATTATTCCTTTGGCTAAGCAAACAGTATTTTTTACCAGTCTTCATTTCCAACTGTCAATCTATCAGGATTAGTTGGCGATAGCTCTACATCTCTCTTCATTCTCTTCCATCCTCTTCATTTCCAAAAAAACTTCCGCATCCCTTGTCCTCCATTATCTGCTTCCAGTACTCCAATTTAGGTCTCCCTCTTTACCTTCTGCCTTCTATTATTCCTTCTAAAATTATCTTCACCAATCCCTTATGCCGTAGTAGATGACCTGTGCGTTCGACCCGTCTTCTTTTTGATGTTTTCCACAAGTTCCACTCTTCTTTCACTTTTCTTAATACCTATTGATTTGTCACTCTGTCCAGTGTATTTCATACATCCTTCTTTATCACCACATCTGGATGGAAAAAGTATTTGTGCTTATGCTATTCCATTTACAGATAGCATGCTAACAAGCTACCGGTCTATTGTGCTCTGGTAGATCTTTCTCGTAAACAGTGGAAGGCTTCGATTCATCGTGACTTTTCGACGTTCAAGATGCATTCCTTTATTTCCCTCGTTTCCATGAACTTTTCACGAAACGTAACTCATTTCCTGGTAATTGTGTCGTTTTTATTACCAGTTTTCTTCCGGATAAAGTAGATTATGCTGAAATCTTACTGATCTAATTAATATTTTAATGCCAGCTTCTTTACTAGAATTTTTCTACCTTCAGATCGGCATGGTTTCTACTTCTTTTTGCGTCATGTACGGCCGTCATAATTTTTATTTCCCTTTATAGCTGTAAGTGGTAGGTGAAAACATTTCTCCAGACTTAATTAAGTGCCAGTAAGTTCGATGGAACTCTTTTCAGTCGTTAAAAAATTGATTTTATAGCTCGAAATGATAATGTAAAATTAGTCATGGTGCAAAAAAAAATGTTTCTTTTTTATTTCTTTGTTCATGAATATATATTATTTTCTAAATCTTGAAAGAATATAAAGTGGATAATAATTGTGCATTGCGCTACCTTTGTATGAGTTAGAAAATAATTTATGGATTTTATTCAGTCAATTGCACGCACTGCAGTAATTAAACGACGTTCAATTTGAGGCTGATGAAGCATTCGTAGTTTTGTTCAACCAGAAAGTATTTATTAAACGAGAATCCCTTTTTATCAATAACTGCACTAATTCCCTCGTCAATTCGTGGAAATGACTCTGTTATTCTATTATTCCATTATATTATATTATATTATATTCCATTTATAGATAAAAACCATTTGCCCATAAACTTCCACATATCATAAAAAAATCAATGCATAATAAACTTAAAGATAAATTATTTTCATATTTCACACATATTTCGGCTTTATCATGCTTTTTATCTATATGGCAATACCCTATTTTGATTACTTGAGTTTGAAGGCATTGAATGTTTTTCATCCATCCGTATTATTGCCTATGTTAGGGAATCAATCACCTGTCCCCTACGGGTTTATTTGTTAGCTGTGTTTGTAAAATTGGTATACGAGCGGCATTTATCATTGTCTCCAAAATGGCTTCAGGAATTATGCCTCAACGTAATCTGCGACTATCAGATTTAAAAGCCCAAGTAAAACAAGATAAAACTGCATCATTTTCGGATGCGGCTATGCCGGCAATATTTCGCAACCCAAATATAATGAGTTCGAAAATAGCCTCGGATATATGAATTCCGTTTGCATCCGAATTTGCACCAAGATTATAATACACTGTCTTTCCTTAACCTAGACAATTTTATATCATATTACACAATTGGAAGTCGAAATTATTATTCTGCTAATATTGGCAGATTTTGATGGACAGTAAATTCTTCCAACAACTCTTATCTATCAAGTAATACCCTTTTAGTTCCGCATATTTCTTACCCGTTTTAATTCTATCCTAACTACTCGTTCTCCTCCTCCCTCTGCCCGACAAACCCAACGTACTTCCCTCTATTACGTCCTTACGAACACCCTTAAAATGAGCTTCATCCACTCTCACTGCCTCTTGCTAATTTCCTCTATCAACTTCCATTCCTCCCCCATCATCTCCAGCACTACCGCATTCGTCCTCCTTTCTACTCACCTTGCCTTCTCCATCCTCCTTCACACCAACATCTCAAAAGTCTATTTTCATCTTCTTTTCTCAGAGTCCATGTTTCCCCGTCATACAGTGCCACGGTCCATGTTTTGGCGAATAATTCCTCAGCTGTAGTCGTTCGTGGTGTGAAATTCACATGCGTATAGTCATCAGCTGTTTCTTTTTAATGCATCAATAATGTGATGATGATTTTAACTTCTTCTTTAGTGCCTCATCTCTTGTAAGAAGGTAAAGCGTGAAATCCTTACCCATGATAAATATGCTAACAAATGACAATGTCTACCTTTAGTCAGCTACTGAAAGTGATACTTAGGAAAAATAATAGAATTAAAGTATTGAACTATTCAATTTTTAAATGAGGAAAAATGAGGAGCAAGATCTCTGCTTTGTAAAGCTTATTTGAAAGTGCCATGATAATATGATTGAATTATATTATTATTATATGTTATATCCAAATAACTTATTAATGTAACGTAATCATTTGGAAGGTGGTTGTTGTCGATTCTTCGGTAATCGTAAATATTTTACCAAGTGTACCTAAATATTTTGTACATTTTATATTAATTGTGAAATTGATTCAATTTTCCACTCTGGAAAAGACGTTTAAAGAGGAGCATTCAAAAGAGTGGTTAACTCCAATCCAATTTGGATTTAACAATCGATATCATGATGAGGGTTAAGTAAACGAAGCAATTCCACAGACTACATTTAGTGTAAACTCAACACCATCAATTTGATGCGTCGCATCAACATCAGATCTTTCTTTTCACTGGGATAGGGTTGAAAGAAAACGAGAGCGAAATTAAGGAATAAGGTGCTTCGCTGAAAAGGAAATAAATGTTAAAGTTCTTAGTGGCAAATGCTTTAATTTTTTTTTCGTAGAATAAGTTTTGTCTTACTGGCCAGTAGTCGGCTCTCTAGAACTTAAAAGCGAATCTTACATTTTCATGTAGATAGATAAATAGTATTTTTACCAGTTAGGGTAGGTTCTGATGGAGTTCCCTTACCTTTTTCGTAATTGCATTCATCTCTTGCCACGTCCCTATGCTATTTTTCTCCTCAGGTCGGTGTATGTGTTGCCCCTTTTTTTTACCATCTATATCAGCCTTTCTCCTTCCTTCTCGCCCTCACTTAACCTGTATTGTACCTTCGATAGCCACCCTCAGCAACCCTCAGGCAGTGAGTGGCCCCTAGTATCTGTTCCAACCTCTTGCTCTGCTTTCTCCTAATCTCTGACAACAGTCTTCTCTCTTCCCCAACCATGCTCAACAGATATTTAGTCGCTCGCCTTTCCGTCCCTCGCGCTTTCTCCATCATCACCCTCGTCTAAATTTGGCTTCTAATATATTCTTGTCCTTCTTCCCCAGTGCACAGGTCTCAGATCCATGCAATGCCACACTTCATATCAAGCTCTTCACTAGCTTTCTGTTTACATCCCAGCTTGAGATTCTTGTGTTACGCTTTAAATTGCAATATCTTCTAAACGGCAAAAATGGGCATAGTTATACGATATACCAAACGGAATTGACGGTTTGACAAAAGAAAGAATAAAGTACACGTGATATTGCACAACGTAAGATCACTTATTTCATCAGCCAGCGCAAAGTGAGGGGGGAGAAATCAACTACTCGACACGTGCTAAAATCAGCAGGTATATGCGAGGACTCCAACGCGATAGAACGTTCATAAGAGATGTCGTAGAAACGGTCTTATCGAGCACAGTGTGTGTGGTGTGTACGATAATTGTAGTACAGTTTTTACCAGGACTGAGCAATAGTAATTAAAAAAACTGTAAAAAATTGAAGACCTTAGTGCAAGAACCAGATAATGACCACTTTTTGCGAAAATGAGATTTCCACAAAGACATGAAGCCCTTTACCAGTAGACATAGTCATTTTCGATGGTAAGTTCTAAATAAGTTCAGCAGAATTTGTTGGAATTTTACGTTCTGCTCTCTGAGTGCAAGAACCAGATAATTAATAATAATGCTCCAGCAAGCCGGGGTTTTCTCGAAACTTCACTTTTGGTTATTATCTGGTTCTTGCACTCAGGTCTTCAATTTGTGTTGAGGAGTAATATCGTGGTATATGTGAAATGAACGTGAAAAAAGTATCGCCAGTGGATACGGGATAGTGATGCAGGTCATGGCAAATTCAAAAGCTCAATATTGTATTCATTCGTTTTCATTAATAAGACGTTAGCAACTCTGCAGCTCACTGGACGTGATTTAAGCTCGAGAAGGCTTGCAGCCGTGGCTCCGAATCCGGCCCCGCCGATTTTTAAATTTCAATTCTAACTATTTAATTTCACATATGAAGGGGCTATGAGAAGTACTTTAAATTGAGTTTTTAGTGTGTATGTCTTTCCGTTGTGTGTTGTTTTATGTTGTGTGTATACGACGACTAGGAAAATCGCTTAGGGACTGCTTTTTTATATTTCTGACCAGATATAAGACAACTTTTCGTAGCATTCTGTAGTGCTATTCTCTGTGCCGGGGGTTCCCAACCTTTTAGCAACTGCTTACCACTGGAAATGTTTAGAAATTTTGGCGTAAGAACAGTCCTATATTTTTTTAGAAACATATATTTACTGTCGGAAAAGTGCCCAATGGATTGTTTTATTTTCATTAAAATACTGAGAAAACTTCATATTTAATTATTAATGCACTTGTATTTCGGTTTTTTCAACCCTTCTCGTAGACTCAATAGAGTCTATGCCATCCTTGCAAAACCAAGGAATCATATTATGCATTGATGGTGCATGCCATTGACACCCTAACCCAAGTTGACCACTCCTGTACCAGTTCTGAATTGATAGTTTCAAAAAAAACACTTGGAAATATTTCTAGAGCCGTTCGCGGCTTCGTGCTACATTTGCCTTGAGCACCGTGTGATCAATGTTTATATTTAGTGATAATCTTTGATTTTGCTAATGATTATTCCATCATGACATTTCTTAATACCATCTCCATCGAAACGAGCTGTTTATTTCAACTAGGCCGATTTCAAATCCATGTGGAAGATATTTTGTGTTGGCCTAGAATTATAGTATCTCCCTCCGGTCCTACAGCCTAAAGTTTTGGAACCACTTTCACTAATGGAGGAAGCTCGCTTCTCCCGCTCTTTTCACAGTCGGCGCGGGCGACAATGCGATTTAGCGTCAAGGCTAGCTACCCTGTCACGTGCCCCCCAGGAAAGGTCACCGGAAAACTTCGGTAGGACGTGTGTGATTTCAATTTGGCGAATTGAGTGCAACCGTCCCGAATGGTTGGACAAGAGAAGGAAGTCGGAAGCTGAAAAAAACTTCCGAGGCCGGGTTTCCTGGCGGGGAAAACTGGGAGAAGGAACAACTGTGCGCATATGTTCGTTCGTGGATTGTTTCCATTTTGTCACTTCCCGGAGACACTTCGTCGTCGTCCGAGGTTTCGCTTTCGCAGGCTATATCGTAAGGATTAAAAACGAGTTTATTCGAAAAAAATAATTCGGCCGAAATAATAAAATCGGTTGATTTTATTATTTCGGACATGTATTGAAGAGGGATTTTCCTTTATCCTTCCTCCTGTGGCCTTACTTGGGTTTTGGTTCTAGGAAAGGGACAGCAAAAAAATAAGGGGAATCCATTATCACCGGCCTTATTACATCTAATCGCAGGGGAAATGATGAGTTGGCTTGGGATACGGTCGAATACGAACTGAAGGTGGACGGGGAACTCATTAAATTAAGATTGGTTGCTGACTATCAGACACTTTACTTGATTGGGCCCTTTTACTTTCACAGATGATGTTGTCGAGGGGAGCTTAATAAATTCAGAGCGAACGTACGAAGCAAGCCGGGTCCGTAAAAGTCACCAAAGGGGTAAAACAATACGCGGTCTCTCTTTGAAACGCTAACGTAGAGAAAACTGAGGAAAATGAAGTAAGTGAATCATTCAAACGAGGGTTGTTTATCAGTTAAACTCAAATGTAATCCAATGCAGGATAAGCAGAGGAGATTAGGAAACTAAACATGCATCCATAATTGTGAATGCCCCCTAAGCCATTGAGAACAATAGTACCACATGGAGTAAAATGGGAAAGTCTACAACACACGAAATAAATGGCTATTGACCACGGTAGCCAGGTCGGTAACGCGTCGGCAGGATAAACCAAAGGTCTCGGGTTCGCCCAGCGCGTACATGTTTTGTTTGTCCTAGGCTTAGGATCTTAGACCAAATGGTGTGATACAGGCCTTAGGCTTTTGAGCACCTAAAACTCAAGTACTACTTCTGCTATGCAGTATACGAAAGCTCAGACGACCAAGTTTCATACGCAGCGGCTTCCACAAGTGTAGGCTGGAAAGGATCCGTGTTCCCGCGGCTGAAGACTGCAAAGAGCTTTCCCCCTGACGGTCCTACATTCCTTGGGCGTCAAACCATTTCGCAACCATACCGATCTCCTTTCGTCGTTTAATCCACCCTAGGCAGACTTTCATTGTATCGCATCCACTCCACGGAGCGCTTCCCGGTGCGTTTGGAATTTTCCAGCCATAAATTGTTAAACCATGGCTTCCCAAGCTTTGGATTCTTGCGTCTCACTTTCCATCCTCGGCTAAAGTTCCTCCCAAGGTACGAGATAGAGTTCCATTTTTTTCTTCCACTTTTCGCAGGCATTTTCCCAAATGCCTGCGACGCAGGCTTGGGTACTTTTTTACGATATTCTCCCAGGATGGAGGAGGACACATTTCGCCGGTCCGAGTCCCTCCCAGGAGGTTTGGAAGTCCTATTAGTATTTAGGTTTTTGAGATGCATGAAGTCATATGGGAAAATAGTGAGAGCTAAAATGCCGGTCTAATATTAACAATGATGTACATAAAGGGGCACTTATATAATTTTTCATGATGCGAGGGATGAGCTTTAATTGGAAGGAACAAACGTGATCGGAAAGAATTGACCTTCTGGACCAATGCAGAATAAAGTTAGTGAAGGGGTCTCAGTATTTATCACGCCGATGGCCCATTTTATTCTCAAACGCCTTTGGGTGAATCCTTACGTGGGTGGAGTAGTGTTATTTCCCCTTATAAGATCATGATTTGCTGATAGATTGTAGCAATGAACTAGCAATAACAGTTCAGCTTCTCTGTTCTTTCAACGAGAATCGGGTTGGTGTGTTGGTTCGAGGGCTGGACTCCTCTCCCTAGTGTCCAGGTTTGAAGCAGGCTGGGTCAGATTTTTTCACTGACTTCTAGTTCAGCACTCCGTCCTCCCAATGGGGTGCTAAACCTTGGACCTCGTGCTGTACGGTCAATACGAACGATACGGTCGATTACGAACTGAAGGTGGACGAGGAACTCGTTAAATTAAGATTGGTTGCTGTATATACGTCCTCGTGCTCGTTAAATTAAGATTGGTTGCTATATATACGTCCTCTGTCGAGAGAATGCTGGTGCCGACGCCGGGTTTCTCGCCATCTTTCTTGCATTCCCAATGAAAATCCTACCAATCACCCACCGATCTGTGATGGCGAAAATGAACTCAGCTGTCTTTCGCCTCTTCAAAGAGCACCCCAGCACCAAGTGTGTCAAACTTTTTTATTAAGAGTTTGATTTATTTAAAATGCTGGCCTGGTTGTCATTAGTGCTGTTTTATCGTATTTTCAGGTGACTTTTGCTACTGATTTAGGAAAACTTGTGACTCAGATGCAGCAGGAGAGGTCAGAGGTGGCGTTTTACATATTTACTAACGGAAGCACTCAAAGGTATGTATTCAGTCTCTTAATTTGCCTGTAAATTTGCAAAATCTAATGTGTAATTTTCTGATTAAATTATTAAAAATTAAGTTGTACTTCTGGACCATATTTATGAATCACAAGACCATGGATGAAATAGGAATTCAGTTGCCACAAAGTGGGATGTTGATGATGCATAAAATTTTAATTTGCCAGACCTATCTTTACTGCCAGAAAAATGATTTTATTGCCTGTAGCTCTGTTGTTTATTTTATTTCGTTCTTTCTTAAGGCGTAATTATTTACACAAGACTCCTAGTATTTAACATGATTTGCGTCTTATTTTTCATAGAATGTTGCACATAACTATGCTGAATGTTTATTTTTGCCCTTGAATTTGAAAATTACAAATTCATATAAGGTAGCCGTAAAAAAGACAGGCACTTTAAAGGCGAAACACGCATATGAGGACTGTGTTTATATCCTGATACCAAAGAAACATTTTCAAATTGTTTAAAGCAAGTCCTCTGAAACAAAATATTTTTCTTTCTCGATTCCACGGCATTGTGAGGTATCAGGTAAGTTGAAATGGCGGGTGCGTCATATAGTGATTGGTGACATACCAATATTTTTTGAAGGCTCATAAGCTAAGCCCGCTTCCATTAGCAATGAAAAATTCCATTAGATAGGGCCGAATTCATCATCAGCGCATTCAGGTGAAATTGCGAGGCTTTAATCCTGGTTAAAATTGCTTCCGTTTCAGATCTAATCTCTCACAAAGATTCTCGTTTACTGACGAGGCGTTAGCGAACATGACGTCGTGGCCAGTAAATCTCACCGTGGGCAGTAATCTGAAGTTCCCCTCCAAAGATGACTTCCAGTCACAGCTCATAGAGTTTCGGTAAGTCATCGGCGAATCCTAAATTTTAGTGGAGTATTGACTCGCACCTTTTCATGGAGAGGCATTGATTTCTAATCGTATGTTGTGAATTTTCCCATTCTGCCTCTTGTATTGCTGTAATTCTCTATGGCTTTGGGTGGATTAAAATTTTTGAATTCTTGTTTTGTTTCCTAATCCCGTCTGCTTGTTCTGAATTGCATCGAAAATGATTTTAAAATTTTAAGCAACACTTGATTGAGTGATTCAGTTTCTTAATTTTCCTCAGTTTGCTCTAATTTGCCGTTTCAAAGGGAGATCTCTTATTTTTTTTACAGCTTAGGTGCCTTCTATGGGTCTGGTTTGTGCAATGTATTCGCTCTGCATTTATTAAGCTCCCCTTAACCACCACATCTGAGAAAGTAAAAGGGCCCAATCAAGTAGAGTGTCTGACTTACTGTAACGTCCCTTGATTAAATGCGCTCCTCTTCTACTTGCAATCCTACTTCGATCTTATCCCAAGCCAACTCATCGTTTCCTCTAAGTTTACGTTAATTGAGGATGGAGATATTAGATTTATGCTTTTGCATTCCCCTCCTTTTTCTGAGCCAAAATATATCAGTCACTATGTAATTCTACTATTTATTTTCTAACTTTCCAATAATTAATAAAAGGAATATCTCTTCGGCGCACAAAATTGAACTTATTCGATGTTTTTCGCCATGATTCTGCTTTCACTGTGGGATAGAAATTAAGATTGATTTTTATGCCTTCTGGTCATTCTCATACCTCAGATGCTTCGAGCTAGTTCAAAAAATCTCTGCCTCCCCATTTCTGTTGAGTAGTTCTACGATGATATCTATTCTGACAGCTTTATTAGATTTCACCTCTTTTAATGATATTTATTCAGTATCCACTCAGTATTCCTGGTCCCAAGGTATCTTTAGCGAAAATTCTGTTCCAATTTCAAGCTCACTGGCCCAAAATCTTTGTAGTTAACTTTCTCTTCCTTATTCTTATATTTATTTCCTTTTGGTTCTGTTTTTAACGCTCTATCTCTAAAAACTAGATCCTCATAATATGGATGTCTGCCTCCTTACGATTCCCTCATCTCAGTGGTTTAAATATGCACTATAAAAAGTTGTCGAAGGAAGCTGAGGAAAGTGAGATTGATATGGCGCATATAGTATTGGCATTCCATCTTGAGTATCCAGATTTCAGTCCCGGTAGTGGCAGAGATACTTTGTCGGATACCCTGCCACCACTTGATTGCTGCTAGGATATCGTCAAGTTCATTACTCTGTCTGTCAGATGGCACGTTAATTGATGGTCCGTGTCAGCTCAACCCGCCATTCTTGCTCTAATCTTATCCCGTTGCCTATAAATCGTTCTTATTCGTAGCCACCCGGCCTTCCCTTAATGGTGAAAGTATAACATCAGCTGCCAGTCGCCCCACCTGAATTACTGCTGCTACAGCAGTAGAAATCCTTGGTGTGTTTGCGCCCGACCGCTAGTAGGTTGGCTCCAATATAGATTTACATCCCATGTGGGTGGTATCGTCTGGGAAAAGTTCGTCTGTGAATTGCGACCAGGCATTCCGCCAGGGATTCCGTGATGAGCATTAACGACGCGGAATGAGGATCGAAGAAGGTGCAATTCCGTTTCCAATTCTCTTGGAATGGGCGCCCTAAACTTTTAACCGCCGCGACCGAAACTCATCCTGCCAACGACCCCATCCAAGCCATTCTTTTCCTCAGCAGCACCCTTCTTCCCTGCTTTTAACCCTCCGCGCAGAACCACCCCCCCCCCCAACGTCCCCAGTAGACCACCCCCCGCGCCTTATCTCATTAGCAGCAGGTCTGGTCCCTTTCGTCTCCCGCCCTCATCAAACCCGTCAAACTCAGGACTCACGGGCGAGCAAAAATATGTGTTCCATTGTTGAAAGCTTTCCTTTTGAAGTTATACATGCATATAAATTTAGATTTTATTTAATTCCCTTGGAAAGTACCATCAAAATTTAAGCATTAAACAGAACAGAAAAAAATTGAAAGAGGTGTGAAAGGTAGAATACAAATATATTTTGAATTTCATATAATTTCATATTGGCAAAGGCTCTTTCGTCCGGCGCCAAGACTTTGTGCATAATTCAGGATGTCTTTAATAATTCTATGTGGCGTGAAAAATTTCTAATATGGTATCATGTTGACCGTTCTAACGGGCGTAGAAGAACTCTCACTAGCATATGCCTCTCGTCCCACACGCCTAAATGATACCGCTCTCAGGAAGAAACATTGCTACTCCGTGCAAAGCAGGAAGTGAATGTTGAGGAATGAGAAACGCTGAATGTACGATTGTAAGGTAGACGAGAAGAAAAAAGCATGTCACTGTGATAAGATTTAGTTTGAATTATACAAATATTAATGCATGATGAAACTAATGTGATGACCATGAATTTTCTTTGCGCAAAGCCGCGACTGTCATATGTTTCCTTGAGTATTTGTGCCAGAGACGATTCAAAGGAACGGAGTGCTTAGCTTCCTACGAGGACTCCAAGAAATGGAAATTCCGTACGATGTAATATAAATTCCGACTTTACAAGCGTGTCTACTTCCATTAGGCGGATCTCGTCATCCCCGTGATTGCTTTAAATTATTCGCTGACTATGCACGAATGCTATGTGCTATGTTTTGTGGTAACTTAATATGGTAGGGGCAACAGGAAATCTAAGAGATATACTCTTTAACTAGGGCAAGACACTGGCATGATAAAACGTGGAGCTCCCACAAAGTAAGTTTCCATAGGACCGTGTACTAGTAGTTAACGTAATGTCTTTGAAATATTTGTTTCAACATAAGCGGCAATTGTTAAATCACCCTTCAATGTCTCCATACTGGATTTAAGAGATTATTATTACTGTGGGACCTGTGGGAACATTTTTGAATCCCATGTCGTAGAATGCTGACGCCTGGGTTCGTAACAACCAACAGTTCGTAACAACCGAAGCCGTCTGCACCGCTTCGTAGCTTTGAAAATGTTGACTAAACAGGAGTAATTTGGATGTAAGAAAAGATAGAAATTATTGGAATAGTGAGTAGAACTATAGGGTGGATCATGACTTTGCTTTTTCCAGTTCAAAATCGTCTTTATTGACTGATTATTGCAGCCATCTCAAGTCGCTGCAGTGGATATAATACTCTGAACAATCGTGAAAATCAACTTGGCATGCATGCCTATCCTGTACACGCACTATCATGCGGCTATGACATGGCCGTATGTTTCAAAAGAATAGAATGAATGTGAATAAAATTTGAGGGATGCAGAAATTGTGAAAAGATGAGCTGTAAAACAGTGCGGGGCAAAGATACTGTAGTGAAAACAGTAGCATTGCTGTATATTTCAGCATACTTAAAATTCACCTTTATGGCGAGGTGTTAGTGAGAATGAAGTAAAGGACAGATAAGCTAATGAAAAACATAAGCAAACATAAGCAAACGAATATAGAAAAACAATTTTCAACTACGTGCGCAAGAAATGTTAAAAGGTTGGAAGTTGGAGTATCAAGGACGAAGATGAGCAAAAACTCGGGAAGGAAAACAAAAACCCTGCTACACAACCTCGCACTGTCCTGTAGGGTAAAGCGTAGATGTATATGAAGGAAGGGCCGTTGCAGAGAGAGAATGGGGAACGGGCCTAAAAAGAGAATGAAAGGAGAGAATCGGGAGAAGACGAAAGAATATGGATGGGGAAGAAAGGGCCCGAGATTTGAGTTAAGCGCAAATTCAGAGCGCGGGCGGTTGTATGAATGGAAGAATGACTGTTTTGGACTTCTGAGAAAGAAAGGGACGCGAAAGTTGGATGGGTAAGTGGTGGCAAAAGGTCGCGAATCTTTCTCGGAGGGAAAATGTCAGCACACTCCATGAATAGGAGACCGTTTTAATGATGAGTTCCCAGCGATGTACTCTCAGTTTCATTGCGAGTGAAGCATTGAAGCATTTTTTTACGGTTGGCGGAATTCATAGCGAGTAGTAAACACGTTTTAAGACTCCTAATGTCGCAATAACTTGCTCGGTTCTGTTAAAATACAATGCTACTTGCTCATGAAGTAATTTCTCTATCCTTGAAGCGGGTTCCTTTGTTGGTGCCCCCAGGCTGTGTTCCCGGGCACATTTCCACATTCTCAAGTTAGCAACCTATTGAGTTGACGGGGCACAGTAGAAGTTATTTGCCCCAAAGGAGGACAGGTGGTGTCTAGGTCGGTAAGGTGCCGGAAAGGTGGAGCGCCTTAAAATCTTGTTGTACTACAAGAGTAGGTTCTATTATCCACTAATGTCTACTGTTTAATGTCCTACTCATTGGATGGAATACTTCACTTGGTAAGTTCTACCCTCAACACTCCAGCAGCGACTAAAAAACCTCTGCCACTTCTAGGACTCAATTCTCTCTTCGGCATGTACGCAAGGTAAAATCGTGCAGAGCTCTTATTTTACCAAAGTTTTTGCGGCAATCCAGAAAAAAGAAATTTTAGCGTTTCTTTCGTTTGTCATGACAACAATTGGCTGTTTAAGTTTAGCCATCCGTGTCTCTCGATGAAAAAAACTAGGCATGACTTATTTCGTTCGTCCCCGCAAATGTTAAACAAGGCGTGCCTACTCCTCTGAAATGCATTCAGAATGATGGTGACACGCGTGAATGAGAGACCGTTTCAACGATAAGTTCCAGCGATGTACTCTCGGTGTTATTGCAAGTGAAGTATTTTTTTACGATCAGCGGAAGTCATTGGGAGTAGTGAATACGTTGTTAGTCGCTTAATGTCGCAAAAACTTGCTCAGTTCCTTGAAAGAATGTGCACGATGTAATTTCTCTATCCTGGAAGAGCGAACCTTTGTTGGCTGTGTTCCCTGTCGGATTGTTCATTCCGCTTATGACCATCGCAAAATTCTTATTTGATTCACCTAGAAAATTTTGTGCAAGCCGGGAAAAAATAGCGTGAAAATTTTCGGCACTGATGTCCAACAACATCTACATTGTACGTCAAATGCCACTTGTTACATTTTAGAGCTCATTGGCGAGTGCGAAATAAAAGTTTGGGCACCCTACAAAAATCAGGTTCAAGCCTATAATCTAAAAAATACCATTTTGGGAGAATGATAATTCACACTCACCCTTTTTCTCCTCCTAAAACATCTGCCCTGTGAATTAGTGACCGACTGCATGCAGCATTGCGGAAAAATTAAGTCTGTGCTTCAACGGTATGTTTTAATCCCGCCTTTACGATTTGAAATTAGATCTGTGAAGTTCGCAGACGGATAAAAGGTCAAAATGGCGAGAAGGAAGCCGGAGCGTAGTGGGAGAAAGGAAAGTGAAAAGGGGAGTTATTTACGAGTCTGGAGAAATCCTAGCTCAAGAGACGGGTGGCGGTAGGGTGTAAACTACTGCTTTGGGAGGGGTAGTGGAACGGAGAAGTAGATGTTGAAGGGTGGGGGTGGAAATGGCGGGATACGGAGGCGAGGGAAAGAGAGGTGAAAGCCCTGAGTTGTGAATGGGAGGACGAAGGCGATGAGCGGGGAGGTCTTTCCGCGGGATGGAGGAAGACGCCTTCCGTCGTCGGGGAGGGAGGTAAGTGGCAAAGAAGATAGGGGGGAGAGGGGAAGGGACACTGGGGGATAGGGGTCGCTCCTCGCTGGCTTCTTAAAAGGAGGGTGGTGGCGAAATGGGAGGGATGGACTCCCGAGGGAAAACGGGTTATCCTCAGTGTAGGTCTTGGGGACGAAGATTTCAATTTGTACCGCACTCGAGTGATACAAACCTCTGCTTAACTCCCCGCCCTCAACATGGCGATCTCGGATGAAACAGATTTGCCTCCTTTTTTTCTGATTGCAGCCGTACAAAACGACGCCAGCAGAAGTTATTAATTCAGTGATTCGGTCCTTTTTAGCCTCCTTCCGACTCTTGCTTACACAAAACAGTCTAGATTAAAAAAAGGCACAAGTGAACATCATCGTAAATATTACGGGATGACGAAGTTTTAGAAAACGTGAAGTTTGCCTCAAATGTGCGTTTAGAGCGAAGCTTTTCTTTGATAAGGAGGAAAACTGTGTCGTGATTTTTACTCGCAAGTCATATGACTAATTTTGTGATGTTTAACTGGATTAAACTTTTTCCTTCCAATCATCATTCAGGCTACGAAAGAATTCATTGCTTGCGTTACATTAATGAATTAAAAAACAAGTACCATCAATTCTCTCCAGGCTTTGGTTAAAACCTTGGTCATTCACCTCCAAACCACAATTTTGTACCAAAATTTAGAGCTTAGGTATTAGGTGTTCCATGATTTGTCTTCGCCAATGTAACTTTGTTGTTCAGGGTAACTACCACAACACTACTGAAGCCTAAAATGCTAAATAAAATAGCTTGTCTGATATGATAGAAGTAAGTAATTCTGATGGTTCATGAGCGTAATCTGCATTTCTGATTGTTAAACACTTCTGGTCAGAAGTTGAGACTAAAATCGAACCTCCTCGCAATTTAAACCAGTTTTTGTAGACCAAGAAAGGCGCACTATGCAGTCATAATAAAATCAAAACAAAACAGACATATGACGAAAACATAGAAACCCGAAAAGGAGGCACTAACATCATTTTGGACGTTTCTGCGGACATGCCGCCTTTTTCAACAGAAAAGGGTTGACTCTATATATAGAAAAGTTTCAGACAATGATTATTCAGGCAATCGAATGTAGCCTGCGAGAGATAATAATGAGCATAAGTAGTGTTATCCGTCATGCATTTCAAATAAATGACCTTCCGTAAAAGAAATTATCTACATCTACACGATACCCTGCAAGCCACCGCGAGGGTGTGTGGCAGGGGATGAAGATCACCAAGCATGCACTACTAACATGCAAAAAAGCAACTATAGGGTCTCATGCAACTAGAATAATTACTACAGTCTGTGCGTATGTACTAAATATTAGGTATCAGGGAGTATGCGAATAAATGATCGCGAGCATATGCATTAGTTATTCTGTTTGTCTCCGATGAATAGATCTAATCGTTTGGTTTGAGGTCCTTGTCATCCATCGCTTTCTGTGCATGGCGTTGAAAATTTTTGATCAAGGGGGTATTCGCATTGGGGAACCAAGGATTGTGGATGTAGGCCGAAATTTTTGTTGTGCAGAAGGAGTGGGAAGAAGAGGAGGACGCATAAGACAACAGCACGGAGGGGAGTTGTGGAAGATGAAGTACACTTGTGCGCGTGCGCGGAGTTGGGAAGTGGCCAAGAGCAAAAAGGTCGTCGTACTCTTTATGTCGCTACAAAATTTGAAAGGGTGGGCCGCGTATCTCCCTAAGTGGGGATTGTGGCGATAAAGGAAGGCCTTGTAGATTGAGCAAGACGGAGGAAAACGACATATTTGAGCAAACCAATTAATTTTACAGATTTCATAATAATTCAGGGAGAAATTAACTCCATTTAGGATATTTTGTGTTGCACGTTTAGTGGGGTCAGTTTTAATTTACCATTCATTTCTATCCATCATCATCATCAACGGTCAGCAACCTAGGATTGATTTGAGGCAGCCCTACACTCTATTTTTCTCTCGGCCAACCTCTTCATCCTAACGTAATTCGATCACGACCGGTTCCATATATGACATACGAGGCATTCCTTTGCCGCTCTTCCCGTTCACTTTTCCCTCGACGATTGTCTCCATCAGGCCATCGTGTCTTAAGATATGGCCGATTTAGTTGTCCCGTCTTCTTTTTAGGGTTTTCAGTAGACATCTCTTTTCTCCCACTCTTCTTAAGACTTCTTCGTTTGTCTTCGTTCGATCCATTTTATCTTCATCATTCTTCAGAAGCACCACATTTCAAATGCTTCCAGCCTCGACTTCTCTGCTGCTATTATTCTTCATGCTTCGCTGCCATATAGTATAATTCTCCATAATTATGTTCTACATAAACGACATATATCGCGTGTTCATGCAGATATATCTAAATCCTCAAAAATTCACAACTCAAATCTCTGTATGTTGGCTAAAACTGTATTTATCTGATGTGTTCGATTGCATAATCATGTTAATGGGAATTCATTTTTATGAAGTCAACATGTCGTGAGAACTCTTACGGTAAGTGCAGTGTGTGGTCTTGGTGATTTTCTCGGTGTCGGTGGTAAATCCGTCTGCCTTGTGCCTATGCTAAAGCCTAGGTCTTGCTGGCTTCGATTTTGAAGGGTCCCCCATTCCATGGTCTCTAGTTGAGAAGTTACATACTTCCATGCCAAAATAATCGTATATAAATTTCGCTGATGCCTTCTGTATTTTATGTAATGCCTTTATTAATCTCTTTTCCCACGGGTCACAAACATTAGAATTATTAGAAATTATTACACTTTTGGCCTGACTAATGCAAAACAACACCTATACTTAACTTTTGCGTTGCACTTTCTCACTGCCCGTTGAATGAATCTAAGTTTCTTGAAGGCAGAGCTGCAAATTGTTTTTATATGTGTTCTCCAAGTAAGTTTCGTGGTTAGTGTGACCCTCAGGTATTTAATATGCTCCGAAGTTTTTAATTTAACCCTGTCTATTATGTATTTGGTGTCACCTTTTTTCAATTACTTCTCTAAAAAGTTCATCACTCTGCACTTTTTAAATTTAGTTCTGTTTCCCATTTCTTGTCCAGTACGAAATCTTGTTTAAGTCGCACGCTAATAGCATATGAACCTCATAAGTATTAATTTCTCTATATAACACTGTCATCCGCAAATAATCTGGTATTGCCGTTTACGTTGGAGTGCATGTCATTTATGAATAGGTATTAGGAAAAGAAAGCAGCCCAAAACACTTCCCTGGGGAACGCCGAATGTGACTTCCATCGTACTATGCGCCATCAGTAACTACTTTTTCTTACTTTATTATTTCTAAGATTCTGCATTTTAGTGTGGGCATATTTAAAACCCCAACTGAATGCAAGGGTGAATGATGCAAAGAACGCTATTCCCTGTAGTTATTACGGAGTATTTACTGTCTACCACTAGAGCATGAAATTTTGAGCATAACAGAACAGATAATGCATTTTATATTCTACGGGAACAGAATTTAATGTCGAACAATTTCGTTCCAAACAGATGATGGGGTCAGTGACTGAGAACTGAGAACTGTTTCTCTTTCTCGAATATTCTGGATTTATGGGGATAATAAACCGATTCTGGTGAGATATTGTGGTACAGATCAATCGTTGTTATAAGAAAAAATCTTGGTACTGTCCACTTACGTTTATTTATTGCATCAAATACGTCATTTTTACGCTGGATGACTTTACCAAGTTATTTTCTTACTAAACTAAATATTCTACTGTAAAAAAATCTGGATTTTGAACTTAGGTACATGGCGTGCTGGATTAGGTAAAATGAATGTTAATTTATAATTACTTCCGACACCCCTTGTGAGCTGCGGTGGATCCTTTGGAACTCCGGTTAAAATCTCTGGAATGGATCCTGGAAATGTGAGTGGGAATGGTTGAGTATTCTCACGCGGATTCATGGAAGAGGAAAAGAGACTATCCGGGGTGGATAGGAATCATGGCGATGTACGGCTCGTGAAGAGGACCGAAGGGGAATAAGGGCGGGAAGGGTGGAGTGTGCGTGGGCCGTAGGACCGAGATATACGTGGGTGGAGGTGGGTGGTCGAGGAGGGGAGAGACCCATCCGTTCAAGTGATTAAGGGAGAGTGAGTGGCTTTGGCCTGGGAGAGTAAATATGATCACTGAGGGAGGGAGGGGCAGATTGATGATTGGTGAAAAGGAGACGCACCCCTTGCGGGGCGAAGCAGAGCTGGAGGAGTGGAGCCAGAGAAGGTTATACGGGCAGTGATGCATGGGAGAAATAGAAAAGCTAAGGACATGGGCAATTTCTAACAGGCCCGAAAGTTCTTACGTCTGCTCCTGTGGATGATGCAGTTTAGTATTGCAAGAGATATGCAAAAGTGTTGACGAGGAGATTCTGTACATGATGAACGGCGAACGTTTAATGGTTTTATCCCATTTGGACCTAGACTATGAGCACCATATCCTGATTTTCGCTCTCTTATACTAGCCAGAAAGGTGCCGAAGGAATTAGAACCCCCTGCCTCCCTTCCACACAATTCTCCCACATACCTACCTTTATGGTGACTTGCAGGGTATCATATAGGTGTAGAAGTAGAAGTAGACTGATCAAAGGAATAAACAAGGTCGTTGTATTGGGTAGAATACTGGTATAAAAGGAATATAGAGGAAAATAATTGGCATTTTGGATGGCATGATGGTAGGATTGGAAAGTGAGGTGGGTGAGAATTAAAGGTGGGCTTTGTACTGAACTGAAGAGGGTAATGGCGTAGAAAAAAATAGTTCTTGAGTGTTTACAGATAAATGAAGTGGTCCACAAAAGTATACGTAGACTGGGAGAACATAAATAAGCTTAAATTAGCTTATTACATTAGCTTACCGTACATTTACATTTCTTGATCAGGAAGGTTATAAATATAAAGTCACTGAGGGGTCCGCAGTTCAACGTCCCATCCGATTGATAGAGTAATAATCTAGAACTGCTGTTCTCACAGCACTCAAGTGGGGACCGGGATACAATGAAAAAAAATCTGCCTATATCGACATTCGAACCCGGGCTCTCAGGTAGGGAATCCTGGAATTATTTCCTTTGATTTTTGAGTGACAGACCCGTGCTGCCATACACTTAGAAATTGTAGGCCATAATGTATACAGACTGTGGTGACAGCCTGCTCTTGCCGTCGAAAGCTGGAACACATTCAGGACGAGGATATTCATGACTGTAGTTAAGTGGCGATTTACACTCTTCTTCTTTAAAAAACCCTTCTTCTTTCTAAAACACTTTTTGCAATCTACCCTAAGCATTTCGCTCCTAGATATTCTCAGGCTGTGGCCCGCTGGTGCACTGCATTTATTGCACCATAGGATGGTTTTTGTGAGGTAATGAAGTTATCGACTTCTACATCGATTAAGTACCCAGTAAGATACCACGAGGATGCGTAGCAGGGGGGTGAATAATCATTATATGTGCAATGCACTAAAGGTACAATAGTGGCCACTTGAATATTCACTAACATATGCAATGCTACTCATGTAGAGGTTGAGACTACAAGGTCCAGCACTTTTTGTACGACATGTAAGATGTCAAAAAAAGTACACAACATGTGTTGTAATTTATAGATTCATGCAGATTTGAAGAAAACATACAATTAACATAATCTATCCGAATCATCTGCCAGTTTACTTTTTTCAATGCCAATTATTATTGTTAAATCCTTTATTGTAAGCGGAAAAAATGGCATATGTAACCTGTCAGTCCAACTGCCTTTTTTTCTTTATGATCTAAACTACCAAAGCACACTGATATTTTTAATGCAGCTACTAAATTTTACAAAAGGCATAAAGATGTGTGTAGTGTATGCATGAGATTTAGTCCTTACTTTACTTTACGGTCTGATAGTAATTCCCAACCTAATTCCTCTATTAATTATGACACACCACCAAACATTCGCGTCACTTTCCAATAGAACTCCCTGCTCTCCGCCGCGCGACAATCCAACTCCAAATCACAACAACCTCCCACGAACCAGCTGCGTATCCTAGGTGTGGCCTACCTTTAAAAAGTATCACCACTCGTCCATATTCTCTTTACAACTTGCAAGTATTATTTTTAGTAATCCTAGCTTTTTATTGTATTTACAGCATATTTTCTCGATGCCTTTTTAACACTAGAGATATTTTGTAACCGTAGCACCCAAGTATTTTACAGATTTCACGCTGACAATTTTTGAACCTTTCATAAATAATATCGAGCCATTTGCCTATTCTTGTCTAAACCTTCAATAAAGCTAAAACAGGCGTACTTGAGGTTAAAAAAAATGATGCCGAGGTATTTGAATACGCTTGGAAAGCAGAATAACGCTCTGTAGATGACACAAGAAGAAAATAATGAGCAAAATAATCCTAGCTATGAGTAGAAAAAGTAGGACCTATAACATTATTAGCATAGAATGTAACTATATGGTGGTGCGAAAAAACCAAGTCCTTAATTGAGCACAACTTAGCTTTTAAGGCTTTATCCACAATCGCGCTATATTGTAAGAATATATCCAATTTAGTGACTCTCTAAAACTCATGATCGCTTTACCATGGTGGTGCATTATTTTTGTCGCAGTGTTGTTTGATAGTGCGTCTTTATAAAAATATCACACCATGTTTTTCGCTTCAGCCGGTTAAGTATCAATACGAGTATTTTCAGAGCAAAAGTTATATGCCCAAGGTATCTCACGCACAGTACGTCGATTATCCTCGCTTCATGTTAAGAACCTCTTCGAAAAAGGAGAGGCTATCCCCTATGGTACTTCCTCTACGAAAAATTCTTGCTTTGTTGGGAGACGGGGTCGGTTTAATGTAGTGGTTAAATTACTAGCCTCTCAGCTGGTGGGCTCAAGTTCGAATTCCGCCGGTGGATGCTATTTTTCATAGGTAATCCTGCCCCTACTTTGAGTGTTTTGTGGAGAGCATTCGAGTTCATTACTCCACCCGTGGGATGGGACGTTAACCCGAGGTCTCCTTGGCGTCTGTCGTTAAGAGCATGCTAATGCCGACGCTGGGTTTCTCTCCTCCCTTTCTCCTTACCCTCCCATTGCCATTCTTATAACTTTTCTCCCGGTCTGAAGCGCCTGTAAGTGTGGATACAGACATGAAAACTCAGATAAGATACTTACTTGTTATCTGGATACTATCCACCTTTTCAGAGTCGCCAGACAATTTCTAAAATCCTTCTACTCAGTTTGATTCCATCTCTTTAAGGAATGCCGACAATGTGTGTTTGCACCTCAAAAAATGGGTAAAAAGTTGAAATATTTCTTTCGAATCCCACGATCTGTCTCACCTTTGAGGGAGAATGGCACAGCCATCGGAATTTTTGCGCTATCATCCATATCTGCAGCACAATCTCCAGATGGAGTACTGTTCTCAAGTTCAAGAAAGGAGTCATAATTCTGCAGTCAGTGGCCCACTTACTCTTCCAACTGCCGCGAAAGCTCTTCAAATACGCTCTCGCATCTTAACACGGTGAAATGAGGAGCTGGCAGTTCCACCTCGGCGAATTTAAGGAATATGAAGAGACTGAGAGATTGGTTGAAAACTTCTAGCACGATCTACGCAAACTTTCGCAGCGCTCGTTGTCAGACGTCGGGAAACTCGGAATAGAGCGAAAAGTTAGAGTGAGTTATTCGCCGGTTTGCAGGCCGATTTCCATCCGTTTGCCCACTATTTACAAAATACCGTAAGAAACGAGAACTTCAAGGCATTGCAAGTGCATCCTAGCAGTTTGATTACCATTAAATATTTTTCCGTCCCCAGAAAAAACAAATGAAAGTTTCCAAGAATAATCACAGTTAGGTAAGAAAATAAACGTATTATACCTAAGGTCTTAACTATCAGAACGATTTTATGACGGCAATCATAATATTTAAAATAATCTTTCTCCCACACAAATTTCGCTTACTCAGAAAAGTTGGTAAATGGGTTTGATTTTTTTGTTTTGGAATTTGATTACGGGAAAATCAAGTGTACTAAAATAAATGTAAATTAATCACTCCATTGAATTTTTCTCATCGAAATATGTGGAAATTTTTTAAATATTTATTTTTTTTAATCACGAGCCCATTTCACGAAAGATTATTCCTTCTGATAAAGGGACTTAAGTAAGTTCTGTTTGAATCAAGTATTGCGAAATAGAGAGCAAAATATGCAGGGTGTCCAGCACTCTGGAAAACCTGGAAGACCGGGAAATCTCAGGGAATTTTATTTTCACTGGAAATATCAGGGAAATCTCAGGGAAATGAGTCTGACTCTGGAATTTCTAATGGAGTGAATGTATAAAACAGCAATGGAAATAATGAGCCTTTTTCGGCAAGTTGCATTCAGCAAGTTTCGGCAGTTACAAGAGCATGGAGATTTGCCAGCAATTTGTTGTGGGGTTTGATGAAATCCTGAATAAGATTGCTAATAAACAGCAAATGGATCTTAGTATTCGCTTTTGGGACGATAATCAGAATGTAGTTTGCACGCGGTACCTCACTTCAGTATTTTGGGGCATACTATTGCCATTGATCTCCTCGGGGCTTTAAAAGAAGCTTCAAGACCAGGAAAGAACTCGAGAAAATCCTTCAAGTTTCAGTGGATGGTCCAAATGTGAATTTCAAATTTTTGAAGGAACTACAGTTGACCTCTCTGAAGGGCATACGGATGGCCCCCGGATATTAGATTTAGGTAGCTGTGGGCTGCACACGATAAATTGTGCATTTCAAACTGGTATGAAGGAAACTGGATGGGATATCGTTCTATTCCTTCGTGCACCGTTCAATTTATTTTTATATCCCCAACCCGTAGACCTGACTCCAAACAAATCACTCATTTTCAACGTCTTCCATTTAAGTTCTGTGCAGTTAGGTGGTTAGAAAATGAAAAGGTTGCACTCGGAGCCCTCGATATTCTTGCAGTCTTACGAAATTATGTCAAGAGCTTTCAGGTTGATGAGAAAAGTGAGCATAAGGGCAAGAAATGTGAAATGGCAAGATTTGTCAAGCCGGAGGTTTTGGCATCTGGAAACGTGCAGTATATTGCATAGTAGGTTTGTGATATGATTGTGTTTTAAATTATATGAATGTGTTCCATGACGCTGGACTTCTTTTTCTTTTCTTATACCCACCGTAGACGATTACCCTGGAAAAAATCCAATTCCTTTAGTTTTTTAAGTTGTTGATCATTTTATATCAATGCTATTCATAGCGAAGTCTGGTTATAATGTAACCTTGTTCCCGAACGTCAGCATGACAATGTTTAACTCTAAGATAGGGTGGTGATGTGATTTTCTCACGAACTATATATGAATATGTTGTATGATGTTGCAGTTTTTGTTTATTTTACTCCAAATATGCAGTATTTGGTTTATTTTGTCCAAGATTAATAGTAATACGTACGTTTAATTCCATAATAACCATACCCAATGTCCTCTTATACTTAACGAGAAAAAAATCAATATTTTCTGGAAAAATAAAAATTATGTCTGGAAAACCTGGAGATCTCAGGGAATTTTCAAATGCCCAGCTGCTGGACACCCTGATATGTGACTTTTTGAAAAGTACGCAATGCGCCCGAAAAATATCCTGTCATTCTTTTGTAAAAACACCCTGGAATCTTAAATTTACACTCACGAGTCATGGGATAAGCCTCTATAACACCTGAGAAAAGGAGCTAAAGTTGAAAAAGCTCGGCGATAGCTCTAATCTACCGCCAACAAGACATCCAAATAAATGCAATACGTATTTTTATAATGCGTTACCCTGATAGCAAAAAGCCTCAAAATACCCTACAAGAAAAAAATTAATATTACCAATGTAGAACCCAGCCCATTGATTTGGCATGGCCTTTACATGGGTCCTGCTTTCCAATAAATTCACTCCCTTAAAGAATAAAATTCAAATTTTGCATAAAACTTTATATTATGTCACCCATGTGTGGAAGAAGTAACAGATATTTCTCTTCATAATTTTCTTTAACTTGCGCCATCTGCCTTTCGACGCTTTAACATGAGAAAGAAATTTTGGCGGTTGTCATTTCACTAACGAACACCCCCTGCCCATTTCCTCTCTCCTTATTACATTTCCCTGAGTGCCTCCACCAATCCACCGCCATCCCTGCTCTCACCCTCAGAGAGCATGCTGTGGGCGGGGGGAGGGGATGGAGATGGAGGCGTGGAAAATTTTCTGGAAGCATCGACTCACCCTATCTTCCTTCTCTACTCCCTTCCCGGACATTTGTACGCGTATGGAAGAATTCAGCTGATGCGTATGGAAGATTCAGAAGCTCTTTAAACCACCTTCTGTGATATATATAGGTACTTAGTAGAAGGTGACTGATATTTTAAGTCATTTGCAACATGAAGGATTAGTTTGTGGTGGGGTGTAGACAGGGCTTATAGGAATTGGAGGAAGGGTCTTGTCATGTGTGGTTTCAAGTTTGTCCTCTCAATTAATGTAGCTTCAGACCGGAAAAAAGGTACAAGGATGGGTATGGAAGGAAAGAAGGACAGATGGAGAGAAACCCGGCGTCGGCATTAGCCGGCCTGCTCTTCACGAAAGGCGCCATGGGGACCGCATCTTCACGTCCGGTCAGACGGAAGTGGTACTGAACTCAAAATGCTTTCCACACAGCACTCATTTAGTAAGGTTTATCGATGAAAAAAGCTGTCATTGCCTCTATTCGCACTCGAGCCTGCAGGTTCAAAGACCGATACAGTAAGCACTACACCAGAAGTCAGTACCATACTTTAGCTGCCACACCAAATCAGTCCTCCATTATTTACGTTTGTCAATAAAATCCTACACAGGAAATACCTTGGGTTTGCGTGGAATCAGCTCATGCTTTGAAGATTTTATTCTCGTTTCCGAGTTGTTCCCTGACACACGTGTCATTCACTCAGAATTCTCTTCAATTCACTTAGAAACTCTCACATCATCATCATCATTAGTCATCAATCCTCAGATTGGTTTGATGCAGCTCTCCACTGAGCATTTCTATTGGCTAATCTCTTCATATTTACGTATTTCTTCTCTTTCACATCCTTCATCCATATATCTTACTTGAGGCCTTCATTTGCCATTCTTCCCATCCGTTTGTCCTTCAACGATTGTCTTCATCAGGCCATCGTGTCTTAAGATATGGCCGATTAAGTTATACCGTCTTCTTCTTTGAGTTTTCAGCAGGCTTCTCTTTTCTTCCACTCTTCTTAATACTTCTACGTTTGACCCTCGGTCTATACATTTTATCTTCATCATTCTTCTGTAGCACCACATTTCGAATGCTTCCACCCTTTTCTTCTCCGCTGCTGTCATCGTCCATGCCGCACTGCCGTAAAGAAACATGCTCTAGATGTACGTCTTGATCAATTGTTTCCTTACTTCTACGCTTGTATTTCCAGATGTAAGTAGGTTCTTCTTTTGGTAGAATGCCGTCTTTGCCTTAGCTCTTCTACTGACTATATCTTTCTTGCTTCGTCCATCGTTGGTTACTCGGCTTCCCTGGTAGCAGAACTCTTTCACCTCTTCCAGTTTTTGTTGTTTTTGCTTCCCTAGTTTAACGTTGGTTTTGGGGAACTCTCAAATGAGCAATAAATGATGTGAACATGTCGGTTCATATTTTGTGAATCTACATCCATATCTATTAATTTACCCCAAATGTTATTATTCTACGATATGCCACTGTGTCATTGCCTACGATAAAAGTGTAATTTCTAGCATATATATGTTATGTATCACAATGCACAAGGCTATCTTTTGAGAGAAGTGGATGGACGTAGATTTTAAGATACTGAGACGTGGACATGGGCAGAAACTTAGTTAACTCTTGCATGAGTAATGAATGATGTGAGCATATTGGTTCATAAAATGTGAAATAATTCTTTCCCGGCGAATTATTCTGATGAAATCTTCTCGAGATTTCCACCGACATAAATATTTATATAACCGCAATGTTTCCACGGACGACTCGTCCATCGTCTTCAGGGTGAGTGAGTTAATTGAAGCCGTTGAGATGTATCCATAAACGGTTACAACAATCAGGTTACTCCTGATTGGCCGGAAGGATCTTCGAAATTTGGATAAAAAGGAGCAGTTATATCATTTTTTATTTTATTTTAAATGGGATTCCACGAATTGCTAAGTTTATAACCCGTGTCTCGATTAAAATTAATTTTGTTTAGCCGGATCTCAATGGCCTCCTTAGCAAGCCTGTCCCAGAAGTTGTTGGAACGGCAAGTTAATTTTGCGCTATCCCAATTTATCCTGTGGTCCCGAGTGATACTATGTTCAGCCACAGCAGACTTGTCAGGTTGATGCTGTATAAATATTTAACCCGGTGGAAATCCCGAGAAGACTTCACCATATAATGTTGGTTCATATTTTGGGAATCTATCCTTATCTATTAATTTTCTCCAAATGTTATTATTGTACGATGGGCTGTGCTGTATAAATGCTTAACCCGGTGGAAATCCCGAGAAGATTTCACCATATAATGTTGGTTCATATTTTGGGAATCTATCCTTATCTATTAATTTTCTCCAAATGTTATTATTGTACGATGGGCTACTGTGTCATTGCCTAGATAAAAGTGTAATTTCTAACGTGGAGTATATTATATATCACAATGTACAAGCCAATTTTTTGAGAGAAGTGGATGGACGTAAATTTTAAGATACTGAGATGTGGATATGGACAGAAGCGTAGTTAACTTAACACATGAGTAATAAATTGTGTGAACATGACGGTTCATATTTTGGGAATCTACATCCACATAATACCCTGCAATCCACCGTATGGGTGGGTGGCTGGGAGTGAACCATCACCTTATTAGCAACTTAATTAAAAAACGAGCCCTGCCTCTCGTAGTGGAAATCCAGTACTACAGCCACCACAACAACCCAATCCCCATTTAAGTTTCATGAAAGTGAAACGAATTATGTGCACGTTTGATACGAATTAATCGCACTTTAGGCATTCCGCGGAGATATTTATTCGCCGTCTCAGCACCCCTTTCATAGGGAAAAAAATTGAACCAATCACTGTATTAATGAATCAGGGTCGAGTGGAATGAGTGATGGGAGACGATTCAAAAGCTGGTGCAGTGCGATGATCTCTTCTCTTTGGTCCCTTTCAGAATCGGTTGGCGGTATTTGCGACCAGTCCTAGAAAAAAATTTCCCTTCGTTGAGGAGCCGAATTAATTTTATTGGAAATCCACCACGTTTAAGAAGAGAATTTGGGTGTCCTTCACCCACGCGAAAGTTTAATTTTTTTATTCTACCCCCGGTTAGCATGATGGAGATTTTGGATGGAGCGATGGGAAAATATTTCATCTCCCCGCCCCCTCATCGCCCTCCGAAGGGAAAATGAGAGTAACGGGAGAGGGAGAACAAGGGGATGATGGGAAGGGGCGCGCGCGGCGTGTGTGTGTAAGACGGATTGATGCGGGCGAATGGAAGAGAGGCGACCTCATTCGTGCCGCAGCGATGGGAGGGATTTGGTTACTCGGGATGACGACCGTCTAGGGACAAGTGTCCCGGATCGAGGCTGGCTGGAGAGGATCGGGATTAAAGATGACGGAGTTAAAGGGGATGATGGGATAGAGGGTGTGGAGGGGAGGTGGCCAATTAAAGGGACCGGGGAGTCAGTTTCGTAGGGGATGAAAGTCTGGATTCGGTTTGGGTAAAACGGGGGCGTAGGACGGGGATAGGAAATGCAATTTGGGACGGGCCTAATGCGAGGGTGTTGAGTTGTTGTGAGAAAAACTGATGGAATTGGTTTCTGTTGGCCTGAGCATCCGCGACTTTTACAGCTCCTGATCTCCGGACTCGAGACGTGAAAATAAGCCGATCGGCCGAACACTTGGGTAAAATTAGATAGTGAATAGGAGAGAAATATGTTTAGATTGTCATTTTTCCCGCTTTCAATAATAGGCGACCGTAAATCGAAGTAACCGAGGAGATGATTAGAAGTGGTTAATGTAGAAAGTAGCCTTTTTTGAATTTCTGCATGAACTCATTCATGTAAATATGCTAAATAATTATTGTTTTTTCATACATCTACTTGCATTTTTAGTCTTTAGACAAGAGTATTTGGGTAAGATGTTTACAAAACCCGTCTAGCTATTTGTTAGTTTGAGTTAGGAGACTGTACTTCATATGAATTTGCCCTTGTTTCCTCGGTAAATTAGGTATAACAGTTAAATCACTATTGTATTCATTTACGATATGCTTTTTTTTACTCGTCAATAATGAAATGAGTAGTCTCCTCGTGCCATACACCCTTGTAGTGGCTTTCAGGGTACATTAAGATGTAAATGAACGCTCACCCCGATTTTCCTTCGAATTTTCTAAAATTCTACGATGAAGTTTTGTGAATGAATTAATCAAAGTTGATTGCGTTATTTTTTTTTCTTTTTTTGGTAAGGCATCTAGTCAATCTACTGTTCTTGCGAGACATGTTATTTTTTTTAGATCTGAAGAACGTTTTTTGATTGAATGAAATCACCCTTGAGCGACTTTATGAATGAAGGAACTCAAATAACGTAAAATTACCACAGAGCTTATGGAGTGCTGTTGGTTTCAGTACTGAGACGTTATTATGAGCGATGAGCTTGAAGAGTATCAATCTTTATATATACTCTCATCCTAAGGAAAAATATGTAATTCTGGTTGCGTTCCTTATCAACTCTTACGGAAGTATGGTCATTTACGAGTATGACAGTGAGATATGATCGATGACAGCAGCAGAAAAGTCGAGACTGGAAGAATTCGTGATTTGGAGGATTATAAGAATGATGAAGGGAAAATGTATCGACCGATTGACTTACAAAGAGTTCCTAAGAAGAGTGGAAGAAAAGAGAGGTCTGACGAAAACTTTACAAAGGAGACGGAATAAACTAATCGGTCATTAAATGAGACATTATGGTCTGATGAAAACCATCCTCCAGAGAGAAGTGAATGGGAAGACTTACAATGAAAGGACCTCGTATGTAATACATAGAGAAAATAGTTGAGCATGTAAAAGAGATTATTTTATCAATATGAAGAGGTTATCCCATAGAATAAACGAGTAAAGAACTGTGTCAAACTAGTCTTATGGTAATTTAATGTACATATTTCTTGGCCAAAGATTAATTTTTAATGAGTGGAAGCCCATTCTATTGACTTTTTCGTGAGTCAAAATTATCTTAAGTAAGGATTGCCGAACCAGGTCAGCCTTAATTCTCGTTGAATTCAAATGTGCTTGCTGAAACAAGTTTTTCTTGCCCTTTTAAAATTGGGAAACATTTGCGTTTTGCTTTCAGCATTTCAGGTAAACGAGGGAAGATTACATCTTTTTCTTCCAGTGTAAAAAATTACCTGCGTAACATCACAATAGCTTACTTAGATTATTTCAGTATTGTTTCGTTGTCAAGGTCAGAACGTTGTTGGCTTTTGCTGGCATACAGTGTGATAGCTGGACTGCGAACCATCGGTTTTACACAATAATCCTCAATCACGTAAATGCATTGATATATATCTTCCTCGTATAGGTTAATGCCACTTTTTACAGAAAGCCTTTTTCGACATGAAAATCCGTCATTTCTGTCTTAAATGACGGAGGAGGCTATTCATTGGGATTATTTCCTGCCTTCGAACACCAAAGTTCCATCATTCTGTCTGAGCCAAATCGATCGGATACCTATAGAAATGAATGACTTATGGTGCAAGGAGTGTCTTTTGGAGTTTGTTGAATGGAGGGAGAAGAAAAAACCTGCAGAGAAACATGGGAGGAAGGATATGGTCAAAAACTCCATCTATTAATTCAGTTTAAATGCGTTAAACTTCCCAATTTGATCACATTTCAATTAGGGGCAAAAAGTTAGGGGCCCAACTACCAATCCTTCTATAAGTAAAAGACAACATGAATTTTACCTACCTGCTTCTTCAATGGGATAAGTCTATGACCACACGACTAAAATATCACATTCCGTTCTAGCTACCATGGCAGTGTATGAAGCAAGCTTAAATGAGCTTATTTTCAAGCATAATGCCAAAATATTTGCTATGTATGTATATGAAAGAGAGAAATTATGTGAATATGAAGAGGCTGGCCGAAAGAAGAATCGAGTGGAAGGCTGCGACAAACCAATCCTAGGATTTTTGACCAATGATGATGATGCATGAATGCACCCTTATTTTGCAAAATTTATCTCCGCTCAAGTTTATTTGTTTTCTTATCACTGGTACCATTCCAATGGTCCTCAAGCAGAGAATAATTTCCTTCAAGCAAAGCTAAGAGAAAACCCTTTCACATAAATTTAGAAATGGTGGTGAAGTAGCTAACGTAGTCGAAATGTTTTCCCTTCATAACCCTTCAGTAATATGAGGATCGATTCCAGTGACAGCACAGTCATATTGAAGTGAAGCGCTTAAAAATAGATCCATCACTCTGTTTGCATCCAAGCGAGTCAATATGAAACTTTGTGGGAATTTGTGATAGAATAACTGACAACCATTTAGCAGTTATCAATTTCTAAAGATCTGATTGGTGGGTTGGCTACAATACACGCCCCCCATTCCCAGGACATGGGTCAGAATCTCGGCTACGGCAGAGTTTTTCGCCTGTATACCAATGAAATTCAGCCCTCAGAGTCCATTCCCCGACCTGGGATTTTATCGTTTTTATTCCATGGATATCTCCTTACATCATTTTTCTCGAGATTCTCTGAATATGGGTGTATATGTTTGTACTAAGTTGTCCCTCGCTATCAATGCCCTTGTCGCATCATGGTCCGACAAGATCGGAAAACTTGGAAGGGAGGATTTAGGGGTTGAAAAGATACTATTCCAAATTAAAGAAAAACCTTACCCTAGGAACTGATTAGCGATATCGGTAGATCTCTCCTCTTTTCGCTCTTGCTATCGAACGAGTTGGAGCGTTCTCATCCTCGTTATTCATCCGTGTCCTTAAGTTCTGCACGCTTTCTGTCCACCGACGTGAAATCTAAATTTTGTATCTTTTCCTCTGTCTTCCATGCTTCTCGGTCATTCTCTTACCTATCACAATTATCAGCATCCCACTACCTCTTAATACCTTCATCCCGTTTTATTTCTCCCCAAATCTCGGCGAATGTTCCCCCATAAACAATCGCTGTTAGTATTACGCCTCAGAAATCTTGTCACTTTTTTATGATCCAATCTGGGCCCTATTAAATGGAATTTCACAGGGTGACTGTCTTTTTATTCCTCCATTATTCTACGATTGTTGTTTCCGAACAATATTATCATTAAACTTCTTAAGATATCTCAGAACATTTAATTACGTTCGGATTTTTGGACGCCGTCACGCCAAAACCCAAGTTCTTTCACCACTCCATTTGTCTATGCCTTTACGCATAATTCAAATCAAATTGGTGTGAATGGATTTCGGAGCCCAAACGGTGGGACAAGTTTGATGATTACGTTGGAAGTTGCTGATAAGTTCATGGCAATGTTCTCAAATGAGTACTGTTCAAGAGAACTGTATTAACTCCTGTGCATCTTCACTCTCGGTCTCGCAGCATAAGAGAAAGGAACCATTTGGCGTGTGAAAGGATGAGAACTTTACTGCCATGAAAATATTTGGATGGGACTAATCTCTTTAAAAACAATTACCTTCTCTATTACTTTGCCTTCAATGTTATTATTCTGAAATGGGCTACGGTGTCATTAACCATGATAAAACTGTAATTCCAAACATAGAGTGTATTATATATCACGGTATATTATATATCGCTATGTACAAGCTAATGTTTTGAGAGAAGGGGATGGACGTGGAATTTAATATATTGAGACGTGGATATGGAGATCAGTTGAGAGGTACAATAAATGGTGAGGAAGATGAACAGCACATATGGCAAGGAAGAAAAAATATATTGGTAGAAAATTATCGAAGATGGAGGCATAAAAGTATCTTTTGAGACTATGGGATGTTGAAGAGGACTTAAGCTGAGAAGTGCTTGAATTCGTGACAAGAGAAAACGAAAGTATAAGTTTTATAGGTGGCATGAAGTTATAAAAGATGCATGAACGATTAAAATGGACGTAATAGAGGACTAAGAGATTGATTAGGTGAAGAGTTGGTGATGATCCCTCATACACATGTGAGACATAGGTAAGAATTCTCCAAAACTTTCGGGAATTCCAGAAGGCTACAATAATGACTTGCATATTCTTTGTCCTTTTTTCTTCCAGATAATCCGATCCCATTCTTAGTTTTCAGCGCCATGAAACTTTCTCCGCGCCTTGATTGGTACTCACTTCCTTTAGAGATATCAATTTTGAGAGGCTGTATTACAAACTACCTTACACCTTCAGTTATCATTCCCAAGAATTGTGCCATACTTGAATTTTTAATCACGTCTCCTCTGTGGAACTAAATTGATTGATCCTTTTTAGTGCAATTTTACGATCAATATCCATGCGCCGTCCTGGAAAGGTTACTAATCTCTTTTAAAAGGGGGCCAAGACGGAAAGGGAATGTATTCGCCCCATCCATAAAACAGTCATCCAATCAACCAGCCCCACTAATTCTCTTCTCCTTCCTTCCTTTCATCCTATGGCGCCACTTGGGTCGTCATAAAACCCCGAACGTTGCAAACACTGTCGGCATGCCTGGGCGGAAATTCATGTTCGATGCAGTGAGAAGATCAGCTCGGAGGAGAGCAGCATTGCCGAAGTACTGGAGTGGTACAAGTCGGTGAATGCCGCAATCCTGGATCACATGACCAATCACATCAAGGAAGCGGACAACAGTGGAGTTTGGAGGTTGACCCTTCATCCCTGCTACCTACCGAGTATTTTTGTGCATGCTATCGGGAATATTTTCTTGGTCTCTATGTTATATTCTCAAAATGTGGTGACGAAAATCGAAATATTTATTCTTGATTACTTTTAAAAACTTTCCTAAGTAGTATGCATATTAATTTGGCGCCTGAACGTTATTGCGTTGATTTGTGAAGTTCAGTAGCTAGGATGAATTTATGAAATGATTTGATTCGAATGAAAAGCTTTGAAAAAGACAATTTTTTTAAAATTGAAAATCTTTTGAACTTTAAGCCTAATACAGCTTTTCTCGGAATACTTCACTTGAACTATGCATGTACGTAGTTGATGAGAAATGGCATGACGTGAAACCAATTAGTCAGTCCCACCAGTCAGTATGCTACGTGGTGGCCTAGTGGGTCGAGCGCTGAGCTGCTGCCTGGATAGCCCCGGGTTCAAATCCCGGGCAAGAGCCCCTCTGGACACCCCCAACTAAAATCCTCGCGATTCAATTTTCTGCGTGTCAGAACTTCGTAGGAAATCGCAGGAGGCCCAGGGAAAGGAACTGGCCTGAATGTGTGAATTTTACACGCCATTCGCTTAGTACGGGGTGAGCTCTACTCTCACCTATCAACAAAACCAACCTTCGGGTTGAATCACTGAGCGAGTGATCGTATGCTACGAGGTAATGTTGATTCGATTAGTTCTTTTTTTTCCTCTGTTGGGAGTTTACGGTATTTTTTTACCTAATAATAAAAAATGGCTTGTAATTTTAAGGAGAAGAAAATTATTTCAACATGATAAGTTTTCTATGTAGTTACAAAGGTATTCCGCAAAGAACTTAGAGAGTGGTTTCAGTTTCAAGATTTGCATAAATGAAAATGTATCATTGGTATTTTTTTGGTGGTTACTTAGTCCTTAGTAACTTTTCCTTGAAAGGCTGGTGAAGAAAGGTGAACGAAAGCCCACCAGATATGCTTTTGTTGGTAGTCATTCCATTTCTCGAATCGCATTTAGGGGTGGTAATGGTCATAAGTTTATTGCCGCCTTTCTAAATTATTTTCTTTATCTACATGCTGGTCTCTACACGTCACCTATCTTTCCCTCTGAGAATATGATTCTTTGTTACTTTAAATTGGGAATATTTTAGTGCATCGATAACAGTTGTCAGCAGCATCTGTGGAATGAATGTGATAGAGTGATTAGCGTTTACTTTCAACGTTGCGTTGTGAAAAAATCGAAGTATCAAATAACAAAGTAATCAATAAGTTAGACTTTATCAAATGATAATACTTGTTAGTCATTCACGAGGAGATAGGTTAACATGAGAAAATGTATTGACGAGTTAAGAGAATGGAAATTCGCTTCACCTTAAGTTCACGTCATATCAGCCTGCCCACGTACGAAGCTGTGCTGTGAGCGCGAAAATGCATTTTGTTTTTTAAGTAATTTAGAAATTTTCACATCCTTTTTGGCCAAACTTTTATTTTACTGCTATTTTAGCTTCTAATAGGTACCTAGTAGTTTTTTGCCCCTGTCGTTGAAACTCGACATAAAACCGTCATGACATCATTGTTCTTTTTCAGAGTGAAGTTATCCGGGAGGAATTGGAAGCACGAATTTATTGTTTCACTCAGTGGATAGCAAATCACTCTTTCACTTTTTTGCAGGCTAATATGAGAAAAAATTACTCATCAAGACGCGAAATATTTACCTTCCTATCACTTTTATCTCAAGTGAAGACGAATATATGATGCTTTGTAATTAATAAATGTTTAAGACTCAGATAAACTGAACTTTATTTATTGAAAAGCTATTTATGATTAAAATATCAGTTTGAAGTTACCTTTTTAACATAAATTTTTATCGCTTGAGCTTCTTCTTCCAGGTACCTGATAGCATTCAAGAACCTGCTGAGAAGTATAGAAAATGGCGGAATATCAATGGTGTATGGGATCAATTTTTTCGGCCGAGGAAAGCTGCCCAGTGTAAATTATATTGAGTACGTACGCCATGACGCACTCAGCAACGATCTCTTGGGCGGGGCTTTAAACTTCGTGCCATCTTTGAGCAAGGCTTACAAAGAGATCAAAAATTCGATGAAAGGTTTCAGCGAAGTGCAGAATAGGTCAGTATAGCAATTTCATTCTTTTTAAGTTATTTATTACTTTAATTGTGTAGAGTCTTCAATTATCTCCTTCCAAAATCTCGGAGTATTTAATTAATGTTTTGAATGCCCATAAATATCATCAGTGACCGCAAAGCATATAACCAAGCGGTATGCGTGATATTTTCATCATGGAAGAGGTTATAAACGTGTTCTTCCCATCCTATCCCATAAGTGTAGCATTTTAAATAAATATATTTTGTATGGACCCGAGGTAGGTACTTTCCCTTCTTTGAAATGGAGATATATCTCAAGAGTTTGATTCTATTTCCAGTGATTAGTTCTGAATTTGTTGTGTTTTCAGGAAAATAAATTTGCTCAATTCTGACAGCATTTTTTAAGATATGATTCCTCATATTGCATAAATATACTGGAAACTCAAGGTTTTGAAATCCAGTAAATATGTCTTATATGTTAGGAAAATATCATTATTTTTTTCTCGCATTGCAGAAGACGCGAGATCTTGGCCAATAAAGAGCGAGAACCTAACGTCAATGATGCCATTAGTTACTTCGACAACATGGTGAGCTATGTAGATAAACTTCGTACACTCCAGAAGTCCCTCAGAAGAATAATCAGGTATGCATTCAATGAATTTTGAGAATGGAAAACTGCCGTTTTGTACATCACATCTTGGGATTTTATCTCAAATTCACTTACTGTCTTGTTACATATTAGTCTGCTGATGAATACTCGTTTAAAAGGAAATAAAAGTTTTCTTTAATTAAGTGTTGGATTTAACAAGACAGAGCGATCCTGTCTCATATGTATTAGGGTCTCCTACACAATCCTATTCAAACATTCGTTTTCACTTAAATGAAATGGTCCTGCTGTTGCTTAGAGAATGAAATTCTATACATTGGTTAAAGGTTAACTAGCGTGCGTACCAAGTAGAAAATGATGATTCTGGTGGACTCAATGAATCATCGATGCCGATGTGTCGATGAGAATCACCGATGTCGATGAGTCGATGCGAATCATCGATGTCGATGAGTTGATGCGAATCATTAAATTCGTTGAGTCGTGATGTGCTCCTGACACGAGAAACGCTACCTCTGCTGACGACCCCTACCTGGCGGAGCTCCACAAGTACGAGGAGATCCCACCTTTATCCAGGTCTTCGGACGTCCTACATTGGTATAGCAACAGGAAGGATGTATATCCCCGCCTTCAGAAGTCGGGAGGAAATACCTCTGTATTCCTGCCACTTCAACGTCGTCAGAGCGGTTCTTCAGCGATGCAGGGAACGTTGTGTTGGACGACTGACATCTACTCACCGATTAAAATGTGGAAATGAGAATTGTATTATTACACAACAAAGAGTTGTTGCATAATTTGTAACTTGGAGCTTGTTTCGCTCTTTAATAAATAGGCCTTGTCCTTCTCAATTAAGTTTGACTCGATTCAGTCTTCATTTAATTGCCACACCAAACTGCCAACCAAGATATCTGCACCGATCATCGATAGTCATTGATCATCGTAATTCATCGATCATCGACATTCATCGATCATCTACATTCATCGATCATTGACATTCATCGATCATCGATAGCCATCGATCATCGTGGGCACTCTATTCGATGATCGATGACAGCATGAGAGTCGATTCGATCAATCGATCGAATTTCGATGAATTTTTTTCATCGAAAATCGATGAATAAAGTCGGTCATCGCACAAGCCTAGGCTTATATGTAATTAAATGTCGAAGCATTTTCATGTGCGCCTGAAAAATGCAACCGGTAATACAACAATCTATGTGTGAAGCCTATATGGTAGGATACTACCTCAGTTCACCGTCTTCGCTTGAGATAGTCAATTGTGTGGACGTAAACAAGTGTCAATGGCTGGCTGGCTATCAATGACAATTTTATCCATTAGCTTATCAGCATGCTGACAGCTCTGCTCATATTAAGGGAATAGTGGAGCCAATAGTTGAAATACTTGACGGCATGAAGGTTATCTCTACTTATGCCACATCACTCATCACTCGACCCCTTGGCTATCTTTGCTACTCACCTCACACAAACGTAACATGTCTAGATGTGGGATTTGATGTGATCTACCCTGCTGCCAAGTAAAAGACCCGCGGCTATTTGTTTTCAGTACAGAAGTAAAATACTTCTCGTGGCCTTATTCCTTTATTCCAAGATTTTTCCAATGCGAGCGCAGCTCCATCTAAAGTTTGTCCGAAAATTAAATAAAATAAATGGAATCGAAAAAAAAAATGAATCATCTTTATTGTTGGATTCTAGAAATTTTTATAGGTATAATGGATGAATTCTAGAAATGTTTATAGGTAGGTATATTAAGTGAGATTAACCAATTTACGTTGTGACCTTTCCCATGCTTGTTTAATCCTGGTCCTTATCAGTTTCTCATGCTTAAGTTCTTCAGCTGGAAAAACATCAGGAAGCACCGAAAATACAAGTTAACATTAATTCCCATTTTCATAAATTTATTATTCATTGCAAATTCAACTAAAAATCAATAATAATAATAATTTATTAACATCATCGGGATGCAACATCCATGAGTTTCGTCAAAATTTTACAGCACAGTATTTACAAGCAGTTTGGCAGGTATACAGATGTTGCCAATAAATAAATGAATGAAACCAAATGTATTTTTTTAAACTACGACCAGATATTTATTACAGATGATATCAGCGATTTTACTTCACTTTTCAGGGAACATGTAAATGACATTCTTCGAAAGGCAAACAATGAGGAAGCTGTTGGAGTGGCTATTTTGGTGCTTGTTCTGGTGGTTTCTCCGATAATTATTATCCTCGTCAGAAATGCCGTGGCAACTATTCAGGTAAACATCGTTACTTTTTAATTTCACCATTTATGTGTATAAACGCATGTGAATGAACAGGAATGACTTAAATGTATACTTATAAATTTTGCATTCACTAATTTGTATTCTTTGAAATCCGAAATGCGTGTGAATTGAATTAAAAATAATGGTTGAACCTTGCTGGAGCCTTGCGGGATGGATGTTGAGTGAAATATTTTGAAAAATAACATCTGAACCTGAGATACCTTTCCTCTTTCAGGTTATTCCATTTATTCCTTAAAATAATGAAAAAATAATTAATGGTTCTGTCTAAAATATTTAGAGGAAAACGGTAAACACTCCCATTTTCCCTTTCCTCATTTTAATGAAAAAAGTTCTTCATTTGAGCAAATTAATGCCTTCTTCAATTGCGTATAATAATTTATAATTTCATTTTATGTTTATTTCGGAGTATTGGTCATAGAAGTCGTAAAGACATAGCAGGTTAATATAGTTATTGAATGCTGTATTTTTTATCAATATGATAAAAGATAACATAAATAAGTCATGCATGTTAAGTGATGTTATACAAGAAAAAAATTCATATTTCTTACACCAAAAGTTTGGTTGACCCTCGACGACCATTAGTTACTGTTAGAGTTGAAATGAGTGTACTATTTTGTAATACACATGATTCCTAATTGTCAGAAGACTAACATATGTCATTCTTCTCACAAATAAGTAACCTTATGTATTAGGTGAATGAGTGTCAAATAATCAGCAATGACTTGGGAAATGCCAGTATGAACATACCTGGAGGTAGGTATGATTTTAATGGTTTCATTTTTTTTATAGATGTACGCTGCAAGTCTCGTTGCAAAAGCCAGTGAACTTCGGGAAGAAAAGCGAAAAAGCGATTCGCTTTTATTTCAGATGTTACCTCCGAGTGTCGCCCGACAACTGAAGCAGACGCGACAGGTAAGAGAAGAGTAAATTCATTGTCTATGGTCTTTTTGTAATGGTATACCTTTATATATTTTTCTAATAATGCAAAATGTTTAAAAAGTGAGTGTGTGAGAGAAAATAGTTTTAGGCTTAACTTTGTGGAATGTATTCATCATTATGTATGTAGTGCTTGAAGTATGTTTTAACATTACTTATCTTTGCATGCTTGGGAAATACAGATCAATATGTTTAGTGGAAATCTTTCTAATCAGTAATCACTTCGTTACTATGCATACACAAACCATCTAGTTGCACTTGACTCTTATTCCTAACTAGTTTTCATGTAGTAGTCATTGTAGGTCTTGTTAGTTGCATGTCAGTAGTGCAAGTATGGTGATCTTCAAACCCTGCCACACACACACTCGCAGGGAATAACGTACATGTAGATGTATGTTAGTTAAAGGCGCGTCTAAATTCAATTTTTTAGCATTTTAAACGTTTAGTAAAAACTTAAGAGTGCCATTCAGATCTTTGGTCAATGTTAAACATATTTAAGGACTTCAAAAATGGTGAAACTTGGGTCACTGAATGATTAATGCTCAAAGCTAGTTTGAGCATGTACAAAGTTAATGAATCCCGAGGTGGCTTCTTAATAGTTGTTATGAAATTCATCCATTCTAATTATATCTCCGTTCAAAAATCACGGAATACTTGCTACAGCCGTTATTCAGCCCAAAAAGGTTATAATGTCTTTGAGGAGGTATCGTAGCAGACTTTTGAAGCTAGTGGCCATCATAATAGGAACAGACATACATGCTTGCTGCTCTCTTTATTCAGTCACTCAAAATCCAAGTCAGTTACTCTAAAGCAGTCGTTTTTGTGAGCGGTAAAACTTGGAGTAGTGGATGAATAATGAAATGCATTTTAAAAATTCGTCAGATAAACGGTGAAAAGTGCACAAATACACAATCAAGTGCCTGATAAGTAGCCTATATAGATTAATTTTAACCACTTTTAGTAATGTAATCAATTCCCAAGCAAATCAGATGCATTAATACCTCCCTTAAATAGTTTGGAAAGAATAACTGATGCCGCTCTGATGAAATCTGGGTATGATTTCTTTGTTGTTTATGTTTTATTACACATGCCGTCGTAATAAGAGGTTTTATAAAATGCAATATTATATATGCAGTGGGTGGAGCCTGACACCCCCGTTCTGGCTTCAATGTAATTTGTTGGCTAGCATGCAAATGCCACCTCCAGTATACATTTTCCTCCTTATCCTTTTAACCTCCTTGATTCAAGCTTGAATTTCTGTTACATTATGTCTTAAACTTTCAACTAGAGGCAACTTTCATACTAACATTTCGCCACTGCTATTCTTTCAATGGAAATATTTTTTCAAGAGACTGTTTCAATTCTTCTCATTCTAGGTCCCAGCGGAGTTTTACGAATCGGTGACCGTCTACTTCAGCGATATTGTTGGATTCACAGAGATCGCCGCCGAGAGCACTCCTTTGGAAGTGGTCACATTTCTCAACTCCATCTACAAACTCTTTGATGCGAGAATAGAGAGATACGATGTCTATAAGGTGGAGACTATCGGGGACTCGTATATGGTTGCCTCAGGACTCCCCGTGAAGAACGGTATGGCAAACTTAACGCCGTAATGCAATTGCTTTTATTTTTTCTTCTTGGAATTCTAGCACTTGTGTTTATATCAGCTGGTAACTCCCTTTAGGTAAATTGCGTCCAGTTTACGATCCATCCGATTTGATTTTATGCGAATCCTTAAAGAGGTTGCTTTATTTTGTTCCTTGTGTAATGAGTAAGCTGAGGACATTTAGGTACTAAAAATGAAGAAATAGGCGGCCTAAATAGGCACAAAAAGTTTCAAAATAGGCACTTAAAATAGGCGCTTCAAATATGTTTTTGCATTTTGGACAGTTCTGTCGGTCCTGGAATCCCAAAAGGCTAAGCCTATAATCAGGTATTCCAGAGACCAGGCAAACAGAACTTGACGTACATCTACGCCTTGGGAGTTGAAATGCCCACCCAGGCAGGACTTGAACCCGTAATCCCAAGATTAGCAGGCGAAGACTTCACCCCTCCGCCACCTCGGCCACCTAGAAACATAGTGTGGCTTATAGCCACAAAGAAGCATCTAAAATCTACATTTTGGACTGAAATAGACGATTACCTTTTGGTAAAACTGATGGAGAGCAAAGAGGATAAAACTTCATATAAAATTGGCTGACAAATTGAAGAAACAAAATACAAAATATTTACTTATTTCATGTTACATTACAATATATTTCTCTAGATTTTCTCCTGTAAATTGATGCCGAGAGTCAATCAGGATTATTTTTTTGAATGAAAATGACTTCTCAACCTCACGAGAGATGATAGGATATTGATGATGTATGTCAACCACACAAACGCTCATTTGGAAGTAAAAAAATCTTCTGTCGATGTTTAATTTGATAACAGCAATGCGGAATGGTGCCTTCAAAAATAGTTTTATTACGCTTGAAATCACCGCATTTACATAGGGAAACTTGGATCTTATCTCCTCTACTAATCTGTGTAGAGCATCTGCTACGCATGTGACATGCACAATCTTTGGGAAAAGACTCAATCCCTGCCCAGCTGTTAACATTGCACTATTCGTTATTAGCTCTGAGAACTTCTCATCATTATTTTCTGTTGGCCACAGGAATCTTGAAGAAAGGAAAATTCAAAATATTTAAAGAAAATAACAAGTATTCGTAATACAGAAAACAGTAGAGAACCGATTATCGGTGCTCTACTGTATAAATATGCATAAAAATCTGTGAGCTCAATACTTATTCAAAGCTTCTCTCACTATTCTATCAATCGTGCTATAGTTGGTGTTTGCAATTTCCCTGGATTGTACAAAATGAGGTGGCATCAGTTCATCTGGAAACATCTTATATTATTGTAGGATATTGTTTTAACTTACTGTTACTTGGGAACGAGGCGCTAGTGACTGAAATTCGTGTTGTACCGGGTGGTGTGAATGCAGGGTACAAGAATAGGATGAGGCCCATAGTGAAATTGAACAGTCCGGCGTTTACCCCTCAGCTTCATTTAGCTTTCATTTGGAAGTAAAAAAATTACATTTGAGAGCTCTTTTGCGCCAGTCAGGAAGAAAAATTGGCAACAATGTGACGAATTAACAAATTAAAATAACTTTTTTAGGCGCGAAAATAAAAATTCTCGATGGCAGGCGATTCTTCCGTAATTTATTCACTCAACTGCCCACCTAAAATAGCAGTAATCTTACCTTCACAATCAATAAATAGTGACAATAATTGTGATTTTCGACTCATAAACACTAACTCAATTCTTGCTGGGCTTATAGATTTCAAGCCTATTTTATATATTATGTTAGTTTCAACTTGTCTTTCACGCTCAGGCCCTTTTTTTCAGATATGAACTAGCCATGATAATTATTTTTAAATTTGTTTTTATATTTTTCTATTAGTTCAGGTCAGAACCTCCAGAACCAACTCAACCTCCGTGCAACTGTTCATCCATTTATAAATTTCTGTCAGTACTTAAAGTGTCAGTGCCACTATTCATACTTTTTATCGGTTTAAAGAAGATAATGAAGGTTAAAAAATGGTATTGTAGGAGTGCATGCCTGTGATGAGGTTCATTGCCTGTGAAAAATGAACACTGTTTTTACATCGACTATACCTCCCAAACCCCTTATAAAAACGGTACATTTATTTCTGTACCTGATTCAGCAACATTTAGGCTTTCTAACCGAATGATTTTCTAATATTTAAACCCAATACCACGAGGATTAATGATGATTAAAGTATAGTAATGTTGGAATGAGTCTGTTTAACCCATGCGTGAGGCAGTTGAGTACTTTTTTCACACTGACCATATCTCCCAAACCCCTAAAAAACATAAAACAATTCTTTCTGTATCTAAAAGAACAACGTTAAGACTTTCTAAAACAATGCTTTCATAATTTTTAAACCCTGTCCCACATGGACTTTTTTAGCTCGGAAAAAACAATTTTTTCCAAATTTCTCAAATTCAAGTGATCTTTTCTCAGTGAGAAATGCAAGAAATACAAGAGAAATGCAGAAATACAAGAACTGGCAAGTTTTCAAAATTAATTCTTGGTGTAATTTTAGGCTAAACTTGTGAAAAAAATTTATTTTGTAAGTTGCATTTACAGCGACAAAAATACTTATTCTGGCGAAAAGTACATTTAAAACTGATCTGATACCATCTAAACTCCACATGCTTTCTATTGACCCCTTTTACATGTGAATGTCACGTAAAACCAGTCTGCTGCAGCCTGTAGAAAAATAATGTAAAAAGACGATTTTCAGGCGTTGCATGCCTGCCTATGATCCAGGGGAGAAATTTTTGTCTGCAAAAACAGAGAACGGCTTTTGGCTCAGGAAGGTTGACAGTTTTTATGCACCAATTTTAGTTGAAATCTGAGGTGGTGAAGCATGTATTTCTGAAAAAATTTTCGATTTAAAATGGAATGACCCTCTTGCCTCCAGCGATGACATGATCAATGGTAGGTTTCCAAAGTTGCATCTGATAAACGTAGTATCTACATCGACACCGAGATATCAATCTATGGCTTTGCGTTCGAGAATGCAGTTTGCTTCTTCATCCAGATATTCTGCTGCCTATTGAAAACCTACTCATGTGTCATGATGGCTTAATTTTATAGACAGATTTGACACATAGTATAAAAAATGAGCAAAATCGGTTGCAATAGTGTTCATTTAAGTGGGCGAAAATGACGTTCGAACTGATGTATCGGAGGTGCAGATTATTCCTGTCACATGCCGCATGTATTTTAAGTATTTTATCTTCAGAATATAATGCAGTATTTATCCATGTTCTCCATGATTATCAATACTGGCTGTAAAGGCAGAGCAACTACGAGTAGTATCTATTTAAAGTAAAGCTTAAAATTCTTTAAATAAAGCTTCAAAAACAAGTTTTTTGCAATTGTAACCATTGCATGTACGGATCATGTAAAATTACCATAGTTTTATAATAACAGGGTTTATAAGGAACCTGGAAATACTGGAAAAGTCAGGGAAAATGAAAAGTTCCTTGCGTATATGATTTTTTCAAGGGTAACGTAGGAATCTCTACTGCTGCCGGAATTCAAACCCCGGCCCTCTGTGTGGAAACCAGTGCTTTTGCGCCTCATCAAACAGATTCTTGAAGACCTTCAGATTAGCAGATGATGGTGATATACCACAATATCACTCTTCAAATATACCTCATTGTTCATAGGGGCCATCCGTAGGCAACATACTGCTAATTTCCCAACTTTAAAACATCCCCACCATCCCTCACAATAATTCTCCGGTGTATAATGTAGTTTTTTCTTGACACCCCTTTATCACGTAACACTACCAATGAACCCTTTTTTTCTTGAGATTATTAAAACAGACTTTCTTCGTCAGTACTTTATGTATATCTCAATACTATTATTTATTCACTGATTATTTTGTGCACCATCGTTATTATTTCTGAAAAAATTAATGTTATAATGTATATTTCTCCTAGCATTGTAAGGTTTGATTCCTCCCTCCTTGTCAATAGTGAATCATAACGGTGGTCCCAACCCTCCTCCCTTAGGCGTTTACATAAGTTATGGACTAATTTCATCACTCATAGAGGCCCATCTTAACAACAGCCAATTATAGGTAGGAAACGTATTTGAAAAGAGATGAATAATATATATTTCAAGAAATAAAGCCTCCGTACCAGGGGGGTTATTTTGTAATCTCCCTTTAGTGAGAATACGTCATAAAATGTCACTTTTTCGTAGTTAAACTCCGCCACCCAGGCGGCGCGGCGTGACCATCTTTGGATCTCAAGAGGAGAACTGCCGGTCATGTGCTGGTCTTTTAGACGATTCATCCGCTCTGATCCGTATCTTTCGACTCTTGATCCGTTTCGTTATCTCCGCCTGCCATTATTTCCCATCTCATCTTCATAAAGGATGTGAAATGGAGCCACCATCGTTTCCACTTGAAGCTTGAGTTGGGAAAAAAGTAAGAGCGAGAAAGATACAAACGATTTTAAATTGTATTTTTGGAATTTGCACAACCTGAAGAACTTCAGCACACCGAGATCGGCAACAGATAGTGCTACCCACAGAAGTTTCGACAATTCACGAACCGTTCGTGAGCCGATCATTGAGAGAGCGAAACGGATCTCCCGCCTTCCCGCAAAGAGTCATTAAAAAAGTGAGATTACAAAATAACCCACCAGAGCTGAGATTCAAAACCGTTCTAACCCGTTCCCCAGCGGGGAAGCAACAACGTACAGGGGATGTGGTTGGTGTGGCCTCGCATCCCGAGAGCCCGGGTTTGAATCCTGGTACTGGCGGATTTTTCATGTCAGCTATGTCGGTCCATACTAGAGTATCTCGTGGAGAGCACTTCGAGTCCAGTACCCCGTCCGTCGGATGGGACGTTAAGCCGTGGTCCTCTTGATGTCTTTCGTAAGAGCAGACTAATGACGACGCTGGATTTTTCTTAACCCTTCCTCCGTTCTCTGAAAGCTCCTATCTTATCCCAGTTACCCATCTATCCTCTCTGGCACAAATGACCTTAGTATTTGGTCGTCTCCCCCAAATAACAACAAGAAAAATGGCGTATGGGGGGAGGTGAACTGACGGATTCTGTATCCTGGCACGCAGGGAACCAGCACGTGTCGGAGGTGGCGACCATGGCGCTGGACCTGCTAGCCGGCTCGACGGCCTTGCGTGTCCCTCACCGGAGGGCTGCGGTGGTCGAGAAGGCGGACTCGGAGGACGGCAGAGGAGGCTCGAAGCTGCAGATCCGGAGCGGAATACACACGGGGCCCGTGGTCGCCGGCATCGTCGGGTCCAAGATGCCGAGGTACTGCCTGTTCGGGGACACGGTCAACACAGCGTCGAGGATGGAGACGACGGGGGAGCGTGAGTCTCGAGATTCCATTATTTCCCTCCGACTTTGACGTCAAAGAGATGATGCAACTCCTTTTCGTTTTTGGGCTTTAAAACGGGCATGGAGGCAGTCGTGAAAAGCTCCTAGTGAAAGCTTTTAATTTTTCATTCTTGGAGGCTTAAACTGAAAAGGATGGGTTGATGTTAGAGTGAGATTTTTCCCGGAAAATTAAATAGATAATTTTAAACCATAGTTTAAGAAATATGAGTTTTTCTATTTATTTGGAAAATTTACACCGGAATTAAAAAAGTACCATAAATTCTGGGACTAATTTTTTGATTTGGAATAAAAAATGTATTTAAAATGAGTTCCTATAGTGAGAACCATCAATGAATAAATGGGAGTTGTGCTGCTTAGTTTTAAAAATATAAAATAATAAAAAATGTTCTATATTAATAGAAAGATATTGCAATTTTCCACAGAAGTAAAAAATTTATTCCTACTATTTTCGATGGTACTACATCATTGTCACCTGACAATGATGTAGTAGCATCGAAACTCTATCATCTATTGATATGGATCTATCCATTAATATGGAACATTTCAACCACATCACACCTGAATCTGGTTTGTTTTGAAAATGTTCTATTTAAAGCCATTTAAAAATTGGAAATTGTTAGATAATATTTTATTTTAGATAAAATCTGCATTAAAAGAGACGATTTTGGCAGAATCAATGATATAATGAGAACTTGATAGATGGGATGAGTAGGTGGTATGATTCTCAGAAGTTAAAAAGGAAACGTTTCATTGAAAAAAATCAATTTCCACTTGTCCCAAATACATTTCGACTCAGTAAATTCGTTTTCTTCAGTTGAAAAAGGGATGTTCAGAAGATAAAAGTATTTAGACAAATATCAATGGTTTTGTAGGACGATTGGAACTCTTTAATTAATTTAATGAGTGTATTTACTTTTTCCACCACAGTTTGACAGCAGAATCCAGGTCGGTAAAATGACACACTACTACAGTAGAAACTCGATGTTACGAAGTCAACGGGACCGGATAAATCGACAATTTGTTTTTTCAAATATCGTTTGAACGAGTATCCTTGACCAACACCACGATGAATCTATATTTTGTCCCTGGAATATATACAATCCCTCAACGCACGTGCATTATTTACGATGTTATAATTCATGAATGTATCTATAAATGTGTATTCATGTCAACACGTCATTAAGTTAAACATATCTAATTTGTTCCCTTTTTTCCAATGAGTCAGAGGCAATCAAGCGCCTTAGCAAAATTTTCGTGTAGTTTGAACTAGACCTACAAAGCTTCATTAGCGCATTTTTTCTAATACTTTTATCTCTCCCCTGAAAAGCTGGTAACGTGTGCGTGGGCGATGTATTCATATTTTGAAGCTAGTATTGATGTGTAATAATTTCCTTTACACTTTTTCAGCTACTAACGATGGTAACATAAATCCATAATTTACGTTTTTCACTATGCTCTGCGAAAGCTTTAATTGTAGCTCTATTCAAATCAGGTCGCCCGATATTCTTCCACTAAATTGCTTGGTGAGATGGCTTAATTTATAGATTCGATATGCCTAAAAATTGTGGAATATTTTTGCGTATCGTTCTTCCTCTGCTTCCGATCAAGCAAGGGGATTTTCATCATAGCATTGCAGCTCCAGTTCCGTCCACGCACGAAGATGAAATCGGAAGTCTTACCCCGTCACTGAGGGGATCACTCCATTCACCCTCACAAAAACAGCTACGAGGCCCATGATCTCCGAGTATCTTACGTCACTTGGGAGGTTGATCCAACTGGGATTCAAGGCCAAGGGATGTGCGCAGGAAATACACATCGAAAAATCATATCCTTTTGCAGCGTTGTCACATTTTCCTCCTGCTCTACCTCAACAGGCCATGCCTGCGGAGAAGGAAGACAAGATACTGGAGAGTGGGGTCTTTTATCATGAATCAAGTTATGCCCACAAAACAATATTTGAATGTGTTATACCCCGTGCACAGACTCCTTGCGAAAGGGGGCACTTAAGGGGCCCGAAAGTGAGCATGTGAAGCCTGCTGAGCCAGCGGGGTGGGGCACTGCAGGAGGGAGGAAAGGGTTCACGAAGGGACCTTATCTCCTCAAGGAGATAAGGCCCAGCACTGGGGACTTGGGAGGGAGGGGGTGACTCGTGCCCACCCGTGGGTGGCGAAACGAAGGGTCACTTGCGGCGAGATGTCCAGTGCGGGAGGGAAGGAAAGCCTTTGCTGGGTTCCCTGCAAATGTGAAAGCAAGGTAGTGGTGTAGACAAAGTCGAAGTTTTGGAGCAAAGGTGATGGAAAACTGGGGTATTTTCTTGGTGAGGACTGTCTGGGGAGAAAAGAGCATGGGAATGAGCGTGCATTTCCATTTCGCTTTCTCTTAATTTCCGATCACTTCCGGCAATTTATGAAAAGGAAATCATCGAATAATAATTCAAGAAGAAATACGATGAACAAATGTTTATTATAAAAAAGTTGTCTGCTCTTATGGCGACAGAATGACCAAAGTTTTCTGCAACGGCACTTCTACTTAATTTTTTATTCAATTTCGGGATCATTTTCACCTTCTCTTCCAACGTTATTCCTTTTCACATTAACTGAGAGGGTTCCACTTCCTTGACCGTGTAAACACACTGAGCCCTTTGGGTCAACACCCCTACCCAAATATCCCGGTGAATTCGTGTCCTACTTCCGAACTGGCTGAGTACCAACTAACTCCCACCCCTGTTGTCCTCCGAGGTGTATCGCCTGATTACGCAATGTAGAGATGAAAGTGCCTCCGATTGGTCTAGGATTCTGACGAGGCTTTCTGCTCCCTCACCGACGACGTGAATTAGGGTTTTTCATAGGATGGTTCTACTTATCATCTAGTCTTATGTGCAATAAGGATTGGGCTACAAAAGCCTTTCCAGATTCCTTGTCACTCCGGAGGATAGCTGCTGAGAAGATATCTTTTAGGATATTTTTTCGTCGCTGGGTAGGAGAGAAAAGCGAGAAATGTATACTATTATGCGACCTAAATATGTATGGGCGTATGAACGATTTTTACCGTAGATTATGCATGCACCCAGAACAAAATATCATATAGAATTAATTCGACAAACTAAGTGATCATATGAACCAAGCAAGTACGGAATTTTTTTCTTGATTGTTGGCGACGGAAGACGGGAAGGGCAATGTTTAGTTACGAAGAAGATATCCTTCCTTGATGACTACATCGAAACGCTCAATGAGGACGGTAAATGAAACCTGATTCATTCGATGATGACCATTGTCAGCCGGAATAATGAGGCCGTGGAGTAAGTTTGGGTAATCAGTCTGAAATATGTAGGGAGAGAAACGCTTTCATGTGTGATATGCATGACTGAATTTATCGCTCGAACGCCATAGTATCTCTTCCGATGCCTGTGAAAACGTTTTTGAGCGTGCGCGCACAGTAAACGATTACTGTACTAAGAATACCCCTCACAGATTTATGTTTGGGAAAACGGGTAGCAAAAAATGACAGGGATAATATGAGGAAAATGCTGGTTGTAGCTATTAGTTTCCCGCGGGCGAGTATATCCGTAATTGAGAAATGTACGTTTTTTTTACCCGTTGTTGGCAAAGCGTCTGTATGTTTAGTCGTATTGGTGACATATTTTATGTACTACTTCGCCTATGATTCAAAGTCGTCCTGATGCATAATGTGCATGCCAACGATGAATGATTAGGAGCCTTAATCTGGCAAGGAGCCTCTGAAAAACGCTGCCATGATCCATCATTATTCGTAAAAACGAGAAAATTTTTCACGTCGGGATCGAGACTCAAGGTTCATAATTTCAAAACCTCTTTATTTAGTAATATAGAGTACTGTTAGATGTATTTAAATACCCGTATTGTCGAGACCAAAGATTTTGCTTCATAACATCAAAATATCGTAATTTCGAGTTTCTGCTATAGTCATTACCTTGTACTTTGTTCCATCGTGCTGTAGCGTTTGTGTATGTTAGAAGCAGGGAATGTAATTTGAGGTGTTCTAAGTAAAATTTTTGCTTCTTGACTTGTGTTTGCTTTCTGTTAAAATTTATCAGTCAAGTATAGAGCTGAAAAGTTAGTCTGTTTCTTTACAGTTAGATCTGAATTTGATCAAATATTTAGTTTTCATTCTGCTTCATTATTTTCTGTAAGTAATTTTATAGGGTGAAATTTATTGTAGGGTCAATTTATCATGATTAGTCCCTGCAACTTTATGAGATAAGTGTTTTGAATAAATGATATTAATTTTGGACATTTTTTTCTTCAGCACTAAGGATTCATATCACTCTAGAGATGAAAGAATCGTTAGACTCAGTGGGTGGTTTCACTACGGAGCACAGAGGCCTTGTGGATGTTAAGGTAATTATGTTGGCATATTCCGTACCTCACTGCTTATTTATAGCATTTTCTTTCTTCTTATAGAACCTTCTGTTTACTCATACTACAGCCACCAAAGGATTTATATTTACCTCAACTTAATGTCTGTCTACTTTTTTAATACATTTCTCTCCAAAGAGATTAAATTTAAATTTTTAATTATCTCTTTATATTTTGAATGTAAGCTGATCTGTAAACCTGACCTTCAATGAATGCAAAATTATGAGATGCCAGTTGTATAAACCCCACTGAAAAGATTTATTCACACCAAATTAATCATAAAAATTAATGTTCTCTTTATCCAAGTAGTGTGATAGTCCTTATCAATGAATTTCCTGACTCAAAAGAGAATTTCCTTTTGCATTCTACTTTTTGGGCTTCAAGTGAAGTTCCTATTGGTTGTAAGCTTGGGAAATTTATTTTCTCATAGCCTTTGTATCAAATCATGGAAGACAGATTTTTTCATCACCGCGCTGGAGGAAATGGATGTAGAAGCATCAAAGGAGAATGGTGCTAGAAATTCCATAAAAGAGATTAATAACAGCGTTGTTGAGCAGATATGTAAATAAGAGGCTAGTGAAAAGTCTAATATGAAGCATGGTACTATATGGTGTGTAAATGTGGACTTTGATGAGAGATTAATTTATTTATATATTTATTTATTTCATCACCAAAAACGGCAAAAAGGCTATTACAAGGCTCGTACATTGACTGACATAATCCAAAAATAAATAAAAGATAATCACAAAGAAAGTAGGCATAAACAGTAATGAGGTAATCACCAGAAAGGGACTTAGGGATTTGAGAGGGGTGAGTTTAACAAGTGGCGTTTCAGGGAGGATTTGAAAACGGTGTCCGGGGAGAAAAGGAAGGATATTTTGAGGCCAGGGCATTAAACAAGGAGGGGATTCGGTGGAAAAGAGAGTGCTGAGAAATGGAAAGACAGAAACGGGGAATGTGAAGCAGACCATTACTATGTAAGGGATGAGGAGGAACATGAAGAAAGAGAGGGAGAATGTCATTTGTCCTTAGAGACCCGCCGAATATTCTGTGTAGGAACATCATATCCGATAGGACACGGTGCTGAATTATGTTTGAAATGCCAAGGGAGGAAAGATGATATCACGGGTGGAGTTTCTGAAGGTGGGGATTAGATGGCGGGCTATGGCAAGAAAGAAGTTGATTGGGCGGTTGAGCAAATTGGTGCACAGTACTCTAAGATGGGGAGAATACAACCGAAAAATACAGTTTTCAGAGCCGTAGGGTCCTGAACGTCAGTGAGACGGTAAAGCATGCCAACTATGGCCATTGTCTTCCGAACTATCATTCTTATGTGGTCATGAAAATTGAGTTTGATATCAAGAATTACTCCCAAGTCGCAGTGGGAAGTCACAGGAGGAATAGGATTATTTAAGCGAGTGTAACAGCGGGCATAGGGTTTGTGCTTTAATGAAAATGTCATCAGTGCCGATTTGGAGGGGTTGATTCACAGCTGCCAAGTTCAGCACCATTCCGAAACAAAGTTGATGGCAGTTTGAAAGGAGTGTGAGTTGGAGGAGTGATCCACCTGCTTGTAAATTTTGCAACCGTCCGCGTACAGCAGAATATTGCACCCAAGAGGGATTATACCGTGCACAATGTCATCCACAAAGAGTGCAAACAGAAGGGTGCCAAGGACGCTACCCTGAGGTACGCCAGATTCAACAGGTAAGTAAGAGGATGAGGTGCCATCAATGAGTACATGTTGGTAACGGGAGCTGAGGAAGCTGTTAATTAACGACAGGAAATTTGTATGAATGTTGTACCAGTTTTGGAGTTTATGTACAAGTAAGGCATGGTTAACGGTGTCGAAAGCTTTGGAGAAGTCGACATAGCAAACATCAAGTTGTGAGTTAGATTTGAAAGAGTGGGTGATGTGGTGGTGCAATACCGCGAGGTTAGAGAGACACGTCCCGCCGGAAAGGAAGCCATGCTGATGGGGAGAGATGTAGGGGAGGGTAAAGTGTAGAAGATGACTATGTATGATACGCTCAAAAATTATGGATAGCACAGGTAATATGGATATTGGGCGATAATTCTCAATGATACCCTCGGGGCCAGATTTTAAAATTGGAGTGACATTAGCATTCTTCCAGAGTGCAGGGAATGCACCAATTGAGAAGAATCTATTAAAGAGGATGGAGATTGGGACACAAAGAGAGTGAGTGGTGAGAGAGAGAACCAATTTTGTCGGATCCAGTGGCCTTTGACATAGGTAGTGCGGTTAGATAGGATGAAACTTCGTGACGATTGGTGGGGATAGAGGAGAAGTACTGATGGCATACGGGTTTAAGATTAGGGAGAAGGAAGATTGGAGAGGCAGTGTTGAAGTTGGCACAGAAATACTGGTTGTATGCATAGGGACGATCTTCACCTTGAAAACCCAGTCCATTAAGGGAAATAGAGATAGGGTTCTGTGCGACTTTCTCCTGGCATTAATAAGGATTCAAAATCTTTTGGAATTGTCTCGAATTCCTGCCTTTATTTCCCGGATATGGTTCCTGTAGTCCCGGCGAATGAGATAGCATGAATGATGCCGTAGGGTAACAAACCAGGTGTGGGACAGTGGGCTGGGGTGATGTTTCCAACGTTTCCAGGCCCTGAGTTTATTACTCAGGGCGAGCGTCATTTCCGGGGTGTGCCAGAGGTGCCACTTTTTAGAAAAATGTCGAATGGGGACAGAATCTTCAATGGCAGCATGGAGAAGGTCTTAAAATGTGTCCATGCCCTCCTCGGGAGACCCGCCCTACAGGAGGGCCCAAGGAAGGAGCGAAAGTGCATGGTTAAGCTCCGGCCATGCGGCTTTGTTCCAAGCTCTCAGGATCCTGGGGGGGTGTGAGGAGTATGGCAGTGGGGGGAGGGGGCGGACAAGGGAACACTCGAGCGACCCGTGGTCAGATGCAATATGTTTCTCCCCACGGCAACAGAGGGAAGATGGAAGGAGGAAAGAACCAGGTCGAGTGTTGCCAGATTTCTCGTGGGATGGGGATTGCACTACTCAAGCCCAAGCCTGTTAATAAAGTGGTGAATGAAAAAAATTATCAATCGGGGTGGCAGTGCGATGTCCAACAGTACGCCCCCACCGCGAGAAATCCAATCCCGTCGGAAAATTTGATGTGATGAGGCAAAGTCCAATTCACAATCTAAGACTTTTCAGCTAAGCCACGTCTCATTGTCAGTAAGCGCAATCACATGGAAAGAGGTGAGTATGTTTATATGTGCAGATTGCAGATGGTCCAACAGATTGTTAAGAATGCTCCTAGTATTCTGATAGTGAAAATCGCACACCAGACCGGGTTTGACACATCACCAGAAAGAAGGATGAGGAGAGCTAGGCGTTTCCACATTGATGATGTCCACACAGATCTCCAGCAAAATGAATTGGAATGAAGAGCTCGCCCACGAGGCCAGCAGAAGTCATCGGTGATTTCACCCGAGTCCCTTCGGCAGGGCACCAGGGATCGCCGGGAGTTAGAGTGGACTAGGGGGAGGACACATGTTGGTGAGCAAGGAAACACAAATCTTCTGGTAGAGCACTGGAAAATCACGGAAATATGAGGGTTGAGAGTAGGAGAGGGGGGAGGGGACACATCGGTACTTAAGAGAAGAAAACACCCTGCAGATCATAGTTGCACCAACAATAAGCACAAAAGAAGCGGGACAGCAAACACACACGTGCCTGTGGCGGCGGCCGTCTTGGCAACCAAAGAGATGATGAAAATAGACTGGGCTCTCGACATGTGAGTTTGTAGGAGGAATGAAAACATAAGTTCTACACATAAGAAACTCGGAGATGATGAGGGCGAGTTAATGTATTGGTTTATAAAGGGCTAGGGTGTGTGATGGGCATAATTGTGGGGAGAATATGTGGTTAGCAGGGTAGAGGGAGGAAGAGTAAGGGTAGTCTGGATAAAATAATGACAGGTAGAAAGTTTGCAAAACTGAAGGACATCTCATTAGAGCGAGGACACATTGAAAGAATTTACAATTCAATAAAACCTGCCATAACTTGGTGAATATTAGTGCTAACCTTTTTCCTGGAGTACTAGCTAGAAATGCAGAGGATAATTTAATGAAATACAGCACATTATGAAGCTATTGTTTTATATATCCATGCATGGTTTTTTTTACATTATTTTAGTTGAACTAATCTCTTCTACTCTCTTTAGTTGAACTAATCATACTCTTAGTGCGGTGGGCCGATATATCGGTCCAATATCAATATATTGTTCAACTTTATGACACTAAAATATTAACATTTATTTTTCAGTCAATGTAAAAAATTGTGTCATTATTAGTTAGTCCAACTTAAGTAATGTAAAAAAAAATGCATTTGGATATTTATAACAAAAGCTTCATAATTTTTTTTTTCCTAAGGTGCTACATTTTATTAAATTACCCTCTGCATTTCTTGCTAGTACCCCAGGAGAGAGGATAGCACTAAGAGGGTCAACCCTTTGCATTTGGGTTTTTTCACCCTCTATACCAGTAGTCCACTCAGAATTTAATTTTAAATGCCCCCGGATTTTACGTATGTCGAGTGACACTCGACACCTGAGTTAGTAGTGAGGTACGTTGTGTCGAGTATTACTCGACTCCCGAGTGGAAAAGGTTAATAATGATACAATTTTTTTACATTGACTGAAAAAAATATTATTTCAGAGTATTGAAGTTGAACAATATTAGGTGTATAAGCCAATATATATCGGCCCGCTGCACTTTTCATCCGAGATGCAAAAGCCAATATATTGGCCCTCCACACTAAGAGGGTTAATAGTAATAATAGTAGTTACCTTATGTGCTGAGGTGGGTTGCAGTTTTATGATCGCTTGTCATTGAGGAAAATACCCATTTACCTCAGGATGGAGCATCCTTGTCCTTGTACTCCATGTGGTGACACTGGTGGTGAAATTATTCTTACAGGGGAAGGGGCTGATGGAAACATACTGGCTGACAGGGAAGATCGGAGGCATTGTCCGGGCCGCTGAACTGGACACACCTGGCTTCTTTGAAGACGTCCAACCGGTCTTTATGAGAAGCCTGAGGCCAGAGAAGGTCCCCAAAGCAGGCAAAGAAAGGGGCGGCAGCACTGGAACAGTGGTACCACCACCTGGATCCCAGACCACTGTACCCTTGGGAGCCATCTCCGGGTTGATCCCTCAGTCAACAGTGGCAACTAGGGACAAGGAGAGAGAGAGGAAGCAGGGAAGGGCCTAACATGTATGGGAAAGAGACTTTTAATGGAGCCATGTGCTTTTAAGCACTAACCCACATGTTTCAAAGTTTGAACCAAGGATCAAAGGAGATTGGGATGCCAAAAATGGCCCCGAGAGGTATGATTTCATAGTGTGTCGCTTGAGGGGTATAGTATTTATCCTAGACTGGATATGGTGTAGCCAATGATATCCTCAAGAGGCTGTTTCATTTCAAGTTTCGAACTAGCCTGAGCTGTCTACCTCCTTCCAAGTCAATTACAAGTGCTTCTTTGTTCAGTGCCTCGCATTTTTCCCCTCACTTATGTTGGGTGATTTTTTATCTGCTTCCTTGGCTATGGAACTCATTATGAAGGTCATTATCTCAGCAAGCTCTATGCACTAATGTGTACTCTGTGCATCATTCTGTGTAATTGTAGGAAGCTTCCGTTTGCTGTAATTTTGGCTTTTGTATTAGCCAGAATATTTTTGTTCTTTTACATGGAATTTTGAATTTTTTAAGGAATTGCGTTTCATGGATAAGAACCAAAATACATATCAAGGAGGTCTTTCACTGAGTTAGGTATACTGAATTATCACAGTTCTCATGATTTTTATCTTTGAATGGATTCAGTTTTAAGGATTCATTTAGCAGAATCAGGCATGAAATTTTATTGTGTCCCAATGAATATCATTGTATTTGTTGTTGACCTTAACCTCATTCCAAAAAAACATTATCTGCTTGAATCTCATATTTTTCCAGTATCCAAAGGGAATACACGTTACATTCCTATTTTGCAGATAAATTGGCATACATATTTTTATCTTCTGAGACATATCAGGTGATGTCATAAAATTGCTATCAGTATAAAGAATATTTTAATTAAATTTAGAACACTTCCCCATAACTAAAATAAATACTTAACTGAGCTCAGCAGCATGCATTTGATTTTCAGTCATGACCAAAAGTTTGTAACATACTCGTGGGCATGAGCATAAAGTTTTGCATTCTTTAATTGTGTAAGCATTTGTATTATTACTATTTTTTAAGTATTTTTCATGCATAAAATGTAAGTATTCACTAGTCTGCTTCATCATGTGGCCAGACTAATTTGTCCGTGACAAAAATTCCAAATGTCTAGTCAGTAATGTTAAGAAGTGTTTCGTAAATTAAGTCCATAATGCTTTATTCGTACATAAAATGTGTAATATGCTCCCACCAAAAAACATTATGTGGATATGAAAAGAGAGGAAAGGCACGATGACTTAATTTTAATGCCTTGACCAATGTCAATTCAATATTTGAAATAATGAAATAGGTAAATATTCAACCAAAGGAACCCTTGTATCTGCATTGTCTTTGATGTGACTTTGTATGTATCAGAACTAATGTTTATTTCTTCAAAAGTGATGACTTCATCTCACAAATAATTTTATGAAAAATTTACTTCACCCTGTTCTTGGTTCTTTATATTAAGTGAGCTTCATGATTGAAACACCTCTAAACTAAAATGTAGAAGCTGAAGGTTAGGATCAAAGAAGAAATTTCCAATTGCATATTTTCTTGCAACAACACATACTCCTTAAAAGAGAGAGAGTAATCCGTCTTCAAATGACAATACTATATGCCACTGGTTGAGCAGTTAACTCATCTTAAAAGCCTAGTTAAATATTTTGGGAGTTCTGGCAATTACTTACAAGTAGGTATTGTTAGAAGTGGAGAGCTACTGTGTATTTCAATATATTTTCTTGTAAACTTGATGACTTAGGCAAGGTCCCATTGTGTGTCTGCATCTAAATGTACTTATATAATATGTTGTCTGCTATTTATTGAAATGTTCCTAAAAGTAAGAGAAATATGGATTTATAAATATTTTTAACTGGTGTGTATGTGACTGTGTGACAGATAATTCATGTTCCATGGTGACTTCAATTGTTTGTAATTAGTTTTATAAATCATAATACTCATTCAACGTATCCTTATATGTTCATGTGAGAGGAATTTCTTGCCTTTACTCTTGCATAAATTATTTATTATTTAAATTGCATATTCCTCATGTAATCATTCAGAAGGTGATACTCTTGTGAATGCGTGTCATTAGTATACCCAGTAGAGTGAATATTCGTGAGTGTTATGTTGGAGATATTATGAGTCATTGATATATTTTGTATTGTAGAGCACAAACTATTGTCATATTTTTAAGTATGTTGTTGTTGTTGAACAGTTCATAAAAACATCATCTATATTAAGCACTGTGTGAGTGAAGTGCATTTCTATGTTTATTCTCTATTTGTTAGAACAATATGTATATGCCCATGTCGCAAAAGCATCTTTGATCTTAAGGACAATTTGTCAAGTGTGGAGAGTTGCTTGGTTTCAATTAAGAGTGGCTTTTGATTTACTTTTTTGGTAATTCCAGCTTGAAGGAGAGAAAGTGAGTGAAATAATGAAAAATAGTGTTGTGAATATATGTTCCTTAGAAGAGAGTGTATTAATAGGATTCAAGTGAACAAATCGGCACTACTTAACTGTGGCACAAGGAGTACTTTAATTCATTGTGAATGATGGATGTGGAATGAACATGCATGCATATACATTATTGTTTCAATAAAACAAAATTGCCTACGATCTCATAAATCCATGATCCTGTATATTTTTTCAGCTTCTTTCTGGGGAATGTATTAACCCTCTCCCTATCAAAGTTTAAATGCCTCAATTCGCTCTCCCTCCTAACTCGGCCGAAACCGGCCAGTGGTTTTTAATCCTCTCCCTTCTAAGTCGGCCGAAACCGGCCATCTTCCTCTGCTGTACTTAGGGCAATCTTTTGAGCCTTATTTGAATCTGTTTTCGCTTGAAAGCGTTTATCATCGCTAATGCACACATCTCTCTTATCCTTAGTTCCTCTGAGATGAAACAGAACCTCCTAATATCTGTCACAACACCCACAAGATCCCGAAGACCTAATGAGTCTTTGGGATAGCATATTATCACCAGCGAAGTAATGAAAGAAGATTCTGGAGTCAGTTTAGAGGAGGGCTTGTTCTCTGAGACGTGATGAGCCATGGTTTCTTGAATGAATGAATGGGACACTTTGTGATGCGAGAATAGAAGATGAAAACACCACGGCTGCTATGGGTTGCTTAGGCGGCCCAGGCCTCTCTCTCCTGTAAGATAGCCGAAAATGGGTGACCAGCATTGGCTTGAGAAGAGCTTTCTTCGGGTCCTTCCAGGCTTCCACCTCCTCTAGGGAGTATTTGTTATTCTAAGTAAGCGACCATTCCTACATCACGCTCAAAGAGACATGTGGCGCAAAAAAAATTAAAAAATCTTTTAGCCCGCCGGACGCTTTCTCAGGCCCCTTTGGAGTGAGGCGCTGAGTGATGGCTCCTTAGGTCATAAGACCAGTTCCCTTGAACTGTGAGGTCTATGCGAGGGAGCATTATTACAGGGAAGAGAGAGAGACTCAAATGGTATACTGAAAAGAAACAGACCTGAGTTGACTACAGAAATGCGTGATTTTTATATTTCTTATAGATGTGTGGCCCCGAGGATTTGTCATCGCCAAACATGCGTTTTCCTTATCTGGTGTTCATGGAAAATGCAGAATAGTTTCAGAGCAAGAAACTTCTTCCAAATGCCCCTCAGTTCTGACCATGACTTCTTTGTGTGCAGATGATATAGCGAGAGAAGTGGACAGAGATGTTTCCCTTAGTGATACAGTGCCGAGGCTCTTCAGATGAAGAGGAGGAATTGCTTGAAGGAGACAGTTCTGGTGATTGTGATATAGAAGAGGATAATACTCCCAGTGTCAGTGATGCGACAGGTGATAATGCACTCCGCCCTAAATGGGAATATATTCATTGCATTACGTAGTTACACACGTTTTTGTTGGAGGAAGGGGGCCAAATCACGACTTACCCGTAAGATGGAATGAATTAGATTATTTGAAATGTATGTTAGGAGGTGAAGAATTTTTTCACAGAATAGTAGGAAATGTTAATAAATAGGCAGAATATCACCAACGAAAGGCTGAAAAAAATAGATAGGCATAGGGTTGACGTTACTGATGTGATGTTACCAACCTAGGTGTGATGGTTCCCAGGAAAACTGGGTTGGGCAATATGTAAACATATTCTTATTCCGTGCCCAGAACCCATAGTAAGGTATAACACCTTTATGGGTGGAGTTGATAGATCCGATGAAAACAGGTCTTACTATGATTTTGGAAGGAAGACGAAGTGGTAGAAATATATTTTCGAGTTTGTAGTAAACACAGCCATTGTAATGAGTTACAAACTTTATAAAGAAACAAATGCTCCCTCAATCTTAAGGTATGGAACAACACAAAAGGATTTTCAGCTAGCTCTATACAGACAGATGATAGGGAACTACTCCTCTCGCATGATTTTAGGCTGCAAAAGAGCCAAAGCTCGTGCCGCTAGTTTTCCGGTGACTTCCCACCAACTTGTGAAAATTGACAGAAGAAAAAGTGAGTGCTTGCTGTAGTGCCCAAAAAAGGAAGACAAGAGCTGGAAGGAGTGTAGAGAGCTCTTGGAAATGTCTTCAATGTGATTTACTATTGTGTAAAGTAGGATGTTGCTTCGAGTACTACAGATAAGTCATTTAAGAAATGGAGGCCAGCCTTAAACCATAAACTATGAACCTGGAGGTATGTCTATTAGTTTTAATAATCTATTTTTAATAAAAATCTGTTATAAATTTGACGAAAGGGTTTCAGAATTTATAGATTATATTTAGAGATGTTCACTCAGGAGCACTGCTGGTGCCACTTTGGAATTAATAGTCTGAATGCTGGGGATACTGGGCATTTAAATTCGGCGAGAAGGCAGAGAACGCCATACGGCCGGTTTCGGCCAAGTTAGGAGGGAGAGGGTTAATTGTCCAACCTTTAGGTGGTAATGTTCAGCTGATGTATTCGCATTAGGACAGTAATATATCTTCTTGTGTAGGGACAGACAACTGAAACTAATGCCACCACTGCAGATTGATGAGTAGCTGGGTATAGATAGGAAGTTTTTAGGAAAGGGAGAAAGAGCTAGAGAAATCCAGTATCAACATTAGCTAGTATATTTCTTTATTATCGTGGGCTAGATGAGGCCATATGGTCCCCTCTGCCCCTAGCCCAGGGTTCATTAAGATACAGAGTTCAATAATTAAACAGGTAACAAAAAAGAATTAAACCCCTTTGTACAGCCATATACATATTTTTTACAATATTTTAAATCACAGAATACACTAACCAGTCCAGTAGTGGATGTCCTAAATGGCAGATGGAGTGCTGACATATTACTTCCTTTTTCATGCCACTCAAGAGATGCTTGGAATATCATGCACACTTTCAGCCACTTTTTGTCAGTTTTGATATTATGACTATATGCCAGTATACAGTGTAAAGCCGCTCCTGTTCCTGTTTATTTAGATACATTTTATTATTGTAATTGTACTTCGTTTTATTTATTAGTTGCATTCATTGGAAATGCTTTTGTGTTTGAATTAAAATTATGGTTTTTATTTAGTTTGACGTTGTCAAGGATTTGTTTAATTTTTGTTTTCAGAAAAAGATTGATAGCTGGAATATAGAAAGAGACACTGAGAGAGTGGCAAACTTGTGTTGTCTAGAACATCTTCTCCTCCGACTGGGATGGCAAAAGTTGTAAATAAGATTTAATTCAGACTTATAGCAAATGGCGCTACCAAGCAGCAAGGCTTTACAGACAGTTGGAAGGAAAAAATAGTGGCAGCAGTGGGATGAGGAAGGGAAAATAAACTCATCACATGGTTCAGTGAAGCCTGCCTGAGGATTGCCAGGAGAGCAGAAGGAAGTTCTCCTGGATTGAGGCTTCAAGCAGATGCTAGTAAAGACGACACATGGGCTGGGTTTCATCTGATAACACAACTACAGTCCAAGGTAAGTGCCTAGGTTGGTGGCCTGCTTGGAATCAGTGACTGTACTGTTTTTTTTAGGTTAAAGTTGTTTCCGGTGTTTGTAATAATCGTAACTTCAAAATATTACGATGGCCTATTTAGTGCGATATTTAAAGAAGGATTTGTTGTTGTTGGCGGAAGAGTTATGAGAATCAGTTCCAGAAGGTGCTACGGTATTTATCATCAAAAATCTCATATTTAAAAGCTCCAATTATGATGAAGAATTTTGTAAAGGATGGTTAACTTCACAGAAAGAGGAATGGGAATGTACTGAAGAAAGGGAGCAACAGAAACACAATGAAGAAAGGGATGAGAGAAGATGAAGAGAAGAGATGCAGATTGACTTAAAGGGATTAAAAATTCAGAATAATGGAGTGAGCGAATCCCTTAGACTAGAGTCACTAGACGCAAAACACTAGACCAAGAGTCAAACTGTCAGATGTAATGCCAAGTTTTGAAAGAATAAGGAATGGCATAAGTTGCAAAATGAGGAAAGCTAGAGAGATAGATAAAGGATCAATGCAAAGATGAAAAAAATCCCCTTGGACTTGGAAGCTGCCTAAGCAGTGGCGGATTCAGGGGGGGGTCACAGGGGTCATGACCCCCCTCTCCCCCAAATTTTATCAAAAATTTTTAATTTTTATTAGTTTAATAGTTTTTGTATCCTTGTAAAGGATTAAAGGGAGTGTCCTTGTAAAGGATATGCAAATGCATGGCAACAAGTCCCAAACGTGAGAAAAGTATAAGTTGCATTTATCGTAGAGCGTAGCACTCCCTACTGTAAAAACAAGCTCAAAAATAAAATAAGCTGTGTCCCAACTCGTTAGGCATTAGGTTGCATGGATTTGGGTGCCTAAAATTTAGCTGGCTAACCCAAAAGGGAGCACGAATTGGGTTATTCTTATGCAGGTATTGCCATCTGCTGGGATTGAAACCGATGAAAAACAAGAAAATGCGAAAGGGATGACAAATGATGTACAAAATCTTACACAATCCATATTGTTGACTTTCTCATGCCATTGTGTATAAATAGAATTTAATTTGAGTTTAGGGTACCGTAGATTAGCATCTTCTCATGTTTTCCGTAATTTAGACAATACATTTATTTTAATGTAGAACAATTCGGCCTTCTCCTACTACTGAATGAATCTCTCCGTCATGTCACTACTCTCTATAAAGATATTTTATTGTGATAAACGAATCAACATGACTAATTATAAAAATATCAGCAAAATTTCAGCAAAAATACTTTCCCTCATTGGTAGCCATCTTCATCGAGTCCACTGCTCTCGCTTTGGACGCTTTGAATCGTGGGAAAAGGATGCAATCGTCGATGCCCAAATCTGGCGGCTAAAAAAGGTACCTAAATCTGCTCCCTTTTGATGCCTAACGAGTAGGGACACCCTTACAAGATGGTCTCCTCCTTAAATTCTGGGATGATACCTATCTGGGACACAGGTATAGAGCCCGCATAGTCGGAAGTGCCTCGGCAGTGCTTTCGGCAATGTTCGGCAGTTTCCAATGCCTCGTGATAAGCTCGACTGACAGACAAGTGAGTCTTCACCTAGCCAGGGGGGTTAAACCCTCCCGTGAAATTTTTCATCGGCGAGGAAAAAGGGAAAATAAGGGAGGATGAGAGGAAGGCTATACGACCCAAGCAGCATCGTATGGCAGTTATACGTCGGCCCAATGTCATTTTACGTCACCAATGTCGTTTTAACATCGTCTGATAATTACGATATAAAAATGACACATAAATGTCATTTTGCCATTGGAGAAAAAATAATCATAAGAAATATGATTATTTAAGGATTCGATAACACAGAAAGAAAAAAACACGATCCTGTGTTATCATGTTTCGCTTCCACTCCAAGTAGCCTGAATCTTCAGAATTAGTAAGGATTCGATATTTGCTTACAAATTGCCGTTCACGCGGCAGGCTTGAAATATCCTACATTTACCGCCAAGTGCGGCTTCAGTGCTGGATGGGGTTCACCTATGGTCGTGGCTTCTTTGAAGCCCTTTCTCCCTTGCGTTGCCATCCTTGATGGACCGCGAGGGCTCAACATCTACTACTAGTAGTACCTCGAACCTCCGTGAATTTACCATGCGATTTAGGGATCCTGGGTAGCGTAGTGGTCTCCGCAGCCAAAGGTCCGTGGTTCGATTCCCGGTCCAGGTGATTTTTTTTCGCATTTCAATTAATGTGAACTCCCCATATTGGGTTATAACTCCAATAACTTCAACAGAAAACGAATCTGAAATATTTCACTATAGTGGTAACGCTTAAAGTTACGCATCTTTCACTGAGGGAAGTTGGGTCAGAAGTAAAGTAGGTATCTCATTATTATGATGAATCCTTATAATTACCCCTTTTTTTACTAGGAGAGTTGGGTAAGGGGTAAAGTGCGGGGTTTTTAGTGTGAACATTCCTAGATCGAAACTACCTATCTCCTTTTTTTTCCATCGCATTTTTATTGTATGATCGTCCCTGATTATAAATTTTTTTAACAATTTTATCCAGGATACATTTTAGCTATCTTACTTATTAAATCATCCCAATATCATGTTAATGAAAAATCAGTCCATGGTAATATCAAACATGCGTTGGTCCAATATCGTTTTTATGCCACTGTATAGTGGGGACAGATGTCTTTTTATCATAAAATTAATATCGGCCCAATATCGTCAGCAAATGTTATTTTTATAATGGCAAATGTTATCACTTTTGACATTTGCCGACATCGGTAGCCAATATCAGATTGGCCAATAAGTGATATGTGACGGTGTAAAAATGATAACGGGCCGATATAATATGATGCTGCTTGGGGAAGACTACGTTGTTGCAGAAACCGTGGACTCCTCCTTCAGACTACCAGTTCCCTCATAACGAAGTAATGAAGAAAGGAAAGCCTACAAAAAATATGCACAGAGATCACATCTTGACAATTTCCACTGGCTTGTGCTGTCTCATAAAGACAGGGGGCTGTACTGTAGATATTATGTACTTTTTTCATCTGGTTTAGGAAGTGTCCACCACAATGTGACTCCACTTAGGAAATTAGGAAAGGAACCCCTTCAAAAGTTTGATAATCTTAAGAGAAAAAGGTGACCTTACCACTCATGAAGAAAACCGATTCCATGTATGTGCAGTTGACAATGGAAAAGACTTTTTACTAACATACAATGAACCATCTTTAGAAATAAACAACCGACTAAGGGGATCAGGTTGGTGTGGTGGCTAGAGTACTGACCTCCCATCTCGAGGGCCCGGGTTCGATTCCCGGCAGTGGCAGATTTTCCAGTGGAAAACCGGTCCCCATTTGAGTGCCTAGTGAAGGGTATTTTAAGTCAGTACTCCATCCGTCGGATGGGACGTTAAACCGTAGTCCCAATGGTGCCTTTCGTTAAGAGTAGGCTAATGCCGACACCGGGTTTCTCTCCACACTTCCTCCGTAACCTGAAAACTCCTACCATTACCCAATTACCTACCTATCCTACATGGCGCAAATGACGTCAGCTGTCGGTTTCTTTTAACATTTTTGCATGCAATTATTTTCTAGATTTTCCCACTTTCGTAATTTGAAAAACTGATCATGAGTTGGCTTTCTATAAACTTTTCTTACATGATACTGATGATACCGTAGAGCAATATTAGCACCCAACTCAAACTTTTCAGTAATCCCCTAATTAAACAGAGAGTTTTTAACTTTTATGTATGAGCTTATCATCACTGTAAACCTTTTCCAATGAAATTTGTTCACATTTTCTGTTGTATGAAACGTCAATATTTTATAATTATTGTAAACTTCAAGTTGGATATTTATTTCTTCTCCATTGTTAAACTTCTTAAATGTATAAAATTGTTCAATTTCATTAGTTGTTAAGAATACAAATGAAATTTTAGGCTCCAAAATGCGTAAAAAAATGGGCATTTAAAAAAAATGTACACGGGAGAACGCCCCTCTCTCCCGTGGGTGGGGGGTGGGGGGTACTCCCACCCCCACAGGTCATGACCCCCCCCCAAATTTGATGCTGAATCCGCCCCTGTGCCTAAGTATAGGATAACCACCACAAGGAACTGAGTACAAGATGCAATGCAATAAGGGACAAGAATGGAGAACTTAGGATTGAAAATGAAGATAAAGTGATGAGATGGAAAGAAAGACAAAAAGGGTGATAGAGGAGCTTCAATCTTAAGATCAGAATGTAATGCAGCTGTAAGGGACCTATGAATGAATAAAGCTTCAGGAAATGATAATATTCCTGCTGAGCTTAATAAAAATACAGGAGAGAAGACAGTAATCCAGCTTTACAAAACATTTGATACACGAACGCAATGAGAGAGATAGCCACAGACCTCGAGAAGAACATCATCATTCCTATTCCCAAAAAGAAGAGAGCAGAAAACTGAAAATCTTAGGACCATAAGTGTGATGATGCTAGCTTGAAAGATATTGACAAGGGTCATGCATGGGAGAATAGAAAAAAGGATGGAGACTAATTCAGATACAGGAATAGCAAGGGAACAAGAAAAGCAATATTGGCACTTAAGCTGCTCATAGAGAAGAGAATGAAGAAAAAACCGACTTTCACTGTATTTGTGGATTTAGAGAAGACTTTTGACAGCATGGATGGGAATTCGATGCTTAGAATGCTTCTGAAAGAAATTGGAGTGTTCTACAATGACCGAAGAATTATCCACAGTTCATATAAATACCAAGTAGCTGTGATTTCATCTGGACGCAGCTGTGAAGAAGCGAGAAAAAAGAAAAGAGTGAGACAAGGTTGTGCACTGTCTCCTGTAATGTTAACATTGAGAAAGCCATCAATGTAATCAAAGGGAAAACTTCAGGAGTTAATATCCACAAGGGAAAAATTAGCATGCTGCGATTTGCCAATGACATAGCAGTTATAGCAGAGACATTGAGGGATTTGATGAGGACTCTAGTAACCATGGAAAGGACAATAACCAGACATCAACTTAAGATCAATAAAAAGAAATCTAAGGCATTAGTATGTAGCAGGAGGGAAGAGGCCAATACCAGTGTTAAACTAGGAAACCTTTTGGAGGCTAAAGAATACTGTTACCTGGAAGCCAGATAACCAGGAGGTAATTGATGAAAGAAGAAAGAAATAGTCAGTAGAATAGCCCAGACAAAGAGAGCATTCTACCAAAAGAAGAAATTACTATCAGATAGAAAGACAAGTGTGGAAGTGAGGACACAATTCATCACAACTTAGGTACATCTGGAGCATCTTTCTTTATGGCAGTGGAGCATGGATGATGACTTCAGCAGCGAAGTAAAGGATGGAAGTATTCAAAATGTGGTGCTACAGAAAAATGTAGAAGATTAAATGGATCTGCCAAATAAGGAAGTCTATAGAAGTGTGGGAGAAAAGAGGTCTTTTGAAAACCCTAAGAATAAGAAAGAATTTAATCGGCCATACCATTAGACATAATTTGGCCTGATGAAGACAATCGAAGGGTGGTAGTAAATTGGAAGAATGGAAAAGGAAGGCTTCCTATGAGATGTGTAGAACAAGTGATAAAGGATGTGAAAGAAAAGAAATACATGAATATGAAGGGGAATCGATACAAAATTGATAGGAGAATTGAGTGGAGGGCTGCATCAAACTAATCTAAGGATTGTTTACTGATGATGATGAAAGTAATGAAACGATGCAACTATGACAATCCGCTTTTGGAGCAGGAGTAGTACTGAGAAAAAGGTAAGGCTGCTGCATGACCTGAATGAAATACATAATGGTTTTATTTGTTGGTTATGCTCATCCAGGACAAAATTCTTCCAAGCTTAGATGAGACAGGATGAGGTCTTATAGAGTAAGAAACAAGATTATGAGAACAAACTATACCAGTAAATGTGTTTCAGCATTTGACAGACCAAGTACCAACCAACAACTGATTGAATATTATTCCCCTCAGGACTCTCTAATAGTTTGACATAATAGCGAGTAGCCACTAATTAAGACACCCTCTAGAAAATGATGAAGTCTGGGAATCTGATATGAAGCTGACGTCACTTGATATGCACTGCTTGCTGAGTCGACTTGAACAGAGGGGAAGGTATGATGATGTCAGTAGAGGGTTTTTCAGCAAACTCAAGATGGAGTGGGGCTGAATATGGAATACAATGGAATGTTGAATATGGAATTAGACAATAGGTATCTTTTCAGGCGAGGGAAAATGGTATGGGTATAGCAGGCGAGATGAATTTTTTTTATTGGAGTGTCAGGAACTTTTCTGACTCTGACTGTGGAACAGCAGCTCAGGGCCTGTGTGCTTGCCAAATTTATGATCTTCTCTCCACATTCAGGGGGCTACATAAGGATATCGGATGTGGTGAGGGAATGGTGCTGCCAGAAATATTGTAGACTGGAATGGTGCATTTTGGAATTGTAAGCAATGCTGGCATCATTGGCTTGCCAGTGCCTGTCATGCAAGTCCTTTGGCTAAGTCCGGAGGATAATTAATTCGCCGAGGGGTAATGTCCAACAAGGAGGAATGGGGGATCATAAAAATTCCACATGGCAAGACCTCTATTTCCATTATCATGTGAAATCCGTGGACAGCAGCAGAGAAAAAGAGGTGAGGAAAATGAAACAAAGAGGATAATATCAATGTGTGGAATAAACACCTGTAAAGTCTGAAAATTGCCTTGAAAAAGGCTTGGGGTAGAAAATATAGGAAAAAATCATCAAGGATGAAGAATGAGGGTCTGGATTCAATACTTTTATGTAAGGTTGGGGCATGATACCAATGATCTGGAGGCCAAGCAGATGGTTACATTGTAACCAGCACCCTTTCTTGCTCATAGTTACTGAGTGGCCTAACAGGTAGTGCCATGGAGAAGGATGTGCAAGAGAAAGGCAGAGTAAGTCCTCCATACCACAATGTGTACCACTATTTCCCAGTGTATCATGTACCACAAATGACAAACTATTCAAAGGGATTATAATCCAGCCACAATTAACTGACCACTAATTTATGCAGGTGTGTTCTTATTTGGAAGTGGATTCATCAACCAAATATTCCTTTGAGATTAGATGGAATGATAGCTGTGACAATTTGAGCTAAGATTACTGAGTGATTTAATTGGAGGGAATGAGGGCCAATGTAAAGTACCTTTAGTAAAGGATTATAAAATTATGTAAATGGTTGGTCAGCATAGAATAAATGAGGGCCAATGTAATTGACTCTGGCTACAGTTTTTCTTTGGGGTAGAGGGATAGGTTCTTTCCTTCAGTTGCACTTGTGGGTTCTGCGAAAGATTTGGTTCCCAGAAAATCATTAGATTGGGTTGAGCTGGAATTTTCCTTAGGGGTCAATGAAATTTCAACCTCTGCCCCTGGGGTAGTGCCAGTGCCCTACCCCAGGGGTGGATTAATCATCGGGGTGGTCGCCCCTCCCCACCCCCAAAGCCTTGAAGAACTGAACTAGCTAGAATGCCTTTTCATTGGAGGGGTGGGGGTAAGGAGGACAAGACTGGTAACCACCCCCCCCCCCCAAAAACTGACGTCTGGGTCCACCCTGTCCTACCCATTTGGTGGTACCCATCATCATGGAATGGATGGAGGGCAAATATTAGTACGAAGTGACAAATGATTTATTTTGGATGTATAAGCGTTTTATTCTCCACCCAAAGGAATCCATGCTATCATCATCATTTCACATATGTGACATGCACCTGTGATAAGTGTTTTGGATGAAGATCAGTCACAGGAAGAAAAATGTTATTAGATGCTTAAACTTTATCGGCTATAAAATACATATAGATACATATAGGCTAGAAAAAATATAAGTTTGGTGAAAATTTCTAAGGTAAGACAAGAAGAATACATTTGGCATTATAATATGCCGACTTTTAATTAAAGACGCTAATTATCTGTCGGCTTCACGCACAATACGACGGACGATATTTGGACCTAAAATACTGTCCAAATGATAATCAAGTAGGAATTTTATTTCTCATAAAGAGCCTCTGCCGTGTTAGAATTCGAACCCGAGCACTGCAGTAGCTATCACTTCAGCAAAAATTCGCTTTCAAATACAATGTACGTAATTTAAGACGAAGTATTTGAAATATGCGCGCATATTCAAATGACGAGTGAAAACAAATGAGTGCAGAAATCATCACTCAAAAGTTTAAAAATTAGAGCGGTGACGACTGTACCAGTAATTGAAAACAACGTTGAACATGTCTCGAGATGGTAAATGTGAACCAAAGGGTGAACCAACTTTTCAAAAATTCATCCTGCGTAAACGGTGGAAACTGGCGATTTCATCCCAACGTTGAAAGATTCTCGAGATAAATAAGGAATTTATTGGAAAGTCTTCGACGAAGTTTTTGGCGTCTTGTCTCAAAGTCACTCAAATTAGACAGCAATGAACATGATACGAGAATTATCGGCATTTTGTGTTGAAGGAGTTGTGTATCGACGTACTTGTAAGCTGTCAGCCTCATGGACGAGAACGTAAGTAAAAAAATTTGAATTTGAACGTTTATATTATTCATAAAGACATTACGAACATTTCGTAAACTTTGTAATCTGGAAGGTGTAATAATATGACGGTTTCAGGAAGTGTACTTATGCTGAGCTAAAATTCAATGATAAAAATGATAGTGTCGTTCATTGATATGATTGTTTTAAAGGCACTTTCTTCTCTGTATATTAGGGCAGAGGAGACTGGTAAAGATTGGCTTAGGGCTTTGATTTTGAGGATGACTACTCCTGCTACTTATATTGTTGACAGACTATTTGGAAAAGGATTTGGAGCAACTGTTGAGTAAAGACTATCTACAGTCTAGCAGTTCATCTACTTGCCAACTCCTTATCATAGTCATTACCTATAAAGAGGATAGCATGACTAATAGCATATAAATATAAGAAGTCGTTTCAGGTGTAACCTTGTGGAAGTTTTATATGCATTGAGTTTTATTATGCGTAATAACTTATAGGTTCACAGGATCAAAATTATGGGCAAATTCCAATAAACAACCTAGCTTTTCCAAAGATTGTCTTCTCATAAAATCAATTTTCCTTCAAAGTCCCACTTTTACCAATATTACCCCCCATATGAAATCATTTTTCCTTTCTCTTGTGCAATTCATCTTTCATTGATGAAATCATTTTTCCTGTGATTAAGGTGCAACTCAATTTCATCCAAAATGCAACCAAGGGATGCCAATTGCTCCATGTTCTCTAATTTATGCCCTCCTATATGAGTATACTTTAATGCTTAGCCCATTATTATCTACTAATTGAGAACCTAATGTCTTTGATTTTACCATGGTTATCCTCCTCGCAGAGGTCTTATTGACAATTTAAAATAGGTACTAAGCTAATAGTGTAGTCCTGTAGCAGATTTGCAAAGGAACTCTTAATGATTAGCATATGCTAATCATTAAGAGTTAAACATATGTTTAACTCATGTGAGATTTTCTTGGGAAATCCACGAGGTGAATGCATTTTGAATCCTGACTCAGACACCATCCTCAGGGTATCTTCTGCCAATATCATAGTTAGTTTTACTTTGCTTATACTTCTTTAATACTGCCTAGTCATCAGTATTTATGCCTATTGTTGTGCTTGGTGTCTGCTGATTGGTTTTATTTTATCTTGCCTTCTTGAAAAAATTGGAGGACAGGCTTCCAAGCTGGACTTAAGGCATGAACAGTGCTAAGGTTGATGTTGTATGCCTCCTGTTTTATTTGAATGTCCTCCTTGGTGGATCTATCCCAATATATTGATGTTTGGTTGAGCAGTTGTATCTTGTCAAAGCAAATAATTTGGCTATTTTTGAGACCGTTCTGTGATCGCCAATTTTTGTGGGTGAGAGACCCTGGTTCAACTTCTGTGTTTTTTAATTCTCCTCTCAATGGTTCGTCCTGTTTCAGCAATGTACACTTAAGTCCACTTGGTTAACTCCAGAATTCTTGGACATCAATCCCTATGGATTGCACTAGAGACTATTTTTTAGCCCCAAGTATAATCCCACAGCTTTTGAAAGTAAAATGCCACAGCCCCATGATGCCTTTCGAGGCACTGGGCCTATATCAATGATAAATCTAAGAAGTTCCTCTCTCATAAACACTAATTGGGATTATGAGGCTTCCCATGCTCAATTATATTTTACAAGATGCTGTCTATCAGCATGTCACTCTCGAACTGATGGAGGTAGGTAGGTTTAGGTTTGGCAGGTGTATTGATGAAGAAGGTCATGAACACCAGGTTCAATTTAATTTATCATAATAAAATGTTTTTATGGCAATCTAGTGCAGCAATTAAATGAATTCAAAAAACAGAGCGTTAAATTAAATTAAATAAGCCAATTTTCCAGAGGAAAGTTGTGTCTCAACGATCAGGATTGTTGCCTAGAAAGTATTCTAGGCCTCCCCTGATCATAACCTATTGCACGTAAGCTGGTACTTGACACACTCTGTCAGGAGGTGTTCCAATGTGAGAGGAAAGTTGCAATCACTGAATCGAGCTAGCGTCTTCTCTTCAATGAAGAGGTATGAGTGGGTCAAGGCATAGTTCCCATTTTTCAGTTGTGCAATGACATCCTCCTACCTTTGACTCCTTGCAATGAAAGTTCTGTCTCTTGTATAATTTTTGCTTACATATAATTATGTGTTATATAGTCACTCGATCGATTAAATAATTTCAAGAGAACAATAATCAGATAAAATTTAAAAATTCATCAACTCGCATAGCTGTTTTCATGATTACAGTTTCAGTTACTCTCTTCTACCTTATTTCACATTGGTTCTTAGTAATAGGTATGTAATCGAGGAAACTTATTTATCTCAACTGGAGTTGAATATCAGTTATGTATATTCATTAATCATTTATTTTATCCTCAAAATGGTAATTTGGAAAATTTTTTAAGGAAAAAAAATACCTCAATGTTAATATTTTAAATTTATTTATCACAATAAAAATACAGCCAGCCAGCAACTGTATCTACGTATATGGCCTCCTGCATATGCCCTATTTACTAAAAAGCATCACATGTGTGATGTATTTCACACTGTACAGTAGTCAACTATGTTAATGCATAAGTTAGATTATTTAGGATGAGTTTGTTGGCAGTTACAACTGTAGTTTTGAGAAGTAAGAGCTGTATAGGGATATAAAAAGTTAATACAGTAGAAACTTGAAATTACAATCCTCAAAATTACGATATTTGGATTTTACAAGCCAAAAACTTAAATATACTTAGGTACATAAGTAGGCTTAATAGTACTTAAAATATGGCACCAATACGACTAAAAATGCATTCAGCTTTGTTGCTGCATGTCTAGAGTTACCAACAACGAGTTAAAAACACGTAAATTAGTCAAGTACAGATACACTCACGCGTGAGAAACTAGGTAATTGCTACATTTTCCTCTCAAAATCCCAGGTATTTTTTGCTACCCATTTTCCCCGTGCCTAAATCCATGAGGTGTATTCCTAGTACAGAAATCGTTTACTGCACTCGTGCGCTCAAAAAATGTTTTGACACCCATTGGAAGAGATGCTATGGCGATCGAGTGGTAAATTCAGTCATGTATATCACATATGGAAGCTTTTTTCTCCCTACATATTTCAGACTCATTACCCAACCTTACTCCATGGCCAAATTCTTCTGGCTGACAGTAGTTATCATCGAAAGAATCAGATTTCATTTACCCTGCTCATTGAGCATTTCGATGTAGTCATCGAGGAAAGGTATCCTATTTGTAAGTAAGCATTGCTCTTTCCTTCTTCCATCGTCTACAACCGAGAAAATCAGAGAAAATATGAGTTTGTGTGGTGGTTATTATCACTTTGTCTCACATTCATTCTAAATGATTTTTGGTAGGGAAGTGTACATGCATAATAGCAAAGACAGTTAATTAATATGAATCTATTAACAATTTTTTGTTAAATCAAATAAACAATTTTAGCATAAACTGAATATGCTGACAGAAGTTTGTAAAAACCCTATCCACTGATATCGTATTTATCTTTATAGGTTGGAATGAAATGTATTGTATGTGCAGAATATCAAAGTCATTTTGTTATTTGAATATATTTACAATTTACTGTTCCTCTTATTACACAGTGTTTGATATTGTATTGCAATCATATTGAATAATAGTCATTCTCAGAAACTGATAAAATAATATTGGGAAACTTATTGACTCTTGTAATATTTAAAGTGACTCTGTGACTTTGAATTATATTGTTCAATTTGATTTATTTATAATTTATTTTAGTGGTTAAAAGTAATGTCTTCTACCAGCAATTATTCTTTCTTTTTCATTGCTTATTTTTCAGCATCCCCATGGGGGTGTTTTTGTTTTGTTAGGCTTTTGCCTGAAGATTTTTCTTTTATCTTAAATTATAAAGAAGCAATTTTTTTACATTATCTGAGCAAACTATGTCAGAAGTTTGAAAAAAATCCTACCGCCTTTACCTTATTCATTATTATAGGCTTTGTATAGGTTGAAATAAAGGGACATTGACAACGGAATTAATATAAATGATAATAGGAGGATTTGAAAAGGACAGGAGATATTATGTCTTCAGGCTGAATCCTATCAAAATCCATGATTTATTCCAACTGTACAATTTTATAAATATGTATTGAGGGTTCCCATATTAACCCATTTGCCTCCTAATTTTCCATGGATTTTATGCCCTTAGAAACCCCATTAATTTTCTGAACATTTTCATTTGGAAAATAATTAATATTTTGGAAGTTAAAATTAATTATGCATTAAATATTTCAAAACTTATTTTCACTCAATTAGATTTGTGGTGTATATCATCAGAAAAAAAGATTAGCATTAGAACATTGTGTTCCATCATAGAAGCAGAATAAATACTTTTATAAGGTGACTGGCGAATCGCTGCCTCTTTACCTTAAGTCAAAATAAGGCAGACCGGTGAATCACGGGCGCTTTACCCCAGTGGGTTAATTTAACCCCTCTTAAGTTTCATAAAACTTGATGTGATTACAAGTGTGTTAAATGTAATGCATAAAATTACTTATGAAACTCTTATTATGCATATGAAAGTAAAGGTAGTCCAAACAATAATGATATAACATTTTCTTGGCATGGAAGATAGTGAGTTGTCCTTTTCTCTGGTGTATATGAATGCAACAATTTGTTTAATGTTTGTCATCAATATCATTACATTAGTCAACTAATCAATTTGGTCAGTTGTGCATATTCCCTGCGGTTTATAAACCACCATTATACATCATTACTAAACTTCCTTCCAAAGCAATTCATGTTCCCTACATTAGTCCCTTTTTAAATCTGTCATACAGCGGTATGATACCATTCTTTGTCAGTGAGGTATGAGATCTCTCAATATCCTGGGTAGATACATCATTAGATGCAGAAACTTCAAATCCTGTCCAGCAACATTTGGATATCCCTCAGATGTCTCATTTTTATACACGGATATACAGTACTGTATATCCGTGTACAAAAAATGTTTCAGGGACATAACAATATTGTGGCTAGATATCTTAGAGATGTCCAAGATGACCTTATAGGTTGTTTGGGAAGTGATACGATATGCAATGGAGTTTTCGGTAGAAATGGAAGTAGGTGAAGATTCATTTATTATCAGTTTTCTAATGATTAGGGCAGGTTTTGATGGAGTACTCACGCTTTGAACTTTCCAAATGTTTTCTTCCGAACACTATTCTTTATTCAATTGGTACATTGCTTACCACACTTTTTACTGTCCAAAATATAATATCTTCTCACTTCCCCTTCCCCTTCTTTCCTTACCCAGCACTTTCAATATTGGCCTTCACTATTCCTTTCTTCCTGATTACTTGTCCACATTCCCTACCTCCTCATATTTCTCCAGACAACTTTCTCTCCTCTCCCATCAATACTTCATAATTCATCTTTTTTAATACTTTTTCTACTCTGCTACATGCTTGCCTCATGAAATCCTCCAATCTAATATTGCCAGATTATTTATCATTCACAGTTAAAATTTATGTATGTTTTGGCTCTGCTATGTAATTTTAATATGCTGAACTGGGAATTTGGAGGTCCATGGTTCTATCTTCTTTGGAGTTCCTGCAGGGTCCAACTTTTTTCTGTTGTGATCTGGCTTGATTCAATCTGCAATTTATACTCTGTGTTCGTCAATTTATGGTTTACCTGTCCATTTTATTCATCTTATCCTAAGTATATTTATTTATTGTGATCACATGTCATGTATTGATATTGAAATCACTTGTGAGATAAATGATTTCAGGCCAGCGGTGTCGGAAGTGGGGGACAGGGGGTCATTCGGCCCCCTCCAGAATTTGCCCCGGGCCCTTGAGAAATGAGTCTTCATTAATAAAAATTAAATTTCACTTGTTTCCAGCTTGCCTTATTCCTTCTGCTGCATATTCTACCACCTTTATATGCACTTTTAACGGAATTCTAGTCTCTACCCCCTCCTATCCGCAATAAAATGCGGGCCCTTTTCATAGGAGTCAGGCCCCTTTCCTTAAGAGCCGGGCCCTTTTCAAGGTTGGCCGCTCCCAGTGAAAATAGTTCCGACGCCCCTGTTTCAGGCTCTTAAATGTCCTACTCTTGAGCCTAAAACTGGAATTGAACCTGATATTTGAAAATTCAAGTATGATAGCCAGATCTGGTACCCTGAAAATGACTCAACTTGGATTTACTTAGGAATGGGGTTGGTGTGGTGACTATAACCCACCCTAAGGGCCCTGGGCTAAATTGACATCTCATTCTGAGGGCCGGTTCCAATCCCAGCTGTGGTGGAGATTTTTCTGTGGTATCCCGTTCCCTATTGAGTACTGTGTGGAGTGCACTTCTAGTTCAGTACTCCGTCCATCAGGTGGGATATCAAAGGTCCTTGGAGACTTTCGTGAAGAGCAGGTTAATGCTGATACTGTGTTTCGCTCCACCTTTCCGTTGTTCATGGACAGTTCCTTTCTACTCTCAATTGCCCTCTCCATGCTAAATGGGGACGATGGCTTTAGCTGTCGGCCCCCCGAATAACTACTATCAGTTGCGTTTAGCTGGACGGTTTGAAAGAGGCTTCTCCCGAATCCGAACCTGGCACCCACAGTTAATTTTCCATTGCTCTAAACCATGGGCTACGATAATTATTATATATTAATTGAATATAATTGTTTCGTAATATTCTGCACTCGTGTATCGTGTCATCAGAGGAGAGAGTCAATGGTAAAAGGAGTCAAGTGGACTCCTTTGCATTAGTATTGCCGAATTAGTATTGTGAAACGCCTTCATTTCACTCTGCCACCCCCGAACTTCAACTCTTCCCCTCCCATGCTACTTCTTTCCGTCATTCACAACATGTTTTGCCAACCCCGAGGTCATTCAATATAACCTTCCTATTCCCTTTTCCGTGTCCCATTCCCGCCGCGAATTTATTAAAAAATACTCTCATTTCCACCCGCGTCCTTCCCTCACGACAATTTGCGAAATCCTTCATCCGAAAATTCAATCTCTCGGTCACTCCGTCGTCACTCCCACGCGGAAGACAATTTCGGCCATCGACGCCCAGCAAGTTGAACTAGGTGCCCTGAATTATTCAAGTTAAGTATGAAATCATTTTTAAAACCCATTCAGCGCCAAGAAGGCGACGAAAATTGCTCCGATGGCTGGCTTGTCTGCGTCAATGAACTAATGGACTAACGCGACGTGCTGTGCACATTAAATTTCTGAGACTAAATAAGGGCAGATAATAATTTGGTCATTCAAGTACGGCATACCGCCATGACGGTCGAATCTGCACTACTTTGGTCTCCAACTTAGTTTATTATCAATGTCAAGTGATTGAATGTTAAAGCTATGTCATTTCAATGTTTCGAAAATTCAATTTCAAGGACATCGAAGACTCTTGGCATTGAATCCTTTTAGCTTGGCTTTCCTCCTCCCTCACCATTAATCATGACTACCTCACCTTGACGTAGTGAGCGGGACTTAAATTTTCCTATAACTACGAAGGTACCTATTGGAGCTGAGTGGGCGAGAGCAATAAAATTTGCTTCTGGTTGAACCGCACATGGCAGATATTTTGAAGGATACGAACTAATGGGAAGGTTGCCTAAGCAAGGTCTTTTCCTATATTAGATGGATGCAATAAGGCATTTGATGCCAATGTGGCGGCCATTAAAGTTGTAGTGTCACGTCAAAAACACTCTTAAGGAAGGAAAATGGAAAGAACAATGACCAGATATCATCTGAAGATCAGTAAAAAGAAAACTAAGGTATTGGTATGCAGTAGGAGAAAGGAAGCAAGGACCAATGTTAAACTAGGAAAAAAATCGAGGAGGTGAATGAGTTCTGTTACCTTGGAAGCCGAGTAACCAGTGATGGACGAAGTAAAAGAGAAATTGATTGTAGAATTTCCCAAGCGAAAAGGGCATTTTACCAGAAGAAGTTTCTGCTGACAGCTGCAAAAATAAGCGTGGAAGTGAGGAAAAATTTCATTAGAATATACATCTGGAGCATTCTACTATACGGCAGCGAAGCATGGACAATAACAGCAGCAGAGAAGTCCAGGCTGGAAGCATTTTAAATGTGGTGCTACCGAAGAATGATGAAGACAAAGTGACAAACGAAGAAGTGTTAAGAAGAGTGGGAGAGAAGAGATGTCTACTGAAAACCTTAAAAAGAAGACGGGACAACTTACTAGGCCACATCTTAAGACACGATGGCCTGATGAAAACAATCGTCGAGGGAAAAGTGAACGGGAAGAATGGAAAGGGAAGGCCTCGTATGAGCTATATGGAGAAAATTATGATGGATGTAAAAGAGAGGAATTACGTCAATATGAAGAGGTTGGCCGATAGAAGAATTGAGTGGAGGGCTGCGTCAAACCAGTCCTAGGATTATTGACTGATGATGAAGGAAGGAAACTGGAAACCTCCTCAAGTATTCCTAACAAGAACAATCATGGGCGGTCAAGCCAGTTGGTCAAGCACTTAGACGTTTGGGGTAATAGGAACACGGCGGTATGCAATGGGAGAGGTGGGATGGGAGTGAGGAGGGGGAAAACGCAACAGGAACGAGAAACGACAGGCTTGATTTTCGCAAAAAGAAATACATAGCCAGGTAAACACAAACACCTGATTTAAATAGTGCACTGTGTCCGCGGTATCATTATGCAAAAATCTTGCACTGTTGCGGAAAGAGCTGAGGAGCGGGAAAGAAGCATGAGGCCATTGGAATGATAGTTTTAGAGTACTTTGTAGTTAAGGCGAACAAAGGAAAGGGGTAGCTGTGGTGACTGCTTTTAGTTTTTTTTAACGAGTAGGTAAGGTAGATTTATATGGCTATACAATACTTCCCACGCAACCCATCTTTCGCCTGAGATCCTCCTTTAACTCTGTATACTTCCTACCTCTCTAACATTATTCCAACCGAATCACACGCTCTTCTATTCTTCCCTCTCCGCTTACCAAACATTCTTCCAACCATTACGTCTTTCAAAAAACACTCACTCTTTATAAAAAAATTCCATCTACTCACTCCTGTCTTCTCCTAATTTCTCCAATCATTATATTTTCTACTACTACTTCCATCACATCTTCGTTCGTCTTCCTATCCACCTACCATGCTTTCTCCATCCTTCTCCACACTCACATCTCAAAAGCTGATGCGACGGTCTTTTTTCTCCCTCTTAGTTAAAGTCTACGTTTTGGCGTCATACAGTGTCACGCTTAATATTAGACTTTTAAACAGTCCTTTATTTGCATCCCTACTGAGTGAAAATACAATTAGTTTCCTCCTGAGATTAAACGCCGTGGAGGCGAAAAATTTTTTAAAACTTTTTCCTATAAGTCCCTGAGCAGCTCTATTATTAATAGTCATACAGTCGTTTGTTACTATTTTCGAAATTATTTTGTTGCTTGAAAAAAGTAGGTTTTCCCAATATCCCATCATGTTCATCGTTGCGAATAGCTGGTCGTGGTCGCTCCGTTCCGATGTGCTTCCTGGGAGTTTTTTTATGTTTTGCTCTGAAAAATGATGAAGACGCCAATTAATGCAATTTGTATCCACTTCAATGACGTGTTCCGTTCGTATACAGTTTCGTTGCAAGTAGTCCAGTGATATCTATGATTAATTTCACATTTTGCATGACAACTTTTACTGCCATTTTTCTTCAACCAGGAAAGCTCAGTGGCGGAAGTACCCATTGGGAAATATCATCTTTCTTTCCCTTTTTTGCCGTTTTCATCCTATGTTAATGAATGCAGGATAAAATAAAATTCATGCAGGGGATGCGTTTAAATGGATTTCAGCGCTCTTTTTGCCATCAAATTGGATTAAAATCATGGTCATTAACTGCTCTTTTTACGCTTCGGTGTGAATTCTTTTTATTCTTCTCTCATATGCGAACAAAATGTTTTCCGACCGAGTGGCTAATTAAAGCTTATATCGAAAAAGGGGCTTATGGAATATCAAAGGATTGTCATTGATAATTATTTCTTCGTAATCCGCCGGTAAATCGGAAATCGCTCGAAATAGGATGCTATAATCACAAGTTGCATTTTATCATTTACTGGAAGCACATAGAACTGCATTTTTTTGTGGTACATTGTCCCTCAATATTCGATTTTGGTTTACCATTTTTATGCTGCTCGCTCCTTTAAACATGCAAATTTCCCTCAATTCATTCTTCGTCTTGGATTTATACCACTATCCTGTTTCAACTTCATCTAACAGGTTTTATATGCGGTCCCGTGTCGAATTATCCCCATCATTCTTGGTCTTTCACATCCACCATCAACATTTCACTCATGATGAAAACCGGAAATGTTTTCTTGAAAATTATCCCGGAAAGATCCCCACTCTTACGGCATTCTTAACTCTTCAAGAGATGATATTGTCCACTGATGTAAAAATGGAGTGATATGGACCCGTGGATATAGTATTTTCTCAATGTCTAATGTGGAGTGGGAAAATCTCAATGTTGAATCATTGCGTTTAATGATAACAATTACAGCTGAATCATTGAAGAAACAAATATAACATTCTCTAAATCCTAACCCTTAGATAGGTGTCACCAAGTAATGAATGCCTTTTATAATTCATATTAGAGATCTTTGAGTACGCACATTTTTCATTTTGGTTAATTCTTTGAATTTATAGTTGAAGCGTACTAAGTAATATTTGTTAGCTGTTGCTGAATTAAATACTGCCTTTGAATGGGAATGCCAATCGTTATTTACTATTTTATTTAAAATAAATGAGATTTTATCTTTAGAATTTCAGTTTATAATATTTCGAGCAATATTAAATGGGGAAATATATGGTAGAACAGTTAGAACGATTGATGGCTCTATCACCTCTCTGTAAACATTGTCAGGCATTCAGTGACAGTGATGAACGCATTCGTGTAAAGTGCGAGTCGTAAAAATAGTAGGATAGTACCTGCTTCTTATATTACACGGGCATCCCACATTGCTTACAACAGTTAAGTAATCACATTACCAAAAATTGGTACGATTTCCATCTCTGATGGTAACTGCCCATCTCCTAATGAAGCCTGAAGGAAATCCTAAGCATCATTAAATGTAAATGGAGTGGTTCACTGGGATTTCTACGAGATTTTTGTCATCTGAGATAGAGTATTGAAATTACACATTTCTTCAGATGAAGATCAAAACTTTCCGGCATAATGAGGTAACTTTGTTGCTCAAGTGACGTCGGCTGGTAGGCGAGCGTTGGCTGAAGGGTTCCCCTTAATTGAGCTATTCCATTAGGGAGGGTAAATCGTATTTCCTTGTCTAATTCCACTCACATAATTGGGCCTCGTACCAACTACGCTAATCGGGGCTAGTATGTGCATTCCCTAATATTTTTGCTATTGTTCTGTCCTAATTATGATGTATTTCTAAGATTGCTATGTAAGCGAAACGCGATCATGACGACGGGAATATAGCAATTTAAATCGAAGGTATTAGGCTAATTTCGTGCAACTACTTTGTTGTGAAATTACGAAAGGTTAAGGGGTATCAAGTTGGTGTGGTGGATAGAGTATTGGCCTCCCATCCCGAGGGCCCGGGTTCTATTCCCGGCAATGGCGGATTTTTCAGTGGAAAACCGGTCCCCACTTGAGTGCCTATTGGAGGGCATTTCAAGTTCAGTACTCCGTCCGTCGGATGGGACGTTAAGCCGTGGTCCCCTTGGCTCATTTCGTTAAAAGTAGGCTGATGCCGACGCCGGGTTTCTCTCCACTCTTCCTCCGTTCCCTGAAAACTCCTACGTTAAGAGTAGGCTACTACGTTAAGATTAGGCTAATGGCGACTCCGGGTTTCTCTCCACCCTTCCTCCGTTCCCTGAAAACTCCTGCCAATACCCAATTACCCACCCATCCTAAATGGTTCAAATGACCTCAGCTGTCGGTCGCCACCCCTGAATAACCAACCCACGAAAGGTACTACAGTGTTTCCGCATACAATTTATTTCCCGTGACCTTCGTTATGATGACATAAATTAATGTTCATAATATAAAAACGACGAGCATTATATTTATTTTCAACGTCGTTTCATTCACCTGATGATGTTGTACTACAATCGTGAAATAACTATTGTGTGGAAGCATTAATTTTCATTGGTTTATAATATAGCAAAATTATTTGATAATCATGCATAAATACAAATTACTGATTCAATATATTACATGTTCTCAGATTTATGATTAACTTAAAATGTGAGTTAGGTCTAAAACGCTGGCGTTTTACTTTCATGATCGATATTACATTTCTCCCTTAGTTCTCCCTTCCTGTTCGTCCGATCCTTAGTTCTTTCTAATGAAGGACGCGTAAGGGCACGGCCAGAACATTTCAACGAAATTTGAGTTTCGCTTATTTGTGATTGTGAGAGGTTTCTACTGAGGATATTCTGCTCCTTTATCTTGCAATCGATTGAAAGTCAACCCAGACTTTCCTTTATATTTGATTTTGGTTTCACCCCCGGCCGTTGGTCAAAGATATTATTCCCTTTGACAAAGATTACTGGAAAGCAAATCTCTGGAGGTGATTTAACACCAAAAGTAGTTTTTGAAACCGCAGTAAAATTGTCACAAGCAATCCATCCAAGTGGTAGCAAACGCCGAGTAATTTGTGTGGACGTTTTCTCGGGAAATCCACCAGGTGAGCTCATATAATGCCAACGTTTCGGTGTCAAACTCTGCCACCGTCCTCAGGGAGTCGTCTGCCATGATCGTAGTAAGTACTGATGATATGTTTATAATTCTAAAATATTGCCTATCCGTAGGTATTTAATGTTTTGCTGGGAGCCTGGTGATTTTTCGTTTATTTTTATCTTGGCTTCTTAATTAATCAGAGGAGGATTTAAATCAGGGCATAACCTGTGTCGCGGTTGATGTTGCTACCCTCCAATGTAATGCGAATTGCCTCTGGTGAGTCTCTCCCAATATTTTGCTGTTTGGCAGAGCAGTTACGTCTTGTCAAACCAAATAAAATAGCTATTTTTGAGGCTGAGTTCTACTATGGCCGATTTGTGTGGATGGAAGAGCGTGATGCCACTATTTTCTTTGATTCTCCTCTCTATTGTTCGGCCTGTTTCACCGATATAACCTTCACTACACTCACAGAGGAATTGGTAAACTCCAGAAGTTTTCAGGTGAAGTTGGTCCTTAACCCTCGGTAGTTGGATTCGTATTTTCGTAGGTGGTATATAGATGGTGAAAGTATTGAACCTCTCAAGAATTCTCGATATTTTTTCCGGTATTGTAGAAATGTACGGGTTGCAGGTATGCGCGATTGATTTTTCCCGATCGCCAACTACTTGTTCTGGTGTCAGAAAAGTTTCATTTGAATTCCATCCCAGAGTCAAGTTGTGGCTGTCGATGTTCCTTTTAGAGCCATCAGAATTTCTCCCTCACTGTAGGTAGGGAAGGTAGATAGTCATTTTCCTACTTTTCTATGAAGAATTTTACATTTCCACGTTGGTTGTTCATGTGGTTCAGGAACTTTTGAGGAGCCGCAAGTTCGTGTGGCCAAATCATGAAAGTGTGATCTACATATCTATAGAAACCCGTTGGTTTCCGGAGGGTTAGATGTAAGGCTTTTTTTTTCAAAGTTCTCCATAAAAAAATTTGCAATGGATTTTGAGAGAGGATAGCCCATCACCACGCAGTCCATTTGCTTATAATATTTATCATTGTATGAGAAATACTTTGAAGTCAATGTGTTGAAACAGATTTACCGTCTGCTTGCATAAGCGAGTTTCCCAGAAGTTGAAGTGTCTATTTAAGGGGAATACGAGTAAAGAGTAGGTGTCGTGGAAACTTACCATAATGCCCTCAGGGTTCAGGTGGATCGTTTTTAACTATTCTCACGAATTTCTCTGTGTTCTTAATGTGGTGCTCACAGTTTCCCACGTGGGGTGAGAGGATCCCGGAGAGGTATTTTGAGACTTCATAGGTTGGAGAATCTGTGGTACTCACAATTGGTCTTTATGGATTATTGGTACTCCATAAAACGTGGAGGAGATATTCGCCTGCGGTATGAGGCATTTTTCTGCCTGTTTAATCAGGGAAGCCGTCTTCTTTGTCCGGGCATATGTGGGATTCCGTGAAGGAGGACGGAAGGCTGCGTCCTGCAGAATGTCTTGGACTTTTTATGATATTCTTCGCTCTTCATGAGTACCTTGGCCCTTCCCTTGTCCGCTGGTAGGGTGACAATGTCGAATTTCTCGCAGGGAATGAAGTGATTGTAGTTCTTCCCTGCTGATGGTGTGTTTTGGCAAGATAGCTTTTCTAAAGGCCATTGCTTTTGCAATTATGCTTCTAATGTCCTCCGCCGTATCTCTATGAAACTTTTGGATAACTTGTTATATTCCTCCCATATAGTCGTCAAAATAAATTTCTCCTTGGAGTAGGAAAAAATTTGAGGCCTTCCTAGGGGACTGCTGTCGTGGGTTTATCAAGGATTTTATCCCGTAGGATGACCGCAGAGCGTTTTTGATTCAGAGAATGGTCTATTTTCTTCTGCATGAAGAGAACCCAAATCCATGATATGCGTAAAATAAATGGGACGGTGCTCTTATCAGAGGAGAAAATTTTAAACGTGTGAATACCTCAAATTGTCAACCATTACTCCTGATTTTCCAGTAATAATTAAATGCTTCATAAATGATATCGCATGAAGAGATAATACTCCGTCATCGGATGGGGCATTGAAAGAAGTCACTTGTCACCTATCAGTGGAGTAGGTGATGATTAACTCGGTTTTCTGTATGGACATTGACAGTTCCTTCACTCTTCCTCCGCGTCCGACAATTTTACCTACACCGAAAGACCACCGAAAGAAATGAGTATGGTTCCCCATGAACCTTCCCTACACTATTTTTAAGATGAATCTACCTAAACAACTATCTCGCTGAAATGAGATTTGGTGTATTTTTGAAGCCGCATCATCAGGAAACAAACTGTTTATGAATAACTTATTGTCCGGCTATTGTCCTTTTACCTCGTATTATCTATTTTTAATTTTCAACCTCTCTGTACCCCTAAACACTACGACTTTTGGGATTCTAGCTATTCCATTCCAGTTAATACGGCTATAGAAACGCTCTATTTGCATATTTCTCCCGTATAGTCGTAATTATAGAATATATTGTTTAACTCAGGCTCTAGAACAACGAAAATCGTTCTGATTTCTTTTAAATGATTTTACCTTTTGTAAGATTCAAATGTTACCTGCGAAACCTTTGTTGCCTGTCTTTTAGCTCACAATTCCTGATCAAAGGCTGATTCTGCTTATTTAAAAATTGCTATCAAATTTGATAATCGCTTAGCATCTTCAAAACTTGGGAAATAAATTGGCTGCAAAGTTACCAAGCGTTTAGGATTTAGATGGCACAGTAAAGTGGGAAGCAGAGAGTCCGTATCGAGACTAGATAATCTCCCAATGAGCCGATAAAAACCTTATATCGGAAATAAAATTGGAAATGCACTTTCACGCAGAGGAAAACAAGCACGCTGTTCGTGACCCGACGAATCTATGACCGACTCTCTTCAACAGTAATACGCTGCGAAGAGAATATAATGCCGCTATTTCCAACTCCATCGCAAACCCACTGATCTCCGCTGTCCCATGGATGAATAATCAATCAAATCCATTATACGCATTACGTTGCAGAACACGGGGGAAAATAAAAAGAAAACGTCATTAAAGTCAAATGAGGGCTGTGGTGCGCGAGGAGGCGGCCTAGGCGCCCCCTCTTACGGTTATTCCTCGGGTCCGAACCTGAATTATTGAAGGGACGCGTAGGAAACGAGGGCTGGTATAATTATTTCCGCGCGTAACCCATCCGTCGGAGTTCCCGGAACTTTTTCCCAAGCCCCGCCTCGCCCTCCCTCATTGTCCTTATTCTGGTCCTGGGCTCCAGTCTACACGCAGCTTCTCCCCATCATCAACGTCATCTTCCCAGGAAGCGAACCTCCTGGTTTCCGGTTCCCCACCTGTTTATGGTGACTTGCGGAGATGTCACTTCCAAAAAAATGGAAAAAAGACTGCTCACATATTTGCATGGTATGGGAGACAGACTGTGCCATTTGCTCGTCAACTTTTATGCTTTGGAGTGGTGGCAAGTCCTCGTTAACTTGCTCTCCTCTAATTTTCACCTGTAGAATATATAATTTAATTCCAATTTACTCATGTTTAATTTGCCCTCCGTTTCCGGGATATATTGAATTTTCCCCTTGAGAGCAATGAAGAAACCTGAGCCTCACATCAGTTGATTTTTAATTTTTGTTCGGTCAGTTTTCAACGTCGTATCCGAATCCCACCCAATCGGCCCATGATTCCTTCCTCATTCTTCCTTCTTCTCTAAATCTCGTGCTGGTCGCAGAAGCCACGGAGGTTAATCGCTGGCCTGGCATTTCAAACGCCGCGGGGTCGAATGCTGCTTAGGCCATGGATGATTTGTTCGTTTTAGGGTTAAGGGTAGACGGTTTGATAGAATCTAAGCAGTTAGAGCATCTTAAAAACTAACGTTGTTATTTTAATTTCCGTTCTCTTCGTCGGCCGCCATACCTATCCCATTTTTTCTCGTTTTCCACTCCTATTTTTATTTTCATTTTCATTCGCAGTAGTATAAGTAGTCGTCTTGATGTTTAGGTGCTCCAACGGCTCAGGCCGTTGGAGGACCTATCGTCGTCTAATCTCCTAGATCTTAGTCAGATCTTAATCCTAGGATAAGCACTACACCAATGCCCTGAGAGAGATTCGAACACGCGACCTTTGGGTTTCCAGGCCAGCGCGTTGCTGACCTAGCTACCACGACCAGCGTTTTTCATTCATTCTAACTTGCTTTCTCGATACTACAATCTTGTTGGAAGTCCGATTTTCATGCCAGAGCACTTAAAATTGTTTCTGTGTAGTTCCGCATTTGGGCAGATGTATTTGAGTGAGTTGTGTGTTTTACTACTCTCCGTTTTCGGCACAACTCGGCCTTCGGTGATTAATATCGCATCTGTGTTCCATTTAATATTAAGTGTACTCGCGCAGGGGAAACGATATGACGGCGGATGGGGGTAAGTGTGCATTCCCTGCCGAACCTCGTGCCTTCATAAGACACCGCGCCGCGCCGGTCGCTAGGCAACGGGAGCGTTACGCGGAGTGACCTCACTCCCTCTCTTCGCCCCCCCTGAAACACCCCTCGGCTACGGAGGGAGTGGGTGGTGGAGGAGGAGAGAGGGGGCCGCTCGGAGATGGAGCCATTTCAGTGGATGGCTGTTGGGGGTGGTGGGGTCAACGAGGGGGAACGGGGGTGGGAGAGGACATCGCCTCATGTTGTCTCGCAGAGAAGACCGGGTGTCGCGGGACAGATCGCCGGCTGCTGGCGTCCGCCGAGGTGTCTCGTGCTCTCCCACACTCTCCCTCTTCGTCCGTCTTCCCGAGCGGGAAGGTCGTCTCCGTGGTCGCAAGCCAGGGGACCGGAAGGGCCCCTTCCCCCCGTTTCCTTGTCTGTGTCCTCTCCCTCGCTCAGCGACCGTCGCTGGGGTGGGCGTTCCCATCTCGTGGCGCGACTCTCCCCTACCCCCTACGCCCACCCCGACATGTCTTCGCCACGCTTCCGCCGCCCTTCGGGATCGCCTTCCGACCCTGAGGCCCATCGAAGGACGCCAGAGGGCCGCGAGGGACAGACGGCCTGAGGAGGAAATCGCGTGAAGACGAGAGTGAGTGGATGATTTTCTTCCCCTCTCTTCCGCATTTGTTGTTGTTCACAGGGGAGGCGACGGGTAGATGAGGTCATTTGTGAAGATGGTATCCGAGGGGTGGGTATCCGAGAAGAGGTGGGAATTTAGGCAGTGGAGAAATGCCACGGGGCTACATTAGCCGTCTCTCAGCAAAATGTGGGAATGAAGGTGATGTGGTGGCTAGAATACTTGCCTCCCTTCCCGAGGGCCCCGGTTTAAATCCCGGTAGTGGCTAATTTGTTTTTGGTATACCGGTCCCTTCTTGAGTGTTGTGTGCAGAGCACTAATTGTTAGGAGTGCAGGGCCCGTATTCTCGTTTGAAACGCAACCTCGGTTATCTCCCCAGCAACGAAACCGAGGTTGCGTTTCATTGATTTCCTCATTAGAATGTTTACAAAAAGTTAACGCGAGTCCCGAAAAACCTATGGTATCCCTTGGATACCACTAGAGTTTCAGGAAGAGAATAAGGACCCAGTACTACGTCCGCCGGATGCGACGTTAACTGTGGACCCTTTTTCGCCTTTGCTTAGAACTAATGCCGACGCCGTGTTTCTCTCCGCCCTTTCTCCATGTCCCAAAAAATTCCTACCTATGTCTTCTAATGTGACGTCGGCTGTTGGCCATTTCCCGATTATATAAAACTCATAGTGAAAGACGCAAAGAGGTCTATATTTTAACATCCTATCCGATGGAAGGAGTATGGAACTTGTAGCGCTCTTCATACCGAATTCAAGTGGTAACCGGTGTACGTATGAAAAAATATGGTTCGAATCCCTGAAGTGGCAGATTTTTTTGATTTGAAATGGGAAATCAGCATGTCTGCTACACCAAAACCCAATAGCTCTCCTAGACCGAATAGCATTATTTTTGCAATCATCATCGTCACCTTTTTCCCCTCAGTACTCCATATTGATACCTTTCCTCCCCCGCCCACCTTGATTGCGGTCGCTTGTTAACTTCCGTTTTTCCTTCGGTTCATTTCCATATTGTTCTATTCTGATTCACAGTCGGTGAGTTTCTTTCTGTCTTTTGTGCCCTCAATTCGGGGCGTCATTTCCGATTCTTTCTTGCGACGGTGGAGGCAATATTTTTTCCGGAAGCGTTAATTTTCATGTGCGCCTGCGACGGTACGTTTCTTTAAACAATTCTCGACCCTTTTTTATAAATGATACAAAGGGTGGGTTAATTTGTCTTCCAAAATACATTTCTATAAATTTGTTATTTTGTCACTTTTCTCAGATTCTTAAACTATCCATTTCCATGTTAGATCAATTCGAAAAACATCCACGTCTTCGACTTCAAGCCTTCAAGCATTTATCTACCTCTTTTATTAAACTCCTTTCCGCCATATTCTCTCTGTAAAAGTTTTAAAAATGTGACTCCATACCAAAATCATCACCACTTTTCTGCTTTTCGTTAGCCCGTTCGAAAACACGAAATTCGTATCGAACTGATATACTTTTACGGAAATCGTTTAAAAGAATGTGAATCGCGGAGTGAAAAGAGTACCAAATTGCCGCGGGAGTGGAAAATGCATAAACACAATTCTTGTAGAATTTTTCCTCAGAATCCCCATCCGTGGCGTTTACCGCGAGTTACCCCAATCTACGGTGAAATACGGCTGTCATATTCGCCGATTTCGTAATGCTGTCGATCACTAATAAGATTTGAAACGCCGCTCGTCGTGTTTCGGTACTCCCGGTTGATGGCGCACATTACCTTTAGCTTCATTCCCACATGCTTGAGTGCCCTGCGTTAAGTAGGGTGCAGAGGATACGGGGAAATCGTGGACTCGAAATTCGATTAACTTTTTTCATCCCATCCGACCTTTGATCAAAAATCTGTCCCTGAAGTCTCTTAGAGGGTTTAATCGAAACTAATAAGGACGGGAATCGTGTTTTGTTTCTATCGTGATTCAATTTTGGAGAGCAAAAATTTCTCATCACCTCGCTGCATGAATCATTCCGGGCACAAGGTCGCGAGCGTGCAAGGGGGAGCGTGTCTTGACTTGAGCCTTTATTGCAAGCATTGCGATCGTAGGTATCGTCCTCTCTCTGCCTTCTGAAGCTTGTGAAGCCATTTGGCTCCTCATTGATGTTTGCATTACTTATTCCGTTCACACCAGCAGTTTGTTCCTCGTAGTTATTCGTTAATGGCGCCCTTACCCTAGGACGGCACACTTTCTTTAACGACGTTAATCTTTTCCACTTCCCTCAGATCACTGGCGGAATACTCATCTAGAGAGCGACAACGTGTGACCGCAAGGCGAGAGTACGTGAAGTCAAAAGTGGCAGTAGTTACTAAAGGAAGCGGCAAACAGGGAAATTCATTTCGCCAGTGAGCTAGTTCGGCAGCGGAGTATATGTGGAGTACATAGAGAACGGGAAAAAGGTTGAGAGAGGCTTACTGCGGCGGGCATTAGCCTACTTTAACGAAAGCCACCAAGGATTTCTCTGTTTACCGTCCCATCGGTCGAACGGAGTACCGATCTAGAATTGCTCTCCCCTCAGAACTCTGGTGGGTACTTGGTACTACTAATATCAAATACGTTAACTCACCCTGTTAATGATGAAATATAACAGTACTATTGACACATGGGTGGTTGAAGTATAATGCATAGTCGTCATCAGTTTTCCTTCGATAGCAGTAAGTTCTTTTGACGTTTGTACTTGAGCTCCCGCATCTCATTCTTTAACTAGCCCTGTGATCTAGCCCTTAAAACGTCCTAGTATACTGTACTCCTTATTAACCATGAATCGCTCATTACTTTTCCTCTCTCGGTTCAGAATTTCTATTAATTCCCTCCCTCTCCCATTTATAGCCATTATTCTTCACAAAATCGCAGCTTACAGGAATCCAATACCTCCCATTCAAGAGTCCTTTCTCCACTCGCTCTTTTTTGCCTCTTGGAAAATTTTTCTGCGAATTTCTCTCTTCACGCGCCATTACTAACACTTCTTCATTAACTTCCCTTTCGGCCCCAGCTTACCTTCATCCTCCTCCAAACAAGAATTTCATATAAGCCTCTATGCCCTCTTTTCATCCTCTTTCCTCAAAGACAAAGCTTCATAGCCATATAATACCGCATTCATATCAAATTCTGTACTAATCTTTTGTTCGCTCCTTAATTAGAGTCCCATTCACTAATTCCATTCTTTTCCTTGTGCAATTCTTTTCCTAACATCCTTCGCTATTAAACCCGGTTTCATCCTAAATGCCAACAGATTTGTGAATATCTTCACTTGTTTTTAACTTAAGCCCTAATGTTTAATCTCATGGATTATGTTTTTCTGTTGGAAATCTTTATCCCATACTTCTCACACTGGTTCCGTGACGCGGTTAACAATTAATGCAGTCCATTAGCTGGCGGGCGAATGCTAAAGTGTGGTCGTCGGCGAATCTAATTGATTTCGCTATCTCGTCCGCTAGACTTTGAAGACATCGCAGAAAGACGAAAAAATGTATGTACGTACATTCCATTGGAAAAATGAAATTTATTTTAGTAGCAGAGCGATACAAGCCAGGGATCGAACAGGAAAAAAATACAGGAAATGTGCTGATATAACCGAAAGAAATCAAGGCTAGTTGGAAATAATGAATTAAAGAGCATTTGTAGCAAAGATAGTAGTTCTTTTCGCTTAAGCATGGAGTAGAAATATAACTAACGCCATCAGTCTGTTACAGAGTGGGGCAGGTTGTGATTGGATTTCCACCACTCTGCTTTGCATCATTTTTCGTAAACAGCTCTTTTTCTACGCTAACTTTTTCTTCATATCATCAAGGTTGTTTTACACGAAGCATTAAATTGGCCAACTTAAAGCAGCGTCAATTGGTAGAAATTTCATGGGTGAATTCGAGGAGATAGAAAAGGGATTATTTTCCGTTCGGTCGTTCATATTTTCCATGTAGATCGTTGCTTTAGACGACGCAATTTTCACTGAAAACCACCTCAAGCATTGGGCATGACTATAATAGGCATAGTGTAAAATGGACTTCACGCCTATCGACACATTATCCCGAAATGCCATCAACCTTCCAACCTCTTTCATGCGGGGAAAAGACATCAGTAGGGGAAAATGAGTCCTGAAATACTGAATATAAGAAACTTTTTCAGGCTTTACTTAGTGGAAGCGATTCATGATGAATGTAATTTCAGTAGATTAGGCTTTGTAATTTCGATAGATGAATTTTCCACTTTCTGAGACTTCCTCGTCACGTAGCGTCATATTTAGGGGAGTATGCCAAAAAAATATTTAAAACATATTTTTATACCAATGGAAGTATGAGTGGGTAAGAAGGGATGTACGGAAGCAGAATGTCATTGATGATTACACAGTTGCCCTGGAGTAAAATGTCCAACTTTTCCAATACGTCCATCTGGTCCTGTTTTCTCCAAGGGCAAACTTTCGAGTGTGAATTAACAGGAGGGATGGTGATCCAAAAGATATTTTGCAAATTATTATTTTGGGTCCTTCTCTGGAATCGGGCCTAGAGTTCCTTGATTCGCCCCTGTAATTTCCCCCCCGTTTATCACGCGTACACCGCAGAATATTCTCAATACATGCAGTTTATAAACGCCACTTTTTTTTTCTATTTTGGGTTGGGTGTTTAACATTAGAGAGGAGTTTTAGGCGCGACTTGCTATAGAACTCTACTTTTATGCGTTCGTTAGGTATTTTTTTCTCTATTGAGATTAAAATTTGACCAAAATATAGGAATCTGCGCAACAATGCTTTGGATCCTTGCCTTTTTCTTAATTTTGCCGAAAATTTCTTCTGTGGCCAACGTAACATGTTTGTTTTGGTATAATTTAATTATAAATTGGGTTTGGTAACCGTTGTTTGTAGTTATTTGATGTTTCTATTACAGTATTTATATTCACCGGAATTGTTCGATAGTGAACTAGAAGATTAAGAGACACGGAATAGGAAGAGATAAAATTGAAGTAATAGATAATACACTTGCGTTTACTACTGGCTTTTGAAGAGGACGAAAAAGGACTTTTTTTTAGGCTTATTCGTGGAATTATTCGTGGAATAACAATACAGTACAATACGTATATCATTTTTATTGATATCCCAGAGAAACCTTCTCTTGCGAAAAGGCAAGAGAGTTAAAACATTAGAGCGTGAAACATGGTATAAAGAAAAAACCTAGCACAATTTCACATTAGTTTTTATTCCATCGATTTCGACGCGGGTGCATTATTTTCTAGATGCGGTGACGCATAAACGTCTAAATCGATTAGTAGGACAAAAGCTAGAATTATATCTTTTTTACCAGGTTTAATTGACGAAAATTCCACAAATTATCACCTACCTCCATCAATTTTAATGATAGCATTATTGCATTGTAAGGCATATTTCTCTCGTGAAAAAATAGTTATGAGAGTTGATAATAGATTAATTCACTGAGAATAGTGTAGAGAAACACCCAGTGATGAAGAGTTTGTGTTTATTAAAGTTAAGGTAACGCGTGACATCTTTCTGTAAAGAAGGGGGTATTAAAAATAACTCGGAGCTGAGCTTAAACGGCATTCATCTGGTTGCGGATGGAGAGCCGACCCCTAGATATAGAGATTAGCTGTGAGATAAGCCAGCTTGCTCGTCGAATAAGCAGTCGGGGACAAACAGCGATGGCATTCCGAGGTGGTAATGGTCTAACCTTGTGAAAGGTAGGCCATTCAAATTATACAGAAACCTATGAAAATGCCGTGACTTGGCGACTGAAGGCCGCCAACAATTATCCATCCTATCACCTGGAGGAGAGGGCAGCCGCTCTTCTTCATATGAGTGAAGGTGGAAACCATAGTCGTTGGTATGTACATTGACACTCATTTCACTACAGACATGATAATATTTACTTTAGTGGCTGTAGTACTGTGATGTGGAAAGCAAGGGGATACATCCAAATTATTATCCCGAAGAGACTGAAGGTGAATATGCGAACAATGGACCTCGACGTATTAGGAATCATTAGACATAGAGAGAGAAACGTAGTGCTGCGGATAAATAAGCCTTTGTGATTGATGATATTCCTGCCAAGCTAATTATAAATGCGGTAGAAAAGACCCAACTTTACAAAAATATCTACGGCATGTATAAAACAGGAGAGATACTCAAAGACTTCGAGAAGAAGATCAGCATCCCTGCTCCCATAGCGAAAAGGACTGAGAACTGTGAAAAGTATCATCATCCTGATGAAACTTGCCTCGAGGAAATTGACATAAATCATCTACATAATAATAGAACGAAAAACTGAGGAGTTCCTGGATGACAACCGATTTGGGTTGAGAAAAAACAAGAGCAAAAGAGAGACACTGGCTCTCAAGCTACTTTTTAGGGAAACGAATGGAGTAGAAACTACACCGACGTTCATTGCGTTTTTGGATTCAAAGAAGGCCTTTGACGACGTGGATTGGAATTCAATGTTGAAGATTCTAAAGAAAATTGGAGTGTCATAAAACGACTGACAATATATTTACAGTTAGCAAAAAAAAACTAGGTGGCTATGATCATTCCGAACACGGAAAAATAAGGGAGATAAGGTTGTGCTCTGTTCCCTATATTTTTCAAAGTTTTCACCGAGAAAGCCATCATACTAGTCAAAAGAAATCTTCTGGAGTAAATATCCTCGGGGAGAAAATCAGCGTGCTGCGATTTTCCAGAGATATGGCGGTCTTTGTAGAGTCAAAAAGAGATTAAAAAATTTTTCTAGTAACCGAAACCAAATCCTTCAAGATCCAGTAGCATGGAAGAGTCAATGCCTGGATATCAACAGACGATAAATAAAAATATTACCAAGGTATTGGTATGAAGTAGGAGAGGAAAGGCCAACACCAACGTACTAGAAAACAAAAACTTGAGCAGGTGAAAGAGTATTCCTACCTTACAGCGAGGAAGTATTGAACATGGAAGGAGCGGAAAGGTGGCTGGTCGAGAAATTTGAGGGAGGCAACAGAAGTCGATGAGGGACGTTTTCAGAAATAATGAAATATTGGAGAGGGCGATGGGTAGAAGACTGTTAGGTAAGCACGGAAAGGAAGAATAAGAATGTAAGATCATCCAGAAAGCATGAACGCAGACAGAGGATATGAAGATTTAAAGGGGAATTCAATCTTTTAAAGAGGGATTTAATGTACTTAATGTAAATTAGAAAAGGATGAAGTTTAGAAACGACCTACGGTGAGACTTAGAAAACCATAAACCTACCAGCATTTATAGAAGGAGAATTGATACCGTGCTATTGATTCTGTTCTATTCCAGCTTTTTCTTTAAAGTCTTTTATCATATTTTCTTTTCTCTCCTAACGATTTCCTCTTTACTGTGTGGTTCATCCTATTTCACTGTTCATGAAATTTCTTCTCGAACCTCGTTCTATTCCTTTCATCATATTTTCACGTCTTATTGTCCGATTGTTATTTGCTTCTTTGTACGAGTTCATTTTGCAATAGAGAAGAATTAAGTCAATATGAAGAGGTTTACCGATAGAAGAATGGGGTGGGGGGCTGCGTCAAATCAATCTTAAGATTGTTGACCGATGATGATGATGATTGATAGAATACTTGTAATGATCTCATCATTCTTGAGCTCTAGACATTCCTTTCAATACTCCTGTCCCATCCCCAGCATAAGATGACTTTCCTACTATATTCCTCTGGAGATTACTCTTCACATTCCTCCCGCCATTTTTTGTATTTATCTTAGTTCTAAGACTAGTACCTAATCCAGATTTTTATCTAAAATCTTGTATCATATTTTATTTTTCTTCTCACAATTCTCTCTTAACTTTGTAGTGCATCCTTATTTCTCAGTTCATGAAATCTCTTCCCGGACCTCGTTCTGTTCCTTTCATCAATATTTCACGTCTTATTGTCCGATTGTTGTTTACTACTTCGTACAATTTCATTCATTTAGTCAACGTTTTTAGTGCACCTTTTTTCCTGACTGTATTTTCATTCTCATCCATTTTCTTGTTTTTCCATTTTTCAATAATTTACAGTGAAATGTAAGACGTCAGCTATCATATCCATGGCTATTAAAGTCTGTCGATAGTTTTCCTCCCATACCGTTTAAGTCCCATTCATCTCTCTAATTGATTTTCAATTATTCTTCTTTAATCAAAAGTTATCAGTTGGTATCTGGTATTTCCTCTTCTTACTTTATCATTTCAAGGTGACGACTTGCCCATTTCGCTCCATCCCAGTATCCGTCCAGAATTTCAAGTCACATTTCACTGCCTCAAAATTATGGTTCGAATCCGAGTCTACCTCTACGAAGCTGTAACGCTGTTTTTAAATCTTTGCCTCATATTAATACAGGTATGAAGTATTATGCACGCCCCAGCATATTCCGCCATCTTTTTCTAAGCCTATGATTCCGTTTGAACCAAGTAGGTACTGGTGATTATTAATTGCATCAATTCTCCTGCATTGCTCAATAATCTTCTCACCACGATTATTTCTTGCTCCCAGCCCATGCTACCTCTTTCCCTTTTCTTGCTCCTAAGCCACTGCATTCCAATCCCTCTGAAAATTAAATTTTCCCTTTATAGACATAACTTATTTGTAGATTAAGCTCATTTTAAACGTCGTCTACCGCGTCTTCCTGTGTGTACCTGGCGGTAGGTTTCACTCCATGACGACTTTTTTTAAATTTGATACTTTCTCTATAAAGTCTAATCTATCGTCAACCTGTCCTATATGCTCTACCATTTTCCCAAATTTGTCGTTCAGTACCACATCTACTGGAGAAAAAGGAGTATAGCGACAGCAAAATTCGAAGGAGTTGTAGTAGTTAATCTGAGTTGATGGACGACAGCTAAGGTCATTTGCGCTATGCAGGATAGGTGGGTAGTTGTGTAGGCGCTGACTTCAAGGAAATAGGATGAAAATATGCATAGGGCTTTTGAGATATGGATATGTAGAAGGTAAGGTGGGTGGAAAGGAATACGGACGGGGAGGTTTTAGGGATGTTATGGTAGGAAAGGAAGTTGATTAAGGAAATTAGGAGAGGGCTGAGGGAGTGGATGGAACAAGTAAAAAGGGACGAGGGTAGGTTAAAGGACGTGATGGAGGGAAGAATATAGGGGTGAGCAGGGAAAAGGGAAGAGAATAACAAGCAGTTAGGATGAAATGATGAGAGGTAGGAAATACGCGGAAATAAAGGAGGATCTCATGCGAAAATATATTGCGTGGGAAGTATTGTATATTCATATGAATCCACCGAACTCGTTAAAACTAAAAGTAGTTAACACAGCTACCCCGTTTACTTTGGTTTACCTTGCTCCCCATAACTATGAAGTACCTACTCTAAAACTATCGCTTCAGTAGCCTCATGCTTCTCTTCCACTCCTCATTTCTTTTTCGCTACTGTCCAAGAACGTTGCATAATGATCACCGTGGACACGGTGTGCTCTTTAAATCGGGTGTTTGTGTTTACCTGGCTATGTATTTATTTTGCGCCTGTGGTTTCACGTTCCCGACCTGCTTTCCCCTCCTCACTATCATCTCCCGCTTCGCCCACTACTTTATTTCAAATACCCTTAACGCTCACGTGGTTGACCACCCATGATTGTTCTTGGCAGAAATACTTGAGGTGGTTTCCGATATCCTTCCTCAAGAGTGTTTTTAACGTGACACCACCACTTGAATGGCCCCCACATTGGCATCAAACGCCTGATTCCATTCATCTAATCTAGGAAAAGACCTTGCTTGGGCAACCTTCCTTCTGGCTTCTATACCCTTCAACACATCTCACATGCGTGGCCCCACCAGGAGCGATTTTGATTGCTCTCGTGAAAAGACAATTCCTGCTTTCCGCGACAAGGTCACGGTCATTTGGGAGGGAGGATCAAATTCACGCTCGCCATTGTAATGCTTTGGACGTAAATAATAATTAATCTCTCTCTACAGCCCTTATTGCGTTGCTTCAAAACCAATGACAGCGTGAAAAAAGGAATTTGCCTAAAAAAAGTTGACGTTCGCGCTGTTCGTATGTAATTTCAAATTTTTGTATAACTTTGCATTGCTTCTTAGTTTTTTTAAATTGTTGATAAAAATCGTACTAAAATATCAGTATTTTTTATAATTATCTGAGGGAAAGGAATTCATATAGGGGGATTTTCTTTTAAAATAACTTTTGAGTTGATTTGAAATTGATCATAAATTTTATACCGGGATTCAGACGTAAGACAGTCTTTTATATTAAGATGTTACTTTTAGTTATAGGAAAACCGGATAGAGGGGAATATTAATCTATGATGATGAAACATCTGTTATTCAGATAATGTATGGATGAAATCTTTTGAAACACTTGTGACAAACCGTATTATGAACTAGGTACTGGCATTCCATCCCGAGTTCCCTGGATCCAGTCTCGGCAGTGTAGATATTTTTCATTGGTCAACCGAACCCTACGTGAATGTACTGTGGAGAGCACTTTGTGTTCTGTCCGTCGGTTGAGATGTTAAAACATGGGACCCTTCAATGCGGGTTTTTGAATTTTTGCAACCCGTATTCTAGCCCTCTGAGATGAGATTGCTTCTCATCTCAGTCATCTCAGCGGCCTAGAATGCGTGTTGCAAAAACCCGAAAATTAGCCGAAGTAAGATTGTTTCGTCTCTCTTTGTGTGTGTTCTTCCTGCCTCTCCGCCTACCTCCAAGATATCTATGTATATATACCTCGTTAAATAGAAAACTAATTTGCAAGTAAAATTTAAATTGAAGCCATTCTTTTGTCGCAGAAATCAATGAGTGTGCTACGACAACCATTGTATATTGTCATTATGCGTGGCTATTCATGCGACCTTTATGCTATATTTTGCGAACAACAGTATGAAATTACCGTTGATTAATTCCAGGCTTGTATACAAATATCTAAATTAGCATTGGCCACAAATATGTATACATATAATCGTATTAATCGGGGGTATTAAAATCTAATCTTCCCAATTTAAAATAGGTGGTCGTGAAAGCTGAGCGGGGATAACAACGTTTACTTCATTGTAGCCTGCCAAAAATTCTAACTGTACTAGAGTGAGGAGAGTGTGAATACTGAAGCGCAAATTATATTTTTAAAACTTTCAGGAGTTTTGAAAAACGATGAATTAACAGATAAGAAGTTAAAAAAAAGTTTACAACAAATGAGCAATGGACGGACACTACTGATTGGTCGCCTTTGGCTGATATCACATCGTTGAATAAAAATTATCTTATAATGATATACTGACGCTATAGAATTATACCGTTTCCAAATAATTTTGCGTTCGTGACTAAAGTTGCTCTCGCTCATTAAAATCGCTTACACGCACTCAGATGTTGGGAGAACAGCCCTTACAACGAATGGACGAAGTTATGGTTTGTTGATATGATCGTAATGAAAATCTATACTTACCGACGGTTCTAGTTGGAAAAAGCAAATCAGACCGTGAGATGGTTGAAATGTGACTGTGCGAAGAAAGATTTCAACAACGACCGGTTGACTTTGGTCGACGCATTAATGAACTATTTAAAAAATGAGTGCATTGTGAAATATTGAAAGTTAATCACCTTTGGGATGTGGACAGCTATTAACCTTTGAAAAAGTGGAAAAGATTTATAGTGTAGTTTATTCGTCCCGTGAAAATCTGGCAGTGCTTTACTGAAAAGAAGAAACCTTCCTTTTCACCTACGGGGAGGAAAACGTCTGAAAATGTCTCCAGTCATCTTTCTCACGATCATTCATTGCTTGACTGGGAATGTTTCTTGCAGGCTCACCACCGGAACTGGAACGCGTTGAAAATAAATCCCGAGAATTCACTAGCTGAAATGTCCCCCTTTTCAATCGCCCATGTGATAACGGCGTCGGTAAAATCTTCTCTTTTTCCCTCGGCGATCTATTCTGAGACAAGTGTGAAGAGAAGGAAAAGGAAGGCGCCCCTTTGAATCCTTCGATCGTCATCAAGCACTTCTCGAGCGAGGTGTCATTTTTCAACTCCAGGGTACAACTCGACGACACAAACACCTTCCGGGGAATCATTTGATCTTGGAAGCATCCCGTGAGTCTTAATTGACGGTGTTCCTTTTCCTTAATTCAGAAGAGTGCTGGATCTCTTCATTTTCTTGCAAAATCACCGTGCGCGCGTCATGTATTGTAAAAATTTCAACGCTTTATAGCAATTAATGGCACGTTGTGTCAAATCATAGTCATTAAAAATGCATACCGTCTGAAAGCTAGGATGTCACCAGTTTACTGCGCTCCTTTTATTTCCATCTGATCCACGTGTTGGTGGGGTAGCTGGAGTACCAGCTTCCCATTCTGATGACACGGGTTAGAATCTCGGCTCCAGCAGATATGTTTTAATCCGTACCCTTGTCCCGACTTGAGTGCTGTGTTGAGAAAACTTTGAGTACAGTACTCCGTCCGCCAGATGGGACCTTAAATCGTGGAACCTATGTCACCTCTAGTTCAGAGTAGGCTATCACCTACGCCAAGTTTTCTTCTACCCATCCTTTCGCTCCCTGAAAAATTCTCACCCATAGCCAATTATCCACTTACCACAAACGACGCAAATGATCTCAGCAGTTGCCTCCCACGAATGGCTAACCAACCTATCGTGGCACCTGGTATTACAAAACATAGAATATTTACATTTGTCAAAGTTCAGATTTCTTTATCAGCTATGAAGCAAATTGCTATTTAATTTCACGCTTTATTCCATAGCAAATTTTTCTGGGGCAATGATGTTTTCTTTACTTTTTATATGTCACTTCCTGTCTATCTTGAGGATTGCCATACACGTGCTCAGAGAAAATGGGATGTCATGGATTGGGGCGGTCTAAACGGAGTAGCGTCTCATCAGCTTTGTAAGGTGCCCTATGATCTTTGGGCGAGTGAAAGTTAATAAAGGTCCGAAATTGGCACTTTTGGCATAGTTTACGCAATCATGCCTATAGTGAGCGAAAGAAAATATGAAGGATCGTTTGTATTCATGACCACCTTAATATAGGGACCAGAGGATCGTGAATATTGGGGATCGGGATATTGTGGTGGCTAGAGTACTGGTTTCTCATCCTGAGGGTCCAGGTTTGAGTCCCGCGTGTGGAAGAGACTTTTCATTGGTATACTGATCCCCTCTTGAATGCCATGCGGAGAGCACTTCAAGTTCAGTATTCCATCCGGTGGATAGGAGGTTAAATCGTGGACCCCTTGGAGCAGGTTGACCCCGATGCTAACCCCGAGTTTCTCTCAAAGCTTCCCCTATGCTCTGAAAAACCCTGCCTCCAACCAGTTACTCACCTATATTAAATGGCGCAAATGACCTATGTTACCGCTTCCCTCAATCAAAAACAAATCATACCGCTTTTCCCGGTGATGTTTACACCCAAGCAGGTTAGAATGTACCTACTGGAGGTGGCGTGACCTCTGAATTGAGAAACCAGCGGCCAAATTGGTAGGTAGTGCCCTTATACGGGATACCTACTCGCGGTACTTGTATGCATGAAGTTTTGCTTGCAGGTGGTAAAACTTACGGAAGTAAGATGAATAATAGAATGTATTTTGAAAAATCTTCAGAGAAACAGGAAAGTGCACAAACACTCAAACCTGCTCCAAATGTGTAGTTTGAAGTGTTTAAATTCCAACCAGTTTTAGTCATAAAAGTGAAATGAAATACATAAATACCTCTCTTAAATAGCCTTAGGAAGATTGACTGAGACCACTGCGATGATTTTTTGGGTACGATTTCATTGTTATTAATGTTTAGTACACATGCAGTCTCCATAAGTGGCCGCATAATACGCAATATATTGTGCGGATTATGTGAGGCCTAATCCTTCCCAAGCTCCCCCATTCTGGCTTCATTGTCACCCATAGGCTAGCATGTCCATCCCTTCTCCAGTGCATTCTAACCTCCATGGTTACACCGGTCGGGATAAACGCGTAAGTGTGGAAACGTGCTTGCCTGATAACCCGGAAGTTTCAAGTTCGAGTTCCGCTTGGGGCATGAGTTTCATGCGTTGTCCTAAAATCATTCAATTGCTTGTCATTCGGAAAAAAATTATTATTATTAATAATGTATATTATCATTATTATTAGCGTTAGTGCTCGAATGCTGAGGTCCTGGGTTCTTTATAGGAAAGATGGATCGCCTATCCTATTAGTTTGACTTATTTTAGAGAACGGAAGAAGGGATGAGAGGAACCCGGTGTCAGCATAATCATAATAAGGAAGAACGAAGACAAAGGTCCATTCGCTTAACGTCCCCTCCGACGGGTGGTGTACTGGCCATCAGGTTCCTTCCGCGTGATAGTCGGTGAGGAACCAAAATCTCACGACAAAATCACGGGCCGATATCTCATCCTCCCGGAATTCGAACACAGACAATTGCGCAGCCAATGAAGTCACAACACGAACCCGATCCCGGAAATTTCTCAACCTGCGCCTAAGTCTTCCTGATTCTTATCTCCTTATTTCAATTTCTAAATAAAGGCCTTTTTTTAGCATTTGAGTATTGTAACATTAATCAATAAAGGAGGAAGTATGAATGCTATTTTTGTACATTGGAATTTTGAACTACAGTTGATTTCTCTATTTTTAGCTCGGCGGCATTCTATCGCCAAAGAATAGGCGTAAATGAAGTGTTTTGCTGTGGTGGAAAGAGGTATTCCCTTCATCCTACACGCGCTTCCTCAAAGATGAGAGGCATCAAGTGGGTGCGTTTTTCCTGGCCGTGAGCAAGCGAGCGACTTGAGAAACGTTCACTTCCACTCGTAGCCCAATTACAAAGGCACACACACACTCTCTGAGCCTCCGCGCAAGGGCGTAGCACACGGGGGCAATCAGTGCACTCCCGATATCGGGTGAGCATTTCACAGTCGACGGTAACATGAAACGAACGGAATCTCGAAATTTCGTCTCCAACTTTCGTCAGTGAACATAAGGTGACCATAAATCTCATGTGTTTTTAAGCCTGTACCAACATGAGTACCAACAAATAGACGCTTCAGACCGGGAGAAAAGGTGTACAAGGATCGGTATGGACGGGAGAGGAGAAAGGGTGGAAAGAAACCCGGCGCTGGCAATAGCTTTAGCGAAAGATGCCTAGGCAGGGGTTCCCAACCGGTGGTACGCGTACCACTGGTGGTACGCGGGAATGTTTCAGGTGGTACGCGTAGGTGATACGAGCGATAGGCTAGTAAGGGCCTCTGTGTGCGTGAGCACGCAAACTTTACTCTTCAGCCCGTCTGCCGAGCGCTGGCTGTCCCCTCCTCCGCCATATATATCTCTATATATTTTTAAATAAAAATTACCAAGAAAAAATTGAAACAAAATCTATACATATTTATTTTTAGCTTGATAAAGGATTGAAAAAACTGAAATACAAGTGCATTAATAATTAAATATGAAGTTTTCTCAGTAATTTAATTAAAATAAAACTAGCCATCGGACATTTTTCCGACAGTAAAAATATGTTTCTAAAATAATATCGGACTGTTGGTACGCCCAAATTTCTAAAAATTTCAAGTGGTACGCTGTTGCTAAAAGGTTGGGAACCCCTGGCCTAGGGGATAATTGCATAATATCCCATCCGACAGATGGAGTACCGTACATGAATTCTCCCCGCTAAGCACTGAAGTAGGGGCTGGATTTCCAATAAAAATGCTGCGAATCGAACCCAGGTCCTTCAAGTGTGAGGCCAGTTCTCTAAAGACTACACCAAACCAGGCGCAGTGGCTAAACCCCCACCCCGTCCCCGGCTAGAAATGTTATGGCATGAACTGTCCTTTCCTCGGAGTTCGTCGCTCTCCGCGATGCGGTAGGCTTTTGCATTTCCGTTAGTCATTCTCCCGTTTCCATCTCTACCCCCTCCCACTCTTCCCTCATATATCCCTGCTCCCACTCTCGGTAAACCGCTCCCAGCGTAGAGGTTTGGAATACATTTTCCTTCTTGCCTCGATCTTGCCCACTTCTACGCAGTCTTGCATTCACTCACGCCATCCCATTATCGCGTTAGATTCCTTCGCGCGGAACTGACAGAGAATGGAGAGAGGGAGGTAAAACTTGAAATGATGGCCTTCTCATTTCCAGATTGAAAATAGGATGAATAAAACAGCCCTTGACGCGATGTAGTAGTAGTCATGGAAGTAATTTTAGTAGTTATTCGGGTGAGGTCTCTAAAAAATATTTTCTTAAATCGAGAGGCGCCCTCTTGATTTAATGTTAGGTCTCACTAAAATAGGTGCCCAGGATATTTTCTTAATTTAACAGGGGATCCCACTATGGTGATAGTCGCAAGAAAAATATTCTTAAACTAAGAATATTCTCTTAAAATCGAATAGCGTCATGTATTCCTAAATTAAGAATACCCTCTTGGGAGATAAGTATAATTTATGCTTATATTAAGAATGATTCCTTGCCATTTTAAGAATTTTATCCTCTTCAACTAAGAATATCGAGGTATGGTAAAATAAGCTCTGCAATTTTTAAGTGGGTAAATGCGTTTATTGCATGAAAACAGTACAATTTCAGCACAAGTTTCAAATGGCCTTGGCACATTAATGTTCAAGTTTAAAAGTAGCATATACCTTCCATGCATCATCATCTTTCTTGTTCATCACCAACTCTAGGGAATGCCCGAAAGCTTATTAGGTACTTTGATGACACAAGAAGCCATTGTTCAGTTTGTTGTATTTCAAAGCATTGTAAATGAGCATTGAAACCAATAGTATTCATTGTAGTTACAACGAAGAGGCAACTTACTTTTAAATACTCCTTTTCTACAAGTTCCTCTTCAGACAGTCTACTTCTTCAGGGTCCAATTCCATGAAGATGGCTAGATACAAGAGCACTAGATGGTTCCAAGACGATGACTGGATACTTGCGATCAATGAGGTACGGTTAAGAATCGTGAATATTATCGCAGGCCGAGCGTCTGAACAAGAAAGATGATGATTTGTTAAGAGTAAAAAATATTAGCAGATTTAAAAATTGATGCTATTTTAAGTGTATATTTTTTTGTACTAGTTACACATGCACTCCTCCCTAAGTTTTTGGTAGCTTCGTAGCTCCTATTTATTTTGCAAATAAAAATAAATTAAAAATATGTTAATTATTTTTCCCAATCAAATGTAAGTAAATAGATTATTAAATGTAATTACTATTAAAGTAACCCTTAGTTTGGATTATAAGAGCGAACACTGCATACTTTAGTAGACACGGTCTTTTATCCCGTGCAGGACCTCTTCCGTCCCAATATAACGCGCGACTTCATAAGGGTCAAAAAGCTAATGCCGACCTCGGGTCTTCTTCCACTCTTTTTCAATTCTCTAAAAAATTCCTTCCTACACCCGATTGGTCACCTTCCGTTAAGGGCGCAACTGAGCTTAGCTTTTGATCCCCTGCCCTGAATGATTGCCGAAAGTCGTAGACATATCATTATGACGGAGGACAAAGACCTCCACCATTTGCTGGAAAGCAGCTTAATATAATTCTTAGACACATTTCTTCGCGGACGAAAATGAAAGGCTTTAGAGGCGAAGCCTAAAAGGATAGTATCGAATTCTCTTTACCATATCATTGTCTAAGACCTCTCAGGAGATCGGATTTGTGCAGTGGAGTACCGTCTTCCATATGAAGAAATCTGTTACGAGCAGTGGCAGTGGAAAAGATTTGTTGGTGGAATCCCCGTCCCTACTTGAGCTGAGGGTGCTTCAAGCCAAGCACTCCCTTAGTCCGATAGGAGGTTAAATTGTGGAATCTACTTGATTATATAGCGGGGAAGGCCCTTCATTTTCAACAATACTTCCGACGGATGGGTTGTTAAACCGTGGACCACTTAATGTTAAGTGAAACCCGGTGAACATTTAGTTATAATGACGGGGAGAGTATATCTTTTCAGAGCTAATAGTTTGCTAATCAGGCTAATGCGAGTAAGAGCGAGAAAAAGAAAATGTATTTCGGGCAGAATGAATGGAGGAAGGTATTTTATGATCTAAAGAGAAAAGTAATGTAGGGAAGGGGGCTTTGGAAAATAAAATACAAAGAAGAGTACGAATGATTTGTCAAAACCAACTCTTACCTGCAGAAAACTCATTTTAATGATAACTGGTCAGGGGTATGCTACTAAACAAACAGTAAATAATGATGAGTTGAACGTTGTCAGGTTTGAGTACGAGGGATTTATTCATAGTGACAAGACAAAACCATAAAAAAACTGCTTATTAAACTTCAAATATATTCTAACACGTCCTAGTTTTCGGCACATTGTGCCATTATAAGGTGGAGTGGAATAAAAATCATCCATCCATCCATCATAGCTGAATACTTTTTCGACAGAATCCACCTGTTTATTTTTTCTCCATGCTGTGTGAGCAATAAACACGATAAATAGAATAAAGGGGAATCGATCACAAGGTTCATCAAATTCACGGTGTTTTCGGCAGTTATCAGTAACTTATGTTCCTGAAAAATATTAAAATTTTTGCATATCCCTTTCAATTCGTCTTGCAAATGTATGAAGCCCTTAATAGTTTTGTGGGTTTTTTAACTGCTGATATTTCTGGGGTGAACTCTGAAGGTATGATGATATATAATATTTCACATTCCAATGTTTGAACTTGAGGCATGCTATTTAATAAGGCCCCTATAATGTATATGTTCGGCGTCCGCTATGCTTTTCTCTGATTCTGGGCGAACGCTACTGCGATGGTCTTCTTGTTATTTAGAACATCTATTCTTGATTTTCCTGCCCGCCAAGGTAGTCAAACGCTGGAATTGTTATCTATGCTGTGATTATCACAGCCATCGGTTTGAATCCGCCTTAGAATCATCTTATATTAACGTTACGTCCGTCTTAGATTCAAGCAAAAATAAAGACGGTAAGATTAAGCATATCCTAAGAATTTGATTTAAATAAAAACCAAATAGTATTGAGACTACTCGTATTTCGCGTTTACACTTTATCCTACTCTCAATTAATTCACGTTAATCCCAATGTTATATACTTTTTGGATGGTTTGCTGGTATTATGTACTCAAAAACTGCGATGAATGCATTTTCGTTTGAGCCTTCTCCCCAAGGATAATACTTTGCTGCCATACATTGCTACGCCCCATTCAAAAATTGCCATTTGAGTTTTTGTTGACGTATTTTCCTAAAGACCATAATCTTTTGAGAATCGGATCCTCTTAGATGATGTCTCTTTGTCTACTAAAATGCCCTTAATGAAGGATTCAAAATAAATCTTGATGATTAAAATAACAATAACTTAGTGTATTCCGCAATTTTATTGAACCAGCCGACCGAGGTTTCGGCCTCTAAAATGTCATTCTCAAGGTACACCAGTGAGTTATTGCTATTTTCATCATGAAAATCTTCCACACCATGTGGAAATAATACTTATTGTTAGTGCCCAATAGTCGTTGCAAACTTTTTCTCTGCAAACTGACACTTTCCTCATTAAGCCTTCGAATAAGTCCTAAAAATCTTCGTTTTGCATTATTCTCTTGAATCTTCTGTAAATCTGAAGTGATTACATATTTTTCCGTCCTTTCTTATCTTCCTACCCCGGACTTTTCTATTCTGCAATCTCTATGCCTCAATTCGTGGATCCACGTGCACGTGGGTTGCGGTAAAGTTATTTCCATGTATATATGCTCAAGGACATTTATTCCTGTAGTAGAGTTCCTCAGCCTCTTCTTTTCTTTTAGCGTGAACCTCTTCTAGTTCCGTAAATAACTGTCTTGTTTTGTCACTGTAGTTTTCCGTTTCTTAAAGTCTGATTGATTTTCTTTATGGCATGTATCCAACCCATTTCAATAGCCATTGTTTTGATTCGTTGTCCTAACCACGGAGCTACCAGTACTGTATTAGTTTCTCGCCTCTTAGTTGTTCCTTTGCGATTTCTCCTTTCCGGATCAGTATTTATATTCTGCCGCTTGATTCACTCCTACATATTTCAAATAATTTGTTCTAAAAGCCACAGCTCCTTAACTATTCACGTTATACGATTGCATTTTTTGTGGTGATTTTTTATCACAACTTTTAGCTCTCTCCACCTTTTTCTACGATTCAAATCTATATTTCTTCTCTTCGACTTTAGTGTTAAAGATAGTAGTCCTGTTTTAGTTCAGTTTTTACAATAATAACTTTGTATTAATAGCCTCTTTCGAATCATCATTTTGAGTTTGAGATAGAACTTTGTCGGTTCAAAACGGGGGTGTAGTCTTCATCTACCCTCAGAAAGTCACCTTCATTGATTGGTCCTTTCTAAATCCGTCATTCTATTAAATGACCCATTTTCTTAAAAGGTATCTTCCAGGTTTGTTGGGTACATCCAACTTGTGTATCCTACTCTGATTGCGCTTAAACATAGTTTTTGTTTATAAATCCATTACCGGAAAAAAAACTAGCAACGGTTATTTTTCATTTCTACCCAACCCAGATGGGTAGTATACAATTCCATGTGCTAGCGCCACCACCTTATTTAATGAAATATGTATATAAATAAAATTACGTGCGTCAGTTTTATCTAGCTCATCGAATAATCATTGTGTACATGCAAACAAACATTCAGACGACTGCTGCTGCAATACTTACACGTGGAAAATAAAAATATTATCACTAATACAGGGATGAATTACCACAACATATTGACATAGATATGATTTATTCAACTATAAACGTAGTATTATATACAACAAGATATAGCAATAACACTTACTAATTAACTTCACTGAAAATCACCAATTATTTTGCAAGTTAAGTAGAGGGGTCTCTTAAATTACATGCACTGGTTAGAAGAAACCTTGAAACTGTTATTTACACACTCAGCTTCTTTAAAAAAAAGAAGTAGAGAGGCTAAAAGGAGCGGAGTAATAAGGACAATGGTAGGTGGCCCTCTGCTTTACATTTAATATTTTTTACGGATGTCCACAATTCGTATTAGATACATCGGTATCTTATACAACTCCCACCGTCAACAAAAAGTTTGGTCGGAAGACAAAACTAAGCCCATTCGTTATCCCTAGGTTTGACATAACGAAAAGAAACATTAAGAACTCGTTTTATTAAACTACAGTTCTTGATTATAGATGTTTCAAATTCAAGCTTGCCCAACAAAAACTAATCTCCCTGAATCCTTATAATAGACAAAGAATAAAAGTTCTCGGTCTTCTTGCGCAGCGATTTTTCCAGCTAGATTCATCACAATACTTCTTGAATTATAGCACGAGAATGAAATGCGCTTCATACACAATTAAAAACTGGATTTATGATCATTTCACCAAAAACGATCTTCGTCAGTCGCACTAACAATAAGTGAAAAATAAAAACATGTCAAGCAGGCCAGTCCTTTATTGCTGATTTCAAATCGGTCTTTAACTACTTGTTTGTCACTTATTTGTAGCCGTGTACAGAACATATAATAGAATTCAAATAGGTACCGTGATTGTGACTGATAAGTAGAGAATAAGTATTTAAACAAAACCTGAGCTGGCCTAAAAATAATAATTTTAACTGATAATTTTAATTTAAATAACAACTGATAAGTAGAGAATAAGTATTTAAACAAAAATTGAGCTGGCCTAAAAATAATAATTTTATTGTTTTGGCTGCATATTTGTTATCTATGGCACTCTGTGAGGTGACAGCAACGCCATTCCAACCCAAGGGAGTCCTTCTCTCTGAATCCTATTTAAAAGCCTATTACAGCATTCCAATCTCCCGTTATGCTGTTATCAAATATTTCCATCACCATGATGTCTAATTGGTATCTACCTGTTTTGTTGTTTTATTCAGTTTTGTTGTTTTCCTAGTTAAACAATTGTCATTGCCTCTTTTTTCCTACGGCATACAAATACATTAGTTTCCTTTTTATTGATCTTCAGGTGATATCTGGCCATTGTAGGTAGTGAAGGCTGCTCGGGTGCTCCACCGGGTAATCTCCTCCATGGCTGCCGACGTTTCGGGGTACGAGTCGTACTCCATCATCAGGGCTGACGAAAAGTGGCCGCCTTATATAGCGGTGTCGGGGCCTCAAGTTCCCTCTGATTGGTCCTTGGGTTTAGCCAATCGGATGCTTCGTAGGACAGGTCGCCAGGTGTTGCTAAGGGAGTAGCCACCGTCTCTATTCATGCTATTGTCCGCAAGCCGGATCTCTATGGCCTCCTTCGTAATCCTTTCCCAGTATTTCTTTTCTCGAGAGATGATCTTCACCTCGTCCCAATGGATAGCATGGTTTTTGTGGATGCTATGTTCGGCCACCGCAGATTTTTCAGGTTGACATAGCCTGAAATGCCTTTTATGCTCTTTTATTCTCGTGGCAATTGTCCTACCAGTTTCCCCCAAGTAAATATCTCCGCATTCACAGGGAATCTGGTATATTCCGGGAGTCGCGAGGCCACAGGGATCCTTCGCTCTAACTAATTGGTCCCTCAGCTTGGTACATGGCCGGAAGAAGGATTCGATTCCATGTCTCTTCAAAATTCTGGAGATTTTTCCGGAAACGGTAGACACGTATGGTATTCCGGCCCTTGCCACCGGGTCCTGGCGTTCTTTATCCTCCCGGGCGTCTTCTCGAACGCTGAAGGCCCTTTTAAGGGCCCAAGATATCTCCTCCTTGTTGTAGCCATTCCGGCGGAAGGTTATTTTGAGATGATTAATCTCCTGCACTCGGCTTTCCGAGTCGGATATGGCCCTCGCTCGGTGGAATAGCGTGGACAAAACCGATCTTCTTTGGGAGGGAGGATGATGACTGCGTCCATTCAGGTAAAGGTCGGTGTGCGTCGGTTTTCGGTAGACGCTGTGTCCAAGTCTACCATCTTTCCGGCGGTGGATCAGGATGTCGAGGAATAGAGACGGTGGCTACTCCCTTAGCAACACCTGGCGACCTGTCCTACGAAGCATCCGATTGGCTAAACCCAAGGACCAATCAGAGGGAACTTGAGGCCCCGACACCGCTATATAAGGCGGCCACTTTTCGAGCCACGACATTCAGCCCTGATGATGGAGTACGACTCGTACCCCGAAACGTCGGCAGCCATGGAGGAGATTACCCGGTGGAGCACCCGAGCAGCCTTCACTACCAGCATACGCCGGGAAAGCATCAGATCCTTTTTCTGGCCATTGTACTTTCCATGGTTATTAGGATCTTATTCAGATCCATGTCTGACTCTGCTATGAGTCTTCAGCGAATCAGCGCATGCTAATTTTTTCTCCGTGGATATTCACTCCAGATGACTTCTCTTTGGTTTCATTGATGGCTCTCTCGATGTAAACATTAAAAATTACGGGAGACAGTGCATAGTCTTGTCTCAACCCTCTCCTTATTCTTGCTTCTTCACAATTGGGTCCAGGTTTAATCACAGCTACTTGGTTTTTATTTAACTGTGGATAATTCTTCGGTCATTGTAGAAAACTCCAATTCCTTTCAGAATTCCAAGCATTGAATCCCAATCCACATCGTCAAAATCCTTCTCTAAGTCCACAAATGCAATGGCCGTAGGTTTGTTATTCTCCATTCTCTTCTGTATAAGCAGCCTAAGGGTCAATATTCCTTCTCTTGTACCCTTACTTTTCCTGAATCCGAATTGAGCTTCATGTAGGAACTCCCTTTCGTTGTATTCTTCTGTAGATGATCCTTGTCAAAATCTTCGATGCAGGTGTCGTCAGGCTTTTAGACCTAAAATTTTTGCATATCTCCGCTCTTCTTTTTGGGAATAGAAATGATGATGTTTTTCTCGAAGTCCCTGAGTATTTCTACCGTTGAGTACTTGTCGCAGATGGTTTTGTAAAGATGGTTTATGTCTTCTCTCCTGAATTTTTAATTAGTTTCGTGGGAATGTCATCAAATCCAGAAGCCTTATTCATCCGAAGGTTACTTACTGCTGCGTCAATAGCAAAAGTAGTATACAACTAGCTAGGGTCATGGCACCGCATTAATTCAATCACTACTATATTCTATCACTCACCAGCTCCACATTATACCTGTATATCCTCCTCAATATTAATGCTACTCCTTAATGACTCTCTTCACCTCCACTGTATATTACACTGTTGCCTTCAGTCCAGAAGATATCCTGGTCCTTCCGTATTACTTCTCCTAATCTCAATCAATCGATACTTCCCTTCGCCATTTCATGCTTCATTTTTCTAGTTTCCTTGCCATTAGCAGTGTTCTAACTTTCCATGTTCCGATTGCTAAACTTGCTTCCTGCTCTGATTTTTTTCTTCGCCGCAGCCACTGTCATTGCTGATTTCTCTCTATTCTCGCAATAATTCCGTGAGACGACCGCAGGGGCCATGCTTCCCCTGCAGGTCCCTTACACCGCGACAATGACAGTCAATGAGAAGGTAATGAGAGATTTCTTTAAATTTCGAGTTCAACCTGGAGGTTGGTTTTTAATAGTTGAGGGTAGAACTCACCCCTTACTAAGCCATCGGCGTGTGAAATTCACACATTCAGAGTTCCTTTCCCTGGGCCCCTTACGATTCCCTACAAAGTTCTGACACGCAGAAAATCGATTAGCGAGGATTTTAGTTGGGGGTGTCCGGAAAAGCTTTTGCCCAGGATTTGAACCCTAGACTCGGAATGAGCGAGCCTTAATAACTACTCGATGGGCAACCTCCAAAAAACCTATTTAGCCGGTACTTGGATTTCATCCGTAAACATACTTCATAGTGGCATTGTGAGTGCAAAGATATTTTCTCTGTGGTAATCTTATGCCGATAATGAATTTTAGAATGGGAAATCCATTTTCCTTCACGCTTTATCTTAATAATAACCTAATTCTACGTATGCCTGAAATTAATTCGTGATTATACTCCGTAGAGGTGTTTTTAGTGCACTGACTGCATGCTCGAAGCTGTATGCTAGGTTTCTACTGCATGGTAGTGTTTGAATGGGAAATGCTTTTTCCCTCAAGCTCCGTCCTTGCGACCCGAGTGGCCTAATACTGCTTCTCTAGCCCTTGTTCCGGCCATAAGCCACTTCCAGCTCAAGTCATTCCAGGCGACTTCACGCGTCAGATACCCTTAAGGTCGACCTGTGGTAGGAAGGGAGTGGGATGAAGTGAAGATGGATCACAAATGTGGAGTAGGCCAGCGAAAATGGTGTACCTCAGGTTTCTAATGCCCTTGACTGTGTATGTTGAGAAAAGACGAACGCTCTAAAATGAATGAAAAACTTTTTAAGCATGCTTTTCTAACGAAATATAAATCTAAAAAAAAAGAAATATCTTCACATCGTACTTAAAAGGAAGAAAATAATATCTTCTCAAGTGAACTAAAGTTTAGCCTAGTGCTGGAAATAATTAAGTGCAATTCAAGGATACTCTTCACGCTGAATTATTTATGAACAGTGATAGGAAGTAATTTTGGTTTCAATAATATAAAATATTAAAAGTTATCTATCTATGCAAGGCCACAACGAAAAGCATGTGGCGCTCCCACTTCGATCCGTTCATATCCGATATCAATTTAAATTATTTAAGTATAAAGATATTGGTATTCAGTAGAATAGAGCGCTTCAATATATAATTTCTAGAAAATCTGTAAATGAATAAAGTTAAGGGGCGAAATATAAATGAGAGCGCCCCATGCTTTTCGTTGTGTCCTTGCATAGAAGGACAAGTTTAAATATTTTATAATGTTAAAACCAAAATTATTTCCTATCAATGGTCATAAATAAGTCAGTGCGGATAGTATCCTTGAATTGCACTTAATTCTTTCCAGTACTAGGCTAAACTTTATTTCACTTGAGAAAATATTATTCTCTTCTTTTTAGTACAATGTGAAGATATTATTTCTTGGATTTATATTTCGCTAGAAAAGCATGCTTAACCCTTTCGCTGCGGCTCACTCTACGGAAACCTACTCGTCACATGCGGAGGAAAAGTGAAGGCGCTACAGGGGGAACGAAATTAAAAAGATTTTTTTAAATATTTATAAAACTACACTAGTTTATTGTAGAAGTATATGTTTGCACCTTCTCTTATATGTTATAAATATGCTAAATTTGTTATATTTAAATAAGTCTGAGATAACTTGATGGCAAATAAACATCTAATTTGCTAGGACTAAAAAGTAATCGTACGCGAAGTGCTTTGTATTTCCGAGAAATATGAAGAGACAAAAGGCACATAAAATCTTCATTTGAACAGGTTTCCTTGAACGTGTTTCCCATATATTGGGATAAAATAACATTTAAACTATTCATGAACTATGATTAACGATTCGTTTATAATAATGAAAGTCAACACATTAAAATCTTGAGATTTTCGAGTGGAAAAAAATGTCATCTGGGGGATTCAAACCCTATAGGAACGGGACCCGTGGATGGAACCATGGAACCATGGAAAAGCGAACTAAAGAAAAGCATGTAAAAGTGAAGGCGCTTTTATTGGTTTATGATTCCAAATAACAAGGCAAATGGACGTTTCGACATGAGATCTATCAAATCAGAATACTGTCTGATGAGCAAAAACTATCATTCCTCTTCTTCCGAATCTCCTGAATCCCCTTTTATTACTGACCTTGTATTTTCTTAATCGCAGTTAAGATTATCATTCATCAATTACTCTACTTTATATTTCTATTATTTATATTATTGAAATATTCACAATTAACTGGTCAAACTGTTTTAGGTGATAACTGGTAAGCAGTGGACATACTTGACCAACACGGTTTTGGTTCGTAAGGCTTTGCCGCAGAGCAGTATGAATTTCGTAATTGATGATTTTCGGGTATTCTAGGAAAATTAATTACACATTCAGTGGAAACGACTCTAGCTTCTCTTAAGGATAAAGTGTTATCTGCATTATTAGATCCAGTTAGGCAGTTATTAATTTCGTGGGCGATTGGTTCGCCTGCAGTGGGTCGAACTGAAATGTACGCTGACTAGGTTAACTATCAAAATTTTGTCATAGCTGTTTTTATTAATCACCGTCCGAAAATAATTTTACGTGGCCTTGAAAATATTTGATTTTTCGTTAAACTTACGTAAGATACTTTAACTATGCCCATAATCTCAAAAGCTAGATTTTTCAAAAGAGTTGTTTTACAAATAAGCGATAATATTTATGATATTTTTCTTGTTTTGGAACAGAAAACTATGTTTTTTGGCGATAATTATCTTCATTCTAGGAATGTCATTCTTTTGGTCAATGTCCGTTGATTGTACGAAAGTATTTGTATGAAATATTTTTTAGAAATGAAATAATGCTAAGTGCTGAAAAAAAACAAATATACCGTTTCTTTTGAGAAAATTTAGCATATAGTATAATTGAACCCGAGTCTATAAGTTTAATAAAAATTGCGAATATTCTGCGGGTTATCGTCATTTAACAACTTACCGAGTTTTAAGCTTGTACAAATTATGGTTATGTAAAAAATCGTTGTTTTAAGACATTGCACAAAAAAGTTTTGGTCCTTTATTTTTATATTGTAGAATATATTCGTTACTTTTAGTTAAGTAAGTTTATTTCATGCCAAATGTTGGATTCAGCAAATGTTTGCAGAACTGCATAAGCTACCCGGGTGCAGATATCGACAGTGATCACAACTTGGTGATGATGAAATGCCACTTAAAACTCAAGAAATTGAAGAAATCAATGAGGAACGTATGGCAAGGAGAGAAACTAAAGGAACCTAAACAACGGCTGGACTTTCAGAAGGCAGTGGAAAACAAAATAGAAGAGGATTTGACTGTGAAATCAGTGGAAAAGAGATGGGAGAACATCAAAATCGGGCTACAGGAAGCAGCAAAAGAAGTTCTGGGGAGAAAAAAAGTTGTAAAGAAAAAGCCATGGAGTACAGAAGAAGTCTTAGAATTGATTGAAGACAGAAAAATATATAAAAATGTGAAAACTGAAGAAGGGCAACTTCGCTACAAAAGAATCAGGAATTAAATAAATCGTAAAGCGAGAAAAGCAAGGGAAAATTGGATTCAGGATCTACGCGAAGATGTACGAAGCAACCTCGCAAATGGAAATGTGGAAGTTGCCTATAGGATGGTGAGAAATCACTGCAAGGAACGGGCTGCAAGATGTAACAGCGTCAGGGACAAGAATGGAGAACTCTTAATTGAACATGAGGATAAAGTGAAGAGATGGAAGGAATACTTGGAAGAGTTGTACAATGGAAGCTATCTTAGAGCGGAAGTAATCGAAGAAGAAAATGAAGTCGATAAGGATGATTTGGGAACCCCAATCTTAAGATCAGAATTTGACGCAGCTATAAGGGACCTGAGAATAAATAAGGCTTCCGGAATAGATGATATTCCAGCCAAACTAATAAAAAACGCCGGAGAGAAGACATTAACTCAGCTGTATAAAACAATCTGCGACATGTACTCTACAGGAGAGATACACACGGACTTTGAGAAGAACATCATCATCCCCATTGCCTAAAAGAAGAGGCTTAGAACTATGAACATTATAGGACCATAAGCCTGACGACACATGTCTCGAAGATATTGACGAGAGGCATCTATAGAAGAATAGAACGAAAAGCTGAGGAGTTCCTGGATGAGGACCAATTCGGGTTCAGAAGAAACATGGGCACAACAGAAGCGATGATTTTGCGCCTCAGGCTACTTATAGAGAAGAAAATAGAAAAGAATCTACCGACATTTGCTGAATTTGCAGATTTTGAGAACGTATATGACAATGTGGATTGGAACATGATGCTAAAGTTTCTGAAAGAAATTGGAAAAATTCTTGGAAAAAGAATTACAATGACCAAAGAGTTATCCACAGCTTGTATAAAAACCAGGTGGCCATAATCACTTCAGGACCCAGCAGTAAAGAAGCAAGCATAAAGAAAGGAGTGAGGCAAGGCTGTGCACTGTCTCCCGTATTATTCAATGATTACATTGAGAAAGCCGTCCAAGAAGTCAAAGAAAAGTCTCCGGGAGTGAATATCCACTGGGAAAAAATCAGCATTCTACGATTCGCCGATGACATAGCAGTCATGGCAGAAACCGAAGCAGATTTAAGGAAGACACTAGGAAATATGGAAATAACAATGACCAGATATCATTTTAAGATCAATAAGAAGAAAACGTATTGATATGCAGTAGGAGAAAGGAAGGCAGGACCAATGTTAAACTAGGAAAACAAAAATTCGAGGAGATGGAAGTTATCTGGGAAGCCGAGTAACCAGAGATGGACGAAGTAAAAGAGAAATTGCCAGTATAATTGCCAAAACGAAAAGGGCATTTTACCAGAAGAATATTCCGCTTACAGCTGCAAATACAAGCGTGGAAGTGAGGAAACTTTTCATTAGAACATACATCTGAAGCATTCTACTATATGGCAGCGAATCAGCAGCAGAGAAGTCCAGGCTGGAAGCATTTGAAATGTGGTGCTACCGATGAATGATGAAGATAAAATGGATCGATAGAGTGACAAACGAAGAAGTCTTAAGAAGAGTGGGATGGGGATGGCATGGAGTGGGAGATGTCTACTGAAAACCTTAAAAAGAAGACGGGACAACTTAATAGGCCACATCTTGAAAGAAGTGTTCCATACTCCTGGAAACGCATGGATTTGGTCATAATAACCCGTTCCGTTGAAACTTTTGAATTATGTTGTGTGTCAACCGTTACGTACACGATTCTTTAATTATTTGGATGCAGCTACATGAAATGTCTTACAATGGATAAGGGTTCTGCCAGATTTTTTAATATTTTTCCTGTGCAAACTTAAATATACCGCAGGGAATACTACATTTAATTCAGGAAGATACCGAGAATCTTCCTCTTGTGCCATTGGAATTAATGAATGTTCAAAAAGTGATCAGACTCTGCCCAAGGGTAAGAGCCGTAAAAATGGAATATTTTATTCGTGTGGTGTAATGATAGCAAGTAAACTGCTTGATTTCAACGATGAAATGGTTTCATTTTGCGATAAATACAGTAAAACTATCTTTATTTTCAAGAAAATAAGTAACCAGAATTATGATAGTTGCACATTAAAAGCTGTTGTGTGAATGGATATGATACTTGATGCAATTTTTATCTCTTTCTTCAAGTTTTAATATTATCATGTTGGATTAATCGTTTCTATTTAGGAATATACCTGGAATAAAATTATAACGATAGAATACTTCATGAAAAGAAACCTCATTAGTTACAATCAAATTTTTGGGTAAAAAGAGACTCGATTTTCGAGTTTCGTGAGGGCATATGATCTTGGTGTTCCGAGATTTAATAGCATAAGAACCTTTATAGCCGTCCTTTCTCCCTAAAAATAAAACTATCGAATTCCGTTGTGCGTTTGCTGATGCTCCCTGGAATAACATGTCTTTGATTCCTTAATTCTTCTTCATAAGCATTTCCGCTGTCTAAATTCATCCTCGCAAGTTACTTGATTACCGCCCGTTCATAGAAAACATCTGAATTAAATACGAATCCAATCTAAGATAGGGAATGCAGAGCCAATTATACGGCAGCCGCTGTAGGTACTCGTGCTTCTCCGTCACTAGTTGCAACGGGAGAGCGTCGTGATGTCTGTTAGATGTGAGAAAACTTTCCCTCTTTGTATCTCGATCGGGATCTCTTATCGGATAAAAAGTTAGTCTGCCGCTAATATTTTTATGCGCTGTATAATCGATTTTCATGTTGCCACCTGAGCGATTAATACAGTTCCGAGTATTCTAGTGACAATCTCATCAACATAATTTTTAGACTAATGTAAAAGCTTTAAGAAATAAATATTGGATCAGGAAAATTAGTGTAATATTCCTCATTAAATCGTAAGAATGATCTTTTAAAAAGGTGGATATTATGATGGAACTTTTGTTCTTTATGAAGGAAAAGTTCACAAAAGTAAAGAAGAAACCCATTTTGTATCTTAATTTCGTGGAGAATCAATTCGCATATTGTAAATAAATTTCAGGGTTAGGGAGGTCATTTCTGTACTGGGGAGAAATGAAGCTTATAAGGAAACATTTCTTCTCAATAGGAATAATGATTAATAGAAAACGAACCCGAAAGAAGGTCGTGTAATGATATTAAGGAATGAAATAACATGTGATGTATTAAAATAGTGAAATATTAAATAAGTGCTTTTAGTATTAGTGCCTAATCATCTTCCCCCTCTCCAAAGTCCTTGATACATATCTGGTTATTGGTTATTTCTAGCGTTTTTTTCACAGAATATTTTTTTATCACTCATTAATAAATGGCCTATCTGTTTTACAGAAAATATTTAAAAAAAAGCTCGCAAACAATTCACCTTCGGTTTAGCTGGCTTTGGTAGCAAGGTCGGTAATGAATCTAACTAAAAACAAAACTAAATATGAATCATATGCACAGTATTCTTTAACCCGTAGTTTACACAATCAAGGCTCAAAAGTGAAAAGTTCTCTCCATCGTAAATAGCTAAAAGAGCCACGCCTGTGCGTTCCAATGTGCCATTGATTAAAGGAACAATGTGAAAAAGACACCTCAATATTTATCAAAGTGAAGGCTAGACTTGATTCAATATGTACTTCGCCAGTTTTACTCTACCGCAGGAAGGTGTCTCAATTTCTCCCGAGGTCACGCATCGTTTGCTGGCTTCCTTGTAGCATGCTGCCGTTATTCAAGAAAGATTTCGTGGTGTGGGAGTGGGAGATGCTTGCTAACCAATGTCATGGTGACCGAAAAAATTTCACCGAAGAATGGCATTTGGAAAATTCAAAATTGAGTGAATTCAGAAGGCGATTCAGATTCTGGACGCTACAGTAAAGCCTTGAAAAAAGTTTCAACTTCGTATGCAATTAAAAATTTCTATTGGAATCTAGGCATTTTATCAATTTAGGTTTTATTGCAATTTGAGCCTCTGAATGGATTGTATGAAACCCATTTAGATAATATAAGGGATACAATTCAACCCTGCTTTGCATGCAATCGCCACTTTTCACTCTTCTCTTTCCAGATGGAATTAGCCAAGGAGTCAATTGTGTTCTTTATCGATTTCATGAAACATTCGCCATCTATTTTCGCATGATGTTTGCGTAAACTTTTGCCATTCTTTGCTCTACCATATTTGAAGTTGCCATAAGTTTACTTGTAGTCATCATCATCGGTTAACAATCCTAGGGATTGGTTTGACGCAGTCTTCCACTCGATTCTTCTATCGGCCAACCTTTTCATATTAAAATTATTCCTCTCTTTCATATCCTTCACGACCTGTTCCATGTATCTCGTATGACGCCTTCCTTTGCCGTTCTTTCCGTTCACTTTTCCCTCGACGATTGTCTTCATCAGGCCATCGTGTCTTAAGATATGGCCGATTAAGTTGTCCCGTTTCTTTTTAGATTTTTCAGTAGACTTCTATTTCCTCCCACTCTTAAGACTTCTTCGCTTGTCACTCGGTCTATCCATTTAATCTTCACCATTCTTCTGTAGCACCACATTTCGAATGCTTCCACCTTTTTCTTCTCCGCTGCTGTCATTATCCTTGCCTCACTGCCGTAAAGAAACATGCTGAATGAAACATCCTGATGAATTGTTTCCTTACTTCTATTCTTTTATTTCCAGATGTAAGTAGATTCTTCTTTTGATAGAATGGCCTCTTTCTACTTGTAGTCCAATTGTTGAATTTGAAAACGATCCCAGTTTTTGATACATAGAATTAAAGTTATCGTAAATCCCTCGGGATAAATAATATTATTAATAACTGTAGATCGATTTCACTGACCATTAAGTCTTCAATATATATGAATTAAGTCTTAATAATAACCACTAAGTCTTCTATATATATGAATTGGCGTGGTCCTTTTTCATCAATGTTTATGTGGGGTAATTCACTTCGATCTCCCTTTGGGGGTTTAAGTGCTAAGGTTTTACTTTGTCGTCTACCGGGTGTCAACATCTGCTTTCCCTCTCTTTTCCTGGCCTTCTGAGCTTTTGTATATTCCTGACCTACGAAATCACCATTGACTCTGAGAATCGAGAACAGAATGACATGGAGTAGGCGGTAGAGGAAACTCGATCTGCATGAATGAATCAAGGAATTGACTCACATAAAGGAAAAATATTTATACTTCTATATATTTTAAAATGCTATTGGAATGAATTGCCATTTCTTACAATGCTGTTTAATATGTTTTCTTTGCGTTTGCATTATTTTGCCACGCCTAAAACAATTATGGTATGTATCTGAAACGATTCAAGTATTTGTTGCTGATAGCTAACTTTGAATGTGACTGAATTGTTTCGTAATCAACGTTAAAAAAATTGGTGTGAGTGATTGATTTGAATTTGTTCTTCGTTCCAACGTATATTTTTCCTTGAGTTACCCCACTGGAAGTACGTTGTATTCGTGAAATTATGTATTGTGTGCGTGAGAGCGTTGAAAAAATTGCTGAAATATTATATCAAGCAATCTAAAACAAAATCTGCAGAGCAATATTTCACATTTTTGTCTCTTTCTGTTGAGATGAAATCGCCAACTTTCTGAGTACATATCTTTCATATTTATGTATCCGATATACTGATCTGCACCACTTTCTCAGGTCTGACTTTAACATTACCTCATTTATTGAGCACTACAGATTCGAAGGCACCTGATTATTAACAGGGTTCGATTCCTGAAAAATTTGTCCGAGGAAGGCCCAAGTTAAGCCCAAGGTACTAACTCTACGCACGCATGCGCAGATGGCAGTATGAAAACCTTGAAAGTGTGTCATGGCGTAAATGTACATGATTTTTAGAATCGCTCTTTAATCCCAGTTTGTTAGTGACTCTACAGACTTATCTATGGGCTCCTCTCTTTCACCTCTCTTTACTGAGATTTTAAGGACTCCTTGGCTCCCTTTTAAAATCCAATCACCCTCTTATCAATAATATTGGTTGTTTATTTAAGTGACATTTATATGTTGCTGACATTACTTGTCTATGGTCAGTTAGCAATACGGCTCTCGTTTCGAGACTCATTCTACTCCCGTCACCCCTCCATCAATTCTACTATGGAAATCGGAAGCAGCTCCCACAACCACCTGGATATGATTATCTCTCAAAGGAATAGTAACCATCATTCCTCAGTTTAACGGAAAAAACGATTTTTCGGGTGTACATGGGGGCGTTTACTCGGAACCGAAATCGCAATTTTCCACACAAAATCGTTAAATGGAAACGAAAAAAGAATTTTAGTGAAAAAATTAATCTTCTAACCACAACCATTCACTCATAAATCAAAAATGAAAATAAACAAAAGGTGACGCCCACCGAAAATGCCACTGTGATAACATTGACGTCATTTTCCTCCCGTTTTTGGCTGCTTTCAGGGGAGAGGATGGCCGAGTTCGATTGGCCGAGTCAGCTGTTTCCCCCCCATTGCGATAAGGCAAAGTAGCTTCGCGGGCTCAGTTGTGATTGGACGAAGTCAATATACGTCAGAGGTTGCACCACACCCACTTTTCCGAAAGGGTTAAAAACATCAGTTTTTCACCGCTTATAACTCGGGAAATAATTGACGGATCAAAAAACGGAAAAATACGGGTCTTTTTATTTTACAAACTCTATCAGATTCGGCAATAAAAAAATGTGGTAAAGGACCCCATTGCGGAAGATTTGAACCACCTCTACACTCACGAAGTAGCTGCTATTGACTCGACGCTACACAGAATCTTACCAATCTCGTTAAGTGACACAGACTTTATTGACAGGCTCAATACAACAAAAACTATATATTACTTTAAAAAATGTATCAGTCAATAGTCAGTTGATAATCTAGGTACTCCACAAAAAAGTAAGCCACAATCACGGTCACCTTGGCCACAATATAGTGAAAACCACGAACAGTTTACGATTAATTCCTCGGAATAGATGACAAAATTGGAGCCATTTTTTCATGAGCCCGAAAAAGACACAGGTAGTCTTACATATCAGGTGCATTAACTAATAATAACTGCGCAAGCACATACATCCAGTCCCCGGGCGGGATTTCGAACCCGCGACCTTGGGATTGACAGGTGAGTGGTGAGACCCCGCCACCACCGGGGCCAGCGATTTGTCCTTCAATGCCCCCCTTTCTTACAGTGTCGGCAGCCTCATCACCAAACATACTAAATGTTTTTACCCCTAACTTCCCTTGGCAAGGAATAATTCAATTCCGAAGACAACGTACTGCCTCAAGAAAAAAGTGGTGTATACGCTTACGTATACGTGATATGTGATCAGTGTTTTAAATGTGAACAGTTGTTTAAGTAGGCAATGTTAAGTAAGGAAATTCAGATGTCGCATTAAAGATAACACCAGAAGTCCCAAATACATAACTTCAAATCACATTTCCCCCAGCATCCTACAGAAACGAGAAAAAATGTGATCTCAATGTTGATGTCTGTTGACCAAAATTTGTTGCACAAAACTATTAAGCTCCTAGCTTATGGAAACTAATGCTTGATTCCCAATAATCTCTGCACACTTTTACGTTTCTCATTTTGTAGATAAAGACCTAAATTGTTTATACATACTCAGCCAGATTTATTCCTTCTTAGTCCTTGGAATAAGTCTTAAAAATCTTCACTTTGCGTTATACTTTAGAGTCTTCAGCAAATCTGAATTGATTTCATATTTTTTCCGACCTTTATTATCTTCTTGCCCCTCACTTTCCCATTCCGCAATCATATATTCGTGAACCTACGTTTTCGTAGTTGTGGCAAAGTTATTTCTATGTATACGCTAGAGGGCAATTATTCCTATAATAAACTTCCTCAACCTATTCTTCCTTCTAACCTGTAGCTCTTCTCTTTCCTTAAATAACTAACCTGATTTTTCCCTGTAATTATTCATGTTTTTACAATTACGATGGTTTTTTTCGGTCGCTTTTTATCATTATTTTTAGCTCCCCCTTGTCGGCTTGCTTCACTCGGTATATAGTCTAATAGTAATAGTCATGTATTCATTTTCTTTTTTGACATTATGATATCATCTAAACAGACTCTTTCAAATTACTCTTTCGACTCTGACTTTGAACGTCATCGGTACAAAATCTTGCTTGTGGTCTCCGTCTTCCTTCGGAAGTCACCTTATTATTGATCTCTTTCTAAATATTATAAATTATAATATTGCTCTCTTTCTAAATATATGGAGGATATTAAGAAAATGGGTCATTGTGTGACCCATTTTCTTAATATCCTCCAGAACCTTCGGGTAAATCGAACTTGTAGCTGGGTAGTGCTTAAGTATGATGTTTCTTCATCAACCTGCTCCCGGAGAAAAACTTGCAAAGGTTACGTTGCTATCCAACACGGACGCTCCTACTTCCTTCCCATCTCCTCCCTCAACAGCAACCGCTTTCCAGTCACTCATTGGAGTAGCTGTTGTCTTAGTTTTTAGGTCCTCTAAAGGATTAGAATCGCACCATCCACTTAACCAATCGTTTTTTTTTCTTCGGAACGTTCCCATTGTCTTTTCGTCGAGCTGTTCGCGCGCATAATCTGCTTCTTGATTACTGTAGCTAATCGTCGGCATTGGCGAATAGAGACCAATAGGGAGGATTGGCAAGACCTTCGTCATAATTGAATTTGCTCGGATCCCCTTAATTTGCGATAGTATAATCAAATCACTCATATGCTTTATAATGGTCACTATGCGGCTTGATTCTAATGGATAACCGCCTATAAATATTCACTGCTATTTTCCACTCTTTATCAACTCTTCCTCTTTATTCCTGCATCAGTGCTCCAACTCTTGATCTCCACTTCGTTCCAATCAGGGTTCTTGCGTTCGACTTTTTTATACCCCTTCCCATTTGAAACCTTTTTAACTTGATTTCGCATTTCATCACCACAAAGTTATGGTCGAATTCTTCATCTGCACCTGGAAAATTGCGATTTTTCACGCTGTTCTCAAATATTTGCATAAATATGATGTTCTATAACTGGTATCTCCCTGTGTCCATGACATTTTTCAAGTGTCCCTACGCCTGGTATGGTGTTAACCAGATGCTGATGCATATTAAAAGGTACTGCTCACTAAATTATCCCTTCCACAGGACTAAACTACTTGTAAGTACTACATTGTGAGTGCACATGCATTTTCCCGGAGCTATATGCTAATCTTGACCCGAAAATGAATTTTAGAATGATAAATGTATTTTCCTTCAGGCTCTATCTTAATAGTGACCTAATTCTACCCCTGCTTGAAGTTCATTCGTGATTTTACTTCATAGAGGTGTTTTTAGTGCACAGACTTCTCGCTCTAAGCTGTATGCTGGGCTTCTGCTGCTTGGTAATGTTTGAATGGAAAATGCATTTTCCCTCAGGCTCTGTCCTCGCAACCCGAGTGGCCTAATAATGCTTCTCTAACTCTTGTTCCGGCCCTAAGCCACTTCCAGCTCAAGTCATTCCAGGCGACTCCACGCGTCAGATACCCTTAAGGTCGACCTGTGGGAGGAGGGGAGTGGGACGAGGTGAAGATGGATCACAGATGTGGAGTAGGCCAGAGAAAATGGTATACCCCAGGCTGCTAATGCCCTTGACAGTGAGCAGTAATGAATCACTCATAATGGGCCTTAACTGCCCGGTGAATGTGAGGATCGATAGGGTTCATATTCAGGCACCAATGGAAAGTAAAATGATCGAAGGTCAAAGACAGGGTTCAGCCGATTTCCAATTTTGTCGACGGTGGCCTCCTCTCCAACCAGGCTCTGCATAGAGAGTAGGTACGGTTGTGCGATGTACGATGTGGATACTGAATTCACAAAAATTATCGAGTATTTTCTGAGTGTAGATCTTTGTTTCTATGATACATATTTAAACTTGTAATAAACCACAAGAGAGAGTGATGATTACCTAGAAAGAGGATGAAGATGAAATCAAGCCGGATCAGAAAACCATGACGTAGCCGGGACTTGAACCACGGACCTCCAAACTTCGTGATCGGCACAATACTTTAAGTATATTTAATTGAAGGTTTAAAGCATGTTAAAATTTACTAGCGGAACTGTTTTCGGTGGTAATAGGGGCGTTTACTCAGAAACGAAATTGATATTTTGTACACGAAATCGTTTGATGGAAACGAAAAATGAATTTTAGTGAAAAAATGAATCTTCTAACCACAACCATTCACTCATAAATCAAAAATTAAAATGAGCAAAGGCGACGCCCACCAAAGAAGCTGCTTTGATATCATTGACGTCATTTTCCTCCCGTCCTTGACTGCTTTTAGGGGAAGGGGAGGGAGTGGAGAGGGGTTCTCGGAAGGTCTGTTCGCACAGATCCTGCCGCAACCGCCCCTGTTGGCGGAGTCGGCTGTGTGTCCCCCATTGCGATAAGGCGAAGCATCTTCGCGGGCTCAGTTGTGATTGGACGAAGTCGATGACGTAAGAGGTTGTACCCCGCTCACTTTTCCGAAAGGGTAAAAAAATCAGTTTTTCACCGATTATTACCCGAGAAATATTTGACGGATCAAAAAATGGAATAATACTTATATTTTTATTTTACAAACTCTATCAGATTCGGCAATAAAAAATATGGTAAACTACCCCATTGGTATGCAAGGAACATACTTGACCAATACGGTTTTTGTTTGCAAGGCTTTGCCGCAGAGCAATATGAATTCCGTGATTGTTGATTTTCCAGTTTCTAGGAAAATAAATTACATATACATTGGCCTTCTCTTATAAAGTGTTATAACTCTTGTTAGTTCCAGTACAGCTGTTAATTATTAATGATAACTATTAATTTCGTGGGCGATGGGTTTGCCTGCAGTCGCACTAGCTGAAATCAGCGTTGACAGTGTTGAGTATCAAAATTTGTCGTAGGTGTTTTTTAATACGGGTTACGGGTATTATTTGATTTTTCGTCAAATAAATATTGGGGACGTGGCGATCTCTACGTTTAATAGGGTATGTAGTTTGATAGGCAATTATTATCTATTTATATTTAACTTTGGGGAACCATGCCTATCTGAACGTCTTTGGTGAACCGACCCCTCTCTTCGCTTCGCTATTTCACCACTAATTTACTAGTTTTTTGCTGTTTTTCCTCTGGTATTGTATCTGAATTTTTTCCCATTCATTTCTTATAGTTTATCTTTACCATGCATTCTTACGGGAGAAAACTTTAACTATGGTTATGGTTTTCAAGGGGAAGGGTTTTCAAACTGCAAAATTTTACTAAATATCGACATATTGATCTAATAATGGCCGAAAAATTTTCTTGTCCGCACATCCGTTCGTCTGAATGGATTGCTTGCAATCAATTCAGATAATATGATACCTAGATGCAATTCAACGTTTTTTTTGCATGCAATCGCCACTTTTCGCTGTTTTCTTTCTGGATAGGGTTAGCCAAGAAGTCAATTCTGTTTTTATCGATTTCATCGTATGAAACTTTTACCACCTATTTTTGCATGAGCCTTGCGTAAACGTTTTCCGCTATCCTTCCTATCATCATTGATGTTGCATTAAGTTTACTTGAAATCTAGCTGTTAGATTTGGGAAACGAGTCCATAGTTTGATTGATAGCAATAAATTTTTAACAACCCTCGATTGATTTTGCTGACCATTAAGTGGTATCTGTGAATTCGTAGTGGTCCTTTCCCATCCCTGTTCAAGCGGAGTTATTCACGTTGATCTCCCGTTGGGGGGTTTACGTTCTGAGGTTTGCCATTGTCGTCTACCGAATGTCAGTATCTGCTTTTCCTCTCTTTTCCTGACCTTCGGAGCTTTTTGTATATCCCCGACCTACGAAATCACTCGTGAATCAGAGCCTCGAGACCGGAATGACATGGCTGGTGGAGAAACCTCGTTATGCATGAAGAAATAAATACATCGACTCGCATCGAGGAAAAATAAATTTTATTGGAAAAATTATATTTTGTTATTTTATGCGTATTTCGTACCTTTTAGTTCTATGGTTTCTCGTTTCCTGCTGCGCTCTTCCTGAACGAATTCAGGGGCAGTTTTTAAGATCCAATTTCAATCTTCAATTGCATTTAATGAATTTTCTCCTCCTTTCTTCCTTGGGTTATGCAATAATTTAAAGCCGTGCTTGCTTCAAAAGTTGGGTGAAACTTAGGTCTATTTCATCATAATCATTGATTACGACTTATTTCTCGGTAATTTCATCCAGAGTTTGATGATTTACCTTTACTGCATCAGCGCAGTTGTCACTCACATCCCGCCGAGATGCCTGAGGCAATCTGCCGAAGTGATTGAATTACTGTATAGCTTTAGAATACAGCTGGAAGACCAGTGAATTCGATGGACTCGCAGACGCTAGTTGTAATTCTGCGGGAAGGATTGATTGACCAATATGCCGCAGGTTAAAATGCCCGCTTTTAAAAAAAAGTACATATCCAGAATTCGCGCCCCCAGCGGGTAACGTTCCTGCTTTTGCCACCACTTTCCTAAGAGTAGGAAACGCATTCCTGCCGAAGATATAGATGTTGATGGATACAGAAGGAACAAGGTCTAGCTAGCAGCGGGAAATCAGAGGCAGTGTCGCTAAGCAACTGATAGAAAATAAATAACCTCGGCCAAGGCGTCATCAAATTATGAAATTCCACAAATTGTAGTTGGTCAGTTTCCCCTTAAATTGTTTTACTTACTTCGAGCTAATATACGTAGTTACATCAGCCGGAGTCACAAGTAAGCCAATTGAAATATAGGATTGTAAATTTATAAGTTTTTAATTTTTTTTTCAGCATGACCCCGTGCATGATACCTAATTTTCTACTATTTCTACTTATTTTCTACCTTTCCTACTATTCGGAATGATACCTACTGATTTTATATTGCATTAATTTATTCTTCACAGTTTACAAATTAGTTCAAGTACAGGATATTCGATATATTATTATTCGATTTATTATTCGATATATATATACAGTATAAGCCCTCCTGAGTCAATGGCTTGTCAGGAAAGCTTGTTCCAACGTAGTACGTCCCTAGTAACCGTAGTGGAAGGTGGTCATACTCGTCAAATAATGTAATCTATGCATGAGAACATTGCAAAAATTACTACAAGATTATATCATGACGCAATCGAAAACAAAATCTGCATAGCGATGATTCACATTTTTAGCTTTTTTGTTGGGATGAAATTGCTTTCCTTCTTTCTGAGTACATATTTTACACTGCTATGTATCCGATATAAACCTGATCCTGATCCCGATACTGATCTAAACCACTTTCGCAGGCCTGTCGTAAACATTGCATCGTTCTTTGAGCATTATAGGTCCGAAGGCACCTGATTTTTACCCGGGTTATTTACTGAGAAATTGGAACCGCGCCCTTTAGACCTGAGTGTTTTTGCTTTACTTACTTAAGTTTTACTTAAGCAAGCAGCAAAAGAGCATATTACCCCTTATTAATTTCCGTACACTCAAAAGGTCAGTCTCGATTGCACCCTTAAAGGTCTGGGTGTCAGTGATAATGTTGTTCCCTGAATCTTCAGAATAGTACAACTTTCGAAAATCTCTCTTGTATGTTTAGTACCTTTGAACCACTTGGGTGTCACAATTAACGCCACGAGCCGTTAGATATTGAGGAACGAATTTCGCAACGTCCCGATTACATCCTTGAAGTAAGGTAAATTTCTGTGCATATCGAAAATTTAACTGTTCGGCCGCAACATTGCGGAAATCTTTCAGCTTAATTATTGAGAAAAGGCAGAAACTAAGAGATGAACGGCGCAGTGAAATGAATTCATAATAAATATGGATTTAATGTCTCTCTCCTTTCCTCTAGTATCAAAATTTTGGTCTTTGTTATTCTCCAATTTCTACTGTCTATTAAATTCTCCATGAGCATTATTAAAAAAAACTGGAGATGGTACCCTTTAAGCTTTTACAGTTAATGAGTTCTCCATAACGTATGGGTGTCCGATCAGTTGGGGGATCATTGCTTATTGTCAACAAAGATCGCATCCAAAAATATATACCCCAAATAGGCCGATGGTTCAGTAACTATTGCTCGTAAATTCCCTCTGGTCATAATCTCGTGTTAAATCCCGATCAAAATCAACGAACATTTCGGTCAGTTTTCCTTCTAAATAACTCTACTTGAGGCCATAATCTCAAGATGCCTCTTCTGCGATTTTCTCATTTTCGTTGTTTTTTAGGGAATCATTTGAAGATGTGGGGGTCGTGGTGGCTTAGTAGGCAGAGCGCTGAGCTACTCACTGGAGGGTCCCAGGTTAAAATCCCGGGCAAGCCCCTTTCTGGAAATCCAAACCAAAATCCTCGCGATTCGATATTCTGCGTGTCAAAATTTTGTAGGAAATCGCGGGTGGCCCAGGGAAAGGAACTGACTTTCCTACCCTGAATGTGTGAATTTCACGCGCCGATGGCTTAGTACGGGCTGGGCTACATTGCCATATAACGCAACTGTAGATAGACAATAGCTATATAACACAACTATATACCTTTTTTGCCGGCCCAGGTGGCGCGAGGTAAAGTCCTCGCCTGCTAATCCTAGGGTCGTGGGTTCGAGTCCCGCCTGGGTGAGTTTCTCCACCTAGGGCATGGATGTTTGTCAAGCTCTGTCGGTTCAATCCCTGGGAAACCTGATGATAGGCAAATGCCTATTGGGATCGTAGGAGTATGTGGACCAACAGAATAGTCCTGATGCAAAAAAAATATAAGCCCCATTTCTTTTCTTGCACCTACTTGAAGATTTATCAAGATTCTCAATCGTAAGTCATCTCCAAATTTATCTCTATATAACGATCTCTATATAACGATTCTCTTCCGAAACGCTTACATGCAGTTTTACACTCTCGCGGGTTAAAGCGAGCATCATACTCCTGATATTTATTTTCATCCCACACACCTTGTACCGACCGACCGAAGATATGTGGGGATGGGTTAGTGTAGTGCTTAGCTTACTGGCCTCTCACGCCTACGGCCCGGATTCGTATCCCGTTAATGGTAAATATTTTTATTTAGTGAGGCTTACTTGAGTGCTTTGTGGAGAGAATTTTAATGCAGTAGGTACTTTTTTTGTGGGATGAGACTTTAAGCCGTGGTGCCTTAAGTTAAGATCAGGGATCAGGCTAATGCCGATGCCCTTCCTCCCTACCCATCCATTCGTATCCTTGTACCTTACCTTCCTGTCTGAAGCGCCTATATTCGCACGTGCAGATTTAAAAACCACCTATGATGATGACCGATGAATAGGACCGTTAAAATATATTCACGAAAAATTGGCCGGTGTCTCCTGTTGTTGTCGTTCCCTTTTTAATGATTTCACGTGACATATTATCCCCCTGATGACGCCGCTCAAATCAGCCACTTGAGGTATCGTAGTTGATGGGTTTTCCTTCGGTTTGAATTAAAAAAAAATACTTTCGTGGCTGCGGGCCCAATGCTTGAAGGGAACCCATCGGAAAATTGCGGTGGCCGTCGGAAATCCGGTGGAGGATGTGAATTCCTTTTGTAACGGCTTGTACATTAATTGGGCAGGGCTGCCTACCTTTGAAGATACACGGCGAGGTTGATTGCTCTCAGTCATGATGGCTTTCATTATTCATAATATCCTCTTAACGCGCCGATGGCATGCATCGAATCCGGGTATCACGCAATTAAGCCGAACGAAAAATTTGAGCTAGCTTCGTCACTTTATCTCGGCCAAGTAAAATACGTCAAAGGATATTGCCGCGTAGCATGACGTAATTTCTGACGGGAGGCCGAAAATTACGTTGCTACATGATATCAGAGGTTTTTCGAAAATAGCGGTGCATAAAAGTTTTTTATCTCTCCGGAATTTCAATGCATATTTGATGGAGAGGAAACCTTGTGCTATGAGATTCTACCTCGGTTGTGATAAGATTTTTTTAAACTTTGAAGTATGTTAATAAGTATGAAATTCTTTCAAAATCTCATCGGGTAATTTTAGCTCTAGAAATTTTTCAAATCGAATTTCTCATTACATGCCACCTGAATTGGTTCACATTATTGGTGCCATTTTGTGTCAATATCATCACAGTCATTCGCATGGTTTAAAAAATGTACGTGCTTACTCATCAAAATTATATCCAATTATCAATCTCGCATTCTATAATAGCGCGGGAGATAAGTCTAGAGAGATCTCCCTAATCCTTTTGTAGACTGGGGAATCAGATAATATTTGCGAATCAATGAGCGCAATTGCATTGTCAATAGACCGATGGCATTAATCGCGAACCAATGACAGCGCGCAGCAATTGCTTCTCTTCCCTCTCCGAAATGACCTCAACATGATGGCGATGAATTGAATTGGATAAACTTTTATCATACGTTCTCAACATGGCTAAATATTTTATTATTGGAACTTGATTTTGGATCATTTTATCCATTAATGCTATTCCCATTTTGGTTCAGCGTGAATCTTCAGGAAATTCTTAATCGTTTTTTTTTTCACTTTTCACTTTCTTTTGCCATACTTGAATGATTCTTTCTTTGCATTATTCCTTTATCATTTCCCTCCTACTTTCCTTCATTCCATCATTAATGCATATCAATTTCTTCGCTTTTTCTCTCTTGCTTAGCAGAAGATCATTTATAACGGCCTCTATTGTACATCAATATGACTCCATATATTCTGGTTAATTCCCTCCCAATGTTCAGCTTAGCTTTCACATCTTCTTCGGCGACAATTCCATCATTTAACTTTCTTATCGCCTATATTGCTTAACCCCCATCAGACTTTTTCAGCGATAAACAACTCTTTTAGTACCCCGTAAGTCAACCGACTTCAAGTATGTACTTCCATCCTACTTCCATTCGTAAATCTAGGTCTCTCGCCATCTCTCGTAATGTTTTTTAGTGATCTTTGTTAAAAAGAACCACCGACGACGGGCGCCCTACCTATTCTCTGCTTTTTCACTGCCCACTCAAATTTCTATCATAGCCTGCACTGTCTGTGTCATTTACGATTTCTAATGATCCATAATCATTCGAAGTATATTCCGAGTAATCATCAATAAAACCACTAATCCACCCAATGCAAATCTAACTTCAGTAGAAAACCCTAGATTTCTCCAGTCTGCTTTGTTTAACGCCTTTAAGAAATTAGCACAGCAATGTATATCGTATCTCAATAGCTTGAGCTGTCCTTTTCTCCTAAATCAACTGTTCCACTCATAATAAGCCGTTTGCCTAACTCCCTACCCTCCTGCTAAAGTATTCAGAGAATAGCCCATGTGGCGTGAGTACCTAATCAAACTTCGTCAGAAGATTTCAATCCTATGCATTTCTCAGTATCGTGAAGCGTGCGAATGCTGATTTTGCTAATTATTAGGGTTTAACTCTAATGGGATACTCTTGCCCAAAATAATCGGAAGGGACAGAATTGTACGGGCCATTAAGTCGAATCAGGATGAACGACTCTTATTCCGTAAAGTCATTCGGCTCTACGAAAGTAATACTACTTTTTATACGTATTGATTTCCACAAACGGAGTGCTCAAGGGGTCACTCCTGACACTGATTGCAATCACAAATAGAGTGGTATAAGAGACCTCGGAAATGGCGCTAACATTGGAAGAAGGGAGCTGAGGGAAGCGAAAGAGAAGATGGAAAGTCAAATTCGGAAAAGGCGGAGTAGGTGATGGAAAGCACACTCTCACAAGCGTTGGCTTTATATATATATGACCCCAGGAGTGGTTATTTCCAGATGACGGAGTTAGTTTCATTTTCCACGTCGGAATTCCATCAATTAAACACGTTTGCTATCCAGCATGCACGCAAAAGTATTGTCCCCCGCCTCACCTGCTACATCTCTGCGTAAGACGACTTCATGCCTTTAAGCGAATGCACCTGATGCTCGGAGCGACACTTCAAATTAAGAGCCGTTATTTTCGGGATGAAAATTTGCCCTTTCTCTCGTAAGCATCGCGCCTCACTTTGATCTTTTAATCGCTCTTTTGAGGCTTTATAAAATGCACCTGAATCAAGAGCGTAGACGGATTGCTCTCTCCATGAGGCACTGGAGGTTTTTCTTCCGCTTCAAATGGCATAATTACAGCATAAAACGAGAGGTGACACGCTCTTAAGTCTTTAAATTAAAGCCGACACAATGGAAGGAAAGTTGTAACTTCTTATCCCACCTGAAACTTGAATTGCGTGAAGAGTTATTCTACAATTATTGCTAACCTGCCGCGTGAACGGCGGTTAAATTCTCATTAATTGCCACGTGAAAAGATTCAACTGAACCGGGAATTGGACCTCGGTAAAATTGCCATGTGAATTATCGATCCTGGATCTCGTAGTGGTCTGCGAAGTGGCCCGGAAAGCCAAAGGTCCGTGGTTCCATTCCCGACGCAGGTGAATTTTTTCACGTGGCAATTAATGAGAAGTCAAAGTGTGCAATAATCGGAATAGCTTAACTAACTACACTTTGGTCATAAAGAGATGCTTTTATGCATCCTCCGATTTGTATATTCACAATGAAGATTTTTACTGTTGTATACATTTTTATATAATTCAGAAAGAAACTGTTTCCGGGGTAACTTGGTGGAATTTTTACATAATGGAGAAGAGAAAAAATAACGATGCGATTCCACAAAATTTTGTTTTATTTTGACACGACCATGGTTTCGTTGCGGCGCAGCATCATCAGGTACAGGACCACCTGATGATGCTGCGCCGCAGCGAAACCATGGTCGTGTCAAAATAAAAAAAAATTGTGGAATTGCATCGTTATTTTTTCTCTTCTCCTTTATATAACTCACTTAAAAGGGGTCAAATGTTGGTTCTGTCTAGCTGATTTATTTTGCTGCGGAGAAAAGGGAACTACCATCCATTGCTTCACTAGCATTAAATTTGAATCGGTTGATAGGAGTTTTGGTGATAATATTGCTTCTTAAGTCACATTATGAAGTAATTTTATCTAAAGACATATTAGTTTAGGCGTAGCGAAGCCGAAATTCCCCACAAAATACCATTTTCATTTACCAAACAAATATTATTACTCTTAGGAATCCCAGAATTCGTTGTCTACCAATGCTCACCGCTAAAAGGGTAAATTTCCGAACAACCAGTATCGATATTTGAAGTAATGCGTAGAAGTAAGGAAACAGTTCATCAGAACATACATCTGGAGCATATTTCTTTACGGCAGTGAGAGACGGACGATGACAGCAGCGGAGAAGATAAGGGTAGAAGGATTCGAAATGTGGTGCTACAGAAGAATGATGAAGATTAAATTGATCGACCGAGTAAGTAACGAGGAAGTCCTAAGAAGAGTGGGAGAAAAGAGAAGTCTGCTGATAGCTCTAAAAAGAAGAAGGGAAAACTTAATCGGCCATGTCTTGAGACACGATGGCCTGATGAAGACTATCGTCAAGGGAAAAGTGAACGGAAAGATTGGAAAAGGCAGAGATACGATATGAGATACATGGAACAAGTTGTGAAGGATGTAAAAGAGAAGAATTACGCCACAATGAAAAGGTTGGCCGATAGTAGAATCGAGTGGAAAGCTAGAAAACCAATCCTAGGATTGCTGACCAATGATGATGATGAGTAGAGACAGAGAGGGATCTGAACAAGATTCTAGTAACCATGGAAAGGGCAATGACCAGATATCAACTGAAGATAAATAAGAAGAAGACTAAGATATTGTTGTTCAGCAAGAAAGAAGAGGCCAAAATCAATGTCTATCTAGGAAATCAAAAACTTGATGAGGTGAAAGAGTTCTGCTACCTAGGAAGCGTAATAACCAACGATGGACGAAGCAAGAGAGAAATAGTCAGTAGAATACCTCAGGCAAAGAGGGAATTCTACCAAAAGAAGAACCTACTTACATCTGGAAGTACAAACGTAGAGGTAAGGAAACAATTCATCCGTACATATATCTGGAGCATGTTTCTTTATGGTAGTGAGGCATGGACGATGACAGCAGCGGAGAAGAAAAGGGTAGAAGCATTTGAAATGTTGTGCCGCAGAAGAATTATGAAGATTAAATTGATCGACCGAGTTAGTAACGAGGAAGTCCTAAGAAGAGTGGGAGAAAAGAGAAGTCTGCTGACAGCTCTAAAAAGAAGAAGGGAAAACTTAATCGGTCAAATCTTGAGACACGATGGCCTGATGAAGACTATCGTCGAGGGAAAAGTGAACCGGAAGATTGGAAAAGGCAGGCCTCGTATATGATACATGGAACAGGATGTAAAAGAGAAGAATTACCTAAAAGAAGAATTAGGTTGGCCGATAGAAGAATCGAGTGAAAAGCTGTGTCAAACCAATCCTAAGTTGATCCTAGGATTGGTTTGACGCATTCCCAATGATGATGATGATGACAGAGTACTTTTTTTGTTGGCAAAATAAAATCTTTTATGTGATGACTTGTTTTGATTCAACAAGCCGTCGTCGGACGTGAATCAAAAACTTCATGGGATCGGTTTCGTGTGATGGATAAAGTACTTGGTTGGTTTGGTTGGTTATTTAGGAGAGGCGACCGACAGCTGAGGTCATTTGCGCCATTTAGGATAGGTGGGAAATTGGTTAATGGTAGGAGTTTTCAGGGAACGGAGGAAGGGTGGAGCGAAACCCGGCGTCGGCATTAGCCTACTCTTAACGAAAGGCGCCAAGGGGACCACGGCTTAACGTCCCATCCGACGGACGGAGTACTGAACTTGAAATACCCTCCACTAGGCACTCAAGTGGGGACCGGTTTTCCACTGAAAAATCCGCCACTGCCGGGAATCGAACCCGGGCCCTCGGGATGGGAGGCCAGTACTCTAGCCACCACACCAACCCGATCCCAAAAAGTACTTGGTCTCCTAACTAGAGTACCCGGGTTTGAAACCCAGCTTAGAATTTTTCATTGGTATACCGGTCTCCACTTGAGTTCCGTGTGGAGAGCATTTTATGTCCACTATCCGACCGTCGGATAGGACGTTAAACCGTGGATAACTTGGTGCCTTCCGTTAAGAGTAGGCTAATGCCATGCTAAATGTAGGGTAATGCCCGTTTTCTCTCCACCCTTCCTCCATTCCCTGGAAAATTCCTATCCCATGCCCAACTGAACAGCTAACCTCAACGGCGCAGATGATCCAAGCAGTCGGTCGCCTCCCCTCATAACAACAATACCAAAAAATTTCCGTAGCACTACCTTTTATTAACTTGGCAGAGGAATGGAGTTAGGCAGAGAAAGGGGTGGAGAAGATGGAAGATGGTTGGGGAAGTGATAGGACCCTGAACCAAATAACTTAAAACAGGGAAGACAGTAATCTGTATATATTTGGGAACCCCGTCACTGTAATCCCCGATACCTAATCCCTGGCAATTAGTGCTCCCCTCCTTATTTTCCTCCCTTTGCTATTGTTGTCAAATTATGATTTATATGCCCTAACTTCTTAGTATATGTTGCCTAAATTAACTCAATCCTAAAAAAAAACACGATTTCCACGTCCAAGGCGTCACGTATGAACCTCATTGACTATCATTTCCATCCTTCTGATTATAATGCTGACTGCACCCTTTGCTGTATGTGAAATGTCACTCATGATCACATTCCCCTAGAAAGCTTTGTCTATACTGTTTTAAAGATGTCTTAAAAGCCAAACATCTCCTCCATAAACAATTCTGATTTGTGTGACAAAATCTTTGCCTTAATTTTTCATCAGGTATTTGGAGATGTTATCTATTCCTACCGTCTTTCTTGTCCTCATTTCTCGCTATAATTTCTCAGCCTCACGGTATAATATTGTTGGTTATCAATGTGTACGTGACATAATACGTGGCACCTAAAATAGTGTAAATAAAAGATACAGGTTCCTTTTGTTGACGGGAGTTCGACGAAAACCTTCCAAGCGTTTATTTGTAGAACAGCCTCTCACTCGCTCTTTTACTAATTTTGCATTAGCTTTTCATTTAACTCACTTATTAGTGGCCTCAACGCCGGATTATATTATTCTCCTAGGTATCATATTGAAAATATTGCTTGAGGCATTTATCTAAGCGTGGGTACATATTATTCACTAATATTCCGTAAAAACAGTCGCCCTGAAAATGGGACGTCGATGCCTATGATGCATAAATAGATTCTCCGATGTGATTACAATAAATTACCATTTCTGTGTTTGCTCACCCCAAGAATAGGGAATCTTACGCAATAAAAAATACCGCGGTTGGATCTTCTGCGCAAAAGTGAGCCCCAGAGGAATTTCCAGCCTGGGCTCAACGTGCATCATAAAAACGGAGATTTTACATGCTTTGAAGCTAAGTTTTAGTCCTTAGTGGTTGTCAGCGATAGTTCAATGTACATCAATGTTTGACTATTGTTCAGCTGAATATATTAGATTTCGTATTTTTGCATCTTTTTGTGTGAGCGTGATTCACAATCAGCAGTGTGTTTGTATATATCCCTATCCGTAAGGTTTATTTTTTTATGGTGGTCAGCGCATTGGCCCGGCAAGACAAAGGACCGTGTTTGGACTCCTAGACCCGTAAATCTTTTCCCTCCGGTAATTTCTACGCACTTCCTAGCCATTTAGAGTGGTGGAGATAAATCTAGCATATTCCTCACATGAATTCCCATTTTGTGCCACAGAATCTTCAGGTGAATAATCGTGGCTTTAGCAAAATTTCCACAGAGGAAAGACTCACCCACTTTGACCGGATTCCCCCGATTTCCAACAGAGTGCCTTAGCTAGTTAAGCTACCTAGGCATAGTAGTTGAATTTCCTCAAGGAAAAATCCGCCTCGACCGGGAGTCAAACCCGGACCCTCTGATTTTCGGCCTGGTGTTCTACCAGTTAAGATACCGAGGCATCCTTCTCCCCTGAGGAACTCTGGTCGTGGTGGATTTTTTTCCTTGTGGAAATTCAACTACCGTGAATTTTCAGCGGGTGACTCCGCTGAGATATTCGCGGCCAGGTCGCAGTTCTTGAAATGGCTACCAAGGCAGCCCACTTCCCCGTATATTTCCCTGTAGCTTAAACCCGTTTCACACGACACTTGATAAAGCACAAGGTCGAGGGTACTCGCTAGTATGCTAGCTTTACAGTACTGTGTGAATAGAACCAGTATACTGGCTGGCTAGCATGATCGCTAGTGTACTCGCTGAGTTACTGGATTTCCTACTTGATGCGGTACTAGTTTGCAACTAGAACCAGTAGGACCCAGTGGCCATCTACCAATCACGTTCACGTTACAGACGCTGTGCGATCTCCTCTTTTTTTTAATTAGTATGGAATCATATGGAATAATAGCTTCATGGCAAGCACAAGTTCGATGATCGTGTGAAACCTCCTAGTAGGGTTCCAATCATGCTAGATTCCGTCCTCAATATCAAATAGCGGCTGGTACACTAGGTCTTGTGCTGGATCAAGTATCGTGTGAAACAGGCTTTAATTGGCTAAAGCATTCGGCTGGAAATCGGGGAATCCGGGTTCGACTCAGGGTCAAATTGGTTGATTTGTTTGTCCGTGGAAATTTTTCTATCGTGCACATCCGCGGGTAACTCCGTTTTTCGCGGCTAGTTCGCATTCCTTGATTTAGAAGTGATGGCTTCCTCTTTATTCCAGAGTCCCCTAGTGCCTTGGGGAGGACCTAAAGAGAGAAATGGGCAGGGCGCGCCCGGCAGCGGGGCGGGGAAAGCTGCGCCGCCAGCACCCCCTGGCGATGAAGGCGGCCCGAGAGGGGAAGGCCGGGTGCGGGAACATAGTCGCGGCGTCGCCAGGTTTGGAGAGAAATGACAGTCCGGCGACCTCCAGCAGCCTCTCGTCCGCCGCCATATCCGTCTCCGCCCCAGCATCCCCTGGTCGCGCACCGACCAAGGTAAAACCGGTGTCCCGCTAGACCATTGCTTATTTTTCAATTTTTCGAAATCGAAGGTGTTCGGATGTGGAGAGTGCTCGTTGGAATGGGTAAAACTCGAGGGTTTTTTTTTGTAGTTCGTGATTGAAGTGTAAAGGGTGCCCCAATGGGAAAATTTAAAAAAAATTGCGGCCCTCAAGTAAACACGTCGTTTTGTGGCCCCCAGGACGAAAATTTCGTACGTTTTCTCGTATCTTGCCAAGTTAAGCCGCCAGAGGGCCCGCGCCGACCGGGGGATCCGGGCTCTCGTGCGACCCACGCCGCCCGCACTGGGCCGCTGCTCCGACCCGCCCCTCCCCCTTTCTCCTTTCTCATTCTTGTCCCCCTGAGTTTCAATTCGATATTTTGGAAAAAACTATTAGCCTCATTTTTACTCGTAGTCCTGCAGAAAAGCACATTTAAAACCAGGTTTTTGGTCAATATAAAATATCTAATAGCAATGATAATCCCGGAGGTCTGACCTGTTTTTGAGGAGAGAGCCCACTAATTCCAGCGGCGCATGAAATTCATAGGGCAAGGGGTTGGTTGGTTGCTATTCCTGACTCACCTGTAACTTCTCTGGAGGATTATTTAGAAAAATAAAAACGTCTAATAAACCTTTTTGTGTGTACACTCCATGTGAGGAAAGCTTCTCATCAGTAAATGTACAACGACTACCACGGCTTTCCTTGCAGAATATAACTTATTGAGTAAAAATTATTTTCTTTTCGTGCTAAGAAATTGATCAATTGTACATAGAGTTTAGGCATGCAGAATCAAATGGTATTATATCATCTTTAAAAACGTGAAGTTTATCATTATCCGCATAAGAACCTTCGTATAAACCCAATTGCATCCATATCCAAATGATATTTTCTGATTCTATCCGGCGTATAATCGTTATATCTGTGTATATTTACATTGAAACTTAACATTTGGTATGGATAGAAAGTAAAAACTTATATAGTTTGATTTTTTGTTCATACAAGTGATAATTCACCTTCAAGAATGATATAGGAGCCTTAAAATTATATAGGAGTGTGAATTACCTTCAAGAATGAAGGTGATTCACACTCCTATATAATTTTAAGGTGAAGTTAGAGGCCTTAACTCTGTACAAAAGGCTATAATTCTCCGAGGCATTGAACAAGCCTGCCTAAGAGTGCGGACGAATTTTTTTCCCTATGGACCACAAAATGATGTGTTTACTTAAGGACCTTAATTTTTTTTTTAAAGTGTTTTACACATGCCAACGAGCACTCTCCACATCTGAACACCTTCGATTTCGAAGAAATGAAAAATAAGGAATAGTCTAGTGTCGCACGGTCAAATTTTTGTATACAAACTGGGTGCAGCTGAGTTTGGCAGTGTGGCAGGGTAGAATTGTATCACAGATTAGATGGAACTGACGAAATATCGGTAAAGTCGGTGTCCCACGGTCATATTTTCATCAAATATTTTATGCCAATTGGATACAACTGACAATGAGTGTTTATTGTGCGTGGAAAAGATGAATTTATATGCAATATGCATGATTTGTTTATATAAACTTAATCGAATTTATATACGACGTTTTAGGTAAAATAAAAATTGTTGCGGCTTACTCTCACACGTTTGTGGCAGCCATTATTATTGTTTACTATTTTATCGTATTTCATTTTTCATTTGTTTTGAACCAAAGAACAGCGCCTTGGAACATCCCATTTCTATTTTATCAAAAAATTGGATAGATGGGTTTGGACCAAAAAACTTAATGAAAGTTTGACCGTGGGACTCCGGCTTAAGACGAGCATATGTAGACGGGTATCAACATAATACGCTGCAAGCCACCATAAAGGTGTGTCAGGGGTTGAACCTCATCAAAGATACACTACCTATAATGCACAATGGGGATAAGTAGCTTTATTTTAATTTAATTATAGCTATTTTAAAAAATTATAGTAAAGCATGCAGAAACGTATTGTGAGTTAGGTTGGCAACATGTCGGTTTAAAGGTTTACTAGGCTAGCGATCAATAAACTGCTGCATTTATTAATGAATATATTCACTATAATCCCTAATTGTATGAGGAAAGAAAGACATCTTAAATCCGACGGTTCGGCGATGTTTCCCTAACATCATTGCAAATGGAAGACCCATTGCTTTCAACGCGGAAGATAGGTTTGAGCGGGTAGGACAGTGTTGAAATGTTGAAAGCACAAAGGTTAGCTATTCATTTTCAATTGAATCGTGTTTTTTCCCGGATGATTGGTCCACCTGAGATTCCGCAAGTTCTCTCGAGGGCTCTCACCAATCTTTATAGCGCGCGCTCACCTGTCATTTTTTCCGCCAGGAGAGCGACAACGAGATCACCCCTATTCAAATTTTTTCCCGATTCTTAAAATCACAAATCTTATTGGGAATAGCGAGTCTTTTGGACGGTAATTGTGCTCAACATGCTTGTGTTATTCACAACGCTAGTATGCACGTAGGAAAAGGTTTTTTTTGCTATTGTGCGAAGCGACCGACAGATATGGTCATTCACGCCATTGTGGATAGTTGTGTATTTGGGAATAGTCCGGAAATTTGATGTCTTTCAACATGTTACGCTGCTTCTCAAAGGATCTATGAGGGAGAAAATGGCCGAAGTCTATGAGGATAGAATTGATTTCCATTTCTCTAAAGGAAAAACACTGTAATATGAGAAGAACTCTAAGCATAATTATGTAAACACAAAAGTATGTCTAAGAGTATAAATAGAAGGCTACGGGGAAATCGCGTTGGTATGATGGCTAGAGTACTGGCCTCCCATCCCGAGGGCCCGGGTTTGATTCCCGCCAGTGGCGGATATTTCAGTGGAATACCGGTCCCCATTTGAGTGCCTAGTAGAGGGCTTTTCAAGTTCAGTACTCCGTCCGCCGGATGGGACGTTAAGCCGTGGTCCCCTTGGCGCCTTTCGTTAAGAGTAGGCTAATGCCGACGCCGGGTATCTCTTCACCCTTCCTTCGTTTCCTGAAAACTCCTACCGTTACCATATTACCCACCTATCCTAAATGACGCAAATGACCTCAGTTGTGGGTCGCCTCCCCTGAATAACCTTAACCAGAAGGCTACGGAATGAAGCAAAGTTGGCCCCGTTCTTGAAGCTTCTTTTCTTCCTTCAGGGCAATATTCTGGATGTTACCGATGGGAAAGTCATTTTTCAGGAAGCACTGACGAGATGGTGTTTCTCATACTCGATGGAATCTTCATCACAGATAGAGAGGGCTTGATAGTAGAAAGTACTAAGAATGGCACTTTTCTGCCTCAGGTGGTGGTGGAAGTTGGCATTCAGCTACCGGTTGGAGTGAGGTGCCTTTCGGTGTACAAAAAGGGCAAGTTGACCGTTGTACATGTTGGTGACTAAGACGTTTAAACGACAGTTTTTCCGATGTCTGAGGTTAATATGATAGTTTTGTTTTGGTTTTTCAAGGTCCGTAGGAAGCTATTGAGTTTGAGCTCGCCATGCTGCCAGAAGACAAAGGTGTCGTCATTATACCTCAAAAAGAGTTTAGATGTCTTGTGATATTTCTGCAGGGCCTTTTTCTAAAGCTTCTCCATAAAAAGATTGGTCAAAACGGGTGATAGCGCTGAGCCCATGGTTACTTTTTTTGTTGTTCGTAAAGGATGCCATCCGAAATAAAGAATGAGTTCTTTAGCCAAAATGCCACCAATTGCGTGATGTCTTCTTCTAGCCCCTCTGCGAGAAGAGACTTGGCGATCTCAGCGGACTCTTCTTTGAGGATGTTGGTGAAGAGAGTTCTGCGTCGGAACTAACAAGTAGATCGGTGTCACAGACTTTCACTTTCAATCCACTCTATGACATTAGTGGAGTTTCTAACATAGATAGGCAATCTACTATAAAATGGTAGGAGTTGTTTGGCAAGATATCTGACCTAATTATCTGTCTGGGTGTGTCCATAGCGCTTACGATGGGTCGAAGTCGAAATAGATTGCCATACTGGTAGATTTAAAATGTCATTTTTGCCGCGCACCATTAGAGAGGATAATAGGCAGCATAGCCACGTAAAGGTAGGTTAAATATTGTTAGAGCAGTCTGCTGAGGTAGCTCTTAGTGGCATGGTTAACATTGAATTTCAGCTCTTAGTTGTATATTTAGCATTACATAGTATCTCATACTTGCTTGGTATGCTACTCATCTCATACTTGCATAGTATCTCATGGCTTGGTAGCTCTTAGTTGAATGTAAATGGTGCATGTTTAGTGATCTTCACCCCCTGCCGCACACCCTCGTGGTGGCTTGCAGGGTATTACGAAGATGTTGATGTAGATGAAGTGGGAATCCGTCTTCGTGCAATTTGGGTAGTCCGTACAACCGCGGAGGTTTTGGCACGGGCTATAGGAGTCGTTGGTGTTCTTCAAGTGGGATGGAGGACTGTTATACCCAAACTCTTTTTCAGATATAACGGCGAAACCTTTGTCGTCTGGCCGATTGGAGAGTTCGAACTCAATGCCTTCCTACGGCACTTGAACAGACAAGAAAAATCTATCAGATTCACCAACAATTCAGACCTGAAGACGCCTGCTGCGTCGTTACATAGATAAATGGACGTGGAGAACAACCTGGATACGTAACTGGTTCTTGATATATGATATAATGAGCTAAAGTAGAAAATACTGATTTTAATTAGAGAGGAAAATAAGTGATAACCTTACAAGGGTGTACAAGTACAGACAGTCTCTAATATTAACATATATTTGTAGAATACTAAGATAAAAATGGGATTGGTTTGAGACAGGAGTGAAGGTAAGGGAAAATTGGTTAAGTCGGTGAAATGTGTAGATGATCAAGCGATAGTCAAGCTGTCAGCCAAAGTTGAAAAATTTTATGCTGAAAACAAGGTCACAGCTAATTTATGCTCATAGTAATTGCTCATATAATACTCATTTTTATATGTGGTTTTGGAGAAGGATGAAGAAAAGAAGTGGGTGGAAAGGAAGATGAATGAAACGCTAGAGTGTGAAACGAAGTGCTAGGGATGCTACGAGAGGTAAGGAAATTCACCAAAGAAATTAGAAGGCAGAATATCTAGATGAAGCGGATAAAAAAAGGCGAGGGAAGTTTGAAGGACGTGATAGAGGGAAGAATGCCGGGTAACGGAGTAGAGAGAGGAGAATAACTGGTAGTTTGGATAGAATAATGGGAGGCAGGAAGTATGTGGAGCTGAAGAGGGACACCTTGTAAAAAATAGGGGTCATGGATAAATTAAATGTCCATTTTTACCTCCCTCCACCGGTATAAAACTATTAATAATCCACGATTCAAGCGGAGTGGCTTGTAATAAAATGAAAGGCAGTAATAGAATTAGGTTTTAAGGTCTTTTAACTGAGAAGACTACATCGCACCATCTACTGCCTTACGAGAATTAAACCTTAAATCTTATTCCTTTCTTGACCACTAGGACTTTAAAGTTCCAGTAATTAAATAATTATTTTCAAAAAATTATAAAATTAAGGATATACTTTAGAAAAATAGAGATTTCAAGTGATTGGGACTTTAAAGTCCCAGTATTGAGGAAAGAGCTAAAAGACGCAGATTTGAACCAGCAATATTTTGAGTCCCCTTGCTGGCGCGTCAATGGCCCGACTACCACCGAACCAGCCCATCGTGTATAGTCTAAAGTGTTATGTGCTAGGGTAGTTTACCAGCCCGAGAATATTCCCAGTTATTTCGCTCACCGCTCCTTCATTCTTGTCCGGCAGCAACGGCCAGCGCTCCTCCCGGCCATTTCCTTCCGCCTGCCTGAGTGCGTCTGGCCCCGGAACAGCGACTTCGCGTTGAAGATGGATGCCAGCGCCGAGGACTGCGGATCGGCGGTGGCGGAGGCGAGGGTGGCGGTGGCGAAGGCAGCGCCCAAGGGCAGAGGTCGGGGGGAGGTCGAGAGCGACCCCCAGACGGCGTCCAACAAGAGGGCGCACCTCCTGCACATGATGGCGCTGCCCTTCATCCCCATAGCGGCGCTCATCGTGCAGAATTGCTGCGTCATGGCCGGCGCGCTCAGGATGCACTTCAATGCACGGAGTGTGGAGCACCAGGTGTGGAATCACGGATCTATCTTTCGCGTTATCGCAATCTTTATCGTTAACGCTTACCCCTTGTAATTATCTTTATTTATATAATTATAATTCTCCTTTCACGTTAGGTTGCCATTAATGTAATTGTACTTTATTTTTATGTATCTTATATTTATTATTTACGTTACCTCCTTTCTGCTGTGTTTAACAAAAAATCAGATTCACAACACATAAACAATACCCTCCTAATATTATACAACTACACAATCACTGTCTTCTTCTTCAGGCTCTCACTTTAAACAGACAGGCCATATATCACTGCACATATATTCGAGAGCATATTCACTGTTCACTTGACACACAAATACAATCAAATACCCTCTTAAAATTAAGTACATACAATATTTAGTGAGGAGTGGACTACTTAATTCCTCGAGTACGCTCTGGGGAGTTCCCGACTGTATCCTTCAACTTGCGATCGCTGCCTCCGTCTGAAACCCCGATTTCTCCGCCAAGGTGGTTGAAGACCAGCACCGTAACCCTATATGGCTGCAATTCCGCAATCCCGTCTGATAATTTCCCGACGTGGATTCAGCTCTCCTCGGGCAGATTTGTAGACCTCGTTGGCCATAGACAAACACCCGACGTGGATTCCACTCCAACCGGGCTGATTGTTAGGCCTATACGACCTCGTGTCGTTCTCTTCTCCCCGTTATACAGCGAACTCTCCCATTGTTTACGTTCGGCGAAAATATAACTTCCTTGCGTTTCTTGCCGTGACGACTAGCAATAACATTAGTTACATTTCCTTTGTTAAGTACGGCAAATCGCGAATGCCCCGAATCACCGCGCTCATTACCATAATCATCCATTGTAAAGCCCGACGCCATATTTTCCTATGTCTCTGTATGAAATCTTTGGACAAAATTGAAGATGGCGGCCCCTTGAATCCCATGCATAAGATTCCCAATTGGCAAGACATGGCTTGTAAATGACATGTTACACCCTAGAGTAGCGCAGGGTTAACAATAACCGTCTATAAAATTCGTTCCAATGTTTGTAATAAGCGATTTGAAGTGCTGTGCGAAAAATGGAGAATGGAGATCACGTTCTCTCTGACATAAGTTAAATCAAAAATTAATGATAACGCTAGCGCACGCGTTATGAAGATCCATGATCGAGGCCCTGGTGAGCGAAGCCGAAATCAATCGATCGGGGTGATTGATGTGACTTGGAATTTAAAAAACTATCGGCCACGTGAGGCTCGGTCTTATGCAGATTCAGCAGGTTGCTAGTGTCGGCTCGAAAGCTATGGGTGCTCAAGTTGGAATTTTGAGAAGTTGGAATCTTGGCGCTGTAAAAAAAATAAGTCGGAAAACGAATGAAACCCAGCAGAATTTCCACAGGGAAAAAATCCACCTTGACTGGAACTCGAACTCGGAACCTCTGATTTAAACCTGATTTCCGGGTATCAGGTACTCTGCCAGTTGAGTTACCGAGACTTCCTTCTCCCCTGTGGAACTTCCGGGTTCTTGTCTCGGTCGAGGTGGATTTTTTCCTTGTGGATATTCTACTATTGTGGATTTCATTGGGTTTCTCTGCTTCAGTATTCGCGGCTAGTTCGCAATCATTAAATTGAAATGAAGCACGGCTCCTTCGATCTTTTTCGTTTGCATGCGTTACTATCCATCATCAATATTTTTCAATACATATTTCCATAATGCTTCACAACGCAAGAGGATCTTTACTATTTTTCAATCCTAAGATTGTTTGAATGCATCCCTCCATTCTTCCCTATTCATTGCTACCTCAATTACATCCTGGCAATAGTTCTTTTCCTATATCCCTCTTTATTTGGCCCATCTGCGTGGTGTTTTCTTCTATTTCTCCCACGATTATGTTCTCGACGAATTCATTATGCCTCAGGGTGTATTCAATGCTCCTGGCATTCTCTCTCCCACTGCGCTCTTTATGGACATTAACGCAAGAGGACCAATGTAGAAAACTAACCGGGCAAGCGAGCAAATCTGCTCTTTTATCGTATTTCTCCGAATGTAATGGGGAAGTATGAAGCTGAAAGTTTTAATCATAACAAAAAGTCTATACGTGAATGTGCAGTGTTTTGAAATATATAAGTGCTTTTTTTCAGCAAAAAAAGCTCCGAACTTGTGTCCTTTGTTTCCTTTCCGGTATTAAGTAACGAATTGTGTATCTTTTCGATATTTCGTATGTAGTCCCATCGTATTGAAGATCATTCCCGGTAGCTTGTAAACTGACTGGGATTTTCAATATCATAACTTGAACGGTCCCATTTTCTTACTCATTGTCAGCTATACCGCCATCGACTACACACCCTTACTGTTATCTACACTCAAGTTGTGGTCCTCCCGTATCATCTCAAGGTCTCTCCAAGTAATACTCCGATATTTTACATATATATGTGGTTCTAATGAACATTTCCCTCTCCACAGGTGGGAATTGCGGTGGAGGGCAGCAAGCTCTTGGCGGCATTGCAAGCTGAAAGGGGAGAAATAGCATTGGGTCTCATCACAAACACGCGGAGGTAGGAGACCATATACCCTTCTCTATAATATAAAACGCATTATCGATACAATCGATTCTATACTTCAAGCAGAGTGGGTTAAATTGGGAGTGAATCAAATGCCCTCAGTGATGTAATTTTCCGCCAACTTCGGTAAATACTTCAATCACGTGAGCATCGTACTGAGAGATAACCCTGATATTATATAAACCCGTTTTTTCTACTTTTTTCACGCCCTACCTCCTATAACTCTCCATAACATTCTAAAGTTAAAGCCAACGCCGGGTTTCTCTTCGCCCTTCATTTGTTCCCTGAAAACTCCTAACCCATTCAAGCTATCACATCATTCCCGGGTTCGATTCCCGGTAGTGGGAGATATTTTTAATTGGTAATCCGGCTTTCTTTGTTCCCTGAAAATTCTCTGCCCTTATCAAATTTCGTTTCCCCACCTTTCCAAAATGTCACTATGGACCTTATCCGTTGGTCGCCACTCCCAAATTACTACTAGTCGAAGAGATTAATGTGGACGTAGTCACAAATAACGAAGCTCGCGCTCGCGTTCTCGCTACATTTTAAACTGTGCTTTGGAGTGCAAAAACTTGATCGCAGTCTTTCATATTTTCTCTGCCTGGTGCTTGTAAGCACTATTCCGATGTAAGGCGCGTACGCTTATTTGGGGTTATCGCTATCGTTATCATGAACGCAAATCATTCTCGAAGCCCCTGATGAGGGAAACCGTCCTATTGTTTTTTTTCTACCGGCTGATATTAGTGACTTTTGGCACAGACAACATTTGAAGCCTGGCAATACCATTTTCGCTCTTTTGAGCGTAAAATTACGATAACAGGAGCGCATGCCATGCAAAAATCCTTGATTTATCTCGAGGTCTAATTCACGGATCAATGATCCCGGTCCAGATCTACAATCTTACCTTCGAGGATATACTAAGGAGATGCAGAATGAAGCAGGTGACACTGCTAGTTAGTGTTAATAATTAATATTTGGACCATTTAGGCAAAATAAAAAGGGAGTTTATGATAGTTATGTTTTGCTGCAATGAAAAATAAGCGCTCTTGAGTTGAATCGAAGGAGATTAGTCGATTATATTGGCTTGTCAGGACAAGGAGACTTTGTATTCGTACTAATTGCCAAAGTATACATACCAAGGTCCGTGTCTCATAACTTTTTACCTTAATAATGGATTTAAATGTGACTATGATGTAAAAGACAGCATTTCTGGGCAAATTGGTGTCCTAAGGTACGTCTTAGGAGTAACGTATGTTGCGCCGGATGCATTTGTTAATTGGTTTAGAGATTTTGTGGTGAATATATATCTGAGAAGGAAAAGCCGCTGCACTAATTTATTTTGGATCGCTCTGTTGATGCGTACCATTGATAAACTGCCCATTAACATGTAGACACCCTAAGAAACTCATGATCCAATCGTTTTCTAACTTTCACTTCTCTCTCGCAGGCCTTCACTCGATGTCACCTTCAAGAACACCGAGATAGCGATACAGCGCGCAATGCTTCAGTTTAGGACTACGTTTTTACTGCACAATATCGACATGGATAGTCTCCTGGCCAACATCAGGTATGGGTTGTTGAAATATGCCAAAATTATGCATAGTAAGTGTAGGGTATCAATTACTATCCGATTGTGTTGACGGATCTCTTTGATTATAACTTTCTTTTCCTATTCTTTCTTCTTTTTTCAGTGCCAAACGAAGCGCTATCCTGGAGCCTGCGTAAGTAACTATGTTATTTCTAAAGTCAAGTAAATATAGAGGTAGGCACAGTGCTGTGAGGTTTGGTTAGTGAATACCTTTCGGCTATATACCTGGTTAAGTAGGCTGCTGGTGAAATGAAGACAATGGGTATTTGTTTGACAACATTTATTTGGCCAGTTTTGGGTGGGCCATAGCAGTAGTGCTAGAGTGTGGGGAATATTTAGTATTCTATGGCGACATCATGGATGATGGGTTTGTAATAGCTAAAGTAGGAGAAAACCTTGTACGCGCGTCTCCTCTGTCTGCTCCTTCTTGCGTATTCGGCAAACTCTTGATCTCTCCGCACTCGTCATAGATTTCGACTTCTCAGTACAATTTTGTACATCTTGAACAGTTCTTTTAACCTGCTTTTGATTCCTATGCTGCAATTGAATTTTAGGTTGATATTTAAGCCTCATGGTGAAGTCTCCAACAAATAGTTATTTTCACTCCACCGAATTTTCAAACAAATAGTTTAAACTGTAAAGTAGTCAAATTGAATTTTATAACTCGTTGTTCTCTTCAATTTAAGCACTCTCGCTTTGATCCGTCGAGTAAAACTGAAACTACATCTACATAATTCCGGCAAGCCATCACAAAGGTGTATGGCAGAGGGTGAATTCATACTAAACATGCATTACAAATCATGCATAAAAAGGATTAGTAATAATATACTATAGCCTAAACTTCACAGTTCAATAAAGATAAAAATAGCAAAGCAAGCATGCTAAAACATGCTATTAGTTGGGTTAGCTTAAAGTCCATATACCAACATGCAACTACGTATGCCTTCTATTAATACATACATATTTATGCCATTGGATATATTTACAGATATTCATATCTCTAATTGTACGGATAAAGAAGGATATTTTGAATCTGTCAGTTCGACAATCAATTTATCTAATTTTGTGATTATGATCCAGTCTACTATAGTGAGTTGGAGTTCGCAAAATATGTTTTACGTCATCATTGAAAATATTATCTTGGAATTTATTTGTGAGATTAAGTCTAAATTTCAACATACAATCTGATAATGATTCCCATTTTAGTTCATTTAATAGACTGGTTACGCTAATTATAGTTATCGCCGTTAAACAGCGTCTAACATTAAGTTACAGATGTTGAAGAGCCCAGCGTATGCCCGAAATATGACTCACTTACGCCACCGCGTGGTACAAAGGGGAGGTCTAGACGATGCGGTAGTGCACAGGAGTATATCAAAATAAGAGGACAGGAAATCGCTTAGCAAGGATTTAGATGCAATTCAAGAGTGGTGCGACAAATGGCAGTTAGAACTCAACCTTAAAAAGTGTGTAGCTATCACTTTTTGGAGGAGGAATAATTCGATAGAGCGTACCTATAATATTAGTAACACGAAGATCGAAAACGTTGAAGCCATAAGATATTTAGGTGTAACAATCACTAAAGATTTATCGTGGGGAAGACACATAAGGGAAATATGCGGCCGAGCGAAGAGAAAGCTAGGATTTATAAAAAGAGTGCTTGGGAAATGTGATGAGAAGACAAAAGAGCGATGTTACTTTTCACTAGTTAGGCCCTAATGTTAGTTAGGATCCTAATGAATTAGGTTTGATCATAGAACTAGACAGTGTGCAGCGTAGAGCAGCTAGGTTCGTTAAAAGATGTTACGATAGGTTGGGTAGCGTTTCAGAATTAATACAATAATTAGGGTGGGAATCATTATCAGAGCTTAGGTTAAAGTACAGATTAAATCTATTAGAGAAATTTCTATCGGATAGCTTTACTGAAGATTTTAGGCACATATTAAAAACACCAGCGTATTATGCTAGATTCGACCAGCCAAATAAGATTAGAGAGATAGATTGTCGTACCGATAGATTCAAAATGGCTGTTTCCCCCGTACTATAAGAGAACATAATAGGCAGCATAGGAAAGGGATAGGTAGGGGAAATATTTTAGAGTATTCTGTAGTGCATGATGCATGTATTAACCCCTCAAATACTATAGATACTAACAATCTAGTTACATGAGACACTTTAGTTGCTTGTTTGCATGTTAGTAGTGCATGCTTGGTGATCTTCACCCCCTGCCACACACCCTCGCGGTGGCTTTCAGGGTATCGTGTAGATATAGATATAGATTGCCATACCGGTAGATTTAAAATGTCAGTTTTCCCGCGCACCATTAGAGAGGATAATAGGCAGCATAACCACGTAAAGGTAGGTTAAATATTGTTAGAGCAGTCTGCTGAGGTAGCTCTTAGTGGTATGGTTAACATTGCATTTCAGCTCTAAGTTGTATATTTAGCATTTCATGGTATCTCATACTTGCTTGGCCGCATGGCTTGGTAGCTCTTAGTTGAATGTAAATGGTGCATGTTTAGTGATCTTCACCCCCTGCCGCACACCTGGTAGAAACGTAAACAATACATAATTGACCCTTACGAAGCGGGGTGCGCCATAATGCCCCATGTTAAAAAAATCTCAAAAACTACACTGAAAACCCCAAAATATTTTCCCGTATAATTTTAGAGCATAATTAAAGGAACAAATATTGCAATTATGAAGAAAATCTATACACCTGTAAATTTCGACCCAGCCACCTTAAATACTATAGATACTAGCAATCAAGTTGCATGAGACATTATAGTTGCTTGTTTGCATGTTAGTAGTGCATGCTTGGTGATCTTCACCCCCCTGCCACACACCCTCGTGGTGGCTTGCAGGGTATCGTGTAGATGTAGATGCAGGGATGGATGGCAGATGGAACAGTTTTGTCTATTTCTCACCCTGATGCATACTTTTTATTTTTATTATTTCCTTAACTTTATCTGCTGACGTACTTTAATTTATTCCTATTTTGATATAGGATCACTTTTACTTGCATATGACAATACCAAAACTATATATGTCAGTAATAAAAATCTACCGTGAAATCCTGATTCAAGACGACACCCACAGTGGCATATTTTCACGTAATCCCAGGTTAAACTGTGTTGGATCCTTCACATCAAATGCTTAAGGCATACCCATGGATTTTCGTTTACTCATTGTTCCTTTCCACGATCACACCTGAAAAAATTGATCAGCTGCTTGGCATGCTCAAAATCAACTTCAATGCTGGAATCAATGAGTTCAGCACTCACATTTTCAATGCAGCCCAATTCCTAAAGTCTCGATAGCACATCAATTCTTTCCAATAAATGAAATGTTTGCCGGTTTTTTCGAGAGATACTTCCACGGAGTGCAGTGATGTAGTTCCTGGTGTTGTCCGCAGGATTGACGGCGGGGAAAGAGCGCAGGACTTCCAAGTCTGGGAGTTGGAGGACTACGGGGTTGTAATAGCCTTGGCTCTGGAACACCTGGTGGGAAGGATACGGGACATGTCATCAGCCACGAGCACTTGGAAGTAAGTTTGAATTTTGCATTCCTCCTGCTGAAAACCTAGACCTTATCTGATCCCATTGAATTTCGATATCTGTACGCTTTTTCAGAAACTTAAGTTAGGTAATACTCAGTACAGTATTACACGTAGCGCAATCAAAATGTAGATACTATTCATCCATTCATGATATTAAATGACTCAAGTAAAGATAAGTTTCATCACCGCATGTCTTCACCTCTAAGATTGGTTTGATGAAGCTCATGGCGGATTCTTCTAATGGCTAACCTCGTCATATTCACATTTTTTTCTCTTTTGACTCCTTCACCACTTGCTCCGTATTTCTCATACGAGGCCATTATCCTCATTCACCTTTCTCTCGAGGGTACCTCAAGGTAAGGTGGATTACTGAGTAAGATTTGTTGTCGCCTTCATCCGCTCCGGGCCGCCAGCGTCTGTTGATGTAATATTCCTTTCTGCAGTGGATTATCTTAACACCTTTTCCCCTATTCTGCATCTTTTCTCTAATCATTATATTTCCTACCTGTCTTCCAATGTGACATCCTATTTCCCTATGTTTTGCTTTTTTCGCCCACACGGTACCATATCCTTCGCAAGATATTCCACACAGAAAAAAACCATTCGCCTTTTAATTTAATCTTATCTTTTCCTTCCAAATAAATATTTCAAGGTATAACAGGACAGAGAAAATTTATTAAACTTGATGGGCTCAAAAAATGAACAAGACAGAGACATAATCTGAGCACGGAGTAATACAAAAAAAATGTGATTAAATGCGAGACACTCGAACCAAATATCCACGCCAAGGTAGCAAGCACGCAGATCTCCACTCCGACCTCTCATGCCCAGAAATAGCTGTGACGGGAAATCAACGTCAAATGAACGTGCAATGCGGGAATACATGCCGTCATGGGGCGTAACGGGAGATACAGAGTATGTCGACCTCAAAGTCTGAAATTCACATTGAAAACATCCATATATGTATTACATTTAACTTGGAAACTTGAAGTACAGAATCCATATACAATCTACGGTAGTCGTATGATCATCGATATATTTTATTAATATTAATAAGGTTGCTGTTGATTTGTGCTAAATAAATTTCACTGAATACGCGATCAAAATGTTAAACAGATACGACAAATAATCGCAAATAATGAATCTATTAATATTAAATAATAAAATCCCAATAATTGCTTTTTATATGCTATCAGCCTAGGGGAGAAAGAAGTGGGACTGAATTAATGTCGCCGTCGTGCTATAGAACTACCAGCGGTTAACATTTATAGTTTATAATATATTTTTATCTCATATAGCCACGACCTTGAGCAATTAGGAAATTTTTAGGCTTGCATCGCGTGTCCGCTGCATGTATTCCAAGGGGGGTAGCCGACGGGCCGCGCGAGAGAAGATTGTAAATGTTTAAATATTTATAAAAAACGCATTTATGAATTGCCACTAAATTTTATTTTTGGAATGGTTAGCTGGGTATGTTTAAATTACGGAAAAAAAGTTTCGGCCGATTCTGAGATCGATTATTTGAGAAAGGTTTATTAACAATTTTTTGAACATTAGTAATTCACAACAATAGGGTTTAGAATAAAATAATTTTTTCTTGATATATTTGCATTCAATAAAGATTTAGCTTTAAAAAGAGCTATTAATCATTGCTGTATGACAATTACAAGCGGAGATATAAGTGATAATATGATTTAAGGCTCGGATTTTTGCTAAAAATGCGAAAAAATTAAAACATGCATAATTCGCTCAAAAAATTTGTTTTCACGAAACTGTTTGAGGGTATTCAGTTTGAGTTGATTTTGTTCCCATACACCAATTTTTATCAAAATCTGAGACCCTAAGGGACAAACGTTTGTTGAATTGAGGTGGAATGACCCATATGAATAGTTGTTCTGTAGGCCTTCTTGTTATTTTGTTATATGTATCCAAACTCGAGCGCACATAATTTCTGCGCCGATAGTAGGTTGTCTCTTATCTTTTTCGACTTTTTGATCGGACTTCTCTTTTTTCCGCTCTTCTTGGTGTTCCTTCGCATGCTACTTTATCTTTTCATTTTACCTTCATCATTCTTCGTAGCACCACGTTTCAGGTACCTCCAGCCTTGTCTTCTCTGCTGCTGTTATCGTCAATGCCTCACTGCCTTGAGGAAGCATGGTCCAAATGTAAGTTCTAATGAAGTGGTTTCTTACTTTCAAGCTTGTATTTCCAGCTGTACGTTGATTCTTCTTACGGTAGAATTCCCTCTTTGTCAGACTTATTCTACGAACTATTTCTTTCTTATTTTAATTTTTTTATTGTTAATTTTAGTCATCCTGTTGCTAGTTATCTTGCCTCCTAGATAGCAATAATCTTTACCTCTTCAAGCCTCTATTTCTGAGTTTAGCATCGGGTTTAGCCTCCTTTACGAAATGCCTTCACCTTTCGTTTGCTTACTGACCTTCGGGATACATTTCGTCACTGCATTAAAGTATGTTAATTAAAGGCCTGAACAAGTTGAACAGATTCAGACTTGATAGTTGAAAGGTGTGCGTATTAAGTCTCACACCACTCTCCACCACCACTTTTCTCCGGGATATTTAAAAATAATACACGTTTTAACTCATAGTCGACCGCAGGCAGGGGCGCAGCAGGAGGGGGGTAGGAGGTTGGGGCTTAAACCATCCCCCCAGGGGAACTAAAAAATTGTGACGGACTCGCAAAAAAGTCACGTAGACTTCTTCTGCTGAACATTTGTTTGCTTGCCTTTCTTTTTCTGTGCATTTCTTTGTAAATGTAAATAACAGATTTTCTTTGCGTTTAATCAACTTATGTTTTTGCGCCTATCTACAACCTAAATATTTAAATAATAATTAGTCTTTGGGCGTGATATCTTATACATGCAGCATATAAGTTTTTTCATTATAATGGAATTATATTCCCTTACGGTATTTTAGAAACTGGTTTGTCACGATTAATATGAATCTTATTACACTATGATCTTATTCAACTTTAAAAGAAAGCATTCTTTTTTAAATAACTATACATTGAGTTTTCTTAAACTTCAAAATAAATTACCACCTAAAAATAATATTTTATTTTGAAATGTCCAAGTATCAATATTTAAGATAAAAGAATATTAATAATATTAATGTGATAAAATGTCTGATGAATACTAAATGAATGTGAAAGGTAAATATTAACCCTAGGCAGAGATAGACCGCTTGTGGGTACATTCCAATCCAGGTGAACCCCCACAAAAGATACTCCTGGTTGCGCCCCCATCCTCAGGTACAGGGAAAACTTGAAAGGAATACCATATTTTCAGGGCCCTTCCTTTCATTACATAAGTATTGGTTATATTTTGTGAATATTAAATATTTTAATTAGTTTAGCTTAAAATCCTTAACTCTCTTAAAATCCAGACGAATTCCATCTGTTAACGCAGCTGTAGGAGCATTGCGATAATGTGAAAATGTTATCTGATAGAGGAATCGACCCTTCCCCGTGGACTACGCCTTGTCGTGGTGGGATTGGGGCTTGCGTGTTCCCGTGACCCCTAGAACTGCACTGGCGGGAGCAACTAATATTGCTCCTGGTAGGGTCACCCATGCCAGATAGGTCGAAGGGTAGGAGTCTGACGAAAGGTAACCCACGTACCGTACTCGCAGCGTCTGTTCCTCGGTGAGGCGGCTGTGAGAAGGCGTCCGACCCCAGTGGGGCAGCCTATCAAGTGATGGGTCACGTTAAAAACACTATTGAGACAGGCAACGGGAAACCACCTCAATTAAACTCTCCCAAGAACACATGGACTTGAACAATAGAGAATTGAATCCTGGCAACTTCGGGGTCCGGGACCATATTAATGGGGCGGGTGTCGTGCCCGGGGCAGCAGTGAAGAAGAAACAAGAGAGGAAAGCAACAATGCTAGGGATCGGGACATTAAACGTTAGCACGATGTTAAGGGATTGAAAACTAGGGAACATTAAGCGTGAAATGGAGAGGGGAAAGAATGATTTGTTGGGATTAAGCGAAGTAAGATGGAGAGACCAGGGGGACTTCCGGAGTGAAAATTACAGGGTTATTTACATTGGAGGGAAAGAAACCCAGCGGGGAGTAGTAGTTGTATTGAATGCAACATTAGGAAAAAGGGTGTTGAATGTGGAACAGGTAAGCGGTAGAATACTGGCTATCGAAATCAAAGCGAAGCTGACGAATGTGGTCGTAGTGCAGGTTTACATGTCGACACGGGGACATGGAGAAGATGAAGTAGACGAAGTATATGGCCAGTTGGAAGAATTAATCGGGAAAGTAAAGGGCAGGAAGGAACTAATAGTTATGGGAGATTGGAACGCTGTAGTAGGGGAAGGGAGGGACGGAAGTGAAGTAGGGGAGTATGGGCTGGGTGTAAGAAATGACCGGGGCGAGAAAGCAGTGTAGTTCTGTAGAAGGAATAATTATATCACTAGGCAAAGATGAAGTAGACGAAGTATATGACCAGTTGGAAGAATTAATCAGGAAAGTAAAGGGCAGGAAGGACCTAATAGTTATGGGAGATTGGGACGCTGTAGTAGGGGAAGGGAGAGACGGAAGTGAAGTAGGGGAGTATGGTCGGGGGGAAATGGATAAAATCAGTGAGGTTTTGGCGGATGACGAAAAATTAGTCAGCCAGTCAGCGCGTGGCTTGCAAAAAATGCTGGATGTATTGCAGGGACAGTGTGAAAGATACGGAATGAAGATAAACCAGAAAAAAACGAAAGTAATGCGATTTTCAAGAACAAAAAGGGCCAGTATAACGATAAAAGTAGGAGGTCAGAGGCTAGAGCAGGAAGAGCAATTTAGCTATCTAAGTAGTGTGTTGGAAGAAAAAGGGTATAGCAGCATTGAAATGAGAAGGAGAATCGCATTGTCAAAAGAGGCTTTTCTCGTTGGCGTGAACTGATGACAGGGACGTTGAGTAGGGAAGTGAAGAAAAGACTAGTGAAAACTTTAATATGGAGCGTTGCATTCTATGGGGTGGAAACGTGGGCTTTACGAAAAGAAGATGAAAATAGACTTAGGGCTTTTGAGATGTGGGTGTGGAGAAGGATGGAGAAAGTAAAGTTGGTCGAAAGGAAGATGAACGATGAAGTGCTAGAATTGGTAGGAGAGGAAAGAAATTTGATAGATGAAATCAGGAGAAGGCAGAAGGTGTGGATGGAAAAGGTAATGAAAGGGGGTGGCGTTTTGAAAGAAGTAATTGAGGGAAGAACGTTGGTTAAGTGGGGAAGAGGTAGGAGAAGAACGGGTAGCTTGGATAGAATGATGGGAGGCAGAAGGTATGAGGGGCTGAAGAAGGACATAGTGTGAAATTTAGGGGGTGGGAAGAATCACATGTCCATTTAGACCTACCTTCACCGGTAGAAAACTAATAATAATAATGGAGGAATCGAGTGGAGAGTTTCATTTAAGTAATTATCAATGGGTATGGTGATTTGTGGACATAAATACAGCTATAGAAATCGTCGTCTTCAAATTCAGCGCGTTTATTAAAATACTTGTTGAGGAATAAATAGAAGCGGCAATTTGGTGATAGGCATTGTTGGGATTTAATGATGGTAGGTGAGTAGGGTTCTTTAGAAATAAAAGGTCAGTTTTTATCTAGTATATTTGTCGCTCCTAGTGGTAACGGTGTACAGGGCTGCTATTTTATAGGAACAACAAAACCTTTTTTTCCCCCCGTACTTACATTTTATGAAATGAGCTTTAAGTGATAGGATAAATGAGAAGGAGTTAAGATAGAGTAAGGGTTCCTCATTGTACTAATTCCTCGAGTTCTGACGACAAAATACTGGCAATATAGGGTTTGAATCAGCTTGGTAAAGTGAGGGCCTGTCCACTCAAAGGTCGCGGGTTCGAATAATTCCTCATCATGGGTGTTGTGATTGTCTTTCGATTGGGCTTGGATTTATTTTGGCTTGATTGTATCTTAGCAGTTAACTCATCTCAAAACTTAATTCTACTATTACTACTAGTGAGAATTCCGTGAGTTGAGAGTGGCAGTCCCCAGCCGATACATTATCCACTCAGTAACACAGAACTGAGTAAATAAACATGTATTGTCTATAATTTAGAATAATTAGGTTTTGCTAAGCAATGCCTCAATTGATCCTTTATAGCTTACAGATAGAGGTATATTGAAGACTATTTAATAAAGATGAATGATAGCCATGTTTTGAAAGAGAATACTGAGTGCTTTTGACGGTGTGAAGGAATTAAATATTTAATAAACTGAAGAAGCAAAAATAACTTTCCAGAGGGTCGGATGGCCGTTATAAATGGTAAAAAAACGCTATAGGGGCAAGAAAAGGCCAATATGCCTAAACCTAGTGACTTCAAATTCCGAAGTAAATTAATTTATACATTTGGTAAACTATGAAGTGAGAATGAATTTCTTGTGCGTAGCTTCCGAGCTATGAGTACAATAAAAGGCTTTCTCTTCTTCTTTCTTCTATTTACATGCAGATTATTGTCATCATTCGCGGGAGATGATACCATTGTTAATTTGTGGGCAACCTTCTTTATCCACAAATGAAAATGAAAAGTGATACAGTGCCTTATATTGAAACCAGGCTTCTCGTGGCGTACAAGAACATCCTGTGTTGCGTGGAGAACCTGAGCATAGCGACCCTTTACGGGATGCATTACTTCGGGAGCTCTGGAATCCTGACCCCGGCGCCTTTTGCCGCCTTCGTGCGACGGGACTCCCTCGGAGACGAGTACCTCACCTCGGCCACCCATTTCTCTCCTCGCCTGGAGACGGAACTCGAAAACTTCAAGGCGGCCCCAAACTCTCCTTTCGTCAACATAACCCTTCGGTAAGGACCGCGATGATTAAAATCATTCAACCATTCAATTCAGCTATTCCTTCGAGATCTCTCGACTCTCTACACTCTCGATTACTTGAGAGTTGCAATTTCTTACTAGAAATATGTTTTTTCCTCCCATTCCATTGCCACAACGTTTCAGCGAGAAAGTTATTTTGATTCGCGGGTGAGGGAAATTCATGGTCAGGCCCTCTTTTCTCTTGTGCTCATTTTTTCTTGCATGCAAATCTTGCTAAGCGTATTACTATAGTAAATTATGATTACAATTTTCCCCTGTTTTAAGAGAATTTTTAACGACTGGTGTTTTGTATTACAACGTTTTCAAGCGAACCTTTCAAGGTAGTTTTGAAGTACTTTTCTTGAAAATGTTTAGCACCACGAAAATTGTTGTAAATAATTCCTCATAAAACAGTGGAAAATTGCTGTTATAATTTATTACGGAGAATTTTCGCCATTCAAGCACGAAAAATATTATTTCAATGCTTCAAGCGGTAAAAGTGTCTTTACTTTCTTTAATTATTATTGTCATTTAAAATGCTGCAAGTTGGGATGATAATTAGATACCTTTATAGATAACTAGCATATTTAATTACAGCCCAGAAGTTTTTAACGCCTTTTCTTAAAAATTCTGCCATTTGTGGGAAGTGGCTCAACTAGTTATGCTGGCAGACTTTTCCAATGGACTATAATTGTTTAATTTATGACTTAAAATTATTTTACATTCGTCCTTTGTAGCAGGCATTTTACCTTTTGTTGGTGATTGTTTCTTCTGATAAAATTTGATTTTTCCACGTCCTTGCCAAATTCTTTCCATGCTTTTTTCCCCGCCGCTATCATATTTCTCCTAATTTTTAAAGTTTCCCAGCTCAGTACAGTCACAATCTCTTTCCTCCGATGTGTCCCCAATGTGAATCTTACTTCCCTTCTTTGAACCTTGTCCAATTTTGCGATATGTCCTACTTCCCTTACTTCGTATGGGTCCCATACTATTGGCGCATACTCTAATTGGTAGCCGACCATGGTAGCTAGGCTAACGGTAACACTCCGGACCGGCAACCTAAGGGTCGCCGGTTCTAATCCCGCCTAAGGCACGGATGTTGTGTTTGTCTTTGGTTTGAAAACTTAGGTTAGACAGTGGGATAAAACCTTAGCCACTGAAGCACCTAAAACCCAACTCTCCTATTGCTTAAGATCAGACCAAGATCTTGTAAGCCTTTTCTTTATGGTTACACTTCTCTCTTTAGGTTTAAGGAGGTTTTAGGAGGTTTATCATCGCCCAATGCAATGTTTTGAAACGTTTTTTTGCTACGTAATCAGCTTTTGCGCCCCATACTAAATTTATAGTTGTGTAAATACCCAAATACTTACAAATGTCACATTTGGGAATGATGTCATTGGGAAGTCAGTAATATTGTTGTTGAGTAATTTATATTCGTCCACATTTTAATTCATTCCGTTATTTTTCACCCAATTCGCCATTTTACTCATGTCGCGAGGAAGGAATCACGTTCCTTTTCAATTCGCTTATAGATTACGCAGTCATCCTAAAAGGCATAAGGTGTGTTCAACCCGAAGGTTGGTTTTTTGATAGGAGAGGGTAGAGCTCACCCCGTAATAAGCCAATGGCGTGTGAAAGTCACACATTCAGGGTATGGGGGCCAGTTCCTTTCCTTGGGCCACCTGCGTTTTCCCTCAAGTTCTGACACACAGAAAATTGAATAGCGAGGATTTTTAGTTGGGGGCGTCCAGAAGGCTCTTGCTCAGTATTTGAACCAGGGACCCTACGGTCAGTAGCTCAGTGCTCTACCCACTAGGCCACCACGATCCCCCTAAAAGGCATATTTGAGAAATAATTGCATTCTGGAAATCATTAATATAGGTAAAAAATAAAAGCGGTACAAGGATGGTACCAAGTTTCTCTCCAGAGTTATCCTGGTTTCTTTGAAACTCAATCAACCCGTAGAGATCGACCCTTCAAGAAATCCTTCGCTCGTAATATTATTCTGCCATCCCCTTGTAATGCCAATCGGCTCATTTTGAGCATACAGTAGATTTACTAGGTTTAGACTCTAGATTTAATAGGTTATTAAATCTAGAGTCTAAACGTCCACTCATCCAGCGGGAAAGTTGTATTTCTGTACGCATCCTTCAGTGTTTATTAGGGAAATAGCTAAATGCGTGCAATCACTTCACTGTGTACCGTTTCTTTTCAGGGTAGGCACCTTGGTTTACTCGATTACTTTACTCTCTTATTTAGCCTTCACGTTTGTTTTTCCTCTATTGCAGGGGTTCCCAACCGGTGGTACGCGGGAACGTTTCAGGTGGTACGCGTGGGTGATACGAGCGATTGACTAGTCAGGGCCACTGTGTGTGTGAGCACGCAAACTTTACTGCCCGTTTGCCAAGCGCTGACGTCTCTATATATTTTTAAATAAAAAATTAGCAAGAAAAAATCTATGCATGGATCATTCCACGTCAATTCGACCAGATAATCGGTCCACGATAATTCGACCGGATAACGAAATTTGGGCGACGAAATAGTGCACGCATTTCTTTGAAAAAAGAACTGAGAAAGAGGTTTCGGTGAGGAGAGTAGTACTGGAAGCGGAGGACGGGACAAGGTTTGTCAATTGTTCTCTGAGGCCAGGTGCCGCTCTTTATAGGTTATAAGGCTGCGGTCACACCTGGGCGAAGCAAATAGCGATATGCACGGGCAAAGAGTTGGTATAGGGTTAAAAATTGGTGAGGAGAAGATGAATGAGAAAGTTACTGAGATCTGAAGACACCAGAGTACCATAGCTTCGGCCAGTAGGCGGGCGCCGCGCCGCGGTGACCGGTGGGCGTCACGCCTTCACTCAAAAATATTTTTCTTTCTTAAATGAAATATTACTTCTGGCGAACTTTTTTAATTTGTAGAGGAGGGTTGTGTCTACAACATATTTAAAAAAAATAGCAAAATCGAAAGCATAGGTGCATCGTCAAAAATGGATTTGAAACTTCAAAATTGTTATAAACTTTATAAAATAGTTTATATTTCAAAATACAATCCCTTATTATATTTTTTCAATGCAATGCCTTTCAAATAAGCCCTTAAGTAGCTCAAATAGTCTCTGAGATATACTGTAAAATGTGTATGTAACTTTTCCAAAATTCGAATTTTGCAAAGTTTCGGAAACGGTTGCGTTATTTGCAAAAACGGCTTTGGGGTTTTCATTTTCTTATCAAATGGAGCCGTTATGCGAAATTTGGTAAAAATAGGTGACCATAAGGGCAATCACCTGGTCGATTTGACATGGAATGACCCATATATATTTATTGTTGTCTTCATAAAGGGTTGACAAAACCGAAAATACAGGTGCAGCCATAATTAAATATGAAGTTTTATCAGTAATTTAATTAAAGTAAAACAAGCCACTGGGCACTTTTATGACAGTAAATACATGTTTCTAAAAAAATATAGGACTGTTGGTACTTCAAAATGTCTAAAAATTTCAAGTGGCACGCAGTTGATAAAAGGTTGGGAACCCCTGCTCTATTGAATTCACGCGCAGCTTCATGCATGTTTCTGTGACTCTACTATTAGTACTCTCTCTTCCAAGGCACCTGTTACCTCTGGCGAATTAAATCGTTATAATGCTCACTTTTTAAGATCAAATAAACCAGCCGGTCGAGGTAGCCAGGTCGCTAATGTGGCACCCTGGCAACCCTAGGTATCGCGGGTTCAAATCCCGCCATGGACGTGAATATTGTTTTTGTCTTAGGTTTTATTGTAGCCTAAATGGCCCGATATAACCCGTAAGCAGTTGGATAAAGTAAAAATCGTATTCTATTAGCTATACAGTGTCGTGCTTCCGCATCGTGGTTATTTCGTTCTGGGTGTGTTGCGCTTACAAGGTAAGAAAAGGAAATTGGACTTTTTGAGGCATTTGAAATTCTTTACTTTCGTTAAATGTGTCTATTGTTAATGACCATTTGTTTATGACCCATCCCATTTTACGTCGAAACATTCCCGAAGGAAATTCTTAAGTGAGTCGGCCGCCGAGGGACTATGAGGCCAAGACCTCCCAAATCCGCCAACATCCCCTTTCCTTTAAACTATCCTCCCCTCCCTCTTTGGGTTCAGGGTATATATCCTCACTTTGGTGAATTACTCTGTGCCATGAAACTGGCAATGAGCTGTCAAAACTACGACCGTTGAATAAGTTAGTGTGGACAGAGTTATTAGTTTTATTGTCGCCTCGATTCATAAAGTAAGACCAGAATCAGGCGCTTGCATTAGATTTTATTTATAATTATTCATCGAGTATTTGGTGACAGTTCTGTTGTCTATTCCTCACATTTAGTTATATTAGTGCGACCACTTCAATAGACTCAACAGTTGAGGAACGGTTGGGAACTTCCTGCTGAACGCTCAATGATTACTCACCTGTGAGTCAACATGTTATGGATCATGTGTATTTTTTCCCACCGGGAATTTTGAACCGGTGAATAGATTACACATGCTAAGAAGCAATATGGCAGTGCCCATGAATTATTTTACAGCTATAACCTTTACTTCCAATTTCTTGGGAATGACGTTTACCATTACTTACAACTTCGAAAAACACTTAAAGTTGAATACAGTTTTGAAATTGATTAACTCAAAGAATTAAAATGGTATTTTCAAGAAAATAGACTGGGTTTGTACGTACAAGCCCATTTTAGTATGTCCACTAGAATAAAATGTAATAAGTAACGCAGTACCTTGGTTGGAATCGTTAAGCGACAGAAACGATGAGTCTTCACCGGTGACTGACCAAAACGATCTGCAGAACGCGACCAGTAATTAGTTAAGCTGTATTTTCTTTTCCAGGAGGCGGGAAATATACTCCAATAAGCCACGTGAACCTGATATAGCCCTAGCTGAAAGATATTTCACCGAGACATCAAAGTATTTGGAGGAAATACTCCGATATCAAGATCTTCTTCGTTATATGATCAGGTAAACAACTTAAGTGTTTTGGGATATTTTCTGTTTTCTTTCATTTTCCAATTGCTCGAGTAAACTTTTTTTGAAGAAAGGTCTAGAGTAATAAATGTTTTATTGAATTTTGGATATCTGTATTTTAAAAGTGATCAAATGGATTCGGACCTGAAATCTGCCGAGCAGCAACAGGCGGTAGCCGTGGCATTACTAGTCCTTGTATTGGGAATCTCACCGGTCATCATTTTCTTAGTGCGAAACGCCACTCAAACAATTCAGGTAAGCACCAAATGCTCTTTTAATGAAAATGAACCCAAAGTGAGAAAAGGCTTCTCGTTTTTTATAGTGGCTTACTATGGAATAGCTAAAATAGGGAATTTATCACAAAAGTGGCCCCTTAATTTAATCCAATGCATACAGCGGTCACTGCATGCTTATTTCAATGGTATTGTTATCTTCGCGTAAATAAGCAATACCTTTATTGCTAAGTTGTCAATCGATTATTTTGTTAAATCGGATGAAAATTGGAATTTGATGTATGTTTTATAAAGCGGCTCTCAGCTTACACGCCTGTGGCATCTTCTATGTAGTTATGAGAAAGTACTGTGAGTAAAGAAATTAGAGGGTTTCCTCTTGTGGAATATTGAAAAAAATTCTTCTCGGTATTAAATATCTACGCAATCGAACATTCGAAAATTTCAGCATTAAAACATTAATACCAGCTTTGCTAGCTATGGCAGAATACGCTGCAGCAATTTTCATATGAGTTTGTTTTACCATATTGGTGAAAAATACTAATTAGGATGTTCTAATGAAGTATGTATTCACTGACTTTCACGCATGCATTTCCCGCTGTAAGTAGATTCTTCTTTTGATAAAGCACTCTCTTCGCGTAGACTATTTTACTGACTATTTTCTTCTTGCTTCACCCATCACTGGATACTCGGCTTCCCAGATAATAATACAATCACCTCTCAAGGTGTTTTTCCTAGTTTAAGTTGTAGCCTTGACTTTTCTGCTGCTGTTATAGTCCATGTCTCACAGCCATAAAGCTATAGATGATACTTGTCAATATCTTCGAGGCAAGTTTCATCAGGCTTATGGTCCTAAAATTTCAGTTCTCAGCCATCTTATTTTTAGGAAATAGGATGGTTAAGTTCTTCTCAAATATATCGGTGTCTATCCTGTCAAATACATGTCGCAGATAGTATTGCTCAGCTTGGTCAATGTATCCTCCCTTCCATTTTTAATTCACTTGGCAAGAATATATCAATAGCAGAAGCCTATATCCACAGGCCCTTTACTGCTGTGTCGATTTCCGATCTTAAGATTGAGTCTCCCATATCATGCTTTTTGATTTTATTTTTCTCTTCGACTATCTTTGCGTTGGGATTGCTTCCGTAGAATAACTGCTCTTAATATTCCTTATATCTCTTCAATGTATCTTCATTTTCAATCAGATACTCTCCATTCTTGACCCAACAGCATTACATCTTGCAGCCGGATCCTTGAAGCAAATTTCACCATTCCATGTACGTTTTTCCAGGTATTTTCTTACTTACATCTTCGCATAAATCCTTTATCCGCATTTCTCCTGCTTTTCTCACTTTACGACACTTGCATTTCATTCCTTAATCATTTGTAGTAGAGTTGTGCTTCTTCAGTTTCCACATTTTTGTATTTACGTCTTTCTTCAAACCGGTCTCAGACCTCTTCTGTGATGCAAGGGTTCTTCTTAATTGCTTGTCTTTTATTCTCTCCAGAACTAATTGATCGGCTTCCTGTATCCTTTTTTATGTTTTCCCAACTCTTTTTCACTGATTTCACTGTCAGGTCCTCTCCTTCAATCTATCGACTTGTCATATGTTCTTCGCTGTTTTCCTGAGTTTCTTGGATTTTAAATGGTGATTGATCATCACCTAGTTGTGATCACTGTCCCTTTAATGTTCACTGTCTCAGGTAGCTTTTGCAATACTTAGCCTGGCTCCTGAATCTCTGATTAACTTGAATGTATTCAATTTTAAATATTTTTCTCTTTCCTGGCATTTTCCATGGGTATTTTCTTCGGTGAAGGTTTTTAAACAGTGTGTTTTCCAACACCAGCTTGTTTTGTCTGCAGAATTCTAGAGGTTTTTCTCATATTTTAATTTTACATTCCGTATTTTCAAGTTGTTCTCTTTTCTTGGCCTTTGATGGTAGCTTTTCAACCTGTAATAATTAAATTTCCTTCTCCTCATTTATTTCATCCACTAATCCACTAATCCACATCCACATATCACTATAGGCGACTTCTTATTCTTCATCTTCGCAGTGGAACGAAAGCATGTAATCTTGCATCACGGTATCTCTAGGCTCAGCTAGGTCTCGATCCTCACCGCTAATATCCTTTTGCTATACCGCAGGAGTCTCTTCCTATTCCTACGCCGGAATGCGTGTGAAGAGACTCATGCTGTATAGCAAAAGGATTCTTTCTGACCATTATTAATCCTACACCACTATTCATTTTTAAATATCAGGTGTGTTTAATTCTAAATCTTCCAATCCAAAATCTTCTTTTTGTCACTTCATTTTGCTGATTCCTAATACTTCGAGTACAATTCTTTGCATTTCTACCTTCAGGTTCTCCACTCTTCCGCTGGCCCAAAGCGATCTCACGTTCCATGTTCCTACACAAAAATGTTCATCACACTTGACTGATGTACTCTATCGGGTAGTCCCCGCTCAGAGATCCGATTGAGGGACTATTTTACCTCCGGAATATTTAAATCGAGAAGGTTCCATCACATCTCGATAGAAGAAAAAAGTGGAATAGCTGCGGCTCCTCGTGATAACGATGTCGTGGTTTTCCCTTGACTTCCAAATCGCAGAACTCATCATCGTCATTGGTCAACAATCCTAGAATTGGTTTGACGCAGCCCTCCACTTGATTCTTTTATCGGCCAACCTTCTTCATATTGACATAATTCCTCTCCTTTACATCCTTCACAACTTGATCCATATGTCTCATTCGAGGCCTGCCTTTTCTATTCTACCCGTTCACTTGTTCCTCGACGATTTCCTTCATTAGGGCATCGTGTCATAAGAAGTGGCCGATTAAGTTGTCCCGTCCTCTTTTTAGGGTATTCCGTAGGCATAACTTTTCTCCCACTCTTCTTAAGACTTCATCGCTTGTCACTCGGCTGATCAATTTTATCTTTATCATTCTTCGGTAGCACCACATTCCAAACTCTTCCAGCCTGGACTTCTCTGCTGCTGTTATCATCTATGCTCCGCTGCCATATAGTAAAATGCTCCAGATGAATGTTCTAATGAAGTGTATCCTAACTTGCCACAATTGTATTTGCAGCTGTAAGCAGAATCTTCTTCTGGTAAAATGTCCTTTTCGACTAGGCAGTTGTACTGGCAATTTCTCTTTTACTTCATCCATCGCTGGTTACTCGGAATCTCAGGTAACAAAACTCTCCTACCTCCTCGATTTTTCGTTTTCCTCGTTTAACGCTTGTCCTGGCTTCTTTTCTCTTACTGCATACCAATACCTCAGTCTTTTTTATTGATATTTATGTGTTATCTGGCCATTATCCTTTCCATATTTCCTAGTGTCTTATTTAAATTTCCTTCTGTTTCTGCCATGACTGCTATGTCGTCGGCGAAGCGGAGCATGCTGATTTTCTCCCTGTGAATATTCACTCCCGAAGACTTTTCTTTGAATTCTTGAATGGCTCTCTCGATTTAATCGCAGAACAACATTCGTTAAATTAAATTTTACAACGTCTGTAGTGAAAAGAGTGTTGTTCTACCGACAAATCTGGTGTCTAATTTTACTCATATGGAGAATAGTCGCTGCCCTCTCCTCCGGGTGATGAGACGCAAAATTGTTGGCGCCCTCTCGTCGCAAAGTCATGGCATTTTCATACATTTCTGTATCATTTGAAAGGCCTGCCTTGCACTACGATAGACTAATACCGCCTCGGAATGTGTTTGCTTTATATCCAAGACTGCTTATTCAACGAGTATCTCGAAGCTAACCACTATATCCAGAGGTTAAATACCATTCGCAAACCGGTGAACGAACTCGGTGGCTTTAAGCTCTGCCCCGAAGTTTTTCAGTGAGGGAATTTTATTCGTTATTGACGAAACGTAGAGGCTGTTATGATTTGATGTTTTTCTTTGTATCTTCTGTTTCCAATTGCCATCTAGGGTGCTGTTGGAACCAGGTGTTATTTATTCATTCCTCCTGTAGAAATCAGTATCATCCCTAGCTTCGCCAACCACTGAATTTCAATACTCCTCAAGGATTGGATGCCTTGCCGATGCCTTGCCAAGCATTCCCGATAATTTTTCAAACTGACCGTGGGTGTCCTCTAATTCTTCCTTCCTCTGCGCACATGTAAATTATAACCAAGTGGTCTTCTATTTACACAAATTTTATTCCGTCCCAAAAATGGCTTCTGTTTCTTCCCCTCCTCCCTAATTTGTCAATTCCAGGTCCTGTAGTTATTGTGTTATTCTTTATTCCTACTGTTGTTCCTCATACAGTGTAAGACTTTTTATTTGTCATTTTAATAAAAAGTTCCCCATGTACTGCAACTAGCCCCTTCACAAAAGCCTTTTTTTAATATTATTAAAATTCACCCTTGGTAAATCTAATACGAGACAGAGCCCTGAGATTGGGCACTGTGTCCTTTTTTCACTGAATAATTTTATACTTTTTCATATTTCTTCGCCTAAATCGATGATTCCCCTTACTAAGGCCTTCGGCGAGACATTGTACAGTCGAACCATCCAGCTGAAGGCAGAAAAACGAAAAAGCGACCGTCTGCTTTTCCAAATGCTGCCTCCTGCGGTCGTTAAGCAGCTGAAGCAACGTAGGCAGGTGAGCTGATATTTCTCTCTGTCAGTTATTTACGTTGTCTGCGGGCCTTTCGGTGTCAAATTTTGGAAAATGTTAGTAATTAATTTTATTATGTCCATCTGGTTTAGACGTAATCAGTGTTGTTGCTTTAAAGGAATCATCTTCATTTTTTACCAATGTATGATCGCCTCAAATACTAATACCCTCTTTTCCCCTAAAGGTAGTCGCCGAAAATTTTGAGAGCGTGACTATATACTTCAGCGACATTGTTGGATTTACGGAACTGTCGGCCGTCAGTTCTCCAATGCAGGTACAGAAAAGTGATGCTGAGTGTGGAAGAGAATTTAAAATTGTCTCTTGTTGTTGCTTGTGAAAAACTTCTTAATTCAGCTAGATCATTTAGTCAATTTTCGTTAATATCCACGCTTTTGCATTCCTTTGACCAGTTTATCATTTCACCTCAGGTTGTGAACATGCTGAATGGACTCTATAGACTCTTCGACGGTAGGATACGGAAGTACGATGTCTACAAAGTGGAAACCATCGGTGATGCTTACATGGTCGTCTCAGGACTCCCTCACCGAAATGGTAAACATTTAATGCTCAAGAAAGATCTGTTGCTTTCGTGGTGTATTCGTTGAAAAAAATTCTTCTCGGGTCTTCCATCGGGTAGTTATCTTCATTTACGCCGACGTTTCTCCGCCATCAAAACGATGATAGAAATTAATACCTGATGGAAGACTCGAGAAGAAATCTTTAAATTTTATCATGGCCTCACCGATGCCTACCTTTAAACGTTAGGACTGTAAACTCTATGAGCAAATAATTTTCCACTTCACACTCAAACATAACTTAATAATTAAAATAATAAGGAATTCTCCGTAAATGAACACTTTTTATCTGAATTTCATCCTGAAAATATTCTGGAATGTTTCATTTTCATCTATTCTATTACACTACTCATTTTTAACTGTATGCTCCTTATTGACTTTCCTACGAATAGCCAGCATGAAAATATGGCATGAAGCTTCGTTGAGTCGTTTCTATAATTTTTACTCCTTCATACTATACGTCACAGAATAGATAGATTTCAATCATAGATTCAATGCAGTGAAGATCGATATTATTCTGCCGTTTTTCTGTGACGAAAGGTGAATTATTGTTCGCAGAAGAGGACTGATGTGACTCGTAATTCATTAATACGAATCCCTTTGTCTCTGAAGGGGCCTCTAACTCGTAGACCATAGATGACTATTTCAGCGCGGAATTATCTTTTACAAAAAGCGTTTCCGTGATATTTTCTACTAACTTTTGCCTTTTTTATTTTTTCTTTACTTTTCACCGTTAAATGGTGGAGCAAAAATAATCTACATCTACGTCATACCCCGCGAGGATGTGAGAGGCAGAGTGTGAAAGATCACCCAACATGCACTAAATACATTCATCTAATTGGTGTACAATGCTACAATTTTTATGGAAAACCTTTTAGATATGTATTTACGAGACACTTTCCACTTAATAGTTAGCATCTACAGGCAACTATTATTGTTATTATTACAATGAGTTTACAATCACTGAGGCTTGGACCGGATCACGGATCTTTAAAATGCGCGCAATCGCGTTATCTTTATATTTAAATTTTACACAGCAATGCGAAAACATGACTTCTTCCCTTCACATTTTGACTGTTCATTCATATTACTGATTTCCATTGGTATAATCAGTGATTAGGATGATTACGACTACCAGTGCACTTCTATAGGATTTCGCATTATTGATAACGAATGCGCCTGGTTGACAATGAAGCTAGCTTGGAAAGGATTAAGCACCACCTCTTCTGCACAACGCTTTACTTTTTCTATGGCCTCCTATGGAGATTTCACCTGTATTAAAATATGACTATTGAAACGGGAAGAGAATCGTCGTGGTAGCTAGCTTCTCACTCCGAGGTCGCGGGTTTGAACCCCGGCAATAGCAGAGGTTATTCAGTGTTAAACCGGTCACTACTTAGTGTTGTGTAGAGATATCTTGAAATTCTGTTCTCCATCCTTCGAATATGACGTTAAATCGTGGACCCCTCAGAGCCTTACGTCAACAGCGGGCTAATGCCTACGCAGGATTTCTCTCCACTCCTCTTCTGTTGCCCGAAATATTCCTATTGCTGTGTAATTTCCGACCTATCTTAAATGGCGCAAATGACTAAGGCTGTCGGTCGCCTTCCCCGAACAATTACTACTACTAGTACTCAACGTTAGTATCCTGCCCGAAATTCATCGCAGAGGTATCAGTTGATTTTAATAAGGCTACTTTACATCCTTATAAATGCATTTTATTCCACTGGGAGCTAATTCTGTTCCTAACAGATGGTACAGATTTAACCTATTTAAACCACAAATTTGGCGTTTATTTGCCTGGTACTCACTTTTCCGGTTGTATTTGTATGGTCATTTACTTCAAGTGTGGCAGTTCTCTTAGCTTTACCGCATACGTAAATAACTTCGTCCCTGAGTAGTAATTTCGAATGTCCGTGCCGACCGAAAATGGTCAACCTTGCTTCAGGCATTAGCTGCGGTGCCGCCTCCAGTACCTTCTAACCTCCTTGCATTTAAACCTACTTAAACTTAGTCTTAAATACACACATTAAGGGGCACCTGTCCGCCTATGGCGGCCCGAACCCTCTTCTCCTTTCGCTGGCTCCACCTTCATTTTGCAATTCTAAGAGATAATTTTTCTTTTGGCGGTTTGTTAACAGATTTTTAACATTCATTTCTCATAGGCTCAAGGAGTTTAGAAGATACAGGAAGGGGCATATGCATTCTATCCCGAGAATCATGCGTTTAAAAATCAGTTTATGGACTGGGAGAAGTAACTGTATTGTATTTAATGTGTCGAACTTAATGGTGCTCTGCAGCAGATCAAAACATGAAATATGGTGGAAAGTGCTAGTAACTCCGGCTGGAGATGTAAGGACGGGTTTTAATTCGGCGTTATCCCAGCTCCGAGAAAACTCCAATTCGTACCTACAATTGGAGATGTTTCGAGTTCTGTAATCGTAAAAGACGTTATGCATGCATATCCATCGTAGCTACACCTAATTACTCTGTCTCCGGAGTATGACTTATGTAATAGACCTCCATGATTTTTCCATTGGTTTTTCAGTGTCTGATCAAATATTTTCGACGCTTAAAAACGATTGTGAATACTCTCTTCTGCTGTTCATGTCTGCTAACCGTCTGACTGATTCACATGTTATAACCAGAATTGTTATCAGTCGTAACTTTAGCAAAACGCCCACAAAATCTATTGGTTAGCGTTAAACAGACAGGGACTAAAGAATCACTTACTACTCGATAAATTTTGGGATTCATGTGTCTTCGTTGGAAACACTTGATTTCTTCACACCGTACGTAGGAAATTAGGTCCCTATTACCAAATATCTTGTGATGTAAATGTAATTGTAAAAGGGTGTTAATTCTCATGTGTCGAACTAGTGGGACACCTCTTTGAGACTGTTAATGCATTCTAAATGAGGCATGGAGTAAATTATATAATTGGCTCTATTCCTATCGCCAAGGTGACCGTCACGCAGGAGAGATAGCAGATATGTCACTCGACTTACTGTCTGGAGTGAGGCGCTATGTTATCCCTCACCGTCCGGGGGAGTACCTCAGGATAAGAGTGGGGATCAACACTGGTCCTTGCGTGGCTGGCGTAGTGGGGTCAACCATGCCACGATACTGCCTCTTCGGGGACACAATCAACACGGCTTCCCGAATGGAGTCAACGGGGCAAGGTGAGGGCCCTTCATGCAAGAACACTTAGTGATGGCACGTTGTGGTGACAAAGGTCATAGTGTCTCGGTTGACAGTACCGAGCCAATATGACCTTTGAAACAGGTACCAATTTCATGAGGTGTACTTTTTCTCATATTTTTCTTTGACCCTGTATGCTTATGATCCGAATGATCTTACCGTGACCCAGTGGTTTCTTTATTTTCATTTTTTCACTTTCTTGTAAATTCTTCTCACTCCAATTAGTTGCTCAGCTTTCTGCATTATCCAAGGTTTGCTGTTTATGACTTTACTCCCACCAGACAGAATTATTTTGCACCTTCCATCAGTCTGTTATTATTTTGTTATTATTCTACCATACTCTACTACTCTACTATTCAGTCTGTTATTATTTTACCATCTCGCCCCTCGATGTTCTTTAGTTCCTTGAGTTTTAAATGGCACTTAATCGTCATTAGATGTAGCCACTGTCAACATATGATCCCTTGTAGCTTTTATTATTAAGTTTGTCTTTTATATAATTTTTTAATCTCCAGTCCCCAAGCAGGAGCTATATTTGCATATAAGTTGTATTTGGCGTAGTCACGTCTTCTGGCATTTTCCGTTCATATCGTTTTTTTTCCTGTCCTCTACATTATGCATGAAACAATATAGTTATGTATTTCTACATAAATTGTATCGAACTACATAGTTTGGCATGAATGCAGATCTGGTCATGCAAGTAGGAAGCCTATTTGAGCTTAGAATACGACCATTAATACTATGTCCAGCAGAGAAGACTTTCGGAGCTTCAGGACTTTTCCATAGGTGATTATTAATACACAGTCTCCAGAGATTAGGAACTGTGAAATACAATTGTAGGTTCAGGTGATGGATATTCCCTCGGAATGTAAACTATGTACCTTCTACGTCAGTAAAAAGGCTGCCCGCCTACCGCCATTTCAGAGCTTTTTCAACTGAACTTTAATTTATTAAATTAGAATTGAATTGAATTTTCTCGTAGATTGGGAATTCTTAATCCAAATCATATGCGTAAAATGATCACATTTACAGTCGGTCACGATTGAAATTAATGAATTCTGTTTTCTTTGATAGGATACTACCTAAAACTCTATTATAAAAACTCCAATGTACCTTGCAGAGCAGTGAAAGAATCATAATTATGTGCATTCGTATTCATCATTCTTAATTCAATCCACGAAATGAATATTTGAGGAATGTTAGAAGGGCATAATTATTAAATCACCGCAGTATTTGTTTTTTTAAAGTTAGTTCTTACAATTACATTGGTGCAAGTAATAGTGGTATTTAAACAGCCAATCCTAACACTTATTGGTAGTGTTACAGGGTCATGAGTACAGTAGATTAGGTAGGTAGGCTTGGAATCTGCGTAGAAGAGGAAGGCAGATAGGTATTAAAATTAACTAAGCAGGTTTCATTTAATTGCAATTGAATCACTTCGATACCTTATACGCATAGGGTCAGTCCCAAAAGTAGTCGGACGAATTGGATAGTGCAAAAATTATTTTCAATATGCATGAAACGACGTAATATACATCGAAGTAGCACCCTTGTCCATCAACACTCCGCGCGCAGTAGGCTGAAATCGAAAAAAACTGAAAAAAATCCAAAAGTGTTTGTTTTACAGCCGGTACTTAAAACTTCGCATTGTGATTTTCCATTGATTGGTTAATTTGGTTTTGAATGCCATTTTTCCTTGTTCTAATACATTAGCAATTTACATGGGATGAAAGTTGATCAGCTTTTGCAAAAAATCTGCCTCCTTCGATTTTCCCTGAAAATCAAGCTGATGCTGAACCTTGGAAGTTAGCGTTTTGGAATAAAGAATGATACCATGGTTTATAACCATATTTATCCTTTAATTACGTGTAAATAACATGACTCAATTGTAATATTTATCGTAGATATAGAACAAAATGTTGGATCTTATTTTCAGTCATTTTTTGTCTTCGTGTAGGAAAATAGTTTAAAGCTACATCGAGCTTCAAAAAGTAACTTATATAACGAGATTCTAAAAAGTATCCTGAGTTAGAATCCAGTTAGAATATTTGCAACCGACTGTGACATCGTGAGTAAAATCGATTTTTTATAGCGCGGCGAAGCCCGCTCCTGCCCGACGGCAACCGGGAACACACCGTCGAGGTTAGTATGCTGATGTGCCATGGTGTTACAAACTTCGCTATGGGTATTTTCAAGATCTACCAATTGAAAAGACCATTCATAGATGTTTAACCTACGATACTATAGGGCTATCGATTCCTTCGATACCATATAGACCATGATATCCGAAGTCAATGTAAGTAGCATAAAGATATCGCTTTTTCCTGCAGCATTTCGGAATCAAACGCCGATATTTCATTTTCATTTTTTACTTCGCCTTTGAGAGAATATGCAGCCTTTGGAGAAAGCTTGCATTACCTATTAGATTAACGAAAACTCTTATGGACGCCAGCCAACTCTTGGTACCTGCCACGGCAAGGCAACACGTGTTGCATTGCCATCGCCTTCCTCCCTCCAGTGGTAGGCTAGGTGAAAAGAACCATAGGTATTATGTCCTTTTGAGAGATTAAACAGGGTTTTTTTCGGAGGTCTCGGGAGCAAATCAATAATGTGCTTTTTTATCATTGCTATGAAATACCTTTTGTCACAGTAGCATATTATTCTTGGCTCTCTGAAAACTCCTCTTTACTCGCTGAAAAGAACAACTTAGAGGGTGGAACTAGGACGAATGGCATGCGAAACCAAATTCAACAATCAATGGTGAACCACCATGCGATGTTTCTAAGTACGGGCTGAAAAAAACAATTTTTTGCCAGATTTTTTCAATTTCAGCTCGCTGTGCGCGGCCTCTAGCGATTCTGCCACTCTTGGTAGGCCTTCTGGAACGCAGCAACTGGAAAATTGTTCAGTTCCCTCGCTGTTTCCCTTGCTCCCTCGTCACGGATTGCTGTACCTACTATCTGGACTGTGCCCTGGTGATGTCCTTTCAGCACCGACTTGAGACAGGGGAAGAGAAATAGCTCTGGGGGAGCGACATCAGAGTTGTAGGGTGGCTGGGGTAGCGTTGCCACGTTGTGTTGAGCCAAGAACTCTCCCATGACGAGTGTGGTGTGGCTCAGCATATTGTTGAGGTGGAGCTTACAAAAATTGACGATGTGTGGGTGGATGTGAACGACTAGTTTCCTCCGTCACTCAAGTACTTTCACGCAGAAAAACTCACGGTCTGTCCAACTGGCACAAACTCTCGCCTCTTTTGAGTCAAAAAAGGCAATTATCATGGATTTCATCTTTGGCATGCTTATGCGAGCTTTCTTGGGGCGAGGTGTTGGTGTGCCACTCAAAAACACTGGATCTCCCCATGAAACCATCTCTGTAAGTTGATCCCTGGATCATGGCAAGAGCTATATTTGAGGGTTTACTGAGTTTTGCAAAATTGAATGGTGTAGCACTATTTGAGTAAATGACTCATGTTGGAGGGTCACCTCATAGTGGGTTATTGACTCGTGATCTACTCTCTGAAAAGAGTTGGAGCCAACTGCTATCAGTCGCCAAACTTCCCTGACAGCCCATCTTATTTACATAAATGTTGGTGGGGCCAATCTTAAATTGTTGGAGGATGGTTGGGTTTTTGTGCGAAATACAATTGCTCAACTATGATGTACTTTGGACCATTATTATTGGGAATTATAAATTGGGGGATGATGACCAACCGTTGCACCCCACCATACGCCAACCTAGGGCCAATAAAAAATGTTACTTGGGAATTTTCTCCAATGCTAATGAAGTGTGCTTATTCCATTTCTCCCATCACATTAGCTATGCAGATACATACGACTGAGGAAACTAAGCAATACCTGGATAAACTAGGAGGATATATATTAGAAAGAAGAGGAAGCATGGAGGTGAAGGCAAGTGTAAATATTGTTTCAAGTAATGACAATTATTTTCTGTAAGTATGCACTTTCATCAGTATGAAATGCCACTATCTCAATTGTATATTTCCTGTTTGTTTGGTAATTTTTAATCAACACCTAGGTTTAATTTCCAGGGCAAATTTTCCTGCAGGTTATGTCAATTATTAGTCAGCTAAGTTATATGAAACATATTCCCATATGCTTAGTCATATGCTGTAGATAAAGTACAGATAGTAGGATTATTGGGGAGCAATACCTCCTCTAGCTAATGGATAAATTTTACGGCTTGTCTTTGAACACTCTCCATAATTCCATAATTGACTAAAACCTCAATACTGTTGTACCTTTTCTCGACTTCAAAGTTAGTTGTGTATATAAAGTAGCCACAAAGACTAAAATTTCTAAGTTCTGAAACTTCAAGTTACCCTTTAAGGGTAATGATGCAACCATAAAAATTGCTCCCATTTGTTTGAGTCATGTTTCGTATGTTACCAACAAGCAAATTTGTATATCGTTCCCTTTGGCAGCTCATAAAAGCAATCACAGAATTTTTTTCTTTTACTCATGCTTGCTTATTACATGAAATAAATTCTTAAATGTATTATTTAAGTATCCCTTTTCTAACCCCATGCAGGGAAAAGGAAGCATGGAGACATACTGGCTAACAGGGAAAGAATATGTTGGAGCCATGGAAGATGATGATGAAAAGTACTCTCCGACTGACGCAACGAATATCAATTCAGATGAAAGTTTGCCAGAGTTTTTAAAAATAATCACCGAAGGCTCCATAGACACTGATGTGGAATAATATGTCTGCGTACAAGTGCACAAAATATATGGTGTTTTTGCATACATGTTATATTTATAATCACTGCAAAAGGAAAACAGAAAGACATGTATTTTTGTGGTCACCAAAATAATACCATCCAGTATTTTTTATGGACAAAAACTTTTATGAACAAAAGAAGTTCCTTCCAGAACTGGGGTCAATGTTGTTCTTGCAGAAATTACCCTATCAATTATTTGAAATGGATTATTGTGAGGTTAAACTTTAAGTTTTTCATTCTTCTCATTTTTTGTTCAAATAATCCTCCCCATCACCATTTTTTTTATTTGTATCAGCATATTCCTAACTCCCTTAGCATCCAAAATGCACTTTATACCTTCCTTTTCCTTACTAACACAGTGTTCTACCCTCAAAACAGTATCATCTTCATCATCAGTCAACAATCCTAAGATTGATTTGACACAGTCTCTACTTGACTCTCCTATCACTATCCTCTTCATGTTCACACAATTATATTCATGTAATATTTGCATACCCTTTCACATCCTTAACAACTTGCCCATTTATGTCACCCAGGGCCTTCCTTTGCCATTCTTCCCATTCACTTTTCCCTCGACGATTGTCTTCATCAGGCCATCGTGTCTTAAGATATGGCCGATTAAGTTGCCCTGTCTTCTTTTTAGAGGTTTCAGCAGACTTCTCTTTTTTCCCAATTTCTTTGTACTTTTTCATTTGTTACTGTCAATACTAGTGATGGCCGGATCGGATCCGTCGGATCCAAAGGTCCGCGGATCTTTCATTTTTCTCGGTTCCGGATTCGGATCCAAAGACACGGTGCAAAATCGGATCCGGATCGTAGATTTTAAATTTTCGCGGCTTGGCGATCTAAGTGTCCCGTGAATGGAATGTAGGTGCGGTAGATATTGACAAGAAGAGGATGTGTAACTCAGGTAACGAAATTAGATGAAAATGTTCCCATGCAACTAGAAGCAAAATAAAGAAATATGACTTTTTCCCCATTACCCCGGTATCGCGGGAAAAAATACGTAGGATGTCACGCGGGTAGCCTACAATCACCGGGATCAGGCGGACAACGAGAGCAAGTGTACTGCGAAGTTCGTTCCCTATCGCAGTTTAATTTTTTCTTTAAGTCATTGCTTCGAAAATGTTATCATCATCAATTTCAAATCATTACATCTGAATACTCACTTTATTACTTTTGTTGTTTAAATTAGATTTACAAATGTACCACTTATAAATTAAGGATGGTCGGGTCGGATCCACGGGTCTTTCAATCCATTCGCTACTGAAATCATATCTGAAGACAGTAAAAATTCAGATCCGGATCGGAGATTTTAAAATTTCGCGGCTTACTGATCGATGCGCACACGAATAGAATGTACGTATAGTATATACTGACAAAAAGAGGTTGCCTAACTCGGTCAAGAAATGAGAAGAAGATTTTTTCCGTGCCACAAAAACAAAATAAAAAAATACTCGTCGTGACTTTTTTCTCCATATGCGAAAGATGCGCGAGAAAAAAAATAAAGCCGAATGTCGCGCGGGTCGCCTACATTCACCAAATTCCCGTGAACCTATGATAGCGTAGCTGTTAAAAATGAGGGCTAGTGTACTGCCGGTCGCGAGTTAGATCCTTCACACTGCCTAGGAATAATAGCCATGCTGTATTCCTAGGGTAATGCAAGTAGGCAGTTAAAAAAATAGATTATCAGAAATTTCATGTCAATTTATAATTTTAAAAAATAATAAAATTTGGCATTAGTGAAATGATTGGAAAATTTTTTATTGCAGAATTAAATCGTAGATTCATTATGTTAACTTTACAATGTATTTTTGAGTGATGCATTCGTAAATCTAGTTTAAACGATATAAGTACAAAAAAGTCAGTATCCACATACAAAGGTTGGAAATGAAGGATGATAAAGTTTCTGATTCAATGGCCGAAAGAAAAATTTTAAACAGCGATTAGAATCGAACTTCATTACCTGCAGTCCACTACCCCACTCTGCTATTGTCGGCTTACCTGATTTTGAGGATACATGCTCCCCACATGTCATTCTACATTTTTCTTGCAAACCTGGGCTAATGGAGAAAAAATCTGAGACTTTTTATATTTTGCTTCTACTACCATGAAAAAAAAGGCTAATCTCATTTCAAGATCAGAGTTACACAACCTCTTCTTAGGAGTAGAAAATTCTCAAATTTCACTTCAAAGGTTAATATTAATAAGACAATGCAAAATTACTACTTTAGCAGCTAGAAATATTCTATGATAATATTTTCATCTTAATAATGGAATCCCCGGATATTCCATAAATGGGATCTCTTGGCCGCATTAAAATATTTTGTGTTTCTAAAAAAGAATTTGAAAGCATTCAAGGATTTGATTAATAATTGGAAAATAATTCCTTTAGATGAAAATAAACTTACAATGTTTCTTTTAACTGCACTCTAAAGAATAGGTGGACAGGTTTAAAAAATGCATTGCATTAAATGAGTATATGATAAGGAAAGTGATCTTTATATTGGAAGTAATAAGATTTAGTTATTGCATCCGTAAATCTTGATCCAGGAAAATATTATCCACATAGATGATAGGAAGTTGATTTTTTCTACTACAAATTTAGTTGTTTTTTGGTAATTCTATTGTTGCTGTTTTTATATATTTATTAAAAATCTGGAATTTGAAAATGAATGAAATTCAGAATCGAGTATCTGAAACTAAGGATCTGAAACCGAGATAAAGATCCAAAACCGAGATAAAGATCCGAAACCCAGGCAAGGATCCGGATCTGGATCCGACGAAAAACCTGGATCCGTCCATCACTAGTCAATACATTTTCCCTTCATCATTCCTCTATAGCACCACATTTCAAATCCTTGCAGCCTTAACAACTCTGCTGATGTCATCATTCATTCCTCACCACTATAAAGAAGCACACTCCAGATATATGTTCTAATAAAGTGCCTCCTTCATTCACAATTGTATTTCCAGGTGGTGAGAATATCCATGGCCGTCGACACACCTAAAAACCTAACGCTACTACTACTGTATTTCCAGGTGTAAGTAGATTATTTTGGTAGAAGGCCCTCTTTGCTTGGGCTATTCTACTGATTATTTCTTTCTTTCTTTGTCCATCACTGCATGCTTGACTTTCAGGTAACAATACTTTTTTACCTTCTCAAGATTTTTTTTCTAGTTTAAGTTTTAGCCTCGACTTATTTGGTGCTGTTATCATCCTTGAGACTTTTAGATAGAAGATAGAGGTAGAAGATACTTTTCAATATCTTCAAAGCAGGTGTCATCAGGATTATGATCCTAAAATTTTCACAGTTCTCAGCCATCATCTGTTTAGGAAATAGGACGATCAAGTTCTTTTCAAATCATGTCCGTATCTATCCTGTCAAGTGCATGTCACTGATGGTATTTTACAGCTTGGTGAATGTCTTCTCTCCTGCATTTTTAATTCACTTGGCAGGAATATCATCAATTACAGAAGCCTTATGTATCCACAGGCACTTTACTGCTGCGTCAATTTCCGATCTTAAGATTGAGTCTCCCATATCATCCTTTTGGACTTTATTTTTCTCTTCGACTATCTTTGCATTGGGATTGCTTTCTTTGCTTAACTGCTCTAAATATTTCATTCATCACTTCACTTTATCTTCATGTCCAATGGAATTCCATCCATCCTTGCTCCTAACAGCATTACATCTTGCAGCCAGTTCCTTGAAGTGGTTCCCTGCCATCCTGTAATCAACCTCCACCATTCCATGTGAGAGGTTGCTTTGTATATCTTTGCATAGATCCTTTATCCACATTTCTCCAGATTTTCTCACTTTATGACATATGTATTTCATACCTTAATCTTTTGTAGCAGAGTTGAGCTTCTTCGGTTTCATCATTTTTGTATTTCCTTCATTCTTTAATCAGGTCTCAAACTTCTTCTATGATACAAGGCTTCTTTGTAGCTACTTATATTCTCTCCAGAACTTTTTGATCGGCATCTTGTAGCCTTCTTTTCTTTTCCCATCTCTCTTTCACTGATTCCACTGTCAGGTCCTCTACCATCTTGTTTTTCACTGCCTCCTGAAAGGCCAGCTGATGCTGATTCCCCTTCAATTTATCCACTTGTCGTATGTTCATCATTGTTTTCCTCAGTTTCTTAAATTTTAGATGTTGATTAATCATCCCCAAGTTGTGGTCACTGTCGATATCTGCTCTTATGTAGCTTTTTCAAACCTCTGCCTGATTCCTGAATATTTGATTTACTAAAATGTAGTCAAATTGAAATATTTTTCTCCCTCCAGATATTTTCATGTATGTCTACAACCAGGTGGATGCTCTCAGTGGCTCTAAGCTCAGCCTCTAGTTCATTATCCTACTCCCATTATTATTACCTGTTCCTTCTGCCTATGCTGCATCTTCTTAATTTCAGCCAACCTTTTCCTACTCCACTGTGCTCAGAACATCATTATTAGTCCTCTATTCCGTCCATCACTCTTGAAAGCTTCCAGTCCCCTATTTCATAATGACTGGCTAAGATTTGTACTCAGTAGATGTACATGTCATATTTTTGCTATTATTACTAAAAGTTTGGTTTTTTATGGGCCTTATCTGGCCTTTGCTAATTTGATGTGAGCATAATTAAATAAAGAACATATCTGTGGTGATTCTCATTCCAAGAACACCTTAATCCAGTCATTATATAATTGAGCCAAAAAATGATAACTTGCCAGTAAATACAACATGCATGATATAACCAGAAAGAGGTACACATAATAATATAATTGTCTATGATAGAATTGTTACTGGTCTGCATGTATGGTATGATTGTTATTTAAAAACAACTTATTTTAAAGGTCACTATATTAAAAATAATGTATTTATAAAATATGTTCTTTGAAAAGCTGTACAATTCAGCTGTAGGTATACAATAAATTTTCAAATTTTGCTCTGACATCAAGCATTTTTTAATCCTTGGTATAAATAGTTAATTCTGATTCAAAAGCAAATGTTTCAGTGGGAGACTTCTATTGTTCATGAGCATCAGGAATCTGAATGGCAAGTTACATAGCATAAATACGAAATTAAAATCATTCTAATTAAATATCATATTTATGCATACTAGTTACCAAAGTACACTGTCTGGCAATAAAATTATTTTTAATTGACATCCTGATATATTTTTAATAAGTTTAAATTAAAACTTTAATGTTTCATTATGTTAATGAATGCTCTAGAAGCAGCCATCTGATGTCAATAAATTTTAAGTTGATCAATAAATTATCGACTTAGATTAGAATTGTAAATACTTAAATAATTTCTATGTATATGATAGTGATTTTATTGTCCTTTTTTGAACTACACCATTGCAGATGAGGTCTTAATGACAATTGCTTTGTCTTACCTCTAGAACTTTGGAATTTTTGCCTGTAGAGAATTTTTTTTATGTGGTATCCAACTTTAGAGAATGAATCTAAATGAATCCCTTGAGCATTTGCATTCACAAAAGTGGAATGGTGTGATAAGATATTATAAAACATGTTGAATCGATTGATTTAATCAGCTGTTGATGATATAATGCTTTAACTCATGTCAAATTTAGGGCATATTCATAATTATACCAGTAGTAAATGCTATATTCATGCTTGCTACCAATCTGGGAATAATAGGTATGCAACTCCATCTTCTACTCACTCAAAGTATATTTTCCTGATTTTCAACGTTTTTATTTCCACTTATATTTCTTTGCCTCTGTGGCTATATTTTTGCATATTGGAATTCAGCAACTTTGCTATGGGCTACTTAGGTCAACCTATGTGAAGTGGATAATCACAGGTCCAGAGGCCTATTTATTCATTTGAGAAATTGAAATAGAATCTCCTTCACTTATGATCTATTTAATTGTCAATGACTTGGTTGTAATTACTGTTGGATTGATAAGACGGCAGCTGAAACTTCAGAGACGGTAGAAGCCATCATGTAAGAACTTTCTGTAGGATAGCAGCATATTTTCATCTGACTTTGGCCTTTTTAATGATTTCTATTCATTTTATTTTTATGGACTACTCTCACAAGTCTCATTTTTTTTATTTGGTTATGACCCTATAGGGTGAAATTTGAAACAGTATACTGTTTCATATTTCACAAGCTCTTCATAGCTTTTTTGGAATTCAGAGTTTGAAACATCAAAATTTTGAAGACAATTCAGCAAGAGTTTTTACTAAGGTGCTATATTAATTTAACTCTAGGCCTTTCATTCTGATGACTCCTTGCATTTGCAGAGAGATTATTTAAGCAGCTTTATAATTTCATACATGCATACATTACATACATTTTACTTTTCTCCCTACTGGTATGTTAAATGTTCTCATGGAAGTAGGTAAACGTATACAGAAACACTAATTCTGCGGATATACCTACCATCAAAAAAGTAGTGAGGTATCACCTTTCAAAGAAATAAGGATAAAACAGTTTGATGCAACTCTATCACATCCTAATTTTGTGACATCATCATCATCATTAGTCATCAATCCTAGGATTGGTTTGACAATTTTGTGACACTGCAACCAATTAGTAACATTCTCATGTTATAGTAGGTTGTTATTTCTGGATCAATTGTTGCTAGGTATCCAGGTTGTACAGTGGTTTTGTTGTGTCCAGGGTCCTTATTCTCTTTCTGAAACTCTCGTGGTATCCAAGGGATACCATAGGTTTTCCGGGACTCGCGTTAACTTTTTGTAAACATTCTAATGAGGAAATCAATGAAACGCAACCTCGGTTTCGTTGCTGGGGAGATAACCGAGGTTGCGTTTCAAACGAGAATACGGGCCCAGGAATATGGTGGGCATGTATACATATTAGAACATACCAGTGGGTATTTATATCAGATACAATTGTATAAGACACATGTACATACCAGTATGTACGAGTATATTTGTCCAGAAATACATACCTACCCATCACATTTCTGGAACCCAATTACTGCTGGTGAAATGAATAATTGGGTTATAATATTTGCATAACGTTGATCACAAATTATGTGCATAAGCACTGAGTGGAACATAAGGAAAACCTTTCAAATTGCATGTGAATGAGTGTTAACAATTTGTACATTAAGAAGTGCCTGTAGCAGTCATTTAAATTACTTACATGATTAATAGTTTGTTTGTCTGCAAGTGATTGATTAGCTGAATATTTTATCATTAGCAAAATTAGTTAACTTGTGTATGCAAAAATAGGTATCTCTTGAGGTATTTATAATGATAGGGTCAAATGTGTTGAATGGTGTTAATTATGTGTGAGTACAAAATTAAATATCCATTTCATTTCATGTTATTATAATAAAAATATGTATTCTGATTGTTTGTTAAATTATATTTTTACACCCAAAACATGCTCTCTTTTCTCCAAATACTATTGAAAAACCAGCAGTCAATGACTGATCATAAGATGTCTTGAGTATCTCCATAGAAAATCCATTTGTAAATGTTATGAATGCTAATATGGTCAAAAGGGTAGGTGAAAAGAAAAAAAAGTAAACACTTCGTAAAAATGTTAAATCTTTACTTTAAAAAGTTGTTATATTGATAAGAATTGTTTTAACTTGTATGAAATATTTCTAATTGTCAGTTGATTTGTTGGTACAATGGTTGTATTTGGACATGTAAGTAATCTGAATTTACAAATAAATCAATTGTGATGAATATGATTAATTATTTCTGAATGTATACCAACTTATTAAGCCACGAGTGAGCTAACAATATCAGGAACAGTATTGCGTTATCAGTGACTGAGGTCTTGAGGACAGTTGCCAGGATGACTCGGCAACTCTAAGGTTATGATGGAATTCTGACCTCTGACATGGATGCTGTTTGTCTGAGGATGAGGCATAGTAATAGATTAGGTTAGATGGTGTTATATAGCCTTAGCATTAAGCTCCCTAAAAACTAATTCTACAACATTGACTATTTATTGCAGAGAATGAATTTGCATAAAAGGGTGACCAGATTGGTGAGCAGTATTCAAGACGAGACCGAGCAAAAAAAGTATACATATAAGATTTTTATGCAGTATAATTGATGAATGGACGTGTATAGCCTATGACAAATTCTAATGTTTTCATAGCTAGGGAAGAGATTTGTTGTATTTGGTCTTTGAATGTAAGTTTTTCATCAAACAGTACACTTATATCACAGAGAGTAGATGTTCTGGTTAACTCTTGACTGGATATTGCATATGGATAGTGAAAAGTTTTCTTGGATCTATTGAGCTAATAATTATGTATTACATTTGCTTAAATTCAATGATAAACCAGTGTTACTCAACCAGGTGTCAAGAGAATTCAAATTATCCTGTAATAAGGCTGCATCTGCAACAGAGTTTATTGTTATTTTCAAATCATCAGCATATGAAAGAAAGTTTACATCTCTAAATTCAGAAGAAATATTATCCAGAAATAAAATAAATAGTAGGGGCCCAATGTGAGAACCTTAAGGTACTCTGGATGCTACATGGAATTCTTTTGATTCTACAGACTGCCGTTAAACAATGAGCTTCCTATTACTAAGGTAGGTTTTTAACCATGACAAAATAGAATTGTGAAAACCTAGGAATTCAAGTTTATTAACTAAGAGTGAATGACTAAGTTTGTCGAATGCTTTGGTCATATCACTATTTTCTGAGTCTACTTGAGACTCATATCATAGAATACCTTGAGATTTATAATGGCCACAGCTGTAATAATAATAATTTTTTATTGGTCACATGAGATTTGGGTATAAACATATTTAAGGCCCATCAAAATGTAGTAAATATACATGAAGGCAATAAAAAGATACACAAAAGACAATCACAATATGTACATTAGCTGGCCATTAACATACCTGCTGTGGTCCGCAAATTCATCAATTGAGTGGAAACAATTTTTTCCAAGGAATATTGTTTTAGTTTGTATTTGAACCATGATCTTTTTTAATGTGACCACTAATCTGCAGACATTAACTTCTTAAATTTGTGTCAAATCTTGCTAACAAGCATTCTAAAATCATTTAGTGATAAATACCCTCAGCAAGGTAGTCTGAGAGCACTTGTTAATGTTTCCTCGTATACCAGAACTCTGCTGCTCTCTACAGATTCTCTGGTATGTACTCTTATGAATACCTAAAAGTATGCAACCTCATCTAGCTCCTCTGCAGGCAGGGTTGCTTTTAAGAACTTTAAGGGGCGCTGTGTCCTTTTAGTTGCCCTGTTAAAGCGAAATACCTTCGCATATCTAAAATTAGTTAATGTCACTTTTGAGTCAAGATTCTGATCATTATTTAATTGGAATGTACATGCAATTTCTGTTGTTTAAGGTCCATCCTATTTTTCAGTGTGATACCCCAAACATTTCTTACAATGGATAGATTTAAGTCTTAACATTTTTTAAATGTAACTGATCTTAAATCGTAGATACTTATTCTGAGAGTAGATCGAAGTGCCTTTATATACCTCACGTCTTTTCTCAGAGGAATCTGAAAGATTCTCTGTAAATACAGTTTTTGCGGTATAAGTGGCGGTCAAAGGATGTAATGATTAATTATAAGGCATAACGTGAGATGGAACTGACTTTATCTCAAGTCACACATGGCATCTAGTATGTGTACATATAATGATCCCATATAAAAGCAGAACTGCACACCTGATATCAAGTTAATATATTTATGAATTGGCTGAACTTGTTAGTTATACTGAGCTTGAACAAATGCAATTTTTCATATCTTTGTACTTTTGTATGTGCTTATTGCTGCAAACCAAGGTAAATATGATATCCTATATAAACTTGATATCTTGTGAGAAAATGTTACTAACTTAAGTAGCTCATATGTGAGTTATGTCATTATTCAATATAGTGTATTGATGGTTATTGAAAAGAAGGGAGGTATAGCAGATGGTACAAAGATTGAACCTGATACAAAGATTGAACTTCTGGGTCTAGGTAAGCTATCCTAGAGCTATAGGTTAGCTATAGCTCTAGGATAGCTATAGTTAGAAAATATCATCCATTGAGAATGGAGCTTGAACTCAGTTCTCTCGACAGATCCCTATCACGTGACATACTTTAGCATATGCAAAAACATTAGCGTCCTTCTCCTTAGAAATTTATTTGAGATGAGGAATCCTCAGTGACTACAGTAACAGATTCTAACAATCCTGCAGAATAATACTATGGGATCTGGATCGAGTCTCAATCTAGGAAAATTTAATGACTTAGCCCGTTGAAAGTCATAGTGTAGGTAAGTGATGCAGAAATGCCACTTACCGTTTTATTGGTGCCAAAAAAATCGAGTAGGTAACATAATGCACCCACATGCAAGAAAACAAATACAAACTAACATATATTACAGAAAATGATCTTTCCTTCATGGAAATCTCACATAGCTGTACTCACTAATGGCTGATTATGTTTAGGAATTAAATGGAAAGTTCTATAGACCCTTGAAGGAGCCTGAACACTCAGAAAAGATTAGTTAGAAGTTGTATCCACATTTGATCATAGATATCACATTCAATCTATTTGCTTTATAATCTCTCAGCATCACTGTAGTGCTTCAGTGGTACAGTTATCTCCACCTTTCTCATGAATGACCTATTTTTCTGCTGTTTCCTGTGAAACCAAAAATAAATTTATAATGTATCATTTGAAAATGACATTAATCTATAAGGTGTCTGATAGAAGGCAATTAGGCTATGATTCTCACTGTTAATGACCTAGCTTGCACACACAATTACATTTTAAGTATAATGACCCATCAAAATAGCAATGGAATTTAGCTTAAAATTCAAGTAGAGATTGATATTAAAGAAGATAATGAAAAATTACCACTGCCAGTGAAGTTGTAATACTCATATCAGTCACCAATCTTAGGATTGGTTTGATGCAGCCTTCCACTCGATTCTTCTAACTGACAACCTCTTCATATTAATGTAATTTCTCTCTTTTACATCCTTCATAAATGTGGAGTATGGACTGCATTGAGACTCTCACTTTTTTTTGAAGTTTTGACTCACGAGGTGGCATAGTTGCTGTAACATGTGTCCATGACGTGTGTGGCCTGTGTAACCGAAGGCATGGAAATAAATCTGTGAAAATAACGGCAAGTATATTTTAATCCTTGAACGTGGTGTTAGAAAACATGGCAACAAATTGTTCCATATATCTTATATGAGGGCTACCTTTTCCATTCCCCCGTTCATTTTCCCTCGATTGTCTTCATTCAGGCCATCGTGTCTTAAGATATGGCCGATTAAATTGTCCTGCCTTCTTTTTAGAGTTTTCAGCAGTTTTCTCCCACTCTTCTTGGGACTTCCTCATTACTTACTTGGTCAATCCATTTAATCTTCATCAATCTTCTGTAGCACCACATTTTGAATGCTTTTCTTTTTGAATGCTTTCCACCCTTTTCTTCTACACTGCTGTCATCATCCATACCTCACTGCTGCAAAGAAACATGCTCCAGATATACATCCTGATGAATTATTTCCTTACTTCTACGCTTGTATTTCCAGATTCTTCTTTTGATGGAATGACCTCTTTGCCTATTCTACTGAATAAATCTTGCTTCGTCCAGCGTTGGTTACTTGGGTTCCCAGGTAACAGAATCGTTTCACCTCAGCCAGTTTTTGTTTTCCTAGTTTAACATTGGTTTTTGCCTCTTTTCTCTTGCTGCACACCATTATCTTAGTCTTCTTCTTATTGATCTTCAGCTGATATCTGGACATTGTCCTTTCCATGGTTATTAAAATCTTATTTAATTGCTCTCTGACTCTCCTATGAATGCTACCTATGTCATCAGCCATTCGCAGCATGCTAATTTTTCCCCATGGATATTCACTCCAGAACACTTCTTTTTGATTTAATTGATGGCTCTCTAGAAGTAAACAATAAAAATTATGGAAGACAGTGCACAGCCTTGTCTCACCCCTTTCTTTTATTCTTGCTTCTTCACACCTGGGTCCAGAATTAATCATAGCAACAATTGGTTTTTATGCAAACTGTGGAAAATTCTTTTGTAATTGTAGCACACTCCAATTCCTTTCAGAATTCCAAGCATTGAATCCCAATCCATGTTGTCAAAAGCCTTTTCTAAATCCGCAAATGCAATGAAAGTCAGTTTCTTCTTCTCCATTCTCTTCTCCATGAGCAGCCTAAGAGCCAATATTGCTTCTCTTGTACCCTTACTTTTACTGAATCCGAATTGATCTTCATGCAGGAACTCCTCTGCTTTTCGTTCTATTCTCCTGTAGATGATTCTTATCAATACTTTGATGCATGTGTCATCAGGCTTATAGCCCTAAAATTTTGCATTTCTCCACTCTCGTCTTTTTGGGAATAGCAACGGTGATGTTTTTCTCAAAGTCCCTGGGTATTTCTCCTGTTGAGTACATGTCAAAGATGGTTTTGTAAAGATGGGTCTTTGTAATGTCTTCTCTCCTGTATTTTTAATTAGTTTTCTAGAAATATCATCAATTCCAGAAGCCCTAATTATCTGTAGGCCCCTTAAACTGCTGCGTTAAATTCCGATCTTAATATTCATGCTCCCATATAGTCTTTTTGACTTCACTTTCCTCTTACTTTTATTCTGAGATTGTTTCTCTTGCAGATTGTTCTCTTCCAGCTATTCTTTCTATCTCTTCACTTTGCCTTCATTTTCAATCAAAAGTTCTCCATTCTTTTCCCTTGTGGCATTGCATCTTGTACTCCCTTCCTTGAAGTGGTTCCTCACTATCCTATAGGCAGCTTCCTCCTTTCCAAGTGCAAGGCTATTTTCTACATCTTTGCATAGATTCTTCATCCACTTTTCTCTAGCTTTCCTAGCTTTGTGACTTATTTAGTTCCTTATTCTTTTGTAACATCCCAGCTAGCACAAGGTAAGTCATTTCTATCAGTTGAAAGGAAATAATAGGTAAGCAGCTCACAATAGAATTGGCTTACCCCTTTCATACGCTAAATTAACTCCCCAAAGTAAGGAGAAGTAGCCCCCTAATGGACAAAGTGGTACTTTTTCAATGCAGCCTCAATGCCCCAAAACCCGGCCTTCCTTGGCTTCAACGCAAGTGTTATTTTATTATTTTTATGCATAATTATATGAACATAGGAAAAGGAAATAATGTTTTCATGTGATGGTAATTATTGATGCATTACCCGAAAACATTTACCGATATCACATTTTATTACATGAAAAATTGAAAAATATAAATCATCATAGGTAATTTTTTCATACCTTGGATGTAAATGCTTTCAATCTGTCCTTCTTCAGTTTTTGCATTCTTATACTTTCTTCTTTCTTCATTTACGTCTAATAACAATGAAGAAAATGTCTATATAACTGTATGCAATGCAAAATTGAAAAACAAATTCTCCCCAGACAAGACCTACTTGGTGGGTGAAACACCCAATGTCAGTTTTTGACGTTGGTCATCCTTCCCCCATACCCCATCCTTACTCCTTACCCTGTGTGTGTGATGGTTCACTGGCGAAGGAGATTCCTCACAAACCCTGATTGTGTGTGTGAATGTGATTCAAGAGGGTGACTGTGCTCTGTGCGTGTACAAACCCAAGTGCGTGATTGAGTACAAAGTCCCTGAACCCTGCTTGTAAGTGTATGTGTGCATGAGAATACAAGGGTGACTGCATATCATATGCAAACCCACATGAATGAGTGCTTGAAACTTCATTTCAATTTTATTTTATTTACTTTATTTATTATTATTTTCTTTTTTCATTCTCATCAATTTACTATTGCCCATTTTTTTCTATATTGTGCGTATGTTCATGGGTCACTCATGGCTATTGAAAGTTACTATCAATTTTATGTTATTTACTTTAGTTATTTAGTTTTCCTTTTTATTCTATTCAGTTTACTATCCCCCAATTTTATTTTTATCTTGCGTGTATGGTGGGTCACTGGCATTGGAGAAATCCTTGTAAACCTTGCTTGTGTGTGTGATTGAACTTACAAAGGTGACTGTATACAAACCTGAGTGAGTGTGTGTTTGTATGATTCACAGTTATTTATTATATTTTATGGTTTTTTCTGGATAACTTTTCTTCTTCGAAGAACTTCTTTTGCGGCTTCCTGTGTTCCACATTTTAATGTTTTCCCAAAGCCCTTTCACAGATTTTCCAGTCAGGTCCTCTTGTATGTAGTTTCCGAGTACTTTTTGAAATGCTAGCTGATGTTGAGCCTCCTTCAGTTTTTCTACTTTCTATGTATTCTTCACTGTTTTCTTCAATTTCTTTAATTTTAGATGGGGTTTCACCATCACAACTTAAAACTTAGTTTAAGTTTATAACTTCCCTTAGGTTTGTAAAGGATTTAAACCTGATTCAGAAAACAAATGATCAGCATCTGAGATCTACTCTAGTCATCTCTTGACCTTCAAGAAATATGCGGGGGTCAAAGGTCATGAGGTAAAGGCAAGAAAATCAGGACAAGAAGTGTCGTATTATAATTTTAAATGGATTCCTTAATCAATGGAAATATCCCTATCTTTCCCAACCTTTTCTGACCTCCAAGTGTTATTCAGATATCTAAGGTCATAGGGTCTAGGAAAGCAAACCTGGGTGAAAAGCATGTCATATCATTCTTTTCAATGACTGACAAAGTCAATGGAAGGTTCCCAGATCTATCTTTCTTGTCATTTGTTGACCACCAAGGGTTACACCTTCAATTTGCAGTGGCAGGTGCCTTTCAAGATAACTAAGTCTCCACTTATGGTCGGTGGGGAACAGTCATCAAGAGGGACAGCTTGAGCTCAACATTATTATCCCTAAATCCTTCAGCCGAAAAATCTGTGAGGCCCTCAGTGAGAGAGACCCATGTCTTTTAATTCAATATGGGAATCTTGATTATTTCAGCCTTGATGTAAGGAAAAACGTTCTCCTGGTGAATCTAACCCTAGCGATTATTATCAATTTTAAATATCTTGAGGGCTGAGAGGCAGGCCTAAAATTTGTGGGTGTGAGCAAAGAGAAAGACTCAACTATGTTGCTCCAATTTGCATGCTTAGACATTGTGACCTTTGACCCATGCATAACCCTTGAAGGTCAACAGATGACAAGAGGGATCATGGGACATTACCACTGACTTCACTGTCGTTTAAAACTAATATATGACACGTTTTTTCCCAGATTTGCTTGCATAGACCCTGTGAAACCCTTGGAGGTCAGAGAAGGTCTAACTCTCGATCGAGAAGGATCTCTCGGAACATTTCCATTGATTTAGGAATCCATTTAAAATTGTGAGAACTTTTTGTCCTGATTTTCTTGTCCTATACCTCCCACTAACCTCAATGTACTGCCTTCATCTCTCCTCCTTCTTATAACCTTTGCACCCATCCTCGAACCTTAGTTCTCTCTAGCAGAGAAAGGTGGACAGTCACCACCAAATCAGTTCTGCCAAAAAGTGTCCTTTTTCTTTGTGTCCATATTTTTATTTATTCCATGGATCAGTGTCTTGTTAATTATTATGCGTTATAAGTGTTACGAGTGTGTGTATATATATATACATAAAGTGTGTGTGTGTGTATTGTAATGGTTCGTACCATTACGCAATGCTCCCTGGCCCGACCGCATTCCTCCCCCCCCCCCTCTCGTATCCCCACCCCACCCCCTCTAAACTCGACCCGTGGAGGAAGGTGAGACTGAGTGCGAGCGGGAGTGAATGAGTCATTGTACGAACAAGTGAAGTGATATGGTCCTGTGGCCTGACCCACGCCTAAACCCCTCCCCCCACATCGAAACCCCCCCCCCACCCCATCGTCATCCCCGGGGTATATAAAGCAGGCAGCAGCAACGCCTCAAAAAAGATTCCAAGAAAGCGAGCCACGGGCGGAGCTTATGCCCGTCGCCAAGCCGGACGAGTTGGGAGGAGATTCCAAAAAGAAAGCGAGCAACGGGCGGAGGTTATGCCGTCGCCAAGCCGGACAGGTTGGCGAGATTGTTTCGCGGACGACAAGAGAAAAAACATCCTGAAGGAGACTCCCATGCATCGAGTGCCAGACGCCGCTCCAGTCCTGACACGAAGGAGCCTGCGGTCGGAGAAGCAAAAGCAGGGAGATCTCCAGGACGTGGTTGTCGCCGTGAGGCCAAGTAGGGTTGTCGACGCCCGACCAGCTTTCAATATAAACCCCCCCCCCCCCCCACTGTGTTCAGCTGCTGCACTAGCTTCCCCATGAACTCCTATGAAGCGGTGTACTAAACTTTATTGAAGTGTAACGAGTGCTCACAGAAAGAAAGAGGGAAGGACCCAGAATTACCTCCCTCCAGAAGGCAGAAATTGCTAAAATTTGTGTCGTTGCCCACCGCCTAAGACAGTGTCATTTTTTTTGTTTTGTAAAATTATTTTCACTTTTCCTGTCATCATCCCTGTTCATAAAATCATTTTATTCATTCATCCCTCATTAACTTTAGAAAAAGAGTATATTATCCTTTGTCAAATGTATCAATTTTTCGTCTTGGAATAATAATGTGTGTTATATGAATGGGAAAGTGTGTGTGCGTCGTCTTTTTCCGCGGGTCGGGAGGCGAGGCTCCTTATCACCCCCACCCCCACCACATTCCATTCCTACCCTCCATACGTTTCGCCCCGGCGGTAAAGCCAGGGAGCGTGTGAAAATTGCACAAGGTCGGGGACCCCCCACCCGCTTGCCCTCTCTCAAAGAGGCGTATGTCTATTTTTTCTCGTACCAGGTGACGCAGTTTGGCTTCGCGGACCTAGCGCGGGAAAGGTTCGCGAAGATTTTTTAAATTTCTTTGTACGTGTTTCTTTCGGCCCAAAAGTTTCATCCGGGCGGGCCGTTGAACCATTACAGTATATATATATATATATATAATTCAACTTCGTGAGTAAGTAGTGCACCATTCATTCAAAGTCATTCATATCATAAGAGATTCGAATCTCATCTTAGGATTAGAGAATGAGATTTTGCAGAATTAATGCTGAAAATAAAATATTAGTGTGACGCTTTAAATTTTGGTGTCACAACATCAATTTCCACCACAGCCAGTCGTCTCATTTCCAAAATCTTCTTGTAAGTACTTTTAAATCAAATTCTTCTTTTATCATACAACTCTTTGTTGAATTATTTTTCTAGACCTATATTGCATGCATGAATTGGAATAATCTGTTGGGAATAGCATTAAAAAATCTGGAATTTCCTCAATTTTTATCGACTTGTTCCTAAGGTGACCAGATTTCTGATCTGCTAAACCGGGACAAACTGTCGCTTCTCCTGAAGCATAGGCAATTTTACATGTATGTATGTATACATGTGTCCCATTGATCGTGTGTCATTTCTAACCTGTAATTTTAGACACTTCCTTTCAAGCCACAACGATGAAATTTGGTGCCTGGCTAGAAAAAGGATGTAAGTTTTGTTGAGTCTAAGCAAAATATGAAAAATGTGACTTTTTGACCCCAGAAATAGGGTCCAACCTAAAATCCAAATTTTGCCTTATGGGCTTTCAATGTTAAATATTCGAAGTACAAAAAAGATGGAATTATTTAGCGAAACTGTCGACTAATAGGTTTTTGGACACAAAGAACACGATGAAAGAACTATTGAGGTCAGATAGTGCAACTGTGACCCCTGAAAGGTCACAGTCAAGGTCACAGGGGTTACAAAAAATGAATCACCGCTTAAAACCTGTCGAATCATAGGTTTAAAAAGGTTCCAAGGTTGATTTTAAGGTCTTTATATCCCTCTTTTCATCTCTTGACCTTCAAGGGTAACTCAGAGGTCAAAGGTCACAGGGATGGAAAAAATGAATCCAGGCAACAAACGTATCGAATCATAGGTTTAAAAAGGTGTCAATGTCGATGGAAAGGTCATAAGATCCCTCTTTTTATACCTTGACCTTCTAGGGTAAATCTGGGGTCAGAGGTCACAGTGATTGCAAAAGGTGAAATGATGCAAAAAAAAACTTTCGAATCATAGGTTTAAAAAGAAGACAAGGTGGATTTTAAGGTCTTCAGATCTCTCTTTTCATCTCTTGACCATCAAGGGTAACTCAGAGGTCAAAGGTCACAGGGATGGAAAAAGAGAACCCAGGCTACACATGTGTCTAATCATAGGTTTAAATAGGTGCCAATGTCGATGGAAAGGTCATAAGATCCCTCTTTTCATCCCTTGACCTTTAAAGGTTACTCAGGGGTCAAAGGTCAAAATGGTGACAAAAAGTGAAATTAGGCTAAACGTATCGAATCATAGGTTTGAAAGAGTGCCCAATACGGTGGTATAGTCCTCCAGGAATTATCTGACATTGAACGCTTGGGAAAGGGCAAAAGGTCACTAGGTGTATCCAAGATTTAGGGCAATAGACGCGTCGAATTCTAGCTTCGAAAGGGTGAAGAATTAGATGAAGGTACTTGGTCCTGTTTGTTGTCTCCTGACCTCAAAGGGCTACACTTAGTTTATTGGCCACAGATGTAAAATATGCCAAGACGTGAAGCACATAATATGAATGAGATTATTAATGATGCCAAAGTAAATGTTAAGATATTTAGATCCCAACTTCATTCTCTTAAACCCTCTGAGTCATATGGTAGTCGTTGAATTAGAGTTCATTAATCAATGAAAAAAATTCAATTGTAATTTCAAGTTAATTACTTTTATTAAATTAAAAATACTTATACGTACGTTTTATTTAAAAAAGTCTTTTAATTTATATCAAAAAAATTTCAATATTAAAATATAAAATATCGAAGCAGTAAGAATGAAAATAAATTTTTATTCATTCTACGTACCCGATATTCCATGTCAGGCACAAATGAATTTGCCCGATAAAAGCGCGTGTGAATGTGTCTTCCAGCATATTCGGAGATATGGACTCTGCACACGTTGTAATTTCTTTTTTTATTTCTTCAATACCCGAAAATGTTTTTTTCACTACACCTGGTGGACTTTGACCCCTGTCCAACCATTCCAGGTCAGAGACTTCCTGGAGGGATTTTACCATCGTATTAGGCACTATTTAAACAAATGCTTCGTTGTAGCCCCGTTTCGAAATTTGTCACTCCAAGGACCTTTGACCCCTGAGTCACCCTTGAAGGTCAAGGAAATAAAAAAGGGATCAGAAGACCTTACGATCGACCTTGGCACCTTTTCAAGCATATGATTCGATACGTTACTAGCCTCATTTCATTTTTTTTGTCACCATTTTGACCTTTGACCCCTGAGTAACCCTTAAAAGTCAAGGGATGAAAAGAGGGATTTAATGACCTTTCCATCGACATTGTCACCTTTTTAAACCTACGATTCGACCCATTTGTAGCCTGGATTCTCTTTTTCCATCCCTGTGATCTTTGACCATCGTATTGGGCCCTCTATGAAATCTATGATTCGATACGTTAAGCCTAATTTCACTTTTTGTCACCATTTTGACCTTTGACCCCTGAGTAACCCTTAAAGGTCAAGGGATGAAAAGAGAGATCTTATGATTTTTCCATCGATATTGGCACCTTTTTAAACCTATGATTAGACACATTTGTAGCCTGGGTTCTCTTTTTCCATCCCTGTGACCTTTGACCTCTGAGTTACCCTTGATGGTCAAGAGATGAAAAGAGAGATCTGATGACCTTAAAATCCACCTTGTCTTCTTTTTAAACCTATGATTCGAAAGTTTTTTTTTGCATCATTTCACCTTTTGCAATCACTGTGACCTCTGACCCCAGATTTACCCTAGAAGGTCAAGGTATGAAAAGAGGGATCTTATGACCTTTCCATCGACATTGACAACTTTTTAAACCTATGATTCGACACGTTTCTTGCCTGGATTCTGATAAGGTGACCAGATTTTAACATTCGTAAAGCGGGACACCATTTACCCGGGGAGATTGGGGGGGATTCTTGATTGAAAATTTGGTCTATATTATTATTATTAGTATTCTACCGGTGGAGGTAGGTTTAAATGGACATTTAATTCCTCCCACCCCCTAAATTTCACACGATGTCTCTCTTCAGCCCCTCATACCTCCTGCCTCCCAACATTCCATCCAAGCTAACCGTTCTTCTCCTCCCTCTTCCCCGCTTACCAAACGCTCTTCCCTCAATCACCTTCTTCAAAACACCAGCCCCTTATATTACCTTTTCCATCCACACCTTCTGCCTTCTCCTAATTTCATCTATCAAATTTCTTTCCTCTCCGAACAATTCTAGACTTCTTCGTTCGTCTTCCTTTCGACCCACTTTACCTTCTTCATCCTTCTCCACACCCACATCTCAAAAGCCCTAAGTCTATTTTCATCTTCTTTTCTCTAAGCCCACGTTTCCGCCCCATATAGGGCAACGCTTCATATTAAACTTTTCACTAGTCTTTTCTTCACTTCCGTACTTGCCCCTGTCGTTAGTTCACGCCTCCGAGTAAAAGCTTATTTCTCCAATGCAATTCTCTTTCTCACTTCAATGCTGCTATAGCCTTTTTCTTCCAACACACTACCTAGATAGCTAAATTGCTCTACCTGCTCTAGCTTCTGACCTACTTTTATCGTTATATTATCCCTTTTTGTTCTTGAAAATCGCATTACTTTCGTTTTCTTCTGGTTTATCTTCATCCCATATCTTTCGCACTGTTCCTGCAATGCATCCAGCATTTTTTGCAAGCCACGGGCTTACTGGCTGAGCAGCGCTTGGTCATCCGCAAATCTCACAGATTTTATCAATTTCCCCCCGACCTTTGCTCCAGCCTCCAGCTCATCCCAAGTCTCTCTCGCCATTTCCTCCGAGTGTATGTTGAAAAGTACCGGCGATATAGGACAGCCCTGCCTAACTCCCCTCCCTATTGTGACCCAATCCGATTCTCCATCGGCTACTCTCACCTGCGTCTTCTGCGCCACGCATAAATTCCGGATCAGTCTCCTGTCTCTCCAGTCTACTCCTATGTACCTCAGTATTTCCATTAACTCGTCCCACCTCACTCTTTCGAAAGCCTTTTCGAAATCAACAAAGAACGCGAATACATCCTGATCGCTAGCGAAACATGTCGCCATAAGAATAAAATCTGTGGAAGAGTACGAATTGTTCTCTCTTCATTTTGCAGCTACGAAATGTTTTCGTCGCTGCCAATAGCCAGAAATGCCACTGTTATTTAAGTCCAAACAATGGTGGTCGAATTCTAGCAACTGATCAAGGCGAACTTTGATAAGCAGTTCCTGATAATCAGTTGTCAACAATTAATTTTATTATTAAAGTTTAACATTATAAAATTTACAAAAATAATATAAAACTCAATTCCTGGTGAAATAGCTACATGGGAGCCGAAAACCGCATATTCCCTTCCCGTTCTCCCACCGTTCCCTAGCTTGCCGTGTATTCTTTCTAAAAATCGGGACTTTCTTAAAACCCCGCGGGACGCGGGATAAATTGTTAAAAATCGGGACTGTCCCGCTAAAAGCGGGACGTATGGTCACCTTACTTGTTCCGTCACAACTTTTCAAATATTAGCGGTCATTTTGGTATATAGATCGATCTCATCGTGGATATTCGACCATAATTCGACATTTCGACTTATTCGACCACGTATATATTTGATCGATCATGCCGTCTGTTGTCAGCTGTGAAGACTGGTAAAGAGTTATACCAAGGGGTCGACAATCATGCGATATATCGTATAGATTACTTTAATCGATTGTGGATGGGAAAACTTTTCATCCACTAGGCCCGCGAGAGGCGCTGCGGAGGCCGATTTCTGAGATTCTGGCTCCTGATTGGCCGATTGGTTGAGATCAGCCATGTTAAGGAGTCTGTAAAAATTGCTGTTGTGTTGAGTTCACCGATATGCTAAATTAAAGCATAATTGAGTGTTTACCGAGATAATTTTCTGTATTTGAGTGTGTTTTAAAGTGGAATCAACATGGCTACCTCATAAACTTGTGCCACTCTAGTGAAAGAGTGCAAGTGATGTTCGTATTATTTGCTTCGGTTATCGAAGGTGACAGCGTTTGTTTACTTTAAAGTTGGCCGATAACTACAATGTCGTAGATGTTTCGTGAAGTATATACAAAGGCTTTATGCATTATTACCGGAAACATCTTCTTTCACGGAACAATGTCCCAGATATGTTGGAAGGTAAGTGTATTAATGTAATTTTATGATCTCGGCCGTGCATCATATCGTTGAAGTGTTATTGTTTTGAAATGAATGGTTGGTATAAGTTCACAATATGCTCAAACGATTTTCCTTTGTATTTCACGGATTCTCTCGACGTTCTACCCAAGGGAACTTTTGATCTCTGTGCAGTGACAATCGACGATGGGAATGATTATTCTGAGGTGACTGCACTGCCAAGCACAATATCTTACGTATGTAATTTAGTGAAATTTCACATGTGGCATTAAAAAACTAATCTGTGAATATTGTGTCGTCGACAGGATAAGTGGTATTTCTTACTCATTTCTTTTGATAATAATCATTAGCATGTAGCAGAAAATAGGAGTCATTACCTTAACAAATTACACAGAAAACTAGTTCTGAGGAAACGTTCTCATATCGCATCATAACAAAGTACATGATGATGATTATTCATTGAAAAATGGGTCGTGTGTGAGTGTGGATAAATTTGTGATGTGTAAATGTTAAAATAATTTGTTAGTCATTGTCATACCGTGATAAGGCAGTGGCATAATTTCGTGATAACTAACACTATGTGGTGTTGCGGCTTAATGTTTTCGTAGAATTAATTCCATGCTTTTGAGAGGTATACACCGGTTTTTCCCGATTTTTGGCACATTTTAGCTACTTATTTGTTTTGAATAATTATCTATTTTTGCTTAATTCGTATTTTTGCTAATTAATAACATCGAGCTTGGTGTGGAATCGATCGATTCATAGTCAAGTTTAATACCTAATTAGAGAGTTCTTAGTGCATGGTTTTCTCATTTTTGTTTACATGTTTTTAAGTGAATTCATCCTCCGTCTCAATTATTCTTTGCTGGTACAAGTTTATCCCATTGCCATGAAAAATCATGGCCGATTTTTACTTTCTTCTGACAAAAGTAATTATTTATGCCTCTAGAAAATATGCATTTGGTGTTCTCATGTGGCCCAATAAAATGATCATATGATGCATAAGAGAGACAACCGAAGTGGAGATTAGAATCTATTTTAGGATTATATTATGAACTTGTGGAATTTTTTGTGTATTTAGCTTATAAGTGATATAATTTGTGGTGTGTGCGGAGTAGTGATATATTAGGGAACTCTATTAAACAGAACCCTCAGTTGTTAATATATGTGGATGGAATGACAGTACCAGGTTGCTGGTTCACATTCTGTTTTTTTTTTTTCATATGATGGATTTTCAATCACATCCCTGTGGAACAGATGTTGTGTGGACTTCTGTTTGTCTATTTTGTATGTTTATACCTAGCTGGATTGGGTAGCCGTCTCAAGGCAATTTTTATAACTCTCACAAATGTAGCCCATAAGGATCATCATAATAGGTTATCCCTCTGACCACGCCTAGGTGGTTGTCCTCAGGAAGGGAGGATCAGGTAGTGTGAGGGCATGTAATAGAAGGAAGAAAGAACATATCCATGTTATATTTATTTTCTTTATACATTTCAAGAAGGCTTTTGCCAACTTTTGAATGGCTTAAATCAGCTGAAACTAAATAGAATGCAGTGGATTTGTTATGGTTTTTTGTTTACTGTTTCATCCTTTGATGTATTTTCAGGTCGACCTGAATCATTCCAGGCATAGATACTACAGTCTTGGTACTACAGCAGGTTTAGGAAGTTCATGTATAATTATTTACAAGTTTCTCTCCTCCATGCATCAGAGGATTATGCATCAATATTACATACTTTTTGCCAAATGCTAGTCATCCAAATTTAATTTGAGTTGTGTGTGAAATATGCCATGTTATGTAATTAGTGATTTCTGTTAAACCATACGAATTCTATATCCTATCATTGTCTGTTGTTTGACCAAATAAGAATGTTTATTTGCACCAATCTACTTTTACTAAATGTCGGTATTCTACTTTGAATGATTTGTTTTGTATTGTGATTTTGTTTTGAAGTTAATAAATATTTTTTCGTCAAATGCTGGCTTTTATCATTACAGTATTCCTGGTTATCACCTTCCAGCTGACCTCGACTAGTTCCTTCGGTCCTTTCAAAAGTTAGCCCATTTCTTTACACTATGGGGATTCATCAGTAATATCTTGAAGGGAATAAAAATCGTTGTTTTCCGTAAGATTCTATTCAAATCAGCAAAATAGTTTGGAAATTGTAATGTTAAATGAGAGCAAATCGAAATAGTGACTTAATTACGATTCAAACCTAGCGGCGACCGTTTCGCGATTTTCTCGCTTCTCACGATTTTCTCGCGGTTCTCGGGACCCGTATCCTCCTGACACGAAGCCACCAGGTGGCGCTAGTGTCCAGAAACCTATACGCATTGGCCTTATGGCAGTGTCATCCCCTTGGTTATACCAGGTTCTTCTGAAGGGTAGTGTTGGTTGTTAAAATTTTGAGTACGAGAGCCTGAAATATTACATATGTTATTCCAAGTAATGGAAATGTCGTCACGTGCTTAAAGGTAAGCTCCACGGTTGTTTTTTTTCATGAATCACTAATGATTGTTAAAATGTGGTGCTAACATAAATACGAACCTCCTCTGACGGGAATTGTTACCTATGGTTATTATTTAATACTCTTATAACATGCCTTAAGATTTCAGTGTTTTGCATTATCACAGAATTCCGGATGAGAATGTTTCGGAAAAGGCTATCAAGCCTCTCTCTATCATCGCCGCTATGTCAAGTGAAAATATCGAATTTTCGGACAGCCAAAACTATCGGCTCTGATGCTTCAAATTCAAGCAATGAAGAAAGTGCAAGCCTTCCGAAATCAGCAAAGGTGGTTATTTGTGGAGCCGGAGTTCAAGGGACTGCGGTAGCATACCACTTAGCTAAAATGGGGTGGGGTAAACAAACAGTGGTCGTGGATCAAGGAAAGTAAGTTATTGCACGAATTTAAAACTAATGTGATATTTAAATCAGCAGAATGTCTTATATGTATAACATATAGTTATTTTAATCTGAGTCTCGGATATCATCTACAAGCTGTATTCGAACTGCCTCATTTCATGTAGATATGTTGTGCTAATACTCAATTTGCGCTCTTATAAATTTTAGGCTAGGTAATGTAACGACGTGGTTATCGTCTGGGCTAATTGGTATGTTTAAGCCTAGCCGACCTGAAACAAAATTAGCCCAGTATAGCATCAAACTTTACAAGGAAATGGAAGCCGCTGGTTTGGAAACTGGGTGGAAACAATGTGGTAGTCTCCTGCTAGCGAGGACCGGGGACAGAATGACAATGTTGAAGAAAATGAAAGCCCTGTCTAGGTAATTTGCTAAGTGTGTTTAATCCGGCAATAAAAAACCTTGGTATATTTTCTATGTCAAACGATTGAAAACCAACTTTTACCCTTCAATGCCATAGACTTCTTCAAAGGTATACCCATGTGAAAGTCCCTGCTGGAATACTTCGCAGGTTCGAGCTAAATTTAGTGAGAACTAGCTTGAATTTTAGTATCATCCAGTTGGATGTAGCTTTTTCCATATCCAGACACTATGGTGTGTACCACTTATTTCAGAATTGGATGGCCTTTAAAGGTTGTTATCTTTAAATGGTGATCAAGAAATAAATCTCAATTATGCATTAATTTCTCCTAACTACCATTTGCCACTCATCGTCTCTCGTTCCTTTGCAATTAGGAAGAGTGTAAAAATTTATCATGCCATGTCAATATCTCAACACAACCCTTGCACATTATATAAAAATTATAGCTTTTAAAAGTTGGTTTTAATTAGTTATCTGATGTGTAAATTAGCCCAGAAATATTTTTAAAATGAGTGATATGGTCAACGATTGTTTCTGTTGTAGATGTTTATTTCAAGAGGCAACAAATAAGCAAGCATAACAACCTGTAATATATTTGTTGTAGATCACACTGAGTCACGCTTTTAGATATAGTCCATCTTAACCTCTGCCGGGCTACGTCACTTCCGGTGGAAGGTATGTGTCGAGCACAGGGGTACCAACCCCATAAGAGTATACTACAACACCTCCCCCTTTACAGGGTGAGGCGTACAGGAGCTTTCACCCTTCTGCCACTTCTGGTAGTCCCAATTTCGGAATTGGTAGTCTCTGATTGTCTTTTTTCAACAGGTGTCCTCTGACTCCTGAGACCACCTGAAGTACCTCTGTTTTCTCTGGCGAGTTGAGGGCTTCTAAGAGTATCACTATTTCTTGGTGCCATATGTTCCTCTAATAGCATGAGAGGTCTTTGTAATGATACATTTTTAGATAGGTTATGGCGTAAGTGAACATCATTACGCCTTACAACATTACCATACTTATTTTTAACTAAGTAAGACCTAGGACATCTGTGCTGTTCCATAACAGTGCCAGGCTCCCACCATTCATTATTTCTTGCCTTAATCCATACATTATCTCCTCTTTTGAATTCCTTGACCAGCCTCCTGGAGGCTCTGTCATAGTATTCCTTAACTTTATCCTGCTTAGCCTGGAGTGCTTCATATATACCTGTTTGTACCCTTGGTTTCAAAGCTTCCATTGTGACAGGAAGCTTGGAGCGCAGTTGACGGCTAAACAATATTTGGGCTGGGGACACGTTAAGCCCTTTTAGGGGAGAATTCCGATAATCCCTTAACAGGTCCCTGAAATCTTTACCTAATTCTTGGCTTTTCCGAAGAATTTGTTTGCCAATGTGCACACCCTTTTCTGCAAGCCCATTACTTTGATGGTAATGGGGGCTACTTGTCCTCAACTCCATCCCCTTCTCTCTGAAATATTTTTGACAGTCATATGACATGAAAGGCATGTTGTCCGCAATGCATTCCCTGGGAATTCCATGAGTCGCAAAAATGATCTGTAATGCATTTATTATAGCACTAGTAGTTTTGTTTGGTAAAGGAACTAATTCCAACCATTTAGAGTAATAGTCAACAAGGACAAGATAGGGGTTCTTGGCAAAATCTAAAATGTCACATGCAACTTTTTCAAATGGCAACTTAGGTACCTCATGAGGGAGTAATGGCTGTTTCCGCTTTCTGGGTTGGAACTTATTACATACTTCACACTTATTAATTACGGTTTCAATGTCCCTTGACATTCCAGGCCAATAGTATAGCTCCCTAGCTTTAATGCGAGTCTTCTCGATCCCCCCATGCCCTTCATGCAGTAGTTTTAGCACATAGGATTTAAGAGCATTAGGTACTACAATTTTGTGTCCCACGAAAACTAGTCCATCTTCGATGTAGAGCTCATCTCTTAGCTTATAGAAAGGTTGAAGTGCTGTGGATATTTTCCCATAATTTGGCCACCCCCTAGTGCACATTCTGATTATTTCACTTAAAACTTTATCAGTGTTAGTGTTTTTCTGAAACTCTTCCCTCTGTTCCCTAGATATGGGAAGATACCTACTGATGGTATGAACCATCTCTTGTATTTCAGGCTCATCTTCAACATTCCCCTTGATGTATGACCTTGATAGCATATCTGCAATATGCAAATCCTTTCCAGGGACGTAGTACACATTCAAGGAGTATCGCAGCAGTTTGAGTCTTAGCCTTTGGAGTCTTACTGACCCTATCTTACTTACTCTTTTTTTCATTACTGACACAAGTGGTTTGTGATCAGTTTGGACATCTACATTGAGCCCATATATATAATTGTGGAATTTAGTGGTGGCAAAGTGAATGGCTAGCAACTCTTTCTCAATTTGAGCATAAGTATTTTGCTCACACTCGCTCAAGCTTCTCGAGGCAAAAGCAACAGGCTGTAACCCCTTACTCCCACCTTCTCCTTGTAACAAGCAACAGCCTAGACCCGATTGAGAGGCATCACACTGAATAGTAATTTTTTTAGATGGATCAAATGATGCCAGAACTGGGGCTGTTGACACACTCTCTTTCAATTTCTGAAATGCCTGGCTGTGGGAGGGGAGCCATTTCCATTCTGTCCCTGCTTTTAGCAATTCGCGCAGAGGGGCCGTTAATGTTGCCATGTTAGGGATGAAACTACGCACATAATTAAACATTCCCATTGCTCTTTGCAATTCTTTCACATTAGATGGGAATTCTAGGCTTACAAGTGCTTTCACCCTCTCAGGATCAGTTTTCATCCCTGCCTCTGAAAAAAGATGCCCCACATATTTTACTTCTTTCACCTTATATTGCAACTTTGCTGGATTGAACTTTATGTTCAGTGCCCTAGCTCTTTCAACAACTCGTTCAACAACCTTATCATGCTCCACTTCTGTTTTACCCATGCACAAGATATCATCAATGTAGATAATGGTACCTGGAATATCACCAAAATTTTGCTCTACCATTCTCTGAAATATTTCAGGGGCACAAGCAATACCATACGGCAATCTTAGATATTTGAAGCAACCAAAGGGACTTGTGAAAGCACATTTGAGGGAGGACTCCTCATCTAATTTTACCTGATGGAACCCTTCTTTCAAATCAAATACACTGAAATATTTATTGCCACTCAATTTCTCAGCTATGTCACTCACAGTTGGAACAATGTGGTACTGTCTAATAATAACCTTGTTTAAGTCAACAGGGTCAAGACAAAGACGCAAGTCCCCATTTGGTTTCTCAGTAATAACAAGGTTACTGAGCCATTCTTTACCTGTCAGGCTTTCTATCCTAGAAATTATTTTCTTTGCCTGAAGCCTCTCCAACTCTAACTTTAACCTTTCTTTTAGAGCCGAAGGCACCCTCCTAGGTGGCCTTGATGTCGGCTGCACATTCTCTACTGTTGCTATATTGCACCTTTGTGGTACACACCCCAGACCCTTAAACACAGACATATACATTTTAAGGAATTTACTTTTTGAAGACAGCTGGCCAATAGTACATACCCTTTTAACCAAGTTCAAAGATACACAGCCCGGTAATCCCATAAGGGGTTGCAAGTCATGGTTTACAATTACAAAATCAAGGTAACATTCAGCATGTTTATAATTACATCTCAGAGTGGCGATGCCTTCAGGCTTAATTGTCATGCCACCATACGCCTCAAGTCGCACACTTGTGGGTTTAATTCTAACCCCACTTTGCTCTAACTTCTGTATTGCCTGCATTGGCAGGACATTCACTTGAGCACCTGTGTCCAGCTTCATTGCAAACACTTTTCCACCGATCTCCACCTTTTCAACCCACTCATTGGGATCACAACTAGCATCCACCGAATTAACGCTCAAATTCACAGAGAGTGCATAGCAGGACACTGACGATGTATCTGACAAGGAGTCAGATTCTACCACGTCGACTTGGCGTACATTTCTCACCCTGCATGCCACAGCAAAGTGATTGATTATTCCGCACTTCGCGCACTTCCTTCCATATGCCGGGCACTCTCGAGGGCCATGATTCGTTTTGCACCTGTTACATTGAAACTTTTTCACTGCTTTCCCCACACTTTGGCTTGCACTTGAGTCCACTTTACCTCGAGAACGGTGATTCCCTCTCTTCTTCTGCAAAACGTCGATGTGGTAATCTCCTCCTTTGGGCTCTGCCGTTGTTTCTCTGATCTGCTTCGCCTGCCTCCGACTTTGTTCTACAGCTCTGCAGTGGGCTGCCGCTTTCTCCAGCGAGAGATCCTCCAGTCTAAGCAGGGCCTCCTGCACCGTCTTATCTCGTACTCCGTAAACGATGCGATCACGAAGTACGGAGTCCTCTTGAGGTTCAGATCTGGAGAAACCACAATTTTTAATGAGGCGCCTACAGTCAGCAAAGAAATGCTCGAAACTTTCTCCTTCTTCCTGGACTCTCTGATTAAATATGAAGCGTTCGAAGGTCTCGTTAATTTTGGGCGCAACGTACGACTCGAACGCTTTTAAAACAGCTGAGTAATTCTTTTTCTCTGGCTCAGTCAACGGAAAAGTAGAGAACAGCGCTATCGCACTTCCTCCCAGCATATTTAATAAAAGGGCGATCTTAACTTTGTCAGTTTCTTCATCCCTCTTAGTGGCTGCTAGGAAATTTTCAAATTCCCGGACAAAATTAGTCCAGTCGGCGTAGGCACTGGGACCTTCGAAATTCACACTTGTCGGTAATTTAACGTACTCCGCCATTTTCGCGGTTGCACAGAAGATCCACGGCGTGGTTTCACGATATTTACGTGTCACTTCTATTTTCACCTATAATGTCATTGAATTCCACACGACTGCGCCATGTTGTAGATGTTTATTTCAAGAGGCAACAAATAAGCAAGCATAACAACCTGTAATATATTTGTTGTAGATCACACTGAGTCACGCTTTTAGATATAGTCCATCTTAACCTCTGCCGGGCTACGTCACTTCCGGTGGAAGGTATGTGTCGAGCACAGGGGTACCAACCCCATAAGAGTATACTACAACAGTTTCAATCAGTTTGTGTTTTACTGGTTACAAAGAAATATGCCACAGATTCCTTTTTCCAGTTCTCTCTCATTTGGAGTGAAGGAGAAACTCTATACTGTGGCAGCTGCATGAAATACGATGTGGTATTATCCTGTTTGTCTTAATGAATTGTACATTATGTATTTGGTGGTGTTTGTTATGGCAACTCTTGTAGGTACACGGTATACTGTATGATACTGGAGTAGCTGTTATAGGTCAACTCAGTTTTAGATCCATGATTCCATGGCACCATCAATTAAATAGTGGTATCTGGGTTTGGAGTTTAGAGTCTGTGGTAGTTTTCAATGCATATTTTGTTGGTTTTAATTATTGGGATACCAGAAGCTATCTTGGCAGTTGGATTCTTTATTGCTTAGGTCAAACATCTAAGTTTTTCAACACAGGGCATATCTTGATAATGACATATTTACATCCTGTTATGTGAAAACAAAGTTTGCTTCCCCGGCAACAGATGGAACTACTGCCACGCAGCTGAGAGCCCTAACTGTTTTAAAAGTTATCATACTACGACTAATTTCCACTTCAAGTAGTGTGATATGCATGTTTTGTGAAATAAATTCATGTCAGCCAATGGAATTTGATAATGCTGCTTAGAATATGGTATTTCCCACATAGCAAAGCCAGTTGGAATCCAACTGGAATTCACCAGTGTGCAAGTGTAAATTCAGCTGGATTAATCCAGTGTAAAGCTGGAATCCAGCTGGATTTCAAGCTAATATTCCAGGCTGTCTCAACCAGCTGGATTTCAGCTGCATACTCCTGCTGGAATCTAGAAGGATGCAACCTTGACTAGTCCAGCTGTATTTAAACTTCATATTTCAGCTGGAATCCAGCAGGATTCCAGGTGATTTTTCCAGCTGGATTCATCCAGCTGGCTTGCTATCTGAGTTTTAAGTTTTCAATGAGGGCGTTTACTCGTAACCATTTTGTACATGAAATTGTTAGATGGAAACAAAAAACGAATTTTAGTGAAAAAATTAATCTAATAACCACAACCATTCACTAATAAACCAAAAATTAAAATAAGCAAAAGGTGATGCCCACCAAAGAAGCTGCATTGATATCATTGACGTCATTTTCCTCCTGTCCTTGACTGCTTTCAGGGGAAGGGAAGGAAGTGGAAGGGGGTTCTCGGAAGGTCTGCTCGCACAGATCCTGTCACAATCGCTCCTATTGGCAGAGTCAGCTGTGTCCCCCCCCCCTTTGCAATAAGGCGAAGTAGCTTCGTGGGCTCACTTGTGATTGGACAAAGTCGATGGCGTCAGAGGTTGCACCATGCCCACTTTTCTGAAAGGGTTAAAAACATCAGTTTTTCGCCGCTTATAACTTGAGAAATAATTGACGCATCAAAAAACAGAAAAATATGGGTCTTTTTATTTTACATACTTGATCAGATCTGGCAATAAAAAAATATGGCAAACGACCCCATTCAAGATCAACTCTATGGTGAAAATTGAATGTTTAAGCATTTTGCTGCTGTAAAGTTTTTATGTTGAGGTTAGTCATCTATAATAAAGTGAGCTATCGGTGAAAAACTTATTTTGTTTCAGATCGAGGGATATAGAGTGTGATTTAGTAACTCCGGAAGAAGCACAGAAACTCTGTCCATTAATTGCAATCAGTGACTTAAAGGGTGGACTCTGGATCCCAGGAGATGGCGTTGGTGACCCGTACAAGCTCTGCCTTTCTCTGGCATCTGTTGCTGCTAAAGAAGGTCAGACACTGCTTCTTAGTCTAAATTTTGTGGAAAAAATTACGTTTTTAAAATGTTTGAAAGGGTTATATTGACATTGAGTGCGATTGAGGTTTACTCTCTTCCTAATTGCATAGGAACAAGATATGATGTATCTTTTGAGTGGCAAATGGGAGTTAGGAGAAATTCATGTATTATTGGTTCTTATTTCATGATCACCCTTCTAAGGTAATCAACCTTAAGGCTCAGAGTTTTGTGAGTCACCCTATTTTGGGTGATTCATAAAATCGTGAGCTGGTTACTCAGGAGTTGAGGTTATAACCTGGCATATATATGAGCATGGCATTTATTATGCTTAGAAGAATATTTTTTCTGGAGCCAGGAAATATCTGAACTTACCAAGTCAACCTTTTTCTATATCATCATCATCAATCAACAATCCTAAGATGGGTTTGATGCAGCCCTCCACTCGATTCTTCTATCGGCCAACCTCTTCATATTGACGTAGCTCCTCTCTTTTACATCCTTCACAACTTGCTCCATATACCACATACGAGGCCTACCTTTATATATTCATTGTTGCCACTTTTGATGAAAGTGGAATGCTGTAGATATAGCAGTTTTCCATAAAATGAGTGGCAAAGTGAATCAAGTTGAGAAAACTGCTCATTTTCGGGTGCTTGGAGTTAATTATTTCATTGTCGTGTCTAAATTTTTAAATCTATTATTGATTTAAAATAATAAATGAAATGGCAATAAAATTACCATTAAAATGATGTATTTTACTTTGCATTAGCATTAACACATTTCCAGATATAAATTTTCAAAGTGTATCGGCACATCATTTTGATGCCGACAGTAGTGATCGATGCGCCCCGCCAACGGAGTGTAGGTATGGTAGATACTGGCAAGGAGAGGATTTGTATTTCGGGTCATGAAATGAGATAAAAAAAATTTCGGTGCCACTAGAACAAAATAAAGATATACATGTCTTGGCTTTTTTCTCCTTATGCTCGGATGCATGGAAAAAAAATAAAGCACTGTCTGCTGTCACGCCAGTTGCCTACATTCGCCAGACTTGCATGAACCGATGATAACGTAGTTGTTAAAAATGGGAGCTAGTGTGCTGCCGGTCGCAGGTTCAATCCTTAACACTGCCTAGGAATACAGTTCATGCTGTATTCTAGGGTAATGCCAGCAGGCAGTTGAAAAAATTAGACTATCAGAAATTTCATGTCAATTTATAAGTGAACATCTTAAACATGGTCTATCCTTGGGTAAGGTAGGCCTTAAATAATACAGAACCTGTGAAGATGCCGTGACTTGGCGATGGAGGCCGCCAACAATTACGCTTCCCATCACCCGGAGGAGAGGGCAGCAGCTCTTCTTCACATGAGTGAAGGTGGAGACCACAGTGGTCGGTACAGCGACACTCATTTCACTGCAGGCATGGTAACATTTACTTTAACGGCTGTAGTACTGCGATGTGGAAGGCAAGGGGAAACCACCACATTATTATCCCGAGGAGTCGCAGCTACTCCACTCTTTCCTTTATTATCAAGACGTGATGGCACCCTCTCGAGTAAAATATTCCGGAGGTAAAATAGTCCCCCATTCGGATCTCCGGGCGGGGACTACCCGAGAGAGTACATCAGTCAAGTGTGATACTCATTTTAGGGTAGGAACGTGGAACGTTCGATCACTTCGGACCTGCGGAAGACTGGAGAACCTGAAGGTGGAAATGCGGAGAATGGACCTCGATGTATTGGTAATCAGTGAAATGAGATGGCCCGAAGAAGGAGACTTTTGGAGTGGAAGTTATAGAATTATTCACACCGGATCACTGAATGGTAACGCTGGAGTAGGCATAATGCTCAGGAAGAGTGCGGGACTGCGTGTGAAGAGCTTCCTGCAATGCAGTGAAAGGATTGTAATGGTTAAAATTGAAACTAAGTCTACAGATACCATTGTGGTGCAAGTTTACATGCCTACGTCGGACTACGAAGATGAAGAAGTGGAAGACGTCTACGAAGATATCACTGAAGTAATAAAACAGGTAAGAGGAGAAGAAAACCTAATTATTTTAGGAGACTGGAACGCTGTCGTCGGCGAAGGACAAGATGGAAGAATAACTGGAAAATATGGATTGGGAAACCGAAACGAAAGAGGAGAAAGACTGCTGGAGTTCTGCACACAACATAAGTTAGTGGTTACTAACACATTGTTTAAAAATCACAACCGAAGAAAATACACATGGAAGATGCCAGGAGACAGAGGAAGATTTCAAATAGACTACATTTTAGTGAAGCAGAGGTTCAGGAATCAGGTGAAGGACTGCAAAAGCTACCCGGGTGCAGACATCGACAGCGACCATAATTTAGTGATGATGAAATGCCATCTAAAATTCAAGAGATTGAAGAAAACAGTAAAGAACATTTGGCAAGTAGAAAAACTAAAGGAGACTCAAAATCAGCTGGAATTTCAAAAAGCAGTAGAAAACAACATAGGAGAGGACCTGACTGAGAAACCAGTAGAAGAGCGTTGGGAAAACATTAAATGTGGACTACAAAAAGCCGCAAAAGAAGTTCTTTGAAGAAGAAAAGTTGTTAAGAAGAAACCATGGATCACGGAAGAAGTCTTAGTGCTGATTGAAGAAAGAAGAAAGTACAAGAATGCGAAAACTGAAGAAGGGCAGCTTTGCTACAAAAGAATAAGGAACGAAGTAAGTCGCAAATCCAGGAAAGCTAAAGAAATGTGGATGAACAATCTGTGCGAAGATGTACAAAAAAACCTTACCATTGGAAAGGTGGAAACTGCCTATAGGATAGTGAGGAACCACTTCAAGGAACGGAGTGCAAGATGCAATGCTATAAGGGACAAGAATGGAGAACTTTTGATTGAAAATGAAGACAAAGTGAAGAGATGGAAAGAATATCTCGAAGAGTTATACAATGGGAACGACCTCAGCACGAAAGTGATTGAAGAGGAAAGCGAAGTCGAGAAGGATGATATGGGAGCATCAATATTGAGATCGGAATTCGACGCAGCAGTAAGGGACCTTCGGATGAATAAGGCTTCTGGAATTGATGATATACCAGCAGAACTGATAAGGAATGCGGGAGAGAGGGCATTGGCCCAACTTTATAATGTCATCTGCGACATGTACTCAACAGGAGAAATACCCAGGGACTTCGAGAAAAACATCATCATTCCTATTCCCAAAAAGAAGAGAGCAGAGAAATGTGAAAATTTTAGGACTATAAGCCTGACGACACATGCATCGAAGATATTGACAAGGATCATCTACAGAAGAATAGAACGAAAAGCAGAGGAGTTCCTGGATGAAGATCAATTCGGATTCAGGAAAAGTAAGGGTACAAGAGAAGCAATATTGGCCCTTAGGCTGCTTATAGAGAAGAGAATGGAGAAGAACAAACCGACCTTCATTGCATTTGTGGATTTAGAGAAGGCTTTCGACAACGTAGACTGGAATTCAATGCTTGATATTCTGAAAGGAATTGGAGTTTCCTACAATGATCGAAGAATTATCCACAGTTTGTATAAAAACCAAGTAGCTGTGATTAAATCTGGACCCAGCTGGGAAGAAGCAAGAATAAGGAAAGGAGTGAGACAAGGCTGTGCACTGTCTCCCGTAATTTTTAATGTCTACATTGAGAGAGCCATCAATGAAGTCAAGGAGAAGTGCTCTGGAGTGAACATCCACGGAGAAACAATCAGCATGCTACGATTCGCTGATGACATAGCTCTCATAGCAGAGACAGAGAAGGAGCTGAATAAGATGCTAACAACCATGGAAAGGACAATGACCAGACATCAGCTGAAGATCAATAAGAAGAAAACTAAGATATTGGTGTGCAGCAAAAGAGAAGAGGCCAAAACCAACGTTAAACTAGGAAAACAGAAACTGGAAGAGGTGAAAGAGTTCTGTTACCTGGGAAGCAGAGTAACCAACGATGGACGAAGCAAGAAAGAAATAGTGAGTAGAATAGCCCAGGCAAAGAGGGCATTCTATCAAAAGAAAAATCTACTAACAGCTGGAAATACAAGCTTGGAAGTAAGGAAGCAATTCATTAAAACGTATATCTGGAGCATGTTCCTTTATGGCAGTGAGGCATGGACGATGACAGCAGCGGAGAAGAAAAGGGTGGAAGCATTCGAAATATGGTGCTATCGACGAATGATGAAGATAAAATGGATCGACCGAGTGACAAATGAAGAAGTCCTAAGAAGAGTGGGAGAAAAGAGAAGTCTACTGAAAACTATAAAAAGAAGACGGGACAACCTAATCGGCCATATCTTAAGACACGATGGCCTGATGAAGACAATCGTCGAGGGAAAAGTGAACGGGAAAAATGGAAGAGGCAGGCCTCGTATGAGTTACATGGAGCAGGTCGTAAAGGACGTGAAAGAGAGGAACTACGTTGGTATGAAGAGGTTGGCCGATAGAAGAATCGAGTGGAGGGCTGCGTCAAACCAATCCTAGGATTGTTGACCCTTGATGATGATCTTAAACATAAAAATAATGAAAACAATACATTAACTTTACAATGTATTTTTGAGTAATGCATTTGTAAATCTAGTTAAAGCAATATAAGTACAAAAAGGTAGTATCCACATACAAGGGTTGAAAATTAAGGATGATAAAATTTTTGATTCAATGGCTGAAAGAAAAATTTTAAACAGTGATAAGAATCAAACTTCATTACCTGCATACACTACCCCACCCTGCTATTGTCGGCATACCCGACTTCGGAAAATGCAAGCTCCCTGCAGAGCCTGATCCGAGTTACACAACCTCTCCTTATGAGTATGAAACTCGCAAATTTCATTTTAAAGGTTATTATAAATAATACATTGTAAAATTACTAGTTTAGCAGCTTGCAATATTCTGTTATAACAGAATATTGCAAGCTGCTAAAATATAAATATGTACTTTTTTAGTCTCAAGAATGGAATCCCCAAATATTCCATTTATGGATAAAGATTCCAGCCAGGAGATGAGGAGAGGAAATGCAGCCAGGAGATTCCATAAATGGAATTCCATTAAAATTCTTTTGAGTTTCTGAAAATGAATTAGAAAGCATTCAATAATTTAATTAACAACAGCAACCCTAGTTAATGTAAACCCCTTGTGCACTGAATTAATTTAAGATTTTTTAAAAATTATTTAATATTTTATATTATATTATTCTTGGTGTGTTGTATGCTTGGAAGCCTTTTTTGTATAATTACATTTAAATCTATAATTACATTAAAAAAGAGGGTGATACAATATGGCATCACTAGGATCTTATATTATGGAAAATGATTGTAATATTAATGAAAATGAAATGAACTTATAATGTTTCTTTTAACTGCACTGTAAAGAATAGTTGTACAGGTTTAAAAGATGTATTTTGTGATGAGTATGTGATAAGGAAAGTGAAATTTATATTAGAAGTAATAGGATATAGTTATTGCATCCATAAATCTTGATCCAGGAAAATATTATCCACATAGGCGATAGGAAGATGATTTTTTTCTTCAATAAATTTACTTGTTTTTTGAAAATGCTATTGTTGCTGTTTTTCTATGCATATTAAAAATCTAGGATTAGATAAGGAATGAAATTCAGAACCTAGTATCTTAAACTAAGGATCCGAAACCAAGATAAAGATCTGAAACCCAGGCAAGGATCTGGATCCGAGAAAAACCTTGATCCGTCCATCACTACTAATGTCAACGAACAAACTGGACTAAAATGCTCATGATATTTACCTGCTGTTTGTTGTTTATTTATAGTGTTATTGTTTGTAATGTTTATAAATAATTTTTTCACTGTATTTAACTGTTGTTTGTTGTTAACTTCAGAAAGAATACTAAAATGGGAAATCAGCTGTGAAAGGGAGATCGGTAAAAAGTAATAGAGTAACTATGAGGATTAAACTATAATGTGTCACCCTGTTTTCTCTACTTTTTTTTATTCTCAATGGTTGCCAAATTCTTAAAAACTTAGCATAACATTTATTGAATTTATCCAAGTGTAAATGCTCACTTATGTAGTGTTTGTGAACTAACATCATATATCTCACAGGAAGGCTAGACACCTGGCATCTAGCTGGTGAACAACTTGAGCATGCCTATTTTATACTTTCCATTCTATCACCTTACCATACTGTACTATATTGCCTTGTCTTTGCAAATCCTCAATTACCTTGTTAGGTGTTCATTGCAAGCACATAAATTAGTTAGTTTAGATACTGTGCTAAATGTAATAAATTGCTGCCAGTGCACTGTAGTGGACAGAATGTAAATACTTGCCACCTAGTAAATTGTCACCATTGGTCAATTGAATATTTGCCATAATATGCACCTGTCAAGGGCACACAATAAATTGTTGTTAATTGTTGTTGGATATATTTCTCTTTTAGGAGTCACATTTGTTGAGAACTGTTCTATACAAAGGATATTTAATGAGGATGGAAAAGTGGTGGCAGTGGATACCAGCAAGGGTTTGATTGAATGCGACTACTTTGTTAACTGTGGTGGGTTCTGGGCTAGAAAAATAGGGCAGATGAGTGAGCCTTTTGTCAAAGTTCCCCTCCATCCATGTGAGCATTATTATCTACACACCAAGCCCATCCCTGGATTGGACCCGATGATCCCAGGTATCTCCTTTTATGCAATCGCCAATTTTGCTCATAGCTACAGGTCTTTCCTGTCTGGCTTAGTAGATTACAATATTTGATTTTCTTTTTTAAAATTTTAAACTTTTGAAAAAGAAAATCAAATACTGTTGTGATATAGTTACACTTAAATTTTTTTGTTTTCTTCTTAGATTAAAAAAGGCTCACTTTGTCACTTCCAGTGGTGAGAGATCAGGATGGACATATTTACTTTCGTGAAAATGAAGGAAGACTGATGACTGGGGGCTTTGAACCTGTGGCCAAACCTGCATTTGAGGATGGAAATATTCCTGGTAAGAAAGCAATTTCATTTGTGGTAAGCAATTAAATATGGGAATGAATATAAAAATATTCCTTTGTGTTCGCTATGTGTCAATGGATCAGAATAGCAGATTCTTAGCTCTGGAATACCTCATATTGTTGAATGGAAGATTAAAACATGAAAATATAGGTTAAATCATTCTTACTTTGCTTTTATTTGGTGACACTAATTTATTATTGCTTGATGAAAATGGCAGAAGGGTGGTGAAATAATTAAAGCGTTAGGTTAAGCGAAGAAATAATTAAAAATGTAATAACACTCTGAAAAGCTTAAAATGAAAGAGGTTAAATAATATTCATAAAATATTTATTCCCATATTACCATATCATTTGCATTGATATTTTAGTTTTGATTTCATTGTAATAACTTTGGTGTTTACAGTAGAGCACCGATTATCCGACATTTGATCTACCAACCGTCGGATTATCCGTCCTTCAGTCCCTCAACAAGTCCTCCTGCCCCTACTCTCCTTTCCTACCCTCCACTCTTGCTTCCTTTCCCTCTCACAGACAGTGGCTGGCCTTGTTTAAGTCTACAACATTGCTAACTTTTGCCAACACAAAAGGTTTACCTGCAGCAGGGAATCCAATCACACACATGACAACATTGTATTATGGTGAGTCTCTTGAATCACTGCTCACTATTTGTGTGGCCAGGGCCAGTGAGTTTATGATGCTTCTGCGGTGGTTTTATATTTGATAAGTTTCAGTCAGAAATGTAATTGATTCGGAATATCTAATTCTTAGCGAAATAGCAGAGCTTGAAACAACAGTGGACAAATTTTCGTCTTGTTTCATCACGTAAATTTGAACGTTCCAAAATTTTGGTCTTGTCTCAGTATAGACTTCTTTGGTCAGTATACATGCAAACATTTAAAAGGGCTTTGTACTGCTTTTTTTTCGTTCATTGTTTCTTTCTCCTGAAATTTTCAATTTCTCTCGTTCCACAATAAATTTTGTCCTGTTATGGTCATCTCCTCCCGTCCTGCACAATTATGTACTTGGTTCCAGGATTTTTGTCCATTCTCATCCTGACAATTTTTTCATTCTAAAAACTTCATCTCATCTCATCCCAACATTTCTCCCAGTCCGGTTCTGTCCCAGCAAAATCTTCGTCTCAGAGATCAAATTTGGTGGATGGGATGGTCTTGGCCTGTTTATTTAGAGAGCAGGCTGAGTAAGCACTAAGGGTTAGGGAACGCGGAACTCCCAAGAATCGACATCTTAGCTGCCTAAGATATGTGTGCTCTCAGTATAGCTTGGGGTGGAGGCAATGGACTCAGGCCACTCACACGAATGGTAGTCATGCATCAGCTACCTAGATATGAGACTCGGGTAAAAAAAATATGACACAATTTTTCCAATCGGCATTGCCTCAGATTACTTGCAATGAGCATAATATGTTGCGATCATGACTTGAAACACTCACTGATTGGCAAATATGATTAGTAGAAAAAGGGATGTATTGCACGTCTCGGTTTAAGATTCACCGCTTCATGTTCTGCGAAGTGATGGAGAGTATTCAATGTATGTAATCGATGGATGTTATTATAATAAAATAGTTGTTGAAATGTTTTGGAGAAATAAATTCAATTAACTATTGGCCAATAAACAAAATTGTATGCAAACAACAAGTAGAGTAGGTGCAAAAGACGTGGAAAAAGCATGGCACTGAAACCAAGGTCAAAACTACCAGGAAAATGATCATGAATGGATTATCCCTCACTTTTAATTATCCGATTGGGCTTTCCCATCCATTACCACGGATAATTGGTGCTCTACTGTAGTATATTTGGTTGTACTTATTAACTATGGACATTGTAACAATGAAAAACTTGATTTATGTTCATTAAAAGTCATTAGTAATACTAATGCGGAGAATTTAAAATCTGAAAATGCTGGGTTTAGTGTGAAATGATAATGAAATTTTAAAATCAGGGTTTAAATATAAATATAATGCTTTTATTGTGTGTATTATTACATTAATCTAAAAAAAACTATGTAAGACCTGTCTACAAATTATAATCTCTGGTGTATCTTGATACATTCCCCTATTTTCTCTCCAGTGCCACTGATTATGAGTTTAATATCCCTCTGTGTTGATGAATCACATGCCTGAGCCTGCATCAGTTTTCAGCTCCATCAGTATGATATTGAGTGGGGAATACTTAATGCAGGCATACATATGGTCATCAAGTCATGTTTCTGTCTTGTTGTTATGGTAGATTGCCTAGGAACCACAGTTGGAAATGGAGGTGGCATTGTGAAATGATTTCATGTATGAAAAATGAGATGGGGAAACTTTTGTATGATTTGGTGTGATTACTGTGTGTGTGTGTGTGTCTTTAAACACAGACACATTTGATCGAAGGAGACTTCCAGGAGACTGGGACCATTTTCACATTTTACTGGAAGAGGTGCTGCATCGAGTTCCTAGTTTGAAAGATGCCATGTTAGAGAAGCTATGCAATGGTCCGGAAGCTTTCTCTCCAGATTGCAAGTGGATTGTTGGAGAAGCACCAGAGGTATAAGCTTCATAAATTCAGTACTATTTGCTTAATTACATTAATGCTAAATGAAATAACCTGTCAGAAAGTTACCCATTTGTGTTTTTTTTTCACTCCTTTGTAGATTTTCAATGAGGAATCTCCATGCATGTAGTGACTATTCCAGCATGTTGTGTGTCAGTGCTAATACATGCAGGAATAAATTCTTGCATGAAATCTGTTGCATTATTTACTTACATGTCCAGTCTGGTTAAGTTATTGGGGGGATACGTAATGGAGCCTATTGCTTGGGGATGTAAAAATAGCCCACCACTTGCCCTCACTTTATCACCAAAGGTATTTACTGCCCTCATTCTATCACCAAACAGCATTTTTATTTCCTTAGAATACTAATGCAGTTTAAAAAATAACTGTTGAACTGTCTACATTTCTTGTAATTAAATGCATTATTTCAGTGTAATTTCCCTAAAAGTTTTTTTCTTTTTTGTAATTATCGATGTGCCTGCAAACTGTATCATTATTATTATTTTTGTTCTTATGGATTTTTCCTGAACAATAAATGTTTTTCTATCTATCTATCTGAAAGACATTGAATGCATTGTTTACATTCATTTTATGAAGTGCTGGTTTTGCATTATTTTTGGACTTCTCTTAGAGAGAAATGTAATCATCAGCTGTTACTGTGAATGATTGCAAAGTATGATATGCTCAGACTGGAGTGACTAATTCAAATATGTGATGTGTGTCTATGTAGATATATTAATGACCTGATGATGTCTAGTTCTTCTATTTAATCATAGTGAAGTTACTTGTTGGGTAATATTTCATGGCGTTGAATGGTTATTTGTAGCTTTATGAATGTATTGTTTTTCATCTAAATTTTCATGCTTTGATAGATTCAAAATTACTTCGTGGCTGCAGGGATGAAAACAGTTGGAATAGCTGCTGCAGGGGGTGTTGGCAAAGTCACTGCAGATTGGATTGTAAATGGATACTATGAGGTTGATATGTATGAGCTGGACATTAGGAGATTTTTAGGACTCCACAATAATAGAAAATTCCTGAGAGACAGAGCCAGAGAAGTCCCAGGTAATTAGTCAGTTTGATTTTAAATCAACTCAGGTGATAATATTTTCCTTCTAAGTTGCAGTGCCGCATTGCTGGATGTGACTCTTAATTATAATTTGTTTTTGAGGTCCACATAATTTTTTTGACTGAAAGCAAATCATGAAATTAATTTTTAACAAGGAATTTCTGTAAACTCTATCAACGTTTATAATCTGCTGACTCCTGAAATAATCTATTTACATATGCTAATATTTACTCTAGGCATTCACTATCAAATCGCATATCCATTTTGGGAATTTAAAACTGGCAGAAACTTGAGGATGTCTCCTATCTACCCAAATTTAAAAGAGGCTGGTGCTGTTTTTGGCCAAGTCATGGGCTATGAAAGGCCAAGTTGGTTTGACCCAAGTGAAGGTAATTTTTCTTTCAAATCATTCACCTCTACCTGTTATTCTCTGGATTCATTATAGTCACTTATTAAAATTAAAATATATCTCTCTATTATGTCTGCTCTAAAAAAATATTGTTAGCACTAAGCTAGAAGTTTGATGGTTTATATGCATTTATAGGGGTACTCAATGGATTTGAGGATATGCTCACAGGTGCAGTGAGAAAAGCAGTGGAGTAACTTTTTATTTGAGAGTATGAATGTAAATGAGAAAACTTACAAAAGAAAGCCATATTGAAATTTTCACCGAAAATATGGAAATTGTCGTGGAAGAAGTAGAATTGATTCTAGTCTAAATTTGAGTCTCAGAATGCAAAACCTCAAATAATTTTTTATTCAAAATAATATTTCACCTCTGATAGATCTGGAGTAGAAAAGATCATAGTCAATTGATTTTTGGGTAAAATTTGGCTTCTTGAGACCTTAATTGGTTTCATTTTTAATATGTAATGTTTAACTAATTTAGATGATAATCATTATTTTTTATTTGACTTATAAAACAGAGTATGATGAAGTTGATGGAACCCGTCCATACAGGATAGCTTACACAAATACATTTAGTAAGCCCCACTGGTTTGATATAGTTAAAGAAGAATATTCTGCTTGTCGTGAGACTGTTGGACTGAGTGACTATTCATCGTTCACTAAATTTGATCTCTGGGTAAGTGAACATGATCATCTCATGGTAATGGCACTAAAGAAGGTTTGGTAGAGTAGCAAGAACCTTTTTGCCATACTTTTATGAACCAACACTAAGGCATGAGTTTTAAAATGATGATATCAGGAAAACAGGTATCTTGTTACTTGGTTCTTTTGGTATTCTGTGCTACTTTTAACAAGATTATACACTGAGGAATAAATCTTGCCGATGGGAGAAAGAAAGTGAAATTCCCTGCTGTTTATACTATCATTGGTCTCTGTTGGACACAAGTAATTCATATACCCTTGCAATCAAAATGCACCCCCAGCATCTCAATGCTAGTCATGTAGTTGGGAAAGGACATCAGTTATTGATAATAAAAAAAATATTTATCTTAGGTAAGTTTTATAGACTACGACTTGTTGTGGTGGGATTGAGGCTTTTATCTTGCAGTGATCCCTAGAGCTGCACTGGTGGGAGCAATGAACATTGGTTCCTGGTAGGGTCACCCATGCCAGTTAGTTATGTTAGTCAGGTTAACCCAGCCAGGTTAGAAGGCTGACAGAAGGAAGTCCATGTACCATACTCATAGTGTCTGTTCCTCAGTGAAATGAGAAGATGTCTCATCCCAGTGGGCCGGCCTTTCAAGAGATGGTGTTATGCTAAACACTCATTGAGGCAGAGGGAAACCACCTAAATCAAAATTTCCCAAGGATGCAATTGACTTGAGCATTACAGATCCTGATAACTATGGGACCCAGGTGCAATGGGTGAGTGGGTGGGGTGAGTGCCATGCGTAACAGTAAGGGAACGAATGGAAGAGAATGGAAGCTAGAAAGCATAAAGCATGAAATGGCATGGGGAATTATTTATTGGTTAGGATTAAGCAAAGTAAGATGGAAGAACCCAGAGGGGTTTCTGGAGTGAAGGTTACAGAGCAATATGCAGTAGGGGATAGGAGAGCTGGCACTAGTATTAGTATTGAATGTAAGATTATGGAAAAGAGCAGGGAATATTGAGCAGGTGAGTAATACAATATTAGTAATAGGTGAAGAAATGAAAGTGATGCCGACAAGCATAGTTGTCATTCAGGTTTACATGCTGACTGGGGGATATAAAGAGAAAGAAGTAGATCTTGTAGAAGAAGAAGTAGAAGTAAATATGACTAGCCAGAATGAATAATCAGGAAAGGTAAGGGAAGGATGATCTAATGAGAGATTGGAATGCTATAGTGAGGGAAGGGAGGGACAGAGGTTAAGTAGGGGATTATGAGCTGGGTGTGCGAAATGACTGCAGCAAGAAATCAGTGGAGTTGGTAGGAGGATTATCTTGTATCACCAACACATTGTTTAAACACCCAGACATAATTACCCTTGGTAAATACTGGGAGATTTGGATATACCTGCTAAATCATCATGTGTAGGCTAAGATTTAAGATCAGTATAAAGAACTTGCATATTTTCCTAGGTGCAGGTACATACTCTGACCATAAGTTGGCGATTATTAAATGTGAGGTGAAATTAAAAAGGTTAAAAAAAGGAAAGACAATTGGGATTTAGGGGTCCTGGTTGGAATAAAGGGGAGGGAATATCAGGAGTTGGTAGACAGATGCATGAAGGAAGAGGAGGAACAGTAGATAAAGGGTGGCAAACAATAACAATGAGGATAAGATAAGTAGCTGAGAAATAAGTGCAGCAGTAGATGGTTGGAGGATCAAGAAACCATCAGTAATAGCAGAAATGATGGAAGAAATTGAGGAGATAAGGAGATGGAAAACATTAAACAAAGAGCTAGGCAAAAGAGGATGCAAGGAAATAACAAGTAGACTTGGAAGACAAAGAGAGGGAGAGAAAAGTGATGGAGTCTGCAATGTGAGGAGATGGAGAGGCTCCAGAGAAATAGAGATGAAAATATATGTAGGTTTTTTAAAATGATGAAAGATGGAAAAAATAAGGTTGGTCAAAAGGAGGATGAACAGTGAACAGGTTGATAAGAGAGGAAAGGAAGTTGTTTGAGGAAGTTATGAGAAGTAGATACAGTAATAAGGGGTGAGGGTGTTTTGAAGGATGTGATTGAGGAAAGAATGCTGGGTACAGGTTGGAGAAGAATGGGTAGTTTGAATGGAATAATGGGCGATAGAATGTACTGAGGAGGGATATAGTGAGGAATGTATGGGGCTTGTAAAAAATTAAATTTCCTTTAAGACCTAATTTTCAGCAGTAGAAAACAATAATTAATAGTTAGGGAATGCTGTGTGCTTTGGAATGACATCGTGAAAGGTAGAAGATTGTTTCATAAATTATGGTGGCTCTTCATATGTTCATATAGGTGAGTGGTGCATTTGCGTATGTATGAGGAGGGACCGAAATTACATGAAGAATGGCGGATGAAATCTTTTGAATTGCTAGTGACCCTAAGTGATCTGGTATATTTGTTTTGGCACAAAAATAACTTAAGTGCATCCTTGGTGTGCATGTTTCTTAGGCTATGCAATATGATGTGTTCCCTTTGATGAAGCCTATGGAATTGCTGAATATTATCATTATCTTCAATGAGGTTATGGGCAGAACTTTTATGATTAAAGTTGGAGGGATAACCCATAACACCTATTGTAAAAATCTCTGGATATTTCCATGATACCAGGATGTAGGAATTGTTTAGGGCCTCAACATTTTCTTCTTCCCACTCTTAAATTCTCTCCCTTATCCCTCTTCACTTGGCTTTCATTTTTTGTTGATGAATTAACTTTAATTTGTTTGCTGCTCTTGTCATATTTTATCAAGGCATTAATGTATATTTTGACATTTTCACTTCAAAGCAACAAAATTATTGAGGTAAAAATCAAGATGCCTTTTTTATTCCCAGTGCTTAGATTTATTCATTCTTTCTGTTGTTACTTGACTTTTTGGGTTCTGGGTCATAGTTTCATGAAAAGCTCAGGTATCCTGAAAGTAGAAACAATTGTTTTCCCAAGGCATCTTAATGTACTGTTTGAAAAAGTGGTGCTGGAATATATCAATATAATATATGTAGACCTCTATAAAAATCTATGATCAACCAGTTTTTATCATTCTTACAGTCTCGTGGTACTGAAGTTGTCGATAGTTTGCAGTATCTTTGCTCAAATGATGTGGATATTCCTATTGGAGGTATCATACATACTGGAATGCAAAATAAATTGGGTGGATACGAAAATGATTGCAGTCTGGCAAGGGTTGCTGAAAATCAGTAAGTGGATGTTCTCAAGAGCATATTTTCTCCAGTCCATGTTTTTTTATCTTAACACATTAGGTGCTGTCGTAGGATTTAGAAAATTGTCCTCAGGGCCAAGAATTTTTTGGTTATCCGATAGGACCACTCTGGTAACAGTGGCTTTTTTCACAGTAGTCCACATGGACTGCAATGGCACTAAATGTGTCAACAAAAAAATTACCCCTTTTATTGCCACCCCTCATTGGGTATGTACGAAAAATGCCAGAGCTTTTTGTTAGATTAGTTAGTTACTTTTTAGTTAGGAATTTATGTAAAACCTAATAGTAATGTACTCAGAAGTCGAATTTCTCTATTTATGCACTATAAAGGAATAGGAATTTTAAAAAATATTCAAATATGCATGTTGTTTTCACATTGTTGAAATGTAGTATAATTTTTTAGTCTAAGGGAGTCAATAGATTGACTTGCTGGCAGATGGCCCCTGACATGTGAATTTCCTCTTCATGACTATTGCTTACTGTTAAATCATGATTATCTTGGCCTCAACTGAGTATTTTTATCGGGAGCAAAAGTTGGCAAAAATTAATCAAAGGAAATACAGTTTAACCCCTTATTTACACTTTTCTAGGGACCTCTAGAATAAAGTTTAAATTGTGGGAAAATGAAAATAGTGGGAAAAGGTCAATTTTCAGTTTTTTATGCATACTTTAACAATATAGAATAAATATATGAATAAGAAACACTGGTTAACTGAATTAGAGCAATATTATAAATTATTTCTTAAAGTAAAAAGCTGTCCTGATTTATTTTTGCACAATATATTTCTACCAATGTGTCAACCAACCATTGGATGTTGTCAACTCCATAATTCCCAAACTTATACATTATGCAATGCCTTTTCTCTTATGAAAAAGTCATTAACAGCGATATGTGATGATCTAGAACTGAAATGAATTAAGGTGAGCTTCTAATTTGGCTTAACCCATTGGCTTTGTACTTTACTCCTTTTTGCCACTTATTTCACTACTTTTTATTGAAAACATATTTTGTATTTATTTTTAATAAATTCAAAACATTTTACAGCCCTTATCATGGATTTTTTTTGCATTAAGAGAATTAGATTAACTAAATTTAGAGAAATGCATAGATAGCGACCACAATACTCTAACCACACAAAATTTCACAGATGATGAAATCACTGAAATGGTAATTAATAACAATAAATCTGAGCCTGGATGATGATGATGAGCCTGAAATTGTTGAAGGAAGACTACTTTTAATAATGGTCTTTAAAGAATCATCCAGTCTGGTTGCCCACGACGTAGTGATGGGCAGTCATATAGACGACACCCACACACTGAATCAGCTGATAACAAATCAAGTGTGGTAGGAAATATGTTGCACGAAGCACAGCATAAGAAATATGAAATTTTATATACCCTTTTCCAACAATAATATTATACTTTTACATGTGCAGTAATATGATGCACACGATGCACTTACTGCGCAACTTGGACACCTTTAAGTGATAACTCTGTGAATTACCATTTTTTTCTTATTATTCTCAGTGACTCTTTTTGAAATTATGTTCAGTAAACGGCAAACGAATATATTTTGTTATGAATAATTGACCCCTTTCATTGCAAACCTTTCGGATGTCAAAAAATTGACCAGTTGCCATGCATGACCCATAGTCCGGCAAAATCCCTAATCCAGCATCACTTCGGTCCTGACTGTGCCAGATTAAAGATGCTCAACTGTATCAAGTTTCTAGTGTACACCCTCCTGAAATGAGAGGTGCATCTTTTATGCTGTCAAACACAGTAATTGATGTACATTGCTTTTGTAACCTTCTGGGTAATTTGTTGTGTTTCAGTTACATGCTGATTGCACCAACAATTCAGCAAACCAGGTGCAAAGTGTGGATCCAAAGGCACTTGCCCTCTGATGGTTCAGTTGTACTGTCAGATGTTACGTCCATGTACACAGCCATTTGCATCATGGGACCTTTCACTCGTGCACTTCTTTCTGAACTTGCTGATGTGGATCTCAGCCCACAATATTTTCCATTCTTTACATTCAAGGTATGATTGTTTTGTTAAAAATAAATATAAAATGTATCCGAAAATCAAAGGGCTTAAGGTTTTTAGATTGCGGGATATTTTTTGCTTGACAGGTTTCCTTCTGCTTTCTGGATACTGACTCTCTTGTTTTGGCTTCTAGTTCTAGTTAAGTTTTGCTGTAACTTCATTTGAATTCATAAAATGTATTTCAAACCACAAACATTTTTTGGTGGGACAAGAATAATCAGCAATACTAATTTCTGAGGGAGTTGATCATGGTCATTTTACATAATTTTTTAAAAGTTTGGTCATCATTTTAATGATTTTCCTCATCATTTTACATGCAGGAATTTCTTTGTATAATTTTCAAGGTAGAGGTTTATTGCAGACCAAAGAGGTTATGAATGTTTACCTTCAGTACTATAGAAATTTTGCAGTTCGTTTGGCTGTCATGAAGGAGCAATTTTACTGTGGCATAAATTTTGCTTATATTGAGTAACTAGATATTATGTGATTTTGTTGTGGCATAAAATTTGCATTTATCATAAGTATTGACCGGGAAAATAAAAATGGATAGAGCTTTCATTTATAATTTTAGACATTGACCTAGTCATTGTTTAAGTGCTCTTTGGATGATTTAATTTATAAAGAACCTCTATCAAGTTTTCCCCAAACAAATTATTTTTTAGCATTAGCACAGCTTCATAAGTTTTAAATCAATTAATTTTCATATTTTCAGAAGCTGGATGTGGGTCTAGCCAGTGGGATTAGAATTATGAACCTCACACATACTGGTGAACTTGGATATGTTTTGTACATCCCTAATGAGGTAAGATATCCCCAGATGCCTGTATTTAGCACATTGGCTAAGCTTGGCTTGGCTTTTGTATTGGGCCAAGTATATTTAAGAGTTAATTAGATTTGCGTGCTGAATGTAGGGTATCCATTTATAAAGATAGGAACTCTGTTTATAGTGAAAGCCATGAGGGAATGTTTTTAAAATAATTCAATTACACAAAAAACTACATAGGTCAACGTTGTATTTCTTTATAACTGAACCCTTCTTTATATCATTTACAAATATGAATATGTACTATTGGACTCCTTGAAATAATAGCTATTAGTACTATACTCTGCCATTTCAAGGATGTATCAGCACATATTTTCTTAATATACCAGCAAGCTTAATTATGATTTCGAGAATGGGTCTTTGAAAACTTCATCTGGTGATACTCCTCCTTTAATACTTCAAATAATCTTTGAATTCTTTGTCATCCAAAGTATTTTTTGATGGAATTTCTAGATGTACAACTGGAAGTATTAGAATATCAGTTTAAAGACATTTTTAGGGAAATTACCATATTCGTCTCTCAATTGAGTAGGGCATATTTCTGAGGAAAAATACTGTGTAACATATGTGGTTTTGTATGGTCATGCACTTGTGCTGATTGATTATCTTTGATATCTCCTTCATCCCTCCTTGGATTTGGTGGAAGCTAGCCAAAATATACATGCCCCAGTGCTGATCATAGTGTAGAGAGACAATAATAACTACTACAACTGCAACATTCTTCCTGTTAATCGTAAAGACCAAGCCTTCATTTAAGACCCAGGGGTCATTTTTTTGAGGCATAATTTTGGAAAAAAAGATATGTGCATCTTGTTTGTATCAAAGGCAATGTATATATGTGTTATGGAAAAAAATAAGAGAGTTTACTGGGCGGAGAGGAAAATGATGGGAAGTGTGAAACATGATAGGAAAGGGATGATGGTTGTTCAGGTAATTTATGGGGAGGAATTAGCGTGGATGGGGGTGTTTAGAGGGGTAGCAGAAGGTTGAAGGTGGTGACATAAAGAACATTAGGTTAATGCTAAAGAGAGAAGAAAAGTTTATGGGTTCAGGATGACATGAACATATAGGCAGATGATGTGAGGATTTAGAAAACTTTAATGTAGGAGTTGTGAATTGTTTTGGAAGAACACATAAGTGGGGATTTGAAGCCATGGACTATCCACAAACAAACCTACCAATATTGGTACAATATCTATGATGTTGTTAACTGTTTTATGTACTTATCTGTGTTTGCATTGATATTCATTTTACAAACTGCAATATGTACCTAAAGTTCCTTTTTTGCAGCTTTTGGTAGAAAAGGGGGCATTGCTTCATAGTGATTTTAATATCAAAGGCATGGGATCCTTTCAATCGTTACTGTACTTTTTGGAGAGCTGCGTCAAACCAATCTATGGATTGATCACTAATGATGATGTACTTTTTGGGATACTCGGTACACCCCAATTAGGTGGTATATTTTGGATTAATAAATAGCCCTTCCTTTTAGAATGGTATTGTCTTTGGTGAAACTGTAAAGCTATTTAAAAAAAAAAGACCTTAAACATGCATGGAATATAAAGTCTAATTTCTGCCACTTTCCAACCGAGTGTATTCAGAATTCCAGTTTATTTAAAAGATTCAAGTTGGCTCCTCTTTACTGAAAACTCATTGGTATAGCCTTGAGGACAAGTCTAACTTTGACAAAGACCTTAAAAAGTGCAAGGTGACCTTCCATGAACTTGTTTAGGGAAAAATTCATGTCACTGGTTCTGGAAAGTACAAAAAATGAAATTCCAAGAATATAACTTCATTAATGAAGTTTATTTTGGCTTAAGAAATTTGTTTCAACTTAATTTATTTTCATTTTCAAGTTTGCTCTGCATGTGTATGCTGGTTTGATAGAAGTTGGAAAGAAATATAACCTACGACATGCAGGCTATTATGCCATGAGAGCTCTGCGCATTGAGAAGTTTTATGCCTTTTGGGGGCAGGATTTGGATTCATCCACAACCCCACTGGAATGTGGTAGAGCCTTCCGTGTTAAGTTCAATGTAAGTATGTCAAGGTTAATTACCGATTTGTTTTGTAGTTATGGTCCTATTATGTGGCAGGTCAAGACCAAATTTCTTTTTACTTGGGGATTTTGGGTTCTTAATTTGAATTATTTCCATGGTATACATAGAAGAGTGATGCCTGAAACTATGAAAAACAGCACTTGTGCTTCCATATATTTGTTGAGGTTTACGAATTTCAAAAGTAGTTACAATGATTCATATAAAAATTTAAAAATTAGTTACAATGATTCATGTCAACTCACAATTACATATATAAGTGGAGGACTATATGGGTTAAAGTCTTCTCGGGCTTTCCACCTGGTTAAATTTTGGTATAACACCAATGTTTCAACGGACGACTCGTCCATCGTCTTCAGGGTGAGTGAGTGAATTAAAGCCGTTGAGGCGTATCTATAAATGGTTGCAACAGTGAGGTTACTCCTGATTGGCCGGAAGGATCTTCGAAATTTGGATAAGGAAGAGTTCTATTGTTTTTTATTTTATATAAAATGGGACTCCACAAATTGCTAATTTTTTAACCCTAGTCTCTATTAAAATTATTTTTGTTTAGCTGGATCTCAATGGTCTCCTTAGCAAGCCTGTCCCAGAAGTTGTTCGAATGGCAGATTAATTTTGTGCTATCTCATTTTATCCTGTGGTCCTGAGTGATACTATGTTCAGCCACAGCAGACTTATCAGGTTGTCCAAGCCTAAAATGCCTCTGATGCTCCTTAAGCCTGGTGGCTATCATTCTACCAGTCTCCCCCACGTAGACTTGGCCACATTCGCAAGAGATCTGGTAGACACCAGGGGATATTAGACAATAGAGACATGGGTTATAAAATTAGCAATTTGTGGAATCTCTCTCTCATTGTTGCAACCGTTTATAGATACGCCTCAACGGCTTTAATTTACTCTCTCACCCTGAAGACGATGGACGAGTCGTCCGTTGAAACATTGGTGTTATACCAAAATTTATCCTGGTGGAAAGCCCGAGAAGACTTTATGAAAATAATTCGCCGGGAAAGAATTAAATCATATTTGACTATATGGGGCGTTTCTAATAAAGGTTTTCAGATGAACTTGACCTGTTTCCTTTGTGTTGGGATCATTAATGTTGGTGATGCAGGGGAAACCTGTAAACCTGCCTAGTTTTCACCACATGGGGTGGTAACCTAGTAGGTTGACGAAGACTACTGGCATCGAGCCTATGGTTCAAATGTAGGAATAGCAGTTGGTCACCTCCCTTTCACATTGACTAAAAGACTTCCTGGGTACCTGTTACTTTTGGGACACCTCAAGTTATATGGAAAGGAACTGGTACCCTGATGTTTATTATGAAATAATAGTATGTAATATAGTGCAATCTTTTTTAAATGAGACCTCACAGTGCCCAAGAAAACCCTCACTATAGTGAAGTATCATCTTACCGGGGTTGGTGTAAATAATCGCCATGAAACCTATTGTCGACAGTTTTCTAGGAATTGGGTTGGTGTGGTGGTGGAAGTATTTCCATCTGGAGAATCTGAGCCCAAATCCCTAAAGAAGGAGAAAGTTTTTGCAGTAATTCATATCCCTACTTAATTTACCAACTAACCATTAGATCAAAAAGCACCGTACCTGCTCCAAAAAATGCAAAAAGCCTCGAATTGCCGACCATTTTCCCAAATGCACAAATGACCAAGCTACTCTTTTCTAATGCTCATTCCATTTTCTTATGTTCATTCCATAATTTTGATTAGTTTCACCAAAAATTTAAACCATAACTGATAAGTCAAAATTTTATTGCCTTTATTACTAGTCTTTATGCTTTCCCTTGGTTGGTCTTAATTTTTATGATCAGTATATTCATGTTCTTTGCAACATTTCGCGGAAGTCATTTGGAATAACGTATCGCATTTGTTTCAACAGACCAAAAGAGACTGTGGAAGTGGTGGAAGGGATCCTGCCTTGGAGGGCGTTTTCTTTTATCTGATGTAATGTTCACATTGAAAAACAATATGCTTTAACATGTATAACAATTTTATTGAAATAGCAGTTGTATCACAATAAGTTCTTTTTATAGATTGCATTAGGCCGTCGACGTACGTACAGTAATTTTGTCAGGTGTATATGTGCAATGGTAGTATGATGCAAAGGACTGAAAAAATGGGCCTAATGAAGAGCCCTGCTATACCAACAAATGTGTTAAGTATTAATTCATCTACGTAACACAGTTGGAATGAAAATGGTAACGTACACCTTTTCATCAGGATAATTGTTGGAAGTTCATTACAGTTAAGCTCACATCTACCATAGTTTGCTAACTTCAATAATCTCATAAATTATAAAATTAACTCACGAAAATGTTCAACATTGATAAATATAGAGTGAAAGAAAACATGAAAACAAATTTAGGAGAGACAATTGAGTAGCTTGCCGTTTTTTCCTTCCGGCACTTAAATGTGTTGCATATATGGGCCATGGTGTCTATCTTAGAAATGCTCTCAACTCACAGACGTGTGGGTGTGCTCTCGACCGCCCGGGAAATAAAAGATCAAATCCATATTCGTAAATGTTAATGCTGCAGTATTTCCCCCAATATTAACAATAAATCAATCAGATGGAGATTTATAATGTGCAGTTGGTACGTAACACTTAATATTAATTGCATTTGCTAACAGATCACAAGCTATGGCAGAGGTTGGCCACTCTTGGTGTTTGTTTGCCGGTGACGGAAACTCTCGCAGTGGAGGGGGCCAACACCAAAAGGTCTCGTGAAAACTGTATTTTTTTACATGGCAATCATAGGGTCAATTGACCCTGCAATCTCTCGTAATGACGGGAGTCTTGCAATAGGCCATACTTGTACTACCGTGGTTCCACTGTAATAGTTTTACTGATCCAGGAGATATGCTGATACATATATAAGACTAGTCAGAAAAGTAAATTACAATAAAATAGCAGTAGAGTTAATACAAAATTGGGTACAAGACTCACAGCACATCATTAGTCATTTGACAAGAATTCGCATACAGTATAAAAATGATTATTTAATGGTATGCTGAATTTACACATCGGGATAAGGATAATCTCACCAGGGAAAGTTCTTATAGTTGGCTCTACCTTAATGGTCAGACCATTTTCAGGTTGAATATTCAATATAGTGTTTTAATTAAAAAAATTACAAATACAAGTTATTTATTTGTGGTACTAATGGGTTTCTGGCATTAATTTTCCTTTCTAAACCTCTCAGATGTTGGATCATGCTTTATTTTAAATTTTAAACACCTCTTAAGACATTGGTTAATTTCTCTTTATATTCTAGAACTAATACCATCAGTAAGGTAAAATCATAACTTATTTTTTAATTTGCAGAAAGATATTGATTTCATTGGAAAGGAAGCACTTATGAAACAAAGAGAGGAGGGAGTTAAGCGGATGTACATCCAGCTCATTCTGCAGGATGACTATGATCATGAAGTTGATGTATGGCCATCAGGCAGGGAGACAATATATCGCAATGGGAAGTATGTAGGAGTTACAACTACAACTGGATATGGTTTTACTCTTGGTAGACAGGTAAGTTGATACTAAATTATAAAATGGAATAAATATGTTGAATAATCACTCCAGAACTGAGCAAATGCCATTTTGATTTTCTTCTTACTTAGCTGCTTTGGTTTTCCTGATCTCTCTTTTGCTCTCACGCATGCCATAGATGGGCCGTACCTTAGCTAGGCAGACATTTTTCCTGACTTCATATTGATTTTAATGTAAAAAAATGATGTATTTCATAATGTAAATACAGTAAAACCCCTTATTTACACTTTTCTAGGGACCACTAAAAAAGTGCAAATTGTGGGAAAATGCAAATAGCGGACACAGGAGAATTTTCAGTTTTGCATGCATACTAACATAACGTGGAGTAAAGATTAAAATAGGAAACACTGATAAACTGATTCAGAGCAATATCATTAATTATTTCTTCAAGTATGTGTATAGATATCCTGATTTATTTTGTACGATATATTTCTTCCAATTTTTTAACCAACCCAACTGCAGCGTTTCTCGAAAGAACAGCAGTTCACGAGAAACGCTTGTCCAGGGGACAAAAATTCTTTCCAAAAACGGGTGAGCAAGATGAGGTCAAATATAGAACAAAGAACAAAAGTATGAGAATCTAACTAATCAAACACTGAATTTCAACAAAAGACAAAGTACAAACCAACAAAATTGAAATACTCTTCACACTTCAGGGAAATGCTAATAACTTGCACCAACAGTCCATGGCCCTAAGGAGACTCGAGAATCACCAATTCTCCGCTGACGTAGCCACGAAGTGAACTCGTTGCCGTCTCGACTCGAACAAGAGGGCGCGAGAGGGGAGGTATTCTCTGGGGAAAGGAGGGGGTATTTTCGGCAAGGTCAAAGTGCAATGGGGTTTAACGTGGAAATCGTCGATAGGTACAATTTGAGGGGAGGGAAAGTGGCATGATGTGAAGAGGGCGAGGTGGAAGCTCAGGATTGGGTGATCAGGAACTCTTTTTTTGAATCCGGCAGGGGAACACCAAATAACGGCTTGTACGATGGCCTAACTTCTGGTCTTCTTCCGCGCTCTGGGGGCTATATAAGTGAGAGCACCCAAGGTGAGGAGGCGGCGCGGAAGGCGGCACGATATGGTGGCACGCTTTGTCGGAATGCTGAAGTCCGGAATCGATGCATTTTGGAATCGTAGGCATTGTTGGCATCGTTGGCTCCGCCTGTCGTTAGCTATGCCTGTCGTGCAAGTCCTTCGGCTAAGTCCGGAGGGTAATTAGTCCGCTGAGGGGTTATGTCCAACGAGGGGAGAGGGGGGGGGGACCAAAAAATGCCACACAACTAACCTTTAGACATTGCAAAATCCATAATTCCCAAACTTTATACATTGTGCAATTCCTTTTCTCTTATGACAAAGCCATTCTCGGTGATCTTTAATGATCTAGAACTTGGTATTGATAGAAAGTTGGTATTCCTTCAAACCAAGATTTCTTATAGAGACCATAATCATAATCATAGATGTTTCGCCATATTAGTGCTAGTTGCATCATGAGATTCCACTTGATCGACAATTTTTATTTACGCCTAGATTGAAAATAATCTAGTGGAGGCGAAGGCTTCCATGGTGATTAGAATGATTGGAAGATGACTGGAGTGATTCTGGTGTTTTCCATGTTTATCCATCGTGCTGGGCAACAGTTTCACCGGCATTCCAGGCAGCAACTTCAGGTTTGAAGTATAGGAAATATAAAGGACAAAGATGTAGCAAATTTGATGGGACGTTATCTTTGGACCTGAAGATGGTTCTGGAATGCCTGTGAAACTGTATAGTCCAGCAGGATGAACCAATTTGGAAGAAACCTGAAAACCTTCCAGTCATCTGAAAATATCCTAATTTGCTTCAACTTCCCATTTTCTGGTAGGATAAAATTTACATTCCGGAGTAGTTGAGGGTAGCATTAACAGCACATGAGAAAATTAAGCTATCTTGCTGGTTGGCCAGCTCAAGCAGTTATCCAACTTGAAAAATTTCTCAACAAAATAATTTTATTTATTCAATGTGGTTTTCATGCTATAAAACAAGTTTCACTATGTTTTGTTTTGTAGTAACCTGTAGTAAAACTGTTGAATCAAATCAGCACGATGGTCTGATGAGTGATCCCTTGTTATTGTCCACCAGTTCAGTTAATGTATTTTTAACATTTCATAGTGTCTGGGTAAAAATTCATTTTCACTCTTCACAATATGAACTTTGGTGCAGTTTAAATATGCTCCTGAAGGTGTTCCTAAATTATAAATTGTGTCCTATACGCATTCATTTCGCAGTATGAATCTTTTCACGGCAAAAGGATCACGAGTGTAAATTTCCATCAGTAGTGGCACTGTGCACTACGCTATGCTGCCAAGTTCAAATTCTTCCCTAATATGCAGGACATTACTGCTCTCTCCCATGTTTTTCAAGTGTATATGTACGATATGACATAAAAAATGTTTTATATAGACTGATATGCATGGCTAAATGTCATAGAAGGGAATTTTGTTTTTTTAATCGATTGCATTCTAACCCACATCTAACACAAATGGCAGGAAAACGGAAAAGTCATGGTGTAAATACAGGGTTCTACATACATTTGAGATATAGGAAATTTGAATGGGACCCGATAAAAATTTAAATCGTGGAAAGCGTAAATTCCGATAATGCAAATACGAGGTTTTACTGTAGTTACATACATTTATACCCTCCTTAGGTGTACCCATAGAGAATTTCTCACAGTACCAAATAAGTTAGTATGTCCTTTTTGATGGTGTATGGTCAGGTTGTGTGATTATTTCTTGAAAATGGGAGTTGTATCATAGCTGCAAAATCTTATACAGGATAAGTTCAAAGGTAGCAGGCTTAACTATGTGGAAATCCATGTTTAACTGAGAGGAAAAAAACTTTGTATCTTTCCTCTAATTATTCTTTGAAGGTACAACTACATAGTGTCAATGCTTCTGCATCATCATCAGATACCGCCACCATCTGGAGCCTGATGATGACACAGAAGTATTGTTCCTAGTTTTACCTCCAAAAGATAAATTATTAGCAGGAAGATATGAAGTTTTTTCTTCACAGTCTTATAAAAGATATATTATTAGCATTTTATGGGATACTCATGATTTTGGTTCAAATAAATAAAACTACTGGAACTTACACTAAGTATTTGTCTCGATAACATATAAATATTTATAAATTTATAGTAAATGAGATCAAATGAATAATATCAGGGTATATGAACATAGTATTCTAGGCATAGTCCATATCAATTCAGGCAGACAATGAAAAAAAATATTACCTTCATAGTCTCAGATGTCATCAAATGTAGTATGTTAAAATTCAGGGCAAAGTAAGAAACTCATTTTTTTTTCCTTTGTCCAAAAAAATTTCACCCCATTGGCTCATGTGACTTAGTCAATTCAACAGTTGTTAGCAATTTTTAAGGTGACCAAGGCCACCATCAGAAATAACAGTGATCTTTTCTGCCTGTGATTGGAGTTGTTGAATTTTATTGATTCCTTCTTTACTTCTTAACAATTACAATTCTTAGATGTTCATAATTAGATGTCCATCTCAAATGACATTAAAAAAAAAGAAGGGCGATATTATGTACCAATACCGATTCATGTTAACTTGCTTATATTTCAACACCCCCCCTCTAGTTACTATTCAAAATTATATCATATTTAAACAAATTCTAAGTATCTTCACTAATGGGTACAATGGTACAAAATGTTAAAAGAAAGGATGCCTCATTCCTCAGCATACACTTGTAAAGGGAGGGCTTGAGACTTTCTTGTAGTGTAGTACCAAGTTTGGTAGTTCCCTTGAGATTTACAAGAATTCTCCTGGCACACAACCTCTGAGCCTCATTCCTGAAATCTGCTGAAAAAATTCTCATCTGCACTGATGTCAGGATGAGAGGTTATCATTAGATGCATGAGACAACCTATCAGTTGTTGATAAGACTTCTCAGAAAGGATACAGTTTCTGGCTAGTTCTCTCGGTGGATTAGATTCCATGGGAGTGCTCACTGTATGACAGTTCTCAATCCAAAGTTTTTGTCTCAAAGTCAGATTTCAGTTTGTTCTTTACTGACTCAATTGACTTTCTGCAGTTTCATGCAATAATTATTTCATCCTCATGTATATGCATGACTACTCTCTTACTCTTCTGTACATATAGACATATGTCATGCTTCTATCAGGCAAATCCATGGCCTCTGATGTGATCATCAAATTTCTTATTCCAGGCATGAGGAGCTTGTTTCAGACCATAAAGAGTTTTTTCCATTTGGCACAAAAGACTCCAATCAGATGCACCAGGAGGCTTGTACATGTAAGAGTGCCACGAAGGAATGCATTCTTTACATCTAACTGATTGTCTTGGGCTTTCTTTCCTTCAGGCAATTCTGTCAACTTCCTGGTTTTGTTCTCTTCTAATGCCTTTAATTCTTCCTGTATAACCTTCTTCTGTTCATCTTTGTCTCTTCGATATTAAATTTTCTTGAGAGTGGCTGGGACATCTTCCACATGACTTTGTATTGACAAAACTACAAAATCTTTCAAATTTTTTTGTTATAGTTCTATTTCTATTTTTGTAAAGTAAAATTTTAGTAAAATAGTTTTATTTCTAGCACATATTGAACTTCTGAGACCTTCATCTTCTTCTTATCTGGTTTCAGTTTCTTTAGAATGTTCTTCTTCTGCATCTTTGGCAGATTCACAAGACAACTTTCCTTGCTTCTCATCATTTTTGTAGAGCTTGGTTTCATAAAATATTATTTCTCTCCCAGCAATTATCTTGCCTTCATTTGGAGACCATATTCTATAACCATTAGGACAATAGCCCACCTTGTAATACTTTTGTGTCCATTTCATTGGGAATTTTCGAATAGGGAAGAAAACCAAATATGTACTCGAATTTTTCCAAGGTTAGGTTTCGTGCCTGTCCAGATTTCAGGTGGTACTTTATCCTTCAAGGCAGAGGTGAGACATTTATTCAAAATAAATGTCTCCCTCCCTCGAAGTGTGTCATCATCACCTGATGATGATGACACCGATGTGTCAAAACATGTCGTACCAAGGAAATAAATCTGTGGAAGGAAACAAAGTTAATATTTCATTTACGCCATTATAGATATTCCAATTTTGTTTAAATTCCTTGTGACTTGTAATTTTCCTCATTGCATTTAGTTTTATATCATAAAATATGAACTTTTTATGTTTTTTGCCACAACAAAGGTGTCAAAAGTAGTACTTAATGCAATTAACAAGAAAAAAAGTATTTTTTTAGGTAAGGCTTTGCATTTCTTTACGGTCCTTAATTGGATAATAGTGTCAGAAATCTTAGTTCAGAAAAATTCTGCATAAAATTTTTATGCCATCATCAATAATTGATGTAATCAATTATTGGTCAACAATTATTGTAATCATAAAAAAATAATTTTAACATAAAAAATGTTAATCTTAGTTTATACATTGTTCCTACAATTTGTAATTTTAATATTGAGTCAAGGTAAAAGTAACTGTGAGTGCATGTTGAGGAGAGACAGAATCATGTCATGTTAATTGTATATGCCAGAAATAATTTGACTCATTTTATCTTGCAGATTTGCTTGGGTTTCATCCAGAACTTTGATGAAGATGGTAAACCACAAGAGGTTACCAATGACTATGTGATGTCAGGTGATTATGAAGTTGACATAGCTGGAGTGAGGTACTCTGCCAAAGTAAACCTTCACTCCCCAAACCTTCCTACTAAATACCCTGAATTAGAAAAGGGAAGATACATGGCTACAAGAGAAAATGCCCACAGGCAAGCTCAAGCTACTGTCAGGTAATTCTAAGGCAGGGGTTTGTGATGATTTGTGTCAGTTCACTCCCATTATTGTCACATTAATCCATTTTTATGTACATAAGCAGAAACTTGACTAGATAGTATTTAAACTTTTGATAATTGTTGTACAGAATACATTTTATTAAATATGACTATGATTTGAATATACATAGTGTTCACTCAATTCACCAATTTTTAAGGTGCTCTTCTGGTGATGAATCCAGTTCACCAGTGAATATTAATGTCGTAGTAGTGTTACTGAATCTGTTTCTAAGGAGGAGTATTTATTTTAATGATATGATGAATGTTATTTAAATTATATGACTTGCCCTTAAAATGTTGCTTTGTTTATCATTGCACTGATGGTTGAACAATAAAAGGGTCTTAGAAATACATTTCTTCATCTTTGAATGTCCCCAAAATGAGTTTAAGCATTTATTTACTATGTTTTGACCAACCAGACTTGCTGTTCTCTTTACTGATTCAAGACATTGATATACTTTTAGGCATACAGGACCCCTTTTTATTCTTGAGAAGTTTGCATAAAATTAGCATGAGGGCTTACATGACATTTTCACTTTTCAGTTATGTGGTGTAAGTAAACTACATTCAAAATTTTGTACACTCCTATTATACAGAGTATATTGCAAACTGTGATTAAAATACTGTGCTTCAAATAAGTAGCTGGGACTGATGCCCTAATTACTAGAAGTATTGCATCCATAAATGTACATAAGATTAGGGCAAGGGCATGCATGTTGAAACTCTGGTTTCCATCAGATCTCCCAAGTTAAGCAATGTTGGGCCCGGACAGAGGATGGGTGACTCTCCTCCATACCTCTACCGCGGTGCTCTTGACCCCTGTCTGGGAGTGGCGGGCAGGTAAAATGTGGGTTGGCACAATGGATCTAAAGAGGTCTAGGTGCCAGGGGTCTCCAGATGGCCTCCACCCACCCCTCCAATTTACATGTACATAAGATTTAAATGATGCAAGATGAATTATTTATCCTTTCAGCCAGGGCTTGAAATGTAAGTAAACAAACACAAGGCCCAAAATTTCCATTTCGTCTCGTCCCGAATAATTTTGTCTTGAAATTTTTGTCTTATCTCATCCCGAAAAGTTTTACTTTTTAAAATATTCACCTCATCTCATCCCAAAAAAATTTTTTCTTGCATTTTGATTAAAAGCATCCTTTTAATGGTAGCAGTTTCCTTAGCTGATGTATTCCTCATCATGGACACATTCCGTTTTAGAAGCAACCAACCTGCTGATAATTGAGGTTTTCTCATTTATATTCTTTTATAAAAATGATTCTGTTTATTCCTTCCATTCGGTGTATTAAGTTACTTGATCAAATTCCTCAATCAATGAAATAAGTTTTATTGTGATGACAATTGAAAGCAAACAATCGTTCTTTTTTCTGACTCTTACTTTATTAAGAATTATTTTGGGATAGAAAAATAATCATATTGCAAATCATTGAGTATTATCTTGAATTAACAAAGATATAATTGAATAAATGTCTGTAATTCCATATATGAAAGAAAAAAATGTGCAAAACATTGATCTTTATCATTGATGTTACCACATATCATTGATGTTACCACAGTTTGTCTAAAAATGACCCAACAAGTTCTTTTTTTTCTTTTTCCCAGTATAGGCGAGAAAATTGAAAGGGACTTTGTTCTGCTTTTTTTCTCTTTAAATGTATCTTCCTCTTGAAATTTTTCTTTTCTCTCATTCTACAGCGCATTTCGCCCTGTTATTTTCATCTCATCCCATCCTGCATCATTTCTTCGTCCCATGATTTTTGGTGTCTCATCCTGATATTTTTTCGTCCTAAAAGTTTCATCTTGGTTCGTCCTAACGATTTTCTCCTTCCCAAATTTTTCATCCAGTCTCGTCCTGACTATTTTGCATCCTGAAATTTTGTATCGTCTTGTCACAAAATTTTCATCCCATTCCAGCAAATTCTTCACCTCTGGGACTATTTTTTCATCTCATCCCAAATCGTTCCAAGCCCCGCTTTCACCACACAGCAGCATTTATTCTAATATTTTTTTTTATTTATTTTAGTTTTCTACTGGTGAAGGCAAATGTAGATGGACATTCAATTCTTTGCATGACCCTTGCATTTCACACAATGTCCCCCTTCAGACCTCATGCTTCTACCCTCCATCATTCTATCCCAGCTACCCATCTTTCTCCTTATTTATACCCAACGTTCTTTCCTCTATCATGTACTTCATAGTATCCTCGCCCTATAGTACATTCTCCATCCTGACCTTTTACCTTCAAATTTCTTTGAGCAACTTCCCTTCGTCTCCCACATACTCCAGCACTTCATTGTTTATCTTAATATGTATAGCGTTATAAAAACTTGGGAGGTAACTATCCTAATACAGTGGAATCCCGGTATAACGAGTGCTCATAATCCCTCGGAAATCACTCGCTAAATCGAGTGCTCGTTATATCCGAAGGTGTTGAAAAAACCCACCTAATTCTCATAGTCGTTCGTATTTACAGTTTTTCTTTTGTTTCCGTGGTATTCGACGAAGGTAAATAGCAAAAACGTCATTTCAGGCACAATCTGGTAGAATATCAACATATTTCATGAAAGAAACAGGACATTTTCCATTATATAAAACATTAATTCCCCTAGTTTCGGTGTTTTTCTTCCAGTTCTTCTATTTTTCGATCGCCGAAGAAAGCTGTAAAGACAGCGTAACTAGTCGGAATTAAAATATTAGGTATACTGTTGTAATTTTTGGATAATTTTGTGAATATGTCATGATGATAGTATCAGCTTTGTCGAGTTTTTGAATGTAAACCGGTATGCCCATCAGTTGATTTTGAGTTTTTTTTTAATTGACGATATATCGTTGCTCGATAAATATCTTCTTATCATGCCCCGATAAAATATTGGGGCATGATAAGATATCCGGAAATGATAAATATTGCGATCACGATAAATATCGCGATAAAATACCATGATATCGCATCCTGATAAAATTTCACGATATCGCGCCCCGATAAAAAATCACGATAAAAGAACGTGATATTGCGCTCGTTCAAATATCACATAATCGCGCCCGATGAATTATCGTGATATTGCGATGGCTAATCATGTTGGAAAAAGACAGCCGTTGGGTTGGCCTTCGCTTAAGCTGGAGCAAGTACGTCACCTATCTGTCCACGCAAGTACATCAACTATCAGACAACTGAAATTAAAAGAGAGAGTGTGAGAGAACTGCTGAGAATTTGAATTAGCAGATAGAAGAATAGTAAGTTTTCAAACGTACTTGCTCCAGCTGAAGCGAAGGCCAACTCAACGGCTGTCTTTTTCCGACACGGTTAACCGGTGCAATATCACGATAATTCATCGGTCGAGATTACGCTATATTTGAACGAGCACAATATCACGATCTTTTATTGCGATATTTATCGTGATAATATATTGTGATATTTTATCGGGGCGCGATATCGTGGTATTTTATCGTGATGTTTATCGTGATATTTATAGCGATATTTATCGTACCCCGATATCTTATCATGCCCCGATATCTTATCGTGCCCCGATATCTTATCGTGTCCCGATTATCAATACCGCCCATGGCTAGATCTAACTCCCTCTCCTAATCTCATCTTGCTCGTCGTCCACCCACTCCGCTCCCACTGATGACTGGGCCTAACAAAAGAAGAATGTAAAATGGGAGCGTGCAGAGCGTACTGAAGGCCATAAATCGCTAATGTTTGGACATAATTGGCATTAGGTGTTGTAGATATGGCACATCTTGTATTTTTTAGTTTAATTCGCAGATAATACAAAATACAATAGTTTATTTTTGCTAGGCGGTGTATCGCCCTCGAGAGATATCTGTCGTAATACCGAGCGTATACCGTGGAAGGAACTTTTTGGCCTTGCTATATCCGCTTTATTTTACATGTAAAACATAGGCCTTTTGGTGGTACAAAGACAATCACTCGCTATAACGCAATTCTCGCAATAAGCCGTACTCACTATACCAGGCTTCTACTGTATATTGTACTAGCTGAAGGTGCCCTTTGAAATTCAATGGGGGGGGGGAGAAATATAATAAATACGAATTGTATTAAGAAATTCAAACATTTTTCATGAAGCGGTGAAAACAAACTTGTGTTATGGAGTTAGCTATGGCTCCAAGTCAGTATCAGAAGCATCATCATCCGTCAACACTTGTAGTATTGGTTTGATGTAACCCACCAATATACTTATTTTGCTTTTGGTTTTTGTTAAACTTTCTGAAATCTACATCTATCGTAATCGACGATGATTCCGAAGCGTTCCATCTCTTCTCTTCATGCCCCAAGTTGCTTCAAATGCACAAACCCGTAAAGAAATAAAAATAAAACATTCAAAAATTTTAACACCGCTGAAGCATTCTTTTCAATACTCCTAGTTTTAACCGAATGCAAACCTATATCCGTGAGTAGTGCTAGCAGTCAGCACGTATCTTTGTGTGGAAAAATATGGCTGACCTTGCTTCACGAATAACCTACAATGCCTTCTGTACCTTCCTATATCCTCACGAAAATCACGATTCCGTAAACAGCATCCCTCTATGATGAACTGTTTAAGTATCAACGATGTTTTCATTTCGGAGACGACAATGGCAAAGGCCTTAGCAACTCTTGGAAAAGAACCGAAGAAAAAACAGTAAATTTCAACGTAAATTTCAAATTGCTCAGATATCTCGAGGACAAACTGTAAATCTGTTAAGAGAATAAAAATGTTTAAACATTCTCCCATTAAATACAGTAAGAATGAAAGAAATTAATTAATATTTAGTTATTTTACTGAGCGAAAGAAAAAACTCTTGCACTACCATAAATTGAAAAAATCCATTTCAACCAATGTAAATACATAATTGGCACCAGGAATGAAACCTGAGTCCTGACATATATATGCACATCCTCCCACAAAACCTTCGTGGGAGTGAACTAAACAACTAATTAAAGCTTCATGGAAATTGGATGAATGTTGTGGTAATGCATGAAGTTATCAATATTGTATCGATATAGTATCGATATTGTAATGATAAAAAACTAAATAATTACATCTCATTTTCGTATCAATAATGTATCAATTAGAGGTGGGTTGAATCCACTTTTTCCTCGAATCCGAATTCCAAATCGAATCCAACTAAGATTTGAATCGAATCCCGAATCTACCTTTCCATTTATGAACATTGTGATGACAGGCAATGTTTCCTTTTCAAGTAGTTATCATGCAAAGCAAAAGTGAATGCATATGCAGTAAGTGTTTGTTATATCTGCAGTTTAATAAACAACATAACACTACAAAAAAATCTAAATCGAATCTGACCATATTATTAATATTTATTGCTGAAAAACCAAAACAAATTAACTCATTCAGGATACACTAATGTGTTTCCGACAAAATTATGCATTTTTCATTTTGTTCCAATTTACACATAGACCAAATAAATTTCATATGATCACTCAGTAGTTGAAGACTACATTTTAAAAAAATATTTTTTCTTTAAGATAGTATACATTATTTACGTTTGACCTTCTTTAGCAGTAAAAAAAATGCTATATTATTTTAAAATATCGACCTATGTTGGTAAACCCCGTATTAACACTAACGACTGCATTGTGCCTGCCATCTTATGGCAAATGGAGAGCTATCTCCGCCTACGAGTTCACGAGCGAAATTCCTCATGCATTTATCACATTTTTATTATGAAAATTGCATCTTACGCTTTGATGCAGTAAAAATTGACGTGTTTAAGAGAGACAGTGAAAACGATGAATTATGTGGTTATGGCAATGAAGGTTACAGTAATATTCTTAAGAAAGCTTTAAAAAAGGTTTGATAAAATAAAATTGCTTTTTGGAATTCAAACTGGATTCGATCGAATCCAGCCAAAAATTTCGAATCCTCGAATCCAGTAAGATTCGGTGGATTCGGGGGGTTAGGTGGATTCGAGAACCCATCTCTAGTATCAATTTATCAATATTATATTGATGCAGTATCTATATTGAATTATGGATTTTGTAGAAACCTTCGCGGGAGCGGACTCAACAACTTCCCAAAGTTTCATGGAAATCGGATGAATGTTGTAGTCTTGCATAAAGGACAAACACACACATTCATTTTTATATGTATAGATGTGATGATGATGATAGTGATATCCTAATACATGTATGTATCATCATCGTATCTATACTCACCAAGGTGGTATTTAATTTCTCCCAGGTGATCATTTCTATCTAGAAGCTAAATTAACCCATTCGCCTCTTAATTTTCCATGCATTTTCCGCCCTTTAAACTGTTTAATTTTCTGAAAATTTTCACTTGGAAATTTATTTATTTTTTTGGAAATTAAAATTTTTTTATACATTAAATATTTCAAAACTTGTTTTCAATGAATAAAAAAAAGCGGTTCATATCATCGGGAAAAAATAATAGCTTTAGAGCATTGAATTCTATCATGGCAACAAGGAAAATTTGCAAAATAAACTATTGAGGCCACTTCAAACGATACTATTTTTTGCACAATTTCTTGTACAAACGCTTGTGTGAGGAAATTGTACTGTGTAAAGCAGCAAATTGTGTGAACGCTTGCGCAAATCTCTGAATGACTGAATGGAAAATAGAACCTGTTCTAAGTTCATTCAAACAAATATACAATTTTGTTCACTTTCATGCATTCGTTTGTGAATAAATTGTACCGTGTAAAATGGCCTTTGAACTCCCAGGGTAAGTAGAAGATACTTGTACATTTGCTGGTTGCATTACTTTCAGGGGAATGACATGCTTCACTTTCAGTTTAGTTCATTATGTTCATAGCTAGTGTTAATTGATTGTAAAAAAAAATTTCAATTCCACTTAATATAGGTATCTCCAAAGAAAATACATACCATGTCTTATGCTGTAGCTTGCAGAGTAATCAATTATGACTATAATTAACGAACAGTATGATTTGTATACACACAGAAAGTCTGTATGTAGACTTAAGTTTGAGGCTTTATATCTCAAAAATGGAAGTAGCATCATTCATACAGAGCATATATACAATTTGTCCAACATTTGATGCAGGTAATGGAATTTGTTTTTTTTATACATAATTACTTTGAGGCAAGTTTTCAGGGTGAGATTGAAAAATGGCCCTATTTTTTGGTAGTATTTAGCAGTTTGTCATAACGGTATGAAATGCAGAAATGAAAGGGAATTTTGGTAGAACAAACATTGTACTTTTGTCATGATATCCTTGACGTTTCAAATTAGGGATGGGTCGGTTCGGTTCTTCGGTTCCACCGGTTCTTGAACTTAGAACCGGAACCGAGGCCAAAAATAATCAGTACCGAAATAATTGGTGCGAAAACCAGTTTGAAACCTACTCACACTCTGAAAGTGGAGGCTTCACATTAAAACCTGGTGAAATAGTGTACTTAGATGCTTCAAAGTCGCGAATTATTCTAATTCAGTCTCTGAAAATGATTATTGATTACCTTATCTTACCATTGAGCAATGCAAAGTAAGTGGTAAATTAAGAACCGGAACCGAAAATCGGAACCGAAGTTAAGAACGCAACCGAAAAAAAGTGGAACCGACCCATCCCTATTTCAAATGTTTTACTTTATTAGTTTATGTATTCAGAGTGTTTGCCAACCTTGAAAAAAGACATGAATTTCATTTGTTCCTTGAAAACTGGGTATTAGATGGGAATTTAAGGTAGGTACTAACTTTGAATTTTATAGAAATCCATGAATATCTGTTACCCGTGGAAGGATAATTTTTCATCATTTTTTGCATTCCTTAAGTATGAAAATTCAGTTTTATTGATTGAAACCAATGTATATTCACTTATAAAGCAAGAAATGATGCATTATTATGGTAATTCAGTCGAATCTTTGTAATGAAGCATTGCAGCAAGAGAGTTAAGTGGTAGGATGTGAAATACTATTTGTCTATATGATGTAAGGTATATTTCATCTTGACAAATGTGTTAATTTTCACTGCCCATCACCTCTTTATCTTTCTTTGTCATCATCATTACTCTGGTTTGTTACATTGTTTGGTAATTTGTGATGGACCCATTCTTTCATAAGTCAAGGTTAGTTTTCTGTTACTATGGTATGGTATACTTATTTGTTTTCCTCAGACAGGGGTAAATGGTTGATTACTGACTTTGCATTAAGAACTACATATCACTCGTATGATTATAGTTCTTAATGCAAAATTAAAATGAAAATAAGGTTTTTTCTCACTGTTTAGCCAACCAGCACAAATTAGTATTTCTTGACTACAGTATATTTTGTCTATTTCAGCAGACGATGGAGGCTTTTCAACCATAGTATTTTCTGGGAATGCATGCACTAATCTTTATGGTTATAATTTAATTTATACGTTTAGGTGAATTGAGTACTCTCGAGATTACTGGGATTTCAACTGGGGAATTTTGCCCTTTAACTTCGTAGTCATAGAATGAGGCATAGGTTACTCCTAATCAAGTTAACACTTAGAAAAACAGGTCGCAGGAAGTATTTTAACTGGCAACATTTAGGCTTCATAGCCAATGCATTCCCTACTCAGCTTCCGTGTCTGGTTCTTATTAATTTGAACTACTTTTATTTTGCTTTAAAATTTAGTGTAGCACCCACCATATTATCAGAGCAATATACAAGATTCATAGCTATAGTGAATAGGAATGACTGATGTTCATATTTCATCCTCAGATCCAGCACATCTTCAAGCCCAATGGCTAAATAAATATTGTGGAAACGGAATCTTATCTGCAGGAGATACCTACGTTACTAGCAGATCAAGGGATCTTGTTAAGCGCAACCTGTTGGAATGGGAAGTATGGGATTTCAGCTTAGAGATTTCTAGCGTAAGGTAGGGCTTTCCTAATGTTACTGCTGTTTTTGAGATTACATAATCTGGGTTGAGCACATCTTTAATGGATGCGACAAAGTCAGTATTTCGACCAGTATAATGCAGTTTCTGTTGTGATATTACAAATCATGTTCTTATGGCAAGCAGTCAAAAATGATAGTGTGGGGAAATTTGAATGTTGGTTTCTTTGATGTGCTTTCCCACTGCACAGTATGTTACTGTTTTTGTGGTATGCGTGAACTGTTACAGTGTTAAGAATATTATTTCTGTTGAGGAATGTCAAGCACTGAGTCTGGAAACGCGTTTGTGTGACTCAATTTTTCGTGCATGCACCCCAAGGAGGTTAGAAGGATATGGAGGCGACAGGGGAGCCCCAAGCACACAGAGAAACGAATGGCAGAAACAGGGGTTGATGGGAAGGAATGACCACGCCCACTACGCTCAAAACATTGTGCTGGTGAGCGGCGGCAAAGTGCGAAACGTGGGAAATGTGACGAGAAGACAAAAACAGCTATGTTACTTTTCATTAGTTAGGCCCCACCTTGAGTATGTAGCTTCGGTTAGTGCAGCCAAAAGCTGAACACGTAACCATTACGATGGTTTTTGATATTAAATAAAGGTAGATGTGAGCTTAAGGGTATCGAACTTCAAACAGTTATCCTGCGAAAATGTTGGTCATTAGCGCTTTCATTCTGTGTTATATAGAGGAAGGATGTAGATTTATTATGACATGACTTACATTGCTCCAGTGCCATTATTTCATGAGATATAACAGTCCGAAAATCACCATTTTTCACCTGAAATCTTTTCAACACCATCTTGGGTTTTTCCCGAGACCACCGCTAGAGGGGTTCCACGACATTTCACCTCTTCCCTATGTCCTACGCAGTAGGCTATTGAGTATAGTGGCTAGTGAGCTGATTGAGTGTCGGCGGCCCCCTGCGTTTTCGCACGATATTGAAATGAGTCATTTCGTGCTCTGATTTTTCGTGCCTTAACTTGCTTGTGATCTCACAAATGCCACAATTTTCGTTCTGACTTCAAACCATATGGACGCCCGCAGTTTCATCGCTTGTGAGGTGTCTCAAAACCCCCATCCCGTTCATGTTTTTGTGCATTTTCATCGGTTTTGGGGTGTCTCAAAACCCCCATCCCGTTCATTTTTTTGTGTAGTGTCATCGGTTGGGAGGTGTGTCAAAACCCCCAACCCAAACGTTTTTGTGCAGTTTCATAGGTTGTGAGGTGTCTCAAAACCCCCATCCCCTTCATGTTTTTGCGCATTTTCAACGATTGTGAGGAGTCTCGAAACACACTTTCTGCTGTTCCCCGCCCATGAATATTCCCCGCCTTTTCAAGCTTATCATTATACTGCAGATATTACACTCAACAAATTCCGTTACACCCGGTGCCGAAGCCGGGAAACACCAATATGGCGGCGCTGCGAACACTCACCTCATGGGTTTTAAATGCTCCAAAATCGTGAGTTTTTGAATTTTTCAAATTATTTTTTTCGCGAGAGAAAATTCTCCTATCAGCAGGTTCTGTCCCGAAAATTTCATCGAAAAACGACGAATTTTAGGGGTACAAAATAATTTTGAAGTTTGAAACCTTAACGCTCACATTAACCGAACAAACAAGTGAAGGGGATGAAGCGCGTGAGCGTAGCAAGATGGCCGATATTTATGGCGATGGCGCCCCTGTCGTCTCCGTATACTTCTAACCTCCTTGATGCACCCATACTTGAAGTGCGACCGTAGAATAGAGGACTGAATAGAATGTTTTTGCATCAAAAACAATTATAATGCGATCGCCCTCATGAAGTTCCATGATCAACACCCACATATCACAGACACTACGAATATTAACCTATGCACCTAGATGTCAACTATCTGCAACCAGGTGGCTTTGATTTCAGTGTTTTGGCCAAATGAAATGATTGTCTATCTTTCCTCTAAAATTTTCCTGCATTTTACTTTGTCATAAATGATGATATCCTCATTGGGAAAACATCAATTTTCAGGGTGGCATTAACCAGTATTGGTTGTAATGGGCTATTTATTTCTCCAAAATAATTGTGTATCTTATCTATCAGAATATACTGAATGATTTGGTCCTTTTTATTGTCAAAGAACCAGCCTAATCTTGATATCATTCCTTTGGTGGCTAATCCAGGGGAGTGGAAACTTAATTTTTTACCACATTCCTCTAAGTAGGTTTTAGCTGCAATATCATGAATTCATTTTCAATTTTACCTTTCAATTCCAATAGACATAAGATGGAGACTATGCGGTTAATAGACCTTGAGCACCCCACATTCTGGAATTTATGTTTCATGGTTGGTACACCAAGCTTTGTTTTGGGTGACCAAGAATCGTGTTCCATAAAAATGTTAACCCTAACATGAAAGGCGATAAGTTTAGGACAATAGGGAAGCTACCCAAACTAGGGTAGCAATTTAGGCCAGTATGCACGTTGACTGTTATTGGATTTAGGATACCTTCTCTCTAAATAAAACTACATATATGATCAAGAACCTGCATAAACAAACATGTATTCACTTCTTAGGAATGCCATTAAAGTAAATCATCTTCAGGAAGGCCACTGGTATCTGTTGATATGGGTTATAAGTGAGGCGAAGACAATGAGAAGGGATCATTAAGCATAAATCCCTAAATGACATGAGCTGCCATGAAAACATTGATGGTAACAGTCATGCCAGTGTTATCATTCACGGGAGAACCTTTTGAGGAATCACTGGAAAGGTAAGATCTAACATACTTCAAGCAAATTTCTACTTCATTAGCCTATCTGGAAACAGCCTTTCATGACTAAACCCACAGCATCTTATTTTTGTTAAAAAACTTATATGAATGCTGTCTGCATAATTGTGGGATTTCTTCTGTGTTAGTTGGCTTGTTGACAGCAGGCTAGCTGACTATACTGTCAGCATCTTCAGGTCAAAGGCTTTGGGATGTGGTTTCTGCTTCATTTATATGGCGTTGGATGTGTGGGTGTGGCACTCTGATTGGCTGTGTCTTTGAGTTTCTTCCAGATGCTGTGAAAGGTATATCAGTCTTTATTGGTGGATCAGGGAAGCTATAGAGATTCAAAAGACACATATGAATTTCAACTGGGAGGACGGATATCCCTTTCACAGCATCTGGAAGAAGCCACATCCTAAAATCTTCGACCTGAAGATGCTGACAGGTCAGTCAACTAAACTGTCATCAAGCCAACTAAAGTGGAAGAAATCCCAGAATTATGCAGAGAGCACCAAAGCAATGCTGTCGAAACCTTCGAGCTAGTATGATATAAGTTCTTAAATATATAAAACATAGTTTAAAAAATTCTTCTAATTTGAGGAAATATTCACATATTATTCATAAAAATTGTGCTTATTGCATCAAGTACATTTTCAAGTTACATCTTAGTATTTGGACATTTTTAGCAAGATCATCATACTTTAAAGGACCCTATTTTCAACAGTGGCAATGCCATTCTGTAAATTTCACCAGCATTGAAAACTGCTGAACAAATAAGTTCAACAACCACGTTCTTATTCTATTACTTCTTCTCCTTCAGTAATTTCCTTAAGATTTATCAATTCAAGTACTGCATGAGCTCCTCTTGATCCAGCAGAATTTTGTACCAATTCATCTACACTTCGATAGTGACCAGGATCTATTAAGCAGACCTATGAAACAAAGAGGGTCATAAATAAACAATACAAGCAAAACTAGAACAAATGTTACAAATAAGTATATGTATGGATTGTTTGTGGTGATTTGTGTAGTTTTTTTCTGTTTTAATGGCTCATTTTCACTGAAAGCATTTTGAGCTTTGTTGAGCTTAACCCTCTCCTTACCACTTAATTTAAGCTACAGTGGCAAAAAATGGAACACCCATATAAGAAAATACTTTATATTAAACAATAAAATATTTTGATATAATGGATGAATGCAGGGATATGCTATCTCAATTCTCATTCCATATTAACACCCCAAGAATGCACCAATAGAATATCCACAACAAAGATGTGGGCTTGTTGTTATACTCATTCATTTACTGTCCTTAAATACTAACAACAGATCCAGGCTTGATGTAGTGGAAGGTATCCATAAATGAAAAACTTAAAGCACTTTTACACAGATTTATGATGATGTATCTGTGAGTTGAAACAGTGTATTTTTTAATCTGTGGAAAAGTGCTTAAAAGTTTTTTATTTACCTTACCTAAAGTTAACTTCCTATTACCTCTCATTCAATTTTATTATCCTCATCATAAATGCAGCAGGTTGAGCTACTTTTTAACTGTGATTGTATCGGCTGTAGAATATGTTATAGAAGGCTACAAATCCAAACTTGCTAATGGCCAAAACATAACTAGTTGGAAATTCGTAAGCAAATCAATTGAACAAGGAGTGTTTCCAGGAGGCATGCTACTGTGGTTCTTGGGTGAGCAATCAATTCTCCCGGAATGACATATGAAGGGCAATATTTCCAGCCATCTTCTATAACATCCTGAGAATATAAAATTCCAGGGGATGCCCCCATTAATAATTTATCAGTACAAGCAGTCTCACCAAGGTTACACTTGCTCCGCACCACTCTTCAGTTTCCACACTGGATGCCAATTTGCTGATTCTTTCGATTAGCCGCTTAGCCTCTTTTCCTGTGGCTGTAACTCTCAATCTCATTCTTGCCCTCTCCAAAGGTATGGATGCCTTTAACTGTGGAATCACTTCTAATGCCTACAAGAAATTGACAAGTACATGTCATGGGATAAGTAAAAAAAATTCGGCACGCTATTAAAATTACTACTCCGAGACTATATACTTAAAATAACTTTCCGTTTAAATTCGAAAGCAGGAAAAAATATATCTTATTATTATAAATGTATATCTCTTAAGAGCTGTGGTGATTAATTATGCCATTTAACTAAAATTTTCGTTCGCACGTCATACCTGTTGTTTAGCATTTCTATTGGGTTTGACAGAGAAATGAACATCCTTCATCGCCTTCTCGATAATAGAAACTGGGTACGGTCTTTTAGTTTCAGGGTTTATACATTTATCTGCAAAAAATGTCAATGTTGCTGGATGTATTAACCTGCCATAACTTTTTTTAAGACTTTATAATTATATATTATCAAGGCCAACAGTTAAAGCATGCTTTCAAACCTGCAACTGTAGTTGCAATATCCTTGAGTATGGACTCCAAATGGACATGTCTTTCTTTATCTGACACTTGGAGCTCTCCTTTGGCCAAAATTTCCTTACAAATTTCGGTTTCATCATCTTTATTAAATGCCTTTATTAAGTCTTCCTTTTTGGCCACAAGACCTTTCGAGACGTTTAAAAATATGGTATGAGTTTGAAGAACTTCATCGATGTCTTTTTCACTAGATATTTGAGAAGAATACAAGGCATAAATATGAAATTTAAGCCAAGCGAACATAATCTGTACAAACAACACTCACACTTTATCTCTCCAAGAAACAACTTTGTTCTTATAGCACGCTATCTCAAAACGTTTTCCACCTTTCTTGATTCTCACCACCGCAACATTGGTATGCCTTATTTGATTAGTCGGAGTAAATATTTTTGACATTTCTGTGGATATATGTACGAATGCGATCGGTGACAAGATTTTCAAAATATTTAACTAAAAGGAAAATCCCCTTTAACACATGGTATCAAGTTACACCTGGACTCAATGGAGCTCTTCAATACAAATTTACTGCGTATGTCCTCTAAAAATCTCGCCGTTCTCTGAATTCACATGAGACAACACGAAACGCAGTAGGCAGACGATATGATGCGTAATACGCTTGTCATTTGTGTTACCCTCGAGCGAAGCGTATCAAATTCAAAACTGTATGAATAGCAACACATTCTGGTGATGACTTTAAATTCACTCTTGGCTTATTCCGAAATATATAACTAATCAAGAAAATGTGAATCATTGTCCCAAAAATTACATTGGTATTATGGTGAATTATACTACACACATAAAATATTGTGGTACGTAAATGTTTTATTATTAACCTTCTCTGTGAAGTGCCACTTTGAGACCTTGACTATTCCAATATAAATTTTTTATAAAAACTCTATTATGGCGTGTTACGATTGGTAATGTTGTAAATGGTTACGCAGGAGATTTCCGTTTCTTGAATTAACGGTTGGTCTAATGCTTATCAAGCCAACGCTTCAATTTTCTCATCTTCTTATCAGACTTGGAGTGAGGCTTACGCCATACAAACCAGGAAAAGATTACATCTAAATTTTTTAGGGATTTTCCAATACATTCAATCTAGATTTCTAAATCCTTCAAAAATTCAATTAAATCTAGATACGGCAAACAAAGATTAAATCCAGATCTCGATTTTCATATACTTATAAATATATTTATAGGCATATGAAAGCTCTATAGAGAGAAAGAGCTATAGCATTCTATAAAAATATCAAGTTAACAATTCCATTCCATAATATTATTGTGTAATGAAGATTTTCCCATGTTCTCGCAGTGTTATCAAAACATTTATATTATCTACAAATTTCCAACCTGTGCTAACATTTATAGATTTTTTAAAAATGAAATCTAGATTTTGAAATCTTTGCCCTTAGAGGCACCACAATGTTTTTATAAAAATGATTTCCAAAAGGGTTTGGGTTTAATCCATCCATAATTAGCTCTCACTATCAGTTTCACATGGCAATTAATGTGAATTTCACCACCGTTGAAAAATTTGATGCTGTGGGTTAGCCATTGAAGGCTGTTTCCAAATAGGTTAAAGAAGTATAAATTTGCTTGAAGTATGTTAGATCTTATACTTTCCAGTGATTCCTCAAAAGGTTCTCCAATGACTGATATCACTGACATGACTGTTACCATCAATGTTTTCATTACAGCTATTATCATTTAGGGATTTCTACTCAATGATCCCTTCTCATTGTCTTCGCCTCACCTATAACCCACATCATCAGATACCAGTGGCCTTCCTGAAGACAATTTACTTCAATGGCATTCCTAAGAAGTGAATACATGCTTGTTTATGCAGGGTTCTTGATCATATATGTAGTTTTATTTAGGGAGAAGGTATCCTAAATCCAATAACAGTCAAGGTGCATACTGGCCCAAATTGCTACCCTAGTTTGGGTAGCTTCCCTATGGTCCTAAACTTATCGCCTTTCATTTCATGGTTAACATTTTTATGGAACACGATTCTTGGTCACCCAAAACAAAGCTTGGTGTACCAACCATGAAACATAATATTCCAGAATGTGGAGTGCTTAGAGTCTATCCGCCGTATAGTCTCCATCTTAGGTCTATCGGGATCGAAAGGTAAGATTGAAAATGGAAAAATGATATTGCAGCTAAAACCTACTTAGAGGAATGTGGTAAAAATCAAGTTTCCACTCCCCTGGATTAGCCATCAAAGGAATGATATCAAGATTACTTAGGCTGGTTCTTTGCCAAAAAAAAGGACCAAATCTCTCAGTATATTCTGATATATAAGATACACAATGATTTTAGGGAAAAATAATAGACCATTACAACAAGGAGTAACCTATGCCTCATTGTACGACTACTAAGTTAAAGGGCAAAACTCCCCAGTTGAAATCCCAGTAATCTCAAGAGTACTCATATCACCTAAACATATAAATTAAATTTTAACCATAAAGATTAGTGCATGCATTCCCATGGAAAATTCTATGGTTGAAAAGTCTCCATCGTCTGCTGAAATAGACAAAACATATTGTATCAAGAAATACTTGTTTGTGCTGGTTAGCTAAATAGTGAGACAAAACCTTATTTTCATTCTAATTTTGCATTAAGAACTATATATCATATGAGTGATAAAAGGCAGTAATCATAACCATTTACCCCTGTCTGAGGAAAACAAATAAGTAAACCATACCATAGTAACAGAGAAAACTAACCTTGACTTATGAAAGAATGGGTCCTTCACAAATTACCAAACAATGTAACAAACCAGAGTAATGACGATGACAAAGAAAGAAATCCATATTATAATTTTCAGACATGTATTATCCGATGGAGTACGTCAGTCAAGTGTGATAAAAATTTAAGTGTAGGAAGATGGAACGTAAGATCGCTTAAATTAACTTGCTTCTTTTCACACTCTTAAGTAAATTATCCCGAGGGTAAAATACTTCTACCCAATTTAATTTCCAGATGGGTATTATCCATGGGAGTATCTCAGTTAAGTGTGATAAACATTTAAGGGTAGGTACATGGAATGTAAGATCGCTTCCCTTACAGAAATTTAACACTGTCCTCCATTTCCTCCTTACCCACCAATCCATTTTGGGACAAGTGGCCTTAGTTGTTCCGTTGTTTCAGGCGTAACTTCATGGAAAATGCTTAGCATATTGAATGAGAAGCAGTAACTTTGTAATTCCACATGTATTTATTACGTAGCATGTCATCATCACCTGATGATGACATGCTACGTCGAAACCTAGGTCGTTTGCAATAAATACATGTGGAATTACAAAGTTACTGCCTCTCATTTAATAAGCCTTTGGTGTTAGTTGCTTCCCCCATGCACTTTATTCCATTGTGTTGATAACACCGCAAGAATATATTCTTCGAAGAATATATTCTTGCGGTGTTATCTAGGATCCTATATATAGGAAAATCATTATTTAATAATAATATTATAGAATGGAATTATGCGTATCTGAGCAATTTAATAACTTGAGATTTTTATATGAGGCAAAATATATTAAGATTAATATTTAATCTAGAAAGATCATTTGTTTGCCATATCTGGATTTTGAAATATAGATTAAATTTAATATGAATTTTCCAAGGATTTAGAAATATGGATTGAATGTCATGGAAAATCCCTAAAAAATGTAGATTTAATCTTTTCCTGGTTTGTAGGGTAGCATATAATAATATTTTAATGTTCTTTTGAAATTATTTGAAATTTATTTTAAAATTGTTTTTTAATCAAATGTAATATTTTGAAATCTTGATAAAACATTTATTTAGACACTATTGTAAATATTGTATAATTCAGATGTAAATTTTTTTTCAGTAGTACCCACAGAGCAAAAAATCTCTTGAATAGTTACAGGATGTCTTCAACATCTATACAAAATCTCTAAAAAATATTTTGACCGGTTATGGTTATACCATGGTTACCCTTCATTGAATTGAAATAATGCATAGCAATGATAACATTGTGCACACAATATGTCACACAATATTGTGATAACACACAATATTGTGTGCTAGTTATTGTGTGCTTACTTTTACAATGCTTCATAACATCTAGACAGTGGTGCGAATTGTTGAATATTGCAAGCAGTCTTATTCTTGGAAAGGTAATTCTTATTACTCTCCAATTATTCTGTTTATGAATTTTTTATCTTGCTGGAAGGGAATCACAGCTTTCATTTTCTATAATAGGTTATTCAAGTAGTTTGTAGCCTCACTTTTATAAGCAGCGCATTAAATGAAATTATCTTGTTATCATAATCTGTTGAATTACCTAGAGAGAGAGGGAGAGAGAGATATGTACTATTGGCTAAATTTATTATTTTACTTGACTGGCATAGTTTATTTGCTAAATCCAACTTTAATAATAATAATACTTTTTACTACACCGTTAGCAATTACTTACGTACATGCATGGTGTCGTCAAGAAATTCGGACAGGACATATACACACAAGAACTACAATGAAGAATCATCATATCAATGTTAATGAACATATATGTACAAAGTTGTTCAAATTACAATGTCATCATTACAAAAATAATGGACATATCTATACAAAGTTATTCACATGCAATCACTTTGAAATTCTCTTACATCATAATAGCATTTCTTAATTAAAAATTCTTTGACTCTTCTTTTGAAAATCATTGGAGAGGTAATGGTTTTAAAGTCATTTGGCAACTTATTGTATAGTATTGAGGATGAGTGATAGGTGCCTTTAGCAAAAAGGGTGTAGTGATTTACTTTTCAGTATACTTAAATATGGTATAATGGAAAAACATTGGGAATATAAATGTCAGCCTCATTAAAAAAATATAAATTGAACAAGGAAAACAATGTACTGCATTAATTATGAAAAATGAACTGTATTAACAATTTATACAAATATAATGTGTCTACATATTTTACTTACTGCATATTACATTTTGGGAACTTGGGCGATAACCCAAAATCTTTCAAATATACAATTCCCACAGTGGGCTGGTCCAGACCTGTTCCAAATTTCATGAGAATTACTGCAGCACTAGTGAGGATTGGTACTGAGAGGGTCCAAAGATTGTAAAATTACAGATCGTCTCTTGAAGTCTGGGGAGAAAAGGAAAGGAGAGATTCCAGTGGGTCACGGACGGAACTGGTTAACGGGAACTGGAATAATAATACACTAATTTTTTCAATAAGTGTATGCCTTCGCTCAGATAATTAGTTGTCGGGGTATACATATATGATTGTTTTACCATCTCTCTCATGAGATTCCACAGGTATATGTAAAAGTTTGCCATCCCTGTCAAATAATATGCCCTTGGTTTTTCAATAAGTCTATGCTGTAACCGGTCCCATTTGCATGTGATGAGAGAGGTTCAGGCAAGCGTGGAAAGTCGGCTCAGTTGACGTGATGTGAATTCTATTTTCCTCTCTTTGTGCAATGCGTGAGTCATGTAGAGTGAATGTGGGTTTTCCTTTTTTTTTCAACCCCCCTCTCTCCCTCCTCAGTGTCCGCCATGAGTGAAATGAAGCGATGCGGTAGTGACCTTCCCAGAACACTTCCCCCCCATTTTCCCCTACCCTAAAAATCTTTTTTTGATGGCCAAGGCCGTGGTAACGGCCCCAGTGAGCTTAACCCCCTCCTTTTTCCCCGAGGGGTTCCCTTTGAAAGGGGATCACTCTGGTCCAGAATGGGGAATTCTGCTCTGGAGTTTTGGCTGGAAATGAGGCAGAGTATAGGGTGGATAGAAATTTTAAGTACGAGGGCTTGGTGGGGAGAAGAGGCACTAGAGGAGATGGAAGTTCCAGAGATGGGGTAAAAGAGAAGAGCTGGAGCAGGCATCTGGAGGAGGATGGAGGAGTGGAGTGATAGAAAGTAGAAAATAAAAGAGAGAGAAATCACGACTCATCCACGAAGGAGGATCTGCACCCTGCATTGGCCGCCAACTGGTCCGCGTCTCAAAACAACTAGTCCCGAAGCTGCGTACCCATCTGCTCTTGTTAACTTCTGAGCTCAGTCCCACCCCAAGCCAAACTAAACACCCACAGAGCCTGTCCAATCTCTGAAAGAAAAGTTTTGATAGAGGCCTCATTCGTATCATTTAAACTCAGCATCTTCTTTTTTTTTCTGAATGGGAATGAATGATAAAAGGTTTCAGCAGGTTTATGTTCTATTTGTTGATGTTGTTATGTGTGCTTAAAGTGGAGTGATTGGGTATATGAGAGCGTACGACTGACAGAAGAAGGGAATACAGACTACAGAGCTGCACTCACCTCCCTTGGCAATGGTAAATCTTCAATTTTTGTGGAATGTGTTACCAGTTTGATAAGGCCCCCCTGATGTATCATTTATTTCATAGGTTTATTTTAAGATTTTCTTTTGGGTTTGTTGTCTGATCCCATGTTAATGATTGGTAAATTTAACAATATATTGTCATTTGCTATAAGGTTGTTGATTAAATTTTCTGATCGCTCTCCTTCTTCATCAGGTAAGTTAGGAAAATCTGACTGTGGTACTCACTCACGACACTATAGTTATGTACAATATATTGTCAACCAGAGACTTTATTAAAGCAGTTAGGAACACAGGTGGAGGTGAATAATAGAATTATGATGGAAAGGAAAAGTGATTTTTCGAAAGGAATGCATGAAGTCCGAAATGTCAAGAAAGAACTCTGAGATTGCATAGATAAAAGGGTGGGTGATTTGAGAGAGTTGGTGCGCAAGTCGTGGAGATAAAAAAAGGAATGATAGATATAGAGGGCAATTTGTGTCAAGAATTTAAAAGAACAAAATCGAGAGGAGATTGAATATGTAAATGAAAAGGTTCAAACCGTATCCCAAGACGTGGCGAGGACTAAGAACACGTTGAAATTAGATGAAATCTCAATAAAATCCAGATTAAATGTAGATTTAATATGTTATCTAAGGAAAAGTTTAAATAGATTAAATCCAGATTTTATGCAGATAAAATGTACATAGAAATCTGTATTTAATCTAGATTTAAATCTTTTTCTGGTTTGTTGGGGTTATAGGAACTATAAGAATGAATACAATGGATGTACCCTCAGATTTATTCTTAAGATGGAAGTCGTTATATTTAGTGCAACTTTTGAGCCTTCATTGAAAAACATAAAATTCAAATCGGGGTTCAGGTTTTTTTAGAGCCTATTTCTGTAGTTTATATTTATATATATATATGTAATCATCTTTCCGTTTTTAGCGGTGTTATTCGTGATCAGGTAAATGTAACGTTTAAAATAATAGGCGGGCTTCATATGGCGACGTCAGCGACACTGCCTGCTATCACCGCTAATTGTGATTCATTACAGTACCTCTACCCTCTTCTCATTGTCCCTATAGACCTAAATAAGGATATCTGATCTAGAATAGTACTCTGGATTGCCAATTAATAACTATAAAATGGTAAGGTGGCAATGGAGTAGTGTTGATAAATCCGTTTAGAGGACTCCCTGTCGACCGCTATGAATGCAGCGCCGTAACATCTTTAACGGTTGATACACAAACTGCCGGACGAAAGCAAATCGATATTAGCTGGGGCGGCTGTGTCCGTTGCATCGAAATTCATTCGATCGGAGCGTGGTTGGAAAGTTGTCGAAAATAGTATTCGACGATAGTGTAAATAAAAATGCCGAAACGTTGGACGTAGAATTTCATGGATGTAATGTCTATTATGGATAAAATGTCCTCAGGGCTGTGTTTTGTAAGTGCTTAAATCCTTTCTACGGAGAAGGACTGTTACTGATTTCCAGTTCTTAATCCCAATATCATGTTGTTACCCTTGCGTTTAAGGATTCTTGCTTGCCCGTTAGAATGAAGAGTTGTTTTATTCACTTCTCTACAATAATAGGCCTCTTTCTCTGATAGCAACTCTGACTTCGTGTGGCTCACTAGTAATACTTGTTGAGAGTGTAAAGGCTAAATTCCAAATTGTTAATGTGCCATATAATAATTCACTACTCTTTATTATTCTTAGGATTTGTCCTCTCTCCCCACCAAAACTCCTGTGTCCGTTCTTCAAGAACTTTTGAGCCGGAGGGGAACCACTCCAAAATATGAACTTGTACAGGTTGAAGGCGCAATTCATGAGCCGACCTTTAGGTACCGAGTTACTGTCGCAGATGTCGTGGGTATGTTACTAGCTTAGAATTCAGTTGGACCAGTGTTGAAGCATTCTGTTTCTATGTACATTAATTACCCAGCCATTGCAATGACGTACATTGGGAACCATTGGATGTCCTACATGGATGTTATTGACATCCATTTGATGTCCAATGGATGTCCAAATGTCCCCCTTGTGGACATCCAATGGATGTCCATTTAAGGACATCCTATGGCTGTCCAAATTTCCCACTTGTGGACATCCAATGGATGTCGATTTAAGGATTTTGAAAGGATGTAGGCAAGTATTTCAGTTTCTTGGGATCTACAGATGCAACCCATATGCAGTGCAATCATAAGAGAAAAAAATTACATAATTAAAAAAATTTATTCACTAATTATCCTTTAACAACATGTACAGCTGTAGCTTGAACAGTTTTTTTTTCCTATTGCTACTGTGCCTCAGCCAATCCCTCGTCACTCTACTTTTGTGGCTGCAGGGAATTTGTTGACACCTGTCAGTATAAGCAAATTATCAGAATAAGACATAGTTACAACATCCTTGATATATGCAACAGGTTTAACATTGAACTTGTTAACCAGGCTAAAGCCCATGAATCTGGATTATCTAAGGCAGTTGGGTCTAATTACATGACAAAACAATAAAAACTCGCCTTAGAGGTCAGCTGAGTTGTGCCATTTTGTTAAGCTGGTGTCATTACTATTATTGCATGAGGTATTTTAGTGATTGTGATAATTTATTTTCCCACGTTATTCATTAGGTAATAAATTTAAGGCTCATCATACCGGGAAACCAAGTCAACGTCTTCCATTTATTTCACTTTTTGAGTCTGCTGAGCACATATGTAACACAACTCATGAGCAATTACAAGACCGTCTCGGTATACAGACCTGACACTCACTTCTATGACGTCATCAGAGTGATCCGAGGAGAACACGTAGTGCGTAGAAATGGGAGATGTGTTTTGAATAAGTTGACTCATTTAACGTTTTTAGTCGATGTTGTTCTAATTCAACTAATAATATTCCATTGCCTACCTGTTATACATTTCCCACCATAATTCGAATGAAACAATCTAAATATGATTATAATTTAGGCACTTACGGAACACAACTTTTGCTACGTTTTGTAACATTTTGCTGTTTTGTTGCATCACTTTTATTTTTACATCAGTTATTCAAAAGCATGTTATGATTTTTGTCCCAATATTTTTCTTATCAGCATTGTAATTGTGACACTCAAATACAAACCGCTCAGACAAAAAAACATACCTACGTCACACATGTTTTTGATTTATCTAATTTTTCTGTGTAGTTTTCTATTTCAAACTTGCTCTGCTAAAATGTGTTATATTATACAATATACCTTATTCATACACATGCTTGGATAGATAAATTTCTCGCCAGGGCAGCTTTCGCCGACCCTTAATTTGCCATCTTCGTCATAAAAACTTAAGCGCTAAATTTAATTTTTATCAGAGTCACCGAAGAGCAGAACAAGCGTGAGACATGAAAATTGTCGTCACTAAAAGTTACCTATATGTTCAATTAAGTTGGGAACTTCATTTGGTTCTAAGTGAGCAGCACTGTGTAGTACTAATAATGCTACTGAGGTTTTCTTAATTCAAAATGTTCTCGGCAACCATTAAACCACAAATACAAAGTGAATGACAATATGGTTATTAGAAACTAAAAGAAATACAGCTTTCAAGCTTTCCCGAAGGTAAAGAATGCTGACAAAATACATATATAAACCCAAAGAAAACATTAAGTATTTGACAACAGTTACGAGGAAATTGGAAGGGATTTGACTTGCACATGTACGCCAAGGTAAGGAATGAAATAGGCATGTTATTTACCTGTCTAATTTTGTTTTTCCACTGTGCACTTCACCATCGTAGGATTCCGAAACCACAACGAAACATATAAAATAGTAATATTGCACAAATAATGTAAATAAACGCAGCTACATGTACGATTAAAACAGCATGTTTCACACTCCCAACCGTGAACATACAAATATCAACAATAAAAGTCTTATAAACAAGCCAGGGAAACAATTGAGCAACACCTTTTGTTCACATTTCTTTCTTGACGTAACAGAGTAGTTTTTGTCCCATGCAGCAGGCCTGTGTATATCGAGATTACCCTTCAAACCTCATTTACTACTAAAACTTTGGAATATTGGACATCATTTCCTGGCCTCCATATTGATGACTGCATGGACCTTTTTAGGATGTCATTTTCATGGCATTGGATGAACATCCAAAGGGTGTCCATTTGATGTCTGGATGTTAAATGGACGTCCATGTCATGGGGTTGCTTGGTATCCATGTTAGTGATAAGCTTTTTTCAAGAGATGGCATGATTTTGTTTCAGCGATGGGGACTGGCAGGTCCAAAAAGGAAGCCAAACATGCAGCAGCAAAGGCAGTTTTGGACAGGCTCATTGCATCACACAGTCACGGGCCTATTCCTCCAGGACAAGGTTCACTGACTGATGTAAAAGTCAATAGCATGTGAGTCACTGTATGTTTGTTTATATTTTGGAGGTGAAAGGGTGGTAATTGTATGCAAGGAGGTAAGTTGTTTTTTTTTAACATTACCGGTAATGGTAACCTGTATTGAAAATATGATGATACGTTATTGGATTGAAACCATTATCACTGCTGGGAGGGTTTAGGTAGGTTGAACTGGTCAAAGGAAGTTGAACCAATGCTAATGTTTAACACCTTTAATAAGCAAATCATCTCCACAGATATTAATTTCATAGATTGTCAATGAGTGCCTTTATTTAGCTGTTTTTTATTTTCCAATTTGTTGACACAAACATTTTTCTTGTACTCGATGTTGAACTGGAAAAATAATTAGATTAGATATTGATCAACTCTAGAGAACATGTTTTAATAGGAACTGTAAGTATTTGCATTTGACAGTGGAGAGGCATACATTTTTTTAACTGCCTCAGGGGTTTTATTATACTAATATGGGTATACTATAGAAAATAATACTGATATAACTGACCATTTTAATGCATAATTGAAAACATTACCAATATGTAGAATTAATGGACAAAACATGAAGATTAGCAATGCAATGAGTTGTTTTTCTGTTTTCTACCTTTTAGGTTTGGTTTGGATGTGGTATTTATCAATTAGCTCCTTTCTTACACTATTTAATTTTTTCTCAAAATATTTCCTACCTCTCTTTGTACAATCTAAAATGCTGTTTTCCTCCTTTCTTTGCCCACCTTACAGCCTTATGTATCCCATTGTCCCAAATCACTTGATCCACCCACCTGTTCACTGTTCATTACCAACCTACTCCTTATAAAGTTCTTTACTTACCTTTCCCATAAGTCTTTTTTCAAGGTCCTCGTCAGAGGTTCTCTTGGTTTGGTTAATGCCTTTTCAGCCAAAGTAATCCTTATAACATCTTTATTGCTATTTCCAACTTCAACCAAGATTCTGCCTAAATAACTAAACCTTTCCATCTGGTTAAGCCACTACCCATCAATTTTATGTTCAGTTTTTCCTCCTTTCCTCAAAAAATCTTTGTATTGTGAATAAGGATTTATCTGGTGAGTTATGGTAATATTTAAACACATTGATGGACATGGCCTCCCTATTCTCTTTGGGGCCCTTCCCCCTCCCAGGATAAAAGGAGGAGATGTAAACACTAGTGAATATGTCTAAGAGTTAATCACCTAAATGTTTAGGACACAGTTAATACTAATCAATTTAATGTTGTGAACAAGTTAAAAGTTTTAAAAACAGAATAAATTTAGTCCCAAAGAATCAACTGAGGCCTAGATAGCTTTTTTTCTTGCCTTCACTTTGGTAAAATTGTATTATTTCATTGAAACTTTTGAATACTAAGCATGGTGATTAATTCTGTCCTAATGCATTTTTGACCTCAAGTAATCGTTGTCAGTCGTTTCAATCCCAAAAAATGAAAAAAACGAATGTCTTCCTGCTGCCTAGTAATTTTTGTGATAAGTGGTGACAATTCGTTTTGATTTCTCTTTTTGGGGCCTCTGCCCCTAAAATTTGCCCTCTCCCGGGTTAAGGGACAGAGGAATAAAAAGGGGGAGAGGGGCAAGGAAGGAGTATATACAAGTAAGGGGGAAGGAAGGAGTAAATACAAAGGAAGGGAGCTCTCAATCACACATACAAAATCAAACATGCAAAGAAATTTAAATGGCAGCAAATGAAACATTCGCACACTCACTCACAAAATTACAATGACACATTTGCACACTCATTGTGCGAATGTGTCATTTACTGCCATTTAAATTTCTTTGTATTCTTCATTTTGTACATGTCCGTAGTTTATTACTGTTGGCAGTAGTTTATTTTATTTGGGGATAGTATAGTTTAATTTAGTAGGGAACAGTTTAGTTTATTTTAGTTTTCAAAAACCAAGACCTTCAGGAATATATTAATAATTTTCTGTGTATTAGTTATAAAAGTTGAAGATGGAATGTATAATCCCATGAAACGTTAAACGACAATGAGAAGCTACTCCATGCCCAATGCAATAGTTCATTTTCACTTAACTCTTATTTCTGGGATAGCAATGACTTCCCTTCTTCAATTATAATTCTAACACTTCATAACAACATTAATATCTGTAATATATCTCATACACACTCATGAAAGTACCCTATAGAACACATCCATGAATGCTGGGCGACTCAAATTCACCAGGCCTCCATCTTTTTGCCGCAGAGATTCAGCAAGGCTGAATGCAGCAGCCATTAGCTGGCTAAGCGCTAGTCAGCGATGTTCAACGGTCTGACGTCATGAATCCAAAGGCGTGTTCTCAATGGCTGATTTCTGCCGCTGGAACTCTGCTGCCGAGCTATAAAGCCCCCCTATCCATATAACTCTGATCTGCGTAAGCTGAGGACTTACTGTAATTGTTCATTTTTAGCATTTAAATGGTAAATACCATGGTGGGAAATGTTTACACAGCATATTGTAAGCTAATAATTCTTGTCCACTTATGAATTCTTTGAAATTCCCCAATTTGAAAATTCTAACAAAAAAGTTCCTCTGCATTCTTCCAGCAACAGTATTTCCAGAAAGAGCCTTCAGTACTGCTGGAAATTTGGTTGATAAAAATAGAAATCGATTAGATCCTGACAGAAAATGCTGCATTTTCTAAACAGAAACTTGTAATCTGCTTTTCCTGAATTTTCAATTTTATTAAAGAAAAATTAAACTTTGAGTTACTTTTAAAATTAACCATTCTTTATATTTGCCCTCGAACGCATCCTTAATTTCAGTTAGAGGGGACTATATGACCATTATTCACTAATTATTTACTTTAAGAAATAAGATTCAGCTTTTATTGGATTTAATTAGAGAACATATGAGAAAGGAAGCATTATTTAAAAATTTACGTATAAAATGAAGATTTGATTTTAATAAAATTGAAGAGGATTTGATTTGGGATTTGGATTCGATAAAAAAATAGGATTCGGGATTCGATCAAATTTTGGATTTGCCCCATCATTACCTAATTACTACAGCGCCCCGTGAATGGAATGCAGGTATGGTAAATATTGCCAAGGAGAGGTTGTGTAACTATGATCATGAAATTAGATGAAAATTTTTCCATGCAACTGAAAGCAAAATAAAAAAATTATGACCCTTTTCCTCCATTACCCTGATATCACGAGAGAAAAAAAATGCGTAAATGTCACGCGGGTAGCCTACATTCACCGCGATCAGGCGGGCAACAAGAGCTAGTGTACTGCTCGAAATTCGATCCCTATCGCAATTTAAACTATTCTTTCAGTCATCTCATCAAAAATTTTATCAATATCAATTTCCAACCCTTACATCTGAATACTTACTTTTTTATACTTTTATTTATTTACTGTTTAAATTAGATTTACCAAAGTCCCACTCAAAAATTAGGTATGGTCGGGTCAGATCCGAAGATCCATGGATCTTTCGTTTCATTTGCTAGTAAAATCAAGACAGTATAAATTTAGGTCTTTATCGGATATTTTAAAATTTCATGGCTTAGTGATCGATTCAGCCCATGAATGAAATGTAGGTAAGGGACATACTGGCAAGGAGAGGTTGCGAAACTCGGGTGATGAAATGAGATGAAGATGATGATGAGACTAAAACAAAATAAAGAAATACTCGTCTTGACTTTTTTCTCCATAGGCCCAGATGCACGAGAAAAAAATGAAGCTTAATGTCTCACGAGTCGCCTATATATGCCAGATTCACGTGAACCTATGATAGCATAGTTGTTAAAATGAGAGCTAGTGTACTGCTGGTTGCGAGTCGGATCTATGACACGGTTTTAATTTTCTTTCGGTGATTATATCGTAAATTTTACCATCTTCAACTTCCTTCTAGGAGCGAAGGAGCTTTGAAAAGTATAGTTTTGTTCCTGATAATTTGTTTTCTTCCAAGGTCTAAACAAACCCCCCTAGTACAAATTATATTGTAACATAACCGGACAAAATGAGGACCTTCTATTTTCCTTTCAATAGCAGATTGAAACGAAACATATTTGTTTAGTTTTAAGCATCAGTCAAAGCATTTCACAACTATACCTGAATAAATATTTTTTAATTCTCCACACTCTATTTTATAACACTTTCAAATGAAGCTGGACATAGAAAATTTCTGCTAATCACAGAGAGCAATGTACAAAAATTGATAACAAAATCTCCCATATACATTACTTTTAAAGTTTTAAATTTTTTTACGAGTAATATTCTTCCACCTTCGGCACTACCCTTGGTCTCCTTGATCCAATGAAGATGAATGGGCTTCCCATGTCTAGTTGACGTTAGTCATTGATTTATTAAATTTTTTACCGAAATTAAAATGCAAGTAGGTACCTGAATTTTACAGCAATTTTCAATATAAAGGACAAGATTTTTGGAGATTTTTCATAGAGATACAAATCAAGTACAAACTATATTGCTATAATACATTCAAATTAGTACTTCTTTCGTCACACAGCAATCAAGGAGGTACCAGGGAGCTCATAAAAATTCATCTGACTTTGATTCAGTACTGTACTAAGAATGGACTGAACTTCCATCAACACCATACTTGTGATTCGTGATGCCTTTGAAGACTTACTTCCAAATGCACCAATTAATGGAGAATCACCATGCCAAGTTTCAAAGTCGGGGCTGAAAAAGAAACACTTTTCTACTCTCAAAGTCAAAAAGTGTTTTTTCTTTATTTCAGTCCACTGTACATTGGTGTGAACTCTGCCCAGGAATACAGTCCATGCTGTATTCTTGGGGTAAGGCCAGGAAGTACTCCAAAAAAGTAGACTATCAGAAATTTCACGTCAACTTCATAATTCAACAAATTAATTAAAACAGGGTTTATAGGAACCTGGAAAAGTCCGGGAAAATGAAAACGGCCATGGAAGTCCTGGAAAAGTCAGGGAATTTAACATGTGGTCAGGGAAAAATTGCAAAATGTTTAAATTTATCACCTGAAAATGCCAAGAGATCAAAAACTGCACATAGGAGTGGAGGAGGAGGGTGAAGGAGGGGATGACTGGCCTCTGGCCAGCTTCGCTGTGGAGGCAGCCCTATTCTGGTTCTTTCTGGCTATTGCCTGCACGATTTGGTGAGAAGATTGTGCGCAAAGAGGTGTGCGCATTCATATTCTCAGTTTCATTCGCTAGCGATTTTGCCAGGAATGCTTCGCTTTGTCCCTCTGGCGACAAAAAAGTTATTCTCAGTCATTTTTGAAGTCACGTAGCCAAACTTGTTGAAGGATGTGAGGAAGAAAAAATCAAGATTGATTCAAAGAGCTACTTTAATATGACATCAGATTTGAAGGAAAAGCCAGGTTAGCCATCTCGGCATATCTTTTTCTGCAATTAAAACCCTTTCTGAAGGCATATCAATGTAAGGAATGATAATTTTTATTTTGTTGACTTAAAGTTGTTGATCTCTCATTACTGGAAGTTCATATGATTAATATGAAAATAAACCTATAATTTTTCATAAGTTTAGACTTCTTTACTTCCTCACTACCACTTTTATCCCTATAAATGACCGAAATCTTGGAGTTTTCAGGCGCTCAAAAGTCAGGGAAAATCACAAATAATGGTCTGGAAATCCTGGAAAAGTCAGGGAAAATGAAAATGGAAACTCCTGTAAACCCTGTAAAAGAATTTGAAAGCATTCAAGGATTTGTTTTACGATAGCAACCCAAATTGGAATAAGTTAATGTAAACCCATACTGTATAGAATTAATTTCAGTTTTTGATTTTGTTTATTATTTTAATGTTCTATATTTTTTTGTTGACATGTTATACACTTGGAAGTCTTTTTTTCTATAATTGCACTTATAATTTCTGTGTATAGGGTGAAACAATATGGCATCAATGGGATCTTATATTTTGGGAAATAATTCAAATACATATTAATGAAAATTAATGGAACTTATGTTTCTTTTAACTGCTCTCTAAATAACAGTAGTACAGTTTAAAAAAATGTATAGTTTGATGAGAGTGTGATAAGGAAAGTGAACTTCATATAAAAAGTAATAACATATAATGCATCTGCAAATCGTGATCCAGGAAAATATTATCCACAGAGATGATACGAAGCTGATTTTTTCTATAGTAAATTTACTTGTTTTTGTATAAATACTAGGATTAGAAAAGAAATGAAATTAAGAATCCAGTATTTGAAACTAAGGATCCAAAACCGGGACAAAGATCCGAAACGAAGGAAAGGATCCGGTTCCGGATTGGAAGAAAAACCTGGATCCGTCCATCACTAATCAAAATCATAAATATTTTCTCTAAAATAATATATTAAATAAGTTCTTGGAATATATGTGATCCTCGATAGTATATAGTAGAAGTTTATAGTAAGTAGTAGAAGTATATAGTAGATTAATTAGACAACTCAAATATAGGTATTACTATATTAGTGTACTTTCTAATAGATTGATAGGTACTGAAATACAATTTTGTAAACAGCGCCATTAGGTCATGTAAATTTCAATGAGCTTCAACAATACATAAATAACCTACAAACTTTCCCAGAGATTGTCTTAAGGCTGCTTTACTGATACAGTTTTGTGTACAATTTCTTGTACAAACTCTTGTATGAGGAAATTGTACCGTGTAAAGCGGCAAATTGTACGAACGCTTGTGCGATTGTCTGAATGACTGAACGAGAAATAGAACCTTTTCTAATTCCATTCAGACAAGCATACAATTTCATTCAGTTTATATGTACAAGTGTTTGTGCAAGAAATTGTACAAAAAAAATGTATCGTGTAAAGCAGCTATTAAAGGTGGAATTTTGCTATCATCAAATCTCAAATTGTTCATTAAGTGTGCAAACTTATTCAAGGTCTTTGTCTAGCAAAATATTGGAGGTCCAAAGATCTCAGACTGCTTATTAAGTACTGATAGATGGGAGTCCTTTAGCAGTCCATTGGCATAGTACAATCCTAATACATAATGCCTTCATTTCAACTGTTTGTCTCTCCATTGTCTAATTTATATCTTAGTCTACTTTGTGTGATTCTCTGATTTGTATAACAAACAATTTTCCAAATCTCGTCCATGACTAGTAGATTGAGCAATTTTATTTCATTTTGCAAGTTTCTTGCAGCACCTTTTGAATCAGGCAAACGAATGATGATATTCTTTTGCTTAGTTCTAGAGGTATTTTTGTAGCATGGTTTTACATACTACCTACATCCATTTCTTTCATACAAACACTATCTTACCTTTTCTTCTTCTAACTGTGGTGTAAACCCATGATCTAATGTAGATTCCTTGTCTTGATCAGTGGTGAAAAAGAAGTCATGATGTAATGACTGTAATAGCTGGTAAAAGTTAAAGCCACTCTTCTTGTTGTGAAAGAGAATGAAAGGGATCAGTTCAAGTGATATAATATCTCTAATAGTGTTACCTGAAGGGTAAAGTCACCACCCCAGTAAATATCAAGAGATGTTTATCAGTTGGTGAACATCTAGTTCATTGCAATACTCAGAACCAGAAAGTAGCCCTGTCTGAAACGTGTGCTTCTAGCACTAAGCATACTACATTGCTTGCTTTCAAGTGGAGGGGGGTACTGTCAGAAACACCCGAAGTATGTCCGAATGTGAAGCACTCCCGGGGAAGCATGCTACGAAGCCAAAGCACAGAAGCACGCTTCCATGCAGGCTTCGAAGCATTGTTGATGAGTATAACAAAAGATGGCGGAGCCGTTGGCTACTTATAAATATGTATTTATTTTTTTAGTTCGTATATTACATTTGCTTAATTATTAATATGCATATCAATGAAAAAGTTAATATACCTACATATACATAATTGTTTTTTTTCTTCCGATCTAAACATTTGATAGAAGTTGCCCTCTGTCATGTTTCACTATGCCTAGTGGTTTTTTATGTTGCCACTACTGCTTAATGTCGCTCCTTACCGTAGACTGTCCGAATATGAAGTATTCGTTCCCAAGCATGCTTCATTGTACGTCAGCAATACATCATTACCAAGAATGCTTTGCCGAAGCATACTTGGTTTTCGGATATGGCTAGAGGCTCTTGCCATTGTTGAGGTTAGTCATCTCATCCTCTTATTTAGCAAATATTTGGGTGTTGAATGATTTTGGTGCTAATCTTATGTGGGTTTCCATGAAATAATTGCATAATTCAGCACGGTTTAGAAACAAGCAGTCTGGCTACCTCTCTCAATTTGGGCATTTCATGTGCTTATTCTGTGAATTATAGTTACACCTGGATAGATTTAAAGAAATGCATATAGTATGTCAACCTGTTTGTTAGTGAAATGATATTCATAATGGAGCCAGATGTTTGGGAATTACTATTTATATATTTTTTTAAGACTAGCCATAAACTATGAATGTGTACAGAAAATGGTATACGAAAACAAAAAAAGTTGTTGAGATTGTTAACAAAAGATTATTAACTGATGCCAAATGACTTACATGGTCATATTATTTAGACTCCCTTTTTCAATCCTTTTATTACAGAGCAAGCCAAATAGTCTCCCCTTATGATGATAAAATTCCTGGAAACCCTATTGGCACTCTCCAGGAAATGTGCATGGGAAGAAGGTGGACACCTCCGACATATGAGCTCACGTGTGAGAAAGGTCTCCCACATGAAAGGCAATTTACTATTGCTTGTATGGCTTTCAATCATATGGAATCAGGTATTTAAATTACAACTTGTATTTTTTTGAGTTTTTCTTGTATTTGGTTGATTATTTTTTTAATGAAATTTTTACGCGGGGTTTTTAACTCCATGTATGACCAAAGGATTTCATATGAGGTATGATATGTATTGAAAGTTGTCTTATGTAGCCATGATTCCATTCAAGATGAACTTCCTTTGTGGTTGTAGCACATTTATTCTATGAAAAAAGTACAACTTTGAGATTTTAAGTGATATAAGGGATTCAGTATTCATGGCAGTATTTTTAGCTGATGCAACGAGATGTCATCTAATCACCCTTAGATTTAATTCTAAAATAGGACTATTTCAGTGCTTTATTCTTCCTTATGTTCCCAACAGTGTGTATCATGCTTCATGATGTCATCATAGAAGTAGGTTACAAGTAGCTTAATGATTGAAAACTCATTGCAACTGGATGTATATTTTGAATTTATCATTTTATATTATTTTATTATAATTTAGGAATGTTGTTTTTCACAATTTTATGTCAATAGTAATTTTGTGCTGCATTGATTGTAATTTTATCATCCATTATAATTCACTTAAGCAATATATTCCGATGAAATCATTTCATTCTCACTATCGTTACTATTTGTCACTTCGTAGGCCTACAGCATGGTAAATGATGTCACATTATGCAAAACTTTTTGATATTTATTACAATGTTGGATAATGGACTCTACCTCTTTAAGTCCCTATGCATTGTTGGGAAGACATAATGTCTTTCCTTCAGCTTCTTCCCTTAAGCAATATATTCCGATGAAATCATTTCATTCTCACTATCGTTACTATTTGTCACTTCGTAGGCCTACAGCATGGTAAATGATGTCACATTATGCAAAACTTTTTGATATTTATTACAATGTAGGATAATGGACTCTACCTCTTTAAGTCCCTATGCATTGTTGGGAAGACATAATGTCTTTCCTTCAGCTTCTTCCCCTCCACTGCCATTCAATAATTTCTGTGGTACACAAAAGTCATATATCCATTAGTGAGCAAGTTAATTTGTGGAATATTGACAAAAAAAAATAATAAACTCAAAAATAAACTTGTTATATTACACTTTTTTCGTTAGTATTCACTCTACCTGTTTAGGTAATTGTCAAGTCTTGGCAGTTTACTTCCTCCCATGACCTTGCTTTCTTGCACCCATCCCCTATTCTTGGTTACTAACCACCCCTCTTCTTTCTTCGCATTCCTTCTTCCCCCCTCCTTGTTCCCCTTACAAATACATGTATACCACTAAGGTTGTGTTTCCCCTTGATAATGATCTGAAGAGGTTGAAACTGGTTGAGTGAATAATAAAAATGTATGGAATATAACAAATTTTATTTTTGAATAAGTATTTGAAAGCTTTATTTGAGCTCCCTCAAATTATGAGCTGGATTTTTTGGAAGAGGATTGTGTGAAACAGGATGGGTGATGAATGCTCACTGAATATATTTAATGATCATAGCAGGAAAATAACTTGGTTATGTTTACTTAGATTTACAGTGCAACCTCTTTAAAACGAGACCTCACAGTGCCCTAGAAAACCCTTGCTATACTGAAGTATCGTCTTACCGAGGTTGGTGTAAATAATCGCCATGAAACCTATTGTCAACAGTTTTCTAGGAATCGAGTTGGTGTGGTGGCGGAAGTATTCCCATCTGGAGAGTCTCAGCACAAATCCCGAAGGAAGGGGAAGGTTTTTGTAGTGACTCATATCCCTACTTAATTTACCAACTAACCATTAGATCAAAAAGCAATGTACCTGCTCCAAAAATGCAAAAAGCCTCGAATTGCTGACCATTTTCCCAAATGCACAACTGACCAAGCTACTCTTTTCTAATGCTCGTTCCATTTTCTAATGTTCATTCCATAATTTTGATTAGTTTCGCGAAAAATTTAAAACATAACTGATAAATCAACATTGTATCACCTTTACGCTTTCCCTTGGTTGGTCTTAATTTTTATGATCAGTATATTCACGTTCTTCGCAACATTTCGCGGAAGCCATTTGGAATAACGTATTGCATTTGTTTCAGCAGACGAAAAGGGACTGTGGATGTATTCTTCGTGGGTTGTATTCTTTCATCCTAGCCATTTTTCGGCATTCGGTATTCGTTGCAAATCACACACGGTGCTTTCTCACCAGATTTGATGTAGAAGCTTTCCAAACTTCATTCTTCTTGAAATTGGTGACACTCATACTCTATTTTTCCTTTCCTCTTCTCGACCATCATTGGGCAGTAAAATAAAGTGACTTCAACATGAATACATAGTGAAACAAAGTATCTTGCACACAATATCGCTCAAAAAACCTGATTATGTGAACTAATTTCGTCGCAATTATTGCTGCAAATGACCCGAAAAAAATTTTCAATTCTTATGATTTCTTAAGTTAAACTTACCTGAGTATAGACTGCAAATATATACCCATATGGTAAAGCTTACCTTGCTTTACCATAAGGGTAGTAAGTACCACAAGGGTAACTGGTACCCTTGCTTTTAATGTTTTCTCTTCTGAATATTCGGAAAATTCTTATTGAACTAACGACTATTCCAATACTTTATACACACGGGTAAGTAATTACGTGAAGGAAATCGTCACTACATAAAATAGAGCGCGTTTCACAATTAGATGCTAGCTGACAACACCGACACCACCTCATCGTAGCAGTAATCCGTAACTGGCAAACTGATCAAAATAATCAAGTCTTGAACAAGCATCAAAATATTTAAAAACTCTGCCACTATATGGCGTTATATCATCTCATTGACTGTGTACAGAAGTAGAAAAAGTAAGCTGCGAATAAGGTTTTGCAAAGTAGTGATCGGTTGGAAAACATAAGGCACTACTGCGCACCTCTACTTGGTAAAAACGTAACGTCCACGTCAGCGGCGGCTGATCTTGGCAGGATACACGTAAATTTCCGTAGATAAAAATGTCTCCACAGGCCGGATGAGAGGGCCTTGCGGGCCGCATCTGGCCTGTAGGCCGTAGTTTGGAGACCCCTGCTCTAGAACAAAGCCACTACTGTAGCCCTCAAATGGAATTAGCAATTCAAAAAGGCAAATTACCCTGCCCAAGAGAGCTGAGTTATAAAAATTATCACACTATAAAGTAATAGAGCAAGTTGTATTTGTAATTACTATACAAAATACCATATTGTAAAATGGAAGTTGGAAGCTTGAAAAATAATAGATGAAGGTAATGAATCACAGCAAGGTTGTGCAAACAAACAGGTGTTCAATCGTTGTGAAAAACTGGTTCTTTGTAGTGGTGAATTCTATTCGTGTCTTCCACCGGGTAAGCTGTTCCATTACTGCCGACGTTTTGGAGACCGAGTCATTCTCCATTTTCAGGGCAGACCTTTCACCCCTGAAGATGGAGAGTGACTCGGTCTCCGAAACGTCGGCAGTAATGGAACAGCTTACCTGGTGGAAGACCCGAATAGAATTCACCACAGATATTCGCCGGGAGAACCTCATTTCTTTTTTTTTTGTTTTTTTATAGTCACTATTTACACATTCATTACAGTGTTGTCGAGTTTATCAGCAGCAAAAGTGTGTAATAAAATTGTTTTTAATATGTTTCTATGATAAGATCACAAGAAATTTTTAGTTCTGTTATTTTATTTCACCTCTAATTTTATTATTATGAAATTTTATTGTCCCTTGAGAAAGTTTTAAAGTTTCTCTGAGACCTGGTGTCAATATGAAAGCATTTCTTCATGTCACAAAATTACTTCAGTAGGAAGAAAACTCATGTTTCATATAGTGATGTTGAATAGTTTAAAATTGCTATAAATTATTATTGATAACATTTTAAGCAATTTTATCTTGTTCCAGCCTACTTTATTTGTCACATGAAAGTAGTTTGTACTTGGAAGAGCAGGTTCTACCCAAATTAAATATTTTTTCCATGATTCAATTTCAAAGTTAATTTTTTCATAAAAAATTGTTATAAGAAAAGCCATTTTTATCTTGCTGTTATATTGGCACCCTTATCATTTTAGGGAAAATAAGGAATCTGATATAGCTGCACCTTTAACACCTAAGGGTTAATGCCATAAGAGCAGGCCAGAAGGTTATAAATCTCTGTGCGGAACAATTTGGTATATATACATAGTACCCGAAGGGACTGAGAGCTTTCTAGGTAGACTACTGCTCTAGATCCCCTCTCTTGTTTTCTTCCTTCATGGAGCCATCTGTATAGCACACAGTGACTCTATATGAAGTTTCTTCGTGGCCTCCCCAACCCAGTGTTCTCAAAGTTTGAAGCCAAATTTTGAATCTTTGTCATCTGAATCATCGTCAGATGTATGTAACAAATCGGCAATGCCATTCTATAGTTTTTCTACTTCCTGAAATTAATATATTCATTTCAGTATTTTATGGGGTAGCTGATATTTGATGCTGGCTAATTAGAGAGAGTGAAACTGAGAAGAGCACTTGAAGGAAAAGAGAACTGCAATGAACTGTGATGCCGATCACAACACTTAGTCTCTTCCCCTCTTCTATTTCATGCCCTCACAATAAATGACAAAGTCATGTGAATACATAAGTTTACCAAGTGATCCCATTCAGCTGAGTTACAATGTTTACATGGTGAAGGCAGTGTAATGTATTCTGTCATTTACTTTTACCCTGTGATTTCAGATTGGTTTAGTTGGCTTAGTTCAATTTTATAAAACTGAGAGTCAAGTCAAGGCCCCAGATGTTGGCTAGCCCACTTCCCATACTATTCTTGTCCTTGGGTTTGCCAATTAACACTGAGGCGTCTAGACTCAACTCTGATTAATTAGTAAATGTAACAGCCAGGACACATGATGGGTGAAGAAATCACGACATAGATATGTGATGACTGAAAAAATTAAAGATTTAGTGTGGGTTGATCAATTTAGCCACCCAATTATAAGCCCATAAGTAGGGACCCTGAAATTTCACGATTTTTTTGCAAATTTTTAAAGAGCATAAAAGTGGTAATTTTGATGTTTAATGCTTTATTAAGTTAAAATTTGCCATCATAACGCTAGCAAAATTCACCGCAATTTCGCGAATAGCTTTTTATTCACGAAATTTAGCTGTATTTGGCTTTTCGTGCAATATTTTGCGTGAAATTCGCATTTTTTAAACCTGTCGTACGATATTTTGCAAAAAAACATGTAATGCTTTAAGTTTTATTTTGATGCATGTAAACCTGCCACATACCCTCGAGGTGGTTTGCAGGGTGTGTCGTAGATAGATATAGATAAAGACGCGTAATGAAAGACGTACCATTTGGTGAAAAAATGTTTGCAAACTGATGATGTGAAATATATACGTACTTATTAGTTATGTGACCATGCCACTATCATCAGTCTGATGACACGCATGACCATGATATCTGCATATGTCTCCCTAGATTGCATTTATGGTGGTGTGGTTGGGGTGCATTGTTTTCATTGCGATGCCGAAATGACTTGCATAGTATTTATCAGGAAAGATTCTTCAGAAAAGTTGGCATTAAAGTAATTGCGCTTGTGAAAGATCACTTCAATAAGTCTACGCAATGGGACCAATAACTACGCTGGACAAGAGTATCTTAAATGTCTTTGCTGTTGGGCGAAAAGACTTTGTCAAATGAACGTAATAATTTCATTCAAAGAGCGCTCCTGCTAAGCTTTGACTGACGGGTCGGGATTACTCCTTGGGTAGACAAAAAAGTTATTTAAGGATGACATATCAAATTCACTGACTGATGTTGAGTACATATTGCCGACTTCATGATGTGACTCTGGCGGGATGGCATTCCCACCGCAGCAAACTTATTCAGTGCCCGTGGTGGAGGGTCGGTGGTTGGTGAGTCGATGGCATCACGGGGCAGTAAAAGTACGAGATAGGGACATACCAATATTTCCGTATGATGCAGCGCATTATTTTTCCGGAAAGGAATTTTAGAAAAATTACCTAAATCAAGGCAAGCCAGCATTGTCATGTAAAATAAGCCGTGGGGGGGGAAGTACCTACAAAAGACAAGTCTGGGCAGGCATATATTTCCGATTCTCAGTATCTCTGGATAAACTAAAGTCACCACACATTTATAGTCTGATCGGAGCTACTGTTGATCAGAAAAAGTATCTCTGTAGACCATAAAACCGAAAATTGTCAGCATATTTGATCACCAAAAGGAGTTTGAAAGCGGTATTCATAGGTTTATATATATTTGACGCAACAATGTTTATGTATATTTGACGCAACTTTGAATACGCAGAAAAGCAGTACCGAGGTAATAGGTCATAGGCAACCCACACAACACCATCCTTAGGCTAGGTGGCCATTGAGTCACCTTTGAGATGGCCTGTATTTTGCTTAACTGCTGTGTATTTTGTTAACTATCAATGAAGATTAGATAGAATAAGTAAGATATATCAATATATGTCTCTAATACAATTCTTTGTTTGTTTAAATTGAGAAATACGTAAATATGTTTTCACTGCCGGGGCATGCAATTTGCAATATTTGCTCTGCTGGGACTATGGTTTTTACACCACTTTCCCTCGAGTTTATTTGGGTCCCTACCCATAAGTTATAATGACTGAAGGTATAAATTAATATTTTAAGGGCTATGGACATTTATAAATACACTCAAATAAAAAACTTATGTCCATAATATTAGAAATAAAACAATTTTGGTGCAGTGGGTATAAATGGTGAGAATACAGTGGCATGGAGTATGCTAATTGCTGAACCTAATTGCTTAGTCCTTTTTGAGTCCCTTTTCTACAATTGAGCCTTAATGTTTCCATTATCTACTTTCTAAAGTTTTAAAGTTAGTGTTTTTTTTTCATGTGAAAGTGCTATTGTGGTTGTAGCAATGTATATAGCTTGGTGATAATTAAGGAATGGGAGTAATTGGGACATCTCCACAATTATATTGTATTAATAGGAATTGGGCTCCTCTTTTTTGAGTGATTCTCAAGTCAGCATACTTTTCTGTTTGAACATTTAAATTTTTGGGGTTCAATGTCAGTAAAATAGAAGTAATGTGGAGATAGTTGAAAGTGCAGTCATGTTCTGGGCTCATTTTACAGGCACAGGAAAATCAAAGAAATTAGCTAAACGTCAGGCTGCTTACAAAATGCTGCAAAAGCTACAGGATACACCTTTGGAAGAACCAAGTATAGCTCAAGGTCTTGATGATGAGGATGAGGTAATATTCCAGTTTCCTATTGTGGGTGTTGCATGGGTTATTCCTGCTTGCTCTTAATCCATTTGCATCTGTAAGCATGTTGATATAGGAGCTACCACTGACCACCAACTCCATAAGCGTAAATTGTATGCACAATGCATGCTGTCACCAGTATCAGCTCATTATGTATTATTGTACGTATCATCTATTTGATTTTTGGATTTACTATTCAGTAAAATATATATGCCTTATGGCTGCTGCCACCTTGGGCTAGTTTAGATAATAAATTTGTTGTATCACCATTAAAAATACCTTATAAAACCTGTAGTGTTGGGGAATGTATTTTAATACCTGAAGGTAGGATGTAATTGGGTTAAGAAAAAATAGCTGTATGATGGAGAAAGGGTCATTCTATTGGAAGAATATGGTTCAGTTTTTATTTTTTCTTCACCTTAGTATAGCGTTTGAAGAATTATGTGATTTCATTTTGACAGTCTTCTTTGGGTTGAAGTGGCTTTTCTGCTGGTATTTTTGTGGTGGTGGATTGCAACATTATTTTTTTTAGTTGATTTTAATTCGGTCCTTTGATAATGAGTACATACATTGTCTTGTAAGTTTAGTCTCCCTTGAAATTTTTGTTACTAATTATGAGCTATCCATTATTAGCTTGAAAAATACCGAGTTCTCATGGACAACAATATTGTTCTTATGCAGTGGCATGTCTTTATATGTTCTTATAGTTGACATTGATAAGCTAATTTAAAAGTTCATAATCTAATATCCTTTGCTTTTAGGAATGATTGCCTCCTTACCCTTTTACCCAGTCATCTTTAATTTTTCTAGGCTTTTAGTCATTATACATTGCTCACCATAAAAAATTGGAATTTAATGTGTAAGGAAATAAAAAAAGGTGTACTTAAAACAACTGTGAGTTACCCTTACAGTTTATTGCTTATTACATTCCTTAGAATGCTATTGATATTTTTTACCTACTGGCATAAATGGTGGTTGATTGAACTACAAGAAATTTTATCATTGTGTTAGACGTATGGGGGAATCATCACAGCCTTAAAGTAAAACAACTGATTAAAGTCAAACAAGATAAATTTTTAATATTCACCTAATTATTGATAAGAGTTCTATTCATTTCAATGCTTGGCATGATCCTCAGATGTGCTGTTCATTTAAACTTCCGAGCTTCATGTGATACTGTAGAATAGTGTTGGAGGGCAGAACAATTAAGAAGGGGAATCTATGTTAGTTGTTTCTGCCAAGCTGCCATGATCAGAGCTTATCAACAGGTGGAAAGGTGTGAGGGGGTTAGCCCAGATTATTTATTGCCTTATTGATTGGTGATTTATTTTTATGGCTGGGAAACATTGACTGTAGAAGAAGGAGAACCATAAGATGTGAGGGAGATATGTCGAATAAAAGAATATGAATTGGAACTCCTACTATGTGCTTGTATGAAAAGTATGAGGAATTTTTCAATGTGGAAGGAGAAAAGATGAGTTGATGAATGTACATACTAACAGATGAATAATAAATATTACTGGCCTGAGGAGGGGTATTCCAATGACATCCTGGGTTAACGTGCTGGAAGAGGCTTGAGTGGAAGAACAGCAGTAGTTGTAATGACTAGAGTGTGAATTTGAGGCATTGTGGCAAATTAGTAAAGTACTAGAGGTTCAACGCGCACTGCGCGTTAAACCTCTAGAGTTACTGCTGCGTGGTGCTCCTGGATTGATCTTGGATGTTTTCGAATCGAATGGTTTGAGTGTAGGTATGCTTGTGTAATATTTTTCTGGGATCGTCTGGGTGGTTTAAAAACAGAATTGGTCCTAGGAGCTTTTGGAAATATTTTAGATGGGGATGTGAATGTCTTACTTGAAATTGATAAAAAATGGAATGACTTGGATGTAGGAAGTTTTATAATGTAGGGTGTGTTTTTGAATTAATGTGCAGATTTAGTAAAAAAATATTATAACCGAAAATAAATTGATATAAATATAATCCAAAAAATAAAACAAATTAATATACATTGTACAATACAATTAAGTGGTCGTGGTGGCTTATTGGGTAGAGTGCTGAGCTACTGTTCGGAGAGTCCCGGGTACAAATCCCGGGCAAGAGCCTTTATGGACACCGCCACCTAAAATCCTCGTGATTCAAATTTTGGCGTGTCAGAATTTCGTAGGAAATCATAGGTGGCCCAGGGAAAGGAACTGGCTCCCCTACCCTGAATGTGTGAATTTCACACGCCAAGTGCTAGTACGGGGTGAGCTTTACCCTCACCTATCAAAGACCAACCTGCAGGTTGAACACAAATCCTCCTTCCAATATTTATTAAACATTTAAAAAATAGGTATATTAATTTAATTGATAATAAACATTGCATAACATTGTCACAAATGTTAGAAAAGTAATTCGAAATGCCCAGCTTTGAAATTCAAATTTCATACTCATGATCAGAGCCAATGGTAGGCAATAATTGTTATGCTCACTAATGGCACAGCGAAACTGTAAATTAATATTTTCATGCAATTGATTGACAAAACTAATTCCTGTTTCTTCAACTTCGCCAATGCACATGTATCCCGTTTGTCAAAAACATAAACACTCCCGGCATTGTGTTGGAGGTTTTAATATATTCGATCGAATGGTTTTGGTGCAGTATTAGGTAAATATTTCACCCTAACCGATGCAAAGGTGGCTGTGATATTTTTATGGGATCGTCCGGGTGGTTCAAATATAGAATTGGTCCTTTGAGGCTTTTCAAATATTTTATGTGGGAATGTAAGTGAATGTCTTATTTGAAATTGATAAAAAAATGCTAAGATTTGGGAGGTTTTAGTATAGTCGATAGAGTGATTTTGACGTAACATTTGGTAAATATTATACACAAAGTGATGTTAAGATTGGTGTAATATTTTTTTGGAATCATCTGGGTAGATTTAAATCATATATGGTTCTTTGAGCTTTTGGAAATATTTTAGGTGAAACACCTGCCTGTTGACTGTATAAAATATCGGATGGAAAGCGTACGACACAAAATATTTGGGTACCTGAAAGAGATTTTGGGTGACAATCGCTTCGTATCGTATTCACAATCTTATCGCTTGCCTTCTTAAATTTATTCATGAAGTGTATTAAGTACCTAACATAAAGACTCATTAAAATCTGCCTAATAGCTCTAAATGCAACTCTTCGGCCATATGACAAATACGGAGTTGAGCCTAACGTGTCCACTTATAATTTACATAATTTCTAACTAATTGATATGCTTACCAAGTATTGTTTTTATAATACTGCTTTTAATCTACTATAGTAAAGATGAAAAATGACGTTAATAGTCACAGCACCTTAAGGCACGATGTGAATAACTATTGATAATTTTATAATGGTGGGTTTATTTTCGAATTAACGCCCTTAAGCTCAAATTAGCTCAAACATTAATAAATTACCTAAAAAGAATTAATATCTAAATACTTTACAGCAAGAAAACAAATCAACTTACGATGCATAGTAAATACACGTATTACACATTAGACATTTACATTTTTATTGATAATAAATGTCTTTCAACCTTGTCTCAGAGTATAAAAAGTATTTCAAAATGCCTATCATCGACATTCACATTTCATGTGCAAGACCTCTGCCGCCGGCGATAACAAATTAAAATACAATGCACTGTGCATAATAAACAATAGAAATATCTTATTATAGTAAAAATTATAACCTGGGAGCTTTTTTGATAATAAACAATGTATAACCTTGCCTCAAGTGTTAGAAAAGAATTTCAAAACGCCTCGAAATTCAGATTTCATACATAGCATTGGAACCGTCGGTAGTATAAAATTGTTTAATTTCACTATCTACACATCGAAAATGTCAATTAATATTTTCGTACTCATGTAACTGATTGATGAAACGAATTCTAATGTCCTCAACTTCTTAAATACACATTTTGTCCCATTGCCAAAAAACGTAAACACATTTTCTTGGCAATGTAAACAAATTTGTGTAGCAACTGGTTTCCCATGTTAAAAGATAGGGAAAACACCATTTTCTCATGCTTAAATTTTCACTTTTTTCGTTCAAACAACGAAAATGAAAATACGCCTAAGCAATGCAACCATTTTTCCTCTTTCGAAGGACACCACTCTTACTTTGATCTGACCGGTACCTTCCGAGAACTCCTCAAAGTAATGGACCAACCTCGGGCATTGCAAACAAACATAGGTACAGACAGCCTTCTGCGAATTAATATATTGATATTAATAGTATTAGCTAGGGATGGGCCAATACCAAAATTTGATACACTATTCCAGATACCAAAATTTTTGCAATACCATTATTTTTTGATACTTGACCAATTTGGGTTCAGAAAAAGCAAGGATACAAGAGAAGCAATAATGGCCCTTAGGCTGATTATAGAGAATAGAGTGGAGAAGAACAAGCTGACATTTATTGCATTTGTGGATTTAAAGAAGGCTTTTTACAACGTGGATTGGAATTAAATGCTTTGAATTGTGGAAGAAATTGGAGTGTTCTACAATGACTGAAGAATGCTCCACAGTTATATAAAAACCACATAGCTGTGATTAAAACTGGACTCAGCATTGGTGAAGCAAGAGTAAAGAAAAGAGTGAGTCAAGGTTGTGCACCGTATCCCATAAATTTCTATATTTACATCGAGAAAGCCATCAATGAAATTAAAGGGAAAGCTGCAGGAGTTACCTAATATCCTCTGCGGAAAAATTAGCATGCTGTGATTCGCTGATGACATAGCAGTCATAGCAGATACAGAGAGGGATTTTAAGTAGATTCTAGTAACTATGGAAAGGGCAATGGCCAATCAGCTGGAGATCAATAGGTAAGAAGAAGACTTAGATATTTGTGTGCAGCAGGAGAGGAGGCCAAAACCAGGATTTAACTAGGATTACAAAAACTGAGGAGGTTTTAGAGTACTGTTACCTGGGAAGCTGAGTATTCAGTGATAGATGAAGCAAGAAAGAAATATTAGAATAGCCCAGGCAAAGTAGGCATTCTACCAAAAGAAGAATCTACTTACAGCTGAAAATATATGCGTAGAATAAGGAAACCATTCATCTGAACTTACATCAGAAGCATGTTTCTTTGTGTCAGTGAGGCATGGACAATGACAGCAGCAGAGAAGGTTGAAAGCATTCGAAATATGGTGCAACAGAAGAATGATGAAATTTAAATGGATCAACCTAGTGAGTAACGAGGAAGTCCTAAGAAGAGTGGGAGAAAAGAGAAGTCTCATAAAAGCCCTAAAGAGAAACGGGACAGCACAATACAAATACCATAGACTCCTTTTTTTATTTTGCCTGATGAAGACAATCGTTGAAGGACAAATGAATGGGAAGAAAGGCATAGAAAGGCCTCCTATAAGATATGTAGAACAAGTGATGAAGGATGTGAAAGAGTACAAATACTTAAATATGAAGAAATTAGCCGATAAAAGAATCAGAAGTTCGCTTCTTCCTTGTTTGGGATATTAAGCCTCAAAGTCAAGTCTATGTATACTTATTGTATGCACAAAACATGCTATTTGGTAATATAGCCATCATTAATAATTGAGTGTGCATCAACGCAATGTATCGTATGTATTTTTTGGTGGGGGTAATAACTGAAAATGAAACTTTGTTACAATAAATTAATGTTAGCAATGAACTAACTTGAAGGAATGCATAATGTTCCCCTGGAAGTTATGCAATTCACACATACATCTTCAGCATAACTGGAGACAGCCTAACCTGTTCAGCGAGTCTTCCTCATTACCATGTTCAGGATTTCGAGTCCCTACAAAAATGTGCTAACGAGAGTCCAATGTATTTGGGTGTACCTGCAGGTTTGGAGTTTTTTGAGCAAATGTTTTCAGAGACTGGTACTATGGTCCTGATTGAAGAACTGTCTAAACTGCTGAGCATGTTCAGCAGCCATGTCAATAATATGTCAATGAGCAATACCTTCAAATATGAGCTGCTGAGCATGTTTAGCAGCTATTATTGCTTAAAAAGAATATACAGTATTTACAAATGCAAGAGGGCTTAGAGTCTGGAATCTAATTCCAGTGCTAATTGTAAGAGTAGCAAAATAAAAGAGTCGTCACAATGTCATTTCTCTCAATAATTAGGTATTCTTTTATAACACTTTTGATTACTGAGTTGACTTCACTAGAAGGCACTTATCAAATTTATCAATTATTTTAGAAAAATAAGTAAGTTATCTTTAAATAATACTATCGGTATAAGTATTGGTTTGGTATCGGAAAAAGTGGTATCTGTACAAGTCTAATTTTTATATCTAAAAAATAAAGTCACTTTCCACATTTTCGATACATTATTTGAATCTCAACCCTGCCCTAGCCTAACACTGAAAAAGGGTTGTCTTTCAGTGTGGTAATACAAAACCTGTTCAAGGGCACCATGTTTGAAATGAAACTCTTTCGGTGATAGTATAATAAAGCATTGAAAGTACAAAAGTTTTTGAATTAATGAACTACCCATGGCATTTGGAATGTCATTTCATTCAAATTCAAACAACTTTGATGATTAACTATATTTTTATACTCCTCCTTGATTCTCAATGTGCGATGTGGAGAGTGATGAGCCATTAATAGCATTAGGTATAAGTTGATTTCGTTGGCATCTTTACTGTAAATAGTTTGTTTTTGCCACAATCTACAAAAATATAACAGTGAAAGCTTCACCATTCATAAATGTGTGTTGAAACTTCTATTTTAAGCCTTGAATGGCCTTCCACTTCGATGACCACTAAAGGCCACTTCCATGTAAAGATGAGCGTTAAACTGAAAAATTTTAAAATAGAGGAAATGAAAATTAGTGTGAAAGTAAATGGGGCCTAAAAAAAGTGTAAAATAATGATAAATGTAAGATTGAGGAGATAATATCGAATTTTTACTACTAAATGTTTGATGTAGGCATCAGATTAACTGTATCGTGGAATTAAGTCAATACTTTTGAAACCACCAATTATTGAGTGGCATCTGAACATTAATAGGTATCAAACCCCATCCCTAGTATTAGCATATGGTAATAGAAAATACTTGTGAGTAGCCATTATTTGGTTCTGAGGTAATAATTCGGTGTTTGGATTGAGCTTGCATGCACAGGCAATGGTGTAAAAAGTAGGGCTGCATGCATGTGAATGAAATACCCCTGAAATTAAGGTTGCTATCAACTTTAATGGTGGAACTGATCAGATTGTTTTTATGATGAGTGAGTAAGACCCATGAATTTGGGCCTTTTTTCTCTTTGCATTGTTGATCAATGGTTTCGTTGTCACAGTATTTCAGTTAACCACCTTCATCTCCAAATGGCTTTAATAACCTTCATGTTGATTTGTTTGGCAAATAGCTCTCTAATGGCTTTGAACTGTTGCATGCGCCATCATCACTTAGCTCTGAAATGACTAATGAGCATCAATCTAAAATTATGCTTACTGTAGTCTGCCATTTCTCCAACAGTATTAATGGGCTTATAACTTCATCTCTTACATATTATTGAATGCAGCCCATATCACTTGTTGCCAAATTTATTATCCATCGAACATTAGTCAATTACTTTAAAAATTTTGTGTCAGTTTCATTCAGGCTGCCAATTTTACTTTCATTTAAAGATCGCACAGCATGCCATAAGTTCAACGTCAGGGTATGGTGAAAATCGAGATAAATTATCATCAATCACACCTTCGCATTGTCATAAAGTATCGCAGTTCCACAATGCCCTGAGATCTTCAAAAGGTGAAAAAATAGAAGAAATTCAGGTAAGAACTCTTATTTGACTAAAATTTTGCTCACATTATAATATTTGGCTTTATGTATAGCTTAATATTTTTAAGTAAAGATCAGTATTTAATGTGTATGTATAGAAATCTGGAAATTTTTAATCCATCCTGAAGCTGGTCATAAATGCATAAAAATTCTTGTGTTAGAATTGAAATATATTTGATAAAATACATGTTTGTTTTATTAATTGCCAAGTAGATTCACAAAGGGTATTTTAAATTTAGTTTCTATACATTTATATATGAATTAATGCCTCTTCCAGAAAATATCCCTCTCAAACCCTGAATTTGACTACAGGGGCTTTCTTAGTGACATTGCTGATGAACAGCTGTTTCAAGTCACTTATGTTGATATTGAAGAGAGATCTGTTTCAGGTCAGTTATTAATATTCTAGTTATTTATGTTTAATCTTACCTTTGAAGAGTAAGCTCTTATATAATTCCTTTGGTTGTTCATTGCATCTTGCTATATTATTTATTTGTACAGTATAAGTCTGCAATAGTAAGTTTGGCTTATAGTAGGAATATCTGTTGCAAGTAATTGTTTTTGCCATTATTGGTCCTCTGTATTCTGCAGAAAAAGTATATGAGGCATAATGAGAGGTCATTTCCATCATGTGGCCATAATGAGTCAATTTTGACATGATTGCTGTCGAGGTTGCATAACTTGTGGAACTCAGTACCCCATGAAAACAAACTTACAACTTAAATGGTAAATTATCACTATGATTTGGTCGAATGCATTATCAGTATTGTCACCTTGCTTATCTGTTGCATTATAATGTCTCACATACTGGGTAATGATTCCTCTTTCATGATGAACTTTCATTAAGCATATGATTTTCAGCATTTACCTATGGATTGTTACAGACATTCAATGGCTTGTCTTTTCCCTAACTAGTTGCTATGATACAAGGCAATAGTGAAGCACAAAAATTCATGTTGGTTATTACAAGCCTGCCGTATAAGAAGTGAATTTGCAACTTTCATTAGTACTTGTCTATGACTGACTTCTACTATGTGTATTAGTTGTCAGTCAATTTGACTGGGCCAGAATGAGTCGGCCATGAGAAAACCAAAGTTTTTATTAGACTTGGACTGATATCACTTTTTCCAACACAAACCAATACCTCGATACCATCAGCCAATAATGATAGTATTTTTTGCTGATAACTTGCTTAATTTTCCCCAAAATTTTGATAAGTGCTTTCCTTCTCGTGAATTAAACTTGGTAATGAAAAGTGTTATAAAAGAGTACATAATTAATGAGAGAAATTACATTGTGACATGACTACTCTTTTATTTTGCTATCCTTACAATTAATCTCTGGAAATAGATTTCAGATTATAAGCCCTATTGCAATTGTAAATACTGAAATTCTTTTTAAAAAATATGAGCTGCTGAACATGATCAGAAGTTAAGAGGGTTCTTCTATCAGAAACCATTGCAAGTCTGAAAAAATTAGTTCAGAAAACTCTAAACCTGCAGGTGCACCCGAATACAGTGGACTCTAGTTAGTGTATTTTTGTAGGGACCTGAAATCCTGAACATGGTAACGAGGAAAATATCCTAAACAGATAAGGCCTTTCCGGGTAAGTTGAAGAGGTATGTGTGAGTTGCATACATTTTAGGGGTGGGGGGGGACCAATGCTGGCCGTCAAGTTAGTTCATTCCGTAGATTGCTGGTGTTAATTTGCCGTAACAAAGTTTAATTTTCAATTAATATGCCTCCCAAGAAAATACGTATGATAACTTGCATTGATGCGCACTCAGTAATTACAGGGTGGCGATCGTCAGGGAAAACTGGGAATACCTGGAATGTCAGGGAATTTTGAAAATCTGGAAAAGTCAGGGAATTGTCAGGGAATTCTCGTAACAGTCAGGGAGAAACTGGTATAGGAAATTCTCGTTATTTTTCTACTATTACGTTTACTGGGTCTTTCCCACCCTTTATTTTACCAAAACATTTCACCAACTAAAACTAATGTCCGTCGCCGAAGTGCATAGAATAAGCCCCGTCAATTCGTTGAACATTCAGTTGTGAATCAGTCGTACAATGTATCCCTTTTGTATATCCTTAATGCCATATTTGCCTAGTAGTGTTATAATTCATGATCAACATGTATTCTGCTCATTACAAGGAATCCAAGGCTAGGTTTTTCGGAAGATTTTACCTTGCTTTATTATTAATTTCCGAGACTCAGGTTGAGAGGTAGTTGGAGCACACTAGCTTGTAGTAAATACGTGCTTGAGTTCTAAAAATACGAGATGATGATTATTAAAACGGTAATACAAGTACGATCACACATGTAAATAAAATGTTACACAAGATCATCTTCGATTTCCATACCCCCCTTCAAGAGACCATAAGAAGAGTCCTCCTCCCCTCCCCACCTTTCACGCTCGATGTAATTATTGAATGGCCCCCTTTGCTCCCTCTCGAAGCAATTTAGTTAGGTCACAACCCACCTAAAATATGATATTTCTAAATATGACGCTGCCGTTGCTAATTGCCTCCTGTTTTCGCTTGCAGCCATGCGATTACGTTTTGTTTGTATATACAAATATTTTTACATTTTTGGTTCCCTCTTACAATCAAGGGGTTATGACCACGTTAAACAAATTGTTATTCGCTTCTAAAAGTCACTCGTGAACAAGCAGCATTGAAGTGAGAAGGAGAATTGCATTGGCAAAAGAAGCTTTTACTTGTAGGCGTGAACTAATGACAAGTTGATAAGGGAAGTGAAGAAAAGACTAGTGAAAAGTTTAATATGGAGCGTTGCACTGTATGGAAACATGGGCTCTGCGAAAAGAAGATGAAAATAGACTTAGGGCTTTTGAGATGTGGGTGTGGAGAAGGATGGAGAAAGTAAAGTGGATCAAAAGGAAGGCGAACGATGAAGTGCTAGAATTGGTAGGAGAGGAGAGAAATTTGATAGATGAAATTAGGAGAAGGCAGAAGGTGTGGATGGAAAAGGTAATAAGAGGGGATGGCGTTTTGAAGGAGGTGATTGAGGGAAGAGCGTTGGGTAAGCGGGGAAGAGGGAGGAGAAGAACAGGTAGCTTGGATGGATTGATGGGTGGCAGGAGGTTTGAGGGGCTGAAGAGGGACATCGTGTGAAATTTAGGGGGTGGTAAGAATTTAATGTCCATTTATACTTACCTTCACCGGTAGAATACTAATAATAGTAATAATAATAAAGAAATTACACATAGAAATTAACTGTCTTAAAGTACATATGTAACTTCAATCTAAATGGTGACAAATGCAATATAATTTATTATACAATTTTCAATAAAAAATAACTTCCAGTTTATATTATCTAATCATAGTTTTAGATTATGCAGGGATATTAAATTTATGATCATAATTTTTTCCAGATTAATATGTTCTGAATTCTCAAATACTGGAATGGAATGGATGATCAACCTATGCCAATAGCTCATTAAATTTCATTTTAGAATTACTCGCTTTTTTGCAGAAAATACCTCTCTCACTTATTATGCATTTGTGTTTTTTTTACTTTCTCTCCATTCTCCAGGGAAATATCAGTGCTTACTACAGCTTTCAACATTACCCGTCGCAGTCTGTTTTGGAACTGGGATTACTGTTGCTGAAGCTCATGAAAGTGCTGCTAAAAATGCATTGGAATATATCAGGATAATGACTAAAAAGTGAAATTAAAAGAAAAGTTTTTGTTAAATTGTGTGTGATTTCCCAGTGTCTTTTGCTAATCAGGTACCTTTATTTAGTGGTGTGTTCTTATTTATAAAACATTTTTTTATTCTGTGATTGCTTTGATGTTAACTTTAATAGCACATTGAGGCCTTTTCAATTAGGTACTAAAATAAATATTACAAAAAATACTGCACTTGCTTTATCTTTTCACATTTCACCACATGTCTTTCATGCCCTGAGATTATTTTAGTGTGATAAAACTATTTATTCAAATCTGTGTTTTTACATGTCCAACCAGTGGTAAAAATTATAAAATTTTAATTACAGTATTTTGTATTTACTAATGACTATTCATATTTCACCTTTGATTTATAACATTTTTTCTGGCTATCAAGACTTTCTTTTAGTAAGTGGTTTGATTAAAATATTATTGAGGGAAACTCAGTTAAGGTGTTGGTCTTCATTTTTGTACATAAAAATTTGTATTTTATACTGTTAGGTTATTTTTATTCATTGTTGACAGTAGTTTCTAATGGTGGAATAAATATTTGGTAGCATCTTGAATTCCCCATTCAACTCCAATATCCCAGTCTTTGGGGTCACCACATCCTACTATTTTAAAGAGATGGTTTTATTACATTATCTTCATTGAAGCCTGCATCAACATATACATATTATAATTTAGTGACAGGCGTTAAGTCATAACCTGAGTATTGAATTACTAAAGTTTACCAGTGTTCCACAAATTCGTAGAAGTATTAGTGAAAAATTGAGGCAAATTACAAAAAAATATTTTCATAATTCTAGGTGAGTTCATCTTTTAAAAAAACCTTGCCAATTTCTTTGTATTATTTGTCAACTGGAATAAAAATCTTAAATTAAAATATAGCCTGTGGGCAACAGCTTCACACATGGTCTCTAGTGTTCAACAAGCGCACATGCTGCTTTTAAGCTCTCAGGAAGAATGTTGAAGCATTCAGAGGAATGGTTTCACCAAAGATTTGCACTTTCTGTGGGACCTGTCTACAGTCTGCTCCCCATGGGGTTTGCAAGCACGACCCTTATTTTCCCGATTGCGGTCTGCATTCCCAAACCTTGACATAGCCCTGTTATAAGAACCATCACACACCTTCATCCCCCATGTGTGGTGGAAGAGTAGGGGACCTTGTGAACTACCTCTCCTTTCTGATGTTTGGCTTTTTGTGCCAACCTCTGGTTCCTTCTCAATCTGGGCAGATTTAATCTGTTTTGCCATCCCTTCCTCCCATGAGGCCATGCTGGATGCATCACTAGGGGTCTCATAGCCACTCGTTTCACTAGATAATGACCCAGACCTTAGATATTGCACAGAAGGCAGTTGGCTTCCATCATCTCCTTCAGTCCTTGCCCTCATCTCATCACTACCATTTTCATTGCCCGTTACTGTTCTCTCTTTCATTCCAACATCTTCTTCTGGCTGCTCTTCTCTCTCAAGTGCATCCTCTGCCATTGTTGGAAGGGTAATTGGGGGTGGTCTCCCAACTCCTAACTTTTGACTGGATTCCAATCTCTTATTAAATACTGATATTAACTGAGCCACAGTGTAGCGAGGCTCCTCTGGCTCAGATTGTTGAGACTCACCTCCCTGATTACTCTCTGCTTCTTCGACTATGTGGCTATTTGTGGATCCTATTTCACTGGTACAGGTTATGTCCTTCATATCATTCTCCTCTCCTTGTGTTTCTTCCCTTCCAACTTCAGCACTGGACTCTTCTTTCTTCACCACTTTCAAACCTAGCTTCTGGTCTTTTTCTTGAATCTTGTCACTGCCTGAAACCTTCTCACGATCACTTTCACCATCAGAATCGCAGATCTTTGCAGGAGCATTGTCAGGTGATGTTGTCACTGAACCATCCTCCTCTCGTAAAGTTCCTTCTGAGTCACTGTCATCCATTGCATCCCCCCTTACTGAATCATCTGTGCTGTTGCTCTGTGGAGAAGTGTCACCATTTGACAGGGAAACCTCTGTTGCTGTTGAAGTTGTATTGCTCATGACAAAGCGATTGTCGGGTTCTAACCCTTGGCTTATGTTGGTATCAATCATTGAGCCATAGAATCCTGCGAGCGGTCTTACTCCAATCTTTTGCAAGCAGTCCTGGAGAGCAAGTGCTTCATGAGATCGTGATAGGAGGGTGGATAGTTCATCTCTGGACCGCCTTCGTGCAGCAGTGGTGTTTGAGCTGTAGAGTGTGTCACGAGATCGTGCGACCAAGGACAAGTGGCTGCCGCACAATCTGTCACGAGAACGAGAAAGAGCCTTCCTAAAATTACTGCTGGCAACTCTCTCGTACAAGGCCTCTCGAGACTTAGAAAGGTGTCTTCGTAGTTGAGTCAAGTCCTTGCAGCTGACAGCAGGAGATGGTGCTGCAGAAACAGAGAGGTAGCGCCGTCCAGATGGCCCAGATGTGCGATTTGATTGCTGAGAGATCCAGGGGTGTTTTAAGCAGTCAGATGCCGTTGGTCTTGAGCTGTGCAAGAAAATTTAACCATGTTTTTACAAGGTTCACTTCACAGAAAGAAAGGATAAACTAATTATATGCTAATGCTTAACTAGTTATGTGTTGATTAAACTAATGTATGTTAATTTACTTTTGAAACCATTTATTCCATGAGATACCTATGTGACAAACTGAGATAACATTTATTTAATCTTCATGAAAGAACAGCAAAAATTCCGTTGTGTGTAATTTAAGGAAGGTTTTGGAATTATATAGGTTATATTTTAATATGACTCGATATACATGTCAGTTGGAATACATAAATGACATTCTTAATACTGTCAAAGTTTAGTTTTGGAGGCAATTTAAAAAAATTATTTTATCCTAGTGAGTTGGTAAATTGGGCATATTCTGTAATATTTATTCACTTTACCTATGATATCTATAACATATACCTTTGAATTTCTTCTCACATATAATAGTTTTCCTTGCTGATATCAATTGAGAAAGGAACAGTCTTAAAGATGAATGTTTCCAGTCAATATAGATTTCTGAGTAATTTCTATTATCACAGCTGACTTTGCTCTGGTATGAGCACTCCATGGTTAAATAGGTGTACTTATATAATGTGGGTGTTTGCATGAAATAATATACCTTAGAAGCTTTTAAAGTGTTTAGTATTTACCTTGGATCTCGTACTAGTAGACAGGTGATAAAGTCTTTGGCCTGCTCAGATACATCCTCAAAGAGCTCCTCTGGGAAATCTAATTGAGCTTTTGAGATGTTGCAAAATGTTTCTTGGTCTGTGTCACCTCCAAAGGGAGAGAATCCAGTGAGCAGCACATATGTGGTAACTCCCAAAGACCTGTAAAAATATGTAAATGAGCTCTTATCACTGAAGGCTGAAGTTGAGGTCTTTTGTAGTATTTTTTGGATTGACTAAGATGCTAGGTATTCATTTCATCTTAATGAGTGAATATTTGCCCAGAAGGAATAACGTTGAACAGTAGAGAATAGTGGACCAATAGGTTTTCCAATACTTTTTCATTAACACTAATAAATTGAAGCTATTAGCTCTAACTCTTTCTTAAAGTTTCATGTAATTCATTGGGTTAAATTTTCCATGGAAACTGGTGCCAATCTTTAGGCATCATAATGTTCCTTAATATATTTTATCAGTGCCATCATAATTAGTTTAGTCTTTAAGCTGCAGTGCCACTACATTCTTGAGAACTAACAAAATTATTCCTTACCACATGTCTGCAGCTGTAGATATAGGTTCATAATGAAGTATCTCTGGTGCTGAAAAATAAAATGATGGAATTGTTAATGGTTAGATAGGGATTTGGTGGTAGTTGAGTACTTTAGTCAAATACTCGAGAAGAAATTTTTATTTTAATTGGCCAATTGATTTTCATCAATTCAATTTTTTCACTTGAGGTTCCTTTCTTTCTAACAATGTGCCAAGTTAGATTCAATCTTCTAGCTTTCTTGATGAGCTCATTCATTTTGAATCATGCTTACCTACATAGTCTGGTGTTCCTAAAATCTCCCTTATGCTTTCTCCTGGAAGAATTGCTCTTGATATTTCAAAGTCGCATAGTTTGATGTCACAATCTGGAAATGCCCCCATCATCACCAAATTCTGTGGCTGTATTTTTAGCATGAAAGGCGAATAAGAATTTGAAATAGATGTTAAAATAGTCATTCTTTTATTTATACTTTTTAATATTGGGGATAAATAGATTATTCTGTGATATATTTGCATTAATTAGTTTATTTCAACCTTAATTTCATTTTTGAGTTTCATCAACTTATTAATGCCCACATAAAATTCTATTATCCAACTTTGTGATACTGCATTGTCAACAGTACTTATTTATTGAACACCCCAAACTTTCACATAAGTTGCAGAGAATAAAAAACACTCAAGCTCTGGATGTTATCACCTACAGGCGACTGATTAGGATTACTTATTAAAACTAGGTTGTGTTCTTCTCTGTAGTGTTTTGTAAACATTTTAAACATTTGGATCGTTCAATACATTTTAATACTTGTTCTCCAGGGCCATAATATGGCGTGAAAAAGTATGCTAAAGATTGATTTTGATTTTTTTGCTATCACTTGGATTCAGTTGATCATTTTAGACATTCTGAAGGGAAGCTACTTTTTTGTTCCATAGTTATAGAGCTCTACAGTGCATGAAAATTGCACAAATTTACATTTTTCTGACTAGCATATGTGAGCTTTGATTACATATTTAGCTATCTGCACAATTTTGTTGCAGGCACAGGTTTCAGCCATCAAATATTTAAAAAAATGACTTAATTGAAGAGAAATCGATGCATTTATCTGCATACTTGAGTGAGGCTAAAAAAGATGACTGGCTTCACCAAAAAGTGTGGAAAATGAGCTTTAATTCTTTGCGATTCAAGTGTTGGGTTCTTATACTTGCAAACTTAAAATAAATGAAAATCCATAGGGTGTAATTCATTATAAAATTATTGGCTTCAACCCTAAGTTAGTTAGACTGAGATCTTTCTTGATGATATGAAACTCATTATTTTTTACATAAATTGTTAGTAAGGTGTCATGAGTAATTCATTTTATGAATAATAGTGGGTTAGTTAAAATTCAGCTTTTTATCCAATTTTCATTGAATATCATTCATTCCTTCATTTTAAATTAATAGTACGCAGTATTTAAAAGTATTTTATGTTACCAAAGTAATAAATATGTGGGTAGGTATATTAATTTTGAGTGATATATCAACCCAAGTGAAGAATATTTATGTAAGCTATGTTTAAATACTTCTATTACTTCATTAATGTTTGAACCTTTATATCAAGGTGAGCTATTTTGTTCTTGTGAATGTACTCCAAGCCCTCCAGCACTATCCGCACAAATTCCACCACATCACTTTCAAATGGAACCATGTTGTCATCAATAATGCTCTGAAGGTCACCTCCTGGGGCACTGAAATGGGAATTCATGAGAAACAATTTTTAGCAATGCTCCTAAAAAGGCAGGATTTAGTTTGTATCAATTTCACACTAGGATTATGGTTATATGTATAGAATAATGCATGGTGGGTAATTTGTGCAAAAAAGTTAACAGCATCAGATGGACAATGGGCTTAATACATTCACACCAACCCAGCAGATAATTTGGTATTTAAAACAAAATTTTTTAAAGATTTTTCATGGTTATTGAATGTTAATATATGTATTGTTTTAAAATTTTGAGTTTGGCTAAGAATGATGGAAAACAAATGGAAGATTATTTCAAGACTAATAATGGTCTTCTTATGGTGCATATAAGTAACCCTAACCGGTAAAGTTATCATCCCAATAATTACACATACACTAACTATTGTGTGAAATAACATATCATTATTACTAATTTAATACATACAAATAGGCTATTGAATATGCTCTTCAGGACGGATGTAACATTAGAAGATTTAAATTTTATTGCAATTAATCAGACTTCATTTCAGTAAAATTAGATTGTACCTATGTTTGATTCATTAATCCCTTGTTCTGGTAAGCATGAAGGATCTCTCAGTAACATCATACTTTATTGCAATAGAAAGTTTTATAAATTCCTCTCAGATGTGTTATTTTTTTAGAATTACCTAGGCATAAGCATCTTGAAACTACTAAATTGTTCTGGAGAAAATGACTGAAAAATACGTATTTTATTTATTTTTCATACCATCCATCATTTGATTTGAACATAGAGTAACCTTTGAGAGAAAAAGTTTGAAAAACCCTGGACTAATGTGTGACTTGTCTGATTTTTTTAAGCCATTGCTGAGAGTAGTAACAAGTGGTGATAAAAGATGCTATAGTAATTCTAAATCTTGATTAATGATGAATTATACGACTTCCATTTTAACCTTTAAAAGATTGCATTTAAATTCCTGCTCGTTGTTCTGCTGGCTGGAATATTTGGGGCGTTTTTTAAACGGTCTGAAAAAAAGTTCCCTTTCAGACAGTAGGACTTTTTTTGGTAGGAACTAAAGTTCCCTTTTGTCTTTTAAAGGCTAATAAGCTAGAAATATAAATGACTAAATAAAAGGAAACTACCAGGAGAAACATAGACTAGAATGAAGCAATAAGAATAGTAACTACTTCTGTCATCGTATGAAGGATGAATGAAAATTTCTGTTTTATTTGAAATGAATATGTCTGGTGATTTGGTATATCCATCAATTTGTGTCTTAGATTTTTTTATGAAAAGAACAAGTATAAATATATTGATTATAACAAAAGTACCTTTTCTATAAAACCTTGTCATTGTTACTTACTATTCAAGCACTAATATAATCTCCTGGGGAGTCTCAAAAATGTCACATAAATGCACCACATGAGGGCATTGTGCCACTATTGATAACAATGCAACTTCATGATATATTTCAGCTATACAATCAGTTCCACATCTATTCCGAAGGGAAAATTTGGCTGCATATTCCTTTCCTGAAGCTTTGGAACGGCATTTCTTGATGTTGGTGAACATTCCCCTGTAAATGATGAAGATCAGAGTTACTTGGGTGGCAAGGGTGAAGTGAGTTAATTTTTGATATTTTTCTAATAACAAACGAGCACATGTATTTACTAACAAATATAAGTTACCTCAGTCAGGTGTTTCGTTGCCGGAATTCAGTTGGTCAACAATATTGTTTTATAATCATATATGCAGGAAATGAATTATATAAAACTACATGGATTAAGTCAGGTAGAGCACAACAAATTAACATGCATAAAACATAATGCATTTCTCTTTTTACTTTGTTATACCTGCAGAAATATACGGTCAGACATACCAGGCACCACTGGGGATAGAGTTATTTTCAAAAAATCTCAACATTCATTGACTTTATATCACTAGTTTTTAGTGTAGAGCTGTTAATGGCTCCTTGCTTTTGGCTGTACAAAAAATCGGGAGATACCTATCAACCTTTTCAAGATGGCAAATCAAGAGATGTGTAATTTATAAATTTAAGCAATCTTGATTTTTAAAATTTTTCTTCTCTCCCTATATGTGTAGACCTCTTTTGTTATTATATTAAGGAATTAAATATCTACTAATCACTCAAGTGGCTCTGATTGCTTGATAATCTAGAAATTCCTTGTCATATTCTGATCCTAACTTCACGTTTCCTCAAGATTCATTAAAAGTTTTCTATCATGTAATGTACCTAAGTCTTTAGACATTGCCTGCCAGAAATCCATCACTCTAATTTTCAGGTCATCCGTACCATATCCTTTAGCTAACCACTGCCCAAGGAGGACTTGGAATTATTATTTCCAATCCTCCTGCCAGCCATGGATTAATACTTTGACATGTTGGGAAGTATGACCACTAGAGTGGAACAGGGGGAGTGGTAAAAGTTGCTCCTAGTAGGTCACTCTTGCCAGAATCTGCCCTCTGGTCTTAAGGGTATACACAAAATTGAAGGTTGTCCTTACATATTCCTCAGTGAGGTGGTAGCAAAAACACTTCTGGCCCCAAGTAGGTCAGAAGTAATGGCATTATTTTAAATACACCATGGGGCAATTGTAAATGTCCTCTTTGTTTCTTCCTAAGATTAAAAATGGGCAGTTCATCATCATCCACCAATTGTGGTAGGTTTGTGCATAGTCCTTACCTGCCTTTCCTTACCCATGTAAGTTGTCTCATACCATATATCCTGATCAATACTGGCTTCTCTCACCCTAAATCTCCTGCCTGCCTTCATGCTATACAGAACATCTTCCTTTTCACCCTCTTCCGATCTTACTTAACATTATTTTCTCCATAATCTTAAAAGTTACAGTTAGTGACATAATAGTGATATACCTTAACCTTTTCCACTCGGGTGTCGAGTGATATTCGACACAGCATAGCTCACTACCAACTCGCATGTCGAGTGTCACACGACATGTGAAATTAAGGGACATTTAAAATTAAATTCCAAGTGGACTACTGGTATAGAGGGTGAAAAAATCCAAGTGGAAAGGGTTAACTCCCACAGTACTGTATTTAACTTCCTAACAATCATCCAGAAATTTCAGGCAATGCAGTTTCATTCATGTAACCACTGACTTACATATTCATCCATTTAACCATAACTTTGACAGTTTATTCATGACATATGACATGACACACGACACAGTATTATAATGACAATATTCAGCAACCTCAACAGGAAATTGATGTGACTTTCTCTTCGGCTTAGGCACTGATTCACCCATTTAGTACAACTCTTGAGTGCTCTGTAGAAAACTATGATAATAAAATTGCTATTGAGGTTAATCCCAAATTTTCAGAGCTCACATGTTTTATTAATAATCTCAATGAAGGTAAAGCTATGGTATTATAACCTATTTAGATTTGTCTCATGAGATTTCTGGATATCTATGCATGAGAATTACCTTACTTTTTTGAGGCAGTTTGTATATATTATATTAACATTATACCTACCTAGGTATGGATATCCCGGTGTGAATATTAAGACTACACATGCAATGGATCCATATAATGTTTAGAGATCCATATTATGTCTTTTGGATGCTGATAACTATATAAGGATATTCGTTGGATATTTTCTGCGGTGGTGGAGTGGACGCCATCCTTAAGCTATTATTATTCCTTTGTCTCGATTTAACGAATTTTCATTGAAGGATATTGAAATCTTTTTTGTGCCCATTTGCTGAATTGCGACTTCCATTAAGAGTGAGCGAATGTTCATTGATTCAGTGTTTGTTTAGAAAGGCGTGTACTGCTTCGAACGTTGGTCCCAGCCCTGACGCCTACGGTTTGTTCCCCCGAATTCAGGTCGTCAGAAGGCGTGCTTTCTCGCTAAATTTTTGACTGGAGAACAAATAATCCTTCCTTCAACGAGATAAGGTGCGTCGCGTTCACGTGGTGTGGATGGACTGGAAGGTGTGCGACTTAGAATTCGGAACGAGTGCTGAGAGGAAGAATTTAAAGGGAGTGCCCCGTGTCGAGAGGCACGAATTTATGCTGTGTAACGGCCCGGACTAGAGACCACATTTATAGGGTTCGACGGAACATAAATTTGTCTTCCTCCTAAAATTTCTATGGGATCCATGCGAAGTTGTTTGAATATATTTTTTCCTCCTTTAGTGTTCGGCTCTCCCGCTGAGGTAGGCCGGCCGGACGCTTGGGAAGCATGTGCCCTTGAATATATTGACATTGCTACGAATGAATGGGTTGAGGACAAACATCGTGCGCGGCTTTATGGGAGTTTTTCTTTGGAGGGTCACCCCTATAGCCATGCCAATTCCATTCTGCGATATTTTTCACGCCTCTCCCTGAAGCTACGTTTTCGGTTTCCTATAATTTAGGCGTTGACGCTTTTATACCCACACAGGTGGTTGCGCGGGTTGCGAAATTTTCTTTGATAAGTTGTTTGAATGTTTTTCTCTACTCATATGGTAATAATTGTGTACAGAGCGCCGACGTAAACTGTATTTCTCCGGGAAAACTAGCCTAATGTGGCCGTTAGAATGGCGGCAACTCCCTTTAATGCCAATTCATTTAATGCTTTTTGTGTAATGATTATTATAAGTCTGATTTCTTCACAGCATAATACCGAAATGTGTATTTTGTTAGGTTGCGTGTTTCAAGAACTTCTTGAATACTAAAATTTATCATTCTCTTTATTTTTACCTCTCATTAGATTTTCAACGAATTTTAACATACTCCTCCGAATACTGAGGCTATATCGCACCATTTAACATGAACTTATATAAAATTATAAATATTAGTGTTAGGCTATGGAGTGCTTCAATTATTAAGGCTTTCATTATTATCAAAGACGCACACGAAATATGTGCCCCAGTCAGGATTCGAACCCGCGACCTTTGGGTTACTTGGCTGGCGCTTTAACGACCAAACTAATGTGCCCAACTTCACAGTGAAATCTCTTTCCATGAGAACTCTACTTAGGACAGGAAATTAGAAATTCCGAGAGAGGATCAGTGCCAGGCCGGTAATGCGCCGGCTTCGAGTTAAGGTTCAAATACTGCCCAGGGTATGAGCATAGTGTTCGTCTTAGGGTTATATCGTGAAACATCACCTAAGTACTTGAAGCACCTTTAAACCTTATTTTACTTCAAAGGAGAGGATCAACACATGACATTAGGATTCTCCTTGGGGCCAAGGGCATATCCTATTAGGATGGTGGTGTTTATTTCTATAATAGTTGTCGCTCTCGCCTATCGACATCACTTACGTTCCTTACGATGAGTGGTTTCAAAAATATTTCCCGCATTGGAGGTCAAGTGTCTTCTCGTCACTACGTGTCCTTGCTCACTCCTGTGCACTTGTTGCGGGGCAAAGCGAAGACCCTTGAACAACTATATTGGCCGAACCAGCCGTTTCTGTTTGCGAGCGACCCTCAAGCGCTCTTCTTAAAGGTGACCATTTGAATATCCGCAATTTAAGAATGGGAATTCGAAAGGAAAATCTTTTGTTTATTCGCTGTAGCTCAGGAGATCTATGATCTCACTTTCTCAACAATTATTTGCCGAGAGAAGGCATGCATTCTTTGAATGCCAAAGGACATATTTGTCAGGGCTGATTACTCAGTCGATGGTGCTCCTTTAGTGGAAATGGAAAACAAACAAGCTTCACATACTTGTAAAATAATTGTCGGCGAAATGGATTTGATCTGCAGCTGCGTTTACATTTCGCGTTACTTCAGATGGCTTAGAGTAAGACTTAAAGAAGTGATTGATAGGTATAAGCAACTAGAAGTCTGCGTGTTTTCGTTTTTACCATCTGGCGTTCCAGAGGCGCTTTCTCGTAAATCATTTTACTTCTTTTGCGTGGCTCTAACGGCGTTCAATGAGTTGATTAACATTTTCTATCTCTTACTAACAGTGCGTTCAGCAGAATATATTTCTTTTTAGGTAGTTAGAAGCTTCTGATGTTCGGCTTGGAATGCTATCATATTTATTTCAATGGGAAATGCGTCTCAAAAATAAATTTTATTATATTCCACACAATTCTTTGTCACTTTCCAACTCTTCCACTATTGCTCTGATTCGGGAATGGTATATGATCAATAAGTGTAACATTTAGTTAATTTTTCAATAAAAAAATTCATTGCGGTAGCATTCCCGATAATCTTTTCTTTGGAATAACTAATAGCGGGGTCTGATTTGAAATCGGTCGCTAAATATGCATGTATAAGTAGTTATTAAGACAGCCTTATCTCCAGTTTTAAGGCTCTTTTACATTTACTTTGGCATTTTAGGAACAACTTTGATTCGAACAAAATAGGAATTAATTATTAGTGAGAAATCAACCACTTACAGTGTCTATAATTCATACTTTCATTGCAAACGTAAGATATTTTTTTGGATTGATATGTTTGTGATATCCTTTTCATGATGTTAATTGAATTTATGTTAGTATATGTTATTATTCAGCTTCCAAAATATTGTTGTTGCAGTGAATGAGAGAAGTATGAATGCTACCAAACGCTGGTAACTTTTAAAATTAGGTTGATTTAAATCTCTATTTTGCTTTATGCAAAAACCACGTTAAACTGGAGGAAAAATAATGGTATTTTATTCAATTTGGGACTGGAAATAAATAAGCGGCCCATATCCAAAAGATACGCATACTGTGCTATTCCGATTGCCAGTTCAACAGAATTGATCGGATGATAGACCGATTGGCCCGAGGCTAATGAGTTTGGTAGCCACTCGTATACCGATGTTGGGAGATATTGCTCATAGTTTCAAAATAAAATAAACTGCACATCGCCTCCTAAGCGCTTGGAAAACACCCGCACTTTTGTTTTTTAAACAGTACTACGGTTGCCGATAGCTTTAAATGTGGAGATTAACTAAGTTCCCAAAACGAATGTGTCCATGGTGTTATAGGGAGGCGGATGTTGAAGGTGAGTTTTCCGTACTTGCTGTCCTAAGCTAAAGTTTTGGAGGGCGGTTTTGATTTCAATGGCTAAACACAGCTGAAAAATACCAGTTATACAGAAATTTCTACTATTACAAGTGATAGATTGTATCATTTTATGTCGCCTTTGAAAATAGAGAACTTTGGACCTCAGGCAACACATAAAAGTCTTTCACGGCCGGTATCTCCGCCCTCATCTTTATTCGTTCCGCTCAATCTCTTTTGTTAAGTTTTTCTTTTCTCGTCAATAATAATAGCATGAACGTACGAGCACTGTGGTGATCTCAACGACTGCCTTAACTGTCTTGGTGCCTGGATAAGTTTGTCGTTGGTGACTCTCGTCTTGGTGATACTCTTTCTCCTCCGTTGCGTTCAAGAAGGCGGATGTCGAAGCTGTTTTCCCTCCTTGCCATCATTTCTCTACACTTAAATCTACGAAAGGAGCTGGTGACTTTAACGGTTGACGCGCAGCTTAAAAATATCATGGCCGAAATCGCGAAGCACTTGTGCGAGAGGGGACTTAGAAAACGATACGCCCGAAACGGTATCCTAAGCCCTCCCTCTCTCTCTTTTCCATCTGCGCAATTTGACGACCCCCCTGCCCAATCCAGAAACGTGGAAGACCCGCATGACGCACATGGGAAATTCGAGGTGCGGCCCGCCAATTCTCCGTTTGAGGAGCGTGTAGGAGGGCCTGCGAGGTCGTTGTCCAGAGGGAGAGAGAGAGAAGGGACGCCCATGACATTCCCCCTGCGCCATCGGGAACACCAAGTAGGCGGGCCTACCTTATTCCGCGGACTCCTCCACCATGCTCCTTTTCTTCATCTCGCCCCCATCTCACTCACCGAATCTAATGGAGCAAGGGGGAGGCTTATTATGCATGGGGAATGGGAGGAGAGTGGAGGAGGCATTTAGAAAATGAGCTATGAATCGTTTTTGCAGTGACGCTGTGGCTTAGCTCCCTTCCCACGCCCCCGAGCTCTGTCTTCCTTCCCACTCCGTCCCACTCACTCTCCGTCCGTTGCTCACACTCTTTCTCCTCCCAAGCCTTTCCATTCAGCCTACCTCCTCTCCTCTTCTTCCCGTACGAGTCTTTCACGGCCGGTATCTCCGTTCTCATCTTTATTCGTTCCGCTCAATCTCTTTTGTTAAGTTTTTCTTTTCTCGTCAATAATAATAGCATGAACGTACGAGTAGGTACTGTGGTGATCTCAACGACTTCCTTAACTGTCTTGGTGCCTGGATAAGTTTGTCGTTGGTGAAGGCGCAGATAAGTGTTGAACACTTTTCTGGTTTTATTTTTACGTAAGAAAATTCCCCCAGTTTTATAAGATCACCTTACCTAACATAGGGAGGGGGTCACCTCCGTGGCCCTCTCTCTTTCTTTGATATAATAAAATTCTTTATGTAGATAAGAGTGTATGGAGGACCAGAGGAAGTCATTGTCATTTCATGTAGGGGCGGTTCCGGTGGGTGCCAAATGGACAACATTCAGTGAAATTATTGATTTATTAGTAATAAGCTTTCGTTTTCCTTGATTCTTAAAGCGTTCCAACATGAGAGTGAGAGCAGGGATTCAATGGTATGACCATTTATTTTTCGGCTAACGAAACGTAAAATTTTGAATGAGTGCTTCTGTTGCAACTAAAATAGGCTTAGCTTGACCTTTTCTCGGTTTACTTGGAGAGGAAAAAATTCAGCGACATTAACATACAGCGATTAATATTAAAATCAAGATATTATGCTTAAGAGTTGCAATGTTTATACTTCCATAGGCGCATTTTTCAATGTTTGCTTACTTATTCTGGCCTGACTTAACAATATATAGATAACGTTAACATAGTCACCGACAGTAGCGATTGCGTGAAGCACTTCAGGCTGGGAGTTGGTTTCAGTTCGAAGTAACTTTGAAATAGTATATCCACGACGGTCATCATGCTATAAAAATACTTAACCAGGTATAAATCGTGACCTAGATGTAAATTCATTACTGTGCATCAGTTGCGTTTTTTGCGGCTATTAGCAGAATAACATACGCCGTGAACTGATTTCATTCAGGATTAGAACGACTGTAATGTTAGCCTCAGGTAAACTGAAATGTTGGCTTCAACCTACTAAGCGTAGTGCCCTGCAAAAACAAAGGGTGTGTGGCTGGGGGTGACTACACACTTGGCATGGTTTTTGTCTACTAAAAAAATCTTATGTTTAGAAACTTCCTTATTTACCGGTTTTATTGTTGAATAATCGAAGTTTACCTTCAGGCTCGTATGGCCAACGAGATAACGCTTACGAGTTGTATCAATGGCTTTGAAACAATCTTTATTGTTTAGTAAGTGCCAATGACAGTAGAATGGTTAGGAAAGCACAAATCTCGAACTCGGCCTCTTTCAAGTCGCTGATGGTATTTTTCTGTCATCTGAGGGGTTCCGTTAAATTGAAGAGATGCCTTCAGGCGTAACTTTGTAGAATTTATTCATGATGAGAATAAAAAGAAATACTTGTTAGGTTGTGTACTTAGGGGTTCCGTTAAACTCTACTAAGTATTTATGAGCGACTCCTCTCGTATGTTTCAGCTTATTTCGAGGTTAGTTCTACCCTTGCCCATCAAACGTACCTACGCGTTGATCACTGAGTGGCTTATGGACGTTAGTTTCTATCCCTCAAAAATTAAATATTGTGACGATTTTTCAATTTATTTTGCTTTTCTTTTTTTTCACACACTGTTGTTACCGCGAGGTCGGGTTCACCTTGCATGTGGGCTAACGAATGAATGGCGATTTTGGATATCTGCTGGGGCGGACTCGCTCACGTGCTTAAAACGTAACGGTCACGCGTCAACAGGGCGTAAACCGTGTGAAGGTAATACGTATTTCCAGTTATGACGTGTTCGCTGACTTGTCAACAGAAGCGTGTGCCGTGCTGTCAGGAAAAATTCATCATGTTGAATGCCCCCAGTCTCCATTCATCCAGCCCCTCTGGTATTCACATTGGAATCTCTGTATCTCAGAGACAAAACATGTTGCAATCATATCTGTTGTTCGAGGACGAACAAGGAGAATAATATTGCTATATCGAGGAATAATGGAAGCCTTCCACTACTAAGCTGTTTTCAGTTTTCGGCACTTTAACGTGTCTCAATATAGAGGCTTCAGAAGAGGCGCAGAGGAATTTTTCGGTCACCTTCGAAGAAAATCACCTTTCACCCCACCTCCACGTCCCTCAATACGTAAGTCCCCCGTGTATAGGCGAATTTCCGAAGTTGCCGCTGATTTGATGCCGGTTTTCCTGCGGAAATCACGTCGTACATATCAGTTTGTCCTTCAAAAGGAGGAGGTTTTGAAACGGCTAATGCTTGTTCTTGGCTCCAGCAACTATCCCTCTGCAAGCGTCCTTCCCTCACCATCAGTCCTGAGCGTATCGAATTGACGCGGTTCCAGGAATAAACTCTCAGCATCCAGCTATAGAATAACTGAAGTTATAATTAACTAATTTATATAAATTAATACGAATTATTTCCACGATAAATGTTTTGCCGACAGATGGCGAGGTTATTCCTGAGACTGAATACAGAGGACCCACTAACAGTGAATAAACTCCAGGAAACAATTGAAAATTAGCGTATAGGTTCTGAGCATTCCTCGGGTTGCAAATCGCAATTTTTCCAATTGTATCGAGAATATTATTCTTGCTCCACACAACATCTTGCTTTGCTTCCACTCACCGTTCATTATCACAATGTGAGAGTTTCGAAACACGCTATGAGTCTCCCTAAATGTGCTGTTTCTTTCCATATTTATTCCCCTTATCTCTGATAGATGGACAGCCGCTTGCCACGTAGTTGTAGAAATTGGTTTTTAGTTGCTCCAACAGATTCAGTTCTGTCAAGTCATCTAATCTACATCTAAACTTAAGACAAGCACAACTTCCATGCTCAAGGCGAGATTCGAACCTGCGACTCTTGGGATGCCAGGCCGGAACGACACTGACCTGGCTACCGCGGCCGATCGCCTTTCAAATTAATGCCACACTCCCAAACGGCAGCTTGCTGACAATGAGTAAAATGGAAAATGATATGTGATATTCCTTTGCGATGGCCACTAGGTACATTTAAAAAAACGAGTGAATTTTTCATCATCTTTGAGATACGTGACAACATGTGAAGTTTTCGGCTGGGTACTAGATGGATCAAGGTCTTAAATCCGGTCCAACCTCCAACCCCTAACCTAAACCTCTAACCGCATCCAATTAACGTGATGTAGTGGGTGCCAGAAAATTTTATGTCAACCCAGGTAAGAGAGGAAAGACCACTTGCTTAGTAAAATTAGGAATATAACCCGACACTTCATGAATTTCATTGGCTCTTAGGACTAAGTGAGCTCTATCTTATTAATCAATGTGATTGAGCTAATGGTGCGACTTCTCCTCGAAAAGAAAGATTAGGAAAAGGATAATTTGCTTAAAAAACTTTAAATAACTTACAGAAACCCAATAAAAAGAATTTGCTTCGAAAGTGAGATTGATTTAATAATTGAAAATACTTTGCCTCACAGGGATGCGCTAAAAGCCTCTGATAGGACAGAATTTTGTTTTACCTGTCGTTATGGTTAAAACAGAGCCGTCGCGAATCTTCGGTATATGTTGAAGGCGCTTTCCCACAAATGTGTGGGACATAAATCATTTATTGGCTTTTTTTTCCAATACCTGGCTACAACCATTTGCAATTAAACTAAATAAAGATACTTCCTCCATTTGAAGCTTAGTGCTCCTCCATTTTTGGATGAGTTCATAATGTGTCCATTTCTTTGTGATAAATATCTACTAACTCAATGGCTACTGGTTCTATTGCTTTCTTTTTTCTTGCTGCTTTTCTTAACCTTAGGAAACTACAGATAATGGGATGATGAAGGCCGTAATAGAAAGGAAGTACGTAGGAAGAGGGCGAGCATATTAGAGGAAATGAAAGGCACTGAGCATGCAGTGCTGGAAATGGGTAAAATCCAAGGAAATACGTTTTAGTGGAGGGAATAAAGGAGAAGATAGGTTTTTTAATCTGCCATTTGTAACCTTTATCCGGAATAAATCCCCAAAATAATAAACTCTATGCCCTTGGTGGTGGTATACCATTAGGGAAAATCTTGAGGATAAGCGTTGCTGTATTTTTTTTCATCAAATTTCCGACTTCTTTTGGTAAAAATCGGTGAACATGAAGGTCAAGTATGTAATTTTCGAGATTTTTTCTAAATTCATTGCCTTAACGTCACAAGGTAGGAGATCTAAACCTTTTACTTTTCCCCATTTCCTCTTCAAAGGTTCTCAATATTTTACCGTCCTACCAAATTCGTAATAATTTCCCCAATTATCTAATGATCTTCAAGCTCTTCCTTAATTCTACAAGAGTTAGTTACATTTATATTTAGCTTACATTTTCGTTTTTTACCTTCTTCCTGCCTTTTTTGTGGGCTCGACGTAAAATCCAAATTAGTTTCCTGCCTCAGTGCAGTCTTCCTTTTCCATAGGTGCCTAATCAGGCAAAGGTTTAAATATTTGGTGCCTCACGTTCTTAATGCCCTTATCTACACACACTATATAAAAATGTCGCCATGTATTTCCACGCACGAGTTTCGTAAAATGTCAAACCTTTTGAGAGGCCGTTTTCAAGAATGTGTTTGATGATATACCAGGGTCACTAGAGAAATTCCAAAGGATTCATTTGGTAAGCTATGCCTCTTTTTAACTTCGCACAGTTCCCATCTGCCCATACCATCCTTCATTTTTTACTTTTATTGCTGCAGCCCAGCGTATATAAAGTTATATAAGTTCCATTTTCGGCGATCTCCTGAAATTTACGGTGATAATTAGTATCAATGTAAAAAATTAGGTATTATTGTTGTGTACCTAATGAAGCATATTTTATTGCCTTTATGGTATGCGGCATCTTTGATCTTTATCCTCTCCAGCTTTATTGCACGGGCTGCTATCACGATCACTACAGGTACAGATTCGCTAAGAAATTAAGGCGAATGATGACCGGCGCATTTTACACGATTCTTGTCACTTTTCACAACCACACTTTCGTTACTAATTAATACAATCAGGTAACTGACCATAATGCTTTGAATCTGGTATTGGTTTCTCATCTTGTCAATGTGAGTTCAAATCCCACGGGTGGTTGAGATTTTTACGGTGGTATCCAGGTCTGAACTTAAGGTCCATGCAGTTCAAATGTGCTACTCCAGATAAAAAATTGAACTGTTAACTTCCACGCCTGCCGAAAAGAATAAGTTAATACCGTCACCACATTTCCTTCCACCTTTCCTCCACTCCCGAAAATCATACCTTTACCCAAATGTTCCCCATTCCTAATGGTGCAGAGGACGTGACCTCGTTGCCCGTAAAAAAATTGATGCATTGTTTTTTATTCATTTTACTGTTTTATATAGATAGTTTTCTGCCAGTTAGGGCAGCATTTGGTGGTATGACCTTACTCTGCATTGCATTCATCTATCGGCTCAATCTCTACACTATTCTTCTTAATGCTCGAAATTAACTCTTCCATTCCTTACCCACCCTCGTCTATCTAGCGTTTTACCTTTGACAGCGACCTTCAGAATTTCATTGCTCCTTAAGTACATGCTTCATCGAGCTACTCCAGTTTCTTCTAGAGTGAAATATTTCCCAGTAGTAAACCTCGAGACTCTAGTTACTCTGTAGCTAGACGAGAGTTTGGGGACAAGCGATGCTTATTTATTATTTTACTTGAAACTCTATTCCTATGTACACGACCGAGCTTTCCATCCCACGTAACAATCATAACCCTGGCCGGGCGCATACTAATACTCATACTCGCTGCATAAATCCTGGTCATCCCAAAAAATAACTGGCCTGGTTGGTGATGTTAGAACTCACCAAGAACTAAGCCCCCTGCATTAGAAATTCACACCACGGGGTAGGGAGTCCGATAACATCACACACTAGTGTGGTGTTTAAGATAATTTTTCAGGCATGAATGTTGCTAGATAGAATTTCCAAACTTCGCATCACTTTCCGCAGCAACAGAAAATTATGGCTTATACATAAGGTTAAAGTAGATGTACCTACGCGTATATAATGCTCATCCAACATCATTCACATTAACAAACTACGCTCAATAGATTTCATAGGGAAATAGGAATTCATCAAGTTTGAAAGCCGTGCCCTAAGTTGAATTTCTTGATGCATGTTTGACGGAGAAAATTTATTAGCCTTTTGTTTTCCATGGTGGTTTGTAGTAGGTAGTGACAGATTTATTACAGGCAAAGTTAGTCACAATAGTAATTATAAGTGAATTTAACGCATAGAATTTATAATGTGAGGTAGCCAGAAGAAAATGGCAACGATCCAAGAGACATTAGAGCTGTTACACGTTTCATGTTCTTCCATTATTTTCCTGATAGGGAAATAGAGTTTTTGCGCTCTTTTTTCGAATTATTTTTACGTGTTTTATTCTCCGAGGGAAGTGTGGACGTTGGAAGTAATTTATTTTCTCCTGGAGGTCTGCAGAATGTTCATAATGAGACGAGGAAGAGGTCAGGGCTGAGTCCTGGAGGTTTTCTTTTCCGTCATCTGTAGGTCAGGCACCTCGCGTATAGCGCGAAATGGAGAGCACTTACCGACCTTGGGTGGGCGGGTAGATAAAAGTGGGGAAAGCATTAGAAGTCGGCTTTAGAGCTCATCTAATTTATGCTGTGGGTCATATTTCTTGATGATGGGACAAGGAGAGAGGATGGTCGAGGCGCAAACAGTTCCCCTCTAGTTATCGGCCTCATGAAATCATTTGCATATTCAACTTCTGGCGTATCATCGGCGACTGCTTAATGACTCTCGCGGAGAGTTTGCTGCGTTAAGACGCAAAATAATGCAGTACCTTGGTCGGTGTATCATAGATTTTCTCCAAGTCTGGCCTAAGATTGCCTCAGTTACTCCCGATAAAAATGGTCCGTCTGGCGAGGTTATTTCGCCTCTAACCAAATGGATATGATGAGAGGGGTGAATTTCATCCTCTCCTGTTGTCCGAGTGAACTAGTCGCTCGAAGTTATCGAGGGCAAAGATAGTTTTTATAACGGAGCCGCCAAAATTTTCGCGCGGCATTTCGCAAAGAAACGTAGACGTGGGCCATTCCAGTGCCTGTTGCGAAAGAAGCAGCTTTTTTTTTTACATTCACCTGGTATCTCGTCTCCCGTGGGTGTAACGGAGGAGCGTAGGCGTTTGGGCAAATGCGCGAATTGAAATGAAATCCGCTCCGCCTAACCAGTCGCATTTTCCCTGAGAAAAGAGGCTGAGCGTTCTCTCAGCCTAAAACACAAGACTGGTTATTTAGTTGATCCTTCGTTGTGATTTTTTTTAACGATAAAAGACTCGGAATATGGAGGCGGAAATATATGCGTGATTCCGATGAAAATTCAGCCGTAAATCATTCACAGGGAGATTTACGTATGGCTTGAGTCATTTAGTTATGCAAATTTGGTTATGCAGGTGGTCCACAGCCTCAAAGGCTGAATGTGAATGTGCTTCGAATGATAACTGTTGCTCTTCTTCTGTCACTGTGAATTCCTTTTTCCTTACCTAATCGTGGCCTTAAGGTGAGTGGATAATTGTGCGCAGTCTAATGAATGTAATTTCGCGTAATTTGTGCAATGGAATGTTCCGTAATAACAGGAAGGATTAAAATATCCATCTCACCTTCTTGGCATGGTTTGCTCTTGAGAGCCCTTGGTGCGTGAAAGATCAATTAAATGTAATGAGTATATACTTTCAAAACACCAGAAGTGTCGTCCACGTGTACAATTATACCCTGACCTCCAAATTTGTTGATTTTGTTCGGCAGTAAGAGAAAATCATTTTGCTTCAGGTGCAGCTTGACCTCAGAAATATAGTTTTTGCGCTGTCAGTTCCAAAGGAAAATATCTGACCTACATTAGGGTCAACTTGATAATTAAATAGCTGCTAAAAATAAACTAGTGGATGTCAATCCCACACTGGTATTTTTCATGCGTGGAAAAGTTGGGAAACCAGAAACAATCATCATGTTAGAGTCGTTCATCTCAGAGAGTCCGTACACTTTTTAAGACTACTGGCGCTAGCAGGAGATTGAAATCTCTAACGTACTTATGTGGAAAGTATACGTGATCAGCATTGCCCACGGGGATGAAGAGTTACTGGTGTTTATGACTTCGTCCAGCAGTTTACACCTCTGCTTGAAACACACTGAACCGAGTATGGGAAATTAAGCTAAAAAGCCAATTGCTTGAAACTGATATAGTTGATGAGCGAAAAAAATTATTGAGCTTACTACGCTTGGGAAATATTTTAAATATGGGGTTAGGCACTGAGGACATTCATTTTCATTATGATTTTCATCGAATGACGTTAATTTCTGTAAAGACCTCTTATCTCTGCAAGTGACTTAGGTGTGATTTAATTGTTTATTAGTGGTGTAGCCAAGAAATATTCTGATGGTTACCCGGATTCCCGGCTATGTACCAGATTTATTAGCAAGGTTTAAAATGCCTATAGCTTTGCTATTTAAATGTTACTCGCCTCAGCATTTTATCAGAATCGAATATAATTGATCTCTTTTCGAGGCTCAGTCCAAATTTTTTGGCTAGGCTTATTTTGGCAGGTCTCTGATAGATTCCTCCGGTGCAGTGAAATATCTCTGGTAGCCAAATGAACTTGCGTTAAAATTTCACCTATCGATACATTTCTCAGGTGATTCAGTTTGATGAGATTCATCACCAGTCAAACTTCATTTTTGAAAGGAGGATGTTGAGGTTTGAGCCATTACTCCTTTACAAATCAAGGGACTCAATAGTAGGGAAACAATACCGATTTACGAAAGCCACAGGAAGGAGTGCAAATTCTCCCATTCGTAAGATATAACTACGGGACTGCTACAGCTCGTAGCAGTAACTTGAAAAATGAGCAACTTCCACAGAGAAAAACGTTTATTGCGACCGGGTTCCGCCTACCCGGTCGCAATAAACGTTTTTCTCTGTGGAATTTGCTCATTTTTCAAGTTACTATTATGTTACGTTTCCACTCAATCACGCCTGAAACCTCATAATTTGTACACCTCGTAGATTTCAAATGTTAACTGATGTAGACATTTAAATTTAAATACAATTTGTCAAATCACACAGTTTATATATGTATCTATGACCACTCTATAATAACTAAGCAGTGAAACAAACCCCCTCCCTCAGCTTCTTCAGTTCACGGAATGAATCTTGGTACGGATTTCTTTGTCCCATATTCATTTCGGAACTGGTATCCGCTGGTGGAAGCTCAAGAATATCTTTCTAGGAATCATGCCGGCGTTACTTCGAAGGATTTTATTCGTTTTTCTCTTTCACAACTTCATCTTCTGCGTAGGAATGGAGATATGCCGTCAAGTAGAAAGTCGGGCGTTCAAGTCACCGTGTCTCGCACCCTCATTAAAGTCGCCATAGGTCATTTATATCAAAGTCGCTACCTCAGGCCCGAGGATATTGCCTAAAAAGTACTCAGAAAGGGAGAGCACATCAACTGATTTCGGTTTTTATAGACGTCAAGCTTTCTTTTGTGGTTTGCCTACACATAGCAGTTAAATTTGATATCATCGATTGTTGGAGATATTTCTCCATATCGCCTCTTATACGATACGTTGCAATTGAAAACCAGGTCGTCCTGATTCACTTATGCGGGATTTTTGCATGTAAAAACGCCTGCCCTGATTATAGCTCCAGCTGTAATGTGGAATGACTTAAAAATTACTTTGCAAAGTAATGAGCGGCATTGATTGAGATCGGTATTTGTGAGGTATGAAGGGCGCCATCAAATCGCTCGTGATCGATGACTTTGAATTTTTCATTAGTCGCCATTTTTCAGGCTATTTGTATTTCTAAAAGAACACCTTACATGCCGCAGGAATTGATTAAAGCAGAAGCCTAATTTTCCTTACCATGGAAATATAAAAACCTGGGATTTTAGTGAGTGCGTGTGATTTTTTGATCAAATGCTATCTTTCGCTTGACAATATTTGAATAACATTTTTTCTGGCCATCCTGTCCATTTCAGGGACACCAGGGAGTAGGTAAGTTTGAAGGACGTGGGTTTTATCAGGCCTCATAGTGATTAATTCGCTCAATATGCTACAGTAAAAATTGCGTGGAGAAATTGAAAATGTCCTTAATTAACTTAGCTTTTGTACCAAATGCACCTTGAGGTATAAATATTTAATTTAGATCTGTTGTAAGCAATCCTGATGTATACATACAGTGAAGAATATTCGATTCCGCTTATGTAACATCCGTTACTGATGTGTCCGTTAGGTGTACATTAACTGTGATTTCCTGATAGGTAAAAGCCAGAACAGACGTTCGATAGTCCCAAGATGGGGAGGGGAACTTTGCGAACTTGCGAACGGAAACCTTGGTGAATACAAACTTTCTAAGCTCAGAAAACTGAGCGATAACACTGAATCAACAATGACCAATGATGTCATCTCAGTTCTTAGTTTGTGCTAGCGTAATTTTTAGTTATGGCATTGTCTATATTGTTATATCAATGCCCATAGTGAATATGTTCAATTAAATACACAAAATGAGTAGTTATTTTAATTCTTCGAATCACAAAGCAACAAAAAAAATATATTTATGCAAAGGCTGAAGTTATCAGTTTCCTGGGATGAATTACATGAAGAATATATTTTTTATTCACATAGTATAGCGTTTTAGAATTGTTTTTAGCCTAATGAGGTCGTTTGAATCGCTATTCGATAATAATCACAATAGGCTTGATTTTGTGGATATTTTACAGGTGTGGCATCAACATTAAATGATTTAGGAAAAGCATGCACACGATGTTTGTACATTATCTGCGATTTAAATCGAATTTCGATTTCCATCAAATTGACTTTTTTGGGGAATTACGATAGTTATGTTCTTCATTGACCGTTGAAGTTCATCTATCTTATTCGAGTTGACTAGTGTATTTGTATTTACCAGATTTGCAATATTCCAATTTACAACCAATTAAGTATTACGTCGTAAGGTTTTTATTGAAACGGACATGTATAGGTTATCTCCTAACGAGGGCTAAAGAGTGTCGGCTTGCTTTACGTAAGTTGATAGCGCGGCCTCATGGAATGAATGATTCGGGAATTGTCCTATTGACAACGCCTGGATATATGCATTGGCCCGCGAGTCGTAAAAAGAGTCGTGAGGAATCCCAAGTGAGATTAATAGTCAGTTACCCATTCCAAAAGGGGTATTTTTCACTAGTGGATTGCGCAATCACGAGTTTGTCTCCTTTTTTTAGTACCCCCATTGCGGCGGGAAGTCAATGGCACTCCAAAGAAAAATGACTGTCGCCACCAAAACCAGTGGATGAGTAAATTAGAGTCCAGCATCTCATCAACGTAAGTTCTGTCTGCGGTGTAGGTGCCTGGCTGTCGCATCTTCGAGGTTCACCGACGGATCCGTTCACTTTTTTTCGTCATTTTTGAGTAACGGGTCTCGAAATCTCTAAAAGCCCTGCGGATTTCCGAACTTGCGGGGGCGTCGGGAGACGGAGGACGGGCTTTGAATGCAAACATACGAGGAACGAGTTGGAGATGTTCCAAATAATAACATTAATCTACATGGCCGCCTAGTTCGCATGCTCACTAGACTCTCTTCGGTTCATGCTGAGCCTTCAACCCGAGGAGTTCTTATAGACATAATGTGGATTCATTTGTTGGTAATGGAAAGATGGAATCAACACCCTTCTTTCCATGAAATGCATTTATTCCAGTGCAAGATTTGTACTGCATCTATAGTAGGGTGATATCCGAAAAGCTATTCTTTAGTTCCTCAATTGACTGCAGCCGAGGCACGTGCGTATTTATTATTATGACCGGTTTTTGCGTCCAAAACAAAACAGTATGAGTTACCTCCGGATGAATTGAAAATACAATGAATGTACTTCAAACAAGTACTTCAATATTCCTTTTGGATTATTAATGTGAATAAAATCACTCTAAGGTTGTTCTATGGTTCATAAGGTATTCTTCCGCGTTGCTATCGCAATTCTCAGTTAACCATGTTAACTCGCTGTTAACCAAGCGGAGCAGTGCAATAATTTATTCTTCCTTTTATGAAGAAGTACATTGCTGATAGATATCCATCAAATACTCGCTTAAAACTGCCTTGGAGATTTTAACGGGCTAATGTCCTCAGGAATGATAGAATTTTAAAATCAGCTTTTGATATGAGGTTGGATTGTTTTGCTTTGTCTCAAATTTTTGACAGTTACTTTGCCCTTTTCCATGCCTGCCGATCTTCGTTACTTTTTCGACTAGAATTAGATTCCTTTAGAATAACAGCTTGCTTCCCTCAGAATTTGTATTGAAATAATTTTTTTTATTTTTCAATAGCAATACTTTTTTCCACGCTTGATCACCCTTTATTGGAAGGAATATGCCAGCATTCCCATAAAGTTGTTTCTCACATAAACCTTGGCCATTCGCAAAAATTCAGAACAAAATTTAAAAATTCACTTTATACTGATTAGCTCATGGTTTAGCATAATGCCCCTGAACTTCGTGCCTGTGGCACAAGGCCGTGACCCATTTATTTCTTTTATATATATTTCTGTATTTTCTTTTTTTAAAACTAGATATTAACTATAGGAGCTCACCGCTTTTCATCTAAACTTGTTTATGTCAAGCACTCCCCGATAATACGCAACATTTTGAGGCTTGCAATGTATATTTCATCGTATCCAGGGCTTATAATTGGATGAAAATTGATATTTTAGTATCAAAGTATCTGTAAAGATTGGTAAATATATATGTATCATCAAATGCTGCGATTAAAACCACTCAATAACATAAAAGCAAATAGCCATCATTATCACCCTTCGTAAAACCTAAGATTGGTTATTTGCCACCCTTCATTCTTTCTTATTCATTGCTTGCTCAATTACCTCCTGCCTCTACTTTTTTCCATGCTCTCCTTTTATTTGGTTCATACACTCATCCATTGATCTTCCTCATGTGATCTTTCCTAATTAATGCGCAATCATACTCTCAACAAATCCATTTTGTGCCGATAAATTTAGCCACATTTTGTCATGTACGTACAAGAATTTATCGTTACAAAGGCGACCGAGTCCGTAAATTGTATCACTGCGAAAGTTCAGCGAGCTTCCTGTCGCCCGGAATAACTTTCATGCCATACCATTTCGGAGTAATATTCCCTTTTCAGAAATGATTTATGCAAATGCTAATCAAAAATAGATCAATATAGCGTGGAAACATATCCTTGGGAGGAGTAAATTATCCTGTTGGGAAGCTTTCGTAACCCGTATGCATGTTCTTTCTTATCTATTTCTTGATTTTGTGCAATTGAGACATTGCATACAGACAATTGCGAATCATAAACATCATTGCTATTGGCGTTCCACTGGTAAAAATGTGAGGCGGTATGAACATTAAACTCTTATTGAACCTCGGAGATTTAAGCATGATTTGAGTTGATTACATAGGACATTCTTTCTTAGAATAATACATTTATATTCTATTCTATATGTGAGGTTAGGGATCAGCTGCAGTTCATGTCTTTGTGATTTTATTTTTAACGTTTTCTAAACTCTTATTTATTCGATTTTTCGGGGTGAAAATGAGTAGACATTGATACAGTGAACGTCTAATATGAGTTATAATTAGGAGAAAATTATTACCCATGCCCGTGACCGAATCCAGCGACCTATGGAATACTAAGCCGGCGCGATACCGACCTTGATAACACGGTCGGTTTTCTTAAGATTATCTTCGAATCATCCCCTAATGCCGCAGACATCATGCTCATTTTCATTCGAAAAACCAAAGAGGACTAATGAAATCATTGATATTTTAAGAATCTTAAATGCATGTGACTCACGTGGCGATGGGTTTCGGGTCGACGTCGTAGACAGCCTCGAAGCTCTCCCTCCGGGCCAGGGCCCTCCTCAAGGCATCCTCCACGATCACCACGCCCCCCCGCACCCGTTTCTCCCATCCCTCCCACCTCCCCTCCCCCTCTCCGCTCTTCTTCCTGCCGCTTCCCGTCCGGGTCCCCCCAACTTCCTCCTCTCCCACCTTCTCGGTGGCCGGAGCGGGCCCTCCCCCCTTGTCCTGCTTCGCCTTCGACGGCGCCGCGGCGGGTGCCGAAGGCTTGCAGTGCGGCGTCTGCTGGCCGGGCGGCGGCGGCTGCTGCTTCCTCCTGCCCTTCCTCTGCTGCTCCCTGTCCGTCGGCGCATCCGAGGTGTCCTCCGACTTCCTCCTGCTCCCTTGCCTCCGGCCCCCGGGCTGTGGCTGCGCCGACGACCCCCTCCCGTGCTGCTGCTGGTGGTTGTGGTGGTGATGGTTGGAGGAGGAGGACGCGGAGGAAGCCGACGGCCGCCGCTGGTCGTCGCCTCCGCGGGCGGAGGCGCAGATCATTTTGCCGGGCGCGCGCGTCTCGGGGATAGTGAAAGAGCGTCTAGGAATCGGGAAAACCCCGCGAATGTCCGGCGATGTCAACAGAAGGACCTGTTGGGACTAGCGCTCCCTCGTGAGACAGTGACGGTATGTTAAAGGCGACAGCCGGCCGTCGAAACCAGCGGACACAACTATGAGATGAAATACCCCACTCTAGCTCTCGTCCTGCTTGCGATCCACCGGCCTTCAGGGAGTGTCTCCTCTCTCCTTGTCTTTCGGGTGTATCCACTCTATTTTTCAGTTCCAAAACAATTCTCTTCCTGGGACCGGTACTGTCTGTTCACCTCTTTCTTGACAGTGTTTCTGCACACTTCCGTTTCTCTCACTCTTCTCCAGGAAAAATGCTCTTTTAAGTTCGAAAAAACACCCAAGTTCAGGTTCAAACTGTTACGCGCCCACCTTATTCACCGTGGATCGACGGTTCCCTCCCTGTTTCCCTATCGCGGATAAATCCTCCCTCGGAGCACGCGCGCGGCGCCCTTCCGGGTGCGGGCCTGCCTCACGGCGGCGCCTCGCCGCGCCGGGCTGTCCTCCTCCCTTGGGTACTCCTCCGCGGCGGTATCCCCGCACACACGCGAGCGGCCGACCGAAGCGTTCGGGAAAGCCTTCGCCTTGCAGCACAAGCGCGCCCACGGAAAGAGAGAGGTTCCCGGGAGACGACGCACGAGGGACCCCAGGCTGTCGCCGCTCGCCAGTCGCCCGCCCGCCCCAACGTGAGCTGAAGCGATGAGTGAGTAGGAGGCGCGTGTTGGGTGGACCGAGAGCGGGGAGTGAAGGGGGGGGGGGAGGTGGGTCCATGGAGTGGGAAGGAAAGGGCGGAGGAGGAGGAAACGGCGAGTACCGAGTGGAGGCCTCCTCCTCCTTCTCCCCCTTCCCTCTCGACGCCCACGCGTCCTCTCCGAAGGGATGCCCTAGACGGCGCTCTCTCGTCGGCGTCGGCGCGAGTGGGAAGCGGCAGTCCACTCACTCGCCTCCTCCCTACTTCCCTCCCACTCCTCCGTCCACCTCCTCCTCCCCTTTCGCCTCCTCCATCTTTCTTTGGCCAAGAAACGGAGATACTTGTCCCCGCGAGACACACGCACACACACACACGTACACAAACACGTTCGTTTTCCCTCCTCTCTCCTTCCCTCCCTCCAATCCGAACAACAGACTCCTCTGATCGCCTTCCCTCCCTCCCCCTCGATCTCTCTCTCTCCTCCCAAGGCCCACTGAGGACGGCGTCATCACAAGCAACAGCACTCCCTGCGTCCCTCATCCACATCTCCCCTCCGCTCGGGACTCCCAATGCCTTCGCCATCTCCCTCAACTCTATTATCCCCTCTTCTTCTCCTCTCATCTGCTCTCTGTATCTCTCTCTTACGCCGAAATCCTCCCTTCCTTTCGTCATTTTCCCTCCCGCTCCCTTTTTCGTCTTCGTCCCGCCGGATCCGATATTCTCCTCAGCGCTCTCTTCGCGTGCGTTTTGCGAGCCGCCTCAAGATCAGTACCAATACATGTGTTAATGTGTCGTCCCCTATGTTTTCCACTCCCACTCCATTACCCTGGTGCCCTGAGTTGAGCGCCGCCGACTTCTTCGCATGAATGTCCCTCTCTCCAATGGTCAAGCAGAACAGCAGTGGACAAGCTCATGTCTTGTCGAATTATTCATTCTTTAGACCAATAGTACCTCCACCAATCCCCCCTTTACTCGTTCACGGATAATAATACTCCTCCATCATCATCATCGTCGGTCAACAATCATAGGATTGGTTTGACGCTGCCCTCCACTCAATTTTTCTCTTGGCCAGCCTCTTCATATTGACGTAACTCCTCTCTTTTCATCCTTTACAACTTGCTCCATATATCTCATACGATACCTGCCTTTTCCATTCTTCCCGTTCACTTTTTCCTCAACGATAGTCTTCATCAGGCCATCGTGTCTTAAGATGCGACCTATTAAGTTGTCCCTTCTTCTTTTTAAGGTTTTCAGTAGACATCTCTTTTCTCCCAGTAGTACTTCCAGTAAAAATTGCAAACATTTTACTATTCTCTGCCATAGAGAACCAATCTTCAGGTTTGGGCCCAAATTATTCCTCATCTACGTTAAAAATACTATCGGTTGTGACCTGAGAAAATGTATGATGTGGAGATGGGGGATATGGGTACTGTTCAATGAAAAAATGGCGCATTTAAGTCCGAAAAGGCCTGCTATGGATGAATGGATGGATGCATCCACTCAGGTGTGAGCTAGCAGTTGCATGTTGCTGAGAGATCTTTCATTTTATTGGGGTAACCCAAGTTATCACTTTAATCCGTTCCCCGAATTCCGTTATGCGATTTTCTGGAAGATTCAATATTCAGCAGCATTGAGGAATTTTGCCTCAAGACGGGCATTCCTAAAGATGTAACAACGCTCATATTAGTCCAGTAGTGACGGGATAGTCCTAGTAATTCCCGCATCAACTTGTTACGCCAAACCACGCTTGCACCATGGGATTGTCAAAAAATTTTCATTTCTCCTGCCCAATCAGCTCAAATTCATGGAAAGAAGACTAGCCACTCACTTCCGTTTACATGCTGAAATCCTCAATGACCTTATTTTTCCGCAAAAGAAGGATGACATTTCATGTTCAATTTAGGAATAATCTAAGCGAGAAAACAATAATTCTCAATATGGAAGAAATTTTCTTCAAGGAATTCGAGTTTTTATTTTATTGTACTCTTTGGTGTTCATTATTTTCCGGAACGAATTTTCCTTGTTCAACGACGCACGCTGCGAGAATGGTTGCACTTCAGATTTAAAATTGAAGATTTCCTCGTGAAACGCACCGTCCCTTTTTCTGTCCTCGGAAAACTATTTTTATCCCAATTCCTCACCCCCTTCTTGCCTCGATAGGACAATCCTGCCCCTTCTTGAATCCTTTTTTTTCCCATTTGTGTACCCTTTCCGTCCCTCCTCCCTCCCATCACCAAGCCCCGCAACCCTTTACTTGTCTCGCCAACTTTTCATCCCCGACTTCCGCCATTTTAATCTTCCCTCTTCCTCTCCCCGCTCACCCCCCCTCCCTCAGCCGTACCCCCTCTCATCCCTCGGCGGTCTTTTCGCCAAGTTTCTCTTATATGCTCGGATCGAGGAGGGGGTTGTTTCGTTTAGCGAAGGACGCCGCGTTGCCGGATACCGTTCCCGGAGGGAGTGTGTGTGTGAAGCACGGGGAAAAAGATGGGGTCCGAATCCAAGGTCGATGAAATGCCTACATGCGCATGGGATGAATGGTAATAATCCGCGGAGTTATGCCCGGTCGTGTTTAATGAGGCTCTCAACCTTTTGACGGCCACAGCCGCCGCGTCGGTGTAATTCATTGGAGGTATATTTTGTTAGTAAATGATGCGTATCAGAATTTTTGGAATCGAGCGGAGATTGATGAAATTCCCCCTAACCTTGCCACTTATCCAAATTTCAAGTTGTAGTAGAAATAGTTTCTAAGGTGTTCCAAAAGGGACGTAAAATGTTAAGTCTAGCCTATGGCTAAGTTTGAAACGCACGGAATTCTTACTCTTAAGAAGGTTTCGAACCATTTTTGTGCTTCATAACTTGCTTATTACGATCTATCCCCCGCGTCCAGCTGCAAATTTCAATAATGTATAGGTGCACACTAGAAATTTCCTTGCTGAATTTTTACTTCATCAAAATCAAGGGTCAGCAATCCTAGGATAGGTTTGACTCGATTCTTCTATCGGCCAACCTCTTCATATTAACGTAGTTCCTATCTTTCACGTCCTTTACGACCTGTTACATATAACTCGTACGGGGGCTGCCTTTTTCATTTTTCCCGTTATCACTTTTCCTTCGACGATTGTCTTCTTCATCAATTTTTGCTTATATACTCGTTTTTCAAAGTGTTTTGATTGGTAAGAAATAAGTGGTTAGTAAAATCTAACAAATAATAAATAACATCCGCTAATGCAATTGATAGATCCCAATTCAATGATTGATACATCTCGGTAATATCCAGTACCGATTTCGCTCATTGCATTGTACTAGGTATTTTTTTCTTGAAATGCCGCGATTATAGGTCCAAATGACGCTACATATAAATGGCCGTACCACCAACAGAGATTAATTTCAGAAATTCCCCCCTGGTAGTTTAACGAGAATTCTGTCTCCCAAATGGAATGAGTGGATGCAGTAGACGAGCCACGTACTCAATGTGTACAATTATTCGCAAAACGCGATTAGTTTTTTTGTTGTCGAACGTTTTTATGCTTTTTCAAAATGGTTGTTTTCGCTCGGAATACTTTGAGGGACTGCAAAATAATGTTATTTTGACTTAAGTTTTTCAAAACATGCCGCAAAAGTATAGTAAATTTTTTGCAATGCAATCAACTGTTTTTAGGTATTTATTTCTTGTCTCTGATGGATAATTATTTCTCAAGTGTAATTGATCTTAAAGGCTGGTGATTTTTTAGAATATGATTTTTTTCTTCGAAGGGTGACCTCACTACTGGTTTGTACCGTAGGGATAGCTTTGCTTAATTCCTTACAGTTTATAATTACTTTTACTGTTAACATTCTAACGGTAAAGTCAGTAAAGGAATATAATTCGTCCATGGGCGGGTGAATACTTGGAAAAAAGTAGTCGTTTCATTACTTTTATTTCAATAAACTTATTATTATGATATGATAACGGGGTTCTTATATTCTTATAGCGATACCAATAATTGTGATGCGGTAGAGAAGGGGAGATATTATGCTTGCAAAGTTATAAATATTACATAGAATAACTAAGGAGAAGTAATTTCTCTAAAAAAAGGCACAGTATGAACGTCACCAGATTCCAGCGACGGCATTTCTTGAAAAATTTACAGCTTTAAATCTTAAGGCGGAGGATGCAGGAAGATAGTTCCAAGACCGAATGGTTCCACTACTACGCATTAATGTGCTGACTTCAGTGGAACTTTGTACCGAGAATAAACGAATTCCATTATTAGTTCTTGGGTTGAATAACGATTAGATCATGCGTAGATGAAGTTCATTGAGCCTCTCAATGTGTGTCATCACGATGGTTGCTGTATGTATAAGCCAGAAAATTACGAAAAAACCCAACCGACAGTGAATATAAAGAACTAGGTCTAATTTGAAAATCAGATCCTGGAATAAACGGCGGAAACCACGGTGTTACTCACGCGGTGAAGTTGATTTAATGCAGACCACGTCTGAGTTACGGCTCCAAAGCCGCTATCGTCCACCACTTATTGTTATTCAATACCGTTTCAACTTGAAGGTCCGCCGCGTTCATTAAAATCACCTTGACGCTTTTAACTCTTATTCGACGGTAAAAATGTCTGCAACTAACGTCGCCACATTTTGACCAAAGTTTTACTGCGACGAAACTCGTTTTCGTGCGAAGCATGTGAATAGCCTGCGGCTTCCTAAAACCCTTCCTAAACAGCAGTTCAAGTTTTTTTCTCGCAATAAAAAAATCTTCTAAGGTAGTTCTTTCATTAGATTGTGACCTCATCAAGCGTACCTTGATTAGTATGCCTTTATGCCTAGGTATAACTTGGTTGGCGCCATTAAAGATTCCCGTAGCAGTTTTGTGGAAAAGTTATTTTCACCTGTGGTTTCGCGGAAATTACTCCCAAGCGACTTCCAGATTGAAATAAATACTTGGGCGGTTGGAAGTATTTATTGCCTTCTCTGTCGTCATCTTACGCTTTTTTCTTTCCACTTCCCCTTGTGATGACGCCTGCGCCTTAGGCTATATCAATGTCGGCCTAGAAATCTAGGTCAGTAATGCACCGGCCTGGAAACTTAAGGTCGTGGGTTCAAATCCCTCCTTGTGCGCCCGTGTGTAATAAGTCTTAGGGTTAAGGTTATTTCACATGGTACTTCATAACATCCGGAGTGGGAGCGCATGAAAAATGTCTTCCAGCACATTTAGATCTGTTTGCTTAATTGCCTCCTCAGTAGGGTTGTCATCATCTTTCATCGTAATCATCTTTTCATCAAATCATCATTCTTGTCGTAAAACCTTAATGACTACTGTGTTCGAATCAATGCGTATTTCCCATCTTAATGTCATTTTATAGCACCGCGTTTCCCGTCACCTTATCACAGTTTTACGTGACGGCTGAGTGCATATGGCGCCAGTATTAATGCAGGTAGCTGTCCATTGCTTCACAGCTTTATCTTTACGCAACAAGCTACTTTTTATGACTCAGGATTTGTGTCTTTCCCATAATCGTGTTTTCACCCAGTGGTGAAATTAGTGTCAAATGGATTTCTAGTCTGCTCTTCTTTGCCGCGGGCGCTTTGGTTTTTATGACGCTTCTGGTTCTTTTATGTGCTGCAGCTTTGACTTGCGACATATTATTTCAGCATAAGGCTTGTCACTGAGACGAGCAGGCTACGGTATTGGGCCTCCTTGGACTATAGGTCTTGTTCTATCATCTAGAGATGCATGCTTATTTTTAAGGCCGCTTTACACGATACAATTTCTTGTACAAACTCTTATATGAGGAAATTGTACCATGTAAAGCGACAAATTGTGTGAGCGCTTGTGCGAATGTCTGAATGACTATACGGAAATTGAACCTGTTCTAATTCCATTCAGACAAACATACAATTTCGTTCAGTTTATAAATTTTTCTAATTCAAATTCTTGTACAAACGCTTTACAAAAATTATACAAAAGAAATTATACAAAAATTGTATCTCGTAAAGTGGCCTTTTTGCATGCATCTATCGTTGAAGAATACTTGCATTTTAAGTTTTATTGGTATATTATGTTCAGTTGTAACAGCGTTGCAATATCTATCATTTTTCACGCTTCCCATTCAATGGAGTGAGTTGGTTTGGTAGTTTGAATTCTGGTTTTCCATCCCGCGGGCCTCGGGTTCTAATCTTTTCAGTGGAACATCGGTTCCTTCTTAGTGTTGCGGTGAGAGCCCTTCCGTTGGTACTAATGCCCACACCGGGTTTCTCTCCACCCGTGCACCATACCCTAAAAAACTCCCACGTCTACCTGAAAACTAACCTAGGCTTAACAAGGCGAATGATCTTATCTGGTGTTCGCCTTCCCTAATTAGAGACACTGAGGCCAATGTATTTGAAAAAAAAAAACTTTTTTGCATGAAAGTTTGATTTCGTGAATCATTTAACATGCATTTCATGAATCAGTTAACATGTCCAGCCTATATCACTTGACTTGTACTTAGGAATTATCTTTCTTGCACGAGAAAGGTTTATTTGTTATTTGTCGTTACAATAAACGTGTTTATTGTAACGATATTTGATATGCAGCTCAAAATTTCGCCGGAATCAGTTCCTCATTGTAGTCGTAAATCGTCATTCACAAAAACATAATGACAGATGCAGATCGTGGAGTACATTCCAGCAACTTCACATCCGTAAATGGTGCTCCGAAAGGGGTCTAGAATCGAGCTGAAAAAATTGTTCCGCAATGCAATTCTTGAAGCAAGGCTTGAATAAGAGCGTAGCTTTCACTCTTCTCTCGATACGCTATAATGAGCGTCGATGACTACGTGAAATACTTGGGAGACCACATCACATATTAATTAACATGTGGAAAGTATGCTCGTGACCCTTGCAGTGCGGCATTGAAGAATATAGTATTTCTGGAATAGATCGTGGAAAAATAGCGGTAACGAATAATATGTAAAACGCCATTAACTTCTACTTTGGATCCACTTAAAGGATAATTATTTGTCATTTGAAAAAAATTCTATGAAAATTTTGCGCAACATTCGTGCTAGAGATAACGGAAAAGAGATGTTATTATGGCCCCGCTTTTTTTCCACAGATCAGATAATAGTGAATATACCAGGGACGATAATACACCAAAAATACCAAGGAAAGCGTATAGAGCCTATAGAACAGATAGTTCCAAGTATATAATCGTCTTTCCTTTCTACTATTCACAATCATATACCTATATAATAAAATAATCATCCTGGCATTCAGGTATGTATGCCGCATTGTAAAATAACGATAATTAACATACCAGAAGTTCAGTTTCATTCATGCCCGAAGATTCAGTTTCATATTCATACCATTTTGATTCATTTTCCCTTTCCTTTTCCAATTTCATCGCAGTCGATCTACCACACCCAACCACTTTTTTAACTGCCTTTTGCGAGGGAATTCCACGACATCGATTTTGGATTTTATGAGACTACATATCGGTATCAGAGGGTCAGTAGCTATTTATTTTTTAGGACTTGGGCAATGAACACCCTTTTTATTCTTGTTCCACCATTTTCTATATTTTATCTTGACATCGGACACTTCTTATGCCTTCGTTGCATACATGAATACATTTATTCGTGCGGTGACTCTTTAGGCTACTTCACAACGTACGCTTATTCATAAATGTCAGTTTACGGGGACGTAATGGTGGATGCAGAGAGTTATGAATACATAATTTCATGTGGAGTTCATCGTAATATCGGTCGTTGATGTGACTGCTAGCGATCGAAAGTCGTGGTTGTTATACCGCAAGAACGAAAACCAAAAGATATCCTAAAACTGGGTCCAAGTGCAATCTTCCAGAATATCACATCGTATCCAAAACCGTTCTTCGGGGTAGGCTACCTACAGGTTTTAGGTAACCTGCCCCGAAGGAAAAGAGGAGTTAAATCCGGCGTCGGCATTAGCCTACTCTAAACTTGAGGCATCAGGGGATCCACTGTTCAAAGTTCCATGTGACGGAATGGATGATAAAATAGTGAGTGGAGGAGACCAAATCCACTGAAAACACGCTACCGTAGCCGAATTCGAATCAGAGCCCTCTCGATGGGAGGTCAATACTCAAGCCAATACCAATACCGTCCCCTTATGGTCCTCTCTAATCCTAGACTCTGATCCCATCTCTGTCTTTCTCTAAGACCCTAAATGCTGTTTATTCGCTCTAAGCCCGGCCAGAGCCGTGTCGGCCTGGCAACCCAAAAGCCGCAGGATCAAAACTCGCCCAAGGCGCCCAAGGATATTGTGCTTGTCTTAGGATTCTAGGATCGATGTTGCGATATACCTAACCTTAACCGTTGGAGTACTTAAAACTCATGCCTACTACTACTACTACTCGAAACCCACCTTGGGTGCATACGTTTTGCTTGTCTTGAGTTTGAGATAGGGTTAGACGGTGCGATAAAACCTAAGCGTTTTGGGCACCTAAACATCGGATTCTACTACTAGTTCTACCACATCTGTTTTCGGTTCTTCTCTCTCTCACATGCATCTTATGACCAAGGCAACACTTTCCGTCAATTGAACCTCCATTTAAGTCTCTCATTTATGACAAAAAGACGGGTGTCGCCGATTCAGGAACTTGTTGGTCTGGCACGAGCCGTTCGAAAAAGTCTAACAAAAGTGGGAGATTTCTGAGCTTACCGTTGGATGCGTAAATGGAAAATTCGGCGAGGACTGAGGTTAGGCAGTAATATAATCCTAGGGACCGTCTGGGCTGCGGCACCAGAGATTGCTTCGAGCCATCCGCCCCGATCCGCGCGTCCATCCCCCTTTCGCCTCACTTCCATTCACGCACTGCCTTACTTTCCTCGCCGCTTCGACCCTCCCCCATAAACTCCACTTCAGGTGCTACATTCCCAGTTCCCCCGCCTCCTCCAACCTCTCTCTCTCTCCTCAACCCCCGCAATATCCCCCTCTCTCTCTCTCCTTCCCGAGAGGCTTACTCATCTCCTGCAAAGTCCCCTTCCTCCCTACCTCTCTCCGGTTTGGAATACTCCTTTAGCTCTCTCTGTTCACTGCCTACCCATTTCTCCCTCATATCCCGCGATCTTTTTTTTCTCTCTATCCTCGCCAATTTCCTTTCCTTTCCCGTCATCCCCCCCTCCCCTTTCATGAGCCCGTCCCACTATTATCCCAACAACCAAACACCATCCAAACCCCCTCTTGCGCCCTCCTCGTTCTCTTCCTACCGCTACCTCTTCGCCTCCCTACCTTCGGTTTCCTTCGCTGGGTGAGTTTTAGATAGCGCGGGCAAGGACGCCGGATTGCTTTTTTTTATTTATTCTGGCCGTCGGGAAATTCGGAGTCACTTGATATAATTATCCATTAAGGAGCAGAGTGATGGGGCGGAACCGATGGAGCAAAGTAGAGGACTCTTTTAATGAGTTCAAATTGAAGCGCGAATGATTTCTTAAAGTGACCTTTTCCCCTCGAGGAAGTTCCTGTTCCGCGACGGAACCTAAACAACCTGGTCATTTGGCATTAGAAAGGCAATATAGAAATGGATTTGTATTTTCATTCGATGGGGCGTAGTTTCTACTTTATTAAAATATCCCCCTCCACTAAACGACTTGGAATAAATATCCTCATTGACACATATATTATATATAAGTGACACTTGCGAATACGCAATATGATGGGAAAATTCACTGGCATGAAGGAAGATGTGAAGCAATCACGCCACAAATTCAGACATGCTCCTGGTGAAGAGGCATTCACTCGTGGAAAATTATGAGTTTAGTATTTCACGCTATTGATTACGGCAATGAGTGCTGCCTAACGCCATTCCCCAAGCAATGGTTGTGTTTGTGCAAATATTTGAGTAATAATACCTCTCTTTCCCATGTACGCCAGTTTGTTGCCATTGGTATTGTGCTCGGTTGGTTGAGTACCATAATAATCAAACAGTTATTCTTCCTCTGGTCACATTTAGAAATGGGACACGCCTTTCTGCTGAAATGGGAGTGGCTTTGCTCATTCAAGGGTGTTAGATCCACGTCTATTTTACTGCAGACGGTTATCATTCCCATTCGTCAGCTGGATGTTAAGACTTCGACCACAACTAAACGAATTTTAGGCAAATGCACTTCGCAGTTTGTGTCCATGTTATGCAGCGCGTTAATTCATAGCGTCAGAAACGTAAGAAAACCCAAATGTATTAAAAGACACCTTGGTGGAATATATTCTTACCCTTAGGAAGAATGGGGATAAAGATGAAGTAATAATTGTATGTGCATCGATCTTATGTTTTCGAATGGATGTCGTGAGACACGGAAATATAACTTGAGTACCAATGAATTTACGAACATTATATTGAAATCATTTAATGCGACAATCGTCAGGTTAGCTGCATTCGATGAAAGGTTAACTAGATCACAACACCCATTGTAGAGAATCACAAAGGGAATTGCAACCAGCAATCTCACCGGACTTCCCACAAGGCCGGTGGTAGAGCGGGCAGCGTCGACCGGTCCAGCCATTGGGCCCTCAGTGGTCTATCTCGTGGGACGCGTGCTCACCGGCTGACCTCCAAAAGGACGTGGGTTTGAATCCCGCCTCTGGAACTTATAAGGCTCACACCCTCCGTGAATGAATTTATGACATCAATACGCGGTCCGAAATGGCCATATCCGCGCAAATGTACCGAGGGAGTAGGCGGTTGCATTGAATCATGCCGATCTCTCTTCTTAGTGGAAGAGAAACTTCTTTCATTTCCATATGAGGAAAACGTTGGACATGCTGCGAGTTGTCTGTACATTTATATTAAGTGTTAATTCGTGATGAATGAATAACGGCATCCGTATTTCACTTTTCGAATTTATATTGTTTTATGGTATTTGTTTTTATAGTATTTGTTTGAATTCTTAAGGTTAGTTTGCATACTGCTTTGAAAAAAAGGAGAAGGTAAATGATTGATTGTAATCTATACTACTAATTCGCGGTAGAAAGGATACACTCGTTACCTACGCTGAAGCCAACGTCAGCTGACTAAAGACGGGTTGAATTGATAACCTAACGAGGGACACACGTGTATAGAATTTATGGCAGTCCCTCATTTCACTACTCAGGAAAATGATTTCGATGTGACTTTCAACTGATACGGTCCCGTGGCTTACTCCCTTTCTCGCGCTTAAGTTGAGTGACTACCTTCCATGTCTCGGTACATTGAGAATTCTCTTTCTCAAGCAGGACCGCCTCTACAGCTTACTACATCAGCGGACGTCGGAATTCTGCCGCTTCGTAGTTTTTTTTCTTTTCTCTTCCTCTCCCAGGAATGCTTGCGCTGAGTGTACATGGCCATGGGGATAAAAGCGTTGCAAGAGATAGAAAGAGAATGAATTCGTCGACTTCGTAAATAGACACACGGATGACTATATTTTGCGAGCCACATCACTATGGGGCGGGGGAGTGGAACGAAGCGTTTCAATCCAATGCGGCGGACTTGTCTGTTATGGTCAGTCATCCTCAGCTTTTGCGTCAAGATGCCTATTACAGTACAACCTCAGGTATACGTCGATCGGAATAGAATGAGATTATAATAAATGCCGATCACGGCGCCGAAGAATGTGACTCACACAATCAGCCGTTACAATCCAGCGCGTGGTGGTGTTTGAAAAGGAAGTATGCCTGCATCAGCGTCTTAAAATGCTTCCGGAACTCAGCGCGTCGGGAACGGTTTTTGTGTTGCAATAGAGCTGATGTTGCTTTATGTCGGCGGGCAAATGAAACCGGACAGGCTTAATTACCTCGAACTGTCTTTTCTTCAGAGTCACGGACAATCACTCCGTTATGTGCTGTAACATTGTTTCTCTATTTAATGCGTCTGATCGTACATGCCTCACAGTTATTGAACAACATAAAGCGTATTAGTTTTCATCGGTAACTGTGGCAGATGGATCAATTAAGGCCTATAATGCAGGAACAATTTCTGTAATAACTCCATTTTATAACGTTTTCTCCCATTGTGTGTAGTTAACTATTGCAGTAGTTAACTTGACAAATAATTGCATATTTCCGTGCGGGGTAACGAATCTGCGCTGTTATAATAAACCCCAGAGCTGTAATAATTCGCGTGCTTGTGATTGTTTTATATAGGTATTAATAGTTGCGGTTGATAAGAACTTAGCACTTGAGATTCGGTTTCATTAATAGGACCAAGGGAAGTCGGTGGCTCGTTGCCGCAAAATGAGTAAGACGTCGAGAGAGTTTCTCAGAAAGAAGTCTGTTGTTGCATAAAAAGATGATTCTTATCTTTCCATCTGGTCGAAATATCTCGAATCCGATTTCGAGGAGAGAAGTCTACTGAACTTGTAGTTTTTCGTATGCTACTTTACCTTCGCCAGATTACCTATTCTAATTATGCAGCGTATGCAATTAATGTCATTTGCACATTAGAATTGGAAGGAACTTCCTCTTGGCCAGCCTAATGAAACTCTAGTCATCTCGTCTCCTTTACATGACACCAAGATAGTTAAAAAACGCTAGTTTAAATGTCAAACACCCAGTTGATCATCAGCCACCTATGTAGGTACTAAGAAGTAGATAAGTGTAGTAAATTTATGCATATACTCCGGAAGGTCATTGGTCAAATAAAAAGTTCACTGAAGGATAAATAAATTTAGAGATAGTTGAGGGGCTTGGTGTGAGAACCTCAGTGAGGTTTGCTCAAGAGAATATGACACAAAGACTTATTTTCTGAAATAGCATTGCAATAATCGCACGATGGGGAATAAGTATGACGGATTCCGCGAAATAGTGGCATCTCGACGGACTGTATGAAATAGTAGAAGTAGACTTAGGGTTAGAACGGCAAATATAATATCGCGCCATCTAATCTAACAGTAAAGATGAACGCAGCATACATGTTTGTGGTGGGATTCAAACCTACGACCCTTGGGTCACCAGGTCAGCGTGTTACCGTCCTGTCTACAGCTGCCGGCTCCATGAAATACTAGCGTCTCGAAGGACTCCATTAAAATTATATCGTATGCTTGAGCTTGATATACGCCTGTATAACATTTATATTCATGTCACTATAGGTTTTGAATCGAGAGGCAGGAGATATGGCTGGTACCTACTCGCCTCCGCTCTAAAACTCCCACCTTCCTTCGCTCTCGACTCCGCATCTTGTTGCCCATTGCTCCCTCCCCTCCTGGTTTTTCTCGAGAATAGCCTCTTCTTATGGACACACTCCCCTTGTCCTCCTCAAGCTCGCCTCCTCCCCGCCCGTCCTGCGCTCCCATCCCTCTAGCCGCGATGACCATGCCGCCAGCTGAACGCCATTATTCCGCCATTTCGGGAAGCACGATCGAGGAAGTGGATGGGAACGATTATTAGGCCAAGATCACCCGCCTTTCGGAGCTCGAGCTAGCCTGCGCGAATGTGTGTGTGTGTGTCATCACTTTCCTTGACGGAGTGTGGAAATGAGCCTATATTAGGCGCCCGGGCCAACTCTTTTTCCTTCATTTTTATCACCTCACGAAAGCGTTTTTTTCTCTCTCTCTCTCTGGGACTGTGCCGAAGGGGAAAGAGTCAAAGCCGACCGCCCGTGAATTTTTTCCCGCTTTTATTTTACGCGATGCAAGCCATCAATAACGTCGGGTTCCATCGAAGCCCGAAAGTGCGTACCCTCGACCTTCCTCCCTCTCATTCCACGCCAATTTCCCGAGCGATAGCGCGTGGTACATCATGCCGCGGGACTGGTGGCGGAAGTACGATTGTTGCCTCCGCGAATTTATCACCACTGCACCCCTGAGCGTGATGTTGACGGATCGTAAAAAAAATTGGCCTAGCGTGCCGAATGAGAGAGAAGCCTCGGGGAGTTCGGGCAAGGATCGTGTGTGTAGCGGCCGTTCTCTCCCGGGTTCCCTCGCTCGAGGACATTTACGGCGATCCGCGAGATCTTTCTCAGAAATCGGGTGACTCTTGGTGTTCTGAGGACGAGCCGATGCCGAGAGCGTATAGCCTCGATTCTTGGCGCGGATATCCGCGAACCTGCTGGCTCAACAGCTCTTCGATTTCCCAGCACATTTTTGAGACTCTTCCCGCTTGCCATTATAGCGCGTTGGCGTCGCTTAGATCCGGGGACCATATTATACAGCCATCGTCCCGACGATGATGACATCACTAGCCTTCTGCGACGTAAGAGTAGGTTCTGACCAACTATTTCTTCACCAATATCTCCCTTAAAACGCTTTTCTTACCCATATTTCATCTTCGGTTCAGCTAGCAGCATTATCTATCTTCCCCCGTCTTCGTCACTTATCTCCGTTTGGCTCTGTCTATGGCGTACGAGAGAATCATATCACCTCCTCTACGCGTGTTTTCTGTTTTGAATGTCCTCATTCAACTTTCTTTTTCCCTAGGAAATGCATGGTAGCTTTTCTTTCTTTGTGCTTACTTCAGCTCCTACATTCGTTCTCCGTTCCGCACATAGGATATTTCAAATCCGATATCCCATCGGTAAAAGTTTCGGTAGGGGAGAGTGTTGTACCTCGGATCAAAATTTAATTTCCCATCACAATTTTTTTAGTACTTATATTTTAAGTTTTTTTTATAAAATAAAAGTAATATTCCCTGCTTCAACTCTTCGGTTACATTTTGAATTTTTTATAAATTTAAATTAAGAAACAAAAAAATAAATTATGAAAATTTGTTTTTTTTTAATCCCAGGTACGACTACCTTATGAACCTAGTATCATAGCATACCTTGAATCAGTCACTTTATGTACCTGGAATCATGACGTTATTGACTGAATGCAAAGAATCTTCACAATATATCATTACCTACCTTTATTTTATCTTACAAAATATACGTGGCTTAAGGTACATCTAGTGTATTTCCATTGCTTGTTAATATTAAAAACATCCAATACAAAAAATTAACTCGGTCAACTTGAAATAGTAATCATAACCCCTCACATTAAAATTAAACTGTTTTAAAAACTTTTTCTTGCACTTGTTACTTCAAATTGTAGCCAGAGTAATCAACATGAAACCACAGCTATCCTAAAACTGTAGCTTAACTACTCAACTCCACTGGAATAGGTAGTTCAACCATTATATTTTCTCCAACGACATAAAACACCTCTTTTGATTCTTTTCTAAAATGTCTTTTTCCTATGCGTTTGTAAAACTGTATCTGGTACTCTATTTTCTTTTAATATGCAGACATTATTATTCACATATATTTTTCAGGCCTTCCACTCTTCTAATCATTTCACTTTGAAATGTTTTCGAGGAATTATCACCATTAGGGGTACGTGATTTCAAGTTGTACTGACGTGAGTGCATAATGTTAATAGCTGCCCACGTTCAGCCGAAGTCATGGAGCAAATTTGTTTTATGCCTTTAGGGGTGACCATTTTTCATGGGTTCTGGATCATGGAAATCCCTCCTGGATCTGTATTTTACATGGAGGAAATGGTCCAAACAGCTTGTGAACATCGTCTTAGTTATCAAAAGACTCATCCACATTTGTTTGACTAAAACTAATTGCACGGGACGGGCTACTTTTTTTGGCGTCCTGATTGAAAGGCATTCGGAATATCGTTTTATAAACAACCTCATCAATTCCTCGCCTGTTATTTTGTTTTCATTCCAGGTCTGAGGATAACATTAATTGTAGGCTCTGCAAACTGAAATGCTAATTACCAAACCTGTTCCTTTGTCAAACCATAGTTCATTTTTGTGACAGTTCTTATTATGTAGTGTACTAATTTCAGTTCTTCTTCTTTAGTGAACACTTTATTTACGGCATAGGTAGATCTTCTTTTCATCGTATACGAACTTTTTCCACCAGGAACTTTGAATTGTTGGAGATTTCGGACTAGTGTTATGTATTGTACATGCTATACTTTACTGGCCTCCCTTATTGAAATTCGTATTTTTGGTTGGTGGTGAAGTTACTGCTTCGATTGCATTTTCCATTGCTTCCCCATCTACAGGAGCTCTTTTTTCCCTGTTTTACTTCGAGGCATGGTAACCTACCACGGAAAACGCAAAAACGTAACATCATATGATTAGTGATCTCAGATACATGAAGTTGGCTTGATCCAAGGTACATAATGATGCATTTTTATAAAATAGATTACCTAATTTTTCTATTCTGTGTTAGAATGCAGGTTAATGTGTCCGAGTAGTTACCGATGACCAGAGTTGCCAGTAGAATATAAGAAATATCAATTCAACGAAACACTCCTCACGGAATAAATTACTAAATAGGTATTACTAAACTTTTTGGACTGAAAAAATTGCTTTCTACTCCACAAAAAAACTAGCCTGAAACTAACTGGAAACACACTAGCACTGCATTCTGGTGAGTAAAGCTTACACCATTACTATTGTTTTGACAGAGTGCAACACCTGACGAGAAACCAGGAGGTGATACTAGGCACACTAATACCAAGGTAGTACAACACTCTCCCCTATCATACAGCGAATCGGTGATAATTTACGGGATTAGTGCATTGGGAAGATTAGCCAAAAGTCTCTATTTGTAGCTTCGTGCTGAATGGTTCTGAGACATGGACGTTGTGGAAAGGAGATAAGCGTAAATTGGTTCCCTTTGAGATGTGTGTGTGGTAAGGGTGGTGAGGAATTGGGAAGTGTTAATCATAATAATAATAATAATAATAATAATAATAATAAAAGGTCTTTATTGGGGCGAGATTGAGACAAAACTGTCCCTTCTGCCATCTAACCCCTGGTGGTGGAAGACAAAAGAAATTTGGTTGAATAGCACAGAAAGAATAATCAAAGAATTTTAAGTTAGCATGCAACAGAATAAGAGTTCTGGATGGCATAAATATTGGTAGAATATGTGAATATTAAAAATGAGATGCAATGTAGGAAGCGTGGATAGGTTTGAAAGGGAGATCAGAGATGACTTAACCTACATGATGGGGAAATCAGGTAGTGACTATCCAAAAGCCGAAGAATTAGAGTAGAATGAATATGTATATATTTGTTGTTCGGGTGTACCCCGCGTACTATAACCAGGTGTGATGCGTGTCGTTTCATGGCGGTTGCAGGTCACTTTATCAAAGGGAATGTGATTTCTTTTGACAAAGAGACCAGCAACGGCCACGAAACGTCAGGTATGACACCTGGTTATAGTACGCGGGGTACACCTGAACAACAAATATATACATCTATAATGACCTGCGAAAGTTTCAACCAAGAATTAAAATGCATGTGATGATAATATGCTGAAACATATTTTTGATCATGTGAGGAGGAGAGGGGGGTGAGTGAGGTAGGAGTGACGAAAATTCATGGAGCGTTTACAGCGGAGTGTATGACAATGACTGTGATACGGAACTGTATTTATATGCTAAAAGTCCCATTAGTATTTAAGTCATTATTCCGGCGTGCATGGAAATTTACGCGATTGTTTTCGGCTGAATTTGTTCTCCAATCATTTTTGCAGATTCCATTCTCTTACTCGGCAAAGGAGTTGATGTAAAATAACGTGTGGCTACGATATCGTTCCGCACTGAAATCTCCACCATACGGGATAGGAATTATAAACAGGGGAAGAAAGAAATAATATGGGGAACAAGCCAGATGGAGGGACCTAAAGCTTAGGAGATTTGCATAATTAAGAATAGGGGAGTGGGTAAGCACACTTAGGGTTTTTGGGAGTGGAGGAAAGGCGGATAGAAACCCTACGTTGGCATTATCCCTCTCTTAACGAAACGCTCCAACAGGTCCATGATTTTAACATCCCATTGTTGTTGATGTTATGAGGGGAATGAAAGACAACTAAGGTTATTAGCTCTATTAGGATAAGTGAGTGTTTAAGAAAGATAAGAACTTTAATAATGTGAAGAAAGGGCGGAGAAAAGATCGGCGTCGAAGATAGCTTGCTCTTGACGATAAGAAGCAAGAGGACCAATGTTTAACGTCCAATCCGATGAACGAAGTAATACACTGGGAAAGCTCTCCACTCGACGTTGAAGTAGGGAACGGCATACTGCTGAATAATCGGTCACTGCCGGTATTCTAACATAGGCCTTCGGGTTGGGATGCCAGTACTTGATCCACTATTCCAACGCGATCCCATTATCGTCCTTTTTGTATGTACGGAGCTCTGCTTATGGTGTTTTCTTCCCAATACAGTCGCAAATAGGGACGGGATACCGCTGAAGGATGTATACCACTCCTAGGATTTGGACCCTGACTCTGGAGGTGGGGAGGACAGTATTTGACATCATAAGCATAATGGAAGCCGCAACAAACCTGGAGGGGGGGGGGGTCAGATTTAGTGTGGTGGCTAGAGGACTGGCCTTTAATCCCGAGGTCCCGAGCTCGCATCCTGGTAGTGGTAGAGACTTTTCAGTGGTGTGCCGGCCCCTACTTGGATGTTTTGTGGAGAATAATTCAAATCCAGTACTCCGTCTGTCGGATGGGGCGATAAACCACGGACCCCTGGACGTGTTATGTTCAGAGCAGGCTAACTCAGACGCCGGGTTTCTCTCCACACTTCCTAAACGAAATTCGTTCCTACATCCAAATACACACACACATACACTTATATATACACATAAACACACTCATGACATGCAAATTTCGCGTCCCACGACGGGTATTCCATCGTTCGTTGATTAGGTAAACAGCGATTCCAAGTAAATGTCATGTACAAGGTTTGAGGTAAGTGAAATCTTAGATTTTGTTCGTCTGAACCAAGAAATTTTTCGAAATCAAATTGTTGATGCGTTCAAAGGGTTACCGTAATACTGCAAAATTGATCGCCAAAAAGAATAGCAGAAAAATCAAGACACTGCAGGAATTAGATGTTAAGTTGCTCATACTGTCATGTTTATATGGCATCGTGTAACCCGTGTAACTAACGCGAAGTTGTACGAAAAGCTCGAGGCGAGATTCGAGATCGAGATACCAAGGCTACATGGCCGACGCCTTACTGGCCTGCTAACGTAATAGACGTTTGAAATTGAAGAATAATCACTGATCCCCTTGACTGCGGGTAACATCATTTATGTAAGTATTAGGCTTATAATAATCTCTGAATTTCGATGTCAATTTTGCTTCCGTGATTGCCGTAAAATGCGGTGAGACGCGACATTGTCCTTTTCAATCCGCGAAAAAGTATTTAATGCATATTGAATGTTTGGAATATTGAATGAATGGAGCCCGAATCTCACATTATTGGCTGCCTATATTTATCTCCCGCATATTTCTTTCAATTGGCTTTTACGCTCTCCTCTCACCAGAATATGGGGCTACGTGTTTTCATTATGCCTTCAAGTGTGAATTGGCGGTTGTCATACGTGAAGAATTGACTCCATACTATAATCTAAAACGATTTATTTGAGCTGCGTTCAAAGAGGACATCGGCTGTACTAAAAGTACAACTTCTTTCTGGGCGTGAGAAATATAAAAATATTTACTCTCTCAGGAATCAGAATCGGAAAGTTGATCGTGTTTGGTGATCCGATCATTGTCCATCAGAGAGTCGAGAAGTTCTCCTTGCGAAGTCTCGGGAGCCAATAAAACGTCTCGATGTTAGTCTTCTGTGTACGGAACGTGGAAAAATTAGCCTCGGCGGGTGGAAGTGTCTGTTTATTTAACGCTAGAGATTGTGCGGCGTTGTCTTCAATGCTGCCTCAATAATGGATGTTTTACGGTGACTCGGCATGAGTACGTGGGCGGAGTCCTGATGTGATACGATCTCAGTCGCCGGGGGCACTTCAATCCAAATTACATTCGTACAATCATTAACAGGGTGTTGGGCCTTTTCCATTCCAGGCGTGGTGCTAATTTAAGGCCACCCCGACCGGATTTTTTTGACTGGGAGTTTTGCTTATCCATGGCTCGGCGATGGCCTTTTACGGCACGGATGTGTTGATGTAGATGTGTTCTTCCTGAATGCATGTCAAGGTTTGAGCCCCGGAAAAAATGTCCGTGTCGATCATAATCTGTTAAGTGTTATTTGGGTTGTCGACCTCCGCGACTGGGAAATGAAATCGGTGTAGGTGTGAATGTAAATCGATAATATGATTGTCGTGCTCCAGACTTTTTAATCCTTTTGCGAGGTGGGGGGATCTCGTTCTGTCGATGCCATCACTGGAATTGCCTTTCGTGTGGTACTGCGGCGTTTGGAAAGGGACGCGAAACTCGAAATGGAGCGTGATCGTCTCTTTGAGTTCCGTTTGACAGTTGAAGCGTTTAAGTATTGTGCCACGATGCAAGGAGTACTTTGCATCCCAGGCTGTGGTACGTGAAGAAATCCGATCGTATGCTTTTTGAACTTCTCCAAGCGGGAGTTTCATGCATACGTCGAGTTCTAGCTGAAAAGCGTTGGCTGGCGGAAAACAATACGCTGAAACTCAATGTTGTAGAAATAATCCTATTTCTAAGCCTATGGAATTTTAACATTTGATGTGCTGACGTGAGACGGTAGAACAACCTTAAGGCGACTATAATGGTGTTTTACTCTGTGACAACACCTCTTCAGTACGAGTAAGAGCCTGGAGGGAAGTGTTGCCTCATTCTAGCGACTGGAAAAAGTTTGACAATAGGCATCAACGCATATTGATGAAAGATTAATTTTCATAAAATTTCATTATATCCAGAACTGGAAAAATCCAATGACTAATGTTACCTACTGTCCCTAAAATTAATCGTAGTACTACATTAATGGACATAAGGCTAGAGACAATAAATATAATAAGAGGCACAATGAAATCATAAATGTGATTAGTTTTTGGATCTAAAATGTGACAGTTGTATATTTCTACTACGGTCACGTTGAAACTGTTATTACGGAATATATTCAGTTTCATGCTCACATTGAGGTATTTTCTTCCATTCTGAAAAATATTTTCAACCACCTCTTGAAAATTCATTTTGGTTGCTCTTCGCAACACAATAACTGCAGACGCTAGTCAACGTGAACTAAGTATGTGACAAATAAACATTAAAAGGACGCGTTTTTCTGCATTTTGGGTAAATAACCATTACTTTTGTTAAAAATTTCAGTCTTATGAGTGATTAAGTAGTTTAAAATATGCTCAACACAATTATTTTTTAAAAAATTATTAGCGTTTTTTAAAAGGCTTCATATAGGTCATCAAAAGGTTGGTTGTTATTGAATTAAATTCTATATGGTAGATTTAGTCATAAGTATCATAAATTAATAATTAAAGCTGGTTCAAATTAGTAACTAATAGCTAGATCTAGGCCATCACATTAAAGGTGTGAAAAGAATCTCAGCGTAAACGGAGGTTTTATGAGAGGTGGTAGTGATGAGGGAAAGCTGGGTGGAGAGGAAAACGAACAATAAAACGCTAAGAGTTATTGGAAAGGAGACTGAAAGGTAAAGCAGTGGATCGGGTGGACACGGTGTTCAGATTTATGGCTTCTGGGCCTGAGGGCCTGGATTTGAATCCCAGTGGCATACTGATCTCTACTTGAGTGTGGCGTGGAGAGCACTCCAACGTCATCACTCCGTCTCTCGAAATTGACGCTTTTACGACGGATTCCTTGTCGCCTAACGTTAAAAGTAGCCGAAAGCCGACACTGGTCTCTCCACCCTTCCACCGTATCTTGATACATTCCTACATATACCCACTCAATAAATAGCGAAGGAATGGAGCCGATAGTTAAATGAATTACAAAGTGGAGTACGGACACTCCTATAAACCCTACCCTAACCGGTTGAAGTTCATCAATCAATGCCCAATTACTCAACTGTACTTAATGGCGCGAATGGCCTTAGCTGTAGGTGTCAAAAGCTATTACTAAAGGGTAGCAAAAATGGATGGGCAACGCATTGAGAGTAGATGGTGTTTACGGATATAGACATTTACGTAGACAGGCAGAAAATAATTAATATTACGCCAAAAATGGACTCTGTGAGTGTTTTTAAGAAAAACCTCTAGCATTTTTGCATGAAAAATCTTTTGAGTTAGGGAAGTCTCAGACCATCCTTCTCCCTTTTTTTTAAGATCAAGGCTGAACCTGAAGTATCGTACTTTCGCTAATTCCTGTTGGGTGTTGACCATTATCATTTTTGTCACCAGTCATTGAGTGTAGTACGCGAAAGTTCAGTAGCTTCAAAGCATCGCCTAAATTTTGCTCACTCTGGCTAGCGCACCTCGTCTCCTATTCAGATCTATTTCAGGAACGAAAGGATGAACGCGATCCAGAGCATCATGTAGGTCCCTATCAGATTATCTTGTTAGACTCTGAGGAAGTGAAGATTTATTTTTAGCTCGCTGAGAATGAATTCATTTATTTTTGTGTATATATCCGTCTACCCATAATAACAAAGCACGGATGAGGGACGAACAGAATGGGTAATTTGGATTGCATGAAGGCAAGCGGATTACATGAGAATGTATTGGATATTGTATCAGTTATTCGGGGCATTATATGTTCAGGTATTGTAGTTATTCGGGAGAGGCGATCAACAGCTTATGTCATTTGCACCCATTTGATGGTAATATGGCAAAAGCAGGAATTCTCAGGGAATGGACGAAGGGTAAGGAGAAACCCGGCGTCAACATTAGCTTGTTCTTAAGGAAAGGCGCCAATCGGTCAACAGTTTAAAGTCCCATCAGAGGTACGAACTTTTGAACTTGGAATGTTACGTATCCAAGCAACACCTAAGTAGGGACCACCCAACACCACCCGTCATCAATCCTAAAATTGATTTGGCACTGCTATGTTCTTCAATTACTTAACCTCTTCATAATCACTTGATCATGGACCGGTACAGCTCTGAAAAACATCTGCCGTTGCCGAGATTCGAACCCGGGCCACAGGAATGGGATTCCCATCACACCCATCCGATACCGAGAGGGGATTTCCGAACTAAAACTCGGCGAGGTGTCTACGCGATTAAATTATAACTCACTCCTTGACCCACCATCTTCCCCTCCTGCTATTATTCTCGGCCACTCTCAACTTTTCTTGCCAGCCTATCGAATCTTGCGTCTCTAGCGATCGCGGTCGAAGCGGCGTAGCCTTGAGACAATAGACGTTCCGCGCTCGAGGGCGAAGATTTTTATGGCGCTCGGACCGTGTACGATCGCGGAGCTGTCACGCCCATGGCGTGAAATCGGGCGCTTTTACACGGTTTGGGATAGAGAAAAGAGAGGCGCGTGTGCTCGCAAGTGCGAGGGTGGCTCACGTGCCGTGTAATCGTCGCCATCGTTCTGTGGACACCGCGATTGGAGCGGAAAGGAACATCGCACACGAGCTGGTTAACTAAACGGTTTTGTTTTTATTATTTTTTTCGCGAACGGGGTTTAATTTCGTTACCGCGCGACTGAATTAACCTCCTTGCCCTTTTGTCGTCGGGCCTATTGTGCGCCGAGGTGGATTCAGAGCCGTGAATGAATCCCATCATTATTAGCCCGAGAGGGACGGCGCTCGCTTATGGCAATCGCGAGACGTTATGGCTATTAAAATTAAAATCGCTCTCGGAACGACCCCATTACATTTGCGACGCGATAGCGAGGCGTTTCAAAACGTGTTCCCGGATGATCAGTTCTTCATGACCAAAAACGTTGCGGGTACCTGCCTTGTTTATCGGTCATTACTTTCTTCATTTGTTTTGCGGAGTGAGATATTTTTACCTCTGTTTGAATGCAAGAGTAATTTGGAGTTGATGAACTAAACATCCGCACTAATGGCCAAAGAGGAATCGATAACGTTTTTGAAAAGTGATTAAGGTGATACGTCAATGATCGTGACGACTAATATTTCAATGTTTCCGTATAGAGTTTGAACCTGTTGATTGATTCCAAGGGCTTTTAGAGTGGAAAAATAAATAGCCCTTGCTTCATTTCCATGTCCGAATGATGGCTGAATAATATCTCGTTAAGCAAGTCAAAATCTTGAAGTGCTTTCGAAGATTCAAGGTCCTTTCGAATTGCAACCCATTTTCTTGCAGCGAATGGCACGGACCATTTCGTCCACAGATTTATTGACAGATAAAGAGGGAGCGCGTAGGGAAAAGCTACTGTAATGCCACGAAAGGCATTTCTGATGCCTCGCCATTATGCAGTAGGTATACCTCTCATGTTCCGCTTTTGCGGTAGTAGAGACTATCAAGGGGAGTCCCCTAAAAAGTAGTTCCAATATGACTTTTCTATATCGGATTAATGCCTTATTATGTGGAGTGTTTTGAATGCAGAAAGAAGGAGCGAGGGGATAGGTTGGTGTGGTGGCCAGAAGGCCTAGCTTCGAGTCCCGAGAGAGATTTTTTCAGTCCTGTATCAGTCCCACCTGAGTACCGTGTGTAGGGAACTTCAATTTCAACTTTGCGTCCGTCGGATGGGAGGTTAAACTGTTGACACCCATTAATTTCACGCAGAAATATGCAGTTTAAAGCTACCAAGGGAAAATTGACTTTTATTTAGGCTAATGTTTTTGTGTAACCTGAAATAAAAAAAGGTAATCAATTTATAAATTTAATTATGGGGTAACTTGGATATTTGGCAATTCCACTTGCTGCGATAAAACCTCCTCGATCAGTTGGCCTTCTACAGGTCTATGAAACACCAACTAAGCGATGAATAGTTAATATTGAACTGGGTATTTTTCGATTCAATATCTAATGGCGTCACATCCGATTAATTAAGAGAAACCTTTTACTCAATTTCCTCTAACATAAAAATTTATTCATATATATTATAGTCTTGCCATATGCAACGAAATCAGATTGTGGAGATGATGGAAAATTCTGTTATAGAGTTGCAATTTATTTTAATTCAACACAGTGGGAAACTCTTAGGCGAACAAGCTCGTTTCAATTGAGGCAATTTCGTAGGCCATTTCAAAGCTCATTGCAAATTAATCACGGGTGTAAATGAACATTTTTATCCCTTTGAGGGCTTTCCAAGGTGTTGAAAACTAGTTTAAAGTTCATATTTATGAATTAAATGATCAACTCAGAAATAATATTACTTCTTGTTATGTCAGATCAAATCCGAATTAATATTACTTCTTCCAATGCTGCGTGCAGGCATATTTATTGTTTGTTCGTTGTTGATTGTATTATTAGAGGGCAAAATGCACCAGGATAATATAATCTCTGCTCGAAGGCAGTAATTTGTTAGTTGGCTTCCTAATGGAGTTGTTGTTGTTTTCTATAGTGTGGTGGATATTTTTAGATAGACTTCATAAACTACTCGCGAATTTGAATAGAGCCTTATCTGGGAGTAAGCAATTTTACCTGATTGCTCAACATTTAAAAGCCCGGTTGGGAACAATAAGTGAATAATGAGTGGTATTTAGTTCAAATCGGATAAACATTGCATGGAAAATCATTTTTCCTTTCAGGAGAAGGCTTCATAAATACTGAGCGTAATCTATCTTTTATGAGTCCGTTCCTTGACTGCATGCACTCTGACATGGAATGAATGTGGTAAGGTAATTAAGCATTTTCCCATACAAACGCGTTGATTGTGAGACCATGGGCTCCATCACGGATGTTCGTAACTCGGTCGCTCGCGTTATCGTTATGTTTTAACTGCATTCAGAGGAGCGAAAATGTTATTGGGATTCTTCAGAGGTGGTCTACTACTCCTAATCTCGGTTCTCTGTTAGTATGATAAGTCATCAGGGCGGTTTCCGTTCACATCTAGTTTCTGAAGAAGCTTGTGTCATCGGTGACGATAGTGACAGCACGAAGGAAGGATCCATGATCCCTCTTCCCCCCCGGTGCTTCCCTACCAGTCGGACTTGAGGTTTCCGTTGGCAAATTACTGCGGAATATTATTTTTTTGCAAAATGATCGGAGTTGTTGAGCCTTCTTTTTATTGAAACGAGCACTTTCTCTGTGGTCTGGTCTTTGACCAGTAGATGCCTACCCAGCTTTCACCTCTGTAAGAAAATACGAGGTGAGGAGGGAGTTGACACATTGCGATCATCTGACAATGGAAGGGAAGACGCAAAGGCAAAACTTTCTCACCGGCCAACGAATATGTACTGCGTTGTGTGAATACATATGTTTGTTTTAATTTAAATGCTCATTATACTGGTTTGGAGTCACGCCCGAGAGGATTGAGTTACTGCCTCCCGAGTCTCTCATTCGGCGAGATGAGCTGTCGCTCTCGAACCACGCCGGTGATCTGAGGTCAGAGGAATGGCCGGCGTAATTTGTAGCTTCGGGGATCGGCCTTCAGAGTGAAGAATGTATTTTTTTAATGCGCGGAGGTAGTTAAGTTATTATAAGGTTGGTGACGGATGGCGAGGGGTGGGTGAGGGGAAAGGATTCGATCCGTTGTCGATGGTCTACGGCTTCCACTCCAAAATACCACCTCACTCCATCGTGCTCGTAGTGGTGGTGACTTGCATTTCTAAATTGTTTTTTCTCTAACGAGCGAACTCGTGGCAGGTCGAATGGAAGGTGAAATCTGAGGTCGTCTTCACGTTTCCATCTTCCTCGATACGCCCTTTTTCACGAGCTATTTCCTCTTGCATATCATGTACAGTACATGAATAAGTTACTGCTTTGACAAATCTCAAGTGTTCCGGTAAATAGAGAACTACGTCATCGTGAATTGGTGACTGGCCTGGTTGTGGCAAATATGTCGTGAATACGAATTAGATTCCGATTGAATTGCCCGTTGAATGTCACGAATCATCAGGATATATCATTTTGAATATGCCATTGTCATGATGAATGCAAGGTTTACCTCTTATTTGGTTATTATGTAATAATATTAACCTTTTATGAGAAAATACTAATCGTATTAAAACTACTCTTCATTTTGTTATAATGAGTAAGTATTGTTGTATTTTTTCAGTTAAATAATCAATGCCATTCCCATTTTATAGTACTACAATGAATATATGTTTCGAGATCGATAATTAAAAACACCATATACGTTACACACACATAATACGATGTGATAACGCAATAAAATTATACAATGAAAAAAGAGATGCCACAGAAGCAAAGCTCTGCCGTTTTTCCTTTCCTATTTTTCGCAAAAAAAGGAATGAAATTCATGCGTATAAGGGTGTGGCAAATGAATCGATACCAGTACACTAAGCGTTTAGTGTGCTATAATTATGAATAATAATGGAGGCTGGAACGCGAAGGTAGAACCACGCATTATCTTCTTTTTAAAATAGTTATATAATGGCGAAGCCAAATATCTAAACAGCGAGGATGTTGATTACTTTCAGCTTCAGAAGGTGCTCAATATTAACTTCCAGTAATTATTCTTCTCCTTAGCTTTTCTTGGCGTATCTGTTCTCAGCTTGGAAACTAGCCCATATCTAGTTAATTTGCTTGTTGGTACAAAATACTTGAGCTCACTCCAGTTTCATCCACTGTAAAAGGATGAGAATTTTCACAAATGGCCTTGTATGAACGACTAGCATCCTCGCATAGGCGACATCTTCAGCTATGACTATCAGTCATGCTTTCAAACCGATCATATTTGACATAATGCTGTGTATTGTTTAATGTTGAATTTGTGATCTTCTCTAACTTAGGGGGTCGTGGTAGCCTAGTGAGTAGAGCAGTGAGCTATTGACCGGAGGGTCCCGGGTTCAAATTCTGGACACCCCCATCTAAAATCCTCGCGATTCAATTTTCTGCGTGTGAGAACTTCGTAGGAAATCGCAGGTGGCCCAGGGAAAGGAACTGATCCCCCTACCCTGAATGTGTGAATTTCACACGCCAATGGCTTAGTACGGGGCACGGATTAACATACGTACGGGGTGAGCTCTACTCTCACCTATCAAAGACCAACCTTCGGATTGAATCACTGAGTGAGTGAGTCTAACTTAGCAACATTTCTTTCTTTTGGGCTAAATGCTTCTCAGTTCAGGGAAATCTAAAAACAAGCTGCTGTAATTTCTAAGGAAGCTATGGCAGGTTGAGCATCGTGAAACCTCGTTATTTATCAATTAATCATGACGTATTAATTCTTAATTATTTATCAATTTTAATTACTGCAATCTGCGATTCTTTAATTTCGGTACTCATCAAGTTGTTGGGTACACTACACAACCATTCCATATTGAAGTGCCTTGAGAAACAGTTCGTGCCGTCTGAGGGTACTTTATTAATGAAGACGGGAAGATATTCGCCATTTCAACTCCCGACCCACAGTGGGCTAGAATCGAAAAAAATCTGGCCAAAATTCATATCTCCTATGTTTTTGGAACTAGAGCAATGAAATTTTCACCACGTCATGCTGGTTAGGTCTCCAACTTAAATCAAATGATTCGAGTCAGTAGACTAGTCGCGGACCACTTTAAAACAAAATGGCGGAAACCATGAAATCCACTTCGCTAGTAATCATACCGACGGTCAATGAAAATTAATTTTCCCTGAAGGAGAACATTATAAGCATCTAAAAATAACTATCATTCACTGCCGGATATCGATATTTGACGCATACTGCGTACTTCATAGAATATCAATGCAGACATCGATACAAGTATCGATACCAAAAACTACTGAATCTACTTACAAAATTAGCATCAGAATTTATTTTAAATGTGAGCGATGGGTTGAGTTTTGATTCATCTCGAATAATAAGAACAAAAGCGCTTTTATGAATACTTAAGATACAATTTATCAGTATTTACCTCACAAAATCTCTTCATCTGAGTCCTAGTCTACAGCATCACTGTCCTCCGAATCTGTTGACCCCTCTATCAGAAGAAGATTCTGTACCTCCTTGGACATTCTCCGTTTGTTTTCCGGTATTTCTATTTGAAATTAGTGGATCCGAACTTAGTAGTAATCTTCGGAAAATGTCCTCGAATGCTTCTTTCCCAGATATCTTCCTCGAGTGCCGCTCCCTAACCTTTTGATGCCCTTGTGCCTGGATTCCAGAGTTTCCTCCTCTCTTTGCTCCCTATCACTCTCCTGATAGATGGCTAATTCCGTAAAAACTCCTCTTTTCCGTGTCGATGAGCCGAAAACACTTGAGTTCTTCCACTTACAGCAGCAAAACAAGACTGAATCGCTCCGCGAAATAGAGTGGGGGAAAAATTTACGAAACCAATGGGAAATGCACAATTTTGGAAAAACCCTGAAATTATTTTGGCGAACCCGGCACGCACGTGTCTGAGAGAGACGATGTTCTGGGGCACATAAACCGATTTGCTTGTGAAGGGTAAATAAACTAATTAGCGGCATCTTTGGAAAACTTCTAGGAGTTTTAAATGTCGTCTTATCAAGCAAAGTGCTGTTCAGGAAACTATATAAAACTTGAGTGCGGGTGAGGGACCTTACTTGGTACAAAAGGCTGAAGGAATCTCTCAGAGTCGCAGAGGATTACCGCGGTCATGGAACTAAAACTTGAGTGCAGGTGAGGGATCTTGCTTGAGACAAAAGGCTGGAGGAACGTCTCAGGGTCGCGGAGGATTACCGCGGTCGGCCCGGGTATGACCACGCTCGCCTACGTGGCTTGTCCTGATGGAAGGGTGAAGTGACCGCTGCAGGGAAGGATCTACATTTCGTTGAATACAAGAGAACATGCTGCTGTTTCATATGCCTACTTCATGAGGTTATTAAGTGTCCAGCCAGGAGCCGCGAAAGTTCTTACCAAGAAATTAGAGAGCTCTCTCTATATTCTTGTTCTCTAATGTTTGTTCTCTATTCCTCGTGGTTCTTACTGTACTAACATATTTAAGCAACATCATTAGTCTTAGGTCCAAAACTACAGAGAAAGGGAAAAAATTCTGAGTACAGGTGAGTAGTAACAAATGAAAAATATTGATTACGCTAATTTCGGCGCCGGACGGTTGACCCGCCTCAAAGTACATTTTTCATCTTAAATGGCGCGGAGGCAAGTTGGGGCAAGGTTTTTTTTATAAACATGTAGTAAAGATGCTGGACTTTATGTGACATAAGTATCTCGGTGTCGTTATGTGTCGTTCCTAACGTTTTTGTTAACATTTTATGAAAATTGGGTAAAAAACAGGGTATTTTAATTGTTTAATAATTATCAACAAAAATTAATTAAAAAACTAAAATGACCACGTACTGTCTTTTAAAAAGGTGCTTACTTATCACTAATACTTTTAAAATAACCATAATTGCTTTCAGGTGGCCATACGAACAAAGAGAAGACACTAGATTTCGGGAAAAACCTGCTTCGTAGGATTTTGACAATTTTTTGTCAACTTTAACGGGCTCTACTGATCTAAAAAAGGCTCAAATATGAAAACAATTTTGGTTCTTTGTAGCGTGGATGTTGTAAAATCAAACTGTTATACTGCGGTGTCTCAATTTAGAAGTCAAAATTTTGAATTTTGGCCAGGTTTTGGCGATTCTAGCCCACTGTGCGACCTATCACTCATCCGATGTTATGTTAGTTAGGGGAGATGACCGACAGCTAAGGTCGTTTGCGCCAATTAGGACAGGTGGGTAATTGGGTAACAGTAGGAGTTTTCAGGGAACGGAGGAAGGATAGAGAGAAACCCGGCGTCGGCATTAGCCTACTCTTTACAACAGGCGCCGAAGGGACCACGACTTATCATCCCAATCGACGGACTGAGTATTGAACCATAAATGCCCTTCACTAGGCACTCAAGTAAGGACCGATTTGCCAATGAAAAATCCGCCACTGCCGGGAATCGAACCCGGGTCTTCGGATGGGAGGCCAGTACTCGAGCCACTACACCAACCCGATCGCCGCACTCATCCAAGATTAAGTGATTTCAACATTGTTATTCGATTTTTATAGTTGAGACAGTCGAACATGATTGATAGGTTTCTACCGACTCCGGTAGATTTTGATGGAGTGTCCCTACTCTACTTCACATTTAATTCATCTCTCGGCTCCATCCCAATGTTTGTCCTCTCTTCAAGTTGGTATCATTCCTACCCTTCTTCATACTTTCCGTAATATCTCTTTTCTTTCTTCTTCGACCTCACTTACCCAGCACTTTCGTTTACGATCTACAGAATTCCATTGCACTAACGCACCTGTTCCATTCACCTACTCTGCCTCCTTCTAATTTCTGCCAGCAACCTTCTCTCGTCAACCATACATTTTGAAAATCGCGCATGCCAAAAATCTTAATAATCATTGGCTTAATGTAAAATACATTATATAACTATGTGATTTTTATGGCTTTATGCCGTAATTTACTCACTTTTATTATGAATTGATTGCATTGAAAACAATCAATTAGGCTTCGCTTGATGGTTCGGATACGCGGATGGAAAATAGGATTTGGTTGTGCCATATTTCCAAATTTATGAATTTCTGAACCCTTTCATTCCAGTAGTTGACATTAATGCTGACCCTCTTGACACTGACACTCAACACCGAGTTGGCGTTGACTTATTTTTGTCACCATCGCCTTTTGGTTTTCTACCAGTCATTATTGGTTTGGTTGCAAAACTGCTTTGCTTTCACACCTACTATTTACTACTTCCTTATTATTTCTCTTCAAAGTTCAGCGCACTTCCTACCACTTTTCATCCAATCAAAATGCTTGCCCTTTTCCTCCCGCTTTCTCGTACCCGTAGTATTCTTTCTTCTATAATGACACCCTGTATAAATTGCCCCTAGCTACTTGTCTGGACTCCCTGATCTCTGCTTTCCCCTCATATCATTTAGCTATCCCATTTCCTCCTCCACAATCCCTATCACGTCTTTGTTTGTCGTCTGCAATCCACTATTCCCTCTCCATATCCACATCTTTAAGTCTTCCAACATAATCTCACACCTGAAATATGGGTTCTAGAGTCCATTGACGCCACATGGCTCATACCCCCATAGGTAACATACAGTTATTCTTCTTCGTGTGAAGAATTGGGAATTTGCTAATAGTAACTAGATTCTAGTGATATCATCTCTCGTATTCAGAAGGCGAATTCTTTAGCTTGACTTTAAAAGCGGTCGCACAAATCAACGTTTTTCCAAAAAAATACCCCATCATCCATTTTCCTTGGCCTCGCCTCTTATAATTCCATTTTAGCTTTTAAACATCGAGTTCAAAGTCTGAATGCTCTAGTTAAAAAATAATGCTGAATGAGGTGATATTTTCCACTGGTAGTGAATTAAGTTATTCTTTTACGTCTTAGAGTTCTACTGCTGGGAAGCCTTTCATTTTTTCGTCCAATTTCTCTACTGCCTCCTCCCCGAAAAATCATTTAACTGTACGTTTTGCTGGGACGTTTCAGATTTAGACCCATGAATGAAACTGATCTTTCAAACACTACTAGACAACACTTTTTCCACAAGGAACGGGATTATTGTTGTTTTTAATCCTCTTGGCGAAGTTGGGTTTCTGATGGACCTTTTCAAGGCTACCGCCGCCACTCAAGCAGCGTTCATTATGTTACTACTCTCTTTATTTCAGCATACTTCCTACCTCTCTTTATCATATCTGAAATGCCTACTCCTTCCTTACCTCTTCCTCGCTTAGGCTATCACTTTTTATTCCGTCAAAGGCTTCATCAATCCATTGCCCCTAATTGCTTGATCTTGCCAACCTTCAACCGACTCATTCCAGCAGTTTCCTCTCTGCTCCTATCGTGCCGACTCGTTTTTCTTCCTCTCCTTCCGACGCATTCTCGCCATCCGTCTTTCTTTTCGGCGGAGGCTATCCAAAGAAAAATCACCGTAGTTGGAAAACTCAGAAAGCATGCTCAGGTTTTTTTTTCCCAGGCGGACAATATGCATCAGTTTTGAGCAAGGAATGAAAATGCTGACCCAGGCGGCATCCTTGAGGCGAAAGTGTTTCTCCGAGAGAATCAAGGATTGTCCGCTTGTCAGTCAACCGCGAACAGGAAATATACTAAAGAGGTATCATTAAGGGAGATTTACGACTGGTGATCCATATCACTTGAACCCTCGGGCGAGACCAGTTGGTATGCCGTTTTTACATTAACCCCACAGTATCTTTTGCTTCTCGGAAGAAGAGATTCGAAGGGCGCTTTTTGCTGATAGTGAAAAAGGCAAACAAAGACGGGGACTGGCCCTGTGGGGAGTCTCGAGAAACATCCGAGCATCGGAATTAGTCTCCCGATATGGTTCCCTTACGGAAGTGACACCGTGCAAATATTCAACGCCTCCTTTTTTCTCTCTCTTTTCCTCCTTGAGAAGGAAAAAAGTTCATTTGAGACAAGACATATTTCATCCAAACATTTTCACATGATGAATGGAAAAGGCTCTGTGACTGATGTTTACCTTCGCGTAAGGTCAAAAAGCGACGGGGACTATTGGTGACTTTAACGCCTGCAAGAGATTTTTTTCTGCGAAAACGGCGATCGAATTTTTTTCAGACTTTTATATCTTTCTGTAATTCTGTGTTAAGATCCTGTTGATTTAAATTATATTTTCAAGGAATAGCATTGGGCTGGTAATGGCTTTCGAGCGTTCCTCTGCGTTTGGACCTGAAGACGCCAGCAGGATAGGTACCTGGAGAAACTGTTGTTGCCCAAAGACTCCCTAACGCGGAGGAACGACCGAAAGCCATTATCAACGACAATCGCCGCGAAAGCCTCAGATTTAATTAAAATAGCAATGGATCCATAACTATTCTTTAAAGGGGCTCGGAATAATGTATAATGTCAATTGCAAAATCGCAGAAACTGCATCAGAAACTGTAACACAAAGCCTGCGGCGTAAAAACGCCGTCTTTAGTCCGAAGGTTATTTCAAGTGGTGCAGGTTAAATCCTACCATTTACTGGGTACCATGGTATGTGATATTAATTTACCAGTTTCTTAACAATTAAAACTTTGGTTTATAGGGAGTAGTTGTTAAACCATAAATTATAGGTATTTAAGTTTTGTTATAGTTTTTCTTTTCGCAAAATAATAAAGCGCAATGTGAATTAATCCAAGGGTTCAAGGTGGGAAAACGAAGAAATAGATCATCAATGTTTGCAAATTATATGTTTGATTTAAAACGGTTGGTCAATATTTTACCTCAGTGTTGCAAGTCGAAGGAAAAGGATATTTTACTCATAAATATAAGAGAGTTGGGCTATGTGCATAAATAAAGTAATAATAATTCAGGCGAGAATGAGACTAAAATGTCCCTTCTGCCATCTAACTCCTGTTAAAAATTTTCCTGCATAAATTATTATTGCTATGACATGCACAATCACAATGAGAAGCAGAAATTAAAAATACATGATTCAAGAAATTAAGCAAAACAAAATGAAAACAAGATACTCAACGTAGGTAGCAATATTAAGAATCAGAGAAACCATGGAATGTCAAAGTATTTACAATAGGAAACTTCAGTATCACAGTAAGCATTTCAAGATTGACTTCATGATTCACAGTTTTCATGTGTCTTACAATGTGAACACCAATCTATTGGGATGTCTATACTAGATAATTGCCATTGGAACAACAAATGAAACCATCGGGTTGATCACACAGAAGGTTATATTGATATATGTGAATAGTCTTGCCTCCAACTAATCATAAAAATGTGGATTTTAATGGGTAATAGGACCCATGGAGGTTTTTGGTAGGGGGAAGATTTCCTTTTCCCCGGCAATTGGAAATTTCCCACGATCCCTGTTAAAAATTTCCCCTCTGTCCCCAGCTGTTCACTCCCCAGGAATACATGGCCATGTTCCAGCGGGAGTGTGGGGGAGACAACAAGGGTGTTTCCTCCATGTCCCCACCATCATCCAATGGGGAACTTATATGTTCCAGGAGGATTCTCTTTCTTTCAGGGGGAAAACCTCCTCTCCAGGAAAAACCTCCATGTTTTTCAGCAGGAGTTTGCATACTACAGCTTGCAAGCCACATGCAGCTCTTTAACTACATGCAATTGGTTCTCAAGTAATATTGAACATGAAAATTAAACTATCATACCATAATTGTATCTATAAGAGGATATATTGGCATCTGTAAATAAATCATTCACTTCTTCCTTACTTTACTCACACATTGGAATTATGCCTTAAAATTAAAAATGAATTTATCATACTTTTACAGAGATATAATTAATACTATACTTCTAAATTACACTTGTGAGAGATATGTTTGGCTCCTTCATCTGAACAGTTTGCCGACTCATGTTCTAGAGCATGGGCCACTACCTTATCTGGAGCATCTGCCGCCAGTGCAGCAAATGAGTAGCCAAATGTGCCACAACATCCAGAAACAGAAATTGTAATTACTTTTTATTGAATGTGCTGCAATAGGGAATTCATATGTATGCACATTCACCACACTTCTAAACCAAATTCAGCACTTGTGGTGATTGGCAATGGGGTTGACTATACCTGTTCTAGGGGAACCTCTTGAGTTCTAGGGGGACCATAAACATTCCAAGGAGAATAATCTTATTGGAAAAGTACCCCCCTGAAACAGTACCCCTCCCAAAGTCCCTCGAGGAACCAGGGGAACCTTTGTACTTGGATACTCATATGTGCATTTCATGCATTTTACATGGAGTGCCCTAAGTGACTACACTATTAAAAACCAGGGACACATAGCTTTATGCTTCACCAAATTAGATATAAGGTTGCTCATCAAAATTGCACAACTAAGAAAAAATCATAAATTATGGAAAAAGTTACATTAATAAACTCTCTGGGCTAGACCTGAGTTCCAATGATTACTGTGTTTACTATGTATCTCTGTTGTGTTAAGGTTAAAATCATGACCTGGCGATAATTAACATACAAATCTTGAAACCTTAATGAAAACGTTGAGCAAACATGTTTGGAAAAACTTTGAAAGGGTATGTTGCTTCACTCTGCTTAAGGTGTGACCGAATGGAACAATAGACAATTAACAGCAATAATATCACCAGTAAACATAAAGCAGGATACACCTTAACATATCCAGCACATAGGCACCTACAACTTGGCTGCAAGTACACTTTAATAGTACATATTCTGTGATCATACCACTTTACCTGTACCTACCTGTTGATAATTTTTTATATCCATCCTTTAACATGTAACATTAGCTATCTCTCAGTTAGTTTCACTGGTTTCACCCCTCTTCCTTTTGTGAGCTTTAGATTGGGTCACTTTTTCAGGATATTTCTCTTTTATCTTTACATATTTCACATGTATGAACATATATTTCCTTAAATAGTTCCAAAATTTTATATAGTGACTCCATATTATTGAACTGTAAAGCACTGAACCAGTTGTTTTATTTAAAAAAAACAAACATGCTAAAATTAGGACAGAAAATCAAGTGCAGGTGTGATAGGAATATAGGTTTAAATTTTGCTATCCAAATACTGTATCAAAGCTCATTTATTGTCAACTATAAAAATTGAGTAATAGCTGCCAGGACAGTTCCTATAATATTATATTATAGTCATCTATAATATATATTATAGTTACTATCTAGTAAGTAAGGTTTCAGATTAAATAGTGATTATATTATCCTCTACTGACAACATTCCTTTTGGCACAAACAATTTTAGCATTTGAACTAGGTACCATCCACTTCCTAATATCCGTGTTATGAGAAAAGTTATTTTATCACTCAAATAAATGCATATCGTGAGTTAATAGCTTAAGCAATTGACCAATTAGCTCTTTACAATATCTTTTTATCTTAGAAGTCCTACGCCATAGCTGTTGATTGTAATTTTCAACAAATCCTAGGCATATTTCGTAGTATAAGGCATCAATTTGTGAAAATGAATCATTTTAATAATGAGGAATAATAGAAGAACAAGGTCCTATTTTCACTCTACATTGAACACCAACCATGGTTGTGACAACTAAGTGTAATTGTCACGGTAATGATAATGACACTTAGTGGTCGAAACCATGGTTGATGTTAAATGTAGTGTGAAAATAGTACCTTTCTTTGTTTACTCCTCACCATGGAAATCCTGGAGATGTTCATGGAGAGGTATTACTTGTGTAAGTGTCACCATCAGCGACAGACTGGCACCAACCCCATCCCCCTGGGTGGCTGACTTCTGTTCCTAGTGTGTTGCATCTAGAAAGGTGCTGAGGCTAGGCGTACCTTGCCCATGAGGTCAATTGGAGGTGACCACCAGGGTGTCACATGGGGGATGCCAAGGAGCTAGGAAGCCGGGCATTGAGGTGGCGAACAGTCAGGTGTGAGACACATTAGTGTTATGAAGTAAACACCTAGTGCCAAATTCTAAGTTGCATTTTTGCCGTCCCCTGCTGTTTTATAACCCATCCCTGAAACAAACCTAACACTTGTTTATTTATCTCACTCTCTAGTTGTGTTCAACACAAATGTTGGTTCTTGGCAGGTGAGGGTGGAGCGTGAAATTCACTCATTCAGGGTAGGGGGGCCAATTCCTTACCCTGGGCCACCTGTGATTTCTCACAAAGTTCTGACATACAGAAAAACAAATGGCGAGGATTTTAGGTGGGAGCATTCAGAATGCTCTTGCCCGGGATTTGATCTTGGGACCCTCCGGTCAGTAGCTCAGCGCTCTACCTACTAGGCCACCAAGACCCCTTGTTTATTTATGTATCATCTGTATTCTGCATTACTGATTTATTGAGTGAAATCTACAACCCATCCCCAAATCATGCAGTTCTATGGCGTGAGAGGTAATAAATTACAATTTACAACATTGTAAAAGTCTGGGGAAAGCAACTTTCTATAGTGAAAATAATTTATTTTGACCTGATTGCATATCTCAATGCATCAATTTAAGGTACAAAGGGGTCAAATATTGGCCAAAAGCCACCTTTTAGATGGGTACATAAGTGAGTTAATTAAGGGAGGTTAATAGGTATTGGGGGATGTGGAAGGAAGACAAACATGAGGTCAGCGAGGTTGAGTTATTGCGTTGATACTGAAATTGTGAAATATCAGAATCCGATTTGCACACAATTGCATAGCTACAGTATTTTGTCATCCACAGAGTATTTGGTATCAGCACTCACAAATGGCATGAGATGCACCTGGAGAGAAGAGGAGAAAATTATGTAGTCCAGGTGGGTAGCCATGTAATTCCCAGTTCTGACCATGGATTGGTGGGTTCCCCTGGGAGACTAAGGGCCACATTCAGAATCTCAACGATAGTATCACTTCTACTGCTTACGTCATAAACTCTGTTTCTATGATTGAAATCGTGTACAAATTGTTTTCAATACTGTTGAAACTGTTCACAGATACATACTTCTAAGTGTCATGCTATGAAGTAACACCACCTTCACAAGGAGAATCTGTAAACAATTTCGAATAGTAATTGCGAAGTCATTGTAGAGATTTTATGATGTAAGCAGTAGAAGTGAGACTGTAGTAGAGATTCTGAATATGACCCCAGTGATTTGATGACACCATTTCTGAATCTAAGACTTAGTATTATATTACCTGTATGATATATCTGAGTCACTAAACCTTTGGATGGAAAAAAATGAAATTTTTATAAGACTACAAAAACATGTCATGGGTCAATAGCATGCCAACTGGCCGGCTGCCACTATAAAGATAAAAATCACTGTTTTAGTGTTTCTCAACCCTTTCTGTAAAAATAGTTGTATTTTTACCAGTCATTATTTCATCCCAACCTAAACACTCCACCATCAATTAAATCCGACCCTTGCAAACAAGCTGCAGTACAAAATTCCTCATTGATATCCAATATTTTCCTCTAGGGAATTGGTTCCTGCTAGTTCTTTAAGCTATTTAAACATGTCACCAACATTTCTCTCTTAGGGTGACCTCCCATTAAGATGCATTCTAATGTTATCACTCTAGGTTCTTTGGATCTATTTTTATTCCAACAATTGAAATTATATCACCATCTATTTTGTATCTGTTACTGTTTTGCCAATTTCCTGTTCATTACTAAAGAAAATACAATACTGACTCGCCTCCTCCACAATTTACTTCTAAAAACCATTGATAGATTTTTCTGTCTGTCTCGCAATCTTTGGACTATCACATCGATGTAATAGTCCAAAGATTGAGAGATATATTCATATTTAGATCTAAATATGTATACTGTCTTCATTGAATGATTAATATTTTCTAAATCCTTAAGGAAGGTAATTACCTTGATCATGGTAATGATATTTATGTCCCAATTTTTTCACGTGCAAACTAAAGGTGTATCTTTGTTCATACGGACCCTTCTATTCATAGTAGGTATCTCCACAGCGGCGTATGCAGGATTTCCTTCTGGGAGATTTCATCAATATTTATGTGCATCATCTTAAAATGATATATTTAGAATATTATTCACTAAAACAATAATTAAATTAACATTCTCTTTTCGTGAAGACAATTTAACTTTAGTTTCAGCCCAATAAGCAAACTTCTAAACGTTAGTGCAAAATGTATATAATATCGTAATATATATAATGGGAATGTTTTGGAGGGGGAGGGGTTAATCCTAAAACCCCCCACCTTCTTTATGCCTCTGCTTATTTATACCTACGGGAGTTTATTACAGACAAGGATTACCAATCGTTAAAAAAAATGAGGTACCTGTAGGATTTTTGCTGGCCGGGTATTAAAAGTGTTTCATCTTACATAAAAAAAGGAGTACCTGACATCGGTTACAATTTTTCCCCCTCGGACATGTTGTACCTACAAAAACTTATTGTACCTATGTCTTCCTCCGATAAACGACGCGCACAAACTACGTACGACGAATTTAAAATATAATTTTACCTTCGATGAAATCTCTCCCATGTATTCCTCTGAATTTCGTTCATTCAATTTTTTAGAAAAACTTTAGTATCGCAAGAGGTGGGGTTACTATTACAGTCAGGCCGAACCGGCCGAACATATCTTCCTTCGCCAGTTTGAACGATTTTTCCAAAATGCTCCTCCAGTTATACAGTTATAAATAAATATTTTTAATATCACGGAAAAACTAATAAACTACGTAAAATTTGAAACCTATAGTTTTAAAAATGATAAGATACGTTTAAATTGAGGCGGACTGATGTTAATACATCTTGCGGATAATTTATGAATTAAGACGTCAATGTAGGATTTTCCGTAGCCCGCCACAAGGACCGATTTGGCCCGCCAGGATCGACAGCAGTGACATCAACGATCATCATTGAAAATTCTACATCCTGGTAACAGGTGGCATGGAGGTATATTCGATTGTCAATTGTGAAGTTAATTTCTGCGATTTCTGCACATGATTTGATAGTGCGGCGAGGAATATGGATTTAAGTTTTCTTTCAGATCTTCATTTTAAATTTAGGATTCTTTCTTTACGAATAAGTTATGAAATCTGAATATATGACAACTATAATATAGAGGTTATTGTGATTCCAAGAGTTGGCTGTTATTAAGTGATAAGTTTTGTGTTAGCTGCTGCCATAATGTTTACGGGAAAAGGAATACGTTGTTTTGAACAGTGACATAAGCTGTGTGGAAATATGCACAATGCTTGCTCGGGATTATAGAATTCTTCCAATCATAAATGAGGTAAGCTGAAAGGTTCATTTGGACTATAACAACCAACTGTCATGTGTATAATAATTGACAAAGTGTAAATAGAAACAGGTGCTATTTACAAATAGAAACAGATTCTATTTACAAATAGAACAGGTTCTATTTTCTGTTCACGCATTCATTCATTTGTACATTTTGGTGTGGTTATACGGTGAATTTTCATGTTCATTGTCACGTTCATGCATTTGCACATTAACTTGTACGTGTTAATGTATCGTGTAACCAGGCCTTTATGCAAGTGTTAATCCAGGGCAGTGGATCAATAGTGTAAATGTTAGCTGGGGCTCATATCCCCAATAGTAAAAAGGTAGATGTAATGTTTAGGCCGAACGATCGTTATACGTTGCTTTGCATACAATTTGTATGCTTTCCATACATCTTGTATTAAAAGTACACAATTAATACGTTTTGTATACTTATTGCATACATTGTATAAATTTGTATAAAAATTGTTTTGGGCCAAATTTGTATGCTCTCTATACAGCCTGCAGGCTTTCTGTACACAATCCGCTGTAAACAAATCATACAATTTGTATACAATTTTTTCATAGGGGGGACGAACCCATAGAGCATATGTCATGTAATTATTCGTATAGGTTGGGTCGAAATCTAGACTACGGTGTATCCCCATATTTACCTAAACAATACTCGTGGTTGTTCGGGGTAAATTGAGTTGAACAGGTTCAACTCAAATTATCCCAACATTACACTAATTTCAAGATAAACTTTCAATGAAGATTTTCTGATCGAACACTTGAGTTACGATTGTCCATGTTGGTTACTTACTTCCTAGCCAACACGCAAAATTTAATATCTTAATACGAAAAGAGATGAACAAGTTATGCATTCGTATTGTATTTTTCGGTTGAAAAATGTAGTTTTATATACAGGTATATATTAAGATTGGCTTCAGTAGATGTCTGATTAATAAGATTATTATAGTTACTTGAATTTCATGTTGACGGAAATATTTTTTCAGAAGTCTAAAAACTTACGAAGGGAGTGTTCGATGCTGAAGCTAGTCTGATATTAGGATGCTGACGAAACTTGGCAGGCAGGTATTCCCTGATTAATGATTTACGAATCACCTCCCTCATCGGGTTATAAATCCAATAACTTCAACAGAAAAGTTTTAAATATTTTGTTACAATCATAACGCTTGAAATTACGCATCTTCCATCATGGGAAGCTGGGTCATCTGGGTTTTTCCATCGCAGTTTTGTTGTACTACCGTCCTTGGTTATTAATATTTCTAACATGTTTGTCCAGGATACACTTTACCTATCTTACGTATTAATTGCGTAAATTACGTAATTAATACGTAAAAAACGTCATTGGCCACCATTTGGGTTTCGAAGACCAAATCTGGCTCGCCCCTGGTAAAAATAAACTCCTCCGTGGTGGGTAGACGGAGGGTAAAGGAAGGGTAGTACCCTCCATGGTGGGTAGTTATCCTCCGTCAACCCATGCTCCACACTCCGTGGAGGGTTAGGGAAGGGTAGCACTGCCCTTCCACTACCCTCGCTGGGAACTTCGTCGCTTACCCTCCGCCTACCCTCCGTGGAGGGTTAGGGAAGGGTAGCGTGAACCCTTCCTCTACCCTTGCCTGAACACTCACGGCCTACACGCCGCTTACCCACCGTGAAGGGTAAACGGAGGGTAGGCGTACCCACGTCTACACTCCGTGGTGGACTCACGGCTACCTACCGCCTACCTCCGCCCTACCCACCGTGGAGGGTAAGGGAAGGGTAGCGCTACCACGCTACCCTCGCTCTACCCTTGCTAGAACGCGCACGGCTTACTTGTCGCGACCGATTTACCTTAGGAGATAAACCACCCGTGTCATATTGAAGAGGCGAGGCGCGTTCATAGGAAAAAATAGCGTTTAACTAAAATTTAATTAATAATTGACTTGACGCCCATGGGGCGTCTATCGAAAAAAATAGGATGCTATTTATTCGCTTCTTAGAACTAATAGCGAATTCTCAGATTTGAGCATGTTCTTCTGTGTTTACTGTCGGAAAGATTCTGGAAAAATCATGTCATATATGCAGGAAAACTGCCTTAGAGTCTGAAGGAAAATGGAGTAGACGTCTATTGCGTATTTTTCATCCCGTGATGTTTTCTTTCCATGATTCATGACAAATATTAACAAATCCCTGAGGAAAAGCGCTGAAACAAACGACTATGACTTTGCGCTTTTAAGTTAATTTCAAACTTATTAAAAATCCACCCATCCTTTTTCGATGCTAATTATCCTTAACTTACGACGTGTTTCGCGCTGTTCCCATGAGCGGCGCCGTTGCCGGTGTGGGTTTTCAAATCCGGTGCTAGTATCGCGCTAACGTTAATTTCACGCTGACTTTTACAATAAATCCGCCTTTAACTAGCTGGAAGATCAGATCTACGCTGAAAAGTTCGTGAATACTGGATAATTATGTCTGCCGTATTGACGTAAGTGTGCCTACAAGTAGCGCCTGGGATCGCGTGGCTCGTCCGACGATTACGTAATAATAACGACGTAGCGGCCAATTTACTTTCATAACAGTTCCATCCCTAACATCGGCCGGCAGTCGTCCTTCGTACTGTAGCTGTAATGGTCGTCTTGTCGATCCTTGCAGATCCAAGGACATAATAATGCTGTTGTTTCGCGGACTGAATATTTAACATAAGCGGGAGAGCAACAAAAGAACAACGGAAAGCTAGGGATATCGAGAAATTCGTAAATGCCCGTAAATGATTGGCACATTATTGAGGAAAATCTTATTTTTCTCTTCTGGAGTTGAAAGACTATCAATTATGTATATTCATAACGGTCATGCTCAGTGACGTAGCCAGGATGTTCTCCGGGAGAGGGGGAAATAAGTTAACGTTCCATAACACAAGTTTGTTATTGCCCCTTCTTGAAAAATATTATGATTTCTTTATACAATTTGTATTAATTATATTTCTCCCTCTCGTTGAATGTCAACGGGCACCTTCAGCTAGTCGACCTGTAATTTTTCATTTGACTAATGAGCCAGGGGGGGAAAGCGCCCCACCGTGGCTACGCCCTTGGTCATGCTTAGTTGTACCCACAAAATGGTAATCGGGAAATGTCTTAAGAATGCAAAATAACCGTGTCAATATTTTTGTAAAGTGAATAGTCACGAACGAATTAATGGCAGCCAGCACCCACATAGCAGGAATACGTCTCGGATACATCTCTGAGACATCTCGAATATCACATGTGATGTCTCAGAGATGTTCTTGAGACCTACGGAGACATCTCTGAGACTTCTCCGAGATGTCACTATGTCCAAAAAAATGGTCTCTGAGATGTCTCATGAGACATCTCAGGAAAGTCTCAGAGATGTCTCATGAGACATTCGAGATGTATCTGAGACACCTCTGAGATGTCCCAGAGACATGCTCCATGTATGAGATTTTACTCTCAGGTACGTCTCTGAGATGTCTCGAATATCTCGTGTAATGATCCAGAGACATTCGCCAACCTTTGGAGATGTATAAATATCACATATATCATACATACTTCACAAGATATTCACAGATACTACTGTAACATTATTGAAGTTTATGGACACTTAACAGCATATTCAAATGTTTACACTGTAGTTATTTAATACCTCACAAACCACCTCACTTCTCTTGAGTGGTGCGTATTAAAAAATTGACAAACTGGAATAAAGGGGAAATTATTCAAGGGAGGATGAATATAAATATGAACTTCAAATTGAAACACTCAAAATTTGACCATTTCAACTGAATCACTCATGTCAATTAGGCCAATAAATACTTTTAAAATGTTATACTGATTGTGAAATGAATACTACCTCTTTGATGTTAAAAATAATATTTTATTGGCCAATAAAATATTTGAAATTAAGACAAATTGGGAAAATATAATATACATCAATTTACACTCGCATATTCCAACGATAGCCATTTTCTTGCCCAGATATGCACCGCTGCTCCATTTTGTATTTTCCCAGTCTTTAAAAGGCACGCATTCCCACAAATAATGCCCAAGAACACCTGTAGAAATAAAAAAAAAAGTAGCTGATATTTATAGTATAGAAAGCACTTATGTAAAACCTATCAAATCTTTATATCTTGGGGTATAAGTATTTATGGCAATTATAGACTGTAATGCTTTTGCCTGGGTAATATTACTTTAATAGTAATGTGTATTACGTAAGTAGATACTATAAGTTACAAAGGTCCAAGGATCTACAAACATTGCATTTCATGAGTAATCCCAAGAGTTTCCTTATTATTGCCATATTTATGAATCACAAAATTAGGCCAACAAGTTCTAAACTACTTAGATTTCCGGAATAACTTCTTACCCACATTAATGATATCCACTCAACAAGAATGTGCTATGTTCAGGTTCGTCCATAAATATCCACTTTAGTGCAATTACAATAGTTTATTTCTGTGGTGTCTCTCAGTTCACTGCACCATGTTGTTTTCTTTCACGCTGAAAAGCATAAAAGTTATGTTAACAAGTACATCAAAATACCATTAGTGTAATAAAACTGATCATTAATGCAATTAAATCTGGAATTAAACTGATTTTAAGGGTTGCTTGCCTCAAAAGGCTCTTTTGCAATTGATCCGAATGGAAACCCAAAGCCTCTTAATTCTATGCACCGGGAAATCATCAACTTTTCCTTCTTACTGATTAGCTTGCACATATTCACGATTAAAGTAACGTAATATCGTGCACTGTTTTTGCTAGTTTGGCTACCAAATGCAGCACGTCGCGAATGCTTGAAAAACATTTTAAGCGTAAAAGGAGTTCATTAAGCAAATTTATTAATAAGAGAATGAACGAAACTTACCAATTGATGCTCCGATAATAGCGGTGCGGTGTATATATCACTGATTGACGATTCAACCGATGACTTCCATCAGAGTAAAATACTAATAATACTATTATTATTAATAATACAATTATCACCAACCACATGACCGTCGCCGTTCAATGTGAAATAATGCGTCAATTGATGTTCCGTTGTTTCCCAGAATTCAACTCTAAAGTACGTGCTTCGAATTTCAAAAGCAGAAAAGGGTTGCATTTATCGGAAAATCTTTAACATGGCATTAGTATACTTTACAGCAATGTTTTTAATACCAGGAAGGGGAGAATAATTATCATGGTGGAGTAAATATTTCTTAAGGTTGCTTTACAAGATAAAATTTCTTGTACAAATGCTTGTATAAACTGAATGAAATTGTATGTTTGTCTGAATGGAATTAGAACAGGCTATATTTTCCATTCAGACATTTGCACAAGCGTTCACACAATTTGGAAATATTTGGAAAAAAATTTCACTCTATATTTTCTTTTTGATCCACTTGTCACAATGCTCCTATTCACTTGGTGAAAAATCCCCAAGTCTTGAACGGTTATCGTTTGATAAAACTAGCAGGACACCAGCGTTAACTTTTACCATTATTATCTTCAGAATTGCTCCGAAAAATAGGTAAAGAAGGGGTACGCGGCATTTAAATTATGTGAAGAATTATTTTCGAACGTCTCACGATTACCTCTCTGAGACGTCTCTGAGACGTTCGCGATGTTCGAGATATTCGAGACTACAGTGAGACGTCTCCGAGACATTCATTGCTATGTGGGCAGGGCCATATATATGGCCTCCCAACTTTCAATTGTTGACGGAAAAGCAATTGTAGGATGTTAGGTGGATTGAAGCGTAGTGGTTACAATTGAGGTAGGTGTGTGGGACTACAGGAATATTGTAATTAGACGTAGGTATCATATGTGTAATAAAGATAGCATGACTTAATTTCGAGTTCCTCTACTTATGTTTATTTTCTTATTCAATTTTTGGTTCTAGGTGCCCCCAAGCAAATAGTGATTTTTTGATTGCCAAATTTTTTTGCTACATAGGTACAGCTCCTCTGTACACTTCCATGCTCCAGTCAACGTTTTTGTGTATTGCTTGTGAACGCTAACGTCCACTACATGAAATGTTCTTTCCACCATAATTTGTACGCTTTCGTGTCTCATTCCCTTCCCCTACCCACCACGGGTGCACCTGCTACCCTTCCTCTACCTTCGGAATGTTCTAAACTACCCCTCCTCTACCACTGCTTGAGGGTAAGGCGTGGATACTGCTACCTTCCGCCTTCCGCCCGTCGTGTCAGTTTCATACCCTCCGCCTACCCTTCATTTTTGCCAGGGGCACACAGGTAAAGAAATAGGTTAGTAATTTCATTGAGTTTTTGTGACAGCTCTTGATCTTTGGAAATAATAAATGTCCATGTTTCAAGAGGTTACATGTTAAAAATCCCTCGGCCTCCTATGGGCTGAATGACCAGTGAAATTGCAATTTTAGTACTTTTCCCTAATATTATTTCGATTCCCACTCTTAAATATGGGTGTTATGAATGAGAATTTTAAGGAATTTGGAAAGATACCAACAGAAAGAGAAAAATAAAAAGTAGAGGCAAGAGTAGCAGCCAGAAATGAGGCAAACAATTTTAAAATGAATGGAGAAATACAATCAGGGTCAGGTCCTTTACTAATATCAAGAGATTCTAACTTTCTCCAGATTATACTCTCCTCGATAGTACAAGGCAGGATTAATTGGTCAATATTGTAATTATAATGTGGTATCACAGTAGGTGGACTATCAAAAACAGTTGAAAAATATTGAGCAAATAAATCTGATATATCCTTAGAATTAGTACCGCTTTTAGTATCAAGATACATTTCTGAAGGAAAGCTCACTATCTTTTTTAAAGTATTTGCATGGTTCCAGAAATGTTTTATATTGTGAGGTATGCCAAGTTGAATTTTGTCAATGTAAGATTTATTACCGGACCTGCATAGTTTTCTTGTATAGTCTCCTAGCATTGGAGAACTTAATGATAATCATCGTCAGAATGAGTTAGCTTATATTTTTTGTAATGAGCCTTTTTTAAATATATGGTCTCAAGCAGTTTACTAGAAACCCACCTGGGAAACTTAGAGAAGTAGTATATTAAAAATTTGGGCACAAAGAGCTCAAGATCTTTAAGATTTCAGCATGCCTAGTTATCCAGGGAGTCATCCACATTAGAAGCATTATATACAACATACCAGTCAGCAAAAGCTAAGTAATCAGTAAATCCAACAATATTACACATTTTATAATCATATATATAATAAGAATTTAGATCCGATACTTCAGAATTAACGCTCAGTTTATCATAATATATATCATAATTGACCATAAACAATAATGCAGGATGGTATCCTTCTATAGGAAATAAAACTTCATTGGTTTTTTGAACCTCTAAGTCTGAGGAAGAGAATACTAAATCTAATAACTCACCATGCGAATTTATATTATAATTACACTGCCTTAATTATAAATGAGAGAACTTGTCACTCAAAATTTGTGCTGATGAACTAACTGCATTGGTTTGAAGGAAACCATCACTATTCCAATTTACTTGAGGTAAGTTGAAGTCTCCACAAATTATTACCTCGGTATTATTCATAAAGGCACTGAGGAGTTCTTCCACACCATCACCTAATTGTTCATACAATTTAGTAGGCGATTTAGGTGGGATGTAGACAGCTCCAACCACATTAATGCCTTAACCAGACATTATTTTGACAAACCCTTGTTCATTAACTTTTGAGGCCGAGAATAACCATTCAGATTTTAGTCTGTTACTAACAGCTATGAGAATACCACCACCACATTTTTTCTCGCTGGTCCACTCATCAGCATTTTGCATCAGTTGAGCATTAGGTTGGGCCTGTAGGCTGTAGGCCTGAGGTAAAATCTATTGGGGGTAAAATCCTCTTTGGATATGATCAGTGAAAACCGATGCTGTATGATTTTGTGGGCACCAGGTATTTTGGAAACCTCAGGTGACATGGAATATAGAATTTCCCCTTCCCTGATGTGGAGGATTTAATATGCCACTATGCCAATGACCAGACCAAACATAAGTTTTAAAAATCTGGTTGATAATATCAAAACTATCAAAGCAATTAAATGGAATACTTAATAATTGAAGTGCATACATGTGTCATTACTTAAAAACTGACATTTGAACACTTATGGCCAAATTTTTTACTGCAGTTATGGTTTCTCTGTAAGAATAGTAATTTTTGGGGCTTTTTTTTTGCTTTTAAGATTAAAATATATTCTTCACTTATAACTTTTGTTGGAAAAGATTTGGTCTATTTTATGGTGGTAGAGTGGTGGGCCACTGACTAGAGGCCCTGGTTGCTGGTTGGGGAAGAGGTCACTGTGGACATATCCAGATATTCCTTAATTATTTATCAGATCTCTCTGGGAAACTACAGATAGTTCAAGTAAAGATATCTGGCTCCTTACCTTGGAATGAGAATTTTGCAGTACATTGGGCTTACATGAAATTTTCCCTAACCCCTCAGAGTGGCCCAAATCCAACACTATGTTTGAAAAAAAAATATTTTGGGAGCCTAACATTGGAATTACAGGTGTGACGTTTTAAACTTAAATTTTAAACATATTTAAGCTTCATTAAATTTTTTTCATGAGTTTGTAAAACATTTTTTTGTAAAGCAATATCAGAACAAAAACAATTTTTAATTTGAGCTGATATTTGGGGATTATATGGAAAACACAGTAAGCTGATATATCAGCACCAGGGTTGCCAGATTCCTGAAAACAAAATAAGGGACAGGTGTGCTGTCGATGAAATCATTTTGTGACATAATCGACGACTAGTGAACTTCTTTAAGAATGATTTTACGGATGTAATATCGGCATCACATTTTAATAAATAATAAATACCTTTACCAGTCTTATATATGCTGAAAATAACATTTTCTTTCCTTATACGGGACATTTAGCACGAATACAGGAATATCCCATAAAATCCGGGATGTCTGGCAACCCTGATCAGCACCTTCAGTATCTAAGGTTTAAGCAGGTACCTGAGGCATACTTCAGCAGTTTGTATTAATTAAGAGAATTCTCAGGCCAAAGTGTAATGAAGGAGACATAGTAGGTTCTGGGTGGGTGGAAAATGAAGTTGGCATGGTAGTTCAATAGGTCAAGCACACTCATCAGTGGACTGTGGTGTCATGGGTTCAAACCTAGATGAATTGTCTCTTACAACCAAAGAGAGAATAATGCACCAAATAGTGCAAATATCTGCATATCAGAATATTGTGGAAGATTTCAAGGAGCCCTGGGAAAGAAACTTTCCCTTGCTCTTAACTTGTGAGTTATAAACAACTTTGGATCTATCTATCTAACCAAGTATTGGGTTGCTTACTAAGTGATTGAAGTTAACCGTAGACCAGTGGTTCCCAAATGGTTTGCTGCATCACTTCAGGGTGCTGTGAGATTTTTTCAAGAAAACGAAAAATGTTTAGCAGGACCAACTTCTGAATTTGTTACTCTCACACCTGAAATGGTGAGAATAATGGAAGCACTTCTTCCAACCTAAGGACTAATTACTGTAAAGTGCTGATTACCCTTGGTAATGAAGAGGGAGGACCAATAGGATAAAAATAAAAAATGAGCAATCGTAACTCTTATAACATATAGTTGTCTAATTTGAAAAAATATATTAGTCTCACGGGTCTCTTAACTAGCATTCCATTCACACCACCATGTTTGCCTTTTTCTCTCTTATTTCAATTAAGAGCACTTTTCTTCTTCCGTCACAATTATATCCTAATTCAGTCAAATTTCACTTACGTGCATAGTTAGCTGAGGAGAGGTGGACTTTATTCTTCCTCCTTTAAATGGACCATAAATGTAAGTGCTACCAGTGATGCTGATTTTTTCCATATACTGCTTTAGTGAGTTCTTAATTTTAATAAAATGTGTTATACTAGTGCAGGTTCCAAACACAGTCCTCAGAGTGCCTATAATCAAGTTAAAATTTTGCTTGTGTTAATAAAGATCCTGGCCTTTGGTTGGGTACCTCTAATTGGCACTTCATAAGTCCCTGTTCTTATGATTATCTGATAGTTTCACGTCCTCTTTTCCATGATTTTCTGATTATCCAGGATTATCATAGAATTTTTTCTCCCCTCTTTTGAAAGCATCTTTTTCTATCTTCCTATTGTCTCTTATTTGTCTTATCTTCTTTGGATGGATAGTTGAAGTGATTTTCCTTCCAAACCTATTTTCAAAATTGTGGGAACCATTTAAGGGTCTGTTAGAATGAAGGTTTCTGTGGCATTGGTTAGGTGCTCTCTGCATGGTGCCGGATTTTCTTCCACGTTACTTGGCTTGATGACAATGGTTTACGAAAATATCCTGTCAGTGAAACCATTGCCACCATGCCAACTAATGTGGAAGAAAACCCAGAACCATGCAGAGAGCATTTAAGGCTCCGTTCATTTACAGTCATCTTCTATTTGGTGGCTCTGCATACATAGTCTATTTTCTGCATCCTGTTTTCTTCCTATTGAGTGAGTCTCCATCATGAAGGCTCTGTGCTGTTGCATTAATGTCAACTGTCATGGTCTTTAGGCCATGATCATTCAAATTGGCCTCGATGTTTTTTGTCTTGCATTTAGAATTTCAATGGGATGTATCACTCATGCATGGTGTTTTACGTCTGTAATCATAATGATGGCTCAACAAAGTGACTTGGTATTGGCTATCACAGAGTAGAAGTGATTCAGTTTTGGCTGGGAATATTGGTTTCCCAATGCTCTACTTTTCATGTCTATTCAGTCATCATTTGAACGGGCTTTGCAAAACAACTTTTCATTCAATGCCTGTACATATGTATTATTTTAGAGTATAATATTTCAGGAGGTCTCCACTTAATGTTGCTTTGCTTGCCATTGTATCTCATGAAATATGACTCAAGTGATACACTAATCTGTCATCGCGGTCCACTTTTTTGACGAATTGATGCTTTACAGCAATGATATTTACCATAAAAATATGCATAAAAGCTTAGAATGGTATTAATGTATCTTTATTTTATTTCTTTAAAATAGTGCATATTGCAATGATATACAGTAAAATAAAGTTTTTCCTATGCAAATGGCCCATAAGAATACATCAATGAAAAATATGTGAGCATTTAAGCATGTTCATAAACTCTGCATAGAGCATCCACGGAAATTGGTGACTTGCCTTATTTTGCTGTTTGCAGAACCTAACGTGATGGAAAAGCAGGAACTCCCTGTAGCAACAATCCCTGGTCAAATTAAAATTCCTTATCATGCCATATTTTTTGTGATAAGTTGAGTTTATTGGGAATCATAAATGGGGCAATCACATTCCAAACTTAAATGTTATTATTTTTTCCTCCCCTCATTGGAAATGCTACTTAATATCAATTCTATGGACAGTCCAGGTTCAGATGAGTGAAGAATGATTATGGTCAAATGTGTATTTTTAGAAAAGATGTACATGAAGATTAGTCCTCACACCTTACATTTTTTTAAGAGTTTGTTATTTTTCAGACAGTTAAGGTTATTGTTACAATTTTTGAGTGAAATGGGGCATAGGCAGCAGAAGTAATGCGGCTGGCACTGATGATAGACTTTGGAGAGATTCTGGAGTGGTACTAGTTAATAGAGATGCATTTTGGCCTACTTATTATTGATTAGGGTGTGGTGGTGGCATGCATGAGGTAGAGTGCTGAGCTGATCAGAGAGTTCCAGGTTCAAATCCTGGGCACGAGCCTTTCTGGACACCCCCACCTAAAATCCTTGTGATTCGATTTTCAGACCTTTGTAGGAAAGTGCAAGTGGCCCAGGGAAAGGAACTGACCCCCCTACCCTGAATGTCTGAATTTCACATGTCAATGGCTTTGTACAGGGTGAGCTTTACCCTCATCTATCAAATACCAACCTTCGGGTTGAACACACCTTTTTTATTATTGAGTGAGGAAAATATATTAATTATGAAAACTTTTCAGGCCTGAGATTGTATTATTTTTACAATTGAAAAGATAATCATATGGCAAATATTCCTATGATAAACAAAGGGAAGTACAGTGAAACATATCTTAACAGCCACCTATAATAAGTGGTCATCCCTGTAAGCAGCCACTATTTAAGGGCGCAAATGACCTCAGCTGTCGGTTGCCTCCCCTAAATAACCAACCACTATTTAAGGAACCAAATGTATTTCCTGTATGCAACATGCAAATTTCTCCTCCTTTACACCTTTACCTTCTTCAATAACCACTCTATTAGGTGAGCAGCTGATACATGTTTGTACGTTGTCCATGTTCCCCATGTAGGGATACATATTTTCTTTTCATGAATGAAGCATTCTCCTTTAAGGATCCCAATAAAAGCAGTTCAAGGTTTAGACCTGGGTTGGGCAATTTTCATATCATATGCCAATTATAGTGACATGAAAAGACATAATAAAATGTTATAAACAGCCCATCCGACCTAAGGTTGACTAGTACAGAGCCTCTGGTGACCACCCACCCTGGAGAAGAAAACTTATCGACCCCCTGAGGTTCTTATCTATGGACTACCTTTAATTTGGATTTTATGCATGAATCAAGACCTTCTTGATAGCTCAATGTGAGTGCTGGGGAATATGTCTGAGATGGGTTGAGTCGGTAATTGGGAGGAATTACTTGTGAAGATAGTTTTAATTTTTTGCTGCCGAGAAAAAATATTTAATTTAACAGAATGACCCAAAAAAGATCATGTAGGTATATTAATAAGCATTGTTATTTTTGAGTAACCAATTAAAATTTTTCTATATACATGTACTTATATGTATAACCTAAACACCTGCACCTCCATTCATTGGTCACCTTGCAAACATTGTTTGTTTGAACCAGTTGTGATTGCTCAAGACAGGTTCCACTGTATATGTGTTTGTTATCATTGCAATCCGTGTTAGATCATGAAAAATGTTTCAAATCTAATCTTAGGAATTCTGCAGAAATGAATAGAATAAATTTGTTATATTTGTAACTTGTGAGAAGTTTTTAGACTACACCTGTATGAGAAGTTTTTAGACTATAGCTGTATTATCCCTGGTCCAGAAATTTCAGGAGGTTTCCTGGCTCTACCCTCAAGTTAACGCAAGGAAATTTCCTGTTCAGGAGGTGCTCTGTAAAATGAATTATGGTACATATATATTGTGCTATGAGTTATTGTTAGATGCTAATCATAATTGTTTACTCATAATAATACCAGATGGTATTTTATTTTATAATAACTAATCTCAATATGACTTCTCTTATAATTTACAATGGAAATTCTCAGTTTTTAATATGTCTTATTAAATACATGTATAATTTTAGACTACAGACAGTGGTCAACTAACCACTGTATTTGATTCTAACAGATAATGAGTCAATTTGGACGTAAGTTAGATATTCATAGCTTTTGGTAGATTCTTATAAATAATCTGCATAATAATAATAATAGATTAGAAATAATAATAAACCCTAGAGTGGTGATGCCTGGTGTCATAGACAGAAGGTATAATCTTATTGGTGATGCCAGCAAAATATATAATTTTCCAGTTCATGCTTTTCAGTAGCTTCCTATTTAATGCTGCTCTCCCATACATGAACCAATATATGAATCAATTGAATTTCATTAAAGATAATTCAGGCAAATACTCGTTTAACCTTCCAAAAAACCCCAGAATCCATATCGGTCCAGGAGACCGACATCACCACTCATATCCCAAACATTCACATCACCACTGCAGGGTTAAACCAGCCCCCTGAAACTCCCTATTCCATCACATTGGAGCCCATGTTCTCTTAAAGAAGTCATTTCCTCAATCCGCTGCATGATTCTCATGGTGGCTCCATGAGTCCAGAAAGGCTAGAGTTAGAGGGAATTCCTTTTACTGAAGGCAGTTCGTGTGCATCAGGCAAGATAAGAATGAAGTTTTTATGATTAATGTAAATGTTGTTTTCACGTTTTTCCATGTAGGTATTAGTTTCATGCATAACTATACTTAGGTTTAACTCCAATGTTCCATCGAAATTATGTAAATAAACCCGAATAAAAGTAGAATGCCGTGGATGTGTATGGTATCCCTAAAGTCCACCAAAAATTTTAGTGGAGATCCACTAAATATTGTGGATATCCATAAATTATAATGGATATTCACATAAAATATGGTGGATGTCCACTAAGAATTGTGGATATCCACTAAGCAATGCTAGTCTAAGTCTAAGCATTAGTGGTTTCACTTATGTAGAATGTGGATGCCCACATTGTTAAGTGGATATTTAGACATATCCACTAACTTAAGTTGTGGATATCCACATTCTTAGGGGATAGTGGATGTCCACATAATTGAAGTGGACGTTCAGAGGGTATTAATGGTTCCACCAATACAGAATGTGGATGTTGTTATCTTTGTCAGATCCATAGACACGTCCACAAACTAAAGAAAAGGATGCCCACATTTTATTGGATATGATGAATGGCATTAATGACTAGTTCCATTTTTTGTCCTCTTGACGTGCCTACTGTTCCACATCAGATCTCCCAGTGGCTACAATTTTCTTTGGGAGCATGAGATCTTGCCCCTTCCATCATCAAGAACAGTGGCAGATCACTTGTCAGTAATAGACTCTAAGTGTGGAATTGATCACCGTTTTCATTTTGTGCAGTCTAAAAATTATGCTTGTTGTTGACCTGTTAAGTTATACCTAGGCCATTTGCTGCAAACCACTTATCTAGCTTTAATTATGTATGCTGAATTGTGTATGTAAGAGTCATTTGCCATTTTTTCACCTGTCATCACTCTTCCGAGTATTTTCCTTTATTTTTTATAGTTGTCTATGTCAATTGGATTGTGATTATATAGGGTTTCTTTGCTGTCAGTAACATTTGTATTTATGTTGCAGTCTGTAGCTATGAGGATATTTCTCCTTGTCCTTGCATTTCTTAACTTTTTAAGACCAGACTGCAATTAAAGTAAAACTGGTTGAACAGTGTGGTGATATGGTATCCTCTACAGTGACACTACTATGGTGTTCATTTGAATTAACTCAACAGCAGAGAGTTCAAAAGCACCCTCCTCATTGTGTACTTTTAGGTCATTCTTTACTTTGATAGCCTTCTTTGGGAGAGCATCAACCAAGGAATCATCACTGGCTAACTGAAAAAAAATGCACAGAAATAACTGCCATCTTCTCCTGGTCACAATGCATTGCTTTCTCTGTGATGACAGTTGTCGGTATTATGGTAGTAATTGATTGAAACTAGCAATGGCGTTGAAATATCATCTTGTAATTTCATCGATATTTTGTTTCTGGGCACCTTAGAGCCCACAGTAAGTTTTAAAATGCATAATTTATATGGCGTTGCATATTAATAGGCAGGCTCTTTGTGATTAACTTCATTAGCAGTGTAAATCAAAATGGAATTACTGTTGTTATGCATGCATGTCCACTGTGAACATGCCCTCCTGGACTGGTGGTGCCTCTATCGGCCTCCACGGGAAACGACTTTTTTAAGAGAACATACCTGGGCGGCAAGTTTCCAGACCTTCTCTTATCTACGACTCTGGGTTAAACATATGCAATTTTGTTTCATTATGACAGAGATTAAATATTTGTGTATCGTTTGAAAAGTCATTAATTTAAAATCAAGAAAAACAACCTAGAATATTTATTTTTGAATTCTGCTGATTTTTTTACATTATTTTGTACCTTTTTCATCATTCAGGGTCAGTGCTTGGCAGCATTGTCAACCTTAGATGTGCCATGGATGCCACTGCTGAATGCTCTGTTATAAGTGAAACTGTTGTATGTTGAATTGGTCATAATTCAATGACTGACTCTACTTGATTTCCACCTTTAAGAGCAGGTGTTTGTGCTAATGTAAGTTTTATTGGAATAACAGGAAATGCCCTTAATGATAAATTCTAATCACTTCCTCTGGTTAAAATGTGTTGATATTTAACAACGGCTCAACAGTACTGTTTGTAATATTAGTTTTTGTAACTTAATCTCATTTTGGTTTTATCATGACCACTTAAAATAAAGTATCCTGATAGGACCATAGGCATGTGCTTATTTTTGACATTCGCATTTGGTAATTTTTACCATTGCTGTATGCTTGCAAGTGCCATGCAATGTATTTTTTCATGGTGTTTGGTAACAGAGAGAATCAATAGTTTTCTTCTAGTTTCTTATTTGAATTTAAGGTACTGGAAGGCCAGGTATACCTGGCTTTCTGACTACAGTGCGAGAATTTTTCAAATATCAGAAAAATTGCTTAAAATGTGAATTTTATGTATTACCTAATGGTGTTTCCCTGTTTATGGATATTAATATGGGTGTGTAAGTATGGTAGTGGGCTTAAAATTTATTTCACTTCTTTATTCATAGTTACCTTCTGGGATTTTATGGACATGTTGCTGCCAATGGAAGTTATAAAGATTTGGTTAGGTGTTGCTAAAAGCACCCAACCTAATTTAGTCATACTTATGACTTTATGCACATTCACGGATTAGAAGAAATTGCGTATTTAAACTTTTGATGGCATCTAATGTAACTCCTGATGTTGCCTAACTGTCTTGATTAATTGAAATTGGATAATTTTGGAAGAAAGTATTCATGGATGAGCTGTTAAGAGAGCAGTTGAAATTGGTGCTCTTATTAGGTAAGAATCCCTCAGGGAAGTTAATTTAACTGACTCCTATTAGATGTTGAACTTGATGCTAATCAGTTGGCTGTAGCTCTGCAGGGTAGTATACTGAATAATATTTACTTAGGTAGAAATTAACATTTATTAAAATATTTTGGAGGGTAATTTTATTTTTATTGAAGTAAAGCTCTTTGAATGCATTGGGCAGTTAACTTTTTAAAAATTTCAATCCATATGTTAGTGCTGAAAAGTTAAGCTGAGGAATATATAGTGTTTTTTGTGCTTCAAGAAAAGTCAAGCCACATTCATAAGCTGAATGAACTTTATTGAAAATTTTACATCTTTGCCCAGCAAATGAAGTATTGTTAGCCATTGTGTGACTCTGTGCTGGTGATGATGTTGTTCCTTACTTTTGAATGAAAAAGGTTCCTTGCAAAGTACGAAGGTACTATGTTCATAGTAATAGAAAGCAAAGCTGAAAAGGGGCCTTACACACAAAATGTGTCTTTCCCGCACCAACTTGGTCAATTACATTAGTCTTGCGGTGCTGAGAATCAGGAGTAGCTAATCATTATTTGCTGGGATGGTGTATTCAGTGAAACTATGTGAATGTTGTCAAGTGAGAAGTTGAGTAGAATTAACCCACACCTATTAATTTTTCCAGGGATGTGTTATAGCACCCTACTGTAGCAGCTAGTTTATTCAGTATCTATAGTGTGCTACAATTTATTTGAAGTAGCTGTAAATGTAGCAGATACAAAATTTTCAGTAGCTTGTAGCTGTTTTCAACAGCTAATTTCTAATTTTCAGCTACTTTTCCATTCACTCATTGAAGTACGATCGAGTGTAACTGAAAGAGCAGGCAAAGTTTGTTCTGCTTCAATAGCAGCCTTTCCTCCCATGTCACTTTAAAGATTTTTGCACACTCTTTAAGTACCTGCTGACACTGCTTATCAGGGACGTATTTATAACCTCTGAGACCCCCGGCGGAATCTAGAAGGAGGCCCTCAATGTTATAGTCTTGCAACTGTCACCTTGACATAGACTTTTCCTTGCACATTAAGACAATGCATAATGAGTACAAATATCTATCACTAGTAATACTCTGCTAGTAGGTGCCAGGCTACTTACAACTATGTTTACATTTTCTCTCTCGCGAGGCTCTCGGCGGCCGCTGGGTACGCCAATTGGTAAATACGGCCCTGCTGGTTATACCTTTCTTTCTCGAGGAGATTTTATGACCTTTACTGAGGGCGTTCCTAAGAAAGTCATTTTTAAACCTCTTTCTCGAGTTCCTCAACTCTTGTTCCCCTTCCCAAATATTCCCGCTTTTTTCCCGAGCTACATTGAGGTCCTATTCACAGAGGTGTGGGATCGTTAACCACATGCTGTGCGCATCCACCTTTCGTAGAAACCGAAACCTACCGCGCTGCACAGGTAACGAGGATGAATGCCTCCTATTTCTTCTTTGAAGCTTTCGTGAATCATCGTGAGGCAAAAGAAAATTCGGGTTTACCGCGTATTGTCTTGAGCCCGATGTTTCCTGACCCCTGCTCGTCACTTATTCAAGGGAATGAATACCAGCTACCGGTGTTAAGAATTCGCGACTCATTAGAATTTATAATTATTGCGTCTGATAAATGTCTGGCTGTCACGAGACAAGACGCGGCAAAACCTGATAATTCTTTTGCTTCATGAATGACTCTGTTCGCGTGAATTTGATAGTTTTTGTTTGTATTAATAATGGGCAAGAATGTGAGTGTTAAGAGTGCCCCTTGGTTTTTAAAGACCCTCCGTATATTGATTTTCCAACTTAAAAGGACATGTATGAAAGCTTTTTATGAAACATAAAACATCTATTTCGTAAAGTTCCTCTGTGGAGAGGCTGCTCTTCAAAGCAAAAAGAGTGCTTGGTTGGACGAGGAGTAAAATATCAGATTGAAATTTCGAGGCACAATTAATACTGATATCAAATAGAAATATATATAAGCGTAGGTACTGTGGGATTTCATTTATTCTCAATTATTTTCAAAGTAATACCAACATACTTCCGATGTCATTACTTTAATGGGTTGTCTTGAAACTATCTTTCCACCAAATATCACTCAATGATTGAATTTGTCACTTTGCCAAGGGACTTGCTTTGACTTGGCGCATATTTTAAACCCTTTTGGTTCCTCTGCTTGGAGAAAAGCAGCCAGATTTTGAAGTAGCTGGTGCGGAACATTTAAATATATTGAAGTATAGAATGCGGAGCTTGCGAGACACTTCAGAAGCACGGTAATACATTTACACGCCAGGAACAAATATCATTTGGCTATGGAAGAGGCATTGTGTTGATTCTAATTCCTAAAGAGAAGTTTAACTGGACAAAATTAGAAATTATAAATCAAATGAGTCAAAGAGATTTTTTAAAATCTTGCGAATTTAAACATTGTGGTGCATACAATTATGTAATAATGTGAATTAACAACTGCAACCAGGGGCAGCGTGGGTACTCCAGGGTTCTCATGCCGCTGCACGTCCAGGGGGGCCTGGTTTTTGTGACCCCTCCTCCTGAAAAAAATTGTGCGTTAAAAACGCGTTTCAGGTCGTTAAGGGAAAAAGGTTTGCAAATAACATATGAACGACATAAAAACTTTCGCTGCGATAAACGTCTTATTTTAGACGTACCTAAAAGGGCCCGGGCGGGAATCCCCACCTTCCCGTCCTGGCCACGCCGCCCCTGACTACAACCGCATAATTTTGAGCCAAATATTCAGTATTGCCAATTAAAAATTATTGCCAAAGTATAACTGGAAATTCTTCACAAGAAAATTAAGTTCAACAAACGATATTTTTGTTTGACGTCGGGTGAGAATACCTGGTTGTCGGTTTCTCGATGTCGATTCTAAAAGTTATAGAAAACGACGGAATGATGACTCCATTGACCTCTCCATAAGTATGGCTAATAATATGTGAAGTTTATCGTCCGATGACAATTTAGTGAACTGATAATATGTTGCGATTTTTAATGCTCACTATTACAGCTATTCCTTTTTTAAACTGTAATGGTAATGGACTAGAATATAGCGATAGGTAGGTAAAGTATGCTTGGCGTTGAGACACCCCCTACCACACGCCTTACGGTGGTTTGCAGGGTATTATGTAGATGTATTCTAATGCTCAGAGAGTTCTGCTTGTCCACGAAAGTACATACAAGAATTGAATTTTGAAAGTGTGGAAAAGTTTCCAGTACCTATACTCATCACCAAGTGGGACATAGGAACCTTCTGAATCGGGGACTGCCCCGTCGGTCCCGTCTAATCCGGTACAATTGTCTACCTTAGCTTTATTTCAGTGAATTTCTGTTAGATGATATAGGTAGGTGATGATGTTGTTCAGGTACCCAAGAGTCTGAGGTAGGCTGTTCACTTACTTCTTCTACACTACCTACTTCACTTCACATGTACCACCATTATGTGAGATGGAGAACTTGGGGTGGAAAGCTAAAATAATTATTATGCCATCGCCCTGGTAAAACTTATATTAAAATACGTTTTCCTGAACTTATGAAGCGTACTTCTTCAATTTAACTTATTAGATTAAGAATTTTACAAAATCTACTTAGCGTAGATGCTACATTTTTTAAATTTGTAGCCAATAGAGTAGCTGATACTTTTTTCGACAAATTAACTAAAAGTAGCTGGCTATACATTTTTTGTAGCTGACCAATACCTGATTTTTTCTCATTTACATTTTCCTGGTATTTCATCTTTTTCATAAAAAACAATTTCCCATTTTATACTACTAACCCCGATGTGCATGAAATGGGAATTAAAACTGAATCTGGTTGCTAAGAGATGTTTGTTTTTTTTGTCGCCATAATTTTTCATTCATATTATGATTGATATTATTTTCTGTTCATTATTAGAACCATATAGTGATACTAAAAAGCAATGAAATGTGGAATGGGTGTCTTGACATAAGCGCGGATATTAACCGATGCCTTTGATGGCCATAGTTTTTTGTGTTCTTGGACTGAATAATAACTACGGTCTACAGTCGTGCGTTATTTGAAATACTAGGACAAATTTATTGAAAGAAAAGCACGAATCAGTTATCTTATCACGGGGATTACTGAAGTTAGTTCCTCCATTATCCCTTTATCATAGGACCAATTTTGCTTTTCTCTCGAAGATCAGCGTTTTAGGGGAACATTTCAAAAGAAATTTGTGCTCTGATGTAATATACCATTTTCTGTTTAATTGTTTGAAAAGATGTCGCTATTTTTTCGTTAGTGTTACTCCTCAATTTGTTTTCGGAGTTAATAAATATTACAGTGCATTTTTAGCATAGTGCTTTAGCTGATTATATTTCGTTGCCATGGGAGCCTTGGGGTCGACGCAGGCTAGTTTCAAATTGCAGCGTTACCATAGCAACTAGCTCATTGGAGGTTATTTATCGCGCGTTTTTTGTTTTTGAAGTCTTGTAGAGTTGGAAGTTTGGAATAGGTCCTGTTGTTCTTTCAGTGCCCGTAAGGTTTACATTAATTTCATTATAGTTCGTAATTTGTGAACTGGGTTGAAATTTCTCCATTTGTGACTGCCGCCAATATATTAATGTGGCCATTAAGCTTTAAACGAAGCCTTTGTGTGGAAGTGACGACAACCGTTTCCCAGCAACGCAGTGTAAGTAGTCTTAAAATAAGAGTAATCTAAACTGTGTTAATTTAAGTTATTTGAAAAAGAATTGTCTTCTCGCAGGTCTTAAATGAAAGAGTTGGCTACGTGCTATGTAAATTGAGTTTTGATATTAATAGTGGCAGGAATCAATTCCTTTAAACACTATAATCTTTTGTAATCCTATTAATCGAGCCGGTTTGCGGTTGAAAATCTTCCGTTATTGAATAAGTTCTCTTCAATTACGCTATCGTTTGTTAAGAGATGTATTACCTCAAAAAAGATATTTTTCTTAATGTGGACAATTCATCTCCTGTTATTGTAGGAGTTGTTATTTTTTAAAATGCTTTAAAGATTTTTTAGATTACTTTTCTCAGTCATTTTCAATTTAAGTTTTCTCTGCGAGGATTGTTATTAATTTATTGAAGCCAATAAAATATCTTAAAATCAAGAGTGAAATGCATGATTTGGCATTAATAACTTTAACATAAGGTTGGCTACACGGATAAGTGAGAGAAGGTGAAGTATGGGGTTTTGAGCGTAAGCTCTTTCCTACAGAAATTTGAGGTGGATAAGAGGGTACTTATTAAAAAAATTAAAGGTGACTCGACTGGTCAACCGTCGTATTGATACACATATCAAGTAATTTTACCATTGCCGTTTTCCATGCATCGACACGAGGATGTTTTATCGTGTCGTACTTTTTACTTGATTAGTCATCCGTGATATGTGAAATCCCTTAAAGTAGAGTTTGGAAGACGTGACATTTTTCAATTGATGGACTGACTGTATTATACTTGTGATGAATGTATGAGGAAAATAGAATTTTCTCACAGTTCCACTTCGGGGTGGTTTTTAAGGGCACGAACCAAATTATGCGCAATCTACATTTCAGTAAATTTTTTACCTGCGCGGCCGGAATGACCTGAGATTCAAAGCATTAGATTGAAATATGAAGTAATAAAATTTGAAATTAGTAAAACGTAAAATATGATATAATGTTATGTATGCACGAAGCCCGTAATCATTGCACATTATTTAATGTAAGGCGTCGATTTGTGATAAAACATTACAATACTTTAATGATAAATCGAAGCAGCGCATTAAGTTTTCATAGAATTTCTTTGCGAAAATCATCGTAATGCATGATCCAATTTTCGCACATCCCTTATAGTGGGCATGTAATGTGTAATCTTCTCGATAAAATTTGAATTTTTCCTGTTAACTTTGTTTCATCATGTTTATATCGAAACTAATTGTTCAACTTCGATGTTCTTCGCTTATTGTTTTTACTTCGTGTGTATGATTCGCCAAAGTTATCTTTACCTTTCAGCCTGCCCAAATATCTTAAAGTAAACATTTCTAGATACCGCTATTTCATAAATAAACATGTCATTCGTCTAAAACTTACTCTAGTTATCTCTGGAAAATATCATTACCTTGTTTTTTTCTCATGGTTTATAATTATCGTATTGAATCGCATTTTTTGTTCATGGTTCTCCGACATATAAAATCGCTAAAGTTTTGCCAAATAATTAAGTATGACTTTATCTGGTATTTCATTACTTTAAAATGTACCTCGCATGTCCCTGTTTCGTTGGTGACAAAAGAAAACAGATTTTGAGATGGAATCTGAGTTTATTCGCTGCTCATCACTGTTCATCTACATTCGCCTTCAATATCTCGTGTGATCTAATTAGCATTGGCATTACCTGAAAGATGCTTATTCCTTCAGTTCACTTCAGTTCAGGCGCTATTTTATGCTCTTAGCTTCGCAACCTCGATTGATCGCAGTTCGAAAGCTTTGCTTGATGCAGGAATCTAACCTGGGCATCTTATTTGCTATTAATTTGCAGTTCTAGTAGCGATTTCATCATAAATGTCACGTTTTGCTTACGTCTAATCCTCCAAGGTTGAAATTCTCTCGAATCAGTATAATTATTTTTCTCCCATCGCTGGGAGCATTTTCCTGATTCCACGTCGAACGAAATTCATTCATCTCCAGGAAACTAGGAGACCTAGGAGAAAAATCTAAGACGAAACGCTCAGAAGGAAATAGTTAAAATCGGTGCATAATTAAACGGTCCCATTTTATTCATCAGCTACAATGTATCAACTTAAAAGATGCTACCCTCGTGTTTGCTTCAAAATTGTGAAGTTGAAAAAAAATTAAATGAACAACGACAAATTGAAGTGCGGCCGAGAACAGGATAGTAAGATCTCGCGGAACCTCATGAGTAGCCAATGAGATTCAGCATCTTGCCTCTTTAGTATGATATAAGGCAGCCAATTGCATTCAGAGATCACCACTTTCATTATTGATTGCCTACGTTCTCACTGATGGCAAAGGCTTGGGGGCTGTGGGAGTATTACGCACCTGAATTCGTTCCCGGACTGAAAATTACGCCATCATGTCTTAAAATTCCTATTCCTTCTCTGTAAATATCCTCTTGCGATGAGGTTCTCTCACGAATTCAGTCCAAATGATTGGGTAGCTCATGTGTAATGATTTTCTTCCAAGACTCCATATCACTTGTTGGCATTCTAGGAAATGACATGGAGGTATTCTATGAAAGCATTTCTTCCCCAGCGATCAATTGAATCCCTCAGCTCGATATTCTCTCGAATATGTCAATCGCAGTGAATGATCCAACTCGTATTTCTTCTAAGTGTTATTTATCTCCGCTTGTACGTTATTTCACTGACCTTGCCAGGTTTTCTTTTACTTCCTTGCTCGCAGGTTTGCGTTTATTATTCTATTACCCTAGTCCATTACTTCTTGATTTTATTTGAGCTCTTCGAGGGTGTTGTTCATGGACGTTTTCGGTGGCCCAACATTTAATAAATGAGGTGAGCATAGATGACTCATGTTATACTAGGGTTATTGACTCCATTCGTTGAATTGACGGATGGGATGAAGCGATTGTATTCCCCTCTCCATTTCGTTTATCGTCTCTATTTTTAACATGAAAAAGTCATCTTTTGACTGGAATTTGATATTTGATGACGCGTAGGCCTCATGTTTCATGGGTTAATCAACTGTTACAGTTTTGGTTTCTTCTCTATGTTCAGTAGTAATACTCGAATTATGCGTCTGTGCCAGAGTTTTGGGTCATACATTACTCGAGTCAAGCGTATGAAGAAACGTGGAAAAATATTGTAAAAATATATTAAAATATTATAACGGGTAATTGCATCTACAGATTACCCGACCAACATCGTCAAGGGTGTGTTGCGGTAGTAGATATGGGCGAGGGTCATGTTACTAAAACAGGTAGGAGAAAAAGCTTTGTGCCATAATGACTAATGACAGTGACTACGTTTCCAAGAGATGATCATGATCCACTTTCCAAGGGATGATCATGATGACTGCAGCTGACGTGCTCCTCGGTTGGAGAGAATATGGGCCAACCAATCTTGTCTCCCCGTCGACCAACTAAATCAAGCGTCAGATCATTTCATTTGCAACGTATGCCCCTTGAAGGTGCTAGGTTAACGGTTCATTCTAATTTTTTTTGCCAGAAAAGAAAAAGGTTACTCCGGTTTGTAATCTTTCGTTCGGGCAAGCACGTGGGCGAACCTCTCGTGCGAGAAAGGAGGACCGGTTGGTGTCGCGATTCTCATTTAAAAAAAACATTAATCCAGCGACAAGAGAGGCGATGGGAATTAGAAAGTTTTGCAGGTTTGAGGATTAAAGTTGGTTTGAGGATTAAACATCTCTGGATGTGGGAAGCGCTTCGCACGTTAGCGCGGGGGCGGAAGACGAGCTCCTACGTCTGCTGGCTGAACGATATCGGGAGAGTGCCGTAGGATTGAGAGAGCGGGAGCCAGCCACGATACGTACGTACACAGGCAGGCACCTGATGAGGGTAGGGGGGGAGGCCCACAGGTTGCGCGCACGAGGGAAATTCTCGTTGGAGACAGGGAGGGAGATGGATAAATCATGACCTCTGACTGACAATGAGAAGGGTGCGGAGTGGGTTTTGTCGTTGCGTTCGAATGAGAAGGAGGGGTCGGCTTGTCATTTGGCTCAGGAACTCGCAACCAATCGCTGGTGGGGTTGACTCGTGCCCTCTCGCGGTGATGAAGGGGAGCGTGGAATGGGAGGGGGGTTGTAATTGGTTCCTTTGCCTTCAGTCTCCCACCTACATAACAGAACCCCTTTTCCCCTCCTCTTCCGCGTCTCGCTCTCCTGCCCGCGGACACCTGAACTTGTTCGTTTGCTTACGTGTATGTTACCCTCCTTGTGATGAGGTATTGTGTCGGAACGTATGCGTTTTCTCCGCGTCGATCCGGGCTCAGACACGGATGCGAAGGCTTCCGTAGTGGGTGATGACAATTTGCCTCTCCCTCGCACCCAGTGCTTTCATTTGGTCGTTCTGAATTCAGATCAACCCTTGATGCTTGGAGAGCTTCCTCTAATGATTGGAATAATGAGCGGAACTACGCAGGAATTTTGTCAAACGTAACAATTGCGTGCTCTACAAATGCTCATCATAGACTCGTTTGAACTCTTGTAAACTCATTGTACACAATAGATATTATCTGTGTGATTGACGTCAAAATGGTTTCTTTTTGACCGAAAAAACGTGCGTGTCTAAGGATAGAGAACTATCTCCAAAAGAGTCGAAAGATTCTTGTAGTTAAATGCTGTCAGAAGTGATGGAGATGAATAGGTAATAGACGTATAAAAAGAACATTTCAATTCCTTTTAATGCATTGCGTCGAAAATGCAATCAAATGCCAACCATATAGTGCAAAAACACGTTGCGATTTTAAGAAATATGAAATTTCAAAATTTACAATGGACCGCCAATGACGCAAAACAGCAAATGTTTCATTTTCGAATTAATATTGGCAATGCGTCTCTCGTCTGGAAACTAAAGCTAAGCTTTCCTCGCCTTTTGTTTGCCAAGTCGAATGTGTCTCTGAATCATTTGTGCGTTAATCCTCCCGATCTCATCTCACAGTGTAAACTAGGGCCAAATTATGAGTATGTATGCTCTGGCGAGGCGTTCACTTGCTCCCATGTCGCCATTGATCGTGATACGAATGCACTCATTGTACCTATTCGGTTCGTCTATAGAATAACTCGCCGCTCTATGCAAATTGAATATCGATTCTGCGTACTTTTGTCAGCTCACTCGTACCTACCTTCTAAATTTTCGATTTAGGTCGAGAGATTTATTATTATATTAGTGTTACTCCGATTAAGGTAGTTTTAAAACGGGGATGGTTGAGCTCTACGGCCTCTAATATGTAAGGCAATGAATACTCAAATGGTCGTAATGTAATGTCTAAAGGCCATTGGAGTATTCATTGCCTCACAAGGTAGTTTTAGTTTGACACGGAATACTTTTAAGTTTCTCTTGCAGCTGGGACCAGTCATCTGTTACGTGGTTTTATCTTCAGTTCCTCGCACGTCTAATTTCACATTGTTCCATCCGAGCTGTTGCCTTCCCTGTTAGTTGTGCTGGGGTAAGGGCTGTTCTTTCCTGCTTATTTGAATTTCTCCCCCTATCTCTCTCTTCTCAGTGCCATTAGTCATTATCAACTTTTCCATTCACCTACACCGTCCCCTGGTATTCTCTATCTATCATTTAACTCATCCCCAACCGTTTTCAGATCTTCCTCATTGTTTGCCTCTTCATCCACCTTACCAATATCCAGCTTTCTCCGCATTTGCATCTCAAAAGCCACCTATCTATTTCAACCTCTTTTTTTAGTGGCCAATTTTCAGAGTTAATACATTACGATGGTCAATATCGGACCCTTCATCAATATTGCCTTAAAATCCTTGCTGAATGCCGATCATTGATTCTTTCCAATCTCTAATGATGAGAAATTTCTCTTTGAACTTTGATGGTGCCATACTCATTTTCCAAGATACGAGCCGTGTGCTATACAAGTAGCTATGTTAATTCCCCAGCTCTAGCTTTTACCTTCTAATTTCCTGTTTTTTTCCTGCCTTCTTCAGTCATGAACATGTTATAGCTAGTTTACTAATGGTTTAACATCATTACATATCTTTTGCACCGGTTTCGTAACTCATTTAGTAACGTTTCCATTTGTAAATCATAAACTGACTGACTGACTGAATTATGCTTGGTCATACGCCCACGTGATAGACGCTGAAAAGTTTCCTACTACCTTAATTGCTTTATCAAACTCAAGCAGCTCTTCGCACACAATTTCTTCAAAATGTTTTCTAAAGTTATGTTGATAATAGTTAACGACAAATGTTTCAACTCATCGTCTTATCACTACTCTAATCTACTTACTCTATTCTCAGCTATCCTCGATTATAAACTTTGGATCAGTCTTCTGTCCTTCCAGTAATACTTATATTTACGCTTGTCAACTTTTAAACCTGAGGAAAGCTTTCTCGACATCAATACGATACGAAAAAACGTACTGATCATTAGCTGAAACTATTTGATTAGTATCGGTAATGATCAGGGAAAACAGTATTGAATATGAAACAGGCGAGAGGTAGAATTCTGCTGGTGGAGATTAAGGCTGACCTAGCACATTAGGTTTGACGTGTTTGTACACTGACGAGTTGCCATGGGGAGGACGTGTAGATGATGTGCGCGATCAGCCCAAAGAAATTATGAACAGCATTTCGAGGAGAAAGCTTTTAATTATAACGGCTGATGTGAACGCGTTGGTCGGCGAAAGTAGGGATGAACACGAGGTTAAGGGTATGGTGTGAGCACGATAAATAACCGAGAATAGTCGTTTTTTTCCGGAGTAACAGGCTAGGAATAACTGATACGTGGTTTAGACACTCCAGAGTGGTAAGCGCATTTGGAAAATATTTAGTAATACCTACTGGGAGATACCGATCAGTTTATATGATGGTTACGTATATGCCCAAAAATGCGTTATAAATTGATTTAGTATCGAGAGAGAATTTGCATACTCCAACCACACGCTTATTGTGATGCGCAATTTTAGATTTAGAACAATGATAAAGAAAAAAAATACCAGAAAATTGAGCGTAGAATCCTCAACTGGAGTCAAAAGAAAGGAATTCCAGAGCATAGGTGCGTGGGAAAATTGAAATCGGATATGTTGAGAGAAGGTGGAATGAGCTACAATTGGATTTAAAAATCGGCAGAAATACCAGTGGAATCGATAGATATTAGAATAGTTTAACTTAAGTACGTGGTTTTTAGAAGGAATTCTTAGGAAGAGCATTACAATAGAGGTCATACACGCGTGTGAAATTGGAATGCGGCGAAAACGGGTAATCTGCGTCCCGAAATCGTAGATTGCGATATGGGGAGATAAAAAAGCCTACGATTTACGAGATATGGGGAATAAGGAAGAAATTTAAGCTGAAAGAACGAATAGAATCCATTCAGAGTTGCTGATACGTATAGGAAGGATTGCAAAACGGATTTTTGGACATACAGTCAACTCCCGATTATCATTGCGCGCATTATCCGGGTTGCAGATTATTTGTGCATCGCCTATCTATTTAGTGTACCGGCAGTGGTCTCAAAGGAAAGTAAACTTTTGTTATTTTCCTCCAATCCTGACTTCCACTCCGGCCCTACCGACTGGTCCGATGTCTTACGCCAGGCTTCATGGTTTTTTTATTCGAGGTTTCGAACATTTCATTGCGGCCGGGACAGCTCTGCTGGATTCTTTTTTTGTGTAATAAAATGCTATTATGTGCAGTGAGGATCTTTTCATTGGCAGATTGTTTTATTTTCTTAGGGAGTTTATTTATTTTGGCGGCGTACCGTAGATAAATGAATCCGGAAAGAACCATACATCGGATTATCCGTGCACCCTGTACCAGTCATTAGCACGGAATATCGGGAGTTAACTGTAATCGTAGGATAGGTGGCGAAGAGAGATAGCCAGGTTTGTAAAAATAATTTTGATCCTTATCCCGAGAATCAGAAAGTGAGGAAAAGGAAATAGCGAAAGGATTTTACTATGGATTTTGAACGTGATACTTAATCCACCACACACCCAAGGCTCTACTTCGAATTAATAAGAAAAAATTAGCGAAGTCATCTAGTGATTCCTTAAGCAAAAATCACTTTGGTTTTTGGGAAGGGGGGATCTTGATGCCGTTGCGTTGACGAAGGCAGTATTTGAAGGGAAGGTGGAGTACAATAAGTATGTTATTGCTTGTTTTTTTGCCTCTAATAAGGTTCTTGATAGAGTAGACCAGGAAAAGATAATGGATATACTACGTGGAGTGAATGGGAAGGGGTGATCAACCATTCGAAACTCTTCACGATCCATATAGAATAGGTCGGTGAGAATAGTAGAGTGATTAATGACAGTGTTAGGGTGGGGCGTGCCCCTTTGTCGCCCATATTATTTAACTTAAATACCGAGGAAATGTTGCGAGAGGCGTAGGGAGATCTATAATCAGGAGAGAAAGGTTGGGGCGGCATTGGCGGGTGACCCAAGTGTTATTTAGCCAGGCATTACAGATTCTGTGTGAGGTATGGGATGAAGATAAAACACAATTTCCGTAATGGATTACAAGGAGGAAAAGCTGTCAAAGCTAAGCATAAAATTAGGACAGAAACAGGTGGAGCAATTCAATCGATCGACTGGAATTTACAGGAATTAGAACATAGTACACACAATATTCGTTGGTGAGCCAGCCTTGCGTTCGAGAACAGGCCATTTATACCAAAGGGAGAAAAATGATCACTGGTAAATAAACATGTTAGAGATTTAAAGAGAAAGTTATTGCGGAGTTTGATGCGTAGCTTGCCGTTGGAAATGTTGTGATACGTGGAAATTGGAGAATAAGGAAGAGAAGTGGTTTGAGTTGTGTTTCCGGAGAAGAGTGTGAGAGGAAGTACGAAGGGTATTACGAGAGAATAAGGGCGAAGTTGTGTGCGTGGTTTAAGAGGAGAGAAATTTGGCGGAGGAAATTAGTAGGATGCAGAGTATGTGGATGGAGCAAGTAATTAAAGGCGACGGGGTAGCAAAGGTCGTTTTAGACGGTAGAATGCTCATCAAGAGGGGGGGAGGGTGAAGGGAAGGCGTTTCATATGGGGTGAGGAGGGGTAGCGCTTGTGCTGAACTGAGGAGGAAATAGCGAAAGGAAAGAAACGTGCAGAGGTGGCAAGAGATGGTAATAGCAGTCTGTTGAAACCTTCTCTTACTGATATTATCCTTCATATCTAGTCTATTCTGTGGAACCATAGACATGCCTATTTTATTATGCATGAGAAATCTGTAAGTCACTGTTTACCGGTTCTATGAGAGTCATTTTTCGTTTCTCTGTGATAGAGTTCGTATTGTAACGCTCCACTGAATATTTTTTTAAAAAGTTTTTGCGTGGGTTCATCAAATTTAACGATTAGCTCCAATGAAGAAGATTGAACGCCCATATTTTGAATTAGGACTTTTATTGTTCCTTCGAGTAATCCCACTATGGATAATTGATGCTTTTATAAATGAATGAGAATGGATGACGTAGATTCTTGCGGTGAACATTTTCTGAGAGTGTTTTTCCGCTTCGGTTGAATTAGATTGTTCCAAGTTGGACATAGTTACGTTGGAAACTTTTTCTTTTCCATCCTCTTCCGTGCGTTCCATCCTCTACCTTTAGTTCTCTCCCAACCCGTTACTCACGTCCTCCTCTTTCCATTTCCCTCTCTCTCTCTCTCTCCCCCTCTATCTCTGCCTCACGCTCTTCCTCTCCACCTATCTCTCCCACCCATTTTCCCTCTCATCCCCGGATTGCTTTCTACTTGCGCCGCGAGTTAGGCATTCTTTCCCGCCGCCACATAAAACCTTCCGAGCCCAACGTAACTCCAGTTAGCTAGCTGTGTAATCTCAAAAATAGTCAAGATTCCTTGGAGGCAGCAGGGGCGGAATTTCTCCTGTTGTTGCGCGTATCGCTTCGGGGGATTTACGGAACTGAGAGAGAGAGATAGAACTCCACGATTTGGCCAACCACCTTTCTTTAAAAGGAACGAATGGCGCGTAGGAGAATGCGGGGAAAGGAGTCGAGAAGCAACGTATAGGTACATCCCTCGAGATGTCTTACTACGGGAGGGAGGAGGTGAAGCAGCTGAAGAAGGCGGGTGACTGAAGTAAAGTCTCTTTCGGTGCGAAATATCTGGGGTAGGGGCGTAAAAACGTAGTTATACTAGCCGTGAGAGGTTACTTTAAGAACTAAGACGTCTTTCGGGAATCATTCCTGAGCTATAATGGGTAGCTGTTGAAAATCAGTTGGAACTCTCTCAGAAATGGAACGTGTGATTTTCCTACGTGAATTATGCACTGGAAATATCACCTCTTCAAATATGCACCTCAGTCATTGCTGGTGTGTGGGAATGAAAGGATAGCACTCTGAAAACCCCCTGATTAATCCATTACTAGGAGTGAATTAATCATAGATAGCTTAATTTTTTTTTCTGGAAACTGTGTATTACTTGGGGACTTGACTTAATACTTGCTATTGAGATAATCAGTCGCTATGAGATATCACTTTGGCTGGCGAATTACTTGTTTATAAATTGAATTTTAAGCCACAGTTATATATCAATTCTTTATTGAAAGTGGTTTAATGGAAATTACATTAATCCCTTCCTAATTTCCGATGTAATTACATATATAGAGTGTCATTCGTTCTATGTTCTTTTCGGTATTTTGTATTTACTTCTTAATTGGAGTGATAACATGTAGTTTTTTACCATTACTGATTATTAAATAATACCTCACAGTAGCCCATACAACTTCAATTCATAAATAAGTGTGATGTAAATCTCAAAAATACAACGGCAAAATGGAAATCTCATTCAAAATGTGTGTACGTCTTAAATTGCGAGTGAGAGTAGGGAATGGAATTTCCGAGCAGAGAGTAAATAACAGGTAAAACTGTGAACCAGGAGTGTCTACTGTGTCTATTTTACTTGCACGGGTAGGAATGGTGATAGAAGCAAGGGGAAGTTCGATTTTGAGACGAAACAGGGATCTACTCTCGGGGAATTAAAGACATCCTTGATGAAAATGTGAGGTCAAAATCTATTCCTCCCTAGTAATTTACTCTATAAACTACACTCTCTTTCACACCAGTTTCAATCTTTAAAAAGAGCCGGAATACATTTAAAAAGATTTGTGATATTATTTCTTTTTAATGTTCTATTCTCAGTATAACATGTAAAATACCTGAATAATGTCGTGCAAATATTCGGTCAGTGTTTACTTTAACAGGGTTTGAGTCTGAATGAAGTCTCTTGTCCTAGCGTTTCCGACACGTAGAATGCACGGGCTCCTCTTTGGGGTAGGGGATTGGTTGTTTGTTTATTGATCGTATTGTATCGGAAGTATGAATAATTTTTCAGTACCTCCTAGTGTGAAAGTGATCCACCTCACCTCCACCTCATATTTATTCGTTCAGTAACACACGGTACATGGGTGTACCAGTTATTTTAAACCCCCCGGTTTTTGCAATTGTGACATTAATCATTGATTACAAACATTGAGGTACCATTACTTCAGGTGTTTCTTTTCATATTCTGTTGTTTTAATTTCATATAACTATTTTCTATTCTTATTTACTATATTTCATCATCGCCGCACAGTAACCATGTATATTTTAGCATTCTAATATATTGTGCTACCCTCGATATTATCCATGGTTCTCTCTCTCCGTTAAACCTCCTCTTCGATGAATAAATATCCTTTCGACACAATATTATTCATCATCAGTATTTAAATCCTAGGATTGGTTTACAGCAGCCCTCCAATCTGCCCTCTTCAGTGTTAATTGCCTCACAACCTGGTATGTTTTCTCTTTCACGTCCTTCACGTCCTATAAATTTGTCCCTTGGTCTTCCTCGCGGGACCTTCCCTTCAATCTTCCCTTCCCTTTCTAACTAATTCATTGTGCCTCATGGTGTGTCCAATCCATCTGGTTCTTCTTTGCCGTAGGGTTTTCCATATTGTCCTTTCTTTTTCTGCTCTTCTGTGCACCTCTTCGTTCCTCACTTTATCTGTCCATTTAATCTTCAACATTCGCCTCCAGCACCATGTTTCGAAGGCTTCAATTCTTCGTTGGTCTGCTTTCCCGATGTTCCACTTCTCTGAGCCTTAGAGTGCCAGCTCCATACGAATGTTTTGATGAATTGCTTCCTTGTTTTCAGCCGTAGGTTCTTTGAGCACAGTAGTTGTCTCTTCTTTATAAACGCCTCCTTAGCTTGTGCTATTCTTCGCTTGATGCCCGTCGAGCTTCTTTCATCCCAAGTTATAGTGCTGCCGAGGTAGGTGAAGTTCTCCACTTGTTCCAGTTTCTCTCCTCGAATTGTGATATTTGCCCTAAGCTTCTCTCTTCCGCACAATAGGATTTAAGTTTTCTTCTTGTTGATGCTCAGATTATATTCTTGAAGTACTTGGTCCATTGTGATCAGGGATTCTTGCAGGCCCTCTCGACTTTCTGCTACAACTGCGATGTCATCAGCAAACTTAAGCGTGTTTATTTCTTCACCATTCTCCTTGATGCCCTTGATACCAATTTCCTCTGCGGCTCTTATTGCTTCTTCCAGGTATATATTGAATAACGCTGGGGAGAGGTTGCATCCTTGTCTGACTCCTTTATTTCTTTTGGCCTCCTATCTTCCTTCCGTCATTCATTCGCATTGTGGTGACCTGGTTCTTGTGGAGGCTATACATTATTCTTCTATCCTTGTAGTCTATCCAATTGCTTCCAGTATATTGACCATCATGTTTCATTCGACGTTGTCAAAGGCCTTTTCCAAGTCCACGAATGCCACATACAACGGCTTGTTTACATGTATCATTTTCTCGGCCAGTATCCTTAAGCTGAGTATTGCCTCCTTAGCTCCTCGGTTTTTCCTGAATCCGAATTGATTTTCCGAAAGATTCCCTTCGATCTTTCCTTCTATTCTTCTGTTAATTATACTAGTAAGTATTTTCGATGTGTGTGACACCAGGCTCAATGTTCTGTGCTCTTCGCATTTCTCTGTCCTTGTCTTCTTCGAGATAGCGATGATTTCACTCTTCTGGATGTCTTCTGGTAGTCTCCCACTGTCATAGCTATCTTTAATTATTCCAATGAGGGTATATTTTGCTTTCACCCCGAGTGCCTTGATGATTTTTCTATTTATTTTGTCCCCTCCTGGTGCATTGTTGTTCCTTAGGTCTGTCACGGTTCTGTCAAATTCGCTTCTCAGTATCTCGGGCTCCCATTCATCTTCATTCTCCCTGATTTCTTCTTCCGTTAAGTCAGCTTCCAGTGGTTTGGGTGCTTGATAGAGCTCTCGATGAATTGCTTCCATCTCTTCCCTATGTCCTCCTATTCTATGAGTATTTCCATTCGAATCTCTTATGTTATGGGATCTTGTTTTCCTTTCTCCGAATTGTCTCTTCACCAGTTTATTAGCCATTTCTGCGTTTCCTTTCATTATGTTATTAATTATTTCTTCGCAACAGTTTTCTATCCATTCTTCCTTTACTTCCTTGCACTCTCTATTTCTATATCTACATAGTACCCAGCAAGCCACCATAAAGGTGTGTGGCAGGGGGTGAATTCTCACCAAACATGCACTACATATCATGCATAAAATAGAAGTAATATTAATATATTAGTCTAAACGTCACTATTTAAAAAGATAAAAATAGCAAAGTAAGCATGCAAAAACGTGCTCTCAGTTGGGTTACCTTCAAATCCTTATGCCAACCAACAACTACCTAAAATATGGATTGATTCACTCGTATTGGACATATTTACCGCTATTCATATCCCTAATTGTACGAGGAAAACAGGAAATTTTGAATCTGTCAGTTCGGCAATCAATTTCTCTAATTTTGTAATCATGGTCCAGTCTACCATAGTAAGTTGGGGTTCGAAAAATATTTTTAACGTCATCACTGAAAATATTATCTTGGAATTTATTTAAGACATTAAGTCTAAATTTCAACTTGCGATCTGACAATGATTCCCATTTTAATTCATTTAATATACTGGTTACGCTGGTATGTATATCGTATCGTCCTTTTACAAATCTTGCTGATCTTCGCTGCACACGTTCAAGTTCATGATTTAGATCGATTTCGTAGGGATCCCATACACTGGCAGCATATTCCAAATGAGGTCTAACAATGAAAAAGTAGCTGATTTCTCGTACATGATCGTCACATTTACCCAATACTCTTGTGAAGAATCCCAGTTTACGGTTAGGTTGCCCCATTATTTCACGTTTGTGTTTACCCCAGGAAAGATCATGTGTCAGTCTTATTCCATGATATTTAATGGATTCCACGTTTGCCTTTCATCATTTCTTATTTTTTACGTGCTAGGAGGAGAACAATTCTTTTTCCAAAAATTAATTACCACACATTTAAAAAAATTTAATTCTAACTTCCATGTATCACACCATTTTTCAATTGATAGTAGGTTATCATTTAAATATTCTTTATTATAATTCTAGGGCACGAAAGAAGAGCGGTGGCAACAATAAAATAAATATACAACTAAGTAAAAAAAACAAAGAAACGGTCATCCTACGAAGGAAACCACACATTTGTAAAGAAATATATCGGAAAACAATAATATTGTTGTTTTCCGTTATATTTCTTGACAAATGTCTGAGTTTCTTTCACAGGATGTCCGTTTCTTTGTTTTTTTACTTAGTTGTATATTTATTTTATTGTTGCCACCGCTCTTCTTTCGTACCCTTTTTTTTGCGGTCGAGTAATGGTCTATTGCTTTGACCATTCTACTCCCTTGCTAAAGTATGCCTCCGTGTTCTAAATACTGCTTCCCGGACCTCTAGCATTTAATGTGTACTTGATACTTCTATTTTTTCACCACGTTATTATTTCTTCACCGCTGTCATTTTTCTTTTAAGATCTTCGGTTTTTTTCTTGTATTCTATTTTTTCATTCGGTTAGTAGTCTAATGTATTCACTTCCTCTGTTCCTTCCGAAATCTTCTTATTCCTCTGTTGTAGCATGGCTGCTCTTGTTTCACATTTTCCGTTCCATATTGCCCGGCGTAAAGGTTGCCCTGAAGTTGTATGCTTCTGAAGAACAGCATTGATATCGTAGCATGGTAATCATTCGTTTTGAAAAGAATAATATCTCATTCTATGAACAAGAATACTATGGAATAAGGTTTTCTATTCCATAGTATTCTTGTTTTGCTATGTTTATTTTATTTCCGTTAATTATAATGTCTTTCTATTATAGGTACATTCAGTTCTTCTGCCCGTTCACATAATTTCCCTTTCGTTATAATTTCAATACAAAGTTTTTTGAGCATTTTATGCTTATTGACCTTCGACGATTTACTGCATTCATATTTAAATCAATTCCAAAACTGAAATGTACATTGTACTGTACTTGACTGTACTGTGCTTCATAGAGAGGCTGCGGTCATATACAGATGGTGATCCTTCGACACGTGCAATTTCCAAGAATACTGAAATGACTATTGAATGTAAATACTGAAAATTTGTGCGAAGAACTCCTTAAAACACATCTCAACGGTTATCACCACTCAATCAGATGTGTCTAAGGAGCGTTCCCGACCATGTGTAATCAATTGTTGTCTCCACGGAGTTAAAATGACGCCAAAGTTCGAATATCATCGTCATCTACCAAACTGCATTCTTCAACACTAACGTCAGTCTGATATGCGTGGGTAGAGAACGCCTCGAGCTTAATCATATGGCGTGTGAAATTCACGTTTCAGGTTTGAGTCCAGATCCTTTCTCGAGGCTGCCTGCCGTTTCTCAGAACGTCGTCCTGCTAGATGTGTCCAAGAAGCCCCCTTTCCTTTTTAAATCCGGACTCTCTGGTTAGTAATGCTCAGCTGCATTCATTAGGCTGACACGCTTAATGATTGTAGCTGGCACGCCCTTTTGTCCGAGAGTTGAGCAGTACTTGCGGAATACCTGAGCGTAGTGTACTCGATGATGCTTTGAAAAAGGCAAATTATCCAGTTTTTAGCCAATCGAAATCCAGTTTGTAAAATACAATGAAAGGGATTTTGAGGAAACATGCCCCTTCTCGTCATTATTGCGCCGCAACGAGTACATTGCGAGGGTTTGAGACCGCTTCAGAAATCTGTTATTCAGTAATGAAATCTTGTGAATAGTCATCCGGTTCAATCTGAATTAACTTTGAAGAAACACAGAGCGTATTATGATAAATGCGGACTCTTATGTGGCAGGTTATGCTAGGTTTTAAATATAACTTACTGCAATAATATAACTCGTGATCTCGTTGAATCACCGTTGATTGGCTATTCCAGCCCTTCTGCTTGTCAGGACTTAAAAATTTAGAAATAACATTTTAGTGCTTTTTGTTTTTCGCAATTCTCATCTGAATCAAACCACCTGATCAGGAGGTGTGCCATGAGTGGTCTATGAGCCAAGACCTGAATAGTAATTTTCAATTCCTTTAAAGGCCAGGGTCAAATCTCAGAGAAGGGTTATTTGTATACGTGTTTACACGTAAATGTTCTGTTTTCGATTGAAAATTTCGTTTTTCATGGTCTTAAACTTAAATTCAAACGCTTTAATTCGTTTTGTATCCATTCAGCGGGAAATATTCCAATCGTTCTTATTATTTCAACGTTTCCGTATAAGCTGCTCGATTATAATGGGAAACGTTTTTAAGTTTTGAAATTTATGTAGACATTTAGATCTTTTATCGGGCGTTGCGCGGTTGACCCTCCCCACTCAATATTCCTTTGACCAAACTACTGTCCATTGTGCATTCAAAAGAAAAGGTGGTAATCCATGATCCACATTACTTTTGGTATGGCAACAAGAGCGACACAAGGACAAGCATACGAAAAATTTTATACTTTTGTCTGAAAAACCCAGATTTAATCTCAGAATTTAATGCTGATTTTCCACTACTTAAAGAGGTATGAAGACAGCCAAGTGATCATTCGAAGCCATTTTCAAGGTAATTTTGTTTAAAGTAGGTGGTATTTAGATAAAGTGAAAACAAATTACAACAAGTAGCAATAATGAATCTTATACCTATCGTTTTCCATTAGGGTCGAATCGTTAGTACGGTAACGTAATACCAAATGTGCCGTGTTAAGCATTGAAATTTACGGCGCCTAATTTTCGCTGGCAGTGATGTTACATTAATTAATATGCCGGTAGGTGATGTCTAAGGCCGAAGTTTATGAGCGGAGTTTCCCTAGAAGGTTTTCGAAAAGTACACGCAGAAGCTTTATTTGGGGTAGCTGCTTTGAAGAGATAAAGTCATGTGATGTAGGATATACCTAGCTGTCACGGTGATTTATCGGCTGTCGTGAATTCATCCTAAAGATAACTGCGGGAAAAGTCTTCGGTTATGTCCTGATGAATTTTACCTGCATCATTTTTGAAATAGTCGAAAGCATGTAGCAAATAGTGCGATAAAAATAGCTTCCCTCAATCACACATTCCCCTCATGGTATGGACTAATTTTGAAAATTGCATTGCATTTTGGTTATGCATCTATATTCATTTTGAGGAACACGAAAATGACGTGTGGGAGTGTTAATTTTCGGCGCGTATATGTGTGAGGTTGACAGGCTAGTTCAGAATTAAAAAATAATTTTTTTCCGACGAGACTTCAATCGGCATGCGTATGAGCAATTGAGAGTCGGAGGTTTTGCATTGGCTAAAGTTGGGGAAAGGTGTGCTATTTTAATTCTGTGCGCTTGACGATAAATTTCAATTAATTTCTTTTAATCATTTCCAGTTATGCCGGTGGAATTATATTTTAATCTTGCACTTTGGTACTTAAAGCGACAGTTATCGATGAATTGATTAATTGTAAGTGCATTTTTTGGTTAAACAAATAATGAATATACGTGGCAGTTTTATTTTATCCCTCTCAATTCATAAATTTTGATAGCAGGACACGCAATCAGTCTTCCACGAAGTTACTGCAGGCTGAGTATCGAAATAGCCACCAATACTTTTATTATATTTACTGTGGCTGCCATCGTTGATTTCTGGGGTTATGTCCCTTCCACAATACTTATAATTGCTTAGGAAATACCTAGATGGTTTCCGCTATATTTTGAATTTTTTACGATAACTTGATTATTTAAGGGCTCCTTTGTCATGACTTTGGAAGTTATTGCATGGAAATTCATTAGATTATATATTTTTCATCCCAGGGTTGGGGTGGTGGTTGGAGTAATGGCCTCCCATCCCAAGGTTCCGGGTTCGAACCCGGCAGTGGCAGATTTTTCAGTGGCATACCGGTCCTTCCTTCAGTGCCCTGTGGAGAGCACTACGACTGAAAAACTCCTTCTCTTGGATAGGACTTTATGACCGTGTCCCCTCGGTGCTTTTCGTGAAGACCAGACTAATGCCGATGCCGAGTCTCTTCTCAGTATTTCTCTGTTCCGTGAAAAATCCTCCCGTTACCCCTTTGGCCATATAGCCTCAATGGCGAAAATAAAATTAGTTGTCGGTCGCCGCCCCAATGTATCAACAGCGAAAGGAGTGCATTTAACCCGTCATAATTTTACTCATTTTCATAATATGAATTTGAGAATTTACTGATAATATACGTATCCTGCTGTGTTTTCTTATGAATTTTATTCATTGCAGCATAAAATCATTTATCATAAGTTGATTGCGTGATAAATGCACGCCGTCTGTTTGCATGGTATGATACGGGTATTCTAAATAGAAAAAATTCGTTGTGGCAACTGTGGGACCCAGTCCTGTCTCACTGGGACGGGTACCAAACTCGAAAGTGAGGCAGGCAAGACCTGCGCAGTCGTCATCACACAAAATCCCTCTCATCACCAGAGAAATGGAAGCAGAAAACATAGAGGATGACTACAGTTGGGATCCTGGAATGCCAGGACCGTGCTAAGGCAGGAAAGCTATAAAAAAATTTAAATTGGAGGGGTGGGCGGGGGCCCTCTGGAGCCCCCCTGGTACTTAGACCTCTTTAGATCCATCGTGCCTAGCCAAATTTAACCTGCCCGCCACCCGCAGACAGGGGACAAGAACACCGTGGTGGAGGTATGGAGGAGCGTCACCCATCCAACCTCTGTCCGGGTCCAGCGTTGCTTAATTACGGTGATCTCACGGGAACCGGTGTGTCAACTCGGCTAGACCCCTGCGAAAGGGAAGTTACGAAATAATAAAGAAAAAATGAAGGAGGGAAGCCTGGAAGCGATAGGTTATTACTATCTTTAGATGGAAGAATCGCGGTGACTGTGGGATCATTGATTATAAGAGTGATATACATTGTAAGGGACGAGAGCGGGGGAAGGCTGTAAAAAACGGGTTAGGAGCAAGAAAACATTTCCCAGCCGGATATAATTTGATTTTGGAAACTGAAGTAGTTATCACCAAAAATGGTTTGAATACCATGAAATGCTTAATAAGTATACCTATGCAACGGCGAAAGATACAGGGAGATTCCAAATAGGTCATATCATCATTAAGCAAATATTAAGAAACCGAATATAGTTTCTTTGGGGTTGATGCTGTCTACAGGCATAACTGAGTAGAAAAGAAATGAAACTCCAAAGGATTAGAAGAGGGAGTGGAGTCCGGAAAGGGAATGAAGGACATTTAGCCTAACCAAAGAGGATGGAATGCCAGCAGCTAATATGAAAAAAATTTGACAAAATCTAAGCTCTGGAAACGGAAGATGGTTAATGGAAGAAGTATGGAGAAAGTATGAAATCAAGCGGCGCAAAGAAACATGGGAATGGCTGCACGTTGAGAACCTGGAAACAATGGATTACGGAAGATACGCATGAAAAGGTCGGGTGTGGTTGGTGAGGGTATAACTCTCCAAGCACTGGGCTCGACGGCGTGTAAAATTCTCGCATATCAAGGTGATGGACCAGTTCTTTTCATTGTTCCGCCGAATGAAAATTTGCAAGAGAGAAGGACATGGCAGAATGCCAATACAAAGGGATGTAACAATCAGCACAAAATGAATTCTACGTCTACTGATGTAGTAAAGTGCCTGTAAAAGAATTTCATTTCTAAGTTACTGTTAATCTCATGAACAGTATTCTTTAGATGCAAACAAGCTCAGTACTAGTAATATCACGCGAGGAATTATTCTGACTAAGTTAGATCTCGCTAACAGGTGGAAAGTTAAAGGGCGTCTCTTAGCAGAGTCATGAGGAAAAGATCAGTGGAAACTCTGTTATAGAGCGTGGTATTGTATGCATATATGGTTTGAAATCTGGTGTTTACAGAAATAGGTTGAGTGGAAATTGTAGGCATTTCAAGTGAGGGTGTGGAGGAGAGTGGAGTAGGTTAGCTGCATGGAGAGGAAGATAGATGAGGAAATGTTAAACATGGTATAAGAGGAATGGAATTCGATTTGACTTGGATGGAAGGCAACTAAATTGTATGGAGTATTTTGAGAAGCAGTGGGATGTTAAAGAGGAGAATAGGGGAGAGAATGTTAGGTTATGGTCAGGTAAATGAAGGAAAAAAAGGATTAGGTAGTGAATGTATGTTCGCCGGCAGAATATTGATACTGTAAAGAGGCATTTGATGTAGGAAACTTTTTGTGGTATGGAAGCAAGACAACCGACGATCCACATGTGTGAGGAATGATGCTCTGGGACTCTTCGCAATCCTGCCAATGGGGTTTAGTCTTATGGTGGTGATATTAACACACGATGACGGTCACAATGTCTGTAAATAAGATAGTAATTAGAAGAGGTGAAGGAGGAGGAGCATTTTTAACATACTCGCCTAATCAGTGAGGGTTATCATTTATATTATGAGTGAAAGCTTTTCGCCTGATATTGCTAACTATCATGCTAAATTAGTGACACATATTTAATTTCTTTCAGGAATACATTAAGGTTAACGTGTTTAAATACCACTATATACAGTTAACTCTAATTTTCCGAAGTTAGGTGATCTAGGATTTAATTAGCAAAATATGGTTTTTAGTCTAAAATACGTTATCATAGCCACGTTTAATAATACCATGTATTGTTTAGATTCTGTCGGTTGTCCCTTGCTGAACTGAGAAAGCGCAAGATACATTGGAGTTGGCCAGAACCCGCCTTGGTTTCATTGAGTATGAGTGATAATTACCTATTTTTTGAGTGCTTCAGACAGTTTTTGAATCAGTGATTGTTTCCAGCCATTGATATTTTCTTATGATTAATGATAACTACTATGCACTACTTTTTCCTGTGCGAATTTATATTTAATAGACGTTCATTATGCTACGTATCCAGTTGAAAAGTTTTGTGTGTTAGTTAACTCATTGATATGCTTTGCATTGTCGGAGTTTATGTTAGGTGGAAAGCCGTATGAATTCATTTCGTTTTCTTGTTCTCTAGGGCGTCGTAAGCTTAAGCATCCTTGCTTTAAAGGATAGGTGTTTATTTAAGTTTCTTTTTTAAAAATTAATTGTGCTAAGATGGCATGTAATCTCATGGACATTCGATGGTATGTTTTCTCAATTAGTAGACAAATTAGAACCAAACTTTTTGTCACTAGTTTACTCTCTCATAGCATGATGAATTAGTCACTCTGGGCCAGTGCTAAACTTTATACCGCTCCAAACTAATTGAAATTTATAACTGATAACTTCTGGCTTAACTATGTGAAAGCGTTCCATTATGGAAAATAAAATAATACAGCTGCGTTAGGTTCGCTTGTAAATTGACATTGTGGAATCCATGAAAATTGTGGTTTCATCTTCATGTTATATTTGGAAAGCTGACATTTTCTCGTTAACAGAGGGATATTTTGACTCCCACCAGAAATTTCTGATATTGATGATGCAACCCCAAGAATATATTTAGAATTATGGTTAGAGATGAAAAGAAATGTCTGTTATATATTATGCATATGATTTAACCAGGAATATGAGGGACTTATGATTAACATGTTAAGGCAAACTTGTGTTCAAGAGTGTTAAGGTCACACGTTTAGAACTTTAAGCCCGATACTAAAATGAATTCTATTTTGATATCCTGTTTGGCATATATTGCTCACTAATTATTCCTTTTGTGGATTTTAATGATTTAGTTTCTAATTTTATGGCTCAAAATCAAATTGAGCACACATAGAAGTCCTCTTACCGTCTGAAAACCCATGATTGAATGAAGGGTAAACCTTGATAATTTTATAAGGTATCATATTTTAATATAAACAAAATATGCCAAACTGGATATCAAAATAATATAATACCGGGTTAAAAGTTCTAAATAGAATAGCCCAGGCGAAGAGGGCATTCTATCAAAAGTAGAATCTACTTAAGTTGGAAATACAAGCTTGGAAGTAAGGAAGCAATTCATCAAAACGTATATCTGGAGCATGTTTCTTTACGGCAGTGAGGCATGGACGATGACAGCAACGGAGAAGAAAATGGTGGAAGCATTCGAAATATGGTGCTATCGAAGAATGATGAAGATAAAATGGATCGACCGAGTGACAAATGAAGAAGTCCTAAGAAGAGCGGGAGAAAATAGGTCTACTGAAAACTATAAAAAGAAGAAGACAACTTGATCGGCCATATCTTAAGACACGATGGCCTGATGAAGACAATCGTCGAAGGAAAAGTGAAGGGGAAAAATGGAATAGGCATGCCTCGTATGAGTTACATAGAACAGGTCGTGAAGGACGGGAAAGGGAGGAACTACGTTAATATGAAGAGGTTGGCCGATAGAAGAATCGAGTGGAGGGCTGCGTCAAACCAATCTGAGGATTGATGACCAATGATGATGATGGTCATATTTTAACGCGACTAGCTCTACGTTGTTTAACTTTTATAGTATTTACGCTTTGTATTTAAGCTTTTCGAGTTCAATATCTCTGACGGGAGTCCCTACGGACGTTGTGATGATTTGGCTTGACTTTTCTCTCCTGCCATCTCGGAATGTTTTACAGTGTTAAGTTTTATAATCAAGATTTCTCTAGATAAACACTTGCCTTGTGCTTCCCTTTGTAAGGATTCCGTACTAATAACAATACTCCTCCGAATGTGTTTTGTTTCTAGTTGCTATATTGAAAAATTTTACTTACCGTTCACCCGGTTTAAATGAGGGCGTTGTTGCAAAGAATTTTCTAATGCTGAAATATGGTTTTTAGCGTATTGACAGTTGTGAGTGGGAGTAATGTCTAAACATTCCAAGAACAAAAGATCTATCTAGATGGGTACCTTAATACGTTGTGTATTAATGGGTGGCGAACGTAATTATTCCAATACCCTCGCAATGCTAATCTAAACTGCCGTCAGAAAGTGCTCAGAAGTCACTGATTCACACCAGTTTCAGGATAAATCAAGACTTGAATTATTCTATCCTTGGCTGGATAAAAAGAGCGTGTGCCTTGGAAAACACTCGTATTTCAATTATTCCGTCAGGGGGAAAGGACATGCGGGAGAGCGAAAAAGTTTTAGCGTAATTTCCTCGAGAAACCTTAATCCTCTGAGGATGTACGGTCACCTAACACATTTTCCGGATAATGGAGCCGAAAAGGCAAGAGGGAAAGAGAAAGAGAGAAAGGGATAAGGGTTTTGGGAGAGGAATGGGGTGTGCAGAGAAAGAAGAAAGGTGACCGAGGGGAGTGAGGAGAGGGACGGCGGGAGAAAGATGATGAGGGACCGGAGAGGGTGAGAAATAGGGTGGACAGGGAAGGGGTTAGCCTGAAAAAATAATTGCTGCCCCTTCCAACTTTTTTCCCTTGCACCATGCTACCACCCCCATCTTCCCGTCCCTACCCAAGCCTCTCCCACCTCTCCACCCGCCCCCATCACACCCCCTCAACGTCGCGCAGGGTATTAAATCCTAAAAGTACATTCCGACGCTGTGGAAAAATCCGAAAATGAAACATCAATTTTGGGGGAAAAATGTGTGAAATGCGTTCGTCTTCCTGTCTCCCTCCCTTCCTTACTTTTGCAATTTTTTTAAAATCCGAACGGGGTTAGTTGATAAGACCTGCTCCATTTTATCATCATTACCATCGCGATGCTACCGTTTTTTTCCTTTTATTCCTTTGTTAACAAGGGACTAAGGAGGGAAAATGCTCATAGCCAATTATTTCTACTTCCAAGAACATCTGTTCAATTAGTCCATTCTCTCTCCTCCTGCCCTCTCTGGATCCCCCTATATCCCTTCCTGTTCCCGCCGGACCTCCCCCTTCCATTTCGCCGCCGTATTTGCATCATCCTCGGCCTTCCCCTGCCATACCCTGCTCCTAATCCCCCCGGGGCTCCTCACCCCCCTGACCTCCCAACGTGTAACAAAATTCTCCAGGAAAAAAGAGATGGGAGCAGGAAGGGGGACGGGAAGAGGGGGCTGGGATGGGGTTAAGGGAACAGTTCACTTTTCGCATTTTTATTCTCTTAGAAGGGCGAGAGGGTTGGTGAGAGATAGAGAAAAAAAGGGAGAATCCTCGCATCTGGGTCAACATTAAAAATGTGATGCATTTTCTCCGCCGTCTCCTCTGCTCGCCCCCCATTCAACTCCTTGCAGATGTGCCCTCTCCCTCCCGTCTTCGTGCTTCCGTCTTACTCCCTCCACCTCCTGTTCCCCGCTTCAAGACGTCCTGCCGCCACCATCTACAACCATCTCTCCCCCATTACCCATGCATCCCTCCTCATTTCCTCTCCCCCTCGCTCCCAGCCCTGCGGACGACCATATCTTTCCCTCCTCTCCTCGGCCCTGCCTGCCTTCAGTAAATTTCTCTGGAGCCGTAAAGGGATTCCGCTGGAAAAGCCAAAGGAGGCAGCTCCCCCACTCTTTCTCTCTCTCTCTCCGGTGAGTGGGTGAGCCTCGGGGGAGGGGTGTCGCTGGGGAAGAACGTGCCCACCCCGGGGGCGTCAGGAAGACACGAGAGGGGTTGTGGGGTGGGGAGGAGGAGTGGAACTATGGGGAGTATACTACTCGAGAGGGAGCGGTTTTGAGATGATGGTCTGGAAGTGGGGTTATCGCGCTCGCTCGTAATTGGGTAAGGACGAGAGTTATTCCCTAAACTTTTCTCCCTCCTCCCTTCATGTTGGTCTCTCTCTCATTCTCCGTTTCTCTGTCTCTCTCACATTCCTTATTCCCTCTAAACGCCTCTCAAGTGTTTTCTCTCCTCCAGCCTGGTTGCCTCGTCTTCTTCAGGAATCCTCTCTCATCTTTCCCTTCTCCCTGCTCCTCGTCTTCCGACCAGCTTCCTTGCTCTCCGTCAACGATTCTCTCATCCATCCACCACCGTTATCCGAGCTCAGCATCCATGGGGCTGCATTGGTGGGATGGATGGCTGGGAGATGGCAGCCCTTCCTTTAGGGGACTAGCGTGTGAACTATTCTTGGGGGAATCTCGAGTATATCAATGCCATCGAATCTACTGTCTACTTATAATTAGGACACACTGCGCGGGAACCTCGTGTCAAAATTTACTTTTTATATCGTAATGTTTGGGCTCTCTACGGGGAATAATAATTGATATTTCTTTGGTTCAACAGTGTGCCATGACCTAATGGTTGGAGAACTTGTTGCCTTTTTTTTTTGGTCTCCTTTGCGGCCTCTTGTTATTTATTACGGCTTTGCATGAAGGCGTCACATATTCTTTAGTGCATATAAAACAGTGAAATTGGCAATCTAGTACGTTAGTTCTTATTTTAGATATTATTGTTTTGAAATCATAGAACAAATATTTACATGTAATAAAGGTAGTATCCGAACGTATGTAGCCCACGATGAAAAGTGCAGCCCAATGACATGCTTTTGAAAGGGATTTAGAGTGATTTACAAAGACTCTCTAACCCTAGTTAATAAGATAGGTACCTACCTATCTCAAACTAAGGATCCGCCAGAAAATCGTTAACGGATTTACTGCGCGTAGTTTTAGTGATTTGATTTTCCTCTCATAAAGATCCAATTATGAAAGCTTCGGATGCACTAGGAAGTAATCGTTTACTGTCGTGATAATGATTTCAAACTTAAAGATTTATCAAGTGAAATGCGGAAATTCTTCGAGAGTTTGAGATGAACTGGTGCCATTGAAAGATGCTGGTTGACTAATCAGTGGAAGGTGGGAGAGTAACTTGATTATTAGGCGCCGAGAGACAGGTTTAATCAGTTTTCTCTCTCTCCAGTATAATCTGATCTTCCGTAGTATTTCCGTTCTTCATTGTTGAAGTATTTGAGATAAGCAATATCTGCCGTCGGTCTATGACAGTAATCCTCCAAAGCGTAAAATATCACTTAATAAGTTCGGACTACAGTGAGGTTACGTAAATGAACGCTACAAGATTGCGGGCATGGTAATGGTTCTACTTTTGAGTTACTAGCGGTCAGTACTAGCGACAGCACTATTACATCACAGGTTTTCAACGGCTGTCGACAGATAGCGCTTCTATTCCCTTCAAATACAAAATGGCATCAAATTATTTAACTTCCTCAACATTCCTCTATTTGTTGAACGCCCTATGAAAGTCAACAGAATAATTAAAAAAACACCCTGATAATAATTTCCTTGTCTTAACAATGTAATCAATGAACTCTTTTCCCTTGTTACCCCCCGTTATGAAATACGAAGCCTCATTTATGCCTATTAAACGTAAACCGGCAGTGTGTGGGCGTCAATGTCGAGGATACCGATGGCTTCAAGTTTGCAAAGCACATTCGGCAGTCGGTTGGTTGATTTCGGTATTAAACATGAAATCGAATGACAACGCCTCTTTTCATGTCGTGGAAATATTTTATCTAATATTGTAGCATAGAGCATAAATCTCACTGAGTACTAATTTGATTAGAAAGTGATTAAGGCCTAATTATCCTATACCAGGAAGGGATGTACGTTGGGGAATGGTCATGTGATTTCCTCTGCCTTCGTCATTCCGATGGATAGACGTTAGCTCTCTTCATCTTGGTAAATTTCAGAGATGCTATCGGATGCGTCGATCGAGATGTCGGTGCATAAATCGCTTTGTATCGAAGAATTACAAAGACATTTAAGGCAGAGGAAAAATACTTTCTCGAGATTTATCTACCATTTTGCCGACCGAAAGACACCATTGCGTAGACCGGTACATGTGTTGGGTGTCCGCGACTTCAAAAAAACATGCCTCCGAGCGCACCAAGCGTTCTTGCACACGCCGCTGATCGCTTTGAAAGGAATGCGTTGTAGTGTTTTTTTTTCGCTCCTTCGGGGTGTTCCTCCTAAACAGCGCAGGATCGACAATACTCCTTAGTGAAGTCTCTCTCGGCTCTCTACCCTCTTTTATTTATTCTCGTTCATCTATAGGTGCTCTATATTCAATATTGTTGTAAGTGGCGGGAGAACCAGTGGCACTTAAAATAGGCCTTTGGGGTACCTCAGCTTTGTGAATTTTAGGTAATCCATATTGGCCGGAGACTCTTGGCGGTCTCTGTAGGGAGGTTAGATTTCTATATTAGGGCTATCGTTTTCCTAGTGATTAGCGTCTGTAGAATGAAAGGGAGATCTCCGGTATGCCTTATCAGTGAGAATTTCCCTGATGATGAGAGGTAGTCTTCTGTCTTCACGAGGAGAGTGGCGTTGCCCTTGTCTACTGGCAGGACGGTAGAGTTCCTGCACAGGGCCTGAAGGGTCGCAGAACAGGATGTACACATATAGAGGGCAATTTCGGACCAACGGCATTTCCTTGGAGACGATGAGCGAGTTGGTCATTGAAACGTCGGCAGAGATGTTCTGCCTAACCCGGACGAAAATCCGAGAATTCACACATGATACACCGGGAAAGCATCAGAAGTAATCATACTAATATATAAAAATGAAGTGTTGTCTCTCTGTCTGTCTGCCACATTTATGTTACGCATCTTCTCAAAAACTAATGAACCGATTGAGCTGAAATTTTGTACGATTATAGTATATACACAAGAAGGTGCTATAGGCTATATAAAAAAAGCTCAGGGCCCGGGTTCGATTCCAGGCGCCAATTATGTATTTACATTGGTTTAAAATGACTTTTTCAATTAATGGTAGCTCAAGAGTTTTTTCGTTCGCTCAGTAAAATAACTAAATATTCATCGATTTCTTTCATTCTTTCTGTATTTAATGGGAAAATGTTTAAACTTTCTTATTCTTTCAACCGATTTTCACTTTGTCTTCGAGGTTTCTGGGAAATGTGTAATTAACTTGAAATTTACTGTTTATTTCGGTTGTTTTCCGAGCGTTGCTAAGGCCTATTCCATTTTCGTCTCCGAAATGAACACATCGTTGATGCTTAAACAGTTCGTCGTAATGGGATGCCGCAAATGACATTGTGCTTTTAGAGAGGATATAGGAAGGTACTGAAGGCATTGTAGGCTATTTGTGAAGCAAGATCTGCCATATTTTACCGCACAAAGATATGTGCTGACTGCTAGCGCTACTCGCGGATTTAGAAGGTTTTCATTCGAAGATTAAAATTAGGAGTATTTAAATGAATGCTTCAGCGGTGTTCAAATTTTTGAATGTTTTTTTTCTTTGCGGGTTTGTGCATTTGAACCGACCGACCTTTCTGGGAATGGAAACAGATTTTTCTGCAATTTTGTGTAGATTGTAGAAATGAAAGAATAAATTGCCAAAACTGAATCTGTCATTGCTAAGAAATTCCACGAAATTATTGCCGGTACCATAAATTAGATGAAATATACGCAAATGAACATAATATTATGAAGGCATGGAGTTACTTGGTAGGATTTTGGACAGAGGTTGGCATATTACTGATAATATTAATTGGGAAGGCATTTGCTTTAGAAAAACGCGTTTACTAAACACCGAAAACTTATGGCCAAAACCTTGAGAAAAGGTTTCATGGACAGGTTAGTGAAATGCCAAATGTTGAATATGGCGAATACTTAAAATGCCGATGCTGGAATTGCATTGAAAACTATCGACCCACGTTCGAGCTATTAGCAAAGTTGAAGTCCGTCTACTTTTCAGCGGAAATGTAGCCAGCACTATCGCAGCAATCGCCGACGGAAAGCAATTCAAGACATCCGATATCGGGAATTTGGATGAAATAACAAGCATATCACTCCCCGAATACGAGATTCTACAATAAAAAATGGGTAGAACAAATAATTGTCAATGTACTTTATTGATTGAAGAATTTCAAGAAAATTTAAGTGACTATCACTGGCGACATCTAACTATTTTTCCTTGCTATGACAACGCCTAGCTTGGGGCTTTAAGCCGCATAGAAGTTGGTGCAGACACAACGTAGCAGTAGCGATAACGATATGTCGCACATCTCGCGGCTGCCATAGCAGCCAACTGCGTCGTGTAAGTGCTGCTTAACGGCTGAGGTTATATCGCACTGCCTGACCTAAACTTAATCCCAAGACAAACATAACCTCACAAACATCGATAACCCGCCAACCATAAGTCGTGGGTTTGATACACGAATGGGGCTTAGTTGCTATCATTATTACTTAGAATTAAGTTTGGCTGTGACGAATCAGTATTTAAGCATTTGAAGGACCTAAAAATTGAACGCTACCTGCATCATGCGATTCATGAGCTAGCACAGGTAAAAATGCAGTATTTTTTTACTGACTTCCTGCTTTAATTTGATGCGGTAAAGAGTACTCGAGAAAGTCAATTCTATAGTATAAAGAAATCTGTGGAAGGTAACCAAGGAATTTTAGTTGTGTAGTGTGAATTACGGAGGACGTATTTTTTTATTATAGATCTCCTATAATACTGAGTATTATGGGAAACGTATCTCAATTTTGAGGGAATTATTAATTAAACAGACTTATTCCTGCCACTCCAACCAAACGGACACTTTTGGATCATCGTGTAATTTAAAAAAAATGTAATTGCTAATAAGTACTTTTCCACAAGATTTGTGGAAATCTGTGGTTACTGTATCATTGCAGAGTTGATTATGATAATTGCCTTGATGCTGTTTTTCCAAATTTAATTAAATTCCGATCCTCGTGACAATATGCATTAACTGTAAACTGCGGATTTGGAATAACGTGGCTTGAGTCGTAGATGATCTGCGATTTAATACATGAAAGAATATAAAAATGGGAAAATTCAGACTTACTCTGCTTCTAATTGGAACTGTTTTTTTTCTAGGGTCTGATTGAAAAGCCAATCAAAAGGCAAAGGCTTCATCAATTACTATTTTTCCTTTATAATCACAGTTGGCTCTCATTTCCAAGCCAAATAACTGCTGAGTTTTTACTTTAATCCTGAATTGCGACAGATTTAGTTAAATTACGCTCGGAAGCTGAAATTTCCATGAGATATTCTTTTATTCATTGTTCTTTTTAAATAACTCATCATATTGGTGCTAAAATCAGGAGATGTAAAAAGTCATAGAGCGTTCCCATTGGCTTCGACCAGGAAGTGATGAAAGGGGTTTGGTCTAAATCGTCCAATCGTCGTCATGGTAGTTGGTGTGATGTTAATAGTTATAGTGATTGCTGCCCGTTAGTTTAGGTCAGGAAGTGAGGAGTATTGAAATACCACGAAAGAAAGCCCCAGAAGCTTCTATTCCTTAGTGAAGCGGCTGAACAAAGGGTCTGACAAAGCCGAGCTGCCAAGTGGTTGTACCTCGCAAAAAATAATCTTACAGGTAGAGGGCTGTAATCCTTCCAATCTATAATTTCAGTATAAGTTATGAAATGGTGTCACTATTAAATCAATCTTTGGAAGGGACTCAGATCACTGGAGAGGGTTTCCTGCCCAATAACATGTGGAAATGACTATCACATCTATCATCATACAAAATCCTCCTGCCCCAACTGCTTGGAAAATTGTAGGAAAAACACGAAAAAGTCCTCTATATATGTTATTGATAAATTTGAAAAAACATTGCATCACCTTACTATGGAAAAAACAAGAGTGATTAGAATCATTAATAGAATAGTTTGAGCCAAAAAGTCTGTGACAGTCATTAAACACAATCCTAAGACTCATAAGGGAAGCCCTTTATCAGAAAGTACTGCCTTTATTGAAATGTTTGAGCCACGGGCAATCAATAACAGCAGGATGCACGTAAAAAGTTAACCTGTGTCGTAGGATTGGTAAAGCTCTAACGGAAACATTGGGTAACGGTAACTTGAAGAGAATCTCCTAGGTTTTAGGAGAAAAGGAAGCTAAAAAAGAGGGAGATAAAAACACCGAGAAAAAGGGAATAATGTGAATACTCTGAAACGAATATGGTTCCTACAGCCTTATCAGACGCCTCGTAAGGCTCCATGGTTTCTGGATGATAGTCTTCGAGAGGTTAGTGAAAGGAAGGGACCGCGGAGGAAATCAACGGATGATATACATATATGGAAACAGTTGTGAATGATGTATTAAATGGGAAGATATATGTTGACATATTGTGATTATGTAATAAAAGAATGGATATTAAGTAATATTGAATAAAAATTGTGGTTAATACCGCGTCAAACCAATATTAGGCTAAATGACCTCGGATTGTCGGACTTCACCTCGCACTACTTACCAGCCAATACCATGTTGTGACTCTTCTTATATATTAGGTGTCCATAGCATGATGAATTTTCATGGAACGATTTGGACACAATCGTTATTTATTAGTACCCCTGCATTCAAATACGGTTGTAGATACTTGGACAACTCGTCGGTCTGGGACCCAAAGGGAGATTTCCATTCCACCACGGACAAGGAGGTTATTCTCATCATAAGATTAAAATAAATGGTGTGATATAACTTCAACCAATGGTGGTTCTAACGACAGAATTATACTACCAATGCTATGTTCGAATTAGTATCTCAGCAGTTTTATGGACTTTATACCGAGTGTCATACCGGGTTTTTTTTGCATCTAGCATATACTGAACATCAACTGGAAATTGCACTTTCCGTTAATTAACACGAATCAATGAATCGATGTCTAGGATACCATTCTGAGATTACCTATAGATTTTTAGATTACCCATAGACTCAAAGATTAGATTTTTTCCAGGTGTGGTGTACCTTGGTTATGGTAACTTGATATTACGTAACTCCTGGTGATTTGAGAGTTAGTTTTAGATCTGTGGCGGTTAATAATGTGCATAACCAACTGTTACCGATTTTTTTCCTGTTGGCACCGTCACTAAGGGTGCAAAACATATTAGTCTGACGGGGTGCCGGGAGTTGGCGTTCCTGAGAGTCTCGGAGAGATGTGGGTTGGAAATGGCGCGAACGGTTGAGGGCTGGCCACGGTTGAGGGATTGGGAGAATGAAGAGTGTAGGGGGGGAGGAGTGACCACTGGGAAACAACTGCTGGAATTCCGTCATGGGATGAGAGAGGGGGGAGGCGGGGGGAGGGGTGGGAGGGTTCGGAGTCGACGGTATGGAGAATGCAAGGGCAGAGGTATGGTTTTTTTTTCTAAGGGTAGAGGTTTGCCTCGCGGAAAGGATTGGGACGTGGGGATGGGGTCGGGCAGAGATAAAGGGAGGGGTGGAGGGAAAGAAAGGGAAATATCTAGAGGAAGAGAGACGTATGCACACTCTGAAACACACACACACACGCGGACACGAGAGGCGGCCGCGCTCGGCCGAGGCCTTGCGTTTGCGGTCACGGGTCGCGTGAATCCCAACAATGGAATCCTGTTTGGGACATAGTTTTATCCCAAGCAACTCTCAAACTGCCGCGGCGGGGTGGCAGAAGAGCACGGCTTGGCGGGGAAGGAAGGGTTGGAAAAAAAACAGGACGTGCCATGTGCGAATTTCGACGTGTTGCAAATATTTCCGCTTCTCTCTCTCTTTTCTCACTCTGCTCCTCCCCATTCCATCTCTCCCAGGAGTTCCCCCTCCTCATTCCCTTCCCGCTCTACTTCCTCTCTGTCTCTCGCCAAAAAACTCCACCCTCCCGATTTTTCCTCGTCTCCGGCGCTACCACGTTCCTCCCTCCCCGTAGCATCCCTCCCTCTTTCCCTACTCTCCGTCTCCCTCCCTCCCTCTTGACCCCGTTCCGGTTAACTCTATGTGTTGTTTCGGACGCGAGGTTTAAATCATTCCGGTCGGATCGAGAGAACGGATGGAATATCTCTCTTGATCCAATTGGGAGCCTTGGGGACGCAAGGTCGCCCGCTCTTCGTTTATAGGCTGCGTTGCAGAGGGCAATATTTCTGTTTTTCGTCTTTTATGTCATTCTCATTTATTTACAGTTTTTTTCTGCTTTAAGGGAATCCGGAGAGTGATGGGGGAAGGGTGTTTTTAAAGGTTTGGTCGGGGTGTGCCCTAAAGCCTTAGTACTGGATTGTACCAAAGTCTTAACTTGATTTTCGACTGCGTGACATTTCCTCTCTTAACTCTTAGCGTGGTTCTATTTCCTTTTGCGTATCACTGATAATTTTAGTTTTTCAGAAAGGAAATCGAAAACTGATTGGTTTCTATCCTTTGAGTGTTATTCGTATACTTAACGAGAGCCAGATAAATAAGCCATCCCTGTATTAGATTCAAGATTCAGTAGCTGGTTTAAATGTAAGTGGTTTAAATCTAAAAAATTACCTATTATTTTCCATTTTTATAATATTTTATTGTTTTATAAAAAACAAATGTCATTTGAAGCTGGATGGATGTCGAGTAAATAAAAATGTAAAGCCAAGTCTACGGATACAGCGGATAAAAGAATGTGATTTGCGCTGATGTCAATAGGGAAACACCATGAGATTATTTTAGTTGTGATTAATAAAAGAGTATGAAACAATCTCCTTATTATCTTCGAGGGGACGAGGTCAATTTATCCGGAAAGATATCATGTTTAAGAGAGGCTAGAGATGTAATTGTTATGTCCTCTTCTGGTTCAATGCAGTATTTTATTCAACGAGTCAGATGTTCTTTCGGAATAGTTCTCTGAATAGTTTTTCGGAATCCGGAATAGATCGAAATGGTTTTTAGGTGGTTAATGTCACAAATAGTGCGTTAAGAAGACCGTTCTGAGAGGTAAAATCAATAGGTTTGTTCCTCTCACAGTGAGCGAGGCTATGAGAATTACACTGCTACATCACATTTAAAATTCAATAATTTAAAATTTAAAAGATTTTTTAGCCGAGACTGTTGTATAGTGTCTCCTCGTGTTTATTCTTTCATCACGTTTGTATCTCTGATATTCTAATTATTAGAATTTGTAGCCGATTCTTTGTTCTACTTTATTTTGACCAAGGGACATTTTTAGGTTTATTTTCCCTGCTGTAGTTTTTGCAAATAACTTCTCCCTATGACTCTTTTTCTGCAGTTTTCGTCTGGTGGAGATTAAGTCTTTAAAACATCTGCAGTTGGTACTAGTTAAGCTTTTACTCAATTATGCACCATATAGAGACGTGAGTTTTTTTTAACCCTTTCGTTGTTCTCTTTGGTGATGCATCTCATAAGATCAAAGTTTTCAGCTTAAATTCCGCAAATGCTGCGTGTGCGCTTTTGAGCGAGATCTTTCTTTGTAGTATTTATTTATCCCTGCCTCAATGTTTTTATGTGTAGGGCCATTACAATTGCTCGTGTTAGAAAACTCTGTTTACCTCTGAAAAACTGCTGCTTACCTCTGAAAAACTGCTGCTTTTCCACTTTACCTCTAGTTCCATTTGGTATTCCGTGCCGTATCGCAGTTCTATGGCGTTCAAATCCCTTCACTATCAAAGGTGCCATTAATCACTTGGTATGCATCTTCCCAGTCAGGAAATAGTCGTGACTCAGCGGCACCGTTTTTTAAAATCGTTAATATATGCCTTGTCTATTCCCAAAAAGAAGAGAGCGGAGAAATGCGAACATTTTAGGACTATAAACTTGACGACACATGCATCGAAGGTATTTACCTGTAGATGATCTACATAAGAATAGTGCGAAAAGCAGAGGAGTTCCTGGATGAAGATAAATTCGGATTCAGGAAAAGTAAGGGTATAAGGGAAGCAATATTGGCCCTTAGACTGCTCATAGAGAAGAAAATGTAGAATAACAAGCCGACATTCATTGCATTTGTGTATTTAGAGAAGGTTTATGGCAACGTGGATCGGGATTCGATGCTTGGAATTCTGAAGGGAATTGGAGTGTCTTACAATGACCGAAAAAGTATCCACAGTCTGTATAAAAACCAGGTAGCTGTGATTAAATCTGGACCCAGCTGTGAAAAGGCAAGAATAAGGAAAGGAGTGAAACAAGACTGTGTACTGTCTCCCGTAATTTTTAACGTTTGCATCGAGAGATCCATCAATGAAATCAAAGAGAAGTCTTCTGGAGTGACTATCCACGGAGAAAAAATAAGCATACTGCGATTAGCTGATGACATAGCACTCATAGCTCAGACAGAGAGGTATCTGAACAAAATTATAGTAGCCATGGAAAGGACAATGGCCAGATATCAGCTGAAGATGAATAAGAAGAAAACTAAGATACTGGCGTGCAGCAAGAAAGAAGAGGCCAAAACCAATGTCAAACTAGGATAACAAGAACTTGAAGAGGTGAAAGAGTTCTGTTACCTAGGAAGCCGAATAACCAACAATTACGAAGCGAGAAAGAAACAGTTAGTAGAATAACCCAGACAAAGAGGGCATTCCATAAAAAGAAGAATCTCCTTACAGCTGGAAATATTTCAATAGAGCATATATCTGGAGCATGTTTCTTTACGGCAGTGAGGCATGGACGATGACAGCAGCGGAGAAGAAAAGGGTGGAAGCATTCGAAATGTGGTGCTATAGAAGAATGATAAAGATAAAATGGATCGACCGAGTGAGAAACGAGGAAGTCCTAAGAAGAGTGGGAGAAAATAGGTCTGCTGACAATTTTAAAAAGAAGAAGGGACAACTTGATCGGCCATATGTTAAGACACGATGATCTTATGAAGGCAATCGTAGTGGGAAAAGTGAACGGGAAGAATGGAAAAGGCAGGCCTCGTATGATACATGGAACAGGTTGTGAGGGATGTAAAAGAGAAGAATAACGTCACAATGAAAAGGTTGGCTGACAGATGAATCGAGTGGAAGGCTGTGTCAAACCAATCCTAGGATTGTTGACCAATGATGATGATATGCCTTGAAAATAAATCCAGTGAGAGATACCACTCAAATGGAATCTAGGGAAAAAATATCGTAATGCGGGAAATTCCTACTATGGATGTCATTTTATTTCAATATGGGTACCTCAAGAAATTCCTATTTCTTGGCATAGTATTATTTCACTTAGCTATTTGAGTAGGCTTATTGAAATAACGAGAGTTTCTTGCGAATCTTAAAAACGCGATCTTTTTTTACCGGAAATAAATGAAGCTAATAAGTAAAATGACCTTGTAGGTATGTCTATAAGTGAAGACCTCATGACCGTAACGTGAAATACATGCTGATAATGTGTGTACACTCATGAGTAAAACTTCATTAATCATCTCCCTTGGGTGTACCCTGTGTACTTATTAGAAATGAAACTACTATTCATCCATACGATTAGATGTAGGTATCTATAAAATATTTTGCTATTGATGATGCTACAGTAAACTATCGATTTTCCTTGCTAATCACTGGTAAGGGGTGTACGGGTAGTCGGAAAACAGGGATAATCCACTGTTTTGTTCTTTCCGGATTCATTTCGCCACGGTACACCGCCAAAATAAATAAATTCCCTAAGAAAATAACACAATCTGCCAATGAAAAGATCCTCGCTCTACATAATTGCATTTTATGACAAAAAAGAATCCTTTAAAGCTGTACCTGTCTCAATTAAATGTTCGCAAGCCTCTGGTGGTGGCACGAAGCCTGGAATAAGACATCGGGGCAGTTGGTAGGGCCGTAGTGAAAGTCACGGTAGGCGGAAAATAACAAACGTTTTTTATCTTTGAGACCACCTCCGAATCACTAAATAGATTGACGATGCACGGATAATCCGCAGCCCGCATAACGCGCGCACGGATATCCGGGATTTAACTGTATAATAAATATGCTACATCTAAAATGAAAAGGCGCGTGGCATCTATAACTAAAAGCCATAATCAAAGGCATTGTCATTTTAGGGTTTGCTCAATGAAGGCAATGCATGAATTCAGAGAGACAACGAAAAAAGTCGCTGAACTGAAAGTTGATTACTTTTTGTATGTAGTGTATGCTTTCGAAGAATGATGGAGGGATAAAGTGGGATGTGAACTCGGGGAAATTTTGTATATTGGGAGTGAAACATATCAATGAATGTTTTCTTTGATATTATATAGGGTTCTGCTGAGCAGGGCACATGTTGATCGAGTAAACTTCTTTTTTTTTTACTTCTCCACCTCTTTTCTCGACCGCTCCTTTCCTAATAATATTTCTGTCCGCAGACTTGTACACTTTACCACTTTTTACCCCAACTAGTTTGCCCTTTCGTTTCATATCTCTTCCTTGCTTTCTTCCTTCTGTAGCCACCATCAGGATTCGAATGCCCCTTGTCACTTCTTCCATTCTCTTCTACTTTCTCTCCTATTTTCCTTCAGCACTTCCTTTTTCCACTGCCATCTGAGCAACTCGTCAATGTTTATCTTTTTCCGTTGCTAGCAAATGAACTCATTCGCTTTTTTCTACCAAGGCCACATTTACGTGAAAGTTTCACAAGGAAGCAAAATTGCATCATTCAAAAGTACATATACTCTGTATTTACAAGCAGGCCTTAGGGGCCGCTATAAATATGTAACGCTTAAGGAGGGAGGGGTCGGGCCAACTGTTACGATGCACCATCGACGGAGGAAAATTATAATCATTTGTCATTAGAAGCTATTTAGAAGTAAATCTTTATGACCGCATTATGGCACCTTGAAGCTCTATTGAATGTGAAGTTATTACGTTTCTTAGGTGTATTTAGTTGACTTAAGTTTAAAATTAGTACAGTAGTTACTAATAAAGGAATTGATAGGCATACTCGATAGTAAGGATTGCAATCCCGGAGAGATTTTTCAATCCCGGGATTGTGATTTCCTCAATCCCGGAATTTAACTAAAGTATCACATCTCACTCACTCAGTGATTCAACCCGAAGGTTGGTTTGGATAGGTGATGGTAGAGCTCACCCCGGACAGGCCACAGGCATGTGAATTTCACACATTCAGGGTAGAAGGGGCAGTTCCTTTCCCTGGGCCACCTCGCTCTCAGAGGATTTTTCGTTCCGGGGCGTCCAAAGGCTTCACCCGGATTTGAACCCGGGACCCTTCGATAAGTAGCCAAGCGCTCTTCCCACTGGGATACCACGCTCCCTAAGTATCATATGTACACATGGAACTAAAATTAAAAAATAACTAAAATATCATATGCACATATGGAATCCATATTAAAATTATGCAAATTTTAAGCAACATCGATTAACAACAAAGTTAAATTTATTATAAAACAAACCCACACAAAGTTTAGAAATTGGGGAGTATCATCACTGATGATGATGAAGCTAAAGTAGGGCAGGGAACCTATTGAAATCTGGATCGTGCGTCTGTTTTACTATGTTTGTGTTTTTTAATTTTTATATTTTGTATTAAAATTGGAAAAAATCCACAAAGTTACTAAAGAATCTGTTTTACTAAAGCGTAAAACAATACAGTTTTTCATGGGAGATAAAAAAATAAAGCACAATAGCAGTAGCAATTGCTCTTAAATTGAAAGGAATCGTAGTCTTTTAAAAAATGAAACAAACTCAAGAATTAGGTTATCCTCACTGAAAAGTTACTCACAAATTTTTAAAATATGCCCTTAAAAACACAGTATGCAATTTATTTTCGCTCATTCTTGACCTATATTTATTGCAAAGCAAACCCACTGATTTAAAAGCCCTTTCTGATTCAACACTAGTGGGAGGAATAGCTAGTAAGTGCTCGTAAATAATGTGCATATTTTATCCTGTCCGCCCTTTTTCACGGAAATTATCTAGCTTTTGAACTATTGATCCTAGGTCTTTTGTCCTTTGAACTGCAGCTAGGAGGATATTGTTTGGGTGGAATCTAACATTGGGTTTTGACCGAATCAAGACGTTCTTTATCTCATCCGAACATAGTCTCTCTCTCTCTATGCAATTTATCGACTTTTTCATGGTAAAAAAGCTTGTTCTTCTTCCATGCTCGCTGATTCAAATGTTTTAGTGGCATTATAATTACAAAATCTAAGCAAGTTTTTTTTGACAACTTTTTTTAGGTTTAAAGTGTTAGCACAGATTATAAATTCCCCAAATCATGACCACTTGCCCGTGAACCGCAGTGACGATACCGCAAAACCCCTGATAAATCAGTTAGTCTCTTCAGTATTTAATTCTACAAGGCAGTTTTCATATTATTCCCCAACTCTGTATTCACATATTTTAGTTTTCGCATCAAGAATTCCAGCATAGCCTCACACTTCAAAAGATTTGGATCCCTTCAGCAAAGCGCCTACTCTGTAATTTTCACTGGCTGCAGTGTTGCAAAAATAGAAGAAGCAAGTTCATATTCACACTCATTGAATGAAATTTCGGAATTTAAATCAATTAAGGCCTTCATCACGCAAAGTTTTAGCATTAGAAAACGCACATACCATCATGCAAATTAAGTGTTCCATCGAGTTTTTACTTCATACAAGAGCTCTTTCCTCACCAAATTTTTCAATCACATATTTTTGAAGAAATCTGTCTTTTTTTGAGCATGATTTTCTAAAGAGAGGAACTATTTTCCTTACTTTTTTGGGTCAAAATCTTAATGTTTTGTTCTGATTGTTTACACGCATCTCCATCTTCTAATTGATCATCTCCGCCTGTTTCATCACTAGACGGAAAGTCTTTTTCGCTGAATTCACTTTCTTCAAACTTAACTTCTTCTTCTTAAAATTAATTCTTTTTCACTTTTACTCTGCCCTCAGATTTTTACGTACCATTCATGACTGCAAGGTGGATACCATGAGAAAAATAAAGGTGATGATTTGTTGGTATTAGCCTACCAACTTTGCCATTACACTTGCACCATCAGTGGTGATAACGAAAATGTCTTTTCCTGAAGAAATTTAATATTTTCTCCATTTCTTTTTTATAAGTTCAATACACACTTCAGAGGGCATATTCCCATTAAATCAGATAAGCTCCAAGTTCCAGATCTTCGATTCTCTTTCAGAGGAGTCAACGTTAATATTAATATAGCTTCTATTGCGTGGCGAAGTCCATTCATCGAAAGTTAGAAAATATTTTCTGCAATTTAGTCCTTATTTTTTAATCCTGGCAATCACTGTGTCTTTATCACGCGCACCGTAAGCTAATCTCCGTTTTTCTTATGCATTAAAAATGATGACAAATTACTTATTCCAATCAAATGTATTAGTCTCTTAACTCAGACGTCTAACATGTTGCATTTCATGTCCAAGAAAACTTACTTACTAGCGCCAACTGTTTGCGAACATGTGTACGTCAATCCCGGAATCCTGGGATTCGTACATACTAAATCCCGGGATTTCGGGATTGTCATTTCATCCGGGATCCGAGGATTGCAATCCTTACTCGATAGTAATCTATACCTGGTATGGAGCAGCCCAGTGCAACCCCCCTATCCCAGCCATGCAAACCAGTGTCGCCGTTACTGTCGCCCTGCGAGAGTTTCACTGCGTAGGTGGCAGCACTAACGCTCGCCCTTGCTCCCTTAGTAGTTTATATGGGTGAGATAGAGGGAAGAGGTTTTCAATGGATGTTTTCGCTTTAAAATATAGAATCAAGCTCTGAAGCATTATGTGGATACAATTTTCTATATCTGTTCTGTGACAGGAATGCGTGGAAAACTAAGTGACGACGTCCGAATTTCTCCTCAACAGTCTTAACATATATCGTCTGCTAGGCCTTCAGTCGATTAAGCAGCGATAAAGTTGAAGTGAAAAACACACGGAATACAAAAACGAAAAAATGTTGATAAAGTATTCCAACGGCCAGTGACAATGTTTTCATAGTTGTAAACTAAGCCCAGCCCCATATTCCCCAAAATCTATTGTCACTTATAAGTTATGGTCTCTGAATTTTGCGCTAACATTTTCACGTATGACCATTTCTACAATTATATCAAACCGTATCAAATATGATCCTTCCTTATAATCAAGATTTTTTCAATCAATTGAAAAAACGAAGCATCATGGGCATAATTTGTTTCTATATGTATTATCGCATCAATATTCAGTCGTTTGCCTTAGCAGATCCGACTATTTGCAGAAGGGTTATCTTCAATTTGACAGGTATTTCGCAAATTCGCAGCTGCCCAGTAATGGAACTCTCCCGTGAAGTTGCAATTTAATGTTAACATTTATGAAGCTTTTCTTTCTAGATTGTCATTGTTGTGATTGTCCACTTCTTCTTCAGCAAAGTGCCCTTGTAACACCTTTTTAAGACTGTACTTTCCCATTAGTAGCTGATCAAAAGCACCCTTCATAAAAACGAAACCGCTTTTTGGGACCACATTTGTTGTATGTATGCATTTTCCTGATCCAAGCCTTCTTCTCTCCGGCGCACATTGTCAACAAAACAGCCTCTTCAATCAGAAGGTGGAATTTATTACTTCTCTCTCCATTTTTACCCTATTTAGCAAATCCCACACAAGCAATTCCTTGATCAAATTTTCTGACAATTTCCAATTCCCCGCTGTTCTCTAGTAGGTTTGGGATTACGGGTGCGTCGACGACTAAGGTCATTAGCACCACGTGCAATCCAATTGCATCATAATATTTTTTCCCCAATTTAATATGGATGTTCTCTTGAGTATCATATAAGACATGAATCCCTTTCAAGTTAAAAAGTGAAAGCTAATGCCGTAAATGGCATAGTTAAGGCACAAACTCTTATCAATCCAGAAAAGCCTTGTTAGCGAAGGCTGATGCACACAATTTTCAACAAAAGGTATAGTTGTTTATGCGACTGTGGTGAAGTTATATGTCATGCCTTGGTTAGGTTCACATGCGATTAAACAAAATAGGTTATACGATTTTCAAGCATTTAATGGAATCCGAGCTAAAGTTTTAAATATTAAGCATTGAATAATTTTAATACCAGTAACTAATTACGTCCTAACAAGAAGACTGATCGATTTTTAGCTTACCAACTGCTATAAAACAACACTAATGGTACGAACCACAGGTATCCCTTGTTAGAAATCATTAGGAATACGCCGCCAATATATAAAATCCTTATGAAAAGGGCTTTAAATAACGAACTGGAACGTGTACGGCGAAGATCGGCAAGATTTGTATAGGGACGGTACGATAACTATATTAGCGTAACCAGTCTGTTAAATGAATTAAAATGGAAGTTATTTTAATTGGGACCGTAGGATGAATTATAGACTTTAATAAATTCCAAGACATAATTTTCACTGATTACGTTAAAAATATTTTGCGAACTCCAACTTACTATGGTAGACTGGACCATTGTCATAAAATTAGAGAAATTGATTGCCGAACTGTCAGATTCTAAATGTCCTTATTTCTTTGTACAATTTGGGATATGAATAGGTGTAAACATTATTTCCAATTTTATAAATACAAGTACTGATACCATAGGTAGTTGCATGTTGGAATGAGAAATTTAAGGTATTACAACTAAAAGCACGTTTGTGCAGGGTATTATGTAGATCTATATGTATCACTTTTCCATTACGGTCGTTTAGCAGCTCCTTCCATGTGATTTCTTCCGGCGAAAAATGTTTCTGGCGGACCCTTTGCTCAGGATTGGTAGCAAAATCTCTCCTAAGAATGGCATTTGCCCATTTTCTCAAAATTACCAGTTTCTTGGGCACAAAAAAATTGGACCATCTCCGGGTTACTATCTTAACCCGAAGGTCCTGGTTCAATACAACGATGGCCCTTATATACAATCTTCGCGAAATAATTCCGTGAGTACTTTAAATAAAATGAGTACTACAAAGCTGATTCTGACAATATTATAAAAAACACAGAAAGCATATGTGTCCTCACCATGCAACGACAAAGTATTTTAGGGCGAGCTACAGTGCTGCCATCTACTCGGACAGCTTCTTCTCGGCGACAATAGCGGCGACTAGGATAGCGAGAAGTGTCCAGTCCTGACTATTCTAAGTCCGTGGTATGGAGTCAATCCCTCCCACACACTATTGTTATGACTTGCCGGGTGTTGTGTAGCAATGCATCCTGGTACTGCATGGGGATTAATGCTTGCTACATGGTGCTAATAATGCTGATTTTGTCGAACTCTCGGAAAAAAGAGAATTTTCAACATGTGTACTGAATCCCTTCATGAGTTCGGTGAATAATTGGAATTTTTCCCTTCACTAAAGCGTTGTTCGGTACTGCACCTTCGTCATGATGGTGCGCGAAATTTGCTGCCATAACGTCAACATGCCCGTCGCGGATGAAGGGGTCACGTGTCCCTCCTTGTTTTCCTCACGGTGTTCACCAATGCCGTCACACCCACTTCATGTTAGTGTTCTGCCGTTTTTTCCCCTCTCCCATTTCCCCCTGTATAAAAAAATGAAAACTCCAACCGACTGTCCTGATATTAGCTCAGATGTGCGACTCGACCCTTAAACGGTTCGATGGCTAGCGAGAATATTTATTACGCTCCAAGAGGCTGACTAACCTTGCTCAATCTGAACCTCTTTATGCCTTCCGCGGAGAGGCTATTTAGACCTTTCCCGGGGCCCCGTGGGGGCCCTCGGCGTGGGCCGCCAACCATTGGCTCATCGTCCTTCGCCGACGCCTGCGCCGAGTCCACCCGCCCACACTTCGGTGATGGAAGAGAGAGAAAAGGGTTTGGACACCTGCCAACCGTCATCAAATAGGTGTCAAAGGGGTCAAGCTGTTTTTGCGTCGCTGGCGACTTGCGGACATGAAAGCGTGAACGTTAGCCTCCCTCTTGGGATTTTGGGAGGATTTAGGTGCTGGAAATCTTATCTGAATTTTTGGTATTACAGCGTAGTGCAGCGCGTCGGGCAGAATTGTCGACAGGGAAAATTTCACTTCCGTTCCCGCGAAAGCCGGGAGATTGAAATTTATTTCTTGCACCGAAGAGAGGATAGAAGCACTACTTCTTTGTTATATTGCTTTACTTAGTTTTATTCTGAGTTATCTTATATCTTTGTTCGACCCCGCATGTAATCGTCCCTAACAATCCTAACAATGTAAGGCATTACTGTAGCATTGTGAAAGTCGGCAATAAAGCTTAACTCAGTAGTAAAATGGATTGAGAAATGAATGATGAATAATGGCCAATGCATGAATTTGTTTGTAACTTGTTCACGAATGTACCCATATTTTTATTATGTATTTGTGTTTTATATTCAATGCAATTACACGAATTTTCATCTAATTTAAATCCTTGTTAGTGGATATGTATATCATCTGGAAGCTTTAAACCTACCACTTGACTCCCACGACTCCCAAAAAATATTTGATTTGGGAAGATTTATACGCCTATGCGCTGATTTATGACTCAATTCAATGGCATCTTAATTTATCTCTAATAAAAGTACTCGTGATTAACACTACTCAATAAAAACATATCCACATTACTACGCATTGGCTCTCTTGCACAGTATTTGACGCTGAAAACTGAAGCCTGCTGCCCGTTTTATTCTCTCAGTGGCTACTTTTCATTCTACCCGATATAATTTTTATTTTTATTATACCGTGGTAGTTTATTTGCCCAAGGTTTCATCGCAAAGTTTGATCGAATTTTATCGAGTCTTTTTCTGTTTCGGCAACTAGACTAGTTAAACGAGGAGCAAACCTGATATGAATACGTATAAGGATCTTGGTTTTCCTAATCCATGACCAACTATGATATCGCAAAGAAAGCTGTTTGTGACCACCAGAATGGGCAGACATGTAGGGCACCATGAATTTCATTTAGTGCCTCAACTGCAGAGTTCATATATCACCATCTAATCAAATTTAATCATAAACCATCCTAAGACATACACAACAACCTTGCCAGAGGTGGTTTTCGAACCCGCGACCTTTGGGTTGTCAGGCTGGTGCGTAACCGATGTGACTACCGCAATCAGCGATATTCATTTGCTGGACTACATTTTTTGCTGAAACATTAATGCTGATGACTCTCGGGGGCAATGCAACGAGTAGTAGAATATATTATCTTGCCGGGATCGGGTTAGTGTGGTGGCATTCCATCCCGAAGGCCCGGGTTCGAATTCTGCTTGTGGCTTATTCATAGGTTAACCGGTCCCTACTTGCGTGTTGTGTGGATAATAATTTCAGCACTCTGTACTCATTACTCCTCTGTTCAGTACTCCGTCTCTCGGATGGGTTGTTAAACCATGGACGTCTTGGCGTCCTTTGTTGAAATACGCCTAATGCCGACTCTGGATTTCTCTCTCCGCTTCCTCTGTTCCTTAGAAAATCCTACCACTTCCCAATTACCCCCCATAACCTTAAGTGGCGCAAACGATCTTAGGTGCCGATCACCTAGGAGGAGTAACTACTAGAATTTTCTTTCTCGCCGCCACAATCTCTGGTGACTCTAAACCAGCTGTAGGCTTAAAATTAACCTTATTGTGAGCTTAAGCGTTTAAAATATCTTCAATACTGCACTGCGAAATTTTATTTATACTTGTTTTTTTAACCACGGTAAAAAAATTCTCTCTTTTGTGAGGTCAAATATTTATTCAGCTTCTGTATCTTCTATGCACACAATTCAAAAAGTGTCTCATTACTCATTGTAGGTACTTTCCTTACTTTTGCTAAGAAAAAGCCTCCGTTTATACATTATAGAGAGTTCTCTATTGTATGCGGGTCTGTGAGACCACGTTAATCAGAGTCTACATAGCGACAACCTAACTTGTATCTGGGTAGCCGCAATGTAGAGCATTCGGACATTAATGAAATATGTCTCCTGGTGGTACACCTTTTGATGAAAGAAGGCGTAAAGTTTTATCACGAATAGTTCCTGTTTCAATCTGTAATATGCAAAGTATAAACGTTTATTTAATCAGAGATATCTTTACTGGACACTGTCTTTGAACCCATGTCAAAGCTTGGTGTGAACTTGCCGTAGAATGAAACGCCGGCGTAGTTAACGGAAAATTTACGCAACATTAGAGAGTGGATCTCTTTCTTAACGCAAGAATTAAATTTCTATTCTCATTCCCAATTCCACATCATTGTCGATTACATGCTAACACTTTAATTTCCATTAAAAGAAATATTAACGACACATGACATTTTCTCTTGCTTTTATGAACTAGTGGCACTGGTCATGGCTGCAAGGTGATTCAATGCCATTAGTTTAAAAGTGTCAGATTGGAATTGTCATTGGAGTAGAATGAATGTGGGGAACTCTTTCTAAATGTGAGTGGTATTACTTCAGTATTTGCGAATGTTTACTTGAATATTATCCAGGTTGGGTGTGTTAGGGAAGGTAATCCTTAGAGATAAGTGCTACGGTGCTCTGCATTCATTTATCGTTATGGTGATGGTTATTTTTATGTGCATCTTAGATTTAATAAATTTTTATCACGTAGATATAGTATTATTGGTAATTGTTCATTAATATTTTGTTATTGATAAGTTTTATCACTCTCTAGTTAGTATATAAGCAGGCGAAGCTCTTTAATTAATGAAAAACGCGAAAATTAGAAAAAACCTGCGTCCTAAGTGGATGGTACGCCAGGTGCCAACTTTATACTTTTATGTATTTCCGAATATTCAAAATATTCCGTTTATTTTGTGTGCAAATAAAACTGTAGGCATAGGACATAGCCGTGAAAGATATAGTGTCAGCCTTTACACTTGTTTTCACGTACGTAAAGTACAGGATAATGTATAATTAGCGGTAGTAGCATAGTGTTACTGAAGACCTCAAATTTTCCTCTGTGTTGAGCGACTTTCTTGGCCTGATTTTTTTTTCATTTTCGAACCCTGCTGGTCCAAAACCCATGGAAATGCTCGCGGAAAACTCAGGCGTCGAGTCCTCTTCCAATCTCTCTTCCTCATTTGGATCACAAGCATGTTTCGGTCATAAAAACCCTTCAGTATTAGTTTGCGGCTCCTGGAGAATTATATAGCCGGAGCGTAAAGGCAGAGACTCGTGAGATAAGAGTGACTCCGTCGGCCGTGTTGCTCACTTGGAACAGTTGAACGTGCTGCTCTTGCACCACCCTGAGACGTTTGTGTTTCGGTCTCTCTCCCAAGTTGAAGCGAACCGTGGGATATCGATTTAATCGGTCCGTGAGGCTCGAAAGTGAGGCACGGACGCAGAAAGCGAGATAATCGGAAGAGGAAAGAGAATCGCTAACGGTTGCCTATCCATCCATTCTCTGTCATTGCTTTTCTCTCTGCTAAGGGATGAATTTAGGATTTCCACGGGAGGGGGAGAAAGGAAAGCGGCGTCATACTCCACTTGTTGGCCCTTTTTTCATTGATTCGCCTATGGATTGTTCTCGTTGTTTCGAGAGAAAAAAGATTTATTTCCCCCGATTCCCTGTTCTTTCGACTCCCGAGCTGCGATGGATGGTGGTGATAGATCCGCGTGAAATGTTAATCACCACTTTTTGGCTTCCCCCCCCCCCCCTCAATGGCAAAAGCGATCTGCAAAAGGGGTCTTCCCACTTACACCCATGGCTCTCAGTCCCTCTCTTTCCCTCTTTCTTTCTCTCTCTCTCTCTCTGTCTCACACACACACAGTTGGAGACATAATTTATGCCCGCCTTTTGAAAATAGCACGGTGCGCACTGAATGAAACTTTTTCGTCCGGGTCGAAATTAGGTGAATGGCGACGAGGAGGAGGGGGGGAGGGCGGAGAGCGGGGCACTAAAACGCAACGAAAGGAATCATTTGAATGGATATTGTGTGCGGCTGTTGCTGTTGTCGTCCTTGCGCTGTCGTAGCTTTTCGTTGGAGAGGGAAAGAGCTCCGGTGATAAAAGGTTTTGAGGAGTGGGCGGCGGCGGTGGTTGGGCAGCTTTTTAAAACGTCACGCCGCGGTAACACGAGGCGCTTTATTGCGTCGGGGGAGGCCGAACGATGGAGCCACCACCACAGACGCGATTGGAGAGGAAGGTCTCCTATTTCTCTTCATCTCTCCCTTTTTACTCGCTCGTCAGTGGGCAATGAGAAATTCTCTCACCTTTCTCGCTCACCATCAAACGCATCGCAATGCGCGGAAACTCTGGCCGGCGGCGGTCCTCCCCCTCTCACACTCTGTATCGAGGGCGAAAACCATTTCGACACACGTGATCGGGCCAATGCGAAACGGTGGGGGTGTTTTTATTTGAGGGAGACAGAGAGTCTCGGTTTCATTTCCCAACCCGTACGAGGGAAGGAGCAAAGGCTGCCGGGGGAACATCCAAGCAGGAGTGGATGGTATCGATGGTTCTCTGGTGCTCCGATGAATGAATGAGATTATTTATGAATTTTGTGAAAAGATTAGAAGAATGAATTGAGAAGGAAGCAATCAAGAATTAATCAAGTCACTATCGTAGTTCTCGATTAGGAAATATATTATAGAGCATACCCGAGGAAATAGGCGATAATTTATGACAATAGATGACTTTTTATGCCCAAATTGACCTCAAATTAACTTTTAAATTAAAATTTACAATCACTGACGTAGTTAGTAGGGATACTTACGTTAGATAAATGTGCTAACTTATAAGCATGCTTTGCGGAATGGGATATTGTGTGAGATTGATCGATAATTATCGACCGGTTTGGGTAGGTGTTGACGGAGTATCCCTTCTCTACATTACATTATTTTCACCTATCGGCTCCATCCCTAAGATGTTTCTCTGTCCAAGTTGTCATAATTCTCGCCCCTCTTCATACTATTCATAATACCTATTTTTTCCTCGTCCTAACTTACCCAGCATTCTATCTTCGATAGCAACCTTCAGCATTCCATTGTCCTTAAGTACTTCTTGGGAATGATGCTTGGTGATTAAGAATATTAGTTTCCCATCCAGAGGCTTCGCTTTTATTCGCAGCAGTGACAGAACATTTTCATTGGTATACCGATTCCCACTTGAGCGCTGTGTGAAGACCGCTTCAAGCACAGCACTTTGTCCCTTGGATCGGGTGTCAAGCCGTGGTTCCCTTGGCACCTTACGCTAAGAGTAGGTTAATACCGGCGTCGGGTTTCTCTCCCCCATCCTCCGTTCCCTGAAAACTTTCTTCCTGTACTGAATAACCTACCCATCCGCCCATGCGCCACTAAATGGCACAATTGACCGTAGATGTCGGTCGTCTTCACCGAACAACTACTACTGCTAGTGTCTGTTCCGCCTACATATTCGGCCTTCTAATTTCTGACCGCAATCTTCTCTCCTCCTCATGCATATTCAATACCTCTTTATTTGTCCTTCTTTCCACTCATTGCACTTTCTCCATTCTTCTCCACTCACACTTCTAAGCCATCTAATATTTTCTTGTCATCCTTCCCTTGAGTCCAGGTTTAAGATCCATTCAAAGCCACACTTAATCGAGCTCCTACTAACTTTTACTACTCTTTACTACTCTTCACTTAACGTTGTCTTTGCATTCCTGCTCAAGGTTGTTGTCATAACTTATCTTTTATTGGTTAGTGCTTCTAAGCAAAATCCATTATTCTTCTAACATCATACCTGCAACATCGCCTGATAGGTGCCTGCGGTGGGAAAAAAATGTTGGACACGTGATATTAATGTGGTGTAAAGTTAAGGAGCTGCTTATCTCGTCATGCCAGGAGCAAACTCACGCATGAAGAGAAATAAAAATGAATCATACTGCAGTGTTAATTCATACTCAACTCAAGGTTATTCTATATGATTCTCTATAATTTTATGCTGTAAAAGCGATATTTGATAAGGGAAATATTACGCACAATTAATATCTTTTTTTGCTATGAACAATTTTGGCGAGACTCGAAATAAATTGTTCTGGTAATTACTATCGTTTTAGTTTGTAATGTGATTATTTTAAATTTTCTAGAATAATTGACGGTATTAGCCAAACATACTTTTGTAAACCATTATCATTCTGCATGTGGTGGCCCAATCGGCGCGTCCTTAAATAACCAAGGAAAGAGAAATAAGAAACATTACCTTCAGGAGAGCTTTTTTATGTTTCAGATTTTTATTTAATATCTGCTAAAACGCTATTTTATGAGATGCTCCAACAGTATGCACTGTAAAAATTATGGTTCGGTGAGTTTTGCACGTCCATTATCCCCTTTGTAGCATCGAGGCAGCGCTACAGTGGAGCAGCTTTGCTTGCAGTAGTTTTTCGAAACGAGATTTTTTTACCTGAGCATCCACGCATCGTACCCTTAGTTAAATTTACGGAAGAGTTTTGAAAATAGAGGTTTTCATCTCGCAACCGTTTCCAGTGCTTGCGACTTAAAAACACTTAACGGGGGACGAGGGAATTGAGAGGGAAAAAAAATGAAGGCGAGGAGGAGTGGGGACTTTGGGAGTGAGGAACGGGTGGATAGAGTTCCGCGGAGCTGGATCAAGAGGGTATGAGAGAGAAAGGGAAAGAGAGAGGGAGACTGGAGGAACATCGTGGGTGGGCGGGAAAGCTCTCGCGCGCATTATCATGCAAATTGATCGTCCCCATTGTTGTAAAATGCGCCCGAACGCGGCTTTCCCGGGGCATACGTCAACCCCTGGCGGTACAGGGGACAAAGGGATAGACGCAGGGAGGCGGGATACAGCCGTGGGATGGGAGGAAGAGGGTATTTGCCCTCTCGTAGGGGTTGTGTGTGTGTGTGTGAGAGAGAGGGAGAAAAATAATGAAGCTGTGCGGGGAAGAAAGTTTCTCTATGTTGTTGCTCGCCCATTTCGGCTCCGGGTCACAATTCCTCAACTTTATGATCGTTTAGTTTGGAGAAAAGATATGAGATCCCATTTCGAATCCTGGATTGAGGGAATTCTCTCGAAACGTCCGATTGTATGTGCCGTGGAATTTAATTTTTACTCGTAAATGGTTGAGGAGCGGTCGGATGTACTGGGAGAGAGGTGATATTTTGAAATAGGCAATCAAACGTCAAATTGAGTTCGCCGCGAGTGCTATGAGTCGTTCGAGAGACCATTACGAGTTGTGACTTGAACGAATTATAGAATGCAGGTGGGCCGAATTACAGAAAGTCTTTGGAAAGAATGGTTGGTCGTGTTTATTTTGGAAAAGCCAAAATGGGAGCCGCTAAATTCAAGAATATTTAATGCAAATAGTTGATGTTATTACGTAAAGTGACCGACAATGACGGTCATATGCTCCGTAGAAAATAGGCGGGTATTTGGAGGGAGGTAGGAAATTTTGAGAGCGGCGGAAGGGTGGAGAGAAACCCTTGGACGCATTATTATGCTTAAGGAAATATTCCAAGGGATCAGGGATTAAATGTCATATCCGAAGGATTTGGCATTGAACTTAAAGGGTTTTTCACACGGTGCTCAAGTAGCAACCGAGATTGCACTGAAAAAAAAACTGCCACTGCCGGAAAACGATCTTGGACCCTTAGGGATGGGAGGTTAGTACTAGAACAACCAAACAAATTTGACCTTCTCTATCATAAAACACTCAGAAATATTCTATTCCGTTATGCAATCGGTTAGAGAAATCGTAATTCGGAACTCTGCTAGACAAAGTAACCCGGTGCAACAGGAACCATAGGATAATTCGTGATCATCGCATGATAATACTTGTTAATTATCGCCTACCTTTCATATGCGCTTCTTCCTTCTCCAGATCCACAGCTCGAACTCTTCTAACCTATATTCATCCTCTGCGTTTTGTCGAGGTTTCAGCACCATTCAAAGCAACAGCCCTTAGTAGGTCTCGACTGAATATCCTTGCAGTAGCTCTCCGTGGTCATTTCCAATTTACATATTTTGGAAGGAGACTGAGGAGTAAAAATTATGTGCCTTGTATCTACGTGTCTAGTAAGGGATTTTTGACGATTTTGCTTTTGATGTCGAAATACAATATAGGATCCAGTAATTCATTCTTTGCCGTTATTGTCTGCCTTTAGAATCATAGTGCTAGCGAATTAAATCATAAAGTCAGTCGAAAAAAGTTGATATTGAAAATAGTATTACGTTGTTTTGGCCAAATTGAGACTTAAAAATAGTTGGATAGTTTTTCTTTTACTGATTATTTAAATAGCATACTGAGTGAAAAATCGTCATGACAAAAAATCGCGCCTATTGCTTGTTTCAGTCCGGTGGGCTTAGGAAGAAGATTATACCTGAGATAACATAATTCGCCATCAGATAGTGCCGGGTTAGTGTCGTCTGTGCTGTTTTTTTGAATTAGCTTCTGTTACGTACAAGCTTAATAATGATGAAGTTCGTGACGTGAAATGTTCCGTTTTGATGATTCAACTTCTAATGATCCATCTAAGAAATGATGCTATGAAGGTTTGTCAATGTCAAACTAAATGTCAAGATTGGTTAAAACACTTCTTCCTGTGATGCTAAGATAAAGTGCTGGAACCATGAAAAGCAAAAGATCCGTACCAAAAAAGAAAGTTTGCTATTTTTAGTTTAATTTTGAGAGTCAATGCTTGATGGGTTCGAAGGTTTTCCCGGCGAACTAGCTGTAGAAAATCTTCTCGGGTTTTCCACCATGTCAGGTTGTCCATGGCTGTGACCCGGTGGAAAACCCGAGAATATTTTCTAGTCAATGCTTACGTTTCGCAAGGTATGTATTCTCAGTCTTGATAGCCTATTCATTGAAAATTAGACCACAGTATCTTCCGGCAGTAGCTCAAATTTTTATTCCTCTTTCTGATTAGTTGATGTCGATTATTTTGATTCCTCGCGGCTTGCATCAAGGGAGACATGCTCTTGCTCAGATCACATAGAAGAGTCTCCTGGACGTAAACACCTATTACGCCTGCGCCATTGCGTTAGGACACAGTATCTACGCAGTTTCATTTCACAAGCCACTCAGGCTCCACACGCATTTCCGAGGATTCCTTGGGAATGGTCCACGTGCTTTTAGAATGTATCGGACCTGTTAATGAAAGACGGTTCCTTCGGAACGAATTCTATCAGCTGCTAAGCTGCTCATCAGTCAATTCTATCAGCTGCAGATCCTTACAGCAGCTGATTGGTTTTTAGCCGCGCTCTTGCACAGACTCTGGTCTTTGATGGAAGCAGAAATTGAGAAACTACCTGTATCATATTCGATGGCAGTGAAAGGGGATGAAAACCACCATCTTTTCGTCAGCGAAAAGCCAATCGTGAAAAACATTCAGCCTGTTGTTGTACAAGAGCAAAGAAGATAAAATAGATCTATCGAGTAACAATCGAAAAGTACTAAGACGATCCGGAGAAAATGGAATCCTGATGAAAACTTTTAAGAGAAGATGGGACAACCTTGTTGGCCATATTTCGAGATATGACGGTCTGATGAAGAAAAAAATTGAGTGGAATGTGAACAATAAGAATTTGCATGATAGCCTCATATGAGATTTATGGAGCAAGTGCTAAATAGTTTATTTTAAGTTGTGTGTTAAGTGTGAAGAGTTCACAGTTAAAAAAAAAAATTATGTTAAAATAAAAAAGTTAGCGTACCTATTGCAATAGAGTGCAATACGCTAACTTCTTTAGTTAAATTTATTCATAATATTTTAGTGAGTATGTATAATAAATTATAATAAATTCAAGGATTACAATAGCCTTAAAATACCTTAACGTAGCTACCAACTGATATGCATAATAGTCTGTAAGTGTTCACCTTGACAGGGATCCTGGCCAACATGCCGTTTGCCATCACATTGTAGAGCATGCCCTCCCCGTGTCCTGCGAAGACTTATGTTATGTATGTTATGTATATATTGTTATGTTATGTATCTACATGAACAGCTTTCTCTCATACATACAAAGGGTAAATGCCACTCTGACGATGAGGAATAACATGGAGCCTGTGTGAACATAGAAAGAACAGGCGGCATCGTGCATATTCAAAACTTGGACTCTTAGCAGGGACTAAGCGAAAAATTTGGGAATAGGGTATGTGGTAGTTGATTGTTGAAGAAGGTGGAATACAAGGCAGTAACAGGGAATATTAGATATTTTTAGAGACATCTCAAGGATTGTGAAAAAGGTTGGCGAAGGAACTAATTCTTTCAGACATTGGAAATAGCCACTATTACTTGGGGTAGGTTTGGTAGTGAAGGGTAAGGGAAGTAATTGATAAAACTTGGATGGAATAAAGGACTGTAGAAACGTTGCCGGGTGGAAAACGAAAAAGTAATTAAATAATGTAAGATAATAGGTCCTTGAGGGTAAAATTACAGATTATAGAAATAATTTAAGAAATATATTCCAGACAGTCACAGAGATTTATTGGCAGGAAATATTCATCCCATGCATATGGATATGGTGTCGTGCTTTGTTAAATGCTGATGTTTTTAGTGTTAGAAAATATTTAGCTAGCCTTTTAGCCAACCTGTTCTTGATTCCTTTCTTTCATATCCATTTTTGAAGATTAGTTTTTGTATTCGATTTTGGATGAGGTTTCTTTTTGTGAGTGGTTATTGAAGTTTATCTGACGGAAGAGTGTTAAATTTTTTGCATTGAGATCGCTACGATTAATTTTTTTTTCTTTTTTTGTTCACATGAAATCAATTTGCTTGATCGCAGTTGAAGGAGGGAGCGTTGATTTCGCTTATTGATGGTTTTCTGCTTTGATCCCGGGACTTTCCAATCGGGGAATTCCCCGAATGTTGGGACGGTATCAGTTATGAGCATCGTTCATGAATGGTGATGAAGTTTTCAAGGGTGAAAGACCTATTGGACGTGCGGAAGGCATTTCTCCCTCTTCGCTTTGTATTCGGATTACCGTTTGAACCCACATTTTCCGCCATTCTTTTCAAGAGGCAACCCCTCTCTGCCTATCGTCATCTCATCGCATTTCCATTACACCCTCCCGGCCTCCCTTCGTCCTTCTCTCCCACCTGATCCTCCCTTTGGCCTCTTCCTTTGTCGCTCCAAACGTTGCCACTACACTGTTTGCCCGCGAGAGGTATTTTAATGAACCCGCGTTCCATTTCCTTGCGCTCGTTCTTCACTTTGGCTTTCCAGCTTATTGAATTGGTGGGCATCCACGTCATCGTTCGTTATGGGAAGAGGCTTATTGCAGTGTGACGTAAATTATTCCCACTTTTTACGCAGATTCCAGGAAATTATTCATTTTGTTTTAGAAGGACTTAATGATTTCATAGTGTGAATATTTTGGTCCAACAGTTGGCCACCGATTTATAAGCGGTTTTTTTCTTTTTGCTAGAATTAGACTTGCATCAATCACAGCTAGGAGATCGACTAACTTTGTCACTCTCTTGTCACTGTCTTTGGAACTCTAGTAACTATTGATTTTGATAATTTATTTTATGAAATATTTTTTAGCATGTGAGTCGAAGCTTAATGGAAATAATTATCATTGTTGATATATATGCGCAACATTTACAATGGTTGAGTAGTTAATTAATTAATTCATTTATGGCACTATCTTGAAATAAAATGTTGGCATGTACTTTTGAAATCTTGTCACATAATTTATTTGTGTGGTATTAGAATGTATATAATTAGGGTTATATGGCTTTTCGTAGGTAAAATGTTAGGAACATACCTTTGGGTAATCATTTAAATTGACCTAGGTTCATAGTTAGACATTTGTATTCAACGGTTTTCTTTCCTTACAACTGATGCGATTGAATGTCTGAACAGAAGTAACAATGCTTCGAACCTACAACTGCTTATCTATTGTTCACTTTTTGTGGCGTTCTCTCTCTCATGTGGAAGAGATATGATGATATCCTCAGAGATAACCAAGACCTATTTCTTGGGTTCTCCATCCGCAAATATTTTTTCTCATATGAATTCGAACAATGTGCTTCGTGTAGCTGAGTTTGCTGGCAATTCAATGCAATTCGTGTACTCCCGGGAAAATGCTGCGGTCTTTTAGGTCTGCTTGTTAAATTGTTATTCCCTGAATACATTCCTTTTAAAAATCTTGTCTTCGAATTCTTAGTAAGGTATGGGTCAGAAAAGAAAAGAGATCTAATCTTCTTTTTCTATTATTTACGGCTTGGATATGGCCTGATTTTTCTTCGGTGTTATACATCTCTTGGCTTGCTTTTCATCGATCTCTTTACCTCTGGCGATATTTATCTTCCTGTCGTCAGCCAGTTTTAATGTTCCCATTCCATTGTTTTTTGTGGTGCTTTTGATAGTACTTCTTATGAATTTGTGTATCAGAAGTGAAAACTGTACGTGTATGGATATTTTAATTTTTTAATTTAGCTTTTATTACGTGAAATAAAATGATTTATTAGTGGTCAGGTTTAGGGAAAATTTACGTGTTCAATAGCGGTCACTTGAATTTTCACTGAATTGACAGTAAGATGTGTAAGTGAAGCTAAACTTTTTGCATGGTTCTTTTGTTTCGTTTTCGAATTACGGTCAATTTGAAAGATAATTTATTTCATGTTACATCGTTAAGGCTGTTTTACCTCGGTGAGAAGTGGAAGAGCGAGTATTTAATTGAGAATATACCAGTTTCAATTTGAATCAACCACTGTCTTTGCGTTAATGAGAACATTTGTTAAAAGGGATTTTATATGCCATCTGCTTTGCTATTGTGATCTGTATAAAAAAGGCACGACGGTTGAAAGAGTAGACTAAGTAATTGATGTATTAACGGAAATTATTAGTACATTACTGATATTCTTAATGGACACACGAATCATTCGGAAATTCAGTAATACTCGGACGACACAGGATATACGAGAATGAGAAACAAAGTGGATATTTCTGTGATGGTGGGTAAGCTAGAATGGTTCATTGTTGGCAATACTCGTAAACTTTTATGATGTAGAAATGGTATGAAAAGCTTGACTGCAGGACATATTGGATGATAGGATCGATTATGAAAGCTAAAGTAATTAGGCTCTTTAGGAAAATTAAGTAAACCTAATCATAGAAGTCGTGAGCTGGAAGCGGGTTACCTTCTTGGGTAATAATTTGAACAAAGGGAGACGGTTAGAGGTAAAAGTTGGCGATAAAGGCAACTAAGCACAAAAGAGAACTTATCACGGGAGCCATGGGTGAAAAAATTACATAAGAGGTTAACTTGGAGTTCTATATTTTGTTTGAGGTTGAGCGTATGAGCGTTGAGAGTACATGGTTTCTAAACCCAGACATTGAGGTAAAAGGTTGAAAATAATTTATTTTTAATGTATATAGGATTGGAAAAAGAGCAGAAAAAATCTGAATGAAGAAAAGGAAAGGAGAAATGTAAGGAAGCACTAAGGATGGACGTATTTGAAAATAAGTTGCTGGAAGAAATTATAAGTCAGAATGCGGATGGTACAAAGATTGAAATCATGCTCTGAGAGTCTTTCGGAATCGATAATGCTGAACAAGAGAAAGAATAGAAGGAAAATGATTAGCTTAATGGAATAAATAAAGGTAGGTAGTAGGGTATCTAGGATGGAGAGAGAACAGCCAAAAGGATTTACAAACAAAAATGAATTAGGAGAGGAGAAATATCGTATGAAAACCTATCCTGACCGGTAGAACGTCACTAATTCATTCTTACCATTCCGTCGTTGTTATTTGTCATTTCATTTCATCTCAGCCAAATAATTTTGAGAAAACATAGCTTTCCATATGTGTCGTAAAGCCATAATTGTTTCCATCCCAATTGTTTTCTTAAGGACATTGCGCGATGCCAGCAATGTTGCTGTTGTATTTTATGAATTGCTATCGATAAACTAACTGAAAAAATTCAATAGCATCACTGAGATCGCCAGGAAACTAGTGAATTGCTTGCTGCCTTTCTGCTTCCCTATTCAACCATTTAATTTTTACTTAATTTATGAAGATTCTCATCAATAAATTGAACTTCAGCTGCAATCGGTCAAGGTCCTGCTATCTAGTGAGTCTTTACAGTCAATAGTTGCCTCTAATCCACTATTTATGTCCTTTACGAATTGTGAGTCTAGCTTCGGGTATTCAGATGTAGTAACAACCTATAGTCTTTCATCGGGAGAGGAGTGCGAGCGAGAACGAAAATTTAAAAAATAACTGTCGAAAACAAATATTTACATCTTGTAGGAGGTAAAGTCACTCTCGAATTTTTATTTCAGCGACGTCAATGCTTAAGGATTATTCTGGGATATTTTTATCCGAACAGTACTTAATCTGCCATTTCGAGATTTCTCGTGTAATTCGTTGTAATTCCTCTCCATCATTTCTTCCTAATTAAAATTTATGTTACCCTCTTCCTCTCTCTTCCACTGTCCCAGCTATTGTTTTTTACTAGCAGTATTTTCACACATTTTTGTTTGGAATTTCTTCTTATGCTGCTCCTTTCATATATTTACTTTCAAATTTTCTCTTCGGCCTCTCTTCAATTTTGCTCTTTTCATTCTGTGGATGATTTTCATGCCCTCTCAGAAGCTTCCATGTCATTGCTTACCATAATTTATTCCCAATTCTGTCTTATCTATAATATTTTTGACCCGTAAATATGAAACTCCGCCAGTTTTACATATTTTACTAGTCATCGTTCTTTTTGCCCCTTTTTCTAATAATTTTGGCTTCACTTAGTGCACATCAGTCAAAACGCTTGTGCTGGAACGCATGTGTAATCTTAATGACCATGAAATTATTTTTGATGGCCATGGGATGCTAAAGAGAGCAATACAAAAGAACCTTTAGAAATAGAATAGTATCTAGGGAATAATGAGGCCTCGGCGAAAAAATTGTGACCGATGAAGCTTAAAGATACTTTATGTTCATTTGGGATTATGTTATTATTCCTAAACACCCATTTTAGTGTTTGAGCACAGTATTAACGTCTAGTTAATTAACTGATATACTATTTGTAAAATAGCACTTTTTTCAGTGTATGTATAACTAAATATCCTCTTTGTTGCTCTAGGTGTACTTGACATGGTATGATTCCAAATTTTAAACGTGGCCCTAAATGAATAGCTGAGCTAATCCGATAAAATTGAGTCGGGTACTGATTGGAAATTGACTTCTAAATGAAGACGGAATGACTTGGCAATAAATGGGTCTTCTTTATATTTGATTGTACAAGAAAGGAGTTGTGACCCGGTAAGAAATACTAATCAGAATTCTTTATCCGAAGTTTTCACATTTTAATTCTTCTCTACTTCGAATTTATCTTAAATTAATCCATAAGTACATATGGTTAACATGACAGTGATAGTGCATATTTCTCCTTAATTGGAACGCCTTCATGCACTACTATGTATATACAGCTAGCCTTCTCTCTTTGATGTAATTCTTAGTTATACCAATAATAAAAATTTATGAGTCATCCAAATATGAACACTTTTCCATCGTTTTATGTGCATTTATGGACTAACAAATCCACTAATAGCTAAAATTCACAGTTGGTTTTAACGCAATGGTGTAGCCCGTAAGTAATTGGAAATCGTACGCCCTTCGGAAATTTGGTGTGCATGGCATTTTATTTCTAGCTGCTTTCGTAAATATTGCTGTGTAGTGAGATTTTGGGTTACTTTTAAGAAATTACAAGTAGTTTCCTTATGAAATTTCATGTTGGTATTCCAAACACTTACTCTTCTTTCACTGCTCTGTTCCCTTTAACTCTCGTCTTATCCTTGTTCCTTCGCTTATTCTAACGAAACCCCTTCCAGCCCACTTTTATCCCTCCGTCTCCTGCTCTATCTCCATCTACTCCCCATGGTTGTCTTTCCCTGTATCCAATCTTCTTTTTTTTGTTTGGGCGTTTTCTGGCTCGAGCTTTTTAGCCGGCTTAGTCGATCCGGAGTTCTTCCAAAGTTTTTCCATCAAACCTTTCTTCCTTAGCTTACATGTCATTTTTGCCTTTCCGTTTTATTTTATGCGCGAAAAATATCGTTTAAATTTTTTTACAAAAAAATCTGGCTAATCTCCGCTCCTCAACTTTTGTTATAAATTTAGCCGTTGCGCCTCGTGAAATTCAACGTTTTCGTTGCTTTGTTTTCGGGAATGATTTCTGAGTTTCCTCTTTTCTTCGCTTCTCGTCTTCATGAGATGGGTGCGGTCCGCATAGTCCTCAAGCTTAGATTAATTCGCTTCCTCTGCTGCTTTTAGTCTCCACTTCTTTTTCTCTCTCTCGTTTTTTTTGCAGCTGCACTGGGATCTATTCTTGCGTAAAAATAAATCCTCCTCTCTTGATATGAGAGGACGAGTCGGTTCTCCTCTAACCTCCTCCCCACTCCCATCCATTGTTGTCCGGCCCCTCTCACTCGTTTGCGGCCTCTTCTCATCTTTACTCATCGTCACCTGCTCCGAACATCTCTCTCTCTCTCTCGCTTGTCTTCCCTATTGTCTTTTGTTCCTCTGTCGCCATCACCCTTGCCTCCATCCCCGCAAAAACCTCGGTGTGTAATGAGTTTTTGGAAGCGGAAGAGACGCGTACTCACGGAACGGGACGCGGAAGTGGCATACAGACCGGCGCGGCGGGATGCGTTTGTGAGATATGCACCTCAGGAAGTCCGAGAGGAGAAGAATACGTACATCAGGACGGTGGAAAGAGGGAGAGTGGGAATGGCTTAGGATAAGATAGGATGATACACATTTTAGTCGAGGTAAGCACAGGACTTGCGGCGGTGCGCATAGTGGTACCCCTATTCCACAAGGAATGAACTATTTTTGCGGTCGTAATCAAAGCCAAACCTCGTGGAAAAGTTTCCTCCGTTCTCCGGAGGGAAGAAGATGGGGGAAGGAGGTTGGCGAGATACGGCGGAATCGTTAACGGTCACCGGTAATTAATCTTCCCTCCCCTTTTATCTCCTTCCCGAAGACCTATTCAGCGAGCCTCGAAAGGAGGCAGTCTTTAAGGGACGGCGCTTGTGGTAGGCAGCGGCTTGGTCGAGATACGAGAAGTGAAATGGAGGTCCTGCATACAGGGGTGAAAACAAGCACAAAGAATGGCAGAGGATCTTCAAACTGTCGTATTCCATTGGATCTTTATATTGGTTTGATTTGACGTGTGCATTTGTGCGCTCACCAAAGTTAACCTACCGGCTTAGTAATTCAATATATGCATGCAAAATACCGATTCAACATCTTAATTAGATTTATTCGGTGCATTTCTTATTTGGATTTTCCGCCACCGTGTCCATTGTTTGAGTATAGGGATTGGAAGCGCCATAAATATTTTTAGTAAACGAATTGGGTGGTCATTTAAATAAACTTTAACTGATAGTAGTTATTTAATCCGGTAAGGCGACCCGATGTTTAGGTCTCTGGTAACATTTAGGATAGGTGGGTGATTGAGTGAAGAAAGAAATTTTTCGGGGTATGGAGGAAGGGTGGAGTGAAACCCGGTGTCGTATGTAGCCTAGTCTGTACGAAAAATGTCTCGGTTCCATTTCGACGGACCGCACACTACCCTCGAAGTGCTCTTCTAATAGCATTCAAAATGGGTGCTCTTAAACCAACTAAAAAAACGGGATTTGAACGCAAGCCCTTGGGATGGGATGCCAATTAACCATTCACCACACCAATCTGATCACCCTCATCACAGTTTCATCTAACTTACTATTTATTAATTTTTACCCTGAGACAAACGATTTTTAGGTTGCCAGGCTGGAACGTTGCCGCTATTCTCCCTTCCTAGGGAGGAAGCCGCCTTGAAAAGGTGTCAAAATTTTTTAGGTAAAATTTTGTTGTGTAGTGGTACGCTTTAATCATCCATTTTTTCCATCAGTGAAGTGGACAACGAGAGAATCCTTATATGACGCCAATTTTGATTAAGTTATAGAATTTGTTTAGGCGAATTTTATTGGATTTTTGAGCCATTGAGGAATTTAGGCAATATACCAGTGGAACATGAATAATTCCTTGTCCCTAACGAATTCTGGATAGGAAAGTCCCTAAGGGGTCTGTAGTTTAATGTCATCCGACGGATGGAATATTGAACTTGAAGTACTGAACCTTCCTGTCAGCATTCACGTGGGAACCATTATGCGGGTGAAAATCTCTGCCCTTGCCTTAATTCCAACACAAACTCTTGTAATGGGAGTTCAGTTTTCTATCCTTCATGCCAACCAGATCCCCTCAAATCACCCATTTTCCTTTAAATGAAAAATTAGGGTTTCCCCGAGCCCTACTTGCTGAGAACGAGAATTTTGTCAACCTAAACTGATTGTGTAAATTTTTGTAATTATATTCCTATCTATTTTACTCACCTTCGTCCACATCTAATGAATACACTGGAAGAAACCTCGAGGACGTCTTTTTTGAGAGGACGGAGATGAATAATCAAACACGCGTCTTCTCGTGTTTCTGTACCATTGAACAAATATTAATTCGCGGGAAAAATTCTCTTTTACATGGTAAACAAACGATTTTTGGCTAAGAAATCTTGTTTTATGAAATGGAATTAGTTAAATACTTAGTTGGCCTAGTGACGAATTTAATTCCAGAATCCAGTGATCTTTCTAAATCAATTTGCACCATGATAACATTATTCCCATCCCCTCTTCGTATAGTCTCTGCCATGATTCTTTTACTCTTTGCTTTCCGTAAGTACGAGCGTACAGGCAATACCAGACCATATTGACTGTGACTAATTTTTTGCCGTGAGATAGGATCCGACAGAGCAAATATAGTTATCTCCACTATCTTTGTATTTCAATAGATCTATCGTTGCTATAACAGCATCACTATCCATTCATCTACATCTGCATCTACACGATACCCTACAAGCCACCGCGAGGGTGTGTGGCAGGGGGTGAAGATCACCAAGCATGCACTACTAACATGCAAACAAGCAACTATAGGGTCTCATGCAACTTGATTGTTGGTATCTATAGTATTTAGGGGATTAATACGTGCATCATTCACTACATACTACTCTAAAATATTTCCCCTACCTATCCCTCTGCTATGCTGCCTATTCTGTTCTCTTATAGTATGGGGGAAAAATGCCATTTTGAATCTATCGGTACGACAATCTATCTCTCTAATCTTATTTATCTGGTCGAATCTAGTATAATACGCTGGCTTTTTTAATATGTGCCTAACATCTTCAGTAAAGCTATCCGATTGAAATTTTTCTAATAGATTCAATCTGTACTTTAACCTACGCTTTGATAATGATTCCCACCCTAATTATTTTATTAATTCTGAAATGCTACTCAACCTATCGTAACACCTTTTTACGAACCTAACTGCTCTACGCTGCACACTGTCTAGGAATCTGATCAACCCTAATTCATTAGAATCCATTGTCTCTACCGAATTTAAACAGGTCTTGACACACGTCGTCTTCTCCTATATCACTCAATATTTTATAAATCTTAATTGTGCTATGAATTTCCACAAAAAATCTAATGCGTAGATTTCTTCATTCATTTTTTAAGTGATATTGACGATTCACTTTTATTTTTCTGCCACTTCAAAACGTGAGCATTTTAATTGAATTATTTCGATATTTTCATATTGTTTTCATTCCTTGGAATTTCCTTAGCCTGCTGCTTTTCAGTTTTATCTGCCACAGTTTGTACCGCGTTTCCTTTTTAATTACCGGACTTTCGTTTCGCCTTTATCACAGAGTTACTCAGGATCGACGCTCACCACTTTCAACGTATTTCATTTTCCCATGCGCATAAGTTGAAACACTTCGGTCATCTCAGAAATGGGAAATCGAGAATAGATTTATATCCAATTTCTTAAATTTTATTTATTCATTAATAGTTATTTTGTATTTACGTTAAGACTTTCATGGTAAATTAGGATTTTTATGTTTCTTCACTGTGGTCATCATCATTCATATAAATTCATCAATATATTTAGAAAATAAAACCGTGTGCGAGTTCAATTCCTCGTTGTACTGAATAAATGTTTCACATTTGATTATTTCTCACTTTGAATTGAGGATTTATTTACTATCCAATTTCGGGATCAACTCAAATGAGCTTGATTGAAGGATCGTTGTGATAATAGTTTTTTTGTGGTTGTTACAGAGAGGGAGGATGTTAGGAGGAATAGCGGTGATTATGAGAAATGTAAAACCCCCGTAGGTTTGTTGTATCAATGAAATTGTACTATGTGACAATGTGGCCTGAGTTAAATAATTACTATAATTTAAGATTTCTACTATTCACGGTAAATATTATTACATCCCAAAGAAGCGGAAAGATAAATATCATTTAATATAGAGCAAGTGGATTATATATTGAGCGAGTGATTTTGTATAACATATGAAAGAAACATAAGAATGGAAGCTGAGAGGCAACTTACGCGCGGTCTGGAATAGCGGGCAGGGACTACTCACAATCCTACCAATGCTGCTAGAATACTTATGAAGACAATATCTGCTTCCTATCGAACTTTGTTCTTTATCAAATACCCATTATTCTTGTTCCTTCTAACTCGCTTTTCTTCATTTTCTTTCAGTCACCGCCATATCTATTGTAGCAACTCTAAAACCTACTCAATGCCCTTGCTGTTTTTCATCCTAATTTCTCCAAAAACTTTTCATTCCTCCGCTTGACATACCCGAAACTCAACTATACATCCTTCTTGATGTTCTTCTTTGTTTTTATTATTCATTTACAACTATTGTCAAAAGTCTCATATCAGTTCTCATCGTCTCTTGACCTAATCTTGGGTCAACCTCACGCCACGCAGTAAGTCATCTCGTGACATAAATGCTTATGGTTTTGTTCGACTCCTTAGAATACGTTATTCCTAGTTCATAATCTTGGTAGTAGTTACTTGTAGATTGGACAGCTATGCATGGTAGGTTGAGTGGGGTTTATGCATGAAGAATGAAATCCCATTGTATTCTAAGGGTATCTGTTTAGGAAATATCTTTTGTCTGGTCTATCTCCTATTTTGAGTAATCATTAAACTTATTAAAAGTATAATATTACCACGGAATGTGAGAAACATTTTTGTAAAAATAGACTGAAATCGGTTGCTCCTAGTTCTAGCGTTTTTTTATATTTTAGGGTGGCAATAACTTTGTAAAGTGTACCGTGGATTTCAATAACTTGCTTGGATCGCAGTTTCTGCATTTCAAACATCTCTCAATGAGTATTTTGCGATAACATAAGGGGCTCATGATGTTGAGTTTCACTTTAACAAAATAAAATGGCAGTTAAAAGATTTGGTTTTGGGCACGGATTAATATATAGGATAGGAATGTCAACAAAGAAATTCGTACCCTTAGTGTACGGTTTCCTACTTCCGCCGCAAGTTGTCGCTAGCATCTAGCGATGCTACCTTTTGAGCCTTGCACTGAAATAATCTAATTTAAAGAGTTGCAGGAATGAAAATATGGTTCCCAAAAATTTGAAACCCAAGCAAAGTACACCTTATCTACTCGTACTAATTTTTCAATTTCTATCCACCGCGAAAAAAATTAATTTTACGTGGCAAGTGGGTGGAAAACGTGGGTGACAAGTACACAAATCTCGCATCTATATTTGCATTTTTGGAACAAAACATTATGGTGGATTTGAAATTATCTCAGCTTCTTTCGTCATAAGGCAGAGAAGCGTTTGAACATCGCTAAGTTTGTTTCTTATTCTCTCTTAAGTTTCATATTGTTACGTATGATGTCTTGAGGTGTCATTTTCACCAATTTTCTGTGTTTCATTTTTAGAAAGTGATATATATTTTATACCGCTTAGCAGCCTATTGTTGCTGTATAGTGCAGCATGCGTAGTTAGGAGAAATAATGGATACACAGTGAGAATTTCAAGAATGAGTTAGAAAGATCGTGGATTCCCTAATTCCGACAGGTATTAATTCGGAATAAGGACTAGCGGCTCTTAATTTTCGTTTAACTCACACATAACAGTACCGGAGATCGTTGAATTATGTGCAACTTTTGTAAACAGCTATTGTGGTTTTCAGAGCTCTATGATTAGCTGTTTCCTTACATAAAAATATTTAATGAGAAGAACGAAAATTCATTGAAATAACTGTTGCAAGTTATGCACGAATTTTCTTAATTCAGAAAATAATATAATAAAAAAATATTGGTCGTCTGCTCTTTTGGTTTGTGATCAAGAGAAGGAATTATGCCGGAGAATTTTTTTTTCGGAAAGATAGGGATGCCGGTAAATGGTCGACTGAGAAGAAGGGTCTATGCCTACTGTGAAATTAATGGAATCACACATAATTTCGATGAAAACGCAGGATTAGCTGGTAGAAAGTTGATGAAGTTATTTTTGAATAGACGCATGGATGTATCAAATAGAAGGGCTCAGAGAATGAACCAAGGTAGTCATGAAATTAAAACGCATGCTCGTGAAATATTACTTTGAAAAGCTAAAAAGTATCGTGGTTGAACACTATGTTATGCAAATGCCAGGAAATAATTACAACATTGATGAAAGACCATTCCGGAAAAAAATAAATCCTGAACTGGAGACGCAGGCAAGCCGGGTGCTAGTGAAATGCCTTCCAATAAAAAAGAGCACCGGTATTTCACCATTTTCAGAGAGGACAGGGTGCCGATATTAGTCTGAGCAGCGTTTGCAAACAGTATGCCCATGAGGAATGTGCAGATGCTAAATTTCGTAGAATTTTCTTGTCCTTAATGCTATAATTAGTAAAATATTTTCAAGTATTGTCATGAACGCTTTATTATGAAATTATTGCTTTCTTTTGCGTAAATAAAACTTATTTCACTACAGTTTCCTACTCATTTTTTGCTTTTTAGTTCTTAAACTTGCGAACCACACACTGTCGGAATTAGAAGCATATCTGTGTCGGAATTCGGGCCATGGGGTCCAAATTCCGACATTTTAACATATTTTATTCAAACTGTTGTAACTGTGAAAACAGTGCATACATTACCAAGCAAATCATTTTTGAGTATTGTGCACAGCACGGGCAAAATTTCGTACAAATATGGGTTTTTTACTAACTACAAATTTTATTCTTACTACAACTATAAATTTTAATCTTGAAACCTTAGCGTTTCGCAATATAGATCAGTTGCATTATAATAGAAATACGATGAATCGTTATTTATGGTTATATATACGTGAAATGCCACGAAAACATATGTTTTTAATTCTTAATATAACGAGGCTGAAGATGAATGTGACAACAGTACACCACACTTCTTTAGGCATTGTCCTCGTTTTCTTTGACAAAGAACTCACAGAGGCAATAGCGCAAGAGTTGGAAATGTTTTCTTACTGAAATAGCCACGAACTAAATTACACTAACTGGCCACTAAATAATTAAACAATTCATTACTAACCGATGTTTTCACATGCAAGCAATGCATCCAGAAAAAATTCTAGCATCGCTAAGCAGTAGCGACAACTGGTGGCGAAACACTGAAACCGTACACGAATGGTACGCTTTCGCTATAAGGCGATAGCATTAAGCTTCAGGGGGCTGGTTTTGGGGCAGTGGGCAGAAAATACTTTTTGCGGCTGAATTCAGTGGATTATAAACGATTTTATGGTGGGCATTATGTGCCGACTCTGCGCATTAGAAATCTCCTTTTAGATAGGCAATAATCAAAATGTTTTTGGGTTCCACTTTATTTGAAGTTCAGGCGATGTTGATTCGGCAGTTCATTATCATCGTAATGCCTGCTTGTTCGCGACTCTATCCATTGGCTGTTAAGGCGCCTCTGTAATCTCAATGCTTTCCAAGCAAATCACCTTGGGATATAAGCATGGAAGGTTCTTCGCTTACAATAGCATCGCCTTAGAAGTCTATGCTTTATCTTCCGAAGATGTAAGAGAATTTAACTCAAATTTCAAGTTTTTCTCAATAACACTCTGACATATCGGTATTGCCGTTCGTGGATACTTTGTGCACACCCATAACCGTCTTTCATTTAAAAAAATCCTAGAATAATCATCCTTAACAGATTCAATTCGGAAGGCCTCAGCATTACCAGCCCCGGCGCCTCTGCTTCGTCCCAAAAAATCTCCCTCCCCTTTCCCCCCTCCTCCTCCTGTTTCCTTTCCTAGCAACCTTTCATAAGATCCCTTTGTAGCTGAAGGCACTTTATGTCCGAAGAGGGAAGGATCCTCCCTCTACTTTCCCCTTGCTTCTCTTCCCTCTCTCTCAAACACACTCTCAAAAAAAAAACATTCTTAGAGGCCCCCTACCTTCGAAGCCGTTCAGCCGAGACATTGTTGGAGGGAGAGTGGGTGGGAAATAAGGAGGAGGAAGGAAGGAAGGCAGGATAGGAAAGGGAGAGAAAGGAGAGAGAGAGAGAGAGGAAATAGGACCGGCGCATTTGACCTCATTTGAAATTCGACGTCAGGTGTCGGGGAGAGGAGGTCGGGTTACTTCTTAGCATCGGGCTCTGCAGGAGAGGAGAAATTTGCATTCCAGATTCGGGGCATTGAAGAGGGGCGGAGGGCGATGGGAGGAGTAGGAAGTGGAGGAGTAGGAGTGGGCCTGGAGGTAAGGAAGGGGAGAGAAGGGCGACTTGAGTGGTCGGAGGGATTGATTGAGGCACCCCATTATGACGATGCCTCGCACCTCTTACTTACGTCTTCATCCCCTCTCACTTTCCCTTTCTTCTCTCTTCTCACTCCCCCATCAACGTACACACCACTTCCTTCTGCCTCCCTCGGCACTCTGCAAACCTCCCCATATCCACTGCTCCTCGTCTTTGCGCCGGTGTCTTCCGAGATTCCTCGTATCGATTGCCGATGAATCGATTCCGCGCATATGCGTCTCGACTGCTAAGGCTCCCTTTTGAACTTACTGCGATATTTTGTGTGGCCACACTCGATGTTTTTCAGCGAATGATCAGTTTTTAAGTCACACGTTAACTTGGATTCTTTTTTTCTCTTTGGCTTTTCCTTAGTGATCCGTGTGTTGTGGGGAGGGCTTTCTACTTTGTCACTGCAAGTATTGCATATGCTATAAAAATCTGGTTTCTCTAATTATCGAAAACTTGCGAAATTTCAGTTCTTCTAATAGATTTCTCAACTGAAATATTTTTTGCCACCAAAGTCTTTGGAGAGATCAAGGAGATAGTAATCAAAATTAAACCTTATAAATCGTCCAATTCGACACATATCTAGGTTCTTTGGGCGAAGTGGATTGTTACAAAAATGTGTATTGGTGGGTTAAAAAAATCGTAAGTTTTTCATGCCTGAGTCAAAAGATTTTGTCTGACTGCTGTAAAACTGTAAAAAGAGGGAAAATATTTTAACAACATATACCTCCTAATTAGGTTTTTAAGTTTTATTCCAACTAATCCTTTACAACTTAATGCTGGCTCCCGATATCTGTTATTAATAATGTAGTTATGGAGAAATTGAAGATTTTAGGCAATTCCTAATCCCTAACGAATCCAGGGTAGGAAAGCCCTAAGGGGTCTATAGTTTAATATTATCCGACGGTTGGAATATTGAACTTGAAGTACTGAACCTTCCTGTCAGCATTCACGTGGGGACCATTGTACGGGTGAAAATCTCTGCCCTTGCCTTCATTCCAACCCTCACCCTTGGAATGGGAGTTCAGTTCTCTATCCTCCAAACCAAACATATAACCTCAAATGACCCTTTTTCCTTTAAATGAAAAATTATGGTTTCCCCGAGCCCTACTTGCTGAGAATGAGAATTTTATCAACCTAAAATGATTGTGTAAATTTCTATAATTACATTCCCATCTATTTTACTCACCTTCGTCCACATCTAATGAATACAATGGAAGAAACCTCGAGGACGTCTTTTGTGAGAGGACGGAGATGAATAATCAAACACGCGTCTTCTCGTGTTTCTGTACCATTGAACAAATATTAATTTGCGAGAATAATTCGCTTTTGCATGGTAAAAAACGGTTTTTGACTATGACATCTCGTTTTTGTGGAATGGATGCAGTTAAATAATTCAGTTGGCCTTGTGATGAATATAACTCCAGAATCCAGTGATCTTTGTAAATTTATTTTCTCAGTGCAAGGCATTTTTCGCATCCCCTACTTTTCGTGTAGTCTCTGCCATGGTTCTTTTACTCTTTACTTATTCTTTCCTTGAGTAGGAGCGTATAGGAAATATCAGACCACATTGACTGTGACTTATTTTTCTGCCGAGAGATAAGACCCGACTAAGCAAATGCAGTTATCTCCAGCATCTCCATATGGGTGTCTTGTTACTGTTACAGCATCACAATCTATCATCTTACTGGCAAACGTCGATTTCTCCTATCTCACTCAGTATTTTTAAATCTTAAATTTGCTTTGAATGGCCACTGAATGTCTAATGGTTAGATTTATTCATTAATTTTTCTGTATTATATTGACAATTTACTTGTACACCCCTGCCTGAGGGAGGAGGTGAGTAATCATATACGCATATTCTCGTATCTGTAATATTGGATAAATATTAATTCACGAGAAAAATTCGCTTTTGCATGGTAAGAAAGGGATTTTTGATTACGACATCTCGTTTTTGTGGAATGGATTCATTTAAATACTTCAGTTGACCTGGTGACGAATATTATTCCAGAATCCAGTAGTCTATCTACATTAGTCTGCTTGTGAATCTGTTCTTAATAATGTAGTAATTCGGGAAGGTGTTTGGCTTGTTAGGTAATAGGCGCTATTTAGGGTAGGTGGGTAATTGGATAGAATTAGGGATTACTTAGGGAGCAGAGGAAGAGTGGAGTGAAACCCGGCATCGGCATACTCCTACTCGTAACGAAACATGTCAAGGGGCCCGCGGTCTAACGTCGCATTTTGACTGACGGATTACTGGACTCAAAGTATTCCTCCTATAGCGCCTATGTGAGGACACCGGTATACCAATGGAAAATATGTGCCACTGCCGAGATTAAACCAGAACCCTCGGAATGGGAGGGTATTACTCTAGTCATCCTCCAATCCCTCTTAATTAATTAAAGGGTAGTTTCCTTCACCAAAGAAACAGAATTCATTCATTGCGATTCGTGCCCTTCCATAAATGTGTTCATTTTACGCCAAATTTTGGATTGAGAAATTCCAGTTTACTAGAGAATTAAATGTTTATTTTAAGACCATTTGAAACAGCTCAGAAATGGCGGAGTGCCCTGCCTTCTTGCTGATGTAACTAGTATATAGTTTATCGTCGTCAGAGGCTTTCGGGTGCAGCTGCGTATAACGCGTTGTCAGTGGGCAAGCTTTCGCGGCCATTGCAGGACGCATCATCAGGCAATAATAAAAAGTATATTGGGAAGTTGATGTTTTTATATCTCTCCATCCCTCCCCCCTTCACTGTGAAGTGGAGGGGGTGAATGACGTAAGAAGTTGTTGGCCGCCCCTTAGCCCTGTCCTTGGGGGGTCGGTGAACTTTCCTTCCCCCTCACAGTGCCAACGGGTGTGTCATTGTTTTTCTTCTTGTGGAACCATCCAGGCGTTTCATTACTCCGGAAGAGCCTTCTCCAAGTCGGACTTAGTCGAATACCCTCGTCTCGGTTGAAGTTCAGGGGGCATTTCTCAATCTCTATGGCCTCGCGGATCAGTCGTTGGTGATAAAAGCTTTCTTGGGCTAACACCCGCGTCTTCTCAATTAAAATTTGGTGTCCCTCCTCGGAAAAGGCGTGCTCCGCTACGGCTGATTTACCCGTGTCCCTATGTGACAGGGCCCTTTCATGTTCCTTTATTCGGCACGCCACAGAGCGGCCAGTCTGTCCAATATATGATTTACCACAGGAACAAGGGATTTTATAAACGCCTTCATAGTGGAGTGGATCGAGGCGGTCCTTGGCGGATGGAAAGATGTTTCTCATTTTCTTAAGGGCCCGGTGACGCGTCACGATTCCCGCTTTATTAAGTACGCGAGAGATCCTTTCCGTGGTTCCGGAGACATACGGAATGGATACGTAAGCGACTGGCTTCGTGTCCTCCCTTCCTGACGTGCCTTGTGATGACCCTGTCTTCGAACTTCTTGAATGGCGGCGGATGAAGGAATCAGAATAGCCATTCTGTCGAAGCGCTGCCCTCACGTGTTCTTCTTCGGTCCTCAGGGAGAGGTCGTCGGACACCGATCTGGCTCTGTGCAGCAAGGTTTTTATGAGCGCCGCTTTCTGTTGAGGGTGGTGGTGGGAATCTGCGTGAAGGTACCGGTCGGTATGGGTAGCTTTGCGGTAGACTGAATGTCGGAGGGACCCGTTAGTGTCCTTCTGCACCAGGACGTCCAGGAAGGCTAGCGATCCGTTGACTTCCGTTTCCATAGTGAATTGTATGGCCGGGTGCAAGCTATTTAGGTGAGATGCAAACTCGTCCAGTGTGTCTCTCCCGTGCGGCCAGATGACAAACGTGTCGTCTACATATCTTATCCAGCATGTCGGTCTTAATTTGCTGGAGGCTAAGGCATCTTCCTCAAAATGTTCCATGAAAAGGTTGGCCACGACCGGTGAGAGAGGGCTTCCCATGGCTGCCCCATCCTTTTGCTCGTAGTATTGTCCACCCCAAAGAAAATAATTATTCCTCAGGCAGAAGTCGGCTAGTTTTGGGAAATCCCGTGGAAGCCCGAAGTCCGTGAGTTTCCTGATGATGTCCACTGACTCTTTGATGGGGACCTTCGTGAAAAGGGAGATGACATCGAAGCTGACAAGGATGTCGTCCTCGTTGACCGTCAGTTGTTTTAATATTTCGATGAAATGCTGCGAGTTCTTGACGCAGGTTCCGGTCTGTCCTATGAATGGTTGGAGATGGTAGGCCACGTGTCGTGCCAAGGCGTAGGTCGGAGAACCAATGGAGCTGACGATGGGACGGAGAGGAATGCCTTCCTTGTGTATCTTGGGAAGACCGTATAAGCGAGGAGAACGAGAGGATGAAGGGAGTAGGGCAAATTGCTCTTTGGCGGGAATGGAAGAGCGCTTGATGAGTTCCCTTACTTCCCGTTCTATTTTGTTTGATGGATCCCTCTTCAGTATTCCGTAGGTCGGATCCTCCAGCAGCTGTCTTATCTTGGAGTTGTAATCCTCCCTCCCGATGATGACAGTGGCATTCCCTTTGTCTGCAGGCAAGATGAATATGTCCGGATTGGATTTAAGCTGGCGCAGCGCCCGTCTTTGGTCCGTTGGTAGGTTGGCTCGCGGCGGTTTGGAATTCTTCAGAACATTGGCCACATCCTGTCGTAACTCCTCCGCTTCATCTGACGGCAGCTTACGCAGAGCTACTTCCACGCCGGTAATTATTTCTTCGTGTGGAATATGGCTTGGTGAGAAGGCAAAATTAAGTCCTTTGGCTAGGACTGAGGTTGCCGCGTTGCTCAGGGGGATGCCCGCTAGATTGCAGATCACCTTGGCGTCGCAGTTTGGTGGCACTGGGTGCTGTTTCTCATAGAGGGCGTCGAATCTTCTCTGTTGTCTGAGAGTGGATGTCGTGAAGGTTCTGCTGGCGGATATGTAGGTAATGCGGTCAATGTGGCTCCAATCTTCCGGTCTCAGGATCAGCGACAACTCCATGTGTAAGGAGTACAGCTCCTCGGTGCACAGGTGCATGGAAAAGCGCGTGAATTTCACACGTTCTCTCAGAAGTGCCAAGCTGGTGCGATGGAGAATCTTTTTCGCGCCTCGGCTTTGGATGTGATGAGTTGCTTTAACACAGGTTGGAATGGTGTCGGAGTCACGGCATCGCTGTAGAAAGGCGAGGGAAGAGAGCAGCCGGAACTTCTTCTTACGGAGATTTTCCAATCTTCGTGTCTTCTGGTGAATTTCCTCCCCGTAGAGGTTGGTGAATTTGGAACGTAGGTTTTCGCAGCGGAATCCATCGTCGTCAGAGGCTTTCGGGTGCAGCTGCGTATAACGCGTTGTCAGTGGGCAAGCTTTCGCGGCCATTGCAGGACGCATCATCAGGCAATAATAAAAAGTATATTGGGAAGTTGATGTTTTTATATCTCTCCATCCCTCCCCCCTTCACTGTGAAGTGGAGGGGGTGAATGACGTAAGAAGTTGTTGGCCGCCCCTTAGCCCTGTCCTTGGGGGGTCGGTGAACTTTCCTTCCCCCTCACAGTGCCAACGGGTGTGTCATTGTTTTTCTTCTTGTGGAACCATCCAGGCGTTTCATTACTCCGGAAGAGCCTTCTCCAAGTCGGACTTAGTCGAATACCCTCGTCTCGGTTGAAGTTCAGGGGGCATTTCTCAATCTCTATGGCCTCGCGGATCAGTCGTTGGTGATAAAAGCTTTCTTGGGCTAACACCCGCGTCTTCTCAATTAAAATTTGGTGTCCCTCCTCGGAAAAGGCGTGCTCCGCTACGGCTGATTTACCCGTGTCCCTATGTGACAGGGCCCTTTCATGTTCCTTTATTCGGCACGCCACAGAGCGGCCAGTCTGTCCAATATATGATTTACCACAGGAACAAGGGATTTTATAAACGCCTTCATAGTGGAGTGGATCGAGGCGGTCCTTGGCGGATGGAAAGATGTTTCTCATTTTCTTAAGGGCCCGGTGACGCGTCACGATTCCCGCTTTATTAAGTACGCGAGAGATCCTTTCCGTGGTTCCGGAGACATACGGAATGGATACGTAAGCGACTGGCTTCGTGTCCTCCCTTCCTGACGTGCCTTGTGATGACCCTGTCTTCGAACTTCTTGAATGGCGGCGGATGAAGGAATCAGAATAGCCATTCTGTCGAAGCGCTGCCCTCACGTGTTCTTCTTCGGTCCTCAGGGAGAGGTCGTCGGACACCGATCTGGCTCTGTGCAGCAAGGTTTTTATGAGCGCCGCTTTCTGTTGAGGGTGGTGGTGGGAATCTGCGTGAAGGTACCGGTCGGTATGGGTAGCTTTGCGGTAGACTGAATGTCGGAGGGACCCGTTAGTGTCCTTCTGCACCAGGACGTCCAGGAAGGCTAGCGATCCGTTGACTTCCGTTTCCATAGTGAATTGTATGGCCGGGTGCAAGCTATTTAGGTGAGATGCAAACTCGTCCAGTGTGTCTCTCCCGTGCGGCCAGATGACAAACGTGTCGTCTACATATCTTATCCAGCATGTCGGTCTTAATTTGCTGGAGGCTAAGGCATCTTCCTCAAAATGTTCCATGAAAAGGTTGGCCACGACCGGTGAGAGAGGGCTTCCCATGGCTGCCCCATCCTTTTGCTCGTAGTATTGTCCACCCCAAAGAAAATAATTATTCCTCAGGCAGAAGTCGGCTAGTTTTGGGAAATCCCGTGGAAGCCCGAAGTCCGTGAGTTTCCTGATGATGTCCACTGACTCTTTGATGGGGACCTTCGTGAAAAGGGAGATGACATCGAAGCTGACAAGGATGTCGTCCTCGTTGACCGTCAGTTGTTTTAATATTTCGATGAAATGCTGCGAGTTCTTGACGCAGGTTCCGGTCTGTCCTATGAATGGTTGGAGATGGTAGGCCACGTGTCGTGCCAAGGCGTAGGTCGGAGAACCAATGGAGCTGACGATGGGACGGAGAGGAATGCCTTCCTTGTGTATCTTGGGAAGACCGTATAAGCGAGGAGAACGAGAGGATGAAGGGAGTAGGGCAAATTGCTCTTTGGCGGGAATGGAAGAGCGCTTGATGAGTTCCCTTACTTCCCGTTCTATTTTGTTTGATGGATCCCTCTTCAGTATTCCGTAGGTCGGATCCTCCAGCAGCTGTCTTATCTTGGAGTTGTAATCCTCCCTCCCGATGATGACAGTGGCATTCCCTTTGTCTGCAGGCAAGATGAATATGTCCGGATTGGATTTAAGCTGGCGCAGCGCCCGTCTTTGGTCCGTTGGTAGGTTGGCTCGCGGCGGTTTGGAATTCTTCAGAACATTGGCCACATCCTGTCGTAACTCCTCCGCTTCATCTGACGGCAGCTTACGCAGAGCTACTTCCACGCCGGTAATTATTTCTTCGTGTGGAATATGGCTTGGTGAGAAGGCAAAATTAAGTCCTTTGGCTAGGACTGAGGTTGCCGCGTTGCTCAGGGGGATGCCCGCTAGATTGCAGATCACCTTGGCGTCGCAGTTTGGTGGCACTGGGTGCTGTTTCTCATAGAGGGCGTCGAATCTTCTCTGTTGTCTGAGAGTGGATGTCGTGAAGGTTCTGCTGGCGGATATGTAGGTAATGCGGTCAATGTGGCTCCAATCTTCCGGTCTCAGGATCAGCGACAACTCCATGTGTAAGGAGTACAGCTCCTCGGTGCACAGGTGCATGGAAAAGCGCGTGAATTTCACACGTTCTCTCAGAAGTGCCAAGCTGGTGCGATGGAGAATCTTTTTCGCGCCTCGGCTTTGGATGTGATGAGTTGCTTTAACACAGGTTGGAATGGTGTCGGAGTCACGGCATCGCTGTAGAAAGGCGAGGGAAGAGAGCAGCCGGAACTTCTTCTTACGGAGATTTTCCAATCTTCGTGTCTTCTGGTGAATTTCCTCCCCGTAGAGGTTGGTGAATTTGGAACGTAGGTTTTCGCAGCGGAATCCATCGTCGTCAGAGGCTTTCGGGTGCAGCTGCGTATAACGCGTTGTCAGTGGGCAAGCTTTCGCGGCCATTGCAGGACGCATCATCAGGCAATAATAAAAAGTATATTGGGAAGTTGATGTTTTTATATCTCTCCATCCCTCCCCCCTTCACTGTGAAGTGGAGGGGGTGAATGACGTAAGAAGTTGTTGGCCGCCCCTTAGCCCTGTCCTTGGGGGGTCGGTGAACTTTCCTTCCCCCTCACAGTGCCAACGGGTGTGTCATTGTTTTTCTTCTTGTGGAACCATCCAGGCGTTTCATTACTCCGGAAGAGCCTTCTCCAAGTCGGACTTAGTCGAATACCCTCGTCTCGGTTGAAGTTCAGGGGGCATTTCTCAATCTCTATGGCCTCGCGGATCAGTCGTTGGTGATAAAAGCTTTCTTGGGCTAACACCCGCGTCTTCTCAATTAAAATTTGGTGTCCCTCCTCGGAAAAGGCGTGCTCCGCTACGGCTGATTTACCCGTGTCCCTATGTGACAGGGCCCTTTCATGTTCCTTTATTCGGCACGCCACAGAGCGGCCAGTCTGTCCAATATATGATTTACCACAGGAACAAGGGATTTTATAAACGCCTTCATAGTGGAGTGGATCGAGGCGGTCCTTGGCGGATGGAAAGATGTTTCTCATTTTCTTAAGGGCCCGGTGACGCGTCACGATTCCCGCTTTATTAAGTACGCGAGAGATCCTTTCCGTGGTTCCGGAGACATACGGAATGGATACGTAAGCGACTGGCTTCGTGTCCTCCCTTCCTGACGTGCCTTGTGATGACCCTGTCTTCGAACTTCTTGAATGGCGGCGGATGAAGGAATCAGAATAGCCATTCTGTCGAAGCGCTGCCCTCACGTGTTCTTCTTCGGTCCTCAGGGAGAGGTCGTCGGACACCGATCTGGCTCTGTGCAGCAAGGTTTTTATGAGCGCCGCTTTCTGTTGAGGGTGGTGGTGGGAATCTGCGTGAAGGTACCGGTCGGTATGGGTAGCTTTGCGGTAGACTGAATGTCGGAGGGACCCGTTAGTGTCCTTCTGCACCAGGACGTCCAGGAAGGCTAGCGATCCGTTGACTTCCGTTTCCATAGTGAATTGTATGGCCGGGTGCAAGCTATTTAGGTGAGATGCAAACTCGTCCAGTGTGTCTCTCCCGTGCGGCCAGATGACAAACGTGTCGTCTACATATCTTATCCAGCATGTCGGTCTTAATTTGCTGGAGGCTAAGGCATCTTCCTCAAAATGTTCCATGAAAAGGTTGGCCACGACCGGTGAGAGAGGGCTTCCCATGGCTGCCCCATCCTTTTGCTCGTAGTATTGTCCACCCCAAAGAAAATAATTATTCCTCAGGCAGAAGTCGGCTAGTTTTGGGAAATCCCGTGGAAGCCCGAAGTCCGTGAGTTTCCTGATGATGTCCACTGACTCTTTGATGGGGACCTTCGTGAAAAGGGAGATGACATCGAAGCTGACAAGGATGTCGTCCTCGTTGACCGTCAGTTGTTTTAATATTTCGATGAAATGCTGCGAGTTCTTGACGCAGGTTCCGGTCTGTCCTATGAATGGTTGGAGATGGTAGGCCACGTGTCGTGCCAAGGCGTAGGTCGGAGAACCAATGGAGCTGACGATGGGACGGAGAGGAATGCCTTCCTTGTGTATCTTGGGAAGACCGTATAAGCGAGGAGAACGAGAGGATGAAGGGAGTAGGGCAAATTGCTCTTTGGCGGGAATGGAAGAGCGCTTGATGAGTTCCCTTACTTCCCGTTCTATTTTGTTTGATGGATCCCTCTTCAGTATTCCGTAGGTCGGATCCTCCAGCAGCTGTCTTATCTTGGAGTTGTAATCCTCCCTCCCGATGATGACAGTGGCATTCCCTTTGTCTGCAGGCAAGATGAATATGTCCGGATTGGATTTAAGCTGGCGCAGCGCCCGTCTTTGGTCCGTTGGTAGGTTGGCTCGCGGCGGTTTGGAATTCTTCAGAACATTGGCCACATCCTGTCGTAACTCCTCCGCTTCATCTGACGGCAGCTTACGCAGAGCTACTTCCACGCCGGTAATTATTTCTTCGTGTGGAATATGGCTTGGTGAGAAGGCAAAATTAAGTCCTTTGGCTAGGACTGAGGTTGCCGCGTTGCTCAGGGGGATGCCCGCTAGATTGCAGATCACCTTGGCGTCGCAGTTTGGTGGCACTGGGTGCTGTTTCTCATAGAGGGCGTCGAATCTTCTCTGTTGTCTGAGAGTGGATGTCGTGAAGGTTCTGCTGGCGGATATGTAGGTAATGCGGTCAATGTGGCTCCAATCTTCCGGTCTCAGGATCAGCGACAACTCCATGTGTAAGGAGTACAGCTCCTCGGTGCACAGGTGCATGGAAAAGCGCGTGAATTTCACACGTTCTCTCAGAAGTGCCAAGCTGGTGCGATGGAGAATCTTTTTCGCGCCTCGGCTTTGGATGTGATGAGTTGCTTTAACACAGGTTGGAATGGTGTCGGAGTCACGGCATCGCTGTAGAAAGGCGAGGGAAGAGAGCAGCCGGAACTTCTTCTTACGGAGATTTTCCAATCTTCGTGTCTTCTGGTGAATTTCCTCCCCGTAGAGGTTGGTGAATTTGGAACGTAGGTTTTCGCAGCGGAATCCATCGTCGTCAGAGGCTTTCGGGTGCAGCTGCGTATAACGCGTTGTCAGTGGGCAAGCTTTCGCGGCCATTGCAGGACGCATCATCAGGCAATAATAAAAAGTATATTGGGAAGTTGATGTTTTTATATCTCTCCATCCCTCCCCCCTTCACTGTGAAGTGGAGGGGGTGAATGACGTAAGAAGTTGTTGGCCGCCCCTTAGCCCTGTCCTTGGGGGGTCGGTGAACTTTCCTTCCCCCTCACAGTGCCAACGGGTGTGTCATTGTTTTTCTTCTTGTGGAACCATCCAGGCGTTTCATTACTCCGGAAGAGCCTTCTCCAAGTCGGACTTAGTCGAATACCCTCGTCTCGGTTGAAGTTCAGGGGGCATTTCTCAATCTCTATGGCCTCGCGGATCAGTCGTTGGTGATAAAAGCTTTCTTGGGCTAACACCCGCGTCTTCTCAATTAAAATTTGGTGTCCCTCCTCGGAAAAGGCGTGCTCCGCTACGGCTGATTTACCCGTGTCCCTATGTGACAGGGCCCTTTCATGTTCCTTTATTCGGCACGCCACAGAGCGGCCAGTCTGTCCAATATATGATTTACCACAGGAACAAGGGATTTTATAAACGCCTTCATAGTGGAGTGGATCGAGGCGGTCCTTGGCGGATGGAAAGATGTTTCTCATTTTCTTAAGGGCCCGGTGACGCGTCACGATTCCCGCTTTATTAAGTACGCGAGAGATCCTTTCCGTGGTTCCGGAGACATACGGAATGGATACGTAAGCGACTGGCTTCGTGTCCTCCCTTCCTGACGTGCCTTGTGATGACCCTGTCTTCGAACTTCTTGAATGGCGGCGGATGAAGGAATCAGAATAGCCATTCTGTCGAAATGACAGAATGACTATTCTGATTCCTTCATCCGCCGCCATTCAAGAAGTTCGAAGACAGGGTCATCACAAGGCACGTCAGGAAGGGAGGACACGAAGCCAGTCGCTTACGTATCCATTCCGTATGTCTCCGGAACCACGGAAAGGATCTCTCGCGTACTTAATAAAGCGGGAATCGTGACGCGTCACCGGGCCCTTAAGAAAATGAGAAACATCTTTCCATCCGCCAAGGACCGCCTCGATCCACTCCACTATGAAGGCGTTTATAAAATCCCTTGTTCCTGTGGTAAATCATATATTGGACAGACTGGCCGCTCTGTGGCGTGCCGAATAAAGGAACATGAAAGGGCCCTGTCACATAGGGACACGGGTAAATCAGCCGTAGCGGAGCACGCCTTTTCCGAGGAGGGACACCAAATTTTAATTGAGAAGACGCGGGTGTTAGCCCAAGAAAGCTTTTATCACCAACGACTGATCCGCGAGGCCATAGAGATTGAGAAATGCCCCCTGAACTTCAACCGAGACGAGGGTATTCGACTAAGTCCGACTTGGAGAAGGCTCTTCCGGAGTAATGAAACGCCTGGATGGTTCCACAAGAAGAAAAACAATGACACACCCGTTGGCACTGTGAGGGGGAAGGAAAGTTCACCGACCCCCCAAGGACAGGGCTAAGGGGCGGCCAACAACTTCTTACGTCATTCACCCCCTCCACTTCACAGTGAAGGGGGGAGGGATGGAGAGATATAAAAACATCAACTTCCCAATATACTTTTTATTATTGCCTGATGATGCGTCCTGCAATGGCCGCGAAAGCTTGCCCACTGACAACGCGTTATACGCAGCTGCACCCGAAAGCCTCTGACGACGATGGATTCCGCTGCGAAAACCTACGTTCCAAATTCACCAACCTCTACGGGGAGGAAATTCACCAGAAGACACGAAGATTGGAAAATCTCCGTAAGAAGAAGTTCCGGCTGCTCTCTTCCCTCGCCTTTCTACAGCGATGCCGTGACTCCGACACCATTCCAACCTGTGTTAAAGCAACTCATCACATCCAAAGCCGAGGCGCGAAAAAGATTCTCCATCGCACCAGCTTGGCACTTCGGAGAGAACGTGTGAAATTCACGCGCTTTTCCATGCACCTGTGCACCGAGGAGCTGTACTCCTTACACATGGAGTTGTCGCTGATCCTGAGACCGGAAGATTGGAGCCACATTGACCGCATTACCTACATATCCGCCAGCAGAACCTTCACGACATCCACTCTCAGACAACAGAGAAGATTCGACGCCCTCTATGAGAAACAGCACCCAGTGCCACCAAACTGCGACGCCAAGGTGATCTGCAATCTAGCGGGCATCCCCCTGAGCAACGCGGCAACCTCAGTCCTAGCCAAAGGACTTAATTTTGCCTTCTCACCAAGCCATATTCCACACGAAGAAATAATTACCGGCGTGGAAGTAGCTCTGCGTAAGCTGCCGTCAGATGAAGCGGAGGAGTTACGACAGGATGTGGCCAATGTTCTGAAGAATTCCAAACCGCCGCGAGCCAACCTACCAACGGACCAAAGACGGGCGCTGCGCCAGCTTAAATCCAATCCGGACATATTCATCTTGCCTGCAGACAAAGGGAATGCCACTGTCATCATCGGGAGGGAGGATTACAACTCCAAGATAAGACAGCTGCTGGAGGATCCGACCTACGGAATACTGAAGAGGGATCCATCAAACAAAATAGAACGGGAAGTAAGGGAACTCATCAAGCGCTCTTCCATTCCCGCCAAAGAGCAATTTGCCCTACTCCCTTCATCCTCTCGTTCTCCTCGCTTATACGGTCTTCCCAAGATACACAAGGAAGGCATTCCTCTCCGTCCCATCGTCAGCTCCATTGGTTCTCCGACCTACGCCTTGGCACGACACGTGGCCTACCATCTCCAACCATTCATAGGACAGACCGGAACCTGCGTCAAGAACTCGCAGCATTTCATCGAAATATTAAAACAACTGACGGTCAACGAGGACGACATCCTTGTCAGCTTCGATGTCATCTCCCTTTTCACGAAGGTCCCCATCAAAGAGTCAGTGGACATCATCAGGAAACTCACGGACTTCGGGCTTCCACGGGATTTCCCAAAACTAGCCGACTTCTGCCTGAGGAATAATTATTTTCTTTGGGGTGGACAATACTACGAGCAAAAGGATGGGGCAGCCATGGGAAGCCCTCTCTCACCGGTCGTGGCCAACCTTTTCATGGAACATTTTGAGGAAGATGCCTTAGCCTCCAGCAAATTAAGACCGACATGCTGGATAAGATATGTAGACGACACGTTTGTCATCTGGCCGCACGGGAGAGACACACTGGACGAGTTTGCATCTCACCTAAATAGCTTGCACCCGGCCATACAATTCACTATGGAAACGGAAGTCAACGGATCGCTAGCCTTCCTGGACGTCCTGGTGCAGAAGGACACTAACGGGTCCCTCCGACATTCAGTCTACCGCAAAGCTACCCATACCGACCGGTACCTTCACGCAGATTCCCACCACCACCCTCAACAGAAAGCGGCGCTCATAAAAACCTTGCTGCACAGAGCCAGATCGGTGTCCGACGACCTCTCCCTGAGGACCGAAGAAGAACACGTGAGGGCAGCGCTTCGACAGAATGGCTATTCTGATTCCTTCATCCGCCGCCATTCAAGAAGTTCGAAGACAGGGTCATCACAAGGCACGTCAGGAAGGGAGGACACGAAGCCAGTCGCTTACGTATCCATTCCGTATGTCTCCGGAACCACGGAAAGGATCTCTCGCGTACTTAATAAAGCGGGAATCGTGACGCGTCACCGGGCCCTTAAGAAAATGAGAAACATCTTTCCATCCGCCAAGGACCGCCTCGATCCACTCCACTATGAAGGCGTTTATAAAATCCCTTGTTCCTGTGGTAAATCATATATTGGACAGACTGGCCGCTCTGTGGCGTGCCGAATAAAGGAACATGAAAGGGCCCTGTCACATAGGGACACGGGTAAATCAGCCGTAGCGGAGCACGCCTTTTCCGAGGAGGGACACCAAATTTTAATTGAGAAGACGCGGGTGTTAGCCCAAGAAAGCTTTTATCACCAACGACTGATCCGCGAGGCCATAGAGATTGAGAAATGCCCCCTGAACTTCAACCGAGACGAGGGTATTCGACTAAGTCCGACTTGGAGAAGGCTCTTCCGGAGTAATGAAACGCCTGGATGGTTCCACAAGAAGAAAAACAATGACACACCCGTTGGCACTGTGAGGGGGAAGGAAAGTTCACCGACCCCCCAAGGACAGGGCTAAGGGGCGGCCAACAACTTCTTACGTCATTCACCCCCTCCACTTCACAGTGAAGGGGGGAGGGATGGAGAGATATAAAAACATCAACTTCCCAATATACTTTTTATTATTGCCTGATGATGCGTCCTGCAATGGCCGCGAAAGCTTGCCCACTGACAACGCGTTATACGCAGCTGCACCCGAAAGCCTCTGACGACGATGGATTCCGCTGCGAAAACCTACGTTCCAAATTCACCAACCTCTACGGGGAGGAAATTCACCAGAAGACACGAAGATTGGAAAATCTCCGTAAGAAGAAGTTCCGGCTGCTCTCTTCCCTCGCCTTTCTACAGCGATGCCGTGACTCCGACACCATTCCAACCTGTGTTAAAGCAACTCATCACATCCAAAGCCGAGGCGCGAAAAAGATTCTCCATCGCACCAGCTTGGCACTTCTGAGAGAACGTGTGAAATTCACGCGCTTTTCCATGCACCTGTGCACCGAGGAGCTGTACTCCTTACACATGGAGTTGTCGCTGATCCTGAGACCGGAAGATTGGAGCCACATTGACCGCATTACCTACATATCCGCCAGCAGAACCTTCACGACATCCACTCTCAGACAACAGAGAAGATTCGACGCCCTCTATGAGAAACAGCACCCAGTGCCACCAAACTGCGACGCCAAGGTGATCTGCAATCTAGCGGGCATCCCCCTGAGCAACGCGGCAACCTCAGTCCTAGCCAAAGGACTTAATTTTGCCTTCTCACCAAGCCATATTCCACACGAAGAAATAATTACCGGCGTGGAAGTAGCTCTGCGTAAGCTGCCGTCAGATGAAGCGGAGGAGTTACGACAGGATGTGGCCAATGTTCTGAAGAATTCCAAACCGCCGCGAGCCAACCTACCAACGGACCAAAGACGGGCGCTGCGCCAGCTTAAATCCAATCCGGACATATTCATCTTGCCTGCAGACAAAGGGAATGCCACTGTCATCATCGGGAGGGAGGATTACAACTCCAAGATAAGACAGCTGCTGGAGGATCCGACCTACGGAATACTGAAGAGGGATCCATCAAACAAAATAGAACGGGAAGTAAGGGAACTCATCAAGCGCTCTTCCATTCCCGCCAAAGAGCAATTTGCCCTACTCCCTTCATCCTCTCGTTCTCCTCGCTTATACGGTCTTCCCAAGATACACAAGGAAGGCATTCCTCTCCGTCCCATCGTCAGCTCCATTGGTTCTCCGACCTACGCCTTGGCACGACACGTGGCCTACCATCTCCAACCATTCATAGGACAGACCGGAACCTGCGTCAAGAACTCGCAGCATTTCATCGAAATATTAAAACAACTGACGGTCAACGAGGACGACATCCTTGTCAGCTTCGATGTCATCTCCCTTTTCACGAAGGTCCCCATCAAAGAGTCAGTGGACATCATCAGGAAACTCACGGACTTCGGGCTTCCACGGGATTTCCCAAAACTAGCCGACTTCTGCCTGAGGAATAATTATTTTCTTTGGGGTGGACAATACTACGAGCAAAAGGATGGGGCAGCCATGGGAAGCCCTCTCTCACCGGTCGTGGCCAACCTTTTCATGGAACATTTTGAGGAAGATGCCTTAGCCTCCAGCAAATTAAGACCGACATGCTGGATAAGATATGTAGACGACACGTTTGTCATCTGGCCGCACGGGAGAGACACACTGGACGAGTTTGCATCTCACCTAAATAGCTTGCACCCGGCCATACAATTCACTATGGAAACGGAAGTCAACGGATCGCTAGCCTTCCTGGACGTCCTGGTGCAGAAGGACACTAACGGGTCCCTCCGACATTCAGTCTACCGCAAAGCTACCCATACCGACCGGTACCTTCACGCAGATTCCCACCACCACCCTCAACAGAAAGCGGCGCTCATAAAAACCTTGCTGCACAGAGCCAGATCGGTGTCCGACGACCTCTCCCTGAGGACCGAAGAAGAACACGTGAGGGCAGCGCTTCGACAGAATGGCTATTCTGATTCCTTCATCCGCCGCCATTCAAGAAGTTCGAAGACAGGGTCATCACAAGGCACGTCAGGAAGGGAGGACACGAAGCCAGTCGCTTACGTATCCATTCCGTATGTCTCCGGAACCACGGAAAGGATCTCTCGCGTACTTAATAAAGCGGGAATCGTGACGCGTCACCGGGCCCTTAAGAAAATGAGAAACATCTTTCCATCCGCCAAGGACCGCCTCGATCCACTCCACTATGAAGGCGTTTATAAAATCCCTTGTTCCTGTGGTAAATCATATATTGGACAGACTGGCCGCTCTGTGGCGTGCCGAATAAAGGAACATGAAAGGGCCCTGTCACATAGGGACACGGGTAAATCAGCCGTAGCGGAGCACGCCTTTTCCGAGGAGGGACACCAAATTTTAATTGAGAAGACGCGGGTGTTAGCCCAAGAAAGCTTTTATCACCAACGACTGATCCGCGAGGCCATAGAGATTGAGAAATGCCCCCTGAACTTCAACCGAGACGAGGGTATTCGACTAAGTCCGACTTGGAGAAGGCTCTTCCGGAGTAATGAAACGCCTGGATGGTTCCACAAGAAGAAAAACAATGACACACCCGTTGGCACTGTGAGGGGGAAGGAAAGTTCACCGACCCCCCAAGGACAGGGCTAAGGGGCGGCCAACAACTTCTTACGTCATTCACCCCCTCCACTTCACAGTGAAGGGGGGAGGGATGGAGAGATATAAAAACATCAACTTCCCAATATACTTTTTATTATTGCCTGATGATGCGTCCTGCAATGGCCGCGAAAGCTTGCCCACTGACAACGCGTTATACGCAGCTGCACCCGAAAGCCTCTGACGACGATGGATTCCGCTGCGAAAACCTACGTTCCTAGTATATAGTTTACGCTGCGAGACATAGGGAATATTCGTCTCCTGAACTTACAATTGTATTTCAGAGGCCCTCAGCTCCAGTGAATATGTATAATTGCCTATGAAACTATAAAAGTTCACAAAGTCTCCTCCGCTTAACATGGTATTAATAGTCGTTATATAGGCTCCAGGGCATATTGCTCGTGGAGTCTTCTGCTATTGCGAAGCGTGGCATGAAGTTCACGCGGCGATGGGTTAACTTCACGATTATCCTAATAATATGAATAAAAACTGTTTTTTAAATGAATCAATTGCGTAAATAATTTTAAATAAATACAATCAGATCATAATAAATTAACTGAGTAAATATACCCCCGATACAAGTAAATAACCTTCAACGGAGTGCAGCGTCTGCTTGGAAGCGTACGCAGCGTCATCTAGTGGCAAGTAGAGGAATGAGTGTCACGTGACATATACAGTATGATTTACCGGCGTGCAATAGTTTGCCTTCGCGTTTTCGTGCCGTTGAATTTTTTTAACTTTTTAATTTTTGAGGAAAAGTTATTAATGTCATTTTAAAATCGAACGGTTTAAAATGCGTACTCCAGAGGTTATAACCTTTAGATCAAGAGGATAAAAAATAATAGGAAACTACCCTATTGAGGTAACATGTGGGTGGATATATCTAGCTTTTGAAGCAGGTTTCACTGTATTTTGTTAGTTTTTTAAATTTTTTTATTGTCATTACCAGTTCATTGTTAATATGACTTCGTAGTTTGCCTGGAAGATAGCAGGGATGGTTAGTTTTGGATAATACTGATGTAATTTACCATAAATAATATCCCTCATGACTTTGAAATATTTTATTTAAATCCGTGTACCTAATTCTTAAACAGAGAATAACGGGAGGATGTCAGTTGCCTTTTAGAAAGCTGCTAACTTTACAACAGTTCTGTCCCATTCCATGACTCTAATATCATATTTTTTGTTGAAAAAACATAAAAAAGTGGAGGGAAAATATTATATCTCCGAAATCCCAAGATATCCGGGGATATTTCTTTAAATAAAAAAATAACGATTTATTTTAGCTATTCCAGTTATGGGGTTGATAGAAATGGCAAGGCTATAATTCCAAATGCTGAAGGGAAACAAAATTGTCTCGAGTCTAAGGGGACTGGGATGAAAGCCACCCAAGAATCAACTCTGCACAAGAGCCGGCGTGTTAAAAAAAACGCGAGGGTTTAATTTCTCTAGAGGTTCAGGAAAGTTGGAAAACGTTGGGATGGATTGAGAGCAGAGGAGTCGGGTACCTGATTTTCGGGGCCCTGATTGGGCCGGACATCTTCAAACGGCATTAGGACATCCAATATTGAGGCTAACTTTATAAAAATAAAAGTCTTATGATCTCATGGTCTTATTTGCTCCTTTATATTATTTAACGGATTGACCTATAAGATGTAGAATGTTAAAAATAATTATGAAAATCATTTGTGAATAAATGCGTGTTATCATCATCGCTAGTAACGAATTAATGTCGGGCGTTTTGTGGAGAGTGGCTGAGTGCTAGAAATTCCCCTCGTAACGTATCCATTTCTTCCATTTTACTGCTTAATTTTCTTGACTATTAACTATCTCCATGCCGTCTCAAAAACGCCGATTGCATTGCTGACCCAGCGTTCTCCGCTCTATCACACTGCTAATTCTCTCTTTCCACTCCTGAGAGCGCTGTATCTACTTTTGATGCCTCCTTTGTATCTGCTCCAGTAATTTTCTCTCATGGCATTTAACGCTTGTGCGTTTATCTTCCTTTCATATCAACCTAGCCTCTTCATTAATTTTCACAAATATTGGATCAAACGTCAACGAGGAGAAGTGAAATTAGGTTTCCCGATGCTAATACTTTTTAGGGTATGTCGTATCTTCTGAAGTAATGTAGGTCTTAAGTTAAACTAGACAACCACGCTCGAAGCGTTATTTGAACCCTAGCCTTTTGTGATTCCTGGTCGGCTGCTGAAATAATATCTAAAGGTGTAACTAAACTATCAATCATACAGCGCTAACCTTTTGAAAAGGAATATTTTTTTAAGACTGCCTTAATTTGTATCTAGGTTTTTATAAGTTATAGGAACTATGGTAATAATTTCCCAATGCGTATTTCCGTATCGTGGCCTACGTCTATGACAGCATATGCGATTAATTCTGGCAAGGTGAACCTGGAAAATATTGTTGGCGTTGACTTAATTCACAATCCTGTGATCTCTCTTTCCAACTCTCTCCCAGTGTCCATTGGGATTTGGTGTTTATCTAGGGACATGAACATATGAATAGCAAATTAATCTTCTCTGGATATAGAGATTTTGGTCAATATAGATGTTTATGTTGTATTTGTATTGTACATATTCTATTTGTTTCTCTATTATGGGAAGTGATGTTCTGTTTCACCAGTTTCCGAAGCCCTTAAGATGCTAATTAACATAAGCGAAGCGTTGACAATGGAACTTTAGCCTAATATGCCTCAAAATCTCCAGATCCAAAGAAGATTAATTTGTCATAAAATTCGTCAAAATATAACGAAGTTTACGGAAGGTAATACATTCTGGCAGCTCGTAACCTATCGTAATAATGTTCCAGCCAGTTATTTTCATTACATATGCATTTACGGACATTAAAATCCTTTGTCCACTATTGATTTTATCGCATACTTCATAATTCGAAAATTGGGAGTGACGTTAAGACACCATTAAAACGTTTCTGAACAACCAATGTTATCATTTTATTTCCATAATTCAAGTAATAATGATTTTTTTAACTTTTTCCTGAGGAAAGAGCAGTAATATTAAAAAGGTGATAGCATATTTATATAAATTAGAAAACCCGGAGAAAATTCCTCTCGTTGGGGTAATCTTGCACCACCGGAGGAAGTGTGCCGGATTTCTTCCTAGTCGTTTAAGGTAGGACTCCGAGTCGTCATTTAGGTATGAAATTATAATAGTGTCATTAACCAATCCCAATATATTCTTTTATAAAAAAAACTGCGATAGTTTTCTTTTCATTTTCAATTTCACATCAGATCCACATGTGCACACCCGACGGTATCCAAATATGCCTCGCGTGCCGCAGTTTGCCGATCCCCAATCAAGGCTGATTTCCTCTCTCCTCTGTGAAATAATTTCCTGGAATGCTTATCATCGTTGACTACGCGAAGACTAATCGCGTTGAGTCTGACGTGCCTTCAATTTTATGTTTGTTTACTTTCAATTCCCTCGAATTTTGTACTGCATTTTTGTCTGCAACAATAGCAACACCATCAATTGGCGTGCAGGCCGAAATCTTTGAAGAAGTAGGCTAAAGTATCATAGAAACATTATTGATATATATAATAAACTAAATATATTTATCAAGGGAGGAACAAAGAAAACGAAACTTAAAAATATGCACTGAGAAAGTTTTTATAACATTTAGTCCTGTAATTACTCTAGGATAAGTAAAGTAAGTTAAATTTTATCTTTGTGATCACTAATTCTGGAGGCTGTATAGCACTTAGGAGTAAGGGGTTGGAATCCTTGAATTCATTTTCAGATTTTCAGTAAGCTTGAAATAACTAATTTTTCAACGCCCTGCGTGCATTTTCATTTTTACTGTCAGATGAACCTAAAGCAATTAAAAAAACTGGGACCAAATACAAAAAATCAATTTGGTGATTAAATAACCCTTGGCCTTTAAAATGTTTATTTCGAGATTTTCGGAGACCTTGAAAGCAAATGATAAGGAATGTGAAAATGCAACTTACGATAGCGAGTGAGTAGTTTTGTGTAAACATTTATTTATGCTGTAATCCCTTGATAAACGGAAGCCGGGAGTATCGACAATGATGTAAACTGGAATACCGAGAAAGTAAAGAGCACCTATTTCCTGTGATCCCTGGAAACAATCCAATGATCCATTGGTTGAATGAAAATTCAGCTCAAATAGAATTGGGTTCGGAGAGTAAATCTGTGCTGCGTCGATTAATAGTAAAATCATGAGAATACAAATAAATAGGGTGGTCGTGAAAATTATTTCTCGGAGAATATTCCCCTTAAAAATCAGCTGCATATTAAAGTTCATACGTTTCATGTTTTCTTTATGATGTGGTGTCATTCAAAATTCAGTTCCTTTCCCTTGACTACTGACGGAGTCTGATATCTGCATCTATCGACACAATGATGAATATGCACGAGAAGCCGAGGAAATATAATTTTGCCCTTTTAAAACGTGATGGTTATTTATGCATGCATATTGGACGGTTATTTAAGTATACACATGTGTACATATTGGTGAAACTTGGAATATATATTGTTGAGGCCGCCACAGCAACAGATCGCTAATGCGACTGCCTAAGAACTCGACGTGACAAAAGTCACGTTTAGCTCCGTATAGCAACGGGTCCAAATACCTCCTCGTGCTTGGGGGTTATATTTTTATTCATAAATTCAAGCTATATGGCAAAAATATAAATTTTAGAGTTAGAGAAATAATGAAGTTTGTTACTAGAGTGTTAAAAGAGGTTTTACTAGATTCAATGAGCTTACACAATAAAAAGCTCTCATAATTTTTCCCAGTTTTGTTTGGGATATCATTCTGATATAATTGTATTCTTAATTTGAATGATCAAACTTTATCGGAAGAGTCGTGATATGTGAAAATGTGTCATGTAATGTGATAGTCAAGTTCTGAGCAATCTACCATTGGGATATTAAAACAAAATGGTGCGTTGTGCGTAGAAAAGAGTGACATTTCCTTCACCTGCAATCGTAGCCGCAGTTATAGCTATGCATCATTTGAACAGCTGAAATTTTTGGTGTCCAACCAATGCCCGTGGATACGGGTTTTCTCTTTTTTGTGCTAATCTATATACATTAATTTTGTATCGTGTCAGTCAGTCCGTCCGTCAATCCGTGTTTTCCGTATCTTTTTACATGGGAAACCACTTGCTATGCATATTTTTTTACGTTGCTAAGCAAATGTGTTTACGTTTTTGGTAAAGGAACAAAAATTGTATTGGAGATTTGAAGAAAGTGGTATTAGTTTCATCAATCAATTTTGTTAGTATGAAAATATTAATTTACGTTTTCGATGAGCAGATAGTGAAATAAAACAAGTTTTGCCTACCGGCCCCGATCTTGTGTATGAAATGTGAATATCAAAGCTAGGCGTTTTGAAGTACTTTTCTAATAGTTGAAAGAAGGTTATAAAACGTTTATTATGTATTAATATTTGTTGCTAAATCAGCAGGTTAATTGGAATATATATTAATTTTGTAGCGTGTCAGTCAGTCATTCTGTATCGGTTTTTTTGTTCACTCCCAAGTTTTGAGCTAAAAGAGAGAGGTTTGGTGCGTTGAGTGTGGATTCTCTGTCTGTATGATTTGGTAGTAGTTTCGGATTTTTAGCAGTTTGTGATGCAGAGAAAAATGCGAAAAACGTGGTTTTTGAGAGTGGGAGACAACATATAATAAAAATTTGTTGTAGAAAAAAGTACAAAAACATATAGGATAATTAGGGTGGGACACATTTCTCTATTTATAAAATAGCCATTTACTTCTCTCTGCGTACGATATGCTTATGAAAAGTGCCTGTGAAGCAGGAAGCAGGCCTGCTAGTCTCTCTATTATAATTCCTTCTGGATTGTCGACTCGTCCCTGTTTCAGTCTTCGTTTCCCCTTTTCCGCCCTATCTCCCTCCTCCAAAAGTCATTCATTTTCTCTCGCTTCCGTCTCTCCATCATTTCATCCCCGCCCTAAGCATCCCTGCGACCTCCACGATAACATCGTCACCCATTTTAATCCAAGCTTCTTACGTTTCCCTCTCATCCTGACCGCCTCGTTTCCTCAGAATTTTTCACTTATAGAAATAAAACTGGAAAAAATAAAAATATAAAATGTAAGAACCGCGCCTTAAACCCTGTCCGTCGTTCCCCTTTTATAAAATCACTCTCTCAAGACCTAGGCCCTATCAAAGCGGCGTTTTCTCTTTTCATCTTCAATTATTTTTTCGGCAAATGCTCCTTCTTCACCCCGATTCAATTTTCGACGGCGAACCTCTCCACCCGTGTACGCGTAAAAAGAAGGAAGGCCATGAAGATATATTTTTGCCTTCTTATTCCATCCCTACTCTCTGTTACCCCCTTCCTTCTCTCTCCTCATTGAGATCAGCGCGATTTCTGCGGAGGAAAAGGCGCGGCTGGTGAGCCCAGCCGCCAGGGAGAGCCTTGAGTCTTGAAAAAAATCAAGCATTTCGGTTAGCTTCGGCTCTTACTCCCTTCATACTTGCGTCCTCTTTTTATACATACATACATTTTTTTGCGTTTGCCGTAGACATTACCCGGCGCCTCGTTTGGGCGCCTGGAGGAACGCGAGAAGAAACCTTCCCCCTTTCTAAAAGTCTTCACTGGAGAAAGGCCCAAGATTAGAACTCGCGAATGGCTGATGGTTAATTTGGGGCAAAACGGGTGGAATTTAAGATTGCCCTCCGGGCTTCTTGGTGTAAGGAATCAGAATGCGCCCACACACACTCATTCTCTCTCTTTCTCTCACACTCACACACACACATGGAAATGCCAACGAGCGCACCCAGTGTGGAGTAAAAGAGTAATTGCCAACCGTCTTTTAAGGATTATGCTAATGTTTTTACCGTAGGTTCCATTCCCGCTATAAAGTGCCATCCAATCAGCAGTTATTTTTTTTATGCAGCCTCGTAGACGACGATTATTAGTCGGTTCATGCCGAAAAAAGTTGCGCAAACTCTGCACAATGGTAATAGGTTTTCTTTAGTGCATGAGCCTTTAAATAGAAAAGATCAAGCTATCAATTCAGGGATGATGACTCAAGTGTAGCTATTCCCTCTCACTTTTTTGCTAATGATTCTCGGCTCCTTATAGATTATGTACAAATTCCTACTTTTTTTTCATTTAGCAATGCATTAAAATATCTGTACGGCACTTTTTTTTCTCCCGGGATTGGATTGATGTGGTACCTAGAGTTCTGGTTTCTTTTCCCTAATGTGTGGGTTTGGATCCAGAGGTAAGTAGATATTTTTCAGTGGTGACTAATCCTACATGTAATGCGCTCCTTTTCTGTACTAGCCCCCCATTCTGAGAGCATGGGTTCGAATCCTGGCAGCGGCAGAGATTTTTCATAATTATGCCGGTCCCTACTTCAGAGTGTTGTATAGCACACATCAATTGCAGTATTACGTCTGTTAGATGAGATGGAAAATTATCGACGGACGAACTTAGCACATTTCGTTAAGATTAAGCTAATGCCGACAGCAGTTATCATTCCCCCCTTCTTCCGCTTCCTAAAAATTCTTACCCCTTCCCAAATAACTAATAATTCTCTATTAGACAGATAACCTCTGCTAATGGTCGTCTCCCCTTACAACAGCAAAGACTAGCCCTTCATAGTGGTCGATTACAAATCTCATATATTCATTGTTTCCTTATTTGTCCGAGATTTGGTCTCAATTGTCATTTGCATTAGGAATGTAACACTGTTTTATTATATTATGTGACGTTATTATACTTGGGCATTAAGTTCTGAAGAATTTTCAAAGGGCAAAAGCTTGTTCTGTAAAACCTTAGGTTTATCAAATAACAGTATCTATACGCTCGTGCCAATCTTTCATTGGTACGAGCGAAATATATATTATGGATATAGCGTAACAGATATTATCATAATCATGGACCAAAGTTTAGCACGCCTTATTCTATACGAATCCGTTTTTACTCAGTAGCTCCTCCTTTTTCTTCGTATTATAATGTGTTTGCTCGTTGCCATTTCCTTAATATTCCATGAAAGGAATAAGACATGTACTTTGGTTTTAATATCGCATGCCTTACGTTTTACTGTGGCTGAACTTGTTTAATTTTCTTCGAATACTGTAAAGAATAACGGAATAAATTGGCCTGTGAATTAAGGGTGGTGAAGAGCACCCCTCAAAGTATTGGTCAAGGCTTAAAAAGCTTTCTGCGTCCCAAACTTACTGGAATATTGCTAGCGGACTGTGGGATAAAACGAGTTCATTTGCTCTGAATGAGTGTTTCATGACCCATACTTGATGGACTTCCATCTCTCATATCCAAATAGTCTTTAAGCCGAGGTAGCTTGAGAAATAGTCAGTGATGAGTTTTCATTGCTTCATTAGCTATCGCTCAATGTTCTTTGAACATTTGGTTTCCATTGATTCCAGTTTATCATTTTTATCCTTGAAATTCCATCCCATCTATTGGTTTTTATGATTATTTTTTTTCCTTTTCAAATAAGGTTTATAGTATGCCGTTACAGGGGCGGTTTGGTAAACATCCATGGGCAATATTATGCTATTAAAAGTCAATATTTCGATTATTCCTATTTAGAAATATTAACTTTTTATGAATATTCTTAAATATTTCCTACCGCCTAAAAATATAGAACTTGAATTTTAGAGGTTGCACCGGTGAGATTTTTTTGTGTGGATTCCTAACCATGACGAACGTTGTAAGGTGACAATATAATTTGGTTTAAAAAGTTCGTTGCTTATGGTATTTCAATTTTCTCTGTGAAAATGTCCCTCAGATTAAGCGTTTTCGTACTCGCCATTAACTGACCTGTTTTGAATTTGTAAGTACTGTGCGGTTCCACACAACTTCAGCGCCTCATTCCCATTCCAAAAAAAACATTTTTCTCTTCAGTGTCTTAATTTTAATTTACTATCGGTTTTATCTCGTGGCTGAGGTTAAAGCCTCGGACTGCGTCCACCAATATGAAGATGACGAGATATTGGTGTGCAGCAAGAAGGAAGAAGTCAAAACCAACGTTAAACTAGGAAAACTTGAAGAGGTTAAAGATTTTTTTACCCAGGAAGCCTATGATGAGTAACCAGCGATGGAGGAAGCAAGAAGTCAGTAGAATAACCCAGCTAAGAAGGAATTCTATTAAAAGAATAATGTACTTACAGCTGAAAATAAAAACTTAGAAGTAAGGAAGCAATTCATAAGAACGTACATATAGAGCATGTTTCTTTACTGCAGCGAGGTAAGGACGATAACAGAAGAGTAGAAGACAAGGGTGGAAGCATTTGAAATGTGGCGCTGAAGAAGAATGATGAAGATTAAATGGATTGACCGTGTAAGTAACGAGGAAGTCCTAAGAAGAGTGGGAGAAAAGAGGTCTGCTGAAATCTCTAAAAAGAAGACGGGACAACTTAATTGGCCATATTTTAAGACACGATGGCCTGATGAAGACTGTAGTCGAGGGAAAGGTGAACGGGAAGAATGGAAAAGGAATCGAGTGGAGAGCTGCGTCAAACCAATTCTAGGATTGTTGAGCGACGACGATGATTATCGGTCTAACGTTATCCACTGTTAGCTGTCTTAGCTACTAAGAGTTAACTTGGTGAATATGTTACTCGTAAATTTCCTATGTAATTCAAGGATTACGAACTAGCCGGGAAAATTTCACGAAGTTACCCGCTGTAAGGTCCAACAGGTCCATTGGCATATATATTCCGGGTTCGAGTCTCGGTTAAGGTGAATGTTTTTTTTATCTCTGGTGAAATTCTGCGATTTTCTGTGGCTCAAATTGCATTGCATGTCGTGTAGCTGTACTCATTTGATACCTAGTTATGTTCCCATGTCGCATTACAGTTATCTGATAATTGTCATTATTTTCCTTTTTTGCTTCATTTCACATTATTATATCCTGGTATATCGGATAGTTATTATTTATAAATCGTCTTTGTTGGAGCAAGTATATTGAGTGGTTTTGGATTTTATTGTGAATTTTTCTCATTCGTCAGTTTTAATAATCATCATTCCGATGGGTGTAAATAATAATGAGGAGTAGGCAGGGCCTCCCCAAATCTGGTGTGATACTTCTACAAAGTCTTACTTATGTGAAAGCTTTTTCGTTTTTTTTTCTGCACTAAAGTTCAAAAACGTCGCGATCAAATTTTTAAATAATAAAACAGCAAAATTATCAAGGATTACAATATACACGCAACAAACCCTGCGCGGATTTACCTGCTGATATACCTACGCAAAATCAGAATGCCTATTAAATAAATCATCGTGAATCTTTCAGAAAGTACATACTTTCAGTACCAAGAATTTACTAAATAAAAATTACTAGCATTAGATTAAATTTCCCTGTTATTAAAAAAAGCCACCAGTGGCCACCAGGTCAGTAACTCGTCGACCCTAGCGGGTTCGAATCCCGCCTCGGGCATGGATGTTATCTTTATTTTTGGGTCATGTTCAGAGGCAACTCGGTGCAATATAGCCTTAACTGTTGGACCACCTAAAATCCAAGTGTACTGTTATTTTAATGTACTTCTAACTGACGTTTAGTAATAGGAGAACAAGGCAAATGGAAGAAGAAAGATGCCTGTCGACTGCATATTTAGTCTAATTGTTGGAGGGTTCTTTCGTATCTGAATTTGTCACTGAAGGGCAACGAATTTGCTTGTTGCGCACATTTTGTAATGGCAATTCGATAAATATTTAAGGAATTTGGTTTTAATTACCTGGCGGCTGTCATTTAAATTGTTAACACTTCCTGGGGATGAGTTATGGTTGCTATTATTACCAGAGGAGTGGATCAGAGGGCAATTTTAGCATGCAAAATTTACAATTATGCAAGCATAATTGCTTTTCAAGGTCGTTGAAATGTGTATACCGGTGAAAACATTTAGTGCTATCGAATTGGTTCTATCATTCATCGTATTATCAAGACAAATTTAACATTATGTTTTGAATTTCTTGCTCAGTGTGTGATTAGAGCATGAAAGAGAGAAAATAAAGTAACACAGAAGGAGATTTATGGGTGGGTTAATTATACCTCTGTTTCACTCTTTTGCATGAACAAACAAAATATCTGGGTCTACCGTGAGGATTTATGCTCAGCCTTTTCATATCAAAAGGCTTTACTGCAGGGCAGGATAAACTTTTTTGATTGCTGAAATTTTAGCGCTTACGCGTAGGTGTTTAAAACTCTCCAAAACCTGGCGATTTTACGATTTTCAGGGATTACCTTCGGTCAATGTCTGTAAAGTTTATTAATTATGCAGTGTAAGTTTGATAGCAAAAACTTAGGGGGCTTTTTTTATAGCCATTAAGGCTAAGGTTTGACGAGTTAAATATGCCCTGTTTCAACTTAGTCATGAGAATAGTCTGTCAGATCATCGAAGGCGCGTGAGGTTATTTTATACAAAAAGTTGCCAACCATTTAATTATCTCTTATGGTAGTGGTAAATAAATGGGGTCAAGATATAACTTTCTTTTGGAAAAATGTTGGCATCTCAATCCTTTATTCGCAAGCCAATATTGGACGTGCTTATCTTTTAAAAATGAATTTTAATAAGTCCGAGCATTAAGTTGCTGCACTGACGCAGAAAATGTTATATTTTTTCATTAGTTATGAAAATGGGGTTGAATCATGTTTTTGTAAATTACCTAGCAATTGCTTGTTGTGAGGGGAGTAAAAATATTTGCAAATATACCTAGAGCAACGCGTATCTTTTAATCATTTGTTAAATATATCATTCGATCCTTTATAATAGGCAGTTAAATTTTTATTAGCCATATGGAAGCTGTAGAGACTTTTCTTAGAGGAGTTGACGCAACTGGAATGCTCTTTTTTTAACTTTATGGTAATTTATTCCATATCAGTATGAGAATATCTAATAATATATGTGACTCTTACTTAAAATTGCCTCTGTTTGGTTTAAGTGGACCTCTAACGTTGTTAGATATCTCCTACCTAGCCGTGGTCCCGTAATTATTTTTCTGAATACATGATTTAAAAAAATATTTGAGATTTTTTCAATCGAAATAATCAAAATTGGTAGATTAGCCCTCGTTTAAAAAAAGCTGTTGTTGCTTGTAATATTGAGTAGTTTACCGAGAACAAGCCATTAACGCCACAAAGGGTGGGTGGATAGTTTAATATAGGAACGAATATCGTAGCGTATGGATGAAGGACGGCAAGAAACCTGACGATGGTTTCAATCAGCTCTTTATCAAAAAGCTCCAAAAGGTTCACATTATGGCAACACATCCGTAGGGTGAAAACATCACCTACGAATCTGTTCTATGCTCACCTAAAACGCCTGTGACCTTAGTCCACATGATGATACCTAGCACATGGGTAAATTTTCAGGGTATTATAAATTTGATTTGCGAATCATCATGGATCTGTTTCCAACTAAAAGATAGTTGTTTCATTCTTTTCTTCGGCTTTCTTTTTCTCTGATATCTCCTGAGATAAATTATAATTCTAGATCATGCAGGTACATTGCATCGCTTAAAATTGCCTCAGTGGGCTTTATTTTGTTCATTCCATTATGAGCTTTCTGCTTGTTTAAATTTCCCGAGGTCATCGGATAATGACGCAAACGGAAAACCACGAACATAATTAGAGCTCTGTTTGTAGACTCGGTAAGAAGCGGTCCGTGAATTTCAACAAAATATTTAAAACTCATAACCAATGTTTAACTTGCTCTATGCATGGTTTCGGGTTCCCTTACACTCAGGTTGGCAAGATGACAACAGTTTCGCTGAATATTTTTCCAGCGCCTTCAGGTCGAAGGTGACTTTGAATCATTTTCACCATTTTAACCGGAAAAGTTAAAAATAATGCCTTTTTTGACAATATAGTTACTTCTTGACTTTTTGTCTTTGCACGTCAAAGTGTAGATAAGATTTTAGTCACGCCATATTTTAATATCGTTTAATGTCGGATTTATTTTGTTCAAAGGCCATAGGAATCTAAAATAGGATATTTTAATTTCACTAAATCTCAATTGGAGAACTTGCTTTTCCGTGGCCGCCACTGTGTGGAACATCAAGTTGGAATTTTCCTTTTTAATAATCAACCTGGCGCACTTCTAGTCTAGTCTCATCATCGTTTGAAAATAATATTTTCAGGGTTCCTAAAATTAATGAAACGAATTTCTTTGGGATTATGAATTGACAATGCTCAACGCATGTTAGCGTAAAATCTCTGGGGAGGAGGAGGGGAGAGTGAGGGTGGGGATGGAGGGTGGAAGTGGGAGCTCAATAGTCTGTCTCCGTAAACCGCCCTGTACATTTAATTACGCTTGGGGATTGATGTTTAATCCTGTGCCTTCATCGAGCCGAAGAGTAGTCTGACGCTAATTCACACGATGGGAGAAAGTAAGTGATTAAGTGAGGGACAGCATTTTTCGTACGTGTCGCGTTGCGAGTTAATTTGGTCTTAACTCAATAGATAAATAAATTTATCACCAGTTCGTCGAGCGACGCAGTTCCACGGTGAAAATTTTTCATTTTAGCTACTTTTATACTTTCGAAACCCTAGTATAAACCATTAAACTCGTCCTGTGTTTCGCACGTGTGAATTTTATTTTAAGTAAGCTGTAACGCTTGCGAGAAAATATCGACACAAAAAACTATTTTCATTTCACAGAAATGTGGAGGAGACGGAGGAGACCAACTGCTTTTGGAGATTAGATATGCACTCATTTTTCCCTGCGCGAACCTTGGGTTTTTCATTCAGTTAGATTAAGAGTAATGATAGAAAGCTCATTACAAGTGAATACCAGTATCTCACTGAAGCATTTAAAATTCAGCGGGTGAATACATATCGTGATTATAGTAGAGAGAAAGACTACACTTAACATACTGTGTGGTAAATGAATGTTCATGAATGTTTTTTTTTTAGTTTTTCGTAGCATTGTTATGAGGAGCCGATGAAATTTCTGAAGTAAGGCAGTCATTGCCTGTTTTTGCGAAATTCTCAACCATGTGCCTTGCTGGAGTTCAGAATCTGCACCGCTGCCACTTTGAGAGGAGGATTTGCTGTCTCTTGAAAATGCAATTAAGTATATGCCTGGCTGTGGAAGGACACCAAGGAAATTGTTTATTGATAATTGCGTAAATTGCAGTGTAGTAGACAAGATATGATGAAATGAAAGGTCTAAATCACTTCTAAGCTACCCTCAATTAAAGTGACTTTGCTGAGATACCAAAGAGTGGCCTCGCTTATTGGGCTTGCTCTCTTCCATGTTTAATCACTTTGGCATTGTATGGTAATAATCATGATATGGAGGAGAAGTGGATTTTCTTGATGCGGATTGATCCTAATCGCTGGTTCATTGCTGTCTGGAAATATAAAGAGACATGATGGGAATCGAATTATAGTGGTAGTTAGAGCCCTACATTCCTATTCCGAGAGTCAGGGCTTGAATCTTGGCAAAGGTAGGAATTTTCATTGGTGACTTTGTTTCTACATGAAATGTCCTCCACTCCGTAGTCAGATTCATTGCTACATCGATCGGATGGAACCTTAAACCGTGGGCCCAATGGTCCCATCTCATTAAGAGCTGGTTAATGTTGACGGAAGGTTTGTCTCCTCTCTTCCTCCATTTCCAATAATTCCCACCCTCAAACACCTTCCCTTAACAGCGCTAAGGGATATTGCTATACGTCGCTAATGATCATAATTATATTCGAGAGAAAGACTTATTAAGTGTAGGAAATGAGTATTCATGAATGGTTTTATCGTTTTTCATAGCTTAAATTGGACAATCATTATGAGAACCCCAATAAATTGCTTATGTAAAGCAATCATCACCAGTATTTATCTTATAACTACTACTATAAAAAGATTATCGTTCATGGTCATATTTTAGGTAGAGTCACATAAATGTGGCGGTCATCTTAATTGAGTAAATGTTGATGTCGAAGAAAAATAAGGCTTTCTTCACTGTTGTCATTATTTTTGGTAGACTGGATTATGAAACTGCTCGGGAATATGTCCAATATCGATTCGAAGGAGAATAAATTATTCTAGACCTATACAGTTTACATAATATAGTTTAAAGGAATTATTCCCATCAATCAACATTATTTGCCTGTCCAATGTCTTCTGTTGAGTTGTATATCGAATGTGTATTTATTTGGGTCAACGAAACTGAGTCTGAAAGTAAAAGCGCTATTCCATACTTTTTTATTCAGCTCCCTTTAAATAAATACTATATTAAAATATTAACGGGAGAATCCATAGTCCATTTCAAGCGTGAAATTTATTATATTTTTAATTTCAATAACTTATAACCTGCTGCTAGAATGAAGGCGAACGCGCGTGGAGTTCCCCTGATCCTCTTCATAGCTACAATATTAAATAGGGTCCATTTTATGATGGAAAAAAATGCCAATTGTCCTTTGAGCTTATAAAGATGATCTTCTACATAGGAGAAATTACGGATAGTTATTAGGTGACTGGTGGTAAATAGGAGAAAATTTCATTAGCCCTAATGGACTACTCAGCAGAAATTAAATAGATGATTATAATTTACTCAGCATACTCAGTTCTTGCATACTTCTGGCCGTTGTAGCCAGGTTGACTAGGTGCTAGCCTGGCAATCCAAAGGTCGCGGGCTCGTATCCCTTCCAGGGCATGGCTTTTGTGTTTGTCCTAGGGCCAAGATCCTAGGTTGAATGGTGCAATTTAACCTTAAACGTCGGAATTCCTAAAACCCAAGACTTCTACTGCTCTTGCATACCATCGTAATGCTTTCTCCTGATTCCTTATGAAACATACCAGGAGCGTGGATATTTTAGCTGATATTTGACAAATATTGCTTTCTTCTTTCGATTCGGTTAACTATCGGCCAATATCGTTCATCTGTTTTTCCTCTTATGCTTTTACTTTTCCCCTTCCAACTGTTCCTTCATTTTTGTGCTTTGTGTTTTTTCCTGTCTTCTGTCCATTTCCGTTCCGTCCTTGACCATCTGAAAATCTGCCTCTTTGCTACTGAATAAGTATTTTCCTTCCATGTTATCCCAATTAATTCCAACTTCTCGCGCGTTCTTTTCCACACTCTTAAACAATACACCGTTTGTATTTTTATCTAGAAAGTACTTATAAATCCTACAGATTGAAATTGCGCCTTCAATCTAAGTATAGTTCGTGATTGGGTCTCCTACATACTCCATTGTGTCCGAATAGGAATTAAATTCTTCTCAAGATCTTTCTCTCTATCTTTTATTTCCAATGTTTCCCGCAAGATTTTTATATCCATTGCAACCCTTTCTGATGCATAAAGGGCTTCTAGTATCACAACGGTGTAATGTTGTCTCAATTTGGCATCTATGAGGAACAGCATTTTGCTGAATACATTTTTCGTAAGTTCGTCAGCTCTGTTCATTCCTTTGATTCGATTCGATTCAGTACGTTATAGATACCTCCTCTTTTGTAATTTGCTGTCGATTATTTGATTAATTTTATTTGTCTTAGAATGCTCTTTCAACCTTTTACGTTTTCTATGCCGCAATAGTACATTAATGGGATATTTTAGTTTCATAGTGAAATCATCCACAAACACCGTAACATTTTATTCCACACAACGTCCGCACAGAAAGATTCTGAAAGAAATTGGAGTATCATAGCATGACCGAAGAGTTATCCACAGATTGTATAAAAACCAGGTGGCCATAATCAAAACAGGACCCTGCAGTACAGAAGCAAGCATAAAGAAAGGAGTGAGACAAGGCTATGCCCTCTCTCTCGTATTATTCAATGTCTATATCGAGAAAGCCATCCAAGAAGTTAAAGAAAAGTCTCCGGGAGTGAATATCCACGGGGAGAAATTCAGTATGCTACAATTCACCGATGACATAGCAGCCATGGTAGACACAGAAGGATATTTAAAGAAGACACTAGGAAGCATGGAAAGGACAATGGCCAAATATCACCTGAAGGCCAATAAAAAGAAAACTATGGTACTGGATGCAGTAGGAGAAAAGAATCCAGGACCAATGTTAAACTAGGAAAAAAAAACTTGGGGAGGTGGAAGAGTTCTGGTACCTGGGAAGCCGAGTAACCAGTGCTGGAGGAAGTAAAAGAGAAATAGCCAGCAGAATTGCCCAGGCGAAAAGAGCATTTTACCAAAAGAAGATTCTACTTACAGTTTGCAAATAAAAGCATGGAAGTAAGGAAACATTTCATAAGAACATACATCTGGAGCATGCCACTATATGGCGGCAAAACATGGATGATAACAGCATCAGAGAAGTCAAGGCTGGAAGCAGTTGAAATGTAGTGGTACTGAAGGATGATGAAGATAAAATGAAAAATGAATAAAATGAAGTGACAAACGAAGAAATCTTAAGAGGAGTGGGAGAAAAGAGATGTCTACTTAAAACCCTAAAAAGAAAACGGGACAACTTAATCGGCCACATCTGAAGACACGATGGCCTGATGAAGGAAATAGTCGAAGGAAAAGTGAATGGGAAGAATGGAAAAGGCAGACCTCGTATGAGATGTATGGAACAGGTGGTGAAGAATGTAAAAGAGAGGAGATGAAGGGGTTGGCTGATAGAAGAATAGAGTGGAGGGCTGCGTCAAACCAATTCTAGGATAGTTGACCGACGATGATGAACGTTCACACAAACACTTTAAACTAAACCAGTCAAATGGAATTGTAGAATTTGTTTTCTTCAATGTAAGTACTCACTCGCTACGATTCGTCTATTAGAACTGATGTCACAGCTGTTAAAAAGCCAGTGTTTTTGATTTCCCTCATCGCGCGGTATAAAGGGAAGGTGGTATTAGAGAGAGATGGAGTGTGCGGCTAGCCTTTTCGACGCAGTCCACCTTTCTGTACACGATGGTAGGTCATTTATTCTCTTTAGCTGATTCCCCATGGAGTTTTGGGCCTATGAGATATCACCACTTTCCGTGACGTGCGAGGTTCTCCCGATGAACCCCATACATGTGCCTTAGACCTCCTGAACGACTTCTGGCACTTATCCCAGTCAACAGAGAACGCTTTTTGATTCTTAAAATTTGTTAAATACCCGTCTGAAGGCCTTTTTACATGAACGAAAATCAAAATCTATTATTTAAAACCATTTTCTATCCGTGTGCTGATGTATTTCCTTGCAAACCATGCTAGTCAATCTTTACGTTTCTGTTTAAATGTTTTAGGTAGCACGTGGGATTGGAGTTGGTGCGGTGGTTAGAGTACCGTCTTCCCATCCTAAGGACCTTGGTTTGAGTCCCGTCAGTGGAAGTGAATTTTCGTTTGCATACCGATCGCAACTTGAGTGCTGTGTAGAGAGTATTTTCAAGTGCAGTACTCCGTCCGTTTGACTGGACGTTAAATCGTGACCCCGGGCGTCTTTCCTAAATAGTACGCTAATGTCGGCGTCGAATTTCTCACCATCATTCCTTCCCTTCCTTTATTATTCATACCAATTCCATACTAATATCATACCATACTAATTTCAATTACCTGCAACGCGCAAATGGCATGGGTGCTATGTTTTTTAGGGTCATCATCATCATTAGTCATCAATGAGTTTGACGCAGCTCTCCACTTAAATCTTCGATCGGCTAATCTCTTCATTTTTACCTATTTCTTCTCTTTCAAATCCTTCATCACTTGTTCCATACATCTCGCACGAGGCCTTCCTTTGCCATATTTCCCGTCCACTTGTCGTTCATCGATTGTCTTCATCTGTCCATCATGTCCCATGATGTGGCCGATTAAGTTGTCCCGTCTTCTTCTTAGAGTATTCAGAAGACTTCCTTTTTCTCCCACTCTTTTAAGGACTATATAGTCAGTCTTATAGTCATATAGTCATATAATCATACTCAGTCTATTCACTTAATCTTCATCATTCTTCTGTAGCACCACATTTCGAATGCTTCCACCCTTTCTTCTCCGCAGCTGTCATCATCCATGCCTCACTGCCGTAAAGAAACATGCTCCAGATGTATGTTCATAAGAATTGTTTCTCTTACTTCTACGCTTGTATTTCCAGATGTAAGTAGCTTCTACTTTTGATAGAGTGCCCTTTTTGCCTATTCTACCTAATATTTCTTGCTTTGTCCATCGCTGGTTACTCGGCTTCCCAGGTAACAGAATTGTTTCACCTCAGCCAGTTTTTGTTTTCCTAGTTCAACGTTGGTTTTCGCCTCTTCTCTCTTGCTGCACCCCATTATCTTACTCTTGTTCTCGTTGATCTTCTGCTGATTCTTGGCCATTGTTATTATAATCTTATTCAGTCTGTCTGTGCTATGAGTTCTATGTCATCAGCGAATCTCAGCATGCTAATTTTTTCTCCGTTGATATTCACCCCAGAAGACTTCTCTTTGATTTCATTGATGGCTCTCTCGATGTAAATATAAAAAATTACAGGAGAGACTGCACAGCCTTGTCTCCCTCTTTTCTTTATTCTTGCTTCATTACAGCTGGGTCCAGATTTAATCATAGCTATGTACCTGGTTTCTATCTTTTAGGGCAAAAATTGGTATTAAGCTAGATGAGAGGGTGTTAAGGGTGATAGGGGTTGGTATGGTGGACAAAATGATATCCTGAGGGGTAGGGTTCAAATCCTGGCAATGGTAGTTTCAGTTAGTGCACCTGTGCCCATTTGAATGCTATTAGGATGTTGGCTTCTTCGAGTGCAGTACTTCGTCAGTCGGAATGGGACGTTAAACCGTGGCTCCCTAGACTCCTTTTCTTTAAGAACAGGCTAATACAACAACGGGTTTCCATCTACCCTTCTTTCTTTCCCTGAAAAGCAGTGCTACTTCTATCTTATTATTCTCGTATACTAAATGGAAAAGATGACCTAAGCTGTCGGTTGCCTCAAAAAAATAACTATACGACTTTAGGTGACACGTAACAATTAGTCTCTGCTCGTAGTACCACCGTACTTTTCTATCTCTGTTGTCCGAAATTGAGTCCCTTTTCTTGACTCAAAGTGAAATATTTTTCTATAATTTTGCCTCCTCAAGTTTAGTGCGTAAGATAAATCGTTGTCATAACATTAATTATCTAACCTGGATGCATAATTTACTAAAGGCATAAAGATAATTAGCAAAAGACTGCACCTGAAAAAAGTTTAATGTTTAAAATTTTAACATTTCTCCTTTGTTTCCCTTAATTCACTTCATAAGAGGAGCTTCGCATGGGAATGCCCAGAGCATATCCGTTTAATATGCCTTACAAAAATTCACTAGAAAATGGGCAGGCTTTTTCCAAATGTAGCCACGAATTGCCGCAACAAAGGATTTTGCAAGGATGCTGCACTAAGAATTTCGCGGAGATGGATATGATGTGCTATGATGGTAATAATAATATAAAACGAATTTTTCAAATTTGAAAATTTTTAAAAATTTGGTCATCAATGCAGATGTTTATGCAAGACGAGACGATCTTGATAAGTGCTGGCGAGATATTGCCAAAAAATGTATGTACCTACAAACGCGGAATCAGTCTCGAAAGATCACAGATTGCACATTTACTGTACTGTATGACCACTGGCTGGAGTGGACATAATTGTCTGCACTAAATGAGGATACGTATTGGCGTTCATTATATATTTGACTTTTTAACTTACAGCACTACGTATGAAATATTAAGCTTTTTTTCCTTGATTTTACCTTTTTACTTTCGTTTGACATGGGACAGGTGAGTTGTCTTTAAAAAGGTTTAGCGCACGTGGTACAGTTTACAATCGGATACAAAAAGAGGAGTGGATATTTTGATATAATTATTACAATGGAGATTTACATACGTAGGTACGTAATGAGTGTCGTTAGAGTAAATTATGAGGGGTATACATATCTAGAAAGCAGCTTCATTGGCGAAATTAAAGTATATTTTAAATTTCAATTTGCTAACAGATATGTTTCGGAGTTACCCAAGGTATTTTTTTATATTCTATTCTAATTAAATATGCTCTATGGATGATTTATGCTTTTTTACCTATTTGTTATTCCCTCCAAATACACTAAGGTAACGTGATTACATTATGATGTAACTGTAACCATGTTTGAAATGTTCATTACCGGGAGAGGAAATGGCGTAGTGTGCACTCAATACTTTCCTGTTTATTTCTAATCATTGATTGTGGATTTATTATTAGAGAGCTGGGAGATGAGAGAAATTAGAGTAATCAAGCCACAAGTAATGTTGTCATGAGCCTCGTGGAGTTGGAAATTTCTGGATATGAATTGACCATTTCCACGATTGAAAATGTAATTGAAGAGACTCGAGACCAAAAATGATTTCAAAATCTTTCGTCTCAGAATTAACAAGGAAACTTGAACAAATTTCCCATCCAAATTCCAAATTACCATTTTTACGACCGTATTTTATGGGATTAATTCCAAGGACTGAAGAGCCCTTGGGTTCCATTTTCGACAAGAGATTTCGACCTGCTGGGATTCTGAATGGCATCTAATCACTAAAGTGGAATTCTAATCTTATTAATTTGATTGTGAATGAAAAATGATTGGTATTCATGCCTCAATTTTTGGATATGTTGATTTTATTGTTACGCATTTTAATGATACTTACCTACTAAAATACATCTTTAACCAAATTACTTTCAGAATAATGAGTAAATCTCAGCCGATGTTGCTTTTAGTCCTGATGAAGGAGTATTTTTGATCCAATCTGATGTCCTTCAACCTTCATGTTTTGCTGCTTACTGCTAATCACCTGTGGAGATCCGCACAGTATCCTGTCAATGTACCACGCCTCTAACTTCAGTACTTAACAACAGGAGAGTGATATCACCCAAATCAATCGGTATCCCTCATTTCTACGCCTCGTGCAGCATTTTCGTGCCATTTACTGCTTTCACACTTGGTTCTGCAGATGCGGACTTTCATCCAGTTAACTAATGGTAAGTGAAGAAAGAACTTTTTACTGGTTTTGTTTTGACTAGGATCTATTTTCCTCCTTGTTGTATCTAATGTGCTATATTTCAATTAAAAATAAACTCTGAAATATACTTCGTAATACTGAATTCCGATTTTTGACTATGGCAACAATGTTTATGTGGTCGTATTCAACTTTGAAAAAAAACCTAGCGATCGAGATGATTGAGTTCAGAGGGGTTAAGATATCAGAGGTAGGAAATTAGTAAAACGAAATATCAAAAGTTAAGCCCCTAATATAAATGTGAATGCTAAAGTTTTGAATCATCTCTGGAATGATTGGGTAAAGTGCAATGGAAGTATATAATGTTTAACCATTAAGCAACATGAATGTATTTTTTCACTAGATACTCTGATATTGCCAAGTTATGCAACCCGGATTGTTATTAATTATAGATGCATGATACGATCATCGACGAGGTATTTTAATTGATACAATCAATTTTCCTTGAAATTCTTCACTTCACTTCACAGCACATTATTTTGTCAGTAGAGTTTGAGTTAGTTTCATGTACTGTCTTAGTTGCATGTTACATATTTACATTTTGAAAGTGTGTATCAGATCTAATCCTACAGCTGCGTTGTTGTGGCTCCAAGTAATCCATGGATTCCCCGAGTTTCAAGGGCTTCGGTTATAGCTGTATGGTGCGAAGTGTGCGGTAAAATATAAATTTTAAATCGCTTGGAGGATATCCTTCATCCTTGTAAGATCACTTAATGGTAAGAGCTCCATCTTCTCTTGAAATATCACTTACTAATATTATCTTCTGTTAATAATTATGAAAGTATAGTGTAGCTCTTTGAAACTACCCTTTAATCTTGGAAAGATGAAAGGGCACAGCTTGGTATTCCTCTGGTTGTTGTGGGCGTATATAAGTGCAAGAGGAAATATTTTTTCAATATGTCGTCTGGCAAGAAAAAAAATATGTTGCAGTTATCGAACGGAAATAAACAAAAAACGTTTTTGAAATGATAGAATTTTTCAGGAAATGTTGGATGATAATTTTATGATGGTAGCGGGAAAATTCAATTAAATTCCTTGTTTTAGTTCAGGATTCTTTGCAAGAGAAGAAATTTGCAGATTTTTAAAAATTTGTCTTTCTTTGGTACTGTAGATACAGATATTGCTACTTATACCAGTAAGGAAGTTTCGTGGTAGATTTTAGTATTCTATAAGAATCATACATATAGGGTTACTCGTTAGGATTGATATTTTCTTTATTTTCTTAAAAGATAATGTTCTCTGCTTCAAGTTTAACGTGGTTCAACTCCTGATTTAAAGTAAAAATAGTCTGAATATTCGTTGATTGAGGGAGAGGGTATAATGGGTTTTTTTGTTCTAAATGGAAAAAGGTTTCGAGTCAGCAGCTTGGATGCTGTATTTTGTAAGAATATCAAGTGGTGTCGAAGCATAGGGAAGTAAGACTTGGAAATAATATTGGACCATTGCCGCTATTCCCGTTCTCAAATCGAATTGGGAATGGCTGTGTAAATGTGGATAATTAGTCTTTGATATGCAGAGTATATTATCCGTCACTAGTTAGTTGAATTCACACTGGGTAATTCACGTATGCGAATTCGTATGTGACAAATTCTTTGAGTAAAGTACATCTATGCGTTTATTCGGCCGTAAATTACGTTTCCTAACTCCATTGATCTCCCAGCCTCGGTCAGCTTCGAGTCATCGTAGAAAAGGTCACGCAATTTCATGACGGGTAAAACTGATCGTAAATTTTTCATAAATGGTGGAGAATTGGGGACTATAACTATTATAAATGAATATTGTTGTTGGATTCATTAATGTTTTATGCTCCGTTTATCGGCGTTGCTTGCGACAAAGGTATCATATAATGCAGCAAAAATTCTCAGGAATCTCGCCAACTCTTAAATTTAGCATTTGTGCCGGATTTATCGGGATGGTGCGATACGATGCTTTCCCAAGAATTAGGGTAGGTAGTAAATTTTTTGTGTGTTTTGTGCAAGAATATGTCTTTCGTGAATCGCTCCAAGGCTTATATTAAGATTATTTTAGCTTTAAATCGTTCACTTTCTCAATCTTTCTCCGTTTCTTTGGTATTTTTGAGAGCGTTAGGATAAAAATAACCATCAATTTCTATTCAGATACTCCTCATCCATCACAGAAAAAGCCATTATGGCTACTATGCATTGACTGGAGTCGAGGGTATTGATAACTGACACCCACCTAGCGTTGTGGTTTGAAACAATCCATTGAAGGGCAATATCTTTATCTTGCATCGAAAAAAATTTTATTTGTATTAATTATTTAAAGCATTAAGGCCAGTCCATTTGGTGGACGAAATAAATTGGCTTTTTCCCACTCTGCATAGGGAGAAAATTGAACAGAAACGTCAAAATACAGCCATTTTACATACATTTACAGAGCCAGATTTTATTCCTGGAAAAATAGGAGAGAATGAACGAGTAGTACTTGCTGAAGAATAGATAAGGAGGTGAAGTGAGCAATGCAATGAGATTCGGAAAAAGATATATTGGAAACAACTTCAAGGGTACTGCATTTGTTAGGAATGTGAGGAAGGATGTTTGAAGGGTGTCCCACGAAGAAACGAGGGAGCTATGTTCCGACCATGTTTGGGACCTGTCGGAAAGTCCTGCGGAGATAATCGGAATTTCTGTGGGGGAAGGTCGGTAATCGTAATGTAATAATGTCTTAGGATGGAACTAATGAAGAGGAAATATGCAAGTAGAGGCAGTAACAAGTATCTTATACTTTAGGGCGTTCTCCGGAACACGAAGCTGTGAAGTCGTAATATAAGGGCCTCGATTGCGGTGTTACATGGTACACCCTTCAAAAATGATCGACCAACAGCAGTTTGCATGCACCGACTACGTAGGTAGGTACCTCGAACATCGCCTCACCTGCTGGCTCTATTTTTATTTCTGCTTTCGGCTCGACCTACTGTGGCCACAATTCTAATATCCTCCCGCAAAATATTCATAAGTCCTTCACCTTGTCCCTCCTCCTCCCCTCCTAGGCCTGCGTAAGCCCAATCTGAATTGGGACATTCCTTCCCCCAATCCATGCCTCACCCGTCAGGACTCTCACCACCAGGAATGAATGCAATTAGGTACCGCCGGTTTTCACACCTGCTCTCTCGTCCCACGAGGCGTTTCCTTTCGTGAGGAAGCAATATAATCTCGGCGTAACGCATGTGCGATGTCACGCGCCACCCTCCCTTGAGATGAACCGAATGAGAGCGGATAGGGATCAGGTGCTTTCGTGGAGACCCTGTCGGCCGGTATACATAGGGAAGGAGAGGGGTCGAAAGGGGGCAGTAGTGAATATGGAGGTGAAGGACGTACAAGAGAGGAAGCGTAAGGAGGAAGGGAACATAATTTTATGTATTCATATGATCCAACGCCTCAGGGGATGAGTAGCTCAAGGGCATTCTTGCTATTGTCTTTGGACAATGACGCAGTGTAATTTGATGGCGACTCTTCAGTTTTCCGCCAGAGAGAGAAAACCAAAATCGAGCGCCCTGCCAAGTTTTCTGCCAACTCTTGAAATCTTGAATGAAATTCCACCATACTCTCCATCGCATTATTTAATATTGAAAATATCCATTCTCTTCCTAATCATTCTTTTCGGGTACTTTTATCAACTTGTGCATCGAAGTCTTATATTATCTTTTAAATATTTTTACGTTTTAAGTTTGGATAGGGAATAACATTGTGGTTGGCAGGAGATGAGGCATGAAATCAGTACCTTTTTTACACCTATATCACGTAGATGGCTTCGGATTTAACTACCTGTAATGTTTTACAATGAAATAAAACTTTTTTTCAAACGTCACCGCTGAATATACTTGCCATTAGTCTCCTATCGGTGCTACTCACTTAAAGATACAAAGTCCAGTTTTCTCGTTGCTAATCTAATTATGTTTTATCTCACCTCTTTCTTGGAATGATAGTTACAACATTAGTATACGCATCCCTTAACATTGAATTATGCTAAGAATACTCTCCTAGTAGGAAAATATGGCATTCGGTCAAAAATAGACAAGTTTTCAGCGTTAAGGACTAAACGGAAAGGAAATAAATTCTTGGGATTACATGAGAGGCTCAACAAGATTAATAAAGAAAAGGAATTGGTTGATCTAAGACCTTTTTCTGTGTCAGCTTAATGGAATTGAATAAGTCATGAAATAGTAACGTGGGTGATAGTTAGTGGAGGGGCACCCTTGTGTAATCGAGGTAATAGTGCGTGTGAAAGAGATGAAAGTTCTTTTGGCCGATATTTCAGTCGACAAGATTTAAATTATTGGCGTGCCATGAGAAAGGCTCTGGGTCCGACACCGATATTCACGCTACCACGTTTTGACAGCTGAGTTTGCCGATGGTGCCGGCCTTAATATTCGACCGAAGCTATTTCACAGTTTAGTACTTGGTTTGTTCGAATAACTTCAGTAAAACTTCTGTCAGATCTTTCAACAGTTTTTTGGTACTTGAAACTCAACAAAACAGCAAGGAAAACCTTTTCATCACAATACATTACTTTTTGCTGGAAAGATTCCCTTAATATAAGCAATTAATCTCCAGTTATAGTTTCTATTTCCTTGCATATTAAAGAAAAGCTGTTGACTCTGTAAATATTTAAATTGAAATGGGTTGTAGCCTTAATTATGTCATGAAGGCTGATGCGCTTGCTTTCTTCATATCAAATTTGTTCTGGTTTGCATTAAGTATACCTTTCATCTTTTCTAATGCATATTTACGTGAACATAAATTCAAGAATGGAAATAGTTTTATTGGATTGGGAAATTGCAGGAGAAATTTTAATGTTTTGCCCACTCATCATTGCAGGTATTTAGAACTGTATTTCCACACGTATGCGGTGAGATTTCACGCATAAAAGAGAGTTATAAATGTAAATTCCTTCAAGCGACCAAATGTGGCATAAACATTGATTTCGGCCACCTCCATAAGGAGGAACTTATATTTAAAAGGCAATCCAGCCGTAGCCTATCAGTCCGTATTTGTGAAGCACTTGCCGTAAGTGCCTTTTGGCATCTTTCATTTTTCATGTGCACTGCGGTTACCACCTGCGTCCTCTCTAGTTGAAATACTTTACCATGACGCTAGAAATATGATGTCCATTCTGTCGTGATTAGGTTTCCGTAATACGGAAACAGTCCTAAATCTTATCATCATGTCTCCTTTCATTTACGCCTCCTGGGGCAGTGCTCGTTAGATTGATTACGAGATTAGTCAGCGGCTCGAAGCTTCCGCCAAGCCCACCAAGCGAATTCTCCGCGTGGTGGGGACGCGCACACGCATCGATACAATGCCGGAAAATTGCATCGCTCCGAGCCCGCGGACTCCTGAGGGGACGAGGATGGCGCCTCCTTACGCCAGATCGGGGCTTTAATTTTCCGGAGTGCAGGGCCTGGGGTCTTTGAGGGGGGTTCGGAGGAAGGGCGGGGAGGGGGGGAGATAGGGGACCGACTGCTATAGGGCTTTGGGAGTGGTGAAGGAGAGATGGGGATGGATTATAAGAGAGGGGAGGGGTGGGGGATTGCTTTGCGGAGAGACGAGGAGCCCGGAGGATGGGATGAGGGAATAAAAGATTCGCATCCTCTTGCGAGAGTCGTATTCAATCTAGGGAGAGGAGTGGAAGTCGACTGCTCGCTTGGTGCGGGTCCAAACGAGCTATTGGACCGAAGAGCGATGCTGAATTTGCGTCTGATGGCAGCGGCCCCGTAATGAAATAATGAAACCCTATGCCGTAGCGTATTTTAATGAGAGGGGAGCATACAATTTGTCTCTCTCTTCCCATGACCTTCTCTCCACTTTTTAATCCATTCAACCATTTCAGGGTTTGCTGCTGTGCTGGTTATATTCGGGGAGAATCTATTTCTTAGAGTCGATAGTTTGTGTCATCCAAAAACGATATGATATAAATACCAACCATATATTGCAGTTTAGAGGATAAATCTTTGACTTTGACTAATAAAATACTTTTTTCATAGGTGAATGTTATTTCTTTTGGAATGTAAATTTAGCGAGAGAACCTATATATTAGGATTTAAAATAAGGTGCTTGGTATGGATACAATCCTGATGGTATATTATTCACCCTCTGCCGCATACCATTTAGGGAGCTTGCAACGTATTGTGTTGATGACTTCGTTAGTATTGATGAGGATTGTTTTCATGATTCGACTCTGAACAATTGAACAACATTATCGATCAACAATCCTAGCATTGGTTTGACGCAACCCTCCACTCTATTCTTCTATCGGCCAACCTTCTTCATATTGACGTCATTCCTCTCCTTTACATCATTGCAATTGAAGTAACACTGATAAATAAAAGCACAGCCTTGAAAAACCGATACATGGAAGTGGTAAGTTAATTCCGCGTAAATAAGGGATAAAGTTTCTATTTAGAGGGCTTAGTTTTGCTCTAAGTTTTTTTTTTTGAAGTTTCAAAGTCCTAAACCGCCTCAACATAAATTATTGAAGTAAGATTACTTTTCTCGAGGACATTTCTGTTAAATAACATATGAATTATACCCAGCCAAAATAATGAAATCGGTTTTCCTCTGTTTTATACTTGGGGAATAAATTATTCTCATACATAAGGGAAATATATTATCTGTATTCAAAGCGAGAAGCGTAAAAGTGGGTCAGAAAGAGCATCATTCCAAATTAATTAAATGGTGAAATCGACGAGAATGAATTAAATAATGTATACTAGAGTGTTTATACACGCATATAATACATTACAATGGAAGAATTCCTTTTAATCACAAAAATAAATGGCTCTACCCCAGAAAGTCTCTTAGAACGCAACTTATTTACGTACGAACCCCGATCCAGAAGAAGGTGGTTTAAACATTTTAGTGCCATGCATATATTTTGAGTCTGGGTCTTCTGAAAATCCCTTTTCAACTTTATTTACTATGCTTTGAAATAACATGTATCATGACATTACTGATGAAGTGAGGTATATTTTTAGCCTAACTTTTGGAATCCTGAAAGAAATGGTTAAAAGTGCTATGCATATTACTTTTGAAAACAAATTTCTAGAATAAAGAACATGTCCCATTTTTAAGGAATGTAACTGCCTAGGAATGGCAAAACTGCAAATTAGACTGGGCTGCGAGCATTCACGCTGAAATGTCCTTCAAGTTCTCAAGTTGGCTAGGTATTCCTGATGTTTTCGTTCAGGAAGCATTGGCATCAGAACTTGCATCCCATTGTATTGTACCCTAAATGTACCGTGGAATGCACAGTTCTGTTGTTTGTTTTCAGAGCTGGAAACACAGTTTCAGCCACCTGGCTTTTAGAATCTTGAGGAATGGGTCTTTCTTCTTCTCATCCCGAAGTTAAATCCTTACACGTTCGGTGACCAACCCATGGAAGGAAAGATTCCTTCTTACGATACTGTTGACTTACTTACTATTAAAACCCCTTTATTCACTTTGGTGGCATATTATTAGCTCTTAAAGGTAAGCTTAAATTTTTGATATCCTTTAGGGTAATCTTTCCAGTGTCTTCAGTCTCTCGAAATATTAGCAGGGCATAACAGTTTAATTCTAATTCCGGGGAAGTTATTAACAGTGGCACTATTTCAGGTCTTACTATTAGACGTCAGCACGGTGAGATCGTACTTATCCCGTTGCACTGAAGAATTGCATGTAGCGGGTGCGTAATTTCATCTCCGCTTGAGCAGTTTCTTTTACCAAGGACTGGCAGTTAGCAGGTAGTCCCAAATGCTTCCTTTTAAAACTCTTGGCTATGAGATTATACCCACCTCCGCCACGCCGCTTCTCCGAGGAGCGCAATGCCGTAAAAAATGTTCTCCAACGTTAACGTGACCGGAGGCCCTTCTCGCATGACTTACGGGGCGACCAGGAGAAGAAGTGGCGGCGTCTCGGGAGAGGGAATTACTTCTCCGGTCGCGAGAGGAAGGGAACCAGGGCGTCGGGAATGTTGGTGGGAGGGAAATAATGAAGGGGATGAGAGCGAGAGAGATAAGGGGAGAGGAAGGAGGTGAGGGTGGAGAAAATAGAAGGTTGCAAGCTATGCACCCGCTTGGCGTAAACCGGACGTGACAAATGACGGACACTTGTACCAAACGGGTCAACGTAATGCCTCGAAGACAGTGCCTGTGTTGGTGGTCCGGGTGCATAAACACCCTTTCGGGGAGTTGAGACGGGGAAAGATGCGGCGCGGTGCCCGCGGTCGTGGGGATGCGATGCAAATTTCGGGCCGAGGGCAAGGCGCGGTACGCCTTGACGCGTTGAAGGGTCGAGTGGGGTGTGGGAAGAAAGGCCGGGCGATGGTAAAGTGAAGGATAAACACCTAGATCCTGAGGCAGATTTATTACTAACGTTATAGGGGGTGCTGGCGTCTGCGGCAGGAGGTAAAAGGATCTGGAGCTATACAATCCTGCACCCATAAAGGCGAGCGCGGGAGAATTTCAATCGCGAGAAGAGGCCTCTATGCAATTTTGGAAATTTTCATTCTATTCTTTCGACCCTCTGATGTCCACGAAGGATTAAATGCCCTCGGGGAATTTTCGAGAAGCGATTCTCGTTCGGGGAATTATTACAATTTGGTAGGTGAATCTTAGATGTAATGGCAAGTATATACTTACGTTGTGTTTGCCATATAACTTATCAAACACAACTGCTCTAATCGTAAAATATTGACATTTGTGATAGTACCCTCCTTTCTGGATTCCACCGGACTACACATATGATATTTGTTTAAGTGTTATGGTTGACCTTAAAGTAGTCGTAAACTTTATGAAATGTTCAACATGACTTTTATCTACAATATAATATATTTAAATTGTTTAATCTTGTATTTATTTCATAATATTAGTATAGTGGGAAAATAAAAATCAATATTATGCGTCATATTCTGTTCTGTTATTTAATCGAGAGATTGCTATTTTCTCATAGTACTTTTTTACTTTCTTTACCTAGGTATTGTGGGTATCCATGCACACCTATTGCTTCCGGGGTGAACTTTTTGTCTCGCAAAATTTTAGAAAGATCGCTTTAATATATTGTGCTCGATTTTTAGCGTGATAGTATGAGAGGAAAGGGACGTGTAAATTTTCTATAAAATAAACTAAACACACTCTAGCCTGATGTGCCGGCATCGAACACAATGTTAGAGTCAACATCTCACCAAGTGGTCAGTGAACATTTGATGCTTGAATTTATAGATTACACAAGAATCTACTGACGATCACCCGAAATATTTTTTATTATTATATTAATTATTTGCATATTATAGGGGATCAAATCTTGGAAACTGCGGGATACAGTCTCAAATGAGTGGGGCGGTTGTAGTGCCCGGCAGGAGGAAAAGCAAGGCCTCAGTGTACGTTATCTCACTAAAGTCTTGCTCGGAAAGAAGAGAGGAAACAGCTACGGTAGCCATACGTATAATACTTCACTCACTGAGTCCAAGTTCACTTTGTCGCTCAGGAAGAGAAGAGTTATAATATGCGGTTTAAATTAGAGTACATTTTATATCCGGAGATGAAAAAGGGACAGTAGACACGGAAACTACGATACCTGATACCGTGTGACTCATAGGATTTGCAGATCACTTCACGTGGTCCGACAAAAAACGTAACTAACCACCAAAAGGTTCTACAGTGTCATAGAACATATAGTCCTTTTCACCAAACCTACCACTGGAAAGAGGAAGGCGGCAGCAATGCGACACCTGCTGTTGGCTGGTGTCCTCATGATCGAAGTTGTATCGAAGGAATCGTAGCCGTTGTCGCAAAAATTGATCAACTTTCTGTGTTCAACTTTATTTGATGTTTTATTATGGTTATTAAACCCATGTGAATCGTTAATTCAAGTGAACCAGTAAAAACGGCATCTGAAACCAAATGCAACATTCAATGGGGTTTAAAAAGCCGGGCTTGGATAAAATCTTTTTCTTACTTTTAGCCACATTTTTTTGGTTTTCAGCCCATTGTGCAGTGTTGTTAATAAATAGCATAGTTTCCCAGGTTCAAATGCAGACTCTGACTGTAACTTGGAGGTAATGACGTTTGAGGTGATATTAAAAAAGATTAAAAAGAGGATGGTTAATAAAGAAGTGGATATAGAGACCCTGTTTGGAACAAAGCGGAGGAAATATTAGAATTTGGTGGACAGAATCACGAGGGAAGAGGAGAAAAGAGGGACAGATGATAAAGGATGTGAAGTAATAAAGACGGGATAAGAAGAGCAGAAAAGAAAAAAAAATGGGAACATTAGGCACTAGGATGATCATGAAACCATATGCAACTACGTAAATGATGGAATATTTTAGGAAAGAAGAAATGGAAAGAAATGTAACCCAGAGCTAAGCAGAAGACGGTTTAAGGAAATAAAAATTAAACTTAGGAGAGTAACAAAGAGAACAAAAGGTTAAAATGTTGTTAGGCATATAGAATTGGAAAACGGTACTGTGCATCAAGGACCGGACGGGAAATTTAGCGAAGGGGAAAAGGTTGTAGATAAGGATCTGGGGCAAGGAGCTGAAACCAGGAGCTAGTGAGAAAGGGAAGACATTACGAGAAATGGAGGTGGGCAAAGTGATGGCGATTAATTACATCCTATCTGAACTACTGAAGAACTAAGGAAGAGGTGGAAGAGAGAGATTTCATGTACTTTCTTACAGGATATACGTGGGGGGAGTTTCGCCGGAAGATTAAAAAAAACTTAACTAATATCTCTTCCGACATTGAGGGTAATGAAGGAGTACGAAGACTGCTGGATGAAGTTTGATTTCTAATACGACAATGGTCGTACTAAGAATAGAGAAAATGTATTTCAATGCGAGGATCAGTTTGGATTTCTCAAAAGGAAGACCATTTGGGATGCGGTTTCAGTGATAAGAATACTAGTGGAAAGGAATTTAGAATATAATCACGTGTTAATAATATTTCGCGATAATACAGAAGAGATTTGTGCAAACAAGAAGACCAGGTTAAATTTAACAGTTGGGAATCAGAAGCTAGAGAAGGTGGAGCAATTTAGCTACCTGGATAGGGTGCTGGAGTAAAAGGGGCCTAGAAGTATCGAAATCAGAAGGAGAATTGCGGTAGCCGTAGAGGCTTTTACTCGTAGGTGAGAAATATTGACAGGGTCGTTGAGTAGAGGTGTTTGTATAGGACAAGTAAAGGGTCTAACATTTAGGTTGGCACTATATGGCGAGAAAACATGAGTTTAAAGTAAAAAATATGGAAATAGACTTAAAGATTTTGAAATTTCGTTACCAAGGGGGTTGGAGACAGTAAGGTAGGTTAAATTGAAGACGAACGAAGAGCTAGAGATTGTAGGAGAGAAGATCGATTGAGGAAGTTAAGATTAGCCTTGGATGAAGGAGGTAATAAAGGGCGAGTGTGTTTTGAAAGATGTGATTGTGGGAAGAATGTTGGGTATGCGTTTCGAGGGAGGAAAAGAACGGGTGGTTTGGATATAATGATGGGAGGTTGGAATTATTAGGGGATGATGAGGGACATCGTGCGGAATGCAGGGGTTGTAGGGAGAATTTAATCTCCTCTGGGGGCTACCTTCACCGGTAGAAAACTAATAATAATAATAGATACCCATGCACCAATATTAGTGCCCTGTAGCCATGAAATCGGCTGTATGGTTGATATTTTTTAATCACCGTGGTACCATAATGTTGAAAACGGGTTTTTCAGTGAGTGGAAAAACAAATATAATATTTTATTTCCGTAAACATATATATATTAGCCAGTTATAGGACCGTTCCTAAATTCCCATGAGGATTTAAATGTTATGAATCTGTGAATTGGGGCTGTAAACATGCGTGCCCTCAACCACTGTCTAATATATGGATAATTAGAAAAAGTGCTCACAATCGAAGCATTTCTATCATTGTATTAATTTTATAGCGCATCAAAAACTCAGAACTGGCCATTACGCCTTAGCTAGCTAGAAGAAATCATCAAAATTTAGTTTCGTCTAATTGCGATATTTCTACGTGATTACTCCTGCTGGTGGTATACTTTTTTAAATCGATATTTCAGAGCCTCAAACGAAAAATTCTTTTTTGTAATGATTACTCATGATAACATGATAAATGATAACATCGAGTGAGAAAAATTCATTTCATTGCACGTCAGCGTATGATTTTAACGCTATGAATCCGTATTCGATATCTCTTCAGAACGGAGTGATCATAGACGGGCGCATAAAATATCTCCCAAGTCTTTGCGCTCCTGAGACGTGAGTGATCGTCGGCTGTGGTGAGTACTTGGAGTAGTTTGCATTTCCTTTCCGAAAGGGGGTCGCCATAATTCAGAGACTGATTTGTCAACGCAAGAATTTCTGTAGGTCTGCACAAGAGGATGACTTGAGTAAAACTAACCTCTCTTGCGTTGCGAATTCGTGCCCGCTGAAGCGGCAATATAATATTTCATCGAGGTTTAAACGTCCTCTTCAGGGGCTTCATGTCTCCTTTTTCACATCAGAAGGGCATGCCTGGCGCAGTGTTTCTTTAAGATGCCAAAGCTTTCTCGGCATGTGAAAAATTGAGGCTTTGAAATGCATTGGGTGACCTTCCAAAGTCAATTGATGACTTTTTATAATCCATGAGGGAACTGGTGTGATTCATAGAAATCAGAAGGCGATAAATTTAGAACCTCTTCGGTTACGGTTTCGGACGCTCAAGGGATAAACTTCGGTGAAGAATTTATTATTCATAATGTCGAGTCTTTCCTGGGTTCGTGAGTGTCTCATTTCCTCAATTTATCATACCTTACTCTTCACATCTTCTTACATCTTTTTTTCTATTCAATCTTAATATTTTTGGTAGCTGTAATATCATTAATTGCACCAACACCTCAAATATTTTCGAAGTATAATATTATCTTTCGATATAAACTTGTCAAATTCCCAAGTAACTCTTTCGTGGTTTTTGTCTCATGACGTTAAAGTTGGTACTTCTACACGAGCTCACTTTTCAATGGAAAACTTTTTAGTTCCTATCTTCTTTATTCTTTGATGGAGCGAGGACGCACATATTTTATGTCTCATTAAATATCATTTTGACAGGAATCTGATGCTATATTATTTTTATAGTATTATTGTTTGAAAAAAGTTAAAGGTAAATGAAAAAAGGTAAAGAGCCTTTGGCTCTATGGCACGTGAGGACACATCAAACTAAAACGTGCTAGTTTTAAACTACGGTATATTGAATACGAAGGAGAAAAAAATACTTTGCTGGTCCAAGGGATAGAATTTTTATTTTGACCGGTTTCGATAAAGCGTATCATCATCTGGCAAATTTTACAGCGTTACACTAGTTAATGAGCAATTGTATTCTCACCACTCACCGCTGTTTAATGTGTTTTCCACGAAACCATGACAGACACCACTCACCTCTCCTTTATTTGTCCCTTCAGTTCATTCCTATCGCACTCCACCACCCTCATCTACCTCATGCAGTGAAGATCCATCAGCGGCTCTTACTTCCCCAAACTGACCTTCCCTTTCCTTTCTCCCCCTCGCTTCCCATACGGATCCCGAAATCCTTTCCCCCCTCAATCCCCCTCACGCCCCCACCCTCTCCCCCACTTCAAGTGTATAAATGCCATGTACCATCCTGTAAAATTTGCCAGATGATGATACGCTGTATCGAAACCGGTCGCATTAAAAATTCTATTCTTTGGACCAGCAACGTATTTTTTATCCCTTATGTTCACCATGAAGGAGTTCCACAAAGTAACGCCACTCACCATTCCATCTACGGTATATTTACAAGTCACTTTGCTCTCATACCTGACGTAACGCTACAGACCGTGCCCAATGTATTAAAGCTATATTTGATAAAATTTTGCGAAGTATAAAATTAACCCCGGAAGCAATAGATATGCATAGGCATCCAAAATACCTGGTTAAAAAAGTAAAAAAGATTTTTATTTTTCCATTGTTCTAATACTATGAAAAAACAAGCGTGGAAAATCCTGAAAATAAGTATTCATAATATGATTTTATCATACTTAATTGTTAGGTATTCTACAGTAAGCATGAATGTTGATAAAATGCAGTGTATGCATGGAGTACTGTTTGGTATTATTCCATCTCGCCCAAGGCTCTTCGCTCAAGGACCCTACCCATTTTGGGCGTTTTCATCCCAGCTCCACAAGAATGAATTTACCTGGAATTCTTAGTGCCCATTTCCACATTCAAAACCTTATTTTCCTGATTTCGAAGAACTAGATCCCAATAGTCGTCCTTGGTCCCACAAACTCAATCCCCAAGATTTCCCCATTTAAACAAACCTACAGCTGTGTATGGATACGGAGTCGGAATTCTTTAGGGTTTATCTTACGAAGCTGATGCTATGTGGCTGAATCCATGTCGTAAAAATACGATGATGTAATTACTCTATGTTTTGCTTCCCTAGAAACAGTAAAGATATAGTGCCTTGAGATTGATAAGTAAATGGGAATGAATTGAGGAGTGGATAGATAATGGGAGAATGTACATACAGTGTGGGGTGCTGAGCAATTACTAAAAGAAGATGTGCTCATTTCCCCATAGAATACAGATATGATAAAATGTGATGCATTTAAAGAATGTGAAGGCCCTAGAAATGCATGCGTGAATGCGTTATAAGAATGTTAAAGTAATACAAGGTGCAGAATAGCATGCATGAATGCCATCATGGGCAAATTAGTTTGGAAGAATCTGTTGTTATTGTTACAATAGCACCTGAAACTCTGATTCCTGGATTTTTTACCCTGTTCGCTTGAATACATGTACTTCGGGCGTGTTCAAGTTTTTACTCTGGGATTTTTTTTGTACTCGCTCGTAAACAATATCCTGCGGTTTACTTATTAACTACGTCTGGAGGATGTGGATTTCTTTCTGATCTCTGTGATAGAAAATTCAGTGCCCGAATGGTCTTAACTTCGACTACGTATCTATCCAGAGCCGTTTCCCCACGCTACGATCCACTCCCTCCTCATCCTTCCCGTTAATGACGCTGCCGAAGAGTAGGAGGAGGAAAAGGGAAACCTAACGACGCGGGAAGATACGCCATCGGTCGAAAAATTACGCAAATAAAATGTGAGGGAGGAGCACCCTCTCTCTCTCTTCCTCTCCCTCGCGTTTCCGCGAAACCGCTCCGAAAACAGTTGGGTGGAAACTGATTTACGAGAACGATTTCTCAGCCACCACCACCGTCTCGGATTGCCGATGGTGCTAACTCCTCCCTCTCTCTCTTCTCTCTCTGCCCTGTGCTGCTCCGCTGTCCTCTCGAAGAAGGGAGCCCCGAAAACTTACTACCTCCTTCCACGTTCACGTTGGAGTTATTCCCCAGCGTCTATGGCGGAGGATCCTTTGGGGGAGGGTGATCGGGGTGCTCCAAACGAAGAAGCTGGGTTTGAGGGTGCGAGGGAGCTTAGGTGAAGAGGTCGAAGACGGCAGTAAAATATAATCCACGGCTTCGTTTTTCAATTGAGTATCTCGCGTAAGACGGGATCGGCAGTTAAAAAGTTCGGGTCCTGGAGTTAAAAGCCTGGAAGCGGCGTCTCGGCGAGAGAAGTTCTATTGGCCTCCGGGAGAGGAATTAGGTGGGCGAGACTGCGCATGTGGGGAATCGGTCGGTGAGGAGGAAATGAATGAATGACGATTAGGAGAATGAAGGTCCATCAATCAGATGCTCTATTACCTGTAAGCGGGAAAAATATCGCTTCCAAGTCAGCCGGGCTCGAAAATTTTTGGTGTGATTCCAGATATCAGAGTTTTTGCTATTTATCATTAGACCTTGTTAGGATAATAAACTGAATGATTCGTCGCCTGCGGTAGCTATTACCATAAAATGCCTTCTTGGAATGAACGGCTTCGACTCCCGTAGCGAGCATTTGTTTTGTGTTTAGCGTAGGCTAGATGTTGCGATATAATATTAAACATCGGAGTAGCTTAAACGAAACCTACTACTTCTAAAAAACGAAAAATAGGGAGACGTTTTGAAGTACAATTACTGGCTTATCACTGTTAGGGCCGGGGTTTGACTCCCATCACATGTTTCTTTGGAATGCCCAGTTTGATGTTGTGTGGAACATGCCATCGTCAGGATATATCGATCAGATGGTAGATAAAGCTCTGGACCCCTTGGAACCTTTCGTTGAGAGCTCGCTAATGCCTAGGACGCCTATCACTACGACTTTCCTCCTTCCCTATCCAATTTCATCGTCATAGCTCCTTTTCCGGTAGTTAGAGCTTTTAATTGGGGAGTATATTTGAAACAACAGCAAATTTAAGTAATGAGTAGTATTATTATTGGAAGTAAATAATGTGTTGACTTTCATATGAAATTTTTAAATATATTATCGTTGAAAACCGTATCATACCTACCTAGACGGCCGTCCTTATCCATCTCCCTATTCTCTATCTTATTCTTTCTTTCATTGCCTTTTGTCTGTCATCACTGGCATATTGGATACCTTCATCCAGCCGTGGCCTTCGTTACTTCAGCAAGCTTCGTTACCTTCAACTTGATTAAAAAGCCTTCTAAAGTTGATTACTGAATTCAACTTGGTTTGTACGAAGTCTTATTGCAATCAGTATTGATTTTTTTGGCCACTGAAAGTTGAAAATACTTGCTGCATTATTCTCGATTAAAATGCAGTACGGAATCACGGATCCTAGTGCAGGATGATGAAACAGTATAGCGAGGTATACAGTATAGTGAGAGGAAATATTAGAGCCTATTGGAGAAGCATGTGATTATGAATTAACGTCATTAGCTTAGTGACTAGAATGTATCATGACAGATCGTGAGAAAATCAAGCCTTGATATATTGTGTTTCGAAATTATAATAGAAATAAAGGATTTTAATCGCAAAGCAAAACACAATCAAACATTCGCCTTTCGTTAAGGGTAGGCTAATTCTGACACTTGGTGTCACTCAGCCCTTCCCTGGAAAATTCCTGTCACTGCGCACTTTACCCTCCTATCCTGAATGGTGCGAATTTACTTGGCTGTCGGTCGCCTTCCCCGAATCATTGCTTCTACCAGGAGCTCTTAACCTGGGACAGGTTGACGGATAATGTCAGGGTAAAAAATGATTTAGAAAAAATGCCATTTGTGGAGACTCAAAATTTAAACTCTGTTTCGTCTCTATCGACGACATTCATTTTTTGTTGCCTTTCTCGGACATAAGTTTTTGTGACGCTCATGAATTCATGCTTAAACCATAGATATATAGCGTATACATTTTGTTTCCAGTACTTTTCTAAAAATGAATGATTTTATGCTCGGAACTATTCCTTCTTGGCATTTTACCAATGTATGTTCCTTGTAATTTGATACCGGGAGAATCGGTGAAAAGTGAGCGTATGAAGTTGAGTCGAAACCTTCAATCTAACTACCTGTTAATTCACGAAACTTTCTCAGTCATCTGCCAGGAGAAACGTTAATTTATCCAATCTTGACGTGTCTCCAATCGGGATACGTTAGGAGAATCTGGAAGCTTAAAAATTGTCCAGAGTTGCTGCCAGTCTACTCTGATTTTACTTGAAAAGAATCCACTTTTACTGCTGCTTGTTAGGGGAGGAAAACTCTAAGGCACGTCTACCACCAGCAATTTCTTTGCACCTCGTTTATCAACCCATTTAGTAGGTATTCAAGCTGGATGCTAAAATTTGTCTGTGAACTCTTTGCTTTCAGTGTAAAAAACAACTTTTCCATTGTTTTTTCACAAGTTATACTAGTTCAAAGTGGGCCATGGTGTTGCACGGACGGTCAATAGTCTTTCATTGTTCCGGAAGTGTGGTCCAATGTAATGTTAAGTTTTCTTTCTACACTGTTTTGAACTCAACCATTTGTGGAAATCATTGTATCAAAAGGAATAATGAATATCAAAAATGGAAAATTGTCTTGAAAAAAAACCGCTGGGACGACTTAGCATGAAACAATTATACCAATGAACTTTTAATTTTATCTTTAAGAGAATCTTCTTTAGATTTTGTGAACAGTAACGAAATTATGAGAAAAATAATGTTATTCTCTATCCAAGTGCAACGTCTCTTAAATAAGTATTAAGGTGGTGGAACATTTGCCAATGATGTGTATAATAAAAACTATTTTTATACAAATAAGAAAATTTAAATGATTCAAATCGTCTCTCTCGTGTCCATAAAAATCAAACTTTTCGTTCTATATATGACGTAGGAAATTAAAATTATTTTTCCGTTTGGGTTAAAGGAATGTAGTCACATTTTATTTGTGAGATGAAAATCAGAATAATGCTGGGGCCGGAACAAGATTCCTGCATGCTGCGAATATTTCATTAGCCTTCTTATTTTGTTAGTGTCTTCACCTTACTCTTGTCCCGTTTTACGAAGATACTAATCGTCTTAAGACCTATAAAACGTTATCAAGTAGTACATGAAACCCTACGTTTCTGATCCAGTGAGGTATAAGTATTGTTCTGTAATGGATATAATATATTTAGTCTTGTTAATATGCCAAATTATCATTATATTGCTAGATTACAAAATGATTTTTAGATTATAAAGTATAAACACGTTATAAAAGACACAGTGGGACTTGATAAATTCAACATAGATAATGAATCTGACAATGAAACTAAAATCATATGACGTTAGAATCAGAAAAATAATAAATCATTAATAAAGGGAAATAGAAAAGAAACGTGATCCTTCCTTTATCCGTTACTTTAATCCCAAGTTAACATAAAAAGTGGTAGAGATATCTGTATTTTATAGCAAGCGTGACAATCTGAACGCAGAATATCTGTGCAATATTGGTTGGGAAGGGGGAGAAGAAGAAAGGAAGAGGATAGAAAACGACTGGAGGCAGAAAAATATTGAAGAGAAAGGAGCGAAAAGAGAATGGGAGTATGTGTGGGGAGGGAGTTTAGGAAGATTGAGACGGGTAGAGGGGGAGACGGAAAGGGGGCGGACTTGGATTTTGTGAGGGTGGTGGGGGTGGGAGAGCGAATTTCCGCACTCGTTAGTGACACCTACTTGCCGTAAATCAGTGCCAGGATGGGAGGGGAAGCATGTCGCGGGCGCTGGTGGGAGCAGTAAGAAAGGAGTCAGTGGTGTGAGGTGGTGGATTGGGGGTGGGAAGGCGGGCAAGGAGGCGGGAGAGGGAGGCAGAGAATGTAAGGGAAGATAGGGAGTGGTGGAGGGGTGTGGAGAAGGGGCCGGGGATCGGGATGTTGAAATTGGGGTTGGGAAGGTGGCAAGGGAAGAGTTAGAAATAAAGCTGGGGTTAGTGGGGGATTCCTGGAGAAGAGGGGAATGGAGAAGAGGAGGTAGGGAGAGGAGATAAGTGAGGGAGAAAGGGGAAATTAAAAAGAACACGGTTGCTGAAAAAGAAGGGGGTACAAATGGGAGAGATCAGTGTAAGAGGGTAGACGGCGCGTCCCCTTAAGTGCAAGTATTAAGGAGAAAAGGAGGAACTAAGAAAAAAAAAAGAACCTGGGAGAGAGAAGCGGTAGCATTTGTGGAGCACGCGGATTCAATGGTGGGCTTTGCAACTGAAACTTGGGCGCAGGAGGAAACACGTACGATCTTGCTATCCCCGGGTTGAAGACTGCCATTTTGTGTTTTTCTCTGTCAATAAAAATATCATGTGCTAATGATTGTTGTGAATTCTATTTACTGCGGAATGATCATTTAGTTTCTTTGAAATCGTCTTTTTTACAATTTTAGTGGGAAAAGGGTGAATAATTGTAGATATTTTTACTTTCTATAACCACAATAAGGTGCTTTATTCCTTACATAGCTACTGTGAACGTAACGAAAAATAATTTGTTTTTTTTTTTTGCTAATAGACTGATGACTTCTACGAATAATTCACATAAACAGTATAATTACATCATTTTATCGTTATTACGTGAAAAATAACGGTTTTGCAGCATGAAAATCCTATGGCGGGGCAAGGTGGCAAGGCTAACTCTACCAATAGTAGTTCTAGAGATCTTTTTTGGTCAATTTTCATTAATATTCAAGACTTGCTTGCTTTCGCTAATAACTTTCGCTTGAACTGAGGGTGAAATCGTAGACTAAGCACTCATGTTCTATTCCATGAATTTTAGCATTGCAGCATTTTATAACTCCCTGCTATAGAAGGTGACTCTAGGGTTAGCATTAAGCCCTCGGTTTTGAATTCAATTAATTTTTGTATGCGTAATACAAATTATGTACATCGTATTTACCGTTTTTTTTAAACTGGGAACTATGTGGCTTCTTTAAAGAAGTCTAATACCTTCACGCGGTCTCACCCCAACTTTCGCTTGACCACATCATTCGTCCGTTTCCTTTAAATTTTGATCCTGTAACCCTTGACTCTTCAATGATCATAATTATCTAAGAAGTAGTTTGACGCGCCAAATTAAACTGAGAAAAATGGATGCAATAAATTGGGTAGGATATGTAGTTAACTATAATGATTCTTGTTGCAGTGTACTATTATAGAATAATTATAAAAACTTGGGTTGTGCGTTTTACTTTAAAAATATAATTTTCCCTTCCGTCTATTTTTGTTTCTATGTAAGAAGTTACGAAGACGGTCGAGTTCGTTTTTCCTGCTGTGAATCTTTAAAAATAATATCATCAATCTTTGAGACATATACTTATAAAGTAAATCAGAAAACGGGAGCACAGCACTCCTATATTGCTGTTAGGGCATGAGGTTAGGCTAATCGGTCAGCGTCATTAGGTGGACGCAAAACCAAAAGGCAAAAAGAACTGACCAGTAAACAAGGTTCTTAATGCGATGAGAATTGCGTCAAATCGATGAGGTCGTCCATTCATGGCAAGTGTGTGTGCATTGTTTTCAATCCAGTTTTATAATCCTATCCTGTAGTCATAGTGTGGGGAGGAGTATGGCTAAGCCCGTGAATTAGATCAGTAGATCTGGGCGTAAGGACAAAGTGGAGAAGATGGTAGGAAAAGGGAGGCGGAGAATTCAAGCATAATGTACACAAGACTACCCTTACTCGGGGGGTGGGGAAGCGAGTAACATCTCTGGAAGGATGGTGGGGAAGAGCAAGATAAACGTAAGCGCAGAGATAGGGAGAGAAAGAGAACATGAGGGGAAAGAGAAAATTAAAAAGGATACGGAAAAGGAGAAGGGGGGCGGGGCCTGGTCCATTAATCCCCGCCCACGCTCTTTCCTCTTCATCCTTCCCTTTCCTGTCCTCGCCCCTCTGTGCGTCTGTTTACTCGAGTTATGAGGAATTAAAACGAGAGCGGAGTATTTTCGGGATTATGGGGGAAGGGAGGACGAGGAGGTGATTTCTTTTTCGTTATGCGTCGAGGGTGAGAGAAGAGAGAGAGAGGGGTCCAGGACATGTAAGAGAGAGGGGGTAGTCGGGAAGAGAATGCTAGGAAACAAAGACGGTGGTCATGGATGGAGGAAGGGAATGCAGAGCCAATATTAAAACGCGAAAAGTTTCCTTCTTCAAAGCATCGCATTTTAGAAGAAAGACATTTTTTTTCATAATTCACGAGGTTGGCCAAACGCAATCCTATTTTTGCCCCTCACAACTAAGGTTTTGCCCACAAACTCCTCTCTCTCGGAAAAAAATCACACTTGGGGTCATCTCATAAAAGGCGTGTTAAATCGTTCCGGAACCAAATATTATCCAGTATTTTAATGACTTTCCTTAAGAACAAGTTATTTGGATTTTAATTGCAAACTGATGGTTAGTTATATATTGTCACCTAAATATTTAGTTGCATCGGAAGTGTTAGAATATGCTCCTTCATATTTTCAATGCATCTCAACTATTTTTCAGTGTAATGTACTTATTGAAACCTATAGTGTTGATAAGTCATACCAAAGTAACGGATACATCCACTAATGCTATTTTCCAGCCATTGCGAAATTTAACTATTTATATGCAAGAGTGAGTTTAAAACATATTTGAAATTGAAGTTGTATCTTGGAAAATACTTGATTTCAGTAAAGACAGTTTGATTTCTAATTCTGACTCTTCATTGGCTCTTTGTATGTTTTAAATATATTGAGGCCAGGTTATATCCTCATATAGTGTATAAATATGGGGTCAAGTGCTTTGTGGAAAAAATTAAGTCGTAGTTGAATTTTTCAATGGCCTAATTAGCGCAAATTATTGGAGGGGAATGTGCCTAAACTTTTCAGTAATATTGCTGCGCATTTCTGTGAATGCGAAGTTAGACTCCTTACGCTCTGCATGCTGCTTTGAAACCATTTTCTTCCAGCTTCGTCAGCAGAGACATGAATATTCTTTTGCATATTCGTATTGAAAATCTGATTTAAATCTTAAAATTATCTTCAATTCAATTAAAAAAAATATATATTCAATATTTTGTTTGCAATAATCAGTTTCTATTTTTATTCGTTGGCATTGCTTAGTGACTCAATTTTGTAGTTACCTTCAATGCTCCGTTGCGGCGTATGGCAAAGGAACATGTAGATGTGGTTATTATACATTACATTCTTTGTAGATATTGTTCCAGATCCCCCGAAATCCTTTCATCTAACTTGGTTAAACCTAGTTATTTTTGTTCTCTCCATTTTTTTTTGCACTGCAACTTCTTGCTCCATGCTTTATCCTTCGGTTGTTCCATGTCTACATTCTGGTTTTGGTTCTGCAAAGTTCATTGAAATCTTGTGGTATGTATTGAATTCTAATTCTGTTTCTGGCTTGATAACTGGGCATGTGTTTCGTAATGTAATTCTGGTTGTTGCAGAATCATATGTCTTCATTTTCTCTATTTTTCATTAACCCAGGCAAGGCTGTCTTCCTTCCCGGTCAACTATATTCTTTATACAGTTGGAAACACTGCGTGCTCCTATTATCTAAACCTCCTCGTGATAGAAGATTGATGTATTTAGGCAGATGTTCCCGGGGTAGGGTGTAGACAAAAGTTACCATTTTCCTCTTTTGGATCTTGGAGAATCGACCGCAAAAAAGAGTTTGAACATATTGGAGCGGGCATATAAGTAATCGAGTCATGTTTAAAACTCGTAGGTTACGGAAAATCAAGTGAAATTCTTATCCCAAAGAATAAAAATGAGCAGTCAAATATCAAATCATGTTATAACACTTGCCTCCTTTGTCAGCAGTCTCAGTTGATAGTTAAGCGTGACTGACAGATGACTTCAGATTGGTGGAAATAAAATAAATAGAATGGGACGTCATAAGGGAATGAAAACTACTATGGGTGAGTAGTTTAACATTATTAACTGTAAACTTTATGTTAATTTAGATTCGAGTTACTGAAAAGAGTCTATTAAACCATTCCACTGATAATTTTTCATCCTTCAAAATATGAAATTGTGACGAATGCTGAATTTCAGGGGGTAGAGAAATAATGGAAACTAAACGTGTTAGGCATGTTAGAATCATGGCAAATATAATGAATGCATAAAACTGAACAATGGTTAAATAGTTTACCGTATGATTTATAGTTTAGGGAACGCTACTGAAAAGGGCTTCAAACCGCTAATACCGACGAAAATTAAATACTACGGCACGCAATGAGATTTCGTTATCCGAATTATATGTATTCGTTCCACTTCCTCTGACGGTGTGATGGACTTATTTCTGCCTCTGGCTGAAAAAAATGAAAATAATGCTCTCGAGGGTAAAAATGAACGCAGATTTTAAGTTCGAGGGTTTTCCTCTCGGGGCCCCTTTCGTTTGATTCGTGGAGGGCCGTAAGCCACTTCGACTTCCTGATGGTTTCGTACTCTCAGCGAAGGGGTCAGGAGAGTGGAAATGAGCCGCTTACGGTTGGCTGAGATGCGAGAGAGAGTGCAAATTATAGAGGGGGGAGGCGTGCTGTGAATGAGGGGGGATGAAGGTGGATTAGGACATGTTGGAGGCATGCCGAAGGAATGACGTGCTAATGAGTTAATTTTAGTACAATTAATCGGGATACTTCCTTCTTCCCATGATTTCTGAAAATGTACGGGTTGTCGTCGAGATTTCCTCCTAATTTCCCTTCCTTCGCAAATTAACGTTAAAGTGAACGGGAGTAATCATATACTGTACAATTGTAACTCATATGGCGTAGTTCTTTATGACTCTTAAGAATATACGTCTGGTGTTAGAAAATGTCACATTTCCGAAATATGTTGGACCAGAGGAAATTCATGTGAATACGCTAATGCTAAAGAAAGGACATATTTGAAATGTCCGTAATATGTACAATCATTTATTGAACTAATTGAATTAACCTTTCCTGTAATCAGTCAATGTATGTATATGCATCACAAATGAAAGGGAATTCCGTATTCAGTTTCCCTTGTCTGAAAATGTTACTTTAGATTCGAGTTACTAAAAAGAGGCCATTTAACCATTCCACTGGTAATTTTTCATGCTTCAAAATATGAAATGGTGACGATAAATCAACAAACATAATAATCTTGAATTTTTCCACGAGTCTGTCTTTCGACCGTCATTTTAACAATCCTTATTTTTTGAAGCATTAATATCTTCAGGAGGTTGTTTCTGATATTGTATCTGAAAGATATGAAGTTTAGAGGAATTAGGTTTATGATTTATAAATACAAATTGCACTTCAGTAGTTCCAAATGACTCAGTATAATGACTCCGCGTTTTTTTCCGGAAACTGATTTTTTGAATCTTAAAGACTTAACAACATTGAAACCTGAGTAGTAATAGTGGGAAATCTTACTTCATTGACAATGTGTCCCTCAGATATTTAAATTTTCGCCTTCTATTGGTATCATGACTTTACGATATAAGTAGTGCTAATACGGTTAGACTTAATACCTGAGGACATCCAGAAATTTAGCTGGGATGTATATGTACTCTGCACACGAATAAATAATTTGAAGAGTGAATTTTTCTATGTGGAATAAACACTAAGGCGGTATAGTCGTATTCATTGGTTGCTCAAGATTTTAAAGCTAGATTGTCATTTTCTCTTTGTCGCAAAAAAACTGCTCTTAAACTCTGTAATATGTGATTTTTCTACACTTTAAAATGCCTTATATGTTACCAAAAATCCTTCTCCGCCTAAATAGCAAAATTCCGCAGAAAAAAAATCATTTGCCTTGACCGGGACCCTGGCAATTTCAGCGGGTAACGCCGTTAAGGTTCTCGCGGCCAGTTCGCAGTCCTTCAATTTGCTTCTCCACCTTGTTAGGATACATTCACTCACGGGGATCGTCACGCTTAGCATAAAGAATGTATTTATCTTTTAGTTTTGAACTTGTTGAAATAGTGTGTTAATTATTTGATTATAATCCTTTTGGCATTGCTTATGTAATCTTTTTGACAATTTTTATGAAACTAAAGCTATTTACAAAATTGTGTCTTGTTTATGAACTATTTTTTCTGTTTAAGTGATCAATAATTACGAGCCTCAGTGATGAAGAATGTAAATCAGGTGAAGCTCAAGCTTGGTTGTTTTGAATATATTAGTGCTTTCAACGATGCGTAAAGTTTGACTCGGCTATCTTAATGGTATTTGGTGCTTGCATCTTTATTTAGATTAAATGCGACTGATTCTTCTTTCATTTCCCTGAATAGCATGTAAGTTCATTTATCCGCGTTTCCGTCACCTTCATTATTCGAAAGAGGGAATATTTAAGTTCGCACAGAGAAGCATAAAGCATCTTAGTACTGAAAGATAACGTACTAATGATCGCGAGGATAGGAAGACGGCTCTTTGCTTGATAAATGCTGAGAAAGCTGCTGGAGAGCACGCGCCTCCAGTTTTGTGAGATAGGAACGGCTGACTTCGGGGTGAAAGGAAAGAATTGCTGAAGCAGGGCTGCCTGGTAATGCAAGGAGAGGTTTGGGTAAGGAAAATACGACTCCAGAGAATACCAGGATGGGAAGGAGATATGACAGTGTTTTATATGGGATGACAAGGTATCTTCCTTTCTATTTCTTACTTCGCGTTCATAACTCAAATTTATATTTCTACTCTGCGTGTTAGGAACGGTTCGGTGATAATTGTCATAGTGAGCATAGATCCTGTGAGAAACTAACTTGGTAGTTATTTGTTAAATAATGCATCGTTCGCTGCGCATTCGTTTATTGATTTTTTTGTTAATGCCAGTTGGCGTGTTGTTTACGACTGTGCATTCAAATTTTCTTATAGCGGAGGTAATGCCGAAAGAATGAACTTCATATAATTTTGTCCAAAAGTAACTTTATTTTCATGAGAAGGGGATGATAAAAAATATTTCCGGTTGGGCGTCAACGAAACGCCGATGTCTACCTGACTACTTCATTCACTATAATTGCCTCATTTTTTACAATGTGCCATGATTATAATCATATTATTGGGTTCAAAATATTTAAGATATAAGTAGAGGGTTTCAAAGTTGAAGAACGTCCTTTAAGCTTTGTATTGCGTTGAGCCATGCTGACAAACCCTTAAAACTTCATTCATTCCTTTTCATGCTCATTTTTTGCATCAGTTGCTTGATAAGTGGAAAACTCATTTTTTATGCTCTTGGGGAAGAAAATGTAGCACTAAAAATGATGTTAACTTTACTGGCGGTATTTCACTTACGTATATGGTGAGCATTTGTTTTAAATACCTTATGATTTCTAAGGTGGCATAGTTACTAATACCATTATATAATTTTATGTCGGTGTCATCTCGTGAGTGCATAATAATGACATATTTCGGTGTCAAATTGAATCTAGTCCTCAAAAGGTTGATCGCTTACCTAAAATGGAGAGTTAACCGCTAAAAAGCAGTTAGACTTCGTTGTAGGAGAAGTGGCGAAAGACAGTTGAGGAGATGATGAAAGCAATAAGGCCGTATTTGACCCTCAATTGCTTTTTTACTTCTTTGAAGAGAAATAGCGGAAACATCTTAGAATCATGACTGAAAAATTTATTTCTTGTCACATAAAATAATTTCTTAATTTTATTTCTTTGTTATTAATTTTATTTTAGGTTTTACTCTTTTATATATTCATTTGTTTGGTCCCATTTACAGAAGTTGTATAAGTCATCTATAAATGATTGCATATTGTTTTGAGAAAGACATTTCCTATATATAGCATAATAAGTAAAAATGAAATGTAGATTATTGATTCCTTAAACATTTCATTTATAAAGAATTTTAATTTATAATAGGACATGGCACATGAGCTGATCTCTTGGTTATGGTGTCGACGTGGTATCAACTAACTTGATTTTATAATCCTTTATTAATTGTATTTTCAAAACTTTACTACTCCCTGCTTAGAAATGTATCCCAGCCATTTTATATTCTCAAGTCTTCGTGTGCAAACTGACACCCTGTTCGTTATTGATGGTACATGCGTATTGTGCTGAAAGATTTGGAGACTCGAAAGCCTTAGGTGCGTCTTGTTAGGAATTGGGTGAGAGAGAAAGAGGGTGAGGGGGGGCCTGAAAGCGATCGAGTGATAAGGGGCTGGAAAGAGAGGGGTGAATGAGAATGGCCGGAGTAAAAGTGCAGGGCGATAATCATTTAGTGCTTAGCACGGCCAATTAATGGGAACATTCCGGGATCGTTTGGAATGGCGAAAGGCGATTAAGGATATGATGAATTGGCGCTATCATCAAAACGCCTCCTAACCCCTGCCTTCCTCTATTCTCCCGACCTCTCCCCTTTTTAAGAGTCGGCGCTGCGGAAGGGGTCGTAGCCCAAATTATCGGGCGATCAACTCTTTTCCCGCTCGTGGAGTAGCTCGCAGAATAGGAATTGAAAGGGTTGGGTGATAAGTTGGGGGTCGTCTCAACTGCTTTGGTTTCCAATTTTCTTTCTATTTTTTTCGGGGCGGTCGGGATATTGCTGTATAGTATCATTAAGTCGCACGGAACTACGGTGACTGAGCCTTTAGGAGCAGGTCCTTGGAAAGATTGACTGGATCAGCCCATTTTCCCAAGAGATTTCCATTACTCATAATTTTCAACCCAGTAAGTATTTGGGAGGGGGGTAACCTCATGGATGATATAGGGTCAATGAATAATAGAATGGTGTTAATTATTGAGGAAAGAGAAAATTCGTGCTATACAGAGGATCAGGAATGGAATACAGAGTGTTGGGAGATGTTAGCATGCCACTCACAATCGGTTATCATTTCCATTCGTGATATAGGAATCTATGAATGTAATTTTTATAGAATAAATTCGCTTTTTATTTTGGTTTTTCAATATATACCTAATCGCACATATGCATTTTACCATACGCCACGCAGTATACAGTGAATCTAGTTTTCAGCACGATCTGAGTGTAAGTGTAGTGTGGCATTACGGTAGGGGTCTAAATTTAAGCCCAAGTATACCAGAATATCGCACACCTTTATGTGATTTTAAACGCTTAACGACTGCATGTGTAAAATTTTAAATTTTAAAAATAACAGTTTTCTAGGTGTCCACAAAGCGTACCATAATGCTGTACCGTTATTTTCCATTTTGTTAGTCTGCAACACAAAGGCTGCTTCGTAGAAAACTTTTATATACTTCTGCATTGAAAGTCACGGGGTTTGAGTTGGTATGTTGACTAGAGTACTTACTTAGAACTTCACATACCAATTTCGCGGTTACAAATCTCAGTATGGACTGAGACTTTGTAAGTATGCCGGTTCCCACTTGCGTGCAGTTTGGGTAGCACATCGAGTTAATTTTCCTGCCCGTCGGATGGAACGATGAACCCGTGGACCCCTCGGTGTCTTTCGTTGAGAACAGGATAATGTCAACTTTCCACTCGCCCCATCCTCCGTTACGTGAGTAAATCTAACCCATATCTATTTATATTTTACATGTCCTTATAGACGCGAACGACCTTAGCTGTCGATCGCCTCTCCTGAACACCTTATACTCACTCAAAATTTAATCTTCTCTTAGAAATTGCACTAGAGAGCCTGGTTTTATAATATCCGGTTACCTATTTTTGAGGTAATACCTACTGTATCATTTTTTTCGTAATAATACTCATATAAACTAGTTGATCTCCTGGTACGTTTTTCGAAACTTTTGTTTTTACAACCAAGGAAGTACCTAATGTGTACATGAACTAATAGTTAAGGGTAATGAGATATTATAAAGCTCGGCGTTCGGCGGGTCTAAAGTGCATCAGTGTGGCTTTGATTTTAGAATCAAAAGCATATTAAGGATATTGTTCTGTTTGATGTAATATGTTGAAACAAGCTATAAATTCTAATTGACCTGTGGCGATGGACTTGGCTGTTACGGTTTTCTACTTTGAATAATGTAGGTACGTATTTCTGCTAATACACACATCAGGCCCAGGCTATTAAATTGTGACAATTCAAATACATACCTTGCTATATCAAATGGTGAATTAAGGGTATGGTTAATATCTAATAAGATAACGCCCTCCTGAATACCCAGATCTCTTTCTTTCCCACGGATTTAATGTTACGGAGTTTTTCCTAAACATGGATGTGGAAACCGTGAGAAGAACATTTAGTGATCCGCGGTGCCTTGTAAAACCCACTCGTTCGCCCCGTCCGCGAGCAACCTCGGTCGTAATTCGGGACCACCCAGTTTCTCCCACGGTCCATTATAAAGATGCGACCGAGGCGTGTCGGTGTGTAACATCTTCGCGTTCCTCTTGCCCCCCTTCCCCTCCCTTTCCCCCTTGCCACTGCTGCGAGGCGAGCGGGCACTTGAGGGCACGTCCGCTAAAGAGGCTGAGCGCGCCCCTGGGGAACGAGAGAAGAGCGGGAGGCAGCGGGGGCGGGAGGGAAAGGAGGTTTTGCGGGCACGAGCATCGTCCCCGGAGGAAGCTTGATAGGGAGCAGGGAAGGATTGGACTCGGGTCCTTGAGTTGTCCTGCTTCCTCGTCTCTCCTACTTTCGTTCAAGCGCCGGGGAGGCAAGTGGAGATGTGGGAGGCGAGAGTGCAAGGATGGGAAGGTCGGCGAGGAAACGGAAGGAGGAGGCCAAGGGAGATGAAAGGAAGTAAGGAAAGGGTTCGTGTGTGCGTGTCTGTGTGGAAAACGGAGTGGGCGCTAACCCTTCTCCTTCGCCTTAAACACCCTTAAACACCGCCTGTGCTGCCTCCGCCGTCGGGTGGCTTAATTGCGGGGAAATCAATTTTCGGTGGAGAAAAGTCTTGCATCCCCCAACCAGAAGGGGGACCGGAATAAAGGGTTACGGGACTGGGAGAGGAGGAGGAGTGCAAAAGGAAAGCGTTGGTTCAGAACGGTGAGAGGTTGATGAAGTGACCGTGGGTGTAAAGGAGAACGGAGGCAAAGCGTTGGATGGAAAGATGGGAAGGGATGTATAAGAGATTGGGGCTGATGTGTGGGGTGTTTAGTGTTGTTAGAGTACACTGGGAGGGATTTTCTCAGCGGTGCATCAGCATCGGGAGCGAGGGAAGGGTCAGAGGGTGTCTTGCGGAGGGATGGAAATAAAGGAGCGAGGAAGCGACTTAGGGAAGAGGTAAACACGACCGTCGCCGTACAAGGCGTGAGGAGGGACGTTGACGAAGTTTTCAGCGGTTAGGAGAAAGAAAAAGAAACGGAAGACGTGAGTTTACCCAGGTATTATGAGAGAGAGAGAGAAAAGTGATTCGTAAGTGGAGAGTGTCATAGCATACGTTTTAACAGCGATATATATGTTAATTGCGATGGAAAATACTGGTTTGAAATGAACGTTTATTATAATTAACATCTACTGAGTACCGAGAAAGCCATCTCGAGGATGTGTTGCAGGGGTTAATCACCAAACACGCACTATGACTATGCGCTCATGGTGCCATGTTACTGAATAAGAGGTTATACGAAAATTATGCGTGATAGATACTGCAAATTTCACCTTTTGCGAAGCATGCGAGGGAATATCTAAAAATATTGCACTTAGCATGTTTTGGAGTTCCTAAAGGTTTGTAAAAACGCTGTAAATCATATCTGATCTATATCGACATTAAAATCTAAGTTTTTTCTGGAAAGTTTAATTTTATCCATGTCAATGTCTTTTCTTGTACGCGGGAAAATGACTTTTTAAATCTCTGTTCAACTATTAATCACTGTAGTTTTATATACTTGTTAATAACCCACCGTAGTACGCTGGAATGAAAAAAAAATATTTCCAACATCCTCAGTAAAGGAGCCTCAAAATTCAAGTTGATACTGTATTAATACGATGCAAAAGTAACGTGTGTTGGTAAATATAAGTTTGAATAGCTATTTTAATGGAGCATTCTCTTCTACCACCACCATAATTGATCGTCTAGTAGTAGTCACGGCTTTCCCTATCCAATGAGATCTTAAATGTGATTTTGTTTGCAAAAAAATACAATGGATTTTCCTCATGACTTGACGGAAATATGTAACAGATTGAATATTCAAGGTTTCTTATAGCGTCGTGTAGCTCACGAAAGAGGTATTTCATAAAGAGGGTAAATTTATGTCACCCTCACTTAAAACCATCCACGGGATACGGGACTGCGCGAAAGACCCGAAAGACTTTTATCTTTGTGTGTCTACATGCAAAGTGAAGTGAACCTGTTTACCTGAAAGGTTTTTATTCTGCTTGGCATTTAACAGAGTGGCACAGAAATTTGACCAAAAACATTATCGTGCGTGCTCAGAGAATGGGACAGATGCTTGGAAACTGGGCAGCCAAAAGTTCTGAGAAAGGTTAAGGAGGGAGCTTGCGTGTCTTAGTAAGCCGAGAGAAGTCGATAAATTTTGCATTGGTGTGTAAACGTAACGTGTATTTCATGGTCATCTTCCTTTTCTTGAATTTTTGCCGCGAATCGATATGTTAACTGTATGACATCTTAATATCCCTGGTGGTGGATTTGATCTTCTGTGGAGCAATTGACGTTCAGAACGTTGTTTATGATCACGAAGTTCTAGAATTTGCCTTGTTACCTTCTCACCTTCTCACACTCGGATCTTCTTTCCGACTTTAACCCTCCGTAGAATATGCAGACATGCTTGAAATATGTCGGCACTATTATGGAATTAAATAAAATGCTTGAATAAAGGAGCAGGAACCGTTTTCCCTTCTTTCCTGCTCACTAGGTCATATTTCATCACGGCTCGTCATGTCCCACGAAAATAAGGATATATTAAATGCTTCATTATGTTTGCAAATAAAAACTGAATGTAATGAACATAAAGCAGAGAGATTAATCATTTGATTTTAATGACGGAAAATACGTTAAAAGGATTTTGTTTTCCCTTTGTAGGTATATCGTATTTTAGAAAATACCCTAATGGAAAAATTAGGATGGAGTCAAGGTGCGTGGACAACAGTAAATGGTAATTTGAATTTAAAAGGCTACATAGTTACTTTTTGGAAACAATTCTACTCAAGAATGTTAATTATTTATATTTTCTCTCATTTTTCAATATTTTTAGGAATGTTTTTCTTATTTAATACAAGTATTTATTGCAAGGGATGGTTAGCTATTTAATGTATCCTTGAAAAGAGTACCTATCGCCACAGACCTGAAAATCAAAGGTTCAGGGTTCAGGTGATTTCATTTCTTGAAATTGAGATTATCCAGAAAATATGTGGATTGCAATATATATGGATTTATCAGATGGTGCTTTATACTCGCAAAAAGGTACTATGAAGCATGGCAATGATGATAATTATCTACTGGTATTTATTACCTGATTCAGTGTTAAATGCTTATGGCCCTGGTGAAAGTCTATTGTGGAAAATGCTTAATGTGGTTTTAAAGAAAACAAGGGTGTTACATTGAGAATAAAAAATTCAGCTTGATAGAAAAATACTCAGAAGGTTACGCTCCTAGTTTATGTTATCGCTCGGAAAAACTCTATCTCTGAAATCATTTATTTATAGTGAATAAATTATTTCCACTTTGCGCTCCCTTTCAATGATGGTAAATAAACCTCTCTCAAGTAGCATGCGTTCTTTCATCTCTGCGTCAAATGTTTGCCAGCAATACAAGAGGATTAACTTCAAGAGAAGCATTAGCTGAAATTCGCTTTCTGATCTATGAACTCTGATGATGTAATCTAGGCTGTGAAAGAGTGATTAACTTTTAACCCCCTCGTGAAGTAGCCGAAGCCGACATTTTATTGCTGAAATCTCTCCTACGAACATTGCTCCGTATTTCATCAGCTTTTCTGCGGTAATCCACTCGTGAAATATTACTTTTTCCTTTACTATTTTCTGGCGCTAACTGTCATCATTTTCTTCATTACTTCGTAGAACCTTTTCATCCTGCTTAAAGTGGAGTCTTACAACTTAAGCTACATTGCGGATTAAGCTCTCCAGGAAACGCATACATACGATAGTAGTACTATACTGAGTACCCATATCAAAGTCGTCTGTAAATTTACTTTGCCTCTATCTGGATACTGCTGCCCAAATCCACAAATGCTATTAGTTTAAAATATAATTTAAACTAGCTTAGGGTTCCGTCGAACTTTTACAGGTAGGAGATAAATGTGCGCTTGAATATGCCTATTATGTTGGCGACTCGTACCTCTTTTTTAAGCTGTCTTTAAACTCAAGACGTTCGATAAACTCTCTTTATCAATTTATACCTAATATTCGATGTAATTTATTATTAAAACTATCATGCCTTAGCATGTTATATAAATTATATAACATCTGCAGTGCCTCAAAAACGGTAATGCAGCATTGGGTGGAATTACACTACGTACATTTAACTTCTTTTTAGATGAAAAGTTTACATTTTCGTTTTAATTGTTCTCCTCACTACTTGTGAGGTATGTCTTTAATGTTTTACAAAAGTTATTTCTTAACCCAAGCCATTGCTACCAAAATCTTATTTAAAAATGAACACGTATTGATAAGAAAATGTGGTTGAACAAGTATCAACAGAAATTAACAAAAACATTTTAAATATCCATGTGGAAAAATGGATCGATAAAGAAAGGAATTGCTTGTGAATTGTCTTATGAATCTTATTGAATGTGAATTTAAAGCTCTCATTTACGATTATTCAGTAATTTACGTTGGTGTCCACTTACCACACCTGCATTTTATTAGGAAAACGATTGTTGTATTTATTTTTTTGAGAGAGTTTGCATAGCACTAATTCTCGTCCCTCTGCGCACCCAATACCACCATCATTCCAAATTGGGGATTAGATGGATTTGGATTGCCTGGCTCCCTACACCGAGGGATCGGATGTGCAGTAGGTACTTAGCAGTAGTGGGAAATTTTTTGTTGGATGAAACATGAAACCGTGGATCAAGAGGCCCTCTCATTTAGAGTGGGCCAATGCAAACGCTATAGAGTTTTTTTCCCCACCCTTCCTCACCTCCCTCTAAATTTAACTGAACCAGTGTTTTTCGATTCTCGACAACGTTTAAAGTAACTACACCCTTCAATCGACCCATCTTTATTAAACTGCAATGCGTCGTGTAACCCCTGCTGCTAAAATGGGGTCCAAAAATCATCAAAAGAATCCTCCAAATGTGCCCGCCGACGCCTGTGTACAAAATATTTGCCCACCACCTCCCCAACCCAAGGCGAGTTACGCGCATCATTCCCTCGTATGATGGTTTCCTAGATGGATGTGAAACCATCGGGAAAGTTTACCCATTCGCATATCAAAAGTCGTGCTGTCCTTCTGAAATACATAACTAAGCATTAGTTTGAAAGGCTTGCAAGAAAGAATAAAAACACTCTTGATGCTCAGTGAGGTTTTAGCAAAGGAAACACATCATAGAATTAGTTAGAAGCATTCTGGGTCGACCTGCTGAGGATGATTTAGGATATGTTGGTAATTGGGTTATACGTAGGAATTTTACAGGGAACGGACGGATGCAGTGAAACCCAACGTCGGAATTTTCCACAATTGATGTCCTATCCGACGGACAGAGTACTGAACTCCACTCACCATTCTTGTGCTGACTGGTATACCAATAAATGATTTTTTCCGTTACCGGGATTCAAACCCGAATCCATGAGTTGGAAGGTCAGTGCTCTAGTCACCGCTCTAATCCTGATCCCCATTCGTTTCGGAAACGAGGTGAGAGAATGCTTGTGTGCCTAGAAATGTAAGGCTAGAAATAGCAGTTGCCTAGGCATGAAAAACAAGACTTCGTATCTAGGCAACATCATCATTGCATAGAAAACGCTGAATTTTATTAAGAAGCAAAATATCACGTTCACTTTGGTTTTTCCGTTTTGTTTGACTATTTTCCGGCTAAAGCTTCATATTCATGCCAATGTAATTAGGTCTCCAAGGTGATCGGTATGTGACGAAGACCAAATAATTAGAATTGGTAACAGGTGGTTACACGAATTATCTGTACAGCATTTATATTAGTTCCTATATAAACACGTAGTTCTGCAAAAGAAATCCTAGTTTTTTTAGTTTTTCTTCGTTCTTTACTCATTGTAAAGTTAATCGCGGTCTTTGAACCAATTAATCAAAGTAATTATTGTTTCCATAATATTGCTTCGAATGAGATTGATAAATGCGGTACATTTCGATGCCATTTGGAATTTGTCTGATTCCTTGGAATTTTATCTTTGAAAAATGGAACCTTGTAATGAAACGATTAAGTAACTCTAAATACCACTTGGAATCGAACCTTAATCATTCTGGTAGTGGTCATAATTTTTCAGTGCTGTGTGGCTGTTAGAAATGTGCTATCATTAGTAGCTTATAGTCTTTTAAAAACAGTTCCTGAATAAGGCGGGGGGGATGGACTACATGGGATTACAGAAATTATGTAGGGACATATATCATGTTTATAAAGGCAAAAAGGAAGCATTCTTGTTTCGGAAACGAGGTGAGATAATGCTTGTGTGCCTAGAAATGTAAGGCTAGAAATAGCAGTTGCCTAGGCATGCAGAAGCAAGACTTCGTATCTAGGTAACATCATCATTGCATTCGTTTCGTGTCCGTCGGCTAGCACCAATAAGGATCATCATATCTTTAACTTCCTTTCGGAAGATCAGACTCGGTGTTGAACGGGACGTCTTCGGATCGAAAGTAGTGATCGTCTCAGGGAATACAGGAAATTGAGTTTGGAAACTTGCTGCCGAGAAAATTACTTGAGAATGCAATTAAGCTCGTATAATTTTTGTCCCAGGTTATTGCCTGCTAGTTAAGAACTTCAAAATTGAAAAATAAAAGGATTAACAGACTGTTGTAGTGGCTTCAGCAGGACTGTTCCAAAACTTCTTTGAATGTAGAATGAATCAGGTTTTCTCTCGAGCGAAATTTTTTTTGCCTTGCCTCTATTAATTGGGCGAATTTATTTGAGAACGACTCCTGGAAGACTTTATATACTTGAAAGGAATCAGTATTTTGATTATTTTGGTGGATGTGAGACAACATTGAATTTACAAGTCTTCGAGAATCATGAAAGATGGAAAAGTGGCTTTATTCCGGTCACTGTGTTGCATGCGCTAGCCAAAAGGCTTAGAATATAATAATTTCAGACATTAAAATTACGATGAAGAGCATAACCCATAAATGATATTGACCTAGGATTAAGAAAGAGATATCAGTGCTGTAAATTTAGTGGGATTGAAAGCCAGAATGCAGGCATTGATTTTAATTGAAAATAATTCCAGCATTAAATAAGAATAAGTTCTGTAGTAGTAACTGAATAAATGACCGTGGGGTCTGAAGCCTATTGAAATAAGTTAGGGTTTTTTTTTGTTACTTCCAGGGAGTTTAATTTACCAAAATAATCAACGAACAAATGTTCCATTGTCATTCATAATTCAGTTAGAAAATTTTGACGACTATATAAAGACATAATTGAGCGAAAACGATGGTGCAGTAGAAATTAGACTCAGATTATGAATTGGCATGCACTCCTCTATCCGCCTCCCGGTGTATATGATATCATTTCAATCACCACGTGTCCTGTTGAGGCCGACAGCTCTTGTCTCAGCGGTAGACAGCGGTGCGTCATTCCGTCGTCTGCCGTTTCAGAAATGGAGGAGCAACGAGTAAAGAAACCTCCTTGGATTCGCCCGAGGGATGCGCCGTCATATTTTCCGATTCCCCTTCCGAGTATTTCTCCTTTCAGTGGCAAAATATACCGCCATCGGTTTTCGGAGGAACTTAGCAGTGGGGGAGAGAGAAGAATGTTCGCAGTGGTGAAATGAATAGTACGCGCCAGCAGGGGCGTTTCTTTGGAGGTCTGAACTGGAAATATTATTATCTCTAGTAGATTCGTCTTGGAACATCAAGAAGGATGCTTCTGGCGGATGGAGTGAAGGGCTAGGAGAGTATATCGAGTGCTAGGGAGCCAGGACCAAGAAAGAGGAGGGGGAAGGAGGCATATTTTGAAGGGAGCAGCGTCATTGGGAGGAGTGCTGGCTGGATGTGCATTGCGTAGTCAGTTAATGCGGCATATGCAGAGGAGATTGTGTGTTTTAGTTCCCTCGATGTGGGGAGCTTGCGGATGCTGTAAAGGATTTTGTGGAGGGAGGGTGGGGGTGGGGGGTAGTACCGAAAAGAATAGGCGTTCGAAGCGCGGGTAACGTATAGTATTGAAGGAGATATTTTGGAAAGACATCCCAAGGCATTACTCCGAATCCGAACTGAATGGGAAGCCCATGTAGTAGAAGGAAATTAAAAGGAATGGGGAAAAGACCGCTGAGATTAAGAGAAGATTGCTCGGCCAAATGGATATTCTTATGTATTACTCGTCTTTTCCTCAGTTCAACAGAGAAATAGACCCGTGAAACCGACTGCGAAGAATGTTCTCAGTGATGTAGCCTGACAAAACGGGAATGTTTCTAGGTGGAATTGTATCCGTTCCTCCTCAGTTTGATCTGCCTTGAAATTATGGGATTGTAAGACTTTCAATCTTCTTACTTTACAAGATTACTCACCAGTTCCGTTTTCTTCCCAATATTTGAGGACCGAGTGATAGTGAGGAAGGGGAGGTAAAAGAAGGAGTATTTTAGATGGTTTTATCTGGAGAAGAAAAGAGTTGGGTGAGCGTAAATCAGTGCAGAATTATTGTCCTTCAAAACTTCGTGAACGAATTGGAAAACCATAATTCAATATAAATGCATTGAAAATATTACTGAGTACCAGCATCTAAGAATTGAATGTGTGCATATTTTTTGCCCAAAGAACGAGTGATGATCAAAAGCTTATAGTTGCAGAATTAATTTTTAAAGGTGCTCCGTTGTTAATGGTATTTCGTCCCGTCCGACATAACTGAATCTTTTGACATCCTTTAATACAAGCACCGTACGAAGCCTGAGACATGAGTTGAACCTGTGACCATTGGATCCTCAGGTCGGCACTGGCTTGATTACGGTGTCCGGATAAGGGGAGTTCGATTCATTTCGCCATATATATTAGGCACTTGAAAGTTTGCTCTTGCCTCTTGATTTTAATTTGGCCACTATTCAGTCAGCGATAATGTCACTTAATTTTCTTTCAGATTTATTATTGGTGACCAAACAATTTCATCTTGCTTTTTAACATCAAATCCTATGGAGTCGTGGAACGCCAGTGGACTTTCGAGTCAAAAACTGGGGTTTAATCGTTCAGACCGCACCGAAAAGCTGTTTCGAGGAAGTGGTATTGCGCCGCCCCGAGAAGTTTGAGTTTCAGCCGAGAGATGGCGGAGGCAAGGTGATAGGACAGAGAGAGAGAGCTCCCTTTAGGATTGTGAGTACTCGTACAAGAGATAAAGGGGGTAGGAAGAGGGCAGAGGAGGTGTGGAATCGACGGAAGGGTACGTAGGGGGTTTGGGGAGAATTCGAGCCTTTTTGAAGTATAGTGTGGCGTAGAAGATTGAAAAGGGCGAGCAGTATGATGTGTGTGGGGGAGGGAGGGATGGCATGACTAAGGTTCCTGAGGGTTGGGAATGAGGCATAAGGGGATTAGAGGAAGTTTTATGCGCCTGAGAGTGAGGTTGGGGAGGGTCGGTATATACGGGGTAAAGAGGAATGGGGCATGTGCTAGGGGATGGATGAAAAATGACCGGGGAGCCAAAGGAAGAGGAACGATATGGAAAGCGGAGAAGAGCTCGCAGAAGCGCCGTTGGAGAGAAACAGTAGGGGTGCATTGAAAGGGCAGAAGAGGAACAGTGAAGATATCCAAGGGATGAGAGCTAGGTGAGGAAAAATATACTGAAGTTGGGGGGAGGAAGGCCGCTTTTGCCATCGAAAACTTTTATCGGAGGAAAATGAACTGCAAATGGCTATCATGAACGTGTGGAATATACAGTTCATGCTTAAGCACCGACGTCAAGGGATATTTATAGGGCATTTCGATTTGCAACTCATCTTTGGAAAAAAAAATTCCCTTTCGAACTAAATATTTAGCTTTTCCTATTGTTTTATTTTTATACTTCATTTAGTTGTTGTGAAGATGTAAATTCATCCTTTAACTATCCTGTTTCTATGGACTGTTCGTGCATATGTTGTGATACGCCAATCAAATGTTGCATCAGGCATAAATACCATTCCCTAACCATACTAAATCGAAATTCTATTTTTCATCTAAAAAATAATCATTTGGAAAGCATCACCCTACCAAAATCTAGTTGAGTATTAGCAGATAGCCAATGTTTATGCGTGATAAGTCACGAGTTGAAGAACGTTTTGTCATCGAAGAACTTATAGAATTGTCATATTGATGGATGTTTTAATAGACCAGATCTTATCCCAAGATGAAGGTTGTCTTTTAAAATTCTTCATAGTCGACCCTATTTTTCTACGTTAAATTACTCGTCAGATCAACCAACATATCGTCTGCCTGCTTTCAGGAGTGAATTTGAATGAAGAAATCGTTCAAATATAAATTACATGACAATATTCTCGCTGGTTTTCTGTTCTTTTAGTGCCAACATAGACGTAGATGTATCGTTAGGAAAATTTTTCAAAATTCCTCGTTGACGATAAATAACGTTGACGCATGGTATCGTAATGCGGTACTCTTTAGAAGTGACGTGTGTTATCAATTTCTCATTTAAATTGGTTTGTATAACTTTGATAAGGGTAATTTTATCGCAGCAAAAATTATTTTTTTATGTATTGGTGGTATTCTTGCTATCAATCTGATTCAAAATTTTGTTTTTCATTTTTCTTTTGGTGATACGGAATAACTCAAAGCAGTTGTATTTTCTGACTTTTTCTTTGTCTAAGCTCTACACGCACAAAACCTCTCCGACTGGTTCCAAAGCACTTTCAGATATCTTCCTTCATGGATAACCTCCGGAATACTTGAGGCTATAAATTCGGTTGATCATTAACTGCCGCAATGGGGTCGTTTACTATATTTTTTATCGCCGAATCTGATAGAGTTTGTAAAATAAAAAGACGCGTATTTTTCCGTTTTTTCATCCGTCAATTATTTATCGAGTTATAAGCGGCGAAAAACTGATGTTTTTAACCCTTTCGGAAAAGTGGGCAGGGTGCAACCTCTGACGTATAACGACTTCGTCCAATGACAACTGGGCCCGCGAAGCTACTTTGCGTTATCGCAATGGGGGGGACACAGCTGATTCTGCCAATAGGACAGTTGCGACAGCATTGGTGCGAGTAGACCTTCCGAAAACCCCCCCACCCACTTCCTTCCCTTCCACGAAAAGCAGTCAAGGACGGGAGGAAAATGACGTCAATGTTATCACAGCAGCTTTTTCGGTGGGCGTCACCTTTTGATTATTTCAATTTTTAATTTATGAGTGAATGTTTGTGGTTAGAAGATTCATTTTTTCACTAAAATTCATTTTTTGTTTCCAACTAATGATTTCGTGTACAAAATTGAGATTTCAGTTCCGAGTAAACGCCCCCATTCTTGCCTGGTGAATTCATTATGGAGGAAAGTCGCTCTGCCAAGGGCAACTTTTCTTCAAGGCTCAGCAGTAGGGTCCGTCATTAAAAAAATAATAGCGCCGGTATTTTAGTTTGATCCGAAAGTGTATGGATTGCATCAGCCTAATTTTGAATATCGCAGGGCGTAGACGGTGAAAATGGTGAAAATTTCGGTTTAGGATGAAGGCGTATTGATTCCCCTTTTAGTCATAGAGATCCATCGGCCTCGGATGTGGGGAGAGTGTGAGGGAGGAGATGGGGGGAGGGGGTAGGATGTGCACGTTAGGATTCTGGACCTCATTCGAGCGAAACGGATGAAGAAAAAAGAGAATCGTGAGGCGAATCAAGGAAGGGGGGGGGGATGTGACAAGTGAGGAGAAAGTGGAATTGGTGAAGGTTTGGACGAGAAGAGAATCGAGTGTACAGGCTACGGATCAAAAGGAAGAGAAGGGGGGAGGGGGGAGAAGCATGAAGGGTGGGGATGCGACTGGGCCAAAAGGAAGGGATAATGAGGGTTGAATGGAGGAAAGAGCTTTCCCTTGCGGAGAGAGAGAGGAGGGAGGAAAGACCGTGCTGAGTTGAATATGAGTCAGGAGAGATGGTGCTGGAGACGGACAGGTGGGACGGCGAAAAGGGAGATGCTCACCACGCTTCGGGGGAGAGGGATCGGTGAGTGGGGAAGCCAAGTGAATGAGTTTTGTGGGAGTCACGTCGAGTTTGAATGGAGAAGGAGACGTGGGATGTGATGGAATATCTGGGCGAAATTGTATGCATATTCTCCGGGCGTTGTATTTTATGTACCCCTTCCTCTTCTTCTCCTTCAAAAGTTCCCCACTTTTTGCTCCTGGGGGGGAAATCAAAGAGGAAGAAAAACATAGAGAGGATGAATGCAAATCTAAAGTTATTGCGAGTTTCATAGTCGCATTTGATGGATCCTAATCTGGGTGTTTATGCCTCCACTAAATTTTTGATCACCATTTAAAATGTTATCTTTCCGCCTGAAGGTGGTTAACTTTCCTTTCTAATTGTCTTAACGTCATTTCCTATTTTCCGTACTTAATTCACTGTTAGGGCCATCTCTGATACCATAATATTCCTATGTTGGAAAAATAACTGTGGGGGATAAAGCCATCGGTGCGTAATATTGTTTGATAAAGAGGCGGGAAGATTTAAAATTTGAAAGTCTTTCTAATTTTGATTCCAAGCCTTTTTGAGTTTATTTTCTTTCTCCACAGCCGATTCTCCTGTCGCATTGAGTATCACAGTCATACTTACGTCACTTGTTTTTCCTGCAGCAGAAAATAATTAGCTTCAGTCGAGTTCATTAATGGTGGATAACATTCCCCCATTTTATTGCGGATCCTTAAATTAAGGCTTAAATCAATAGTGGTATCGTAGTTATCGTATTTTATGGATTAGCATTCTGTAATTTCTGAGTTTATGTTGCGAAATCGATCTTTAGGTAAAGTCTTAGGATCTCACCCAAGCCGGCGTTTGAATTCACGCTCTATGGTGTGGTTGCAAGGCCCGCATGTTACCAACTTGGATTCCGCGTTCAGCAATAGTAATGTCATGGGGAACGCTATTCATTCCTCGCGTTCTGATTTAACCTTTCATGTTACCTGTCTTACTCACTGGCCATCGCATCCTTCGTGATGCGTATTGTGGAATGCTTGTCTTTATGGCGATTTTTCATGCAGGCTAACGTTGCTGCAATACATTTTGATTGCTATTTTAATATGTTTTCCTGTTTCTTTCGGGTGGAAACAATTGTTTTGTTTTGTGCTTCTTAAAGTTGCCATATTTATTCTCTTACTCATTATTACCAGAGTGTCCTTGGAATCTTCCTCCATAACCGCTGATGTTTATGCTTGACGGAATACATGTCTTCTGTTATTTGACTTGAGAGTTGGACTTTGATTACTATTTGTCAGTTTCGCGCCATTATTGTTCTTCTACTGATGTGATTCCAGGAATCAGGTCTTCATTGTTCCTCTGTCTTGTATATTAAAAGCTGAGGCCTTAGTCCTTAAGATTTAATTTTGCTCTTCAGAAAAGGCCAAAGTGTCGAGTAGGCACTTGTATATGACGGATAGGTATTCTTTTTTTCACAAATGGCTTTTCGCTTCAAATCTTTAAGTATGTGTTGAAGCAATATAAATGAATCCGTTTTATCAATATTGTAAATTTTATTGTTGAGCCATGTTTCGGAGAAATGCTACAGCCTTACCATTTGGTAAACGTACATCTCACTTTGTTTTGATCTTGTGTGTCTAAACGTATTCCAAAAATGGCCAGGGGTATGTCCATTGACCTTTCAAATGAATAATTCTCTTTTCTTGGATCCAAACTCATGCTTTTTTAATTAATTAAATTAAAATAATTTTAATGAACACCGCGCAATTATATCGCCTTTTTAAATAAGGGTCGATTGGGCTAATTTGGGCATTCATTTTTTCCCCTTAATATGGTATTCATTTTAGTGATGAATATGTGTCTTGGAAAAAGGGAGATAAGTAATTTCATCTCCTGTGAGTGCCATGTTTGTAAGTAGTTTTATTGTTTCTCTTATCAGACATGCAAAAAATTTAATAGTTCATCAATTTATTTCAGTATTTAATTTTTTTATTACTTTTTGGTCAGGATGATCTCTGCAGAGTGAAAAATGCGCCTGAAATTTGGATGTGATGCTGAAATGAAAAAAGTATTTTATGCTATAAAACTGATTTATGGCCTGAAAAACTCTACAGCGTGGAAACAAAATTGTGATTTCGTCGAGCATGGAAGTAATATTAATTTTATAAACCACTTCTGCAGATTCCGATTGGTGTCTGAGCCGTAGTACTAGCTTCCCGTCCCGAGTGCCCAGGTCATAATCCCGACAGTGCATCCGTTTATAAAGAGAGCATTTCAAGTGTACTACTCCACCCGCCAGATGGGGCGTGTACCTGCGAAATCCTTCCCTAAGAGATGCTTGTTGTAGACAGCACACTCTTTCCCGTCCTTCTGCATTTTCCCTTAGGATTTTCTCCCTTTTCCCCCCATATGTGCTTAGTGAGCGTGAGGAACTAAAAAAATGTACTCTTGGGAGGTTCAGTCAACTGGACCTTTAGAATACACATGTAGTCTTCTTCTTCAATGATTTTTCAAATATATATCAAGGCAGTAAAAAATAGTTCTAAAGCTTAACCAAGCAAAATAGCCAAGTGGGTTAAGCGATGGCGTGACATCTTTAGGGTTGCGGGTTCAAATCCTACCTTGCGTGTGGGTAATTTATGAATCTTTGATTTAAAATTAAGATTTGGTGAAGACATTATGGTATAACTATAGAAATTAGAGCACATTAATATCTAATTCTGCTCTGCTAAACCCCGATATGAAGGTGAGATTGTTTAAGGCAGAGCTCGTTGACTATCATATCCAATGAATGGAACTTTCTTCTTCTCTTAACCGATTTAAACTTTATCCTCGAGGCTTCTGGGAAATGTGTAATTTACGTTGAAATTTACAGTTTTTTCTGTTATTTTCCGGGCGTTGCTAAGGCCTTTGGCATTGTCGTCTCCGAAATGAAAATATCGTTGATGCTTTAGGAGGTTCCACAGTGACTCCGCGATTCAAAATCCCGTAAAAGGGCAATGTTATTTAATGAATAAATACCGATCCAGGAAAACACCTAACTGGAATTTAATCTATAGGGTGATAAAGCATTCACAATAAATGTATGAGTATGCTATTATAATGCGCGTTGTAGTTGCATTCTATTTTTTACAAGCTATTTTCACTCATTTTGACTTCGGAACATGGCTGATGTGTTGTTTCAACGTTTAATTTACAAAGTTAGAATACATGCTCAATCCCGCTAATACGTATTCTAAAATAGGTTAAATATTTTCCCACTTAGTTATAAAATATTCCCTTGCAAATACTACTCTTTATTTTGAATTTTATTAATGTTGATAGTTTTGAAAATTGTTTGACAATAATGACGCTGCTATCCTTTGGAAGTATTGGTATTAATTGCACCATTTCAATACCTAATGAAATATTTAAATTACATAAAAAATATGAGAAGGACCTTGGTAAGGTTTATTCCTTAATTAAGGCAGTAAATAGGCTTGTAAGCACGTTACGGCACAAGTGCCGTTGCCAATGATAATAACATACTGTAGCGCCACTTTCATGTTCAAGGCTTTTCTGATTTTTTTCGAGCAGACATTTATTAATATTTATAATGGAGATTTGAGACAAACAAGACATACATAAAAGGCCAGAGAAAAAATTTTTGCCGAAAAGGTGGGTGCTACCCTTCCCAAAAACCCGAATCGGCCTCATTGTCAACAATGGACAGACAGACATTCGTATGCACCCTCCCTTCTAGTCCCCTTATATCTTCTGGCCTGAAAGTTTCTAAATAATATTCTAATTTTTGTAAAGGCCCCATTGAGTCCAGGCAGTAATTATATGTTTACATTGGTTTAAATTGTATTTATGGTTCCGATAGTGACTTGGAGCCATAGCTAACTCAATCACACAAGTTTGTTAAAATTTATTAATACCATTTGTTATTATTTATTTCTCCCTCCCGTTGAATTTCAACGTGCACCTTCAGCTAGTTGGAAATAAAATTTAGGCGTTCCACAGGGTAAGAAATATCCTTCAATTCGGTATGTTTCGCTACACTTTAGCACCTTCGGATACACTTTCCTATTTCCTTTCACAATGGTTTTCCACAAAGTCTCTGCCTAAACAGTACACTTCATAATGTGGAGGAATTCCAAAATTTAAGATCCAGCTTCCCTTAGTATGATTGGCCTTCTGTAAGGAAATGTAAAAATAAGGAGGACATTATTAGATGCGTCAAAAGAATATTTTCACTTACGTATGTTTAATATTTTATGTAATTGCTTATTGTCTTGTTAAATGCCGACTGGTGTGCAAGTTTAATTTGTATAGTTTTTCTAAGGTGGCATTGCCACAGAAAGTATATAAAATGTATTATTATTATTGAAGCTCACATGAAATGACGTAGGTCATGGCTTGATTTACTTTCGCGTGCCTGTTTGACTAAATCCTATAGTGACATAAATTCATCAGTTTGTGCGAAGATTTTGTTGCCTAAAATTGATAGGACTTACTTGGCATATGTTATATATATATTTCAAATACCATGCATCTTGCCAATTTTGGAATATTGCTTCATTAATCTTAACTAAGGAAACATCTTGAATTTTCCCGATCAAGTGCAGGAAAACTGCTAAATATTTTTATTTTCATTAATTTTTCTTCGGCTGATAAAGTTTTTACATGTTATAAATAAACTCTTTGCATATAAAGAAACTACGATTACTTTCTGATTCCATTAGCAATTTCACTACAGTGATTTAGCATGTTTATTGAATGTGACGTCCGAAAAAATCTAAAAAAGCCTAACGGAAAACTTGTCGTAAACACTTTTCGATTGTGTTTAATTCTAGGGAAAATCATTAATGAAATGTGCATTTATAGGCGTTGTTATAGCAAGAAAGAAATTTGGGAGAGAGAAATGAAGAAAATAAAGACGATTGAATTAGTGAAATTTCCATTAAATGCTCGAATATTTTCTTTCTAGTTAAATAATGTTGTATCCCGAGCTTCTAAAGCACTATCATCTGCATCATTATCGATGAGAGTTGAATTAAAAACTAAGAAGACAGAGTTATAAAGGATGCGACTCACATGCCTGGGGCGACTAATAAATAATATTACCGCACACTTCCAAAAGATTATTAGTCAAGTTCAACTTAAAAAGTTAGACGAATTGATTTTGAGGGAAATGAAAATCAGTGAATGTGACACGTATATTGAAATAGGTGTAGATAGCTAGGAACAACTTCGCTAGAATCTATCGAAGACATATTTTTTACTATATTGAACGTGTTTACAAATTAGAGGCAGCGAAAGGCAAAGAATCCTTTGCAGTTTTCCTGTCATAAGCGGAAGGCTTCCCTTTTGTTCCGCTATTCTACCACATCAATCCTGACGCGATTTCTTGAAAGTGTAGAGGTAAGTTAAAATGAATCCATACACATTTTATCAGCACGAGAAAATGGCAATTACCACAGAGTACATTCAGAAGGTAATCTCGTTTGTGAGGGTTGAGCTAAACACGTGCTAAGCTGTACCCAGCGGCTTGTGAAATTGACTCATTAGGCTAAAGGGCACAGTTCCTTTCCCAGTGCCGCCAATGTTTTCAAGAGAAATCTAGTTCCCAGAAAAATCAATGCTGCATCTAGGAATTAGCTGGATGTATCCAAAGAAGTCACTCCCGGGAATTGGAATTGGGAACTCCGTTCAGAAACCTGGCGTCGGCTTTAGCCTAATATCAACGAAAGAGGCCAAGGGTGATACGGTTTAACATCCCATCCGACGGTCGGAGAACTGAACTTCTCCACTCATTGTTAGCTCTAAAAGTATGGACTGCTGGCCCTCCTGTTCGCGCTAGCCGCTTGAATTTTAGGTCGTTGTCAGGAGGAATAATAGCGTAAAATGTGCTCTCTATTACTATGAAAATATTGGGTAAAGTTTATATAAAAGGGTTATAGACTTCTAACGTTAAAAATGGGGCTTGAAAACGAGGGTTTGGAGAAGGAAGCTTGAGAATATTTTGGGGATTTTGAGGTGTGAGCGTAATGTAGGCGTGGGGAACAAATGGATGGAACAAAAGAAAAACGGAAATACGCTAGATATTGTTTTGGAGGGGAAAAGGAAGCTGTTGGAGGGAATTAGGAAGTGATAGGTTTAGGTGACTAAATCCTGCGATGAGGAGCGATGGGCTTTTGATAATCATTTCAAAAAGGAGAGCGTTTGGCGAGCGGTGATGAGGGAAAATAAACAACGAGAAATTTAGAACGATGTTGGGATGTGGGCTGGATGCATTTGCTGTCCTGGGTGAATGGCCGAAAAAGCTGAATGAACAGGTAATGTGAAAATTGGTGAAATTAAGCCTTCAGCCAAGAGGGACGGAAGGTAGGGCGGGCTTCAGATGAAACGGAGAGCGAAGGGAGCAAGTGAGGGAGGAAGGCAGGCAGGGTGGCACGTGAAGGGCAGAGTGAAAAGGGGGGTGTGGTTCGGGAGGAAGGTGGTGCGAAGGTTGAAGGACGCCTGGGGCGGAGGAGGTTAGGAATGAAAGGTTGGGAGGAAATGATACGGGAAGGCAAGGGGGATGGGGGGTGAAAGGCGATACACAGAGGAGTAAGGTGTAGTCGGACAGGCGCGGAAGCTGCATGGAAGAGGAGTTCACCGGAAACGCCACTCTTCCCCCTCCACACCCTATATATTTTACTATCCTGCGAGAATTTTGCCTCTGCATCCGCGGAAGAGTTCGCGCCGCGGCATAGGAATTCAGCGATGGTGGGGGGTATGAAGTAATTCCGACTCCGGGGGACACACATTCCAAATATCTTTTTTTTTCGATTTCAAATATTTGAGCTGCATTAGTTTTTTCATACTTTATATTCTTTGGGGCCACGGATATATTCCGACGTAATATTTTTCGGAAGCATGCATAAGTCTCCATTATCTCGCTGCTCAGTGTAGCTATTAACTCTCATGTGAGGTACTGTCGAGTATTCGGATAATGCAGGAATTTACTACGGGAAAAATTTATTCCGAGATCATGAGGATTCGTGAATAAGGAGATACTCGAGGCTGTATTATGAGTAGATCAAATATACTTTTAGCTTCTTTCATTAAGTTCTTCTGAACCTTACAAGTTACCTACTATTATTTTTGGTATCGCTTGTTTCTTTAGGTTTATTTTATTCACCAACTGTACTTTACTTTTCTTGAAGTTTTCATTCCTCGTTCTATTTTATTGGAAATGAGTACCTTTTCTACTGTTTTTATACCATTTGAAATGTGTATTCGCTTCCAACCTCTTCCTCGATTTTCTTGCGTAAATTCATCGTAAACCACTTTCAGGATTCCATTGCCCTGAATCTGTTTTTTTCCATCCATCGACTTTGCTTCGTTTTAAAAATCTAATGCAGCTCCGTTCCTTCCCCCGCCATTCAAAGCACCTCTCTTTCAAAAAATGAGTTTCATGAAAATATTTCTCCTGAAAATATGTTTGCTCGTTAAGTGAAAAAAAAACGTTTGCTGATTCTTCATCATCATTCTTGTTAGTCCTATTATTGGTTTTACGTAGCCCTGTATCTCATGTTTCTATCGGCTAATCATTTGCCATTGATGTCATTCTTCCCTGTTACATACATACTGAACTACTTGCACCGTATATTCATAAGAAGCCTTCCTTGGCAATTCTTCCCATTCACTTTTATCTCGACATCAGTCTTCGTCGGACCATCATGTCTCAAGATACGGCCGATTAGATTGGTCCGTCTATGCTCTTTAAAGTTTTCACCAGACCTCTTTGATTCCACTCTTCTTAGATTTTCTCCTTTTGTTACTCGCTCTATCCATAAATATTTATCATTCTTTAGTTACAGCACATGTCGAATATTTGAAACCTTCAGCTCTCATCTTTTCTTAACGTCATGTTTCACTACCAGAAAGATACATACTGCAAAAAAGATTCAATAAAGTACTTACTTTCCTCCAATCATATTTGTTCTAATGTGAGAAGATTTTTCTTCCGATAGAACATCCTCTTCGCCTTGATTGTACAACTGCACGGCTTACACCACGCCCGGTCGCTTGCCGAGGGAGCTCGCTTTCGCCGGTATAAATACCAATCTATTTTAATTAAACTCATGTGTTGAAATATTAGACAATTACATATTGGATACGTTCAGGACATGTGGATTATAACGTGACCAAGAACGAAATTCTACGACACCCCAGTATGGAAATGCTAACATTTTACAAAATTGATATCAACTTTCCTTCTATAACAGTTATAAACCGGAAACTTACAGTGTGCATGAAAAACATACATATCTGTCATTCTTGAAACATTGGGTACAACTGAACGCCTTATTATTGATTTACGAGTCATCAAAGTCGGCGCTTCGCTCGAACACCGTCTAAAACCGGCACTTTTTACGTTACAACTGTTGTTAAAAATATGAAAATACTTTTTAAAAATTTAGGTCTGCTGTCCAAAAACGCAGAATGAAATAAGAAAAATTACGGTGTGATTAGATTTTCCGTATATTTAGCTATTAATTTGTTATTTGCATTCAAACTCGAGTGCACATAATTTCTGCACCGACAGTAATTATTCGGTTTCCCTGGTAACAATACTCACTTACCTCTTCCACCTTTGTTTCCGGCATTGAACATTGGTATTGACCTCTGCTATTGGTTGTCATACTATCAAAAAAGAGGATACTGGATATATGAGTCCTATTATTTTTTTTACTTTAAACCTAGTATTTGTAGCCTCTTCTTTGGCAGTAAACCCTCTTCATCAGGGCTATTTTAATGACGGATTCGTACTCGCTTCATCTACCTACGTCTTCATAATACCCTGCGATGCACCATAAAATGTGTGTGGATGGGGTGAATTTGCACCTAACACCAAACATGCATTACATATCATGCATAAAAAGTACTAGCTAAGATATGCTAATGGAACAAAATTTAAAAAAATATTAAAATAGCAAAGCAAGCATGCACCAACATGCTGTAAGTTGGATTAGCTTAAGGTCCTTCATCATCGTCCAACAATCCTAGGAATGTTTTGACGTAGCCCTCCACTCAATTCTTCTATTGGCCAATCTCTTCATATTGACGTAACTCCTCTATTTTACATCCTTCACAACTTGCTCCATATATCTCATACGAGGCCTGCCCTTTCCATTCATCCCGTTCACTTTTCCCTCGACGATTGTCTTCATTAGGCCATCGTGCCTTAAGATATGGCCTAGTACGAGGGAAGAAAAAGCATTTTAAATATTTTGGTTGGGAAATTGATTTTTATTCTTTTTTATCATAGATCAGTATCCCATAGTAAGTTTGAGTTCGCAAAATGTTTGCAGACCGTCATCAGCGAAAATATTGCCTTGGAATTTAGCTAAGAGATTCAGTCCAATGTTCAACCTACGATGTGATAACGATTCCCATCATAATTCATCTCATAGGCTGGTTGCGCTTATATAATTATGATGCCGTCCCTTTACAAATCTTGCCGATCTTCACTGAACACGCTCCAGTTAGTTTTTTAAGGTTATTTTGTAAGTATCTCATATACTGGCAGCGTATTCCAAATGAAGTTTAACAAGGGAAAATTAGCTTATTTCTGGTACACAATCGACACATTTGCCTAGTACTCTATTAATGAATCCCAGTCTACAATTAGCTTGACCAATTATTTCACGAATGTATTTACACCAAGGAAGATCATGTGTCAGTCTTATACTAGGATGCTCCGTACATCTATTGTTATTTTGCTGTCTTTATCACGGTTTTCATTTCAGCGTAAATCAGGGTTGTGCTAGAACAACCGTTCGTGTTCAACCGACATGGGACTCCACCCTCCCCTCACGACTGTACCCGCCCACCAGACCCCTCTCGATTCGCCCTTTCTCCGGTAACCTCCCCTGAAATTTAATCCCTGGCTACGTGCCCCGGCGAGGGCGGAGATGTGCGTCGTGAGATGAAGGGCGTGGCGGGTGGTGAGCAAAGGGGTCATGGGAGGACGTGATGGTGATAGTGGAGGGGTTGGTGGAGAGTGGAGGGAGGGATTGAGGACTGGCGAAGAGAGAGAGAGGGTGAAGAAGGACGTAAGAAGCCTTAGGAACGTTAAGGACGGGTGTGCGAGGTGCCAGGGTGTTGGATGAGAGATTATGGATATGTGCCGGGGTGAGATAAGGAGTTTCGGGGCCTCTGGTCGGTGAAGGAGTTCTGGGGTTGCGAGGGTGAAAGGTGGGTGGTGGAGTGGAGATGGCGTTTGGAGAGGAGTGTTGGGTCCTGGGATAAGATGAGACGGTGATGTAAGTTGGATGGTTCTCATGTTTTCCTTGCGGACGGACGGACAGCTGGACCCTCCTGTTCCTTCCCCCCCCCCCCCACCTCTTCCACCACCACTGCCTATGCTAATAAGCGGCACAAGAACGGGGCCGAAGCCTCTCTCAAGTTTCCTCCTCAAAGATCAAGCGGTTAAAGCAGCTTTACAAGGGGTGAGGGGAGGGGTGCTGCCATGCCAACGATTTTCCGAGTGTCTGGCTCTGGTGACAATGGGATGCGACTGATTTTACTTGTCGTTTCCGTGTTTTATCTCGTGAATACAAGGATAAATGTCATTGTCTTTTCAGAAGTCCGTCGGGACCTGTTTTCGCTGCATCTTCTCCAGTGTTCACTCGGCCAGAGCTCTATTGGCTTGCTGAATTCCGGGTAGGAGAGAAATCTGGACCCGGAAATGGAAACACTACAAAGCGGCTTCAGTTTTCCAGATGAGTCAAAGTGAGTAAAACTCAGATTTTATCTAATATCGCAACCTTAGACATAATTTTTATCATATTGCAGTGAATGGGAATTAAGAAGTTGAAAAAGCTTTTTATCGCAATAGTTTCATGAGCAGAGCTTGTGATCGTGTATTTTAGGTATTAAAGACCGTCACATTTATACCGTAGTGTGACTTTTAATAGGTTTTGTGCGCCCTTCCCTTTTAATGAGTTAGTTTCATTAAAAAAGTAAGTGATAGGAGTTCAAATATCTCTAAAATTTTCTTGAACAAATGGGACCCTGAAAGAAGGCATAATAATTTGATTTATGATGGCTACATAAATTAGTGAAGTGCCTAAACTCTGATGAATACATAAACATTATCATTGGCGCTGCGCATATAAAACTGCTCAGTAATTTTAGACCTTATTTTAATATGTTTATTGATAGACAAATTCCAACCAGAACGATGCAAAATATGGATTTACGTTATCGGTCGTGTTGCGTTATAAGGGTAGTTTAGTTGTTTCTCAACCTGAAAGGATCTCACATATTGTTAAAGGTATCGAAGATATTTCTTCACACCTTAAAATATTTTTTCTGGTAATTTTCTACGCTAAAAGCAAGGTCAAAAAACTTGATGATATACAAATAAACCGCCTAAGAAAACCTGGTGGTAAATTGTGATTTCATTGAACATTTATCACGCTGATGCATACATATTGATCCTATTACATCAATCACATGGACAGTCATTAGAATAGCCCAGGAAAAGAGGGCATTCTAATGAAAGAACATTCTACTCACAACTGAAAATACAAGCGTAGAAGTAAGGAAAAAATTCATCAGTACGTACATCTGGAGCATGTTTCTTTATGACAGTGAGGCATGGAAGCCTAGCAGCAGAGAAAAAAGGGTGAGAGCTTTCGAAATATGGTTCTACAGAAGAATGATGAAGATTAAATGGATCGAACGAGTAAGAAACGATGAAGTTCTAAGAAGAGTGGGAGAAAAGAAAAGTCTTCTGAATGCCCTAAGAAGAAGACGAGACAACTTAATCGGCCACGTCATGTGACATGATGGCCTGATGAAGACAGTCGTTGAAGGACAAGCGAATGGGAAGAACGGCAAAGGAAGGCCTCGTATGAGATATATAGAACAAGTGATGATGGATGTGAAAGAGAAGAAATACGTAACTATGAAGAGATTAGTTGATAGATAAATTCAGTGGACAGCTGCGTCACATCAATCTCAGGATTGCTGACTAATAATGATAACTGTAGAACCGAGAGATACATGAATTCGTTTTTACCCTATACAGTACAAGACTAAAATGCAAGCTAAGTATAATTCTTTCAAAAATTTACGTATGACCCTTAATTTTCATTCCCATTCTGACACGTCCTTGTGACAGCTTCCTCGGTAAAATGTAGATGTTCTAGAGGATGATTTTTCCCGTGTGGTCCCCATGCGGAGTGAATGTGTGGGGAGGACGGATAAGATTGATGATAAGAGGGACCTAGAGAGAGAGAGAGTGTGAGAGAGAGGGAGAAAGAGAGGATAAAAAGGAAAGGAGACCATAGGAATGGGGAACCGGGAGACAAATCTTCGTTAGTGAGAAGCGACTTGCGTAGTGTCACACAAACCTGCGGTTAAAAACGTTTTAAGTTTCTCTCTCACAAAGAACCATTTTGATATTCCAGCCGTCGCAGGAGGAATAAGGGAGTAGCTCGCGCGGAACGAGTGCAAAGGAATCACGGAAACGCGGGCAACGCTGGCAGAATAATTTTTTCGTGGACGTATTTATCGCTGACAAATTTTTCGATTCTGGCAGAGGGATTTTTCTAGGTAGAGTCATGTTGGAAGATGGAATACTGAGAACATTTTTTTAAGGGAATATCCTTACTATTTCACTGCTAATGTGACTGTTCTGGTAGCATAGGTATGTTTGCATTTAATAAATATTCAGTGATATTGATTTTAACTTTAATTCTATCGTAACCCCACAGTTGAATAAATTTATGAATCCACAAATGTAACCACTTTATACGGGAATGACAGATTAAATTCAGTTATACTTAGGGCTTGATAAAGATCAAAATCCTTGATTTTGTCGGAAACTTTTGCGTAGTAATTTTGGTAAATTGCGCTCTTTTTATTAAATGTTTTATTATAGCCAAATTCTCGAGCAAATACATTATTTTAGGCGACCAATGTGTGATAAGGAACGAAATAATTGCTGAAAACAGTTAGCATGAACGAAAGAATATAACTAGTACTCATACTGTTCAGAAATTTAACCACGATGAGTAGAGAATAGAAAATATGTATACCCAAAGCAAAGGATATTCAAAGGGTGTTTGGAGTTGGCGGGTGAAAATGGGGTGAGGAGGGTTCCTTGCAATGCCATGATCTAATTGTATTTGGGGAGGGGAGGTTGAGAAAGACTTAGTTTAGGTTAACGGAGAGGAACTGGCAAAATAGGTGAGTGCCTCTCGAAGGTATTTCCTTGACTAACAGGGCTTCTTTATTTTTCCTGTTCTCTCATATTATATCCCACTCCTTGAAGATATCCATGCGATGTCCATTGTAGACTATTTTTACGTCGAAGTTCAATTCACGTGAAACATTTAACTAGTTTTTACCCTTGAGGCTTGGCTTATTTTTATTAATCCAGCATCTTCAATTTTCTGTTTTTCCTGTTTTTAGCTTGCTTGTCGTTTGTTAAATTAAGTAGTACATACTGCAATTATCACTCGACAGTTTGCAGACTCCACAAGATTAAGTAGTAGTGTCTACTGCAACTATCACAAAACAGTTTGCATCTTCACATTCTTTTATGGCTATTCGGATCTATCCTTTATTTTTGGTCAGTAGCTTGTGGAGTGTCCTTGTGGCATAAAGTCTAATCTTGTACCTTTTGTTTTGGTAAGGTATTGGCTACTTCATACAAAGGTTTTTTGAGAAATGCAAAGTTTACGTATTTTTTCTTGTAGAGTCGCCGGAGGTAAGAGTTTGTTTTATCTTTAGTTCACTAGATAGTGACAAAAGGCATTCAAAGACGTAGGTAGCAGTTAATATATTTATTTTTGACGGTATAAGCGCCAGCAATTTTACTTCGTTTCTACAACAATGAAACTGTTCCACGGAATCATGTCTTAATCCATTAACTCATCCTGAATATATTTATTCGGAGCCAAATTTGTATCATGTTGCATGGCTCAAGTAATTGCCAGTGATGGTGCACTAAATGTCTTTATGCGGTTAGAATGCTGAGTAGGGAGAGCGGTGAGAGAAAAAGGCTGTTTTTTTGACGGATGAAGGGAATAGGAAGGATGCAAAACTAAAGAGGTTAATACTGTAAGACAGAATCGTCCGTGAGTGGAAAAATTGAGTAGAAGTTGCCCAAGAAAATCCACCCTGAGAGTTGGTGATGATGAGATCGCTAACACGCTCTTCCGATCCTGGTCTTGGTGGCTTCGCTTTATCTGTGAGCAGCTGTTTCGAATTCCCACTTCTTTGACCCTCAGGGTTCTCCTTTCGCTAATTTTTCCTCATCATTACGAAAACAGGTTAATCATAATAATGATCAAATAATGAGGAAAACTGGAAAATATGAAGGGAAACTGTAAAACGTGTTATTTGCTGCTTAGTATTAAAAAAATAATGTATCCCTTAATCCTGTGCTCCGTGTTTAAATTGCGAAGAAAATAGCAAATGAAAAATCTCTGTAGAATTAACGAACGAACAGATTATTAGTGTGCGATTGGTATCCTCACCAATGCGATATCTTCAGGTACGAACAGGTACAGAAAAATGGGATTTAACAAAGTCAAGGCTGATGGTCAATAGCACATTTAGCAAGGAAGCCCTTTCTTTGAATATAATAATACGATAATATTTTTATCGTAATATACTTCGCATATGACGTCTTGTTTTCCCTGTTTCTTCTGCGTGGTTCCAGATGCTGGAAGACGGTTTCGCTGCCATTGGAAAAGGCTTCTTCAGGCTCAGACCCAAAGAAGCTGTTCATTGGGTCTGAGCCTAAGTACACCATCTAAAGTGTCATCTAGCACTTGGAAAGAAGCAGGAGAAATCAGGAATGAAAATAAGTCTTCTAAGAATCACCACCGAAACCTCCGGAGCACACTTCGTTTATGTTGAAATAGTTTTGAATGGATTTTAGGCTTTATGACGAAAATTGTGGTTACACAGAAACTCCGGCATAGTATTTTACATCAAGTGCCAAAACTGTTTCTTTTTTACATTTTACATCCTCTGTATAGCTAACATAAACATATATCCGGCCCTAATTTCTCTCTTTCACCTCCTTCCTTTCCTTAAACATCCTGCTTTCTCTACTCGCCCTCCTCCCCACATTTAAAAGCCTTGAGTCTGTTTTGAGTCCAACAGTACCCAAGTATAGTCTTGCACCACACTATTCTGGATGGTATTTCCTCATTATTAGTACTTTTTCATCTTAAAGGAAGACAAATTAACAGACCTTATGTTTCTGTTTTAATTTCCACTTTTGGCACTTTTTTTGCGTTGCTCCGCATTTCCGCAAAATAGGTATTTGTTGGGAATTCCATCTTTACCTCTAGTCTTATTTTCTTCACGGTGGGAACTTCGCATCCGACTTTGATACGGCATGCTGCCGAAAATATTGTGAATGAAGAAGGTTAGTAACATGCGCTTTATTCCTTAAGGTAACTGTATATGCGTTTTCTGTAATGCCTCGATCAAAACTTCAGTCGTTCTAGTAGTACAATACCATTGGAATCATAATTCATTAGTACCTGCGTCATTCGTTGATTGCTTGAGTTTCGGTTTATAAAATGATCCCTCCCTTTTTATTTCTTCTGGGGTGGAAAATATTTATTCCACAAAATATCTGAGGGAGCTTGTTTTTAAATTCAGTCGTCGAAGTTTATACTATTGATATAAAATTAATCAAGTATCAAAATAATTACCGTATCTAAATCATGCATTAAATGCATTTTTATGAAACTCTGAGTTACATAAAGATCAGAGATAACAATTTTTAGTATTTTTCTTATATTTTTCATGCCCATGTGGAATTTTTCTCTACTCATATCTTTGGAAAACATATTCTTTTACAAAGCTCTAAAATAGCATTGTTGATAGAGAGATTTATTTATATTGGCACACATGCACAATTGCACTTTGTTGTTTTTACTTCATAAAATAAAGGAATAAAAACTACGAACGAGACAAATTATTAATTTTATTTGTATGCATCATAATTTTACATCCCATTGTTACTTTTAAACCGCCTTTATCTCTAATAAAAATTTATCGTACATAGAATTGACCGCTCCAAGCATGAACCTCATTGTGTCTTTTCTCAATATTAGTAGGTAGATTGTAATAGGTGCATATGAGGATTCATTCATTGTGGTGGAAAATATTGATTTACGATCAAAAGGTATCGCATTCATAGAAACCTGGGCTTGTTTCAGTTCGTTCTAATACGGGGAATATTAATTCCTGCACATGTTTTCCAGGAAAGGAAGTAGATTTTATCTGCATGGAATCATGAGAAATGGAAAAATCAGCAATTTAAAATCGAGTTCTTCATCTGTTACATTATTGTGCCCAAGATTTACGGAAATAGACCACAGCGTGATCGCTACAAACTCGCATGGGAAAAATAACTATGGTATTTCTAATTTTCATTTAAATATGTCAATGTTATATAAGCAATCAAATAATGAATTTATTTGAACTTTGTGCCAATTGTTTATCTGAAAGTTGGATATCAACGTTATCCTCTAAACCACTGTAAATGTATGCCACGTGTATCTTTGCTTATTGAGAAAATAGTCAGCCACTGGCGGATCTTGCTAATGCCACATCTTTTGGATATCCACTAGTTTATTACGATTTGTATAGTTTGGTAATAATAATACATGTAAAACAGATGGCAATGATGAATCGCAAATATTCGTTTACCTTCGCTAGAAAATTATAAATATGTCAATAGCATGATTTTTTTCTCCACCCTAGATCAAAAACTTACGCGAAACAATCGATGAGATGAGAGATTGCAGCCGTTTTGTGTCCATGTAAGTGTTGTGGATATCGAGCTATATTTATATTTTCCTTATCTTCCGCATTGCATTTTAATAATTTGAAACTCACAATTCCCACAGTTTCACACGGAACTCACAGAATCCCGCAGTTAATTTTATTTTATTTCGAGGAGCATAAAAGTGAAGGAATGTTGCTGATATATCATTGTGTCTCGGCTTCAAAATAAGTGTTTGCCACCGAATAAAATAATTCCCCCGCATCAGAGGGGAATGGTCAAGCGCTGTGCCTGCGCCGCAAATTTTTCGGGGTTCCTTGGGAGGGGGGGATCGTTAGTGTTCTGGAACATAAAAAAGGGTGCTGAGTCAGCTGAGTTGCCGTTTATTATAATTGCTTGCAATAAAACGTCTCAGAAATAACGCGAGAGCCAGGATTTTACGAAATTCTCGAGGTGACGCTCTATCCTATACGTTCTTTCCCCAATACCACGATCCCAACATTTTTTTGTGAATCGATTGTTTGCGTGCAGTTGCGCCAACTCAGTTCTTCGGAAGGGAAGAGCGTAGGATTAAATATGATACTTGGAATGGAACTGTTGTGATTGGGTTAATGAATGATCAAGTTAACTGCTGGTGGTGGGTTTGGACAACGAGGCATATTTTTTCTACACATCGATTTGCCACGTGCATGTTGGAACACATTCTCTTGCGCCCGTGTGGCAGTCCGGTTGAATGTCTCAATTGGGGCAAGATACTCTATTTGCAAAGATAGACGTATTTCCCCAAGATTCGTGATATAACAATGCGTAATGTGCGAAACATAATTAATAAACCTGATCGCTCCTGTCAAAAAAAGTATTTTTACAGTGGAGTATTACTGCGAAACGAGTTACGCAAGTAGAACTACTCAATTTGATATTTCAATGGTAATCTATTCTTTCCATTCACTGGTCCTTTTTTCTTATATGCCGGGATTTTTTTTACTATTTTTACCGGATTTATTACCTTACGTCTTTACCTTAAGTCATGGACACCATGTTTCCGATTACCGAGATTGAAGTCATCCATAAGCGATGCTTTAGGAATAGAATATCAAATTCCTGTTCGGTTACAGTTGTTGCATGGTGGTGGTTGGGCATTGACTATGGTTAGGAATTTTGGTGTGGAGGAACGGTGGAGAGAAACCCGGCGTCTTAAATCGTGTAAACATGATTTCAAGATGCCACTTTAAAAAAAATATTCATTCCAACGGGTGGAATAATGACCCTGAAGTGATTTTTGACTGATGTCCGGTGATCCGACTGACAACTATGATTTGTGCATAGGATATGGAGGGGGTGAGTGTTGGGGAAAAGATACGAGGAATGGTCTCAGGGATTGGTTTCAGCATCCTCTCCGCTGAACGCGCGCGCGACACGAGACGGCTGGGGAGCGTCATCAATTATCCCTTTTCTCTTCGTCCAGCCCCACCCTTCAGTCTCTCCCTCGATACGAAATTCGTAAAATATGAATTCATGAAAACACTGGGGAGCAAGAGAGTGTGGTGGAGGGGGTGTGCGGAGGGAAATAGAAATGGAAGGAATACGAGTTGGGTTTCCCAACGTCAGCCTCGAAATCTCCTGGAGATAAATAAAAAGTAAGGATTAAAAATCGAAGAAACAAAAGGGGGCAGGGAACCGAGTGGATGGGGGGAACGTTGGTGGGTGTGGAACGTTGGAGAGAGAGAGAGAAGGGAGAGAGGGTTGATGCTCGGCCGCAGATTAAATCACTGGCTCGGAGAGGAATGCATAAAACTGATTTCTTTCATTCTCTTGTTCTACGCTTACGGCGGTCTCTCACTGCGCGAGAAACGAACGGCGCTTTTCGCGGCGTGACCTAGTGCCACCATTTTCTCGTCTTCTTATCTCTGAATCTACTCCAGAGTTGTCGCTTGTTTTACGAGATCCAGCATGTTAGCGCTTAATCAATATTCCATCGCATTGCGCATTTCGCTCGAAATATGAATGGGGCGTATAGCTTTGGGGAAATTGGTACTGGGGCGTGGTGGAATAAACTCTCCTGAATATGAATTGTGAGAAGCGCTATCTAGTTTTTTCCTACCGCTATGATATAGATCAGATCGGAAGATATTCCCTCACCCTCTCTGGGCTTCCAATTGAAATGGATGTACCGTAAAAATTGTCCCATATAGTGGATAGGCGTGAAATACAGCTCTTGTGTCATCCATACATTTCGCGAGTGAAATATCTTCTCACCTCATAATAGCTATTTTTTCGACGGGAAACAGTGAGGAGTATTTCTCGCGGGCGGCGTATTTAAAAGGGATTTTTGTTGTTATCATTCCTGCATTTTAGATCGTGGGTATGAGGGTGGCATGTGAACGCTATTTCAAGTTTGGATTTTTCTTGCTGAAAAGTAAAAAGACATCGTGAAACGAGTTGAACGGAATGTAACGGTGTCAATGAACAGTGCGTACTAAACGGACCTGTGCTTATTCACCTTTAGCCGGAATCTAAAGCCAGGATGAGTTACTTTATTATACTCTCTTAACTATTCTTATTTCGTTAAAATGGACTCGAGTCGTTTCTGCGCCACCAGTCAGTTAGGGATTTAAAAAAAATCCTTTGAGGTCCTCATGAAATGGCGAGAAATACTTATCTACAGGTATTTGTTGAAAAGGAAGAAATAATGCTGTCCTGATGTCTAAGTACCTGAATATTTTCCAATCAACGCTCTTACTATGAACTGCGCTTTTCATTATTTTATGTTAATTTATCTATTACATTAATGGGTTTCTTTCCTGAAATACGTTTAATTCCTCATGAAATTCATGAGTCCTACTCTATTTTGGTCGTAATTCTGTTTCTTGCAACATAATACGTAAGCCGATTTCTCAGAAAGGTTGTTAATGTTTATTTTTTCCTGTACTGAGAAAAAGGTGGTGGAGAACAGATTATGGTGAGGCAATTACATTCAAGCTGGAATAAAAAGGGGTAAAATATGCAATGTGTTCAAAGTTTTTAACACTATTTTTGTGGCTAGAAGAAATTAAACGCATAGTGAAATTTGAGTGAGAATGCGCTTAATGAATTAATTGGAAAACATTTTGAAACTGGAATCCTTTGTCAAGCAGAGGTCTGAAGAAGAAAGTGTAAGAACACATGACTATAAAACAAATTTGTGCACAATTTATATGCTATGAACTAAATCTATTGATTATTGAAGTTGTAATTCCACTCGAAGTTTCTCAAAAAACGTTTCTAGTGAAAACTTACCCCTAGTGCTCCACGTGCTCCTAGTGCTCCACGTGAAAATTATCTATTTCTCTTTGCATTGGTTGTTTCGGAAAAAATCGGAAATACATTGTTTCGGATTTTTCATTTTCAAACAAGGAACGTCTCTGAAAATCTGTTAAAAAAATATTTCCAAGATATCCTTATGAATGTGTTCCGTGAAACTGTAACGCAGTTTCTTGGTTAGCTTTGCAGGGGTTTCAATGATACTAAAAAGCCTTGTATCGAATTGGCAAGAAATACGCCTCTTATAATCTGAGACGAATTAGTCTGCGCAATTTTGATGTCACACAGTAAACCTCACATGCGATTTAGAAGTTCTTTTTTCATCTATATTTTTTGGTATCACAGCATTTTCATTCATGAAGATTTTATGACTGACTAGGTTTGGGTAACAATTCATTTTATTAGATAGGAGTGGACAGAGGTACAAAGTAAAGCGTGCCTGGTAAATTAATATTTTAGTAAGGGAGTTAGGAAATTACCTAGAAACTCCCGTTTCTGGTGGAACAGAGACGATCATTTCTTGTGAGCATCCGCTACATCTGCTTCTTTTGTTGCCTCGTATTGGCGGATCTCCTGATGTAACTAAGTGGTGGCCTCCTAATTATGCTCAGGAATGCCATGTCTAGGCCTGCGTATTGTGAACCCGGAAACCGGGATGAGAGAGAGAAGGAAACGAGTGTAAGGTGAGACCTTGGGAATTGTTGTCACCGTGGGGCTCGGGAGAGGCTGATGTTGGCGTTGACGTGGAGCAAGAGGAGTCGAATTCGAAGGGAGAGCGGGGAAGGGATTTGACCGTGATCTAAAGGCGATGGAAAACTCGTTTCGGTGACGAGGGGGAGGGGATTGGAGATGGAAAACACAAGACAATCGATAGTGCATCTGAAGTTCAACACGAGTCGCACAGTTTTTCTTTAGCGCCCCTCGGAATCCCATCCACTCATCTTCCCGAAAGATTCTTAAGACTCCCGTCGCAGCCCCTACTCCGCTTTATACGCTTCCCTCTTTCCCCAAATCCCTCCGCTGTACTCTTCTCCAAACATCACTTATAACCCAACCCTCCCTCTCCTCACGGCTCTGTACCCCTTGTACTCTCCCCTAACCGTCTTGGTCAAAGTTCCCAATACATATTCTTTGAGCAACGGTGCCGTCGAACCGACCCCGCCCCCCAAACCTCCTCAGCAACCCAAACGCTAGCCTCTACGTCTTATTCCCGACCCCATTCGTCCCCGCCCACATAGACGCCCTCTAACTGTGATACACTACCCATTCCATGGAGATGCCTCCTTCCATTCCAGAAAAAACGAGGGTCTTCTTTCTCTCATTCTCCATTCCTCCTTTGAACCTAACCCCTTTCGGTTCAGCTCCCTGACATATTCACGTCCCATTCCCTTCGTGGGTAGTTTAGGTATCAGCGTGTGTGTGTTTGTGTGTAAAAGACTGTCACATCCAGCATTTGTGTGTGAGAGAGAGGTCGGTGGTGGCCCCTCAATCAGTCAAAAGCTCCTAAATCCCAGTTCACTCGCGCGTAATGCATCCATGAGTCCACCCACAGGATTCCTCTCCTTCCGTGTCCTCATTTTCTTCACATCGTCTTGTGCTCCCTATGGTGAGATAACTCGTGGTGCTGATCGTCCATTCATGTGGACTCACGGTGTGGAGACGATAGATTTGCGATTTTTAGTTTAAGATGGTGTGGCAGCTGATTTTCGTGTTTTTAGCGCGCAGAATCGGCAGTTAGATTCATTTAAACTACTTAAAGTGTCACTAGAGTATTTAATGATTTTCGTGACATGCTACAAACCGTTATTACTTGGTTACTTTTGTGTATCGAACGTGGCTACATGAATGGGAATATCCTGGTTGACTGTGAAATCTCGGTTTCCCTGACAGTTTTTTTTTCATCCACTGTTTAACTTGACTGGGGACTGTTTTTGATTAATTTACAGGAATTATTATAATTATTTTAACTGTTTCAGATGCTTCAAAATGCTTATTCTACTCTTTTATTTTGTATTCTTCTTCAGTATTTAGCAGCATCTATGCCATGCTTCCTCTTTTGTTGTTTGCTTCAGCCATCTACTCGAGCAACTTCCCTCTTTCACCACAATGTCAGCATTTTTCTCTTTCAACTACAATTTTAATCTAACTATATTCTACGCGCAAAACTTACTCTTTTCCCATTCAATCACCCTCCATGCAAAGTTCTCTACCTACATTTTTGTGTGTATTTCCACGGCGTGCGATTTGTATGTTCTCTCTTGTTCTTTTAGTATTTTTTCTAAAGAGTATGAGTATATTATAATAAATTGAACGCTAGTAAGATAGACTTCCCTTGAATTTATTTATCAGTATTTCCCTAGCATGCCTGGGTTAGTAATGTTAAAACATGCTTTAGGTTTTAACATTATACTGACTGCTCGAACAATTTTTCATCTATTTGCCCTTTGCTGTGCTGTCTACTGCATTCTATTATGGTATGTGGGAAAAATGAAACTTTAATTCTATCGTTATGACAATCCATCTCTGTAATCTTCTTTACCTGGTCATATTCAGCATAAGCCGCAGGGATTCTTAGTATATGGTTAACTTCATCTGTAACCAAATCTACTTCAATTTACTTAAAGATTTAGACTAAATTTTAATTTGTGTTCTGATAATGATTCCTGTCCTAAGGTCGATGTATGGATAATTAAATAGAAGTAGCAATTTTTCTAGGAGAAGCTTGGAGAGAAATCCGGCGCTGGTAATAGCCAATGGTAATCTCTTGACGGAAAGTACGACGTAAAGAGTAATCAACTATTTTAAGTCTCATTGGACGGACGAAGTACCTTTTCAACTTGAAAAGGACATCAACGCAGCACTCTAGTAGGGTCCGGTATGCATAGAAAATCTGTGCCACTGTCGGTATTCAAACCCAGGATTTTGGGTTGGGAGGAAATTAATCGAGCTACCAAATCAATCCGATCCCTGCATCGTTATCACCGGTAGTTGTCTCACTTCAACCGCCAATTTTTCTCCTTCACTCCAACCCTTTTTAATATTTGAGATTGAGGGTAGAAGATGGGAATAGTTTGCCTTCTTTTGGTCATATCATGTTTCCGCACTCCTTTCTTAGCACCTTAGAACATTATTGGTGGAGATTGATCCACCTTTCACTATCCTGAGGCCGTCAGAACATCATCCTCCCTTGAAGGAACGACCTTTGGACAAACTCTGCAACTGAGTTAAGGTTTCAGCCTCGTTACAGGCAGCAAGAATTTAATGTGAAGAAAAATGAACGAGTTTACTTACGTTAGGGAGATAAGGAAGGCGTGGAGTACTCCGGAGAGATTTTGCTTCCTTTCTTCCTTTTTTTGCAACTGACTGTGTCAGGCTGATACTTTCAACTTCGCTTTCAGTTCAGTTAAAATTAAATTGATAATTACTGCGCAGGAAATAATGGCCTCGGCCCTGGAGATGGGATGAAACTTGTTTGAAATTACGAGTCTCTGGTTACATTAAAAATCAGCAGTTGTATTCAAACCCATTACTGGTTTATTATCACTTCTCCGCTTACCTCTCTTTAAAGCTGAAATATTCAGCAGGACAAAAATCTCATCGCTGATACTACGTTCTCGTTGAGAAAAATCCTATGCCCATAAAAGTATAAGAAACTTATTACAGTGTAGAATTCTTGGAGCAAAACAATGTATCACCATCAGGCATTTTGTATAAATTGAATCGAATCAGGCGATACTTTGTGTAAAAGTGACGTACTGGCAGAAAAACTAAAACGATTTACTTTTCACACACTTAATTGAATTACTAAACCCTACCGGTGTCGACACTATCTTGTCAATATATGACAAGGTCTATATTTCTATATTTAATATGTCTATATTTGTCTATTTATGTACTCTTGCCATTGTCAAGAGTACCCTTGGAATTACACGAGTGTCGAAACGGGCATGGTTTAGTAATTCAATAGAGTGTATGAAAAATAAATTGTTAAAGTTTTTCTGTTAGCTACCATTTTGTATCTACGCTAGAACTGCATTCATTTTCGCATGACATAGATTCCCCTCCTTTAAATAAAAATAACAGTAACTCGTCAAGACTGGGCATATGAATTTTAAAGACCATTGACATCTACGCGCACTGGTGGTACGATAACCTAGAGTACGTTCCTGTACGATTTTGTTCCTTATTTTTGTCGCGTCACAAAATATTTATTTAGTTTTGCAATCTATCTCAGTTTATTGTTTCGTATAAAACTACGAAAATTTGACGAATAGATCCAGGATTTCATACTGAAACACTCGAGGAAAGAATGGAAAATTACATGTGATATTTATGAAAGGGATTCCGAACGAATCTCAATCGTTTTATTGATACTGGAACCTGCCTATGATGTGTACAGCTGCCTTTCTGAGAATTGGTGGTGACTATGGTGTGTAATGTTTTGAGCGCCCTTGGCTCAACCAAGATTGTGTGCCTTGTTGCGCACCTACTTGATTGAGAATCGGAACGGAATTTTGGAAATACCTGATTCCCCCCCACCTCAAATATTCAGTTTCAACTCATCTTAGTGGTCAGTACCAACTGACATTTATCATCGACAGATATACCTGAAGAATATTAGATTTTGTCGTAATCATATTTGAATATTTTTTCCCAAAATAGTAATGACCCATCTAATAATATGGTCCTTCTGTTGTCCTCATTGTGCCAAGTGGCATCCTGGTGGTTGCATTATATCTTCTGAAAAATTTCACCATAATTAATTAATTTAACACATTCCTAAATGGTGATCGGTCTTCAATGCAATTATTTACCTTACGAAGTTTCATTCCCGTTGTGTCTCATATGTTAATAAATTCCACCCAAAATTAGATTTTTTTTCAAATTAGTGCTCCATCACCGTAGGGTTTTTGGTCGATGTCTATAATGATGATGATTGTTAGGATGATTTTAAATCTTGAACTGAACACAAAATTAAATTTGTCACGACCTATTTTGTACCATCACCTTATTATTTTACTTATATTACAAATTAGGTTGTTACACGCAATTAATAACATATGGGCAAAATATTCTACTCAGCCAAATGAGGAATGGCTAAGTAATGATTAAGTCACTTAACTGTGCTTCGGACCGTGATAATGCTTAGCATCCGGCTGAGTGGAGGAGTTTTGGAGATGGTATTGCGTTCGTTGCACTCTGAATGGGGTAGGTTATGCAGTCAGAAACTCGAAGCCTGAGGTTTTGGAGCGGCAATTGACCCAATTGGAGGTTTCGGTCGCTCGAAGCCGACTGAGTTAAATTCCTTCTGCCTTCCCAGAAATGGTAGCTACCTTCAGAATTGTGAACTAAAATGCTTCTCATTCCGTTGCAAGGAGGTTGGGAGATATTTTCACCGGTGGTTAAATATGCTTCCGTTTCCTCCTTCGTTACCTGAGGCTATTTCCGGGAGGATGGAAAAGCGAGGGGCGTAGGTGAATCGGACTATCAAAATTCACCAATTTTCCGCAGGCTGATGCCACCTCGCCTGCTGAACCATTTATGTGCCTCGAATAGTTTATTTAAGGAAAGACGCATTGTAAAGGTGCAGTGGCGCTAAGAATTGGATGGAATGTAATTCAGTTTAAATGTACCAATAATTTGGGGTACGTTTAAGTTAATGCTACATAATTAACTAAAAAGGGGATTTAACAAGGAAAAAGTTGCTCTCAATAAAATCTCTATTCAAAATTAGTGAATTAAATTGAATAGCTGTGCCTTTTCGAAAGTGAGCGTCTTTGTAGATTTTAGTATCGATCCGCGTCATTATCTTTCCTATCAGATATTCGCTAATATATATAGATTTGATATTTTCGTTAAATCGACTTCCATCACGTCCATGGTTCATTATTTTATCCATACATGATTAAATCAATCTTTGATGAATAATCATTCAACAAAGACCCATATGTGAGGAAGCTAATACTTTCATCGAAGGAGAAGTAAATGATGTGGAACAAATTCATAGGGATGAGGATATGCTATGAGAATAAAAATTAGTGAAATTGATATCTGCGTGTACCGAAAAGCATTCACAGCCGACTTAATAAGGACAATATTTTCACTAAGTGGCTGAATTTTCCGCAATTGGAAATTTCTTCAATTCAGGTCTTTCGCTGTAGGCTATCGTAGGGTCTTTCTTCAGTTTCAAGTTACTTTTACCTTTGAACACCACAATAAGTAAAAACTTTTGGTGGGCATGCAAAAGTTCTTTCGCGAGTATTTTCTAGCTAATGAGTGAAAATGTCGTTCTGTGTGGTGGAGAACTATTTCGCAGGTGTGTGGTTAAAGAGCTCAGCTTCAAATGATAATCGCCTACGCGTTTGTGACTGGGGCGGAAATGAGTGTTAAGATTGATGCTTCCAAATCCCCCGAGACGTTTTGCGGGGAGGAAATGACTCCATCGCACCACAGACGTTTAATTTTTTAGTTTTAATGGTTTATTTCGCTCAGCGGTGGATTTCGGTGCTCGTAGATATTAAAAAGCCTCAAACCACTTCTCGACCCACCCCTTAATATCTCAGCATACTTATCCGTGTATCAGAAATGGGAGCATAAAGTTTAGTAACTTTTAAAATTTCTTATCCACTGCAGTGACAGTTGTGGTCTATGATGAGTTGTTCGCTGTAATTTTGAACGCTGTACGCTGAAATTTAAGAAACAAATTTATACCAAAAAATCAAATTTATTCCTTATCTTTTTTCTGCTACCTTACTCTCCTGCTTGTGGCATGTGCTCTATTTGATACCTACATCCTGTTTCAGGTGTGGATGACTTGTCGGTCCAAAATCAGAATTATTTTCTGTGATTTACATGTGATGCCGAGCTCTCAAACCACGTATCTGCTGGTTAAACGCGCAGGCGGAGTGTTTGTATCACATATATTCCTGAAAAAGTTTAAGGTCGCGCGCAGGGTACTAGAGCGCCCTTGTAGGATGTAGTGTAGAAGATTAGCCTGAAAATTAGTCATATCACTCGATGAATAAGTTTAAATTTCTGCAGGAATATTACTCAATGTTAATTAAGGTATTTATATCCAAATACGACTCATGGAAACTGAATTTCAAATATCTTCATAATTAAAAATGCTTGTGTGTCCGAAACGGGCAAATATCTAATACATCAGAAAAGCAATTTCCGTTCAATATAAGTGATGAAGTTTAAAAAGTAATGTCATTACCCGAGTCCCACAAAAGGCAAAGTACAAATTGCTGTATATTTGCACGAAATTAAAGTTAGTTTATGTAAAAGGTCGCCGACATCGAAATTTTTCCAAAATAATTCGTAGTGAATCTCTCGGAGGTTGATGTAGCTGTAGATCTACAATGGCATGAAATAGATGGAGAAAGTAAATAATATATGAGGCTAATAAATAATTACTAGTACAATAATGAAAGAAATGAATCATTACTTGAGTGGTGATTAGTTTTCATGTCGCAGACATTAAAAAAAAACACTCTTATTGCCTTGTCTATTCCTCCACGAAATTTGCTATCGCCATGATAATGGTCTCTACTGTCAGAATAACTGTATCTAGTTAAACGTATGATCATCTTCTATTCGATATCATTTTACTGATAGTAAAAACAGTGTGCAATGCTAAGGTCAGTCTTGTTGGTGAGATTAGAGCTCATCAAGGGTCCCACTACATTTTTTCCGCAACATTCTTCAAGCAGAATTATGCCTGCGTCCTTGTACAATTTTCAAAGCAAGCGCCTGTTCCGCTATTTATCTTATAAGGTATGTGATCGCGTATTGCGAGGTGAGTTAAAAACCTAACGTATTTTTTTACTGTTTATTATGAGTAACCTAACGATCCAAGTATTTGACTACGGTGTTACATACTGTAGGTCGCACAGCCACCCTCTTCAATCCCTGGTATAAGTAAGTGCTTACCGATATCCTTTGCCTTTAATTTAGACGACACCTGTGTTATTTCTGAATTTTGTGACGTTTTCACGTTTTTGGATTGAACGCTGAAACGTTATACGGAATTTGCCGTCTATTTTGTGCTCATTCCAACCGTTGCCATGGTGACCAATATTGTCCAGTATCCGTATATATGTACAAAAATGACGCAGTCGATGGGCAGCAATTCCCAAACCGCACCGCTTTTGCTGCGGCGATATGCGTATGAAAAATTGAGCTCAAGTTTAGAGCGTGGGCAGTTGTTCGTAATATTTTGTGGGGAAAAATACTAAAGGAGCAAGGGAGTATTATTTAGAGCGCAATTTTTAAGGCGACGGTCCTGTATTCCTCGATGGTTGTTGGCACAGGAAGAACGTATTTTTTGTGAGAAAATTTTGGAAGAATATGTATCCAGATTTTATTTCAACAAAAATGATTTTTATTGCGTTAGCGGAGCGTAAAGAAAAATTCTCAACATGAAATAATACAAACCCTCTGTGGATTTATGATAGATTGTGTTGATAACAAATAATACCATTATTGGTTTTCATAAAAGAGAATAAATTCCGTAGAGTTGGATTCTTCTCACCCGTGCAGTCACTAGGTAGGTACATGTGCAAGCATATAATAATCTCTTCCATATAAAAGATTGCATGCATTACCCTTGAATAACCATTTAGCATTAAAATTCCTCCAAATTTTTGCAACAATATTGAAGTTTCATTGGTAGTTACGTAAATTAATTCATGCATTGCAGTTGAATCCTATTCATTGATTGGAATTAATCTTCCTGTTGAGTATTAATTTTAATCTTGATAAGAAAATTATTTAATGACGACTCTGCGGTAAGCATTTACAATCGAAATTTCTCATAAGAATGAACTATAATGAACTGAATAAAATATTTGTGGTGTTTGTCATGTGCAGTTTATTTTCTAAATGGGAATGTGCTATCGAGAAAATATATTCTTTATAATTATTTTTCTAAAGTCCGTTTTTATGAAAATGACCACATTGGCGTGGAATTTTGTATAATAGAGATCAAAGAGACTTATAAATTCCTAGCAGTTATATTCCTAGCATTCCCGAGTCAGAAATGCCAGCATGTATGCGTCACCGCAAATAATGTTACAGTTTTCCCTTAGTGTACCTTTTTTTAAATAAATGCTAAATGACTTTGGTGTGGATCAGCAATATGTGTATTCATATATATCGCAGAATTAAAGGTTTTAGACATCAAACGAGAAGCAAAGTGAAAAAACGTAGTGTTTTTGGTTAAGGAGAATATTTTCCATCAATATTCATTTACGCATTGCAATAAGGCGTAGATATATCAGACCTTAACGCAAGTTCATATTACAGTTTTCGTAACGATATTAAAACTATTTAAAACATTTAAATTCATTAATCGCGTGAGGAATAGCTTTTTCTTATGCCTAAATAATAACACTGTCAAGATACCTTGGAAATATTGATTTTTCATGGTTCTACCTTGTGGTTCATCGCAGTGGTTATGTTCTGTGATCCCGGATTGATAGTTGCATGGGATGTGATATCTATGGGGATAGGGTTGGTGGTTAGATCTTGGATGTCCCAATCCAAGGGCATGAATATGAATCCCGGCTATCATTGTAAAATTTTGTAGGCATGCCGGTCTCCTCTTGAGTATGAGTGGGAAGCTTGTCGAATACTCCACTCGGTCGGATGGGACGTTGAGCCGTGGACTCCTTGGCGCCTTTCGTTGAGAGGAAGGTATGCCGACGCCTGGTTGCTCCCGGCTCTTCCTCCGTTCCCTAGAAAATGTAGGGCACACTTGAACTCGCCAACTTTTTCGGCCTCGAGGAAGGGATGGGAAAAGGTCCGCTAATCCCTACACACGAACTGGACAACTTACTCTTTCAGGTAGAAAGCTACACACTTTTTAAGGTTAATTTTTAACTGCCATTTGTCGCACCACTCTTGAATTGCATCTAAATCCTTACTACGCGAGGAAACAACATTCTAGACACCTTAGCAACAAATACACCTAAAAAAAAGCTGTAAATATAGTTATAGACACCGAAACTAGTGATCATAAGATAGTACATGCAAAATTTATCGTAGCCTTGGAAAGACATTATAAATCAAGGAAAAGGGTATAATTATTTGGCAGGGCTAATTACGACGGTATGAAAGAGGAGTTAAGCAAATAAAACATCGAGAGCATTAGCAAGGAAATCATCTCGGCAAGCGTTTCCAACAAGCTCAACTTGAACCCTTTTCTCATGATGTTTTAGCTTGGGGTTTTTTATTTTTTATACTTTCTAGTGTCTAGTCATTATGAATTATTTATTATCTTGCATGGTCCTGCTAAGCTGATGCTTATCAGCAGGTTCCCAGTTTACAATGTAGTGGTGCAATCACAATAGAGAGTTATAATTTATAAATAATAATAAAAAATAACAGTGCAGTTAAGGTCCTGCTAAGCCAAAGCGGCTTGTCAGCAGGTGCCTTTAGTGAAAATATATATATTTTTTTTGCTGTGTAGCGTTTTGGACAATAAAGAGCTTAACAGTATTAGCCAATGAGCCACTCTTTTAGTGATTTTTTAAGAATAGATATGCTATTAATATCATGCATTGACATAGGTAAGTTGTTTAACAACACAGGGACTACATGTGCCAAAGATCTCTTACCATGGAGGTTAAAATACTTAGGTACAGACAACTTATTTATTCGCCACAGTTGCATGTCAGTATTAATCACACGTCGCTTTATAAATTTGCTGTCAAAGAAGTTGTCACAAATTAACACATATTTATACAATTCTTTTAATGGTAAGAGACTTTGATTCTTATGTACTTCTCTCACATTGTTTTCCTTGACCATCATATGCGCAACAATTTTATTTTGTGGGATAAAGTTTGATAATCCCTACACGAACTAGTGTAGCAAACCGTAGATTAGGATTCGTAAAATTCGTTCGAGTCAGGCCTATACCAAGATGTTATGCGTATATTGAAAACACCAGCTTATCATGCTAGATTAAAAATCTAGTTGCATGACACCCTATAGTAGCTTGTTTGCATGTCAATAGTGCATGCTTGGCGATCTACATCCCCTGCCACATACGCTTCGCCCACTCGAGTTGTTGTTGGCGAGTTCGTGGCTGTATACCTGGAGTATGAAGGGACCCTGCCTACAATGGCCAACAGTTGGCGAGTTCGTGTGCGGCTGTATACCTGGAACAGGTAGAGTTGTCGAGTTCGTGTAGACCCGATATTTATCAATATACTTTTAATTGCTTACAGTTCCATCAATCTTAAGGTTCACATTGCTCATGCCTTTGTAACGCATAGGAGCATGTTTTTGGGGTACGTTTTAATGAATATCATGTAGGGGGAGAATTTATAATGTAGAATGGCTAAATGATGTTTGCGTATGTGCAAAAGAAAATATGCTGGATGGAATTGGGCCTTCTAATTTCTTTCCTCTGGTGACTTCCGGATTTTAACTTGGTTCTGTATTTTTCAGTGATAATGCTCTTGAAATCCATCGATCCTGTCCCTCCAGATAAGCACGTTCTACAATCATTTTATAATCGTGGCATTATACCACAAAACATTCATTGAAATAGATAATTTCGTTTCAATGGCTAGTATTTTTAGTGGGAAATAATTTGACAAATCCTGGCCCTTTGACGGAAAATATAATGCGTGAATGTTTATGTACTCGTGTTCATATGTTACGATCTGAAAATTAATGGCTGTAATAGAAACCATTAATCATACCTTTATGGTTTGTTTAGTTATTCCTGGAGTTTCATGATGCAAACAATAATGGTAGAAACTGCTTGCTTATTTTCTTATGCTATTAATGTCATTAATTGGAGTTGAAATAGATAATATGTAATCTTTTCGAACTTGTCTTTATTAAATTTGACAGTTTTTTGTCCGCAAATATAAATAAAATGTTGTATTAAGAAGGATAACGAAAGGGAGATAAGTGCAAAGAAAACAAGCAAGTTTTTGGTGTTCCAGAGATGGAGGAAGTTTTTGATGGAAGAGATGGAGCAATAAGAGTTAATGAGTTTATAGTGGCCATGAATGATGGGAAGATGGAAGTGGGGTTGATGTGGGGTTGGCGCATTGGTTTCCCATCCCAAAGATCCGGGTTCGACTCACGGGAATGGCAGTTTTTTCAGTGATATTTCGATCACTACTTGAGTATCTTAGTGAGAGAATTGCAAGTGTAGCACCTAGTCTGTCAGATGGACGTTAAATGCTAGACCCATTGGCGCCTTTCCTTCAGAGTAGGTAGGCTAATAACGATGACGGGTTTTTCTCCGTCATTTCTCCCTTTCACTGATAAATCCTACCTCTACCCAGTACCTTTCTTTAGTAAAATGGTGCAATGGACCTTAGCTGTCGAGCACCTCCCCAAAATAACTATTACGACTCAAGCTATTGCTCTTAACCATTCTCTTCAAAGCTTCTAGTTTATTCTCATCATATATTCCACGAGTCTACGTTTCGCAGCCGCACCACACTCCTCTATTTGCATTTTTTCTATTACGTAGTTTTAGAAAGATTCCATGGGTAGATTAATAATTAACGAAAGCAATCCATATACAAACTGATTTTTTTACTTTATCCAAAATGCCTTATATGTATCATATCGTTTCAACTGTTTTATCAATTCCCTCGTGCATGATTTTAAGTTCCGCTCTCCTTTCCCTCAACAGGTAATCTCAGGGGTTTAGTATTTTTAACGTTTAATGTTTAATGTTTATCCAAAATCCTCTTCCATAGATTTGCAAATCCGGTAATGGCTATGTTGTCTTGGTTTGGATTCCTGGTTTGCTAGCGCTTGGAAATTGGTTCCCAAGTCCGTGAATGTCTCCTTTAAAACTGTAAAACTCCTCCCATGCAAAAAAACTAATTTCCGGCTCTCCAACCCTTCTTTAGCTATTATCTTTGCCTTTAGACGTATTGATATATTACTGGTGACGAAAACAACGGGCAGTCCTTTCAGACGCCCCATCATGGCCAAAGCAAAGTTTCCATATCCAATTCTTACATGGTTTATCCGGGTCCCAAGCAGGTTTCGAATGAGTTGTCCATCTATCCATTCCCCCCAACTTGCTCAAGGCTTCCATCAGCTTCTCTTAATCTACCCTATAAAATGAAGCATCCTGATCAAACTCTGTATTCATTTCCACTGCATTCTCCGAGCAAGTAGCCAGCCTATTTATAAACACAAACTGGTTCTTTCCTGAGAACTCATTGGCATTCTACTCCACCCTTTAATTTACAATAATAAGAAAACCCATTGGGAAATCTGCTAATCGCTCTATAGTGTTCGCTATAGAATGAATTACTAAATGAAACATGTGGTTCAGAATATTCATTTATTTCTGGATAGTAATTTTTCTGAAATTTCACTATCCGTAACAATTTTGTCGCCTCCATTTTTCGTAATACAATACTTGTATATCTCCATTTTGCAGTCTAATATTTGATCAATAATCTGGAACGAGGCTATTATTATTTTGTAAAATTATCTGTGTTATTGGTGGTGAACATTTTGGAGCCTATTTATTGTTTTAAGCAACGGTGAATCTTTAACTACGTGCATTTTTGAACGCTTAGTACTACCATGGACTATTCCCCTCTACACCATAATACAATATACACCTCTTAGGTGTGTATTTGATTATGTTACAGTGATCGCTTTATGAATACAGACACTCGTAATTACTTTCGTTTCTGGGACAAGGTATAAAATGTACTTCGTTAGTTTGACGTAATTAAAGATGTGATTAAATATTTAGCTGTGCGGTGATTGGCAGTAGCATTTACATCTAAAGGGACACACTTAGGAAGATGTGAGAGATACGAAAATAATCATTGTGTGTTAAGCGCATTATAATTTGATGGACATCGCCATTAATTGATAGGAAACGGGAGGTTTCCTTGACTGCTCTTCAGAAAGAGAGAATACTTTAGGAAGAGGGTGTAGGGATCTGAAGGAATTCGCCTTTTGTTCTCAGTCTTAATTAATTCTATACATTATGAAATATTTTTAAATGCAGAAATGATGCGCCGACACTGAGAGGTGTGTTATTTGTAGCGGAAAATGACTACGCTACATTTATGGGTTCACCTATCCTATTGTAAAGAATTGTATGATGTTTACGCATAATATTCTTTCTCTACCTTGGGTTTAGATTAACGAAACGATCTTGGGTCTACAGTTATAAATGCCGAGACCATCCTCATTTAAGCACTATGGGGTGAATGTGAAGTTATTGACGCACCGTGAGCATGAGCAGGAATGTCTTTTAATGGCGCTATTTAAGTCACCGGTAAATTGTAACATTTCCCTTCCATGTTAATAATACAATGAACTATAATTTACGGCAGGACAGTCATGGAACGCTCGAGTTGCCACGTAGGTAATTACTGCTGAATATTGGAGCATATCTAATGTGCTCTGATGCGTATTATAGGGTTGTGTTGTTTATTAAAATGCCCACCTCTTAGAAAAAATCCGCAGCTGATCAGAGTATCCCGTGACTTTAGCTGCACGTACCTTTACCGCGAGAGAGGAATAACTTCAATCGCTAGAGAGTGCTCTACAATCGACTGCTACAATAATGCAAGCGGCTTGCAGGGGAGGTTTTAATTTCAAGGGAGTGTGTAAACATTCGCAAAACTATCAATGCATCGTAGAGCAAAATAGGACGAAGCCCTTAGCTATAGGAACAAAGGAGAAAATACTGTGATTGGTACTCACTGAGACAGCGTAATGATCGGACGCTCTTTCCTTCCGAAATGACGGGGGAAAATTCATTCCCGTTCTCCCTACTATCTTTTTTTCGTCTCTCTACAATCCCTCCGCGCTCTACTAGTAGCATTATTATTTTGCTCGGAACTCTTTCCCTGCCTCGTTGTCTTTTTTTATTCCAATTTTTCGCTTTATATCCCCCCCCCCCCCTTCCCTCCATTTCCCCGCCCAGCAGTGCTCTTTCATGCGCGCGCTCACTCTTCCTTTGTTTTTGCGTACGCACCGCGACCCCGCGCGAGAGAGGCAACGCAGCTCTTCCCGTGGACCAAGTGGTCTGGGCTCGGTTTACTCTGGGAGGGCGCTGGGAGCCAAGAGGGACGCGGGAGGTGGGTTGGTAGGTATGTGGAGTGGATGGGAGGCCGGGGGTTGAATAACGAACGGCACGCAATCGCAATCAAGGGAAGCCCAAACGTCATTGAGTGCGGAATTGGAAGTGGAATGGAAGCATGGGGCGGTTCAGGAGTTGGAGGGGGGGAGAGTAAGGGTTGTGGTTGCAGGGTCGGGGGAAGGAGGGGGAGTAGAAAGAGAAGTCGACTGCAAGGCTGCATGCCATTCAGATTTGAAGAGACCCTCGAGCGCATGAAACATACATACCTATGCCACTTGTCAGCTTGGAAAATAATAATTTGTATCCACGGGTGATGCTAACTCGCGGAATTACTTGTGTTTGTGCTAGTGTAGCCGGGCGAACACTGTTTCGGTGCATCGAATAACTAACTCATAAGAGTGAGTGTTTCTTTATTTTTCAGCAATATGCTTTGCCCCTTCCTCATGGACTACGCCTTGTCGTGATGGGATTGGGGCTTGCGTGTTCCCGTGACCCCTAGAGTTGCACTGGCGGGAGCAACATTGCTCCTGGTAGGGTCACCCATGCCAGATAGATCGAAGGGTAGGAGCCTGACGAAAGGTAGTCCACGTACCGTACTCGCAGCGTCTGTTCCTCAGTGAGGCGGCTGTGAGAAGGCGTCTGACCCCAGTGGAGCGGCCTATCAAGTGATGGTGCCACGTTAAAAACACTATTGAGGCAGGCAACGGGAAACCACCTCAAATAAACTCCCAAGAACACAATGGACTTGAGCAAGAGAGAATTGAATCCTGGTAATTACGGTGCCCGGGACCAAATTAGTGGGACGGGTGTCGTGCCCGGCAGCAGGGTAAGCAAGGACTCTGCGGTCGTCAACTCACGAAATCCTTGCACGTAAAGAAAGACAGCAGCAACGGCAGCAGTAGCGGCGGGGAAGAAGAAACCAGAGAAGAGAGAAACAATGCTAAAGATAGGGACATGGATCGTTAGGACGATATTAAGGGCAGGAAAACTAGAAAACATTAAGCGTGAAATGGAGAGGGGAGAGATCGAGTTTCTGGGATTAAGCGATGTAAGATGGAGAGACCAGGGGGGTTATTTTGAAATCTCACTTTAGTGAGAATACGTCATAAAATGTCACTTTTTCGTAGTTAACTCGGCCACCCAGGCGGCGTGACCATCTTCGGATCACAAGCGATGAACTGCCGGTCATGTGCTGGTCTTTTAGACGATTCATCCGCTCGATCCGTATCTTTCGACTCTTGATACGGATACGTTTCATTATCTCCGCCCTCTATTAGTTCCCATCTCATCTCCATAAAGAACGTGACATGGAGCCACCATCGTTTTCACTTGAAGCTTGAGTTGGAAGCAAGAGCGTGAAAGATACAAACGATTTTAAATTTTATTGTTGGACATTGTATAAGGAAATTATCGGACATAAATTATCTTGACAGTTCATACCAATAATTAAAATGATAGGGACAAACAATTTTTCACTCACCTTCACCGTATTCCTCCATTTTTGAAGAATCCGTCAGGCACTCGTTTGTTTATTCAAATTTGGCGAGATCGGCAGCAGATAGCGCCACCGACAGAAGCTTCGACAATTCACGAACCGTTCGTGAGCCGATCATTAAGAGAGCGAAACGGATCTCCCGCCTTCCCGCAAAGAGTCATTAAAAAGATGGGATTACAAAATAACCCCCCAGGATGACTTCTGGATGAAAAGTACAAGGTTATATACAGGGGAGGGGTATAGAGCCAGCGGGGAGTAGCAGTTGTAGTAAATGAAACATTAGGAAAAAGGGTATTGAATGTGGAACAGGTAATCGATAGAATACTAGCTATCGAAATCAAAGCGAAGCCGGCGAATGTAGTCGTAGTACAGGTTTACATGCCGACAGGGGGACTAAGAGAAGAAGTTGACGAAGTATATGACCAGTTGGAATAATTAATCGGGAAAGTAAAGGGCAGGAAGAAAATAATAATTATGAGGGATTCGAACGCTGTAATGGAATGGAGGGACGGAAGTGAAGTAGGGGAGTATGGTCTGGGTGTAAGAAATGACCCGGGAGAGAAAGCAGTGGAGCTCTGTAGGAGAATAACTCAGTGATTACAAACACATGGTTTAAACACCACCCTAGGTGTAGGTACACATGGAAAATACCGGGGGATACTGGGAGGTACCAACTAGACTACATCATGATTAGACAAAGATTCAGGAACAGAGTAAAGAATTCGCATAGTTTCCCAGGGGCAGATGCCGACTCCGGCTATAACTTGGTGGTGATGGAATGTGGGATGAGACTAAAAAGGTTGAAAGTAGGAAGGAAAATAAAAACGTGGGATGTAGGAGCACTGATTGGAGGGAAGAGGAGGGAGTATCAGGAGATGGTGGATAGATGCATGAGGGAAGAGGAAGAAACAAGAGATGAAGGATGGGAAATGATAAAGACAGGCATAAAAGAAGCAGCTGAGAAAACAATAGGAACAGTAGACGCTAGGAGGATCAAGAAACCATGGGTATCAGCAGAAATGATGGAAAGGATCGAGGAAAGAAGGAAATGAACAAATGTAAATACAGAGCTAGGCAAAAAGCGTTATAAATAGACAAACAATAGGCTTAGGAGAGAAAAAAAGAGAGCAAGAGAAAATCGGTGGAGTCGGCAACGCGAGGAGATGGAGAGACTCCCGAGAGAAGGAGAAATAAGCAGTCTATACTCAAAGTTTAGAATGTTATCGGGAATCAAGAAATGGAAAACGGTCTCGTGCATAAAAGACAAAAGGGGAAATTTGGCAATGAAACCAGAGGAGGAGGGAATATGATGAGGAACTGCATGATAGCGAAAATAGGCCTAGGAACTTGGACATAGAGGAGGAAAAGGACGTAGATCAGGATGACGTGGACCCCGGAATACTGGATAGTGAGATAGAAAAGGCAGGTAAAGCGGTGGGGATAGATAACATCCCAGCTGAGCTTCTGAAAAACCTTAGAAGAGGGGGAAGGGCCAGATTTTATGAACTTGTTCGTAGAATATACGAGGAGGGGGCTTGGCCGGAGGATTTCGTAAAAACCGTGCTGATACGTGTACCGAAAAAGAGGGCGACAAAAGAGTGTGAAGACAATAGAACGATAAGTTTGATTTCTCATGCGGCAATGTAGTGCTTAGAATCATTTATAGGAGAATAGAAATGAGAGGAAACAAATTCCTAGGTGAGGATCAGTTTGGATTTTGGAAGGAGAGAGCCACTCGAGATGCGATTGCAGTGATGAGAACGCTAGTGTAAATGAATTTAGAATACAATTAGGATGTATTGGTGTGCTTTGTTAATTTCGAAAAGGCGTTCGACAGAGTGAGGTGGGACAAGTTAATGGAAATAATGCGGAATATAGGAGTAGATAGGAGAGACAGGAGACTGATCCGAAATTTATACATGGCGCAGAAGGCGCAAGTGAGAGTAGCCGATGGAGAATTGGATTGGGCCCAAATAGGGAGGGGAATTACGCTATATGTGCGTATAATCTTGGAGTGAATGGTTTTAGTTGACTTGTGGAATTTCATTCTATTAAATTTGTTATGTTATTAAATTTGTTATGCAATGTTATTATGTTTTTGCATGCCATATCACTAATTCGTCCCTATGAAGATGATCACAATTTTTCGCTGAAAATTCAAATTATCTGAAATTGTAGGTACTTACAATTCAAGCTACCACAAGGGTGTTTAAGAGTAGGAGGCCTTACAAAAGGCGTTCATTGCCGACGTGTAAACAATCATATTGTTGCTCAAAAAAAGTACCAATTACAGTCTTAAAAGATCATTTTCCTTGGGAACGTTGCAACTTCTCGTGGAATGCAGCCTCTTACCACAAAATGACATCATTCCAGAAAAATTCAGCACAAATCCCGTAAAATATTTTTGGCTGCGAGCCAGAAGGTTGCAAGAAGTTATGAATTCTACGAAGGATTGAAAAAAATCTTTACTGGAAACAAATTATTTGTAGTTTTCGTGCTGAGAAGTAAAATTTTTATTATAGAGTTTAAGTGGAGGTTCTATACATTTGTCTCCATCTTGAGTGCTGTTTCTGGTTTTTTTCATGCAAGATAAGTCTTTCAGTTATTTTTCTGTAACTTCAGTTTTAATTAGATAGTCTTGCCTTAGATTACATGACACTATGAATTGTTTTAATTCCCGGAGGATACGATTTAAGGATAAACTCAACGAAAAAAAAATGTTCCGTATGCAGACTCATGTGGGTTCAGTTATTAAGATTTTTTTTCCAGACATTAAAATTATCGCAAAGCAATGTTAGTTTCCAGTGCCTTGTGTTCAGTTTGTCGCATTACTATTGTATTTATTGCCGTAAAAAATCGCGAAAGAATAAGCAAGTACTCTTATTTCATTGTATTCTTTCGGCATGTGTATCGATTGTCAGTCACTGATAGGCCACTGTTACATAGCAATTAATTTTTCCACCGAAGAAGAAAAATGAATCTCTTGGCATTAAAAAGAATTTATATGTTTCCATACACCCAGAAGACATGACAATATATATTTAAAGATTTGTTCTGTAAAATGAATTTATTAAGAAACAAAATTTAGTCAGTAAAGTAGACATACCTTCCGCTCCCCTCAATATGTATCAAGCAGAATTTATTATGCCCGCACCAGAACTACTCTGTGTGTATAAATTAATCTTATTTCTTACGAGAATAGTCGTTGAAAGACTTCACAGAAAATTATAGCAGGGATATTCGAGCATACATAGTTGATGACGGTATGTTCATACCTTAATGCTTCTTAATATTTTTAGTAGTACCCTGCCTTGCAATGATATTATCTAAAAAATGTCCTTTTGCTTTCTTTGAGGATTTCAATTCAGCATCAGCATGCTTCAATAGGCTTGGTCGTCAACTTAAATGTTGGTAGCATACACTAAATGGTATTCTCTTTTCTGTTTTTTCAATTGTTCGCGCATGACAAAAAGATTTTTCTGTCAGCATCGGTATTTATTACGATCATGTACTTATCAATATGTAATATGCGTTCAAGGGTTAAACAGCAGTTGTGCTAAGTCAAAAAATCATCATAATAATGTAATGCTTACAAGGCAGGGCAACATAATAATATAATGCTCACAAAGTGTTTATATATATCCTCGAATGATCACTACTCGGGTATTGATGAAGAATATACTTATTTACGAGGTACCCTTAAATTTATTATCAAAATGATTCCTGATGTTTCTTTGTTTATGATTTGTTTCTCATATCTTTGATTTAATTCAAATCATTATCAATCATGGCAATAGTATTTAAACTATGTAAGAAGGAGACTCACGCTCATGTGCTACGGAAAAGAAAAAGAGACGAAGAAAAATAGTGACAAATCTTGTGGAACCTTTAAGCATGCAGGTAAAAATAGCATAAAAGTGCTCACCTACTTAATGCCGAATACAATTGCATTTTACTGCGGCGATTTTCTCTGTTGACTGAGGTTTAGTATTTTGTTGGGGATCAGGATATCTCAATGGCTAGATCACTGTCTTCCTATTCTGAGGACACGGGATCGAATCCTGGCAGGGTATACCCTTCAGTGGTATTCCGATCTCTGTTTGCGAACGGTCAAGTATTGTCTTCCGTATATCGGGTAGTACGTCAAACTGTGGACCCCTTGCCCCCTTTTGTTATCAGTATGCTAATTCCATTGCTGAGTTTCTTACCCTTTTTAACTCCCTAAATTCCTTACTCGACCCAACCACTCATTTCTTCTAAATGGCGTATTTGACCTTAGTTGTCACTCGTCTCCCCTAATAACAACGTTATGTAGTCGCTTAATGAGCGAGTGACTTTCTATTATACAAATAGAGAATTCGTTATAGTTATGGGCTCTACTTAGAGGAGCGAAATTGCTTAAAACCAATTTGAAAGTAAGTCCTGAACGAAAAAAAATCTTGAATCATGTTTTGTACACCTTGTGGTACTGTTGTGTCTTTCCGAATCTCATCGCTTGGAGAGATAATATTTTGAATTGTAATGAACTGTCATAGTGATTGATTTCTGTGTGTGCACCAACGTCATTTGTGCAGTACAAATTTATGCACTAAGTAGTACAAAGGGTAATTCAACTCTAGTCACAACATAATCATAATTTTATGGTCTACTCGATGTGAGTATAATCAAAATTACATTATCGCGCAACCTGGAATTTCTTGGCTTCAAACTATATGCGAAAATAGTTTTTTAAACTTCGAAAAAATGTCTCTGGGAGTCTTAAAGCATTTGGATACTTTCCAAGAAGAATCTCAAGTCCTCCGAAGAGATTTATTCGTTTCCCTCCTTTATGCCGCTTCCATTATGCGTCATATGAATGAGGAATGTGACGAATAGTTAAGGAGCGCGTGAGTTATATGAGTTTTCGGACCGGATCGGCCTCCTCTGCTGAACACAGAAAAGGATGAAGGAGAAGAGGGTTAAGGGTCGCATTATCTCGCAGATCTCCCCTTCCAAGAATAAATTTTTGCAAATTTTGCGTGTAATGACTATCAGTCATTATTTTGACTCCGCTTTGGAGACTTCAATACCATCATATTCTCATCGTGCGGAAGGACTGCGGGGTGATGAAAGTTTCAATACATTGAATTTTCAATTCAGATTTGCATAAAAAATGAATTCCCTATAGCTTTCAAATTTGTCTCAGAAGAAGATAAATGAATTTTGTAATGGTCTAGTTTCCATTCCGATTCCATTTATCTGCTGATTCAGAGATGTTATTGCTGGATAGAGTTACATAAATAAACTTGCGCTTAAAGAGCCAAAGGAGTGTGGAAAAATATCAAATCTCAGATGCATGCATTGTAAGCAATGGACGAATTTTAATATCGTGCGATTGAAAACAAGAATTTTCCTAAATTTTAATAACATTTAATTCCACAGCTCAGCGTAAATTTTAGATGTAAGCCGCTGAATGTCTTAAGTTACAATGAACTCCATGTCCATTTTTATAGTTCATGAATGTTTTGGAAGTTATTGTATAAGCATTAGTGTTTTAGAGCCCGAAACCGAGATGATCCTACAAATTAGAACACAAACACGCAGTATAAGATCATGCCTTTAAAAATCTAGTGTAAACTGGAATGGCTAGAAAAGGCTAGGCTATGTTTTACAAGGATTTGCTGTTTTGGGGCTGTATATTTCGTGGTGTTTCGATGTGCAGGTGGACATTCGCGCAGATTGTTGACATTTCTGTATCTTTTTACGCGGGAGGAGCGTGATGGAGAGCTGATGAATGCAGCGGGAAGCAATAAAAGCAGTGATATGCATGGTTGAAAAAGGTGATTTAATTTGAGGAGATATATTCTGCAACGCATCTCTAAAATGTGCAAACAATGGCACATAACTCATCTCCTTTTTCTAGATTCCTTCCAACCCTCTATTTTCTACGGTGCTCGTACCCCACTCTCAGGCTTGCCAGTTATTTTACAAGGGACTTAATTAATATGTCTTATTTTCCCCAAACGTGTAGTTTCTCAAACATTAGCAGACTTTTACCTAAACAACACTTTGATGCAATCTACGGTAAACGTATTGTTACAGAATTATATTCGAAAATATTATTAGACAAATGATTTAGATGAGATCATTATAACCGTGGACGCATCTCTGTTGTGAAGTATTTGAATTCATAACAAAAACTGCCAGTTTCTCAATTGCTTCAATGTTGAATATAATATTGAAATAAAAATGGGATAGAAAATGCAAATCATGCAGTTGTTATTATTGAAATCATTTGTATCTCGTCTGCTAACTACTAAGTACGCTGATTCGGAAATATTACACAATAAATTAATAGTTAATTAGTATGAGGTGGTAGGAATGTGGAAATTTCAGCCCTGATGGGGGAAGGTTTTTCATTCTTATCATTCATTTACTAAATATATTTTATGTTGCTGTGTTTTTATGTTTTGCTGCAGAAAAGCGTCATAACTAGAAGTACATGGAAATAATGGTGATTCTTTCGCCAAAGATTTTAGTGAAATTTTCAAATATGGTGTTTTAGGTATTGTAATGAAGCATTCGTTGCCTCTATCGAATTACGTGATAGTTCCTATAAGCATGACATTAGCTGTTGTCTCAGCGTTTACCTTTGTTTATTCTTACTCTACGTTGAAGACTTTTAAGAAAACCTCGGGACATAAAACAGCTTTATAAGGAACTAAGCGGCAAATGTACTGCATTGACTTTTATGGTAAAATTTGAAACAGGTGGACAGGTTTTTTTAAAACATTTTTGAAACAGGGTTTTAAAATTGTGTGTAAGTGAAAGGTTGTTTTCTTGAATCACCCACCTCATCTTTCTCTGCCTGCTCCTATCCCTTCTAATTTTTTGAAATCCCTGTCCTGGGTTTCTCTTCTTGATTGTATAACAAAGATTCATAATGTAAATGACGTTAACTGCATGCTTAAATTTCTGCTTAGCAGAGCACCTAACTGGTTTATTCAAAGGGTTTCTTTGAACATAAATTGGATATCCGTGTGTTAAAGTGAATTTCATTATTTATTGAAAATATTTTTGCAAAAGAATAAAATGCATGCAGCGATTGAAATATTGTATAACTTTTAATATGCTTATTTGAGAGAGGTATTTGGAATTTTAGCCATATTCCGGTAGGTTTTTCCAGATGCATAACTTAACCATCTATGGTGAAAAAAAAATGAAAGGGATTTTATTAGGTACCGAAGTATGGCAGCTGATGAAAAATCTTTTAAAAGCCTCTTATCGATAAGGATTAGCGGAATCCTAAATTTTGTTGTTGATATTGTCATTTGAAAACTTTTTGGTTTAGTATTTGCAACTGTAGCTTCCTGAAATGTCTGTTTCGAATAGAGGGTTTTTTATTTTTTCGACGATAAGCCTGCGGACCATCCCTTCTCCACCCGTGGATCTAGTGAGGGCACTGTGGATTGTTATTTGTTATTTCCTGCTGTTTAGGGGGAATTAGATTCGTGACGCGGTGTTTACATAATTTTTATGCATTTTCTGCTTTTGATAAATTTTACGAGCTTCAAATTGCTACTATCGGCACCAAAAATATGTCCCACTCTATTACATTATCTTATTAAAACAAAATAAATGTGTTACTGCATCTTGTAACACATAGCAGTACTTAGTACAAAACGATTCTACTTGGTAGAAGTTGGTGATAGTGAAAAATCAGAGAAACATAAATAATGGAATGTCTTGCATGATAATTTTGAGTAAGTGAAGCTCAATATTACCTTTTTTATCAAATTCTCGTGTTTTAGATATATCCCGAATAAACTATGCAAAGGTGATTTTTATTTAAATTCCAATTATGCTCTCGGATACGTAAAACTGCAATGTATTATCATTAACCTGAATGCTTGGGTTATTGGGAAGTTTTTAGGAATCGTTTCTACAGTACAACCCGAACAAACCAGCTTTATTCGAGGGAAAAGTGGGCAAGAATTTGTATTTGTTGAAAGTGTATAGACCTATGACTATTTATTATAAATTCACAAGCTTTTTACTCCTTGATAATTATTTTGTTATATTTAACATCAAGTTAAGATGGATAATGATGAGTCGCATTTCGGGTTTTGTTTGCGTCCGGATTATTATAACTGGTAATGTTACGGGGGCTTTGTGAATACGTAATGCGCTTTCCATAGATGTGACATAACGGCGTGTTTCCTGTTAGTGACACTGAGGGGCAAAGGACATTGGACCCTTAGTCAGCCTTACCTTGTTTTCAGAAGAGACGGTGAATAGGATATTGAATTTAATTTTGGAGAGGGTAAAGATATTTAGGTACCCTCTAGGGTAAAGAGGGTAAAGACAGGCTAATTCTTTCCCGTAAATTATTGGGTCAAAATTGAAAATGAAATAGAGTGAGGGGAAAGGGAAGAGAGATAGAAGATATTTTTGCTGAAATAATGAGAAATAAAAAATAAGTCTAAATTAGTAGACAAAAAATAATTTTCGTGAAGCGTTTATGGCATTCGGAAGGCTATATCGATATATAAGCTAAAGAAATGATTATTGGAGGAGTTCGGCATGATTTTTTGGTCGTATCCTAGATCTTTTGCGAAAGAATCTTGCTAACGGCTTAAATCCCAAGTATGTTTTCTACTTTATATAATGCCAATAGTGGCCTGCTCATTAAAGAAATTGTAAAAAGAAACTGCTAATTTTCTTAAAACAATTCAATGCAAAAAATATTAATACAGGTATATAGGTCTATATATCGGTCTAATTTTGGTTAAAATGGAAAGAATATTTGTCAGTACATTATTATTCATAATTCTATCTGTCAATCTTTTCAACAGTTAGTTTATTTCAATACGGAAGTTTTGGAATACATACTTGCGGTATGTTAGGTAATGTTCGGTTGGTTGGTTATTTAGGGGAGGCGACCGACAGCTGAGGTCATTTGCGCCATATAGGATAGGTGGGTAATTGGGTAATGGTAGGAGTTTCTAGGGAACGGAGGAAGAGTGGAGAGAAACCCGGCGTCGGCATTAGCCTACTCTTACCGAAAGGCGCCAAGGGGACCACGGCTTAACGTCCCATCCGACGGACGGAGTACTGTACTTGAAATGCCCTCCACTAGGCACTCAAGCGGGGACCGGTTTTCCACTGAAAAAACCGCCGCTGCCGGGAATCGAACCCGGGCCCTCGGGATGGGAGGCCAGTACTCTAGCCACCACACCAACCCGATCCCCAGGTAATGTTCGGGATGGCGAATCATCTCCAATGTATGTGCTATGAATCAACAGTGTATGAAAGTTTTGAACTCACACCGTGTGTACCAAGGGTGCTGGATTTGAGCTCGGAAGGCATTTTGCAATGTCGTCGATGCTACGTCATGATGTTGATTATTTCTCGAAATCAAATTACTCACATTTGTCTACGATAGATTTGAATGTCGGGAGGGAGTCAAATAGACAGAACACTAGGATGCAATGATTATCAGTGCCTTTAACTTTGGGAATTATGATATCTGATACATAAAAGAATATCACGAGAGCTGAAGCTGTTATGTAATAAATTTAATATACTCGACGGCTAAATTAGAGACAACTGCACCACTTTGCTACGGTTCCCGATAAGCATCTACAGCTCTACTGCGGCTGAAAACTGCCCATTATCATGTGTGCTCATAAAACAAGCATTTTTTGATGTTTTGGGGAGGAGGGATAGAATACTGCATATCACCAATTATCACCAATTGTGTGTCTTATGTTTGACTACCTCATTTAATTCTTGGAAATGCTTGAGGCCAATTAGATACAAAGCGTTAACTTAACTTAGGTTAGTTTAAAATTCAAGTATATACTTCAAATATTATATCTTTTTATGATATATTATTCATAGTATTCCGCCTAATACTCCTATTTCTCTCTATAACCTGAATTTTTAATTATGTTAATTACAGTCCCTTGAAAGGGCCAGCCTTCAGATATTCCTCATGAAGCAAATGGACTGCGCAAAATAAAGAGTTTTAGTACTAGGCTATATTGCGCTAAGGGGTATTCGAGTCCACCATTCATCCTGTATTGGTCAAACTCGCTTCATTCTTGCTTGCCATGGGGGCGAGATAAGAGTTATCAGCTGAAAGTTTGGGATTTATCACATCAATCGATTATTGCGAAGGGAAATAAGTCGCACTCGTCGAAGGACCATAAAATCCGTTCTGTCAACGGTTTACGCTCGAACGTTTCGGACGATAATTTTTGTGAGTGCCATTTGCTGCGTGATTTCACAGATTAATCTGAAGTGTCGATGCCCAATGGCAAGCTAGAGTACGTCTCTATAAAGGAGGCTCACGGCTTTGGTTAGAAGAGTGAGGCATGCCAGTTTTTATATGATTTAGAGCTCAGAACATGCAAACAGAGATTGCATGAATAAGAAGGATGTTTATTTAGGAGTTTTTAGATAGTAGTGAAGAGGTTTAGTTACTGAATTGTAGAATTTGGAATATCTTATTGCTAGGAATGATAAAGTCAGAAAAAATCCTATAAATATTTTCTACCAATGCTTTTATTTCGTGTTTTTTTAAGTTTAAATACTAATGTTGCTGTTTTCACTACGTGGTAGTGTTGTTGTTTTAACTATTTTTTATATTGCCGGGATATTAATGATTTTAGATGATGCCTTCTCACATGACCACTTGTGTTTTTTTCCTCCCGTGTTGCGTCGATTGGCTCCAAATGATGTTTTATTCCGTCCGTAGCTTCTTTAGGAACCATAAATTGCCCTCGATCATACTTTTTTTTGTAATCGTAATTGCTATTTTTTTCAGTTCACTTTGTTTTTGAGTTATTAAATGGTGATATGTTCATGAGCGACCTTGAGAAATATGTTCGCATTCTTACAGCTCAAATTATTTGATAGTTGGGAATAACTTGACCGAGTGACTTTCCGTCAATGACTCATAAAAAATGAATCACGTATCTAAACATTAGTGAAAAACGGTAACATATTCATGTTACGATGGTTGCGAGGTTTACAACTGAGATTGCGAGAGTTATAAGATTAAGGAAAATGAAACAATTGAAATAAACAGTAGAAGAGACTACTATTATTTGATAATTGCAATAATTAACAAAAAAGAACAGGAATGGGTTAAATTGTGAACTAGGTACATTAAATCTACTAATTTGTGCGTCAAAAATTAGCATAGACATAATAGTCTAAATCAAAATTAATGAATAAATAAATATGAGTTAATCTGTGTGGTGAAAGACAGGGATTTAGGTCAATGGACACTTGCCAATACATGATAGGTGTTTCCGCTACGTTCGTAGCTTTCGGGTAATGGACACTTCTGTGAAAAGGGGAAGGCCTCTGTTGCCAAGTGTTACTATGGAATCGGAGGCGGCAAACGCTTAAGCTGGAAGAGCCAAAACTAGCGAAAATTTAATAAGTATTAGATTGCCCATACTTTGGCAAACAAGGAGGAATAAGAATTATGCTATAGCGAATAAAAAGTTTTTATTAAATATATATGTATAAACCAGTCGTTATAACTTTATGCCCCGTTTTCAAGTTGGCATAATCGAATGATCATGTGACAGTTTCATTTACTGATGCCAGTATTACCTTTTTATAAAGAAAGCATGAGAGTTTAAGACTCATTTTCAATTTTACTTTAGAACTGCATGTACATACATACGTAAGGGATAGAATATGGCTCGTGAACTACAGCTTGCCAAAACCTGCTTTGAAATAACGGGGATTCAGAAGCAGATGGTGACGAATGAAAATAATGAGATGGATGGTGTAGAAGGAATGGCTGAATGATGGGTGAAGCAGGAAGCTAGGCAAGGTTTAACTTTAGGAATCAGTACGGATACATATAATATTTAGCACATCTTCAAAGTGTTATTTCTCTGTATGAAACTGTAGAAACAGACTTAAAGAGATATAAGCAATCCATAAAAGAAAATGCTTCTTCTACCAATTGCCAAAGAGGCCCCTATGTATCCTCTACACAACTTATCAAGGAATGGGAAGAATATGGAAGGGAAACCGGGAAACTTCGCTTCCAACGAATGGCCGAGTCGAGAACGGTCAATCTTTTTTAACCAAATAACAGTAAACGATCGTTTTTTCCACTCTCTTTCTGGCCGTAGGAAGAACAAAGCAAAGGATATGGGAGGAGGTGATGTAATATGCTCGATAGGGGATTTCGGGGGAGCTCGGATCTGCGGCAAACGAAATGATTTTAGAGCCAAGAGAAAATACGTGCTCCTGTGGATGTGGAGTTGGAGGGGATGAGGAGTAAGAAGGGTGGTCTATGGAAGAGAAGGGATCTTGGGGAAGGACTTGAAGCTATCGAAGCAGGTCCGCCTCTGAGGAACAGTTTCCATCGCGCGGCCGCGACTCCGTGAGAGGAGAGGCGGCCAAAAAGAAGATATCCTATAAATTACTCCATATCCTCCCTCTCCCCTTCTCGATCCCCTTATACCCTGCTCGCTCCCCAAAACGTCCCTGCCTTCCTCACCGCCTTAAGATCCTTTCTACTCGGTCTTATCTCCCCCGAAAGTCTCTTTTCATCCTTTCAATAGACTTCGGTCGAAAAGTGGGCGGGTCCGTCCATTGCTTTGCCTCGAGAGCCTTCTTTTTAATTTTTTCCCCCTTTTCCCCCTCCCCCACCGTCGATGTTTCTCTCGATATTTTATCGTTTTGCCCCGACCATCGTCCTCCTTCAACCATCCCCCAGCATCCCCTTCTGTCCTCCCGTTTTCTTGTTTCATGTGTCCTCCTTTTCCACCCCATCAAAAGGATGGCCGCGCGATTTGGACTCGACCTCCAGTCGGCTTGCTATGAGATTGAAAGCTTGGGGTGGGAAAGGGTGGGGGCGCTGATGGATCAAATCCTTACATTTCTTTTGTGGCCCACTTCGGAGCCACCCACGCGCTTTATTTTTGCTACTATATTTTGCGACGAGATCCATTAAATTTGAGTGTGCCATCACCTGCTTTTACCACGTTTTACCGGTACGGGGGACCCGAATGAAAAATATCAGTGAAGTGCCATTCAGTACCAATATATAATTATTTTCAGCTATATATTTAAAAAAAATATGTTATTTGCGAAATAAAGTATGCTTTGCAGCCAAGTGAATTGCAAACGCGTTATATTTTCGCCAAATTCTTTTACATCTATGCGATGTGAAATTTTTTTATGTAGCGTGTAAGCTATGCTTACTATTTCAAACTGTTAATCACTAAACTTTGGGGCTATTACCTGAGAGCTAATACTTAGAGATTTGGTCATATTTTATGCCTGTCGGAAGTATAATTTTGTGGTATTTTCACCTTCTTATCGAAAGAGGAGAGCTGTCGTCAAAACTTGTAAGCAACTATATGCTCTTTGTGATAGGCTTGTTAATCGCTGTATAACAGCATTCTTTTCTGTTAGGTAGTTAATACGGACGTACTATCATATCTCTTGCGGTCTCCAACTTTGACGTTTCATATCCCCAAAGCTCTTGGAAAATTAAAAATTATTTCCCCTTTTATGTGACGTTCTTTTTTATTTGGAAACTTACATACTTAATGAATGGGAAATATAAAAAGAAATCCCAAATCGACAAATATTGTTTTATCACTGAGGGGAGCTGACTTATCGTTATCATTGCTTGGCTACCTCGTTTAGTAATGCCAATCAGTAGGTTTCATTTGATTGCATCTCATTGCATCAAGTGAAGAGTTGTTTCATACTCACGTATTCCGTAGATTAATTAATTCCCTGATCCTTTTCCATTTAATACCATTGAGTCACGAGATATTGGCAACAAAGCACGTTGAACTAAGTAATGTTGTTTAGCCCGTCAGATACTGTACTCTAAGATTTATGATTGTCACTGAAGTGTATAAATTTGTGGTGTGAATCAAAATCGATGGAATAGAACGGAACAAATCAAACGGAAACAAATCAAACGGAATCAGTTCTTAAATTATGGCTTTAATTTCATGATTTCTGCTGTATTAATGCACAAGAATTTATCACTGAAGTTATAGAAGTCCCTTAATCTATCAGGTTGTTATATTTATATTTTATTTCCAGCATGCATCTCCTGCTATGCAGGAGATCAAATGAGAATTATAATTTATTTCCAGAATTATTAGTTATGCAGATGATCAAGTGAGAAGTATAATACTTATTAGGTAAATGACAGTTGCGGGATTCAGGGTGGCAAAGTGCTACTTAACGATGCAAAACCTGTGGGTTTGAATCCCTCTTAGAACATGGGTGCTGTTCTTACTTCGAGTTACTTAGATCAGACTTTGTGACGTAGCCTTAAAAGTCGGAGGATCAGAAAGCCTAATTTTGATGATAAGGTAAATAATAGCTGCTGAATGAATCTCTCTTTGATGAGTATTTTAAGATAATATATTTAAAAGCTGTTTTTGCCAACGCACCCTAAAATTTCAGTACCGCCAGCCATTGAATAAACACCTCTATATTGTCCATTAATCCTTTAAAGAATGGTACCAAAACATAAATTTATATAAATAAATATTTGAAATATAAATATTATATTTATTATTTTATAAATATAAATTAATCATTTAGTTAATTTATAAAATTATAAGTAAAAATAATATCTGAATTGAGTGGAGCTAGGGAAATATTCATCCAAAATTTATTGGTGCGATACAGGCTGGTACGGCCACTTAATGAAGACGTCCCCACATCTATTTATATCTCATGTCGCTCTTTCCTCTGGCTTCCCCATCCCCTCTCTGAAACACCGAGCCGTCTTTGCAGTGGCGTGAGCCCTTTTCATTTCTCACCTACCCTCATGGGAGGGTCACAGAAAGGGGTTCTCTTTCCCTTTGCACCCCATCCCCGTGCGCTGCCCTACCGTCGTCACTTCTCATCCCGGACCGCCCTTGGAATCTTCCTTCTTTCCTTGTCAGACACCGCCGCCCTTCGACACCTCTCTCTCTCTCCTGAAAAGATAAAGAAAGAAAGAGCGAGGGGGGGGGGGGGTAGAAAAATAAAATACGCCAACACGCACAGAATCACACTCGCACGCACGCGTTCTCGCCCCCTTACTGATGTTTCCCTCGCCGCGGGAGAGGGCGGGGTATGGAGGGGAATGAGGGTGGGGTGTCGTTCGTTCGGAGTGTATGTGCGTGGGGGAGGAGGTTGGTGGAAGGGAGGCATGTGTGATGCGAATCCCCTACACTCGAGAGGAACCCCTCTTCGCGCTTGTGAAGAAGGTGGAGGGGGAGAGAGAGAGAGAGGAGTGAAATAGAGGCAGCCAAACTGTGTCGGATTTATGGGGCTGGAACTGGAGCGGGATCTTGGGGATGGTTTCTCGCCGCGGGTGGGAGAGGAGCAGGAGAGGGAAGGGTGGGAAAAAAAAGGAGCTGCTCGTGGATGGAAAATGGATTCCAAGCGGAGGAGGAGTATTTTCGTCGGGGAGGGCGTGCGGCTGAATCAGAATAAGGAAGAATGATAGGGGTGTTGCAATGGGAGGGACAGACTGGTTTAGCGGAAAAGGGGCGTTTTTAGATAACGGCATTATGAGAAGGGATCGTTACGGTCCTCGCCCTCGCATGGAGTATTTCTCCGTTTGCTCTGTTACGGTCTTAGCGTTAAGTTCATGATCGCGTGGTTGACTGCACTCGGTTAATGATTTCCGCCTCTTCAGCGCTTGCTCTGAATAGTAAATTTATGCTTTATTATCTTTCCTCGGCGCCTCAGCATGAGGACTTATGACCATGTGACAGTACCCATCGATATTTTACAGTAAATTATCTTCAGGTACCAAAGTATAACATTTTTAAACGCATTGGAACAGTAAATATCGTCTCAAACTATACTGTTTTATCGGAACTTTAACTTCACTTTTAATGGGACATTAATTGAAAATGTATGCAAATTATTCAGTCTCAAAAATGGCTGAAAATAAAGTACGAGAATTTTATATTTTCAATAACTTTAAAATGACCTAAAACTCAATTGAAATTGACAAATGTTGAAGTGACCACTGTCCACATCTACATCGGTCAATATGTTAATCACTGTGGATGTCAACTCCGTGCTCACTTTGAATTTAATCATTGCGGAGCACGAGGCAAATCCCGGCGAGCAGAACTTTTCACGAGCCACGAGGGCAAGGGGTGGGGCCCCCCAGAGGTAAATAAACGCGTACATAACGCGAGAGCAAAGTCGTTTACAGTGGAGGGGCGAGAGAGACTGTGGGGGGGAGGAGAGGACATTCGCACGTAAATATATACGTCAGGCACTCTCCCGAATCCATCAATCTACGTAGCAGGCGAGCCTGGGAGCTGTGCCCTCTCCTCCATAATAAACGCCTCGCGACAGCGCTCGATTCCGTGGGCTTGCGTAGCCTGCGGGTACCACCCCTGTTCCCTTCCCCTCCTTCAAAACGCGTTCGAATTCTGATCGAATTCTGATCATTCTTTGGTGGAAATGGCGGAATGAACTTTCTCGTCGGTGTGTTATAAAAACATTTTGCTGTATGAGAGACCTGTTTCATTAAAGGAGTGTATGCTTAATATTGCAATGTAGAAACGTTAACGTAGGACCTGAGGACATGGAACTGTGGCACCAACTTTTGCATTTGTTACTTATTGTACCCTTACTTACCCTTTTCGCAATAAATAGAGAGGGAAAGGACAGGATCTCTAAAAAGGTATATGACGTGTATATTCATAAAAGTATCACAATAAATGAAGTACAATAAAAAGGTCATGGGCGTTACAGACACGATTTAAGATGCACAAAAATAGTTCTCAGAAATATTCCATGCGGGGGCGAGGACCGTAACAATCCCTTATCATAATGCCGTTATCTAAAAACGCCTCTTTTCCGCTTAAAAAAATTTTGGTGGTGCTGCCGCGTTTCTCTACTTGAAAACGTTGATACCGGATACTAACGTTGATACTGAGTGCAAAGGAGAGAGGGTAGGTCTAAATTGAGTGACATATGGAAAAGTAAGGTTGAAGAGGTGAAAATGTTGATGAGGAATTAGGGAACGAGGAAAAGATAGTATCAGAATAATTTGTAAATCTCAAGAATAACGAGTTTGGGTCTTGAAACGACCTATATGCAATATTCATATGCAATTATCTAGATTTCAAGTTGATGATGGAAAGCTGAGTACGGATCGAGGAGTTTAAAGTGTATTCAATTCCAATCATCCTATCCAGTCATCCAATATGTTATATGCAGTTATAATATTTTGACATTGCGTACAGGTGCATATGAAGCAAGAGATGCAAATTGAGGGCAAGTATTAATTACTACAGGGATTTTGACTGTTCATTTGGATGCAAGGGTTAAAAATATTTGGCTAAAACTACATGTACATGGGCATAATACCCTGCGAGCCACCGTTAACTGTGCGACAGGGGGTGAAGATCACAAATATGCACTTATTAAAAGCAAATAAGAGCTAAAATACTACTTGCAAACGTATGTACTTCATGAAAACTAGTGGCTATACGTTTTTATACTACTGAAGCACAATTATGTAAAATATAGAAAGAAATCAAGGACCGTTCAACGTGTCAGCTGAACTTTACAATGATTTACAATGAATCCTCCTGCAGATTCATTCCAAAAACTTACGTACATATAGCTCCTAATAGCCATCAGGTATGCCAGGCTCAATAATACTCATAATTACCCAATCATTTCCATTTCTCATGCATGCAAACGAGAGAAAAGGATAAAGAGGAAAGTAGCATTTAGTGGCACACAAAACAGAAAGATAAAAATAACTGAAACGTAAAATATTATTCAAGCATGAAAATACGTGCAATGGTGGCATCAAAAATACAAGAGGAGAAGAAACGGGATAGGAAACACACACAAGGCGAAACTAATGGTTGGTTAGAAATGTGGAAATAAGCCAAATTGCTAAAATAAATATATCGAATGAGCCGGGTGCTAAACAGCGAATATTCAGATATAGGTATACTCAAAACTATTTCCATAATATTCATGCAGAAATTCTTCAGGGAGGATAGGAAGAGTGGAGTGTGCCCATCGTCAGCATTGACTTGCTGTCAATAAACGGCACCAATGTGATCACAGTTTTACGTCCCATCCAACTAAGGGAATACTGCTCTCCGCACAGTGGGTACCTTACAGACTTATGTCCACTCTCCGCATGTCGGGACTGGTGTTACGTTGAAAAATCTCTGCCACACATACAAATCAGAACCCTCGCGCTGGGATACCAGTATAATTGCCACAATTTTAACGCGGTCTCATTATTTCATTCATGGGTATAATGTTGAATGATCTACTGCTCTACTATTAAGAGTCATTGTTTCCATTCCAGCGCTCAAAGTACCGTGATCGATATTTTCATATTGACTTTTACATCGATGCAGTGTTTGAGTAATATTTACACTCTTTTCTGAACGTTTGTCACAATACTGAATTCCGAAACTATTCCAATTGGTCAATGTTTGCCGAAAGATTGTTGAGTGAATAAAACTTGGTTCAATTTTGGAGGCGTAACTGTAGGAGAACTAGTACGTGCTACTCCTTCGACCGCTCGCTAATAAATAAAATTTTAATGCAGTCATAAGGCCATCACTCATTCATATGCATGTAAATATTACCTTGCGAGCCGTCGTAAGGACATGTGGCAGGGGGTGATAAGTCACCAGCCGTGATTTTGACTTTCAACTGAAAAAAGTGCAGTGTGGTGCAATGTATTTCTGAAGAATTGCCATTATTTTGTGTGTATGATCATGTATTGCGCGTGGAACAAACGAATTCTTGTACCGCTCAGTGCGACAGTAGATTTATCGTAATTCGTGACTTCTGTATGTCCAACTGATGTGGTATGGGGAGTAGGTATAAATATGCCTCCAGTGTCAGATATTAATTCGTGTGAATTGAATTTTTCAAGTAACTTTAATGTGGAGGGAAAACGTCTAGTGTCTGTGCTATCCTAACTCAGCTCTTTCATCTGTCGTTTGACAAGATCTGTTGGTTGATGGGAATTAGTTGCAAAGCAACAAAAATTCATCGTAAATTGTTGTAGGCTCATTAATGTCCTGCTGTTCATTAAAATTAGACATTTTGTCGTAGTAACTTGCATCTTACCTTTGTTCGCGTTAAGCAGGCATTACCCGAGGCATACCCGAAGCAGCATTACCGAAGTGATAGGAACTTATAATAGGTGATAGCTGCTGCGGCATGGATGCTATTTATGATTAATAATTGTTTGTATAAAATTGAAATGACTTTTTTCTGGTAATTTAATTTCAAAAGTCTCATTTGGAATTAAATATATCAATAGTGTTATGTTACACCACTTTATTTCATTTCTCAAAGGAAATAAATAGGAATCTTAGTTTTTCTGATTTCAATTGCTTTTGGAAGTGATATGGAAAAGGTCTGAGCATGTTTTCAGCCTCAGCTCCCGGTATTTTTTGTGACATGAATAGCAAGTGGAGGTCAATCGCGTAGATCAGTCAAGAGGGTCTTTAGAGATGAATTTTTTCCTCGATGGGATTAAATCTCTTGGCTCTCGCGGTGAATTCAGAATATTTTAGTATGCTGAGGCAAAATATCTTCGGCAGACATACCTACCCTCTTCGAATGAATCCCGTATATCCCCATTCCGAGTACTTCGTATTGTTTGTTCCCATCGCTTGTCCCAGATTTCAGTTTCAGCAGAGCAAAGCATTGATGTTGTGCGTGGTTTTTAACTTTTCAAAAGTCCACACCCCATTTCATATTTATTTTAACACCAGTGTGTTTAAGGGTAGTATGTCTGAAGCATCATTTTAATTTCTATGCTCATACAGAGGGAGAACTGAGTAATAGGCTGAGCAATAACTAGATTGATATGATGTAACCACATTGAGTATTCATCTGATGACTATGGTAATTTAAAGTGTGAAATCATCCCTAGTGACAACGTTTGCAGGAAACACAATATCTCTTATTATTTCTACAGATAGAGGTCTCATTATTAGGTTTAGTACTGCTTTGATGGTGAACAGGTCCTATTCTACCTTTTTCCCGTCTTATCTTGAAGATTCCGTTCTACAAATCTTCCGCTCCTTCGCTCTCTTTATACCTTCAGTATTCCTTCATCTTTAGTTACGACTATGCCTCCTCCTAAGCCTAAGTGTGAGCAACATAAAAACTAATTCTATCTCTTCCTTCTTCGGCAACATATTCAGAAGTTCATCATTCTACCTCCTCTACTTGAATTGTATATTTTCATTTTTAGATCTCAACAGCCTGTCATTTATCCTTGTCCTCTTACCTTAGAGCTCATCATACTACGCCATTCCTTACATTAAGCAATTTAATTTATTTCTAATTTCTGTAGATCTAGAATTGACTAAATCGTTTTCAATAGAACTCAAGAGTCGTAAATTAATTAAAATTTTACTTTTCCATTTATTTGAGAGAATAAAAACGAAAAGAATATCTTGTGAAAAAAAATAGTTTTCAATCGTTTTCATCATATTGTTGGGTGTCCCTTAATGATCTAGATCTCCTTTGTGTAGCCTGATTTGTAAAACACCTAAAATATTTGACGGGAATATTTTATTGAATTTATTCGGATTTAGTGCATAGAGCAATGTCATCCTGAGTACAATGCTTAATGTGTTTGCTCGATTAGATTTACAAACTTCCGAGTTTCCAGCTTCTTTGTGTCGTTCCGTTTCCTCTGGTCATATCCAAAGGAAAACGAAATTGAAATAATTGGTTCTAAAGTATCGTGTAGAGAGAATTGTTAAAGAGTAAGGCATTTATAATAGCATGGAAAATTAGCAAGAATGAAATTTATTTATTTATTCAGCCTGTACTCTTCATGGGAAAGATTGTGTGTAGTAGCATACTTATAAATTTACCATATTTGGTTTTTTAATGCCAAAAAATAAGTGAAAAGCTATTTGTTGCCTTTTCAGAGTTTGCAAACTTGAGTATATGAGCTTATTAAAATAATCACTTGGTAAGATTCCACAAATTTTATTTTTCCCCGACCTAGGTTTCGATTGGTTTGACAATCATTATTATTATTAACCTTGATAATGATTGTCAAACCAATCGAAACCTAGGTCGGGGAAAAATAAAATTTGTGGAATCTTACCAAGTGATTATTTTAATAACTATGCGGTTCCACCAAGTGAAGCCTGAGGATTTCCTCTTTATATATGAGCTTCACTAACGAGTCCAATATGCTGAAAAGATGAGATTATGACTAGACTGGAAAAACCCTAGAATTTTTTTAAAACTCTATGCCTCCAAGCTACGGTATTGTCACGTTCGTGTGACGCTTTTGACTTATTTTAGTACTTGAGTCTTGATACATAAGTCTTGTGTCTTAATACCTAAGGGCTGCATTAATCGGAGCTTATAAATTCGATTGCTTTGGAAATTTAGGTCAATGAAGGATATTAGGGAGTGGATTACGTGCTTGACTTAACCCAAATATAGTACATAGTAATATAGTAATAGAAATATAGTACATTTCTTACTCTGTAATTTTAGTATTATTGGAACCTAACATTAGTAGGTAGCAGAACTTAGTGTACCTCTTAAGATATAAATTTTTTTAAATACACAACGACGGTTTATCTTTTATTATTTCTCTTTTAAAGCCTTTAAATATATATGTATTACGGCAGGAAACAGCTTACACACTTCAAGTCTTTTATTGAGAAAGTCTTTAAAATATATTACGTAGTTATTTTGTTCATATCTATTCTAAATATTTATACAAATATTAACGATTACTTTCGTTGATTCCTTCGGATACCATTATCAACCAAAGTAACATAAACAAAAAATATATCCCATAGACTTTTCTCGGCTTTCATAAGTTTCTCTCTAGTGTATGTTCTTATTAAGTATGATGTAACTATTGGGTGGTGTCTTTGCAAATATACCCAAATAGCCATTCTCTTGAAATTAAACAATTCCTTTCGACACTTGAATTAGGAGTGTGTAATGCATATATACCATGTGTACATAATATAGGAACGTGAATTTTTTATTTTTTATTACTTTAGTTACTATTACATTAGTAATTAACTTTAACCTAATGACATATAAATATGAGTAGAATTGAATGATGACACCTTGAAAATTATTCTGCTGTTATTAGCCTTGCTTTCCCAGTGCATGAATTCCTCTCGGTAAGGTCGAGTTAGGACTCATTGCGGCTAATTACCTTCTTCCTCTGCTCTCGTTGGGACCATGATTCCTCTCTTTTCCCTCCCTCTTCCCCCACTCGTCTTCCCTAAACATATCTTCTTCCTTGAGCCCTTTCCGTACCCTGACCCCCTTCTCACATCCTCTATACCGATCCCTTGCCCTGCATCGCACCTCTAGACCAACATTCTCCTCCCCACCAGCCCTTTTGAGCTGCCCTGTCCTCATTTGCGGCCCTCCACTTCCTTTTTTTCGTTTATATTAAAGGACGGGGAGAAGTTGTGGGGGAGGGAAGATGGGAATGAAGATGGGATATATGGGAAGCTGATGTGAGGGGAGAGGGTGAATGTAAAAGTAGTGTGAAGACAGGAAAAGCGTTGGTTGGTTGGTGCGCGGGAGGTGTTGGGTTGAGAGGAAGGCCGGAGGGAAGTGAGGCTGGGCGGAATAGGATGTCGCCCGAGAGTGGCGTCGTTGGAAAGTGAGGAGGGTTGAATGGGATGCTGGAGGTTGACTGGGGTGAGTGTCGGTGGAGGTGAATGTTTAGGTTCGTGTGAGGAAACGCATGCGAGAGGACGCTTGGGACATTACGCTCAAGAGTGAAAAAGGAGGTGGGAGTTTCGTGTGGGGGCCGAGGTGGCTGACGGGAAGGTGGAGAGTGGGAGATATCTCGAAACGTGTAACTGCCTCCTCTTAATGGCTCAAAGTTCTGTTCATTACGGTCGTTAACCGGACGTGGAAGCGCGATAGTTTTTTTATTCCATCCTGCTCTCCTCTCTTCCACGACGTCCTCAGGGAAGAGGGGGAGTGGAATTTGTGGCGCCCAGGGAGCATCCGACCAGCCATCATCACCGTAGGGACTTAAGTGACTCAGTGAGAGATATGGAGGGATTCGCGGTTGTATTAACGTGCAACCTAAATGGATGCATTCGTGTTATAAATAATGTGCGAGATGATGGAGGTCGTAGTAGCTGTGCGCCGTCAGCTGTTTAACTATCGACGCATTTGTGTCCATTTACGTTTACGAATTTCACCACAGGTTAAATAGATCCTAAGAATTCACGATATCCTTTATCACTATATTGGAACCATTTGATCAATCAATTAATCTCTGATTAAACCATTCATAGATGTACATATTTGAGCAGGGATTTACGTCTGACGTGTAATTGCAGGGTGTCCAGCGCTCTGGAAAACCGGGAAGACCGGGAAATCTCAGGGAATTTTATTTTCACTGGAAATATCAGGGAAATCTCAGGGAAATATGTAATCCACTCTGGAATTTTCGGTGGTGTCATTATGTAAAACAGCGACGGAAATAATGTGCCATTTCCGGCAATTGCATAGTGAAATTTCCCCTGTGTTGTCGAATTTAGCATTTCTGCAATTACCGAGAGTGCAATGATTTCTCCATATACTGTGTACGATACAATGTCCCGTCCCGTGAATATATAATCTTTGTTCTTAGTGGCCATGTCATTTCTCGACGAAGCGCCCGAGTGCTTTCGACCCGTCGCAACGGCTTTCAACAATAACAACAAAAACAAAGTAGTTGTTCATGACCTCTATATTTCAAACGAAACCCTAAATGGAACATGTAGAGAGCTGCCAGCAATTTATTGTGGGTTTTGATGAAAGCCTCAATAATATTGCTAATAAATAGCAAATGGATCTTAGTAAGTCGAAATTTACGTAAGCCGAAAATTAAGTCCGTTCTCCAAAACTAAATCCGTGTTCCGGAGATTTCAATTGATGCGGAAAAATGTGGGGACATTTTTCGGACAATTTCCTTCAGTTATTTCCTGCGAAATTCAATAATTCTTATTTTTATCTTTAATTTATTTGCATAAGTAAACGATAATGTCGCCTGGAAGTGGCACCCAAAAATTGCGTAATATTGTTAGTGCGAATTGGCCAATTGCACGGATTTGCGAAAGCACGGTATCTTAAGGTTAATTCAATATAATGACGACTAATATTAATTTTTTATGTTATCATGCCATTGAAGGAGCCATTTAGTATTGTGTAATTTACTAGCCTCTAATAATTACTGTATATTTTGCCTTTTAAGTTGAGTTGACTAATGGCTCTGGTGGTTTCATTGTCACAGTTTATTCTCATAAGAGGAGGGCAGAGGATTAGGTCACTGCGACGTCCACATTAACGCTTTACAATCACGCCAAAATACATACTTCATCCTGCACGCACGCAGACATTTTATTTCTCTCACTGCGAGGTCGAACGCTGCACTGTGGCGTCGCCCTCTGCGTCAGCTGTTGATGAGGTTGATGGTGATGTGGCATCACCTTTTTCGTGAAGTAACTGTACAGAGATGTTTGTATGGGGGCCTACTTCTCTTCATGATAAATTTCCTCATAGCAAGACATGGCACCTTGTGCCATTCCAAGTGCCCTGATGACCTTAGCGAACCTGCTGATGTTACAATCCGTTTGCTGAAGTTTTTCCACCACCGAATTAATATACTCGAAGACCTCCAACAATCCTTGAGTTGTAAAGCATTTTTTTTTCCACACACGTCCTTTTGAGATCTTCCATCATCATCTCCATCCCCTACTTCTGCCTAGCGTCACTCCATCTCTATCATTTCTTCGTTTGTCAGCTCCTTGATCGAATATGACCGTGAATCGTGGTCACTTCTTCCCAGGATGATGCTATGTTTTTTATTACATGGTGCATATTTGTAGCCGTTCCAAAACTCACTACGTGTCTTTCCACCGTCCCCATCTTTGGCAGCAATAACATCAGCAAATGTCTTGTGCAAGTTATAAGCTTTGAAGGACGCAAAGACTCCCTGATCATTGGGTTGTAGAAGTGCCGTTGTATTTGGAGGCCGAAGAATGCAGTCATTTAAATCCTCCCAATTGCGTGTTGGGTGACCGGGTGCATTATCAAGCAACAGCAAGATTTTAAATGGAATTTTTTCCTCAAGGCATTACTACTTGAACTCTGGTATAAAATAGATGTAGTACCAGTCCTCAAATAAGGCATATGTAACCCGAGATTTTGCGTTTGATTTCCATATGACCGGAATAAAGGATTTATAAATATTTTTTAATGCTCGTGGATTTTCCGAATAGTAAATTAGATGAGGTCTCAATTTGCAATCTATGATCGTGTTACATCCTAGCAAGAGAGTCGCGATCTTTTGCTGCCTTAAAGCCAGGAGCAGACTTTTCTTCTTTATAAATATGCGTACGGCGAGTCATTATTTTCCAGAAAAGCCCGCTTCTTCAACATTAAAAACCTGTTCTGCGAAATAACCACCCTCCTCAATTATTTTTTCTATTATTCTTGGAAAATTCTTTTCTGCCTCACCACTTAATCAATTTTTAGTGTGGTGGGGGACCGGGTTCATTATCGAACAACAGCAAGATTTTAAATGGAATTTTTTTCTTAAGGCAGTACTCCTTGATCTCTGGTATAAAATAGTTGCAGTACCAGTCTTCAAATAAGGCAAATGTAACTCAAGCTTTTGCGTTTGATTTCCAGATGACCGGAAGAAAGGATTTATCAATATTTTAATGATTGCTTCTTTTGCTACTATATGCATCATTTTTCTTGCAATGCAAATTCAAACAATTTTTAAATCGATTGACCCACCCGTTACTTGCTTCACCAATTTGTAGAAACTTGTTGAATTGTCAGAAGACTAAGCGGTTCTCATTGAAATGCAGTTTAAGAGTTCAGGACGATGTAGACGTTCGTGGTTGGAGAATGTACGAGTCCATTCCTTCTCAATAAGTCACATTCCAATACACCGTGATACAACCGACTGCCGCTTTCATGGTACTTAATATTTAAGAGGTAAATTATTAAATTGGATCGTTAATTTCACTTTCTTTACGTAGAACTGGCGTCCTTGGATTTCGTGTTGGCATCTCAATCAAGCGGTTTGCGGATTACAGCAGCTATTTTTGCTACTATAGATTGATTACAGCAGCAGTCACAATTCATCAAGCCCTGAAATAAACATTTACGGTACTAACCAAGTGTTTTCTGCAACATCATTTCTGTTCCAACTTTTTTTTCTTTTATATCAACATGGCTTTTGCCTGCAATTTAAAAACTGATGACAATCGGGGCCAGTGTATTTACGTAGATTCGTACTACGTAGTAAGCCGTATCGTAATGGAGTGAGCGCAATAATTTGATGCAGTCGTAGCGATATCGCTACGACTATATGAACTGTTACGAAGATTGGTCAGTTGCGTAGAAGATAAGCTGTTTTTTACGCGATTTTGCGACAAAAATTAATTAATAGCAATGAAAATACTGTAGATGAACGATAAAAATGGACCAATTTCTTCTGTGTACCTCTTTAAAACCGCGACAGCTATTCGATATTTTCTCCGCCTGCAAGTATAAAAACGAACATTTTACTTTTTGGTACTCGCGTTCATAAATCTACGGCATCCCCTTATATAAATTTTTCACTTATGTCAGTACGGATTTTTAGGTAAGTCGAGACATACGTAACTCGGGGACTGCCTGTAGTTAGGTGTTTAGACAATGAAAATATTGCGTTCTCTGAGCCCTCGATATTCTTCAACACTTGCCAAATTATGTCAAGAGCTTTCAGGTTGAAGAGAAAAGCGATCATTAAGTGCAAGAAATGTAAGCCTATGTGTCACAGTTTCAGATTAATAAAGTTCATCATCCAGGACAAAATGTTGCGTCCTAAACTGGCTTCCTTTGCCACAGGTGCAGCGGAGCTGGAACAATTTTTCTTGGAATTTCAATCCAGCCAACCTATGGTTCGGTTTCCGTTTTCGGCAATTACTGAATTGTTTAAAACTGTGATGACTAGATAGGTAAAGCCGGAGGTTTTGGCATCTGGAATCGTGAAGCATATTGACTTGGGTAAAGCTGTAAATTTGATCCCCACAAAAGATCTTAATGTAGGATATGCAACCGAGATAGCCTAAAGAGATTACAGTCACAAAGATAAATTAGGATATTCTTCTCTTCAATAATGGATGGATTACTAACTTAAAGAAATTGGTGGGGAAACTCACTGAAAGAAGACCCTTGGCCTTCCATGTGAAGAAGGGAATTTCATGCCTGGACCCTGAAGGTGCAAGTTATTGATCATTTTGTAGGTATCAGTGATATTCATATTGGTTTGGTCTGTCTGGTTTTATGTAACCTTGTTCCCGAGCGCCAGCATAATAATGTTTATCTCTAAGAGGGTGATGTAATTTCTCACGAACTAAATGAAAGTGTTATATGATGTTGGATTTTTTGTTTATTTTCCTCCAAATACGTAGGATTTGGTTTATTTTCCCCAAAATACAAGATTAGCTATAATGCTTACTTTCATTCACACAAAGAACATAACCAACGTTCTCTTATACTTAACGAGAAAAAATATATATTTCCTCTGGAAAAATAAATCTTATGTCTGGAAAACCTGGAAATCTCAGGGAATTATCAAATGCCCCGCTGCTGGACACCCTGAATTGGAAACATAACGGCTTCTCCTCGCCATTTCTGATTTTTTGTGAAATTCAATACTTCAGCGTTAATGAGTCCTATATTATTGTAGTGGTATTATGTATACTTTTACCGCCAGAAAATTAACGCTAAAACATGGTCAGTTAAATATAAAAGTTTTACTCTGCAGATTGTTTCACGTTAAAGGCATTAAAAAAGTAGAAACCCGCAAATTATTGAAATGTTTTTGATAATTACCTTTCAAAGTTTGTATTTCCTCCAATTATCATAATAAGAATTTAAATAATTACGATATGATACAGACACCAAATAAACTCCCATGTGTGATTTCACAAAATAAGCGCAAAGGAAGAATGCAATGACCTTACTTGAATCATAATGAATATTTCTAAATTATTGGCAATTGGTTGATAAATATATTTTTGTTGTTTGTGATTATGATTTAACGGAATGCCCTCATACACTGTAAATATTAAACGAATGATATATATGCGATATTTAATCAAGTAGGCACTTGATATATTAATTTTGGATGCTCATAGAAAAATCGTGCAATTAGATAGCCCTTAGATTCAAATGCTCCATTTATCAAAATTTTTATGTTGGATTTGGCTGTTCCACCCAAATCTCATATTTCAATTTTAGGGAAACGAATCCAGAAAATAATTTTACCTTAATAATGGTCATATATTTCGATGAACGACAACTGAATCAAGCTGTTAGAATTTTTTCAATAGTACCTAATATTAAAATGTATCCCGTATCCAAGTTTTTATTCTTTTACTTCGGTGAAAATTATCAAAATTGAAAATCTGGTGGCAGGTAATTTATTCCATGCTTTAGATAAAAAAAATGCTTTTTTAAAATTATTGTAGTTTCTATACCATAAGTAGTAATAACTAAAAAAATATTGAATACTATCCTGTTTATATCTAATTAGTCCATACTCAGGGTAAAAGGTATGTTCCTTTCTATTATAAGACGAAATGGAAGCTTAGTTCACACTAAAAGCTTGGTTCTACTGTCCTAAAGGGAATTTTTATTCCTCTATTTAAATAAAATTCTCTTTGAATCCGACCTGCAGAACTATGAGCAGCGATTTAAATGCCGTCGGTTAAGTAGTCTGTCACTCTCCTTTCAGGAGATGCCTAAAAAGAGAGTCTAAATCTACAAATTTCATATGAGATTTGCGTCTATTCATCGAATTCTATGCTAATTGAATTTATATCTACTTACCGTTCATACATAAGTTAGCATACCAAAAGTTGATGCATTAATAATTAATTGAGTTACGTATTCGTCTCTATCAGCCACATTGATGATTTCTTCCACCATGTCGTCATTTTCAATAGAAAGCATATCCATCTCTCTCATGACTTTGTCTGTTTCTTTATACTTCTTTAATCTCTTTTCCTCTTTTTTATTCAAGCAACAACGTTATATTAATAACGAAAATATTCAAACCGACTCTTTTCCTAGATATCACAGGATATCCAGTAAATAATCACTTCGCAATTTTCCACAATATCTAAAAGGGATTTTTATCAAAAGACACTCGTACATCCTCAAAACCTTCTTCCTTTACTAAGACCCTCTATCAAGCATTGGCCGTAGTAACTCATCTCTTCAACGCCGGGGGAAAACTAGCACTTTTTTACCACCTTCCCACACCCCTACATCACCTAGAATGGATCCTTTTCTTTTAACCCCCCTGACCTCGGACAAAGCTACAAAGAACTCATCCTCACCTACAACCTCAATTTTCATAAAGAAGAAGCCAGAAGAAGGACCCGAAGAAAATACCACCGTATTCCATAGAAAAAGTATATGTTCTTCTCCACGCATATCCAAAACCCTTCTCCTTTGCCTGAAAAGGAGGACCACCCCCAATAACCATAACCACCCATATCCTTAAAGGCTAGTTTTTTTTCCTTCTTCCCCAATCCTTTATTCATTTGCGTTACTCCTCAGCCATCACGTGATCAAATTCCAGCTTCCCGTTCCTCCCATCAATATATGCCCTATACGTAATTCGGTCCCAGTCTAGAAGAATTAACTGAAAACGTTAAATCCCAAAGAAATTAATAGTCTATCACTTTTTATTTAAAACAGTGAAAAGTTGATAAGTTATCATTTACTATGGAGCAATTCCACCACCTCGAGCCTGAAATTGTATGATATATCGTGCATTAAGATTACATTTCTTTCTCGCCTTCTTTGGTGATCGCTAATTACTCTATTAAAAGCGAATCAAGGAGCACCGCAACGTTGGAAATAATTGTTAGGCATATTGATCAAATGGGTAGCTGTATGAGGAGATGCATGGTTGTTCGTGTAGGAGCTGCGAATTAGGCTTTAGATGCTTTCTTGGAGGACCTGTGCAGGGTCTGTCTCTCAGTTGTCTCTATTTTCTGGTAGTTCTTTAGTGCATCAATTATTAATTGACAAGACAGTCCATGGAGGATGAAACAACTGAGTCATTTATCAAGTATGAACTGAATAATTTGGTTCGTGATCTAAATTTGTCTAAATGTGCAGCATGAGTGATGAAATGTTCCAATAAGACAGTCCTATGGAGGATGAAACACCTATGCCATTTATCGAGTATGAACTGAATAATTTAGTTCGTGATCTTAATTTACCTAAATGTGTGGCAGGTTTTAGGATCAAAACTTCTTGAAAATATTTTACAATGCTCTAATACAAGGTTCTCCTGGTACAGACAGCAAGAAGCTAAATTGGTTCAGTTTATTCTGGGAAGGTGGTGTGGTTTATTGTCTAGACATGCTGGCAGTCATGAAAGTTTTCAATATTAATTATGATTCAGGACAGTGGAGGTTGTTCATAGAAGCCAGCAAATGTAGTTTAAAAGTCTATTTTGTTACACAATGGTAACTATCATCCATTCATTCCTGTAGCACATTCTATGACTTTGAAATAGACAAACAAAACCTTAAATTTCAGCTGGAAAGTGCTCGGTTGTGGTCATTCATGAATGGTCTGTGTACACAGATTTCTAGGTAATTGGATATTGTTCGACCAGCAAGCAGCCAACACCAAATAGTTGATCCCTCCGAAATACTGTATCCACCGTTACTGATCAACTCAATGAAGCAATTCGTGACAGCCTTAAGTAGGGACAGTATCAGCGCTCAGTATCTTGGTTTTTAGGTTTCATCATAATGTCTGAAGAAATTAATGCTGGAATTTTTATAGGCCCACAAATAGGAAAATTAAAAGGTTGATAACATATTCAAGAAAAACCATGACTGCGTACAAATTGAGAGCATGCAATGCATGCAGAAATGTAGTACAAAACGTTTTAGTTAACAAGAATACTGCAATTTACACCGCTTTTGTTGGAATACTATAAGCTGCTTCGTCGCAGTATTAGCATTCTTTGTAGTTTTACGGTAGAAAGAATCTGATGAGCTCTTCCATCGGGGTATTAAAATCATCGGGAAGAGATATGAAGGGAAATGGACGGTACGTATGATGACCGATTGTGCTTGGATGTGGAAAAGAGACGGTACGAACAAATATCAACGTCAATCAAGAGAAGAGTAACTTTCAGGGGAGGGTGGTGGTGGTAAATGTTGAATAGTTTTCTTGTAAATATGTAATTAGGTATGTGTATCCGTATTCCTTATGTATTCATTCCATCACTCCAGAAAACGTATTCACTTGTCATTAACGTATCTGAGTGTACTTACTTACGACTGCGAATGATTTCAACTGGACAAATGGGTTGTTTGGTGTTTCCCGCTAAGGAGTGGAACATCGTCCACTACGGTGTGAGCAGAACGATCTGTATCGTGTTGGCCGAGCCATCTCGTTGGGGATAGCGATATCTCGGAGCAGCTTTTTACTTTCCTCTTAAAGGTTTTTCTCTGAGGACGTTAAATGGAGTTAAGCGTCTCAGCCTTACAGCTGACGATTAAAAGCTTTTAAAACATGTGATTAATAGTCAGGCGTCACTGTATTAATGGTCATTACATTATTCATAATGGAATAAAAGCATACTTGCTATATGTAATTGGTGTGAATTATAAGCCGCGTCTTTCCTTCCAAAGTGACAAAAAACCTACTTGGTCAATTAATTCATCACCTGTCTGTTGAAGATAAATTTGTTAAACTTATCTACATCTACATCTACATAATACCCTGCAAGCCACCACGAGGGTGTGTGGCAGGTGGTGATTTCTCACCAAACATGCACTACATATCATGCATTAAAAAGGAATAGTATTAATATAGTAGTCAGAACTTATAGCCGTATTTAAAATGATATGAAGTTTGCTGAGGTAGACAACTATTAATGTTCACTTCGCGGAATTATCCAAAACATATGCAATTAAACTTGGGATTTTCTCGACTATTCAGTGAGGAATATGTATGCAATTTGTTTCTCGTTGTCATGAAGTACTTGATACAGAGGTTCCTCACAAATGTAAATATACAAGCCAAAATTTTCTATGCTAACCACAAGGATAATGAAATGCTATTAAAAAATGTGTTATATGTTCCCAAAAAATAGACGAGTGAAACCAAACGTGACAATACAGGTATTATATTTTATGGACTATTTGCTCTATACGATCCACACAACTTAAGCAAAATCGAAATACCTTATTTTATTGCATTAAACACATGGGGTGGTTAAATAAGGTTTTGCCAAGTGTTCATTAAACTACTTACATTCCCGTACAGCAGATAAACAAGGTCCATAGTGATACCGTTCCGTGACGTCATGCGATGACGTCGTGTATTTAAGCTTTCAAAAACTTACACTTTTTAAAGAGTCTTTGAAACAAAAGTTAAATATTGAGCAACATTTTCGCCAAGTACATTTTAGTTAATAAATTTCTCATTCAGTGACTTACAAAAAATAATGCGTTTTCCCTATTATTTCAGCTTCCGAAAATATTTACTTCAATTTTCAATTGATAGAGGACGTCCATGAAATATTACACTAAGTGGAGGTTTCTGCAAAGAGTATCGAACAAACTAATGAAAGATTTGGTCGATAGTAGGAAAAAAATAAGATATCCTGCGGAATCATGTTAAATACGTTTATCATAGTCTCATGCTCTAAAAAACCCCTTCAAGCTTTTAGCTGGTGAAGCCGTTTTATTTCTATTTTAAAATGGGAAACATAAAGACTATCACAATAACTGCCCAAGTTCTAGGTTCCAATGACATATTCAATCCTACCCCTTCCATCCCTATCCTTATACCTTCCCTCCCGGTCTGAAGCGCCTATTAGTGCGGAAACAGACTTGAAAACACCCATAATAGATTCTAATATACCTGCTTTATTGGCAACTTAATCTAATATATTCACTCCAGTCAGATTATTATTTTCATAAATTCAATGAGAAGTAATAGTAAAGAAAACTGAAAATTCATCTAAAGTTTGACTCGGTCTCTCACTCTTGTCATTAGGCCTTATTTTCACTTGTTATTTTTCCGGCATTTTTCATTTCATGCCTTTTAAGTAACTATCACACATTATCACCCCTCAGTGAGGTGACTGCAAAAAGCCGCCTGACCCCAATGAGACAGGCCATTCGGGTGATGGCATCACATTAAAAACACGATGGTGAAGGACACGGGCAAACGCACCGATTATTTTTTCCCCAAGCATACAATGGACAGGCCGTATTGGATAACGAATGCTGACTATTAGCACAATCATCAACTCGGGGTTTTGAGCCCAGTGTCATGCCGTGCCGGGAAAAGACAAGGCATCCGGGGTGGACATCATCACGCGAATTATTATACCAAAGGAATGGTAAAAACTGTGGAAGAGAACGGGAAAAGACAACAAGATCCGTAAATATAGCGGCGTAATTTACATTGATAGGTTTCTTCCGTAATTGTAAGTTTTGAATGAGTGTCTATACTATTTGCATTGTGAAAACGCCTCCTTCACTATGCTCTCTCTCTTCAAGTCGGAGTATTTCCTACATCTCTTCAAGTAAAGTTGATTTCGCCCCTAAGGTTGATGTGGCTGGCGAAGGTAGCGCTTATCAAATACTAAGCCTAACTGATAGTTAAATGCATATAAACGGGGTAGTGGGGCCATTTACTTTGCTCGGGCTGAGGAGGACAATGCAAAAGGTTCTCTTGGGATTCAAACCCTTGATCCGAGGTTAGTAGTCCAACATTGTACACTGGGCTACCATTCTGTCAAAACATATTCATAATATGCTATTACCAGTTATTATCCTCTTCCTCGTTTGCCCAAATTTCCATAACATACTTCAAAATCCCATTTTTCTTAATAAAATGCTCATCCGCAGACACTACCATCTTATAATTCCGTTGCAGGACTTTTTTCGTGATCGATGAGAGTTAAATGAGGATAAGTTAAGTGGAAATTAATAATGGGGAAATGATAAGGTCTAGTCTAATTACATATTAGATAAAGTAATAAATATACAAAAGGTTAACTAAATGTATAGTTTAGAGCAACTAGAAGAGTAGCATTTAGTGGAGGGAAAGTGAGTCAGCGAGGAGTTTCTCTGCAATCCACAATATTAGGGGAAAATCTAAAGAATATCGATGAAATGAGTGATCGGTTACAACTAGTGGAGATGAAATTAGATCAAAAGTTACGATAATGAACTGCATGACGATTAATGGACGATTAGAGGAAAATGTAGGATTTCGTACAAAATCCTTGGGGATCGGATGGCGAACCTTTGATGTGGTGGCTAGAGTACTGGCCTCCCATCCCGAGGGCCCGGGTTCGATTCCCGGCAGTGGCGGATTTTTCAGTGGAAAACCGGTCCCCACTTAAGTGCCTAGGGGAGGGCATTTCAAGTTCCCGTCCCGTCCGTGGGATGGGACGTTAAGCCGTGGCCCCCTTGGTGCCTTTCGTTAAGAGTAGGCTAATGCCGACGCCGGGTTTTTCTCCACCCTTCCTCCGTTCCCTGAAAACTTCTATCATTGCCCAATTACCCTCCTATCCTAAATGGCGCAAATGACCTCAGCTGTCGGTCGCCCTTCCTAAATAACCAAACAAACTAACGAAATTCTTGAAGAAATATTTACCGTTGTTCCGAGAGAAAACATTGAAGATTAATGTTAAATTTGATTTTCATTACCAATGATCCCAATGATGGACACATGATCAATCTTCAAAGTTAATTTGCCTTCCCTTAGACTGTCATCTTCGCTATGATGGATTTTGAAGAATATTTTTAGATCGTAATGTGTTATCTTTTCACGTTTTGTACTTCTTTGAATTTTTCCATCATCGTTCAACAGATTTGTTATCGAAAGTGTATATGAAGCGTTTATAAGATTATTGGATTTTATAATAGTTCATTGAAACCGTTTGAAGTAATACGATTAATATCATGATGTTTCTTTGCTAGAGAGATCCGAAATTGTAATAACGAGTTCTTTCATCGTATCAAGAAATTGTATTTACATAATTAGGTAATAATTCAATAAATTATGGATACTTGAAGCAGTAATTCGAGAGGAGGAAATCACCCAGAAATGGATTAGTAGATACTTAAGGAAATAACAGAATATTAGGGTAAGGGGAGGCTAGGGGGTGAGATATTTTTTCAGGCTTTAAAATCATGTTATCCATTTCAGTGACAAGATTGACTCAGCGAATCCATTTTAGATCCCATATAAGTTGCATAACTATGTTTACAGTCCTGTTCTTCATTCCGTGCTATTCGTCAAAGAATCCCCAAGTGAAAAAAATTCAGTGTATACCAGTGTGTTTCAACCTATAAGAAATATAATTTACGGTGATAAGATAGGTGTGGTGGCTTCCAGTTATCCAAAATACTGGTTAGGGGGCCCAAGTTTGAATTTCGGTAGTGACAGATATTTTTCTTTCGATCAATTGACCCCTCTTAAATTCTATGTGCAGAGTACTTCGAGTTTAGTACTCCATCTGTCGTATGGGACGAAAAGTGGAGGATACCTTGGGGCCTTTCGTTAAGAGCAGGCTGATAATGATGTCGGATTTCAATCCACCCTTCATTCTTTGAAAGATTACTGCCCATTTAATGCTCCATTTCTAAATTTGGCTCCAGGCTATGTGATTTTCTTAAAGGGAAAGGTTTGGGTACTTGGAATAGCAGTTTTAAAACCTTTACAACTAAGCACTTGAGGATTTGGAAATTAAATCACTAAGAACGTTTTAGGAATTGTCTTTGAGAATGCTTGAGGAGCGTTGCAGGCAGTGAATCACATCCAAAAATTACTTCAGCTGTCATAATATACGACTGTAAACTGCGAAACGTATAATTAAAAAATAAGCTTTTGTGTGCATTCACTTAGGAATAATTACCTAGAGCCAGAATACTAGGTGCAGTTAGGCATCTCCAATTTTTAGCACAGTTTAAGATGGATAATATAACAAAATGTAGCTGTGTAAGCTGTAGTGAGAAGTTTCAATTTACTTTCGTTTTGGAGTTGGACTGTGGGGAATATTAATATCATCGCTGTAAGGTATAGAAATCAGTGCCATTAAATTCTTTAAATGGCCCTTTCATCTTCTTTGGTCTGTGAATTTTTGCACCAGCCAAGTATTTTTAATACTGTGGAGGAAAAATTGGTATTACCTTACCGTAAGGCGCTGCAAATGGCTCTTAAGAGGAACCCTTCGTTCATTGCGGGCGAAGCTTGCGGAAGATCCTTGAGGCTGTTAGGTCCGACGTGCTTCCCTCACGACTACTGCGGACGATCTAGGGAAGTGGCGCAGTGGAAAAACGTAGAGGGAAGTTACGGAAGGGGGAACCCGAGTAGTTTTCGGCGGCAGAGGCTACGGTGATGGTGGCTGGAGGGTCTTTAAAAATCCCTTACCTCTCTCGCGCACTATCCCTCCTGAATCTATTCTCTCCTCCCTTTTTCTGCCGCAAGACCATCGGTTTCCAATTTGCCAGCCCACTTCATTCTTCTCTTCTTAACTTTAACCTACCGATCTTGCCCCCTCTCGAACCCTTAAACAAAAAGCCCACATTCGCATTTACCTCCTTTCGAGTAGTCCCTGACTCAATGTCCCATCTCCGAATTAAACGAAAAAATCGTGACGCGATGTTAGTGACTTCCCTACCAACACGTGCTAGCCTGGTTACCACCTAGTACGTCCAATCGGGGTGCTGTTTACGAACTTCATTCGTTTCTGTCTTGAAATACGCAAACATTGTTGTGTAAATAACGTCTGCAAGAGAGCCGTGGCTATTTTGATGAGGTAACTGACAAATAAGGTCATTTGCGCCATTTAGCGTTGCTGTGTAATTACGTAGTATTAGGAATATTTCAATAGAACACGGAGAAACCAGACTTCGGCATCAGCTTACTCGTGACGAAAGCCACTGTTCGCACCCAACTCGGGGCCGTTAAGTTCCAGACCATTAAACTCAAAGAGGTCTTAAAAAGAAAAAAACGGGAAGAAATATAAATTAGGGGAGCAAAAATAATAATGAGAGGAGGAAATATGGATTAGGACAGGGAAAGGGCGTTCACCTTACTTCATGTACCCAATGCCTGACCAGCGCTGGCTTCAGATCTACATCTACATAATACTCTGTAAGCCACCGTAAAGTGTGTGGCAGGGAGTTCTTTCACAGCAAACATGATTACATATCAATGATTACTAATCCTTTTTATGATATAATCATCATCATCGGTCAACAATCCTAGGATTGGTTTGACGCAGCCCTCCACTCGATTCTTCTATCGTCCAACCTCTTCATATTGACGTAGCTCGTCTCTTTTATATCCTTCACAACTTGCTTCATATACCTCATACGAGGCCTGCCTTTTCCATTCTTCCCCTTCACTTTTCCGTGGACGATTGTCTTCATCAGTCCATCGTGTCTTAGGATGTGACCCTTTAAGTTGTCCTATCTTCTTTTTAAGGTTTTATGATATAGTATCATACATAAAAAGCATTATTAATTATATTCTAGTCTAAAATCCGCATTGTAAAAATGATAAAAAAGCAAAGCATGCTGTTAGTCGGGCTAGCTTAAAGTCCTATACCAAAATACAACTACCTATGCTATCCATAGATGCAATTATATTTATGCTATTCAATATATTTACAACTATTAACATCCCTAATTGTGCGATAAAAGAAGGACATTTTGAATCTGTCAGTTCGGCAATCAATTTATCTAATTTTATGATTGTGATCCAATCTACCATAGTAAGTTGGAGTTCGCAAATATTTTAAACGTCAACTTTACCCCAGTCGGGAATCCAACTCCATCTCCTAGCGGGGACCTCCCGAAACCAAAGAGGAACTGACCACGGACTAAAAGCAAATGCGCAAACAAAGCAAAACAAGTGGTCCATGGTTTAATGTCCCATCCGTTGGGCTGTATTTGAAGTGATCTACTCACAATACTGAAGTAGGCACACGAATAAAATATATGTATTACTATCGGGGTTCGAAACCCGACCTTCACAAAGCTACTAACTACGGTACCCAAATCGTTGATGCATAAAAGGAATAATAGTGGGCCTATTACGCTACCCATGGGAACTCCCGATGACCGAGATTGTGTTGGACATAATACCATCTATAACGACCTCTGTGCTCGCGCCCACTTAAAAATTTCTTTATCCAGCATATGACGTCTTTATTACTGCCAAAAATATCTAACCTCAAGAATGATTTACTATGAGGAACTATATTGATACCCTTTTTTGAACTTTAAGAATATCGCATCAATCTCAGTTCTGTTTTTTTGCCGTAGACTAGAATATCGTGTACTAATAATGCTAATTGCATCTCGCAAGATCTACCTTTCCGGAAACCATGTTGGCTGTTTATGGGAAATCCCCGACTATCCATATGCATCATTATGGAATTGACTACTCAAATGTGCTCAAATACCTTACAGAGCATTTAAGTGAGTGAAATTGGCCTGTAGTTACTATGTTCTTCCCTAATACCGCTTTTAAAAATAGGTTTAGTGTTAGATAAATACTAATCCTTAGTTATTGTGTGATTCTTTAGTGCTTTATTGAATATAAATCCTATGTTGGGGCTATTTCAGGTGCTTGTGTGTTATAAACTCTGGAAAAAATTTCGTTGGGACCTGGTGATTAGCTTGCACTGATGCTATGACTGGTGCTCTTTGCCGCGACATGAGATTGTAATTTCGTGCATTTGTTCAGTGAAAGTGTTCGAGGGTGACTAAAGTGTATTGTGTGAGGATAAGTTACTGCTTGAATAGCCTTTGGGAGAAGGAAATACATCATAATAAATCGAAAAATACGAGATCTTTGAGCGGAAAAAGGGCCGGGTTAGATTTAAAAGTGGGATATCACTAGCTGTAGCAGGTGAAGCAATTTAGCTACCTTGGTATTATGTTGGAAGAAAAGGTGTGTAGCATTATCAAAGTTAGAAGAAGTGCTAGGGAAAGAGTTATTTACTCTTTATTGAGAGGTAATTCCAGGATCGTTGCCTAGAGAACGGACTAGGGAAAGTATAATATGATATGTTGCACTGCATGCCGCGGAGATATTAGATTTGAAGTAAAGAACATAGTAAAAGACTTAGAGTTTTTATGATTTAGTTTTGGCGGATGTTGGAAAAGGTAAGGTGGCTTGAATAGTAGACGATCAAAGGAGTGCCTGTGAGCGTAGAAGTGAAGAAGAGGTTGATTGATGGTATGGATGGAGCAGGTAATAAAGGTTGTGGGTGTTCTGAAGGACGTGATGGAAGGAAAATGTTGGGTTGTCGGAAGAGGGAGGAAAGAAAGGGCCAGTTTGAATAAATTAATGGGAGGTAGGAAGTATCCGCAGTAGAAGAGCAAAATAGCGTGAAATGAAGAGGCCGTAGAAAGAATTTAATGTCCATTTTGCTCTACCTTCATCGTTAGAAAGCTAATAATAATAACTATCAAACCCGAATGGACTCAATGTTTGGAATAACTAACCCATCCCTATGGCTGATAACGAGGGGCAACGTAAAATTCTCACTCGCTGTGAGCATTCCTTGATGACAATCCCCAAGGGGTGGAACGGAGGAGAGGGGGATGCTGATGGGAAACAGACGGGGAACGACTCTCGCGGTCTCCGCGAGGGAGAGCGAAAGTAGACCCCGAAGAGGCAAAAGGAGATGAACGGGGTGGGGGGGAGGGTGGCAACTCAAAACGTGAGGGATCGTTTGGTGGAAGACAGGGCTTAGAGCGAGATGAGGGTACGGAAGGGCCTTGCAAGACGCCTGCGTAATGGACGGCGTTATTCGACGCGCGTGACGAAATCAGTTTAAACGTGATCACTTTGATGAATCATCCAATCACGCAGAAGGGTGGAGGAGTCGGTGGTGTGGAGGAGTTTGGGTTTCATTGGGAGGATGGGAGTGAAGGGGTTCCGGTAGCCGGGGAAATGAAAGTGAGTCCGTCCCTCGGTCCCTTTACGTGAGCAGACCTTCCCCGAGTGGATGGTTTTAATTTTCGAACTCACTGCGTGTAACGGGGAGCATTTCTCTCGCCGGGATTGAAAAATTCCACCAAACTCGAAACGCGTGCTCAAGGGCCCCACTTTTCTTTTTTGTTTCATTATTGTTCTCCTTTTTTTATTTATGTCTCCGTCAGAGTTTTGAGGAAGTGGATTACTTTCGGAGAAAGAGCTATGGGAACGCGAGCGGCGCTTTCAAGCAAATTAAGCACCCAGGAATTAGGGAGATGTTTAAAGACGATTGAAGAGACTTTAGAGGTGTTTTTGATTCGGCTTTTGAATACAGAGGAGGGTGGAGTGCCTCAGTTAAACAGTGTGACTCTGTCGCATTACGGAGTTCTAATGTCCCGGGATTTTAAGGAAATTATCGCACAGACCATTGGTTTAGACAGAAGTAAAATAAGCTGGGTTTAAAATCTGTTAGTGGATATTCTCTTGTGCTCGGAAAATTTGCTTCCGCATAATTTCTTCCTCCTTTCTTTTTTTGGACGTTCTGAAGTAATTAAAAAAAATCTTTGGTTCATAGTCACCCATCGATATTCAAGTGCCGGGTAAAAATTCTATTCTCATTATTTTCTATTGTTTCTGTCCATAATCACTGATGTCTATTAATGAGTACTCTTGGTCACTTTCACAGAATTTTATTTCACAATAGACCGGTTTCGGCAGTTACGCCATCTTCAGGTAACAATAGTTAGGTCAATCCCAGTATATATATGTATAGTCATAGTGGTGGGAGGGGGGAGGGTGGGGAGAGGGACTTTCGGGTAGGTAAGGTGAAGAAGAGCAACGGAGACTGGGAAGGGAAAGTGACGTCGTTTACGAGGCAGTTAGAGTTCCTCGCCAGGCCGATCGTCCGCTGCTCACAGGCGTCCAATTTTCGTCCTTTTTCTGCGTATTGAATGACCTCCGCAAGTGATCAAGAAACAATAGCGTGGTGACACTGGGAAAACTACTGTGAATGTGATAAAAAAAAGCATAATAGAATCTACGAAACAGGAGAATCTTACCATCACCAGAAGTGATAAATGATTCAAGAGCTTGACCAAAGGTTCGTTATTTTAAATCGCGAAGACTTATGTTGAAAAGTGCCATAATTTCATTTCTGATAACCATTGTGAAATATTAACGAGAGGTCCCATACCAGTATACCAAAAGCAACTGAAAGAACATCTTAATTACTGTCACTTCCTCATGAGCGGAAAAGAAAACCTCTCCCTCATCAACATGAATCCCTTACCACCTTGATTCTACGGTCTACTCAACATTCATAAAGCTGGTAATCCAATCAGGCCTGTTGTATCCCATATTACGGCACCGACACATAAGCTAGCCTACACGTTAAATACGCTCTATCGCAATTCGTCAAATTACTCTTCTAGATTTGGAATCAAAACTTCCATCGAGTTGTCACGGACGCTGGAGCCCATCATACTTCCCCCTAATTCAAAATTGGTATCCTTTGATGTGTCTAATTTGTTTACTTCTGTGCCAATGGACGAAGCTATTAAAGTAGCAGAACATTTCTTAGACACTACCGACGCGGTTATCGAACTTTTAAGCCTAATGCGATTATGTACCAGCCAAAATTGTTTTTCGTTTGAGCACCAAATATACCGCCAGAAAGATGGGCTAGCCATGGGTTGCCCTCTTTCACCCCTTCTTTCCGATATCTTTATGGATGATTGGGAGAAAAAACTTTTTAATTCTGACAATAGTTTACTCAACAATGTTTTATACTGGTACCGCTACGTGGTACATTTCATGTTTATGTACGGGCAGCAGGCGACAGCTAGACGGTTTTTTATCTATTTAAAATAGCCTTCATCCTAAGATAGATTTAACCCTTTCAGACCTAGTGTCCATTGTAATGGACTTAGGTTTCAATTTATTGCTACATTGTACTTGATGTATTCTCACGTTTTTTTATGAGCTTACGTCATTCAATGATACTTTGTCGACTACTATGTGTGTGGAGTCATGTGTCGATAGAGCGGTTTGGTTACGAAGGGAGCTCGTTTCAGAAATGGTACCCACTGCATCAACTGCTAAAGATATGTGATATTATATATTTTATTTTTTTAATACCATAGGCTCGTGATGGTTGCAGATTTTTTTAAACATTCCTCATTGTTTATTAATGGTAGTATGAGTCTTAAATTTTACCATTTATTTTTAGATTTTGCTATGTTAATCGTTAAATGAATGTCCATTATAATGGACATTTGGACCACGAGGAAAGGTCACTTCCGTTTATCTCTTTTCCTTTTTGATAGTATATACGTAGGTAAATGCTACCAGTGTAGTAATGTAAACATTTCATATCCTTTATTTTCTAAGAGTTTGTTTTTAAAGAGTTTTCTAAGATAATTTAACACTATTCCGACTAATTATTTATTTTTATTTATATTTTGTTGCTATATTCTCTGGGGTTATATATTTTTAGGCATCGCCATTAGTTTTATTTCGCTTTTTTCATTCATTTACATGGTATGTGATTTAATAATAAGTAGTGATTCCAGTGCTTTAACGTTTTATGTAATTTTTAGATTACATATAATTGCAATGATGCTGAGCACATCAGAACTAATTGGATTAAATTGGATACTTTGAGGATCCAAATGACTCTGAAATCGAAGGTTCAGATAGTAATTGCAGCGATGCAGATGAGCCAGTTCCCACATCCCTCAAAGGCCAGGTATTCTCTAATCCAATCTCAAAGAAATACATATTTATCTTTGATATAGTGTGAATGTTATTAAATGCTACAACCAATAATGGAAAAACTGCGGGAACTAATGGTGAAGATCTGCTCAATGTGATTGTAAGATTGAAAATCCAGCTCTTATAAGTGAACTACCGGAAAACGAGGAAGTTCTGAATTACGGAGTTACCGACTAAGTCAGACTAAGGTGGAAAAGGCAGAAATACAACCATGCGATTTGATTGCAGAGTACCTGAGAAAAAGGAGACAAAGACGAATTTAATGTTGGTTTGTTTGAATTATTTTTCCCCACTACATTGGTAAAGATCAATATGAAAACAGGGCAGTAAAGACAAATAAAAGGACATTGAAATTTCAAGGCAACAGAGCATTTATCTTAAATCTAAATAAATCTTAAACGAATTTAAACAGAAATTGAAAACTCATTAGAATACATATTATCATGGGTTCATTTTAAAAATCCCAAGAGAAAGACTGTACTTCGACAAAGCATTACGCATATGTGTTTTTTGAGATAGGTAACATTTTTTGCTGAACAATGAAAACGTAGGCTTTTGATTTAAAAAACTGCAATAGCTACCCATATTTATTTTATGTATTATGATAAAAGTTTCTAAATTACTAATGAAAAAGTATGTATTTTTTAAATTACGAAAAAGTTATCTACCCTTAGTATACATTGCATGGGTGTTTTCAAGTCTGTTTCCGCACTAATAGGCACTCCAGACCGGAAGGAAAGGTATAAGGATAGAAATGGAATGGATGGGGGACCATTTACCATATCCACCCTTAGTATAATCTGGTATTTAGCCATGGTATGTTAAATTTTATGTCACAAAGGATGGCAACTCAAACTGAAAATATGTGATTCATTTCCATTCCAGATTGTTTTGGTGAAAAACACACTTGAGCAATTAAGGAAATGGGTACGTTTCCCAGCTTTAAATTGATATATCTGGTTCTCTGGTGTTTCGGGCACAAGAAGCATAGACACCTAGGTAACGTATATGCTTCCTGATGGCCAAGGGTGCTGCCATCTAGTAGTGTGTTGAGGCATTAAATTTCAAAAGTAACCTTATAGTCCAAATGTCCATTGCAGTGGACATAAGATTATTTAAACAAATATTAGTGCAATGGGTATTTAAACTACACACAATCATTATTTAAATTATATAGAATAGGATTAAACTGAAAAAAAATTTTTTCATCGGTTAAAAATAAATCAGGTCTGAAAGGGTTAACAATGGAAATAGGTGGATCATCATTGAATTTTCTAGACTTGACCATCTTAATTCAAAATAACAATAATAATTTTTCAATTTACAGGAAACCCACTCACACAGATGCTGTTATACCCAGTGATTCGTGCCATCCCAACTCCCATAAGTATGCCGCATTTCATTCCATGATCCACCGCCTTCTACATGTCCCACTATCAACTTCAAATTTTAACCTAGAACTTAATAACATCAGACAAAATACCCCCAATAATGGGTATGAAGATCATTTAATTACTAGAATCTTTAATAAAAAGTTGAAATGCCTAGCTTCATTACATTCCAGTTCCCTGTCACCCGCTGAAACTAAAAATAAAACTAAATGGTTTAAAATACCTTTCATATTTCCCTCATCATATGCGGCATTAAAGGCTATCAATCGGGACACCCCCAACCCATGTTTTTACAATACCCATACCTTGGGTCGTGTGTCAAATAATTCCAAGGAATTTATTGAGCCAATTTTAGGAGGTGGAGTATATAGCCTTGCATGTAATAACTGTAAAGGATTTTATATCGGCCAAACTGGACGTAATTTTAAAATTAGGGCTAAAGAACACAGAACGTGCTTCAAAAACAAAGACAATTCTTCGGTATTCGCCCGGCACCTTCTTGAATTGAGCCACCAAAGTGACTTCCACCCGGAGGTCATTCAATACGCAGAAAAAGGACGAAAATTGGAATTGTGAATCGGCGGGCGATCGGCCTGGCGAGGAACTCTAACTGCCTCGTAAACGACGTCACTTTCCCTAACCAATCTCCGTTGCTCTTCGTCACCTTACCTACCCGCAACCCCCTCTCCCCACCCTCCCCCCTCCCTCCACCATGACTATACATATATACTGGGATTGACCTAACTATTGTTACCTGAAGATGGCGTAACTGCCGAAACCGGTCGATCGTGAAATAAAATTCTGTGGAAGTGACTAAGAGTACTCATTAATAGACATCATGACAACCTTCCACCTTGTCAATGCTTAGAACTTTGATTTTATCATAATCATTGAATTCAATCATGTTCAGGAAGATGCGTTTTGTTTTTTAAGTAAAATATTTCTTAACTGCTCATTCATTGTTTAAAGACAATGATTAAGTTACCCCATAATTATAATAGTACATGGGGATTCCCATCCCTTCCATCCCTATCCTTATACCTTTCCTCCCGGTCTGAAGCGCCTATTAGTGCGGAAACAGACTTGAAAACACCCAAGAATAGTACATGGGAAAGTTGGCTGGCTGAATCTAGATACATCTTAAATGATCGTTGTGCTAGGCAACTAACGTCGCGACGTCGTTACATTGTCTATTGATTAGAGAAAAAACTCAAACGGCAGTTTAAATGAATTTTAAACTTTGTTTTGCAAATATATTGTGGTGTATATTTCTAAATCCGTGGCTAATAAGGGTAACAATTCCACGAATTCAAAGAATCCTCGCAGGAAAAAATTTTGTCTTGATCTGGAGTCAACCGATATCTTTCAATATGGTGACGAGGGCCCTAGCGAGCTAAGCTACCGAAGAACCTGAATGCAACAATCGGCTCAATATTGTGTGCTCCAGGTGTAGGCGTAAGTTTTGTTTGGGTAAAAATCATTAACGGAGGGTGAAATTCGGTTTTTAGGGCTTCAAATGCTTAGCTTAGATCACGATACACATAATCCTTAAGACAACTACAACACCCATGCCTAAGGCAAAATTTTATTTCTGCGACCATTGGTGCCAACTCTGCTACTTACCCACGTATTTGTACGTCTGGCATTGTTGTTGTGGGTATCATGAAACTCTATTCACATACATGAGTAATTTCAACTAGTAATACATATTTGAATTATACAGGCTCCATTTTGTTGCAGTATTAATAATAGAAAAACGATTGCTACCTTGGCATTCTTATGAGTTACAGTCGTTAACCTCATCTCATGCACTTTTGACACAACCTAATATTTCCGAAAAGAAGAGAGCCGAAAACTGTACAAGGTGTAGACCTTATGCCTGACAACACATACCTCGAAGATATTGACAAGTATCATCTATAGAAGAATAGAACGGAAAGCTGAGTAGTTCCTGAATGAGAACCAATTTGAGTTCAGAAAAAAAACAAGCGATTTTGGCCCTCAGGCGGCTGCTCATAGAGATGAAAACAGAAAGAATCAACCGATATTTCTTGCATTTGTAACTTGAAAAAGAGATTTGACAGCCCGAATTGGAAATTAATGCTGACGATTCTGAAAGTAATTGGAGTAGCATACAATGAATGAATAATTATTCAATATTTGTGCTAAAAGCACAAATTTCACAGTTGGCTGTGATGAATTCAGGACCCTGAAGTAGGGAAGGAAATATAAAGAAAGGAGTGAGACAAGGAGATAGTCTCTCATACTATTCAATGCGTATATCGTTAAAGTCATCCAGGAAGTCAAAGAAAATTCTGCACGATTCAATACCCATGGGGAGAAAATAAGCATGCTGCAATTTGCCGACGAAACAGCAGGCATAACAGAAAAAAAATATATTTAAAGGAAACACTGAAATACAGAGAGGACAATGGCGATATGCCACCCGAAGATCACTAAAACTAAGGTATTGGTTTGCAGTAGGAGAAAAGAAGCCAGGACCAACTATTAACTAGGGGAGCACAAAGATGAGGAGGTGAAAGAAAATTGTTATCTGGGAATCTAAGTAATCAGCGACGGACAAAGCAAAAGAGGAACTGTGGGTAGAATAGCTAAGGCAAAAAAGGCATTTTACCAAATGAAGAGTCTGCTTACAGCTGGGAATACAAGCGTGAAAGAGAGGAAACATTTCGTTGGAACATACATTCGGAGTGTAGTACTTCTTTATAACAGTGAAGCATGAATGGTAAAAGCAGCAGAGCAGTCAAGGCTGGAAGTATTTGAAATGTGACACTACCAAAGAATGATGAAGATTAAATGTATCTGAACTGCTGAAAACAGTAAAAAGAATATAGGATAACGTAATCGGACATATCTTGAGACACGATGGCCTGATGAAGACGCCTCATTCCATTCTTTCAGTTCAATTTTCCCTCGACGAAAATTGAACTGGAAGAATGGAAAAGGCAGGCCTCGTATGAGCTGTATAGAGCAAATTCAAAAGGCTGTGAAAGCGATGATTTAGATCAGTATGAAGATGGACAGGAAAATTGAGTGGAGACCTGCGTCAAACCAATCTTAGGATTGTTGTCCAATGATGATGGAATAATTGAAAAGCACCGAATATGACGAAAGCTCGCGTTAAATTTTAAAAAATATACATTTGTTAAAAATTTTTACGGTTGGGAAATTGGAATTTATCGCATTAATTGAATTGCTAATCAGAGCCTATGGAATATATTTCGGTAGTTGACGAGGGTTTTTCTCTTGAGTAGTTGAGTGTATATAAATATTTACCTACATAGGAAACGATTCATGTGTTGAGGCTTATCTTCCTAAATGTCTTTAAATGAACTGGAGCCATTATGTGGTGGCTCAGTTTCTTGGTAAAATAAGATGGGAGGAGGTTGTACATACATCATATATGACCAGCGGAGAATACAAATTCACCCGACATAGAATTTATGTTTTCCGCAAAGGAGCTGGAATAGTAGAGACGCTTAACAAACAAGCGCAGCAAAGGGTGTGTGTGCCAAAGACTTCGTGTCCTAACTTGGGAGACGGCGCCAAAGATAAGCTGGGTTTAGTTTCCGTGGACGAGTTGAGTGCGGGCGCCGACCTCGAAAAGTTCCGTAGCGATTGGACCAGCCCGGAACCCGGTCAATGACTTCCCATCGAGGGCTTGAGATCAATTCCCTGATTAGATCGGGAACACGGAATGACATCGGAGGGACGCGACTAGCCCCAGGGAGAGCATTTAAGAGGCTTTTATGCCTGTGAAATGCCGCTCCAGGATCAAAGTCAAGGGAGGCGTTCGCCGCGGGCACCCGCCGAACCGGATCGACTCGGTATATTCTGATTGCTTTCATGGCGGGAGAGTGGAAAATGGAGATGAGACAATAAAATGAATTAACATGGAAAACACTTAAGCGGATTAATCGTCGCGAAATGGTGTGGGGGAGAGGGGGGGGGGAGGAAGGGTTTGGCAGGGAACGGAATGAAATACTGGGGTCTTGAGTCTGAAACGCTCAAGAAGAAACGAGCGAAATGAAAAATAAAACGGATGGAAAAAATTATACCGTATGCAGCGCTGTATTGGTAGCGGAAAAAGAGCGAGCGACGTAGGCTCCCGAGCAGCAAGCAGGGAGAAAAAAAAGTTTGACTGATGAGAGAACAATTGGGTGATTAGCAAACGTTGGACTCAAAAGGAAGGATGGGGAAAGAAGGTGGAAGCGAGAAAAAATAGCGTCGTTCTCTACCTCCCATTTGCCATCCCAAAGGGAAAGTTAAGTGGAATGAAAATTACTCGAGAGGAAAAAGAGGGAGGGGTTGGACCTGAAAAAAAAGCTATGTTGGTTGCGAAGAAGGTGAAAGTGAAACAAGGTGAGAGGAAATAACTTTTTAAGCTGAGAAAAATCTCCTTTTGAATGCAAGGGGAAGTTAGATGAATAAAAATTAATTTGTCGTTAAGAAGTAATTAATTAGCGGGCTTAGCGAGGGAGTGGAGCAGAGAGAGAGAGAAATGGCAAAATTTAATTTTTGCCAATTTCGCAGGAAGATGTTTGGTTGAATAACTGAACGTAAGGCAGCAGAGAATATGAAGGAATGCGTGAAATTTTGAATAAGTTATTTATGCATCATTTTATTGCCATTCGGCGTAATGAAAGAATAAACACGTCAAGAGTGTGCATGCGTGTATTTCCCTAGTGTCCCTAGTGCCTTATCACTTTTCCTCTTACTGGTTCTTTTTAGCGTATGAGATCGGTTTCTCGAGATATTATAATTAGTTTTTCTCATCATTATGGATGAAAATGTGCAAGTTTCTCAGGCATATTGACTGACCAATTGCTTCTACGGGGCATTGCGGTTAAAATTAAGTCCTTATTCATCATAAATACTTGGCATAGTAAGTTTATTGAAGTGGTAGCAGTGCAATTTTTGCGAAATAAGTGCAATTTTTTCACTCTATCGTATTTTTGTATTAGGATGATTTTGCATTGATTTATGTAGCAGCGGATGCAATTGTGAATCTGGTGTTTTTGGAATTTATTTTTCAGCTTAATTCGTGTGAATAGCTGGCATTATCAACTATTGGAGTAGCTATCAGCTCTTACCCTTAACCGTGAAATATATATCGCTTCTTGCGATTCGTAACTTCAAATAGGTTATACAAGTTTAACTTTTCAGTTTTGAGGTAGTAGGTATTCATGCAATTATATTGGCAATAAATATGAAAATTAGCTAGAAGTCGTCCATTTCTCACATGTGCATAGCGACTGTCCAGATATTTAAGTTACTTAATGTTAATGCTTAATAGGTGTCCAAGGGAAAATCGGAAACACTTCTAAAAGTAAGGGAAAAAGTGGTGGGTGGTGTGGAGATAGGATAGGCTGATGACGAAGGAATGAATTTGCAGGTGAAAGCTACAAGGGTCAGGATTTAAGTGAGAGAAAATTTGAACTGAAACGTCAAACGAGTATTTGGGAAGATATTCCCTAACGTGAGGGAACTGTGCTTGTGTATGTCTTCTATGGCTCGACACTCAGGAAGATCTTTTCGGGCTATATGTAATTAGAAAAATGTATCAGTTTTATCGTGTGCATAGTCAAACATATAATGGATTCAATAGGGAATTTTTAATGCCACTTTGAGCAGTTTTTTTATCCTTTGCTACTGAAGGTAATGGTATTCAGTATAAAATAATTGTATTTGTAATTTAAATTCATGCGGAAACATACATATTTTTAAATAATTGATTTTACTGAAGAAAAGGACAATAAGTGCCTGAGAAAAAATAGAGAACGTAATAAATGCCTTAGTTTTGAAGACAATAATCTTCAAATAAAATTATAAGGTGTAGGTAAATTCAATTAAGTGACAATTGTTTACAAGACCTGTTAAATTTTAACTAACAAATGTTTCAATGACACAATTAGATGGAAATATATTAAATTGAAATAATTAAGGACTTATATATGTAGTCCATGATTCTTTACGGCCATAGTAACCAGTTGCGGATTTACGAAGTGAATTTTTTAGACCTGCTTCGATTGATAAACTTTTTTTATTGCTACCCTTTTATTCATGAGGCCAATTTTACGATTGTATAACTTGAAGACTTTCATCGAGATGGATTACCTTTTGTGCGTGGAAACGTTATCTGTTACGTGAATAGAAACTAGTGAAGTAGGTGATTGGCTCCCTGCTTTCTTTAGTGCCCCTCAGAGCTAAGTAAACATGTTGTGCCAGATCGGTCGGATTATGTGGTAGAATCCTTGGCCATTCCCTTAAAAAAATATTTATTCCCTTATCAGATACTCCCGAGTCTTTATTTGGAAAATTCTAATCACATTTTTTTTAGAGGCCTCTATCTCATAGTTGGACCGTTTTATCGAGCATTGGCAATAAATCCAAAGCTTACGTGTTTTCTGAAATATAAATGGTCTAGCCGTTGTTGATTTCTGGTAAAGACCTTTATATCCTTAAAAACAAAGCAACGTAGTTCAGTAGAGCATAGTTTATGCGCCCATAAAAGCTCGACTGGAGTTTACCGGAACTCCAAAGGGACACTTTTAAGAGAAGCTAATAAAAGGTATTGGCAAAAACTCCTTCGATGCAATCAACAGAGAAATTGCATTATGCCTAGGTTTGATAACATGCCCAGGGGCCGATAGAGAGGGCTTATCTTGTTCCAGTGCCGATTGAAGGCAGTTGGTAGCACAGAGAAGTCTCGAGTGGAGGTGATTAAAATTGAAAAAATATGGACTCCCATAGACTTTTAAGTATCTTATTACGGGCTGAATGTTTTTTCTTCTTGCAGAAAGGATTTTATGAAGCGCAGTGTCGTTCTCTTTTTAGATCACATCTTTAGTGTTTAACGGTACTACTGAATTCGTTGAAGATGAAGAATGAACGTTAAATATTAAAAAACAAAACGCGGTAAATACCGGAATTATGCTGGAGCCGCTAAATGTTAAGGTGCTTAACCGCCATCATTGGTCATCAGTCATAAGGTTGATGAATGCATCTCTCCTCTTCATTCTTCCATCCGATCATATTGATTCGCATAAAAATAATTTTCTTTTACATCCTCTTCTACTTGTTAGATATAACACTTGCGATAGCTTCCTCTGCCATTCTTACTCTCCACCTTTCCTTCCACGGCCATGTTAATTAAACCATCAAAATATGGCGTATTGAGTTTTTCCATCTCCTCTCTAAATTTCCGTTAGATTTCTTTTGTCCCTACCCTTCGTAGGACTTCTTCGTTTGTTACTTGCTCTATCTTTTTAATATTTGTCATACTTAATAAATAATACGTTTCAAAAACTCGTAAAAATATATCTCAATCATTTTTAAAATAATCATCATCATAAGTCATCAATCCTCAGATTGGTTTGACGCAGATCTTCACTGAGTTCTGTCGGCTAATCTCTTCCTATATACGTTATTCTTCTTCTTCACATCCTTTATCAAATGTTCCATATATCTTGAACGAGGCCTTCCTTTGCCTTTCTTCCCTTCCACTTGTCCCTCGACGGTTGCCTTCATCAGGCCATCATGTCTGAAGATATGGCCGATCACGTTGTCCCGTCTTCTTCTTAGGGTATTCAGAAGGATTTTCTTTTCTCCCACTTTTCTTAGAACTTCCTCGTTACTTACTCGGTCGATCCATTTAATCTTCATCATTCTTCTGTAGCACCACATTTCGAATGCTTCCACCCTTTTCTTTTCCGCTGCTGTCATTGCCCATGCCTCGTTGCCATAAAGAAACACGCTCCCGATGTACGTTCTGATGAATTGTTTTCTTACGTCTGCGCTTGTATTTCCAGCGGTAAGTAGATTCTTCTTTTGAAAGAATGCCCTCTTCGCCTGTGCTATTCTGCTGACTATTTCTTTCTTGCTTTGTTGTTCTCTTGGTTATTCGGCTTCCCAGGTAACAGAAGTCTTTCACCTCTTCCAGCTTTTGTTTTCCTAGTTTAACGTTCTTTTTGGCCTCTTCTCTCTTGCTGCACACCAGTATCTTAGTCTACTTCTTATTGATCTTCAGCTGATACCTGGCCATTGCCCTTTCCATGGTTATCATCATTTTATTCAGATCCCTCTCTGTCACTTGTATGAGTGCTATGTCATCAGCGAATCTCAGCATGATAATTTTTTCTCTATGGCTATTCACCCCAGAAGACTTTTCGTCGTTTTTATTGATGGCTCTCTCGATGTAAACATAAAAAATAACTGGAGACGGTGCACAGCCTTATCTCACTCCTTTCCTTATTCTTGATTCTTCACAGCTGGGTCCAGATTTAATCACAGCTACTTGGTTTTTATACAAACTATGGATAATTCTTCGGTCATTCTTGAACACTCCAATTCCTTTCAGAATTCCAAGCATTGAATTCCAATCCACGTTGTCAAAAGCCTTCTCTAAGTCCACAAATGCAGTGAACGTAGGTTTGTTCTTCTCCAGTCTCTTCTCTATGAGCAGCCTAAGGGCCAATATTGCCTCTCTCGCACCCTTATTTTTTGTGAATCGAAATTGATCTTCATCCAGGAACTCCTCTGCTTTTCGTTCAATTCTTCTGTAGATGATCCTTCTTCATGAACTTTGAACTATTTAGAACTATTAGCCTGTTTTAGAACTATTAGCCTGCCTGGAAGGCTAATAGTTCTAAAATTTCTCCGCTCTTCTTTTTCAGAATAGGAAGGATGATGTTTTTCTCGAAGTCCCTGGGTATTTCTCCTGTTGACTACATGTTGCAGATGGTCTTGCAAAGATGGGTTAATGTCTTTTCTCCTGCAGTTTTTATTAGTTATGCAGGAATATCATCAATTCCAGAAGCCGTATTCATGTGAAGTCCTTTACTGCAGCGTCAAATTCCGATCTTAATATTGATGCTCCCATATCATCCTCTTCGACTTCGCTTTCCTCTTCGATAACTTTTGTGCTGAGATCTTTTACGTTGTATAACTCTTCCAGATATACTTTCCATCTCTTCACTTTGTCTTCTTTTTCAATCAAAAGTTCTCCATTCTTGTCCCTTATGGCATTGCATCTTATGCTCCGTTCTTTGAAGTGGTTCCTCACTATCATATAGGCAGTTTCCACCTTTCCAAGAGCAAGATTGTTTTGTACACACTCGCATAGATTCTTTATTAACATCTCTCTAGCTTTCCTTCCTTTGCGACTTATTTCGTTCCTTATTCTTTTATAGCAAAGCTGCCCTTCTTCAGTTTCCGCATTCTTGTACTTTTTTCTTTCTTCAATCAGGTCTAAGACTTCTTCCATGATCCATTGCTTCTTCATAATCATGGCTTCTTGTTAATAATAATGCAACAAAAAAGTTACCGTAAACAGACCAATTCTTTGCCTAAAAAATAATTAGGCTATATTAACGGAAGATCATTTACCTTCCGATCTTTGCTTGGTCCTGTTCTTGGAGACATTTTTTGATTTCTTGGCTTTACTTCTTGGTTTTTACGTGTTTCGTATATATTACCCTCACTTCAAGCTTTAATTCCATATCAGATCTCATGAATTATGTATTTTTTCATGAAGTATAAAATAGTCCTAAAACCATTGGGTCCGCAGACTGCTATCTCATGTCTTTGGCCATAATGTATTATTAATTTTCTAACTATGACGAATTAAAATTGGTCCCATGAGTCTGATTTCCTTTCACGGTTGCTTTCTATAGTGGATCGTGCTCTCTCTTGGTGTTTAACTTCAATAACGGAATAATTATGGGATTAGGTACGAATGGTATCGTAAATATTATTTCACATGTTGCTGTGCAGAACATGCTGAAAGTAAACATGAAAGTGTTAATAAATGTAAAGAGTTTTTCTGCGGATATCACTTGAAGTGTCGATTTAAGTGTTCCATCGTCAATATCGAAATAGTTAAAGTAAAAGTTTTATTTGTTTTGTCTTGCTATCTTTGCATATTTGTATTTAGTTTTATCTTCTTATCTATTTATACTTAGTTCAGAAATAATGCCCATCTATAATTTTAGAAGAGGATGAAAATAAGTAAAAAAAACTGATAACTGGATAACTGTTTTTCCTATTGGAATGTCCTATGGAAGGCTAAGAGTTCATTATACTGTCTGTCAGTTAGGACGTAGAATTTTGGACCCCTTGACGCTTTTCCCGAAGAGCATGTGTAATATCCGTGCCTCAAGTGGCTTATTGTGGGCCGTGGGTATACGAGAAGTCTGACGGAAAGTTAAGCGCTGGAATGGGTGAGGAATCAACGAAATACTTACGCCCGCAGTCGGAATTGAAACGTGAGGATTAAAAGGGTGAGGGATAAACAAGAAATGGAAACCTTGTAATCACTAAAGGTCAGGAATAAGAAAATTTGAATAAAGGGAAATAGAATGAAGGGGAGATAGGATGATGATATACCAGAGTGGAAGAATCCGAACTACCCAGAGCTCTAAAAAATGAACTGACCTAAAGCCGCCAAAGAGGTTCGAAGGAGAGACCGAATCTTGCTCCTCAGACCAATTGAATACCCCTCCAGATCGAGGTTTCTCGCTCCCCGAAAAAATACCCTCCGATCCCTCTCTCCTTTCCCACCGAGTAAGTGGCGATCTACGTGGATGACTAGTGCACTACAAAAAGGAAACCTATAACGGAGGTACCCTCGCGAAAGAAAACCATGCATTACACAGGGTAATACCAACGCCGGGTTTCTCTTCACCCTTCTTCCGTTCCCTATAAAATATTACCACATCCTCCTTAGTGCACACCCTAATTGTCACTAGCGTCATTCGCCGTCGTCTCCTTTTAAGAACTACTGCTTTCAATGCAGGACTTGCAACAGTAGTAGTCTGCTCTGCTATTGAAAATTATAATTAGGACTAGTTCTCATTCGGTATTCATCGGAGCTTACATGGAAATTAAATATGAGTTAACGAAAGAAGTGGAACGGTATTGAAGGAGATAACCAACAAGTGGTGTTTTTTTTAAAACGTCATCTAGTCTGTTTGCTGGAGATGGGCAAAAAGAAATATAATATGGAGGGTATTTATACGTTTTTCTCTTCCATTCTCTCCTGAGGAGGTGGATCTGACGGGTTTGACAGGACTCTGAGATTGAAGGCTGAAAGCAGGGAAGAGAAATGGCTTATATATTTGTAATACGTATTTACCAGCTTTTAATATCAGATTTTTGTCGCACAGCGAGAAATCTTCTGTCCTTTAAAGATGAAAGAGATCAATTTGGAGACTCAGATCTGAATTGAGAAGAAAAAAGATTAAATCGTATGGGCCATGTATCCTTAATGAATTTTGAGGTCTAATTATGAACTTGAATATAGAATATGCTAAGGATGGCACATATGTAAACATTTGGTCTCTTAAAATGACGAATGCTTCAATAAATACAGTATCTCCCTGAATATAATGATTATAAAATAAATCTTCACTTAATTAGCGAGTATTCTTTTATGGGAAGTTGTCTATATTTTATGCGCTTAGCACTATAATTATTTAAACCATCACTCATGGTTATTTGAGAGGCTGTTAATATTTTGCGGCTATTACTCGTGAGTCATAATCAGAATGGAATTCTGCATTAGTCATTTTCGGTAGCGATTGCTTCGGAAGGAGAGATGCGGGTTCAGCGACTTGAGGCAGCCTACCATGACGACCCTCTCAGGAGACACCCTAAACATCCATAGCGGCAACGAGAGGGGGAGGGGGGTAGTGGTCAACTGTAATTCTCCCCAAGTGATTGACGTCACCGGGCATACACGGCATGGTACGGAGGAGGGGGGACCCCCTTCGCAATAAATAGCAGGAGGAAGTTCAATAATTTTAATTCACCCTGAAGATGCGAAGAAAAGACGCGAAAGCTTGGTCGACAACGCGCCACACGCAGCTGCTCCCGAAAATGACTAGTGCAGATCATCCTCGATGCGAAAACATACGCACTTTCGTAATGGAATTCTGGTTCCATTTTCCCCAAATAGTTCTTGAATTATCCACATTTGCGGATTTTGACTCTTTCGGGTGCTGGATTGGAGAAATCTGTTACAGATGTGACTGTGATAACAACATGTCTGTTGCTGCTAGTCATGATTCCTGCAATTTGTTGCCTATTGTTGCATTTCCCATGGGGATGGGATTCAACGGAGAGTAATTCAGATACTGGAATGAATGCTGCCGCTGAGTGAAACTGGTGTGTTGTTTTTCACATTTCCTAAGGTAGCATTTTTACTTCACGTGCCTTAGCATATAGTTTCAATAGCAAATCACGCCGAGGTGTGGCCATTATGAAAAATGTCCCTGGGTGTTTTCACTGGAGAATGTATGTCTGTGTGCGCTCATGGTACGATTCACTCCATTTTATTGATTCCTTATAGTGGATTGGATTCGGAGGTGTTACTTTGGATGTAGAGCTACCCTCTCAATCCAAGGCCCTGGTTCGAACCTCGTTAATGGTAGAAATATTCCAGAGGAATGATCCTTGCCGGTCATCTTCCCTAGCAACAAAAAGGCAAGAATACCATTATAAGGAAGATACATCGTACTAGAACTCCTTAGCGTAATTTCATATGTATGAACGGCTTAGATGTTAAGCTGTGTAGAAATGCTCGGAATTTTCGTCATCGAAATAAGTAAAGAACGATAAAAATCGAGGGGGTGCCACCAATTTACCTTCAGTATTGTTTGTTCCATTGCCTTAAGGGCTTATGTAGACCCATTGTAAAAATGCCTCCTCCCTTCATTAGTTCCCAATCTCGCCGCGGGGCGAAGCTGTCGCCCGGAAATCGGCCTTGGAATACGCAAGGAACTGTGACATCACTTGATTGATCATCATCATAAGCTCCCACCACGTCACTAGTATAGAAAAAGATAACTGTATTGGATGAGGAAGAAAGTAAAAAAAATATAAGGGCCATAATCTAGCGCCAAGAGCAGTAAAACGTTGAACCGGTTGCCTTGCGGAGAATTGAAGGGGAAGGAGATGTAAAAGGGGAGTTGCGGGGCTGGATTAAAGGATGTGGTCCCCTGGAGGAGGAAACCGGAAGGGGAAGGGTGAGAGAAAGAGAAAATATTGGGTGAAAAGAAGAGACGGGAGGCAGAGAAGGAGAGAGAGGGAGAGAGCAAGAAAGAGGGACGGAGACGGAGAAAGAAAGGGCCATTATTCTTTCGAAGTTGGGTACAAATTACGGCGGACACTTTCGTGAAAAGGAGAGCGGTGGCGGTGGGGTGCGGAAAATGGGGGATGGAGGGAGGAAGTTCCGTGGAACAGAGTGTGCAAGACGTGTTGGGTTAGGGATGGGAAGTGGGGCGGGAGGGGGAATGGGGTGAGGGGGTGGTTGGAAATGACAAGAGGGGTGTGGTGCGGTTAGAGGAGAGAATGAAAGAGGAATGGGTTAGTCGGTTTGCTTTCGTAGGAAGTACGCGCGGGAAAGGGCGTGGAATAAAGGGGGGGGGAGCTAGGGAGTAACTAGACGACTCAATCCGGAGGGAGGAAAAAACAATACATAATACTGTAACGTAGGAGAGAAGGAGGGTCATGAGGCGTAGAAAAGATGGGGGAGCAGGAGAAAGAGAGAGAGGAAGAAAAAACGGAAGGGAGTCAATCTGTGCAGTTTCCGGTCGTCCTTTTCATGCGGCGCACAAGGATGGAGGCGAGGGCGTGTGTCTTAATTCTCCTGCGCTAGACCATTCTCCTCGCTGAGCGTATTATTTGTTCCTTATTTTTAGTGGGAGGCAGGGTAGGTTTTAGTGCGTAGGAGGGTCTGTGGTGAAGGGAACGTCGTGTGTAAGTCGTCCGTTCTCGTGTTAGCCCGTATATATGTATGTGTAGTGGAAAGGAGAAGGTCCCGGGGATTTCTAGGGCCGCAGTGAGACCTCCAGATTTTCTTTTTTTTATCTCCCCCGGATTAAAGACGCATGGCTGCGTTTATGCTTCTTCCCCGTGACGAAGGGAGGCGCTGCGGTCGAGGCTTTTGGGTGGTGGTGGGGGGTGGTAGACGGAGGAGATGGAGAGGTTATTTCACCCTCCCACCCCATCCTTTCCCCACCATCATCTCTCCTTTTTTTTTTAAAAAATTCCGCCTTCCTACCTCTCTCCCTCCGAACCTCCCCACAATGCTTGCATGTTTCCCTTCCCCGGCGTCTCCCAAAGCCTATATCCGCGTGTTCACCCTCAACTCCTTTCCTCAAGCGACCCTCCCTTCTAAAAAAAAATCCCTCTGTGGCGGAAATGGTTACCTCCACGGGAGGCCATTGTCTCATGAAAGGAGCCGTCAAGCAAGCCCCCTCTTTCCTTCCTCCCTGCTACTCTTTATCCGTCTCCATCCTTTTTTCTATCCTCCCCTTTAGTTGGTGAGAAGGGAAACGGGGATGTACAGTGAGAAAATTTGGCCAGGATGAAGGGAGTCGTCCCGGGGTGGTGTGGAAGAAGGGGTAGTCCAAAAGGGGTGAACGCCCAAGTTAACACTTGGGAGTTCGAGTCAAACTGTCGTTTTCTCCCGGATTGGCGATAGTGATTGTGTCGCAATAGTCGTCTTCATTTTGAGCCCTCAGAAATGGGTGACGAATGGAAGATCAAGAGTTATTCATCACCAGGTTGGTATATGCCGGGTTTTCGCGTTTGGGAATGCGATGGGAGACTACGATTCACTCACTTTATGCTTCCCACAAAGACGATGGTGAAGAGAAATGCCAAAATCTGAAATTAGTTATTGTGCATCACTAAATGACTGATTGTTTTATTGGAAATTGAACATAAGAGTACCCAGAAAATTAAAAGAAAGCAGTAAGTTGCAAGATACTGGGAAGCTTACCAAAGTAAATTATAAAATTCTGATTCAAGCGCATAGCTTGTTTTGGTATCTTGGGGAAAATTTGCACTTATCAAAAAATACCACCTACTCGTAATGATTGCTTAAAATCTACGTATCAAATCAATCTTTCTGCAGATAAATGCTTTGTTCCGAATACTTAATTGGCTATCTCGGGTTGTCTCCCCTGTATCTCCAACATGATTCTCCACTTAGGCAGATAGGTCAACTGTGATTTCTCCTTCAGTATGGAGTGGCATTGGGGAAGTTACCTTCGTAAAGATCTCGATCGTATGCTATGTGAGAATCACTACTTGAGCCTATATTCTTAGAAGGTTTTACGTCGCTGAAAGCCGATATGTTCTTCGTTCTCCTGCCATGGTGTAAAATAATAGAGACTACTGTCGGCGCAGAAATTATGTGCACTCGAGTTTGAATACGAATAACAAATTAACTGATAGGCCTACAGAAAAACCGTACACCGTATCATATCGTAATCTTCTTATTTTATTCTGCCTTATTGGATGGCTAACTTAAATTTTTTAAACGCGTTTTCATGTTTTTACAATGGTTTTAACGTAAAAAGTGCCATTTTTGGCGGTGTTGGAGCGAAGTGCCGAATTTGATGACTCGTAAATCAATAACAAGGCGTTCAATTGTATCCAAAGTATAAAGAATATTAGGTATACATGTTTTACACTCACATTTTAAGTTTCCAGTGTATAACTTCAATATAAAAAAAGTTGTTATCAATTTTATAAAAAGTTAACATTTCAAAAATGGAGTGTCGTAGAATGTCGTTCTTGGTGGTGTTATAATCCGCATGTCCTAAACGTATCCAATATGTAATTTTCTAATACATTTCAGCAGATATCAACGATAATATAATCGGAACTTACCTACTTTTACATTTACTTTTCCACGATACCCTTATCCCGAGTCGCCTGAGTCTAAGGAGTACTACTCAGGAAATCACTGGTTTATCACTGCCGTCAGACTACAGTGTACGATAGTTTATTTCTGGTTATTGTGGAGTACACTTCACTCAAGATGCCTCCGAGACCTCCATTTTCTGAGTACGAATTTGGAATGATTATGAGCTATTTATTTTGTATGCTAGAAAGAGAGAAAATTGGCGGTAAGTGCTCTCCAGTTTCCCAGTGAGTTGCTGATTTTCTTGACGAGTCACTTCGCTCGGTGTAAAAAGTATCTTCGGAGAACAGCGATAACATTAGTGAGGTAAACCCAGGACCAGTAAAGAAAAGGCGGAGCGTCCATTGATTCACATTGACTAGGTTACAAAAGGAGTAACTTGGAGAACGATTCATGGCTTTTTTGTCCGAAAATTATTTCCTAACATTGAAAAACTCGAAGTCAAATTGGAGGACAATTTACAGGACTTTCCGAAAATGTCAATTTCCAAGCTACAGGAATTTGTCAAAAATATTGTATTCCGGTGTAAGAAATTAATTAAGAAGCCCATCTGCTGGAGTCAAAATCTATTGCTGCATCTCGTCCAGTATTTCTCAGAAGAATACGACGACTGAGAAATGAAGGATATAAAATCTTCTACACAGACGAAACATGGTACGGTGACATCACACAATGAAGTACGCTTGGAAATAAAACGTATTTTAAGCATCGAATAAGGGCTTCCCAAATTATGACCAATACTGCGGGCAGCTTCAAGAAGTTTTTGGTTGGCGAGGTGGCTTCAAGGTTCCTTCCGGCGCTGATAACCGTGTAATTGTCCTCCATGTAGGGAGTGGAGGTGGATTTTTAGGTGATGCGGAATTGTGTTTTGTTGGGAAGAAAGGGTTTGGTGACTATTCATAAGGAAATGAACCCCCAGCATTTTGAAGAGAATATTTCGAAGGGTTTTGGCCGTGATTACAAATAAATCGGTGATTGTCATCGACCATGCTCCATATCAGACAATGCTGGATCCTAAAGTAAAAAAAAACCTACAATGGCCTGGTTAACAGCTAACAGAATAGCGTGGTTAATTGAGAGAATGATCCCGTCTCCTAAAGATATCAGTAGCTTCGAATCTCTGACCAAATCCGCGCTCATTGAACATGCTAAACTCTACTTTAAAACACCAAAAAAAAAAATAACCAAATTACGGAAGAGTTGCGGCCTGATGTGGAATTAGTATGGTTACCATCGCACAATATGAGTTAAATATAATCGAACTAATATGGGCACATGTTAAGAATAAAGTGGCAAAAGTCATCAGAGCAAATGCTGAAGAGAAGGGAAAAGCGAAACTATGCTAATAGTCACTTAAGTGTCAAAGGATATATGGAAGGAGTGCATCAAGCACGTAGAAAAGCTTGAAGAGTACTACTGGAAAAATACCTCAAGAAATACCTCAAGTCAAGACTCTCATCATTGATTTAAACAGCTTTTCTGATAGTGAAGAAGTCGAGGAGGATGACACTTTGTGTGACCACATTCCATCAGATGATGATTTTTAATTGCTGTCTCATAAATATTTTGAAAAAAATCTTAAAATGAATTAGAGCACACGTTTTTAAAGCTGCCGTTGGAGGTACAAGGACCAAATGAGGAAAGCTGATGTGAAATGTGAAAGACGCACAATTGTGTCTGTTCGCATTAAACAAGCGAAGCCTGGCGCTGGCGGCCAGGAGAGGATGTACGCGAAAACACTGCGCGGCTTAAAAAATGCCGGTTACTTGCCGAGGGAGCTCGATTTCGCCAAAATAAGTGCCAATCGATATAAATTTAAAAAATGTATTGAAATATTAGACAATTAAATATTGGATACGTTTAGAACATGCGGATTATAACGCCACCAAGAACAACATTCTATGACACTCCAGTTTTGAAATGTTAACCTTTTGTAAAATTGATAACAACTTTTTTTATATTAAAGTTATACACTGGAAACTTAAAGTGTGTGTGGAAAACATGTACACCTAACATTCTTTATACTTTGGATACAATTGAACGCCTTGTTATTGATTTACGAGTCATCAGAGTCGGCGCTTTGCTCGAACACCGTCTTAAACCGGCGCTTTTTACGTTAAACCCATTGTAAAAATATGAAAATGTGTTTTAAAAGTTTAAGTTTGCAATCCAATAACGCAGAATGAAAAATTACGGTGTGATTAGTTTTTCTGTAGGTATAGCATTTAATTTGTTATGTGTATTCAAACTCGAGTGCACAATTTCTGCGCCGATAGTTGAGTAATCAGCTGTATAAAAACATAGAGGCATTAATTTGAGAGGAATAAGCTCGGTGAAATATGCTGCCGAACTTTTAGTCGGAATAATTTTGATTAATGCTGAAACACTTCTAAATGAATTTTATTTAAGTTTGGTTATTTTTGGTTAAAGAAATGGAAAATTCATGATATATATAAGGAAAAATTAAAACTTGGTGGAAAAGTAATCACTCTATGGAAATTCACCTTTATTCCATGTGTACATAGCGTCTGATTGGTTTGAATAAATTTATGCGTTAAATTGACTCGAAGTTCCGTTTTTGGAGTTAGAAGGGAACAAGGAAAGGATTAATATATGAAACATTTTTGAAATTTTGTCTAAAAATGTCTCGTAGAAAGACCTAAAAGAACCCTAAAAATTTGCAAAAATGAGCTCTCCTTACGCGGTTTGAGCCAGTAATATTACATTTCATCACTTTATTTATTCTTATATTGTGTTTGATGTTCACCCATCTTATGCATAATTATAGGTTTCATGAATGCTTACTCCTTGATACTTTATATAATATCTGCTTTGAGATCAAGTTGATCTTTTTTTGTGCACTCTTTCGAGCCTCGCAACTGAACACTCATTATAGCGAGTAGTCTCAAGAGAGCCTTATTTTACCATCAACCATTAATGTGCGCTTTTCATATATTTCGTATGGTACCCACTGGCAAAAAGTTTACCCCCTCTCCGAATAATGGAAACAGCAAGAAGACGTCAAAAATGACCCAATTGGAATAAAAGTTACTTAGAAATTAATTTTTTTATCATGTGATGAAAATATAATAATCTGAATATAGGATCTAGCAGTCACGCAATAAAGAGCGAAGTACCTTTTGAGCATGTATTTTTTACGGTGGTCGATAGCCTTCAATCTCCACCGCGAATATTCCAGCAGATTCACTGTCTTCTTCCTCATTCTTTTTTAATTCTTAGGTTTTTAATTGCTGACTCTAATTCTTCACTATCATTATTTACATCCAGCTGCTAATTCTTTCCTGCATCTCCGCTCATTTGACATATCTAATTTTTCTCTTTTCCTTTCTTCATTCCTTCTGTTTTTTCTTAATTATTTTCTTCACGAGTGTATCCACTGGGTCTGAGTCTTTTCTTCCGTGCTATAAATAAACCGTTCTTCCCTGGCCTTTCTGTTCACTTCTTTGTGCTAGTCCATTTAGTCTTTAACATTCTATGCTTAACACCAATTCTCGAAGACATTTTTAATCAGCTTTTAGAATAGTTTTACCACCAGTTGGTACTATTCATCAGTCAGCCTTTAATGAAATACTTTTTGCCACTCAACCTCTTGATTGCAAAGAAATATTCTTTTCTTTCTCTGAGGCATGCTGTTTGAAATTAGCTGGCAGCGGAAATTGAAAAATGACAAAAAATGGAATTTTTTGATTCGGTGAAAATAATTTGAAAATTATATAATATTACCTTAAGGAAGTTATCCGCTGATATACGCAATGGAAGAATTTTTTGCATAGATGACCGTTCACATTGACCGGGAATCGAACCCTGAACCGTTTGATTTTTGGTCTGGTTTTTAGGCAATTAAGCTGCCAAGGTGTCTTTATTCTTTATGCATATTTAAAGGTTTCAAAGGAGCAAGATGTTTAACAAACTGCCGTACGTATGTTTAAGAAACAGAAAAGGAGTAGGAAATCCCCTGGGAAGAAGGACTTGGTAGCTTCCCTGCCTGAATCACTTGGTGGGAAATCAGGAGATCCCGATTAAGGCGAATGAATTTATTCTCCGTCGAAATTCAGCTGTCTGAAAATTGGATGAAAAAGACACGCGGTGAGGAAACAAAACATTTTAATGCGTGAAATTTCAAACTCGCACAAGCTAAGTTCATCTTCGCCACGAACATTTTGGGTGTCTCCCTCCCCCATGAAGAAATGCAGGTGAGAAACGTTTGTACGCGCCAATTAAAGACGTTGCCTCCTCCTAAATTAATAATGTTGCGTCAGAGGGTCTCCGCGCCGAGGGGTGAATAATAGAACGGTGGGAGGTAATGGGATGAAGGGAGGTATGAGAGGATGACGGGGGAGGAAAAGGTTTCAGGAGGCCGGATTGGGGTTTGCGACGGACGGAAAAACGGAAGAGACTCGGATTTTGGGGACGGGATGGCAGGGATGATTTTTCAAAGTAGGGTAGGGGAATAGGACGACCAAAATGGGGTTGAACGCACACACTCATACGATGACGCTCAGAGGTTGCAGCTGGGGGAGGAGTAGGACGCGAGGCCGGAAGTTTGGTCCCTCAGGTTTCGTTGTCCCCGCCCATTTGGGATGAAGGGGCATGCGGAAGGGTTTTAGGGATGGCAGAAGGGTTAAAGGTTGTGAGTTGTTTGAGCGGGACAGGGGTTTGGGTTGAAAGCAGGAATGGGTCATCTCGCACAGAAGGGATATATAGTATGGTTAGGGAATGGTAGGTACAGGTGAATTCTGAGAGTTTTTAAGGGGTGTAGGGTCGAAGGAGGAGGATAGGATACTTGAGGGAAAGGAGTAGTGGGTAAAGGTGAACGTGTAGAGCCAACATGTGTTCCTACGTTTGTGGGATTTACCTTTTGAATTCTGGTTGCTTGTATATAGAATTAGTTGTTAACTAATGAAGTGTGATTTACAAAAAAGGTTTCAATCGACGGTGTATCCATGCACTGGTTTTGCAATACCATGAAAGCTATTATTGTAGCAGTCACTTTGGGACATGTCTTGCAATTTTTATCATATATTTATTATGTAATTCCTTGTAGAAAACAGCCTCTCGTTTTACTCTGTGGAAATTCTTCCCATCCAGGGGCGTACTTAGTTGGAAATTGCTGTGCTATTAGAAAAATATAAAGAGAGTAAAACTATTTGTCGAAATTGCAGTGTAGTCTCTTACGATACTAGTTAAACACTATGTTTATTATGTGCTTGCTAATAATGACAGGTTAACACTCAAAGTTTAACGAGAGCATTACGATACTATGTAGATGTTGTAAGGTACTGGTTCTTATAACATTTAGGGAATACATACATTTGAAAAAATGATAATAATAATCATTTCATTTTCAATTCTACTCGCTCATCTATCGAGTTCACTGTAAGCTTCCTCGAGGGTGAAGATTATTCAAACATACACTGTGTATATGCAACTAATGGATACATACTCTACTACTTTATTAAATAAACGCGTTATTCATGGTGAAGGTACATGTAAAATATATGCAATCAAATTATTATTTTTCGTTCCATTAAGAAGTTTTGGCTTGAAAGTAAGTGACTGCCTCATGAAGGGACTATAATGCGTCATAGGTGGCTTAGCGAATATTATGACGTAGTTTATATTATTCAGCAGTGCAAGAAATAGAGGTCTGAATATAGCATTTTATTTGAGAGGCGACATCCTACAACGTTTGTGACCGGCGTTACTGGTGTGAATCGCTGGTAGCCGTAACAACATCGCTGATTTGTTCTGCCCTTAGGTTATGTGGTTGCGTACCTACTTTTTATGAGATTTGAGATTTGAATGTAATTTTCGGAAAACATACGAAGCCATAGGTTTAGCCGGAGTAGGTAATATTAAGATTTGTTGAAGCACAAAAACTAAAAGTTGAATGAATGAATTTATTAAATTCATTGGGGAATGTTATTATCTTTTTGAAACTTGGACGTGGGAATGAGCTAGTTTTGTAAAAGGTACAATGAGCTAAGGAAAACTTAAGGCCCGTATATCCTTGGAATATCACCATGGTATATGGAAGAGCATTAATAAAATTCCTATGGAATTTGGACGATAAGTGGCTACTCAAGAATTAATAGAATAAAAGAGAATGATTTGAATAAATAATAAATGTTTGGTTTTGCCCTGAAAAGCTGGAAAAGTAATGGTATCCAAAATGCTCTGTCTGTGGTAAGCTCCTCCCTCAATTCTCTACAAATAATAGAGCGAGTAGTTCTAAATGGCTGAATTTGAGTTAATGTATTATTGAAAAGCTTAGTGGACTATTTTTATCCAGCATAATCATGCAGCTGTAAATGTAGGCATGAACGCAGATGTAAGCATATGTTACGGTCATTATTTATCATAAACTACGCTATTTGAAAATTTCTCAGAAGATCTTGAGAAAAACCCCTTTCAAAATAACCAGGAATCCTTGAGGAAGACCTACATTTTTTTATCTAAAATCATTATGTCAAAACATATGGTGTTTAAAAATATGACGTGATATTGCCTCTTTAATATTAAAGTGAACTGTTTTAATTGCTCCATTCCAATCCTCATTGCATTAAAACCCAGTTAAAATTATGTAACCAGATTGTAACCAAACTCTCTTTTGTTGGTCTCTGATTTACGGTTTCCAGTCACGTAGAATGCTCGAAGTTCCGAAGTCGGCATGAGGCATAAATTGGCCCATTATATATTTCCTGAGTGCATTGTGTGTCGCTGTGAAAATCTCTCCCATCAAATCAGGTTACTACTCCATTGGCAATTGCAAAATAGTATTCAAGCGTTTATATCCTTTCAATGATCCCAAGTCAAAGTTTTTGACGACTTGGAATCTGTCAGCAGCATTGTAACGTTAGCTCCAATAATGTACGTTAAAAAGCTATCTTCGTAAACGGTGGGAGGTTATGGTGATCGATCCTGACTGGAAACTTTTATTTAAAAAATATATATTTGAACTAGAAATTATGCGCTACCCCAAAATTCTCATTTATCTCACGGCCTAAAAAAGAAAAATTCTGTAACTGGAAGGAAAGTCGGTACAAGAAATGCAGCGTCCACTGGTACAAAAGAAGATTGGAACACACTTTTTATACAAAATAGGTATGGGATATCAACTTTATTCATCGCTTTTTACTACATTAAAATGGGTATCACGTGCATGGAAACTTCTTTTCGCGAATACTGAAATTTAAAGGCATAATTTACATACTTTTACACTAGGTAATCTTCTTCATATAAGGTTACTGATAATACTTTTATTCTAAGCAGAAATATACTGTATTCCTTATATTTTATGCTGGTGTTTTCATTGAACCTACGTTTTTTCTGTGGGAATCGAATATCAATTAAATTATTTTTGGATTAAACAATGCCTATATAGTTTGTTACCAAGAGTTTTAAATGAAAATGTGTTTTTAATAATCCTTACAGGGAACTCTGTACTATGAGCTCCTTAGCGTCTTCCATAAAGAGCTGACTGGCGTCGATTATCTCGCAGCCATTACTGAGTTTACTTAAACCCTCTCATCAAACAAAAACTCAAATTTCCTTCATAATGGAAGAATCTTTGTCCGTTATTGAAGCTAATATTTGCTACTCAATCATCGGTACCCATCTCTCACTTCTTTCTAAAGATTTTGTGTTTGTAATACTATGAAAAAAGTATTTTTAGCACAAGGAAATTTAAAAGGCTTCTTGCTATAGAAGTCCTTCTCTGAAGGTGTATGCTACTGGTGAACATAAATTTAGTTTTTTGGATGCAATATGTTTACCCTCTGTGTTTACATGGTAATTGTGTGGAAAATGTGTTTGAAAATGGGAAGAGAGAAAGCAATTGAACATGCGTCTAAATTCCATACTTCCTTCGCAATGAATTAGTCCACTCAACATATTGGAATAATATTCAGTTAATATTGAAAATACCATTACGTCCATCGAGCCTATTATTTTATTGTAATGTATGCCATTATAAATACCCTTAAAATGCCGTTGTGCGTATGATACTGGAAGAGGTTTGAGAATATAAGAGGCCGTTCAATAAGCACCATTTTTACAAAATTTGCTTGATACCAGGTGAAAATAAATTTACATACTGTATTTTCTTGTTCGTTCGCTGGTTTCCGCGGCTTTGATGACTCTGAATTACTCTTTCTTTTGGTAGGTTTTCATCCCGTTTGTTGGCTTCATTTATCACAACAAACGCGGTGAAAACCCTAGAGTAATGTAGAGCTATTGTATTTTCTGTATCAACCGCGGTGTGACAAATTGAAAATTATCTTATTTAATTACCTGCCGTATTCTTTCTAGGAATCCAGTGGTTGATCAACATTTTTGAGTATAGCCTAAGTTGTTTACAAAAATATTTCACGGGAAAATTGTTTGTTTCGTGTTGTATTTTGCGACTTGCGTTGAAAATGCTGGCACTTCCATAATTATATTCACAATTGTAATGCTGTGTTGTAATTAGAATGAACTACTTAAATTGTTTAGGAACAAACAGCGGCTTTACTGTGTGCCAGTTAGTAAATTACCGTTACTACAAACCAAGGTATCCAGATTTATGATTTTTGACTATAAGGGGAGTTTTTTTTAGTGACACAAAGTGATTTGGAGATATTTCTCACGTATCACATCGTATCCCTTTCTATTGACAAGACTGCTTGAGTTTAATGTAGAAATTCTGCCCACGAGCAGAGCGCAACAATTTAACCCATTATTTGTGCAGCTGAATCCCGATGAAATGTGAAAATATGTAATAAGAGTGAAGATGTTGGTCAACATTGCGTAGTAGTTTAATATTTGTTTGTTTTATTATATATTTTAATTTTAACTTATTGACAATATTGATCCCTGAACTCTTGCTATATGCTTTTTAAGCATACAATAAATGATTCATGATTTTCAGCGTCGTGTAGTTTGTTAATCGAAAGGGTATTTTCTGGCGTATAGGCTTGTTGCATATGTTATCACTGGCTCAGAGTTTGTACGGTGGGAAGCGTTATAAAGATATGATGACGGATATTGTTAGTTATACTAATTTCTTACATAGATAATTTTCATTACACTTATTAATTATTGGAAGCTCCCGCTTGACTTCATAAGCACTTCTGCCGTAAATAATATTGCATATCAGCATTTTGCTAATTCGCTTTATTTGTGGAAAATTAACTCAAGGTTCTTATGGGTCAGTAGTTTTAAGGAAGATTAATTATTCTGGCGTCTAGCAAAATCGAACTCTTTCGCTCTTCTGACCCATGCAAGTGAGTTGGGATTGGTATTTTGTAGTTGTTCTTATATTAGTTGCTATTAACGGGTTCGGATTAGAGCGTATGAAAAAATTCTTTAATATTCTGCGAATATGGCATGAGAGCGATGTCAGAAATGGAGTCTATGGGGTATTTACGTCAACGTAATTTTTCTCTATAATTTGGTCGTAAACATAATAGAGGGAAAAATAATTTCACTTATAATTCGTTGAGGAACATTTTGAGGTTTTTAAATTCCCATTGGTGATTATTGAAGGGTCAATGGCCACATTATCAAACCCTAATTCGTAACGTAGTGGTGAACATGGAGTAAAGGATTAACTATTGTAAGGCTTGAACCCAAGCCTATTTTTGAATAAAAGTATATCATGGTTTATTTCAAAGTTGCTGCGAAGTTTGTCTTTAGAGTGTGATGAAGTAGAAAAGTTTTTCCTCTGAAAAGACGCCTTTAGGGATTTTCTTTCTTGGTACTTGGGTCTCATTTTCCCCTGATTTATTTTATCCTACCTTTCATTCAGTATCATTATCCATTTGATTTTCTAAATTGCATCCATCTCTTGTTTACTTGCTTTCTCTCAGTGCATCTTTTTACAGTTTATGATTATCTATTGCATACTTTAAAACTTAAGTGCTACATTAAAATTATCGCCAGCATTATACAAGAAATAATTCATATGAAAGCAAGTAGAAACAGGGCACACATATTAAAGTAAATTCATTGCAATTCCTTTCTCCTTATTTAACCGCAAAACATGGTTAAGGATCACTTTGCAGTGGTTTTGGTAGCTTGAATCGTTAGGTCTGTCCATATTAAGTTTGCATTTCACTGCCAGAAACGCTGGAACGTACATGCTCCTCTCTGATGTAACGTCATTATCAAATGGTTGATAATTATTAAAATTTCAATCTTTAATCTGTGGAATGAAGTGTTTTATGGCGTTGATTTAAATTCAATTCACAATTTGAATCCTTTGTATATCAAATAATACCACAGTGTGACGATAATTTCCATCGACTAAAGTATGAAAAGACGAGGCGTTGCAGAAGCCTTCGTGTCACTATTATTTTCTAAGAAACCTGTACCTCCTTCGTTTAATTGAAAGAGGGGCCGGACATGATGAAATTGTAATTAAAGAAGGTATCATTTTTGGCTTAATCGATTTGATGAGAAACTTCCCTTTTATGTGCATACAAAAATTTTTAAGATTATCGTATAATATTTGTTGTCCCGTTTATTCAATCTCTATCACATGTAAGACATGTTTTTTAACCCCATCGTGAAGCATCCAGTTAGCCATGGTAGTCATGGAACAAAATGATGAGCACAATTTTCAAATAATCGAAAATAGTGTATTATTGCCTGTTTTTGTGTCTTGTTTTAAAGCGATGGAGAATTTCCTCAAACTATAACTACCAATCAAATTGCTGGAGATGTATAATTCTATATGTCTTATGTACGTTGACTACTGTTATCTCTTGGTTCAGAGTTAGTTAGGGTGAGCATGATTTGACGTCAGATAATCAACAGCAGATTCACCAGTTGTCATATGTATTAATTCCAGATGAAGTGTTTAGACCACGTATTTCTGCTTTCCAATAAAGATTTTTTAGTGTATATTTTTGATGCATGAGCAGCTAGACATTTTATACTTGTCTACTGATTTACTTTTCCATTTATGAAATTTACCTTTCCGTTTATGTTTTCAGTTGGACTAGACATATGTTGTACGCATTTGTAAAGGGTTTTATGATGAAACTACCCCACTTTGAGACTGAGCATATTGTAGAATAATGATTGATTCGGCCAATCAGCCCCGCTACGTGAGCATTTCTCTCTGACAACAAAGATGTTTGCGATATGATGGTTTAACCTGCACAGCCTCACTTAGGTCAACTGCTATGCGTCGATGATGACCAAGATCCTCGCAGCATCAGTTTATGCAGTTACATCTCGCATTATTGCTCCCACTTCTCCCATCCTGTTCGAGATACAGCCGATATCCTCTTCGATCTCCTCCCACTAGTTCTTGTTCCCCCAGTAATCTGGTTAACGTGGCTCTAGGTTCATGTTATCTCCGATTCCCTTGCCACAAACATTTATAGCAATCATTTCCAGTGCCACAAACCCAGTTCCTTCTGTATAATCCTCTGTGCACTTAAAGAATCAATCATGGTAGAATTTTAGTATATTGAGAAAGTAATTGAATGTTGATATTGCTAGTACTTATAAATACCTAAATACGTACTTAAATTATTTCTAGTGATCTAATTTGATGCTCGTAAAGCAATCAAGAAGACGTAGTAATCATCAATCTAAAGAGTAAAATACAAAGGTTAAGGAATAATTTAGGAGTAATATCTATGGCACTCAGCTTCGGATCACCCAGCTTGAGTCATGAATAATAGCTCAGGTAATAAAGTATGAAAAGCAACAATATCAAATGACAAAGACTCATTCATACGGTTCATTTAATAGTAAATCCTTTACGTGAGATGTTTTCTCAGTTCCGTATGCTATAATATGCCTTGTTCCATCATGTACTGTACATTTGCAATTTCCGGTTTGATTATATAATTCTTTTAGGAGCTCAACTGGGAAATTAAAAGAAAGTTTATTCTATGTGATAGAATTTTATCAGCGCAGTGATTCATTCTGGGATGCTTTAATTAACTTGGAGAGGAAATATCACAGTAGAAGTCTCCTTTTAACTATTTGCCACTAAATTAATTTTTGGGAATGTAATGAAAATTGTTGTGGATAGTCCCAATAACGAATAAGATTAAATGAGTTCCGTTCAGGATTGAATGCTTAGAGTACTTGAGAGAAGGGGTGCTTTAAATCCAAGGGCTTGAGATTCAAGATGTTTTCGTCTAAATAATCCAAAATCAGTTGTTGGAGTTTCAGAATTAAAACGAAATACTATTATCTGAAGTACCATTTCTCCAAATGTATCCACATTTCATCTAGGTTTGTGGTCGTTGGGTTTCTCAGGCAATTAAAAGTTCTTTGATACATGAAATGAAGCCCTGAAGAGATATGCTGCGTAATTATTGTAAGGCGTAAATAATAGGAAAACGGATGATGATAGTCAGCTTTATCCAGAAGTTAACGTATCCGTGCGATATCCAATAGTGTTGCCTTAGTTAACGGTAGCTGTTGATAGATGCTTTCTTTTCTTCCCAGAGCAAATCTCACTAAAGAAAAACTTGCACAATATATGGTAGGTATGTTGCGTACCAAAAACGAATGAAAGAATATTAGACTTTCAAAAGAAGTCAGCATGAGAAGGAATCGGTTTCGAAGTGCTACGGTATTTTATATGTGAGGCTACAAATTATGAACGTGAGTAGTCACTAGTTGGAAGAATTAGGCACAAATAAATGCTATTGACAATAAGATCTATTATATATACTATAGTAGGCTTGTAATTGAAAGATTTGGATAGGTGAGGATACGTACTGAACGAGGTAACATATTAATGCAACCCGGAAATATCGTTCATTCGAAAAGACTTTCCTAATAATTATTAACTTACATTTATATCAGCATCATTGTATCTACACAGGACTATAGAGAAATGTAAAAATTACTTTTTTAAAATTATTTTTGATCTCCTGAACAACAGTGTTTATATTCACTTTTTGCTTATATTAATTTTATTCTCTACGAAAGTTCTCGATGCGTTGTGCACATTTAGGTATATTGCTTCTTCCATGTGATTTCCCCGAGTGGCAGTATTCCTCATGGCATTATATTTAATAATCTTTGCAAATTCATTAATAAATAATAGATAATTCTTGTATAAATGCTAGCTATATTTATATTTGTGGTGTTCCTTTGTAAGCTGAAAATATTTACACACGTTTATAGGCATTTACGAGCTATTTGAGTTGGCAAACCTGGTTATGAGGTTTATTAGATGGGAAATGAGTGCTGAGAGATGGGTGGTTATCCGCTCATAGTCCTGATATAGGGAGAAAACTATGATTTCTCCTGGTGGAAGAAATAATGTACTTCATTCCTATTTTATTAATTTAGGTAGTGCTAGATTTGATTGATGGGGGCCAAGGAGGTAAGAATGTATTGGATGAGGGATTTGCGTTTTAGTTTATGGGTGACAATGAATCCAGAATAGGAATCCTGGGGACGATTAGACCCCACCCACTCCGTACAAAATATTTTATAAGGCCTCTAATGAAGACTGCATGTGTATTAAATCATATAGGTAAAGTAATCATATTGTGCCCAATGTCCATTGCAGCGGCATCAGGTAATCATACTATAATATATTTAAGAATGGTTTACAGAATTTGATGCCCCTGGTAGTTAATTTAATTACTAAAACTGGTTCGAAAATGATCATTATAAACTTCATATTTGTCGCTTGTTTGATTATGTAAAAATAAAATAAAATACGTTGTATATTCCACGAAATTTTAATCCACCGCCCCTGGTTTCGCCTACTCCGTAGACATTTTCAGGGCCATAATTATACTGTGTACTTTATTCCGTTTCTTAGATGAATTCTGAAAATGTATTCCATTCATCCTACCACTCGTTTTACCTTGTGGAAAAAAACTTTCATCTCTACAAGTATCGTGAGTAGCATGACCATATGCCGGTTCCTTTCTAGACTTAAAAATTCAGCTTGATTCCTGCCAGTAAATTCTAATCTCCTCGATTGGTGCAGCCCTTGACTTTTGGGTGAATCGAGTTTAGACGTATATTGCGTGTGTGTTGCATCAAACTGAAATGATTCCATTTCCACCATCACGTGTGCTTAATTCTACGGACGTTATCCACGCTAAAGGGGGCTTAACCTTAGAGTTCTCAATTCCAGAAACATTTACGCTCGCCGTGACCTGACCGTGAGCTCTTCAGCTGCTCCCGGCAGCAAATCCATGCTCTTCTTTTCGCTCCACATTACTCTTAAGTCTTCGAATTTCCAAGCTCCCTCTCTCTCTCTCTGTCACCATCTTCAATAACCCTGCCGTCTCCGCCAACCTCCGTTTGACCCTTTTTTCCTTCTACAAGGGACTGGTCTTTGTCCGCAGCCGTCTTTCAGCCGTTAGCTTGGTTTGGGGAACGGAGGAAGGAAGCGGTGGAGGGCGGGGAGGGGGAAGAGAGAGAGAAAGAGAGAGAGGGAGATAGAGAGAGGAAGAGAGAGAGAGGGAGAGAGAGAGAGAATGAGTTACAATGAAAGAAGGAAAGAGGGAAGGAAAAGGAATTATGACCCCCTGAAATGGAAAAAAATGTTCAATTTGACGTAGCTTTTGAGGCCACAGAAATATAATTTTTCGTCGACATGCAATGGACTAGATGGTCGTGAAACATTGTGAACCTAGGGTGCAGCTTTTATTGTGTATTACGAAGGCGTGGCAAGCGTCATGTACAAGAACATGTAATGATAGAGAGAGATTATCAAGAGAGGGAAGGTAATGGTGTCAAAACCGCGCGTTTGCTAAACTATAAATGAAAAACTATCTGCGGTATATCGTTATCCTTAATAATGGTTTGAAGAAAGATTTTTATTTTCGGTAGAAACTCGGCATGACTTAAATATTAACGTCGTTAGTAGCTCCTTAGGTCATTTTAGCTCATGATGCTGGAGCTATTATATTTAAGGCCGGGTTTATATTATCTTATTCTTTTTCAAGTTCAAACAAAAAAGTTTCACTCTTATGCAGTTACTGTTCATCTCAACTAATCATTTGTGTGATATAATTTGCATTGCCAGATGATCACGGCCACAAAAGTAACTCAACGTCTAGATGGTTAAAACTAACCATGCATTAGAAAACCGAGCGTAAGGCATATTATAGAAGTACAATAAATGCCTTTATGAGATAATTTTTCACATATATTGACAGCATGTAGAAATATGTGGTAACCTACTTTATATTTGATTCATCTGTAGAGAATTGCATGATGGCAATGAAAGCACTCAGTTCTATTGCAGGCGTAGGATTTCTTTCCACTATGCGAGTCCCGTGCTGATTGCAGTTTATTTGGAGTTCTATCCGTCGTCTTCAGGTGAATGGAAAATCTCACCTGCAATCTCGAGGAAATAAAGTCTTCACCTGCTAATGAACTCCGCGGAAACACAGGAAGCAACATTAATCGTTACGTTAATTTAAGAAAAATCCCTCGATTATGACCTCGGCTTTTGGTGAAGCTGACTTGTCCTCCATGCCTTCTCTACCTCAAGGAAACTCAACCCTACACTTTAATCCCCCTTCCCTTTCCACTTTATCCTCCGCCTTTCTGGTCGTAATAAAATGTTAATGTGGAATAATCTCTATAAGGTAACTACAAAAGATGCTGGAAAAGTGAATAGTGGACAGTGAACAGTTTTAGATTTATCAATGACAAGTGCAGTCCAATTGCATCTCATTTGGTTATTAGAAATATTAAAATGTTAAAATTAATTTTACATAGATTATTTAAAAAACATATAATGTAAATGTTTTAAAAATTACAACTTAGAATGCTGAGAATATCATATCAACGCCGTGGAAACCTCCACGCCAGCTATAGGTAAATGGGTATATATTACAACAGAGATGAAAGCCCTTGGAAATAAGTTTTTGGTTGAAATAATTCTTGCTTCATAACTGAATCCTAATTCAGCACCTAGCTATAATTCTCCGTCATTTTATATTTAGGGGGTTTGAACTACAATCCTTGGGCGGCGTGTATTAAGTAAACGGTGATTTTTTTTAGAAAATAGTACGCTGGTTTCTAAACAGGTTGTTAACGTGCATAAAAATATCTATGAAATTTTATATCCACAAAAATGTGCTCTTGATATTGTCTTCTTGTACTCTAGGGTATGGAGCAATATGGAATTCAAGGATTTGTGTATTTTTCTTAAATTCTATCTTAAATTACATTAAAAATCCTGGTTCCTCCAATTGTGCCCGACCAAGATTGAACTTAATATGATGTCAAGTTTGTATTTCTATCGCACCTAGTTATCCTATTGAGATTTTACATATTGGTTATGAATCCTTATTATCTGTGGATGACTATTATTTTAATCTAGGGTTGACTCCAAAGTGACATTTAAAGCATATATTAAAAGAAATCATTGCTTAATTAAGTTTGGCAATTTTTACTATCTACTTTCATTTTACTCAGCCAGAATTGGTGTACCTGTGTACCCACTATATTCTCGCCCACTGTACGATGCTATACGGAACTTTGTTCTATGAAATATAGTTAAATATATATAATATTATAAAAAATTGTCTTAAAATGCTGAATAATTTTAAGAGCTGAAGTAGGCAACTGAGTAAGCAATTAAAGTTTTGTAAAAGAATATTATCTTACTATACCAGGGTTTAAAGTGGACTGAAGGATTTCAATTTCTGGGTTTGTATATGAAGGTTAGCTACGACATTTTAATCATACTTTCATAGCTCGAAAACGGCTTCTCATAGCCAGTAATTTCAATCATCATAAATAACGTCTGGTGTATGCATTCATTGGACGCATACTACAAATATAGGAAATTGAAAATTTGTTTGATTTGAGGTGAATTTCATATTCATAAATATAAAAGTTCTTTTTTTAATAGAATGGTATATCACCAAACATATATCATGATCACTACTCTCTTCTGAATTAAGGAGTTAATATAATACATGCTTATCTTTCTTTCCCCGAATTAAATTTTGTGCTCCATCAAATATGGATGGGTTTTTTAAATCAAAAAACTGTATTTATATTCTGCTTGCATGAAGAAGTTCTTCAAAAAAAGCACCTTTGATATACAAATATATTTCAGTTTTCAACTTGTCTCATGTTCGTTGTCAGTTCATTCCGCAGAGAGTGGGTAGTAAATAATTATTCGTCAGTTTATCTCTGGATTCAGTTATTATAAATAATTGTAAAAGGGGCCATCCCAATGATCTGAATTAATCATAGCAGTAAAATTTCTTCTCTCCTTTGACGCCTTTCGTGACCTCACGCCTATGTAGGTACCGATTCGCTGGAGTTAAGCAAAAATTATTGAGATGTTGTACGTACGTGCGTGTGTCACTCAATAGCCTCCCTCGTCCCATCATCACTCACGCTTGAAGTGACTCAGTTTATCCAACGTCGTGCGAGCGTATCACTCACTCACTCACATCGTCCCCTGACTTGCTTTCTTTCATTTCCCCCACATAATGTCTCCACGTCGGCTTTTCCAGTGGCTCTTTCTCTCTCTCCCTCATTTCGTGTCCCTCCTCTCTCATCTCCTCGCGCCAAATTCCTATCGATATCTGTCTCTCGAGGGGAGAAGTGGGAGGAGAGAATAGGGGAGGTAGGGTGGTGGTCCTTTCCTCTCCCTTTAAGGCGAAGAGGCGTTCTCATAAGAGGACACTCAAAAGCACTCCGGAGGAGTGGCGTTTGGTGCAGCAGGGGTTTTCCTCGAGCGCTTGGACACTGGAGTGGGCTCGTGGGGCGGCGATGGGATGTGATATTTTTTTCTCTCTTTCTCTTAAAGAAACGGGGAAGAAGGAGCCATTCTTGGGAGTAAGGGTAGGTGAGGGGAACCTGGAAGGAACGGAGAAGCTTGAAAAAAAAATCTGGGTGCTAGGAGAAAGGTGGAATTTCTTTCCTTTTTGTTTGTATGTTGATGGTTAAGAAGTAAGGATGTGCATACATTGCCATGGAGAGGAACTAAAGAGTTACGGGAGGGTTTGAAGCGAAACAAGGGGCGTAAGAAAATAAGGAACATTAAGGTCTACTTTTCATTTTTCTCTGATGTTGAAAAACAGTTTGGTAACTTTTTATGTATGCTAGGCTGGAAATAAAATCCTTTATGCCCCTTTTTCAATCTTAATCGCAAAAATGGGATGGGAGTTAGAATACCAGCCAATTTGGTCGACTGAATTAGAAAGATTATCATAAACAAGGCCGTATCAAGGAGGCATTTTTACGAAAAAAATATTTTTTACCTAATTAATCGTCATTAATTGGTCTTGAAGGCTGACTTGCATGAGCAGACAAGTTATATGCGATTTTAAGTAGATGGGAGCGGATGTCTTAAGAAATAAATTTCATTTTATTTTGTTTAGGTGCCAGTTCGTATCACTCCACGAGATTTGCTATTGTGTTATTTAATTAGAGCACATTGATTTCAAATGATGTGCATACAATACTGTGACTTTTTTTGCTCATATGCTTATAAGAATTAACGAAAACTTTATCGTCATTTTGCCTCAACGTTTTAGTAAAAATATGATGTGGCTGTTCAATATCAATTGAACTATTGTCTTTACTGACTAAATTTTTCTAGTTCCTTGAAAGATATACACTTGAGTAGGATTGGAATAGAAAGTTAACAAGTTACTTGGAGAATTTTCAGTTGTTTTATTAACATTACTGTTGAAGACTATGATTTGATTATCCCTACACTCTGTGAATTATGACATCCTTGCGGTTATATTGAACTCTAAGAAATATACTTCTTTTATTCTATGTTTAGTCAGCCGTTGTCCAGTGCACGATATGTTTGTGAGAAGAAACTTTAAGTGAAATCATGATTTTAGAACCACATATAGCTGATTAAATGAGAATTATCTGCTAAAATTCCTATTTAATGGGTCTTAGAGATTGTTGCTTCGATGTTATTTATTTTAGCTAGTGAGATGTGAAATAATCTCAGTTGAAAGATATGCAAAAGAAGACGGTAAATTTTCTTAAAATATGCTAAATTGACTTAAACTCAATGTACTTATCCTACAGGAACTTAAAGAGAGGGGCATGGGAATAAAACATTCTTACAAATATGCGCAATACATATCGACACAAATGATTTATAATTTTTATTGCGGGTAGTAATATAAAAAGACCGCAAAGCATAACAATTAAATTAGTTTTTCACATGGATATGAATGTTTGATCGAATTTATAATTCTAATTTCATTCTAATGATAATTTTTTCAAATTATGACCGATTTTTTTGGAATGTAGGTAATTATTATTACAAGAGAGTGAATTTTGTTAGGTTGTAAAATTGTTACAGCAAGGTCAATAATTTAACTATCTTTATATCGTTAACCTTTCAGGATATAAATAGTTTACTTTGAATAATTAGGTATTATAACAGTGCTGTGATATTTAAACCCTCACGGGATTTCTAGTAACTTCTATGGAAAAACGTTTCATGAATTACTTAGGATATTTTTTACAACTATTATTACTCATTGTATCCGGAGAAAAAATGAAAATCGGTGTGTAAGGTTGGTAAATTCATTAATGAACGGCGTATGGTTTAATTTATTAAAGTTCAAATGTGCTTTCTTGACTAGAATCCAAAGAGATTTTGAATTTATTACATTGGGCTGAATGTTACTTGAACGCTTTCATCCGTGAAGTTTGAAAAAAGCAGCTTCATAGCTGACGTGTTTATTGCGATGACACCGACAAAACATTTATTCCCAAATCCGTATTTATAGTGATAATTGATTGTTGTGGAAAAGCTATGTACCACTAACACACAGACTAGATCATTCTCCAATAGTATTTTTCCAATGCTGAAAGGGTGGCAGTTTTACTGAGATAGTATTTCTCTCTTTCCTTCATTATTGTTCTTTCTCGAGCTCTTCCGAATGAGAAAATCTCAACATTTACACCCTTTCTCGCTCCCTATCACAGCTATTGAGCCCTTAAGGTGAGAATGGATGCCCTGATATACCTTCTCTTCACACTTCCTCTTTTTCTGACCTTCCTCTCATTACTTTCCCTCTGGCTCTCCCCGCCTCCCGCATGTTCACTCCGATCTTGACTGCAAATATCGTATCGCCGTCTCACCGTTGTTATGTCCTTAAAGATTGCGTCTTGAGACGAGTCCTCCTCACTCCCATTGCCCAATTACTTGGATGGTTAATCCTGTTTCCGACTGCCGAGGTGTCGTTAAGTCTGATTCCGTCCGAATCTTTTGTCTGTCCCCTCTTATCAAACCGGCTGTTGAAAATCTAAACTCCAGAGTCCCCCTCCCCACACTCTTCCTTAACCCATTCCTCTCTTTCTTCATCCGCACTTTCATGTTTTCACTCAAGAGAACTCAAACTTGGTAGCAAGTTCAACCGCTAAGTACCGGGCAGATAAACATTACTGGGTCCGTATTTAATTGTTTGTGAGAAATCGGAACTGTGGAATGTACTAGGGTTGCGATTTTCGAATGCCATAACCAAGCCTTATGAATGAGTTATTTTATATTTTTTTCACTGTGCAGATACGTTTATTCTCCGTGCAGATGTCGAACTACTAATATAGATCTATACATATACAATAACCGGAAAGCCATTTTAAGGGTATGTGGCGGGTGGTGAATCTACACCACGCATCCACGAGTAAATAATCATATTGCTATTGACTACGCTACCGATGTTGCTGTCAAAAGGTTATTTAGCATTGGATCTCTACGAAGAATGTTTCGTGAATTGCAATTAAAATTATGCCCTCAGCCCAATTTTGATCTTAAGCCAGTGAATACTGCTATAAAAATTGACAATACGTAATGCCAATCCTGCGTATTGGCATTAAACCCATTCTCAGCTGATAATATACGCAAAGGCAGTCTGTTTATTAAATATTGATGAGTGTCTGTGCCATATGGCCATAGCCATCCATTTCCTCTATCGATTTCAAAAGTGTAGCTTTCTTATATGGAAGAGTATTTTTGGAGAAGTCGCTGGGGCGCCTAAAACCCATTACTACTGCTATCACCAATTCATGCTTCACACTTTTTCTTCCATTAGAGGTCATATTTCTTCACTGCTTTCAACAGCCATTTTTGCCATTAATATTTCTCCATTTTCGTTGAATACTTTTCGTAGCATGGATCTTGATTTGGAGGCAGAGGTTTCGAGCGACATTCACCATTCCCGCGGAACAGAAGTGACTGAGGAGCTGCTAATTGCCGTCCATGCCTCCCTTGCCAGGTAGGTCAAACGGCAGGAATTAGATGTGAGGCAATTCAGGCAGCGTCAATTAATCAGAGAGCCACCTATAGATGCATCTGATCCAGAAGACGTGTCCAATGAATTGATCGTGTCTCTTTAAAAGGGCTTTGGTCAGATAATACGATTATTTTTAGATTTTGATTGTATCTTCTTGGTTTCCTAAGAGATGGAATTTTGATTTTCTACGCATAGGATAGCACCTTTCATCGAAGTCAAAACGGCTTTGTTGCTGGAACCCGGAAGTTAAATTTGATTTACATTTAATTTATATTAAAGAGGAATTTATTTTGGTAGTGAAATGGTGGAATTTTTATCAAGAATAAGGGTTTAACTTCGGTGTACAGTAACTAGAGAAATATTTTTAGATATGGTTAAAATACTAGCTAGTGGAATGATATTTCACTAAGGAAATATTGAAGTGGTGATCAAAAAGGTGCTAGTAAGGAAAGTAATGGAGAGCTCAAAGCAATGTGCTGTAAAACTAAAAGCATGTGGTCGAAAAATTCCAGCGTAAAAGCTAGGCAAGGAAATATGTTGGAAAGGATATAAATCAATCTTTTGGATTTATATCATAATAAAAAAACCGAGCCTGATATTTTGAAAAAAATATGAACGCGAGGAAATATGTGTGATAATAATTTTTTTCTTAAGGAGTCGTGAGAATTTCAAGAAACGAATTATTTCAACTAGATGGAGTTATATGGCATAGATGGGATGGTTCTTTTCTCTTTAGAAATTTCGAAAGCATTTCATCGCGTGCTTGAATTAAGTTATTGTTCTAGAGATTAATGGGTACCCAGTCTTGAAAAATAGTTTTTTCATTTGAAATGTCAACCATATGTTGATGGTTAATGTAAGCTCAGTAGATTGAAAACGTAGATCTAAGTCAATTGCAGAGAAGTGAGTTAGAACTGATCACTGTCGCAATTTTCAGCGATTAATTTAGAGAAGTAGCTAAAGTGTGACGGTGAAGGTCAATCTAATGAAGTTGATGTTTGATGATAATAAGCTGCATCTACAGTTGCCCAAGCATGATTCTTCAGTTAGCTAGGTAAGTGACTGCACTGAACTGATTAAATCCGTTTAATTGCTGCAAAATAAAGGATCAGGATAAATTATTAAGAAGATTAAGGTTGTATTAGTCTCAATTACAGAAAAATTAGAAGATTAGCGATACGCACCTTATAATGTGGAATAGATGATGTGCCTTTGTTTTGAACTTTGAATGAAAGTGAGTTTGACTAACATACCTCGGGCTCAAGGTGTAATTGCTAAGCTAAAAGGATTGACGAAAGTGGCAATACTGAGGAATAGAGGCTGGACCCGTAAATTTCATAAAGGGTTAGGTATTCAAGAAAAAAATGACTTAAAATGAATTATCGAGAAAGTGATTTGCTTTTTTTTTGTGAGGGGATTGGCGTACATTAGCCGATGTACGTTTGAAATAGTTTTGAAGGATGCAATAAATGTGGTTGTAAGATGCAACAGGTAATGGAATATTTATATGGAAATAAGGGAGTGCTGTTTAAGAGCAGTAGAGAGGTATAATGATAAGTTAATAACATGTGGTACGAAGGGTGTGGGCATAATGAGGGATGAAATGGGACTAAAAATAATGACGCCATGAAGTTTTCTCAGTATAAAGTTTTATAAAATTCAGTAAATACTACACAAAATCGAAAGGCTCTGAAAGTAACAATCAGCCATGGTAGGAACGCAACCGTCTGCATAATCTACGTATTTTATACAATACTTTTTATTAAAATAGATCATATGGTCTATTATGTAACAATGGTTATTTACCTTATTTTATTACCTTATTTAAAAGGGATAAAATTAATCTTCATTTAACTGGTGCTCCTTAATTGATCAATTTAACATCCATAAGCTTGTTCTCATATACAAATAATTGACTTAGTTATTTATTTGCCTTTTCAATTGGTAAATGGGTCGACGTGTTCATCTTTTAGTATCTCTCAAATGAAAATAAAGTGCGTAAGTCTCGTGAGGGTGAAATCCATGAGCTCTTCTTTCCCTGAAGAGTACAAAGCTTTATTCACGTCATTGGCTGCTTTATTTTTTTCCACCGCCTGTCACTCCAAACAAATTGCCCTCTTGCTTACTCGAATTTATTTAAATTCGTCCTATAATGATTTTTGAATCCCATTTACCCTCATTGTTAGGTCTGTCACAATTATGCTACTAATTTTCTCTCACCGTCTCCTTTTTTTTTTTAACTATAACTTACGTTTTCATTCACTGTTCTGTTGATGGCACCTTATGCATACTTCTTCAAATCCAGATCTCAAGATAAATTCAACCTTATCAGGCGTAATATGGAGTGGAACAGTATTTCAGAGATTAAATTGGACTGCCGAAGTTCTACTGTCCACTTATACTTATTACACATTCGGGCCTTCTCCATTTAATTTTTCTCCTATTTGTAGTTCGCCTTACATTCCGTCGGCTTTCATTCGGAGGAATAATTGGCAGTCATTCTCCGTTGGGGAATAGTCTCTTCTTTGTAAGTACATTTCGGGTGACCATTCACTCTCCATTCTCCTTTCATTCGCTGGAAGTTAAATGTAACATAATGGACTATCACAAGCCTATTTATGCTAATGGTGTCAAGAGCCACCCTTTCGGTTAGCGTTCTCGACTCTCCGGTCAGTGGCCGAATGGAGAAGAGAGAGCTCCGTCGTACGCCTCCGGAAGGGCAAGAAGCAGTCAATAGGGGAGAGGTGAGAATAAGGTTGGTCTCAAGGGGAAGAATCGGAGGGGAATGGCGTGCAGGAGAGTGGGAAAGGGTAACTTGCTACTTTCGGGAGAGTGAAAGGTGCCCGGTTTGGGGTTGGATGGATCGGGAGACTGGCTGGCGTGAATGGAGAGGGGATCAGGAGAATCGGTGTGGAGAGTTCGAGGGAAAGAGTACTGGGGTGGCTAGGTTACCGGTTTTGGTGGGCGAAGGGGATGGGAGGAGGAGGAGGATGGAACGATTGTGAGATACCGTGTCGACGGCAGCATTGCTCGAAGCAAGTGTAGAAACAGCTGTGGTCCATTCCCTCAATCTCCTCCCACATGACCTGCCAACTCGTCCCAATACTCCCACCGCCCGCCGGCACTGCTCCTGCTCTTGTCCCCTCTTCCCCCTGCCCTAAAACTCCCCACCCGCTCGCATTCGCCCTCCAATACATACTCACCCTTTGGCTCCTCACCCTCACACCGTCTCGTCTCCTCCTCCCTCTCTCTTGCTCTCGTCGTCCCGTTACCCTCTTCCCACCTCGGATCGTTTCCTTCACCCCTCCTCTCCACCCCTCAGACCTCCCTAAAACCAATTCCGACCCTTATACAGCCTCCGCGTGGAGAGCAATGGGTTCTCCCCGTCTCTCTTTCTCTTTCTTCTTCACTCGCCCTACCGTCGTTCCAAATCACGTCTATTGCTCCGGAAAAAAGGGGTAGTGAGGGCTTCGGAAGGGTAAGAGGAAGGAGAGACGGCGGGGAAGGAGGGAAACGTCTTTTTGCAGAGACGTGCAAGACGGCGTGTTAGTGTGTTCTTTGCACCCAGCCGCTATCTCGACTTTTCTATCTTTCAACGGCTTAAGAATTAAGGAATTGTGGAGAAAAGTCATCCGGTTGTAATCGTATAAAATCTACTAGTAGCAACAATATAACATTTTCACCGCCGAAAAACCACGCGTCCTTCTATATACTAGGATTGATTTTTGATTAATTTGATTGATTGATAAATCGTGCTCGGCCGTGCCTTTTCTTATAGCTCCTTATCGCGGTTTCACTTTCAGTGCCTCGGTGATCAATAAGTTTTGAAGTCATATTTGCATAACATGTGAGTAAGTTATTAATAAGTTTTCCGGGGGAGTTCATGGTAGAAATTTATATCATGCTCTCCAATAGAATTTGCAAGACAATGCGAGATGATATTCGCGATATATAGGAGCGGACGCTGTGCTGTAATCTTAGACTCATACCGCTTTCTCAGTCGATGAATTATTTATTACTTAACTTTAGTCAGGCGATTAAATCTCTTAGTGAGTCATGTCATTTGGTGAATTTCTAACGAGACTTAAGGAAGGAATTCAATAATGTGATTGTCATGGAATGCTTCTCTCCAAATAGCATTACTCGGACAATCCTTTTATAATACGTGTCTGTTATTTTCTCATAAGACGTCTCAATGCCGGTCGTATGATAGTATATATTAGATGGAGGGCCATGAATGATGATAAAAATAAGGCAAAACTTTAAATAGAAACTTTTAATTTAAGGCCAAACATTAGACTATGCTGTGCGTTGTATCCTGCCGAACCTATGAAAATATTTGTTTGTGGAGATTACTGATTAGTGGTTTTGCTGTTATTTTTGTTTATGATTCTCTAAACGATTTATGAAAAATAAGTTTTTCATTTACATTTCCCGGAAAAGTAATAAATTAAATAAATAATTGCGAATGATCTCGATAGTATTGAAATACTATGAAACTGATCGCTTTTTTCCCAATATCATCAGCAACAGTATTATGTGGGTGTGTTTCAGTCTGCTTTAAGTATTTTTATTGTTTTTGTTTTCATGGCCAAGGTTTACAAGAGTGAAGGGAAAAAGAAAAGGGGAAGATTATGTCACAGAAAAAGTCTACCTCGAGTTAGATTCCACAAAATCGCCTCAGAAATTTTCGGATATATTTTTTTTTCAGCATGCAACTTTGTTTTCACAATGCTCTTTTTTTCTGCTTCTCTCACGTTTCACTTCAGCCCTAACTCCATCCACCACTGATTCACGAAGAGATGCCATTATCGCTGTCCAGTAAAAAAAAATATCCATTCGATCCTTTGCCTCTCAGTTCTGACCTCGTCCAGTTCAACTCGTTTTTTAGCGGCTGAAATAAAGTCAACTGTTTTCGAAGCACCTCTTTTATCGAACTCCGTAACTATTTCCCCTTAGCATGCCATTTCCACTCTTATCACTTAAAAGAAGGGCTGGGGAAGTGACGATAAAATGCGTACTTGATTACGGGAGAGTAAGTCTTGAACTAAAGGAGTTGGGTTAGAGGAACATTTTTGGTGGCGGTTGTCTTATTCAAATGATACTCATTTTAAGACTTCTGGTGAAGAGAGAAAAGAATCTAAGTGAAAAAGATGTAAGGGAGAAAGTATAAAATGGTAATGCAGTTCTTTAAGGATAGTATGAATGGGAATGTTTTGATTTGACCAATCAAGAACGACTATCACGTTTTATAATAACATATTATTAGCAATAATAAGATTTTGAGTGGTGCAAAATGACCTCAGCCGTCGACGCACCCCAATCAAAACTACTACTACTACTACGGCTATCACTCACTAATCTGGCAACATTTTTGGATGAGTTATATTTTCGTTTTGTCATATTGCTATATTTATTTTGGGGGCTATCACATTTCTGGCACGGAGACGTTGCATAGGGTATCTACCATCTTGTTGGCAAATTCAAGAAGTGCCCTCGTCCATCCAAATTAATTTTTAAATTATCCAAATGCTTGCTTACTATTGCCTAATGTTAATTTTAAATGCAATATAAACGTCTCGAATTCCAATTTTTAATACAGCTGATGCTGATATTTTGAATAAAACCAAGGGAAATCACCACAGTCTTAAATTGTTCAATATTAATTGTAATTATAAAAGATTTCCTCGTATTGGAGCAATGATATTTCATTTTGTTTTATCTAAATTTTGAGAATGACATAAGATGATTGTATAAAGATAAAATAACGATCTATTCCTTCTACGGGTATTATTTATCTGTTTCAGATATATAAGCTCTTGTTTTCGGAAGGCGTAGTTGAAATGTAATTATTTTTTTCTCATATTTCAATTATGTAAATAAATATCTGTAACGTTTCCAGGTGCAAAAGATATCGCTCCAATAATCTTTGAAAAAGAAATGTCAAAAGTTCTCGTAAACCATATACGTTTATGTGATGCATATCCACGAGGAAAAATTAGCATTATACGTTTTGCTGATTGCATAGCGGTTATGGCAGAGATAGAAAATGGATTAAAGAAGACTCAAGTATACATTGATAAGATAGCGACAAAGTATAATTTGAAGGTTAATTAAAAAAAAGGTAAAGGTAATCAAAAGAAACTAAAAGTAATGAATAATGTGCAGTAGAGGAGAATAGGCCAGGAACTCAGGAAACAGAAGCTAGATAACGTGAAAAAGTATTGCTTTCTGGTAAGCCGTGTAAGCAGCGATGCACGACGGTAGAATCGTCAGTAGAATAGCCAAATTCAAAGAGGGCATTCTAACTAAAGAAGAATGATTTATCTTACACCCGGTAGAACCCATGTCAATTAGTTGATCGATTTATTTTGTCCGTAAAAAAGGGTGTAGAGTAACCCAACGTTTGCATTAGCTCGCTCTTAACGAAAGACGCCAAGGGAACCACGACTTAACGTCCCATCTAGCGGATGCAGTTTTAGCATTGAAGTACTTTCCACAAGACACTCAAGTAAGATCATCATCATCATCGGTGTACAATCCTAAGATTGGTTTGACGCAGCCCTCCACTCGATTCTTCTCTCGACCAAACTTTTCATATTGAATAAATCCTCTTTCACATCCTTCACAACCTATTCCATACATCTCCATACAAGGCTTGCCTTTTCCATTCTTCCCGTTCACTCAAGTAGGGTATAGCAATGAAAAATCTACCTTAGCCGGGATTCAAACACTGGCACTCGGGACGGGAGGCCAATACTCTAGCCATCACACCAACCCAATCCCCCCGTGCCGTTGTGCAGGATATGTTAATAAAAGAAAATCACTGATATAATATTAATCCACACTTTTAATAAAACACCAACGACCCAGGTTTTAACGGTTAACCGTCATTATTAATGTGCCGTACGCTGGCGAAGTACCAATATGTAGGTAGGGGTTGGTTGGTTATTCAGTGGAGGCGACCAACAGCTGAGGTCATTTGCACCATTTAGGATAGGTGGGTAATTGGGTAATGGTAGGAGTTTTCAGGGAACGGAGGAAGGGTGGAGAGAAACCCGGCGTCGGCATTAGCCTACTCTTAACGAAAGGCGCCAAGGGGACCACGGCTTGATGTCCCATCCGACGGACGGAGTACTGAACTTGAAATGACCTCCACAAGGCACTCAAGTGGGGACCGGTTTTCCACTGAAAAATCCGCCACTGCCGGGAATCGAACCCGGGCCCTCGGAATGGGAGGCCAGAAGGTACTCTAGCCACCACACCAACCCGATCCCCTGTAGGTAGGGGTGGGGGGAAGAAAAATTCTGGGGTATGGACAAGGGGTGGGGAAGAATTGCAGCTGAGGGACCTGAAGGTTGAAGGCGACGCAAACCAAGCCGGCCAGGTACCGATAAGTCGACAATTTAAAGCACAAAAGCCCTGTAAATGGCTAACAAGGTGAGAAGAGGTTGGGGGGGAGGGACTGGGTGAGGAGGGAGGAGGAATGGTGATTAATTCGTACTGAATCTCTGTGAGGAAGAGAAATAGACATCAAAGGTGAATAGTGATCAAATACATGGTCATTTAACAAAACACATTTTTTTTGAGTAATTGACGATTTCAAACATTTCCAAAAACTCCGAATTGTCTCCCTTACTTTCTTAATCAATATTTAGCAGGTTTAAAATCACTGATGACCACTTTATGATAGTTGTTTGCAAAGTTGGAAGCACAGTCCCCTTTTTCCATTCACTTATAATGAAATTACCACTTACTCACTTAAATTCCAATCACTCTTTTACTCTTGTGTGGAAGTTCCTACCCGTTGGCCCTATGTAAGTAGCTTAACAGTCTACAAAATTGGGCGTAACCTCCACTCCTCTGCATTTCCTCTGCAAGATATATTCCACAACTGTCGATCAGTGTTGCATGGTAGTGAAACTTTCTTATAAGGTCCGTCATTTATGTCTTCGACATTGCGTGTTGGGCAGAACTTAGATGTGAAGGAAATTAGCAAATTTTAATTTCCCATCGGCAATAAATAACCTTCCATTACATATCTCTCGGTTATTTATTTTTTAATAATGTTCTTCAACACTTTGGTACTCTATTACTGGTAGGTTAGTCGTCCAGCAGGTGGATTCTTTGCTGACCAAAAATTAAAATTTTCATCGAAAAAGTTTCAATATATTATAGTAAAACAGTGTAATGTTCTGTTCTTAGAACATTACACTGGTTGCGATTTCCGTGATCCGAATAACATGAGCTGGTTTACATTTCAATCATGTGGGAAAAAGTTAGGCGAGTAAGAGAGTCATATTATATTCTTATGGATTAATGATATATTTTAATATTCCATAGAAATGTTGGTTATTTTATCAAATTATCCTTTCATAAAACACATTTTTTTTAAATAGTGGTAACCATTCAATCCATTGCCATTTCTGGAACCGGAAATTAATGCGTTTGCTTCAAAATATTGGATATTAAATAGCATAGATATTTGAGAAAAGCATTCATGCATCCTGGCAGATGGGGATACTGACGTAGACTCATAGACTGATGAACACGTCAACTTGATTGCATTTGAACTTACTATTACAGCCATCATCCATCGTATCCTGAGACGTGAATAGCCCCTAGATTACTAACTCACGCCCTACTATGGCAGATAATGTGCCAAAGTTACGCTAGCCGACTATTGGTCTCAACAAGCGTGTAAATCATCTTAGGTTCAATTTTAAGTTTGTATGAAACTTTTTTACTCTCTTCCGACTCTTCAGCACGTTTATTTTTTTCTGCGCTAATAACCTCTTTTGTTTAGCTTGTATCATATTTACCTACATGCCTTTCATATTCTCTTATCTCCCTCAGCATCATAACTTCTCTTAAGGCCTTAGTGACATTGTCTTTATTTGATGACTTTGTTCATCCTACATATCTTCCTCTCAATAATTTCTTGGATCGATTCCGTTCCGTTGCTCGTACCTTCTCCGATACTCTCCAAAGTCTCTTCTCCAATACTACTTTGCAAACATACAACGCCAAGCTCGAGATCAACTTCTTTGCTTATCGCCGGAGTACAGACCAAGCATTGCAATTAAACATTTGATTGGTTGGTACAATATCGATCAGTCGCGTAACGTATGGCCTTTATTATTAGGTGTTAAAACGTCATGAAGGACATTATTGTGACATGGTAGTAGCTAATATCCAGAAAATAGTAGAGAAAGTTTATATTTGTCTCCACAAGTTTTATCATCTGGCAAATCTTGTTTTCTACCTGCAATAATTTAAAAAATATTAATATTCGAGAATTGCAGTTGTATAATATTAATACATGTATGTGATATGGACATATAGAGAATATAATCGGTTGAGTGAGGTTGCAAGAGAGCTGACTTAGCATCCCAAGGGCTCGATTCCAATTTTCGGGATCATGCTTACCATGAGACAACAATCCTGATTGGCATACGCAGCTCTTCATTCGATTCTCCTATCAGCTTACGTATTCCTATTTACATAATTATTCTCTTCTACATCCTTAACAACTTGCTTCATATGCCTAATTCAAGGCCTTTTTTTGCCATTCTTTCCTCTCACATTTCCCTCTACGATTGTTTCTTGAGGCCATCTAGACTAATAAACCGTAAAACTATAGCGTTTTTAGTGTTTTATATCTGTAACCGTCCACAACTTGAATGTTACTATTTTTAATCATTAATTATCTATGCTGTGACTTTTCGTGTTGCGAAGGCTGTGTGTTAAGTTAAGAAAAAATTCCTGGGTTGGACGATGTTTGAAGATGAACTTTCTTCATTTCCCTCCTTCATTATTCGAGATGGACTTCAATTAGTCCCTGCTAGTGTCCTGTTAGTTTTGGATTCATGCCTCATCCTTGCTTGTTTGAGTTGGATCATCTTTCCTCCATCGTGACCTGCGGGATTGTTTGGCCCGAGTTGATTAGATTTGCTCCGAACTCCACGAAATTTCAAGATCGACGAACTCAACGAAAACTTCAAGATCGCTTTTGCTGTGAGAATTGCGTGAGCACTGACGATAGCGATCAATTTACTGTTGTTAGCCGATATGCAATTTATTCTAGGAAACATTGGGCGTTGATTCATCTTCTGAGCCCATGATGGCCTGATGAAGACAATCGTCAAGGGAAAAGTGAATGAGAAAAATGGCCAAGGAATAGAGATTGAGGCATATGGAGCAAATAGTGATGGATACAATTGAGAAAAATTGAAGAAATATGAAGAGTTATGAGATGAATTAAATAAATATGAAAAGGGTCTACATATTAGGAAACTGAGTGGAGAGCTGCTTCAAACAAACCAAGGACTGATGACTAGTAATGATGGTGATGATAACAGGCATAAATTAGCATAGTATTGATTACATATTTTGCTGACTCAAGGGAAGGCATTTATATAAAAACAACCGTCATTTTATTTTATTTCCTGTTAAAGAATTTATATTTGTTTAAATTAATGTAAGTAAAATCAAGCAGGAAGTCTAATTTATTTCTAGGAATACAGAGAAACATGGGGTTTCTATTAATACTCTTTAAAGTATCGTGTTTAGTCTTATTCGCCTTAACTGCGTCTTACTCCATTTTTATTTTATCGTAGTCCATCGCCTATGTGTTTTTATACGTTACTCCCATAGTAATAGTAGTAATTATACATTACTACTATTTACCGTAATTTCCCTATATTATCTGTAATACTTAATTTATATTTTTAGCTTTTCAGAATGACCATAAAAACTTGTTTATAAGTCTTCATATTCATCTATTCCGTCCAAATCCGCAACATCCTTGTGACCGCAATATGTTTGTGGGCAGCTAATCCTCTACGTGTAGACGAAAATTTCACTATTGCGTAAGGGATTTAGATACCCTCAGCCCAAGCCAAATGAAAACGAAAGCTAAGGATTAAGTTATTTTGATTCTTCAGCAATCAGCGAGAAAAGCTACGCATTATAATCCTCCAACCACTTTATTCCTTTTCGGCTGATATGTACCTATTTACCTTACCGGAACTCAAATAGAGGATTCCAGAGCTCTCATTATTTGCTTCTGTCCTACGAATAGGGCTAAGCCCTTCTCCTGGGTTTAATTTTCTGTGCATGGCCGATGCTAGTTACAGGAAGAGAGAAAGTTGTTATAGCTTCTATGCCTTATTTGAAACGAAAGCCTTCAATTATTTATTTATCCAACTACGCACCCAGGGCCGATTATCTCAAATGGTCTATCACTAAAAATGAAGACGATCAGGAACATCCAAGAACCAAATAGTGAAATACAATTGCGGGTGGAATTCGAGTCCCCAACTTTATCTTAAGGGTAGGAGAGATTTCGACCCTAAGCTGGGATCGACGTTGGTCAATGATCTTCCGTATAACAGAGATAAATTTCTTTAAAAATTATTGCATAAGCTCCAAGCTACTTCCTGGTTTTGAGACATTATTCCATATAATAGTCATAGAATGTTCTTGAAGTTGTTCATTTTTATTCAAGTTGTCCTATAATTTTTCATTTACATTTGATAGCATCAAAGAGTTGTTTTCGTACAGCCCTTCCTTTGACATTACTGTGAAGTAAAGTTTACTCCACCCTCAGTACAGGATGTGTTCATGAATTGCCTATGACATATTGGACTCGAAAGTGGTATTTATATGTTTCTAGCTGAATGTAACAATGGCATTGTAAATAAATTCCGTCCTACTCCCTATCTCAAAAACAGCTTGATCTAGATCTGAAGGGTAAACTGTTTTGTGTTTCTACAATTCTACAAGTTTATACAATGAGACTTAGAAACATAATTTTATTTAGTAAATGAAAGACATGGGCTTAATTCCTTGCTATGTTTGTGTCAGTTTAAATGCAATTTATCAGTTTTAAGCTTCACTCAGTGATTCAACCATGAGGTTGGTTTTTGATAGGTGAGAATAGAGCGTACACATTCAGGGTAGGGGGGCCAGTTCCTTCCCCTGGGCCACCTGAAATTTCCTACGCAAGATGGATGGATTTTAGATGGGGGTGTCTAGAACGGGATTTGAACTCGAGACCTTCCGGTCAGTAGCTAAGTGCTCTACCCACTAGGCCACCACGACCCCCAGTTTTAAGGTTAATTACTAATTTACTTAAATTGCTTTCTGGTCATTCATTAAGTCGATTTATGCAATAGTATTGGAGTACAGTATTAAGAAGGTAATCCATGGAGTACTAAAACGTTTCTGGGCAGTAGGTATATGTTGGACAAGAGCTTCCAGCCCAATGACATCTAACAATTATTGATCTGTTTCCCATCAAAATTTATCCAGCACTCTCAGCTCATATCTAATTTAAACTTTATGCTTATTGCCTGTACGCTTGATATGAACTCTTTGTTGATAACGCCGGATATATATAAAGGCAACATAAAAGTTGGTAAACTTGATTAGCGCAGTTGATCCTATGCCTATGAAAATCACAAGAAAATATTGCCTGTTTATTCACGACTTCAAGCATTAAAATACTGGCATATTGCAACACATGTAAGATATTTGTTTTTTACCATGAGTCGAGAATGAGGCGAATATTTCCGCATATAAACTTCTTATTTGAATTCTTCACGTGTTTTAATTCTTTGTGTGTAGTAAGTGTTCATGATTCGTTCCAACTGCATTATAGCAGGAGTGGCGTCATTGGTCTCTTAGATGAAATTCCTGTGATTTCTGTCAATAGTAAGACATGAGTATTAATTAGTTAACCTTATAACTAATTAGTTAGTCCCAGTTAACTTATATTCGGGTACCGATGGCAGGGATAATGCCTTAGGTTAAGTTCCATCAGCCGTATTTAGTATATTCGGGAAATTGTTTTTTTCGCGTCTTTACATACGGAAATTCATCTTGCTGACTTATTCAACACTATTATTTATATTATTCAGAACGTGTTTTCTAGTATTTGAATCTCGAGAAATATTTCAGTATGGTAGCAGAAGCTTTTACAATGCCACATGGAGTGTAGTTTCGTACCTTCACTTATATACCCTTCAAATATGTGTGAAGAATTTGACGGTGGACAGTTCATCAATCAGTGCACTCACCGTCTATAAGTGATGTTGATGCCGTTTGATGTGAATTTATAAGAACCGTGAAATATTCAGAAACCGTCAGATATTAGGAGCAATAGTCAGCCAAATGGAAAAAGTATTTCATTTTCATTAGATTTTCGAAGGAAAAGGAAGGTAAAGAAAGGCATGTGAAAACTTACGACGCATGAGAGAAGAGAAAGGAACTCTGGGGATACCCTGACGATATGGTTGGAGAAGTGGGAGCAGTTGGGTTTTTATAGAAGATGGAATAGTGAACGCCGTAAGCTTGTCAAAGGGAAGTTGGTTAAAAGTGGTGGAATATTTAATGCGATGTTTTAATTGCATTTATATTCCATTAATGATAATGCATTAAAGTGTACTGTAGGTATGTCTGTTTTGTGTTAATTTATGGGATTATAGATTTATGTTAATAAATGATTCTGCTCCATTCGGTTGATTGAGTTAATATTTTTAATTGCCTAATTATTCTATTTCTTCTACACTCTGTGAAACTGCAGTTGAATGAACTGATTTTCAGAAATTTGATGAGTAAAATTAGTTTGATTTAAGTAGAATATTTAATGTTAATGTCATTTTGTAATATCCGACTTTCTCGCCTTAGATGCTGCTAGTATTTATAACCTGTTATCAGTACGTAAGTCTTAACTACCCGAGTTTTTTATGTAAGGGTGAAATACTTCCGCATTTGTCTTTATTGGCAAAGGTCCTTCTTATTTTTAGATGCTCAGTTTCTTTAAGAGCGGAGGCAATACCTGTCAGGAATTTATGCATGGAAAGAGAGAGAGGGCGAGGGAAATCGGGGGAAGACGGAGGAAATTAGAAGAGTGAAAGGCTAAAGAGATCTTGTCTCGACGGAAAACCTTACATCGACGCTGGGCCCTTACCCATTTCTTCCGCTCTCTATTCAGCACCACGGAGCGCGCGGTGTTGGGGTTCGTTACGTTTGAAATGGGCACGCAGACATCCGTCTGCCTCGGTCCGTCCGTCTTCCACTCGTCCAGCCTTCTCCGGCCGCGTTCATCACCCTCGACCCCTCCCTCTCTCTCGAGCACATCCCTCTCCCCCAAGTTCCCCCGTGTGCCTTTTCCTCTTCACCAACCCTTTTAGCCGCCTCTTTAAAGGCCTGAGCCCTGACCTCATTATGCCTTGCTTTTTTTTTATTTTTTTTTGGACCAACTTGTGCTCTCTTCCCTGCACACGAGACTGAGGAGGAAGAGGATGTGAACGGTGACGGGTCGCGGGGAATGATGTGTGTCCTTGTTGTCTTTTCATTAATTTCATCATTATTACAGCACGATGGTGCGGCTATCTGGGGGTGCTTTGATCATTTTCTGATAACATTATTCAAAACCTGCTTTTAAACATAAGGCAGTAGATGAATACATCAGGAACAAGCGGAGCGTGTGAAGTCAATGAATGGAGTCTTTTCTCTTTGAATGGACTTGAATGCGTTTGTTTTAATTAATTTCCACTCGCGGGAAGTCGATTCCGAGCTCATTCCTATTTTATACCAATTCACAGAGTTAATTACCCGTGTACGTCGTTTTCTTCATTAATCGAGATGCTTCTTGGTTGTAGCTGAAAGAGCCGAAAGTTCTTCATCGTTTGAGTCTGAAAGAGCATCAAGAGTCAAAATTTACAAGTTAATAGGCTGTTTGTACCTTTATCCGCCGATAATTAACTATACTGTTGTCATATATACTAGACTAACTAGATTAAGTCAGGATTTGTCGCAAGCGTCGTTAAATTCGTTACTTAATAAGAAAACAAAATTAAGCGAATTATGCACTTGTCTTTTCAGTTTTGATATGCTCCATACTGCTTCATTCTGAAGCAACAGATGCATATATACGTATCAAATACTTGCTGGCTTAAATACTATCACGTAGGTATCATTCCACCAGTATCCTAATTCGGACGGAAGCGTACTGTTGAATTTGCCTTTGTTGACTTTCATATGTGAGTTTGCTGAATTCTGAACATAAATTTCAGGATAAGGTTTTAAAGTTTAAAATATTTGTTGGATTTCCTGAGAGGTTACAGTGATGAGAATACTAGTGAAAAGGAATTTAGAATATAATCAGGATGTAGTTACGGGCTTTGTTGACTTTGAAAAGACTTGACAGAGTGAGGTGGGAAAAATAAATGGAAATATTGCCGAAGATGGGGGAAGACTACTGAGACGGGAGACTGATCCGGAATTTATACCCGACTTAGGTAGCACACGATATAGTCGTTGATTTAAAATCGGATTGGCGATAATAGGGATGAGATTTGGTTCGGGATGTTCGTTATCACCGTTTTGACATTGTGCCGTTATTTCGCGTAAAGTTATGTAGGCAACATATGCCTCGCTTTCTTCAGAGATATGACGGCCGGCAAAGGAAACAGCACTATTGGTGATACAGTCCTAAATTTGAATGCGGTTCTCTATTATGGGATTCGATTTATATTTTTTACTTTGATTTTGTTTCAAACTGTCTTAGTAATATTTTATGTACTTGGGTAAACTCCATGTAATGGCATTCTATCATGGATGCTTATCTTTGGAGATTATTGATAAAAAACATTTTCAGACTGATTTTTTAAAAATATCATCGGATTTTTAATGTCCTGCGGTATTTTATTTTCGAAACTATCCATGATAAAATTTTTGGCGAAAAACTTATCCGTTTTCACTTTCTTATAAGAGTTATAATCATTGTCAAAATACTGAGGAGAAAAATTCTCAATTAGGCTTCTGAAAGATCTTGGTTTATAAATATTCCGGGACAGAATAATTTGGAGTACCTTCCTTCCTCATTTTTCCCAGAAAAGGAACATATCGCCAAAGAAAAGTTACAATATCACGTTTTAGAAATAGAAAAGTAGTCTCTAAGATGCGTGAGTGAGTCAATTATTTGAAAAAAGGAATGGCGTTCCTTGTTGGATGGACTCACAGATAATATTTTATCTGTTACTCTCTGGATTTTTGTTCTGTAGAGGGTACTGGAAAATGAATGAGGGCTGTAGTATGAATGACGAATTATATTGAAGAATGATTGTTGAGAAATTGGCCTAAAATTTTGGCATGCATGAGGAGGCTATGCATACATACTGTCTAAAGTTGGCTTAAATTCTCGTCTTAGAATCGTTCAATTTTAGGACGCGGTCTTTTATATTACTGCACAGGAGTTGTGTAACATTACCCATATGGTGTGGGTTTTGTTACATCTACCCGAACGAGAACTCTCAAAAACGCGTATGCTTCTCATCTTTCAGAAACTCTTATTCCCGCAACTTATTTATAAGTCTGCCTGGGACCACCAATCCCGGTTGTTTCTCTCAGAATGACTCCCACGGGAGCGAGTTCCTTCTGTAAACGAACATCTTCCAATCCATCCCTGCAATCCCACGCATCACCTTCAATCAATCGCTTCGCCGTCCGGTGGAGGATCTTTGCAGGCCGTCAACGACCGATTTCTTCTAAATTCATCTCCCTCCCGGCAGTGAGGTCGTCCACAAGGTTCTTCATTCACTCGGGAAATAACTCTCTCGCATGCCCATTCTACATCTCCTGCCGCCGCAGCATGCCACGCCACGGCGTCTTCCTGCGGCATCTGGCGAGCTCAACCCTCCTCCCCTTTCCTATCCCTTCATTTCTCTGCGAGAGTCCCTCGCCCTCGTGGTCGAAGCCCTCCAACACCGTTCAGACCATTCCTCCCTGGGCGGCACTAAAAACCTTCTCCACAGCCCCCAATCGAGCACTACCGCCGCCGCTAGAGGGCCTCCTTTTCCCTGGATTCCAAACCCCTTTCCTTTCCGCTTTCTATCCTTCCTCCTCAGCCCCTATCACCCCTTACAACCCTTCCATCTTCCTATTCTCACTGATACCCACTTATTTTTTCCACCCACTTCCTTCGCACGGACGCGCTCCCTCCCTTCATTTTCTCGCATATATCCACCCCATTTTAACCCCTTTTCTTCCTACCCTTTCATTCCCAAACCGCCGCTAAAACCCAACCCATTCCGTATCCCCAGCATCCCTCTCCTAATTCACCTCTTCATGCTCGGCTCCACCGTCATCATGTCGACATCCACCCGGGGCGTCTCGGGACGACCCGCGGGGTGGAGTTTGCAGGAGGACGTGTGGAGTGAAGAGAGGTTTTGGAAACGAGGAGGGGGAAGGAAAGGGAGAGGAGGAGATGATGCGGTTGTGTGACGGAGGGAAGAATGAAAGAAAGAACAGAGGAGACGAGGAAGGAGAGAAAGTGGGTGAAGGAGAAAATGGAGGGAAGAGAATTGCGCCGTTGACAGCCGTGAGGAAAAAATCGAGAAAGTGGCTCGGAAACCCTTAAAGGGAGGGAGTGAGGACGAGGGGATGGTTGGAGGTTTTTGCACTGGAAATGGGAGGTGAAAAAAAGGAAGGCAATAGGTTTGGGAGATTTTTTTCTCCCCTCCTCCCTCTTTCTCTCCGGGCATGCCCTTTCCTTCATTTTATTTAGTTTCTCCCATTCTTTTTTTTCCTCCTCCTCGCTCACTCTCGCCACCTCTCTACTTTTATGGAGCGTGTGAGAAGTATCGGGTAGGAAAGATTGAACCTTGGACGGAGGGAGAGGCTGGGGGTTTTTCGGAAGGAGGAAGAACCGTGTGGTGGGCGGGCGGAAGGGGGGAGGCGTGGCTTGTAGGGTGGGTGGGGGGGGGGGGAAAGAGTGTGAGGGCGTCGGAACCTTTTAACCGCTCGCACTCGATATTGCCGAAAGGCACCCAAAAACCGTGAAAATGGCAGTCGTGTTTCCATGTCACGCGCGCTTTTTTCACTCGCTTCCTCGAACACGCGCGTCGTGCTTGGGAGGGGGGGTATGCGAGGTCGCGGGGGAAGGGAGGGGGGAATGAGAGCGGCTTGAGGGGGAAGGTGAGGGAAGTGTGTGTATCGGTGGAGAAAATAGCTTAGGAATGAAAGGGATAGCTCGGACGTGTAGGACTTGATACGAGGGTTCTGGTGTGGAAAGAGACGAAAAAGTTGGTCCAGCAGCCGGTTGAGTGGAAGATTATGGAAGGCACTGATTAGGAACGATTGCAAACTAATTCCGCCCTTTCTCAGGGCCTGCGTAAATTTACAGAAGATATCCTTAAGGGGTGGTATTGAAAATAAAGAATGACATTATGAGGTATTGTGGGAAATAATGGAACCTTTTGTGTATGATTTGGAGTTTTCCCGGCGTATTAGTTGGCTGAAAGTTTCTGGGGTCTTCCACCGGGTCAAAGGCTCCATGTCTGCCGTCGTTTTGGAAAACGACTCGTTTTCCATCTTCAGGGCTGTGATGATATCAAAGCCCTGAGCCAGGAACCAAGACCCGAGAAACTTTCACTCATAATGGAACCTTTATTAACTCCATCAAGAATGTGGATACAGTTCGTGGAATGAATATGTGAGTTACGAAGAATATTTGAATTATGAGACATTGAGTCATACCTTAGTTTTACTTCAGAATATACAAATGGATAATAAAATAATTATTTATCCTTTTGCTTTATGGGACGATTATCTTCATAACTACGGTATATTATTTACTTCCTATTGTTAAAATACTCGATTCATATTGTAGTTTTTGACGTTTAGGTACTTGGCTAGCTCGTGAGGCTACTCGAAATGTACTTCAAAAGACTGATTTTTTTTCAGGTTGGGGAAAATATTCTTCATTTTTTATGATATAAATCGTACTTTTCAGCCACCAACTATGTTTGGTTAAAAGTAAATTGCATCACCTACGAGATGGGAGTTTGAAATTGGGTTTTCAGAAAGGGGTAGGAGATAATGGAAGAAAACGGCGAAAAATTTGATATAAGACTAAGAAGTTATATATTTGGAAAAAACGTGACTATATTTGAGGCAGAGATAATAAGCGACACACTGTATTAGCTGGGGAAGAAAATTTATGCGTTCAAATTTTGTGTTCGTATCCTATTTTTCTATGCTGCCCCACTTCAAAATTACTGTAGGAGGATTTTCTATTCTTTCTTGAGGTTAGAATTCATAAGGTGATTTTTTGCAATATGAACTAGGCATTTCAGTCTAGCTACCGATCAACTAACTAGTGTGCGCTCTGGGAATTAATGTTCCTTCTCCGCGGAAAGTTTTTTTCTTTCCGTTCTTGATTCCTTGTTATGAAGTGAACAGAGAATTTGTATGAAATTGAGAATAAAAAATTATTACACTGTGTAATGGTCCACTATAAAGTAAGTAAGGCCTTAAGTCATTAGTAAGAGATAGTTTATCAAAATTGTAAACAACATTATTGTTACAATATGAAAGTGGGTGGAAAAATACTTTGGAGGAGGAAGCAAGCAAGGTTTTTTGGGAAGTAAAACACAGATAGAAAATGATTTGTCAATAAAAGTCTTAATTTTCTTATGTGATATCAAAATGATGCTTCTTTTCGTATTGAATTCGGCTTCAAACAGAGATTAATACAAATGAGATGCGCAAAAAAATTTTCTACGCTTTGATGATAAATAAAGGGCTTCTGGACTGAGAAGTTTTAGGATAACCGAATAGGATTTTGTAAGAACTTGGCGTTAGTGCAAGAATGAAAGAGAAAAAGCTGGACTGGAAAAAAGGTTTATTTTGTCATAATTTAGTGGCATGCGAAACATTCCCTCTCCTAATACGTTATTTAGACTGTAAAATACTCCGTTGTATTTGATGTTAGGTACCGATATTTGTACTTGGATTTGCGATATTACTCTAGGCTTATCTTTCATGTAATTATAACTCAATTATGGTAGAACTTTAAAGTTTGCATAATAATGCTACTGAACAATATTTTCCTTTGTTAGTTTATTTCAATTTGATAATTATTCATTTAGATCTCTACCACCGAGTCCACTGAAAGATTTGAGTTTGGATTCCATTAGATCCCATGGATAATCTGAAATTGATGCCTTTTGCCATTATTTGCATCGAAATTTTGATTACTTAACAATTTGATGTATTATTTTTAATATTTTTCATTTGTAAGTTATACATTTTTATCTTTCGTTCAATTTGTCGTTCATGAGAATCTCAGGAGTTTTCGCTTACGTTTGAAATAATCTGTGGTTTCATTTGTTTTATTGTTTTGATTTTTGAATGATTAATTAATTCCACTCTCTTTCCTCGTAGGATTCATCAGTTAGCACTGGAGCATCTCTAACTTGACAGCGATCCTAATTTTTGGTCAACCACTCTGGTGCAGTCTCCAAGGAGGAAGTGTTGTCTCAATGTTTTTTCGCAGGAAGAACTGATTTCATCACAAGGTAATTACTGTCTTTTTTATTTTTGAAGACATTTAGCGTTCTTAATTTTATGTGATGGAAGGGTTGGAATTATTTCTGGAGTTTGTTGAGGAAATTAGAAAATTGTGCGCGCTATTACTAGTAGATTTTGTGAACATCGACAGTAGATAAATTACCTATAAGATATGCGCTTGCGGAAAGGTGAAAAATTTAAAAATATATCAATATATAGCCAGTAGTTTGAAAGGTATTCAAATAGTATGAAACAAAAACATTATTAGCCGATTGTACCATTTGGAGGTGAACTCTTTTACTCGATTTTATGAATAATTTTTATTCAATCTACTGTTTCTTTACTCCACACGTAAGGCAAATGATGTGATCTTGTTGTCTATTGAATTCATGGCCTTTTATTCTGACCTAATGGCCATAGAATGCGTTTCCGAGCATAATAACTACTAATTCTAGATTATTTTGTACAGAAATTTGGATTTGATAGGCTGACTGATTTTTGATAAATAAAATACGCTACTTATTCACCAAGAACGCCACACCGCTTCGTGTCCTAACCATGTATCCTCACTGTTCTGTATAATCTGCCCACCCTGCTTATCACCCACTCGTATAACTCACTGGACTTTAGAACTGTAATGATTCGCAATGCAAAACTAATAAAATTGACACCTCTACCACCAATAAACTGAACGCGGCAACTTCACACGGCTTTCCACGTAACAAAACACTGACAAGTTGTATTCTAACCTATACAATTACAATTACACACAATGACTTCATGTTTTCACAAAAACATGTTTTTTTATTAAGACCTGAGATGATTGTCTTAATACAAATACTTTGTTTGGAAACACGAAGTATTTTATTATGAGTAGATACCACCATGTTACGCCTGAAACCATGAATTTCATATAATTATTAAGAGAAATGAAATAAAGATCAAATTACGTCTTTAACGATGATGCATTATAACATTTGTATCTGATTGACCACCGAAAGCCGAGAAAAATGCTTCTGATAAGAAATATTATAGTATTATTTCTTGAAAAGATACAATTCTAAAAAAAGGTACATATAAAAATTCTTATTTATGCTGTGTTAAAATTTGGGTTTGATCGGATGACTTATTTTTTAAGTGATAAATGTTTAAAGTCGGCGCAATTCTCGAACACGAAAAAAATGTAATTTAAATATTTTAATGCAATAGAATTAGCGTAGCATTAAGCGAGGAAACAATATGATATAATAAACCTTTCAGTAGGTCATGTGGTTACTTCATAGAAACTCATGGAACTCGAGTGCACATAATATTTTGGCCCTTACAATATGTTTTTATTGCTATTTCCATTCATATTAACCATAGAATCGTATACCTGGTCATTGCAGCACTTTTAATTGCCGTGCGTTGATTTCAATGTTTTGCATTCTTCACCAACTCGGACAGCACGTGAATTCCATGAATAATTTACAGACGCACAAATAAACACCTAGAATGTGCTTGGCATACAATCAGATTTATTTATCGTGAACAGACGGCTGTGTTACATTTTTTTTGCATTCCGGCCTGATTAATAGGGCATGCACGTGGTCATCACGGAAAATAAACACGGACCCTAGATTGAAGCGTTCGCAGCCACTAAAGAACCATTTGTGAGCCACTCGTGCGCTTTCAAGTTTCGCACTTCTTGCCCTATGAGATGGAAGTGAGAGACAGGAATGCAGCGCGGAGAAGCGAACAAGTGGGGAAGAGAGAAAAACTCGGTAGCTGAATGTTGAGGGGTGGCCTTAATTGAAGGGGGTGGGATGGGGAAAGAGAAGGAGGGGGGAGGGGTAGTTTGAGGGTTGATAGGGGCGGGGGTGGGGTGGGAAAAATGAGAGGGGTGGGTTGAACGCGGGTGGTTTTTAAGGACCCTTCTTATATGGAAGCACACGTGTTGCCATGACGATACACGAATGGTGCCTGTCGGGGTCGAAAGGTTACCGGGATGACCGCCTATACGAGGGAGGTGGAGGTGGGCTGGGCGTGGGCGGGTGCTGTAAGGGAACGACTCAGGGGTGTGGGGTAGCTTTGGTGGGAATAACGTCGCGTCGGGTGACGGCGGGGGTGAGCGGAGGGGATTGTCGGCGGACGTAGGCGGCGGATCTGCTGCATTCGGGTGGTCGCGTCGGAGCGAGGTTTTAGTGGCGAAAACTTTGCTCTCCTCCCTTTCCCTGGGCGGTTGTTCGCCGGCACCCCTCCTCGGTGGGACCAAGTGCTCATGGAGGGAGGGCTTACGGAGTCGGGGAATCGATGTAAAAACGAAATCGGACGTATGGGGTGGTTCGGGAATTGCGCAGGGTGGTGGGGAGACGGGCGGTCGATTCGCGAGCTGTTTCGGAAAAGAACAGGTCGAGGATTCGACTGAGGGGCTCCGAGAGGGTGGGAAGGTGACGTCGGTGTGCGTTCACAGAAGTTAAGCTCCAAAAAGTGAAGTGGCGACGAAATAGGAAGCGACTGCTGGCGGCCCGAAACCAGAAATCGTGATAAAGGTTGTGTTCTCGCTTGTGTCCGCGGCTTCAATAATGGAATTCTTCACATTTAACCAAAGGGAAAGAAATAAGATGCCGTAGAATTCGCCAAAACAGTTCATCTCGAATACAATAACACCATCTATCTGCCGAATTCTTAACATACGATAAAATGTCATCCAATTCTGTCCATACCCATCTGTTAACCAATATCTATTTCAAATCCCAATCATTGCTGTCCATCTATCTGCTTTGTATTATTGTCAACGCCCAAACAAGGATTTCTCTTTATTCCATACTTCTCACTTTCCTCGTGCCCTACCTCCCGACTTAGGAATCATTATTTGACGCCCAGAACGGAGATTTTTCTGTTTAATCTTTGCGTAACCCTTGTTACCGGAGCACCTTGAAATGTACTATCTCCAGCAATAGCGATCCCTATGCGCTTCTACCCTTTCCACCCCCACTCAGTCCCTGACGATCCCAATGCCGAGGGTACTAGCGGGAAAACACCGTGGGGTGCGGGAGGGGTCTCAGGACGGACCGACGGACAGTAGGAATGAGACCACAACCAATTAATGTGAACAGTTATTTAGCACTCAATTGTTAAATCAGTTCACAAGTTCTCCGAAAATATTCTATCACCTCGCAATCACTTCCAGCCCCTCCCTTCTGAGCCTTGGTTTCCTCCATTCCCGCCTTTCTAGTCCACTGTCTCTTAACCCCTTCCTTCTCTACAACTTACAGGATTAGTTCGTCACTCATTTCTACCCACCATAATCCAACATAAATTGTGAACTATTGCCTTGTGGAGAATTTCAAATTGTTTTTCACACTATCACATCTATTTTTTCACAGTGAGAGTAAATGTTCAAAGAGTGGTTTATTACGCTGAATGTGGTCATTTTCGCCAAGGTGTTCTTCAGAGTTGAGTGAATTTGAAGAAAAGATAGATATGGTTGAAGCTTTGACGCCAAAACTTCATCAATTTTTATTGCTTTTCAGTTTAAATGTATTGGGAAAAAACAATTAAATTGAAAATTCTGAATTAAACCTGCTGAATGAAGTTGGATGGTTGAGTGTACAAGATTTATCGTAACGGTGCATGTATGTGCATATAGCTGGGATCTAAGATTTGACGCTTGGCATTGAGAATTTTATACTTATGCTCCTATGCACCGCTAAATGATAGGCTCACTATCAGATAAGCTATGCCAAGGTATATTCAGCTCCAACATGCGACTTGTAACGTGTTTGTCATGAGCTTATTTTGCATGGAAATTTAAAATCATTTCCCTTTAATCTTTCAGCATATATTATATTACTTACATAGTATTTGGGTAAAGATCTCCCGCCCTTAATTAGAGGAATCCTTAATATTATTGGTACAAGTGTCCTTTATTTATATTAAGCCTAGTAGTTTTGCGATCATTTTATTCAGTGCAAAAAATATCTTTCCCATTCTATTTTTTTGCATCCGGACTATTTTGTTGCCCCATATACCATCATTTCAAACAGTTTATTCAATACATTTTTTAGGATTATGTTCCAAAAACAGAAAATCGATTTCTCTCTGTATTTTTTCCTCTGCTAAACCGGGGTTATAACTAAAGCGGATTTTTACTATGGATTATGTGAAAGTCATTGGCTATTAATGGCATTTAGCATGTAAGAAAATAAAAATAGTCTTCAAAAATTAGATAAGCTTGATTACTTTTTACTGTTAATGTACGGTACTCTTACTGTACTGTACTGTAATGTTCTTACTGTAAATTCCACCTGGGGCTTCAAACCATCATGACATAGGAAAATATAAATGAAGAGGAATCGACTTTCCCCTTTTATGTAGGTACACTAGTACATGTTACAGGAAATACTCTGCACTGTATTTTAATGATCCCTGGTCCTATGCTTGTATATTTCTCCATTTTTCAATACTTCAAGTTCTAAGTTTTTCATTTTCTCCCTCAGCAAGAGCATATCACTGCGATTTTTTACCTACTCATATTCATTGCATGTGTCTGAATGAAGATTTTAAAAATATTATTCACACCACTGTAAAAAGATAACATTGAATTGTATTGCTAGTTTTTTTGAAAGGGCACATTCAGTTTTGATCGCTTGGCCTTCTCTCATCGACAAGTCTCCAATTCACGATCGTAAAGATGTATTATGCCGTATTGCTCTTTTTCATTCGCGAGAGGTGCTGACAAGTTAGGGGAATGAAAGTGCTCCCTGGCTAGTAACATTCTGTCCAAAGGAGTATGCGGATTCCCTCCACACCACGAGTGGGAATCATATCAGCGGGAAATTGGGGACATTCGGTGGTGGGGGGGAGGAAGCGAGGGTTGTGTGGTCCCTTGCGTCATTCTTGCCAAGGCAGAAGGGAGGTGGGTCAAGAAACGCCGTTTCCGTCCATGTCTCCAACCCTGTAACGACGACTCACACTTGGCATCTCTAACAACTTCTCTCTCCCTCCCACCCCCACCCTCTCAAGAGGAGAGAGTGTTAAGGGTGCTGAACGTGGGTTGTGCCAAGTGGTTGTGATGGTTCATCCGAGGACTAAGAGGGTAGGAGTCTGATGGCAGGTCATTGGGCGGGCGGCAATTTGGCATCGATCTCTTGCTGGAAACAGCTTGGTGGCGGTATTCACAGTTGAGATGTATTAGTATGCATGAAATTTCCCCGAATTGATGAAACCCCCGAATCACTTTCACGTTGCACTCAAGCGTGTATCAGCGATCCTGTTTTTACTCTGAGGAGCTTTCTTAAGTCATTCCCCTGCTGGGAATACTGCATTTACTTATAATAGAAGCTCATTGAAACTACATTGGAGTAGAAATAGCATGCAGATTTTAGGTTCCCCAAATTCATATTTCATATCCAACCGTCTAATATAATCTTAAATCTTTTAAAAATAAATAAAACAGCCAACCAAGAGGTTATACTTGAACCCGAGACCTTAGGGTTTCCTTACCGTCACATTACGCTTGGTCACCCTAATGATAATATATTATTGTATGTTGGTCTATATGTGTATCCAATTATCCATACGATCTCTGCATTTCATACAACGTCCCTTTGCAGCCCCTCCCATCATTCTGTCTAAACTACTCATTCTTCTCCCCTCTCGACCTGGCTTACTCAATTATATAACATATAATAAAAAAGTCCGTGTAATAGTCGTCCCATTTAAACCGCAGATATATTAAACCTCTTAGTAGACCTTAGTAAATGATAAACCTAATTGGCTCGGACTATAAAGGTTTACCTACCTGCGTTCTATGTCGCAACAAGTTCCAGCCATGAATACCTCAGGCGTTTTTTTTCCTGAAAAATCTCATCATCATCACAAGTGAGGAATCTTAAGATTGATTTGACGCAGCTGTCCACTCGATTATCTCATTACCTAACTTCTTCGTATATATTTTCATATTCCTTCTCTTGTGAATACTTCAAAACTTGTTCTATCTCAAGCAAGGCCTTCCCTTTCTAATCTTACCAATCATTTCCCCTTAATGGCTGACATCATCAAGCCATCATGCCTCAAGATAAGGCTGAATAAGTTGTCCTGTTTCTTTTCAAATGGTTCAGGAGGCCATTTTATTCTCCTTCTTTTCTTATGACTTCTTCGTTTGCCAATTCCATCTATTCATCATTTTTCCGTGACACCACATTTTAGATGTTTGCAATACTGGCATTTCTGCTGATGCCATCATCCTTGCCTCACTGCCACAAAGGAACATGCTCCAGGTATAACAACTAATGGATAGTTTCCTGATTGCGGAAGTCATGCATGCATTATTTTTATTTTTGTTATGCTTTAAGAGAGCATGATTACATGATTCTAAAATCATTCATGTAAAATTTTAGCATGTGTCTTCCGCTTTGAGATCTAAAGTATATAAATGCCTTATATGTCTTACACCTTTAACAGGCAGTGACTAGTTTTCCCTTCCTATCCTTTTACCTCGTTATCATATCTTGAGAAACAAGGGATAATTGGAAGTTTAATTTCACTGTAACAGCAAAGATCATGAAAAAGGAATTTACAAGTCAACGAGCAGATTGGTTGATTCTTAGTGGCCAAGGGAAGAATTTTCTCCCGATGGGAGGAAAGATCGCCATATATAATTGTGTAGCCCCACGTAGAACTTAAAGGTACGTAAGGTTCCTACCGTACTTAAAGGTAAAACTGGTACAATGTTACAACATTTTCTGGGAGTCAATTACCTAAGGTTTAAGTCCCGTTTATTTGTTTTACTTCAATACTGAAAAAAGTCATTGTTAGATAGGTAGGTTAGAAATGTATTAGGGCTACAGAAGTTGATGATTTTATATTTTCATTTGTGGAGAAGCTTTTCTATGTTATTTTTTGAAAGTCAAAAGTAATTCCCCTGAAAAAGGGATAAAGAGAATATTTGAAATACTGATTTACAAGCAAATGAGATCGTACATGCAATCATCTAAGTGCTGTAAGACATTTGGTGTTTCCTTCGTTTGACTGCCTTTATAACCTACTTCTTGTAAAATTCTGTGTTATTTCTTGTTGTCCAAAACAGGTCTGTATGCGTAGCAAGTTTAAATGAGATAATTCCAAGGCAACTAAAAATTTGTTACCTAGTAAGTAATTCCCGTTACTAGAGTCAATTATTGTGTTAAATAATTTCGATATAAATTCCCTTTGGAAACTCTTAAGGGGTGGCATTGTACAACAAATCGATGTAGAAGTAAAACATTGTAAATTAGTGAAAGAAAACTGGCAATTTTCCACAAGAATAAGGATATTTAATTTGACCGGTTTCGGTGTACAACACCATCTTCAGGTGTTTTTTCTTTCGCTATGATATTCCACCATATTAAGCCTGAAACAACTATCTTTATTGTAAATTAGTATTCCCATGCTTAGCTTCTTCTTTTTCTCATAGGTGGTAGTGGTATTGTTGGGGAATAATTGGCTCATAGTCGAGCAGTTTAAAGTAGTATACTGGACCAATATACTGGCTAATGATAATTATCGCTACCTCTCTCATTTATTTTTTTTTTGGACGCAAAATGTCCATTTCATTAAAGTTAAAGTACAAGTTTTTAGAACAATTTTTGAATATCACCGATAGAATAGGTTTTTTTTATTTGTATACTTCATCGTAGTGTTATCGATACTGAGTGCTCATTTTCATTAATATGGAAATCCATTTATAAATGAGTCCTTGAGCGAAATTAGCAATGATACAACGTAATGCTCTTAAATAAGAATTCGGAAAAGAAATTTCGAATAAAACCTTGAAACAGAATCAGGGAATGAAAACTGGAGAAAAGATATTATACTCAGTGACGAGTCGCGAGAAACGCGGTAGGTAGGTATGGTAGGTTAAAGAACCCTTCTGTTGGGTGTATTGACAAGTGGAGAGGACGAGGTGAGCGGGAATGCGACAGAGAGGAAGAACGGAAATGGATGAGTGGGTGGAAGGAATGTGCGAGCGAGAGAGAGAGACGGTACGGTTAAAAGACCCTTAATTCCGAGAAGCAGGACAATATCCACGCGTAACGACGTAGTCAAAAGGGCGGCTGTGTGGGTGCCATCGAGGACGGAGGTCTGGAGGAAGCGTTGAGGTGAGAATTTTCTCCGCAGCTATGAAAGGGAGGAGTTTTGGCGCCTTAGTGAGGCGGGATTTGGATTGACAGTGCCTGGCCAATAAAATAAATGCACCGCAAGGTCTGAATATCCAAATTTTTTTATTCAACAATTTGGTTCTGTCGAGGGCATGACGTCAAAACTTCGACACCGTCGCGCCTTGACGATGTCAAGCCTTCGTCTGCTGGCCTTAAGTTGGCGTTTCCATGGAAACCAAGAGTTGGAAGGAGGAGTCAAGCTGGGCGTCTTACTTTTTAACGAGCGTGGTCTATTTTTACTGCGTGGAAAAAGAAAAGCGGCGTTTTGTCATGGTCGTTTCTCCGTGACACGTGCTGGTAAAATGCCGTCTGGAATATGATTACGTACAGGATTCAAACTCTCCGTCACTAGAATTCCGTTGTTTATTTGAGGTTTTACATCTTAGATATCGATCTTAAAAAGTCGAAATCCAGTGTTGAGGTCAAAAATTTTACACGGTGTAGACTTAAATTTTGCTAGTTTCCCTCAGCGAGTTACATTGCCAGTTTTATGAATGGTATTTTCCAATAGTAGTTTACCATATAGGTGGATCATCGATTTTATTTAACTTTCTCATCGTTTAATGTACAGCATGTAATGTTTTATTCATACCGGCTATTGCTACAGGTTTTATATCTGACTGGGAATGACCGAGAACATTAAACATGTCGTAGATGATTATCAGTCTGTAGGTTTGGATGGAATTAAAGTACATATTCATCAAGATGACTGAGTATCCATGTTGGTCTTTGTTTTTACCTCAGGTCTACCTTTGTTTTGCATGCATGACAATTTAAATGATGCTTAAGAATCTCTCGAGTTGTGAAACTAAATGCTTTTGCTACGTTGTCCCTCGGATCTTGTATCTTTCAAACAAACCTGATGAGAATTGACAAAGAAAAATATATAAAGTACGTATTCTCTTAATTTCGTATTGACTCGATGCATTAATACTATACGTATACTCGATGCATTTAGTTTCCTTATATATTTTGGTAGAAAATAGGTTAATATGGCATTTAAATCTCAAGAGTGTACTGCACAATCGAATAAAATTGTGTTGCCATTCATTGCTTTTGGTTGGATAGCAATATATTCACTTTCATTGTAACCTCTGGAGACTTGTAAGCTATTGGGAATGAAAATTCGCTTATACTACCCAGATTTATATTAATTTTAAACTTATCTAAGCCATACCTATGATACTGTCTCATATGAAGCTCGAATAACAGGAAAATGATAAGTTTTCTCAGTATTTATCATTTTAAATTGCCTTGCGTTGTTTTTATATAGGTTTATATATATTCTTTTTATATAGGTTTATATAGGTTATTTGGAACCTTCATCCTTCAAAGTGCACACTATGAACTAGCACTTCGAACTTAGTAATCATTTCGTCCTTGCAGCAAATTCTTCGTGGGGTTTCCACCGGGTCATAAACATTTAATCCGGTGGAAAGCCCGCGAAGAATTTACTGGATTAGTTCACCAGAAAATAACTAAATCTTTTCATACTTGTTAATGCTACTCCGAAATACGTTGTATTTGATCTATATCCCTTCAACGAATGAAAGGTTCTACCTAATCTAGTTTGTTTTGTTCCTACACAGTTTTAATTGCGATTTTTCTACTTTTCCATGAGTTTCATATTTAAATTCTTAGTAATCACCGCTATCCCAAGCGTGTTTTTAAAGATACTCTGTAGAATCTTGGACTATTCATTTTAATGAATTAATAAAAAAATCTTGTTATATCACGGAAATAATTTTATATTTTACCTGAAGATTAAGATTTGTGTTGAAACCCGATGCGTGAAATATAAAATTATTTATGTAGGATGACAAATTTTCTTTATTTTTATATCAAGTTTCGTTGGAAAAATATCGTAAATTCGTACTGAAAATCATTGTTTAAAATGTTACGTGGCAGAAAGACGTTTGAGGTGGGACACAACACACCTTAATAATATGGTTGAATATGCATAATGGCTTCGGGGACCGTGAGCTTGTATGTGCATCACACGAAACTATGAGATTGGGCTGGTTGGTGTGGCTAAATGATACGACCCCTGAAAGAATTTCTCCACTCTGTAGGGCGCGTAGTTATGCTCGAAACCCGTGATTTATTTAATTTTTGTGCTGTGGAACGCTCACATTATAACTTATTTTGCGTTAATTTTTCCTCAAAAAATACTTCCTCGAGTCATAACGCTAGTAAGCAAAAAGGAGAAAACGGTGACCATCTCTCACAATTTACCCACCAAGCCCCTTCCTGCTTCCGGTCTTAGCGCCCTCTTTTCTCAGGGAGCAGGCAGCCCCCCATGCGAAGAAAACATTCAATTACTCTTCGGCCGCACTTTCAAGGCCTCTCCCACCACCACGCGAGGATATCCCTCTTTCTCTTCTTTTCCCAGATCTCGTTCCCATACTCTTCCATCCCAACCAACATTGTCGGGAACATTGGGGTGAGATTGGGGACGGGAGGGGAGGGAGGGGTATTTGGGAGGAGAAAGGGTGAAAACGCTGAGGAAGCTCGGGGAATAAAAAGTGGCCATAAAGTTGAAATAGTGGGCGAGATGATTGAAAAAAGGAAGGAAGGGTGTGTGAGGGAGGATGAGACGAAATGGATGGGAGAAATGGGTTCGGGAGGGGGGGGGTGGTAGACGGAGAGAGGGATGGAAAGCTGGATTGAGGGAGAGGGAGTGTGTGGGTATTGCATTGAGGGTGATATATAAAAGAGAAGAGAAAGGGGCTCCGGGAAAGGTTGGAAGGGACGTTTCGTTGGACGGATGTAGAAATTTCATCGGCGACGCTTCCAAACCAAGGATTTCTCGATAGAAATGTATATTTAGGAGATGTTGAAATCGTGAAGGAGTCACACACAAACTCGTGCACCTATGATTTTTGAATTGCCTGGCGAAATGGCTCGGGAGATAGGGAAGATGGCCGGGTCGTTCGTTTTGATGGAGCCATGCAAACGCTTTCCCTAAAATCAATCACCGGTACATATATGTTAATAGCTATCAATGGTAGTAATGATGCGGGAATAAATTTTATGCTCAGCCTGTAAATAAACACTCCTCTTCCCGTGCACGCGGGAGGTGAGGTTTATTTTAGATTTTAAAATGCAATCAATTTATCGCTTTTTACGTCAAAGAAAGAATCATTTTGAATTCACCCTAGTGCTTTCCTTTTAAGTTTCCTGTCATTGTGCTATTTATAGTTTGGTGCGTTCCTGGCCACCTGACTTTAAAAGTATTATTTGGATTTACGTCTAATCCATGGAAACTACGTCATAAGCAGCGATGAAGTGGGATGATGATGTATGATTGATGACAAGGATGGATCGATACTATTTATATCACTTAAACCGCAGTAGAGTATAAAATGTGAGTAAAGGAAGAGATATCATCCCTTAGAATCTATATATATAAAAATGAATGTATGTGTGTGTGTGTGTCCTTTATGCATTACTACACCATTCATCGGATCGCCATGAAACTTTGGGAAGTTGTTGAGTACATTCCCGAAAAGAGGACTACGATATCGATATTTCAATATCGATACTTTATCGATATAATATCGCTAAAGTATCAATAAATTGATACATTATTGATACAAAATTGAGGTGAAATTATTTAGTTTTTTAAAAGGAATGTATCGTTGCAATATCGATACTGTATCGAATGTACATAATGTGTTTGTCCTTTATGCATTACTACACGATTCATCGGATCGCCATGAAACTTTGGAAAGTTATTGAGTACGCTCCGCGAAGGTTTCTACAAAATCGATAATTCAATGTCGATACTGTATCGATATAATATCGATAAAATATGGATACATCGATACATTGTTGATACAAAATTGAGGTGAAATTATTTAGGTGTTTTTTATCAAAGTTTTATAAAGTATCATTACAATATCGATACTGTATCGATACAATATTGATAACTTCATGCATTACCACAACATTCATCCAATTTCCATGAAGCTTTGGTTAGTTGTTTTGTTCACTCCATGAAGGTTTGTATGTACAATATCGAGAATACAATATCGACACTGGAGACGGGATGTGTATCCCATTGAACTTGCAATTCATTGAAACACTCACGTGAAACATATTAAAATCATCCGGCATGGGACAAATATTTCAGAAATGCCAACTTATTGCTTGGGACAACACAACTTATTGCTTGCACAATGGTGCACAAAGCATCATTCAAGGCTCTGGATCGATCATTGCAAGATTTCCGTTAAATCCTGAGACCATTTGAGAACGCATTAATATTGCTTGCACGACATTTCAGGCAAACATTACCTGTAAATCCTCAATTGACACTAGCGGATGAAATAAATGCTTGCCTGAAATATTCTACTTTGTGACGACATGTAAAGGCGTTAAAATTATATACAAATATGCGTGTCCAGCTGCAAAACAAACGATCAGCTGAGATATATTGTATACCCATAAGAATTGTGAAATTAAACATACTATAAACGTGCGCTTTCCATTTAACCAGATTGAGCCACAGCAACGCGTGGCCGGGTCAGCTTGTTATTTATAAACAACCTTTCTTGTAACTTTACTATGCTATGCCACTTGAAAATACGTATACATATTTCTAGCGATATGGTTGATTTATTGGACACCACAATGAACGCTTTTTGGGAAATGATAAAGAGAATAGGAGACAGAAGGATTGAAATGTAATTCTTATGAGAATGCCTCCAAATAGCTTGATATACATTTCTAGAAAATCATAAATTTAATCTGCTTTCCCATTGAAGCAGCCATTGTGCAAGTTCTTATCGAAATAGTTGTAGAACTATAGCACTAAGAAAAATAAATTTCCTTCGAGTAGTACCTAAACTCCAAATAAGCGGAAATGATGGAATAACGTACTAACTTCAACAATAAGAGCTCAAGAGCTTCAACACCATACTCCATATGCAGTGGCGTGGCCAGGATGTTCTCCAGGGGGGGGGGGGAAACAAGTTAGCGTTCCATAACCGTTCCATACCACAAGTTTGTTTTTGCCCCTTCATGAAAAATGTTAAGTTTTCCTAATACAATTTGTATTTATTTTATTTCTCTCTCTCCTTGAATGTCAACGGGCACCTTCAGCTAGTTGACCTGGAATTTTTCATTTGACTAATGAGCCAGGGGGGAGGGGCAAACGCCCCACCCTGCCCCACCGTGGCCCATGCCCATATGGTAATTTGTACCACAGAGATACAATTTTTTTTCTTACATAACCTGGATCTAAATGAAACGGATAGTATCAGGTTCAGTCGCAACGAACATTTTTAGAAACGATTGCAACGGAAAACAATATGAATTCAAAAGTAAACAATTTATTTTTACGAACCAGGCTTAAAATGGGTATCATATTTTGTGGCTAAACCTATGCTTATTTTGAGCAAATGCTGATATGTTGAAATGATGTATTAAGGAATAAAACCATGAACGTCGTACGTGAGTAGAATTCGAAACATATTTGGCTTCCTGTTGATGGCACAGAATCATGGTCTGATATTAACAGTGTTAATATCTGTCAGAAATTCTTTGATAAGAATAAAAAAAACTACCATTAGATCATGTTTACAATTTCTGTTCACAGTTTTTGGCGGACTCCATGTCTTCCAGTAGGGTGCGAAAATATTGATGAATTATTTAAGTCTTCCGAAAATGGGAAGTTGATTTGTTAAGGACAGCTATAGCCCAGTCAACCTATATTTATGACCGAAACTAAAATATAGGCCAACTAACTTTCCCCATTAATACGTAAATATAAATTAAATATAGTGATAACTTAGTAAAAGGGATAACACGTTGAACTTTGAATAGCAATTTCACACTGAAGATATCATATAATATTTCATAAGCACTGCAACAGTAGTTACCACCAGGAAACACCTAAAATACTAATAAGCGTTTCAAAGTGTGAGTTAGAGGAAATATATTGTGAAAAGGCAGATGTATGAACAATAATGATTAGCGTAATGTTATGCAACCCATTTTACTTTAGTGCGCAAATGGTATGCCTACCCGGCGCCTTAATTGGGCAGACTGACGGCTGGGGACGATGCAAGACAACACCTCCACCTTACTACCTTTCACATGGACACTGATCAAATTATGACCGAAAAAAAATGCATATGAAATATATTTTCCAAAATAAACAATAGTTTTAGAGGCTAAGAGTTACAATGCCAAAATGTTGCTCCCAGTAAAATTCAACTTGTGTGCATCTCTCAGTTCAATTCATTGCATTCAATTCAATTCGATTCAATGCATTGCTTAGTGCAAAATAATTTTCGTCAATCTTTATCATTTTACAATTTTTAGAAAACTACCATATTCTATAAAATCTCCACATACTCGTATATGCCATTACCAATTGTCAAATAAATAAAAATTAATACTGACTTAATCCTGGAAAAAATTACCAAGCATATTTTAATGATACATCTCTAAAAGTAATTTTTAATTCATTTAATAAAATGAATGTAAGTGTGCCAGATGAATAAATCACGGCAAAGAAAACAGTATTACGTCACCATTTCCCTCTTACTCGAAAAAAAATTGAACTGGGAACATTATAGATTTCCCCAGCACCATAATTCAACTCTTTTCATCATTCTATTTGATCGCTGATGCTTTCCTATTACTTTTCCTTGTCAAAATTTGTATCTATATATTTTCCTTGATCTGATTCTTTGCATGATAAATTAATTGTCAGTGAATACTTCATAAATACACTGCCTTAACACAATGCTTGCGACATTATCTAGGATATCCATCCATCGAAAACTTGCATTCTGGGGTTGAAACTGCACGAACCAAAATGCATATATTCTTTGGTTTTAATATTAGTTTACTGTCTAAATGTATTTATGCTTATATAAAAATAATGTAAAAAACCATCAAAAGTCTTTACAGTTGTTATTTCACGAGTGAAACACCTGTAATCGTATTAAATGTGTCAATATTTAGTAAAAATGAAACTATTTCACGATTAACCAGGGATAATATTAATAAATATTTGAATGGAATGGAAAAGCTCTGGGGTGTTATGTTGCAGTTTATAGAGTGTTAGATCCATTTCATTCCATTTGTGAATTATACACTAAACCCCCTTTTTGCAAGTCAAATACTGTGGCGGTGTATATAAAACACGATTTATCTTAGGCCCATGTCTGACAAGACGGTCATCTGGTGTTTACCTGTCTTTCGTATGGTTCATCATTGTTACGTCACCTATATTTTTTTCATGTGCCTTCTAAAATCAGAAACTTTTATGTCTGACTCTTGTCTTATCTCTTATGCCTTTGAGTAAGAGGGTATGCATGTTTATCATCACGCGTCCGCAGGTTATGAGTATACAAAATGAGGCTTGTTACATGATACTAACACGCGGTGGAGTTTTACATGCGTCCGGGTCATAGTCTGCAGCGAGTATATTTTCAGGGTATGCGGTGCGAAAACCTTAATTCCAAAAATTACGATACAGACGTGAATTTAAAGTTTTACGATGCTATCTCAATAACAGATCGAAATAGAGTGGGCGTCGCCGCGAAAATTTCATCTTCAACCATTCTCTATCCTTCCTGTAGTGTTCTCGCATTCTCGCGGAAGAGAAAAAGTCCATTTAATCCCGGAAAACGTGCTCTATATTCCTAATATTGCAATAAACTCTTCCTTCTCGTGTAATTTTCGCCATCGTAAACCTTAAAGCAGACAATATAAAACTCCCCTTGAGCTCATTCCCGTGCTCCCCCGCCCCATTTACCAGCTACTCCCTTCTCTTTAATTTGATGTGGACTTATATTTTACGCCATAGTCAGCTCGTAATGAAAGATCGGTACAAATCAGCCGCAAAGCGTTCGTCCCTTTTTCCGCTCACCTTATCCTCCTCCACTTTAAGGCTCACGTGCGGACCATCCTCAATGCCTCAGCGGTGATGGCGATTCGGAACTATCCGCTGCCGGCGTTTCGTGGCAGATTTTTTTCTGCTCCCGTCGAGTAATCAAAAAGTCGCTGGAAAGACTGACTTTTGAAGACTCTTTTAGCCAGTTGGTTAACCTATAACGAAGAAACTGTTAGAGGCGCTAACACAGTAATGGATTATAAAGGACATTAATGTAGTCAAACTTGTGATCTCATACCAGTTTACCCATCAATTTAATTACGTGTTTTATTCGGCCGTTGGCAGAGAGGTTTTGCGTGGGAATCAGACGTAGACATATAAGGAAGTTTCAATCAGTATAATGTATCCATGCATCACACACCAGGTAAGTTTTGTTGAACTGATTAGAGGAGCCACTGAAATTACCAAATATTAGGACAATTTTAATAGGAAAGACAGTCATTTGCTATCCAATGCGTAAATGCGCGTATTCTGCCGCAAAAAGTGCACTAGTCTACCTCAGAAAACCTCACCCAACCGGTGATTATTCCGCGGATGCCTTCACAAGTATTTAAGGATTATTTGCTATAACGATGTGAATCGTTAATACTTAAGCCTTCCTTGTTAATTATTCATCTCAATATACTCTGTAACACCTGGATAAACATTGTACTTTAGAGTTGTATTACGGGCTCGTCGCCTTTTTTAAGTTTAGAATAGCTGGTTCAACGTTTGAGGCTTAACTTTGAGTAAGAACGAGATTGGAAAAGAATCGTCACTATGTACATTCCACAGTGTGTGGAATGTACAAAGTGATGTTTCTTTTCCAATTTGGAATAGCCGATTAAAATTGTATATTTATAGGTTGTTGAGTTGTTACATTGATTTAATGGCGCATACTCTTTATTTTAATGTGTTACCTATTAGTCTACAGAGTTGCCAATCTTTGGGTTACTAATTTTTCAATGGCCCCAACAGAGGTACCTGAATATGTTGCGTTGGTGATGAAACCGGCTGTACCGTGATAGATCTTTTCGTGAAATCTATACATTTGTTCATTTGTGACAAGGTTTTACAAAGTTAAGGCCGAGAATATTGAATTTGCAATTGTGATTAAATTCAAATTGCACAAGACAGTCAATTACCTTGATGAAATATTTCTCATTCCTCATTACAATGACGGATGAGGCATTCGTAGATCGGTCGACTCTCGCATTGAAATATCCAAGAATACGTTTCAGTCTCGGAGTCCAGATATCTCAACATATGCAAAGCTTTATACTCGCATTATTACGCTTCCATTCCATCCGTTTTTCCTCGGACTCGTGTTTTTTCTGAGTAACGTGTCATAACTTGCCACACTTCTTCGCGGAAAAGGAGGGCATTAAGATCATCCATTTTTCCATTTATCACCCTTTTTCCATTAAGTGTATTGGTTTCTGTGCCGAAATATCGGAAAATAACATATCTGTCGTTTTTTTTGCGTTTTTCTTCATGCCTGGCGCTTGTGGCATTTATGCTCGTATTTGTCGTATTTATCGAGAGAGTGAATTTTTAATCAGAATTCGAACGAACGCAGATACATTCATGTTCGTGTTTTAGTATATGTATTTGCAGTGAGAGAAAAAATATGTCAAAGGTTAGGATGGGATCAGGAAGAGATTGAGGAAGAGGACGTTTCGGGTTAAATGGGCCTGGCGGAGCAGAGGGTTAAATGGCTGGCTGGAGGTGGGTAACTGGATTGAACATGAGGGTGGGTGGTGGAAGGAGATTGGGGTTGGCTGGTAGTGTAAGAGCCGGATGGTCTAGATGCTCTTCTCCCCCTCAAACCTTGCTCCAACTGGCTTGGAGATGGATGTCGTCAACCGAGGGTTGCCGGGTGGGTTCGTCATGAGAGGAGAGTTGTGGGAGGGCAAAGAGATTTGAGATGGGTGTGGGTGAAACGAGGTTTCTGGAGGTGGGCGGGATGAGAAAGACTTTAGATCCTGTGGGAAAACGGAATGACTAGATTTTACAGCGGAAATTGTGTTTCATGAAGGATAGAAGGACAATAATTGAGCTTTCCCACCCACTCTAAGTACTCTGCCTTTTAACTTTTGTGGATCTAGCGAGGGGGCATTTAATAGGGTGAGAAAGTCGCTATAGTTCAATTTTTTTCAGGTGAAAAATTTACTTCACAAACGCTTGTTGTTTATTAAAGATTGACTTCTTTGTGCACCCTGAAATGTGCGCTGATACTAGGTCGATACCCGCCGAAAGTAATGTGCAGTGAACATTGATGGTAGAAATTATGGAAATGAAGTATTTTTGAATAAGTGCTGTAGAAATACGTCATTGTGCTGCCAAAGTAATTACACCAAGTAAAAGGACCGCCATGCATGCATACAATTTTTTCTCGATCACTTGATAATACATTTATTTACGTATACAAAATTTGATGAATTTGGAGATATTTTGCTCATACTAAATTCTGAACCTATGCAATGTATTTATGGTATTGTATTTATACAATATTAGATCGTGCAAAGTTAGTGTATCTCCGTGAAGATTGATGGAAAATTCATACTTTATAGCATACATTGTCTTGACGTATACTAATTTACGTCACTAAAAACTTCTAAAAAGCTTTTTTTACACTAAATTACGAGCACACAATTTAATTATTAAAAAAACCCGAATTTGATGTAATTTATCTTGACAGACAGCCTATATTATGTAACTGCATTCAAATGGCACCAGGCTGGATTATCGCAACATTTTATGCATGGATGTAGGTAACATTCAAATATTCTACTATTTACACATCCGGAAGATTACTTCTATTTTACTTCGATGGAAACTTTTCAAGGCTTACAGGGAATGCAAAAATAAAGTGTGCCGTTCCCGAAGCTCACTAACTTATAGAAGTAGCTCAATATTTAATTCCTTGCTCCAAATGTAGGCAATTCAATGAATATTTATGACTTTATATGTAAGTCTTATCATAACCGATCTTTATTTCTATTTCCTTTTTAATTTTCGCAAAAACTGAGTATTTTACTAATGTCATTTTCATTTCCTTTGCAAAAATTACGGAGTCATTATAATTTATAGTGGCTTATGTGTGGTATTCTCTTAACATTGGGCTTAAATTCAGATTTTTCTCTCCCTAAAAGCAATTAACTCTGTTTAAAATGAATGGAGGGTTAACATTGAAATCGGCACATAAAATCCTATCCATGCCTAAAATGGGAAACGACAATTTGCAGTTAATCACACTAGTAGTATTATTGCCGTTTTTCTCAGGTATTTAATACAATCAAATCCAAGTACCCTTAGGTACCTTTACGCTTTACTCCAAATTTATTCACTCAAGTTCAAGGAAAGTAGCACGCGTCGCTAAGGGAAGTTTTTATTTCTTGCCTCCACTACTGCATGTCGCACTGCTGTAGCAGCTAGCGTCTCTTATTTCTGTAGCGAGCTCCCATTACCTACCACCTTTGTGTCTACTTTATAATTTTGCTTAGATGCTTTGAATCTGGGGCGTCGGATGGTTCGAGTGCCTTTTATGGGTGGCTTTCCTGTAAAGAAAGCGTTTGCTGGATTCCTTTTCCTCTTCGTTTACGGAAAATTCTGCTGTAATCTTTTCCTTGCTCTATGAATATGAAGCTCATTTAATCGCCTCATAATTTAAATTTGCTTCTTACATAAAGTTTTACTTTATTTGCTACAGATATTTCCATACTTGTTCATTTCCATTTCCTCATTCAACAAAATGCCTTGTACGATTTATAAATTCTAATTACCTGTATCGGATGATCAATCATTGGATTCGAATTTTTTCTCATTTGAAAATATGTTGGTAGTATTGTAGTTTGGTAGTCTCAAATTTATTGGAAGCATAAAAATAAAATTCTATTGAAATAAGTTTCAGACCATTTTTTGTAATTATGCTCATATCAATCTTACGCATAATAATGATGTGGATAACATAAATGGACTAAGCGACCAAAAATGTAGTTTTAAGAAGAGAGGAAGAAAAGTCTTCTGGATACAATAATTAGAGGAGAGAATAATCTAATTGGTCCCAGCCTGAGACATAGTGGGCTGATGGAAATACTAAGTGGATGAAATGACATCATGGAGCAAATAATGAAGGCTGCAAAAGGGTTGAATTATGTAAATATGAAGAGGTTATTTGATAGGAGAATTGTGAAGAGAACTACGTCAAACCAATCTTAGCACAATCAATTGTTGACTTATGGTAATGGTCAACTGTTTGTTCGTCTAATTTAGTTTTTGTTACAATAATCATCGAAGTCAAAATTTTCGGTACGTAATTGCCGAAGTTCTTTGACGTCTTAATTCACTAACGCATAATGTTGATCAGAAATCCTTAATGCAAAACTACGTATTTTTTTCTAAAATAGATATCTGAGTGGCGTATTAGATGCCACATCATAAAAGGCAGTACTTCTTCCTGAAACTGATTTTATTCGCTGATTGAAAGTTATTGAATATCATGTGCAGATACAAATGTCTTATAAGAGGCGATTGAAGCAGCAAAAGGAGAAACGTTCCTCCTATTGTTGTGGATTTTTTTTAGTATCTGAAATCTGAGTCTAGGAAAAGAAAAAGATTAAAAATATTTGATCCAATTCATCAAGTAGAAAGAAGGTTATGCTATTACTATCTAGTAGCTAACGGTATACTACGCAGTAGAGACAATTAATCCTTTTATATTTAAACCTGAATTTTACTATCTCATTAATAGTATGGAATTGTAATACTGCTTTCAATATGTGATACCATTTTACCGATATTTTTCTAGTTTTTTCTAGACAGTTTAGCTAGGATTTGATTGATAAGCCCCTTTTCAAATGGCTCTTACTCTTATTTCCTTATGCAGACTTCCTCTAACTTCTGTCGTAACTAGTAGAAAGCCTTTTATTTTTCTCATTTATCCTCGCTTACCCAGTATTCTATGAGAAATGCCCTATACTTTCTTACTATTCCTAATAACCTTATTGTCCATGCCCTCTCTCATTTTCGGCTCCGAGTTTCTTTCCTTCCCACGATGCTGAGAACTTCATCATCCGTCTTGCTTTCCGTTCACTCAGATTTTTAATTTCTTATCAAAAGACACATTTTTATAAATTTTGTACATGCATTGTAAAGGTCACTATTTGGATGTTTCCTTAATCTTATGGATAAAGTGGTGGTATTCAATCAATTATACAAACGGCTCTATGATGTAGTAGAAAGTTCATGCATATTTCATAAAATAACCGTAACAATACTATATTTTTCATAAAATAAACCCTTAAATACAAAATGAAAGAGGCGCAACAAAGCTAATAATGAGATCAGAAAGACTTTTGAAATATCGTGTCAATGTTTAATAAGTGCCATAAACGAACAAATGGTTCACCAAAGTCAACAAAAGAATTAATGCTGCCAAACCAGTTGAAACCTGCTGAATCCAACCACTCTGTAGATATACTTCGGCTGTCGACATCGGTGGTCGAACAAGCCGAGGTTTACAGGTGAGTTGTCGTTCTCCATGTTCGACATTTCCACTCACGTCCTCGAATGATTCTAGAAGGTGAGAGAGGGAATCCCTCGTCTCCAATTTTTTCCTATTGAAATTTTCCAAAAAACACACGCCTGCAGTGCGCTTGTCCAAATCTTTCTTATTTCCTCGCCGTTGTTATATGTCGTTCTCAACTCCACCGAATCGCCGTATATATGTGTATATGTATATCCTCTGCCCTCATGGTCCCTTCTTCTCATGCTCAGACTTACTACACCGAGATCCTAGTGATGAGAGGTCAGAGAAGAATCTTCCGATATTACCCTCCCTCCTTCCGTCCTCATTTAAACCCTGTGAAGGGATGAAGGGCGGACGGCCCCATCTCGGAGCCATCCTCCCAGAAAAGGATGACCCATGAACGTATCCATAATTGGAGGTGGCGGCGGTTGGAATGAACTCTTCCTCCTCCCTTTCTCCCTCACTTCCTCCTCCTCGATGGATACGTTGAAGAGGGAATGGAAGGAAGTGAGTGGTGCGGTCGGAACGAGAGAGAGAGGGAGAGAGAGGGGACGAGGGAAGGTGAGGAGGCGATTGGAAGAGACCGTGTGGGGGGAATCCTGCGGGTGGGTTGGGTCGAGGAGGGGGTGGATAATAGTTACGGTTTCCGAGAGGATGGGGGGTAGGAGAAGGTGGGCACCCTTAGATGTGGGACGGGAACGAAGGCGTGTCGAGTGAGATAAACCCTTTTCCGCGGGACGGAGGTTGGGATTGTGTCAGGAGGGGTTGCCAGGAAGGAGCGATGACGAAGGGTCGACTTCGGTGAAAGTGTGAGCAGGGGCTAAAGTGTGCGAGTCCTCGAGGGTTGGTTGGCAAGGGACTTGCGCGCAAAAAGCCACACGAATCTCCCATCCCACTCGCCCAACCCCTGGATACATTTCCCACGCCTGCCCCCTTACACCCGCAATGCTCCTTTCTTTCACCAAGAGGGCGGAGGGGAGCGGGAGTTGGAGGAATGGATGGGGACGGGGAGAGAAGGTCGTGGTGAGAGATTGGTCGAAGGCTGCAGTGCGCACTGGGAAGGGGTTTGCACCTGTTCCACGTCCTTTTCGCTCTTCGATGGCCGCTACTTGTGTAATTAATCCCCTGATGAATGGCGACGATCGGAATCCTGTGTGGCCGGGGAAGTTGTAGTGGGGAAGGGAGGTGGGAAAATTTAGAAGTTGATTCTGCCTTGCTTCCCAGGCTAAAAACGTTCTCGAATGGAGTGGGCAGTAAAATGAAAAGAGAGGAATTGGAGATGACGATTACATGCTCCTTTCCCCAGAGATTTACTTTGTTTATTATTCGCCGATTAATGGTTCAGGAATAATTTCTTGTATTCATTTTTTTGATTCTTTAACATGAGTTGTTGTGATATGTGCGACTTTTGAATAGGTAATCTTGATTTCTTCTATTATAATATCTATAAAAATATCTTGCAGCAATGGCGTATTTGTCGCTGAAAGTAAAAAATAGAGGTATTAACGGTAAAGAAATAATTTAACAATGATACATTTTTTGGCCAAAGTTATAACCAACTAGGTGCGAACCAAATAGGTGTTTTTAGCATACCAAGTTGCGGCTGAAGGATTGTATCTTGAAGTAAAATTAGAGGTAGTGTATACCTATAATTAATTCATGATAGATAATAAACCCATTACTATATTACGCTGCATTAAATAAGAATACCTACCACGTTTTTTCTACGCACATTAACATTATCAAGTTGAAAATAGTACATTGATAATAACACATAGGTGTTCAAAGTATGACCTGAATTCTTACTTTATAAAGTGTTATAATTGTAGATGGTTTATTTGCTTTACCTTGAATCTCAAATGGTTTCACAAAGTGACACCTAATACTATTAATTAAGGTCATTATAATGTGTTTGCATTGATGATTGCTTGATGATGATTCATGATTAATGATGCTTTGATGACACCTCAGGTATACATCATTATCCATCAGCATCACGCCCTGGGATAATCTTTCTCGTTTATTCATTCATGTCATCGTTTTTTTATTTATTGTTACCTTTAGCTGAGAGTTTTAATAGTTTCTGTAATTCTCCCCTTGCTGATAAGAATGTATATTCAGACCACTATTGGACCTGAATAAAGAACATGGTTTGCTGGCGCGTGTAAACCTTTACATTATACATGGATATGTAATTACGCGTTTTCCTCTTGAATCAGCATAAATTGATCCCCTTCAAATATGAAAGAATTATTTGAGAAATCCATGTATACTGATCTCAATTAAATACGATAAGGATATATTTTAACTACAGTATAGAAATCTTAATAATGCTTGTTAAAATAACAAGGCCAGAACAATTACCCTGATTCGACCTGCCCACGAATCCTCACATTAGAAGCACTTCAGTCTTCTCATTTCCTTATTCTTTTCGACATAATTGATATTCATAAAGCATGAAGCCGAGTTCCCCACACTAAGCGCACTGAGTCCGACATCCTCAACATCCGCGGCGCATAGACACACGTAGGATCTTTGCTTCCTCTCTCCTCCTACGCTGTCGAAAAATTTCCGCAACGCGAAAATTCTAGCCCCAAATTTTTAATCACGTTCTGCGCTGGGTCAGGACATGAGGAGGGCAACCAGAAAGTGTGCAAGTAACTCCGGAAATTCCGGAGGTACATAATAAAATCCATGAAGGCTCCACACTCTTTGAGTGTTTCCCAAGCGCCGTGCCTGCGTCGAAAAGTGCATCTCCTTTTCCTCCGACCTCAACCGTCCCGCGCGGTGATCCAGATGTTTTCCTGGGAACCACTCCACGAAATTTGCTGTATCTTTTTTATGTTGTCTTCTTTCTTTAAGATCTTTTTTGCTCTTTCTCTGGGGGGCAATCGGAAAAGATTCTTAATAGAGCGACAGCATATCTAGAGAAGAGGCAAAGTGGAGAAAGAATAAAACACGTCTATGGAGACTCACACTTTGGGGAAAGGCTATGAAAGCATAATGACCCGCCGCTCTTTTTGGGTCAATGATCTGTTTAGAAACGGGTTTAAAGAGGTGTGGAGATATAAGTGAAACTGTATTTGTCGTGGGTAGAAAAGGATAAGGGGAAGGATTTGTACACAATTCTTTACTTCTAAATGTGAAAAGATCACATGATTAGGGAAAAAAAGAAAAATTTTGTTTCAAAGAATATCTCTCCCTTTATTCGCCGAGAGCAAAACGTTTCTTTACAGAACTTTGGGTGGAATGCTAAAATGGAGTTATCTAAGTTCAGAAATTTAAAATGAATTTAATGAAGAAAATCTTTCTTGCGATGAAAAGTTTTGTTAAGTTTTAATTAAATGATTGCATATAGATGTATCCCTAATTGTAAACGCTGAGGTAAAAAGAGCACTATTACAGTTACACAAATTACCTCATGGTTTCACATTATGATGATTTCCCTGCATTGCCTATTAAAATTTTTCTCTTATCTCCTGGCGCATCTATTTATAATACCCTACAATTCTCTTTTAGTAACGAGGGAAATAACATTGAGCACAAAATATAAGAGATTTGTATTGGGAAGAGTGTGCACTTTGTGAACAAGCAAATAAAATTTTTACCAAAAACTAATCAGTATTTCATGAAACAATTTACTGCATTAGAAGTGTGGTTTTTACCTAATAAAATTTCTCTCAACAGTTTATATACTTAAATATGTACTAAGTAATTGAGCCAATCATCCTAAAGCTTAATTTAATTAATCCTGGCCACCAGTTATTTCATTTGCTTCAGCTGTGCTATATTTTTAATATTATTCCTTTGATTTTGCTTAAATGTTAAAAATAACTGAAGAACACCCTAGAAGCATGGGAAACTTGAGGATTTGCTGATATACTGAGAATGAAGACACTATCAGTGACAATTCGTTCAGATTATGAAAATTATTTATCACGTTTCATGATTCAAGCTTTTTTCACGCTCTGCGACCTTGATATGGCCTAGACCTCCGACCCTTAGAGCTGCTGTGGAGGAAGTGATCGAAGTTGATCCTATTGTCTATGCCAAAGTGGAGGGTATAGAAGCCATACGAAAGGTAGTCCGTGCATAGTCTGTACCGCAAGTGAAGTAGTGACTGTGTACTGACTGTAAGTGGTACTGACATAGATTCCCAAGTTTCCGGTGCAGAAGTACAGTGTACATTCTAGACAGTTGGAGCGGAAGAAAAATGGGAAAAAGAAATGTAGGAATGTAGACAAGTTGAAACGACGGAATAGTAGACTTAATTAAAAGCATCATATGTGTGGGCTAGGATAAGGACTTGGTGGAGGAATGATTCAAATGGTTAAAATATTTGGATAAGGAAAGGATATGGAATAAAAATGATAGTAAATAGGAGGAGGAGGAGGAATAAACCTGGATGCCTGGGGAAATGATCAGGAAGTTGGATTATTGAAGTTAGTGGAAACCAGTAGTTTTTCAGTAAGGTAAAAGAGCGTGCATAGCTATTAAAAATAAACTCTTACAAGAATAACCTAGGCCGAAGAAGGTGTGACAGGTAGGAGGTATGCAAGGAAATTGAAGAAAAGTGATAAGAGATGGAAAAATGATGCGATAGCGTGAAATTATATAATCTCGCACCAAAGATATAAGTAGGATACAATGCACTGAGAGCAAGAAGGGAAATGCCTTTCTAGAATAGAAATACATCCGGGGCTCGTGAAAAGAATGAGAGTGAGATGCGATAAAAGCAATAGATCTCTTAGGGTTAATTGTCGTACCTAAGTGAATTAGAGATAAATATGTGTTCCCTGTGTCTATGAAACTAGTTTGGGGGATCGAAAATCCATAGCAGGAAATGAAGGCGAGAAAGGCAATACACTAAGTAAATATGTGGCTAAAACTGAAAACTTTAGGAGACGATGACTTCAAAATATTTATATGCTGCTTGAAAGGAATCATGAAGGACTTCATCCTGGAGGATTTATTTAAACATTGTTATTACCATACTCTTAGAAAGAGGAAAGTAGAAGATTGTGAAGAGTATGGTACCGTTAGTTTTCTTTTGCATGCAGCAAAGTTGGTACACTACAATAATGATTCGACGGCCGAAAGAAAATTAGTAATCTGTTCGTTGATAATGATTGAATTTTTAAATACTGACTAGGTTACGTTTCAATGAAGAATCCATACTTGACTTCGTATTTTATTAATCTAATGGCTCCATATTTACGCTATATCTCTCTTCAAATGGGCATATTTCCATTCGCCCTTTATATCGCAATTTCTCCTCACCCACATTTCTAAACATTCCAATATTTTCGCGAATTTTTTACCTCCCGTCTATCATAAATTCACTACTATTTGCAAACGCTCGCTTAATCTAAGCAATTATTCTCCTAACGTGCATCATTATTACTTCGAATATCTCCGCCAAGTTGCTACCCAAGTATCAATACTGTTCCACCTGTCCTACCCGGTGCAATCCTACGTTAATTATAAGTATGATCTTCTTTCACCTCTATAATCTTATGCTTTATATTTTAGGGTTAGCAATCCTCAGAAATTTAATTAGTACTCCTATTCTACCGCGTAGATGATAATGAAATTTGATAGAGTAGGAAGATATTAACTCTTGGTGCCATTGAAATAACGATGTCAATGTTACTGGGCTTACAAATGTAAATAGATATATGTTGCGTGAATTGCAACTGTACGAGAGGCAAATCGACTTATACGGCATTTGAATTCTCAATATGCTTGGCCAATGAATCCCCTTTCTTATTGGTGTAATAAAGTCGTACGACCAATGAATGTTCCGATCAGTCTGATCACTAAATTACTGCTAATGAAAACGTAAATGATATTTCGGCAGTATATCCTGTTTTGGCCATTAATGTGCAATAAACATTTGAAATTAATATTTTAATTGCCACTGATTATTTAAAAACATAGATGATAGTATAATGTATAACGTTTCGGTCTCCCTTGACGAGATTGTATGAATTTGGAAAAGTGCACATAAAAATTTTAACTTTTTAGCCCTCATAAAATAATAAAATGGAATATAGGTATTTAGCCATCCACGGTTAATAAAATGCTATCATTATTGAATATTATATTGAACAAATTATAGATTTTGTAATTTATTATTTTTGAAGCCTTATATCCCAAATTAGAGAGAGTCAGAAAATCTCTGAGGTTTAGAAAACTTAATTATTCACACATCTTAAGATACAGTTGTTTTTTATATGATGAATGCTTTTAGCCAAACCAAGTGTTTGCTTGGATTGCGAATGACAAAATTTTCACTCAGTGAAGCTACTTACTTCTCTCGTTTCGTATGTTCGATACTTAATTTTTTATTCACCTCTTTTAGGAAGACGTGCAGAGTAGGGAAGTAATTTTGCACTTTTCTGCAATATTTGTCTTCATATTTCTACATTATCACGCTTTTACCATCGTTTCTGATGTTTCCTCTATCTTCTATTTTATCGATTGAGGCTGTATTTTATCTTCATTCCCAATAAAATTATGGTTCCTTCGTTAAAACCCTCTTTAATATCTCAAATCATCCGCATGTCTTCAAGTCACCCTAAACGCCTTCGCCTCAGATTTTCTTCACTCTTTTAACCATATAAAACATTCTGTCACCTCTGAATATGTCTCTCAAGCGCATTAGTTGCCTCCTGCAAAATCCTCAGACGAAATCCTCTCCCTCTGTTTCATCCTCCTAGCACTTCCTCATTCGCCTTCCTCTACATCCAGCTTCCTCCTTCCTCTATTCACTCAAATTTCCAATGCCTCATCATCTCTGTCATAAGGGCCAATTTTTACCTCCATACAATGTCACGTTCTGTTATACAGCTGTCAGTTAACTTCAAGCGTAGCGGCATTCGGGTTTTCCCCCGCGTCAGAATGTCCTTTGATGGCAGCAGTTCTTGCTATCATTATTAAGTCCGAAACATCAATGCATTTATCTTATTCGTGTTAGGTATATAGGAGTATGGGATCCCAATTTGAGTTTTTTTTTATCTATCTTACAAATCCCCCTTAATTTGAGTCCCTCTTCTTTGAGAACGATTTCTTGATCTACGCGATATAACTTGATGTATCCTGTTAATAAACATAATGTCGTCAAAATTTCTTTCAGATCAAGTGAATTACTACAGCTGCTCTTGTTCAACCTCTCACTAAATTATGTCTCTTGCTGCAAAAGCTTGTTTCAATCTGCTTTGTCCTGTTATCATCTGTATTTTTCGCCTTCGCTGAGCAAGTACCGTGGTGACGACCACAGTGGTCTTACCTTCACTTTGTCCTGTCAATCTCAACTCTCATCCTGTTGAAATGGGGAAGAATCTTGTATTTTATAATTGATAGTCCGTATAAATTTTGCTACGTTGATTATCGATATCTTCTTAGGGAAAATTGTGGTGGTGCCTGCTCCCTTACTCAAGATTATTTTAGCACAACTGTCGCTACAGTGGCAGTAAAGCTATAGTGAGACGTCATTTTGATGCCACCTCACTCAGGAACGGAGACTGCGTTGTGTTCCGATCCTTATCCCGAAGGCTCCTACCCTTCAATTTGACTGTAACTGAATGTCTATACTAGGATCAACTTTCATCGCTCCCGCAAATTCAGTTCAATGATGACGTAAGCTCTTCAACCTTCTTCTTTTCCTTAGAGAGGTGTGAAAAGCTTTGAAAAAACTCACTATTTGTCAATTGCATTACTATTTGTAAAACTCACTGTATGCATTGCGAATCTTGTGAATAGGGAAGAAGAATAGTTGAAATTAGGAAATAATGCTACAAAATAGGAGTATAAACTTTGAGGTTTTGCAAAATAAACAAGGTCGTAAATGCTAATGGATAAAAATTTAATAATATCTAGGTTAACATTGGATTAGTAAAAAACTACATTGGGCATTTTTAAAATCTTTAATATAATTAGAAAGGTTTTTGTCAGTAATTGTTTTCGTTACTCATACCAATTTTAACTAATTCCTAATGTAGGCATTATCAGTCTTCTGATGTTTAATATTAAACAAAAATTTGGCAGTAAGCATTGATCTAAGTTGATTTGGTTAGAAAGGGATACATTTAGACATTTGGTGTACTTATAGGCTATAAATTTGCGCCATTTTAAGTACAGGATGTTTTCATGTGCAGTCATTGACTGGCACTTAAGATAAAGTTTAGACTAATGAAAGCGTGTGTGAAAAATCATATCTTTAATGTGCTTTGAGTTGCTAATTGTCAAAAGTCTAATGAATTACAAACATCTGTCTCCTATCTTCACCTTGTGAAAGAATAACCTCGCGTAAAATATGTATTCGGGACGGTATTTTCGGATTCAAGAACGAAAAGTGTGAATAAACCGTTAACAGACCTGAGGCGGTAGCTTTCGTTCTTATGTTAGTTGCGATCACCTCGCAGGATTCGAGAAAGTTTGAGAATTGATGCGAGAAATTCCCTGTGTAGGAATCCAGTGCGCAAAGGGAGGAATGGTAGATGAAGTGAAGGGGGGGGGGGGGGGAAAGGAAGTTGGTCTCCACGCGAGTGTGTGATGTGATTCGAGAAAGGAGTGGAGGCGGTGAATTCGGCGAACAGGGTAGCGGGGAGGGATGTAAAGGGTAAGAAGATAATTAAACCTTTTTGAGGGTGGCGATGATGGGATCTGAGTGAAGTGGAGTGAGATGTTTTAAGGGAGACGATGGAAGAAGGTGGGGGAGAGGAGAAATTCTTCTTGGAGAGATAAGGAAAGTGTGAGGAGGGGAGGTTGCGGAAACCTGCAGTCACTCGAGGGAAAGGTAGGGAGGGGGAGAATAAGAAGAATTGGTCCCGAAGAGAGGGGAGAGGAAAAATGAGGAAGGAGCCGGGTCGTTGGGAAATTGTGTCCAAAGAGGAGAGGTGCTGCGGAGAGTTTTTGGGAGGCGGATGAAGGGAAGCGTGTGCAAGTTGACGTGATGAGGATTGGGTGGTTTTTTCTATGCCACCCATCTCCTTCTCGACGAGTAGCGCTTTCCCATGGGGCGGAGAAAATGGAGAGGAAGGCAGGGTAAAAGTGCGAGGGGGGAATGTAAAAGGGTGCACTGGAGGAGAAAAAAGATAAAGATGATGGGAAGGGTTTGGGAATTGAGGACCGAGAGGGGTGCCGCGGAAAGATGGTGAGTGAGAAGGGAGGAGAGGGGGAGGTCGGGAGAGGGAATTAGGTAGCGTGGTGTTACGGGTGAAGAGGCGAGGACCCGCGCGAGGAAAATTGGTGAACAGAGGATGAAGAAAATGACAAAGCGGAGATGTTGTAAGCATAAGTTACACAGGTTGACTTGAATTGGGGAAAGTTTTATCTTGCCTCAATCCTCGTAGACCTGATTAGGCAAATGTTTACGAATATATTTGGACTAATTGAAAGCATCATTTCTTCAAACGGATTTTCATAAAATATTGTTCCCGATATTCACACAACTCTTGCGAGAGAAAACGGAGAAGAAAAGTGTTAATTCATGGGTGTCGATCCCATTTTATGTCGATTTTACAGGTCACGGTCCTGCTTAAGGGCTTTGGATCATTATCTGATTTTGAACCCGGGTGTGTTAACTAGAAAGATATTTTTCTACCAGTTAGGATTAGATTTTGTTGTAGTATCCGTATTCTTTTTTGCATTACATTCATATATCGGCTCCATCCTCAAACTATTTTTCTTAAGGTTGACATATATCCTATCCCTTATGTTATATGGCGGCATTCAATCGTTCACGAAGTCTGACAATATATTTCATACCTTTGCTTCAACACATGTAGTTATAGTATCATCAACTAAACTTCGCAGTACCAATGATGTATATATTTCAAGTTTCACCTTCATTATCCTGTTATTTAGCCTTGTTGATATCGTATACCTTCAGCCCGAAGGCAATTCTTTCCATACTGATTCTAAGATTAGAGATGTTTATCTTCTTCTAAGATTTGAGCCACCGTATTTTATATTTAAAAAATGTCAGTGTGCAGCTTTTCACCACATACAAACGTTCTAGAGCAAGCAGAGGCTAGTTGATACGATCAAACCATTGTGTTTACTTGCCGGCTTTGAGATAGTTAAGACCAAATAAATTTCACTATCGGAGTCAAGAAAAATTAGAGATATGAGTAGGCAGCATTCAGGGTGTATTAACCCAGGTGACATTTAGCTTTAAACTTCGCACTTGTCTCCGTGTTCCGTTCGAATGTTTTAGGTTCCACAACATTATGATTAAGGAACCTATGTTCCACGATTGTTGGTGCGAAGGCACGTCAGATAATTCAGAAAAGAAGGAAAGTTAGGTTATTCAGAAATTCCGGTGTATTGTAGTATATAGTAGTAGCATAGTATAATCAACCTCATATGAACTGGCTACAAACTCGTAGACAGGCAACAAACTCGTAGGTTCCCTCACCGCCTGGAAATCAACGAAGGATATTGTCATTCATAATTGTAGCTGTATGATTTTGACGTAAAATAGCTCTTTCACTCAGTCGCATATGAGTTACTAGTTTATTTAATATACATTTTCGTAGATGCTTTCTATTACATCTTTGGAAAAGGGTAACCTTTCTGGTCCATATCCGGTATAATTTCAGCTTCTTTTATCGGTTTAGGAACTGCAGCGTTACCAACTTTTAGGAGTCAGTTCTTCAATTCTCTTGCAGCTACCGAAAACTTTCGTCATGCTTAGAGGAGTTTATTTTTCCACTCTTCTCCATTCGAGAGAACTCTTTCTTGCTGTGCAAACCTTCACTGTAAAAAGTAGATCTGATTTTAAGGTACAAAAGTGATCTGAATTTCAGATGCAACAATTTTAAGACAGGGTATGTTGAATTTCAGCAGTAATATCTTGTCTAAAAATAAGGCAATTGAACGACTGAAAATCAGACCAAGTGGACTTATTTTCAGATAAGCCTATGCTGAATTTAAGACAGCCCTGGTCTGGTAATAATGCGGGTTGCTATTGAAATTCAAGCCTACTCTGAGGGGATGTCTTATTTTAAGGCAGGTGCAGGACTGAAAATCACACCCAGGTGGGACTTATTTTAAGATAGTCCCATGCTGAATTTAAGACCAGGGCTGTCTTAAATTCAGCATGGGCCTATCTGAAAATAAGTACCACGTAACAATGCCTACTTTTATGCGATGTCTAATTATAAATACCTACTAGATATTTAAACACTTCACACGAACACAAACCAAAACCCTAATGTTTCCTATTTTTATTCGGTGATACTGTTTCACTGACTAAATTCTTTAATAGAGCAAACGTAAGTCATAGAATTTCCATTGAAAAAGATTCCAGGACTGAAATGGGAACACATGGACAATAACTTCAAAGATAATATGAAAATGTGTACTTTTATTGGAAACAAAGTAATCCATACAAAGTCTTCGATACCACAGATGTGTGCCAGTATCTTCAAACCGAAGCAGGAACTGTCACTTGATGAGGGCGACTATTTTTTAGTTCTTGCAACCCTGCCGCGTAGACAAAATAAGGAAGTTTACTCTCAGGATACGTCACTCAGACACAACTGGCTCCCTTCTGCAAATAAACTAAGTATCATTGCCACATTCTCACACCATTAATTCATCGCACGAAACTTATTTCACCTACTTACAATGAAATTTGACTAGACTTCGAATTTTACTTCCTTACGCTTCGTAATTCTTGTTGACATTCTGCTCCCTGAGGTTGAATGAAAAACACTGCGTTTTGTTTATTCTGCTCCCTGGTTACGCTCCGCCCATCAGTCTCTGCTATTGGCTGGTTAGCTCCAATTGCGGAGCCAACCAAGGCGTGCTTATTTTCAGCCCGGGTGATCTGAATTTCAGATCACAACCATCTTATTTTCAACATGCAGTGGTTATGGACTTAAAATAAGACGGAGGTGTGTCTGATTTTCACGCATCATGAGTTTTAAATTCAGACCACTACCTTAAAATCAGACAGTGCTTAAATTCAGATCGCACTGAAAATCAGATCAACTTTTTACAGTGTTATAAGCCCTTATTCGTCAATGAATCATGTGTAAAATTTGTCTGAAAACTCTATATTGTTCAGTTATTTTACCTCGCAGTAATTGAAATTTGTTTTGTATGTTCTGAAATGTTGGCTAAGAGACTTGATTATACCTTTTCAAGTCGTAGTAAACGTATCACAAATGATAAAGCAAACGTTTTGAAGAACTTTTGACAGAATTGTTCCTTTCTTGATGTTCCATATTTATCCACATTTTTTTAATTTATCGAAAATCTGAATGTGGAATGAACACTTTATTCTCCTTGCAGTGCCAAATCCTAAATATACTACCATTCTTCTTCTTCGATCGTGTATTCGCCTAAATTCAATGGAGGAAAAATGGCTTCCACGTTTTCTTTGGTGTGGCAAAAGTGATATTTTGCCGTTCTACATTACGTCAGTATATTTTATCAAATAGTTGCTCTTACTTGATTTTAATTTCATCTCGTTTAATTTTTTTGAGCAAATTCAAATAAACTTACTTTGTGCCAGGGGCGTCGGAACTATTTTTGCTTGGGTGGGGCAGCCTTGAAAAGGGCCGGCTACTAAGAAAAGGGCCCGCATTTTTTTGCGGCTAGGAGGGGGTAGAGACTGGAATGTCGGTAAAGGAGCATGTGAAGGCGTGAGAATGTGTGTCAGAAGGGAAAATGCAAGCTGAAAACAAGTGAATTTTAATTTATATTGTTGAAGACTAGGTACTCATTTCTCAAGGGCCCGGTTCAAATTCCGGGGAAGGCCTTCGGCCCCTCCTGCCCCCCACTTTTGACGCCGCTGCTTTGTACTATGATTTTGTCTGAAATATTCGCTACTGAAAGGTACCTTTCTAATGTGTTGAAGATAAGGAAATCCATGGTCCTTGAGGTAGACTGCAGTTAATTTTTTTAAAATTAGATCATCGCTATATACGCCAGCCGTGAACTAAATAATAATGCTATAAAAACCGATACTGTGCGCAATGCAGTATATCATGAATTAAGCTGATTGTTTAAAAGCACCTGCGGCTCCAGATGCCAGCACAATATAATTATACTCGTAAACTGAAGCATAATCAGGACTTAATACTTATTCTAAATTGCATAAAAATATACCAAGCACTGAGAAAATGAATAACTGCGTCAAAAATTTCTTATGCTAGATTATTAGTGATTGAAATGTTGGTAAAATTCTTACATGATATTAATGCAGCTTGGCCTCAAGCTCTTCTATTAAGGTGGTAGGATTGATCATTTAAAGTCCAAGCCTCTGTAAAAGTGTAATTTTTCAAGCCTTTGCTAGTAATGATTTGGCCTTTAAGATTATGATGTGCCAAATATCGGAGTAGCTAGTATAATTGGATTACATCTATTTCGTCCCACAGATTATTCTACTCCATGGATGTAGCAGAGATTGAGGAGTTGGAATATATAGGTTGTGGTGGATATTCTTCAGTTTACTGAAACTAAGTAATATCAGCTTTAGGAGATGTGGATTATCCCTAAGATGATTGAAATATTAAGCAATGTAATGAACATATCTCTCAGTACAAAGTCCCATAAGATCCTGAGTCTGCAATATTATACAGTGCATATAGTTTACTCCCTCACCCTAGAATAAAATTTTGTTACTAACTTCCAGGAGAAAGAAGAGTAGAATTGCTTCTTCTTTGACAACTTGGTGAATAATAGAGTGTGATGAAGTATGTAAGATGTCATTTTTGTAATGCATACATGTGTGCGTCACTTTGACTCAAAAGTTAAGTCTGAGTTAAGAACGTTAATTGCGTAGCTGTTGAAATATCCTGCTCTGGTTTTGCAAGGTACGTTATTTCGCGATTCAACTATTGTGTGTAGAATGAACCTAATGATAGAGTTGCAAATCCGAAGGAAACTCATTCCTTTGGAAAATGTATGCAATTGAAATCTTAGATTAACGCCGTATTATTTCTTCGAGATTAAGTCTTCTCGGGTCTTCTACCGTGTCAAAGAAATCTGTGGGACCAACGTCTCGAGCGTCGTAGCGTAGGTCACTGAAGATTTCTTCCAAACTATTCGACGGGTAAGCACCCGTTCTTCCTTATCTGTGTTGTATTAATTTTTTCAATAATCTCTGTAAATGCCATTGGAAATTGCCATGCCATTGTTCATTGTGCTTTTTTAATCGAGTTTTGCAGTAGGTATACAGCGTTGTTCATTCATATTTAGACAAAGGGGAAGAATATAATTAAGAGGGGAGGTTAATGTTAATGTAGTACTTGGTGGGTAGTGAACTGCTTTCCCATCCCAATGGAACTGGTTCGAATCCCGGCATCGATATATCTTTCCCAGAGGTATACCGGTACCCATCTGATTGCTGTATGGAGACAGCCTAAAGTCCAGCTCCGTCCGTCGGATGGGAAGTTAACCCGAGCACCCATTCGGCGGCTTCTTAATGCTGAGGCTGTTGCACTCGATCCCTCCTCGATTCCTTAAAAAATTCCAACCCATACTCAAATATCCACCTTTCCTAAATGGCACACATGACTTTACCTGTCGATAGCCACTCCCGAATAACTACTTATATGTAGAGTGAACGAAAAATAAGATGATTGAATCTGACACTAATGGAAGCCCTTAGAGAGAGGGAATGAAGGAAAAAAAGGTAGAATCAGGGCATAGTCTCATCGGACTTGGAATACGTAAATCCTCGTAAATTAATGTCAGTTTAACTGTCAAGGTCTTTGCGAAATTTCCAATTTTGTTCCCAAAAATCCACGCAATTTTTCCTGGCTCTGGCATCGAATTATTTTCTCAATCGGAGATCGTCAGTGTCTAGACTTTCTGGATATTTCTCCTACGTTGAGGGAAATGTGTGGAAAGAGGTGGTTCGAGTATGCTTATGCGAAAGGGGTGAAGGAACGAGAAGCGAATGTTGGAGGTGGTAAATGAAAACGAGGAAGAATGTGAGAAAAAGAGATAGGAAGACTAGAGAGCCGAATTAATTGATTGATCGATCGCTGCGGAGGAGAGAACAGGGCTTCGTATTGACGTGACCGGGGCCCCTCCCTCCGCTGAGAGCCTCTCTCTCCACCCTCGAGGGCCCCTCCCGCGTCCGAACAGCCTGTATGGTGCAGAAAGACGTGTACGTCCCCTCGGCGGTGGGTGCACATTAGAAAAAAAGGAAGGAACTCATCGGGCCTCAATAGGAGAAAAGCAAAAATGTGTTCGTCCCTGATTTTTTTACGTGAAATGTGCTGTGCTTTTTTTCTTTGCACCGGATTAAACCAACGCTCCAGTGCAGACGACGGCGGCGTTGGCCGTGAAGAAGAAAGCGCGTCATCAGGAATACGTGAATCAGAGTCGTTAGGGGCCTAACCACGAATCTACGTGAATAAAAATCCTTATTGTTCCCCTCCCTGCATGTGTGATTAAATATTTGGTTATCGCTTTTAGACACCTGGCGTACGCGGAAAGCGGTTAGATGTTTTCCAGCATTGTCTGGCTCTTCGTATAAGTTTCGCAACTTACATGGGGGGTTGGCGTAATGTACGTGGCCAGTAAGTAAGTGTGCAAATGCCCCGGTGATGAAAGCACGTGGTGCGCGGTTAGGACTTGCATTACTCGCTCTGCATTGCTAGACTTGGAAGCACGTTCATTTAGTGCCTTGGAACCACACAGGTTTGAATTAAGGATGCATAAGTTCTCAACTGAGATTTTGCTACCTGGTATTTGAACCACACACTTCAAGTCTTGACAAATTGTCTGAATCATTAATAGAATGGGAAGTATTCTGTATTTGATGATGAGTCAGGGAACTCGAGATGTGATTAGATTGATATTAGAGCTTAGTGATAACTTATATTATAGTCATGACAAGTAGAGTGTTTTGTCGATTTCAGCTTTAGACTGTTTAAAGGGAACGCTAAAGGAGGGGGATCAGTCTTGCCAACTATCCTCACGGAATTTCTCTAATCCTGCCGGTGAAACGGTGAAAGATCAATTATTAATTGATTTTTTTGATAAAAAAATGATGATAAACATAGTAATTAGTGAAAAATAGTATTCTTGAGAAGTAATTAAGGATTTTATAATATATAACTGTTTCTTCATTATAAAAAAGAGAGGGCTCATTGGAAGTGCTACGTAATTAATGGATCTTAGAGAATATTATGGGTTGTTATGGAAGAATAGGGGTGTGTTTTAAGTGAAATATCAGCGTTACATAATGTATGGATAGCCATCATTAGTGCGGAAAAGTAAATATAAATAAGTGGAAGATATGGATAAATTGGAAGGATAGGAGAACTGATTCGATATTTATTCTTGGTTTTGGGTGTGCTTGGATGAGTAGTGGTTGTAAAAGTGGCTGTAATTTGGCGGATAAAGGGCTGTTCATAGTGATCGGTAATTTTACGTTTATAAAACATTTGTTGAGAAAAGTACGAGTTGAGTTTAATGGAGGTGTACGTATAACAGTTGTGTCAATGAGATTTGTAGTTCAACAAGCTCTTAATTGCCAGCCAGGAAAAGAACTTCCAATCGTTATTGGTCCTGTAAAAGTGAAAAAGTTAAGTACTGAAGATGAAACATGGGGAAACTCAAGGAACAGCAATTTTCAGGAAAAATAGAACGTGAAAAGTTGAATAGCAAAATTATTAGCCGGTTACTTAATTTTATGGCTTGTTTACTATCATGGAGCAAAAGAGCACGATTCCTGCAAATTTCGTAGCAGGATAGGCTGAACGAAAGAGGTGTTCTCTCATAGTAGAGACCAATTTAAGGAAAACTGAGTAGGAGTGCCAGAAAACACTCGAGGAGAATGTTATGTCGAGCGTATGATCCCGAAACATTAGCCTTGAAGAAATACAGATGCGAGCTGGAACTATTTGAGATGCAGACGCTGTGAGATATGGAGAAGAAGACAAATGATTAAATGCAGGGTTCAGCTAAGCAAGAAAAGACATTGATAAGGGAATTTTGGGTGTAGCAAAGAGAGTGGATGGAGCACATGTTGTGGGTCGTTTATAATTTGTCATGATTGTGGATAAATTTTTATTTTATGAGGAAGTGAAGAAGATAAAGCCGAGTGAGTAGAATGTAGAGAGCAGAATGATGAGAAACAGGAAACATGGGGAGCTAAATGGAGATAAAAAGTGAAAACTATCTTTATTCTATCACATGGGTTTAATTGGGAGAATTTACCTGCCACCAAACTCCACAATAACGGGTAGAAAATTAATAATAATCTTTAATTTATTTTAGAATTTTTGTACTAATTTGTAGGTGCATTATTTTGAGATGCAGGAGAATTATCACTAGAGGCATTCCAACTTCATAGCATATTTAGTCCACTGACATAAGCCTTATAGAAAGACCCTCATAGAAAGTATTACTCACCTTAAAAAACTCGTAGTCACAGTAAATCGTAATCTGAGACTCACCCAAATAGCAGTTGAGGACTATTATGACTCTCAGGTGACATTATGTTGCTAACAGCTATTCAGACTGTACTGTATTTGGGACTCAAATGGAAATCTTTTCTACCTTATTGTCTCTTAGGTTGTGTTTAAAAAGTACGGCCTCCATAATTAAAGGATATCTGTACACTATGCCTAGAAAAGTCGGTATCGGGTGATGTTGAAAGCAGCTATTGTGAAATCTTGTCAGGCGCGGATAAAAGACATGTTAAATCTGCCCTTTTCAAAAAGGTTTCTCTTATCGCATGTTCAACAAACTGCCATTGTTACTGGCGTTCACTTGTAACTTAGCTGTGCTGCCGAGTCTATTGTAAACTGCTGCGGTCTTATTACAGGTTATTAATTTTTAAGGGTCATTTTATGTGAAAGTTTATTTCATGTAGAATTTCGTATGTACCATTTAGAGGGTTTGAAAATAGGTTTCTTTTTAAGGAAGAACACTCACTCGCTAATTGCACACCATTTTCTCCATTTCCAACTTCTCTATAATATGGTGAACATGAAAATTGTTATTATAAAAAGGAGTATTAACGGTCTACTTACTCGATAATTCCTCTATTTTATGGTATTATTGAAAGTTTTAACCTTATTTAAAGCCCCGCCATAACCTGAAATCCTTTATGGCTGGCCATCGATAATGCTGCATTAATCTGATTACAGGAGAGACGATTTCAAAGTCATGAATTTCTCCATTAGACATCTTATATCTGATATTGATTACATTTATAATATCATACCCCTGTGTTTAATAGCTTTCCTTCTTCTGTTTCACAGAAGTATTGAGAGAATGCAATCATTCGCTGTTATTGTAATTCTCCCCCAATACAATGTGAAATATAGGTGAAGACCGAAATAATTTTTTTTAGTTTTAATGATTCAGCTTCGGCCATAATGTATTTTACGCCAACATGATAAAAGTTTACTTGTGTTTCTGTTCAAGAACGACTAATCGACTCAACTACATTTTTTTTCGACAAATTCAAGGTTAAGAACCAGCCGGGAAAACCTTAACGGAGTTAAATGCTGAAAAGCACAAATTATCCACCTTAAGCTGAAGGTGAATCCTGGTCTTTCAGGTTCCGGCTGAAAGCTTAAACCAGTTAGACTATCCTTCTATCCGGGTTTGACTCCCGGTCTAGATTGATGAGTTTTTTTTTCTTGCGGAAATCTTGTTGCTGATTTAGCATTAATCCACATCCTGTTGCTATCAGCATACATGAATTGCGCTTGTTGGTATCATGTGCTGTATTTTTCAGGGCTCTTTACACTCAATTGTCTGCGTTAGTAGAAAAACGTCCTTCTATGGCAAGATGAGGCACTTACCAGTTTTCGTAAGAATGGTTTGATGAAATTCTCTACTTAATTGCGAAGCGACTGACCTCGAATTTACAGACTGTTCCTCTGTTGCCCTCTTCACCGTTTGAAGCGCACATTATCTCAGTTCTCTTCCGTTACAATTATTTTTATTTTCAGAAATCTTTGGTGCTAGGGATGGACGACTTATATTTGAGGCCGTGTGTGCAATTCGGAATAGGTATGAGGGTTATACGGGTTGAAATTGGAATCTTTTAGAGGATGAAGCGAAGTGTAGTGAAACTCGGCTTCAGAATTAGTGTACTATAGACGGAATTTTGCTTGTTTTAGGTCTCATTGTAACGAAAACATGCTGTCACAGATGATGCAAACTTTAAAAATTTTCACCAAATTAATTGTGGTGCTACCGGTTTCAGCGCATAAGCGACATCCTCTGGTACGTTGTATTCATTCAGTGGCTATGAATGTTCACAAAGTTGAGCATGGAGTTCATTGAATTCATTAAATGTCTATTAAAATGTAAGGGAACTACTTTTCACTTGGAAACCTAGGCAAGCATGGCGCAGATTTCACTATAAATCTGTTCCAAATCGGGACCTTTAGGATGCAAAAACAGAATATACCTTTTAGATTTTTCGTGTCTACATACTTCATATGTTTCATCATATTTCTCTTTTTTCCTACTCTATTTAGAGCCTCTTCATTACGTTTTCCTAATGAAGCATTTTCTAATGAATATTAATCGTTCTTATGTAAAAAAAACATCAAATGTTTCCAAAACGGGTCTTTTTGCTGGTGTTACTTATCGAGCCAACCTACTTAAAAAATAATACTAAATATCTCACCAAGTATTGTAAAAACCTTTGAGCATTTTTGTTAGTGTGTAGGTCTTGTGACTATTGGATTTGAAAGTTTTTCCTCAGTGGAATTATCGTGCCACGTAGATCCTCCAACTGCTATGGTTGTATCTCACCGCCCAACGTAAATCTGACCCTACGATAACCATAGTTTGGAAAGTTACCAAAAGAGTTAACTGACTTTAATCAGTTAATCACTGTGAAAAGTAACTAGTTTAAGTTAAAAATATACTTTTCTGAAAAAGTAACTGTTAACAGTTGAAGATGAAAAAAGTAACTTTTACGTTAAAAGTTACTTTTTCAGTTATTTTTTAGCTTGGCCTTATGTGTTCCCTATCCCGTTTCTTCTCCTCTTGTATTTTTGATGCCGTCCATAGTTGGGAAAGTTACCAAAAAAATTAACTGATTACGGTAATCATAGTTGGGAAAGTTACCAAAAAAAGTTAACTGACTTTAATCAGTTAATCTCTGTAAAAAGAAACTAGTCAAAGTTAAAAGTTAGTTTTCTGAAAAAGTAACTGATAAAAGTTAAAGTTCAAAAAAGTAGCTTTTACGTTAAAAGTTCCTCTTTCAGTTACTATGGCAAATTGGATGATGTGGTCCTAGAGGCCATGATGGTTTTTGGTTTGAAAAACTAAGCAAACACAGAAAACTATCATTGTGGTTTCTTCCATCCGTCTCCGTTTAAAAATATTTAAAGTGAGGATTTTGGTTGTAATTCCATTTAGTGTCTAGAGTGTTGTTGGTCAGGTTTCCTAGTGCCTGCTGAAAGGATTCGGCGATTTTTCTGAGGTGGAGCTACAATTTCGGGATTTTTAAGTTGCCGGGAATGTAAGACTTTCTGACGAACCATGATGCATCTGTAATTTGCCGCAAAAGATAGCTCAGCTGTAAAAAGTGCTTTAAGGTTAGTTTTTGATATCGACACCCTCATTGCGATGTGAAGTATCCCTTTACAATTGTAAAATTGCAGTGGAAACGGGTTAGATGGATTTACAGTAGATGCTGAGGGTATGCCTGCGCACCTTTCCTTGCGATTCACTGGCGGCTGATGTAATGACGACCAAATGTCGCCTAGTAAGGCAAACGTAGACTGGCGCATTGTAACAGATACGTTAGTCTGAATGTACCCCTCCCCCTATCGTTACCTGTCATAGTTTTTCTTTCTCGGCTTCAACTATGTAGTATTGGACGACATGATGTCGCCGAGTAAGGCATACGAGCCCTTCAAGACACAGTCTTCGCGTGGTTTCGTAGTCCTCATCTGAGAGTGCCTACTTAAACTTTTGCGGTCACTTTCCTCCACCCCGCTTTTGTTGGCATGTATTCGTCTGGGCCTATTCACTGTATTCTTACACAACTACCCAGCTACATTGCATTCTTAGATACCGTTTTATTTTCCTCTTTGTCTTTTGGGCCAACTTTGCGCCCAAATTCGGGCAGGTCGACATTCGCCTAAAATTAACGAAAAAAATTAACTGAATTTAGTTTTGTATCAGTTATGCTTAAATTTAACGATTGAAAGTTAACTCTTCTAAAAAATAATGATGAAATTTAATAGTTAACCACATTTTTAACGATTAATTTTAATTAAATTTAATTTTAACCGTTAATGTAACGAATGAATTAAATGGTTTCCCACATTTTTAACGATTAATTTTATTAAATTTAATTTTAATCGTTAGTGTTACGATTAAATTCAATGGTTAACCATTATTTTTCACGATTAATGTTAATCGTTAGTCCCAACGAAAACGACAATCCTCATGGCCCGGGCGGCATCGAATGCTTCCTTTGCATTGGCAGGCCTACACATTGATAGCGGTTAGAAATACTCTAGGTCTCCATGATATTGACTTTCAGCATGCGTAAATGCATATGTGGGTATTTGTAACTTTTAAACGTTAGTATATGTTATTTAGGATTTTTATCAATTTTTACCAGTCGGAATAAATACCTATGTTTCTTTTAATTCATTCATTTCACAATCACTTTTCATCAAAATACTCTCCTATGATATGTGCTGTTGAATTTTTTTACGAATTCATATATCTTGCTGATATTTGGCGCAATGTTTTCGTTTTGTTCATTTTTTTCCGTTTCTTGGCTACAGAAATTCAAAATACCAACGTAATCAATACTTAATTTCAAAATCACTCCAGCGCAGGAATTCGCCATCCTTGGATTCAACGCATTTCAATGCACTATTTTTGGTGCTCAATATTACGTTCTTTTGTCTCGTATCCATGCAACGCATAAAATGCGTACTGGTATGTAGCAATGAGCCTACTTATGCCCACGCCAAGAGTTAATGGGATATAGAGGTGCTGGAACCAAGAGTAATGTGATTTAACTGGTGGTTTCATGAGTAACTCTATGGAACTTATTCATTATGACAAGAAATTATGTTTTCTTTTCATAAGTAATATGATTTATAAGCTGTGTTACTAATGTTTCTTCTTAAACTTCATGGCAAAGTCGAGATTTCCAAATCGTACCTAACATGATTTTATTAATATTGGACAAGTAGTTGTTGATTTGGATATTATACATTTATAGAGGTCATAGTCTCCTATTGAAAACTGGCTTCAAATAAGCTACTTTCTCTATCGGAGACACGAATTTGATTAGTAAGACTCGTTTTTCACCTATGATTGTGGTTTAGGATGAATTTTTAAAAGAATCTCTTAAATAAAGCCTTTAAATATCCATTTGACTGTTTTGGGAGATTCAGAACCTAGTAAATAGTAAAATAATAGTAAAAGTACTTGTTTTATTTGATTATCTCGTCAAAGTTTTTGTGCAGTTATTATTTGCACCTCTTGTTTGTTTGCAAGCTGTATCTGGAATGAAAAAAAAGACGAGAGGAATTAATACTAATGGCCAACAAATTCGACGATATACCTCTAGTATCAGATTCAGAGAAAGAACTAAGTCAAATGCTGCAAATCCTGAATACCAGTTTATTAAAGCATAAGCTTGAAATAAACAACAACAAAACGAAAATCATGGTGCTAGAAAAGAAGGAAAGTGGAAAAAGGATAAACATGTTTATAAGGGGAGTGAGGATTGAGGAAGCAGAGTTCTGCTAGTTAGGTAGTATATTACAAAGAGATAACAGCTGTTCCTCAGTGGTCACGAGAATAATTTTAGCAAAGAGAGCCTTCCAAACAAAGAAAAGTCTCTTGGTAAATAACGATATTAATATTGAGACAAAGAAGAAATTTATGAAAAGTTTTGCATGGAGTGTACTAACGTATGGATGTGAAACATGGACACTAAGAAAGAGTGAAACCACCAAGTTTGTAGCTGCAGATATGAGGTTTTGGAGGAGATTATAAGAAGTAGGTGGACCGATAGAAAAACGAATGAGCAAGTGCTAAATCGAGTACATACGGAAAGAGAAAATTGGAAACTGACAATTGAAAACTAGTAAGGCAAGGAAAGTTAAGCTCATCGGACACCTACTGCGGCATGACACCTTCTTACACAATACTTTTGAAGGCAAAATTCTTGGAAAAAAATTGAGAGGGCGGCCAAGAAATTCGTATTTAAAAGATATGGCGACAGAAATGGGATTCAGCGCGTATGCTGAAATGAAGAGAACGGCTGAAGGCAGAGACGGTTGGAGGTCGTGGCAGTGTCGACAAGGCTCTATGCCTTTAAATAAAAAAAATCATTTGTACTATTAAAAAATTGTGAAGACTGTTACCACAACAGAATGAGATTAATTTCACATAGATACATATCAGATTATACATTTCTTTGTAATTTTCATTTGGTATTATTGTAGTATGGTAGATAATGTGTTTCCTAAATTGGAACTTTCAACTGTAGGCAAGCATTAGCCTTGGATTTTTTCCTTATCAAAGGACCAGTGCACTTTTTGTGCTTAGAATTGGCGGGGTCTAAATTAAGCATGTGCGAAACGGATTTCCATGAACACTTACTGTTGATGGAGAGAGAGAAAACCGCCGATCCCTTGAGAGTCTAACCGCCAAGACGTACCCTGTAGGATCACGTGATCGTAGCATTGGGATAGGTAAAAGGAGAGAATTCAGCAGCGGCTGACGAATGGAAGGGAAGAAAGGTCTTGAGGGAAGACAAGTTGGGGAAAATCTAAAACGATTGAAAGGTATGAGTAAGAAGCTGTGCATTGTCTGCCGAAGGGATCTGCCAAAAAAAGTTTTCTTCTATTAGCTAAAGCTTCATTCACAAACTTTCGTGATTCTCATACGCGTGAATCTTTGGTACCAAGTCCAATAAAAAATAATTAAATGAAAATCTCAAAAAAAAAATTCAGGTTCTGCCCACCTACTTTAATGTTTTCCTTTGAAATATTCCAACCAAAGAACCTGAAAAATATAATTTCTTGTCACCAATCTTAATCTCAAATCTCCTGCAGTGAATCGGGACCGTATTCATCAGTGATTACAACCCCTTTCACTGAGTGACTGACGGGCACATCATAGTCTAAAGTAATTCACGAGCCACATCGGTTCAGGATTATATGAGTTTACCTATTAGTTTTATTTTTTGATGTGCCTGAACCGAGTCAAGTCTTTCCCTCGCGAGATATTTCACTGATGATTAACCCCCTTCGCCACTGATAACGCTCAAAGACGAAGGAATATTCTATGCCTGCGTTCTCGGTATTATGAATACGCATCACCGCTTGGAAATCTTTTGGGAGGTGACCCGATAAACGCGATTCCGTTGGCCCGAGATCCCGTTGTTACACAAATGGACGATCGTTTCTCGATCAAAACTTTCCCCTTTAAAGGTCTTTTGGGAAGAGGGAGGTATTCAGAAAATGGGTAGTGGGGGGGGGGGGGGGGGGGTATTTTCACGAGATTAGATTGATCCGCCAATCTCCCTCTTCTCCATCTATTCCTATCGCCCTCCCTTTCTCTTTCTCCTCCAACCGCCGCCACTTACCCTGCCTCTTTCTCCCTTCCCTTCTCTCTTTACCTCTCTCTTAGCCTCCTCTCGGATCCCTTTCCTCTTCAATCATCCCAAGCCCCCATCTCCCCTCATCCGTTTTCCTCCTTTCACCCTCCCTCATCCCCCACCCCTATTTCATCTCCTCCCTTTTCCTCCCTCTTCTCTCCCTCGATATACAAATCCACTCACATAACCTCGAAACCCACTTTATTTCTCACACATTTTTCTTGGTTCCCTGTCCCCCTCCACCCAACCTCCGCCCTTAATGCTTCTCCCGATCATCTTATCCCCTTTGACCCTTATGCGCGCTCCCGCACACTCATGCCCGAGAATCACGCAGGCTTGCTCCCCCCCCCCCCCCCCCCTCCCCCCCCCCATCCTCCCCAATGCCGCACTCATCCTTCTCTCGCACCATCCTATTGCTGAGGACGTCCCGGCGACTACGCATCGTTGGAACACGCGCATGCATGACCTCGTCTTTGCCCCTCTGCATCTCCGGGATTTTCATCCGCTCACTGTCCTGCCCTCTTCGCCTCAGTCTTCCTCTCCCATCACCTCCCGCGTTGTGCGGTCGATCATCCACAATTCTCTCCAGCATCTTCACCGGACTCTCCTTTGGAATATTATTGACGTCACCATCAATTCATTTTTATTGTTCATGAGGCAGCAGTTGAGTTCTGAGGGTGGAAGGTGTAATTATTTTTTTCTTCTTTAAATATTCCATAACAGGTTGCTATGCTAATAGTTATTAAAGTCCGTACATGGGTTGGTAATTGAAATCATGACTATAGATTGAGCAGCTCAAATCCATGGCTTAAAATGCTGCATAGAAAAATTTTTATAAACTTCAATTGTTCGGTAGAAATTCTTCCAGATGAGTTGTTGATTTCCATTCCAAACATTATTCAAAGAAACGCTGAGAAAATATTTTTAAGACATGATGAATTTCTAACAGAATCGATTTGAAAAATATGCTGTCATTAAATAAATGAAATCATTGTATTTGAAATCAGACATATCGTTAGAAGTTAATTGTGTAAAACAATATCTCTAGGTAACTGCTGTTGATTTTCCTGTGAGATGGGAAAGAAGGATGTTAATTACGAGCTAAAATATGGATTATTCAATGCTTATTAAACTAAAGACATTCATATTTTAGGTTGTGCATTATTTTTTTACTGAAATGATGCCAAGCACTCGATTTAATTTCAATGGCAGAAGATGGGTTCGTTATAGCAATTAACACCTAATAGATCAGAACTAAATTAGCTCATGTGGTTTACTTTCCTCTTATATTTGCTTATCTTCGGTCAAATTACCATTACTTTGGTGCCATTGGTGGCACTGGAGAAATTACTTTTACTCTACGATTGTTCTGTGTACCTAAAGCTACGCTTTCACTCGGTGAGCTTACAATGATTAGCTCGAATTAACCTTTGGTTATATTCCGACGCTGATAATTCTCTTTTTTCTCGTTGATTCTGCATTTGAGTCATTTAATCATCGTGATCACCTTAACTGTACGCAAAGTTTCCTTCACGGACTAGGAAACTTGTATTATCTGCGAAAAATCAATGAAAGGCATACATTTTCTAAGATGAAATTAATCATTTTCATTCATAGTCACGTAACGCTGTTTATTTTTAATGCTATCTACAATTTAGTGAGCTATGCTCTAGGTATGAAATATTACATATTTTGGCAACTGAAGCGATATATGCACTACGTAAGAGTCTGGATATGACAAACCCCTTTTTATATGTCCCTCAATTGCTATGAAAATTCTTCGAAGTCTTATTTGGATGATCAAATCCTAGAGTTTCTACGTTACTAGTGCTACACTGAATTTCAAACACTGGCACATACATCAGTGATGCATGCCACGATGCCTCGGAAAACAGTTACCGTAACCCAATGGAATTCTCTTGTGTGGTTTTCGGCGACAACCTTGAGATTGCTTCAGTAGCCCCTTACCCAGGACCCGTTCCCTCCCTCCCCTCGCTCATCTCTCCTCTTTTATCCGATATCGTCGTCACTTCCACGTACCGTCCTTTTACCCTTTTACCCCTCTCTCCTCCCACCCCCCACGCCCTTCCGTTTCCCCACCCCTCGCCCTCCCTCTCCTCGCAGATCCCGACGCGGATATTCAAATGCCGTGCGTGAGAGGGAGCTGAGCAGTGAGAAAGCAGTGATCAGAGGGGATGGGCTGCCATCAAGCCACCGGATCCGGTCTTCAGACCTCGGAGGGAATGGAATGGATGGATGGATATATGGGAGGGGGGGGGAGATAGAGAGAGTAGGAGGAGAGCGGTAGTGACGTGAAGAAGAGACATGTAGAAAGAGAGGGGGAGGTTCATTTCCTTAACCGAACGGGGCGAAAGGTCGTGGGATTCTCCTTTTGCCCGGCCTCGGAGGAGGTTGGAGGGGTGGGTGAAAAGGGGGAGGTTTAAGGATTCGAGGGAGGGAGATATTTTTCTCTCAGTCTCCCGCACTCTCTCATCCCTCGAGCTGTGCTTTTCCTCCCATCAACCTTCCCCGTCATCTCTCAATCATTCCTTGCGTAACGCGTCGGATTATATGTGCGGAAAGAGCGCCCCTCTCCTATCCCCCTTCCCCATATCCTTATCTTTTTTTCTCCTCTTTTCCCAAGGATTTACCCCCACCCCCTCTCCCTCCCACTCCGCTATCCCCTCCTCTCCTACTGCATGCCGGGAAGGGTTCAAAGGGGAGTCTATTGGGGGCGGAAGAGGAGGAGTGGATGAAGACGGGCGTCGATTGCGGAGGGGGGCGTGGAGGGTGAAGTGTTGAGACGGTTCACGATCGTCGGTTTGCGTAGCAAAATCGCAGGAGTAATGTGCTCTCTAATGCACCTCGTGATGGTCATACCCTATCCGGTTACCAAACAACATTTGACGGCACTCGGAAATGAGTCGTCAATTATTTTTGCACTTTAATAATATTCCACCTTGTGTGTATCAGGGTATATTGGTATGCAGCTTCGCTAGCTAGCGCCATTTGGAAACCTGGTTGTTCAAGCGCAGCAAACAAGGTCCTAACCTCCTGGCCTCATTAGCTAGCATGTACGCGAAGGTAGCATTCTGCACCCTTAACGCCTGAAGGAGAAATTACCAGCCTAATGATACTTACTTGAGTGTGTATAATCACGCCAAATGTGTCTTAAATTTTGCCACAAAAAGTAATTTAATTAATCGTATGAGATTTCATTTATGAAAGAATTTTGCATCAGGGTTATGTATATAATAATACTCAGGACAATGGTCGACCTACAATTTTTAAAATTCCGATCATCATTACAACTCATAAATGCCTGAACACACTTCTAAAGCCTGGACTAAAAAAGCGGAGGCCTTTGTAATTAATCGATCCAACGTATTCATTGTCGTATAAATGTATTTTTCGATACAACTGTAGATATATCTTTCGTGGGGGTAGTAACCATTCAAGAAAATTGACGATTTTTATTCTTTGGGACGGTAATGTGTGAGATGATTCTAAAGTTGATGAAGGTTAAATGAATGTAGAGATGTTATAAAAGTGAAATAATTCTTCTTATTTTTTTAATACTTCTTATGGCAGAATTTGAAGTTCTGCAAATATGGTTTCTAGTCTTTTATTCATATGAAGGAATAGCAATAAGTCAAGCTATCAAGTTGTGAAGATCCTTATTTCTCCAAGCCCATTTATCATGAAACAACATTTATAGGTATTGTGTACTCTGTGTATTGAATCCACAATGAAAATTTCTTCCATATTACCTCATGTACTTGGTTTGATATTAATATGGAGAATAATCTGCCGTACATGTGGCTCGGACAATTAAGTATTTTCTTCGGCCTCTTATTGTATATCGATTGAAGGATGCATTCTTCCGGTCGACAGCATCGAAAAACGACATGAGCAACCGTTGATCAATATCGGAAGAAGTAATGGATAGTGATTGAAGTGGTGGCCTACAGTGTCAACTTCCCATTACAGGGGTCCGCATATTGCGCTAAGTCAGTACTAGAGATTTTTGTCTGGCATTCCGTGCCATACTCAAGTGCAAAGTTCAGTATTCCGTCCGTCGGATAGTATGTTAGTGGTAGTCCCCTTGGCGGCTTTCGTGAAGAGGAGACAAATTCTGACGCCAGGTTTCTCTCCACCATTTATATTAAGGTTCTTGTGAATCATCCACGACTCTAATACACATCTGTACTTTGCGGCACAAATACCTGAAGCTTCCATTCGCTACCTCCTAATAACAGTGTCGGCTAAGTAAATGAGAAAATATTCTTAGAAAAATAAAGTTTATGCTGACGCGGAAACCGACGCCGAGTTTTCCTTCACCCACTTTACTACCCCATCAATTCCTAACGTAGTGTTTCAATTCCAGTTCTGACGCATCATAAATTTCGATTCAAAATGAAACCCCTGTTTAAACAAAAGAGAAGTGTGTAATCTCGCCATTTGTTCCATAGTGAAATGCGTTGTGACGTGAAGTGCATACAGAAACAATAAAATAACGTACCGTAGACTCTCATGGAAAATGTATAGTTTAAAATTTTTAACGTTTACGCAGTAATACGCATATGAATTACATGAAGATCATTTTTGTGGTAATAAAAGATGGATTTTTATAAATTATTTTTAAAATGGCACTACAGTATGCAAATTGAGTGATTAAAAATTAGAGATCTAATTATCTTTTCGAGTACAAATGCCATCAATGAAGAACGCGTAACTAGGGAAATTTTGTGCTGATTAACTAGGAGTTGAAAAAAAATAGCAAATGCCGTCCCCAAGTTCAGCTTTTCTACGCACCACAATTTGAATTATTTTGAGAGGATTAATGGCAGAACAATCATTTACCTATAATGAGCATTATTTTTTTCCTAAAATATTTTGACGCATAAAGACGATTTTTTAAACAGGAAATTTAAAAAAAAATGGTGTTCTATAACCATTCTTTAGGTGCTGCGTCAGATTCTTGTAGAAAGTCAAAGTCAAGAAGATTTTCTTTATTTATGACCGGATGAATAGAATAAGACTCCTTAACCCATTTTAAATAAGTATTTTGGCAGCGACTTTTCGCTAATTTTTCAATGTATACCTACCAACCTAAACTGTGACACATATTGACGTTTTCTATATGTGGAATTTGGAAAATTTCAGCCTATATACTCTACCCCCAGTTGGCGCATGCGGTGTCACTTCCCAATGGACGGAATCGTATTTTTGCTGATACCCATAATGTGCCCGAAATACTAATACGCAGCCGTGACAAGGGTACAATCTTATAAAGATAATTACATTGGTACGAATTTATAAAAAAAACTGAAGGAGGCTCAACATCAGCAGGCATTTCAAAAAGCAATGGAAAACAACATTGGAGAAGACCTGAATGAGAAATCAGTGGAAAAGCCTTGGGAAAGCATTAAATGTGGACTACAAGAGGCCACAAAGGAAGTTCTTGGAAGAAGAAAAGTTGCCAAGAAGAAGCCATGGATCACGGAAGAAGTCTTAGATCTGATTGAAGAAAGAAGAAGGTACAAGATAGCGAAAACTGAAGAAGGGCAGCTTTGGTACAAAATACTAAAGAACGAAATAAATCTCAAAGCCAGGAAAGCTAGAGAAATGTGGATGAAAAACCTATGCGAAGATGTACAAAGCAACCTTGTACTTGGAAAGTTGGAAGCTGCCTATAGGATGGTAAGGAACCACTTCAAAGAACGGAGCGCAAGATGCAATGCCATAAGGGACAAGAACGGAGGACTTTTGATTGAAAATGAAGACAAATTGAAGAGATGGAAAGAATATCTGGAAGAGTTTTACAACGACAACAATCTCATCACAAAAGTAATCGAAGAGGAAAGCGAAGTCGAAGAGGATGATATGGGAGCATCAATATTAAGATCGGAATTTGACGCAGCAGTAAGGGACCTTCGCTTGAATAAGGTTTTTGGAATTGATGATATTCCTGCAGAACTAATTAAAAAGACAGGAGAGAAGACTTATCTTTATAAAACCATCGGTGGCATGTACTCAACAGGAGAAATACCGAGGGACTTCGAGAAAAACATCATCACTCCTATTCCCAAAAATAAGAGAGCGGATAAATGCAAAAATTTTAGGACTAGGGTAAAGGGGGGTGAATCGGGCCACAAAAAGGAAAATCGTCGATTTCCTCGTTTGTGTAAACAGTTACATTCTGAAAGCATTATCAGCAAAGGACTTGATGTTTTTCCAGTTTAAAACGCAATTTTCAGCGTGGTTGCTCTGAATAGAACGGTCCTGGAGCAATTTCTTCAAGAGACTGCATGGTCCTATTCGCCCGACGACTTGGAGGGCGAATCGGACCAGATTAGAGGCTGAATCGGACCAGTAAAATAACGTTATAAATTTTAGTTTTCTTAAGTTTTATTCCATAAAATTTTGAAATTTTGCATCATTGCTATTAACAATGTAGTGCAGTCTGGAGATATTTCGACGACACCTTCTTAGAGTCAAACATAAATTTACAAATAGACATACATCACCAAATCTGAACATATAGAACAAAATAGAACAAATTTACCAAAACAATTAAGCACATTTACCACAAGTAAATTTATCTCGCCCCTTAGCACCTACACACAGCTCATGGTACCAACAATTACACTCCATGCACTTAATTCAGTCTCCAAACTTTGACGAATTCGCACAATTATAAGACTTGGAGCAGAAGCCACAAAGCGTATCATCAGCTGAGTTTTCCCCATTCTCAGTATTGCCGTCCCTATCTGAAGATGATTCATATAAGTTTCTGCAAGTTCCCTTCGCGTTCCTAATATTTTGTTTCTTCAGTCGTTGCTTTGTTTCTTCTATTACAGCTGGAGAAGTAAGTATTTGAGCAATTTGCTTTCTTGACCTTTTCACATTGACTTTCATTCTTTTTTCTGGTGTAGGTAGTAAATTATGGAAAGACCTACCCAAAGTATTGGACGATTCCTCAGATGTTGATGTCGAGGATTGGCTTTCTTCATAGGGACTGGCAGTTAATTTTTGATCGGAAGATGAATTTGTCGAAAAAGGAGTTGATGCTTCTTCTGGGGCGTGTGAGCTTCCGAGATTAGAAGGATGAAGATCTAACTCCGTCAGGATACCCGGATTCAGAGGGAATATTCCTGTTGATCGGAATCCATTTTCAGCGTTGCCGATTGTTGCGCCTTTGCTCCATGCATTTCGAAAAAGCCGACCAAAATTAAATTTAGTTATCTTTCTATCCCCCTTACAAACTGTCATATACGCATTTGTTTCAATATCGTAGTATGTCTTTAATGGTTTATAAAAAGACCTGTCCAGAGGTTGCAACCTTTGTGTAGTGTGGCTGGGCAGTGATAAGAGAGTGATCTCATTCCTTTCACAGAACAGTAGAACAGGAAGAGTCGTGTGTGATGCGTGGCCATCGAGGACTAAAATGCATCAGCCAGGAATCCTGTTTGCTTGAAAGTGCTTTAGCCACTCCAAAAAAAGATCCTCATTTATCCACCCTGAATCGGACATAAAAATTTTAGAACGGAAATCCCAACGGAAATCCATCCTCCCATTCCTTATGGAACTTTTTCCCCTTAAAAATTACAAAAGGTGGTATGTAATGTCCACTTGCATTGCAGCACGCAACAACTGTCACCAATTCCCCCTTTTCCACTGACGTCTGTTTTATGACTACCTTAGATCCTGTTCTTGCAACATTCTTTTGGGTTTGGCGATTATTTAATACACATCCCGTTTCGTCAACGTTGTATATAAGGTGGGGCCTATCCATAACTCCAGCCTCAGCCATCGAAATAGTTAACTTTGAAAAAAAATCGTCTACATCTTCCTTATTTAAACCCTCAGCTCGAGCCACTGACAAACCTTCGGGTTTTCGAAGACTTAAAGGATGTCTAGATATAAAATTCAAGAACCAATCCTTGCCTGCTCCTTTTTTTAACGCACAGAAATAGTTTTTTATGTTGTTTTCAATGGAAAATTCATATGCCACCTTCATGACATCATCTCTTGTCAATCCGAACCCAATTTCACATAACCTAAGAATTATTCTAATTAATGCTTCCTCTTCTTCCACTGAGAAGACATTTTGCCCCCCTCTTTGTCTTCAATTTTTCCGTATCCGCTACTATCCTACGATAGAGGCAAGTACGGGGAACATTGAAAAGTTCGGCAGAATGCCTCATGCTTCTTCCCTCTCTGAAAGCTTTCAGCGCCATTCTCATATCCTCCTAATAATAATTGGTTAATATATATGGAACAGTACACAACATATGTTACATCAAACGAAGGTAGCTTACCTCTCGCTCAGCCTGTAAATCGTGCTCGTCGCCGTAATAATTCACCTCTATGACGGGGAAAATCTCTTTCCTCCTCCTCGTTATACGTAGTAAATATCTATAACGTGATATAGAATAGCATTAAAATAGGTTTATGCCATTAAACTTCTTATAATACTTAAATAAAAGAGTATGGCCTAAAAACAAATTTTTAGCCACTTTCGCTCAAACATTCTTATAAACATTTGATGTTTTTAATGTAAAACATTAAGTGTAAGTAAGCAATTTATCAATATTAGTTGTATATCTACTTACTTTTCAGTAGCAGAAGGAATTTTTCCAAGTGTCAGTTGAGTATAACTGGTTCAATGCTTCACCCTCGACCAGCGGCTTGGAACTGAACTCCTGCGCGTGCTGGTCCTTTTCACCCGACTAAGTAATATGATTTTGTATCATGTTTGGTAACTCCGATATTCATACAAGGCTCAAAAAAGTAACCTAATGTGGCAGCTATGGTATTAGATTTCCTTTCAGGAAAGAAAAACTTGAAATCTGAGTAAGCGCTACAATGTCACCTTACTTTGAACCTATACGAGGTTTTCTAAATACCCAATTTCACACCTCTCTCCTATGGTAGGCTTCCATTCGACAGAGTATCATTTGCTTAAATTCAGTCGTCGAGTTCTCGTTTTCACTCTACTAGAAGGACAAGATTACAAAGAAGCAATTCCTAAAACGTAGTCAGTCTCAAGTGATACCGTTTCGGGTCTGAGCGCACTTTTTGAAAAGCGTTCCTATTCACCCGCTGGTCCGATTCACCCCCCTTTACCCTAGGTATAAACCTGACAACACATGCATCGAAGATATTGACAAGGATAATCTACAGAAGAATAGAACTAAAAGCAGAGGAGTTTCTGGATGAAGATAAATTCGGATTCAGGAAAAGTAAGGGAACCAGAGAAACAATATTGGCCCTTAGGATGCTCTAAGAGAAGAGAAATCCGGCGTTCATTGCATTTTTGGATTTAGATAAGGCTTTTGACAATGTGGATTGGAATTCGATGATTGGAATTTTGAAAGGAATTGGACTGTCCTACAATGACCGAAAAATTATCCACAGTTTGTATAAAAACCAAGTAGCTGTGATAAAATCTGGACCCAGCTGTGAAGAAGCAAGAATAAGGAAAGGAGTGAGACAAGGGTGTGCACCGTCTCCGTTAATTTTTAATGTTTACATCGAAAGAGCCATCAATAAAATCAAAGAGAAATCTTTTGGGGTGAATATCCATGGAGAAAAAATTATCATGCTGAGATTCGCTGATGGTATAGCACTCATAGCAGAGACAGAGGAGGATCTGAATAAGGCTCTAATAACCATGGAAAGGATAATGGCCAGATATTATCTGAAGATCTATAAGAAGAAAACTAAGATAATGGTGTGCAGTAAGAAAGAAGAGGCCAAAATCAACGTTAAACTAGGAAAACAAAACTGGAAGAGGTGAAAGAGGTCTGTTACCTTGGAAGCCGAGTAGCCAACGATGGACGGAGCAAGAAAAAAATAGTCAGTAGAATATATCAGGCAAAGACGGCATTCTATCAAAAGAAGAATCTACTTAACGCTGGATATACAAGCGTAGAAGTAGAGAAACAATTTATCAGAACGTACATCGGGAGCGTGTTCTTCTATGGCAGTGAGGCATGGACAATGGCAGCAGCGGAAAAGAAAAGGGTGGAAGCATTCGAAATGTGGTGCTACAGAAGAATGATGAAGATTAAATGGATCGACCGAGTAAGTAACGAAGAAGTTCTACGAAGAGTGGAAGAAAAGAGAAGTCTTCTGAATACCCTGAGAAAAAGGCGGAACAACTTAATCGGCCACATCATGAGACATGATGGCCTGATGAAGACAATCGTCGAGGGACAAGTGGACGGGAAGAATGGCGAAGGAAGGCCTCGTGCGAGATATATGGAACTAGCGATGAAGGATGTGAAGGAAACGAAATACGTAAATATGAAGAGATTAGCCGATAGAAGGACTCAGTGGAGAGCTGCGTCAAACCAATCTGAGGATTGATGACCAATGATGATGACGAATTTCTAATGAGAAAAGCGTTTATGTATTTACAGGATTGTTCAATGTAGGGTTGTCTTTATTTGATCGTGTAAAACCACATCCTGGCTCTCTGATTTTTAATTGATGTTTTATGTTGGGGGATGTTATATAATCTCTTTGGGGATTCTAGGGATTTCCTCTATCCCTCTTTTATGCATTTTTTTCGCTCGTAAAACGGAGCTAATAGTAGTTTAACTCACCACTTCGTGAGGCATCACCTCTCCAATGAAACTGATTTTTTGCATATGGATACAAGATACATTTGTTATATATATTATATTTGGGAGCTGATTACAGTGATGCTCTTTCGTACAATTACTGGTGAAAGGTTTGTTATAAGATAATGTATCATCTATTGTCCGATGGATTGGTATTAAATATCCTAAAAAGGTTGATCATCTTCTTAATAAATATTTTTTTAATTCAAGAAGTACTATAGGTCTATGCATTTATTGCGTTTCTTTCTATGGAACTTTAAAACGGATCTCGCATTCGTACTATTACTTGGAAAACTATTCATCTAGCTCTTAGAAAGAACCTTTTCTTTTGGCATAGTTTCCTTCACTAGTCATCTTTTTTACTTGTGGCTAAAATAGGAAAAAATGCTACGCATAATAAATTTTGGCGAGAACTAGTGATAATATTTCTCTAATTAACTAAAGGTTTGATGCTAAGAACCACATGGAGGAGGTATTTAAGGGAGAATGACCAGCAACAATGTGCAAGCATCATTTTTTTATTATTACTACGGTACAGGGTAAACCACCTATGCACTAAATTTCGACAAGCTCAGAATAGTGGCTTCTTGATAACTTAAATAGTGTGCATGGATTTGAAGAAAATATGTCACTTTAAGTGCCTCTCCACTTAGGGAAAAATTCTACAGCAAAAAAAGTACATTCACTATAGTGAATTGAGGAAATTAGAACTTTAAATTAACTGTATTTATCTTGTCACTGCTTGTCACATCTTCTTTATTGAGCACTCACTATCATTGAAATTATGGAACAGAAATCGTAAAAATATGAATTACTTTATTGACTTTGAAGGAAGAGAAGTGTGTGGTCATGTAATGCATGGGGCTTGTGAAAATACGATACTGGTCATGTTACAGGGTAATCATGCTACCTTTAAAAGCTCTTTAAATGATTTTCGTGTTCGAATGATGAGATTAAAGGTTGAAACGTTTGATAATTTAACTAAAATATTAACTGATGTTTCGCGTTTCATTGGCTCTGATTAGTATATGTATGCAAATTCACCCAAACTTAATATGCTTAACCGTAATTGATGTTGCATCAAATAGTCTAGTATGGCAGGAAAGAACTTCGTGTTTCCGAGATGATTATGTACTGGAATCCATTTTTAGGCCCATGGTTCCAATCACGGTAGTGCGAGAGATTTTTTTTCCGGTGGAATCCCGGTTACTTTTCGATACACAGTGAAGAGCCCTCCAATTCCACTACTCCGTCCGTCGGATAGCAGGTAAAAACTTGTTTCCTTTAGTTCCTTTTTACAGTCAAGTTAATGCAGATTCCAGGTTTTACTCCTCGCTTTCTCCACCCCATATATTTCTATCTCTTCCAAAACACCTGCATGTGTTTAATGGTCTAAGAACATAATTGTCGGCCACCATTCCTAGAAATATCAGTAAGAACAACTGGCATGAAACCTGATTTTCTATGACTTGAATATTATATCCGTCTGAAACCAGATTTATCGTTTCAGATGGTGAAAACAATTTCACCCCAACGTGAATACACAAAGAAAAGAATATAGGAGAAAAACTATATATATCGTCCAATTAACTAAGAATATAAATTCCCCTAAATCTTTATTGGAAGTTGTTTTTCTAAAAAATCATTCTCTTTATTGTGCATGTTTCTTTAACTACATAGGTGATCAAGTCAATATGCTGATGTTTTGTAGCTGTTTTTGCTTCAAATATCTTTATCCAATCTCCCGCCCTTCACTCTTTTTCTGGGCTGGCGTATATTAATCTCAACTATCCTGGAATTCCACATTTCCCGGGTTTTCCATGGACCATTAATTTCGTGAGGGATTAAGTTGCAAAGAGTACTTGCTGGAGGCAGACGAACGACAGCGAGTTTGGAAAGGGTGAGGAGCAGGACTGCGGATAGGAGACTCGATGTATGGCTGGAGAAATAGGTTGTGCTTGGTACCGGCTGAGGAAAAAAAATATAACCTAGCCGCTAGGCTATGTTCCTTCTGTTGATCCAGTTCTGTCTCCTGCACTTATCTCTTCTGAACCCTCTAAGAACGTAAACTGCGCTGAGGGAGAGAATTCTATAACGGAAGATCTCTTAGAATAAGGTGGTTCGATTAGATTCAAACCATTTGAAACGTATTCTAAATGAGTCAATTCTAGTCGATTGGGAATTTTCTCTGGTGTGCTAACAACGTCTTCTGTTTACTTGGGAATACGCTAAACAACTCAGAAATGTTTGCCCAATCAGAGGTGGAGCAGGTGGTTACGGGAAGAATATCACTATTGTTGATATTCATTGGTACAAGAGTATTTGACATATGAAGGGTGAACTTGTATTTACGCAAATCCAAAACTCCTCCACACCGTGCCGTTTATCCCTATGACTTCATTTTTTCGGCCATATAAGTTTTCATACATAGAAGAGCTGTTTTCTCTATAGATTATATACATTCCTCTTCTAATAGTACACTTAGACGCATTGAGTATAACGATAGTGCTTTATATCATTACCTTTTGATCCGGTCACGGTAGCTAGGTCGGTACCGTGTTGGCTTGTGAACCGAAAGACCGTGAGTTCGAAACCAGGATTGAGTATGAGTATTGAGTATTGAGTACGCTGTGGTACTCTTAGGACAAAGATCATAGTTTAAGTGGTGCATAATAACCTTAGCAGTCGTAGCATCTAAAACCGAAGTCTATTACTGTTACCTTCTGATATCTTATTCCACCCTCCTATTCAAATAATCTATTCCAAAAATCTCCAGCAACCCTTTCCTCTACACTTTGCTATCATCTACTTCTCAGTTCGTCTTCATTTGACGCAGATTTAATTCCTCGAAAATTCTGCGCTTTTCTTAGTTTTAAGGTTAGGTTTGCTGGTGCGAGAGGACCTAATCATTTGAAACTCAATTTAAACATGCTATAGGTCAAATATCGTACTCTCTCCCAAGCATCCCAAATTTTCGTCCGATACCTCAGAAATATATTATTCCTCCTTCTGCGCCCCCTCCCTCGTTCGGCATTAGCTGCTTGAAGATTACTTAACTCGCGTTAATTATTGCGACGCGGGTGATTTCCCAGGGACCCATGATTCACTTTGATCTCCATCTCGGTGGTGCTTCATTCATTACCGCGTCTGCATACACTGGCTGGGCTCATGTTGATGGGTCATTTGCACGCAAAGGGCACCTCGGCGACAAATACACATCGTCGCTTACCGACGCATCCCTCTGCCTTTTCCTTTGGCGCGTGAGTAACGACGTGTGCATATGCTTCGGTCCATTTATGTTCTGAGTAATTGGCGATGTGTCAAATGCTCCCGCAATTTGCTCCGTTATTTTTTCCGGGCTCCTCGAATCGGCCATTTTTTTATTGAGATCTTCCTCGAAATTGCCATAATCTCTATCATCGCTTGTCAGAATGACGTCTGCGTTTTCGCCAGTGTTTGTTAGAAGTGCTGGTCCATTGTCTTTAAATGCGTTATTATACTTTAAATGCGAATCAGTATTAACGTCTTGTGAGTCAAAACTTGATCTCCTGCTTTCCCTTTTGGTATCCAATACGTAGGTATAGTCATTGAGTAAGTATACTATACCTACTCTATGGTGTGGTACAGCCCCCTTCCAGATTTTGCATTAATCTCAATTCATATCACACGGTTCATAAGTATTTCCTCGTCGTAGTATCTATTCGAAATTAATTACAAGTGATTAGTTACTTATCCAGAGAAGGCGACCGACAGCTGCGGTATTTTGTGCAATTTAGGATATGTAGAGAAGTAATGGTAGGAAAATTTCAGGTTGGAGAGACACCCGGCGTCGGCATTATCCTACTCTTATCGACAGGCGCCAAGGGTACAACGGCTTAACGTCCCAACGACAAAACTGAACCTGAAATGCCCTCCACTAGTCACTCAAGTACATATCGGTTCGCCACTGAAAAATCCACCACTGCAGGGCACCACTCCCAAACCATCATCGGTTTGGGAGGCCAGTACTTTAGCTACCACAGACTTTATCTCATTAGAGGTAATTTAAACCCTTCGAACTTCACCAATTAACATATACGCATACGCGTACTGCAGTAATTTTGAATGCACATTAGATGTTTTCAAGATGAGAGATTTGCAGAGAATTTCGATTTTTCCTCCGGAAACACTTTCTTAGTATGGGGTACTCTTGATAACCCACATGCTTCTAATGTGTTTATTAGATATAGGCGATTGACAGCTTTTGTCACATTCGCCATTTAATGCATATGGGCAATTGGATATTGGCAAGACATTTTCAAGGAACGAATGAAGGGTGGAGAAAAACCCAGCGCTGGCATGAACCTTCAAATGCCTCTAAAATTGCACTCAAATATACTAATGATAAGTCTGCGCCACTTCTGGGATGCGAACCCACGGAGCACTGGGAGGCCAGTACTCTTAGCGACCTCATAAACCATTCTGCACATATATTTCCGATGTAAAACAAAATGTATTTTACGTTAAGGATGTATGAAAGGGTATCGGCGTTGACTTTGTCGAAACGATTGATATCCATGTTAAATATAAATATCACTGGTACAATTTCGACTCTGTAATCACTTCCGCATCTCCGGTGGAAAGCAGGGAGGTGTGGAAGTGTGGAAATGGTACCAGTAATTTTTATATTTAACATGGATACGTTAAGGATGTTCATTGCGTTGTCCAATATATGTTCATCGGTGTATCAATTAGGTCTACATCGAGACCAGTGCTCAACGACGCGGAGTAAAGATGCTCCTTGAAATATCCTAAATTAAGGCATAGTTCTTCGTTTGACATAGTGGTATCCTAAAGGCTTTATCGCCAATTTTGAAAAGGGTCACGTCCTGAGTACGATTAAATTTCTCGAATTAAAGCTAAGAAAAAGTTAAGGACGCAAATGGACGGGGAGGAGGCTGTGGCTCGGAATGTAAATCACTTTCTGCGTCTTCTCCTTTCCTGCGGGAGATTATTTTCCTCCACGAAGGGCCGCGGCGCCCAACCCGTAGTCATTAGCCTGCCCATTTCATTCCGGATGCGATTCAAGTGCCTTTCGGATGGACTGATAGGGGGCGTCCAACAGACCCTGTCAAATTGCTGCCCCGCTCTTGCGTCAAGGTCGCGGCGGCGGCGGCGTGGTCACGTGATCCGACGTCTCGAGAGAGGGGGGGAGGGGAGAGGTCCTGCGGGACAAGATGGCGCAGCGGTGAGTGGGTGGGTGGACAGAGGAGGAGAATTCCAACCCTGGCTCTGTTTTGAGTGTGGCTGGTGAGTGGGGGGGGGGGGGAGGGGGAGGGGGTACGGTGGAGCGAGTCAGCAGGCGGAAAAAATATGGAAAAGAAGTGAAGTGAAAAATTGAACGAATTTCTGGGATCTGAATTTCATCCTGACTGTGGGATTTTCCCCCTTTCATTTCCAGTGGAATATGTCTCTCTCTCATTCCCTCCCATCTAAGAAAAATAGGAGGATAACGAAACCATAGGGAGGTGGATATTTTTACATTTTCCTTCGTCTCACTGGACCCCCCCCCTCTCCCTGGTCCCAACTTGTCCTTCTTTCCCTAACTACCGTTAGGGACCACGGGTAGATACCGTGGAGATGCTGATAAAAATATATTCCACCCGTTTAACATCCTTAATATGTCTCTACGTCTTTGCTTCTTATATTTTATTTCTGTGCCGCAAGCGTAATTGGCCTTTTCACCGTCTCTAGTCATGTCGGAATATCACGTGAGCGCATGGTTTAACCAACAAAGGAGAACACGAGTGTACACACCTGGACTCTCCCGAGTTCTCGCTGGTTACTTATCTTTGAATGTAGTTACACGGACGAATATAAAGAAGAAATTATTGATGACGTTTTATGCATGAAATGTTTTCACATCGCAATTTAGTTCCGTTGAGGTCCTCTTTCATTGAAAGTTCGGGGTTGGTTTTAAAATTTTTCATAAGAATAAGAATCAGTGAAAATTAGTCGTGTACCTGATCATTGAATCGCCATTTTATGCTCGGAAGTTAAAATATGCAATTTTCTTACGTGATATAAGTAATTACTTTATTATTTATTGAAGCGTGACTTAAAACTATTTTTTGGGGTGAAAGTTACTTACAAATTGCATCGCTGATAAATATAAATATTTATTTGCTTCCTTTCTCCGAAAAGAAGACTACCGTGATTGTATGTATGCCATTTCTTATTCAGATTTATCCGGTTCATATGGTGCCATAGCATTTTGAAATCAGTTTAGTTTTAGTGTTCTTTGTTCTGTTCTAAGATCATTTAGAGGGAGTTAGATATTTGAAAATAAAGTTATATACGAATGTTAATTTATTAATGCAAATTAGGATAGGAAAAGCTAGCGTCCATTTAATAAATTAGTAATTTAAGATGTATCCTCGTATTCTTTCATATTGAGCAACTATAGGTGAGACTATTTCTCAGTTATGTAATGGATGACTTAGAGAGAATAGACATAATAGAGATTTTTTAATTTATAGAGGAGGATGGCCTCAGGAAATATAATTAATTCCATTTTGTGCTCATTTTCTTGAGTTATAAATTCATATACCCAATCTATGCCAAAAATAACACATTTCCGTGGTGGGTAGGTCCATTTCATGGGACTACTGAAGCTTCACAGAAACATCAGATTTAGGACAATTCGTGTCTTCGGGGAATTAGGTGAATTCGCTCTCATGATACTCTTTCATAAGATTAAGGGCTGCCCTTATATTACGCAACAGTGAAGAGAGAGGTCGGATCAACTGTAACGATGCACTATCGATATGGGAAGTGGGAACGAGGCGCCCGTTAATATGGGAGTAAAATGAATCATAAATTCGTATAAGTTCAGGTAACACATTATGCATTAATTAATCACGCCTAATAATTAGTGAATTAGTAGTAGTACTGTGAAATGAGCACTCATGAATTCGGTCGTTTTATCATTCGTGAAAAGGAGAAGATTACTGACAGCATTACTTAATTGATGTTTTTATGTCCGTTGCCTTTTAGAGGATAGATTTCAGCATTATTGGGATGGAAAAACATGGCAAATTGATAAGCTATATGGGTATTACTTATTATATGTAAAAACGTGTCCACTTAACGTCTTGTTAACCTTTCTATACTTGCTGCAAATGGCAGTTATGATATTTAAACAACATACTTTACGTAGGTGGACATAATCAATATGATTACTAGTAATTTATTAAGTTCTTTGATGACGACGTTCTAGTGAATATTGTGGAGGAAAAACCATACTACGCTTTTTAGTACTTTAAAAAAAACAATAATTTTGATGACACTATTTTCAAGCACTGGTGAGATATAAACAACGGTACGAAGGGAATATACATCCATGAGTTGTCCAACTTTGCTAGCTTGGTAATATTTCATAGTGTCCCTTTTAGTCTCATCAGGCGGTATGTTGTTTTAGTCATAATTGTGAATTTCCACTTCTCACTTACAATACATTTCAGAAACGTTGGAGCCGTTGGTCCATATACCCCTGGGATCCCAATAGGCATTTGCCTGTCATCAGGTTTCCCAGGGGCTGAACCAACAGCGCTTGATAAACGCCCATGCCCTGTGTGGAGAAAAACCCTTCCAGGTGGAACTCGAACCCACGATCCCAGGATTAGCAGGCGAGGACTTTAACTCGCCGCCACATGGGCCGGCCATGGTGATATAGATTCATGTACTCTTATTAAACTTTAATAGGTGTGAGTTTTGAATTAAGGAATGTCTACCTCCCCCATACCCTAATATGATCCAGGCCAGAAACATCTAGGTTAATGACTGTCGTTGTTTGTCCAATGACTTTTATGTTAAGGTCTTCTTTCTGGCAGGGTAGTGATTGGAATAGGTTCCCCACACATCTTAAATTGAAGACCAATGGAAACCCCTACGCCTTTCAATCAAAATATCAGAATAATGGCATGTTACCTATCATTACCACCACCTGACTATGCGCTGAATTCAACGATTGTCTACTCATAGCACATATGTTCCAAGTAAAACAATAGATTAAGGGGCAACTATCGTCCACAAGAAAGATACTCTGTTTCAATTAGTGTCCATTACCTTTTCCCAGCGTGTACCCTTTATCTATATCTTTTCCTAACCACTAAAATATTTCCTTTTTCCTGAAAATAATTGATGAACAATCCACGTCTTCCTCATTAAAAAACTTCATTATTTGTTCCTGAGGTACTTGCTTATTCAGCAAGTTTGGTTAAGCTTCTTTACCGTTAACCCTTAATTTGTTCAAATGATCGAAGAAATACTTATGCCAACTAATGCCTCCTGATTGATTCTCATGGCTTCGGATTATAATTGCGTCCATGGATTAATATGGTCATCACAGTACCTACATTATTCGTATGTGTCACTGGCGATTTTTATTGTGCCATCATTATGTTCCGAATCATATTTTTAAAAAACATGTTGATTTCATGTTTTACTTAGGCATAGGTATGCGTTTGAAAACGACATCCGTTGAATACAGAGCATTGTCGGGTGGTGATAATGACGGGTAATTTAGGTATCGTAATTGAACCAAATTTTTGGATTTTTCATGCGTTAATTTGTTGTTTTTTTACCGAAATTATATTGAAGCTGAAATAGTACTCTTCCTCCTAGGGATTACATGGCGGAAGGGACAATTTTTTCTCAATCTCGCCCCATTGAAGACCTGTTATTATTATTATCCTCATTTGCAAATTCAGTAAATTATATTCCTGGTTTTTCATGGTCTTAGTATTCAGTCATTAGTTGGAGTTTTATACGGAATCCTTATTCAATATATCTGGAGACCTCATGCAAATTATGGGTTATATTGAACATTTATTCAGTTATGAATCTATTTTTACTTCCTTCAATGCCACACACATGAAAGTTTTAAAAATTGAAAACAATATTTATTTAGAGAGCTCAAAAGCAATGAGCTGCAATTGTTCCGTTGGTTTGTGTTAATTTAGAAGTAGTGACTGCGAAATAACGATTGTGGAGCAAATCGCCATCAAAGATGATATTTTAAAGCCAGAAATATTGTATAAAATAAAAGCTAGTCATGTCTTGTGACGAAACAAAGTTCCCTTCAGTGTTCAGTCGGCCCGTTAAAGCCGATAAAAATCGTCTTTACGTCTCCTTTTGTGGACGCAAACACGGGGGACACATAACTGTTTCCTTGCGCGTTCGCTGCATCTGTGACCCATTAAGCCCACCTGCGGAGGCACTTGCAGTAATACGCCCAACCCAGTTCGATTTGACACGGACACGCGTTATAAACACACACTTTTGCGCACGCGACGGTCCAAGTGGCTCCCGCGAATTTTTTTCGCCAGTATCGAATCGCCATTCTCAGTCGCCCCTACTGTGGTAGTAACGGTGGAATAAACCGTCTTACATTTTCCTCTTCTTTATTTCCCCTTACCGCCTTTCCTTCAAGGGCTCGATGGATATGTTTCAACCGGTTAACCTGAAGGGATGTAAAAATAAAATCCCCCCCCCCCCCCTTCCCTAAGAAGGAATAAAAAAAGGGTGGTATCGTTTGAAAGGGAATAAACTGTTACCGACCCCTGCTTACCATTTTCGTCCCAACATCCGTTTTATTCTATCCCCCCCCCTCCCCCCCCCCCCAAACCACCTCCCTCTCGTGACCCTCGCCTAAGTGTTACACTCCCACTTGCGAAACCGAAAAATGTGACTAAAGAGCATAGAAGGGAGACTAAACGCTTTGAGGCAAATGGTTCCGTGGCCGCCAGAACTTCCTTCATGCATTATTTTTCCTCCTCCGCCAACGCTTATATCTTATTTCCTCACTCACACTTACACTCGTCACACAAGGCGTTCTACTCGATCTCTCTGTGCTTAACATCTCAAAATTTCCTCTCTCGCTTCTCTCCCTGTATTTCTCGAGAGAGTAAAAGGGAGAAGGAGAGAATGCGGTAGAGAGAATACCGGGATAAAAGAGTCGTCCGTTGAGAGAGGAAATAGAATTGGGATGCTGGGGGAAAAATGGAAGAAAGAGCGTGTGTGTGGAGTGAGTTTAAGAGAGGGTGGTTCAGTGGGTTGAAGGTCGCTTTGTCGCGGTAACGAATCCGTTCCGGAGCACGTATAACAGATCGCCACTAAATCGTCTCGGTCCCAGCCTTGTGCGATGCTTTGTGTAGCCTCCCCTTCCACCCTGTCGCCACCCCATGACAGTCCTCTATCTCTCCCACTTCTTTCTTTTCCACCAACACCTTGGAAGGCAGGGATGAGGGGGACGTTAAGAGCAGGTACCTATGCAGAAGGAAAAGTGATCTCGGTAATCTCGTCTTTTGAAAAGCAATCCGTAGGATGTGGTTTCCAAGATATTCTCTAATATTTATTGCAGTATACCCTGAGCATGAAAACTATTTTTTTTTGGATTCATACTACCCAAAAATTACATTGCTGACAAATGTAACTTACTTACTTGGCTTCCTTTCCCCGAAAAAATAGGCTACCGTGATTGTTTGCATAAATGTTTCGTAACCAGATTTCTTCGGCTCACATGGTGGCAAGCATTTTAAATCGGTTCACTTTCAATCGAAAATTATCTACGGGAACTGAATATTAAAAGTAAATTAGGACAAGAATGTTTACTAAAGAATATTAAGAAACGAAAAGTTAGCGGCAATTTAAGTAATAATAGACTAATTTGTTGATTATTAATCATGTTTTGAACCACTCAACAAAGAATTTTGCCTCAATATTATCTGTATTCAGCGATTATCGGGCATACTTTGAAGTCCAATTTTGATTTATTTTTTCGAGAGTGTAGGTGTCCAAGAAGCTTTTCACAGTTGAGAAACTGAACTGTGGTTTGCAAATGCGTTGTAAAAAGAAAATCGTTCACTTTGTAAATAACACTGTAAATATTTAAATATATATCCCGGATTTAGGCCGTCACATGTCACAGTCAACTATCAAAATGACGAAAATGTCGAGACTTGGCTCATATAAAATATTTCTGGTGGAACGCACAATATGATCGAGTTTTTCTTTTCAACGCTTCGAAGCAGTTCCACAAGTTGAAGTCCGAGACCGATATTTTATAATGTGCTATAATTTTAGTCATTTCAAGTCCCATGATGATCAAAAAGAAAGTTGTCAAAAAAGTAGCTGTAGATAATACTATGTATATGTATATTATGTGCTCATTAGATTTTTGGTGTGATATTTGAATGTACCTCATACTATAATTTGGTCTGGAGAACGCATTAGGTAAAGTGACCATTCTATAAAATTTAGAGCACTTGTCTTCACGATTTTTCTATTTAAAAGAATCTAATGAAAAGATGTTTTCAATATGTATAAGGCAATCTTCGATTATTATGTGGGAGACATTGTACTAAGTTGAAAGAAATGCGTAAAAATTCTACCGTCGAAAGTGCCGAATATTTTGCTCAAAAATAGTTATTCATAAGATATAATTCTATATTCGGTGATAAAGTTGATATTCGTACAATTCACTTCAGTGTTATTTTGTAATCAAAGATTAAATTGCAATCATAAATTTTAGCTCCCCTTACCTCTTTGTCAATTTCCACTGAGAGCGACTGAGAGAAGCTTATAAAGGGGTAATTCTCATTTGGAGGGAGTGCCACCACCTTCGGAGTACGATTTGGGAATTAGTGGGGAAGCTTTGGTTTATGGCTGTGGCTTGAGAAGCCAGCGACCCTTGAATGAGCAGAGCCAATCGGATTCCTCAGTATTTGAGGAGATCTCTTGCATTCATAAATCAATACTACCCTCCGATTTATGGCATGATGGCTTGGCGTTTGAGGTCTACGTAATCCAAAGGTCGGGTGATTTAAATTAGTTTATTTTGCATCACATGATTTCTAAACATTGAATATATGTTTAAATGGAATTTTTGAATTCTTTAGATGAGAAATACCTTTTCAGGATGATACTTAATGATAATAAAAGGTCTTTAATGGGTCAAGAGTGAGAAAGAAGTGTCCCTTTAGGCGTCTAACCCATTTTAAAAAGGGGTCGTTAAAACATACTCTTTGGAAACATTGAAGGGTTTGCGTTAATCCAGTGTGCCTACCTGATGCTTAAAATCTCACTTCGGATCACACCTATTTTGCGTCCATGCATCATTTACCTACTCATCCCCAACAGTTCTTTCGCAGCCCTAGGATTGCCACACGATTTTTTGCCAGGTGATTGCATGTCTTAAGAGATTTAGGCGATTTGTCTTCTACTAAATTTCCCTCTTCATTTATCATAGTATTATATACTGGAGAATAACCATGAAAATATTTAGATGAAATCCGCATCGCAGCTGCAGAGGATAAGGACGCTTCCCCTGCTTCGTAAAACTCCTTCCTGAATATGACAACTTGGAATGAAAGATTGGAAAAGTGTAGGAAAGCGCTTACGGAAAATATACTCCATCGACTTTCTTAAAGGCCTTTCTGTGCGGAGATTACCCATGGCTTGCTTATCCACCGTAAACAAATAATTTTCTGTTGGGTGCAGGTCATGTGTACGTGACTGCCCTGGCAGAACGGAAGTAAGAGAGGGGGGATTGGGGAGGAGAGGAGTGGAGACAATATCTTCTGGGCCATAATGCGTTCACTCTATACCTCTTACCCCCTTCCTTCTTGGTTTTACTACAGTACGAAGTAATTCTTCTTATCACCAATTCCTGACTCAACACTCCTCATATATCTTCCTGACCTTCCACCTCTAGCTTCGGCCACCCTATGGGAGCCCTCATCGTATAATGATGGTGGATTTAATTTTTTTTATTCTAGGAGGCATTACTTGCCATCTGTAGTGCGCAGGCCATTGATTCACGGTGCTAAAACTAAACAATTTAATAGTGGCGCCTAGTGGATAAGTCTCGAAAATGTCTCCTGGAAAAGAGAATTGTGTTTTTCTGAACATTTTGTTCGCGCTGTTGATAAGAGTGGATTGTGGTGGCTACGTATAAGGCGTCCCGAGAGATTCCTTCTTTTTCATCTCTTGTTTTTAGCTTCTAGGGTCACTCTGAGCGAACACGTCGTGAAATGTGGGTTGTATTTAATTCTGAAGATGACTGGGATAGGTGAATCATTTTTAACATACTACTTTGTTACAATCCCAGCCTATGAAATGTTTTTTTTTCACCTCAATTACTAACAAGTGGCGTTTTATTCATTGATCTACGTTATATTGACAAAGTTGAAGTCATATTTGCTAATGAGGCATAAAAATCAACAGATAGCTATTGGTATATCGTATTTTATTATCACTTGCCTTGACAAATTTAATTAGAGTGCGTCATTCCCAACGTGTTTCATCATATGAAACCAACAAACCAAAATTAGTGTTGAACCCGAAAGTTGGTTTTTGATAAGTATGGGCAGATTTTACCCCATACTAAACTTTTGGCGTGTGAAATTCACATATTCAGGAGAGGGAGGCCACTTCCTTTCCTTGGGCCACATGCGATTTCCTACGAAGTTCTGACACGCAGTAAATGGAATCACGAGAATTTTAGGTAGGGTGTCTGAAAAGGGCTCTGCCCGGGATTCCAACCCGACACTCTTGGGTCGGTGACTCAGCACTCTACCCTCTAGGCCACTACGACCCTTAAACGATACCAAAATGTTGTTAAAAATAATCACGTCCTCCATGAACTCTTCAGAATACCCGGCGATCTGAGCAAAGCTTTAGGTGATGACCGAAAAAATATTGATAATGTTATAATGTTTCTCCATGGGGAAAACCTTTTTTAAAAATAAAAGTATTCAATCCAACTGAAGAATTTATACACACGGCCAAATAGTATCATCCCAGATGTACGAAACGAACTATGACGAGCTGTTATAATGCCCAGTTTTCAATAAATAATAAGATCTCTGGTACAATTTCCACATTTTAATCCTTTCCACACCTTCCTCTTGGTTTCGGCACATTATGCCATCATCAGGATACAATTGTAATATTTTTTATTTATTATGGATATCAACCGTTTCCACAAAGTAAATTCTGATACGCTCTCATATATGCCTAGTCTTCTTTTTAGGTTTATTATTATACCTACCGAAGGAACAACCTGACTATTGGGTGCTGAATTACCCTGACTATTGGGTGCTGAATTACCCTTGCTTTCGATGCCACTGAAATTATAGTGTACGACTACTACTACCAAAATGTTTTTAATTTCTCAGAGGATATAACAAATTCAAAATATTTTGCTATAACTGCTATTTCCAAAGGTTATTTTGTCGGTTTGTTTGATGAAAAGAATAATTTATTGGGCCATAAAATGTATAAATATATGAGAAGACGTAAGTGCTGTCTTCAAACTTGGGCTCCTGAATTCTCGTTCATTAAAATGTTACCAAAAAAGTTGCAATGCTGAACACCTAAAATTCAACTGAATTATATGCCAATGAAAAAGAGTTTTAAAAGTAGCAGCTCCGCCTAATTAGCATGAGTATGATCTTTCTTTCACTCATTGCTGCGTGATTGGTTGGCAATATTTCTTGCGTTGTTTATTAAAATTTCTTGCTGTAGTCATTACTGAGAACTGTATCATCATTATACCTTCTTTAAGTTAAATTAGTCAACCTCTCAGATATTAGTTAAATGTTTGTTAGCTCATAAGGCATGCAATGACAATTTTAGGGAATAATTTGATGTTAACAACTTTTGGCATGCCAATTTGATGACTCATCTCTCTCACTCACATGGCACTGGCCAGTTTAAAAATGATCGTGCCAGGTATTTAACACGGAGAAGGCAATAAAGTATGATATTCACTGACTTATGGGATGATTGTGTTTGTGTGCAAACCAGAAAAATATGCATATGTATCCGCTCGTTGACACATGAATTATGACTGAAAGTTGGTAAAAAGTTCCTTTTTTTGCAACTAGTTTTTCTCAACACTATTTATTGCATTTACATATGATTTTCCAGCACTGAATTTGGAAACCATTCTTAATTTATCGTGATTATAGGACGAAATTCCTCAGACCGACGCCTCAAGCAGTGAATAGTGACTATTTCGTCTCTATATTACCAAATTGTCCCCCGCCAGTTTAAGAAAAAGGCTCTGTACAGTCGTATTTTAGTGCGTTTTGAGCTTTTAACGTATTGTCTAGAAAGAAATGAAAAAAATGGAAAAAATTTCCATTGTCAGTCTGCTCTGTTCAAGATTCCAACTCTATTTTCTAGTTGCTGTTTTGCACTTTTCCAAGTGATTTTTTGATACATGCTGTTTCAAATTACACTGTGTTTTATATTTCTTCTATTACGTTCCGAGTTCATTCTCAGGGCATATTTTCAGGTGGTGAATCTGCAATTCAGGATCAATTTCTCAATCAGATTCACTACGTAAAGCGCGCTGCAAAGGACGCCGAGCATCTTACGAAAAATATAGGTAGAGAGTAGACTTCAGTTATAAATTTAAAGAGCGCTGCGAACAGAGCCTCAAACAGAAAGTTTCCGAGTGATGCTTTAGGTAGATGTTCATATTTTGGAACTCAAACCGTTCCCTCCAAACGGGCACCTTACCTGTATCAGTCATTAAAATGGCTCAGTGCTTTGGACGGTATGACGCCAGCGATCATTCCTCAGCAGCCCCAAGTCGTGCTGGATGCGATGCATTTAGATCATCCGTGGAAACGTTTAGGGGATGACACGGGGGACGATTTCGGCAAGGGAAGGAAGGAGAGTAGGGAGAAACGTTGCGGGGGATTTAGGAAAGGGATGAGAAAGGAGAGATTGTGACTACACGGTTGTGGGCGTTCTCGTGGAGGGTGGGAGGCCATTGACGCCGCGTGTTCCTAATGGTCGTAGTCATGGCGACAGGCTCGGCGTGGCGCCTTCTTTCATCTCGATCGACATGGATTCCGCCAAGAAGGGGAGGATGAAAAAAGGGCGCACATGGTAGTGAAGGAATTGCCCCTGGCCCCTTCCGAAACCCTCCTTGCGATACCTTCATCCAACAGCTCTTAGGGACGTAAAATAATTCACCGTTATGGCGATATAAACTTATATTAAAATTCCGGTTCCATGTCAAGTTTCAGGGCGCAAGAGTGGAGCAAATGTGTACATATATCATGTGTGTCGCGGCTGTAGCCGTCGTGCATGACACACTATTGCCGGATTTGCTGACTCAGAAGTCGGCTGGCTCCGGTCATTCTACGTGAAAATGTCCAGTACTACATTTTCGCCAGAAAAATGTGCAGGGCCTTTATCATTTGGGCTGAAAGGAAGAGGAAATATTTTTTTTACGTTTATATAAATATCCTTAAATAGAGGTTGTGTAGCAGTTGCTATCTCTTGCTATTTCTATCTTTGGCAGGTGATCGTTAACTGGGGTCATGCCCTTTCAATGTATCAGTACTAGCCATGTAGATTGCTCGTGAATGGTTCTTTACATCTTGGTACATGCTATATAGATACTGGCTAATATCTAGATCCAAACTGACAGTCTCCGACAGGTATGGCATACTTCATCCACAGTATTTGCCACCAAATGTCTGTGAAGAATCTGTCATTCTTGAAACATTTACGCGCGGTTTTATACTGCGGTTTACTACGCTTGATGTTCAAAATTGATTATAGTTAATAATTTTTGGAAATATTGTATTTTCATTTGTGGTTAGTCTTTTTCACGGTTTCAAACTTCAGGTTTTTATTGCCGCCGAAGTACCCTATCCCTTATGTAAGCTAAGTGTTAAGGCTAACTAAGCCATACGACAACATGGTCTACTAAACTGAAGTAACACATCATTCTTAACATTCATTTTCTCGTAAGGTTAACAGGACCATATTTACATTCCCCAATTCAGGCTTTATGTTCTCCGGGGATTATACTAACTTTGAGAAGTCCTTCCTATTCTAAAATTTCTGTTTTGTCTCGTGAGCCTTTATTTCTGCGGCTGCCCTGTCCCTGCTACCAGGCAAGAATAGCGTGTAATGATGACATCATCATCAGCAAATATCAGAATCAATACCTAAACAAATGAGCCGGTTAATATAAAACCTTTGAATTAGCTACTCTAAAGTCTAACTCCATCGTATTTTAGGGAAATAATCGATTTTGGAAAAACAGTTGTGGCCCCCTATCATTTGAATTCCCTCTTCTGTGCAGATACGTCGTTTTCAGCCATCTATTTGGATAACAGAAAATGAATAGTCTACAAATCGTCCGCTTTCGGCCCTTCGATATTTTTCTAAACTGATTATCCTAATAGGAGCATTTGTTTTGCCTCTTGTATCGTAGGTGAATTATTGGAGCACGGAAGTCCTCTCACCACGTCATGGTCGCAGTACTTGTGATGGTACCCCAATGATATGAGGATTACAATATGGTTTAGTTTCATTACTTCTCATAGTGGGACTAAATTACCTATTTAGGAGCCATAAGTGAGGTATCTAAGCTTTATCCGCGATTGATTAGTAATTCTAACAGTTCCGTAAATATGTGGGTATCATTCATTCGGAAAATCCCTTCATTCAGCATTCAGCTACGTTATCAATAACAAACCTCGGTGACGTCTATACAAACTATTCCCCATCCCTCTCTCATCCCCATCCCTATCCATTGGCGTTTAGAGCTCGGCCTCATGCGCCGTTGAGTGGCTTTCAGAGTACCCGTCGGTCTCCTGTGAAGCGGTTCTGTTTGCCATGGTTTTAGCAAGCAAACCCAAATTTTATTCCCTCCCTTTCCCTCCCCTCGATCCGAGTCCCACTACCTATTGGTGACGCGACGCAAGCTTCTCCTATTGGTGGCTGACTGCCTCTCCCAAGTACAAATACCATGCCGGCGCATGAAAATCAGCGGAGTGATTAGCACCCGCAAATGAGATGGCGCGTCGTCGGCTGTAGTCTACCATCCCCCTTCACCGTCATTGCAAAGTTTAAATTTCGCATTCCTTCCTCCGTCTCCGATAATTTTATCCTCCACTCTTTACTCTATTTCCTTCGCGATCCATCGCAGAAATAGTAAAACATCTAAAAAAAGGACTAAGAGAAAAAAATTCCTATTTATGTCTAAATTTATTAAAACAACCTATGTCTGAATATCTGAATATTATCGGGTTATGAAATGCGAAAAAATACTTATTACAAACGACGTTTGAACGCCGTAGGGAGTTGTCATCATGATGTTTACTGAGTTAAAATTAATTGCTTGGTTACAGTATTTTTGCGGTACTTCCATTTAGAATAAAGGTTTTTTTTTAGATAAACGTCTATATAATATCCTGCACACTACAGAGAGTATATATGGCTGGAAGTAAACCAATACCAAGTATTCAATGGTGCCAAGTGATCAAAACGTCAGTTAGTCACATGAAGTTAGTTAGTTAGTTAGTAGTAAATTAGTTACAAGTATGTTCCATTGTGGACGTCAAATCATAAAAAATGTCGAATTCATCATAGAAATTAACTATCATCTATTGCAATGTATCTATTAATGAAATGCTTACACCTTCTCGAACAGACACTGTATTTTTAGGAATTTTCTCTCTTCCCGCTGTTCAACGGCCCTGTGATTCCAGTTGCCGTTCTTCTTATTTTGCTGTATTTACCGTGCAGTCAACCGTTGATATGGCCCTCTTTTCGCCTTTCTTTTCAATCATCCGCGACACGACATTTAACCCCTGCAGCGTGACTGCGAAGCCCATATCTAGTGCGACCTCATCATCCCGACCCGCCCACCTTCACCCTTCTTCCTCTCACACGTCCGTCTCCGCTCGTCCCACGCTCATCCCCTTCCTCCCGGGGCCCCTTCCCGCCCTCTTCCCCTCTCCTACCCGTAAACCAGACAAACACAGCCCAAGCGAGACATCCCCCGCCCTCACAAAGGTCGCTTCATCAACCCCTTGTCCTCCATTAATTAGTCCCGTTTCTTTACTCATGGAGCGGTATTCTGTCACCGCGTTCCGAGAGCAGTTGAGGAGGGTGGAGGGATGGTTGCACAAGGGATGTGGGAGTAGAAAAGGGGAGAAGGCGCATCAAGTCTACTTCTAACCTCTTCCGCCTGTTCTATCCCTCCCGTTTCATCCTTCCCGTGCTTCATCTCTTTCTCTCTCTCTCTCTTCTGTCCTTCCTTTACCTTCCCCACTTTAGCCTCCGTCCCTTCTCCTGCAGCCCACTCCGCTTGATTTGCATTTTAAAGGGAGCAATCAGCAGCCAAACAGGGCGAGTCACGCATCATTTTGGCCGTCAAAAGCCCGCTTTCCCTCCCCTGAGATCGGCTTCATAAAATTATATGACTCGGCTATTATGTGCCTTCTTCCACGGGGGTATGTGCAAAATAAATTTTCCGTTATGAAGACCTAGTTTCCATCATCATTACAGTTTGGTAAACCCTCGGAAAATTATGATAATTTAACTTAGTAAAACTTAAAATTTGTTGGTAGTGAAATAAATCCATACTTCATGAGCATTGAATTGTTACTAAGTTTTTTAAATTTACTGCGTTGTATTGTGATAATATTACGGAAAATTACGAATATCCAGGATGAAAATTATGTCTATTTATTCAAATAGTTTGATTGTTTTTATACGATCACAATTTCAAGGATAAAATAAATTCAATGCACTAATAAAAGTTTCACAATAAAAACTACATTTTTTTAAAATAAGTAAAAAATTAAAACAAATTGTATAACCCAGATATTAGGGCACCATTTGGGTTGATGCATAAAATCATATCACGATTACGAACTTGGTATAAAAAAATATTTTTATTTACGTTTTGTACATCCTTGGTAAAGCACAACTGTATTTCTAAAAAAATATGCATATTATATAGAAAGCTCGAATAATATTACCAAAGATCAGATTATTCATCAGAAGAATAAAAAAAATTATTACTATTTTGGTAATCGTAGTCCTCGGCAAATCTGAATTTTGACTCATTTCTTAGGTGTTTTAATCTCAAAATACATCCAAACCCATTATTTGACTTTAAATACCGTTATCGAGGGCAGAAATTGAACACATCTTTACTGTTTCATGGAATTAAATGTATTCGAGCCTTGTTTAAATAGGAGGGTATATTCTGGTGATTTTTTTAAATGCGATCGATGTTGATTTTAGTATTTTCCCCTAGCAGTGAAAAAAAACCCCCACTTTGTGTTTTATACGCATAATTCTTCGTTAAATTATTTTATCTCTTTGCATTTTTTCTTCGTTTAGTTTGCTCCTTAGGGTTTTACTTTAGAAAATGTAAATATATTCACCGAGTTCAAAACTATTAACTAATTGTTTTGATATTAATTACAATTGCGGGATATTTATAACTTTCCTGGTAATGGTAGCTCATTTCTTTAATTGCCAATGTGCCACCGAAGACATGGAGGAAAATTGTCAGATGTCTTACTTTTATGTGAAAAATAAAGGAGAACGCATTCGTAAGATGATGCGTGTATAAGTGACTTTGGATGCCATGTTGGTATGGTGGCTGTATTAATAGCTTCACATCCAGACGGTCCAGTAATGATAGATTATTCAGTGAAATACCGGTGCCTACATGAGCGTTGTGCCGGAGGCACATCAAGTTCAGAATTGCGTCAGCCGGATGGGACGTAAAATCGTTGACCCCAAGGTGCCGTTCGTTAAGAGCAGGCTAATGTCGACACAGGGTTCCTCTCACATCTTCCTCCATTCCATGTAAATTCCTACGTGTTCCAAATCACCTACTCTACATCAATACCTATCCTGAATAGCCCAAATGACCACAGCTGACGGTCGCCTCCCCTGATAACAACAGTATATAAGCGATTCTGCCTCGGTTCTCCTAAGAGGGAAAAAGTAAGGACGGGTACAGGAGTGGCCACAACACGGAGAAGGTGAGCGTAGCCGAGGGTCCTGCTAGCTCCCCGGAGGCACCGGAGGTGTCTTCTTCTCTTATCCGTCCGGTGCGCAGAGTCCTCTCGAGAGCTTTAAGGACGGGGTTAGCACCACGTATACCGGGGAGGGGCATGTTCGAGGAACCACTAGATTCCGGCCTGTCTAAAGGGTCAGTTCGTCCCTTCCGCCGCTCCCGAACCCCTCCGTCCGCCGCCCCCCCACCTTCGATAATGAGACCCGCATTGTCCATCGTGCTCTCTTCTCACATCATCCGGCCCTTTCTAACGCCCCTCCTTCATCTCACGGCTGAATGTGCGTTCCTTTGCGGAAATAGGTTTGGTCTGGGTTTGCAGATCTAGAAATCTAATGCACAGTGTTCCACGCAGCGTACAAATATCCCTCATATTCTCCGTTGGGGAGGGCTTCTGAATAAAATGCCCTTGGGTCAAAGCCAGTAAAGAAAATGATCGTCATCGAGGTGTAAAATTAGGACTAGGCTATTTAAAGACTAAAATATATGATATAAATGCTTATCAATGGTAAAATGCAATTCGGATGGTGGGGTGCAGGACTAAAAGAAGGCATTGACATAGCAGAGTTCATATTTAATTCTGAAAACTATTTGTAAGCTTCATATTGTGGGGTGAACCCTATCCCCAATAGTCGCAGGTTCAAATATTGCGGTGATGGTAATGATGGAAATACTATGGTGAATAATTCACTCGGTATAGGACAAAGTGCCATTCTCGGTGTGCAAATAAATAAATAGCCATATGTAGATGTGCCCTTCCATCTGGGGTATTATGATAACTGGGAAGAAAATTTATAGGTACACGTGTGGTTATTCGGATAGTGTTACACTGCGATGCAAATTTTTCCACCGCCATCCTCTGAGTTTACATCCAGCGTAAAAATTGATGCAATGCACATAAACTTAGTAAATTACAATTCTATCCTCCCAACTAGGAGAACTGTCGAGTGTATGGAGATTTTGATAGATTAGTGGGTATATGAAAGTGATGTTTCAGTGTTAACCCATTAATAGTTTTTAAACGAATTAAGAAAGCTAAGCTATATGGTGACAATGATATATCTCATAAATTACGAGTATTTGAATTATTCCGTGGGCAGGGAATGTCCACTTCATTTACTATGTATTTCATAATTCAAATCTATGGATTTGCGATTACAAATCTTTTTTTTATACACTAGCCAAGGCTCATTTCGTTTAAATTATTGTTGGAAAGGAGCAATTTAGGTGATTCCTACAGTTATGATACCATTATCAGATAGAGCTCATTTTAACTCTATTTTCCTACCTTAGGAGGATAATTGAATTCCAATGCTATTGGGAGCAAACTGTATCCATTTACTTCGGTCATGGATAAGGTTTGCAACGCCGTAAAACTTACTATATGACTCGCAAAAAGAATGTCCACTACGGAATTTATCGCAAAATTGTCAGCAAAAGAGTGAGTTCATTTTGACAGAAGAATGAAACGCCATTTAGGAATACATTTTTCGGAAATTCACGCCCGATCGCATTCATAAGCGATTCTCGCGCAAAAATAAATCTTTCACGGTTCGAAACCCACGATTTTTTCATGACTAACTTCCAAGAACTGTTGACCGAGGCGATTTATTTTATCGCTGGCTGTGGTCGGGGTGAAAAAATAATTTTATCGGGGAGGCAGTTGAGTGTAAGAGCGATGCTTATTGATATCGCCTGCAGCATTGGCTCCGTCGCGGATTCGCGAGAACTGCCTGGGGGATTTCAGCGGGCGTCGCCCGCGACAAGTGCTTTTAGCGCCAAAGTTTTAAAGAGAGATCGAGGTGTGGAGTTCCATTCACCCGGTGGGCGTTGCATTAAAAAAAATATTTAGTTTTCCCTTACTAACCCAGAGTTGCTCCTCATTATAATCTTCTTTATTATTTCCTTAATGTAACTTAATGAACTGGTTAAATATTTTTACACCTTATTTTGCTCCGTGGAGACTTCTTCGCATATTCACCGTAACGCGATATCCGTTCCAGTGTTTTGCACATTAGATTAGTGACGGGTCGTTTGCGCTCAATTGAGTCAATGTTCGAGTGCTATTTTAGTGAATTACAATAATAATGTCGCAGCGTTATCGAAGCTCATCTATCGACCTAGTTTCTGATGGAATTCACTGTACCCCTATTACGATTTGTTTGTAATCGATAATTGGCTGTTGATATGAAATTTAAATTTTATGAGGCATCAATGAATGCCCCACATACTTACAATAAGATTCTTGAAAACTTAGCGTATTGCTGCTAAGGCTTTTGAGTGTACCTACGCACATTTCAAGGAACTAATAAATTTTAAAAGGCTCTTCTTTGGGTACTTAATTATATTTGAGAGGCCTACAAGTTGACAGTTACCCAGAAAATACAACGGGAGTATTTACACTTATAAAGTCCGTCTCATATGCGAGCTCTATTACACAAAATAAGTGGTAATTCAATTTGAAATATTTTTTATACCATGTAATATTTCACTACGGATTGTTATTGCATTAAATTATTTGCTGAGCTAGTCGCATTATTCGATCCTTGTACCGAAGCTTCGCCGAGGTGAATATTTTTTTTCGGAATATTCACCCTATTGAAGCTCCTTATAAGTAACCTCTCTGGTTTCAAATTCAAATGCTGGGGCGTATAAATTTAGACCCCTGGTACTTTTCGTGGTGGGAAGTAAGCCTGATGCCAATTTTTTCCCATACCTCCCAAACTCCCATAAAATTCTGTATTTATACCTATACCCACCTATGATTAATAGATAACTGAACTCCACAGGGGCAGTGGCCTCCTGTACATATCTACTTAAACCTTTCTTCGAGGAATGGGATAACGGTGTTTGGAGCGTTGCTGCCGTTACGCCTCTTGTACGTTTAAACTTTTATAATACTTATCACGATTGTGAACCACATATTTCCTATGGATTTCTCTGACCTTGTCTTTACCCCTCCATAATTAATTTTTTTCGGCCACTTACGCGATGCTTAACTTTGGCACCATTTCTTGATTTCCAGTATACCTTCATTTATATTTATACTGAGGAAGCATCCTTTGGCTGCTCCTCTGACCACTGCACACCAATTCTTTACCAGTACTACTTTTATCAAAATTATCTTTACATAACTCACTTGTATTTCTTCTCCCTCCCTGATTCATTGACTTCACTTCGTGGCACTTTAAACTGTACTATTATCCCTTCTCTTTTCTCATTTACTAAAGTGATTTCATCAATCAGGAAGTGTACTTGCTTCTGCATTGCATCTGGCACTGTGCTTTTTTAATTACAAAGTAAATTCTACGGAATGATGGACGAAAACTGAGGGTGGATTGAATTTATTTTTTTATCCTTCTTCTGTAATGACATAACAATTTATTGTATCTATTTCTAAATTTGAAATTTAATTATATCTGATATTGACAATATACTGATACATAACAATATTAGTGGTGGTGTTGTCTTAGTACCAGATTTTCTTACCCAGTATCTGTAAACGTAAAAATTATCATCTCTTTTGAGAGCCTTTGTGGTTAAAAGGTTTAGCAAAGTACCATCAATAAGAAAGTGCTTTAGATAGTGGAAAGGTTAAGATATATTTAAGTAATCGAGCTTCCAGCATATTATGTTTTCATTTTCACGCGCATTCCAACTAGTAACCCCACGATTAATAACCCAACGCCGAACGTACCTAGTCACTCTGAATCCAACATAATTCCTTAACGTGGTAGAATTATTGGTAGTGTATATCTATGCATCATGGATAGATATACACCAGTAAAATATCAATAGGCAGTTAAAATGGGTGACTCGGCCATTTTTAAGAAACAAAAGTTTCTGAATACCGTTAATTCAATTTGTGCATTATTTCAATTGATCAACGTAATAATAGTAATGAAAATTAAGTTTTTTATTTCAAATTTAGCTACGAGTTATGGATTTGCAGTATTACTGTGAAAATCTCAAGTATGCTCATGTAGTGCTACTGTTACTTTTAATGGTTTAATGGAGTGGTTCATTAAGAAGCAAACTAAACTTGTGGGAAGAACTCCTTGGCAAGTTACATGTGAAGCAATAAAAAAATATCCTTATGTTTCCATGATTGTAAATTCTGATCTATTTGAATGCAACTGAATCGCCTTAACACAACACGCCTGTGATTATTTGGTGTTGTTAATCATTTATTTTAGAAATAAAACTTAAGAACCTTCTCGTTAACTTGATAGTATTACATTTGGCTATTTAAGTCAACAAGTGAACTGTAGCTCATTAGAGGACCATCATCATTAGAATCGAGCCTCTTTTGTGTAATCAGTCGGAGAGAAATTTAACCGTTCTTCGGTGCCGAATTACGGATTCGCGGTCAGCATGTGTGGTCAAATATGGGGTGCCAACAAGAAGATTTTCATATGCATCATGGGGCTTCATTTATCAGAAGTAATATGTACCGCAAGCTAATATTTTGGTGCATTACATGCATTGCAAATGTGTCCAAATACTTGTTTTTTTGGAGTAAATCAAATCTTCTATTTGAGGATACTATTCCAAACGTTCTGAATTTCTTAATATATAGATTATGGATTCCTCTCGAGGTTTTAAAGCAGAAAACTGTTTCCTGCGAAGCAGTACCGAAAAACGATCGTGTCGGTGAGGTGGCTAGAGTACTGACCTTCCGTCCAAGGGATCGGGTTCGAATCTCGGTAGTGACTGATACTTTAGGGGAATCCTGATCGTTTCTACAGTATGTGGTGACGACTTCAAGTTAAAATACTCCGTCCTTAAGTAAGCACTTTTAGCAGTTGACCCCTTGGATATATCCGAGAGTGGGTTAATGCCAAAGTCGGATTTTTCGTTGTCCTTCCTTAACCCCCAAATATACTCCTCATTCCCAGACCGTCCTATCCTATAATGAATTCAGTTGTTGGACGCATTACCTATTACCAAAGCAAACAACATGTGGAAACTAAATCAATTTAGCTCCTTGGATAATTCGATGATGCAATAAAAATTTCTTTTAAAATAATGCTATAATAATTTTTGCCTAGAATTACTTTTAAAACTAAGCATATATGATGTGAGAAAAATACTCTAAATCTACGTTACTTCTACGAGCAATTGATGGCGTGGTGGACCACATCGTGTATCATAGGAAAACTAGCTTGGGATACTATGTCAGAAAGAGTTTCCATTAACAATTCGACACTAAGGTATGAATTTGAAATTTTCCGGAAACCGGAACAGACACCCGAGATGAATTAACTGCTCTATCTACCATCATTATATGAATTTCATTCGTCGTTGAGTCAAATAATTCACGTACTGAACCCTCGCTAAGCTGATCTAGTCGACCATTTTAGGTTAAGTACTATGTTGGAGCGAGCATGTAGTTCAGAACGCCTGATCTTCCGACTTAGCATCAGTCAGCTATTAAGAGTTTCTGGAGCCATATTTCACGTAGTATAAATTTAAAGCAGGAAGTCGATGTGATTTTGGTATGTTTTGAATATATTGCTCATAATTGAAGTTAAGGTGTTTGAGGTAAGCGAAAATAAATGTGTACTCATGGGGTTCACTTTCAATTTTATATTTCCACTATGTCGCTAGTTAGAACGCAGTTGCAAGCCAGTTGCCGTCATTGCTACAGTCACCGCCTTTCCGACTGGAATTTGTAAAATAAAAATATTTACTGCCAAAATGGTTTAAACTTGAGGTGGTCTAGAAGATTCTCGTATTTCAGTAATGTTTAAATGCGAGAAAAATCGTGACTATTAGGTGCACTGTTTGAAATAAATTTCTCCGTCAACTTTCATCAGTTTCTTTTAGAAATCTCTCTAACCCTTACGCCTCCTCGTACATGACTTCGTGGCTCGTGGAAAAGGACCATCGGAATCATCCGATTGCTCTGCCCAATCCTGTATAAATTCACCACGGTGATCGATATTTCCGAATACAAAGGGAAAACAATACGGTGAACAGCTCACCTGAAGCCCGTCTTCCGCATCAGTGAGAATTAATTAACGTATTTTTGCTCGCGTAGCTTGCACTGAAGCGTGAACGCTAGTCCCTCTGATATGCTTTGCCCGTACAACCGAGTGCCATGGGGAAATGAAAAGTATTTCGCTGTGAATATTTTTAATTTGTGAGTTTAAGTGCTGAACATTTTTGGCTTTGCGTATCTCTATCAATGTTATTTTTCATTTGGCTGCATCCAAAGAGTTAATTTATTTTTGGCTCCTAAAATAACTGGTTACGTAGGTTAAATAGTTATATGGCGTACCAAGGTGACACACCGGTTCCCGTAAGATCACCGAATTTAATCAGCGTTGGACCAGGACGGAGGTTGGATGGGTCACTCCCTCCATACCTCTACCACGGTGTTCTTGTCCCCTGTCTGCGAGTGGTGGTCAGGTTAAATGTGGGTTTGTTTGGATCTAAAGAGGTCTAAGTGCCTGGGGGGCTCCAGTAGGCCCCCGCCCACCCCCTCCATTTTACATTTTACATGACGTATAATGATGAACGAGTTATTTCATAATTTTGTGATTAATTTTCATCTGATATTGGAATGGGACACACCGCTGTGCCTTTTAAAGGAATAAATTTGTTTTGATTTCAAGCTCAGGAAATTTTGAAGAGCTTTACATAAGAACATAACATTTTAGGGAAAGGAAACGAAGAGAATTTTTTCGCTACCCTCAGAATTTCTTCGCTCTTCTAAGAGGACTTGAGAAAATTTAATAAGCCGTATATCTTATTTGAGAGTGACAATATTATAAATAAACTCGGTTGAATCGGAGTTCAGCTCATGAGAATGAGAAAAAAAATAAGATATTAAAATTTTAGCTGAGTTTTCCACATCAGGGGTCCGGGTTCGAAACCCGATTGAGGTGGATTTTTTTCTTGTGGAAAATTCAGTTATTGTGCATTTTCAGTGGGTGACACCGGTAAGGTATTTGCGGCTAATTCGCATTCCTTGAATTGTATTAAATTTTTACATTTTTAAATGTAATAACTGGAAAATCTGACCCTCACGGGATTTGAACCTGGGCTCTCGGGATGGGAATTAATGGTACCACCACAGCCTTCCGATCTACAGTGGAACATTTACTCCACCAGCATTCTTAAGTCCATCAATTTGTGAATGAAAACTGGAAATAATAGAAAACGATAGGAAACCATATAGTATTGTAGATTTTATTTGGGGGTTCAATCGGTGTTGCTGGCATCGGTGTATTGGACATTCAAGGCTTTGAGCCTACGTCACAGCCCCTCGAGCCTCAATCGCTCTTAAACCTAATCCTTACCGCACCATCTGCGGGCGTCTCGCGTGCAAACCCAGCTTTTCCTTTGGGAGGAATGGTAGCTTGATCGTAGTGGAAGGAAAGGCTTGATAGGTGTTTTTTCTTTAGGATGGAAGAATGAGGAGGGTGCGGAGGTAGATAGAATAAAGGATGAGATGACTACGTGGGCGAATGAGGGTCCAGAACGTCTTGAGGAAGGAGAAAGTGTTAGGTAGAGAGGCTTCGCAATGGAAAGAGGGAGGGTCGGAGGAAAAGTGCGTTTTGGTTGGCCTTGAACTGGATTAAGGTGAGGAAGGGCGAGAAGATGCTTCCGCAGTAAAGTAAAAGGGAAAACTAAATAAGAGGACCAGGTGGCGAGAAGGAAGTGTTGTGCCAGGAGGAAGGAATACTGAAACGTCTCTACTGGAGGAAGGGTTTTTAACGGTTGGAAGGGCAGGAGCGTGAGGGTATTTCGAGAGAGGGAATTGTGTATGTAGTCGGGTGGGTCGGTGAGACAGGGAAAGAGAGGAGGATGGAGAAAGGAGGAAGTCGTGGGATGCTTATGAGCCGTGGCGTTAAGTGGTATGCTCCATCGCCGAATCGCGTGGGCGAGCAAGCGGAGACTGACGCTACTCTCTTACGGTGTAAATTAATCAGGTTCGCCCGATTTCATGGATGAGTTTGGATTCATACCCCGTTTGATAGGCTTCGGAAATTTTATCAGTGGAAAGGAAAATTGATGTCGCCTACTGTCCCCTGGTGTTTTTAATGATTGGTCATCAATTTCTTGATGCAATCTCGGGCTGTTGCCTTGTTCAATATACCGGACTCATTTCCGTTTTAACTTGATTTTCATGGCTGATAACCTATCTTTCCATACCACACACCTCTGCTGGAATTCGCTGGGTATTATGTATGTCAGATACATTTCTCTCGTGCATATACGCGAAATGCCTCAATTGTTATTTTTTATTTCATCTTTATTTTTATTTAATTTTTATTGCCAAAATGCTATTTTTTAGCTATGAAAGCGTATATTTTGCTCAGCTGATATTCTATTTCTCCATTTATTGCAGTAAATGCAACCAGGTAGACGTTTTCATTATGTTTACCTCCGGTTAGTTAACCACTACATAATCTGCTCACTACTCACTTATGCTTCATATTTCTCCTGCATACAACGTAAAAATTTTTTATCATCCCAGTACTAGTGTCTCGAACTTGTAAACAAATTCTATATATTCGAAATGTGATGAAAGAGCGGGTGGAAGAACTATTTACAACCATGTAAGGCGAGAAATGAGATTCTGAGAGGGAAATAAAGAAAATAAAAGGTTTACTTATGTTAGATGAACATGAAGAGTTTCTGGGCTTTGTGAGGGAATAACTAGGAGTTTTGACACACGTAACGAAATTAAGCTTAAAAAATCGAGGTAGGGTTGAAAAAATATAGAGAAGAGTGATAAAATGAGGAATCAAGTTCTCCCCAACTTTAAGATAAAGTTGGGAGAATTTGATCTTTTTATTACAACAAAAAAGTTGTTAACGAAAACTCAACCTTAGGTTTTCAATCGGAAAGCCCAGTGGAATATCGTAATTCATTTGGCATGGATGTATTACCACGAATGCATAGAGTAAAAATCGTAATTGCATGTGCGTGGAATATAAATAATAAGAATTTACTATTAGAATATGTGTATTCATTTAGAATATGTGCATACTACTAGAATATGTTTATTAAACCAATAAAGCAATATAAAAACTCGCTTGAGGACATTAAGAGACCTCTAAAAGATGGATTCGAAGGATATATTATTAGTTAATTATTCAGTTAGTTTAGGATAATAATTAAGATTATTAGTAGGATTTAGAGGTAAAAGTGCGAATTAAGAGGATAATGACGCAGTATTAAATGCTACGTCGAACATGATTAGTTATCTCTTCTGAACCATAAATCTTGATTATTTGGTGATATATATATATATATTCCTTAATATTATCAATCCATAAGTTATTTATGGTTTAGATGATCCATCCATAAGTTATTTTTGGTTTAGATGATCAAAATATTGGGTTCTATCTAAATATTATCCGTACATATACTTGATGTGCGCGAAAAGAAGTAGGTATAAATGATGAGAAATCTGGTCACCATACTACCATAATTTGTTTAGGAAACTTTTCATATTTTAATGTGATATGAGGATCTCTGTGGTGATCAACAAATGTACCCATGGGTTGTTTGCTATATCAATTTTGATAATGTCATTCATCTTCCATACACAATGGTGTAAATACCATGAAAATCCCTTGCTGTATATTTGATTACTTTTAACCAAGGATTATTTAGATAGACAATACTTTATATGATCTAGTGATAAATTCCTTTTGAGTATGAATACGTAACAACAACTCTACAGACCTAATCAGATGAAAATAATTAATCCATCACATTCAAAGCAATCGCATTTACAGTAATTACTCACAGCTTACAGCAATAAATACAAATGCAAGTTCTATACATTAGAGGGATCACGTCAGGACATAATATTCATTCATTCTTTTCGTGCGAGATATTCTCATTATAATAAAATTTCATTGAAATATAACGAATACAAATATTTTTTAAATCTTCCTATTTCACTGTCTTGATATTTTTCATATATTGAGGAATCGAATTCCATATGTGAAAGAATGGTGCATAAAAAAATATGGTACATATTGATCCTTTGACGGTGCAAGTAGTTTATTTTTATTTCTGATTTTCCTTGTTTCTTCAGCTAAATTTAATAAGGCTAGAAAATGTAGGAAGATGTATCAGCTTTTAAAAAGTTTTAGATACCTACTTATACATTTTTCTTTGTTCGATTCTCAAGAGTTTTGATTCATGGTAGAATGGAGTAAAATACTCATTATATGCTATGCCGCTCACATAGAGTGAATACAATTTTGAAGTTGCTGCATTTTGGATACCTGAGTTTTTAAAAGGCACATCCTCAAAGAGCAGTTCATATTATGTAATTACCATGTTACATTCACCTGGACCGTGAATCGAACCACGAACCTTTGGCTTTCCGGGGCACTGTGCAGATCAGTACGCTATCCAGGATCGGTAATTCACATGGCAACTTTTAAATTAATGTGAATTTCACCGCCGTTCACGCGGCAGGTTAGAAGCATTAATCAGCTTAAGAGATCGATCAGGTATTGGGTAGTTAGTCTCAGTGGTAAAGATATCAAGTTACGAAAACGTTTCTGCCGGTCAAAGGTTTTACCTAATTTTTTTTAGAAATCCATGTCATCCCAGATAATCTTTTTGTTTGCATCACCTAAACAATAATTTTCTCAGAATATTCTATTTGTACTTTCTGAACTTGACTAATATACAGTGATTCGAAGTTTACAGACGACATGACCTTGGCAACATCCCTAATAATGCTCATTGTTTTCTGTAAATTTACGTTCAGTAATTATCTGACGCCCACTCACATATAGAATGTATATCTCTGTTGAATTTTGCGATAGCACTGGAGATCTCATTGCCATCCCAGTCGATATAAATCTGCCAGTCATCAACGAATAGACGGTGTTTTAAATAGTGTATCTTATTTGAGAGATCTTGAATGGAGATGACAAAGAGCAGTGTCCCAAGTATTTATCCTTGGGGGACACCGCGTTCGACGGGAAGTGATTCTGAGCGTAAATTATTCCTCCGATCATTCACCACCTGCTGGCTGTGGCTCAAGTAGGAACGCTAACATCGTAAAACAGGAATAGATCGTTTTTAATTAGATAGCCGCCTTAAAAGTATGCTGTGGTTTACACATTCAAAAGCTTTGCTGAAATCTAACAGAGCCAGTATTGTTGCTTTCTGCTTATCCAAAGTAAGTCTTATGACATCTGTTATTATAATTAATGCTGTTCGAGTACCATGACCTTTGTGAAATCTAAATTGAAAGTTATGTATTAAGTTATTTTAGACGAAAAGTTCTACCATACAATTGCTCACAAATCTTTGGAGCGGTTTTGATATTACACACAGTGTTTCAATACGTTGGTAGTCGGGCATTTATACAGAGTTGGGCTTCTTTTTGATAGGTTGATTGAGAGCGGATTTTCATAAGGAGGGGAAATTGCATTGATGTAATGAGAAATTAAAGATTCAAAGAAATGTTGGAAGTGCTAGTTGAAGAATTACTTGATACTAATTTTATCTGCTCCTGTAGAATTTTAGTTAACATTGAGATGTATTTTAATAGTAAGTCAGAGGTAAAAACTAGGAAAGTAGACATTTAGTTTGGTGAATTATCTGTCAATGCTGTTAACGATATCGAGGCCACCATCATCCTCCATACTGCAAGACAATGTGGAAGGTTTTAGAAGAAATATTAATTTCATTCAAGGGAAAATTATTGTTGGTGGGTTCAACACGTTAGTTTTCGAGTTCTATTCTTTTAATTTCCTGCCAAATAGCACGAGTTTCCCGCTATCGGATCAGCAGTAATGAAAATAGTCAACTGTTGCATCATATTTCATTTGTTTCACCTTGTTTCGAAAGACTTTATACTAGCTGAATTTCAGAACAGACCGAGATCGTTGGAAGTGCCTGTGTAAAGAGTCTCTATGACTCATGACATGTTTCATTTCTTAAGAGAGCCAGGGAGCTGTATTACGCTTTACATTTATTTGTATCATGGAAGCGTCTGTCCAGAAGATAAGTAATTTAAGAATTTAATTACGTAGCTTTTTCGTTAACATTAAGTGTAAAAAAAGAAATCCTCCCAAGAAAGGCCATTCCACTCCAATTCAAACCTGGCATAGTCCAATTTATCTAAATCCCGAAAACATATTTCAGGCGATGGAGGCGTCTTGAATGTACAGTTCTCTTACTCTAAATCATGCTATGATAAAAAAGTTTACGGATTCTTGACAAATTCAATTATTTTTCTTTCATTATCAACGAATATTAGGCCAAGAGATGTGCGACTTCATTTCAAGACATGTGTACCTTGAAGAGAAGGCAGATTTTGACTAAAGAGTAACTTCTTAAGATAATTACTCTTATATGTGTAATTGGGTATATCAATTTTTAAATTGCTTCAAATATTATTTTTAATCAAAGGTAAACATTTACAAATTAAGGTTTCTAAACCATCATATATGTAACATGTATGTATCATTGTCAGATCGCAGGTTGAAATTTAGACTTAATCTGTTCCACAAATTCCAAGGCAATATTTTCAGTGATGATGTTAAAAATATTTTACGAACCCCAACTTACTATGGCAGATTGGACCATAATCATAAAGTTAGAGAAATTGATTGCCGAACTGACCGATTCAAAATGTCCTTTTTCCCTCGCACAATAAGAGATACGAATAACGGTAAATATGTCCTATCTGAAAGTAGCAATGAATAGCATTGGTAGCTGCATGTTGGTATGAGTACTTAAAGCTAACCCTACTAACAGAATGTTTTTGCATGTTTTCTTTGCAATTTCTATCTTTTTAAATAGTGTAGTTCTGACTACTATATTAATACTATTCCTTTTTTAGGCATGATATGTAGTGCATGTTTGGTGAGCAATCACCCCCTGCCACACACCCTTGTGGTGGCTTGCAGGGTATTATGTAGATGTAGATGTATTTATTGGTTTGCACGTGACAGCAAACAATTGCTTGCCCTTACTATGGGAGGCATCAAGGAACTCAAATTCTGATTTCAGAGGAATTCCACCAGTGAGTTCGAGAACTTTACCATTTAAACTATCATGAATGTACAATAAACTACCAGAATAAACCTTTACGAAGTCAATATTTCCCAAGTAACTGGTTATTTTGAAGTTTCACCATTTAACATAACAAGTTTTCCGTGTCATTATTGTTTTTAGAGCTTTCCTGCGGTTTTTTGCTATAGTAGGTAGAGAAACTCTGTCTCAGTAAGTAACAAATTTTCCATTTTATGTGCAATACTTTGTTTGCTGCCCGGTTATGAGAGTTAGAGGGGAAAGAAGAATGATGATGATTTCTGCTACGGATTCCAACATACGACAACACTAAGATAAACACTCATTGCTTCCTACGCTGCACTGTTTCAAATGTCGTTTCGATTCACTTAGGCGCACATCAAATCGGTTGTGCGCTAAAGAGAACGGAATGCCTTCGGTGCGAGCCGAAACTTCACATAGCATTGGCCGTACAGTTTGTGTTTTCGTGTGGGCAATAAATATGGTAAAAAATAAATCTCGTATACAGTCATTGCTTAGTACATGCTCAATTTCAATATTATTATCAAATTATACGAATATTACCTTCAAGGCGCCTATGGTTGTAATGAAGAAGATTAGTTAGAATATATTGGAGGAACCATTGGCATACTAGTGTATTGGAAACAAGGAAGTCAGAATGGGGGTACTTGGAAATGATCAGCCCCAACCTACTCGGCAAAACGCGCTACTTATGGCTAATTATCGAAACTGCATGTTTATTAAAATATAAATAAATTTGAAATTGTACCCATATTCCATCGCAGTGGGGTTTGTCAATCTTCATTAGTCTAAGCAATGCATTTTATTTCCTTTTGAGTCAATTTTTTACCTTACAACTGGTTCAAATTTAACCAATTTTAACTACATACGTTTGGTTTTCGTGTTATAGCACTTAAATTGTTTATTGGACAATTTAAAACAATCCATTCTATTGTTCATCTCACTAATTTGTTTTGCTACGTTCGACTTCATGCATGAGCACTGCAAGTAGAATGGTGGTATGTCCGTGCCTATCAATATGGCCGACCTGGAGCGGGTGTATTTGGAATCGTCGTGATTATCTCGAATAGGTAACTAAGGAGTCACGCGGCACAAACACTAATGTTTTTCAAATTTATTGTGTCTGAATCTATAGTTACAACATCATTTATTGTTTTCACTAGAGTTTTTCTCATCTGTCTCGGCTGCAGATCCCCTCAAATGGGATAATACACCATTGAATGAGGCTGTAATCAGCGATTTTAACATACAGAATTTGCGAACCATTCAAGCTTATACCACGTGATTTCTTGGTTACCTACTTGAGATAATCCCGATGGTTTCAAACATCCCAGACTTGTCAAATCCGCTGTGATGCGTTCCCTCCGGTACAATCTAACCGCCTTGGTTGTTATGTTTGTATCCAAACTGAAAAATCACTGATGACGTCATCTCAAGTACACCAGCTTGTCGACCGTGCGTTTGGAGTGATCTGATTCGCATTCCGTCTCTCGTTGCCGGGGCTCTTGGAGTCTGCATCGAAGCACGCTCCAATGCATGAGACGGAACGACATGAATCGAACCAATGTGACTGGTGCGTAAAACTCGAAGCACCCTTGATCAACGGTCATCAACCTATGAGGCGTACTGTTCCCTCTCTCTATGGTTGCTTATTGCATGTAGAACGCCGGAAACTTGTGCATGAATTCATAGTCACTCTAAAGCAATATCCAAACCTTTTTACCCCCTCGAATTTATTACAGTCCCCTTTCGCAAAGGTTATCGAAGGATGTTATATCCTCTTCAGGTAGTCCGCAGTGAGTTTCGGATCAGCAGTCAGACGCATTAATTCCCCGACTGAAAAGTTTTCTCGGAAAAGTTGCGCCGCGCATCATGGCGCGTCTGTAAGCGGATTGAGGAGCGGAATGATGGAATTTGGCGGAGTAGGACGGGAAGTGAAGGAAATAGGGGAGCATCGTGTCTCTCCTTCTCGAGGAATGGGGGGGAGGTGGGGAGGAGATGGCTGGGAGATGACGAGGAGGCAGGTGCCAGCGGATTTACGAAGGATGGGGGAGAGAAGCTGGCATTGAGAGAAGCGAGACTTCGAAAAGAGGGATTGGGGGGATGGAGGGGATTGCTGAAAGAAAGAGGGAGAGAAAATGGGGCGGAAACGGATGAGGATGGGAGAAAAGAGAGCAGCCGGCGAGGACCAAACGGTGAAAAGGGGATGAAGGAGTGCCGAGACTGTAGCTTGCGAGGCCCGCGGTGGTGGAAGTGCCAGGGTGTATTATGTGTTAGCCACGGGAATAAGGGCATCAAAGGGGAAGATAGGCCTTCGGCATGCGAGCAGAAAATGATTTTAACGGGGCGATTTTGCGGAGGACGATAGGGTATAGGAAACGAATTGACAGCAAAGCCGGAATGGAGAATAATGGAGAGGAAGAATATGCCGGCCGGATTGCGTTGGATAAATTGGTGTTGGTGGAATGATGAAGAGGAAGAAAAAAATTGGGAGGGGGAGGGGTTAGGGCGAGTGAATTTTCAGGAGTGAACGTCCTGTGTTGTGCTTTGCTACAAATGGGTAAGAATGATAATTAGCTATCTTCCCCAAATTTTAGTCACTCACGGAGTCTCCAGCTTTCTCGCCAAGGACTTTGAAACAGGGAGTATAACGTTTACTTCCGGTATCAGTACATTATCAATAGTATCAATAAATATCAATAGTACATGATCATCACAAGTTCATAAACGTTACAGCCCTATAGATTATCCCCTAGCTTAAAAGAATTAGATAATATATTGAATCTAATATCCTATCTTCAATCCATATTTATACCTCCTGCACACAACGAAAAAAGTATTTGTATAGAAAAAAATATCTCGATTCATCTCATAATTGGCATTCTCTAATTATTGAGACATTATTTAATATGTACTACTATTTCGTGAAAAATTAATTTTGAGAGGAGGTATGCGTTAAGTGTGGCTATTGGATTTAGTTGGCATGCTTAATGACCGAGAATAACTCAGTTGGAGGAATTACATTATAAAAAGAATTGGGGCTTCATGTGCCACTTCCCAAATTAGTACCCCAATGATGACGCGGCTTTAAATTTCATTTTCCCTCATTACCTCAACACAAAATATGCAAACATTTGGCGTAGGTGGTGCTTTTCCTGGTGAGGTGCAAAATAAACCTAGTGCAGCAATATGCCAAATACTTCACTCAATCGCTAATTACCACCAACTTCATCGTAGACTGCGTCCTGATATGGCCTGTGGGGAAGAGCACGGGGAGGCGGCTTGAGGCATTTGACTCGACTTGAGGCCGGGGATAGAGGTTGGCGAAGTGAGGATGAGGGGAAAGGGGGAGGGGAGGAAGAAGGGAGTTTTGCTGGCAAAGGCGAGAACATATCCCCCTTTCCCCAATCGGGATCGGTAGAAGCATAAGCTTCGCAAGGGGCGCGGGAGGTCGCGACTTTGGAGGGGTGGAGGTGGAAAGGCGAGGAAACGAACATTTACGTGCTCGCAGGAATCCCGTGTGTGCTCGTACATGCATAGCAAAGGAGCAGAGGGTTTTGGTGCTTCGGCGAGGTGTGTGCCTGTGTGTATATGTTGTGGAGGTGGAAGGAAAGAAAGGTGAAGGAGGAGGTGAGCTGTGGAGGGTAGGGAGGCAGTTTGGCAAATTCGAGGAGAGAGGGAGTGCCTCTCCCTTCCTCTCTCTCTCGTTCTACACAATAATGTGATCTGCGGTGCGGAGGCGCGTTGAAGAGGGGGGTTGTATTAAGGCGGGTGTGAGGAGTTAGTCCTCGGGAAGGGTGTCTGCGTTGGTTGTGGGGCACGGTTGGAGGAGGGAGGGAAGGAGGGTGGATGTATGTAGTTGGGCCTTGTGGGGGGGGATCGGAGGGGGTTGGTTGTCTCTCGGGAAGAGGCGAATTCTCCCGAGGGGGAGGAGGGAGTTGGAGATTAAGGTGAGGCGGTGGGGGGAGGGGGGTTCGGATGAATGACATTACGGATGAGTCTAGTATTTAGAATCCAATTTGTGAGAAAGTAGAGGGAGAGAGAGAGAGTCGGTGGGGAGTTAATATGGTCGGCGGAAAAGAGAGGTTTTTCGAATAAAAATTGGGCGTGCGTAAATTGAATGAACGGCCGCTCAGAGAATAATACGCAGCGCAAGGGAGACGAGTGAGCTGAAGACGTTTTTGACGTTTACTTTTGGGACGAAATTGCGGGAAATTTTTTCGCTATTAAGCTATTTTGTGGAACTATTTCGTATAGCTCTGGAAGGTGTTTTTTATCAAGTTACGTATGTCAAAAATTAAAAAGTATGTATCCATGTGTGGGCTAAAATTCAGATTGATCATAAAGGTTCTTATGAAATGACAATAACGTTTGCCAGGAGTTCAAACGTCAACTCAGACAAAATGTTGAATAAAATCAAATAAGTCTTTGGATTATTCCCTGATTGAAGTTCGCAGTGATATTCCGGCTTTCCAATTAAACAGCGTGTTGTGCTTCCTCTTGTGATAACAATTTGACGCATCTCCTGGGACCTGCAGTATACGCTGGGCGAATTACATTATTCCCTTAGTTGTTCGTAAGCCAAAGTTGGCTCTGTTTTAGTGCTGCTCTGACAGGAGTCAATCGAATAGCAAGCACTCCATATTACCTAATTATTCTAAGCAAAATGCAATTATGAGAACTCAGGAACTGTAGAACACTTATCATTACAGATTCAGTACACCTTGTTTTTGAATGATATATTTTTTATAATTTTGCCATTATGTGGCCATATTAATTTATTAGTATGCTTAAAAAGCCCGTATATTTTCATTTCTTGCAGCGGACTTATCTCAGAATTCGTCTCAAATAGTGCCTGATGGTGAGAATCACTGATGGAAACCTTTGCGCAGTGTCGGTGAGTGGATTCTTTACTGTCTTGATAATTTCTAGTAATATCGTGTGTAATTTAAGCAGTCGGTTAAGAACTGAAATATTTGGTATCTCACTTGGTTCAGAAACCAATGTGTAGGACTGATTCAGACTCTGCTCGTGGGAAATGGAATTTTTAAAGATGATCATTACTGCAATACGTTTATACCGCAGGACCATTCACAGGTAGTATAGAATATATGGGCTCTCTTTAAAATATAAGAAGATAATTATAACCTGACTCAAAGTATTAAGGTGTTATTCGCACCTACCTATTATTATGGAAAGTATGGAGCGAGGAAAATGACAATTTCGGGTCTCTTCTCATTAGGTTTACTTTGACTTAAGAGATCGTTCTGCTTACAACACTGATCGACCTCACCTAACATAAGCAATTTTGACTCTTGTTCAACTGCCAATGGATACCTCCGGAAGTAATCACTAGGTGACTGGTGAAATCTATCCTTAATGTATTTATAATGAGCACACGGAAAGAGGATACAAGTATTATAATAAAAGAGCCAGGTTGCTCGTCCAGGGCAAACCGTAGATGTGGCTAATTTAAGTAGTTTAATATTGCATTTGGGATGTAAGAGAAGCAAGATTTAGGTAGTGAATTGGTGGGACTGAAATTGAAATTGTGGATTGAAAAAAAATTGGGAAGCATTGGACTGAATGAAAATTTTCATCCGCGCTGGAACCACCGAAGCCGTTCACATATCCTTCGTTCGCTTTGCTTGGCGAACATTTGGCTGCTACAAGTAAATTGCGACGGCGTAATAGCTTCCCCCAACCGGAGGTTTGATGCGTTGTCGGCGCGTTGGAGCACCGTAGCCCCGTGGCTCCGCAGGTAATTCGGTTGAGCCCGAGTGTAAAATATGTTTCCAAATTACTTACAAACGCGCGAGCGCTAAGGACCTTCTGCAACCCCTTTAAACTGTGGGAGGGGCTCAGGGCTTGTATCTTTTGGCTTCCAATTTAATTCCCCAGCACGTTGTCTTCCGAATAACGTCATGTAGCATTTTTTCTCCTCCACTTTTATACGGGATGGAAAGAGTCTTGTTTCTGCGGGTCTTAATCCTGTGCCGTGAAGGTAGCGGGTGAATACATCGGGTGTTTGAAGGCACGTACGCCGTCCGCTTACGTATTCGTTTCCGTGCGACGTTGTTCGCCCGAAGGAAAGAACCTTTTCACGTGATGCAATCATGATAAAGTGATTTTCCGTGATTTTTGCACGTCTCAAAAGATTTCGAGGGGGAAATACGATTAAGCGCAGTATTGTGAAGGAAATAACTGCGAACAAGTTTTTCGTTCTGCAATACCTCCGTCTCTCTCAATTCAATGCTATCAGAAGTGCTTTCTGTGCCTCGAGTTTTTATTTAGTCGTGCCACAATTGACTGCTATCTAAGAGTAGAGATATTTTAAGAAGGACATTTTACGAGCAGAAAAATATTCACTAATTTTTTTATGTAATCATTCAAAAGGAAATACAAATAGTATTCCTCTTGCAATTTGGAACAATAACACAAAGAAAAAGCATTCATTCTTTTTTATTGGGCTCTGGATTTACAGTGGGAAGTAATTTAATGCAGGTGCAGAATCTAAATTTATTCCTTTAGAGAGTGTTACTATTATCAAGAGTTTTTTTTAGAGAGAAGTTAATATAGCAAATATTTTTAGCTGAAAAAATATATCATTTTACCCTCTATCAAGGGAGATGATAAATAAGTGACGTGTCATAAGTGTAAGCGTAAATAAAGAAAACCCAGGGCCAATGTGTGCAAAACAGCTGAAAATTAAGTATTTTTGAATGTCTTAGATCACATAATGCAAGAATCGATAACAACGCTTTATGTAACCATGCCGTCGGGATTGGATTAAAAGAGACGCGAAAAATAAAAGATATGCGTGCGAAAGATACGCAAGTGTGATAGAGAGATACGCAAGACGCCTGTGCAAGGTATGGATTGAAAAAGGATATCCACCATAAAGGGGTTGCAATGGAATTCATGATGAGCTTAATGACTTCCCTTGTGGTAATGATATGACTATTGTAATAGCGAACTGAAATAGTAAATATTGGGGAGGATTATCGAAAGAAATTTTAGGCCAAGTACATGCTTACATATTAGTCATCGTTAAAGTAGTTTGATAGCATTAAATTGCCATCAAATTACAATACCTATGCCTTGGCCTATACATTTGACTCAACTCAATAATTTGATTCCAGCCAGCGAAAATATTTTTGATGCTGCAGAAAAATGTAAGTTTCAGTTTTCATGTGACAACTTTTAAGTTCGACAACGTTTAAGCTCGACCGAAGATTCGTAGAAGGAAAATAACAGAATTTGAGTATGAGTTGATTTAGTGTATAGTACTTATGAGGTTCAGTGAAAAAATGGAAATTTTAATGTTTAGATCATAGAGTGAGAGTTTGAGGAACAAAATAAATCGAGTGGAGTTAACCTTACATTGGCACATCTGGTGTGAAAAGATTGACCAAGAATACGCTCGGGGGGATCGGGTTGGTGTGGTGGCTAGAGTACTGGCCTCCCATCCCGAGGGGCCGGGTTCGATTCCCGGCAGTGGCGCATTTTTCAGTGGAAAACCGATCCCCACTTGAGTGTCTAGTGGAGGGCATTTCAAGTTCAATACTCCGTCCGTCGGATGGGACGTTAAGCCGTGGTCCCCCTGGCGCCTTTCGTTAAGAGTAGGCTAATGCCGACGCCGGGTTTCTCTCCACCCTTCCTCCGTTCCCTGAAAACTCCTACCATTATCCATTTATCCACCTATCCTATAAGGCGCAAATGACCTTAGCTGTCGGTCGCCTCCCCAAAATAACCAACCTAACCAAGAATACGCTTGGTATTGAATGATGGTGATGGTGAAGGGACGAACTAGTTGAGGTACGAGTGGTAGTGGGTTATTTGACTTCTGAGCAGGAATGAAATGAAGGCTGGGGCGCAAGGGCCAGAATTTTGAAGGCTCTTTGCCAGGAGAGGAGTCAATGGAATAATGAACTTGTTCGCTGAGATATAAAGATAATTCAATTATATATCAATTTACCAAGTCTATTTTATTCATTTACTTGGAAAATACTAATAGTAGGGTAGACCGGGGCAGGTTTGGTACAGGGGCAAGTTTACACACTGCTTATTGCTCACAAACTGTTGATTGGAGAGCAGCAATTGTCACATCAGGAGAGTCATAGGGACCGCCATTTACATTTATGTAAGTCTGCAGTCATAGAGACGAGTGACAATCAATAGAGAGCAGTATTTATGATTTTTCTTTTAGTGAGTAAACTTTTTCACCACTACGATGGCATTAATAACTTCTATACCATTAGATGTTCACAACTCGTTATGGTTTATCCGGTTTGACTGTTCTTTTGCTGTTAATATAAGATATTCAGTTGAATACCTACGTCGTGAACCAAACTTATATGTTACATTTTGTCTAAAATGTGCCGAAGGGGCAAGTTTACACAAGGCACATGGGGCAAGTTTACACATTCGTCAAATCGTGTAAAGGTGCCCCGTGCTTTTCAAACACTAGAACACCTGAACTCACCTGCATACTTAGAACGTCTGCGCGGTCATTTGTGCTGAATTTGATAGATCATAGGGAGTATAGTTTAATTTTGCTTCTTTTCGAGGCAATTAGAGGAACATTAAAAAATTTATATTAAAAATATAAAAATTTTTCACTTCATAATGGACCGTCCGATTCTTTCAAGACTTTTGCTGTGGTCGTCTGCCCCAAGAAGGGACAGAAATATCCTTAACTATTCATTCTTTTTTACCATCCGTTCCAAATGATATTGTTAGAAGCGTGCGTCAGAAGCGTAGCGCAAAAGTCTACCCTCTTGGACTGAACGAGAAACTACAGGAGTGGATTGGTTTCTGGGTTTTTAAAATGGCACAACTCTTTATGAATCAGGGCAACTCAATCTACTAGCCTTGCGGGAGCTACTAGTTTCAATTGGACATATATCGCGGCTTTCTTCAAAAATTTGACGATTGTCATGAACCACCTCAAGATCGGCTCATCAGATATTTGGAATGCAGATGAAACTGGCGTGATCGCAATTCACAAGCCTAATAATTGGACTGAAAGGATTCCGCCCGAGCGGTAGAATCGCATCCGCTGAAGGAGAGACTCTTGTTACAATGGCAACACCTGTAAATTCTGCTGGTTACAGCATGCCTATATTCATCGTGTTTCTCACGGTAAACTGCCAGCCAAAATTTGTTCGTGACGGCCCTGTTGGCTCTGAAGGAGATGCCAACCCCTCATGTTGGACAGTTGAGAAAAATGGTTTTATTTGGCAAACACTTTGTTCATCATGCTCGATGCTCTCCTGAGCGGCCATGTCTATTGCTTCTCGATAGCAGTGATTGGCACCTCTCAATTGAAGAGCTAATCTATGAGTAAAATTCTTTCGGAGGTTCACGATTTGTGGCCTCACACAGTATTTTTGAAGTGAAGCTATACATAAATTGAAGTTACATGGTTAGGTTACTGTGTAAGAAATTTTTTGTCATAAAAGATGAGCAAATAGTTAAAATTATTTTCTTCTTTTGTTTTTGATTTTGTCTATTAGAAGAAACAGTTCGATCGTTTTAAAGAGAAAAGGGTATTTAAAATGACGTTTTATAGGAGCCTTGAGTCGGATATAGCGCTAAAATTCCTATTAAACTAAGAAGTAAATGTAAAAAATAGGAAATCAAGTTAAGTAGTCACGGGTGAAAAGATACAGGCTATATACCCTCTAAGAGTATTAGAAAACGCAGTAGCAGAGCATGCATTGGATGCTTAATTGCTAAAGGGCACCTTGCGTGGTAAGTCCTTCTACTCATTTCATTAACCTGTTTTAAGAATAGCGAAGGGTAGAAAGATGGTGAAAAGCATGGTGTCACATTAATGGAAGATGTCTTGAGGGGTTTCTAACTTTTTACTATTCCTCCATAATGCTGTTATGCACAATTGAAAAAGAGCCCTTCCATTAGTCATACGAATAAGCCTCGAGAATATCGTTGTAAAATCCACGGTCTGCTATTAGAAATAAGGCCTTTACTCCGGTAGAAGCTAATTTGTTCCGCCGCAATCCAGTGAAAAGGAATTTCCCAGTTAAAAATTTGAAGGCAATTTTACCAATGTCATTTGAAAAGCCTGTCAATTTTTGATTAACTAATGAGTTTATAGTTTGCTCAGTCAAAATAGTTCCTTTATTTGTAGTTGGCCTTGGAAACTAGCTGACGTTAATATATTTAAACTTACAGCCCCGCGCTATGCTGCACATAATAGTTCTACTTCAGTCATATTGGCGCAATAATGTCTACAAGTTCTATTTCTTCAAAGACAGTCATAAAATTGATGGTTTCTGGCGTTACTTTATGTAATTTTCTTTCATGCATAATGGATGATAGAAAAAACTTCGTATTTCCACAATTATTTATCTCACACTACGACCATGGTTTTGACGATTAACGTCATCATAACTCAATCATACTGTCTTGGGAGTCTTCCATTTGATTCATCCGGGTCCTTTTCTATTTCCTCTTTCATCTACCCATTTTCTCTTCATTAAAACACATTATTATCCATTCAACTACGTTATTATATATTTAACTGTCATATGCTATATACTCTCATATGCTATATTCTCTAACACGACCAAACCTAGGAAGAAAAATCTCTTCCAGCCTATCATTTTTTTGAAACAGACATTTCCCGTTCCCTGGTAACTGTTTATTCCTCTCTCTATGTTAGCTGGGGGGGGCCCTGGTGGCACGTTGTGGTACGCCCTCATTTTTTCTTACTCATTTTGAAAACACCTGTAAGGTGCAACGTTACCACTAGTTTTGGAATAAAAGTTATCGTTACTCTAGATTCCCCACTTTCATACAACAATCTGAAATATTTAAATATTTTTAATGCCAGATTTACCCCATTAATCTGAAATTCGTCTCTTGCTGTCTCTCTTACGACCATCTATTCCCTGCGGACTTCAATCTAATTAGCCCTGAACCAAGTCGTCCTATTTGAGCAATTTTAATGTTTACTCTAATGATCATCATCAATATTTACTCCGACCGGTGTGTTGACCGCGGAAGAAAGGTCGGTAAGGCAGCCTGGCAACCCAAATGTGGTGGCCTCGAATCCCACCTTTGGTATGGCATTCGTATTTGTCTTAGTATTAAGCTAGGCTCGGTGGTTCGATGCAAATTTAGCAGTTGGAACGTTTTATTTTCTACCATTCTACCATCTACTACTGATTCGCTTCAAGGATTTATTCATTCCATTAAATGGAATCAGAATTTAAATAAAACTTTCTTACATTCTTGAGCCGCGCAAATAGGGGAAATTCTCGCTATAATTTCAGAAAAATCACGAAATTCGTCATAGGTTATCAGTTATATGATCGTCTAAAATACACTATGGCTGATTTGACCACTTAAGGCGATGTGTCTTTGCTATTTTCCGTAAGAGGCTTATAATTACATAGGTAGTGATTTAATGAGAAGATGCATTCGTTGTGCAGTCTTGATTTATCTCCCGAAAAATCTGTCAACCAGGGTTTAGGTTGATGCATTATAAAACACTGGTCGCTCAAGAGCTGAGTATTTTACGTTTGCGTGAAATACAATCTCCGTAAATAGAGCCCCTTATAAACTTAATCCTTCTTCATCATGGTCCCTGCGCATTATCTTGGGTGCACTTACCCTTAAAGCTATTCTCTAATTCAACAGGGGCACTCTCCAAGAACGCCTTTAAACCCTGTGGACTTTAAGAGACTACCTCATTGACAGCATAGGATAAATGTATTTGCCTTAGGATGTGGTTTTACCTTAGAATGCCTTGGAGGCGGTAGGTTGGAGAGATTGCTTCCTGAATTTGAAATCACATGTGATTTAATTTACGTCCGAACCGTGGAGGAATGATGTGCATTCGTGTTTTACTATAAGCTCGTGGGAAACGGCTTTGTGTTGCTTCCCAGTGATATAATTGGGAGAAGTTTTTTATTCAAACTTTTGCCTGGTTGTTTTCGAAGCAGTATTCATTATTTTCATTACGATTTAAATGAGTAGACCGCTGGAAAGTGTAAACTTTCTCCCATCACTAGAGATACTATCCTATTTTTGTTTCCTGCTAGGTCTAAATTCTGATATTAAGGCATTGGGCGTTAAGTTGTAGTTGTTTCGTGCCGGATATGAAGGAGCCAACAAAATGAAAATGAGTTGGATATGGTATTTTAGCCGAAATTTTTTAAACGAGCTGTGCGTGGTATTAACCGTGGAAATTATGTTCCTCCTATGAGTATAAACTGTCATTGAACTATTTAATGGGGACAAGTACTAGTTGATGATTACCTCAGGTCGTCCAACGATCTCTACAGATACGAATTTGGGAATTCCTTTTGATGACATAGCAATAAGATTCCTTTTCCATTTACTCTATAATGTGTTATCTTGTGATGGACAACTTAAGTAAATCTTTATCTTATTCGTTTCCGAAAATCAGATATTTTCCCGCACTGAGGATACACGACATAGCTTTGTGCTCGGATTCGCATATGCTAATATTATTAAAATTATTGTACATTTTAACACTGCGGGGTAGCAACTCGAATTTAATATATGAATAATATTATTTAGCTTCAAACAAGTGTAGTATCCCACCCATTCCATGTATTAGATTTTCATTGCATTCATCAAAAGTTTCCAGTTTTCTCGAAAAATACCTTCTCCAAGTCAATAAAAATGCCAAAGCATCATAATGTTCTCGATTAGGTACGTCTTTCACAAATATTTTTATAGATTCGATGGCATCACGAGTGTCACGACAATGCCAAGGATCAGCATCCCTTGAGATATAGCTTGCTCTCTCTCTCTCCTTCTCCAGCCTTCTTGTTATTATTCTGAGCACTGTACGGAATGATTCTAAAAGTTCCATAGCCTCCACAAACTGTTTTTTTTCTTCTTGGCAATAACGATATACATTCTATACCTAGTTCACTGACCATATTAATGTCCCGTATTAATCCTGCGGAGTCTTCCACAAAGTCTCTGCTCTAAAATTAGACTCTTTAGAAATGACTCTCTAGATGGATGATTATTTATTTCTTATAATTTTATAATAAACCATACTCGCTGCAATTTCTCACACGCTATAGCTAACATTCCTGAACTACACATCTCTGAGGACATTAAATTCATTTCATGTATCCAACCCCTCTCGCCTATGATTTTTCCGTACAATTCCTTCACCTTGCCGTAATCCAGCTGTACGGGTCCTTCAGTGATGGAATTATTCTCTTTTGCTGCTACATTTCGATCGCCTTCATTCCAATTCATGGCGGCTGACACATGCTGTTCTCTCGTTTGAAATTTTTTGATTACGACATTTAATTCTCTACTCTAAGTGGTCTCTCATATGCATTCATATCTTCACCATTTGGCTTGGATTTTCCTTGATCTCCATCAGTAATAATGTTATTCTACATGTAACCTTGTCGATTTCCGCTATGATTCTCTCTAATCTCCTGTTTATTATTTGAAGCAACATCGTTTGGTTCTTGCTCCTTCATATTTTTCGAAGGTGGAGAGCTGTCGGCGAATTTATTGATGCGTTGCTTTTCCATATCCATGCGGGATTTTGATTAATTCTCGTTGATCTTCAAAACCATTAGTCTTGATGCAGAGTAAGTAATGCCTGGATTGGTGAATTTGGAGTGGAAAGAGACAATGATGCTGCCGGTAAAAAAAATTCACAGTGTTACCTTTCTGTTTCCGTATCAAAAGAATCGTATGCTTTTGCAAAGTGAATCGCATGCTCAAACGAGGTTCCCGATTGATTGGTTCATGACTACCTGCCTTGGCTCGGTATCCCGGCACTCGCTAACTCCCCGATTGAACCACCGAGGGAATCGAAAACAGAAATTAGTCTCACAAAACTCGTATCGTAGCTTTCAAATGGCGCCACGTTCCCGTAACTCAGTTTTCCTTTTAAAATTTTTTTTTCTTCGCCACCCCTTTGACTTGGCCACTCGCTCGCGTCTGTGGCGTATCACAAGTACGGCGTGATGGATGATAATTCCGCTGAAAGTTTCGCGGGAGTCGCGGTCCGAGCGACAGACAGAGAAAAACTACTCTCATTGGTGTTGTGCGGTCGCCTGGCGGAGTTGAAAATAAGTTTTCTAATCGGTTGAAACTTGCTTCCTGCCGTCGCTGCTCTCCCTCCACAGAGAAGCAGTACTAGTGCGGGCCTCGCTCAATTTTTATCTGGATTTTTTTTCACCCTCTTTGCTCCCCCACTGATTGCTTCGCACGCGAATCATTGCGATATGGATGACCTTGATTACAGATTTAATAACCACTCCCGCCTTCCGTTTGTGGATTCGGCTTTCGTTTCGCAGGAATCGGATGCTGTGCGCCACTCTTTCCCTTCAATCCTCCAGCGTAACTTCATCGTTTCATTGAGGAGAGTAAATTTTTTGCTACGACTCTCCTCTCTTCCTATTCCCATCCCTGTTCATGGGTTATTATATTTTTTCAGGAGTAAATCCATTTTTGAGTTTTTTTGTATCTTTATTTTACTCTCGGCAGGCCGGAAGAAGCAATTTCGATTCCGGGAGCAAAGGAATCTGATGGCTTCCCGTTTATATCCCGCTGCTGTCTTTTATTTCTGCCTCTCTTAGGCCCCTCGAGTTTTCAAACGATTTACCACCTTCGGCATCTCCCTTTCAGAAATATCAATATTTATACATGCACGCCCTCAACCACCCTCTCTCGTTCCCTTTACTCGGCAAACCACTCACCCATCTCCCTCCTCTTCCACCCCCTCCCCTTCCAACCTCTGGCTTCAAGGGGCGGCGGCGTTACCTCCGCGGGAGCATTTTATGGGCACACGTGCGAGAGAGGTTGAAGGGCTCATAGCAGCGGGCATGAGATATCCCCGGTGGAAGGAAGTGTAACTGGGGAGCGCAGGAAAGTTTTGGGGTGAAGGAGGGAGGAGAGAAGAGGGGGGTAGTTTCAGTGGGGAGGGAGGTTTGTTGTTCGGGGCGATAGAGGAAGGGTGCGGGAATGAGTGGCTGAAGATGAAGAGGTGTACGAGGATGAGCGGGTGGAAAATTTTTGGAGTGAGCAGAGGAGTCGCTATCCCGCTCTAAGGGAGAGGGAGTGCGTTGAAATCGTGAGTAGCGGGGAGAGGAGTAGAAAGCCTGATTCCGGTCATCATATATTGTCCCTTAGTGTTTTCAGTTCAAGCAGTCACGTTTATGTGCTAATCAGGCTTGAGAGCTTCGTTTCATTTTATTTGCTCTCACTTTGTGACGAAATGCGTGTTTGTAGAAAGGTCTGTCATTTGGCGATCCTCTCGCATTGCTGAGGTGAAAAATATTGTTTAATTGCCCGAGTATTGAGTGCAACCTTATTTGGTAGATATTTGGCAAGTCGACTCATAGTTTTGGAATCCAAGTAACACCTTCCAAGGTCTCTGAACGGTATAGTATATCAAACTTTCGATTGGAAACTGTTACCTTTCCCCAATAAATAACGCGGTGAAAGCCGTCCTGATGCAATTAAGCACAGGTTATATTATTAGGCTATATAAATGTTTCTAACATTAGTCCTTCAGATGTTGAAAGCAATCAATTTTTCTACTCCTAATTGCATTTTAGCCTTTATGCATTTTAGCCTAATTGGATTAGGTATAAGCCTATATGAACTCTGATTCACACTATGAATATTAATTAATAGGATCCCTTTAATTATTCATAATTACATCGTTAGGCTTTTTTCATAACGTTATTAGTAATTGTTGCTATTTGCTCTATAACTCTTATCAAGATTGCTTCTTCATCTGTCGCATCGAAGAAGTCCTGGTATGGCTTGATATAGCGTAGGAAATTCTATGCTATTGTTATTTTATTAGTGGGTTTTTTTATATTTCTTCATGCCCCGAAGAACTTAAAACGCGATAACTGGAGCTATCAATAGCATTAATAAACAGTATAATGATAATAATTTTCATCATAAAATTAATTAGTTCAGATAAAATATTTTATAGTTATTAGCGACATATAATGTTTCAGTATACTGCAAGTGCCGTTAGCCTCTACTTTTTGTTTTTCGTGCAGCATCTATCATGATAACTTCTTTAATATGAGTGAGCCTGGAGTGAATGCATCTAAAGGAAACATTGAAATACAAACAGACGCTCGTCCTTACTTTCTAATCGCTACATACCGCACGACACTAACCCGTGACTTAATGCATCCGTAAGTTAAAACTATTCGCGTTGATATTCCTGTACTTGGTAATTCTATTATTGTGACTAGAAATTTTACTTGACTAGGGTTTTGTCGAACCAGTAAATTTGACAGCCTGCTATATTCAACTATGAAGTGATGTCCGCTCTTCAATAGGTACATCATTCAGCACCGCAACAGTAGATTTAAACTTTATATAGCAAGAGGTTATCACCTACCATTTTAATTGCCTATGCTAATGGACCTTTTTGCATTTGCATAAGGGCAATTGCAGATTAAATCTCCTTGTGAGGAAATTTAAGGACCGGAATCAACCTATTCAACGACTTTCTTAAACCATATAATGATTAACATCTCAGACTGATTGTGACATATGCTCCCTTTAACTCTTATTTAGCTGCAAAATATCAGAAAATCCCCTTATATTAAATGTTGAATAGTACTACTTAATTAAGTATCTGGCTGTAGTAAATCCTACCAACAATCATACGATCAGTGCAGAGGAATGCTATCTTGTCACTGTTCTCATTTTAACGAAATATAGGTAGATAAATAGGTATTCCGTGGCAATCCTTTAAAACAAACGCATTAACCCATTATTGCACTGAGGGAAACTTGATGCCGATCTCCTAGCTCTCGCTGGAACTTTGTAAAATAATATTGTTCATACTGCTTGTATTCCTGGGAGTTGTTCAATAATTTAAGATAGACATCAGCCTCACATTTCAGCGAAACCGTCGCTCTTCCAAGTCATCATATCATCCCGCTTTTCACACGCTACACATAAAACGTCAATTTCATATAATTTTTGTTAATGTTAATGATTTATGTGGATTACAATAGTAGCACTTAATGTCTTTATGAATGCTATTTATTATATTTTTTCTATAAATAGGTATATTTTTATGATTAGGGGAACAGGAAATGACCATCAAAATGTCCGTTAGGCAGGATTCCATATTAAAGCAAATAGAATGTTTTGGCAGACGGCAGCGCCTTTGATTTGTATTATAGTTCTACGATGCATTAGTTTAACCGTTTACGCCAATAAAACCAATGATTGGTTCCGTGAATGTGAATAGACAGTGATTTAAAAATTTAGTTATGATCATCTCGGATGCATACTCTTCTTTTATACCTTTCGTCATATTTGTGTAATGGTGACAATCACTGCAGTGATCCCAGGCATCCCAAATACGGTAAATCTTAACAACATCAGACGTGTAGTTTATGTTAAATAATAAGACATATTTATGCTTCCGAGAAATTATGATTTATACAGCTCACAATTTCTATCCTTGGCGAGTGCGATAGAATATTCAAAAAAAGACTGACAATTATATTAGTAGAGATTCCACCGATACGTGCATACATTGGCCCACCTGGCAATTGTGCATTTGATGACAATGCATCCACTTGACAATGATGTATTCTCCAATGCCAACTTCGGTCACCAGTTGAGTTCTTTCTATGAAGTGATTCTTCATTTTGTTTTGGTAACTTTATACCAATGTCAATATCCATAATTCCTCAAAAGCCAAGTAAAAATGAGGGGCTGGTGAGGGTGAAAGTGACGTAAAAGTGCCTCTTTGGTGAAAAACTGTCGATTCTGAGGAAAGAAGAAAGGATTGTACGAGTCGTACAATAACAGCGACCGTAGAATTATCACCATTTCAAGGGTAGACACGATTTTAGTTTATTCACTGTCAAATGAGCATGGCTCTGATCAGGGTGGTCAAAGCTGCGCTGTTATTTCGAGGTATGGAAAAAGATTCTTCTGCCGCAGCCTAACCTTACCAATAAAATAGAATTGTGAATTAAGTAGACGAATTGGGTAACATTAGTGCTAACTACCACATTGATGCTCATAATGATAATTATAGTCTTTATTAGGACGAGAGTGAGACAAAACTGTCCATTATGCCATCGAACCCTTCATCAAAATATTTGCACAAAATTATGATTGTTATTATATTCACACTTAACATTTGAAGCAGGAAGATATAAAGCATATCATTCAGGAAATAGTAAAAGTAAGTACATGAAAACAACATTCATTCACACTGTACATCAATATCAGAAAAATCATGGTGAGTGAAATTATTTAAACCTGTGGGAAAAATATGAGGATCGTTATACTTACATCCTTTATGAAAAAACTCACTGCAGGAAAACACCTACACAAGGAGGAGGGAGTGAATACCCTGTGAAATCGTACTAGCTAGCGTTTTACTACCTGCATGGTATACATATGGCGCTTACAAAGGCTGTATGATTCTTCGGTGGCTGTGCAAGGGCGCTCGTCCGGGATCATGTCAACCAATAACCGACTATTTTCTAACCGACATCTCGTCAGTGACTTATCGTAAACGGACGCATCGTAACCGCGACATCAAGTAATCGCAACACTTGGTAATCAGACAACTGGTAACTTACTATTTCTTAAACGTCTCAGCTTGTATGTGGCCATTTGGTTACCGGAAGTGCAGAAATCGATTACTGGGGCGTATGGAAAATTAGCATAGTTTAGTTAACATAGACACGTGGCATGAAAGGAATGGCTTCCGTACAATAACTAATGCTTTAAACAATGCAAATATCGATATACTTTCACACTATCAGTGAAACAAAAATGGTTTGAACGAAAACAGTGAAAATCACCGCAAACATTAAAAAAAACTTGCAAGACAGGGAAAATACGAGGGCCGGACCTATCCCAGTGGGTCGCACGGGGAGGCTGTGATTTCTTAAAAATCTCATATCTTAGGAGCAATTTGGGGTAGAGGCAAACTGTAAACGGTATTCGATGCAGTGTTATAAAACTTGGGCAATGTGATGCTCGCCAGGGTGAGTGGGCTAAGTGGAGTGGATAAACTAGCCTGACGGAGTGTGCGAGCTTAGGCGCTAGTTCCGGAATTGGACAGAGTAGGTGTCAGTACTGAGCCTGACCGCTATTTGTATTGGTTGGGGAAGACCGTACGACACGGCCAACGCATGAAACTAGGTGGCCATATCACTGGGATGAAATCCTTTTAAAACATACGCTCATTGATAAATGAACAAGACATATATTGCCTTCGCAAATTAAAAAAATGTGCTGCTAACACTGCTTCGCATACTATACGCAGTGTTCATTGAGCACATGATAACCGTTACTCTGTGTCGACAGCTTGAGTCATACCAGACAACGTATATTATAGCGAGGATTTACTATGCTTGCTTTATTTCACTATACTTACAAACTGATCTATGGTTTTCAGAATAAAATATTTTACACCAAAACTCTAATTCTAGGTCAGTTTTTCAATATTACCTACCACCTATTCTGTACTTTCCTTTTTGCAAACAAATCTGTTTGCATAAGTTATATTTACCTCAGATTAATGTCAAAAATATCAAGATTTGTGAAAGTAAACACTTCTCTTTAAGCTGTTATATGCTTTTCCCTTTCTCCATCTACAGAATGAGATGGATAATGGTACGATTAGTGAAAATGGTTCCAGATTGTAATGTGAAAGGGCAAAATTTTGATTCAATTTTGGTCTCTAATTTCGTTTCACCATGCGCAAAAGACTGTTCCATTACTCACTCACTCCTGAGTGGTCTGAGATGGAACGCTTGGCATCTGAAAGTGGCTGGTTTCATCTCTGTACTCAAAACTGCCAGGGATAATTGATCACGCTATCTCTTTTTTTCACTCTCCATGCGCATTTTCCTTTTCACGGCGCAGATTTTTACATTTTAAGCTGTATGCTAGAGAGAATAATGACTGACTACTAGATTGAGCTTGATTCCATATCACTTTTGGCAAGTTTTGTAACTTTTTCAGGTAATAGTGAGGGTCCTTGCGCTTTTTTAAAACCAGTGAGTAATTTGTAATACCTCTATGTAGACTATGAAGTTCATTTTTCAATTGACTATCGTATAGAAACAACACATAAGTAGAGTCTTATATTATCGTAAAAGATGCCAACTCTTTTCAGTACTGGATGGAACTGGAAGTCCAAAATAATCTTGAGCACTTGTAGAGATAATAAATGTTCTTTTAAACTCATTACACCACTAGTTTTTCTCTCTTTTTCAATTGTGAAAATATCTTATTTATTAAAAAAAAATTCTCCTTTGCCGGAACTCAAACCCAGAACCCCTTCGTCCTCCGGTGAGATACATTTGCCGATACGTTATGATGGCCATCTAGGCAGAAGTTCTTGATTTGGTATTATCAGGAATTTGGTAGTTTTACTGGCTAATAATCCCGGCAGGAAAATTAGTGGGCTTTAGTTTGAGTCTTGGTGAAAGAAAATTATTTTTTTCTGTGGAAAATCGGATTTTGTGCGTATTGACGAGTAACTCCACAGAGTTTTTCTTGTGGACAGTACATAGCCCTTGAATCAGTATTTCGGATAAAAAAGAGCCCTTTTGATGCGTAACTGATGATACAGAACTATTACGGTAGTCTCTGCTGGTGATTATAATGATGCATTGAAAGTTGAACGTGTGATCATAGTTACATCATATTTTGAGATTGGACAATCATCTCTGAAGATGCTTTGGGTATTTTTGTACCGGGAGCAAATGTGCTGGTATTCAATTATTTCCGCATTTTTACTTCTCAAATTCCGGTTAATATGTTCGTTTGAGCCTCAAGAGGATGTGACATTTTTGCGCGGCGATATCGCTCCGTGCTTTGTGAAACAAAATAGTGAGTAAAAAATATTACGAGTTTTTAAACTACTTTTTATTAGCTAATAACGGAATAAATATTTTAATGATGAAGATTACGCACGATCGAGAGTATTTTTTTCACTATGATTGATTTTATACTCTAGAATTTTCTTTTGTTTCCACTTTAGATGAGCAGTGTTTCTCTTGTGTTGTCGTAATTTACATGTAAAACGAGCATATTATTCAATACGCTGTATGACACGTGTAACGTTCCATGAATTGCGGTTGACTTCGTGGCTTTTTGCGATCATACAGTAGAATTAGGAATACTAGTATATTCCACAGATCTGTTATTAGAAAGGTACTACCGATTTTTGCCGCTAGAACATTTTTCAAACATTCTATTTCAGCTGAAGATGGACTAGTGGCCGAAATCGGTAGTATGTATCTAATAAAATATGTGTGAAATACCTAGCACACCTTATCCTTATTCGTACGTATATACTTCTGTTTTTACAATTTAAGTATCACGTAATCGTGAAATCTTAGTTGAGCTGATTCCTAATGACGGCGCGGCGGTCTATAATAGGGAAGCTCTTTATCTTTGTTGACAATATTTGGAAATATTCTAGAATTATGATCGGAAACGTAAAAAATCATTTCCTTTCATCATTTAATCGTCTGTTTATATGCTATATATTATATAGATATAGCAGAATTCTCAATTCCTATTACTCTAGCCGAGTTCGTATGCTTTTTAAAATAAATACTAACAAATATTCATGCTAATTACTTGGGCCTTTCTTAGTTAATTTGCCATTTTTACTGCTATTGATCTGTTATTAGCAAGCTCATACACATTTTATTTAATGCTTGCTTTTGCCTTCTTTTTTCTCTTGAAATATTTAAACTTGCACTTTCAAAATTTAAGACTGTTGCCGGAGATAATTGTCAGCTTATCGTTATATTTTCTTAAGTGTTTCATTTTCCATGGGTTTAATTTTCTGCCTTTCACTGATTATATAGCAGTGTTATTTTCACCTAAAGTTTGGTATCTTCATAGTCTATTTCCTCATTACCTCCCTGCCCTGAGCATATAATGTGTCCAGGTGTGGAATCACGGATGCATCTTTTGCGCTATCGCAATTTTTATCGTTAACGCTTACCCCTAGAGTAGCGCAGAGTTAACAATAACCGTCTGTAAAATTCGCTCCACTGATTGTGATAAGCGATTTGAAGTGCTGTGAGAAAAATGAAGAAAGGAGATCACGTTCTCTCTGACATAAGTTAAATAAAAAAATAACGATAACGCTAGCGCACGCCTTATGAAGATCAATGATCGAGGCCCAGGACCGTGTCGAGGAACACATGACGACCGTAGGCAAAGATTAGTTTGCCGACCCACTTGAAAGTAAATATAAAGATATACTACGAATAAAAAGATTAATAACACTTACCTATTCAGATCATTTTAATATAATGCCCATTATGTCATCATTACAAATAATGCAATCATTTCATCGTTTGTAAAGTAATATATATTAGTTTTTTTTTCAAAGTAATGGTTTTACCTTGCTAGTATCGTGAATTTGATAAACATGATTTTGATACCTTTAATAAAGTTGACGATTCTCTACTCTTGAATATCACAAAGAGGTATTTTATAATGAACTTATTCCAATAAAATTATCACATGAATTGCATTACCAATATTAGACATTAAATTGTAAGTTGTGCTTTAAAACGGGAGAGTTTGAGGTTAGTTTAATCCCAGAGGCAGAAAAAACTATTGAAACCTTCATTGAAGATTCGGTATCAGTGTATGAAATTATCCGCCACCCCAGGAGAATATTAATCGCGCCCAATGCGCACATTGCACCCGTGGTAGGTACGGCCCTGATCACGACTATTGGATTTCTTATATTACCTACCGCATTCAAATGAGCTCAATGTAAATGCGACACTAATGAATCTTCGGAGGGTTTCCATTGAAAAATGAATATCTAGTCGTCAATAGTACGACCGTGCAGAACTATTTTTTTCACACTTTCTTCAAAATGAAGCCACCCGAATCATCTTGTTGCTTGTATGTCATAAGGCATTTATGAGCCTCAATATCAGCTAACTCGGTAAGGAGAAACGCTCGTTTGTTTAGGATGTACTTGAAGAAAACGCACACTCGACGATCAAAAATCTCGAGTATCGAAAGATCTCTGTAAGTTTTCGCCGCAGTAGACACTCGGGGGAAAAAAGAGTAGTTGAATGCATAAAAAAACGTGAGACTGCATTTATTGACGTTCGCGGGGAGAAAAAAAAATATCACTCGCATTTATTTCCCTCGCGACGCCCGAAGGGAAATAACGCCCTAGAGGGATTTGAGAAATGGAGTGAGAGTGAGGGAAGTTGGAAAAAAAAGGATGTGGCAATAAAGAAAGTTTCTTGGGTCCCACGTCTTTGTTTTTAAAAGAGGTTGCGAAGAAAACTGCCGTGGATTGTGGAGAGGAGTTGGGGTGGTTTGGTTGCAGGGCTTCCAGTGTTTTGTGTTTGTCTCCGTCGCGTTGGAGGCGATAGGAGATGGCCTCTTGGAATGGCAGGAGACGAAGAGGAAATGGGGTAGGGAGACTGAGGACATTGCGAGAGAAGCGATGGAATCAGTGAAGGGGGGCTTCGGAAGAGGATGTTGAACGTCGTCGGCCGGTGGTGTGGGGAGGCGGGAGGATTCCGTGTTCTGGCTCTGGTGGAAAAATTCAGGTCTCCCATTCGCATCCACATAGCCGCGCATCGAATCGGTGCTCTCAGTGCCATCTCTCGGGAGGCGATGTAAGGGCAAGAGATTTCTGGCCCGAACGCCGCTACAGAGGCATGCTGAGGAGCACAGCTCTCTACTGGTCTGGAACGAGGATAGGGGAGTAAATAACGGCGTAAATTATATGCACCGTTGAAATAGCAAGCAAATCAATAATAATAAATGAAATATGTGTTACGAGAAAGAAAGATAAACGTAATTTATGTGTCATTCAATTCTATCAATTTGTCTTATGAGCATATCAAATGGTTCCTTTTCAAGGTTGTGAAGGTTTGGGGAAAAAATATTGCAAAAATTATTGTTTTTTATTCCCGGAAATTTAGCTATGTATTCATAGTTATGTTTGAGCGCAATGTCCAGTACCTATATCAGCACACCATATGTGTTCTTTTTTTATTCCTTCATACCTACTAGCAAGTAAACATTCTTGTTCTTCAACTTCCATTGCTATTCCTGCTGTAAAAGCTTTATCTATTACATAGATCCATGCTTCTCTTAGACTCCTATCTATTCAAAGCATGTAAACGTCTGCCACTTTTATAGCTTTGTAATGCTTTATCATCCATTATTTCCATCCATTCCACCACTTAAACATTATTAACCTTGAATTAATGAACCTAAGTAATTGGTACCCTTCATGAATGTATTGAGCAAGATTGAAACTTTTTAAGATATCATATCCGATCTGACAAGAATAGTATTTTGCCACTTTGATGGGGAGCTTTTAAACAGTTGTAATATACATTTTAATGGGAATATTTGCTTCTATCCCGCGTTAGTATGCACTGGAATTAATGTTAAAGTCACCACCTTTTGGCCTAAATATAGATTAAATATAATTATTATGAACCTTAATGACCTTTTAGCTCATGAATATGATATATATTGCTGTACAAAAAAAACATTATTCTGTAAATGGTTACTGTGTTACAATACAAAATATTAAAAATTATGGTAGATACGACCCTTTCTCCTAAGCAATATCTCTGTTCATGAACTAAAATTTTCTAATGTAATGTTCTTTGTTTCTTATTTTTTGCGTTTTTTTTGCGTCTTACCTTAGTAGGATGTGTGTCTTGTCTTTTTGGCTACATGACGATTGGTTCTCCACAAAAATAAGAGGTATACAATAACCTCTCAATTGACTAATTAAACTCTCCCTTGCCCCTTCTATTATCTTCTGCGAATGAAAAAATCAGCGATAGCGATAAAATTTCTTGCTATTTCCAATACGACATGTTGATGTGAATAATATAGGGAGTGTCATTTTTGTGGTTGCATGATTCATGGATTGCGTAGTATTTCTAGTTATACATACTCCTCTATATTCTCCTCCTTAGGTTATCTATCGACCATTTATTGGTTATCCTGTAATGCAATGGTTCTCCTTATTTTACATTCCAGTGTGTAGCGTATTTACTTCTCCTCTATTCCTTACCCAATTCTCTAATGCCTTAACTATAGGTATCTCCACAATGATGTTAAACATGAGACCCGGTTTAGGAAACTTAATGCAAGGCATCACAAATTGCATTCTCTTTATTCGTGTAGTCTTTTGAGCTCAACGTTATAATAGATAATTGAACTCTTGATTCCACAGCCCAGTATCATTGAATTTTTCTTCGAGGTTACGGGTATGTACTCACGTGAGATCTTACACCCCAATATCCTCGCTTACATTTTGGACAAAAGTTTTTATGCATACCAATTTTTATTGAAAGGATGACGAAAGGATCTATTGCCACGGGATACCCAGCTGTGGACGATATTCAATATTTTCAATGTATGATTCATATGAATTATCTATGAGGAAGCACTGAGGGTGTTATGAATACGTTTTCTCGATTTTACTCGGCATATCCCCACAAGTTTTTCATGACAAGAGGCAAAATTGGAAATGGAAATTCAGTCCATAGTCCAAACCGTTGGTGCAACGAGGATCGAGGTGGGCGGTTATTGGGTGTCGGCGGGAGGTTAGTGTTTAATTGGTAAGAGGAGACGGTTCGAAATTGACGTAAAAGTTGCGTGGGATGGGGGAAATGCACTCTGCTTGGTTACCCATGTACATGCTCGTCGCCCGAAATGGGATGAAGGCAAAAATGTCAAGGTTTGTAGGCTAGAGTGAAGAAGAGAAAGTTAGAAAAAAGAATTGCGGAAAGGGTGCGGAATTTCGTGAAACTTTCTTGGAATGAAAATGACGATGGGATAGAGGAGGAGAAAAAAAACCTTTTCACGCTGAAGGCGCGCGCTCGGAGCTCTTGAGCCGCAGGGATATTCCACAGAAGCGACACTCTTTCCCCTCTTCGACCCCTTCCCCTCTTCCCCTTGGTCGTCACACCTTCTCCTACGCCCTCGCCTTATTCTGCCGTGGCTAGATTGCTTACAGGTGTACGACGACGTGCAACTACTCCACCTCGCCCTTCTCCCGAGCCGCGTCAGCGTATTATCGACTGAGTGAGGTAGAAGAGTGAGGTAGAAGGAGACTCGGGCCTCCCTTCCCTCTCTCTCCCAGGTGATTTTCTGCCGCACCTCTCTTTCTCTCTCACTTCACACCTTTCTCCCATCCATCCACTTTGCGTGAGGAGCTCCACGAAGGATGTGGCCGTTTCGTCCTCCCCCCCTACTCCTCCCCCCTCCAATCCACCATCTGGCATGAGCGAGGGGACAAATTAAATTCATCGCCCTCTCGCGTCACGCGTGGGTGAGTCTCAGCAACAGCCGCCGGGTGCGAAGCGCACCGACGACGGATCAGCTGGGGGGGAGTTTTCGCGCTCCGCGGAACCTGCTTTCGTGGTGCTTTTCCTCCGGAGTTCCTGCGCTGGGCGGTTGATAGCATTCGTACCCTTTTCAGGGAGAAAACTCTGTGCAGTTTGAATTCCTAATTAGCTTCCTACAGCGTTACCGTGTTCGGGTGTGGAATATTTGAAATTCAATTTCGTTACAAATAAATCGTCGAACCTAATCCTTGGAGTCAAGTTATCTGTTGTGTAGGTATTTGATAGAAAAACTTATATGTTTTTTTTATAGGTAAAAAATTGAATGCTAGAGATGATGGTGGCACGTGTTGCTCGATGTGAAAGTAGGAAACCATATACACATGAAACTGTTCACATCGGGGGTTAAATATATTAAGTTATTTTTTGTATGCAGCGTGAAAGTCTATTTCCCTTTTAATGACTAATCATTGAGGAAATCGAATACACCTTTTCAGAAAAAACAGAGTGAAAATTAGTTACTGAGCTCTTATTTTCCAAATGTAAATGTACTTACACATCCTTCTGGCCATTCTCTTTCGGGATTGGGGCAGTAAAAAACGGATTGGGCAAACATTAATTAATTTCCGTCAGTAAGATCAAATATTAAATACTTATTTTGGCTCTGATAGATGCAATTAATACTTTAAACACACTCTTTGGTTAAGAATTTCTTTTCTGCATATTATCTTACATCAAACTCACCAGTAAGTGTGTAGTTCCACCCTTCCGCTTCTCTTCCTCTGGATCCTATTTCAATTCATCCTCATCTTTTGGTAATTTACCTATGATATATTTTATATCCACAGCACCAATACATGAAAAGTATTCTTTTGCTCATGTTCCTTTACCATTAAATAATGTCCTTTTCGTCTTATCATAAGTAAAAAAAGAACGCCAAGCTCTAGTTTTTATACCAAAACTCTGTGTGTTTAATGGAGATAAATCTCATCTTGTCAATAGCTTAATAGTGTGTGAAATGAGCACCTCCTGGAAGAGTGGGGAGTTTCTTCATTTATGCTACCTGCGGTTTCCCCAGGAAGACTTGTTGCCCGGAAATTCGCAATTCATTTGTTTAGGTGAACGCATCATCAAAGCATATACTGGACTTAAAACTTGGTATATTCTACCAACCCCTTCGCTTATTCGTTTGGTATGGTAAATAAACAAAAAACGCTGCCCTAGTATTTCTACCCTCTGGTTTAAATCAAGTAAAAAATTAAAAAGTCTCGAATGCGTCATTCCGTCTAAAAGAAATCTGGGAATATCTAGTTCGGTATCCAGTGCGAGCGCTAATCGCTAGTAGGTAAATATTTCTGCTTTCTCATACAAGGTCAAGGTTTTGTTCTGAGTGCCATGGATTTACCGTCTACTAAATAGTCAAACTCTTGAAAAATGTAAGCAAACCTCTACCACCCAATGGTGGGAGCTTATTGGAGATACTTTCATCACTTAATTGGCGTTCTGTGCAACATTTCTCGTGACGGCTATTTTTGCTCATTTTATGCTCAGTGTGGTGCTCAATCAATTCAGATTCAGGATAAACCGAGGAGCTACGGGGGCAATATTCAGCTTAAGGATACTGGCCGTGAAAATGATACACGTAAACAAGCCGTTGTATGTGGCTTTCGTGGACTTGGAAAAGGTCTTTGACAACGTCGAATAGAACAAGATGTTCAAGATACTGGAAGCAATTGGAATAGACTACAATGATAGAAGAATATAGCCTCCACAAGAACCAGGTCACCACTGTGCGAATGAAAGACGGAAGGAAGATAGAAGCTAAAATAAATAAAGGAGTCAAACAAGGATGCAACCTCTCCCCAGCGTTATTCAATATATACCTGGAAGAAGCATTAAGAGACGCAAAGGAAATTGGTATCAAGGGCATCAAGGTGAATGGCGAAGAAATAAACATGCTAACGTTTGCTGATGACATCGCAGTTGTAGCAGAATGTCGAGAGGACCTGCAAGAATCCCTGACCACAATGGACCAAGTACTTCAAGAATATAATATGAGCATCAACAAGAAGAAAACTAAAATCCTAGTGTGCGGAAGAGAGAAGCTTAGGGCAAATATCACAATTCGAGGAGTGAAATTAGAGCAAGTGAAGAACTTCACCTACCTCGGCAGCACTATAACTTGTGATGGAAGAAGCTCGACGGACATCAAGCGAAGAATAGCACAAGCTAAGGAGGCGTTTATGAAGAAGAGTCAACTACTGTGCTCAAAGAATCTACGGCTGCAAACAAGGAAGCACTTCATCAAAATATTCGTATGGAGCGTGGCACTCTATGGATCAGAGACATGGAACATCTGGAAAGCAGGCCAGCGAAGAATTGAATCCTTCGAAACATGGTGCTGGAGGCGAATGTAGAATATTAAAATAACAGATAAAGTGAGAACGAAGAGGTGTACAGAAGAACAGAACAAGAAAGGAGAATATGTAAAACCCTACGGCAATGAAAAACCAGATGGACTGCACAATGAATTAGTTACAAATATAATAGAAGGGAAGGTCCCGCGAGGAAGACCAAGGGACAAATATGTATGGTAAATAAATAAGGACATGAAAAAGAAAACATATCAGGGCGTGAGGGAATTAACGCTGAATAGGGCAGAATGGAGTGCTGCAGTAAACCAATCCTAGGATTGAAATACTGATGGTGATACTCAGTGTTACTAATATGCTGCCAAAAGAACTAGCGTTTGGCTATCCGCACGTCAATGCTCTTTGCTAGTTTATAGCAAGGATTCTTTCTGATATGGGATACTTCAATAGCAGGAAAACTGTTGCTCAACTTTCCATGTTTCCATTATGTCGACGCATAGTATTATTTTGACGTACATTGAAAACTTTCGTGCAGTATAATATTTTTTGAGGTTAATTTGATTGCTCAGACTCTTTGCGAAAATTATTATGTAGAATTCTATGGGAAATGATCGACGTGAAATGTTTGTTGCTTAGCAGCCAGTAATTTACCGATAGAGTTTGTGCCATATGTGCAGCTAAAATATTTATGAAGACTTAATGTACGTTGGCATAGGAGTTATCTTGCGGGCTTTTAAAAACGATGACTTTATGGCTCAGCGGATAGCATCATCTAATGAACCCTTGTGCAGCTACCAATCCAATAGATATAGCATATACCGTGATGCTCTAAATTATTGATTCTTTGATGAGCGTATCTCAGTTCAGGTTGCCACTAGCTGTCACCTAGTTATTTCCTTTCAAATCGTCGTAAAGGGGCTAACTTTCACTTAATGAATTAAATGCCATTAAAAACATTATTATATTTCATATTTGGCTATCATTCATTTTACATCTTTTCCCTTGTGTATTTTCCTTGTGACGCTTTCTTTACTACGGGTACTTTACTAAGTGGGAACACTAGGCGCCGTTCTTTATCTCCACATTTACTAACTTTTCCTCATTGCAGACATATTTGCTCATTGCGCGTAGCTAACGAGGGTCAGAGGAATATTTAATGCCACCGTGTGCAACTTTTACTTATCTGTATATAGGTCGATAGTACTGGGTAAAGATTAAGATGGTAATAATACGCCTCAAGGTGTATTTTGATCCATATACTGTAATAAAATAGTATGCCTACTCTTCTTCCATTCATCTACATCTACATAATACCCTGCAAGCCACCACAAGGGTGTGTGGCAGGGGGTGATTTCTTACCAAACACGCACTACATATCATGCATAAAAAAGGAATAGTATTAATATAGTAGTCAGAAGTAACTTTTTAAAAAAAGATAGAAATTGCAAAGCAAACATGGAAAAGCATTCTGTTAGTAGGGTTAGCTTTAAGTACTCATACCAACATGCAGCTACCAATGCTATTTATTGCTACTCTCCGATAGGACAATTCTCTAATTGTTCGAGGCAAAAAGGACATTTTGAATCGGTCGGTTCCGCAATCAATTTCTCTAATTTTATGATTATGGTCCAGTCTGCCATAGTAAGTTGGGGTTCGTAAAATATTTTTAACATCATCGCTGAAAATATTGCCTTGGAATTTGTTTAAGAGATCAAGTCTAAATTTCAACCTGCGATCTGACAATGATTCTCATTTCAATTCATTTAATAGACTGGTTACGCTAATATAATTATCGTATCGTCCCTTTACAAATCTTGCTGATCTTCGCTGCACACGTTCAAGTTCATTATTTAGACGGGTTTCGTAGGGATCCCATACACTGGCAGCATATTCCAAATGAGGTCTAACAAGGGAAAAGTAGCTGATTTCTCGTACATGATCGACACTTTTACCCAATACTCTTTTGATGGAACCCAGTTTACGATTAGCTTGACCCATTATTTCACGTATATGTTTACCCCAGAAAAGATCATGTGTCAGTCTTATTCCAAGATATTTAATGGATTCCACGTTTGTTATTTCATTATTACTTATTTTGTATGTGCTAGGAGGAGAACTATTCTTTTTCCAAAAATTCATTACTACACATTTTTAAAAATTTAATTCCAACTGCCATGTATCACACCAATTTTCGATTGCTTGTAGGTCATCATTTAATTATTGCTTATCGTTTGGGCTTAGAATTTCCCTGTAAACAACTGCATCATCGGCAAATAGACGAAGCTTACTTTTTACCACCTTACTGATATCATTAATTTACAGAAGGAACAGTAGTGGACCTATCACACTACCTTGTGGGACACCCGAAGTGACTTCAATTTTCGGTGAGGTAACACCGTCCAAAACAACCCTTTGAACCCGATCATGTAGAAAATCACTTATCCAGGATAAAATTTTACTGTCTAGCCCATAAGATTTTAATTTCAATATTAGTTTGCTATGGGACACCTTGATAAATGATTTTTTGAAATCTAGAAAAACAGCATCCACTGGAATATTATTTTTGCCAGAAACTAAAATATCGTGGGAAAAGAGAGCAAGTTGAGTTTCACATTATCTGCTCTTCCGGAAGCCATGCTGAAAGTTGGACAACAAATTCTAGCTTTCTAAGTGACCCATGACTGAACTGACAATTATATGTTCTAGGACCTTGCATGAAATGGATGTGAGAGATATTGGTCTGTAGTTAGATGGCTGGTCCCTATCACCACTTTTAAAAATGGGTGTTACATCGGCTACTTTTCAGTCCATCGGTACGACGAGTTCAGTGAGGGATTTATTAAATACGATTTGAAGGTCGGGAGAAATTTCGGAAGCTAACTCTCTATACACGCGGGAGGGAATTTGATCAGGGCCAGGAGATTTGTTGGGGCTTATATCTTTGAGTAACTTTTCAATACCATTACAGGAAATTTCTATTGGTTGCATCAGCCGCTGAAAGAGGTCAGGTAACACGACAGTTGGATCGCCGGAAGGTGGGTTAAAAACGGTCTGTGGGTTTGGTCTGTGGGTTAAAAACGGTCTGCGGGTCTAAAAACGGTGGGTTAAAAACCATTGTGTCTGTTTCGTCCTTAACTCGAGGAATGAGCTACTTTGATGAGTGGTACTCATCTAAAGATAAGCGATCACATGTCAGTGGAGAGAGAGAGAAGGGAGAGGGGGTCAGCGATTGTGTTTGTGACCACCGGGCTTCTAGTTGGGCAACCCGCTTGTACTGACTCCCTAATTGACAAAATAAGGTCCCTGCCAAACACACCCTCGAGGTAGCGCGATGGGTTTTACGTAGATGTAGATGACTAAGATAGTTGTTGAAATGTGTCGGAACATGACCAGTGTCTTTTCACTTTAAAAGAAGTGTCTTTGAAAACCATTTAATAAGTTTAATCCAAGTGAGTCACAAACAACTGTTACTCTATTTGGTTCTCTATTGCTCCCTAATTTTTCAATTAAAAATTTACAAAAGCTGCTCCACAGAGAAAACTTGCATATCAATGAATTCTCGATTAAAATAACCATTCTTTGCCTGTTTTTGAGCATTATGTCTTATTATTATAGTGGTAAATTGTTGTGGTGCACAGGATTGTTTAACTTGAATGATTTATTTTTGTAACACTCACTGTTTAAACTCACAAAGTCTCGTTTCATCAAAGTAAATATTAAAATGCTAAAATCCGGTAAAAATAATTGGAAATACATTTGTTGGTGTATAATCTAACGTTATTTAAAATGTATAGTTATAATAATCTGCAGTAATCATCCCAGCATTACATTCTCAGCCTGTGTTTCTATATTAGTTAGTAAATTATTTAATACGCATAAAAGAAGAGACTCTATGAGATGACAAGTTGGGTTTTACATTTAATCCGAAGAGAAGCCGTCCTTGTGCCCGCCGCCTATGTGGAATAGAACTTAGCTAGTTTGGCGAGATCCACTATGTTTTACGTGCGAGATAGAACGTGTAGATTCTTCTTTTTCTCCCTAACCCGCTCTCTCTCTTCTTTTATATGTATTCCATTAGAATTAAATAAGTAAAGAGAGAAAAAAGAGAGACAGAGATTATTACGCCACCTTTAAAACCGCGTGCCACTTGCTGTGTCTCCTCTCCAATTCGTAAAAATAACAGCTCTCGGACCCCTGGAGGTCACACAGAACGATTTCATGTGTGCACGATGAATGCGGAGGAAAAGAGGTGGGTGGCTTAGGGGGGAAGAGAAATTCAGAGGAGTTTGGTGAGAGAAACGACTGATACCTGAGATCGCAGTGATCTTGCAGCAAAGTTTTTCAACTTGTTTGCAGGCGCGGAACTGGGAAGTGGGAATCGTTAGAGGCATCGGATAGAGAAGGGATCAGTGAAGGAGAGGTCGCGCGTTCCCACGAAGAGAGTGTGCACACATTTCTTGAGGTGAGGTTGGTTGGGAGGGGGTTGGAGAGGCAGCACAGGTGTACCCAGGAAGAATCCGTTGGAGTGGGTGAGCGATGAGAGGGTGTTTATTTTTGGGATGTGGAAGAGAACACGCTGCAACCTCAGTTTCACAGTAAATTTGCTAGGACGGCGTGGTGTTCAACGTGAGTGAGAGGAAGGAATGCTGAAGGAGAGGGGGTGTTCGGGTGGAAATGAGGAATTCAAGTTGAATTAACGAGGACTTAAAAGCCCTTCTAATCGGTGCTGAGAGCAGTCACTCGTGCATAGCGCCCATGATGATCGATTTGCGCGACTTACTTTCCTTATTTCCTTCACTGGTGCTCCGTTAATTTCCCTCGCTTAGTCAGTGCGAGTAAAACTTTTAGAAAACAAATGACATTTTTCAAGAGCCCGTAAGTTTTATGTTGTTTTTTATCCTTACACCTACATCATCCCAAATCAAATGATGCTGATTCATGGTGATTCAGATAAAATATGTACATTCATTAACCAATGATTGTTTTTATTGCCTCCCATCATATTGTTTTCAGATACCTTTTGCCTTTTACTAAATAAAAATTAGAACCTCTACTTCTTGTGATCTGTGCATGTCTTACAGGTTCTCCCCACGTGGGTTGGCTTTGTCGGTTAAAGCGAATTGACGCCGCGAAAACCTTCGGAACTACATTGTTTCTCGTGGTCTTATCTAGAGAATCTTCCTATTTTTTCTTTGTATTAGAAAATTAGGCTCTAATTAATCACTATGAACTATTTCCTCCATCTTTATCCGAAATTAATATTTTATATCCATTTATTATGATGGTTAATGATTGTGTTTGGCCGAGGGATGTTACGAACTTTGAAGTTCTCAACCATACACATTATTTTTGAGGTTTGTTACTCATCTTTGTTTTTAATCGATCTGTGATGTATCTACTATGTTGCCATCATGAAATAGTCAATTATATTCTAAAATAAGTATAACCCCCTGCCACACGCCCTTGATGTAGTTTTCAGGGTAAAATGTGGTTATAGATGAAGTAGGGACTACTATTCCACTGGTAAATATCTGTCTTATCCAAGATTTAAACGTGGAAATTTAGCTAGGAAGTTATAATTTTTACCAATGCACCAACTCTAACAATTATTCATATACATCTACACAATAACCAGCAAGCCACCGCGAAGGTGGGTGGCAGGGGGTGAAGATCACCAAGCAAGCACTATGGACATGCACACAAGCAACAATAGGGTCTCATGCCACTAGATTGCTAGTATCTATAGTATATAAGGGATTAATACATGCATCATGCACTACAGACTACCTTAAAATATTTCCCCTATCTATCCCTTTGCTATGATGCCTATTCTGTTCTCTTATAGTACGGGGGGAAAAATGCCATTTTGAGTCTATTAGTACGACAATATATCTCTCTAATCTTATTTATCTGGTCGGATTTAGCATAATACGCTGGTATTTTTAATATGTGTCTTACATCTTCAGTAAAGCTATCCGATTGAAATTTCTCTAATAGATTCAATCTGTACTTTAACTTACGCTCTGATAATGATTCCCACCCTAATTCTTTTATTAATTCTGAAACACTACTCAACCTATCGTAACACCTTTTAACGAACCTAGCTGCTCTACACTGCACACTGTCTAGTTCTCTGATCAAATCTAATTCATTCGGATCACATACACTGGCCACTCAAGGTGGGGCCTAACTAGAGAAAAGTAACATCGCTCTTTTGTCTTCTCATCGCAATTTCCAAGTACTCTTTTTATAAATCCTAGCTTTCTCTTCGCTCGGCCGCATATTTCCCTTATGTGTCTTCCCCACGATAAATCTTTAGTGATTGTTACACCTAAATATCTTACGGTTTCAACGTTTTCGATCTGCGTGTTATTAATTCTATAGGATCGCTCTATCGAATTATTCCTCCTCCAAAAATTGATAGCTACACACTTTTTAAGGTTAAGCTCTAACTGCCATTTGTCGCACCACTCTTGAATTGCATCTAAATCCTTTCTAAGCTACTTCCTGTCTTCTTCTTTTCATATACCCCTATACACTACCGCATCGTCTGAAAAAAGTCTAAGCTTACTACTAACTACTGTGCCCAAATCGTTTATGTATAAAAGAAATAGAAGCGGACCTACTGCGTTACCCTGGAGAACTCCCGATGTCACTTTGATTGTGTCCGACATGATGCCATCTATTACAACCCTCTGCTCTCGCCCACTTAAGAATTCTTTTACCCAACACACAGCTTCTTTATTTATGCCAAAACTCTCTAACTTCAAGATTATTTTATCATCAGGAACTTTATCGAATGCCTTTTTAAAATCTAAAAATATCGCATCAACTTCAGTACTCTTTTCGCCGTAGACTAAAATAAAGTGTACGATCAAAGCGTCTCGCAAGATCTACCTTTCCGGAACCCATGTTGGCTGTTTTTGAGCAAGCCCTGACTATCCAAATAACCCATGATCGAACTGACTATGTGCTTAAATACCTTACAAGATATTAACGTGTGTGAATTGGGTCTATAGTTACTAGGTTCTTTTCTATCACTAATTTTAAAAATTGATGTAATGATTGTTACTTTCCAATCCTTGGGTACTGTGTGGTTCTTTAGTTTTTTATTGAATAGCACTAGGTGATATGGAAGTTATTTATAAAGAATTTTTAAACAAGTTTAGGTTTGCTAAACAAGGTGCACTGTGTAACTGAAGGTTTACACGGTTACTCTTCTAAACACACTGCCACGGACACAAAAAACTGCGAAGTCCTCTTTACCGGGGGAATCACTGTCCTTTTCCTTAGATGTTCTTGTGACTTCCTATATGTGCTCGAAATAGATATACTAAAAATGCATGCATGACGGATTCAAGGATCTTTCTATATCTAAAGGAGTGTGTGTAGCGTAGAGCAGCTAGGTATGTTAAAGGCTGCATGCTTGGTGATCTTCACCCTCTGCCACACACTCTGCGGTTGCTTGCAGGGTATCGTGTAGATGTAGACGATCATGTACGAGAAATCAGCTACTTTTCCCTTGTTAGACCTCATTTGGAATATGCTGCCAGTGTATGGGATCCCTACGAAACCCGTCTAAATAATGAACTTGAACGTGTGCAGCGAAGATCGGCAAGATTTGTAAAGGGACGGTACGATAACCTTATTAGCGTAACCAGTCTATTAAATGAATTAAATTGGGAATCATTGTCAGATCGCAGGTTGAAATTTAGACTTAATCTCTTAAACAAATTCCAAGACAATATTTTCAGTGATGAGGTTAAAAATATTTTGCGAACCCCAACTTACTATGGTAGACTGGTCCATAATCACAAAATTAGAGAAATTGATTGCCGAACTGACAGATTCAAAATTCCTTTTTTTCTCGTACAATTAGGGATATGAATAACGGTAAATATATCCAGTATGAGTGTAGCAATGGATAACATTGGTAGCTGCATGTTGGTGTAAGGACTTGAAGCTAACTCAACTAACGGCATGTTTTTGCATGTATGATTTGCTATTTTTATCTTTTTTTAAATAGCGTAGTTTTGAGCAGTACCTATACAGGTACCTACTAATTTTTTTATGCATCATATGTAGTGCATGTTTGGTGAGAGTTCACCCCCTGCCACACACCTTTATGGTGGCTTGCAGGGTATTATGTAGATGTAGATGTAGTTACGGCCGCTATAGACTTTTACTTGTTTTTCCGGAACTGATAGTGCGTAAGAGATATATATCAAGTCATGGAAGGATAGGAAAGTAACAGGATATACGCCGTGTTTAGTGACCTTATGTGTTTGATCCGTTACAAATATGTTCATCCAAGAGCTGCTTTTGGCTAAGTGATGTGTCAATCTAAAGGGAACTAGGTAGAGGTTAAGAGAGTAGAAAAGACTGGTTAAATACCATCTCTCCGGATTATTGGTATCTAAATTGACATTAAAGTCACCCGTAATGATAATATTGTCATACAAGAGTACCATTTCAAACAAGGCTTCCTCAAACTCCGTAGGGAACCCCGTTTTAGATGGATGGTAAACAACCATTAGGAGGGTCTTCTTACTCGATGCAATGATTTCCAAGATTAAATATTCGAGGGCACAACCTTGTCTCGGGGATGCCCCGAGCTGACGCATTTGGAAATCGCTTCGAATGAATGTTGCGACTCCCCCTCCCACTTTTCCCATTCTATCACACCGGAACAGTGAGTAACCATGTAGGGATACGTGTGCTGATGAAATTATGGTTTTAAGCCACGTCTCGGAAATCGTAATGGTGTGGAATGAGTGCTCCTGAAAATAATTCTCGAATTCTTCAAAGTGAGCTCTCAACGACTGCGCGTTAACATGGCAAATTTGCAACTTATTCATTTCGATAGTAAATAATAATATTTCTCCAAAAGATAGGCAAAGTACGAAAATATTTTATAATGATAGTTGCAATATGCTTGGTTTTGTTATATAGACAGGAAGACCGTATAATGTTAACTGTCAACATCAAAGATATCACATTCACAATGTAATACTTGTACTCTCTGCACACGTTGTATACTGCATTCCGAAGAATGTTAAACCTTGTAAAATATGTCCAATAATTAGTTAAATATACATAGACCATCGTAAAACATAATAGATTTGAAAATTTTCCAAAAAGACCAATGTATATGAAAATCACAAAGTAAGAGTTACACCCCCTGTACATATAGTAATCTGAATGCCGATAATTATTAATCCTCATGAAATACGAGTAATTACCAGGGAAATGTCCATAGAGAAAAACTATACATAATAAATTTGATATTTTTCCAACAGGAGAAGTGAGACTAGTTGGAAGGTGGCCACAGGATGGTAATTGCTATTGGAGTTTTTGGAGATACTCCATAGATATTATCACCACAACCTATTTCTTGTCCTCTCTACGACACAGAATATTTCCTGCCCTCACCCAAACGTACTTAATTTTTATTTCCTGTCGTATGGCGCGTGCTTGGGCGTAGAGCCTTTTGTAAAAGTGGGTCAGGGCCTCGTTGACGTAGACAGTACTAACCTTCGTCTCTGACCACCCTAGATCACGGGTTGTAAGTTCCCTCTTCACTCTTTTGCGTCGAATTAGCGCGTCCCTGGTTAACTGCCGTACAAATCTGACTGTCAGACTTGGTGGTTGTGATGACTCATCGGTGGCTACACGAGGACGTGATCTATATCAATAGTCGATGTCCTCGATGGCGCCAGAGATTCTAAGGGCCGCTTCAACGTCCCTCACCAAACTGCTTGGGTCCTCCTCCGGTTTGATGGGAATCCCCCGGATTTCGAGTGAGTTTCTTAACAACTTCTGCTCGAGTTCCTTGCGAGAGACCACTAGGTCACTTACTTTGCGTTTAAGGATCCCATTCTCTTCCAGAATTTTTTCAAAGGATAAATTTAACTTATTTAGCTCAGCTACAGTCTCACTCAATTTTGCACGTTGCTCGGACAAAATATCTAGGTTACTTTGAAGTGTTGCCGTCAGCTCCCTCTGCTCCTCTCTAAGAGACTGCAATCCCTGCAACATCTCTTGGAACATGCTCTTCAATCCCTGGTTGTCTCCTTCTGGATTCTTACACTGTGGGCTTGTTGCGCGATTATCCACCGGAATAGACCGTTTCTTGCATTCACAGTCCTTACAGGCCCATTGCGTTTTGTTTTTCGCCAGATATTCTAATTCTGTTGATGATAACTTTACACAAGGCCCGTAAAACATACTAGCACCGTGTGCGCAAGGAATCGAGGATTTCCCTCGATTCACCGACTGCTGACAGACGGAGCAGTTGACCATGATTGCGGCGATATCTACGGAACGAAGGGTGAAACAAAGAGTGGATATGCGTAAAAGAAAAGTTTTACTGCGCCAGAGATGCGTCTTTTGGTGAAATACTGGTGCAAGATGTGGATCCCTCAGGAATGTAAACTATAAGTTGAGTGTTGCGTAACAAGTTCTTCAAGTTCAGTACTCGGTCCGTCGGATTGGACGTTAAACCATTGATTCATTTCTAGACACTTTTCGTTAAGAATTGGGTAACACTGACGCCGAGTTTTTCACTACCCTTACTCCTAAAAAATTCCTTACTTTACCTTCACCACCTATCCTAAATGGAACAAATTACTTAAGCTGTTCTTAAGCAACTATTACTCTATTTTAGTCGTTTTTTCTCAATGTCTGCGGATTTCAGGATATAATAAACGGAAGTCATCATTTGTACCCGCCTGATCGTGGGTTAAAACCTAATAACGGTAGGAATTACACCACTATGGCAGTAAAATTTTTTATTCTAATTTTAAAATGGGAAAATGGTTTAAGGACTTCTCGGAAAGAAGTACGATTGTGGGCTTACGATTGTGGGCGTTTCTAAGAGTTTGCAATGGTGCTGTTAGGTGGCTGACGGTTAAAAATATAATTATGAAGTGGGCGCCCTCGGCGACTTTCGCTAAAAGTAGACTGATGCCAAAACAGAGTTTCTTTCCACTCTTCCTCTGTTCCCTGAGGAATTCATGCTCCTACCAAGTCACCTGCACATTCTAATTGCCGCAAATGACAGCTATCTGGTACACCCGAAATAACTAACACCAGGAATAATAGGCTGCCTGTCTATAGAAAATATCGGTTTCAATCGACAATAATTGGCATGAGGTAATTTTTAACGCTGATATTCCTTTTGAAAAGAAAAAAAAAGTTTACGATAAAACGGTTGCCACGTGTAAATGCTGGAAGTTTTATTCCTCTGGGATTTTTTCCCCACTACAGTCATTGGAGTGGAGTGGATCTTTATTGTATGTACTTACTTAACTTAGAGAATTGGAATTCAGCTGGAAATCTTAATTATTGTTCTATGTACCATTGAGCCGCATTCTTGAAATTGAGAAGACAACAGAATCAAGAAGACCAGCCATGGAACTGCGATTCCTCGTACGTGATTCAGGTTCCATATGTAGAACGTGCTCCTACGATTTTCGCAACTGTAAAGCCTAGAAAAAACACTTGAAGACACATCACATAGTGCAATCCTTTTCTTGCTATCCGTGTTTTATTTTTCTTACCTATGTTTCTGTGGTATGTAGTAGGTATATTAAAAGAATTAATTCTGGCATAGCAAGCACACCAAGTGCGCTGAAATCATGTTTCTATCGACTCTCTAATGACGCCACATGGTTAGGTATGTAATCCTATCTCGTCCTCGCGTTGCGAATTTCATATCTTTCGTGTTCACAGTACATGTATTTAGGGTGAATGCTGGAAATGCATCTGTATATGTACGTGCTGGCGTCTCGAATAACATTCAAAAAGTTTCCTGGAATTTCTCGGAGTAGGCGTTTCATTTATCTAAAATTTGGTGTCACGAAAAATGCTCTGTGCTGGTAGACTTTGGGGGTGAACGGTGCTCACGTATGTTTCCAAGGTATACATCTGGGTCATATAGGGCTTGAAAAAGGCTAAGAATATCCATATCATCCCCTATTTTTGTGAAAGATGTGTTGAGTCTACATTAAAATTCTGATATAATTTCATTTAAATTCGGTTTTCTACGAAAATAATCATTTTTAAGCCTAGACACACACCCGGAAAAGCCAGCATTCGATGAGAAGTTATATGCATTTTGCGTGAATCTCCATTTGTCTAGCCTATTTAAATCAAAATAAGGTTGCTGTATACGTTTTCAATGTCGGCATTAATTTATTATATTCACCGTACTGGGAAGAATCAAATTTAAACATATCAATTTCTGATCAAGTGATGATAGTACGAATAAGCCAGCCACGATAGCTACATCGTCGTCCTGGCAACCCAAAGGTCGCGTGTCCGAATTCCACCCAGGAGATAAAATACACTCCATTGTTTTCACTTACGTTTTCTCAATCGGGGGCTCTAGATCTATTAAGTTAGGAGAATAAAAAGCAGTCAGCATATAGAGGACCGTTGTTATGATATATTTACCAGAAATACAATAACGAAGTTTAATCACCATCATTTAATTGTTTACCCTGTAATAGGGATGTCACATCGACATCGATGTATCGGACTACTCGATGTTTTTTTGCCGATACATCGAAAACATCGAGTGGTAAGACAATCGAATGAACATCGACTCGATGTTTTCAAAACACTCAACATCGCAGCGATGTTTTAGGAAACGAGCGGTATAATAAATGTTTTTGGTTGACCAATAATTAATTTTTCTGATTATCATAAGCCTTTTAGGAATACGAACGAACCTTCCCTAATTACGCCATCTAACGTTCGCGTGCAGGGAAGCAAGTGAAGGTATAAAATCGTTCATGTTTTCATCCCAGTGTTGCCTTCCAAGAAAATGATCCGCCATGCCTACATCAGTACCTTCTGAGAGGATTGTATCAGCTCTCAACTTGGTGGTACAAGATAACAGGAGTAGGTTGGGGTCGCTGCATACTAAGCAAAGAGTGTTCCTTACCGTAACTGGGAGGTTTAAACGTTTTAAACCCACTGTTTTTCAATTTGATTTTTTTATACTACCAAGCTTAGAATATTTTGAGGGAACAGGTACACCCACTTTATTTTGTTATTTGTTTTTTATTCTATTATGTTTATTCATCTTTATTTCATTAAAAACAGTGATCTGATGCATAACACCTAATACATAATACCTCTATGATAATACCTAACCTCGGATATGGAGGCATAAAAACTCGATACATCGAAACATCGATGTTTTTTGTCGATGAATAATGAGTGAGTAGTGAGTACTTTTATAAACATCGAAACATTGACCACTCGATGCTTTTTAGCCAATGTGGCATCCCTACCCTGTAATTATATTTACATGCTGGGTAAACATTAAAAACAATATATAAATAAGCCAAATATCGTTATCTAGGTTAAATACAGATCCCCATTTGGTTCTGTTTCCGGCTAGCATCTTCATATTAGCATAAATATTTCTTTCACATTATTTTTTAATCATTTCATAAATCTCTTCCCAGGCCTTCTTTACCAATTCTCCACATTCACTTTTCCCTCGACGATTGCTTTCATCAGGCCATCACCAGGCATTTTATGGCCAAATAAATTTTTATTTCATCTTTTCATAGCTTTCAATACACTTCTTTAATCACTATTCTGCTTGACACTTCACCATTAGTTAACTCGCTTGATTCATCGTCATTGTTATTCTCTAGCAGCTTATTTCGAATGCTGCCATCTCTGTTGTAGTTATCACCCGTGCTCACTGCTATGATGAACATGCCTTAGATTTATGTCCTGGTGAAGTGTTTCCTGAGTTCCAAGTTTCTACTTCCATCCGTAGGTAGATTATTCTTTTATCGGAATTTCCTCTCTGCGTAGACTATTCTACTGGAAATTTCCCTCGTTGTTTTATGCATCTTTGGCTATCAGACCCCTTAAATAACAAATTACTCTTTCATTCCCTCAAGCTGTTGTTTTCCCGGTTTAAAGATGGACTTGGTACTTCCTCTTCAATGGCATACCATTACTTTAACCTGATTTATTCATTAGTGGCAAGTCTAGCCATTATGTCTATAACCAATAAAGTCATAATTTTAAAATAAAAAACACATTAATTAGATCAACTTGCAGCCGAAAATGTCAAATTAGATTAAAAAATTGAAAAATAGAACACGGCATGCGTTCTCAACGAGCAAAAATTTGTTTTCTCAAAAAAGTGTTTTCTTTTTATTTGCATCGCCAATCCATTTGCTATATTTCGGATGATCTTATTAAACTGCCCGTTCATAATTGAAATTGAACACTTCAACGATCCTCATCAGGTAATTTTAATTCAACACGAAGCATCACGATATTATTCGAAAGGCATTTGTTTTATTTCGGTTCAAAGTAAATGAAAATTAACACAGCATTTTTAATTTAAAATAATACCGATTAACAATTTCTGATTCAAAAAGGCAGTTAATTGAATTACCTGATGTGAACAACCCAACGTTGAACAGTAACATACCATAAAAAATATCCTTTTTTAGAAAATCGTACTGTCACATGATGCACTTTTGATATCGTAATACATATTATCAATATAAAATGATATTTACGATATTAAATGACGATAAGTACAAAATGATTGTTATAAGTTTAGAAAAAAAATGTGGGAGATAATTTTTAGGCGTTAATTCCCTACCTGCTACATATATTTTATTTATCTACAGCCCCTACGTTTCTCTAAGTCTCTATTTAAACCTCTGTATTTTTCCTTGCTTTATGCCATCAAAAAGTTATCTTACCCTTTATCTTATCTTTTGCTCAATCTCTCGTGCTAACATACGATAGCCCTCTCTATTTCATCCTCCGCATTGGATTACATCTTAAGTGATCTCTTACCAATAATGCTGTCTTTTTCTTATACCTTCGAAAACCACCTTTCCTATGCTACCGTGGTAACCACATGCCTAGTTCCTAAAGCTACACGGGGGTTATAAGTTGTGAAATATTTTAGGGCCTGTACATCTATTTGTGAAATCTCTTTGGTGACAGAATTGCTATTAATTTACAAAAGTGATAAGTAAATTCAAATTACACGGCAAATTTGATCTTTAACATTATCCTGTAGCATCACATTTAGAATGGTTTATCCTTGATATCTCTGCTGCTATTATCGTGCATTCGTTATTGCAATAAAGAAGAGTGTTTCAGGTGTTTGTTCTGATGAGTTGTTCCCTTAATTACCCGTTTGTGTTTCCAGCGGTAAGTATAATCTTCGCCTGCTTTTTTCATAAACACTGAGGAGAAATCTTCAGTCACAATGAGACTTTTCCTTTCAGCCCCAATAATCAAATTCCAATCCACTTTATAAAATACGAGAAAATTGTAGCTCTTTATGTTTCTTGATCTTCAGTGGAAAGTTACACGAAATATGAACTTCATTGGCTCTTATCCCTTTACATTTTTTGGAGGCAACCCATACTCTATAATTGGTAATCACCTAAAAATAACAGACTAATAATGTCATTACTGATAAGTTAGTAGATCCTGCACAGAATTCACGTAATAATAACATAATTTAATAATGCAAAATATACAAGTAGCTTAAAAATAATACTCAATTTCATTGTATTATTTACTACTTTCAAAGCGCTCTTTACCTTTACTGCTGTCACCTACATGCCAAAAAGAACTTCATATTGTAGAAAATGCATATAATGTGAAATTCTCGATCCAAAAACCGCAACATCCTCTTATGCCTTTGATTCGTAGCAATAGTCTTATTTTTTTAGATGACCAAACGGCTAAGGTTATATCGCACCATATGACCTAAGATCTGAATTCTAGGACAAACGCGTGGGAACCAAACCCGTGACATCTGGTTTGCAAGGTCAGCGCATTGGCAATGTGGCGACCTCCGCCGGCATGTGATTCGTGAAGAATACTGAGGGAATAAAACAAAATTAGAATTTCCCAAAAAGTCTCACGAAATTTTTCTCCACTCGTGAATAATGAATGGTTTTTCGAGCCTGGAGCGTGGAATTACTGCAATGGGAAAGAGGGGGAAGTTAAGTGCTACGACGATTGTGGAGTCGAAAATTTCAGGCATGCAGTCCGGACGAGTAAAGCTTGTTCTTAGCAGAAAATGTAAGCTTAAAGATAACATATTTCCTCACAGCATAAGTACCTTTCTCGCGCAAGATTTTTCATATACTTTTTGTAATTTTTGTTTTTCAATATGGCAAAACGTAAGAGTTGCATAAACATGATGAAATATAAAAGAAGATAATGAATAAGTATTGTGGTAGTAAAAAAGGGTTTGTGTAACCTTCAGTGATGCGCGAAGAGCAATATCTCTAGGGCTGGGGAAAATATGTAAAGAGAGAAACAGGGGCGAAGGATTGTAGAAGAATACGGTGGAAAGGAGAGAGGGAAACCGAGTGAGCTTTCGAAATACATGGAGTGGCAGGCAATTACCCACTTTAAAAGGGGTGGATTGAAGGGCTAGTTCTTGAGGTCCTCGTCCTCTTAAGAATTGCGGACAGGGAAATGCTGGATAGATTGTGGAGAGAAACTGCAAACAGAGGAAATATTATTTTCCTTAATTTATCTTTACTGCCCACCCCCGAAGGAATGCGAAGGAATGCGGTGTGTGAGCTGTTGAATTCAAATGTGTTGTGGCACATTGGGAGAAAGTGAGGGAGATGGAGGGATAACGGATTTTGAATAAATCATCGAAAGGAATCTATGCATTGATGAAATTTAACAGAGAGCATACGAATTATAATATTTTTCCACGTTTAATTCGGGAATAAATAATTCTAATTCCATGGAAATGAATGATGTGAGGATTGAATGCAATTTTATAATAATAGCCGAAGATGAGACGGACATATGAATAACTGAAAACAATTTTCATCGAATAAACGACTTGTATTTTTCACGGTTCAAACGTGCATTCTTATGCAATCTTCGTTTTTCAGCGTGATTTCCTTCAGATGCATATGTATTACTCTCAGAAGAGAGCCTTGTAATTTTGACAGAAATAAAATGCCAATTATTTTTTTAATATCAATATTAGAGTTGTATTATAGTGCATGTGGAAATTCTATTGGGAAAAAGTCTGCCCGAAAAAAATGAATTAATATACGAAAAAAATTGGATCCTTTTTTTCATTAATATGCATCTCCCTTTTTGTAAATACACAAAAAAATGGGGTATTTAAACCAATATTACCTCAAATCCTTGCTGCTTAAGTTGTTCTAAGCAGAGTCATAGTAATTTCGTGCATGACACGGAATGGTTAATGTTTAAAAATAATGAAATCATCTACAAAATAGAAGCGGAACAGAAAATTGCGCTTACTTTTGCTGAAACCTTATCCCCACAATTTTTTCTGTTTGGCTATTTTCTCCTGTTTGGCGATTTTCTCCGTCTATTGCATTTTTATCTTCTTATCCTTAATAATTCTGCTTTAGTCATAGATGCATGAAAGGAAAATCCACGCGTAGGAGATGGAGCAGCCATTTCTATCCCTGAAGTTTCCGGTTTATTGAGGTTTTTATGGTTGCATAGCAGATGATGCGTTTTTCAGCACTATTATTTGTTGTTTCAGATTAATTGGACATTTTCACATGGGCGATGGCGTCGGTTACTATATTTTTATTGTTGAATCTGATAGAGTTTTTGTAATAAAAAGACACGTGTTTTTCTGTTCTTTAATCCGTGAATTAGTTATCGAGTTATAAGCGGCGAAAAGCTGATGTTTTTAACTCTATTCCGGAGAAGCGAACGTGCAAAATACATCACCCACTTCTTCCAGTCACAACTGAGACCGCGAAGCTCCTTCGCCCAGTCACAATGCGGTACACACGGCTGACTCTGCCGGTGGAAGTGGTTGCGACAGGATCTGTTCGAGCAGACCCTCCGCCCCCGCCTCCACTCCCCTCCCTTTCCTTAAAAACAGTCGAGGACGGGAGGTGGATGAAGTTATAATCCTTAACGCAGCTCTGGTTAAAACATTAATTTTTTCACTAAAATTAATTTTTCGTTTCCATCTTACGACTTCGTGCACGAAATAGCGATTTCGGTTTCGAGTAAACGCCCATATTTTGTATTCAAAATAATGAGTTGATGCGATTGATATAAACTTGTGGAAAAGTACAAAATGCATTTTACCATGGCTAATAAATTAAAATAGAGATTGTCGATTTCCTTACTTTTATTCATTTTTTTCAACTTGCGTTGTTGAGCTCATTCAAAGTTTCAATGTTCTCCTGTTGTGAATGAGAACGATTGAGAGTATTTCAATGAGAGAGTTTCTCAGATGGTACTACTACGAAAAGTACTACTCTGATGAGCTACTACTAAAGGATGCCGAGAAACTGTGATTGAATGTCCTAGTGGCTCGAGATACTTCGGGAAATAGTGACTGAGCTAGTCGAGGATTCTGGGAGCAAGGTTGCCAATGCCGGAAAACTATGAGTGATTAAGGAGTGAGATGTGAATGATGATGTGGTGATTCGAAGAGAGCAGATTATATTTGATGGCTTAACCCTCTAAGCTAGTTTTATGATGTAAATTAAATTTTTTAACACTGTGCAATTTGTGTTCATGCTGAATGAACTTATTAAAATTTTCCTTCATAACATAGTTTGTTGAATGGATATGCTCTTCGGTTCGTGGATGCATCATGGGGATCATTTTGTTGAATCATAAGTATAGTTGTAGGATATTTCAATCCTGCCACGTGAATGCGGGGAAATTCCCATCCTAGTTAGCGTAGTGCTCTGCGCAGTGGCCCGGAAAGCCAAAGGCCCGTGGTTCGATTCCCGGTCCAGATGAATTTTTTCGCATGGCAATTAATGTGAATAAGGTATAGTTGCCAAAAGAAAGGTAGGGAGAGGAGGAAGACTATTCAGGTTTGAGTAACGAAAGGCCGCCTATGAGTTAATTCTGGAAACGTTTATTTCACTTTATATTTATCATGTTTATTAGGTAATAATGTCCATTATCTATCCTTCTAACTGATATATCAATTTAACAGACATGTACCAAATATTAATTTCCATCACAGTTGGAACCAATTTTTAATAAGATTGGCCCTTTCTATACTATTGCACATATCCATTCTTAAGATTATAGGTATGTGTTTTTTGTCATCTCAAGAACAATACAAGAGTATAGTCAGGAAGTGTGATAAATGAAATATTTTGATAATTAGTCAAAGGAGAGGAAAAGCGGCTGAGGACGATAATAGATATGTATTGAATGCCGAATTACACTGTGATGCAGAGACTCCATGTTTTATGTTTAAGATTGGTGTGTGGGAGAGGGTGGTAAAGATCGAGGGCAAGGTGGCTGAGGAGGGTGGAAGGGGATTGATTCAGCTGTGCGTGGTGATTACGGATGGCTGGGGAGTGGAGCGGTGGAGGAGTAGGGCGTTGGAAATAAGATAATGCTGGGAGAAGGGATCCGGAGGAGTACAGAGCGACATCCGTGATGCATGCGTAGATCCCTGAATGTTCACGGGGACGGAGGAGAGGGTACAGGGACTGTATTTTGAGACTAGCGAGATGGAATGGCGAGAGGGGCAACGTCTGGGAAAGGAGCAGGTCGGGAATGACGGCAGGAAAGAAAATTCAAGGGAGATGCCGAACCAAAAGAGTTTTGAAAACTTTAAGAGTTGAGAAGCTTGAGACCCAAGAGGGCATGCATTTGGTCGTTCCTTTCTAATATATGATATTTGTAAAAATTAAAGCTGGGTGGTGCGGTAGGTAAAGCAATGGCCTTCCATGACGAGAGCCTGAGTTTGAGCCCAGGGAGTAGTAGAGGATTTCAGTTATTAATAAGGTCTGCGCTTAGGTGATATTTAGTAATAATAATAATTTCTCTAATGATCACAGGTGCCCCCAATTACGATCATTTTAATATATATGGGCAACACAATTAAAACCCTGGACAGGTAAATTTTACCCACGCGGGACTCGAACCCGCGACCTTTGGAACGACAGGCGAGGACTTAACCCCGCCGCCACCGACGCCGGCCAAATATAAAATTACTCCAAAAATAAAATTGATATTTTAATATCAAGTTTATTTATGGAGTGTAGATTAGTTCTTTTGGGGCAAAAAACAGTGGAGTCCTTGGCGTTTTTCGACAAAAATAGACTGAGGATAACATTAAGTTACTCTGTACGTAATGGAACCCTCGAGTAACCTCCCTAATAACTACTGCGAGCGAGAATCTCCAGTTAACATTCAAAATTTAAAAAAATGCTTATAGTTGGCGTAAATTTCTACATTTATCCGAAGCAAATTATGTCTACCAAACGCTGACATTATAGTTGCCCTTTGTAGCGAGTAGGTGAAAGTTAATAAAATGGCAGGTCAAAAAACAGCTGAATATTATCGCTATTATGACCATTATTTTGTTTTTTTTTAACTTGTAAGCATGCGAAGAGTAGGTATTTACTGGGAAAGGTAGAAGTTAGTAGTCAGTATTTGGGAAAGGTAGTATTAATGCTTGAAAATGTCAAACATACCTAGCATAGAATGTCGAACACTAGACATCTGTTGGCCATTGACAGGATAAAAAGAATAGAAACATTACTAAATCTATTAAGTTAAACATTATGCATAATTATATGAGCAGCGGTAATATTTTAATTTTGATAGTTCAACTTAACTCTTCATTTGGCGTTAAAGATAATGCTTGAACTATCATTTCAAGGTGTTAAACTCCACCGCCTTTGTTAAAAAAATAATCACCTTATTCTATGTAGCTATACTGAGTACTAATATTTTTTACATTGTAATTTAATGTTAGGAATAGACATAAAACCTATCTAAGAACGGTATGCAATGCAGCTCACGAAACGCATACGTATCTAATTATCCGCGTGTCAAGCAACAGGTAATAGAACGAAGTCTGTTTTCAAATGTCTGATTTTTTTTCATCTCTCGTGTCGCCATGATGCTCGCTCTATGTGAGCGCGAGTGTACTCACCCGGCACCACGAATCCTCTTGCTTCGACGAAGCACGTTCCAGGAAGACTGACGAAGGAGCCATGGCGTAGCGAGACGTGACGGAAGATCAGTTGGAATATGAGGATTCGGGTGAGCTTAGTAGTTGCGCGCGGATAAGGGTTTGCGTTATGTCACATACACTCACGTGCCAAGCGTATATTCAGATACTCCCCGGTGCGTGAGGAAATGGTTGAGAGTACGGACGAGGGATATGACAGAGATATGTACATCAAGGAGTTCGATCATTGGAATGGAGATCGAAAAGTTTTCCCAAGTAGATAAGGTAATGAGGTTTGTGAAAAAGAAAACTTAACAAGGATAAGGAGAGGATAAAAAAAAGACGAGCGGAGATTTGCAAGGTGGAGTTTTAGGCTCGAAGAAATTTCGGGGACGGGAATGCGAGTAACCGGTTTAAATCAAAGCCCACGTTCGATTCCCTGAATTATTTATGAGATATGTAAGTGAAAGAAAGCGAATGGATATAAAAAAAACCTTGGGTGGTGAAAATACAATTGCTTATGTAAATTTATGAGAGGAGGTATGCGATGCAAGAATTACGTCCGTTCTTGAAGATGAGAAGAATAATATGCTTCCGCGTGTATTTTCTGAATCTAGATTCTCGAGCTATGTTTTGGAATTTCCATCGTATCCGGTGGAATTATTCAGAGGAGCCTCGTGCTCTTGATTGAATGTCGGGTCATGAACGGTTTTTTTTGCTGCTTGCCCTGGGGAAAAGTTTGAATTTACCTCTCGGGTGCCAAAAACTGTTAAGTTTTTACTGCTCTGGAAGACCTGAGGTATCCGAGAAATAGAGTTACGTTTTCCAAAACCCTCTGTCCTTGATGAAAAATGAATTTTTTTCAATGCATTTCGTATTTATTAAAGCTCTCAAGTTTTTATTTCTTCTTTATTATATTTTAAATTGCTGGAAATATAATTGTTCTTGGAGAAGCAAGTACTAGTCACAATCTTTGTTTTCATTGCAAACTTGTTGTGCTATTTTGTAGCGTATTGCCAGAAAAATTGTATTATCTCTATGATACGAATCGGATTAATTTTTTTCTCTATCAGTTATTCTGATGAAAATTAGTTTCATCTTTTCTTACTTTTTTAAGGAATTTTGTTGAAATCATTAATATTCCAATATCAGTCCTGAAATTGTGAGTAGAATATTATTTGGCTCTCCGTAATTTGAAAACAAAACATGAAACGTAAAAGGTTATAAAGTGTAAAAAAAACCAGATTCAGAAGTGATGTGGATGAAGTGTTCCATATTAAAGAAAGGATATTGCAATTTACCACAATTGCAATATATTTCCTTTAAAATAGTCATAAAGTGGTTTAATTTTTCGATGATATAATACGCCTGAATTGCGCGAAGAATAAACATAGGCGAAAAGTGATGAAAAAGACGTGACGAAAAATTTGCGGTAGCATGACTGTCGGATAGAATACTTTCTTCAACGAGTGATGACAGACAACCACGGTGACCATCCATTGGTTTGATGAATCTCAAAACGTAGCCCTGAGAAAAATACCTCGTTCAGTAGGCCATTCTTCTCCGTTAGGTCACGTAGTCTGTTTCGAGTGGACACACGATACGATTTGGTGGACGAAGATCATTAGGTGATTTCCATGCAGGGATTTTGAAAGAAATTGGTAGGTTATAACCCTCTGCCATCATTCCGATTCAGTATCCTCATCGTGGATTGTTTTCAGGTTGAACTCTTGGCCACCAATAAAACTGGCAGGATTCCGTTAAGAATTATGATTATGATTTAAGAAATTATGTTTTAAGTAAATAATTATTTTATACTTTCATCATCATTGGTCATCAATCCTCAGATTGGTTTGGCGCAGCTCTCCACGAAATTCTTCTATCGGCAAATCATTTCATAATTTAAAGCCGCTAAATGTAGGTGCAGCCCACAAGAAACTGGTGTATTGAGCAATGATTTACAGCAATCAAAACTTAAGTGCTGGTATTTTTGATGAATTGACCGATAGTGATTCAATATTTCGATCGCTGTCAACGTTTTTTACTGGCCTGTGCCTGGTCACCGGAACTCTTTGACTCATTAAATATTTATTCAGCCTCATAGAAGCTCTATTGAATATCTTCTGGTATACCTTACTGCTACTATTTGTTTCAAACCTCTTATTTATGCCGAGTCACCAACGTTTTAGCATTGTTTTTAACCCGGGGTTTTAGAAATTTTACCAAAGAATGAAGGACACTCTTGCAGTCATCGTTTTTAAAATATATTTAGTGGAAGAAACTTATTCCTACTTCCCCGATGTGCATAATTTGGGGTAATTGAGTGAATATTATCGCTCCTCTTACGGTTGTCAGTTATTTAGTTACTGCTTTAAAATACCGACGTCGCGACGTTTTAAAGAACTCATTAGAACCCATCTCGTTTTCATGCGTTTGAATTCGATCAGGTATGAGTGGATCGTTTTTGTGCTGAGGCAAGTGATGGCCTCCCAGCCCCACGGGCGCTGTTTTAAATCCCGGAGATGGTAGAAAATAGTCATTTACGTATCACTATGAAGAGTTTTCCGTCCGTCAGAATGGGGCATTTGACCGTAGGTACACATTCTAATTTATTTCAATGACATTTAAACGCCGAAATTGCCAATATTGGCCTCGCTGTTTGGCGCTTCTCACTGTCAAAAGTGCCATTTTCTGCTATTTAAATCCCTGCGGCAAATGTAAATCTGCCGGGGAGGGACTTCGAAATTAATTTAAATCCGGCGTTAAAAGGAGTGAGCTAACTTTGATGCCGGATTTCTCACCATCTAAACTCTGTCCCCTGCATTCTTAGCCATAACTTATTACTCACGTAGGTGAAGACCTTGTTTTGACGTTCATGAAGACGTTTACCGTTTTTTGCCTCCCACTCATTTTGCCTCCTCTCACCTTGGTGTTGTCATATGGACGAGCGCGAGATGCCATTTATAATTTTGGCAGATGATCTCAATTTGAATTTAAGCGTTCTCTCTTTTATTGTATACTCTTGATTTAATTCATATCAGTACCGACTCTGAATATTATTTTGCTATTTCAGTCATCCCAACGTGTTAAGGTCCTAGGAGTTGGCAATAAACTAATTTCCATGCTCGTTCCCGGTATTTTGGGTATTTTGCTGGGCGAATAGAGCGAAGATGCTGCCAAACAAGGCTCCTACATACCATGATCGTGAACCAGTGCTGGGGCACGTAAGTCATCTTCAGAGAGAAATATGGCGGTATCCTCGGAATTGCGGCCTTAGTTTTGTGGAGTCCGTTGCGTTAGTGTGGTCGTGATCAGTGTCAGAGGCGAAGGTTTGGACAAGATCTCCATCGAAAGTTTTTGTCTACCTCCTGATGTTCACCTACTCCTACTTAGAGGCTTTGTATTGCAACTGGGTAAATAAATGCACGAACTCAAAATTACTTGAGTTTGGGCCAACACTATAGATATCAGACTTTGATTCTCGCATTGCATCAGCGGGGCATACCATAAGCGACAAATTAAGTGAGATCAATTGTGGGGCCATAGATTAAAAAAATTTCCCCGCACATTTCATGACCACGACGCAGAAAACGTGATTACTTTCCAGATGATAACGATTTTCTTTCCACCTTTCATTTCCCCAAGGGCTATTTATTAAAACCATACTTTTACGGACCGTGCATCTACCACACCTGGCCTCACGCCTATACTTTATTTCGTAGGATAATACTTAGCTATCTATAGGTACCTCTTTGCAGTAGAAAAACAATGTCTTTTTTTAATGAGCTATTTGATTTCGCATTCATTTTTACCCTGAATTCCGTGAAATATTTGTTGTGAATTCTGTTTAACTTTTTCCTTTCATTGAGATGGTATTTTTTTGCATAAAGGTAGAAATGACCTTGCGGTTTTCTGTATATGTTATTTATTGTCCAAATATCATGGATTTAACGTTTTTGTCAAACGATGTCTGCTATTGATGATTATTGCCCTATATTACAATGAGATCAGTAACGTTTTTCATAATAAGTAATCCTAATATATTTCCTAAAGACTCCTTTTTGCCATTAGTGTGAAATTATATCCGCTATAATGTTTATTTGTTCAAATGAATACTTAGGCAAGCGGATCGTAATGTAATTCAGATAGATCTATGTTCATACTATTAACGTCGTTGTCATGGGGAGCCTGATATGTACTAGGTTCTACTTGTTCTTTATCTTTCTGTTTTCTCCTAAAAATCTAGCCGTGATAGATGCTTATAGAACGTATTTTTTTGTTAATTTTGGTGGGTTATAAATTTGACGTTAGCCTTTTTCCAGCACATTCATAAACAATTGTTTCTTTCATCCCAAAAGTGAGTTTGATTTACTGGATGAGCCATGGTGCTGAAAGGCGGGCAGGAGGCTGAAAGGGTTGTCGGAAGGGACCCCGAAGTTTCTTCATAAGCTAAATGGGGTTGGAGTAGAAGAAACGCTTAAGCTGCACGCGACGAGAAAGGCAGGAAAACCAAGCGTTCGTCAAAGGAATTAATGAAGTCTAAAGGATAGGAAAAGGCACATTATGACCTAGGGTTCGCAAAGTAGGAATGCCGAGGGGTTTCATCTTTAAGGGAGGCAGTGGTAGAGTGAAGGGTTGCATGGTGGTTGTTCTTTGGAGATGGTCTCGCCCGAAGCGTATTCAGGATCAAAAGAGAGTGAGATAAGCAGAGGAAGGCCATGAATTTGGGGCCGGACGAAGGGGAGGAAGAGAGTAATAAAGGGATTTTACGGTGTGTGACTTTGAAGATGGTAGGGAATTCTGATTTGAGGGAAGGCTTACTTACCCAAAACCCTGGCCTCCATCACAGAGATTTGGAGTCGTTTCCATGTAAGTGCTCTTTTGTCCACCCCTCGTATGTTTCTTGAGGAACATTTCATGTTGTGAGCAGTATTCAAGCTTTACGTGTTCCTGCTCGTTTTGCGGTATTTCAGTAGGAAAGATGTCCTGACACGTTGCTTCCTGTTATCTTATGAAGGCTACTTAAGTTTACACTTGATTTATCTCCCTTTCCATATTTCCTATCCAACACTCGCTGACTTTCAAGCATAGTAATCATATTTATATTCCCAATTCAACCGCCAAGTACCTTACGATAAAACTTTATTTACGCGCATTTAGCACTATCTGCGAAAACATTTGGCTTTCCTTGATAAGGGTAATTTTGCACACTGGTAGGAAGTGTCCGCCTACCAATTGCGGTAATTTAAAACCGAAACTTAAGGCCACTTGCCGCCATAACTCGTGCGTGAGCACGTAACAAGAGCGTAAGTCATTCAGAGAATGAGGAAGTAGAGTAACTAGGCTTTATTGAATCAGTATTTTTGTTTGGCTTCGGGACCCAGTCCCTTGTCGGTAGCTCTTTCATTGCAGGGGATTTGGTACACGTAATCTAAAAACCAAGTATAGTGATTACTTCTGGACCCAGCTGTGGAGAATCGAGAATTAAGAAATAAGTGAACAAGGTTGTGCACCATTTCCCGTAATTTTCTATGCTTATTAATTCAAAGGAATCTTCAAGCAACAACGGAGAAAATATAAGGATGATGTGATTCATCGATGACATAGCAATCAATGAGGAGATAAAGAGTAATTTAAAGAAAACTTTAGCAACCATGGAAAGGACAAGGTCATAATATCAACTGAATATCAATGAAAAAAGAAGTAAGATATTGAAATACAGTAGGAGTGAAGAGGCCAATATCAAAGTTGAACTAGGAGAACAAAAACTTGTCGAGGTGAAAGAGTACTATTACCTGGGAAGTCGAGGAACCAGGAACGGACGAAGCAAGAAGAAATAGTGGGTAGTACAGGAGGCCATTCTACCAAAGAAGAATATATTTACAGCTGGAAATATAAGCGTAGAAGAAAGTAAACAGTTCGCCATAACTTGCGTCATGAGTGTGTTTCTTTAGTGCAGTGAGGCATTGAAGGTGACAGCAGTAGAGAAGTCAAGGTTGTAAGCATTCAAAATGTGGTGCTTCATGAGAATGATGAAGATTAAATGGATTGGCGAAGTAACGAGGGGATCCTAAGAGGAGAGGGAACAAAGAGAAGTCTTCTGGATGCCCTAAGAAAAAGACGGGAAAATTTAATCGGCCACATCATGAGACATGATGGCCTGATAAAGACAATCGTAGAACGACAAGTTGACGGAAAGAACGGCAAAGGAAGGCCTCGCATGAGATGTATTGAACAAGTAATGAAGGATGAGAAATAGAACAATTAATTAAATATGAATAAATAAGCGCAATAGCTCAATTAAATGGAGAGATATGCCAAACCAATCTAAGGATAGTTCACTGTTGATGATGATGATGATGCCACTAATCGTGTTTTAACAGCTGTAGATTTCTATAAGGCTAATTACGAGGACGCTTACCTATTGTTAAATTCCGGATCTCCACATTAAGTTTTCCTTTTTCGCCGTTGAACACATATTTAAAAATTAAATGTATATCTACTTTATGTATGATTACGTTGCCATTTATTATGTTAGCGACTCCACGGTGCAAATATACAATGGAAATTCACCAGCGCGAAATGACAATTCTTCACGGTTTTTCTCCAGCAATACCTACCTAATGTAAATGTTTTTACATGTAGAGTAGTCCGAAAAAATACCTTCGCCCTACGACGTACAGTGCCGTAGAGATAGGAATTTTTTTGCCAAGTGTACAATTTTATGTTTTCTCTGTGCTCGCCTTTGTATTTTTATTGTGTATACGTGTTTCGGTGCATTTGTGTAGCAACTCAGTTAAAAATGCTGGTTATGAAACCAAACCATCACCAGGCTAGCATGAAATGGCTTAGTAAGTCTGAAATCATTAGTACTATTGGCATAAAAAAATCAGAGACTATAAATCGGAAACATTTCTACGACACTGTATTCCATTAAAACGTGCATTTCCGTGTTCCTTTTTTCACCTCGACTCAGCACACTAACCATTCTGTCTAGATTGACAATAATATTTATCCCTAATCCTCGCTGAAGAGCATTCGTCCGTGGGCATTATCATTCGGTATGCCATCATTTATTACTTATTGCTAAATCACTTCGTCAGCAATGTTTTAAAGTCTATTGCTTCCATTTCCACAGAAAGTATTTTATTCCCATTATTTATTTTTTAAATAATTTTATGGATCAATTTATTAAATGTTTTTCTTGTCACTTTCTTATGTTTTCTTAATCTTTTTTAAGAACCAATTAACCCTCCGTTGGTCGCGCGGCGTCTACCAGACGCCAAGCAATATTATTTTCTTTGCCCACATCGTGTTTTCATAGATAGGAGACTCACCTTCCTGGTATCTTATTATTTTATGCTTCTGAAATAGTCACCAATATGTTTATACGTTTTGTCGCATTTCTGGATTAAATACTGATATTTTGTGGTTTTCGGAGTCTAGTAGACGCCACGCGACAACTTGAGTTACAATACGTTACATGCAAAATACCTTTGCGATATTCATCATAACCTTTTAAATACGTTTAAAATTTAAACAAACAACTAATTAATGTTTTACATTTAGGATACGCTTGTAATTCATACGCATTTTTGCTTGTAATTAATAAAAAACGTTGACTGAAACTATTATTGCAAAAAATTTTATTATGGTTCTCACATAATTTGAGTGAACATTGGCATATACTACACTGTTTCCCCCTGCCATACACTTTTGTGGTGGCTTTCAGGGTATTATATAGATATAGATGAATAAAATTAACCATAAATATACACATAACAATATTGTAGTGGCATTGAATAACAACTTTTCAATCTGATAGGAGAAAATATTTTGGTTCGAGTTCGATTGAACGCGCTATCAAAATAAATTGTTTCCAAAATTCATAATGTCGCCTGTAAAATCAGAATTATTTGCTACGTTTTAGCAAAATCCGTATGGTGAAACTTCAGTATTATTTTTTTTGTCGAAAATGTAGTAGAATCATTGGACTGACATTATGCTGCAAATCCTGCACTCATATGGAAATATGAGGAGACTCGACGACTTGGAAATGTTTGATATCATCCAGCACTTCAAAAACAACGTGCCCTTGCAAATGAGAAAGTGCTTCTTTCTCATCCCCTCTTATCCTCATCCCACTAAACGAAATGTTTCATCAGCGATACCATCACCCAACTACTCCTTCATCTCACCTCCTCCCTTCCCTCTACACCGATATTTCCAGTAGCTGAACAATCAGTGAGACATTAGAAGATTCCAAGAAATAGTATTCTCAAATCCAAGAGCAAATTCTTCAACTCCTTTCACCAGCGTTATTCCTACCAACTAGCAAAAATTCCCTCCAAAAGACCACAAGCCCTAAAAGTAGCCTGGACTTGCTGATTACCCTCATTGGCTATTGTGCATAGAAGTTCTCATAAACTATATTGTGATAATGTGTACCCAGCAGATCCCTCCCTTCTTTCTCCTCACTCGCTACACCACCCGCTGCGCTGCCCGGAGACCCATCAACGCCGGAAAATCCCTACCTAGCCCTATTATCATTATTGGTGACTCTTACAGTTGGCATAATTCTAAGTAAGTTACGTCACGACATTTTCGGAGCTGGGATTATTCTCTCCTGTCGTTTCATGGTAAGGTATATTTCATTTTATACATTTTTTCTACCCTAGATGATAAGCATAGGCCTGAATTGTTTTTTTTCCATGCGGTAAATGGATGGAGAGTAGAAGAAAAATTAATCCTATGATAGAAAAGGATCGTCAATATATTCAGGGAATTTTGTTAGAATCAACTGATTCAGAGGTATCAGAAGCTGTGGACAGTGATGGTAGTGAAGAAGACTTTATTGAGGACCAACCTCAGAACAGTGATGTGGAAGAAGACAGTGAGGAAGAAAGTGGCCAAGAAGAAGAAGTTGTAGGTAAAAACATTGTTTTAGGGAAAGATCAAGTCACTAAGTGGGAGTTGGAGGGTTCGATTAGAAGTGTCAAAATTCGCTCTCACAATATATTGACAGAAAAACCAGGAGTGAAAGGGAAAGCAAAAGCTTCAAAAACTGTTTCCGAGTGTTGGAATAACTTTATTAGTGACAATATATTAGCTCTCATAGTGGAAAATACAAATAAGCTCATCGCCGCTAAGAAAGCCGACTATTGTAGAGAAAGGGATTGCACTCCGACGGATATTGTTGAAATAAGAGCTTTCATAGGACAACTTTATATGGCAGGTGTTCTAAAAAATAGCAAACTCAATACTAGTGACTTGTGGAATAATGATGGCACCGGGGTAGAAATTTTTCGAATGGTAATGTCTCAGAAACGTTTTCATTTCCTCTTGCAGTATGTACGTTTTGATGACAAAGAAACAAGGAATGAAAGGAAAGCTTTGGATAAACTTGCACCAATTAGGGAAGCTTTTGAATTCTTCGTCCAAAACTGCCAAGAATGCTATTCTTTGAATGATTGCGTAACTATTGATGAAATGCTGGCAAAATTTAGAGGAAGGTGCAGTTTTCGCCAGTACATCCCCACGAAACCAGGAAAGTATGGAATAAAAATATTTTTATTGACAGACTCAAGGAGTTTCTACGCATCAAAATTAGAGATATACGCTGGAAAACAGCCAGATGGACCATTTCAGGTTAGCAACAGTCCTTATGATGTTGTAAAAAGATTGATTCTTCCAATTCGAGGCAGTGGACGCAACATCACCGCAGATAAGTGGTTTACTAGTTATGATCTAGTTACAGATATTCTAAAAAGTGACAAGCTTACATATGTGGGCACAATTAGGAAAAATAAAAGGCAGCTACCGCCATCTTTCACATCCACACAAGGTCGGCAACAATTTACATCCCGTATTGGTTTTCAGAAAGAGTGCACTTTAGTGTCATACATACCCAAAGCCAGAAAAAATGTCCTACTATTATCATCAATGCATCACGATTCTAACATTGATGAAGCAACAGGTACAGCCAAAAAACCTGAAATTGTTACATTTTACAATTCTACGAAATCTGGAGTGGACGTTGTGGATAAGTTATGCGCGACATACTCTGTTTCGAGAAACGCTAATCACTGGCCAATGGTGGTATTCTACACAATGCTCAATGTAGGAGCAATAAATGCCCAGATAATTTATCTAGAGAATTCTAATTCCCGGGAACTTCGTAAAAGAAGGTATTTTCTCAAAACTCTGGCAAAAGAATTAGTGGCGGAACACACAAAAAAGAGGTCTGAAATCACTTTTTTACCATTAGAGTTGAAGAAACGAACATTAGAACTCAGTGTAATAATCAATAATGAAACTGAAGAGAATGAATTGTGTAAGACTACGTCTAAACGTTTTCGGAAAGAGACTGAGGAAAGTGGAACCAAAGAAAATTCCACAGCCCGAAAGAGGTGTTACGTCTGTGGGCGAAAAAAAAAATAGAATGACGAAATACAAATGTAAAAATTGTAAAAAATTTCATTTGCTTAGAGCATTAGAAAATTTTACATTTACTGTTCAAGTAAAACGTGTTGACATAATTTTGATGTAATAAAACCTGTAATAAATGTCAAAATAAGCAGCATTAAGTCTTTTATTAATACGAATATCTACATCATTATTATGCATAAATTTGTTACCCATACATGAAATTAAACATTCAATGAATCGTTTTTTGGTGTTAAAACAGTTATTTCTACTTGCATGCACTTTCTTTAGCCATTGCTAAATGGTGTCTGTGAGACGCCGCGCGACAAGTAGCGTTCCAAAATGTGACGCGACTGACGGAGGGTTAATGCGTCTCTTTGGATTTACTCTATTTTCTCTCAGTTTTTCTTTTGGAGTAGGTGGTTACCTTATTTTCTTGATATTCGTTTAATTCCTTCGATATTTAAGTAAATTATTTCTGAACTCAAAACCTTCCACTTTTATCTTTCATCATCAGTTCTCCTCTCTGTTTCATCTACTGTCTAATTCTACTTCAAATCTACTCTGCGTATAGCCGGTTGTGTGCCTTATGGTTTCTTTTTTAATTATTGTCTCTTCTCTCTCTCTCTTTTCTTTAACTTTGATATCACTCTTGCATTAGGTGACTAAACTATGATTATAGTATAGCAATGGTCTTCACTTCCACTTCACAATTTAATACTATAATACTTTGAGAATCATTGGCTCTACCAACGCATAGGTGTGTTGTTGTTTTATAAATATGTCATTCATCACCCAGCATTTATATATTCACCCACGCTGAAATTTCTAGTCTTTACATGTTTTTAAAAAATCTGCTTCTTCCTCTGTAAGATCAACTTCAGGCATGTAAACCTATTGACAATGATTGGAGCGGTTAATTGAATGGCAATGAGGGAAGATGGATGTTTTTCCATTTGAACTCATCAGAAGGGGCCAAGAATGTTGTCTTTGCGGTGGGAAGATACAGCTGACCCCCCGAAGTTATGATTCAGAGTTAAGAATCTAAGTTGTTCGCGGATGTTTCCTTAAACTTTGGTGATTAATTGCTCATGATAACCAAAAATATCCTTTTTCGTGACAATAAATAATTTTTCATTCGTTTTAACGCTAAGTTATTGCAGTAGCACTATTTTCAATTAATTACTCCGGATACAGCAATACGGTGCAATACGCAGGTTTAACTACAATTGCTTTTTTGAGGGAAAAATATCGAGCCATGTTAGGAATTCAATTACAGTGTATTAAGAGACGAGTTAGGGTTAGCTACTGCATGAAAGTGGGAATACATATATGTACTTTTTTGTCCATACCCAGAATTTGCGGTTTTTACTATTCACGGGTCCCCTAGAAAGGTGACCCCTTTGAATTTTGGGGGTCGACTGTATACGTTTCGGTTGATGAAGGTGCGGTGAATGTTGGCTGCGGGGAGGAGGGGGAGGGAGGGCCGTTGAAGGGTCTCGCTCTCATGCACTCGAGGGTGGAGAGAAAGGAGAAGCTCTCGAGAAGATTGGGGGATGGGGAAGGTCTCGCATATAAAGAAGGCTCCCTCTTATTCTGCCTCTGCTCTCCAAAAGGTGGGCGGCACCCCTCGTGGCTCCGCTGGGGGAAGGAAAGGGGAAGGGCGAGGGGGATGTCCGGGAGGATTTTGAGGATGAGGCCAGAGGATCGATGGGATGATGGTTGGTGTGAGGGGGTGGGCAATGAATACATTGGGATACTGCGAAAAAGCCCCCGACGCGTCCGAGAAACGCTCATTACTTGTGGAGTCAAGGTGCTCTCAGAGTGTACGTTGAGATCACTTCAGGATACAAACATATTTTTAAGACTCGGCGCATTTTTCCGAATCCGATAAAATTTGAAGGTTTCGCACACTTTGAGTTTTATTTACATTATTAGTTTGATTTCCTATGTCGTACCTATTTATGTATCGCTGATATATATGAGGCAAAATAAGTCTTTGCATTCAAAAAACAATATCACCGACGCAAAAACATTGATGTGGGGTATAAGGTATACGATGGCTAGCAATCAAGTAGGCTGAGCTCACTTTAAAATGAATATAATAAATAAATAATAATATTTGATTTAATGAGGAGAGAATTGCTCTTTGTTGATGAGACCCTGTGCGTGCTTGAGATAAAGCCGGCAGGTTCACCATTATTTAGGTTGGAGGCTCTTTGGGAAATAAATTAGTGTATATAATGAGTTATCGATTGTACAAATTGTTTCGCCTTGCATAAGTTTATTACTTAGCTCTAGCAATGAAGTATGTACGAAGTAAGTTATTTGTAGATATAAATTAGAAAAAAAGTAGCAGTTATTAGAGAAACTTAAAAAAAAATCCGATCCATAATGCTACGTAACCTTATCTAAGGCCCTCTTAAGGCCCCCCCTCTTACCCTACATTACACAGCGCTGGTAATGAACCGTCTTATTTGAGAATGATAAAGCGGAACTTTTTATGAATAACTTATTTGTTTCTCAGTACTCTTCTTCATTCAGTAATGATCATGTGCGTAATGTTTATTATTTGAATAAATAATTAATTTAGATATGTGCACATCTCCTAACATAATGGAAAGGTAGATCAAACCTTCCATGTATTATAACATCCTCTTTCCTTTATCGTTACTTACAAGGCACAAAGTTCAATATGTGTAGGCAGCGATATTTAGTCTGGAAAAAAGCCCTTCTGACTGTGTATAGTTTTCGGATTTAAATCCCTCTTCGTTCATGTTATGTTATGTTTTATCAAAATTATTTTTAGGGTTAGGTTCACGTAGGTTAGCCAGTGTGATAAAATGTTTAGTAGTTCGTGTGCCGTAAAACGTAGTTCTACCCCTTAAGATGTATAATAATATAAAAAATGGTTTCAAGAACAATATCTGTGGCCAGATTTCTTGATGCAGGGAGGATAGGAGCTGTTAAAAAATAAAATAGTCTTGCTCTACGAAATATTTCCATGAGCGTGCGGAAGAAATAGAATGGCTCTAATAGGCGACTGAGCATTTCTGCGTGCATCTTGGAAAAAGCGGGAATAAGATACTAATAGTCGATGGGGGTCAAATGTCAGATATACCGCATGACTCGAGGACAAAGTATATGAAAATCTGCTTGCAGAAGGTAAAATGCACTTTACCGGATGAGAAACGGCTGAGCAATTGATGATCGACTTCTAGCTGGAAAAGCACGAAGCTGTGACAAATTAGCTCATAGTCGAGTCAAGGCTCAGTGAAGAGGCGCACTTAACTAACCCCACGGTGGATGACTATTGAATATGTGTGGTGAGTTAGGGATTCAGCATTTAGCCCTCACGATGAATGAACAGCGACCTTTCAGCCTCAGTTAAAAATCAAACTGGACTGACCATGTGCCGTAATTAAGTGCCCCCATTTGAACCCTTCTATGCGCCGCTTAGACTCAATGGAAGTGGAGTGATTTTGCCAATGCGTGCACTGCTATTCTGCTTGAATGATCTCTCCGTCCTACGGTCTCGAAATGAGGGAATTTGAGGCAGTTTCCGGCAGTGTTTGACCCCTATCGAGCGTGGGGAAACTCTCTTAGCCAACCAGGGATATGATAACAAAGGCAACCTCTGGATTGCATTCGTTCGGCGGAGGCAAAATCGGTTTGGCGTTTGTACTTTGGTCATAAAAGCGTGAGGGATTTCCTACCCACGTCACGTCATGTATCTCGTTTTCGACGTTCCTCGGTACGTGATACGTTGACTACAGTGAAAGCAATGAGGTATGACGAGCATGAATTAAGAAAATGTTGAGGATGTTATGAAGACCCTTGCCCTTAATTAATCATTTTGAGTGCTTTCGATGCCTCTTGGTGCTTAAAATTCTCTCCCAAAATCGTCTCTCCGCAGTTCGTGAGAATCCTTCCTCTTAAATTGAACTAAATGCTGAAAATAATAGGCCATGATACAGTTTTCAATATTCTTAAGGAAAAACTTGGAAATGATGGCGCCTGTATAAATTACAATTAGTTTTTTGCTTATCTCTCTCCATAATATTAAAAATGCTCCTTCCTTCCCTTGCTCCCATATAAACTGTGGTTTAGAAGAGGGATACCGAGGAATCTGTGCCTTTTCGATGGCAGCTCCAGTAGAGGTGAAGGAATGTGTTTGATTATTTCTCTTAAACCGTAGTGGCTAATGCCTGAAGTTAATATAGTGATTAATCGTGAATGTTTCAGTAAAATCCTACTGGCGTGAAAATGCTTGTGTTCCAATATCAGTGTGATAAAAATATCCGCTTTTTGGTACCAACTTACCCAGAAAAGAACGTGGTTAGTGTAATAATTGGATACGAGCTAGGTATAGAATGAAAAGTGCGGATTGAATCTGATAAGCTACACAATATAATTTGATTAAATATTATCTTAAAAAACACTATACATGAAAAACGGTGCCGAGGCCGCGAGTTAAAATTGAGACATGGCTGGTGTGATTTTATTTAGATTTGACTCATGTTTAAGTTGGGTTAGAAGCTTAGGTATAACAAAGCATTTGGAGTACCAAACTGCATAGTTCTACCGAAGATTATAGCTGAGTATCTAACAATATGAAGCTAATTTTGAGGATAAGAGGCCAAGAAAGAAGACACTGATACATGCACGTGAACTCATTTTAGAAAATCACCAAGCTTGGGGTATATTTTCTTATGGACGAAGTCAATTGTAAATTGGTAAAACAAGGTCTGAAAACGGCTGAACTGTCTTCATTCTTAGCGTTCAACGTCTGGGCATACTCTGCGTGAATGTGCCCAATTTTGCAGATTAAACTGGTTGCTTGATATCGGAAGCGTGTATCTTACTCGCTCCGTTTATTTAAACGGAAGTTTTGTGACAAATTGATGAATGTTCTACTGGCTGAGATATTTTGACGGAAGTGAAATGTGTCTAAACGCTTATAAATGTTTCCTGTGCAGCAAGAATCGCCAATTTTTCGCATGATGTTCCTGTTTCGCTCCGCATACTTCTTATCTCTTATCAGTATTTCAGAAGAGGCTATTTTGCTCCTTCCTTTCCGCCATCTACCTAACATTCTCCTCTCTAACACGCCCTTCATATCATCGTTTCCCCTTATCCGCTGCTCCATCCTCTTAAAGTCTTTCCTCAGATTCCCCTCTACCCTCCCATATCATTTCCACCACTTAACGTTTGTCTTCCGATCCACCCATCTTATCTTCTCTGTCCTTTGCCCCAACATCGCAAAAGATACGTAGGTATATTTTCATACTTTTTCCTATTTGCTCACCTTTTGGCACTATACCAAGATACAATCACTTGCGGCTCTTCCTTGGTCTTATCTTAACGCCCCCTCCCAACGCCCTTTTACTTCCATACGAGTAAAAGTCTACGAGTCTCGTATATTACCAAAGTCTTTTTTTGAAGATCACAGTTGCAATAGATATTATCTCCGACACATGTATTACAACTTGGTAGACAAATTGTTCCACCTGCTCCAGTGGTGTTCTTTTCTATTTACTCTCAACTTGTATTTGTTTACCCTAATTACTTCAATTATGGCTTATCTTCATCCCGGCCTAGCCTCCGCGCTATTGCCACATTTTTGCATACTTCATCCCCTGTCGTCACATGCGTTGTTAAGGTCATTGTTAAGGAATTAAACTTATTGTTAGCAAGATCATTAGAAAAGTTGACATGCATACACCTTACGCTATCGAAAATGTATATCATGCCACATTATATTCTCCGAAAAACGAGGGACACGTGCGCATAGTAGCGAAGGGGAGTTAACCCGTTGCCTGGTTACAAGCTGGAGAGGAAAATGAGCGGTAACCATGGAGGAAACGGGTCCTCGGCCACTTCTCAGAAGAGTGGGGATGAAGCGACCATCTCTTTCTCCCTCCATCTCCACGAGAAGAGCATACAGCGCATCCGAAAAATCGATTGAGAAATGTCTCGCATAATTTCTTTCATTCCGAACATGACGCATATTGAGATGAAAGAAAAATAATAGCAAAGGCATAATAAAACTACATAATAAATCATATAACCATGATCAGCCATTTTGCCTAAAATTGTTTTATATTTTCATTTGAAAAAAGGAATTAACTGTTATCGTGTTATAAATCTGCAATAATAGTTTTAGAATAATATGAATTAAACCGAGGAGCTAGGGAGGCAATACTCAGCTTAAGGATACTGGCCGTGAAAATGATACACGTAAACAAGCCGTTGTATGTGGCATTCGTGGACTTGGGAAAGGCCTTTGAAAACGTCGAATGGAACATAATGCTCAAGATACTGGAAGCAATTGGAATAAACTACAAGAATAGGAGAATAATCTACAGCCTCTAAAAGAACCAGGTCACCACAATGCAAATGAAAGACGGAAGGAAGATAGAAGCCAAAATAAATAAAGGAGTCAGACAAGGATGCAACCTCTCCCCAGCGTTATTCAATATATACCTAGAAGAAGCAATATGAGACGCAGAGGAAATTGGTATCAAGGGCATCAAGGTGAATGGCGAGGAAATAAACATGCTAACGTTTGCCGATGACATCGCAGTTATAGCAGAAAGTCGAGAGGACCTGCAAGAACCCCTGACCACAATGGACCAAGTACTTCAAGAATATAATATGAGCATCAACAAGAAAAAAACTAAAATCCTAGTGTGCGGAAGAGAGAAGCTTAGGGCAAATATCACAATTCGTGGAGTGAAATTGGAACAAGTGGAGAACTTTACCTACCTCGGCAGCACTATAATTTGGGATGGAAGAAGGTCGACGAACATCAAGCGAAGAATAGCACAAGCTAAGGAGGAGTTTATGAAGAAGAAATAACTACTGTGCTCAAAGAACCTACGGCTGCAAACAAGGAAGCACTTCATCAAAACATTCGTATGGAGCGTGTTACTCTATGGAACATCGGGAAAGCAGACCAACGAAGAATTAAGGCCTTCGAAACACGGTGCTTGAGGCGATGTTGAAGATGAAATGGACAGATAAAGTGAGGAACGAAGAGGTGTACAGAAGAACAGAACAAGAAAGGACAATATGGAAAACCCTACGGCAAAGAGGAACCAGATGGATTGGACATACCTTGAGGCACAATGAATTAGTTAGAAATTTAATGGAAAGGAAGATTGTAGGGAAGGTCCCGCGAGGAAGACCAAGGGACAAATATACAGGGCAAATAAAGAAGGACGTGAAAGAGAAAACATACCAGGGCGTGAGGGAATTAACATTGAATAGGGCAGAATGGAGGGCTGCAGTAAACCAATCCTAGGATTGAAATACTTGTGATGATGAATTAAGTCGGCTATTTTACAATGTCTTTAGGTTCTAGTGCATGTCTGATTCCTATACACCTCTTTCAAGGATCTTCTCTATCCTTTCCCTGGTGCAAAAATTACTTTTCGTGTGTCACGTACACAGTTTTACAGTGGATCAAATGGTACAATTTAGAATTAGATGGAGAGTTAACAGCACGTCTAGATTATAGTCTCCATTTGGAGTAACATTTTTGACCTCTTAACCATTCTTCCATTCACGAGTTATTAAATTCACGACTACAGAGATGAAGAAAGTGATGTAGATAAAAAAAGTACTTAAAATGTATTTGAGAATACAATATGCGTGAAAAGTAGAATAAATAAACGCGCTATTTTTTATCACTCCGAAAAATGTAGCAGATTGAAATGTATGGTAAATTCAAAATCAATTTGGTAGCCCTTTTTAATGGATCATAAGATTCGTTGTAAAATATGATTTTAAATGAGGAAAGACAAATTGAATGAAATCAAGGTATCAAAAATCTAATATGGAGGTTGAAAAATGGAATCCGAAACTTAATCGTGGGGAAATTAATCAAATGATTTATTCATTGTAGAAAACGAAGGCTTTTGAGGCCAGTAAAGGGAACTCATCCGATTTTATTCTTGAACCGAACACTAGAAAATGGATAAGTTTTCCTCTGTTGAATGACCAAATGATTGCTTTATTTGTTTTATTGATCAACGGATAAAGAATCATAAGTTATTGACAAAGATCTGAAGTTTCTAAGGGAAACTTTATTTTTTTCTCCTTCCGAAAATTTTAATTGAGAAAAGGCCTCTTCTTTTTTTAATCATTTTGGACGAGACCTTGATTAAAGAGGCGTCTTTTGTTAGCAAAAATAATAATTAAAAGCGACTATGGCCATATAACTCTGAAAAATATATCATAAAAACAATGTAAAAAAGGTTATGCAGATTTTATTCCTATGTGAAAAATGACATTCCGATGGTCCGCGGAAGTCCAAGAGTTCACTTTGCCTTGCTGATGTCAAGTTTTATTAACAATTCAAAAGGAATTCCAAATTAATTAAATTTCTTACAGCTCTGGATTGAGAAATTCTTATGCCTTTAATTCAGATGAAATAGGCATTAATTCTGAAGGGTGTAGCTCCAGGTAAAAGAAAATAATTACAATGTGTCTTTTCAAAACCACTCATCGTAAAAAAATCCTGGTTCTCTATAATTCTCAAAAAGACGAAAAGCTATATCAAAATACTCTCATTTTTTTCTTTTGAAATCTATTTATTAATCAATAAATAGTATGCCTAAATTAGAGTGCGTTAAAATTGATCTCTTAGATTTCAAAATGATAGGACGATCAAATCATGTCCGATCCATAATTCACGAAAAACTGATATTCGTGCTGCCCGGTGTTTATTTCTTGAATGTCCTGCTGCGTAATGGAGGTGGAAGGAGAAAATGCTGTACAGATGGGATTGGATGGAAAAATATCGTGATGAGGTTTTGAAGAACGGAGAGGAAGTGGGAAGTGTTTTCCGTTAACTTAAAAGTTTCCAGAGGATGATTGTATGGAAGATATCTGATAATTATTAGTCCTCAGGCGGACTTCGTAGCGGTAAAAATAAAAGCTTTTCCCATAGGAGAGCTGTTGTTGAAGGCAGTGCGTCCGTTAATTCTTCTTTTCAAGGCGCAAACTTTTTCCTCATATTCCCGGAAATCTTGTGTAGCTCCTTGGACATGGTTTGACTATTATCCTGATGAAATCCGAATAACCTATGTGTGAGTTTTTATCTCCGTATTTGTTCCCCAATTTCTAAAGACTTCGTAAACGTTTTGGAGATAAGAAACATGTAATACTGATTGGAAAGGTTTGATTCTTCTTTTTTCGAGCGTTATCTTCTTCTATGTCATAGAGTTTGAATTCCTTGGTACTGTCTTTCTTAATCACAATTCAGGCTTCACTCTCAATGCAACTGCACTTACATGCATAGAATACCAATGCGGAAATGCAATACGGATTCGTTTCTTCTGTGAGGATCAGATAAACCTCAGTGTGATTAGTTTTGCAGTAGTAGAACTATTGAAAAATATTGTAGTTCACACTTAATAATATAGTAACGGTTTTAATTAACTTGGAATTTTAAAATGAGGGATAGAAATTATCTTTCTTTTACACAAATGACCCTCGTAATAATGTGCATCTACTTTATATTCTGCTTGTCAATTCGAGAGGTGCAGTACAAGCTCATCTAACTTATTCCTCCACTTGATATTGCCATTGTATTTCCTCTTATGACATCTTCAATTCAATATTTTGGGATTGATGAATTATTTTGAGAGTATTTGGCTGTAACAGTAAGGAGTAGTACAACAGTTTAATTACCTCATTTTTGTGCGTATGTATTTCAAAAAATAGAGAGCTGATCTTATAAGAAATGGTATACAAATTTCTATCAATGGTTACCAAGAGTAATCCCTTACTCAAGATTTGAGTCTTACTTATCCCAGTGCGCTTCAAATACAGAAATACTTAGCTGCTTTTAATGAAATTTCTTTAGTATGCAACTTTGGACAAATGCTCAGCAAGGTGCAAGAAATATCATAGCATACGATAATTTGTTTAACATTGAAACTGCATTTTTATCCATTTGATTTGTAGCTGAGTTGATTTCATGCCACAATCCATTTATTATCAAAAGTAAAATATATTTTTTGCTTAAAATGTGGATGTTGTGGCATGTTCTTTCAAAATGTATAGCTACTTGTATGTTGAGCTTTACTTTCATTTATTTTCAAGCTATGTTGTGCTTAGTTTAAAACATACTTGGCTTTTTTCTGTGGACTTGCATTTCTCTTAATGTTTCAGTCATCATTTAAAAATCATGAGTCAGCAATGAAGTCTCTCAAATCCATTAATGTCATCAACGTTTTGTACATTCTACGTCAATTTTAGTGAACGTGCATATATTTTTCAAATACTCAGTGATTATTTCAAATTGTATTACATTTTATGTAAATGCCGACTTAATTATTGGTGAACAGCAAGAGAGATGAGGCCAAAAAGAACCTTAACCTTGGGAATAAGAACTGGAGGCTCCAGGTGAAAGAGTTCTGTTACCTGGGAAACTGAGTAACCAACGATGGACGAAGCAAGAAAGAAATAGTCAGCAGAATAGCCCAGGCAAAGAGGGTATTCTACCAAAAAAAAAAGAATCTACTGACAGCTGGAAATACAATCGAGGAAGTAAGGAAACGATTCATCAGACCGTAAATCTGGAGCATTTTTCTTTATGGTAGTGAGGTATGGACAATGACAGCAGCGGAAAAGAAAAGTCTGGAAGAATTTGAGAAGTGATGCTACAGAAGAATGACACAGTTTAAATGGATCGACCGTGTAAGTAACGAGGAAATCGTAAGAAGAGTGGGAGAAAAGAGAGGTCTACTGAATACCCTAAGAAGAAGACGGAACAACTTAATCGGCCACATTATGAGACATGATGGGCTGGTGAAGATAATCGTTGAAGGACAGGTTGACGGGAAGAACGGCAAAGGAAGGTCTCGTGTGAGATATATGGAACAAGTGATGAAGGATGTGAAAGAAAAGACACGTAAATATGAAAAACTAGCAGATTGATGAATTCAGTGGAGAGCTGCGTCAAACCAATCTTAGGACTTCTGACTAATAATAATGATGAAGTGAATGTCAATTTACTTAAATAACCAATGGCTCGGTTCTATGCGTTGATTTTGGAGTTAAGAGCCTTACACATTAAAATTATATATTTTATCTCTGCGGTTCTGGCGGATACGTAATATATTTTGGTAGAACTTGATTTAATGAATGAAAGATGTGATAGTTATATTGGCGTTATTTTCTCATCTAAATTTATTCTTTTTTCAACGACTGAGCTTGATCATAATATTAGTGGCAGCCTCAATGAAAGAAATTGTGAAGAGATAACATTTTAAGAAACGTCTTACTATCCTTGCCATTTTATGGCCACAGAATTGAATATACTTTTAACAGCTTTGACCACTTTCGTATAGCGTTGTTTCTCGTTCATAATTTTACCTTGTATGATTATTCTGTAATGTCTCCGTTTCTATGGTATTCATTTAAAAATAGTGATTTTATAAAGCATTCTGTTATTGATTGTTATTTATTGTATCTTCTCATTTAACCTAGCTTTGAAATGTGTTGGGATCGGTATGACTTATGCATTTATATTTGTAGGACCTAATTACCCTACCATCCTAAATGGCGCAAATAACCTTAGCAGTCGGTCACCTCTCCTAGTGAACTGTAACTTACATTTTATTCGAAATGCGTCAAAGATGAGGATGATCTTCATGTATTTATTCTAACACTACCTCTAATAATTACTCCTTGTACTTTAACTACTTGTATATTTAGCTTAGAAGTTGGTGCACTTAATTACTTAATAAACAATTAAAATTTAAAAAAAAGCTAGAAGTTTCTCTCAATAATACACTTATTACTCAGGCTATTACTATTACGTTTTACTAATAATTATATTATAACTTAAGTGTGAGTATGCTTGCTAAATTCTACCTCAGATTTGGTATTTTATTCAATAATTTGACAGCCGAAGATTTGTAGTTCACAATTACCACCAAGCAGTTATTACGCAGGCTAATTTTTGTTGCCTTGGAACTAGGGCCTACGAGGTTAGGATGGAACTTGAGCAGTTGTGTAGAAAGCCTGATTCTACGCGACTGGTAAATCACTTTTTAGAAAGAAATTTCATTTCTCTCGGGATACGTGCTGCTTGGGTTAAATGTTGCTCGTCCTTTTTAAGTTGCCCTGCTGTGTTGGTGAAAATATTTTAATGTTCGTCCAGCTTCGTCTTGGAGGGCATTCGATGCCCCGTTCTTCATTCCTCGTTCTTTGCTTTTCAGACAGGCAGGAAAAAACGTTTCAGACAAAACTGGCGGAGAAAAATGTCAGACGCTTTGCTTCGCACTCCATCGACATTCCCGTGACGCGAACGAACTAGGTAGGTTATATGTGAGACCGTGGAGGCTGTAGTACGTTTTCTCATCAAACCCATACTCGAAAGGGCTCGGCGCGGGACGCCGTACAAAGGTACCCACGGTGCAAGTAGGAGGAAGTTTGCCTCGGTGTGAGGCTTGTTGCTCGAATAGTTCTCTTTCTCTCTGCTCCACGCAATAATAAACTGGTGAAAGAAATTTACTGTGAGGCAAGGAGTCATGGAAAGGCGAAACAAAGTGCTCAGGAATCTCCAGTTTAGGAAAACTATCCCGAATAAGGTTTTCCCTCGAGGGTTATACGAATTCGTCCTCTTACCGTAGTGCATTCAAGTTAGTTCATTCTGTGGAATTTTTCAATGATAAGGACATTCTGAGGTATTGAAAGTTTCCCTACTGTAATTTTGGAGTTTCCTTTTCATTGGAAATCCCCACCGTTCGGTGACAATAACTTATTTTCAATGGCTTGTTTCCTTTAAGATATCTCTTCCTTCTTATGGAAAATTCTATCTGATAGTTGTATTGTTGTTAATGCCTTTTGGATGCATGCTTATTAATTACATTGCGCTTCATAAATTATTGATTTATTGGAAGTTTCTATATCACTTTCTGAGACAATTAGCTTTCAAAAATTATCATCCAAAGTTGCAATCCTCTGGGTCGGGTAAGAACATTTGATGATGGATGTCGTAGCAGGTTTGAAAAAATCAATAACCCATCCCAGTTCCATCTTCATATTACATTGTGAATACATGTATAGTTACTAAATTTGAAGAAGATAGTGAGTTCTGCCTTTCTGCGCTGAAACTGAAGTCGTGGGACAGTATAATTAATATGGTATGCCCGGATCCGGTGTGATACGAATTAAATCTTAAAAAATGCCATAATTAGAGAATAGTATTACTAATTTACCGAATAGTAATTGCTGTACTATTGATTTTAGCGAAAGGGATCAATCTTGTAACCATTTTTCTGTGAAGAATCTAGTTAACAATAAAGCTCTGTAGAATGGAATCAATATAAGTGAAACTGTTGCGAAATTTAATGCTACAAAAACAGCAGGTATAAAACTATCTTTACCATGGATTTAAAATAGAAGAATGAGCTTCATGCGTATTAAAATTTTGACCTCCCCTGAAATCCAGCCGTCATTTGACAGCTGTGGAAATTTCACAACTAGGAATCAGCGCTACATTATGTTATAATCACATTACCCACTTGTTAACATAAGTATACTATGGTGTTTATTTGAGGTTTCAGGCGATAGAACCTAACTTTTGTAAGGGCAAAGTCTACAATCTTCATATCCGAGTTGAAACTTGATCCGTCTTCTTTAAGCAGCGTATCTTTAGAGTTGTCATGCCATCAGGTAGCTTACCTTTGAGATCACGAAAGTGAGATCACGCAGAAGGCTTCTATTTTGGCAGCTCGCTTCTGACACTGAGTTTGAAGCATCACCGACGCCTTAAAACTTAAGACTACCATCAGAAGAAGCTAACTTCGTGTCTGCTTCACATTGGCCCTAATCTTTTGAGAGGTCTTTACAATTTATTTTAGTGCCTCCGGTTAAAATTATTTTACACTTTCGTGCCACCCTGCGAGTTTTGAGTCCCACAACTGCCGTCTTCAGAGGATAGAGAAGACTGGTCTATGCGCTGCCGAAAATTAAGAATATATCCGTGAGTCCTTTTCAGTTTTTCATCACGACTGTGATAAACTTAAATTGAACTATTATTCACTTGAGTGATTTTCGAAGAAAGTATATATATATACACACATAATACACACTAAATAAGCTGATTTAACGTAACTCTTGGATTTCAACAGGCCTTACTTCTATAAAGTTCCATATACATTCCCAAAGGATTAATTTCTAAACTACGGATCGTACCCATTGAGCCTCCTCTTTTTTGTGATTGATAAAACAGCCATTCTCAATTAATACTTCATTAATTATCATGAAGATTTATCACTCACCGCGAACAATTTATGCAATCATAATTATTTGAACAAAATGTGTATTTATGACGCATGTTTTCCCCAACGTAACGAGTGTCCGTAATGCCCTTACCTTGGCTGTTCATCTTATCGTAAATGCTACATTATCATTTGAATACCACTGAACTTGATGGAAAACAGTATTTATGAGTAGATAGGAATTCATCGGTATCTAAGTATCGGTATATAAGTATCGGTATCTAAGTATCGGTATCTAAGTTTGTGTATGGGATCCCTACGAAATCGGTCTAAGTAATGAACTTGAACGTGTGCAGCGAAGATCGGCAAGATTTGTAAAGGGACTATACGATAATTATATTAGCGTAACCGGTCTATTAAATGAATTGAAATGGGAATCATTGTCAGATCGCAGGTTGAAATTTAGACTTAATCTCTTACACAAATTCCAAGGCAATATTTTCAGTGATGATGTTAAAAATATTTTACGAACCCCAACTTACTATGGCAGACTGGACCATAATCATAAAGTTAGAGAAATTGATTGCCGAACTGACCGATTCAAAATGTCCTTTTTCCCTCGCACAATTAGAGATACGAATAACGGTAAATATGTCCTATCGGAGAGTAGCAATGAATAGCATTGGTAGCTGCATGTTGGTATGAGTACTTAAAGCTAACCCTACTAACAGAATGTTTTTGCATGTTTGCTTTGCAATTTCTATCTTTTTTAAATAGTGTAGTCCTGACTACTACCTATATCAATACTATTCCTTTTTTATGCATGATATGTAGTGCATGTTTGGTGAGCAATCACCCCCTGCCACACACCCTTGTGGTGGCTTGCAGGGTATTATGTAGATGTAGATGTAGATATCGGTCAAATTTTCACTTGTTTATCAATAACCGATTAAAAGTTCAATTGAGTGCATCATTATATTCCGAGTAATCGGTTTTCCGCAGTATTTAGGTTCAGTCAATTGGCCACTCGATTTCATCAATCAAGTGGACCTGTTGCTGATCGTAGCTTAATTTCTAGTTCACGCAATCACGTTCAAAACTTAATCCACATAATAAATGATGTTCACATGCTTGGATACTATGGAATGTTGTAAATACTTTGACTTAACTTACTGTCCCATTAAGTTTTAAATTATGCGTAGTAATAACTAAAAAAACCTCCAAAATCATAATACGGGAGCAAATATTGCAAAAGTCCTTGTGAATTATGAGATACCTCTTAATTTCAAATAACAACTGATGGTGCTATTATTAAATTGGCATGTTGCTTAAAGAGTTTTTATATAATTTTTAATTAACTTTGTTATTTGACTCAACCGTGTTTGCGCCAACTTGGATGAGACACTAAGACTCCCGTTAAATACTTGCATTTTTAATCATCTTCATGGGTTATCCTATAAAACTGGTTTGGTTATATTATTGGCTCTCCGCTCAAATTCTCCTGTCGGCTTACTTTTTCATATTTACCAAAGGCTCTTCTTTTGCATCCTACATTACTTGCTGCATATATTTTACACGGTTACGGTTACAAATCTTCCCATTCACGTTTCTTTCAACGGCACTCCTAATTTGTGTTTTCTATATTTTTCAAGAGTTCTTCATCTCGGTCTACTTATAACATGGTCATCACTCTTCTGTAACGCCATATTTTAAGCATATCATACTTCTAGTTTTGAAATTGGTATATAAATTATGGTTCATATCTCATTAGCATATCGTTGCATGCTTCAGATATTTATCGTTGTGTTTTTTTCATTCAAGCTTTTATTTAAAGCATTAATATGATTCTTATTTTGGTTGAATGCCGTTTTTCCTGGGCTGTTCTACTAATTTTGTATTTTTTGCTTCATTCATCGCGGGTTAATGTTTCACCTCTTTAAACCTATTCCCCCTGTTTAACATTGTTCTTGACTTCTTCCTTCCAGTTGAACACCATTATCTCAGTTAAGTGAAATAATAAATAAACAGATTACGTATTTTTTGATATGGTCACCCTTGGCCTGAGTTTAATTTTAGATCTCTACATAATTAAAAAAACTCGCTGAAATTGGAAAAATGAAATGGTAAAGAACACTCACAGAAATATATATCTTTAATTGAGGGAATGCTTATTACGCAGCCTGATTTTCATGCTTGATGCAAAGAATTCTCATTTGATGTATATTCATGTATTTTGCTTTAGTTAATCTTCCTCGCGCAAATCTAATTTAATTTAGGCCCAAAAGACTCTTTTACTTCTCTATGTAGAAGATATGCCAGCTCTTTGAAGCTAGTCGGCGCTGAAGGAAATTTGGTGAAATAGAAAGAAAGAACGGATAAGGCTAAGCAAACGGCAACAGTGGGACTTCAAGAAAGCGGAGTGTCTCGGCCCATTGGCTTTGTCGATTGAAGACACGAGGAGAAAATGCGATGGAATAACTGAGTCAGTTCTGGGGAGGAGGACTGAAAAATATTTGTGGAACGGCGGGAGTTGGTAGATGGACGTTTGAGAAGGAGGAATCCAACTGTTGGCTCAGCAGCCTCACTCATATTTATCTATGAGTTTTTGGCGATAATGTTCCCAGGGGCTTCAGATTTTCGCCCGAGAGCGATTTTCCCTAGGGAATGGTGGGAAACTTTTTCTCACTTGGGGTGGGGTGGTGGTGAAAAACGAGGTCAAACCCCGAGAATATAACAGGGGTGATTGGGTTTGTTGCAGTTATGCCTGCTGACTCGCATTACTGCCATGGAGCTCTAGGGAGCGAGGTAAGAAAAAAATATCCCTAAACTTCACAATTTGTTGATTTTCGGGAAACAATAGGATATGCCCATCTCCCCTACTGGAAATGTCCCATGGGGTACATGGGGTATCCCCTAGGGGACATGGGGTGTCCCCTTGGAGGCATTGGGAACAGGTGGTGTCCCCTTGGGGACAGTAGGTGTCCCATTGGGGACAGTAGGTGTCCCCTTCGGGACATGAGGTGTCCCCTTCGGGACATGGGGTATCCTTTTGGGAACAGGTGGTGGTAATCTTGCGTTATTCTAATCTTTTCTACCTATCTGATCCCCTTGTCCCCATAGGGATCACCTTGTTCCCATGGGGATCCCTTTGTCCCAAGTGGGATCCCCTATTACCCGTGGGGACATGCAGTGGGCAACCCCAATTGTCACCATGGGGACTCCAATTGTCACCTTGGGGACAGATTTTCTTTTGCACCCATGGGGACAATTCCAGCAGGGTCTCACTTAACTCTGAGCATAGCTGTAGTAAAAGTAACTGATTTTGGTAGTGGTTTTGCTATGAAGCTTGTGAAAAAGTGCAGAGGACGTGTAAAACTAAATACCCTATTTGAATTATACTCTGAGCAGATTTTGAAAGTAGCTTTTCTGGAAAACGACCGATTACTTAAGAATTCAGTTTAGGGATAATTCATCTAATCTTGTAATATCATCACATACATAATTCGCTTTTTAATGAGAAAGGGTTGAACATAATTCTGAGTGAATTTTGATACTCGAAAGACCCTTCGATAACCTCCTGAATCGAATTTTGTCTTATGGCCCTTCCTGTTTACATATTTTTATATGATATTCAAGATCACTTATTCATGCTTTTGCAATGGTTGATGGTATAGCAGGTAATATAGGACGACCTGAGTTATATCCATGAGCCGAGAAAACATCTAGGCTCTTCACACAAAGTCTTATAGGTTCTTCAAACAAATTTTACATTTACCTATCTTTGTAGGGTTGTTTCATTTCATTCAATGAAAGCGAGGACAGTGATGCATTTGTAAATTTATTATTTAATGTATCAGTGGATTTCATTTTCCAAGATTGATCAGTCTGACTTTGAAAGTATTTAGGTGATCCGTTGACGAAGTAATGAAATTTTAGCGGGACACAGAAAAATTATTCACCTTGATCAGGACTCGGAACCTGTAATACTCTGATTTTTGACCAGATGTTTTGACCACTTTACCTACTAAGGTGTCATTATTCCGTGTAGATTTCTTGATAGTTTATAGGAACGAGGCAAGACACTGAATCCCCAACGAACAATTCCACAATGCAGCCTTAACCGTGCATTCTTCGAGTTCACAAGGATAAAAAAAGACACTAAGGTGCCTATTTATTAACATATTCAAGAATTCCGTACTTGCCGTGGAAAGCCCGTTGAAATTCACAATAGCAGAATTTCCACAGAGAAAAAATAGGGCAACCCTGTCAATATTTTTTGCGACTAGTTCAAAACCCTATAAGTTTTAATGATATTTTTGTTATCTACCCACCGCTCTCAGGCAGGAACCGTCCGATCCGAGACAATCCCCATTCTACTCGTATTTCCTTTATTCAAAAAAGTTGTGGCTGGTTAGGAAGGGTACTTTCCAAAGCTCGGAGTTTTGGTAGATTGTCACGCACGCGATCAGCTGCTTACTTGGCTGATTAATAGACAGCTGTTACTGAATTAACTTGGTGAAAATTGTTCGTATTGAGGGTCACAGGAATAAAATTTTACGAATGGAGGCCACTGCTGTTCTGCATAAAAAATATAGCTAATGAGACTAATTTGGTCTTGCTGTTTTTAGTCTCTGTATTCCTCACGCTAGCTAATTTATACCATCAACACTTTGTTACATACTCGAGTACTACATTAATTTTTTAAGTACTCGAAGTATAGAATGCATTTCTTACTTGCGCAAAATAAGCCCAATGCCTTTTAACAATGGCTTATTGAACTTCTCGATCTGGAAATAGTCACCAGTCTTGGCTATATATACTGAGTATTGAGGCACTGATTTGAAAAATTGGCTTACTGAAATTAAACAAAAATAGACTTGCAGGATTGTGTGAGTGGTATGTTTGCGGAGAGAGTGGCTGGATCGGAGGAAGTTAAGGACGCGGACGTGGTTGATGTGCGAGAAGAAAAAAGAGAAAGGGATGATATTTGTGGTGGTGGGAAAGAGGGAGACAGGGAAATCGATAAAGGATGGACGTTGAGGAAAATATGGTGTCGGCTTGAAATGTGAGAATGGGGGCGTAATCTGGTCAGTAGTCGGGGTGAACAGCTTTTTTTCTCTCATCTCGGCCTCTTTTCCCACCGAAAATTCCCAAAATAAACCCTAGGTCGGGGCGTGTGTTTGGCCATCATTGCTCGTTCAGGGATATCGCTATGGGAGGGCTGAAAAGACCAGAGATGGATGGCATTACATCACCGAGGAGGATAGTGAAGGCAGCAAGCGAAGGTCGTTCTGCTCCCGCTTGCTTCCCTTCCCAGAGAGGCCTACCTTTGGCTTCACCCCTGAGAGAGTGGCTCCTAGTCCTAGTAATTAATGGGATTATGCACCCTCGTTAAATCATATTGCGCCGGCGCCGCGCCCCGCTCCGTTATGCGAGCCAGGGTCCCCCGTTTTTTTGCGAGTTGCGAGGAATAAGCCAAATCATGTGCTGTGACACTATGCAATTCAAGTCCTCTATCTAGTTTCTACGTTAGCTTACGCTGCACCCTATTTAGATTAATTTTATCGTCGTTATAGATATTTGTATATATCATCTAGTTCATTCTCACAACGGCATGATTCCCGTTATACATAGGCATTAGTTCCTCGAAATGTAAATGTGATATTTATCAAACCTGCGAAAAAACGAACAGCGATGAAACGGCATTGCTCGGGAATACAGAAATAAAATAATGGAACTCTTAGTTCGCAAATAACCTCCGGCCAAGATGTTAACGGTAGAAATTTAATCATTAATGTAATGAATTCGACGGTATCCTGTGTAACGTGTTGGTATAGAATTTCAAGGAATAAATTAAACTGCACAAGTTGTACTGCCGGCTTACTGTACCATTTGATACACAAGTCTACATTTGACCTAATGATGACACTTTAGGTGTTGAAACTTTAGTTGGGTATGAGATGGTATGTACATTAATAAGTGAATAGTACCTACAATTCGTACAGTTTAATTTAATCCCAATAATGTAATGTTTATTTTGTAAGTTTAAGAGCATGAAAAGCCTTCCACGAAATACTTCGTTCGCCATGTGTTATAGGCACGGTCACTTGGACCATGGTTATAGCTAAGGCAATTCGTCAGTATCTTTTTCCTCTTAAGACCATAGGAAACGTGCAGAGGCGAAAATTATCGGTATAATAGAAAAAGGACTCCGCGCGAACTTGAGGGGGTCTCGCCGGGTGACATTAATTCTTTGTAGTTTAATTGTGCTTACTATTTACCGATGTGAATAACTAGAAAAGTAAATGTATCTACACCTACATCTACACGATACCCTGCAAGCCACCGCGAAGGTGTGTGGCAGAGGGTGAATATCGCCAAGCATGCACTATTGACATGCAAAAAAGCTACTATAGGGTCTCATGCAACTAGATTGTTGGTATCTTTAGTACTTAAGGGATTAATACGTGCATCATGCACTACATACTACTCTAAAATATTTCCCCTACCTATCCCTTTGCTATGCTGCCTATTCCGTTCTATTATAGTACGGGGGAATATGCCATTTTGAATCTATCAGTACGACAATCTATCTCTCTAATCTTATTTATCTGGTCGAATCTAGCATAATACGCTGGTTTTTTAATATGTGCCTAACATCTTCAGTAAAGCTATCCGATTGAAATGTCTATAATAGATTTAATCTGTACTTTAAACTACGCTCTGATACTGACTCCCACCCTAATTCTTGTATTCATTCTGAAACACTACTCAACCTATCGTAACACCTTTTAACGAACCTAGCTGCTCTACGCTGCACACTGTCTAGTTCTCTGATCAAACCTAATTCATTCGGATCCCATACACTAGCTGCATACTCAAGGTGGAGCCTAACTAGTGAAAAGTAACACTGCTCTTTAGTCTTCTCATCACATTTCTCAAGTACTCTTTTTATAAATGCCAGCTTTCTCTTCGCTCGGCCGCATATTTCCCGGATGTGTCTTCCCCACGATAAATTTTTAGTGATTGTTACACCTAAATACGTTATGGTTTCAACGCTTTAAGCTTCGTGTTACTAATTTTGTAGGTACACTCTATTGAATTATTCCTCCTCCAAAATTTGATAGCTACACACTTTTTAGGTTAAGTTCTAACTGCCATTTATCGCACCACTCTTGAATTTCATCTAAATACTTTCTAAGCGATTTCCTGTCTTCTTCTTTTGATATACCCTATACGCAACCGCATTGTCTGCAAAATGTCTAAGCTTACTATTAACTACGGTACCCAAATCGTTTACGTATAAAAGAAATAGAAGCGGACCTACTACGCTACCCTGGGGAACTCCCGATGTGACTTTGATTGAGTCCGACATGATACCATCTATGACAACCCTCTGCTCTCGCCCACTTAAGAATTCTTTTACCCAACATTCAACGTCATTATTTAATGTATATAGTATATGGGTTTCGCTTTCTAAAATAACTGTTTAACATAGGCATGAAAAGTTAGGGTTTTACGTACCATGAAGTGTAGATATTCGGCGGAGTTGATAAACAGCTGTGGACATTGCCACTATTTGAGATCGGTAAACGATTAGTCAAAGAGAGGCTTTTCAATAGAAAGGGTGGAAGGGTAACGAGAAACGATGTAATGGCATTATAATGCCCTTAGTGGAAGGAGTTAAAGAGTTACCGCTTTAACTTTCCATCCGATGGATGGAGTACTGAGCTTTCCTCACAGAACTAAGTTTATCGTGCGTTGGTTTCTATCAGATTTAATAATCCTGTTAGGCAAGATTTCAGTTATTGTTTACCAAATTATGGTGCCAATCAATAAAAAGAGTACTATAAATTTCCCATACAGTATTACGATAACTTCAGTTATGAATATTTAGTTATTGATGACATCTATATGCTCCAAACGTCTTGATTGCCGTTTCCAGATTTATTTATAGAGATTAAAGGCAGGTTTATCATCCATGTGGTTCTCGCAAATTAACTCAATTCAGGCCAAGGGCGTAATTTAGATGAAATGGAAACCACAGCTTCATTAGCAAAATTTCAATCAATGATCCCATCTTCAGATCCTCAAGTTAAAGTGAGTCGTGTACGAATTATTTAAGGCACACGTAATTATGCAGTTCGCATGAAAACAATCCTTGTTATCCCTTTCAAATCACGTAACTATGCAATGATGCCGGATATAATTTATCGAAAGTGACTTTGATGCGCCATGTAGAGAATCCTTTTTAAATGAGTAAATGTCATTGAACTTTATCATGAAATGATGTTGCCATTTCCAGGGAATTCAACACATTAATAGGTTTCCGCCCAGGTGAAGGCCCCTTTGCAGTCTATGCCACCAACCTTCTCAGGACCAACAGTCACAGTTGGCCCAGTAAATTGCTCCACTCTCAGGAGTGACGCTTTTATCTAGTGGAAATTTTCATGCCTACTTGCCAAATAGAGAACATCATCAAAATATTTCAGTATATCGTAGTCTACCCATTCATTTTAGCCAATTATCTAAAATGATTAGATTTTGTAGCTTTATTAGGAGCTGGATGGAGAGGAGATGGATAGTGTCTGGATGAAAAAAGACCGCTGGTTCATAAAACTTCTCTCGATGTTAGTGTTTAATACTCTTCGGGGTTAAAATAATGCCATTAATGATATAGTTATAGTAAGTAGTTTCAAGATTAGAATCAAAAGGATTAAATAATAATATCTTAGAGAGGTAATTAGAATCTGCAGTAGAATGCTGTTAGTGAATGCACCTCAATCCCTATTATTTTTATTCATTCCTACCACTGAAAAAACTGCTTTCTTATCACCTGTCTGATTACTCCATATTACTGCATTCGCTTTCGTAGTGCACAGAACTCATCTTCTGATCTACTATGGAGCACTAAACTTTGCTCACCGCATGGCATCCAAAAGGGTTTACAAAGAAATGATTCCGAAAATCGTACTCAGCCACTAATCCGGCTTCCAGATGCTGTAGCGATCCTTTACTTGTGGTCTCCGAATTCTTTTATAACTATTCTGAGACAAGTTACTGTACGGAAAAAGTGATACATTTTAAATGTGTGTAGTCACTGGAACATATTTAAAACGTTGGCATTTTTTCAATGTTGTCTTTATTCATTATAAAACTAACAGTAATATGATCGGTCCTAACAATGTATTTTATAACGCCCGAAAGAATTGGCAAGTCTCATCATCCATGAAGAAATAATGCCTAACTTTCAAATTTTTCGAACTCTACATTAATCCTATCGCAAACTCATTCCATGCATAGGCCTTCGCTGTTTTATAATGACGTATATTAGGGAGACACCACTTTCAAAAACGTATAAATTAAATTTTTTTACTCTATATTTAGTTACACGTATCACATTATTATTTGACCACCTACATATTTTTTAAAGAAACTTTTACGCATGGCAAAATTTTTACTTGTGATTAACTCCTTTCGTTCTTGTCTATCGGCGCTATTCAAACTCGCAAACGGTGTACTCGCTGTAGCAATTCCACAAAGTGCCTGTGGGATGAAGTTTTGCCGAGAACAGCGGATAATTACTCGCTCCAGTGATGCAGTTGTCCGTGCTTGAAACTAAGCGTGTAAATATTTTCGGCTACTTCGTCGGTATGTTGAGTGAATGAAAGTGTAACCACCTATTTTAAAGTTTTGTCATGGCCTGAATGATACAGGAATGCATATTGACTAAAAAAGCTCAGCTGTAAATTCTTTGGAGCGCCTATTTTTTCTTCTGCCGTCGATTGCTTCAACTGACTACTGGTGCATATTTGCATCGGGTGTCGTAGGCTAGACTTAGTGACCAAGCTGTTTAAAGCAAGTCATTGCTGTGCAAATATTAACAGAAAATGTAGTGGGCAAGACGCTGAAATCTACTGAGAAAGCCATTCCCTTAGCCCCTTTCCTATACGACTTATATATTGGATATTAATATATAAGACTTATATAATGGACTCAATATACGACTTAGTGAATGAGCGTACCACTGAACAAACTGCTTTTTATTACCTGTCTGATTACTCCATATTGCTGCATTTGCTTTCATAATGCACAGAACTCATTCAAATGGGCAAACAGGGGAATACCTCCGGCGCCTCCTCAATTTGCGTTGAGGTAATTACAGGTTTTTTCCATCAGGTTGCCGCAGTAAAGTGAATATGGAAGAAATTCTTTGTTTAGATGAAACCTTAGATCTACGTATTTTTTTCTGCCGTTCCAATGTAAAATTTTATGTTGACGGGTTGACTTTGTAAAATTTCTTCATATTAACAAATTAATTTGTAATTTTGCTTGTTAAGAAGTGAACCTCGTTGCTAGTTTGCATGTTAGTAGTGCATGCTTGATGATCTTCACCCCCTGCCACACACCCTCGCGGTGGCTTGCAGGGTATCGTGTAGATGTAGATGAACCTCTTGTAAATGACGTGTAACCGTAGAGGTTGAACGCAGACGTTGAAACGGGTAGGTGTAAAATAAAGAGTGGAATATTACAAAGCATTCACTTATTGATAAAAGGACTCTATATAGCTCAATATTTTGGAAATGTTTTTATTTCTAGAATATTGAGATTCAATAACTAATGTAATCTGGGAAGAATGAGTAACAAAATATATTCATACCCCAGCTGCCGAGAAAACTAGGTACTTAATTCGCAAACGTCTCCATGAATATTGTTTCGGTGACTCGATGCATAAATCGTGACTTCATTATTTAACTTGCGTTAGATACACATCAAGTATATGGGGAGTTTTGGATCAGAAGGCAGCATATACGAGTATGAGAATAACTAGAGAGAGTTAAAATATACCACGTATATGGGAAGTTCAAATGATTTTAGGTAAGGGTATATAATATGAGCGGAGGTACATATAAGAATAACGGTAACAGAAGGTATTTATTAAGGTTAGGTATTTTAGAAGTGGAAGAAGAAAGGTTAGGAATATAGCTGTGTTACGTTCTCATTGGTAGAAATGCCGGCAAGAATAGCTAGGAAGCTTATATGCGTGGAGATGAGACATTGTTTGCATTTGAGTGTTTATTACAAAGCCTATAACAGGAATCAAAACCTTTTTACCTAATAAAAAAACCTGTTATTTACATATGGCCTCTGAAAAGAGAAACCCGCCATCATATATCCTTTACTAGCATCCTGAGTCAGTGTAATTTATCAGAACTCTTTAGCTGAGATGTTGTTTGTTACCTCGTACAAATTTGAAATTAATAAATAATAAAGCCTTTTCTAAGAAACTCATTATTGCCTTCTAAAATATGAATATACAAATGGAAGAACAATTTCACTCCAATCTCTTTCCATAATATTATGTTGGCCATCCTTTCTACATTAAAAGAGAAAACTAATATTAATTTCATTAGAAAATAAGCACTTTGTTGATGATAATATTTATTTAAAGGACCTTTTTTTCCTCACAAATGGTACAGTAAATTGCCTTTTTAATAGTAACAAAGGTAAATAAAAATTATAATAATAATTTATAATATTTCTATATATCTACACTTTGGGTCAGGTTAACGCTACCTACATAAAGGAGAGTTCATATTTTTAATGGAGGTGAGCCCTAATTCTTTCCATGGCCCTATGAGCGTAGTGATAATTATAAGGTTCAAGTTTCTGCTTTGAACCTATTTCCTACTTTGGAAGCAGCGACCGTAAAACGTGAAAATAATAGCAGCAGAAAGTAATGGTAAATAAGTTTGAATTTCTGGGTGATTATTTGGCCTTATGTTTGCTAAATAGGTACTTTTTATCTTGGGTAATTAGAATATGAAGCATTGTTTCAGAACGTTTGTGCAGTGAGCTGATTATTTTAAAAATAACAGTATCACATGGTTTGCATTAATCGATAAAAGTATGTTCCCATCGTGTAATCGAATCTGTTAGTATCTCTGGTCATAATTCTGAGTCCATTTCCTAAATTATATGAATGCAAGCGTTGTTTGAAAATTCCTCCTATAATTTTACTGAATTATGCATGGAAAGTCCCTTGGGTGTCCCTTGGGTTATGCACTTCACCTAAAGACGAAATAAAAACAGCAAAGCCTTCTACAATGCCTTGGGAATACTGTTCAGCTTTTTTCCTTTTCACGCCATTGGTGGATAATCACCCATAACCTCTTCCATTGTGCGTACGCAATTTAATCGTGGAAAAAGTGCTGCAGTCTCTCCTGGGGTACGCCACGTAAGAGTGCACCTTACGGCTTACTTAGCGGTGGCCAAGCGATACCGAGTCGTGAATCATCCTGTCAGCGCCCGACTTAAGGACGGATTGGTTCTAGTTAGGAAACCGCTCTCTCTCTCTCTCGGTCTCTTGTTCTCTCCCTCTTCTTCGTCCGTGGACGGCCGTTTCATTCGGAGATGTTGCACCCGGAGGAAACCATCTGTTTGTTTCTCCACTCGAACACGCCTCGCGTATGATTCCCTCCGCGCTTCCTCCCTGAAATGCTTTAAGTTGTGTAGTGATTCCAGGGGGAGGGGTGGTTTGAGGAGTCACCTCAGTCATTACTATTTCTTATTTTCTATGGACCAGGTGTGAAAATTGTGCTCTAGGAGGCATGTGGGGAAAGGAGAGAGGCTGGTTTAGATTTAATCCCTTGAATGAAGTGGATTGGAGCGATGCGAGAATAGGAACGGTGAGCTTCATCGCTAGAGGGTGTGGGTGGAATTCGTAGGGATTGTGGGTAGTTCATTAAAGGCCATTTATCTGTAGTCTCCTGAATCGCTCCTCCAACCATCCTGCACACTACACTCTCCCCAAACTCCCTTCTCTTCACCGCTGAAAACGCTCTTTCTTCTCTGTATCTCTCGTCTGGAGCCCTCCCAAAACCCACCGGGTCCTTTCTCTTATTATCAACGGGATACGCAGTTCGCGATCAACTTGACAAGGAGGAGATACCCGCTTGCATGACCGGAATTCCTGATGTAAGTTCCACTCATGTAAAAATATGTGTTCCGATCATTTTTTTTTTTTTTTAACTTTCCCTTCCCTTCGACCATTCGTTTGATTTACGGTTGTGTGTTGAATGCGAGCAGCGAGCTCTTTTCGTTCCATCTAAAGCCATTCCCTTCCTCTTCCCACGTGTCTCTTTTTCTCTTTCACTTCCCTTTCTCTCCAGTCTTCTTCTCTCTTCTCATTTATTTCTGGAAAAATATTTCTTATCTTCCACCCGACTGCTTTTTTTGCGCATACACTTACCCATTTTCACTGTACGCTTGTTATGCTGACAACAGCTGACGACCGGCCGGTGTGTGAATGCGATTTTCGTGGTTGCGAAGGCAGCCGCAATGTACTGTTGCGTTCCGGGAAAGAGCTATGCATACATAGTAGATAGAGGAGATGGTGCCGGTATGTGGTAATGTTGACTGACTTAGAAATCATTAAAACATTTTGAAGAACGACTCAAGTATTTGAAAAAAAATATTTGAAACGTTGATGTGTGACAATAACGAAGCAAGCGCTTAAGTTTCTTGGTAGTTTGAACTTGGAATAATTTCCTTTATTTCAAACAATTCCTTAGGGTCATTGGTTTAATAATTTACTTTCATAAAACTGTCTTCTTTATTCTTATTCATCAATATTCCTGATGGAATCAGAGTAAATACTTTTTCAAAGCGAAAAAATCTAAATACCTATGCTTAATGAGATTGACGAGGTTGAGATTAGTTGTTACAATTTTTACTTTTTTCTTGGCATATGGTTGGACAAAGGTGTGTGTGAAAATTATTCTTTGGATTCATAGCTACTACTTTCGGCTTTTTGCAAAGGAATGGAGGATGAAATCATGTAATATATTATAAAAGTGCGAATTGGGTATCACGTTGGGTCTTTGGCACAATAGTGGTGTCCATGGTGATCACCATTTTTTATTCCAAGCAAATGTAAGTTACAGCAGCATACAGCAGCTTCTGCCATAAGGAACTTTTTAACGGTTGATTCCTGTTTTCGGTAGTGGCTTTAATATTTCCCAGTTAATAGTTGCTTTAGTTTACCAGAAACTACCTGCCCCCACCAACTAAACCTCTGCTAATTCTTTCAATCTACCTCGTGAAAACTATCAACACACAACGCGTAATTTTACATCCGTTTGCCATTTACAATTCAGGTGTTTAACTAATTAATTATTATATTAAAATTATTTTGAATTTTTTTTTTACTTTTTTCTCTGACTAAACATGAAATTTGTTATTAAACATGCTTTTGTAAGAAAAAATATAAAAAGCTGTATTATCAAACAGTTTTTATTTTCAGAATGTCCTCCGAGTAAAATGTAAGAATTTTTTTCTCGTAGTAAATAGTATTTTAAAATTTTTGAATTGTAAAGTTATATTTTTACATTTCATAGAACATTTTTACAGCAATATATAAGAAAACTGGGTAAAAATAGCTATACGTGTATAAGTCGATGGTAACTGTATCGATAGTTGATTTTTCACGAATCGTAATCCGTATCGAGAACCTATGCATTTTGGTATCGACTCACCTCTAGTGTTAATCATCACCACTGAAGCTTGAGCAAGAGACTGCTTTCCTCGTTCCTCATTGATCGTACGTAGAGGTTGTTGCAATATTGGATACAATTTGTGAATTATTGCTGATTTATATTCAGTTTATCTTTATGCAGGTTTATCTTTATCTTTTTGTACTTCCACGGCTCTTCTACTCCAGCTATTGTTTCAAATTTTAAATTTTCAGCACTGAATTACCTTTTACTACGCTTTGAGGACAACTTACACCTCTTAGTCTTAGGGTTAGAATGTATTTCTGCGGGGTTTACATAAAGAGAACTTTTGTTATGCTTTATGAACGAAGTGAATAGCTTGAGACCTGGATTGCACTGAAGCTCGGAATTTTGGGTGATTTTTCAGTTTCTCCATCATTAAATCCTTTTACAAGATCGCTTTCCTTGCTTGCAATTTTTGCTGAATGTGAAATGGCGAAAAATTAGCCTTCTGTGTTTTCAACCTGTTCTAAATTAAGCGTGAACCTACATAGACTATTTCAGAGTATGCCATCGTGTATTATATTATCCAAATTTGCAGAGAAATAGTGAATGGTGATGGTTAATATTTACGGCAGTTGTTCTTTACGTTGATGCTCATGTGTTCGGTTATTCTTATTGCGAGCACTGAATGCTGACACTCGTCCATATTTTTCTAATTCGTGCATCTTGTCTGAAACTGAAATCCTATAAATGGTTTCCCTTGCTGTAGGAGCGAAGATTCAACGGAGAGCGGAGAGAAACCAAACTTAGCATTTGGGGTTTCCGATTTCCGGTTTTTTCGCCACGTCCCTGCAGTTAGACTGTTTCGCCGCCTGTTTTGCAGCCTTCCTCAAGTCCCGTTCATGACGCTCTATCCTGAAGAACCCAGCAGGAAAGCCAGCTGTGGGGGCTTGGATTGGAAGGTACCACCCTAAATTAAGCGTGGTAAGTTAAATTTTTGGCTTAATATTACTTGGTAACTTCCGTCGCATTCATAGTTTTTTTATGACAAAAATTTCAATCCTCATTCTGGGGATGTCTTCTGGTCAAAACGACACTACAAAACATTTGTTTTCGACCTGAAGACGCCCCCAGGATTAGAAGTGAAATCGTCGTAAAGAGACTACGAGCCTGACGGCAATTTCAGGAATAAATATATAACCAATCTTAGGTTTGTTGGCTGAAGATGCATATGCATAGATGAAACATTTGCAGAAAATGTCTCTGATAAATATCGATAATTTTGGTTATTTTTTGAAACAAGATGATAAACTTTTTACATCCTTACAGTAGACTTTTTCAGGGGTTCAATCACCATCACATTCCTGGAGAAATCTTGGGTTATGAAGGGGATACATTGGAGTGAAAGCGATGTTGATGTGGAAAATTTGTCAGAAGTGTTGAACTTCGTTATTATCGAAGTTCAATATCATAGGTATTATTAATTCTGGAATATAATAATATATAATTCAATAGCGGCTAGGAATGAATCTTCAATTCCCAAAAAAATCACGTTGAATCCGTGGAGAAATTGAAGGCGTCATACTTGCAGCGAAGGATTCCTCTCGTGTCGTACATTCTCAATGTGAGGTGTAAAATGATTGGCGGTGCAGGAAATGTCGCGAAACCGCCCGTATTCCTGAGGTGTTGCAAAACGTTGGGGACGTTGAGGGGGGTGGTGGTCGTGGTTTAAAGCCTGCCCTCATCATCACCATCATCATCATTACTGGCATTCGCCAACGTGAACGCCGCGAGAAAGAAAAAATAGATCGCATACCTACTGCTGGAGAGGGAAGCGCACCTTCGCGGTTGTATGCTTGCATGCAGCTGCCTGATTTTGCGCATTCGGATGTGGGCCCTTGCCTCGTTTCCACCCTGTTTACCGCGGTTGCCTGGGAGTCATATCTCCAGTCGGAGAAGTGCACATTTGCGGAACCGGGAGCGTTTGCTCGTGTCTGCGGCCGCCGCCGCCACCGCGTTTGCTTGCGTCGCATTCCGAGGGGGCAATCATCCTCGGAAGTTTTCCATGATGTGAGTGAGGGAGACAGGGTAGGTCGGAGGCACCATTTACTTGCATAGTGGCAAGCCCCCCCCCCCCTCCCTTCCCCCCCTCCACCCCATACCCTACCTCTCACAACGACTTGGTGTGACGAGGTGTTCCAAAGTCTGTTGGAAGAGGGAGCGCGCGCATTCATCTAAACGTTTTCCCTTCGTGGAGTTTCTCGAAAGTGTCTTCATTTTACCACGCTGGGACGTAGTAAAATGGACCTCGTTTGACATCACCCATTTAACTCCGTCAAACTAATGACATTTGTGCAGGGTTGAGCGTGGGCTATTCTGCTCGTAAAATATTATCTAATCTGGTTCAGGATTCTTTCACAGCTAATAATTTGCCCGTTAACTCTCTTCGTAATCAACCGAGAATGTTTTCCAAGTAGTTTACCAGCTAGCAGGTATGTGTTTAACGACATTCTTTCATTTGATCACGAACGTTTATTCGTTAAAAGCAAGTGGAAATAATATATTAAGTTCTTTATTTCTGGCTATATCTCAGGTTTTCTATTGAAATAGTTTTATTGCGGAATTGCTGTTGAAATCCCGAATGAAATTACTTTTCTAACTCGCTTCCTTCGGAAAGGTGTCTTGTAGAGATAATTCCCTAGTGACATACTCGACCTACTAGGTCTTGTAAAAGGATGATGCATCCTTGTAGTACTCTATTAGTCACGAATTTCACTTGCTATTCTTCAATGAGATACAAAAGCTTTAATTGTGAGTATTGAGAAGGGCATTACTCTCTTTTAGATCGCTCTGAAGTGCAAATTGATGATTTTGATTTTGTGATCGCTGGCGGTTCTTAACTTTTTCCTTTCTCGTTTCCTTCCCTTGTTTTTTCAATTTTTCAAGTATTTTGACGTACAGTCTTACTGATGAGTTTGCATCGAAGCTAATAGATATTACGTAAATGTTATCTGCCCATTAGGTACTCCAACGGATACGAAGAACAGGAATGAATTAATTTAACAGAACCCATTTGAAATGAAATATTGGACTCGTAAGTTCTTAATCCAACACATATATAAAAAATGCAGTCACAATGTCATGGGAAACATTATGTACACTGATGAGAGAACGGTTAGGGTCAAATCCAGGTCTAATCGTAGTGATGGCATGCATATGGAAAAAAGTTGGTCTTATGTTTACGAACCACCGTTGCCAAGTTGCACATGCCAAAACAGTTGATGATAGAAGGTCCAAAGTCCCGTTACGAGTTAAAAGGACGTTTGCGTTTGATTCCCCTGTCCTAATCAGATAAGCACGACGTGTTGGCGGAAGTCCTCAAGACTGACGGTCGAGATAGCCATTCTCCGGGAATGGGTCGCTTGACGCTTGGTACGTTATGAGCCTATTGAAATTTTTGTCAATGATCGGGTATGCATCAAGGGGACGATAACAAGTTAGCATCGGTTCACGGTCTCCGCTACCGGGAGGCGATCGACAGTGATGCATATGCATGGTACATTGTGGATGCATTGTGCACTGGTAGACAGGGAGGAGGGGGTGAGGTAGAATTAAGGTTCATGAATTCAGGATACGGTGATTGGCGCTGCTTTCGTAGGGAATTACCTCAGGAGGTGTAAGTTCACCAAATTATGAAACTAGCGATGTCTCTTAAAAAATTCAGCGCAATGACATTGCTGTAACAGAGAAGTGCAGATAAGCGTAAAATTTATTCTGCCGACTAAGAAAACAGCCACCATAAGAATCAAACAAGTCGATCGTACGCGTATTGGTCATGGTGAGAGCACATATTTCATTGAACCTTTATGTATGAACCACGTATTACGTACTTACTTTTGATGAACATGCTACTCTTAAGTTCAACCTTGAGCTGCTTGACGGAAACTCGGTTTAATGGCTTATCTATCTATTTTAGTTTCCTATTTCGTGTTGAAGTTCGAAAACGTTGCCGATATGAAAATATTATTATTATTCGTATTATTAGTCTTCCACCGGTGAAGGTAGGGATAAACGGATATATAATTATTCCCACTCCCTAACTTTCACACGATGTCCATCTTCAGCCCCTCATACCTCCTGCCTCCCATGGAAACTACCCGTTCTTCTCCTCCCTTTTCCCCGCTTACCCAACGGTCTTCCCTCAATCACTTCTTTCAATACACCATCCCCTTTTATTACCTTTTATATTCACACCTTCTGCCTTCTCCTAATTTCATCTACGAATTTCTTTCCCTTTCTACCAATTCTAGCACTTCATCATTTGTCTTCCTACATGGTAGTGAAATTATTAAGGGAAGATTGTGATCATTGTGTTAGATTTCCATGATTGCTTATAGAAAAGTCTTTACTTTTATCGGGCTGAGTCGCTACATAAAATTGATAATAATTAATTTCTCATAGTATTTTTATTTTTAGTCCATGAAATTTATTTCTCATCTGGATCATTATTTTCCCTGCTAGAGTGCTTTAAGGACTCCGGGATAATTTCCTTCACAGGGTGTCCATGTAAATGGTTTATGTTTTTCTATTTTTTTCAAACATGGATGCTATTCAAGATTCAACATTTTTGGTACTTGATTGGAAACGAAACGGTAAATTTAGATCATTTATTATCTTTATTAGCTTTACGAAATCTTTCCCCGGAATAGAAAACATCCCACTTTTTGTATAACGGGCGTATGGGACACTAGCTACGTGCTATTCCGCAATTTGGCTGCGGGAGCTATCCTGTCGGGATATTTCCCCGATAATTCCCAGAAAATCCCGCGGCTTGGTTAAAAATATATTAAATCGTATTCTATCTTGTTTTTCCCCTCGTATCCATACCGCCCATGTGTTTGCGAGGTCCCTTCCCAGCGTCCCTATTGAATTTTCGAAAATTCGTTTTATTCCATCGGATTTCCATACGAGTGCAGGTGGAGGAAGGGGAGAGCAAACACACTCGTGCTACTTGTGCATCACCCCTCCTCTATGCCTTTACGTTTGACCAATAGCAGAAATCCTCCCTTTTAAGCGAAATATGACGTTTCCGTTTACATTTCATGCTGTTTCTTTTTGTTACCTGTCCTTTCCGAGAATGTTTTTACGGAGATATACACTAATCTGAGTTGTTAGCAGCATAATATGGTCAGGCCTTATGTGGCTTAACAATTGGAATTCCTCTGTACCGTAACGAGTTTCATATCCTAGATCAACCACTACATCTAATGAATTAAACCTTAGATTTTTTGCTATTCTGTTGCCTTACCGAGTTGGATCCTGTTTGTACTTTACATTTTGTACTGCTGTATGCTGTTATATGTGTGAACGTTATTTTACTCTTAATCCTTGCTCTTGTGACTCGAACTCCTTTTTTATACTTTTATTACAAGAAGCTAGAAACGAAGGCTATTTGTTCCATAGTATAAACTTGGGCATTTAAAAGTGTAGGAGTATAGAGTGTGCTGCAAGGATTGACAGAAATCAGGCGTCGGAATTTAGGAGACAATAGACATCAAGGGTTCAACTCCTTTCCGTCACTTCCTACGGATGAAGTATTAAGCACTTGAAGTGCTCTCTTCATACCTATTCGAATCAATTTAGCGGCTGGTACACCACAAAAAGAATCCCACGATGCAAACCAAATTGGGTTTGTGAGGTGTCCTTCCCTTCTATCGATTAGAAATGGGAATTTTAGGTACCTGACTAGATATAATTAAACAAAATGCCTTTTTACTCTCTAAAGTCCTCTAATAGTATCCAGTGATCACTATTCTTCAAATTATACCTGGTGCTAATAATAGCGAATATCAGATGGTACAAAAAATCGTTTTAATGGTTACTTTAAGTATTAAGCTGGAAATGTTTGATTGATCGATAACGATGGGTTCCACGTGAAAGGGCTCAGGGCCGTATGCAGAGACGAAACTGTCACTTTCCCTACTCTCCATAGGGTGGCAGCTAAAGGTAGAGTTATCGGTGGAACTGTCCCTACTATTTGTATTCTTAAACGTCCCTACAACGTAACCCACCCGACCCGGTTGCCCGCGCACCCGACACTTTACGAAGTAGGGATGTCGCATAGATCGCTAAAATTTTCATACATACGTCATGCTTCGGTGACGTTTCGTGTGACGTTCCACGGACCACAATGCATTGCGCTGATTGCGACGAGAAGACGAGAACGAGGAGTACAACAGAGTACAACATGGCGGAAGAAAGTGCGAAGCGGATAATTAGGCTGAAACAATGAGGAGACGAAGTCATTGGTCGGCCTCATCGTCCAAAGGAAAAACATTGGAGAGCAAGAAGACCAATGCAAGAAAGGGGAGAAGCTGGACTGAAGTGGAGATTGAATTTAATGCTCAGGAGTTTTGTTTTGAAAACCGATACCTCCGCGAAAATTCTGCTTCTGAAAAGTACTCGAGGGGATTCTGCCTATCCCTTATGTATATCCTCCCTATGTATTCATAAGGCTCCTCCATCACATACCTCGCAAAAGCTCGAAAGTCTTCCATAGTAGAAGCTGCGGTACCGTGCGGTATTTGTTTACATAACTGCAGGCGCAACATTTATCGGACGTTCCGTACGTTTCATTATAACAGGCATATCTAATGAAATAAATAAACATTGCCAGGCTGAAAAAACATAATGGTAAACACATTTGAAGCGCCTACCTCGACAGGCGCCTAGAAACATTTGCCAAAATCCAGAGGCGATGTACGCATTCCGCCATCTTTGGCTCGGAAAACCATCCCTTTACAGTTGTAGGGTACCCCAGACCACCCTATAACTTATCGGGAGGGAACGGTTTACGAAAGCTTATTTGCAGGGAGAGTTGACCCGACAACCGTATACTAACGACTAAGAATACGGTGTCGGATCGGTCCACCCTACTTCTGACGTCACATCGGTACAGTTAGCCCTACAGGGACGTCTCTGCATACGGCCCTCAGTATCTTCCGATAGTAAAATGTTTTTCCAAATCAGTCAATGAGTGTAGTCGCTAGGTTTTTTATACTTAATCATGACTGTGATGATAAAATATTGCTATAGGTTTAAAAACTCACCAAATTAATTGTAAAATTAATTTTAGAAACATGATAAAATCGGGATTCCAGTGCTGTATCACTCGAAAGCCCACAATTGTACTACTATCTAAAAAACTATCCACATTTACAATTACTCATTAAGCCCCTGCAAGCCACTGCGAGGGTGAACCAATACTAGGCATGCATTAATGTCTAGTAATAATAAAAATATTTTGTTACTACATAACGGGTTTTGTTGTGAATATAATTAAAAGTTAATTGAATTTCCCTCCAGTATCAAATCGAATACTAATCGATCCTTGCCGCTACAACGTTAGTTGTATTCCGGCACTACCGCCTCTCCTTTCTTCTAGCATCAGCCCAGGATCATCCTCTCTCACTTAATCGATAACTCGTCGTCATTAAAGTTCTGTATGTTTGGACCTACAGTTCACGCGCTACCACCCTCTTCATTCCTTACTCTCTTCCGGCGTCTTTCGAATAGGGAGGAGTGGGGTTTCTTCGGTCAAAGTGTACATGGTCTTGGAAGTCGAGGGTGCAAAGTGGGAGGTAGTGGGGATGAAAGCAGAATTCATTCGAGGAGAAATTTGTCACTAATGGGGAAGAAGATCTGTTATTAATTTTTACCGGCACTGATGCGAATAATTTCACTCCAGGATACTCTATGTTGTAGAAAAGTCGAATTTCCCGTACGTAGAAACGAAATATAAAATTCACTATCAAAAAAAAACGTTGAGAGGACGTCACTACAGTCATTAAAATGTGATTGATTGCATGAACACGCTGCGGAATGTTCGTGAAATCGAGAATTATGATTGGAATGGAAGAATGGAGCACGAGTTAACATTGATATCTGGTTCTAGGTATACCCATAAGAAGGTAAACAGAAGCATACTACCAAAAATACCTTTTTAACAGTGGTGATTCGTGGAACTGCCCTGTTTCTTACAGTGAACACTAACATTTTGGTCAAGTTTTTTATCAACTGAACATGATTAAAATCAATTAACCTCCTGCTCTCTATTGTTCCTAATTGTGCTATAATTATTACTCGGTAAGTAGTAAATATCCGATATATTTACTTTTTTCTCAGCTATATCTTACGTTTCAATTCACGTTGAAGGCCATCGCAAATTGTTAATCGTTACAAATATATATGAATGATATTTTCGGATAACTGCGTTACTTATTTTCTCTGTGGCGTTTCGCATTCGCAGCATACCCGGTACATTTTCAGGTGGTGATTCAAATTCATACTCAGAATCAGGTTAATCATACTAACTGATGATGTTTCCCGCAGGGGACACAAAACGCCATTGAAATAAAGGAAACGCGGTGGAATCTAAAGGGACATCAGTCCTAAAAAATGTTCCTTACGCTCTTCTTTCTGGAATTACCATTATTTCTTACAAATTTTAATCTACCATAATTCCCCAAGACAAAGTATGTACTTCAATTTATATGATAGCGGACGATATTGGATAGGTAATATTTGGGGCCTATTAAATTATTTAAATAAATAAAGGTGGGCCAAGGGTCACCAAGAGTCTATGTTCGCCGTGAGACGGAAATTCGTAGAAGATCCCCTTCTCGTCTTTTGGTTGCTGTGTTCACAGCAGTACTAAGGCTATTAGTCGGTGTGGGTCATGAGACTTGGTGGCGTGTCGTTAAGAGTTACCGGTGTATTACCGGTGTCTCATATCTCTTCATCCTTCCTCATCTCCTTTAATGCCTTCATGCCCTGACTTAAATGACGCAGCCTGGCTACATGTGAGCACTAACTGCTTATGCAACTAATTAAAATCTGTGTATTCTCATTGCTTCTCGTGCATGTGATAAGAATAGGAGAGTTAATATATGCTACCCTTATTTATTTAAATATTGGGGTTGTGAAAACCCAATTGATGCATAATTTACTGGAAGAGACTTCAGCCTGCCGTTAAGTTGGTAGAGAGTTACCTTTTAAATTCGTTCTTTGCTCTGATAAGGATGATAATTCCCGCAATACTTGGTGAAAATACGTAGATGGTCCGTATTTGTGAATGATAAAAGGTATCGAGAAAATTTAAGTATTTATAAGGAATGCTTTGCTTTATGCTTTCCGAAAAATAGAAAGGTCTTTGTCAGCATTACGTAATTTAGGGAGGGAACTCAGTACTCAGTGAATGTGTCACTGAGGTTCGCAAACAAGAAAGGGGTGAGGGTTTAAAAAGTGTAAAATCAGCTTTACATGCGATATGGGTGTTTTTCGTGCCTTTTTCACCAAGAGTCTATGTTCGCCGTGAGACGGAAATCCGTAGAAGATCCCCTCCTCCTCTTTTGGTTGCTGTGTTCACGGCATTACTGAAGTCTATTAGTCGGTGTGTTTCATGAGACTTGGTGGCGTGTCGTTAAGAGTTACCGGTGTATTACCGGTGTCTGATATCTCTTCACCCTTCCTCATCTCCTTTAATGCCTTCATTGAATTGCCTAATTGAATTTTATTATTATGTACTAATTTTCCTATTTACATGCTATTATATTTGAGTTATTCTTAAACACAAGCTTTACTGTCAGTAGGATTTCGCAGGTTTTTCACACCCCCCTTCTTGTGTGGGTGTTTTCCTGCTGTGGGTTTTTGAGTAAAGGATGTAAGCATAATAATCCTCACGTTTTTTCCACATTGTAAATTCTTTCACACACTATTAGATATGTAGTATTGATATATTGTGTATATATATATTTCTTTTGTATTAATTTATCATTCTTTAATTCCTATAAGTGTATTCTTTACTGATTTTTTTATTTTTTAACCTCAGATTGTAGTTTTTTTAGGTATTGACCACTATTTTATTTATATAGTTATATTGACGAGGGGTTAGATGGCAGAAGGGACAGTTTTGTCTCAATCTCGCCCCATTAAAGACCTTTTATTGTCATTATTATTCATGCCCTAACTTAAATGACGCAGCGTGTCTACATGTGAGCACTAACTGCTAATGTAACTACTTATAACTGTGTATTCTCATTGCTTCTCGTGCATGTGATAAGAATAGGAGAGTTAATATATGCTACTAATTAATTCGGCACTAAGCACTAACACTAAGTGTTAAGAAATAATAATGCTCTGCGTGGTGATTCCCGGAAGGTATAATTCCCAAACTTAGTAACAAACAAATCCCAATAGGATCTACTAACGGAGGACGCTATCGTACTCTCAGTCACACTACGCTCACACGATTCGTGGAACACTTCTGCGACTTAATTTCCCCCGACAAAGAGAAAATTAGGTCCCACGAGTTCTTATTCCTAGTGAATGACGCAGGCTTTAGTGGCTTCCGGGAAAATTAACCTCACGCGGGGAACGACTTCCCGAATCATTCTTGATTTCCTGTTTCCCCTCAAATCACTGTGCCGGCATCGTTATTGTCTCAATTATTTAACACTCGAAGTAGATTTCTTGTCGCTTAGGAATCTTTGAATTTTGTTTTTCTAAGTTGTTCAAAGACCTTAGAGCTCATGTTAGAAGAAGTACTGCCGTTACTCAATAAAAATTTCTATAGTTAAGTTGCCTTCAAGTAAACTTGCTCAGTGAATTTTTTACTATTTTACTTGGACCCGACCGTAGTTTAAATAAATGGATGAAATATAAATATGAGCAGAGTTTATCTTATCTATTTACTCATCCTACACTAAGGTATCGTGTTCATTAGCCATAATTTTCGTTCATTTTGCTTTGCACGTGGTTAGGAGAGCATTATTTATGAAAATATGGCAGTGACCTCAGAGATGAAAATCAATTTGTAATGAATTCTCAATGCCCAACATTATGGAGTGGATGCTTAACCCTACCGCGCATAAAAACGACTATTTTTTTTGGAAGGCAATGTTACCATTTCCTGCTCTGCAAATTGCTCTTTATACTTGAAAGCACTCATTGATAAAATTAGCGGCGAGTAAATTAGTCGAAACGCGAGAGCGAAGTGCTTGTTAACAATTCGCTCAGTTTCAACCAGTTGCAATTAATTAATCCCAATCAACTCCGCGAGTCCAAATCCAATGTTGAATATTTTCTTGTGTAGTTAGCCGTTTTGGATTGATAGCATGACAACAATGTTGTTAAAATTGCTAGGAAGTAATCCGTTGACTATCGAAGCATATTGGACTTCTGTAGAAAATGGAAATATTTTACAATCCGCAACATGGCTTCCATTGATTACGCCTCGTCAGATAGGGCTATTTTCATCAGGAAGCAACAGCGTCAACTTTAGTGCAGAAAAAAGAGTAAGAGAATAAATATGCAAGACAAAACACTTTATTGTTTGGATGGTATGTAATAATCCCATTATTTATATTTTGCCTCAGCTTATGTAATATTTGTACACTTTTGAAATTTTTTTTCCCTCCTACAAAAAAATTCGTATTCAACAACCACGCACACTAGAATGAATGTGAAGGAAATTTTTTTTGCCACTTAGACTCAAAAGCTTATTCATCCCTGTACCTTTAAGGTAGAAGGTGATTCGATATCATAACTATATCATTTTACCTGCATTCTATTAAAACTGATTCCAGTTATCAAATGTCTTGCGGAGTTAAAAAAACAGATGAATAATAAAAAATATAAACGGAAGATGTGCTTTTATTTCTCTTTGTGAAGGAATACAATGATAGTAATCGACTTCCCACTTAGTTAGCTAATGATGGGAATGGTAGATTAATACTGATAATTAATTTTAATAGCTAAGAAATGTTTTATGTAACTGTAATGAATTTCACCTTTATCCGAAACAAGCAGTTCAAATAAGTTAGGGGGAAGTAGTGTGGGCTCAAGAAACTGGTGATTTGGGCAAACGGTTTTGGTCAAGACTGTGGTAGAGGAGAATATGTTGACTGAGCGGGTCGATAAGGAAAAATCATTTCAATAAGATAGAGAAGAAAATGCATTGAGCTAAGGAAAAACATCGTATGAAAGAGCAGTGTATCCGGCTGTGGTATGAGAAAATATTAAGTAATAAGCCGTAAGGTAGAGGATGAAAGGAAATGAAATATGAACTGGAAAAATTCAGCATAAATTGCTGAAAAAATTTAGGCGATGTATATATTGAGCAAGGAAAGCGAGTTGAATGATTTTTTAGATCTTAAAGAAAGAGTTCGGTGAAAGCGAATGATTTTACCTCGCTGCAAGGTGTGAAAACGATCCCATGCGCTTCAATTTCTTGGTTTAAAAGTTGTATTGTAACCTAAGATCGTGCTTCAACCAAGGCACTATTGTCATGGCAAGAACTGTAAAAATAATAAGGATAGAGGAAAAGATTATTCTGAGCATAAAAATATATAGTTAATCCTACAGATATACCGAAGGATCATGAGATTGGAAAAGCCTGTGTTCAGAGATAATAGGAGTGAGATTGAGAAACCGTTTCGCCAGAAGTTGAGAAAGGCAGTACGGATGGAAAATATTCTAGTGGAAACTATAGTGGATCTGTTATGGAAAATTATAAGACAGGGATTTCAATAATGTATTCGTGCTTGGAGGACTTCGTAAAAGCACACTAAAACTAGATGTAGAAAGCAGGAGATTGAAATGCGTAAATGATGATAAGCTTAATTTTGCAGGATTTACAGTTCCCTCAAACTAGGTAACAGGGGGATTCAGGAGAGGAAAAATTGCTTATTGGTGAGGATCACTTTGTGTTTAGAAAGGAGCTTATGAACATGAACTTTACAGAAATGGAGTACTCAGAGTAATCTTAATTTTTTTATATGCTCCATTGATTTTGAGAAAGTGTTTAAGGTCATTCGGAAAAGCTGAAAATCCCTGAGAAAGGTGAAGTTTGGCAGTAAACGGCTGCAACTATAAGGCCCTCATTTGATCCAGATGGTGAAATATTTGGCAATAAAAATTATTCCTCTGCATTTCATGTTACTGAGATGGCATTGAAGCGTCCATGATTACGAACTGGAAGTAGGAGAGATACCACACCCATATAAAATATTAAATACGAAAATATTTTCATATTAAAATATAAAAACCTTCCGTTTATTTATGTAATGATTATTTATTCCTAATTTTAATGAATTATACAACTAAATTTCGCAATATTACTTATTAACTTTATGCTCTTCCTTCATTGAACATATATTGTATTTTTCATTCTGTCGGATATGAGAGTCAAAATTTTTTTGATGAGTATCGATATTGAATTTCAGATTATGAGGTCAAGAAAAATAAACTATTGAAAAAGTTGTTTAGTGTAGGCTCTACTCATTTTCCACTCCGTTTCATTTTTGACAGCAGTCATTGCTCTCTAGTTTATTGACATTTAAATATGCTAAATTATTTTCACATCAGTTCCAAGAAATTGATATAGCATTTGAAAAGTTTCACATGATATAACTTCAAGGAATAAGTCAAACCTGGCTCAAAATAGAGCTGAAATTCACATAAATGCTCCCGTCAACCTTAGCGGGTAACTGGAAAGGATACCTCTCAACTGACTTTTCCCACTCTTACTGCGTTAAGTAATACGCGGGGTTGAAACGGCTGGGTAACTCGCAGGATTGGTTAAGAGGGGATGAAAACGGAATCTGTCAGTGGATCACCCCTTGGAGGGAGGGTGAGGATGGTGTAGAAGGAACGGGAATGTGGAGGAAGTATGAGTGGACGTGGACGAGGAATACTGCCCGGGAAAGAGAGGAGGTTTAGGTGGAGGTAATGCATAGAAGAGACGGAAAAGAACGAGGGAGATGATTTGAGAGGAGGTGGACATTGGGATAAGGATGAGAGAAGAGGGGTAGGCTGAGAAAATCTAACGGAGGGTGTATTTCTGGTAGGCGAAGAGCATGGGGAAGGCATGAAGGGAGAGTTTGACTGGCCCGTTTCCCTGGGATGAGGGTATTTCGGGAGAGTCGGGAGGGTGCGCTGGGGGAAGGAGGGAAACGGAGGAGGAAGTTGAAAATCGAATTAGGAAAAGGTGTTGGGCTGGGACTCTTCTGGAACAGGGTAAATTGGGAGGGGTTGGAAGGAGGTGGAGGCACGTTGGTAGCGGAATTTCCGTGGGCGGGGGTAAGGTCCCTCAGAACCCTCCGATCTAGTGCCAATGTGTGCTTCGGTTAGCTGAAGCTTCGGCGCTTTCAGTTCTGGGTAGAATTTGGCTTACGAGGGGGAGTTAGTCTTATCCTAGACTGGGAAGTAGGGGAAGATGGAGCACGAGAATAGGCAGAAGTGAGGAAACGATATGTACGCTACAGGTTTGGAGTTTGAGGGTCGTTAATGGAAGAGAGTTAACTAGATGGGTTTTGGAGTGCTGGAAGGAAAGAGACGGATAATGAGCAAGTAGAACAGTGAATAGTTTGAATAGTGCGCGCGTGGGCGTCTTTGGCGAGGAGGAGTGAAGGGACGGAGAAGTCTATTTGTAATGCTTCGGGGGAAGAAGTGAAGACGTTTGAAATTTTTTGTCCCGCATCGAGAGAGAAATAGGTTTTTGTGACGATAACTCAGTCGTTCGGTGGGATTCCTGAATATTCGATAATGATTCGCGATTCCATTGAATGATTGTCAAATTCCCATTTATGAGGCCCTTGAATGTATTAAATGCATAGTCTGCTAGCGATGAGTACTTCACTTTCACAATGTTTCATGGGCCATACAATAACTTTTAATTAAGCTGTTTTTCCTATGTTGAGCGTTGACGTTTTGTATTGATTTTTTTGTAAAGTTAACTGTAAATTTGTAATATCTTTACCAGGATCAAGTATGTACACTATTATTTGGCTGTGAATTAGTCTACAAATCATAACCCATTGGTCATTCTATTACGAAATAAATACTGAAGACAGGAGATGTATATGACTAAATTTTTACTAAAAATACCTTAATATGTTCAATTCTGAATGTTGAATAATTTTGCGTGTTTTTGGTCAGGTCGAACACGACATAACTTTGCCATCTTCACAATCCAACATGCCCATATTTACTTGTTCCATCCGCTCACCCCGATTCTTCAATGCTTCCTTGAAACACTTTTCGTCTTTCTCATCCAATTATACATTTACATCTTATTCATCTCACTTTATGTCAAATCCAATATCTGCACCCTTATCAAAACCCAGTTTTCAAAAGCCACGACCTTTTTCAATTTAATTCTTCAAGTCCCGCTCCTGGGCGCCTATAATGGTGACCTTCGTCTCCATTGTGGTCTAGTTAACTTAGTTCCTCTACCTGTATTATTCTGTGCACGACTATGTATTTGCATTAGATTTTTTTATGACTAGTTTTCCTTTATTTTTATTGTAATTGACCTGCATCTCAACCTAATTCGCAACGCACACATCAAGAATCGCAGAACCTTTGCAATTTAAACTTCGAATGGTGGAAATGTTTGATGGATAACGTAATGTAATCATTTAGTCGCTTTGAGATACCTTATTTTTTGCGTGCTTTAAAATTTTCCGTAATGTTATGGTATTGTTTGTGCTCAGTGGCGTGATATAGTACCTTGTTTATTTATATGATTTTTACCATGCGGAGTAAAATATTTTTGTATTTCATGCTTGTGAGTCCGTTATTTTGATACTCTTCAAAGATATTCTGTAGTTTATTATACAAAAAATGGTTAAGCTACCTTGGAAAAAAGACTGAGTGAGCGAAGTCACTCTCTAGTTAGTCGCATGGAAAAAATCTTCCCGTTAATTCTCCGCCAAGTTTCATAGTATCATTTGCAATCACTGGAAGAGTGCTTCTCATTATATTCTTCCATGTGGCTGCTCTCCACCTGGCTTAAGGTCTTACTCCCTTGGATTTAGAAAATGTCATTTACTCTGGTACGGCGAAATAATAATAATATTTTGCTTGTACGAAATACCCAGTTACTTGAGGTGATGATTTTTAAATATTTATATGCAACGATAGCTACTCATTCAAGGATCTGACACTCAGTGAGTGGAGTGCAAATCAGCGTTTGAATGAACGTTGTCGCGCAAGCAAACTAACCATCTTAATGCTGATATCCCCCCTTTTCTCCTCTGAAACCCGGTCGACCGGAGGGCTCGTTGGAGGGAATGTCAATTCGGGCAAGGGACCCTGTGCTCTTCGGGGCCGAACGCTGAGAAGCACACTTAATGGTTCGTCTGTTGTGATAGCAAAATGTCGAATCTGTGGAGTAGGACAGGGGTGTAGGGCAGGGGGGATCTGGGGTTGAGAGGGGATGTTGGATAAGGGGTGTTCTGAATCAACAATTCACCACCACGCTTGGGGTTGACCTAATGCATCACGGTCAATGAAGCTCTTTGGCCCCTAAGGCACGTCCCGGCCAATTCACACTGCGTGATTCTAGTTGGTAGTGTCTATTCTGAATTGCAAAAGGGTGTCACCTTCCTCCCTTCGCCTGCCTTATTCGTGTCTATCCCTCTCCTTTTTCCTCTCAGTACGCCTCAATGAATCCATCAAACAGAAATGAAGCCACCGACGGATTTGCTAAAACGGAAATCCAACGTATCGAATTGGATCTCAGAAACCATTAACTATCCTCGTATAATTTGATTCCTATCATGTTAAAAATGGCTTATTAGAAGTCTAATTTAACTGAAATCTAACAATTTACCACGACACGTTCTTAAGATTAAATTTTCTTCATTCATAAGGATGAATTCTTTAATTATAATGGCAGAGGAAGAGGCATTCTGCGATTTCCTTAGTGCTCGAAGAAAAAATTCCATGTAATCAATGTTGAATGTCAATGAATAGAAATCGATTGATATCTGAGTGTTAAACTGCTAGACGTACTGTAGGAGAAATCCTAAATAATGCATCTTTATTGTGCTGTTCTTAATAAAACTTCGGTTGTGTTTTGGTAGAACAATTCCTCCGAAAATCCTGTTCAAAAATCATCGCGGTTTTTATTTCAAACAAAGGGAACAATCAATGTATTGTTTTGAATTGTTGTTGCAGTTTGCCCTTCAAGTCACTTTAAATCATCTGCCTTGTTCTCCAGCTTGCTTTATTGACCAAATTTGTATGCTGATAACTATACGTAGATGTGGAATAGAACTCTCTATGTATTTGTTTTTAATGCACTATCTACAGGTCTAGTGTCGATGCAACTAATGCGTTTCCAGTAGGCTTGTAAAAATTAATTTTGTAGCCTGAGACTGATCAGTGATAAAAATTATAATTTAAACATGTTAGTAGATGTCATAAAAACTGATATGAATGGAATTATTCCCCTAGGCGGAGATAACTCTAGTGAATTCGCAGAAAAATGTATCTTTATAGCAATCATTTTCAGTATTATTGTTAATGTTACTTCGTTTTTATTTACCAAGGAGGAGGTTAGGATAATTGGAGGTTGCATCGTGTCTGATTCGTTAATCTAGGTCGGCCCAGACAAATATGATGACTACTCGCGCTTACGGTGTTCTTCCGTGGATCAAGTTGTTTTCGCTGGTTAAAAAACTAAAACTAGTAAGGTGAGTCATGGAATACATAAAAATTTTCAAATAAACTGAACATAGAGCCCAAATATGCAATAACATACCAAACGCGTAGTTTTTATTGGTTTAGTTCCTTTCATATAATAAGAATAGAAAAAAAACTACTAGTGTAATCAAACGCATTAATATCTACTTAAATAGCGTTAGAAAGATTAACGGACACCGCTGCCATACAATTAGGCTACGATTTCATTGTTATATGTACTAAAAAATATTCAGTGCCTATAAAAAGCATTATAAAACCCATTGTTTTTTCTGAAGAGGCGGAGCCATATTCCTTTTCAATTTTCCTCATTCTGTATCCATTGCTAGTAAGCTAGTGTGCGTATAACTCCTCCTGTACCGTCTAACCTCCGTGCTTTTGACGTAGAATGTACAATTTCCTCCTGCAATTTCCTACGTTTTTTCCACATATATTTGTAAATCGTGACATAGGTACCTCATTATTGATGATAAAAGTTGGTATAGATGTAATTCTTTGTATAGGTCTCATCCTTTATTTTATGTACCAAACGTCTTATTCACAGCTTTTTCTTTTTATTAATATCCAAGTGGGAAAAGAAGACAGTTCTGGGCGTTCTTGTCCCTTAAGAGCTTTTAGATATCATCGATTATCCCCAGATTAGCCGACTCTACTCAGAGGGGCCCAAAATTCTGGATGTATAACACAAATAAAGCAAGGGACGAAACGGAGCTTCGTCAGAACTGAGGCCTAAATAAACTAGAGACATCTCCACGCTCGCGCCGAGAAAGGTTCTCTCTTTATTTTCGTAGTTATCCTTTCCTGTAGACTGGCCTATTCCTATAACAAATTGGTATAAATTCATTTGATTTTTTTGTGAAGGAGATAACCGTAGAGAAGTTACGACAGTGAAATCCTTAGTCAGTAATAAGTTTAAATCTTTAGTCCACGTTATATAGTACAACTATACGTTGAAAAGTTACCTTTTTAGTAATGATTCGATCACTGGAACTGTTTTAAACCGAGTATTTCACTAACATTCATGCGTCACAGTGAACTTGAGGTGCAGTGAAAGAGGAAATTGCTTATGGCAACTCTTCTCAATCACCTAAATTAAAGAAATAATGTTTAGAAATGTAAATAGCTTTACTTGAAGTGAAGGTGCTACGTTTTCATCATATGCTATGTTGCTGATTTTCTCCAACTATAAAATGGTGGGTGAAGGAGCAAAAGTAAGGGACAGGAGGATAAGGAGGGTGGGAGTTAGTGGGTACTTTACCGGAGAGAGTATTTTGAACTTATTAAGTTGATGTAGGTAAAGACCAAACACTGGTACATTTCTTCCCCTAAACAAAATACCATTTTTACTGTGCTCGGTAGTATAGTGATAATGATTCGTTCTGTATAATTCACGTTTTGGAATCTGACACTTACGGAAGTTAGTATTCTCGGCTGTTGGCAATCACACATTCAAAGTAACAACAACTGTGTTTATTGAAGTAATAGTGCAAGAAATAAATTGATAAGATTGAGGTGTAAGAGCAATAGTTGAGGTTTGCTGCAGAAGATTTGTAAAGGTCCACCTGCTTAGGTTATATCGCACCGTATAATACCAATAGAAACTTACATACAGCTCACATACGATAAAATAATGCCTGAAGTAGAAATTGAATTCTCTACTTTCGGCTACCAGGCCGGCGCGTTACCAAACTGTGTAACTTGGTCGGTGTGATGGTTTGCTTGTAAATTTGGCTTTACATTTTTTTGCAGAACAAGATTTTCTCTCGCATTTTTGATAGAAAATATTAACATCGTGCTCGATCAGGAAAATGTATGCTATGAAGCTGCAAGAGAACGGAGATTGTGTCAGTAATTTAAATAATAGGAGTGGCATTTGTACGTGAGTTCAGCGGGCGTTAAATAAGTAGTAAGTATTCATTTTATAGAGTAGTAGTATTTATTTCAAGTTCAAATTTTGAAACGGGAATCGAACCCGCAGCGTTTGTGTTACCCTGCCGACGCGCTCTCTACCTGGCTACTGCGGAATGGATGCTGTACACCTTGTTTCCATAAACTATTTCGGTAGTCAGCAAGGCAAATGAAGGAAATGTGAAATAATCAGGTGCGAGTCAGGAATAATGCATCCATAAGTTTCGTTCCTTAGAGTTATTTTTTTCAGGCAGTGCCTACCTTTTCTATAATTTGAAAGGTCATGGTGAATAGCATGTGGTGAGCGCTTGCATCTCCCGCTGTAAACGGTATTTTTCATGAGAAAATGTATGAACTTTGAGATTTTTACTGTAATATCAAGGTGTTAATGATGTCAAGGTTTTCAATTGAATACCCTAAAATGTAGGAAAAAATACGTTGAGCGCAAGTTTACTCCTTGGTAATTAAGTCTTCGGCTTCTACACGCATTGCTTATGCAAGGAAAATTCGTAAAAGATTTTCTTATTTTTGGGCTAAAAGTCATATTTAATACTTATTATAGAAGGAGTTTGGGTAAATAAAAGCAATTAGCGTTTTAACAAATTTATAGTTATCTGATTTCATAAATATTATTTACATTTGAATAAACTGATTTTTCTACTACCGTACGTAGACCTGAGTAGAAAATTTAGACCTCGGTGAATGTGAACGAGGAAATAGCACTATAGGTGGAGGAGACATGAGGAGAAGGAAGGTTTGGAATTACAAGGAGTTGAGTGGAAGTCAGGAGAATGTGTTGCGGAAGAAAATAAGCGATTGGGTGGGGAGTTGAATTGACGAGCGAAGAAAAATGGAAAGAAGGGCAGACAAATGGCTTTATTTTTTCTCTAGGGTGGAAAAAGAAGGGACGAAAGAAAGAAATAAAGACACGGGAGACAGAAAGGCTGGGTAGGGGAGGGGAGTGAGAGAGAGAGAGAAAAGGGAGGTAGGAGGAGATTTGAAGGGCGAGGGGAAAAGTTTTGGCAGTCAGAGTTTGGTTTATTGGACGCGAGAAACCTCTTTGGCATTGGCGCGGGGGTGCCATTCATCAAAACCACGACGGCCGAGACCTCTCTCTCTCTCTGTTTCTCTCTCTACTCCCTCTTTCTCTCCTCCCTCCACCTCCCCATCCTCATTCTTTCCCTCCGAACACCCACACACATTTATCCCCAACCACCGTGCCACTCTCACGGTTCTTTTTTTTTCTTTTTTTTGGGTGCGCGATTCTCTCCGAAACGCTCACAGCAAAAGTCCTTTGCCCACGTCACCCGCTTTTCTCCCCTCCCACCTCCCCTCCATCTCCGTATCCTCCCTTGCTCTCCTCCCTGCCTATATCCACATGACACTTAATTCCTAAGTCTCTATCGCAGATCGACCTCCCGTGCTCCCCTTGCATCGTCCACCTTCCTGATCTCTCTTCATGCGTTTCGGCGCCCCCTTGGCTGGTGTTTTCTCACGTATCCCACTTCCCCCTCGTCGCCTATTCCCGGGCATTCTCACTTCCATCGCATGTTGCGTCAAACAGAGAGGGTGCTCAGAAAGCCTGTCTACTTTGTCTTACAGATAAATCCCTCCACAATTTGCATGCGGGTTTGATAGATTAATTCGGCGAGAGAATTCAAAGCAAGGCTTAGATTCGGATTTGCAGTGTTTTCAGCTAAGGTCCACAGTGTTTTCAAGAGCCCTACTCCCATGTAACACCGTAACTAAATCTAATAAAAATGTAAAAATTCAATTACTGCCATAGAGCGTTTTGGTGAAGAACATATAGGTACTTTTGTTAATCACGAAATGATACGCTCATGATCGAACTATCTAGAACTCCTTTAGTCAACAAGCGCTCTGTCGTTTGCGTAGGCCTTTATTTTTATTAACGTAATTTTATTTATGTTTACATTAATACAAACATTTAAATTTACTTTTAATAATCTAAATGAAATATTTTACCTCCTTATCCTACCACTGTGCAGCTATCTTCAGTAGCTACGAATTTCTTGCAAGTGTGATGAAATTTCTAACAATAAACGGGATTTTAAATTTTCAGTAGTCACCCTTCTGCCAAAAGAAACCCACGTAAATAAGGTTTAATCAATTTTTAATTAACTACGGACTCACTTGGAAAAAATCACACAAGTGAGTCCGTAGTTACGTGTGGAAATTAATCTCGAACGATTCTAGCACACCTCCGTGATTCGGGATGGTCATTTATAGACCAATTTCTAGGAATATGAAACATAATATTTAATTTTTTTTGGCTATATCCCTATATACTGAGTAATATCTCTGAGCTAGTGGGAGAGCAGTATCACTCATCACTGCTTAAATTTCTTTGATGATTATTTCTTGAGTTTTCGCTAGTGCCTTTGATAGTTCAATAACTGAATGTTACCTATTTAGACGCTAATATATTTTTAAGGATATAATGTTACAATATAATACCCGTAATATCCATAGTCGTCCCTGATGCTTTGGGAAATTCATGATCGTCCATCATTCATTATGCTTCATCGGCAGTTAGAGTAAGCGCTTCCACCAGCGGCATGTTGCCCCATCGGCATTGGGAGTCGTGATATAACTGTAAGCAATTTTTTTGACCCGGTATGAATTGTAGTCACTTTTTAGGTATTTTTGTGTGTGCGTAATTTAATTTTATGAATATACTGAGAATGGCATTGGACAGATTAATGGATCGAGTAACATATATTTATCATGAATAGCCTTGTAAGAGTGTTTTGGCATAAAAATTAAACCCATTGATGGCCAAACTCGGGGCAGTTTTTTATCGTTACTATGTTTCTAGCTATTTTTATTGCACCAATACCTTCGTAGCATAGTGGGCAGTGTTTTTGTGTGCTGACTGGAATGTCTGGGGTTCAAATATGGAAGAGGCCTTAAAAATATCCAGCCTAACTCAGGGTGTGGTATTTTCTTGGCACTAGATTTTTCTGGAAAACTGCTGGCAGCACATGAAACGAACTGGCCCTCGTACTTTGATGTGTAAATTCCTACGCTATTGGGTTCTTCATCATTTGGTGAGCTGTACCCTTACCCACCAGATCAACCTCCGGCTAAGCACACTCTTTATACAATTACCACGTCTCTGAATCAGGCACTCATCGTCATTCACAGTCTTGAAGTTTTATTATTTTTACACCCGATCGAATTCAGATTTTGAATATAAACTTGAAGATGAAAATGATAATGTTGTTATTTTAGTGAGAAAAGAAGTGAGACGGTTTCATTCGAAAAATAAAAAATGGTATACATCACTAGGAAATCAAAAATTTAACTTTTCCCTAGTCAAATAACGTGACTTTTACTCAACGTTTATCACTTTATGTCACGTTTGGTGTCACAAGAAAATAGACAGCTGAAATCCAGTAATGGACCCATATCTTATTTTATTTTTCATGAAGCATGCTATCACAATCAATCGTTACATTACCGCTCTTAACATTAGCGTGACATTCATAGTCTCTTGGCGGATCGCTAAAAGGAAACGCGTGGTTCTTTACCCGGATAATAGCATGATAGTTTTTTCACATCGGTCATTTGCATGTTACACAAATCACGCATTAGCCCGTGAGAGCTCGACTGTCCCTTGAGCGTTGATATTTCTCGGAGATGCCATGTATTTCAGAACTTCGGAGCGCATGTTTTGGGGACAGAAGTGCGTCTTCATTGTTTCAACCCTCGAGCATGGGAAGGGAATGAACTGCATCTACATATATCATCTGTGCCGTGAAACGCGCTGCATTTCCATCGTGTTTCCTTCGTCACACCCCCCTTGAGGCTAACGCGTCAACGCGCTTGAAATATCGGCCGCGTGCAAGATTCTCCACTCTAGCGGCAGCGAAAATCATTCAGCAACATGCATGTCGCTTACGAGTCTTTCTCTGAGGAAGTAGGCTACTTTCTTAGTCTATCCTCCCAAATTTCATCCCAACTTCATCTTTTTTTTTGCATCCGGACTCTTCTGTTGGCCTATGTGCCCCTGGGATCCCAATCCCTGGGTGGTGAAAAAACCACGCAGGCGGGACTCGAACCCGCGACCCTAGGATTGGCAGGGGCCACCGGGGCCGGCGAGGTATTTTTTTCCATTCCAAACCCACAGCTTTTCCTTTGTGCTTTCGTCATAGATAATGTGACCAATTCCAAAACAAAGTTTTGAACGTGTCTCTACCATCGTCTATATGAGGAAAAAGGTTATACGCTTTTACGGACGTAGTGCTGGAAGTGGGGTTGCCAGATTCCTGAAAACAAAATAAGGGGCAGGTGTGATGTCGAGGAAATCATTGTGTGACTAAATCCACAACTAGTGAACTTCCTTTAGGAATGATTTTACGGATTTTATATCGATATCACAGGGCAGTTTATTAATAAAAAATAAATACCTTTACCAGTATTACATATACTGAAAATAACATTTTCTTTCCTTGCGCGGGACGCGGGACATTTAGCAAGAATGCGCGACTGTCCCGTAAAATCCGGGACGTTTGGCAACCCTGACTGGTAGGTTTCCATAGAAGGCCAGGGAAGAATTTAACAGTTTTGCCCTATTCGGTGAGCTGGGACTCTTATAGTTAACTCGTCTTTGTGCCTCGTCGTATATCGTCCCTTCTAAATTGAAGTCATATTTTTTCTGTCTATAAACTCCACTCACCTCAAATTGTTTTTTTATACTATTATTTCTAATGTTCGCCCCATCCATATCATTTTCCAAGCACCATGAATCTTCTAATCGCTTGATGCATACGATGGGAATCCCTTACTTCCTTGTTCTGCATCGATTAATATCCAAAATTAGGACCATTATCTTCTTGCAGTTGATTTTTTCCTCTGCTTTCCCTTCTCATCTCACCACAGCCCTTGTGTGCATAAGTTATTTGCATACCCGGGAAATGAATTATCGTTCTTATTTGCGTATTTGGGACCAATAATGGCCCTGAATTATCTTAGCTTTCAACTCATACCACTTTCTTCAGCACCTACATTTTCCTCGTCTTCGCAAAAACTATTCCACGCTTCACGCGACTACCTCTTCATGTTCTTATATTTTGCATCTAATTTATAGCTTCCTAAAATAATTACCATCTTATTCCTGTCATAATTCTTTTGAGGTTAACATTTAAATTCCTTGTCTCTTACTTGCCATCGTAGTTGGCACCCTGAAAACCATGGAGTTTATTAATAGACCTAAAATTAAAGCACACCTCCCAACTTATGTCTCTCTACATTTTCTTTAACCTTTCATTTAACTTTCTTGATCATGGCAGTGGTTTAAACACATTACTAATCATTTCCACGGAACACAATTTCGCACAGAACTCGGCTGTAGATATGATTTCCACATTCATTCCTAACCCGCAGCTTTCCTTCGAAACGTTTAATCCTATCTCTACTGTCACTGAGCAGCTTATTTCAAGCCTTAATTTGTGTTATTTAGTTTCCTAAGCCCCACGTCTGTTTTTTATCTGCGATGAAATGCCATATTGCGTTCTGACCTCCCATCTTCCTTTAATACAAAGGAATTCTAAGTCCCGCTCATATCATAGTCCTAGTGTACCACGTCCCTATTTAATTTGTGCAGTCTTCATAGTAGCCTTTTTCCCACTTTTACTGGTAATTAGCAAGAACTTCGTATCAAACTTAACCAAAAGGAACTGCTGAATATACGTTTTCTCTCCTGATTCTTGCTCAAGTAAGCTGGGTCTTCTTCTCGCTCTGTTCATTTCTCTAAGATTGAACATGGTCTCTTGCATAGCTTTCTTGAGGGAGCCAAACGTAGCAGCAACAGCAGAGAGAAAAGAATTTTGTCAATTAAAAGGCTTGGACAAACAGAATATTTACTAACAGAACTGAAACATTTTGTTCACTAGTGAGGAAAATTGTAGGTAAGAATTATTTCCGGGTTGTAGCATTTTTGTATGTGATGCTTGGGCGTCAGGAAGGGACGTAATAATCGTTTTTGAGATCAGGAGAGCAATTGAAAATTGGGATAAAGAGGTTAATGGATGGAATAGGGTATATGGAAAGAAAATTTCGTGATGTAGTAGTAAGAGATGTATATGAGGATAAGGTTTATTGGAGGTAGGAAGAAGTAGAGGGTCAATTAAGAGAAATAGTATTCTGAATGCATTTTCAGAATGATCCTCGGGTCAAAAGGGAATAAAGAAAATGGAATTGTGGATGCAATGAATAGCGGTAGAAGGTGTGCTGAAATGAGAGGAGAAGTGTCAAAATAATAACGGCGTTTCTTACTCCCGAAAGAGCAGAATTAAACCACGAAAGCTTATTCACGCCGCTTAATCACTCTTCAATCTTTGCTCTAGTATTTTGGAGTCATAATTCCCTCTCGATCGTATGAATTTTATTGAAGTTTGAACGTTTGCTTCGATACAATTACCCGCAGTTCTTGAAGAATCATTAAATACTCAATGAAGCATTCATAAGCCTGTAGGTACTGCTATGGGACAGAATTACATGCCTACAACGGACTGGAAAATAAAGTGGAATACGTCTACAATGATGTCACGGAATCAATAAAAATAATAATCGGAGCGCCTAATTATTTCAGTAGATGGAGCAAGGTCGTGGGCGAAAGTCAAGATGGATGACTAGAACTGGAATATACGTATTGGATGAATATATGTATATATTGCTTAGAATTCCAAGTTTGTTAACATGTCTAATTTATGCGTTAAAAACCAGGGCCTTGATCATGGATCTTCATAAGGCGTGAGCTAGCGTTATCGTAATTTTTGGATTTCACTTATGTCAGACAGAACGTGATCTCCTTTCTTCATTCATTTCGTAAAGCACTTCAAGTCACTTATCACAACCAGTGGAGCGAATTTTATAGACGATTATTGTTAACCCTGCGCTACTCTAGTGGTAAGCGTTGACGATAAAGATTGCGATAACGCGAAAGATGCATCTGTGGTTCCACACCAGTTCATCATCATCACCATCGGTCAACAATCCTACGATTTACTTGACGCAGCTCTCACTTTATTCTCCTTTTCCCTTACCACTTAATATTGGAAACATTCTTCACTTTCACATCCTTAAAAAACCAGTTACGCGTTTTTATTTCAATTTGCTTGTCAGATTTGTGATCGGATAATATACTTTTTATTTTTAGTATTTATATGTAGCGCAGTTTACAAATATGAGGAATGTATTGGTTATGAATGGAACATTTTAGTTTTATTTTCTAGTTTTATTTCATTTCCGTATAGGCCTGTGAAGTACAATATTTCTTGTGAAATTTGCGCTATATTTGGTAGTCAGTTTTATCTATCTCAAAATACTTAAAAATTATGCTGCAATGGTAATTTGGAGCTTCAAAGGTTATTCCTGGATGAAGCCTATCAATCTTTATACTAGATTAAATTACGTTATCATTATGTTGAACATTCGTGTGTAAGGCTAAATACCTATTTAGCAACGGTTGTCCCGATGATGCTGTTCCTTCATTCTTAAGCCTAATACTCATAACCGGAAGAGCATTATATTTAAATGAAATAAATATGAGTATGAGCATTATAAATATTGATATATGGAGCAATTCATATTATCATTCTGCTTTCATTCTCGTTCAGATATCTGATAGAGCTAATTTCTGCTGATGATCTATTATTGTTGGATCAAATTAATTTTATAAATGTGTTTTCAATTCATTTGTCATCTTCTCCACCCTATTATTGATAATTATAATGTAGGACTTTTGCCGCATTCAAAATATGCCTTATACCCTGTAATCTTCACTTTCACTCAAGTTTTCTTTTTTTGGCAAAAATTCCATTTCTCCAAATTTTTAAGCTACATTAATTTTTCGCCATATTTCCATTTTCCGAGATTCTTAAGTAACTCTGAGGAAGTACTATTAGGTCTCACCATTGAGTAAAAAAAACATGTTCTGTGGTTGAATGGGGAGCATGCATTATTTTCATAACTGCTTGAATGAGAAGGTTATTAGCACTTGTCAAAAATGTTGCTGAAGAATTAAGTAGCGTCACATAGATATTGCTCTTTAAAATTTGTAAATTTTCGTCAGCTAAAAAACACAACATCATCGCATGACGTCGTGTTTTCTAGCTGCCGGATATCAACGCGCCGGATAGGCATCGTCGTCGAAGATTCCTATCCGGCGCGCTACTATTATAATGGAGGAAACAGTAAGAGGCAATTAACAATAGTTAATCAACATGATTTACTGTTGATGCTTGTAATCAATCTATTCGCTTTAAAATGTTACATATGCTGGTATGGAATAAAGGTGGACTTATTAAGAAAGCAAACTTGTGAAAATTGAAACTGATTACACTTTTGGAATTGAATCACAAAATTTTTTGGTTTTATCGATTGTTTCTGTCGACAGCTTCTGTAATGATATTGTTTCCTCGAGTAAGTCGTTACATCTTCGTGTATATATTCCTCCATCCTCCTATGTATCTATTTAAATAGTATATTGATTTGGAATAGATGATAGTCTACATCTACATAATAGGTACCCTGCAAGCCATCATAAAGGTGTGCGGCAGGGAGATATTGCCATGCAGAGTCCATACAATGTCAAAATTTGTCGGTAGAACACAACCACACAAAACAAAGCATGCATACAAAGCAAGACAGAATAATGAGATTCGCTCAAACAAAATGATTTCCAACATGATAACATCTCCTCTCAATGATATAGATTGCTCCTGCAGTAGCATTAAAAACTTACATAAAAGTTTTACACGAATAAAAAATCTGTATGTCTGGTCGACCTGACAACTTATTAGTCAACATTAAAGAAATACATTGCATGGCGACATTTGAAAACCAAACAAATAGTTTTATATACTTCTAACTCTATAAGCGGCAAGGAAACGGAGACATGAAAGAATCAATCATTAGCTAGAATTTGATGCATTCTCACCTTGTAACCCGCGCGATAAATATCAACAAGTCGTCTGCTACAATCGTAGATTCGACAGGTGCCCACCGCGGTAACAGCGCCTACTCGCCAGAAAATATTTGGCGACGGATTATGAACGAAATGATCCGCAAAATGATCCGACTCGGTCGCCGTGAGCCGGGGTGACAGACGCGCCATCAAGGGAGCACGGTTGGTACTACCAACTATGACGTTTTTTCCATAAATGGGTATAGTTGTGACGTCAAAATCTCGAATTCGACTCTACAGAATCGGGCCTCTATACCGTGCAGTGACGTCAGAAGGCGTTACAGGTAACATGACTTTCGTCAATTTTTGTGATGCATTTCAATAGTATTTAATAAACTTTGTAGTTAGTATTGAAAATGTTTTATTTATGTGTTTAAAATTGTGAGAAATTATCCTGCTAAGTACATCATCAATACACAACAAAATATTCATGCTTATTTCCATGCAGTCTTCAGTCTGTCGCCGAACCGAGAGGTTGTGTTCTCGACTGCTCTCCCTCTTAGTTCGCTAGCGAGGTGAATCATGCCTTGTGCCACGTTTGGCCACCAAATTAAACGCGGCAGTGCTCAACTTCAGTGTGGTGTGTGCTCTGGCATACACCATCCATCTTGTAAAGATCTGACCGAGGAGGATGTGAAGGCCCTGGCAGACCTCCAAAAACTTTGGACCTGTGAACTGTGTCATGGGAAAGGCAGAATGTAGCGGGGTGACAGAACCCCGATCAGAGGCACCAACATCATCCGCCTCGATCCTTCCAACACCATAGAACAAGAGGACAATCAGCCTTTGTTGGAGACACCAGAGATGAGAGCGAAGGAGATGCGCATCCTATTCAGTGAAGTCATGAAGAAATTAGACTCACTGAGAGAGGACCAATTGGCACTCACGAACAAAGTAAGGGAAAATAGTGCACTATTGACCGGCCTCTCAAATAAGTTCGACGCGATCCAAAAAGAACTGTCAGGTCTCAATGATTTGGTAACAGCATTTCAGGAAAAAGTGAGTGAATTCGAAATTTAAACCATAAAATTAGAACAAGAATCATTGAAAAACTCGGTGGAAATAAGAGGTGTCCCCCTTGTTCAAAAAGTGTTGTGTTGAACATTTGCACCTCCCTTAAAGTGGACGTGACCTTGGACGATATTGACTATGCCTTCCGGTCACAGTATCGTCAAAGCAGCGCAACAAAATTAGACACATCACCTTCCATAATTGTACGCTTTGCAAGGTAGTGCAAAAGTAGCCAGCTCCTAACAACGCGGCGCATCAAAAGAAATGTTAACACCAGTGATATTGGATGGCAGGCAGAGACATCGTCTTCCTCCTCTCAAATCATTTAAATTTATGAAGCCCTAACCCAATATTACAGGAAGCTTTTTGCATTTGCCTGAGATTTAAAAGAGAAAGGCAAAGTGAAATTTGTCTGGGTGAGAAATGGCACTATTCTCGCTAGGCAGTCGGAAGGCAGTCCCGTCACAGCCATCTACTCACTGAAAGAGCTAGATCTTTTTTTATGAGTAGTGGACCTGCCCAACAAATGACCAAACCCAACGACCCGACTCCTTATAGCAATACAAAAATCTCGCTTGCTGATGCGCAATCATTAACTGCCCATTTCTAAGAATTTAAATTATACTATGAACGTAGTGATGTGTATGTAATTGGTGTTATCGAAACTTTGATGAAGTCATCTATTTTCCAGCGATTTTGTAGCACTTCCCAAGTATCGTCTGTTCAGAAATGATCGAGAAGAAATGAGAGGAGGTGGGGTGGGCGTTCACGTGCAATACTCCTTCCAAACGAAACTTATTGGGTCGTCACCTAGTGCATATTTGAACCGGCCAGAATATTTATCCTTCGAGTTACGCCAACTGCCTGCGAAAATGTTAATCGCAATCATATATAGACCTCCCAAATCTCAAAATTTACAAGACTGAAAATTTTCTCGGGTATCATATTTCTATGCATGGAAATAAAGTTGTGATGGGAGATTTTAACATTAACCTGCTTAAATCCTCTTAAGAAAAAGATTAGCTGTTAGAAACGCTGAATGGATTTAATCTCTCCATTATGAAACCGGACCAACATGCCATACACACAAAGCCCACTCTGTTTTAGACTTATTTTGTGTTGATAATCCTAAGGAGGTGGTAAAAATTGAAATATATGATGAACCCAATATGTCTTGCCACAATCAAATGACCCTTATGCATGAATACAAATCCCCATATCCATTAGTAAAACTCATAACCATCAGGGACTTCAGTTGTTTTCACCACACAAAATTCCACTTAGACCTAAATAATAGATACTGGGATGCAATATCCAAGGCACACTCACCGGATGATAAAATAGAAATATTTAACTCCAACATCTTGGATACCTTTGACTTAAACGCTCCAATTTGTTCCATTCGCGTGACCCACCCAGCAACTCCATGGATAACACCCGAAATAAAGACGACAATTAAGAGGAGGAATCACGCCCGTGCATTGCATAGGAGATGTGGTGACCTAGATGCCTTTTCATCGTGCAAGGCTTTGAGAAAGATCACGAATAAAAAGATAAGGGAAGCAAAAAATAAAGATTATTACACGCTATTCTCAAAAAACCAGAGTTCAAAAAACACTTGGAAAAACTTGTGAAATATAGGAATAGTTACGAAGCCCAAGGATGAGGAGTTAAACATTCACCCAGTTATTCTCAATACTTACTTCTCTACGAGAAGGATGACTATCCTCCCACGAGCATTCGTCTGTAATGAGATATAATTAATCTTGACAATCGATTTTTCTTTTCACACGTGAAACTCATAGAAGTCCCTAAAGCATGTTAAAATATTACCTCAAACGCGAGAGGCTACAATGAAATCCTTATAGATTTTATTAAGAAGTCATTACCTGCTCTTTTAAATATCTTTCACTCCTCATTACAACTAGGCCTATATCCAGCTATTAGGAAAAGAACCTTATTGTGGCCAATACCTAAATGCTCCAATCCTTCTAACCCGAGCGATTTTAACCAATAGGTTTACTATGTGCCACCGCAAAAATATTTGAGAGAATAGTTTTTGACCAAATTAACTCATACATTACCTACCGAACGAGATGTGCTCGACCCAGGACAATCTGGTTTTAGGAAGGGACATAGTACACAAAGTATTCTACTTCGCCTAACTGAAGACATCATAAAAGCAATGGATAATAGGCAACTTACTGTGCTTGTTCTGTTTGATGTTTTACAAGCATTCGACTCAGTGAATCATTCACTACTAATACAGAATTTAAAAGGGTATAATTTTTCTGACAGTGTATTATATGGTTCCAATCATATCTTACCGGGTGAATGCAGGCAGTTATAGGAAGGAACGGAGATACATCTAACTGGCTAAAACCTGGACACAGGAATTGTGCAAGGATCTGTTCTCAGTCCATTATTATTCTCTATGTTCATTAACGACCTACAGAAATTCTTAACTCACTCACAATATTTCCTTTATGCCGACGATTTCCAAATTTACCAACATTCAACACCATAAAACCGAACTCACTCTATTGATAATCTAAATGCTGATATTGTACATATCAAAACATGGGCTGAGAACAATGGTCTGAAACTGAATAAAACTAAAACAAAGGCCATCATCTTCGGCAGTAGGAACCTTTCCTCTGAGATAAATTTCCAAAGTCTACAATCACAGTCAAAAATAAAGCACTCCCCTATGAAGAACAAATAAAAATTCTAGGTGTAATAATGGACAGGAACCCAAGTTGGAATGCCCACTATCTAAATATTAGGAGTAAATTTTCTATCTTACAAGCTAGTTACCTACATATTTTCATCTTTTCTTCCTTCGCGTGGGGGCCTGTTAATACCACCATGGAGTTCTTCCACATATTTCTTCGAACACGACTGAATCTTTTTGGTCCCGATCGGTAACTTTCCAGTTTAACCCTTGATGTAGAATTTGTTTTCCTTTCTTCGCTGCTGGGTTACATTTAACCTTTGAATGAAGTGGTTATAACGCAACCCTCTTTCTTTCTTCTCCTCCTCTCTTTTCTGGAGCCTCTCCATCTCGCCGCATTGTCCTCTCTATCACTCTTTCTTCGCCCTATTTGGCTCTCTTCGCAGTATATTATTTCCTTATTCCGTCTTTTCTCCATCTCTCTGTTCACTCTTTCCACTACCTTCCTTCCTCAATCATCTCTACCATCTTCTTAACCATTATAGCATTTCTATTCGTCCTATTGAGCACTTTTCCAAAGTTTTTTCTCATCCCTCTCTATAAATTTACCAACTTTCCTCCTTGATTCTCCTTATCTAAATTCACAGATTTGTCAACTACTTCTTGGCATTCCCTTTGTTTTGCGCCGATTAGATCTTATACAATCCACTCCTTTGCCTTATTTCCTCCCTCTTCATACCTCTCTCTTCACACTTCATTGCTACAATGTCATAGTGAGAGTAAAGTTTCCCCCATAAAAGGTAATTTTTCAGAGTATTGCTAAATATTCTTCTAACCATTGATAACTTTTTGTTAGACGTTTTATACTTCATGTCATGACATTCTCAATGCATGCTCACTCGTGTTTTAATTGAACCGTATGTGATTAATGCTGAATTATTCTCCTAAGAAGCTCGATCATTTTACCGGTCACAAGTATTCCTTATATACCATTCATAATAACAATTCTAGGTTATTTATATTTTTCCCTGGCTGTATTTTCCGATCTTGGTACTAATAGGTGTATGGTTTCTTGGGCATTTCTAATAATTCTACAAGATTAACACGTACTTCAACCTCTCCCAGATTGTTTCCTTATTATTGAAATAGGTATCTTTAACATTTTGATCTTTTTTGGGCGGAACATTAATTTATTTAAGATGTACTTTAAATCTTTGACGGGAATAGTTTTATTAAATTAGTCATCAATTTGGGTTGAAAGCAGCGAAATACTGTTTTGGTCATTTCAATTTGTTTCGGCTTTTGCCAGGAATCATCCTCAAATTAGGCATTTATTCACGCAAAAAGGGGTACCGTTATCTTCTATTCTCTCTCTAAAAAGACTACGCTTGAATCTTTTTACTCAGATTATATGTATTCAAGTGGAACGAGCCGCATTTTACTCATATATAAAGAATGAAAATCTGATAATGCTAAAACATATTTTTTGAGTCACTTCAAATCATGACAATGGTGGAATTTAATTTCTCCGAAAGCTTGTAGAAGATGCTGGAAAGGGCAAAACGACCGAGAGGAAGATAAGGGAAAATTGTCCTACACACAACACTAGTTGTTGTTGATTTCGTTATGGTATTGCTCCCACCAGTATTTTTAACGTTACCGTGCTATATACATGATGACATAGAATGAATTTCTTTACTTCTTCCTTATATTATCGATCGAGGAATAATTAGGTCGTGGGAAGAGATTTAGTTTTATCAGTGCGCGTGAATATCCCTCGTTTTATGTTGGTATTTTTCGTTAGTATCTACATTTCTGAACTTTAAATAATTTAATATTGTGTTATACACCGCCCACGCACCTAGCGCTAGTCAATATTACCTTTAAAGAATCGTTTGTATAAAGTGCATGCGACTATTGTGTATTTGCATTTACATTGCACCAACTTTCACAATCATAATTAATGAAGAAAAAGAATTTCTTTCCAAAGGGGTGGACTTGACTTGGCTTGAAAAAAGGAAACCTCATTCTTGCATTGAGAATTAGGTTTCCTTTTTACGATGGCTATGTAGAAGGAACGAAATCTAATTAAAAATATATTATCCGTTCGTAATGTTAGTTATTTCCGCTGAAGATAATGATAAAACAAGAGACCCCTAAATGATACTGAAACTAAAATTACCAAATTTAGACTTACCCTTCCAAATTGGTTAGCCTCTTCTTTTCCTTCAAGGTTCCCATCTTAATCCAGCCCTCTTTGCGCGGAGCATTACCCCTCTTTGTGATCTTATAACGTCGTTCTGCGATAGTTCAGATTTCAATGAAATTCCTGAAAGCGCTAACGACGATCTGTAACTTACTTCTGAAGCAGCAAGGCTTGCTGCACATGATAAAATGCAATGAACGCCCATTTTTGCCGTTCCATCCGCAGTATGCGTTCCTACGTCCTAAGAAATTTCTCCCCTTTGGAAGAGTCGGAATAATAGGAAGTCTCACTAATTCTCCCCCTCCTTAGGTTATTCTCTTCGCATTCCCTCCCCCAGTCCCTTTGAAAAGTATAGAGAAACTTTTCTCCTTCTTTCTTGTTCGGGCCTGAATATTCCCTCCCTTCAATCATTTTTCCCGGTCACACCCCCTGCCCATTTCTTGCTCAGGAATTTCACCCTCGGATCGACTCTTTCTCAAGTAGTTCCCCTTGCGCGCTCTCCTTCTTTCTTCTTTTCCCCCTCCCCTGCCTCCTCCACCCTCGTCGCAATCTTCCCCATTCTCGGAAGCGAGAGGAATTCGCCGTATCTCCTATCCCTTATTCCCAACAGTCTCTAGAACGCTCGTTCCTTAACCGAAAGGTTATCCCGAACTTCTCTCACTTTTGACCCGTCCCTTTTCTTTCCTGCCTCCTCATTTTCTCTTCCACTCAGACCCTAAACTCCTCTTCCGATGCTCCTCTCTCTTCTCTCGTGCATCCTTCCTCCGTCATTTTAACTCCCTTGAGCGTAGCAGCAACCGGCATGTCACACGCGTCTTCGCCTAACCCCTCCCCTCCCTCCAATATCCGCCCTTAACCCCCTGATCCTCCTTCCCCCACCGATACCTCGACACTCCTCAAACAAGCACCTCTCCACACCTATCTTACCCACCCCTCATTCCCAAGGCTATCTATCGAAGCCGAACTGAGGGTTTAATGATGGCTCGGGTCCGTTGTTTTTGGGATGTATTGTTATGGACTGTAATCGTGAAGCCAGAATCATATTTGCATCAATACCCAGCGCATTCGATAATTTATGCCAAGGCAAAATAGCGAAACTTTTTTTGCTTAGGTTGACTAATTTCTCTCCGTTTTTCTGCACCGGTATTTTACTTGTTTATATTGTTTAATGCTTCGCTCATTGCATGTCTTGCTCTAGCAGATACTCTTATGCTTTAAAGATCAGCTCTCCCTTTTTATTTGTAACAAGCTGACCCGGCCACGCGTTGCTGTGGCTCAATCTGGTTAAATGGAAAGCGCACGTTTATAGTATGTTTAATTTCACAATTCTTATGGGTATACAATATATCTCAGCTGTTCGATTGTTTTGCAGCTGGACACGCATATTTCTATATAATTTTAACGTCTTCACATGTCGTCACAAAGTAGAATATTTCAGGCAAGCATTTATTTCATCCGCTAGTGTCAATCGAGGAATTACAGGTAATGTTTGCCTGAAATGTCGTGCAAGCAATATTAATGCGTTCTCAAATGGTCTCAGGATTCCACGAAAATCTTGCAATGATCGATCCAGAGCCTCGAGCGATGCTTTGTGCACCATTGTGCATTCATCCCAAGCAATAAGTTGGCATTTCTGAAATATTTGTCCCATTCCGGATGATTTGAATATGTTGCACGTGAGTGTTTCAATGAATTGCAAGTTCAATGGCATGCACATCCCGTCTCCAGTGTCGATATTGTATTCTCGATATTGTACAAACCTTCATGGAGTGAACAAAACAACTAACCAAAGCTTCATGGAAATTGGATGAATGTTGTGGTAATCCATGAAGTTATCAATATTGTATCGATACAGTATCGATATTGTAATGATACTTTATAAAACTTTGATAAAAAACACCTAAATAATTTCACCTCAATTTTGTATCAACAATTTATCGATATATCCATATTTTATCGATATTATATCGATACAATATCGACATTGAATTATCGATTTTGTAGAAACCTTCGCGGAGCGAACTCAATAACTTTCCAAAGTTTCATGGCGAACCGATGAATGGTGTAGTAATGCATAAAGGACAAACACATTATATACATTCGATACAGTATCGATATTGCAGCAATACATTCCTTTTAAAAAGCTAAATAATTTCACCTCAATTTTGTATCAATAATGTATCGATTTATCGATACTTTAGCGATATTATATCGATAAAGTATTGATATTGAAATATCGATTCCGCAGTCCTCTTTTCGGGAATGTACTCAACAATTTCCCAAAGTTTCATGGCGATCCGATGAATGGTGTAGTAATGCATAAAGGACATACAGACACACACACATACATTCATTTTTATATATATAGAAGATATCATTGGGTAAGTATTATCATACCCTGTATATTTTGTATTAACTTTAATCGTGAGTAGTGCTGTTTGTTATCCTTAGCCATAGTACCCTCATTATTTGTGCTCTTTCGACATCAAGCCCCTTGCGTTTTTTCCGTAAAATTTCATCCTCTTACAAATATGCTAAATATCTTTGCGAATAATGGCAACTGTGTCTATGTTAGCCAATCTATCCCTCAGATTCTACATTTGCTGTTACTTCTTACTCTTAAGGAATTATTCGATACACTGATACACTCAATAACCCTTTCAACCTATCTTCTCTTTATTGAAGTGGCTCTATTTATATCTTTCGAGCGGCTCTTTCCTTTCTAAACCTTAATTGATCTAACTTTGAGAACTCAATCACTCTATTTTCCCGTTTTCGTGCACTATTCTCGGTAAAAATTTTATAAAAGGTGCCACGTCGAGCGTTGCGTTCTGCGAAATCAGCTCTTGGCAATCTCATTTTAGCGTATTGAGACCCAAGCTGTTTTAACAAGGCCCTCGCAATAATCTTCCACGTGAACCAATCTAATGAGGACATCAAATCTCTTCTTATTTTTCATATTTTAGTCTAGAAATTGGATTTTGTATTTCCTGGATTTTGTAATTTCGTATCTCTCATTTGCCTAATTCAGTCATGCCGAATATATCATTGACAATCAATCATTCCCTATTTTCTCTTAACTAAGAATGGCAAGTTTCTCGGTCTTGCCTGTAAGGGTCAAGATAGCCGTGGAGAGAGAATATGATGCTGGTGGAGGCAATTAATGCAAATTTTTGAAAGGTTTTTTTAAAAGATGTAAAGCAGTTTTTGGTCTATAATCATCTTTTATAATTTGAAATAAGGTATTGCGCTAGATTTCACAGGGTGGCTATCGTCGTTTCAATAGATTTAGCGCATCTTCTCAGACAATATGAGTAATCGATTCAAGGAAATGGAATAAGTCCATGGGGTGGTACTATGTGACATCTCTTTCAGGGTACCGATACTAGATATTTATAAATTCACGGGAAGTGTATGGATGCAAAAAAATAATTTTGATACTTCTTTTGTTTTTTATTCGCCTCCTTTAAAATGCTGTTGTATTAGCAGAGGAACGGACGGCTTTGACTGGTCTATCTCTCCCTGCCAGCTGAACTTTTGTGAACTATGGAGAAAAAATAAGTTATTAATATATGTAAGCGGTGTACAGATAAGTAATCAATTCTAAGCTTTTCTGAGAGTCCCTCCTTGGGGCCAGACTGCGAACTTCATTTGATCGTACTAAAGAACGGAATCCTCTTGGGCCAGGATAGTGTATCACCAATAGAGTGCGGATAGTAAAAAAAAAACGCCTCGTAGTTCAGTGAAAGACAATGCTCATCGCCAAACCCGCAATAAACTTGAGAGGACTCTGGAGGGGTGAATGGAGTGGGCGGGGGTGAGGAAATTCTATTTTTCTTCCACTACAGTCTTTTCCCTCTTGCCTCTGCTATGAGCCTCCACCCCTTTCTTTAACCCAATCCCCTTCTCCTCCTCCATCCTATCGATCTCCTTTATTTATATTTCTCCGCTACCAATTCCATTCGTTCTGAACTCCTCAGGGCGTCGCCTCCTGCTCCTCCACCCTAGATGCCGCGCTCGGCGCGCTGCAAGCGTTTTTATTGCCGACGGCGGGAAAGCGTAACTGAGGAAACGTTTCCTTGAACCCCTGGAATTCTTTTTCAATTCCGCTGCCATGTGTCTGTTGTATTTTGGGAGGGAGGTTCTCCTCCCTCCCTTTGTCTTCTCTCCCTGTGTGTGTGTTCGTCTCTCTAACGGATTTGGATTTCGTCCGGTCCTCCGTGGGTTCTGATCCGTTTCTGGAGCAGTTTCATTAACTCAACCCCTGGAGTAGATAAGTCTTAATTGCAAAAATACCCGCGGGGAGGCGCGGGAGTCTTGAGACGGAATTCAGGGGAGTGAAATAAAAACCTTCATTCCTGGTGGATCACATGAGGTTCACCCTCCTACTTTTCTTCTCGTACGAGAGCTTCTTTCACTGCGCTTTTCATTCCTTTTTATGTTTTCTTCCCATCTAGATGATGTGTTTTCGTTTTTGAGCTTAAAGTAATTCGACGTGGAGTGCTGCGGTAAAAAAATATTCGAACTTTAGACGCTTATTCCCTGAGTGCATTTGCATTCTTTTCACATCGCAACCTCTTTGCGTGTTCTTATATTTAATACCGGATTTCCATTTTCCCGCCCACTATGGTGAATTTGAATTCAAACCATATCTGCAGGAGAGCGCGTTTTCGCTTGCCTAGTGGAGGAATGTCGTGACACCCGGGAGAATTTGATTAATAAAGCGAGATGAAGAGCAGGATAAACCCTGGGCACACTGTTTATCGTACTTATCGTTGTGATGAAAACAAAACAAAATCCAGTTTATCGCCCATTGATGTGTTACTTATGCATGGATCATTGTACGTAGAGAATGATGCTTCTACCTCGTCATTTTCAATATTCTGTAAATAAATTTATCACAGTAGAGTTATCTCACTCCTACATCTTTTGCGTCATAGCTTTATCTAAAAAATTTAACTTTAGTTTTCCTTAGTTTGTCAATTATTACCCAGGTACATATTCAACATGCTAATGGCATGCTGTCGCGGATTTTTAAGCCAAATAAATACAAAGTCTGTAATATGGCTCATTGGCCTTCCAAATAGGCATAAGACTTTGTTGTTTTGTATTGTCTCTAGTCCGGAATCAACAATTTTCATTGCAATATTCCAATTGTAATTTTCAAAATTTCCTTGAGTTTATTTTAGAATGACGAATGCATCGATGATGCTTCCCAAAAGTAGCTGTACTTTTAAGGTGTGTGAGCTGTTGATTAAAGGGTAAATCATTGAATTATTCACAATATTATTTGATTGATCACCGGTAGCTAGAGCTGATATATATGTAAATGGTTTTCCTTGATTATATTAAATTCATGTAAGCTGTTATTTGAGGTAATTAGCTCATGGATTTTGTTAGATTACAGCTATCTCATATCATCTAAACACAATCTAGTTTTTCAGTTCCTCACTCTCAAGTTTCCTTCTTGCTCATAAAAATGTATTTTATTAACTGGAGGGATATAAAGAAAGTACTCGAGAAAACAGGCAAACATTTTTACGTTATGTCCCAAAATATAGAATACGGAGAAATGGTAAACATGCCGCTTTTATAAGCTAGAATGACAATGGGTGACTGCTTTACAACATAAATAAAATATTTTCAAGGGCTTTATGATGAATTTGGTGTTGACATTAACTGATGAAGTACCTTTTATCACCGTATTATTTATTCAGACTTCTCTCCAAATGCCTTTTATTTTAGAACACGTAATTACTATTCAGATATTTTGACCTCCTTTACTTCGTCTTTCGTTCCTAAGCATATTCTTTTCCTTTCTTCCTGGGGAATACTCGTGATTTCTTTTCGGGGACTGGTGTTTTTGTCTATTCATTTTCTCCCCTCTCATAATTTACGATCCTTGTTCGACTATCTTTTCTTTCTCTCCTAGGCTCTTTACGAAACTCTTCCAGAAACTCGAATCCCACTACTCTTCCAAAATAGATTATTCTCTTGAAAACGGTCTCTTCCGACGCCCAACTCGATTGCGTACTTGACGCTAGTATTTTTTTTCTATTTTGAATATCCGCCGCAAGGCAACGTACGTGCTCTCGATTCTTTTCCTCGGGGCAGAACTTGTAGAGAAAAGTGAGGAAAAAGTGATGGTAGCGAGAAAAAAACAATCGGGCAAGGAAAGAGCAGGGCACGAGTGGATAACGGAGACACTTGGGAAAATATGTGTGACGGAGGGCTGCGGTGAATTTACGGTTTTCGTCGAAACAAACAGATGACAATCGAATTGTGTCATTTTTCGAGAGGTCGCATGAAGAAGTTTGGAAACAGAAAAAAAAGTTTCCAGCCATATTTCAAGATGGCCAATTCCTTCCCCAATACGGGATAAAATGGAGATAAGAATAGATTAACGAACTGTTGGAGCACTTCTATGCACTAAGATGGTCTTATTTTCGTTACTTTTATGTATTTTGAATGCTCCAGAAACCATTAAATTTCATTTGTCTTCCTTTTTTCTCTCAAAATACCCTCGTATTATAATTAGCTTAGAAATGAAAGGATAATTTATGGTAGCTGATGGCCTATAAAAAAATCTCATTTTAACAGCCATTGAAATCTATACATTGTTGTAATTTACATGACTTTGTTCACCCGATACACTTTACATCTAATCTAGTCAAGGCTTGTTGAACTTCAATGGCAAGAAGATTATAATTCGTTGATTGTTGCTTTGGTAAGAAAAGCATATTTCTATATTTTTTATCAATAAATGACTTCCAGTTTAATAGTTTTTAAATGGGTACGACCTAGGAAAAAAATATTGAGGACTACGGCACTATCAAGGCATGATTTCCTTGAATTCTCGAGTAAAGCATAAGTAGGCCATCTCAGTGAGGGAAAAGTTATAAATTCGGTCTTGTTCTTTTTTTATTTCCAAATATAATATGAAATGGTATTGGAAATAATAAAAACTCTACCTATATATTGATGCTTTGAAAAGATGATTATCATTATATGTTAAGTTGAAAATAATATTCAACTTACAGATATATATTAATTATGCCAGCGCAATTAGACGAACGATTTGTTACCATTGTACAGCGAGAATATAAATATGGGCACAATATATTTTTTCATCTGGACATATTTTGAAAATACCTATTGTTGGTTGAAATGAAATAATATATAAGCGTATATCATATTTTTAATTTTACCTTACTAATACTGTTTGGGTGAAATTTGGGACCTCTGTTATTAAACTTTAACAAATTGCACTAACTTCCACTATTTACGTGTCGTAGCCTCGCTGATTATTTTCCTGAATGCTCAAATTTAGCAAACAAAGTCGCGCAAAATAATTTTAAAATGTAGGGTTCCAGAATCAGTGGTATTGTTAAATCACTTGATGTGTTAGCCGTTTTCAAATAGCGTTTTGCAAACTAACCGTCAAAATCAATGTTTCCCTCCAGAATTAACTCTTGATGCGCATTCCTTGCAGGTAATAATTAAATGACAGAATAATTTGGAATAATTGTCATGAATTAAAGTTACAATGGTGTTCTTTACATGGACTGTCACTCAGTAAATGCCTACGCAACTCTTATTCAGAAATGCCGAGGGCCGAAACAACAGCTACATTCTCGAGTATAGAACCAGTTGGCGATCTCAATGAGGAGATGATAAGCAGGCCTCGAGGTCTTTTCGTGCGAACAAAGTGTTTGCTCATCTTTCATCAGCTAAACAAACACTAGCGCGGTGAAATTCAGATTAGGGTGACAGCTTTCACCACGTGGTCATTTCGAAGGTCATGCGCGGATAAATTATTTCGGTGCCCCGCTGTAAAATTTGTATTCTTTTCCCCGTTTCCGAAAGCAAGCTTAGTTTAATTCTATTTTGACGTTATCTCCTTTTCCAGTTGTTTATTATTCTTTACGCATTGGATATTTATAGGACCATGGGCTCGGGAAAATGGTTCCCGGAAACAATTTTCTCTTTTCCCTTTCCTGGCTTCCTCAGGTCACTGCATTTTTCAGAGTGCTAACAAAAGCATACTCCTCATTGACACTTAGAGATGTCGCTTGCAGCAGGTGGATGGTGCGAATAGAAGAAGAAGAGAATTAATGGCTAAAATCTCATGATAAGCTGAGAAAACAGAATTCAGTCTCAGAATTGGCGGAAAAACACAACGAAGCGTTCCAGTGACGATGATGGAAGATAGGTAAACGAGAGACAAAGGACGCATGGTTATGCGGGACCCACTGTCTCACTCACTCACTCAGTGATTCAACCGGAAGGTTGGTTTTGAGGGTAGCGCTCACCCCGTACTAAGTCAATGACGTGTGAAATTCACAGATTCAGGGTAGGGAGGCTAGTTCCTTTCCCTGGGCCCCCTGCGATTTCCTACGCTAAGTTCTGACACGCAGAAAATGGAATCGCGAGGAGTTGAGATGGGCGTGTCCAGAAAGGCTCTTGAACTGGATTTGAACCCGGGCCCTCAGTTCAGTAGCTTAGTGCTCTACCCACTAGGCAACCACGACCCCGGCGAGTGAAATTCATATATATTGGGGCATGTTACGCCTGTGCCTTGCCATGAGATCCGGAAGTTAAACCGCTCACACTATCGTTGTTTTTAGGCGATCTTAAGAGAGCGACTACTTTATCGTTATTCATTTTTTTGGTGATTTATGTAATTAGTCTCAGTTTATGTAGCGAATCATCAGGGTGGTTACTGCGTGCTGTTTCCTTAAATAGTAGGTTTAGTTAATCATAACGATGCTTAAAGCGTTAAAAAAAAGATCCATATCATCAACTCGTACACTTAGAGTACCTATCTTTAAGCTAGGGGTTTGCTGTTAGCTGGTAGCCCATCTTTTTTAGCCATTTGACTACAATACCTAAAGAATAATAATATGCACTTCTAATTGTCAGTTCATGTTATGCTCAGTTATGCCCAGTTCACACGGTGCCATTTTCCTTGAGTGCTAGCTTGCTGGATTTCGTGCGTGCTACTCAGCGGGCGACGAAGGTGGCCGCTAAGCTGTTTTCCCTGATTGTTGTCGGTTCACACGTAGCGAGATATCCTCCTTGCTTACTCTTCTTAGAGCCTCAGCACGAAGATGTTTATTGTGATAGCTCCAATTAAGAACTACATGTAAACAAGTTTCATCTCTATATGCATCGATAAGCACCACAACTTGATCCCTAGTCCATAGATTTGCACTCATTTTTAAACACAATATCTACCATGAGATGCTATTAAAAGCAGAACTAGGAAAAACCTTTATTTTGATCACGTGATGCAAAGCTGAACGATGATTGGCCGGCAACAATAGCCATCAGCAAAACACGCAAGGAAAATAGCACCGGACCTAACCTCAAAATCAAGCAAGCGAGCCTTGGGGCACCCTATAGGGCAGCCCTCAGCAGTCAGCGTTTCCAGCAAGCGAGCACGCACGGCACCCATCAGCACTCCACGCAAGGATTCCATCCGGTAAAAACGCACCGTGTGAACCGGGCTTAAGCTTTTGTTTTGGGTACCTACTCTTACGACTAAGGCTACAACGTAAGATCTTTGTCCTAGGATAAACATAATATATCCGTGCTCTTGTTGAGATTTTTATTTCAACGTGTCATTCAAATGCTCTGTAGGCGTATTTCATTGAATGAATAATGAAAGCGAAAATTGAAAAAATTCGGATTTAAGTTCTTTTAATATCGTTGAATAATCAAGAAAACGTGCCGAGTAACGCAATGGAATCTTGGGGATAATACTATATTAATTCCTTTCCATTTCATTGGCTTCTCCGTTCAGATGAGGCTTAGGGCTAATTTTCAACTTAATGGAGCAATATCGATGTATTGATAAACATTTAATCATTTTTTTTAGATTAATGCGATGCTTTTTCCAATCTTAACATGATTTTGACTCAATACTTGGCCTTTAACTATGTTCTTTTTTCCAAATGTAAGCTAAATAGTAGTCATAGTAAAAGAGGTGATGAAAAATACTTCTAAAATAAGAAAAGAAGGCGTCCGTGATGGCATAAAGAGAATCACAGAGTCTGAAGACGAAGGCAAAATTGCCGAGGAAATGAGGGGGTGGGAAACTTTTCTCCCTTGAACTACTTTCTCGTTCATTCTGTACTTTCACTGATCCTTGAATAGATGATCAAAAATGTTATCCAGGGAGGAGATAATGATAAGAATGCCAAGGCGAAAGGGTTGAGAGCTTGCGTGACAAAAAGAGACATTTGAAGGGAGAAGGAATACATTGAGGAGACGCGGGATGCTTGGCAATAACGGAAGAAGGCGATAAAGTGGCAATATTTGAGCGAATATTTCTCTCCTGCTAGAATCATCTCTACTTGCCCTCTCCCAAATTTCGAGTGTCGTTATGTATTTTTTTGCAGCGCATAATCTGTCACTTTCACCCCATTTATTTCAGCAAAACCTACTTTTGGAAGGAATCAGAATGTCACTAGAGATTTTCCGCTCCGTATCGCAGGCTAGAATCGACCTTCCCACCAACACCCTAGACCATCGCCACCCATAGCCTACGAAACAGTTTCAAACAATTACATTTTCTGGTGTTGCATAAAATGATCATTAAGAAAACAATTATTGTTGACTAATTGGTAGGTGGGAGCTCCGTAAAAGTGGAGAAAAAGGGTTGCCTTGTTAAATTAACTATGAGCTGAGCATTTATAAGTAGATGACTTCTCAGGACCAGGCATTTTTTTACTTTGTGCGAATTAATGTAGATTTTTTGAATCAGGATGTATTTCATTTTTAGTTTTTTTTAAGTATTAAATTCATTTATGATTCAAGTGCTGTTTTGCATGTAATTGTTTAACTAGTTGTTTAGTTCTTCTATGTGTAGATTACGCATACTAATTTTTCAACCAAGAGCAACTAAGACGGTTAAAATATGTGAGCAACATTTCTTCTAATGTGTGCCTATTCGTTGGTATAAGCAGCGAAGCTATGACGCTAAGAGCGCGGCATAGCCCGTATTTGATACGCTTCATGATCCTTGTAGGCATGACAAATTTCTCTGCAATTATAAGATAGACATGCCCATATAATGAATCAAGTTATAGGTCCGGCAGAAAGATTGGGGAATATCATTCTTAGGCTAAGGATACAAAGTCAGAAGTACCTACAAATTATCATTCGTTATTTGCTTTATGCAATTAACTCAGTTGTATTCTCGTACATTAAAATCCTTGCTTATCATCGTCATCGGCCAACAGTCCTAGGATTGGTTTAAAGCAGCTCTCCACTCGATTCTTTTATCGGCCAACCTTTTCATATTGATGATATTCTTCTCTTTTACATCCTTCACAACCTGTTCCACGTATCTCATACGAGACTTGCTTTTTCCAATCTTCCCGTTCACTTTTCCCTCGACTATTGTCTTAATCAGGCCATCGTGTCTTAAGATATGGCCTATTAGGTTGTCCCGTCTTCTTCTTAGGGTTTTCAGAAGACTTCTCTTTTCTACCAGTCTTAGGACTTCCTCGTTACTTACTCGGTCGATCCATTTTATCTTCATCATTCTTCTGTAGCACCACATTTCGAATGCTTCCACCCGTTTCTTCTCCGCTGCTGTCATCGTCCATGCATCACTGCCGTAAAAAAACAAGCTCCTATGCTTGTATTTTCTGCTGTAAGTAGATTCTTCTTTTGATAGAATGCCCTCTTTGCCTGGGCTATTCTACTGACTATTTCTTTCTTGCTTCGTCCATCGTTGGTTACTCGGCTTCCCAGGTAATAGTAGGTCACATTTATTAGGCTCTGACTATTATATTTGTAATAGCTCAGAACGGTATTTTCAAAAATAAATATCGGAGATAAAATTAAGAAGTAAGCTCGTGATTATGCTGTAAAATTTGAATAGATTGATGTGATATTAAAGAAGCATATGCATACATTTAGAGTTATTTTTCGCCTACTTGAATTTCGCAAATATGTAAAGGAGGACTTCTTATGAGAAAGTCAGCATCAAAGCTCTAAGCATAAGATCTCTTCCGCCTTGTCCAATCGTCACATACGTTGGATATCTTTATTTTTCGAAATCTTCTGCTTGCTGTTGAGGACGTTTTTGTCTGGTTAATATTACATGAAGCCTTCTTACAAGACATTTGGCTTAGAAGGACCAAGTTTGTCTATGAAATATAGGCAGCAATTTCAAATCAAATCCATGCTGTACACTTCTAAAGAGAGAAGTTTATGCGCTACTTATACTTACGGTTAGTCATCAGCTAAAGGTAAAGTGTATTTATGTGTTCCGTTTGGAAAATTGTCCCAATTTCCACTTTATAGATACGAAAACTACCACACAATGCATACAAATATCAATATTTAATTTTTAATGCATTCTGCACGTGACTGATAGCTAAATATTATTTTTATTTCGCAAATGATAGTTATTTAAATCTGATGTTTCAACCATTTGGAATTTTTCGTTCTTTGTATTCTTCCACGCTAACTTGACAAAGACATGGCTAACTTCTTGTTATGGCACTTTCTTCATTTATCATAAAACCAGGACTTACATCTGCGTCTGACATGGTGGCAGGAAGAAGACATAAAGATTTAAGAAAGCGTTTTTATTTGAGAGTTAATTACCACTTTAATGGGTGGTATATAGCTGGTTGAAACTATCGACAGCATAACTATGGCGGTGGGTTACTTGTGTCCAAGATATGTATTTATAATATGCCATTCAAGGTAATGTGGACTGCTCGTTCCAAGCGTGTTAAATTTGGAGATTTAGTATTTACATATACATCTGCATAATACGCTGCATGCCATTACATTAGTGAACGCCATTGAGTGAACATATTACCAGGCATGCATTTAAAGCAAGACACTTGCTACTTATAAATGAGGGCTTTTTAAATGTTAAAATTGTAATTCATGCTCATTATCCTCTTCTTAAGTTAATAGTGTCGAAGGAAGCCAAAATCAGCGTATAAAAAAATTTGATTGAACTTTTCTTAATAAAAGGACAAAGCATAAAAGTAATACATTCTGATAACCACTGAGAAATAGTTACAAAGATTTGGGTGTAGAAATGAGATTTTTCCAATTCCTACCGCAATGAAAATAGTATTATCTTAGTTTTGTGTTATTTCCTCCATCCTTGTTTATTCCTCGTGTTAATATTGGACGGAAATATTGACCCATCTTGAGTAAACTAGAAACGAGGAGTCTCGCACAGGAGAAGAAAAACACATCAACTGTAGTGTTCTTTCGGAATGAGGGGGGAAGGCAGAAAGATAGGGGAGTAGCAGGAGGATGGAAAAAGAAATCACTGCATCTTCCATGAGAAACATTTTTTTCCTGAGATCCGGACGTTATCACCGCTCGAAAAGAATAAGGAAAGAGATGAGGTGTGGCGGGAAATGGCGTTGCGAGGAAAGAGGGTGAGACTGTGAGAGGGAAGGAGATCTTCTTACTTCCCTCTCTCGTGTCTCGTTGGGCGCCCTGAAGATCCACCTGAGTAGGGTGAATAATAAAGGAGCCGAGGAAATAAAATAAGAACGCAATCAAGTCGAACAAAAACACCGAAAAAAAATATCGCCAAGTTGAGCGGCTGAGAAGTAACTATGGTTCTCAACCCTTACTCTTTTTCCTCACTTCGATTGTTAGCGGTAGCGAGTGGATGTTAAGGGCTGTGGTCATTTGGTTTATCAGATTTCATTTCCTCCCTGCGTTCCTTTTCAGTCATCTTCCTCTATCTTCTTGTTTATTTTATTTTTAACTTTCCACCGTGAGATGATTATGGGAAAAAATATGCATGCAAAGCATTTGTATGCGATCTTGAGGTGTAGATTTTTAAGCATGGAAATTGAGCGGGCTTTATATTACTTCCGTCGTCTAAATGAACGGAAGACCGGTCGGTTCCGTGGTTTCTTGAATATTCTTGCGTTTAACGTTTTCCTCGTTTGAAGATAAACCACCAAACCTTTCTGCTGCGCGGAATAAAATGTTGCCCTAATCTTCGTTTTTTTTCGGAAACTTCTCCGCACCCTGTGGTTACCTTTCCTTTAAAAGTACAATGTACATTTACAATGTATTTTAAATGTAAAGATAAACCTCTCTATGCATCTCTAGTATCCGATTTTTGCACTAAAAATCAATATTTGTCATTCCTTAAATTTTTACTGTAGTGTATGCCAAATGTGAAAGGTCGGTGACAACCTACTTATGAATTCTCTGAGTAAAATAAATTGAACGTGAATTCAAGTCAGTTGATTTCCATTTGTCAATAATTGCTTACAACATTCATAAACACAGTTTTTAAAATCATAAATCCAGTGCGATGCCCCTAAACTTCCATAGTGAACTCATCCTTTTTTCAATTTCATTCCCGAGCAGCTTGTTTTGTGGCAATATATTGCTGTGAAACATACTTCCTGCGAAAACGGTTGTGTACATCCTCCACCTACATTGATTAACATACCATTTACCCACAATCTGATTTTCTCAATGGAGCGAAAATGTACACAAACCTCTGTTAATCAATCATCCTCGTCAGATAAAGGGCTCTGTTTACCAAGTGTGATATAACCTCGCTTTATGAGGAGGGTAGGAATACTCAAGAATAAAATGCGGCACTTGATTCAATTGGCAAATGTTTAGGTTTAGTTCTATTTATTGCGTGGGATATGACTTTTATTTCAGTATTAGTACTCTTCTAAGCGTCTGTATTTAAACGTTTATTTTCTTCCAACCTTTAAGTTATTTTATGAAGAACTAAAAACTTCTTGAAATCATTTTATCGCTCGCGCATGAGTATATGTCCAGAATGCAGGATTAATGCATCAATTCTTGATAGGAGTCACGTAATTTAATGCAAATCCACCTGTTATGAGGATAATATGGTTATGAATCGAAGGAAACCTGCAAAAATCACAATTAGTAAATAGAACTCAGAAATAAACTAAAAGATAAATTTGGCGCTTGGTGATCCAGCATTCAGAAAGCTATCTGGCTGATAAGCTGGTCTGAGTCTGAAATGAGTCTGGATGATATAATAGATTATATCATATAATCTATTGTAGGCATTCGAAGAAAGTTGTTATACAAGAATGGTGAAGATAAAATTGCTATGCACTGTGGAAAGTGTAAGAACTGTAAGCAGAGGGGTAGAGAAAGGTCAGAGAAAGCCGAAAACCAAATTGGTCGTATCTTGAGATCTCATGATCTGATGAAGTCATTTATCGAAGGAAATATAATATAAATAAATAATATAAATAAATAGAAGGAAAAAGGAATTTTAAGAGCTAAAATGGTAAGTCTTGCAATCAATACACGGTGCAAATAGCGTGCGATGAAACAAAAAAATCAGCATGGGTATGCGGCTGATGTATTCGATGCTTCGAAACGAGAATCGAGTGGAGAACTTTGTCAAACCAATCGTATGATTGATGAGAGTTGATAATGATGATGATTACAAAACCTCTTTCTCTTAGAGAAAAATTATGCTGGCACCAATGAAACTCTAAAATTATTGGGAAGGGTTGTTTGTACTTCCTTCTTTAATGCCGATCTTATTATTTTTGTTAGGAAGTGATAATGAACACTTTTGATGAATGGTTTTGCTCCATTATTTTGGTGAAATTTTAATAACTAATTGGCGCAGTTAAAGGCGTTATCATGAATTTGCGATAACATTGGCGTTAATACGAGCATTAAATTATAATGTTTGTTTATTGGATAAAAAAATATTTTAGCCAAATAGGTATATTGCCATGCATTGCGAATAAATTGTATATTTCAGCCTCAATTCTCACCCATAACTTAAGGCTTTTTTATTGGATAATCTAGATAGTTTTTGTGTGCCTTTGTTCCCAAAAGCTTTATCTAGAAGCAGGATATAGGATATCGTGACTACCCCGATAAGAATATTCCTGAGTTAACCAAACTCCACATTCCTGACTTATGCTTAATATTTTATTGTTCCTGAGATACGGATTAGATGGTGGAGAGACATATATATATGTTTTCGTGTTCCTGATCCAAATTAAACATCGGTTTTGTAACTATAGCCTAAAGGGTTTCCTTTGTAGCCTAATAGCGTTATAAGACTTGAAGAGTGTCTTAAGCCATTTTCCTTGCAACGATATTACCATTATTATTTCTGCGTTGCCATAACATGACATTTTTCATGCGTTTTCAGCCAGAAAGTAAGTTTCTATACCCAGTAAATGGGGCATAACTCGTGCTCTCTCGTGGAGGAACTTAAAAAATAGAGTCGTATCAGCTAAAGGAACGGGAAAACAGAGGGGCAACGAGTTAAGGGGCTAAGATTCCCTGCTACCGGGGGCACTTGGATGTATTTATTGAGAGCAAATGGCCCGTCTGCTTCCAGAGAAGTTCCTTATGGCTGGTTGAAGGAACGCTTTACTATCTGTTTCTCCCCCATCGTCCGTAATCCTTTTAAAGACTCCATAATTCCATAATTCGGAGTTGTTTTTTCGTTCTTAGGATTGTGCACGGGTAGGGAAGCGAGGGAGAATAACCTTATCGAGAGGGGAGTGGGGGGCGGGAGAGAGAAAAAAAAAACTTACGACTGTCGTGGGGGAAGGAAGCATCCGAGCGGAAACTCGCATGACATCGACGACGTCCACGAGGTGAAGGATTTTTTCGAACTTCGCCTATACGTTTCTTTCCACCGGACGTGTTCCTCTGTCGCACCTCCCTCTGCCCTGACTCGATCTCGGCTCCAAGAAGTTTTTTTTTACGAAATCGTTGTGCGAGCGCCCCAGGTTTCTTTCGTGGAACGAAGCTGGTGGGTTGCGTCGTTGGGAGGGGTTGTGATGGTGGCGAGTTTGCGTGAGAATGACGACTCTTCTGAGGGGCTTCTTGAGATACTTCGGGGGGTGAGAGAATTGTTAGTGGGGGGAGGAAATCGTTCTGGAGATTCTCAGTCGAGTACAGGGGGGGGGGGGGGGTGAGGTTGAGGGGCCCATCTGTGAGGGCCGCAGGGAGAAACGGGGGAGTCAAGAAGGAAATAAATGTAATGAAATGGTTTCTCTCAGGTTTTTACCGGTGGAGGGGGGGGGGGTGGAAGCTGGGTTGGTGGTGGTAGGGGACCCGCAAACGGAAACACTTCCGATAACTCTCGCGAAGGGGGAGACTTTAGGGGCAGGGAGGGAGAGAGGGAGGGGTTAGTATCGCTTGAAGGGGGGGGGGGAGGCGCTAGAGGAGACAGGAAGAGTAAGAAGTTGGAGAAATATATTGTTTTCTAAGGTGGCCGTGGGGGTAATAAAGTGAAGATATTGAGTCGTTTAGCGGGAGGAGGATGAGAGCATTTTTATTTTTCCAACCCCTGCGTGGGTCGAGGCCCCCGGGCGAACTGAGTTGAAGAGACTCGGAAAAGTGGTCCTCTATTGGAGCGGTGCGTATATTCTAGCGGGGGACAGCGAGCACAGCAGAAAGATCACCAAATCGAGGGAAACGTTTTCAGTTCGATTTAAGAGTTGTAAAAGAGAGGACGACCAATTGAAGGTACAACATAGATGTGTGCAACTAAAAATAGGTGTCTAATTTCGTACCATGCTACTCCAACCTGCGTTACATAGATGATGTTTTACTTACAATAATCGATGTGTATGTCCATCACCAGTATATATACTTCAATGTAAAACTCCAAGCAACAGCTCACCCCTTAATTACATTGTATTATTACTTACTCTACCTGCACAAGTGGCGCCGGCACTCTTATACACGGTATCACAAAATGGGATTAGTTATATTCCACCCATTTTTATCATGCGTATGCTCAACCGCTTTCGACCTTGCAATCGTTTACTTTACCGGTTTCGTGCCGCTTAACTTATGACATTGACCTGAAAAAGTCGAAACCGATTGAGTATGTAATAAAAATGTTTGGATTATAATCCGATATATTTTTGTGTTAACCACAAATTCCACGGAGTAAAACTTCGACCATCGATTACTTTACGCATAGATACCGCACTCGAACCTAGTGTCCCGTGTTATGCACATATTCAGTGAGTAGAAGATGTTCTTTTTTCCGCAAAAATTAGCAGAAATTTGCTGATTCACCCGGAAAAGTAAATGGAATGGTACTCAGTTGCGGCAAAAGCTTGGTATGGCATCTCAGGGCATATCGATTCCTAAGTACTTGCTACTTGATGTACTTGTTAATCATTCTTGCAGCTGTACGCCTAGGCTTGCTATGCGAATTACTTCTTATTTATTGTAAAATACTTTTAAAAACTGGCCTGTGAGAAATGGTCTTTATTGTACTAGGTATTCCCTCTTGAATTCACAGAAGGTGTGTCTATCTATAATAATAATTGCTGAATGTCGTTTCTTGTCCGCCCATCCATCCCTTTGTCTCTGCATCCGCCCTCATCTACCTAGGAAACGGTTCGTCCTAGAGAGATGGCGTGAGCTGCTCTGTGTTTTTAGCACTCTGACAAGCCCGGAAAAACGATTACAATTTTTTTAAAGGTCTAGGCTCGCTTCCTGGCGGCAGTTACGTGTTTACATTTGTCTAATAAGGTTTTTCAATTCAAGAAAGTGCAAGACTTTATTCACTCAGTTAAATACGTAAATTTCAATCGTTTTCTTTCATTTTTCTTCTACACGGGGTAACGGACACGGCTTCAAACATCCGTATTCCAGCAATCTTCATTTTATGTTTAGTGATTCAGGTTTCTTTGAGATGCGTAACTTATTCCAAAATATACGGCTTTTTCCTGCTCTTTTCTGAGCTTTGCTATGGTCATTGTAATAGTCACCTCTGAATGAAAACATCAATGATATTTACATACCGCTTGAGAGATCCCGTCAACTCCATTGTGTTTTTCGATATGAGGTTAGAAGGCATTAGAGGTAGCATCTAAGCTGATTCTAGCAAGAAGCAAGGTCGGCAATATCGTTTGGCACATACATCAGGGCTTACTGCTCGCGCTACTCACAGATCAAGCGGTTTTTGCACGCGGTAAAACTTAGAGAAGTAAGATGAATAGCAGAATGTACAAAACTTCAAATGCGGAAAGAACGCGAGAAGCATTCAACTAATTAAACTATAAGGTTGCAACTGAATTGTTCACAATTCAGTTCTTTCCTTACAAAATGTATCACAGGGCAGTGTGGCATAACTACGGAAAGTACTCAAGGGAAAGCCATGTATGCAGCTTATAAATGTTAACTTTGTACCAGCTTTTAGGAATAGAATTAACTGCTAACCTAATAATATGCATCATTACTTTCGTAATATACCCTATACATAGGACGTTTATGGCGCCACAACGATGAAATTCCTGGAATTAATGCGCATGCTAACTCCATAAGAGGTCGTCGTAGGAAACGGAGTGTTTTGTGCTGGGGAGGCAGGATATAAACCTTCCCAAATACCCCCATTCTGGCGTCATTTTCATCCATTGGCAAGCATGAGTAATGGCCCTTCCTACACTTTTAAACCTACTCGGTTTCCCGCCACCTAAAATGTCTGGAAAACTATTCCACATTTTGTAAAGACCAGATTCAATTGCTCTCATAAGATAATTTTGGCATACATTATATTTAGCCCTCCGAAATAGAATTTGTGGCAACGATAGCTAAAGAGCACAAGAACAGCTTTGCCCTTTTATGGAAAATTTGAAAAATACCTTCACCGTCTGTATTAATAATATATCTATTTCCCCTTGAATTTCAACGGGTACCTCCAGCCGGTAATAAGGTACAAAGCAAGCTTCATGTTAAGCTTGCTAAGTGAAAACTTTTATCCACCAAGGAGTGCTTGGAAAGGCATTAACAAGACCACACTTCCTGTGAACTAATGACCTCGTGATTGTGAAAAAGCATACGCGTTCCAATGACTTCTTCTGCTCCGGCGAAAGCGTTGACAACTGCTACATCTACATCCACATTTTACCCTGCAATTCATCACAAAGGAGTGTGGCAGAGGGTGGTAGGTCACCATTCATGACGTTACGTTCAGGTGAATAAACTTTGTTAATTAACAATGAATTATGGTGAGTAATTTATTTTAAAGAATTATAGTTTTTGGCGTTGTAGCCATGTATTGTAGAGACGGCTCGTTGTCCAAGTAGGAACTGTTCCTCAGTAAGGTTGCCGGAAAATGTCTGATGAGAACCGGAGCACAGTCGTTTAAACGTGGACGAGAAAGATAAGATTATTTGTTGGGATGGAATGATGGGAGATGAATATTATGTGGAGTTAAAATAAGAATATCGTAAAAAATTTACACCTGAATTCAGTAGAGCAATAAGAAGCATTTTTTATCGACTTAATATCTATCGTAACGGGTAGATCTTCTGTAAAACTGTGGTAATTATGTCTAAAGGTCGGAAAACTCTGGAAACTGAACTTTGTGCCTTTGGCAATTTGAATTAATCCATTTTGGTCAATGATTCGTAAGTCAGCTTAAAGACTAATTGGGTCGTAACAACTGCGCTTTGGACTCAAATTTAGAGGCTCAGGCTATAAATCGCTGTAAACCCAGGATTATGAGATTTTAGGGTTTGGAGTAGATCACTGGTTCCCAAATGGATCAAATAAAATGACAATTTGCTCTGATTGGTGATCAGGAGTGCTAAGTCAGACAGGGAGGGCAATGATTAAACGTACTCATCACCAGCATTGTTTCTTGCTAAGCCTCATATGATTCCATTGCCTCTTTGACTTTTCTCCATGAATCCTATTCCATACCATTATGTATTGGTGTATTCCCTAAGCATTTTAATTGTTATATTTACATATTTGCTTAAATGAACGCATCATGCGTTGTACTAGAGATATATTGAAGTGATGTTAACAGGCACTGTCGAAAGTCTTTCGCCCATATCTTCCGAAGGCGATGACTAACTTATCCTACCAAAAAGGAGGTGACATATTTCCACTCGAAAAAGATTAAATGACTGGCATACATTTTAGGCAATGAACAAAAAAAAAACAAACGGTAGAGCGAGCTAACTTTCCATAAAGAGTAGTACTAAGCTAAACAAGCAGACATTCATAGAACTAAACGCACAATCCCACTGCGCCATTTGAGGATAGCTGTGAATAAATTATTCGTCGAAGCCATGACCACGGAGTACATTTACTAAACACAATGATCGTTGCAGGATTTAATGTGGCTTCGTTAAGAGAAACTATCCAATGGTTATTGCATGCTAATGCAATGAGAGGAGCTATTTTAAGCACAAAGGATTACCACAAAAATAAAAACACTACCATTCAGTGGTCCCATTTTAGAAGTTTATTTGAGAACTTGGAAAGAGACACTATTGATGGGCAGGTCTAGGAGAAATTAATACGACAACAAGATCGTATAGTATATAAATCACCAAGCTTTTCATCTAAGACGTATTGAAAAGCGAGGAGACCTTTTTCCAGATCCAGCCACCTCAAAATCCGGCGCAGTCAAAATACCGTCGAAAGCCTATCGTAAAGGATGGCAGCAGAGAGTACAGGGGAAGGAATGGGGAAAAAAACATACGAGAGGTGCGAGGTCTGCGCCCCGCGTCTAACTACTCAACAAAATTCAGGCCATATCTTCCTCCTCCGGTTATATGCCACTTTTCCCAGCCCAATCCTTTCATAATATTGTTACACCAACGCGCATTTTCCTCAAATATTTGCTGAGAAAGCACTTTCCCCTTTTAAAACTGTTGATCTCCTACTATAATATTCAGTGTCGCCTTCTTTCTCTTGGAGAATCTAATTATACTAGTTATTTTAAGATCAATCTTCATCCATAATATAGAAGACTAGAATCATGAGTCTAACAGTGTAACCAAATCCTTGGCTGACTGGCATAATTACGCCATCATGGGTATTTCAACCCTAGGATTGGTTTACAGCAGCGCTCCATTCTGCCCTATACAGTTAATTCCCTTAACTCCCTGGTATGTTTTCTATTTCACTTCCTTCTTTATTTTCCCTATATATTTGTCCCTTGGTCTTCCTCGCGGGACTTTCCCTTCAATATTCCCTACTATTATATTTCTAACTAATTCATTGCGCCTCAAGGTATGTCCAATCCATCTGGTTCTTATTTGCCGTAGGGTCTTCCATATTCCTCAAGCACCATGTTTCGAAGGCTTCAATTCTTCGTTGGTCTGCTTTCCCGATGTTCCATGTCTCTGATCCATAGAGTGCCACGCTCCATACGAATGTTTTGATGAGGTGCTTCCTTGTTTGTAGCCGTAGGTTCTTTGAGCACAGTAGTTGTCTCTTCTTCATAAACGTCTCCTTAGCTTGTGCTATTCTTTGCTTGATGTCCGTCGAGCTTCTTCTATCGCAAGTTATAGTGCTGCCGTGGTAGGTGAAGTTCTCCACTTGTTCCAATTTCACTCCTCGAATTGTGATATTTGCCCTAAGCTTCTCTCTTCCGCACACTAGGATTTTAGTTTTATTCTTGTTGATGCTAATTTTATATTTTTGAATTACTTGGTTCATTGTGGTCAGGTGTGCTTGCAGGTCCTCTCGACTTTCTGCTACAACTGCGACCACGAATAGGAATTTTTATCATAGCTAAGAAATTTTCTTGGAAAAAAGGGGGAAATAGAAGGCAGTATTTCATCAACTGAAAGTGGCGTGGTTTATGCCGGTGTAATTTGAACTTTCCGGTGCCGGTGTTGGTTTATGTCAATGTAAGTATCGCCAAATACCTTTTTACAATTATATTAAAATCCCAACCGTGTAATAGAAGGAAACAAAATAGCGCGCAAATGGACGCAAATTACTAATTTTCCATGCTGAAAAGGTTGTATCTACGTGAATCCTCTTGCTATCAGGCTATTACTTATTCGGAAAATATTGTTCTGGCTACGTTGTAATAGCCTACTTATATGACTACCCGTAGCCTTCCTTAATCTTGTGCATCTGTTAACATTATTTTTTACATGTTTAACCATATTTTTGAAACTATTGTGGAAGCAATAAGCTGATTGTGCAAGGAATGCTTTATTTCCGTTATCGTCCTCTGTAATAAATACTTAACTTTATAATGTGTCCGGCTCAATAAAACGTTTGTAAGAAGTCACAGTAATAAATATTAGAGAGGGAAAAACGTGTGTAAGATGAGTAGGATTTTTATTCAATGGATTTCAAGATAACCTCAAAACGATAGTTAGGGAGATATAAATAATCCATCTGAACTTCTTGATTTTGATTATAATTTATTTTTTAGGCGTTTTTAGCTTTTTTCATTTTTTAAAATATTTATTCTATATCTTTTAGCAGCAATTAATTTAAATTCCAATTCATCACCTTACACGCCGGCGAAGAGAGATTAGTAATGCAGGTGCACTTTGTTCTCCCGAGCGTTTGCTGGTGAACACCACTTACTCACCACTCTCTTACAAAGAAAAGTAAACGCTCTGATCAACAGGTTTAACCCTTCTTTAGTTTTTTTGAGCCTTTGCTGTAAGGTTATTCATATTTCAGGATTTAGTCAGTGTAATATTGGTGTATTCCTATTGTATACCTACATGGAAATCTGAACTAGGCCTAACATCTTATTTAGGAATTGGTCTTTAATTATATGATATTTCATTCCTTTTTTACTAAGAAATGTGGCAGGGTTTTTCAAATATCGACGATGACTATGATGATTTAAACTTTTTCATAGGGTGGTATATGTGGGTGGAGAGGAAATTCAATGGTATTAACTCGAAAACCCGTCTTTATTCACAGTCGCTTGTTGCCTCAATTAGATACCTTGTTCATTTAAAATATATGAATACTTTTGGTGAAGGAATGACCTGTCTCCAAACTACGTCGAAACCAAGATATGAGACCACAGGCATTAGCGACGGTCTTTGCTACGATATGCATTTTCAGCTGCGGCGACTGGGTGTATTGCTCGAGGCGCTGTTAATATGGCGGTATTCCTCTCAGATTTGACATGAATGCTGTTACGGTGAATAAATAATTAAAATCTGTTTCTATTAGCTAAACATCATTGGTTGTGCCTCGCTACAAAGGAGTTAGGTGAAATTTAATACTTTATTAATCATGACCACATTCATTGCTGCGGTCGAAGAATACAGATATCTTTTTGACTTATCTCAAAAAGTTTTAGTTATTTGCTTCTGAAATTTGAAACTTATTTTATTTATACTGCAGTTGTGAATGATGACTATTTTATATGAATTGCTAGGTACGCAGGGTTGTCTTGTGGAATAAACCTTATTTTTTGCTTTATGATCTCAAAACCAAGGGTACCTAGATACTGGAAAAACTTGTTGGTTACATGTTGGTGAGAAAAACTCTCCATATATTGTTGCGTATTTTATTTAAGTAGTAGATCGCAGGGCATGGAGTTTATGCTCTATAGCACATGTTAATATATGGCAAAACAGTTTTCTACTTCCGTCAGTGATATTTTGGAGAATAATCGCTCCAGAACGTTAAATTCTCAAGCAAAATTAGTTCCTGGAATCGTACTCTCCACATTTGAATAGTGTGCTAAAACTGCTGCCAGACCATAAACTAAATCTTAATTTAATATAGAAACGTGGCAGGGTATGTGTTTTAATCAACAGTTTCTTAAGAAGAATGCCTTTTCGTTCTTAACGGGGAGAATTATTTCGGGGCCAAATTCTTTCAACTAGGATTTAGTCTCATCATTCGTCTCGTTTTGCATGGATGATCGTGCATAAAGACTACCTTGAGTGCTTCGTATTAAAAGGGCTGTGCATTAGAAGGGATTTGCATTTGAAAGGGGACTATAACTCACAACCGAGACGAAATGCGTGGTTTTAGGATGAAGTTAAGTCTTAAAGAGGCCAAACTTCCTCATGTCGGGCCACAAAGTAGTCGCAACTTCGTGTAGAGGTACCATGAAGCGCCTTCTTCGAGGCTCTGTAAATGGTCGTGCCGGAGTTGAAGGAATTTTAGAAAAAGTCCACGAACCGAATGGAAACAAATATTATAGAGCAATCTAAGAGGGAGAGAGAAGAAGAGCGTGGAACCCTTTCTATCTCGTCTTTCTGATACTGAAAGGTTGGGTTCGAGTGTCCATGCATTGTGAAACCTTCTTCAGGAATCCTAAGCTCACTACATCTTTGAAAATTAGCTCCAGCACTCCACTAGTTCACCATAAAAATGAGGCTTTAATTATACCTTTACAAATGTTCCTATGAAAATAGATTAAAGTTTTAAAAATATGAATTGCGGGTTGTAATAGTCTAAAGTTTCGTTGTAAAATACTAGGAACATGAAATGGTACTTTTTATTCATAAGGTAATCCTATGAAGAGTAGAAATTTCTACTCATTTTTAATAAAAGATCAAGGGAGAGGAGTATATATACCCTAAAAGCAGCATGCTATTGAAAGGCTGTAAAAAATGTATCAAAATATTTGAAATCGGATAGTAAAACATAATAGTAGTAGTTTTTAAATGATGATGACCGTTTAGTATCAGGGAATCATAAAGCAGAATCGGAATCCTATCGAGCACTACATCCGTCAGTTGCATATTTTTTCACTTCAGAAATGTTATTTCTAGCTAGTGAAAATTGTTTGTTCGGTCTGCTTTGCGTGATAAGGCGGAAAGGTTTACACTATTAAAAAATTGGTAGGTAATCCAAATGGGAATAGGTACCCAGAGAAATACTTTTACGATAATTCGCTATATAAGGGGAATAACAAGGTGTAAGAGAGAATATATATAGAAATGACTGATTCTTAGATCTATAATTTCATAAAAATGGAAAATGAACAGTTAACAGTACTGTATTAGAACGCATCTTGTAAACACTTTATTTTTTGAGTAGTAGATGAAGTCTTTTTTCTTGTACTTCCGAACTTCCGGGTATCAAGAATCAGAAGTAATAAGATATCACGACAGAGATGTTCTTTGAAGAAGAAAAAGCTTTGGTTAGGTTGAAAAGAAGGTAAAATTATTTTAGAATTTCAGAGGGTAATAATGGTTTGATATTTTCATGGCGTATGCAATTCATAAAGTTTTTCAAGCTTACCCCAAGTTAAGAATTTTTTTGCGTGTTTCTTGGGCTAATATCGTCCTCAGAAAAAGACGAAAAGAAACTGCCCAATCAGGAGACACCTTGATCAACTTCATAAACTCTAAGCGTGGCTAGACGATAATATAAATATTTATAAGCACGTTAGAATCTGCCCTGAGGACAATGATAGCCCCAGAAATGTTGGCAGGAAATTACATATCCTTGAGGTTAATTCGAAACACCTTTATTAAATTTCCAAGGAGGAAGTTGGATGCGTGCACAAATTAATGCAACGAACACTGTATTGAATTATTGTTGGGAAAATTTATTTGAAACCTGATCCACTAGCCATTAATTTCTGCATTTAAATATAAGATAACATGAATGACGAAAAAAGTGATTCTGTTAGTAAATTCGTGTTTTCCAGGGAAATCGAAAGCAGATTCCTCTCCAATGCCACAAGACTAGAATACGAACGCTAAGGGAAATGTGAGTGAATCTTTGATCAAACTTGTGCTTGCGTGAAAGGGACGAATCAACTCTCGGACTCACAGGCATTCTACACTCGTGTCTCGGGTCTCTCTTGACACGAATGTCGCGACGTGTGATCGGCGAACTCTCCGCTGCCATCCTCCGTGGGATCAGGGAAAGTCAGAAGGGAAGATAAAGTAATCTAGATGTGGAGTTCAGAGAGAATGGCAATGGAAAAAAATACGAGCAAAAACAATAATATTTGCATCGTTGAAAAGCATCCCCTTCGGAATAGCGAATTCCTCGCCCCATTCCCATCTCGGAGGCGGAGATCTGAAATTCAATAAGCGAGATCGATGGCCGCTGTTCCTCCTCTCTGGCCTCCGCCTCGTCCGCTCCCTCTGCCCACATCAAATGACGGTTACGATCCAGACCACGAATCTCGCATATCGGGATCGCCTTTGCTCGGAAGGAGGCCATCCATCCATCCGTTCACCCGCCCGACCGTAGAGGGCACGGAATACATATCTGGCCGAGAAGAGAGAGAGTTTGAGAGAGAGAGAGAGAGAGAAGGGTGGAATTGGAGAAGAACGACTAGGGATGCATAAAAAGACGGGTTGCGGGGTGGAAAGGGTGTTAAAAAGTGTGGAGACCTTTCACCGAAGAGCGAATTCTTTTGCTATGTTTGCAGTCGCGTAGCTACTCATCGCGTGCACCCAGCCCACTCAATGGGTCCAATGCTCCGGGTGTACCCGCAGGCAAAATCGTCTTGCTTTACACTGAAGCCGGGCCCGGTACCCAGGTCGGTAACACGTTAGCCCGGTGAACCAATGGCTGCGGGTTTGAATCTCATCCGGGGCAAACTATTGTGTTTGCCTCAGGATTAAGTTCTTAGTTAGACAGAGCGATAGCTTTAGCCGCTGGTGCACTAAAAACCCTAGACTACTAATTCTTCTTTACACTGCAGTAAAAATTAGGATTTTTTTGTTTATGGTGGATATTTGTCCCGTCCAATCAAGACATGGCACTCAATGCTGAATTTTCCGCAATAATTGTTAGGTCATTATTATCATTGCAATCAATTAGCCTTTACTAAGCTACAGTGTCCCGACAGGACACTAGGACCCCGACAACGGGTTTTAAAATTCATCAGCAAATTACAAGATTTTTTCGATTCCACTTTTAAAACGTTGAACGTTTTAAAAATGGAATCGAATAGAAAAGCTACCATTTCTAGGGTGTGTAGCTGAGGGTGGATACCCGCCAAACTTGTATTATGTACATAATGTTATCAATGCTCCGAAATGAGGGATCATATTATGCCTAATAGACGCTAAAGAGTTTACGTTCTAAGCAAAGATGCATTTAAGGAAAAGTACACATGCACGTTTAAATGGCATTTATGACTCCTTATTGAGGGCATAATTTCTGCTTGCGATAATCGATACTTCATTTTTGTCAACAAATATACTATTTCGATTATTATTTTATTTCGTAATGGTGCTTATACATCTTTTCAGATGACTATGACTCTAATTTATCATTTAAAAACCGTTAACTGTCGTCTGGTTGCTCTTATATTTAGTTTTCCTTAATACGGTACGATCTTATTGTACTACGTAGTAATGGTAATCAGTAACAGTCAGGAGTGGAGATGATGACCTCCCTATAGCTAAATCAATATGAGCCACAATGCTACACACGAAACCACAAAAACAACAACATGCGGCCATTTATTCTCTAAAAATTATAATTATTGATGATTTGAATACGTATTTGCTAAATATGACTGATTTTTGACTTATATCCTTAAAAAATGGAAGGGTATCTTTTGTGACGTGGGTTTTGTACGCGTAAATCAACCGCAGTCAGTTTTGAGATTGTTTTTATTCAAAATAATGCAACAGCTCCGTGTTTCGAAATAACGTTGGAAAACGCTAGGGGTCCTTAAATATTTGAAGAAAGTGCCAGTGGGTAATTTTGAGGCCAATAATAAAAAGAAACAATTTTTTCTACGCTAGAGAAAAACATAGGATTTGAGTTAGATGATGCCGTAGATATTGCTTCCGTATTCTTCGAAGGGAGTTGAGGGTGATGGCATGCGTTTGTTTTGATTCCAAGAGTATTGTACATACATCTCGCTTTCTATTTCGGTAAATTTTCTATATTTTTTTAGAGATATTGTAGAATTATTTCATATGAGCTTATTGTTATACTGTTTAGTCATAGTAGCTTATTGCTATCCTGCTACCATCAGCAAAACAGATTCCATTGAAATTACAATTTGGTAATGCTATTGCAAAAGCTGCCGCAGTTAGACCTACACGAGACATTCAACTCACATTACTATGTTGGCTAGCATAACTTTTTATTATAAATGTAGAAATGCATGCATACGTATGTATCCAAATAAATTATGCAGTTCTCTGTTCTTATTATCATGCACGTCCAAAATTGAAAAAACTCATGTTGATATTTCCCGAATGTTGTTATAATATTTTTTACCAGGCACTGGGAGTATGTTCTACTGAAAATTAGTGCAAACAACGTAGATAGCGGCATACCAGTGATAACCCGTTCAATACCATTCGATTTTGCTGATGGTAATACTTAAGAAGTGGTTACTTTAAGCTGTAGGCCACATGCAGATCATTTATCAACTTCGATCAACGTCGGTCCTCTGGCGCACGGCGGGCTGAAATCTAAAAAAGTTAATAAAAAATCATATCTTCCCTATTTCTGTAGATAGAACGACGAAATCTTCCCAATTATTTTCTATAAGCTTCTAAACATAATTATTCCGATATTTTGCCAAAAAAGATCCGGGGCATTTTTTAAAACAAATTAGTGGGGACTTAAAAATCCAAAAATCGATTTGGCGTACCGCCGCGCTGCAGTATAGAGGAATTATTTTATTTTAATAAATGGTTTTTATTGAAAAGTAAGTATTTTCAAACGTATTTCCATTTTTAAACAAAATATTACATATTAAATGCATAAAATGATTTTTTATAAACAATTATAATGTAATAGTTGAGTAACAGAAAGCATCAGGAAACATACTGTTATTACATACACAAGAAATAACTTCAGAAATTTTTTAAATCTTGAAGCAGATAATATAAAAAACAAAACACATAACAATAATTATTACAAGGGATGGGACCCGAAAAATTAATTCATCAACCCATTATAATTTTTAATTGGATTCCAAATCATAACTGTCCTCATCCGAAGTTGGCTCCTCCATCACAAGGAAATCTCGTGTTTCTTTCAGGACATTTCTTCTTAAATTTTTTAAAATAAAACTCCCAGATATTAGAGGATCCGAAGTTAGGCGGAGCATTTGGAAAAGATCCTCCATTTCAGCCGAACGGGAAAATTTTCTCGTATGGTGTGCTCGGTCGGAAATCTAACCCTTTCATAACTAGGGTAAAGCTTGTGTCCACATTTTTAGGCAGGCTTGCGAAGTATTTTATGTTGCAATTTTTTAAATTGCAATATAAATTGCAATTTAACAAAACAATTTTTGTTAAATTGCAATCAACAGTTAGTGAAAGAGTCTGGGGTCAACTCATTTTTAGGTGTAGGCATTGATCTTCATTTTTTTAACATTCGTTTTCCTCGGGGGTTTTTTTAGTCATTTCATTTCTTATTTTAGCTGTCGCGTCATTCCCTTCGGAGTGCAATATCATGGATTTAGCTAGCGATAGGTCTGCTGTTGACGCTTTCTCTCTGAAATCTGCTACTTTTCTTCTTTTAGTTCTATCACTAGACCTTTAAAAATCTTTTTTCGGCATTTCTTTGCCGCCTAACTCAGAAGAAATTGAAACTAGATTGCAATAGAAATACTAAATTGTCTTGGATTAAAATACAGCCAATGAAAATATGTTAACCAATGTTTGGTACCAACCTGAGCTTGGATTTCTAAGCAGATATTTATACCGATATGTCCGCTGGGAACGGTACATCCTTCACTAACCAACAGAAAACATTTTGTTTAAACCTGCCGTTAGTAGTATTACATTCATCCCATTTTTTGAAGTATGAATTGAAAAAAATTGCGTTCATTACATTCGTCAAAATTTCCTTCATTTCCGTGTCTTTTACAAGGTTTAGCTTACTGTAAATATATTTCAAGATTAATTTTCTTTTGGAATACACCGAATTTCCACTTACATTGAAAATCACGTCATGCATTTCTTTTCGGGTTAATTTCGTGGGGTCCATTTTTTTCTAATCCGGAATGTCGTTATCTGAATCACTGGAGAAGCAAATCAAAACTAGATTGAAATTTCCTGCGTAATACACACACAATCACTGTGATCACACACAATCAATCTAGGGAAACAACTTATTATCGATCTGTAGTATCCTCTAGTTCTGGCTCTACGTTGAAACTTCACGCTCTGGGGAAATTGAACTTCAGGGAACTCTTGGTTTTTGGCTTCCGTTTAACAAGCACTAAGATCCTTTCGCACCCACGACGAAGATCTGACTAATTCTTTCAGTAAAATTGTAAAAAGAGAATTTTTCAACATTTGTACAAAAACTGGAGCTACTTCGTAGAATTCGTCCGAGCACGTGTCCATGAGAAGCGATCCGCAAAAGTGCAAAAACCCTTTTTCAGACCGAGGTAATAAAGCATTAAGTGGCACTTCCACAAACGAATAGCAAAGCATCGAATGCCATCTTTATCAACACAGCCGTACAGGGATTAAAGCTCTTAAACGTATGATAAAAATCAAAGGACTAAGATAGGGTTATAGTGCACAATTGGGTATTACCTCGGTCGGCCGGTTAGTGACTGCGGCCACTGCTGTACCCTTTCCTTATTCGAATGTTTGAGTGTCTGATAGTTAAAAGGCTCAGAAATATGTTAAAAGCAAAAATGTGAGTGCATAATGGTAAAAATTGGGTTTTCCAAAGATGAGAAAAAATTCCCCTGCAGCCGTCCGCTTCATGAGACAAGCTTCCGACTTGCCGGCGCACGCTTTGGACCTTGCAAATGTTATCTTTCTAATTAATATCGTAATAATAATTATTATTAGTAGGTGTTCTAAATTGAAGGTAGGTTTAAGTGGATATTTAATTCTTCCCACCCCCTAAATTTCACACGATGTCCCCTTCAGTCCCTCATACCTCCTGCCACCCATCATTCCATCCAAGCTACCCGTTCTTCTCCTCCCTCTTACCCGCTTACCCAACGCTCTTCCCTCAATTACCTCCTTCAAAACACCATCCCCTTTTATTACCTTTTCCATCCACACCTTCTGTTTCTTCTCCTAATTTCATGTTTCAAATTTATTTCCTTTCCTACCATTTCTAGCACTTCATCGTTCGTCTTCCTTTCAACCCACTTTACTTTCTTATTTATTATCGGAAAATTACGTGTCTTACCTAAAACGCAACAGTAGCAAAATTCTTCCGTCAATTTTCACAAAAAAGGAGAATAATTTTTCGATCATTTTCTATGAACTTCACAGACGTCTGCTAATCTAAAAAAAGCCCTTACAAATAAAATGTTTTCAGTATTTTGGACTATGATTATTGCATATTCAGAAAATATCATAGTTTTTTCGGAAATAAATAGTGAGAAAAATCATTTTTGTCCATATTTTTTCGATTTCAGCCCACAGTTTGGAGTTCTTCCGTAGATTTTGAGCTGGTGATTAATTATAAATTAAGCCTTTTTGTGTTGACGGTTAGTATATAACTAACATTGGCTCGGTTTTATGATTCTAATCTACGTAAACCGCTAATATCATTCAGTGAAAATTATGATGCGGGATGTTGGTTCTGATTTTTTGGAATTGGCCTTGGAATTAGGCATCACATCTAAGATCAGGTTGACTGACAAGACCTTTACAGGTATAGAAGTATATTTCCGATGATTCTCAAATAGCGGAGCGCTTTGACAAGACGTTGAAGAACCAGGCTATCAATTTTCGTTGCACAGAAAGATTCGTCTTGAATGATGCAATAGAGTGTAAAATTTATAACGTATTCGAGTTATCACTTTTTGGGGAGGGAATCAATGCGGCTTAGGTACTTGACAACACTTGAATACATTGATTTTTTTAGAACGAGAATAACAAGCGAACATTTGGAAAAAAAATGTTGTGCTTTAGTTTGGCTCAATTCCATTTCAGACGTTCGATGTTGTCTTCGTAATTTTCAGTGACCATTTTGTAGGCTTCCAAGGCTCACTCGACCTCTTGTCCCTTGGTCTATTAAGTACATGGGTGCGTAAACAAGTCTATAGATTTATTTCACCGCATCCGTAGCATTACTTCGATTATTGAAATCTAGCGGGATAAGTAGATACGCCATCCTCGGTGGTAAATCCCATCAGCAAGCGAGGAATGGACATAGATTCTGGAAATGCAGCGAACGTATCGGCTACTGCTGGTGCGGCGGGGAAGGAAGATGGATGGAGAGTGAAGAGGGAGCCGAGAGAGTGGGCGATAAGGAGAGAAAGATGGGCGAGGAGAACAGAGGAATGGAAATGGTCCATGGCTGTGAAGAGAGAGAAAGAGGGGGAGAGAAGCGGGTGTGGGTGTCTCTGAGTGCGTGATGACGAAGATGGAAGGAGAGGGAAGGAGCGTGGAAGAATAGGAAGGCTCGTCGAGGGACGGGAAGAGAAGAGAGAGAGAGATGAATGGAAGAAAGGATGGATGAGTGGCGAGGAATATGTGGAGGAAGCGAAGATGAGAAACGGAGCCTGGGCGCTGGGAGAATTGAGTTCGGGGTGTTATAAAGATTGAGGGACGGGGTGGGAAAGGCCGCATTTTTTTTGGGTGGAACCGGGGATGTAGGAGTTGGGAGGAAGGGGGGGTTGGATTCCAGAGTAAATAAATCTCGCCCTTTTATTCGGAGGAGGCCGAGGGAGGGGGAGAGTGGGCGGTGTGAAGTGGGTGCGAAAGAAACCAATAGGGTGAGTGGTAAGAAATCCGGGCGCCACGAGGATTTCAAAGAACGACAGAGGGCCAAACAAGAGAGAGAGAATGGAGAGAGAGAGAGAGAGAGGAAAAAAAATAAAAGCGGAATGCGAGTGTGAGGGAGGAGGGTGGGGATAAGAAAATGGAGGGAGTGGGAGGGAGAGTGTGATGTTATGATTGAACGGAGTAGGTGGAGAGATGGGGTGTAGATCTTGTATCCCTCCCCCACCACCCCTCTCGCTCCGCCATCCCTTGGAAGGAGGAAATGCAATAAAGGTGTGGGGGTGGGTTTGGATGGTGAGGGGGGGAGGGGGGTTGGGAATGGAGGAAAATGCGGGCGTCCGTAGTCATGGATACCGATTATAGGAAATCGGCTCATTTCGCTGCGCGCCCATTTGTCGATCGCGATCATAGCGGTGGGGATTGTTCGGTTCCCCAACCACTTCGCCCTCAAAAATCTCTCCGCTCCCTCGCCCCACGTCTCTTCGCCTTCCTTTCTGTCGGTGCCCCCCGCCCCCCGATCGAAATTTAATATGGAATCTTGTGGTGCGGAATAATTAAAGAACAGGGTCGTTTATGCGGGAATGTGGGCTGGGATCTGATGGAATCTCGAGGATGGTTAATTGTGTTAATCACCGCCGATGGGTTTACGCCGAGCGTATGTCGATTGTATCTGCTTTCTCCCAATTCCAACTCCACCCTTCCAAACTTCTCTCCCCACTTTGAATGTGGTCGATCTCTGGTCCGATGGGAAGTGCGGGAAAATAAAAAGCCGTGACTTTTATCCTCCGGGATAAAAGGTTCGCAAAGTGGCATTTAATGAAGCGCTATGGTTCAAATGCATTGCGGTTGACAGTGGCGCTTGACGCGTTATGTCTGCATTCAGATGAATGGAAATTAGTGTTGAAAGATTCGGCAGAGAGATCAGTTTTTCGGCTATTTTAACACATTTGACCCCTGCACGAGCGTTATGTTTTCATCTCGACGGTTTTTTTATTTTTGTTCTAAACAAAAGCGGGATATGCAATTGATTTGTATTGATTATTTTTTTTACCAAAGATGAGTAAATTACGAAGAAATAAAGCGGAAAAACGTGAGATAAAATGTCATTACAGTGAGATAAAATGTCGGAAATGAATTTTAATAGCAGTGGTATAAAATGAGTTCAACATATAATATCAGGCAATATTTTCATTTATATTATGATGGTAATATAAGGCATTTCTATATTCTGTGCCTCGTATTCAATTCTGTTCCATTTGTCAGTGGACATTTTAATATCCTTTAGGAGTGAGTACGATCATAATCGACATCAATTTTGCAATTTGCTTGCTATAAAATTCTTGTGAAATGTTCTAGTATGCTATCGCCATTATTCAATTCATATAGCCCCAGAAATAAATCGAAGCAAAGATATTTTGGCATGATTCCTAGCATCTATGATAAAACAGCCGGGCTCAGGATTAAATGACTATGTTTATGATCGATATCACGTAGAATGGAGACATACAGATTTTGAAGGGAAAATTAATTAATTTATAGTATTACGATAAAGGTTGAACTTATATTTAATCAGGAGGCTTGAGAACACGGAGAATGATTATTTATGCTAAATACATTATGATTCATTGTGCAAAGAAAAGGATTAGAAGAAACAATATATATACCTATAACTGTCAAAATGTGTTTCGAAGAGACAGTTAATAGAAAAGACTGATTTGAGGGGGTAGGGTTTAAATCTCCCCCAAAAATATACCCGCTCTATATTTTATATATTTTGCACTAGCGTTTAGAATTTTACTTATTAAGCTAAACAATATAGTTGCATAGTCTTCATGAAAAGAGAATGCTAATTTAATTATTGTTTTGGTGGGTGATTAATACCATAAATATCAGTTTATGATGATGCTCATAAATATTAATGAAACCCCCAGGAGGAAACCTTGTGTACGCCACTGTTCCAAATTATGTACGGCTCTGACTTAAAAGGGTAGAAGTGTAGGTGAAGGGTCATGGGCAGTCATCGCAATTCATTAAAGAGAATTTAAATTATGCATGAAAATCTATAACAATAACCTTTGGTGAAGACATGAAAACTAGTTCGTAAGGACTTTCTTCCGAATAGTGCAAGGCTTCGAATCAAGGACATTTGAGGGAAGGCTGAGAAGAAAATGAAAGGGTTTAACGTGTTCGTAGAACGTTGGATAATGTAGTGTAGAATAGAATAGTGTTTATTTCAAGAACCTAGTCCTTCGGACTCTAGGTTCAAATTTGTTACAGTTATGGCATAAATGCACTCTCCCAGTTACAAAATTACACAGTTAAACTTCCAAATATTACAAAAGACAATACAAAAATAATAAGTGACATGTATGAAATAATGAGTGAATGGATATCTATTTATTCTATTTTATCAGCAAGATATAATAGGGTCTTCATTTGTGAAAGCGAGGTGTTGAAAGTTCAAATGAGCACTGCGAGACTGTACCCTTACAGAAATTTGCGTAACTGACGTTTAATTCAAGTTTTGTGCGTGGATTAATTCAGAGAAATTATCTCCGGGAAATATCGTGGAAAAACACTTAAACGTGTAATTTGTAACTTTAAATAAAGCACATATATATGGGCAAATTTAAAAACAAAAATCGCATATTTTAGCGTAAAAATAAATTGCTAACGTGTTTACATAAGCACTTGGAATTCATATTAATTTTTCACGAAACAGTTATTCCTTTTCTACTCATTCTTGGAAACGGGCTCATATCTTCTTTTAATTACTCTTTTACCCGTGGAGCGTTTTTAAAACAATTCTCTTGAACTTCTCGGATATGCGTGCAAAATAGGACTGTGAAGAATAATTTAAGTTGTCTTTTGGTTAATAATCCGTTTTTATGTTTTTTACCTTCTCCATAACTATCATGATATTTTACAGCTTTATTTCACCGTATGTTACTTGGCTGACCAATGGCTTCTCCATTAATTCTATGTCCTGGATCAGTATTAATTTTTATGATCAAACGTGTTGATTAACCGTTTATCATTTATTTTAAAGGCAATCTATTTATTGATAGAACCGAGAGTAGAAAGCATAAAAAGAAACTCAAATATGCATATGAATAATGCAAAAAGTCATGATTTTTTTGGTAGAACGACTGTATGATATGACCGATCAATTAATGTATCGCGTAATTTTTAGTTTTAGTCTTAGCATAATGCAAATTGGGGATAAAATTAATTAGAACGTGCATTATGACATTTTATGGGTCAATCCATTTGATTTTAGATTAGAAGAGTGGAAATATTAATGTGGAATTCGATAAAATCAACATTTGTGTACGTCGCAGTATGATATACAGTATCTCTGGTCCAGCCATTCCTTTCACAAGGTTTCAAAGTCTTCTTCATTGCGCTATCTACAATTTTATTCACGTTTAGAGTCCAATATTGGTGTGGATATATAGGATACGATAGATTACCTTAATTGAGAGTTTCAAATATTGAGTGAAACTTACAGTGACTCGTGACACATACTAATTGGTGATCGCATCTAGAATTAGCTTTTGAATAAATAACGGAGTGAAGGGTCAATAGTGAGGTATCGAACGTTAGTTATTTCACTGTGCAACCTCGCTTTAGAAGGTGTAAGGTTTTTTTTCAGGAAATTTGATCCATTTACAATCATCAGCATTGGACATCAATCCTCAGATTCGTTTGACGCAGCTCTCCACTGAGTCCTTCTATCGGCTAATCCCTTTTACAATAATTATATTATATATTTTAAACTAAGCATTCGAAATGTGGTACGAAGTTGTGTGAATTCAAAGTGTGGTGAATGAATGATGCAGATTAAATTGATCGACCAAGTAACGAGGAAGCCCTAAGAAGGATGGGAGAAAAGAGAAGTCTTCTGAATACCCTATGAAGAAAACAGACAACTTAATCGGTCACATTATGAGACATGATGGCCTGATAAAGACAATCGTTGAAGGACAAGTGGACGGGAATAACGGCAAACGAAGACTCGTATACGATATATAGAACACGTGATGAAGGATGTGAAAGAGAAGAACTCGTAAATATCATGAGATTAGCCGATAGAAGAACTCAGTGGAGAGCTGCATCAAACCAATCTGAGGATTGATGACTAATGATGCTGATCTTATAATTAGTAAATGAACTAGATTATTTTTCTATAAATGGATATAATGTAATCTGAAAGTTTCGAGTATTCACTTGAAGATTTCCTCGGTAAGTAAAATTCAATTCTCATCGCTTCATAAAATAATTTTAACATGTACTCCGCTGAAACAAAAACACTCATCTTGTATTCGCATTTCACCTTAGCGTATTGATTTTCAGGAAAACGGTAAGACATGGGTAAAACGTTCCTCCTTGTGTGATTACTGTTGTAGTTGTCAACAAATCAGGAAATTTACCACCGGCTTTGCATTTGCGATCTTCTCTGTTTAGATAGAACTGTGAATTTTGTCAGGGCACACGAAATGCTTAATGGAGATCAGAATGTGTGGTGGGTAGAGTGTTGATAGCATTTCAGGGTCCAGTGCGGGAGGGACGTTAAGCCGTGGATTCCTTGGCACCTTTCGTTAGGAGCATGCTAATGCCGACGCCGAATGTCTCTCTATCTTTCATCGATTCCCAAAAAACTCTTCTTTACTCCAATTTACTCACCTATCCTCAATGGCAAAAATGGCCTCAGCTGTCGGTTGCCTCGCCCATAACTACAAACTTCAACGAAATGCCTAAGATGAGGAAATGCTGATTTGATACATTGAATACAGAAGTTGAAATAAGGAAAATAGGTAATTGTTATGCTGCAATGTGCCGACGAGGAATAGGTTGATACATGCATACGATAGTTCAGTTAACACGTGAATGACATAGAAGAAGCATTACTAGGTAAATGAAAAGGAATAGGGCCAAAGAAAGTGTGCAGTAGGGGAGCGGAGGCAAGACCAAATTCGAACCCGGAGAAGCAAAAGAGCGGAGGGGGGAAACAGAAATGCTATCTGGGAAAAAATCTATCAATATATGGAGCAAGAAGGAAATAGTGCAGTAGTCCAGATGAAATAAATATTCTAGAGAGAGAAGAATTTACTTAAAATTGGTAATAAAACTCCCGAGTAGAGAAACAATTCTTTCAGACGTTCATCTAAAGCATACTACCTCATGGCTCTGAAGCACAGAATATCACATACGAGGAACAGGAAAGACTGGAAGATAATTTCAAAGACCTGTAAGTTTTGGAAATTGGTGCCTGCAGTAACCAAACGGATGATAATGCTTTACATAATTTCAATATCCAACTGCAGGAGCCAGATCGGTTACAATTTAGCCTGGTAACTAAAAATGAACGGGTTGAAATCCTGCCTCGGTCGCAGATGCTGTGTTTATTATGGCATCATATTAAGTTCGACGGTGAGTTATAATCCAAGAAGTTCGGGAAACTAAAATATTTTACGAATACATTATTTTTATTTTGAGTGCTTTAACAAGCTCTCAAGTTATCTTGATTATTTGTCAGATAAGACACGGTTTTAAGTCCGGTTATAATAATAGGTGGAAGACATACGCTTACAGATGAGCTTTGGAGAAAATTAATTTTATGGGCAGCAAGTTTAATACCAGAACTACAAGGTATGAATATTGGTGTTGATGTTCTGGTTTATGTATCAGGATCACTTTTTAAAATAATTAAAACAAAATTAAAGCTATAAGGAGCTCACCTTTTAAGCCAAAAAAACGCATCAGAACATCAGGTTTGCAACATAAGGCGCAAAAGAGGAATGCTGTGAAAAATATCCTTGTCGGTTATGGTTTGGCTTAGATATTGCCTAGAAATGTTCTTGATTGTATTACTTTAGGGAGAGTATAATAATTAATTTATCTTGGTTATTGGTTATTTGAATTGCTGACTCAGAAGAAACTTAAATAAAAATCAGGGACGAAGAATATCTGGGCAGTGTAATGTTACCTGAAGCACAACTTAAGTTGTCCTTTGAGAAAAAAATTAATATTTAATTGGTAAAATTCGCTAGAGGTCAATGAACGGCAGTCAGAAGAATTATAAAAATGCCCCCTGAAAGTGACAGTGAAAATCGAGTTAAGAAAAGAGAACAATTATTTACAGTATTATCTGCGACACAAAGAACGAGAGCAGAAAAAATTACTGTAAGAAAAATACCCAAATGTCACATGAGGAAGAAACATTAAATTCTAAAATTAAGAATGCACGAAAGGTAGCATAAAAAAGTGAAATGTTATTTTCCCTGAAAGGCAAAATAATAATAATACGAACTGTATGTGTCGGAAAGCAAAGAAAAATTACCTCGGAGAAGCACTGAATTCGATTTCAGAATAAATTTAATTTAACCTCATGGTAGGCGTTTGGGATGAATGTAAAGGATGAAATTAATAGGACAATGTAAAATATTAATGGAGTTGATACTTACAAAAGAATACGTTGACAACGTATTCTTTTATAAGGCTTGCTTGCTTGCAACTTGAATTCTAATTGAGGAATAGAATGAGTACCGAGTGGGTTGGTGTTAAAAGTCAATATTCGGATCAGGAAATAAAGAGGAATATTTAAAAACATTAGTCGTGGCATTTTTAACAAAGAAGCCCTTAAAATGAAATCAAAGAACGCAAGTGATAATTATCCGAATGGAATTTTTTATTTGCAATTGAATATTCGATTCCCGATTCCTATCATCATCAGAGCGTTTTTTTCCTTATTGGTACAATAATGCATCAATCAAGAAATTCAGGTATAATGGAGTGATTTATTGGTTATTTATTATTTCCTCCGAAATTTTCTGTGCAACAGGTCTATTGCACGACATGGTTCTTGAAAATCGTCAGCGAAAAAATTGATGCTTTCAATGAATTTGGAAATATTGGGACTTTAATTAAAAAGTGATTGATAATCTAGCTTTAATATTTCAAAAATAGACTACTGAATCATGCAGAATACCAAAATTTAACGATTAAGTGCTTTGTAAGCTTGTAACATGTTCACAGTGTTTCTTTTTTTGATTTGTGGTTAGATTTAGGGAAAATATTAGTAATAAATACGCCAAAAACTTTCTTAAACGATCTTCTCTTTTGATATGTGTGTGATGGATTGACTTAAAATCTTTAAGGATGAACTTAACACCCTTGATAAAAATTATCTTTGAACTTTATTTAGGGTGCAAAGTAGAAATAGAAGTTATCAGGGCAAGGTCTTTGTTCAATATATTTTTATCATGCGGGCAAACGTTTCAACAGATAAAATTTGCAGTTCTTAACAAATCACTCTGACCTATTGTTATTAAAAAAAGGGAATCGTAAAAGGAATAAAAAAGCAAATTTCAGACTTCCAATTTGGCTTCAGCTATTTGATCATTATTAAATTGTCAAGAACCTCCTATTTAATAGCATTTAGTATCAATTGACTTTTACGAAAATACAAGGTACATATAAGATGATAATAAGATCAACGCTGAAGAACAAATTTTGTTTTCAGGTATCTAATGAGCGAGTATTTGGAAAACTCTCAACTACCGCATTTTAGGTTGTGTTCTTGTTTAATTTATATTGGCATGAATATATTATACGTGAACTATTCAATTACAATCACCATCTCTTCTCAGAGTTTACTCGCTCCTTACTCGGTCAACCCCTTTTATTGTCAGTATTCTTCTATACCACTGCATTTCTCGGCTACTGTTTTATCACTATAAGAAATTGCGTGATGGAGATAAATGGATGTCACTTTTGAATTCGAAACGAATACTACATAAATATCAGACAATAGACCTATTGGGGAAAATTATTTTGTTACTCATATGCCATTAAGGGGCTAATTATAAATTTATAGAGACATTGTTGCTTCAATTTCTGATGGAATGAACGCAACGAAGACTAAACGCTGATCCGGATAAAGGATTAAAACTCTGAGACCTGGCGTTAACACGTGTGAGCATCTCATTAAAAAAAATATTTTCACTCCGGTTCATCCCATTACTCTCAGATACACGAAATGTACAATTTATGACAAAGCGTCATGTCATAAATTGTGAGCAACTGTATTTGGGAATGAACGTAAAAAGAACCTAAAACAGGTTGGAAGCACTTGCTTGTCAGGGACAGTTTAATGTCTAGAGGCGCAATATATTTTGACGAGGAACGAAACCAACTTTAATGCGCCTGAAAGAGGCAAGCGACTACTTTTTGCGATTCAGTAGCTCACACCTCTCTCTCGGTCCGTATCTCTCAGCATTGGAGCATTTAATCCCCGTCAGCACCTGCTGTCTCCTCGCGAAGATGGATCCAATTTGCCGATGAACTCATTCGGAGCTCACTCGGCTTCAAATTGTCCTTCAGTGTATCGACAGCAGTCATCGTCATTAACCTTCGCATCTCCTTCACGGTGGCGCACTCGTATAAGAGGCGGCCGACCTTCTGCAGCTCGTAAAACCCGCGCAAGTTTGCGCGACCATCTCTTGCCTCCCCCTTCCCCTCAAAACGGAGAGCCTTCATCTCCGATATATTCCAGCCGTTATCTCCGTCGTTCCCTCCATTCCGCTCTTCTTTCCCTTATTCTCCATCATCGCATATCCCCCCCTCACTCTATTTCTTTCCTTTCCACTCTCTGAGCCCCTTCCCCACGCTGAAATTCCTCCGAGTGATACCGTTTTCTTCTTCCTCCTGCGTGCCCCCATGCCAAACCTCCCGATTTTCATCCATTCTTTATCGGCCTAATACATATTCGTCTCGCTGGCTAACACGGCCAAACCTAACACCCATCACCGCTGAACCTTACTCAGAGATCAGAATCTCTCTGTGGAGGGAAAAAGGGGACGATGAAAAAGGGCTCCATTCTCTTTCTCTACTCGCTCCATCGCTTTCGCATTCCAATTTCGTTCCCGCTCCCTTTGCTCTCTTCCCGTCCAACTCTCCCCCCCCTCTACATGCTATGCCTCTTCACCTTCTTAGCATAGCACTCAAGTCTGTTTAATCCACCCTCTATCTTCTCTCCTGCTTCCTACTCTTCACCCCAACCATTCGCTGTAAAGAGGTAAACATAATTTTCAGTGGAATTGTATTTCAACATCTTGCATATCAGAGTATAACTATCAAGGATGCGTGATATACATGTAGTTGATTGCTTTTTATGGGGTTGAAACCCGTGTGATTTTATAACAGAAGAAGGATTCAGATGAAAAAAACTATGATATTGCTCTTCATTCTACGTCGGCAACCGGTACCATGAACTTTAGGTCTAGCACACGTAAGGGGCAAGGCAAATGAAACGCGGAAACCTCTCGAGAGCTTATTTAATATTGTTACAATGAAACATTTTACTCAGCGAAATGTCTTTGACGAGCATCAATCTGGTTTTTGTAGACATTATAGCCCAAAATCGGCTTTGATAAAGGTAACTGATGATATTAGCCGATCTATAGGTACAAAAATTGTAACAGTTCTAGTAGAGTTTGATCTGAGCAAGGCCTTTGATTCAGTTGATCACGACATCCTACTATAACGTAAAATTCAACTTAATTTCACTTATTCTGCCCTTCACTGGTATCGCTCCTATCTGTCTCATCGCCAGCAAGCTATATGAAGACGTATCACTTTCCCCGCCGTATTACGTGAAGTTCCACAGGGTTCAATTCTTGGACCACTATTGTAAACAATTTTCATCGAAGAGTTCGCTAGCACAATAAACCATTGCAAATATCACTTTTACGTCCTTGAGTACTCCCCTTCGGAAATTAACCACACCATTACGTTGGTCAATGAATATATCCAATTCATATGTGACTGGCTGACTAGAAATCGATTAAAACTTAATGCCATAAAAACAAAGTCAAAAATCTTTGGAAGCGCGCCTTTTGTAAATTTGCTGCTCTCAAGTGACCTCCCAAACATTAACTGTCTAAATATCCAAAGTAACTGCTCAAACGTTGTCAACACCCTGGGAGTTTATCTAAGTAACATCTTAATCTGGTGCGAGCAAGTAAACACCGTCTCAAATAAAATTACCAACATAATATACAGGATCAGTTGTTTCAGGCACCTAATCCAAATAACAATGCGACAGTGGTTGGTTCGGTCTTTAGTACTTCCGTATTTTGAATACTGTTCAGTTGTTTACCCTGATGTGAACAACAAACTAAGCAATAAATTACAGACTTCACCATCCCTGTTTATAATTTATTTTAAATATCGGGTTTGACGGTCAGGTGACTCCCTGTTATATAAAGTTGAATTGCCTAAAACTGGAGCAGAGGCAAAAATTTCAAAAAGCGTTACTATTATTAAAAATAACTAGCTCCAAAACTCCATCATATGTGTATAAAACTTCATTTTTAATGCACAATCAACCATGAGATCAACCCGATTTGCTAAGACATTTCATATCCCAAAATACCGCACAGTAAAATGTGAGAAATCATTCTTTACCTCGTCCTGTAAACTATGGAACTCCTTTCCAAATCATATCAAATCATCTATAAATGTTTTACAATTCAAAAGGAGCATGGCTGCGTATTTGTTTTCTTCAGGAACCTGATTTTTTATTTGAGTAAATTTGAAATATGTTATTAGTTATTATGATTATTTGTTGTTTTTTGTAATTGCGGTTATTAGATGTCTGTTGATTCAATCACAAAAATATTTTTTTTGGCCCAAGATTTTTATATTTTTTGCGTAATTCACCACAGTTTGTGTCATTTTATTTTATGTATTTTGTTACTTGCCCAATGGTAGCATGTATTTGATTTATTATCTAAGGGACTTCGCTCGCAGAACATTAAGTTTATTTCTGTTTCTCTGTTCCTCCTCTGCCACCCCCGAATTAATCCTAGCACCTCTCTCCTCCATGACCTCGATCATGGATCTTCATAAGGCGTGCGCTAGCGCTATCGTTATTTTTTTATTTAACTTATGTCAGCGCAAACGTGATCTATATTCTTCATTTTTCGCACAGCACTTCAAATCGCTTAATAAAATCAGTGGAGCTAATTTTATAGACGGTTATCGTTAACCCTGCGCTACTTTAGGGGTAAGCGTTATCAATACAGATTGCGATAACGCGAAAGATGCATCCGTGATTCCATACTGTGATTGGTGTGCACACACCTGCTCCCAGAACTCTTGCGTAAACGTAACTTCCCTTACTCACCGAAATTGCCCCAATCCGCATTTTTCAAAAATTCCAACACCTCGCGGCGTTTCCAACCACCAAACCCTCGTTCACAATCACCACACCCATCTCTTAAAGCCTTTCATCTCTCTCTTTCTCTGTCTTTCCCTTCCTTCCCCTTCATCCTATTCTCACCATTCAACTGCTGCTCTATTCCCAAAAGCCGAGATTTTTATCCTTATCCATCGCCCTCAATCGTCCCCTCTTTCCCTGTAACCTGGCCGAAGCCGTCTCCGGTCCCTTCAAACGCTTCTCCTCTTCCTCTTTCACACGTTTTCCCTTTATAGGTACTGCACCAAAATCTCCACCATGGTGGCCTTCTATGTCCGACCGCCCTTTTCTGCCCATGCCATTACTCCCGATCTCCATTGGTCGAGATATACCCTCCAGCCCTCACCCCAGAGCAAAGTCCGAGAGCAAGACTCACTCTCTATTCGTCCTCCATCTCACAAAGTGCAAGCACACGCTCCTTTTCCATTCTGTTCATCCCAGCTGCCTCCTCATGTGACTCTGGCCGTTTAAAATTGGTAAAAAATCCATGAGTACATACATGCATACCTCTTGCAGGCCTCTCTCCTCCCATGCCTTATTTTTTCCATTACCTTTCTCTTTGTGCCCCGACCGCTGTGTCTTCCCAATATGTCCCCTAAAATTTTCTATCTTCTCCCCCCCCCCCATTTATCCTTCGCATTATCGGAGTCATTCATTTTTTTGCGGTTGAAACCTCCACCGTTTTGAATCGGATCATTTTTTTCTGGGCAAAAATGAAATTTGATGCAAATATCCGACGTGAGATTTCTATCGGAAATTTCCTTTCAATTATTTTTCAATCGTCCGTTAACCCTGTATCGACAACAATAACTCATATAAAGTAGAAGACCTGTTTGCTCATAACTATCGATTCTTATTGATTATTTTTGGGCATATTATCCAATAAAGAATCGTCCATCAACCATAATTCCCCCCTCTTTCAAGGTTTTTCTATTATGTGATGAGGCATAACGGCCGAAAGTCTCTTTTACTGGGTTATATTCGTCGGTTTCTGATAACACACGTTTGTATATATTTCCTCGGAATATGCGTCCCAACTCTCATTCTTCCGGCGCAAAGGGGCTGCAGGTGTCTCGGAAACATTTCCTGGAGATAAAATTAGAAAAACATTGATTTTTCGTGTTTTTATTACGCCTGATGCTCATGAATCCTCTTTGAAGACTAACATAACCATATTTGTACATGGTGGTATCGTACCTTTCAAGCATCTACATCTACGCAATACCGTGAAAGCTACCGATATGGATGTGTAGCAGGAGGTGAATGAAGAACACCAAACATGCACAATTGACATGCTACTAGGCTACTACATATACACATTTTAGATAATAGAGTCACATGTCGCTAGATGGCTAGTTTGTGAATAGTAATAAAGGGATTATGGGTTATAATGGCATTTATCTAAATATATTTATCTGAATTTGTTTCATTTCATTTATTCACAAATATAAAAGTACAAGATACATTGTCATATATAAACATACGCTTCCAATGAGTATTATTACTGTTCTGGAATTACATCATCAATAACATTTGACTTTGCTGACTTGATTAATTCACCAATATAATAAGAAAGTCAAAATACAATATCTTGTATTAGCATGCTACATAATAAACACAATGATAAAAAATGTGAGATATGATGCTTATTTAAATTGCATAAACATTCAATGTTCACAACATAAAAATAAAAAGCCAATGTAACATTCACTTTTATACATTATATTAAATTTAATAACATCGGTACGTAACACATAATATTTCGCTTCATACATTTTTAATTATAAGCCCTTAATAGAAGATTCTTTACCTATCATGCATGGTTTGGTAATTTTAATACATGCAACATGCACTACAGCAGTGGCGGATCCAACCCATATCTCGGGGGGGGGGGGGGCAATATCTGCCAATATGCTATATGATATATTGGTGGTATGGAATATCACCTAATTGGTGGGGAGGGGGGGTTCCCACCATAAAATTGTAAAAATATGAAAAAAGAATAGTGAATTTGCATGCAGGTTTTTCTGGTTTTCAGCATATTTTCACATTTAAAATTTTTATACTATTTGACTATTGCCTTATGACTTAGGCAGCAAAAAGCTTTGGTTTACCTTCGTTCAAAGACATTTTTATTTCTTCCCTGAAAATCTTACTCTTACCTACTTGTATTTAATATGTCCAAACTACTACACTGTTTTACGCTACTCTGAACTACTAAAAAATGCATTGTCATCGACAGTAAAGTATTTTTAATTTTGGAAAGTTGAGCTTAATGCTTTGTGATATTCACTAAAAAGCAAAATAACATGATTATGAGAATACTTTGTAGTTAATTAGAACTTAGGAAAAAGGTTCTGATATAAGTAATAAACCTATCCTACAACGATAATTTATAATTATGCCCAAATTCATGAAAGACTAAGAAAGTAAAAGCACAAAATAATTAGTATTCAGAAATTTAATTACAACTCTGTTACAAACTACTTGCATTCTAAATAATTACTTGTAAGTGTAATCTTCTTTTTCCTCCTTTAGCGTAACGTTCAAGCACCTTGTCATTATGTACATCAATATCTTTGTGGATAAATAAAAGACATAAGCCATTCAATCTTTCCTCAACCATTCGGGTTCGTAGCCATGATTTAACAAGATTAAGGCTGCTGAATGACCTTTCAGCACTTGCAACACTGATTGGCAGTGTGATAAGAACTTTCAATAAATTTCTTACTGTGGGAAATATATCTTCATCACAGCTCTTCAACCACTTACAGTAACCGAAATTTTCTTTTCTTCCTCTTTCTCCATCAACCACTTAGTTTTCCAAATATTTATTTCCCCATCAATTACAGCTTCAGATTGAACAGGTAAAAGATGCTTGAAGTTCCTAACCACCTTCTGAAGCCTATCTTTGACATTTACTTTTTCATTTGCAGCAGTGGTACTGGAGTTCAGAATGCATACTGGCAACAATATATTTAAATTTAAACAGATGAAGGTGTCTTGGGAAAACCTTGTCTGAAGATCAACAATTACATTGTCCAGAAGTGGATTGTACATGGATCTTCTGTAGTAGTCTACAATTGTGTCAGCGTCATGGCTTTCTCTGTGACGTTGCTTCTTCACGATTCTTGGCATTACTAGCAGCACTCCCAGCTTTTCGACAGTGGTTTTGGCCTCACAATATATCTCTGTAAAGGACTCATCGCAGTTTTTTCTACTGTCCTTCAAAGATGTCGGAGTATCTTGTACAGCCTTGTTTAGGTCACCGGCTGGCATTTGCAGTACCTTACTCAGTGTAAGCGTTCTTTTCAACATGTCAATCAAACACATGAAAAAATAAAATCTGTGTAGGTCACTGATTTAATATATGGTGCAGCCTTTTTGGCCGATTCAGACTCCTTCCATTCACTTATTTCTGTGAAGGCATCTACTATTTCCGGTAAGGCAAAGTAAAATAAAATTACAGCATCGTACCTTTCCACCCATCGAGTCTCACAAAGACTAACAAGCTGACCTTCTAATTCATAATGACATTTCTTTTGGATGACTGATTGAAAAACGAAATAACTTCCTTTATTATTCCAACAACATTTTTGATGGTTTGGATTTTGGTTGACTTCGAAAGAGAATTATTCAAGGCATGGTTGTAGCATAGTAGCCGTTTTGCATTGACCACCTCTCTTTGGATCTCTGTGATACTACCGACTTCTTCCGAAGTCAAAACAGATGGTCCATCTGTACCGATTCCTACACAGAGACTCAAATCTAAACCCAGTTCTTTCATATTTTCTAAAACTATTTTACCAAGAGTCTTCCCAGTAAGTTTTGTTTCCGTCTTTTCTGTGAATCGCACATCAGTCATATCTGCAGCAGACTTGTATGCATCAATGAATGCAATTAAATCTTCCCTTATAGTTTCTTTGTACAGATACCTTACAATTAAGGCAATTTGTTCCTTGCGAGACAGATCAGGTGTTTCGTCGAACAAAATTGACCAATATTTAGCTTCATGAATTCGTTTTAGTTTTTCTTCCCCACAACATTCTATCAATAAATTTTGAGTAGTTTTACTAATATAGGTAGCACGGGAAGATTCACTTTTTAGATATTCCTCAAGTATTTTGTCACCTGCATTTACCCTGAACTGCAACAGGGCTTTGAAATTACATTGGTTTACAGTTGAGGCCACAGGATTAATGGGGCCGTCATCCCTATGACCCCTTAGAGGGATGTTCTGACGTCCAAGCAAGATAATGGTTTAAATAATAGGCCTCAGCCTTTCACGATTTTCGGTAACTTGACGAAGACGTTCAGTACATACTTGATTGACTACCTCTTTTTTTTCTCGGGGGGGGGGGGGGGGCAATTGCCCCCTGTGCCCCCCCCCCCCCACTGGATCCGCCACTGCACTACAGACTACTATAACAATATTTCACCTACCTATCGCTTTGCCTTACTACCTATTGTGATCTCTAATGATGCGTGGGAAAAATGACATTTTAAATCTATCAGTGTGACAATCCATCTCTCTAATTTTATTTGTCTGGCCAAATCTAGCATAATACGCAGGTGTTCTGAATATATATCTAAAATTTAGCTCCAGCAGCTATCCGCTACAGGAGATTTAATCTCTACTTTGATCTATGATATAATGATGATTCCCAAAACAAATCTTCTGTTAGTTCTGATACACTACTAAACCAGTCGTAACCACTTTCAACAAACCTAGCTGCTCTACGCTGCACACTGTCTACTTCTCTGATTAAAATTAATTCATTCAGATCCCCTTATACTGGCTGCATATTCAAGTTCACATTCACATTTCCCTAGTTCTCCTTTAATAAATCCTAGCTTTCTCTTGGCTTGGCCTCATATTTCCTGGATATGTCTTCCCCGTGATAAATCTTAAGTAATTGTTACACTGAATTACCGTATGGGTTCTAGGTTTTTAATTGTCATTTTACTAATACCATGGGATTGCTCAAACGAATTATTCCTCTTCCAAAAGTTAATGGATATGCAATTTTTATGGTTTAGTTCCAACTTCCATTTATCGCGCCATGCTTGAATTACATCTAAATTTTTGTTAAGAGATTCCCTATCTCATTCATTTGAAATACCCCTGTACACTACCGCTGAACTGCACTTAAATATTTTGTGGTATAATTTTCCAGATGATTCTAGATTTATTTAGGTTCCTTCTAATATTAGTTTGCCGTTTCATCATCATCATATGTACACATAGTAACCATAGCAAACACCGGATTTCAAGAAGAGTGATAGGATATATTGGGTGTTTTAATTTGAGCAGATCATAAGAATTTTCTTCTGTCTAAATGAATATGTATGTAGGCGAGTTCACTGCTCCACTCAAGATTCCTAATTCCGAATTCAAATTAGTTGAGGTGCTAACTCTTATTCGTCGCTGGGTATATTTCTTCAAGGATGGCTCTCATTAGGCCCATCTTGGCCTCATTGTTCAGCTACTGTATCTGGTCACTGTTGCCAAGGGAAAAAAATGACTACTAAGGTCATTTGCAATCTTAAGGGAAGATGAGTATTTGGTTAGTGGGAGGAGTATTTATGAACTGGAGTAAGAATGGTGTGAAACCCTGGCATCGGCATTAGCTTGCTAACATCGAAATATGCTAAGGGGTCCACGGTTTAATCTCTCATCCGACGAGCCGATTGCTGCTCTGGATGTAATGTTCACATAGCACTGAAATAGGAACTATTATACCCCTGCATATTCTTCCAACGCTAGAACACATCATCTTTTCAATACCAAGATGGGAGGCCAGGATTATATAGCCACATCGCCACCCCGAACAGCAAAAATTTTGATTGCTTGATTATATTATTAAAACTCAATAACGAAGAGTTACTGCCTCACTCATTATTTATCGTCTTGTCCTACTTAACTTTTTCATTTTTTTCGTTGCAGACCATCCGCAGCGTTCACGACATTATTAAAAGGGCAAGACGTGACTTCATCTTCATTTTATAAAATTAAAGCTTCAACTGAATGGAGGATATTCCTCATCGACTGTGGTTCAAGGGTGAGTGCTGCATATTTATGATTATTGTACTACCATATTAGCTTATATATCACGCGTTTATTTTTCTCGCCTCTCTTGGCAATTCTGATTGAGGGAATAATATTATGAGTCATTTTGTACTTTTGCTCGGACTTCGATCGCTAAACTATTCTTTTTAGACTGGCCAAGAGTTCCATACCCTATGGTAAGGTGATGGTAATGTTCGAGGTAATTTCTCAAGCATGTGCGATATATTATAAATCAATTAAGATACGGAAAGGTAGCTAGGGAGATGTGGGAAATGATAGTAAGTGGTCAGAAAACAGTGAAGGAGTTAAAATTAAGATCAGTCTTTAAATGTTTCGTCAAGAGCGAGGGGGTCACATGGATGCGTCAATGTGCGTCATTCTAGGCACTTCGTGGGACTTTTTCGATTTATGGAACTGATTATACATAGTTTGTGATGCCTGCCTGCCTGATGTTAGTGTTTTTAATATAAACCGCACTCATCATATTTTGTTTGACCATATTTCTTGATAAGTTGTCCGATTCGTCTTATTATTTTCTACGTTTACAATTTTGCGCTATGATCAATAGGTTCGTCTAGATCGTCACGAAGTGTCATCTAGGTTAGTTATAGACCAATTTCTCTGCACCTTTGAAATCATACACCTTCATTTGGAATAAATGAATGAAGTACTTAGAAAGCGTGATCAAGTTGCGTCCAACTGCTTTTCATCATCATCAACCAATCCTAGGATTTGTTTGACGCAGCCCTCCACTCGATTCTTCTATCGCCCAACGTCTTCATATTAACGTAGTTCCTCTCTTTCACGTCCTTTATGACCTGTTCTATGTAACTCATACGAGGCCTGCCTTTCCATTCTTCCCGTTCACATTTCCTTCGACGATTGTCTTCATCAGGCCATCGTGTCTTAAGAAACTACTTAAGATGCTTAACTGCTTTTACTGTACCAAATTTTGAGCTCATGTTCTCTTACATGATATATATCTGCCGAGTTTTTTTCCACCTCTTCCGCATCTATTTACTGCACCTATCTTTGAATCCCAGAATAAATCTTGAATGACGTATTCTTTTTGATAAACACTGCTCTTTGAGTTTGGTTGGTGTAATGTTTCTTCTTATTTAAAGAAAAGTCAGGTTAAACTGAGTTCTCATCATTTAATTTATAGCGCTTCGCTTTTAGTGGTTGAATTTTTCTGAATTAATGAATGAAAAGTGATGTGATATAATTCTGCATAAAGAAATCAACTCAAATATTTGAAGAGCCTTGAAAAAAGCCTTGCATAACAGAAGTTTATATTTATTGCCTTTACATATTTATCCCTTCTGAGGATCGTTTCGGATCCACCAAACCTTAAGGAAACCCATTTTGTAGTAATTGACAGAATTATTTTTGGCATTTGTACTGTACCATTTGGGAAAGGAGGAAGGGTGGAGAGACATCAGCCCCCTTCTCAACGAAAGGCGCCAAGGGGGCCACAGCTTAAAATTCCATCCAACGAACCAAGTATTGAGCTCGAGTGTTCTCGGAAAAGCACTTAAGTAGGGTCCGGTTGACCAGTGAAACATATTATCCACTGCCGGGATTCGATTATGGGCTCTCCAGGTGCGAGGCTAGTTTCAGTACTCTAGCCACTACTCCACCCGACCCCCCTCTTTTTCACATCCTTCACCACTTTATTTATTTATTCCTTGCATAAGCATGTATACATAGAAACATATCTTTAAATAAATTCAGTTAATAAAATCGAGCAACTTACTTCTTGTATGTTCTGCATATGACCCTATTATCAAGCATGTTTCCATTAAGTACCCTAGATGCGTGTCAATAACGCTGTTTGGTGATCTTCACCCCCTGCCACACACCCTCGTGGTGGCTCACAGGGTACTGCGTAGATGTAGATGTACTTCAGTATACAATAATACATTCAGTATTTCATTTAATACTGTACCACACACTAATTGAAATGAAAGTCGACAGGAACCTATTGATCCACTTAAGACCAATAAATAACTCAGATATGGTTGGGTTTCTATGCAAGTGTGGGGGAAATTTTGCAATGTATATGTTGGAAGAAGCTGTTATCGCTTGCCCTATTTTTTGTTTTGGAACTTATTTCTATAAGTTCTGCTGAGAAGTATTGATATCAGTAGCAAATATTAAATACTGCTGATTCTTGAGCTGTTAATCTGATATAATGCAGTCATAATAATACAAGCTATTCAAGTTTTCTTTACGACTATCTAAGCGGATACTTTAGCCTGTTTGTAATGCGGGCCTGGTAATTTTAAAACCGAAACGATGTAATTTTTTTGCCTGACGGTTCTTGTTTTGTATTCTCTTAAAAATATTAATTTATTAACACAAGCAAACGTACTAATTAGAGTCACAAGAATGAGAGTTCCTGAAATTAGTTAAATTGGAGCATTTAGCTAAAGTAAGCTTGGCAAATATTTATATGCAGCTGGGTTAACATTTTAAGCCATTTAAGACGTATCAGTCAAGATTGTACTCTTGAGCTTATCCAATCGTCAGTTATTTTTCACTGCTTTGGTGCCTCCTATTTTTTTCTTGAATTAAAGTCTTAGAGCTCATTCTTAAGCAGTTAGTACTTTAAGCGCTTGTACTCTCAACTAGTTTGATGCAAAACGCAAATGGAATTTGTTACTTTTTTCATTGCACTATTTTGTCCCAACCCGTATATAAAACTACATTCTTTGTTTTCGCATATATATTTATATTAATTTGCCTATGGCATACCTATTTAAACGGCACAGTGTGCAATTTACTACTCATTTATTTAACCTGAGGTTTTGGACCACGAAGCTCAGTAAATCTTACCCATATCTTATATTTTCGTACGTTGTTGCAGAGTTTTTTTGTTTCCTTCATTCTGCTAATAAGGCACCATATGGAAACGTTTTACTATCCTTGGGTTATATCTACCCATTAATAGCCCTATTATCCAAATAATGCATTTATAGCCATATAAAAGAGTCAAGCAAAGTTCGGTCTGCTTTGATTCGTGCCTACCCTTTAACCTAAGCTTACTTTGGCTCAATTGATTTGTTCCACTAGCAGTATTTTTATCCTAATCTCTTATATTGATCACGAAAATATATTCTTAGAGTAACTGCACTCTATGATTTTTTGGGACTTGGATGTCTGGTAATTACACTTAGTCAACCCTCGAATTTATTTCTTTCAATACACTTTCTAAACGACGCCTATGGTTGTCGACGGTGCATGCGTTGAAGAACATAAAAGAGATATCAGTGAATTGAGGGAGAACAATGACAAGATTGCCGTTAAATAACTTGAATAATGCACTAAAATCTATTTTACGTCGTCGATAGAATAGAGAAAGGTTTAACTGAACCGGAGTTAATGTGTCATGGGTAATTGGAGTGTGCGATTGGTCTTGAATGGAGAGGGATGGATATCGTATGGGAACATGGACTGCGTGGAGGGTGGGTGAGTGCGGACGGATTGAGGACATGGACATGGCGCGTAGACGGAATGGGTGATGCTGCAAGGGAGAAGAGATGGGCCCCCCTGTTCCATCGAAGTCAATATTCGGCGGCAGTGGCAAGAAATGAATAAATATTAATGTGAGTCGGTATGCGGGGGTGCCTTCTCTATTGGGGATGACAGCGGATTACAGAACAGACGGATGGCCGAAAGACTGGAGTGGAGACGAAATGGTGAGAATGATAAAAAGAAAGGGGACTGGAAGATGGTGCACGGATGTAAAGAAATAACGTTGGGTCGAAACAAAGTTGGCGAATGAGAGGAAGGATTGTAGAACAAGTTTCAGTTAGAAGATAACGATTTCCTGTAGATGGTTAAGGTTGCCATAACATCGGTGGATTTAGGGGGAGTAAATTACTTCCTAACGTGCCATTTGGCTCACCTTTTTTCAGAATTTTCACTGTGATCTTGGATCCTTTTAGTTCATTTATAAGACCATGTAATTTTATCACACGCATTTTTAGTTTCAGCATGAGATTTTTTATATTTTATTTTTACTGATATGTTCATGACACAAAATAACTTCTTTATCACTAATTTCCCGTAAAATATTTTAATGTTCGTTGTTAATGCTGTTGTTGTTGTTGTTGTTCACTTTTTGCTTTCCCTCGTCTTTTTTCGTTGAGATTGTCATGGATTAAATAGAACGTTGGTGTTACTCTCATATGGTTGCCGTCTAAGCTCCAACTTCGCTGGGAAATACTTGTGATCGTACAGTTTAATGACAATGGGTTTCCCATGCATGCATATTAAAAATTGCCAATACTATTGACATGTACTTAGAATCAATTTATTTAGTTTCCCGGTTCAATGTATAGACACCGTATGGCAATTTAAACAAATTCATTCCTGAATATTTTTGCACTAATATTTTCTCTGCCATCACTTGCCACCATTTTCTTTCTCCGTGCTATTTGGAAATGTTTATGTCGCAGTCTGTTAACTTACACATGCGTGAATTTCAGGTATGTATCATTATCTGGGTGAAATATCGGCTTCACTAGATTCAACTCAATTTCCTAAATCTATTTATTAAGGGTAACCGACTTCAGGATAATCGGCAAATCTGCATCTCCAGCTAGTCAAGCTAGTTCTGTTAGTAAGTTATAAATTCAGCTTCGAGAAGAATATATATACAAATTGTGCATTACATCATTACTTTTTTGCATATCTCATGTTTTCGAGAAAAAAAACTCGGGCATCTAGCAAGGGTTGGATGCCGGATGAGCGGCGTTCGCTGAAGTCGAGAGCGAAGAAACATTGAAAGGGAGAGGAGTTTTCGTTTTGTCAGCAGGAGCAGAAAACTAGATGCTTACACAGAAGTCCGTAGCTTTTATTTTTCGTCGAATGATACCCTCTCCACGATGCAATTACCATATGCTCCAAAATGTCGGGTAAGTTTGCAGATGAAAGAAGTCCCCGTTGGTTGGACTTGAATGAAAGAAGAGATTTACAAAGTTTTTTTAAGAAACTAAAATGCCCGCGGAAAAAAGTTAAAGGAGGTTATTCCGTTTCCGTTTCATAGAAAGTGAGCGGCGTATCTAAAAAAAACACAGCCTCTTAGGTGGTATGATGTTAATTATATCAGAGTAAAAAAATTATAATGACTGTATGCTGATGCCATGGAACAATATAATGTGAATAAAAATAGCAATTTGTGTTATGGGATTGTGTGTGTAGTGTAATAGTGTAATGCATTGTGTATCGTTGAAAGAAACAGCTTGTTCAATTTTTAATATCCAAAATGATTATATATTTATGCAGTAGTCAAATATAACTGAAGAACTTTTCCACACAAGAAATATTTATAATTGCTTGAAACGTGTTTTCACCTGCAAAGGTATCAGAAGACCAGATAATGGCTATGTTAGCTGGGACATTTGCAAAGAAATTTTATGCAGAAAAGTGATATTGTTTTATTTGACTTCTCTTTCTGTCTTTCATTAGATGAAGCCTGATATTGCGGACTCTGAACATATTGATTTGCCTGGCAAAGACAGAATCATCTAATGAACTCCTTTAGGACTACTGCCGTAGCTTATTTAATGAGAGACGGCTAGGTATTGGCGATAGACCCTTGACAAATGACCCCTAAGGGCTATAGGGCAAGACGTTCCATCCTATGAGTGCAGTTCTCTACCTTCCATCCACATGTCACTCAAGTGGAAACTAGTATTCCTTTGAGCAATTTGTGACACGTTGTGACTTTCCAGCCCGAGAAACAACTCTCAAGCCTCGAAACGGTACAGACTTTTAGACTTTTAGCAGTTATCTTTTATTTTCCCATATCGTTAATTTTCCTATACGTTTGAAGCCAGATCATTGGATTTACGTGACTACGAATTTGTGTTTGTTATTTTTAGAACCTTTGGGTCAGGAAGATATTCGAAAATTTATTATAAAATGCCATTTTAGTATCTTGTCCAATTGATTCATTATTGCTTTCTCAATTGCCTGGATATGAAATTTGGCATTTTATATCCCATTATCTTAAAATGCGTCAAGGAAATTTAAGCTTCTCATATATGTCTCAAAGCTTTTTAATTTTTTATGCTAATTTCCTCAATACTAGTAGCTAATTTCTTCATACTTTCTACCAAAAGAATTTTTTTTTGTCCTCTTGATTGTATTTGATTCAGAAATTTGCGCGCAGTTAGGGTAATTATCATGATACTCCTTGTAGGTTCTCTATTTCGAGGAGAGGAATGACACATCATCAATTACTGTTGATTTTCATGCATTTTGAGGTAAATACTATGCTAATACTAAATTATCTATAACAGCCAAACCACATTGAATGCTAAGTTACTAGATAAACAGTAATCACTGACTAATCTGTTTATGAAAAATAATATTAAAGTTTTTGAAAAGAAATTCCTGGGGGTCCAATGAGCAGCTTGAACAAACTCTTATCTTAAAGTCTCCACTGTTTAACATTTAAAACCATTAATTCGTTTAATCTTAGAGCACATGTGCGTAGTTTGCGTGGGATGAAAACATAAGCTTGTCTGCAATAACTGTCATTTTTAACAATGTTTCTCAACCCCAAAAAATTCCTGGAATATGGCGGGACATAGTGACATCTATTCAGTGCGACCCCCCATGCTCAGTAACATCCCCGTAAGGTGTAATTTGGATCGAAATGCGTGGAATACCATTTGTTTTCAGAGATGCGTGGGTCTTGACAAACTAACTCACCTATGCGGTCCGCCGGCTTTTTCTAGGAGTGGCCCTCGTCATTTCGACTATTTCCTCGGTTTCCCCAAAGCATACTTTTTTCTTGTTTTCGGAGAACTTTAGCGATTTCCTTTAAGTTCATATTGTTTTCTGGTAAATATGAAAGTTATATCGTAATTAACATTATTTAAAATAATGTTAATTGTGCACAAGACTTTTTTTATGCCACGTATCGTAGTGCCACTTCACTATACCTTTTATTCCTCAGAAGTCGATTTCTGCACCTACGATTACCAATGACAATAACAATGAACCGCCATGTTTACCAAATAGTTAGTTGCGAGCTTTGCGAGTAAACTGGTCTCCAGTTGTCGCGGTTTCGAGATATCACGGTCACGAACTGTTTATTTACGAGAAGTTGGTCATGAAATGTCGATTATGGGTTGATGTGGATGTGGTCCGTTTGTTATTACTTAGGTGTAACAAAAAGCTGAAATGTTCTCATAGGAATCAACAAGAGCGCTAAAACTATTCTGAATGCCTAAGGCAAGGGGCAAGGAAAGTATCTGCATTCTGTCAGATTGTATAATTCGGTAGGAATTGTATTTCCATTGCAAAGTGATTGTGTATGGTTTTACTCTTTGTTTTATATTCAAGCGTTCAATTTCTTTGCATGGTAAAAGTTTGATTAAAGATTACCAGCGATTCTTTAAGCTTTCTTCATTTCGTTTTGAGATAAGAGTATATATCGCCTGTCAAGAACATTTTATTTCCCAAGCTCCGTCTCTTATCTGCAGATATTGTTTCCTGCGTTAGGCTTTTACATGGAGCAGAAGATGCAAAAATTGAATGTATAATCGCGAATCGGGTTCGAGCGTACATTCCCAACGTTAGTCATTTGCAGTCCTCAGGGCGAGGACCGAGGGAAGGTAGGCAGGTATACGAACGAGCGAGTCTCAACGTCACGAGAGTGTACTCGACATCTTGTATGGCTGGAAAATGGAGCGTCTGGGAGAATAATGGACTTGGAGCTTTGTCACAGAAGTGAAGATGGTGGGAGAGGTGGATCAACGACAGATCTTTGGAGTAAGAGGAGAGACCAGGGTATATTATTTGAGGGAGGGGAAGTTCAAGAGAGATGGGAGGTGGGGAAAATGGGTCCATGGAGTGCGAGGGAGAGAGGGAGAAGCGAGAACCACATTGGTGTGAGTTGGCCGGGCCGAGGCAGTATTTATGAACGACAAGGGAAAGTGAAAGGGAAAAGTTTGACGAATGGCAGACGGGTAGGGGGGTCGCTACGGGGGAGTGGGGCACATTTAATGCAATAGAACCCCGAACGGGATCAAGCCCCTGTAACGCTCCCGCTATGCGATATGGATTTTCCATTAACGGCGGCTCTATGTCGGCATCCGAAGGAGTCTGAGAGGAAGATTGTCTTCGGTTGAAATGGATGAATTTAAAGTCTGTTGTGATTGTCTCGTAATGGAGAAAGGGCTATTGAAAAGTTTCTCGCTATTCATCCTGGGTTTCGATTGTTGAAAGGATAAAATGTCCGCTGTGACTGTATCACGTAGAAATCAAGATATCGCATTTAAAATGCTACATTTCGTTTCCCGCTTGCGATAGTCGCAGCTTTTCCTTATCAGTAAAGTGCTTAAAAATTTGGAAATTTCTTTTGTTGGTAGCAAAATATAAAACTTGTCCAATGTTAAGTGTAATTCAATTTTACTTTAAAATATTCTGAAAAGTAAAGTCCTGACCTGAAGTAGGTACTTCAGACCTGGAGACGCGAACTGAAACGTTGGCGAAACTGTTGTCACCCCAGAATGGACATACGTGGAAGAAATCCCGAAACGAATGGATCCTCAAACTAAGCACTCCGAGGAAGTCTCAATAAGGAATTCTGGAAAGAATTTAGAATCAATGAATCGTGGTATTAATTTGCGGTTTATTTTTTATCTTCGTTAAATGTTTCGTTAAATAACTATAATTCTGGATAGGAATGCGTTAGTTATAATTTTTTCGGAAGTAAAATATTTTTAGTTATAAAATCAGGCTCATTGGTTGACATTGCAGCCTTTAAACACCTAAAGAATAAAGTGTTCGTCTGAAATTGGTCACTGTTGTGTTGATCACGCGTAATTCATTTGTCGGCAATGCGTATAACTTTGAGCATTGTGCCTTAAGTACCAACTTTATGGTTAGCGGTCTTACATTATTCTGTCAGTCGTTTCAAAGTTAAGCCCATTTAACATGCTTTTAAAAATGATACTTGAAAAAATCTTATATTACAGAGTATGTGGCACTATAAATACTTTGGAGAGAGGCGTATTTTTGCCACCATAAATGCGTAATAGAGACAGCTGTTATACTTCTACTTCCTTTTTTTCGCCATAGCAAAAGTAACCGGAATCCGATCAATGAATTGATGTGTTCTTGTTAATCAGTTCTCATTATTGGCGCATCGGCGAGAGCATTTGTTCATTTAGCTAAATTTTTATTTTTATGGCCTCCATGGATCTCTGAATCGTCCCAAAAATTTATTTTAAAATGCTTCTCTTTGGATTTTTCAGTAAAGGTTGACTCATTGCTTTTTTAGAGAAATACTCAGAGTTGCATTTATTTTTGACAATTAGAGTTTTTAAGATCATCATCGGTAAGGAAATAAATATGCTATCACGTACAGCCTAAAACAGTTTCCATGGTCCCTTATTTTGCAGTTAGATTATAATACGATTCAGAGAAATTGTATTCCTGGACTGCGAATAACTTTAGAATTATTCTTGTAAGGAGTATTCTTCGTAAGTACGATTAGTATTTAAATTATAGTTTAAGTTTTTAATTGATTCAGTGTATTCTCTTGCTAGTCATTTCAATTCATCCGCGCTACCATTTCCTCCTGGTTATTTTGAAAACGAAAATCATGTTATCCATTATGCTATTGGATTTACATTTGATTGAACGCATTCAGAGTGTCGCTCCTGGGACTGCAATAATATTTACCGACGAATCGCTTTTGAAGCGCTTGCCCGTTGTAAACAAGCCTTTCGAAACTTTTTCGGCTATTATTCAATTCGGGTGACGAATAATTCTGGCGAATAAAAATTCAATGTCTCGGTCTCCATCAAGATGAAAAACGAGAGAGGCTGGAGAGAGAGAGTGAGGGAGAGTTGAAAAAACGCAAACAAAAATTAACGGGGGGGGGGGACCACCTCTGTGCTTGAATCGCACTGCTATTCGGCGTCGGTCTTCTGCGCCATCTTCCTCATTCGTTGCCGACCCAACCAACCAATCTCCACCCCTCTCCCCCACCCCTTCAGGGCGACCGCACCGAGAGAGCCTACCCACAGACCACCACCACAGTAACCTTCTCCTTCCGCCACGACCCACCCATTCCATTTCCTTTGCATTTCAACTTTTCCCTCTCTCTATCCCCCCACCCTCACTCCCTGTTAAAAAAAATCCTCCTTTCCCCTCCCCCCCCCTTCTCTCTCTCTCTCATTCGCATCTCGAAAAGTTAATTAAAAGTTTTTAAAAAGAAATGCTTTTTGTTCCTCTCCGCGAAGAGCCACCGCCGGATGCCATAGGGAGAAGAGCGGCGGCGTGTGTCGCGGGGTGAAGGAGGAGGTGGTAGGAAAGAATTTCAGCTTGGGGAGTTGGAGAGAAACTGTAAATGGGGGAGGAAGGGTTCAAAATGGACGGGGTGTGAGGTGTTAGGGGAGAGTTTGCGCGGATATCTATTCCCCTCCTCCTAGCCAAAAAATATCATAATAGTGAATAAATGAAACTCGTCTCTCTGATTTTCCTCCCGTGGTAGTCTTCTTTGAAAGCATCTGAGTGGCGTCATTGTTGGGTGGACCTTTTTCTCGTCACCTTCAAACTCTCTCTTTTACTGCTCTCTTCACCATCTTCACTGAAACCTAATCTTCTCGCAAGGAACGCATTTATGTATCGTTCCCTCCTATTCCGTCCGCCCTTTCCTCCAGTATGCGATCAGGACGGAGCGGTGGTTAAAATTTTCTTCCCTTTCACTGCGGAATGGAATCGAATCCTGGAGGTTGGGAGAACTTTAAGTGGATTTCTGGTTGCCTATACCTGTTAACTGCATAGAGATCATTTCAAGAACACTGCTCTACCCATAGGATTGAACGCAATACTAAGGACGTTGTGGCCCCTTTCCTTAATGGTTTCTTTCATGTTGGATACTTAGAATTCCTCTCTGGAATTTTGTCGATTTTTTTCTAAGCATTCCACCTATAACATACTACTTCGTGATTGGCACCACTTTTCCAAATTGTTTTCTCTGCCCGTTATTTCAACTTTCCCACTTTCTTCCTGCCGCCGTCTGCAGACGCTTTGCCACGTATGACCATATAATGACCACTCCTTGCAATAATGGCCGTTTGCCATCTGTGTAGCGCCCAGGGTCTTCTTTTTGCCTCTTCGGCTTACCTGACATCTTCCTACCAGGATCATAATTCTATTTTCCTCTAATTCTACCCCATTTGAACCCTTTTCCTCGCCTATTCCTACCCAACACATTTCTGCTGCATATGCACATTATGTTTTTAACACTTTCATTACGTTAATTCTATTCGTGCTCTGTTACACACTCTCTTGTACTGCCTACCTCATCGGCTAACATGTGTGTTTACACGAAACGTATTTATAGCTGCACAATTTCATATATACAGGGTGCGTTCCGAAAGTAATGCAATTAATATTTTTTTAAATAATTTATTGAACAGATTTGCGCAAACACTTCAAATTCTTCAAAGTACTGTCCTCGGCCCTCTACGCATAATTTCCAGGGACTCTGCCATGACCGGCACGCGCCCTGGAAGGCGTCTTCGGGGACCTCTCGAAAGGTCTTCGTCACGGCTGATTGGATTTCTTCTATGGACGAAAAACGGGTTCCTTTCAGGACTGATTTAATCCAAGGGAACAGAAAGAAGTCTGCTGGGACGACGTCAGTACTATAGGGGGAGTGGGGCAGCATTGGAACCTGGTGTTTGGCCAGGAACTTGCGGACTCGTAGTGCGTTGTTGCAAGGCGCGTTGTCGTGATGGAGTTGCCAGGTAGTGAGGATGTCTTTTCTTGTCCTGACGACCCTTTTTCGGAACCTTCCGAACACATCCACGTAGTGGGCAGCGTTAAATGTCTGTCCTTGAGGAACAAACTCCTTATGGACAACTCTTTTGCTGTCGAAAAAGACACCGAGCATTGTTTTCACTTTTGATTTGCTCATTCTAGCCTTTTCGTGCCTGGGGGACTGGTTGGTGTGCCACTCAGAATTGGTGTGCCACTTTAACCACCTCAAAACTTGTGAGTAGGACAGAGTAGAGTCCTAGAGTCCCCCTAAGCCTCACAAATCATTTTGTTAGTCTCCTCAAGAGATTTTTTCAGTTTAGCACAAAACTTAATCGCGTAACGTTGCTCGATCGTCGATTCCATTTTTTCCGTGACACGGTCGGCGCGCAGAGGTTTACAATAACTGATGTCCTGCCGATTCCACAGCTTGGAGAGCACTGAGATTGGTTTTGCGGCAAAGCTTAGCATCCACGCCACCTACTCCAAGTGGTCCGATTCCACTCCGACTAATAGCAGCTGCGTGGGAAATTCAATTGCATTACTTTCGGAATGCACCCTGTATTAACCAAATCAGGGGAAAAATTTCGTTAACATGTTTTTTGCCGGTTTAAGTGAATTTGAACTGACCACCACTCTAGTTGAATTTTTATTTGTAATATGACTTGATAAAGATACCGTTTACCATGAATTATTTGGCGTTTTATCGCTTTCCCTAACCGGTAGAAGACAATATTGCTTCTTTCCCTTTAAAATATTTAAAAGATTTTTAAAAGAATTTTCACGTTTATTTGCTGTGAATAATTGAAGTGGAAAGAAGCACTTATCGTGGAGAGAAATGTGTTGCTGTGTAGTGAATGTTGGATTAGTCGTAAGTTTATGGTGATTCCTGGTGATAAGTGGATGGAGGGAGAGAATTAATCATCGAGGAATAAGATATTAAGTCATAATGAGTACTTTGAACTATGGCAACTTATTCGCTTGTAATTTAGCGCATCCTACCTTGCAAAATGTGGTATTAGTCTTACTCATGTGCTGTTGTACTGCAATAGGCACGAGACTCGCCCTCGGTTGTTATTAGCTTTAAGTACGAATATCCGGTTGCCTGCCGCAGAAAGCCGAAACGTACAAGTTCTTTCTAGGAATTGATCCTGATTCCTCCTACTCAGGCCGATGCAACTTCGGTTGTTGAATCGGCCTGCACACTGTTTCGCACGAGTCGTTCGGCTATTGCGAAGTGACACAGCGTTTGGCCTTAAAAACTTTTTCTCAGCATCTATTTAAATGAAGGCTTATCCTTATATGCCAGTATTCCAGGGAGGATTTTTTTAATTATATAACACAGCTTTTTTTCTTGTAAGCTAATTCCTAATAGTAGCTTTCCATGGGATTTTCATAGCAACAACTAAATCCGAGTACTATGGTAGTTTTATTATTATTTTATTAAGCTTCTTGCCTTAAATATTTTAGTCTCTTTTTTATTATATCTCATGTAGCTTACAGTTGGCAAGAATTTTCTTTTAATTTGCGTTATTCTCCATTCAACCATTCATTATGTACTTTGCATCTTGCATATATCCTCATTATCATGTGTCAGCAATCCTAAGATTAGTATGATGCAGCGCTCCATTCCCAATTCTCATTCCCATTCTTTAAATATTTTTATGCTTACGTACCGTCTTCTCTTTTATATCCTCAACAACGGAATCTATATATTTCGGTGAGGACTTCTTTTTCCCATCTTCCCATTCTTTTTTCCCTTGACAATTGTCTTCGTGAAGACCTCTACATATGGCTGATTAAGTTGAGCTGTCTTATATTCAAATATTTCAGTGTTCCCTTCCCTTCCACTCTTCTTGGGACCACTTTTCGATCGATTCTTTCAACTTCATAATTCTTCTGTAGGACCACATTTCGAATGACTTGAGTCTTTAAGTCTCAGCTAATGTTATTATTCACGCCTAACTGTAATAAAGAAGCATGCTTCAGATACAAGTTCTACTGAAGTGCTTTCTTACCTTCCAGCTCTTATGTCCTACTTTGGGTTAAAATATTATTTATTTAGAAGGCCCTCTTCGCCTGGGAAATTGTAACTATTTATTTTTGGCTTCGCCCATCGCTTATTATTCGGCTTCCCACAGAATCATATGTTTTCCCCTCTTCTAGCTTTTACTCCCCGGGTTTAACAAAGAACTTGGCCTTATATGATCTACTACGTTCCTTTAGCTTTATTTTCTTTCTATTAGCCTTCAATGATCTTACTCATAAGATGATAGATACAATAAGCTCAGTGTTCCTTCACAAAGCCCTTGTATCTTTTATAGTTGTTATCCAACTACATCGTAACATATACAACTGATCTTTAGCTAAGCCATTGAAATCATTTTTCATGTTTGATCGCAGATAGAAATTATTTATGGGCTACTAGGGAGAGAAAACTGACGACAACGCCAGCTTACCATTGGAAAAAAGTGCCGAATGGTTCATTTAACGAAGTACCGTCCGATGAACGGATGGCTAGACTTATAAGTTTCGAATTAGGAAAGCCATTTTGGAAACGTTTTCATGTGAACAATTCAAGAGTAATGGGTGACCAGAATGTGTCTCATTAATATTCTTCTAGGATTAGGAAATTAATTATACAAATAAAAGGATATTAGAAAGGAAATAAAATGAAATATGTATGTGCTCTACTGTTACACTTAGAGAATAAAAATCAAAACTGTATATTTGTATGCATTCGTATATCAACCTTAAAATGTTTCATAAATAATATCCTATTTCCTTAGATATAATTGTCTAAACCGAATTGGAAAGAAAATTTCATTTAATCAAGAAATAGATTCATATTGCAGCTACTGTAAAACAGTCTGCTGGTTTCTTTTTAAAGCGGATATAGGAACAAAAAATAAGAAATAAGAAATGATAATCCTGGATAGAACCATGACGAAATCCGGTATACAGCCACCACATTTATACGATCCAAATGTAGGAGTTTTACTTTCCGTTGTCAGGGTCTATGACTTTTTAGTGTTTGTAGGATTAGTTTAAAAGCATACAAGCTCTGATGCTCAGCCAAATGAACCCTTCTTGCATTAAGAGTTACCAATCTTCAATGCTGTCTCATAACTAAAAATGGATGATCTTATGATTTCATAACTTTATAATCAACTGTAACTTAAATACTATGATCTATTTCGATTATATTTATGGCGGTCGAGAGTCTACTATAGGTGGCGCGGTACGAAATTTGAAGAAAAAATGGCTTTTCCATCGAAGAAATGTATATAGAGTTTATGAAAATTAGGATCAGGCCCATCCAAAAGTTTGACCAGATTTCAGCATCTCACATCAGCCTTCTATTTGGTAGATCAAGGAATTATTATCATTGCTTTGCTTGTAGCCGATAAAGAACACGGAATAATCCCTTGTAATTAAATCATCCTTAGTCCCTAAATAGGCACAAGTAAGGATAGCCCTTCGATATTGTATAAGAGGGCGAGATAAAGCTGTTCCTGTATCGTCATTGTTTTTCAACGACATACGGAATATATAGTATGAAGGGTTTTGGAATGAATAGAAGCTGCAGATTTTTCAAGTTTGCTTGCTAGCAAATCTGGACGCTAAAACGATTGTGGATGAGCGATAATTAGTTAGTAATCCACTTAAAGGACCGCAGTCAATGATGAAAAATTCATCGGTAGGAATTGCGAATAAGAGATTATTCGATTTATGTCATTAATTGAGTGAAACACTAATGTAACACTAGCTATAATGAAGAGAATGGAACATGGTAGATGAGCGTCCGCAGGGAATATATACGACGTTTCACGCCCTAGTGAACATTTGAAAGTGAAGTGAAAATGATTAACTTCTTAATCAAAGTACTTTCGGAAAGAAGGTAATTGAAAAGGTGATGCTTAACGTTCTACTTGGTAAAAGATAATGAATAATGTTAACATAGAAGAGAAAGGAAGGATGCCAGGGTTTTCGATAGCATGAATTATAATTAAAGTTTGGGAGCTTAACAGAAGAGTTAGTGGCTGTGGAAAACCTTCTGTTAGCACAATACAATGGTTTTGATTATGGTGTTACTAAAAAAGAACGTGTCGAATATTGCAGAAATTTTATAAAACTAGTATATCATTTGATGTTCATTCAACCATACCTGGATTTGAACATATTTCTGGATGCTAGAAATTAACGGATGTAAATACTGTCATAAATGTGCCTATATGGCCATGAATCTTGTATGGAGGTTATGCTAATTTTAATCATTCCCGTCTCTCCCCATGGATAACTAAAATAATACCATTTTATTTACAGATAACGTTCAGTAGCACTCAAACAAAAACCACTTATGTGTGTGCAAACGCAAGAAATGCAATTCCAAGAAATAGTTATCCGAAGAAGGCTAGTCACGCAGAATTTGTGAAAAAAAAACGTCTTAGAAATGACCCATTTCCGTGTCGTTTATTGAAAGTTTCCCCCCTCATCACGGTGCGACACAAGTTTACCCTAGGGGTTAGCACGAGAGGGAGAAAAAATCAGGGTGTGGGGGGGGGGGGGGAGGGAGGATTTACCAATTAAGGATTCATGGTGGGTGGTTGGGGTGGGGGGTAGAGGGCATCAGAAGTTGGGGGAGGTACGTGAGGGGGGGAAGGGCCTTTTAAGGGGACGACTGTGAGGCGCAATACGCTCATGGCAGCCGCTTGAGGAATTCGGCAGTTTAGGTAAGGAAGGTCCGTGCGGAAGGGGGAGATGAAACGGCGGAGGAGTTTTGTGAGAGAAAAAGAGTGGGAGGGGTGAGTGAAATGTTGGCCGTGGGCTTGGGCGGTTCGTTATCGAGGGAAAGAGAGTCCGGGCGATGATGGGGGAAGAAGTTGGGGGAAGGGGGGGAAGACGAGGCTTAAATATTTCATCAAACGAATGCATTATTGCTGCGAGGCGTTGCTCGCCTGAAGACAAAATTAAATAAGATCGTAGAAGTAAGAGAAAGGAAGGGGGGGGAGGTGCCGCGTTATTGTTTTGTTTCGCCTTAATTCTTAAATTCTTTTTTGTCTTCCTCCCTCCCCGAGCCCCCTTCCCCTTTCCGACTGATTTTTTCTCTCTCTCCAGTCTTTTCTCTCTCTCTCTCAGATCTTTTATTCTCACCCCTCCTCCTTGGCCAAAACCCTCTCTTCCCCCATTCTTTCCTCGGCGGCACTCAAAAAAAGCGCCAAGAAAGCTTTCTGGAGGAGAGGAGGGTTGTAACGGGGGGTGGGTGGTGTGGAAAAAGGGAGGAGGTGGGAATCTGAAGGGGTAGTGGGGGGGAGGGTTTAATTAAAGGCCTTCCCCAGTCCTCAAAAAAAAAACCTCTCACCCCCTTTTCGTCTCACTTTGCCCCATCACCCCCGGGGAAGGGGAAGAGAAACACTCCCCACCCTCCCTTCCCTCTCCACCTTGGCATTATCTCTTTCGCACTCTTCACTTTTGCATTTGCATTTGCTCGCCTACTCTACTGATTTCGGTCGGCCCGGGGTGTGGATACGCGTGGGTGGACGGGTCGGGTCAAGTGGGAATAGTGGGGGAAACAGATGAGGGGAGCGAGCGCTGAGTAAAAAGTGAGAGAAAGAAGAAGAGGAGAACTTCATTCCGGGAGGGTTTCAGACGGCAGTCCCCTCTGCTGCCCTTAACGGTTAGTTTATTGCCCTTTACGGTGTGATGGTGTAAACTCAACGCTGTACGTCAATTTCTTAAGGGAAGCGGAGGTTAAACAAGGTGGGTGTGGCTCCTTCTTCAAAAATGGAATCTAAAGCATCATTCGATGTTTACATCCCTCGATAAGATTTTACTTGTTGGACGATTTTCCAAGCGGAACAATGTGCGGTAACGTAATGGCGTGAAATACGTTAATGACACATCCTTATGCCATTTCTTGGTTTGAATACTTTTATAATACCTGACAGGGTGTTCTGTTAAATTGTGTATGTCAATGTAACTATTGGTCCTATAATACGGAGCAATAACATGCTTGTAAAAAGGAAAAAAATGTTTCTTTATACCATCGGATACCATATATGAGCTGTTTTATTTGTTATCTAAATTCAAGAGTACGTGCATGGGCTTTGACCGCTTAAACTTCCAGAATTCCAATCACCAAACCGTTGAAGCACCCAAAAAACCTAATCCTACTTTACTTCCTAACTGGTATACCCATATATTGCTCAATCACGGGTGTTTTAATGGTTTCCGAAGGAGTACACTTAATTTATTAAGAATGCTATTCCGAAATTCCTTCTTTAGCTGCAGGATATGAATGCGATTAAATGCACAGTAAATCATCGTGTCCCTCACTGTTATGTTTGCCTGCTTGGAAAAGAATAATATGGCAAGAGGGTAATCACTTAAAGTTAAAAAAAGCTGTGCTGTAAAAAATGAATATCTGCATAAACCATTTTAATTTTAGATTTCTTATTTTGTGAGCCGATTGGTAATACCAATCATGAATTTCGTAGCTAACCTATGGTTTTGCTTTTTTTTTGAGTGAAGAAATGCCGTTAAATGTTTATTCTTTCATACGCGTATGGAAGTGTTAAGTAGATTTCTTTCTCTGAAATGCTCTTTTCCGCTCTTCATGTAACATTAATTCCCAAACGACGGCCTTTTTTTTTTGCAAAAAATGCAGATGAGAGAGTTCCGCCATTGAAAATACTACATTGCTTTTATTTCATGATGCTCATTTTCTGTTCAAAAAAACTCATTTAGTTCGTATCTATAGGGATGTTATTTCCATTTTTAACACCTTAGGAAAATAATTTTATCCTGCCAAATGAGAATTTAATGTAAAATGAGAGATATTTCAGTTGCGTATAATTGCGTAGGTTTTTATCAGGAAACGAGATGTGTTATTTTTTACGCCGAAGCGAAAGGCGCCATTTAAATTCTTAACACAAACGAAGGTTTTCTTAATTATATAGCAGAAGGTTGTTTGTATTTACCCAACCGAAAATGCGTGAGATGATTGCTTTTAGAACAAAAAAAATGTCATTTTAGTTGAAGTAAAGAATGCACAATTTGGAGGTCAATTTATTTCTGGGTTCCTTCCGCGTCTGTCTATATTGTGGGGACAACAAGTTCACCAACGTTGTTTCTAGCGTTTTCAGATACGAAGTCACTGGCTGCAATACAGGTGACACACCCTAGAAACTGTCCATCTTGTGGAGCCACAACATGGACAGACGCGAAAGGATCCCTGAAAGAAATGGTTCTCAAAAACCCTGTTAGCCGCAGAGTCTCAAAAAAGAATAGAGAATGTACAATTTTAAGACATTTTACTATGCTGCACCAGTCATCCGTATCCCTTTACAACGCATGGTCTGCCAATCATAGTAGCTAGGAGTGTTAAGTGGCCTGTAATCCAGAAGGTCACGTGTTCAAACACTACCTCGAGCATTAATGCTGTGTTTATGTTTTTGTGCATTTAGGAGGTGCAATATAGCATACTCAGTTGCCGCACCTAAAAACTTATTTTCAATTATCTTCCTTTGCAGACGTAGTTAAATTACTTGTACGGTATCCAGAGGCGTATCAACATGGTTGGGGGCCTGGGCCGCTATTCGATATGGGGCCTATTTGGAATTTATAACATTAACTTAGTGTACGCAAGTTTACCTGACAGATTCAAAATGTCCTCTTTTCCTCGTACAATTAGGGATATGAATAACGGTAAATATATCCAATACGAGTGTAGCAGTGGATAACATTGTTAGCTGCATCTTGGTATAAGGACTTGAAGCTAACCCAACTAACAGCATGTTTTTGCATGTTTGCTTTGCTATTTTTATCTTTTTTTAAATAGTGAAGTTTAGAACAGTATATAATACTAATCCTTTTTATGCATGATATGTAGTGCATGTTTGGTGATAAGTCACCCCTGCCACACACCTTTGTAGTGGCTTGCAGGCTATTATGTAGATGCAGATAATAGGAAGATGTATTTTTCTTGTATTCATGCAGGCCCAGAATCAATTATTTATCAATGGATTACGTCATGTATCTCAGCATTCACAGAGAAGTACGTTAAATGCATCCTAACAGTCTTTTAATAACTTTGATTCAAGTACCAGTACCGGCTTATGGCCGGAGGAAATTTACGTGAGCATGCTATTATATCGGCAATGGTATTTATTAGGCATGACATGAAGAGTTGTTATTTCGTAGCATTATTTTATTTACAATAGAAATGAAACCCATAAGTTAAAGATTTAAATATTAGTAGTAAAAATTAAATTTTTTTCTTGCGAGCTTTTATCTCTGTAAACTGATTTATTACATCATCAAAATTTACTCACTTAGCAACAGCGTTCTCTATCGGTATTAAGCCTAGGGATGTCTGGTGGGATTGGCTCATTGTTGAGCGAAGATAGCTTTTAATTAAGTATAGAAAAACTTCTTTCACATGAAGAGACAGACACACATACAGTCAAAAATAGTTTTAGGGCTTCACAAATGTTTAGTAACGACTCTTGAAAATCAAATTCGATAATGAACGGCAGCATATTCAAAGCGGACCACGACACTGCATCATCTTTAGAAATACCTGTAGCCTATAGATGCCTTCGAAGCCTAATCATTTCTGGCACCATTTCTTCCTTCTCAAAATCGTCATATGTTTCTGTTAGTTGCTAAACTAGAAGGGGGAGTTGGTCTTGCTTTTTCAAGATTCATCGGATGAACAGCAGTAAACTGTTTGTAAACATTTTACATTGAGGTTGATCTAGTTTTTATTTATGCAAGAAACTTATCAATGCACTCAAACATAGAACTCTTCACTTTTTGCTTTGAAGGCACGCCTGCGTCTTTGGCCTTTTCTCCTGGCATCATTTTTTGTAACACGCGTCTCCTGCTTTCAATATCTATGTCCATTTTAGTACAAGTTGTACTCGCTTATTCTAAAGAATTGTTAACCATTTCTTCCCGACTTTCTTCTAATAAGATATTCAAGCTTCTCAGCTTTAACACATACTTTAAAAACTGACCCCTTCTATCTGCAAGTATTTCTGGGCAAGATTTACCTCAAATAAAATGTGGTGGACGTGAAGAATGGCAAACGAAGGCCTCGTCTGATATATATGAAACAAGTGTTGGAGGATGTGAAAGAGAAGAAATACGTAAATATGAAGAGATTAGCCGATAGAAGATCTCAGTGGGGAGCTACGTCAAATGAATCTGAGGATTGATGAATAATGATGATGACCACAAGTGCAGAAACAAAGAAAATTGAAGTTACAAATTCTTGTCATTAACACCTCCGCTGTTCCTCTTGTATCAAGATTTTCTCAAGATTATCACGAGAGGAACTATTTTGCGTGTGCATGTGCATCTCTAGGATAAAGATGGGTGTATAAATCAGAAACTTGATTTTTCTCTCCTTGTAGTTTTAGGTTCAGAAAATTTCAATGACTAGTTATGCCTGCAGCAAAGGCCAATTCTCATTTCCACTCTTCATCAGATGCGAATGGCTGTGTCTTGCCTTTATTTTCCAGGATGTTTCCTATTTTCTTTCTTTATTCGAATACTCTGCTCAGAACTTTCTCACAACTTAGCCATCTTACTGCTGTGTAATATGGTAAATCTTGCAATTCTGTGTCTGTATCTTTCAACATGCCTCCTAACTGTCTGTGGTTGAGCACATGTGACATTATTAAATTCACCATCTTCACCACAGGATTCAGTACACTGCTACTGTCCACATATTTAGCACACAAAGCTCTCTGGTGAATAATACAGTGCAGGAACATTGGTTGTGGAAGGTTTTCTCATTACACATCTGCTTCACTTGTCCAACCAAGCCTTTCTTTATGCCACTCATGTTCTTTTCTCCATCAACAGTCAGGCAACTGAGGTTAGTCCAGTTAGTCCTAAATTTGTGCGTACACCTTTGAGCCCCTGGAGACTGTTACCAGTTGCAATGAGAAGTTTTTAACTGTTGGTCTTCTGTGAAGTTTTTAACTGTCTCATAATAACGAATGAATTTATTTGTTTTCTTAAGCAAAAACTCATGACAACTGGAAAAAAGCATTATAACTAATTGAAATAAGTTATGCTAATTAGTTGATAATCAATTGATACGTTTCCAATTTCTCAAACCATGGGGGATGACATATATTTAAAAATATTCAAAACAGACGTTGAAACCATAGTCAATATTTCATATACCTTCCTGCCATTTTCCTTTTCTGATACTCCATTTCATGGGTATCACATCTCTGTTCCAAAAAAATATTTACGCGAGTGAAATCCCAGAAATTGCTGGTTGCTCTGTACGGAAAAGTCTATTGCTGTAGATAATATTTCTTAAGATATGATTTTGTTTCCTAATAAGACGCATTATTTTCACGTCTCTGTTGATAGAGGACATAATCTTACGAATTATAAACTTGATAAGAACAGACCCGATTTGCTTATTAATTGCCCTGGTGGTTCTAGATGGTAGTTTTAACGCGGGAATACCTGCAATTCTTAAGTCAATTCATTTACCTGAATGACGTATTTTTTTGCAAAACTTGGTTACTTACAGGAAATGAATAAATCTCGCCTCGTCTAACATGGATCAAATAGAAACGTTTTCCTACTTCCACTAAGATTACTAATTACCTAATCGGTTTCAACGCTTGAAGTTTATTTTCAAGAGCTAATGACCAGCATCACAATCACTAGGGATATGTATTATGGGGCTCTGCCTCTTGTCCACCTACGGTGGCTTAGAAACAATTCCTCAATGTATCTCCTATCCATTAATTTAATTCATGACTCATTATTGAAAAAATTACGAGAAGGTTATCAAATTGTTTGCAGTTAGTATTATCCGAATGATTTTGAAGTAATCATATATTAATCAAAACGGGATATGATTCTTTTTGCAAAACTATTGTTCTTTATCTAATAACTTCAGGATTGAAAAGTCATTCTCACCGTTTTCACTCTTTCGGCGCAAAATAATTGCCGCCAAAGCAGGCAACGTATGCAAGGGTTTTACGTTGCACGTTGACGATCTTCATTCCTTTTACTGATGATGTGAAGACATTGCCATTGTATGAAGGAAATGCCTTTTCCTTGTCACTTATGTGACTTCATAAATGCATTACATTTTTACCTCCTTTCACCGTTACTTGCATACACGCCTTGCTTACTTGCATTACATGCTCAACTACGATGATTTTGGAGAATATTCACCTTCTGCATCTACATTTATTTCTTCATTCTCCTCTCCATTCACTTCACGATCGTTTGCATAAAGTGCTTCTTCCAGCTATCCCTGTCGTTCTTCAGGAACTTGTGATGATAATTCTCTTGTTAGTAGTCTATACATGATTCGGTTTCACCCTTTAATGTTCCATTACCTTTTTTTTAAGATATTTCCTTTCGCAAAGCAACTTTTTTATAACTATCTATTCAGTTGGTCTATGCATAAGTTGTTTTAAGAAAAAAATGTTGGCGAGGCATCTCTTCCAATACCTATTGATATTGATATCATACTGTCAGAATTTTTACCATATTATCATTAATTTTATATCACCTGTAAAACAGTAATTGAGCAGTCATTATTAATTTTTACAATTCTATCCACTTACAAAAATATGGTGTAGCAAGAGAGTAGCAATTTTTTGGGCGTATCCTGTTTCGTAGCCTATGTCATTTCAAGCATTATATCGTCATGCGTAGGACTAAACGTAGAATAAAACATTATTAATTTTCCTTTGGATTGAAATAAACATTGATTTTGTATTTCCACATATATTTATTTTAGGAACGACCCGAGTTCCAACGTCCAACGTCATAATCAAGTGAAGACTCTACAGAATAATTCATATGTATTCATATGCTCTCAGGTTGGGGTAGGGACGGGGATCGGGGGGTGTAATCCCCATTTGGCTAGTTTGGTGCGTAGACGCATCATTTTTCAAACGGCTGTCTCTTTACGTAGTTATGGACTTTACCTTCAAGTGTAACATTATATGCATTCTCCCTCCCTCGGTGTGGTGTCTTGCGTTCTATCGGTCATTTCTGACAGATAAACTTGTGAAGAGTTTTCCATTTTTTCCTTCATATTGTTTTATTATTTTTTATTTTGATACACTCACACATGACCTTCCAGCGTCATTATTTTCAATTATATATCTTTTTTTGTCTTTTCTGGTACTTGAATCTTTGATCCTCCTCTATACCTACTGTAGTTTTATTCTTAACTCATTTTAACTATACTGGCATTATTCATTCCTACCTATTTCGGTCGAGCTTTTTAAACAAATATGTTTCATGTCATCAAGTTTAATTCGAAAATATTAATTCCAATGCCAATAGCTAAATATTTGAAGACCCATATATCGATATTTCGGTCAACTGGGTTTTGGAAAGCACTTGTCTCGGGAAGAACTTAGTGGTGGGCCACTGCCCAAGAGCAAGTGATCTTGGACAATGGACCACCACTGAGCTCTTCCCGAGGTAAGTGCCTCCCAAACCTATCTCCCTGTTGATGGTTACCCAATATTGACCGAAATATTTATATAGGAGTCTTCAGATATTTAACTGTTGGCATTGGTATTAATATCTTCGACATTTCTCACCACCAGCAAGCTCACCTCATTGTCACCAAGTTTATTAATGTGCCAAATTACATCTGTCTTAATCCTTTCTCGCCCCTTACCCAAATCAAAGTGTTATTCATCAGTTTCTTTGCACTTCAGTCTACTGGGGTTATTAAATTCATTGTCGACTTCCCTTTTTATTACGCCTGTGAATTTACCATCGATGTCTTCTGCTTCTTCGTGACCGTAGCGTGGTGTAGAAAGGTATGATAGTTATCCTTGGATTTGGTGATTATATTTATCGTGGTTATGCCTAATTGCTTGAAGACGTTGTGAAGGCTCAAGCGTTCTGGCATTCCACCTTAGCATTTTATTTATTATGAATTACATTTTAATTGTCATGTCTATATGCTCCGGAACTGCTCATATTATTGCTGTTTCATTAAATCTCTGCGTATTGACAAATGCGTTTTTTCCAGCCGCTTAATTTCACTGATTCCCATAATGACTGTCCTGTACCGCTCTGCTGGAACCATGGATATGATATTTTGGCAGAGACGTATAATGTTCAGACAATACGTAATGGCGAATATATTACCCAAAAAGAAAAATCGAGCAGAAAACTGTGGAACCAATCATTGTTACGCCGAGTAGGTCTCGTGATGAAACTATTGTGAAAATGAGTGCAAAGCATAGTAGAGATGCTTCATCAAAACCTTTTCCTAAATAATCAGAAGCTTGTAGTTAAAGCAGAATGTAAAACAAACACACGTAGAATTATTTTCATCTACCAGTAATCGTGCAGTTGCGAAACAAGAGATGCAATCGTACTTAAATAGTTCCTTCCATGTGGTATTAAGCCATAAGTTTGTTCAAGTTTGCAAATAGGCCAAGAGAATAAACATCATGTTTGTAGTTTTATTGCATTACGGGTTAGAAAATTGAAATAGTTGAATCAACAGGTTCATGATTGTGACGTAAGGCAAGTATCATACAGATGACAAGTTCCATAATGGTCTCCTCCGTGAGCTTAATGTTCGAGTATTATGACTGTAGTCCAATCTTCCTAGAAACTGTATTTCCACCTAGCTCCAACTTTTCCTTCACCTTGAAGGGAACATTAATAGAATTTTCCATATTTAAACCCATATTGTACCAGCGTGCTTTTAGTCACACGCTTAGTATGCTGACATTTAAAAAAATGATCTGGTAACTTTTGAGAGATAAACCTTTTCTAATTACTTTGACTCATTCTTTGAAATGTCTGAAGGCTCATATCCCTTGTCTCCTACTGTCTCCAGGCTGGCCACCATTTAAAAAAAATGTAATTACTGCATGTGCGTATTTAAAGGCTTACTTTTTATTCTTCATCTTCATGAGAACAGTAGATAAGAAGCTAAAACTTTTCACGTCTTTATACATTCTAATGTTGAGGAAATATGATGATCGTGAAGTATTTTTCTTGCTAGTGATTAAACCAGTTTAATGAAAGCCTAAACTTTGTGTGTGTTTAAATACACGGTGGGATAAACCGTTCCTCTTTCCCTAGCCAATTATGATATTGCCTTACATTGGTGAACTGCTTCCAAATGTAACAGAGGAGGTATTCATTGAAAACAATGAATTTTAAACTCCTTGAAACTTGATGCCAGAGGAAATGATGAGGTTGGAGGGCTAAAATGTAGCTCAAGTAAAACGGCATGCTGATAATTTGAGATTGCATATTGCTTTCCGGGAGATATATTTATCGTGATTAACTCAGCAACTATTAGCCGGCACGTCACAGATTTCTTAAACAACATTTAAAATTAAGTTTCGGCACCATTATTAGATCACCTCCGCTAGCATTTTTACGCTTACTTTGGGGAGGAAAAAATGTTTGGGAACACGGATATTTAAAATATTGACAGCGTTTCCGTTCAACGAATCAAATACTTTTGGCAGGTGCTCGTTCCCTTAAAACACTGATGAAAAACTCTCTCCAGGTATAAATTTAAAGGAAAAATATTCGTAGGACGAGCTAGGGTATTGCATTAAATTTTATTTGCACGGAATTAGCAGCAACCTGCGTGGAGGGTAAGAGTAATGGAGGAAACGTGCAACGTTTTGTTTGTAATGCAAAGTGAAAGCCTTTCAGTCTAACCCCCTCGAAGATAATGGAATGGCGCATTTTTTCGTTGAGAACTCCACAGCAAATATTGAGGAAGATATTGAAATTGGTTTTTTTTACTCCTTCTTTATTATTGGGCTGTCGAAGACATCGGCAGTTTTTTTTGCAACCATTTCTTCCCTTCATGGCGCTTGGAGTTTGGAGACCATTGAATTCCAAAGGTGAGCGAGCGTTGGAAGCGACACAATCTTCTCCCTCTCACTCCATCTCGATCGTCCCTCCTCTCCCTATCCCCTTACGATCCCGTGAAGAGCGAAGTATCTCATTATCGAGGCGTTTAAAATGGAGTTGAAAGGGTTTCTCGACCGCTTCAAGGCTTCAAGGGAAGACCGTGGGACGAGGGGTGTTCGGATGCCCAGGTAGACGAGGAACGCGAAAGGGTAAAAGGGAAAATGGAGAGCAAAGGAGTCGAGAGGTTGAGTATTTTTTCTCCGGGGGAGAATGGGGGAACACCTTAAAAGTTTGGCACGGCTAAAGAGCAGAAGAGAGGGGACGAGGGGATTTAAGGCGGGTAGGTGAGGCGAAGATGAGGGCATACGGGAGAGGGAGGGGCTTGCTTGCCCTGGGAAGTGAGTGCTTCGGAGTGCCCCGAAGGGGGAGGAGGGACGCCGAATCTGTCGGCATGGGCGGAGGGGAGGAAAGTCCGAAGCGCGCTAAGGTAAAGGAGAGTTGGGCATGTGTACGGAGGGAGAGAGAGGGTAGTTGGTTGCTTTAAAACTCTCCTTCCCCCTCCCGACCCACGCTTTCCCGTCTATTTTCCCACGAGTCTTATCAATCCAGGGCGTTCGATCCTCGCTGCATAAAATATGAGAGACGAAGCTTTCCCTCCCTCTCTCCATCCCACCCTTTCACCGCCAAACACCCCTTCCCTCTCTCTCTCTCTTTTCTGGAAGGCGAAAACCATCTCGGCACCAAACCAAATCCTATCTCGGATCGAATCCTCCCCTTTCCTTTACCACCCACGGAATCTTCATCCCTTGGTTAGTTTCTTTCCCTCACGAATCCTTCCTTGTTTCCCTTCCTCGTCCCCCAGAAACTTTCCTCCCCCCTCCTTCCTGTGCTCATGAGATACCACCACTCCAAACCTCTCGCTCTCGACAGGTGCTTTAGCTTGTCTCATCAGGACATTCCGCTCGCTATTTCTATACCGCCTCGGAAGCCATCAACACCACTTCGGGCGTCCCACCGCAGTTGCCACCTAATACCGTATCCAGGGGTACCGCTCGACGAATAACCCTTCCCCAGCCATCTCCCTGGTATGAATTTTGGTGCTTCCCCCTCTCTCGCCGAAAGTCGGCTTTCAATATTTTTTATTCTGAACTGAACTAACTGAAGTGAATAGTGATATCACATTACTTCCGATCGAAAGAATGTGTGAGAGATTTATTTCTCTCTGATTTGTTAGCATCCTGGCTGTTTTTTCTAATCACTTCGCACTGTTTACTACGTACATAAGTATTTTCCGCGGCGATTACTTCTTTTTCCGTATCGGATGATTTTCTTTCCTCTTTGTCAGGTTTGGTCTCGCATCTTATCATATTTTATTAATACAATTCACCTGGTTCTCCTTTACATTTACCGTGGTTCTAAAAATGATATTTAATTTTACTTTTCCATGATAATCCGATGCATCTGCATTTCAGTATTGTAGGTATTATTTCAAATACGTGAGATAGTAAATTCAACTATCACTTTCGAAACGTTTGTAACGAACATATCACTTTTCCTCTACTTCTCTGTCTGTCGTCATTCAGTGTAATAAGAAACATTCATCATCATCATCATTAGTCACAATCATGAGATTGGTTGGACGCAGCTCTCCACATAATTTTTCTTATCAGATCGCCTCTTCCAGTCGTCCGTTACGTATTTCTTCTTCCAGTCCAAGAGTCTCCTTCTTCGAGCCACTTCATTTTGCTGATTTCTAGTACGTTGAGGTCCATTACTCGCATTTCTTCCTTCAGGTTCTCCAATCTTTCGCAGGTCCGAAGTATGCACACGTTACACGTCCCTACCCTAAAATGTTTATCACGCTTGACTTATGTACCTACTCTCTCGGGCAGTCCCCGCCCGGAGAGCCGAATGGGGGACTATTTTACCTCCGAAATATTTCACTCAAGAGGGTTCCATCACGTCTTGATAAAAAGAAAAGAGTGTAGTAGCTACAACTCCTCGGGTTAGTAATGTGATGGTTTCCCCTTGTCTTCCACATCGCAGTACTACAGCCGTTAAAGTAAATGCTACCATGCCTGTTGTGAAATGAGTCGATCTACCGACAACTAGCCCTTCACTCATATGAAGAGGAGCTGCTGCCCTTTTCATAAGAAACCTTATTACAAAATATTTATTTAGTGGGGCACTTTAAAGGAAAAGGAACGTGAACTTTTAAAGTTCACGTTCTTTTGATGAATAGGCTAGGTGAAGGTTACGAATACAATGAAAATGTGATTTCTCCTGATGAAAATTACTGCAGTTTGACAAGAAGAACCAAGCGATCATACATAATCTTACTTTGTCAGATACTTGACCTTGACCTCCTGATTAATAGGAGATCATACAAATTGCCACACTCTCCTTGTGGCGAAGAATGTGCTTTGGGAGATTTTGTATGAAATTAATACCTATGAATTTCATTATCTTTCATTTTTATAAACCTTGCACTGATGATGGATGTAAAAAGCACGCTCTGCCGACATGCTGGGGTTTCCATAACTGAACAGTAGCATTATTACTAGAAAATAAATTATTATGAAATGGGAATACTTGTATGAAAATACATGTCAACCGTAAAACTCCGAAAACAAATTATAACGGCGCATCGTAATACATAAGTAACAAGTTTCTTAAAGGTTAGTGGAAAATAATGAGTAATAGTTATTATGTAAATTGTCATATAATAGTTGTCAACTTCTTATTTATATCAATGAATAGATGAGTAAAAATTGCTGTTTTTTCTGTCTTTTCCAATTACTATATTGTGTTTGTTGAAGAGTCGGTTAATCCCAAACAGGATATTATCCTAAGGGGAACCTATGTCCCTCAATTTTGGTATAAGTAATGCTTAGTAAATTTTAGTGCAATTTTTTATTCGAAGAAACAATAAATAAATAAAATAAAGCCACGGCGATTATAATAATGCTATCTTTTGGTCACGTGTCTTACATTTATCTGCTTATTTGTATAGTCGAAAAATATGAGGTGTCAATAGTATGGTGAATACTTCCCTGTGCCTTGTTTTCTTAATGAACGTGAAGTCTCAGTGAAGTTTCTAGGTTTTTCTCCATGTTGTGGTTTTTCAAAATTTTTCAAACGTATCATGGATCACGATGTGATTAATTCGTTATAAGTTTTCATTTATGCAACTCTAACCTATCAAAACCAACCTTAGGGTTGAATCACTGATCGAGTGAGTGATGCTAGTAAATTGGTAGAAAGACATTTAGTGTTCGTACTAATGAGTGAATATTCAAGACTACGATGAATTAAGTCGTTCTTCAGATATCTATATTACACCTCATGCAGAAGATGTATTGTACATATGACTATGTTGTGCTTTAATGATCCAATACTTAAATGATACGAGACACTGCACTCAGAAAACGTCACCAAAAACACCAGAATTACCTCACCCGTGAAAGAATCGTAATATTAACCCTTTCGCTACGAACGCCGTTTATAAACGCCGCAGATTTTTTACGCAAGAGAACGAACGGCGTCTTAAAACGTCGCTATGTCCAGGTAGGCAGAAAAGATCCAAGGTGTCCTTAAGAACATAATCATATATTTACTTCCCTTATGTATCTTTTTTCATAACTATGTGCTGCAAAAGAGTGGGTATGTATTATTAAGAGCTGTTAAACTTTACTTGAACTCTCTACTGAAAACAATAAATAGCCAATTCTTCTCCCGCAATATTTTTTCTACGTATGTTTGCTGTAAATATTGTTGAAAATCATTTAAGGCTTTGAAACTCTACTTGCGCTCTCGTCTGAAAAAATGTAATAATTATTATGTACCGTATCTTCCGCAATGCTACGCTTGCGGAATATTAACGGAATTGCTAACCCACACTGTAACAAGGAGGCTCAAACTAGTAACCGCCGATTTTCTGATTCCCTTGTATGTGCCAAACCTGGCATTCTATTCAGGAACCTGGCTGAAGGAGCTCGTTACTGCGTTTCAGCAGAGTACCCACTGCAGTGGTTAAAAGAGGAATAATATTATCCCATTTACACGGGAAGCTCACGACAGCAAATTCTACGCCTCGGTGTGCAACACTTTCAAGAACACTTTACTGGGTAGTATGGTACTTCATTAGTATAATAATATGGTACTTTCGCTGTGTTGTCGGATTTTAATAAGAGTTACGCTACGGCATCTCTTTCAACTGTACCATACAGGCAGAAGCTAGTTATTTATTTGAGTACTTATAAGGCCAAATATTTGCTTTACGCAGAATTTTGTTTAACTGCTGAAATAATTTAATGAACAAAAGCAAGATTATCCGCTGATCGATAAAAGCAAGACGCAAAAACATTAAAACGTTAATGAGCTCTCCGAGAAACGACGAGATAATATTTCTAAAGCTGATTTCTGAAGAAAAATGCCTTCGTAGAAAGCAGCCCCTGAACGAGAATTCTCTACGCTTCCCAGGAAAGCAACCCGATGGTATCACCCGGTGAAAATATAGGAAATAACGTTTGTTGAGCATTTTATAAGTGCGCAACTTAAGAGGAGGCAGCCTATGGTGCTTTCTAGCCTTAAAAATACTCTAATATTTTGCTGGACTTGTAAAAACCGGATATTAGACAGAATTTGGAATACAACTCGTGAATTTTTAGTTTTTTGTAATGTAATCAATCATTCAAGTATATAAATGTATCTTTATCTTATGAAATGTGAAACGCGGTTTATAACAATGTGAAACCAAACTTGTTGATTGAAGACAACGAGTAATATATAGGTATAATAAATACTTAAAATGCAAATCTATCCATGAATTCCCTTCTGCCTATACGAATGATCCAAAGGTTTTACAAGAAAATGTACATGAAAAATAAAACATTATTTGCCAATCAAATTTTGATTCAAAATAGATGATTACCAAAAAAGATATGATAATCAATTTTATTGATCATTTCTCACTTATATTGTTAACGTTGACCGTTTTACTTTTCAGAATTAAAACAATTTTCCATAGATAAGTCTGACCTATGTATAGTTGTGTTTGCACTGTGCGTTATGACTTTTTATAGTCAAACGGTCTTCTGCGATGAGGTGCTTGGTAGGTTGCGACTGATTGTTTTGCCTGAGATGTTGGAATTTTCTTCGAATCCTCTCTCTAAGAAAGGGCAGCAGGTAATAGTTTCGGAATCGCTGATCCGTAGGTTTTTTTGGTAAAGATACAAACTCCTTGGCCTTAAATAATTTGAAGGAATTTTTAGTAGCTGTTGAGAACTCAACGACATTTTGCAAATACTCCTTCGTATGACCATGCCTGCTTTTTTATTGGAGATATTGGCGATAATAAATAGCTGGCCTTATTTGGAACGGAAAGCACGAATTCAGTCGTAAAACCATTTTAAATTCGATCAATCAGAGGATAGAGATGCTTGCATGGACTTCATAGCTGGAGATTGTGGACATATGACTGGCTTATTTAAGTCCGTAAATACTACGTTCAGCGATACTCTTCTTATTTGAAGTTAAGCGTGACACCTTGTATTTCTAGGATGGTATCTCGGAGGGGAAGATGATTTTAAAACTAACATCCCCAAGAACAACTCTTGGTTGTATTATCAATTCTGTGTGTGGGTGGCTGCCTAATGATAAAATTATAGTTGATTCCTCTCGTCACTTCTAAATTCAAATTTAATTTTATCACTTTCTCCTGTATTTATGTGAGTTAGAATGAGTAATGGGGGGAGTGAGAAAAAATGACGGATGATCTAATAATCTGAAAGTTGTGGTGAGAGGTACATTTAATGCCTTCAAAGTTTAAATATCTTTGGGAGATTAAGGCGTAGTATTTGAGCAAAAGTTATCCCTGTTATACCTTATTTCTTCTATGTGTTTACAATTATCAATTATGAAAATTTAGATCCACTCTGAAGATCTGATAAATTTCACTATGTTCAATATATAGTTTTAACCGTTGGAAGACGTCGTCATGCGATTTTATGCATTTTTTAAAAAAGTCTGATGAGTATGTTATCTGATAAACAAGAGAATTTTTTTCTTTTCTGAATGGCGAGGTAATATATCACCAAACATAAATATTTCCTCATTTACTTCATAGAATTTTAATACAATTACTATTATTAATGTTATCATTTTGGTGATGATATTTTAAAAGGGAGTTGGTGAGCAATCTCTTCCAGTTATTGTACCGCTCAAATAAATACCTACTATGAAAATATCGACTTATTAGTTTGGTGTTCGTTCGAGGTTAGGTTAGGTTATTTAGGGGAGGCGACCGACAGCGTCATATAGGATAGGTGGATAATTGGGTAATGGTAGGAGATTTCAGGGAACGGAAGAAGGGTGGAGAGAAACCCGGCTTCGGCATTAGCCTACTCTTAACGAAAGGCGCCAAGGGGACCACGGCTTAACGTCCCATCCGACGGACGGAGTACTCAACTTGAAATGCCCTCCACTACGCACTCAAGTGGGGACCGGTTTTCCACTGAAAAATCCGCCACTGCCGGGAATCGAACCCGGGCCCTCGGGATGGGAGGCCAGTACTCTAGCCACCACACCAACCCGATCCCCTCGGTGTTCGTTCGAGTTGAAAGCATGTATTTTTAATTGCAATGCAGTAAGACAATGATTGATTCATAATTTTGTGAAATTTTTATGAAATGCGTTGACTAACTAGCAGCTTGAAAATGAAGTTAAAACCTATCCCATTTCAAACCTACTGTATTTAGAGTTTCTGATTATGAGGGTATATTTTGATGGAGTTTCAATTCTCTTCTTCGCGTTCCATTCATCTTACGGCTATATCCCTAAGCTACTTTTCTCTTGAAGCCGGCGTAACTTGTTCTTTTTCATGTTATACATAATATGGGTAATAATAACCATGGGTGCTTTTTCATTCCTCTCCCCGCTTACCCAGCATTCTACTACCTTCGATATCAACCTTCAGCATTCCGCTTTGAAGTTATTTATTCGTCTGCCCTGCCATCCATCAAAAAGTTTTTATAACCCACTGCTAAGTACTATCATGCAGGTATAACGGTTTTCACCATTAGTGGCTGAAGAGAATGAAGTTGTCTCGCAGTAACGTAGAGGTATTTGGGTTCAAGTTCCTGTTTGGATAATAATTGTTACGCGGATCAAGCTAGTCAAGACTAGGAAAAAACTGCTTTTCACCTATTTTATTAGCAGTTCCGGGCCCTCCAATATAATGGCATTTTTGGTGTAAAATCAAGCACTCATTACCCATTTTTAAAACCGTAAACAAAATACTGCAGGAAGGTGTGAAAGATTTCGAAGGGGATAATCGGTTTGGGTTTAGTGATGGAAGGGCAACACTCATTGCCATAACTTTGATGTGTAACGGGTGTAAGGGAATATTCACCAGGGCTAGCTTATTTTGTAGTGTATATTTCGTTGACTTCGAGAATGCATTAGATTGAATAGACTGGGAAAAGGTGACTAAAGGGCTGGTGAACATGGGAGAGAATTAGAAGAAAAAGCGACGCATGTGAATCCTGCACTCGCCCAGACGGGAACAAGTTTGTGAGGGGAGTTAGAGAGAATTGCCCGTTGTCGCCAGTGCTCTTTAAATATACATGCAGACGGAATGGCCAAAGAGACGTTGGAACAGCTTGATGTAAGCATGTAAGTGGGAGGCGTACTAATTAAATCTTGTGAGTTCGCCGCATCCCAACGACAGCATACCAGTCAGCCTAACCACCTCAGTCGCTGTTTCACGCATTGAATGCGAGACATTTGCGATGGATAGTTATTGCAGGAAACCTACAGAGTTGAATTCTCAATGAATAATATGTGAACCCGAACCTAAAAAAGGCATTGGTGTTCTAATGTTAATACTGGTAGTATTATTCATTTACTCCAGTGACATTATGGGACGGAATGGTTTAGAGGAGTAATGTTGATAAGAACACTGAGCAATTATGAAAAACATGCTGGTAAAGACTATTTTATGGAGCGTTTTTTTTAAACAAAATACTTGGACTGGTGAATAGATTAAAGGAACGTATTGGAGTCCTAAATATGAGATATGGAGGAGAATGACAAAAAGAGCTACAATTGTGTTAAGGACGTTGCGGGAGTAATATAAAACTTGTTAGTGAAAAAAATGCAAAGAAGAGTAGATAGTTGCCATTATTAATGATGAGGTATTCATTATTGCTCTTAAAGTAGTGTACCGTTAGTGTCAACGAGGGAAAGGGGGGAAGGAAAGGTATCTCAGATGTTAGATCGTGGATGGAAGATTGTAACGAGCTACGGTGAATGCAAATCTGTAGCGTATGAATTTATCTTTGAATGCAGATCAGAATAAATATTCTTCACAAATACCTCCCTAACAGGTAGAACACTATTAGCAAACTGCTTCAATCCTAATTTCTTAATATATTCATGACACAACACTTTAATCAACAAAGTGTATTCAATGAGATTCAGAAGCAAATACTTGAGATTTTGCCTGAAAAAAAACATTATTTGAAAACATTCGAGTGGATTTTTACATTACGCCATTTATACCTATTACACTTGCTAATTACACGTCCGTAATGCTGAGAATAAGAATTAAAGCCATAAGTAACGCACCTGAATTATATCTTCTATTTGAATCCAGCCTCGGGTAACCGCGTTGTGCTTGTCTTAGAATTAGGCTTAGGATTGAGTTAGCTTAAATATTTTAATTTAAACAAATACATAGGAGCACCTTGAAACCTTAATTATATTTCTAGTCGTCGTCCATAAATTACAGAACGCTGCACGGGGTTGTCAACTGTTACTTTGAGCTATTGGCTTGAAGGGGGGAGGTTACGCTGAAGGGATCACTTGGCGATCGTTTCTTTATCGGCAGCTGCTCTCATTATTCGAGTGGATTATTTTGAAGTGATATCCCATAATTCATAACCTAAATGTATTTTTTCCGCCAACACTGCGTTCGACCTTGCCTTTTTAGATGATGATCAAGGTGTATTATTTATCTACTACTGCTATTACGGCAGTGTTATTTTGAAATCGTTCCCAATTATATGCACTATTATATTAAATTTATTTTAAACACTGGCAACAGTATCAGTATGATATCTCAGGTTACACCACCCTTTTCGTGTATGCGTTTTCCTGCGGTGGGTTTGTTCCAAAAGGATGCAAGCATAATTATCCTCTCGTTTTACCCACAGTTATGAATACTTTCACATACCATGCTTTCATTGATATTTAATATTGCTATATAGTGCAGGTATTTGTGTTTTTTCTTGTTAATTTGTTATTCTTTCATTTCTTAAGTCATATCCTTTCGTTTGTTATTATTGTTTATTTAGATTTTAACTCAGATTTTAACAGTATATTTCATAAAAATTGTTTTAATTAAATATTTTTACGATGGTTTAGATAGCCGAAGGGACACTTTTGTCCCTACCTCGCCTCAATTAAAACCTATTCTTATCATTACGTACTTGTAACTTCGCATACTGACCCACCTCAATGGTTCGTGGAATTCTTAGGGGCGCAAAAATTAATGCCCGTTCGTCAGCGGTGGCGCCGATCATCGATGCAGCCGGCAGGCTTCGATGATTGGCGCGGACGTCTTGTTTGACGCGTTAAATCACTCCGGGAAGTGGTGGAGCCAGTTGACTGGCAGCGCGCGATATGATTAAAGCCCCACGTCCCCTGGCGCGACGTCCAGGTGACGCGCCACTCACGTCACGTGGGAAAGGCAGTCGCACGGCACCTGGTGCCTCGCCCCCCTCCCACACTGCTGGTGAATGAGGTGCACGGCGGGTGATGCTTGGCGTATGTCAGAGGCCAACGGCGCTTGACGGTTTCGCATACGACGCGCGCGCTGCAGGTAGTCCGCCGTGCCAAGTTTGTGTGCGTGCGTGAGTGTGTGACCCTCACACTCTCCGTCGAACCCGCTGCAGCTTCGGATGGGGGTGGTTGGGGGTAGAGTTGTGTCTTATTATCCGAAACCCCCCCATGGAGACTACCTGTCCGCGTGTTGCTCCTAGGGCTAGTGAGTGTAACAGCCATGCTTGGCGGGAAAAGAGAAGCTGACCACTTACCCTCACGCCGAAGCCCCTGCTTCATAATATAATTCAATCGTCGTGCCCCGTGGAGAGGGTAGGTTGAGGGGGACTGCGAGGATCTCCTTGTTTAAAGCCTGCGATATTAACAGTCGAATCTATGTTTTTAAACTTTCCAACTACTAAGGATTATAGCACGCACATAAGTGTTCCTCCGTATCTTTCGTAACGCAGGTTTTCCTCATTTAAACACCGCTTACCATCTCTATTACGTTCCATGGCATTTCCATTCGCCTCCTCCCAGTCAAAATTCCACAGAGACCGCTGAACAAGTAGTTGTTAATCTTTCTTCTACCCCTCTCTCCCCGAGCGAAATTTCGTTGCTAAGCAAAGGCCTCTCCTTTTCTCCCACACCTAAAATCAATCCTGTTCATATCTTAACCGACGCCCTCAATTTCTGTCGCAACTTAAAGTGGCAATACTTCTGGAACTCCCAACCCACACCTCCTTCACCCACCAACTAAATACACACAGCACTTACCAAATTTAAACCCCCCTCTTCTCATGAACCAAAAACTCTCCCCTCCAGCCACCCTTGTTCAGCGGTCTCTGTGGAATTTTGACTGGGAGGAGGCGAATGGTCATTGTTTGGAGGGACGCGGGTCGGAAAAACCCGGGTCGGGGCGGGGGGAGCGGAGTCCAAACGGAGAATGCCCCGAAAGAAGGCCCCGAATGAAGGGCTCACCAAGAACGATATTTCCCTTCTCACCCCTCCACATCCCCGCACCCCCCATTTCTACATCCTACCAAAAATTCACAAGCCCAATAATCCCGGCCGTCCTATAGTCTCCTCCTATTACTCACCCACCGAACGAATCTCCGCCTTTGTAGATTTTTACCTTCAACCTCTAGTCCATGGCCTCTCCTCTTACATCAAAGATACCTACCACTTCCTTGACCGCCTCAATTCCACTCCAATTCCCAATGATCAAAACATCATTATGGCCACCATTGACGTTACCTCTCTCTATACCTCTATTCCTCACTCAGAAGGCCTCTCCTCTCTCCGCCATTTCTTAAACCTACGTTCTGTTCCACACACTCCTAGCACTGACTTCCTTCTTGACCTTACCAACCTCATCCTTACCCACAATTCCTTTTCCTTTAATAACCAATTCTACCTTCAAACTAGGGGCTGTGCCATGGGAAGTAGGTTTAGTCCCTCTTATGCCAACCTCTTTCTCGGCCTCCTTGAAGAATCCTTTCTATCCACATGCCCCCTCAAGCCCCTTCTCTGGCTCCGATATATCGATGATATTTTTCTCCTCTGGCCACACGGCACCGACTCCTTAAACTCATTCCTCGCCTCTCTCAACGCTTTCTCCTCAGTTTCCTTCACTTCTCATATCTCCTCTTCCAACATTACCTTCCTTGATGTCGACATCTCCCTTTCCAATAACAAATTTAACACATCTGTTCACATCAAACCCACTAATAAACAACTATACCTCCACTACAATAGCTGCCACCCCTACCACACCAAAACATCCTTACCTTACTCCCTTTCCATTCGTGGCCACCGTATATGTAATAACCCAGACTCCCTTAATAGATTCCTTACTAACCTACATCAGTCTCTCCTCCGAAGAGGATACCCTGAGCACCTTCTCAACAAAAAAATCTCCAACAAACCTTACTCTCCCATAGCCCCTCCTCGCAAAACCAAAGACAACCTCTCCTTATGCACAACCTACTTCCCTGGTATTCAGTCCCTTAAACACATCCTCAAAGACCTATTCCCTATCCTCTCTGATAACCTTATCACCACCAATATTTTCCCCAAATGCCCGTCTCTCACCTTCAAACTTCCCCCCAACCTCTCGGGTATTCTGAGAACCACCAGACCTCTGTCCAAATCCCATCTTCTTCCAAAAACACCCCCTTCCCCCTGCAATCGCGCTAGATGCAAAACCTGTCCTATCCTTATCACCGAGCCTCTCCCTAAACAATTCCTCTCTTTTCCACTTCCATTCATGCCTTCACTTTCCTGCACCACTGAAAATACTGTTTGCCTTCTTCTCTGCCAATTCTGTCCCGCTTTCTACATCGGCCTCTCCACCACCGCGCTTTGCATCCGCATGAATGGTCACCGCTCTTCCTGCAATAATCCCTCCTCCCACTCTTATTCTCTTCCAGTAGCCATACATGCCTCCTCCCACGATTCCAACTTTAACAATTGCTTCAAGGTGGGCATACTGGCCTCCCTCCCACCTTCAGCGTCTCCCCTTCAACTCAAAACGCTGGAGCATTCTCTTATTTGGCTCTTCCATGCATTCCGCAAACCAGGAATTAACAGGGCTCATTAAAGGAGCCGTCTGTCTTTCTTTCTTTCATCTTCTCATACTTTTTCTCATACCCTTTCCCTTCCTCCTCTTCTATACCCCTCCTTTCCCTTACTTCCACCTTTCACTTGTTTCCTCGACCTGCCGTCCCCCCCTTTAGTTCTCTCCTCTCCTTTGAGAAAGGTGGTAGTGGCCACCGAAATATCGGAAATTATTTTTGTGAGTGTCCTTTTTTTATGTGCCTTTATACTTTTGTCACGCCTGTGACCAGCTTTATTGCTATTTATATATATATATATTAATTTTGTAGCGTGTCAGTCAGTCCGTTGTCATTCTGTATCCGTTTTGTTTCGTTCTCCCCCAAATTTTGAGCTAAAAGAGTGAAGTTTGATGCCCTGAGTGTGAATTCTCTGTCTCTATGATTTGGTAGTAGTTATTTATTTTTAGCAGTTTGTGGTTCAGAGAAAAATCAAGGAGAAAAATGGTCTTTTCCCGATCTTTTAACATGGAAAATCAGTTGCTATGCAAATTTTTTTATGATGCTAAGTAAACGTGTTTACGTTTTTCGTTAAGGGACAAAAATGGGATTGAAGAAGTTGAAGAAAGTAGAATTAGTTTCATCAATCAATTTTGTAAGTATGAAAATATTAATTGACGTTTTCGATGTGCAGATAGTGAAATAAAACATTTTTTGCCTACCGGCCCCGATCTTGTGTATGAGTTTTGAACGTCAAAGCTAGGCATTTTGAAGTACTTTTCTAATATTTGAAAGAAGGTTATAAAACGTTTATTATGTATTAATGTTAGTTGCTAAATCAGCAGGTTAATTCGAATTCATATTAATTTTGTAGCGTGTCAGTCAGTCATAATGTATCCGTTTTGTTTTGTTCTCTCCCAAGTTTTGAGCTAAAAGAGTGAGGTTTGGTGCGTTGAAAGTGGATTCTCTGTCTGCATAATTTGGTAGTAGTTTTGGAATTTTAGCAGTTTGTGGTGCAGAGAATAATGAAAAAAACGTGGTGTTTGAGAATGGGAGGCCACATATAATGAAAATATGGTGTAGAAAAAAGTACAAAAACATACAGGATACGTAGAGAGGGACACTCTTCCCTATTTATAAAATAGCCATTTCCTTCTGTCTGCATACAAAATGCTTATGAAAAGTTCCTGCAAAGCAGGCAACAGGTCTGCTAGTTCATTATAAATACTGTACGTTTGATGCTCTTCCACTATGATTTTACTGTCATTTTTATATTATTTTTATCACCTTAAACGAGTTGCTATTCAGTTAATTATTGCAATTTTTTGCTGATTGTTTTTTTGGGGGTTTGTTTATGGGGATTGTTTGGATCTAGAAAAAGAGTGAGATATTTTATAAGTACAGTGAGGTACCCATCCTACGAAGCCCACCTGAATTTAAAGAAATAAATAAATTGAAGCACAGAGGGTTGGAGAAATAATTTGTATGTATTCCAATATTACAATATGTACCTTATTTATCTCTCAAAACTCTTCTTTATTCACTATTTTTTACCTACATCGGCATTTTTATTTGAGATAGGAAGGAATTTTAAACGTGTCTTTCATTCAGCGCAACCTCCCCCTTTAAGCCAATCGTGACAGTTGACTTCCCATTGTAGCGTTTTGTAATTTATGGTTGGCCACTAGTAATATAATTTAGGTTTTAAGATACTTACTCCTCTGAATAAGTTTAAATCGCACCATTTAAACTAACTCATTCCTAAGTCTAATGCTAAGACAAACACAGCTCCAATACCCGAGGCTGGATTCAAACCAGAGACGTTTGGGACATCATGCAGTTGCGTTACTGACCAAGCATGGACTAACACCTGACCAATGCAACATCAAGTTCCAAGATTTTCGGATGTTGAACTCTCCTCCTTTATCTTCCAAGTTTGCCTCGTTATTGATGAGAAACAAGGATCATTCTTTCGCGTTCACGTTTCGGTTGTTAACTACGGGAATATCATTTGGATGAAAGTGCTGGTAATGAGTGTCACATAACATTTCCTGCCGAAAAAGTCAGTGATTTAAAGCACTGTACAATATTTGACAGATTTAGATAACTTTTTTTGTTTTTTTAGCACAATTAATAAAATCCATGATGAACCCCCTGAATGTCTTTACCGACAAAAATGTTGGCGAATATTTTATTACGGAACGCAGCGTTCTTTGTCTACGAGACTTGACTAATGCTCATAGGATTTAAAAAAATCATAGGAATGTGAGAAGTTGGTTAGGAAAAGGGAGAATTCAGTGCGATGGCTGAAGGGGAAGAAGGAAGAAAAAAAATCTTTTAAAGGATACATTAAGTGAATGTTAATGAAGGAAATTAGGAGGAAGTATTTGGGGACAATTATTGGAGCTCGGAATTGGGTTGGCGTGGTGCTTACAGTACTGACTTCCCATTCAGAGAGCACGAGTTTAAGTCACAGCAGCGGAAGAGATTAATGTGGAATCCCAGTCCCTCTTTCTGTGCCAAGTTGAGAGCTCTTTAACTTAAACTCCGCCTTGGAATGGAATGGAATATTCCTATAAAGTTGGCTTAATTAGTATCAAAATGCATTTTCTCCGGCCACTACAATGTGTCCTAATACGCATTTATCACCTTAGGACGCAAATATTCTCTACTCTCGGCCATCTACACAGCAACGACGACTACTGGGGTATTCTGAGGCTCAGTTTTATGATGACGTCTTTCGCTAAGTTACAGCAGAGTTTTTGGTACACTGCTTTAAAAAAAAGTGTATCAGGCAGACGGTTTTTGATGTGAGCGTCAACAGCAGAAATTTATCTCTAAAATTCTCAAAAATCCCGAAAAGTATATAATACCAGGAGTCCTATAACGGAACCTATAATTCGTTATTGAAGTTATAATTATAGGAAAGTGAATACAATAATAATGATTTTAGATGGGAGAAAAATTAACAGGGAGTATGCTAATCTGGAGAAAAGCTGTAGCGAAGAGAAAAGGAAGCTTATTATAAAGTGAAAACGGAGAAATACTACAGCAAGGTATTTGGGTAGAGCCTACGAGGTCGCTTTTTGCTCTGTAAGGGGCAAAAGGCGTGGCTGCAGTCCAATGCCTTGTCAACCACACTTCCTTGATTCTAGTTGGTGGTGGAATCAGTGAAAGTGAATGGTTTATTAGCCGTGTTTATCATATCTTGGGGCATCAGCTCGCTCGAGTTGGGCTCCAAGCTGAACTTCAGTTAAATAGTTAACTACTTGCTGCATATTTAAAGTTCCAGAAACTGTTCTTAGTTATTGCGTCTTAAAGTTACTAGTATTACAGCATCGATAGGGTCACTAATAGGGTCACTAGGGTCACATGTTTATTGTATCGTAATAACATTAAGGAGGGATAAAAGTGTAAAGCACTCCCATTTACAAGTTTTATTTGTACATTGAATATATGGAAATTGGGAAAAAGAGGAGGAGTTGAGATTGTTCCTTCTCAATCTTCCTTCTTTTTCTTATCCATTGCTCACATGAAAATCTCAGTATGCTGAGAGGAGACTCATTCTTAAAACAGTGATGAAAGAAATATTTTGAATGTAACTCCTACATCTCGCCGTCGTACATCAAGTGAATGTTTAGTCATGTTTTTCTCAATGGTGGGCGTGGTATTCCAGCAGACCATCTTATAACGGTCCTATTAAACTTCATATTTGGGTAGATCAAGTGATAGTGATCCTGACAATCTCTTGGTGGCAGTCTGCCTTTTAATACCCGGAGACAATGTTTTAATGTTCTTACTTACAAGCCTAATGTGCAATAGAGAGATCACATTTTGAGTGAGTGCGCTGATCATTTCTCTTGCTTAAATATTCTTGGCTACAATGAAATAGGCATCACAAGAGATTTCTGAACTTTTTGCCGACCGTAGAATTTATAGAGCACTTGGAAAACCTGACTGCCGATGATATAACGATCTATTAGTAAGAAAATCGTGTATGTCTCTGGATTCCTTTGTAAGGTACCTATGCAAAGGAAATTGCATTTGGCATCCCCATCCTCTGCTAGATATTGGTATTTTTCACGTTATTGGGTCTTATTGCCTTCCGGTTCTCGTGCTGTGACTCTTTAAACTCGAGAGTTAAAGAGGCATTCGCAAAAAGGACACAGTTTCTGTCTCATGGCCTCCTATAAAAATGGCTACCGTTCCACTGCTGTTGTTTATTTTAGGGTAGTTGACAGTTTTTCGCAATAAATTGGTTTGGATGGAGGAAGGGATTTTTAGGGCTGGTGAGAAAATCGGCGATGCCATTCCTCTTAACGAAAGGTTCGATGACGTTCACGGTATAATATCCCATCCAACGGAGAGAGTATTTCACTCTTAGGGCATCACGAACAGCATGGAAGTCATGAGAGTACCGGTGCACCAATGAAAAAAATCTACCACCCCTGGGATTAGTACCTCAGGCTTTGGGTTTGGTAAGTAACTACCACATTAACCTGATCCCCCTGCTCCTCAAGGAATGCTCGGTATCGGTTTCGGGAAATAGGATTCTCTATGGTGGGGAAAGTAACAGCGTTGGGTAAGTCATTATAAAACTCCACAAAAATGATTATCTACTTAATCTATGCGATAAGTGGCATGGAGGGGTCTTACACTGATTCGAAGAGAGAAATGTGTTCGAGAAACGTTGGATCCCCTGAGTTATGGCAACAACTAATCATAAGCAGGCTGTTTTGATTAAAAACTTGGAACTTATTTAGGCTCGTTTAAATGACAAAGCGATTTACTGGACCAACTTCTTTCTCACGAGTGCCTGTCATTGTTTCTTCTTTTTTTTATAAATGAACGTCGTCAGGAGTCGTAATAATTCATTCACGTCACCGAAATTACTACAATCTCATAGTTTTCCCTTTATCCCTTGGCCGCATGTGAGAGATTTGAGAGGATGGGGAATATTTACAGCAAGCGCGAAGACGGAGTGACTTTTCGCAAATTCATTTTCTCCGTGGCGTTTTGTCATGAACTTTGGGGGGGAGAGGGAACGGGGAAAAGAGAGGAGAGGGATTTCTCCACTTAGGGGAGAGTCGGCCGGGGCTTTCATAAAGTTTTCCTGGGCGAAAGTTTCGCGAGAGGCGACGCAGTATATATTTCATCCCGAAGTTTGACAGAAAAACAAGGCAAGTTTTCGAGACCGGGAATAAAAGATGACGTGTTCATCCGAGGTGAATACAATAAATGCCTTCTTCCACCCACGTTGTCTGTCTCCCGGCGAGAACGAAGCTATATGGGGATGCAGGATATATGCGGTCTTCTCCCCTTGCTTGAGCTTGTCAGGACGCTTTGGTGAAGGGGGGTCGTACGTATAGTCCCTCCGTCATGACTTCCAGTTGTTATTGCTAATAATGTGTGTTGCCAGGGCCATACGCCATCACTTGGGATTTTTATTTATTTATCGAGCTTGGAACCAGCGAAGCACACGAATGAAAATATTTTGTCAGTGCATGAAGCCCGCACAAAGATGACTGGCTTCGCGTTGGATGTTGTTTTTTCAGGTACACGCACAATCTGAATAAATATTTTCGCTCGGCCGTCCTCATGACTGTTTCAGTGATAAGACTAGTTGATTGCAGCCCTTTATTCTTCTTTATTCATTAATAATTCCATTGTATCCTGGTACAAATTTGTTCGGTTCATGTACACAATCGACAGTTTTACTCAAGGGCTCTCCCATTTCCAGCATACTTATACGAGGACTGTTCATGTAAGACTGAGAGTTTTTTTAAATATTTTATTCAGCCTTAATTCCTAGGTGGTATTTTAAATAGTCTCTTTTCTTAAAGAAATACAATGTATAACCTTTTCTGATCTCTCAAACACGTGCAGTAAGCCCTATTTTGTAAGGTATTTAGCCCTATTTTGTAAGGTCGCCGTCTCACACTTTTTCAGCTACAACAATTGCTGCAGCAGTGTTAATGATGACTCCTGGAAAATTACTGGCGGATGTTCTGGACCCAACTTGTGGAAGTTTGGCCTTATTTGAACCCATGTTTGACCTTGAAACCACCATCTCTTGGGATTAGCCCAATCACTATACCGCCTCTGGAGCTTTCAAAGAGTTAGCCGTGTTACACAATTAAAAGCAAAACCCAAAGCAGAAAACTGAACGTCATGCCTCTTCTTCATTATCGTTGGTCAACTAGAGCTAATGTATAGATTTCGCAGAAATGGCGCTTACGTCACATGTGGGGCTGCAAACCTGCAATATAATTCATTTCAGCGTGCTCTAACAATTCATGACGAACATTTTTAGCACTTCAGGAAGTAGTGAAAACTCATCTGCCGTTCTTGAACGAGCCCTTGTATATCGGGTGCAACAAATAGAATACACTTAACTGTTAATGCAATTTTTTCTTATCTGATTCCATTGTACTCCGTCTGAATCTTTCGCTCTCTCAACTTCTGGGTGCATCAACATTAATCAATTATCTTTCTCCATTCACCATCTCGCAATGGCTTTGATTCCTGTCTTACTGGCTATCCAAATGCACCAATCCTCTGAAATATTTACCATTTAAATACTTTAACGATCTTGTTTACAAGTTCTGACCAAATGTCTTTGGAAAAGCTATCCCGTAAACATGGACCAATTTTTTGCTTGGGCAATTCCGCCCTTATGTCTTCCATCGGAAGTGAAATAAAGTCCCAAGTAGAGGAACAATTCAATGAAACCTGAACTGCCATAAGATATCAAAACATCGACATTGCGCCGTGAATACTCATCTCAAGCTTTTGGGATGAGGCTATTCCCGGAATCAATTTCGAATGGGAGGCCGAAAATCGCTGTTTAATATTTTTTCCATTTTTTCCGGATTTTTTTCCTTTGTAGAGTATAAAAGTGCATCGGCAAATAAATTTCAAAATAGATTATACCCACGATGTTTTTCCAGAAGAATGCTTTATCCATAGAGGAGTAAGAACGCATTTCTTTTAATTCAAAATTATACCTCGCAAAGAGTGGAAATATCTTTGACGGGCTTCTGATATCCTGTGATTCAAAGAGTTTCATACGCAAAAGCGATAGAATAATACTTGCGCAGAAGGCTTTGATGTATGTACACTTCATTTGTTTTATTAGTAATAAATTAGTGACGCTTTTTGTAATTAGCTGCAGGACTACAAATCGAATTTGTTCAGTTGTGAATGTTACCTGCCGCTCACGATGATACTGGAATTGTACCTTGATCTATTTCACTGGTGATTAAAACTAGCCTGAAAAGGATTTTTCATGCGAGGAATCATATACGTATTTTCAAATACGAGAAAAATATCACCATATTTTTACATTTATTACAAATAGTAGGTAACCAATCTATCAATGACTTAGACTAACACAACGGGAAGAACAGACTTATTGGCAGCCTTGCTATTCACCCAGTAAATTTTGTGATGAGCAAGCAAATTATCCAAGTAAACTTATTTAAATGAGAAATAGAACTAGTCCTAGAGTCTTGCACTCACTTAACATTTGAATAGAATTCTGTTCGATAAACTCTCCGAAATCAGTGTTTGTTTCGTTTACTTGATTTACAATGATCCATAAATACAACGAATGGGATTTAATTATTCTATAGAAGCTCTTTCTGATTGATTTATACATTTTTACATATTACTGCATGAGCATTAAGAGTTATCCTGTTCGTGGAAAAAATCCTAAAACTATTGTTTTTTTTGTGTATATGCCGCAATGAATCCTATGAATCTTTTTATTATTATGTAAATTGTACCGCTGAAAATATATGAGATGCCTTTAAATGATGAATGAAAGATAAATTATTAAACAAAGCCACTAACACTAATGGGGTAGGGTGAGCGAGAGAAACAATCCAAGAAGAAGGCGGCAATTGTTGAGGGATGGATGAATAAAATTACTACAAAATATGAGAAAAATATACAAGCATGTGAAAGAGAAGCCGTGTTGAAATGGAGAGGTTAACCGATGGTAAATTAAGCGGAGAGCATAGTCAAAATAATCGGAATTGTGATGTATTAAATTAAATTTACTTAGTTTTAACTTGGATATTAGCAGGCTTTATTTCATTGGCGGTACTTGATTTTTAATCTTATAGCCATAAAAAGCCAAAATGAAGTTATCACTCAACCCTACCTAAAAAAATATTGCATAAGAAGAGAATATGAAATTGAAAATTCCGGCAATTTTTTTAAGCATTAAAAAATTCAAACTAAGGAGCCTAGATAATGATGCGCATTTAAAGGTTTAATCTTGTATGTAATCTGTAAAATCATTCTTAAATTTTAATTTAAGGTTTTTTGATACTTGGAATTTGAAGAGAAATGAATTACTTTCATTCACAGACACAAACCACGGTTAAAATAATGAAATTGAAAAGAAATTCTTTCAAAATCCTATGGGTCTTTTACAGGAAGCCTTTTCATCGGCGTAGGGATTTTACGGATGTGGCTAAAAGGCAGAGTGGATTAAAAAATTAAGAATTACGAAGCCTGGTAGAACTAAGCGACCACCATCCTGGAGAACTCATAAAAGAACACGTTGAATGATAAGCCTCCATTTCCAGCTTGGTTTTTTAATTGGCCAGCGGCGATTTGAGTGAGCAGCATTTGTCCTCCTGCGACGGAATTGATGAATGAGGGAATAAGAATGCAGCAAGTACACGAATATAAAGAGAAAGATAGAGAGAAAAGGAGATAAAATACAATGGAGAGAGGACGGCCATCGAGGAAAGAGGACGCAGCTCATGGAATAAAGAGAACATTAATGTGGACACCGGAGCGGTCATCCATCGAGTTTTCATGCCCCTCATCGCTTAATTGAACGTGAATCCACGTGAAAGAAGGCTGCGTTCGTTGGTTTCGTGTTAGAGCGAGAATGTGTCTATGTGGGTGGGCGAGCGGAGCCAAAGACAAAGACTGAAAGAGGAGGGCATGAAGGTGAGGATGGAACGACCAATGTGCGGTCGGTTGCCATATTCAAGAGAGAGGGAGAGAAAGACACACACACGCAGAGAAGGGGGGACACATCTGAAGGGATGAATGGTGTGGGCGATGGGAAGAAAGGAGAGGGAGGATCCGAACGTGTGGAGGAATAGAGAATGGCACCCACGGATACATCCTAACACGCACACGTGCGCAGGGGCCTTTATGAGGAGGGGAGGGGAAAGGGGTTTTCGAGCCTAGAGCGTGGGAGGTGTGGAGAAGACGAAGGCAAGTGGGAATTGGCGAGTGTGGCGGGGAGGGATTTAGCTTAGCGAATTGTGGTGGGGGTTGATGGTAAGGGTTGGAGTGGAGGTGTGTATTCAGGAAATTGAGGCTAGGACAGGAGGTTTTGCGGGGGAGGAGGATGAGGGAAGGGGGTGGGCGGGTCTTGATGGTCTAAAAAGGTGGCCGGAGGGGGGGGGGGGGGGGGGTGAGAGCATAAAGGGGAATGGGTAGGAAGGAAGGCAAAGGTGTCGGCAGGACGTGGATAGGGAGGGTCGGAGAAGAAGAGGGATGTGTTTAGGAAATTGAGGTTAGGGGCCACGGCATTTAGCGAGCGGCTCGTGGTGTCAAGCGGGTGAATTCGTGGGACCGGTTGAGAGTTGGGCGTCCGTCGGGGGGATGGGAGTAGGGGGGGGGGGGTCAAAAGCGTGGTGCCCCTTCTACGAAAGGGACGGCGAGTAACGGGTGGACGTGAAATTCAAATTAGAGGACGGCAGGTAACCCACCCACCCGCACCCAGCGGGAGCAGGGAGTGCCAGGATGGCCACGGTCGCGTCGTCGGTCGGTCTTCGGCGGTGCACGCACGCTGCCGCGGAAGGGCGGAGGCCCTGGATGGGGGGAGGGAGGGGATGGCATACTTCTTCCGGGTAGGTCGACAGAGAGAGAAAAAGATGAAAGTGCAGAGAGTCCTATAATTATTCCCGTGAGGGAGGGGGTTGGGTATGGGTGAATGGAAACATTGTTTTTTGGAGGGGGAGAGGAGAATATGTGGGTCCAAAGCGTTCCGGGTTGAAGGATGGAAGAAGTGAATTTGTCCACAAATTATTCTTAACACTATGCTCACTCCTGACCACACACCGTACGACTCCCTTCATACATTACTTCTTGTCTGTGGCCCCATGAATATTGCACGAAGCTTACCGGGAACAGTTATGGGCGAATTCCGGCACCACAACAGAAAATGTATCGATTTTTTTGATATTTCTTATTCATCACCATTTATCAATTTATGATTGATCCTGAAGATCTGGCGCAGATCTCTGCTCAATTCTTCTTTTAGCTAACCTCTTCATATTTACTAAAGTATTTTCTTTTATAGACTTCACTACTTCCTCTATGTATCTCAATTGAAACATTTTTAATTCTACCTATACCCTCTCCCTAGAGTGATCGCCTTCATCAGACAATCATGTCTATACAATTTGTCAATTAGGTTCCCTCACCTTCGTTTTCATTATTTCAATGTGTTTATTTTTATAACTCAACTCTTAATTTTCGCTCAAAAGTATGAACCAACAAATTAGAGGCTTCGGAAAACGTTAGCATTACTATCTGATTTTTAAGAGCGATTTGATTGGGATCTTCGGTGTCGTGGTCAATTGTTCATATGTAAATAATTAAAATATGGAGTCCTAAAGCAATTATTGTCCTGCATTGTAATAAATTTATGCTCAATACCAACACCATGACTTTTTCGTTTAAAATAATTAAAGTTATTCGCTATTCCAAAGGCTAAAATTGCCATTATTACTCCATGTTAGGTTGTGGCACCAATTTCCATTGCTCACTATTTTATTTTATGTACTTGGTTCGTCTGTTTTCGACCAACACGCGCACCGAGGGAAGCACAGAATTTTCGTTTCTTCCAAGGAAATGTGTCTGGAGGAAATTTTGGACCAAAATATTGTATCAGATTTCAACCATGGAACATCAGCTTTTGCTTTATTATTCTGCAAATTAATTGTACGATCTATGCGTCGTTTCCCCCTTCTTTGCCAAATGAGGAATCACCACATTGAATTTGCCACTTTCAAAATCAAGCGTTTACGTTGAAATTGATCGATTAATAATAAAATATATTTTGGATATAGAGTTATCCATGTTTAATACTCAATTTAAGATAATTATTCTACTATAATACCTATTTTATAATGCAACTGTGAGTTATTTTATGTAGCACATAATCGGCACTTAAATGCAAAGGAAGAAATGTGACTAGTATCTCTTAGGTGGGTTAATTACTAGATGGTAATCTCAAATGGTAATTCTTGTGCCATTCAGAGATCTAGGTTGGGGGTAATTGCCCACCTGACCCATCTTTAAATCCGCCCATGCCAGCGGGGAACAAGCGGACACTGTCCATTTCTCCCTCTCTTTTGGGAGAGGAAACAATGGAAGGTGACGATTTTCCGCGTGAAGTTGCATTTGCGGACAGGGCCAGGGAAGAGAGAGAATAGTTTTGGAGGCCGCGTTCAAAAGGAGAGGCACCATCCCTTGGAGAGGGCGTGACGCGACCTTCCGCCTGGGCACTGGTGACGACCCTGCTTCCGTAAAATTTCTGCCCGCTTATTTACCTGGATTCCCTCTCGTCTTATATCTCCACCCAGCAGAGAAATTACATTTCGCGTAGCGGATGAATAGGTGGTGGCATGAGGGAAGGCGGATTTAAATGGTTAGACGAAGAAAGAAATTTTTTCTATGCAATTCTTTTGTTTTACCCGTAATTTTCTGTTCCCAACAGGCTTTTGTTGTTTCTAAGTGAGAGATAGAATGAGGCGTATTACATTTAATAATATTTCATGAATTTTCTGAGTCCATGGAAAGTAAATGTAGGGTTTTGGAGGGGATTTTCTCTCTTCCTTACGCCCTAGGGTGTAGTCTTGATTTGTCTCTCGTTTTGGGTGAGTTGTTTACCTGAGATAAAACGCTTATTTACCTAGATAAGTTTTTGCTTGACCTGCAATCAAAAAAATAGTACATTTTGCCCCATGCATTCTGGGAATTGTAATACCTACTTTCTACTCATTTGTATAATATCCCAGGTTGACGTGCAATAGATGAAATCTCTTCCTAGTGGTAAGCAAAAACGTGTTTATCTTCAAAAAAATAGTCTTTCAATGATGGCATGTTCTTGCACCTTCCTCGAAAGGAACTTAGTCCGCATCGTCGAGAGATGAGTGAGCAGTCTCCTATCACCTCCAATTCCCAGGCGCATCTGCTTCATATTTTTCTCCTTCAATTCAATGGCTATGTTCTCATTTTATTGCCTTGCAATGCGTCATTCAGATTTCTGCAAAATCACCCTTTGCTAAGGTTCAATGCGAGTATATGAGATGCGGTGTAAAAAGGGACATCTTCTCCACTTCAAATTCTGTCCTTATTCCGACCTTAATACCAATATTTCGTTTCTAATCCACGAGTTGACACTAGCGTAAAAATAATCCCGTTATTAAATTTACGTGAAAGAAGAAATTGAACTAACTTATTTAATTGGAGTGTTTTTTCTTGAAGACAGAAGGGGAAAAAGTTTTGTACAGAGAAAGACATACTGAGATGTTTTCTTCGATGAGGAAAAACAAGGATTTCAAGGATTAAACTGGCGCAAGAAATTTCATGAATGAAATATAAAAAGAAAAGAGCATGGATCAATGCAGGAAAAATACGGAATTTACGTGAAATGAAGAACAGGGAAATAAAAGTCTATAAAGTTTGTGAAGGTTGTTGTGGGGAAGATTTGACGTGACACCACTGCTATTTGGGTAATCTGGTACAATGACGATCCGTAGAACTACATAAATCGATAATATACTTCGCATTCGATGAGCTTTGTATGCATTCGGTTCTGATCGAAGCATATTAAATATCATTTGTGGGCAGCCTTTTGGGCTTGGGGAAATAAATTTAGGGTTGCCATTTTTTTCTCTTGAGAATTAATTTTTTACTTTCATTGAAGCCGTAATGAATGCAATGAACAAAAACTAAGATGAAAATTCCAAACTTAATCACAGATGCAGAATATTAATGAATAATTGAATGTATAGATAGACGTATTGCGGTTTCGTGATTTTTTAAATAATTTTATTATTGGTTATTGTAATTATAAACAGTAATTGCAACTTGCTCGGGATCTCTAATTTTTTTTTTAAATATGAATAAAACAGCATAGTTTCAACGAGCTAAACCGTCTCAAATTATTAATCTCTCGACAAGTGTTTATATGATATCCCTTCACATTATAATGCTTTTAATCTGTCAACAGTTTTGGAAATGGTTGAATTAATTCTACTGAGTAAAGTATTGCCTTTTCAAAAACAATTTATTTAAAATACCAGGGAAAGTAAAGTATTGTAACGTTTCTCTCATAGAGGATAATACATTCAACAAAGTATCAAGGTTTAGGTATTTCACAGAAATGTTGAGTTTTTCACTCTAATAATTATAATTTCACTCTAATAACTTGATCTTCTAATTGAGATTTCATTTTAATATTTTTATTTTTTATTCTCATCATTGAGCATTAAAAATTTTACAAGATTGTAGGTAGGTACTTGATGTCCAAATCATTGTTAAATTCTTTCTCTTAACATTCTTTTATTTTTAGTTTGAATGTTTGATATAAATATGGCACGAGATTCCTGAAATATTATCTTATTTTTTTCATTTTCAAGATCTCTTGCATACCTGTTGTATGAAATATTTGACTGCTTGCTAAGGGAATGTGTTGCAGTCTCGTATCTTAGTGAGAAGGGTTGCTCCCACCTCATCGTACACGAGTACATAAACGGTAATGCGAGAGTTGAACTCATGTAGGGAATAAGGCTCAATGGCACGTGCACTGATCCCATCAAAACCCTTGAGATGCACGCGAGTAGTACGGAGCTTATTTAGCTTTGGGAGCGCTTAAGTTGGACTGGCTTCCCTTTGTGTTCCGTAGGTGCCGCTTACCTGTATTTTACGATAAGCAATGTCTTTTTTTTCCTTTATCCTCCTAAAGTCCATTTGATGACAATAAGATTAGACTTAAAAATCAGTATACATAGCCTCAATATTTTTCAGAATATTAGCATTTATAGTATAGAGTTTAGGTCTAGTATAGGAAAAGAAATGGCTAAGCCAGAAATGTGTTTCAAAAGCAAATTTTCGTGTTCCCATTTGGTAATAAATATGAAACATTTAATTAGAAAATATGTAGAGTTAATATAAATATGATAAAATTCTTCTAATTATGCCCCCATACCTTTTTCCTGGCCTTTTTGGAGTTCTAACAATCACCTATCACCATATTCATGTTGATCCATAGTCTTCCACCGTTTAAGATTTAATGAAGGTTTCCTACTTTTATAGTATTTCATCAGATATGGATAATTAGTGCAAAATATTTATAGAAAATAGAATAATTCGAGGATTTCTTTCAGAATTGTCTATAATCATTACCATTAGCTAGCTCATCAACCCTAAGATTATTTTACCACTGCCCACCATGCTTCCTTATGCCATGCCAGTTAATTTATTCCCCAAAATTCTTCCTACCGTATCTGCCTCGGAAGGGTTGTGTTTGAAACCGTCGATATTATTTCGAATAGTTAAACAGGGTGCCACGTGGTATAAACAGGAATGGTATGCAAACGTTTTGTGTCTGAATAGCTTGTAATAATATCACTAATTGTTTTCACTTGAGTTTTTCTCATCTGTATCTACTAGTACCCGCAGATGAGATAAAACACAAGTGTAAACAATGCATGTGGTTGTAATCACCAGTTTTAGCACACCAAATAAAAGAACCATTCGTGTTTACACCACGTGGCTCCTTGGTTACCTATTACAAATAATCCCGACGGTTTCAAACCAAACCCCCTTGGTTTTTCCGAGGTGGTTGTCCCTTGGTCTCCCGTTGGGACTTTTCCTTCGCTTTTCCCTCCTGTTCATTACTATAACAAATTAACTGAATCTCAAGGTGTGCACAACGCATCGTTTTACTCTTTTCTATATGCTGTCTGCAGAGTCTCTATATACGTTTATATCTAACTATCTATACACTTTCTCATTTCTTACCCATTCCGTCCATTCTACCTTCTGCACCATTCTCCAGTACCAGGATTCAAGTCACGATACAACTAGAACAGGGTGGCAATCGTCAGGGAAAACCGGGAAAACCTGGTATTGTCAAGGAATTTTGGAAATCTGGAAAAGTCAGGGAACAGTCAGGGAATTCTCGTAAAAGTCAGGGAGAAACTGGGATAGGAAATTCTCGTTAGATTTCTACCGTTACGTTTACCGGGCTGTCTTTCCCGCCCATTATTTAACCAAAACATTTCACCGACGACAACTAATGTCCGTCACCGAAGTGCGTAGAATAAGCCCCGTCAATTCGTTGAACATTCACTTGTTAATCTTAGTTATTTAGTTGTGAATCAGTCGTAAAATGTATCCCTTGTGTATATCCTTAGTGTCATATTTGCCTAATAGTGTTAAAATTCATGATCACCGTGTATTCTGCTCATCACAAGGAATCCGAGGCTATGATTTTCGGAAGATTTTACCTCGTTTTTTTTTAACTTCCGAGATTCAGGTCGAGAGGTAGTTGTAGCACCCTAGCTTGCAGTAAATACGTGCTTGTAGTTCTAAAAATACGAGACGATGGTTATTAAAACGGTAATATAAGTACGATCACAAGTGTAAACAAAATCTTACGTGAGATCATCTTTGATTTCCATACCCCCCTTCGCGAGACCATAAGAAGAGTTCTCCTCCCCTCCCCACCTTTCACGCTCGACGTAATTATTGAATAGCTCTTAGCTCCCTCTCGAAGCAATTTAGTCAGGTCACAAACACCTCAAATACGACATTCCTAAATATGACGCTGCCGTTGTTAATTGCCTCCTGTTTTCGCTCGCAGTAGCGCGATTACGTTTAGCGTGTTTATACAAATATTTTTACATTTTTGTTCCCCTCTTACAATAAAGGGGTTATGACCACGTTTATCAAATTGTTATTCGCTTCTAAAACTCGTGCCATCCGATTTTGATCCAGTATTCTTCAAATTCCCTGAACTACCACGACACGCCACCTCTTCCTTGAAGAATTAGACATTATCAATTTGTAATTTTACCGAAGGAAACATACACGGCCACGGAAATACGATACACGACCGCTGATATTCGGCCGCGAAAAATGTATTAAAAGTGTGCACAATTAGTGTGAGGGTTTAATTTGTGAAGGTTTAGTATATTTTTTCATTAGGGCGGAGGTTTCATATATTTTTTCATTCTTATATCTATTAATGTATTGATTTCAGCTTTAAACATTTTCTGAGATTTGACGAAAATTTAATTCAGCAGAAATAAAATATTCCGATAATAGGAGACCTTTTGGCGATCGGTCAGGGAAATTGGTAAAGCCATCAGGGAAAAATCAGGAAAAAGTCAGGGAACTTGAAAATTGGTTTTCAGTAGCCACCCTGTAGAAGAATATTTGTTGCTTATTTGGTTTGATTCTTACTGAAGATATTGCTTCTATACTCTCCCTAAGGGCCCTAGGAATCTGGATTAAACTTAGAAAAGCGATTTTGGTCTATAACACATTGACATCGGCGTACAGGTTAAGTTAGCCTGAAAATAAAAATAGTATGCCATCATGCCTGCGTTATTTGTTTTTTCCGATATTGGTAAATTTTCAAAAATGGAGTTGTTAATGCAATAGACACGCCCAGATAATAAGTTCCGACAGGCAAAAAAAATAAAAATCAAGCGAATACCTTTAAACACTCTTTTTTCATAAAATACTCGCCTTACATTATGTTTTACGAGTATCCTCCGTTATTTAGGCATGATGAGAAGCGTGGAACCATTTTCTGTGCCATATTTTCATTGAAGGGTGCCTCCAGCAGAGCAAAACTCGTATTCACCGGTTCTTTCACGTTTTCATCTTTGTTTAACATCTAGCCAAGAAGAAACAAATTTTGGTGTTAAAGGAGTAGAAAATTATTAGTTACAAGGTATAGGAGCAAGGGTCGAACTCGTCCCCAGTCATTTAGAAACTATTTCAATTTTTGACAAAATCGTCAAAATGCCGTCCGTGAATGGGAATTGTCGAGGATTACAACAACAAAGTGACTGAGAATACAATAGGATTTTTTAATTCAGTTGTAAGTACTTACTTCGTAAACACCACAAAGCGAGAACAGTAATTGGCCGTCTCAAACTAATGACAATCTATTACCAGGTGACCCTGCGAATATTCCCTAAATTGCGGTACTAGCGCGGCCGTGGCAAAATTGCACACGGACTTTACTTTTTGGGCACCTTAATAATGAGCTGAGCACGTTTCTGAGCTCAAAGAAATCATTTGTATCAGATCCATATCGAGTAAAAGCAGCTGCTGATGTAAATGCCCCAGAAGGATAGTATCAAAAAATGGCACGCTTTGAAATTCTTTGCGGGTACACTAAAATGTAACAGCGTTTCCACTCTATTCTTCTTTAATTTATTCGTCAAATGGCGTTTGATGTGAACTTCTTTTTTTTTCATTTCGTGACAGTAATCGACGTTTGAAAGATATTTATCTCTCTCATGATCATTTTGAGCCCCCCTCCTCCGTGCTTTTCCTCGCTCGTGCTACCTGTAGGATGATATCCTGGTGATATTGCCACGCATTCAGTAAGAGCTAATTAAGGGTGCGAGAAGACAAATGAATCGCGGAACATAGGATCTTGCCTGGGAAGAAGAGGTTTACGCGCATTGTTCCAGACTCGGGTGAGATAAAAACAAATTCTTGCTAGGCTCTCCAAGCGGCGCAAATGCTTGCTAGTAATGAGGAACGCCGGGGTGCTATGTGTTTTGGTGTAGCCTACTCGAGGCTGCAGATTCATAATTGCGCTTGCGCGCACGTGGTTTGGTGGAGGGGTGGAAAAAGCCGACTTTCTTTTTAATAGGGGGTTGATTAAGGGCCGCCACTTAATCACATGGAGTAGGCGCCGGAATAAAGTGATGTGGTAGGGACTTGCGGAGAGGGAGGTAAGAGACGGAGAGAGGAGAGCTAAGAGAATGGAATTTGAGTAGTGATAGCGGGGTGGCGCGGAGGGGTGCTGAAGAAAAAGTGGCTGTGGACTAATCTTTTTTTTTCTCTCCCCTCAGCCATTCATTCCCCCTTGGCACTTTTTTTGTGAAAATAGCGTACCTCCGACGTTTCCTACCTTTCCTCTCTTATTCAGGGCATATGATTATATTTAAAAGCCGACGACGTAACAATCTGGTTATTTTAAACAAGCTGGCACTTAATGAAAATAAAACGTTAAAAGAAAATATGCTTTAATGAAAATGTGCCCTCCCTAAAAATGTGCGTAAAGCCCAAAATTGCGGTTAATTAAAACAGTTAAATCATCCTTCCTGCTGGAAAGCGTGAATGATGAACTAATTTAGATTATTGCGTATTTAATATCGATGGTATTTATTTATCTCTCGGTGTCTCGTTTTAAAGGTATTGTAACTACCTAATGTCGCAAGGTATTGTAACTACCTAATGTCGCCATTACGTGATACATTTATTGCTACTAAATTAAGAGCTTACACATGCAAATTCCGTCAAATATTATCTGCTTGTCTATATATTACCAGGCGTTTCTTGATCGTTTTCCCAGTCATGGGTTCGAACATCCATCGATAGAATCCTCGGTCATTGCCACTTTACCCACATTTTTACGCTGCAACATGAAATGAAAAAGCATTTTGTTACTCTAGGCTGCGTCATTGTAAAACATTATATGCGGATATTTGCATAAGGTAAAGTCTTTAAACTCTCTGGTAAAGTTAGTTCAAAATGGAAAAAAGTCCACAAGCCCTTATATACAGACGTCCGCAAAAAATCTTATCACTTCGGCGGCCGAATGTTTCCGTAAGTCCCGAGTTGAAGGAGATTGGACAGCACTGCCCCTTGGCGCGTTGAAATGCCCACACCGCAAAATACCTCTGGCTCTTGCGACACCCATTAGACCGCGGAACTGTCCTGAAAGAGAGCCTCCTTCTACCCGTGCCAGGGTTTGACGGGACTTCCTCAATGAACTGGACAGATATTTTCGTATACCGGGAGTACCTCAAGGGTGCCCTGTGGCAAATATTCGGCTCCACGGAGTGAGTCTTTCCGAAAAAGCTGCCTTTTTTTCGAAGGATATAAAATTAAGCAGAAGATATATAAAAAAACTAATAGACATGCGTCTTTAAACGATGACGGGCAATTGAAGAAACGGATTTTATGATCAAAAAATATATTTATGAAGCCCAGGATGTCGTTTGTCAAAACCAATCTTACGGGCAGTGGCCCTAATCGGATCAGAAGGAATATTGGAAAGTGACAGAAAACGCCTTCGTAGCCTGGAAATAAAGAAGAATTTTGATGATAAACTTTACTGAAAGAGTGGCATCATTTAGCTAAAAGTAAAGATCTGCAGATGTGGTTGAAGGAGGAGAACATTCGAAACAAAAAAACGAAATAAGCCAAAGACTCTGAGCCGTGTCTCTTTTTGTATGCCCCTCTCGTCCATCGTTCTGTTGTCTAGGGCCCTAAGCCAGTACCTCGGCCACCAGTCTAGCCTCTGCAATATTTTTTTATCGCAATCCTTTCCTTTAGTTATGAAGTACGCCTACAAGAACAGTAGTAGTATGGCAAATTTCTATAATTATACTCCTCTGTCAAGCAGCAGCAGGCCCCATTAGACATCGGAATGCGAATTATACCCTTTCTTTCTTGCAACATTTCTCTCCCCTTCCCCTCCACTGGCCTTAAGATTTCATCCTGATGATAAAATCTTAAGGCCAATGATTTAAGTATCCCTTTGTCATCCCACTCGTTCCTTAATGTTGTTGCTTAACTTTCCGCCCCTTAACTCATCTCTCATTTTCCCACATTCCATCATTCGAATTCCCCTCCTGTAAGTAAGTCTTTTAAATGTGAAGCTTAATAACAGGTACATGTCGTTCTCTCCGAGCCGTAGAGACACACTGCTGAGGAGCTGTGCCAGTCTCTGAACTGACCTCGAGGTGAGAGCGAATTCGCTTGGATTTCCGTCGTTGATGGATCCTCGAAGACGTTTTCCAAGGTTTACGTTCGGGCCAGGTGTTCCTCCTAGTATTTTTCGTTCTGTCCGAGCCATAGACACGCACTGCTGAGGACCATTGCTCGTCAATGTGCTTACTCCGAGGATAGAGTGAATTTGCTCGTATATCCGTCGTTTATAGATCCTCGAAGAAGTTTAGTCAGGTTTTCCTCCAAGGTAGTTGATATAAAACGAGATCTTTCCTGTTGCCATAATTTTCCTATTCTAACTTCGCTTTATTGTAAATGTGAACTGGCGTGTTGGGGTTATTTTTCATGTGGATTTCCTCTTTTGAAATCTTAAGGCCAATGAGTTAAGTTTCACCTCTCTTTGACGGATGACCATTACCGGCTATCCCTTTAAACTGTTACAAAATCGCAGTTGGACCACAGATTGGGGAACTTGTGCATTACGAAAACCGGGATAACGTTTTTCCGCACAACAAGTGAATTTTATAAGTGCCATCAGATTACCAAACTTTAGTAGAAGGAATAGAAATTGAACTGATTTTCCTATATCCTTTTGCATGACTGGTTACTTCCAATATGAATCCCTTTCATTAGGAACATTGTAACTTCATTTTGTGTTTATAATGTCTTTTAATATGTACATTCATAATCTGATAGCAGTATCATATTTACGCAGAAACAGCAGATGAAATACATTCTTTTCCTTCCTTCTTCATTGCAGGTTAATGCCAAGCAGCTGTTCGTCGATATTGCCGAAAGATAGAAGTGCGAGATTCCAGCTTCTAATTGGTGCGCAGGCGAAGTAATAGTCAGCACGCGAAGACGTTCACGTTCTGGTGGTAGTAAGTAACATATGTAGGATTTACATTATCCTAACTATAACAGATCTCTAATCCTGCTTCTGGCTGTTGTGAAGCTGAATCCATGATATTGTATGCAAATTGCCGTGCGTAAAATATCGAAGCATGGGAAGAACATCACCAGAAAGTCGTGTTGCACATCGGGCAAATATTTGAAGAGTCTCGGGTAGCAAGTAAAAAGCCATTAAATGCTACCGAGGGAAATTCGCTTGCAAATGTCCCAGGTTTATGAACATGTGTTGGTTATGTGTGTTGGTCCAGATAATGGTGAAATCCGGTGCCATCACACGTATTCAATCACTGAATGGTTTGCAAAACAGCTAGAAATTGACATAGAAGAATTGGATTAGAAAACATAAAATAATGTGATATATATTTTTAAATTTATCTGAATTCTATATGGTCATTTATACGCTAACACTGCACGATGCAATATCAGTAATATTGGAAATGGAAGTCAAAATATGTTGATTAATTCTGCTACTTTTTTATTGATGCTAATCCTCCTACCTTTGCTGGTTGAAACAAGACTTTAGCTAGTAGAACATCGATATTAGTTAGTAAAACATACTGATGGACTTTGGTATTGCTGTTCCGCATGTTTTACATACCGAAAGGTTTCCCCTAAACTTACGACAGAGGAATAACGAATTTCATTATAAGCTTGTGATAAATGGTGTACAATGTAAAGTCTTGAGTTTACAAAGCTCCTTTATTCAAGTAGGGGATGGCGAGGGCCAAAACCATTTCTATTGCCTATTTCACTAGTCTGGCTATTGGGTTGATCCACTCGTGAGGAAAATGATAGGCGGTGACTTCGCTCATTTTAAGGACACCCTCGAGATTGATTTAAAGTTGGTTATGAATTAACCGGAAAACCTGCATAAAATCCAACTATACGATATATGTTATATTTTATTTTACGATAATTCCTGAAAAATCCAATTTTTGATTACCTATCTTTTAGTATAGGTAATGAATTTGAGAGTCGAAATACGAACTACCTTTTTTATGTGTTCAAGGACTATGTATGTTCATATTACGTAAAAAATAGCGTATGTTCCTCCGCATTTTAATATAAAAGTTATTACATAAAATGAGCCCAGAAATTAAGAGACAACGATCGTAATGATTACACAATTTTAAATAGTTCGCTCATTTCTATTTCCAACCAAGGGTTAAACATTAGTCCTAATTTTCTATAGATGTAATTGATTGATTGATCACTCAGTAGAAAAATGCCATAGAATTTACTATGCATCTTATGATTGCCAATGGATAAGATATAATTCATTCTTGGAACGTTCTACGCACGGTGTCAACGCGATTAACAGTGTGTCAAGCTAATGTGATGCGTGGTTTTTAGGATGTCATTTCGTAAGCTATCACTTTCTCAAAATTTCAAACCTTCATTAATGGAGCAGTTCAAGCGTTCCTCAAATCATCGAGTATTTCCTATATATTTTTGAAACTCCCTAGGCATTTCATATTTCTTTTGACCTTGTCGCAATAATGCGGAGCTATGGATTCCTCGCAACACTTCTCGTATTCACGGTTTTCTCGTCTGATATTTCATTAGGACTCGGCGATGATCCTTCTTCTTGGCTTTTAGGTATGAATCAATGAATGAGTCAAAATGAGGTTCCATGACTGTGCGGAAACAGATAACGTAAAACAGATAAGTTGACAACTAACCGCTTGCCCTCTTCAAGGAAAAAAAGTGGTATCCAAAGGACAACTACGCATGAATCCCAGTAAAACTTGAAATATCACTTGTTATTGATTTACGTGTTGAGTAATTAGTGGTGTTTCATACCAACGCTCCATTTCGTAAATTTTCTTGGGAACTGAACAGCTGCCGGAAGATGATACTGAAAAGTCGGGTGGAAGAGATTTTTGGAACGAGTTCCGGTTTGCAGTTGGTCATGGATATTGTAGTTTATGGATTGGTGAGAGCATGTAGTTGCTCATTGTCTTGAATCCCGTTCCTAGGCATGAGGTAGAGCAGTAAAAAAGATGCGCAAGTATATCCCCACTATCATTACGGATCGACACAATTTCTTTGTATAGTTTACCGTCTAGGAAGGGGAAATGTCGGCCAATTGTGCATTAAGAAGCAGCGGTATTTAAAAAGAAGGATACGCTTGAATATCGGAGCAGCTTGGTAGAAGTGATAAATACATTTTTTAAAGGATTGACTAATGAGAATTAAGTGGCAGAGAGAGGAAGACTACCATTGCTTCACGCAAAATGATTTATTGGGGGTCTAAAATGTTTAATTCTTTCCGAAGCAGGTTCGATTCCCCGTTGATCGAGGGAACTCGTTATTTCCAGTGCTGCAGGGTGTATTTAATTTTTAAAATTAATTAAATTTGAGCGTAACGTAAAAGGTTATGGTAACGGTGATTCGTGACCAACTTGGATGTTGAATCTGAGATAGTGGAAATTACTTGTTGTGGAAACGTTGGGACGAACAGAAAATGATTTCTTGATTTCCGATTGAGCCGAGTGGAAGGCATGAACGCTGATATAAATATGATAACGTTTGTATTGAAATCCCGTTCGGTGGTGAGACTGATGAAAGGATGTTTTCATTTCAGGTGTTGCTGAGCGTAGGTGATGGGCCTCAAGAGGCAGGATTCGAGTCCTCATTTGGTACGGAGAGCAGGAGAAGATTTGTTCGGTTGTGGTCGTAATGCACGGGAGTATGAAATTGATATTGCGAATGTGGAATCTGAATGTCATGTCATTTGAATTTTATTGCTTTGAAATAAAATGAGAAATGGATTGAACTCGTGCGCACAAGATTGGACACGGGGCATATTTAAACCCATGTTTCTCCATTTTACATTCTTAAATTCAAACGTCTTCAAGAGGGTATTTTCTGGGTGTGTTTGGATTAATAATGAGAGATGCATGAGGAACACATGTCAGGTTATTCGGAGGTTAGTCAACCTTTGTTATTTGATGATAAGGTAAAAGTAATGCATGGTACTTTCCCAGTGCACGAAGAATGTTAATTTTGCTACGGGATACGAAGCGGGTCGGATGAATGACAGTTGTCCGGTGACATTAACCAGCGCGCGTTTAGCGTAAAAAATTAAAGAATTGTTGCGGGTAAACACATTAAAAACGTTCATAACCAGGCTTGCTAATTATACAAAAATGCAGAGAAAAAAAATATGCATACGGCGAGATTCGATTTCGAACGTATATTCTTTCACTCTGGAAGACTAGTACTTAACCTCTAGTCTACGCCTTACTCCTAGACGTCACGTGATCCTATGCGTGTTCTTACCAGGTGAAGTATTATTAAAAGTTAAGTATCGTTTTCTGTTTAAACTTTTAGACACATAAGCCAATAATGGGAGTGATTCGTAAATCACTAATGAAGGGCGACATACATTAAGGGACATTCCCTCGTAAGCGAGAGTGAAAGACTGCGTGACGAGGAGATGGAAGACTGAAATTCGAGAATTAGAACCGGGCGCCGTAATGCAGATGAGGGTTTTATCGGATGAGGCTCGCTAACAACGTTTACTGTGAAAATATAAATTTAATAGAAATCAGGATGAAAACAGGAGTGATGACACGAATGCACCTCCGTGTAAATTTATCTATACATATTACGGGAATATTGGAGAGAAACAAGATACAACTCACGATGATTTGTTGCGAGGAAGAGATTGGCCAGGGCGTTGTGAAATCGTCATAGGTTGGCAAACTCTTCCTGGGCTCTGGTGTGAACTTTCGCACCTTCGAAGAGTTGCTTCAGTGCCACGTCTCGCGGGAGCAGCGACGTGGGAGTTCCGCCGAGTGGAGATTTTCGAAGCTTTTACGCTATCCTATGGCAGAGTCTTGTCTGGCTTTTGGGGAAATTCGTCAATCAACTGGTTGAGGCCAGGATTAGATCCGATAATTACCTTTAGTTTCTAAAATCGGATACACTTATTATAGTACAACGTTTCATGGATGCGTGTTGTTGGTCAATAGTAATTGTAACAGTCTTAATCTGGATAATAGAAGGCATCAGTACTTCGATTTCGCCATAGTGGTTCTGACTTGAAATGAATTGCGAAAAATATCCTTTGTACAACCTGTAAGGATAGCGTATGATGATGACTCACTGCAGTGAGTTTGATTGAGGAAACGAGGGCCAGAGAAGAAAGTAGCGCATTAAAAGTAATGTAGAATGAATCAACGGGAAAATTGGTTATTGTAAAAATACGTATACTACGACCAGACAAGTGTAAGTTTGGACGCAGGGTCGGCGGAGTAAACAATGGGAGAGGTAAGTAAAAATAATATCTTAAAGTTGATATCTGAAAGAGTAAATCAACCGTTAAGTTTGTAACTACTGGACAATTACGATCATTTCTGTAAAAGGCACCTATTGGGTTTCGGGCTTTAGGTTTCCCCCCTCCATTCCTCCCAATCCCATACTGCCAATCTTAGTGGAAGGGGCGGTTCCTACCCTGACTCAGGGTGCTGCTCCGTAGGTAAGGAAAGGGCACTCATTAACCATGAACAATAAGAGGTGTCATTATAACTAATAAATATTCTTTAACTATAAACAGGTATATATTTTTCCAAGTGCAATGTATGCATTTCTACGTAAATTCGTTTGGAAGAAACGGAGTAAATGAGGAAAGAAAAGTAGAAATCACAATGAACTTATGATGAGATGAGAACCAGAGGGAAATTTCGCGGGGGGGTCTGAGGGGTGGGCTTGAAAACGGGCCCCTGTATTACCGAGACCCATCTACCCTACATTCTTAAATTCAAACGATTTAAAGAGGGTATTTTCTGGGTGTATTTGGAATATTAATGACAGAGAGAGATAATTAAAGAGCCATGAATGAAAACGACGTAACCCCCACCTTAAGAGAAGTCCCCCTCCCCCGCCCAAGGAGAAGATGGGTAGGAGTGGCAGCCACAATGCCACCCCTTCCCATCTTCCCCCCTATCCGCGACAACTGCCATCCACCACGACAGCCGCCGCCCCGACCCCTCCCCGCGCGGGCGATTTTTTCACGTCCCGCCTCGGTCATGCTGAGTCGAGCCGCGTGGCCAGTAAGGCACACTTCATGGATACAAAGCCCAGCGGCGTCTAAAGAACGACCAGCTACAAGGGTGTCGTCAAGCACGGAGTCGGCGACGCACCGGGCCGATTAAAGACTATGCCGAGCAATGAACCAATCTTGCTCTGTCAGCATTAAAAATAATATGGAGTATGAAATACTTGGTTACTCTCAACACATGCCGTAATCCTGAGAACTAGACTTATAAGACCCATAAACGTTACATGACTTTATGAACACACTTGTTTCGAATGTAGTTGATTGGGGAAACATCCGCAAGTATTTATATGTAACAATGAGCTCGTTAACATGTTGCTTAAAGCGGCAATATTGCAAAAATATGATATACTTTAAAACCATTCAGTTGCTGCCCTCTGTTACTCAAATTAGGAACCAGGTAGCAAGTAAGAACAATGTAAACGACATCAATTATACGCTTATACACATCCTGACATTTATTATGTTTGATCCAACATAAAAGAGAAGAATGAGATCAAATTCAAAATAATCGCGCGGTGGGCCAGGCTACCTGGTTCCTAATTTGAGTAACAGAGGGCAGCAACTGAATGGTTTTAAAGTATATCATATTTTTGCAATATTGCCGCTTTAAGCAACATGTTAACGAGCTCATTGTTACATATAAATACTTGCGGATGTTTCCCCAATCAACTACATTCGAAACAAGTGTGTTCATAAAGTCATGTAACGTTTATGGGTCTTATAAGTCTAGTTCTCAGGATTACGGCATGTGTTGAGAGTAACCAAGTATTTCATACTCCATATTATTTTTAATGCTGACAGAGCAAGATTGGTTCATTGCTCGGCATAGTCTTTAATCGGCCCGGTGCGTCGCCGACTCCGTGCTTGACGACACCCTTGTAGCTGGTCGTTCTTTAGACGCCGCTGGGCTTTGTATCCATGAAGTGTGCCTTACTGGCCACGCGGCTCGACTCAGCATGACCGAGGCGGGACGTGAAAAAATCGCCCGCGCGGGGAGGGGTCGGGGCGGCGGCTGTCGTGGTGGATGGCAGTTGTCGCGGATAGGGGGGAAGATGGGAAGGGGTGGCATTGTGGCTGCCACTCCTACCCATCTTCTCCTTGGGCGGGGGAGGGGGACTTCTCTTAAGGTGGGGGTTACGTCGTTTTCATTCATGGCTCTTTAATTATCTCTCTCTGTCATTAATATTCCAAATACACCCAGAAAATACCCTCTTTAAATCGTTTGAATTTAAGAATGTAGGGTAGATGGGTCTCGGTAATACAGGGGCCCGTTTTCAAGCCCACCCCTCAGACCCCCCCGCGAAATTTCCCTCTGGTTCTCATCTCATCATAAGTTCATTGTGATTTCTACTTTTCTTTCCTCATTTACTCCGTTTCTTCCAAACGAATTTACGTAGAAATGCATACATTGCACTTGGAAAAATATATACCTGTTTATAGTTAAAGAATATTTATTAGTTATAATGACACCTCTTATTGTTCATGGTTAATGAGTGCCCTTTCCTTACCTACGGAGCAGCACCCTGAGTCAGGGTAGGAACCGCCCCTTCCACTAAGATTGGCAGTATGGGATTGGGAGGAATGGAGGGGGGAAACCTAAAGCCCGAAACCCAATAGGTGCCTTTTACAGAAATGATCGTAATTGTCCAGTAGTTACAAACTTAACGGTTGATTTACTCTTTCAGATATCAACTTTAAGATATTATTTTTACTTACCTCTCCCATTGTTTACTCCGCCGACCCTGCGTCCAAACTTACACTTGTCTGGTCGTAGTATACGTATTTTTACAATAACCAATTTTCCCGTTGATTCATTCTACATTACTTTTAATGCGCTACTTTCTTCTCTGGCCCTCGTTTCCTCAATCAAACTCACTGCAGTGAGTCATCATCATACGCTATCCTTACAGGTTGTACAAAGGATATTTTTCGCAATTCATTTCAAGTCAGAACCACTATGGCGAAATCGAAGTACTGATGCCTTCTATTATCCAGATTAAGACTGTTACAATTACTATTGACCAACAACACGCATCCATGAAACGTTGTACTATAATAAGTGTATCCGATTTTAGAAACTAAAGGTAATTATCGGATCTAATCCTGGCCTCAACCAGTTGATTGACGAATTTCCCCAAAAGCCAGACAAGACTCTGCCATAGGATAGCGTAAAAGCTTCGAAAATCTCCACTCGGCGGAACTCCCACGTCGCTGCTCCCGCGAGACGTGGCACTGAAGCAACTCTTCGAAGGTGCGAAAGTTCACACCAGAGCCCAGGAAGAGTTTGCCAACCTATGACGATTTCACAACGCCCTGGCCAATCTCTTCCTCGCAACAAATCATCGTGAGTTGTATCTTGTTTCTCTCCAATATTCCCGTAATATGTATAGATAAATTTACACGGAGGTGCATTCGTGTCATCACTCCTGTTTTCATCCTGATTTCTATTAAATTTATATTTTCACAGTAAACGTTGTTAGCGAGCCTCATCCGATAAAACCCTCATCTGCATTACGGCGCCCGGTTCTAATTCTCGAATTTCAGTCTTCCATCTCCTCGTCACGCAGTCTTTCACTCTCGCTTACGAGGGAATGTCCCTTAATGTATGTCGCCCTTCATTAGTGATTTACGAATCACTCCCATTATTGGCTTATGTGTCTAAAAGTTTAAACAGAAAACGATACTTAACTTTTAATAATACTTCACCTGGTAAGAACACGCATAGGATCACGTGACGTCTAGGAGTAAGGCGTAGACTAGAGGTTAAGTACTAGTCTTCCAGAGTGAAAGAATATACGTTCGAAATCGAATCTCGCCGTATGCATATTTTTTTTCTCTGCATTTTTGTATAATTAGCAAGCCTGGTTATGAACGTTTTTAATGTGTTTACCCGCAACAATTCTTTAATTTTTTACGCTAAACGCGCGCTGGTTAATGTCACCGGACAACTGTCATTCATCCGACCCGCTTCGTATCCCGTAGCAAAATTAACATTCTTCGTGCACTGGGAAAGTACCATGCATTACTTTTACCTTATCATCAAATAACAAAGGTTGACTAACCTCCGAATAACCTGACATGTGTTCCTCATGCATCTCTCATTATTAATCCAAACACACCCAGAAAATACCCTCTTGAAGACGTTTGAATTTAAGAATGTAAAATGGAGAAACATGGGTTTAAATATGCCCCGTGTCCAATCTTGTGCGCACGAGTTCAATCCATTTCTCATTTTATTTCAAAGCAATAAAATTCAAATGACATGACATTCAGATTCCACATTCGCAATATCAATTTCATACTCCCGTGCATTACGACCACAACCGAACAAATCTTCTCCTGCTCTCCGTACCAAATGAGGACTCGAATCCTGCCTCTTGAGGCCCATCACCTACGCTCAGCAACACCTGAAATGAAAACATCCTTTCATCAGTCTCACCACCGAACGGGATTTCAATACAAACGTTATCATATTTATATCAGCGTTCATGCCTTCCACTCGGCTCAATCGGAAATCAAGAAATCATTTTCTGTTCGTCCCAACGTTTCCACAACAAGTAATTTCCACTATCTCAGATTCAACATCCAAGTTGGTCACGAATCACCGTTACCATAACCTTTTACGTTACGCTCAAATTTAATTAATTTTAAAAATTAAATACACCCTGCAGCACTGGAAATAACGAGTTCCCTCGATCAACGGGGAATCGAACCTGCTTCGGAAAGAATTAAACATTTTAGACCCCCAATAAATCATTTTGCGTGAAGCAATGGTAGTCTTCCTCTCTCTGCCACTTAATTCTCATTAGTCAATCCTTTAAAAAATGTATTTATCACTTCTACCAAGCTGCTCCGATATTCAAGCGTATCCTTCTTTTTAAATACCGCTGCTTCTTAATGCACAATTGGCCGACATTTCCCCTTCCTAGACGGTAAACTATACAAAGAAATTGTGTCGATCCGTAATGATAGTGGGGATATACTTGCGCATCTTTTTTACTGCTCTACCTCATGCCTAGGAACGGGATTCAAGACAATGAGCAACTACATGCTCTCACCAATCCATAAACTACAATATCCATGACCAACTGCAAACCGGAACTCGTTCCAAAAATCTCTTCCACCCGACTTTTCAGTATCATCTTCCGGCAGCTGTTCAGTTCCCAAGAAAATTTACGAAATGGAGCGTTGGTATGAAACACCACTAATTACTCAACACGTAAATCAATAACAAGTGATATTTCAAGTTTTACTGGGATTCATGCGTAGTTGTCCTTTGGATACCACTTTTTTTCCTTGAAGAGGGCAAGCGGTTAGTTGTCAACTTATCTGTTTTACGTTATCTGTTTCCGCACAGTCATGGAACCTCATTTTGACTCATTCATTGATTCATACCTAAAAGCCAAGAAGAAGGATCATCGCCGAGTCCTAATGAAATATCAGACGAGAAAACCGTGAATACGAGAAGTGTTGCGAGGAATCCATAGCTCCGCATTATTGCGACAAGGTCAAAAGAAATATGAAATGCCTAGGGAGTTTCAAAAATATATAGGAAATACTCGATGATTTGAGGAACGCTTGAACTGCTCCATTAATGAAGGTTTGAAATTTTGAGAAAGTGATAGCTTACGAAATGACATCCTAAAAACCACGCATCACATTAGCTTGACACACTGTTAATCGCGTTGACACCGTGCGTAGAACGTTCCAAGAATGAATTATATCTTATCCATTGGCAATCATAAGATGCATAGTAAATTCTATGGCATTTTTCTACTGAGTGATCAATCAATCAATTACATCTATAGAAAATTAGGACTAATGTTTAACCCTTGGTTGGAAATAGAAATGAGCGAACTATTTAAAATTGTGTAATCATTACGATCGTTGTCTCTTAATTTCTGGGCTCATTTTATGTAATAACTTTTATATTAAAATGCGGAGGAACATACGCTATTTTTTACGTAATATGAACATACATAGTCCTTGAACACATAAAAAAGGTAGTTCGTATTTCGACTCTCAAATTCATTACCTATACTAAAAGATAGGTAATCAAAAATTGGATTTTTCAGGAATTATCGTAAAATAAAATATAACATATATCGTATAGTTGGATTTTATGCAGGTTTTCCGGTTAATTCATAACCAACTTTAAATCAATCTCGAGGGTGTCCTTAAAATGAGCGAAGTCACCGCCTATCATTTTCCTCACGAGTGGATCAACCCAATAGCCAGACTAGTGAAATAGGCAATAGAAATGGTTTTGGCCCTCGCCATCCCCTACTTGAATAAAGGAGCTTTGTAAACTCAAGACTTTACATTGTACACCATTTATCACAAGCTTATAATGAAATTCGTTATTCCTCTGTCGTAAGTTTAGGGGAAACCTTTCGGTATGTAAAACATGCGGAACAGCAATACCAAAGTCCATCAGTATGTTTTACTAACTAATATCGATGTTCTACTAGCTAAAGTCTTGTTTCAACCAGCAAAGGTAGGAGGATTAGCATCAATAAAAAAGTAGCAGAATTAATCAACATATTTTGACTTCCATTTCCAATATTACTGATATTGCATCGTGCAGTGTTAGCGTATAAATGACCATATAGAATTCAGATAAATTTAAAAATATATATCACATTATTTTATGTTTTCTAATCCAATTCTTCTATGTCAATTTCTAGCTGTTTTGCAAACCATTCAGTGATTGAATACGTGTGATGGCACCGGATTTCACCATTATCTGGACCAACACACATAACCAACACATGTTCATAAACCTGGGACATTTGCAAGCGAATTTCCCTCGGTAGCATTTAATGGCTTTTTACTTGCTACCCGAGACTCTTCAAATATTTGCCCGATGTGCAACACGACTTTCTGGTGATGTTCTTCCCATGCTTCGATATTTTACGCACGGCAATTTGCATACAATATCATGGATTCAGCTTCACAACAGCCAGAAGCAGGATTAGAGATCTGTTATAGTTAGGATAATGTAAATCCTACATATGTTACTTACTACCACCAGAACGTGAACGTCTTCGCGTGCTGACTATTACTTCGCCTGCGCACCAATTAGAAGCTGGAATCTCGCACTTCTATCTTTCGGCAATATCGACGAACAGCTGCTTGGCATTAACCTGCAATGAAGAAGGAAGGAAAAGAATGTATTTCATCTGCTGTTTCTGCGTAAATATGATACTGCTATCAGATTATGAATGTACATATTAAAAGACATTATAAACACAAAATGAAGTTACAATGTTCCTAATGAAAGGGATTCATATTGGAAGTAACCAGTCATGCAAAAGGATATAGGAAAATCAGTTCAATTTCTATTCCTTCTACTAAAGTTTGGTAATCTGATGGCACTTATAAAATTCACTTGTTGTGCGGAAAAACGTTATCCCGGTTTTCGTAATGCACAAGTTCCCCAATCTGTGGTCCAACTGCGATTTTGTAACAGTTTAAAGGGATAGCCGGTAATGGTCATCCGTCAAAGAGAGGTGAAACTTAACTCATTGGCCTTAAGATTTCAAAAGAGGAAATCCACATGAAAAATAACCCCAACACGCCAGTTCACATTTACAATAAAGCGAAGTTAGAATAGGAAAATTATGGCAACAGGAAAGATCTCGTTTTATATCAACTACCTTGGAGGAAAACCTGACTAAACTTCTTCGAGGATCTATAAACGACGGATATACGAGCAAATTCACTCTATCCTCGGAGTAAGCACATTGACGAGCAATGGTCCTCAGCAGTGCGTGTCTATGGCTCGGACAGAACGAAAAATACTAGGAGGAACACCTGGCCCGAACGTAAACCTTGGAAAACGTCTTCGAGGATCCATCAACGACGGAAATCCAAGCGAATTCGCTCTCACCTCGAGGTCAGTTCAGAGACTGGAACAGCTCCTCAGCAGTGTGTCTCTACGGCTCGGAGAGAACGACATGTACCTGTTATTAAGCTTCGCATTGAAAAGACTAACTTACAGGAGGGTAATTCGATTGATGGAATGTGGGGAAATGAGAGAGGAGTTATGGGGCGGAAAGTTAAGCAACAACATTAAGGGGCGAGGGGTATGACAACGGGTTATGCATGGGAATAATGGATTTGGAAGGGAAGAGAGTAGTTGCAAGAAAGAAAGGGGAACAATTTGCCTTGACCGATGCCCAATGGGGCCTGCAGTTGCTTGACAGAAGAGGATAGTTTACTACATTTGCATTCTACCTCGGTACTTGCAGGCGCACTTCATAACTTAAGGAAATGAATGCGATTTAAGAATATTGCAGAGGCTAGACTGCTGGCGGAGGAACTGGTTACGACCCTAGACAAGAGAACGATGGAGGAGAAGGCCGGACAAAAGAAAGACGGTTCAGAATCTTCGGCTCTTTTGGGGTTTTTTCAACTCCGTTACTAGACGAGTGTGATAAGAATGTCGAGCAAGGGCACCTTGGATGTAAGTTTGCACGAGAAGTGGTGTTGAGGTCAAGGGAAGTCTGGAGACTAGGATAATTAAATTCTTCTTTCTCAACCATCCAATAGCCCCCCACGATTTCTGGGACTGGTGAACGGGATTTAGAAAGGAAAGCAAAACAGAGACGGGGATGGGGTAAGAGGTAGAAGGAAAGGGAGAGATGATGATAATCATGATGATAAATGAAAAAGCTATGCCGGGGTTTGGGGGTAGGGTGGAGACACTCTGGATCCATATGGTTGCCATCTTTATGGAATGCCCTTCGATGGTTTATGGAGTGGGTTGAAATGTCATGATCATGGAGACTGTGAAGCATTTGTTATATTTTTTAGTGAGTGAGTGCGTAAGTTGTAACTGGAAAATTCTCCATCCAGCAATATAATAGCGTGTAAATATGTACATCGCAAGATGTGGTCTTCTTTTTCGGACATTCAGGTGCCGAATCCTTCTATAAGATTTTAGTATTGAGGCTTAAGAAACAGGGGAGCAGAAGGTTGTGGATGTTTCATGTTTCACATTTCGGCCTTCTGCATCTCGGGTGGTGGTAAGTGACCTGTGTGATGAGTGGTAGTGAGGGAATGGTCGTGTTTTAGGATGCTTTTTAGATTATGTGGCGAGTGACTGTAAAGGCAGGGGCCTTTTTGGAGGAAATCAGCGTTGGTTTAGGTGATTGGAGATAGCTCTTTTGGGCTACTGCTCAGTGCATGCATATTCGGGATAAATGTATTGTAGGTATAGGTTCCTCTGCTTCGGAGTGTTCTAGTTTTTGAGCAGAGAATTTAACCGAGGATGGCAGAATGCATAGTTGTTTGTTGGCCTGTTCTCTATGGACGGAGGTGTCTTTTGTATCGCTGCTGTTGAGTGATGATGTCTATGTCGAACTAGGTGATGTGCCAGAAATGTGTGTTTGAAACGGATGGAGGAGGAGTTTAGAACCTCAAAGAATATTATAAGTGTATTATTGCGTATACAACGATAATGTCGTCAATAAACCGTAATTTTTCTTTGCATCTGGACTATTCTTTTAGTCATTATACCCCTGAGATCCCAATAGGCATTCTGCCTGTCCGTAATTTTAATAAACCATAATTATTATTTATATCTGGACTATTCTGTAGACATTCTGCCTGTCATCAGGTTTCCCAGATTTCCCAGGGTGGAGAAAAAAACCACCCAGGTGGGACTCTAACCCGCGACCCTAGGAATAGCAGGCGAGGACTTTACCTCGCCACAACCTGGGCCGGCATTCATATGTCGGGTGCTATTTGCTGGGAAGCGTGAAAATCCTAATTTTCCTATGAACAATTTCGCGTAGAAGGGTCTATTATTTTCCCTATTGCGCTATCTTTGGATTGTAGATAAGTTTTTGATGTGAGGAGAAGGCCTAGACGGTAAAAGTAAAGCGGGTTACTTTCGCTAAAAAATCAATCGAGTGAACAGGATTCTGTGACTGTGGCCGTAATGAAGTAAATGAGAGATGAATGGACCTGTAAAGTGAGGTGTTGACAGTTGCTTTTAAGAGGATGTAGGAGGTTGCAGAACTTTCTGGTCTATTAAGATCTCGAGAAATAGTGGTTGATGAAAAGGGAAGATCGCATGCCAGGGACTAAACGTTGGAGTCCATGTAGACAGATATGCGTTCCGTGGGGTAGTTGCGGTTGGAAATGAAGGGGGGCCCAGGTATTCTGTGTTTACTGGATTTACGGGAGATAGTAAAATCTAGAGTTGCAGCGGTTTGGTGAAGAGAAATTATTAATTTCTCTTTCCGAGAGCACTTCTTTGAATCCGTAGGTTTAGAGTACCTAAGCTATGTCACAGAGAGTGGTGCTTGATAATATGAGCAGTTGGCGTGGAGCTACGTTGATGCAGTCTTCTTTATTTCATCACCACAGCTGTGGAGCCTTCGTCTGCCCTGGTGATGAAATCATTTTGGCGAAGGCGGTTAAGAGATGCGATTCCCTGGGGGTTGAATTTGGGGGCGGTTTTAGTGACAATAGAAAGCTAGGTTTGGATCCTTGTTTTAAATTTGTGTTGAAAATACTTATAATAAGTTATTTTGAAGTATTTATTTAAATTCTTTGCTTGATTCCTGACGGAATTTAGCGTGTGGTAAGTCCATGGTTGTGTTATGCCATAAGATTTCCCAGCTGAGAATGCGGAAGATACGTTTCACACCATTGATCACTCAGAATAGATTGACCTTGGGGGTGGGGGCAAACGTAAGATCCTTGCTAAGCACCGAAACGTCACTCAGTGGGTAGAATTAAAAAAAGCTTACCAGCATTAAAAATTTTGACTATTTTTAGCGATTCAAAAAGGTACGATCTGACCGTAGAATATGTATAATGTATCGCTATCACTATAGCCAAGCATTGAAACGAACTCACGTATGCAATAAAAGTATTAAGGAGATTATGAGGAATATGTTTAATGTCTTAAAAACACTCCTAGAAGCATTTTTCCAAACTAAAAGTGTTTTCTCGGATGCGAAGGACCCATTTCGAGACCTGGTAGTCTCTAATTGGGTGGAACAAATTCCATGTCAAATCTCCGGCCGTCGCTTGGGACATTTCAATCGGGAATATTTCGGTGTTTATCGTTAGGAGTAAACTAATAACTGAAGGTCTATCTCCACTCCTCCGCTCCCAGGAAATTCATTCTATGCCATGCATATAATGAGTCGGAACCCGGCTCATGTATGGCTTGAATCTCAGGTCAGTTATTCATTTTTATGCTGGCAAATATTATCTCCACCTTCCTCACACACTTCGTGTTTGCCTTTTTGTGTTTCCTAGGTGAGGATGAAGATATTAAAAAGAGGAAGAAAAATAGAGAGCAAGGGACATACGAGATATGATTTGCGGAATGCTGAGGGAATAAATGGAGACAGTCGGCTTAATCATGAATGAAGGTAAGGAGTGGATATTTGAGTAAATATTGGAAAAAATATGAAGGGACTCAGAAGAACAAAAGTAAAAAAAAAAACAGGACTTGTAGATGAGAAAGACACGAAGAAACCGTGATCAGCAAAAAAATGATGGAGTTACAACAAATGGCAACGTCGCGCGGAATTTCCAGCAACAAATAGCCGCTGATTCGACTCAATCCCACCTATACCATAAAATATTGATATAAAATTTGATTATATTTCGTTCTTAACTATGACACATTGAAACGTGAATATCTGAGGAATTACAATGAAGTGACGATTACATTTACTTGATCACTCAGAGCCGAGAAAAACGATTCTCGTAAAATTGATTACAGTATCATTTCTTGCACAGATAAATTTCTAAAAATTTTAGTAATCGCATAAATCATTTTTATATTAGATTATAGTTTGGAATACAGCGGCAGACGTGCTTTTGAGAAATGGATTTTTAAAGTCAGCGTAATTGTTTAAAACGATAAAAAATCGTCACTTTTTCCTTTAAAAATATTCATAGTAAAAATAAAACAATACAATTTAAAAACTCTTGTGTGCAACAATTAACGTAGAGCTAAACGAGTGATTTGAACAAGTAAAAACATATATGGTGTGATTCAATTCTCTTAAGTGTTTCGCTCACTTCATAAACACCATTCCAACTCGAGTGCACATTATAATTTGACAGTCATTTGACATACGCTACTCATGATCCCAATTCACTGCAGGTTACCATGGTATTCCCACCTAGGATTATTTTAATAACGTACTGTATTTCCAGGAGTAGTCCATTACGAAATTACGAAAACCACTACGCATGAAAAATCTATCATCACAACCTGCAAGCATTAAAATGCTCTCGAGGGTTCGAATGATTGAATTCTCCCATCTTGGGTTCAACTCCGATTTGACCAAAAAATGAAAGAATAGCCACAAACGGTCATCTGTCGTGGAGAGGTGAAACGTAAACCACTGACCTTAAGACTTAAATGGAGGAAAGCCACCTGAAAAATAGCCCCAGAGCAAAAGTTCACATTTTCAATAACGCTAAGTTAGAATAGGAAAACCTTGAAAATTAGGAAAAAAATAAAAATGCAGAGTCAAGAGCGCTTTCCGAGGAAGTGACTGTTACACAGGACATGAGGACGAGAGGGAAGAGGGACATATTAAAAGAGAGATGTAAAGCTTTCGGGCAATTTTTTTAAAACTCGTCTTCTAGACCAATGAGATGAGACTGCCTAGCTAGCACACCGTGGACGTACTTTTGCCCGGAAAGTGGGGTGGATACATGAAGAAGGGTGAGGAGTGAAGGAAGAAAGGTCTGGAGATGCAAGCATAATCGGATTCTACTGTTTCTACCATCTTATCGCCCGCCACGGTTTCTGGGACAGTAGAACGGGATTGAGAAGGAAAATCGTAAGAGACAGGTTGATGGGCTGAAGGATATGGGGAAAGGGTGTGATGATGATAATGACCGTGATAAATGAAAAATGCTGAGGCCGGTACCAGGGGGTGTGGTGAAGACACTCAGGATCCTTATGGCAAGGACTTCGATGATTAACGCTGCGGGGGGTATCTATTGATTATGGAGACTGTGACGCATTAGACACTTTGGTGCTGAATGAGACGTAGGGTGCCAATCTTGGCTTAGTAAGTGATGCTCCAGTGTAGGAGATGTTGGTATTTTCCGCTTTTTTGTAAGTGTATTGCGCTATAGGTTGTACTGTAGTCACCATGAATGGGTCGACTTTCAGCTCCGGTAGTTCTCATACTGCGTCCTCTTCCTCCGGGAACGGCAGTTCGGCGTTCGCAATCGGAATCGGGACGTCTGGGACTCTCTAGCGTCTGGTGTCGTTCTCGTCCTCCGCATTGTTCTAAGAATCTCCATCGTTGTAGAGGTCAGCCGTCTGCGCCTCGTCCTCCGGTAACCCGGACTCTGAGGAAGTGTCCTTTTCGGGGAGCGACTCGGTGAACTCGGGCTCAGACGAGTCGCACCACTGAAACAGGGAATTCTCAGCCAGGCTGAGGTTCCTGTCGGGTATCTGAAGCTTTTGAGCTGCATCAGTGTCTCCTGCCATTCCTCTGGCGGTTTAAATCTTCCACGGCCAGGGATGGGTCGAAAGGGCTGCTGACTTGGTTGATACTGCTGGTACTGCTGTGATGGTCTCAGTGGTGGAGATTGGGATGTATCCCTGCGGCAGCCTGAGGATCTCTTGTGGAGCGGTTGTTGCCAATCTGATTGTATAAGGCCAACCCAAAGTAGCAACAGTAAGCAGGATGCGAGCTCTGCTATAGGTTGCATGTCTAACTGAGGGAGGGGGAAGATTTTCCCAGCTCAATGCAATGGTTGGTATAAAGTCAATTTCGTGTAAATCTCTATCCTTCAGTGTACTAGAGCGACAATTATTTAGGAGGTGAGTGAAAAGCTGGAGGGCTTCTACCTCCTCCGGTACATCTAGTCCACGAGGCTGGTTGGTCGGACGCAGGGATTCCCGGGTGTTGGGCGTTGGTGCTGGGTTAACTGGGTCACTGTTTCTGTTAGAGTGTTGAGCTGCTGCCCGAGCTGATTAATTTGCTCTTGGAATGCCATTGTCTCCGTATCCCTGTCGGACTCTTGCAATTGTTCCAGGTCGCGTTGGGTCGGTTTTAACTTCGGTATCGTCGAATACATCTTATGATGGCGGGGCTTTACCGCGTAGGTGCATGGGCATGAGGGTTTATGTGCTTAAACGACTGCTGCAGTAGCTTACACTGCTATGTCTGAAGCAAATCATAAAAGTATTCCTTCTGACTCCGGGTGCCTAGGTGACTGGAATACGTAGGAAAACGACCCAATATGGCCATATGGCCGATGTTAATAATTATTCTCCAAGAGTATTTATGCGAATGGATGGAGGAGTGGTGCATCCTTAAATGAAATATGCAGTGTTTATATTGCAAGAAGTGTACAACTTTTGTCTATGTGCGGATGCTGTAAATGGGGTAGGCGATTTTAGTGTTATGGCCGCCGAAATTGTGATCGGTAGGATAATGTTACTTATTAAACATTTCGCCCTTCCGCATTTCTCGGGTGGTGGTAAGAAATGGTGGTGTGTGATAAAAAGCATAATAAGCGATCCACAATCTAGTACATTCAAGGTGTATCATTTGAAAGCCGTGGGAAAAATTATTAATTTTGAATTTTGAAAATATTTTTCTGGCCAGGTCCTGGAGCTTGATGCCTAAAAAAAAAATAACTGTGGGTCAATCACGTTTTATCTGAAAAGAATCATTTCCATATGACTCGGCATAATAAATACTAAGTTTCCCCTTGGGGATATATTAATGTTTATCGTGCATTGGAGAAAATGTGTTATAAGGACGGTCTACTGTCTGTAGTGATACCTTGTGGCTAATTTCCAACCACCCTAATTACGAGAGTTATTTATTTATGCTTGTGCAGTTCTCATATCAATTCCCCCATTCGTCTTAACTTTGGTGGATGAAAAGCTGTTAAGCTGCCAACGGATGTCAGTTAATATATCTTTATACTCAGATAAAGCCATTAAAATCTATTTGACTAACGAAAATAATACTTCATTTAAGTCGATCATTGTATTTGCGGGAGCCAAGTAATCGTTCGCAAGGACTCAACAACTTCACATTGCTTTTCCTTTTTTTATGAACTTCTTGGAAACTGCCTATGCCTTTTTAAAATCTATTAATCCTTATCTGTTGACTGTGAGGATGAAAGGAATTAAGAAATGACTGAGTGCTGAGCTCCATGGGAGAGAGAAGGGGATGAAAAACACGAAATAAATGAAGAGGGGAGGGACTCGACGGGGCGGGAAGGCAGAGGTGGAACTTGAGGAGCCACTTGGAGAGGAAGATTTGTTGCGGGAAAGTGGAGACTTGGTAGGGGGAGGAGACGGGGGAAGGGGGAAACCGACGAGGAAAAGAGGTTAAGCCGATAAGGAAATTCGTAAAGTCTTGCCTACTAAGCTGGTCGTCAAAATGTTTATGTCCGTCTCGTTAACAAGCAACGAGTGAATTACCTGGAGACTCTCGAGCCAATACTGGTGTTTTCGTTGGCATACTTCGTCTTTTTCGAAGAAAATATTTCACCAACACTGCCTCCCTTGCATTTAATGACTTGGCACTTAAAAGTTAGCTTTGAAAGCATAAATACGTTATATACTCCAATTAATTCTAAGCTGGCCACATTTGGTCACGTTTCGTGGGAAAAAACGTTATCCGTATTACTTAAATGAAATGTTAACCTGCCAGCAAAAATCTTCATAAATTTTTTTGAAAATGTAGTGGAATAGACCATTGTCTGTTGTTAATAAGGCCTTATCTTATGGAACATCATGCGTCACAATTCATCTAGGTCTCGCCAAGAAATTGTAAATGCTCCTCCCCGATCTGTGGACGGCATATATAACGAATATATTAAATAAAATTTACTCTTGTGCTAAATATTTGTACCATTTACAGCATTTATATTACTGATACTTTACTCACCTGCATTCGCTTCGACAGCATTTTTGAAACCTACTGCGTATTGTGTCGTATTCAATGTTTAATTAATCTTTGCCTTGTATATTTTCTCATTGGATCCTCACCAATTTCCTCCGTTTTTAAGCTTTTCATTTTTCAACGTCGTGGGTGTGGGAAGAATTTCTGGAATCGGGTAAAGGCCTCAGAATGTAACTAGGTGCCAGATTCAAAGCAGTCAACGAAAAGCATCGAGAGTTCGAGGGCTCCAAGTTCAGAATTCAACGTTCAGGACAACGGAGTACTGTGCTTAAAGTGGTTTTCAAATTGCCTGTATAGGTACATTTAATCAAATGAAACATATATACCAATTCTTGGTTTCAAACTCGATCCCTGTAACGGAGAGACCTATACTGTACCCACTAATCCGACTCTTGTAACACACTAATAACTCTTGATGCTCTGCAAATTCAACTGACCATAGCAGTTTCACACATAAAATTATTCCCTTTCATACCCATCTTCTTGCTTTTCTTGATGATGCATTCAAGTCCACATAGGAAATTATTGATTTTAGTGGATGACCGTCTCACTCACTCTCTCAAACTGTCTTGATAACTTCAATTTTCCTTTCACTGCCTTGTTTACCAAATAGTTTTGGCGAATCATTTCTAAAAAGACTCCAATCACCTATTCTTATTTTCTGCGGATATTTACTAACTTTGTTCAAACCACTTTACATCACTCAAAGTCTACATGCATGAAGGGGTAAGGATATCCCAGTTTCTATATTCCTTTTATTTCGTTTTATATTAGTTATTTATTTCATTTCCTTTACTCTCATCGTGTCACGCCTTACTTTTGCTATCATTAGTCTTCGTATGGGCTTCATAAGTCTCATTTCTTCAAATATTTTTTGAGTGACTTGCAAGAATTTCCATAATTTATCCATGACCCCCTGATCAGTTTTGCTGGAATATCATTTATCCAGGTCGTCTATTTCTTGTTCATTTCCTGTGATGCTCTTTCTACTTTACAGCCCATTATTCCTGGATACACGCTCTCCCCGGTATTGCAACACTGATGTCATGCATTCAAGTTTCCGGCCCAGTCCTTAGGCAATAAATATCGTGGCTATATTCCTTTAGTATCTCTTCTTTCATACTTGCAACTCTGTTCTGATTTATGTAATTTAAGACAAAATATAGTGTACTAGGCGATCCATTTACTAATTTTCAGTTTCACAACGAAGAGGAGATATTTCATAATCCCTTTTTTGCCATCGCAAAATTCATTGGTCACAAGCACGATCTTAGAATCTGGACACTTAGCACTAATTCCCTATGGAGTGTACGGTCTCTAGGTACAGGTAGCTTAAATGTCCCTCTGCCTCTTTTTCCATAATCATAATCTAGAATGGTATCTTTAGAAAACCCTCCTTCTGGGACCTAGTAATCCCAGCAGACTAGCCATCCCATGTCACACAAGCTTGCGGCATTCCAAACGATGATCCATAGGTTAGTGAGCCCACCCTTCTCCAACCCAGAATTCAACAAAGAGCTGGAAATCATATGCCACATTGCAACTTCTAATGGGTACAAAAGAGATATCATAAACCAACTCCTGCGTAGAAAGCTCACAAAAATAGCTATTTCGGAAATAACCGCTAACCCAGCTTTTGAACCGGATAAAAGAACTAGGTGTAGGCTACCATTTGTTTTTACAATCCGTGTACCTTATTGAACATTTTGTGCAAAAGAAAGGAGACCATTGACCCAAAATTCCATTCAGGCGTCTACAAAGTCAAGTGCCTCAGCTGTGATAAATATTACGTTGGACAGACGGGCAGGGAGTTTACCACCAGACTTCAAGAGCATCGATGGTGTGTGGATTAGGGAGACAAGTCGTCACTGCTGGACAAACACCTCCTGGAGACATGGCACCACTGCCTCTTTGATCCGGAAATTCTGCATATTGAAAGAAAAGGCCCAAGATTGGACGCATGGGAACAGTGGGAAATTATACATAGTGATAATAACCTGTTGTTGAATGACCAACTGTTCCGGCTCCATTCCCCATTGCTTGCTATTCCTTTTTCAAATAACCTACCACTTCCCTAATCTAGTCCCAAGGACAAACTCCTTAGAGTGCGTCATTCAATTCTTTCCTTTCCATTATTCTCTCCTCGCCAACGCCCCCACCCCCCCTCACTCACCATCTAGTCATTCCTTCCTATCCCTCCAACCACTTTCCCCTATCCCCATCCACTTCCCGTTTCATATATATCTTGCGCTGCTGTCACGGAAGTTTGTGAGTGTACACCTGATGATGGCTTAGTAAGCCGAAACACGTGTTGTGTAATTTTATAATTTTAAATATATTGTGGGAAAGTGCTAAAAATTTTTACTCATCTAATATGTCTCACTTCCACTACGTGATGCCTGATACTGTGAACAATATTGGATGTAATATTCAGCCATCCTGATGTGGTAACAATTCCGTCTGGGTGACACAGATTTGTTTCCTCAAATGCATTGAAACGGGTGGGATTTTTTACATTTGTAACCAAGGCTGAAGGATAAAGTACATTCATATGAGAAAAAAGTTTTAGTTTTCGGAGGTATCGCAATATCTAAACCCTTATCCTTAATAATGTAGTCGGCATAATTTCGTGATCTTCATGAATGACAAAATAACCTTTCTGTGACCACAACTTATTGACGTAAATCATCGAAACCATGGTAGTAGTGTGAGAGAATAAATTGTGAAAATACAAAGGTTATTTTGTCATTCATAATGAATACAAGTAAATTCCATAAAGTGACGTCAGAAAGCATTATGTGACTTAGGTATGTATATGGATACAAATGTATGTTCTTGCGTGAATACACGCACATCTTTTCATATATTTGTTGCGAATTGTTACTGATGTTGATCAGAATCGGAGCAATTAATGCGAAAAAATGCAATCTAAAGATAGAAACATTCCGAAAATTCGACGGGGGAAAATTTTAAAAAGATTCTTCGAGGGAAGAGCAAAATAGCTGGCTTTATGAGAGGCGCTCTCTCGTGGGTGGAGTGAATATTACTCAATTTTGGAGGTGGTGGAAGAGCAGGGTGGTTTTCGGCAGAATGGCAGAAACGGGATCACACGTTAAAGGTGGGTTGTGAGAAATGGAAGTGGTTAGATAGAATAGGACGTGCAAGTCGCGGTAGCGGAGACTGTTGAGTGGCGAGGGTTAAAATGGAGAGTGGACCCGAAGGGAGAGAAATAGATGCTTCGTGGAGGAGAGGAGAGTGGGGGGAATCGATGGGATGGGGGTGTGCTCGGCGGAGCTAGGTGCAAAATGAATGGGATTATGAAGGAAAAGGGAAAGGGAGGAGGAAGTGAGGAGGAAATGGAATGAGCGGGAGAAGGATGGGTGGGTGGGACCGGAGGAGGGGATTGCATGTGGGACCTCGATTTGTGCGGAGGGTGGTGGTGAGGTGAGTTAGGGGATGTTCAAACACCCGCTTGCATTATAACGTCCCGTCGCCCCAAACCTTCCCAGGCTCATGAGTTGGGCGCTCCAATTCGAAGGGACATTAATGCGTGTAGTCGGACACGAGGGGGTCGGAGTGGGTATGATCACTTATTATGCATTCAAAGCTGGCTTTCATATTAAGATTTTCAATCTCCTCCGCCTGGATGAGATGCTTTATTTCAGCAGGAAATTTACCCTTTTTATGCGATGTCCTTGATACATAATCCTCGCATTTGATGATGTTACTAAGGCAAAGGTATAAAGGGTTCAAGGACGCTACTAAATCTTTGGCAGCTAATATTTTCTTCCGTTAATGTTGGAGCAAAGAGATTGAATGACATTTCTTATTACTGTGCAAAATTTAAGGATCTTCAAGATTCGTATACATGTTCCGCTAGATGTATAAGTGATGTGTTTAAAAAAATCTATATTTATCGTTTTGTTTTTTACACCGATTTACATTTTTGGAGCATTTGTGTCTTTTTACTGATTGTTCGCCATCAGACGAAGGAATGGAAGCTGAAAACGATTTAAAAATATGCCCTCTTTTTTCGAGTGCTGTACGTAATGCATGGAAAAAATGATTCCCGTTCCTTCAACCGCTTGTTTAATTGTATTTTAGGTGAAAACGGAAAACTTGCTTTTTCTTGTTGCGAGGAATGTTATCCTGTTGTATTTTCTTAATTGGTTTAAATGTTAGTAGGTTGTATCCTCACGTAATTGTTTGTTTTTTTATGACGGCTGTTGCACCTGTAGCCACTGATGATTATGAGCAATCATGCTAAACATTGATCATAAATTAGCGTTCAGAGACTCATTTGAGAAAACCGAGCGGAATAAAGTTTCGGCAGCTTTTTGCACATTTAGAAAAGCAAAGATTTTTATAGATAACAATCTGTTGACCTTCTTTTTAGGTACGGGTGTTAATACATAGCTAAACATTATCATACCATTGTGAAAATTTGGTAAATTTAGTAAAAAGAAAATTGGAGTCGACGCTAAGTGTTTTATTGGAGAATTCCTAAAATATGATGCATAAAACTGTATAAATTAATAAGTTATTCAACTTTTGAGCTGGGGCCAAAAAAGACCCCAGGTAGGTAGGAAGGGTTAATGAGTTATTAATATATTTAATGAGCGCTTTCTTTTTCTAAACATTATTTCTTCAGCATGATGCCTTACCTTAATTTTGTCCAAAATATCAATTCTTCCTCCTATTTTCATACAGATAATTTCAATATTTATTTATTCATGTTTCAGTTTAAGTACCTTTCCATGCAATCTTCTAAAGAAGCTTGGTAGTAAAACAAAATTTATGGGTCATGATCATAAATGTAGACTATGTTTCTCAGGTTAATATTTTAGATGTTATGTTCCAGATGTTCAGCTAGCAAATAAGAAAAGAAGGGTAACATAATGCAGAAAGGAAACGGTCTCAGATGTTAATCGTGATGAATACTAAAATTACTAATTTTCACTTATAGAAGTTTATTACAGGATCCAGGTATCCCTGCTGCGAACCAACAGATTTTTTATCTTCATGATAAGAGAAAGTTATATAAACTGAGAAATTATACGTTCGACCGTTATAGAATATATTTTAGGCTTACATAACCAACAGTAGCGGGGATATGATTCGTTTTATGAATAGCGGTCCTAGTACTTTTAATGTCATTAAAATTTAAAATTTTTAAATAATATATGTAATATTTTTTTGATAATATATTCCAAAACGTAGCTATGTTAAATTTATGGATGACGAATTGAAATCAAACCATAGCCTACAGGAAATGATGAACATGGCTGCAATAGATGATTCATGCGATTGCCTGTCTGGGCATTATCCGACCGTGGGGGATGTCATCGGCACTGTACCCAGTGGGATAAACTAATCGACGTCCGTAAATGAAAGCGAATCGTCGCGTTCCTCAAAAAGTTTGGTCAGCGTGCTCTATCGAAATTATATCGACGTGTCTGATGCTTCCGAATAGCCTGTCTCTGTGGTCGATTAACGACCGTGCACCCTAACGTGTGAGTGAATTTCGAGCACTGCCACTCAGGGATGACGACATCTCGCCGTTGTATTTCACAGTAAGCCTGAATTGTATGGTTCCCGTGGGCTCTAACGTGCGGCTTCCCCGTTCCACGCAGTCGTTCAACTATGTCCTAAAGTGGAATTTCGCCTATCACCAAAGGGTTGGTACACTTTTGAGCCTTATGAATTTTTTTCTGCCGGCGCGAATATCTGCGTGACAAAAAAAGGATGTTCATTATGCCTTCAGGAAATTTCAATTAGCCACGTTCTCAGTATTTTAAAAATTTTATGAGTGGAAAAGCGAGATGACCACTGCCGTCGAAGCACTCCAAAAGCACACAATGAGTGGAAGCTATGAGCTACATACAGAAAAATGCGGCACCTAATGAGCCAAATCAAATAAGAATTCAATGTAGAGTAGCACCCTAGGAAAATATTTTATTTTTTGACGAATAATTGATATAGATATAATAATACCATTTCTAATTAAGCAAAACATTTATTTATAAGAGTTATAACATAGCATTTTATTTTCAAGAGATTGTTCTATTTTGATTATATTCTAAATTAATTATGGACTATTCATTTCCACGAGAGCAAGAAGAACTCGAAGGAACAGGAAATGGAGTCCATTTCGTGGATGCTCTCTGTTTTAATGCTGTCTTTAACGCAATTCTTGATTAAGGATCCTTTTGCGGAAACTATTTTCAACCTTTTCACCTCGAGTTTCGAATATTTCTCAGTTGTCTCGTATTACTAACCGTGGTATGCTCAAGAGTTAATACTGGTGACCACAAAATCGGCTCTCAAGCCGGGGATTCAGCTTATTTTCGCTTCAAACTTTCGGTATAACATCGATTACTTTTCATTCTTGACGTATTTTTCCTTCAGATAATGGACAGTAAAATATGATTTCTAACAAAGGACTATTCCTGGAATATCTTGATTGCTGCAAAGGTATATGATGACGAGTTGGAGGTGATACATATTTAGTCTCCCATAATGTTGAAGCACGAAGTTATTCTTTCTGAAAATAATTAACAATGAGTACTAACCGTATTCAGAAGTGATTTTAGTCATAGGTTGATTATTGCATGAACGAAATGAATTTGCTAGTAGGTAGGTACTTATTCTGTCCAAAATATATTTTAACCATAATCCGACCCCTCACGTAATTTTTAAGTTAAAAAATGTAGCCAGTACTCAAAGTACTCATGTCCTTAGCAGTAAAAGGGGTTAGCGAGTTAGAGATTTGTGGGTGGTGAGGAAGGTACCCTACCGTGGAAAGGCCAGTCAGGTGGATTGGGGGAGGGATGCTGTCTTGCCTGGGGTCAATCGAGAGAAACTGACTGAACGGGGAACTTTCCATGAAGGACATTTGGCTATGTGGTGGATAGCAAAGAAGGACACCCTGTTTACGTTTCTTGGAATTCGTCTCCCTGAATATTCCTTCCTGCTAAAGAATTGGCCTACTATCCCCACTTGGAACCGAAATACGTAAGTTCGCAATTTATTTATAATTTTTTTCAACTCACGAAATTATTTCGCTTTTTAAAACAACTTTAACAATTCTATATGGCTTTCAAGCGCAACTCCCGTGAATCGTTACGCTATCAACAAACAGCCTGCTAGGACGCAATGCAACGGTTAAACGCTGACCGTGTGCCCTGAGTTAGATACTTTCCTCAAGAAACGTAAAATTTCCTTGAGTGTCCTGAGAATGTCAAGGACGACAGGTTTTGCCAACCGAGTGCCAGACTTTCTTGCTGGAGGTACAAAGGGGGAAGGAGAAGGGAGTAGAGGAGTAAGGGAGAGGGATAATTTGCGGAGGGCAGGAAAGGGTGTGGGGAGGCAGACGAGGTGAGAGTTGTGAAGAGAGGTTGGAGTAGGGGTTGGGGAGAAGAGTCTGCCGGAACAATGGAGTGAGGGAGAGATGGAGGGGCTGAGAGGGGACGGGAGTTAGAGTAGTTTCTCTTCCTCGGTGTAAGTTGAAAGGATGGCTTAAAGGGTTTTCATGACGTGCAAACCTGTTAAAGTGGCTGTAAATGGTGCCGTGCAGACTGTGGGAGGGTTGGTAGAGGTTGAATAAAGGAAGAAAGGGTGCTTTTATGTGAGTGGAGGGGGAAAAGGGGTGTCTTAGGGTAAGAGGGGGGGAAGAAGAAGTGGGAATATGTAGTGCGAGACTGCGGAAGTAGGTTGAAAAGAAAGAGGCTGGGCTTGGCACTGTATGTGAGCACGTTCAGCGAGATGAGGGAGTTTATGCAGAGGGACGGGGTCGGGAGTCCTGCCACAATGAAGGGGAGAGGGGATGTTTCAATGATTGACGTGGCGAGAGATAGGGAGTGCTCGCTGGCTGAGCACTGCCTTGTGGGAGGGAGGCGGTGCGGCCAGTGTTGTCCCTCCGGGAGAAGTTTTCAGGGCGCGAGGGGGAAAACAGGAAGGAGTTGCGGATGGGGGAGCGTGGGGGTGAGAAGTCGAAAAATGGTGGAGGAAGGGAGTGTGGCAGATGAAAGAACGAGGTACTGAAGGACGCACTGCGGGAATAAATTGGAAATTTCCGGGTGCCTCTCATCGTCTCCTGAGGTCAGTTTATGCTCAATATACCCTGTTCAATGTGTGCTCCACGACGGCTAAATCTTGGGGAAATAAACGTCTTCTCGGGGGAGAGGGATAAAATTTAAGCTGAATTTCGCACCCCAGTTGGGATTTCCATTAATTATATAGTAATTGAATTACTGGGGAGGTGTGTGAACTTGGAAATCAGCCATCTCCATGGAAACTCACGCATACTGAGATATAATAGGTTTCCACGGGTGCCTAAAAGGGCTGTGTGCAGTAGTGCTATCTGCTTTTCTTAAGTTCCTTGCACGGTAAAAGTTACATACTAATTGAGATAGTGAATTTTTAGTTCCATGCGATGTGAAACACGAAAACCGAAGTTGTACTGCTAACATTATAAATTGAATTTAAGATTTAAAAATTACATATTATCTTTGTTCAATCAAGGTGCAATTTGCAGGAAAATTTTATTTAGTCTTCGCATATCTACAATGTATTTAATATGTTAAGAATATCTCACTTAAAAGACTATGGTTGTTGAAGGGGTTATCTTAGACTAATTCTATTGTTTAATGCAATATCTTATTGGAGTCCATAATCATTAAATCAGTAGTACTTAATTAACTTTAAAAATAAATTCATTTATTGAAGAACTATTGCATCGATAAAATAACACCATCCGGCCATCATTCCATCGTGAGTTCAATCACACTTACTAATCACCATACTCAGTGTATTTCCACCATGCTATGTCATGCAGTCACTTCTTTTCACGTCACTTAACCCAATGAAACACCCGTAAATGTCTTCTAAAACTATCTTCAAATTTCACTGAACACTATGTAATACCGCATGATTTTGCCTGAGTGCGGAACCTGTACTTAATAAATAAATTATTTTTAAACATTTAAAATGTATTCTGATATAGTGTAGGTACCTGAGGACATTTTGTTGTCCATTCCATTATGATAATGATTTAGGGAGGAAAAATACGACTGTAAAACCTTTTCAGTAATTGATGACATTCATACTTGAATATGTGAATGAGTATACAGGCACTGCTTTGCCGCAAGTCTTTGAATATTCCTTTCACGGGCCAGATATACTATAACATACTACCAAATTATTTAGATATTACAGATCTGATATCGGAATAAGACAGTAGCAAAAAGCAACAAAGCGTGTAAAAAGTAGTTTTGATAAGTTCAACAGTGTATTCTATGCATAGCAAGATATATTTTTCAAATCACTATAAGGTTTTAAAATGAAGTGCTGGCTAAATCATTTCAGAGGCATATCATTAGCGTATAGATCATTGGCGTAATAAAATTAGAAAGATGGATGGTAAGATGATGCGGAAAAACGTCATATTCTTTTTCAGCAAGCGACAATAACAGATTAAATTGAATTCGCCGTGGCAATAAATGGAGATGTTATGCTCTTTGGCGGGAAATGTACATATTTCATGTACTTATGTCTACAGTGCACTTATGATGAGACGCAGCATTGCACGTGAATACGTTCGCAGGGTGAATATAGATGGCTCAATAGTGACGCTGGAAATGAATTTACAAAGATTGATTGAAACAATGCTATTCCAGTTTGAATACCTGCCGGATGTAGAGTTACCCCCGTCTGCACCCTTTTGTGGTGACTTGCAAGGCAATCACATAGATGAAGATGCAAAAGGCTAACCGTCTATGGAAGTTCCAGGTAATATTTGCCTCCGATTTTTCATTCTATAGAAGTGTGCAGAAAGTGGTGGGCTGGGATGATGACAAAACAGCGGAAGGAATGTTAAAATTCTAAGACACATCCCTTTCCTGCTGAAGGTTGGCGAAAGGGACAGAACTGATGACTTCCGATTAGGTGGTATATTTATCTGTGAATACAATATCTAGGATCTTGTGCAGGATTTTGGAACTTGGTAGATATCTAAAATTAGTTGAATGCGCGATGGCAAGAAGCGAGTATGAGTGCTATAGATATTATATCGGAATAATTATTTATATTTAATTAAAGCGTCTCGTAGACATAATCACAGATACCGCCTAATTCGGAAGTCTTCAGTTATATTCCTTTCGCCAACTTTCAGCAATCAAGGGACGTGTCCTGGAATGTCCACATCCATTCCGCTATCTTCTCATCATCCCAACTCACCACTTTCTTAAATTATTGAAATTTAATAATTATTCCGATATGATAGGTATCTATTACACTCATGCTCATTTATTTTCATCCTAGTGAAGTACAGCAGACTTCTTCACAGTTCTCGGAAATTTAAATTTCTGTGTCGTAATATGAGCCAGGAGAAAACCTGAATTTGGAAAGCTAAAGACATTTTAATTATTTAACATGTTGATTTATTATGTTAATTTATTCCGAAAAAAGTTAATTTCTCGAAGTTTATAAGGAAAACCACTCAATAATGTTTTTAGTTATTTAGAGTTAGGAGATTGATTAGAGGAGGCACAATTGCCACACAAATGTGAAGAATGTTCAGCATGAAAATATAAGAAATAACTTGAGGTTGCTATTAAATTTGGAGAAAACTCTGGGCTTTTATTGACAATATCGGTGCGAATAAAACGATTTAGGCAGTGCATTAATGAATAGTAATATCATTATGTGAAAAGTGGGACGATGATGGGGGCATTCAATCATAGTGGTAGACAGGAGATTCCACCAGAGTCAGCGATAAGAATTTCTTCGATAGGCGAGGCTGAAGGAGGACGAATGGAAACTCTCAAGGTGGAAAAATGTGCAGAGTTACTCACCGGCATGGAGAGGCCCGTCGGTTTTGAGGGGAGCTTAAGTCTTGGAAGCTAGAAGGCGGTGTCTTCGCGAGCGGGATGAAGGTTGGCGTGAATGCGGGTGGGGATGAGGACAGACGCGGAGGAAGTGACGGCTGTAAGGAATGTGAGCAGCGGATGGTGGATGGACAAAGAGCCTCCTTTGTAACCGACAGAAAAAGACATGGGGGAAGCGGCAGCGTCGGAACGGAAGACCCCGGCACTCTGCGCCATCACTAACCGAGACCACCGCGAAACACACACTCACACACCCCCCACCCAACACATTTAACACCACCCCCCCTACACCAGGCTCTCCATAGACACCGTCGTTGCAGCGGTGTTACGGTGGAGTCCGCATTGTGAGAGCGGAGACATTAATTTAGCAGTCTTAAGAGAGTCCTCCATTCTAGTCGTTTTCTCGGAGAGAAGCTCGCCCCCTCCCCCTTCCCCTGGGAGGTGGGAGGTAAAAGATATGATGGTGGAGGAGGGGGAGGAGGCTAAGGGAAGAGGGAGGGCATACGGGAAGGCATGCGAGGAGGGTGGGGCCGTTAGGAGAGCCGTGGAAGAAGCGGGTAGGAGTTGAAGTGAAGTTGGGGTGGCAGGAGCGTAATACTTGGTTGGATTATGATTGAGACTAAACGGCAGCTACACCCCCAGCGCCTTCCGCGTCGGGATCTTTATAGCGAATATCCTCGCGGACGAGGATCCTAGTCGCCCGCGCGATAAATTCCCCTCGAGAAAAAGCGGGCGGGAGGGGATGAAAAAACAAGAGAAGAGAGGCAGCGATGTGAAGCAGGAGGGGGGAAACAAAAAGGAATCATTTCATCCTCCTCTGCAGTCGGGACGGGTGGGGTTTCCCCTCTCATTTTTTTATTATTTTTGGGACATCTTCTCGGATTCGGTGAGAACATCTATCGCGGGATCACTCGCCGCCGATGCGAGCATGGGAAGAGGGAATTTTTGTTCCAGAAATTATCATAGGGAGGGCGGGAGTCGACCCGGCGATGGTTTATTGGGGCGTTAGTTGATATCGCCGTATTTGGCCGCGGTCCAAATTGTTTGCGATGATAAATATTATTTCCGCCGCGTTAAATATGTACCCTCGGAGGGTAATGGGTGGAGAGGGAGACGAGAGCAAAACTGCTCTGAGGAGTAGGATCAAAAATTACCATTCCATTCTTATCGCCACGAAAGCATAATTAATACGCGCTAGGAGTCCTACGAGCTCAGTTACCCTCGAGGGAGGCATGGTGAACGGCGTGCTAATCCTGCCAGTCCACTACATTAAATACAACAAGATTTGGGAGAGTTTTTATTGAATGTTTAAAATACTGAAAGTGAGTCATTTTGTTGAGAATGGTTTTCAAAAGGCTTTTTTTACATTATTTTATAGTTATTAATTGTAGAATGTAAGATACCTGAGAGTGTTCTCTTTAAGTGCTGATTCTGTTAACTTTTCAATGCATGAGTTTTGCTTCAAAAAGAACTTAATTATTTATTAAAAATTAATAAATAATTCTTATTACAATGAGACTAATTAATTTGTGAGAAATTCCGAAGGTCTCACTTCACCTTTGATTGGATTACAAACTAATATTATCGTAGTGCCACCTTGAATCTAGTTGGAAAAAAATGGCGTTTCCCATTTTTTTACGCAGAAGAGCATCATCGGAGCGAACCTCATATTGAATACAAAGTAAAGGCTCACGAGATATATGACGTGTTCGTGAAACTAGCAGGGTAGCATTATATCAACCAAATCAACCAGAATTAACCAAAATTCCCAAAATTAGTTTGATTCGGCCACAAGTGTAGGCATGCATGCAACAGCAGCAGTTTATCATTTTCAAATAAATATAGGTACTTATACTAATGTACAGTATATTTTATCACGAGCTAACAAGCTTACCAAAATGAGGCGTATGGAATTTGATGTGATATTTAATTAATGTCTATTTATTCAATTTATTCCATAAATTATTGTTTAATAGTTTGGCTAGAATTAACTACGGTGTGTTATAAGACTATGGAGTCTGACTTTTGACGTACATTTATGTCTGTAAATTTAAACGAATCTAAAATTTTTAAGGAACTGTTTGCTGTTTTTATCCTGAAGGCTTTATTGTGAATCAGGATTAATATTCTCTCACTATAACGGGATGCAAGAATCTAAATGAATCACATCTCGTACCAGCCAAGTTAACGATGTATCAAATAAAGAATCAAGTCACTATGTATATTTCCACTTGAATTTATTAGGTACAACTAGTTTCAACGCATAGGCGTCATCTTCAGGTACAAGATGACGCCTATGCGTTGAAACTAGTTGTACCTAATAAATTCAAGTGGAAATATACATAGTTACTTGATTCTTTATTTGAACATGAATTTCCACATAGTTACGCCGCAAAGTATTGAGTGCTTAACGATGTATGTTAAAAATGTTGTAATATATTTTTGCATTTCTTTCGAAGGCGTACAGCAATGATTATTCTTAAAAAAATGTGATATTTGCTTTCTTTCTTCCTTTTACACCTTTGACATTCACAATTTTTTGGTATATTATGTGCATCTCTTCACACTTGTGGATAATTGCGTCTCCCTTAAAGAGAAAGTTAATTCCTTAATTTTAAACAGAAAATTTTCGCATATTGATGGCTTATTTAGCAAGGTTCAGTGTATTTCATTTCCTTTTTAAACTTCAGTGTGATTAATTATAATGTTATCAAGGCTAAGAGTTCATATAACTGCATATAATAAGCAAAATTTAAACTAGAACTTTTATATCAATATTAGTTGCCAATTAATTACTCATTATCATGAATATGCCTCACTTCAATTTTGATGTCACATGGCCAAGAAATCCGTGTTCAAAAAGAAGAATTTTTTATTTTACTGACATATATATCGCACTTCTTATCTTAAAATGGTTGTGCCTAAATATATTTCGTAAGATGCTCTGTAGCTCTGCTAACCTGGCAAATTTGGAAAAGTATTTTCATATTTGAAGTGCTGCACCTGATCCTAGGAAGCGTCTAAATATATTTACATGCATTCTAATAGCAGTACAATTTAAATTATTTTAAAGTGTAAAGCTTTTTTCTTTCCCTCAGTAACGTATAAAAATAAATATCGCGTATGTTTTGATTGATCAACTGCTGATATTAAAATCTTTATTAAGTCGTATAGTGATTTTGTGTCGTCTTGAAATCCATGTTTTTCAGAAAACGTGTTACGTATTTAGAAATGCATAGAATATATATTTTTTTCCTAGTGTTTTCAAGGCGGTCGTTATTGCAACTTTAGTTTCATTTTCCGCTGCTTTAGCTTCTACTGACCAATTTCAAAACTCGAAGACATTCTCAAAACAATTTGATGCTATTATTCCAAAAATAAGATGAAAAATCAAAAACGGGGACTCTTTTTGATCTCTGCATTTTTTCTCGGGTTTTTCTCCGCGTCAGTTGGCTTGTTGACAACAGTTTCACTGGCTCTCCTGTCAGCGTCTTCAGGTTGAAGGTGTCGGCGTGTGGTTTCTGCCTCGGTTATATACCGTAGGCTGGCTGGGTGCTGCTCTCAGATTGGCTGTCTCTTGGATGAGTCTTTTCTAGGCACTGTGAAGGGATATCCGTCCTCTCTGTTGAAATTCAACTGTGTTTTTTCGAATTTCTATGGCTTCCCTGATTTGTCGAGGGAAGTATTGGCACTCCTTTGTTAAAAGTTTTTTCTCCTCAAATTTAATGTCGTGGCCGGGTTCTGACCGTGCGTGTTGGGCGATTGCGGAAAGTCGAAATTGCTTATTTTTCGTCGCCCTCTGCTGTTCTTTTATCCGTACATTCATCGAGGGGACTCCTTTTATTTAGGATTAATGTAGGAGTAGCGGTAGGAAGATAGTTGATAAGGGTCTCGGATGATAAAGCGTTAGTCAAGGGCTACAAAAATTACTGGGTTCATTTCATTAGATTTGTAAAAGACACAGAAATAGGATAAACGTAAATAAAATGAAAGTGATGAGATGTATAGAGAAAAATGAGTGAGATAAAATGTTTAAGTAGGAGCTCAAAAGCTAGTACAATTTAAATAGATACCTTGGTAGTATGCAAGAGTAAAATGAATATAGAAGCCCGTCGCAGATTAACGAGGTGAAAGAGGCGTTTACTAGCATAAATAAGTCGTGACAGAGCTATTAAGAAGGGATATAAAGGCTAGGGAAATACAAACATGGGACGTGGTATGGCGCCAAAATATGGACTTCAAAGATATGAAAATAGATTGTGTGCTTTTGAGATGTGGGTATAGAGCTGTCTTTGACATTTGTCTGTAAACAATTGTTTCGTTGCTGACGGCTAAGGTGACAACTTAGGTCTAACCAATTGTGCGGAGCACTATTGTATATCCTGTGAATGTGAAGGACAAATTTTAAAGCGCTATTCTTTATGTAATTCAGGAACTCACGCGAAACTGCATTAAACACTAAAATCATTTGAGGGTGATAAAAGACGCGCTAAATATTCTCCAAAAGATAAGGCGCATGGCGGCTTTATTACGACTGAGACGATCGCGATGAAAGAAGGAATGGGGCAGCTGAGCGAGGTAAAACGAGTGGACTGGAAGAAGTCGAATCCTATTTCAGGGACACCTTGTTTTATACATCGCCACCATTTCTTCTCCCTTTTAGTCCCACCGAACGGTGAAAGCCTTGTGCCTTTTATCGCTTCTGTGAGCTCAAATAAAGGGACTCAACCTCCTTTCCCTCCCCCGTTGACGTAGAAGAGTAATTGCGGACGATATTAGCGTGGAAGTTCCTGGCTTACTTGACTGACGAGCAATTTTATAGGTTTAAGGGAGCTGCTGGTGCTGTAAAAAAGTTTGCGCTCGGCGTTTGTTCCTCGGCTCTGGGAACGGCTTTCATGTATGTGTGCGCATTTTTTAGTGAGTGATATGGAAAGTCATTCACTCATCATCCTACTCATCCCCTCCAAAGCTCATTTACTGTTCACTTTTCACATGAACTACTTGCACTCGGAAGACGGTTTGTACTAGCATACACATAGATTATCCTTTTGCTACTTCACGCGCAAGCTCATCCAATCTCGCACACAAAAAATAGAGCTTCATTCCTTGCACTGACTACCTATGCTCGGCAGGGCATTTTCCACCCAATTCACGAAAGTGATTCCCTAAACGATTTACGATAGGATTTCAGGGAAGCATTACTAAAATTAAGAACCGGGCACGAAGGGTGTAGGAAAACCCTTTTCAAGCACCAAAGACGTTTACGCCAGATAAAGCGTGCTGTGCGGCGAGTACGTGTCTTCATCTAAGGTAATTCTAATAAATATTTAAGCGTTATCCGTTATTTATTCTCTAAAAATATGCCAATGCGATTCTCTTCTGGCATTAGAAAACAGAAAAGTCAAGTTAACGTCCAACCAACGTAGCTGTGTGTTAAAATTGTGTCTTGACAATCATAAGGTACAATAGTTAATTGTATTTTAGCTATTTTTAGCGAATACCTTCATAACTAATTTCATTTGAGGAAAAAATCTTTTATAGTGTTGAACTATGGTAAGATAATTGAACTCTACGTTTCCATTTACCAGTCCTGTGTTTAACCTAAAGCTCAAAAAACAGGCATTGAACTGGGTATAATTCATATTTAAAGTGAATTGAAATTTACCCATTTCATGACTGTTACCTTATTATGGTACAGTACGTCCAAAGAAACAGCAACAAGAAACAGTCCAAAGGAACAGCAATTTTCAGCCGTCTTGCTTAGAATTTTCTTTGCATCCCCAGTAAGGCGAGTGGTTTCAGTCATGTTTACCCCTGTAATTTTTAGCTTTCAATCATGATTGTTGCCCACTGCTTCTCTCAAGTTGATATTGACTAAGGTTTCCTTGATATTGCCATGCAAATTCGTATCAAAATTCTAATTTTTTGTATCTTTTAACCTTATTCATTCCATAATTCCGTAGTAGTACGTTTATCCGCAGACGAAGAAAATTTAATAGGCACATATTATAAGTCCTCATTAATTGCTTTCTGAACTGGTACACCGTTTCCAGACATACTGATAATTCTACATCATTAACGGATATTGTGGCACAAAGCCATCCATATAAGCTGTGTCTACCCCATCATACATAACATAACGTAGATAATGACTATGTGCTAATGAAAAAATTTTATAGGGTTCTACCTAAGTTTTTTCTAATAGCAACGAAGTTATTTGCAAATAAATGAAATTGACTGACGAAAAGCAAGTTTATGGATCAATATTGCCGTAAGAGGAATCTAAAAGAGATTAAGCCATTAATAAGTTGTTCCAGGACTTAAAAAATAAAGTGTCAAGTATCTTCTTCAAAGTCATCGTCTCCATCCGGAATCAGATGGAATTGAGCCTCAAGAGGCGAAATCCTTAGCTTGGTTCGAAACTGTTTGCAACCGCGGAAGTTGTTCGGTTGCATTGTGACCGACAGATTTCCTCCAACCACTCTACATGGCCCTAACCAGTCCTCTGCCTACCACTGCCGTTCCCAATCTCTCAGTTAAAGCGTTGACGAAAATGCGGCGGCATCACGCGTTTAAGACTTCCTTATGCCCTCGCAACTCGGCCGTACGGAGAGAAGATTTGTGTAGACCTCAGCCCCATAAAGTTCCCTGAAGAAACTTTAGCCGCGCCAAGACTTCCTCTGAAGTTGTGAGGAGGGGAAAGCTGGGAGAGGAAAAAAATTGCAGAAACTCTCGCGGAAGAGTTTTGGATATTGTGTCATTTATTTACTCTATGGAAACGACCTCTCTGTGCCCTATGCTCTCAAAAAGTCGCTTTTAGCTGATGACTTCATTATCCCCGAACGAGGAGAGAGCCGCAAGATAGATGGTTATCGAAACCCAACCGAAAACCCTCGCTGTCAAACACCTCTTGGGCCAACCGGGTGCCTAAATAATATGCACGCTTACTGAGAATCGTAATTTTGGCTTTGACATTGAAAAATCAGGTTTACGAAATTGAAAAGTTCACGCTTACAATGGAGTGGAAAACGCTGGTCTGCTAAAATATGTCGGAAGCATTACCGAAAGAGTAATTTTTAGGCATGAAATTTTAATAAGATTCATGATTTTTAAGAATATATGCGTGATCATATAATTATTTTTCCAACAAATTCCATGGGATATATTTTCTTTAACTATTTAATCAAAATGTAATTTCATCCCGCCCACAGAAACAGAATATATTTTTCAATGTTCGTTCAAATTTTTATATCTAATTAATATTGAGTTGCCTAACATTAATATATTTGGCAAGCAAAAATTTAAACGAAAACAATCTGCTTCCATTATGTGTCAACCCAATAAGAGTGAGCTTTAAATTGCCAATATTGATTAAAGAATTCAAATCTCGCGAGCTAGCCGCGAAAACTTTAGCGGAGTTTCGCGCTGACTAGCCGGGACCACCTAGTCCCGGTCAAGGCCCATGATTTTTTCTCTGTGCAATATCTGGATATTGATTAAAGAATGTTTGGAAATGTAAATCAGCCACAAGAGAGAGTCTTAAATGTTTCGGGGACTACAAATGTATTGGGAAATTTTTTTCGACTGCCTTCTGCTACTGTGAAAATTACTGAAGGAAAAATATATTCTGAAGTGGAGATTGAACTTCTTACTTTTTTCTCTGCGTTACAATAACTAAGCTACCAATATTTTTAACTAGTTAGAATGCTTTGGAGTATATACAGGCAATAGGGCTCGTTTGTTATACACGTCCTTCAATTTGTATTTGTATTTCATAGACTCCATCTGGAATAAAGTTTCTATAAGTCAATAAGGAATGTTTTAATAGGTGATATTAAAGCACGAGAAGCAATCCAGTGTAAGGTGCCTTCTGCCTTATGTACGTTGAAAAGGCCCTGTCTCGATTCCCACTCCACGAGATAATTATCCTCTGGCAAGTATTAACAGACTCAATGGCTGTCCTTAGGAGCAGGTACAGTTTCTCACAACTACTGTTGCTTTAGGCAAACATTGTTGGGATCGTGGCTCTGTTCCCTTTAATCACACCTTTACGTTGATTACCTTCCTTGGGGGATCTATTTAAAATAATATTCATTATTTCTCTTTCAAATGAGTTGGCAACAACAATCCTATAATTCCATTTTATTTTAGCGAAAATAGCTTTCAGGTGCAAGTTTAAGATATGTATTGTAATGTGAAGTTTGCCAGCTAGTTGCGGAATAGTATTATATGCCACGAGGTGTGATGGATAACGAAAGTAAGAAAATATCTTATCAGTTAAATCATATTTTCAATATAGATATTATTGATGACAAATTTCCTACGATGACACAATTCCCCATATCTACGGTTTCATGTTCAATAAAGAATGTACTCTACCTGCAGATATTAAACATGCTATGGGATCTTTGGATATTAGCTGTACCCAACTTGAATGCTAAAATGTAGGTCATCTTAGTACAGCACCCTTGACACAAAAATATAGTATCTTAAATACCTTTAATCTCATTGATTAGGTGCCGGAGCCAGCGGCACGGAACATAAAAAGCTGTTTTAGGCTTGATATAGCTGAACTGCTTATTGTTTGGAATATAAAATTTATAATCAAGCCAAATGATGTAATTACATCCAAACCATTTCTGTGGAGCTAGTAAACCTTTTTATAACTGAATATTTCCTTTCTTCTCTGTGGCAATTGGTTTATAAGCTGTGATCTTATGACGATTGAATTATTATATAATTATATGCTTGTCAATTAAAATAACCTGATAGCCTAAGTTATCGCCAATCATCACTTGAAATATCACCACATTTTTAATAATTTATTTAATTACTAGCAGAGGTGCCCATTGAAATACTACGGGAGGGAGATGAATCATAAATGCAGATTCAAATAAGTAATTTAGGAATTTTACAGTAAGAGCCAAAGCCTAACTTGCGTTCTGAAGCGGCCAGTGGTCCCAAAATTTTATATTGGAATTCAAAATTTTAATGAAAACAATGAAAACGCATACCTTCGGCAAGGTATGGAACTTAGGTCTTTTCAAAAATGGCAACAGGTTTTTGGGCCAATCAGATAGCGAGAAACCCGGTTTGACGGTACAGCCGGATGTTAGCTACTTGCGATATTTAAGCCAGAGTGGAGGAGCGTGAAAAGGATTAGGTCACACCTCCTCAACTTAAAACATTGCGTTTTTTAAGGGTTTTTTTTAAGGCTTTAGTAAAAAGCAATTTATGAGGCTTTAATTGAAAACCAAATCTGTAGAGTTAAAACTCATAAATATAACTTCATTGTCAAATATCATGGCGGAATTTTGTTTGAGATACCTGGAAATCTTTTCAGAGCCGACAGATAACAGCTAAAAAAGTTTCTTCCATATCCATCACTTGTTTTTCCCATGGAAAGCGCAAAAAGTGCGTAACATGCAGAAAAAGTGCTATTATTTTATTTATATACTTGTGTGAGTTCACCTGATTAGAGCATCACCGTACATTTTACATCATTCGAACCGTTTGTGTATCTGGGCCATTGTACGAGATTATCTCCATGGTTTTCCACTCTGGTCCTCAAATTTCATGTGGCACAAAACTATTGCTTTTCAAATTTACCAATGACACGATCATAATACGTAGCAAGGGAATACAGATTGGATGGCATTATCTTCTCATTTCATGCCGCGACAATGAAAGGAAGGTTCTGAATGCTCCATATGTTTTTATGCGTTGCACCTTTCGTGAAGGGGCGGTAGGGTTTACACCCAATGGATGCCTTGTTTGATTCCTGAATGTGCGGGGAGAAAGTGAAGGAGGGCAAATCTCTCTCGGTCTCTTCTCGGCCTGGTTCGAACACGAACAAAAACACCTGCCCATTAATTGCCATTGTTAAGTATATGCATGGATCTCACAGGGAAATAAATGGGGGAGAGTGTGGGGTTCACAATATAAAATTTTAACATCCGTTTCCTAATTACCTTTAGCATTTCAAAGGTTTTTTTTTGGCTATAAAAACATAATGGTGAAAATGGATAGAGTACTGAAGGTAATAGTGACAGTGACCTCTTCGTGGAGTTAAACTAACATTTGCCTTAGGATGATAAGATCATCTAAACAAGCGAATCGAGCCATAATTTCAAACAATGAAGCATAATGCCTGTTTATCTGAAAACGATATCGGAAAACACATCACCACGTTGATGTGTACAAAATGAAATTTTCTGCATATGGGCTGGTTTAGGGTGTCACCATCTATCCTTGAAATGGTAGTCGAGTCACTTTTACATTCGTCTCGTCAGAAACTTTCATATATAAGGAGCCACAGTGAAAGGATCGTGAATGTGCCATTTTTGCCTTTCCTTAGTTTGTGCCACTTAGATTTTTGTACCCTGCTTCAACTTATTCCAGCGAAATAATCACACAGATCTCAGCAAGAACTAAACGTCAAATCCTGGATCTCTAACCCAGGTTTTGTATTGTTCTTTGTATAGTTTTGGTTTTCCACTGTTTTTCGCTTAAATTAGATTCCTTTCTCTATATTCGGAGCATAACTCCTTTTCAATCGTTTTCTTTACATATGTTATTTTTGCCTTCATTGTTTGTTTCTCATTGAATAATATATGCCTGATTGATGCGTCTATATTGTCATGATTCAACCACTATTGCATATAACCTACACATGCTTTGGTCTGCGCACATTTGAAGGTCACATTGATCTAAATTTTCTATCTAGATCTCATTTGTAATCCCCTTTGAAATACCATATGCTCACAGGAATCAGCTAAATCCCAAATTCAGCTAAGATGTTCCTTGCGCAAGTTATTACCAACAAGATTATTTGGAAGTTCAGCTCTTGCCATCAATGCTTTTTCCCATTTTTATGCTTTATGATGAGGCTAGTTCATAAAGTTGATAATTAAAGTTTACTATAATAGATAAAACTACACTTAAATTAACTTACTTCGGTTGGATTTATTTACTCTGTGATTCGTATAAGTTATGTTAGGAATGTTTACATCAGTTCAAAGGCTTCCGCTCCATCAAATTATAATGAAATGGCAAGTTCTCCATTCTTCTTCAAATCGTCATACATAGGCAAATGACTTATTAATCTTCGATTATATTCCCTTATATTATATTACTAATGTGAGTGCAGCGTTTCCAAATATTGTTCCCTGTTAAATCACACAAAGTCTTCAAGGATTACTTGAATTTACATTGAGCTATTCAAGTCTGCAGCTTTTGTATAACCTTAGACAAGGGGTATGTACCACTTCCTAGGGTTTCGAAGTTTTTTTTAAATTATTAGAAATTGGAAGGCGTTACGAGTATTAGATCACATATCGCGTTTTCTAGGTTGAAATTAAAGATAACTGTACATACTATAGTAAGATTTTCTCATTTAGTATATTATCTTTAAATGCTATTCTCTCAAATACCTTCACTAAAAAGAAGGCGATTATTTCAATATAATGACTCGATGAGGATTTTTTAAGTGTTGACAAACTGGTCAATATGCGTATCTATAGAATCTACCCATTCATTGGTCTAAGAAGGGACCGGCTTAATTTGAGCCTGAGGAAAATCAACTGAGCCAAGTCAGCAGAATCTGGGTTTTTATCGATCACTTCGGCACCGTTGCTAATCACCCTCTTGAGGTCAAAGTCAACCAACTCACTTGCCACGACTGCCAAAAACGCACCAAATTTGCAAGGGTTATAAAATGAAAAAGATCGGGGTAGTAAGTTGATGGATCAAAATATGTCTGCATCAGCTTATCGAGAATACCATTTTTCTTCCGTGCATGGTGCTGACTGACGAAAAGTCTTTCTTTCCTCTCCATTAGATTTTGATTGTTTTCACTGCTATATTAGCAGTGCTCTCTTTTCGTCAGTAATTGGAGAACAAATCTTAACTATCTGATTCAAAGTTCATGAACCCGGCGCCTGCTTAAAGATAATTTTGTTTTTGGATTTATCTAGATCTATTTTTTCATTATTTTGTGCTGTTTATGCTTTAGTCACAGCATGAAATTTGGGTGCTTTTTTCGGTATCGGCTATCGATACGAATGTAAAACTTTACATTCCATTACACCCTCAACGAGAGTAATATTGTGTTTTCTCTCAAGGATTTTTTAGGAAAATCTTAGCATTCAGTGATATATCATACTGCTATTACACATGATAATTTTCTTTTTTTAGTCATTCAATCTCGGTACACATATCTCTCCTGCTTTTTGTGAACTGATTTAATGAAATATTGCAATAGGTATTTTTATATGATATTTTTTTATCTTTACATCGAGAGAGCCATCAATGAAATCAAAGAGAAATCTTCTGAAGTGAATATCGAGAGAAGTTAGCATGCAGTGATTTGCTGATTACATAACACTCGCATCAGAGACATAGAAAGATCTGAATAAGACTCTAATAGCCATGGATAGGACAATAAGAAGAAAACTAAGATATTGGTGTGCAGCTAGAGAGAAGAGGCCAAAACCAACGTTAAACTAGGGAAGCAAAAACTGGAAGAGGTGAAAGAGTGCAGTTACCTTGGAGGCTGAGTAACCAAAGATGGACCAAGCAAGAAAGAAATAGCCAGTAGAATAGCCCAGGCAAAGAGGGCATTCTATCAAAAGAAGAATCTACCACACAGCTGGAAATACAAGCGTAAAAGCAAGGAAAAAATTAATCAGGACGTACATCTGGAGCATGTTTCTTTACGGCAGTGAGGCATGGACGATGACAGCAGCGAAGGAGAAAAGGGTGAAAGCACACGAAATGTGGTGCTACAGAAGAATGAAGAAGATAAAATGGATTAACCGAGTGAGAAACGAGGAATGTCTAAGAGGAGTGGAGTAAAAGAGAAATCTGCTGAAAACTCTAAGAAAAAGACGGGACAACATAATTGGCCATATCTTAAGACACAATGGCCTGATGAAGAAAATCGTCGAGGCAAAATTGAACGGGAAGAACGGCAAAGGAAGGCGTCGTATGAGATATATGGAACAGGTCGTGAAGGATATGAAAGAGAGGAATTATGTTAATATGAAGAGGTTGGCCGATGGAAGAATTGAGTGGAGGGGTGCGTGAAACCAATCTGAGGATTGATGACTAATGATGATATGAAGAGTAAAGAAACACTAATCAATACCTTTTCTGTTTTCATGTGCTACATATACTGACTTAAATACCAAAAAAACATCCAAGTCTCGCGTGCATGCAACAAACGAACAGTAGGAAGTTGTATCGAAACTTACAAATAAGGCACGTAGCCAGAAATTTGCTAAGTCTAGTATAGCGTAATTTGAAACAACTCAACATTTGACCAACTCCCACTTCTAGTTTAGCAACTAACAAAAACATTTGATGATTTTGAGAAAGAAGAAATGGTGCTAGAAATCATGAGGCTTCGAAGGCATCTATATGCTTCAGGGATTTCTTTGGCCATTATTAAGTTAGGTTTCTTTGGAGTGTATAACCTCAGAAATGAAAGCACAATCAACCTGATTCTACAGTTAAAGTTTTAAATGTGAAAGGGATATTCTTTCCGCTGCGGATAAAATAGCATGCTTACTTTTCCTCCAGGCATAACCCGGTACTGGTACTTGCATCAAAGTTATTAAAAGAGTGTTAGGATGCCTTTAACCTACTATTCTGTGAATGCTGAGATACATGACATAATCAATTGATAAATAGTTGATTCTGGGTCTGCAGGAATACAAGAAAAAGGCATCTTCCTATTATACTTGCGTAGACTATGCCAATGTTATAAATTACAAATAGGCCCCATATTGAATAGCGCCCCGGGCCCCCAACCATGTTGATACGCCCCTGGGAGGAAGTAAGGAAGTGGAAACAAATCCAGAATGTATGCATAGCCAAAAGGAACAAGTTTATTTTTTTTATTAAGTTAGGTTTCTTTGGAGTGTATAACCTCAGAAATGGAAGCACGATCAACCTGATTCTACAGTTAAAGTTTGAAATGTGAAAGTGCTATTCTTTCCTCGCTGCAAATACGGAGTCACCCCGTTAATGGAACGGTAAGGGGATCGCTGGAAGAAGGTGACGAAAGAGATCTAGGGAGGTTGATGATTCCTACGCCACGAGCGGACACTCTCGTAAGGGTAAAATAAACCATTTGCGATAAAATTTGGGCTGGATCGCAGAGAGAGCCTATTGACGCGAGCCACGATCGCGAAGTGAATCACGCAAGCCAATGGGATGAGGGAGAATGAGGAGAGTAACTTGGCGCGAATCATGGGACGGCCGATGTAGTAATGTGGAGAGAGGTCTCCCTCTTTCTCTCTCTCTCCTCCCGTTTCTCACTCACTCTCTCCCTCTTCGGAGTATGCGAGGAATGCCGGGGCGAAGGAGGACGAGGAGGAAGAGTAAATGAGGCAACAAGCGGCCGAGACTACTCGCGGGCAACAATAAGAAGATGGAGAGAGGAAGGGGAGCTGAAGATGAGGTAAGTTGAGAACGGATTTCACTTTGCTGAGTGCATCATCAAGCGCATCAAAAGCTTATTAATCTCCAAAAGAACTTTATGGAGCTGAAAATAGAGAGCATGATCTAGCACCAACGCACTACAATAATTGAGGACCGACCGTACCCACTGATCAGTTGCAAGTGCGCAGTTAATATTTGAGGATTATTTACCCTTTCTACACGCTCTCGACGTCACTGGTCGGCTACACGCTAAATTTGGAATGGATACCACGTTAATGCGTACATGCGTACTTACATTTAAGTGATTCATAAGTTTATAAGTCACTGCAATAAATCCAGGACGCGTGAAAGCAGAGCACTCCCTAGCACTAACATGTACAGTAATCGAGGTACCAACCAATTAGTTACATCAGGGGTGGCGAACCTTTTGGCGATTGAGTGCCAAAGTTTAAGAAATAAGAGTATACTCGCTCGAGTCCCGAGCCAACCCATCGAGTGAAATTGAGGTATCGATCGAGCGCCCTCCCAGCTACGCGTGCCTAAATAATTGCTCCGCGTGCCACTTCGGGCACGCGTGCCATAGGTTCTCCACCCCCGAGTTACATGTAGGAAGTTCAAATTCGGTAAGCCTTCACCCCCTGACACACACACTCGAGTTGGCTAGCTGGGTAGCCCATAGATAACGATAATTTGAAGCTGAGTCAGGGGAAACAAAAATTTAGTGTAACTAAGCTGATTACTTCTAATATAAGTATCCTAAGCAACTTAATGAGAAGAAAGAATATTTTAAACTTTTCCATCATCTGCGTGACTATAACAAACAATGTTCAAAGGAGTCAAATTTATACTAGGGAGCAACTGTTTTAATTAAAGACTTTCATCATCATCAAAATCGGTCAACAATTCTAGGATTGGTTTGACGCAGCCCTCCACTCGATTCTTCTATCGGCCAACCTCTTCATATTGACGTAACTTCTCTCTTTTAATTCCTTCACAACTTGCTCCATATACCTCATACGAGGCCTGCCTTTTCCATTCTTCCCGTTCACTTTTCCCTCGACGATTGTCTTCATCAGGCCATCGTGTCTTAAGATGTGGCCTATTAAGTTGTCCCGTCTTCTTTTTAATGTTTTCAGTAGACATATCTTCTCTCCCACTTTTCTTAAAATTTTTTCGTTTGTCACTCGATCGATCCATTTTATCTTCATCATCTTTCGGTAGCACCACATTTCAAATGCTTCCAGCCTGGACTTCTCTGCTGCTATTATTATCCATGATTCACTACCATATGATAGAATGCTACAGATGTATGTTCTAATGAAATGTTTCCTCACTTCCACGCTTGTATTTGCAGCTGTTAGCAGAATCTTCTTCTGGTAAAATGCCCTTTTCGCTTGGGCAATTCTACTGGCGATTTCTATTTTACTTCGTTCATCGCTGGTTACTCGGCTTCCCAGGTTAACAGAACTAACTCTTCCACCTCCTCGATTTTTTGTTTTCCTAGTTTAACATTGGTCCTGGTTTCCTTTCTTCTACTGCACACCAATACCTTAGTTTTCTTTTTATTGATACTCAGATGATATCTGGTCATTGTTCTTTCAATATTTCCTAGTTTCTTCATTAAATCTCCTCCTGTTTCTGCCATGACTGCTATGTCATCGGCGAATCGTAGCATGCTGATCTTCTCCCCGTGGATATTCACTCCCGGAGACTTTTCTTTGGGATTTCTCGATGTAGACATTGAATAATACGGGAGACAGTGCAGAGCCTTGCCTCAATCCTTTCTTTATGCTTGCTTCTGTACTGCTGGGTCCTGATTTGCTTATGGCCACCTGGTTTTTATATAAGCTGTGGATAACTCTTCGGTCATTGTATGATACTCCAATTTCCTTCATAACCTTTAGCATCATGTTCCAATCCACGTTGTCAAATGCCTTCTCCAAATCTACAAATGCAATAAATGTCGGTAGATTAGAAACAGCTTCTATTGTGCCCTTGTTTCTTCTGAACCCGAATTAGTCCTCATCCAGGAACTCCTCATATTTTCGCTCTATTCTTCTATAGATGATTTTCGTCAGTATCTTCGAGGGATGTGTCCTCAGGCATATGGTCCTAAAATGTTCACAGTTCTCAGCCTTCTTCTTTTTGGCAATAGGAATGATGATTTTCTTCTCAAAGTCCGTGGGTATCTCTCCTGTAAAGTACATATCGCATATGGTTTTGTACAGCGGAATAAATGTCTTCTCTCCGGCATTTTTAATTAGTTAGGCAGGAATATCATCTATTCCCGAAGCCTTATTTATCTTCAGATCCCTTACAGCTGCGTCAAATTCTGATCTTAAGATTGAGGCTCCCAAATCATCCTTATCGAATTCATTTTCCTCTTCGATTACTTCCGCTCTAAGATAGCTTCCATCGTACAAGTCTTCCAAGTATTCCTTCCATCTCTTCACTTTATCCTCATGTTCAATTAACAGTTCTCCATTCTTGTCCCTGATGCTGTTGCATCTTGCATTCCGTTCCTTGAAGTGATTTCTCACCATTCTGTAGGCAACTTCCACATTTCCTTTTGCAAGGTTACTTTGTGCATCGTCACATAGATCCTTCATCCACATTTCCCTTGCTTTTCTCGCTTCACGGTTTATTTCACTCCTGTTTCTTTGTACCGAAGTTTTCCTTCTTCAGTTTCCGCATTTATATATATTCTTCTCTCTTCAATCAATTCTAAGACTTCTTCTGTAATCCATGGCTTCCTCTTGACCACTTTTCGTCTCCCCAGCACTTCTTTTGCTGCTTCTTGTAGCCCAATTTTTGACGTTCTCCTATCTCTTTTACACTGATGTCACATTCAAATCCTCTTCTATTTTGTTTGCCACTGCCTTCTGAAAGGCCAGCCGTTGTTGAGGTTCCTTTAGTTTCTCTACTTGCCATACGTTCTTCATTGATTTCTTCAATTTCTCGCGTTTTAAGTGGCATTTCATCATCACCAAGTTGTGATCACTGACGATATCTCCTCCCGGGTAGCTTTTGCAGTTCTTGGCCTGGTTTTATGAACCTCTGCTTCACTAAAATATAGTCAATTTGGAATCTCCTTCTGTCTCCGGGCATTTTCCAGGTATATCTTCTCCGTTGGTGGTTTTGAAACAATGTGTTAGCCACCACCAACTTGTGTTCTGTGCAGAATTCTATAAGTGCCTTTCCTCTCTCATTTCGATTTTTCAAGTCATATTTTCCTGTTATTCTTCCATCTTTACCTTCGACAGGGACAGCGTTCCAATCTCCTAAAATAATTAAGTTTTCTTCTCCTTTTACGTGCCATATTACTTTCGTGATATCCACATAGACTTCTTCATCTTCGTAGTCGGACGTAGGAATGTAAACTTGTACGATAATGGTATCTGTAGGCTTGATCTCAATCTTCATCATTTTAATCCTCTCATTGTACCTACTGCAAGAAGCTCTTCACGCACAGTCCTGCACTCTTCCTAAGCACTATGCTTACTCCAGCGTTACCATTTTTTGATCCGGTGTGAATAATTCTGTAACTTCCACTCCAGAAATCTCCTTCTTCGGGCCATCTCATTTCATTGATTCCTAATATGTCGAGGTCCATTCTTCGCATTTCCACCTTAAGGTTCTCCAATCTCCCGCAGGTTAGAATTGATCGCACGTTCCACGTTTCCACCCTAAAATGACTATCACTCTTGACTGATGTACTCTCTCGGGTAGTCCCCTCCATGAGATCCGAATGGGGGACTATTTTACCTCCGGAAGATTTTACTCGAAAGGGTTCCATCACGTCATGATAAGAAAGAAAATAGTGAAGTAGCGACTCCTCGGAATAATAATGAGTTCGTCTCCCCTTGCCTTCCACATCGCAGTACTATAGACGTTAAGTGAATGTTAGCACGCCAGTAGTGAAATGAGTGTCGCTGTACCGACTACTGTAGTCTCCACCTTCACTCATGTGAAGAATAGCTGCAGATCTCTCCTCCGGGTGCTAGGAAGCATAATTGTTGGCGGCCTCCCGTCGCCAAGTCACGGCATCTTCACAGGTTTCTGTATCATTTAAGGGCCTGTCTTACCCAATGATAGACCAATACCATCTCGGAGTGCCGCCGTATCTAGTCCACGACTGCTTATTCGACGAGTTAACTCGCTTATCTCGCAGCTAACCTCTATATCTAGAGGTCGACCCACCATCCGCAACTCGGTGGACGCACTCGGTGGCTTTAAGCTCAGCCCCGAGACTCTTCATAATATTCTCAAATAATTATTTTTCACCTGCTGATATTGTATTGATAAAGCTTGGGTGGAAATTACATTATGTTACTGTTTGTAATTGAAGTAGCGATGTGAATTAGTGGGTATAATCACCTTTCTTTCGTAAGGGTTCTTGTGAAAGATATTTCAAAGTCAATGCTACATTCGCTGGATATCTTGTGAAATTATTAGTCTCTCGTTAATAGAAGGCTAATATCGACTCCACCAGTTCTCCACTACTACTTCAAATCCCTTGAAATATTCTACTTTAATCAAATACCAATTTATCCTTAACGTTTGCAAATAACTTGACTGTCGGGGCCTTAGCATAAGAAACACTACATTTTCTGTTCATGTTGCTTGAGGTGCAAGTTGGACGCATCAACCATCTTTTTGATTGGTTTCAAGTGACCCGAATAGTAAGCTGTGTGGTATTCATTAGAGTGGGGAAACCTCAAAACGTGTTGAAGAGGGAGAGAGACAGAGAAAATCCGAGGGATTGAACGTAATCACGGCTTTTTCGTCCCATTCCTCCAAATTTCCCACTTTCTCCGGACACAGCTATGGCGCTTAACGCACTTCACGCGCCTCGTTACGAACGATCACCGATGGAGGGAGAAGGAACGAGAGGAAGGGAATACCATTGAGAGCAAAATTCCGAAAAAGTCTCGCGTAGGCAAAATTAGACTGGACCGCCTCCCATAATTCCGACCCTTCAACCAACCTCCAGCCCACTCTCTCCCCTCGCTTTTCGGCGCCGATATTGCAGACCCCGTATCCATCCGCCACTTTCGAGTTACCCCCACGCACGGGCGATGTTTTATTTCCATTTCCCTTCGATTTTTGGTGCTTGCAGCGAAATTCCCGGTGCCAAGAAGCTCCCCCGTCCCCCATTTACTCCCCCTGCGGTTCGTGCCTTGTGTCTCACCCCATCGCGCGGATGTGACACCGTCCCAGGCCATCGCCCCCTCACACACCTCCTCCAACTATAATAATACTCTCCTCCGCCATCTCTTCCGCCCACCAAAACCCCTGCGAATCGCCGTGGAACTTTCTTCCTCCCAGCCCCACCACCCTACCTCCTGCTCTCTCGCGGGATTCCGTATCGTTTTGCGGTCCCCTTCAACACGTACCCCTTTATCCTCCTCTTCCCTGCCATTTTGTACGGGCTATTTGCATAATTCCGGACTTTATTTTGCCAATATCCCGGGCAAATATGCGACCCGTGTGGCGGTGTGTCGGTTGGGGGTGGCTCGAGAGCGGTTAGCCCTTCCCCTTGCCCTATTACCTTCTCCCTCGCCCACCCCTTCCCCAGGGAGGCCTTTTCCTTTCCGGAGGAAGCGACGCGACGGGGGTTGCTGGAGCCCCAGGGATGGGATTGTGAGGGAGAGCAAGTTCGGCAGTCTCTTCAAGAAGGGGTTTTTTTCCTCCCCTCGGAAATGGGGCGTCAGGTGAGACTGGCCGGCGGTGTCGTCATCATCTCCATCCGCCCCCTCATCGCCTCCGCAACCCCGGGACTCCCAACCCTCCCTCCTCATTCCCTAGCACACACCCGCTGCACCCTTTTACTCTCCCTCGCTTGACTGACGATCGCTCGCGAAAGTTTTCCGTCCCGAAAGCCATTCTTTGCAGCCATTTTGTTTCCCTTTTTTCTCCTCCCACGCCCCCTAGTATTTTGGGGTCGTGTGGAAAAAAAGAAACCGGTTGCATTTTTCCCATGAGGGAATAGCGGCTGGGGGAAAAGGGTCAATTTTATCATTTTCTCAAAAAAAAGCAAAGTGGTGAATGAACAAAATGAAGGCTTCCTAAAGTTCTTTTCTTGTCAATTTGGTGAAATACAGGGGAATGGGGATTTATCGGGAATTTTCTAGAGAGGGTGTAAGATGCATAGTTCTGATAGTTCTATGGATACGCTAACTGTAGGCTGTGTGTACCAGAATGATTATATATTCTTGAGCAGGATAACAAGTTGCCCTCCACTATAACATAAGTTCATGGTTTTTTTCCATAGTTTATTTATTTCATGCAAACCTTAAGGCCGTTATACACGGTACATTGTTTGTACAATTTCTTGTACAAACAATGCATGAGAAAATTATACCCTGTATAGCGGCAAATTATGAGAACTCTTGTGCGAATGTCTGAATGACTGAACGGAAAATAGAATCTGTTCTAATTCCATTCAGACAAACATACAATTTCGTTCAGTTTTATACATTAGTTTGTACAATAAATTGTACCGTTAAACCGGCCTTTAGAAATGAATCATTTTATTTTTAAAGCTTGTCGAGGTGTAACGTACGACCGTTAAATACTACCAGGAATCGAATTTTTAAACAGATTTAATAGAGAATATATGAAAGATTAAGTGTTAATCATTGAGTAGTTAAACCATTTTCTCTCACTAGGATGATTTCTATAAAGATAAAAATTATTTCCCGAAAAACTGCTCAACTCATTCCATTAAAATCATGTGAAGAGTATCGTTTATTTTTGCCCTGGAGAGTACTAGTAGCGGCAGTATACTTTTAGGTGATCCAACGGCTAAGGTTGAAACATGCCGAATAACCTAGGTCTTAATACTAAGCGAGCAACACGTCCACGCTCTGGGCGGGATTCGAGCATGATGCCTTGGGCTGCCAGATCGGGGGGCGTTACCAACCAGGCTACGGAGGACTCAGGGATACGGTAGTTAGCTTTGTGTATGTCCCATTAATACCTTCGATATTTCACTTAATCGCTATATTCCCGAGAGTGTAAGTAACTATATCTCACAGCCTCAAGCAAAACTTTGGGGAAGTTATTCATGGTAGGAGAAAAGTTATCAACACTGCTGTTTCCACATACACGAGAAGTTATTTTCGGTGTTTACATAAATGTCTTACTGATCTATGACATTGTTTTTAAGTAACTAGCCATCTTTATGTTCCTTCACAATATATATATCTCAGGGTAAGTAAAATTGAGGCTGGGTGGCTGTCCAGCATCTACCTAAAGGACGTCTGGGAACGGGAAAAAACATACGGCTTGCGTTTCTTGCATTTTGGCGTTATTTAACTTTCATCATCAGTGATGTACCAATTGTATAAAGTCCTTTTACTTTGTCCGAGTTATCTACACCCACCTTGCATCATAGCCAATTATATCATCTAATGCTTCTGGTACCCTATGCTATATCCCTCATAAACTTTAATTGTCTTTACCTTCCTGCATACTCTTCAAATTTCCATTCGATCCCTCTTCTTCAAGCACCTCATCCGAGTACGCTCCCCCCCTTTAAGGCGCTTGAAGCCTCGATGAAAGCCACAAGGATGGGAATGAAAGGGTAAGGAGGAAGGGTGGAGAGAAAACCCGGAGTCGGCATTAGCCTACTCAGAGACTAGCTCTTACCCTTCGATCCTTCTGCTATGTTTCGCTATACATGCAGTAATTTTTATGGCTCCTGCATATCCTTCTCTAGGGATCTAGTCACTTACAATCCAGATCCACTTCCTAAATATCCAAGTCAATGTGTATGGGTGTAGTTGAAAACTTGAAATTTTGGTTGCTCCAGTGGCTAAGGTTGCTCCCCCTAACCCAACCTTACATTTGTACGAAAAGCATAACTATGGGAAAAATGCATGAAATTTGTTCCTCGTGTATTGACGATATACTTTATACGATATTTTCTCACAAATTGAAATGTATAAACTAATATTTTCTATGCCAACAACAAAGATTATTAAATGCTGTTGGAAAGCTCCCGAAAATTGAGTAAAGTCACGTGACCTGAAATGCCTTCTCACGTCACTGAACGGTATAGGTCCAATATTTTTCTACGTAAAAAGGCAATCATCTTAAAAGAAAACGAGGAGAATATATAGTATGAGATTTTTAGCTGTCCTTTGTTCGAAACAATGACGGAGAAGGGATTTGAGAAAGTAGAATCTGACAATTTGCCTTTGGTTGACTCCCCTATGGTGGCATTCTTCTTATTAAAAAAAACGATTGCTTTATCGTAACAGAGACTCAAAAGAAGTAAGAACAAAAAAGGTCACTATACAAGCATTATATATTTTATGGACGATTTTCTCGTTTGATCCATACTAATTGCATCAAAAAAAGAAATACATTCGTTTATTGCATTAAACCAGTGAGATAAATAAGTACCTTTACACCAACCACCACAACTTACCTCCACGCATAAACAGATAAAAACGCCCAGAGTGATACAGTCCGGTGACGCCATCAATGACGCAGAATTTTTAAGCTTCCAAAAACGAACAATTTTTAAAGACTATTATCTTTGTAAAACTATTTAATTCTTCAGAAAAATTTTCAACGAGTACATTTTAGCTAATAAACTTCTTATTCGAAGGGTTATAAAAAGTACTGCGTGTTCCCCATTATGTCAGAGGAAGAATATAAACCCGCATCTTTTGTGTTGCCAGGCTGGTATGTGAACAAACTTGTTACCGACTTTCGATACGAAGAACGTTTGACATGAACGAAAAATTAAACAGCGTGTGTGAATATAAACAGGATTGTCTTGCACCAAATTTTGTGCATTGATTTGAAACTTTCCCCCAATCGATTTGCCCTTTCATTCGAAAGGTTTGAAGTGCTTTCTGATTACCAACGGTGGACCTTCATTCCAAATTTATTCTCGCATACTTATGGAAGTTTTAAATAACATATGGGGAATGAAGCGAGAGAAAGAGAGAGATGTTTTTTTAAGGGAGAGTACGAGGGTACAAGTAAGAGGTACGAGAGCAAGGAAAAAGGCAGGGACGAGAGATTTAGGAAGAAATCCATGGAAAAGAAGGGATTGAGTGAGAAATCCAGCTTTTTTCCTTTGCCATGAATCATCATGACCGATTAAACAATTCCGGGAAAGCTCTCCACTACGTGGGCCGCAGATAGCTTCGTCGAAGTGAGGGAAAAACTGAGGATTGGAAGGTATCTTCGATAAATTGTAGACCGAGACTCCATTTCGCTTCCCGCTTTTTACGCTCTCGTCCACTTATATTACCGCCCACAAGAAAGATTCGTCTTTTGACGCTTCGAACAGGAAATACTAGAAATAATGCCAGGAGCCATATGAGTTGGGATAAAAAACCCTGTAAAAGTTTTAGACAATGACTGCAGCCGCATAAACTATCGGAGAAGAAGTGGAAACAGTACGAAACTATCTATTTATCGGTAAAATGTATGCAATGGAGGTGTCTATTTGTCGGCACACAACGGTAGGAATTTTAATTAAAATCCTTTGGCAAAATTTGCATTTTTTAAAGGCGGATGAATATTGGGACGTCATAGATACCGTATTACCAACAGTTTAAATTGCCAGCATTCATCTTTTTATTGATATTAATTAGTTAATGATGTAACATGACGACAATTATATGAATATAAAAAGGTTAGCTGTCAGAAGAAATGAGAACAAAGCAGCGTAAAACCATAATTAGGGTTGATGAAAATGACTTTGACGATAATAATTGAAGAAAGAAATGGAATTTTTCATTGAATATGACTAATACAATTAATTTCAATTTTTGATTGATAGGTATAATATTGCTATCTCGATTGAAATTTTAGCAAACTATTTGCAGCATAAACTTTCTTACTAAATTCGCTGTTTGTTTGTGTACCGCACTCCTCCATACATATTTTCCCACGTAAGTATCGTTCACATTCGCATCTACACTACGAGACAGCGTAAAAAATAGGTAGCTTTCACTGGTAATGTTTTGAATATTTCTGGATCTTTGAAGGTAACACGCTTTTTCTCTTAAGCAAAAATCATAATAACATCACGACAGCCAAGCCGTCTATCATAAAAATTATTGTCCACAATGCCTAAAAATGTTTTCCTCACACAGTTTGTACTTGCCCAGTATTATAATTCACCTTTCTTGGTTCTGAACTGAATCATCACCAACGTTTTGCATTGTATGACTTTTTCTATACATTTCATTACTAAACGAAAAACGCACGGTTAATTCTGTAGTTCCAGAAATTTACATTTAAGGACATGCTTACGTTTTCAACGAAATGAGAGCAGGATACAAAGTTAACTGCGTGTTCGATGTTCTTTCTAATGCAAATCTTGTAATGGCGCAGAGAACATAGCATGAAATCCATACCGGCTCCAATTTATTACCTCTGTATGATGTTAAGTACTACGTCGATGCTATTATCACGGATTACTTACACTGTGGCGCGGGAGTTCACATTCAATATATTTTGCAAGCACAATCAACGACCATTCATCACTAATTTAAGGAAAAAAGTTTGCCCTTCTTTGCGTATACTATAACTAATACGAATCGTTGAGGGATATTGTTAATACCTCCAACCACTTGATCGGTTTAAGAGTGTAAGGACTAGTCAGATGGAGAACTTGCGAAACAAGGACACTCATTTCCTCATTGTAATGCGCAGACAACCCAGGGTTGTAAATGTTTATTTGTATCACTCTCTAGAAGTTGAGGTTCTGAGCTGCAATGCCATTATTGGATTAACAGCCATCATTTTGCGTTGGTCTGACTGAATGAAACAAGCATCTAAACTAATTAATTTTCCTGATACGTAGGAAGCATTACGCCCCGTAAATTGGAAGTAATTAGGTGGACTTCCTTAATGTGCTTAATGGTGCACGTGCTCCTCGAGGGTTCATGGAGCCTTTTTTGAGAAGCTTTAATGTCCTGGCTTCAATGTGTTTTTATCCGAGAGTATTATATCCTAAATTTAAATTCAGCATGATACTTGCCTAATGCGTCACTTTTTACCAAAGATTCTGACTTGGCACAAGATAAGGTTTTCATCTCCCATTCAGTTCCCTTTTCTCCTCCCCCTCATCTGTCTCCACCAATGTCGCCAAATTCCCCTCTTGCGTGGGGTGGAATGTGATTGACTTGACTCAGCACGAACAGAGCCGTTGATCCATTTACCGGTTCCCTTTCTTTTGCCTCCCACAGTGCTCACCGGTCGATAATCACGTATTCACAATCACCAAGACTGAAATTCGAACGAGCGAACGCCTGCGCATTCCATATGCCTTTATACGTAAAATGTAAAATAATTTCTCACTCAAAGCATTGGGGCGCGAAAATTAGAGACAGTGGAATTTTTTATAATACCCGAAAAATGTTATGCACAAGCAGCAACTAGTGCTTTCATAGAGGCTTCAGTCGATTACCATGCTTAACCTAATTTCTAATGCTCACATGGAGAGTTATTCTTTAAATTTAAATTGAGTGACAGTTTTTAGCGTTTCCATGATTGGTTACTAATGCCTTTAGTGTTCTCTTCATCGAGTAATGCTGATACCTACCTGCATTTACCAGAGAAATGTATAAGTACAGAACTTTGTAGGCTTTGACATTAAGTTCTTTTAAACGTATCTCCTTAAATGTTTTACCAACATATAACCTTCTTAAAAATAATAATACTTCATCCCACTATAACCCTCCCACACCTTTATTTGTGAACGTTTGGTTTTTTCTAAATGTTAAAAATACGTGGAGACATTTGCAAGAAATTGCTTCTTTATACATTGGTAGCGTTTAGATTGCCACCCAGTCTTATAAAATATGGACCTTTTAATTTAAAATAGCTAGTCAGTCTTTTAACTCATTCATTGTACCTGCCTCTGAGAAAACAGAGAACATATTGCACAGAACTTTCTTTGGGATATTATCATTTTTGTTCTTCCACTAGGGAAAGGGCGAATATATTAACATTTGTGTTTAACCACTGAAAATGCTTATACTCCATAAAATATTAATTTTTTATGCTTGTGCATTTTGAAAAATAGGTAATATACGATGAAATACTCAGAACGAAATATTTACCAACTATTTTACATTCCTAATATAGTATTTTAATTTCCTACATTAAATCTGCCTGAATATTGCTTCTATGCGTAACTATTCTGCATAGTTTCCGTAATCGAAAACCATTCTTCACTCTTATCGCATAGTGAATAACTATGCAGCAATTATCATCATATGGGTTGGTATAGGAAATGACAATTACATATTCTGCTGAAACATTCTCGTTTAAACACGGGGACCTATTACATTCTGATCTCACGATATCATTTACTCGTCTACGAACTACCTATGCCTTGAACACACCTATCAGTCACGTGTTAGTTCCTCAGCAGACGACTCCGGTTTTCACCAGAAATCACCGAAGCAACAGAAATCACCGAAAGCAACAATTGAGGCAAATCACTATCATTCTCAAGGGAAATGTTATTCTTGACATACTGAAATAATATATGTGACATTTTTCAAGTCTTTCAAACATATGTCCACGTATGCTATGCTAAAATTCTAAAAGTGGTCCTTAGGAATACCAGGTTATTGTTTATCAAATTTGTCGAATGGGTGATATTTTTCTCTATGTGCTCTGATAACTGGTCTCTTGCTTCAATATCTTGTTGAGTAAATCAAAATTTATTTTTGAATAGGCGGGGACAATTTTTGTGGACCCGAATTTAGAATTTTCAGATTTAATTTCAAATTTTGTTGAATTTCACAATACAAGAGAAGTCCTAGAGAATAATGTTTACGATTTTAAAATGGAAAAAGACACTTTTGTACGGCCCAATTTTAAAAAATGAACACTTATTTAAGAAAATTTGTTGATTATTATCACTTGCGGTGAACTAGGGATTTATCTAATTGTAAGGCTATTTTGGGATCAATGTTGTAATTAGGAAAAAAAGCGATTGAATACGAGTTAGCTGCGTCACTACAATACCACTTAATTGATACACATTTTTTGTAATAATTTGAATGATATCTTCAAACTAAGGTGTTGAGGCTTTACTGATTCCATTTCATGGAAATTTTTTCTTACCTTGGTCCTGAGATCAATGTAATCCCTCAAAATATCTGGAAAAATGGGAAGATTTTTTGATATTGCCTCAGCCACTGTTATGGGCGGCTTTCATATGTTATGCATTATATTTATATTTCGCTACACTATTCGGAGTTTTTTTATATTTTTTAGTAACGCTATGCATTAGGAGTATAAAAGAACTTTTCGCTTTATTTAATTTTGCAGAACTTGGAATTTAATCCTTACTTTCCATTAGAATAGGCTGAATGTTAGGTACACTTTGCGATGCGTTCTGTAAATTTAATTTAAATTAATTAGGGTGAATTGGGAAAGGTAAAATATTCCGGCCTTTTTCAATCGATCATAGCATTGCTATCATTTCTTTGCTACACATTTGACAAATAATACTATCAATCCATCAGAGCTTGCCTTTATAAAATTCATCAAAAAGTGATTTAAAGAATAATATCAACCCAGCAATTTTAAACAGTATAGTGCGGGTTACATTTTATTGCATATGCTTCTCTTTTTGTTTACGAATTCAGTCGTGCTGTTTTGTTTTCTTTTTCTTACCAATTTGCATGAAATAGCGGGAAATTCCTGTTTAAAAAATTGTATCAGCTGATAATAGAAATATTTTTTTTTTTTAATTTCAAGGAAACAGCCGAATATTGAATTTCCTTTAAATTAATGCAATATTTTTGATTGTGTCCTTCAAGTGTGTCGGAATATATGCTAATAAATGGAAAATGTTATTTGAATGATTTATGCATAATTACAGAATAATTGCTGCAATTATTCATCCTTAGCTGTAACATAATTATTTTCCATTGTTTGCTTTGAAGTCAAGAGGATATATGATATCCAATCCTTAACATGTCAATTAATGTGCCAAAAATAGCATATCAGTATATTATGCGTAGTGGTGTTTTCATCAAGGTGGTACTTAAGATTTTTTTCAAGCCTAAAATTTCAAACTCACTACCAATTATTCCCCGCATAAGTTTTGATTTTATATATAATCAATAGCAGGTTTCCACAGAGAAAAAATATTGTGCATGTTAGTGGGTAACTCCGTTAAGCTCTTTCGCTAGTTCGCAATCATTGATTTAAACGATGTTTTATCCTCAATATAAGTAAGGTTTACGATTGATTTACTTAGTTCCGACCGTTAATCCGTGATATTAATCCGTGGTTCCGACCTACGGAATCTTTCTCTCTGAAATAAATATCTGAATTTATTCTTAACCTTACCTTTGAGGAATACCATGATTTTTTGGCGCCATCGTTCTGCATGTACTTTGTCCTTTTGTCTTCTCCGTAAACCAAATTAATATAATGCAGAAGTATTAACCCACTCGAATTCCAGTGTTGCTAATGGAAATATCAGGAATGCCTTGGTGTCGTCCTCGCATCACCGTGTAGATTGGAATACGACTGTGACGTAGGAGCTAGATTTCTGCGCCTATGTGTGAAAGGGCTAAGAAATTCGATATCCACCCGGAAATAAATCAGAAACATGGAAAAGAACTGAAATGATTTGAAATGCTGTCTTTATTCCTCAACTATAGCATATTAAAAGATCCATTAAAAAGTGCAAATAATGAATCCATAAACCCCGTAAATTCACCATTGTAAGGGATTCTCTTTAAGTCACTTATGTATTAAAAAGGGTACAATATACATTCAGTCCCCTACCTCTTGCTCTTTTATAATATTGACTCCCAACTTTCTCTCTCCACTTCTATATCCCTTATTCCGTAATGTATTTGGAGTCGTCCCTTTCAAATCCTTCCTTTCGGTTGGGCCTTGACACAATCCTTCAAACCCAACCGTCCATCACAAATCCTCTTCCTTTCCGACCCCTCACTCCCTCCCTCCCTCCCTCCTCCCTCTCTCTCTCCTTGCCAAACCTCTCCCCTCACTTATTCTTCTGCCAATAGCCTTCGAGGCCAGTTCCTTCCCTCAATCTTATTCCGCTTCACTTCACTCCTCCTCAAGACGTAGTAATTTCTCTCTTTCTAGCCTGCTCCTCCCACCGGTCTATCCCTTCCGAAATCTTCGGCAATTTCCCTGTCTCTCTCTCCCTCTACCTCCCAATATTTGGTTGTCCTCACCGATTCATGGCTTCTTTCTCCTTTCTCTCTGCCTCCCTATGTTTAGTTGTCCTCACCAATTCATGGCGTTTTTCTCCTCTCTCTCCCTCTCTCTCTCTCTCTTAATCTCTCTCCAAATCTCTCTCTACCTCTTCCGTCGATCCCCCAGTCCGTCCGACCAGAAACCCTCATTTCTTCTCTTTCTCCTCTCCCATTCATCTCCGCACCTCTCTCCCGATGAAAAGGAGGAGATCAACTTGGGTAAGGAAAGAAGGGCGGGTGGGAAGAGGGAAATATGAGTGAGAGTCTGACAGAAGGTGGAAAATAAGATAAAGTGCGAAGAAAAAGCAAATTATTGGACCGGTACTGACTGCGCAAGCACGATCTTACATATTGTTTAAATGTTTATTAGGCTGAAATATTATCACTCTTGTTTCCAATGTTCTTTCTTTTCAGTCATTTCAAGCCGGATACAAATGCATTTATTCTTTCCTCGACTAAGAAATAATGCTACATTAACGTCGAAAATATTTAACGGTAGAAAGAGTTTGTGGTGTATTTCATTTGTAGGTTAGTTAACACAAGCATGATTTACTGCACGTCCTTGATTCCATCTAAAACTTGCTATTACACTTCTATGGTATTTAGTTATGGAGATATAATATGCAATCAAAACGTAGGCACGTTAGAAGGAGAATTTTTAAATACTATACATATGCTTTATATGAAGCCCCTTTGCAACTGGCCCGGTTTTTCTTTGAGCGACGTAAGTAGTGAGAATTGAAACGTCGGAATATTGCTTCTTAAAAATTGCTATTCACACCTGAAATGGAAGATATATCAATAAACAAAACATACACACGAAATCCGAATGCTATCCCTATTACAAAATTTTCTTAGATATTTAACTGATTCAAGTCAGGCAGGCATTCATGGTGCAGGCCGTGGTATCCGGATCGGTAACGTGCTGGTTTGGCTATCCAACGACCATGAGTTCAAATCCCGGCCAGACCTGACACGTTGTCTTAAGATTAAGACACGATGTTAGGAAATGAAATATAACCTCAGGAGTCTGAGCACCCAAATACTAAGTAATAAAACTACCACTTGATCTTTGGTAGCATTAATATCGGTTTAGGTCGGTTAGCTCATTAAGAAAATACAAGGCATAATTATTGTATCGAAGTTTGTTACTTCCTGATGATCTAAAACAGTAACTTTTTTGATTGAACTTTCTTCCAAAATTAATGTTTACCCTCTTTGAACTTTCAAAATGACTCTTTCCTGGGAAACCTGAATATTATAGGGCAGTATTTAAATGACTTAGTTTGGTATACAATTTCCCTACGATTTAACGCTCTCGAAGGTACAATTCATTCAAAATTTTTATTCTCCTTTTCTGATATATTCACGGTGTATGTGAAAGTAACTTAGCATAGTGTATAACCACAGAGAATATACTTTAAAGTGGTTGTGCACACTTCAAATTTAAAGTATATTCTCTGTGGTTCAAATCAAATGTGCACACTTTGGAAGCTTCGATTGGGGGAAAATTCGCACCGAATCGTCTCAGATTTGCCCACTTTAAGAATTTTCTTGACAGGCCCACTCCTCTTTCTTCAGCTTTTTCTCCTCCAACTCCGTTCATCTTCCACCTTTCTCGTTCTCCTTGCCTTCCCTACCTATCCGAGGGATCAATTGATTAGGGCCCCCATTCCGTTGGAATCCTCTCGCTTCGCTTTCCCTGCGCTCCCCCACCCATTCCAATTCGCCGTTTCCTCCTCCCTTTTCGCTCATTTCCCACCCCTTTCCTTCATCACTCGATGCCGTTAAGTCCTCCCGTTTCCACTTCATTGTTCATTTGCCACCCCGAATCATTCGTCGTCAGCTTTCCCAGGGTTGCGAGTCTCAGAGCGATTTCGTTCCCTTTTACATTTCATCGTCCCTTCCAGCTTCGGGTAGGATCTCTCTCATCCTTTTCGTTCCTAATAGTAATTTTTTCAACCAATAATCCTGAGCGAATAATTCTTAATGCTAGTGTTATTTTATCATTATTTCTCTTGTATGCCTTTTTTAGCATATTTATTGTGATGAGTCGATGGAGAAGGGTAATTTAGAGGCTTTCAGGCTATTTCAATTGAGCAGAAAATAATGCTACACAAAAATTATGTAATTTGGTAATCCATCGACGCCAAATATTTGTTACCCTAATACTTTTATTTACAGCTTTGACAGCTTTGGTGACAAGTTTGGCACGTGAGGTCAACTTAAAAGAAATACGGACTATGCATATTGCCATAGACAAGTATTTTCCGATTGAAGAAATAATTTCTTAGAGATGTTTGTCCATACCTCCAGTGGTCTCTCAATGGATTCGCATTTAACGATACCTAACAATCATTCACTCACTGATGATTCAACCCGAAGGTTGATTATGATAGGTGAGACTGGAGCTCACTCCGTACTAAGCCAATGGCGTGTGAAATCACACATTCAGGGCAGGGGGGCCTTTCACTGGACCACCTGCGAAAATTGAATCGCGAGGATTTTAGGTGGGGGTGTCCAGAAAGGCTTTTGCCCGGGATTCGAACCCGTGACCCTCCGGTCAGTAGCTCAGTGTTCTACCCACTAGGCCACCACGACCCCCTATACCGAATGATACAGTCATAAATTTAATTAGACTACATCTTTTTCATACGCAAGAGAAAATAAATTAAAATCCCATTACAATGTTGAATTTGAGCAGTGGTCTCTAAATTCGGTTATAGAAAACACCTAAGATACTGATAGGAAATACTGGTAATTAAAGGGAGGTATTAATTAAAGCATTAATGTGAAAGTGCTGCCATTGTGTATAATATGTATTAATAGTAAGTCATTAATTAATGCTAAATGTCATTATTATCCCACATGTGGGAGTTAAATCTTGCGTTAAATGAAACGCAAATTTATTGGTAATTTACCTTCGTATGAACATAATGATTTTGACTCCACCGTGTTTGTTGTTTTAGAGAAGGTCAATGCACGCTTTAGGGACTTCTTTTATCAACCTCAGCGTTCAAAAGCTAGAGTTGACAGCCGTTCAGAAATATTATTATACTTTTGCAACCAATACGATTTATATCAATGTAGGATCGAAGAAAATACAAAATTATAGCTAATGCCATGTTGTTTGTTGTCATTACTCAAGTCGTAAATCCTTGCTTATATTCAACTCAAAAACTTTCATTTAACTCGCAAATATAATAAGTGGATTGGATTTCATTCCAATTATATTATCTCAATGTCGTTATTTGAGAACTGTTTCAGGGTTCAACGTCTAATTTGAGTACCTAGTGACTCTCCCTCAAATGGACCTTATTTATTTCCCTATATTCGGCGTTAATTATAGATTTTTTTCTACAACCAATACTAATATTTAATTAATTATAGGTAATACTATTTGAATTTGGAACTTTTATCTATTTTAACATTTAGAGCGATTTTTCATATTCTCTCAGTGTCATTCCCTTTCTTTCAACCATCACCATTCATCTCCAACAGAGATCTCTCTTCGCCCCATCACCTGCACTCTTCGAAGCCTCGGACGTCCTATTGCGGCGGTTACGGCGTTGCCGTAACTTTCGTCTCTGCTCCAACCGGCAGCCTACTCCCTCTCCTCGTTCCATTTTACCCCTCTCGATCTTTTCTTGGAATACCTACTAATTTTCCTACTTCGCCTTATTCATCAACTCCCTTCCAACAAATTCCTTCCTGAACTTAGCCCAGTTGCCGTTGTGCATCTTCTCTTTTTCTTCTCTACTAATCCAATGTTCTCTCTGTTCGTAGGTACGATCCCAGTATAATCGCCCACAGAGAAGACATCTTTCAGACCCTTCCATCTGCCATTTATCCACCTGATTCATTTCGCCATCTGCTTGTGGAAAAAATGTTTGTGAATACGTATAGGCCATAAAAATTAACAGCTAGTTTTAACCCTAAAGTTTTAGCCAATTTTGCCCTTAAAGAAAACCGGTAACGATATTTTGATGCAATTATAGTTCTGATAAATTCAGCAGGTTTCGTTTCTAATTTATTGAGTAGTAATGGTCATTGCGTAGCGTGGCGTGTAAATGCAAATTGTAAGAATAAATGATGTATGTGTGCCATGAAAAGGACCAGAGAGAGACAATATATTTTATTATTTAAATTGTGACCCACTATGTTGCTGCATTGATTACAGGAATGTAAGATTCAACGCGCGAATTATATACCTTGGACCTGATAATTGCCCCTCACCTAAATTGAAATAATTGAGCCTCTTTGGTTTCTATTTGAAGCAGAACCTTTACAAACATTTATTCCAGAATATCCAGCACTCCATACCCATGGGATTCTTCTAGTTTTCTTTAACAGCCTTCATATTTAATTTCAAAATAGCCATATGTATATGCATTATACTTAATAATTCTATGAATGGAAGAATGTGACTATAAAAAAAACGTTTACATGTTTGGGCTTTGGCAGAAATGTGGATGAAGTTTTATTGGTGAATTTGCTAATAGATAGATATTAATTATATCAGCCAGCTAGTAAAATTAAAACTCACTCCATCATTGGGATTTTGAATACATTTGAAGAAACCGAACATTAAAAATACGAAATAATTCAGAAATGAGGTATTGATATCATAATGATATTGATACTTGATTTTACAGGTATTTTTCAACCTTGAGCCATGCAAAAAAGCCTGATTTCTAATAGAAGATTGGGGCTTTAAATAATTCAGAGTAGTTTGCTAATTAGTAGTTAGCTAAGACAAAATAGATCGACTGATCGAGAAATAAAGTTCAATAAGAGTGGGCGAAAAGAAAAGGTTTTTTAAAAACTTTGAATATTAGACTAGATTAGTTAATTGGCCATGTATTGATGCATGAAGATCCGATGAAGACAATCGTCGAAGGAGAACGGAATTGGAAGAATATCAGAGAAGACCCTCGAATTATATATATGGAGCAAATGGTGAAGGATATTAAAGAGAATTATTACGTAAATTTCAAGACGTTAGTTGGTACAAGAATTAGCTAAGGAGATTCATCAGTCCTATCTGACGAATACTAGCAGATGGTGAAACCAAATTATAGCCTAAGATGCTAGGAAACATTGATTTTATTCTTGATTACGCTCGTCCAGAACATATGGTCTTTCCAATCTTGAGTGAGACAGAATCAGTAAAATGTTATATAAAAAGGTATGCATTATCAAATCAAAACTAAAGAACTAAATGTATTTCAGAGATTACCAGACAAATTAAAACTCCAACGATTCAAGTGGCCAAACAATGGTTTGGCTACGTTCCCTCAGAAATCTATGACAAAATGGTACGGGTGCGAGAGAAAATGAAAGTCTCTGAATACCGAAGTCTCGTAACTAAACGTCAGGCTCCAAGTAATCGATTTCTACCACTACAGTTTTGATAATATTTTTTATAGCATCAGAATTATATCATTTTCAGTATTGAGTTAAGTGTGTAGAAGGATGGAAAGAGGATCTATCTATCTTAGACTTTTGTGTCAAACCGTATAAGAAAATATTTCGAAAAATTTAATCCCTTAGCAATAATGCAATGAACTGAAGGCTTTATTATTTACAACTTTCACTCTCGTACCACCTCTTAGAATACAAAAGGCACTATTTCAATGGAAAGTTCCAACTTCGATAGCGGTGACATTGATTTGATTCCATCCGATACGTGAAAGGACGAAGACATTTGAAAGGGCTTGGGTTATGAACGTTGAGGAGGGAAATTATTGGGGTTGAAGTAGTCCAGTTATGAAAGCATAGGAGAAAGTTAGAGGAGAGCAAAGGATGCATTAATCTGTTGGGAAGAGAGACAAAGAGGCTGGTATGAAAATGAACCAGCTCTTTTCTCCCTCCCACCCCCCGTTCTCCGTAGATCTTATTTTTTTCCGCATGAGTAATAAATGAGGGGAAGTAAGGGTTGAAGGGATGACGTCTTTCACTTTCACCTTTGGGAATTTCCTACCTGACTGCCTCCTCCCTCCACCATTTTCACATTCATCTCATTCACCTTCCTCCTCTCTCGTCGTCTACATTCCTCTCGCCCTGTTTCCTCTTCCCTTAAGCATTCATGCCTTAGCCGTTCTGATTGTGCGACGATTGCTTAAGCGTTTCCTACTCCACCCCACCTGCGCTCGGGAACAATGGGCGGTTTTATTCCGTGGAGCGGACGATTGTACCTAGGTGCACCATAGCTGAGTAGGTAAGATGAAATGGATCGTTTGTTCGCAAAGTTTCACATTTTTCCTGCAATACACAAGAGTATCGAAGTCTTTAAGATGATTGTGTCTTTCACTCTTTCTGCTTCTTCTGCCTCGTGAGAAAAATTCCTAAAATGTGAATCTCTACTACTATAATATTTTTAAAAGAGCTCTGAAGACGTAGGCATTTTGTATAAAAGTAGTAGTTATTCGGGAGAGGCAACCGGTAATTGGATGTGGATAGCTAGTTTTTCAAGGAAGAGAGGAAGGTTGGAATATCACCTAGATCCGGAATCAACGGAAGTCACCAAGGGGACTGCTATTTAACGTCCCATCCTACGAACGGAGTGCTGAAATTGAGGTGTTCTTACATTATTCCACATTTTATAACGGTCAGTAATGTCTCACTTCATCTTGTTATGCATTTAATAGGTGAATTCGTCATTTTTAAACATCTATATTCACAGAAAACCAGAGCATTTTCAAATTATCCATGAAATATTCGTGAAGCAGGTAATGCATTAGACATGCATAGAATCAAAATAAAATCAAGGTTTGAAGCTTTGAAATGGTGGATGGTTGTCATGATGTCTTTAAATTAATTCACCTAGTCACTTCCACAAAATTTATTTGACAAGCGACCGGCTTCGACAGTTACGCCCTCCTCAGGTAACAATAATTTGAGCATACACAGTAAATATGTATAGTCATTGTGGTAGAAGAGGGAAGGGTGGGGAGAGGGGGCCCAAAACCCTCCCCCCTCCCACAACAGTGACTATATTTATACTAGATATGCTAAAATTATTGTTGCTTACCTGAGGATAGCGTAACTTCCGAAATCTATGGTTTGTAAAACAAAATTTTTGTGTGACTAAGTGAATTCATTAATAGACTTAATAGCCTACACCACGTCCACTGAATCTCTCAATTACTAGATTTTTTCCATGTTTCACGTTATTATGTTGCTGAAATTTCTCTTATTCCACCCGATGCAACTCTACAGAGTCTATTATTAAGTAGGTAGTCATCGTATGTTGAGAGAAACCGGAAATATATCTTTCTAGGATTACTTCGGCTATAAAAATAATTCAAAATAAAGGGCCTTAGATTTTCCAGGCGCAAATATTGGAGGAGGAGTTCTTGAGGACTGGGTTGCATTGACATTTGGTACCAGTGAACTGTGAAGACTGACTTTGCCTCCGCCTTCATAGTAAATAACGTTAGATAAGATGCCTGATTCAGCCATCAAAACATCATCAATGAGAAACAACCCGGTGACCTACAAAATTCTGAAAGGCAGTCTTATTGTCCGATCTTTTCTAACCCCTATTAATTAACAATGACATTTACCTATTCTGGGAACCATGTATCCTCAGTCGTTAAGATGTAGCTATCACCTGTTGCTACGATGTAGATAAAATTGCTGAAATTGGTGGCATGTATATCGTAGCGTATTTCTCATGGTAGTCACCATTCATTCATATAGCATGAGTATTTTTTTGTTTTAGAGCTTTAGTAAGAATTTCCCATCCTACAGTATTTATTACATCTGGTGCGAATGATAACCTACCAAATATAATTCTGAAAAATTAAAGGTTTGTCATAGTTCAAAAGAAAATTTCTATGAAGCAAAAATCTACACCGGGACCATGCTCGGCTCCATTTAGTTTAAGTATATTAATGATTATGGGGTTGAGATAGGTCTTTTCTCACCACTCACGAAGCATTTCCTCGATTCCCTTAAGCGGTTTTTTTCTCCACTCTCTCCGCATGTCACCTCCTTTCTCCTTTCACCCATCCTCTTCTCAAGCACTCGTTTATTCCAGACCTCTTGTCGTCAATCGTTTCCCCCTCTACTTAACTCACCTTTTCCCATTCCCTCCCTTCCGAATTCCCCGTTCACCTTTGCAGATATCCCCCTTTACTCCCCTTTTAATTTTTAAGGGGCGATTTGTTCCATTACGCTGGATGATGAATGCAAACTTGGGCCCTTGAAGTTTCGTAAGCATCCAAGGGTGAAGCCAATTAATTCAGACAAGACGTCTGACTCATCCCCCGACTCTTGTTCCCTTGGAAAAAAAAATTATATTTCCCCTCCCCACCCTCCGCCTTTTCCTCCTCTTTCTCATTTGAGCCTTTCTCCCTTGTCTGCATTGTTGTACCCCTTCTCTCTCTCCCTAGGCGCCTCTCCAAACCCTGCCACCCATCCTCCCGCAGTTCACCCTTAACCCTCTCACTCACTTCACCACCCCACTCTGAGTGGGAGGGTAAAAAATACACAGTTGCCTGGTGCTCCCAATTGACTGGATGGGCGCGACCCGTGAGCCCGAGACTTCTCGTCTCCGCTTGTTTAAGTCACATGATGAAAAGGGTCGTCGGGAGCCAGTCTTTTGATTAGCGAGCGGCGTCCTTACGTTCAAGAGATTTTGTCCTCGAGAGAAGTAGACGGGAAGGCATCGCCGGAGGCGTCTGTAATTGTTTTAAATGGACGGCAATGTCGATTCACTTTGATTTTACGGTGCATGATTGCGTATGATGATTGTATGTGTCTACCGCGGGCACATTTCGTTCTCCAAATATGCCTCCACTAGAGAGAGTGTGTGCATATCACCATTTACTCCATTAATATAGTGAAGTATGACAATTCGATGCATTATACTTCCGAGTCATGGGAAGAATGGTAGGAAAATGATTTGACAGTTAATGGGCCGTCGCTGTAGCATCCCTTTCCACATCGAAAACAATTATAGGGATGAGTATTGAAATGTACCAAAATGTTTTGAATTGATGTAAAAATTGTCTTCTTATATTTTTATGGACCTTTATGACTCCTGAGTTTATACTGAATAATTGCTTTTGTCTTTTTGTCTTTAAACGTGATGAAATCACAAGAAAGGATATCTATGAAATTGGTGTCGGGTTTCAAGTCATGCATGGTATTCGTGGGTGTGTCCTGCATGATTGGGATTTGGTAGTTTTTCTTCTTTTTTCCCCAATTACTATTAAATGCGTAGTGATTGTTTTGCGTTGTACAGTTTTGTTTGTTGTGTCATTGTTCCTGGTGTGGATGCACCCCCTGCTTTACACCCTCGAGGTGGCTTGCAGGGTATGTCGTAGATATAGATAAAGGATTTGAAAGAGAAGGACTATGTAAATATGATGAGGATATTCCATAGGAGAATTCGGTGGAGAGCTGTGTAAAATCATTTTTGATATTTGATGATTACATTGAAATCACATTCATTTTTGCAGCAATAACCTTTTCCTATTTCAAGTAAGCTTTTATTTAAATGACTGAAAATTGAAACTAAATCTTGCATGTAGCAAGTACTCTGATAAAATTTATTTGGCGTAAAATTCATTATTTGCATATTTTTGGAAGAGTGGCCTTCAAAATATATAACATGACATTTTTCTAAATTTGTAGCAATATTATTATTCTTATATTAAAATTAGATGAGTGACGCCGCGCATCCATAAAATCTATTATTCGAATCATAGCTATACATGACGATAAAAGGTGTGTCATTAGCACTTGCTGGTGTAACTACGGCGTAGAATGTTTTAGGTTTGGTATACTGTGAGATAAGGCAGGAAAATAAGAAAAAGAAGGTAAAAGGTGAATATTAGCTGCTTGAATAGCTGGTATATGGCTGTGGTGGAGGGAATAGAAAAACTTAATGCATTGGGGTATTTAGCTACCTATGAGATAAATTTAAATTTCCATATGACAGTATTGATTGTTATTATTGATAGAAAAATATTCGAGCCTGATGCCTTTCCAGGAATTTTATCTGCTGGCATTATCAAGTACCGTTTAGTAAAAAATAAAACGATTTATTGGAAGTTTGAATGGTTATAGGTCTATCAGTGGAAACATTCGGCGTTATCAACTATTTCCGTGAGTTAGAACTCCACTGAGTTAGGAGCATTTTATCATCATCATCATCATTGGTCAACAATCCTAGGATTGGTTTGACGCAGCTTTCCACTCGATTCTTCCATCGGCCAACCTTTTCATTGTGACGTAATTCTTCTCTTTTACACTCTTTACAACCTGTTCCATATATCTCATACGAGGCCTGCCTTTTCCAATCTTCCCGTTCACTTTTCCCTCGGCGATAGTCTTCATCAGGCCATCGTGTCTCAAGATATGGCCGATTAAGTTTTCCCTTCTTCTTTTTAGAGTTGTCAGCAGACTTCTCTTTTCTCCTAGCATTTTATATCGAAGCATTTTACAAAAATTTTATAAAAATAAAATGCAACAGCGTAAGGAGATTTAGTGAGATTTGTTTGAACCTGAAACTATGCTTACAAATGGAGATGGAATATGTAGCCAAAGAATCTGATCTCGTATTTTTATAGTTAATGCTTAAGCTTTTTAGTGGCACAATGAATGAACTCTGAAAACCGTAAGGACTGAATTGAAGATTTTTTTTTCATTTTTCTAAATTTTGCGTTCTCACGAGTAAGGGAGTAACGTCCATATCATGGGCGTTAGCAAGCATGGACAAATTTGTTGTCTGGGAGCGGATATGTGGTATACCGAAACACAGCTCTTGCAGGAGATTTTTATTTGGCATACCTTTTTTAACTCGAGTGTGGAGAACTTAGATTTTTGTGCTTCTTTGTTAAATGAAGTACATTAACACTGATAGATTAGCTTCTATCGTTAGGGTTAGGCCATTGCCGAGGCCAAGTTTTGCCCCATCTTACCTCCATACCCTGAAGAATACCTATTTTCACCAAATAAACTATCTATACAAAGTGTTACAAATTATCTTAGCTTTTAGTGGTTCCCTGTCACGAATAACTAACTAATAAAAAAACTAAAGTGATAAATAAATTCTAATTATACTTTTTCGACTCCTTGTGCATACTCTATTAGTACCTCCCCTAAAGTAATTGTTATGGGGCAAGAGTAATTCTGCCTTGGTGAGAAACAAGATCATAAATTTTCCGTGTACATAAATTCGCATTTAGAGCTTTATCAATACCACCATGCTATTTTTCCTCCTCAAGGTTTCTCTAAAGATGACCGATGTTAAAATTCTACAATTTGAGAATGCGTGGATTCAAAACTGGGAATGATGTATAGTTGAAGATATTATTGATGAGGGATTGACGGAAATGTTATTAGAGCATAGAGTTGCTGGCATTCGTACTGGGAAAGCTGTTATTTAGATGATTTGCTCAAGAATCATGTTTACCCTATGATGTTTTCAAAGGCCATAGAATGATGTAATAGCCCGAGGTTTCAAATTTCAGGCATTTATAAAAGGCTTTAGATGGCAGGTACATTTATTATCATACATTATTATTTGTTGAACACGGAAAATGCTGGGAGAACATTAGCTTCCGTTTTTTTTCCTGTCGGCACCGTTGTATTGGAATAATTAGAAGTTATTACATAAAATTATCCGCTATGCTGAATATTTTTTCATCACTCTCTTTGTTATCCTTGAAATTTATTTTATTCTATAACGTAAAAACAACATTGATGGCCTTTAACATCGAGCAATTTATTCAATAACAAAAGCACAAAACGTAAAGCCATTCTCTGGGTAGTAAAAATGCGAGAGCGAAAAACTAAGCGAGATTCTAGCCCATTACTCAAGAGATTCAGGATATGACTTTACCCCGTCACCAACGAGGTTAGCTAACTGATGATAGCGGCTAAACTGGCCAACCAGCTTCACTGGCTTCCGGGCTAATGCACTAACAATATAACTTTACAACATGGTAAATCGTGAAGATATCTCACGGTCAAATTAGAAAATCGGGAAACGTTTTTCCAATCTGTTTTTATAAATATAATACTATAAATAAGGTGGGCTCATCTGGGCCATTAAAAAATAATTATATTATGCGAAAAATGGGAAATGTCACAGTGCATGTATTCGTGAAGCAAAGCAGGCAAAATAGCTCGCTGCATCCCAACTGTTACAATAAATGAAAACGTACTTTAATTAAGCTCTGGAGATGATTAGGATCGTGATTACGTATAGCTCGTCGAAGTTCCCATTTTAGATCCGACAATAGCTTCTGGAAACGGTTAATCTGGCTGAAGATAAATAAATTCGCTTGGATACAAATACTCATGGAACGTACTAATATTCCTATGAATCTCATGGTTTTAAAAAAGTTTTATTTATAAACTTATACGATCATCAATCGATCATTTTTAAGGTATCCGTTAATTTTTAAGTTTTTCCATTCCAAGAATATGTTCGCAGTCATTGCACAGTTGTTCCATTGAGTAAAAAGTATTAATTATTTACGAATTCTGCGATGAAATGTATAAAAATTGATTAAATGAACTAGGTTGTGCTTGAGGCTGGGTACATTCTAGGTGATTTTCGAACCAAATTTCCACGGTGTTAATGCATTGTGCTGTACTGCAATGTTAATTAAATTGTGATGAAGATATCAAACGGTGGAGGTGGCAGATTCTCAAATCTGTGGCGCCCAGTTACGAGAATAGTTGCGCAAATATCCCTTTCTCCTTCGGCCCGCACGGCTTTCGAGGGAAGGTGAAAAATAAATGCATTCTGTGGAGCGCTCTGTACCATGCATTGGCAGTGGGGGATGCCGGTTTTGCGACCTCATTCCATAATGCACCACTACTTGCCTTCTGTTCTACTCCTCACCATTTCTGCTTCTACTGTGGTGATCAGTCCTCGGGCAGTTCCAACTGTCACCGTTGAAGGCACCACTTTCACGTCGTGTTATCGTTTTCGCATCCGCATATTACTTTCTCCTCTTGCCGTCTCTCGGAGAGATTTCCCAACCCCACCCCTTTCTTCCGGGAAATCTTCCCGGAACTCATTCCCGTGTGAGTTATTAGTTCGTCCAGGAGTGTAGATTGTATCTATTCACCCAAAGCTTCCTCCAAAGAAAGGCATGACCACTGCAGCCTGAACTCTATGACTGTTCCATTCATACTTTTAACATTCATCGTATTTTTTTTACTATCATTGGTTAATTACCTTCAGGCAGCATTATTGTATAAAAAGTATTCGATGGGGTTATTGGTATAGCGTGCGCTAAACACTGAAGTTAAATAATAGGGCGAAGAAAAAAATCATTTTCGTATAGGTAAAAATTATATGTAGTTGTTTGATAATATTGGTGTTGATTGTGGATGTGTACCACCTTGATGCGACAGAATTAAATTCCGAACAAAACTATGCAAAGCAAAGAGAATTTTCTACACATTAAATGCCTAATTCGTGCATCTTTGGAGGCTTTATATATTAAATAATATACCTAAAGTTTTTCCAATGGAGCTAGTGAAAAGGGTTGGTACCCCATTGGTTTCGACTTCTCAAATAACGTAAACACTTCTTTTTCAATTCTGACTTTTTTTAAATTGATTCCTCATCGCAGTTGTATTTAGCGATCTTCAGTTGATGGGTTTTTGGCATGGTGTGTGGGAACCGCAGTTTCATAATGTCCTCGCACACGTGGAATAGGTATATTGTGCTATGACGAAGCATACCATGGTGTATTTATCAGATATTCTTTGCGGTGGTAGGAAGTTTTGTTTTTGCTGCCCTGAGCTGACCCTTGCGATGCTGATTTTTCTGCATACTTCATAAACCCTTGTTATTAATTTATGTCATTTTAAGCAATAACGCTTGACAAAATACTTAGTTTTAAGCGACATTATACTGATGCCATATGGATTTCGCTGCGTGGACACGCTTCAAAAACCATTATGTGATAGTGAAGTGAGTTGAATTATGTATGTTTTTGCTATAACCCACAAATTGGCTTGATAAATTACAGAGTCAGAAAAGATTGTTTATACAGGGAGTGTAATTGGAGATCCTCCACACGCGTCTCAGCCTTCACCAGCTGCTCCTGCCGAGGAGGATATATTAATCCCCTAAGCAAATTTTAATTCGGAAGATTATTTCGTTCGCTGAGGGCGGACGTTGGGGGGCAACTCGTTAGACATTCCCGTTTCACCGAATGGAGAGTCGCCCTTCCCGCAAGATTTAAATAACTGACCTACCCGGCGGACCCGGCAGGAATTTAATTTGAACCCGTGGACGCATTCCCCGGCTGTGGGGCCCAGCACAACCGAAGGACTGGCGCGTGAAACGCGTGTGCGAGAAGGGGGACGGGGGTCTCCGCTCTGCGCGCGCCTCGATATTTCGTCGCTCGCCGAAACGGGACGCTTTAATCGCTCAGCTTTCTCTTCCGCCCAGAAGAATGAATATTTTACCGGACGAAGGGGGCGGGTATCTCCGTTTGAGCTCGACCACCCCCGGCATCTCTTATTTATCCGCCTGTCTGCTTGCCTGTTCCGAGATGCCTTTGGAACCGTAGGACCTTGTTTTGACCCATTCCAAATGGTGGGGCTAAAATCCGGGCAAACGCTTGTGAAATTTGCTTTTTGGGTTGGCATCTCTCCGTTGACTTTACCATTTAGGGTTAATTTACACAGGGAAGTTTACTTTGGTAAGTTATCATGACCTTTCGCGGCGTAGCTTTGGAGAATGAAATCTGTCCTGCTTGTGACGATCATGGGAAGGTAGTTCGAATAATTCGTAGTATTATGGTGCAAGAGCATATTTTTTGGAGAAAAACTATCAATGAAAGAGGTGGTTTTTTTATTAACCACCAATTCTTTAAGTACTATAAGAAATGCTCTAAATACTCAAACAAGGAGCCATTAACGTCCCATTCCTGAGGTATTCGTGCACGGAAAAAGCCTCAAAGCCACAGATATGGATATAGTGAGACAGGCATAGATTTGGTGAGACATGCATCTCTTCCTATATGCCTACGTCGATTACGAGTACTTGTAAATTGATTTAGAGAATATTGGCATGGATGGCATTTAATCATGGACTTTAAAACGTGCTAACAGACTTCCCACCCTAAGGATCCGGGTCTCAATGCACAATGTAGTGGCAGATTTTAAGTGTATCACAGGTTTCTGCATTCTGGTGAAAGGGTGGAGAACCCCGTTCTTTGAGTTATCCAAGCGGGTTTTTAATGCTTCTCTATCCTTAATGACCCTAATGATCATAATTGTCGGTCACCTCCCCTAATAGGGATAACAAGAGCAACTTATAAATATTTCTCTGATGACCATTGGACTTCGAAGGGGTTTCTAGGGGTTATCCTTACTACCAGAAAGCGTAAACGAACGTCCTTGTCCCACTCGTATCTTTTCCATTCTACCTCCGATTTTAATTCTCTTTTAACATATACCAGCTTGTGAATGCAAATGATTCGTGGCTGTTACACGTAGCATTATCGATGCTTGCACATATTTTTGTCTGTGATCTATGGAGAGAAAAACACTGCCTTAAAGATATATCTCAAAGACTTTCTGGTCACTTAAAGTGAATTTTTCTTTATATCTGATTGGCGTTGGAATTTATTTTACTAGTTATTTAGTAAATTGAGTAAATTTACTTATTTTTGGCTATTTCACAAAACTCTCGCGTACCCAACCTTAGCTAAATAAATTATGAATAATATATCATCTCCTTTGTTAAAGTTTCAGTAAATATCCTTCGAGATTTGTATAAATCCCTGTGGTATCGAGGCTATAGTATTATATACGGCACTTCTTTCTCCAAAGTATCCAACAGAATCGAAAGATAATCAATGGGCTGGTTGGTCTACATTAGTGTCGAGTACTAGTTAGCATTTATTCTCTGGTAATGACAATTGATAATACAATGGAGTATTTGTCGATATAATCAATTTCTTTGCCAACCGCTTAGTCTGTCATTCCTTGTAGGCGCTTCAAATGGGCTTAATATGGAATATCTGTTTGAATTAATGCAGGAAACAAAAAGAATATTTTATCGCTACTCAATGAATAGTGCGCTAGATATTAGTGATGATATCGATAATTCCTTACATCCAAGCGAACGACTTCCACTCGCGTTTTTTTATGTAATTAGGTAGCATTGGGTAATTATTTCATCGGGAAAATTCTACCTTGCAGTTGATATAACTAATTTCACAGGGCAAATATTTCTTATATGCGCAAAGTAATTGTTAATTTGACTAATGGTTTCAGGGTTAATTATGTGGAAACGCTCCATATCGGAAATGTTAAAAAAGCACAGTTTCTACAGTCCACTAGAGATTTATTGGCTATGGCCCGGGTTTCGTAACATATTAACCTCATCAGGTCGATAATTAATTTATAACCTATGCTTATTGTATGGATGAATAGGGTATCGTCAAATTATGGGATCTCACTGTTCAATCTTGGTTTTATTTCAATTTAAAATGAGCAACAACTATGGTTATGAAAAAGATGCTCGTAATGGTTTCTTTCTCTACACTATAATTATAATTGAAATGTTTTGAAACAAAAACTATTTTTCTTTTGATACTAGCATTTTTTGGTTGTTTTGCTGAACATGGAAATAACCACGGTCGTTATTCGCATATTGAGAAATTCGCTAATGCGACTCTTCGTTGGAAAACTAGGAGATTCGCTAGTAATTTAAGTTTCTGAATTTTAACTTTTATGTATAAATAAATGCTCCCACTTTTTGCTGGAAATCTCTAATCAATAAGGCAACGTTTTTCTTCGTGAGCTGAATTCCGAGCACCCGAAGTTTAGGCTTTCATTTTCCATCGCACCATTTACCCATCCGGAATGATAGGGCCGCAAAAACGAAATGAACCCAGTGAAACAAAGAAGATAGGAAGGAATTGGAAATACAAGGAAGGTAAGAAGGAATTGGAATGCAGAGAGAAGGGCTTCGCACCAGAATTGAGATGAAGACATCTGTTTTAACTGGTAAGCGGAGGAAGATAGGAAGGGTAGGGGGAGGTTGGAGGCACAGGGGTGGTGGCGGACGTGGGTTCACGGGTTAACCCACCCCCTCGCCCCTTACTTCCTACCAGAGAGCCCTCTATACTCTCTCCATCCCTCTGACCTTTTCCCTTCGCCCGCTATCCTTTCTGCTCCCAATAGTCGGCACGGTGAGGAGGAGCCACGGTCCCCCGTTAATTATTTTATTCCTCTCTCTCTCTCGAGTTCTTTTGGTGCGAGCTAATTTCCCAAGGGGAACTGAAAATCAAAAGCATTCTTGCCGGCACCGACCGGATGGAGGGACAAGAGTTGAGAGAAATAAAATTATGTATCATCGTGCTCGTACGTACATGTGTTCCGGATATGTGGAAGGAGTGGATGGAGCGAACCTGAGATGGCGAGGGTGGAAAATTGGGGCTGGGACAATCTTATTCGCAGTTCGAGGTGAGACTGGTGGAAGGTAAGTATGTTTTAAAGCTGCGGAAGCGGGAGGAAAAGCCAGAGATTGGTGAAATATTCTTGACCGTAAGAATTCTCTTTGGAGGTGATTGAATAAGAATAACACCTTCTCTTCCGACACTATTACCTCTGTAAAATATCGCCTCGAAAAGTATGGAATTATTTATTTTCTCTTCATTTCTTAAAACGGGCGTTAGTTTCTTTATAATCGACGACTGATAGTGAGTGGCAAGTACCTTTATTGGAAACAATGCTATTGCTGATCTTAATCAATTCCGTCAAAATGTACCTATTTGATTATTGATAATACGCCGTGCAAATTGGTTTTATTCAAAGTCACGGGCAATGGTAATTAAGAGTATCGATCGCAAAGGATTAAAAAGCTTCATCCTAATTAATGGCTATCTGTAACATGAGGAATTTTTCGAATACATTCCTGACTTGATTCTGAAGCACTGGTGTCTTCTTGTATTGAACTTCACACAATACGATAGTGATGATAATCCTTGACTCACTTGTAATTAAAAGTATATATTTTCGTTTCTGTAACGAGTATTATGTGATTTTACGTTTTATCCTAATGGTGTATTACTCGGTAACTAATCAACAATGACATCCAAAGAAAAACAACAGAGTAGAGCAACTATGGAGTATGCTCTAATTCAAAGAGCGCATTTCTTCTGATTTTGATAAATCTATAGATTCTTGTTTCAATTATCTACTAGAGAAAGGAATATGATTAAGTATTCCATTGCTGGTGGTATGATCTTTTTATTTGAAAGTAAATTGATTGAATCCGTGAGAAAATACTGTTTTCTCAGATCACATTCCATGAATAGATCAATTATTTTTTAATCTCCTCCATTAATCCGTTTTACTCTGCTAAAATTGTTGGAAGTCTTAAATGGAACAGTTAAGCATTATAATATAATCACCAACCATAGAAAACGTTGTGGTGCATACATTCTATGGTATTTTAAAATCCGTGCGATACTAAATATTCAAAATAACTTTTACACTAGCTCTGGGATGTGCAAGTGGCAAAAGTTTTGGAGGCTTAGCTGATACTCTAGATGTTCATCTACGAGGTTTCATCTATTGTCATTGCAACGCAATGAAAAAATAACTGTGATATACTTTTGAAAAGCAAATAAATAATGCTTTGAAAATGTGTTTTGAGTCTTACTATTCATAAAACTGTTGCTTGTGAATTGTCATAAAATTGAGAATGTGTTGTTGCTAATTATCTTTCATTCAATTACACTGAACGTCAAGAGAAACTTCGTTACTCTTCAAACGAATTGCCATATACTCAAGGAAAGATATATCTCTTGAATAAATTATTCTCAAAATTAATGACTAGTGTTGTATGAGGCATCGATGAGTAAGGGATGCCTCCTTCCACATGACGCACTTATCAATATCGGTGACTAAGTGAAGTGTGAGGGGGGGCGCACCGAGGTATGCAGATGAGTGTGTCCGATGACTAAAGGGAGACGCTCGGCTTATCAACGGAAGGACCTAAAGGACAGATTATCGTCAGTCTGGGACTCGGAACCAAGAGAGACGTTGGGCTGGGCCCGCTCTCTCTCCTTGTGTGTGCGCCGGGCGCACGTTGTACCGTTTGTGTTCCGTTTTATTAAAACTCTTGTTATTGTTTGGGAGCCGATCCTTTCATTGGTATATTCCATTACCTTTCCCGTCTGATTCTCGCGTATCCGCACTTAACCCTTTGAGGCAACCGCTCGACTCATCGGGTCCTTCTATTTAATTGTCGCCAATATCCCGCGAAGACGCTGGGATACGACATAAATTTCTGGTGTCAGGTGTGTGGGGTAATTGAGTCGCGAATCATTTCGGTTGATTGGGTGGGATATATCGTAATTGTCCGTCCCGGAGAAAGGAGGAAAAGCTGAGGAAACGCCGAGGGAAAACCATCAGCAGAGTGCAGCCAAGAAAGGAGGAAAAGCTGAGGAAACGCCGAGGGAAAACCACCAGCAGAGTGCAGCCAAGAACCGAGGAAACGCCAAGGGAAACCCACCAGCAGAGTGCAGCCGACGAGAGGGAATTTCAGATTTGCTGACTTTGTAAGTGAACCACACTTGTTTCCTTTTTCCTTACCTCTCCCATTGATTCTATTTTTGGGCAGTTGTGGGTGACAACCTCGTAAGAATGTCAGACAACGGAGAATTAAGTAACCACGGTAATTACTGCGGCATTGCTGAAGCAATGAAAATAATAAGTGAACCTTTCAGTGGCAATAAAAGTAAGCTTCGCGAATTTATAGAAAATGTCGACGTAGTTTTTGACCTCGTTGACCCTGCTGTGCACGATAGGCTGCTGAAGTTCGTGAAGGCAAGGATTACGGGCGAAGCGCGCTCCAAGATTTCAGCAAGGGATAACACCAACTCGTGGCCATTAGTGAGGGCAATATTGGAGGAGAATTACACCACGAGGCGCACCTTGGATTTTTACGCTTGTACGATGTTCAGCTCGAAGCAGGGCCCTAAGGAGAGTGTTGCTAGTTGGGGGAGCCGAATGGATTCCATGCAATCCGACCTCCGTGAGGCCGCTATGAGGGTGTCAACGCGTGAGGAAATTAGGGGGGCTGTGAATTTGGTTGACCATTTGGCCAAGACATGTTTCATCCAAGGTTTGGCAAACGAGCGCATACAGACAATTGTGAGAAGCAAGGGAGAGTCAATAATGCTGCCTACAGCCGTTGAAATAGCGCTGGAAGAGGAGAGTGCTATTTTGTCACTCAAGGAGAGGGGAATGCTCAGAAATCCCCTCACGTGTGAAAACTGTGGGAAATCGGGCCACATAGCATTAAATTGTTTCCTCGAGGGTCCTAAGTCCGTTCACACTAGGGAAATAAAACTTACGGAAGGAATAACTGACCGTAGAAAAGTGGAGAATAGAACCCAAGCGCGGCACCCAAATTACTCTGAAGACAAAAGGTTGAACAAGTCTGCCGGAGGGAGCAAATGCTTCCGATGTGGAAAAATTGGACATTTCGCTAGGGATTGCCATATTAAGTTGGGGGATTGGTCCCCTCGTTCGACACAATTAGCGAGAGGAAATAACGACGAAAGAAACGACAAAAGGGGTTGCAAGCCACCCGCCATCAGGCAAATAAATAAGGACAAATTTAGTGGGAATGACGATGGAGATTCAATCACTTTCCAATGCACTGAAAGTGAAAAGGGTGAGGTGTGCTTACTGTTGGACACGGGGGCTGATATAAGTTTAATAAAAGGAGATATTTTAAGGAAAGGCACTAATTATTTCCCAGAGGAGAAAATAGCTTTGAGGGGAATAACAGATGGCCTCATATACACGGAAGGAAGAGTGGAATTAAAGGTAGCGTCCCAGGGGAAGGAAGCCACCTTGGATTTTCAGATAGTAAGTGACTCGCGGCTATCGCTAAACTATGATGGAATCATGGGAAGGGATATGCTCAAGGAGTTGGGCGCCGTGGTGTATGTGAAGCAAAGAAGAGTGCACATGAGGGGACTCATGATAGAAATGGATCAGCGACAAGGAGTAAAGGTTGAAATGAGTAGGAAGGTGACGATTCCCGCCCGTTCTGAGTGTGTGGTGAAGATTCCAACTTCATCCTTCGGGGAAGGAATTCTTGGGAAGGAGAAATTGCAAGAGGGGGTGTACTTGGCGGAAGTTTTGACCATTGGGGTCTCTGGGGAATGCATAGCCAGCAGAACCAACACCACCGAGAAAGAAGTAGAATGTGAGTTATCCTCAAAACAGTTAGAGGAGATAGAGCCTGAAATACCGGCTAAGGTGTCACATAGGGAGGAAGGAATCACCACACGCAGGGAATTACTCAAGGAGCAGATACGTACAGATCCACTAAGTAAGGCAGAAATGGAAGAGTTCCTTGAGATTTCTGAATCTTATGATGATGTGTTCTTTCTATCGGGGGATGAACTGACGTGTACACCCGCCGTTTCGCACGAAATCCCCACCCCTACAAGAGACCACAGTAACGCCGAAGATAAGAAAATGGCGGACGCTGCTCCAGCCGCAGGTCGCGGAGGGTTCCGTGGAGGATTTGGGCGCAGAGATGGTGGTCGCGGTGGACGTGGTGCTAGAGGTCGAGGAGGTAGAGAGCCCAATAGAAGTGCTTGTAACTCACCACTTCTAGTCGTCCCGAAGAAAAGTGATGTGTCGGGGCGCCGAAAATGGACATTTGGGGTGGATTACCGCAAGCTATATGACGTCACCGTGGGCGACGCGTTTCCGTTACCAAATATTACGGAAATTCTAGACCAACTTGGTAAGGCGAAATATTTTAACGCCTTGGATCTGGCCAGCGGTTACCATCAAGTACCAATGGAGAAATTGAAAGGAGTTATAGATTTAGCATTTGACAAGGCGGTGGATGAGCTCAACTTCTCTGTAGCATATGCTGAGCTCTGTAACTACTTAAACGACCAAAATATTGCCAGGCAGGCACAGAAAAATAGTGAGGGATCTAACAGTGATTTTAGGAAGATATTTCTTAAGCGCTGCCAAACTGAGTTTGAGAAAAATAAGGCCATCGACCGTGACCTCACAGAGAAGCAGAAGAAAATTGACATGGAAACCTTGGAAGAGAAGAGGAATGAACTGAGGCTTCAGATTGAAGAAGATGAGTGGCGAATGAGGAGGAAATCAGTTGGCGTAACCAGGTTTATTGGTGAATTGTACAAATTGGGGATGATTAACCAGTGCATAATGGTGACTTGCATAAGGGAGCTTTTGGAAGCGAGGGACGAGGAATGTTTAGAATGCCTTTGTGAATTGTTGACTACTGATGGAGAAGTTCTGGAAGAGGCCCTTGAGAAAAAGCCTAATGCAAACTCGACCAACTTGAGTGACTTCTTTAATAAAATGAAAAATATTGTGCAAGAAAGGAAAACCTCTTCAAGAGTAAGATTTATGCTCCAGGATGTGATTGATTTGAAGCACAACAAGTGGGTACCACGTTGGGATGAATCTAATCCCAACAAATTAGCTCAAATTGCAATGGAGATTCAGCAAGAGAACTTGGCGAGCCAGTTCGCACTCTACCCTATGACATCGAGGGGGAGCATGGGTGGTGGTTCGAGCCGGAAGGATGATCGTGGAAAGTCAAAGGATGGATGGTCCGTAGATCCTTCAAAGGGCTCCAAGAACATCACACTTGATGCTGGAAAACTCAAGATGAGTGCTGGAGTGGAAATTTATGCTGCAATGCGAGGAATACTGAATAAGTTGAAACCTCAAAATTTTGATAAGCTTGTGCTGAAAGTTATGAAGCTGCCTATAGACAGAATGGAGAAATACGCAGAAATGACAATTAAATTCTGTGAATTGCATGAAACTGCCAGTTGGATTCACCTCACAGGTTGTTGGAGTCTTATCCATGGAAAGAAAGTGAAATTTCTCAATTCACAGAAAGTATTGCAAATGACTGGCCCGCAAGGACTGCGATGTTTTGTTCTGTTGGATGACCTGGATGATATCGTTGCATTTGGAAACGACCTTAAGTCACACAATGAAAAACTGAAGGAGGCATTCAAGATATTACGAGGATATCTACTCAAGTTGCAGCCTAATAAATGTGAGTTTTTGAGAAGAGAGGTGAACTATCTGGGGCACACAATATCAGACGAAGGTGTGAAGCCGGGTCCTGAGAAAACTAAGAGGGTGGAGGAATTTCCAAGGCCAACCAACACCAAGGAATTGAAGGGTTTCCTAGGATTGTGCGGCTACTATCGCAGGTTTATTCCAAGGTTTTACCGTATTGCCACACCCTCACACGAATTGTTAAAAATTGGAGTGTGTTATGCATGGGAAGACAATCAAGAAGAAGCTTTTCGCAGCCTCAAGAAAAGTTTAGTGGAGGAACCTATTCTCCAATACCCTGATTTCACGCGTCCTTTCATCCTTACAACGGATGCCAGTAATAAGGCCCTGGGAGCAGTCCTATCACAAGGGGTGATAGGAAAAGATTTACCAATCGCTTACGCAAGCCGCGCACTCAATAAAGGCGAGACTAATTATTCCACCACTGAGAAGGAGCTATTAGACATTGTGTGGGGGACGCGATATTTCCGACCGTATTTGTATGGCCGAAAATTCACGGTGGTTAGCGACCACAAGCCTTTAACGTGGCTAATGAATGTCAAGGACCCTGGTTCGCGGTTGATACTATGGCGAATTAAATTAGAAGAGTTTGATTACGAAGCAGTATGCAAGAAGAGCGCAATGAACACTAACGCTGATGCCCTCAGCAGGATATGTGCCGTAGATTCTCACCACGCAGACGTAGAAGAAATCAACGGGGGGGAAACGGGTGGAAATCAAATGACCGCAGGAGAAAGGAGAGAGACATTGCACGAGTTCAACGGGTGAGTGAAGAACCAAAGTGCCTACGTTTCACTGGTGTTAACCGCTAATGAACACTTGACGACATTCATGCATTAGATGGTGTGATTCATAGCTACGAGATCATCTTGGACGCTGTTGTAAATGCGCCTAAGGGAGTGTGGCAACCTCAGATAATTAGTCCTGAGGAGGTGATTAATGTATTCAGGAAGGAGCAGCCTAATCTACCTAATCTATCCTTTCCTTTTCCCCCAAGTGTGGTTCACACCAATGCAATTTTAAAATTGTTAAGATTAGATGTTTTCTTATCTAAGAATTTTTTGGGTTATGTATTATATCTTCCACTAACTAATGATATTACATTTAATATGTACCATGTTTTACCTTTGCCGACCATTATGAAAGGCACTGCCAATAAGTTCATTTTTATTCAGCCTAGCCAGCCATATTTGTTAGTTGATAAAATGAAAAGGTATTATGTTAAGTTATCCCAAGATGAATTTCAAAATTGTAAGGAGCTAACTCCAAATTGGAGAATTTGTAAACAATTATACCCATCACAGCTATTACAGATCCATGTGGATTGCGAAGCTGCTATGCTGCAGCCCATTAATGAAATCCCTTCACTTTGCGAAAGGAAAGTTACAGAACTGAATCAAACATTGTGGATACCTTCTGGTTCGAATGAATGGATATTTGTTGCACCCCATCCTGAAGGTGTAACTGTTCTTTGTAATGAAAAGGATCCCTATGACATTGCAATACATGGGACGGGGAAACTGACCTTTTTGGGTTTTTGCAAAGGGTACGGTTTAGGGACAATCCTTCAGGGAGAAATGTTAGTACTGACTGATTACACTAACCGGGATTTCATCCCTCCTCTAACCCTGAATTTTGATTGTTGTATGGAGGAGCAGGGAACTACCTGGGCGAAATTGCAGGAACAATTGCCTTTAAGGGGATTAACCAGACACGTGGAGGATTTAAAAATTGCAAGTATGAAGGTTAATGATATAGAAAAGCTAATTCAACAGACACGGCAAGAGAGCACTCATTTACGTACTCACTCTCATCTCTCTGTGCTGGCATATATATGTATTTGTTTAATTGTTTTTCTCATTGTATTATATTTTGTAGGAAAATGTTGTTGTGGAAAAGGTTGCAAACATAGGGCAAACGGGAACGGAAATGATTGCAGAGATGTATGTCTCATTTTCAAACCAAAAATTGTTAGCAAATTTCATTTGTCTAATGAACAATTGCCATCCTCTAATAATACGGCTGAAGCTGTTCTTAATGCTGACGCCATGGAACTATCACCCATAGAGCACTCCGAGACTGATTCCCGACCCAACCATTTTGCAAGTGTATCAAATAAGTCTGGTAGAAGATGAAAAGTATGTTATTAATAGTTGTAGAAATATTGTATATAAGAGTATATTGGTAATTATAGATACGCCATTTCCGAGTATGTAAACGTAAGGTGTATCATGTGTGAACTTTAATTGTATATTGTGTTTTTTTTGTGATTCTGAAAACAAAAATGTCCTACCGAGAGAAGCTAGTGCCAGTGCCCAATGGACGAGAGAAACAGCAATTCCATGTGTTTCTCTCTGGTGAAGGGGGAAAGTGTTGTATGAGGCATCGATGAGTAAGGGATGCCTCCTTCCACATGACGCACTTATCAATATCGGTGACTAAGTGAAGTGTGAGGGGGGGCGCACCGAGGTATGCAGATGAGTGTGTCCGATGACTAAAGGGAGACGCTCGGCTTATCAACGGAAGGACCTAAAGGACAGATTATCGTCAGTCTGGGACTCGGAACCAAGAGAGACGTTGGGCTGAGCCCGCTCTCTCTCCTTGTGTGTGCGCCGGGCGCACGTTGTACCGTTTGTGTTCCGTTTTATTAAAACTCTTGTTATTGTTTGGGAGCCGATCCTTTCATTGGTATATTCCATTACCTTTCCCGTCTGATTCTCGCGTATCCGCACTTAACCCTTTGAGGCAACCGCTCGACTCATCGGGTCCTTCTATTTAATTGTCGCCAATATCCCGCGAAGACGCTGGGATACGACACTAGCTATTAGCTTAATTCCTTGACTGGATATCGTAATCCAATCATAGCTACGCTACGGGCTCGACGCCGTACTAAAATCATTTGTGTATATCAGAGGCTACTTAAAAATTGATCAACGCTTATTGATTGTCTTTTACATATTTTGCGATTAAGATCATTGCATTTGGATATGCCTGTGCGTACATGTTATTGATTTTTCAACGAGAATACAGCATTGAAAATTGAGAAAACATTTGGTTTTTCTAGCATGGCCCACAAATGAGGTACCTACTTTATTTCTTCATGCTTGTTCGTTGCTGTTTATGTTGATTTATTAAACATTTCACTAGAATTTTGATTTTGGGAATCAATTATTAAATTTAAAATTAAAACCTTGCGAACAAAAGTACCATAAATGAATTCATGTATTGATACAATTTTCCATCAACGGATTTCAGTTAGCTTGAAACTCACTGAGAAAAGAACGAAAGGTTCAATTTTCAGTCTAAAGGGAAGTAAAAGTGTAGTGAGGCACACCAGTCAATTGAAAACTAGACCACTTCGAAATTGGAAGATTAATGTTGCTTTATTACTTTGGGCCCATAGTCATCTAAGGAATCGTGAAACGAAAAACTTTTCTTTGCCGTATATTTTATACAATAGCGTCCTTGATGCACTTTTACCAAGAGATATTCAATTATTCTTGAAGAATCCGTAACTGCATGCTTCTTTGGGTTCCGGTGATAGAAAGTTGATTCCCATCGTTAATTTACATATTTAGTAAGTGTAATAAAAGAGCTACTCTGCATATTGGCGAAGGAAAAGGTGTAAGCTGAGAGGGCTAGAGGAATAGAAGGTGAGGAATGGGAACGTGAAGGTGGATATAGGGGAATAAAGGAGGTTTGGCGAGTCATATTGAGGAAAGGAGATAAATTAACTTTATTAAATTAATGTTATTTTGAGAGTCAAATCTGTTGGAGTGAGGTGAGAATTGCAACCAGATCGTGATCATAACTTTGCAAGAACTGTATTAAGGGAGATATTGAGAAAAGAAGGAATTGGAGAAATAGGAGAGTCTGAAGATAGGTGATAATTTATTCTTATGCTGAGGTGACTGATGCCTCGACCGATGTAAAGAGCAGGTGATAAATAATATATAGTGTAGAACGTTAGTGGAATCATAGATAGAATAAAGGAAATAATGTGGGTAGAGAAGCAGAAGAAGATATAGGGTATTAGGTTAAAATCGGGAGTTTGGTCAATTTCACAAATTTTCAGGTATTGAGACACATTTCTGGAGTGCCTATAATAAGGTACAAGGAAACGCCACTTTATTTTAAAAATGCTGTTTAGATCAGCAGGGCGTGTGTAAGCGACCAAGGGGGAATTTTGGGTCACAAGTATAGGCTTGGAAGAAAACGTTTAATATGAGGTGTGTGGAAATTTTTGCATTCCATCCAAAATAGCGAGTATAGGGGAGTGGATGATAGGATTGGATTTAGGATAGTGGATGATGATAGGATTTATATATTTGATGGATTTGTACAGATGTCGATAGTAAGAACACTAACTTTTGTATTGTACTTTGTAACTATGTTGAATGATTTAATGGGTGTTTTCAAGTCTGTTTCCGCACTAATAGGCGTTTCAGACCGGGAGGAAAGGTATCAGGATAGGGATGGAAGGGATAGAGAGCAGCTGTTGAATGATGAATATTAACACTTTCATATAAATACGCAAACAGTGCAAGGAGTTCACGGCCATGTTCAAATAGTCCCATGAAAATTTTCTATGCTTTATCAAACTCGCACGTTTCTAATTTATTAATTACAGTCAGCCGCGTATATGAAGCGATTTTTCCTTGGTTGCAATCTGTACTTGGTTCACACTCTTGTTGGACATTGAAGTAAAAAGTTTTCAGCAGTTTTTTCCGCATAGTGCCATCTTGTATCCATAATAATCACGCCATAGGTAGTTAATCCATACTAATATATAAAAATGTAATGGTGCCTGCCTGTCTGTCTGTGTGTCTGTCTGTTGCTCAATCACGCAAAAACTACTAAACGGATTGAGCTGAAATTTGGTATGTAGATAGGAAATGTGTCTGGACAGAACATAGGCTATGTTAAAATACCCTCAGGGTCCCCAAAAGCCCCTGAATGGGCCCTTAGATGGATCCTGGTGGTCCCTGGAATTGAGTTCGGTGCAGTGGTCTCATTTTTTGCTTATTTAAAGTACTTCCATTCAAGACAGAGGGCTGGAACTTTTTTTATCGGATGGCTGAATAAATGAAGTTTCTAATTCTTTCAATCGATTTTCTATTACGATTAGTATTTGTCTTAAAATCATATTTTTAGCTGAAAAATCTCACATTTTTCTCTGAAATCAACAATAGCATATTTCCTTGACAACCAGAGATCGGTGTGAATGTCCTTTGATTTTTAAAGGACATTCAAGCCTCTAGCATTTAAATATCACGTTTTTCTGCAGGCCTATGATAACACGTAGAAATAATTCTATATAAGAGGGGCCCAGAATCCCAAGGGTCCCATGTTTGACGTTTCTTAAGGTGGCTCACTAGCTCTCAGTTTCGCCTCGTCGGTTCTCCCCCTACTCAGTCCCGGGTGGAATGGGAAGGCTCGTAGCGTGTAAGGGGAAATCGACGAGGGATTGGAGGGGAGGGGGTCTGCGCGCGTCGCTGGGTTGTAGACGAGCCTAGAGTGCCTAGAGTGTCCTTGCGCAGGATGGCAGGGAAGAGAGGGGAGTCAGCTGACAAATAAATACGCGTGATCGTATTCGTTCGCAGCTCAACTTCGCTGTTCGTAACTTTGATGTCGCAATTATCTCGCATATACTATTCCATTGTGCATTTACAGCACAATGCGATACTATGCCTGGTGGATCACAATATTGCACTAATATCATAGTAGTTGAAAACTTCGTGAATACCACATGTCCACGGTCGATATTTTCAGTATCGCACAGTGAAAATAAGTGATTTTACGTGGGGAAATGCAGTATAACCAGTCTCACGATTTACCAGAATGTCTCCTTGCCTTCCGCTGTTTCTTCATTCTTACCACCAATGTTTTCGTTATTCGTCATGGTTTGATCTCAAAACATCACAATTTAATTACCAGCACCCAGTGAGAGAAAAGTTACCCATTGCAAAGAGTTTACAGCTTGGGTCTGGACTAAGATTAAAACCATTGATTCGTACGAACTTATGAAGAGCGACCTGTAAGGTAAATAGTGTGGGGTAAAGCGTAAGGATGATTACTTCAAGAAAAACAGAAGGTTAGAATTACGTAATGGCTAAGCATTAAATAATTCGTTTTAATGGATATTTAGGCGAAGTATTTTCGGCAGAAGTACCTCCATATAAAATTTTTCTAATTGTTGTTCCATTTGGTGTTTCCAAAAGAGATCATTTCTATTAATACGCTCAATGTAAATGCCTAATGGGCTCCAAACGATAAAGTCGCAGTACGTTTTGTCACAAAGGTGCAACTGTCCCTGTATTTGGTAATGATACTGATGCTTTTGCTTTAGCGTGACATTCTCCCCACTCTTTTGAAGAAAGTTTAGTTTCTTCTGCCCTGCCGCCTCCGATGGAGACAAATCCCTGCAGGTAATTGCACATTTCACTTCGATTATGCCGAAAAACTTATTTGTGTATTTTTCCATAACGTTAGCCAGAAAAAAATTGTTTGAAACTCGTAAAATGTCATAAGGATAAGTGAAAATAGATTCTAACCTCTCTGTCTCATAATAATCAGCCTTTTCTGGCTTTTTTTGTGGAAAATGAAGATTGAATTCTCTTGCGCAGGAATCCAATTCCATAATCTCTCTGCGATAAATATGATGTTGTGAACATTCCACATCGCTGTTATAGTAATGGCAATTGCGATAAATATTATAATCTAGTCATTTAATTGGGAATTGGTCAAACTATCTATTATTTCTAAATCACAACAATGACTTCTCATAAAACAACATTCCTTATACGATTACGAATACGATTTCCCCTCACCGCCTCGTCCGTTCTCCCCTCGCCAGTTACTTTGTCTGATGGCGGGTCATACTCGCTCTTGTGAGTGCCCCTTCCGCGCTGCGGCAGTGAGAGAGTAGTTGGAGGTGGGGGTATAGCGGCGGTGGTGGGGGCAGCCCGACATTGGCTGTGGACACGCGAGTGAAAAGACAGGAAACATGCGTTCGTATTTTCAAAACTATAGCTATATTTTTGTATATTAAGTACTGAAAATACTTCTGCTTCAAAGACGGAGAATGAACCTTAACCATCACTGCGTAATATTTTTGGTTTACGCAACAGAAACTGAACTAAAGCGTGCTGAAAAACGATGGAAAGCGTCGGTGGGCACACTATTTCTCCTCTAAATCAATGCAACAACGTAATTTACAATGATAATGTCGCGCAATGACTGCAAAGATCCATCCTTTTCTAAGATAAGAGAGAAAACTAGAAGTGCCTCCGAGCTATAGTTTAGCTACGAAAATGTATTAAGAAATGGCCTGCAGGAACACTTTCAGCCAAGCTAGTGAGCCACCTTAAGGCTTGAAAAGGAAGTTAAAAAAGAGAAGCAAATAATGGGCACCGGGTAATGTTAAGAACCGTAAAAAAATTTTCTTCCCAGTACGAGAGACGGGCCACATAGAATATGTATAGAGGTACTTTGTGCTCTCGCTGCATGACCGTTTGGTTGGTGCACCTAAACGTGATTTGAGTTGGCAGATTAGGGTTGCTCAGTTGCTACAATAAACACCGCGTCGTTTATAATCGTTTAATACTTCATAGTATTACTCGTAGTGGAAGCGTCTGCCTCTAATTACGTTTGGGAAATGTTCTTTAGACATATCTATATTATAAACGTTACATGTTATTTTTATGTGCTTAAAAGTGTTAAAGTGCAGTTAGATTACATGTGATCAAAATCAAGGTGCCTATTGAAGGCTCCCAATCGCCGCTGTTTTTCTCCTCCTTGGACTTAAGATAAAGATATCACCATCAAAATGCCTAAAAGAAAAAAGAGCAACCTTTCGGCAAAATCATCTAAAGCAAGAGGAATGTCTTCTTTACGAGAAAATGAGCCCTCGCAGGAAAAACGAAATAGATTGGATTTGGATGCTCAAACACATGCCCAGCAACGATCTAATGAAACTCCTGAAGACGGCACGCGCTAAGGGAGCAGAATGCTGTAAGACTCTCTTCCCAACGCCACATGGAAGATCCTAAAGAGCGGTACGCACGAAGGGAGCAGGATGCTGCAAGACACGTATCCCAGCGCCACATGGAAGATCCTGAAGAGCGGTGGGCGCGAAGGGTGCGGGTTGCTGCAAGACACGCTTCCCAACGCCAATTGGAAGATACTGATGTGCGGAAAACGCGAAGGGAGCAGGATGCTGTAACACACGTTTCACATCGTCTTTTGAAAGATCCTGATGAGCGACAGGCGAGAATTGCAGTCGACGCGGAGAGGCATGTTGCTCAACGTCCAACCCAAACTGAAGATGAACGACAGGCTATTCTTCACGATAGGAGGTTAATGAGGCAACAGTTCTTGAAAATTACCTGGAACTCTTTCAAAAGTATTGGAATGAGAAACGTATCTTAATCTATCTTAAATAAGTCATTGAATGCTAATGTATGTACATACACAAGGGTGGTAATCAAGCTGTTAATTCACTCAAGATACGGCTAAGAGAACCGAAAATACGAGATGGCAATCTATATTACGTGGTGATGAGTTTGCATGGGCCATTTTTGGATTTTCCGTGCATGAAAGAGGACCAACAGTCACTCATCTCTCCGTGCACCTGGAAAACGGGCAGCGTGTCTACTACAACGACCACTATGTACAACATAGGTCACCAACTCCTCAAATGGCCGCGCTGACAGTATTCTTCTGACAGTGGTTTTCTTACAAAATAAGTTCAATGTTTTTTACTCCCGTTGAATTTCAACGGGTAGCTTCCGCTAGTTGTAAATAAATATTTACCTAAGTGGGGAGCCTCCGTGGGAAACAATCAAGATATCTTGCATGACATTTGGTATTGCTGTTGTTAATACGCCTAAAAACGAGTTTTGTACGTTTTTCAGTTTTGAATGAAGTACTATAATTAGTTGATAATTGTATTCACTGTTTTGGCCAACTTAATGAATTTTTAGTTCTAAATAGGTTGGTAAAATACGAAATTCGACCCATACTCGGTAAGTTTCAACCCAGGGTGAATATGTTTCTAGTGAGACTATGAATTTTGAAAGGAAAACATTTCTAGAACTAAATACTTATCAGCAGGGAGCAGAATGGCTAAGAAGCGTAATCACATGAAAGAAGAGCGAAAACTTAATTAGATTTTATTATTAATACAAAAATTTATTATTATTTTTTCAAGAACAAAAAAATGGAACTCGGTTGGGCGATATTATTGATATTTCGGTTATTTGGTCTGTAGTCGAAATTCAAAGCTCACAAACCACATATACGTGTGTAATTGTGGCTCCAAAATAAAACGGAAAATTAAAATAAAGCTACCGTAGTTTCATTTCTTAAAGCATTTATTGTAATAAATAAAATAATATATTATAGTATCACTTGCCAAAGTCTACTTGGTAAAGTGCTATAAATTAAAAATCACTATTTACAAAGCTATAAGCTTATATAAACAAATAAATATAATAACGTATATTCAAAAATTTCTAATTAAAAAAATATACATGTTCTAGAATAATTTGTAACTGTATGTGAGGCGTAGGTTTTGGCCCTTCCATTTGAAACATTTGCAGACTCCTGATTTAGGTCATCATGAACGGGAAGGAGAGTTAGTGGAATTAGATCGTGGTTGAGAAAAGCCGTACGACGTACCTCCGCGTACATGATTGTTGAGGTGAACGAAACACCATTTACCATGAGGTTTCAATCGGTCAACATAGGTCTAATTGTACATTTAATTCCTCCTGTGATCCCTTCATCTCACTTGATGTCCTTCTTCAGCCCCTCGTACCTCCTACCTCCAATTGTTGTATCCAAGCTACCAGTTCTTCTCCTCGCTCAACCCTGCTTACCGAACATTTTTACCCCAATCACATCATTCAAAACGCTATTGCCCCTTATTATTTATTACACTCTTGCCATCTCCTAATTCCGTCTATCAATTTCCTTCCCTCTCCTACAAACTCTAGTACTTTATCATTCGCCCGCCTTTCAGTCCACCTTAATTTAAACGGCACTAATGTCTAGGAAATACAAGGAAAGAATGTAACATGAAGTGATACTCTGTAGTGCCGAAACGTAAGGCATTAAGGACAGGAAATGTGGAGATGCGGCATGTGAAATATCTTTACGAAAATGAAGTAATGAATCCAGGATTCTCGGACTCACATTACACCACGCTCCAGCTTTTACTAACTTTTGACATCCTTCCTCAAGGGTTTGAATGTTGCACTACACAATTTTTCTACCTGTTCTAGATGACCTTGTGATTTTTTTTCTGGCTTCATTCACCTGACTTTATTATGCATCTGGCAGTGATATCGATCCTTTGGATTTCAAAAGGCAGCAGCAAACCTGATCGGCTCAGTCAGTGTACTAGTCAGCTTGGAGTGAGACTTATGTATTCATTAATGGGCATTTAAGAATCCGAATGAACACAAGGGCAACTGACTTCTGCATATGGATAACTCGACGAGTACATGAGTACCGAGTGAATGCAAGGGTGACGTCTAAGGCCGAGTGAATGTAAGTATCCAAACGTATTCTTGAATATATGGTCGAGTATACCTGAATACTAGTACCAAAACTAATACTTGATGACTGCCGAAGGATCTCCCTAAAATTGGGATTAAACTGAATTTTTCAGAAATCCAAATACTCAAGGTATTGAGGGAAGTGACAACCATGCGAGTACCCTAGTGGTCGCTTAGAAACAGTGGTATTCATCTAGAACGCTCAGTTTTGATCAAGAAGGTATCTATAAAAGACAGTATATGAAGATATCTAACTTTTGTATTTGTACCAAACAATTATCAAATATTTATTTCTGGGCTTCATCGCACGCTAGTTAGGATTTAAACAACGAAATTGGGCGCTCGAAAAGAATTAGCCAATTGTTTTGGCTAAAATTATTACAATAACCAAATGGTCCACCAATCTCCTATGTAGTATTCGGCAAGCAAATTCATCTCACTTTAAGTGCAATGACTTTTCTGAATATGAACACCATACTTTCTGTAATTTTTATTACTTTACATAATGCAAAACTTCATGTTAATTATATTTGAGTGCCTGAGGGTGAGCATATCTAGTTTCTTATGGGGTCTCTTAAGTTTAAGGGGCATATGATAGGGATGATAGGCATATGATAGGTGGCCTTTTCAATAGTTTTATATTATTATGTAAAAAACTTGTTTTTTCGTTTCCCATTGGCAATAATCTATGCCATTAGCAAATATATGTGCTGCAAGTGATAATTGGTGGCCAAATTTTGTTGAGTCCTGCCATCTGCTGGGCAGGCTACCTACCCTTAGGCCGCATATCTGCTTGGTTGAGCGTTACCAACACTCCGCTTTGGTCAGAGCGTCCTTGACGTCTCCACCCTCCTCTCGCCAGAAGCGAGATGTCCTTGAGACCAGGGAGCAAGGGTTTGCAAGCATGTGAGCTTTTAAGGCTTTCAGGCATGTGAGGGGCATGTTTGTGTGCGGACGAGTGGTATTAGATTTCGATGTCCGTGTGTACAGCGCCTATAAGCTTAGAGATGCAAAGGAATAGAGCGATTCTGTATGATTTCTGCATTCCAGTTTTTTTCATACGAATATTATCAGTTATAATTACAGTTTGAGCGAACTTTTGGAGAAAAAAATGCGTTTTTGTCGTCATTCCTAAAGTCAAACCGCGTGCGTTCATTCTCAGGAATAAGTAGGGCGGTAATTACTCTATACCAGCATGGAAGTGGATGCATGCAGTAAGGCAGCAAATGACAGCGCGGGATATGTTGCTTCAACACTTTCCTTAGCTGTTTTCAAGCACGCGAGTCAGTGTTTTGCAATAACCGTGTTCAATCCAAGCATATAAAAATTCGTGGGCTGCAGAAGAAAACCAATCGCTTTAGAACTTCACTCTCAAGCACATAACACTCTAAGATCACTTATTTTTACATGCCACCGACGTCAAGTTGACGCTGAGACTGAGCACAGATGTACCAGAGATTCGCTGTGATACTAAATGGCTGCAACTACAGGACGTCACATGAGTCGGTCCTTTCCCTTGGGTAGAATTTAATTCCCCACGGAACATCAATGTGACGAGTGCGCTTAATTTGCTTCATTCACGGCGAGTAAGTCTAAACTGTACATATTGCGCAAATCCTTAGCCTTGTCACGTGGATGGATGTTGATACGGCTAAATGGTATAATTTCATATTCAATAACATGACATAAATAGCGGTAAATAATTGATACAACGATAGATAAGTAATTGTGCCATGTATTTTTTATTGATGCGTGAAGTGAATTCAATAACTAACACACCTCATACATTTGTGGTGTCTGCAATACATCGAGCATTTATTTGAAATTAAGACTACATAAATACATGTACGTAAACTGAGCAGAATATTGATGCGTGTAAATTTGGAAAAAATCATACGCAAATCTCACAATAGAAGGGGAAATTTCCTCTTGCGGTCGAGATGTTTTCAGTTTTTTATTCTGGCTTTCTGGGCCTTGACAAGATGGTTATTAAGTCACATCCGAGATCCATTTTGCGTAGCCGTCACAGAGTTGTCGCTAATGGTAAAATTTCGATGTCGGTATACAATAGTGAAAAAATAAGTGTACCTCGGAAATGCTAGGACATAAAAAACTTCCCGAGGGTCCGGTTTTAAGTCCCATCGGTGGTGGAGATAGTTAAGTGGTATACCGGTCTCTACTTGAATGCAGTGCGGAGGGCGCTTCTTGTGTAGTACCTACTCTGCCCGTCGGATGGAACGTTAAACCTTTGACCTCCTGGCGCCTTTAGAGCAGGTTAATTCCGAAGCAGTATATTTCCCCACACTTCCTTTGTTCTTGAATAAAATATACCATTATAGTTATACAACAACCCACCTATCCTAAATGGTGCGAATAATAACGATGACAAGAAAATATATTCGTGGTATGTGTACAATAAAACATATGGAAAAGAATTTAATATTTCGGAGAAGTTAAATCATGGCTACCCCTTTTGCTGGCAAATCTTTTTATAGCAAGCTTGGTCCGATTTCTGCTTGAATTGTGTGTAGCTTTATTTTGCTCCCTTTTGGAGAGCTGTGTTCACGGTGACTGATAGGTGAAAGTCACGCCCGGGGCTTTATTCACAGCGGAACAGTGGAGAAATGTGGGTCTGGCCTTTCTTTTTATTTCTGCGATGTGAGGTCGGGCGTATGTGCTAGTCACTTTTTCCCGAGCAGAAGAAGGAGGGAGGGAGGTGAGCCGGCTCAATAGTTGAAAAATCATTGCAGCTGGCAAAAGAACTCGCAATTTTCAGTCTCGCACTCGGATACGCGAAAATATCGATCCAGCTTGTCACCCGCACTCGAAGGTAGGCGGAAGAAGGGATTGAGACAGGTGCCTGGAGGATGGATGGAAAAATGTATGCAGTGAAATTCTTTGAAAAGCAAGGCAAGTCTTTGGATGCAAATGGCTCAGAAATGGCTGTGGTGTCTCTTAAAGCAGCTTATAACGTTACAGCCACGAAGCCGATCGTGAAGCTGTAAGTTAGTTCATGCAATGGAGAGTATTTTGAAGAAGGAAGGATATTGGCGGGGTAAAACCTTATCCGGAAGAGACAGACAAGAGAATTTTATTTTTCAGAAGTTTCTCTGTGACCCAACTCGTTTTACTTCTCTCGGCTTTCATAATAGATCGATTTCCTGTGTACTATGCATGATAAACTTCAAGGATGTCGACAATGCATATTTTTATTCAACATTATGCTAAATGAGATACAACTATTTTGTGTAAAATTGCTAAATGAATCATCACGCAATCGTAAAAGAACTTATCAAGTCTGTCAGCCGTACTTGGATAAAAAGTTTGGCTATGATGTTTCCTCAAATACTTTTCGCAACTTATCTTTTTAAAGTTAAGAATCAAGAACGAGAGGTTTTGAAAGTCTATGAAGTTGACGTAATTGCTGCACTCTCACACTGGCATGTACTTATTGCAAGAGAAATCAATAGTCAGTCGGCCTTGAGTTCTTACCATTATTTTGAAAATTAATTTTGATATCTCACTTTTGATCGCGGGAGTTTTTAATTACCTTATTAATATTGTAACGGTCAATAAACAAACTTTGAATTATTTCATCAACAAACCTTCATATTGCATCAATAATATTAGAGAGACATGCCATTATTAAAGAGTGAAAAATATTTATTTCAATGCAACATTTTTAATATATCCTCCTATAGTATTTATTAAGATTTTTTACTGTGAATTTAGCTATTGCCTTAAAATTATTTGCCTAATTTTTTTAAGGATGTGGATAGTCGAAAATGATTCCCTGAATCAGTGCTTAGTAATACTCGAAGAGCCCGAGTTATCGCCATCAGCCATCAATCCTTAGATTGGGTTGACGCTTACCCCTCAATTCTCCTATCACCTAGTCTCTTCATATTCACCTAATTATTCTTTGCCAAACCATTCACCATCTGTTAGATCGCAGGTTTCCGTGGAGTTGGTTTGATGCTCTCTGCATGGTACCGAGTTTTCTTCCGCCAAAGGTCCGGAAAGCGCTGACTGGGTACTCGGCGGAACAGTTGTAATGAAGCGATCTAAATGAAGAAGATAAAACCATACTACACCGGACTTTAAATTAATGCATCAGGTTTTTTTTAGTCTCCGCAGAGATGTTCACTTGATCCCTTACTACAATGAACTTCGATGGCTCAACGCTAAGACCCGAAGGAAATACTTCCTTGGGTGATTCCTGTACTCCTTGTTCAAAGAAAAATTTCCCGAATATCTTTTCGACATGTTTTCTGCTAAACCTTCCACTAGGTGTACCAGAAGTGATCCTGAATTTCAATATTCTCCTGGTCATCGCTCAACGAAGTTCCAAAATTATTTCATACTTACTGCGTGTCAACCTGGAACACCTTGCCCAAAGGCATAAAAAACTGTTCTTTCGTTGCTATCTTTAAGTAAATTTTTATGACGTTACTTTTTGACCACCAAATCTTGTATTTATTTTTTGTAAATCAAGAAATATATGTCTATGTATTTGTCATATGATGTCCCAAGTACCTCGCATTTGGTCTTTTTTTTTACTTGCCAATGGGGTCGTTTACCATATATTTTTATCGCCAAATCTGATAGTTTGTAAAATAAAAAGACCCGTATTTTTCCGTATGTTGATCCGTCAATTATTTCTCGAGTTATAAGTGACGAAAAACTGATATTTTTAACCTTTTCGGAAAAGTGGACGTGGTGCCACCCTGACGTATAATGACTTCGTCCAATCACAACTGAGCCCGCGCCGCTACTTCGCCTCATCGCAATGGGGGGACACAGCTGACTCAGCCAATCGGAGCAGTTGCCACAGCATCTGTGCGAGCAGACCTTCCGAAAACCCCCCTCCACTCCCTTCTCTTCCTTGAAACAGTCAAGGATGGGAGGAAAATGATGCCAATGTTATCAAAACAGATTTTTCCTTGGGCGTCACCTTTTGCTTATTTTAATTTTTGATTTATGAGTGAATGGCTGTGGCAAGAAGATTAATTTTTCCACCAAAAGTCTTTTTTCGTTTCCCTCTAACGATTTCGTGTACAAAGATGCGATTTCGGTTCCGAGTAAACGCCCCCATTGTTTTAGTTTATATTTAAACTTGTGATGACCTGTTTATTGATTGAATTGTTCGACTTAATTCTCTTTTTTGTTGCTCGTACAACTATGTACATTGTTTCTTGTGCCTAAGGGGCAATGCCCCGGGACGACTAATAAAACATTCATTCATTCATATAAGCAGGGAAGACTATCCACAAACCACCAACATTTGGAAAAATACTCGGATTAATGACGGCTGTGATGTTTTCGATTAGATGTGTTATTTTTCGGCTATTAATAGGGATTACTAGATGAAGCTAAAAGGGGATGGTCGCCTTAATGTTTGATTTGAAGGATTCTCAATGGTACAATTTTTTATATTGCGGCCAGCGACAAGAAGCCATCCTAAATAATTAGAAAGAATAACCTAAACATTCGGCGAGTCATCCCAGCGTTATTTTTTACATATCAATGTTAAAGTAACAATATTGTTTCGAGTCCCTTTAATAGCTTATATGTCTTATGATGTTGCGCATCTTTTACTGCCTGGAATAAAAAAAAATGCTTTGTTTTTCCACGGTCTTTTGGTAAAGAGATGGAAAAACGTGCATCGTGCATCGTTGGATCTTGGTACGCAACCAATGTGCAGGAGTAGATAATTGTGCATAGTCAAAGGAGCACCTCGAGGGGAAGAAGAAGGCTCGCGTCGAGTGCCTCGGATTCCAGAAATAGGTCGGGAGCGAAAAGAGGAAGAATTTTCACCTGGTCCTCCTGACCGCAGCACCTCAGTCATTACCGTCGTGCGCGACCAAGCACCTGTCTCTGGAGCACACATTCCGCGAACGCTACAGAGACGTCAAAGAGGACACACGCGAGCGCACTCGGCCCACTCCAGCTTCCCTTCTCGAGTAGGAAGGCCGTCCGGGAGGACGGAGCGAAGAGTGGGAGTAGTGGGCTGGAGATTGCAGGAGAACAAATCGTGTTAAGCGCCTTGCTTTTCCGAAACTTACTTTGCGACTAACAAGCAGGCATTCCTTCTTCCTCCTATCGCCGGCCGCAAGAATTTCTCCTGAGACCCCACAACTTTTCCGCCTTTAACCTCTTCTTTCCTTCCCCCTCCCAGATTCCACATTTTTCCAGTGTTCGCCATTTAGTCTCTTTTTCATCCTTCCACATGGAGATATTTTCCACGCATCACCATGGGACTCGATACGTTTCCACGATGGAAAACTATCCTATTATCCATTCGTGGCAAAATATCAATTTCCCCGCACGCCTAAACCCTCGACCACGTTGCGCACAATCATTTTAAAATCTAGTCGCAGTACTTAGTGGCTAGCTGAGGTAGGAAGTGCTTTGCGAGGAAGATTGGACTATCGCAAATGAATTGTTAAATCTAAGATTGTATTGAGAGTGAGTTTCAGGTGAGCTGCTAGATCGCGTTCACTGCAGGAATGATGGGCATTCAAAACTTTGATGTGGTCCAGACCAAATCCGAAACATTTGACCATCTGTAATGGCCTTCAATAGACCATCTCTTTTAGCTACTTTCTGCAGTCCCCTCCATTGTCTTCCGTTACCTCCAGCAACTGCCTCACCTCTCCTGCTATAAATAAGATCTCATTCGTCTCCTATCCGTTGATCATGATTTCTTCAAACCAATGTTTGTATTAGCTCCTCTCCTCTCACCCTCATTCTTCGTTTGAGATGGTTTGAAAGCATGCAACGCCACGCTCAAACAAATTTCAACTCCTAGCCAATCTTTTCTCAAAATGCTCTTTTAAACAAGAAACCAACTTCTGGCTGAGATAATTTGTCGACACGTTCGTTATCCTGCGCCATGGCCTACACGAACTGGAAAAATTCCTTAAACATCTCAACTCCCAGCATCCTGCCATAACAATTACCGAGGAGACCAGACAATCAAGTCCCCTCCTTGGACTTTTTGGTGAAGGAAAGACACGTGACAGACACCACGGGAAACTTGGCCACGTGGTATGCAGGGAGAAGACGCATACGGATCACTTATACACCTTTTCGCATCATCTTCCTTCCCAAAAGACTCCACTGGTGGCCACGCTACTATTCGTGCCTACTGCCTATCGGACGCCAACTCACTAGCCGCAGAGAAACACATCTATTCAGGACTCTACAAAGGAGAAACTACGGAAGATAAATGATCCTTAAAAGGACCGCAAAGGAGGAGTTTCGAAACCAACTCGCAACCGAGGAAAGGATACGTGAAACCGAAATTGAAGAGCCCAAAACGTACACCAACATCCCCTTCATAGTAGGAACAGTAGAGAGGATTTCCAGGGTCCTGAGAAAACTTGAAGTTGGCTCAAGGCACCATTGCCTGAAGAAGATAGCCGAAGGCTCAAGGCACTTATGGACAGAAACGAAAGGACAGAAAATCCCACAAAACGTAAACGAAGGAGTTAACTAAGTGCCACGCTCACGTGAGAAGACAAATATTGGTGAAACGCGCAGATCGGTGGCTGTAAGACTGAAAGACAACCAGAGGCCTACGGAGAAAAATTAACACGACTTATCAGCAATCTGCGGGCATGCAGAGAGCGAATCAGGGCGCAAAATAAACTTGGAGGGAACAAGAATAACACCTAAAGAGAAACTTTATTTTCCAGATTGATGAAAGAGACGATCAAGATAGCGAAAAGACCAGGTAACTTTAAGCAGGATGGATATTTATTGCACAGAGCGTGGAAAGAGACTCTACACCATCCAACCAATCAGGAAATAGCCACGAGGAGAGACATCTAATAAGTATATAGGTGGTTCATTTTAGCAATCTAAATTCAACCTGACGACACCGGCGGGCGTGCCATCAAAAACGTTTTCAACTGAAGCCAAATGCGGCAAAAACCTGAGAGCCATACAAAGCCTTTCCTCAAGACCTTTTCCCTCCATCTATTTAGTCATAAACTCTCTTTCTGACGTAACTATTCTTCACATGTTTTCTTGCGTTTTTACCACATACATCCGCAATGATAATTATGATCCTACCTGGTGATTGAAAGGCTCAACTGCTTCGTTTCATTTGCTTGAAATAAAAACGCTGTCCCTTTTTTCCTTCATATTTCTTTCATAAATACACTTGCTTCATTTTTAACGACACCTCTTCCTCCCATGCCTCTGGTATTTACCCTGTGACGCATTAGACAGCCATGAACTGACTGCTTAATATTGGATACCCAAATGCCTCACCAAGCATTCCATCAGTAGAATGTTTATTAAAAGCGATGAACACGGGAGCCCTCATCTTCTCCATACTTCACCACTCTCCGCCTGGATTTTCCTGTGCTGTCATAGGTGAAACGCATGAGGTCCCAATTAGTGATTTTGATTTTAATATTTTCCCTAGCAACCGTAGGACAAAGAACTCCCAACCTTCCTTCCCTAACACCTATTTAGGGTATATAACTAAACAGAAGCATCGTGAACATTTTCTTTTCTCGTGACTTACTCCGGGTTTGTTATTTTGATAAAAAAGTTTACCAATGCTTCCGCTGGATTCCTTAGGTCGGCCAAATGTTAAATCCTGGTTTTTGTCTCTTCACAGGCGATGGAATCAACACCAGGTAACAAAAAGTCTCGATTATGAAGGATTACAATGCTTAGGGCCTGTCGATGGGTGAGAGTGCGACTTTGCATGAAGACCTTGGTTTTTGTGAGTAGTTTCAGTGTAAAATGTGTAACTATGTTTTATATAGGTTGTTCACCAATGCAAAGTGATTTTTCTAATTTGAAAATACTGTTTCAAAATTTTATTAAGTGACTAACCGTGTTCTATTGATTCATCTTATGAATCAATAAACAATCATATTGTCAGTGACTTCACTACGGATTCAACTACTACCAATGAACAGCAGCTACGTAAGTTACAAGATGTCTCTCCATAAGGGTAAAGATTCGGAAAATACTGCAGAGGGATATGCTAGTGGAAATAAGTTGAGAACCCTTGATACAGAGAATGTTCTCATCAGCGTCATAATATCCTTCAGTGCTCATTTTTTCCCTAAACCAAACTGATCCATGTATCGGGACTAAACTGATCGGGACAGAGGGCTAGTTGCAGAGGACGAGGAGAGGGGAGCAAGAAATAGAAATTGAGAAATATAGGGTAAGGAGTAAAGGGTGGATAATCGAGGGCCGGGAAAAGAGCTAGGAATAGCATGCGAGGAGAAGAGGGCAAGGGATAGAGGTTGAGTTGTAGGGGGATATAGGGTGAGGTTTAGAAGCCGAGTGGAAGAGAAAGTAAACGGCAGGAATTGCGCGAAGAATAGAAATCGTTATAGGGGAGGGATAGAGATCAAAGAAGGGATGAGGGGTGACGGAGAAAGTTAGAGGCGAAGGATACAGGGTGAGGGTGGCGTCAGATCAGGGCTGAGAGCGAGGTATAGACAATGAGGGGTAAAAGGTGAGGGATAGAGGGCGATGAGTAGAGGGCTAGAAATAGAAAAGGTGGAGTAGGTGACTTCCGAGTACAAGGGGCAAGAGGAAGAGCGCGATATGTAGGGGGTGAGACATTGAGAGCAAAAGTCAGAGACCGAGGATAGAGGGCTACGGATGGTGGCCGAGGAGAAGAGACTAGGGTTAGAGAGCTAAAAGCCGAGAGCAAGGTATAGAGGGCGGAAAGAAGGGACTAAGGATTGAGGGTAAGGTGGAGAGGTAAAGGGGTTGAGAACGAGGAGAAAACGCTATGGATAGAGGGCGAGAAAAAGAAAGCGAAGAGTGGCGAGGGGGGATATAGAGATAGGTCTAGAAGGTGGAGAGTTAAAAGCTTAGGAAAGGAAGCGTGGAATAGGCGTTGTATGATGGTGAGGGAAAGAGAGGAGTAGCAGGATAGAGATAGTGAGCAAGTAATTGAAAGCGAGGCGATGAGATTGAGGGATAGATGGTGAGGAGTGGGAACTCGGTTTAGATGGTCATGAATAGAGAGGCCAAGGGATTGAGTGCGAGTTGTAGAGAGCAAGGGATTGTGGGCGAGAAGTAGCTCTCATTGGAGTCAAGAGTGAGAGATGTAAGGGCTAGATAGAGAGGGCAAGGAGTATAGAAGCGATAGAGGGGATATGATTGAGAGGATTGAGAGTGATGAGTAAGGGAATGGGATAGAGAGCGAGGGATAGAGATTAAGGGATTGACGGTGAGGAGTAGATGTCGAAGAGTAGAGGGTGAGGAGAAGGTGTTACAAATAGAGAGAAAGGAGTTGAGGGTGAGAGATTGTGAGCGAGGAGAACAAGAGTTACAAGGTGTTGAGAAAATGATGAGGTATAGAGAAGCAGTAGGCTATAGTGCAGGGTGAGGAGTAGAGAGCAAGGCCGCTATACCATACACTATTTATTTCACCCTCTTTATCTTGGCTTATACGCCATACCCATTTTCTTTCGACTTCACTTTCCAGATATTTTCCTCATCCTCCGTCTCGGGTCCTCGTCTCTTTATTTATTTATTTATTTCCTATGATACTGACCGCTGGATGTCGGACAAGTTATTTTGGGATGAATGACTTTCAAGTCAACACACTTTTAAGTATCTATGATGTATACTGGGGGATTTGAAGTAAATCTTAACGTTTTTTACGACAATAAGGTTCTTGATGTAGGAAAGATAATTTTAAATATACGCTTATCATTTTATTAGGTGTCCTTCAACTTTTCCTATCATCAATACGATCTGAAATTTATTTTTTAATACAATAACACCTGAAAGTCGTGAGTTGCACCATATTAGAAAGAGTAAGCCATCAAAACGGATGTATGTTTCGGATGAACGATTTCAATGGAGGTATAATCATCATCATCGGTCAATAATCCTACTATTGGTTTGAAGCAGTCCTCCACTCAATTCTTCTATCGGCCAACCTATTCATTTTGACGTAATTCTTTCCTTTTACATCTGTCACAACCTGTTCCATGTATATCATACGAGACCTGCCTTTTCCAATCTTACCGTTACCTATTTCCTCGACGATTGTCTTCATTAATATTTCCTGTAAAATTATTTGTGGATTATTTCACATTAATTCGTTGAAATTTTGAGTCTTTCTGTTGAAGAAACTGCGTATTCTAAGGCATGGTATATATTCTTTGTTCCGTCACCTCTACCCTGCAAAGCACTCCGCCCTTCCGTTGCTCCACCACATCCCACCTCATGGACGTGCACTTGGGTTCATTTTCGTTTTCCGGACCTCGCGATCTGTCTCCCCCCTTCGGCGAGCAGTGAGGAGATAGGGTGTGCAAGCGAAAACGCGACAACCGCGCCCTTCCGCCTATTTTCATTCCACTTGCTTCAAGGGGAAGAGTGGACATCGCTTACGCATTGATGGAGATCCCCAGCCAGGCTAGCGAGGAGCTGGGAAAAGGGAAGGACATAAAAGAAGAGAAGGAGAAAGAAAGAAAGAAAGGGAAAGAGACAGAGAGAGAGGAAGAGAGCTGGTTTTTCGGATGCGAAAAAGATTACTTCACGCTCTCAGGGAATTAACAGGGCTTCTCTCATGCCTCCGTTTACACCTTTTTCCGTTATTTACACCTTTTCACCCACCCCTCCCAGTCATTATCCGCAGTGCTTTCCGCCTTTCCATATGTTTTTTCCCATTCACTCATTCACCCACTGCCTCCGCTCAATTTCTCTTCTACGATTCTCGCTTTCATTTAGCTGCAAAAGTTTAAGACATAGGAGCCAAAATTACCACTATATCTCTTTAAACTATTAAAAACTTTGTAAGTTATTCAAAAAAATCGAAATCCATAAGCGTATTTTTTTAATCTAAGAAAATATTTCGTAATCTTGTGTCAAGTAATAATATTAAATACCAAAATGTTGAAAGTGTAGCTCTACATCCACCCCTTTCCTCCACACCTCCCAACGAGAAAGATCTAGTTCCAACCCACCCCCTCTCTCTTTCACCTTCTTTAGGGCATACATGTAATGCGTAATGAAGGCATAAGCCATTAGCCCTGACGAGGTATCCGGCATAGGAAAGGAAAATTTGGCTCTTTGATCTCCCCGCGTCAGGGTTACCCAGAAGAACAGTGCCCTATATCAACTTTGTCTTTGTAAAAATAAGAAAAATGACCTCAATAACAGTTTACAAAAGCACAATATACACACAGCTTCAATATGTACAATAACTTATCATTTCCTGATAAATTTTCTGTGCTTCCGGTTTGTAACTTGCCTCTGTTCATTTACGGCGCGATTCCTCCGCACAGAGAATAACCTACGAAAATACATGCTTTCAAAAATTAAAATTTGACAATTTCACTTTCTTTTTCAGTTTTCTTTCAAAGATGCACGCATGTAGTTCGCTTCTGGCTCTAGAGCCGCATTTCACTGTTCCCTGATGTAGCTCATTCATCTTCTTCCTGTTCATATCTCTTCCACTTCCTCCCTTACCTCCATCCGTTTCATTTTTCGATTCCCTTAGCTCTAAATTCGTCCGTCGTCTATCTTTCCCTTTAACGCCGTAATACATTCTCTTTTTCCCTGTGTTCATTTGCCGTTCTTCCCCTACTACGATTATCATGCCTACCCCATTCAGACTATTTCCTACTCAGTTCTTTGTATTTTGATACAGCTGTGGCAATGTAATTGACGTCATTAAGTAAAGCGAAGTGCTCCAAAGAGATTTCTTCCCTCGGTGGGAGAAAGGTACGAACGTCGACTTCGTTTTCGTCCACTAATAATAACCATGGAAGAATGCGATGACGTCATCACAATCCTTGACGTTTCCATGGACATCATTGGATAATCCACGATTCAGTATTTCTGTATGAAGTGTTCACATGCGTTTTATCAACTTCACATTTTCTGAAATACACAAAAATTTATTCCTTTCAATCTTTGGCATAGCAGTCAATTTATTTGACATTTCAGCAGTCAATTTATATGTACCACATTTGTCTTTTGAGATGACTCATCCTAAAATATGATTAAGAATAAACGAGTTAACTCTCATCTAAGACTCCCAACATTCAATGAATATAATTATTTTCAGCCGCCCATTATGATTTTTGCTTTAAAGGTCTCATAGTGGTGTTAAATCCGTTATTTATACTTTTTTTGTTTAGGAGGAAAGAATATCAGAAGACCAACTAGGGAGTCATCCAAGTTTTCCATTTAAATAAAATCCATATTAACGCAAACCAAAACCCAACAAAGGTCAGTCTTTTCACTGGCTTTATGAAGAGAAAATGGGAATAAATCATTAAATAGAAAAATATAGGCTATTTTAATATACGTGGGATTAAAATACATATCGCATATATTTTTTTCTCATGTTTAAAAGATTAGGCGAATCAAACTCGCGAAGAAAAATCAGAAAGAGGTGAAAGAGTATTCATAGCTTGGGAGCCGAATAGTTTGTGAAAGGTGAGGCAAGAAGGAAATAAGTCAGCAGAATACCAAAACATAGGGGATTCTGCAGGGAGTAAAATCACTTACAGCTAGAAATACTAGCTTGGAAGTGAGGCGAAAATTCATTAATACGTTCAAATAGAGCGTTCATATCTAAGACTTAATCATAAAAAAGAGCGTGGTAACCTAGTGGGTAGAGCGCTTGGCTACTGATCGAAGGGTCCCGGGTTCAAATCTGGGTGAAGCATTTAGACGACCCCGAACGAAAAATCCTCGGAGTGCGAGGTGGACCAGGGAAAGGAACTGGTGCCCCTACCCTGAATGTGTGAAATTCACAGGCCTGTGGCTTAGTCCGAGGAGAGCTCTACCCTCACCTATCAAAACCAACCTTCGGGTTAAATCACTGAGTGAGTTATTCATAAAAACTGAAGCGACAAGACTGGAAGCAATTAAAAGACGGTATGTATTAAAGGTAAAAGATGAATGGGGTACCAAATGGCGAAGCCTTGATAAGAGCTGGTGAAAAATAAAATTTCATGAAAAATGAAAAAAGTAAACAGATAGGACCTTCTAATCGGCCATATCTTGAGATATGATAATCAGATATAAAGTAAAGCAACTACACTTTAATCGTTTCATTAGAGAGCTATCTTTCCATTCCCCTTTTAAATGTTCAAATTCATTAAGTCTACGAAAAACGAAAGCCTTTTAAAATGAGTAGTAATATATAAGCGCAGAGGTTTTTTGAATAACACGTCGATCGCAAATCAATAACACCAGCCACAAGTAGCTAGCCAACGCGTAAATTATCACTTTGAAATCAACACTCAACAATAAAAACACGAATTGTATGGCATACTACACCGTAGAAGACAGGTCATAATTTTTTTAAAAACACACGCAAAAACCTTTTAAAAATCCTCAGAAACCTAACCGATTGCTAATACTGTAAGCTTTGACTTAACCATTGTTATACTCATAGTTATTTATTTTTGAGCTCATCATGGAGAAAATACAACAAAAAAAAGTATGTCATAACTATAATACTCCGCATGAGTACTCCAAATATTCCATTACTACATTTATTTGAGAAAAATTTGGTTGGTTTGGTTATTTAGGGGAGGCGACCGACAGCTTAGGTCACTTGCGCCATATAGGATAGGTGGGTAATTGGGTAATGGTAGGAGTTTTTAGGGAACGGAGGAAGGGTGGAGAGAAACCCGGCGTCGGCATTAGCCTACGCTTAACGAAAGGCGCCAAGGGGACCACGGCTTAACGTCCCATCCGACGGACGGAGTACTGTACTTGAAATGCCCTCCACTAGGCACTCAAGTGGGGACCGGTTTTCCACTGAAAAATCTGCCACTGCCGGGAATCGAACCCGGGCCCTCAGGATGGGAGGCCAGTACTCTAGCCACCACACCAACCCGATCCCTTTTTTTTTTTTTTTTTTTCCTGGGTGCAGCCCAGGATAGTACATATATATGTCCATACGTATGTAAACGTTAAAGCGATGCAGCTGATGGCGCGGTAATAGCTGGATCGCCGGTAAACTTCTGAAGGTATACAAGGCCCACCCTTATTTGAGAAAAATATTCCATGTTTAAACATAAATATGAATAAAATGGTAGGAATGAGTTAGTTATTGTTAACTTGTTTATTTCATATGCAGTAACTCTTGATAATAAAATAAGTAGCAAATTATATTGTTAAAGGAACGAAACACAGAATTTGCTGGTTTTTGCTAAAAGCACTTTGTGCCTGGGGGAATTTGCGAAGCAACAAACACTATTCTGAAATCACGGCACAAATAATTGCAGCAGAGTGATAAAAACAGCAATCCATCAATCTGGACTTTGCCACCAAACACGATTTTTCCATCATCAGTTAATTAACTTTCACAGATTAAATATGAAACGACATCAAACACACTTTCAACGGCAAATCGCCAGTTTTTGCATTATGCTACTGAAAGATTTACTCTTTTTATCCCTGATACAGGTATTAGGCAAAGCTGTAAACTAATAAATAATAACCAAAGTCGATAAAACTTTTAGGTAGTATTCAATGTATAAGTAATCAAATGCAGGAGAAAGCAAAGCCATAACCACACAATAACACTCCATTATCTCCTGGGAAACCTGATAACCGAATTAATATTCGTATTTCATGCAGGCACATAATCCGTATTGCTTAACAGGATTTCCTCATCCAAGAAATGTATTTCTCATTAGCCCTACCAACTTAGAACATAATACAAAACTAATTATACCCTTCCAAGACCACTCTCCAACCCAATACTCCTACCATTAACGCAGGTTGCAGGTTCTAGATATTTCCAACACATCCTCCAGTCACTGTTTCCGTCCCCTAAAGATTTTTCCCAAGAATATTCTTTCTCCCAGAAGTTTGTTGTTACATTCCTTTTATCCGAGCTTTTCTCCTCCACTTTTATCATAACACTTTGCCAATTCGAGAAAAGAATTATAAAAGTTTTTTTCTGCTTCATTTGACGATAGTGTCCTAATGTGATGACATAAATGGCCACCTCAGACGCTGGGCGGAGCGTTGGGTATAACTGACCACACAAGAAAAAAAAAACAAACCTTTCGAGGGAAATGGTGAACAAAATAATATTACAAAGTGGTGAAAAGAAATTGGTGTATTATGAATTAAATGAAACCTTCACAGAGGTTTTCTAGCTTTTCTTTGAATATCTGATGCTTTGAGATATGAGTTCTGAAATATTTAGAGTAGGTACTTAACCTAAAAAAGAATAGCTTATGTACATACTGTTTTCATTTCAGACCTCTTATCTCAATGCATCAGATATTCAAAGAGTATGTATAGAATGGCCTGATAGCCTGATTTGATGAGCAGATATACCTGACATAATTAACTAACATCTATCAAGGGTAAATGGAAATTAAATGCTCCGTTGATATACCTTTCCCATACAGAGCTGTCAGTTAGGTAGGCGTTTTGGGTGTGGTGACGAATTAAGTCAACAGCGCAACGTGGCTGATGTAGGTACATGAAATTAGAATAACATTTAAAATTAGTATATTAAACTTTTATGAAGTAAAATAAGTAAATTAAATAAAAGGCAACATTAATCGTGTAATAAAATGATAGTATTAAGAGACACAGTCTATTTAAGGTAGAATAAAATGTGAAGCCGTAGCATGGAATATAATCCAGGTAAACCTGGTAACCATTCTATTGCGCGCATTCCAGTACTTCCAGGACAAAATCCGTCAGGAGGTGTCGCACACTCAGCTATAAAAAAGTGGCTAAGTAAAAATTAATTCAATAGCGGAAACGTATGTATTTTTCACATATTTTCAAAAAGCTATTCTATTCAAAGTGTTAACCTCGTGTCCTGCTTTGAAACCTTTCTCTCAGCACGAAAAACCAGTCATTTTCCACACACATCCGCGCGGTAATTGTATTAAGGCAGAGAGTCCACCGGTCACGCCACTGATTGAAGGCGGAGACGGGAGTAAAACGATCCATCAACCTGGATTCGGAATTCCGAACGCATCTCCGGGAATGGCGACCCCACCAACACTCACTGACCCACTAACTGTCGCTCGCCCCACCACACGCGGAATATTATCCTGCTCTCCCCCCCCCCGAAGCCTGTTGATCTGAGGGTCGCGCGAATAATTTGTCCACCCGTGAGATGTGATTATTTTGGGCCAATGCTCGCTCAAGAGTTGGTAAGTTCCCTTAGCATTGAATGAACGGGTGGAGGTGGACGGAGACCTCATGGGTGACGGAGCGGAAGACCTCCGGCCCTCCGAGCGCAGGAGGAGGTGGAAGTGCATGACGGGAACATGCGCGCCCATCTCCCCACGTCCGCCCCCGTCTTTGTCGTCCTGGTAATGCTGGCCTCTCGGACCCCCACACACCCTCTCCTCTCTCCACCATACTACCCATCGATTCCACCCGCGGAATATTCCCGGTGGTGGTCTGTAGGCAGTGAGCCGCCTCGCGGAGGAGACAAGAGGTCTGTCTCTCTGAAAGGGGCGGATATCTCGAGAGATGAGACCAATAGGCACTCGGTGCGCCAATCACGGGATCACGAATGGATGAGAGCGTAAAGGAATTAGTATTTCCACGACAACCTTGAAACAAGTGGAAGCGAGGAAAACCACAAGAAAATAAAAACGCGGACGAATTGGCAAACCGATTAAATTCCTTTAAGCTTCTGAGTTGTATTAGGATTTGATGCAAGGCTATATGGCATCATCTTATCTAATTGAATCTTAGTATATATACCTTTCAGGCAAACGCCTTCACGCCTGAGGTGGGATCGAACCAGCGACTCATGTGTTGCCAAGTCAGCTGGGTTACCGACCGGTTCGAGTCTCGATTAAAGACTCAACCTAGGCACGTATATGTTCAAGAAAATATTTACGTTCAGTAAATTACAGATTGAGTGCTTTATAAAGCCGTGGTTTTTCAAAATATAAACTTGAATGGCACATGAGACAAAAAACAGATAAAATTTTGGATTACAATTGTCACTTTCCTTATGCGTGATAACGAGGAATACTACAGTTACAAGGAAAGGCGGGGTTATTAATTACCATAGTTAAATGTTACAGATTCTACATCCACGTGTGAGGCCACGAAAAATATTTTCATGTCCATATAGTAATTGATAAAATACTATATAATTTGACTCAATTATAAAATTTTCAAATAATTTTGCTTTGATGTGAAACACCAAATTCTTAACAAGAGAGTTCCAATGGAAAAACAGTATTTTGTGCATTTGAAGAAATGGATGAATCATATCGGCGAAAAGGAAAAATACCATGCAAATGGAGCTAGGAAAAACTGTGATGAACGATTGGTCATTGATAAAACTAATTCACTGATTCCAAGTAACACATAAAGTACCACTTCAGGGATGTGGTTTATATCATCTCGTTGCTGATATAATATGATGTCCTCTATTTGAATTCAAGAGCTGATCGCAATGATCAAATGATACCTTATCTAAAGACGGAGGAATTACGAGCTGATTATTATCAAACAATGATCATCAATTGTTGGCCCATTCCGCCATTACTCTCGGAAGAGCACCTGACATCAATATTGCCTGCATCCTTGCAAAACAAACCAAAATCGTTGTCACATGTACAGTAGGAGAAATTTAGATAAATTAATAGAACTCTCAATCAATGCAATTAAATTTAAATGCTCCTTTTTACCAAACGACAAATGTGCTTTCCATTACGAAAAGAAAAAATCAAATTACATTAACTAATTCTAGCATAATATTTATTATCATATCATTTATATCTGGCTTTTTATTTATTTGAATTGCTCTGCATTTTGAAAAAAAAGAAACGGATTGAATGTACTCTATACTTTGGGTACAGGACGTAATCCGATCATTTAGATCCGATCATCTCAGTTTCTGAAAAAATTTATTCTGAATTTATTCTGATTTATCTGCAAAAAACATTACTTAGAAAATAGCATTATAAAATGGGGTGCGTCGTTTTGCTACGGTGGCACTTTTCAAACACAGTGGATTTAAAATTAATCTTCCAAACTCCATTTTGTGAATTGGAACGTCCGAGGGAATAAGGCACTAACAGCTATCTAATCTGATTCTTCAGGGCACATCCAAATACGTTATCTGATAAGCCTTTGAAACATTACCGAAGGATATACGACAACGAAAATGGTAAAAGGTAGGAAAAATTTGTTAGAACATTCGTAAAAGCCTACAAGACCGACCGATGTAAGGCTTGGTTCCTCTCCTCGTGGATTCTAAAGCGGTGGTCACATATGCGGGAAGTGAATAGCACAAGCAAAGGGGATTTAAGGTTAATTTAATTTAATTTGTGCAGCAGAAATAGGTGAGAAAAAGATGAAAGAGAAAATGTGCTGAGATCTAAAGACAACAGAGTACTATACATTCGGCGCGCACCTTGGCAACTGGCAAGCATTACTCCTACACTCAAAAGTATTTTTGTACCTTACATGAAATATTACTTCTACCATAATTTTATATTTAGCAGAAGAGGGTTAATGCTACAAATATAAAAAATGAACAAAATCGAATACAAGGTCTGTAGTCAAAAATGGATTTGAACATTTAAATTTTTTATGAACCTAATAAATCTTTGTATATTGTATAATATAAACCTAAGTATACTTAATTAATTAAAGACATTGTAAATAAGTGATCTTACACAACTGTAGCTATAGCGTTTTTGAGATAAACTGTCAAAGGTGCAGTTACTTTTGTAAAATACGAATTTTGCAACGTTTCAATTTCTCGTAAACGACTGAATACATTACAAAACGGCTTTGGAATTTTCATTTTCTAATCAACCAATTTGGTCTAAATCGGTTACGCTAAGGGTCATTTTTACTCATTTTCTCTAGAATTGACGTGGGATGACCCAACAATATAGGCAAAAACTCATTTTTAATAAATATTTTTAGCAACTTTAGACTCATTTTCCATATATTTTTCCATTTATAACGTATTAATTCATTTATTGCAAGCAGCCTTGAGTGTGCACTGTGTGAAAGTCACAAGCAGCTTTACGGAAAAATATTGGCGAAATGAAAATTGCTTTACGATAACACATATAATGGTGAGAGAAAAAGTATCAGGATGAATAATCAATAACTGGTTCCTGCATAGCTGGTGAATGAGCCGTAATCAAACTCAGGTAAAACAAATGGCATATTAATTGATCGAAGCTGTAGGTGGTATATATTTCTCAAATTTAATCATAAAAATCACAAAAATTTTCTAATCACATAGTTTGTTTTCATGAACCTTGAAGCTTTGAATGGAAGTGTCACAAATCAAACTTCTTATATAACTGTTAATTAGATTACACTGTTTACTATCCTCATATTTTCACAGTTCTCTATAGCGTTAGAGAAGTTTTGTGCTTGCTATTCCTAGGCATTTGACTCATTTAGGTGCCAACAATCAGGGTTTATTTTCAAATTTGACATGAAAAAAACTGCTTTATATATTTTAAAAACATCCATAAACGGTTTTCTTAATTATTTCTCAGCCTATCACATATATTTCTGGCTCTACTTCGATAAAACATATTTACAAAACTGTCAGCAGTGATGTGAGCGGTGACACTCTGGAATTCTATGATAGATATTAACGAAGTTGGATATCCTTTTTTTCACTATATTGGAATCTCGTTTACCATTAGTCTCAATCGAAGATTTTCTCACCATAAATTGACATACGTTTAATGAGCATATATCATATTAAAGTAAACTGCAAAGTTTTATTTTGCCTATTTCCATTGCTTTAACTAGCAATGGCGGAAAAGAAAGTTTTGTCCGCCATTTTACATGACTGAAGAGGAAAAGAAACCCCATTATTTAGGAAATCATTTTTGAGAAATGAAATAAGATAAATAGTAAATCTGACGATGGTACAAGGAATTTACAAGAAAAACAACCTTAATTAACATAGTGTTTTTCATCCCAAACACTTCAGAAAAGATGGACAAAATTTTAGAGGAGAGAAAACGGTTTCTTTAAAATCTTTGAATATTTTTTTCCATTTTTAACACATCATTCGAATAGAGGGAGCAAGGTTCTCTTCTCTTGATAGCATATATTTTCCCCGGCATCAACTTCGTTTAAAATGCACGTTTATTTCCAAATGACGGTCTTCAATTCTCTCGCTAACCCCCTTACTCTCTAATTCCATTCACCCGTCCTCTCTAACCCTTAACTCACACCCCCTCTCGCCCCCCTGGCACACTTCGAATGGCACCGTAATGCCGAACTCCCGGCTTCCATCCCCGAAAGAACACCCTCTTTTATATTCTCCGCCCTCACCCCCTCGTTCCTTCACACCATATCCATTCACCCAGACCGTCGGCGTTGGACGTTGGTGGGGAAGTGTGAGGGAGGCTGGGTTGTCGGCTGATTATTCTCTCCCGATACCCCATTTCCATATATTACTCTCCATCAAACATGCCCGACCGAATCTCGTCAAGACTCCTCCTCCCCCTCCTCCTCTTCACGCTGGTCCATTTCCATATCCATTCCCTTATCTCCCTTCACTTCTTCCACATCCTTTGGCTTTTTTCCTCTGGCAGGCTACATTCACCCGAAGATAATTTTTTTCAGAGTGTTGTTTTCAAATGTGTCACAAGTTCTCGATGAATTTGTCCCAACTTCTTAACTTTTCTCCTTCACTTCCCGCCATTTTCCTCCGGAATTTTATTCCCTTGTCCGGACTTTGATCCAATGTCAACCTAAGATTTTCTTCGCTCTTATATTAAAGTTAAAATGCGAAATATTTTTGACCAAATATACCACCATAGCGAGTAGGAACATGTTTTATACCTAAAAACAATTTCAGGACCATCATCATGACTGAAAATGGTGTCAGAAAATTTCTCTGCGCAAAAGTTTTAAAATAACGAATAGATCAATAGGGCTTCATTCATACTAAGGTTCACACTTATGCAATTAACTCAAGGAGAATACAAGATATTTGAAGAATACACTGGACGTGCACCGCTGATTAATGGTAACAGAAGGTTAGCACGCCATCAGATACCATGACACTGCCAAAAAACGGATGTATGTAAATACGTACTGATGGTACTGAAAGAATTGAAATTAATGATATTGAAAAGAACGCAGGAAGTCTCAGTAAATGTAAAAACGTCAAGAGTTATTCTATTTGAATGAAACATTTAACAACAAGCAATTTAGCAAGAAATTCAAACAATTGAAAATTTGCTGCAATATCATTTGTATCGTTGCTCTAAACACGAAGTATTCAGGAAAAGAAAAGTCCAAACAAAAATAACTTCAAAAGTATGTTTGAACATAGAAATTTTGTTATTCTCACAACTGTAGGATTTTCAATTTCAGTACCCACCTACCTAGTGTTTATAATCACACACTTCGAAAAAGCGAACATATAAGAAGTAAATTTAATTATGTCATTAAAAATGAAATATTTTGAGAAAAAATGAACTCAAGCAGGAAAAAAAATTATGTGAGGGATACATGGAAACAGCGGTTAGCGAAAGAATGAAAAGGGGGGAATAAATTGATTGAAATACAAATGGTGGCATTTAAGGGTAAAGGAGGAAAACAGAAGCGTTTCAAGAGGCCAGAGTGCGAATTCGAGGAGGAAAAGTGTAATTCAAATTCCTGGAAGATTCTCGAGATTTATGGAATGTAAGAATGGATACCATTGGAAGTTGAGACGCTCAAGGTGAGGGCGGAAATGGAAACTGAGATGGAGGTGGAATGAAGACTCAATATTTCAGGTGAAAGGGGAAGGGGTGTGTGGCGATGGAATGGATGAAGGATCGGAAGTGAAAGAGGAAGAGTAGACGTAAGTGGATGAAAGAAACATCGCAAAAATGCGAGACAGAAGGTGAGCAACAGAAGGCAAAATCGTCATTCGTAACTTTCGTACCATGAATAGTTCCAAAAGAGGGAGAATTCTTTTCCACGTAATTTATTCAATTTTGCGGAGAAAGACGGAAAAAGAGGAGAATGCTAACAAATTTCGGGAGATGAAGGGGTTCTCGGTGGAGAGAGAGAGAGAGTGGAAGAGCAATGAAAAGGGGATAATGGAAGGAATTGAATTGGAAAATTAGATCCAAACGTCTAGAGAGCGAGGTGGGGTGAGGTTCTATAGATATTGTAAAGAGGAGGGTGGATTTAAGGAGGTTTTAAGGTGTAGAAGCATGTACGATTACAACTGAATGTGTTTATGTACATGTGTACTGAAAGGGTTAATTGTATTATGCCAAAATATTTGAATTCCATATTGAGAAGCCACAGTATAAACCGTTACAGTGGTTAAACACTGCATTTCTTTAACGTCGAGGAAATTATTGGTCAGGTAGCAAGAGAATGTGACGAAAAAGGTGATTAACTATTGAACATTTTAAAAAATGTTTCTAAATATAACAAATTTTACGCATATTTTTCTTATGATATTTGGTTTTCGTTAATATGGACACATTCACACAATAAATTATGTATATTTATTTACATCTTCCCCATTTGTTTGTCTTCATATTAAGCCAGTCAATTTATAAGGTTTTATTGCTGTTACAAATATATAATGCAATATTATTAAATAAAAATTACAAAAAATATTAGGATTAAAGGGTGAACGGAGAATAATTATTGAAAAAATAATGAACGGCTGAAAAATATTGATTAAATAGGGAGGAGAGAATGTGAACGGAAAATATAGAAGGTAAATTTAAATGGATTACGGTAAATTACGGTAAAGAAGGAGGAAAAGGCAAAGGGATGGGAATATTTGCTGTAGTGATAGGGTAATTTGGAATCTGTGAGTAGAGAAACAAAGAGCGGGAAGAGCATTGATGAATGAAAAGAAGGGTGAAATGAGAGGAAGAAGAGGCGGACGATTATAAGAAATAATGATCGGGGCCAGATCAAATGAGGCAGCGCAAGAGAAATCGAGCAAGAGTAGCAGTACAGATGTTATAAGAGGTGATTTTGCGTTGCTTCCTCATTTGCAGTGACGAGGGCTACATTAGAATTAGATTGAAATAAGAATTTGGGGCAAAATGAGTTCCACGTTTTGCGTTAGGCATTGCATACAAGGACTTTAACAAAGATCAACGTTCTAAAGATAAAAAGTTATGAAGTAAAACTGATTTGGATTAAAAATACTTTGCAAAATACAGTAACGAATTTTCATCATGGTATTTTTAGTATCAGAGAAAATCAAGGGGAAACCACTCGGCAGTAATGAACATGACGACCAGTTATTAAAATTATCCAAAAATTGAGTATTTTTATTAATTTTATGTATACCTTAGGAAATTGAAAAACTTTTATCCATAAAATACCTTATTTAAATCGATTACCTTCGATGATGGGCCTATTTTTGCCAGAATAGAGTAAATTTTATTCGATGTGTAGCTAAATATTAACATTTTTACTCATAATTGAAAAATATGAGTGATAGTAACGCGCTAAAAAATTGCGATTTGAGGTCAAAGCATTCCTTCATTGTTTAGTAGCACAAGTTTGTTCACCGGAATATTTTTCATTACCAAGGATTTTCCGAAAAATATTACATAAAACGAGAAGAATGCATTAAGATCAATGTGTGAAATGCTTCACTTTCCTCCAAGATCATCAGTCAAAGATCTCGCAAAAAAGTGAACTGTAAGCTATATGAACAATAAACAGTATAAAGAAAGGCTAATTACCCTTGCATTACTCAAAATTCGTTGACATATGTTATCGCCAAGTCAAGAAGTAATACCGTTGGTTCAAAAATTCAAAACACAAGTCTCTCGCACGCTCAGTATTAAAATTATAATAACAAGCCCGAGATGCAATCAGATTATTCGCGTTGTTGCGGAATTGACCAGAAAACAGGCTATTTCTAACTTTCCCTTCCAAGCTGATGTCTCGTAACTGCGGGTGCTGAAAAGGCTCGCGCAGCCTCCCCGGAAGTTCACACACTTTCCCATTTACCTGTCGAAGAAGGAAGGAGGCTGTGAGAGGAGACAAGACCTGGGTGAAAGTAGCAGGCAGGAGGGGAACCAGGCTGGCAAGAGCAGAGCGGGTGAAGATGGGGAGAGGCGGAATGTCAGTTGAAGAGTTGAGGTGGGGAGGGAGTAGGAATAAAGGAGGGGATAGGGGGAAAGGGAAACCCTGAGGGCTGTCAGTTATTTTAATTGAATCGGAACTTCTCCAATTAAGTTCCAGTGCCGGAGGAAGAGGTCGCAGTCATTGCTGAACACATCTCTTTCATCCCAAAACCATCCACTCACTCCCAAGGAGGTCGCTGCCGTCACTCTCCTGCGCGCGATCTCCTCCCCAACCCCCTTCGATATCCTAATTCCCTACCTACACGGGACGCCTCCTCTCTATACGACCCATTTCCAGTATCCCGGTCCCCCTGGGGCGAACAAAAGCACGCAGTTCGCCTTTTTTTTAATTCCTCTGCCTATCTCGGTCTAACCACTCCAATCTTTTGAAACACAGTTGTTCGTTATCTCCGCCGTTTTGCTGGGGGATAAAATTTGCACCTTTTCGCGAAGTGGTTGCGAAGCACAGATGAACAAAAGCTTCTACATTCGTGAATATATACTCCGCAGGGGTGTAGTAAAAGGAGCACTATAGACGTAAGGGCGAGATATTTATTGAACTAAATTTACTATCACGGCAATAGCAGTTTCTTCCAAACCAGCTATGCAATAATTACGTAGATTGCAATCTTGATAAATACATGAGAAAAAAGAATAAATTGGTCACCATCATCAGTTATATATGGTATAAAGAGATTCATAAAATCCTTGTCAATGTTTCCACCTATACTGTTTATCAGTTTAAAAAAATCAGCTCCACCCATTGATACATATATGTAAGTCATTCCATGAAGTAGCTCAGAAAGTGAACCTATACACAATATTGAAACGTATGACGAATTTTTTATACAAAGCTACAGCGTAACCAATTTGCTATTTTTGTATGCCAAAAAGTATGTATAAACTTCACATAAAATCAAATAAGTATTGCATTGTAATAATCATAAGCAATGTCTGGACTTAAATAACACTTTCTGATTACATAAATCGTGGGGTTCTAAATTTATAATACTGATTCCAAGATTGAGAAGTCTATGCTGCAAAGTAAATGTTGTTCTGAAATAATTTTTTTTCGAAATATCCTATTGCGATGCACTGTTCACGTTACGTATTCTCCTAAATTCGTGCAACATTAATTACCGGGCTGATAACATGTTGGTCTGGTGATGAAAAGCTCAATGGTTTGTATTCGAATTGCTGTTTACGTGTATGGTGTGAACATACCTCAATATTGAACTTGGTGCGACGTAACCTAAGCAATTGGCTGGCCAGAAAACCATATTCTACTACTATTGAAATAGATTCGGAGGGTTACTTGATTATAACTTATTGAAGGATCAAAACTGCAGTTGATGCACAAAAATAAATGCATGGGTTAAAATGCCAAGTTTTAAATCCCATTACTCCACGGATATTGCATCTGTATCCAACTTATATGACCAAGGAACATACCCCGACAGAGGAATATTTTTTATCAATCCATGCCTTACATTGTCCCATACGTGGAGTACTGAATTTGTCGGAGTCGTTAGTACTGTAAGTCAACTGTAAGGCAACTGGAAATTCAACGGCAGAAAGTGAATGTTGTAGAATAGTAGTTAGACCTGCAATACTAAGTAGAGCTGAAGCCTGGACAATAACTGGAAATCAAGAGGAGAAAATTAAAGTGGCGGAGGGAAGAATTATAATATGTAAGTATTGTGTGACAAGGGTAAAGCAGAATAAGAAAGGAGTTCATCACGGGGGTGGAAAAGAAGAGTCCGATGAGAAAAAAAATTCACAACACAGGTTGTTAGTTTGAATAGGTGGAGAGGAGGAATGAGGATTAAGTGGGAAGGGCTGGAAAGGAAATAGGAGGGAAGAGAAAGACAGTGAAATACGTGGAAAGATAAGATGGCGGAGAATTTGAGAGACAAATGGTAGGGACTAGGGAAAGTTCAAGGTGAGGAGGAATAGGATTTAGGACGGATATACAGACTCCGATTAACATGGACTAAAGAAGACATGCTCATTCGGAATAAGCGACGGTTGGACTTCAGCTTCTTTGTCTTACTTGTAATCAGATGGAAGATTCATAAACAAATGGTCACTTCACTTCCACGCTCTGAAATTCTGACCAACGTCCACTTAGACCTATCATACCTATAGTTGCAGTTCTCTAATGGGACTATCAAAGTTGGCAATATGAAATCATAAACGGAACTGGTTTCAGTGCATTCCAAAAACGCACGTACAACTGTATTCACATGTCATACAAAAGTATTCACATATCCTAAGATTAAACGACACAATGTATTGTATATACTCTGGATTATAAATATTACTAATCACTACCAGGTATTAAAAATTCAAATCCGATCAAAAGATATCAAAGGGAAGAGGTTCCTCGAATAAAGATCGAAACATTTCGGTCAAAACGACGAAATTGTTTCTTCGGTTGACTGGATGTAAAAGCAGTTTGTTTGAACAATATTTGTAAGGGTGCTAAGAACATTTCGGAGCCAAATGTTCGGTAAATTTCACATAAAAAAACTCTAACCATCCGACGTATGATTTAATGCGTTCCGTAATTAATGAGCAGTCCTCTAACAACGTGTGGAACGGTACACAATGGGTACAGCAGACACTCTGGTGAAACACTCCATCGTAAACCACGAATAATGTAATGGGAAACCCACACGCACTCACACGAATTCAAGAACAGGGTACACACGGTCACAGCAAATTTACAAACTGGATCGTTAATTTAAAAAACAAAGAATAGACATCTCTCGAAAATTCTCACAAGAGAGAGAAAGGCCGCATATTCTTTTCGGACCCACCGAGCAATTCTGCAGGGGAAAATAATTGCCGTGAAAATTTTTGTACATGTTTTATTTGACTTACAAATCATTTAGTACACACCACAATTAAGTCATTCGTGGACAATCCAATTTATAACATTAGGCTGCAAATTGTTTCTGCATACACAAATTTCGCAACCGCTCTATTCACACAGAGCGTACAAATTAACCTATTATTCATCTAGATTCAATTTCGTTTTCGCGACACAGCCTGTGCGCGCCATAAAGATAAAAAAAACTGAGGGCTCAGACAAATAATATGCATTATTTTTTTCACTTTCCTATGCGTTGAGTTGATTCCATTATTTACTTTATTTTATATAACAGCAATATACATGTAACGTGAAAAAAAAACATTTAACCCTGTGTGTCATTTATAAACCATATTTTTTCGTGGACCGAAAGAGTGCTACTATTTTGTCCTCCCCTCAATTTTTATGTTCAGTGAAGAGCATTGCTAACTCTCCAGACGTGAGCAAACATTGATTTTTGAGATTCAATTGTTTTCGTTTTCTCCCTCTTTCTTTCTACTCTTTTAAAACTCGCTTTATTTCATTCTTGAGCTTAGGGACGTTTTTTTCTGGTAGTTTTTTTTTCTTAGCAGGAGAATTGAGCCAAGTACAAAGAAAAGAGGAGCGGAAAGAGGAATCATTCCCAACTTTCTAGAGAATGTAAATGGCGTCGCACACTCTCCGGCTTGTTGATCGCATTCAGATGCAACTCGTAGCCGTTATTATTGCTCGGCACATAATTAATTATATCCGTAAATAAATGAAATATGAAACCACCTACTTTTCAAACCTCCTCAAAGACGCTCCTCGTTTCTAAGACTGATTTCTGCAAAAGGATGAAAGCAAGAAACTGACATCAGCGGTCATTCCACGGAGTCCATTCTTTCTCCAATATATACCTTCAGTTTTGCCAATCTTCCTCTTATCACTGGTACCGAAATAGGATTAAAATATCATTTCCTGTCAGAGACAATTGTGACAACTGGAAGAATTATAACATATTTCACTCCTTATAAAAGAAAATAAAATATCTGTCCCTTCCAGAAACGTCTTGATCACTGACACTCACCCTTAACTTTAAATATTTATGTAACAAAAGAACGCGGGTAAATCATATTCCGATAAGTAAAGAATAATCAGAAAATTCGGTTTGTAATCCACAATGCTTATTATCAACTTGATTCATTTCAATAACATGGCAAGCACCTCATAACAGTATGGAAAGCATTGGAATTTCAGATGATGCTCAGCACGTGAATCCGATACTTTTTAAAATATTTTTCGATAAACGTACTTATTGGAAGAGACTCGTGAAAACAACTTACAACGAGTGAAACTTCAACCGACTGACTTTTTTTTGAAGAAGCACTCAGCGTACACCTCCTCAACCCCTAATATCACTGGGGTGACAAATCTTTACACATTAATTACTATTACAAAACTCAATTCTCATGGCGGTGATAGTTGTATGTAGTTCTGAAAACATCCTCAGAGCACCTCTTCAAAGTTATGGGTAACAAGAGAGAGTAAATTTTATTCAACATTATGGCAGCCTCGGGAACCACCACACAAAGCCACTTCCCCATGAAATTAAAAAAAAATTAAAATCACGCACAAAACCTTCCCATCGCCGTCCATTTTCTAGTCTTCTCTATTAAGTCTTTCTATATCCGTCATTTTGAGAACTCTCGTCAAGTAGAGTAAAAAAAGGAATTCTTCCAAGTATTAAACCGCTGCAAATGAGTTGCATTCCACCTTCTCCTGCACATCAGGAGTCCAGTTTTCACGATTATTCCACGAAACACCTTATTCACACAATTGGCGAATTGGGTCCGTCTCTCGTATAAATTGCACGCTCCGCCGCTCCCTCATTTACTCTTTCACATTACTCTCTCCTCTGAAAGCCCACATCCTTCTTCAAGACAAACTTCACAACACCGGAGAGACCTCGCCGGCGCGGCATCTTCCTCCATCTTTGCACATTCCCAGGGAGGCCCCAGGAAGCACTGGAAGTGGAGGCCTGTCGGGCTCCGAACCTTTTCAGAAAAACTCTTTCAGTTATCAGCCCCCACGTGCCCTCGCCGACCACGGCTCCCCTGCTATCTCGCGCCATACGCAGTCAACAGCAGGGATGCCAAGATCGTCGGCACCAAAGACGAAAGGAACACCGATGTCGGCTTCCAGAGGCACGGACCTCGGGCGCCGCTGGAGCTTGAGTCTGCTGGAAGAAGGGTACGGGACACGAGGGGGGAGAACGCAGGGCTGTGAGTGGTACACTTGCGACAACGAATTCCTCTTTAGAGGCCTACGAGTAGTCGTTTCAAATGAACTTGAATTGAAGTTAACAAGTGCAGTGCCTTGCATGCATTAATGACATATTGCGAGCAGAGTTTCAAACAATTTTTCAGCACAGATCCAGATTGAAAATGAAAATCCACTTTGTACCTTCCACGCAAAGGTTATTTTGGTTTCAACCATGGTTTCGAAAATATATATCATTATCAAGACATAATAATCTTGATAATGACATACACATATATTCGAAAACATGGCTGAAACCAATAAAACCTTTGTGTGGAACGCACAAAGTGGATTTTTTTCCAATCGAGTGGTTCCACAAAGTAAAGCCTCAAACTTTGAACCACAGATCCAGAGTCAAATTCAGCACAATTTATTTAATAAAGTGTCGATAATGAATTAACTTTTGAGTACTTAAAAGACCAAGGACACATCGAAAGTTGGGTCCTCTGAATTCAATTGTGTTTATAAAATATTACCACAGCCGGCAAGTTGCAAGAAATTGGAATCAGTAATCATTTCATTTGCCTAGGGCAATACAGCAACACTTGTTTTGAAGCAAGAGATTGAAACAATCAGCTAATTCGTCATCCAATTGGATTTTAGCCCAAAAGACTTGCGTACTAAATGACACTTAGCACATATATGGCATGCGAGTAATATTATTACGGTAAATAATAAGGAACGGTAAAGATGGGTACATGAAGTAGCCAAGCGAACATATGACAGAAAAGCAATGAGAAATCATGCAAAAGATGCAATACAACAATCAAGGAGTAGCAATTGTGGAAACGCATTTCAAGCAAAGATGTCTTTCAAAAACGAAAGCGAGAGGTTTTTTATTACCGCCGGTTTCTAGGCCAAAGAGCACAGAACCAGAAATATGACAGTAAAGATAATTAACCGGATATTAAAATGTGAAAAGCAACATTAGATTAATATTGAATTAACGTCTGAAATGAAACAAAGTGTCTATAAAAAAACGAGGACATTTTAACTATACCCCACGAATTTTAGGAAGAAAGACCACAATAAAAATATATATGCCAATTTTGGTGCAGGACACTGAATCCTCGAATAGTATACAGAAAAACTGCTGAGCCTTCAGCTTTTATGCTCGTCCAAACAGATTGATGAAGGGACACATATTAGAATTTGCAAAGGCAATATTTATAACCAAGATGTTTACTACTGGTACAACCAAATATCAAGCGAATTATTAGGTTCAAAATTGGGCACCTAATTCAGTATTTAATTGTAAATACCCAAAAAAATGGATTCGGTACACGATCATAAATGCTCAAAATTAACTAGATACCTGGTCCCATTAGAAAGCTGTAAGACAGTTTCACTCTCTGGAATTTCATGATTTGATCTTTAGGTCAAAACAATACCACACGCAGAAGATTCCTGTATCATTGACAAATGTAGCATGACGAGATGGTTTGTGTGTCTGGCTTTGTAGGAAACTTTCCACACAGCTCGCAAAGCATGAGGAGTATTATTTCTCTAATCATCACGTAAATGCAGTAAAAGCCAATATAGTTTAACTAAGAAAGCGTTTTTATCGACACATCAAATTATGGTTATACAACTGGTTTGGTAACAGGAGAAATGAGTAAATAAGTAATACTTTGGAATTGATGAGGCCAGAGAAGATGTTCCAGAAAAAAATAATTTGCAAGAGGAGTCACAACGAAAAATTAAATGAGGGAAGGTGTATCAATGGAGCAATGCTATAATTTTTAAACCTAGGCATCCAGGTACTAATAGCCTTGATATGACGAAGCTCAGGCAGGCTGCGTGTTTCATACATCCCTTGCAAGGGTTTCCATTGTTTCGCGAGGTGAAGATTGACGGGAAGACAAGGGAATGGCGATGTGGATGGAGGAGAGTGGACGAGTATTCCTTTTCTGGAAGGGACACAATGTCACATCCCCTCTTGTTTTCATCATTACGAAAATGCCCTCGGATGTCTCTCTCTGTACAGTCACTGCCATCTCCCGAATCCCTCACGGAACGAGAGATGAGAAATATGCAAAGGAATGCTTTCAGATGACGTTCCGTTCCGGACGAACAATCCACCAAGAGTTCAAGAATGTTAGTCTGGACACACGTTTCTTTTTTTCATCTTAGGCTACCAAGTGACCCATTTACCCATTTCTGGATAAGCGCTTTTGATACGGGTTAGCGGAGTGATTCAGCTGCGAGCTAAAGTAGAGTCCGCCCTCTATTTCGCTCCGGCATACGTCCACGTAAAACAAGCGACGTTGGAAACTGATTCGTCAGTGGGACACCTATTGCCGTTGCAAGTCGATCAAAAGCATTGGTATCCAAGTCATACGCGAGCAGAATCAATTCACGTGGAAATACGTTGTCACTACTGTTAAGTTACCAAGTGAACACATGAAAAGTGCTATGATCTCGGACGATTCCAGCATTCTAGAGTATTTTTGCTCCAGAGTAAGTATTTTTGACAAAACCTTACTTTAGTAATGCTTGGTTACCTTAGCAGTTCATCCTCACTATTCTACCTAGTAAAGTATCAATAAGCCTACGGAACCAAATATGTCAAGCGTAAGTCAAAAATGTTTTGAATAAGATGCCTACATATTTGTATTTGTACTTAAGTTTTTCATCTTCTCTTTATGTAATAAAATAAAACAATAAATGGCTCTTTATAGAGTTCTAATATTACACGGTAAATAACTTTTTCTGCAATTTTCACATTACAGGAAACTGGCTAAATTTGGTGATCCATGAAATTAATCGTCACATTTAGAATTTGACATCAAACACTGTTTCAATTAGTCCCAGTCTGTAATAATAATACATTTTCATTTGTTGAAAAATGTTGATCATATCACTGAACCATAATTAATTCAATTTCTTCATTGCTTTTAACCATTGTGAAATTTCTCGATTAGAACCTACTTTGCGAATAAGAATAACTTTCATTTTCCGCAAAATAATCACAAATTCTGGATTTGAAGATTTTGATACCTATCTGATTGTGAAACTGACTTTCTCATCAAATCTTTAATACAGAATACGTTGCATACGTCAGTAACTTTTTAAAATGGTTGATATGAGCTATTTGGGTGACATTTAGAGTTTAAAATCAAAGGAACTGGTCAAGAAGGAACTGGAACCACCTCATTTAGAAAATATGCACGAAGTAGAAATTAAATTAATAACATATTTTTTCCTCCAAAAGGCCGTAGTCATTATTGGCACAACAAGCTCAGAAAAATACGAACCGAATAATACCGATGCATTATTTATCGTCAAGCAAAAATATATATTAATAGTATGTTTAAAAAAATAACTAGGCTGAGGGGATTATGAGTGATTGGATAAACATAATTCCAACACCAATCAGGAGCATGCTTTGGAGAAATTGTCAAATACCATGATTGAAATATAACGGAAAAATATAAGTAAATAATGAAATATCCACTCCAATCAATAATTAGAGAAGTGATGCGGTCAGCGCTCAAACAATAAAAATAGGTAGGGAAACAATGACCAATAATGAAATCGTCAACATCATTATCTGACCGTAGTTCTTCATTTCACTGACAATATTAATCCTTTAAAAGCTAATTAACATTTAAATTAAACGTACAAAATATTTTCACGTCAACGCGAGAAAATAAAAAATAAAAACATTCTGAGTAGCCCAAATAAAAGCAACCAAGCGAAGTGGAAGCGTAAATTCTCATTGGTAGCGCAACTTGACCATGTTATTGAGAGACTACACTCACCTGCACAGCCAAATGAAAATAAAAGACATGCTTGTTCATGCAAAATGTTAGAAAAAATGCTTCTAATTCGAAAAATAATCTAAGAATGGATATTAACATGTTGAGGAATCCACGGATTTGCATTTTAATCCGATATTAATCACCTATGATGGTGGTAAAAAGTATAAGTCATCAAGTGTATAGGAGCTATGACCGGAAATTGATTAAAATGGGAATATGGCGGTAACATTGACTGGTGGTGGTATTATGGATAGATAATGAAATGCTTTAAGGTTAAATGACCGGGGATACATTTTTATGAGCATGTTACGGTCACAAAAATATGCTATGAAAATCAGAACTGCAACTTCAATTATTTCTCTAGCCTAAAACAGAACTTCTGTTGGACACTGTTAGTTACTTATTTGGTGTATCTCGAGCTATGCGGATTTTCTATAGGTTTTGTTTCCGGCAGTGTAAATAGGTGTATTTTGGGAAGTGTGAATTGTAATGTGAATGAAAGTGTGAATCTCCGGTAATCTAAACTTATATCCAATAAGGCTGAAATGCATTACTGTGCACATTAACGGGTCTATTCTCCATTAAAACATTACGGTACGAAAACTATCGCGAAAGTACTTATAGAGTACTGAGCTAAATTCCATATGCTTTAAGTACCAGTTCTGTGGATAAAATCCACTGTCGTTGTATGAATTCATAAGAATCCGTAGAGACTTCAAGTCCAATATTATTATAATTTACTCCTGCCGGATTCATAAATAGATAAGTAAACAGATAAATCACAAATAGCTGGATTTACCCTATGGCAAGAATTATTACGAAATCAATAATGGATAGATACGTATATATATTGCACTAAACTCATTGGTAATACGATGATTATAATTTTGAGCAGCTACTTTGTCCATTGTTTATTATACTATTTACATTATTAATTATTCATAATATATTGCATACTTTCGGCACACGCAGTTGCAATTCCTGGATTCACATTAACTTCAAGTATTAATCTCACTTCCTGGCACCTAATACATCCATCATTTGCCGAGTTTTTTTCTACACTGCACTAGCGCAATCTTCGTCCTATTATACCTAGATATTATTATTCTTAGATATTATTATTAGGGAGCCTGGTGGCCTAGTGGGTAGAGCGCTTGGCTTCTGATTGAAGGGTCCCGGTTTCATATCCTTTGGACACCCCACAACGAAAACTACTCGGAGTGCAAGGTGGCTCAGGGAAAGGAACTGGCCCCCCTACCCTGAATGTGTGAAATTCACATGCCTGCGGCTTATGTTAGTCCGGGGGGTCCGGGGTAAGCTTTACCCTCACCTATTCAACCCAACCTTCGGGTTGAATCACTGAGTGAGTGATTATTATTTCATCGAAAACTACGCTCTACTTTGGCAATAAAAGTATGCTTCCGCTTTGGAGAAAGATTATTGGTCTTGCTATTTATCCTTCTTTGTTATATTTTGATATAAGCTCATAAACGCATCCATCTGATGGGGTTAAGCAAACTTAACTTAAAATCAGAGTTATACAGCCAAAATCAAACACTTTGTTAGCACCCCGAAAATCCACCAATGTCTCTTACATTAAAATTTCAAGTATATCATAAAATTAAGGGCGAATGAGGGAGATTACTATACCATTCTATGCCAGCCTACCTAGATCTGTCATGGTTACATGTAGGGTATGTTAAAACTGGTCAAATGCGATGTATCACATATGTCAGCTACTACAAGCTTCTCAATATATCTACGCACTGTATCTACTGTGCTCTTTTTAATTTGTGCAGCAAATCACGTTCACATGCAATGCATTTCATGCAGAACGACGAATAGTGATTCAAAACATTGCAAACGCGATAAATATTCCTGCATTGACTTGTACGAGCAAAAGTTTCTATCCATGCAGGGCCTGGAAAAAAAATATTTACTTTCTACATGACTGCAACTACTACAGGCGACATGCAATTTAACGTACGGGTTCCCGAGCAAGGTGAGGCATGCAGGGCGAGGCAATGTTTTCGAAAAAGATGCAAGCCTACTTACCAGCGTGCGGTGCTCCAGGCGGGGGATCCGCCGAGTGGTACCGGGCGTCGACACCAGGGTCCCCGCCGGCCCCGAGCAGCACCGGCGCCAGTTGAGGGGGCGGCTCGTCCGCTGTGAGCTGAACTTCGGTCGCGCGGCGGTAAAGAGCGAACAGCGTCGCCAGGCAACGGAGGGTGATGTACTTCGGTTGCGGCTGCTGTGCGTGTTGCTGATGTGTCGGGGGCAGAGTAGTGTACTGCGAAAGAAGGGACAGAACGTTTCCAAGTCAGTGCATAATTTTCATTCATTACCATTTCTGATTTTTCCAGCTTGACGGACCATATTCGTAGCAGGTCTTTTAAGGGACTACATTCCTTGATGAAAGTTCCAGGTTGAGTACGCGAAGAACGGAATGAAGATTAATCGCAAGAGAACGAAAGCAATGAAGATTTTGGCGAAAATAAATCTATGGTAGTGAGAAACATCAATGAAGGTGAGTATTAAATAGAACAGCTAATAAAATTAAGTAGGCTGAGTTCCAACTTGAGCTAAGTTAGGCGTACAATTTACTAAAATATAAGGTGGTGTAATATGAAAGCAAAGGAGGCATTTACGAATGGGGAACAATGAGACCACAAATAAAAAGCAAAGAACAGACAAAGAAAGAGCTTTATTTTGATATTAACATTAAATGGCCCCTGAAACTAGACACCAAGAGAGAAGCAGATATTATGCTGATCTTTAGGGAAAGGTATTGTAGGTAAGGGAGCATTAAAAAATGAGTGAGTAGAAAGTGCAGTAGAGTAGATAATCCATATTCAATCAAAATCTTACCCTACCACTACCATATCAAATATAGGCAGTGGTTGCCCTTGTATTTTACTCTATTTTACAATTGGAGTGTATTCCACGCCCGACATACGCAGTTTTGAAGCAATATGGAAAGTGCACTCGAAATAGCTACCCCAGCTTTGGATGCTACAACGTGTACACTGGTAGATCTCCCAAATATTGTCTTGAAAACAAAATCAGTCACTAAAATTTGCAAAACTCAATCACTAAAACTATTGCAACAAATATTACTGCGATTTTAAGTGGACTTTCATTGATGTTGGGAGAATAAATTGAGATATTTATGGAATAAACGTATCCCAAAATCACAAAATTCTTATAAAATTAACCAGAGGAGTTGACATACTATATTTTCTTCCAGAATATCCATTAAGCTCAAAGTTTTTTTCAATTTTGTCAAAGTATCACGATGGATTAATCCATTCAAAGGCGACACCTCCGTCGACAGATATGCTAAGAGTTTATAGCCCTTGAAAGACTGCCAAGTAACGTGAATAATCAATGGATCACCCGAGGAAATTTTATCTTCAACTTCGGTGTCTGAAAAATACAAAGCAATTTCAATAGGTCGGCCCAACACGTGAATTATGAAGGAGTTAACGATCATCTAAACCCATATATTGTTATACTTCATTCCGAAGCAGGGTATTTAAAAATTACTCCTAAAATGAAAGACATAGAAGCGGTAAATATATAAGATTATGGACTATCACTAAGTTTAATATATGAAATACATAAACCTCAAAACTAACTTGATTGGAATGTTGGGAAATCATTTCTAAATCTCTACTATGAAAATCTCACTGCAAATTAAGGACAGTCGGATTATTGTGGGTGGCTCAGAGGAGGAAAATATCTCCTCGTTATCAAATATTTGTGTGGATTCTTCTCGTGCATTTAGGCTCAGAACAAGGCTGGCGTCAACGCATCAAACCCATGTTTGGGTTGATCAAAGCGGGTGAAATATTAATCGGATTAGAATTTATTATCAAAACCGATTCTCGGGTGTACTGAAACGATGAAATGTTTAAAAAAGAACAGTCTTTGACTCACCTTGCCCATTGCAGAGACGGATGAGGACGAAGAAGAGGACGAGGAGGAAGCAGCGGCCGACGGCTCCGCGGATCCCGAGCTCATGACCGTCGAGAAGGAATACGCTTCGGGGTCCAGCTCCAGCTCCAGGCCGAGGACGGCCGTCTCCAGGGCCGGGACCGTGGGGACCGCCGCCACGGGAGAGTAACCCGTGCTGTCGAAGTGGCCGCTGGCCGCCAACGAAGAGTAGAGGGCCGCACTGGGGTCGTCCGCGCTGTCCTCCCTCCTCCAGATGGAACCCTCGGTCGTGGGCGCCGCTGTCGTCCGGTGGGGGACCACGAGGACAGGGTAATGCCTCGTAGAGGACGCCGGGACCTTAGGGAGGGATAAAAGAGGGATACAATTAATGGGATTGCAAATGAGGTCGAATTCTATTCTTAACGGTAACCTCTTTAGAAGCAGAATGAGGATGTACCTCAGATTAAATTGAAAGGGACATCACCGAAAGAACGCAAATCCGTGAACTGCTACTGTTCGTCCTCTGGTGACTTTACTGGGCCACATGGCCACGTTGGTATCATGCCCAGCAATTATCAAATCTCGCTTTGGGAATGACTGATGCGTTAGCCTTAGATTTCTTAACATCGGTCAGAGGGTTTACAAAATCAGAGCCATAGGAGTACAAAAACCTAATTACTTAAAGCTGATGGCATTTATGGTTCGGGAGTATGATCGGGATTCGGGATGAATCGATCAAGTACAACTATCTATTAATTTATGATATCGGGTATTCATTAAATAGGGTGGGTATTAATATGAGTATAGAAATGTTCCCTATAGAACAAAATGGGCGAAAATCATCTTCCAAGAACGAGTTGCACTCGGTTTCACGGGTTGACATTTCATATTCCATTTGACACATCATATTTCAAATGATTCTACTTTTCCCGTTCCTACTTTAGTATTTAAGCATCACATAAGACCATACTCCCTGTATACTTTGATTTCCATATTTCTTCCTGGTATCATTCATGAATAATACATCATCCTGTTTATGCTTCTCACTAACCTAGTTCGTTATTATGGTTTTAGTTTCACAATACTTTTATTCCCTTTCGGAAATCAATACTCACTCTTTGACTTTTTTCTGCTAACTAGTTTAATTCGTTTTCTATATGTATTACTAGTAATAAAGTTAATTCAAAGATCTTCATTATGTGCCGCATTTACGCCATACCAATTTCTTTTTCGCATATTCAGTCGTAATATTGTAAAATCAGAGTGAAATCACATCAAAAAATGGATTCCACTTGCAAGTCAATTATTAGATGAAATATGATCGAAATAGAGTTTTCGCCAATTTCATTTATGGCTATTGAAACTCTTAACATAGAGCCCTCTCAGCCCCTAATTGATTTTAACAGTTTTTATATTCCCCTTTTAATCTCGTAGGAAATACATTGCATTTATACATTTCATTCCACTGAATGCAATCCTACGCATTTTGCCTACCTCGGACCTTATGCACACACTGGAGCACTACCAACTCCTCATAAACCCCGAACTTGATTATTAGCTTTGCGGTGATATCTCCTGGCACCTACGGCTATACGGCTTTGGATAAGGCAAAAATTGGATGTAAAATAAACTCATGAACATCACGAAACAAAAATATATAAAAAGACAGTATTTTTCAAACTATTGCTCACCATTTCAAGAAATTGAACTTGAGATAAAAAAAGTCTTATACCATGTCATTTGTTTTTCGACAGTATCTTAATGCCTTACCAAAATCTACAAATTTACCAGCCACATTCTAATCGACAAAAACTACAAAATATACTTTTTTAAAAATTAAACATTTCACGCGTAGGCTCATAGTACACCCAAAAATAGACCACATTACTCTAAAAGTGCTCAAATTAAGGAATAAAATATCCAAGGATATGTGGTTACGTACCATATCACGGATATAGGAGTAAAATTTAACAACACAGTAAGCATCCGTTTTTCCAGATATAACCGAAATAGAATCTTGTTCATGTAATAAGCGTAGGAAAATTGGTTAAACCGAAATATTTGGTTGTTTTTAGTAAGCAGGAAAATGGCAAAAAATAAAAACGTATCTCATTGGATTGTAGCTATTTATAAAATACTCTTTTCTATCCTTCACTAACTTAATTGTTGAGGATATTGATACTGATAGAAAATCAAAATTTAAAAATCCGGTTGGTAATGTAAATGATATTGATAACTTTAGATGCCCTTTTTATTGGGGCTTGTTTTAATAAAATAATTGATTTTTTCCTTTAAATTCGAAAACATACATTATATGTATGTTATAATATACGCTACACTAGGATTTACCAATTTTTTTAAGGTGACTAAGGTTTAGAATATTGTAAACATTCATTTAAAAAGTAATATCAATGTAAGTTAAATTAATGACTGAAGAGCAAAATTCACTGTTTGATACCGTTTGATTATAACTTATTTTCATGTTCACCGCCCTCCAAATGCTTTAATTTCAGCAACACGATATTGAAACCACCAATTTATATGAAGATAGCTTATATTACTGGTATTTTGGGATTTGCAATGACAACGAAGGCAAATAAGGTACACCTCGTAATACGATGCAGTACGTAAAGTAGATTTATTTCTCGTAAGTAAGTTCAAAATATTCAAAGGCGTAACCGTTTCCATACTCCGCTTATTTCTTTCTTTGGGACACAGGTTATCACTAGCTGAAAGTTTCGTTACGTCTGGTATTTAACTAATTGTTGCCATGAATCTTTTGTTGCAAAAGTAACCCCTGGTGAAAATGGCCACAGACGGCCACAGGACATTTATGTGGCCATGGCCACAAAGAGCCACACAAGTTTCAGGCCACGGCCACACGTGGCCACACAACATTGTGTGGCCGTGTGTGGTTATTTGGTCATAATGTGTGGCCATTAGCCTGTGGCCGTGTGTGGCCACCTGTGGCCGTGTGTGGCCACCTGTGGCCGTGTGTGGCCACCTGTGGCCGTGTGTGGCCATCTGTGGCCCTGTGTGGCCACCGGTGGCCGTGTGTGGCCACCTGTGGCCCTGTGGTAGTACCCTACCCAACTCACATACCTATAGTTAGGACAGAAATACTACTATATACACGTACAGTCCTGTATGGGTAAATAGAAAAATTTAGTGGCTGATAGGGACCTGTAGCTGTGGACGTCCAAAACAATATGCGTAGACAACTAAAACTAAATCCAAAATACAGTTAAATACAATAATGAAATTTATGTTTGCACTACTACTTTTAGGATATGGAACACACTACTCTTAGTGTCCCCTACTATCTTTTGAAAGTTCAACAACACCAGCTTTGATCCCAATATTTAATGAGCAGATACTTGTGGAACCTTATTACACCCTTTACATCCACCTACTTCAACTTTTGCATGGAATACCCAAACACATGAACCAAATTTAACTTTCAAAAATCAGGTACAGCATTAGTAAACAAAGCTACAATCCCCTAACCTCAAAAGATTTCATATTGAAATTTCTTATCAAGGAAACTCCAACAACTAACGGGCATATGCAGGCAAATAGAATAATAGATGCAGCATGAATACAAAAAAAACAATAAAGAATTCTCAATAATCAAACCAACCTTAAGGCTGCACTTACTGTAGTCTTGGTTTTACTATCTAAAGCTAACATGGCTGAAGATCAGGTTGGATTTAAAAGAATACTGATATTTTAGTACGACATCAGACAGTAAGGAACAGACGACGGAATGGACTTCCACAAAGTGACGGCTACAACCAATAATCGCCATAATATAACTTCAAGGAACAACTCGAAAGCACCATCTACGATTTTAAACAGCTGTAGGTATATGTAAATATTTATTGGCACTACTTCAAATTTCAATGACTGCATTCACTTGCCTATATAGCACACAATTGAAATACGATTTCACATTTCTGGCAATACCCAACGCGACATAAGCCAAAGTCACACCACATGGCATGGGAATCAACAGTTGCAATCTAGCTTGCTTCTTGCACAACACTGCATTTTAAAAGGTTTATCAGGGTATTCAGTAACCAAGTCTTTTAAAAGAACAATGGTCCACTCAAAGTAAAAGTATATTTTTTGAAGAAGGAGTTCTTAGAAAACTCAATGAAAGTCATAACTGCACTGAGGAAGACACAAACACAAAACATTTTTGCATTAATCGCAAAGTTGAATTGTGATCTTTTCCTAATTCCTGCATTCGTCCCAGTATGTTATTGATATAACGTGCCTGTAAAAAAATAAATGCTGTCACTTCTTATGTTAAGAATTGTGAAAAGAAAGACTATATGAAGGGCAGATCTAAACAAAAACATTGAAAATTCGTGAATTTTCTTCAGCAGTCTCACTTCGTAAAGACAAAAATTTACTCACCGTATCTTATTTGCCAATTCCAATTTTAAAGTAAGCTTCTATGTGACGAACTTCATAAAAACGCTATGCTTCGAGATCAGTTTCATTCCAGTTGCTTGCCTGCGAGCTGACTTTGCATGATCAAATTATTCACAACCATTCATGCATGAACGTTGAAACAACAATTCGCAACCGCCATTTTGAATGTAGAAGCCGATTAGCATTGCGATTGTATCGATATAGTCGATACCTTACAAAGCCGCGAACTTTTGAATGAATATTCGGTTAAAGTTGTTCGTGTGCACCAAAGTTGTGATTTATCGTTGATGATAGTGCTCTTATTAAAAAAATAAGTTTTCTAAACTGTAGTGTGTTTAAACGTATGTACTTTGAATTATATCATTTAAAATTAATTTGCACTTGTTTAAAGACATCAAATTTTTTTCCTAGAACTTTATTTCTTGTATTAATATTTTAAAAAAGCAATGGTTTTAAGTTTAACCAGAACTGAATTTCCTGTCCGTAGGTACTGAATTCATTAAATGATTATCAAGGAAGCGAAAATTAAGTGTTTCAGCTCTTCGGCTAGTCCTTTACTATAACTAAACTTCTTACGAGTTTTTGTTCATCTAAAACATCATACCGGAGTTGAGCAAAGCAAATGTGCTTAGTGAGATGATATACAGCTTGTGTGTGGCCATGCGCGGCATGCACAGCACTGTAATCCAGTAGCCCTCCCATCACAACCTTCCAATGTTGGCCCAACGGCTAAGAAATAACCGTGCAGGACAAACGTAGGAAAAATATCTTCCAAAAATGAGGAATATCCAATGGTATGTACATACTATAAGAAATGTGTATCAGTTAGAGACAGTGGCCATGATCTCAGGTGGCAAAAAGTTCTGTGGCCTTGGCCACAGGTGCCTCCTATGGCCACGGGTTATTCATGTCCATGGCCACAGAGATGGCCACAGACTGGACACAGCGGCCACAGATGGCCGCAGACGGCCACAGGATGGCCGCAGATGGCCACATAAATTTCCTGTGGCCGTCTGCGGCCATTTTCACCAGGGACAGAGACCGTTTTCTCAATGCAAATGCATCCTTAGGGTCGTTAAATTCTTAAAGAATACTTATATTCATTTGAAAAAGAACCTTATGCCCTAGAAACTTATAAAATTAAAGTGAACAGGAGTTTCTTGGACATTTTTAGTCCGGAATTCCCGGGAAATTTCACCTACCGCACGTGCACCTTCGGGCAGTAGGCCACAGACTACAATGAAAATTCTGGAAATAATGAAACCGGGCGAAGATTATTCTGGCATCCCAACTCGTCCTGAATTACCTGGAAAACAAACCTTACTACCTTGCTATGACTACCAAAAATAATTAGAGTGAAATATCCTCACCCTTCGTGCCAGATGCTCTGACACATGTTCATAAAAAATTGAAAATAGAAATGATTGATTTCATTAATAATATACTAATTAGCCCCATTTAAAGGTGTTAGCAAGCTTAAAAAAAGCTTTCAAAAGTTGTTACGAGCCTTAGTATGTTTTACACTTTAGGATTTTTGTTTTATTCTACGGTCAAAAATTCACCCGAATAGTCCTAATAGCACAACATTTTGAACGAAACGGAAAATGTTATATTTTGCATATACATATTTCAAATCTTTCACAAATTATATGAATTACATTCTATCCATGATAGCATAACTACAAATGATCCTTAACATGGATATAGTCACTGCGGTTTTAAATTTAACAAATGACTCTCACATAATTCATATTCGGTGAAACAAATAGCAATGATTAACATAGAAAAACAATATTTAACTTATTTCCTATCATCAAAATTTTCAAATTTTTATTCAAATTTAAGTAAATTACAAAAAAACTCTCAGGAGTTTTATTTTCCTTTCATGAGAAACATTATAGGCAAAGTAGATCCTATGGTACTGTTACAGATACCTACATTGGACTACTAATATGAAGAAGTGAAAGGCGTCTATATAATTTCGTGAAAGTCGTAAAATAGGTGAGAGGGGAGTAAAAGTTAATATTTTTCACGATAACAATGCTGTTGTCGTGGAAGGTCAGGTTAGAAGAATATTTGGAAAATACGGCCAGGAAAATTGAAATGGGAGAGTAGAATGATTACTTGAATTCTGGACGAAATGCAAGTAAATGGCAGCACATACATTAGGTAAAACCCTTAACTGAAGAAGATATACTTGGAAAAGGTCAGGGGAAAGAAGAAGACACCAATTTAACTTCATTTTAGTGGAGCCGAGATTCAGGGTGAGGGAGTGTAAAAGTTACCCGGGGCAAATGCTGTCAGCCAACACAACCTAGTGATAATGCAATGACATTTGAAATTAAGGAAACTCAAGAAAACGATGACGGATATATAGCTGGTAGAAACAATTAACGATACTGAAAGCCGGCTGGCCTTGAAGAAAGCATTGGAAAACCTGCTGGAAGAGGAGGTGACTATGAAATCAGTGAAAGGGAGATAAATAGAAAGCTAACCATATGGGGTTTTGAAAGAAGATCTTGGAAAAAGGAAAGTTGTGAAAAAGAAGTCCTGAATCACCGAAGGAGTTTTATGCCTGATTGATGAGGGATTTAAAAACAATAATTCCTACTTACGAAGGGTGACACTGCTGTAAAAGGATAAGTGATAATAATAAGTTGCAAAACAAGAAATGGAAACCAATTGTGTATAATGAAACTAGACAAAGGCGTAGAGATTAGCCTCGTACATGAAAATGTGGAAGCTGCCTATATATGAGAGTGAGAGAACCACTTAAATAACGAAATAGAAGATAAATTACCAAAAAGGGACAAAAATGAGGATTTTTTGATTGAAAATGAAAATACTGTGGAAAGAAGGAATATTTGGCCTCAGTAATACAACTAAAATAATCTCACAGCGAAGGTGATGGAAGGAGAGAATGCAGTCGAGAAAGATGATACTGGAGACTCACCTTCGAGATCGAAATTAGATATAGCAGTAAAGTACATGCGTCTTCTGGTATTGACAATATTCCTGCCAAAATAATAAAAAAATCAAGAGAAAATCCACTAATCAATATGCACAAAACAATTTTCGACATATACTCAACATGGGAGATACCCATGATCTTCGATAAAATATGTAGTTCGAGAAGAAAATCATTTTTCCTATTTCCAAGAAGAAGAGTGTCATGAACATTCTATGATGGCCCATACCACCAAGATATTGACGTGGATAAAAATTATTCTGGGGGTTGTTTATAATAAAAATAACTATGTGATTAGCTTCTAATGAAGAAGAACAGTTTCATAAAATTTTCTCCGATTGAAAGATTTACAGAGACTGGAAGGAGATAATAGTTGATATCTGGCAGTATCAATATGTTAGGGTATTCTAGTAAATTTTCCATTCAAGTGAGTAACTACAAACTATTTTACCAACACTTTCCACTGAATATCTAACAGCTAACATAATATTACGGTGTAACGGGTTGAACTGTGTTTCACCATTTATTGAAGTAAATTTCAAAAATCAGTCAAAGTCAAACATTGTTTTCACGGAATGACAGTTTACCGGACGAAAATTGTCTTAGAAGTTACTTTTTAAAATATGTACTTATTTATTAGGAAAAACTATTTGTTTGCACATTCAAGCACGCGTAAATGTCAACATATTGACGTAGTCAATTAGTAACTTAATGCGAAAATAGCAAAACTGTGTGCATCTACTATTAATGCTTGCAAATTTATCAGCTGCATAACAAAAAGTGTAAAGAAAATATTTGACCAAAGCTGGCTTTCGGAGTTAACCTCTATAGGGAAATTGTAGTGTAACTACATGCAATAGCCGTAGCTCCCATGAGATTTCACCGCAAATCAAGTTCGAGGTATATGAGGAGTTGGTACTGCTCCATTGTGTGCATAAGGTCCGAGAAAGGCTAAATGCGTAAGGTTGCATTCAGTGGAATGGAATTTATAAATGCAATGTATTTCCTACGATATTAAAAGGTGGAATATAAAAACTGTTAAAATCAATTAGGGGCTGAGAGGGCTCTATATTAAGAATTTCAAGAACCATAAATGAAATTGGTGAAAATTCTATTTCGATCATATTTCATCTAATAATTGACTTGCATAGTTGACTCCATCTTTGTGATGTGATTGCACTCTGATTTTACAATATTACGACTGAGTATGCGAATAAGAAATTGGTGTGGCGTAAATGCGACACATAATGAAGATCTTTGAATTAACTTAATTACTATAAATGCATATAGAAAACGAATTAAACTAATTAGCAGAAAAAAGTCAAAGAGTGAGTATTGATTTCCGAAAGGGAATAAAAGTATTGTGAAACCAAAACCATAATGACGAACTAAGTTAGTGAGAAGCATAAACAGGATAATGATTATTCATGAATGACACCGGAAAGAAAAATAGGTAATTGCTATTCGAAGTGTATAGGGGGTATGGTCTTGTGTGATGCTTAAATATTCACTCAAGTAGGAACGGGAAAAGTAGAATCATTTGAAATATGATGTGACAAAAGAAATATGTGAGGTCAACCCGTCCCTTCTCTCTTTACTCTTTCTCTCAGTACAAAAGCAAAATAATCCAGATAAAACAGAACAACCATACATAGTTGAGGATTGGAATCAATGACTCTTGCGGGTAGGCGACTGGGAAAAACTGCTAAGGGTGTCCGCAGGCGTCATGTACGAAAAAATAAGTGAAGGATATAAAATCTCGATAAGAGGCCATAGAAAACGCAATATTTAGAAAATGCAATATATTGAGGAATCAAATCCTTGCGGAACGCCTCAATTATCACCAGCAGGCTTTCATGCGTATGACCTCTTCTATAGATTATAATCTCCTCCTTGGTCCACCATATCTAATCTCCTTGGGTTCTTGCTGCTCGATAGATCCGAAAAACTATTTCCATTTTTGTAATGGTGTACTTCTGGCAAATGGTATGCGTATTAGATTTTGAAATTCAATGTGGAATTTAAGCAATAGTTAGTTTCAGAACAAAAGTTCGGTTTGGACTCCTATTGGGGCATAAAAACTATTGAAGATACTACCTATTACATCTAACTACTATTACAATGTACTTTATAATGATGTACCTCCCTCCTATTGAATGTCAACGGGTACCTCTGCTAGTAATAAGTAAACCACGCTCATACGTCATCTCTATCATTATGTTAAGGTCAAGGTTCTTAGCGTCTTATTTTGGCATCCTTAATTTCTGACCCTGCTAGACTATTGGCTCAATATTTATGATAATTCTTCCCATGTCATCATACTAACTCAGCTTCCTTCATACTGAATACGTTGCCTACAAATTTCTAGCCTAAAACCTCCAGCGACGTTCGGGTTGCCACAGGGTATATGTTCATTTTTTATTCAACCACCAATGCATATCTCAGTAATTATTATTACAGGTGTATTTAAAAATTGATCATCACACTATTTCTAAAAATTTTAATGTGTTTAATGATATATGTACCTCCTGAATATAATTTTTTTCGCCCTTTGAATAAATAATTTTATTTCACAGAACGTATCATTTTCACTGGGCGGTATACATCAGTGTTAAAAGATAAAGTACTGTGAATTTCTCCCGAGTTAATTGTAAGGATGTAAACGTAAAAAAATGCAATGATTAATTTGATCAAATAAGTGCCTTCCTCACGGCAGATGATGATGAGAAATGAAGTTAATTAGTGACACTGCCTTATCCGTCCTTGAATTTCTCTTCTGAAGGCACCAAAGTCTTGGCACAATTTTAATTACAGGCAACTCGAACACGCAAGGCATAGGATTACCCTCCCATCTTCACAATGCACTCATATTGCCTTATGAATTTCATCTCTTTTCTCCATCCTAAGATATTAAACTATTTCCCGAATTCATCAACATAGAAAATACTCGCAATGCTTGGAAGAACAGAGTAGTGTTAAAACCAATCAACCAGTCTTAAGAACCAGGTCGGTGACGCACTAGCCTGATAGCCGAAATGTCGTCGATTCGAATACCCTCTTTGACATATTTGTAGTATTTCCTTACTTATGGATTTAGATGTTTTACCTGGTGTATTACGCCCTAGCAGCCGGAGACCAGAAAGACTGAAAGTTCGACTACTGCTAAGAACTAGTACCAAGAAATACCAATGGCCACGGTATTTGAGTAAAACTGAAGAATTCGATTAAACCTCATTTAAAACCGATAAAAAAACTACTACCGAAATATCGAAAAAGTCAAATGCAATATTTAATTCGATATATTCTGCATCTTTTGGGTTCGAGGCTCATTATATTTTCTTAAGGGAATCAAACATTGCAGTTTACGACGGTTTAATTACCAATGGCCATTAATTGTCCCCTTGTCAGCTGATGGAATTACCGCCAAAATGCATGCTCTTATCCCAAACCAAAGAATGTCATTTTCAGTTCAAGAGGTTCATTTATATTTTATTTTACCACGCATTTTCACACACCCTCGAAGCATTTAACCAGTGAATTAATTTTAATTTCATTATTTCGGTTGAAAGATCAATGAAAACAACTATATTTATTCGTGTTCAAGTAATTGATCAATTGCAGATTACAATATTCGGTCAATTCGGATCTACAAAAGGACGTTTATAACATATATCATCGAATATGTGTTTGTTCTGTTACGTTTGGCTTCGGAGACAGAAGTGAAATAACTATATAGGGATTTAACTACAAGCACATCTTAATTTATCTCTTAATTTAGATTTCTTAAACCTCCATCGTCCATCATAGAAATAACGGTATTCGAATTTTGGACAGATTATTACTGATTTGAAATAATACGCGTTATTATTAATCAAAATATAGTTGCAAATAGTTAGTGCTGTCAGTGTTCACAGTTAAATCATTTCCAAAATATATAAATAATCGAAATACTAGACATGAGGGAACACTACACTGAGTCCAAAAACCCCATCTTAAACTATATACCTAGCAATAAGATGATTAATCTGTTACTGCTGTTTCTTGCAGTTTTTTACAGTTAAACAATGGCAAACAGTCTTTTTACATCTGTAAGGACAAACAGAACACCTGGACATAGATTATTCTCCGCACCGGGCTCAGTTGTTGGTGGTGATTCCAGAGAAGTACATATTGGGCGCAAGTTCAGGTGATAGGTGGCATACCTACCCGCACTTGGATAGTCAGGAGAAATATGGAGGAATGTTTTCCGTTATTTCCTCATTGAATACTCCATCAAAGGCATTGGTGAAGATTATAGGGATTTACGGAGGCAGGAATGGATAGAGAAGAAACTGTTAATCCTGCTGGAAAGATAAAGGCAAAAACACGGAGTATGTGCGAATACAGGGGAGAAAAACCTGGCGCTGGTTTTAATCTTCTTTCAGATAGGAACCAAGGTGCCCAGAGTTTTAAGCCCCATTTGATCAGAAGCCAGTTCAGAGGATGGATAGTCCCCATTCAAATGGAACCCATGTAAAACTAATAAGAAACATGCACATCTAGAACTCCGTAAAATCCTTAAATGATATTGAACCCAGATATATATACTTTCTCAACGATGAGGATAGAATGCAGGTATTGGAGGAATCATCGGAAATGAATAGGAAAGCCAGGTCAACCATATTTGTTAGTACCGTAATACTGGCTTTCTGATTACGAAACACACGCATGACGATGTATTTACATTCGATTTAACTTAGATTAGGACAGGGGTAGCGAACCTTTTGGAGATCGAGTGCCAAGGTTTTTTTTATAAGAGTATACTTGCTCGAATTTCGTGCCAACCCATCAAGTGAGATAAAGGTATCGATCGAGCGCACTCCTAGCTCCACGTGCCACTTTGGGCACGCGTGCCATAGGTTCGCCACCCCCGGAATAGGATGACGAACAATGGAATGCATTTTTAAAATTTATCAAATAAGCGCATCAACTCGCAAATGAACACGCAAACATATGTACTTCAAATAGTTTACGTTTGGATCAGTTTTAGTAATCGAATGCACCTTCCTTCTGACAATCCTTTAAATGACACTAGGAAGATTAATTAGTTCCACTTCGATGAAATTTAAACGATTTTATGGTTATTTGTGTTTTCAAACATACGCAGTCTTCTATGGCCCAATCACATCCCAAGCATCCTTATTCTGACTATTTCCACCCATCGGCTTTCCATGCCTCCTCAGTACATTCGAAAACCGTTGCTTTTTACCACCGAAACAGTTGCACATTCCTTCCCCGCCTAATCCATCTGAAAAACGGGTAACAACTTCACAATTTCGCGAGCTAACCAATCTTTGGCTCCCCCCACGTCCGATGGGAGATCTTAGTTTTCATCATATACTCTCTCTCTGTCTGCCTCGAATGATTTCTCACTCCAGTGTATCTCCCACCCTCTCCCTCCCTTCATCACCCGCCTCCAGTTCAATCATTCTCTCCCCTCCCACTTCTACACACCCTCTCCCACTTTTATACACTCCCCCTCCACACTCCCTTCCAAAAGTTGAGCACTCTTTTTGGGTGGAAAACCCGAGGAAAAAAAAAGTATCTCCCACCCTTTCTCCACTTCATTCTTCCTCGCCGACCCACCCAGTGGACAAAGAGTGCCCACTCGGCACAATAAATCCTATCTCGCGGCTACAATCGAGGGGGAGGGATGAGGAATCATGCCCAACTCCCAACGGATTATATGGGACAAAAAATCCAAAGCGCAAGTGTTTTTGATTAATAGGTTGCCACGACAACAAAGCGAGTTTCGAGGTGCCCATGATATTTCCCGAAGAACTCCTAATGGTGTGCCCGTGGACCGTAAACACAGGCACACGTCCGAGACAAAGAGGCAAAGAGGTGTGCGTAAGCTGAAACCTGGCGCATTCAGTTCAATCTTCCTCCGCGTCAGAATTTTCTTCCATTGTATCACTCGTCTCGAGAAATAAATCTCCAATCGCCGACAATATTTTGCGGTGAAAACTTGTGGTCACTAATGCGACCCAAAAGGACTTTCCCTCATTTGTTTTAACAAATGGATAACAAAATAATTCACGCGTAAAGTTTAATATAACTTTATAGAGCTCTTTCTCCAACAATAAATACGAGGAATATAGTACGTAATAGGTTATCTGAATAAACGTCAATCATATGTTGGTGAAGGGTATTCGGGCAATTCCCCGGATCACACTCAGCATTTCTGCTGACGTTTCAATGGGCGAATCGCCGATCTTCTTCAACGTTGGAACCCTGAAGACGACGGACAACTCGGCCATCCCGAATAGCCTTCACCAAAACCATACCCCAGGAAAGCATCCGAATTTTCTTCACGTCAATCATAAGTCTGTAAAAACACTTATGAGAAGGAAGTTCTATTAAATTTAAATATTTCAACTGTATATAATGACTGGTAAGTCTTTAGATAATGTTAAGTCTTTCACCAATACCTCCAACAGTGGATATAGGATCGGGTACGTTTGGGGGTCAAGAAACTCCTTATTTCGGAACCAATACTAATAGCTGACTGATAGTGGCACTAAGCTTCCGTCCACCATAATTCAGCTCTCGAAAATCCTAGCCAAGGACAACAAAGCATATAACAATATAATATATATATTATATATGGCATCAAATTCTGGTATCTTTCTTTAGGGCAAGCAAGGGAATAGGTACAAGCAATATACTCAATTGAAACATGAGTGAAAACAGTCAACATTCTAGACTAAAATGCCTAATGAATACTATGTTGTTTATCCTATCAGTATTCTGTTCACAATATTCCTTTTTCTTAAAGAATACAAAGTGTATAAAGATTGGTAACATACCAGTGAATAAGATTTTCTGCCGAATGCTGGCATCGCACTCTAAGTTTACGTGAACATATATTGTTTATCGTTTAAGTTAACAGGCTAAGCTAAAAAATTTCTTTTGAGTTAACGATACAGGACATCCCCATGGAAACTTAAACAAACAACAAAGAAGGAAGGATTTTTGTCGGCATAAAATATGTATGTTTCATTCAATCGTACAAATAAATAACTAATAAGAGGTCTTGCATGTTATAAACATATTTAAATTAATATATCTTTGCTAATTTACACACGTACCTCTGTCTCCTTTATATAGAAAACCCTTCAAACATAATTATCTTGGGAGAAGGTTGAATGCCCGCAAGTTTCCCACAGGTTAAACTTAGAACCGAGAATGGCAATCTGTATAGAATAAATGCTTAAGCATTCGTCAAAACTCTTTTCAGTAAAAAGAAAGCGATGAGGAGCATTCCTCACCGTTTTACATTCTATAAAAGGTTAGATTTTAATGATTTACGGACAGGGGTTTGGTTTGAAGACAACATAAAATTAGATTTGAGATCTAAAGAGTAAAGTACAATTTTTCGTAACTTTAGCACCATGAACTTATCGCAAGAAGAAAAGTTTGTTCTTAAGTGAAAGACTAGTGTTGGGTGAAAATGTGTTCTTACGTTTGAATTCAGAAAGGGGAAGGCATCTAATGATTACACTTCATTGATATCAAAATAGTGTAAAGTATCTACAATGAAATGGGGATGTGTTCGCTTGCGTTGCTTTACTGAAAATTTTTTTCAAACGTTTCGCTGAAAGCAAAACTATTTTAGATTAGATTTTGACAACCTGAAGAAACGCAAAGCCAAGAAGAAAGAATAGAATTGATATCATGGGTGGGATGGAAGGAATATTAATCATAATGGTCATATAATGTTTCAATATCTTGGATAAATACACACGTAGAGTGTGCATTAATAATTTTACATTAAATTGAAATGTCGCCTGTTTATTAGAACCTACAAAATAGATATAATCAAACGAATGAACTCTCGGTATGTCGGGCTTGGAAATGTACGAGATTATCGAATCACCTACTTAACTACGACAACCCGAATACATGCGAAATATTGTGCAATTATACACAGTGTATAAAACTTAAGGTCTATTGGAAAACTGTCATCTTTTATAAGAGATGACCTGGCCCAAAAACAATACATAAGAATTTACGGAACAACGCTTCCCATCAATTAAAATAATAAATTAACATGATAAGTAATGTTGTTGTACAAATCCACAGGCACCGACTCCCGAAGCGATAGATAGCATCTTCTCCGGGCGAAGGATGGATACACGATTACTTACGGAAGGTTAAACCAAATTTAAAAAAGTCTATATTCCGTCTTAGAAAAGACATGACTCATGGAAAAAATCATTCTCTACGATGGTGACGAATAATTTTAGCGGATTATTTTCCCACTGTTAGTCAATAATTGCAAGGACGAGAAGGGTTTAGGCGGCCCAATTGGCATACACTATTATTTTGAGGAAGTTGACGTTTCGAGAGGAAATTGCTCTCAACGAGAACGCAGTTAAGGATCGCTACAAATTGATGCGGAAAACCATGATTATGATCCGACCTGGGCCTCTTACCGTCCTTGTATAGCTCCCGGTTAAACCAACAGGATTGCCATTGGCGGAAAATTTTTATCAACTCTCCACCAAGCCACGCGGTGGCAACCCACTTGACCCTTCGGAAATGTACATCCTGAACAGTGGTGGCAGAAAGGAAAGGAGGAGAGAGAGGTGGGAGGATGTTAGTCGATTTAGTAAAGGAGTAATTTTCACCCCGACAGATCATCACTCTGAATAAAAAAAGGAACTCGGATCACCGCAAGCGATTTGCATCACGAGATGAGGAGGATTGAGATAAAATCGTTTGCGCTCGTTTTACTTTTCATTGCCTTTTCCACATTTTTTCGGTGACCAACGCTCAATAGCTCTGCGCCAAAGGAAAGGGGCGAGGGAACAGTGGTGATGGCGGGGAAGGGATGCGATGGGGAGGCGAAGACAGCAGTAACGCAGAGTAGGCACAAGAGAGTAGGCACGCAAGTACAGCCTGAGTTCCGGAGCGAACCTATTTCTATGCATGAACAGAGAGAAGAGGGCCGGATAAGTGATGCTTCAATTTAAAAAAGATATAACATCCCCTTAACTTCGACTCCCCCCTTCAAAAATGCAACTCACATCTATCGGCCCCACCCTAAACAATTCAAGCATCAATGCTGGACTGTAACAAAAAACAAGGAGAAAAGACGTCGCAGATAAAACTGAATTTAAACAAAAATAAAAAGCAAAACAAGCTGCACAACATATTATCGCGCTGCATTTGGCAGAGTTATGCTGCTCACCGCGGCAAGCCAGAAAATTCTTACACGTCGCTTGATAAAGAGTTTTCACCCTTCACCAACGGGAGGGAGGGGACGATGAGGGGGGTGACGGAAGTTTTTGGAAAGTGGATGGAGGGACCAATGGGGGTTGGAACGCATTAAAAAAAAAGATGACGGACGAGGGGGAGAGAGAGAGAATGAGTGACACAGATTATATGAGAAAGGGTGGAAAAACAAATGGACCGGAAGATTGATTGATGATTCGAGGAAAACATCTACACGGGCAAACTTTTCTGCTTGCACAACGTCCAAGCGCTGATTTCCGCTTTTCATTCCAAAGGGTTTATTAACTGAATCGCTCGTTGGGAGCTCCATTTAAATTACCATCCACTTTCCATCTTGCGCGCTGAATCTCCCTTTTTCCTTTTCACGTCTTCCGAAACATCTAAACGCAAGGAATGAGAAGCAAAAGACATGTCTTTCTCCCAAAACCCCCCACCATCTTTAGTCCGTGGATTCATTGTGGGATACCGTGGCGAAGCGTAGACCTGCGTGGTATTTCAAGTCAATATTCAATGATCAATACCCAGCGTTATTTTCGTTGTGATCGAAATATCGGATAAGATGCATTGGGCGTTGATATGCATAAATAAATACCTACACATATATGTATGATGAGTGTTGTATTTGTTGATGAGTGTGCATTCAAGGATTGCGAAGTAGCCGCCAATATCTTAGCGGAGTCATCCGCTGGCCTGCACAATACGCACTATAGCAGAATTTCCACACAGGATAAAGTCCACCCCGAGCGAGACTCGAACCTTGGTAGCTCAAATGGCAGAGGCCTTAAAAGAAGCCGTGATAACTAAATTGGTAGAGTAACCGACCGGAAATCAGGATGTTCCAGGTTTCAAACCCCGTCAAGCTGGATTTTTTTTCATTTTGAAAATTTTGCTAATATTGTTCGATTAGAGAAGACAACAATTCAAAATATTAGTTTTCCACGGTCTCATCAGCTGTCCTATGGTTCAGCAGTCAAATGGCGGGATGATATGATACATGTATGGCTAATAATGCTTTTAAAGCACGATGTAATGCATGTTTGGTGTGAATTCACCCCTCGCCACACACCTTTATGTGGGCTAGCGGGTATTGAGTAGATGTAGATGTATGGCTTCTGTTAATACATATTTTTGTTATGAGTGTCTGCAAATTTGGAGAAGAATAATATCATATGATTATTTACATATAATCTTTATGCATGAATACAACTACAATGCCCCATATTGGGTATTGTAATTTTAACCCTGATATGTATTGAAATATCACCCAACATAAGTGGAGTGATACGTTTGCGTCTTCGTGTGTTTCCACTTACGGACACAAAGGGATATGCGACAGTGGGGAGGGGGGATATATATCCTGGGGATCCTACCCGACCGTTCGTCCCCCTGTGGGTACGAGAGTGTTCACGTGTGCGTGTGTACTGGTGTCAACCGATACGCGGCCCCTCGCATTGTTTACACCAAGCGGCGATCAATCTCTAGAACGCCGCCGTCGCCATTTATATATCATTTTTCACCGCACGCCCGCCCTCTCGTGATTTATGCCGCCGCCGCCACTCGTATCTTTTCGTCCATCTCTTTCGCCGCGAACATTTGGAAAGAGGAACGGACGAATTTTGAGCGGGAACGGGGGAAACAGCGACGGCGACATCTAGGAGGGATCGAAAATTAATTCGAAAAAATTTTGACGACAAAAATAAAGCGTGAAAATATGAGAAACAACGACGGCAGCGCTAACTGGATCGCTCATATTCCCGTCCCTTTCCCTTAAAAGGGCTACATGAGTTTTCTCCTCCCTGGCCTCCCTTAAAAATTCATAATTTGGGCGCACTTGGAAAACTTCTCGTCGATTCTGAGAATAAATTCGACCCCGAGAATATAGTTTCGTCACCAAGATGACATTATGGAACGACAAGGAATGTCCTTCCACGACGTGAATTTGGCTTTGAATGTCAGACACTTTTTTCAATTTATTCAACGGTTTTTTTGCTTCATAAATGATCGGTATTTCCAATTTATATTCCAAATTACCTGCCTCCCTCCCTTCTCTTCCACGCCCACCAGACACCTTAAAAGCCCATTGCTCCAAAGGGTTAGTGATACGAGGTGGAAAAATGCAAATACAAAACGAATGTAAACTATAATGGCGCTTTGTTTTTCATACAAGTAGACTAACATTCAGCCACCCCCTGACGCTGCGGAATTTCTCATAATTATTGTACAAGTATTGGCTGGCTTTTTCGTGAGTAACCACTGCCTGACATTCCCTACCCCGTGAATCCTTTCCAAGAAATAAATATGGGCACACATTAAAATTCTCTTTGAATTTTTAAAGCATCCAGAAAGACATAAAATAGGAGAGCTTCATTCTGTCTAGTAATCATATTAAGTTAAGGCTCTTTTACCAGTATTAACAATTTTTAATTTAAAATTTTTCATGCTAATAAATTAAAATTATTGATCCACTGGAAGGCACATAAGCGAATCCAGAATTGGCCACTAGCCAAAACCCCATCAATAGCCATGGACAGAGGGTGTGCAACATCCATCCAAGGAGGTTTAACAAAGCAAACCCTTTAAGCTCAAGGACACTTGAAAACAGTTAGTACCTATATGTTCATAAGAAAATAATAATTACCAGCGTCTGACATAAAGCAGTAAATATTTCCTTTTGCATATTATTTTAGAATCCGTTTTAATTTTATATTAAGTACTCGTTTAGCAAACAAGCAGCATAGCTAGGTCTCCATTATAAGATGTAAAGTGATGAATGATTGTATGAGGCTCATAAATTGATGTTTTTTCGTTTCAAATATGTTGAAATTTTGATAAAATAGTGAAAAAAATTAGAATTTAATTACCACTAGTGCTATCGTTTTTAAACGTTTAATTACCACTAGTGAAATTATCCATGGGCTTTCTGCAACGTCACTTTCAAATTTTTTCACATGAATCCTACGCGGAAGTGTTATCGTAAAACTACTTATGTGATTTCAGTTCGTGGCACCAAATATGGAAAACTAAGATCGATAAATTCATATGCAGTATTACCACATGCACTTGCATTGATGTGCGGCGTTGCCACATCCTCTTACGGTAGCTCGCCGAGTCAAGCGTAATTGTAGCTGGAGATGTATAAGGAGAGAGTTGATATCTCAATTGATCTAAGCGGTCTGTGTACTACCACGAATAACACATACTAACTAAATAACCATTAAATGTTTTTTTTTTCATTTCACTCTAAAAAACGCCTTTACGAATACACGATTACTCGAAAAAATCCTTACTATCGTCTACTTTATTTTTTTGTAGTATCTATTCTTCTGACCGTACTTATAATTTTAAACTTCGCCCACAGCGAGAAGAAACTTCTAGCCCTACAGGTTGACGTTTTGTTTGCTTTGGTTTAGGTGGATTTCTTAGGGCTTTATTAATGAAATTTTCTGGCCACTCTACTTCCTTGTAAATGGCTACAATTGAATGTATCTAATCAATTGAAATGATAGTTATGCAAGGTTTGTGTTTTGCGATTTCCCGTCGTATAGGTTCTGTAAAGGTTTTTTGGATCTTACGCCAGGTCAATTTTTCCATCTATGCCAACATTTGAAAAACGACTCGTTTTCCATCCTTAGTGACGTCTGAATGACAAAACTGATATATTTTTTATTTTACGGGTAGTTTTACGAGAAGGTGTGAACATGGGACCTCCACTATTACCAGCTATTGTGAACTTCTACATGGAAGACTTTGAGAAGTAGACCCAAACTGAGCCCAGGAGCGGCCGATGTACTTCTTTAGATGTACAAGACACCTCCTAGGTTTGAATGGGCACCTTGGACTCACTATTTGAGCACATTACCAGCCAACACGCCGGAATTCAGTTCACAATGGAGAAGGAGGAAAACAGCCATCTCCATATCCTAGCTATCCGGATCTGCAGAAAGAAAAATGCAAGCTTTGGGCATAAAGTCTACCGGTATCCTACCCACACGGAGTTATATGTAAACGGGCAGAGCCATCATCATCTATACCAAGGAAATACGGTACTATCGGCATTGTTTCAGTAGGCGCAGTTCACAGCCGATGAAGAGAGCTTCGACAAGGTATACTATAGATAAGGTATTAGACAGACCTGTAGTTAAGGTGTACCTGCTTTATTTCGCCACCATATCCGGGAAGGTTCACCGTATACTCAGGCGTAACGACATAAAATTGTGCATTTACCATCTCTGGAAGTAAGGGACTATGTAGTAAAGGCAAAGAAACCAACTGAAGATTCCAAAGCATACCAAATCCCCTGCGAGTGTAGTTAGGTCTAGGTGGGAGCAACCAGCAGGACAACTGAAACGCGGCTAAAGGAACACAGGAAAAATTTACGCTTGGCACAGCCGTAATAATTGGCTGTGGCCGAACACAGAATTACGAGAGGCCACTCGATTCAGGGAGACTAGGCCGAACTACTTTCTGACGCTCAAGGTTACTTGGAACGGCTTACCAAGGAGGCCACTGAGATGCACCTCAATGACTAAAATGTAAATGGTGACGCTGGTATTCACCTCAGTAATACGATACCTGGAAACTTGTAAAAAAATGCATTGAAAATATAAGGGAGAGCCGTCAGCCAATGGAATGTCTCAGAGATTCTTATCCACCCAATTTGTAACGGCATTCAGACAGACGTGAGGATGGTAAACAAGTCGTTTTCTGATACGTAGGTGGAGGTGGAGGCATTGACCTGGTGGAAGACCCGAGAAACCTTCACACGACCTATACCTCTGGTTTCACCGTTTGATCTGGTTTCATCTTCTTTTTACCGCTTTGTTGTTGCTCTATGCAATTCATTATTTTTATTTTTTTCAATTAATATGGATGGTTAATGCTTATTTTATAATCGTATGAGTCACGCCAGAACTAAAAAGGTGGTTTGCTGAACCGAAAAAAGAAGTTAATACTGCTCATCGTGGAAAACAAAATTATATTAACAGGCTCAATGTCAAAACATTCCTGAAACAAGCTGGTAATTTAGGTTTGTATCGGTATGCATAATTTCACATCAAATCGATAATTTAATTATTGGAAAATCAAAATAAACCTGAAAAAGATGGACAATTGTTTTCTTTTCAAAATTAAAATGCAATGAAAAGCGTCTGCAGCACTTTTACCTGTTTCCCGTTGAGGAACCATGTCAGGTTTGCAGCGGGGAAAGATGAAGGAGACGTGCAGTTTGCTCGAATTCTTTCCCCGGAAGAATATCTCGTCTTCTCAGTGCTCACAATAGGTGTGTCGTCGGGTAGATCTGGAAATAGGAACATAGTGGAATCAGTACCGACTTTAGATTTCATAATCATACTTGCTGTTCAATAATTGTCGAATTATCAATAACTCTAAATAATCTGGATATATGTAGATGCAAATTCCAGCTAAGTCCATAGCCCGTTCATAGTGATTTTTCTACCTTCTGAGAGCGGAAAATAGAGATGATTGCAGAAATAAAGATTTTTTACGTACTTAAGCGATATTAGTGTTGGTATTTGTGAAAAAATACAATCAGACATCGGGGACAGAAGTATAATGAAAAGAGAAATGGGAAAAAAGGTCGAACATTCGTGCTTTAGTGGGACTTAATTTCGAATCGATACTTTTTTTTGGGAGTTTTGGGAGAAAAAACTATCTCGTCATCGACGTTTCACTTCAATCCCACATAATTCTAGGAATGGAGACCCATCAATTCTCGATTTAATTATTTTTTCAATGATTCGTCGGAGAGCATGCTTCAAAATTGATTTCGAATCACAATTAAGTACTCTTCATTATCAATTAACTACCTTTCAACAAGCAATATGTTATTACAAGTTAATTGGCGACCACCGAGTTCATGGAATATAAAAAACTCATTTCCATAACACGTCATTATTTTGTAAGACCAATATTACTCCAATGTACAAACCGAGGGTTTAAAAATAAGCAAGTCCCAATTGTATGAAAATACAGGTGATTTTTTCCCGTTCGACCAGACTATTTCGTAAAGTATCACGTAATAATTTGTATGGAGCATCCAACACTCACCACCAATTACCAGCTATTTATTGATTATCGTACGATGAATAAGGTTTTCAGCCAGAAGCAAGAGAATATTAAACTCTTAATAATAACTAAAAAAACAATAGTAATTTCAAGAAAAGAAAAAGTAGTAACCACCAAAATTCTGAGTTCTACTTTTTATACAATGCTATTACCATGACTTTTTCATGATATTCCACTTATGTTTATTAAAATGAAACACCAAACTATCTTTGACCGGTAAACTCTAAAAAATTATAATTCTACTATTTAAGTTGAATTCATTATTCACAGTGGTTTTCTTTATTTATAAAATAAATTTCTCCCCATTTTTTGAATTCAGATTAAAGGCTTGAATGATTAGAAAGCTTCAAATGCAAAAATTTAGATTTATAAATTTCCTCGGGTTGATCTCTGCAGAATATGAAATACACGTATGGCAATCTTCAGCATAGTATAATAATAGTACTTACAGTTAAATGCTTGAATAAAAAATATTTTTTGTATAAAGGAAGATTAATGCTTAACTGGAGGTTTCTGCTGTGTTCTGGGTTCTTGGATCACACCATTTTTTGAGTTTTCGCCAATTAAATACCGGTATAAGCAAATCGAACTGAAGACACCAGCTAGACTTCTCTCGCGATCTCAAGATAACAAACGTGGCAAAAATCTGAAAATCTATAGATCCCGGGAAAAAAATGTTTGCTTGCATACTTTTCTACACGAATACTGCAATTAACCTCTAATGAAAAGTTAAATTTGTCATTCGCGTACATTATGTAGCATGTTCTGTTCTACATAATGTAAAATACTTGCAATTACTTCATGCATTTCACTAATGGAAGGAGTGCAGAACTATTGTCAATAAAATAGGTTTTTTTACTCTGCATTTAACTACTCCAATAGACGTGCCGATCCATCCTCTTCGACCAAGCAACAGGGATGTTATTTAATTTACGGCTCAGCAGTTTCACTAAGGTTAGTCCCAGCATTTATTTCTTTAGAAAGCGAAGGCTACTGCGCACATATCTGGATTCTGGATTGGCAGGAATTCTCGCCAAGAGGAATATTCTTCCAGGAGCTGTATTAGTATTTTAATTTTTACATTGATTTATCACAGATAGAAGTAGTAAAAACTTATATCTGTACGAGACAAATGTCTATAACGTCAGCAGGTTCCACTCTGCTTTATTAAATAATAGATTTTATATAAAACTACATCTAATAATCACCAGCATATGTTCATGCAGACGAGTCTTAGAGCGAGAGAGGGTAAACGCAGGCAAAGAAGAAGCATAGAGAGACTCAGCTCTCCCTGACAAATGGCTACACTGCACAGGAAATACCCTCCTCAAGATCGAGGGTCTTGCGATGAAGAATTGAGATTCAAACCCCATATCAAATAGTTTTTAATATGATAAGATCTCACCTTATAATTATTTTATAGGGTTATATAAATTATAACATAACTGTGAATATTTGTTTTTTTTGCAGGAGACCTTAATGTTTATACCACGCCTAACTAATTTCCGAGTTGTTATTTGCAATCTTATTACTTTGAGGCCTACTTTATGTCTGATTAACCTAAACCATTTGTTAACATAAATGCTACCGTACCTACTTTGGTTATAGATTTAGATTAACTATATAAGAAACTACTTATATAATAACAAATATCCAAAACTAGTTTTCATCAGTAAATTGCTGGAAAAAGCATAACTATAGCCGTTTTTTAATCAGATAATAGCTAAGCATGTGTGGTGAAATTGGACCCAAGAACGGAAAAATCGTACTCTATCATAATACTAATATCCAGCAATTTTTTAATTTTCTATTATCAAGACACAATGGAACTTAGTAATCGTTATTTAAAAGAATCACCTTAAGCAATATTTGCAACGTTCGTTAACATATATACACGTGTATGTCTTTTGACGTGGGTTCTCTTTCAACTTAGTTTGTCGCAATCAGTGGCTAGGATAAAAATCGTGGCTAGGTTGGCAAGTTTACTTGGTGGAATTTAGACATAGTAAAAATAAAACTACTTGGTTAATTCCACAATTTATTTGGATAGACTCTACCGGTTTAAACCTTTACAGTTCATCATCAGGAGTGGTGATGAAGATGATGTAGGTTGAAACCGGTAGAGTATATCTAAATAAATAGTGGAATTAACCTAATACTTTTATTTTTACCATTGGCTAGGAACACATTTAGTAGGAATTTGATACGTTAATCCATCTTGTGGATCAACATGGTTAATTTACTCGAGTCCATTGGGATCGCTAAAATATTTCTCTTAACGAACACCTAGCACATGTATACTGAAACCAATAATGATTAAAACAAGACAGATGTAGCCAATAGAATAGTTCATGTAAAGAAACATGCCGATGAAAAGATTTGAATTAGTGTGGAGAATTGTAGCATAAGAACGGTAAAGATAAAATAAATAGTTGGCGTAGGTAACAAAGGTTCAAAATAACCAAGTTCTAATAAACGTAGACGGCAAAAATAAATCTCATGAACACATTAAAGAGAATAAGACAACCCAAGCTGCATTATCTTGAGACATGATGGCCTGATGAAGACAAGTGGACGGGAAAGTGAAAGGAATAAATGGTGGCATAAGTCCTCGAATGAAATATAGGAAGCACCCAGTGGAGGATACATAACAGAAACTGATCTCAACCAGCTTAATGACTGATGATCCGTGATGATAATATTAAAGTATATTAAGCAGGAAGGAGAGTGTGTGTGAGGGTAGAGGGCACCAAGTAGTAAGCCCGAAACCAAGTTAAATCCATAATTCAGATTCGAATCAAGCATCAAAGCACACTACGCACAAGGCTAACGCAGTCCACGAGGGATGATAATGGTGTAAACAATACATGTGAGGGGTAGGGTTGTAAATCGCATGGAGTATCAATGTATCTGCCCACAAGCATAATAAATTCAATATTAACGGTAAAAATCATGCGAAAGCCAGTTGTCAAATTGATAGTTCGGCGAAAGCAGGCATAACATCGATTCAATCATCAATAAACTTTCCAAAATGAATTATTTTCTAAAAACATCGTAAAGTCACCAAATAAGAGGACACACGAGCCCATGAGTAGGAAATTCCAGAATAAAGGGAAATTAAAAAAAGTAAAATCGACGTCAACGAGTGTTTTATGTTTACGTTTCTAAATGATATTGTTTGAGACCATTCGGGGGTTTATCATCAGTTTAGAGATTACAGGGTTTCAAAGGTGCAGTTTTTTTAGATTTGTGATAGTCCTATTTGTGCAGTAACACCAGATAAAAGATTTATAAATTACAGTTTAGACTATTGAAATAATTAGGAATTTTTTTTGGAGATTTTCAAAAAACGTATTATGATTTTCTATTTCGGCTGAGTTTCCCGTACCATTTCTACACGAACGCATCTGAAGCATTTTAACTTACGAGAAGCTGCGTGAGTTTTGATAACTTAGTTCTGGGCTTGTAAACCATTTTTGAGGCTTGATTGATTCATTTGTACTAATTGGTATAATTGAATGGCAACATACTTTAATCTCAGTTCTTTAAATATCTCCCTGATATAATACAACATGGAGATTTGTAAATGTATTTTTTTGCAAATATGTACCCTTGATAATGCACTGAAAAAATTAATTGAACAGTCACCAAGGAAATCGGAGAGGATGACATAATAATAAGAGCCAAATCTTGTGCAAAGTCACCTTTAAAACTCATCCAAAAAACTCACAGGCTATTTATTCTAACAGTGTCTAAAGATGATCAAAGAATTCCTTTCAGATGTCAAAATCCGGCTGGTGTGACATATTTTTCCCATGCTTGTCGGGAATTTTCCATTATTATATATCAGAATAGTCATAACCTCTGAAATTTGCACGCATTTTTCCTTTGCGCTCATATATAAATATGGGTAATTTGAAAATACAAATTGATGAATGAAGAATCCACTGATTACCATGAGAGTATTAAACTACTAATAAGAACGAGGAAACGGAGGGTAGCATTCTTTTCTTATGGACACTATGTATGCGCTTCACTGAGTATTGGTCTTTACAGTTGCATGTTTTTCCGGCAATGGAGTACGGTTAGAAAGTTCAATTCCCCCTCTCCTCCCCTCCTACCAAACCCTCCCATGAAAAGCTGGTCGTGTTTTAATTCCCGGACGTTGGCGACGTCAGAGAACTCTGGAATTACTGAGTACGAAATGAAAGAAATCACGGCCTTCTGCTTAAGGAGCATCGACCGAATCCAAACCGCTTCATCTCCCACCGGAAGAGATTTTCGGGAAATTAAATCATGGCAGTGCTCGGCGTGAAATTCTAATTAAAACGGTATCATCTCCGCGATCATCTCCTAACCCCATCCCGTCTCGCGCGAAATGAAAGTGGATTGAAATGGTGAAATTCTAGAAGGAAGTTGGTGGGGGAGGAGGGAGACCCAAGGCCTTGGGACTGTTTCTCAGATTAATGGATCCAGGCGGAATAACCACATCGCCCTCACTCCTTCTTTTGCCTCCCACACGGTCACGCCCTCCTGTATACCACGCACTTCCATCACCACGAGTGTAATGGTGTCCATCTACTCAATCCCCCACCTCATTCACTTTATGTCCCCAATACGTGGGATAATTTTAATTCTTCGTCAGAATTCTTACGAGAGAACTACGTTAACAGATCCTACATATCATCACATAATGAATGGATTTACCATTTCTTTAACCACCACCATCCTTTGGGGAAATGGAATGAGTCGTAGTCGTAAGGTTAAAACATTAACTTGCTGACGAGGAGTAGAATGCTATGTCACTGACAAGTCGTACGTGCTGCTTGTAATTGGTTCCACTGTTAATTTGATTTATAAATTAATCCAAATTTTGCGCAGTAGAGAACTAAAAGCAAAAACGCGTCATGGGCTGGCCATATTACAAAGTGGTTGGTCTTACCAAATTACTTATTTACGCTTCAAGAGTAATTCTTAATTTTTACAATTTTGAACCACTGCATCTACTCTCAGTGCGGATTTATACCGCTCGGCTTTGCTGCAACTTATTCAATTCATCCTCTCAATACTTCATCGATTCAAGGAAAAATGTAATTTGCTATATTTTGTGGATTTTCTGAAATTTTTTTATTTTTATATCCAACCACTATTTTTCATTCTTTTCCTCTACTGTTCCAAAAAAACCAACCCGCTAGCTTGTAAATCAATTCCAAAACGAAGAAACGTCATAAGGTATAAAGGATACATTTAAAAACTTATTAATTATTTAAATAACAGGCAATATACATTGATTCAATAGTTCCTTTTCGGTTCGAATTAAACCTCATTCGACCACAATAAGGGTAGGTACGAGGGGTTTTATGTCATCTAATGACTAGATAATATTACATTACGTAGTTACTTCACACGTTTTCTCAGCATATATTAACTAGGGACCCTGGATGCTTTTTACGTAGAAAGATAAGAGGATGAGTACAATATGAAAAAGAAATTTTGTGCAAGAATACTACAGTTAAAATCCAAGAGATGCTCCTGATTTCAGATCAGCACAGCTCGGACCAAAGAATATCAATACGAGGATCACTAAGGCGTTAATTTTGAAATACTTGGCTATAACATTCGTATAAAAGAGGCCGGAACACGTAACATAAACCCATGTTGCACGATATTCTTCTCAGAGAGAAGACTAGTGCAGTCAGATAAGGAATCATATCATAGGAAGATAACAGAAAAGTGACAGTTTCAGAAGGTGATTGTTTTTAGTTAACGAGGCCATAAAGGAGGAATTCGATTTATTCTAAAAGTATAAAAAGGAAATACTCAGGCTTGATCATTTCATTTACTCTAATAGTATAGGTTGAATATAACAAGACCCGCCATGTAGTCTCCAGCATAAGATTTATTTTTTAGACATTGTATAAGCGCCGACCGTAGTAGCGTAGGTCTCAGGCCAGGCAACCCAAAGGCGGCACGTGTGAATACCACTAAGGCCAAGAATGTTGTGCTTATCCTAGGATTAAGAGATTAGGTTAGATGGTATGATATGACCGTTGTCACTGGGAAACCTAAAAACAGGTATTTATATTAACATTAGGCATGACTTGGTGTGGATTCAATCTCCTGCTACACCCCTTGGCTTACAGGATGATTTTTTTAGTATGCGTACTGAACGAAATAACAGCGGCACAAGTGAGGTGGATCTTGCACTGCTACATTTTCTTCCACCTTATGTATGTATGTGGCATTTTTTTCATCTTTAACTGTTTATTTTCGTCAATATCATTGATGCACGTGTCTATAGACTACTAGATAAAATAATTCAAATATGAACAGCCTGCTTTTTCTGGTAACTAGTTATTGTTTTCTGATAACCAGTTATCGATTCTGATGACCAGATATGTTATATTATTATGAGTCATCATCATCATCATGAGTAAACAACCCTATAATTGGCCTGACGCAGCTCCTCTCCACTATATTATTCGATCTGATAACCTTTCATATTAACGTAACTTCTCTTTCACTCTATTCACTTCTTGTCGCATGTATCTCATCTAATAAAATAATACAGATCATCACAAAAACAAATCCGATATAACATATCTCAAACAATATGTAAATATCACTTCCTTATGTAAATATCATCGTAATTTTCCTGTTAAATCATAAACAGGTTCTTTGAAGTTCTTTTCTGTCTCCTCCCTAGCATGAAGGCTATCTAGCATTTGTAGAAAAATCCTCTCAGGGATAACAATAAACGAAAAATCTATGTTACTACCCACTGATCTTATAAATAGCTCATTAAAAGCTAAATAAGTTAATATCGTAGAGGTAAAGACGTTTTTAAGCCAATAAATGAAGGATGAAAGGAAAAATAATAACAAGGGCGTAAAAAATAAGTATACGAGGAGTATTGGATGGCTGCAGCCGATTAAACGACTGAATATTAAAAAGCGTATGAGCTAAAATATCGAGTTAATTCCATTACCTAGAGTCTAATCGGTACTTACTAGAAAAATGGGTAAATGTTTTAACACGGAAATATATCTGACTACTTTTTGCATAAGGGTTCATAATTGCTGTTTTCTTCCAGAGGGATGAGAGATTGCTCCTAGCCAATAGAAATTTAAATTTAATCACCATCATCATTGGTCAACAATCCTAGGATTGGTTTGACGCAGCCCTCCACTTGATTCTTCTATCGGCCAACTTAATTTAATAAAGGTTCCTAATGAATTACCCTAAGATAAACATGTACATTGGAAAAAAAAGCATTTGCGTAAAGTGTCCTCCAAATTGTTCCAAAGAAATCCATAACATTACTCCGTTTTTATCCGAACAAAAATCTTACCTTTAACTTTTTACAGGGTTGCTAGATATTAGTTATACATCATAAATGCAAAAATATTTTTGGGAGCATGTAAATAGAAAATGATATAAAATTGTAATTTCAACGAGATTTTGCTAAGTTACTGTCGCAGAATTAATACGCATTTTGACATAAGCTCTTGCTCCAACAACGAGAAATTTGAGAGAGAGTTGGGAACTCTTTTCCATTTCCGAACTCAAAAATGTCTTCGCCCCCATTCCACCGTTCAATGCTTCAAAACTTCTTCAATTCAAGATGAAATGATTTAAGTGCTTCGTGCTGGGATGCCAAACTTAAATGCAAATCTTGACACGAAACCCAAATGTTACCTCGTGCTTCAGCGAATTGCAGCAAACCTCAGTAATAAAAAGAATAAACTTTGCTAACAGTCTTACATTTTTAGCAATTCATTGTGGTTCCTTCTGCGAATTTCCTGGTTTTCTCTTGACAAATTGTTTTTTTTTCGATTTCTTGGTTAATGTAGGTAATGGAAGCATCAAGGAATGTTCGATTTAATGAAGGAAATAGCTCGCGAAAAAATACGTTTTAACAGTTAAAAATGATTTTTTTAATGTATGAATACTATAAAAGGAAATATCATTAAACATACAAATATTTTTGGAACTGAGGATCCCATCATTCCGCGTGCTTCTGCACGTTCGTCCATTACTTTGGGGGCAGTTGCGTCGTTGTAGACGCGTCTACACTAACGTGAACTACACGTCAACTGCAACGCGGAATAGCACCCAACTGACCTGAATCTTTGCGTTTACCACACGGTGGAAGCCTTGTCATAGATGTATTTTGGATAGATATTTCAAATTCGGGAAACTTACTCCAGGAAGGAAGAAAATCAGCTTACATTAGATAAACAAAACGCATGGCCGTCTGTCACCTGCAAGTGTATCACCTTTACTAAACGGATCTTTTTCCATAAATATCAACATATTTACCATGCATAGTCACGTTAATATTTTATGTTAACAACGGAGGTATTTCATCATATTGGCCAAGTTTTGAAGTATAATAAAAATATGAATTGTGTAAAATTGAAATGGCGAGTTGATAGAAGAATTGAGTACAGTGATATGGCTAATCAATTTTAGAATGGAAACTGGAATGGATACCTGTCGTTAGATTTTATGTTGGAGCCAAAATCTAGAACTCACTCATTCTAAGGCATCACATTGAACACGAAATCATTGACGAGATTCCGAAAACGAATGAATATTCACCAAAATATGAGTATTAGATCAGAAAGTCGGGTCGACTAGTGAGGTTATAGCTCTCAGAATACTATACCAAATGGCACTGGAAATTCATCATTCTTGTATCTTTCCCAGGAAGACATGGGGGGGGGGGGGGAAATGGACTCAGATTCACATGTGCGTAATGGTGAAATTGCCTCTTCTTCTTTTCAGCTAGACACCAAGATTTCGAATTCGAAGACGTTTTAATACCTCTCGGCTTGATAAGGAAGTCCAGCTTGAAATAATATCAAAATACTTGAATGCATGATACAATGAGCTGATACAATATTAGGTTCGTTGATTAGCTGTTTCTGGCTGCAGGAGAGCAGGAACTGAAATTGCTGAGGGAATTAACCAGTTTCTCACAAGTGCCGTCTGAAGGAAGCTCATTTCTTTTGTTTCTCACATGAACGACCTTCACCAACTTCCTCGTACAAGTAATTTGTAATACATTACCTCAGACAGTCTCAGTAGCACGTTCTTTGGTCAAAGGGAGAAACCGAGCTCTATTTTTTTACGATATTCACTGCCGAGTAAAACTAGACGTAAGAGTCACTTCAAGTTTTGTAGCCTTAAAGACTGTTCCCGCTTGCTAATTTTAACCAAGGACAGAGTTTTTTTTTACTGAGAAACACTATTTTTCACGGACATATGGCATTGAAATATATGCAGAGGTAAATCTCAAGTGACTAACATGAAATGCAAAAAACGCGATCTTTACTCACTAGAAAGTTGATGGGAGACGCTGTAACTTATATTACCTACAATTTCACCTTCATAAGATGAAACAGAATACTAAGCCAGCAAATAGTATTTTGCTTGAAAGAGAATAATGTAAAAATATTAATTTTAATGCTGGCTACCAACTCACCCAATCTTTACTTCAATATACAAGGGATATGTAATATTTTAACATTTCAAAGTAATATTTTTGACCTTGCTTACCGCAAACGTTTTGTTAATAAGTAAATCCCCAAGCCATGATGAAAGACGCCTCATACACGCACAAATTTAGATAAACAAGTCTCTTTTAATTCAGATTTGTGCAAGTATTTCGCGAGGGATCGGCTCCGTTTAAAGTAAAAATCAAGTTTCAAGCAAACCCCCTCCAAAGTTAAGACTTTTTTTTGGAAACGTAGGAGCAGACTTGGAGAGCCGAAATGTTTCATGATACTTTTTTCTCCTCTCTTTCCAGACCTACTTCCTTTTTCCGCCCGAACGTTTTGCCTCGACGTCATCTGATATAAAATTTACAGAATCAATTCCGGTGCAGGCGCAGAGTTTTCCGAATTTTCCCCCGCGGAGAGAGAGAGAGAGAGAGAGAGAGAGAGAGAGAGAGAAAAAAATCCCCTCCCATGCATTCGTTGTTCCTTGAAAAATATGTGATTGAATTTTGCTTTCGCTGCGAAAGAAAAAAAAATATCCACATCATCCACATCCCCCACCCTCCTTCACAAACTCACTTCAAAAACTTGCGCGCACTCTCGCAGGAGGAAGTTCTCCTTCCACTTTCCACCCTGGAGGTAATGGGAAAGGGAGTGTGGCAGCGGGGTGAGGGGAGACGCATAAGTGGAGGGTTAAAGGGACGCCGTGATGGGAGGCGGGCGTGAAAGAATCACGGGAGAGAATTTCGGCTCCGTGGGAAGGAGGGAGGAAGAGGAGAGGAAAGGGTTGTGAGGAAAGGAAGGGGAGAATGAGTTTAGGGATGTGATGTGGCGTGGTGGGGTGTGGGGAGGCATATGAATCCATGGCAAGGGAGATAACCGCAGATTGGAGGAGCGGGTGAGGAATATTAGAAGGGCGGACGCGGGGGTAAAAGCTCGAAGTGGAAGGGTTGAACATGAGGCAGACGAAGAGAAGGAGGCTATGCGACGAAAGGCAAGGCTCAAAGTGCAAAAACTACCTATTATACGAAGTTTAAGGTATTACTCTGTTGTACAAAATAACTCAAAAATTTGATACCAAGTTTGAGGTATTACCCCGTTATACCATACACCTACAAAAATATGAACTGGGGTGAGGTGAAGAAATAAACAACCTCGGCTTGGAGACACTAATATTAAAAACGATTAACCCACTTATATATGTTATCATGGAAGGACGTGAAGATGACATTGATTGACTAAGTGACTAGACACAAGAAGAGTTGAAGAAAAGAGAATTTTTTGGAAATCTTAAAACAAAGATGGGACAGCTGAATGGGACATATCTTGAAATATGGTGGCCTTATGAAGGCTATTATTGAGGGAAAGGTAAATGAAAAGTATAAGATAGAAAGAACCCACATGGAGGAAGTTTTTAAGGATGTGAAAGAGAAGAATTATGACAATATAATTAGGTTAGCCTATTGGAGAATCGAGTTAAGTTCTGCATCAAATCAATCTTAGTATACTAGGTCCATGATGATGAAAGAACGACGATAAGAATTACGTAAAACAGGAATGAATAACTGTAGTCAAAATGGCAATCCACTTGCCCACCAATATTTTCAAAAAGTACCACTCGTGATAAAAAGCAATGAATCATCATCGCCACATACAAATAGAGACGTGAAACGAACACCAACCAGTACAAATAAGTCATTAAGCAAGCTATATCCATCTCTAAAAATTAATTTTTAATCTACCAAGGGCTGCACTAAATATTTTATGCATATCATTACAATGATATTACCGATAGACTTCTTTAAGGTTTCAAAATTTCCATAAAAAATGCTTCACCTATGAATTATGTATTATCAAGTCAACAAATAATCTGTAATTATATGAAAATGGGGTACGAGGAAAACAAGAATATGAGGAAGAGATACATTAGCATGTTGCAATTAGGCGATGAAAGGGTAATGGTAGAAATGTAATGACTTTCAACAGTGAAATTTATCACATAGAAAACGTTGATAACAGGAGGTACCACACGAGAGAAAAAAGAAAAGGAATTCAATCTTTTACAGTTAAAGAGTAGAAGCCAAGATACATTTTAAACTACAGAATATATCTAGAAGATGTCAGAGTCTTCATAGTCTCCATAGGCTATGGACAATAATCAATAAATTGAAACGGAAATATGAAGAGGTGAATAATTTTTGTTATTTATGAGGCGAAGTAACCAGAGTTGGACGATACAGGAAGGAAATAGTTAGTACCATAGCCCAGACTAAATGGGCATTCTAATGGAAGTAAAATCTACTTTCAGGAGAAAAACAGCCTCGTAAATAAGGAAACACTTCATTAGAGCTGAAATCTGGAGCATACTTCCTTATGGAAGAGCGCCAGGGCCGATAACCACAGATGAGAATTCAAGACAAGAAACATTTGAGATGTGGAATTCCAGACGAATGTTGATCATTGAATGGATTGACCGAGTAACAAACGAATAAGTCCTGAGTCTGATGAAAACTTTTAAAATATGTCGGGAGATTTTAATTGGCCATAGCTTGAGACAATGGTCTTATAAGACAGTCGTCATGGGAGAAGAGAATGAAAAAAATGGTAAAAAAAGGACTCGGCTGAAATGCCTGGACTAATTACTTCAGGGCTTGAAATATGAATGCTTTATATGCATGAAGAGGTTAGCTAATAGCTAACCAGAGCGTAGAGCTATGCCATAGAAATAGTGGTTCGGGTGGATATTGATCATAATATGACTGAAGTCAACGAAATAAATACAATATCTCACTATAAATATGAATATATTCAACATTTATAAAGTTCATATCATAGAAACAATGTTACTGAGTGCACCACGGCTTCATGTGACAGCAGCCAAAAACTCGATGAATGAGGTTGAGAAAGAAGCGCTTCTCCCATTATGAGTTGGAAAATGAAATTATATTTGCGCCAACAGCCTTAATGGCAATGAATTCATCCTGTTAACAAATAAAGTATACGGTCAAGTTAAAAAGGAAATTTAAGTTGCAAAATTCTCAAGTATGAATAGAAATGAAAATCCAAAGCGTAGCAGCCTAAATGCTAGACAATGTAGGTGACCAAATACCCAACATTTATTCGTTAATAGAAAAGCATTACCAGGCCACATAATATTGATTCAGATATTACTTCGCTATAAATTATAGATTATAGTATCATAAATTAGAGATTAGATCATGATGATATCGCGGTCATAAAAAACTAAATAAAACGTCATTCTTTTTCGCTGCTACTTTGCTGCTTGTCACTACTTTCCATTAATAGGCCTCCTAAAATGACGATTATAGGGGCCACCGTACTATGGCTTAGCAATACGACCAGTAGCCCACAATTATAACTCATTATTTGTAGTTTCACGATGGGTTAAATTAAAACACGACCCTTGATTCGACGTGAAACGTCATATTCAATTTCTAAGTTGAATGCCAGGTCATGTTTCACTATAAGTGAAACATGGTCTGGCTAAAAACCCGTTTCACCTATAGTGAAATTATAACGTCAGATTTCTCTTTCTAATGTGAACCGACTGCATGCAGTTCATCAATCGTATTTAGTTGTTGGATCAAAGTAATGACTGTGCTGGAAAAATTCTGTGATCGACAAATAAGTAGATAAGCTGACGGCTCTAATATAATGATAAAACTGAAGCTTCGATTATCAAGGAAGGGGCTCTGCAACCTTTGAACTGAAGATATATTTCTTCATCGTTCGAGATTAGATTGTCTCCGCAGAATGCGATATTAATGTAAATAAGGAAAGACAAATATTTAAATTTTAGTCAGTAATTCTACAGCAAATGGTTAAAAAAAGATATGGTTTCAACAAAGGCTCAGAATGGCAATAACGAACCAAACACACATTATTTCAGTCAGAGAGAACATTAGGACTTTTACAACTGCAATTGGGTCATATCAGAAAAAATAACATTAAGAATATTGGCAGATGGCTTTGCCCTATTTAACTTCAAGGTGAAGTTCTCATGCTAAGCTTAAATGAGCGAATAAAAATTACCAGGAATAAGGAAATCGTAGTTGTACATGACGTGACCGTACAAATGAGAGTTTGAATAATTCAGCACAAAACGAAGAATATCAAAGCTCTTCACAAAATCACGGCGATTTCGATGACTAGTTCATTTAGTATGCATGAGCGACACCAGGCACATGGTAGGTGTATCTTTTTTAATGGAGTTCATAAAGAAGCAGACTAATGTAAAGATGGAGGAAAGTATTCCATAGAATATTTCAAAATTATGGAACAACAGACTGCGTAGAACTGGTGAGAGCCAGGAGAAGAACTTGGGAAGAAGGCCAAGTCTCTTGGCGCGTGGTAGCGCCCAAAAAAGATGAAAATTACTAAAAATTTGGGAATAAAAATTGGATGAAATTCATCAAGTAATGTTGCGCTATCTATGACTTAACTAGACTTCTGAAGTTACGCTAAGAAAACGAATATCCATGAGTAAAACAATTACCAAAGGTACGATTACATCCCAATTCGTATATTAGTTCACTCCAATATATTTTGATTGGTGATTTAAAAACTGATGAGAATCTTATCTTTTACAGAAAAATGTAAAAAGAGAAATGAAAGTTGTTAAAGCCATTATCGCTGAAGGAGTCACTTATAGCATCATTGGAGAAATTTTATATTTCTCCTATCCTTTTATAATTGACCATAGAGGATTTGGCGTCGAACAACTTTTGACTGTGCAAGAATACTACACACGGGACTTCATATCACATTCAAGACCATATCACAGTGAGAAGAGTGTGGTGTAGAAGAGAAGCAGTGACATTATAATTTAATAGACACGTGATAGTATGATATCAGAAAGGTAAGTAAATATACACACATATAGTTTGTCGTTTTTAAAAGGCGATCAATTTATTATTTGAGTTACACGGAGAAAGACTGTTCATGCCCTGACAACGTGATAGAAGACTAACTATGCAAAATACAATATGAAAGGCCGAGAGGACGAAAAATTATCGCTACAATACTCAGCTATTATTTCCCAAGGTGGTGTCAAAATGGTAAGAGCGTCATTCTAGACAGGTATTCAAGCTTTGCAAGAAAGGCATAAGAAGTATGTACCTGCTAAAATGGATACCAATATTCGCAGCATAATTCACCAGAACGGCGTAAACTGAATACAATATTAATTTTTGCATATTATGTTATATTTTATGCAGCCACTTGAACTCGGTGTACCAAGTGCATGAACGATCAGTCATTGTGTCGTCTACATCAGCAAAGCAAACCATGCGCACAGACAAGGCTTAAAGGCAGGGAGTAAATCATACCCAAAACGAGTGTTGATAAACATAACATTAGAAGTAAAAATTCTAACCTCGTAATGTGTCAAACAGCAATTATTTCGATACGATATATGGCATCCCAATATTTAAGGATCATTTTGCATGAAGCTTAGTTCTTACATTTATTGATTACTCATTTCAAAATAACGAGTAATCATAGCCTGTTGCACACCCATTTTTAATAGACAATGTCTTCTCTAAGAAGGATCCCACAAGTTTTTAGCACTAATCCCGCATTTAGTATCGTACTTTTACAATTTCCTTGAGGTTACAGCAAAACACGAGCTGTTTCAGTGGTCAAATAGAAAATTCTGGCCCAATCAAACCCAGATCCTTAGCTGAGGAAACCATCAAGCCTGAGGGAGTTTAAGTCCTTTCAATTGACTCAGATCTTTCTCAGACTTGAGCATTTTAAGTGGTGGAAATCCTGTTACTCACGTAAACAGAACGAAATAATTTTTATCCCTTCTGGGGTACTGAAGGAGAAGAACTACGGTAGCACAAGAAGCAGGTTATTTTTAGATCCAAACGCGTAGCGTCTTCTTTTATGTGCAGAATACAGATTAGAAGATGAAAATGGCAAGAAAGGAAGACTGGAGGAAATAGCGGAAGTAAGAGTAGAAAATAAAAAAGAGACGACGCAAAAGGTTGTGACAAAAGAAGAGTAGGAAGTAAAAGTTTGAGATGGGAAGTAAGCGAGAGACAAAGAGAGGACAGCGGGCTTAACGGAGTGAGAAAGAGGAATAAGAGATTTAGGGTATAAAAGGAGGAAAGTTGACCGCAACAGCATGGCGGTACCATCAAGGGAAAGAGAAACAGGGAGGAAAATTGGTGGAGGAAGGAGAGAAGAGCCGCAGTTCTCTTCTTGGCACATCCGGATCCATGAAAACCTGAGCAAAGGGAGGGAAACGGAAACGATCTACCCTCCCCTCCCTTACCCTAAGAAATCAGAAATCTCACACCCTCACCCCACGTGGAAGGGGTAAATCACTTCGAGGAAAGCGAAAGCGAAGGAAATGCATTCATGAAGAGACGGCGTGCGAGACGCTTTGAACGGGTTTTCAGAGGATTGTGAGTCGTCAGGATAAAGGGGTGGGAAGAGGAGGGGGAGGATTTGGCCTGAATGAAGGGACATTTGGTGGTAGACCGTCACTCTATCCGGTGATCTTCCATGATATCTTGATGGTGTGACAATTTCAAGACCTTATGCTACTGCACCTTTCAGTAATTTCGTTTGCACCAAGTAATATTACCCAAATTTCGAAGATTAGTCTCAATTGAATAACATTATATTAAAACCACTAATTGAGCCAATCAGTGTCTGTATTTAGTGTCATTGTTTTGTCAAATTAGGCACCTACTGCATCATTTATTTTTCAAAAAGGAAACTTTGGAAATAAATAAAATTCAATATTCTAAAGTAACAGACTTTTTCAAGCCTTAGAGTCGATTTCAATTGAGAATATCATTTGGTTCCAGTAATAAATGCATCTACTGTCAATGACTTTTCAAATCGTCCGGTAATCTTACTACCCACCAAGTGAAAAACATGAGATGTCAAAGTTTACTTAAATTAAAGAGTTAGGTGAGCATCAGCGAGAGTAAAAAACTTCTTCCAACAAGTCTACCGGCTGTTAACTAGATCAGAAAATAGCAATGTTTTTACGATAATAAAAAATGAATTGCACGAAATCCAATATAAACAAAAATAAACTCCTCATTACTCGTTGGTAGCATTCAATTCATCCCGTGAGCAACCTATCTAATGTATCACTTCCGTGAATCCAATCGCAAACATTTCGAAGATCTTCCTATGCAATGTCAAATGTGGGAGGAAATTCGACTTCGGTGAAATCACTTCTGACATATGCCGTTACACGATCTGAAATTTCCATCGAGCGATATTATGCCAACAAACGACCTTTGATCGGGATAATCGAATTTCCACAATGCCATTTGTCAAGAACTCTTGATTGATACATCACGCAGATGAACAAATAGCACAGGCGCGGTAGATATTCACTGCCACAATATTAAGTTTATAAGCTTATAATAAAAGTTTAATTTACTAACGATCACGAATAAAACCCAGGGAGAAAAATGTTTTATGTAGCTTAAATGATTAAAGCACCTGACTGGAAATCAAAAATTACCGGGTTCGGTTCCCCGTCAGGAGGTATTCATTTTTCGCTGCAAAGGAAAAATCCTCTATTGGTGAATAAATAGATATAGCACTGGTTACAAATAAAATCTTTTTTTATTTCCACAAAGCGTTTTTGTAGAATAGTACTGTCTATTTCTTTTCATAATGCTGAATTAGAAAGTGTTCACATTCTATCTAAGTTGTCTGTTTAATCCTGAACATGATCTGCATTGTAATTAGTGGAGAGAAGTGTTAAGGATTCTTTGACAATGTTTTCATCATTCGCACAGATCGCTCACAGAAATTCCAATATTTGGTAGATTATTTCTTCCAGAAGCTGAAAGTTAGCTCTTTCCGTGAAACATATGCTTTGTTATGTTTTGACTAGTTTCATTCCCCAACGACAAGTGCATCTTAGCCAAATTCACCGGTTCTTTACCCGAATGGGTTAAGGAAGGTCAGAAAGGCATTTCAGTGAATACCTGCCATTGCGGATGGAGGATGAAAATACAGGCATTGGCTGCTTTGGAAACGCTTTTGTTAACAATGTAAAGGACCATGGGCAAAACCGTGAACCATCGCACCATTAGTTAATAACAGGCTAGTGCCGACGCCGGGTTACTCTCTAAACATTCCTCCATTCCATAAAGAGAGTCAAACCGCTACCCATTTTGCCTACCTACACATAAAGGGCCATGTCATTTAAACTGAAATTTTCCATTCTCAAAGATCTACTATTGAGATCTACTATAAGAGCCTTACTGGCACCGTAAGTAATGGGAAGATTTAGCTTTAAGACACTAGTCAACGTAAAAGGAAGAAACTTGAAAAATAAAATCAGGGAAGGTGTACTGAGGATACCTTGTTTTTCTACGATGAAGTGTATCGCAAGGAAAACTCACATTCATCAGTCACGCAGTTTGAATATAGAAACATTATTGTCTTTTTCTTCCCATTAATCATTGTTTCATCTATGGTGAATATGTATTGCAGCATCACACTGGCCAAGAGTTAGTTTCTATCAAGTTATATTAGAAGTAATGGAAGGTCATTAATTATTTTCAGAACAAAATACGTATAATTTACCGTCAATATTCATAATATTGAAATAAAAGTTGAGTACAAATCGTTTAATCTAAACAAATACGAAAATTACGATGCATTTAAATTATTAGCACATACTCATGCTTTCTAAAGAGCATTATACATTGGCTTCCCACCTTAAATTATGGTATAATCGAGAAAGGGAGCCTTTAAAACAAGGGTTAATGCATGATCTATTTGTAAGCAAGGTTGATAAAAACATTACGATTGACACGTCAAACAACCGGTGATAAATTACAGAACGTTTTATGACAGCGCTCACATAAAAATAGAAGATTTTTAGTAGGTACAAATGTTGAAACACATAACCAACTGTTATGTTTTACGACAAGTTTTACACCATGACGGCCTTCCTTTGGTCATTTAGGACATAATTACATCCCCTACGATGAAAAATTTGGACACATTTGAATCGTAAATAAAACCTGGAAAACGGAAACTACCCGGAGTATTTAAGCCTTTTAGTGCAGTTCCCTCAGCGGCCATTTCAAATTAACTCGTTTACAACACCATTACCGACGATCGCGAATTAAATAAAAGGCGTAACTATGTATCCATCGCTTGAATGCCGGTCGCGGTGGTACTTTATGCACCGGACGAGGACGTTTCCACCCTAACAAATGCCATTTTGCAGCACAATGAACTTCCCGATCAAAATGCATAAAATCTGGGACAATAATCCTTTATTCAACGAGAGATTGCTGGGGGACGAGCAAAATGTAAACCGTTAATCCGGCACGACCCTAAAAACCTGCCGGGATGAGGGGGGGGGATTGATGCGAAGGGTATAGGGGGGTTGGGAAAGAGGGGTGGCCCTTCACACTGGATGCGTTCGCTGACATACCGGCCGATAGCGTCGTTGTTATTTTCCATTATATCACAATGCGCGAACACACCTTCCGCGGAGGGGGATGGAGGGAGGGGGGTTGGAGAAGACCCCCTCAAAATCGGCGGCATAGCGTAAAAATGAAGTCAAAGGCGATAAAATGGGTTATCGCTCGACGTGCTTTCTTTTTGGCGCGCACGGGAGGTCGGAATGCGGTGCGCGCGGATCACGGGAACGCCGATCCGGAGCCAAAAGAATTCCAGGGTCGGAGGAGGGTGGTGGGGCGCTTATGCGGAGAGCACTACGTAATCAATATATACACGGCCTCGTTATGCTCCTTACTCAGTGAGAGAGAGAGAGGGAGACAGAAGCGGAACGGTGACGTCAAATTTCCACGAGTACTCGCATTACATTGGGGCTCGTTAACTTTTTTTGAAATTCACATTGGCTGGACTATTCCATCTTAAAGGTCTAAAAGCAAAAACAAAAACTATAGAGACGGAAAAATGTTCCAGTTTCATATTAAGTCTAATGTTTCATCTGCATCAAGTCAAAAATATTCTAAAAATTAACATTTGGAAGTCATTATCATCATTGGTCAACAATCCTAGGATTGGTTTCCTAGCTTTCCACTCGATTCTTCTACCGGCCAACCTTTTAATTGTGACGTAATTCTTCTCTTTTACATTCTTCACAACCTGTTCCATGTATCTCATACGAGGCCTGCCTTTTCAAATCCTCCCGTTCACTTTTCCCTCGACGATAGTCTTCATCAGGCCATCATGTCTCAAGATATGGCCGATTAAGTTGTCCCTTCTTCTTTTTAGAGATTGCAGCGGACTTCTCTTTTCTCCTACTCTTCTTAGGACTTCCTCGTTGCTTACTCGGTCGATCCATTTAATATTCAGTATTCTTCTGTAGCACCACATTTCAAATGTTTTCACCCTGGAGTTCTCCACCGCTCTCATCGTCTCTCATTTGGAAGTAGTTAGAGTTAAAACTTTCACTTTAATAAGACCATGTCATTGTGTCTAATATAGACCAATCTAACGCTGCAAAATATAACTGGTATGATAGAAAATATCGATGTTTAAAGGTATATGTTAAACAGTTATCACTATAAATGAAATAAATGTTGGCCAAAAGCGAAAGTTTCGAGCGTTATAAGAGCACTGATGTATCACGTGGTGCAATTCTTAATTTACACATAAAATATGCAACAAAGAACAGACGTTAAAAATACAACACAACGACTGCCAGCATATACGTTAGCTGAATACGACATCATGTTTTTCATCAGGTATGTGAAAAAGTTATCGCTAGAAATGAAATAAATATTGGCCAAAAGCGAAGGTTTTTTTAGCGTTATAATAACACTGATGTATCACGTGGTTTAATTCTTAATTCACACAAAATATGTAATAAAGAACAAACGTTAAAAATGCAACACAACGACTGCCAGTATACACGTTATCTGAAGACGATATCATGTTTTGGAAGATCTTTGTTTTGAATGAAACAAATAATTTTGTGATCGATTTGAAAGCTTTCGCATTAATACCTGTAACGTACAGCTGCGGCACAATTCATGTGAAATTATTAGTCGCCACTTGTATTAGACCAGATGCAAGGTCCGTCTATATCTAGACGGACCTTGACCAGATGCAACGATTAAAGTGTAGAATTTTCCATTGCAAAATTGCTTCTGTAATTCCCGTAGGACCTGAACGCACAACACACCGAAATAAAACATTCTAAGAAAACATAAACTATTCATTCAGTAGCATAATAGGCACTTTCAGGCCCTACGCTTATTTATTCTACTTAAAAACAAGACGTGTATCTGATCAGACATGCAGCGAACGCTATTACAATGTATTGAAACCAGAAAAAAGTTATTACAATTCCCATAATATAGTATAATTATACACAGTGTAAATTATAGCATTTGACCTTGGCATTAATCTCCCAGCTGCTAATTGCCATTGATCATGAAGTTCCGAAATCCAACACTGTTGAAACCTTTTCCATGTACTCAAATTTAATCAATCTGACGTGGATTTCTCATGACTAATTCGAGAGAGAAAAGGAGAACGGAAAACAACAATTCATAACACTCATACCAATGAACTTCAACTTTACACCAATCGAATGGGCTTCAGGTTCAAAAATGTTGATTTTCAGTTGAATCTCATGGTGGTTTCACCGTGAACTTTTACAATATCCAGAAATGTTTACTCGAGCATAATTAGAAATTACTCTATACATTCAGGACGAATATATGCTTCGACGAAAGAAATTGTTTTTGGAATGATACAGTTTAAATTTAGAGCATGGTTTCCTTCCATGTCTTTTTAATGATAACTGTTGGAAGTATTGCAGTTGCAACGGATCAGAGCATTTTAGCGTAAACAAATAGGGGTGCTCTAAGCTAAGGGATGCTTCCTCTTTATGAATCAATTTCGTGAATAGTAAGTCCTAATTAGGGGTCGAGTTCGTGTAGTTGTTAAAGTACTGACCTCTTACCTAGTAGGCCGGAGTTCAAAACCGGGTATTGTAATACATTTTTCATTGGTAAACCGGCCCCTACTCAACTGTGTTGTGGAGAACATTTGAGTTCAGTAGTCCACCCGTCGGTTGGGATGTTAGGCCGTGGTCCCCTTGGCAAATTTCGTTAAAAGTAGTCGAATGCCGATGCCGAGTTTCTCTCCGCTCTTCCTCCTTACCCTTTCACTTCCATCCTTAAACCACTTCTTCGGGTCTGAAGCGCCTACATGTTCGATACAGACTTGAAAACACAGAAAAGAATGACCTGTTGTTATTTCGTCCTGATGTTTGCTGACAGCGGTGAATAGATGCGAGCCAATCCTTATAAGAATCAATCATAAAAGCCGTGCGCCAATATTTTTTATTATTAATTTAACATGCTATTTATAGATATCCTTAATGGTGTAGTAGTTAATTATTAGCCCAGGCACTTAATATATGCTTGGTAATTACTCGTGCCTTCGCCACACAGGAGGTGGCTCCAAGGGCACGCGGCATATGTAGATTTAGAAGGGAGGCACTGCGAAATGTCGGCCAAGGGATGCAGGAAACGGCCGTCCTTTTCCCCTCTCTAACTCCACGTCCCAATCGTTTCCCTTCTGCCTTTCCAGCCGCGCTGAATACATTCAGCCCTTGGGCACACCACCTGCTCACCAACCAACCAACGCCCTTTCCCATCACTCGCACTCAATAGCCGTCCACCCACCATTCCAACACAACCGCTCAGCCCTTTCGCTGGAACAAACTAACCGCCCAAGCTGACCTAAAAAACAAACAACGCCGACACTGCGACTCATTCTGGATACTTATATTGCTAACTACTGAAATGTGTATCCCTCAATGAGATCCGAGCAAAACACCGCAGAAATTTATGTGTGGAGTTCAGCAACGGATAAATATTGTGAGGATAGATTTTAATGAGGCAATAGAAGTGGAAAATGAAGGAAGTGATTGATATATGTCTAATTGATAACCGGCAATCACTTTTACGTATTTCCTGTCACTTTTATGTATTTCTTTCCTATATATTCATTTTTCTGTTAGTGTATTTCCTTGTTGTTTTTCTATAGTTTTCTTTTGAACTGTCATAGTGATCAAACAAAGATAAATAAGACATTTTTAGAATAGAGGCCATATTGTATGAAGGTTGATACCTATGAAGTGAATATTGATACGATATTCGAACGGTATCCAGAGAGTAAACAAAGTGCAAATTGATATAGGAATTTAATTATATTAATCGGTTTGACATGATATAATCAAGTACAGGACTCCATCGTCTCAGGCTCAACTTTGTGGAACTTCATTTTATCGTAAATGAAAAGGAACCTGCTATATTCCACCAATTTATTCTCAGGTACAACTAGTTTCGACGCAGCGGCGTCATCTTCAGGTACAAAGAGTAAAAGCAAAAATATGATCTTTATATACCATCCAGGGTAGGCGTTGGGGTGTGGGAGGGTAATCCTTCCCCTCCCCCCACTCCCACGGACACCCCACCGCTACCTTAGTCACCAACAACCCTTCAAAACTCAAACTTGCCAACGGTCTTCCCCCCCCCCCCCCCCCCCTTTCCGACCCAACACTCGCTTCTACATTGTATCCACCCGCTAAACATTCACTACATTGTATCCTTGAGGTTTTTCCACCCCCTTCCACTACTTTCTTCCTCCCCTACCCCAACGGCTACCCTGCATGGTGTATAGAGATCATATTTTTGCTTTTACTCTTTGTACCTGAAGATGACGCCGCTGCGTCGAAACTAGTTGTACCTGAGAATAAATTGGTGGAATATAGAAAAGTTTTCCTTTTCATTTACGAAGGACAGGACTATTGAGAACCACGTATGAGAGGTTATTAATGGGCAGGAGAGGGAGCAAAGAAAAAGAGTGCAACCTAAAGTGAGGAAAAAGAAATAAAAAACATATAAGTCGTGAGATACATATGGTCAAAAGTATATTTAAGGTTAGGGAATGACTATGCAATGCGCCGAGAGCATTATGCAGGAGATTTCTGAGATCCAATTATTATTGTTAAATCACGGAAAATTAGATGGCGCAATATCCATCTATCCATCACTATACACTGGATCTCCACACATTATGGAATACCCCATGACACGGCAAACTGAACAAATAACACTTGCTCCACCGCAAAAATCGTATTTGCTGGAGGGCGATTCCGTTTCTGATCAGATGAATAATGAGAAAGAACATCCCAATGCACCGCCAGAAATCCACATCACATCAATCCAATATTGATTTCATATTTCATGGCTTTTTGCATCGTCTATCGCACAATAAACCACAAATCGATACGATATTTCCTGATAGGTCGAAGTCGCGTGCCGGTTGTGGTAATCAGATTGGTAAAGCGCCGATCAGGTAGCACGAAGGTCGTAGGGTTCGAATTCCTCCAAGGGTAGGTAAATATATTGAGTTCCCCTCAGGATTAATTTGATAAAGAAGGTGTGACGTAGTCTATATAACTGAAAACTAATTGAGATTTTAACGATACCAATATTCAAGTATAGGGTATGCATATTTAGTTCTTCATAGGATTAAGTTAATTAAGGAGGGGTGACGTAGCCTATGTATTTGAAAACTATATGAAATAAAGTTTAACGGTATTGATTTTTACATCAAGCAAGTATAAATATACTAGATAAAAATGTTCACTAAATTTGGCGCCGTACAGGTCCTGCTAGTCTCTACACGGTGGCTTGTCAGTAGAAGTCAGTTTTTTCGTTATCTCTATACAGTTAACCTGTATATTTGGAAAGCAATTAGGCATAATTTAACCATTTAAATTCCCGTTCATGTTTAACAAAGTCATCGAAAATCGAGGCAGATGAATCGGAATCTAGCACGACATCACTCGATTCTCACCGCGTACAGTTCTTTCCTTTGTCTTCCAACCTCGCTATAGCGTATTCCCGTCCTCTATCTCTCTCACCGCATTCTCGTCTTACTTAGAAGTTCCACGTCCCATCTCATTTGCTGCCACTGCCATTCATCCAAATGACTCACACCTTCCATTCCACTTTCACCCTATCCATCCCAATCCCACCCAATTCCTATCTCCCGTGTTCTCTCTCTCTCTCCTTAGGGGACTCGCTAACAGCCGTCGTTGCTAACGCCTTTGGTGAAAGCCACGTCGAAAGATGTGGGAGGAGGGGAGATGAGGAGGACAGGGATTAGTCCTTGCCTCTCTACACGGAATGGATCGCTGAGAAGATGCGGCGAAACGTCTCTTCCCATCTTCGTCCTCTTTACAACTCTCCTCATCAATCTCTCCATCCCGATGTTTTGCTCAAGATGTAAGTGGTTGTAAGTACATGTAAGATTTTCTTCGTGCTTATGATGATGACGATGAACTTCTCTGATTTTACTTTTTAATATAGAACCAGTGCAACTTAATCAATTGTTTTTCATATATCGAAGAGCTCTTTCGCACATAATTATGAAATATTTGGTTGTAAACAATATGTGATAGTAATCAACAATCAAATAACGGTTATGTCCAGTTGGTTATGAAGTTGATAGAGCTCTCAATATGCTTACAAATAGCATGTTATACTGTATCAATTGACGTAGAACATTTTTTTCATTCTGTCCCTGCCAGGGAAGCATTTTATCTCACTGTTTAGTGCTTCAAAGGACTAGGTTGAACTAAATAAAACAATTTAAGTGTATTTTATATAATGTACTTATTGTAAACTAAAGTGCTTCGCGTTAAAGTGAACTCATATCCTGATGACTGAGGGGCGGGAACCAATTTTTGTGCTTTGTTTTTATCATTTTCACTGAATACCTGTAATCAAATAACGGTTTGTTTGTGCACTGTCCTTTTTAGATAAATAGCATGAATTTTCGTCATGTCTGTGTACAAAAAAACATTCCGACGGCCCAGCATCGATCTCGGAGCGTACTTAGATTGTGCTAGTAGCGAATAGTGGGGAATTTAATTTGTAAACCCTTCATTTTCTCGCTATTATTATTATATATTCACTGATGCTAGGCGGAATCTCACTTTTTCAACCGAGTGCGCTTTTAGTCGATTCCAAAAACGAGTCATTGGGGCGTTCTGTAAATTAAGGTCGCGGATTTTTTAGGCTGGAAGTACTCTTGGATAGCGACCCATTTAACTAGCTACGGGAAATATCGGTTCGAAATTATCTGTGACCGCGAATCATTTCCCTCGAGGTCCACGGAGAACGAAGTTCTCGTTTGCTTCGTCTTCAGACTTTTTCGTTCCCTTTGAATCAATATAGGTGCACTCAATTCCTACCTCCAACTTATATAAAAGTTTCTTTAAAGTTGAGTATTGATGATCGATGTTTCGTGATGCATATATTATGTTTTTTGTTCCGTGTTTTCCTCTCAATGCCTGACTCTAATATGTACGCGCTACCAGTAAAACTCACATTTTTTGCATTACTGTACCCCTTTTTCTGTGGTTTAATTTTTTGTGCACCCACTTCCACATTAGACAGTATTTGCATCTCTTAACTGTTTTCTCAAACCACATCAACATTTACGTACATACTCTGTAATCACTCGTTGACATGGCTTCCCTCAGTTAGATGAACAATTTAAAGCCGCACAGAGCAGATGTCATGTTTCAAGCAAAACTTATTTAAGCACTAAGTTTCAGACCTGCACTGCCATGAATGCAGGATGAAAACATCAATTTCAGATAAGAACTGTTTCTGGTCGCTCATTTGCGTAAAGAGCTTCACGTATTCGCCGAAGGAATTGAATTTGGTTCTACCCTAATTCAATGAATTCGTGGATCTCTCCATTTTTCGGGTTTGCGCCGCGTTGTTAGTCAAGGTTGACGACAGTTTTGCCGGAATTCCACCAGGCGTCTTCAGGTCGAAGTGCCTGGCACTTCGACCTGAAGACGTCTGGGTCGATGAAATTAAAGTACGAGAGGTGATAACTAATTAATATAATTCAACCCATAGAAAAAAATCGGCTAACAGCGCAACCGTGCAACAAAATGCCAAGTTTATGAGGAGAGGGTAATAAGCTCCCGTGTTAATTTCGCAGTTCATAAAGAATGTGTGATTAGAGGATTTATACGATAAGGAATGAAATGGGCACGTGGTTTAATTTGTAAGAACTTATGCGTTTACGCTGAAGACTGAAGAAATAGAGCGGGTTGTAATAACAGGTGTATAATTATATTCATATCAAACATAGTGGTTTATACTGCCATTTTATGATGTTATTTTAGTACTTCCTCAAAATATTATGCATTGTCAATTCCTGCAGTTCTTTAAAAAGAGATACTAAAGATTGAAATTTCAGGTACCTACGACTCTAGGTTATCGATAACATCATATAATTTATCTGAATTATAATACATTAGCATTCCCTTTCAAATTAGGGCTTATTCCTTTCCTTGATTACTTTTTCAACATCTAATCCTACCTTTCTGTTTCTGGTTTCGCTCTAACTTGATGACTGTCAAGGAATGGTGACAGGTACCGCAATAAAGCAACCAAGTGTTAACTTAGTACTCCTGTAATGGTTTCTCCAGGTCTTATTTACTGTTTCACTTTCTTATGCGGGTGATATTTCTCATCGCACGCTTCCAGTATGCATTTACTTAATGAGCCTTAGGCACTTGGCGGTGTCACTAGTGATCGCATGAAATACGGATATCTAATAGCATAGATTCTGCTATTATACTTCCACAGTTAGCAGCCTATCCTCGACGTACAAGTTAGAAATGCTAATTAAGTTTTGCATACATTTCTCTCCCCGCACCTTCGTTAGAGTTGAGAGCGAACTCAAATGTTTCAAATGAAGGTTAGTTGTGACTAATTTTGATGGAGAGGCCCAAAGTTCAAGTGAACCCAGAAAAAGAAAGGCATGATTGAGGGCTGAATAAACATGCAAGAAAAGGAATAACCCTTAAGTTAGAATTATATTTTAATGGTTTTCAATATCGAAGGAAGGATATTTATTGCAAATGTAGCGTGGTAAGCGGCAATCATTAAGTGGTGAGGAATAAATTTCCTAATTTTGAATCTCTAGGGGATGCTAATTGAAATGTTGCCGAGAATCATCGGGAAGAGATCTTCGCGATGATGGTCGTCAGGTTTGCGTTCAAGAGACGAGTAGAGGGGTGATAGAGCAGACTCGAATGTCGATGTTGTAAGTGTCTTAAGAGTTGGTGAGGTAGGTAAGTTCTCGGCATCAATCGTAGGAGCAGAGTTGCTAATGGGGAATTCTCGAAGCGAAGTGGCAATTTCGGAGAAGATAATTCGTCAACAGGTACGAAAACTCAATGTGAAAAGGTGTATCTTCGCAATATATGAGATACTTTAAAAAATACCTAATGAAATTCATAGGAAATGAGTGGTTGCGTTTAATGTATTATTGTGTTCAATGACAAGTAAAAGTATGTTTACCCCCTGGTTTGGTTCTTCGCATTAGTTTGATCACCATTCATTTTAATTGAATATATTTTTCAATTATTTATTTAATCTAAAATTATGTAATTGCACCTAATGTAAGGGTTTATTCAGAATGTATAATTATAAATATGTTTTTAACAATTCAATACTTTAATCAATCTCATGCGCCTGCAGAAGAGACAAAATATTTAATTTTACACCTGCAAACATTGATGCTAATTGTGTTGCCTCGTAAAGGTTTAGAATCCATAGAATGGACAATGGGAATAATTACGTGCTCTAAAATACACCGAAATGTCGTGTAATGAGATCGAATTCCGATGGCAAGAGTTAAAACACTATGGCAATAAATTACAAAATGGATCTTCCAATCGATTCTCTTTTTATTAAGTGGTAATAAGGAGGTAAAATGGAAAATGTCGCTATTTCAACTATGAAAGAGGCATTCACTTGGCTAACAGACTCGCAAGCTCCAACCCTTTATCCCATATGGCTCTATCAAACAAAATGAAAACGGGAACATGGAGTCAAGTAATGACCTCTAATGTCAACCCAAAGGGAAGCGCTGCTTCTTAGACTTAGACAGTTTTCGCTTATTTTATCTCCGCAGAGTCCCGGAGTATTTAAAATCTACGAATATGCATATGTGTTTCATAAACAATTAGGGATTTTCCATATTTAAGGCTGTTGAATACTTGCAACTCCCATCAATGCGTCTCAGGCCCAGCAGAGTTGACACTGTAATAAGTTCTTTTCTCATGGAATTACAAAAACTGTCAGTTTCCCTAGAGTTGAAACCAAAAATGCTCGGTTATCTTCCGACGGTCAGCGTGGTGTGGATAGGAAATGGTTGCCAATTAAAAAAATGTATGGCGTTTTAAATTGAACTGCATTCGGTACTTTTGTGCTGCCCTTCTCCCGCCCCAAGGATATGGTCACTAATGACGTCCGTATCCTAGCGATGGTCCGGATTATGACCTAATGGCCATCTCGTAGCTCCAGGAAGCTTTCTTTAACCTCTAAATCCAGCAGATGGCTATTCTCTTTGAACAACTATTTACAGCTAAAAATGCTTGTTAATTTTCTATGACCCACAGTGTAATTTTAGGATTCATGCTAAAATACAGAAATCTATGGAGTCATTAAGACATTTGAACTTTGAAATTAATTAAATTTTTACTTGAGTCACTAACTTTTCCTAGTTAGCCTTGTGGCATTGAATTGCCAAAACCTTGCGTGCAACTTGTTTATGCAGCGGTCAAAATAAAAATCATTTTGGCCAGTATTCAATTAAAAGTTTAGATTATTCCATATAAATATATAAATAAAATTTGCAACAGGAGGTATGTTTATTGGAAATAAAGAACTGTGATCAATGTTGTTCTTAATAAAACTATTGCTATCCTCTACTTTCTGTATGCCAGGAAATACCAATTATTTGGCCTTCTACGAAGTCATATTCTCCACAGACGTGTAACACATTTCAAGACGAAGCCAGAAACAAATAGTCAGTAGAATAGTCCAGGCAAAAAGGAAATACTATCAAAAGAAGAATCTACTTGTAGCAGGAAATACAAGCGTAGAAGTAAGGAAACAATTCATCAGAGCATACATCAGGAGCATATTTCTTTGCGGCAGTGAGGCATGAAAGTAGAGGTGAAGAAACAAGTGGAAGCATTCTAAATGTGGCGCTACAGATGAATGAAAAAGGTAAAATGGATCGACTGGGAGACAAATGAAGAAATCTTAAGAAGAGTGGAGAAAACAGAAGTCTGCTGAAAACTCTAAAAAAAGACGGGATATCTTAATTGGCCACATCTTAAGACACGATGACCTGGTGAAGACAATGGGGTGGTTTACCAGAATTTTTTTATTGCCGAATATGATAGAGTTTGTAAAATAAAAAGACCCGTATTTTTCCGTTTTTTGATCCGACAATTATTTCTCGAGTTACAAGCGGAGAAAAACTGATGTTTTTAACCCTTTCGGAAAAGTGGGTGTGGTGCAACCTCTGACGTATACTGACTTCGTCCAATCACAACTGAGCCCGCAAAGCTACTTCGCCTTATCGCAAAGGGAGGGACACAGCTGGCTCTCCCAATGGGAACGACTGCGACAGGATCTGTGCGAGCAGATCTTCCGAGGACCCCCCTCCACTCCCTTCCCTTCCAAGTAAAGCAGTCAAGGACGGGAGGAAAATGACGTCAATGTTATTACAGCAGCTTTTTCGGTGAGCGTCACCTTTTGCTTATTTTCATTTATGAGTTAATGGTTGTGGTTAGAAGATTAATTTTTTCACGAAAATTATTTTTTTGTTTCCATCTAACGATTTCGTGCACAAAATTGCGATTTCGGTTCCGAGTAAACGCCCCCATTGTTGAGGGAAGAGTGAACGGGAAGAACGGCAAAGGAAGGTCTCGTATGATATATATGGAACAAGTGATGAAGGATGTGATAAAGATATGCATAAGTATGAAGAGATTAGCCTATAGAAGAATCGAGTGGAGGGCTGTGTCAAACCAATCCTAGGATTGTTGACCGATGATGATGAACATAGAGACAGATACAGCTTTAGGGAGCGGTGGAGTACTGTGGATATTTATCATGTAGACTTTCGATTATATTTTAGTATGTATCTTCAGAAAAATTGTTTATTGATAGGATTTGAGATGAATTAATCAGGCTTCCTACTCTTGATGGTTGTGGGAGATGTTGCTAAGGCCGGTGGCCTTGGCCTTTTTCAGTCAGCGTAGGTACTCACTGCCAAATTCGTCTGAGTTACTGTTTCTCTTTTTCGCGTCTTGTTTTGTTGTTTTTTTAAACCTCCACCTTGCGGAGATCTACCTCTATGTCCAAATCATTCTATCGCCCTTATCTTGATTGAAGTTCTGGAGACTTGTTTCAATTTATACTGCCTAGAGGATGACTGAGAAAAACGTTTTCTCCTCCTAAAACCTACATCTCGACAATTAAAAATTTGTGATTTCATTTGAGAGATCCGGCTCTGCAATGCAAATATGATATCGAGTCGTTGAACTTCACTCGTTGCTTTTGTGTTTCCTAGTGGAGCGAATCCTAGTTGATCATCAAATCCCAACGTCAAATTGCTTTATCATGTCGACCGAAGTGTGGGTAACATGTATGCCTGATTCAACTTGGTTAAAATACAAGAAATATACCGTTGAAATGGTCAGCCTGTTTGTTACCCCCAATAAATAAGTTCCACCCTGTTTATTCAAAAATATAATCATTTAATTATTTTTTTCCGAGTAAATTTGTGCGACGAATTTTTATTAACCATTACGAATTTTATTTTATGGCACTATAAAAACTATATCAAGTGTAATTCCTTGGAATAATTATTGTTGAACGAAAATTAAGATACTGTCACCAAAACTTTAGCAAACGCTTGACACGTAATTTTCAACGAAGGTGAGAGTGAAGACGACCTAGGTTTTATTGTATGTTACTCGCATGAATCTTGAATCAAATCCTACTAATTTGTTTGAAGTATACTCCTCTTTAAAAAGATCAGATTAGAGTGCAATCGTAATTAATTACTAATATAAATATAAGTATCGAAATAAAATTCCAAACTCAAAGACCTACTTCCACCATAGATACCAATAAGAAATGTATACACGGGTGAAGAAAATTCAGAATATAACATTCTTCTGGAAGCTTTATTGAAAATATTAATCTAAATTCCGAGCCAAAGAATATTTAATCGAGAATTTTTCTGTATATGTGTTGAGAGACTGATAGGAAATAACCTGATTTTAAATCCATAAGTTTTATTTTTTATTGATAGAAAATGAATTAGAATAACATTTCATAGAAACAACTCCGGCCTTAACTTAGTGGATTTTTTCCATGCTTGAAGATAAGAATATACTTTGTAATTTTCCACACGACGTTAATTATCCAACTGGTTTCAACATAGAGGTGCCATAATCAGGGACTAAAATGTTAGGGCATTAGGGAGGCCTTAAATAGTGCACTGGACTGGTGGGAGGGGGGGTTATGTCTCTTTAGGAAGGGGAAGGAATTTGAGGGAACCCTGAGGTGTAAACTGGTTGGAGGTTAAGTTGGGAAGTGAGGTACGTCATGAGGATACTACATCACAGGAGGTAGGGTGGAATATACTCCGACAGTTAGGTCAAATATGAAGGTTGTGGTAAATAGTGGGGTAAAAAAGAGCATGAGGTCAACAGGGAACATTTAAAATCCATCAAATCATTTAAACTATTACATTTCACTTAAAGAAATGAGGGCAATTGAAAATTATGCAGTCACTGAAAAAACAATTACTTTCAAGAGGCGACTTAAGTTTCTCCTTTCATTCCTTCACTGAAACCAAATCGATACAACAAATCTATGACCTGTTCTCTGCAGTTATCACAAATAAATTAAAAGCAATATATCTAGTGTACTAGAAAAATGTATCCATTTTTTTGACTTATTTATATGGTGGTGAAGCTTTAATTAGCGTGTAACTGGTGGTGCTACCATTGGTATAATTCTATGCTACCGCAAACTGAGATCTTTTCTGTGATTGGATATGAAACGAATTCATCCTCCGCTATTATAAATCAGACGTATATCTTGCTCTAGCAAATGCGTTGTCTTTTAAATAATTTTTCATTGTCGCATTGCTAAAACCTCCAGTAATATCGAGTATTTCCTTTATCTGAAGAGAAAATTCAACATATAGGATCAAAGAGCAGCTCGTATGTTCACACTACCACGTGGTCCTACGAATGACAAATCAATAGAGAATTGCAGTGAGCAGAAACTTTGTAGTATACTACTATTACTGTGTCGATTTGCTATCGCTGATAGCACGCAAGCGGCATCTTGTCTGTAAAACAACGAAAGCCCTATTTTTGATTTACAGCTGTCGGGGCCCCGGGCATAATTTTCTCAATGAAAGAAAGGTTTTCATTTTATCTGCACCAACCGAGAGCATATATCACCATCCAACTTAGAGAAATGAGAGAATCAGTTTTTAAAAACATGTGTAGATCGTTCGGCGCATTTTTAGTCACTAAGATTTTCCGAGGAAAAATGTGACAAATCATTTACAATGGAACCATAATGGTACGCTCCATGAATACAACCAGCTGAGAAAAAACGAGATCGTTCTTGAGCCAGGCAAAGGATTTCACTTAGCGTAGTGAAAGGTGATCAATCTCCGCCGAAGAACCGAAGGTGGACAGTCGTAACGAAGGGGCTTCTTAACTTTATGGCTCAAAAACCGAAGACTCTCGACTGCTTAACCTCCAGAAATAAAAGTTTCTCTCTCAAGTCTTTTTAGCAGCGTGCTGTGCATGCGAGGCCTGTAAACTTGAAGCAATTGAAGGCAGACAATACAATGCAACAGTCACACACAAGAAAAACAAAAAAAATTAAAGAAGGATTGCGATTCCAAAGGAAGTTTGTACGGAGTTTTTATGGGATGGGAAAGAAATAAAATGGGAAAAGAAAGCGGGCTTTTGTACGAGCGTGAGAAAGAAACGGAGGAAGAAAGAAGGAGTAGAGGGCAGAACAGATTTATGGTACAAGTGCAGCCAGAGAGAGAGAGAGATAGAGGTTTCGGTGTGGGATGGGGTGCTAGAGGAGGATAGAGAGAGGAAAAAAAAGGATTGAAAGAGTTATGGGAGAGAAGAACATGGAATAGGGCCGCAGGAATGGAAATGGCGGAGTTAAAAGAGCAAAGGAGTAAGGGAAGCGAGGATAAAGAGGAGTTGGAAATGCAAGCGAAGATGGTTCGACCTAGGAACATCTGAACAGGAAAGCGAACAACTTGGGATATCTGGTCAAGCTTATCCTTTGTCACTATTTTCGAGGAGAAGCTTTAGATATTACTCAATCACATTAATGGTTCCTTTTTAGAAGAAGTTCGCCTGGGATAATTTGTTCAATAGAACAAAGGAAATCCAAGAGGTGGAAATTAAGTGAATAAGAGACTCATGTAAGAATTATTTCTCTTGATTCGCGGCCGAATTGTGTCCCCGATCAATTTTAAATGTTCCGATAAATGCGTAGCTACACTATTTTAGTAACGACATTTGTACGAGAAAATCTTACAAATTATATAAAAGCCTGTATCGTAGTGAAATGAAATAATGGAACACTTTAGCTATGCACGTCCATTACTATATTTACTTAAACCATGTCCCTTTCCCTTTGGACTTAACTCTCCTGTGACTACAGTAGTTTGGTGACAACGGATCACAGTGGAAAAATCATGACCTCACCAGGGAAATTATAATAAGAAAACTATTGCAATACTTATCCTTAACTATAATTTAGAATACGGTCGCCTGTTATTCATCACTAACGATTTCACTTACGAGAAAATAGTTGTGTTCAACAGAAATCTTGGTCTGATGAGTAAAGTGAGAATGATACTAAACCTACCTGTGTAATTTTTAGACCCAATTAGTATTTAGAATTGAGGAAAGTTCACAAAACGCGAAAAAAATATAGCAAAGCTTGAATTTGGATGAACATAATCATGTGGCTGCACCGGGAATTAGACTCAATACCTCCGGTCAACAGACCAGCTCTCCATCTGCCATTCTGTGGGGTAATATAGTTTTTTGGATTTGTATTATTGAAACTACTGAACAGAAGTTAGAGCAGAAAAGCCTTTTTCAAGCACTAAACTACATGTCAGGAGCCTGACAATGATTTTTTATAGAAGTCTTATTTTTTAGAAGTTTAGTCTAATTAGAAGAATTATTTTTATTTTTTAATAGATTATATTCTTCTCGAGTCAAAGTGCATAAAGTTCAAACCAAAATAAGAATTAGTTACTATATCTATTTACTATTATTATGAGAAAAAGACTATTACTGATAGTCTTTTTCCCATAATACTTGAATAATTGAGTGTGAATAGATTTGCTAACTCGTGCCTAGCGTATTTCGATGACATTATGCTTTATTTTGATGATGGATGCTTTATTTTTAATAGACCAGTTTGGGATGAATTTCCCAGTAAAACCGCAACCTAAAATGTGATTCGAGAGATAGATTATTATGAACTGTGACGGAGAAAGGAGGCCATGAACGGCAGGAAGCATTACAGCTTTGAGGATTGAAGATTAGATACTATGCAATCAGTTATGGAACTATTGAAGATAGTGACTTATAAATGATAAATGAATCGACCAAAAATAGAAATGGCCATTGATTTGAATATCGACACCTTCCAGACACGCTAGATAGAAAGCCATGAATCAAGGATCAGGCATTGATTTATAATTTTTTCTCATAAAATGGATATGATGCCATGCTTATGCAACCCAAATCACTGAATTAACACAGGAATGTTTCTCTGTGCAATTCTTCTCCATATGGAGAAGATCATAAAGCTAGGCAATGTGTGCATTGATATCCTTGCTTATTTTTTGTGGCACGAAAGAATCCAATAGCCTTTCACGTAAAATCAATAAAATGGGTCAAAAAATACCCATTTCATATGGTAACGACATCGATCGAACCTAAAGGCAGCAAAGTAACAGCAAAAAGAAATTAAGAAGTGATTAAAATATACGAAGACCTTACGATTACAAAGAAATTCATTTAAAGAATATGCGTTATATTATTTATTCGCCATTTGATACCGAAAATATTTATACCGTTTATCGGTGCAGAGAAAAGAATAGCGTCGAAATTTTCAGTGTATAACATAGTTAAGAGTGTGTAAGGAAAATAAAGAAGAAAAACAGTCTTGAAAGTAGTTAAAAACCGGGAGTGACGTAATAAAACTGTTATGAACACTGCAAATGCCTACAATTTAGAGGGATAAACAAATTTTAAATTCACATAGAGGTTGCTTTATCATTGTGCCAAAAATATAAAATAAAAGTTTTCTTTAATAAATTACGTAAGTAGTCTAATCTCCTTCATTTAACAACAGCCCTACGGAAAAAACATGGTTTTAAATTGATGCAATTTTAATACGTAAAGCTATGAAAATTGGAATTAATTGGTTGCTGGAATCACTTCTTCAATAACTGACAGATGTTTGATTAGCTTCAAATAATAACTTCATCTAGAAATGGATAAATATTACGAAGTTATGGGAGTTAATACAAAAGTAGATAGTCTTGCTGCTGTTGAAACACGCAATACTTAGTATGAAAGCTGTAGTGAACAGGTGCGCTAAATATTTAAATGGATGTTGTATATGTTAAATAATTAATCAAATAATATTAAGAATAAAATGTGATTACGTTTAAATATATATGAAATATTAATTTTTTTGATAAATATTGGATAGAAATGCCTAAATGCTCTCTTTGCCAAAGCTCAGGGATCGTGTGAGTTTACGCAGGCATTCATTTTAGAGCTTTCTCCATACTTGATTTCTTTCCACACTCAATACATCCGACGATGCGACAAAATAATAACTGAAGACGTTGCTGAGGTAACGACGGAGAACAAAAAAAACAGACTCCCATTTTTTTTTCATCACTATTTTTCCCCTGCGCTCCGAAATTTTTTCCCCGACGTGTGCACTGTCCTACGCAAACATTGTTACCACTCCAGGATTGCAAGCCACGGAATTCGCAAAACGCCAAAGAGGCCAAAAATGTCTATAGGGGCAATAAAACGAACGAAAAAATAAAGAAAGGGAAGTAGAGATATGGTCGTCCCGGTGGCGGCCAGGGTGGGAGGGCGGTGCGGGAATTGCAGGAGGGGGAAGAGGGGATGGCCGTTCGGGGGTGGTGGTTGGTTGCAGGTGGTGGCTGCAGGTGGGGCGTGGCAGGGTGAAAAGCAAAGGGTGGGTCGAGGTGTGAGTGGTGGATGAGGCCGGGGGCAAAGGTGAGAAGGTTGGATAGGTGTGGAGCACGTACTCAGGCATCGGGAGGAAAAAGACACACGGAGAGGGGTTAGGAATCGACCGGCTATAGAAAAGAGAGAGGACGGAGAGAATGCTTAAAATATAATTTTTATAACGTACTGCAAACCGTGGAGAAAGACGAAAAAGAGAAAGGAATGTGAAAGGTGAAATGAATGGGGGCGAAGAATAGATCGCACAGCGCCAAAAAAGATAAAAATAAAATCAAAATGCATCAATGCGTGGTTAGAAACGTTAAAAAACTTTAGAAAAAGATGGTTAAATAAAGACTACATATTACGATCTAGTTTAAGTCTGAAGGATAATAAAGAGGCAAATGAGGCCGATACTTCGAGATAGTCCATTAAAGAAGTAAGTAAAAGAATTTCCACTTTTAACTTTCTATTTTTAATGTTACGTATTGCTACAACTAGTTTTGCTGCAATGTAACATCACCTAGTAATATAAACATGCATGTTATTTTTTTGCCTACACAAGCGCCTCCTGACGAGCCAATGGCTCAGGAGGACTTATATTGTATTTAGAAGGTTTACATGTAATGAAATGAATTTGTAAACATTTTTATTTCACCTGTTTCTGATAAAGGCACTTGTATTACTGTGACGAAACCCTTATTTGAATTTTTTTTATAAATAAATAATAATGTGTAACATGAATTTTCAAAATATTAGCAAACATTTTTACCGAGTTTTACGAATTTTCTGACGGAAGACTACGTTAATTATTTACGACAGGAGAGTACTGGAAAAACTAAACTAACTATTTGGTAGGTTATGTGGTGAAGTGTAGATGCCGTCATGTAAATATTTCACGCAATATACAACGTTCACAAGAGGGCAAATATGGAAAGCGAATTAAATTGAAACGAAAATCTGAGCCAATAAATATTTAAAGCCATGAGCACATTTGTAGTAAAATATTTCTGTGTGTTTCTTAACGGCTATGCTAGGTTTAATAGAGTGCCTGCTGACATTCAGATTTGTACAGCACTTTACGAACGCTTCCTCACTCTATTTTCCTTTTCAGAAGTGAAATTCAGAAACGATATTAGAAGAGATTTCATGAGTTATTGAAAACTAAGATATAAGAGAAGAAAGATCAAGATAGAACTTCAAGATACAAAATATGCCTCCGGGAAATGCAGGAATTGACGATTAAGCGAAAGTATGAAGTCATAAACTGCAAGTAAATGAAGCGTAGGTGAAAACTATGATTGTAAATGCTGATACCTCCTTGGGAGTGCAAAGAGCAAGAAAATACAAATAGATTTGGAGAAAATCTGAGAAGGTGAATATTTTTAATGACGAGAAACAGGAAAAATTATTTCATAGATATTCTGTTCCTTAGAAGTTCAGAAGCAGTTAACTGATGCAGTTCTTTTCGTATACAGTATCATGGCTTTAGAATGGGGTTCAATTCCAAGGTTTATATGTATGTTCATTTCAACACCATATTTGATATATAAGTATTAAACATTCCCTATCAAACGCATTAAGAATAAGGTAAGATACCAAGTACTTAATGGCCATTAGTCGTCAATGCTAAGACAGATTAACGGAACTATCCCCACGATTCTTCTAGCGGCTAAACTCTTAAGACACCAAATTCTTCTCTTGAGAAATATGAGAATGAGAAATATTTCTTTCTCTTTACATGCTGAAATGCAAACATATAAATTAACACTTAAATACTGCATTGATGGGGACAAACAATAATTTAGTGATGTTATTTCGAAGGAAGTAACGCTAAAGAAAATTGGGTTCTTTTTACAACAAGCCATTATCAATATCTCCTTAGCAATGAAAGCGAGATCGGACTGTTCATTGGAATGATCAATGTAAAAAAACAGGTTATTCAACCGTTAAGTAAATACAAATGTAACGTAATGATCGCTGAAGAGTAATTATAGCTAAATAAAATGCCGGATGTTAATTATGAGGATAAAGGAGAGCACATTAAATGCCATCATGCCATCAGCTTGTATGTATCCAATCCTCACTTCACGCTATTAATAACTCATGAGATAAGTCATTGATTTCTAACTGCAGCTGATGCTGGTGTTTTGCAGAGGAGAATTAGTAAAATAGTTAAGCTGACACATGCAATGAGTAATTATAAAACATTGGAATAATGCGCATCACAGAGATCAACTGAAATCCATTGACACCGAGTTTATCAGTTTGATTACGAAAAGATCACAAATGTGAAATTAAATTTCCGTCTCCTACGTGAAAAAGGGAATTAATGCTCTCATTACATGGATCATATGGCAATTCAACAGTGAAAGGCAAGTGAAAATGTAAAAATGAAACCTTAATCAGAGTCAACATCAGATATGTGTGTCCGAAAGGAGTTTCAGAAGCTTAAAACAACGCCACAATAGTTTAAATATTGAAAATTTGTTCTCCATAAATAATAAATGACCAAGTTGGAGAAAACAAACTTTGCAAATTTCACTAAATATATTTATTCACGACCAGGGTTTCAACACATTGTGTCATCATCAGGTCCTGATGATTGACCTGATGATGACACAATGTGTTGAAACCCGGGTCGTGAATAAATCTATTTAGTGAAATTTGCAAAGTTTGTTTTCTCCACCATGAGAAAATTTCACAAAGTTACCCCTGAAACAGTTCGTTTTCTCAAATGACCAAGTTTTAGGAATGGCAAAGAAGAATCTCGAAGGCAAGGCGTGTAAATGGATAGTAAGAGAAATATGCGCAAAGTCAGTGTAAGAATAGGTGATAAATTACCCTGAGGTGTAAAATGTGACACAAGGGTTAAGGAAAAAGGAGGAGATAGCATATGTCCGAAATTCGGAGATACCATTAATTAAATAAGTATGTGCCTTAATATATTTGTGTCAAGATAAAATAAGAGATAAAGCAAAATATGGATAAGAGGCGAATACCCGAAAATTGTGGGTGTATTACGAATATTTAAGTAAAGGGGTAGAAGAAGTAGAGGACAAAATGCAGGAAGGACGAGTAGAATTTCGACCAGAGATAGGCAAAAAAGAAGGGGAGCGAGAGAGAACGAGGGAAATGTAGAACAAGGATAATCAAGACAAGGGAAACCACATGCATAGAAAAAGAGGAAGAAAGGAAAAAGTATATAATTGAATGAGGAGGGAGAGTGTAAGTAAAAAAATGTGGTGAAAAAAGGCAAGGAGAAGGTACGAAGAGACGAGGAGGGTACTGAAAAGAGATGGCACACGAAAAAGAGTACCCAAAAGACGAGAGACGATAAAAGAATGAAAGATGGGGCAAGAAGATGAGATGCAGGCAGGTAAATGGGGTAGGAGGTGGAAGAAAGTTAAAGAAAAGGGGAGGCGAAACAGGGGGGGGGGGGTGGGGATTCGACTTAGAGAAAGAAAGCGTTGAGGGATGAAGGGGTAGGACCGTGGGCGTAAGGGTGGGTGAAAGGGTATGCAGGGCGAGGAAGGGGTGAAACGAGAGGGGTGCGACAGGAAGGGAAGGGGGAAGGTGTGGGTGAGCGAGTTGGAGAGGGATGGCAGGGCTGAGAACGGGAGAGAAGAACATGGGGGGAGGGTAGGGGCGGAGGGAGGTTGGTGAGGCAAGGAATGGGACCCTCGGCCAAATAAAGTACTCTTCCGGAATACAAATCGAACTCTCTTCCCCGAAAACCCCAATTCTGTTCGCCCATACTGCTGCCACACCTCCTCCTCCTGCCTCACTCTCCCACTCACACCAGCCAACGCCACCACCCTTACACCGATTCCTTTCCCACCCCTGGCCCTTCCTTGCTCCCTTCGGAACCCTCCGAGCGCTCCTCCTCGCCCCCCCCCCAGAAAACCCTTCCCACTCCTCACTAGTACTCCCTCTAAAGGCTACTCAGGTCAACAGGGCGCGGGTCGGCGCATGGAATTTCAAAAGGTGGTGGTGGCACCACGGAATTAGAACTCTCCGCTGCCGTAAGGGAGGTTTTTATTTTTTCTCCTTTCCATCCACCTTCCTCCATCTGTCTATCTCCCACCCCCTTCCCTCCCTCCACCTTCTTCTCATCGTCTCCTTTCCCTCCAGCATCCCCATCTCGCCCACGCCCGTCCGAACGCGGCCAACTCTCCGCGAGCTCTCGGCTGAAATATTTCTCGAGATGGATCTACATCGACGGGATCTTTCTCCTCCGTTCCTCTGGGTATGTGCTCAGTGCCACGGGGTAAGGGGGGGAGGTGGTTGGTGTGGGGTGGGCTAGTATTGGGGATACCCTCGTGGAGCCGTGTGAAGAGGGCATGGCAAAGATGGGAGGAGAACTCCCCAAGTTGGCAGAGGAGGCGGGGAAGTGTTCGCAGTGCAGTTAAGGTTAACGGCGGAGGTGCCGCTGGGAGGGGAGAAGCTCGGCAAGCGGCGCTTTTTCCCGGGGTTATGATGGCATGTGCAAAAGCTCAGAGGATTGGGAAATTCAGCTCGCTGGAGATTTTCAAGTGGCAGAGGGAGAGAGACCCGAGAATAGAAAGTAAGGTTGTTTTCCTTTTCTGCCTTTAAGAGTTATTTTTTTTTGTACTTTAGCGCTGATGTGGGTGTGTTGAAAAATATACAAAACCCAAGAGCGTTCCTTTTTTCGGAAAAAGAACTGAGCATTCACCTCGGCCGTCATTTCATACCTTTTCATTGGTCGAATAAGAATTTGTGGCATGTCAAATAGACAAATAAAAAGAAACTTTCCACTGAATTTCCCCTCGGGTATTACACATTTGATTTACTGAAATGCTTAACATTTTGAATCCACATGTAAAGCATGATAACAACAATTCTGGAAACATTTCTCACTATTTAAAGAAAGCTGAAAAAGTAACAACCCAAGTTTAAATGCTTAACATTTTGATTCCACGTGTAAAGTATGAAAAAGAAGCAATTACGGTAACTTTTCTCATTACTTTAAGAAAGCTAAAAGAAACCTATGTCTCACTTTTAAGCACTTTCTTCCAAGGCAAACTCGGCGCCGGAGTTCTATCCGAGCTTAAGAGAGATCTTGTAGTTTGTCTATAGCATATTTTCCATCGTTGTGTAAATTGAAATTATACTAGCAAAAGGCATCTTGCAAAGCTATATACAGCGTAAAATGAAATCGAATTTATAAATGTTTTTATATTAATGCACGATTAGAGTTGATGCATTATTCCCGGTCTTTTATTGGTAAAACAGGTTGTAAAAATTTGGACACGCAGTGATTACATTGTCTCAGTGTAAATACTTTGTAAATCTTTATATGGGATATTTGACATAAACAAAATTGATCAATTTCTAGGTGCTGACCTTTAAAGAAATTAGGAACGTGATTAGTGGCACAAAGAATACACCTATCTGTCCATAGATAATTGAGGATGAGACTTATAAATAGTTGAGTATAACAACGTAAATGTGAAAAAGAAAGAAGTGATACAGTAGTAAATCACATGGATAATATGTAGAAAGGTATTTCAGGAGCCTCAGACTTGCTATAAGTAGGCTTTTAATATATGTACAGCTATTGCATGCTTCATGGTAATTAGGGTATTTTGCGCAGTGTACTTTGTAGACTTATTAATATGAACTATTGGAAGTAAAAAGTGAACTATTAACAAGAATGTTAAATTAGAAAGAAAGTTATTGGCTCCGGTAGAGTGGGATAAAGAAGATAAATATTGATCCATTTGTATTTATGAGATAACTAACAAAATTGGACAAAGTGCTTAATTGCCAGATTCAGTTGAATAACGAAAAACGTGCCTTTCCTAGCAGGAAAATCGGAACGATTTTATATAGACATGGAATATATTTAAGCAGCATTGAAGAGGAAAAAATCATGCCAGGGTTAGCTTTTTCAACTTATACCATTATTCGTAATAGAATCCTGGGTTTAAAGAGATCCAGCTGCTGAGGTTAAGCCGTGCCCTCTAGTCCTTAAGCCTCAGACAAAATGAGTTCGAGTCTTTGACTTGCCACGCCGGAGCGTAGCATATCTGGGACTGGGTCATTCTTTCCCCATATTACTATCAAAAGTAAATGAAATATCTTCTAAGGATTTCTCTGTTCACAGTAATCATCTAAATAACTCTTACCATCAATTGAAATTAGAAATATGGAGTACCGTATAATGATTGAAAAGTTGCAATCAAGTTTTCTCTCACCAAAGTTGCCTTGTAAAACATAATTGAAACTCAAAAACTTACGCTATTAACACCCATGTTCGAGCCTATCGATACTGTGGCCGATGGTTTACATTTTGGAACGCATAGGTAGTATTCATTCAAAACGATGAAAAATGGTATTGCTTTATCAAGTACCCAAGGTCAGACATATTAAATGCGCATTATACATCTATTTGACGTTTCCTTAGAAAACATTAGTATCCCTACTTACTGCATTATGTAATCGTGAGCGATACAGCGAGAAACGGCTGGCAGCTACCATCGATGAAAACATGTCGGGTCGGATTGTAGGCAGTTGGCTTCAGATCCGTAATTATTGTATTTCCTGAGGGTCTATAGTTCTTGAAAGACCACCGTGCATACATGATGGAAGCGAATGGAACATTTATAGCGAGGAAGCTCTATAGTAAGAAGAGTGAGTTGGATGAAAATGACCGGCGAAGAAAAAAGAAACCGGGAAGACATGCCAGAAAAGAGATGGGAAGAGTGTATCCTTTAACCTAGGCAGCTGTATATATCGCTCTGCGTTTGAGTGGGCAGACATTTAATGCCTCCGAAAGAAAACTCTTCCGTTGGCTCCTTACAACCCTTCCTTTCCCTCCCCACTTCCGGCACTGTTTCTTCCCAGCGTTCCCCACGCAAACTGTGAGAGGAGAGATAGGCGGGGGTGTAAGGAGAGGAGGCAGGAGGAAATTTGGGACAAGCAGTTTGAGCTGGAATCTCGGATCGTCATCAAAACCATATAAAAAGAAAAGGCGGTTCGCTCCTTCTTTTCTCTCCTTCTCCCCATCACTCTCTCACGAGCTTCTCCTTATAACTATCCTTTCCCTCCTTTTTTTACTCTTCCTTCCTCCTCCCATCAATCCCAAAAGACCTTCCGGAAAAACGTTACCACTTTGTCATTCAATTGGGATTCTCACGTGGTAACTTGTACGGGGGCACCCACTTGTTTTCTAGAAAGTCTGTATTATTAGTTAAGAATCATGACATAAGTGACTCAAAAACCAGAATAAATTGCATCGGACGATAAAGGCCAAGGATTGCAATACACGAGAACCACGATTGAGAGATAATTTAGTGACATAAAATGTCATTAAATATAAATAATAGTTTAGAAAAAAGGTGACGACACATTTGCCATTGAAAGAAACCCTTGTTTCATTCGAATTATGGGACATAAATCTTACTTTATTTACATTAACATAAAGTTTTAATATACTGAAGTTATATTTATGTGATCCAGAGAAGTTATAGTTGTAATACGCTAAAAGACAATCGGATAGAATCTTTCTCTCTGGACAAAGTATTCATTGAAATCAATAATGTTAACAAGTCACATCATTACTGTGATTTTTCTGAGCAGATGCCATGAAAAAATACCAGAACCTAAATTTAAAATCAAGCGGTATTTTTATAAGTTTATCACGAAAGTATCATTTCTCTATATTTATTCGGTTTCCAATAGAAAACGTTGATTTCCCCCGCCTAGATACATTTATTGAACTGCAGGAGGGAACAGCCGTCATTTACTATGTTTTCCCGAGAGAAAAAACAAAGAATAATACCGCAAAGGCTTGACTCCCAAAGAACGCTTGCTGTTTTTGCTGCGAATCAAATACGAATGTCAACATCCCCTTTGCTTTTTCGCACGTTCTTCCAAAACGCTAAGCTAAGCATTGTGCTCAATTGCATTTATCAGTAGAAGTTCTGAAAGGTATGTTTTAACTCTAATAATATGTGAATTAATAAAAAGCAAATGTACTACAAGCATTTATTTTCGTCCATAATAAAATTATTACTTCATTAAATGAGGTATAGTACACCATTTACTTCATTAAATAAGTAATTGAATTAAAAAAAAAAGTTAATGCTAAAAATTTTTTAAACATGGACATTAATAATAGGAATACGACATAAAAACGGCCATACTCTCAAACGTAAAATCAACTCTGTGCGAGCTATGTTTCAGTTCAAGAAAAAGCCGTTATGACCAGCTTAAAGCCTAAGATTATATTCAAGCCTCAAGAAATTCTATGGCTCACTATGGCCGACGTATCCATTCCAGAGAAATAATAAAAATTCTACAATTTTTCTAGCCGAAGATCGATCTAATTGATATGGGCCTAGAAAGCAAATAACACGCCCTGTGGCGACAAAAATTTCCGTAGGAAAATAGGGCGAACCTTTCATTTCCCTCGACCTCCGCATTTTCCTAGTTAGAAGAAATGTGCCGAAAATTACGAGGACTCCGTTGAATGGTTTCAGCCAAAGACGTATCTTGCAGATTTAAACCTAGATCTACAAACAGGTAGCCAAAAACACGAACCATAGGACTAATATGCAGGACAACGATGAAATTTTTGCAGTTTTTATTTCAATTCAATTATTTTTTAATCTTAATTTATCCTAAACAATTTGTGACGGATACCAGCATTGTTCTCAAAACAGAAAAACACCTCGACGATCCCGGGTACAAAAAATTAGCCCTCTGCGAACTCATTTGACGGCACTGAAAGAAATATCACGGCAGTCCCCGGAAACGACATTCATTTAAAATCGCCAACTCCAATGCGGCATGCGAGGGTTGGGACGAAGGTCGTGACGTCTGTGTGTGCCAAGCAAGGGACTTGCGCTCACTCATCCCCCACCTTGCACCCCTTTTCACCATTTTATTTATTTATTTCCTATCATTCCGAGAGAAAATTCTCCCTCACTCTTTTCGTCCCTCCTTTTCCCACCCCCTGCTACCCCTCAAAGTCCCTTTCTTGAGAACGGGTCCGAGATCCATCTCGGCGTCAAAAGAGCACGGCCCTGGTCCCAACTGTTGTTACTTACCACCTCCTACCACTCACCGCCTCCCCCCCCCCCCGCCCCTGGGCGCCAGACCTTACCTCCGTCGACCCCTCCCCCACTTCCACACCAATCGAGACCCTCGTAATATCCACTCTATCCGAACCGCCTCCCGTGCCCTAGTCAATCCTCTTCTCCTCTCCAACCGTCCGACCTCCCACGTCCTACGGTCTATACGGACCTGCCTGCCGCCTTCCATCCAATATATGTTCACCCCCTTCGCTTACCCCGCCCCCTATCTGTCCGTATCTTAAAAGTCCACCCTGCTTCCCCCTCACTCCACTCTGTACAAATCCCCTCCTGTCCACCAACCCCCACCGCCTTCCCACTCGCCCCGTCCGGTGAAGGGGAGTTTCAACCCCTCCCCCACTCCCCACACCACCCCTTCTGCAGCCGCCGCACGGATCTCTTCCCTCTTGCTCCTCATCCTTCCTCTCGATTTCCTCCAACTCCAACCTCTGCTTCCTCCTCCACTTCGACCCTCGACACACACACCCACACACACATACACGTTCGCTCACACTCAAGGTCTCACGCAGTGGGGAAGGGGTGAGGAGACCGTGAGTTCGTCGTCCTTTTCCGACGACCCTTCTCCCCCCCTGGCACCCGCCGAAGCCGTCGTCATATCTCCAACCGACGAAGCCGCCGTCGCCTCAGATCGCCAGCGGCCTCGCCGAAGCGCCGCGTCGTAACATGCAAGCATGCAGGCATGAACGAACGTGCGAATGCGCACTTCCCTCTCTTCTCCCGCTTCCCTTATTTAATTTTGAACTCCCCCTGCGTCCGATTCTGTCCCTTACGTGAACTTGCGTTTCCATTTTCTTTGCCTTCCTTTTACCCTCGCCCATCCTCTTAAAAATATATTTTTCTAATTTGCTTGCTTATACACACTACTTATCCTTCTTCAAGTACCGGAATCCATTTGATGGCAATATACGTAAAAGAAGCATTAAAAATGGCCCGAATGAAATGATGGAAAATGTTATATGAAATAATGGAAGCTTGAGAATAATTATTTACAACATTGACAGAACTCACAATACCGAAAGATATTCCAATTAAATGTATTATCATCTATTTCTAGGGTTCTCTTTATGGTATTATTCAGTTCTCTCCTTAAATATTCCCCCGCATTTCATCCATATAGTTCCGGATTCCTATTTAAACCTACTGACATTACGTAGACTACGGTTATATGCAATATAATATGCATGAATCTACAAAAAATTTCAAATGGAAATTTGGTCACACTGTAAAACTTAATACTGTATTACATGAATTAGCATATGATAAATAGGCAAAATAAACTCGAAATACAAACTTCCCATTGTTAGTTGCTCGTTAACTCTTCAAGACCTTTCTTTGTAGTCTCGTTTTTCTTCAATAATTTCAAAAACGTGATTATTTTTACTTTTATGACGGCATACTTCCATTTCTGGTGTCTCAGAAGTGTATAGTTATCTTCCCTAATAGGGAATGTGAATTTCAAGACAAACCACATGTCCAGACCATGGTTATTAAACCCGCGATATATGGTGAACCAGATTGGAGAACTATTGACCTCTATACCACTTCTCCTTCCTTTTCCAAACATCCTCCTCTATTGATGCTGAAATCTCCACAACCGTGGGTTGAGCAAACAGACTGTAGGTCACAAAGTATAGGAGTATCACACTGATCTTTAAGATCAATCGCAACTCACGTTTGCGTCATGTTTACTTTAGATTGTCATTATAACCAATCTCTGAGTTCAACCATCAGTGGCAGACATGAAGCAATAAATTTTTCCCCCTCCCTAAATATTTTTGGTTGAGTATACCAGAGGTTTGGGAACCGTTTCTTATCTTATGACACCCAATGAGTTACCGTCCATATTATTTTCACCCCGTCTACATGGTATCACTCTACTTTTATGCGGCATTTGTCTCTCATGACGGGATTTCACATCATATGTTAACTGCACATTTGATGTGAAATACAATTTTTCTCTCACATTGCATAAACTTTGAACATACAATGAGTTTAAGAAGTATTCGTACTTTACGTGACATCCTCATTCGTGACGTCCAATAAATATCAAATGCTCTCCGAATTTCATTATTTTTACACGTGTTATTTTGATTTGCATTAATTTCCTACGGTATTTTTCACTCCCATCTCTATCAAACAATGGTTCATGGCAGCTATATAGTAACCACACATACATGACAAGGGATAGAGAACATCATTTTTATTGCCACTAGGTCAATGTGAAACTACGCTAATATAATATTATGAATTTTTCACTACACTTTTCCCTGAATTCCATTAGCTCTAAGTAGGCCCAAATATATAACTAAAAAAGCAAGACTTTTTAGTAAGTCATGGCTTTGAGCCCTCCGATTTACAGAAGGAGAGATTTACAGAATTGTAGTCCACGAAAAAATACATGAAATTTCAAATTAACGATGACGTATAATTCATTGCCAAGCCAGAATAAAATCGGCAATCACTTAGGAAACAAAGAGAAAATATAAAAAACGCCAATGTATTCTCTATACCCGCTTAGTCTTAAAAAATGAATCCAAGAGAATAAAATGTAATAAAAGAGGTAAGGGAAAAATAAATAAAATGCTCAAGTTTGGAAACAGAGTTGTGAAGAGTTGAAAGAGGATTGCTTTTTGGGAAAATAAATAGCCAGCGATGTAAAGTTAAATGATAAGTGGAATGGCCCCGTGGAATAAGGTTTTACACTAGAAGATAAACATACAAAAAGCTTTAAAAGCAGGCTTGCAAGAAAGGAAACACTGTGATATAATGTATGTTAGGTGCATGCTTCTATGGTGGATGGAAGACGACCGTAAAAACCGAAGAAAAGGCAAGACTGTAAGCATAAAAATGTGTTGTGGCAGAATATTCATGAGGACCGAAGTGGGTTTAGGCCATATAATAAGGGAAATGATGTACGAATAATTTGAGGAAGTCCTAAATAAAAAATAGTTACTCATATACGTTCTGATTTTTACCGGTATAATTTTAAAATACAATGGCCTTGCTAGCATTTGCTTTACATAGAGAGTGGAAAGAAAATTAACGCATGGAAAGAATTCATATGAGGAATGTATGAATATTTGAGAAGAATGTAAGAGAGATGGATGATGAAATCGTGCAGAAGTTAACTGATAGAAGAACTGAGTCTAGAGTTAGAGTGGAGAGCGTAAACTGATCCTCGGACGCTTACTAATGATTATGACGCAATTTGAAAACGTAGTACACATAGAAAAGGGGAAGGCAAAATATACCTTCAATATACGGATTTTTTATTCACAGTGTATGCCGCGAGCGCTAATAGGCTGAATATCGCAAGCATCGATTTTACTTTGCATTAAAACACCGTTTTCTATGACTAGGTAGTACTTTACTCGTAAAAATATAAGAGTACACCTACTCCAAAAGAAATAGAAATTAAGGCGTCAGCCCTAACTAACACGCAATGGATGCGTTCGTGGCCTATTGGACTGTATACTACATTTGCACTCTTCGTAATGTCTCTCCATCCTTCCCAGGCCGCTTTCATTTCTTATCTACCTGATCTTTTGAACATAACCTTTCATTTCTGCCTATCAGCTGTCATCAAAACCATGATATCACTTCAGATTCATAAGCAGTGGACAGATAAATAAAAATTCTCATTTCTATCTCTATTTTTCTGCAAATTCTATTGAGAGAAATCGGTGCCTCTGAGACACTCGTATTTCTTTTACTCAAATTATTCCCCTTCTTTCCCTTGTATACATTTCACCTATCGCTTCCGAGAAATATAATGAATTTGACAGCCAATCTCAAATAAAATCAAGGAAAAATATGAGGAATAAAGCTTTATATATCCCTCCGCTTCCACAATTAGAATTTACACTATTAATACGACCTCTTATATAAGCTACCGTATTAAAGACCTCTTCCATATCATTACTCCTTACCCCACGTCTCTGTATCTACATAAGTCTTCCTCAAAAACAGATAGGTAGTTATTATTTTATTTTATGCTTGTTGATTTTTTGATTGGGAATTTCACAGTTGAATGACATTTACCGCTGGGATAAGGTCCAAATTGCTAATCAAAAGGAAAAGAAAGGCATTCAGATAGCAGCATAACATGAATTGTAAAGCAGCAGGAGAAATAAAAATAGAAAGAAAAATTATAATTGAATTTAGCCACAATATGCGGTAATAACTACTAATTAACACCTTGGGGTTCATTCATGAAAACAAAGAGAATATTTAACATCCAATATTAACGACATTGAATCCCAGAAGAACATGGGATAAATAATGAAAAGGGATAATACAATCCTTTACCGCAAATATCTGGCTGAGTCCCAAATATTTTTTGAATAAAATATATCTTTCCAAATTTTTTCACTTTTTCGACGGACTTTGAGCGGGAGGTGGCAGATAAATTACCCTTGGATAAGGGAGCACGTCTATTTCACGAATGTGACCAGTACACAACAGTTATCTCAAAAAAGGTGTGAAAGGTCACCATTCCCTAATTGACAAAAATTGCCTGCTGTCAACGAAATGTTATATGCGTAGTTACAGCGGGGTCAAGTCACACATGATCGTTGCGGCGAACATATCAAACGAAGTGCGTCATTCTCCACGGAAACCCTGAACGGATTTTTTTCTGCAAGACTATTATTCCACACTTTCATCTTCTTATACTGAATCCTCATTCATTTTCCCTCCTCCGGAGGCACTTTGAATGGATAGAGCAGTGAGAGAGAGAGAGACACTCGCATGGGAAGACTCCTCTCCTCTCCCTTCCTCTCCATCTCCACATAACCTCTGCAGCCTCCTTCCTTCCTTCCTCGCCCACTCTCTTTCCTCATCGTCTCTCCTTCCTCCTCTCTCCTATTCCTTGGAAGAGCTCGTCTCTCACGTCCTACAGACGCCGCAGCTTCCCCACCCCCTCCCCGCCAGCTCCTTCCCAATCAATCCCATTGGGTGGATAGAGGCACTCAACTCGCCACCCCTAACACGTCCGTCTCGAGCACAGCCTTCCACTCCTCCACCGCCGTTCCCAATTTTCCCTTCCCTTCAAATCCAACCCCACCACGCCTCCCCTTCCCCCCCGCCTCGACTCCACACCTACAACACACACACGCTCACAAACACTCCTCAATCCTGCGTACTCATTTCCTCTTTCCCTGGTCGCCGCGAGCCCAAATCTACTGCAGCGCACTTCACTTTAACCCCACATGCCTAGAAATGCACAAGCAATGAATTTATTCTGCATTCATCAATTTCCTAAAAGGGTGAGCCAAATCTCCCTTCTATATCATTAAGGCTTATCAAAATTCATCTCATTAAATGGGTTATTGTCAAGATCTAAAAATCATACAGATGCAAATCATGTATGAATACGAATAGATAATAATGATAGGCTTATAACAGTGATTTGGATTCTCGCGTCTCCTTCGTAGCATAACTATTGTACCTTTTTTGTTACAATAATTGTCTCAAGGACGATGAAGCTGAAAACATCCCTAATTCAGGCACACATGTTTGTTATTCTACTTACTCAACTTGATCCAAAAATTAATTTTAAAATTGCACATTTCCCCTTACTGAAAACTCATTATCACAGGGTGCTACCCATTGGTGAACAAAGTAAAAAAGTACGATATTTTTCAATATTAACGAGGACATTTCAACCTCTTCCATCCGTATTACATTCACAATGCAAAATTCTTTTATTTTTTTAATGATAGAAATAACTGAATTATTTCACAAGAATTTTATCAACATGTTGACAAATATAACTTCATTTCAAAATTTGAAGGTCAGGGATCACCAATACGCTGACTATAGTATTTAAACAAGAAAATTGTGCTTGGAGAATTGATATTAACCTTTTAGCTCCGTGTTGGCATGTATCTGCGTATAGATCAGTTCAGATACTACTACATAACGCTTTCTAACCCTTTTTCTCATGGTGACTTTTGCCCCCCGGGTACAGTAACGGAAAAGGTAAGACTTTCTCTGCATCAACTTTTCAGTATTCTGCAGAACAGATAGAAGTGGACAACTAAGAGGGAATGATTTTTGGACGGAGAAATGCAAGCATTCGTTTATCCGAGGCACGATACACGATAAAAACGCAAGCAAAAATGTAATTTAAAAAAAATGAAGAACAATATTTTTAATCCACGAAGGATTTTTGATAGAAAAACGCTATCTTTACGGCTGATTATCTACGACCTCCTGCCATATAACCTTGTGGGGGCATTCCAGGTTGGGATGCAGAAAGAGATGTACATTATATTTAAAGTATCACATTTTTTATCATAATTATGCCTCACACTTTTCACAGTAATCGGTCTCAAAATGTAAACATCTAACTTCAGATTACATACAGGTTGGCAAGAATAAGCTTAAAAACTATAATCCTACACCCGTTAAAAATTTCATTCATTAAAATAATCTCTTAAACGTTAGTTATAATGTAAACTTTAGCAATGTACCTCCTATGAACTTATTATGGTGGTCAATATATATCTATCAATATGTTGGTGAGTGAAGGTATCTTGAAGATAAAAACCAGCGAGATGTTATTAAAATTTGTTTTTTTTTCTGGGGAAAACACTTGTTTATTGGCAACTGACATCTATGTTTTAACTAATGGCACATACATATACATTTCATGTACATTCGGTATATCCATGTATATATGTTCGATGCAAATACATCAGTCGATGTTCACGTCAGAAGATGTTTTTGACAGTAGGCTGTTGAAGCCAAAATAATTTCATAACTTCTCTACTAACGCAATTCAGTTAATATACTTGCATATTAAGTCTACCATTTTCATTATTTTTGGAAGAATATGGCAGAAATTAGAATGATTGGAGTGATTTTTCTCTTCTTCACGTATTCATACCCATATTTTGCTACCTTCTCTTTCACTATGAGGAAAGGAATAACATTTACACTTGGAGGGATCTTTGTGCATAGCGCCCATAAAAAAGATACCAAGTTTCTGTTTTCCATCACAAGCACAGGAATATCAACTTAAGCGTCACTGTAGCGCAAGTTGCAAATATATTAGGAAAGAAACAGAGCTTTCAATGGGATAAAAGGCCTTTCTCTGAGGACGAATCGAAAAGGAAGATCAGTAACATGCAGGCTCTTATAGAGGAGAATTTGAGAAATTCGTGCCACGTACATTGCAACACTGAATCATGTAACTCGAAGCGAAGAAAAATCGAGTCTTTTTTTGCGATGCATTCTAGGGCCACTGAATAAGCAGTGCCTGGTTGTCCTTCATCCATCTTCTTAAGGGTTTCTTTCTTGGCTTCTTGGTCTCAATGTCCTGTCCTTCAGACTTTTCACAGCACCTCTCCATTTCCCTCATTTTTATCCACCCCCTCTTTATCCATCACTTTCCTTCCCTTTCATCTCACGCCACCCACCATCCCACTGCCGAAGGCCTCACTCCTCCCATCGCTCAGCTTTCTTCCCCTCCTTGCCACCCACTCTCCGCAATATATCCCCGGATTACTTCTTTATCCTCGTCCACCCTTCCTCCCTCATCCATTCGAATCCCAAGGAATTCTATCATGATGTATAGAGGCCAATGCCCGTGCACAAAATCATGAAAGCAAAAGGTTCGGATTTCCAACTTGTCGATCTTTATACTCTTTTCCACGACTCCACCAAGTCCCCTGTCCGTGAAATATAAATATATATTCAGGGCGCCGCACGTTTCCCCCAATAAGTATCAACGCTTTGACAAAGTAAACGCGTTGGGAAGGCAGACATGCTGGAGTGAAGGAGAAAAATGGTCTCTTTCGCATTTCTTCCGTTTGTCATCCACGACTTTGAAGTAACGTGTGCACACAGATCATGAGGTAAGGGAATAGATAGCTAGGAGTTACAAGATCAATTTTTAAAAAAACACCACGGAAAACTGGCAACCTTGAAAGTTTTGAAATTACTTAAAATGCATGCAAATTCCGATATTTTTTTAAAACTTCTCTTGTACGACAGAAATATAATTCGCGGAAAAAATCTGTTATGTGTATGAAAAGGACGACTGTGATTAAATTTTCAGGGCGGTAATTTTAGGTCTTGTCCATGAGTAACCTCATAAAGTTTTGGTCACATATTAAGGATTTCACACTTCCAGAAAAGAATGCAAAGAAGAACTTATTGGACGAAACCTAGGGCTCCAACCAATACTCTCCATACTCAATTTAACCTTCCACCCCGTTATAACTCTAATGAAAGTTACTGTTATTGGGTAATAGTTGCTGCATAATTATACTTATGGGGTACATGTATGATGAAATAGAAATGGTATAGATTTTAAATTATACCAATAAATAATGCCTTAGTGCTCAAAGATTTTAGTATATCTCGAACGGATATAGAACAATGTTTGGGAATAATGACGCTATCAACTTATTACTAGAATTATCTATATGACGGAATGAGTTTTGAAATCCTTCTGTGCTTTATACCAGGGTAAATTTAATTTTATTGTGACAAAAATGTGCATAAATATGTTCTTTATTGCAGCATAAAAAATTAAAGACAGTGTTAATAAGGTTTTACCCTTAAATCTCCTGGAATTTGGCCGTCTTAGAATGGACAACTTATGGATTCAATTCTTATGGAAATTTCAATCGTGACCATGTTGCGTAATGCATCTTTGAGATCATCAGAAATTACCTGCGAAGAGGCTATTCTAAGGAATTTTTTCACTAATTTAATCATGCCTAGGATCTGCAGTAATTTGAAAAAAATCTTTTATTAGTCACCAACAAAATAATGAAACGATTTTGGAGAATGTTGAAGAATACGTGAAATAACCGGATGCGGCATGTGCCTCGTGCGACAGATGTTTCAGATAAGGAAACATCTTCAATTACTTTATCTATCTTCATCTTTAATGCTACACAAAGATATACTTATTGCAATAAAATAATTTTTTATTACTTAAAATTTGGATCAAGCTCTCAGTTGATGCCTCCGTTTTGAGGAGATACTACAGAGCACCATACAGATGCATAAGGCTTCAATCAGTTTGTGTACGCAAATATATTTTTGATTTAGTATTACAGGATTTAATTAAATATTCCAGGTACTACGCTGATACAGTGACGGTATTTGAGGCCGCAGCGAGAGAGAAATGTCAAATTCTGACCGTGAAGATACAAATTATGCACTCAAAAACTACTATCCACAATAGATTTCTGCTGATGTAAGCTAATAGCATTTTCAGCTTCTGTCATTCTCTAATGAAGCATTAAAATTTGGGATTGAAAATACAATTAGAGGAAATATAGTTCCTCAAGTTAAATATTAACTTCTTGAGAGTTTTGTTAGTTCTCTTTCCGGAATTTCGTAAAATGGGAGAAATTCTCCTAAGGTGAAGAATCTAAAAACACGTATTGGAATGAGTATATTTCGATCGTGTTACGCTAGAAATTTGTCGTTTTTCATCTTAGAGACCGGTATAAAACTGAAGAAAGGTCCATTAAATGAGGAAAGCTAATCACTGATTGTTCACTAGCTACTTCACCCCACGAATAGGTGATTTTAAAGATTTTTATGGGAGAAAAAAAATGCTGGAAACAAGAGGATGAAAGAGGGAAAAGGGTATTTTACGTCAATGAAAACTGGTGAATAAAGATAATCAACCAAGTGAGTGGAATGATTCTGACCAAGAATTGTTCAATTCAAGAAGTGGAAAAAGGGTAAAGCAGGGTAAAGTTACCGACAAAACCTATTCAAATCGATTGATTGACAAAAATAAATTATAATACAATACTTTTTCCTGCATAAAAGGAGTTGTAATTCTTTAATAGAACGTTTGGAATAAATGGCCAATTCATTTGTTAAATTAAAAAATAATAAATTAAGAATCAAGTATTTTGTAGAGAGAAGAGGACTTTATGACCAGCTTATACTTTCCTAAGGAGAAGAAAGCCTATTGGAATACTCACCATACTCAATTTATCCTTCCAACTATATAACTATACATAATCCCCCTGGAAACAACCCTTATGGATGGCTTTCACCCATTTATTTGTAAACCCCACGTGCAATGCGTTTCCACCACTTTTATTTTTGTAAGTCTCTCATCTCCCAACTTCCTCTTTTATTCTGTTCCTTCGTACAACTCCACTACATATGTATTTATCATTGATTTTCCATCCTCAGCCGAGAAGTGCTGTTTGAGTAAACAATCCAGCTGAATTCATCCAGATACAAGTCCCTTCCTATACCGTGAAGTGTTTGCCTCTCACCTTTCTTCCCGTGCACTCTCTTTCTAGCACAGTACACGTATCCTCAGACCAGGGAAGAGTACTTAGAAGTGCTGAACATAAGGTAAATCCTATGGGGAAGGAAGTTTCATACCTCGCAACCCTTCTTCCACCTAAGTCATACTTGCTCTCTGTCCGAGCACCAGGAAACACCTAAATCCTCCCCTTCCCGCTAACTCCCCTCCTTACACTCCCTTCCATTTCTCAACAGTTTCTTATTTCCAGGGGGATTCCAAATCCGCCCGCACAGACGCCGAATCGAAATAAAACGAGACTTTTATTTCATTTCCTTTCCGAAGAAAAAGGTGGAGCATGAAAAAAGGGAATGGAGGAGAGAAAGATGACGAGGAGCCAAGCTCACCTCTTATCCTTTCTCCCATTCACACTTATCCTCTCTCCTTCTCCTTCCCGAATACTTTCTCCTCCCATTCCTACTCCTCCTCCTCCTTAAATCCACAACCATTTTTTCCCTACTCTATTCAAGCCACACATCTATACGGCTAACCGCTCCTACCCTCCTCCTTTATCCCATTCAAACCTACCTATGCCCGCAACATCTCACCCACATGGGCTATTTCGTACTCCATTCTTACATCCTAAAAGCCCAGAAATTTTCAAACGTGGATCAACAAGAAAGATGAAGAAATTCTAGGAGAGATGGCTACCCAACTTCTTTCCTCTTTTTTCGTAATTTTTTTCTATCTTCCTGAAAGTTAGTATATCATTATTTTATTTTTCCCACGGATCCGTAGCTCCTCCCTCACACCGTAACTTCCGCTCCACCATCTCAGCCTCAACTTCTTTCCCATTTTCCCTTTTCCATGAAGTAGCGGCGTTCACCCTCTACTCAGTATGTGTGCATGTGTGTGTGTGAAGGAGGGAGAGCATAAGTTTTTTCTTATTTCCTTATTATTCCACTCAAATTATTACGAAAGGCGCTCTAAGGCCTTCAATTTTATTAATTTTATCTCCTCTCGTTCCATTCTCCCCTTCCACTTTTTGCTTGTCAAGTGAACTGAATTATACGGTGAAAATCACCGAACAAATTGTATGGGAGAATCGAAAGTTGTTCTAAAAAATTTCAAACAGCACTACTCCACCTTCACTTCCAGTTTGATCCTTATCCATTACCTAACTTCTCAAATTTTCTTATTGCTTTACTGCCGGGATAACCGAGGTTTGCAATGAAGTCACACTTCTCAGGGGGTTTTCTTTTATTGGTTAGCTCTAGAATAATATAAATAGTACAATTTCAGTACTTTTCACTGGGGAGCTAAGCGATAAATACCTGTTAAATTCTCGTTTTGTCAATTTAAAAAAAATTATTGATAGGAAATCTCCTCGATTAATCATCGAAAATTATAGTTTTAGTTGAATGCATGCAGCATAAATATGTTATACACTTAAACAAGCTAGTTTAGAATAATGCATAAATTGCTGCTATGAAATTTGTAGGTACTAATATTATGCCATAGGATGGATGTAAAGAACCTGTGGCTTAAGGCAGATAGGTATGACAGTGACGAAGAGCAGTCTTCAGCGGTCCAATTATGAACTTGGAGAAAATTATTTCAAATACGGTCAAATACGCGTGCTGAGAAAGTTTAAATGAAACGAGAAGCGCTTTGCATATCTCCAATTTTTAGGTAAGTAAAAGAGCATTTTGTTACTAATCAAATTCTTCTTGATCAATTAAGCCTCTATCTTGTATAAGTTATTTCTTTTTAGGAAATAATTCATTTATTAAAATCATTTATTGGGATCTAAATTGTTTCATTTATGAATTTGACATATACAAATTTTAATACTCTAATCTACCTTAAATACAAACCTTTACACCACAGTACACATTCGACATATTGGTTCATACAATTATTTCCTAAAGATGGCACCCATATATCTAGTTCGTATATAATTGTATAGTAGAGTGTTTGTACGTAAAAATATTTGAGAAGGAAATTTAAGAAAAAGGTTTAAAATATGTAAAAATAGAGTTTAATGTGCTATAGTATTAATCTACCTGATGCGTAGATAAATTACGTAAGGTAAGGTATTCCTTAGGTAAATATTATGAAAATTACCAAAACTGAACGAGAAAAAGTGTAAGACGCGATGGACTGATGAAGGCAATCGTCGAGGGAAAAGTGAACTGGAGGAAATAAAAGAATGAAATTTTGGAATAAGTAGAAAATCTATGATGAGACATGCGGGATAAGTTGTGAAAGGTGTAAAAGAGAAGAAATACATCTATATGAAGATATTGGCTAATGGAAAATCGAGTGGTGAGCTGCTATAAACCAAACCTAGGATTGTTTACCAATGATGAGGATGATGAATATGATGATGAGAAAAAAATGTCCTTAATTTAAATTGCAAAGCAGTTGATAAGTTTACAGAAATTTAAACTTGATAAATATCCACTAAATACAGAAAATGAGGAACGTTAGTAAAGATAAATATAACGCAAGCGAGAAATTCTCACCATAAAGTTCACATCAAAGATGAGGTGCTATTACAGCAATTCAGAGTCTCTAAATTGTTTAGCATTTTTGGAAAAGGACCGGTAAGTAACACGTTGAAGTATAATAGACGCGCAATAAAAAAAGAAAGTCATTCCGTGAAATTAAATTCTTCATGCATTAAAGGGTCATTGTTTTACGGCCATAAACAGGGTCAAACTAGTTTGAATGGTAAATAAAATGTAGAATGGCAATTTAAAGCGTCATATAAGAAGCTTGTCATTTTCCAAGCACACTGCCAGGATAGAGGGGGAAAAAGGGTTTTGTTTGGGAATGCGTCATCGCTCGAAGGGTCACAGACGGTTGCAAGGTCATTAACCACTTGCGAGATGAATGTTTCAGGGCTGAGGTTCAATTACTCCCCAACGGAAGCCTTTCCCCAAGAGGACGATGAACTCTCGCTTCCGCGCTAACACGAGCATAGAGACAATTCTCCTCTACCTGATAATTGCTTGGAACCGTAGTTAACGTATATTTAATCAACATTGCAATCAAAATAACGCCGAAGAAATCTGGTAAAATGTTCGTACATGCAGCCTCCCCTCCCTCCATAGGATACTATTTAATGTATTAGGTTGTTGAATTAAATTTGTAGTGAAAAGTAAATACGAAATAGCAATCTATGTTTGCTAATGTGATGGCATTTACAATTTGCAATACCTTAAATTAGTTATGCATTTGCATCCTTAAGACCATCACACAAGTCTACTGACGACAATATCCTATACTTCTTTGTCATTTATGTGCATCTTCATAGGAGCGTTTAATTTTACGCTAAAATATGTTCCATTCAGCTTAAATTTCTAATAAACAATGTGTTTCAAAGAAAACGTAGCATGCAATTTTAGAAGTTGGAAAAATATTATCCACAGACACCATATTCATAGAAAAGGCTATGCATAGACTTTGCATTAGTCGAAAGAAAAGGATGTTAAAACGAGAAATAATACGAACGGTTATTAAAGTGAGCATTACATTACTTTGTTTTTTATGGTATGTAAATGAGTGAATCGGTGAGGAAAACTATTGCTGATTACAAAATTGAATTACACTATTATATGAAAATCATGCGGTAAGTTCTTGTAAAGGTTATATTTATAGAGCGTAAATATAACCTTCAAACAAACATTTTCATATATTTTTTTAACAAGCTGTATCAGGTGGAGTAATTTAACCTAACTGGGTAGTATTCTGGTAGAAAAATTACGCAGTATAATAATTTGAGTCGGATCCATAGTAAATAAAAAGGTCACTGCTACTATTTCCACACTTTAATATCTTCCACACCTCCAACCGTGGTTTCGGTACCGATAAGTTCTCATATATTTGAGTCGGAGTTCATAATTCGGGAAAAAGAGGCGTCTGCTTGTAGGCGAGAACTAATGTCATGGTCGTCAATCATGGATGTAAAGAATATACCGGTGAAAAGTTTTGTGTGGAGTGGGGCATTTTTTAGGAGCCGGGATATGAACTTCAAAGACAAGGGATTTAAAACAGAGCTGGAGATTTAAAGACAAAGAAGAATGAAGAAGGTCCGGTGGATGGAAAGGAAAAAAACGGGGACGTACTAGAGATGGTAGGGGATGAATGGTAAAAGATCGAAAAAATTAGGACGAGATAGAGTGACTAAATGATAATGTGGGATGAGTGTTTTTGACGGACAAGATAGAGGAAAGGATGTTGAGCAAGCGGGCATTAGGGAGGAGAACATGTTAGGCAGGAGATCTGTTGACCTGAAGAAGATCACAGAAAAGATTGGGTTCAGATTGAGAATGTTATGCCCATATGAACCTCTTAATCGGTACGTAATAATAGATACTAATAAAAAATATTTTTTATAATTTCATATAAATTAATTAAAGTACAAAATGAATTAAATAAAGTTTCTCCTCCAAAGGATTTCTTTTACCACATTTGCCCGGAATTATCTCGTAACATACCTTTTGTCACAATATTTACTTTTATCATTTAAGTATATCTTTTTAAGAGAGTTTTTTGTATATACCCTTTGCATCTCTTCATACGCACCCAAAATCAATTGTTGAGGTACCATTTGAAGCAGAAGACCTCAAATTCTGAAAAATTTTAATGTACAGTCGCGCAATGTATTATTTGGGTGAAAAACGAAGCTAACTGAAACTGAAAACTGAGCACTATATTTTATGAAACTAATGTTTTTAAACAATACACGAGTCTTATCAAATATTTTCTGAGTACCAAGTATTGATGGAATAATCTATATGCAGTATCATTCTCTCGTCGGAGGTGAATGGACCAAAACAGTCTTTGTCCGGGAGTTGTATGTTATGCGCATCGTAAACTCATAAAACTTGGGCTCCAGCGGATGAAATAAAGCGCCCGGAAAAATACATCGACCCAGCAAAACAAAGTTTACTTCAAAGTTTCCGTCTCCTTCTCTTGCTACCTCCTGTACTCTCAGACGTGCGTCTTAGCATTCCGTCCATCACCTTTCTCCGCTCCCATCACGTATGCCGTCCAGTCTTCCATCCGCCCTCCAGCACTGACACACACAAGCTCTCTACCCTCCCCACTCACTCGTCCCCTTACCCACTGCTCACCCTAAACCTAAGTGGACACTCATTACTATTTTGTACTATGTGGAATCTTATTATTATTTTGCTTACTTGAATACTCATGTCACCATTTGTGTCATCGTTGCATTTTATCTTTGTGTTTGTGAATATGGAGATACACACTTATTGACTGTCTTAAGATTGGGTCTTTCCCAGTCATTCCTATTGTGAAAATATATTTGTTTGAACAAACGTGTGTAGATATAGATGTATAAGAGTAAGTTACAATGTAGCATAAAGGTTCTTGTATTGGACGTAGATTTCCCAATGAATGGCAGGTAGTTTTAAGTTTCTTTTTCTCGTGAACAATTACCCACACGTGCCAATGTAAGCATTTTTTCCCACATGCTATTTTATACTGCCAATCTACGGGCTAAAATGCTTTGTGTAGGTATGTTTTACTATGCAGATAATAACAATCAATTTCCATGAAACTTTTATCTAAAATGTCCCCATGAAGTATTACATTGTAGCTCTCAGTTCCAAGTAATGCAGGCTTGGTGATCTTCACCCCTGCCAGACACCCTCTCGGTGCCTCACAAGGTATTACGCACATCTACATTCACATAATACCCTCCAAGTGTCCATAAAGGTGAGTGTTAGGGGGGCAAATTCATAGCGAGCATGCATATCATGCTTAAAAACGATTAGTATCTATATTCTAGCGAAATATACCAATTAAAAAACGGTTAAAATGTCATAGCAATCATGAAACAATATGCTGATAGTTGGGTTAGCTTTATGTAATTATGCCAACATGCAGCTATCTATGCTGTGCATCGATACACTTGGGTACATATAAAACTATTGAATGTATTAAAACTGTACATATCCCTGATTGCACGAGGAAAGAAGTACATTTTAAATTTATCGATTTGACAATAAATTTTTCTAATTTCAGGTTCATGGTCCAGTCTACCATAGTAATTCGGGCAATAATTTTTAACGCCAACAGTGAATGTATTGCCTTGGAATTTAGTTAAAAACTAAGCCTATTTTTTAACCTACGGTCTGATAAAGTTCCCATTTTAGTCAAATATACTGGTTACGCTAATATAATTAACATATCATCCCTTAATAATCCTGCAGAGCCTTTCTGCACAGGTTCCAGTTCGTTATTTAAGCCCAATTTGTGTGTTATTTAGATTTAAGTAAGTTATGTAGTTACGCACGTATATGTAGGTAAGTAAGTGTAAGTTACGTAGAGGTAAGGGTGAGCAAATTTCTTCTGAATGTTTCATTGATCCCGCACTTCGGCAAGGAGAGTACCTGATTCGTGAAGATGGACCCCACACACGTATTCAAGTGTCGATTTCCACCTCCCATTCTCCCTTGGACTTTGCACGCACTTCCTTTGCCATCCCAAGCAGAAATCGAACCCCTCACAAAACTACAGGATTCTTCGTCCGTCTCCTTTCCCCAGGCGCCTCAGACCCAGCGAAAGTGGGCACTAACCCTCCTTAACTCGAACTGACAGGTATCCGGGTCTCGGAGCGCACCCAATGCTTCCCAAGTCTCACTCTTCTCATCTCATTGGCACACTATCCATCCGATCTATCACCATGCATCCTTACCCTTTGCCCCAATGTCCCCCAATGCCCCCATCCCTCTTCATTTCATCCATCGGCATCGCGAATGATTCTTCCATAAAATTGCTAACATAAAATACTCCAGAAATAAATACATAAATTGTTTTGCGTATGAAACGATTCTCATCTGAGATATTCACATTTTTCTAACGGTAGATAACTTACGTTTTTCTACGTTCCCTTTCAATGTGAGACATTTCTCGCCGTGCATTTTTTTAAATTTCATTATTCCTTCCCCACATTCCATCCTAAGAGGCCATTAATATATTACCTACACGTAAAGTTGAAAGAGGGTCAATTGTTACGATACGCAATCGACACGAGGGGAAAGAATCCAACCGTCCGTTACGTTGGGTGAAAGATACATTATAAATTCATTGTTTGTCAAAATAATGGCGATGGAGAAATCCATTAATCAATTGGTAAACAATAGTCATTTAAAAAGAAAGCCTGCTTTGTCATTCACAATTTAGAGAAAGTTCACATGTTTGAGGGAGGATCTTATAAAATATAGCGAAGCGTTATAAGAGGGAAAGAGTGAAGTTGAAAATTTTGGAAAGTAGTGTTACTCTGCCAGTTACGTGGAGGCCAGTTCGGTAACACACAGGACTAGCAAGCCAAAGTTGCAGGTTCAAATTTCGCTTAAGACATGGATATTGTTTGTTCAAGAATGAACACCATAGGTTAGATGCTGTCATATGACTCTCAGCAATTGGTACACCCAAGAAGTATGCATCAACAATCTCCTTTAAAATGATCATAATATACTTCAGTTAGTCGTCAATATACGGTAGTAATTCATATAACACATTCATTTTGCATATTCAAGTCACTTTCATCCGTTCTGCCATAAAATCCACACATATCTCCAGCAAGTAGATGGGTGGAAGAAGAGAGTAGTTGCACTTCAAGTCATAAAAAAACATCGCCTATCTACGTATTCATATTTCCGCCTAGATAACCGGCATTACCCAAATGGAGACCATTTCAGAAAACGTTGGGATAATCGTTTAAATTATCTAATTTTCAGAATTTCATCACTCTAAATCGCTTATTCTCTACTCGCATGACTTGCATTCACTGCCCCTTTTTTATCCCATGCGCGGTAGTGCGCCACCACGAGATAGAAATCTATTTCGACGTCTGTCGACTTTGGCCACCAATAGGGTGCGGCGTCGGGGGGTGAAAGAGGCTATAGAGAGGGATGAAGAGTTTATCAAAAATTTAAGGTCAGTATCCGAAGGAGCGAATAGAAGTGGGTGAAATAAGACATGCTCAAGAGTCTGTGGAATGAAGCTTGGGGATACAAAAATTAAAACAAAACAGAATTAAGTCCATGCTGACAGGTTCAGAATCGATCACACTCTTCTTTACTGCCCTAGAGAGTTAACATCCTTAAGAATTCACCCCTGTCTCGGTTCCACTCTCATTTCAAATAGAGGTAGCGGTCCCTTTCCTTGGCAGATTTAGGGTTTTTTCCTTGCTGACTAAATATTTTCACATGATAGTGACACAACTTAATGAAGAGATAGATATTGTATGACATGAGTATTAGCAATGAGATAGTGTGTATGCTTGAATGACTGGAATCATAATTAGCGTAGAGTTAAAAGAAGTGCGCATTGCATTAATTACAATGCTGCCACATTACTAATCTATGTTATAACACAGGCTCAAAATCAACAGTCACCAGAAACAGATGTCCGTAACCTCGGGCTAATGCGACAAAACAAAATGGAACTCATTAAAATACTATTAGGTATATTAGGGAGGATTTCACTCGTTTGATTTTTCTTGTATACCTTCCATCGTAGTAGCAGAAAATAACAAGTTGCATGCCTTTACACAACACATTTTCGTCCCCATTATCTTGAAATACTTTTAGTAGGATTAAAAAAGTTTGTGTAAAAAGTACATCTTTGTACGGCTTAAGAGGGAAATGATGAAGCTCACTCTAAGTAGAGCTCTGGTTTCCATTGACAAATGACTGAAAAGATTAAAAATGGTAACTATCGCCAAAAATATCATGACAAGAAAGGTAATAAACCAATTGAAATTGAGGCTTATTAACGTACTTCTATCTCAATCTTTATCAAAAGATGTTATACACATAGCATAAATCTTTTTAGGATTAAATAGGAAGTCTACGAGCGGTTAAATAGTTATATATGAAGGCCTTAGGTAAAATCAGAGTACTTAAATTCAAAGAACGAAATATTATTTTATTAACTTTTTTGAAACGAAAATTAGAAAAAAAAACTTCACCCAAAGTATTATAATAATACAGGTGCTTCGTAAAAGTTAGAGAGAAAATCGCTTTTAAAAATCGAAAGAGCAAGAAATTAAATATTATTAATTTCAATGAGCTACAATTATCTACGAATTAAATGGGGATCGATTCAAAATCATTAAGTAAAGGAAAACCGACGGCGATAAAAAAACTGAAAACGACTAAGGTTTCAATTATCAACAACTTAAACGTATCCGGTGAGCTTGTGTTTGAAATTGACTGTCGCTACAGCCACGCTTTCTAATTCATGAGTGGTTGGCATATATCAACTGCAATGGTTCCAGATTTTTAGGCCTGGGCAGAAGCTGTACCATTAAATAATTTTACTTTACAAAAATCACAGTCGAAATGAGAGGGGCAAGAATTTTCCTCAGACGTAAAGAAATAATGGGCATTAGAATAAAATACAGAGTCGGAAAGTCAAACATTGCCTCTCTATTACCAAAGAAACAGCAGAAGATCATCATCAGGAGAATTTTCAAATTTTCTCTCTGAATTCATAACGATGACAGCCAGCAGAAGAATAAAAAATAACTATGTTCACCATATCTGCAGTTAAATTAGAGCATTTGAAAAAATGCAGTAATGTAACCAACAGATACACTTTTTATATTGGTGAGGATTTGGAAATTAGCCCAAAGGACTGATAAGATATTTTGTCTTTTCGAATTGAATGTTGAAACAGTAGCAAAACCATACTTTCAAGAATGCAATTCATTCATCAAAAGCGATTCACCTTGCCATCTACTCAATGAAAGTATTAATCAACCTACGGCCCGTGCTAAAGGCATTTTGGCATGTGGCATAAAAAATATCATGTCGGAACACTGCTCCTCACTATCAGCACTCCTTCCCTCTCTCTCCATCCTGCAAAGATGTACGACACCACAATTTCACCAGGGGCCAGTCCTGAAATATTTAATAAGGCCCGATTCCAGAAAAATACAGAGGGCTCTCTACTGGCAACAATGTTCCTTGGAACTCCCGGAATTTCTGCCAAGGATAGCATGACTATGGAGACCGATATCCAGTGTGCTTCCTAACCCCACCACAGCACCACCCTCGACAATGTTCCACGGAAACGAAGGCGGGCACGGAAAATACGGGTTGTGAGAGAGAACATCATTGGAGAGTCGGCTGCAAGGAAGAAAACAGAGGGAAAGCCGAAAGGAATGGCTCGGTCGTCTCCGAAATGGGTGCAGATCGGGTCGAGCCGGGTAGGTGGATCTCGATGCATGAATGCTGGGAGAAGAAGAGAGTGGAGCAGGAAATCCAAGGGCGGACTTAGTGAGGAGAGTGGAATGGAATGAGGAAGGGGAGGATTGTGAAAAAAATTGGATATGAGGCTAGGGTGGTGGGCGGCGCTAGAGACGCGAGGGTGGGGAAAGGCGTGGGGTGGGAAAGAAGTGTTAAAGGCTTCCGCAACAACGCGAAATTTCTTTTTGAGAGGCGAGCCGTATAAAAAGGGAAGAGGAGAGGCCCGGGACCGGTAGGGTATAAGGCTGCGAGTGCGCGCGTGCGTGTGAAGAGGGTTCTTCCTCCTCTTCTTTCATTTTTAAGGACGAACGCTTCCCTTCCTCCTTGGGATTTTTTCCTCCCGATGAATACGAAGCGGGAAGAAACTGGAGGAGAGAGAGAGCAACAGGGAGAGGAGAATTCAAGGGGTCGGGCAAGGGAAATGGCAGGGACGAGACTTTGCGTGGGAGAGAGGAGAATAAACCCAGAGGAAAAGCTTACGTGAGGTGCAGTACACTTCGTCAATCGAAGGAAAATAGGGGAAGGAAGAATATTTTTGACGATAATTACAGATTAAAACAAACTTGAGAAAAATTACTTCAATGTGTGTACTTCTTTACTCCAATGTCCAGTGAGTACAGGGTGATGTGATTATCAACTGATGATGATTGATATTTTTAGCCAGAAGATTGAAGGGTGCAAATTAAAATGCGTAGCAACTGAGATGGGATTGAACAGTCAATTACCTCGATGACCTGAATAATCACGGAGTCCAACTGAAAGCTTTAATTGAAAAAGAACAAATAAATTATGTTTTATTGGTTAAAAATAAGAAACGCCGAGTTCCTTAACATATATTCTTGTAAAAACGCACAGGTAAGGCACAAATGATCAAAATCCTTCTGTGACTTCAAAGATACAAAATTCTTATTTTAATCACAGAGATTTATTATTACCACAGATGATGAGCATACAACTGAACTTACTATAAAAAGATAAATGTACAACTATTTACAAATGCGTGATGATGCACCAATGCGGTTTCACTTACGACCTTTGGTATGAGAGAGAGGATCAACTGATTTCAATATTCCGCACACGAAAGTCATTACTCAATGTTAAAGAGAACCGTTATATAGAGTGGTCAACATTCAAGGGCCTGAATTTTATCTTTATCCATAAATAAAAGATCCCGAGGAAAAAATTACACGACCAATCCTAAAACATCATACCAGCGACAACTTAAGTTCTAAATAATTTAACTGATCTTAATGACCGATACCTTTCAACTTCACAGCGGCAAGACGGATTATGGGGTGAGATCTAGAGAGAGAGTGGACGACAGAAATAAAGTAAATGGATTCCTTAAAGGTAAGTGCGGTGGGTATATGGATTGGATAGGGTAGGAACGAAAAGGGTCTTATAAAAAGGAACGATTTGGAGAGAGGCGAACGAGAGGAAGAAAAGTATGCCGACGTTTTGGAAGGAGAAGAAAAATGTAGGGCGGACAAAGGGATGGAGGAAATGAAATGATGCGCAAATTGGAAAAGGGGAAATTCGGGGTGGGGGTCTATAAATGACATCGATTGGGAATAGGGAAAAGGGCAAGAAGTGGTGGGGACTTAAGAGGGAGGCGAGGAGAGACGGTTCGTTTGTTGGGGGCGAAGGACTCGACGGAGGGAAGGGATGTTTCACCATATCTCTCGTACCACTCAAGTTGGACTACTATTTCTCTCTGCCCCCCCCCTCCCTCTCCCTTTCTCTCTTTTTAAAGGGAGAATGGGTGCGAGGACGGAGAGGTTTGAAAGCATCTCACAATCAAGCCCGCGCGCGCTTCTACACCGGGGATTACGGGAAAGACAAAGGAGAATTAGGAAATTTATAAAGGAAACAACTCCCTTTCACTCTCGACAACATGTTAAATGAGGCATTTGATGTACAAAAACATCCTCGAGCAATAATTTCCCGCAGGATATTTTTTTTTAGCAGTGAGCTGATATGCAAACTACCTTATCCGAACCAGTACTCCGTACCCGAAAACACCTAGCTGGTGAGGTTACACATTTTTAATTAAAATTCACACTAAGCGGAAAATTAAACAATCGGGCCCATTGAGTATAGGTACGATGTTTATTGTTATTAACTTCAACATATTTAAATATAAAGTGAGAAATGCATTTTGAGTAATTATTTGGATCAAGAGGTGTTTGGTGACAGAAAAAATAGATCATTCCGACAAATTTTGAGCTATGAAAATGATGTTTTCCTTATCATAAAGGATAGAAATGCGTGAATTGAAGTAAGAATATAGAATTACTGAGACAACCGGCATCCCTGCAACAGATTGACAGGAAATGCAGTACCACGAAGATCCTTCAAATATTACCTAAAAATAAATACGTTCAAATTTAAGTACTATTTTTCTTCAAATATAGTATAACTTCTTCACCTCATTCATATGCTCTTCTTTTGAAATGACGAACATGCACTATAAGTAATAAATCATGCTCTTTCATTAAGGTTTTTCCACGTCGTTTGATATTGCCAGAAAATAAATCACTTTCTTGCATGAGCATTCAGGGATTTTTCGACGCATGATGACGCCTGACCTACTCCTCTATTTTCAGCATTAAGTTTTATTTTCACGTTCCTTCTTCTGAGAATCCATAGCCTATCCTATACTTCACTCACATACTTCAACCAGTGACGTAAGGCAAATGTTTTCTCAGAACATCCTGGCAGAAAAAAGATGATGCCTACATCATGTTGCAAGAAGCAACGCAACTCACTTCGAAAATATTACATTTCTCCTTCAGAGAGACAATATAAAATGCTTCCTTCCAGTAGCAATGAACATTTTAACGTAGTTGTATTAAAGCTTACGGAAAATAATCCTGAAGATATACACATATAGCTACCCAAATGCAAAATGAATTTCGGCAAAAATGAAAATGCTAAATTTCTAAGTAACAGCACAACACATAAGTGACGAGAAAAGCTGCAAAAACATAAATCGTTTCCCACTGGTGGTGGCATAGAAAATTATTTGTCAGCGTCATGGGTTCAAATCCTTTTCCGGGTGACATTTTCACCATATGGGACATCTACATCTACGCAATGCCCTGCAATCCACCGCTAGGGTGTTTTGCAGGGTGTGAAGATCACCAAACATGCGCTATTGAACCGCATCTAGGCTAATACTTGGAAACATGTGTAGAACAGAGTCATATGCATCTATATGGTTAGTATCTACATAGTAATAAAGGAATTATTGGTTAGAATAGCAATTATATAAATATTTTTATCTCTATTTACCTACCACTCGTGGGTTAACAATATTAATACAGGAAAAATGCCCTACAGACTACTCTAACAATATTTCATCTTCCTATGCCTTTGCTCCCTTTCCCATGGACTACGCCTTGTCGCGGTGGGATTGGGGCTTGCGTGCTCCCGTGACCCCTAGAGCTGCACTGGCGGGAGCAACTAATATTGCTCCTGGTAGGGTCACCCATGCCAAATAGATCGAAGGGTAGGAGCCTCACGAAAGGTAATCCACGTACCGTACTCGCAGCATCTGTTACTCAGTGCGGCGGCTGTGAGAAGGCGTCTGACCCCAGTGGGGCGGCCTATCAAAGGATGGAGTCACGTTAAAAACACTATTGAGGCAGGCAACAGGAAACCACCTCAATTAAACTCTCCCAAGAACACAATGGACTCGAACAATAGAGAATTGAATCCTGGCAACTACGGGACCCGAGACCAAATTAGTGGGACGGGTGTCGTGCCCGGCAGCCGGGTAAGCAAGGACTCTGTGGTCGTCATCACATGAAATCCTTGCACAAAAAGAAAGACAGCAGCAACGGCAGCAGCAGCGGCGGCGAAGAACAAACCAGAGAAGTGAGAAACAATGCTAAGGATCGGGACATGGAACGTTAGGAGGATGTTTAGGGCAGGAAAACTAGAAAACATTAAGCGTGAAATGGAGAGGGGAGAGATCGATTTGTTGGGATTAAGCGAAGTAAGATGGAGAGACCTGGGGGACTTCTATGGTGAAAAGTTCAGGGTTATATGCAGTGGAGGAGAAGAGAGCCAGCGGTGAGTAGAAGTTGTATCAAATTCAATATTAGAAAAAAGGGTATTGAATGTGAAACAGGTAAGCGATAGAATACTAGCTTTCGAAACCAAAGCGAAGCCGGCGAATGTAGTCGTAGTACAGGTTTACATGCCGACAGGGGGACTAAGAGAAGAAGTAGACGAAGTATATGACCAGTTGGAAGAATTAATGGGGAAAGTAAAGGGAAGGAAGAACCTAGTAGTTATGGAGAACGCTGTAGTAGGGAAGGGAGGGACGGAAGTGATGTAGGGGAGTATGGTCTGGGTATAGGAAATGACCGGGGCGAGAAAGCAGTAGAGTTCTGTAGGAGGAATAATTTAGTCATTACAAACACATGATTTAAACACCACCCTTGGCGTAGGTACACATGGAAAATGCCGGGGGTTACTGGAAGGTACCACCTAGACTACATCATGATTAGGCAAAGATTCAGGAACAGCGCAAATAATTCGCATAGTTTCTCAGGTGCAGATGCCGACTCCGACCTTAACTTGGTGGTGATATAAAGTGAGATTAGTCTAAAAAGTTTGAAAGTAGGAAGGAAAATAAAAAAGTGGGATGCCAGAGCACTGATTAGAAGGAAGAGCAGGGAATATTAGGAGATTGTGAATAGATGCATGAGGGAAGATGAAGGAAGAGCAACAATACATGAAGGGTAGGAAATGATAAAGACGGGCATAAAAGAAGAAGCTGAGAAAACAATAGGAACAGTAGACGCTAGGAGGATGAAGAAACCATGGGTAACAGCAAAATTGATGGAAAGGATTGAGGAAAGAAGGAAATGGAAACATGTAAATGCAGAGATAGGCAAAAGGCGTTATAGGGAGATTACCGACAGGCTTAGGAGAGAAATAAAGAGAGCAAGAGAAAATCGGTGGAGTCGGCAACGCGAGGAGATGGAGAGACTCCATAGAGAAGGAGAAATAGGCAGTCTGTACTCAACGGTAAGAATGTTATCGGGAATCAAGAAATGGAAAACGGTCCCGTGCATCAAAGACAGGAGGGGAAATTTAGCAATGGAACCAGAGGATATCCAGCGTCGTTGGAGGGAATATGATGAACTTTATGATAGCGAAAATAGGCCTAGGGACTTGCACATAGAAGAGGAAAAGGACGTAGGATGACATGGGCCCCGGAATGCTGGATAGTGGAATAGAGAAGGCACTTCCAGAAATGAAAGCAGGTGAAGCGGTGGGGAAAGGTGACATCCCAACTCAGCTTCTGAAAAACCTCGGATGAGGGGGAAGGAACAGATTTTATGAACTAGTTCGTAGAATATACGAGGAGGGGGCTTGGCCGGAGGATTTTGTAAAAACCGTGCTGATACCTCTACCGAAAAAGAGGGTGACAAAAGAATGTGAAGACTATAGAACGGTAAGTTTGATTTCTCATGCGGCGAAGTGCTTAGAATCCTCAATAGGAGAATGGAAAAGAGAGCAAACGAATTTATAGGCGAGGATCAGTTTGGATTTCGGAAGGGGAGGGCCACTCGGGATGCGATTGCAGTGATGAGAATACTAGTGGAAAGGAATCTAGAATACAACAGGATGTATTCGCGTGCTTTGTAGATTTCAAAAAGGCGTTCGACAGAGTGAGGTGGGACAAGTTAACGGAAATATTGCGGAAGATAGTAGACTGGAGAGACAGGAGACTGATCCGGAATTTATACATGGCGAAGAAGGCGCAAGTGAGAGTAGCCGATGGAGAATCGGATTGGGACACAATAGGAAGGGGAGTTAGGCAGGGCAGGGCTGTCCGTTATCGCCGTTACTTTTCAACATATACTCGGAGGAAATGGTGAGAGAGACTTGGGATGAGCTGGAGACTTGAGTAGGTCGGGGGAAAATTGATTAAATAGTGAGGTTTGCGGATGGCCAAGCGCTAGTAAGCTAGTCAGCCCGTGGTTTGCAAACAATGCTGGATGCGTTGCAGGAACAGTGCGAAAGATACGGGATGAATACAAAACCATAAGAAAACGAAAGTAATGCGATTTTCAAGAACAAAAATGGTCAGTATTACGATCAAAGTAGGAGGTCAGAAGCTAGAGCAGGTATAGCAATTTAGCTATCTAGGTAGTGTGTTAGAAGGAAAAGTGTATAGCAGCATTAAAGTAAGAAGGAGAATTGCATTGGCATAAGAAGCTTTTACTCGTTGGCGTGAACTAATGACAGGGGATTTGAGTAGGGAAGTGAAGAAAAGACTAGTGAAAAGTTTAATATGGAGCGTTGCAGTATATGGGGCAGAAACGCGGGCTTTGCGAAAAGAAGATGAAAATAGATTTAGGGCTTTTGAGATGTGGGTGTGGAGATGGATGGAGAAAGTAAAGTGGGTCGAAAGGAAGACGAACGATGAAGTGCTACAATTGATAGGAGAGGAAATAAATTTGATAAATGAAATCAGGAGAAGGCAGAAGGTGTGGATGGAAAAGGTAATAAAAGCGTTTTGAAGGATGTGATTGAGGGAAGAGCGTTGGGTAAGCGGGGAAGAGGAAGGAGAAGAACGGGTAGCTTGGATGGAATGATGGGTGGCAGGAGGTATGAGGGGCTGAAGAGGGACATAGTGTGAAATTTAGGGGATGGGAAAAATTAAATGTCCATTTCAACCTATCTTCACTGGTAGAATACAAATAATAATAATGCCATGCCATGCTGCCTAATCTACATCTTCACCGTACCCTGCGCGCCACCGCGAGAGTGTGTGGCAGGGAATGAAGATCACCATGTCTGGTGATCAAGGGTGTGCTCGAATCTTTCGAGATTAATGTCGGAACGTAACTAAGACCTCACTCTTATGTTTTTACCTTGCGTTAGGGTGTATTCTAAACGAATCAATCTTGAGCGATTCAAGCAGACCCCCAAGCATGGATATAAGTTTCATGTTCATAATAATGCTATTCCTTCCAGAGCCTTTAGGATAAAATCCAAAACTACTATTAGCCAGGTTTAAAATTAATGTTCATCTTATCTAGGTAGCTTAAATAAATATTCTCGGGTCTAGATTTCATATTTTTTACACCATTTTGACCAGATTCACGGAAAAATAACACTGTTCATTGCAACCTAGAAGCAGCTAGTTCCAAATTACGCCGTCTTTTTATGGGCATCTGAGGAAGATGAATCTATCTAAAAAGAAGCTGTTCCTTTGGTAGATGGGAGGGCAGTAAAGGACGAACGAAGGAGAAACTCGCCACGTCGTGGTGGGAGTGAGGGAGAGTCTTGGAGAAGGCACCTCAAGGTCACATTTCTTCGTTCCACTACAGAGGGATTGTAAATTCCGGAACCTTTCCCCTCTATCTCATACCCTCTGTTTTTTATCTTTCCCTACGCTTCCCCTTCGTTTCCCCAGCTTAACATTTTTTTCACCGCAAGGATTCCGTTACACCTCTATTTCCTAACCCATCACGTATACATACCCTTCGTCATATCCGTAGACGTCTATCACTTTCATAGAAACCCAGAGTCCTTAAAAACGCACAGACAGGTGGATTTTTCAGCAGAATCATAGAATAAAAAGGCCGACTTATTAAAAAAAACTATCCATATTGGCATTTGAGTCACCAATAATTTTCTAATTAATTTGTTAATCTACCATTTACCTAAAACGCAAATATCTACTGATCTAACCGGGATAATTTTCGCAGATAGAATTACTGATGATTAATAGGAGAGCAGCATTTGTATTTATACCAATTTGGAAGAATAACTTCATAACAAATTTTATATCAACTAGTTAAAGGGTATCTTGGCAGGGAGAGTCAACTGTTCTAAAACATTCAACAAAAATGTACTCACTGAAAAACAGTTGATTTATTCTTTTAAAATAACTATCGTGGATATTCTATTTTGAGGATATCCACAATATAATAAAGGATAAAATATTCTACTAGGCCTCCTCCTTGATTTCCGGTATTTTCTTGAAGAATTATCTCATTCTTACATGCAATACCACCTACCCTCTCCACTAAATTTTGCACAGTGCCACCATACCATAGGCTCTGCCATAAGCTCACTATTCTTATCTCCTGATATATTTGATATATTTGCATTCTTTAATCTCATACCAATCCACTCACATATTTCTATATGATTTTGAAAGGACTTTTTAAGCCATCTTACAGATTTCTTTCCCTACACGAAGGTATTGTGGTTTATTTTTGTGGATTCAATGGAGGGTGTTAAATACGCATAGTAGTATTATGGATCTCGTATAAAAAGCGTCATGATGACCTTCAATGGGAATACATTTTAATTTGAACATTATGAACAGATAAAAATTTTTGGAATTCTTCAACTACTCCCTATATGACGTGGATATTTGTTTGCACTCGCGTAAACCGGATTCGCTCTAAAAATGAATGCAATTTTAAAAAAATTATCACAGGGATGTCCATAACCATTCTCATAAAAATAAGTCTTACTTATGGCTACCCATTAAAAACACTTTTTTAATTTATAAAAATATTTAATTGGTTGGATTTGTCTATTAGACAATATCGCAGATTATTACTATGAAAGACGACTCACATATACTGTATTCACTATCTTATATTATTATTCTTCATTCTTTCACTTTTCATTTAACTAATTAATTTTGTTGGCTAATTTCAAATTTCAATGGAAACTAAATATTTATGTATTCGATGTGCCGGATTTATGTGTAGTAATTAGATAATTTTTCCTGTGGTAAATCGCAATGTAATCCTTGCTATCATTGTATATCGGGAATAATTATGAACTTGTCATAACAAAGTATCTTTTCATAATTTATTAAGTACTTGTTATTTTATTGAATGTTAGCATTTATATGCATTTGAGATGAAATCCTTGTATAATAGTGCGCTTGAAACAGAATGTTATTAACAATGTTAATTTGTTTTTTCACAAATCAATATGATTATCCCTATTCCCTACTTTTATTGTTATTATTAAGAGTTGAAAATGTATATTTATATATATGAAGCATTATACTTTAATTTCAGTTCCACAAGTTCACAAGAGTACCTTTGTTTTAAATTTATAGCGTGAAAATTCGTGAACTTGAAGCAGAGTGTTATAATTGCTTTATTATTATGATATCATTATGATGTTATAATTATCATCATTGATTGTATTGTATCTATAGCATAATCTTGAATTGAAATTGAATACTATTCGCAGCTTACACTGTACCGTATGTGTAAAAGGCCAATCAATATTGGTCTACGACAATAAACTTATTATCATTATTATTAATTCTAAATACTTCTCCCACTCCTTGAAAAAAATATCAACATGATATTAGCCTATGAAAAAAGTTCAATTTCAGCCATTACCCTCGACTTGGCCGTAAGATATACCAATGGTTTTATTTATGTAGCATATCAGATTCACAAATGGGCATGAGTGTAACACCCGCATGTAGAGCTTAAAGACATTTAAATCACATTCATCTCCGGTGAGACCTCGTTAATTCTATAAAGTGAAAGTCTCGTGGACATACTGATGGTGAGGCAAAGTTCAATTTACTAATCGATTGGACGTAAATAATTCAAATTGTTTTATCCCACGTTTGCTCAAAATATGATTTGAAGTAAAACACAATCAAACTGAAAATACATCTGGAAAAAAAACCAAGATATTTCAGACGAGTCGTAGAGTCTACTTCGGTGGGACACAATTCTGAGTGGTCATCTCCGGGCGACACGCCGCAGTGATTCCATCCACCCACCCACTCTTATTCCTGAGAGCAATTCTTGTCCGCTCCATCCCCGGTCATTGCAAGGGGCCGAAATATACGGCAAGGCAAATCGAGGGGGAAGGAACGCCCTGTCGCAGGGAGGGATGGAAACGGACCGAAAACGGCGGTTCGGGGGAAGGAGGGAAGAAACCATAAGCGGAGAGTACGACCGCATTGAAGAAAGGGAGGGAGAGAGGCAGCTGTGGAGAAAAGAACGGAGGGGGAAATAATTTTTAGGGACTACTATCGGAATGAATAGCGCGAGGAGGGCGGGAAAGGGTGAAGAGCAGGAAGGATGCGTGGGCGGGAAAGGGAAGAAAAGCCGAAGAGGAGTGAGCGAGAGGAAGAGAGGAGGAACAAGGAATGGGGGAAGGAGAAGAGAGAAAATGGGAGGATAAAAATAAGGAGTAGGAAATAAAAAAGAGGAAAGAGGAGGGAAAGGAAAATGAGACCGGTCCCTAGGAGGTGGGGAAGGAGGAAGGAATAGGTTAGCGAGAAGGGTAGGGAGGGATAGGAGTCGCCTTTCGTGTGACAGAAAGAAAATTACAAGGAGCAAGAAAGCTGAAGGGAGGAATATCGACAGGGAGCTTTGGGGAGAAGGGGCGAGAGTCCGCCTCCCTCGCTCCATCCGCCCACCACCGCTCAACCGAGTCTAAAAACCTCTCGCAACTCAAACTGACGACAAATCACCCAAATACCCAGACTCCCGTTCCAGAGGGTTGGCGTGCAAAGGCCTTCGGATGGGAGTAAGGGGATCGAAGGGGAAGAAAAGCAGAGCCGGGAGTGGAAAGGAGAGGTGGGAAGGGCCGGGCGAGGGGAAGAGCAAAGAAAAGAACGGTGCGCTGCGATGGGGTGGAGAGCATTGAATGTAGGCGGGAAAAGAGAGGATTGGAAGAGGGGGAGAGCGATTTTTTTCCGTCAGACCGATAGGATAAGATAAAATGACGAACGAGGGGATGAGGACGCAGGCGAGACTAATACTCCGTTACATATATTTTTTTCCTATGAAAGGAAGCCCAGAGAGGAGAGAAGGAAAAGGTGTAGGGGAAAGGAGGCCGGAGGAAGGACTAGATGGCTTTGAAAGGAAAGGAGAGGAGAGGACGCGTTTTTGAGTCTTTGAAAGTGAGAAGGGAAAATAAAAGTTGAAAGGAGTTTTGTAAGTGTAGCGAAAGGGCTCGGGAGTGGGCGGGGCCTGGGGAAAGGAGGGGTGGGAAAGGGAAGAGGAGGGCCGAAACAGTTCCGGAGGGTGAGCACGCCGCCGTGGGAGTTGGACGATCAAGCGCCCGGGCGTGGCGAGGGATGGAAACGGTCGAGGTGGGAAAATTCCCGGGTAGTAGGTGGCCAGATGGCCGATACGATAATTTGCGTTACGCCGCTCCACATCGATTTCCGCGATGGAGTCCCGAAACACACAGCTATCTTATTCGCCAGCACTTGTTGATTAAGGCAAGGGATAACCATACCCCAGTGAAATTTACACGCGGGATAAACTATTAAGCATTGGTGAGAAAACACCACAGCATAGCCCAAGGAATCACCGACAACAATGGTTGAGTGAATGCTTTATTCCTAATCACTAACTCTCGTGAAAGATAGAAATAGGAGACCTCCAAGAAGGAAAAAACTCATTTCAAATCATCCGCTTTTCTTTGAACTCGGAGAAAAATTATTATTCACCTGTCTATTATTTCAATATTCATTAATGTCAAAACATATTGCTTCATGCAGTTTAGCGATGTAAACTGGATAACATCTAGTCACTACATTGAAGCAGAAACCTTTCCTATTTTTCGGCTGGCATGTTTTAACCATACAGGCCTTCATTTCAAGCGGAGACAGAACAAAACTGAGATGAAAAATCTTGTATGAATAAAGTGTTATTTCGCTAAATCTATCCACTTTGCCAATTCATGTGTTGAACAAGGAGTCATTATTAAAAAGGACACGGTATGAAAAAGAAAAAATGAAACTGAGAAGCTGGAGACTCAAAATACGATATTAAAATACATTATATGAATATTCAGCGAAAAATTAATTATCATCCTTCATTACTCACATTGTTTATTTATGTAAAATTATTGCTCATTTGATATTTGTGAGCGTAACAAAATATACAACTGTCTATTTTATTGGTGTGAGAGCCATTCTTTTTGTAATTGTCTCATTATTGGTCCTTAAATTGACAATGATCAACGCCAATAAGAAGCACAATCATGATGATTTACTTGATTTTCTGTGAGAGATGGTGGTTAAAAATGATGCTAATTTTCAAGGAGTGTATGTGTGGGAAAAAATGAAAATACTGAACCGTCGTTGATCCTTAAACACAGAAATTTTGAAATGCTACATAGAGAGTGAAAGAGAATAGATACTTAACCTTAAAATTAACTCAAGGAATGCATTTAGAAAGGGAGTAATAAATAGGCTGCTTCTCGATCACTGCATCACCGAAAGTAGGCAAGAAATGGAGACTGACGACCATTAATAAACGAAAACTAATAATTTCCAATTTCAGGATCTATATTTATGCTTCAGGAGCCAAAATCTAGGTCAATCAAAGGCTTTACCAAGGGATCTCGAAGGAAAAATATCTAAGTAAAATCTCAAAGTAAATTTTTAAAGGAATGATGCAATGAATATATCCTAATATGGTAATGAAAAAAATACACCACTGATGCCGACAGCATCATGATCTGAGCACAGAATCTCAGATCACAATGATGAAATGATGAACTTAAATTGGAAATATGGAGAAATAATGGCAGGAATTATGCACCGAATTGGGGAAAAAATCGTATGCTCCACTAAATAAGGTTAACCCAGCACGTTCTTTAAAATAAGTAGGTATTTTCCTTCCTAAAAAGTGCCCTTAGGAGGTTTAACTAGTGACAGAAACATTGGGTGAGTAGGTACGATACAGAGCAGACCCTAAAAATAATTAATAAATGTTTCACTAAATATGAGTATCACTTCCCACTGGCATGAATAGGACCCTTTACTTTACAGAACTTACTATGTACACACACAAAAAACTTGGCAAAGGCGATGCCAGATCTCGCGGAGCTAAGGCATATTTCCATCAGGAAATTAAGCATGGATGCAGGTAATATTTCAATCGAGAGAAATATGAAATCACTTAGCAAGATTTATCCACCAATATTCCCATTGTGAAAGTAAGCAACCTCTCCAGGGTTTGATATTTTATGCACGGCTAGTTAAGTTTGGTATACTAGAGATTTTACAGTGAGAGTGATAAGGATTGTTTTAGCAAGTACTCGAATCAAATTCCATAGTATAAACAACTAATATATGAATTCATGAACACTTTGGTTTATAAGGCTTATTTATCACAACCCTTATTTTCGGATATTATTAAAAACGAAATAAGTTTGTGCTAAATGGCCAAGGTTGTGTAGTCATTCACAAACAGAAATGGGAACTCTATTAATCTCCCTGCGTTTTTAGACACCAGCGTATACACCCATGTTCTTATAATATGCGTGTACCCTAATCCATCACGCTCCCCGATTCTTCCCTTAAGTCATCATTATCCATTTTTCACCTCTGCCCTACTTCTGCCTCCCATCCAGTCCAAATCTCTCCCTACACCGTTTAATCTCCAACCCACCCTTTCTTTTCCCATTCAATCTTTCATTTCCCACCCCAACCCATCATTTCCCACTTCACCGCGCCCTCCAACAAATTTTCCTCGCCTTATTAACCCCGCTTCTTATCCTTCCCCTCCAACCCTGCCTCTGAAAAGGACCCACTCCGCCCTTACCCCATCCGCTCCCACTTACCCTTCGAGATTCATTCAACCCATGTCATCTACGGTGGTCCGTAGGGTTTTTTCCGTCATTGCAACCTCGCATTGCGTATCTATACACACTCTCTTTTCTACGATGTGCCTTGCGTTTTTCAGCCCAGAATACGAATCGTTCGCAACCTGGGCCGGTAAACAACTTGGAAATCCTCTTTAAATAAAGTGGGTCAATACCATTCAACCCGCTTCCTACTCGTCATCATACCTCCTCCCTTGTAAACCTCTCCGCGTTTCTCCGGGTTCTTCAGTTTTCTAAATTACGTGCCTTCGTATGTATAACACCCTCTTACGCGTCTCTATATCCCTCTAGCACATCAACTTAAGTTTTTTAAAGGGGACATTTTTACTGCGTGAAAGTCGCATACTGCCAACAATGAAAAAACAACACTCGTTCTGCTTTTCTTCCTCAACTTATGTCACCAAAAATTGTACCAGCTGGAACAACTAGGAGAGTCTAACGCAATTCTGAATCATTTTTCATTCCTTAGTCTTGCATCTACAAGATTAGCATGCACGAAAACATACACGAAGCCAAAAATCCTGCCATTGACGTAATATTCGTGTGGAGGATTTTTATGATAGAATCTCCTCCACGAAGGCAGTACATGAGTTGTAAAAACATGGAAAACACGAAGTAGAGCATTCATAATGAGCACAAACAAAATGGCAATTGATTAATTACTATCACAAGAGACAAGAGAAATTATTATCCGCTATATCCCGAGACCAAACCCCGAGAGATAAAAATGGTTGAAAATATATCCCCGGCACTCCTTTTCAGATGCCCGTAAATTTCTTTTATCGCCCTGACTACATTGGGTGGAAAATTTATTTGGAGGAACGCCGCTGACGAAACCTGGAAACAGTTGAGAACTAATTCGGACGATAAAACGCTTGGAGGGTAAGTAAAGGGAGGAAAAAAAGGGAGCGAGAAAGTATAATGATCAATAACAGCCGGTGGCAAAGGTCGACGGGAGTGGGCTCGACTGCTTTTTCTTGGCCCGACTACCATTTCGTGATAAGGTCAGCGAATGGGGTAAGTGGGTCCGAAAATCTTGGCAGGCTATTCGGGAAATGAGCAACGGGTGAGGACGGTTAAGAGGCGAGTGGGGCCACCTTGTGCCCGACCCCCTGGCACTCGCCCCACCCCTTCCGGTGAACTGACCAGTTACCATCGGCCGTCCGTTCATCATGCTAAGTGGAGAGGGTGGTGTGAGCAGTGGTGATGATGACCCATCTCTCGTCGGCCTGGCCACCATGTTGCACCCACTAAGCATGCAAAGCGGGCACTATCGTCACAGGACAGATAGATGACCTCCTCCTTACTCCCTCACCTACCCCAATATTAAACTCCAACCCCCTCTCCTCCCCCGACACTGCCACACACACCGCGAATACCTCGTGCTCTCGTGTGGGGCCATAAACCGCAGGCCTTCCTCGCGAATCACGCACTAGCAACATGCTGTTCATAAGTGACCTGCGAGGAATTCAGCACGTAGGAAGACAATGGACAGGGTGTAGATACTCATTCGCGTTCGCTGACGAATTGGAGAACAACAGGCGGTGAGCGGGGGATGACCTCCCTAAAAATGTGTCAAAGTATTGAACAGGTTGTATCTAAGTCACTGCTTTTCGTTAATATTTATAAAAATACAAGAAAAAAACCAGTATTCGAGGAGTATGTTATAAGGATGAATAAAAAACTGAATAAAGAATATTTAAAAGTTGTCACATTAAATAAATGTTAAATAAAAAAAAGGTTCAATTTAGAATATGAACTTTGAACGAATAGGCAAAGAGCAGCAATATAAGAATATGTTACGTTTTTATTTGCAGGATGATTGTGGACTATTTGCAAATTTATTAATAAGTACGATGAAAAATGCATGAACTCATTTTTGCATTTCACTTACTATCATGAATATCGATGATCTATTAAATTTCCAAATGTTCTAGATCCGCTAAAGCAATGAATATTAACATCCATCAATCACCATATAAAAGAGCAGAGGAATATACACAATCATACCTAAATTTCCTCAATCTTCATTCAAAATTGAATGGTTCATGGAATTTTAAGCATCTTATTCTTTTGAGCAATAAATGGGAGAGGTGTAGTGAATGATGCATAGAATGATACAACAAGGAAATAATTAGAAAACACATTGAAGGGATAACATAGTTTTCAAAAGGTGAGCTTAAATATTTCATTAATGAAAACATAGCATAAATTAACGAAAAAAGCTTCCATCGTATTCCCGCAAATGGCAAGGTAAAGAAAAATCTTTATCCTTACCCACAGTTGCACTATAACTTAACAATTCAATTTCCTTCATTTTGCTAATGAGTTAACATTATGAGTCCTTGACAATATTAAATGCTCATGTCACTAGCACTTCGAGCCTTTATTGTCGTACATGCCAAAACGAATTTTATAAAATGAGTAAATAAGGGCGTAGAGTTAACTCTTAATCAATGGACCCATGAGATAACCCTCGAGTTTGTACTTCTTAAAATAGGAAGTCAATCGATTACTTTTCAACTTCCCCTTGCCACACACCCTCGCGATGGCTTGAATGGATATCGCGTAGATGTAGATGTATCCATAATATTCCACATTCTTTAATAAGAGCATGGCATGATACTCCCATGTGATGGTAAGTACCACCGTTGCCACAATAAAATACAAAAAGACATTTCTGTTGGCATGTCTAACCATCAATGAACAAGTGAATCCAATCACAAACAGCCTATAATATTACTATGCAAGATCATATGGCTTATTTGAATAACTTTCATTTGATAAGAATAGAATAAAAACATGACCACCTGATCACTGAAGTCTTGTCTACGTAAGTGGTTATTTTGAATAGAGCCTCAACAATTACAAAAATTGATAATTTTTAAGCGGCTTTAGAGGAAAGTTAGGGCAAAGAGAGAAAAAAGATTTAAAGTGGACGTTGAACTTCACTTTATAACATTTATAAGAAAACACGAGCCAAATCCACAAAAATAGATTTTTGTTGATTGGCTCGTGTCTTCTTTCTATGTTATCATGCTTCACTTCCACTCCATATCGCCATAATCTTTAGAATTAGCTGAACTTCACTTATTCGCATTTATGAACTTGAAGAAAGATTTATAAAAATACTTGATTTCCGTAAAATAAAAGAAAATGCATCCGCATTATAGCAAAGACGTGAGAACTGTACCATACAGAGTAGATGCGTGGGTAGGAATAGGTGTGAAATAGGGCGTAGAGTTAGCAGTAAATGGACAAAGAGGGCAGAGCAGGAGGGAGAGTGAGCTAGATACCCCGAGGGGGCTTCTCTGGAGCTTGGTCACGGGAGCGGTGTATTCTTGGATGCAGAGGGATGTGGTAGGTGGCACAGAAGGCGACGAACATTAACGGAGGAACCCCGGAAGTGGAACGAAGTGAGTGACAATGTCGCAGAGTGCACACCCCGAACTCTGGCCATTATTCCCTCCGAGTCCCACTCCCGTGTCGCTCGCGGAATATCCAGCGAGCGGATAATGGCATTTGACTCCTCTTCCTCCCCGTCGAAACCGATGAAAACCAGCAGTCTTGCCTCATTCCTCCCCCGATCCTCCACACGAGGGTGACTCTGGGTTCAAAGCCAGTGTACGTGAGAGAGACGGACGGGAGCACCTATAACCTCTTCTCTATTGTTTCATCAACGTTGCCGACCTGGTTTCCAGCGGAGGGAGGCAGATCCTCTCTCCCCAGCCCACCTCCTTCCTTCTGCCGGGCTCTCAAGCGGGACACGCATCTACGACTGTGACGCCTCACGGGCTGGATGGCAGACATGCCCCCTCCCCCATCCCGAGAGCGCGCGTTAAGAGGATTAATATTCGCGGCAATCTGCCGGGTCACGCCGGACGGAGGACCCGTTCTCGGTTTGGGGAGATGCGTGGCGTGACGGTGACATCACGCGCCGCTGACGACTGCTTCCCCAGCCGTGATTGAGGGCCTCTCCAACTGCGGCAGAGGCAAGACTTATCTCCCCCGAGCGAGAAAGCCTGGGAGCAGTCACGACGAGCGGAAACTCAGCAGCTTCCCTGGCTCAGAATTGCAGGCGAGTCAAAGGCGTGAAACTTGGAATGCAAGAGCTGCCGATACATGTCATTTAACGCTCATGTTGAGTGAGACCTAGCGCGCAAAATTATTCACGCATTACGCATTTTGTGAATTTCATGGATGGAAAGAAAAACCAGCGTGATTTCTCAGAGTATTTCACGGACTACTACTCCTATGCTCCCACATTTCCATTTCAGAATGAAGCAGCCTTAGAGGTCCCCTAAAAATTACGACAAAAATTGTGAATAACTAAACACGTGGAGAATTGAAATGTATCTTATTTAGAATATAAACACTTACAGAAGCTATAACCTTTTTCCCAATACAGCTCAGTATTACTACAAACAATTAGCATGGATGGATTATTACATATGGACTACTACCAAGACTGAATAGCTGTGACATAACTACAGTAAATAACCTGAAAAACTGTAACTGTATTATTGTTTACCTAGAACCAATAAATTTTCCTATAAAAACTGAAAATAAAAATGCATGGGAAAGGGATAAAAATGAGCAAGAATTAAAATTAATTTACAAGAAACCTAATATTCAATACGATTACACCTTGCGGCTTAATTCACCTAGCATGTAACTTTTAAAAAAATCAGCGAGATGAAGCATTTAATTAAAAAAAATACAATTAGAACCAATCGTGTTCGTTTAATGGCAGCCATCTAGTTTTCACTAGAAATAGTGATTTATGTGTTCTCGGTAATTCAGCCTACATAACAGTTTCTTTACACTGGTAAGTAAATACGCAATCAATTTTTAAAAGTTTTCCTTTGTAGTACTTATTAATTTTCATGGAATATCAGTGTTGTAAATTAATTCATGTAATCCTCAACAAAAAGTAGTATCAATCCCAAAATTAAACTTGGTGGAGTGAATATAGACCGGTTGAGTAAATTTAAATCATAGGCATCAATCTTAATTCAAAACCATCTTGTGCAAACGACTGCAAGAAATGTTTGATTAGAAACCTCTGAAGATTTAATAGGCTACAAAATTGGAAAAACTTGGTTGAATGCCACACAATTATTCTTATTAGCCATTCAACTGAAGTTCAACCCTTCAGATCATTAACGTGAATATAACATTTAAAAGGTAATTATCACTCTTTGTCAACGGAATACTTAATTATTAATGAGCACTCTTCAGATTTGACTCCAAACATTTAAAAGGTAAAGGACAAGGGAAGAAAGCCAAGTTTTATGGAAAACTTTGAAATTATATCATACTTTAATGTTTTAAAGATGATGTTTTAAATGACCTAGTCCCTTTCTTAACCTCTTCCCCTTTCATTCAGTACCTGTTCTCCCACCACCATTTCCATAGCCAAATAATTTGCCCTTGACTCTAGGTACGTTATTTGTCGGTTTGCCCCCTCCCATGACCTTGCCTTCCTGCCGCCTCTCTCCTTTGCTACTCCCCACGCCTCTTCTTTCATGGCATTTCTTCTTCACGCCCCCTCCCCTCGTGTTCCTCATACATACCCACAAGTGTGCATCTGTGTTATTCTGCTCTCATTAGTGACATTAAAAGGTGAAAACAGGCTGAGTGGATAATAATAATTATTGTGTGGTAATTCAACCTAGTTCATTTAAATCGTAAAAATGTCAATATTCCATAAAGTGAATTTTCCTGTTACTGATATGGCACGACATTGGAGTTGGCATTTAGATTGAGATTGCACGACTTCAAACGTTAACTGAAACATACCTATCTCCACGCAGTCAACATCACCATACCAGAATAACTAAGCAATTTAACCCTTAGAGTGTAGAGAATCGCAAGCTACTCTCAACTCTTGCAGAAGTGTCAGGGAGAGCTCCTTCTGCTGTCGAAGTTTTAGATTTCGAAGGCTTGTAAGTTCAAAATTGAGCCCTGGAATGTATTTGCCTATGTTAGTACATATACTACTTCGTAAAATTATTTTTACTGCACCTCTACAAAATCAGTGAAAATGCTCTGATATTTTTGGCATACTTTCTAGGATAATGGTTGGAACTCAAAAGGTTATGAGAGATTAACTCTTGCACATCAACGTCGTAGGATTAATTTTATCCATAACCCATAAAACAAGATGGAAAAGTGAACAATGGTCAAGTATAATACTATTTTTGTGCAATCAAAAACATTAACCCTGAAACAAAGGTACTGCCTAAAAGTTTTCGATCTCTTTTCATTATTTTTCCTAAGTATTTCACCAAAACTATATTCCTGCCTGATAACCAACCATCCTTAGCCACCGATGTATATGGTGGCTTGAGTGGCACTATGCAGACAATAATTTTGAATGAGTTTGCATCCTTGCGGTTAAGAAAAAATTACTACTCAGCTCATCTCCTCCATTTTGTACTTAACGAGCTTTAAATATTTCTCCTTGACGCTACACATATAACTGTATACTTATTAAACGTCTTTGATTTTTCCTTCAAAGTTCACTATAAATCTTTCAAACACAAGGTGGAAACGACTTTTAGGAAGACAAAATATAAGAGTGAAGCCATTGGATTGATTACCTACCAGTGCATTTCATTTTTGCACAACCAGCGCCAAGTAAAATTGCACGCCTTCATTCTTAATGTACTACGAGACATCAAAAATAAACTTAAGAGGAATTGATAGGATTGCTTAAATTTAGCAGTATTTGAGAATAAACGTTGCAAACATCATGCAATGAATGTTGTAGAAAATTACAGCTATTAAAAAAAGAAAAGCTGTATGATAAAATAAATCGAGAGGTGTGAAATGATGCTACATTCACACAAGAATTCGAAAAAAATACAAGGTCGTGAATAATAATAACACATTGAAGGAAAAGACCAAGTCAGCGAGCGGAGCAGAAGCATAAATGGGAAGAAAATACTCCTCCACGCGCGCAGAAATAGAATTACTAAGAAAACTTCCCGAGTAACTAAAAAAAATTTGCCAGCAGATAGTCACTAATTTCGGCCTTGGCCAACATCAAAGGATGTATTTTTTCTTTGCATTCAACTCGTCTCATTCGTCTCCAAGAATTTCTTGGTTATTTTTCTATTTTGGTCACGTTCAAATTTAATCATTTCTTGTGTATTCTCCAAAAAGACTCGAGTCCTGAAATAAAACTTTTTCCTTTACCTCAAAGCCTAACTTGAGAAAAAAATCGTTTCATCTCTTAACACCGCGAAGGAAATTTTTAAAGAACTTGGGTTTTTGTTAGCTATTTTTGGTAAGGATGAAGGAAACATTAAGTCCCATCTCCAGTAAACAACATCAATGGCATATTGCTGTAAAAAATTGAGCTCAATACCACCGAATGGATGAGGAGAAAATATAGCATATCATTTTTTGCATTAATTACGTGTAGTTAGGTAATATGACTTAAATATGCTAGATAACAACATTAAGCATTTTTAACTTATGTAAAATTGCTATAGATCCGAATCGCCAAGCTTTTTTTGTGGTGGAATTGAAACATTTTGTGTCTTTCACAGTTTAATTATACATTTCACCGGTTTCCACTGTTAGACCTGTATGATAAGGTACGTATTTTCGTTGTCATACGTTTATATAGAATTTGGGAGATCATGGGAAATTCTTAGTGTGAGGAGGCGGGGGGATAGAGAAAGTTGGTTGGGAGGAGTGCTTGGTGGAACAAGGTTAGTCCCGAGGACTGATTTTAATGTTTGCTTTATAATTAAAACACTTTAGACCGACTTTTAAACAATCGAAAATATATAATTGACCCCAATTTGACATTGTGTGTACCAATTTAAATTTAAATTTGGCAACTGTGAGAGTTCGCATGTCGGCCAAACTAAACGAAATTTTAAAACAATATCTACAGGCGACAAGGCTTGTAGGATAAAAAAGGACTGCTCTTCGCCTTTCGCCCGACACCTATTGGAAACATTCCATCGAGTTGACTTCCAACCGAACGTACTCCATTCATTCCTAGGAGGAATAAATGGAGTACATTGAATGGAAGCTTAGCAGCACTGGGAGGTCGGCCTTCAGGACAAGTATAAACTCTTCAATGATGTCACATTCCCTAGCCCATTCCCCCTCGTATGCATTTGACTCCCCCTCCCCGCCCCCCAGCTATTCTCGTGAGCTCTTCCCTCTCACTACCCATACTGGCTCAACAAACCCACCTTCATCTTGTTCCAACAACCATTCCTTCCAATAACCTTCCACAATCCCTCCCTTCCGCATACTAAGAATTTCCCATAGTCCCCCGAACTGTATATTTGTATAAACGCATGACAACTGAGAATATGTACTTGATGATGGCCGAACAACCGAAACCGTCAGAATGTACAATTAAACTGTGGAAGTCAAAAAAGTGTTTTAAATACTGCAATTTCAATGATTGAAGATTTATTTGATCAAATTATCCCATACACGTTAGCTTGCCATTAATAAACAACATTTGAAAACATTTTACTTTGGAAAACTCAAAGCACAACGAAGGATCTTTAATGTACCCTTTTGTCACTGTTACCTATCGTTTATATGTCGCCGATATTTGAAATATTGGCGAACACGCTCTTCATTCTCACCCCGATTAGAAGACGAGTAGAACGGAGCTTCCAAAACAAATGGAGTCCCATACCCTTCAATATGGAAAATTTTACAGACTAAATGACAAAGTCCCGTATAGATTCACCCATAGCCGTTAGGCAATATAGTCAACAGAAATAAACTCTTAAACCTTCAAACTAAGTAAATTTTTAAGGCATGCTTTATTAAAGTAAACTTTTACTTTAGATCTTTGTTTCATCCATTGTTTATATGAGGAATAGAAAAGTTGAAAAGAATGGCCCGGAGAAATACGAGGATGTGATAGAATTCACATTTTCAAACAAGGATGAATTTTTTTTCTCAAAAAGGCGCCATCAAAGGAATCTCTTTTCGGGACCACGCGTGCAAAAAAGGCGGATAATGGAAAAATCGTTTTCTTCCCCTTATATTGGATACCCTTATTATTCCCGCTCACTCATACATACACGAACACTCTTCGCCAACGACAAGAGATCGAAGCTGAGATTATATTGGCTCCGGGGTGAATGAGTAAATGGGAGTTGGGAGCGACAAAAAAAGATATTGGTAGAGTGGTTTAATGGAAAGGGGGGAGAGAGAGAATGGAAAGGAAAATGCTCAAAATATTGCATGAAGGAATAATTATGGCGAATAAAAAGTGGCATAAAATACGCAGCAATTAAGATTATAGGATGTTAATCAATAGTTAAACTCGAAGAAGAAAAAAATGGCATATGCAATTTTTAGTGTTCTCGAATAGAAAGTACGCTTTAAACAAACTTAGGGATTTTCATGGAAAGAGCATGATGTAATTTCAATATTTACGATGGTAAATGGCAATCGAAAGTAAGTGGTTTTCCTAATTCTTATAAAGTTCCTAGTATTTGGTATCAGCGTACCGTGAATTTAACCTTAGACACCCTGAACGAATCTAAAATGACGACATTGCAAGGACACCTTCCTATGGAATATCCATTAATCACATAACACTAGTGAATTAGTTACGTAGGTTTTTTATTCATTTTTGACCATTACTCATGCCATGAGGTTTTGCGGAGTATATCTTCTCGCACGTCTTTCGATGCTTGTTTAAGGGTGACTTAATATCCTCCGAATATTTACCAGGTGCGTTAAGATATCTTCGACGGAAATTTCACTGGTATTTCCGTCGAAGTATTCATGTCGAATAAAAATACCTGAATACACTGCCGGGAATGTCAGCAATACGTTATCTGCGAGAAAGAGAGAGAGAGAGTCAACGTACCTACGAGGTGAATACCCAAGAGAAATGAATGTATCCATTGAAGTATTTTTCTCACTATTGCTACATTCTTTTCACGTGTCAGAGTTTCTTCCGGAATTCTGCACAAATATACAAATTATACTGATACGTCTCTATGTGAGGTATTTAAAAAATTTTATTTTTATATTTCATGGAATTCTTGCAAATTCTAGATTGGATAGGAAAAAAAACCTCCCAGAATTAGCGTTATAAATATCTTCTTGTGGAATACATAAAACATTTTAAGATGCATTTGTATTTCCCTACATGATAAATAGCCGCCTGATAAATAGAAATACTTTCGATATCACCGTTAGATATGAATGAGACCCAGGCTTGAACAAAATAAGGGTATCTACGGTGAAATTATGTATTTGAAAAACGTCGAATCGTCAAAAGCCTTGTAGGATGGCATGAGGTAGTAGATTAAATATATAGGACGACTACGCAATGGAGGAACCTAAGAACGAGAGGGATTAAAAAAATGTAAGAGTGCCTCAAATTCCTACTTTCACATACCTGGAAAACTCCAACGCTCTCCCTCCAACTCACTTACCTCCAGGAATAAAAAAATAAAATAAAAAACTATCGCAGTCCCGCTCGCTACGGCAGCTGGGAAACGGCCATATGGGAGAAATGTGAGTACAATAGTTGGTTCCTTTTCGTTCGGACTGCGGGCAGAGTGAAAATAAAAATCGGAAAAGAGAGGAGGGAGGTATGTGTTTGGCAATAGGTTACATAGAGATGGAAATAGGGACGTATAGCTATCACACGGAGAGTTTGCGGACGGTGAAGGTCTGGTTACGGAGAGGAGAATAGCATGAAACTTATGTTGGAAGACTATTTCCGAAACGGTCACGAAACTACAAGGGAAGGCGGAAAGAATCGATAGCAGTAGACAAGAAGAAAAGGGGAAAAAAGGAACGCGCCAGTACATCGGTGCATATACATGTAAGTAGAAAAATTATATGGAGCTTTCAAAAAGGTGGAGGGGACCGAATCAAAATAAAAAAGAAACGCGGAACGAATACGGGCAGGCGTAGAGCAGCGGCAGTCGGAGCAGACGGACCGTAAACTTAAAATCGTGCATCGCTCTTGACGCACACCAAGCTCGCCCATCACCCCTCACGGTCACGAACGCTCGCGAGAGCCCACACATGCGAGAGCCGGGCAGCCGGCCGTATCATCGCTCCCGGAGGCAAAGATCCTTACCCTCCCCTTCCTCGCAGTCGGGGAGGGGCATTTTCCCTCGGGCCGAACCCCCTCCACCTGCCTGCTTCCTTTGAACTTCCGCAACTTGCATAACAGGAGAGCATAGTAAAATAGCCTAACTCGCAGGATATTATCGATGGGGAGAAAAACCAGGGATAGGGGGTGATCTCCCAGCGGTATTTGGATCACCTCCTCATGGCATATATGCCTCCCCGAGTTCGATCGCTGCTGTCCCTCGTGTTTGTCAGAAAGAGAGGGATGGCTTGTACATTGGAGTCGGAACGAAACGGATTGATATTCGTTCCAAAATTCGTATTGTCACAGTGACTGAGGGACGAACATTTCGAGACCAAAACAGGCGTAAGCCAACCAATACGAGAGACACTTCGTCTTGAGAGGTCCTAAGAAAAGAAAATGATTAGGAAAAACTACCAAAAAGTATTTTCTACCAAAAAGCCAACCAATACGAGAGACACTTCGTCTTGAGAGGTCTTAAGAAAAGAAAATGATTAGGAAAAACTACCAAAAAAGTATTTTCTGAAAGCGCATCATATATTCTGATTTCAGATCCCCAACACTACCTGCGGAATGCAAAAATAGAAAAGGATGTAGGAGACTCAGGCAATTAAGGATGGAGAACTTTTAGATTGGCACGCAACCCAAAATAGGAAATATGGTAGAGTAGATCAGTACGATGTAGGTATAAATTTGTATTTCAGAATGCTAATCGAGAAATCTACTAGGATTCTTTCAAAATACCGTGAATAAACGGGACATTAATAGCCAAATAACAGGACAGTGATTTCGGTAAGAAAATATGGGCGGGATAAAAGTTTGATCGAGGAATAATGGGAAGAAGAACAAAATCCGCAGAAAAATATAAGATTGGGTACTTGGTTTTTGTACGGAATATGTTGAAGAGAGGCTAGATCTAAATCTACCCAAAGTTAATTGAAAAACTATCATTCAATTCACACATCATTTTCACTCTGCCCACTACGAATCCTCTTGTCGCTACGGATCCATTTGCGCTCCGGCTCCATCAAAGATCTACCATGTTCCGTGGACTCCAGAGGAAATATCTACCGCGTACGGGTTTCCGATAACGGAGATCCGCCCACCCCCTCTCCAGAGAGATATCCCGAGAAAGAGAAAATTACACCGCTGCCTCGTCCCCCCACCCCCCGTGTGTTCGGAGCCGCGAGAGGCACAAAGGAAGAAGAGAAGGATGTGGGGGGCATTTTTGAAGAATGAGCCCCTCATCATTTGATTCCGCAGAGCTCAAGAGTGGCCCTTAAGGTTTGAGACATAATTAAAGATGGAGAGCATTTTTCGTTTGAAACAGATTTCGATGATGTCACGAAAGGAAAACGTTCCGGAAAAATTGTTTTATCTGGCATCAAGAAAACATTCAGATTACAAAATGCATAACACCCGCAGAAGAGTGAATGAGTCCTAGTCACAGCACGATTTTTATGCGAATGCATAAAAACTAATGAAATAGTAGAGCTAAATTATGTAATTGCTATTGTTTTGCAAGGATGTAATAGTTTTTTTTGCATCACGACTATTTTTTTGGTCCATATACTCCTGGGATCCCAATATGCATTAGCCTGTCATCAGGTTTCCCAGGGGCTGAACCAACAGAGCTTGACATACATCCAAGCCCTGGGTGGAGAAAAAACCACCCGGACGGGACACGAACCCGCGACCCTAGGATTAGCAGGCAAGGACTTTACATCACCGTCACCTGGGCCGGCGGCGTGATTAATGTGATTGTACACAATATATGACCTATATTCTGGGGCAGTCAATATACATTAAAATTTTCTTTATAATGATAATAAAAATATAATCATATTTAGTTTCAACAATAAGTAGCATCCTTACTCACCCTCATAACTAATGTGTAATTGAACATTTACAAGAAAAAGAGGTTTTGCACTTATCACTCATTTTCACTCAGAATACAACCGTAGAGGGTGGAAATTAAGGGCATATCAGGAGAAAGGGTTTATAACAAGTCTTTGACGGAAACAATTCGATGAATGAGAGAAAAACTCTATATTTTGTACAGGCGAACATTTTGGTACAGGCTGACTGATTACAATGACAAAACTTACTCCTTTCTTCCTCTTCTACAATATAACAGATAAAAGCCACTACTTTATATTTCATTATAAAATTATCTCAACCTAATGTTACCGTACTTTCCACAAAAAAATCAGAATATTGGACTCTTGGACCACAATAAATATTTAATGATATATCTTAAAACATGTATCATCGCAATCTAGTCCAATATGAACAAGGATAATGCTGGAAATTCTCTTCTGCCTTTCCACAAATGATTTATATATCATGAATAATACAGCACCCAAACCTGTACTTGACTGAATGAAATTTAGGTCAATTTATTACTAAGCCATATTCCATATCACATACAATTTTATCAGGTTACATCCAGTAAAAGGCAGTCTCAGCAGATTTTAAAGTTTGAATTTACCGATGAGTCATAAATTATTTTTTAACTCATATTGAGTTTAAATTTAAAAATCTTTCATCTGGTGGTGGAGAACCAAACTTTTAGGGGTCAGAAAATCAGAGATCAACGAATTAAAATGCAATAAATATTTATGAATACTACTTTCTTTTGCAAAACTTAGATAAGTTAACTGATCAAGAGATCATTCAAATTACGTTTTTGCCTCTCAACTGTTTCTGGTCAAAATTTTCCTAAACTCTTCATTTCATTGTCCGTGTACCTGAAAGTTATAAATCAGAAGGGGGCCTTAAATTTACAAATGAAGAGTAGCTGTACAGCAAAACTAAAATGCTATGAACTATCCCAGAGTTATAGCATAAAGTCCTACTTTCGATTAATAGTAGACTATTAATAAATTATGGCTTATGGTACGGTATTACTAAACAAACTACAGGAAACTGCAGAAGATTTCACAAACACAGCACGATGAGACAATCCATCATTCATATTTCTGTACTAATGCATATGCCGGAAACACTCCTTCTGGATTCTTATAACAAGTCCTTTATCAATCTATTAAGGAAGTCATTGATTCCCTAGCAAATATAAAGGGATAAGAGGAAGAGAGCTCAAAGAAAGTACGGTCCGTACGAAATGGGTTTTGAAGAGGATTGAATCGCATGGATGAATGTGAGCATCCCCCCAAGGTTTCTTTCAGAAAGGAAGATCGCAAACGCGTAGGATATTCGAGGCTGATCAGAATGGTGAGGGGAAAGGAGAGCGAATGTAGCGGAAAAGAGAAAGTTGATACACTTGGGAGCCGTTCGCCCGAGTTCTAATTCATCCCGCTTAAGTTCCCCCGATCTATTCAAGCATTTTTTGTTTCATTAAGTTTAAAGACTGGAAAGAAAAGTTTTCCTCCGATGCTTCTTAGCCGATTGAAGGGCAAGAAATTTGATAGGCCAACTTTTTATAATTACCGTCAAATAATGAAAGGGAAGAAATCGACTCCTTACTTTGGCCTCAAAGACTGGCAGAGACTTTTCATGGAGATAATTTCATCAGTCCACTAGAGATACAGGAAACGAAAATAATTAGCGCTAATTCACTTGTGTTTTAGATTTAGGGAATCTATAAAAATTACTTCCGACCATTATTGGAGATTTCACTTGCAAAAAGCTGAAATGCATAACACTATACATATAAAAGAATATGCTGATTTTGAGGCCAAAAATAGTACTATACGAAGTGAAATATGCAATGGACACACATTAAAATCAAAATGTAATTATTTAAGTCATTCAATTAGACTACTGGCCATCGCAATGTCTAATAAGAACCACTTATGACTATCTGTTTGATGATTTAGGAGTTAGCGAAGAAAGTATAACAATGGTGAAGGTAAGCACATTCGTTCGTCTCAACTTACACCCAGTTACGAGGAATTATTGGCGAAAAAACAATCATAATGTTGGGTATTTAACTACCAATAGCACATGAACAGCAGCTTCAAATATTTAAAATCACTTCTAATGAAAAAGGCTAGGATACTAGGAGACGGACTGACGACTGGTATTAAACTGTAACGCATTTGGAGCCCCCGTATTAGAGGATGGAGATAATATTATCAATAGATCATTAGGTGACTCCAATTACTGATCCACTCACTCTTTAGCATTCATCCATCATCACCTTTAGTATTAGTATTTATTATCAGTGGAAAAAGAAGAACAGAAGAGATTACTATCGAAATAAGTGAATATCACTATCTGATAAAAGCGATCAAAAAATTCATGTATTTTGAGTTTGGTACTCAGAACCTTTCTATTTTTAAGCTTTTCCAAGGTAACATTCTGTCATTACGAGTACTAAACGATACATTAGGAAGAAAATTCAAGCTATCAATGAGTAATGAGTAGGAAAATTCTGTGCTCACCAACAACTACCATTGACGCCGCTTTTATGTCCGTGTGGAAATATGGTGCGTCCGCAGAAACCTCGCACTTGTATATTCCAGTCAGTTCCAATTGCACATCACTCAGCACCACCTGACGGGCGTTGGACTGCGACACCTGTGGAAGATGATGAGGAAAGCGTTATAACTTTAACCGAAGCATAAACATTTTATGCCCTCTAAAATATTATGCCTTTTTTCAGACACGATACTCGTAGCATTTTAATTTTAAAGAAACACACTCTAAATGCCTCTTCCCCAAAGATATTTCAGTGATAAAATACTTTTCCTGAAAAAGTACCTACATCAAAATGCTAACTTAGCATTGATATGGATCACAATCTGCAATACAGGGTACTCTCCATTAATATGATAAAAGAAATTGGTAACGTTTTAAGACAAATTCCATTTAAAAAAATAGATTGGCAAATACCTTATGAAAAATACTAAAAAAAATAATTGGCATCCATGGGAACGATAATTGACCTTCACATGACTATTCTATTTTATAACCATGAAAACCATTTCACAAACTCACAAAAAGGCGATCCCCTCAAAAGATATATAACTAATGTATATAACATTAGAAAAGTAGCCAAATGAATTGATCAAAAACAAAGAAGACAAGTTCAAGGATTATAAACTGGCTAAGGTTACCTTAGCGAAGTCACCCGCTGAAATGCACTATAGCAGAATTTTCACAAGAAATAAACCTTGAACCCCATGAGTACGGCCAGGTACTCTGCCTATTCAGCTACCAAAGATTTTTTCTATCCTGCTAACTCTTAGACCTAGATAAGATCTTACCGGCTTTCTGTTCATGCTTGTAAAAAAAATAATCGTACTCAAGATGAATAATAGTTGCCATGGATACTAAATATTTTACAATTGTCTTTTGAGGCCTCTTATGTTAGAGTTTCACTGGGGAGATGAAAGCCTGGTTAGCTCAATAGGCAGAGTAACTGCCGGACTCAGGGGGTTCCGGTTTCGAGTCCCAGTCAAGGTGGACTTTTCCTCGGGTAAATTCTACTAAAGATGACAAGGGTAAAATTTCAAGAATATTCCCAAAGTTTTATGGAAAATGTTTAAACACTTAAATAGCACCTATAAGGAAAGAGGGTACAGCTTTCTAAGAAATCAAAGGCTGTATCCTCTGCGAAAAGAGTATATTCATGGGAGATGGATAATTACAGGAACGTCGATAGGGGTCGTCGTCATGATAAGATCAGTGACGTATACGATGCATAGAGGAAAATTCAATGGTACCGAAACGTGAACTTTAAGGACAAATAGGGTGACAATAGACGCCTGGTAATGATAAATGAGTGCGGAAAAAGATTAAGAATACTTCAGGAACTATGAGGGAACAAATGCCACCTAGAATTTGCTTATCATATATTTTTGAGATGAAGTGGTTCACGATGAAATTACATAATAAAGTGATTAATTAGGAGTGATTATAAATAAGAGTATTGAAGGGTATTTGAGAGGAGAATTTCGGGCAAGGTGGGATAAAGTAGGATGGGAATGAGCTGTATGAGTCGCATAGTGAAAGGAAAGAAGTATGCAGACGTAAATAAGAAGTAAGGAGCAAAACAAAATAATAAACTTTAGCGATCCTGATAAATTCTAAGAGCCTTTACGCGTCATTATTCATTTCACATTTAAACCTACCTTATCAGTTGAACTCAAGTAACAATAATTTCAATTCGCTGTGAAAACTTTCAAATTAACCTTTTTCAGCGAATTTCAAGAAAGAGGCAAAGCAAAAGGAGGACCAGCGGGAGTAATAACTTTCCAAAAGTCGTTACCGTCTTGAACTAAAATGAAATCAGTACCCATTACCCCAAATTGTGATATAACGACCTACATGCTAATAATGCTTTAATATACCTACCCTAAATGCCCTTTAATATATCTACTAGGTTCATGGAAAACCCACAATTGATGGCGTTGAGAAACATGTTCAGTACCTCGTATGAATATCAATAATCGTTAAATACTCTACAAAATCTAATAAAATTACAATGCACTTACGTTGCAATGGAATGCTGTATAGAATGCGTAACTATGTAGTACATCGACTTCTTACGCAATTTTTAACATCATGATAGATTTCCCCATAATAACTAAGGAATTAATAATTGATTATCTTTAATGATGAAACTACATTAACTTTATGAATCCGCTAGTAAGCAAGTTATGTCAGGTGCTTAGAACCTATCCACTATGAAAGGTTACACTGCACTGCAATACAAACACCTAGGTTATTTAATAAGCTTTTGTATGTGGAATTGCAATCCTCTTTTCTTTATCTATGCCTAAGAGCTCAAGATGAATCCTTTGGTTAGATTGACTAGATAAAGTACTGTAGGAGAAGAAACTAAAAGCTAAGCTCTATACATATATATATATATATAGAGCTTAGCTTTTAGCCCCCATATCATCCTTTTCGACTTCACTTTCCTCTTCGATCACTTTAGAACTTTAAGCTCAGCCGCGAGATATACATGTATACACCGATTATCTGACCCCGAATGAACTTAAATCCGTCAACTCATCTGAAATAAGGGCAGTTTTTTCACTACAACACTATACTACTGAGCTACATTATGACATACTGGAATGACTCGTCCACAAATAATCGGTGTATACATGTATGTCTCGCGGCTGAGCTTAAAGTTCTAAAGTGATCGAAAAGGAAAGCGAAGTCGGAAAGGATGAAATGGGGCATCAACATTAATATCCAAATTTGGCGCAGCAGTAAGGGATTTTAGGATGAATAACGCTTCTGGAATGGATGATATCCCTGCCTAAATAATTGAAAATGAATGAGACAAGACATTAGCCTAACTGCAACATATACTCAACAGGAAAAATACCAAGGAACTTTTAGAAAAACATCATAATTCCTTACCCCGAAAAGAATTGAGCGGAGAACTGTGAGAATTTTAGGACTATGAGCTTGACAATGCTTGCATAGAAGTTATTGTGAGGAGTTCCTGCCAGGATGAAAACCAATTCGGACTCAGGAAAAGTAAGGGTAATAGAGAAGCAATATGGGTCCTTAGGCTGCACATAGAGAAGAGGATGAAGAATGAGGAATTCAAAGAATAGGGTAACAGGGTATATCTAGTGTGGTATAACTGCTTAGCAGTCTAGCATGAGTAAATAATGCCATTTTATTTCATAAATAATGACAAACTAAAATAAACTGCTAGATTTTAGCCCAAAATACCTCATTCATTTGGAACTAAGACAATAAGGGAACGAAGGCAGTTTCGTGTTATACAGCTTTCCCCTCTTTAAAGGGAACGAAAACATCCTTAAAAAGAGGCACAATACATTCTCCTCCCTCGAGAGGAGTTCCCAAATATTGGGCTTTATGAAAAAACAATGTCGATCGAGATCATTGACACATAAAAACGTCGCTCGAGTTTCTTAGAGTGTAGTCTAGAAATAGCTCACGCCAGCTGGGATCAATTTGACCACCACAAATATTACAAATCAGTCACATGAGGCCCAGCAGAAAATTACAGATCTCAAATCACTCTGCCACTTGTGATATTGCCATAGGCAAGCACTCGTTAACGGTGCCTGTGTACTCCATAAGCTTCAGCATTCGGGTGAGAGTTAAGTTGACATCATCTCAAGCGCAAATGCAAGACTCGGGCAACGACCCGGAAGTTCAGAAACAATGAGTATTCCGTTTCATTTGCTCAGCGCTTCACTAGAGCGAACAAAGGAATTGTTTTAAGCATTGCACGCATTCATTTAAGCCCTGAAGCAAGGTAGCTGTAACGATGGCGCATACATCTTGCGTGGGAGTATCCATCACAAAATGACACTCCGTTGACTTAGGTATATACGGTACGCCTCCAATATTGCTCAGCCTCGCTCATGCATCCTCTCCTCGCTTACATCCAGCTCGTCACGAGTCTTCCTAGGGGAAATAACGAATAATGACGCACACCTATATTTTCCCTCGTTTTCATTGCTGGAGACAAACATCTTTCTAAATTCTTTGGCAGTGCTACATTTCGGTAAAGCCGACACTTGTCCCTCTAAATCTTTGGTTTTCAGCATTAAAAGTTTTTCATAGCATCACTATTTAGTCCAAATTCCATTTCTATTTGTCTATTTCGTAAATCCAGAGATTTTATCACATCAACCCTTCGATGTTTTAATCCATTTTATCCTCTCTCAAAAGTAATTTTTGTGGATAGTATTAAAAAATAAAATTTGAAGGTTCTATACTTTAATTGATATTACTCATAAACCTAAATATACATTAATGTCTTGGAAGAAGGTCTCGTTATATTAATCTAAAATTAATATAGGTAATTTCAGTACATATTTTTATCTTCAGTTTTGAAAAGGAGATACGAAGAAAAAAAAGGTATTAAAATACATGGTATACTATAAGTGGAAGATAATCACAAATTAGCTGCATTTCATAATGCATTTATAATGTGATTTGTATTGGCATGTGATTAGAGAATGTGTAAAAGGAATTTATAATATGTTCATAGCGCTTAAAGAATACCATGCTCTATTGTAACCCTCAATTATTGATCACCATTGAGAAATCACGTCATTGACAGTTATTTGCACATGTTTTTACATATCAACCGTCCAAGAAGTTCAGTTAAACAATTTCATTTACTGTTCACTTGCATCGTATCGTTAATGAGATTTTTCGTGTAAGCATTATTTTTCCAAGTATTCCAGACAAGAAGTGAAAGAAAGGCATGGAAGCGCAGTATGATGTGAAATAAATAACCCAAACACCTGATACCCGCCTGTCGCATTTGAATCAGCGCTAGATAGGATCGTAAATACAAGGCCGAGAATTTCTCTGCTAGGTGAACAGAAGTTTTCCTAAGGCTAAAGTTACGAGTCTGAATAAAAAATGATGAAGCGCAAGAAAGGAATAAAAGAGCAACTGGCGTCGGGACATGTCTGTTTTTAGAGATACCATATAAGAGTGAATGGTTAAAAAATATATGACCCTCGCATTTTTATATCCTACTAGACACAGAGAAGAATGTGGATTGCGGGCATGCGCATCCTCAGTCTCGCTTTCGTCTCTTACCCATTCAAATGCCTTTCATCCCTTTAATATATTATCCCATTTGATATGTAGCGATCTCTTTCACTCTTCATTGTACTAAATTCCCATTTTCCTTATCGCTTACATCTTCCATCCATTTCCGTTCAAGTGAAATGCTTTCTTAACGAGTAAACGACCTATTTTTGGAAATTTTAGCAGCAGGGATATATTCATGAAACAGGTCAACCATATTAGGAAGGAAATAAAATCACCTGTACGTGTTTTTAAAAAGTAGCAGTGGTCTACTTTACGTTGTGCAATAGTTCATTTTTGTTGCCTTGCATTTTGCATTCATTGTTACATATTAGAGGAAATCACTTTTTGCATTGATTTTAAAGGCAAATACGAAGATCGGAATATACGTTTGCCATTCTTGGATCGTAACGTGTTTCACATTTTTGTTTGAAACTATATACGGCATTAACAATCTAGAATTCATATCCATGTTCATTTTTAATACCAGCGAATAAAATTTCTTAAAGTATCACAGGTCCAATTAACGACTTTGATTCAGTTTAGCCTCTTTTATATTTCTACTGAATCTGAGTTCTCAGTTGGAGGTTGCAGATCGAGAATCTAGATGGAAAAGAAAACGGCATGACGTTAGGCAGAGTTGTACCTTGTTTCTAATAGTTTTAAGATTACGCTCGCAGTAAATTGTTAAAGAGGTTTGGGGATAAAGGTGTCGGCAAAAAAGGTTAATGTATTAATGAAGGCCTGGCTTAAATGTCGGTTGCGCACCTCGTTCTAATTGTGGTTAGCTAGTACTGTCACTACCCTAACGCTCCAGGTGATTGAATAAAATACAATTGTGGAACGGCTAATCCCTTGCAGAAGTCCATTTTGAGTAGGTGACTAAATAGTACTTAGCGCTCTAGACGTTATAATTTTATTCATTACGACCGGTTTTCGCTACACAGTATATTTAGGTAATTTAACATTTAAAAACAGTTTTGAGCGTGTGAGTGAAAACACACTGAGTTTCTAACATTTAAAAACTCACTCAGAAAAATAATTGCTTTCTTCGCAATGAAACGTAAAAGAAATGTACTAGCCATAGTGTACCCACGAAGCGGGAAAAACTATATCCCCTCATCATTCACATGAATCTCTTTAATTGAAAATTAAATTCACGTTTATGCTATGGAAAAGCGTAATGACACTGAGAGCCATGAAAGAAGATAAAAAGTAAGTCACAAGCTTAAGACGACGTAGATGACATTTGAGGTGCAGCAAATGATATTTCCACAGAGAAATGCTCTCATTAGCAGAAAAACGTTGAAGAGCCGCATTTTTTTCATTACGAACACATTTTATGGAAGGGATTCTAAGCGGCTTTCAAAATTGCCAATTTGGTACGAAAATGGAATACATGAAGGCGCAAACAGAAGTCTTTACATTTCCATTTTCAAGGGGAAATAAACGCACAGATGCACTAAATCATAAATGCAATTTACGTGTCCCTTTTAATTGGGAAACATTATGGAATTTAACTTTGAAATTCACTGGCACATGAGAGTAAGCGATCTTAGGTAAAAATTAAGATTCCCATCTTAGAGGTATTTGATTAGCAAATTAAACGTATTATCGTAAGATGGCCATGGTAGCCACGTAGGTTAGCAACCCGAAGGCTGCGGGTTGGAATCCCAACTCGCGAACGGATATTGTGGTCATCTTAGGCATAGAGCTCATGTTAGATAATGAGATATAGCCTAGCCGTTGGAGCACTTCCAACCCAAATCCACTATTGCTTATTTCCCGTAATAAGATTGTCCACGGCCATCCACCACTTCATAATTGGTGAATCAAAATTCTTAAAATATTGATTCCGACGAAAAACGTTTTCTAATTGCCAAAATTATCGACATTTATAAAGTCTACTCCGAAAAGTTGTACCATTTTTTTAAAATTTCGAACTCTCAATGAAAATAATTAAACATGCAAATGATAAAAGGTAACCAATGACCTGAGCGTGATGATTCTTTTATCTTGAAAATTTTCCCAGCAATGTGGCTATCTGCACAGATATGGACATTAAAATTAAAAGTTTACGTTACAATATAACAGAGAACTAAGTGCTTTCCACTTTCTATATGACTGTTACTTTGGTACCTTTCCGGGTAATCTGAGTCTTAATATCTGGTTAAAGGTTTTAAAAGAGGTGAATTTAATGTTTTCCATTGTGTTTAAAACTTTTCAAATCCCATTGAATTTCAAATGCAATATCTTGCTAATTAGCATGCATGTATAATGTAAGCAATATTGAGTACTATCGCAATGACTTCAGTAAAACATCACAGCATATATGATATAAGGAAATTACAGAAGTTGTAGAGAAGATGGGAAAGCTGTATTACTTATATATGCTAAAAATAATATTTTGTGATTGGAATATGAATGGATTAATTAATGAATTTTGCATGGAGAGATAAAAAATGTGTGAAATAAACCGCCAAAAGTAAAATAACGATGGACCAGTGATCATTAAAAAGTGCTTATTTTAAGTAAAAGTTATGAATTATAATATAAATAATTTGTTCTCGTTCCTCCAAATATACTAACAATAAGGGAGACTGTACTTCATCATTTTGCGAATGCATCAATATTCCAAATAATATCAGCAGCCATACAGTAGCAGTAGTAAATCAGATTAGGATACATTTGCATAATTTTGAAAATTGTACCGTAAAGAAACACTATAATGATTCTGGATAAATAATACGTAATAAAGGTCTGATTGATGCGCATCAACTTTAGAAGATTACTTATTTATTGACAGTACGATAATTTTTATTATTATTAAAATTATTCGATTTATAAATACTAAATACCTAAAAGAAATTTCAGTCTGTTGACATTTTTCGTGTGTAAACCTTTATTACTACCATCAATGACAAAAACTATCATTAAAATGGATTATATAAAATGTAAGACCAGTATGCCAGTCTAAGAAACAGAATCCCTTTGAATGTAATCATTTAAAATTAAAGTGAAATGGTTCGAAAGGAAAAAAATCCTCAAAGTGAACGGTGGTTCTAGATTGAATACTAGGCATTCATCTAATCAATATTGCATCACTGGGCTTGTGATGAAATTCCATATTCATTTTCAGATACTAAAAAAATCGACATAAAGAATTTAAAGAGATGAATTTGTAGTTTTGCCATGTGGTTCAACTTCGGCCCCCTTTCTCTGATGTATATACTGATCTATTTCCCCGTACAATTGACCAAATTGCTTTGTAATTTATATCTAAACGTTCAGCCAATATTCCTTCTGGAAGTTTCTCACGCTATTCGGTATGCCTTATCTGCTAAGACTTATGGTATTTTATAGTTTCATATGAAGCCATTAATTATAACCAATATTAATTAAAACCAATATGAAACCATTCTGGTAAAGCGCAGGCGACGCAGGAAAAGTAACGAAAGACCCCACAATTCCAATAAGCAAATCTCACCCCGCCCCGTTGGGGTATACTTATATTTGATAAGCGGGACCCTCACCAAGAAGATCAACTTTCGCTTTGAACACAATTTAAACACTAATTTTCTGGAATCAAGGAAAGTAACCATAATACAAATTGTAGTCAAGACAATATGAGAGAGATGCAATCGTGATTTTAATTTTTCCTACTAAAAGGCCAGTTCAAAACAAAACGAGTGATTTCCCCTATTGCTGGATAAAAATAATGTACTAAATCTGATATTTTCATTCATACCCGTCTAGGGCCACAATCATCTTACAATTGCGGTTGAACTTCTCACGAGGGCCTAAGGTATGTAAAGAGTGTGTATTCATAAGACTACAGAAGTCTCTATAACCATTGTGGAAGGAGAATTAACTGAATATGTTACTAATCTCCGCCTCTAGCCTGTGATAAATTCCAGGGAAAGGCTTTAGACAAACTTTGTGAAAGAGATAAAGATATGGTCCATTTTAAAAATGATTGTCATCTTACTTACCTTTGTAAAACTGGAACAACCACATGTAAAAAAAACTCCAAATGTAAACGATAGCAGATAAGTTGAATGTGGAAAGTGAAGTTAAATTCGTACGGGCATAATTTATACATTTATAATTTATCATGGAGTTATCACATTCGAAATATATGTGGCACAGCACTGAAGGGAGAAGACTTGATGGAACGAACATTAGGAAAAAGTTGGAATAGAACCATGAAAGAAGGATGCTATGAAGGATGTTATTTTACACTTGCAAGGCACATCTGAAGTATGCACCAAGCATTTTGGATGCAATGAACTAATTTTAAATTCGGCAATAGAATGGAACACTAAGGAAAGAACCTCTTTTTGAAACAAATATCTATGAACTTACAGTGAGTGCTACTCGGTTATTGGAAGGGCTTGGTTGGAAAACCACTAGAGACTAGAAGGTTGTTCGCAAGATTAAAGTTGCTGAAAGTTTTCAAATCTAACAATGAAGACATGAATGCATCACCATACCACATCAGTAAGACAGGATCGGCATATTAAATGAGATAAACTGCAAGACCAAGTGATATAAGTATTCGCTTTTTTCACGCGAAGTACACGATTATATCACAAACAAATTACGATCATTTCAAATATATTGCACATAAGACTTGACTCAGAGATATTTTTCATACCAATGTCATATTCACAGCTGGTGAACTATCAACCCATGGCAAGCGCCCAGCGGCGTCTCGAAGGGTAACATTTTGATGTAACTTTGGCGAGTATTGAGAAGCAGGGTTGAGAATTGCTCCCGTACAGAATGGGTCGATTGTACATCTTTTAGTTTAAGATACAAGCCACAGGTAAGAGAAAAAATTGGAATGGGGTTTATGACGGGGTAGAGTGAAAGTGAGGGCGTGGTCGGACACTCACGTCTACGTTGACTCCAGGCTGCGGGAAGACCTTGGACGGCGGCGCCTCCTTCGGCACAAAGCGGTAGAACTCCTCGTCCCCTCGGTACCACTTGATTGAGTAGAGAGGCGAGCCCTCCAGGTCGTACTCGCAACTCAGCTTGGCCCTGTCGCCCCTCCTCACTGCCTCCGGCACCTCGATGCGGACGTCCCTCAGGCCCTCAGCGCCGGGTACGAGCCCTTGAGAAGAGAGAAAGGAAGAATACAAGTTCAGAATTGACCAAAAATGCGAGGTTTGTCATGTTTAATCATACATTGCACGTTAACATATAAAAGAATATATTAATCCTTAATTTATTCCGATTAAATAATTAAATGCTATTAAGAGCATTATTAAAATGTTATTATGAGCATAGTCGGCCTCGAAATGTTTCCGGGAAAACGAATAAACTGACGGTAACGCAAATACTATGACGACTCAGCTTTCTTCGTGTCCTATTGTCTTACCCCCATCCCTGCCTAGTCTCAAAATCCAATGTCTCTAGGCTAGTAATTCTCGGCCTTTTTACGTTGTCGGCACACTTCGGACTGAGGTTACAATATTGAGCACCCTTCTCAGTTTTTTTTAATTCATCATTTCCTCTAAAATTCCAAGGATGGCAAACGCTCTACAGTAATTTGTCTTTAGGTTGGGAGAATGATTCCATTACTTTCACCATCTGTCGGGCATGAGAGTAGGCCTTCAGAAAATGCTCATGCTAAACACTTTTTGAGTTCCCGCCTTGTTCTCGCGGCACACCTAGCTGTTTTCCTGGCAACTGAAGTGCCACGGCACACTGGTTTTGAACCACTGCGTAGATATTCCTACTGACCTCTCCTCTTCCATTCCTTCACATCGTGAACCCCAAAATTCTTGCATCGCTGCTTGCGTGACTCAACACTGGTGGGGTACTTTTTTCATTGATGTATTACACTTACACGTACCAAAAGTTGGTTTGATAGGTAAGGGTTTGATACGTTTGATGAATTAACCAAGGTTCCCTACGCCATGTCTTTCTAAACTTACTTGTTTTGCATTGTAAGAAGAATAATTTACCAAAGCCGTAAGAATTGTTGTGTGATCAAGTTATTTGCTCTTAGAGGGACTCGGATAGGAAGCTCTGAAAGCTCATAGATCAGGGTAGATCAGACTTAGGGTACTTGAAAAACTCAAATTGTTAGAATTCGCGGGTGGTACGTCAGGTGTACTTTTACCCCCACACTACACTAGAAGAACAGACGGAAATAACTACATTAGAGAGGACTGCCGAACGAATCTATATAAGAATTCCTTTCTCCACGGATAATTTGTTATCATAATCCAAATACGTTAGGATGAACACATGTACTTCCAACTATTCCTAATCCTATCTTGTATCCCTTGTCCCCTTTCTCATAAACGTAAGGCTGGTGACTTAAAACCTCTAGCTACACCCTCCTGCGGTGGCTCGCAGTGTTTTCTAAAGATTTTTATGTATTTTTAGCTAGTAAAATGACCGATAATAATGATGGGGAAGTAATGGAATGCAATATGGGTAGGTAGCTGGACACAGGAGGGATTTTGATACCATGGGGTCGTTCCCCTGATTTACGACCTTTCTGAAGGACATTGAAGCGAGATTTGAAGCGTTTTCCACGCAACACTCTAAAGTGCCTCTACCTCAACCATTATCACTACTGTGTTTGGAACCCATATCAATAGGAAAGGAAGACTGAACTCTTTAAGCACGACACGTACCTGACACCCGTGGGCATGGTCAAGGAGAGGACACAACATGAGAACGAAAATGAAATGGTGCAAAAAATTAAAACGCTAGGGATCGCTGTGCACGTTGGGTATGGTTAAAGGATCATTAGGGACCAAAGGCACGGCCGGGAGCGTTTTCTCCGAGTACGTCCGTCAAGAAAACCTCGTGGGCGGGGTAGCCTGAAGGGCTGAGAGGTGAGGGCAGAGGAATGGAGAATGATTATTCCCCCTCAGTACCCTGTAAGGAAACGGGTGAAAGGAAGGAGTTGGACTAGAGCGGGAAGGGGAAGGGTGGAACGAGGAAGCGTCTTACCCGAGACTTCTTGGTAACCGTTGGCCCCCAAGGGCGAAGGGGCGTGAATGGATAGGTAGGCAGGCAGGCCCCTGGGCCAGATGTGGAGAGAGATGAGTCGAAAGGGAGGAAGGGGTTTTTCTGAGGAGGACAGAGGGTGGAGCAAGTCTGGGTGATAAATATAAAGGACAAGAAAGATAAAGTATAAAGAGGAAAGTCGAGATGGGGGAAGTGAAGAGATAGGTGAGGAAAGGGGTAGGGTCGCATTAAGGTGAAATCTGAGAGGTGAGGAAGGATGGGGGGGAGCGGGAGTAGGGAGATGCGATGCAGAGATTGCGCGGAGGCAAGAGATGACATCGAAGAAGGCCCAGGGGGCAAGGGAAAAAAACGTTAATGATTGAGCGGGAGTGAAGGGTAGATGAAGAAATGAATAATTTCAAGATTACGCTGTTTCTAGGCTCTTTATAGAAAAAATTAAGTATAACCACGGTAGTAAAAAAACAATATTTTATGAAGAGAACTGGCAAGGGTTTACAAAGAAAACAATTTGGGAGAACCTAGTGTAGTATAAGTAATCAAGGCATGATTTTTTTCCTGCCTTCTTTCGACTCTGAGATCTCAGCAGGATAAGGGAAAATGAGCCACACTTCACTTCTCACACACAAAATTATTATATTTTTGCGAAATGCCACTACAGGTGAGGCTGACGTAGGAATGACTCCTACATCAGTATAAGCTGAGTTATAACTGAATTATCAGGAGATAGTACCATTGATATTTCGACCATCAATTCCTTTTGAAAAGTGGATACCAATATATAAAATAAGAAAATTAAAGCTGTTGTTTATGACAGCGATTTTTACTCTCTTTACGCCAGTTGAATTTGCGAAAAATTATGTCCTTAAATAAATGTAGAACCCTACAAAATCTGAAGACGGTCAATAAAATCTTATTAAAACAGATATAACTGTGAATTACTCTCAAACTACACATTTATATAAAAAAAACCATTAAACTGAAACGCATCCAACACTGCTTCGAAATTCTGCCACTAACCCTTTGAGAAGAGACTGAAATTAGCGTCATGATCGTAATGATTTGCGCAAATCAGGGTTTAATATTGAAGATTTTACGCTTCATGAAATTTCTCATTTGTCAATAAGTACAAACGGTAGCAAAAATTACGACCTAATCAGCAAAATTTCTCGGAATTACGTTTCTACGGACTGTTATGTCGTAGGAAACCAAACCATTCGTCCTGGAAATATCACGAGAAGACTGGAAGAGAAGAAGAGTGGAAAACAGAAATAAATGTTTCATTATACAAGCAAAGAAAAGCAGGCATCTTAAATCCGAAAGGCCAGGAATGGTTCCAATCGGGAATGACGATGGCGAGTGATGGATCGCCATGTTGAAAAGTACCTGGAAATTTTAAAGGACAGGAAGTCAAGGGAGGTAAGGGAGGCAGCAGACGATAAGGGAACAGAAACAAACGGCAGAGCAGAGTGGGAGAGAAGAGAGGAAGAGAAGGCAGAGGTTAAAGGGGATGTTGAAGGGCCAAAAGGATGAAGGCACGGGAGTATCCCAAAGGGTTCTCAGTTTTTCCTCGGGTAGCGAGAGGGGGAATGAGATAGTGTTTCATTGGGGCATCGGGCAGAGCAAGCGTAGGGGAAGTTGGGTAGCGAGGGTAGGTATAGGATGGGTGGGAGGGGGAGGAAGAAGATATTTCACCCTTGAGGAGGCAAGGCGAGGAGGAGGAGGAGGGGAAAGAATCTTCACTTCCCTCAAGGGCGCCGAAACGAGAAGGACCTTGTCTTATATTCACGGATATGTGCAGTGGGAAATGGGGTGGCGTTGGGAGGATTTTTTAGGCGTGGGTGGGATCTCCGCGGGCTCGCGGGGATGGACGGAGGATGGGAAAAAAAACGAGTGAGTGAAAGACTGCGGGTGGGGGAGGAGGACAGAGGGGGTTAGAACTCACGGTGGAGTAGTAGGCGAGCTCGGCTTGTGGGAGGTTAGGAAAAAAATAGAGAAAGAAGTGGCGGATGCGCACCAACGCAAGTCAGGCAGGTAAAAATAAAATAAAATAACTTGCGAGTGGGTCGAAGGGAAGGAGGGGAAAGGAAGACGGGAAGAGAGAGAGAGATCTTTAGTGCACAATGGTGGGCACATGGAAAAAGATTCCCCAGGGCATGAAATTTTTAGTCAAGAAGAACTTCGCGAGGAATATAATCTGAAAATAAATACTGCTCCCAGCGGCTCGCTCCCTCCTCCCGAGGCCGTTTACTAGCAGTCGAGAGGAAATTTTCTTGCACGAATCATATTGTTATTTGATATTTTACCTCACGCGCGGCTTGCTCGAGGATAAGGTTACTTCCCTCGCGAGTAACTCTCCTCCAAAACGGATATGTATGAAGATGAATTAACCCGAATTTTTATGACCTATAAAGATCATGGCGTGACTTTTTCAGTTGTTGAAGCTCGAGAGTAAGTCTGCTAAATGACACCTTCTGAGCATTTTGAAGTGTGTTACTTCAGAAGACAATTGGAAAGGTTGAAGTGTAAATCCAGGGGAAATTATTTCGAAAACATTGTACTGCCCGTTTTTAGTAGTTTAATTATTTCCGCATTCAGAAAATGAGACACATGAATTCCTGTTTCTTATTTATATTAGTCTTCAAAAAACGTGCTTTTAAGTTGTCAACCTTGAAAAAAATACTTCAGCAACAGAATTTATAATTCATAATTTCTCCTAACAAAATATTTTACATAGCAAAAAATGGAGCGCGATTACTTGTCTCATTAAGGCAATTTATATAGCATTGAATTGGTGTTCATTTTCCGTATTTATCGTAAGATGGACGCTTCCACTCAAAGCAATTAGCTTTTAGTGAAACTTAGCTACGGTTGTGAGCATTGAAATACTTAAAACGACAGTTTTATAATATTCTAGCCAAAAATGAGAATGAAAAAGAAAGATGACTGGGACCAAGACCCACTGGATTTAGTTTACCTTCTGTTATAGGAACGTTTAAAATACACAGAAAATAGCTAGGTGCAGAAGTATAGGAATGGGTTCCATATGTCAGTAGTTTATGATTTGCAATTATTCACCCCTTTCTACATGTCTTCGAGGTAGCTTTCGGGGTGCTTGGAAGATTTATAAATGGTGAAATATTGGTCTCAGATCTTTTAAATTGATAAGTATTTAAATTACCTAGTAATAAGCCAATCAAGAAATAATCTTATTTACTATCTCATCAAAGAACATACTAAAACACGAGCTATTTTTAGGATTAGCATAAAGAAAAATGCAACACCGTCTTTAATGGGAATGAGATTTTCTGTATCTGCAGAAGAAAACTAATTACATAATGACGGGGTGGATTCATTTCTTCAAAATATCTAAAAAAACTTAAATTACAATGCCGGAAAATGTGAGATGTAAATACAGTGTATTAGATTTTTGTGTTCGTTAAATATAGCCAACTCAGCACAGCTAAATTATGGCGGCTATTCCTCCGTTAACGGCAACTGAAGCTGTTTTCATTATTTTTAAAACGTAAACCTCAGTCTTGAGTCAATAGGTGGCTGAACGGAATGATAGTCTACATTTCTTCAGTGAGAAAAGAGTTGTTCTTAAAATAAATATTCCCAGGAAAAATAGACTGAGGATGGTATTAAGAATGAGTACTCGGAGAGAGTAACGTTCAACATTGAACAATAGAGCGGCTGAGGAAAGGAGAAAGGATATAAGGTAGTCGGGATGGTTGAAAAAGGAATGTTGCTGCGCGAGGGAATATCTCCTTAATGTTCAAGGAAAGGAGTCGTTCTTTCTTACAGGCATACGAAGAATAAGGGCTGAGAAAATTCCCATTTCCCCTTTCCATTTCCCTTCTTTACATATGTTATATATATTGCGAGAGCGTGCGTGTAAATATCCACTGCAGTATCTCTTTGGCTCACTCCATTTCGCAATTCCACCCACTCCATCCTTCTCTCCCTTCCTCCATTTCTCCAAGTGTCTACCTCCGCCCACATTTCCTGTAGCTTCCTTCCTTTTAAGAAGTTGAAGGCTCTCACGGAGGACTCGCTAATATTTATACCCGCACCGATTCCCTCCACCCCTCCCCGCCTCCCTCCTTCGGGAACCACAGGAGTCTCTTCCTCTCCCACTCTTGCACGACAACTCACCCACCCTCACCCTTATCCCTCGCAACCGAATCCTCCACCCAAATCTTCAAGTAGTGCAGCATCGCATTCCCCCCTTTTCGCTTCTCTGCTATCGTAGCCGCTTGAATAAAAGTCGTCCTTGAGGAGCCGTGGGCGGAATAGGGGTAGAAGGAGGAGGATATTAACGTCGCAAGGGTCGTAATGCGTATGTGCATCCCGGCGTGTCCGGGTAATCGGTGGGAGGAGATTTCGAAGTTTCTTACTCTTTTCCTTCTACCCTAGCCACTACACTCCCTCTCTTTCCTCCACTTTTTCATCCGCGACGAATAGATAAACGCACTTGCACCCATCGAACTTGTTTTTACCAGTTTTTTCCTCGAGCCAACTCAAGGGAAACGGGGAAAATATTTTTAAAAACCTTAGAAAATAATCCATCCGAGTTCCCGAGTCCAACCCCAGATTTTTCTCTCATCCGTGGAGCGAATGACGGTCGCAATCCATCCGGAATTGAAAGTTGACATTTTATATCCATCCACCGTCGATGACTGAAACTTTTGATTTCGCTCGCCAAAATTCTCTCGCCACCATTTCCAATTTCGGGAGATGGCTAACATTTGCAAACGTGAGTCACTCCAAGGACCCATCAAGATCACGATGGATGGACGGAAGGCAGCGTGATTTTTTTCGAAATGTCGGCATCAGTGTGCTCATGCAACGCTTCAGCGTCTCATTAGGGTAACGGAAATGGAGCCGAAATCTCCGTTCATATAATATAATGCAATAATTTCACTGCCTACTTGATCATAAAAATGAACATCATCACGTAGGTTTGGGGCTCGAAAATTTGTAATGATCTAAGAGTCAGAATAGGATAAAATATAGGTATAACATAAATATATTTATCTGTTCACATTTCATTTCCTTCCTTTTACAAAAAACAGTGTACATGACTTTTTCTGTTCTCGAGGAAGATGAAATAGAGTAATTTGCCTACAATGTGTTGTCAATGATGCTATGACGATACATTTGTTAATGTCTTAATTGAGTACAGAATGGTTAAAAAAATAGTAATTTGAGATAAAAAAAACCAATGGTTGAAAATCCAACCGAAGTAGCGGAATTTCTTCATTTTCATTTCACCCGTGGGATATCGAAAACCTAGACTACTCTCTCGTCCTTATACCTTCGTGCCACCCTTACACCACTCACCCCCCACTCACCAACTCCCCGATTGCCTTGCGTCAAAGCGATTCCAAACCCATAACCCTCCAACTCCCCAGTCGCCGTCATTCCTACCAGGCCTGAACCCACCCCTCAGCTTCCCCGTACGAATCCATCCCTACCCCTCTCGAGTCCCGGAACCCAATCCCAGTGATTCACCCCCTGGATTCCCCACCTAGCCGAGTGAAAGAGACTCCCCTCACCCTCTCCCGCCTCTCCTACCCTCGCCTCCTTCACTCCTTCCTCCTCCCTCTCCCCCCATCATTCCACTCTCCTTTTGTGCCCGGGACGCCGGTCGAACGAATCAAAATTTATCTTGTTTGCCTAATCCGATTCCCTCAATCAGCGACTGCGGCGGGGGCTAAAATGGACTGGCGCGGGGCGTTCCTCCGCCTCCCCTATTTCCTCCCCCCCCCCACTTACACACACACACACACACACTCCACGTACAGACACGTCGCTACAACCCTTCGTCATCGACTCTCCTCCACCCACCGTGAGCCCATCTCTCCACTCCCCTTTTTGCGGGGCCAAGGGCACGAACCCCGCGCTGACCCCCCCACCCTTACCTACCCCCATGGAGCTCCCACTCTCAATGCGAGAGCGGGAGAAAAGCCTTGACCAGAGAGAGAGACCCAGGCCCCTTTCACTACTCGGGCTTCGCGATGCGGCGATACACCTGGCGACTCCGCGCCGACATCCAGCTCAATCGACCACGTCCAAATAGGAAATTCGATGCGATTGGCGAGCCATCTTGTCACATGCACACACAGGAATGCACAATGTTGCATAAGCCATTGCAAATCTAGGGTGAATGCTCTTTCACCCATGCGCATATCGATGACACATTCGATCAGCTTTGACAAGAGGATGCACCGTTTGGTAGGCAATGGATAGCATCGAATCGAAATTGATAAGGCTTCGTTTACGTTTGGGTGCCCTTGGTACATGGTAACATTCATTTGATTAGCCCATGACCGTAATTGACCATGCCCAAAGCATTTTTCTTAAAATTTTCATTCTCCCAACCACAAGAAAGCCTGCGGTGTACACACACTTAAAGGCACTTCAGACTGGAAGTAAATATATACTTATCAGCTCATATTTTCCACTCGGATTCATGATTTTGAATATTCCACCTAATTTCCTCCTTCTCCCAATCATTACTCTAACCTTTCTCTTAAAATTTTTATTCTCCAAACCACAAGAAATCATGCGGTTTTTTAAAAGTATGCACCAACACTTAAAGATACTTGAGACTGGAAGTAAATCTATACTTATCAGCTCTTATATTTTCCACTCAGATTCATGATCCTGAATATTCCACTTCATTTCCCCCTTCTCCCAATCGTTACTCTATAATGATGGAAAATCAAAGATCATTTCCTATCATTTTCATCCTCTGGTAAACCAACGTTACGATCACATATGATTTATATCGATGGACTGATGCTGACAATGGAATATCGAAGAGTCCAACTCCTTCTCCTCCGCTCCTCCCCCATACTCCAGATTCACAAATCGAGAAAATATCTATCTCACTTCCCTCCACCCCAAAACCATCTCATTCTCTCATCATCTCATCCTCCCTCCCCCTATTGCTACACTCCAAACCCCGGCTCAGAATTTCGACGAATTCTGTTGGGAGGGAAAGCCCTCTCTACACTCCCATTCGGCCTCCACCAGCCCCCGATCCGACCGGCCACTTCACCACTCCGTCTCCTCCAATGAGTGATTTTCCCCTCCATCCCCCAGCGAACGTAGTCATCCCAGCCCCCTGATCCCCCCCTCCCCCCCAAGGGACGGAAGGGACGCATGAAATAAGGAAGACGAAAGGAGGAAGTGAGCAAAGCGGGGGTGTGGTGGAGGATTTGGAAATAGCAGGGAAGAGTTTAAAAAAAAACAGGAGAAGAGGATGGAGAATGGTGGAATAGGAGTTAGATTTCGAGGGACCCATATGGAATGAGATAGGGAAAATGGGCTAAGTGGGATAAGAGGGGGGTGAAAGGGATGATACCGGACTGAAAAGAGGGATGCGGACGCCCGCGAATATGGTGTGAGGGTTCTCAACGCCCCAAACCATTATTCGCTCGCTTTGAGCCCCCGCGATCAGCGACGGAAACATTGTCGAAATGACGGTACGATGGAATCAACGGTCCGTTATGAGGACCAGAATGCTAATGGCGCTTAATTTATACAAAAGTGGAAAAATTACGATCCAAAGGAATTCGCGATTAATATTGAAACCGTTTTATCTACCCACTCGACCATCCCCCAGAGCGTATCCCCATCCACGCGAATAAAAACGTTTACCTTGCGGATCAGTCGCTGCCCTCGTGCGGAGTAAAAATAACCGGAAATTCAATGATCCGTCTCGATGGAAAGCGCCTTGAAATCCGAAATTTTGAGATATTACTCATTACCTCCTCCCACGTACACGTTCTACAGCATTTTTACCATAACCATAAGTTCAAGCATGGAGTTTCGCTGAAACATCTTAATACACCTCCATTTTCAATGTTTCACTATTTTATATTTATGATGGAGATAAATCAATTACGCATTTGTGATACATTGGTTGAATTGCAAATTCTTTTTGACAAACTGCGATACTGTATTGACAGCAAATGTGAATTCAAAGCTCGCGAAAAAGCATGGATCGGATTATCGCATTTTTACGGTGTGTTTTAGGATAATTAACGACTATCAATTGATGCTCACTTTTAAAGGAGTTATCTGTTGCAAAAAAGAGTGCGATTTTTATTTCAAATAATTCCATAGGTATATTGTTGATCCATTGGAATCCGATGTGCGACGAAAATGCTGCAATTGTTAAAATTAAAATAAATTTTTTTTCAAAAGGGGGAGAAGAGAAACTAAATCTATACTATAAACGTGTGAACACACTAATCAATACAATACTTTTCAAAGAACAATTATAAAATCATCTCATCATTAATTCAGTAGTGGTGTAAAACTCGCAAACAATTCACCAATTTAATCAAACACTTATACGCACAGAATGTCTCCCAAGTTAGATAGTGGTATAAAGGTTTTTTATTAGGTGACTAAATGTGTTAAAAATGATCACTCCTTAAGGATTGAAAATTCTGAATTATAATACCACAACTAGTAAATTTATTTCCGTACACTCAGAAACACAATGCTTTAATGCTATAATTTCCGAAGATATCCATCGGATTTTTTGTATTTATGGCCACATTTTCCCCCCGAATCCGGTTTTCAGCTGGAAAGATACTATTAAAAAAAAACAAATTATAAAAATATCTTTCCCGCCTTACGACACCCCCAGGATGAGATGAGAAACTATTGTCAGAAACACAACAAACTCAACGGAAATCCTCGGAAATCATAATATTCAAGCATTCATTATAACTCGCGTAAGCATTAGACGTAATCGAGAAATGCAGTTATAGAGGAATTTAGGTTTCAAATTCAACATAAATATCACCTAGTAGCCTCTTACATATACCAATGAATGAAAACAAAAAAATCGAGGAGGTGAAAACATTCTGTACCCTGGGAAGTGGGCAAGGGCCTAGCCACGTGGACCCACCGGTTCCCGTCAATCACCGAAGCTAAGCAACGTTGGGCCCGGACGGAGGTAGGATGGGTAGCCCCCTCCATACCTCTACCATGGTGCTCTTGTCCCCTGCCTGCAAGCGGTGGGAAGGTTAAATGTGGGTTAGCACAATAGATCTAAAGAGGTCTAAGTGCCGGAGGGGCTCAAAAAGGCCCCCGCCCACCCCCCCAATTTAAATTTTGCCCTGGGAAGTCGAGTAATCAGCGATGAACGAAGCAAAAGAGAAATATCCAGTAGAACTGCCCAAGCCAAAAGAGCATTTTACCAAAAGATGATTCTGCTTACAGCTGCAAATACAAGCGTGGAAGTGAGTAAACATTTCATTAGAACATATATCGGGAGCATTCTACTGGCAGCATTCTACATTAACATGACAGAGAAACATGTACAATAACAGCAGCAGAGAAGTCAAGGCTGAAAGTATTTGAAATGTGGTGCTAACGAAGAATGATAAAGATAAAATGGATCGACCGAGTGACTACGACGAAGTCTTAAAAAGAGTGGAAGAAAAGTGATGTCTACTGAAAACCTTAAAAAGAAGACGAGACAACTTAACCGGCCAAATCTTAAGATGGTCTGATGAAAACAATGGACGAAGGAAAATTGAATGGGAAGAATGGAAAAGGCAGGCCTCGTATGAGGTGTATGGAGTAAGCTATGAAAGATGTAAAAGACAGGAGCTACGTCAATATGAAGAGGTTGGCCGATAGAAGAGTCGAGTGGAGGGTTACGTCAAACTAATCCTAGGATTGTTGACCGATGATGATGATATACCAATAGTAGTATATTAATAAATAAATTGTTAATAGCTCAGTATTTGCCGTCGTAGAAGATGCATTCTAGTTTTGAGAAGCAAAAGAACGGAAAACATAAGATACATATATTTTTATTTAAAAACAACACAGTTGCGTAAATCATTCATGATGATAATATCAGTCTCAGAAATAAATTACTGGTTTTATATGCGTTTCTATATCTTACAGTGACCCGAATTCAGCTGTTACATCATTGTATGTAGTAGTAAGGTCAAACCTCTTCAATAATCAGCATATATTGATTAAAACGTAACCGTCATCCTCCAATATGCTTCTAAATTTTGATAACTTGATTTCAGGTAGAAAATACAACGTCCTCGACGCCATAAAATACGGCGGTATTTAATATATAAATATTACGGCGGTATAATATATTTAAAATTCATGAAAATATTTACATTTGCACAAATATTTTAAAATTCACCAATGCACTAATTTTTAATTAAATCATAAGTTAATGCTTTATACTGCATAAACCAAAACACCACTTTCTCCATGAGTTGCCCTTATCTTCCCCTGACCTTATAATTTACCGTTTATATGAAAGTGTTAAGCTCAATTTTGCTGGAATAATTGTAGTTGCCGTAGCCACCAAAATGCTTGAAGACAAAAGTTAATTTTTATATAAATTAGCAAACCGTATGTGATTCAAATAGACACTATGGTATTTTATGAGCTTGCCCCGCCATTTTCATGTAGAGAGGCTAGGTTCTTAAAAGACAATACTTTTTTTCTGTGAACACAGCATTTGTGAGGAGTCTATAGTTATAGCAGTCATCTTCTTAGAGAAATCCATAAAAATATCTAAAGGCTGAAGGTATATTTTAATAATCCTATATACTTAGGATCTAAAACGAAATTCGTCTGCTAAAATCTTTAAAACAGCAATGCACCAATTTTTATTGGAATAGCAGAATAGTTGTAGTTAAAAATTTAATAAGCTTACATAAATATTAGTTCTCTTTGTAAAAACTATGTAATAATATGCGTGGTTTTACAGAAGCATGATATATAATACTAATATTATATACGACATTGTCTGATATTGATGTAAATGTTTTGCCGTTATTCTACTTGGAAGGACATATGTTAGGAAAAATAATTTCAAATTATTGTAAACTAATACCAAATAGGAAAAACATGTTGGCAGTTCAATTTTTGTATCTGATGATTACTGACAGTAAATAAGTTTTTTATTAAAAGAGTCTATGTTAATATATGTAATAATAATGTATAAGTCCTAGCTCTTCCCCACTTACATGTACTTGTTCTTATAGGGCCCTAAAACAATTATAAAATCTAGTCATCTACCTACCTAGGAAGGGTACACAGTTCTCCCAATCCTGCCATACATACGCATGCGGCGAACGCTCTTCCCACGGCCCTCGGCTCTTCTCAATCGCTCATCCCCACCCTTTCTCTAGCGTAGGTCAATCCGCGGAACCTCTCGCACGTCAAACAAACTCGGCTTCCAGCCCCTAAAGGTTTTTAATTCCCCGATGCCCTGACCCACCCGCCTCGATCAGGGGTTAAGTCCATAAAAACTTTTGCGTAATCAATTAGATTACGTATTCAAACATGCGGAGAAAATAAGGGGCAGGGGGCATGAGGGATGGGATAGGAGGTAAAGTGAGGAACCAAAACGGGAGCTGAAGAGGGAGAGAGAGAGAGAGAGCATGGGATGGAGGGAAAAATCAATTACCCGTGAAAGTTTTCTAATAATTCCCTTCAAGCAGTCTGCAAGGGAAATAATCCAGCAAGTTCACCACCCTTCCACCCACCCCTACGCCCGCTTTTACCGTAGTTCTACCTCTTTCTGCTTTCCCAGCACTCACTGCGCGACTCTCCCACAAGGTCTCTCTGCTTCAAGGGCATTGACGATGTTCCGCAAGTAAGCTATAGACAGGCTAGAGTCATATATTGGATGACGCATTCCAAGGACGGCACCCGACCTTCATATTTGCAGATTACTCCAGGCAAGTCGAGTTGCTGAGGGAAAATATGAAAGCGTAATTCCGAATATGGATATGCAAACGAACATAGGTATGACCCCGCTGAATTGCATTGGCAAACTCCGCGACCAACTGTTTCCTAGAGTCACCTATCTGCCTCTGCAGTGAAGAGTGTTTATCCTGATCGTATCTAAGGAATTTGATTCACGATTCCCAACCGTCTAAGATGTAGTACAATTATATAAAATTTGTCTTGTGAAATGGTTCCCAATCGGAAGAATGGCAAGAGGCTATTTCAATACGCTTAGAAGTCTTAGTAAATGAAATAATCAGTGACGGCCAGAGTTGGTAATAGAAACAATGGCAGCTTATGTTCCACGATAAGTTGAAAAACATACGCCATAGTTTATGTCACTGAAGACTTTATTTTATTAAAATTATATTTAAGTTCATCAAAATGCGAATGTTTTGAGTAAAACTATCGCAATTCATTGAAAAGCCTAATTAAAAACGCAATATCTTTTCAAGCGACCAGGGGAGTTATGGAACTGAGCGGTAGGAAAATGCTATTAACGTGAATGTATAAGAGTTCGATTCAAGGTGACATTATATTAAATGGCTAAAAAATATCATTCTAGTGAATATTGAATTTAACGATGAGCAGTAAATATAAAAATGTTACGCAGCAACAGTACGAAAATTATTTCCCCGGATTTCTATCGCAATTTAATTTTCGCGGTACGTGGCTCTCCATCACACATTTTTGGAAAAGTTAAATGAATTGCCGTTGCTAGTAAATTTCACGATGAAGTGATTCTCTAAACAGTTCTATCAGAAATTTTAAACGTTATTTAAGGGATGATTAAACGCTTATATAACACCTCACGACAACTTAACTCGATTTAGCCATTATTGATGCTTATAAGGAGGAACCTTAAACATCTCCTTACATCTTTCCATGAATGATCCCGTGAGAAACGTGTAAGAACAAGAAAGCTCAAAATTTAATAAACGAACTTATGGAGAGGGTGAGGGCTCCCAGATTCTCCAACTTGAAGTAGCGGCTAAAATGTAAATAACAGAAAACAAGATGCGTATCCAGATGTTGATAACTCCTCGCTTTAATATCCACCTGAAGAATCCTCAGAATTCCTGATCAAATGAAAGATCGTGATTCACGACGATTTTTCCATAGAAATTCCACCATATTATCTCAAACGTGTCTCCGAAAGGATTATTTGCGAACTTTCCCGAACAAAAATGCAACTGGATGGTGCACGACGCTCCCATTTTCCCGCGCATAAGTTTCCACGCTGAACACAAGAATGAAAAATGTCTGGACTCCGTAATTCCATTTGCTCCCTTGTTTCTCGCCCCGCTACCCCTTCTCCCCTCATTAATCCTCATATCGTTTTTCCCGACTTGCGCCCGTAAATATCCCCAGAAATGACTCTCCGAATTAAGCGGAAAGAAAGAAGGAGAATCTCCTCATCCCACCCCGTCCATGACTGCGTAATCCCCAAAAACCTAACTCGCTCCACACTCACCCTTCCCCCTCCCTCAACGGCTGCGTAATTTTGAGCACGCCCACCCTTTGTCACATCCTTTCCTCCCCTCCCCTCACTCCAGTTTCCACCGTCCGTACAACTTCCTCCATCCACCCGACGCCGATGTCTCGCAGAAATGTTCCTTTGCGATTCATAGGGGCTCCATAATTACATGCGCCTACAAATTAATGACTTCATTTGTTTTCAACCAACGGTCGCGTGAGGGGACCGGGATGCTGAAAAACAGATGACTTTATTGCATTTATGAGTCTCCTCGGCGAGCGAAGCAAAGCGAGAAATGGGGCCAGGATATCTCACGGTGGAAGAGAATGCAATGGAGTGAGTGAATGTACGTTCAGGATCGCGCACCACACCAATGTATCCTTTTTCCCACATCACTATAATTCCATGATGGCCAAAATGCACGAGGTTACGACTAATGCACGGAAGAACATATTTATCTACACGCAAAAGACTTCTATGCGAAAAAATTTAAAATATATTATTAAATATAGCACACAGAAATAATAGCAAGAATTAACGACTGCTAACGAGAGAAAAACGTTTCAGTAACTTCGTAAGTAACCAGTAACTTTGTAACATATTCCAAAATTATTTGAGACTTCACAAAGTTGATGTTCTCTTTTCTTTTAATCGAATATTTTATAATTCACCCTATCTCTGACGCAATGTATTCTCATCAACCATGCAAGGAAGGATAGTGTTAGATTAGGCCATTTGCACCAATGTGGGGAGACCTGTATACCAATGAAAAATATCTTGGATCCAAACCGCACTCCCATGTTGGAAGGCCAGTACTCTAGTCACCAAAACCCAATCCCCCATGCACTGTTATTCATAGTGATATATGCTCAGATTTCTTTTCTTTAACCTCGACAATATTCCTCACGAACTATCATCTACAAGTAATGACAAAAGTTTAATTTTCTCGTTTTTTCCAGGCTATTCCAATTCATTTTTTGGCATGAACATGCATAAATGGAGCAGCACAGAACCATTATAACGTAATCATCATTATGCATGATAGACGAAGGTAGGAAGGATGAACCACATTTTTAAGAATTGATAACCTCTATTTTATGACCTAGTTATGGAAATGGAGACGGATAGTCCTCTCCATTACCCCAATTTAGCCACATAATTTTGCCTTCATAATGTCGTTTACTCTGAAAGATTTCTCCTTCCCAGTCAATATAATGAGGGACACCAAAGCTCCGCAATTATCCTTCAAACGAAATGTAGCATGATTTAGAGACGGTCTCCGAGTACAAGGCTGCTTTCAGAATGTGCCAGAGATTCCCTTCCGCAACGGACGGATCAATGTGCATTAAAAAATAAATGATATGGTCCCGGATAGTGGCATTTGAAAGCAGACTTAATATTCCAGAAAATCAGAGGCAGTCACCACCAAGATGCATAAGTTAATAAATGGAAACGAGCTCAATATAAAAGCATGATATAAGGAAAAATTCAAAAGCATACGCTATATATTAAAGATTAAATTTGTAATTCAACACAAAAAGTCATCAGTCCTCAAATTTTTCCCATTGCACTCCTTCCCCTATCAGCTAACGTAAATGCATAATTCTTCCCTCTATATTTTGTACTATTTCAAACATTAATCGATCATGTATTTATATTATATTATAAAATATTAGAACAAGACTGCCACGTTTTCGTGCAAATTTTTGTTGCAGCTCTCAATTATTTAGAGAACCACTCAATCCCCAAACTTGAAAGTTGGTAAGTAATTAAATTTCGTGAAGCAATAGAAAAAGAACTGATATTTATTCACCTGATAGTTCACCTGGTTAGCTACACATTTTTCCGTATTTACGGAAACATTGTTTTTTTCAGAATTCAGCGTTATGTTGATCGTAGGTTTTCGCAGCGTGGATGATGTCCAGTTGTCACTTTCGGTGGCAGCTGCGTCACAGGCATTGTCCTTCTCCAAGCTTTCATACCCGTTGCAGGGCACGTCATCAGGGAAATGATTATTGAGAAGCGAAGATGCTGCTATTTATGGGGGACCCGTGTCCCCCCCCCCCCCCCCACCGAAAGTGACAACTGGACATCAGCGTTATGTTGTTTAAAAAAATAAATTAGTATTAGTTAAAAACACCGAATATAATCAAAAAGAAAAAAAATGCAATAAGGAATCATATTTTTTGTCCTGAAACATTGCTTTAAGCTTTGATTCTTAAAAATTTTGATAAAATATACCGATATTTTATTAATATTTTCTGATTAAATAAAATATATTCTCCTTAAAGCCAATATATGGTTAAAGTTGACTCCCTTAAGAATGCATGGGGGAGATAAGCCTATAAGAAATAAATGGAAAAATAACGCAGACATACAGCTAAATGAATATTTCACCAAAAATTCGTGAATAAATGGTGGATAAAACAAGGAAACAGGATAATATAAATGAAAAACCAACCTATTCCTCCTTACCCGTCCCTTTGATATTTTTTACCCCCAACCCCGATCCCAACAAACCCAAACCCGCCCCTCTTCACTATTTTGTATATATACTTGCGGAAAAAAATTTCTACAGTACACCTAACAATAACTGAAAAGTCGAAAACTAGGTAGTTGGGGGAAAATAAATTTGTGGAAAAATCAAGGTTGTTCATTTATAATGACTCGTTTCCTCCATGTTACGGCCGAAAACACCAACTACAAGGAAACAGGAGCTTGGGAGGAAAAACCCTCTAGTATTATAATGATACATAATTGAAAATGCTTGACAACCTAAGACACGCAGAAAGACATGATCGGTGAAGTATTGCGTTGACATGCCTGTGACTCTGGCTGATTAGCGTTACATCGTCCACATCAGTGTTCAACACGAATGTTGGTTTTTGATAAGTGAGGGTAGAGTTCATCCCGAGCTAAGCCATTGGCGTGTGAAACTCACACATTCAGGGTGGGCATGCCAGTGCCTTTTCATAGGCCACCTGCGATTTCCTACGAAGTTATGACACGCAAGAAATGAATTCGCGATTACGAGGATTTTAGGTGGGATTGTCCAGAAAGTCATCGGCCCGGGATTTCAACCCGGGACCCCCTGGTTCAAAGTTCTACCCACCCTCGGTGGCTCAGCGCTCTGCCCACTAGGCCACCCCGATTAAATCGTAGAAAGCATTAAATTAGGAGAAACCTAATATGCATTCGGGGTAGTAGTGTTCTCTCCATTTCTCTAGAGATAAAATTGAGAGAAAATCACATCCATATCATCATGCTGACGATGTCCATGACACCATGTCAACGAAGCGGGCTGACAACACTCGGGATCTGAGATTTCCTGTTTTCGTCGCATGAAGAGAGAGAGAGATTGATTTCCGTTCTTACGACAAGAACACTCCCCGAGTACTAACGGTTGGATCCAATACCTAGCGATGAATTACACTGAACGATGGTTGTTCATTACTGATACATTTTCAACTTTGAATAGCAGGAAATGAAGTTTTACGCATTTTTTTTAAATTTAGGGTATCAAGTTTGGTAACAGGTCAAAAGTCCCTTAGGATATATGTGAAAACAAATGCCAGCATAGGAAAAGTGACACAACACATTAAAGAACTACACGGCACAAACTTTGGTAAGTAAAAGAAAACAAAAAATAATCTTAAGCAAAAAATTAAATAATTGTCATAATCGAAGCAAATGATCAGTTATGTTACGCAGGAAATCGCAAAAACCAAATTTCTTGCATGAAGCAATTGTGCAATTTACCGCACTGGATTTACTTTTAGATATAATTCAAATCTTCATCAATTATCGACATTATGATAGGCCATATATATATACGATAAATAACCGGCGGACAAATGTAAAATCTGTTTTGTAGGTTGATATCCACACAGACCCCTTATGTTCCAACCAGGAATTGAACGACCAGTGTTATCCTCTCGAATTTTTCTTAGTACTTATTGCATACGCTACACAGCTTCAAACACAATCGCATTTCAAACTAATCCATCTTATAAATAACATGACTAGAATTTTAAACAACTTTATCGTAGCTTAGTCTAAGGAGGTTGAGGCGATGAGAGACAATTTAGAAAATAAGGCGAATATTAACGAACTGCAATCATCATCAACCAGTGGACCTCTTATTTCCACTCCTACAAATACTGAGCCTTTAATATATTAATCAACGCCTAGGATTCGTTCAGTTGAAAAAATTTAGGATGAAAATTAACTGTTGGAGATTAAAGGACGAAACTTTTTTCCACTCGCGAGAAATGTCGAGACGTAAGCGTGCGAGTTACACCGGATAGTGGGGGGACAGCAATTACCCTCTCACAAGAAGTAAAGGAGGGACGCCGACAGCCAAAAATATCCCGCATACTCCACGGGCACACGTCGGGTGCGAAAAATACAACCCCAGAGGATCCACGACCTCACGTAGAAAGGGAGCGGAGGAATTTAAACAAGCGCGGCGAAGTGAAATAAAAAGGAAATGGGGGAGGTGAGGGAGGGGAGAAACGAGGGAACTCTCCCACGGAATCACGGGGAGGACACGTATTCCGGCGAGGACTGAGAGGGAAGAGGACGCAATTTTAGCGGGAAGGGAAAAGTGAGGAGGACGATAACGTTTGAGTGGGAAGGGGGTGGAGGAGTGGAGAAATAAAGAGAGCGAGAGAGAGAAAAAGAGCGAGAGAGGAGGGAAGTGGAGGAAAGAGGAGAGAAGGTGGGACCGAGATAGCGGATGGGGATTAGTAATTTCGTCCCAAATTAATCCCGTCCTGGGGAACATGTGCGTTGTCGGTGGTGAGAGAGCCATACGGCCGGGGTTAGACTCAGCGAGTCGGTCGCGTTGGGTTTCTGAGGTGGCGTCGACGAGGGTAGTTCCACAGACGCACGCACAATCGTATGTGCAGGACGGAATGCGTGCGTAAGAGGCGAGGGAGGAAGGAGGCGATGGGGATGGAGGTTCGGGTTCGAACGTGGGTGTTCAAATATAGGGAGGATTGGGATTGTAATCTCGAAAGTGGAAGAGGGACGGGATCTTTTGTAATCGCGGAAGAGTGGTGGGACAAAGGGAGAAAGGGAGGTCAGGAAGAGTGCGAGGAGAAAGGGAGATGAAGGCGAAAAATAGGTAAAGCGGTTCGGAATGAGATGGGAGGGAGGGGAAGAATAGTGGAAGGGCATGGATTATTAAGAGAAATCGATAAAAACAGAGAAAATTGAAGGTTGGCATGTTCTTCAAAAACCGACAGTGTGCAAATTTGCAGCCGTAAATTTCGTACAATGGATATTTAGTGTATTTTAAGTACATTTAATGGAAATTTAGTGTATTCAATGTATTTTAGTTGCTGGAAGTTAATCATAAATTTAATGTAAAAAATCTCATTTATTCATGGGATCCGCGGATGCCAATGTAAAACCACTCTAACTACAGTCTTTCAGAGCGTATTCCTCTACCATAGGTTTGCCAAATTTCACGAATATAATGTGCTATTATCTAAGATTAAAACTAGTGAAATATCTAGCAGGAAATATTTCAAAACGGCGTGAGAAGATGAATATTTTCGTTTCCATTTGTTGATTTTAATCAGGGATGAAATTAAATTGTTTTCAGCTGTAGTCATATTCACTAATTACATCGAGATCTATTCTAGGGCGTTCACTCAGCAATTAGGTACTCTTTTCTCAAGTTGAGGGTTTGTAAATTCAGATAAATAATAAATTAATCCAAGGAACAAAGGATACACCAAATATTGAAAATAAACATATTTCAAGAATTTACGCCAGCATGAAGGAAAAGAAAAAAATATATAAACAGAGCACATGCATTCCAATGATCAGCAATTAAACTTCACGGTCTCTCAGTGCAATGAAAAATCTTAATAATATATCCTACGCTGCTGAGCTTTGATGGTCACCTTACTCCACCTTGTACATAATTTTTTTATCTCGAATACTTGGACGGAAAAATGCAACTAATTTATTCCATCTAGATCATAACAGACGGCACTTGTGAACTTAGGACTAGAAAAAACAAATGGTAATTGTTACATTGGTGAGACATCACCACCGAATAGACAATTTTGAAATCTCTAAAAAGATAATATGCACAATAAGGATTCTTTTACATAGTAAAACATATTTACCCTGGTAAAAATTGAAATCTAAATTTTAGCATGCTTGTAACGCAAAATTACCAGATTAATGATTATACATATACATGCATATTTAAAAGAAAACTGCCATCCATCAATGGGACTCGATCCTACGACCCTCGACACAAAAGTTGACGGCCGTAGCCGCTTCACCAACTGGACTCGCGGGAGAACACCATCCCTTCCATTCCTATCCTTATACCCATTCCTCCCGGTCTGAAGCAGACCGGAATTAGTGCGCCAACAGACTTGAAAACACCCATTAAAAAAAACTGCCATTTAATTCTATAAAATTTCATTGCCACGCATGGAAAGGTTTTTAAGGCAATATGAATATTTCTCAATTATTTTATATTCCTTTTTATTCGAATAGTAATTAATTTCCCAAAGCAAATGGACAAAAACAAAACGGTAATCAGCATTGGAGGCCGGAATATCTCACAACGAAAGCAATTAATAGTTAATAAGTGTTAAAAAATGATTGAGAAAGGTAAATAATTTTGATCGCGACTCTTCCAGTGAGTGAGGGTGGTCAAGTGTCAAAAGATATGTATCCAATATTTGGAAGTAGCATAGAGGTACATCTGGAATTTCACTCACTCACAGATCATACCGAACTCTAAACTTTGAATCACCATTACTCCTTCAGAAGTGAGTTGCCTCTTTATTGTCTGCGAAATGGAGGAAAAAAACTGAAGTAAAAGTAAGATAAACAACAGAAAAGAGCAAGGGTAATATATTTCCTTGTTTGCGACGGTTTCCCAAAAATCAAGGAAAAACTCACCATGCACATCCGCGACACTGTTAGAGGAAAAAAAATTCATCCGAACGAGTTCAAAGGGGATGATCGATACCCTTTTCCCCGAACTCTCTTCCGCTTATTAATTGAATGCTGAGCAACAAAAGGACCAGTCAACCCACCCTCCCCCTTCCCTAACTCTATCCCGATCGTAGCTGGGGAAAGGACAAGGGCTGATGAGGCAGGAGATGAAGGGCTAGAGGCCTTCGGGCCCTTCTCTTCCGGCATTGCGCAAGACCCTTAGCATCCAATGCAAATTGGCATCCGATCTTATTTCTTCTCGGAAAAGGGCGCTTGAAGAAAACAAACGCCATCCGCCGGAAGACACGCTACGACCGATTATTGCATCCTTTGATGTCGAATGGCCATTTTAAGAGAAAGGAGAGTAGAGGCCGGAGCAATTCTCGCAGTAACTCCTTATAAAAAGTCACCCAAGCGAATTTTAGGAAGTTTGAAATAGCAGCGTCTTGCCTACAATTTACTATTCATGCCCAAGAGGTCTCAAGAGGACGATGCTCTTTTCGGAGTTCATTTCCGTCAGAAGAAAGATTCGAAAATTTTAAAATTTCTTTTTTCACCAAGGGGAAATCAAGGTAAACTTCTATGGTACACAAATATCATATTCGAAGGAAAAAAGTTTCGTTTTTCATCAATTCAAACCGGTTGTTTTAGATAACTCACTTTTTCTCCGTCTTTACAAGCACATCTTCGTCATAAAAAACATAACAAACCTGATAAAGAGAAACATGGGATGACACGGATTTTCCCGCATAAATAAGCTCAACTTACAGCTTGGACTTTTTTAAATTAATCAATCATACAAATGAATTAACGAACAGTTATACATTTATAAATGATTGAAAAATATGCTTAATTCCTGCCAACTGTTCACCATTTTCAATCCAAATGGTTGACAAAAAATTAAACATTTCTCCAAGCTCATCACCTGAAATGTATCAGCAGGGTCCGAAAGAGAAAACCATGACTTATATTTTTCAGAAATATTACGAGCACGTAATAATAAACTGACAAATAAGAGCATGGTGCCAAAATACATTTTGAGACCTATTTGAAGACATCCGTAATTATTTACAGTATCAGATCAGGTCTGATACGGTAACAAAATGGAAAAACTATCTGGCTTTTAAGACATTTCGGCATATAGTCATTTTATTGAAACGGTATGTTGTTGTGTTTAGCCCTACAATTGGTCTATTTGGTGAGGTATATTCCCAAAGGGGTAAGATTCACACGTCTGAGTATTGGTGTAACCTTGTATCAACTACGGTTTGCCAGGAAGATCTGGTACCCGAAAAATAAAACAGCTTAAGTGTAGCTAGACATCCCACACCTCCCCAGATTTGAACCGGGGGACTCCGGTCTGCAACCCAAGGACCTGTTCACTGAATTACCAAGGGGTTGTTTTTATTATTGGAAACAAGTACTTGGAAAATTTTTACTCATATTTTACTTAAGGGGTCATCAAATGTTTTTACTATTGACACCTTCAAAAATATGTCTTACATACCTTTCCTCTACTTCCAAATTGGATTAATTCATCTCCTTTTCAGCGAATCATTACATCATACGACCGACCAAAAATGTTACACAGTGGTAAATTTAATTTCGTACTTATCCTCATTTTGTGCTGAACTTTTAAAAATTTTAATCCTCAATTTATAGAATCAATGCATACTGCATTTAAAATTTTTGAAGCTACTAATTAGAGCCCATATTATTTCATTTTTAAACTAAAAGTCCAATCATGTGTTATATAAGTTGATTTAAGTTTACAATTTCAATAGAATTCTGAGGACGGCTAGCCATAACAATACCAAGTTAGCACTTGAGAGTCAATATTGAATGCTAAAAGATAAAAATGACCAAGCCCTTTAACCTGAATCAATTATAAATACATTTCTGTGCGTAAAAAGAAATCGTAATAAAATATTATTTATAATATATGAAGCCTATGGGAAATATCCTGAAACTATACTATTTAGTTTTGACAAAGGTGTTCGTCATATGCGTCCAACCATAAATCCACATACAGAACTATCAAAACAATTAACAGTGCACAGTACAGCTAAAAATTTATTTTCGAGAAAAAAGATTGTCACTTTACTGCCACACAATCAAGACCATTATTATTTCCAAGTATGGCATTATTTTACTTCAGGAAAAGAAGGTTATACTTCCAGAGATTTTCAAATGTGTTTATCATGTAGTGTTCCACGCAGAATTACCAAACCGCACGTTTTCATGCCTCTAGAGCCCTCCAGTTGGTATCCTTTCCAACCTGGGAGGTTCCATTCTATCTCATCTCCTCCTCGAGACTTTTTCTCCGGAAACCTCTCTCAAAACCCTCCGCATGCGCTATTACTCTCTCCCTTCTCCCCCGAACTCCTCCTTCCCGTCGCTTAGTCTCAAGGAGCCGCTGAGTAAGAGTTATCTCACGGCAGAAAACAAATGCTCGCGATGGATTCGAATCCATTTGGTGAGAGAGCACCCGAGCGTGTGTGTTAACTGTCACTCCATTCGTTTGCTTTGAGGCCACCGTCACCATTACTCTCGCGAGAGCCGTTTTTGTGCTGCCACGGTACCGGTGAAACTCTTCCCTCTCATCTCGTAAATGATTGAGCGAGCGGGCCATAAACTCCCTTCCGTCAGGGTTTAAACTCTCATTTCGAATTACTGTGCATCGCGAGCGACTAGCTTTCTTTATGGATTCCTCTGGGGGTTTTGAGAGGAATAGCACCGAGGATAAACATTTGCTAGCATGCTATCATATTATGTTTCTAATGGTAAGGTTTAAATTGGAGCTATTCATAATAATCAGACAATCACTGATGAGAAATTAGCTAGCTACTTTTCCCTAGTTTAATATCATTTAAAATAACGTTGCCAGCACAAGGAATCCATACAAAAGCCAAATTAGTAAAGGGGTGATATAAAAAATAAATACTAGGGAAACCATCCTATTCGAAGAGTTGAAATGAGTACTGTTATCAGGTATATTGAAATTTGAACAGTTTCTTAAATAGATTCTGAGACAATATTTTAACTGATTACGTTAAAAACATTTTGCAAACTCAGACTTACTATGGTAGCCTGGACCGTGAACAAAATCTGGGAATATGAATGCCAAGCCGACAGATTTAAAATCTTTCTTTTATACTTCTATTATTAATATGACAAGTTTTAAATACATTCAAAAGTGCATAAATAAATCTATCAATGGATAGCATAGATTGTTGCATGTGTGTTCAAGAAATTAGAGCAAAAGCCATCTAACATAAGGTTTGCGCATGGTTAATCAGCCCCTTCAAATCTTTTTTGGATTGTTAAGTTTCAACTATAATATAGTATTACTGCTTTTTAAGCATGATTTGCAATGCATGTTTGGTGTGTACTCACGCACTGCTATAAACTTTTATGGTGGCTGGTAGGGTATTACGTATATGTAGGATAACCTGGTGACTGTTACTAATTGTCTTTTCTGTTCGTGATTAATCTGTTTCGGTTGGTGATTAACTCCGTGACTATGGTTTCCCAGTTGAATTTAACTCACGCAGTTCTTTTCTAGCAGGTGGCATCGTTACTAGCTATTGAATTTTGTTTTTAGGAGCTCCACCTTCTAAAATGTTGTCACCTCAACTAAATAAGCTTACAAACATATGCATGAAGAGGGGAATTGTGTTGGTGTGGTGGCCTCCCATCCCGAGGGCCCGGGCTCGATTCCCGGCAGTGGCGGATTTTTCAGTTGAAAACCGATCCGCACTTGAGTGCCTAGTGGAGGGCATTTCAAGTTAAGTACCCCATCCGCCGGATGGGACGTTAAGCCGTGGTCCCCTTGGCGCCTTTCGTTAAGAGTACGCTAATTCCGACGCCGGGTTTCTCTCCACCCTTCCTCCGTTCCCTGAAAACTCCTACAATTACCCAATTACCCTCCTATCCTAAATGGCGCAAATGACCTCAGCTGTCGGTCGCCTCCCCTGAATAACCAACCATCCAACCAGCATGAAGACTTGCTCAATATTCGAGGTGAGGTTCGAATCCACAACCTTACGGCCAATGGAAGCATGGTTAAGCCTTATACGTATCATGATTGGTGACACAAATAATCCTTCTAAATTTAAAGCATAATATTTACTATTGCTGGTATTCATGCCGCGAAATCGAGTGGCATGATATTTATAGCATGCCTGTTTGATAATGAGTAGATAAATTGCTCGTCCTTGTCAGAAAGGGAGCTTCGAGAAGACTGATGAGGTACAAAACATTCTTTGACAATTATGGTACAATGCAATTTTTTTAGTAGCCGGCCCATGGTCGAAGAATGCTTCCTCTCCAGCTACTGCTGATCGCCCGCGCTCCAGTTCACCTCCTTCCACGTGACTGTAACGCCCGTACGTGCCGGTCTGCTCCGATATCACGTATCCCTGCCATGCAATCGACACGCACTAACCTAGCCTTTTTCTTTCACGGAAGGGTGGTTGTGCGAAGCGGTCAACGTGACCTTCACGTGAATTCAACAGCGATGAGTGCCCGTCCAGTTGGAACTTTAGGTGAAGGCAGGCGGGAGATCCTCCGGTAACATTTGAGAGTCGTCAGGCGCAATCGGCGGTCAAGCCTGATCGTGATCGACCAGCACTTTGAAAGCATTTGATTCCCGCCTCTCTCTCTCTCTTTCATGCCGTCAAACCTAACTGAGCAATGGCTCATCGTATTTTTTACCACACAATCCTCCTAACGGCAACTTGGAAGCACAGCGGCATCTCTGTGCCACTGGCCGAAGGTCCCAGGCTTAATGTCTGGAGAAGCTTTTGTATACGTCTCGCTGAACCTCAGTGGTTTTTTTTTGGGTATCATATCATTTTTGAAGCCGTAGGTGGCTAAGGGAGAGGGGCTGGCCCCCATCGTCTTAAGTCTGAATTCAAAATATTAGTCTTTCCTCACTAACCTTACTGACTTCTGGACTTTTGCAGACGCTTTAACAGAATTACCGTGAATTCCTAACTCAGGATAGTTAATATGACTACTTAGGGTTGGGGTGCCTTAATTCTGATATTGTGATATTTAAGTTCTTCGAATGACGTAATAATGATACCATTCACCAGAAAGTTGCGTTCAGCTCCTTCCATAAGTTCACATGAGCTCAAATACTCCGAAGGGCATTACAATATCTTATTCTATTATCGGTATATTAGCTGCATTCATAATGTTACGTAAAATCCAATGGGTTCAGGTCAAGTTTCGTATTAAATTTGAATTAATTCTTATATTTCTATTATGTTTATATTTAAGAACCCTAAGGCTGAGATACTATATAGCTGTCTAAGGTTATTTCGTACGGTCTAACTAAAGGTAATTATCCTTTGATGGATAAAATACCCGTGCACTAGGTGGGATTCAAACCCGTACCTTTGTGTAGCCAGGTAGGCGCGTTACGGACCTGGTGATCACGTTCAGTGTAAATTTCCCTTTAACCTATGATCTGCCTACAAAAACAAATGGTGTGAATATTCATTAAGCTCTCAGGTATACTGTGGTTTGTCGATATTAGTCTTCTACATAATAGCGTGCCGAGATATACCTCCTAAAACCCCCCACAATTTCCACATTCCTTTGTATTTTAGCCAGCTTCACTGGGTCATGATAACGTTCATCTCCAGCATCATAAGGTTACTTGAACATGTTAATACCAGCTTATTTCAAACAAATTAATCCATAGGAGAAAAAACAGTTGTACGTCCAAAAATGCTGACAACGTTAAGAATTACGCATAATGAAACGGTAACTTTCCAAACCGTTTTCCCTTTTATATTCTACATATCGGTCACTCCACAACCATTGCGTGTAGTCATGCTAGCGTTTGTGTACCACCGATTTCGAGATATTTCTGGTATCGTAATAAGAAATACAGGAGCAAACAAACTGTGACAAACTCGAAGCAACCTCTTTTTGTGAGGACTCGGCCGACCAGGATATATGGCAAGTATAATCCTTCATACTCTTGTCTTCCCCTCTCCAAGTTCAAGCTTATATCTTCCCTGGATTGCTGAGCGAGCAAAAAGAAGAATGGTGCGCCAAGACTGAATAAAGGCAAGCTGGCGACCGCTGGTGTCCAATTTCAGATTCACATGAATAATACAGAAATAAATTACTACCGTGCAATGACCGAAGAGCAAACTTTCTCCAACGCTCAAAGGAACACACCGTGAGCGTAGTTCTGAACAAACATTTCCGGGGTTTTCTCGATTGTTTGCTCGCAAGAAATCAACGAAAATACGGTGGGAAACCGGCAGTGAAGTGAAATGCCTGGAATGCGAGACGATTGAGATATTGCCTCACGGGTTGTAAACTGACATCGCGGTTTGAAGATGAAACGTGAGCAGAGAAGAGAATAAATTGGTATTAGTAGTAAACGCCTCAAAATTATAAAATCCCTATTTAGAGGCAAGACATACGTAGAATATATGATATATTCATAATCTGCTACAATTCATAGTTTTCATGATGATCTAGTGGGTGCCAATTTAACAGTAGGTTGAGTTTTATTCTGGTGAAACTTCATTCATATAACTATGTCATTATCATTAAAAAGTAAATGAAAAACTTCTAAAAGACGCTAAATGGTTCGATCGAGGGTGGAACAACAGTGACGGTGAGAAATGGTTACACAATGAAAGAGGGAAATTAAGCATTGGGAAGAAAATGAGTAGGTATGTAAACAAAGTAACGGGGAAATCAAGCTTAAAAAATAACATCCTAATGAAAAAATACCGAATGAGATAGCGCCAGGTTCATTGTAAAGATGCAAAAAAATTACACTTCAGGCATTACGAAGACGAGTTTAAAGGCTTATAATACCAAAAAATGACCCTAAGGGTGAACGAATTATGATGGTTTGAGCATGTTGTAGGAGGAGGGGTTGTTGGAGACGGAGGAATACAAAGAAACGGTGAGGTCAATGAAGCAGGTAATTATTAACAGCCTTATATTTTGATGCATCGATGATTCCGAAGGCAGTTTTTAAAGGTCAAATTATGAAAGCACGAGGAAAAAACTAAGGGAAAAAGATTTCATATAAAATGAAGAGAGGAAAGAAATATCCCTGTCTGAAAAATGAAACAAAATGAGGAAAATTTATCAATTAAATCCTTCCTTGTACCAACCAAAGAGCAACTATACAAGGTTACAATATTTATATTTAAAAAATCAGCGTTCAACACGAAGGTAGGTTTTTGGTAAATAAAGGTAGATCTCACACTGTACTAAGCCAATGGCGAGTGAAATTATCACATATTCAGGGTATAGGGGCCAATTCCTTTCCCTCGAGCACCTGCAACTTCCTATAAGTTATGAAGTACAGAAAATAATACCACAAGGATTTTAGTCATGGGTGTCTAGAAAGCTTCTGCACGGGATTTGATACACAAACCATCCTGTCTCTAGTTCAGTAATCTACCCACTAGGCCACCACAACATCCTGTTTCTATATTAGGGCATCTTATTTAAAAACTCAAATGAATTGAACTCCTAAGTTCTATGTACAGTTTAATTCTGCTCCTGTCGTCGTGTTTCGTTTAACTGCCTGTCTCATAAGAGGGAGCTATTTTTGATTTTACATTACGGGAACCAATATACATAACGTTTTTTGAAATGTATATATTCTCTTTTTGGCACCTATACGCTTAAATTCAACTAAATATCCACATAAAAAAGTCATACGAATGATTTAATTTTGAATTAATTCACATATTGAAATAATTGTATAAAAGAGATTAATATTTGAATAGTATGGACAGTATCCTAACACAGAAAAATGAGAATAAATTTGAAATAAGATCACTAAATATATGCGAAAACAATTTTGGATATATTTTTACGTATCATTAGTACCTGTTCCACCAACAACGTCGGGAATTATTTTGCCTTCTTCTCATTTGTGCATGTCAAAGAGGCCTGTGGCGCTACTGTCACGTTATCACACGTCAAATTGCATCCTGCACACTCTTATCCCAATTAATTACTCTGATTTGAGTGCATTGGCATAGATTCGTGAAATGAACCCCATCGACAGATATTAATGGATTAAAGCTCTACCACTAGTGTGATCCCCTAGAATCCAACCACCACTGATATAAAACTACAGTAAAGGACTTTTTGTAAGTGGGAATACAATTGAATGAACGGTCAAATCTACGTACTCGATGACAAAGTTCAAAAAGTGAGAACAGAGTGATCAAACTTGTTTTGAAAACAATATACGATATTATTTATTAATTTTGAGATGAAAACAGTAGTTATTTTTCACAGTCATCTCAGGAAAACAGACAATGATTTCGGAGCCTTGTGCCATTTAAAGGTTTAACAGCGCGTGTGAACACTCAATACATGTCCACTGCAAAAGGAAGAGAGACAGATTGGAAGGATAGGTGACGATAGGTGAGGAAACTGTACGGAATTAGCAACAGATATAAGAGTAAGCCACTGTCAAGTAATGCCATTGAAAGGCGTAATTGGTCATCCTGCGGGAAGAGATTGATTTTTAAGGCGAGGAGAATGATTATGGGACAATAGTTTGTGTAGCGGGGCGGTAAAACAACTCAAAATGCTTAGGAAAATCAAATATCTTTTACTTTCATATTGTATGTAAATTAGAAAAATTAAAATTGCACTAATAATCCTCTTAGCGCAAATATTTTGAAAAAGCAAATGTGTTAACCCGATGAACTGAATAATTTCTATATTCCTCTAATTGTGTGTTATGTTACACTTAAGAATAATTGATCATTTATTTCTATTAGTATTCGCTATTCCTGCTAATGAATGCACAGGCATCTATATAAATAATACTGCTAACTATAAAATACAAGGAGGGTAAATTTGAAATATAACACCAGAAGCTACTATTAATTGGAACGAACAAGAATTTTTAGCACGCTAATTACTGTTAATATTCCTTCTATTTTTTATGAAATTGTTGTTCACTAGCTTACGAAAATCAAACTTATTTTTATGGAATTTTGCAGTTGTTTCTGAAATTAAAGTCATTGCTGTTAAAGATGTGAATGTAATACCCTTCTCCTCATTTTAAAATAACATTGTAGCTCTTTCACCTTAGATTATTTATTTCCCTTTCATTGTGGAATGGAAACTAATTTCTTTACCGAATTTTTGCAATAAATTTGTTCTTTCAGAGTCCGCGAATTCCAAAAAATCAATGCTACCTTAATTCTACAAATTCTTTTGACCAAAATATCAAAATTTCTGCTTCTCTAACGGTTTTACTATCTTACCTTTCGAGAGTCTACAGAATAAACTTCATTGGCTATTGTGTTACCCGAATTATTCCTCCTTCTGGTTACCATCATTCACTTTCCTGTTATAGGTACAACATAAAGATACTTGATCACTCCAATTCGTCTAATATAAATGTTTTTCTTCGCAGTGTAATCAGTCTCTTTCCGAATACTAATCAGGTTATTTTTAATACAATTTTCTTATTCATATCAACCACAACATTGATAATTTATATGAATTTTCAACATTTAACTTTCCTTACCTTAACTTTATGGTTTATATCCACTATATATCGATAGCCGGAATCATACTACCAGTCTTAGAAAACAGCCATAATTAATAGAGCCGTTCGTGAATGTACGCTCATTATTAATTAACGTCATTACGTCTCCCCACATGCTCAATGTGTACTACTTAATGATTACTAGGGAGTCAATTTCTAAGTTTTGCGTGCAATAAATCATCACTGACACAAAAAAGCTTTATTTTACGAAATACTCAAGTTCCAAACCCGAGATACCATAATAGATTATTTTTTTCCATCGTACAAATACTTCAAAACTCCTTCCCAAAAACTGACATTGCAACAGGACCTACTATAGTTGGTTAAATCATTAGTAGTAATATACAATACTTCTTGCAAACCGCACAGATACCATCCCCTTCATATAAGATACCATTATTGCTTTACGTATTAGTCCTTTTATTTATTTTTTTATTTTATTCTTTTATTTCTAAGACTACCTTGCCCTAAATATTTTCATTACGCTATACACTGCTGTATTAGTTACAGCGGTGCTAAGGAATTGCTGTTTTCGTTAGAATCTTGATCGAGCGGTACGTACACGAGATAGATGAATTTTTACTCTATATTTCCAAAAGCATCTAAATGATGATTATGAATGTAAGTATACATATTCCTATCGAATAAAAATATCATAATTGGTATTACTATTCAATAAAATATTTTAAGGCCCACCAACTCCAGAGATGTTCCTTTGAAATATGAGTTCAAACGAAGAACCCGATGGAGCACAAACTTCAACAAAATAAAATAGATAAGTCATACAAAAAACGTATGGGTCACTAATAAAAATTGATAGCACTGAAAATTTAAAAAACATTATCATTTTGCCAGAAGAGCAAGAATAGAATGCCCTCTCCCCAAAAAATAGAAGTTTAATTGCAGGGCTATACAACACTCCTAACTTTCGGTCATTGAATGACCCTTACTGATTAAGTTTCCGCTCGGTGCTTTGCGGGAAACTGGCACTTGAAAATTGTAATATGTTTGTGGCATTGCCAGAGAATTAAAGGGAAATGAGTGAATTGATCAGAAAAAGAAAGGAAGAGATCAAAGGCCTGGAGATATATGATGAGATTGGGATAAACAAACGCCTTTCCAAGAGTTTGAATGGTTAGGGTGAGTGATGCAGAGAGAGAGAGAAAGTAAAAAGAAAGAGTGGAGGTTCCAGGAAATAAGGATGAGCCGAGGGAAAACCCAATTGGCAGTGTCATGCCGCAGTCCTTGCCGGCCCTAAAGGGGTTTTATGAGTTCGGCACAAATGACGCGACCCACCTCCTAGATGCAACTGGCATCTTCACTCTTCGTCCAAGTCTAGTCCAGTGAGCCTATCACAGATTTTCCACCCTTCATATACATCTCCCTCCCCACATCACCATGAACCCCTCCTCATCGAATCGACGCATTCACCTAAACAAGCCATAGTGCTTAAAAAGAATAAACTCTGGTTTGAGACGTGGTGGAGCGGGTGAGACCTAACGCAGTTTTATGTTGGAGGGGTTACGGAAAAACGGTAGAGGGGACGATAATGAATGAAACGTCCCCGGGCAAGAAAGAAAGGGGAGGAACCAAGTAGAGATGAAAGTGTTTGGGCAATTCAAAGAATATGCCACGTCATAGATAGGTATATGCTGAGTAAGTCTTTAACCACGTGCCTCTACATCTCAATAAGCACCGTGTGCAGAAAAGGCAGTAAATAATAAATCATTAATTCACGACTATTGAGCTCTTTGAAAAATCATAGACTGTCAAATGTTGAAACTGGTTCGTTCATGTTTATGCGTACATAAAACAGTAAAAGTCTATATTTGGGCAATGTCTAAAAAATGTTTAATGTTTGTAATTGTATGAAGCTAAAAATGTATTCCATTTAGAATTCGTATCTATATGCGTCATTAGAATGTTTCCTCGCGGAAGTGGCTTTGCTAGATCTATACATTCCACAAATGGAGAGTATTTGAACATTTTGTTTTGCTATTAGAGTTTCCAGGAGAAATTCTCTACCATAAAGGGATTTATTCGGTACCTTATTTACTTGAAAACCAATTCGATTTTTTTATAGGAAAGTATACAAAACACAAGTGTTGTAAAATAAGAGACATGTACAGTAAAGATTAATTTAGGAGTGGGGTCCACCTGCCAAAATACTGAAAATGCAAAGAGCTAGAGGCCATTTGGATACAATTCTGAGCATATGTTAAAGTGCCGAAACAGTGAATAGTGTAAGGCAGTGAATACGTTCGGTATGTTGTTACTGGCGACCACATTCAATATGGATTTGAAATGGCCCAAAATTACCTACCACTCAGAGAGGAAAAATAACACCAATGTAATGCAGTTATGCAGCGTGCGGTGTGAATCATGGTTTCGCCGTTACTAGCATTAAGTAGTGAATTATGCCCTAGTTGAGTAAACTAATATTATTCGAACACAAGGGCTTGACGGAATATCAAGAGCATGAATAGTTTTAAAGTATTTAGGGTTAGTGATTTGATGAAATGCAAGCAATAACTTATTCCCACCATTAAGGATTGCATACCAAAGGATAGAAGTCCATAGAGGAGCACGCCTTGGTAGCTTACCTAATCGCCTGACGTAAAATTGAGAGATTCGGGTTCAAGTCCGGGCCAGCGTTAGTTATTTCTTTATCAGTGGAAATTATCTGTTATTCATACAAAACTTAATTTTAACTAAAATTTCACATTAAATAATAAAATTTTGAAGATGGAATAAAAGCCATAGGAACGAAAAGTAAAAATGTGAAATTAAAAAGGCACATAAAAAGGAATAGCAAAAAAAATTATTAGATGCAGTATTGTACAGTATATACATTGATATACGTATCTACGTATATCAAGGCTTTTACTAGGCATTAGGCGACTGACATTTTCTATGAAAATCTAACTAAAATAAGAAGCATCTCATTTTTACGACGAATGCACTGCATGTCAATACAAACACTGAATATAACGTCAATACGACTGCTACACTAAAAGAAGAAACGGGAAATTTAAGAAATATCAGCTTTTTCTCATTCAAATTGATTAAAGATGCACAAAGAGCATAAAAGAATATGTTAGACATTCTTCCAAAACTCATTATAACTTATACCACAAACAAGTAGAACATTTAAAACGTTTTGCAGATTTCAGTGGTTTCAAGATTATTTAAAAAAAAAAATCTTAGATTTCGGGATACTCAAAAGATTTTTGCAGTCGCGTGCATTTTTACTCCTTAAATCGACTCATGGTCGGATATGGTAGCCTGGAAATGCTGACATGAGACACTCTCAACTGAGACTTAACGATCTGCAGTTGAGAAATGTGTGGCCTATAATTATTCGAAAAAGAAATTTTACGAACCGAGAAAAAACAATCAAAGGCTCTAACCTGCAGGTTTTTTCTTTGTAAATTAACTCCCTCTGATTTGCGGATTAAGTAAAAACGCGAGATGAGGGACTAATTAAGATCCATCACGATTTTTTCTTACAACGTCGGAGCATGAAAAAACCATAATTTTCGAGAGGAATGGCTACTATGGAGAAACCCGAGAAAGACAGGAAAGGGAGAAATGAAGTGATACTGAAAAGGATGATAGAAAAATGATGGGCATGGAGGAGGTTGAAAGCTGGGATATTTGGATTGTCCATTAATGAAACAGATTCTATTTTAAGTCGAAGGACGAGAAATGGTCAAATGTTGAAAGCACGAAGGACGCCATGGCATATTCCGTTAAATTTGAAAATTCCTCATCAGCTACTGAACAAAATTTGTCTAGATAGAATGATACGTTAATTACAGTTTTAAAGATATGAAAAACAGACTTTTGCGCTTACTATATGATAATTGAAACAAAAAATATTGATGGAATTACGTAGTTATCCTTATGATTCTTGATAAGGAGGCACTGCGCGTGTTTTAACAGGCTTGGCTAAAATTTATTTCTTTCGGTGCAGCATATGAATGACGTGTTATTGGATATCGACAGCCAATGAGCGAAATGTGAACGGGAAGGTGGGAATGGCTTCATAGGGAATGTAGGTATGAAGCAAGTAGTGAGGGCTGTAACAGAATATATTTATATGGAGAAGTATGGCCGATAAGGGAATTAAGTGGAGAGCTGCGTCAAACCTATCTTAGGGTTATTGACTTTTAGCGATGAATAGCGAAGCACCCAAAAACTTGAGATACTCTTTCGATTGCAAAATGGTACATTTCACGAAATATCAACACGTAAAATTTAACTTATTGTCAATAAATTTGGAATTTCTAAATATGCCCATTTGTTTCTTTCCATCAATATAATATGGTAGACCTCAAAAGCAATAAACGTGGAATTTTTTAATACTCCGGGAAAAACATGGGACTTCAGATGGGATAGTTCTTAATTAATAACTTCTCTGATTACTACTATTGGCCTTTCCGATGCACAAAGGAAAGGGCTTCGAAATGTTCTCCAACAGATTCTTTCCTACAAAACTAGCCCATTTTGTTCAATAGAAAATTTACGAACAACGTACTTGGCCACTAGAAGTGCCTGAGGTGCAAGCGAATCAAATTCCTCGAGGAAAACGATGCATTGGTTAGGCCTAACCTATTTGTTTATTCAATATGCTATATCTCTACTCAGCAGAGAAAAGGCATCTTGGCAAAATCTTTCATATCTGTCGTTTGCCTTATTGCCATATTTCTATTGAAATGCTCTTGCTCATAAATAAGAAGTCACGATATTTTAGGGTGCTCGTCATAGAAACTCAACTCAAATATCCTAGTTCAAATCATTATCCAGATGGAAGTTGATTCTTTCATGTTCTGTTAAATTACTTCTAGCTAATGGCAAACACTTTTTCCAGTGAAGCAAAAAATTGATTTAGTGTTCAACGACATGCCGATGAATAAAATTTTCTCTTACATTTATCCATGAAATTTTAGAGCATTAATTATCAGGCCACTGTCATCTACAAAAAAAAAACAACTAGCCATTGATAAATTGCAATGAATGTTTTTTAAATATATGAAAATAAGAGGGTTAGAGCTCCCAAGAAATAGGCATCATTCTGTGTGGTTCACTCCCAAATTAAAATAACAAATACGAATAATCGCTAACAGCTAAGGATAACATTAAATTGCATGAGCTATCTTAGAGAGCATCAGATAAAATAGAAGAAATCAGATTCTATGAATCATTATAGATGGAATTTTAGTACTCTGATCCAAAAATTGATGATGCATTGATCTGATGACTGTGTTTCACTTGCTTTCTTCAGATAATTGAATTCCAATTTCACTTGAAATCCATCCATTAACAGAGGAAAAGCAACTTTGAAATTTTCTCCAAAGCGACACTGATATACGATTCAAGCTAACTTTCATATCCTGAGTCAACATACGATACATATATATGTTTGGACAAATAACACAAACACTCTCAAAAAACGATAACTGAAACCACTCGACCGTATCTCCTTCAGCTGCATCCACACTTTCGACGGGCAGAAATCGGCAGAAACCCTTTTGCTGGACGTGACAAGCGACTCCGGCCTGTCCAAATCCCGTCTGCAAAGAGAGCTTTGGAGAGCGAAGTAGATACGAGAATGCGAGAGGCTGAAAGGGAAGGGAGAGAGAGAGGGGAAATGACAGGAAGAAGGAGAACGAAATGAATGGCGAGAGAGGGAGGAGGGAGGCGGAAAGAAGGGGTGGGAGCGGAGATTGGCGGGAGAGGGTTAGTGGGAGGGAGGGGGAGAGGAGAAAGAGAGGGAAACGGGCTGAGGAAAGTGGAAGAAACTTTGTCTTAATCTTCCCTTTGATGCCCGAATAGCGCGACTAACCTCTTCCTTTCCCGTGCTCGGCACAATCGCTGAAGCCCTCAGCTCCCCTCGGTTTCCTCTTCCTCTGAGGAGAACACACACCCACGCAGGCTCACATCAAAAACACATCGAGAAACGCCGTCACGGCCAATCTCCCCTCAACCTATTCTCCCCATCCACTCCCAATCTCCTCTCCTGCGCTCCTCGCTAATTCCCTCCCTCCCCCCCATCCATCCACTTCGCAGAGCTCTCCCACCATCCGCAAAATGCTTCCTATCTCATGTCCGTTTCCTTCCTCTTTAACTCCTCCCTACTGTCTCCTCACGCTCACCTCTACCCACAGTTATCCAAAGCACTTCCTCCCTCAAGTCCCCTCCCTCCCCGGCTCCCATTTTCACCATCGCTGGCGAGCATGAGTGTGTGAGTGCGTGTGAGTTTAGTGTGTCGGGGTGTTCCGGCGTGTTTAGCATCCCTTCATCTCGACACACTGAGGAGGATCCGCAGTCCATTAAACTTCCATAAGCACTTGAAGCGGGTGCTTCCGCACCGGGTTTTCTTCGAAACTTTTTTCGGCTGTCCACGCTGGTAGCGCACCAAACGGGAGAGTTGGGGTGTTTGAGACAAAACCTTCCTGACCTCTCGTCAGAGGGATCTGCCAGGCGAACTAGTGCAGTAACATAAGATCTCGTAAGCTAAACAATTTGTTGAACTGGCTATCAGCCATGAAAATGACTTGAGTTTCAGTTGTCATGTGGAAGAAAGGCCAGAATATACACTTCCTAGTTATTATTCAAGTAATTTTGCTGAGATCAACGAAGAAGGAACCAAAATCAAGCATATACAGTTTAAAATTATGTCACTGAGCCGTCATAAAGGTACTTGACAAGTCACCGGCGAATTACATAGGATTTAATGTAAAAATAAAATCCTAGTCCTGTAACGGAAAAGGATGAATTACAAACAAATAGCTCTGAATATGAAAGTATACCTAATCTCACAAAAATCTGCGAGTAGTTTTTGTTGGATCCCAAGAACATGATACTTCCTCCCTTCTGTTCACATCCAAGATTTAAAAAGTCCAGTGACTAAAGAAAAACTTAGCATAGGTATATTGTTATTGGATAGAAGAAAAAGAAGTATCCATAGCATACAAATATACACGCTTGTCAAAATAAGACGTGAAGTCCTCAAACATACGAGTCAAAAATGAAATATAACACGTTCCCTTCAACAGTAATAAAGGCCTACCTAGATAGCTTCTACCAAACCTTAGTTTCTCCTTGATTTCAGGTTGTAAATACTGACTAAATAAGCTATGAACAAAATATTATGGCATATTATTCTTGTCATTCATTATTGTCGATTCATTAAGCCATGCATGGACACCTGACAAACTCACTATATCCCGTTTTAAAGTCAAATTCAGTTACTCCATCGCATGTACTTTGAGTATTAGGCTAAAATAAATTTAATGTCTATCAAACTGCAGTGGAAAATAAACATTTTCACTATAAAATTGAAAGATAATCGTAGGTAATTTTTTCAAATATTATAATAGTGAGGTTATTATATGAATGTGAAGAACCCGAGAGATACTCGCATAAATCATGGTGATACTCAGCTACCCATTTCTACAACTATGGTCAGAAAGAAAGGACAACTACCTCAGTCAGGAAGTAAATTTAACACAAAGAGTTTGCTTCAAACCTCGTTGCTTAAATTGATTATGATGAATGATATTTATCTTAATGTATTTTCCATTATCATTCAAGATTTATATAATTTATTACGGAAGAAACACTGGTAGAAAAGTTATGCATTAGGTATTTCACACTACTTGAAGAACAATTTCATTAAAACATAAGTATATGGTGGACTTATTTTGAAGGGGAGACCTAGAGAGCTGGTAGCAATCACGAAAAGGTATATAATGTCTAGATTCTCACGAGTCATAGTCCAACCGTTCCTTACAATCAATATTTTTATCTAAGTCCTAAGTGGAGAACTTTTATGCGACGCTCTCCAGGTACGGCCCTGGATGTGAGGCCGTATCCTCGCTTGGCCAATGAAGTCACCTCTGTTCTAGCTCAGCATAGTCGCTATTTGAGACTAACTCGCAAACTTACACGCTCCAATTTTCTGTTTACGACAAGTAATTCTGTGAGCTCTCCAATCCCAACCTGAAGTGATTCACTAAAGCCATAAAACTGCATAAGTTATTTAACCTTCACTAATCTTATTATAAGATGTAAAATACAGTTAGGCAAATATTAAAAATGATGTATGCACAAATAGATTTTGATAAAAATATATGTTGACACAAATATAAGATTGGCAACGTAATTAATTTCTCAAACTTATTGTAAGGACGACATGGCTGGGGTTGAAAAGCCGAACAGAAAGAACATTACACGTATCCAGGTAGTAACTAACAATAAAATTGAATCGTTGAAGGCCCGCCATGTACGAATTATATTTAATTATAAAGTACTAAGGGTGATGAGGAATTTAACAAGGAACCATCAGCCTAGTTGATTTCCGGATTTCCTAATAAATTAGAATGCTCTTCAGCAAAAACAAACGGTACGTTGAAACAACTACACGGATCATAAACAGTATACAGTTCATAAACTTTTTTCTGAAAACCAACTCAAAAAGAGAATATTTTGGTATTGCTTAGTGTGGGAAAGTGGAGAATTCGCGGGGTTAGATGGACTGAAAGCAAGTCGAAAGCAGTGCCAAGTATTACAAGTAAGGAAGAAAGAGGCAAGAAAAATTCAACTGAGGTTGTTTAAATACTAGATAGATAAGTACATTAAAATATTTAGGGATTTTGATAAGGATAACTCAGAGGAGAAGACCTAGAAGGTGTAGATAGTGGTAAGAGGACTATGAAAATTCCAGGCGGCATATGAAAAAGGTAGGTCGATAGAAGAATCGAGTGGAGAGCTGCGTCACACCAATCCTAGGATTTGTTCACCGATGACGATGATGGTGAAACAGGATAGAAGTAGACTATATGTCTTCCATAATTTATTGGATCTCAAAATCGAATTTACATCCTCAAATAGACAGTAAACCTGTTGTTTTACCATGGATAGTTTTCTCAAAGTTTTAACTGCAACTTTAGACATTTAGAACGCATTATGTCATGATGGTTTATACATTTTTTTTACGAATACTGAGAAAATGGTTTATACATTTTTTTTACAAATACTGAGAAAATGGGAAGGAATTATTTAGCTGATGACAAAAAGTGCTAACTAAAAAAATTGACATTAAAAAACATACAAATACTAGACATTTGCCACTACACTTGATTCTCATATCAGCCTGCTTGTCCTGATAAACCAATGCTGGGAGTTTTTTTCTAGGGAACGAATCACTCAGGGAACGTACAGGGGTTTAGAAGCGTAAGAACCTCCCTGGGTGTCATTCCTCACTTATGAATCACAATTTGGTCTTTATACTGTGAAATGTACCCTTTGGCCTAAAGCTTGTAAACCTTCACCTCAACAACCAAAACCAATAACAAGTTTAATTAAGTGATTTGGATTGATTATTTGATGATATGGGAGACATAGTCACCGATGGCCAAAGTAAGAAACTATACGCTTTCAGCTGTTTGAATCCTGCATCCATGGTTTGGAGTTCCGATAAGATGAACAATGACTGAAATAAGTTCCGGTAAGAAGAATATAACTAGCATATAAACATTACACTAGGCGCATCATAAATTGAGCGCAACGGTTAGCATCGGCTATAAGAAAATATTTATCCTTTGACAAACGTTGACACCATTGAATGAGCATCCGTTATTAAAATGTTGACATATGAATTTGTAGTGCCTGAGATAAGAAACCCATATTTTTATCCTAAATTTGAGTGCATAGCTTTATTCAATAAGTTAGTGAGTACTTAATTACGCAATATATTATGCATATTTTTGCACAAGGTAAAGTTATTTTACCAATGATCGAAGGAATTTTTACCTGTGCTACTTGTGGCTTCGCACCAACCTTAGTCTTACCTACTATTCAAGTTTACAGATACACAATACCCGGAGAACTCCTTGGTTCGAGAATTTTTATTTCCTAAGATTATTATACGTGAAGACGGCAGGCTTTCACAAATTCTGCTCCAGTACTTCTCTGGCGCAGCTCATGCATCCTTTACGATGTTCACTGCAAGCACGCAGTTCCCATTCACAAACGCAAAAACCTCTCCTTTAAGAAATCTTTGCTTGAATATTTTTTTATTTTCCTCCCTCTCCATCATCTCACCCTTGCTTTCCGCAAACACCTCCTCCACTCATTCCACGAAAATCCGCCTCTTATTCACTCTACATTTCTCCTCTCCACATACAGCCAGTGTTTTGAATTCTAACGGCTGTACACGCCCACAAATGTTTGTTATAAAGTAAGTATATCATGAAATGAAAACATTTTCCGCTGACACCAAAGAAATGTTTAGCGATTAGACAGTCAAACACAACCGTTGCTCTGATTGATCACGTTGAATTTTGGTGTTGTTTACAGATGCGCACGATTTCTAGACTAACGTCATACGGAGACTCGTTGCAAGTAAACTGACTTTACGCAAAACGTAAATTGACTGACTCAGCGTACAACGAAAAACTTAAATGCAACGCCAATAAGGAATAAAACTTCAACAAGTTTTTCTACGAAATATTTTAGTGACGATTACACATCACGTTTCCCCCAATATTGAGTAATAAGACAGTATAAGTACAGTGTTGGATTGATAAGTAAAATATGGCATGCTTGATGGAGGAGTCATGCAACATTATAGAAAATACTTTTAGACGCACCATCGGCTTCTTTGGAGAGACTGGGATTATATTTTGCAACTACATCACATCATCCCTTTGAATGCGAGTAACCTACTGAGACAGAGAGAGTTAAGGAGAGGAAAAAATTAAACTTTTCCAAAGTTACCGTTTTGGTGCGGGCTTAAACGATTAACTACCTGAGCGACGCCCGACTTTTAATTATAAAAGATATCGCTCCCTTCTAATTTTATTTTCGCTTCACCCTTCTCTTATTAAGGAGAACTTAACCCCTTTCCTTCCAACCCGTTTGCCCTGCCCTCTTGATATGCCCTCCTACAACTCCCCCCCAACGCGACCTTCCTCCGACGAGACCGCACCCCGCCAAGTCCCGCTACTCATCTCGGCGCTGCCGGTCCCTTTCCTCTCGAGCCCCACCCCAATCCATGCATTCCATCGCGCGCACACGTCCCTCGCGATATAATCTTTCTCAATTAGCTGCTTTATCGTTCCATCCCATTTCCCTTCCTCCCTCTCCATTTCCCTCTCTTTCCTTTTCTCACGGTCCTCCTTCCTCCTCTCCTCCCTCCTTGCCGTCGCCGCCTCTTCATTTAAACTGTCATCGCCGCGCACCACCGCGCGAACAAAAACGGAATTGGAATGGCGGGGAAGGAAGCGAGGCACCCATCGCTCCGCGAGATTAGACCCCCCCGTGAATATTATCCCCATGGATGAGAATATTTCCTCAAACAAATGAGCGGCGCTCGACGCAAAAACAAGAAATCGTTACTACACTCGAAAAGGGAACGGCGGAAGTTGTTGTGGAAATTTTAACGCACACATTCGGGGTAAAATTGCCGTAACAAATGTTTCAAATTACCCTGAGGTTTTTTTTTGTCGATTTGAGAGGTGTTTACGCTCCTAGATATTTCTTGTGTCTTTGAAGATCCTAGGGTTTTCATTGACGGCAATTATTTTCTTCAGATGGCATATGTATTTAGTAATCAAATGAATTGCTGTCATATTACAACAAAATAAATCATTCCGTGATGAGTACAATTTTAAAAATTAAAACATATTTTCATCGATTATCACAAACTTCAATTAGATACAGAGACACAATATCCATAATTGAGGATATAAGCTGTTAAAATCCATTAAAAGCGACATATTTACGCCCTCAATGAAAATGAATGTAAATAGCAAGGCCCTCAGGGTAAATAGCATTTAATTATCAGCATTAGGCGTATTCAAGTGCGTATAATTGCAAATTAGAAATATTAATTTGTGTTAAAAATTATTTCATGGTTTTTGATTGAATCTGCTTCAGAGGAAGATCAAAGGAGTACTCGTTGGAGGGAGGGATAAAAGAGCATAGGAAGGGATTAAATGTGGAAGGCATTTTGGATAGAGAGAGACGGAGAGCGAAGATAGGATAAAGGGTTTGTGGTGTGTATCTGAAGGCGTTACGAGTTCTGAGTAGTGGACTTGTAGGGTCTGGTGAAGGAAGCAGCCTTAAGTACAAATTTCTTTTTCAATAAACCATATTCTGCTCATGGAATTATTGACAGCCGAGCTACGTACACTAAACTTGAAGAGCCCCTTGCACTAAACTTTAAGATTATTGATAAGGGCCCGAAAATGTATCATTAGCAACCAAGTGACCAAGGTTTTAATTGAAACATCTGATTCCAGGAAAAAATCTTTAAGGCACAACGTATTGTAATGCTACAACAAATATTCCTGCGCATAAAGATTTTGAGTAAATGACAAAGAGAGCACATAACCGGTGGCTGCAAGTGCAATGAGGTTAACTATATTGCATAGCATAGTTGTCTATACACAAGGTTACAAATGACCATTGAGTTCAAATCACACCTGCATTAGTGCCTGTTACGATTCTGTCACAAGGAAAACGAAGAATGAAGGTCATTTATGGGATTATAATGGCATTCATTTGTTCAAGTTCGGTTAAAATACTAATTGACGTTATCTGGTAGCAAAATATCTCAAATTAAATGAATGTGATACTGTCAGTAACTTATTTAAATGCGAAAAGACGATGACTCACAAAAAGGCTCGCTAAATACTTTGAATTTCTACTCGCTTTGTGAGATACACTCAAAGAAACTTTTGAAACAATACTTGTTCAGATTGCGTGAAGTGTTGTATTTGTTGTTCACTGCTCTGATTCACTGCCTGAAGGGACTACGTTTATTATGAATCACTGACATTCCTCTTTAAGTTTTACTTTTACGAATTTACATTCCGCTCTTAAGGGAAATCAAGAGAAATTCAATATTCTAATTTACGTCCTTAAATAATTATTCCAGAAAAAGCTAACCTGTTGGAGTCAAGCTGACCCATCACTGAATTTTATTCAATAATTTTACCGAGCATGATAATTTACATATTTCGCTTAGCTCCATTAATTTTCTTCTGACTGTTTTCAGGAATGTTCGGGGGCCAATTAATCGCTCAAATGAAATTATATCTCTAATACCCCCGGGGAAACACCAATGGAAGCTAATTTATTCATAAACCATTCCAGAAACTACAGAATAAATTATTAGGCTGACACATGTTAATACCTTATCTCATTCCTAAAAAAAAAGCCATTCCCAGATTTTAATGCAATGGTAAAAAGATTTGATACCCATGGAATAATATTCGGAATACAAATAATTAGCGGAGACTAAAATTTGATTATCACCAATGAAACATAAGCCTCATGAGATTATGAGCTTTAATTTAATTCATTTGCGTAGCTGCTATCAACTTCTAGACAACGGAGGCAAGAAAGAGGATTTTACAATGAAGACACTTAATACTAAAAAAACGAAAAGTAAATTAGACACAGCATTTTTGTTAACAAAATAGCGTACTTAGTTTAATGAGTAATACATGCATAATTCATTTTGTAGCATTTTACTTCCAATAAAATTCAGTCAATAACGAAAATTTAATTCATAATGCCAATAACTAAATCTGAGTAGTTGCTAACGACTCTTCACCACTATTGTACATTTTTTTAAATAGGTAAGGCATCAGAAACTACCAATTACTTGCATTGAAAAGGTACATTTCCTACTACGCTATTTCTTCATCAGTTGGTGCAACCGATCTCATTTTGTAAAAATCGACGACACATACACCCTTATATCCTACTCCGTTTTACGAACTTAACTTACTGGGAAACGACAAGATTGATACACTGTTGAGTGTGTAGGCTTGTAACACCTACGCACCCTAACCCTTAATTGAAAATAGTCACCCTCACGAAGCAAACGACGTCAGGTTAAAACATCTGATCACGCCATTTCCACCAATCCCATTTCCCTTCTGGCTTCCTCCACCTTTAATTATCCCTCCTCCGAAAACAGTTCTCCATTCTTCCCTTCCTCCAAACCTTCCCATTCCGTCCCTATCCACCCAAAAGCAGCCTATCAGCCCCCCCTCGCCCACACACACAGCAGCTACTACTCTCCCTTTTATTTCTCCATTAACCTTCTTCCCACCATCCTTTCACATTATCGCAATCTTAAGGGCCTAAACTCAGCCGCGTTGCTTCGGTATTTTCCCTCGGCCCGCATACCATATTCTCCTTCCACGTTCCCCCCTGGGATTTTTCCCTCTTCGTTTGCATCACCCTTGACTCTAAGAGATCCCTTCTCCCCGCTAATCCCTTACGGCACCCCTGGGCCTTTCTGTAGGCCGGGGTTCCCACTTCGCTATCAGAAGAAAGTTCCATTGATGATTCAATTGCGAGCTGCGTCCGGCGCATGTTCATCACGATACACATCGATGTTTACTATAGACTTCTCTCTCTCTCTCTCTCTCTCTCTGGCGATGCAATTTTACCCACTAAGTACTACAAAAAGCCGTCCATATAACGCATCGTAACGATGATCGAGTTGAAGCATCAAGTAGGCACGTTATATGAAAACGGACAGTCCACCGGCAGGAAAAACGCATTTCATAATCACTTACAGATAACCGTTGATTTATACCATCAGACTATCACCATATAAAGGCAATAATGCCGTAGTTCGCACGTATGTTATGCCAATCATTTGTCATCTTCTCCTCACGAAGTAACCTGGGACTTTCGCTCATCAGTCATAAAGGCTTTTGGTTTCACATCACCACGGTATTGCATTATATCATTTTTAAATTAGATCATAAATATAGAACTAGGCTCATGGATTAACATACCTATAGTTTGGCTAAAAATGCTGAAATATTTAAATTACATCCAAGGTGAATAAAATATTATTTCACCTATCTTTATTATTTATTAATAAACAATTTTTTTCTCAATTAAATACTCATTCTCTGAAATTTTTTTCATTCTTTTCAACTTTTTCATTCCATTATTTTTTAGAACTACCATAATTGAAAGCACTATCTCACATTTGAAATAAAAGCGAAGATGATTAAAGAAAATGTATAGATATATTGCAAGAGAAAGGGTTATTTTGTTTAAATTAGAATATTTCGAGTGGTTCGAAATATATAATGTTTGCCCTTCCAATTGAATCATGTCCACGAAGGAACTTCAGAAGTGTTAGTCGTGCGATCGTGAAATGCTTTTTTTTTAACAGTCCAGGTATACATCCCGAGTTTACTATTAGCTGCTTTATCATCTAAATTTAGCTATAAATATTTAATTTATAAATAATTTAGCAATAAATTGAGATTATTATATAAATTAAATATAAATATTACATCTCATTTCGTATGATTGGCATGTGTGCTCAAATTTGAAAATCTAACGAAGCGAATAAAACAGAATGCTGAATCATTTCTATAAATCAGCTCAAATTCCTAATTTTACGAGAGAAGTGCACGGCAAACATCTAAACTTGGTATTTAATACGGCATTGATTAATTACTTAGGACAGAGATGCTTATAGGTGGAATAAACTGCGTCGTTGATGAAAGTTCTATTCATTATAAATAAATACGACGCTAATTATTAGCACTCATTTCACATATACACCAAATAGGTTAGTATAAATAATTCTAGAGAAAAGCCATTTGTATAACAGTTTTCGTTGTCTCCTTGCCTTCGCTCCTAATTTCTATGTTTGGACGGGAAAATGCATAAAAATACTTCAATGAAGAAATCAGCGAACCTTTAGTAAAACTTAGACCTCGTTCTTTTTACTACTCAAAATAGTTCAGCGCATTTCATAGAAACATTGCGAAAAGGATACCACAACTAAAATATTCCCGCAAGACTCTTTCGAAAGAATCGTCAAATACAGGAGGTTCATCATTGCATCTCGACAATAAACCTTCCTCACTCTCATCTTCTTTAAATAACTGCTTCCAATATCCCTTGGTCCCCAGTTAGGTACCTGTTCCATCAAAAAACCATGCTTACTCCTTATTTCCGGAAACAGCCTTACATATGAAACAATACCCCCTCTGCTATTCACGCTTCATATTGTCCTCATTTACGTCCAGACTTCCAACCTTGCTCTTGCACACCGATATCTCTAAAGCTTCCATTCTATACTGGAGTCATCCACGATTGATTTAAGTCCCTTCATACACATTCCGATGCCGACCAAGAATAAAAATATAAAGTACCTAAATCCATATATATATATATATATATATAAATATATATATATATATATTATATATATATATATAATATATATATATATATATTATATATATATATAATATATATAATATAATATATATATATATATATATATATATATATAATAAAAAATTCAATACCAATCCCCTAGCCATTCGAATTAATAATCACCGTTGCACTACCAATAACCTCAATTTGAATCTCCCGGTGCCCATTCATGCTTCCACCCATAATAGTAAGTTTGACAGTTGTTTCCGCATTACGATAATTGCCTCAATTCCGCCTAATTCACCTGAAATCAATCTCCGTACTCTTGAGCTCGCACACATCCATTTGTTACATTGTAAACGCCCACCCGGTCTCAACCTAAACCTCTAAGGCCCATTTCTCGTGTGCGCGTGTGGTCCGCTCTTCGCGGATCGTACGTGTCCATGTGGGGTGGGCGCATCCTTTCCACATTCCAATTTAGCCCTAATTGTTCCCCTCCCTATCCCTCCCCTTAATTCCTATCAATCCCAACGGCCGCACTTCATTCTAATCTTCTGAGGAAGGAGGTCCATGCCTCCGAAAATTTAACAAGTATGTTTACTTTTGTGTTTTTTCTTTTTGTGTCGCCTCATCTGTCTGCTCTGTGAATTTTTTATTGTACGTCCAATGGGATTTTTCACCATTTTGCTATATATATATATATATATATATATATACAAATATAAATTCAGACAGAAGGTGAAAGAAAGAGACAGTGAACATACAATAAACAGTGAACACAACGGTGGTGTGGAGATGAAATGATGGTCGAAAACACATGGAAAAAATTTCGCCTTCCCGGTCAAGGCGAAATTTTTTCCATGTGTTTTCGACCATCATTTCATCTCCACACCACCGTTGTGTTCACTGTTTATTGTATGTTCACTGTCTCTTTCTTTCACCTTCTGTCTGAATTTATATTTGTGTATTTGCGCCTATGGCGTTGCGTATGAATGGTGTTTTGTGTATATATATATATATATATATATATATATATATATATATATATATATATATATATATATAGATTACAAAGCGTAATATTCTAGCTTCTTAAAGCTCACATAACTAAGATGAAGCTTATTTTAGGCGCATTCAGCTGATTTAACGAAAAAAATTACAAGCCAGCTAAAAGCCGAATGAAAATTTTACCGTTTCTTGAATAACAATATACATCATTCATGATTTCAGTTCGGCCTCACACATCACAACCGCATCCTCTTGATTCACCAATGGTGGCGAATGAAGATTCAAATTACCACATGAATTATAAACCGATTTATGCATCACCACTTGATAAATTAATAATCGATACACGTCAATGAATCAATCAATCAGCCTCTCGATATCAGTCCGATTCTCCTCCTCCTGCAGCACTCCACTTCCGCCTCCCCGTCCCCACAACTACTGCCCCTCCACCAGTGTGACTCGGCGACGCCTCTTTCTACACACCACTCCTTCCGATCCTCCCCCTCCCTAGTGACAGTCGCCGAGTCTCAATCCACGGCATCTGTCTCAACCTTCATCCCGGAAATGACGGAACTTTTCCAAACTCCCCCCCCCCCCCCTCCCCACACGTCTCCTTTTCCCCATTCTTGGGCCCCCTCTTTTCGGTTTCATTTTTCTCTCTCTCTCTCCTTTACTTCTCTCCCTCTTCCTCTCCTCCATCCTGCACAGTCCGCTTTCTGGCTCCTTAGCTTCAGCACACAATGAGCGAAGGGAAGGAAAACAAATATAAGGAAGAAAAGTGGGCAAGTTGGAAAGATGCCAAATACCACCGGAAAAAGTTGAACTGAACCGAGAATTGAACTACGGTCGTAGAGCGGTCACGGACAAATTATACACTCTCACACTATTCCGCTGACATAGCCTTTTTTTGCTCGACTTTTTTTTCATAGATAAGCGTTTTAGGGAAGGGATAAGACTCCACTAAAATCGCGAATTAATGATTTTTAAAATGTAGATGTAAAAATATGTGTAAAAATAGTGGTGGGTCAACAACGGACCTTGAAAAATTCAGTTTGCGTATAAATAAATATATAATCACATTCTCTTCTTTGATGCATAATTGCACAAATTTACCTACAATTGGTCTAATAAAACTGCTTTCCTAACGAACCATCTGATATTTTTTCACAAACCCTTCTTGTCAAACATTATATAGCTTCCTTTCGCGCCACAGACTTATTTTTAACGCCCGTTACACCAATTCAAATTAACGAAGTAGGTAATTTCCTACTCTCTCAAACCTTTTCACTCACTATATATCTACCTTTTGCCAGGTCATTTCACTTCACGGAGTTTGAGCTCAGATCAGTTGTTTTAAATTACAAGCTTTACTTTTCTCTACATTTTACGACACCAAACTCTTTTCATATCCTTTCCTTTCCGTCTAACACTTTTAAAAGGTGATAGACGTTATTTTTTCCCTTAAACGACCAAAAATCCGTTCCTTTAATCTACGTGTCCACAGCCTAATAGCACTCTTTGCAGTTTTCTCTCCGTAACCAACTTCCCTGGTCTCCATCCTCTCAAATCCATGCTCGGCTGCATTCTATATTTAAAACATGAGCCCTCTTTTTCTCTCAACGCTCCTCCTTGAAGACCAGGCTGCTCTACTTTTCCAAGCTGCGGATGTTTCCTCAAGCGGTGCAACACGAATTGCGCTGGGATGAAAACGAGCAAGATGAGGAGGTGCTTATTTTGTCCACCACTTAAATATTTACTCCCTTTACAAGGAAAAACAAAGTGTTTTCATGAATTCGTTTGAGGAACTGAGCTGGATAAGAAGACGAATGAGAATAGAATAGGAAAAAGCCCTCTAGGGTCAAATAAATATAGTAATAGCATTGTAAATGTTATTCTACCTTTCAGATTACTCCTATGGAAATCCCTTTCCTTCAATTCCCTCCATCGTTATTCGGTCTTGTCTTTGTCTTATTGTCTAATAGGTGAAGGCTGAAAAACCTTTTATGGACCAAGCATTTTCTTACTGATGATTAATCTACTCAGAACACCAATTGTAATAATATTCTCTTTCGCGTTTACCCATAATTCTCCTTTCTATCACACATGAAAATTCTTTTCGTTAGCAAAACATTCTCATGCAATATTCCAAGAATCCTAAGATCCTCTTACCATCGCCTACCATATTCGATAGATCATGCTTTTCCTCATAGTATAGAGAAATATTCGATAAATACCATATGGATTGGGGTTGAGCATTTCTCAGTTCAGGTACGATGAAAACATATGCGCTGAAATTCGATCAAAGCTAAGATTTGGAGGGAGAAATGGAGGTTAGGAAATTTCCACTGAAGCTGAGATTGGGATAATAATAAATTAGTAGATTTCAAATAAATCGAAGCCCAAGACGCAAAGTAAACGTTTGCGGAGAGAAAGGTTTTAATGGCTACAGCTTATGCACTGATAGACGGTAGACGGTACTGAGATAATAAACCTTCACCATATCAAATATTGGTGATGCCGATTTCAGAATATATTATTCTACGATAAAACTAGGACTGCATCAAAATGTCACCGCTAGTACCTTATAGTTGGAGCTTAGACACTGGCGAAAATATATTACGGCACGGAATGCCCAAATGAAACATTTAAAATGTTTTTGTTTACCATATTTATTTCCGAATATGATAGAGTTTATAAAGTAAAGACACCAGTATTTTTTCCGTTTTTTGATCCGTCAATACTTCTCGAGTTATAAGCGGCGAAAAACTGATGTTTTTAACCCTTTTGGACGTATATCGACTTCGTCCAATCACAACTGAGCCCGCGAAGCTACTTTGCCTTATCGCAATGGGGGGGGGGGGGGGGGAAGGGGGGCTGACTCTGCCAATAGGAGGAGTTGCGACAGGATCTGTGAAAGCAGACCTTCCAACACCCCCCTCCACTCCCTTCCCATTCCCTAAAAGTAGACAAAAACGGGAGGTGGAGTAGGTCTTAGTAGTAAGTCTTAAAGCAGCTTGTTTGGAGGGCGTCACCTATTGCTTATTTCAATTTTTGATTTATGAGTAAATGGCTCTGGTTAGATTAGTTTTTTCACTAAAATTTGTTTTTTGTTTCCATATAACAATTTCGTGTACAAAATTGCAATTTCGGTTCCGAGTAAACGCCTCCACAGACCTTAAACAAAAATTGTCATTTTCCTTTTTCTGACATCCATTTTCATGTATGTTGTAAAACCTTGTTTCCTTCCTTCCTTAACCTCTCTTATCTCACTCCGCCGCCCTTCAAATAATTCCCAACTCCCACGCGGAGTAGTGCACTGAAAACGCTCAGAGTGGCCGTGTGAGTGGCTCTCCTCACAGAGTCAAGAGGGTTTTAAAGGGTTGACCATATCGCTGTCCCGCGAAGACGGGGACTTTACGAGGGATTTACTCATTAACCAACTGCGCGCCAGGGGGGAGATCCTCGAGTCAGGAGGCACACGAGCCGGCGAGCAAACAAAATTACGAGCGCTTAGAGTGTCCTTCCGTAAAAGAGTGCGAGCCTGCTTACATTCTTGTGCATTACTAGCACAATTTCTCTCCACATCGACAGTAAAGAGATTCGAAATTATAAATAAATATATGTAGGCAAATATATACCTAACATTAAACGAGAGAGCTCAACTCACATCGTCGAACCATATGTGCATCAATAGCTAAGATCCACTCTGAGGTTATAAATAACCATTTCATCCATAGATTTTTAATACATCTCTATATTTATCCGATTTTAAGCAAAAACAAACCAATAGCGATTCCCATGTTTTTTCGAATTTAAAAATCTAATACTTTGAAATGCATTTACATTCATATGAAGAATTAGTTTTGCACGATAGAAATATTAAGATAATTACCAATATTTTGACATTTATAGCAAACGTATTAGCGATAAGGAAATATGCTCTAGCTTTTATTTAGTATGGTTCTTCCCTTTATATTACCGTGTATATGTTAGCCCTATACCACAAAGCGTACACCATGTCAACGACCTTGATAATTATTCCAATTCAGTATCCATAAATAGTAATTACCTATCAATCAATTGATAATTCACCCGTTTCATTACCAGGCCATAATTTTTCCATTGTGATTACGATAATGCTTATTATGAAAGATTTTCATCCAATGGCTTTCATAAAATAAAAATATCTCCGGCACCTTCATTTTTTCGGCATGATTCAATCAAAAATCTTTTTTCAACGGGAATCGATAGTGGCACATCTACGTAATCATTTCATTAAGCAGATAATTAATGCGTTTCGGGTTGTATCTTCATGAAATAACTTCCAAGAGCTATTTCCCAAAATATATTAATATCTGTAAAATCAGGTTAACGCTAATATGAATTAATATTCCACTAAGGAGTTCCCCATTCTATATTAGCATAAATATAGTGATTGGTACTTATTTGGCCTATTGAGCAACACTCTCGTGAGGCAAACAAGCTAAATCACGCAGCGTCACGCCATACAAATATATTAATATCTGTAAAATCAGATTAACGCTAATATGAATTAACATTCCACTAACGAGTTCCCCATTCTATATTAGCATGAATATAGTGATTGGTACTTATTTGGCCTATTGAGCAACACTCTCGTGAGGCAAACAAGCTAAATCACGCAGCGTCAAATGCTACTTATTCCAAGAAGCTTCCACACTAAATTCCATGCCAATATAACGACTGCAGCTCATAATCTGTGAATATAGCCCTTCCCACTTACATCCCTATTACCCTGATGGATCCACTTTGAGATTAGCAAAATGTTGAAAGGAACTGATATTGATCTCATAAGTAGAGACGAAATGATTTTAGGCTTCTCATCCATGCGCCAAGAATGGCGGTCTTACCGAAAGGATAGAGTAAGATACTCAAGCGAAGTCCTCGAGAAAGAAGGAAGAATTAAAGGTGGAAGAAGATTAAGAGGCGGCTGCGAGAAGAGAAACCGCTAACTACAAGAATGTCTTTACGATTCAGCGGCCGGAAAGTGCTGCTGAAAATTCCACGAGAATGGTGGAGGCAAGACTCCCAATCCCCTCATTCTCACGAGTCCGATTCCGACTCCGCATGTTTAGCGCTTATCGCCGCAACTTCTCGCATTAGTCAGGAATTATAGGCAAGGGGAAGGCTTCCTTTTGCCAGCACAGCATCGACTTAGTTTCCAATTGGGCGCCGCGTGCACAGAATCGCAGGCGACCGCGAATGAGAATCCCTGGTATCATGAGGAAGCTCCCCTTCGTCCGTTCCAAACTCATGTCTGCGCCAGATAACTCAGCCATATATACTTCAAGGAATAACTAGGGAGTTCATATCTGAGAATCTCTCCAACCAAAGACTAGGTAGCATATATTAATCGTAATCATATATATCCAATATGAGACACCGAAATATATTAACCAATTTTGACCCGAAGTAGATTTTTCTGTACGATGTTCGTTTTTGGGAAGATATACTAACACCAAGGTTAAAGATTTTTATCATATGGTGTGTCCATTATAAATTGCATGAAGGGAAGATGTTTACGTCTTATAATAACCAAGCAATATTTCATAATTTACAATTGTTCAGAAAGATACCAGTTAGGCGTATAAAAGACAAACAGTAATTTTAGAGCAATCCTCTGAGTTACCCATTTATGGGGAGTAAAACTAAAATTAAGATTTGAAAGACTAGTAAGCCGTGAGATTCATGAGCTTATGGCTTGGCATATATTCTTTCCAAACGTTTTATCCAATATGTTTTTTATTCTTCCCAATAAAGTAACCTTCGGTTAAGGTTAAGCCTCAGGCTAGATAATATTTTGTTTTCAGGTTCCTAACCATTAATGATAATAAGAGAGGCTTCATATAAAAGGTTAAATCTGGAAAAAATGGAAGCTATAGGAGCATTCAAGAGCAATAAACAATATGAAGAGATTAAACTAGTAGGACCAAACAGAGAATTTTACTTCGGAGCTTGTTCTGCATTTGAATGCCGAATCAGCCAAAACACTAAGAGATTAAAGGAATGAATCGTACCGCGAGTACTTAATCACGCATGTTATAAGGATTTCAGTATACCAAGATTCTGGCAATTCTTCAAGAATACCAGGATGATATGAATTCCCAAGCAAGTCTCATACGACACTTCCGAGTGCATGTAATTGAGATCAAAACATACCTACTCCTTCCATATCATCCTAACGGAAACAACATATTATTACAGGGCATATTTTACAATCGATTTGCTCACAGTGTAAGATCATGTAGATAGCCTGCCTTAGATATTCCAAATTAATTTTGCTTTAAGTTTGTAGTCGCATGACTTTAATGGAAATTAATTTGTTGGATTTGAATTTATTGATTGAATAGAAAATCTTATTAGAGTCTTAAAAGAAAATGTAGTAAAATATATCCAAATTATTTTGCTGTCATCTTAGAAGGATTTTACGGGCTTTAATGTATAATAAGCAAGCAATCTGTGGGGTCATTGTACAAGAAGGCATTAAGATAAAATGTGCCATTTCTTCCGCAATTTATACTGGTACAATCAGTTTTTACCCTTAGGCCATGAAAGGGAGTACTCGTGCCGGATAATGGCTAAACACGTAAGAGTGTAGTGAATAAACAGTTGGAGCCATGAAGTTGGTCCCCATTTTGATAACTGTATGGTCTCTAGATATGTAAGCACATATCACTTTGAACTTTGGACCTGATCTACCTGACGGTATTCTGCCATTGCATCCAAGAGCAATAAACAATATGAGAAGATTAAATTAGTGGGAGTTACTAGCGCTATCTCTTTTGATGACGAAATAATATCAGCACACAGAAGAATGAACTTTCGCAGGAGAGAGGTGAATGAAACGCAATTTAGACTAAGGAAACAGCTGAAAATGATACGGGGATAAACCCCCTTCATCAAAATTGACTGATAATGCACTCACGCTTTTCGTCTCAAAGTCCCAGGAGCTAAACGTAAAGCCAGTTTCCAGTTGGCGAAAAATAAATTAAAAAACGATATAAATACATATAAAATAAAAATAAAACGACCTGAACACAGGGACCAGCATATAGGCCGATGTATTTCCCTCATCCAGGCAAGAACTGCCGACCACTAATTCCACCACACTCAGTGGGCCAAGGCTGGACTCACCGCCGACCGACTCTAGGCCAGTGCCGAGAGTGACCTGTTGTCTCTCGTCCCATTTCCCCAGGCAAACAAGATATGAAGCACACCTGGATCGCCTATCCCGCGTATTCCCCACTGACCATTCCCTCCTCTGATGATCTACGCTATTCGAGAAGTGTATTGGACTGAACATTCCTGATTCTCGTAATTCTCGGGCAATAATTCCGCATTGTCATGACATGACAAACACCTGGTTGTTCAATGGCTCTCGGAAAGGAACAGAATGCTGGTTAGATCAATTAACTTCCGGGGCTGAAGACTATGATCGACTGAGTGAGTCCGAAGGAGTAAGGCTGGTTTGCTCTATCGAAAATGAGCCATTCGCGATTTAAAAGACCATATCACCCAGCCAACTGATGCTGCGGTAACAACTACGCATAAGACACCTCATTTACATCAGGGGGTGGAACAGATATAATTCATGTTTATAGTACTCCACGGATTTTTCCTTGCGTTTAGGATTGAAATTGGAATTTACAGTGTGCATCCAGATGATATTAATAGTAATCTGTCATTAAGTTGGTATTATAAATAAATTTTAGTGTATGTACGTAAAGCATGCTACGTAAAGGCTCAACCTCTGCCACGCACCCATGAGGTAACAAGGTAGTCAGGAGAGAGAACGTTTAGCGAAAGACAACCATGCTCAAACTATAATACCTATAATATGTTACCGTCATGTGGCAATTTAACTAAAACCTATTGAGGATAGACCAAGAAACAATCCTGTATTTCTAAGATGACGACGATTGTATGCTTAATTTACAGGAGAACATCATTGACAGACACAGGGTTCGTATCGTTATGCACAATAATCAATATACCACAACTTTTTCGAGGTGATCATGTATTTGTGCACGATGATTATATAATTCAAATGTAGAGAACCATGGGATGAAGAATGTTCTTGATATTTAATCCATAATAAATTTGCATAAATAATTTTGGCAAACACCTATAAAACGCTTCAGCCTCTTCAACGTCTATTAATTACTTAAATAATATAATGAGGATGCTTTCGAATACAAACATTTTTATATTAACGTTTTCGAATGAATGCTTGGATTAGGAAAATACTGAACAAACTTAATAAATTGCACGATGAATCGTATCAAGGGAAAAAGTTGATCAGTAAAATATATGCTGAATTAAAAAACACTGTATAACAAAGTTATACAGTGCTCTTGGCTGAATTCAAAGCTCTAGGTAAAATACAATGATAGTGACCTTACTGAGTTGACGAAAATTATTATGAAAAACGCACTCATTTAACATAAGTGCTAGAACGAATTCAAAGACCGCGAACTGGCCTCGGAAACTTTAGCGGCGTCACCCGCTGAAAATTGCACTATAGCAAAATGTTCCACAGAGAAAAAAATCATTCGCCTTGACCGGGATCCCGGTCAAGGCGAATGATTTTTTCTTTGTTTCAATAGGTTTTAGTGCTGTTTTCTCTGTGTAGGTTTCAATCTAAGGTGCATTCAAAGAAACACATAAAGGGACCTACGGAATTATGATGAAAACGTTTTAAATGTAACTTTTTACGGCAATAGATACCATTGCATGATAACTTAAAAATAAATAACGATAAATGGTAATATTCGCATTGATATGAAATATTGACTACCTGTATCAAATACATGAAAACATAATTCTAAATTTAAGCCGTAAAACTGATGATAGTATTACAAAATATTTATGAGAATACTATCTAAAGGCTCATCTGAAAAATTATTTTACTAATTCGATCCTAAATTCGGGAGAAATTTATCAGGTGCATAGAAGACGTAATTCATTATATTTTATGCATAAAAATATTAAGAAACATTCATCTCTGACCAATGTTACACCTCATTTTTTCTGTAAACCTCACATCACCGTCGATCTACTTATACATATTTTCACAAGTCATCAAACCATCCGGAATTAAGAAAAAAACATTTCCTAATAAAACTGCTGGTTTGCTATCCACAGCGGTGAGAATGGGTGTATTTTGAACAACAGAGTTTCGCCTGTAAGAGATAACGTGAAGATACGGAAACATTATTAACTCCGAATAAAGCCATCCATTTTCATTAGCATGACAAATGACCACAGCGTCGGCACATGGAAGCGTTACCACGAACTTAAAAGTGAACTTGCCTTCCAGACCTTTCATTTATCCGAGGCTGTTGCAACAACGACCTCCTCCTCCTCTGGCCTTCACGCCGGTTTCCCGACCGCTGAGAAGATATAGATGTCCCAAGAGGCCCAACTGCATGTTAATTCTCGGCATTCTCGACGCACCGAATGCTGCCCCATTTCTAAGATCCCCCGTAATCGCTTCCGCCAGCAGTCGCAACAGCTGGCGAGTAATGACCAAGGCACCGCCCTTCGAAGATACGTATCCCACCGGCCGGTTCTCTCCCGACTTCCGCGCACACGGAAGCTTCTAGATTTTGCGTCCTACGCGCAGACGTGTTTCACTGGTCCTTTCGACGAACTTTGCCACACTGCACTGCCATAAACAAACGAAGTTCTGAACACAATGGATAACTGTTGACACCAACTCGTCGCTATCTTCAAATTCATCCGAATAAAGATATTTTCAAATGAAATGCAGTGCCATTATTAAAACACTCGTATGCTTGTATCCTGCTGCTTTCATGAAGCATTGTGTCGCCACATGGAAAAAGAATTATGCACACAACGTATGTACTTCCTTGACAACGGGAATACGAGGGCACTCTAAGATGGCAGTCTATGAGCGCAGATATGGCGGAGACTCGTTACCCAGGGTAGCAACAAAATGGGAAAAGTAATCCGTCATAGTCCTCCCTGTCGGTGCTAACGTAATCGGGTGACTCCTAAGGCTCCGATGAGAGCACTGGCCCAGGCTTGTCTATTGCATTCCCCCATACACCCAATCAACTTGATCCCAGTCCCCGCCCATTTCAACCTACTTCCTCAATCTTGCGGCAGTTTTCCAAGCCCTACGGTTACCGAGCCGTGCGTGAGTCTCGCCTCCTCAATACCGATAGCAAAGGGGGCCGATACGAATTTGGAGGACTACCTTGCATGAAGAAATTCTCCGATTCGACACGTCAGCTTTTAACGCTCTCTAAAAGAACAGCAAAGCTATCATAAGATCGGCCTCAAAATGAGCCGCAGGGTCGTGAGGTGAAGCACGGTGGCTCACGCCGATTTCCTCACGGCAATGTGGTCCACGGTGAGAATCACCGCAAGTCGAATCGCAGTTCCACTACATAGTTCACTCCGAAACGTCAGCTCTAGCAAATATGGTGAGTGTTTCTGCTCTGTTGATAGTTTTGAGTTCATGATTGGATTCCAAAAGCGAGTTTGTACTCGTAACGGCATGTTTACACCGTTCAGACACAAAAAAGAGCAGAATGAAGTGCTCATATGAAAAAGACCAAGTCATGGAGAATTCATTTTCGTTAAGGAATTCCATGATGAAAAATTCGCAATCTAGTTTAGATTAAACCGTGGTCAGTTCAAGAAGTGCATGACCTCATCGAGAATGATACTGGCAGAGAGGGATGCAGCACTTTATTGCCCGTTACGAATACGGACGACTTCAAAGACTTTTCCTTCCGTTTTTCATCCGAGCTAAAATTGTAAACCACATACGAAAAACCAAAACCACCATAAACCTTCGCAAGAAACTGTGGAACAGAGATTTGCAGGGTCACCGCTAGCATAAACTTCGTCTCGTCACCATCTGTGCTCACTTTCTTGGGTCCAATCAGTTTGTGGTTCCCAAAAGCTCACCGTGAGCCACCCGCGTCTCATTCTGTGTCTGGTCTAATCCTATGACAACGGGGAGTATTCAGTGGTTAAAAATCAATTACTCTTTTCAATAGTAAACACGTTTATCCACAAAAAATTAGCTATATTTGGTTCTATCAATACTCCGGTGACACAAAAGTAATGTCTCTCAGGAGAAATAGTTCATATTTTAAATGGCATGCAACCTCAAAAGTCAGATCGTCATCACGCTGGCCTGACAACCCGAAGTAACAACCGTCTTATGTTCGAATCCCACCTTGGGTATGGCTGACATGATTGTCCGTGGATTAGAGTTGCGATTAAGTTAGGTTAGACGGTGCCGTATTACCTCAGCCGTTGGAGATTCTTAGAACCTATTTCTACTAGTACTTCGTCATTTAGTTATAAAATTGTGATATAACTTAAGTAGGTTACATTGAATGTCATACTCAATCAAATCACATTGCCAGCAATTGACAAATTAGAATAGCGACATATCTCAACTAAAAGATTCGTACCAAAGGGAAAAACGTAAGGCTAATCAGCCTTTTGCAGACTCATTTCCATAGTGTAAGCGATTATTAGACGGATATCATCAATACATTTTCTCACTGAATCGCTGTTTGGATTAAATTAATTATCGCGATGTTTTAAGGTGAATTCATCGAACGGTACATCATCAGGAATAAGTCGAAGAAATGAGGGGGATAGTAATCATTTACAAGATGAAAATTAAGATCATGAGTTAAAAAGACCTCACTCACTCGATTACTACTAATTATGAGCAAGAAAGAAATATGGAAGAGCGTAACTTCTTGCTAATATAAACTCAAGAAGAAAACTAAGCTTTAAATAGTTTGTCTTTTTTTTCTTAGGTACGTTCCTTAAAACCTGGGTCCACTCTCCTATCAGAGTACCACAAAATATTTTCTTCCAGTATTGAAAACAATCCTTTATGAAAAATGTTAACTTCTTTCCCTGCCTTCATTTCGAGGTTCAGAGGTGCATCCTCAACGGCAATTTTATTACACACAAATAATTTATTTTGTCATAACAAGTTGATATAAAATGGCCATAAGTAAGGAAACCAATGTAGAAATAACATTTTCCCCTAACATCAATGCATCTGAATAAGTTTTAATGAGTAATGCCAATTTTACTACAATCATCGGTCCGTACAATATTCACCATATATTGATTGAAAGACTTTAGAAGTCCAGTTGGAAATTTCGCCGTAATTTTATTCGCAAACTAAAATTCAGTATAATTCAGTTGAAAAGACGTTAACTTTCGTAGAGTGAGAAAAAATTCAAATTCCTCATACCTCATCAAGCTACACAAATCCTTTTTTCCTCAGCAATATTGGTGATTCCCCTTCATGAAGCATATATATTCGTGGCAAGAATGAAATGTCAGTTGAAAATAATTTTATACTCTAACCTTAAATCTAACTCTATTACTTTAATTCACTTTAAATATTAAACCTAAACTGATCCCTTGGATTGCAAAAATAATAACTGGATGATAAGTGATGAAATACTCAAGTGACCGAAAATGGACAAAGGTTAGCCCAAGTGTCATTTTACACTATGTACAAAGAGCAGAGTACAGATTAGACCAAGCAAGCGCATCGTGAACAAATGTTCACGTCAAGCTTGGCAGACATTCCTGCGTCTGCAAGTCTCAGCTGTTGTTGTTACGCTCTAGAGCCGCAAAGTTTCTGCTAATCGGGGTCGCCCTCGCCCTAAGCTGGAGTGTCATTCAAAAATCATGCCGCTGGAAAACTCAAGCCCTCTGTACGTGTAAGTGGTTTAGAGTCCACTGCACATGACTCTTCTGTTGTATAAACATAAATAATCAGAGGAGCAAACGCACAAAGGTCCCATTCATAACTTAAATTGTATGATATAGTTTAAGCGTATTTCCTCACAGCGGATTCAAATAATACCTGAGTTTAGTGAGATACTAACATACACTCGAAAGCGCCTCTGTAACTGAATTTTATAAGGGAACTAATTTTGGGAGAGGAATATGCATTTTCAAGCACATGAAAATTTTGCGACAACAGCATTGGGATAAGAATGGTATTCATGGTTATAACGTCAGAAGTTAAGCTTAGGGGATATGACAACTGAGGTCAGATGCAATTAAATATTTTAAATTCTATTACATCTGCAGTCAAGCCTAATAATACTTTTTACTGAAAGTGTTAAATTTGAAACGACCAAACTTGATACTGGCTGAAAAATGTGTTTTTGTTTTTAAAATGCTATACACACATGTGGGGAATACTTTTTTTACCGAGGCTGAGTGCCACAATGGGCGTAGGAACAACGTAAAGATGACAATTTCATTAGGGTAATTTTCTGAGAATGGGTAAGTGTGCGTTACTTTTGACGTTAGCGGCAGGTATTCACTTCCACAAAGCTGCCGTAAATTTCCCAACTCTCTCCAAGCTAAACTACATTTTATTTGCTCTAATTAACCGACCTATGAGGAGAGCTTGGATAAAATTAACCATTTCAGTTCCACTGACCTGAGGGGTACTCAGTCAGAAGACAAACACATGGAGTACGAATAATTTTATCTTGGTTTAAATCGCATATTTTTTTAACATAGTGTCCAAATAAACGGCTGCATGTCATAATGCATCAGACACTTCTACCTGACCATGGAATATATGAGAGCAAGACAATACATTATGTAAGTTAAAAGATTTATTCCATAAACTCTTCACATGTCCCTTTAATGTTTCCAACATTTGTGGAATTCGATCAGCAACATTTCTTAAAAAAATTAAGACAGAAGTTAAACTAAATTAAATTTTGAGCTTTTTTCATTTAAAATTTGTCCTAAATGAAGTCATATGGGTGCTGTTAACAAATAATTTACAAGGAAAATAAAGGTTCGGGATTCAAATATAGTCACAAATACCTTAGGGGGGTAAAATTAAACTGGGTGGATGCCATCACCTGTACTTTAGGTGAATTTTTCATGTAACGAGTATCTCAATAAACGATTCCCGCGTTCCGCTCGGTTACATCAATCATGGCTCATTTGAAAGCGTTTGCGATGAAACCGTGGGCTCTGCGATTCGGTCGTGGGAGAGGAACGTTTGGTTCGTTATCACCGAAATCTAACCCGAGCCAACGATCGACGGACGAGCCTGTGATGGAGAAACGGTCGCCTAACGAGACAAGGACGCATCGTTTCCCTAATACCATCCCTACTCTCTCTCTCTCCCTCTCCCCTACCCCTTTCTGTCCTTCGAACAAAAGGGTTCCTCTCAACTTTTCCGTACTTTTTCTTTTTTCTTCCCTCCTTGCTCCCGCTGTCGTCGCTCACTTATCATAACCAATCTTCCTTTCTGCTCCGCGTGGCAATCCCTCTCCTGGGAGAGGGACGCGAAATTTTTCATCTCCGATATCAACAGACTTTCCCTTCTTCCCTACCTCGTTCCCCGCCTGCCCATGAAAAGCACACCCCTTATCTCCTTCTGAAAGCCCGCTGGGAAAAATGGGCCATATGCATCGATGTCCCGATGATAAATAAGACCGATGTTTTTATGGAACGTGGTTTTAAAAATGTGCCATTGATTTATAGGGCTCATTCTCATAGCCTCAAAGTGTAATACATTTTTATAGCGCCCTTATGGTCCCTCTTCACTGTGGTGTAAGGGCATGTTGCGAAAGTAGGTATGGTATCACGTCGTATCTACGACACACCAGTGACTAATGCAGTTCTTTATTGTGCAATAAAATATTCTGTAACTAATTTGAAGACATCCGTTTTGAAATCAGCAATTAACTCACGGTAAATGGAAATAACGCGTATACTCAGACTCGGACACAAGTTCTGCACCACGATGTGCATGCCAAAGAACCAAAGGCCGGACACTAATTGCTAATGAGCTGTCAGCATTTCATGGAATATTGACCATCATAATACATTTTAAAATAATTCAAAGTTCACGAACTTGCCGTAAAACTTTAGCGGTGTTACCCACTGAAATTCCACAATTACAGATACTCCACAGAGAAAAAAAATCATTCGCCTTGACCGGGACTCGAACCATGACCCACTGAATTCTACCAGTTCAGCTACCAACTATATTTTTCCTCACTGGAAATCAGGGGGTCCGGGTTCACGTCACGGTCAAGGCAAATGATTTTTTTCTCTGTGGAATTTATGCTATTGTATGTACATACATTAAATGACGGATAAAGGACTTTATTTAATTATTAACCATCAAAAAAAGGAGTCATTCACCGAGCACATAACTAATACTAATTGCAATCCCACTCAGAACGTAGGGGCAACGAATTTATTCGAAGCATGAGGTTGTTAAAAACAATAATAAATAGAAAAATAATTCAGTTACAAATTAAGCCTGTTTCTTTTAAGTGGTCCAAGTCTGACCACAATGTATTATCTCTTCATTATAAAGGGGTCTAAATAGTTTTCCCAATCCATCTATGAAAATCTTACGAATCCATTTACAACGATTAATGACTTCATTTGGTGAAAGGTAACACGGTTTCCAGGTATTTTATATTTTTCTAACCTGATCTAAAAAGAGCTGTATCCAACCAAATTGAAAATTTGACCAAAAACTCCATTGGTGTAATGGTCCAAGACAGGCATTAAAACCCAAGGAAAAGGGAGTTATTATTAGTTTTTATAGACTGTATTAGCCAGAATGAATCTATCATATACAAATAGAAAATACCTGAATGATAACAAAAAATAAGACGGATGAAACAAAAGAGCTTGGTTTGTCGTTAGACTATGAGGAGAGAAACGGTAAAAATATAATACGATTAGTGCACATATAGAAAGAGACTACGGATGGAACGAAAAATCGATCAAACTGTTAAAATTACGCAGTTTTGGGTCACGAATTGGTATTTGTGTATTTTGCATACGTTAAGTAAATGAGGGCGGCAATGGTTTCCTAATACCTTAGTATCCTTCCTCTTGCAAAGTTCATGGTCACATAACTCAAACAGGGAAACGTTAAATATATCTAAAATTTTCATCTTTTCTCACCATCTCCTCCGCCAAGGATGCGTTGGCATCCTAAGTTTATCGTTTTCAATCCTTACACTGGCCGTCCCCACTGTATTAGGTTTCCAATGAACCGAACAAGTCTTCAAAAAGCCAAAGAGTTATCACGCTTATGCATCTAAGATACCCATGGCGTTAGCGAGAAAAAATAGTATTCCTCGCCGCATACCAGGGATAAGATGCAAATTTAAGGCCATATTTACATGTAAAGTTCAATCTACGCATGTACATAAATGATCCTTCCCTTACCTACCGATCTATTTCCAAGCCAAGACAGATTATACTTTGATTGTTAGATTATAATACCTACGTAAGCTACGTTGCTTTCATTTCCACTGTACTGCTTTATTAGCTGCGTAACTTGAACAACCCCATACCTGCATATTGCATTTTCGGGTAAATCTAAAATTTACGCGAGTGTTTGTATATTAGTCTGCTTCAAGCCGATAATTATCAGATTCTTGCCTTCGCTAAATATCGTACTAGTGTCTTATTTATTCCATTACTCCGGTGTTTATCAGACAGTCGTGTTATGTGCGGAACTCAAAGGTAAAATCTCTTCGAGTATCGGTGTATGAAAACTTTTTCATAATACAGCTGGCGAAAGCGTTTGAATGATATCGGGAGAACGGGAATCGAAACCCACTCGTCTTCAATTCTTATCCAGCTGACTTTAAGGCATACAACCTTACAATCTGTCACACACAACGACATAACTGTTAATTTGCCATTTGTTGCTGACAGCGTTGAAGAGGTGATTCATTTGATTTAGGCAATATTTTTGTTAATTATTTCACTTCAATATAGTTAGCCCATAGACAAATAATTCAGCTTCTGTAACACATCTCTCAGAAGTGTGTATGTATATAGGGTTTCTAAGCGTTGTCCCTCGTATTTTACTACGGAAGCAACTAAAATAGTATAACAACTTGCAATAGTTAACATATTGATAAAATAACCAATGAATAGTATTTAATAGTATTAGTGATTGAGCGCTCTAAAATTCACGTATATACGGAAATCTATGGATAGAGCAGAAGGTAACTACAACATTGAGGGCCGCACCAAACTTTCTGTCTTGCCTTAAATAGACAATATAAACCCGTACATTATCAACTATTGATTTTGAGTATCAATATATTATCAATGAGTATCGAGAGATTGCATCGATGCCCTTCTCAATCAAGCCCACTCCAGCCAACGCCAAGAGGCAAGCTGCCGCGCGCCCTCTGAACTCTTTTTTTTTCATCCCACTCCATCTTCCCCCTCCTCTCTGCTCTAGAGCTAAAAAATTGGGATCCTTTCTTCGCTCCATCTCGCTCTCACGCCATCCTTGAAAAAGCTCGCCAATATTTTTTTGCAGACCCGCGCCCCTCAGACCCTCCCGGGCAAGTCTGGAAATAAAAATATGGGAGGCAGGTCGAAAAAAAAACTGATCCATCGACCTGCAATCCAATGCCCCCACGCCAGTCACGCTTTACCACTTCAAATTAACGCACTGTTTTGATTCCGAGGGCTTGGGAATTTTCAAACTTGAGAGGTAGAGAGAGAGAGGTAGAGAGAGAGAGACCTGTCATTATTGCGTCTGCCCCGGCGCCCCGAGGCAGTCGCCAACCGTCGACGGGAAAGCAATGTGATCCAACTGCTAAGCTAGAAAACAGTCTCGACGAAGTTTCTTCATCGTCCTCGTCATCTGAACTGAGCAAGAAATGAGAGAAAAAAACAGATGGTTACGGATATTTTCCTTCCAAACCCTCTGCCACGGACGGTATTTCATTCTCCTCGGGCCATTGTCATCCTTCTGGAAATCGAAAAACAGCCTGAATGGTACGGTTCAATAAAAAATAAGTAAACTATAAAAATAAGGAACGTAGATTATTTCCTAAATATTTTTTTAATTTACGTTTTTAATTTCAGCAGATAAAACCTATACACTGCGATTGTAAGAAAAACTATCAATCCACAGCAAAAGCTATTAGAAAGTTAATAAACGAACAATAATATGCTATGTTACATGAACATGAGAATCATGTCCTTTTTCCCCATGTTTCAAAATAATAGCATTATCTATTTGGTTCATGAGTGACATGTTACCAATGGGATTAGATCACTCCTGATCAGTATTTAGCTTTTATTAGGAAAAGAGAATTTACTACATGCGCTGCGAGAGATAAACTTTAACACAGGTACAGAATCGAAAAATATTATATTTAGGGGTCCTATGAACTTTACATCCATAGCATCACCCAAATATTTTAAAACTACACAAGAAAAATGAACATGAAATGGATATATCGAATTATAAACGAAAATGTCCGATGAAAAATTGCTGAAAATGTGAATCTGCTAAAGACTACAAAGAATACGGGATAACGTGTAAACGGTCGTAACCTAACCCATGAAGGTAACAATCCTCAAGAGAAAAGTTAACTGTAAGAATGGAAAAGGAAGGCCTCGTAAGAGATATACTGAGCAAGTTGTTAAGGATATGAAAATGAAGAATTACGTAAATTTGAAGAGGTCAGCTGATTACGTAAATTTGAAGAGGTCGTGTAAAAATCTGCTTCAATCCAATTGCCACCCCATCATGATGATTACGATGGTAATAAAACTCTGCACTACAAAATCACTGAATAAAACAGTACTAGCCATGTACGCAAAAAAGTAAAAGCTGAATACGGGGAGCTCAAGAAGCATTACATCCTCAAGTTGGCACATATGTATGTACAAATAGAAAAGAGCGAAAATCCTTTTTAACCCTAATTAAGGACAATTTGCCTTTGAGAGGGATTATTACAGCTTAAAAACGCATCTTAAACATTCTAGCGCTCAGTTAACATATCTGTATAGCCGTGATATAATTATTAATTGATTATTTTCACACTAGCATGTATATACCTACTCAAAATAGTATCTGATGAAGAAGGTAAAAACAGAAAGGATAGTGATGATGAAGGATATATCTTTAGAAAAAATTTGAATGAACATTTCAGCTTTCACCATGGATTAGTAAAAAAAAATCACCCGGCGTTTGACACTTAAAATATGGAGTTTGTTTACTTATGCAGGAGCTCTATCTACAATATCACTTTCTAAAAGAGATCGAGTTACAGCCATTAGCCATATCCATAGAGAAAACTGCTAATACCACAAGGTTTCCATTGCAAATATTTACAGCAGTAAAGACGAGGCTGTAAGTAGCTAACAGGTCATTTGTCTTATAAATTCCACAATTTTATGATGAGTTCTTTAAAGTACATACAAAATATTCCATTTTCCCACCTGTTACCTTAATGTCCAAAAAAAAGAAATTCTATGGCTCAACACACTCCTAGATTAGGTAAACAAGTGGGTCAATATTTTTAAAGTCATAAGAAGCTTTTTTACACAAACTGGAATCAATAGACAACATATACTCCAAGTAGCTCTTGGAAAAACAGAGCCCTCTCTCTTACAATGGCTTAGCCTCTCTCTATCTTCATCCATTTTTGCAATTTTGACTTTCTCCGCTTCTCGTCTAAGACACTTTCCGCTTTTACACCTCCAGTGCTTCCTCTCCCTACTCCGCTCGAACACTCGTGGATTTGAGACTCCCTCCATGCACTTGGCCCTCTTCCATCTCGGTTCCTTATTCCCAAAACCCCCGCCACAAAATCTGCTCCCTATCCCCCACACCCCTCAATTATGATTTTTTTCATAGTTTTCCCTCCTCCCCGAGAGCTCCCCCCAAACCCGACCAACTCTTACTCCCCCAAGGCGGGTCTCTTAATTAGTTTCCAAAACTCCTTTTCGAGTGTCCTTGTTCATCGATCACATAGGCCCGCCCCCTTAATCCGCTCCCCATTCTCGAAAACACCCATCCCCTTCCCTCGTCGCCGAATCTCCCAGTGCTCCCCCTCCCCCCGCCCCCCCCCCACTGCGCACCCTCCTCATCTCTCACCCCCCTTTCACTCCCCCCAAATCCCATTTCCTTCCGCATTTTCCACATTGTCTCCATCACTGGTTCTTTTTCAATCTCCATCCTCGTCATCATTATCAACGAATCTTCACCGAATCTCCTCTTTCTTTGTCGCTCCATCCCATCTCCTCTTTCATTTGCTTCCTCATCTCGTTTATTTGTCCTCGGTTTTAGCCACCTACCCCCCCTACTATCTCTTCACCCCGTCTCCTTTCGTCGCGCTTCACTTTCTGGGTTTTAAATCTCTCTCTCTCTCCCTCTTTCACCAATTCCCTTGCTTCTCACACTAGTATCTCGTTCTTTTTTTCCTTTTCCGGAGCGTTAAGTCGCTCGCTCGCAATTCTCTCTTTAGTTTTATAATCCCTTCCGAGATGGCCCTCCATCAATTCCAGCGATATTCTCACCCTCAATGAGGAAAGAAACAATAGTTAAAAATGAATAAATGTTCTTTAAATATTAATCGTAATATAAACTGAGCTTTGCAATGATATGCCCTAGGGAATGCCACAGTTTAGCACATCACAAATCTATCTGAGAAGTAGTTCCTTAAGTGTTTTATTTCAAATAGTATCGTTAAAAGTAAAGTTGATGCATTTTTAAAATTAAATGAGAGATGGTGCCACCAATATTTGATCTAAAAACTGAAATTGAATACGCTGTACCTACTCATGATATTAAAATGAGTTAGAGAAAACGTTTATGCCCATATCACGGCCAAGAGTCGAATATATATAAGAAAATAACGTTGAAACTACGTGTTTTTTATCATATCAATTATTTAATGCAACATTTCTTTATGAAAATGCAATATTATGTTCAGTTCTCTCCTTACGAGTAACCTTCTAAAGGTTAATTTTTTCCAAATCCCCTCCCGTGTATTTTTATGGTTTTTTGCTCCAAAATTCTCGTTTGTACGCTTTGAAAAGGCTTAAGAAAAATGAAAGGCGAAGCGGTACCTTCTCTCGATCGATTTCCTTTGGAAGATTGTTTATCGTTTCCTTTGACTGGATGAAAATTGTGTGTCCAATTAGTCCCACTACAGGATTTTCTTTTTTTTTTGCTGGAGGGATTATCGGTCCATGAGAAAAACATTAATCGACCTTATTGCTTCGTTGAGACAAATATATGCCGTGTTTTTGGCCATGAGGATAAAATTTGTTCTGTAAAAAAGCAGCAGGAGCTACTTTTTTGTCTCTCAAAATATGATGACTTTCATCATGTTCCACGACAACCAGAATACGTTTCGTCTTCTACAGAATAATAAGCAGTAAAATTAGGTTTAAAAATCTTTAACGAACAACTGTGTTTAAAAATTAAGGTATAAATCAATGGATGGCATTTCAGGACTCAAGAAGTAGATAAGAGTTAATACTGCTAGTGGCGCAATTCTTCCAAAGAAGTCAAATTTTAATTTTGTCATATTTTTCTATCGCTGAGTAAAATTAAATGAATTTCTTGTTTATTTTTTAATTTGACGTTATCATAACGTTTCTAGATAAGGAAAATACCACATCATTAATGCATCGAAAACATTTCTCCAAATGTGTCTGAATTAAAGAAAAACTGAAATATGGATCCACCGACGAGAATCACCAACCTCGTATCAAGGGAATTAATTAATTTAGGCCAATTGCTCACTTATTAATCTCTTCTGCTTACCCTGTCTCCCTCTCCTCCAATCAACTTCCCAACTAACGACGCTTTCCTCATCCGACCTCATTAATATTCCCTCAAGATGAATCATTTTCCGCCGACTCCGCCTAATCAACTGCAAAATCAGCACTCGGACGAATGCCTAAGGAGCCGGGCATTCATACTACCCCCCACTCCCCCACGTCTTTGGCGCCACGTAACGTCTCGGTTTCCCTTACCTCGCAAACCCCTTCTCCCCTTTCTTCCAAACTCCCGTGTCTCCGTCCCTCCCCCGAAGAAGAGCGCCATTTTACATGTCCCCTAACTTCCGCAAACCACACAAGGTCCTCCGAATAACACACATCCAACCCCGACAAATTTTCCCCATCCCCCGAGCGAACCCTGGATCTTTCTCCACGCTTCCCTTCGGTTAAATGTACGTAATATTTCCACTCAGGACTCCCCCAACCCTTGGATCCAACATTTTAAAACCTTCAACCCCCTCCCCAACCCCACTTGAGCCTACCTCCTCCCCACCACTACATGCTACTCACAAGAAGCTGAGGAGGGAAAGTTGCGGTGTGGTGAAACGGGATGAATGAGAGAGAAGGGGAGTAATAATCTTAAGACAACCCTCGCCGTTCCTCTCCCTTTCCCAGCCGACAGCCGAAACCTCAGACTGGGGAAACTTGAGTTCGGATTCTCTTCCCGACGGAAAGAAAGCAAAACTGTGAGGGGTTTTCTGCTCCGTCGGATTTTGATGGCAACAAAGACTAAAGCGTCGAGGAAGAAAATACACTTTTATTCTGTTACGCTACTCCTTCAGTGGCGTGAGATAAAATTGGATCCGTCAATCGACCCTAGCTGATTCCTAAGAGAGGGAGAACGCTAACACAGCCATGAGCGCAAGGCGAGGGATTAAATATACCAGCGCTTCACGAATCCTGGATTAAAACTGACAATCTTATCTTGAAGGCGGCTTTTGATCCCGGTAGATCTTTGCTCTAGGTAATAGAATGCGTGAATACGATGTTGATTTTGGAGTACTTTAGACTTATTATTCCAATTCAATAAATTATTGAAGTTTAAAATAACTTTTAATACAAATATTCTTTCCACAAATATTCAAGGAGCGTTCCGGCAATATTTGGTTTAATTAGAGGAGGAAAATATTGAAAATATACCCAGAAGCAATCACTTTATATGTAATAAATATATGTAAAGGCGCCCTTGGATCTGGGAAAGCGAAGTACCTGCTCTGGGTCCCATCTTTTTGATGACATATAATCAAAGAAAGTATAAATATTATGATACTACTTATTCTTATAATTTCTTTACTGTAAAAATAAGATAAAATAATATAATGCAATAAAAAGTGATTTTACAATTCCGGGTAAGACCTATTATTTTTCCGTAGTATTTGTTCTCCGGGTCCCCATAGCCCTAAGTAAGAGGTGCCCGTGCATACATGAATAAAACAACATATATAAAATCATTCAAAGAAATACCAGGCAAGTATAGAAAATTGGACTAATTCTAACGGAGAAAATACATTAAATCATAAGGCAATTTAGACATAAAAGTTTTACTTGCATGCACCACCCTTAAATTCACTTTCTTTGAGTTAAAATTCGGGAAAAAGACAGAGAACTTCCAATGACACACCCCCTTGTAAAAGACAATGATAAACACGGACCTAATAACAGACAAGTATTGACTCTAACAGTCGAAATACTTCGAAAAACAATTCGATACCTATAGAACTCAATGGATATATTATTCATCTACCTATAATATTTGCTAACGTACAGGTGATTCATCCTACTGACTAACTTAAAATTTAAATAATTATTTACCTAACAACACCTAAAATTCGGAGGAAAATCATCAAGACGTTTACAGGTAATTAATACGGGGTAGGCAGGTGAAACAGGGAATCAATTCAGAGACGGTTCAAGCCGCAAACCTATAAGATCTTACGTTCACGTCCGATGTCTCAGTTGACAGTATATAGGACTTAATAAAATACGTCTTAAGGCCACTTTACACGATACAATTTTTTGCACAATTTCTTGTACAAACTCTTGTATAGACTGAACAAAATTGTATGTTTGTCTGAATGGAATTAGAACACGTTCTATTTCCCGTTCAGTCATTCAGACAATCGCACAAGTTTTCGTACAATTTGCCGCTTTACACGGTACAATTTCCTCATGCAAGAGTTTGTACAAGAAATTGTACGAAAAATTGTATCGTGTAAAGCGGCCTTTAAATGAGAGAGTACTAAACGACATTTGTTTCAACGAGTGCCTCCAAAATGCAAAAAGTTTTCACAATAGCTACAAACGATGTAGATTAAGCTATTGACAACATGATTGAACGAAAAATGCACGATCAGCTCACAGCTAGCAGAGGTATTCGGGACGGTAATCTTCCAATCTGGCAACCCAAGGGCCGCTGATACAAAAGCCACTTTGTGATTGGAAGCTGCGTTTTATTAAGATTTGAAAATTAGGGTTAGATGGCGTTGTATAACCTTATTTACTGGATCATTAAGAAGCAAATTCAACAACTAATACTATTAGTTTATAGGGATTATGTAAATCATCACCTGCGTAGTGGAGAACAGCGGTGGTAGATAGCAACATGACGCACGGGTTTATATTACCTACCAGGGGCCGGGTTAGTGCATTGGTTCTGACCTCTCTCGGGGAGGGCTCGAGTTCACCGAGAGGTTAACCGGCCCCTACTTGAGTACTTTTTGGAGGGAATGCAAGTACAGTACTCCGTCCGTCGAATGGGATGTAAAGCCGTGGTCCCCCAGGCGCATTACTTTAAGGATTTCGAACTACCCGCGAATACCTTAGCGGATTTACCCGCTGAAAATGCACAATAGATTATTTTAGCTAAGAAAAAAATCCACCTTGACCGGGATTCAAACCCTGAGCGATTCGAATAAGGGGGTCCAGGTTCAACTCAAACCGGGTTCGAATCCCGGTCAAGGTGGATTTTTTTATTTGTGGAAATCATCTCTTTCAAAAGCAGGCCAATAGTTACGTCGGGATACTCTCCACCCCTCCATCTCCTCCCTACCCTACCATCCCCATCCTTATACCTTTTACCCCGGTCTGAAGCTCATGCAGATGCGGATACAGACTAGAAGGCACAGATGAGAGATTACCTTCCAAGTAAGATAAATTGCAATGATTTAGAAGGCGCGACAGGAAATAGAAGTGGAGTAGCGGAAGAACGGCAAAAAAATAGCAAAAAATTCAAGGTGGGGGATGTTTATCCTTTAGAAGGACCGCGAAAGATTCACACACAAGGGGTGCTAAAATGGTCAAAATTCAGGGTTTAAATCATGAGAAATTTAGGGATAAGTAAATGGAGGGAGGATTTGAAAACGATGTGAATGGGAGTGAGGTAGACATGGAGGGAAAACGAAAAAAGAGAGCGAGCGAGAGTGGAATAAAAAGGAAATGAGTGAGTAAAGTCAGAAAACGTGATGTTTCCCCCACCCTCCTCATCCACCTCCTTCAATCCTTTTTGCTACTTCAAAACAGAAAACCCTCCTCTCAAGAAGGTGCATAAAACAAAAGCACAAGAGAAGAGGAAAGTGGCTGGTCGTTGCAACATCCAGCGCACCGGAGAACAAGGAGAGTAAAAGGCAGATTGGGTGAGAGGGAGGAGATGGGAGTAGCGGAAAATGCGTCAACCCCTACCTCCCGCTTTTCTCCCTCTCCTCTTCCCCTCATCCTTATTCTCCAACCCCAAAATGAGCGCTTAGCGGAAATCCACTATCAAGAAAATTTTCCTTCGTGAAAGGGGCAAGAGAGCGCGGTAGGATGGAGACACTTTGTTTCATACCGCTCCGATGCTCCATAATCAACGGAGAGAGCGGTAAAAATGTGATTTTATTACATCAAGACACCCCTTCCCATTCCTGGTGTCTCACACACCATTTTTTGTTTCCTTCACGAGGGAAGGAGTTGCCGAATCTTAACGCTAAGACTCAATGGACTCATTTCAAGTTCCACTGAAGCTCACTCGTTTTGAATTAGGAGCAAGTACCACTCAAGAATGCAGCGCACTGAAATAAACACTAATGTTGAATATGCTCGATAAATCTGTTGAAAGGCAACATTTTTGTAGAAAAGAAGGGGAAAGTAACAGCCTCGACTGAATTGTTAAAATCCTTATGTTTATCTAATATGCATTTAAAAATTGATGGTTAAAAAAGTTAGGCATATGGCTACTTTCATTTCACTCATATTATCAGAAAAATTTTCAATCCACATTTGATTATCGCGTGATCGTGGGTAGATAGGACGGCTAAAAAGCAATTAAGTGGATTAGAATGGTGGATTTATAGCAAAGAGATCTCAATATAATGACATACGTATTACGTTAAATTCGGAAGCGGGAGTGAAAAATAAGTGTAAACGAAGTACATAGATATCTAAATTTTACCCTGCGATCCGCCGCAAGAGTGAGTTGCTATATTGGTTCCCAATGTTGAATCTACTCTACATTTTACCCCACCGCATTACCCTACTTTTGACCTTAGAGTAAGATTAGAGAGATATATTGCTGTGCCAATAGATTTACATTGCCATTTCCCCCGCATATCATACAAGAACATTATAGGCAGCAAAAAAAATCATAGGTAAGTGAAATATTGTCTGCAGTGCCTGATTCGTGTTGTAACATTACTAACTCATTCGTAAGAATTCATATGACTTTGTTACAAAATCATTCTACTCCCTAAATAAATCCTTAATCCTCGGATCTCCAGATGCATGCAAATAGTGAGCTTCCTTCGCAAAAACACTATTACGGAATGATTTTGACTTAAACTTAAAATAATATAATTATAACTGTTTTACGTTCCACTCTATCACCATAAATGCTGTCACGGGAGCATTTTATTATTTAAAATTTAACAAAACCTGACTTCTAGCTCACTTTCGCGAAAAATGCAGCCAATATTTTCTGGCACAGGTAGAGAACGGCGCAAAAAGGAATGTCCATTTTCTTTGCTAATGCTTGATAATAGTTACACCATGCAGAGCGAACAAATTACGAGACAAAACAAAAGGCTTTGACACATCTCCAAGTTTCTTCGAAAGGATATTAATTCAACCATTAGTTTCACATAGCATTCATTCATCATTTTCTCCACTTCTGCACTCGCTTTTTACATTTCTCTCCGCTCGGCGCTGTCACATGTTTGGTACTGGCGGCTGACCTCTGAAAAATAACAGCTCTAACGGATCGCAAACTTACACACATATGCGTGGGAAATCGCAAAACCTCGGTGCGGCGCAGTGTAAAAAAAAACATTTGGGGGCGGCAAACACACAAACACCGGCGTCCCACGCGATCTGTTACTTCGTTTTTTTCCGCTGCAATCAAAAGGGGAAAGCTTGGGTTCTGTGTGTGGGAGAGGACCGATGGGGCAAGGTAGAAAAAAAGGGTGCTCCGGTCACCTCACCCCCAAAACATCACCCCTCCGAAACAGCGTTTCAATTAAATATCGCACGTTTTTGCGATGGTGCAATTTTACGCCGGAGCACCCCGGCAAATTGGCGCCCGGAATGGGGTAGGGGGACTGGCGGGAGAAGAACGTTAGGGAACGGGAGGGAGAGAAATCGGTTGTTTGCAGAGATAAATTCGGGAAGGGCCGCGAAGAAAATGGGTTGCGGCGGAAGGGCGTTCGTTGGTCGGGGAGCGAACGATAACACAGACGCACACCGAAACCAGGAGAGCTTTGGCATAAACACAACCCGGCCACACACACAACCGGCGCTACCGACAGAGTCGGCGGTGGTTAAGCCCGCATGCTTTTGATAGGTCGTGATTGGATGCTAAAACTTTTCCGGCACGAAAAGGGCTCCCGTGAGACCGGGCAATCTCCCGGAGTTATTCACATCCGAAATCGCCACACTAAGCGTCGCGTCCGGTTAGAGTGAAACGTTATCTGCAGCGCGGTATCGATACCGCACAGAGGGTGAGAGGAAAGCGTTTGTGGCGGAGGTGAAAGGGGGTGGCGATAGAGCCGGAGGGATTGAGTTTTAACTACTCTGGCACGGCGGTAGGTTGGGTGGAACGAAACTTAAGCGGGACGAAACATCCGATCCCTCCTGTTTCGATAGGGGTGTCTCATTAATTTATCCCTACTCGACCGAGGCTAATAAAACAAAGAGGAGCACAATGCTCGATTAACTTAGAAGGCAAGAATATATCCACTAAGAATTTTGTTTATTAGTAAGAAGGTGAAACGGAGATTGTCTGCACACTTTTCCTGAAACGGGGCAATGAGTTAACAAAGTTTAAGTAAGCCTCGTCGAATAGATATTTTATCTAATAGCAAAGAAAATATTATTTAGAAATTCAACTTCTTGGTACGTTTATCATGATTTAATTAAGGCAATTTTGGTGATGCTTGAGCCGAACACAAGTGTACGTATCACCTTGTTTATCACGTACAGAAGCATGCATATGTTCAAAATACTAGGAGGGAATAATGGAAATGATTTGAGTTAAATTACTTTACTCGTGATTATCGAGTGCGCTCTCCCAAAAAAAAAGGTTAAGTGAAAAAATGCGTACCTATTTTCTTTCAGTATTGTTATACTTGCTAAATATTTTTGCAATATTTCATTTCATACAATTCATTTATTTACGTTGCAGGAAATCATAAAATACACTTTCAAAAATCTACTGCATCAGGTTAACAAAATGATAATCCATGGTCTAATTAAACCTTCATAAAATAATATTCTTAAATCTAGCCAAACAAATACTTGGACGCAAATGCAGCAAAATGGCATTTATGAAAGCAACATCGGTCACTCTTATTACGACAAAAACGTGCGACGAAAGAGTTGACACTAAATAATTTAGAAAAAAAGAATGAGGTTTTCGTTTTAATTCATGACACTGACACTTCTAATCAACGTCATTAATACTAATTAACTCATTCTTAATTTGTCTAACAAAGTATTTCCGGCTTAATTCAAATTAACCTCTGAGGATCTGCTTACATGACACATTCTGGGGAACGATGATAATTATTATATCCCTTTGCCAGAAATGCGCTCAGTAAAATAATGGTGTCGGGGATTCCCACCCAAGGAATCTTCCCAAATTTAATCAAGCGCATAAAAAATCGCCTTCGTAAATACCTCTTCGTCCCCAGCCCGCACTAAATATTTTATTCCCACGTACATAAAACACGACCCGCTGGAAAAAGTTTGAGATCCTTACTTTCCTCCGACACCGATATTTTTTTGGGGCGGGAATTAGCCACAGAAATGGAAAAAGGAGGAGGGAAAATGACAATGCAAGGAATGGAGAGCGGGAAAGACGGCCATAAGAAAAGATACCAGCAGGGATAAACAAAGTAAAAGAACTGAGAATCGGTTGATAGAACATAAACATCCGGAACATCTTTATTTTTTTATTTAGCAGGGGTAGGAAAGAGGGAAGAATTCGTCATAAACCTAAATAAATAAATATGCCCGTGAACTAATTTCATTTATGAAAAATTTTAAACAGGTGAGAGGAATGGGGCAATGAGACTCACCCACCCTGGGAAAGATAATAGAAGGTAAGGAAATAACGGAATGGAGAAGCCATTTTCTAGTTTCCTAGAGGAATGGGAGGGAAGAGATGAAATGAATACAGGTAGAACTGCGCGAGAAAATTCGAAGGGAAAAGGATAGGAATAAATGGACGAAAAGAGGAGGGAAAAAAATTTTTGCAGCTCACCTTCATTACGATGTGGATATAAAAGGGAAGCCCAAATCGTTGGGATTTTTGCAAAAGAATTTAAAGGAGGAGTAAGTGGTGTTGCGAAGGAGGCAAGCTGTGTAGGCAGCCAGCAGAAAAGGAAATGCGAAATGGATTTAGCGGTCGGGGAGATGGCAAAAGGAATGGATAAAGAGAAGCGGGCCCTGTTATTCGCCCCCTTTCACGGGGGACAGGAGAGCTGGGCGTGAGAAGGGGTTGGAAGGGGGGTGAGGGCGAGCAGAGAAAAGGAAGGAAGGAGGTGGGTGAGTGGAAAAGATGAGACGGTTAGAGGAGTTGGCGGCGATTGATATTCCAGACATTTCCGTCAAAATGCAAATTTCACCTTCTTAACGCTTGAAGGAGGAAAAGCACAGGGACCGTCTGCTCGCGTGTGTTTGAGTGCGTGTGTGTTTGTGCTAGTGAATGGCTTGAGGGAGCCGAAAAAAATGGCCGAGGAAGTATGAGAGGACGAGGAAGGAGAATGACAGAGGTATGAGAAAGGGATATGGGTTTTCAGTGTGTCAGAATGTGGGAGGGAAATGGAGTAGGAAGAGATGGGGAGGTCAGCAAAGGAAGCGGGGTTAGGGATGGGGGAGGGAACGAATGGAAGCGCTCTTGAATGCAAAAAGATGAGTTTAGGGCTGGTGTAGAATGAACAAGGCAAGGAGATATAAAGATATATATGAGTGAGAGGAAAACAAGCAGAGGGAGTTGGGAGAGGATGTGGCGACGTTAGCATGGGTATTATAAAAGAAGGTGTACTTGTTACGAACTGCGATAATTTTCAGCTTCAATCTATTGGAAGGCTAATACGGAATATCAGAGAATAAAGGATACCAATGGAGTTAATAAACCGGTACAAATGAACTTTATATAGTTGTCCTAAGATGGTGGTTCAAAACGTGCAATAAATCGCGTTACTGAATGAATAAAATCGAAGAATTGTCTCAGTGGTGTGTCATAAATACAATATCTTGCAATTTCGTTCACGAATTCAATTTTAATCGGACCCAGGAATGAATACTCAAAACTCAACACGCTGTTCTTCTTAACTTATATGCCTAAATGATCAAAACAGCTGAGTAGCCAATTTAATCTAATACAAATCTGATAAAACAATTTTTTTATTCCTACAAGGAAAAAATTCTCCTCAAGTCCTGAAATATATCTTCTCGTAGTCACGCATGGTCAAGTTTTGACACAAGGATGATAAGCAGGTCGAACAGAAAAAATTACTTGCAAAAATATTAAAATCAATGCAATAAATTTCATACCGTCATGTGACATTATCGTGGAAGATGGTAGAGATTGGTAAACGTGAAAACTAGCATAATACATTGAGAAGACAACCAAATGAAGTATGTCTATTACACAAAAGAGTAAAGTTCTGCAAAAATAGCCGGCCACAGAAGCCAGGTTAGCGTGCATCGCCAACCTGGGATTGGTATGATCATGAATATTGTATTTTTCTTAGGTTAAATGGTCAAGATTGGACGGTGGGATATAATCTAGCCGTTACAACACCTACAACCCAAGCCTTATATCAATGCTGCAATATTAGTATTACATCCTGAAAATCCAACAACTGCCAGAGTGAGTGTAAAGAAATCCTTCAAATATTTAGAATAATTCGACGCTCCTGCTTCTATCCCACAATTATTGCATTTAAAAATAAAACTTTCAAAAAACCATTTCTGCTGCATAAAAAATAAAATGGGAAATAAAACATCGTGTTCAATTCATGCCTGCAAGCCAAATGTTAAAGATTTCCATCAAGTGACTCCAGATATATTCCATTAAACTCGTATAAAGCATGAGTTGAGGAAAAAGCATTATGATAAAATTACTGTAGATGGTGGGAGGTGCTTCTTTTTTGAGAGAGGGATTTAATGGAATTCCAAGGGGTTTTCAAAATAAAACCCTTCGTGTCACTGTCACTTTTTGCTTGAAAACTTTCACCCCTCGGAGACAAAGCGAGGGTGCCTGTTTCGCGCTTTAACCAACACTCCTTCGCAACGGTTTAGGACAACGTCCTTCAAATATCACTTTACATTTAAAAAAAGAAGACTGAATATTCATTCTCTCTGATACTATGCATGAATAGTAATGAATGGGTTAATTTAGTTCGTGCGAAATTCCCGTAATTTGTCCACAGAATTTTTTCCAGGTGTGAATTCATTTGAAAAATGGAAAAATGGCGTTTACACTATAAGTAGCCGAGGAAATGGCACGCTTGTAAAAAATATTTCCGACCTCAATGAATTTTAATTGCAGATCTCCACTAGGAACAGAAGGGATATGCATGCACATTACGTTACAGATAATATTTCCCGCGTTATTGTCTACGGTACCACTGAAGTTGGACACGAAGTATTTTCAATACCTTCAACGAAGATGGAATGATTCTTTTGCAGTAAGAAATATGGTTTTCCTGTATAAACTACGCCCAAAAGAAGCGGATGAAATTGTTAAAATACCATTCTTCATGATTTTGTGAAAGAGTCAGAGTGTTGTAAAGTTACAGTCAGGTATTGTTGTGTTGTACAAGTACAGTTTGTTGTTTACGGTCCACATATACCAAGAAAGTTGAGAGGCAACAAAGAATGAATAAACATATTAGCCGTACGGATTTTACTTAAACCAATATATTTTCATTTTAAGTTTCTCTTCTTCCAGTAGTGTTTATGAAAATACCATTTCAATTAACCGCATCAGTATTCTTGCAAGAACTATTCTGCAACTATTATAGCCCTATTATATTTCTGCAACATTATCAGATACTGTACGTAAGGACTAGGAAAGAAAAACCTCGAGTATTTAGAGGAAACGTATCATAGCCAGACATAATATTCCGACAAATCCTCGATTCTGATTCCTTGCGCCACGATAATCCCATCATCGTCCTAATTTTCGGATTGATAAAGGCAATATCAATTTTACATTTGGTAGTATTATTGAAATACTAAGGATGAGAGCAGGAAGATAATCTACTACGTTTAACTTTGCGCTAAGGAATCCATAACACAGGATCGAGACAACTCAGAAGAGGAAAGAACACGAAGTTTTCGTAATTTTCAAACTGGAAACGGGTTTGACTGGCCATCAATCGTTTTTCTAACGACTACGACATCGCACTCATCAGTCTGAGGGTAAACGTTGACCTTCTATGACTTGATAATGTGTTAGATGATTCCTTTAGCAAACATTATTGACGGAGACCATAAATGATTAGTAGATCAGTGATTACGACCTTAATTTTATTTTCCTTTGGAATTCGATACCTTTGAGAGCAAAATTCTGACAATGGTAACATAGAACTTGACCTGTAATTGTATGAAGGACTTACACAGAGATGGTAGGAAAATTTTAAAGAATAGTTGTATAAAAGGAGCGGAAATAATGAATACATAGGCTTCAAGAGAAAGAAAGGAGAAGGTAGAGGTAAGAGTTAAAGCCAGTTAATATAGGCACTCCAAGAAGAAAGGCATACTCTGCGGCACACTCAACGGGAACGCAGAGGAAGAGGCATCAAAGAAGGAAAAAACAAAATGGCTTCTCGAGCAGATAGTCGGAATAACTGGGAGAGAGATCGGCTAAAAATTGGAGATGATCTCGTAGACAGAGGGGAAGCCATTATGCTTCCGATGGAAGCCAATGGGCCTTATTATTCCACTCCAGCAAATACGTTAATTGATCATTACCAACTCTCATGGAGTAGAAAAATATTACAAAATCCATTACATATAGTTACTCTCTGGTGGCTTGTAAGTTATACTCATGTGGGTCAATACATGCATTAGCAGATAACAGCGATTTTACTACTGGCTAAATTTTACGATTGTACTATTGGCTATAAAAAAAATAGGGCTGCAAAATCCTTATAGATGATATATTGAGCTTTACTTACTCACCACGAAGGGTATATGCGTAATGAGTGTACTATATAAAAGCATAATAGCACACAGCTAAAAAACAGCAATTAAAAATTTTTCTGTAAACCAACAGGTTAGATGAAAAATTCTCATAGAATATGATGACTCAGGAAAATAAAATAACGCCATAAATATATAGTAAATACTGCCAACCAACATTGCTACCAAGCAGTCATTTGTAACGTGGAACAGCATCTTAGGTAGTGGCAGACTCCAAAATCATAGATTCCTGTGACGACACAAAAAAGTTAAAGCGGTACTACTCATCGCCTTGTATTTTTCAATGAAGATCAAATCATCGTACTGGAAATGAGTTACGCTAAAATAATATTTCTATTATTTATAAATGCTATCAGTCACAAAATCGTTCTTTCTATCTGTTCTACTATAAAATAATTATTTTCTCATTTGCACAGTTACCTAAGTAGCATATTTAAAAACATCTGCGAGCGTAACAGTTTTGACTCAATAACGGAATAAAAAAATGACAAAATGGGGATAAACATATCAGACTGGTACAAATTAACTAAGCAGTGTATCTTCTAAGTGAGTGATTTAACGGAGGAAGGAACACTGATGGTCAAGTGCAAACAGGTTAGATTTGGAAAGGGGAATTGGAACGAAAGAAGAATGCGGCGGAACATAAAGTGAAATGATGAAAAGGCATATTTGCGAGTAAGGACTTCGTTCTACTTTAAATTTTTCCCCGCGGACTTACTAATAACGAGGGCCATTAAAATGCACTGTCTCCGTTTAACTGCGGCGCTCATTACTCCAGTGCAGACAAGACCGAACGTCATCATTTCACCCCATGTTGCGGCACTGAATTAGGATAATATGCGGTGAACGACATGCATGCAGAAAAATGCCGCAACATCCCCTGTTGTGTCCCACCGTGCGCAAAAAACTGTGATCCTTCCTTGTATTACTCCTGCACAGCCATCTCTTTCTCCTCATCAACCCCACCCGAGCCAATTCCGGTCTGCTTTTCCGCTCCAGCTACCGACACAAACTAAAACTCGTGCCACCCCTCGCACGATGTTTATCCCTTCCTGACGCTCCTCTCCCCCGTGGGGTAAACATCGAAAACCCCTCTCCACTCATTCTCATGTGTCCGCTATAAAAATTTCCGTTCTACATCGGTACTCGCTCTGCGCTATGAATCGTGAAAAAATACGAATCGGTACGTTAGAAATAAAATTATTCTTCCCTCGAAGCTTTAGGGTCATCCACTCCGACGAGGACATTTTGCGATCGCAATGGCTTCATGTCCATGAAGTCCAGGGTCCATGAAGAGCTTCCCATTCTAATACACAAAATGTTAACTGCATAGTATGCTTCCATATTTTCCTCCCACACTACGATGTGGTGTAATCTTCATACAGAATTCTAATATTGTGCCTGCTAGAAAATGAAAATTATTATGCTTTATTCCGTGATTTAATTTATATTACGATTATTTTTTGAACTAAAGGTTGAAGAATTTTTTTTAAACGAGTAGAAACACAATATTTACGCTAGCCGGGTAACAGACTTCTAATGCTAAAATTTAATCTAAATTTTATTGTAGAGGTAATTAAAGCGTTCTAAGCTTATTGATTCAAATATTCGAATATTTTTATCTTCTCCTTGATTCCCATATGTAGGTATACTTCTTTGAATTAAGTGATAAAGTTGATATATTTTGAGTACCCTAATTGTTGTCGCGTGACGTGAACGAAACATGTAGACTTGTTCGCCAACTTGAAGCTATACTGGAATAAGAGAGACGTTATGGCATGGTTACGATACTATTTGTTTTCCGTATTTTGGTGTTTGTTATACTTTATATACATTTGATTGATGTTCTTCAGAGCCATAACCATCATCATTAGCCATCAATCCTCAGATTGGTTTGACGCTGCTCTCCACTGAGTTATTCTATCGGCTAATCTCTTCATATTTACGTATTTCTTCTCTCTCACATCCTTCATCACTCGTTCCACATATCTCAATCGAGGCCTTCCTTTGCCATTCAGAACCATAATGTGATCTTAATCGCAATCGCTAATCGTAAAATTAACTTGATCAAAATCAACTGATTCTTCAAAAACAAAAAAATAACTGAAAATGAAAAAGGTTTCAACACTTTCTGAAGTGAACCTAATTCAGAGAAATAATATGAAATAATCCAAAGTATGAATTGATTAATTACGTTTTAAAAGTTAACATTTTTGTCATATAAGTAATATATATACGATCTCCCGTGGAGCGCGGAGCAATTTTCGTCACTCATATATGGAATTATATTACTGCACGCAAATTAAGAATAAAAAGACTCATTTGGTTATATTTATGGTAGATCGTCGTGATTTTATTTTAAAAATTATCTATTAGTGAGACACTTTCCTGGGTAGTTACTTTGTGTGGTGGCCCTCATAATCAAGAGTTGTTATTTTTTTGAAAAATTTAACCACACTGACCCACCTGTTTTCAAGCACATACAGAATTCACAAGCATTTTAAGTAATTTAAAAATGAAAGTATTCATTAAAATGAAATCAAAAGTGGTTTAAATGCACCCTAAGTGCAGATCAATAAGTTTGGTTTCAGCCAATTCCCACTGAAAAGAGAGAAATTCACGGAAAGAGCGGTGGTGGAACTCTCATGAACAAGCATCGAAGGTAAACCGCAAACTCTACGGAGTAGTGCGTTCAAATCAAAAGCCGATTTTCCGGTGATTACGGATGCTGCGTCACCAAACAGCATCATCAGCCTACGCTGATTTACGAAGAGAAACTGCGGGCGCGGTCGAGGTAATCCTCACGTAATTGCCTTCAAAAGAGCTGCAGGTAGTTAGCCCTATTTTTACCACGTAATACAATGCAAATTTAAACTACACAACTTCCATGAATTATATTAAGCATACGACCGGTTTCTCCCACCATTCGACTATCACTACGTACACTGAGGTACCAGTACCATTACATAAGCCTTAATAAGCACTAGGCCTTGTGAGGTGCACCAATCACTGAGACTGTTTTGTGCGGCTTAAATAAAACTGAAAGTTGCAATGTTCACAGTTTTTTTCCTTTTCAGCATGGATACTTTCTCAAAATAATAGTAATTGGGCTCTTAATAGATTAAGGTCTAAGCTTCAGTGGTTTAATTCATGCTATACATTTCGTCTTCCATTCCCATTCACCTGATCCTGAAGTAACGAGCAAAAGTCCTCGGCCATTATAAATTTGGTAGCTGGTTCGGTTTCACATTGTTTCATAATGTTCTTTGGATTCATCATATAGTCGATCACGACTCGATCACGCAAAAAAAATATTTGATCAGAAATCAAACGAAAAAATATATAGCAAAACATCCTAATGAACATGAAAAACATATAATTTGTAAATGGCGATAAAATAACACCAAATTCAATGTCAGGTAGCTTTCAGGTATGTGTTTATAGGTATTTTACATCACAATATAAATTCTCTGATACATATGGCAAGAAAATTAAAATGTGCTATTTTTACAATTTCCCATGTGATCTAAAATCTACCAGGAGTCATTCAGATAAATTTGAAAGGGATTGCTATTTGAAAGAAATTGCATTATTATCGGTAGGATTTAAGGCATAGTAATTAAGTGGATATAAAGTTGGATTATTCATCGGAGGAAGACATGTCGAGCGGAATCCAAGATCTCTGATTTTTCTGGCAGCCATCTTTCTGTGCTATCGAATCAGGTCAAATCTCTGGTGTTTCAGTAAATGTAACCGGCCCCCATACATTAATAGAGTCCTTTCCAGCCGAAGCACCCATCGCACACTAGTGTGTTGCGAGTGGATCGGAATTGTGCCGTAAAAATTTAACCACAGAGTCATTGATGAAGCGACGGTACCCGAGAATAGAATGACGAGATGACGTGATTCCCTTCTCGCCCAATTGCTGTTTTTCCTCTATGTAAATGTTTAAAACATATGACAAAAGCACCTCAAAAGCGTTGGAGAGTTTAGATCATAGATGTTACATAAAAGCTATCTCAATATCACTTGTTGACCGAAAATAGAATAATTCACTTATTCATTGATATAGTCTACAATTTTAGACTGCAACCGTTTCCTTATTCAAGTATTCTAATTTCTTTTTTTTATATAATATGTATGACTGCACAAGAAAAGGTATCTGACAGGAATATGCACATGCATTATTCGGTTTGAAATAAAATAAATAATGAATGTTAATTAAAAGACGTTCCTGCAGAAAGTGCCATTTGCCTGTGAGGTGAACCTTGACGTGGTTTGGAAGTTCTGTCTTAATGCATGACTTTTTAGTTCCAATGGGCTCAGTACTTGTGTTCTTTGCTCTAACCAAACCAGATGATCTAAGAGTTAAAAACTGGTTTTTGCGGTACAACATGATTCTTAGTTAACTAGAAGATACTTTATTCAATTTTCCGTTATTATTTATTTTTAAGAACGAACTAATGCTCGATATTAAATTATTGATATTATTTTTCCGTTCAATTAAACAAGTTTTTGTCAGTCAGTCCTAATATTAAAATGAAATTTCTTTAGAACTTTAGGAAACGCAAGTTTAAAAGTAGACGTCCAAAATGAAGTTTAGGCATTAGAACGAGACATGAAGAAAGAAAAATAAGGTTCATGATGAAGATGTAGCATTATCCACATTTAGCGAATATATAAATCATTGATGATGTTTGTTAATTATAGCCATGATGATGTGAGATAATTTGGATGTGGCTGCTGAGAGATCAGCAAGTCTCTTCGTGGTAAAGGAATCACTCATAAATTCCTTGTAATTTCAACAAACTTTTCTGAAGCACCGCGCTATTTTCTAGGAAATATTGTGTTGATAGGCTGCTATAATTCAAAGGCCATGCATATTAAATCAATTAATCCCCTAAGGAATCAATAAGCTAAGCTTCCTTATTTGCAAAATGCAGATAGCAGGTTCCTGGTTATATACAACTAGCAAAATCCATACGAAAAATATTTTTGGCATGTCTGCGGGAAAATAACAAATAGTGATAGGAAAACAGTAATGGTACAAGGTGAATTATGTTTAAAATTCTTGAAACAGGCCAAAAAAACTGCTGCTAATAATCATGGGAACGGTAATAAATTCGTAGCCGAAACAAATAAATTAGAGCAAGAAAAAATTGAAAAAGAGCTTACCAGCAAATAAATGATATCTTCAACGTCAGATTTACATCGGCAATGTTAAATAAAAATATATATCATAGCTGTAATAAGACTATACTTGACTTATAAGCGGCTCTAAGGGTAAAAGGGGAACGTTCCTGTCACACAGTGGGAATTATTAAATAATGGAGGAAATAATATTGGACTATAATGGAAGAACCCCACATTGCTTCTGTGCACATTAAAACAGATTAGACTATGCAAAGACGCTATATAAACATATAAACAAAAGTGATACACATACCAAACGTTGCTATCGGAATTAGAAACCACAAAAATGGTTAGTGAATAGAGAATATGAAAATACGTTCAGAATCAGGAAAGCATCACGAGGAATATCGCTATCAATAAAATACAAACTTTGATGAAGTAACTCTTCTTTGAGTAGACACTGTCGTAGATGCTTATTATGTATTACCACTAGGGTACGTTTCGACTGAATACTCCTTAACTCACACCCTCAGTTCTCTGCCTGAGCGCCCAATTCCCTATACCATTTCCCTCTTACGGTAAGTACAACCATTTTATCTCTTCTCATCCAATCTAAAACGCCCATTCCGTTCCTCCTTCTCTATCGCTTTGCTCGAATGCTCCCTCCAATGACGACCTTTAAAGTGCTATGACCCCTAACCACTTCTCTTATCAGCACACTCCTCCAAATTTCTATAAATAACTTTATTTCTTCCCCAAATATTTCCGAGGTGATGGGCTTAATCTCTATGTTGGGGTGAAAAATAGAATAGGCATTTAACAGCAAGAAATTACACTTTCCAATCACGCATAAAAAATGGATAGTGTTGTAAAAAATTTGCAAGGGACAAATAACCGTCAGTAGTTGTTATTACTTGTAGCTGCACGACAGCTGAGGTAATTTAAAACAGTATAAAGAGCCGTTCAATTCGAAGTTATATGGGAAAGAACGCTGACTAGCCAAGGAATATGGAGATAATTGCGCTATAAGAATTAAAGGGAAGACATGAATAGCTTAAGGACATGGGGCAGTGAAAATGTTGCTTAAATGTGGTAGAGGCTAAGAGTGGCCCAATAATGATCGAGAATAAAAGAATGATCTAATAACTAGTCCATTTTCATAGAGTTTACAGTGTGAAAATCCGACATTGCCTAGTAAATGGTAGGCACGAATTATAGTTGGGAAAACTACGTTTGCAACAGAGTGGAGTGATTGCTAATTAGAAAGACACTCAATTCTGTCATGGTATATTTGTCGAAACTCTTATGAGTAATGGAGTAATAATATGCCGTAGCAAAAGTAACAGCCTACATAATGCCAAAAATACTGTTGAAACTGAAGAACAAAGGAAATAAAAACCGACCCAGACCTCAGACGTGATTTTCAAGCAGCAGTAATAGGTCCGTAAGCATAATGCATCATTATGCAACATGATAGTCGTAGTATCGAAGCTTACTTGACAACCCAACGCTCCCAACCGCGTTTGACTCCCAGCTCGGGTATAGGTGTCCGATCTTCCTTAAGGTAAAGCTTATGGTTAAGGTGGGTATGACACTGTGTTCATAGCAATTGAAACACCAAAGATCCACTTCTACTCATGATCATTGACCAATGATCCTAAAATTTATTTGGCACAGCTCTTCGCTCAAGTCTCCTATCAGCTAATCTTTTCATACTTATATAATTCTTCTCCTTTACATCCTTCATCATTCGTTCCAAATATGGAACTTTACCTTGCTATTCTTCCCGTTCACTTTTCCCTCAACAATTGTCTTCATCAGCAATTGTCTCATGATGCGCCCCATTAGTTTGTTCCTTCTATTTTTTTTAAGTTTAACTACGACCTCTTTCCTCCACTCTTCTTAGGGCCTCCTCATCAGTAACTCGGTCTATTGGTTTTATCTTCATCATTCTTCTGTAGCACCACATTTTGAATGTTGTAAGCAATGGCTTCTCTACTGCTGTCATCACCCATTCTACACTATTTCCAGCATTACAATTTTAGGTGCATAATTTATCATTTCTGTTGTTTGTCAAAGCAATACGCCCTGGATAGAAGACTACCAGGGAATTCGAAAGTACCAAGTCGAAACCGGCCAAGGTGCTTGCCTGGAGAGACATCCCGTCGCTTTAAGACGTCACGTATACTCCCCGGAGGTGGTATATAGGTATGGGGGGGGGGGGGGGTATATCTCTTCCGACCTCACTGGCATCGGAGGCGCCCCCTATCTATTTGAGCGAACGCCTTCATCCGTCCCGTCGTCGCCGGCAACAGCGGCGTCGCTCCGGATCAAGAGGGCAAAGGGTAAACTGCCTCCGGCTAGAGCCGGCCCGGGGATCTGCGTAAACATCCTCCCTCCCCGGATTCTCAACCAACCCCTTGCCTTGCCCTCGCTGCCACAATAAGGGAGAGTTAGCTTCGTCAAGACGTCCGCAGACCCCAAAGTATCCCAAGTTGAGCAATTACATTTCCGCGAGCTAGGAACAGAAGCAATAAACTATTTCAGACGCAACCTCACCGAGGACGTTTTCATTCTTCAGACTCTGCGAAAACGGCCTCCTGTTCTGATACACCTACCAATTGTTCCATTTTGCGGTTAAGAGATTTAGCATAGTGTCTATCTCATCCCTCGAGTTGACGAAAATTCCCAAGAGACTTGGTGGTTAATCTAAAATGATGATGGTTCCCTGATCATATTATTTTCAGGTCACTATACTACTGTATTACAATATTCATAATCAAGAAAAGAATATAATCAAAGAATATGGTCGGCATTGACAACTTGAGTTCATATATAGGTAACTGAGTATAGGATGTTGAAAGTATTTTTTACCCTATCTATGTCAGGATATCTTCAGCCAAAAAAAAAACAATTGCCCGAATTTTTGGTCCTTCAAATGAAGAGAATTATGGGAAAGTCTTAATGCTAGTAGTGAAATTAGGCAAGGAAGCCAAATGATATTTAAAATCGGGTCTCAGAGATGCTTTTTATTCCTCTCTTTCAATGGATCGACTTATTGCTTCCAGTTACACTACACTAAATATTGCTGTAAATTATTAACTTAACTATTTTTCCAAAACTTACGCATACATATATACAGCGGAAATTGCACTTAATGAGTTTATCTCTGTTATAAATAAAATATTGAATTTTAGAAATTAAATACTATTAGTGACTGCCCGATCACTTTAAGTTTTAGTAGATTTTTCAACCGGTCCTTTATTAGAGAAAACAAACGACCACGGTATCAAAAATATGAAGCCTTTAACATCAATATTATGCAATTTAACAAAAATACGAGTCATCTACTATGACTTCTACTTATCAAGCGTAAAGTTATTCTCAGTCACACTACCTATATTCCTATCAAGACTTAACTAAAGTTCGCTTAATTATGACCTTAATGCTAGCCTATTCAAAGCAGTCGTTTCATGCACCCCAGTAATATATTCTCCCTCGATATGTAATAACTATTTTTCCAACTACTCTAAAAATTTTGACACTGCTGTTGCTCTTGCTCAAAATGCCATGAAATAAAAAGTTTCCATAGGAAAAATTTGACGTTGAGCTAAGACACAATTTTCCTGAGGAATCATATTCTTCATCTCTTTTAGCATACATTTTTTCCCATAATTCAATCGAATTAAAAATAGAATGCTATATCTTAGCTGATAGACTAAATAAATATAGATGATCTGTTAATATCAATTGCATGTATCCATTATTAGCTCAGTATATTTTGACACTTTGTCTATCCCAAAGCCATCGTGCAGCTATTTTTGGCACTGCACATATATTTTAGAGTATAGGTGACATAAATAGTCTAGATCCCATGAATTGAATCAATGAATTTAGATTGACAAATCAATTGTTATCATGGTATGTGCCTCGTCCAAAATTATTTATTTTCCCGAAAGGGTAGGAATGAAGAAGAAATAGGCCAGAGAGCTTAACCCCATAGTTATTACCTAATCACATTGTTATTATTAAGAACGTAGAATGTAACGCTGCAGTAGACAAAAGTCAGATGATGAGAAAGCGGAAGCAGGACAAGCGATATTTCCTTTGTCTACGTTCCAGAGCAGTACAACGTATGCCCGCAGACTACCCAATTCGTCCTTTCACCCACCGTACATTACCCTCATTACTACATGAGAATTGGTGTCACAAATTACCTGCGGTGTCAAGCTACTTGCACATTCAGAATTAACACTTAATCCTATGAACCCGTATGAACCTCCCATAAACTCCAGGATCACCAGTAGAGGATTATTCAACACTTAGGTAATCGCCCCGCAGAAAGGCAGGAGGTAGGATTAATTGAACCTCAAGTCCAGAGAAAAAAGTCATTCTACTCAAAATGACATGCATTTAATTTTAATCTGCGGACACTAAGAAGTTTTTGCCAGTGAATAAGTTATTTCTAACTGGCCTTTGTAATTTTTTACCTAGTTGACTTTCGGGTATATAACTTTCAACAATAAATTCAGTTTTTATCGAATTCTAACTGCTGAAACTATGCGTGTAACTGCTATAACACCATCAAAACCTATTCCTAGCGCGAACAGAACTTCTATTCCATAGAAGAAATTAGAACTAGTGATTTTTTTGAGTTATAGATCGGTAGTTAACTGATCCAAATACCACTGCCGGCTTCTCTATTCCTCTTTCACCTACGTAAAAGTTAGTAAGGCTTTCAGCAAAAACTCGTGCACGATTTTTTCAGTTCAGAATAGAATATGTGTCCACAAAAGTATTTTATCTATGCGTAGAGGCATTTTATGACAGCGCCAAATGTTCTGGGGAAGGTTTTTCGTGTCTAAGTCACCAGTTAATTTAGTGCACTATTCTGAAAAATGCAGGTAAAGCACCAATTTCACTGAACATAAATGATTCATGGACACTGCTTCATTAAATTCATGAACAAGCCGTTTTTAAGGACTCTCATCCTGCGCGATTGAAACCTAGAGACTACAAATGGCACTAAATCGAATGCGCCAGACTAATTCGCAAAGGAAAAAGTCACAAAGCCAAGGAGTGAGATTGAGTTGACTGGGAGAACCAAAGGAAAGTACTAGCAGTAGTATCTCAGGGAAAGTAGAAGTAGTAGTAGTGCCTCAAGATATTAAAACAAGAAATGGGAGAAATGAGACGGGTAGAGTGAGATAGAGAGAAGTCTGGACATGCGATGCGGCAAAATGAACGTTTTAAACGACACCCGTTAGCTCAATCAAGGTTAAAGCAAAAAAATTCGATATGGCGGTAAAGGAATGTTTGAAGGAAGAAGAGAATGGAAGTAGTTAGTTTGAGGGCATCACCCAAGTGGAAGCGGTTAATACGAGCGAGGACGGGGGGGAGGGGGGCGGGGGAATGGGTATGGGATGAGATGGATAAGACGCGAGATATTCGTTCAAATAGAGAGATAAAAGGGGGGACTCGGGGGGGCGGATTGCAGAGAGGTAGTCGGACCGTGGAGGAGAGGGTAGCGAGAGAGAGAAGTAGTATAAGATTCTGATCCGGCGTAATTAAGACGCGTGGGAAATGGCTTGGAGGTCCAATTATCCGTGGGAGAGGATACTCCTCCCGCGGATGAAGGGGTGGTTATTGGCGGGAGGGACTTCTTGAGCTTGGAGGAGGGTGGTGAGCAGGAAACCGGAGGTGTAGCGGGGAATAAAATCGGATGGGTGGGAGGTTGAATTGGGGGGCGGGAGGTTAGTAACGGATCGGAGTAGGATTGAGACTCCCTTATATTGAGGAAATGCGATGGCAGGAGGGCGGGGCAGTCTGGGAAAGGGATGGGGGATGGAATTAGTCGGCCATGGAGGAAAGGGATGGTAAAACCTACCTTTTATCCACTCCCACTTCCTTTCCCCGGTCTGAACTCATACCAAGGTCCCCACCCCCATCCCTAGGCCCCGAAAAACCGTCGTGGGTGGGTGGGGATAGAGAGCGTGTGTTTGGGACGTGGGATGGGATCCTCTTCTGAACCAATCTGCCCCAGCACCTGACTGTAAAGAGCAGGCACTCAATCCACTCGCCTCCATTTTATCCCACCTTCTAGGTACCCTTTCATCTCCTCCTTTGCGTCCTCGTACTCACAGACCCTCTGCTTCGTCCTTCCGAACTCACTCTCTCTCTCTCTCTGCTTTTGCACTTTCTACCACCGTTGAAAACTCGACGATGCGTCTTTTCAACCACTCCACTGTGTGCATCCGCAAGCGCATACGGAAGAAAGTCCAAGTGAGGGGAATAATAGGGAAAGAAACGCTTTCGAGATTTGAAATCGAGGTCGAATTCTAGGCCGTGAGTTCTTACTTCTGCATCTGAAGGAAGAGGCATTCTGGCATTCCTGCACAAAAAGACGGACGTTTTTCGCCTTTATTTTCGGGTGAGAAAGCATTCGTGTTCAATGCGGGCATAAAAACCAGTAGTCGGATGCATAATTCCGCTTAGTACGTTGAACCAATGACAGTGAATTTTTCAGCCAGCCTATAGGAAACGTTTACTTAGATTAAATGATTTTCACATCTTTTCTTCTCCCTTCCACTACCAAATAAGCATCATAATAATATTCCAAAATGACCATTTTTGCTAATAATTTTGGTTTCTTGAATCAATTTAAGTCTTCCACTCAGCAAGTCTTTCAGAATATTCATCACCTTTTACACCACTGAATAAATGCAAACTTTCATCAAACTTAGTGAAGTAATACTGGTTACTACGGATACCGACATCCGTTAATATATGCACTGAAATCGGGTGTACCGTAATACATTTGGTGTAAATTACAAAGGGTGCATCTATTCAGTGACCATGAATTTTCAAAAAGTTGAACCTAAAACCTTTGAGTCTACCTTTTATCATCCACAAGCTCACGAATCCTAATTTTTCTATACATCTTTCTTTGTCCACAGATAATTTTTCTACGTCCAAAGATAGGAAAATACTAATGGGGATATATGGTGAATGATTTTTTTTCTCGGTGAAAATATTACAATTAAGTGATCAAATGATTCCGTTAAGATTTTTTGCACAGTCTGTGAAATTCAAAAGACTTAATGTTTCATACCGTCATTTTCGGATTATAACTCAAGGCTTGTTTGTGATGTAAGCTATTATAGCTGAGAGATATTTACATCATATTTTGAAAAGCGTTCAATATAGCTTTAAAAGATTGCGTAGAAAGGAAACTAGGAGCTTGATTTAATATTGAAAAGAAAATTCACACAAAATCCGCTCGGTTATTAACATTGCACTTTAATGCCATTATAAGTCACAGATCCCTAAATTACACATCATTATCTAAACTTGACACAATATTGCTTCAAATTAATCTACACAAATCTACAAAAATCTCCTCCACTTGAAAATGTAATTATTTTGTAAGCCTCCACATGATCATCTGATTTAATAGAATAATGTTTTCTTATTGCAAAACATGTATCAAAATTACTTCTTACAAATAACCAAATACACGGGAATTTCTTATAATTATTGCTTATTTTTTACGTATGCAATAAACATTGTTTTTATACTTTTTTCTCCTCAAATTATCCTATAGGAATGGGAATTTACTTCATACCAAACTTCATCCTTACTTATGAACTTTAGTTTCAATAAAAAAATTCCACTAGAAAGGAAGGATAAAACCGTTGGTAGTAAAAATGAGAGGCTCGTTGAAACAAAAAAGCAGAAAACATATGGATATCATACTCATGGAATACATCGCATTGAAAACCTATGTCCACTGGCACAGAATCCCGACTAAAAATATTTACTCTAGCCTTTACAGTTTACAGGACTTCTGATTCAATTCTGTCGATATCGTTTCACCCTAATTTTAACCTGGAAAAAGTTTGTTGTGTCTACTCATAAGTGACTATGCCCCCATCACTCACGGTATTCATTTTGGCATTCATAAGGGGGATACATAGGTAAGGTGGAAGAAAATGAAACTCTGTAGGATCCACCTCAATTCCGTAGATTTATTCGTTCAGTACCCGTGCCAGTAATTTCATACCCCCAGATTTTTTTAGACTGTAACATTATGAATTCAATCCAAGCATTGAGATGCCCACTTAATATACTTTGATTAAAACATTTTAAGCAACAAAAACTACTTTTGACCCTGGGTGGTCTATGGCCTACTCGGAAATTGAATTATCTGAAATTGATTACATATTAGAGCTCCATTACGTAAGCGGTCACACGTGAATTTTATACTAAGATGTTACTCTGTTTGTTACTGCGGGGGTAAGTGGCGGATTTTACTAGGTCAACAACCAAAAAAATACCTTTTTCTGATAAAAATAAGGGGAAATGAAACTGGGGCTCAATAATTATGGCTGATTCTTACTTTTTAAAATTCATTGACTTTCTTTGCGCCGAATTTTACGTGGAAGAAATGAATGTGGGTGAATGCGTGACATATGTTCATAGGAATAAAAGTATAAGCAAACATTTATTTTTTGCTCTCACTTCCTCCCCCTTTAATGACCACGCTTTCTCGCTCGCTCTAGAGAGAGCCTTATAATCGTCCTTTTAAGCCCCTCACACCCCACCCATGTTACGCGAGGCCTGGCTCATCTTTTCCCCGCTAGTCATTCCGGCCCATCCCCAAAACTCCATCCTGGAGCACATTAAAAGGTATGAACGTCAAATGAAGGGAGGTTGCTAAAAGGAAAGAGGGGAGAAGAGGGAGGAAGCAAGGTGGGGTGGTGGCGTTGGAAAGACCAATTAAAAAAAAGGAAAAAAAGGAGAGGGGATTCGTGCAGGTGTTACCCTTTCATCGCCATTTCCTGGGTACCCATTCTCAACCCTATAACAGCGGCGGCGCCCATTGCAACTGCAACGATATTAAGTGCGGCTTAGAGTAGGTACCCTTTTTCTAATCCGCGTCAGATGGCTTTCAATGCCCCACTGGGGAGTAGAAATAGGAGTGAAAGAGAGGGAGGAAAGGTGGAAGGGTCAAAGCACTCTTCGTTGAGCTGACTCTATTTCGAAGTTTCCGAAGTAAATAACTTTGTCGAGGAATTGACTCGGTAGGAGTCACCGAGGAGGCTGTCCACACGAAGCATCGAGGAGATGCACTGATTTTTCAAGTACCTCACGTCAACGACTTCGTTTCTGTGCATCCTTGTCTCCCTTTACTTCACATTTTACGAAAAAATAAGATATGAATCCTGTGGAGGACCAGATATTGCATTCTGCATTTTTCCATTATTCCATTTACACGAGTTTGTAACGTTATATACGAGATAAAATTTCATTTTCTTCTCCTAATTTCAAAAGAACGCCCCACTAATACACGGCTTATGACAACATGTTTCAAGACATACGAAGAAGAAAGCTTTTAAGAATATGTTTCAGGAATTAAAACTTTCTTACAATGGTTTTGCACTAGATAAATATGACGTCAATTCTAATACGTATGTATAATACACGAAAACATTATGAATGTTTGGCTTCATTTTACAAGCCATTGAATTAGATTGCATACACCAAGTAGTCATCTTTGGTTCATAATGAAGTTTCTCTAGAGTACAACGAATATTATAAAAAGGAATGAAATATGCAGCAACAGGCTAAAAAACTGCAGCAACGCATAAGTATAAGGACTTGTGACTATTATATTGTCAGGCAGCGTTCTCAACATAACACAGGGGATATAAGCCAATATTTTAAATAGAATTTCCTGCTAAATTTGAAAGTTCAATAACTAATTACGTTTCTACTATGCTTAGTCATAATGTTACTATCAGTATATAATTTAGGCAATTTAACTAACAGAGCGTAAGCTTTAAATATACCTACGGAGTTCAGAAAAAACTTTAAAAAATATATTATTTTCATTATCTGGCTCCCATTATTCCTCTGTCGGTGGCGTCAATTATGTTTCACCTTGGGTAGAACTGAATCGTAAAAGGAAATTATTGATGCCCGCAATGCAGCTCACACAAATGGAAGAATGGAAATGCTTAAAGCTAAGAAGCAAAGTAAATCCCGCAGTTTATCATCCCAGGAAACGATGACAATAAAAGCATACAGAATCGGCTTTACAGGTTATATGACATCCTTGTCAGCAATCAAGCCCCACTTTTACACGTAGCCATCAACCCTTCCTGAATTTAATTACATGGTTTAGCAAAAAGCCAGCAATTTCATCGCATCAATGTATTGGCAGGAAAATACAAGAGATGCTTGTTTCAATGTGACTTTTACATTAAGCCACTCAAGTTAATTGAGCATGGTTTGGCAAAGCTGTAACTTACGGTTTATTCGCCAGAGGCAGAGTTAAAATTAGTTCTCAGGAGGAAATCTCTTTCTTCCAATGCTCCTTATACCTAACCGGAATATCCCTGAGAAGACTTTATCCTTGAGTATATCCTCCTCCCGCCTTGATATTACCCACTATTCTCTAGGATCTTCACCAACCTGCGCACTTCTCCAGACAAAATATTCGCTCATCTTTCCTTCTGCTGCTTTTATAAGGTGCCATGAATCTTTAGAGAATTAACACGAAAGAGTATTAATACTACTAATGGCACCAATTATTTGCATTCTTCTTAATAAAAACGAAAATAAACAAATTTTGGCCATTAAAAATCAATGAATCATCAAATGAAAAACACTATTATTTGTACTTATAAATATAAATACCATCTCTTAAGCGTCATCATTATTACATTTTTAAGGGACCTTAAGGTTATTTCAGCAAATAAGGAAATCAGGGACCAATATTACAATGAAAAAACTATTGATCAACAAAAGGATCCGTACCGAGCCTTCAGTATATGAAGCAAAGCCACTACACCAATCAGGAACCCCGCCTGAATTACTTCTGAAGGTAGATGTTCCTAACAGAAGTCTTATGAACAACAGCACTGTTACTTTCATTCATTGACTCCAACCTTTGTTTGCGTATTCTGTTTTCCAATTTATATTTGTTACTTTTATTCACATTTTTTTGAACCTGTATTCACAGAATTACCAACGAATTTAACCTTTTTATTTACTTTATTAATTCTCCCCGGACATTTCCCACCTTGTTCTTATCCTATAAAAATGTTTTTTTTTTAGCTTTAGTTTTTATTTATCACCTTATGAGTTTATGACAAACATCGAAGTCTCATGTCACTTCCTGCAGCCGCAACCTGCTATACTTATGTCTTCAATCCCCACTAAATTCACCGCACTATAGTTCCGCATACATATATAACCTCATTTTTCAATATCTGTTATTCTTCCGAAAAGGCGCCAAAAAATCCGCTTAATGCCAAAAACAGCGTTAAATTTTGTGAAGAAAAAATATGAATTTAGCTGTGGTAGATGCTATAAAATAAAAATAACGCACAACATAGAAAATAAGATAAAAGTAGGCACGTTATGTTTTGACAGATGAATGAGAGAACCAAAGATGTCGAGCCAAGTCTAAAACATTGGAAAGAAAACTCGTAGTTAATTATTGACTCTGATGAAAAAATGAATGTTTCTTATCACGAAAAACTGTGGGTAACGATCTATTAGCAAACTTAGCTGCTTTGTGGTTGAAACAGACTCAAACATTCTTGCGTATTTTTATCAATTGTTATGGCAGAAATTATAATGGTGGCTGTATTCCCATTCTTGATTAAAATAAAACCTCAAAGGAGGTTTTACTTTTAAAATACCATTTCCTAGGAAATAATTGATATCATTAGAGGCTACCTATCCGAAAGGTATTTCATGGTTGATGTTATTGACAAACCTTTTCATAAAGAAGTATGGGAGAATTATTTGAACCAACAAATAAAAAAATGCCAAAGAGCGAAAATGTCTAACATGAATGAAATGTCTAGCGGCGTCTTGCTAGAAAACTTCTAAAATAAAACGTAGAAAAAAATTGAATATCTCATAAATTTTTTGTATGAGCGACATCCAACTCATCCACGCAGACGAGGAGAAAAAGAAGTCCGACAAATTAGGCATGGATACTGCGATATTAAAGAGCTTTGAAGGGCATTGGCTGGAAAGGAAAGAAGAATGGAGGCCGGAAAATCCGTGAGGCGTGAGAGAATCGGGAAAGGGCAAAGAGATGAGACATGCGGAGGGAGGGGGGGGGCGTAGGTGAAAGTAAAGGGAAGTTGAGCGCATGGACCCGGTGAAGAATTCGGCAAATTTTCGCGCGTACTAAAGGAATTCGTAATGGATGAGGAGAGGATGAGTGAACCACCTAGAGGGTAATATGGGAAGGGTAAAATCTGACGAAGGAGGAGGCGAGGAATGCAAAGGGAAAAGAAAAAATATAGAACAAAATAAAAAAAAAGACGAACTAAGATAGAGAGGGAGAGAAAAGTGATGAATGCAAGTGAACGAAAGGTAGACATGCAAAGAGGTGAATTGATTCCCATCCTCTCTAAGTTCAACCCCTCCTCGCCACATCTACCTTTTAAAAGTCTGCAGATATTATTTTTCTCAACCATCTCGTACTCTTCCATCCTTCCTGTTCCAAGGAATGAAAAAAAGGGAAAAAAATATCTAGACAGTCGGGAATTTAGGGGCACTGCGCCAGAGTCATTGCCCAACCCCTGGGTTCTCCTCCTCCTCCAATACTTCGCGGCAATCATAATTTAGTAAAAAATATCATAGATTCCGGAGGAGGAAAAGTGAGAAACACCGAGCGTGGATTCGTGGAACTAAAGGGGGGGACTTGAAAGAGAAAGCATGGGAAAATTCTTTTATCAAGAGGAAAAATAGATCGGATGCGGGAGGAGAAATACTGATGCCATTGACGCAAGCGGGATTCCATTCGGGAATAAACAATTCTGATAGGGGTCTGGTATTTTCAAAGGACGACAAAAATAGAAGAATCCGTTTCAATCTTTTCCCAGGCCTTCCATGGAGCCAGATGACATTTCAGTGCGTAAACGCAAGTTTATTTTTAAGGAACAATTCCATTAGCATGGGAAAATACATACAGGTATATAACTCTTGTATAATATAACTCTGAGGTACAACTCAGCTATATAACATCCTGAATATAACTCTTCTAGCCATCAATTAAGGAGCAAAGACGTGAGAGATACCTAAATGATATCCAATTTTCCCACGATAGTGTTATTTTATTTATCAGTATTCACCAGTTAATGCGGTTCGTGATGGACAGGAATTATTTTATACGACTCCTACCCCTCAAATGATATCCGTTTTTAGTGCCCACACTTCTACCCATCAATATTCTATCCAAAATATGTTTTTTTCTCCCCTTTTACCCAACATTCTGCCAGCTGTCACACATTAAGGCAAGCAAATATCATTTAATGAAGGGTTTGTAAGCGTTTAGACTCGTTTAAGATGGCACCAGCTAAATAAAAGTACTCATCTTCCATCCATATCTTGGGCGTTAATCACCCTAAAATAAATGTTTATTGCCTATTAGCTATATTTTTCTTTCTGCTGAAAACTTATCTGCAAAACAAAGAAATTTACGTCGCTAAAATATTTCACGTGGATGTTTCAGTTGCAATAATACACATGCAGTAATTACTATGATAAATAAGGAGTGGATATCGGTTATGATGACTTTCTCTATCGTAGTTTTATATGCTGTAAAAAAATTCTAAAAACTGATTTGTTCTCTCACGCATAGCTTATGATGATATCGAGAAAATGACATTTTGCATAGGATATCGTTAGTAGAAGATTACTTTAGTTGTTTTCATCATTTTTCTGCTACGCCAAAAATAGGTTCGTCATTCGTGAAAACAGGTGAAGTCAACGTAAAAGCACACTGGCTGGAACTCCAATGTAACCGTCTTTTACATTAAATACCTGCATAGTTACCTACTTAAAAATAGTGTTGGTATACCATTACTGTATTTTCATTCTGTAGCAAAGTCATTGACAATGATATGTGATTAACGATTTTAAAATAGCTCATTTTTATTTTGCCATCATCAGTATTTCAATCCTAGGATTGGTTTACTGCAGACCTACATTCTGCCCTATTCAGTGTTAATTACTGCAGCCCTACATTCTGCCCTATTCAGTGTTGATTACTGCAGTCCTACATTCTGCCCTATTCAGTGTTGAATCCCTCACGCCCTGGTATGTTTTCTATTTCACGTCCTTCTTTATTTGCCCTATATACTTGTCCCTTGGTCTTCCTCGCGGGACCTTCCCATCAATCTTCCCGTGTATTATATATTTCTAACTAATTCAATGTGCCTCATGGTGTGTCCAATCCATCTAGTTTTTCTTTGCCATTGGGTTTTCCATGTTGTCCTTTCTTCATTTGCTCTTCTGTACACCTCTTCGTTCCTCACTTCATCTGTCCATTTAATCTTCAACATTCTCCTCCAGCACTGTGTTTCAAAGTCTTCAATTCTTCGTTGGTCTGCTTTCCCGATGTTCCATGTCTCTAATCCATAGAGTGCCACGCTCCATACGAAAGTTTTGATGAAGTGCTTCCTTGTTTGCAGCCGTGAGTTCTTTGAGAATAGGAGATGTTTCTTCCTCATAAACGCCTCCTTAGCTTGTGCTATTCTTCGATTGATGTCCGTCGAGCTTCTTACATCCCAAGTAAAGTGCTGCCGAGGTAGGTGAAGTTCTCCACTTGTTACAATTTCACCTCTCGAATTGTGATATTTGCTCTAAGCGTCTCTCTTCCGCACAATAGGATTTTAGTTTTCTTCTTGTTGATGCTCATATTATATTCTTGAAGTACTTGGTCGATTGTGGTCAGGGATGCTTGCAGGTCCTCTCGACTTTCTGTTACAACTGCCATGTCACCAACAAACCTTAGCATCTTTATTTCTTCACCGTTCACCTTGATGCCGTTTATACCAAATTCCTCTGCGTCTCTTATTGCTTCTTCCGGGTATATATTGAATTACGCTGGGAAGAGGTTGCATCCTTATTTGACTCCTTTAGTTATTTTGGCTTCTATCTTCCTTCCGTCTGTCATTCGCATTGTGCCTGGTGCTTGTAAAGGCTATAGATTATTCTTCTATCATTGTAGTCTATTCCAATGGTATAATCAAAACAAAAATCGCAATTTTGTACACGAAATCGTTAGACGGAAACGAAAAAAGAATTTTAGTGAAAAAATTAATCTTCTAACCACAACCATTCACTCATATATCAAAAATTAAAATAAGCAAAAGGTGACGCCCACCGAAAAAGCTGCTTTGATAACATTGACGTCACTTTCCTCCCATCCTTGACTTCTTTTCTAGGAAAGTAAGGGAGTGGAGGGGGGTTCTCGGAAGGTCTGCTTGCACATATACTGTCGCAACTCCTCCTATTGGCAGAGTCAGATGTGTCCCCCCCATTGCGATAAGGCAAAGTAGCTTCGCGGGCTCAGTTGTGATTGGACGAAGTCGATAAACGTCAGAGGTTGCGCCACGCCCACTTTTCCAAAAGGGTTAAAAACATCTGTTTTTCGCCGCTTATAACTCGAGAAATAATTGACGGATCAAAAACGGAAAAATAAGTGTCTTTTTATTTTACAAACTCCATCAGATTCGGCAATAAAAAATATGGTAAACGACCCCATTGCTTCCACTACCTTGAATATCTTGTTCCATTTGACGTTGCCAAGGGCCTTTTTCAAGTCCACGAATACCATATACAATATACAATATACCATATGCTTGTTTACGGGTATCATTTTCATGGCCAGTATCCCTAAGCTGAGTATTGCCTCCACAGCACCTCGGTTTTGCCAGACTCCGAATTGATTTTCCGAAAGATTCCCTTCGATCTTTTCTTCCATTCTTCTGTTAATTATCCTAGTAAGTATTTTCGATGAGTGTGGCACCAGGCTCAATGTTCTCTGCTCTTAGCATTTCTCTGTCTTTTGTTGGCTTTCTCTGTCCTTGGCTTTTATATTGTAATCATTTTATTAATATCAAGCCATCTCTTCTTATTGAAGACAAAAAGAAACGTCTGATTCCAAAAAACAACTTCTAAAATACGTGCTTTTAAATTAGCGAGGTTTTAAATATATCCACCCCATCCGTTGCAAAATGCCATCACCCGTGTTAAATACCATCACCTCAAAAATGCCTAACACAATTTAAAAATAAAGTTATCAAACTAAAGCTTGTTTTTTTCTTTGTTTTTTAAAGTCAAAATATATTTTTATGCTGGCTATATTAAGCAATTTCTTTATCAAGACTTTTCCGTACTTTGATAATTATCATACACAATTATTCTTACATGTTTACTATAGAGGGCTCTGAAATACAATGTTAAGTTCAGGAGATGAATATTCCCTATGCCTTCTAAGGCAAAGTATAACAACACGTCAGCAACACGGTCTAAAAATTACTGAACATTTTCAAGTGAACTTAAAGTTAACATTTAATTTTCTAGTAAATAATGATTTCTTAATCCAAATTATTTGAGTGCACATTTAAGATGGGACACGAATCCCTATTAATGCATTCTATTTTCTTTGATAAAGGAAAGTACCCTTATGTCTTAGAACTTATGTTGGGTACCAAGATATCCGGAAACATTTTTTTTACCAGTTTTCTTTTGTGTTTCAAACAATACGTAGGTTAGTGAACCTAATCCTGTGTAAATTATGCACAAGGGTTAGATCCATTTAAGCATGCGATCTGCTGCCTGAGGAAAGGGAATTGCTAATGAGGCAGGAGAAGAGAATCCCGCTCTGGGTGGTGACACTAATGCACTAAATTATTAATTTGGCGTTAATATCTTTGTCCCCAAAAATTAACGTTGTAAACCCACACAAAGAAATCCCCGTAAAAGACTATGAATTAACAACCGAATACATACGAAGAAGTTTTTCTGCTAAAACCAGGTGCAAACATTTTCCACAAACTCAGGAGAAAAATTCTTCTAGCAAGTCTCTTAACTAGTTACCTTTACGTGTTTCGTTAAAAACATCACATTAATTTTACTTAATTCGATTTAATATACCTAACTCAATATATCAACTCAATAATGATTAAATATGTTCATACCACACGCTTGAAAACTGAGTATACTTAATCCTTGCTAACAAATTCCAATTTTTTCCAACTTTTATTCCAGTATCATGCTCATATGTCAGTGTTAAAATAAAAATAATGCAGTGATGATAGGCAGAACAGCAATACGTTTCTCCCTTGAACTCTCATTTGGAATCTATTGACTCTCAACGTCAGCGTCTCCTGATAATTGCGCAAGCATAGATTAGGTTACCTGTTCTTCGCATGTACTCGTACATTTGTAATATCTGTCACTCGCCGATAAACTCACCGAATACAAATTATTTTTCACATCCATTAATTCATTTATTAGGGAGGCATATTATGCAGGTATGTTTGCAACTTGGAGCCAACATGACGATACATAACAGCGGCAAAACATATCCATAAAAGTATACAAATGTGCTTTATGACGAAATAAATCTTTAACAAAAACTAATTTAATCCATAATCATGTTTAAGGAAATTGTTATCTAGTCAAAATAATAACTAAAAATTATTCGTGGTTCACGTACTAGGAGGAATTAAGTGGTACTGAATATCTCAATATCTTGTAAACAAGGCAGACAAAGTATCGGTGTTTTTGATTTTTGGTGAACATTTTTATTTAAATAGCAACTAAATGATGCACGCATGCATCATTTAGTAGCTATTTTATGGATTATACATTTAAGAATGAATAGAAGTATTTAAGGGATTAATACATGCATGATCCTTAAATACCATAGTTACTAACAATCTAGTTTCATGAGACCCTATAGTAGCTTGTTTTCATGTCAATCGTGCATGCTTGGTGATCTTCACCTCCTGCCACACACCCTCACGGTGGTTTGCACGGTATCACGTAGATATAGATATTAATAACTAAATTAAATACGCCAACAATTTACTCTACTGAAAACCGGGACGATACGAAGAAATGCCACTCGATCACCACGAAATGAATCTCGTGGGACTAAAATCGTGAAATAGAGATAGTACTTTAATACTATCCAAAATTGAGTGATTCCCATCATGCATTAGGATGTGAATCCAGAGTATAAAAACCTGGTTGGAAAGAAGCTAACGCATTTAACGCCACTCATTTGTCCTCCCGGACGTTCATCAGCATGCTGGAATTTCCTGCGCGGGTGGAAGGCAAACGAAATTCCGCGCCACTGCCGTCATCTAGATACGCGCGAACGTGAGATGGAATAAACACCGCGGAAAACCTGGAGGAACCGCGAAATCGCGGGGCCGGGGATGGAAGAGGGCGCAGCTAACCACTCACCCCCTGCAGCCGCTTCTCCCGTCCCTCGCCAAACGCGGGCGTTGGTCGGTGGAGAAAAACCCGCACCGCGGCGCAGCTCCGTCATCTCCCCACATCCAATTCGAGGACTGAACGCCCTGGGTCATGCGTGGATCCACGGAAGGGATGAGAATGGGTCTCGCAAGAGAGAGAGAGAGAGACGACTCCCGGAGTCACACGTAGCGGTGACAAAGCGGTTTAATGGCACCTGGGAAACATAAAAACTACCGACTCTTTTTCCAACACTTCCCGTGCGTGGATAGCCTACAGTGTCACGCGCGCGTTACCACTATTCTACCCTCCTCGGTAATTTGGGACGCGGGGTGGAGAGAGGACGAATGGGTGTCGGCGTTATTAGCGGGAAGAAACTCGGTAGGTCGGTCTTACCCGGAGGGGTGGGGGCGGCTCCGTGTCAGCCCCCCTTTAGAGGGGAAGTAACCTGGGTCGTGAAGGCCTCGTCATGCGTTATCCACCGGGGAATGAATGGGGAGTATTTGGGGGAGAGCGCACGTATCACGCGGTTTGAGGGACGGATCGGATGCGAGGGAGCGTAATAGATAGTCCCTCGAGCCGACGGGGATGAGACGCGGGCACGTCTACGCGGAGTCGCGCGGGGCGGGAAACATTGAGAATAATTTTACAGCGGAGGAGGTGTTTGCCCCTCCATATCCCAGTCCGCCATCGTACGTGAGGTTGAGTCCAAAATGCCGGTCTTTCAAACATGGATTGAAAGCAAATGCCCAAGGATCCTACCAGAGGTTACGGACTTGGGCGGGGGAGGGGGATACAGGAACGAAACCCTTGGGGGAGAGATGAGATTTTTCCCGGCGTGAAATGTAAGACCCCGTAACGGACAGGATATGAGCGTTTTCTTTTGGTCGTGAGGTAATGTTAATACATGGCATACTGAATTATACCCAACGGAGAAACTTTATGAATATTCTTATCTCATTTCGGTTTAATGGGGTTAATTTTACTCGATATTACTCCTACGAAAACTGGGTAGAATCATAACAGTCAAAACATTCCGACAAAAAGGGGAAACCCTCACCTTCTCTGTCTCTCAGAGTATTATTTGTTGATAGAATTTCAAATTGACGACAGTAAAGAAATATAAAATTGTTAATAAAATGCCCATCATGTGCAACAGGTAATACCTGTCATTAAAATAGGAGGAAAAATTAAACGTACGAAGCTGAATAAAATGATTTTAGGAGTTGGTTCTTACATTAAATGAGAAAATACTTATTAAAATGCCCATGATTAATTAGGCTACAACTCTGTGTCCAAAATTAAATATAAAATTTACCCAAATCAATTCAAAAGAGGAACTGAGACAATTTATGAATCGAAGCTTGAACCTGAACACAATGGACGCAGCAGTTGAGTTTCCTTCGCATTTTTCCAAACGCAAATTTATTATACTCATTTTTTTTCCCTCCCCAAGACATGCATTTTATGTAAAAAAAACCTATTTTTTACAGATCACAATTTCGTCCGCTTTAATGTTGATACACTAATTATGAATCGAAATAATTCTATTATAATTATTGTAAAACAATCAAGGTTTTTCAAATGAGTAAAAATATTAATAGAAATCTATCCTATTCATTTTCACCAAAGGGAAATAATTAACTACAACTAATGGAGCCTCGTTCAAAACTAATGTTCACTACTTCAACCTAATCCCTTAATTCAAGCATCAATGCATCATTTTATTGTCTTCTTGAGTCCATACCACTCTCTTCTGAACATTTAAGCCACGACCAAAATTTATTTATTCATGCATGGTTGATATGACCATGAATGCCACTTTCAGATTGAATAAAAGAATAACAAATATGAATTGTATTTCTCTACTTCACCCAACACCACTTTTGTTTACGTAGTGACGGCGATAATGCGGTCTGTAAAGTTAAACACATGCTACCATGCACACGTCCCCGCTTTCATATTTTGCTGTAAAACTTAAATAGTAGCTACTGTGAAATGTAGTAATCACGTTGATAGGCATAATAAGATGAACAACTACATATATGACGGAATGGTAAACGAAACATAGTCTTAAAATATCCAATGATTCAATGAAAACTAGCATTATACATTCAGGGTGGCATAATGGCGGGGTCTATTTCTTGTTCCTTTTCTGCACGCAATTCAACATCAGACTCCATATTGCCCCATTTCACGCTGCAGCGTTACAGCAAAAAGCGCAAACTCGTAGAGGACCACGTAAATACCCATGTATATGTCATCACTTTAATTTGATGATAAAATACCAGAAAATTAACTTCCTCATTTTTCATGAGCATTAAAAACCGGAGGAAACTCACTCACCTAATCTACTAATTGGGACACCTCAACATTCAATTAGCCAGTTACGAAGCAAATATAGAACCCATTGTTAATAGTAGAGCAATGATATTCATTAAACATTTAATTTCACTCTTGTTGCCTATCGAAAATATGGAAATGGGGCAAAATTACCCTTTGCTCGAAATAATGGAAATTATTCCGTCTCCAATAGATTAAAATTAGGCGTATTAGGGTATAATTATGAAGCAATAGGAGCACGTTATAAAATAATTATCTAAATAATAGCCAAGAAACAGGGAATGCCAGTTGACATTATCCTTGCCTCAACAAAATATGATTACAACGCATTATTTTTTAAGGAATCGAAATGTCATGCAGCAAAAAAATTTGAATCAGCATTAACAAATACTTACAGCCATAGCTTCATTGAAATTTTATGTGCTAAATAACTATGTAATAAGATATTGTTAAAAGTTAATATAAATATACCTTTGCGTATGATTCTGCAAATAGGTACCAAATTGATTAGCTCTAACACGCTATATGCTGATATCTCATTGCCTTTTGGTATTGAGATAAATAAATTGGCCGACAAAATAAATCTTTCTATTTTATGAATCAAATATAAAAGATAAATCATATATTAATCATGTAAACCCCTTTAAATAAAATGCGCCTAATGCGTAATTAGTGATAGAAGTTAGATAAGAACTATCTTTTTTTAATCGCCGGTCAAAACAATGATTCCTCTTTGCAATACGTCACTTTCACCAAATCAGGATGTTTACAATAGCTATAATAATAATATACATCTTCCTCTCAACATATGGTGAATTCGGAAGATTTTTTCCTTAGCCATACCTACTCTATCCGTGACGTTGGTTATCCTGTGATTCACCCACCTGTCATAAAATGATGCTACTTAACATATATCTGTAGGCTATATAGTAATACGGATATATGCTATAATAGGGAAGAAAATAGGTCAAAGTGTCACTCATTTTTAAACTAATTTAAGAAAAACCGTGCGAATCAAACCTTGCTCATAAATATCCAAGACGGAATCAGAATTGCGAAGGAAGTGAATAAAAGCACCAAAAAGCGAAAAAGCAAAGTGAAACAGCGTCACATCAGTAAAGTGCGAGCAGGAAATCGACGTTTAAATACGTTAATCAGGTGAGTGATCAAAGGATTATTTTCACCAATGCACACCGCGTTATATCCACTGGGTTTAACAGCAGCTAATTACATTATGATAACATATATCGAATGATAATTATAGGTAACACGAAAATATCCATGTATAAGCCAAAACGTATTTTAATGCTTCACAGCAAATATTAGAGATGGGTGAGTCATTTCGCTGCCTTAGATCGCATAATTATGGCAGGCAAACAATGGAATTAAAATCCTTCCTAATTAGGAGAAATATCATCAGACATAGCATTGTTAATAACGCTAATAGTCTCTTCCCGTACCCTTAAGGGTAAGCGTTGAGGTAATTTTTTCTAACACTCATGCTCAGGAAGTGTTTATGGCAATCACGATATTGGAGTACGAAGGCTCCATGCCATATTATGTAAAAAGAAAATAAAAAGCTCTAAAATATTTGAGAGAGTAATTTACTTCTCTACAATCAAAGGTTAGGGAATTCGTTTCGCTTAAAAAAATTCCCACGAGATGAAAGATCCCATATCAGCTAAAAAGAAAATAAAAAGTTTTCAAATATTATAGAGAGTAATCTACTTCTCTAAAATCAAAGGTTAGGGAATTCCGTTTCGTTTAAAAACTTTCCCACGAGATTAAATATGCCATAAAACTGTAGAGAGCTCTGGGATAGAAAATCAATAGTTACATAAAACAAAAGGCAAAAGAAAGGAAAATATTTTTTTAGCATAGACTGCATCCACATGCACATAAATCCTGACTTTGCAGATGCACTTGGTGAAAGTAAATCCAAATGTATATTCATATAGGCCAGAGTTTCAGGTCTTCCTCATCATCAGATTGCAATAAGCCGGAAGTTATACTCATAGTGTCCTCCTTCAAACACGTTCACAGAACTAATTAAACAAAGTGATACTCTCGCAATAATGACCAAGTACAACACCAATGGAAATACGATAGTAGAAATGACAGCGAACCTAATGGCTTCGCAAAAACCCTTTGTCCCACGAGTATGCGGAATTGCAGCAGTTGAGATGTTCTTATCTTGGGCGAGTCGTATTTTAAAAAATCCTTCTTTTTCATCAATTTTCCCCCAAATCTTCTTCCTCCTATAATGACTCTAACTCACCACCGACAAGTGCTGATTATTGCTCACGCAAGATTGATGTTTTACGGCCAAATAAAAATGTATCTGAATGAAAAGCGAATTCAATTAATGCAAGTTAAAGGACATTTAAATACTGCGTCTCATTCGGTATCACGCATTGATGAGAGATGGAGTGCCCTTGCCATCCAGCTGGCGGTGGTTGTGGTGGCATCAGGTCGTGTTTAATGCTGCATCTCCAATTTCACGGCTCTTTCCTCCCACCCTACCCTCTACTACTCCCTATTAAGAGATCTCCGTCTCTTTTAGTCGAATAAACACACTGAATCCTGATTCACCGCAGAGATACTTCTATTTGAAGTTCTTCTGCGGCAAAACCTCCATCCAGAGAAAAATCATGTGCTGGGAAAAGCAAGGGCTACATTTAATTAATTTTGATAAGATCAAAATGATCTAGGAATGAATGCTTCCAGTATACTATTTTTAGTAGCAAAAACGTAAAATTGAATATTACCTCATAATATATGCACGGATTAAATACCTACATACTCATTTAGCATACATGAAACTCTACTTGCGTTTGAAGGATTGATGTTATTGATTCCTCTAATTAGGTCTTCTCAATGCATCACCACTAAACGGGCGTTGAATCTTTTCATCTTCAACGAGTGTAGAGATTTTTTATCAGAAAAGATTGAAACCCATGAGGTAAAAAACAAATTAGGCATTATCTTAGAGCTTAGAGGGGAAGTTTTAACTATTGAAGTATTTGTTGCACTAGCGAACTCCATTGTAATAATTATGTTGACCATTTATTGGAAATGCACAGGTTACCATATTTGAAGCATATATTATGTGGCGGTAAAAAGTATGCACTCATATAAAATTTCGTTCTTTCTCGGTGAATTATATTAATAAATAACTCTCGCAGTTTCAATCCGAGTAAGAATTTGGCTGCTTTGGTAACAAGCAAGCACTTGTTATTCTAGGAAATGTTGCCAAAAGGTTGTATTTTAGCGGTAAATCTGGCTCGATCAAAAAATTCAATCCTATTAATAAACAACTCTAATAAAAATTATGATCACCATAACATGGTCACGGAGATCATCGCAATGCATCTCCAATTGGCATCCCGCTTTATTCAAAGCTAATGCTCTTACCTGATTTAATTATATTCTACGGACACATTTTCAAATTGAAAACAAGTAATTGTTTGAAATTAAGGCTGGAAGTAAAGAATAGAACGAAGATCTTGAAATATATTTTGTGGACGCGTTTAACACAAAACCTGGATTTCTATGAGCTACTCACTCTTCAGGAAAATTTAGAACCCAGTAAATCAGTAACTCGACCGATGGACGTTAAATAAGAATCCTTCAAAATCTTCATTTAATCTCTTACGATATGTGGAAAAAATATGCAAAAACAAATAATATTCTTAGCTCTATAGACTTAAAAAATTACCAAAATGAAAAATAATGAAAGGAATTAAAGTGACGCAATGAAATGTGAATAACTACCGTCATATATTGGACGTGTACTTAAAATGTATTGTCCCAATATATGATAGTAGCACAACCATGAATCACATGCAGTGGAAATAACTTCATAAATTATTTGCTACAGACATATTGGTGGATAGTATCTATATCATTTACATGGTTGTTAATAGACATCAGCGGAATGTTTTTCACTGTATAAGTCTTGTGAGCCATAATGATTCAACCGATGCCATTAAATATATGGAGGATGCATTATGAATTGTGATCTGCAACTGCGAAAACAAAAGCAAGAACTTAACCTCTTAATTCTCCTACAGTAAACTTTTAATGGAGCTAACATACAAGCGGCAACGTGATAAAAAAGGGATATCTAAGCTCATTTTACAAGTTTCTCGCAGAAATACGTATATTTTAGGAAAAGTTGCTAAGTGATTCGATTTCAGCAGTTTCAAGATCGCTGAAGGGTTGAAACCAAAAACCCAGCAAGGTATATAAGGTATACTAGGCATATACCTACGGATGATGACCTTCCACTGCAATAGCGTCCAAAGCTATAAAAAAACACCCACATGTTCTCCCTAATTTAACGGTTTAGCTCCTACCTCGGCTCCCACTAGCCGAATATTTGAGATTTTATTTAGCAGGCTCTGCTCTCACTTGAATACGTCCATCAAAATACGTTGCATAAGGTTCAACGCATGAAGACCTTTCAGCGGATAAACACGAGGACGTCTGGTTAAAATATGGAAGTTGAACACGGCGTGTAACCGGCTACAGCATCACAGCAGTAATGGGAGTGAGTGAAGCGAATGAAGTGAGATTTGCATGATGCGGAAATGGAAATCAGCCCCACAGGGTAAATGTTCAAGCAAATCGTTCCACGTAGTAGAAATATACAAGTTCCGGTAGCAATCAGCGGCACCGTTACAGTCCAGAGACACGTAGATAACACCGGTTAAAACAACTGCCGGTTTCTAAATAGGGTGCATATTGCTTTACCAATAAGAACGTCAAGGGATGCGTCGCTTTTCGCTAGAATAAGTGATTGCCGCTTAAATTTTAAGAACCATTATTCTGCAGAATCGGCGAGCGAATATGTTTATCGAAAGCGCAGAAGTGGAGTGGATCGCTGTATGTGAGATGACATACACTTGAATGGCTAATTGGCCAAAAACAGACAAGCACTGGAATGTTGCACGAGCATTGGGAAATATATGGAAAGTGAACTATGATTTTTATCATCACGCCCGCAGACATTTAACAGTTAACAAATAACAAACTGTTTGGCGTTACTTCAGTGGATGACCTCATCATGATATCCGCTTGCGGTGGATCATATTTCGCGAAAAAAAGTTCAGGAACCGCCATCACGCCCCAGAATGCCACCTTATCTTTAGGTCTACCCATGGAGTGGAAATTAGCACGCGAGGGAGGAGGAAGCAAGGGGCACAGCAGATGAAATAGGACGCGGGAGAGGGAAGGGAGAGGAGGAAGGAAGGGTTATCTGCGGGATAACACGCAGACACAAGCCGACAAATGCACATTAGGAACCCCGGAAGGTGAGCACACAAGTGCAGCTCCCTAACCAACCGTCCATGGGTCGTATTAGGAGGAGGGGAGGGGGGATGGAAGATCCAACGGGTCGCCGGGAGGGCCCACACACCAACTCAGGCCGGCACTCCACTCCAAATATAAAGTGGCTGCAGTGCATTCGGAGCACGCAACACGTTCTGTCCGAACGATCTAACCCGAATGGAAGGAAGGATGGTTGGACAGAGGGAGGGAAGAGGAGGAAGGAAGAGATAGATGAAGGCGGACGCAGCCGGACGAGTCCGAATGGATGAGAATAGACTCCATTTCCCCCGGCAAATACAATCTGCAGACCGGAATCACTACATGCGACAGAGCGAAGGGAATCCCTCTCCTTCCGATCGAAGACGGGATTCCCGTACCAGAGAAAATAGCTTGAAATATCTTCCTCTCAAATATCTGAACCATGTTCACCCACATGAAGTATTGCGTACTTACCAAAGGACTGCGTGCTTGATAAACGCACTAGTAGTGAGGAAATTAGATGTCAAATTAAACAGCAAAAACATTATCTGGAACCATTTTAATCGCCAAGGGTTCCAATAAGTATAAAAGAATTCAGGAATTAAGTAAAGTAGAAGATGCATCACACAGCACATGAATGGTGGCAAGTTAAAGGGTGATGCATAGAAGCCCTGATGAATCAGCACTCTGATTAGGCATGGGCAATGTATCTCATCCTAAAAACTATTTGATTTCACGTAAGTAAAACCTTTTTCAAATATCAGCTCTACAACAGTTTTCAAGCGTATCAATAAAATGTCATTCTAAGTAAGTTATCACTGGCTCTTCACTATTATATCAATATTTCAATTCAACGCTGAGTTTTTGTTGTAAAAATCATATGATACCTCCCGCATTTCTAACAGAAGTTGTTCCATGACTTACGTTTCACAGAAATTTCAGGATTGTCAATTAGCTTCAGGCTCACTACAATCCTACTTTTATAAGAAAAACCCTGTTTCTTTATATAAGGGTGTTATTCACAGAAAAATCTGCTGTACGAGTTTTCATTATACCTTATGTATTTCTTCGACTCCTTTAAGCTGAGTTGAGCATGCTTACGGCATGTTGCGATAAGTAGGGTGTACCTAGTCGCGAACACTATGCGAATAAGAGATGACATTCAAGACATCAACGAAGCGGACAATGAGGATACCTAGCGGATTAAAAATTTTATTCAAATCCATCGGCCTAATTTATCACCTGTTTCTCGCAGGGATATCAATACATGAGGGTAAACTTAACTTGGTGTGACTTTGAAGGACGTTATGGAATTTGAAATAGTTTCTACGAAAATTTGCCCCAGGAGGAACGGATAGTGAGAGGAGAAAAGGCTAGAGTGATGCTGTAAAAAAGGATGAATAGCTGCACGGATTGAGTAGAATGGGGAAGGAAAGGCAAGGTTAGAGGGAAAAAAACGACAAAAAAATAAACCATTCACCATATGGCACATATTGACTTGTTGCGCCATATGGTTCATGCCGGCAAAGTTTCCGTCCCATGTGATATCATATTTAAATACAAAATTTATTCAGTTTTTCCCCCAAAACAGTTGACGTCAGAGAGGATGAGGACACCCTTCGTGAGATGATACACGTATATAACCCAAAATCAACGGGACTCGCATTTCCGACAGGGACTATAAGATGCGTCACCAGCATATACCAGCACTGTACACTCAAAGCGAGGGATATTACGTGCATGCGGCAACGGAGCCTAATGAAATGTGCTCAGGACTCTTAACGAAGCAGAGTTAGCGTAAGCTGAATTTTATCGGATTAACTACAAACACTGAAATCCCAAGGTCGGTAAGGAGATGACATTTTTACCCGAAGAAATTTGTGAGGGTGTATCAAATTCAAATTCCTTTCTAAGCCAAAAGAATAGTTTCATAATATAAAAAATTATTTTAATTCGCATTCAAATACCTATTTTAAAATCGCACTGGAAGCGATACGTCTCTTCAGTGATGAAGTAAAGGTGTGGCTAGACCTTATATATAATATGAATGGCTGGAGAAGATCAAAACCATTCAAGCATATGATGATTTAACGTCAGAAGCGGAATAAGAATAAGCCAAGGATACAAAGCGATGATATGACGCTACCGAGTCATATTTTTGGGGGAGGAAACATAAACAAGTATAGTTCTTTCAGAGCAAGAAACGCTTTTAAATATATTCGCCAACAGGACTCCTTACTCCCTCGGAAAGCACTTTGGATGACCTGCCACGAAGGGGGTAAATAAGGGAAAACCAACCTCAATATGGTAAATGCTATATACCTATATGTAATTATTATATTGATTGTTCATTGTTTCCTCATCAGTGACTTGGAAGGGCAAATTATGTAGGTAAGCGTGAACTAGATTAGAAGCAACTACGGCAATAAGCGAAAAACGTTAGTTCAGGTCCATGAAATTATGCTACCTCGCTGCATCGGAAATGGCACAATCGAGTCTACTGAAGCATAATGTTCATTGAAGCGCCGAGTGGGTCAAATGTGCAGTAAAATGACGATTAGGTTCTTGTAGGCAGAGAATTAAGGATGTGTATTATGTGCTTCAGCGGAAAATAGGCAACTAATTTATTGATGTATAACGTTATTTGATGGCAGTATAATATTATTGAGACCACGCACGTATTATAGCCGATTGGATTGCGAAAAGAGGATACGGTGCTAGTGTTCAGTACGATAGGATCATAAATGTATCTCTGTGAAATAAAAAAAACAGGGCAGGTTAGCCATCACTTAATCTGATATATATGGGCTGGAAAGGTAACTTAGATTTAGCAAAAACGTCTTTACTAAATCCAACAAATTTGGTAGTATGGTAGGTAAGGCCAGAAAACCTTAGAAAGAGGTTCATGCTCTTCCTCAAATGTGGGTATTGCGCTCACCTTAGGGCAAGAGCTTAGATTTTTTAATACAGCCACAACATGTTGGGATGCCTAAAACGTGATACAAATAAACCAACTCATTCCAGCTTCACCCCTTAATCTCTGGCGTAAAATATACGCTAATGACTAGTCTAATTAATAGTATCACTCTACACCATATTTTGGAAAGTTACCAAAAATATTAACTGATTAAAGTTAATGTTAATCCCTGTAAAAAGTAAGAAGTTAAAGTTAAAAGTTACTTTTCTGAAAAGTAACTGATCAAAGCTAATATAAGTAAATTTTACGTTAAATGTTACTTTTTCTGTTACTTTGGGTAATTGGATTCTGTGGTAATGAAAGCCTTGATGGTTTATTGTTTTGACAAACAACGCAAACACTGAAAACAGTCATTGTGGTTTCTTCCATCCGTATCCATTTGTTTAAAAAAAAAATTGGAAGTGGGGATTTTCGTTGTAATTCCATTTAGTGTCCAGTGTTGTTGGTCAGGTTTCCTAGTGTCTGCTGAGAGGATTCGGCGATTTTTCTGAGTTGGGGCTCCGATTCCGGGATTTTTAAGTTGTCTTGAATGTAAGACTTTCTTACGAAACATGGTGCGTCTGTAATTTTCCGCAAAAGATTGTTCTGAGCGGTAGAAAGTGCGTTAAGGTTAGTTTTTGATATCGATCCCCAAATTCCGATGTGAAGTATCCCTTCACAATTGTAAAATGGAAAGTGGAAACGGCTTAGATATATAGAGTTAGAGGAGATGCTGGGTCTGGGGAATACAGTAGATGCAATTCACTGGGGGCTGATGTATTGAGGACGCAATGTCGCCGAGTAAGGCATACGTAGACTAGCATTGTAACTAGATACGTTACTTTGAATGAACTCCTTATCCATCATAGATTTTTAAGCGACCCTTCTTTGTCGCTTTAACTATGTAGTATTGACGACAAGACGTCACCGAGCAAGACATACGAGCCCTTCAGGACATGGTCTTCACTGGGTTTCGTGTTTTCACGTCTGGGTTCCTAAACTTTGGCGGTCACTACCCTCAGCCCCGCTTTTGTTTGGATGCTTTCATCTGGGCCTATTCATTTCATTCTTGCACAACAACGCTGGCATTCTTAGATAGGTTCCGTTTTATTTTCCCATTAGTCTGCTGGGAAACCTATGCGTCCAAATTTGGACAGTTTAATATTGGCCAAAAATTAACTGAAGTTATTTTCATATCAGTTGATGCATAACTTGACCGATTAAAAGTTAAAAGTTAACTCTTCTAAAATTTATCGATTAAATTAAATTGTTAACTATATTTTTAACGATTAATTTTAATCGGTAATTTTTTAATAGTTTATCCCAACTATGCTATTCACACACAACATACATCTTTTATAGAAGGGTGTCGTTCACAGAGATCTCTGCTGTATGGGTTTTTCATTATTCCTGATGTATTTCTTCGACTTCTTTAAGCTGAGTTGAGCATGCTTAGGGTATGTTGCGGTAAGTATGAATTAGAACATTAAGTATGAAGAAGAATACTTGACTTCAAACCTGAAGACGCCAGCTGCAACGCCGGCGAAACTGTCCTCTCGATGTTGAATCGATGCGGAGGACAAACCGAAAACCTAGCTGCGCCTGCTGCACCACTCCGCGGAAGTCTCCATCAACAACTTATATTTGCAACTGCACGACACGTGTTTCAGCTTACGAAGCTTATCACAAATAGAGCTTAAACACATCTCGTGTAATATAAATATATTTTTGTGGAAAGGGGGAAATTTTTCATTTGAAGGTTATATATCCCCTTCACTTTGTGAAGCCTGATAATGTGCACTATTAATCCATTGAATTTAAACAAATATCTAATTCAAAAATAAAATAACTTTTCCTTCTCTATTTTTCATGACCTTCCATAAATTATGCGATGCTAAATGAGGCGGGAAGGGGTTGGACCACCTGCAATATTGGGCTATCGACAGAAGAGGGGGTGGTGGGTGTCAGCCTTCCGTTACATAGAGAGATATAAGTATATTACAAACCTAAATACAAAAGTTAAAGTAATAGTTATGAAATACATATTTATCAACAACGCATTAATAAAGAACGTTGTTTTATTCGCTGGTTAAAATTTTCCTCCCATTATAAATGGAGTGAGTTCATTGGAAGCGTAACGTTATTGGAAAGCTCCTCAGCAAAGCTACAGAGGGTTGGTTATTCCGGAGAAGGGGAGGGGGTAAGAAAAATTGAAAAATCAGCGAAAAGTATTGATGGTTCCCAAATCTTTTAGTTGTACGTTTTTGGTGAATGGCAAAATAATACTAAGTTTTTTTAACACGTAGATATAGGTATGTCTTTTGGTGCAGGTCTTGTGATGATTGTTTTGGTAGTATCCCACACACCCTTGAAGTGGCTTCCGGGTACGTGTGACTATGGACAAATAATTTATTCAACGGCAGCTATCTTACACTCGAAATTATTCTATTTCCAGTCACTCCCCTCATGCCAACCAAGTCTCTCTCACCCGGGCTAATTCCGACATACGTATCTCACAATTCACCATTGACCTTCTCACGTGATCTTCCCTCCTACGTTTCTTTTCAGCATTCAGCAAAGTGTTTTTCCTCAAATGCGTCCAATTAGTAACCCCTCATCCTGTCATTTCCTTCCATAGACGTCAGTCTCCACCCACTCTCCAACCGAATCATTTATTCTTAAGCTCTTCTCTATACGAGATATTTTATTCGCAGCTTTTAGGAATTTTTGAGAAGCGTCAAATAAAACTATAATTGGCTGTCAGCGGCAAGCAAATTGAAATTTTTCCCATGATGGTAAGTTGTATGTTCTCTAATTTCAAGAAATGTCCAGCTCGTAAGAAATATTGCTGGCTTCACGGAATGTAATCATCATCTTTATTAACACGAGGCGATTGAAGTAAAATTCTTTCGTATCGCAAAGCCACATTACTTAGCAGTTCACACTATGAGCTGATATACTCTGACATACTTGAATACGACCCTTACAAATTTGATATGGACGAGGAGGGACAGTGTAAAAGCGATTCGTCCAATCAGATGGCTACCAACCAGTTGACTGCCTCTTTTCGTATTTTTTAAGAAAGAACGTCATAATTAAGTTATAAACTACACAGGGGGATAAAATATAACATGATGAAATCTTGCAATATGACGAACAGAAATTGCTCAGAAAACTGAAGTAATTATCAATAATACTCCCGCATCTGATCGACATGCTTCAAACATAGTGCCTGTGTTAGTAATAAACTGAATAACCATATCAGTACAAAATAACACTTCGAAAGCAAGGAAATTCTACCACCGGGATTTCCTTGCTCTCGGATTTAAATTTCTAAAAAGGTTAAATCCGTTGGGCCTCTGGGTAGGGGCAGCGAGTGAAAAAGAAGGTCACGACAACTAATTATGGTCCCATCGAAAGGAGAATGCAATTAGAAAAGCGACTGGTCAAAAAAATATATGACGAGGAAGGACAAAAAAAAAATAATATTGAAGGAGGCAAGCGGAATGGAAGGTAGGTAGAGCGTCGTGAGGGAAGTGACGTAAGAGCATCTCGACAATGGGAGTTTCCATTATGGCTCCAGGAAACGAAGATGGAAGGGCGAAACGGTGGGGAGAAAGAGGTTGGGGGTGTCCGGAGGGGGGGGGAGGGGCTCACGAGAAGGTAGAAGGATAGGCGAAGGGTCGGATGAGGTCAGGGGTCATCGCAGAGGACCTAAGACGGGAAATCGAGGTCGAGAACGCAGCGCGCAAGAGGGCGACAACGGTTGAGGGAGAGGGTCGTGTGGAATGATGACGTGACCGGGTGTGGTGGGTGCGTTCTTAGCCCCCATCTCCCTTCCTCTCCCTCCACACCGAACCCTCCCTCCTTTCCTCAATTTCCCTCGAAGGAAAGAACCGTGAGGATCCAATATTCTGCACGCAGTCCTCCCTTCATCAAGGCCGGTGAAACAAAGTTGATTTAAGATTAATAACAAGAAATGTTTGCCACCGGCTGCGACTCAGGATGCCCGACGACGCAAATCTGGAGACATTCATTCATTAGGATGGATGGGATTCTTAAGGGACGGAACTATGTATAAGAGTACTGTTTACTGACACAAGCAATTAATTCGAGGAGCCGGAAGGTAGGAATTTAATGAGGAAAAAAATTTAATTTCACAAAATGATTCATCAGTGCTTTTCAAAGTAATTTTCGGTTTCGTAATTGCTGTAGGTGCATTTCCTTTTTTGGAGGCAGCACTAATTACAGCAATCCTAAGAAAATTTTCAATCACGTAGAATATTTTAGATGTGATATTAGGTTGGAGCAGTATCATGAGCCATTACTTTTACGAAACCATAAAAAATAGCTGATCATCATTACTACTCATTAATTTAAATATTATTAGACACAGCTCTGCACTTGGTACTCCAATCAGCTAATCTTTTCATATTAATATAATTGTTCGCATCCATATCCTTTATTCTTTTTCCACAGTACTCCATGTATCATACTATGCATTTGTGTACTATATACTTGCAATGCGAGCATTATAGACCCGGCAGTTTCCTTGTAACATCACCTTTTTATGAATTCATTGGTACCTAAGAGTTCATTCATTGGATGCCAGAGAATATCACTGATAAACTTCTCGAAACGGGGCAATAACGCCAGCCTAATCGCAGTTATCATGCTTTTTCATTTCTATCTTAACCTGAAAATTATTATCGAAATGCCACGATTAGCATTAATTTACTAGATCATTTTCTTGATCGACGCCTTCGGGAACATAACAAAACATTTTCTTTAATACTAAAAATCGTGTATGGTCCAAGAAAGACCATAAGAAAAGGTCTTCTGTCAGTACAGTGTAAAATTATCCTCTTCCTCCATGTACGGCAACCAAGTATGCTTCCAATGCCTAAGTTACTTTACCCTGTTGAGGCGTATTCAAAAAGAAATAATTTCATTCTATCAACCACCGAGGACTGATCATTTCCTCCATTACATTCTCAAGGAATAACATAATTCAAATATATTTAAAATGTATTGTTTCTAGAATTCAGCATCCCTTGGTTCCAATAGCTGAGCAAATTAAATTATTCGACTATTACTCAAGTCTTTCTATCAGAATATTTTACCACAATTACTATCAATTCAGTAAATAAACTCACCAATTAACATATAACCATTTTCTGGAAAATGGCGTTACCTTCTTAAATAAATTGGCGTTTACCATGAAAGCAAAGGTATGAAGTGGTAATTTTACGAATCCAGTAAAACATTATACAAATCTCATGTATGAATTTAAAAACTATTTGTGGATGGTTCCCTACTTTATAACGAAATGATGTTTCTAAGAAATCAGATAAGCACGATGAGGTATTTACTTCTCCCGTTTGCGTACATCAGATCACTTGACAAACATGTATTTCAAAACATCGGTTATGTGGACTACCGGAATGATACGTGATTACGGGTTTGATGCTAGTAGATTCCATTGATTCAGAGATACTCCCACGTTCCTAGAACCACGCTCCATCAATATACGCTATGTAACATTATGTGTCGGTCTGGGAGAAGGGTTGGTGGGCCGAAAAAATGCCCCCTTCATAGTTTCAGATATGAAGGGCTCTCGTGGGTGGAGCGTCGGTTGCGAGAAGGTGCGAGGGATAAGAGATGTTTCCGAGACCTTCGTAAGATGGGAATTTCGGGGGTTTATAAGAGAATTTATCCACGCATGCGCGGAGGAGGGAGAATTATGGTGTGTTCTCGGAATCGTACGTGCAAGTCGGGCAAGCGGAATGGTTAAAAGCTGTTGGAGAAGGGGTGGAGAGGGGAGCGAGCGATGGGAAGGGGAGGGAAAAGAGAGAGGGAGGGGGGGTTGGAAGAAGAAGTGCGGAGAAAGTGCGGAGGGTGGGGAGGGGGGGACCCGTATGTGAGCTGGGCAAGGGGGTGATAGTTCAAAACGAAACGCAATGGTTCAGTGCGTGGGAGGGATACCTACTGGGGGTCGGATTGGTCAGGGCGTATGGGATGTGGTGGTTTGTGCTCGCGCGTAGGCAGCCGTAACGCTTCCGAACGCCTGCGTGCAAGCAAGGTAGGACTTCAAGAGAGCAGAGACAATTCAAATTCGGTATTTTACGGTGTAGTATTTACGGTGGTAGCATTTATAGATGGAAGGTTGTAATGCACATTTTACGTTTGATTTTGCTAATCCGCGACGAGACTCACTAGGACTACAAATGGTAAAAAAATATCATCTTTAGTGAAAAAATCTAATAAAAGTATTGTACAATATAATAGTTATATATTATAGTTATATGATTATATAATTATTTTATATAGGTATTTTATATATATACTATTTATTACTCAACAAAAATATGTTACAAAGAACGATTGAAAAATCTATGAGTAATTCTTTTAGGTAGCCTCGAAGGAACATTTTAACCTGTAGTAAGGCTAGCCTCTAAACTTGGTTATGCTTGCCACGCAACATGAAAAAATGTTTGTTTTAGATACAGTTGAGAGAGATGTGGTCTATTTCTTGCACAACCAGATTTTCGGGGTTATTACTTCGTGAAATGTTTAGAAAAGGCGTGTAAATTACCCTAAAGTTTAAATTTAATGAAAACGTAAATCGAGAATATTCAGATAGTAAAATCGACGAGAAAAAACAGCAAGCCGTCATAAAAAGGTGAAAATATCAATGTGTACTTTTGAAATTATTTTAATATTTTGTTAAATTTGTGCAATAAATGAATATGACCAGGAGTCGATAAATTGAGTAACATACGAGTGGATATTAATTAGTACGTTCACGAGAGTGCTGTGATATTAGTTTTGAGAGTAACACGATTTGATGGCCGAGGCCAGATGCGGAAATAACAATTAATAAATGTAGCCATATCCTGTGGCAATTAATGTCCTATTACGGACATACTTGGTTGCTCTTGACGAGGTATCTATGGGAAATCCTGGCCACTTAGACCCATGAAGGACCAGCTTGATCACAAATCTGGTGCAATTCGCACATAATTATTGAATGTTCAGTAAATGTTTCAATGATGGCAATTCGCCAGGAACCAGGAAACCGTACCCAACCCACATCAAAGGAGAAACTAAAGCCTGCATACCCTGTGCAAAATGATTGACGCAATTCCCGTCTATGCCCTGATCTCAACATTTTAGATTACGCCAGAGGCCAAAGAAAATTGACCAAATGGGAATGATTTGGGCTCATATACCTACGCATAATAATTTTGAATAAATCAAATATCTACACACATACACACTCACTGAGCGTGTAACTTAAGTAGTTACGGCTCCCTTCAAGAGAGGGTTGTGACCGTTTTTACGGAATTTGCCTCCATTTCCTCCCTGAAACTATCATTCCTCGGTTAATTGAGGAAATAGAGCATTAACCCATGAAACGTAAGCAACTTTCAAATAGACTTAATGCAGGGTGTCAAAAAAAACCTATAGAAAACAGCAAACAGCATTCAACGGAAATTCTATACAATTTCACTCCACCTAACAGTCACATCTATTCGATGCACGTAATTTATGAAAGAGAACAGAAATGGCCCAAGAGCATATGTATTCTCCATTAATACATTAATATGTCTCCATAGATGTCTTCTATGATATTCTGGCGATGGAGTATCAACACAATAAAAATAAACAAAACAATATACAATTTGGTATAAGCTTAAAACGAAGAGAGTATTTTATAAATGGACACAAAAAGTAGGGACTGAAACGTAGGATACTTCAACACATAACGCATCAAATGACATGGGAACTCAATTTCATAGTAAGCTTCAATCTATTACAATTGACGTAAGGGCAACTAATGCTCCAATATAATTTATGAAAGTAATTGAGCTCATTTTATGTAATTGCGGAGAATTCAGTCTAATGCATTATTTTTAAAAGGAAGGCATGTCTTACTTTTCTACTATTTCTGCTCGCGCTAAGGGGAATCATCACTAAAGAAATGCAAGCAATAATTCATCCACATGATTTTCAAAATATATTAAACCAAGAAAGAATAATCTTGCTTCTTTTCGCTCTCACAAAATTCTTCAGGATAATTCTGTGTGCATACTAATGATTTTTTGGACACATAAGTTGGTTGGTATATTGTCTCCTACGATAACTTATGTCAGATATAAATTACAAATGAACCTTAAATTATACATTCCCCAGCCATCAGTCAACTAAATAGGCGTGGATATAAAAAAGGAAATAATCTCTGCCACCCATCCACAAAACGGTGAAAGTTATTTCACTAAGGGGGTTTGGCGGTCGAAGATAGAATACGATATATACAGGAGCACGTATGAGCAAGCAATCACAACGTCATCCGGAGGACCGCTTCTGAGAAAGAGATGGGAGGGATCAGGATGTTGCCAGGACCGAAGAAAAATTTCGGAGGGCCTTAGAGCGGGAGAGGGACTGGAATGTACGTGGGGGGAGGCTTTTGGAGGGGAACACCAGTCAGGAGGGAAGAAGGAGGGGGAGAAGAGAGGAGTACTAGGCTCAACGCAGGGGTCAAAGGTAGGGGGGGGGGGTCCTGCGGGGGAGGGGTTTTGTTGCGGGCAGGGCTTGCCATCGCCAAGATAAGCCGGATGTCAGAGTGCGGTGAGTGGGGCGTGTAGCAGGTCTTCCACCACACCCAACCGCTCGCAAAAGCAGCGGCCACGTATGTAGGAGAGGGTGCTTTATTATCGGAAGGCCGAGCGGCTTGAGGTTACGGAGCCGAAGGCGTACGCGAACGGGTGAGAGAGAGGTTGAGAGAGAAAGGAGTAAGGGATAAATTGGTGGGGGGGGGGGCGTTTGGCCGGGTCTCACCGAGACGGGAGATTGTGGGGGGAGGGGAGATAGTCCCCCGGGTTGAGAGGGAAAAGGAGTAAGCCAGGGCCACTAAAAGGAAAGGGGTAACATTTGGTCGGGAAGGGGGGGAAAGGACCCGAGGGTTTGCGCCACGTCAGAATGGGGAAAACGTCTTCATTAAGGCAAAACCGAAACCATAACGACCACTTCCCTCGCTCACACTTGGTCGCAGTAAACACATATTCCTCCATCCCTTCTATTTTGTTATGACACCTAGTGTGAATAAAATTGGGAGGGATGTAGAATACACGCAGGTCAAGGTAGTCAAATCAGTAACCTAAGTTCCGCAGGTTCGAACCCCTCCTAGGACGTACAGTGCCTTATTATTATACTTAATGGCAAGTTTGGCTAGACAAGGGGCCAGAAAACTAAGGTTTGAAAACCTGTGAAAATAAAACTATAGCAATTTGACGTATAAAAGCAAATATAGTTATCAATACATGGAACGTTCATAGCATGATTTGCCAATAGCAGTTGTGTTGACAAAAAAAAATACATGAAGATATTGACGCTGAGTCCACAATTTCTCTCATCGTCCTCCGAATAAATCGCAAAGAACTTGCATGACGAGGGGTTGAACTTAATAGCGCCGTAGTTGAGAGGTGGCTCGTACCTTAGCAGTAATATGCAGCATGGTGCATGAATTACGATCAATGCGGCACTGTAATGAGATAGCATGCCAATTTATCTGGCATCAAGCATGCAATCCTAAGTATTCGATGGCTCACGCGAACAGGACATATGCCGTAGAATGCGGTTGGGTGCGATAACTTTCTTCCTCGATCAAGAAATGTGGTTTTGCCAAGTATAAAAAACATGAGATGGGGTCATTCAGATTCAAAGGAGAATTTATTTTAATGGCAAGTCCATTTCATTCTGCTTCTTATTTCCGTTGTTTATAGAACACAGGTATCGTTGATACAATGTAAAAGGTTTATGCCCAACAAAAGTGTCATATCTCACTACGAAACAAAGAGCGATATGATTTGTGAGAGTTTAACATACCTACTATCACAACACGTTAGCTATCCTCAATACTACTCCATTTAGTTACTCCAGTTATATTTCCATTAAATGCAATAGATGTGTCCAATGGCTGGTTATGAGTCGTTACTCACGTTCGTGGTAGGCACCAGAATATTCATGCAGAGCGGACCAAGTTTTACTGTCGATCAAGTATTAGCCTTCCTCGACCCTGCTCATATGAGCAGGAATGAGTGAAGGACAGATATTTTTTCTTTGCAAACAGCAGTTGATAATATCATATAAATAATTGAACTTTAGCGTGCTCACCAGAGGTTGTGCAGTCCATCTTAATGAAGGGGGATGATAACTACCAGCAAGTAACTCTTTTGACAAACAAACCCCATTTTCCGTCATGGATTCCATCGAGATAAATTTCTACGTGCATTGTATAACGAATAGAAGCCAGAACTCCAGAAATAAAGGTAAAACTTATGATAGCAAATGAAATATTACATACTTGTCCAGGACAGTATGAAGAAATGCTATTGCTGAAAATTAAAGAGTGGGAGACAAATGAAATATGCTCGCAGTGATTAAAAAACAAGTGGAAGTCAGCAATGTAAATGTTGAATATGGGGGTAGATAAAGTAAGCCTACAGCGATAAGATAAGATACACGGTGAAAAATGGTGCACAATTTCGGAATTCCCTCCATGATTAAAGAGCAGAACTTTAACAGAAATTTGTTAATAAGCGCACTGAAAACTCAAGGTCTTGCAATTAAATATATATGCTATCAATTTACTATTGGACTTCTCTTGAAATACGTCATAATTCACACGAATTAATGATGTGTTATTTACACCAACAATAAAGAATGATGCAACATTAATTTAGTAGCAATGGCAAACCTTTGATCACAAGATGAATTTTTGAAAACTGGATAAAGCAGAGAAAATCGGAATAATATGACATACCTACTCCTCATCATTTTCCTAAAATATGCACCTATTGCTAAAGGATTTACTTTGCCTTGAGGTACCCAATTACAACATCTCACTGGGTCGTCTCTATCGCAATGGCCTCAAGTAGTTGATTATGATCAAATAACTGGTTATCGGAACACTTAGATGAGGCTAATTTCACATTCATTTTTTGAGGTAGCTAAAACATATACTAGCGTTGCCACTTCATGCTGTATGGTGAAATATAATTTCGGTTATTTATGCGATTAATTATTAGTTTTAAGCTATACTGTATTGGTTTTTAATCAATAATATCCTTTACAAACATTTCATACCATGACAAAAAAACAGTGAGGATACTCTAGCTAGTTTTGTTTTACCATGCACGTTTATTTAGCGTAACTGTAGCTTAAAGTAAAATGTTATTTGAAAGTAGAAGATATTATAAAAATAATGGAGGAGTATTTTAAAATATAACTTATTAATTGTCTGCTGCTACAGCAGCAGAGAAGTCCAGGCTGGAAGATTTGAAATGTGGTGCTACCGAAGAATGATGAAGATAAAATGGGTCGATCGAGTGACAAACGAAGAAGTCTTAAGAGTAGGAGAGGAGAGATGTCTACTAAAAACCTTAAAAAGAAGACGGGACAACTTAATAGGCCACATCTTAAGACACGATGGCCTGATGAAGACAATCGTCGAGGAAATATTTAACATGAAGAATGGAAAAGGCAGACCTCATATGAGATACATGGAAAAGGTCATGAAGGATATAAAAGAGAGGAATTATGTTAATATGAAGAGGTTGGCCGATAGAAGATCAAAGGGGAGGGCTGCGTCAAACCAATCTGCTGTACGAGAAATCAGCTACTTTTCCCTTGTTAGACCTCATTTGGAATATGCTGCCAGTGTATGGAATCCCTACGAAATCGGTCTAAATAATGAACTTGAACGTGTGCATCGAAGATCGGCAAGATTTGTAAAGGGACGATACGATAATTAAATAGGCGTAACTAGTCTATTAAATGAATTAAAATGGGAATCATTGTCAGATCGCAGGTTGAAATTTAGACTTGGTCTCTTAAATAAATTCCAAGACAATATTTTCAGTGATGATGTTAAAAAAATTTTGCGAACCCCAACTTACTATGGCAGACTGGACCATAATCATAAATTTGGATAAATTGATTGCCGAACTGATAGATTCAAAATGTAATTTTTCCCTCGTACAATTAGAGATACGAATAATGGTAAATATGTCCAATCGGACAGTAGCAATGGATAGCATTGGTAGCTGCATGTTGGTACAAGTACTTAAAGCTAACCCTACTAACAGTATGTTTTTGCATGTTTGCTTTGCAATTTCTATCTTTCTTAAAAAAGTGAAGTTCTGACTAGTATATTAATACTATTCCTTTTTTATGCATGATATGTAGTGCATGTTTGGTGAGAAATCACCCCCTGCCTCACACATTTGTGGTGGCTTGCAGGGTTTTATGTAGATGTATATAAAATCCTAGGATTGTTGACCGATGATGATGATTAACCGTCTAAATGTGCTTTCCCTTTCAGATATTACAAGGGTCGTACATCAGTTCTCGGTGGCAATTTCCTCATTACTGCTTTGAATATGAAACATTTACGAGCTCAAAGCATGTTCTGTTTTCTTGAAAAAGCAAGGAGTTCTAGAATATTAATCTCCGAAAATTTTATAAGACGTATCATAAAAGCTTTTGGAAAGAAATATTTGTGTGAGCATTAGTTAAATGTCTCTTGATATTATGGGTAAAATACCTAATAACGTGTTTTCACTATAGATATATTTAGAAATAGGGTAGGAGTACATATTATATTTTAATATTACTTCTTAAATCACTCAATTATAGATTAGGACACATTTAGAGCGTACCTAAATGGTGAATAGGTTTTTAAGGTAATAAAAGCATATCTTACTATCATATGTGAATGAAACCAAAATGACAGCCGATTAAACATTTAGTGCTATGAATACCATTTTCACAACTGACATGTTAATTCCCAGTGCCGTACTACTTTGTAATGCCAATTGCATAGCAAAGTCAGCAGCATCTTATGATATAAGACATAGGTTCTATCAGTTTAAGTAAGTATTTAACGTTATTCAAAGGCAGCTCGGATAATATTTAATGAGATATCTTTAAAGTGAGACTGATCATTTTATTATTATATTGTGATTCTGATCACTTTATGACTAATCAATAGACATAACGTTTCTCTTGTTATTTTCAATCATGAATAGTTGCATTGACACGGTATCATTGCTAAGAAATCCAAAGCCTAAAATCAAAGATGAATTTACATATCTTATTTATTTGTATTATTCAGGCTAAACGATCGTTTGAAGAATGAAGGTATATTGGCAGTACAACGAAAGGATAATGCTAATCAAGATATATGGGGAACCGACAGATGGCAGTAATAGTGCAGGTGTACATGCCAAAGTCCAACCATTCGGAAGAAGAAATGGAAAAAATGTACGAATGACTAGAAGAGGTGCTGAGCACTGTCAAAGTGGAGGAAAACCTGATAGAATTGGGAGATTGGAATGCCGTGGTTGGAGAGGGAAAAGATGGGAACACAGTAGGAGAGTTGGGGCTGGTGGAACAGAACGAGAGAGGAGAAAGACTTGTGGAATTCTGCAGTGAGAAGAACTTGGTGGCGGCAAACACCCTCTTCAGCAACACCGACGGAGAAGATACACATGGAAGATGCCAGGAGACAGAGCCAGATACCAGATTGACTACATTCTGGTAAGGAGAAGGTACAGAAACCAAGTAAAGAATTTGCAAGACTTACCCCGGGGCGGATATCAAAAGTGACCACAATCTAGCGGTAATGTAAAGTCAACTGAGATACAAGAAGATAAGAAGGTCGAAACGAGAACAAAGATGGAATCTAAATCCACTGCAACAGGAGGAAAGGAGAAGAAAATTCGCTGCTGCCATTAATGAGAACCTGGAAATAACAAAGGAATCCAGCCAAAGTGGAGTAGAGAGATGGAATAGCCTCAAGAAGACTATCACAGAAGTATCAGAGGTACAACTGGCAAGCAAGCCGGTCGAAATCAAGAAACCATGGATAACGGAGCACAGTATAGCCCTCATAGGAAAAAGAAGTAAGTACAAGGACACAAGAAATGAAACAGAATAAGTACTGTATAAGAAGCTAAGAAATCAACTCATCACGGAATCTAAAAGGGCCAAAGAAAAATGGATTGAAAGTTGCTGTGAGAAAATCAACGAAAATATGATGAAGGTGAACTCAGAAACTGCATACAACCTAATCAAGAGGCACTTCGGAGAAAGGCAACCAATATGCAAAAACATCAGAGATTCGGATAGGAAACTTCTAATGGAAGAGAGAGAAATCAGCTAGAGATGGAAAAAGTATATTGAAGAACTAACCGAGGCCCGATACTCCTAGGAGAAGCATTCACAAATGACCAGCACCAAGTGGAGGAGGACAACCGCGGTCCAGCAATACTAAGAAGCGAATTCTAGAGAGCAGTAAGAGATCAGAAGACTGAAAAGGCGCCCGGAGAAGATAAAATCATCGGAGAAGTAATCAAAGTACTTGGTGAAAAAGCGCTACACGCACTGTATGGAATAATCCAAGATTGCTACAAATCGAAAATCTGCGAGAAAACTTCAAGAGGAGCTCAATGGTGACCATACCGAAGAGGGCAAGGGCTTAGAAATGCGAGGAGCACCGAACCTTGAGTCTAGTGCGTCTAGTGTCACATGCCTCCAAAATCCTAACTCGGATAGTCGGCAGAAGAATTGAAGCAAACCATTGTATATAACCTTTGTTGACTTGGAGAAGGCATTCAATAATGTTGAATGGAATAAGATGCTCCATACTATGGAAAACTTGGCTTGGACTAGATGGGCAGAAGAATCATCTACCAGCTCTACAAGGACGAATTGGCCACAATACGTACCTACGCATGATGGAAAGAATATTAACAAAAGAAGCAAATATTAACAAAGGAGTCCGACAAGGATGTAACCTGTCACCAGCACTCTTCAATATGTATGTACATTGGAGGAAGCGATTAAAGAAAGAGAAGAACAAGGTACCAAAGTAATCAAAGTGAATAGAGGAGAAATCAACATGCTACGATTCGCTGATGACATCGCTACCGTAGCAGGAAACGAGGAACACCAACAGAACTCACTGAACATAATTGAAAAAGTGTTCCAGGAATACAACATGAAAGTCAAGAAGAAGAAAACCAAGATACTTGTGTGCGGAAGAGAGAAAACAGTGGCCGACGTCCGCCTCAAAGGTGAAAGATTGGAGCAAGTGGAATCATTCACCTACCTCTGGAGCACCATCCCCTGGGAGGGAATAAGCACGACAGACATCAAGTGTCGAATAGCCCAAACTAAGATGGCATTCATGGCCAAGAGGCCACTACTCTGCTCGAAATACTGTAGACAAGGAAACAGTACGTGAAAACATTCGTGTGGGCAGTGGCACTCTACGGATCAGAAGCATGGACTATTGGACAAACTGACCAGAAAATAATAGAAGCCTTCGAGACCTGGTGCTGGAGAAGGATGCTGAGGATCAAATGGACGGATAGGGTGAGAAACGAGGAGGTATACAGAAGAATTAGAGAAGAAAGAGCACTGTGGAGCACCATACGCCAAAGAAGAACACGGTGGGTTGGCCATGTCATAAGACAAAAAATTACGTGGGAAACATAATGGAGGGAAAAATTGATGGGAGTCCCCAGAGGAAGACCAAGAGACAAGTACTTGGGGCAAGTCAAGAAGGATACGGGGAAGAAGAACCATAGGGAAATGAAGGGACTGGCATGGGATAGGGAGAAATGGAGGGCTGCAGAATACCAATCCTAGGATTGTAATAATATGTATGTATGTAAACGATCGTTAGCATGATAAAAGTAACAGTAAACGCAGCACTTATTCTACCACTAAGCAGTGCTTGGTCGTAGAATAGTGGAATTTCTAGATCGATATCTGAAAAATTGGCTAATTTTATGGCATTAAGTGTTGATTCAAGAGAATGAAATAAAACTGAATTACTCGTGCGATATTTTCCTAATTCATCATGATTTTTGTTGGTAAATTCTGTAGTATAGGTGCTAGAAATTATTTTAGCTACCACATGATATTCGAATCGGTTATGTCGGGAATAAGAAATGTGGTAAGTATGCATAGTGGGTGAACACTACCATCAGATTGTTTATTAGAAAGATAACGCAGATTTAACCTTCAAGAACCAAACAAAATACAAAATATTAGGTGACAAGCTCTCCCACCAGAAACGTTCACACCATAGAAGCGGAATTCCTCTGCAAACGGCCACTGGACACTGTGGAGCAACGGACATCGAGCGACACTTTTTCAAAACACCATACTGCCTCTACGGAGAGAACAAAAAATGGAAAAAATAAAGAGCACCTTTTACGCTCACGTGAAGCCTTGCAAATCGCAAAGGAACGAACATCCAACGGAAAAACAAAAGAATGGCACAATACGCAGTAGATTATGAATCGCAGCAAAACCAGTAATACCGGCACCAAATGATATAATAATAATGGCACCAAATGCGGTGCCATTTTAACCTCCACCCTCAAGAGGAGGAGGAAGGATGGAGGGGGTCGACAAATGACCCTTCCCGGAAGGGGAGGGCGGGTCGTAGAAGACCATCCGACGATGCAGCAGCGGGGGCTGAAAACTGCACTCCCCAATGGCTGGGCATCGGCGGCATGCCTCTCGCGGAGAGGATTCTGGGCACGGTGGCCGGGCGAATGAGGTGGCGCGGACATAATGCGGCGCGGACGAGGTCCGCGGAAACCGTAATTTGGTGGCGGGATGGGTAAGGGTGTGCAGACGGAAAAACTGTCACCGGGTTGAACGCACCCACTCCGACGTGTGGTTTTGTGGCCTAATGCTTCGGGGGGTGGTGCCGCTTCTCTTTTTTTTCTTCTCTCCCACTTTTGCAATGATAAAAAGAGAAGCATTAAAAGCCGCTTTCGTAATACACAGAAAAAAAACTCGACTTCCAAATTAACTTCGCTTTGCATGGATTTATGTCGTCCCGCTCGCGTTCGCATTTAAAACAGTACTCTCGTGCTTACGGAAAACTCACGTAGGTGTATATATTTTTCAACGACGCAAACTCGCCATGTGGCCTTCTTCTCTTTTTTTCCCGGCTCGGATGGAAGGTAAATGAATTATGCGAAAGGAAGGTGGATAACGAGAGAGGAGGATATGTAAAAAAAATACAAGAGCCTAATAAAGTTCCTATTACTTCATACTGTGGTGTTAGTACTGCACTTTCCTCAAGAAAGATGGGAAAGACTTGTAAAGAGCCGCTTCCTTATTACTTTCTTGTTCCTCCACACACCTAACCTTGCGGCAATAAAAATCACGTCCTCCGAGACACTAAAGTATACAGCCCATGGAAACGTGAGAATTCCAAAATAACAATCACTCAGTACATTTATGCAAGATCTTAGATAAGCGGATGAAAATATCAATTTACGACCAATTTATCACATATCAATTACGATATTAATTTTACGACCACTTTGTTTGAAACGCATCAAATAATATAAAATGTTATAACCGATTAACAAAATTCCTGGCATACATTACTAAAAAAACTAAACCAACTGAAATAAAAAATATTATTTTAAAACTTTTAATTTTATTAATACATATACCCCTCAAATCTAGAATCCACTACAACTGATTGAATACACCCAATAAAACTCAGTTTACACAATTTCAGAAAAAATGTTTAAATTTAAATGGATAGAAAACTGACTTTCAATATTGATTTAAATTGTGCTTAAATTATCCATCAACCTGGGGTAAAACTACTCACGGTCCAAATATGGAAAACAAAACTAATGCTAATAAACGCTTAAATACCACCACAATAACACACAAACAAGAAGCTCATGAACTACTGGCTCTTAAAAGATTATGTTGTCCTAAATAGGCAGATACGATTGTTAAAAAGGCAATTAGATTTCCATGCTTTAATTTTTAGTTTTTCATTCGGAGGAAATCAGGGATTTGAGTGAGAGAATGAAATTAACTCGTGCCGACTCTTATCAGTGGTCGACAAAGCACCGTACTATGATATCATCAACTCCACGGACTCTTCCCCTCGTGAAACTGACAACAAAATGCACCTCGGATTGCCTCCAATTCATCTATCTTCTCTGGAATCCCTTCTCCGGAAGGAGGCTCGGGTCTGTCGTGGGGGAGGAGAGTGGAAATGGTAATTCTGCGACTTCCGCCCTGGGAGGAATCCCATAAAACAGCATCAAGGGCAAACACATGGGGAGTATGATGGCTAAAGTGCAGGCGGGGAATTCATCCGGTCAAGAAGCTCACTCGGAACAAAGCTCTTGGATAGCACGAGAGAGGGAGAAAAAAGAGTTGGACGCGTTGGAAGGGGGACGAAGGTATTACGGGAAGCACTAGAAGAGCCATAAACCATTTATAACTATAGCGTACGCGTCTAAACGTACTCTAATCTCGCAAATGGCTCAGAAACCCCTTTTCCTGCAATCCTTGCAGAAAACAGGGACGTTCAATGGGAGGGAGGAGGCCGTGGGAGTGCGGGGAAGACTGGAGACATGAGGGGGAAGGGGTAAGAGGCCGGGCCAATGATTTATGATTGAAATCGTTCGCTCAAATCCACACCTCCCTCTTTTTCCACCCCTTTCGGGTGGTCGCGGACGACCCCTAGGCAGAACAGAAGTATCTCGAGGGAGTCGAAATCCACTCAAAACTTAACCACGGAACACTTAAGGGGAGGAGATGAGAGACGAGATGGGGAACGAAGAGATGGACCTCCATCTCTCTCTCTCTCTGACTCCCACTCCGCGAAAACATACCACCACCTCGATCCCGCACGTTGCAGAGGTAGGAGAGAGAGAGTAGGAGGGAATGTGTGTGGGAGAACGGGGCTTTAAACCTCCGGAGCGATCCCGGCAAAGGGATCGGCAAATCCCCCGGAATGATAAATGCTCTCCCGGCCGGGGAGCTAAGGAGATGGCTCCGGGAGAGGGGGAGGCGGGAGGTGTGGGGTGCGTGGAGGTGGGGATAGGGTTTATTGCGAACGAAGGTCCGGGAGGGAAGGTTGGTGCGGAGGTGGAAGGCGATGATGCAGGCATCCCTCGTCGGAGAGAGGCCACGGGAGAAGAAGAAGAAGAAGAGAGGAGGAGAGCTCGAGGAGTGAGGAAGAGCAGTCATGGAAGAGAGGGAGAAGGGGAAAGGGCTTAGGACAGTCGGATACAAATGACCCGCCCGATAGAAATCCAGGAGTGTTAGTTTCTCTTGCGGGGGTGGGATTCCGGAGAGGAGTCCGCCTGTTGGTGGGAGAAGGGGTGAGAGGGCCCTTACCGGGAGTGTGCTCCTGACAGACCGTGGTCAAAGCTTTGATGGAGGCTGCGGGGGATGGTGTGAGCGGGGAGAAGGGGGTAGAGAGAAATCAAATAAGACGAGTAAGCAAAAGGATTTTCCCTCGAGAATGAGCGGGGTGGAGCTGGAAAAGGAAGACGGGGGGGAGAATGAGAAGGAGGCGGAAAATGAGAGAGGCAGAGAGACTCAGATGGCGGCGGACTTCATTTCGGTGCAAGATCATACCAAGGACTCGAAAGGCAAGCGTCCATCCATTATTTAGCATACAAAACGGGGATTTAGGATTTATTTGGAAATTGCTGATATGCGTTGCGGCAAAATATCTTCGTCTAAAAAAATTCTTTGCGTAAAATCTACTCAATCTTCTAAAATTATTCTGCAAAGAAATAAAGAGAATTTGTAGAGGATTATATAAGTCTAGTGAAGGTTGATGGAGAGGGAGTATAAGCCTCTACGCCTCACTAGTAGATGAAAGTCGGCGCTGTTTCTGAGACGTCTTACCGCAAATTAGATATTAAGGTGTTTTGCTAACTACATGGAGAATGCTACAGTGAGTTGACTTATATGTAGCCTTAAGAAAAGCGATAAATACTTAACCATTGATGCAAAAACTGTATGGTCGTGCATTGATAAGTGTAAAAATGATATTACCAAGTTTTCAGCTGCCCAATGCATATGCAAAAAAACCACACAAAACTCGTTTTCATGACCGATGGATAGGGCAATGGAACTGAAGCTAGGATAGGGCAATGGAACCTGAAAGTCTCGGTACTGCAATAAACCTGATTCCTAATACTGTATTACATGCCGCTAAGAGTGTTAGGAGGAAAATTCCCAAAACCTTTACGAAAAGCTCATTTAAAATAGCACAAATAATTTAAAAGTATTTTTGCGTTATTGCTAGGTAACATATACTGCAACCTGCTCATCACTGAAAGACTTCTTGAGATACACGTGTAACTTAATAGCATAAAAAAGAGGGAGTATTTAAAAATAATTTCAGGGCTGAGGACGATAAACTGAATTAATTGCTGAGAATAAGACCAAAGCTAGATAGAACAGCAAGTTTTAATTATTTATACTGATCTCTCGTGTTTAAAATTAATTATCGAGTAAACCTTGCTTTTCATGGTTATGCATTCTAGGGGTGAGATTTTACTGAAAATTAGGTTTCGTCTTGCAGAAAAAGAGGTAAATTAAAGCGTCATCCTTAAAATTTGGAATATAAAATATAGTAAAAGTTTGAGCATAAACTACCATTTATATCTCAATACAGGTGGATCATAAGGTACGTTGCCTAGCAAAATCACTGTGAAATTTGTTTAAGAATCTAGTTTATTTTCCACTACGCTTTCAATCAAGCAATTTAACGATAAGCCATTTAGCAACTTTATAGCAGTAGACTGCTGTAAAATTCCAAATATTCAGTTAACATTCCCATAACACACCTCAGAACTACTACCTGCATGAAACTGCGCGATACAGGATACAAGAACATTGACACCGCGGTCTACCCGTTAACCGAGGGAAGATAACCTTTCCAAACTAACGATTGGTCATGAGAATACTTACAATGCAAAATGATTAAATATCCCCTGCTAACGCTGATGCAAAGAGCTTTGTACAGCACCTAAAATATCTTAATCCAGATTGGAATGAAATTGCTCTCAAAAGAAATTTTTTCATTGAACTAGCAAATGAAAAATGTCATCACTTCATTTCTAAATACTAACCCATTGCATTGACTAAAAATCCAGTTAAGTATCACGGGATGATATAGTATAATTGTTCAATTATTCGTCCTATTCATCACAAAACCGATGAAAAAGCATTAAATGATACATGTATAGTTTTACAAATGCATGCATGAATAATCACTAAAGAGGAAGTCTCTCAAGTATTATTATACCAGACCAGCATTTCCAGGATAAAAATCCGATTAATAAAGATAATAAATAAATAAATTTGGTCAGCATTTTGATGTTGGAATAAGTAAATGTTTGCAGTTAAGTCGGATCATGATAAATATTGTAAAACATTAAGATAGTCAAAAAAACCCTGTGGCACAGATTGCATAAAAATTCAACACTCAAATATACATTTTTTTCAAAAAAACGTCAAACTAAATTGAATCATTTTATACGAAAATTCGATGCATTGAATCGCTCCCTCTTGTTTTCATGTGAGACCAAATTCCACTTTTGTCCCCCTCTGTATTTTTTGATAACCACACATTTATTACTAAATATTTTATTTAATAGTTCCTACTGCTTGGCGAGCTACTCACTAATAAAGTTAGTTATAACCCAGTAAATTTAATTTCACGCGGCAAAAATAGGAAATAAAATGCTTATGGAAACATCTAGATGTACCTACAGAATACATAGCAAGCCACCATAAAGGTGTGTGGAGATTTTCTACAGCTGTAATATTTTTATGCGAGAGCACTTGTCGACTCCTCTCGCTTTAGAAATGAAATAATTGCGATAAAGAACATCGAGAACGGAGAGGAAAAGACATTCTCTTTGGAATTTTATACGACACCTGAAGATAAAGTCAGACTGGCAGTGTATAACCAAAATGCGGATGCAAGCGGATTAGTACCCGAGACCTTTCTTTCCCTCCACCAGAGCTATTTTTTTGTCGACTTAACTAGAACGCCGGGGCCAACATGATAAATTCGTTTACGGAGACACATGCGCCGCCACCTAAAGCAAGATGCCAAATGCTGGGAAGAATTTTTTTGCCCTCACCAAACCCACTCAACCTGTGAGTTGGAGAAGGTTCCTCGCTCCGCGGCTCGACCTACGCCCCCCCCCCCCTTTTCCCCCTCCGCCCCTCCCTGCGGGCTACTCGCCGCAGGACAGCAGGAATTTCGCACTTATCGTCGAGGATTAACGTGCCTCCCACGTGGTTCCGACTTCAAAGGCTGCGAGTTTCGCTTTTTTTCCTACATCCCCACAATCTTAAGTAAACCTCGTGAAAATGTCGCATGCCAGGGACGTTTCTCTTCCAATACACAGCAGGCCTTCAGCCTTAAAACAAATTAAAGACGAACTTGGTTTCGATATATTTTTTTCAATGAACTCATCTCATCTCCCCTCTGACCAATTCAAAATAATATTATAGTACCATGCTTCTCCACATTATTTAACTTTAATCCGTGTGTCTCTTGCTACAACCACTGCTACAATCTTTTGACTAATCTGTTTTCACCGAGATCAATCCTGAGAAAGGACAAAACAATTTACCATACATATAACCCAAAACACTCTGTTACCTAAGACACTCATTTTTTTCGTAAAACAAAAACGGACATTTAATACATGAGGAATATTTAACTTAGTGAAGGTACTCCTCTTACATCTAACATGCATTAAAAAAATACATTTGTATGAACTCACCGCGGTGCCGGGCCGAAAGGTTAATAGAAACGCTGGAGAGACATCACTTACCTGGAGAGAGAGAAAATTTTCATTTGTATAAAATGTATTTTATGGCATTAGTCGCACCGATTCAATTGAAAAGTTTTCATACAGAAGTCTATTAGCAATAAACTTCTCCAATCAATTAGAAATTTTGACAAAGAGTATATCACATATTGATAAAGAGAAACACTGTTATTTCACATGCTTGAAAAAAGAGTAAATTTCCATCTATTAGAATAATTAGCCAGACAATTAATAACAGTAGATACAAAGAATTTATTTCAAACCAAAACCATAAGTTGATTTTTATCAAGTCAAATCCGTTCAGTATTCTCTGATTCACATTATAGGAATAATATTATCCAGCTTGTAGGCAAAATTTTATCCAGCTAAGGTGTAAAACTCTAAATACATTTATGAGCTCTGAGACCTTGCAAAAACCCGCAGTTGTGTTTGCGCCATTTAATACAAAGAGTTCAGTCTAATTTTTATCTGAAATTATTTGTTTGGTAACAAATGATACTTTCGATTTACTTTACAAATTTACATGCCAAATTTGGTGACTAAAATTATCATTCGGTTATATTTACCTCCAGTTTTGGTTGTGTAGACATCAGGTAAGGTAATCTCTTACATCATATACCTTAAAATGTAAACGTACTACTAATATACCAGAAATTATGATGACAAAAATTGATCGACCGAAAGACAAACGAAGAAGGTCTAGAATAATAGAAAGATAAGCCTGCTGAAATTTTTAAAAAGATATGAGAAAAATAATTAGTCCATCCATAGACGTGATGGACTGATGAAGACAGTCGTCGATGAAAAAGCGAATGAGAAGAGTGGAAAATAAGCCTTCGAGATATATAGAGACGTAATTAAGGATGTAAAAGGGGAGAATTATTTGAAAACCATGAGCGAACTGCTTGGAGAATCGAGTGCAGAACAGATCTTCGGATCGTTGACTAATGATTTACAATCATTCTAAATGATACATTAACAAGTCAAATTGTTTTCATTACAGTTGGGGCCACTTCAATTTATGACATGACAATTTTATTTTTTATCGCTCTCATCTTTTTATGTTTTCATCATTATTCTAATTTGCTCTTTTAAGGGGCAATATTTTATTTTATTTTCCAAAGCGAAGCAATTACCCTACGATTTTCCCCATCGCCAGTCATCATTTCAATTAAGGACACCACGAAAGCACGTGAAATGAATATTTTAATGCGCATGAAATGGATATAGAGCCCGCCTTCGAGCTAATTGCAAACTCCAAAGCACCGAAGCACCTGGCGAGCGCACACACGTCCCCTCCGACGACGAAACTAACTGATTAATTTCACGCCACTTAAACGCGCCGCCGCGCGAGCAGATGGGATTCCGCCAACTAACTTCTCGAGCCCCTGTCGAGCGCACAAAATCACAAAACACAAGTCCTCGCACCGGGGTAGAATTGCCGCCCTCGACTTATTGTCCATCGGCGCCGACATCGACGGCAGTGGAAAGGTCACACCTGGTTAAAACGGGCGCGCATCAAACTCAGCGTCCGAGCACCCCCGAAATCCAGATACCACCGAGCAGAGATGGCCCAACTCATTCAGAAGATGGGGCGAGCGAAAGCCTAACTGCGGTCAGGGCTGGAGGTGGCATCAGAGGGACTGTAAGAGGGGAAGAGGAGACCTATCTGAAGTCCCTTTCCCGCATCACACACGTTGGTGTGAGTGCAGGAGGCGAGGGGGAGAAAGGGAGGGGAGGAAACGATTCTCGAGTACCTGGATGGATCGGTCAAGGGTCAGCAAAGAGGACTGGGAAAAGCCATTTCTTTTTCTTTACCCAGGATCGGTCAAACGAAACGAAATCGAGCGTCCCAGGGTTATGTCCAGTACGTTTCTGAAGAGAGATGGGGTCAGAGAAATGATTTGACTGAGATTCTGGTAATCCACAAGGAAGAAGCGCTGTGTTAGGGAAGGGCCTCATGGGAGTTTCTTAGAGAAAATGAATGTGCCGAGTGAATACAATATGGCATCAGCCTAACGCGAGCTCAAAACATTTCTGAGTAAAAAGATCTTTCCTCATATGCGTAGAGAACACAAGTAGAATTTCCACTTGTTTTTTTCAATTCTATATCAAATGCAAAATAAAGGTAGATGCAGAATTGCAATATACTACTTTGAATATTCAACAATGTGCATAGTGTTCAATCTTTCACAGTGATAGGATGTATAAGGGCCGTTTTACACGGTGAATGATCATTCGAATAAAATCATGCGCATGGAGTTAATGCGTCGTGTAATAAGGAAATCTCCTCGCATGAAATCATTCGCATGATCATGCGATCACAATTAGAACATATTCTAATTTTGATCGCATGATTCCTTGAATTATCACCTGATACATGTGCATTACGTCCGTCTTTGTATTATGAGCGGCTATAAGAGGGAGAAGAGGATTCAAATTAAACACGTGCCGGACGAAATGCAATTATGATTTGTTTTCGGAGCTTTTCGTGCTTATACAATTGATTGGCGTGCCCATGGAGTATATATAATCTTACGTAATTCTTTTAGGTAATTTAAATAGGCATTCACCTGGTGAAGTTCTTCAATTAATCACGGTCTGGGCGAAGGTTGAGTTGAAAATAATATATTATGCAGGTATTATAAGATTTTGATAATTCTTGTGAAAAGGAGGTATAGAGCGCTCAAACAAATATTAGGACAGAACATGAAAATTATAACTGAAAACAATACATTTAAATATCTCCATCGGTATTTTTCCGTTGTCTCTCATGCCATTCATGAGGATGTCACCTGTTGTTTGCTATCACAGCTACCACGAACTGGGATAAATTAGAACAAATAGCACGTATCTAACCTTTAAATAGTACACTATTTATTCCGATAGATGCTCCTACACACTTTATGCATAACTAAACTTATTCTATCCTCATGAATTCTTGCCGAGTAATCAGGGAACGTTATTGGTTGGTTGGTTATTTAGGGGAGGCGACCGACAGCTGAGGTCATTTGCGCCATATAGGATAGGTGGGTAATTGGGTAATGGTAGGAGTTTTCAGGGAACGGAGGAAGGGTAAAGAGAAACCCGGCATCGGCATTAGCGCACTCTTAACGAAAGGCGCCAAGGGGACCACGGCTTAACGTCCCATCCGACGGACGGAGTACTGAACTTGAAATGCCCTCCACTAGGCACTTAAGTGGGGACCGGTTTTCCACTGAAAAATCCGCCACTGCCGGGAATCGAACCCGGGCCCTCGGGATGGGAGGCCAGTACTCTAGCCACCACACCAACCCGATCCCCTCAGGGAACGTTATAACCGTATACGGTCATGAAACCACTCACCCTTCGCTAAAAAATCTTAGTGTGACAGCCAGCCGGAAATGAATTGCAAAATGTCAATATAATTGTAAACATGTATATTAAAGGTTGAATAAGGATCTCTTATCACAGTAATAGCTTCTCTCGTCGTCGTGTCCGATCTTTCATAACCATGTCCATATAGTATGAAATTGCTCCAGCATCTTTCTTAATAAATTACGATAGGCCTCACAGTCCTATAATAACAGTTCATTTTGAATCAAGCCTAGCATACCTAACGTCTATTTCTCCTCTCTCTTTCTAGCTTCCTCCGGCAAAATTGTGACCGCCACCATTGTAATGGGCACTTATAGCAGTAGATGCGAAAATTAAACAATACCGATCCATCATTTAAAGCTCTACTTTACTTCAGATCAACTTAAACCTCAGTATCCAGAAATCTTCGTTTAATGAATATTATAATTACTAAATATACACCATACTTTATTTAATCTATCACGTATATCCGACGACGCAGACGACGTAAAGAAACCATTCCGAAGAATTTCGAATATCGATACAGCTGCGTTGGTCGGAAATCTCCCGTGAATCGATATGTACAATCGATAGGACTACGACTGCGCATCCTTTCTGCACATAACATTCAAGGGATTAATTCGAATGATCATTCACCGTGTAAAACACCCTAAGCGGAAGCAATTTTAGCGGAATGAATTTAAGTCATCACTTAAATTCATTCGCGAATGAATTCATTCGCATTACCATTCACCGTGTAAAACGGCCTAGCAAAATGTCTAATCACACACATATGTTAATCGATGCTGCTCAAAAATTTTATTTCTCCCGCTCTATTACTTCAACATGCGAAAAAGAAGACACAAGGCTCCAAGAAATAATAGATACAAAAATAATAATAACGAATCGTCTTTATTGGGGCGCGATCTGGGCAAGAATATCCATTCTACCATATAACCCCAGAAAGCCCTCTAAACCCATGTATGAGCAAATGGAAGTGGTAGAATAAACGGACGAGATCAATGTGAGAAGGCTCTTTCGTAAGAAATACATCCATGAGCATCAAAGTTTCAAATAACTGATGGTTGCTCTATAAAAAATATTCAAGAAATACGGTAATTCACTTAGCCCGCATATTGAATTAACGCCAATACGAGTAAGTTCACCATTTGACGAAAATTTCAAAGCATGAGAGAGTGAGAGAAATTATTGTACTCTAATGTATACTCACTTTCTCCGGAAATATATTGTAACAACTTGGTCATTAAAAAAATATTTCTGAGATAAGGAAAAACTAAAAGACATTCCAGAAGGCAAAAACAAAAAACACTTTAGACTTTTGTTTACCTAAACAGGCAAGGGCTCAATTTGAGACAAGCTATAAAAACACCACCTATAAGAGTAAGGTAACCGAATATGAAATTAAATATTGAAATAAAACTTCATTATTGCAGAGCATCCACAGGTTTTTCAAAAAATATTTAAAATTCACGCAAAGGTAACATACAATGCATACGTAGAAAGGCTTACACACAAATGAGCAAAGGAGTGGAGATTTGATTGGAATAGGAAAAAAGCTGACATTAAATCGATGAGAATAAAGGAATTAGCAGTCAATTGTTCCCATAAATGTTGTATAAGATCCTTTAAATGGTTTATCTGTGGCAGCATCTACCAATTTGACTGCACGGTTTCAACAGAGCACATTGATTTCACGTTACATTTCATTAGCCGTTTCATGATTGAATCAAACTAGCTTCATTTGCAGCGCAGAATAATTTCCAAAGTCAATGTCTCACAGCAAATCATTAATTTATGATTAACGCACATTCTCTAAATAGTGCATTTAAATTATCCACTGTAATTTCTCAATCGCTTCTTAGTATTCCCATCGCTTTTCTGTAAGTGGTTAGTACATTCCTAGGAAAAAACAAAAGGTAACTTTAACCGAATAAATTACTAAATTTAACTTTGATATACCGTCATTCTCTATTACAAAAACACCAGTAATAGTAATTCAGGCGTTTGCCTGTCATGTATCTAGGGAAAATCTAGCAAACAAATACTAACTTAATTACGGAATCAAATATGAAAAAATACTTCATTTGATTTTTTCTATCCGGTTTCGATAGTACAATTGCTAGTAAAATAGATTGAAACTCTTTTATCTGAATAAGTACCATGAATATTGACTAATAAATCAATAAATTACCTGTTACTGATTTTTCCTAAAAATACCCCATTTTTTTAAAAACTGATATAATTTCCTTTCCTCCATAAAAATATATAAATAGGGACTGATTGTTAGCTTCTTTAACACACAACCATAAATTACAGAGACTATAATGTATTCGTGTGCATCAACACAGTGAGGGCTAATTTATATATTAGAGATTAGCAAAATTTTAAAAATGACTTTGCTCACAAGTCTAGATGGAGACGATGATGCGTCACATTTGCTTGGGGTGAATAAAACGGAGATCGTATTGATGTGATGACCTGAGTATTGGATTTTATACTAAGGGCCCGGAAATAGATTCCTGCAGCAGATAGCAGTTATCAGCGTCTCCCATATCTGCTGCACAACAAGATGGATAACACTTTATGCACAGTAAAGAGTCCATTGTATGTACATTATACTGTGGATACCTTGACGCCGTTCGTTAATAGAAGGCTAATGTCAAGGTCGAGTTTCTATCCACTACTCTCCATTCACGAAATTCTTTCTCTTTCCAATATCCACCTATTGGTGCAATGACCATCGGTGCAAATGAACTTATTGTGGTACTATATCCCATAATTATATCGATGACAATATAGAAAGCATTTTTAATGTCAGAAAACCCATGCAGTTTGCAGACACAATAAGTTTTGTACTTTGGAATTTTCCCCTCATGAAAGAACTATCCTCGGTGTCTGATTGCACCTCAAGTTATAAATAAGTATCTCTCCTTCAAAATGCATTTAATTCGTTTAAAAAAATCAATCTCTTCAAACTTATTTCAAGTCCGTCCTGAGCATCTGCGAATACAAGCGGAAGGACGGGGGAAAAAAGGCAATCCAACGAGGCAGGCGGGACAACGCACGGACAACGAAGGGAAAAGGCCTGACCCTTTTCACGTCGGCCGAACGCGGGAGCCTCGCGCTGGACTTTTAATTTCGGTGAGTGTGCTGGAGAAAGGGGGGGGGGGAAGAGACGGACAAACTGGTGGAACGAGATGGTGGACTTGAGGCTCATTACCGCGCTGCCGAGTCGAGAGCTGCTTGCACACGAGTAACCTCATCTACACCCTCCGAGCCTTTTTTTTCTTCACGGGAAGGAGCATAAAAAAAATAAGCGATGACAAAGCCGACGGAGCTGCATGTAAAAGAGAGCGGGAGGAAGAGTATCAGAGAAAATGGGAGCAGCAACATACGCTACGGGATTTATGTAATGGCATCGAGGAGAATGGGGAAGGAAGAAGAAAGAGAGAAAGTGAAAGAGAGAGAGAGAGTGAGAGGGGGGCGGAGAAGAATCGGTGCAAAAGATAGGACACATCCCCGTGAATGGATACCTCCCTCTCCCTTTCTTCAACCCTATCTCTCTCTTTCTCTCTTCTTAATGCTTTTAAGGGCCTTAAGGGGCCAAGGAGGGACGTTTTCAAGAGGGGCGGGAGGGTGAAAGGGGTAGACTTGGGTTTGAGGCGGCAAATATCTCTAGAAACCGAAAACAAAGCAAAAGAAAACTTCTCTGTCTCTCTCCTTCCCTCCCTTTATCTCTCTCGCCTCGCTGCTTTGGGAAAAATAGGAGACTTTGAATCGGGAAGGAGAAGGAGGAGGCGGAATCTTAAAGGAGGGGAGGACAGACGTGGGCCGGGTAGAGGGAGGGGGTCGGGGGAGAAAAGTAAGTGGGAAGGGAATTATGGGTAGCACTTGCAGGAAAGCTCTTTCGGCGAGGAGAGCCGGGGAAACAAAAGTATAATAAGGGAGAGAGGATCTTTTCGCCCGAGTGGACGATTTTGCTTTCCTCCCCCCGCGCTCTCTCCGCAAACTTCCGCGCCCCGCGCAGGGCATCAAAGACAAAAGCGGAGCGACGGGCGAATCCCTAAATACCACTGCATGCATCGAAGGATCTCGACGGAATTCCAAGAGAAAAGCATGTTTTTGTGGGCGGGAGCATAATATATCATACAGACTGCAGCCAAAAAAAATTATTTTTGCCAGAAATGATTCCATCTAACGAACGAGGAAGGAATCGAAATCGTGAAATGCTACTCGAAAAGTATGTTTCTAGTACTAATACCGCCTTATATATTATGATCCCGTCACTGCGATGCTTGATACTGGCTCAGGCCTGGGTCAACAATACCTACATCATGGCTGAATTCTCAAAGATACGGAACTAAGCTTCCATTTGAAGGATCGCGAACTAGCCGCGAGGACCTTAACGGCGTTACCCGCTGAAAAAGCACAATGGCAGAAATTCCACAGAGGGAAAAATGACACCTCGGTAGCTTAACTGGTAAAGCACCTGGCCGGAAATCAGGGGATCCGGGTTCGAATCCCGGTCAAGGCGAATGATTTTTTCTCTGTGGAATTTCTGCCATTGTGCTTTTTCAGCGGGTAACGCCGTTAAGGTCCTCGCGGCTAGTTCGCGATCCTTCAATTTGTTATACAGTAAGCACCTTAGTGTTTTAAGTTCGGCCTTAACCTCTTGGACGGTTGCGCTATGCGCACGACTTCAACTGCTTTGTGGCATAATATGCCTAGCAGTTCGAGAACATCTTGCTCCTTTAAGGCCTCTTATATTCCACAGGGAAAAATGACACCTCGGTAGCTTAACTGGTAAAGCACCTGGCCGGAAATCAGGGGATCCGGGTTCGAATCCCGGTCAAGGCGAATGATTTTTTCTCTGTGGAATTTCTGCCATTAAGCTTCCATTGTTGTATTTCAAGTATCACAAGGATAACAACACAAAATGGTAAAATTGGATGCTTTTTTTCGTAAAGAAAACGTGATGTAAAATGTAGGATATTCATGCATAAAAATAGGATAATTATAAGATACATATAGGACATGGAGTGAAACCAGATTGATGCCTTGGACATCATCAAGTGTGGCTAAAATATTAAACAATAATTTCCAAAAGGTATCGGCGGAATTCATAAATATCATACATCAATCCTCCTAATACAGTGATAAGTATAACACAGTCTCAGGCAAAACTTAGTTGAAGTCATTCATAGTAGGAGAAAAGGTATCAACACTGCAGTTTCACATACACGCGTATAAGCGTGTGTGTGAAAACAGCAGTGTTGAATCCTTTTCTCCTACAATGATAAGTATTGAAAACTTATAAGAAACGCATATCTGAAAGACAATTATTAGCAGTTCAGTTTTCATTTGGCATTTTGAATATATGAATATCGATGAAATGTGTTATTAGCCAAATTCCATCTGAATCAAAATTTTAGTTTCATGTAAAATTGAGTCCTTTTTTCAAAGGAAGTGGTTTTATATTCAATAATTGTAGTCAAGATGAAAAACTATTCGTAATCCTCAGCGCAAGAAACTAGTCAGCATTAACAAGTGATTCACTCTAAGGAAAACCATGTCCTGATCCTCAACACCTAACTTGATTTTTGTGCTACTACTACTACTTACTGCATGAAATTGTGGCAGGCATGGTAAAGTGATCTACGGAGAAAATGGGAGAGAAAGGAGGGGAAGATAGAGATAGGATAGAAAAGAGAGGAGTTAAGGAAAGGAGTGGGAGAGTAAACCGACGAGCATAAATTAGCACCAAGAGACTAGTTCCAGCGACGGAGACGTTCATGAGCTTCATTGATTATCACCAATTTCTTTCGGAAAAGGCTCTCAGAATCTGTGAGTGGTTCCGAAGAGAACCTTTGCCGATGACATCAAGGAAAACGGAATAAGTTCAATTAGGTCGTAGGGCAAACTAAGCACGTGATCGGAAATTATTTTTTTATTCCCAGCTTCCAATCTCCACGTTTATACAGCACACACAAGAGCCGGTTCTCCCCTAACTTCACAATCACCTTGTCAGCCATCAAAAAATAAAACTCCTTTTTGCCCGGAACTGCGAACAAAAGCGCACGTACGCTTTCATTTCCCGCGTTGCTAATGATGGCGAAGTGATAAAAAGAGAGACGAACAGGAAGATCCAAGGCAATCCAATCGGCTTCTGACGTATTATCCCTTGCTTCAGGTTATGGTCCCTCTTTTTCAGAGACAGAGATAGCCCAACCCGCATTATTAGGAATCCCGCGCATAAAGAACTCCGTCGGCATTCCCAAGGCCGTTCGCACAGTAACTAGGGAAGACTTCGATGGGTATACGACCGGATTCCTCTGCTTCTCTTCCCGACAAAGTGGGCTCCCAGAGGCGTATAATTTGCTTAGCGAGTTTTTCGATTTTCGTGTTCACTTCACGTCGCTAATGCGTGGTCTCATACAATTTAAATTAGGCCTAAAATGAATAAGGATCCGGCAACCAATCGAATATCTTCTTTTCGACTCATCTCAATCAAACGTAGCGATGAAAAGCTAGAATGAGAAACATAAAAGTAAACAGTTTCATCATTTCAAAAGCATTTTGAACGCCACATGCCATAACAACTGCTTTTAGATACGGATGTATGTTTTATTAATGCAAATCATCTACTCAGCGCATATCTGCGAACATTAGATTTGAAATCACGAGACGTAATCAGTATCAAGGAACCTTTTGTTATGAAATATAGTTTTTTTGCTTTGCACTCAATAAAGTACTATCCTTTGCTGCCTCAAACAGTTGAGGTAATATCGCACTGTCTAGCCCAAGATCTCATTCGATAGGGAATCAAAGCTTCCATGCACAGGATTGAATTCAAATCCTCGACCTCTCGGTGGGCAGGACTGCAAGATACCGAACTGACTACCATGGTTGACAAAAAAATAAAAGAAATATGCAGTAAGGTATTAACCATCACAACGACTTATCATGAATTCTCACCACTCCAAAAATTAATCGTGAAAGCGGGATTTTTGTGAGATGAATTTCCACCTCCTAATGCACCGCAGTACCACCCACTTTAATACGGCAAGGCATAATATCCTGCTTTATCTCAACTTTTCCTCCGAGATAACAAGTGCCTAAATCAATAGTTAATTTATTCAATGAGTCAAAAGCTGTTAGTAAGATGCCGTTTCAAACAAGGTAGCTTTTAAGAATGATCAGCCTCAGAAAATATATTGCGTGCTTCTAAGCCTCGGTTTAGCAATCATTGGTTTAGCTGATGTAATCGTAACAACATACGCGTTCCGTGAGGGAAAAGTTAAGATGCAGATTAGCACAAATGAAATATAATAACCTATATTGGAGCTAATTTGTCCAAAAACCACTATTTCCTTGCTGAACGTCTAAATTTTCACCATTTATGAACGCCTTACATCGTAATTAAGTCTCCATCAAAGACTATTTATATATGTTTCGTAAAAGCGACGGTCCTCTGACCTAATCCCTAACGGTAAAGCATCAGCATAATGAGCCTCGATTAGGACCATATTAGAATGGCTCCGTTACCAAAGGTCTCATATGGGTATACTTCTTCACTACATCTAGTAAATGAACTTCTAATATTTTTACATCGAATTTAACGGTCACAACAACATCGGCAATGCAAATGATGTGGTATTTTACCGGGGAGGAACTTCGTAACACTCCAAGTTTGGGATGAATACCCAAATGATGCCATAGAGTAGGTTCAATATTTATGCAATTTATTCCATAGCCATATATTTTCGGGGTTGTGTTAATCCTTCAGACATTACTTTGCTCAAGAGTTACACTTTCTCGACATCTGCAAGCCTAAATTATGGGTGTGCTCCCAATGTCTGATGCACGGCGTTCCTAAATGTATTTGGCATTAAAGATACATTAAGGCCAAACCCGTGTGTATATATCTATTTATATATACATATGTATCCCACCGCCGCATTCCGTCATCTCTTTTTTTTACCCTCCCCTTTATTCCTCCCTTCACTCCCAATCTCCATAACTTTCGCCTTCTCTTTCACTCCATTTAGATTCTCTGGAGCTCCCATTTCTCCTCTTCTGCAATCCGTTTTGATACCAATTTCCACCATTCCCCAGCTCTTTCTCGCTTTACATCTGCCAACCCACCCACCCTCCGCAGACCTCGCTAACCTTTGCCACTATATTCCCCAGATATCCCTCACTCGAGGCACTCCTCCCCCCCTTTAATCTCATCCGACAAAATTAGGGTTGTTTATTCTTAAGGGTGCTTCAAAAAGTCATTTCGCGAGCCGAGAGGGATTGGGGGAAGCAATGCCGCTGACACGCGTATACCATTTACCAAAACACATTTACAAACACGCTTACACGAACTGTAGGCCTTTTTTTATTGAATCTCATTCCTGCTCTCGCAGTAGAGACCGGAAATCGAAAGTGTTTCGTGCGGAGAAGTGGGTTCAAAAACTGAAGTTTCGCGAGTTTCAGCTGGCCCTGCAGGTTATCGATCAGGATAATACGAATTCCAATAGCAGAGGATCCCCACTCCAAAACTACTCGTTTGGCTGCATAATTATATTTAGCGAAGAGCGTGCTATAAATCCGGAGCTGTCAACAAAAATTACGTACGCGATAAGTCCTCGGATACGTCCTCAGATATTTAGGGCCTTTGCCGCCTGCTACACGAAAAGTAGCATTTTAATCGAAAAAAACATTGGTAAGCAAAGCAAGGCGAAACTCAAAATATATTCTCCAAAATATCGGGTAGGGCATCACATTCAGTCTCCTGTACATGAAAAATCTGTAAACTGCCAATGGAATGCGGAGTGAAGGTTTCAGGAAGCCAATAATTAAGTAAAGTTAGCGAGTTCATCTCCCACCATACTTTAAGTTAACAGTTAGGGACACTAGTTGCGTTTCATTAAAAGAGATCATTTCTTTTACCATATTGTTCTTCCAACAACCTGTTTTCTACCTTTCTCACAAGGATATCTGTCATTTCCCGTTTCATACATTCAACATCTAAGTATGAATGAAAGCAGTATTATCGCATGATAATTAATCAGCATATATAAGAATAGATCAACAAATATTTTTGAGAAATGCCTTTTAGAGGTTTTACAAGGTATTAACTCGTACACTTTACAAAGATTTCTAAGCCACAGTCAATTATCAGCCTTTTAGGGGTACCGTTTTTGTTCCTCACAGAAAAAAATAATATACCCTCTCCTTTTTGGTGTCATCTCACATTCTCATAGTTGGCGGAGGCAATTTTGCGCACGACCGTATTTGCGACCATCCGCAGCTTTCTTCATTTTTCCGAGAGAGAAAAAAGCTGCCAAGTTGGCTTTCACGGCCTATTCTGGCTAATTGAATCCCACGAAGAGCACTTTCTCTCTCCGTCTCTCTCTCACTTGGGCCCTTACGAAAGTACAAACTACGACGCCTATTCACAGCCATGATTCGAGGGTCGATTCTCAGCTCCGGACGCTAATGTGACAAAGTACGAGGGCAGTCATAGAGAAAAGAGAGGGGCGAGAATGGAGCAAGAGGCATCTTTGTATTCGCCCTCCGAAAAGGGAAGCTGGGTTCAATAAAAAATGAAGTGAATCGGTTAAGCCTGCTGGTTGCTCGTGGCTTAAGCACTCACTTGAATAGGCCCGGAAAGCAGATCCGCCAGGCCTTTCAGCGCGAGTGTAATTGGAAATGAAGTCGTAAGAACATAAGTACACGTTATGTATCTTTCTCTCTGAACGCACAACCAATAATTCTTACCACCCTAGGTAATAGTTTCAGGTTTGAGGTGGTGTAACTGCTCCATAGTAAATCTAAACTTGCAATTTTTTTCCGTTTATTTAAAGGTTTTCTTGACGAATGTTTCGTTTATTGAAGATTTTTTTATATTCAACAAAACTGGTTGTCACTATATTCCTTAAAAACAGAGGAAAATTTTTAGAGACACGATTTACTTAGTCTAGGTTTCACTTTCTTTTATAAAGACTACTGTTTCTACTATCCAAACGTAATACATCGAAAGGGATACTTGTATGCTTCTAGGGTCTATGCGGCAAACAACATTTACATTTATCTTTCCGTTGTGATGCTGAACGTAGAACACAAAACGTTTGATAGGAAAACGGATAAGTTTCATTGTGATGTTAATAATATACGGTTTACCCCATGACTATATCTGTGGTTTACCCATGGTTTCTGTTAAGGATCGGACGGTATCAGAAGTTGAACAATTGCAAATCACTCTCTAACTATTTGCTATGTGGAAAGATCTTTGTAAATCCTAGGTGTCTTTTGTTACGAGTATTCTCTTATGGACCCGACACACCCTCTCTCTCTCTCTCTAAACCAAGTAGCTCGACCTAACTGTTTAAAGATAAAACCAATCAAATCAACCTACACTACATATTACGGTAAAAAGTTCTTCGTGAATAGTGAAGGATTCCAATATTAAAACGCGTTGAAAGATTGCTGGTGGTATGGAGTACGCTCTTAAACCTCTCTCTATATTTATAAGTCGCGTCACCAAGACTTGATTATTCACGGTAGGCGTTAATTGTAATTAATTTAGACATTCCCTCCACCTGCATAAAATGAGAATAAAGCCACAATATGTCAAGCACTTATTCTTTACTCGCTAATTTCCAGTCTCTCTCTCTTGGATGTAGCCACGGCTGGCCCTTGTTCCCGTCACCGCGGCAAACTTTCATCCCCTCACTCCCCTAACCCGAAAACGCACCTAACGAACCCGCTTCTGCTGCAGCAGCGACAAGGCCACCACATCCCTTTTACCTCGACCGCCGCCGCAACACTTAAAAACTGCACACGCGCACAGCCATCTCACTCTCTCTTTCCTTTTAGCCCATTTAAACCCCATTCTACCTTCTCCTCCCCCTTACAGACCTGTAGGGCGGCTCCCTCTCCTCTCGTATTCTCTTTCTTCTCTCCTCCCTCTTTCCCTTGCTTCCTTCCGCCCTTCGCTTCCCTCTCTCTTTCCATTTTAATCCCCAACGGGCCAAACCTCCGCCTCCCCGCAGGAACAGACTACTCAAACAACTCACGTGGGCAGCGCAAAAACAACGTAGAAACGCGCGGGCGCGCACGTATGAACGCACACAAAAGCGACGGCACTAAGCAACACGACGCGACAATGGGAGGGCGAGGGTAATGTCCGGGACCCTGGTGAAAACTTGCACTACAAGCCGCTACCACTTTCCGGGCTGTGTGAAGGGGGAATGGCGGATGCATAAACATGCAAGCGGATTGTGGGAAGGGTAGTGTTCAGACAAGGTAAGGGGTGGTGGCATTTTAAGATTGGTGGAATGATGATGAGGGGGACTTTGTGGAGGCGGAATGGCTTGAAAATGTCGACATCACCGAGGAGGCCGAAAAAATCTCGTGAAGTACATGAAGTGGATGACGGGAAAACTTGTTATAGGAGCCATTGTTGCAGAAAAGAATTAAAAAAAAAACATTTTAAGGGATACTCCATTCACCATTTTAAACACTTGCAAGCGGATGACTGTGAATAAAAAGGCAGAAAAACGAAGATGCATTATTCTAGGATCTATTGCTTTCCTCCGGAAATGGAAGATCTCCAAAATGGCAGATCAGTTTTGGTACATTTACTTTCCCTGCGTTTTGTAGAACAGTACTCACTCTCAGTTTTAGCTTTTTTTTGGATCGATATACTTCGAAGATCACTTCATCTGCTCCTAGATGCCCGTTACTATCGTTTTCCTCTCTAGGTGGGTTACAATATTCATTTTGACAACTCTTTTCATCATCTAATTGACTTGACTAGAAGACTCGTAGTAAATTTGTCATTATTGTTTACAATATCAACTTCCTTTCCAACGTTACTCTGCGTGCTTTCAATGTTTTGCATTTTTCAGCCCATTTATTTTCATCACTCATTTCCACATCACAGGCTATGGTAATCAGGTCGACTATAGACTTGGCAATCATAATGTAGGCATGGGTGTTATTTATATTAGTATTAGACTTAGGAAGAGTTCATTCCAGATAGATTAATGTAACCTAAGCAGTTAGAGCCCCTTGAAATGACCTGATATCTTCCAAGTAAATGTAATTAGGACTTTAAATTAGGGCGTAAAGGAAAAGCACATTTATGAACTGCCATGGATAAGTTACTGATCGCAGGCATTCAGAAACTGCATATTATACGCTAAAACATGCTCAAAATGACTCACATCCTCAACTTCAGCAAGGAACACCGACTAGAGATGAAAAAGTAAATAGATAAAAAAGGTGCATATTTTCGCATCATTTCGAGGGCGTACATAATTAATTATGTCAAATCATTACATATTAGTTGATAGTGAATTGCTCCATGCAATAAAAAGGGTAAGGAATGTCAAGAACCTCATATTTAACACTATTACTACAAGTTTGTTTTCGAGAAGTTTAACAAGTTCTTCATAAAGCACTCCATCTTGATGATTCGGCTGAACAAGATTGATATCTTTTCTAATTCGCAAAAATAACAAACTTGAACAAAATTTAAACTTTGACACCAAAACTTCTCTACAATAAACGTTTCAATATCCGGTCAATTCAGAAGAGAGCCCTTCTTCATAAAAGCCATTCTCAAATACAACCTTTTCCTCATTTTCTGAATTCTTCAGACTTTTCGTACCCACCATACGTTTTGGCCCATGGGGAGATGAAAATTAATAATTTAAAATTAAAGGAGAGATATTTTTTAAAAGAAAAAAGCCATCGGGTACAAGCTTCTTGTCTTATTTGTGCACCTCTAAACTAAATGTATGTACATAATGCTATAAAGCACAGCCCTATGGTGTGGATCAGTAAGAAATAGACATTAACTGAATGCTACTCTAAGTTTTAAGGAGATCATGAAGCTTGGATTTTTTCCTATTTTTCCAAATGAAGGAATAGCTGTGAAAAAAATGAATGCATTAATTGGAATGTCAAATTCATTTGTCTTTATTTTACATAGGTGACTTCATACATTAAACAGTACCTACAGTAGCTTCAGCCAGACCGATTAGTGCAGAATACGAAGTGTACCTACATGAAAAAATCTTTCTGATTTATTATCAGTGATAAACAACGGTATTACACACGCACGTTGGATTGCATCACACACCGTTCGCATAACATAGATAGAAGCCATGCAACTTTCCCTCGATTAATATGCAAGAGTGACAGTGAGCTTACAGTTTCAGCTAAAATGATATTTGTAAAAATTCCATTAAGGGACGTCCCTCAAAGTGGTGGACCTCGAAAAGCGAAGAATTGGAAGAAAGAGATGTGAATAAATGTATAGAAGTTAGTTTTTGGGGAAACTTGCAAAATAATAGCTAATTATCAACACGCGAGCCACGGGAATGGGGGTAAGTAAGAAATAGAGAAAAATTCAAAGTACACTCAACGGCACTATGTATTTCACCACGGTAACTTTTATTGAAGTAATATGCCCATGATTCTCGGCGGTCCCACAGATTCACTGAAAAAAGTTAGTATTTGCATACAAGAATTAACAATTACGGATGGATTTGAATGGGTACCGAGATCATCCAGAGTATTAGCATAACGTCTGCCATATTGTATTTACAATGGGAATGAGGGTACCAACAAGATGCAGTTGGAATGCAGGGAGTGTCCAAGAGCAAACGCCGCGTGACTTTGAATACGGAGTTTGTATCCAAACAGTACCTTTACCCTACTGCGTATAGTTGTAATGTAAAATTTCTCAGCATTGTGCCACATATGTAGAGGCGTTCCAGATGGCAAGGTTAATTGCAAAACTAGGATTCATTCCTACTGAAGTGAGCCCAAAAGCAATCTCTAATGAGCATACCGCACTCTCAATGATTTTAAATAACAATTCCTCCGCAAACGAGACAGTTGGATATGACTTCGCCTCACTCATGACAAAAAGCTTCCCGACAGAGGAATTAAATACCTGAGAGGACGCACGAGAGGACGGGATGCCCTAAGTTGGAAGCCAAGGAACAGAGCGGAAGGTAAGTAAGCGGAAGAAGCAGACCGCAGGGACGAGGCAGAGGGGAGATCAGGAGGAGAAAGAGAAGGAAGAAAAAGATGCTGGTAGGAGGAAGCAAGCAGGCAGGAAAGGGACCGAAAGGAAGCAAGAAGAGCGAGGTGGGAGACGTTGAGAGAGAGAGAGGGAAGAAAAGATCAGGAGGGAGACAGAACAAGAAAGATCCGAGATGGAGAATTTGCCACGCGCGCGACTCTAGGAGGGGCGGAGGAGGCTTTTGAGTGAGTGAGTGATATAGTGAGGAGCTCTCGGTTATTGGATGCAAAGTCGCGGTTCTCTAGGAAGGAGAGACACTGGATTTCGGCGGAGAGAAACAGTAGGAATTCATGAATAGGGAGATGTGGACGGGCTGTAAGGGGGGAGGGGGGGGAAGATCTGGGAAGGAAGGAAACGAGGTATGGGGAACGGGATGAAGAGCGAAGCCGTCGGCATTAGACGACGGGGCGCTGTGTGAGGAAGAAAGCACGATGCGGGCGCGAGATGGTGTGGAGAGAGAGAGGAAAGAGAGAAATGGGAGGATGAGGAAGGAGAGGGGGACTCGTTAATGAGCTGTGGGTTGGGTGAACGTGTGGCAGGTAGGATTAGGGTGCACGGTGTTGTGTATGTGAGGGATGGAGTGGGGGTTCGTTAAATAGGAGTGGGAGGGAGCACAAGGCGGCAAGCGTATACTCACGTACCACAGAAAACCCACACGCGGAGGTGATGCATACACCATAGGATCTCGCGGTCTGCGGTCCCCGCCGTTTGCTGATTTGCTGATACCACGGCCAAGGTTTCGAAACGTTGAAGGTTTGTTTCTGGGCCCTCGAGGGCTCCCAAGTACTCACTACAGCTTTAAGAGCTGTATTCAATTACTTCAGCGTCGAGGAAGGAATGGATAGGATTAGGAACTTTGGAATTATCCTCGGACACGTATGGTGGAGGTAATGTAACTGTACAACTGAATCCAAAGCTACAGGATCCATATTACCACTATCATCAGTTTATCATTATCTTATGTTAATAAGCATTGTTGCCTATCAACATAAGATCTTGACTATTTTCATCAACACATATTTTCTTTCCATCACATCTACGTACCACTGTTTTCCTTTTCATTAATGCATAGGCTATTTACAACAAGAATTTAAGCATTTGGAAAACAAACTGAAAATATCTTAAGTAATTAATGGCAATACCAATGAACTGTAATAATAACCCCAAGCACAGCTTCAATTCAGGCTTTTAGCAACAAAATAAACGCAAAGTAGTACGTTTGGATTGCCCATCTAGTTAGTCTTGTGAAGCTTAAGTATTGATTTCAAACGCATTTCTCCTACTATGAATAATTTCCACAACGCTTTTGCGTTCATTTTCTCTGTAGAAGGAAATTAAAAATCTTATATTTTATCTATAATTAATTAATTTTAAGGAACTGATAAGAAAGTTTCATTCCTAGATACAATGCATACGTAATTCAATGAGTTTGGCATGAACCGGATCTATGATGTGATGGGACTAGTGAACTTTTATGTATCATCAACTTAAGATAATTTCGAATTTAATCGACCTAATGGCAAAGGAAGACGTTTTACCAAGTGTGGGAGCGAGGAGAAATATTCAGAAAACTTTAAAAGGAAGACGGTTTAATTAGCTAAATCTAAGGTATTAATATCTTTAAGGGCTAAGATGAATTGAAAAATGTAAAAGGATGGCCTCACGTGAGATATATAGCGCAATTGGAGAAGGATGTGTACGAGAAGATTTGTTTGCATATGAGTAGTCTAGCTGATGGGAGAATCACATGCAGAGCTGCGTCACCCCCTTCTTTGGATTTCCGTTTGTCCGAGATTCGACCTTCACCCAGGAGCCTGTATTTTATGCGGGCTCACATTCCAGTTACCCAGATGGACCAAGCCCCAGGCATTGGCACTCCAATAAACAAAACTGCCGGCTGCAATAAAGGCATTCGCAGGGAGCGCAAAGCAAGATGACAGTTTTTAAAACATCTATGCCTAGGTCAATTTAGGCACGTCAAATACTGGCACTGGATTTTCGTCTACGGCAACAAATAATTCCGATTTCATCTGAATTACCAGAAATATTAAAACAACAAATACATCCCAGATGAGGACTTGAAACATGATTCATCTATCTAGTCAACAACGCTTGAACCTAAGCAAAGTAAACGATGCCTGATATTATGCATGGAATCAAGGAAATATTTGCATTCCTACTCATGGTAAACAGAATTTTATAATCTATCTAAGTAGGTTTAAATACTGACAAATTTTACTACCGAAATTTAAATTGAATACCTTCACTGAAGACGTCAAAGGAAAATGAAAACTCCCACACCGTGATAGCCACATCTAAATATTTGTGTAGCTAAATCCATCCTTGAATGTAGTCAGGCAGTTGTGGAGATAAAAATGTTGTCGCAATTTTATTTTCACCGGTATGGGAGAGAGAATTATTTGCACTTCAGTCTGGATGACTATATATAATCAATAAACTACCATGTTGTAAACGTTAAACTGCTTTTATACCAATGAAAAAAAACACTAAAATATAATAACATTTCAAATGCTCCGCTAGACCATTATAACGAGTATTTGCATTTTTTTCAAAGCGAAAACATGAAAGGATTCCGATCCGTTATGTCTATGACCTGGTGAAACAGATATGCTTTTCTACCGGTCATCTCTCGGTTTAGAGAATTAAGTAGTAGCAGATGAAAGCAGTGGAGCACGATGGGACTGCAAAGACAGGTGGTGTAAATTGGAGGGATGTTAATTAAGAACTGGAAAAGGAACACACAAATAGAGCGCGAAGCATTTTGATCCCAACACGCATGTAAAATTAAGCCTCAAGTCTCTACGAATCCACAAGGCAGCGCGAGTTATCTCTTTGACCTCGTCAAAAATAGAAATTTGCGAAAAGGGAAGAGGTAGTTTTTGTGAACTTACAATGAAATTATTCCTCAGAATCAACGAATCTCTCAAAATAATTAGTACGCAGGTATGCTGGTAGAGAGACTACATAAAATCCGCAAATGGCTGCAAACAAAACGTCTGAAAGTAAGGAAGCACCTAGATCATAGATCTCAATGATTCTTTGTATGATCGCTGGGCATGAACCGCAAGAACAAAATTCAAGACGGGTAATAATAGAAAGCCAGTTTTGACTTAGCCCACATTCACAATTAAGAGATTATAAGCAGGATGAAGAATACGATGTCGTAAACATTCTGGTATGAAGGCGATTGGTGGAGACATATACATTAGAGTGATTGCCTCATCAATACATGACTCGAAAGAAAATGCTTATAACAAAGATATGCTCAGGTAGAGAACGGGCGGCCTAAGGTAGAATCAGAGAGATTGAAACATAGAGAATGAAAAAAAGGTGAACGTTAGTCGTCTGAAAAGTACAAGAGAGCTGTGTTAAACCAATACAAGGGCTGATAAAGTACGGAGTATAGTGGTAAGTAGTAAGTCGAAACAATATATGCGCGAACATAGAGCTAAAAGTTTAGTTTCAAGACCCCTTTGCAAAAAAGACATTTAATCTGGCATCAAATTTAGTTATTCACATTGCTCCGACAAAACCCGAAAATAAAGGGTAAGTGAAGCCCAATTTGGTGATTCTTTATTCAAAGTACTGCAATACTAAAATTCATGGAGCGAACTGTAATGTAGGCGCTTTATTTCAAAGGAAAATATAAAAATACAATTATGTAAAGTTGACATGATATGGATAATCGGTTAAAACACAATCATTTTATTGCTGGAATTTAATTCAATAGACCTTGCATGACGCAGGTATTTCAGCTGATTTGCTATTGCGGTAATTAGCGGGCCGTCAGCCCTACATTATGGGTCTAATGTTATTCAGTGATTTTCAAATTGATATTAACGTACACATTCTCGGACTACTGGAGGGCTCGCCAATCACACTGAATGAACAGGGATAATATTATGATGGGATGACCGCAACATAATTTCCTATTCACCGTTATCGCGGTCTGGCACAAGAGTGCATGACTTATTCCAAATTTCTAGGCCTCACCCACTTCTCATCTAATTCACTTATTAAACATGTCCAGTTTTTAATGCGACTACATGATTTCACAGTTCATGACGGCCTTGAAATTTAATGATCCAGGCCAAAATTAGTTTTCTCGAGGATACATTATTGATTTTGACTTTCACTAAAAAAAAACACATTTAAATGGCCGTTGAAACGAATTTAGTAATCTCAGAATCAAATAGAGAGAAGGCATTATTGTGTTGCGAAATGTGGTGTTCAACCCTCTTTACCCAATAACACTCCGTAATATTCTTTCTGACCCTACTCCTATATTTCGTAGCGCTTCTCGATCCTCTCTTTTTTATGGGTAAAATTTCGTTTATTATGTGCCAACATTCCTAGAACTAATTTGACGCAGCTCTCCCCTCGATCTTCCGTCATCTAAGCACTCCGTATGTACATATTTTATTTATTCAAATGGAAGTTAAATCTTCTGCCATGAGATGCTACCTCCAGTACATTATTTTGCAATGGAGGATATATTGGATGCTTTTGATTGGAAATTTGACATGGCGGGGTCTGAGTTGTTGCAGTGCGCTGAGCACTGGTCTCTTGCCATTGGGCCCGGGTTCGATTCCCGGCAGCGGAAGATATTTTCCATTAGTAAACCGGAACCTTCTTGAATGCTTGTGGAGAATATGCGAGCACAGTAGCTACTCCGTCCGTCAGATGGGACTTCAAGTCGTAGTCCCCTTGGTACCTTTTCGTAAAGAACAGGTTAATGCCGACGCTGAGTGTCTCTCCACCCTTAATCTGTTCCCTGAAAACTCCTATCTTTACCCAATTACTATTCACCCATTGTTATTTGTATTACCATTGTAATTAGAACTAAGTATTAATTTATAATGTAACTTTCTCCTAGCCTATAGGAAATCTGGACCTCCCTTTACTTGCTCCATCAACATTAACGATAGTTAATATTGTAAACAACGGTCATTTAGCAACGTTATCCTTATATTAAACCAAAGACAACACAATATCAAGTGCCGTGTAGGGATTCAATGTTTCAGACTTATGTGGTGACCGATATTTAGTGGCATTTAACGCTCTACACGAGCGCCGTTATCGTATTTCAGCAAGGAGCTTACCTAATGGTCCGACGTCCAAAAGAGGTATTTGGTAAATGTGTAACTTCGATTTCATTTATCCATAATGAATTAAGATTTTCGACCCTTGCCAGATTCATTTAGAAAGAAAAGGGAAATCTATTACGTCAAATGCAAATGCCACCGCCGCGGCGGTTGGCATTTGCATGGCGCGCCGTGCCAAATCAAACTGGACAAATCCTAAATTAATAAGTAGACCATTGGCCGTATAACACCAATATACGGTCAAAAATATGAACGCCGATGAAAGGGCGAAGAATAAGGAATGGTGAGAGAGAGAATCGTTTTGAGTTCCTAAACATAAGTTTATTCTGGTTTAGGAAACAGGTGGATCGAAATTTACAGCGAAGCGATGCGCAGGTCTGAGGAAGTGGAGACATTTGGCAAAGAATGGGGAAGCTTAGGTTAAACGAATGGTAAGTGTCTAAATAGAGATGGATGGAATGATAAATGATGACACAGAGAAAGAGAAATTGGCATTTTGGAGAAAACCTTATATCCTAGAAAAAAGGAGCCAGTGGGAACTATTCCTGAATATAACTTGATGCAGATGCCCTAGAGAATAAGCTATACCTCTAAACATAAAAAAGACACTAAATAATGAGGGTGGCCCTTTTCAGGTAGGTACATATTTGAATCAAATCGCAAAAAGCATTACACAATCCTTAATTTAGTACTTGCGCATTTTCAAGATAAACAAATTCCATAATTGACGGAAGTCATCTAATATATTACGATAGCGGCAGAAGGCAATACTACAAGTTGAAAGTATTTGAGCGTTTTTTGATAATAAACTTTTCTTGCACATATAGTGCATTCTATAATTATAGAAGATCAAGGCGATGTCATTATGGAAATGAAACAGTCTGCAAGAAAGAGTGGCATACAGATAATAAACATCGCCTGAGCAGGAAAATTTTCCAGATTTTCGAACCACAACGATTGCATAAGTAAACAAAAAATAAGAATTTAATCAAAAAACAAATGCCTTGGTAGTTATTGACAAATCTATGACACTGTAGTTGAAGCGCACCAGTAATATCAAATAGTACTGCTGGTAGTCTAATTTTTAAAGAGTATGCCCTTAAAAGCAGACCCTTTCTGCCGCGAATGTCTCATTTATTCCAATGAAGAATAGTTTTTAAGCTAAATTAATTGTGCACAAGACGGAATCATCAGTTTATGATGGGGATGTATACGGTTGAAACTACACTGGATTTTAATGGTGAAGCCCAAGAAGCGGTGAAAGGAGTAAACACGTAAAGAACTTGAAAGAATGAAAAGCCAACTTGATCATTTTTAATAAAGTTCAGGGAACACAAAGCACAGAGTGCACACTCAAATTGTAACCTGAGGGTATGCCGTAAGGAAGGTGAAACAGAGAGGAGAATAATAGAATACCTATCTTAGTCACAAAAGAAAAAAATATATTTCGCTTTTGACAGAATTAAAATGAGACTCGGAAGTATCAAAAAAAAAATATTTCGCACGATGAAATTACGCATTGAAACTAAATAACCTAAAAATGAGTGAAGCTCAGCATAGGTGAATAAAAGATGATTACAACATAGCTCTAACACATGATAGAATCTCTCTTTCATTGCGATGGACTGTTATGGCATTATAAACAGCCGTTTTTTTTAAGTCTACAGACAATGTCAACTCTAGTTACTTGGTCAAACACAGGATCTGAAAAAAAAGCTTTTGAGGAGAGCAACAGGAGAGTAAAGTTAGACGAAAACGAAAATAACCAGGAAAATAAAAACAAATTTCGAAGATCTACGTGGTCTATATACTTAGAAGAAATGAAAAAAAAAGAAAACCACCGCTTAAGTTTACTTGTTAGAATTACTTTATACTGTATATATAATTAAGTAATAAAATGGAAAAAAAATATTTCTATCTGTTGCGGACAGTAATGTACACCAGGGCATACATGTATCGTTAATTTTTAATCCCGTAATGAAATTATTGGTCATTGTTGATTACAAAGAAAATTTATTGGTGCCTCTGATAAGAAAGCAGTGTTGGATATAAGGTGAAGTTGTTGAAAAAATGTTTCTATTTAATTTCCCACTTAAACCACTAGTCAATTATGTAAGTTGAGGATGATTTTTTACCTGTTCTCTAGACGAATCACGATATTATCGCAAGGCATACACCGTGGGGCTACTAATTGGAGGCCCTGGGTTCAAATCAGAGGAAGGACTTTAGACACGTACTCCTACAGGTAATGTAGTTGATGTAAGCGGCCGATACTTTGGGGAACTCCATTGCAAGCATGTGAAAAAAGGCTTTGCAATTCCACTGATAAAAAAGAATTTATTCACGACTAGATTCGCTACACGGTAGCATTTTCAGACATATATTATTTATACCCTAAGATGCTAGAGTGTAGCGAAACTAATCATTAGTAAATTCTTTTTTAACAGTGGAATTGTAAAATCTTCTTTCGCCTACTACCTACCGGTAAACCAAAGCACCTGACTAAAGATAATATCCCACCCACAGACGAATAGTTACCTTAATTGATACTTAGTTACTCGTTAATTAAAATGTTTTCCATACAAGAAGTCTATCCTGATATTTTCCATAAGAGTGTAATCACTTTCGTAACCAACGGCACCTAATTTAACAAATTCTTCTTTCTCTACTTTGCATTTACCTCATAATAATATACTTCCCTCTATCGTGGCATTAAATATATAACTTTCGTCTAATCATCATATTTATCCCGCTACCTAACCGCCGAAATATTTTAACCAACTACAATTTCTATTCAGTCTTTATTCTAACCTATTTCTTCACATCATCTACAAATCCACGTCCCAAAAGACATTCAATTCACACTACTCCACCAAACACCAAGTTTCAGAATCATGTTTCAAACACTCAATCCTAATCGTCGTCACCTCTCAACTTCAAAGACAGTTTGACACATCTGCATCACAATCGTCAACTTTTCCCCAAGGCTGCATCGACCATTGTCATATTTTGCCATCGCGGACCCACCGCGTTTTCCTCCTCAAGACTCTCCTTTGGACCTTTCATCCATCCGTAAAGAGGATAAAACAGGAATTGCGTGCTTTCCCATACCTTTCCACACATCTTTTATTTTCCCTGGGTGCTTCTGCTCCTCGTTTGCGGACGGCGATGCGCCTTATGTGCGGTAGAAAATTGGAAAGGAGGGCATGGGGGCATAAAACGCCGGAGAAGGCGCGAAAAGGTTTAGGGTTTAGACGGGAGAAGGGTCTAAGTTGGGGGAGAGAAGGAAGTAAGCAGGAAGGCAGGAATGGGGCTGGTTGAAGATATGCATAAAGAACGTGATGGAGATGGATGTATGGAAGGCGTAAGCGGATACAGGTGGGTTTCGCGGGCCGGTTGACGGGCAAGAGGGATAAGCTAGGGCTGACTAAAGTACATACATAGGTGAGGAAGGTGGTAAGAAGGAAGGAGTAGGAAACGATAAAACGCGAGAGGAGATATGAGCCGAGTAGATGTGGAGGAAGACTGTGGAAATAAATTAGAGAAAAAGGGCGAACATATAGCCTCAAGCAACTTACGCATTAATGGTAAAAATGTGGTGTAAGCTTCTGAAACAGACAAATCCTTTAAATTTCCTCAACATTAAAATAAATATCCAGAAGCACACCTCAAAACGTGCGAAACACTATGCGAAAAAACTAAAAAGAGACTGATTTAATGTTCATTATTACATTCAGAATATGTATCATCAGGCAGAGAGAATAAGTTTGTTATCTACCATACAGTATCATTTCCGCAATCGCTATGAAAACAAAATATAATATAGATTGAAATAAAGTCACCGCAGAAAATATAAAGAAGAATTGTAGAGGGTGATCATAGGACTCTAAGGATGTACTCCAGAATATCAATTATGGCGGATGCATGGGAACTTTAAATCCATAGACGAATGTTATCAATAGAATCAAGAATACTTCGGGTTAAGGATGAAATTGGCATGTAGGTAAAGAGTTTACACAAAATCTTGAACCATTAAAGCAATAAATTAATATTTAATGATTCGTAACGGCGGAAGAAATAAGAGACTGGATTTGCAATATTTATAGAGCAAAACCATATAGCCGACAAACAGGAACACGGCACTATAGAAACCAGCACATCAAGCCGATTATAAAAGCGATGGGGCCCATGCAATGTTTAAGGTTATACGAAGGAAGAGGAAGGAAGAGAGGGGGATTAGAGAAAGAGAGAGAGGAAGGAAATGCCGGTGAAGCAGAGGTGGTAAATTTGCGAACTCGCGTATGTATGAGAGGGGGAAGGGACTGAGGGTTGGTTGTAGATTTTAGAGGGAGGAAGAGAAGAGCGGGATGGGTAAGGGGGATGGAGGTGCACGGAGGGGATGGGCTGCGCGCCCGGATGGGCAAAATAGGAAATGACCACCTGTACACGGAGAGGCGGCGGAGGCCGTACAACCAGAGCCCATAAAGAACAGAGAGAGCAGCCGGAGGGGATGAGGACGTTGGAAGGCGGGAGAAGTGGTGTGGGATTTAGAGTGCGGCGGTGGGGGAAAGAGCGGGAGCATCAGAAGAACGCCGTATTTTTTGCTTCACTGAGAGAGAGAGGGAGGGAGTGATACTAAACTACGACCCTCGCTATGAGAGCGTCGCCATCGTCGTCGGCGTGAGAGGAGACAGGCAAAGGGACGTGCGGGAAAGGAATCGAGAACAAGCGACGACGGTTCGCCGCCGCGTCGAATCCACCGTGAGAATGGAGCCCATTTGAAATGAACGAATTAAACAGACTTGGGTGTAAAAAAAATAGAGAGCCAAACATATTAGCGGATAAAACGGATAGAAATAAACTTCCTCATGAAGCGCTCATGAAGACACTGGAGCTGTATGCTGTTTGAAATCCACATGAATGGAGTCACTCCCAACTCTCTCTCTAAAAAAAATACAGCGGGGACCGCGTTTCGGACGCCAAGTGAGATTCATCGAAATCCTTTAGAAATTTATGGCCGAAATCATTTCTCTAGAGCCTCGCGACGATCCGCGGCCAACACTCACCTGCACAGCGGACACTGGAAATGCTGAGACACCGATGGGGTAGCGGGGGGTTAGTTAGTTAGAGAATTTACGACTGCATTGCGGGGAGAAGTACTCGGTATACGCCTTATTTAAACGAAATATGTGTCCTATGAATATCGTATTCCACGTAAAGAAAGGATTATAAAAAATAACTAAATACACTTATGGATAATTGGAAATCAACACACATCGATTACAAGAAAACGATTAATCTATAATATGAACTGAAAAGTAGATGAAAATTTTTCAAGAAAGCAAAAAATCACATTTAAGGAAAACAAAAATACAGACACGGGCCACTAAATACCATGGACGATTTCTAAAAGAACTTGTTAATGAATTGGTGAGTGACTAAAACTACAATAATATGTCTAGGAATGAAATTTATTTTTGATGAATTTTTGGAGTTTTTTTTAATGAAATTTTTTTTGGCGGGACCATTTTAATTGCTAGATCTTTAATTCCTTCCCGTTACCTTCAATAACATCTACATAGACCTGCAAAGGCCTAAAGCGGATTAACGCCAGGAACCTGAACCTGTGTACCTACTTTGGAGACTAAAATTAGGACGCCCAAGTCGGCAATAATTCCGATATGAAAACGGGAGAACGAATACCAATATGTAATTTCATATGACCCGGAGAGAAACATCATATATCTCTAATATTATTTGACTGACACATACCTAAAAGGAGCAAGTGTAGTGCAAACATACCGTTGCGATGATGATAAAGTTAGATACACTGAAATTACATACGAAAACGGAGATGTAAATTCTTTGGAAACATATTACAAATGGTTCAAATGAAAGCGTTAAAAAGCACGTAAATCGGCAGACTAAAAATGGCAGGAAAATTTTTATGGAGAGAACCGTGCGAAAAAAATGCCATTCATATAATTAAGGATTAAAAAAATGTTCTACGCTAAAGTGACATTCCCACAAAATGTCAATGCGGAAACATAAATTATGGAACGTACGAATAAACCTAATCCACAGTGAAAAACTTATGGCATTTGAATTCAAGAGTATCTAATGAATGTTAATACAGTGGAACTCTATACATGGTGGAGAGAACTAATTTCGTACGAGCAAATTATGCTTTCAGGGAAGATCACAAAATCGCGGGTACGCGCGAGGAGGCTTTGGCTCTGAAGGCAATAAGCACAGTTTTAGGCCGTACGTAATTTACCACGCTGTAATATGGACGCTATTTAATGCGAACTCGAATGATCCGTGGAGAAGAACTTTCTGCGAAAGACAAAGGGCAGGCAGAGGAGTGTGTTCTAGGATGAGGAAAGAGAGGATGGCGTGAAGTTTGAATGGGCAGACCGTAACCGGAAATCGAGGGAAATTTCCAGTTTCAAACCTACACTTCCTTCTTGCTCGCGGGGCCTCACGAAATGTTCCTGGAAAGCCAGGTATGTTGGCATCGCGTATACAGAGGGAGAACAAACACTAGTGGTAAAAAAAACTGGCCTGAAAGTACTCGAAACAGATATTTCTCCTTCCCATCACAGTGAATTAATTGAACAGGTATGCTTGGAGAGAGCTGTGCGTTCATGGACTACTCTCAAACGATAAGTCCAAACTAGGCATAGTTTTTAGGACGAGGAAAACGCTCCGCTGCATTATTTAGTGAAAAATACATTCAAATTCGAGAACGAGTGTATGTGTATACACGTATTGTATTTGATTAAATATTATTAAATTGATTACGGCAAGATTAATAAGGAAGAATAGATACCGAGGCTGTAGTTCGTAGTTTGCTTCTAAGTCCAGATAAATAGATTTTTTCATCAGTCATTAAGTACTCTTCTATTTCCTCAGACAGTACTGGGTTCGTTTCTCTCGCAGCCCATTCCGTATCCGCTACATGATAATACTTGGATAATATGTCCATTTTTACGCATGCATAAGCTAATACGAAAACTCAGTTCAACTCCAGAAATTTGTACTCAGAAGGGGACATAAGGATGGAAAAGAGAATTTAATCGAAAAAAAAAGTGTCTAGCAAAATAATAATTTTATAATAAACTTAATCCATAATCTTTCTTATCATCAACTTAATCCCACTCCCTTCCATCATAAGCAATTTTGCCAGCATTAGTAAATTAGTGAATACGCTTGCTGTTCTCCACCCATTAACCTCGTTCCTTCCTCCAATCCTAACCTACTCTCGCTTATTTTGTTGAATTCCTATTTGAAACTTCATATCTCTGTTCATTTTGTGCTCTTTATTTCAATCCGAAATCCTTTCCTCGTCTTGCATGCTATAACCCGCATCGTTAGTTACCTTCACTTTGTAAATTTCCTACAAGTTTTAAGCTATTATCCCCTCTCTTCAATCCTTCCCGTTTATCCAACATCTCTTAATAACGCAGCTTCCAAAACATCACCTTTAATTCATACTCCCCCAACGCCAAGTGGAGATCGCAAATTTTGAACTGCGGTTGAAGCAGGATCTTGGAAATACGCGACTGGGACGATTTCTATTCCATGGTGACCACAGGAAGTTTTGTCATGGTCTCTCAATACCATGGCACACCTTATTTCAATAGTACTGCTGTTTTGTACTCTTTTATTAGCTGGATCACAAATCCAGGACATGTTAATGAAAAACTCATTATTTTTAATTAATGATATTAATGATAGCCATACAACGAATAGCCGTGGACAGAGGTGTGTTTCGGTCCTCTTTTACGATGAGGCTGGGTGTAAGGATAAATAAATCTATTTGGCCTTTTTAGCCGAACTTATTCCAAACGGAAATGTAAACTCCGTCATTGGATTACATACACACCTCTTAGTGATTAACACCCAAATTCATTTCAAAATCAAGTATAATATCACCGCTTTCGGCCGTTACACCATCCACAGTCACAATAAAAGTGAACTGCAATTCCATGTCATCTATGACTACCAGGTCGGTAGCTTACCGGGTTAGCAAACCTAAAGGCCATGGGTTCTAATTCCGCCGAGAGTTTGGATATCATGTGCTTGTCTTTGAATTAAATTCTTAGGTTAGACGGTTGTTTTAAAGTTGACCTACAACTTAAAGCTTTGGAAATTTCGATATCACTACTCAAGTAATTTCATTGCAACTGAGGATGATTTAACTGTCGAAACTGTACTATGCATCCAACTTTTATTTTTAAATAAATTTGTAAATGTGTAAAATCCCTGATACGAATATAAACGTGCATAGAAATATTTGACAAAGAGAGAGATCGGACGCCTTTCTATCATTAACTTTGTCTTTGTGATCCACCACCCAACTCTTCGCCTTTCATCCTTTCATTCCGTAAATCCGCAAAAATGCGTGGGAACATCCTGCCAAGGAAAGAGTTACAAAAGAGAGCGAAGGGACAATTTGTTTTCGCACTTCATCACTGCTGTTTTTTTCCCTGCATTCTCCGAATCCTCGCTTCCATTCCCGTTTCGGTTCACCGAGTTATTCTTTTGTTTACGACTCTTTCCCCCTTTACCACTCGCGGAAGGCTTTCGGATCGCTTGAATCCATCATGAAGGCCTGACGGCAAGAAAATGGAACGGTGGGTTTCGGCAGGAGGAGGAGAAGGATGTGTGAATGGGACGCCAACGTGTCGCTTCCAATGCCCCAAACGCCGTTATGCCCCTCAACGAGGACTGAGAGAGAGGTGTCCCTCGAAGTGTACAGCGCCAATGGCCGAATACGCCGAATACGTGGGCGGTGTAGGGAGTACAGTGAGGGAACACCCCTTCAATCAAGGCAGCCGAGGCGGGCGTCGAAATTAAAACGACAGAATGGACGCGAGCCATAATGTGTGGATGAGAAACAAATGGTCCGAGAGACAAAAAGAAAGAAGAAAAACGGGTCCGAGGAATGGAACCTTTTTTCGCACAACGCGCGCGGGAGAAACACACTCACGAATAATCAAACGTCCGCGCGCTTCGGGCGGGCAACGAGGAAAGGGGGGAATGTATGAATTCCCAGTTCCATTCATTCTTTCCTTTCCGTGGCTCCAAGCGGATACCGAGAGAGATGGGGACTAGCGGTGTACGGCACAGCAAAGCTAAGAGCTGGACGGAGAGGAGTGGGGAAGATGAAGTTAGGAAGTGGTGGAGTGCGCTCTTGGTCGTAGGATAAATGCATGAGAACCTGCACATGTTGGAAGCCGAGCGCAAGACCCATAACTTCGTCAGACCCTTGACCCATGAATACTCCCCCCTCCTAACTCCCACATATTCGACCCTTGCATTACAAGCAGTTTCTGAAATACCTGTTCCGTGTGAATTAAAGACCGTTTAGTTTACGCATTGAAGCTGTCTTATGTGTGCAACATTTTCCTCAGCGCCGCTGGATCCATTTCGAGCGTTTTCACCATGGCAAACAAACATTTGCAGTGCTTTTGTGTTGAATCCCTCAAATAAAGTTTACAATCAAACGAAGCTTTTGCTGGAAAAACGTAAGAACACACGAAACGGCAAGTGAATAAATTTGTGCAACTCACTTGAATGCATTCTTGTGTACTAATGAGCTATACACATGGCAAATCAGATTTAAATTTGTTACTTAAACTGAACGCCATTTCCACACGATCTGAGGCGACGAAGAGGGTGATAAGAGTTGCTGAGGTCATTATAGTACCTATTGACATCCATCCCCGAAAGCCAGAGTCCGAATTCCGACAGTCACACAAACTCTTCATTAGTAATCCGGTCCCTACTTAAATGTTGTGCGCTAAGCACATCAAGGTTCGTACTCCGTCCATCTCATGGAACGTGAAATCATGGGACAACTTGGCGCTTTTCGTTAAAAATAATAAAAAGACGCCAAGGGTGACCATGGTTTAACGTCCTATTCCACGGACAATGTATAGATCTTGGATGCTGTCATCAAAACGTTCAACGCTGTTTACCAATAAGAAACATACTCCGGGATTTGAACCCGGATCACTCAGGTAAAAGGATAGTATTCTAATTACTACACCAACCAGGCCCCCGATTCCATAGGATCATGGATGTGACTGTACATAGTGTTGCACACACACATAAATATGAATATTTTTACCAGCTGTCAAAATTCAATCTACGTAAGCCAAGAATTAAAATATGGCTATTGCTCTTGCAGTGAACCACGAAGACATAAAAGGATAGGAAAGCCACAAACGATCCCATTCCTGATTGGAAAATTAAATCATCCGCCTGTATTCAGGAAGGAAGCATTCTGTGCAACGAGGAGTACCCAACTACCGTTTCCCAAAATTCCAGTTCCATCTTTTGGCGTTTAATTAAGTTTATCAAAGCGCTCTCCAATCTAGCCGCACAGCTCTGACCACCACTCCACCCATAAATCGACTGCGCCATATTTCTCCCCGACGCCAGTACCGAGGCCGTGATAAGACTGGGCCTTAAACACGGCCCAGCTTTATTCTGCCTCGCAAAACTTTCGATAAGAACCCTTAAAAAGTTTATTCCACGGCTCATTGCGATTAAAAAAAAAGTAGTGCCGATGAAGGGAGTTTTGGGACTTGGAGTGGGAGCGGACAAGATGGGGTGCGGACGCTCGATTGAGCTCACCCGCCGAAATCTGCGCAGAAAGAATAAAAAGAACAGAATTCCGAGACACACTTGAGAGCGTTTTCGTGTTAAGCTCACTTTGAGGGTGAAAAATATTTAATCTAGGTGAAGCACTATAGAGGAATACATCTACATCCTCGAGTCTATAGCAAATTTGACATGAAAGTGTTCTCAGGATCAAACTCAGGATCCATTTCCGAGGAGCTGCGCGACGTCATTTCCCGATCAGTTAACGTCATTCATGGATATGCACGAGGGCAATTTCCTAGCAGTTAACGCATATGTTCTTCAGCTGGGGGATTTGGCTTGTTCCTTGGATCCTGATGACCCCGGTTCGAATACCGACTGAGTCAGATTTTTCATTGGTACACCAGTGTGGGTGATCTTAGAAATGCAATTCTTCGGAGTAGTGCTCCGTCCTTCGGCGTTAAATCGTGAATCCCTTGCCACATTCCGATATTAGCAGTCTAACGCCAACACCGGATTCCACTCCACCCTTCCTCAAATCATATAAAAAATCCTTCCCGCATTCAATTGTCCACCAATTTCACATGGAGCAAATAACCATTGCGGTCGATCATCACTTCCAAATAAATACTACAGGTATTTTAGTGACATCAAGCCTCTACGATAGCCTCTAAAATAACCGATTAGTCTCTTTAAATGTTGATATTTCCAATGAACTTAGACGTACACGTACGATAAGCCGAGCATTAACTGAATGATGATTGATGAAGCGCAAGTTCATTAAAAATTATTCAAGAAAGTGTTCCTTTTTTCATCAGTAAATATATAAATTAACATTTCTCTAATTTTTAGTACAGCACGAGCTAAACATGATGACGCTAACCATTTCATTTGGCATTCATAACAACCTGGCTCTCGTGGATGGCTTGAGATAGGTCCTAGTGCAAAGGGAGAGAATTCAATGACTGCATTCTCTCTTGTCCGTCCAATCGTAGTGTTGATTTTCATGTGTTCATGTGTAGTTTTGTATATGTGTACGTGTGTAGTGTTTATTTTCATTCCAATACCTTTCCAGCAATAAATTACCCCTTGGATTAATGCCTGGGTAACTGAAGTGAATTTTTTACCCTATCGTCGATGTGTAAAATCTTGAGTCTTATTTTACAGATAGTTTCGTGACTCTTTAATGTTTCTGCATTAAGAAAGCGCTAAAAAACAGCAGCTAATAGATAATGTTATTTCATAGTTTGTCAAAATGAAAGGAATGGAAGGAAATGATGCATTTCCGCTACGCGAAATTTAACGCAGCGACAAATTCTGATGGCAAAGGCGACTGATTGTGAAACGCCTTAGTCGAAACAATCGACCCGCATCTTCTACCAGCAATCAAATTCCAATATTTCACGTTATCGGGAATTTCCTTTCTTCATTCCCCATCTTTTGAAGTACGACTCCATTCCTTATTCCCTTCACAAAGCACTTGATTCAAACGCGAATGCTTCCGATAGTAGCTGGATTTCATCGCTATTTAATTTCCTTTGCGTTTCAGATTTTACACAGTCATCGTCAACCGGTTTTCCTCATATCATCTCCGCATCACACGAAAAGCTTATGTAACCAATTCTCATTGGCAAAGGGTGGAACAGTGAATAGTTATCACAATCATCAGTCTTTGAAGCAGTTCTGTTATTGATTGATTCCTTCTTATTTGTATAAGTAATTTCTTTAACGGCGTTTGCAACTTGCGCAACATTAGCCTGCTCCTAAAAAAGGCACCAATGGGACCACGTTTTAACGTCTCATCCGAAGGGCGGAGTACCGAACCTGAAGCGGCATCCACGAGGCACTCAAGTAGGTACCGGTCGGCCACTGAAAAATCTGTATCCATAGCAATAAAAATACTAGGAGCACATAGGGAATGAAAATGATACATGCGAGGGTGAGGAGGGAGATATTTGAGACATGATGCAAATTGGGATGCGGAGAGGTGGAGCAGATGGGAATGTCTTATTTCTTTTATTCTTCCCCGCCGCCACTTTACAAAGACGTTTCGTTGCCAATGCCGGCCTCCTCATCTATTCCAACCCCCACCCTATGTTGGTGCTGAGTTTGATGGTGCAGGGGGAGGCATAACTTGAACGGTGCCCAGGGGAAAAGGGATTAGCTTCCGCCGGGCCCCACCCACCTCTGATGAAAGGGGGTCAAGAGATAGATTGAGAGAGAGGACGCATCTAGTCATTCTTGGGCTTTGATCTTTGACCGGATCCGATTATGGTGCATGGCCGTGCAAGCGGGATATGCAGGATAGGGATGACGGGCGGACTTCGGGAGGTCCCGATGGTGTCGGGATGCGGGAGGAATTACGGTATGGGATGGGCGGCCCCGACGAGGGATCTAGGAGGGCGACTGCGGTCTGGGAGAGAGAGAAGCGTAAAGTAGCTCCCATCCTCTATGAGGATGATCCGCACCCCGTATTATGATGTTTCAGAGACGGTCCTCCAAAGTTCGGGGATGAAACGGCGCTGGGAGGACTATGCAAGCGCTTGAGTGGGGATATGAGAACTGGGTAACGCCGCAATTCAACCGAATCGAACTCATGATTCAGGGCCCAAAGGCCCTCTGCAATTTAAGCATTTTCCTCCTCCTCTTAATTTTAAACAGATTATGAATCACGGTAATGTCGCTTTGACGACGAGAATGAGGCAAAATGTCCCTTCGCTGATGCAGCAAGCTACCTCTTTAGAAGACGTAGTGGCAGTAATATGTAAAAGTATCACGAAGCCCAGAATGCATCGCGAATAAAATATTTAGGAATGAAAATATCTTTTTACTTTCTTAAATTTAAGATCTTTTCACCAAAGTACGAATTAAAAGGTCAAACCCCTGTACCTTAAAGGCGTTATCTGATACTAATTGTAAGTATGAAACCAAATACAATCCACTTACGATGGGAGAAATGATTCACTTTGTACTTATTCCACGAATTTATTTTTAACCCAACCGGTTTCGACGTTAGCACGTCATGTTCAGGGGTACAATAAATTGTACCCCTGAACAATCAATTGTACAATCAATTGTACCCCTAAACAATCAATTGTACCCCTAAACAATCAATTGTACCCCTAAACAATCAATTGTACCCCTGAACATGACGTGCTAACGTCGAAACCGGTTGGGTTAAAAATAAATTCGTGGAATAAGTACAAAGTGAATCATTTCTCCCATCATGCCGTCATTCCAAAAAGTAGAGCCTGCAACATTTGAAATCCACTTACATTGTGGGCCAGCCCGGTCAACAGAGACAACGAATTAGGGCGTTAGCACAAACATATACTAAATTAGATAAAAATATAATGTTTGCATAAACGGATGGTCAATACATGGTCAATTTACTTTCCCACTTTCTTGCTTTATGTATTTACATAGTATGAATGAATACATATTAACAATTGCATCACACTAAACTGAAATCCTGGAACATCAAGCAAGCTGGAGAAATCTTTTCGATTTTAGTAAATGAACATATTTATGAAAAATAATAATGCACTATGTATGTACTATTCATTGAAATACGGTTTTATTTAAATACCTATCAACGGCCAACGCTCATGGATGCATATAAAACTCAAACCAACTCCTCGTAAAAAAAGTTTGGCCAAACTTAAAGGCACTTTGCGATCCTCGCGAGGTGAAACATATTTAACGGAGCAAAGTCAACAAGGAGGTCATCCACGAACATGTGCCCATTTTCTTCGGCTTCTCTATTCCGGCTGTCTGTAAGAGACTAAGAGGAGATGCTATAGCAAGTGGGCTTCAGGACCACCGCCGTAACTGAGCGATCTGTTTGAGTGGTTCAGGTCTCACGACCGCCCTCAACCACGAGGGCTTTGCGGCGTTCCTTTCATGGGCTCGCTTGTACTCGCCTGTTAATTGATGCTTTTGCGGGAATCATGCATAATTAAAATCGGTCGATGTGAGCGCGAGGATCCTCGTGTACGAAGAGGGACACCGCGAGGGCATTACAGTGATGTGGTGACCTGTCACACAAGGATTGCATGGTCGAATTGTCTTCCCAAAGGACAGCGTGGGGTAGCAGAGGTACGTTCGCAATATGCAAACGAATGGAAATATGGGAGCAAGAAAGTGTGACATGGCGACCATAACTCTGAGGGATGTATCAGATAGAGAAAAATATCATTGGGCCCTGAGGTAGTTGGGATCCAAGGCATCTAAATGATGATATACGCATTAAGTTAGTTTCGAAGAAATTGCAACGAAACTGAAGCCTGACAGTGTATCTTTTTTTATACCTACTCTGTGACCGTTGTTCAATGGCAAGTTTAAAAATTGAAAACACAGGGCAGAAGTTTCCTCAAATGAAGCCCTTCTCTTTACTACGAGCTTTCTAAAGTGGAACCACACGCGTAAGTTTTTTCTGATAGGGTAATCGTTACTTTTTCACACTCGAATAAAAGAAAAACTGAAGTATTTACTGTCAATCAGAAACACATGTTATATTTTAATACATAGCAATTAGCGTCAGGGAAGGCGAGCGTGGAAAACATTTTAGCCACGTGCAAAATGAAAAAAGAAATCATTAATGAATGAATATTTTAACTTTGCAACCCTGATTCTTTTAAATTAAATGCCCCATCCGAATCGACATATTCACAAAGAGTATACGAAAATGAAAATTATATTTAACCTTAACCCTGCCACAACAATGCACCAAAGATATATGTATTAGCAGGGCACATTCTAGCGCGGCATACTGGTGGTTATATTGGAGACAGAATTATTTTTAGGGTTTTTGTGTGATTTGTTGTACCCTTCGAAGACAGTTCTGATGTATCTTAATTAGTGAATATTAAGGGACTTTTACATTTTCTGAATAAAAGATATATCAATAATTCGAATGATTATTTTCATTACTGATAATCACAAAATACTGAACGAAACCACATAACACCTATCAAAACTAAAACAAAATTCTTGCAGGTCAAAAGGCATGTGGTGAGAACTCAGAAAATACATTGAAGTAAAAATGAGGCGATCATAACACCACGATATACTACATGCTCTAAAAGATCTCTATAAGTGCTCAATTGGATTGCGCAATATTTTCATTCATTTTATAAGACGGAAGATAAGTTGATTGCCATGGAATTATACCCCCGGGAAGGTAAAAATGGCACAAGCTCTTATTCCCTGTTCTTTCCTCTGATAGCCGACCTTCTGCTCCTTCTCTTTTAATGCCACTAAAGTTAATGCAAAAACCAAAAAAGTTTAAGGTAGTAATTTTGGAGCTGAAATATAACCTATTTCTCACACAAAAACCGAAGACTTTTCGATGCCTCCACGGAAATAATATCAGCGAGCTAATTGTGCTTTAAGCCAGTACTAAGGTTTTAATAAAACTAATCTAGCGATAATAAAGCTGCTCTCTTATAAAGCTTCGGCAATATGAAGTATGAACTCTTTAATCATGGTAAAATCTTCTGATACAACTCAGGGAGTAGGTATAGATTCATATAACATACGAAACAACGGAATGCTGTTAAATGATTCACACCTTGCAATTAAGCTAGAAATTAAACTACGAATTTCCAAACAATTGCCTGTTTAGGATACGATATGTGTAATATTCAATAGTTTTGAGTTGATTTGAACATTTAACGGACTTGAGTTCTGAGAATTAAAAGAATAGGTACTTATTTCTTATACGATTCTTAAAACCTTGGAGTTCAAAATGTTATTGACAAAAAACGAAACCTTCAACCCGAGTAGTAGTAGAATTCATTAATCAGGCCGACAGGTTACCAACTACGGCTGGTTAAGCATTTTCTTAACCTCCGTGAAAATGTGCCCAAATTTCAATACTGGCTATTCCATGATATAATAGCGCTTCTTAATCGTATCTCAAGCTTTCACCAAGAAAATCTTGATAAAAATACGAACGCAGTTGACACAGATTATTGTCGGAGTGTTTAGGTTTGAGCTGACGGAATAACAGCCGACGAGTAACCGACTTGATTATCGCAGCCTATTTGAATCCGAAGGTCGGTCCGCTAAGTGATTGTAGAGCTTACTAAGTACTAAGCGCGATAGCGAATATAATTCCCACTCCAGGGTAGAGGGCGGGAAGGTAATATCTTCCTCTCTTCTACCTACTGTCTCCTATAAAGTTCTGTTAACTGGAAAATAACTCATGTAAGGTTTGGATGGACGTGGTCATAGAGACGGGACTACTATGATAAACCCAACGCTTTACTAACTGGGATTCTACGTTGTCACGCAATCGATTAGCAGGAACAAAATATGTATCGTTCAGCAGTGCTTATTTTTATAATAATTATTTTTTACTCTTCAAAAATATTGAAAAATAAATAAAAGAAACTCCAAAAAAAGTAACTAATGGGCAGTATACCCCATTGTATCTAACAAAGAGAAAAACTACGTTAGAATTATCCCCATACGTGACAGTTCAAAGCATCAAAAAGTCCTTTATTCATATATTCTACGACAGAAAGTTCACTCACATATGTTGGGAGCGGGTGGGATAATTATTTTTCAGTACTATTCATAAATCTGCTCTCAGATTATCGCAAAGGTTGTTCCAAGACGTGCAAAACATAGCTAAACGATGGCATTGTTCCCCAATAAACAACAGAGTTCCCAAGATTGGATCAATCACGGGAAAAATATACAGACGATTATGCCAAAGAAGATATTCATATACCTTCGATAAATCTCGACATTTTAAAATTCAATGCGCGATTTTTGACGTGGTTGCGTCAAAACTAAATCCTTTATCAGCTAAGCAAAAATGGTACAGTTATAATAGCAATAGTAGGCCAGTTAACTTTGTAGAATATATACATCGCTCAAGTATAAAATAAAATTGGTATGATACCACACAACTGTTTTTATTATTACTGTATACTCGATCGGTTTCAGCCTCTTCAACTCATTACCTGAGAAGGACGCAAACTCTGGAGGAGCAAATCTCTGCTTCTGATAAAATGACCTGAAGAGGATCAAACCGGTCAAGTGAATAATAAATATTATTTACTATTCACTTGATTAGGTGATATCCTTTATTATCCTTTGGTGATATCCTTTATTAAACTGGCCTGTAATTTATTCTAATCTTGAGTTTTTAACAGGACTGTTCGATAAAAATCAATGTTTTTTCCACATTATATAAGTGAAGAAAATGCATCATTCCTTGGATCGGGTTGGATTTGTTGGTATAAAGTATACTGTCCTAACTTTCGGAAATCCTAGTTTCGACTCACAGCGTTAGTAGAGATTTTTAAGTGGTAACCGAATTCCCTTTTGAGTGATGCCTAGAGAGCAATCCTAGTGGAATACTTCGTCTTTTAAATGAGACTGTGATAACTCATCTTTTTTGAATATATTTTTCCTGTCTTTTCTGTAGAGTATTACAAGTTGTGAATGAAAAGACAAAAATTAAATTACAGGCCAGTTTAATAAAGGATATCACCAAAGTGACGTGATAGGTTTCATAGGGAAAAAAGGCTTACTATACTTCTTCCTGAAAATCGAAAGAATAAAAATATCTCCTTTAGAGGCATGCTCACGGCAAGCTCAAGAGAGGAAAAAAATCGCGGTTTGAACGGAGAAGAATGGAAATATAAAACTGAGCGAAACAGAAATCGGACGCCCGGGCGGCGAGGAAGAGAAACACGATTAAAACAATGGAGATTTTTTTAAAATATGAATAAAAATCACGGAGCTGTTTCTTCTTTCCTCCCTGGAAGGAGGCTCCCATGCCGCGAAAGCAGGAGAGGGAGGACAGGAGACGGAACAGAACCCAAGAAAACACACAAACACCTCCATGACCCTTCTCCAAAAAAATCGCAAATGTTGAAACTTTCAGGTATTTTTAATAAACAGAAGAAAAATAAGCGAGGAGTAGTTTCAATCAAAAGAAATAAAAATACGTCGAAGAGACACCGAGAAAGGGAATGAGAAGGGAGGAAAAGAAAGGATAGAGCCGGGAGGGTAGAAAAAGTCGATTGGCACAGGAGGAAATACGTTTTCTTCCACCAGTTTGAAGGAAACAATGGGATGACAAAAGAAATACACGACTCGCAACAAAAGAGCAACTGAATTCCGCGGCTGTCGTTCAGGGCAGATGTTGCTCTGCCGAGCGAGGACGTGAACCAACGAAGGAGACGAGAAAGGGATGTCTCCACCCCCTACCCTTCTGTACCCCCGATGAATTTCCACCCCTCCTCCACCCCCCTTCACTCCATCAACGCATCATCCTGTTCTTTCCTCTCTACTTCCCAGACCTAATTCCCCACTACCCCTGATGCCTCGTCAAAAAAATACACTCTTCTCACAGGGGCTTATCGATATCGAAACCTAATCTCATGTGCACACTACATGAACGCACAATATCCTAAAGCGTAACTAAGGCACCACGTAATGCGACACTTCACTCTAGGCGCATAAATACTTTGCATTACGATATCAAGACGCCGAGAGAAGTGTGATGATAGTGGTGTCATGGAAATTGCAACAACGTACGTTTTGAAACGGAAATACGAAAGACACATTGTGTGAACGTGACATAGGATATATGTAGTATTTTTACGCGAAAGATTGGAATAGAGCCATCGTGAATCAGGTTTTTTTTATTTATAAAAATAAGAACTTTGTAATAATGTAGTAAAAATAAGAAAATTAAGTAGCTTGGAAAGACTAACCATTTACTGAAATGCTTGGTGCCATCTTTACGTTCATTCAATTTAGCACCTGTGGTTACGGAGCTAAAGGTATAGCTAACTGATTCTGACTGTATGACCTGCAACCACGCCATTACTTCTATGCCTAATAAGTGTTAAATTTAGCCATGTATTATAAAACCAAGCTTCAAAATATTGCATCATAGATCATTACATCACACGTACCTTTGCTATTCCGATGGCCGGTATGTATGAATAAAAAGCAATCATAATAATACCGAGATGCCAAGATGATGATTACGGAAAATTGCTGGTGCGTATTAGAGCACAACACAATAGAGAGGCATATTAGCATTTCCAACGCAAATGTGACAATTTCTAGAATTACAATACTGGCTAGGATGGAAGAATAATTTTACAAAGCCGTAAACTTATACCTTGTTACAGCCGTAGTTTCGTCATACCATATTTCGGGCTGGAGTTCACACTGGATATTTACGCACCGCAATTGCAGCATAAGGGCGTTTATTACGATGTTTTCGTACCTTGACGATGCGGCAGATCTAAATTCGAATATTTCCTGGTCCTGACACTCAGACGGGCTGGTATTCAAGCACCTTTTCTTCCTTGCAAACTCACCCCTTCACACCCCTCTTACATTCACCATCTTCACTCCCCACTCACACGAGAGCGGGGATCCCGACAAGGTGCCAACGCCTCGCAGAAGATTTCCCACAAAAAATAAAACCCCACCGCTTCCACCGCTCTGCGGAACAAGAAAGAGACGCGAACGCCATCCGTGTTTGGATCCGCCGCGGAACGACGACGTTGAGGAGGGGTGAAGGAGGAAGAGTCGACTGGGTTAGGAGTGCATGGAGAAGAATAAAGGAGGAGGGAAGCAGATATAAAGAAGGGTGGAAAGCGAGAGCCCGGGGAAGAGCGTGAGTGGGCGGGAAGAGGATTCTTCCGGTTGAATGGATTTGGACGTCGACACGGAGAGGGTCGGCCGATCGGAGGCGTCCCGTTTGAGGTTAACCGGCGTGACAGAGGGACGTATGCGTCACGAAACGTCGCCTACCTCCCACACCTGCCCGAGTGGAGGGAATGCACTCCCCTCCCGATATCGGCGGACAAGCGTGGGATACAAAGCCGGCTCACATTCGCGCCTAGATTCATTGAGTGCATAATAGCCCCATGCCCTACCTATCTACGACTACGAACCATGGTTTCCTTTTAGTATTGCACTAAAATGTATCGTAGCTTTCTAATATTTAATAGGTCGTTATTATCGAATGGTGTATTAAAAAAGCGACGAATAATATGCTTAATCGGGATACCCGATTTACTGTTAAGTAAATCGGGAAATTAGTCTTAAAAAGTCGTAACGGAACTACGAATCCGTAGCATAAAATCCCTAGAATAAAAAGCAACTTCCTTAATGAAAATAAAATGGCACAAGTTACACCGAAGAGATTATTGTAGGTTAAGTACAATTCATAGGATAACTTCAGTACAAAGTGGATTTTTCATGGTATAAAAGAGTCTGCATATTCGCAGTATTTATAAAATCATTCCTTGGTGCGTTCTGGATGAAAAGATAAATTTTTAGTAAGGCCCCTCATTATATTCTTAGCAAGCTCTCATTAGGTACTATGATAAGCATTATTGCACGCGTGTAGTGATGAAGATGATGGGTATGCAGTGCATGATTGTTGCTAACACACTTCCTATCTCTCACCCTCTAGGTGACTTGCACAGCAGTCAGTATATGCAAATGTAGATGATATCACTGATAGAAGTGACCTACAATTTAGGAAATGTGTGCCATCAATAACGGGTAAAAGTTTCAGGAATGGCTTATGGAAGCGGGCCAATATTGGATAATTTGGACCAACGGCTACCCTTGGACAGAGAGGTAGTGGTGTCCAGGCATCTGTTACAGTGGATAAAGATACTATATATTCATTAATTGCTCGATAATAGTGGTGATTAAAACAAAAATTAGAAAACAAATATGGTATTGATTACGATTTTTTGTTTTATTACTCAAAGAAAGGGAGGCAGTGGTAGGGTTGGCAAATTTCATGGCAGTGTCTCAAGGCAAAATTACGGAGTGTTAATGTGGGGGTGGAGCGTAAAATGATAAATTATCGTTATGCAATACAAGAATATCCCTGGAGAGGAGGAAAGGTTTGGAATTCCGGTATAGGAATTAGCCAATTCCTAAGGGTGCCGCTGTATAACGTCCCATCGGATGGTGAGAGTGCCTAATTGATTATGCTTAAATATATATTATTGTTCAAGAATGCATTTTGTAGATATGTGTGTGTGTTAAAGGTACGACAGATTAGTCCCGTATTGCAAAAATTATACGAATCAATCCGTGCATGATACCTATAGAAAAAGTGATAAATTCAGTTATAAATCATTATCATTAGAATAAACAGTTATTATGTCGGATAAATACAAAAAATTAACTATCAATATTAAATCATTCCATAAGAGCATTTATATTCTCAACATATCATTACGACATAATTAGTGATAAGTAAAATTAAAAGTGTTCAAAGGAGAATAGGCAAATTTATTCTTCCAATTCATAATGAAACACAATGGTAATACTCCACACTTAAGTTTAATAGCCAACCCGGGCTTCGGCAACTAGGTTAGAAAATGGCACTGAATTGCCGAAACCCGGGTCGGCTATTAAAATTAAGTGTTGAGTATTGCCATTGTGTTTCGTTATGAATATCGCAAACTTCCACAAAGTCACACCTAAAACGATTTCTTATATTCTTCTAATGATACTTATGATTGAATTGTCACTCACTGTTAACTAATCAATAAACGACGGTTTTGTAAATGAAAACAACCGAAATTAAATATAACAATTAAATACATAAAAAAATAATTCTATGGTACTACCATTCGAAAACCCACTTTCCTATCAAGAGAACAACTTTAATTATTACAAAGTGACTCAAACTCTTCAAAGGTTAACAAAAGATAGCATTATAATTTTTAGGGCGATGGAGAAATACATATTTTATCGTTCAATTGGAATTTCAATTCAAAATGCCACACAAAAGGCAACTATTAACCTCATTGCTATATGGATTCGCGTCCTGTGGAGTAGCCTTGATTTACATTAGTGCTGCATAAGGTACCTAGGACAGCCTTTCGTGCGTAGAAAATAGGTAGATATATCATTCACAGGAGACGAAAAAGAGGCACAGCATTTTTTTCCCCAACCATTCTCACCGCCCGACTGACCTCTAATGCAATTCCTTAATTCCCTTACGGAGGAAATCGGGCCACTGTGGCAAAAAAATGAAACACTGACAAGGATTAATGGAGGTTTTGCAGCAGCCGTCTGTGGCCTGGAAAAGCTCAAGAATCCCCGTCCGCGCTCGAAAAGTGGACCTCTTGTCCGAATTTCTCACACTCTCGAACTCTACAGGATATGTGAGCGAACGGCCGAAGGCCGTCGCGCGCCCGATGGTGCTCTCGCGTGAACGATATGCACATACAAACATAAATGGGGTTGGAAAAGACCTTCTCGACGCACCCTGGCCCGCATGGGGACCTTACTACTGAATGAAATGGGCGGTGTGTCAATGCATGCATGCATGTTCGCTAGCGTGCATACGAGGGTACACACGCCGACAGTACTGAAGAGGTCTCTCATCGAAAGACCGAAAAGGGTTTACCCTCTGCTTAATGTCTAAGCCGTGATGCACGGTGGGTCAACCTCTCCCCGCTAAGGGTGCAGAACGGGAGCCCATTAACATATTAAGGACTGCACGGAAAAGGGTTGTTCGAATACGTTACCGGAGCCAAGAGTAGGTGGGAAAATTGACTGCTCATACTCCTGCCCTTCTCTTCGCGATTGAAATGCGATGAGTCTTCATTAGCCCCCTGCGAAGCTCTCCGCAATTATAATCAAGGGGTGCGCGGAAAAAGAGCCTCTCGCAAAGCTCAGCGCTTAATACAAGGCGGTGGAATCATGGCCGGGGTTTCTTTCCAGGATGGATCGTTCCTATGCGTCCACTGGTCGCCAAGAGGGGGCAGACAGAATGGACGACATTAAACCATGCAATGCAGAAATCTATCATGACAGCAAATGGAAGTGGACAATTCTAAAATGGCATAGGTAAAACGCAAAAGGATAGATTTCTTGCCTCCAATTCCTAGGCCCTGGGTCCGAATTTTGGAAGCTGCAGAGGTTTTTCATGTAGGGCAACCATAAATTATGTAGAATCAGAGGAGAAGAGCAGTCTGGGTAATGGTTGCGATGTATTATCTAAAGGCAAGAAGGGGGTTTTCCGCCACGTTGAAATCATAATTCATCATAAGATCCATTTTTTATGTTCAAATTACTACGTTGATACAAACAGAAATACGTATTTATAATAGTGTTTGACATTATGAAAAAGAAAGTTCACTTTATTAATAACGAAAAGTATAGGACTCATGGGGGTCTTAGAGAATGTTACGGAATGTTGGGCGAGGAGAGAGGTAGAAGAGGTAAAAATAGAGGTTAATCAGCGTCACGTAACACAATGATGACCCCTCATACCGTTATACCGGTTCCTACTGAAATGTTTTGAGGAGAGCACTTGGTTTGCAGTACTCTAACGGTCGGAAGGGGCGTTAAACAATAGGCTCCTTGGCAACTTTCCCATATAAATTTTGTTCAACCGGAAACCTGGTCCTGATGGTAAAGTTAGGGCTCACCGAAAAATAAGCCCGATGGCTTGTTAATCTCGCACATCACGGAGTCAGTTCTTTTATGTGCACTGCCTGCGGTTTTCCGCAGAGAGCTCGTACCTAGTAAGCAACACAGCTGGTATTTGGCCGGACATGCTCAAAGACCTCTTCTGTTTTTGAACCCGAATCCTCCGGTTCATCTAAACTCTCTATCAACTGGGCTACCACACTTTCAATATAACCCAATTATCCCTTACATAATTCGTCCCTCTCCCATATAACTAATAATTAAAAACCACTGAGAGAAAAACACACAAATGACAACACTCTGGTCCAATCAGACACAAAAAGTTAATTATTAATGGGTTGAAAGGATAATACATGGCTTATGGATGGTTTCTTTCGCTCCTGGATGGCTTCTAATAATAATACAGCAGTAACTGGAGCTATGGTCGGCTAAACCTCGCGGTTTCTCGCGGGGGAGAGTAAAAAAAAAGGTTAAAAACCCGGCTCGAATGAGAACAGCTGTGCGGGAAAAAAGAAAAAGCGAAACAACTTCGTACCCCTTGCGGCTGGCATAGGTCATTTTTTTCCAGGCCCTCGGTAGCACACGCGCACACGCAAGTGCCCACATTTTTCAGACGCGCATTTCAATCATAGCGCTGGACATAGCGAGGGGCCGAGCCGGGTGCTTATTGTTCCCGGGGAAGAAAAAAGGGCATAAAAAAACGACTGAATGGGGAAGAAATCCTTCCGTTCGGAACCCTCGGCCTCTCCACCCTTTCCCGTACAACCCATCATCCCACTTCTGTGCCCTCCTTTCCTGACCGAAGCGAGATATGTTTGCCCTTTCCCACCCCTAAAAAAAACCCTAACCCCCAGGAGTTACTCCCCACCCTTCTATTATCTTTGTTTTTTTTGTTTGTGCACCGATTCACGGTCTCGAAAACTCTCGGATCAACTCTCAATCCACACAGTTATTTTTACAACCATAGCCACGGGTGCGCGTACTAGGGTGAGAGACCGGATTGATATCGAATATATTAACTCGGCTGTAATTAGCCGTAGAATGCAGGATAATCAAAATTATTTTCGGGAGTGAAATCGGCGGGAGAGTCCCTAGAAAAAGCAAGAACGCCGTTAAGGCTCTGATGTTAAAGAGAACGGGGGGGAGAGGGGTAAAGGTCGAGTTAGTCTGCAGTGAAATTTTTTCAGCACAATACCTTAAAATAATGGGAAACGTGAGACCGGGGGAACGTCTCGACTTTGGACAGCCTGTTTCGAAGTTGGAAAAAAAATTAAAATCCTTTTTACCCTCCCGAGTGAAGAAGAAACTGACATATGGAGGTCGGACGCGTCAGACATTTCGGAAATTTCTTAAGAACAGACGTCCTTTGTTTCATTTCAGACTTACCCTTATTTTTAATAGCGCACCGTCCCACCTCTTTCATCCTAGAGTATTTTTTTTATTCTTGAGCTCCCCTCATGACAGCAGGACGCTGCGTAAGGCGTTTTCGGAAAGAAAGGAAATATATCCTCTCTCTGAATTCTCGGTAATGAAAATATCGAAAGCTGACGGAGACGTCATATAGATGTCTGTCACTTCAGCAATTCCTATGCATTTAATTTATCAATGTAAAAGTAATTATTTAAGTAAATGTAAAGGAAGTAACTAATTATCTACATGCTAATTTAAATTAAGAAAACGATGAGTAGCCATGGAGGGCTAGATTGTTTATAGACAACACTTGAGATTCTCAAATAAAGGAGACAACAGCAATATTTGTCAGTAATACAAATTAAGTCTCTTTTCACATTAATATGTCTGTTGGTTGAATTATTCAGCAAGGAAATTTCAATAACCACACTACCGATCATTAGCTACATTTCTTATTTTTTAAAAAAGTAATAAATTTTCGGCATTTCATTATAAATATACCAACAGAAAGTTGACTACGTATTTATTGCCATATTATTTTTGTGCTATCGTCTCCAAAAGAAAAAATGGATTAAATAAGCCTAATGGCGAAATATTCAAGAAAATGCGCGCTACGCTTGGTAAGCATTGCATAAAATAGTTGAATCGATATGGATATATATATATAATGCCATTTCGTATTTTCAATTGGCAAGCACACACATTCGAAACGAGGCCAGGATGGGATTTGATTTCTAGACAAAACGGAACGAAAAAACCTTGAGCTTACACGCAGTATTCTATAATGCTGACTAGCCCACCGCAATGCCTCACAAACCGAGGAACTCTTTACGGCTATTTGCGCGGTTCACTATCCCGCGCCCGTAAATAAAATCCCTTTTCCCACTAATGCCACCTCTTCCCCATGGCCCTCCGCAACTGGATCTGGAAAAATGACCACGGAGAGAGAGAGAGAAAGAACGGGAACGGTGGGCAGGGTACCACATGGGCATTTTCGGATCCGTTCGGCCATTTTGTACGGTCGCGATACGTGCATTGCTTCTACGTTTCCGATGGCTATTTCGTTTCAGTTTCCGCTCCCATCCTGCTGCCCGGCCAATTTTTTTTTCTCTTTCTCCTTCCCCCTACCTCTTCTCACTCGAACTGAACCCAAAAAAAAACAGAAAAATAAATCCGGCATTGATTCCGCATTCCCGTCCACAATGGAAACGCGAATAACAATAAACCTCCTCCTCCTCCCAAGCCGCTTGGGGCTAAGAGTTGAAGGGGTTGCCGTGCTGTCTGAGTACCCTAACCCGATGCACGGTAACACACACACAAACACAACTTATACGTATCCCCGTGATTCAAGCCTTCCTTTTCCAATTGCAGGGGGCATGGTTTATTCCTCCCACCATGCTGTGAGCGAAAATCCGCCTCTCCATCAATACATTTCCCCCATAATGCCTCGAGTTCGGGGAAAAATGATAGAAGCGTATACATGGGCTTTCACGTTGGATATCCGTAAACGTCAAGGACAGAATTACGTCGGTTCATTTTCCATCGCGAACTTATTAGAACCGTATCGCGATATTAAAATAAAGAATAAGGGTGTGTGAATTCCGTAACGAATTTAGAGCGAGGTGGGCTCTTGTCAAAGAGCGTTCCGTAGGGTGCGCGGCGTGGTTCTCGCGTTTCTCATATCACACATGGTAAATTTTAAGCCGCTTATATCCCCTAGGGATCTTAGTCTAAAAGGATTTGAATCTCTTACGTTGCACGTCCACAAGATTTCACGGTCTTTTCGTGAAAATTGAGCAATGCGTCATCTTTATTTCTAAAGCATTTCCAAGAGTCAGGATTTTAGGAAAAAAATGTTTAGAAAAAAGGAAATTATTTTCTTTGAAAAAGTCACCGAACTCTGTACTCAATAAATTATTACCGCCATCACAAAGCATTTATCTATTTACACCGACTAGTAACTGCAAATGATTCTGATCATTTGGTCCCCTTACCTGGCAGTAGTTGAGCATTATTTTGCAGTACTATTCAACCGTTCATTCAAAATATTACACGCAATTATTACGATTTAAAAGAACTTTTCAATGAACAGTCTCTCCCGTTGAAATCATGAAGTCTGTTTATCACACCCGTTGCATCTGTACTGATAGGTACTGTATTTGCAACCCATCGTGTTTATTAAGACAAAGACGTTTTTTTTTTTTTCATTTTGAGGCAGGTAGTTATTCATGAACCTTCAGCTTATTACTATTGGATTTATCTCATTAACTAATAAAATCAACAGCTCCACTTATATAATTATTATGGTAACATTTCTCCCAGTAAAGGAAAAGATTAATTCACATAAAAACGAGATGTTAGTTGATTACCTTTTATCACCAGTCAGGAACTATAATTAATTCGCGGAGGGGACACTCAAAGACATTATAGAGATGGTGTTCAAAGTCTGTGATCAGGAGACGCAGGCCATTCATAATTGGCAATAAACGTCTTGTAATTTTGTAATTATAAAGAAGAATTTTCTGTGTACACTGTGGCTTCATGTCTTTAGTTTCTAAAATTTTGATGCTTGCTGAGCAGTAGCAGAGCTGTATAAAAATTACTAAGCTTGCAGAATAGGATGACAGTCACTTGCATAACATAAACAACATTAGATAACCCACTCAGAACGAGATTTTAATTAGTATTTATAACTCCATCGTGTAAGAAAGACTAGCCAAATGGAAACTGTCCTCAAAATGGCATTAATTATAATGAATGAGTTTATATTTGATCACGAGATTAACGTGTCAAGAAATATTAACCCATTTACCACTAATTTAATCAACCTTTTAAATATAATTCATTCCCCGATAATTTATGCATTTATAAGCTATAATTTGAAGGATGTGAAAGAGAAAAAATACGTCAATATGAAGAGATTAGCCGATAGAAGGACTCAGTGGGGAGCTGTGTCAAACCAATCTGAGGATTGATGACCAATGATGATGATGATAATGAAGTTATAATTTACCATGTAAGTTGTTTCACAACCAAGTTTTCCTATGCATAACTGACATATGATAGCATTCGTTTAAAATATAATTGTGCCTTATTTATAATTTATTATTTAATTTGTGTGCAAATAATTGAAATGATTCCCGAACTAAGTAGCGTGAATATGATTTAGAGCTACAAAAAATCTAATTATAATTCATTAATCACCACAGCTAGCGAAATATGGAAACCTTGTGATGTATTTAACAGAGACATGTACGCCTCTCAACAGAAATCAAAGAGATGTGTACGCAAACTCAAAGAACGTGCGACCCAGCAATTGAGTTCCATAGACGCAGAGATAATTTGTCTTAATCACAGCCAAAGGAACAATTACAAAATAAAAATGAAGCGTTTAAAGTTATTGAGGATCTAAAAGTAACTTTCTTTTGGATTTCTACAGTGCACAGATGGGATATAATATGTGGTGATTTCGTGTATCTTTCCTTTACAGAGAGAAATGCCTGCATGTTTTCTCACAACAATTACAAAGCACCGCGAAAAGAGCAATCGATAAACCATGCCTGGATGCAAAGATACAATCTGCTGCACTGCTAAATTACGATAGTTCGTTATCAGTGACTGCATGATTAAACACAACTTGGAAGCAAACTTTGATTTTGTTTTTCACCATTGATTTTCCGCAATGATAGTCTCCGCTTCACGTTTGTTGATTAAATTCCGTCATTTGATAGACTGGACCGACCAACTCGAAACACGCGGGCAATTCCCTCACCACTAAAATCCACTCGAAATATTTTAAGAACGAAATTCTGACATTCGCATTCATTCGCGGGACACTGAGTCGAATCGGCACGCAGATAATTACGGCATAAACATTCCTATCACGCGATTAATAGGCAATTCCATTAATTCAGTCAGAAGTCAAAATTCTTTGCCTCGTCTCATCAAAAGAGGTAGCATAAATTCCGCAAACGTCAGCAGAATAAAATGGCGTTTTTAATTATCTCTAATGAAATACGCAGCATTGCGCCGCCAACAAAAAAGAACACCGTGATTGACACAGATTTAAACATTTAACTCTGGAAAATATTGAGGCTGTAAAAAGGTAAATGTGTATTCAAGCATACTCAGTGCAATTGCAGGAAAATTTCAATCATGGCGACAGAAGATTGTCAATTCTCAAATACAGAGAAGAAATATTTGCAAAAATGGCCAGTCACAATGCCGAAACAATAGTAGTTAGTGTATACCAACGCATACTAAACCGTTATGTCGCTATTTTCCCTGGAGATACTGGGTGCAGTTTAAACGAAACTGCTGTCTACTGACAAATTACTATGACTAGCATCACAAAATCTGCCATGATGCAAAACTTAAAACGCTTAATTCATTAGGTCTTATAAGCGTTTAAGGCCTTCAGCCATCTTCCATTTAATAGTGTAATTTGAGATTTTATGAAGAGTCTCAAGGGGAAAAACTCGCATGTTAGATACGGCAGACAATTGTAAACATAGAACCCCACTTTTTCTAATATTGCCTAAAAGAGCACATTAAAATCTAAATATAAACTTCAATTATGTACTGATGGAAGGCTTCAGAACTTGTCTTCTACATGAAAATAAATGGACTTCTGGCAGTGTTTATCCACGTTCTGAGCTTATTAACTAATTAAGGAAATAACTAAATACATCATTCCGAGTATCAATAGAAGCTAAGCGTATTACCATATTAGCTTGACATACATTGTAGAGTCCATGGCTATTAGACTGAATTATGATGTTCAATTCTTTTCTTACGTTCTCATCAACGTGCCTGCATCCCGATTTAAAGCAGTGTGTGTTTGGAGGTAATACATGCACGAATAGAAAACTGATTTTTCATTTCAATCGGGAATTAATATCACAATAATCATCGTTCACTGAATTCACATTAATTGCCATGTGAAAAAACGGAAAGCCAAAGGTCCGTGGTTCGATTCCCGGTTCATGTGAATTTTTTTCTCATGGTAATTAATGTGAATTTCATAGTTCATAGCCGCCGTTCACGCGGCAGGTTTGAAATATTCCAAATCATTCACTGAACACTAAGGCTCAGTGTTATTATGTTTGTTCAAATTTTAAAGTTTAAAAACAACTGAGTTAACACTTTTATGCAGTAAAATTTTGTCCACATTCTGTTTTTTCTAATGCCCTTTTTGTGAAAGTTAGTTGACTACTATTTATTTGCGTGAAGTAACCCATAACAACCTAAGTAGCATACTGTCTTCATGATCTGACGTTGATCATTCACCCGACGTTAGTGTCTTAATAATCAACATCTACATCTACGTGATACCCTGCAAGGGGGTACAAATCACTAAACATGCACTACTGACGTTCAAAATGGGGTACTACATTGAAACATTCTAATAATAGGGTCATATGCAACTACGGTGCTAGTACTATCTAAATAATCTAGTACTATCTACTATCTAAATAATCATATTTAGTGATAGTTTAAAACATCAACATGACAAACACAGAAAAAAGGTTAAAACAAATGAGGAAAGAATGACTGAGCAATCTATAAATGGGTTTGTGAGGTTTTTATACGAAAGAACACTTCCACGCACGGTTTTTCATACAAGTGGATGAAATACAACAATATCCAAATTAATAAATAATATGAAGGGAAAGGATTAGGAAAAACATCAACAGGCGTAACAGCGGCGTCAACGCACTTTATTCGCTCATCGCCTTCGCGGGACGGCTCACATACCATTTCCAATATCGATATTTCTTTTTTCTTCCTTCCTACCCTCCTCCATCGCCACAATTCCCCGCCAAAAGTTTGTCCCGCGTCTAATCCGGATTCGTTCTCATAGAGGGAGGACATAGGACACACACCCATACGTAAACACCCTTCTAGTCTAGCTAGGCGGAATGGAAAACATGCGAATCCTCTCCTGCCCCGGGGCTCCGTTATTCCACCGCCAACAACCCATCCAACAATTCCCTTCAATTCCAGGACAGGAAGGAGGAAGGCTGAGATAGAACAGGGAGGGGAGAAGCTTATGAATCGCAAGTTTCTATCCGTAGAAAGCTCAAGGATCAACTCCAACACGAGCGAGATAATCGGACGTGAGCTCATGCCACTTAAATAGGCCAGCTGAGCTACCGCGCGTTCAACCATAACGATGCTTCCTCCCTCTTCTTGCCCTAACACCCACCGAAAGGCTCACGATGGTGTGGTGGTATTGCCTTACTCTACTAAAGGCCCCGGTTCAAATTCTGGCGGTGGTATGTATTATTATTTGGCTCACTGGGTTGCTTCATGAGGGCTATGAGGGCAGGAGGACTTCTATTACCGAAAACAGTTCGCAGGAAGGGACGTCAATAAGTGGATCCAAAGAAACCTTTCGCTAAAAAATACTTAATTTCAACACCGGGTTTTGTTCCATCCTTACTTTCAAAAGAACTCACCAAATGAATCCTATAAAATCAGGCTCAACCTGGTCAAATTTCATCGGAATAAAAATAAAATCTTTGTATCAATTTCACTAAGGGTATTTTAAAAACGACCGGTTTCGTTCAAGAGACATCTGTGTGACAGTCCGCTGCTGATGTCCACCGTTGTATGAAACGGATCGGTTTTTAAAATACACTCAGTGAAAAAACTTTGCAATTTTTATATTTTTATTAACTCACCAAATATCAACATAATAGCCCGCAAGTCCCCATAAAGGTGTATGGCAGGGAGTGAATCTTCACCATACATGCACTTCAATGCCTGTAGAGGATTAACAGCTAGACATCTTATAATCTGTCGCTTCGGCAATCAACTTTCCTAAATTCCTATAAATGGTTCAGTCTACCATAGTAAGTAGGAGTTATATATAATTAACGTCGTCGGTAAAAGTATCTTAGAACTAGTTTAAAAGATTAAACCTATATTTTACTCTACGATCTGAGGTGGTTACGCATGCATAATTATCGTACTGTCCTTTAAAAATCTTGGCGATCTTCGCTGCACACGCCCCAGTTCGTTATTTAGTCCTAATTCGTGAAGATTCCATATACTTGCAGCGTACATTGTGTGAGGTACAATAAGAGAAAAGTAGCTATTTGCTCGTTATGATCATCATATATTACCAATTCCATTTGCATAAATCCCAATCTTTGTATGAAGACCAGTAATTTCCTGTATATATTTACCTCACGTACGATCACGTGAAAAACATAAAGGAGAATCGAAGCGAAGTGGTAGCTTAAGCATTGTCTCCCGATCTCGAGGACCTGGGTTCCAATCCCACTAGCAGAAGACATTTTTCAGCGGCATACTGCACTATCCTTGAATGTTGTGAGGTAATCACTTCAAGTTGAGAAGTAATCATTTCACTTCATCTTTCCTCGTCTCCCTAAAAATGTCCTGCCATCACCTACCTATGCCCAATTACCTACATATGCTTAAAATTTCGCAACTGAACCTAGCCGTTAGCCGCATTCCCATTTACAACTGCTACAACATTCACCGATTCCGGAAACATGGGTACAAAACTGAGCGCTGGGTGACGAAGGCCAGTTTTATACCGCGGGATGAAGAGAAGAACGAGATTTTCCATCTCCTTTTACGTTCGCCGAGGATGCATAAGGGTTTTATTATCCGACAAAGGACCATAAAAGGCAATTTCAGGGCGTAGTGAAGGAAGAGGCTCGAATCGGCCTCTTTTGTGCACCACAGCGACGGAGGAGCCAATAGAGTTCCATCGATCCAACACGAACTGCACACTCACGCAGGGAAATGTACCCTGCTCCCTTCTACAGCACCATATCCGAATGGAAGAAAACAGGCCCTGACTAATTCCTAGCTGGCGACATCGTGGGGCAAATTTTTGACACTGCATTACCATTCCTTTTCCTCATCATCGTCAGCATATGACCAAAAACTATAAATGCGTTTGGGACATCGAATGAACAGTAGATATATAAGTTATCTCTACTTCCGAATATAAATCTTCTTTTATGTTCCTATTGGACTCTAGGTGTTATATAGATAACAGAAACTAAACAAAATTGTACTTGCTTTGAAAAATGTGTTGAGAATCCTTGGTTTCTTACTGCCTTAGTGTGCATTTTACATTATTCCGCATTGGAATTGAGACTTCTCCCGATATGGAGATATTTTTAGTACTTTTGTCAGTAAATAATGCTTTCACTTTCCGAGTTTCTCAATGCAGTATTTATTACGACTAGTTTCGCCACGTTGTAGTATATTTGGGTGATTTATGACACTCCTACTCCTTAAACTTCCATTCCCATCCATGTACCTTTTCACCCGGAATAAAGCGCCTATGATGGTGTGGGTTCAGACTAGAAAACTAGAGATAGAACTTTGGGTAATGATAATTCCTTATTTATCTGTAGATACTACAAAATATTGAAAGAAGTATCAATAATAATGCACGAAGAGGAGTGAAACGCTTAAGTAATACTTACTTACTCATCATTCGCATTCATTTATCGCTATGAACACATTCATCCGCTGACTGATTAATACCCTTTTCTTTCACAGACTAGAAATACCTCAAAGGCGCTATAAGTCTCTTCACGTCACATTCATTAATGACTTACGAGAACACCGCTTCTTTTCTTATCATTCACCCATCTACTTTATCATGCTGGAAGTAGCATAATCTGTCAATGCCCTAGGTTTTCTTATTGATTATTTATATTTATGAAGTTATCTTGTATTCACCCAAACAATCACGCATATAAATATTCTTGTAATTACGTTTCTGGATTCCGAGAAAATAGTCATTACTCTGGCGTTATGGCAGGAGATAACGGTATCAATTTCAGAAAGAGATTCAGACTGAATATGTCAATTACTACCGTTTTGCAACATTTAAATTTAGCTGTTGCGTTCGCTGTGATTACGTAATGAACATCCTCCAGTTGTTAAAACAATAAAAGTACAAGAATTAAATCACCAGCTACATTTTTTTCTACATGTTTTACAATACACCCTTATCATGAAATACTGCCGTCAAAGTTTATTGCATAATGATTAATCCATCACACCAATTTTTTTAGAAAATCAACCCCATTTAAAAACAAATTTACGAGGACATAAACAGTGTCAAAACGTTATGTTTGATTGGTGAAAATAGAAACGACCTAGTACCAAGCCCAAACGCCTAAACATATGCCTCCAAAGGGTCGAAAAATTTGTTTCTTTCCTTGTGTTTCCCGCAAAGTTGGGAAAGTTACCAAAATAAATTAACTGAAAAGTTAAAGTTAATCTCTGTAAAAAGTAACTAGTTAAAGTTAAAAGTTACTTTTCTGAAAAAGTAACTAGTTAAAGTTAAAAGTTACTTTTCTGAAAAAGTAACTAGTTAAAGTTAAAAGTTACTTTTAGGAAATGGTAACTAGTTAAAGTTAAAAGTTACTTTTCTGAAAAGGTGACTAGTTAAAGTAATTTACTTTTCTGACAAAGTAACTGATTAAAGTAAAAGTTAAAAAAGTAACTTTTACGTTCTAAGTTATTTTTTTCAGTTACTTAAGCAAATTGAATGCTGTGGTACTAGAGGCCTTGATTTTTTTTAAATTAAGGATAAAATATCCCCAAATCCGTAATCTTGAAAAGTAAAGCAAACACTGAAAACTGTCATTGTGGTTTCTCCCATCCGCATCCATTTTTTTTCATATTTGAATTGGAGATTTTCGTTGTAATTCCATTTAGTGTTCAGAGTGTTGTGATCAGGTTTCCTAGTGTCTGCTGAAAGGATTCGGCGATTTTTCTGAGGTGGAGCCCCGATTCCGGGATTTTTAAGTTGACGTGAATGTAAGACTGCTGACGAAACATGGTGCGTCTGTAGTTTCCCGCCAAAGATTGTTCTGAGCGGTAGAAAGTGCTTTAGGGTTAGTTTATGATATCGATCCCCACATTGAAATTATATAGAGTCACAGTAGAAGCTGAGGGTGTGCTTGCGCAGCTTTTCTCGCGATTCGCTGGGGGCTGATATATTGACGATGCAATGTCGCCGAGTAGGGCATACGTAGACTGGCGTATTGTAACAGGCACGTTAGTTTGAATGAACCCCTCCCCCTAGTTATCCATCAAAAGTTTTAGGCGACCCTTCTTTCAGGGCTTCAACTGTGCAGTATTGACGACATGATGTCACCGATAAGGCTTACGAGCCGTCCAGGACATTGGCTTCGCGTGGTTTCGTGTTTTGTCTCCTTAGAGTGCGTTCTTAAACTTTGGACGGTCACTCTCCTCAGCCCCGCTTTTCTTTGGATGTATTAGTCTGGGCCTATTCATTGCATTCATGCACAACTACCCTTACATTCTTGGTTACCGTTTTATTTCCCCATTTGTCTGCAGGGCAACTATTGCGCCCAAATTCGGACAGGTCTCGCCAAAAATTAACGAAAAAAATTAACTGAAGGTAGTTTTGTATCAGTCAATGCATAATTTTAACAATTAAAATTATGCATATTGAAAAAATCCCCTCTTCGAAAAAGTAATGATTAAATTAAAAAGTTAACCACATTTTTAAAGATTAATTTAAATCGTTAATCTCAACTATGGTTTCCCGGGATTTTCCAGAAATACCTACTTGCCGGAGAGTTATTCTGCATGCATAAGCGCTGTGTGTGTGTCCAATTATGAATCCAGACCCTCCAGTAAGTAGCTAAAAGATCTCTAGGTCCACCCGATAAACACGCCTCCGATTCTGATTCATATACGGGAAATCACTGGTCAAGCTAATCGTCGATAGATCAAATATTTAACTATGCTGGGAATATAAAGATATCAGTATATTAAACTATGATGCAAAACACACTAGCAGGCACGCCTGCAACCATTCTGAGCTGTTCTCCAACATTTAGCTTTCGTAAGGCAATTGGGATCCATGGCACTATTGGTGTATTCGCATGCGCAGGTCGGATGTCAAACACCGCGTGATTTATCCTGATTTGTTCTCGGCACCCATCATCTCGAATTCTTCTCTCCTATCACCTCGTCCCGTAGCAACAACTCGCCTGCCGACACCCACATATATCTCCCACGAAACCCTTATTCCTGTCCCCGCGTCGGCAGTGCGCCCTGCCTCGATTCGTCCACTTCAAATCCATCCTCTCCACACCACCCAAAAAGTTTTCCCCCACCCTTTCCTGAGCACTCGCTCCCGTCCTCCCCTCCCCCATCTCCCCTTAACCCTTTTCGTACATGCCATCGAACATGTGTCCCCGCCGATTTAGTCATGAATATTTTATGGCTGGGTGAGGGAGTTTGTGCGGAAAAGGATGGATCGGGGGAGATTGCCCCGGGATGTTGCAGGCATTGATTCGGCCAGGTCTAGAGGTGGTCCCGAGGGATCGGAGGAAGAAAGAGGGACGGTGGGACGGGGGAGATTGGAAGGAAAGGATGGGCAGTTCAGGAGGAAACTCACCACGGTGCCCGGGCTGGAGGCAGGAAAGGTGAGCCGTGGGCGGGGGCGGGTGTGTTTCGGAAGCGGTACGGATAGTTGGACCAGTGATCGTCTCTCCCCACCTACGACGATCTCGAAACTATTATGCTTGAGGTTCGCTGGCCAACGTGCGGGTTGTGTGGACCTTTTCCGGCCCTCCTGGAAAGGTTAACGTCCTCCGCAAAACTTTCGTGAAGTTTGGCGAGAACGATCTCACTTAATGACTGAACCATATGGTCATGGGAAAGGATTTCTCGTACGGGCACTAAAGTAGCCAGAAACGGTCTCAATTTAGCTTTTTAAGGACTAACAATAGGTAGCTATAGCAAAATTTAAAACGAATTACTTTCCTTCAGTGTCCAGTAAAAAATGCTGCAGTTTTACAGTTAAAAGTATAACAATGGCATGATGGAAATAAGCTGGATTTTTGTAAGCTCAAATTGAATATGCTTTCGCGATAAGTTCACGCGCATAGGCCAAATTTCATGAGGAAAAAATGCACAGACTGATTTAAAAACAAATGACAATATTTAATGTAATGAACAGCCTTACAATCAGCACCAACGTCTCGGTACAACTACATTGACACTATACCAGAATAACGGCCAAATACTTCACTGCAAAATCATATAAAATATATGAATCTTACCCTGGAACTTGTGTAAAGAAGGAATTTTGGCTACCATGTAAGCCACGTTCCCGTCACATATTCTCAAAGTTTTATACAGACATGGATTAATGTAATGCAAGTCTCATTTCAAATGAACATTCATCAAAGAAAATTAATTCTGGACAGTAAAATATTAATTTCACGGGGAATAACAAACAGGTAAATCCGACTACCACCGCAAATCATATTTTTATGAACGTTATTAGGTAACCAGTGGAACATAAAAAAATCCACAAAAATTACATTACTCTGCCAGGGGTTATTCATATAAGAACTTTAAAAATTTCCCTTCTTCTGTTAAAAATGAGAGAAAAATTTTATCTCTTAGGTGTGAAAAATCAGCATATTATTTTTGTTATAAACTGCCAAAAAAGAGCTAGTTAAATCCCCCTTACAGCCCCAATATCTCATCCTTCAACAAAGCACCGACATTTTCCCGGAAAAAAATAATAATAACTTCTTTCACCACGTTTGAGTATCCGAGAGAACTTTACGGAGGAATAAAGTTTATATTTGCATTTCCAGTTCCGTTCCTCCTTCCTTATCGCCACCAATGTTACGATCGCCATAAAATCCACCCCATCCCCTTTCATTCCGCAGCCGTAAATTTCAATTTCGTTACACCAATCCTCCGCGCGTGATCCCTGGGACCGCCGCTGCCGACATTAGCCGGGGAATTAGCGGGGGATTCGACCAACGAGGGAAATGGGGAAGCGGTTGCGGTGGCAACGACAAGGTGGATCTGTACCAGCTTTCGAATATCGTATTGAAGATGACAACATTTCTACCGAGAAAAAAAATAGGGTTGAGTGTAGTAAAGAAGATAGGAGAGAATAAGGGTTGAGGGTTTCCCTTATTTTCCTTTTTTACTATCCAAATGTTTGTAATATATAACACTGAAAACATTTCGTGAAATTACGAAAAAGTAATGGCCTTAGGGGAGGAGAGGGAAGCGAAAGAAGGTTGGGATCAGATGAAGGGGAACGTATTCGAACAATGACGACTGACTGCAGTGTGTGGAGCAGCTGGAATGGTGAAGGAGAATAGATAAAGGCAGGAAGCGATCGAAGATCTGACGCAAAAAGTGCAATGCTACCTTCTCAATCTTCCCTTTCCCTAAAATAAAACACTGCATCATTTTGAAGCACGATCATGGGATACATTTATAACGAAAGAAACTTGATAAGGCATTGCAAACACCATACATGAGCATATTCAAATTTTGGAACTCCTTCCTTGGTGATGATCGGGTTGGTGTGGTGGCTTGAGTATTGCCTTATCACCCCAAGTGCACAGACTCGATTCCCGGCACTGACAAATTTTTCTCTGGTTAACCAGTTGTTAATTGAGTGGTATTTTGGAGTTTGAAGGATATTTCAAAGTTCAAGGCTACGTCCTTCGAATAGGACGTAAGACTTTGAACCCCTTGGCGCTTTTCGCTAAGATCAGGCAAATATTAACACTGGGTTCCTTTCCACTCTTCCTACATATGGCATTGTGTATAACGGGGAGTCGCTTAAGTGAGATACGGATAGTCGATTAAATGAGATGCAGGGAGGAAAACAATTACTAGTTAGAGTGTAATAGGAAGGAAGAGGGTATGCGGTATTGAAAAAAGAATATCATGTCAAGGAAAAGTTGATGGGAAGAATCTCACGTCCATCTAAACCTACGTTGGCTGGTAGAACAATAAAAATATTTATTTAAAGAGTAATCAAATTCTGAATAAAGTTTAAAGGACATACAGAATGATAAAAGTAGGTTTTTGCATTGTGGAGTATGTTAAAACTTTGTAAGTGGGAATTAAGAGGCTGAGAAGGTGGATGGAGAAGCTTATTAGGGTCAATGGATACTGAAGGTCATTATCGGAGGGCAAGTACCGAGTACGCGAGGATAGAAAAGGTATATAACATATTAAGATTGGTAGGAGAGGTATACCCTTATTTGATGAGAAATATGGAAGCAGCCGTTTGATGAAATCAATGTTAACAGGAGTAGAGAAACTCCATCATAGTGTAAAGGTACCGGCAGTGAGCTATTAATCAAAATTCTGAGGAATATTTATCCCTGTACTCGTTCAATCAAAAGAGTTAAACACAAGTAAAATAAAAACCAGGGGTATATGATAACATCTAGGTCAAACAGTGAAAAAGGAAGAATAACATATGAGTGATGCAATGGCAAATAATGTCCACACTGATTTTTAATGGTTCCATAAATCTGAATGGAATGCAAAGAGAAGATCACAAAAGTATACAAGATAATCTAACATTTAGCAATATAACGATAAAAATGCTGTCTTGAACGAACCACCCATATGAGATTGACGCTGAAAGATTTATGAAGGGGATGAAAACATTTTAGTCGGAGGTTTTCTGGAATAAATCGAAAGTTAAAGTAGAAATGTAGGAAGTTAGAAAATACCAAACTAAGGAAAACATTGAAAAGATATTTATGCTTGGAAAATAGAATAGTCAGAGATGTACAAAGCAAGAAGGAAACAATAAATACAATTGCCCAAACAAGTGAATGGTGAACAATATTAATAGAATTCTAAAAAGAAGAATCCATTAGGCCCGGGAAATGCATGCTTGGAGGTGTGGAAACGCTTTATTAGTAGATGCAGCAGCGGAATATTTACTCAGTGAGGCATAGAAATAGCCAAAAAAAAACATAAGTAGACACGTGTGAAACATGCAATGCTAAGGTATTCGCACCCAAAATAACGGATAAATAACCTAGCAATTATAAACTGCTTTAATTTTGGGCGAATTTTTAACATATCGTAATGATATCGCGATATTTTAAACCCAAAATTATAAAATAATATCACATAATGTCCATAGTATGGCTCTACGGCGTAAAAATCGATACATATCAATCATCACTGATAAATGCGGAAAATAATGTTCATGATGTAAAAAAATAAAACAAATAATCAGATAGTAAAATTTCTAATAATCAAATATACACCTACAATTCGACTTATGACCTATGCACAAAACTGTTTTCGAAAGAACCTTTTTTTACCCCAAATTATCCGAAATCTTAAACCCTTGGATAAGGCTAGGATCCAACATTGGTTAGTGGGAAAAGGAAGAGAAAGTGTGGTTTTTGGGAAAGATCGAAAATGTTGCGCTGGCCAACCCCCCCCTCCCCCTTTCCCCTGCTCTCCCGCACTTGCTGCTTACGGTATGGAGGAAATTCTTTTCCGTCGAATTTCCTACCCCTACATCTATCTCCCTCTCTCTTCCTTTTCAACCCTCCCTGCCCACTCCTCCCCAAAATCCGCAAAGACGGGTTGAATGTGACGCATTTCCTCTCGGCCGACGTCGGCGGCGGCGTTGCCAAAGCAGATGCCACGCATCGCTCCGAGAGATTAAGCGATTACGGTGCAGAGCATATCCGAGCTCCCGTGAAATCTTCATTCCGACCCTTTCAGCGATTACTTTTGCGGGGCCGCGCAGCGTAATTAAAAGGTTTTCCGGAAGAGGGAAAGGGAGAGAGAGGCGGAGACAGAGAGAGAGAGAGAAATACCCTTTTCCCGTTTTTTTTTCATATCCGTCCGACGAGAAAGTTCATCTGTTAGCCCTTTGTAGCGCGCGTAGATGGTTTTCCTGTTTTTTTTATTAACAAGGCATACAAAAGGATTTTTCTCAGTGGCTGCCCCGACCAAAATCTTCACAAAGTCATGAACAATTACGCATTGCATACAATTGCAGTATGGTGGCTAGACAATAACGCGCCGTCGCGTAAAAAAGTGCTATTATCACTATGATGTTGAACAGGTTGGACGGAATGGACGATTCATACTAGTGCTTCAAAAATTTAACGCTCCGACAAAGCAGTCAAAAAGAGAACAGCTCCCGACCCAATATTTTTATTCACAGTCGAAAACTCAGATAATTCAGATTATCTTCGTAAGGCAGCTACAGTATGCCGAGAAAGGCCAGATTTTGGGGCCAATCTGTTTACGGATCATAAAGGCGAATCGTTCAAATAAGCTTCCCCTCACACTAATTAATATAAAATGAACCATGTTCACACTTCTCATGGACATATAACGGCTTCACCACACTCAGTGATATATGTAGCAGCGGAATTAGTGCAGCCTGAAGAAACTAATTTGTATTTCAATGCATCCGTCGAAATAGAATGAGGGAGAATAACGTTACCATTTTTGCATATCACTAAGGAATGTAAATTCATGGAATGCGGATGTAAGCAAAAAGAAATTAAATCCATTTTAGAAAAATATCAAGATTGCAACAAGGATTCATGTCGTATATAAGGGATCCAATTTACAACGAGGATGTAATTGTGGTTTTGCATCACTTCCAAAGCTAAAAAATCTACTAGCCAGGGACAAATTAAAAATATATAACGATTCATAAATATACTAGATATGGTAAATAAATAATTGAGGCGCTCGGGGCTAGATAATGGTAAGCCACACACAGAAAAATATTGAGATCTATACGCTTTTCTTATCTGCTAGACGATGGGAAGCCACTGGCGGAGTATTATTTGAAGAAACCAAGAAATGGCGGTACACACCTTGTTGTTGTGTATTGCACCAAGACACAGCACCTAATTTAGGGAATTTTTCGAACCTTCAGATATCACTCCTGTAAAATTTCCTAAATGTGGCTTGCCATTATCTAGCCCCGAGCGCCTCAATTGTGCTAGCATTTTCTTGTTTACATTGCATTGTAATCACAATTGAAAATCGTAAATTTTAGGTTTATCTCTGGTATTATGAATGTATTGCTTGAAAAAATAGCATTTTTAAGAACTATAGATAAAGTAATATGATCACATTTCTTAGCATTAATTAAATAGAAACCTGTTAAGGGAAGCGACAAACTTTTCTGAAAAAAATCCATATCTTCGAATGGTACAAATTAGATATAGGTGTAAAGCTTCACTTAGCTATCACATCTTAGTGACCATGACACACATCTCTAAATATTGCATTGATGAACAAATCCTTAGATAATTTTAATACCGAAGACTTAAGATTGCGTGACATCACTAGGGTGATATGAGCGGAATATTTTGTTATAAACAAAATGCAAGACGAAGTTTATATATATTCATAAAGTAATATAATGAACAATATTAACGAGATATGACAAACTTTACTCAATACAAATGAACACGTTGAGGTAACAGTAGTATCAAAATCTGCTAGTCATAAAATGGAGTCTTTACTGACATCGTTGAAGAAGGATAGTTGTCAACGGAAGGTGCAGACAAAAAATCTAAAGGCAAACTTTGCGTGGTTTTGCGTTGCCTATTAACTTAAAGATTTACCAATAATTTTCTTCAATAAGCTTTCTGCCGTCAAATTACGCTATAGATAGCAGAACCATGAGAACTTTATTCACTCACGCTTTTAGCTCAACTTTTGGCCAACGAATCTAGAGGCTCAATCGCCAGTCTTCCTAATTTCCCTGAGATTCTGCTCCATCCAAATGAGAGGGGGGGGGGGGGGTTGAGAAGCCCAGCAAGGGACTCCAACAAAGTTGTGCTCCAGTTAAAGAGCTCAAGGCTAAATGCTGGATTTCCTCCCATAAGGGCTGATTTGCCATTTCTAATTAAGATGAGGTAGGTTCCAGGGTCGATGAGTGGTCAGTTTTTGCGTGTGTTGCATAGGCGAACCGGTTATGAAGTTATTATTTGCACCTCACGCCATTCTTAAGACCGAAGGGTATAACCCCATTTCACTCACACTTGCGACGACTAGGATACTGAACAGACATAATTACCGCAGATAAATTGAACTTTCGTTAACGTCCCTTGGTGGAACTACATCATATCGGGTAAAATAAACAACATTACCTTGCAGTGTACCATAATTTATCAAACGTTGTACTATCGGGCTCGCCAATTATGGCATCTTCAGTATACCTGACGAATATTTAAGTGGTAAAACCGCTAGTACAGTGCTACAAGAATTGTGGAACTTTACAAAATACTGGTGTTTATTGAATGCAGTAATTAGAATGTTAAAAGTACAAATTCTAACAACGCATTAATGTACAGAATGAAGATATACAATAGGTAGGACATGAATCACTATAGAATAATTTAGATGTGATCGGAATTTGGAACATAGATTTAGCAGAAATAAAACTCATAAAGGGGTGACAGGAAGTTCAATCGGAATATTTGATAAAAATCGTGTGATAGAAAAATCTCACAAAAACATCAACGACAACCAATATGTAACTACGGAATCATTAAATTCTTACGTTAATTGTGCGAGCACCAACATTAGTTAGACATTACCGGCAAATATGAAGTCAATTCAAAGATATCATTTGTTTATCTACATTATTATATCCACTGACTACCAAGAAGCAGAGCCGTATTGCAATATGGCGTACCCGTTGCGGCGGCCGCTAGAGGCCTCGCGAGCGCTGGGGTCCTCGCGAGAAAGAAAATGTGAGTATGTTTGTAAGTAATTAGGCTCCTAATGGCAGAGTATTAATGGTAATAGATATATGCTCTCATTACGTATTGTTTTTAAAAGAAAGGAAAAATCTATGTCAAGCCGCCAGGTTGCAAAACTATAAATTTGGGGGCTTCTTTCTAGATTCCGCCGGGAGCCACAGAGGTCATAAATACCCTGCCTACAAGCCACTTTGAAGGTGTATACCAGAGGGTGAATTTTCGTCAAAATCTACTGAGTAGATCCTGTAAAGTTTATATAGGGATACTACCTAGCTAAGGAGAGATTTCTATGAATGCCATGCGGGGCTTAATTAAGCAATAGAAAAGACATATAATGAAAATGCGACGTAGCACCGCCAACAGTAGCATGGGTATGGAGCTGATAGGTGAATGAAATGCAGAGTTTAGTTGGAATACTCCATCAAAACCAAGCCTGCCCAATAGAATAATGTGCATCCATTCCGTGGACATTAAAAACTCCACGGCAGCATGGTAGCAAAAAAGTAGTAGACAAAGGCCAAAATTTTACCTATCACGAAAATCGGAGCACATACACAATGTTTCATCATTATTATTTTATTCAATATAATTTTACGATATTTTGAGCAATTGGAACAAAAAAAGATCAACTGCCTACCCTACCCTCCACTTGGCCAAACACCTATGGAGCCGTTTGAATATCATCGATGATCATATATCATATGTAACAAGTGATGAAGGATGTGAAAGAGAAGAAATACATAAATATGGGGAGATTAGCCGATAGAAGGACTCAGTGGAGAGCTACGTCAAGCCAATCTGAGGATTGATGACCAATTATGATGATGATGATGATCATTATTGGAGAAAGGGAGACTACTCTGCTTCCGATATTGCTCTAAGATCTTTCTTTTTCCTAGGGTTCGTAGACTAAACAGTTGGAGAGAGGAAAAATCGAGAACGGATAACGGGCTGCAAAAAAATAAAAAATGAAGAGGTGGGAATTGATAGAGGGTGAAGGAGCCGAGGTTTGGATGTGGGGGGATTGGGGAGGAGGGGAGGGAAGGGGGGTTGGAAAGGAGTTTTCGACCGGAAGTGCCTCGCGTGCTTCTCCTATTTAGTTTCCGCTTCAATCCCTTTACCCTCCCGCGCTGAAGCAATTTCCCCCGTGGTTCTCCCGGTCTCCGTGCCCAGGAGGGAGGGCGCGCGAGGTGCAACGGGACGAAACTTCAAAGTGGACGAGAGAGAAAGGGAGAGATGGTCCGCCCTCACCAGACTCCTCCTCATCGGTTTATTTTTCTCCACCCTGCGACTGACCTGCCCACACTCCTTCCCTTAGAGACCGGTCAATCTCTCGGGCGTCCTCCCACTAGAATCTCCTCAACCTCCCACGGGGGCAGCGAGTGCATTCCTCTCGTGCCCCAGAACGGCGGGAATAAAATATTCGAAACTCTCTTTCAACCCTCGCTGCAGACTATCCCCGCAAAAATCCATCCTCGGCCACCTTCCCCACCAACTCCTCCGTCCCCGCCGACCCTCAGTTCTCTCTCTCTCTCGCCCGTTCACTCACTCACGTATCCACCAAGTTACCGACAAAACCGGCGTTACCCACCGCCACCCCCTTCCTCATCTCTCCTCCCCATAATCTCTCCCACGTACGAGATACGCCAAGCCCCACTTTACCCGCCCAGGGTTGAACTTGAGAAAGGGCGGCCGGTGTAGGAGTGGAGAGGTTGTCTGCGGGAAGCCTAACGGTAGGCACCTCCGATTCTTCCGATAGCTTCCGCTAGCGTAGCGCACTACGCTTTCCTCAATCGGAAAGAAAAAAATGCCCAAATTTTCCCTCTTGGATCTTGATTTACGTGCAAATGAACCTCAAAACTATTCCACGCTAAAGAGCAAGTATGTTTAAGTATTCCATTTAATTGATAAAGCTCTATTGACATACTAGCAAATAGATATGTTCTAATTGAAAGTTCTTTGATAAAGGCAATCAAATAACTTGTTTTCTACTAATCAAAACATCCTTTTTCGATTGAACATTAATTTTTCCTGTTTCAAAATTTATTTTCCAATTTGAAAAGTGCTACATAAATTGAAATTGAACCTATAGGATCCACCAACATTATTGAAAGCAATACTTACTAATAAATCATATTTGACCAACAGATAAAGAGAAATGCGACAAAAATACATATTGGTGCGTTATAATCCTTTTTAGGTAATATGATAAGTATAAAAATATAAAACATCATATTGAAAACCTTACCATTTATTGCAGCGCACATAATGCATTGATTTCTGATTTAATCTCTTAGACTTTTTAATGCGTTTTTTATAGATTTGAAATGCAATTTATTTTTTGTATCTCCAACATAGCGATTTTACGGGATGGATATTTCGAACTCCATTAAATAGGGTTCTCTTTTCACGCCGAATAGCAGGTAAATTCATTGCCACATACATAGTTGCTACGGCGTTGCAAAGATAGTAGCTTAATGAATATTGCTTAAATATTTTGTTAGCTAAATTAATACTTAAAATACGTTTTATACTAGTCCACATGTACTTCAAAACTATCACTCCCAAAAGTAATCAGGACATACGCCTTCAGCGAAACCTTAAAATATTTTTTCTTCATTCACGACGGTAAAATACAAAATTAGAGGAACATTTCAATCGCTGAAATTTATTCAATCAAAAGAGGTCCTTTTTTGCCCGTTACCTCCTTTTCATATCGCGCCACTGCGGCACTTTACGTGTATTAAAGGAACTTTGCAACCCCTTTGGCGTCCTACCGATCGTCGAAAATCGTCTGCTACTCGTTGCCCCCCACCCTTCCTCATCCGGCTGCCGAAAATCCCACGTTATCCAATGTTCCCAATTTCACCCTTCATGCCCAATGCAGGATATTAAGGACGGTGGGGTCTAATCCAAAGCAAGCTCGCGACCGAGGGCGGGGATTTCGTAGCTGAACCCTAGATAGAATCCGCAGTGGTTTAATCGATAATTTTAATCTTTGATAATTCTCCACACCTCTTACCCGAATTGTCCCAGGGAGCAGTGGATGCAATTTCTCACACTCAAGGTACAATCCAATCCCCCAGGAGAGTAAAAAGTGCAGATTTCATGTTATCAACCTTAAAGTCAAATTTCTTTCAATATTCGTTGGACAAATTCTTCGGACCAGAAGACTTCATGAGTGAAACGTAATAACCCAATGCTCTTAAAAGCTACCGATAGAGCATGATTTTATCATTAATTATACATCCTTAAATATCTCTAATTTCTTTCAATCAAGGACGTCTCGGAACGTCTCGGCCAAGGATCGAGCTGTTTCAGACCATTCTGAAAGTCTTGGAGAGTCATGGAATGAACCACCGCCCGGAATCATTTCGTAAATTATGTTTGAAGATTGATTTGAGATAGTATAAATATGTAAATTACCGATTTTCCGGGTGCCTTAATGCTTGAGCACTGTACAGACTGAAACAAAGAGAAAGGAACATTCTATCTGTAAAAATAGCTGAAATCCTATCTAGCGTCGATGCTATGAATGTATCTCAAATTATTTCTTTCTTTGATCAGGTTAGAGATATTTTTGCCACACGAGTTAACACTGCATTAGTGCCATAACGTTACAGGTAATTTTTACTTGTTACGAACATCTTCTACGCCATTTGATGCTAGCAGGATCCTTCAAGGGCAATAATTTACAATTCCTACCCAATCTCACTTCTAAGAGTGTATTATGGGCCGGATACTAGCTCAAAAATAAGAATACAACGCCCTCAACCACATATGAATCATTTATTATCTCCATAGAACAAATATGTATTATTTCATAAAAAATGCATTTTTTGGAGCAAAAATTAATATTCTATAACATTGCTACCTGATATTTTCATATTTAAAGTTTCCACTGAAGTAGCTTCCATAATTGTAATTACCACATTGAAATTACCCGTCCTTCAGGCCTTTCGTGCTTTACGTCACTAATAAACTCGCCTTCAAGGATTCATATTGGCATAAAACTTATCTTTCTTGAGGCATTTACTCTGTAGAGGTTCCATGCAAAGTTGACGATCTGAGAAGTTAGTGTTTATTTTTTGAGTGAAATTGAAGAGTGTTAAACTGGCTTAACACGTAAACATGTATACGATGAAATGGTGTCATGCAACAATAGCGAGTCATCGGATTTCAAAGAAAGTGCAAACTCAAGTTTAAAACTTAAATTGAAACGGACGGTTGGGTGGGAAAATTTACAAACAAAACATTTCTAAAAACAAAAGCATTAGGTGTTAGCAGCAAAATTTCACCTAAACATTTTCCTTAGCATCAGGATACATAATTTAGAAAATATTGTGCCACACATCAGTTAATTAAATGAAAGAATTAAACGAGTAATAAACAGAAAATATTTCAATTTGAAGCTTGGTATTTTTAAAATGAAGGATCGTAATAAAAGGAAGACAAACTAAGTAAACTTTTCATTAGTGGCTTAGTTATAATTTGAAAATGGCGGATCGAAACTTAAAAAAGATCGTCAGATATTCTTAATGCTCAACAATAGCTAAAAAATGTTCTGACGCTTACGACATTGTTTGTATTATTACGCTAAAACATATTTTAAATTTATTATCATGAACTGATATGGCCCATTAATGATAACCCGATAATGGACTTTAATCGTCTTTTACAACTCGTGGTGTGCAATAGTTCAAATCATAAAATTGAACTTGCATTCCAAACGTAATCCGACATACTGGAAAACAGGATTTGATTTTCGCAGTCACAAATATTATCTCATTATCGTTATCCCATTGTTTCTATTAATAAGAATTAACGTCAAAAAGCAATTAGGAACTAAATACTGAAAGGGTGTTCACCGAGATGAACTTGGAACAATGGGTGGTGTTAATCCTAAAAAAAAATACCCAATGGTAATCCTAACGACTATAGTAAATATATTAGCAGCCATTGAATATTGTGTATTGTTCGGTATGAAAAATAATTTATTACCCTCATTTTCGCTGAACACAAGGACTTCATGGGGCACAAATTCATTTAATATAATAAAAATTAAAATATGTTCACCACCAAATCCTCTGATGAATATGGCTTTAACTTGATATTTGCGACAGAGGCAGGTCAACATGCGCTTGCTGTGCTAATATAAAAAAATTCTAATTTGGGTTCATGATAAGAAGACCCATAAAATTTCCGCAGAGTTTATTTGAGGCTCTTTTTGATCTAATTGCCAATAGATATTTGTTTAAGCTCTGCTAATTACATTTACCTTCAGATTTTATCTTATTTTTTGCTGTTAGGAAAATAATGACATTCTATTAGACGTAAATTTATTTTCTGGCACTTCTTAGGTACAGTATGGCTACATATCTTTTTCTCGTTTCATTTAATTGAAAGAAAGTGCGCCTTTTTTAAGTAACATTGCCTCATAGTTACAAATTGAATTATCAGGAATAATAAATAAATGATTTGCCGAATTAACGTTACATTGAAAATAACGCAGGTATCTCATAATAAGAGTCAAGGTGGAAATGGCCTCGCCCCAACACCCCGCTGCCGATGGCTCTCGTAACATTCTTTTCGCTGTTTGGGCTTAGAGAACAACATTCCGTTTATTCCCGAAATTATAATTCCATTTCGATTGCCCCCTGGAATCAACAGTCATTCTGTTTGGATGCGCTCAAGGGCCATTGTGGTCCATTTCAATTCCACTCGTTAACTCGCTCACACCGTCTCTTCGCATTTACACCGCCATACGCAAGTTTGTGAAGTGCCAATAGTGACGACTGCAATATTCTGCTTTTTTGCCTCCGCTTAACGACTTCACTGAAATTGGTCATGAAAGCACGCCATGTTAAATAATATCACAGTTCTACTTCGAGATAGCGCGAGGGATGAGATTAACTTGGCGCACTACCGTTATTTGTTCAAGAAAAACAATTAGATTTAAATATATAAGCAAATTATGTATTATTCTTTGGTGGAACAGCCAACATGAGTAATTCTTGGCAGTACGGATGACGTTTACTTTTTTACTTGCTCTTTTTTACCAAGTTTCCAATTGTTCGATTCTATAATCGCATTGAGATCTATTGAAAGAATCGATTTTATGCCTCACGGATAAAGCAGTTCTTTTGGGTACATTTAGATTCAAAATAATTGATTGAGGAAATCATTAGTTACAAAAACAAAAATATTATTTATAAATGCTAGCAACAATTAGTAAGATATATGCTGAAGATGATTAACTTTTCTGCGCTAAAATTTGAAAAAGGCATTAGCATGAAATCTTTTTACCAGAATGTAATGCACTAAACTCTAAAATTATTTTTTTATTCAGTTTGGAAAGGATCTCATTCCTACTTGTACTGCGGAAAAAGAAAACAATTACTATCATACTTTTATATAATAGTTGGGGACGATTTTTCTCATTTCTTTCCCCTATTCGAAGCCTTTTCCAATGGGTTTAAACCGTCTTAGTACACTTAAACTTATGCACAGGAGAAAAGGGAGCACCTTTATGAGGTTTTGCCTAAGCGATGATTCACCAAAAAGCTGAAAGGGACGTATTTAAAGACACCTTTAAAACTCCATCGTCCATTTCTCATTTTAGTATCAACCCCACCGAACGCAGGGCCACACAATATAAGGTAGGGGGGAGGACCAATGCGTCCAGCAACGTCAGCGCCAATGTTTGCGCTAGCACATCTTCATGCATGCAGGAGGCACGGAACATAACGAAGTTCATCCCCGCCACGGATGGCAGGCATTAAGAGACAACGTAGTCACGTCAAGTGCCTCCTTTCACTTAACTGCATCCACTCTTTATCCCCCACGGGACCACACGTCCGGCCCTCTCCTCCTCCCTCTCTTTCGTAGGCGTTTCCCTCCGACACGGCTAGGGGGTTGATCCTCCCTGCCTCACTCCCTCATTCGCCCCCTCCCCCCTTAACCACGTCACACGCAACGGTTCGGTCGGTAACCTCCAGGCCATACGAAAGGACGTGACTCTCTCTATGTTTTTTTCTTTTAAGGTGTTGAGCCATCCTCCCGTTTCTCTTCACCTTTGCATAAAAAAATCTTGTTTTTAACTGCGATCCACGAGAAAGAATGCAATTGTAGGAAGCGATGCACATGGGCGTAAAAAAAAACAAATTCTTTGAGGCCTGATTTATTTTTGAGAGCGTATCGTGAGGGATGCGCATTTACATTGAGCTGCCAAAACGCACCAGGTTACCAAGGAAAAGAATCAGCGATGGATAGGCTTTAGCCGAAACTAACCTTCTCTTTCATCCCCAAAAGAGTAACTGGTAAAATACCTAGTTTATGTAGAAATCATTACAAAATTTTAGACATTCGGGTAATTAGAGGTTAGAGGCATTATCACTTCAATAGTGATAATTCTACGATTATGGCATTAGAAATCTCGAGATCTGAAATACATACCATCCGCACCTTCAAAACATAGTAAATGGTAAAAAGAGAGGAAAAGAGATATTATTTTTAAGCTCAAAATATTTGCGTCATTTTCCCACAGTTTCAAGAGTTATTTTCTCTCAAGAGCCCGTTTTACGAAAATAAAATACAGATTTTGCACCATTTCGAGTTCTAGAACCAGAAGTTCACTGCGTAATGTGCAGCTCCCAATGGAATTGTATGGCGACCGGGGGGATATACGAGGCAAAATGAACTTTGCAATGTGAGCTATTATTTTGCCAAAAGGAAGTTTATACCATATGACGACCACTCCAGTTAAGAAAGGAATTCGCTGGTTGTACATTTTCCCCTATGTGTGTGGTACTATTTAAAAATGAATCGTTCCACATCTACGCAGACCTTCATGATTTAATGCGCATAGTTACGCCCGTTGCTGGGTGATATTACGGTCTCCTCTTCTTTATGGCCATGTTTATGGAGAAAAATATTTTCATGTAGGACGTCTATGGCTCAACGAGGTATTTTACCCATCAAGGTATTCCTCGATGGAGATTAGAGGAAATGAGGTCACTAAAGTTCTTACATTGTGTGCTTTGCGACGACGATCCGTGATTCCGTAGTCCGTTGGCATAAATAAGGGCCTAACACCAATAACTCACCTATCACTATTCTCACTCTTCTACCTCTACCCTAATTTATTTCCCGGCTCTGACGGTGAAAACGACCTTAGCTGCCCACGCGCTTAAAGAAGATAAAGCTATTAATTTTCAACATGGCTAATGCCCGCCATAATTTCGTTATAAATATATAAAAAAGTGTGCCCTTGAAATATATTAGGAAAAGCTCGTGGTGGAAAGCTGTATATTGTACGGAAATGAATTACGGGCAGCACCAGTAAGTGACGAAGGGACTTTTCAGAAAGAGCTCGAATAAAAAGACGCAAAAGGTGGAAAATTGCTGTAGAGCATGTGTATTGAAAGTTTTAACGGAGGGAAAGAGAAGCTGAGAGAGAGAGAGAGAAAAGTGCTATAGAACATGTTTGAATATGTGAAAAACATTGAGTTTATCTATCACTTTTCGTTGGCAGTTGATAAGTCATGGTACGCGATCAAGTGCAAGTTAGTCAGTAAGCCAAGGGACAAACAAAAAAGTTAAATGTGATACCAGGAAGGAATTTTTCAGAGCAGAAAGTGTGCGATCAAATTTAAAAGTCGGAGGTCAAAAGCTTGACCAGGTGAAGCAAGTAGGATACCTAATAGTATAGTGGAAGATATGGAGTACTGTACTACCGAAGATCAAATGAGAATTGCGTTGGTGGAACAAACTTTGACTCGTAGAAGAGAAATAATGGGAGGGTCATTGGACAAGAATGAGCACAAAGAGAATACTAATGACAAGAGAGTTACGGAGCGTGGTATTACATGGTGGGGAAAAGCGTGCTTTGATAAAAAGAAAATGATAAATACTTTAAAACTTTGAGATCATGGCATAGAGAAGGATAAGGAAAGTATGTTGTATGAAAAGGAGGGTCAAGAATGAAGTACAGGGGATGATAGAGACGGAAATGAAATTGATGGAAGATATAACAAAAGGATTATTAAGTGGATGAAAAGAGTAATGAGGGTGTTTTATAGGAGACAGATGGTGTAAAATGCGGATTAATCGGAACAGAAGTGGGAGAATGAGGTGTTTGCATCACCTATCAATATGAAAACGAATTGATAGGTGATCAAAAAAGCAAAGAAATTGAATGTACATGAGAATAGATTGATGTCGTTCAGCCGGTCAATACACATAGTGCTTTCGCGATGGTGTCGAAATTTTAATCACAAACACTGCAGGTTCTATTATACGGTCGCGATTGCCATAAAACTGGATTTTCAATGAAGACAAATGGTTTAGTTTTGAAATCTAAGAACGAATCAAATATTTTACAGCCGTGGCGTCAAAAATTAGTGGTGATTTTGAGTCAAACGCTGAATTCAGTGTTCTGAAATTGTCTGTCGAAATAGCGCCACCTCTAACGTACTGAGGAACACGATAAAGAGCCGATTAAACCTAAATCGTTCTTTCCTACCAAAGTAATTAAGTTCAAGATTTGAGCGCTTGCATACCCCTTCGCTACCGCGCCCTTGCCTCGTTAGCTAGTGTCCGTTGGGCAACGACGCGCCACCATACAAACGCCAATGAGTGCATGCAAAAAGCTGCCCATGAGTCATTCATTTTACTAGTACCCTTCGCATCTAGTCCAACCTCCCCAAATAGGGCGTCCTTCCTACAGCGACCTTCTCTCCCAAACGCGACTGGATAAACGGACGGATGAGGGAAAGAGCTTCCTCTCTCTCGTATCTCTCAACCCCAGCATTTTCCACTCCGAATTACCGATCGGAACTTTGATTATTGACGCCGTGTCATCAAAGTTACGTCTTCCTTCCCTTCCTCCATTTCGCTGGAGTCCACCGTTGGTTTCTTTTTCCCCATTAGACCTCCCAACTCACGAGTTGCCCATTCAAACGCTCACTCATAACCTCACCCATAGCCGATATTTGCTTTCTTTGCGCTCGCCGGAAAATCGATCGGAAAAAATACAAGAGTTCCGAATAAAAAAGTTTTTTTTAATTAGAAAAAAGAAAATCCTGCCCTGGTGCCGACTTCCGTCCTTTTGTTTTAGCCACGTGATCATTCCAGTGGCATCCCGAAAAATTGAAGAAGTCTTTCCTTTAATCCTCCAATCATTTCTCTCCGCTGTTCTCCCTTCTTCTATCTTTTCCTTTGAGTACTCCGTCGTCGGCTACCAAACGGAAGTCGTCCGTCCCCTGAATAAAACTCCACTCTCGAGATAGGAAATAAAAAAAAGGACAAAAGGACGTTGACAAAAGGACACTCGCTCTATCCCATCCAATTTTAGTGCTTTTGGACGCATTATTCGCGACTTTTATTTACTCTCATTAATAGCTTTCATCAGCATATTACTATTTCTCAGAGCCACGACCTTTAAATGTAAGTTCCTTAAGACCTGGAAATATTCCTTCCCCTGGAAATATTGTCAGGTAAGCTGCATGGATACCTACAAATGAACGAGAGACAATGAATTATTTTTTTCATTCCTTCTGTTTTACTCAGGAGCCTGATAATTTCCTTATTACATTCTGGACTTATAGACAAAATCAATCATTCAACGTTAAAGTCTATATTTCGCCTTGTATGGATATCACATGTACACCTAAGTATTAGCTATTATGAGTGAAGTAACTTGAACATGTGCGGTGAATCTTTCTTTCCTCATTTAATCAACTTCTAACAGCAAATAACTGACGTAATGTGGTTAAAGACTCTTATACCATCTACCGGAATTTTCTCTTTTAATTCCAATGCCAGATATCATCTGAAGATCAATAGAAAGAAAACTAAGGTATTGGTATGCAGTAGGAGAAACAAATCCAGGGCCAATGTTAAACTAGGAAAAGGTAAAATCGAGGTGGAAGAGTTCTGTTACCTCGGAAGCAGAGTAACCAGCGATGGACAAAGTAAAAGAGAAATTGCCAGTGGAATTGCCCAAGCGAAAAGGGCATTTTACCAGAAGAAGATTCTGCTTACAGCAGCAAATACAAGCGTTGAAGTGAGAAAACATTTCATTTGAACATACATCTGAAGCATTCTACTATATGGCAACGAATCATGGACAATAACAGCAGCAGAGAAGTCCAGGCTGGAAGCATTTCAAATGTGGCGCTACCGACGAATTATGAAGATAAAATGGATTGAGTGACAAACGAAGAAGTCTTAAAAAGAGTGGGAGAGAAGAGATGCCTACTGAAAACATTAAAAAGAAGACGAAACAACTTAATGGACCACATCTTGAGACACGATGGCCTGATGAAGACAATTGTCGAGGGAAAAGTAAACGGGAAGAATGGAAAAGTCAGGCCTCGTATGAGGTATATGGAGCAAGTTATGAAGGATGTAAAAGAGAGGAATTATGTTAATATGAAGAGATTGGCCGATAGAAGAATCGAGTGGAGGGCTGCGTCAAACCAATCCTAGGATTGATGGCCGATGATGATGATGAATGCCAATTAATCAAAATGGGATAAAAGTATTGGACGTGAAATAATCCCTTAGTGAGAATAAGTTCTTGAGTTAATGGTACTTAATTTTTCCAAAAAAATAAAATGGTGAATAAAAGAGTTAACGCTAACGTATATGCTGTAAGAGGTGACCTACAACTAAGATCTTCTGTGTCATTAACAGAAGATGAGGGAAGGAATAATTTGGAAGTGGATGAAAAATTAGGAGAAACCCGGTGTCAGCGTTAGCCTACTTTTAATAAACGGCGCTAAGATTTAACGTCCCTTCCGACGAACGCTTGCACTCGAAGTGCTCTCCGCATAGTGTCCATATCTCCACATCGTGTAGGTAGCGGTATCTACACTTATGCGAAACCTTTCAACGACGAGATTTGAACCCGTGCCATCGGGATGGGAGGCCAGAACTCAAGCCATAACAACAACCTGATCCCAAAAGAGCTATTATGCTTCCCCTGGTTGTCCATACTTTCCGGAGAAAAATCTACCATAAAGGTATATCGTGACCAATTGCCTAAAACAATAAAATATCAACTTAAGACAGTGAAAATAAAAATAAAAAAGAGTAATTTTCTAGAGTCTCGGTCGAATGCAATGCAAAGTTTATTTCAAATTTATTTCGCCGGATCAAGCAAAACCTTCAACCTTCTGGAAGGAGACGGTGAGCGTAAGTGCAAAGTTTTAAAACGACAATCAATTGAGAAAGAATAGTTTAATGTCGGCTTGATTAGCAGAAGCTAATGATGTTAATTCAAATCAGATATGAATCTGAGACAGAGTTAGCCAACAGAAACTTTATAAGGATGCATTAAAATCATCCCTTGCGATAGAACGGGAAGTTGCCGTGCTCCAATGACACGGTGCGACTAATGCTTCTCACTCTGCCAATAACGAGTTCAAAGGTACATTACTACTTTTATCTCTCCTTTTATTCCTCTCTGAAATCACATCGAGCCTACCTTTCGTTCTCGATTCCAAAGCATTGTGAACCCTCATTCATTCATTTCCGTCCTCCGTTATCCTCCACGCCGTCCTTACCCTATCGCATCCCGACATCATCCCCCTCAAAATTCCGATTCCAGCCTCCATCCCCAAACCGTCCCTTTTCCCGGGGTTGCGTCCTGCAGTCTTGGCATCCACCTCTCGGCTTAAATTTATCGGATCCATTGCGAGGGCGGAATGGGGCCGGCAGTGCTTATCCGCCTTCGTTTGTTTTTCCCATTCTCAGCCCAGCTCTCAATCTCTGCCCTGCCTCTCGCCTCCCTGCATTCACCTCCCACCCCACCATCATACGTACCTCCACCGGCTGCTCAAAACTTTCTCTCTGCCTCTCTCTCTCTTTCTCCGCCCTCCTCTCTACAATTCCTACTATATCCATTTCACTCGTATCCCTCTCCTGAACTTATCTAATCACAAATTAATATGAGAGAATCAGTCATTTCGTCATATTATGGAAGGGAATAACTGCATTCCTCGTACAAAATTGATTTGAGTCCTCATTATGAATCGATGAGAGAAACCAAAGCCGAGCCTTAACTTTTTGAGACTCGTAATTTCATACAGAGTATCTCTTCTACAAAGAAACTTTAGCAGCATACATTTCAAGCAAGACAGTTATATAATTTCGACGTCAACTACGCTACATTCAATGTGAAGGCAAAGTGTTTCGTCTATTGTGCTAACGTTTCATTACAAGGAATATAAAATATGACGTTAATGCTTATTTTGAGACTAAACTTCGACCGAGCATTGCGTGAAGTACTTAAAATTATTTATCACATGCTGGTAAACTTGTGAATTACAGACTTGTATAAACACAACGTGAAAGAGCACAAGAATAAGAAACTTAAGCATTCTTCGACGATTTCTAAGGAAGCAAGCTTTAATTCTACAGTGCAGAATATTTTTGTTTTTTTTATTCTGACGTTATTCACCAACCTTGAGGATGAGTAGCACTGCATAGCGTTTTAATATTAAATGTCGACTTATTATTATTAAAATTAATTCATCTCTACGGTAGCTTAAATAACTATTCACGAAAAGACAATTTGCATCAAACTTTTTCAAATCTAAATAGGGAGATTTCTAGCTCACTAAGGACTTACTTATAGCGTTCCAACCACATTAGTTGGCTTCAAAGTCAAAAGAGGGGTAACATATTTCCTCTCCCGGTGTTACATTTCTTTTCATTCCAATGAGTAATTCCTTGCTCCATTCTTCAAAGCTCTTATAACATTTTAGGAGCTAAATGAAAACTACGGGCGTTGCTCGTGGCCCAAGGTCTTAGTACAAGCATCAAAGGAGGCGGAAGTTGGAAAGCTAGCGCAAACAACTTAAAAAGAACAATAATAGTAATATCCTTGATGCACGTGTTACATGAAAAACGACCGCGGCTTTTATGTAGCTACCTTAGAACCCTCCAGCTATTTTTGATGAGAAACTTCTTGTTCCATCTGAAACGCGCTTCCATAAATTCATCGCTCCTCAAAACGTTATTGCTAAGATTAATGCAGTTTTATTTAGCGCACAGATTTGTATGGTAATAAATAGAATCAACTCCTAACCTGTAACATTTAAAATTTAACTGTGACTTTTAACCTGCATAAGGCTGCGATTCCTTTTTTTATTTCTCAAAGTATAACTAAAAACTCGAAATGAGTACCTTAAAGCTGTGTAGAAAGTCATGAAAACTAGAAGGAGAATTAGCTAAATGCACTTATTTCTTCATAAAGCATTATTTTGTTCCTAAATATATAGGTATACATATTTTCTCGAAAAATTAGTTAAAATATACTTATCCACTTGCCTGAGTTCGACGCCTAAGTATCAAGTTTTTTAAAATCCTTCATGATTGCATTTCATGATTTTTTTCTATTCTTTTTAATTCAAAATAACAAAAGCCGTATATCTCAAACGAATTAAAAACAATCACAGGCGACATTTTTCAGAAGGTAAGTCTTATGCAGGATACCAAAAGTAATTTTTCTCACGACCACTTTAGCGCCACACCTATATATCTAAGAGTATAAATAAAAAATTATATTTATAGCATACAAAATTATACTATATCTATATTATATCTTATACGCCTAAAAATATTCCAATTATGATAACTGAGACATGACATTTGTGACTCAGCACTAAAGAAATCGATTAACACTCCATAATAAGTAGGTCACACGGTCATTATGTTCTTCGTGCAAATAAACAATGCAAATCCATTTAGTTGGATATATCTTCTTAAAGGATTTTTCACAGAGAAAATCACTTGCCTTGACCGGAACTCGGAACCGGATTCCGCTCCCCGATCTCCCTGATTTACGGTATTATCCCTGATTTACGGTGTGGAGACACCTGTTTATCATGGAATCAGCATATCTTGTAAGAAGACAACACTAAACCAATTATAAGGGAAAATAAGGAATTATCAAAAGACAGTTTCAATTAACTCCACCCAGTTAGACACACGCAGTTCCCAGCACCTTCAGAAATAGTGAAAATTAATAATAACTTGGAAATTTTACAAACCAAACGATGTAAAAGTCTTCAAGTTACGCTAACTTCTATATTTTCATATGCCTAAAACAGCAGTAACTGAAACTTTAAAACACATAGTTACTTCATTCGTATTCGACTTTGATACATAAGCAAAAAACATAAACATAACTATCCGAATCTATCATAATGTGATATATACATCACAGCTCATATTTGGCCCCCTCAGCATATCTGTTACCTACATGACATAAATAGTTACGTCTAATAACGCATTTTGTTCCACTAAATCTTATCGCGTCCTTTGGTGGATTTCAATGTGCATAAGCAAGACTGTTTTCTTTTTCAAATACATTTATGGGACATAGCCAGGACGTAGTGCCAAAAATGTTTTCATCCTAATGAAACTTTTATTGCCTATTAATGGCCAGACTTGGATGGTGCTACGATGATTATAAACAACTTGGTTACTCAGGAAACAAATAGCTTAACTGCCAAATAGCATAGCCGCAATGGTAGATATCTAAATAACACTCCAAAACAGAACAGTTCCTTGAAATTATGGAAGGGATCGGTAAAAAACACAAGTAATCATCTAAATAGATCTAGGTACCGATTGTAGCTTACTTTAATATTATGTTGTACTTAGACATTTAATGACAACGATTGACACTCCCAAATTTCCTCCAAAAAATCCATTGAACACACACGGATTAGACTACACGTGAAAAGCAATAGAGACAAGGAGCAGAAAATAATTTAAAGCGTAGGTACGTACAACGAGGAAGCAATATAATTGTTGAGTAAGGCGAAATACGTGGAATCACGCATTCAACGCTTAAGTGCTAAATTGAATCTCTTTCAACCCGTTTGTTTCCTTTTCAGATGCAATGCATTCCGGTACAGACCAATTATATGTATTTGGCCTTAAAGCACAACATTCCTTGCTAGTAGTTTGCTCCAATAAATACGACTAATGGAACTTTTAGTGCGTACCTACTATGTAGAACAAGAAAATTGAGGCTTTCCGTCAATTAACTACAGTAGACGCTATTCGTTTTTAAGCTAGAAAAATTCATTCAAAGACAAATTTAGGATGGAGAAGGAACACACAGTGAAAGAAACTATTTTTTGCCCATGGCGTGCGACACCAAATGTATTCAAACGCGTTATGACGAGTGCACAGACATTTGGATACAATTTTTACAGCCTACTCATTCATTTGGCATCTGGTTAGTTTAACATGAAACAGTATGGTTAGTCTAGCATGGATCATAATAAAATTTGAGTAGCATGAGTGTGGCATAATTGGCACTGTAGGCAAAAAAATTCAATTTCGAAAACTTACTGAAGCAATGCAAGGTTCGCGAAGGGTGAGAGGGAGGGGAAACGGAATAAAATGGATCCACTGAGGAGGCTTGACATCCCGATCGATAGGGAATAGGCCTCATTAGCATTTTTCCAAGGGAGTATTGGAAAGGGTGGGGCGTCGATACAGCGCTTATATCTCGAGTACACTATCCGCCGGCACTCTTCCGTACAGTTTGTAACACTTTTGACAAGGGCTCATAAAGTTGCGTTTTACTGCCGCCAGAATGGCTCTTGGAAAGAATGAGCGAGGTGTAAAATATATCCCTGCTGCTGTCCGAGTCCCTATTTCATCCACCCTCTAGCGTCGCGGCGTCGTATAATTCAACCCTCGACGCTTTTTTTTGTGGAACCACAGCTCTGAGGGAAAAGAAATGACTAGCACTTTTTTTTACCCTTCACGCCCATCGTTATGAATTTGGAATGAAATTTCGATAACGTGAGAATTATTATGATTTGAAAAAAATGAATATCTGGCGGCTGGTAGGCACAAAGTGATTCAATTTCGCACTTTGTCCGCAAATATATGCGGCGTATTCCTGTTGTTCCGAAATGAGGATATGCTACAATATCATCCGTGGTAAATTTATCCTGATAACCGTTGAACGAGTTTTTATAATGAATGATGGTTTTTCGGTATCTCATATTTTGCAATTGGATACAGAAAGCAGTATATGAAGCAATCATTGTAACTTTTCGAGAGGTATTCATTTACTGACGGCAGAATAGGTGGAAAATAAACTAATTGGGATCAGTAAGAAGCTGAGGGTATCGATCAGAAAAAGCAAAAGGAAGAAAAAAGAAAATGACTCTTTAACAAGATGAAAGGAACTCGGAATTATCGGCTCGGATTGGTCTAGTGGCTAGAGTTCTGGCTCCTCATATCCGGTGCCCGGGTTCGAATCTCAGCAGTGGCAAATATTTCATTTCATTACTGGCCTCTATTAAAGTGCTTTTTGAGGAACATTTGAGATGAGTACTCAGAGTGTTAGATGGGACGTCCAGTCGTGGTTCCCTTGGTACCTTGCGGGAAGAGCAAGCTAAGTTTCTCTCCAACCTTCAATTCCAATTGGACCTCGGTATGATTATTTCCTCCCGGTCAGATGTGCCCCTAAGTACGAGGCTGACTTGAAATCAAAGATGACTGGTTGTGGAAAGAAATTCAGTTTGGGAAAGAAATGTTTGAAGTGGGAAGAAGAGGCGAAGGGTGGAAGTATTTCATGGATGTATACCCTCACTGATAGGTTATCTAAATTCATATGCAGCAAATAGAAAAAAATAATGGATACAAGGAAGAGCCGGGCATTTTAAAGGAATTACGCTGTCAATACACGCATTTTTAAGTAAATTTGAATTCGTTCGGTAACAGGGATATACCTAATTAAAGGGCTGAATCGCTCTTACGGCAATCTATAGACCATTTACACTCACCAAAGTGAAGAGTCAGATAATCCAAATTCCTAGACTTACGCTATTTTCAGCCCACGCTATATATATAGTAGTGTGTACCGTGTGCACAGTCATATATATATGTCATTGTCAAGTCGGGAAGAACTAGATATTTTAGTTATATGAACAATGTTTGCACTGAAGAGCCATGACTAATGAAAAATTAGCTTATCCTTGTTGTATGTCAATAGTGTATGTTTGGTGAACTTTCCCCTACCAGACATCCTCGTGGTGCATCGCAGGGTATTATGAAGATGTAGATGTTAATGAAATATGAAAAATCATTCATTAACACGCCATGAAACTCATATTTTCATTTTCAAAGAAAACAGCGCTAAATAAAATAGTAGAAGAACGTATAATCAAGAACATTTTTAAAATTTAAGTTGTTAAAAAAGCATTGTAAAGCATTTTGAATAAAAATTATGCATGTACTGCGTTGCGGATGACATGGTACTAAAATAGTCGATGGAGAATATTTTTCGAAGAAGAGATTTTTTAGCAACACAGAATTTATGATTGGAATCTTGAGTGCAAGTGGAAAGCAAAGTTTGGTGAGGATTCACGCATGAAAGATGGCTTCGCAAGGTTGTAAAATCACAACCTGAAGCAGAGATATGAAGAATAGACTGCAGACACCTCTGGCGTAATTATGATCAAGACATAGGGAATGTGACGAAGAAAACTTAAAATCAATAACGTACCAAGAATGGAGGGGCTGAGAGAAAGTTAACTTAGAAAATTAGTGGGCTGAAAGAAATGATTGAGAAACTATTTAGATGCGAGGAGATTCATAAAGTCCTTACAGATGGAAGGAACTTACTCTCGTAAGTAAATATACGTTTCCTATACATGTCATTTGATTGGAGCAAACTATTAGTGAGGAATGTTACACTTTAATGCCAAATAAATATACTTGGTAAGAAGCAAACTGAAACTAAAGCTACTAAGGTTGCAGAAACATTGTCAAGTACGTTTGAGCATGGACTGCGTGATTGGATCCTTATTATCAGAAGACTAGCATCGAGAAGGAAACCATTGGCACGAATACTTTTAAAGCCGGAAAACAGATGCCAGATACATAAAGAGAATGCTTTTGTGGTACAGAAAATGCACACGAGGCAATTCATTGCTAGACTAAACTATCAATACAACTCCACAATGCGAGTGAGAATTTGTCGTTTTAGTTTATGAGGGTCAAAAATTTTGGATTCGCTTTGATGCATGTCTATGAGAGTTGCTAAGATGTGTATTAGTTACACCCACTTTATCATATTCAAATATCGAATTACATGAATTTCTCTAATACAGTAAGCCCGATTTGGTCAGTTTTGGAAAAGATACCATTTCCGACACAATTTGCTTCGATGAGTGATTGGCAAACACCATCCCAAATAATTATATTATGCAGCTATTTAGGTATTGTACTTTCACAATTTTGAACAAAACAGTTGATCATATAAAGGCTCTCATTTAATAGCCGATAGAATCAATTTTTCCGGAATCGTATATGTTCTACAGTTTGCGCTAGCCTATATTGAACTAAAATACCTCCTTACTATACACGATGCAATAAGATGAAGAGAAGATGTATAATGCAGTTGTACTAAGTCAAAAACTATCACTTCACTATACTTATTCCAAATTTTTCTTCGTAGTTTAAAAATTGAAGAAATTTTATTAGTGCTAGCATTTGGGTTTTTTTAAACCTCCAATTACAGTTGCTACATAGTGCCGTTTAACCTAAGATCTTACTTCAGTTACAAACATAACGTCCATGCTCCGGGTTGGAGTCAAACAAACGATCTTCATGTTTCCAGTCTGAAGCGTTGCCAAAACTACCATGGCTGAGGTGAAGTGAATTTAATCCACGACAAAAATCAGAGTAAGAAAACCTAAGGGCAAAAACTATTTAATAAAACTAATTAGAGGAAATAAAATTTCAGGTGCTATAAGGTTTATTTTATTTCCAACGTTGGCCCATAATATTAAGGCCTCAAATTCAAGATAAATTGCTAAAAATGGTGGGTGGCAGCATTAATGTGCGAAGACTGTTATAAATTTAGTCTTGTTGTTACAAAACGGTCCATGTGGCAAAAATCATACCCTAATATAAGAATTCAGACGCTCTGTCACAGTTCAGGTTTTGATTCCGCTATTCAGGATTGCCTGCACAAAATCAGAGGAGGGAGCCAAATGCCAAGGAACGCAGCCAAAATATCAAGGTCTGAGGACACTTCATTCTCAGAAGCAGGGTGGATATATTGGTAAAAAGAAAGAGAGAGCAGCGAGGATGCAAACTGAAAGAATGGCGAAAGAGAAATTGTTTTCATCGATCTATTTTGCAGGCACCTGGTAGGATCGTTCGCAATCGAATGGAATGCTTATTAAACTAGTGAAAATAAATGTTATTGGTCGAATAGTTCCCGTGATATCCTAAGGAAATAATACTGGTTTGCCGAGAAGTCACTGGTTATTATGCGTAAACAAAGAGGCTGTTTGAAGGTTCGTTATCTACTGTGAGCTGTAACCTGTGAGGAGATAATAGGGTATAAGTTTCAACCTATTCAATCATTCCAATTTTAGTTCTTGGCGTAATTCTGAATGCAGTTGCGCAAAGACTAATTTGAGAAGAGATGGTGGAGGGATATCAATGAATATTATTTTACAGCAATTTTTATATTTCACACTGGGGTTAGAACATGGTTAAAATTCTTGCGAAACTTAAATGATCTTTATACCACGCTATACCAGTCCCCGATGAGCTGATTCCTGAAAAAGTTCATTTCTTTTGCATAAAATTCTCCTATTGTGACCTCGTGACACGCTTATTAGGCCTGTTTTGATTATTGTAAGGAAAAAGTTTCGACCTAGTCCTCTATATGAGAACTGTCATTATAGAAAATTTGTCCCTAAATCTGATCAGATAAGAAATAATGGCATGGCACAACATGATAATTGGGCAATCAATAGCCCAAAACTCAATATCTCCTTCTATTTGGTCTTGTTTTGCTTAACTACGGCATAACTGATGGACATACTGGCTTCACGTCAATGGGGAAAAAGACAATCCTTTTACTCCACTTGAAGAACCAATAGCAATCGCTTAAAATTTATCTCCCTATGATTTCGTAGGGATCACAAAGCGCTACCGTTCACTGAAAGCTAATAAATGAAGAGAAAAATTCACCGTGGCATTTCCTTGTCAGCGAGATCTCCATGAGTCAATCAACCGCATTGACCAAATCGGGGACCTTAAATGAATATCAGGGATAACAGACGAAACTTGGGAGAATAGCCATAATAGTTGATCACAGAGATGTTTTTTCTTTATCAAAGAAATAAAAATATTCGAGGAATATATGAACCTAATGATGGAAAACAAGAAAGTTAGAATATACTGAATGAGGCATTAGCATGCAAGCTTATAGATGACAAAGGAGCCAGAATAGGGGTACTTGGGAACGATTAGACCCCTCCTACTCCGCAAAAACACTGTGTTTGGTACTGCCATGTGCATGAGCATTGAATCTTAAATAACGATTAAATTGTGCTCAAATTTAATCGTGGTGGCGTCAATTTATCTTTCTGAGACTATTTATGGGAGTTAATAATACATTTTATCGCCCTGGGAATTGATTTTATAACTAAAACTGGTTTTAATTACACATATTGAAACTTCACATTTGGAAATTATTTTTCACGTTTAAGCACTTTCATCTACTTTATTGACGAAGAATAAAAACTTATTCAATCTTACTACTCGCGTTTTACCGCGTTCAGGAATGACTTAATTCGAACGAGTATCGTAAGTACTATGCCCGTATGACAAGGTAGCCACTGGCTTCTCAAATTAGCTTTCCCTAAGTACATTCTAGTCTCCTCGATTGAAATAATGGACATAGGGAAATCTGGAAAATAAGAAACATAAATACGAGACGGACAATAAAAGAGTGTTAAACGGTGCCTTGTATAGGCATCCTCACGATTTGCATTTTCAGCCATTAGCCAAATATTCCAACATCTCTTCAATGCAGCATGTTGCGAAAGAAAGCCCTCATCTAAAAAGGCGTCCTAAGTCCACCATTCTAAGAGCCAACCTAAGAGCTCCCAAACACGCAGCTGCCATTTCTTTTTACGACGCATATCACTATTGGGGCATGACTTTCTGAAACTGCCCTCTGCCGTTATCTCACCCGCACCTTGGCATGTCATAAAAGAGAAAATCCAAATAATCACGATTTCTCGAGGGGAAATATCGAACTTTTACGCGCATCATGATGTGATAACTTTACGCGTAGTCTTCCACGAAATGCACGTTACGCAAGTGGCTTCCACCTCGCCAATAACTTAACCTTCCTCTAAATCCACCAAAAAATTAAAAAGCAATAATATTCATTACTATTCCCGGAATTAAAAATAAGCATCGTTCACATTTAGTATGAAAATAGTCCCTGGCGTTGATTTGTATTGAAAAACGACTCTAATTTAAGCAGAAAGTAATAACGTCAATCTAGTTGGTCTAGTGCTAAATAATATTTTAATTCCTAGCGAATATGTAGCCTTGTGGAATGGAACTTGAAAGATTAAACAAATATTTTAGTGCTTATTAAGTAATTTCCCTTCCCCATGGACTACGCCTTGTCGTGGTGGGATTGGGGCTTGCGTGTTTCCGTGACCCTTAAAGCTGCACAGGCGGGAACAACTAATATTGCTCCTGGTAGGGTCACCCATGCCAGATAGATCGAAGGGTAGGAGCTTGACGAAAGGTAGTCCACGTACCATACTCGCAGCGTCTGTGGCGGCTGTGAGAATGCGTCTGACCCCAGTGGGGCGGCCTATCAAAGGATGGAGTCACGTTAAAAACACTATTGAGGCAGGCAACGGGAAACCACCTCAATTAAACTCTCCCAAGAACACAATGGACTTGAACAATTGAGAATTGAATCCTGGCAACTACGGGGCCCGAGACCAAATTAGTGGGACGGGTGTCGTGCCCGGCAGCAGGGTAAGCAAGGACTCTGCGGTCGTCATCACACGAAATCCTTGCACGAAAAGAAAGACAGCAGCAACGGCAGCAGCAGTGGTGGCGAAGAAGAAACCAGAGAAGAGAGAAACAATGCTAAGGATCGGGACATGGAACGTTAAGACGATGTTATGGGCAAGAAAAATAGATAATATTAAGCGTGAAATAGAGAGGGGAGAGATAGATTTGTTGAGATTAATCGAAGTAAGATGGAGAGACCAGGGGGACTTCTGGAGTGAAAAGTACAGGGTAATATACAGTTACGGAAACCTGGGCTTTGCGAAAAGAAGATGAAATTAGACTTTTGGGATGTGGGTGTGGAGAAGGATGGAGATTTTAAGGAAGGTCAAAAAGAAGAGGAACGATAAAGTGCTAGAATTCGTCGGAGAGGAAAGAAATTTGATAGATTAAATTGGGAGAAGGCAGAAGGTGTGGATGGAAAAGGTAGTAAAAGGGGATGGTGTTTTGAAGGAGGTGATTGAGGGAAGAGCGTTGGGTAAGCGGGTAAGAGGGAGGAGAAGAACGGGTAGCTTGGATGGAATGATGGGTGGCAGGAGGTATGAGGGGCTGAAGAGGGACATCGTGTGAAATTTAGGGGGTGGAAGAATTAAATGTACAATTAAACCTACCTTCACCGGTAGAATACTAATAATAATAATTAATTAATTTAGAGCAGATTAAAAATTAATTTAGACGTAAAAAGAAATGATTTCCTATCTTTCAATGGTTTCAACCATTAGAATAATTACGAAATAATAACCAAAACTTACCTAACCAAAGTCCAAACGATCACAGAGAAAAATATAATTTCTAAAAATCCTGCAATAAACCTTAGCATTATGGTAGCAAAGTAAAGAAAGGAATTTAAAAAACAAAACAGTACTGGAAAAAAAGGCATGCCCTCGAAACGAAAGCATTAAGATATTTTCCAAACTTTCAAGCCTGTAAATGTCACACAAAATCTTCCAATCGCCACTTCTTAACTTTTACTGCTGGGCATGCATCATACAAAAGCTGAGAGATTAAAAACAAACACCGCTATCAAGATTAATCGATTCGACCTAAATCAAAGCTTGTTCCATACTGAAAAATAAGAATGATTTAGCTGCCATCGCAGGGAGACATTGGCATTTGTTATGCAGCAAAAAAAAAGATTCTAACGCAAATTTTCAGTCGAGCGAGGACAAAAGGGGAGAAGGATTTTCTTTCGTTGCAACATCATCGATCAGCATTGTCCATTGTGTGAGGCGTACACAGTGTGAAAGCCAAAACACAGTATATAAATTGAGAGAGAGGGGAGGGGGGTGGAGAAAAATTCCAGGCTTCGTGCGCAAAAACTCACTCACACACACTCAAGTAGTACATTCCCCAATGGGTGGAATGCATATATGTATGTACACACCCTCGCCAACGCACACACAAACACCATCTTCCCCACACGTCATCCCGGCATTAAAGGAAAACGCGTCCATCAATTTCATACCGATCCCCGCCACCAGAGAGCCGGCGAGTAATCATTGCAGATCGACGCCACCCCCGTACCCTTAGCTGATCTCGAAAAATAAACATACATATTTTTCCCCCCACAATACATACATGCATATGGAGAATATACTACTGCACATAAAATATATGCAAATACGTGTAAATACATACATTGGTCCAAACATATGTGAATGCGCAAAAAGGTTATTTTTTCCTCATCTCCCCGAGAGATTACGACCGGCTCTCCTCCTCCTTTTTCTCCCTCGAGACCCTGAATTCACGAGAAAAAGGGAAGGAAAAAAAATATGAGAGGTAGAGAGAAAAGAAGGGCGTGAACTCTAAAAACACGCAAGACGAAATCTCGTAAGAGGCAATCTTCACCTCGAGACACGAGAAAGGGGGAGATGGTGGAGGAAGCGGAAGAAATGGGGAATAAAAGTTCGAGTAGTAGGGGGAAAAATAGAAAGTGTGCTCCGTGAGGATGGATGGAAAAAGCAGGGACGATAGCTCGCGTAGCATAGCGCAGCGAACGCGCCCAGAGTGGGTTCTCCCGCCCACGCCTTCCTCGCCACGGAGCCACGGAGCCACCCTGGGCACGATTCTGAAGAATTCCCGCCCCCTGCGTTTCCCCGCTCGCATCCATGCGTATGATTGATGACCCACGCAAAGGTTCGATTGTCGAAGAACACCCTTTTTTCCCTTTCTCTCTCTCTCTCTCACCCCCTCCCTCAACGCACGCTCCTGGGAGCGGAGGAGGGGAAGCAATGAGGGCAAAATCTCGCCATCCTCAGGATTTCAAAACCCCCTTCGCAACCCCCAAGGGACCGCCACTTCCGCCACCTCAAACCCCCATGACAACCCTTTTCTTCAATATCCCTTCTCCAACATTGCCAAACCATCCGTTGCTCTCGTCCAATGCGGCGAGAATAAAACCAGAAGACTTTTCGACAAATCCTCGTGAAAGAAGAGATTTGAAAAGAAACGGTGCCGTTTGTTTGATCCAATAAATTTACCATGCGAATTTTCCTCTCTGAGACTCTCTTTACAGGTTCCTACCCACTTAGCATGCTACTCTAGTTTCCGGATAAAGCGATTGATGCGATGTCCCTAATAAAATACTTGAAGTCTTCTACCAAGTCAATGTCGCTCCATGTCCTAAAAAAGACAAAGGTAACAGACACCTAAGTGTTCGAGATTAAGTACAACAAATTTGTCTTCCTTTAAAAAATATTCAACCTCTGATATTTGTGCATATATCTCGATGAAATTTATCCATGAAACATTACGTCCCGGTTTCATGGGACTACCTATTTTTAAGCATCGTAAATGACTGATGCTTTTGTAATGCTCGAAGTAACTAGTTGTGCGTCTGAGGTACTTTTTATAACTACAGATCTCCATAGCCATCAAAGTAGGAAAACGTCTATATAAGCAAACGGTTGACCAGACATTTTAAAAACAAAATATTGCATATTATTAAATGTCCATGTTCCAATAATAATTAAATACAAATAGCATGTCCGCATCCCACTTTATTATTATAATTAAATTTAGGAACAAAAACAATTAAAGATCCCACGGGGTTCTTTGTGTAAAGTAATAAATAGCAAAACTGCTGGCATGAGCACCAATATTAATGTTTGATGGAAAGATAGACATTGCAAAATCACATTATTTCCCATAAGGCATTCGCCATCAGAAGTGATGCTATTAACTACGTCTTTTCTTACGAAATGAACATATTCCTAATAACGGCAGGCCATTTCTAACCTCTCAACGCTCGCATACTGGAGTTATATATTTTCTCAGCAGATTTACATAAATCACACGACTATTCCAAATGGGGTAAGTGCGCGATGGTACACTCCCATAACCTTTACGTCATCCACATGCGAAGATGCAAGAGTTCCCATTGTTCATGGGTGTTTTCAAGTCTGTTTCCGCACTAATAGGCGCTTCAGACCGGGAGGAATGGTATAAGGATAGAAATGGAAGGGATGGGGATAGGATAAGGTCCGAAGCTCCGGGATCAGTTCCCATTGTCATTCAGAAGAGAAACTATGTCATTAGTTCCAGGAGGGGAATGAGGAAGTAGCTCGCTTGCCCGAGAGGAGAAACCTTCACCGATTCGGCAACGGGGCCCATTGTTGCGGGAAAAGGCTGGCGGAATGGCATGCGAACTTACTGAGGGGAAGACGGAGGGTGTTTTGGGGCGGAGCAATTGCGTCGGGGGTAGACCGGGGGATATGAAAGGTGAGGGGTATGAGAGGTGAACAAAACACTTCGGAGGGTGCGTAAGGGGAATGGAGGGGAGGTGAGAGAAAGATAAGGTGAACGTCAGGGTACACGGGAGGAGGAAGAGTGCCAAGGGCATTTTCAGAGGGCAGAAAGAGGATGCCGAAGGGAAAGGAGGGGAAACGGATGTGTGAGAGACAAGCTCTTTTTTTTTCGGGACGCTCCAGGCTGCCGCACATGGCTCTACGCCTTCCCCAACCCCCCACAAAAAAATCCAAAATTTGACGTGGAAACACTACGCTCCCTGGAGTGAATATGCATGAGAAGGCAATACTGCAGTTTTACGATGGCACGCTGATGTGTACCAAAATGAGAGAGACAGAAGTATATGGAATGACCCAGAATACAATTACGGGTCGTGCGTATACGATAAAGACCTTTAATTCTCCAGGAAACGTTGGTTTTAGGTCCTACATAAATAGCCTATACGCGGATAAGTATGCCTATATAACGCGGAAAAATTACGCCTAAAAGCACTCGTATTGCACAATATTTAATGTGATTAGGAAGAAATGTCAGTCTCGGATGCTCGGCGAATAAAAACGTACCACTTCGGAATTCCAAACTACATCACAACTTACAAGTCCTCAAGCAAAACCACTCAGGACGATAAAAAGTGATCCAAATTTAACTTACAAAAAAACCTATTACATTTAATATACTTTACAACACTTTTGATTTTAATCATGTGTTAGCAAGTTGCCTTAGGTTAAGAGACGAAATGATACACAAAGAGGAAATTCAAGCCCAGGTGCGAGGAAGAGCTTCAATTTTACTGCTTGCATACTGGATTACTGGAGATACAAGAGAACGAACCAGATGTAAAAATGCACAACGACGGATTACACCTTCTAAAATGGCCTTCTGCCTATTTAAGGGTTAAGATTACACACATTTCACATGATGGCTGCAAAGTTTCAGAGCCAATTTTGTGATAGGTACATCGTAGCTCAGAATGACATATTACTACTTTATTACAATTCCTACTAAATACTATTAATTCACTCAAAAAATCATTTTTTATAATGTATATTTCTTTTCTTTGAATCACTATTCAGAATGGGACGCTGAAATATCCCATAAGGTTTCTCAAGAGAAGGAATCCCCAACGCTAGGATATCCCTTTCCTCTCGGGGTGCAGAAATTGAACCCATGGGGTATAACGAAGGTCAGATAACTTTTACATGATTCTATAAATAGCCAAAAAATGATTTTGCTTACGGGTACATTTCCATTTAAAACCTGAACCGTAAACTAAAATGCATTTCCTACTATAATGAATATAAGCTGTGCTGGGTGATTTACTAATAGCTTAGGGGGACTAGCAGGGGAACTATAAAGTTTGGGAAGCCCTTCCCTGGAGACTTCAGCATTGCCCCATAGGCAAGAAGGGGTCGAGCTAACCTCTGAGACCTCCTCCAATCCATGGGTACCCATTGCGTCCTTAGGCAAAATTTTCCTTAATAAATTCATTGCTAAAGGGAAAACTCAGGGTGCCACTAGAGAAGACGAGGGAGGGTGAAAACGCTTTTGAGAGAAGAGCCATTTTGAAATATCCCTCGAAACTGGGGAGGGGGGAGGAGGTTATGAGGGAACGGGAGTGAACGGCGAGCAATAGGGGAGGTAGAAAGCCTAGAAGGGATGCGATGCGAAGATGGAAGAGGAGTTGGGCGTCTGCGTTTGTGCCTGTTTAGGAAGTGTAGCGAAGGGTGGAGTGTTAGAAAGGGTTGGGTGGGCAGAAATGGAGTGTAGTGCAATGGGGGTATGAAGTGCTCAAAGTGGTAGGGGAATGTCAAACGGAAAGTGGTTTGGAGACGAAGGGGGCAGGGGAGTTAGGATGGAGGGGGGGGGGAGAGAATAGGGTTGAGGCAGCAGCAAATGCTAACTTTTGGTAGGGGAGGAGGAGGGAGGGAGGGGGATGAGAGTGAGCTCCGACGGCGTGGGGGAAAATTAAAGGGAGGGAGAAGGGTTTGGCAACATCTCACGCCGAGTGTTCCCCCGGGGGAGGTTATGTGGGCGATGAGGATGGAGTAGATGCTTTGAAGTGGCTTAATATTCCGAGGACAATGGGTGAGAGGGTGCAAAGCAAAAAAACAAAACGAATCTGAAGCACGCCATAATCAGGTTCGCGCGCCATATTTTAATGACGCCGCCACATGAACCTTCATTTTTTTAACCATAAACATTAAGAGTAACGTTCTCCTCTTACTTACATATGAGGGGTGCGCGGACGATAATCACGGGGCACCAGCGCGAAAATTTAAGTCTGAGGGTAATAAACGCGGGGATTTTGATCTCAATCGGAATGGGTACAGGGATTCAATGGGAGAAGAGGTCTCCCACCCTATAACACACCAACGACCGACCCTCTGTGCGGCTGTCTCATGTGTACGACCCTCAAATGGCGAGAGGGGGAGATGAAAAAAATAGGGATGACGAGGCGCCGAGTGATGCGGGAGGGGTTGGGCACAAGGACAAGGGTGAGGGAAAGAGCTATCGGGGATTGGAGTCGGGTAAAAAAGGAGGAGGAGAGCAGTCGGGAGGGCGAGGATTCAGAGAACCAAAGGGGGGAATATTGTCGGCTAACGTGAGTGGGGGAGTCTGAAGTGATTATTCAATGCGTGCCTTCCGGAGAGGTGGGCGATTTGGGGTATGCGATGTGGGCGAGGTCGAAGGGGAACCCAACCATCGGCAAAGGGGAAGGAGGATCTGATGGGTGTGGGCTGTCCGAGGACAGTGTTTGGAGGAAGACGTGGGCGTCGAAAAGAAAAGATCGGCCACTGGCATGGGGGGACGGGGAGAGTCGGGATATGACGGGGAGGCCGAGGGAAGAGAAAAATGGGAAGAATGAGAGCACGGGGAAGAGGGGATATCGAGGAGAATGGCATAAAAAAAGAAGGAATGCGGATGAAAGGGAGGGTTTGGGCAAGAAGGAGAGGGAAGAAGCCAGTGAGAGATGCGAGGGAAAGCGAAGGGAGAGGATCCGACCATTGTTGCAGGACACGGGAAGTGAAGCGACCCCCCACCTATCACCCAACTCATCGTTCCATTATATATGTATACTCCCTTCCTCTACAGCCCCACTGCCTCTTCCTTCCCGCGATGGGGGAGGGTCAATAATCTCAAAAAAAAATCCTTAAAACCTCTCTGCCATACCCTTCCTGTAACAATTTCATCGATCAACACAAGTAAATGTACGAAATTCAGTAATTAATGCTCATATATCCCGAGTTTAATTATCGTTCTTTACCATTCATTCCAACATGGTGGCATACGTTCGCGGCAAATATATCCACAAATTAACGGCCGTGGCCGTTAAAGGGAAATTCTTCAGAAACCAAAATACTTGCATTCCGTAATGAGCAGCTCACCTTTGAAGATAAAGCGCACTCAGTAGTGCCAAGATATTAAAAAAATGTTATGATTCAAATATTATATGGCACATGAGTAATAACGGAGCTTCGGAATTATGATGTCATAGTCAGGGATTCCACAAGTGGTTAAAATCTGAGAACACCAGTATTGATATTTTCCAAGTATACAAAACTATACATAATACGTTCACGTATCAACATTCACAAGTCAATCCTCACATGGTATTTTTCATTCCTAATTTGGGTTTACTCTTTTCCATTCCACCATTTTCTTCGGCTTCTAACAAGAATTGCTTTTCAGTAAGCCGCCGTTCTTATGAATATTAGACAACATATTTTTCACCTTTTTTCTAATATCGTTATTTTTTCTGGGAATTTTTTTTCTCTCTTTATCTCTCTCAATCCCCTCGGCAGCATAAGCTAATGCTACGAGGGCATTCGAGGAACAGGATGAGAAGTAGGGTGAAGGAAAGGCCTAAGAAACGGCTGAGCTGAAAGGAGAAGAGCCCAGGACTGGGGCGAAGTGGGAAATTCTGGAAGGTAGAGGTGGTGAAATTGCGGGATAGAGGGTGCTGGGGTGAAGCGTCGTTCGAGGCGAAGAATATGTACCGGAGGGTTGGAGGCGTGGGTGAAAGGGCGCGCACCCCTTTTTTTATGACAGGATTTTGCATCCATCCCTCCCTCAACGGTAAATAACGAGATCGAGGGGGAGGAAGAGGGATGCGCTGAGGGTGTGGGAGTCCCGAAAGGGAGATATTCTTCTCCCGGGGGAGAGAGAGAGCAAGGGTTGAGGAGGAGAGAAAGGGGTTACGTTGTGCCTGGGGCGTCGGGGGGATTGAAGTCCGCGAGGAGGGAAGGGTACATGGAGGAGAGGGAACTGTTTGGATAAGGGATAGTCAGGCAGAAAATAGGATGGGCAGCGGGGAGGAGGGGAGCGGGAGAGCATGAGGGCATCGGACGGGGAAGGGAAAGGGTCGATGCAGAGATTAGAGGAGAAAATGCGACGGTTTATGAACAATGCGCGAATCCTGGGGACTTCTAATGGTGGGGGAGTGGCGATGAAAGCATTGTAAGAGGCCCTGGAAAGCCGGAATCGGTCGCTCCCTTTAAGGGCACGAAGGTTTTCAGCAGCTGGAGATGCTGCGGGCTGGCCTCTTTTGACGTATGCGGTCATCCCTGCGAACGGGTGAGAAATTTTAAGCTGCCAGTATATAGCGAGACCGAGAAAAGAGGTTTAACGGGTAAATTAGCGGCTTTCCTTATGACGCAGCGTGTTTTTGTTGGCTATAAACACTATCAAAGAAAAACCATAGTCATTCCTAGAGCTCAAAACGTATGCACAACTTACCAAGCTTTACGAAAAAGAGTAAGAAATTATTGGCAGTAATGTCTTAACTAATTGCGTGATGCATTGTTCTGAAAATTTCCTCTATTAAAATTTCCTTCCTGTTACGGTGATTGGTTATTTTACGCATATTATCCAGGTTTATTCAACTCCAGCAATTACAGCTCCCTATGCCGATTAAGATTCCTTTGCCCTTTCATCCTACCCACTCCTGTTTTCTTTTGATGACTGAATTAATGCGCTTCAGTGTGCTTTGAATGAGACTAAACTGTTCATTGACGATTAAATTGTCTCATAACTCAAGAATATTTAGACTAGAATAGAGGAAGCGAAGAGGGAAAATCAGCATCAATTTCGACGTCCGATCCATGAATTCTGCTACGCTTAAACTATCGCAAACCATAGATAATGATGCTGACGGACTGTACGACAAGTTAGTAAGAGGAACTTGAACCGTCGATCTTTGTCTAGAAAGCTCGCTAGTACGTAATTCTTCAAATAGCCGTTCAGGACTTTTTCCGCAGCGTTAGCATATTACGTTACCTACCATAGCGTCTAAGAAATTTTAGCCAAGCCAAGTTGGTAACAATATTGGCAAAATGCCTTACGTTTATTTAAACAGGGAATTCACGACTTCGACACTGGAGACGAATTTAGAAGGAAATATCCACGTGATAGGAAACAATAGCATCTGAAAGGGAGAGTACGAGTAATGGCCCCACATTCTTTAACCATAAAGTAAGTAAATAAATAATGACTAAAGTATAGAATTAGTTCACTTTCATTAATCTCCAACCTTTGGATCGTAGTAGTAAAAAAGCTTTAATCATAAAATGCATGCCTAAAAAAGCTCGTAAAAAGAGTACAAAAAAAACTTCACCTCAACGGCACTATTAACGTCTTACCATCGATAAATCATAATTTTACATGTCATATTAAAATGACAGTGAAAGCATAAATCTAAAATTTTCTAAGCGAGTAAATGAAAACAAACTCCCATGTGAAAGTGGCTATGACAAAGCAATGATACTTGCAATATAGCACGCAGGGCAATTACGATGTTTGCCCACCGTCCTAAAATAAGCGTTAGCGTCGGCCATTATTATTATGGCACAAGGAGTATCTTATATAAAAAATTTACTTTGTCATAATTTATTGAGAATTAAACATCAAATATAATAATATTATATCTCATCTTTGGGTATTGTGAAGCCAAAATTTTTCTCGGCATTGAACACCACATTGCAGAATATCAGGCAGCAAGTAGCAAAACGCGCAACGATAATAACTAATATCAGACACATTTAAGAGCACAGTATTCAAATCCTTGTTTCAATGTAACCACGAAGTAAATTACACATAAAGGGTCGCCTACGAAGAGTGACATTAGAAGAGGAGATTTTAACTAGAAAAGTTGAAGAAGAAAAATGTCATTTCAGAAGGAAAGCTTATCATCGGTGGACTTTGATTGGTTTCCTGATTGCCACGAAACATAAAACTATCCTTAATATTACACATCCGTTGGAATTAATTAAGAATGCAACAAAATGAAATGCGCTCGGATTGGCAACATGAGTAGTAAGGGACCAAAAGCGTTTCAAATATTTTAACGCCAAATGTTATGTACTTTCCTGTGCAGCGGAACATTTAACTAGCCATTTGAAAATAAAATTTACGGCAGGAGAGAATATTAACTTCGACTTTTGGTACGGTATTGCGACTGGCTATAATTTATCACTGTGGGCAAAGAAAAACAAACCTGTTAGTGGGTATGGATTGTAAGGTTTCGGTTTCAACGTTTAGAGAGAGTGTCAACATCTTCCAGAATTTCAAATACAGTGAAAATCAAACCTCTTGAGACAGAGAAACAAGGCAAACTTTCTGCTAACTGAATTAATTTACAAAATCTCACTCCTTAAATGCCTTTTAATCATTCATGAAAGTGAAAGGTAAGTAAGCTGATGGGCAGTGCTGATAAGCTGTTTACTTTATACCGATTAAAACTATGCCGAATCAATCATATATATGTGAACTGTGTATATGTATATATATATTACACGTATATTGAGTTCTTGAAGTACTTAACGGCAATTGAACAGGACGCTGTGAATATAATTACTTTACCGTAAAATTGACTAGCCATCGAAGCTGTGGCGAGACAAAATACATTGTGCGTAAATTACAATCACAAGTTTTGCTTGCCAATTATGATTATTATAGCCTAGCGCTATACCCTCTTACCAAAGGTTTTATAAATGATTGGCATGAAAAGTAGATACCAGAGTAATAATAAGTTGACCATCTAAAACGTTAACGCAAACTACTGAACATTTCTATTAGCCAGTTCTAGGTAGAAGTTAAAAAAATAGGTGTCTTATTCCCTCAGTTGGCCCAATTTCCTTGAATTTATTTTGACTATTGAGAGCCGATTTTATATGCATGACTAGTTAATAATTAAAAGTGTAATGTCGAATAACAACAAAATTTCCCCCTTATATTTTTCATGAGCGAGTAAACCTCAACTGTGGTTAAATAGAAACGTGGAAAACTAGAGAGTTATGAAAAGGAGCAATTTCTGCAACGACTGTTGCGCTTTCACCGAGGGTTTCCATATCGTTGCCAACGAACGCCCTACTGCTCGAAATGGAAATTTCGAGGCATGCCGCAACAGCAAACAGTTCTCACGCGCTGTCCTGGAAGACCCAGATATGGCCGGCATGCAAAAGGGGTTAACGCTGCCCCGCTTTCGGCCGAGGAGGGAGTTAGGTGGGTGGACTGGTTAGTTAGGCAGGGTTTTGAAAGTTTTGAGGGGAAATGGGCTGGGGACGGAGGCAGCGGGGTAGGAAAAGGGAATATGGTGTAGATAAGGAAGGGAAGGGAATAAGAGGGAAAGAGAAAGACAGGGAAGGGTGGACGGTCGAAGAAACTTGTGTGAGTTGGCGACCGCAATCTGGAAGAGTGTCGGATGGGCACTATTGCGTAAGAGTTGGGGAGTCAACATGAAAATGAGGAGTGAAAGAGAAGGAGAGAGAGTAAAAGGCGGGGGAGGGGTAGGTATGGCAGATTTTAGTGGGATGAGAGGTGGGAAAATGACAAGGGGAGAGTGTAGCCCACGCACACTTAGAATGGGAGAAAGGGAGGGGGGGCTTGGGGAAGACGGAGAGTGTGTGTATGAACATTTGCGGTCTGGAACGCGCCAATTGTAGGGGAAGTAGAATGAGGAGGAGTAGTGGAAATGCAAAGCCTGGCCCAGTCACACACCCCCCTCGGCTTTAAGCCCACCCCTTTTCCCCAACCAGGCTCATTTATGTGTCTGGGGAGCAGATCATTTCACTCTCCTCGGCCCACCCCACTCCCCATGCCGCTTCTGACTCATCCTGAACCAAGCTCCTCGCGGGGATGAAACTTTAACTGCCATAATCTGTGGGATTCCTGTCCATTCTCCGCTCCCTACCACCCGTATTTATTTTTGCTTTGCAATCCCTTCCGTATTCACGGCGTTATTTACCCTTTGATTGTTCCTGGGTGATACATTCATTGGCACACATATCCACTACTTTTTTTTCTCCATCAGCAATCATCACCAACTCTTCGTGAAGCAAGTCACACACGTATGTACGACTTTAGCCACTACCGCCGTGAATGTAGGCATTCTACCGTTCGTTTGTTCTCTCGTTTGATTTATATATCAATTTACTTGCACAGACCAGTAATAGCAAATATTTTAGCGATTGAGTGCCAAAGTTCATGGAATAAGAGTATACTCTTCACTCGAGTGCAAATTCTCCAATTAGACAGATATATCTATTATTTTTGTCTACAAGAGCATATTATTTTTTTAATATGAAAAAAATTTAATGACACAAACTTTTATTTGGGTTAAACGCATATACCCACTAACGTATACAGAGCATAAGATCATAACGTAAATTTTGGTCCCCCATCTTCTACTCAGATCAACTCCAATCATTATTTTAACTTTTAAATATAAACTCTCCGTGGAATTGCGCCTAGTGCCGTCCCATTTCCGCATACCAAAATAATATACTCCACGCGCCACTCTAATCACGCGTACCACGCAAGTTCACCACCCCCGGAAGAGACCATATTTTAACTCTAGAGAAATCCTGGATAAACAGACATTTTTTTTCGATGGTAAGAATGAATTAACCTGGAGCAGAATGGTGAAACATTATTTGGAAAACATGGAAAGAGGTTCTTGAGCTACATGCTGAGCATTCCTAACTATTAATTTCCAACTCTCAGAACCATTCGAATTTTCTCTACGGTTGAACAATTTAGAAGATTTACTTACTTACAACATGCCAGTCGTTTTATTTAAATAGGTGCTCAGGATTACCGTACACATGACCTTTCCTCAGTTAAGCACGGATAGGCTTCCCGTTGATTATTTCGAAAACAAATGGCGTAATACCTTTAAAGGCCGTTTATTTTGACTGTTTACCCGGCCGTTGTTCCCACATGGCTTTGGTTAGCCCCACCGCGAAAGGCAAATTAATTTGAACTTAAAATAAATGGCACCTAAAATAAATGGCACATATATTTCACGGAAACGTCCAGCTACGAACTTTTTGATTTCAACCTAACCATTTAGATCGGGTGATTCATTTAATTTATATGGCCAGTTCATCACGTCTGGCATTTATAGCATAGAAAATCATGAAAACTCAAAAAAATATGGCTTCTATAAAACCAATACGCCAGCCTACAATAGACCTACGTATTTGATACTGTTTTCATGTCATAGCGATTCATCCTCTCTTAAACAACTACAATGCCACTTACCAATCCCATGAGGCTAAAATTACACTGAGGGAGGAGGTAGTGGGGAGTATATGTGGGAAACTGCACGAAAAACAACATCCAACGTTTCTCATGATGAAAGAAAACCAGTGCTGGCTGGCAGGCAGAGTGACGTCCGTATCCGACCACCCAAGAGAAATAATAAAAAAAGAGGCTTGTGGAAGGAGTTGGCCGAATCGGAAGGTAGCTTCTATCATTCCTCCTCTTTATCTCTCGGAAAAATAATAAACAAGTCGAAGTGAAAGGGAAATAAGAGCGTAGAGAATGGGTTAAGTGGGAGAGAGGGGAGGGGGGAAAAGAGTTCCCAGCAAAAAGGAAGGGAGAGAGAAGCGCTCGATGTAGACACTCACCCACGCACACGAGGGAGAGGCAGATAGCTTGGGCGGACGTACTTTGAGGAATGAATTGGTACGATATATTTATAAATATATAAAAATAAAAGTATATTTTTTTATAGAGAGAGTATAGTATTGGGATTGAATGGATAGCTGCTGAGGTTTTTCCCAAGGAAAGAGACGCTTCCTTCCTCTCTCACAAAGAATCAAGAGAATAAGCACCGGCTTAGAAAGAAAAAGGGAAAATCGCTGAGTAGCCTTCGAATTTTTTTTCTCTCTCTCTCTCTCTCCTGGGGTCGATTTTTCAGATCTCACCCCACACGGTCATCTTTTTTTTCTTTTTTGGCTGTCCAGTTTTCTCAGGATTTCTTTCAATACTTTAATCTCATTCGTTTTCCTCTCATGCGTTCTCCCGCGCTGGAATGTAATTTCCTCCATACGTCGCTTCAAGATACCTATAATCAATCTAATTTCCTCGGAAGTGCTCACCATATATACGCAAAAAGTGCTATAACTTACTTTCAAAACATATTCATATTCAGTTTTACTGTACACATTTTGACACTAAATCTATTATTATTTGACGTTGATATATTTTACGTAAAGGCATCACCAAATTCTTCAGTTTAATGGCTTTCGATGCCGTTGAAATAAAATTTCACCTCTGCCTACTTCCATACAAAAATATTAGTTCCGTTACTTCATCTTAGTTTTTAAATAAAAGGGGATTTCTGCCATGGAATTGACTCGGAATCACACTTCATTTCTCTGCAACAATTCCATAAGACAGTTTATACTATCATATACCTGTACTGAAAGATTTCCATAATGCTTAATTATCTTCTCTGCTTGCGCTGCGCGAGAATTTCTACAGAAATATTCCACATTAGTTTCGCTTTTGAGCAAGCGATACATAGCTAGCACTGTAGCTAATGTATAATTTATGCTTTTGGCAGTTTTCATTTACGCTGTTATGCGTATTCTATAGGGAATAAGTAGCCAAAAATCAGCATTGTATTTTTACAGAATTTGCATTCATCTGACATTTTATTACTGTCCATACATAAAATTCGCGCATTCGGGTTGCAACACAATCATGGTTATGACTGGTACGAGAATAGTAGGTAAGTGCTTTTCAAATAAAATAAAAATCTACCCATCAATAGGTCGAATAATACTTTTCTATCTATAGAACCTACTCTAAAAATAGAATTATTAAGTTCACTGTATTTCCATCATGCGAACTAATGGCGATTTCTGTATGTAGTCAAATTAAAATATAAAATAAAATATAAAAATATTGGCAGGAAATTATTTCAATCTGATGCGATGGAATGAGAAACCATTGCATTAGCATCACTTTCATTAAAAAGTATCGCTTTAATGCAAACAGAGAAAGTTAGGGAGAAAACAGATAAAGATATAGTGATAGGGATTGATGAATTTCTGAGATACTTCACTTATAATGATGTTTGTATTGCACGGGTAAAGTACGCAAGTGAAAGAAGGCTTCAATCACTACATTTAATCTCATTTCCTTTTCACTCCTCCCAGGGGATAAATTCTTTATGACCCTGCAATGAGAACGGATGGGAAAAAATAAGAACTCATCTCAACCCAGGATACGAGAGGGTATTCGCCGAAATGATTGGAGGAAGCGCTTAAGAGCCGAGGAGAATCCAAGTGGACACACTATTCACTCGAGGTTTTACCCTCCTCATTCCTCCCTCTCCCTCCTTTCCCCTCTCCTCCTCACTTGGACTTCCTTTTACGTTTTTCTCCGACGTCGCTAAGTCCGCGCCCGCGAGAGAGACGAAGTATACAAGTTCCACGAAAGAAAAGTGTGAGAGGAGTGAGGGATGGGAGAGAGGAAGTTACGTCGATAAGAGGAAGGGACTAGTAGCCGAGATGACTACCGGTTTCCGATGGTTTTAAAAACAAATAAATCGGAAGGAGAAGCACCAAACAGTTTTTTTTTCATGGGGTCGTCCACGGAAAGAGAACTCTAGTACGAGACAGATCGATGATGATCTGACTCGTCGAACCCGAGGCAAGAGTTTGGGGGATTCATGTGTGAAAGTTTTGTCGATAGATAAACGAGATTGCGTGCAGAAAATGAACTCTTATCCCAGAGAGGATATCCATACGATTTATTTCTCCAAGCGTGTCGGTCCGCCGGTAAACTTTTTTTTCCTCGCAGATTTTTCCTTTCAACTTGGCGTGGCTGAAATCTTCAGAAGTGAGGTGAACTGCACGGAGTACATGCTCTGGGCAAAGTCGATAGACAGAGGTGGACGTGTTCAAACTTCGAAATATTGCAACAAAGAATTGCTCCACTTTCCGCTCCAATTTTACGTCATAGTCGAGTCAATAAGATCTCACGGACTTGGATTAAGTAATTAATTAGCTACATTATCAGACAAAATAATCTTTTATCTCATTTTTTATATAGTCGGAGAGGCATGGAGAAGACCTTTGCAATGAATGCCTCATTAAGGTGCCGAAATAGATCAGATACGCAACATGAAAGCGAAAGAAGCACACTTTGACTATGATCTTTAAGTATTCTAAGATTGTAACTTTGGCTAATAACACCATTTTAATTCGCCTAAAGTAAAATAGATAACAGCGATATAGTGTCATAAGTTGCATGAGGAATTGCCAGAGTTTGCCTTGCCTAATTTGAGTAAATATACTAGCAAGAACACCAGCAAGCACACAGGGATCACCGTCTGACAGTACATATATTTAATATATAAACTTTAAAATTAATTTTTATGACGAGATCTAAACTAAAAGGTATAGGTATACGTTTCAAGAGAAGCAAGTTTTCTTTCGTGCATTTTTGACGCACGGAAGTGGGATCGTGTTGGTAAAGTGGATAGACTGCTGGCCTTTCACCTGGCAGAATCCAAAGAATTCCGGGTTCGAATTCCGGCAGCAAAAGATATATATTACTTTGGTAATCCGCTCCCTAAATAATTTTTTTGCACAGAGTATTCGGATCAATATTATGCCCATCAGATAGCGGGGATCCCCTAGGCGCCTTTTATTTAGCCGGCGCCGGGTTCCTCTCCACCCTTTTCTTTCATTTCCATCCCAATACCTCACGATCTGAAGCGCCTATAAGTGCGGGTACATACTTGAAAATGCAGATGAGTATAAGATGATTACGTACGGAAGTAACGTTGACTTCCGTAATCCCATACTGACACAATTACCAATACCTTAGAATAACGTATAACTTGATCCATGCAACTTCCGCTGCCAATACAGATGCTTGCAAAACTTTCCAGATAGCTTGCACCAAAAGCCGTTTATGACTAAGTTTCTCTACAAAAAAAGAAGCAAAATAAATCGTAAAAATGATTAATATAGGTCTTTTTCAAAATTCTAATTTAAGCAAGGATTTTCATCGGTTGGCCACAGGAAAATGGATACGCTGGTGAAAAATGGGAGAATCGGATTTTAAAATAACAAGTATCTAATATATTTCTGCGTATACCCTTCGATTTCAAAAAAAAGCTATCCTGGCGTTGTGACACACAGCGATATCCTTCTATTTTCCAATCCATCTTCCCATTCTTCCTTCATAGAATATATATTTTCCTTCCCAGTTTTTTGCTGTTTTTCACACTTCTATTCCTCAATTTCCTCTTTTGCTCCCGGCGTGAAAAGACGTGAGAATGGAGGGGAATAAAGCATTCTTTATGTTATTTCCTTCTCCCACTCCAATCCCTGACGCTTAGAATGGTCGCTCCCCGAGGAAATGGATAGGAATTGAGAATGCGTCGACCTAAACACATTAAATCAAAGTGGCACGCTTGAGGGTGGGGGGCGGCGACCCCTGGGGTTGCTGCTGTAGGGCGTGGCTATTACATTACAAAGGCGAGGGCGATATTTACGCACTCTGTGGTACGTACATAAATATCCCCCGGATGGGATGCTATCAGAGGTCAGAACGTATATACATATTATACAGAACACGACGGTTAAAATGTGAAAAAGCGACATTTTCTCCGTGTACAAATTGTTTTGGACCCTAAAGTCAACAGTATTTTACACAATATTCTCACAGAATGTGAAAAATCGTAATCGAAAGGGCGATGAAAGCTGAGTACACTAAAACACATCAGTAATATGGATTTATTCTGGCATTACTCAAGAAATATTTCAACGAAGACGATTATATCTCAAACAGAGAAATTTATCGAAATTAAACTAACGAACAGCTGTCCATGGATAGTTTTAAGAGGCATGACACATTTTCCGACTAGAAGAGAAAATTAACACGCGAGGGATTAGCAAGGAAGAGTAGGCACACTCCATCAGAGCCGACTCTAACCAATAGAGAGCTATCTACCTAATAGCAATCAATATCCACAAAAATGTGATGGAAGGCTTTTCATTTAAAAAATAACATAAAATTAATTAAAATTTTACTTTTTGAAACAGGCAACTGTTTCAAGAAGGGACTGATGTAACGTTCTTGATGAGATATTAATTTTCAAACGTAAATTGTTCTAGTATCTAGTTCTAGTATCTGTTCTAGAACGCACGGTATTCGACAAAAAATGAAATGAAATTAAGGAAGTAACTTCAGAAAAGAGATACCTTGTACTCGTGGTGATCGGGGAATAATTTGAACAATGCTGAGGCGATAATGGACCCTGCGACAACAAAATCGCCGACGGAAGATTAGTCACTGTTCTATTTGCAGCGTTTCGTCCGCCGGCGTCAAATCGAAGCCCATCGGAATATTCTTTCTGTTATCACCCTCAACAGCAGAGAGTAAATGGAAACGCACATCACGTGGAGGGGGAAAATCCATTTCCCAAGAATTAGAGACGAAACTCCGGATAAACAAATGTCAGGGTATCAATTTCTTTCCAAAAATAACGGCTTTGTGAGTGTTTCGGATGAACAAGCAGCGTACAAAGGTGATTACTGGAAGCGACAGAGTGATTTAAAAAAATACGTGAAAAAAATACCACTCTTGTGGAAAATACATTGAGGTCACAGTGTGACGATTGAAAATAGAAAACATAAAAAAAGTAACATTCACAAGTGATGGGAATATCACGGTGGTCACAGCCAACTACTTTGGTGAGATGATAGAAAGTACCTCCTGGGGAAAAAGGAGAAAGGAACGGCTGGAGACGGTAGGCTTGAAGAGAAATGGAGAGGGGGAAATAGTAGGACTATTGAATCACTTTTAAGCCGGGATTCGTTAGAAACTTGAAGGAAGGATATCATCATCATCATCATTGGTCAACAATCCTAGGATTGGTTTGACGCAGCTTTCCACGGATATACGAATATAAAATGTGTTAAAAGAGGAAATCTTCTTATAATGATGTCTCGAACAGTTATATATCATATTTTTTTATCACAAATGCTGTATAAAATAAACTATATGAGCTCTTTGAGCTGCTGATTGGAGCAATGGGGAATTGTGATGGTGGATGACTGAAAAAATAAATGTACGCATCGAAAACAATCACGATGAATTTTATTAGCCACCCGTATTATTTTAATTACACTCTTCCCACGACGGTATATAATATCTAATAAGAACAGAAACGCACCACATGAATTCCCGAGGCAAAAAGAGAGCAAAGGCAATAGATTTATATGAATAGTGGAAAGGAGCCGTAAACGAGAGAGCGTGAAAGGAAAAGTGAGTGAAGAGAGCAGCTTGGAAGAACGGGAGGCCAATAAATTATACCGCTCACAGTCAGGCACAAACAAGGCCCATAGGTTTGCGCGCCCTTCCTAAACTATTAAGAAATTAGCGACCTCGTCCATAATGGGGAAATTTTCACCAGGAGAGGGGCTGATGACAGAAAAAACGACACACAAAGCCCATGCTAGGCTACAAGCCAAATCACGCTAACATCATTACGTTCAGATGTTCCTTTTCCAGGCGCAGTTTCACAAGGGCTAACCAGAAATTATCCCAATATCATTGCCTCTACCCAAAGGTGTATATTATTAATAATTCGCTTTCATGAATTGACCTAAGTTTTAAATGTGTAAAGTATGTTATTTGTTTCTACCTATACTAATTATATGTAGTTTTGGAATAAAATTGCACAGCAAGAGTACAATTTGCATCGATGGGAACCAAACACATTGCTCAAGGAAAAATATCTCTGTGTGATAAAATATGCCTCTCCAATGAATCTCCAATACTATTTTCGATGTATTTGTAAAAATAAGTGCTTATTGGGAAAATATATCCTGAATAAAATATTTTTTAAACTAAAATTATGTATTCAGGTGGAGTACTGTTAATTTGAATAAAGCTGTTATGAATCTTGCGTGAAAGCAGCAATGGTTTTATTCATCGAAATACACAGCAGAGAATTTAAATCTAACAGTTTCGCACAATGGTTGCTAATTTGATTCACAAGGAATAAAATGAATGGTGTAAATGGATTAGGGAAAATTGAAGCAGAAACTTTTCAATCATATAAAAATGTAGTCTTCAAATTCCTAAATATTGCCCAAAACACAAGTATTCACACTCTGGCTATATCATATGGCATATTTTCCAAAAGAGAAATTATAGTGTCCAGTAGCTAACGCAATAAAGGCATATAAATAAATGAACATAACATTATTCTGGAATAAAACAATTTCGGTATTCACACGCCTGGGCTAAAGGTGAGCTTTCCAAAATCCTTAAATGTCCTAATCCATAAAAAGAATAAAAACAAGCACATAAGATATCGTGTTTAAAAGATATTACAAAACTGCTTCAGTGAATTTGAATTTGTGAATAATGTTCATTTCCTATGCAGTACTTTTACACGGGTTGCTCAAGAGATATACCAAGAGGTATTCTACTTTCATCTATTCACATTGCTATCCAAAATTATCGCAATGACAGAAAAATAGTGACAATCATTTTTGAAAAATTTTGGTTTGATCAACATTAGGCAAATACAAATTTCTGAATTCGTGACGTGATGCTCCAATACTTTTTACATCCCCAAGAGCGCACTACTACTCATTTCAAAATATCGATTATTGGCTCACACCAAAAAACACTTATGATGCCGAATAGTTATTAACGTTCAGTAAATACTGGTCTCCCTGTGAATGGATTGGTCTTTGCAAATCAGATGCTCAAAAATAATACTACCTACAGGTCATTTAACAAGGCAATAGACATGCGCCTAATTAAATTTATTTTTCAAGCTTAATACATCTGAGATGATGACGTGGCAAGGTCTATTTATTTATACATTCTGCAAGGTAATTTAATAAAATATTTCCTCATTCTGTTGCCATTAATCTCCAATATACTTAAAGAAAACTATACTGCAAAATCAAGATTTTCTCCGATAGAACGAAGGTGTCCACACTGGCATAGTATCTGTTTCCATCTTACACTGGAGCTGCGTAGGTGTGTTGGAGTTTCTCCCGGTTTGCAGGAGGTATCTAAGGGTCAAAATGAAGGTCTTCAACCCAAGACCTTCACCCCATCACAGAAAGCGCTTTCACTGGGAAAAGGAAGAAGACCTTCGACCTGAAGACTACTCCTGGAACTGGGGAGGAAATGTCGTCAAGACGCCTGAAAAATGGCCTGCGTAGCTGTACCGAAAGAAGGAACCGAATGCTTAGTGTAAATTATAACCATGTAAACTTTCTCTGCAATACGGACAATTAATAAAGGAGTGATAATAAGCTTAAAAAATAAGTTACTCCTTTGATAGAACATTGAAAAACGGGGTTATTTTACGATTGACAGGCTTAAGAAACGTAAACGTAGTTACAAATTACAAGTATGCAGGTAAATAAATGTTACATAACTATGCAAGACAAATTTGGAAAGATATTTCCAAAAATGTAAACACTATTTACAAAATTTAATTTGAAAATAAACAATTCAATAAAAGGCTTACCAGGATTTTCTACGCCCCGCAATACGTAATAAATGAAAGAACAAACTATTTTTTAATCTTTCGTTATTACGATATTAATTTTTGTCACGCCGAACACACAAAGTACCTGTAACCATTGTATGCTGCATTCCATATCATCTGAAAATAATTTTTTTGCCATTTACATTCAATTAATATTCCAAAAAAGCCTTACTCAACTAGATTTGATAGCTTGGCTTGCGGTACTCAATGCTTCCTCTAGCATATTACAGACAAAACGGCTTAATCAAATACCCGAGATTGCTCCAATTTCACATTCAGAGGGTAAATACGCATAAAGACAAATTACCTACATGAGCAGAGCTAAAACGCTGCGAGATAAAAATAAAACTAAGCATTCCTCATAGCAAGAAAGAAAAAAGAAAAGCGGATATGAATACTTATCTCTTTAGCGAAAGGTAAAAATGAAAACGGGGGAAAAGAGAAGAACAGTGTTTCATAACAAAATATGCCACACTAAGTTATTAACGAGAAAAGGAGGCTCGAAATCGTGCAAGTCGCAAAATGGTGTTCTCCTCCAACGCATTCTGCTGGAATGCCACTACAGTGATCACCTCCGATTTAATCAAGTTACAGGCAAGAGTGCTACGCGGACGGAGCGGGGAGCAAGGCTTGCAAAAAGATTGGCGAAATAGAGAAAACATCTCGTCACGGAATTCCTCGTCGCATTCACACAAAATTTACGTCACACTACCCGCTTCCAACTCCCAGCATCGTTTTTGCACTTTCTATACCATTCTTGCGTACAACCTAGAAAGATAACCTACGCATGTCAAAAGGAGACGACTTTCTGACCACTGGGAAAAGAATTGAGAGAAAAAGAGATAGAACGCCGAAAATAATCACGAAATTGATGGAATGGTAAAAACAGAAATATTTTTTCTAATCCTGCACAGCAGGACTGAAGATATTTGTAAGAGGCAAAGATAAGTAGAGCCATTCCTTCAAAACCCCAGTCACCACTCTTCACAACAAGTGAAGAGCGTTTTAATCACTTTGTTTCTTTCAATTCCTTTCTCTCCTCCACCGTTCACCATCTTCCTCGAAAGGCGTTTCCATTGCCTTTAATATTTGAGAACATAAACGGAATTAGGCAGGCATTCCCAGTTCTTATCGTTTCACCCTCATGGCTCGATGGGTTTAAAGTCGTGCCAAATAGGATAAAGAAGCTTCCCTAAACTAGTTCGCATGTAAGTCTCTAGCACACGCCGCGAGCAAGGAAGAAATTCCCAAACAGATTTTTCTCTACATTGAAAATTTAATTTACATCATTATTGTCACTACACTGTAATTTTTTTAATTACCACCGATTATTACATTTCATGATAAATGGATGGATATGTAGTCTAGAGTACTCGCCTCCCACACGGAGGGTCTAGGTTTGAATCACGGCTGAGGGAGGGATGTTTTTCATCAGTATAACGTTGTGTACTGGAGTGCTCTTTGAAGCTCCTTTCAAGTCTACTGCTCTGTGTTTCGTATGTGACGTACACTTTCGGACTCTGCGGAGCCTTTGCTTAAGAGTAGAATAGAATAGAATAGTATTTATTTCAAGAACCTAGTCCTTCGGTCTCTTGGTTCAACATATGTTACAGTTATGAAATAAATGCACTCTCCCAGTTAAAAATTACACAGTTACATTTCCAAATAGTACAGAAGACCATTACAGAAATAAATAATGACTTACATGAAATAATGAGTGAATGGTTGGCCGGGGTACCAAAAAAATAACGATCCTCGTCACCTACCTACATCGCACCAACCTCCACCCTAATAAGTATTACTTCCTGGGTGCCACTTTTAAGTTTACACATTTTAGAGATATTTTATCGTAAACTTGGTAATATGCCCGAGGTGAAAAATTACTTACACCATTTCTCATCACTTAACAAATACTAGTACAGCTACAAGAAGTTAAACAATAAAATAACAATAAGAGGAGAAGAATAGAGATTATCGTAGAGGTATATCGTTAACAATACGTACGAGAACAATGCATAGAGGGTCACCTTCACCTTTCCTCAACTCACTTTTCCTGAACATGTCTCTTTAACTCCTCACTTTCTACTTCACTCCTCCTCCTCCTCTGCTATCACCATTATTGCCTCATCCTCAATCCCCAGGTTTCGGGACCTGTCTTTGCTCTCTTCAAGAGCGGAACGAAAATCATATCGTTATAGAGCACACGCCACTGCTTAGGGGTAGAGGGCGTTACTGAGGAGTGTAAGAGCGCAACCACTTCACGAACACTCTCGAGACCCTTAAGGCATGGTCCGCTGCCCTCCCCATACCTTCCCCGAAACCACTCCGCACCCGACACCCTCAATCTAAACTCCTCCCCACTCCCGCTGACACAAACATGGGCACCTTATCTACCTCCTGCACCCTCCTCAACCCCCTTCTATTCTTCCCGCAACCCTTGGAACCCCTCTCTCTCTCTCTCTCTTTAGAGCGGAGGAGTCGGTCCCCTTTTTTTGCCCCGGGCTCCTCACATGCACACCTCAAGAGGCAGTTTCTACACTCCCCACGGTTCCGCTCGCGACTCAAATCTCCTCCTCCCTTTACCTCCCCTCTCCCTCAATGCACACACACACCCTTTCTCACCCGCTCTTACATGTAAGCGCACGCCCCCACAGACACATTCGCACAAACACGGCGCCCGTGATTAATGATGGCAGTAGCGCTGAAAGGCGTTGGAAGAGGGAAGGAGAATAGGAAGGAAGCCTCGGGAGGCGAGGTAAGGCGGGGTAGGGATGGGATTTGAGGACGAGAGAGGAGGAGGAGGTCCGAAATATTTATCCCATTCTCCTAAGCTTAAACCTTTAAGATTGTGAGGATGCTGTGATAATGAATTTTTTTACGATATGCCACATGCCTAAGACATGGAGAAACTTAATATGTCACACTGCGAGGTGAATGCGATATGCATAATCATGCGAGTCGGTCTCTGTTGTCAGGGCAATCAGACGCCATCCAGGGGGGCTGTGTTTGAAACCGTCGGGATTATCTCTAATAGGTAATCAAGGAGTCACGAGGTATAAACACGAATGCTTAGCAAATTTGGTGTGTTAAAACCACTGATTGAAGCCTCATTCTTTGTTTACACTTGTGTTGCATCTCAACTGGGGGCTCTTTAGTTGGAATAGATGAGAAAAACTCAAGTGAAAACAATTAATGATGTTGTAAACAGCGATTCAGACACACTAAATTTCGAAACCATTCGTGTTTGTTTCACGTGACTCCCTGGTTACCTATTAGAGATAATTCCGACGGTTTCAAACACAACCCACCAGTGGGGTTTTGATTGAAACCGTCCATATTATCTCAAATAGGTAACCAAGGAGATACGTGGTATAAACAAGAATAGTTCGCAAATTTACAGTGTTAAAACCGCTGATTACAACCTCATTCAATGTGAATAAGAAGATGCAACCTATGTAAATTTTCACAGACTTTTATAACGCGTTTCGACGCTAAGGCGTCATCTTCAAGTACAATGTTTTATAAAAATGTGTACTAGAAACATGACGCCTTAGCGTCGAAACGCGTAATTAAAGTCCGTGAAAATTTACATAGGTTGCATCTTCTTATTCAACATGAATTTTCACCAAGTGAAAGCCGAATCTATCGATTTCATCATTCAATATGTTTTATCTGATCTGGGGCCTTTATAATCGAGACAGATGAGAATATCTCGAGTGAAAGCAATTAATGAGGTTGTAATCAGTGGTGTTAACATGCCAAATTTGTAAACCATTCGTGTTTACACAAGGTGACTCCTTGGTTACCTATTCGAGATAGTCCTAATGGTTTCAAACACACCCACCCTGGCAACCTAAAGGTCATTGGCATGGATTGTTTCACAATGACATTGTTTTAAGAGGTCTCCTCATAGACGACGATATATCATCGTTGGCACTTCTGACACATTCTGCAAACGGTGATGTATAGGGACGTGGCATTCAAAGGGTCAATGCATTATATGTCTAGGATTTAGATTAAGTTTGGTTTAATAGGGCAATATAGCATTAGTAGATGCAGAACCTTGAAGATTAATTCTATTGCTACGATTTCATACGTTGCGGTATATAACTCGGATGCAGTGTAAAATTACAGAGGTCATGCAACAAAAAGGATATACGAAGCATGGGAATTGAAGCGGTGGCTATGGTAGGTACTGACTTACCAATCTAAAAACTCAAATTCAAAGTGGCAGACTTTCCAGTGGTAAACCAGTTTTAAGATGCAATAATGATGTAGATGATGAAAATTCAAATTGATGGGTATCCAGATATTTTCAATTTAATATGTGGCAGACGAATATTATGCTCGACTCGAATGAGTGAACACGCACAAGAAAAATAGGTCAAGTAACGAAAATGACTCGAGCTAGACCAAATATCACGATTCTTTCCAACATTACCTGAACCAACTCAATTGTTTCGGCTATAACTTTGTGTTATTTGCTAATCATACTGAAATAAAAAGTTAAAATTTGTAAAATCACATAAATTTATTAGCCTGAAGATGACCCTGTACCCTGTGGTCCCCCTGAAGATGACTGTGTAGTCGAAACCTAGGTTATACTAATAAATGTACGTGGTTTTACCAAGTTAAGATTTTTATTTCAATATGAATACCTTAACTGGTACATCCTTGGCAAGGCAATGAAAGGTTCATCTAAGACAATGAATACAGCCTTGAATACAACATTTGGATCACAATATTTTGCACGATTCTAATTAATTTTTGGATAATTTCTAACGGATGCTGTGTCAAACGAATTTTAAGATTGATAAACAGTCTTAGGGGCTTCATAATCCCTTTCCCAAGTGTTTTTCTGCTGTGGGTTATTAGGATACTTTTTCATTCTTATTTACTCCCCGTGCCTTTAAATTAATTTTTAATTATTTCTTACTGGGGTTTCAATATTCTGACTGGAAAAAGTCTAAAATAAGGAACTCATAAATTTATTGTAAGTTCTCCTAATAAAATTTGGAAATGAGTTGTAAGGATGACAACAAATTAAATTTAATATAGCCATATGCACACGACTGATTATTATTATCATACTTGCATTAACCCACTCAAGGCGAATAACTTCAACTTAAAGCATGGAGCAGTGGTTTTTGTTGCCTAATGTGTGCATCCTCATTCTCCGTTATTTCAGGGTTTCAGTGATAATTGTGCAACTTAAACACGTCGACCGTTCTGGGTTAGCTGCATCCGATTTCCGAAACTATTTGCGCTTGTCATTGAGAAGACCCTGTACACCAAATGTTTTAAGATGTGATTTTATCTTAATAATTCATTGTTTTATGAGTTATTTTATCTACGAATTGAACTGCGTCAAACTTCTCCCCGTAGAATTTCTGCATTGCGAAAGGGAAAGGCAATTAACATTATAAAGTCCACTTAAGATTCATAATTCTCACGATATAGTTTTTGGTAGTGTGTTCGTTGAATGAACCTGAAGGTGGCATGAGATGCCGAGTCTTAGGTCACAAATTCAATCAACCAGAAGTGGAACTTAGAAAGTCAATTTTCTTTTCTTTTCGCAAGCTTTTTTTTTTGAGCCAGTCGTAATAAAAAATATCCGAAAGTGGATTGTTTGGGCACACAAATTTTGAAACGCGCACTACAGAGCAAAACTTGATTCCAGAATCACCAGAAGTCCGACTCTCTCCACACATCAGCCCACCCTTCTCAAATACTATCTCCCCTCCCCTTCAACCCTCACCCCCTGTACTCACCAGCTCCGAATGACGTGCGGGGAGAGAAGAGGTCGCGACAAGCTGAGAGGCGCACACGACGCGCAGATAGCGAAGGGGAAAGGCATTAAAAAAGCATGGGCATTAAGGACTCATGCGAGAGATGACAAGGGCAACGGAGTGAGGGAGACTGGGAGAGAGGGGGTGGGAGTGAGATGAATGGATCTGTATCGCACTGCGGCATCAATACGGGCGTCAACTCAACGAGTCCTCGACAGTCAACAAAGCAAGTGAATGGCTTCATTGGTTCTGGAGATCAGCAAGTCGGCATGCGAGTACCGGCACATCGGATGGCTCCTGCCTTCCCTCGCGTATCCATGTATTCATTCTAAGGTGACTAGCGGGACTTGATGGGAAGACTACTGAGAGAGAACCATAATGCCCTCCAGTGGAGACATTAGGAATACTTTTTTTAATGGCTGTAAAAAATAATGCGCTGCAGACTGATAAGATTCTTGAGACCAGGTGAAAGTAGTGTTGACGAAAAAATTGAAACGCATTATGATTTTAAACTCCTCTTAAGAGGAGTTTAAATCCTCTTATGAGGAGTTTAAATGTGACTTCTGAAAAATGTCAAGCTAGCCTTTCTGCTTTAATTATTGCCCTTAAAATGTAAGAATTAAGGGTTGCTCACCTTGAGAGTGGAGAGCTTGCATACTCAATTCATTGAGAAATGAAATTAGTTGCTTTATCAAGCCATCATCGGCTGAAAGTTTTCTCGAGTTGAATATCCCGTATTAGCTTTGCGTTATGCTTTTCTAAGTCTCTTTTCGAAACGAACGATCTAATTCGGTGAACATATTTTTTTAAACTATAAGAGTTTAAAGCAATGATGAGAAACTGATATTTTTAACAAGATAAATATTTTAGTTCGTGAAAGAAACGTACTGCAAATATAACATGGGAGGGGATCTAAAAATAAAGCATCCATTTTTTTGTCTCCGCAGTTATTTTTCATCATTACATCCAGGGATTCATTGGATTGCATGATGGTGAAGAATATTATCAACTATCTCAAAACTATGAATAGAGGGATGTGCTCTTCAGAATCGTTTACAGAAATGTAGCGATCTACAACCTCTAGGAAAAACCAAGCACAAAGTTACAGACTCTCGAGTATTCGCCACGTAAATAATTTTTCCCGTTCAGATTCAATTGTAGCATATGTGAATTTATCCTCTTTCATACCGGTCACAGCATCATGCTCAGTCTGTTAACCACAGGTTCAGTACAGACTCATTCAATCAACCGCGTCATGACTCACTGAGACGAGTTAGGTGCCGTAGAATAGTAACACTGTAATTCACTCATCTACCTCGAGAGCCAAAATAAATGCCACCTATCCATCTGTGCTGTCAAATACCCGTTTATTGAATTGGTTCACTTAACACTACATCAAAGTTAAATTTTCCTCGAAACGGGCATTAAAAGTGTTCTCACACTTTCCTTCTAATTTGATTTGGCGTTCGTTTTATGAAACCCAACCTAATTTCATCCTACGTTTTGGTAATGCAACATATAGTGTGCTGGCATGCAGAGATGAATATCAAAGACATTACCATAAAATTGGGGATTCATAAGATAACATTTTAAACGTTTTAAATGTCTAAAGTAATAAAGAAATGATAAGTAAACTCATTATTTCGCCATTGTTTGATATATTTTTATCACGCACTTTTTAATAACTTTTTCAACGAGGCACTTCCAGAAAGTGCGGGCCTATTCCACGAGAGTCGTTGACTATTCAGCGACAAAATAACGGAGAAAGACCTCCAGTTCTGTAGGATTTAATATCCTGTTCATCTCCCGCAACGTGAGGAAAGAGTCTAAATGGAGACATTCGGTTGCAGTATAACCTGGAGTAAGGATGTAGGCCAAGAGAGATATAGCAGAAGGAGTGATAAGAAGAGGTTCTAGCACACCGTAAGCAGATGATAAGCACCGTAAGTATTTCTGAGGCACACTCCTTAAAGTGGTTATTCGATAAAAAACAAGGTAACAACTGAATTTGCTTATGGCTGTATTGGTTGACTAGTATATAAGAAACATTTGACGGGTTTAGGACATCTTCCAAAAAGCTAGTGAAAAGAAGATGCCCTAAAGAATAGTTATGACATTTGAAGTGGCACATGGAGGAGGATGAATTCCTACGTCATCATGAATAAACGACCCTTCCAGAATTCGTCAACAATATATCACATCCTAACTTTACTACTGAATTTTTATGGAAAAATGCCGGAAATTTTTATGCAAAAAAATTACAACTCGATGAGTCGAAGCAGGACGAGAACACAAACATGGCATGAAACTTCAGAATCTTACAAAACCACTCTTAGAGTGATTAATCTACCCCCTGTGTAGCCCTCCAACAAACTTCGGGTGTGATTCTAGCGAGAATAACCTGGTAGTACCTATATACATATCTACACACACTCACACACATAGCACGCACAAAAACACCTTCAGAAGGACCCGACTCCCATTTACCATTCCGGAACGCCCTCTGTTGACGCATATTAAGTGTCGCCGTCATGTGGCACGAGGCCGTGTCGCACAGAATGTGTAGGTTGGGTTGTTTGGGGGTGTGTTCCCACCTAGGAGGGAGAGAGGGAGGGAGTGAAAGAAAAGAGAAAGGGAGGGAGTGAAAGAAAAGAGAAAGGGGTGAGAGGATTCGGAAAGGTGTCATTGATAGGCTGGGGAGGGAAGGCGGACAATTGTTGTGTTGCGAAGAGGGTTGTCGCTTCACAAGCCCCCCTCTCTCCTTCTTCCCAGCTCACCTCATTTTAAATTCGGAGAGGGAGACAGCGGGAGTGAAATTCAACGAGAAAATAAAATTCCGGAGGCAGAGAAAGAAGCTCACAAACTCTATCCGTCTCTCTGTATCTCTCTGTATGTCTCACTGCGACCTCCCTTCCCCCAAACCCTCACTTTCCCTCTTCCGTGCTTTACACACACGACCCCCAAGCTCCTCATTCCTTGCGCCCCGTTTTACAATTCCACGTGGATATTTTAAGGCAATTTCCTGGTTCGTTTTGGGCGATCCATGCCGTCCGTGTTTGCTTTAGTCCATGACGTCCTCCTGCCTGTCCCATTTCGCTCCTTCTACATCCTCAATCCTCCTCCTCCCCTGCCCTCAACGTCCCATTTTCATCGTACTGCATGATTCCTCCCTCTCTCTTCTCCAAAGTCCCCACCCTAACACCAGAGAGCTCTGCCCACCCTCGGCCGTCTTCAGCAACCCATCCCATCACGCTCTGCCCTCGCTCCTAGCTCGTCTGTCAATTTTATTCTTCTCTCTCCTTCCCTTCACGGTCTGTTTGTCCTACCGACCCTCACTCATCCTCTTCCAACCTCTTTCCCCTCGCTCTTGGCCATTTTTCATTTTTGCGAATTTTCGATAGCCCCCTCCCCCCCCCCCAAACACTTAATGAATTTTCCTTTCTCTCGGGGAACGTTTCCCCCAGGGTTCGCCGTGTTCGACCTTGATTCCGAGGGAACTCCCAGGAAATTCTTTCATTTCGGAGCGCATTCTATTCCGCTGGCTGTCATGGACAAGTTGTAAATGAGTTTCTCTTGTGTAGCTTACCATATTTCATGAAGTAAGGAAAGAAAATAAGTAGTCTTTGGCATGGAAGCTAATTTCTTATTTCGGTATTTTTTTAAAACATAACTCATAGCTACAATTCACGCATTTTCCGATATGGCAAGTTCAGTTATTTCAGTCTTCTGCAATTCCATTCACTGTTTTAAATTTGGAAACTCGAATGCATATCGACAAAAACCTATCGCCCTAAGTGTTAAGTGTTTTTTTATTTAATTATTTGTCAACTGTATGAAATAAAAATGTTGTCATTGTCAGTGATGCATTTCATTAATAGTTATGAACAGCGACCGAAACCCGCCAACAGAAAAACGAAATTATCCATTCACTGCACGTCTTTTGACAAACGCTTTCGTTTACATTGCGGAAGGCCTTGCCACTTCTGAGATGGGGTTTTAAGCTCAGTTTCGGCTCGGAAATATAACCGCATGAAACTCAAAACGCTTCCCTGTCACAATTCCCTCCTCTCTACTTTTTGATGTCACAATGACGACACCTCCACAAAATCTTTACCCTTGTCTTCGTTCTCCGTCGCCCGCGAGAGCGACCCATTTCCTCTTCCCCTCTCAGACTCCTGTGCCTCTAATCTTTTACATTCATTCACCTCTCCCGTGTCCATCGTCCCAGACTCACCTCAGATCATCATCCGCTCGTACATCCTCACCCTCTCGACACTCATTTTTTCTCCTTTATTTTGTAGTTGCTCCACCCCATTCCCCAAAGGACTGCCCCCCCTCACTCCCTCCGCCCCTAAGCTCTCCTCCACACTATTCATCCTCCCACTCTCACAATCTCTCCTTCCCCTCCCCAAACCCCCTTCCCCCCGCCACGTACTCCTCCCCTTCGGACGCATGCCCCCCGGTTGTCGTTGGCTCCATTGTTTGTTTTCTCCGGGAGTTTATTCCCATTTTTGTTTCGCCCGCTCGATAGAAATTCGGTCGTCGCTGTCGCCTTTTATTTGTTCCTTTCTCCTCTTCCCCTCGCTCTATCTCTCTCCCTCTCCCTTTTACCCCCTGGACCTTTTAATAATTTTATATTTTGCTTCTTTTTTTCGCAACCTTTTTATTTATAATTCCACTCTGGACGTGAGGCAGCTCTGGCTCTTTTCGCACATCCCATTTCCCATGCATCCCCCCTTCGCAATCCTTCAACCATGGTGCCAGGGACACAATCTCCTCCAGCCATCTAGCACGCTCTCCACATTGATATTGAGATATATACATATATATATATATATATACGCATATTCGTCACATAAGCACACATGCACGTAAAATATAAACTCTGACACAAAAACTTGCATAAATGAATGCACCCACTATCAAAATCTGACATATGTACGAAAGACTCTTACGTTACCCAAAGATATTTTCTCTCTTTCCTCCTCTCTCGGTTTCCCATAAAGGCCTTTTGCTCCACCATTAATTTTTTTTGTGGAAACACGACAGCGACAACGGGACACACGTTAGCCGTGAGACAGCAGTTTGCTGAAAATGATGCATTAACCTTGTTTATTTGTTTCAATTGTTTTTTTTTCTCCTTCCAGGCGCCGTGCGCGCGGCAGAATGATGTGAAATGGCCACATCGTTTGCATAACCCTTTCCCCGAGCCGGTGAAATGTTTCAGAAATGGCGCTCGGCGCCCCCTTTTCCTTCAAACTGTGGCAATTGCGAGAAAAACAGGAGAGAGGCTCTTCAACACGGCGCATCGCTCCATTCTGCTTTTTTTTTGACCACGTGAAAATAAAAACCTGCCGTAGAACGTCTCCTCCGCCGTCGCCTCGTAAAAGCCTTTATCTTGATTTTTTTCTAGGAGGAAAGAGGGAGACAGGACGGGGTGGAAGAGGAGACGAGGGCAATATATATTTTTTTACGGCTCGGAATATTGTAATCAGTGAAACGATGATAACCTCGTTTGCATAATTTGAAAGCTACATGGGACCTCAATAACACACTTCCAGTCTAGCCTCAAACCATACAGGACTGCGTTATCAGTCCATCTCCACGAATTCATTCCATCGCAGAACGGTTTTGGTTCATAATACTCCGAACGAAAAGACTTAATTTTATCCAGACGCTTCACTATTCTCCGCGTTAATCACCGCGATGGAATCCACGCGTCTGAGAACCAACTCATTTCTTTCAAGCGCGATGCTGAGGAAGTCAACATTAAATGAACGAGCGTTCCAATTACATATGAATATATAGTAATTGGGACGCTCACCTCACATGAATACACCATTTTTAATATGTCATTTGAAATGACAATATTGTGAATCCGAAGGAATATTCTGGCCATTCATTCAAAGGAATTAGAAACTGGTTAGAATGTGATTAGATGTACTGTGCGTAATCAGGAGTGCACAATTTTTAATCACAAGAATCTCAATTTAACTCACAGAGGTGCTGTCCATAGGCATTTGCGACTGAGTAATTATGACCGTAAGTTGTGAACACAAATGTCATTTTCATTGACAACCTTTATTATTCAACTTTTCCATATATCTTCAATTGCACATTTTCAAATAAATATCTCCAGTTCCGAGGCATAAATAGAAATCAAGACCTGTAGGGCAGAAACTATCTGGTGAGATGGTTAAAGCTCACAAATAAATGGTAGTGAGTCAATCAGAAAATAATGAACTACCCTTTACATGGCCATGGTTAAGTAAGAGACAATTATTCTACATGGGTAAAAGAAGAACTGGCAAGAAAACATTGGTTAAAAAAGCTTCAAACAAAGGCAGAAAAGAATTCATTTCACTTGATGGAGGCCCCTTTTTGTTTTATCCTGTAGTTTAAAAATGCATTATATTATCTGGTAGTTGTGAAAACTTGATTGATAGCAAAGGACAACGGTAGTGATCGTAGCATCCAGAACCCATTACTTGATGCTCACAACTTTAAAAAAAAGAATGCCTTTTTTGTCCATGTGTTGTCAAAGATACAAGAATCAACGAGAGAAGCTGTATTTTTTTAAGAGAATAAAAGATAAGATGATACCAATAATAAGAGTAAACCTTATTAAGGGTACAAAGCGTTTAAATAGTAAGTAAAAAAGAAAAGAAAACTGGATTTTGTCACCAGGCAATTAATATGCAGAAGTTTGTACCGTAAACTTATTGACGTGCATTGCCTTTCTCCCCAAATTACGTAAAATAATTTTAATTCCAAATTAGTACCAACGTTTTTCCTATAATTATGCACCAAAATTTGCAAGGCCATCTACATGGAACAGAACAATTAACTGCCACCCTGGTAGCACATTGACGCAAAATTAAGTCCGTTCTAAGTCATGGATATCGTGTTTGATTTAACATTCATGTATTTTAAATTTAAATGTGGAGATACATCGTTGCATTTTAGATTACATTTCACAACAGATTTTACTACTGTATTGTATGGAATGTTAATGATTATTTGTTGGCAATAAAAGCTGCAACGAAAGTTTACGGAGAATGCAATTTGACATTGAGAGTATTTTACAATAATTGAAATTCAGCAGCAAACTACGTTCAAAAATGCGAATTCGAAATTCCTTTCGATTCTCTTTCCTCTACTTAATCTTAACCCTGAAATCAGCAGCACTTTAAATTTACCATACCAATATGATATTTTTTTCGATTTCTTTTGCCAATATGTATCTTCTCCTCCACGAGTATTGAGCGTGCAATGGTGATTACCTTTCCCTACAGAAAACTGGCAAGGTTCGGCACGATGGCACGACATATACGAGAGAGAGAGAGAGATTGGGAAGTATGGGAAACAGGGGGCAATGCAGGAAAGGCGGAATGGGACGGAGACCATGAAAGGAGTGAAAAAAGCCGTCGGGCAAAATGACGCAAAAAATTCCGCTCGCCATAATAAGTTCGGATGCAGGGAATGTGAGAGGAGGGGTGTGGAAAGGAAGCGGGATCGTGTGGAATGGGGAGGGAAGGGGAGGACGGCGGAGTGAATTATTGCAGCTAATGAAAGCCTTAATTGGGTCCCCGATAATAAATATATTTGATCGGTCGGGATGGGACGGGGAGGAACGCCTGGAATTGTTTGCACGCATTATTTGAATGCGGGGACCCACGCATGATATGACCGCTTAATCGTGACCCTGGCCGTATCCATGGTGGATTAGATGGGCCTATTTATTTTCAAAGGGCAAAAATAAAGGCGATGCAATCGCTTCACGGTTGATAGATATATACGGTGCGCATGAAATTAAGAAATTAAAGCGCGGTAGTGCGCGATAATACCGTTTTAAAACGACCGAGTAATGTCGCATCGGCCCTGTAAATTGTTGAAATAAGCTGCAGAGCGCATCCTGTGTCCTACTTATTAGCTTTTGACTGGTCAAATCATGAGTAATAGAGCGTGTATACGAAGAGGTGACAATATTGTGAGGAGAAACTAACACATCCTTTTTATGTTAAAATGTGAAGTATCCATATTTTATTACTTAATCAAGATGCACACACTTTCAGCAACGTCAATTTTAATCAAAATGGCATGCTCTGAGTTACGGGGTTTCTCAAAACGTTGGCTCCTCAGTAATCTCATTATTTTGCGTATAAATATCTTGCTCTAGAAATTCTTTTCTCATGAACTTCAATAAGGGCAGACTTTCAGGTGTTCGTCCATGGGAGAGTAAAATATAATAAAAGTTACTATCATGTGGTAAATAAAACAATTGTGTAGATTTAAAGAGGTAGATTTTACAATGTGATAATCAATTACGTGTCCTTTTTAAGACAGTACTAATGTCTACACGTATTTCAACGACGCAATGCACGATTTTAGCAAATAACACCTTGATAATTTGTTTCTAAAACTATCAACTAGCTGCTAATTCATCTATCAAAAACATGATAATCCGCTCCGTTTCATTAATAATAGTGAAAAAATGTATTTCCACGATGCCTTTAACAAATAACATAGAGAAAAGAAAATAAGACAATGAAACAACTATAACTTCGAGAGCTATAAAGGCCTCGAATAATTACACATTTTGAATACATTTTCCTATGCATGGACGAAGTGCAGAATCGAACGGCACTGTCTAGTGACAATACAGAAATAGGTAACAATTGGCTTATAATATTAACCATAGTAAAAAAATGATGTTGCAATGAATAAATGCTTACCACTGTTCCAGATGAATCAATGAATTACTTACAATGTGGCAGCATATTCACTGCACTCGTACCTGATGATGTTCAATTTGTAAGCCTAATTCTAAGCTACATTCGGTGAATTCACATGTTAATGCCATCAGCGATTATATTCCAGTGGGTTACCTCATGAAAGTAAACGTTAAGTAACACACGTGTTTGAGTTACAGGAATTTGCACATTTTTCAGTCGATGATGCTGAGATGATGAGAAATTAGAGGCATTCGAGATGCTGGCGCTGAGGAGAATGAAAGGGATAGCAAGATAGGGGATGTGGAGGCCTTGAATATGATGTGGAAAAAAATTGTCCGTGCAAATTAAAATAGGGGAAATTCAGAATATGAAGGAAGTATCCAGAGGAAACGGAAATCCGAAGAGTGTCAGGGGGAGAACGGATCAGCGAATATGAGTTCCACGTGCCTTAAAGCCAGGTATATTAAATGTACGAAAAACATTTCTTGTACTACAAATGGATGGTTGAGGTAGAATTACATGGATATTTAGAACTTTCCGAAGCCTAAAAGTAATAGTAGAGTACTTATGATGATACTTCCGACTGAGCTCGGCAACGCCTTTCGCTGTCATTTAACGTTTTCGGACATGTCCGGTCAATTCAATTTTTTAGTCAATCCCACGCGCAAAATCCCCAGAATCATCACGCAATCTGCTCCTCAACCGTGGATTTATATGGAGACGAAGAAGTTCACGCCAAGACGGAAAAATTCAGAGATCCGGACTGGCGCGGCGCGCCAGTAAATCGGTACTTCTCGTGATAAATTGCAGACTCACGGCCTTATCTTGCCCGCTGATTCCCTCACCGCTCTGGGGACGGAATGACCAAACTGGGAGATAGGGACGGGATGCTTGTTCACGTACACAAACACGGCGTCATCCACACGTACAGATCTGTTGGGCGAAGGGTATAGGGTACGAGACTGCTCTGAAGGGTTTACAGTTTGCAGCCCACCCTCCATGATTAGTGCCGAGATCTGGGACCGAAATTTCGCGCTATGAGGATATGCCCAAGGGTAACGTATGTGGTCCTAACCTGAGTGCCGAGTAAAGTAGGGCTGAGACGAGGATTGCCGTTTGCCTAAATCGAACGTAGATGTCCATTGGAAACGAAGAACGCAACCCAAAGTCTTCAATCCTACACGAATGTCTACACATTTATTCGATGGAATATACCTACTCATTGGTAACCGATTAGTTTGATTGGACCAATCCAATGTAGGAACTGACGGCCTTACACTGACAATAAAAACATTCCTAAACAAAATCTTCCAACCATATAAATATAATGGTTGTGAAAATACAAACTTTAACGTCAATATCTGCTTAACTATTGCACATAACATTCATATAAGGCGCTAAAGTTCATCATTAATAGAAAAATCTGAAAATTATCAACTTTGGTTGCACGAGGCAATATAAAAAGCAAAATATGGTGAGGGAATAGGTAATGTTCCTCAAAAGAATTTAATTTGCATCACGTAACATCTTTGGGGGTGATTACGCCATTCATTAGAGTTAATGGGGATAGTTAGTCAATACTCGATTTCCGTGCTATTACGATGAACGTGGTAACGTTCAGCTTGATTAATATACTATCGATATAGCCCGAAATAAAATATCTTGTTTATACAAGGTTAAAAATTATTTGTAATCCGTTCATGGATTTAAAATATGATTTAAAGTTTTATTAACGCCTAAAGTACAGGAGTAGTATTCCCTGATTCTGCACAGCTTATTCTAGTAAATAATTCATCATCATATTATGAGAGAGTTCGAAATTTTTTCCACCCAAATTTAATTATACCCTTAACGATTTCAACGTTTCAGCGTCCATATTATAGGTAATCATGCTAATACTGCTGAAGCTTGAGTAATTGCTGGTTTGTCATTATATTATGTAGCTTTTCCATGAATTGATGCCGCAAACAGTTGACATTATTGACAAATGGATAAATGAATGCAAAGTCACCAAATGGTAATTTAATGGTTAGATAGATAGTTTCAGTAATACGCTAACTTCGGGTCTCCGCAAACTTCAATAAGTAATGCAGGACATTCATTAACAGAAATATGATTTTTTTCATTTGCATCAGCACTGCCGGTGTAATGTGCAAATATTGAGAATTTTTAACGCATTTAATATATTTTGTGCAGCCGTCATTCTAGAAAACTGGATTCATCCAAAAAAAATACCATTAAAGTCGTTAGCGTAAAAAAATCATATATTTTGTGGCAGATTGGAATAAAAAGTGAAGTTAACAACTACTTTAAGGCCAAAAAGATAATAAATTTAAATACTGACAGAGTATGCCATTAAAATGCAAGGTAAAGTTAGAATCTTCATATGACATTCACTGCTCTTGCTCCTGACGAATTGGTCACAGCTACGTTTAGGCGAATATTTCCGTTAGCCATTCCGTTTCGGATTCTATGTTAAACGTGTACCAATACCGCAGAAGGATATTAAACCGATCTAGCTATTATTACAGCTTATTTTCTCTAACCATATTACTCAATAACAAAGACAACAATGAAGTCTATGAAAAAAATGATCACAGTATGAGAATACAGTCAATGAAAAAAGTGAGTATGTAATGTCCATTTGTGTAATAAGACCACGCCCAAACAGTGTTTCAAGCCAGTCAAACGTTTCGGTTCAAGAGGATAACGAACATAAAAATCATGGGAATATTATGTTAACCACGCCAGAAACAGGAAATTATGCATTAAACAATGAGACTGGAAAGGTCTCAACAAATACTACGGACGCTTGTTTTGACAATGGTGCTGTTTCTTACCAAGAGGAAGAAGAGAGGAAGAACTGGAAATGTTGGATTGTAGTCTCATCAGGAGCTCATTAGAAACAATTGGGAAATGATATGCAAATATAAATTCATTCGATGATGCCTTGGTAACTCATTGAGTCCAATGGGAATCGGGAGGGAACCTAAATAAGCGTTCACACTCATTATATCGATGTAACATAGAGAGGGCAAGATTAAAAAGTTGATTCAGCGAGACGATAAACATATTACTGTTATTAGAATGTTGATGAATGGCGCCCACGATAAAATGCAAAAACAGTTTGGAATCTTAGATCCCCTTAACACAAAACTATACCACAGGCTGGCCTGGTACGGTTTTTTTTACAGCTTATCATAGTTTTCATCTTCACCTCATTGAGCCAAATAATCGGGAGTGGTTCACTGCTCGAACCTGGAATACTCATGTATTTCTTTCCAATTTTATTATCTTACCGGCTATTCATTGCCAACATACTCACATGGTGCCATGACAATTTTTAGAGGTAGGATTCACCTTTTTTTAACTCGTCGCTGCTTATTTGAGCCGTTCATTTCACAATAACTAATACTCCATCCTTTAACGACACCATAAATGTCAGATCGGATATACTCACTATATTTTAATAACTCTTTTCCTATTGAAACAAGTCGAAATTATTTGGAAAATTTATGAGAGCCACGGAAAGCTAGGAAAAACTCCCAACAACAGGAACCACATTAAGGCGTGTTGAACGCAGAATAACTAGTTAAAGAATGGCACACCCACTCCTTTTTAATTGGGTTTATTTTATAAAAATGGTATCTGTATGGACAAAAACGTCATATGTAGGTAATTGTTGCTAGTAGGCGAGATTTTTACAAGTGATGAGTTGCCGTATAGTGCGTGAATATTTCCCCTTTCTCTCGAACGATTGTCTTCTGTAAGGAAAATTAAAAAATTGGAATCTCATGGAATAAAAGTTAAATTGATAACAATTAAAAGTGAATAAAAGAACACCCACACGCGATATAAATCGCAAACACGCGGCCGACAAACGCCGCTTTGAATGCTGCCTAACTCTACTCCCCCATCTAAACAGAGTTTCGCGTGGACATGGCGTGTAAACCGGCCATTATCGCATCCAAAGTTACGGGTAGGCTTAGCCGGGATCTGTGGTGGTAAGAAGACGGGGAGAGCGGTGCAAATTCAATACAAGCTAGTTTGGAAACTTTTGTGGCTATAAATTGGAAGCGGCGGTTTCCAATGCAATAACTCTTGTCAGTCGACCAACTTAAGCATCCTCGATTACGCAGGAACACAAAAAAATTACAAAAGAGATCAGGAATATGTCTAATCGATTGGATAATAAGGTGCCGAGGAGATAACCTCCAATAGTGACGACCTATTTGGAAAAATGGGAATTTCCTATTACTGGGACAACGGGGAAGTAAATGATAACGATGGAATAAATGCCAAATCAATGTACAAGGATGCTTAAAAAATCGAAAAATAAAACTCGTACTCACCATAGAGGTAGAGCCGTATAAGGAGGAGGCCAAGGATTGAAATTCTGGATCGGCTGAGTGACAGCATCTTGGTCCAGTGCAGCATCAGGGCTGAGGGTCTAGTAGATGTACCAACACAGGACATTGGCCACAGCTGTGACAGGATCTTCAGAGCCAAGGGGTGATTTTCACCGGATAGCGCAGTAGGCGAAATCAACAACACTCGCGGAGACGTTCATTTCACTGCAGGCATATCAAAGACCAAAGGGTATCGAGATGATTCAAAATATATTGGTGTAACTTCTCACAATATTAAAACCGAGCACAACGCAAAGGCAGTGCTCAAACAGCTGAGCAATGGACACTATGAGGAAGCACCAAAATATTAGATGAGAAAGTCAGTCAAAACTTTTGCAGACTATTTTTACGTGTGGTAGAATTTATATTCTCGTAAGCAACTAAATGAAAATGCTATCTTCGAATGCTTACGTGCGTAAATATCACGATCGATGTCGTCCTTGTCGAACATTTTTTTCAAGCAGATGAAATTTGGAAGTGAGTCACACTTCAGGCCTACTTCATACGATAGTGGCAATTTAAATGCTAGCGGAAATTCAGCGCAATATTGGTTCTTAAGATGGAAGTGGAGAATACTGAAGCACTGGAGCAGTTCGGCAACGAGACTGCTTGGTGGAACTGCCAATGAGGTGGAAACTGCTTCTTCGATGCTGCTGAAGCGGCTGAAGAAATCCAATTCAGCTAAAAAAATCGGGTCAACTGCGGCAACTAAAAGCCGTCAGAATGAGGGCGCAAACGCAATTGGAGTCATCCCTGGAGGAAACGCAGTTCCCTCGTTTGCACTCGCGAAAACTGCAGACGCCAAAGGATAAGAAGTAAGTAGTTATTTTCGCGCTTTTTACATTTGTTGTCACGTCTCGAGAGGCGGAGCGTCAAAATTCCCCCATGGGTCGCCCAGATCACTTCGAGTGGGGACCTGCCCTTCTCTAGACGGGAGCACGTTTGGAGTTGTTGAGGGTCACGGTGGGGAGAGAGGGGAGGAGGGAAGAACTAAGTCTCCCCAGCCAGTGGCACGAAGGAGCCTTACCGGGTTTGGGTGCTAGTCTATCCTTCTCTGGGATGAGGCTCGTCACCCGGGTAAACTACCGGCGATCACCAAGACTCCAGCGCCAGTAAAGAACAAACACAAACCCACACACTCACACGAAAGCACACGAACATTTATGTACGTATTTTTTTCGTCCCTGCGCAAAGGCTTACACAGGTCTCTTGAGGGCCACTACTGAAATTCTCCACTTGAGATTCCAAGTGTGAAAATCTCTCCCGTTTCCTTTCTTCTTAAGACGCCACTCCTCTCCGTGCTACTGCGAAATTCACAGCACGCGGTCCCGATCACCTGGAGGGTTTTTACTGGTTTTTCTTTTACCGTATGTGTTACCGTCCTATGCCTCCAAAACACTCCTTTCTTGAAGGAAAAATTTTTCCTCTCGATGTAATCGCCTTCCACTCCAATCCCGTATTCTTTTTTATGTTGTATTTCTTCCGTGGAGCCTCTCCTTCAGTCTCTCCCTGAAGTTAGGAGCTACCAAGAACTCCTCCCCATTGATATCTTACAAGCCCCTCGGCAAGGAAGAAGTGGACGAAAAAGAGGAAGATGATGGGTGGGTGCACGTGAGTGGTATCCTGCTCAAATGTTTTGCCCTCAATGAAAGAAAAAAACAGAGAGGGAATAGGCGTTTTGACCCTATTCAACTCCAGATCTTCGGAAGTGTGACCGATTTCAATCCCAACCGCGTAAATTTCCTGAACCGTTCCGTGAACTGAAACCTTCAAGAAATCCAGAAAATATTCATCATAAATTCAATGGTTAAAATACAATGTCAATGTTTTCCCTTTCACCTTCTGTGGCTTTTCGTATCCTCTCAAAACCAACACTGTGTTATGGCATTTCTCATCAAATACTCCTCAAACAGATTGTAATGTTTACGGAGAAGAATAAAGTGAAATAAAATCCATGGACAAAGCATGATAATCAATGAGACGCCTTAGAAGGAAACTTTTCGTCCTCTTCTTCACGACTTCACCACGAAAACAGGAAACGACGATTGAGTGTACTCTTCTTTCCTCCAATCAGACCCGTGGGTAATGTTACTCAGCGAAGGCTGGCTAATGTTCGCACTTGCTGCGTCACAATGGACCCCGTTGTGCAAATAAATAGCGAGAACTTTTCCGCCACGCCCGCAACGGGCCGATGTAACGGCGTTTAGCAGATCTCCCTCTAAAACACCGAACTCTGGGGAGTTCCCGATTGCGTAAACAGATGCGATATCGCTGGATGGCAATCGATTTCCTTATAGACGTTCAAAATTCGTTAATAACTACCCTATTCCAATTCCGAACCGATTGCCCAATTCCAAGGAGACGAAAGGGCTAGCAAAAGCTTGGTCTGCTGAATCTTAGGGTGGACCGGCTTACAGAGACTCGGCGGCCCACAGAAAACTCCCCCACCCAAATTCCTCTCCCTCCTTTCCGCCTTCTTCTAAGCCTTCTGTCCCAATTCAAGCGCCCATATCAGCCTCAGCACTCTTCCCCCTTTCCTTAATCATTGCATACACTCTTCCACCTTTGTATTAGCCAACGCAAAACCCGCCAACTGACACCTACCACGGGTGTTGTCGTCGCAGTTCTTGAAGTAGCATGTCATGCACAGAACACGAAGGTTGAACAATCCTCTTCCCCGCGCTAGTTTTAGTTTACTCCACTGCACTTTCCTTGAAGGCCAAGGCCTTAATGTCTGAGCGGGAAGTCACGAAACACTTTCAGGGTTGCCGAGGTCCAAGAAGACGCCTCGCACTATTTCTTATCTCCGAAACGGGAAGCGCTGAACGATGAAAAAAATCCTGAGTCTTCCTTGTCCCTCCAGTCGACGCGAATGGGAGGAGAATGCTGTCACTCGAGGAGCGGAGGAAGCGTAAACGCCCCTTTTATGCGGAGCGGAGGGATCGGAAATACAAGGAAAGAGAAAGAGAGGGAAAGACCCGGCTCTTCCACTCACAACCAACCGTGCGCACCGAGATGACGAGCCGTGGAAAAGTTTTGAGAGAGAGGAAGAGAGAAGTACTTCAACACACCTCGCCTCTCTTTTTGACAACACTCCCTTTTTTCACCCGGAGAGTCACGGACGTGGGTGGTCCGATGGGACGGCGGTCAGAGAGGGTCGGTGGGGATGGTGGGGGGAAATTAAAGATGGAAAAATCCGACTGGGTCGGGGTGAACTGTGAGATGCCCTCGGCGATCAGCACGGGAGTAGCACGGGATTCGCACGGGTGACGACGGCGGCGAAATCACACGGCTGCCTCTCCCTACGCTCGAGAACATGCAGCTGGGCCCTGGCGTCGCGGCGGACACGAGAAGACGGCGGCGCGCTCAGCAAACAGACGCGACACGGCGGAGCGTCGTGCCATAATATCAGCGATGCCCCTTGCCGGCATACCTGCGAAGGTCCGACTGTTCTCCGCCGAGTCGGGTCGGTATCGAGAGAAGTCGGGGAGGAGGGAGGGGGGAGGGATGAGGGAAAGGAGCAGGGGGCATGGTGTTGTGTGTATGTGTGAGAAGGAGGGGGGAGAGACAGTGAGAGAGACCCCTTCCTTGGTTGCACTTCCCATCCTCCTCCAAAAGTCCCCTAGGAGAGGAGGGGAGGGGCACGGGACGAGATTCGCGCCAGCGCAGCAACCGGGACGGTTCACGCAGGCGTCGAGCATGCTGGGAAGGGTGAATGGGGGTTGGTGGGGTGGCGAGGGATGGGGAGAGAGGGGAGGGTCGGGAGAGGGCAAGTGCGCGGGAATGAGTGGGTGTGTGGCAAGGGTGTGTGGCTCGGAATGAAGGGGGCAAAAGATGCGGGACGAGGGATGATCAGGAAGAGAAAAATGAAATGGAAAAGAGATACATTTGCCGCGCTTTCTGCTCCAGAAGAATGGATAAATAGGTAAATATGTAATAAATATTTAATGGGTAGGGGAATTGAAGTAAACCAAATTTTACTCAATTTAATAAGTCCTGTAGGAAGATATCGGAAACTACCTACTTTTCAGCTCAACATGGTCACCTCGCGTAAGCTGTAGGAAAACGCACCCACAACAAAACTCTGTGTTTTGCCTGAATAATATTTGTGTACGTATTACTAGTTCTAATATGACTTGTTCTCATGGAGTATGGTACCTACATAAACTATAGATGACAACACATATGAAGGAGGAGAGGGCAAGACAGGCAAGATTTGGAAAACCAATCTTCTGAAGGGGAAGTGTTTGTTTGGGAAGGAAAGCATAATGACTATGAAAAGCAGAAGAAAGAAGATTAAATTCAGTAAAAGAGCTTCGGAAAAGACGTCATCCAACCGTATGAGAAAGGAAAAATACGTTAAATTTATGAATTTAGCTACAAACCAAAAAGGCAACCAATATTAAGTTTTACAACTAACAATATCAATACTTTGCTAATTATTATTTTAATGACATATATACTGCATTGTACTGGGGTTTTCGATTACGGTATCTTGATATTTATTATGGTAATAATTTTTCCTGCTGTTGGCTGACTAACAATCTGCCCAATACAACTGAGGTTCATTCATAAACTTTTCAAATATTTTTCTACTACGGTAATGCATTATGTAAACTCCATTTAGCATATGAATAACAAACGTTGAACGTAAAGAAGAAGAATTTTACTTTTATATCGCGTTTTTAAAACATTTCTCTTAATGAATAATGAATGATAGTTCTTGGTACTTGGTAGGTATAGAACTTGATAGAACTTGGTATTTCCACAATTATTTAACTCACACTACGACCATCGTTTCGACGATTAATGCCATCATCAGGTGTCGTCATCACTGATGATGACGTTAATAAGTTAAATATGTGCGTTAAATAATTGTGAAAATACCATGTTTATTCTATCATTCATTATACATGAAAGCAAATTCCATAAAGTAACTCCTGAAACCATCAACATTTCTCTTAATTTAATCATGGAATAAACTGGGCAAGAGTAACGAGAAAAAAAAAAAGAAAATTGAAAGATGATAATTTTTTAAGATGAGCATGGAAATAGCATTTGGACCATGGGTTGGGAAGAAAGGACTAAAACACAAGGGATAAAAGGAGAACGAAAGGAGAAAGAAGAAGAAACGAGAGGAGCAGTTTTCTTTCCTCCTCCTCGGTACGATAAAGGGGAAGAGCTGGGATGATGGGGATGGCGATAAACAGGTTAAGTAGGGTGAGAGAGGAAAAGAGAAGCGCGAGAGAAGAGGGGCTGTAAAAGTATGTAAGGGATGGGAGGCGGCATATGCGCGTTACGTCCAGGGAGTCGACGTAGGCGCGATGCGGGTGCAGTTCTGGGGAATGGGTGATACCTTCCTGGGAACGTATGATAGGGAGAGAGCCTCGCAGGGATGGTTTGGGGTTGAGGGCCCCCTCTAAAGAAGGCTATGGCGTCAAGTGCCGAGGTGTAAGGACGTATTTACCTTTCACATTTATGTCTCTCCTGCCTTGAGCGAGGAAGATGAAAGAGGAATGACGTCTTGAATTGCCTAACATGTCGCTTCCCTGGACCGTCGACCAACCATCACCCCCCCCTAAGATGTCGAGATAAAAAAATACTTTCTACTTCCTTCCTAATACTTTTCAACACCACGCTGTGGGGTCGATCTGCCGTCTAAAACCACCAAAAAAAAGTTAGCCTATCGGCGGACTTGATTAGATTAGATCAGTTAAATTGTATACGGCAGCTTGAATAGGTCACGAAAGACGAAATCTTCCATCGCTACCACTGGAAACGATTCCCCCCTTAAATTATTTTCTCCATAAGTTCAACAGATACCCTCGAACAAAGAAATCTTTTGTAAAATCTCTATTGTATTTTTCTTATTATTCTCTTTCTTTGCCTTGTTACCTTAAATAGCGGTCTTTGGTTTCTACTTTGTCATTTATCTTTCCTATAGGCCATCATGTTTCACGATACTTCTACTTATTCACATTTCAAGCACCTCCACCAAATATCTATCACAGTTCAGTTTGGAAGACTCGATAGGCTTTCCTCATAAGAATTAAGAGTTCTTGGCATCATTGTAAGCCTTTTCCCAAATTGCAAATTACCAAAGAATTTATTTTCTGCTACCACGCTTGACTTCTCCAAAAATACTGAGCAAGATGATACAGTGCGCTGCCAGTTCCATGTTTAATCCACATAAATTCATGTCAATATTTTACTCCTCTCTTAGGCTTAATCTTAGTACTTGAGTTTTATATGGTTACTTCTTCATCCCATGCTCTACGCAATGAGCCGGTAACGCGTCTATCAAAGGCAAACACATCTTGGTTGACTGGCTACTCCTTCGTCATCCCTAGTTTTTACTAATGTAACCCATTATTCCTCTATCATATCTCCTGAAGTTAGCTCTCCACACCCCCTCTCGTCATATACGGAAAATAATTCTGGAAAGAGAATACAATTATGACTTGTTCACCACCCTATCAATGGTCATTTATTATACTTATTTACTGGATTCTTTGTGGTTCCCTATTGCACTCTACCACAAATTTTAGCAAAAGAAAAGAATCAAAATGAACTTAAACATATTTTACACATGACTACCCGATAGGGTATAGAGGTCAGATTATTGCGAAGACTAACGGACCTAAAGGCAAAAGCCGTGAAGATAAAAGCCAGGGTACAATAAAGAAGAATGAATGAGATGCTTCGACATAGCCTGAATGGAATCATGTGCAAAGCAAGGATTTACACAATGCCCTTAATTTTTAACCCCCCCCCCCCCTCGATAAACAAAATAAGTGTTGAACAGACTTCAGAAGTGAATATTGTTAGGGGGAAACTAGTATTTGGCGATTTTCCTTCAAATAGATGCACCAAAAAAAGACGGATGGGCCTCTAAGAATGTCTGTAAATATCAAAAGATTAGAAACAAAGAAAAAAGGTACTGTGAAGATATGAGATTCAGGCTGATAATAAGAACACAAATAATGTAGCAGAAGAGCACAGGGTAGGGCCATAGTTAAATTTTGATCACAAGATCGGAAAGGGGAAAGGGTATAGCTGTTTGGGAAGCATGGAATCCGTTGACGAAGAGGAGAAAAATTAATTCGAATAACAGCACAGGAGGAGAGAACATTTCTCATTCTTCCGAAAGAAGAATCTAATGACGACTGAAAATGCAAGCAAGGAAAGAGTAGTACGTTCATTTGGCTCAAACTATGGTTAGTTTGGCGCAATATGCAAAATGTTTTCCATATTACACACATTCATTTCATGTATTCTTTAGTGATTCTTCGAAAAAGTTTTCTTATAATCTTTTTTTGCATCACAAAAATTCTGATTTAATATGCTTGCATTAGCGCACCTATAGTATCACTTCTTGTGAAATATTTCTTAGTAAACTGCCGTGCATTGATAAATACTTAGTCGGTAGTTTTAATCATATGGTTTTAGAAAAGAGAAGAAATTATTAAACGTGTTTGAATAGGATATTTTTTATACCGGAAATGAGATTGAAAAAGGTATTTCATACGCTTGCGCATGGTGTCTTGATGAGTTTAGAGAGAATGATATTGAAGAGTTCGTATATACAGGGGTGCCCACGGGGGGGGTTTCATGGCGCAGAGTGCGCCATTGAAATTTTGGGGGGGGGGGGGCTCGCATACGTGTATTAGAGGGGAGTTACAAAAATAAAAGTAATAAAAGAAATTGATGCATAAAAATATAGGGTAAAAACGTACGTTGAGGGAAACCCACCTAGAGAAGTACATATAAAGAGAGAAGACGTGTGAACCATGTGAACTATTGTAAGATAATTCTGCTCTCTAGAAGAGCAGAATAGTATTTCTGGTAATTCAGGAAGCAGCTGTCAGCTATCATCGGTATAGTCAAGCTGGCGCGCGGCGGTGGCGTTCAGAACCAATCGACACTAATCGGTCGTTGTTGTGAGAGAGGTCTGCAATGCGAACAGCAGTATAATTTCGTGGACTTATATATCCACGATTGTTATAAATGCTGGATTTAATTATGCTCTTTTTTCCCGCCATTTTCATCGTGCAAGAAGGAAGTACTTGCATGACACAGTGCATTGAAATGGCTGACAGAGTGGAATCCTAACTTGTGTCACCGACGGAATCCATGTAATATATTGTTCATCTCCATGTAATCTGTTGTTCTTTAGTTATATATTAAATGGTTGGGAATGAACTCAGAGTATCTGTGTTCGTATCCGACATTTGGTGACAGTGACAGTACAAGAGAAGATATAACTATGGGCAGCATGGAAAAGGCAACTAAGTCTCGCAAAACGATACGGAGATCTTTCACGCGAGTGTGCTGCAAGTTTGACGCTTTACTAAAGTCAGGGGAGAAAGAGTATTACAGCTTTCTATGTGTGGTGCAGTTCGCATACATTCGCTCTTGTAATTGAGAAATCGATTGAAAATTGTTCCTAAATCAGAGATTTGTTTAGTATTTTAGAAAGGCCTGTACCGTTTATTCAGTTCTGGTCATAAAAGGCATGATTTGCTCGTTGATAAAATGTCTCATAAAGATCAACAAAGCGAAAAACGAAAGCGTATCAAAGGAGTTCAAATAACAAGGTGGACCAACAAGGCAGACGCTACTAAAGTGGCAAACAGCTGTTTCGAAACAATCTTGACTGCTTTGGATGACTTGCATGATGGAAGAAAATTTGACCGAAAGTGACCCTTGCTTCTTGTCTGAAGAAAAAGTTAAACACATTTGATGTTGCAATGGCATTACATGTACCTCAAATTCTATTCAATGTAACGATTCCGGTCACAGTGACGCTTCAAGGTGTGGTGACAGAATATGGCGCTGTAAAAGGGAGCATAGAGTGTTAAAAGTAAGATAGATAGTGTGAGAAGTGAAATAGCCAGGGAAAACATGTATGAAAAGTGTATGGAGTTTTTTCATAAGCATGATGTGCCCGGCTCCGGCCTAAGCCGAATCAGGAGAAAAAGGTTTTATGGATATAGTGGGGATTGATGAATCGATCTCCGATCACTAGCAAGATCAATAATAGAGACTAAAGATTGAGTGAGGCATGGACGATGAGAGCAGCGGAGAAGAAAAGGGTGGAAGCATTCGAAATGTGGTGCTACAGAAGAATGCTGAAGATTAAATGGATCGACCGAGTAAGTAACGAGGAAGTCCTAAGAAGAGTAGGAGAAAAGAGAAGTCTGCTGAAAACTCTAAAAATAAGAAAGGACAACTTAATCGGCCATATCATGAGACATGATGGCCTGATGAAGACTATCGTCGAGGGAAAAGTGAACGGGAAGACTGAAAAAGGCAAATACATGGAACAGGTTGTGAAGGATGAAAAAGAGAAGAATTACGCTACAATGAAAAGGTTGGCCGATAGAAGAATCGAGTGGAAAGCTGCGTCAAACCAATCCTAGGATTGTTGACCAATGATGATGATGATGAAAGATTGAGATGTATTTAAAAATCCTTGATTCGCTGAAATTTAACTGACCACTGATTTCCTGACCATTGCCTTAAAATGTACAGCAAATGAGTGAGGCATGGACGATGAGAGCAGCGGAGAAGAAAAGGGTGGAAGCATTCGAAATATGGTGCTACAGAAGAATGCTGAAGATTAAATGGATCGACCGAGTAAGTAACGAGTAAGTCCTAAGAATAGTAGGAGAAATCTTAAGAAATCCTAAGAAACCCTAAGAAAGTAGGAGCCTAAACCTAAGAAAGTAGGAGAAGAGAGTACTTTTTCCCATGAAGAACTCCTGGATATGGAGCACAGTCAAGTGGAAACCGACAATATTAAAGACCTGTGCACGAACTACAAATGGGAATGTTGATGCAGTATGAGAAGAAGTATGTAGTTTCAGCGACCTCTACAAAGTTGTTGAGGAAAACATAGACATCACCGACATACTCGGGGGGACGAATAAAAAACAAAGATGTCACTACTCACCATCCCTCTGACGCAAGGTCCATCTATACCTATATCTTCATCCATCCTTCATCCTCTACGTCAGAGCAAGGTCCGTCTACATATACGGACCTTTCTCTAACATAGAGGATGAACAACAACAAGACAACTCCAATTCTGAATAAAAAGTGAAACATTTATGTGTCACTTAAGGGTTTCTATAGCATTCCAGATGTCTGGTCTACTTTTCAGGATTCAGACAACTAAAAGTAGTGTATTCCACGCTACTATCTTTGGCTGTAACACAGCGCTTGGCTGATAGATCCATGAGCAGGACAAAAATAGTAAAAACAGACTTAGATCATGTATGGGTGATGAATGGCTGTCAAACCTTTTGGTTCTTTCGACAGAGCTGAAGGGCAAAGGCCTAGCCAAGTTGACACACCGGTTCCGGTAAGACCACCGAAGTTAAGCAGCGTTGGGCCGGGATGGAGATCTGATGGGTTACCCCCTCCATACCTCTACCACGGTGTTCTTGTCTCCTACCTGCGAGTGGCGGGCAGGTTAAATGTGGGTTGGCACAATGGATCTAAAGAGGTCTAAGTTCCAGGGGGGCCCAGAAGGTCCCCGCCCACCCCTCTAATTTACATTTCTTACGACAGAGAGAGACGCCTTTGAAGTATTTCTAATACAGACATAATTTAAAATTTTTCTAGAACAACTTCATTAAGAAAAAAATTATTGTCAACGCGTTTAAGCTGCATCTGGAATGATTGATGAAAGTAATGCAGTTTTCTATGTGATGGAAATAATATGCTGTGATATATCCTAGGAATTTTTATAAGTAATACAGCCTTAATTTTGCATTTGATTCGATCGCTTATGCTCAACACTACATACAACTTTGGATACGGGTCATAATTAGATATGTAGACCTGTCCACTGTATGACTACTCGCATTACTGCTTACGTTAATAAATTATTCCATAAGTAGCTAATGAAAATTGAATTATAATTTTTTACATTCAGACGTTATCTTTTATAAATAGTACCAGAACAGAGTTTTATACATGCATGTGTGTTTTTGTCTTAATCGAGTTATTTAATTTAGTCATCTGTTTCAAAAACAAACGTAATAAATCAAAATATAACTATGTGATTGTTTATTAGTCCTACAAAAAAGGTAGTAATGGAGAAAGGTGAGGTTGATTTGCAGGACATTTCCGATTCAAAGATGCTTGTCACTTTAAAAGTTTAGTCGAGTCATCAGGTTTGGGTAAGGGTGAGCCGTCAAGCTTGAGGGGGGTGGGCACTGGGCCTTATTAAAATTTACACAACTGATATGGAGATATTTAAGTTGCTCACAGTAGTTTTCAACAATTTATCTTCTTCCTCTTCCCTTTCTTAAACGATAAATCTCGGGCACAATATTAACTATAATTTCAGAAGTCATTATCTGGCAATAATCTCGTAAAGTTCAATGCTGAGGTACATACAAGATTATGACGAAAAGTCTTGTAATTCAATTCTTGGAAGGATTCTAACAATTGAATCAATTTCCTCATGACAAAATGCCTTTTTTCTCTTCATAGGACATAATTTGGCACCACGAAAGAATGAGGTAAGACAATTGCTTGTAAATTCTTTCCAAAGCGCAGAAAAATGCACAGTTGATTTTCCAGCTACTACTAAATAATCTAAAAAAACACGATTTTCGTAAGAAAGCCATCCTTAAGAAGGATCTACGCAAGAAGTTCACAGCACAATTTTCCATACCTCTAACAATCCTCAGAGGACGTGTAGTAACGTATTTTGTAACATCAGCAATTTCGTATTTTTACCCATGGGCCGGAAATTAATTTGTTATGCACCTGTGAGCTCCCTTAGACTTCGGTATTGCGGCAGATTTTCAATTGCCTTTTCAGAGCTTGTTGAAATGCTTTTGCCTCCACATTCAAGATATCTAGGAATAGATTTTAGACGTCAACTCGTAACCTTGACAAAGCTGAATAACACCTTTTTTCAACATCGTTTGCATCAGGAAAGAAAAAAGTCCTTTTGCAATTTATTACCTGCGTAATAGTGCGAGGTATTTCTGAAACTTATGGATAACTGAAATGATTAATTAGTATATTTCCAAAACCATATGCCAGCATCACCTTATACTGTAGCTAAAATATGCATGGAATAACAGAAAGACATCATTCTGGATGCTACAGTAAGCCATTGATTTTGGAACAGCAACATAAAGTCTCACTTCTCCTCATGAGTTGCAAAATATTAGCGCCTACGATAAAAGAGTGAAAAACCAAGGCATTTTGAAGTGAAGAAAAGTTCAGAATTGCTAAAATATAAAGTTTATTCCTGAAGAAAATTTCGCTATCAAGAAGCCACAAATAGAATTCCGGATAAAATTATGTTTGTGAATGTCATGAATTGAAAAAAATATTGCTCAGGAAGTGGAAGGCCACTGAAAATCCGATGAAATGGCGAATACAAAAGTTTTTTTTGTATCTCAAGATTTATTAGGAATTTATAGGTGGATGAAGAGCAGAAAAAACGAGAAAATTGTGCATACAAAGTGAAAGATTTCATAAAGAAGAACGAAATATAAATGAGAGAAATCGAAAGAGCTAAGAAAAATACTTTGAAGGACCTGAAATGAAGAGGACTCGGAAATAAATACTGTCTGAAAACGCTTAGCCATATTTAAAAGAGAAAAGCAAGAAAGCTAGGGAGATAGGCAAAATAAATACAGAGAAGGTGTTAGAAATGAGCAGAGGAACTTTACTGCTGACAGATTGCACCAGAGACATGCTACGCCACGCTTCATCCTAGACAGTCACCCATTCCTTTCTCCTTAACGTCCCCAGCCCCCTTTAATAAGTTTTCTCCTGCGAATGCACTCCTTCATAAAAATGACTGTCATTCGAGCATCGCAGGAGATAAACTGTACATCCTCCAAAATGATACTAAAATAGTTACATCGTTACAAACACTCTAGCTTGGTTACTCCTACTTCTAAATTTTATTTGATCCACTTTTTTCATGGAAATCTCTTTAATTTATTATTCCATGCTTTATCCCCTGCTTTATCCCCTGCTGCATCCCCTGTCTCTGCTGCTAGTTTGTACAAAGTCTAGTATAATGTGTAGGCTCTTTTTATACTGCCTAAGCAACACATAACAAACCCTACCGACTTAAAAAAACCTCCCCCTAGGTTTACTCTCCTGTTAAGCTTCTATCACGCCCCTCTCATAATTTTCTCGAAAACTTGGCATTGAGCATCCATGCGTAATTACTCGTCTTAAAACCATGAGTTTAGACGCTCCCTTTACCGCCCACACTTCTGCCTTATGGACACTGCATAAATACCGGAACATATCCCTCTATTCTACTTTTATTTTTCGCAATATTTCCATTAATTTTCCCAATTTTTTCATGTGAACACCCAAAAAAATGTATAAAACATATTCAAGAAAACAGTGAATCCTATGTTCCACTCTAATAATAATCTCATCACCACAGCTGCATCAAGAGTTGTCCTCTCTTTGCGACAAACGAACTAACCTTCACAAATAATTCACTTCCCCTCTCTTCAATTGACAGTGCAAGGATCGACCATCGCCGCATGCGAGATTAAGTTTTTAATCCAAAATTCTTCGCATTTCCTTGTATACCTCTTTTCCAGAATTGAGATATCTTTTGAGATGCCTTACATAAGCCAATAAATTCTTCGTTTTCACCAAGTAGCCCAGATTCTTTAGTAAATCTGATGGAATATTGTCTATCAATCCTTTTTAGCAGCCTACACTTCCTGCGCTGCCTTTTCATCTCACTTTTCAGTATTTTAGATCCGGTTCTTCATAATCTACAACACCTAGTCAATATTTACCCCTTCCGTTTCCGTCATATTCCGCCCCCTATTATCATTAGTGTACTGTTCTTCAATAACTTAACCAGCACTTAGACTTATCCCTGCATGTAATTGCAGTAACTACCTTCCCACGTCCTTTACCTAACCCTTTAGATTCAATTATAATTTAATACGCACCTTTTCCTTCTTACTGGAGTCTATTTACCCTGTCGTGTTGCCCTCTCCACCGCATCTCTTTTACCCAGTTGGTAACTTTCCTAAATGTATTTCATTTTACCTTCATCGTCCTTCTTCCTCGCTTATATTCTTTCATATCCTTCCTTTCCTCAATATTTTGAGTCATTTATATTTTTAACCATATTTTCTTTATAATTTTAGGACAAATGTTTTGATAGTAATGGCCCGAAATCACCATACTTTAAGACCGGGTTGGGAATCCGGTAGAATATTCGTTTAAAACCCTCCTTGGGTACTTGGTAATTCCACACAGATTTTTTTAAGTTTCGACCACACAACGGCATCATCAGGTCAGGTTCTGTACCTTGGAAACCTATGTCGTTGATTTAAATTCTGGTTAAAATTAACAAGCGTTCATTTGAATATGAAGTACCGATTCCTAAACGAATGAAACCACCACATCTTTAATAGGATGCCATGTGCGTTCAAGTGCTCTGTCCGTCGCCAGGGACATTTATTTTTTACACCCCCATCCTTCTTCCGGTCCCTTCTAAAAGTATCCATATGACTTCATCTTAGTTTTAATGCGCCTTTAAACCAAGAGAGACCTGAAGGCAATTATGAAATGTAGCGTCTTCTGTTCCCACTGTTTCCTCTCCTGCTCTTTATACTCCCGCTTTTATTTGTTTTCACTCTTCCTCTTCTGTCCCTGTTCCTTATCTCCGCCCATATATCTGTCCACAAACCCCTGGCATTCCCTCAGTTTCATGCCAACTTGAGCTCCATCTCCTACTTCTTTATATCTCTTTTCCCTTGTTTACTTATCAATCTCATCTAACATTCATTGCTACTAAGTTATTATTGTAGTCTTCATCTGCTTTTACGAATGTGTGCGACTTTTTTGCGCTGTTCTTAAATCCTTCATAGTATCACATTTGCTATCAGGTATCCGAACCCCTCATTTCATGAGTATCTAGGCCTCTGTTGGTATCTGAAACATATTCCGGTGATCATTTAATTATATTTCTTGCAGAACTCCAATACTTTCTCACCTCGATCATTTCGGATACCGACCCATGTTCCCATGTCTCATTTCTATCTTTCCCTTCCCCGACCACCTTTTTTCTATCTTTCGTTACCACAAGGTGTTTCCTTTACTAGACTTTATCAATCAATATATCTCCATCTGTTCATATATTAATTTATTTTTCTTTATGCTCCCCAATCGGCATTCGCACAAAGGTCCTAACTTGTTCTTCGGCTCCCTTCATTAAATAACTACTCTATACTTTGGGACTATAAATATTCCATCGCTGATCTATTCCGACATACACAGGTCTTTTCTCTAAAATTGTGTCTAATTTTACAGCCCTCCAACACTGGCTGAATTTCCCCCTACTTACACTATCGCTATTTATCACACCTATCAAATGAATCTATCACCACGCAAGAACCGCATTGTTATTAAAACCATTTTGCACAATCCAGATATTATATGCATCCAGCTAATTATTTATTTAGAGGAGGCGACCGTCAGCTAAAGCCATTTGCGCCATTTAGGATAGTTGGGTAATGGTAGGAACATTTCAGGTAATGGGGGAAGCATGGAAGGAAATCCGGCATCTGCGTACTCTTAACGACAGGTGCCAGGGGGACCACGGTTTAACGTCCTATCCGACGACGGATGGAGTCCTAAACCTGAAATGCCGTCCACGAGGCACTCATGTCGGGCAGCGTTGGCACTGAAAAATACACCGGGGAATCGAACCCGGACCCAAGGAATGGGAGGTCAGTATTCTAGCAACCACACCAACTCGATCCACTCTATGCATCCAGTCATGAAGTTTCTCTTCCCGTGGTATCATTCTATCATTCTAATTCCCTACCACTCTGGTAGTTTATTACATCTGAGATTTTTCCTTCGACCGCGAGGTATTAACCTTCTTCCCTGACGGACATGACACAAGGAACGGAGATCTTGAGCCTAGTGCTGCAATGGAGTCGTTTACCATATTTTTGTATTGTCGAATCTGATAGAGTTTGTAAAATAAAAAGGCCCGTATTTTTCCGTTTTCTGATCCGTCAATTATTTATCGAGTTATAAGCGGCGCAAAACTGATGTTTTTAACCCTTTCGGAAAAGTGGGTGTGGTGCAACCTCTGACGTATAAGGACTTCGTCCAATGACAACTGAGCCCGCGAAGCTACTACGCCTTATCGCAATGGGGAGACACAGTTGACTATGCCAATAGGACGGTTGCGACAGCATCTGTGCGAGCAGACCTTCCGAGAGTCCCCCTCCACTCCCTTCCCTTCAACGAAAAGCAGTCAAAAACGGGAGGAAAATGACGTCAATGTTATCACAGCAGCTTTTTCGGTGGGCGTCACCTTTTGCTTATTTTAATTTTTGATTTATAATTGGATGGTTGTGGTTATAAGATTAATTTTTCCACTAAAATTCTTTTTTTTTGTCTTCATCTAACGATTTCGAGTAGAAAATTGCGATTTCGGTTCCGAGTAAACGCCCCCATTTTCAGAACTGGATGGGAGCACTAAGAAGGGAGGGCATGAATTAAGGCAAACATACAAGAGCCATGTCATTGCATGGTCTGATTCATCGAGAGAAAAGCATGAAAAATCTCAACGTGCTAGGAAAAAGATTACCTGCATGGATTTTCGGAGAAATGCATGAACGAGTGCGTGGACATCAGCGTAGAAGCATCAGTAGTAATTATTCAGTGATTTCGACCCACAGCTACGAGATGAATCAGGTACGAAAGCTTCTACGGTGCGATGAAAATGAAGTATGCATATTCCCGGTTTCACCGCGTAGTCGCTGAAATGGCAGCAGTTTTGGTAGCATTCCAGCAGACGTCTTCAGCTCGAAGTGCTCGATGTCTCGTTTTGGCCGTTCTTATATAAGCCGTCCAGTGAAGTGTTTCCTCCCTGATTGGTTGACAGAGAGTTCACATTTCTTCGACGTGTAAGATAGGAGTTGGATTAAAAGTCTCTTCCAGGTGTTGTGGAGATGATGACCGTCTTCTCGGTTGAATTCTCGGTCTCGATTGAGGGTGTTTGCTAATTTCTAAAGCATCTCAAATTATCCTGGGAAAATGACGGGATTCTATGGCCTTAGTATCTTCTAAGTTGATGCTGTGACTGGGATATGACCACTTTCGCTCCACCACAGCGAAAGATGGGCATTTTTATTCACCTCAATGGCACTTCAGAGATCATCTTGTCTGTCTAATGCAGAACATCAGGAGACCACAATCGATCTCGTAGGCTCCTTTTTAGGCATGGGGTGGAATGAGGTCCTTAAGTCTCTCTAGGACTTTCCTGCCTTCTTAACGCACTTTCAGCAGGGCACATAATACTAACGGAGGAGTCTGGCGATCTTCTTAGTGATGCCTGTCACATAAGGTACAGTGGCATGAGTCACTGGTTTTGGCCTCCCCTTTTTTTCATTTTTGACGTCATATCCCAGAGTTGCCTACCTTCTTTCGCGGTCTTCTTAAGGTCCATGTCTCTCTGGTATCCAATTGGTATTTGCCTTATGGATGCATCTCATAGTCTTCACATCTACGAGACGTTAGCACCATTTAGAGAAAAGAGAACGCGGGTGGAGCTAAGAATATTTCACCGTACAGAGGAAGATTAGAAATAAAAATCGGCGCTGGTATTAGCCTACTCTTTACAAATGGCTCTCAGTAGACCATCGTTTAGTGACCGAAATCCGACAGTGAAAGGACTCTGTACTCAAGTAAGGATCGGTATAAGAATGAAAAACCTGTACCACTACCGCGATTCGAACCATCTTGGGATGGAGTGCCAGCTTTCTGGTCACCAGAGTTACTTGGCCTTGAAGAATTGCAATAGCCGACGGAGATGAACGAACGAGCAACAGAAAGTAATAAATTGGAATAAAGTTTAAATTAATGTAGTCATTGCTTGAAAAATTACTTGTGAAGTCCCATTTGATGTAAGACGCAATGTTTTCATAACGACAATATTCGCTTAAAATTAGACCAAAAATCTTTGCCACTGCCGGGATTCGGACCTGGGCCCTCTTGACTGAGATTCAACACCATGGCTACGGTACAACTCTATCCCCATGTATTTAACCCCGTTTAATTTCTATGAATTCATAAAAGTAGAAGCAGTACTCAAGTTTCACGTGCTCTAGATTAGACTATATTAGATATTTGTTGGAGTTACTCCCGGAGTCCCTGAGGCACTTAGACCTAATGGTTCATTAGGCCAGCCACCATTCAAGATATCACCCATCGAGGCCGATGGCCCGGCTGGGAGCATCAGGTCCCCTTATTTCATTGGGTTCCAAAAACGGCAAGCCAAGGTATCTGTTCCGAGTCCTCATTATAACAGGGCTCTTGCAAAGAATGAGATGAGGCCCATTTCAAGTACTGTAACAGTTAACCTTGTACCACACTGCCAAAAGTCATATCTAAAACCTACAGTTATATAGATAGCATCGATAACAAAAGCAGAGTTCAGTCTCCGAGGTGCCGACACGTTATCAAGCTGGCAACCGCGACCACCTAGCATGCATTGACTTACGAAGTTTCCTGCATATCTACTTTCTAATACACAGTGCAGAAGAAATGAAAACGCATTCTCTATCTGCTGTTAAATAAAGGTAACATTAGACTGCTGAAGCGATGCGTGTATGTGTGGTCTTATGCGCCATATTAATAATCTCCAACTGTCGTAGGAAACACATTCCCCAGATTTTAATGGACCTTCTCTGATTATTCTATTTCATGAAGCTTTACTCCATAGACAATGGAAATGGTTGTTACGGTGACAGAAATGGTCGATGCCTCGCTTAGTACCACTCTTGTCCTTGGAGAGCGTTGTAATTCAAACAACGGGAGTTGCGAGACCTTGCCCACAAAGACAGAGCACTTGCACGTTTCTCATTAATTCCCTAAAGTATTTGAACGGAGAAATACACGCTCTTTTGTAGCGTGTAAAGAAATGCTGATACCAATAATTTAAATTTAAATATTTGCAACAAGATCCTACACAATGACGCTGCTTCAAGCTTAGTGTTTAATTTTGCCTAAATGATTGGTGCAAATGGGTATACAGAGTGTGAACCTAAAATCTATCGAAGGTTGATGAAGAATTTAGGAAAATACATTCAAAAATTTAGCCATACTGTTTTCAAATCGTCGAGAGCCACAACCCCGAAAAGCAAAGGCTTTGAATGTATCACTGAGCACGAACAATTTTATAAATTGAATAATTATCTTAATGAACACATGGTCTTCTTTTGGTGTTCACAGCTGACGGTTACCTTTCCTACACAACACAAAGAAAACCTTACCCCTATGAATAACTTACGCGATAAACACGCATTTAAATTCATTTCAAACTGCGCTTAAATATTTAAGTATAAAAATAATACCACTTACTATAAAATTAAATCAAATTAAACAAGCGGAAATATTGGTTTTGAATGTAATATAAAATTAAAATGATATGGATCGAAATAAAAGTTTCAATATACGGCAAGACAATCATGGCAATTGTTTTAATAAAAAAACTTATCGTATCAACCTGAATTATTCAGGATCATTTCAAATGGAACAGGTTCCGCAGTTTCCGAACAATAATTATTTCTACACCCATTACATATAGCATAATTCAAACGAAGAATATTTTCAATCTGTATGTACGTAAAATGAAGCACACTACACTAAGAGTAGTTCTTTAACTTGTACATCGTATCCTAAAAGGAATTAGTAATGCTAAGATGAATTGAAATTAGTTAAATCTAAACGCCTCCCTAGTTTTATTTGCATATTCCTACTCGTAAGAATCTGGACAGGAAACTTGATGTATTCACGGATATTACACCCAAAAGCCGTGCGCCTGTCTCAATCGCTTTAGTGGTAACTTTAGGTCTACCTTGGATTTAAGATAGCTTTCATCTCATTATAAAAAATTCTTTAGCTAATAACAGTTTGGCAGAGTCTGAAATATATTCATTAATTGTATTCAACATTTCAATTAGAAGCTTTTATATTTCGTGTAATGTATTAGTGAAAGGTATATCGAGTTGATATTTAGAAAGAAATTCAATGTCGATAAAAAATTTAAATGCGACATCAGCCTCGTTTTCGAATATTAGTAGGTAAGCTTTCCTTCCATTTTAAACGTTTATTGCCCATCGCCTAACTCATTTTAAAAGCTAGTGGGAAAACTGCATTCTTGATTTTTTTTAAAAAAGGAGAGTCTAAAGTGGGAAGAAACGCAGCAACTCACACACAACTTCTCAAAAGAGATCAACAGACAGAACGGAAATGTTGTGTTCAAATTGTAGGCGAAATGGAAAAACATATAGTTCCGGCTCCCGAGAGAGAGAGATGTGGAGAAGGCTGCTAACCTACTGGTGAACTCTTCTACGTAGTGAGATCGAAAAAAGTCAAGCACAGCGTTCCTTTTATTGCACTCAATTTCCTGCAGGGTATTTTTCCGCTGATACGGTTTTGTACCTCTATCGTCCAATATCCCTTCCCTTTCCAAACGGTCAATAGTGTTAACCGTACCGACTCCAGACCACAGCGAAAAAGTTAATCCTTCGGCCATAAAAAAGCAACATCAACGTTACAAAACTCTCGCGATGGAATCTACGGCTGTGGTAAATTTAATGTGAAAGATTCACAGCTTGCTAAAGAATTTTTTCCCACTACAGATCTTGAAGTAGGCTACTTTAAACATTCTCACGATCTAAGAGTAAATTCTCTTTATTTGCGCCGAAGTGAAGGCATTATTTTTTAATATTTTCGTTATATTCAAGCCCCTTTTGCATTCCTTACAGAATCTTCACCATCTATCCATGAACCAGCAATGCACTACTTTTGCCATGTATTAAAATTTAATGAGTTACTTATCTTTCTTCTCTGTACCAGCTATGCACCTCCTTTACCATAATAAAATTTTGACGAGTTACTTATCTTTCTTCTCAAATCCTACTCTAAGAAATGCATATCTTTGAACCAATTCTTTGAGCCAGTCAGCTAATTATGATGACCAAATCAATAAAATCTGTACACAGGTGAATATTTATGCCCATGGCATTGAAATGAAAATGTTTCAAAATCAGTTAAATAAAGAGCCTTGAATTTGTCTATTTCCTTTTATTTTTGGCTTATGAAAATTAAGGGATAGTAATCTCCAATCGTAACTAATAACTTCATTAAATGGGCGAATATGTACTCAATAGCCATTGTCCTCCTCATCATAATGACCTTCTCTTAGGAAAGACAAGCTGTTATTGATCGAAAAACTCTCAGAGAAAATTAAGCATCATCTTCTTTAATTACATCCGATAACAAGAAAAGGAAATATAATTGGCGCTTGAAGCCATCACACATTAATCTGAACGTCTACAAAAATAATGGCTAGTATAAAAACATGTCCTCGTTTTACTGTATCGGAGCCACAAGAAAAGTGTATCAGCTTCATAATGCGCGTACGTACCTCAGAAATCGACAAGAGGACATTCTTGAAAACGTCACTTGCAAATTGACTGGAGTCGTAAGGTTTTTACGGTAAAAAACCAAGATCGTGCACTGCGGCCGGGAATTACAACTTCAAACTTCATGATTTTCCCCTCTTCCTAATTGTCTATTCATAATATGATTCTGCACATACACGTGAAGTAGGCATTTGTCTTCGAACCAAAGAAGATCCCATCGAAATCTATGCCTTTGCTACTGGTATTCTCCTCGCTCCGCCCACATTCTTTAGTGTGAGAATAATGCCCTTTTATCTCGAATGGCTTGCACTAAGTAGGGAGCCTAATATTCTCACTCTCTCGTTCCGATTCCATCAAAACAACGGAAAATCGATCAGTCAATTGTAATTCTCACCCTTTCCCTTCTCGCCTCATCCCTTTTCTACACTCCCTCCCTCTCCGCACTCCTTCAGCAATTCCTCTTAGTTAGCCTTCGACCCTTCATTTTCCACCTCTCCTTTAGATTACTTCCTCCGTCCGTCATTATTTCAGCCTCCTAAAACCCGTTCATTTTTCTTTCTGCTCCCAACCAACCTACCAGCACCCAATCGATACCCGCATCAAGTTATTTACGGTCGGACCAACCTCTTGTCATTCTTTACACTCTTTCTTCCGACTATGTAGCTTCCATTCCCGCTCCTTGCTAGGCTTACCCTTTTTACCCCTATTGCTATGTTCATTCATCCACCATGCCATGTTTTCCATCATTACCCCTTTTCATCTTCAGTGATGAATGCTATATGCATGACCTAGGTGCTTTGATTAAACGTGATAATTTGGTGAAATAAGTACATAGGAGCGTCCTTATTTACCTTTGTTCTTTGTTGGAGCGTTCTCTTGTCATTATTATGGCCTTTCCACACTATTAAACCCTAAAATACGAAATTATTTGAAGGCATAGCCACATTTTTAGATGAAAACATCCAAATTTTGGTTTAGCAGCATAATCCAATTCGATTAGAGAAAGTAAAGAACCGGCAAAAGAGGAAAATTATCCCTCAAACGCATTAGCCTAATTTATTGTTCTAGTTATAATACAGAAAAGCCTGCATTTTTGCCGGGAATACGAAATGCATGCTTATGCAATGTACTTCAGAATTCTAAATCTGCCTACTTTTGAAATTTATCCTTTGAAACAATTAAATTCAAATTGTGGCAAAGAAAAAGTATATTTACTTCCGCAAAATTCCAAGCAAAGGATTAAATAGACAGAAATGAAAGTACACCGGTGGTTACAAAACAGGGTATCAAGTTATTTTGGTGGCTAGAACACTAGCCTCCCAACTAAAGAGCCCGGATTCAAATCCAAAGGGTTCTAGAGAGTTTTGGCCAGTAAAACTTGTGTAGAGAGATAGGGGTACTTCGTCCGTCGAGCAAGAGCTTGAAATATGGCCTCCACGATACCTTGCATTAGCCGCTGCCTATTGTCAATTCCGGGTGTCTCTATACCTTTCCCAGTTATACAATTCCCTGACAAATTTATACCGCTAACCAATTACCCACTCATCCTTAAATAGCCTGAAATGCCAAAGGTATCGTTCGCCAAGTTATAACAATTACGAAATAATCCCAGAAATTCGCAGCACAAGTTTTCCGCTATGATTCAAAAAGCATAAAAATGCAGTCATAGAATAAAAACAATACAGTTATCTCGCGGATAAGCTTTAAGCCACCGATTTCATCCACCGGGTTGCGTAGGGTGTGTCGACCTCTAGATTTAGAGTTAAGCTGCGAGATAAGCGAGTTTACTAGTCGAGTAAGAAGTGGTGAACAGAAAACAACGTTACTCCACTACTCTGGTATTGGTGTATCCCTGGGTAAGGTAGGCCTTTAAATACAGAATCTGTGAAGATGCCGTGACTTGGCAATGGGTGGCCGCCAACAATTCCTATACCGGGAGGAGAGGGCAGCAGCTCTTCTCCTTATGTGTGAAGTTGGACACCACATTGGCCGGTAGAGCGATTCTCATTTCTCAACAGACGTATTAATTTTACTTTACCGGCTGTAGTACTGTGACGTGGAAAACAAGGGAATCCACAACATTATTATCCCGGGGATTCGCAGCTATTCAACTCTTTTATTTTTATCAAGACATAAGACTACCCACTCGAGTAAAATATTCCGATAATAAATAAAATAGTCCCCCATTCTGATCTTCGGGCGGGGACTACCTGAGAGAGTACATCAATGAAGTGTAATAAATATTTTAAGGTAGGAACATGGAACGTGAGATCGCTTCGGACCTGCGGAAGTCTGTAGAACCGAAAGGTGCAAATGGGAAAAATGGACTTCGATGCATTATAAGTCAGCGAAATGAAGTAGATCGAAGCGAAAGACTTTTGGAATGAACGCTAAGGGATCATCAAACGGTAATGGTAGGGATAATACTCAAAAGGAGCTCCAGAATGCGTGTGAGCTTCCTGCAGTACAATAGAGGATAATACTGGTGAAGATCAAGACAAAACATCCTGATAGAGTAGTGGTACTGGTCTACATGCCTTGGACGGACTACGAAGATCAAAAAGTGGAATATATCACGGAAGTTATAAAACAGGTAAAAGGAGAAATAAACCTAATTATTTTAGGAGACTGCAACGCTGTGGTCGGCGAAGGTCAAGATGGAAGAATAACTGGAAAATATGGATTGAGAAACCGAAACGAAATAGGAGAAAGAAAAATGGTTTTCTCCACACAACATAAGTTAGCGGTTGCCAACACATTATTTAAAAATCACTGCTTAAGAAGATACGTAAGTTAAATGCCAAGAAAATGGAGAAATTACTAATGGACTACATTTTAGTGAAGCAGAGTTATAGTAACCAGGTGAAGGACAGCCAAAGCTACCCTGCAGCAGACATCGACAGTGTCCATAATTTAGTGATGATGAAATGCCATCTAAAATTCAAGGTATTGAAGAAAACAGTGAAGAACAAATGGCAAGTAGAAAAACTGAGACTGCTGGAGTTAAGCGTACAACATAAGTTAGTGGCTGCACACACATTCATTAAAAATCACAACCAAAGACGGTACGCGCGGAAAATGCCAGGAGCCAGAAGAAAATTTCGAGTGGACTACAATTTAGTTAGGCAGAGATATAAGAGTCAGGTAAACGACTGCAAAAGCTACCAGGGTGCAAACATCGACAGTGACCATAATTTAGTGATGATGAAATGCCATCTAAATTGCAATCAATTGAAAAAAAATAAGAATATATGACAAGTAGAAAAACTGAGGAGGCCCGAATCAGCTGGCAATTCAAAAAGCAGTGAGAAACACATTACATTGGAAATACATTAAATGTGGACTACAGGAAGCCGCAAAAGAAGTTTTTGGATGAAAAAAAAGCTGTCAAGAAGAAGCCATGGAACAAAGAAAAAGTCTTAGACCTGATTGAAGAAAGAAAAAATTACAAGAATGAGAAAACTAAAAAGGGCAGCTTCGATACAAAAGACTCAGGAACGATATCAGTCGCAAAGCCAGGAAATTAGAGAATTGTGGATAGAGAATCTGTATAAAGATGTACGAAACATCCTTGCACTTACAAAGGTGGAAGCTGACTATAGGATAGTGAGGAACGAAGTAACAGGGCACAATATGCAATGCAATTACCAATGGAGAATTAAATGAAGAAAAAGTGAAGAGATGGAAAGAACATCAAGAAGAGGCATACAACGGAAACAATCTCCGCACGAACATGATAGAATATGAAAGGAAGGACAAAAATGATGATATGAAGGCATCAGTATTAAGATCGGAATTTGATGCAGCAGTAAGAGACCTTCGGATGAATGATGCTTATGGGATTGAGGATATCCCTGCAGAACTAATTTAAAAAACAGGAGAAAATATATTAACCCATCTTCACAAAACCATCTGCGACATGTACTCAACAGCAAAAATACCCAGTACCTTCGATAAAAACTCCATCATTCCAATTCCCAAAAAGAAGAGAGCGAAGAACTATGAAAAATGTAGGACTAAAAGCATGATGACGCTTGCATCTAAGATATTGGAGAAGAATTCTTGCATGGATGAAGACCAATTCTGATTCAGGAAAATTAAGGGTAGAAGATAAGTAATATTGGCCCTTATGCAGCTCACAGAGAAGAAAATGGAGAAAAACTGACGTTCATTACATTTGTAGATTTAGAGAAAGCTTTTGACAACGTGAATTGGAATTTAATGCTTGGAATTCCGAAAGGAATTGGAGTGCCCTAATATGACCGAAGAATTATGCACAGTTTGAATAAAAACCAAGTAGGTTAAACTAGAAAAACAAAAGCTGGAAGAGGTGAAAGAATTCTGTTACCTTAGAAGCCGAGTAATCAATAATGGACGAAACAAGAAAAAAATAGCCAGCAGAATATCCCAGACAAAGAAGACATTCTATTAAAATAAGTATGTAGTTACATTCATTCATTCATGTCATCAATTCATCAAAAAGTAAATCTGGAGCATGTTCCCTTACGTCACTGAAGAATGGACGATGACAGCAGCGGAGGAGAAAGGTGTCGAAGCAGCAGAAATGTGTTACTACAGAAGAATGATGAAAATTGATCGACCGAGTAAGAAACGAGGAATTCCTAAGAAAAGAGAAGTCTTCTGAATACCGTAAGAAGAAGACGGGATAACCTAATTAGCCACATCATGAGACATGATGGCCTGATGAAGGCAACAAGTGAAGGACAAGTTGACGGGAAGAACAACAAAGGAAGGCCTTGCATGGCATGTATAAAATAAATGTGAAAGAGAAGAAATACGTAAATATGAAGAGATCAGCTGATGGAATAATTCAGCGAAGAGCTGTGTCAAACCAATCTCAGGATTGCTGACTGAAGATGATACAGCATACAATCATGCATACAAGGAAATGCCTCGTGGGAGACGTGAAAACGTGGAAGTAATTTCAACTCGCAATTTGGCGAAGTGAAGAGAGGGCAAAATAAAGCGAAGAACGGGTTATTTTTCCTGTCACCCTATTACACTGAACCGCTCCTTTTCCATTCACCAAGTCCTTTTTTTCATTCCCATTTCCTCCATCCTGACCCGTAGCAACGAATCCTCCACCATAGAAAACAGACTTTGTCTAATGAACTCTGATTTCATTCTTGCCTCTCTCTTGCCCGCAACACACAGTTTCATTTCTTGTTCCCGCGTTCCTTCGTTTTCTCATTCACGCTCCCCGTTCTCCAACCACCCAATTTCGTCGCTTCGCGGTGCCTCAAAGCGTGTTCGTTTCTTTCCGCATCTCTCTTTCTCTCTCTCTCTCATGATTCCCACTCCAGCACTCCGAGCCGCTACGAATCCTCCTTTTTGCAGTCCGTTTCAAAGCCTCCACACGGATTCCGCGACTCGGGAGTCATCACTTTCCATTTTTTCCTCTTTCTCAATTTCCCCCAAAACGCTTTATGGGAACGCTTTTTATTCCTGCTGACGGGGATTTCCCCTTTCGTAGGATTTTTAACCGTGTGGAGGAAGCATCAAGAGGCGAAGCCATAGATTTTCACCATAATAATCTGACACCTTAAACTCTAGCGTGCATTAGGATGTCATCACTTAAAGTCCTTGCCATTTCTATGCTCGTCGCAAATCACCATTTATTGCATATTTCAAAAATTAGGTTTCCCTTCAGCAAATCACCAATATAATAAATTCTACCTTTTTTACAATTCCCTTTTTTTGGTACTTTATATAATTAACTCAATAACCTCAATCCTATATCTAAGGCATGAAGCAAGTACGAAGGAATCTGGTGATATTCAAAAGAATGAAATTGTTTTCCGGTAAAACGACACTTTAGAAAGCGTAAACGACCCAATATTTATGCAATGGCATACAGACTATAATTGTGTATTAATTTTGCTAATTAATTTAGCAATTAAAAAATGTTGTTTGATTTAATGTATCATTAACTTCGTTATCGCATTGAACGCGATATTTTCAAAAGGCTCTTCGAGTAATTAGACGGGCGTGGTTGCTGCGTTCACATGATACGCTTGATTAAATGAAAACGTTTTATGGGAAAACGCCAAAAACATGATTTAATGATTCATGACAATATATAATGCCAAAAATGAGATGATCCACTCATTTAATGGGTAAGAAAATTTAGTTGCGAAGAGTAAGAGATTAATCCGTCATTTCCTAAGGTTGATGCGCAGCTCACTAGCATTGCGTGATTTAATGTTCTGCCGTCATTAACAGAGGGTAACAATCGATCAGCCAACTCTTTCTAGTGTGCCACCTCAACCCCAGAACCGAAAATATTTCTCAGAATCGCTTTTACCGTCATCAATGGGCTCCTTCGTAGCCGTGAGAATGGATTCCGTTTCATATTTCTACCTTCTTCTCCTCTTTAAAAGGAAGTCATCCACACTTAACCTTTCCCTCGCTCACACCTTATCTTTAATTTCGGCGTTTCCCTTCGGCAAACCATTGGCACGTCGTAAAACAAGAGAGCAAAACATAAGGCCATGTGGATCGTATCTACCCCGCCGGATGTTAACATGTGACACATTCCTACTTCTGTAGCAATCATGTATAACTGTTCAGTTCTATAGGAACCTGATTGTTAGATGACTATCCTGACCATGGCTAACTAAACAAAGAGAAGAAACATGGAGACATCTAGAAGGAAATCGAAGAAATGAAAACAATCACACACGCACAATTGTACGCGAATATTTTAGTGCTCTAGCCTTCACGAGTAAGTCGGTTCCCGCGATGCCCAATTGGCTAAAGGGTTGTATACTTCACAGGCAACCAAGTTTAACGGGTTATCTAAGTTACCGGATGCATACGGTCCCCGGAATGCATGTGAAGCAGTAATTTGGCCTGCGAGCCAAAAGGTTTGGGCACTACTGCCGTGCAAGAACTACTTACTAATAGCACTCCTAAACCCTCTTCAATTATTCCTACGTTTTGCTAAGCTACTCAAATGTCTGAGCGAGAGTATATATCCGGAGAGAATAACATATAGAAAGATTAATTCCTCACGATGACAAACCAGATTTATTGCCAAAATTGAGACAGAAAATTCACATACCAGAACTGTTCATGGTAATAGGGTCAAAGCTTTTTTTTAGTCGATTACACCAGCCCTATAGACAAGAAGATTTAATTTCTTATGGCATTTTTTTAATAAAAGCTTTTTAAGTAAAGGAAGAAAAATGAAGCTAAATTACAATACAAGTTTTTCGAGAGAGACGACATATAGAGAAGGTAACTTTCAACATTTCGGACAGGTAAGTATTGGGAATTAGGTAGATATTTTCGGGGAATGGAGGTGACGTGGACTGAAACCAAGCGTTGACTTAGCCTATTCTTAACGACAGGCGCCAAGGGGTTCACGGCTTAACATCCCATACGATGGACAAAATTCGATCTGGGGGCCGATTGTGTAACTTTACGTTCGAACGTAAAGAGCCGGTTTCCGTGGTGTTGTGGGTTATTAGTCGATAACAACTAAAGGCGCGATTGTGTAACTTTACGTTCGAAGATTTTTCGGCTCAATATCGAAGGAAATACGTAGACTGCCAAGTACTTCACGTTACGGCCATTTTCAATCGTTAGAAGGTTTGTTTTTGTTTGCATTTTAATGCATAGTTACAAATTAATCGGTGTGGAGATCTTTGTTTGAACTATTAGGGATTGAGAATGTACTTTAAAGTATCAAATTACATAAAAAGTTGTGAATGATGTAATAGAGTAATTTAATAAGAGTAATAATAGCAATGTTGAATGTGTCAATGATTTATATATTATAGCAATGAATACGGATTATATCAATATGCCTTGTTATTACAATGTTTTCAATGAAACGTGATGGATTACTTGTGTGTTTTGGTATCTTTACAAATTGCAGACAAAATTGTTGCAGGAAATGATTTCGTTGTTTCACCTATTGCCTCAATTTACGATTTGGAATCTATGTGGACTGAACTGAAGTTGATGACTAGGTGGATTGCTTTTGTTTGTGAGTGCGGTTTATTTACGTCCAAGTGAAAGGATAAACAGTGAAGTGCTTCATTATTCTTCATTCAGTGAATTTTCCCATCCGAAATGTCATCTTTTTATTTCATTGCATTCTGGTGTCCAAAGTGATCGTGTTGAAATAATTAATCCGTCTACGTTTAAGGTAGGTAATGTGCATTTAGCAATAAGCATTAGGGTTTACCCTTGTAAGGGGTTATTGTGTTATTTGAGTCTTTTAAATTGTGACTGTGGTTGTTTACGTCCAAGTGAAAGGGTGATGATTTTTGTATACGTATGCAATGCATGCTGTTTCGTTATGCTTTATTCAGTACATTTTGCCGCCTCAAAAGATTATCTCTTTTTTCACTCGTCTTGATGTCATTAGCCAGGATTGTTTCTTTATTTTTGTGCCGCTGTGTGCCTGGAGAAATAGTTAAAATTATTTAAATCTGCCTTATATATCTCACGGTAGGTTATCATATATGCTACAAGAAATACCACGAAAGCCCTTGACAGGCTGTAAATGGACCTGTAAAAGTGAGTCACATACGCATATATCTTCGATGTTGTATATATATATATATATATATATATGCCAATACGTCTGAGTGTACTTTTGGTAAATGATATTAAAATTGAACCGTAGAATATTAGTTAAATTAGATGACGAGAATATCCGGAGTGATATTGATGAATTTCAACATGATGTAGCATTTTTTATGCACTCTCAGCTATAGAGAACACGATTTGAGTGATAATGAAATATTATGAGGGGCAATTTAAGCAGACATTTTTCTTATTTCTCCGTAAAAGCCTTGGTATTACAAGTAATTATGAATTAATTCATCAAATTAGAACGCATTGAGGCCAGTGCATAATACTCGTGAGGAAGTTATCTTCAATTTTCAGGCATTGTAACGTTTCTTGTTAATTCTTAATATTCAAAATGATTCAAAACATATGCAACCATTTCAAATTAAAGCTCTTCGCGGATGCGCACAAGAGAAACAAGTGCGAATTATACTGTATATCTGGCTACACCATAACGTTCGATTGGCTGCTGACCATCGCCCTTATACAGTCGCACTATTCATCCTCGTTCGAAGCAGGTGAGCTCGATCGAGAGTGAACGGGTCACTAACGATCGAACGTAAGCCTAGTTACACAGTCGGTCCCCTACTCTGCAAACAGAAATCAAGTATGTTCGAATATGCAAATGAAAAGTCTTTACCACAACCGAAGTTTTATATCAGTACCATTGGAATACGGGGCCAATGTTCTATCCAGCAGACCAACCCGATCTCTTTTCCTCATCGAGTTTACGAAAGAAGCTAAGTACCCTCAAACGTGAGAGGCTATCATTTTTTCAGCTGTCTGGCAATGCGCTAGCCAGGAAACCGAAAGATACCTGATTTCAATCCCACCGAGGGTAGAGTTGGTATTTGTTTGAAAATAAAGTATTAAGTTATACGTTGCGATACAATCTAAGTCCTAGGAGCACCTATAATACAAGACTACTACAACTTCTTCTATAGCGCAATTTTCCAGGCATCAGAAAACATTGACCTCGGACATCAGTTCAGGAATACGCTGATCTGACAATCCAAGTTCGGGGGTTTATGTGCATGCTGTAGTATGAGTGCGGAGTCAGTGAATTAGTAAGTCAGTCCATGGATTATTATCCCTTAGGATTAAGTAATTTTGGACCATTCGATATATTCGAAAGCCGCTGAAAAATCTTAAAATCTAATTCTAATACGACTTGATGGTGAATTCATGAGAGGAGTATGGGCAGAATTGAAGAAGATTAGAGTTGAAGATTGGAGAAGATCGTAGCATAAGAGGAAAGAGAATCAAGTGTTCCAAGCAGGGTTGGAAGTGATTACCTCAGGAAAATTCGACGAGTATCACTAAACGGGATTATGGGGACATAATACAGCGTAGATAACAGGGCACAAACGGGCTACTGGATGAATTGTGAGCATTCTATATTCGACTAAAGGAGGTGGTGAATATGATGAGATAAAGAATAAATTGATGATGGATTACAAGAACAGAATTAATGAAAAAATAGAAAAATATATAACAAAAATGGTCATTGGAACCCTACGGACACACTGTAAAAAAATAGAAATGGAATTCACCATTATTTTATGCGTTCATAACCACCCACAATATTTGGCAGTAAAAAATAAAAATATACCCCATTGAGAAGCAAGCATCAAACTTAAATCACATCCTAGTAGTAACATCATGGTAGAGATCACTTGCGTAAAATTGCTTGAAGCAACCATAGCAAGGTAAACTGGCATAGGTAAAAAAAGATAATACTCTCTCCAAAAATCTTTTAACAACGACAATTCTACGTCAAAGATCGACCAGCGAGATAAGATTTTTATCCTCGGAAACTTGAAGCGGGTTTGCTTAAGTTTAACCAAAACAACGCATGACGAAATGAGGAGGGGATTTGATGGGACCCCAAAACTCCAGCTTTCCCCTGAAAAACCTTGGGAATTCCCCGAAATTCTCTCCGCTCGCGAGAGCTAACCTGCGCCTAAAACCTCTTCCCCTCTCTCCCTCGCCCAAACTATCCACCTTCCCAATTCCCTGCAGGAGAAAAAAAAACTCCATCCTCCCACCCTCGAATCTCCTCGACACTTCCCAAAACACCTCTTCCCCCCTTCCCTCCCTCACACATTCAACCCAATTCCCTCGACCCCTTCCTCGGCTGTTCCCTCTCCTCCGTCCCATCCTCTTCCCCTTGTCCCTTTTCCTTCCTCTCTCGACTCCCACACCCCTCTTCCAGGAACCTCTCCTCCACACCGACGACTCGACCACAGCACGGGAAGGGTCCATTTTTGAGGGCAGTTCTCCTTTTATTTATTCCGACCTCCACTCCGTCCTCCCCCAATCCTCACACTAACACACACATCGCACTCCCTCGACCCTCACCCTCCCTCTATAGGGTTTAAGGGAATGAGCTGCCTCTTCCAGCGGCCTAAAACTCTTCTCCGCACTCCCCTCTCCTCCAAAGTCCTCTCCCCCACACTCCTTGAGTGTAGTTGGGGAAAAGGAGGAGGTGGCGGTGGTGGCTGAGGAAAAAAAAAGAGTTCCAGAAAAGTTCGGGGTATGAGGGAGAAAAAGGGAGAGAGAGAGAGAGAATCAATTTATTCGCGAAATTTTTAGAGGTCCAGGAGAAAACTTCCATTTTTCCCACTTCCTCTTTTGGCGGGAGATTGTGCGCGATATCAGCTGTGCGGGTTGGGAAGACTTTCGGTGGCGGGGGAGGCTTCCTCTGCTAAGAGGGAAAGGGGAATGGGGTTTTTATTGGGCAGCAAGGAGGGGAGCCAAAAGGAGAGAGAGGGAGAGGGAAAGAGAGGGAGTGGGACGAAGTTTGGAATTGGCTATTTATGGCCGAGAAAGAGGATTTGGAAGGAGAGGCACGGGGAGCCATTAAAGTCACTGTGTATTCCTCCGTGCTCTTATCAATTAAAGCCTCAACTCCCACCATCCCAATCCCTTTTACACAGAAAGCGCGTACTTTATACCTATCATATTGCCAAACTATTATTCGTGAGAGTCTCTGGTTGCTATTCAGCCCGCAAACCTATCAAATTATGCCATCAAGGAAGATTTAACCGTCTACCCTATTGTCCCAGCGTGTGGAGGGAGCTTCGGGGACGAGCCTTTCCAAACGACTTGTGTCCCTAACTAGTTAGTGTGAATTAAGGAAGCTCCGTGTCTCTCAATCAATTGCTACCAAAAACACTTGAAAATTAACTATGTAAAATTGAACTCCAAAATGTTAGAGAAATTTAAGTTTCGTAAAGATGTTAACATTCCTAAAATACGGCATTTCTAAAAATCCTTCGAGCACTTCAGAATAATAAAAAAGTCTTTCACTGTAAGCTCGTGTACCAACACTATCAGCTTAAATAACTGAATACGCTCAATATTTTAAAACAGGTTTAACAACAAAATTATTTCTTATGAGAAGAGAAATATAATACAATAAACTTGCAATTTCCCGCGCCATAATACCCTCAACAGCTAGTATTTGTTTAATGTTTTTTCACATATTCACTCACTTCATGCGAACAAGCCGAATTGTTTTAAAAGGTCATAGTAGACACATTTTAGGAGTGTAAGTACGAGTGACGAATTATATTTTTCATTATCATTTTATGTACAGATTCAGGTGCTGCTCAGTGATGCATTCAACTTTATCAGAACTTACCACAAGACGAATCCTTTTTGCTAACAGTGAATGTAGTTTTATTTTTCATTCCACGTCCTTAATTCTCAATTTTTCAGTCATACATACGAACCCATTACCTGCAAGGTGATACAATTTTAATGTACCAACCACGCTTAAAAACAAAGAAGTTGCCGGTTTTCTTATACTATTCATGCGATAAAAATGTTCGTGAATTAATCTAGCATTTCCAAAAGAGCCAATAGTTGATTTATTCAGCACTACACTTAACTACTCACCGAGTTTACCTTAAATATTCTCCATAAGTCAACGAATCAGACACTTTGACCGAAAATTGACGGATATCAATGGCATTTTTTAATTACACTCACCGCCAACTAACTATGACATAACTCCTAAGCAATACATATCATACCTACTTACAACTCATTAATACCTACAATAAATACACCCCTAATGTAGCAATCTCAAATATTGCAGACAAAAATTATAATAGATAGTGCAAATGACAATGAGAATCCTGGTGTAATGAAATTCCTATTTTCGCCCATCAGTTGATACACACCAAATTTATTTCTATCTCTCGAATGAATGCAATGTTATTTTTGTCTTTTGAACTAAGATTTAATTTTTAAATGTATGATAATATAAAAAAGAAATATAGAAATTCCAGAGCATGATGGCAATTAGGCTGATTGATTTCGAGTTTTTACGTCCTTATATTTAAACATCTATCAATCCTGACTCGAAACGTTTGAGTGAATTTGCGCTAACAATAACCGTAAAATTATCTATTCACGGAATGTTTCATGATTCATTTCCAAACTACTTATTGAAAAGTGCTTGACTGAAGTGAGCATAACAAGTAACTACGCACGCTAAACAACGTATGCATAATAAGTACAAAGTTATGCAACATTTGCCAGCAACCGAACCCAGAACTAACGGCGATCCTTTACCTATGGAGAGTAGCAATAGAATATGCAACATTAATCTCATGACAAATTATGAAACAAATAGACTTTATTTAGGCTTCTCATAGGACAAAGAATAAATATCAGAACCTAGTAGATTGGATTAACAAAATAAGCAGCAGATGAGCCAATACATGGTAATGAAGTAGCGAGCCATCAATAAAATGCATGTGTATCCCGCAAACCAGCAATCACGAGCACTGCGTATTTTAGTAAATACCTAATCACACATGTGGTGGGTTGCAAGGAGTTTACACAAAATTCTTGGAGTGCGGGTTCAATCACTGTGAAGCAGAGCGAATAAAAACCTTTAGGATGCTATGGATGATCGCAAAGCATTCATAGATAACTTACTGAACTGGTTATGAAGATTTTATTTAATCACAACCGTTACCATGGTTCCATGAAATACCGCAGAATCATTGAAAATAAAATCAGCATGATCAAAACATATTGCGTCAATAAATAAGCTCACAGAATCTAGACATAAAACTCAGTGATTTTATGTCTAAATGAAAAAAAAATATATATATCACTGAATTATAAGGCAAAAAACAAAAGAATACTGTTTTTGGAATTCATAGAAAATTTTATATAAACTTGATAATCGCATTTTAACAAACAAAGTAAAACATGTGATTGGGAACGTTTGCTTCTCTAACATTTGTTTAGAAATTAACTTTTGCATATCAAATAAAATAGCATTATATTTAAACAGCTGTGGAAAATAAATATGACGGTATTTGAATCAGTGTGACAGGCAGATATTACATAATTGTAAATTGAAGAGAAATGACCATTGAAATCCGTTATCGAGTGCTATCAAGCACCGGATGGAATTTCCGAGTCATAAAATCTTTCCTAGATACATTCAAAATTATGAAATTTCAATTTATTCACAACCTTGGTTCTTAATGAGAAATCTATATCCGTATAATTTCAGTGTTTATAGTTTAATTATTTCATCAAGATCATTTAATACTCGCCAATTTAAAATATCTCTCAAAAATCTTATCAGTAACAATGCAAAGAACTCATTTCCAGAGATACTTTATCAAATAACATTTCGCATAATATAAAATATTTTTAATCCATTGTGCAAAATAAAATTTAAAATAGAGAAGGAAATTTCACAGTTATTCTAAACAATATTACATACCTAAATCCTAAAACTATTGATTGCGAGTAATTATTCACAGATTGCTACGCATCAGCGCCCTGCAATCTAAAACGCAGGAAGAAAGGAAAATCACAATGCTAATATTATTCCATATAATGTTAATATTATTCCCTCATGCTTTCAGTAATTGCAAATAATAATGGAATATATAGTTATTACTACTTTATTGCTTAAATTAATTTTAAAATACGAATTCAGCATTTTGGTTTACCAGCCGTGCAGTATATTGACTAAACTGGGAAAAATCTATGAAGTATATTAAACTGGACCGATCGTTGACATTCGATGTAGAATGCGGAACCCATGTGCAATTATTTTTATGTTGTAAGAGGATATATGATGCAGCATTAGTATGTACGAGGAAAGCCAGAACATATGTGATCCATGAAGATCTGTTTTCATCACTAGCAGATTATGACATCAATTTTACCCAGTTAATTAATTGCTTTTAATTACGAAAAGAAAGGGGGAAAATTATGGGAAAAATATATAACTTCAATTCTGTTCGGAAAGAAGCAAATAAATAAAAATAAATATATTCACTGTTCTATAGGGAGGACAGAGAATTTGACATAAACCCATGGAAACCTTCAGAGACAACGAAATCAGCTCAAAATCTTTTGGATTGTGATACACATTTTTGCATCGCTAATTCAACGAGCTTTTTGATCATCAAATTAACTTTTAACCTTTAGGCTTAAGCAGTATTTTTTCATTGATATGCTAGAAACCTAAGGCACTGAATAAAGTAACTATTGGAAATGACACAACCTAGGGGGTACCTTCACAGTAGCAATGCTGTTAACTCATATCAAAGATATATTTTCAAAATAACATTTCGGATCGTCACTTAAATTTTTAATCATTTATGAAAAATCTAATGTAAGACCAAGAGGAAATTTCTTAAATTATCCAAACAATATTGTATTCCTAAATCGTTGAGCAATTAACGTTGAGTGAAAATTTACTCGCATGGTGATTTTCAAGAGCGTACAGTCAAAAATTATTGATATTTTAAAATATGTTTCAAAGATTTTCTCAGAGATTTTCAATACTATTGACTGTAAATATGCCTTTTGTCAAAGGCTTATCCCACATATTATCCCTACTTTCTGACAGTAGTACCTTCTATTACTTTTTTTATCGGCATATATAATTTACTCTCTGCATCCCCAAAGCAAAAATGGAACCAATTAGTAGGATTGTGAAAACAAATATGTTTTCATGTAAATTTACGTCGGTGCAAACTCAATCTATACCTAGGACGATGTAACCCACACAAAGTATTCCCTCACTTCCCGTGAGAGGTCGCAGGGGATGCGTGAAAGCCGGCCGCTGCTGCCTTATCGCAGCGCCATCATTATTTCCTGCTACGGCCTAAAGCTTCCCTCAGCGGTCGCGCCGTTACGTATGATTTAGCCTTCCCCGGGGCAAAGTCACCGGTTCAATTCTCCAAGAAAGTGGATGTTTCCCATGCGCGTTCAACGCTGTAATCCTTACGCTATCTTTTGACAAAGGGCTAGTTCCGATAAGGGCCATAAAAATCCAACTGGCCGGCCGCGGAACGAATTTCTAAAACCCATAATTACAATTCGGGGGCAAGAACAATCTCTATCTGTCGTTCTGGCGGGAGGTTTTAGGAATACGTCGTGCTGAATAGGCGTTATCAATTACAAAATTGCCTGCGCTACTTAGAATTTTCATGATATGCCTTAAAAGGCTTACGTTACCTTCTAAGAGTAAGCATTAATTTTCAACACCAGATTCAAAAGGAGACTTTTCGCTGCAAGCGAGAAAACGTTATCAAATCCTGGATTATAATTACCGTGTCAAATAATAAAAATAATTTTGATATACAAACATAATTTGCCATTGTGATGGAAAATATGAACGTTAGAAAAAGATTTGGCTTCCTTTGAAGGAAACTTTCAGCACCCTTTGTGGAGAAAACAGGTGTGTAGCGTAACATCGTCAACATTATGACGCTTTACATTTTTTTGCCAAATATTAAAATTGCAATAAAAGTTAAGGACTACACTAATAATTTGAAATTGAGCGAAATCATTAAAAACAGCATTTATTTCTGGCTGAAAGTCCTGCCAAAGACTAAACCGAAGAAAATGAAAGCACTTTTTTTCCAAACCATCATAACGTCATTCGTTAGCTTATGTTCTCAAAACGTTAGTATTGGCATTAACAGACGGCACTGTTTATCACATACATTTGCAAATTCATTTCGAGTTTATTCTCCCACGTGGAGAGATTATTTGGAAAGAGGGAATCGTATACTTCCTTTTCGTTTTCAGATTATTCTTCCTCTAAAATAGGCTCACCCTCTAACAACAATTATTATTTTTCTATTAGAATTATTAGAGTTTGAAGTGCTTAAATTTTGCGAAAAGCCATTACCCTTCAAATTTAGAAATAATAAGCACATACAAAACAGATATCAATAGAATCAATTTACGTAAAGCGTACCGACAATGTTGACGAAATGTTTTTATTTTTAATGCATTAAATCGATTCTCTAATCGTGAATGAAATGAAATTCCTAAGGGATAATTGTAATACCAGGCATTTCGACTCGGAATGCACTAAAATATTTTTTTAATTTTTTGTTTTTAGTATTCTAAAGAGCTCGTAAACCAATTGTTAATTTTAGTATGACCTGTGATATTTAAATCACCGATACTTCTTTTGGTAGACGTAAATTTCATAACCTATTCCCCAAATCCCATTTTAACTAAATTACTTCCCAGTTCCCATAACTTCCGAATTACCGAATGATTCACTCGTATACATGGTTCATTGGGATGGATGGATGATATCTATTGTGCGTGTATGTGTTCACAGACTTTAAAATTTAAAGTTTATTGCTTTCACTTTCCTACAAAAATTCGTTTGCTTGAACATAAATTTCTAGTACGACCATCGGTGATCATACTAAATTTAACCAGTAAGAAAGGTTATAAAAGGTGCAAGGTCGAATATGGAAATTATATACTCATTTGAAGTTAGGCTAATATCTGTTTAAATCTTCTATTTGTTTCTCCCGTTTCATTTAATCATATTTTTGGATTTTAAAAATCTTATTGTTACCTTTTGACTCTATGCATTCCTGAGTGGTAATAAACCCCTTATATGTCGGTAGTGAATTAATAATTCGATATACTTGCAATTAATGACCGATGAAATATGAAAAATGATATTTTTATTTTATTAACGTTGGAAAGCAAAAAGTTTAAGTAAAACGCAGGTTAATTTTGGATAAGTAGGCATTACAAATTATTTTAACACGGAGAATAACATATTTGAAAAGTGATTTTTCTGCTGAAACGACTGAAATAAACATTTTAAACTAGAACTCTGTTGCCTCAAAATTTTAACTCACTGTGAATACTTTGGTGTCGTACACGTAAAGTCCTCACACAATTACACCTTACAGTTTACATTCTGGACGGAAGGATGCAAAAACAGGAAAATAAAAATAATTTATTTCCAATTTCCCAATTCCCAATAGATAAGGCACAAAAGAAACCAGAGGCAACGACCTATGGGAGTGACATCCGTTAAGAGTCCTTGAGTCACCAATGATGCAAAATAAGAAAAACTAATCATTTTACAGAATTTTTACATTCAATCGTCGTTAGCAAGTTGAAGTCAGGCACACTAATTTTTTGCAAAAGCCGTAATAATCATTCTATAAACGGTAGGTTCCATAGAGGATGCTAGTATGTCGCACGCTCTCAAGCCAGGAATATTTTTGTGTCATTTAATTATCGTTTATGACAAAAATTATAGCAAAAATTCTATTTTGTAATGAACATAAAAATTACGAAATACCCAACAAAATAAATATGTAACTAACTAATCGAAGGTAATCAAAGATCTGATTCACAATTTTAATGAAATAATATGTAGATATGAGATCACAAGTACCAACATACATATATAATTGGTTCTTCACTCCTTTGCGTTATTAATTGTGAGTTTGATGCATCACTATTTTTATAGAATAAGGATGATAAAAATACTATGAAATGTACGAGTGGTCTACTAAGGAATGTAAGAGGACTTACGTGCTCAGCTTCACATCAAAGGGCTTTACTCCTCCTGAAACATCACTAGTTTGGTCTCATACGTAATGGACATCAGTTGATAAAACAGGAACATAAAAACATACCGCTTTCATCTGAAAGAAAGTGAAAAATTTCAGGACTTTCTTTGCAGAACTATTATTATAAATTGGCTGAAGAAGACCCTTCTGATTGGCTATGGCAGTTCAGAAAACTGCACCGTATCAGCTTTCATGCTCAACGCTAAAAGCATTTATATTTAAGCACATTGGTGTGATATAATGGGAATATACTTGATTATTAATGATTTAAGGCCTTTTTTTTTAATTTCTGATATGTGAGTTTTGGCATAAATTTCATGCACAATAGAGACCATTAAATAAATGGCCTTAACAATGCTAGGATAGAATATTACCCATAAAGACTGGTGTGCTTTGAGAACCCTGTATTCGAATGCCCTTGGTGCCTTAGTTTCACCAAAATAAACCGTTTATGTAGATACCGTAGTGTCTACACTTTGAACGATCAATATTTATCCGCAAGTTAGCATTTATCTTTTTCCCATCACGACTCTCTATTCAAAATTTGTTGATATTATATATTTCATCCCATGCGTGCGAGAAGCATTACCGGTAGGATGTGTTGTGCATTTACCTTGAACTCAGTTAACACGCAGATGAAGCACAATTACACATAAATCAATTATCACAACCTTGACCAAGGACTTAGCCTAAACGCTGAATCCTTCCATTCTGAGCATTATTGAAAATGTATCCTACTTACCTTACATACCGAAACACACACCCTTAATTATTTCTTAACGTACTCATTAAAATGGCACTTTATTCGTTCCACATGAGCTAGTGTTCGAATTTTCAACTTTCATAATGATGTAGGCCGATGCTGCATTAATATTTACTTTTAAACTATATCTATTCTCTCTCTCTCTGACACCCAAGTGCTCCCTTGCCACCATAGACTAAATTGGCGCGGGCGTATTGTACCGGTGAGCAAACAGTTTATCCGCAGTCTTGCACAAACTTTTCATGCAAGGAACTTCGTCGGAATTATGAACGCCACGCCGTGGTGAAAGACAGATATTAGATTCCTGCGAACAGTTACGTCACGTGTTCCGGATTTTGAAACGAACGCCAAGACATTTTTATCCCATCCCCTTACAGTTTCTTCCGCTTCCATCTCTCATTTTCCCATCGCAACTTGCACTCCTTCTCTTCCTCCTCCATCCCATTTCCTCATCCCCACGCAGTTCGCTCGCAAATGAATTTATTCATTTATTCCCGTCTCCCCCCACTGTCCCACTCACACACCTTCCCTTTAAATGTCCACCCCTCTCTCAGTCCTTTCCCACCCCATTTCATTCCGGCCACTTCTTCCAGGACCCCCAAAAACCTCCTCCACAACTCTCGAGTCCTCCTACTCCCTCCCCACCACACCTTTCCCTCGTGAGTGTCTCATTCTCTTTCTCTCTCTCCTTTCTCCCCGCCTCAGCCATCCTCTTCCGCCTCTTCCCGCGTTCCACATTAATCTTACTCGCGTAGACGCCGTCGTCCCCAGGGCTGCTTAGTTGCCCCCTTAAGGGAACAACCCTTTTTCCCAACCGTACCAACCCTCACTACCTTAACCCCTCTCTCTTTCTCTCTCTTACCGCCTTCACCTCTAGTGCGCGCCAGATCCTCCCGATGCCGCCAACCTCTTAACTGCTTCCCCCGCTCGCTCTCTTTTTCTCCTTCTCCTCGCCCACACTTGCCTACCTACCCACCTCCATCCCTATTCTATCTTTAATTCACGAACGCGCTAGCGCAATAGCTCATTCGACAACCCTCGTGCTTGCAGCTCACCGACCCACGAGCGCAAAAACACATCGTTGTCGTTCACTGCTCAAGGTTACCTAGACTCAGCGTAAAATATATGAAGATGCTGAGTTAAAATAAGCTATTACCCATCTACATAATACCCTGTAAGCCAACATAAATATGTAAAAGAGGGGTGAATTCACACCAAACGTGCATTACAGAGCATACTTAAAATTATTCGTAACTATATTGCATGCAGCTACCTATGCTATCCATTCGTATATTTGGATATATACCACTGAAATGATTCACAACTCTTCATATCCCCACTTGTGCGAGGAAAGAACATTTTAAATTTGCTGATTCGGTAATCAATTTCCCTCATTTTATGCTACGGTCCATAGCTGTTTACCTTACTAAGTCGGAGTTCTACATGTTTTTATTATACTCCTCCTATTTTTGCACAGTTAAACCTTTATGACGGCGAGCATATCTACAAAGAACATTGTTAGCCAAATCCACATTCGTTCACTAAAACTTCATTGCCCCGACCACTTTTTCGCCAGCGGATCACTTGGTACTATTAATGAGAATATATGCATATTATGCGGATGGAAATACACACATTAAAAACCACATAACCACACTCACCAATGAAGGAAAAATTTCCTGGCTATTTTATTCACCTTAGAAAGATACAAAATGTCTAAGCAGTCTTAAAGCTTGAGAGAAATAACATGGAGTAGAGTAAAATGTGATACAATTTTGATATTGAAGCGACTCAGGTGGATTCGGGATTATTCGACATCAGAAGGTCAGTATTTAGTCACAGCGCGAAAACGGTATTTGTCCAGAAACTGTTAAGTAGTCTTGATTGATCCTTCACAACAAAGGAATAGAGGTGTTCAGGGCCGATTTAGCAACGGGGAGCCTGTTGAAGGGTGAGATAAAGACGCACACGGGAAGGAGGAAGGAAGTAGTTTTATTTTAATTAACAATTGAGCAAAAGCTTTTTCACCGACTTAATTTTTTGTCCCAGATAAAAACATAGAACTAAAAATAAAAGCGCCAGGAGAGGACTAAGAGGTAAAGAGTACATTCGGGGAAGGTGAATGAATATTCATTGGCTCACTGGATTCCAAGAGCATACATATTATGACAAAGTCGAATGCAATTAAGGTTGGTGTTGAGGGAAGCATTAGTGCAACGCACTTTTTATTCCTGTAATATTCATAGAGAGTGTGGTTGACGCTCAAATTGACGCAGTGGTTCTCAATTTTAAGAAAAGACATTTGATTTATATCTCCATTGAAAAACACTCTGAAGGTTGTGATCCTTCATAATAGAATGTTATATTAAGCATATCTTCATTAGTCGCGGAAAATATTTGGCTAGAAAGGTGATAGAGCTATTGATGAAAAAGCGACAAAAGGCATTTCTCAATGATCAACCCAATTTTTCTCCTTCTAGTCATAAACAAACATAAATGCCGTTGTTACAAGTCCACCTGTTCACAACTCATAGTGAAAAAGTTAGTCGATGGAGCAAATTCAATAAGCTATTTGACTTTATGGTCGGAAATGAGGGTCTTCCTATGTATCACAAGAAACAACTGGGAAATACTGAAGTCACTCTAATCTGTATGGCAGTACTCTTGGTTTGAATGGCGTACAATCGGGAGCTTAAAGAGTTGGACCCTCCTGGCTAGTATGTTTTCACTCCAAAACCACATTCAATTCTCATTTCCTTACCATGGAATACCTAGTCTTAGTCTCTAGGAAATTTTCTTTGCCCAGCCCACTATTCCTCTCCTTGTACGTGGGAAGTCGAGAAAGCACCACATCCGTGTTTTTCTTAATCTCTACCAATTCTTTGTTTGTACTCGTGTTTCTCCCTATCCACTCACAACTTTCATGCGCCATCTATTGATCCTATGACACACGAAGAGTAGGTAGAGAACGGGCAATAAAACGTAGACGGCGCTTAAGGTGGCCAGTTGAGGATATGGAGGAGGAGATGTAAGGTGAGTTGAATCACAAGGAAAAGGTAACGGCAGTTGAACCCGTACCTTCCAATTTCACAGCGGGAGCTTAATGCCGCCGAGCTATCTGGCCCGCGGTCTAAACGCTGGAATTGGTGTGGGTTTTTATCACCCATAGCCAAGACTGCTAAGGCGGGGGAGGGATCTAAGAGCACTCTTGCCTGCCGCCGGAAGAAAAGAGACGAAAAAGTGCAAAAGTAAAGAAAAGAACGAAACAGGCACGCAAACAGCGTCATAATATTTTAAAATGTGAATTTTTGATATACGCATTACTTTTTAAGATGCGGGCCTATAAGACGACAAAAATGATGTTATCTTAAATAAATATAAATTTTAATCAGATCTAAAGCAAAAGTACGGCAACGTGATAAGAGACAAAAGATAGAAAATACAAAGTTAGTGGAGAACAGTGTCAGGTGAGAGATGTATGAAAGCATATCAACTTTGTAGTTGCATGAACACTTTCGATGTCACCATCGAGGTTTTGGCGACTTTTTCTATTTCAAGGCATAATTTAAAACACTTGCAAATAAAATTACTTTATGAAATAAGAAATGCATTATTTTAAAAATATTTTTAGTGCCAAATAAATTCTCAGCACGTTTAAGCATTTTTTACACATCAAATATATGAATGATATAGTTTACACATGGGAGCATCACCAAAGTACTCCTACTGGAAGTAGAAAGGAAGTGAGTAGGAACTGAAATGAGAGGAGACGAATAAAGAGTTGTAGAGAAGAAATCCGGAATTAGCAGTCGGGGGAAGGAGAAAAGGCAACGGAAGGATAACAGAATTAAGTCAAAGCGTTAAATGGTATTCCAGACGAGACCTGCACTTCTAGGGGCAACTAGTGGCACCGTCAAACGACGACTTCTCCACTGTAGCTTGAGCTGTAGTGATCCGTTCAAATCCGGCGAGATAATCCTAAAAATCTTCTCCTAATCCCGAGCGAGGTTATCTTGGGATTCTACCGTAATACAATGACTTCCAGTCTCTCAGCATAAAGGATAGCAAGGCTGCTATCTGATCGTTAAGCCCTCTAATTGCTCGGGTGTGACTCGATGTATTTCTCTGCGAGGATCAAAGGAAAGGGTGGTCTAGGCGCAATGCAGTAGATATCAGTAATTAAAAGTCATGTGTGTATCGCCCTGAAGCTTAAAATGAAAGGGTAATCGATAATTACCCATTTACTTTCACTCGTTCTCCGTAATGCTACTACTTGTGATGTGATTGATGGTGATTATAAAAAAGACGTGAAAACAAGTTATTGGCCTTCTATGAGCAATGTTTTGGATAAATAATCCTAGTGTGGAATATTTTCATACTCGTGTAAACTACTGATTTTGCATGTCATTCAAAGAGGACTTTTTTATTGCCATACCATATTTAATTTTACGTGAAAAATCAACACTATTGAACATTATATTTTCTGGTGACAACTCAATTTGAATATTGGTATATGAGAAGTAGATCAATAAGTGTTGAACACATCATGGAAGAAGTGGTCGGTAAAGTAGCCAAGGTATATACGACATTCCACCAAAAGAAGAATCTAGTTACATGTAACAAAAAAACAAACTAGAATGTGAATGGGTAAAATTTCACGTAAATATATATAAGGTTTGTTTGTTTACGGTAGTGAGGAGGGGACAAAAATATTCACATGAAATTCGAGCTTGGATGTATTCAACATATATTTTTACCAGGAGAAGAATTATTAGGGTGAAATGGATAGAGAGAGTATCCAGCAAAAATATTCCAAAAATGAGTTGGATATATGAGAAGTTTGACGAAAACTTTTAATGGCAAACATGTAATCCTGATTGGCCCTATCTTGGGGCATGATGCTCTGCTGAAAAGTCTTCAAAGGAAAAGTGATTGCTAAATTGGCAAAAGAAGGTTTCATATAAATTTTATGGAGCAAATAGAGAAGAATAATTATGCCATGATGACATATTTAAATGATAAAAAGTTCGAATGAAGAACTACGAATAAATATTATAGAATGACTAGTAGGTACTGATGATGACTCCACGAGAAAATATTAATCCGCAATCAAAAACCATCCATTAGGACCATGAGAAGACAGCATGAGGAACAAGAAATAGATTTCAGATCAACACTTAGATGATTATTTACCTTAGTGACCCTGAAAGTCAGAAATAAACTTCAGACTACCAACGCGGTTAAAATTCGGAAAATGGAGAGATCCACGAACCTAGAACGCTAGAGTTCCAAAATAAAATAAGTTCAAACATTTTAATCAGAAGTTTACTCAATCTATTCAAGAAGATTATTCAATGCACTGGATTATTCAATTTAACGTGGAGTCGACATTTTTTTATATATTTACTCTTGCACAAGTGTAGCGATCAAGAGGCATACGATAGCATTTTCACATAACTGAATACATGGACAAAAATGAAGAAGAAAATGAAGTACTCTTTCTTATTTGCCAAATCCCAGTGAATTCACAGAAATTACATATTCCATAAAGGTAGAACTGGTAGCATGTTGTCCTGGAAATTTGGAGTTCCTGGTTTGAATCTCTGCTGAGTCAGCCGTTTTCTTCTGTTTTTCCTAATTTGATTTAATCAATTAATGCGTTACCGGCTCATTTTCGTAATTTGGTTCTCAGTTCATTTGTATTGGCTTTTGAGCGTGTTCTCCTACTTGACAGTGATTGCTTACTTGAAATTGGTAAGCAAAAGCAATTGTATACTGATACCAAGTAGTAATACAATACATATTGCGGTCTTCAACATGCTGGGATTTAAAAAGCACTTTAGACTATGAGCTAGATTAAATTAAATTAAACGACGAAAAGCCATATCCACCAATGTTCTCATGAAGCATGAATTTATAACGAGGAATATTTTAGTCAAGCCGTGGAGCAATCAGTTGCTGAGGAAAATGTCCTCATTGCACGCTGAATGTGAGAGGATGAGAGCCTGGTGGGATCCGATATTCCTGACGCCAATTTATCTCACCAAACAATGGTGTCACACCGCCCGCATAGTACCCCTCATTCGCATCGCATCCAATGAATAACATCACGCAGTCACGAAGGGTCCGTAATGACATCCTCCTCGGCCACGGTCGTCAAATGAACCGAGACGAATCGCGTTCAGCTATTTGATTCTCCAACGCACCTAATTCTGCATGAGCCACGAATTACTACAGATTGCTCCACGACACGAGATTATTGGCGCGTAAGAGGTTGGGAAGAGCACGGAGATGGAGGCGTTACACTTAGGCACTTGCACCGACCCCCAATATCAGAATTATCTGAAGCGTCGAGTCGGCCGTGACGTCACACATGTTGTCTCGGTCGGTTGTGGCGAGAGGCCACCTGAGGCGCTGGCTGTCTCCACCATTCGTAATTCATTTGCCATAATGGAAACGTCACCCCACCCTCGAAGTTTCCTCCTTTCCTTGCCCACGGCTCCCTTTGCTGCCACCGTGCGCTCCTGCGAACAACCCTAAACCCACTACCGTCCTCTCAGCCACCCAATTCTCCCGCCTGAATCCTTACCGGCGTTCTTTCTCCGCCCACATTTCCCCCCTCTCGCTCCCTCCTTCTCTCCCTCCGCTGTAGTCCCAAGGAAAATCCCCTTCGTTCTCCCTCCACAGCGTCTCTTCCAGTGCCTCCCTTTTCATCCCTTCCTCCATCCCCCAACCGAGAGTACGTTCCTGCTTTCCCTCTGTTATCCCCTTGCCTGACTCCCCGCTCTGTGAAGTGGATGCCATGGAGGCATTGCTGAAATCCCATCTTCCTACAGAATATATTTACATCTACACAATACCCTGAAAGCCACCGCAAGAGGTGTGTGGCAGGTGATTAACGCACACCCAGCAGGGATGCATTAACCAGAAAGCAAAAAAAATGCACGTGTTTAGGGCATCAAGGGAGGAAAGACATTACAGAATTTTAGACCTGAAAACCTTTCAAATATGAATTAAATTGCGGTAAATTATAAATAATTTTTCCAAATTATTTATCCTAATACTTTTTACAAAACAAAGTATTACTTTCCACCTATTAGTAAAACGCGTTCTATTACAAACATCAATATTTTAAAAGTGATAAAGGGTTTTTATCGTGTCCTGACAGCAGGTATGCAACAATTTTAAGAAAAAACTAAATATCGGTAGCTTCATTGGCAGTTCTACCGTAAATCTGAAATAAAAATATTCGTCAATCCTAAGATTGGTAAGAAGTATTCATTCAATTCTCCTAACGGTAAATTTTTCATTTTTTTTAGTTCTCAGGTTCTTTCAGGTTCAGTTTTTACGTTTAATAATCTTATCATTTTCAACTCAAAAATTACATTTAATTCATTCGGGAAATAAAGTAGCTTCCATACATACAAGGCAACATCTAATGAAAATATATCATCAAATGCGATGGACACGGGAAATGTAATAATATCTGTAATTACTTGACAATCATGCAAGGAAAGTAAAATGGTGAACACTTAGTCCCATGCAGAGATGAACAATACATTTTAAATCTACACCATGTTTTTTAACGGACGCAATCACCTTTAACTTCTGTAGATTTATCTTTCAGACTACAATCCGACAGCATGAGAGTCCTCCTTTAACTTATGATAGGGGTCCACGTGAGCAATCTCCGGGCGAGTTCTTTTCGAGCGAACATGCGTGGAAGGGCTCTAATCAGGTCTAAGCTAGGCCAGCCGAAAAAATTTTAGTCAAAAAGTATTCATCCTCCACGCAATTTTAAAAATAAGGGCCTTATCACAGCAAAATTTCACTGAAAATTTGAAGGCAGGAAAGAAGGGTCACGGAGGAATAAGACTAATAGTTTAATCGAAACCAAAGATTAAAGTAAACATTCAACGACTGAGATTATATTTTTAATCCTTTCACCCATTCTAAGCATTTGGAATTGTGGAAATGAAAAGAGTGTTCTCTTCACAACGCTTCAGTAAATACCACAATGTCAATTGAAAGAAAGAGAAAGAAAAGAAAGTCAAGTGAAGAATAGGATGTGAGTTAAACTTAATGGAACAAACAAAATATGAGATGTTTGACTAACACCGTTTCACTGAACAGAATTACCTTAGCGTATTAAATGTTATACATATACAAGGGTTTTCCGTAAAATAAGGTTCCCATTGTTTTTTCACATTGAAAAACATATATTTGCAATAAATCGTACATTTTTGGAAAGTGTAGGTTGTTCCCTATTTTTCTACATAATTGCCATTGAGATCGATGCATTTTTGCATGCGGTGTATCATTTTCTTGATGCCCGAGTCGTAGAACTTTCCCACCGTGCCGCGAAGGTTGCTTAAAACCGCTTCTTTCGGCTCATCTCCGGTCCTGAGATGCGTCCCACCCAGGTGTTTCTTTGATTCAGGGAAGACACGGTATTCTCTTGGGTCTATGTCCGGGCTGTATGGTGGGTGTGTGACGGTATCCCATCCAAATTGGTTGAGAAGATTGGTTGTCACAAGGGTGGTGTGCGGACGAGAGGACCGTTTGTGATTTTCCGTAGGCATTCTTGGGATCCTCCTTGCTCAAACCTTAGAATACCCTAAATCATCTGTCAAAATCGTGTCAATACAGGTTCTACTGACCTCAGGGATCAAATTTCAGAGCTCTCAAACAGTTACACTTCGATCTTTAAGCATTGCTTCTTCCACTTTTGCGATTGTTTCGTCAGAAACAGATGGCCGTCCGGAACGCTGCTCATCATGGACGTCTGTACGCCCGTCTTTGAACTCTTTGCACCATTTTCGTACGTGTTGTACAGCTCATACAGTTTTCTCCGTAGACTTCAAACATCTGGGAATGAATATCCATCGGTGCAATTTTTTTGCACACAAAAAACGAATCACAGAACGCAATTCATACCTGGCGAGAGAAGCGAGTGGTAGCTCCAAGTCGAACGGCTGCCAATGGAAGACAGAGCGTCGAAGACAGCTTTAAGGCTAGCGATTTGGAGTGGAGGAACCAAGCTACCCGACCGTGTTACCAAACCCGCGCGAAAGCGTTCGTCGCGACTACAGCGCGTTGGGAACCTTATTTTACGGACAACCCACGTATCAAGATATGTACCTGTAAGTCTTGAAATTAAACACAAACATACACAGAAACTCATAAGGAATTTTTTTCTTCTAGCCAAAAATGAGCGATCTCTTTCATATCCAAGACCGTGATTGAAGTAAGAAAGTGATGGTATCACTATTTTAGAAGGTAATAACGGCTAGATTTTCTGTTCCGCTGCAGACGAAGGCAAGTTAATTTTTATTCACAGAATTACGACTAGTCCTATTTCAATACTATCTATATCGCGTAGCTTATATCAAACAGCAGATACAGAGGCAAAAAAGTAAGGCTGAGAGACATTTTTTCTCGATATTTTCAACGCAGCTGGTGCTGCTTAGAGATGGTTTCACACAAAGGTAGAAAAAGAGATATAATTTCTCACGACGATCCTTTTTCTCGGTGTATTTCAGCAGCATACGAGGAGAAATGAGGCCTAAAATACGCCGGAAATTCGCTTTCTTCGCGGGATTGGATTAAACTGATGGAGTGAGTTTGGAAGAAGTGACAGCAAATGAGGAGACATGTTGTCGGCGTAAGTGTCGATGGGGTGTAACAATTTCACGGGCGATATATTTAGGAAAATTATTCTATTCAAATGACTGGATAATAGGAAACGTATATTGAGCTATACCATATGGACAATGATATAGCAGGATTCAATTGACAGCATTTAAAATAATTTAAAAAAATGCAGGTGAGAGATTGGCCTCTACTTAAATCTTGGCTGATTTCACTTTGACATATCCCAATATTTGTAAGCCACTATTGAGACAGCTTTCTCGTCGTAGTTTCCCAACAAACGTACTACGGTGGACGAAAACACTTAAAAGGATATACAGTTATGTAATAGCTAAAACAAAATTAGGCTAACACCAAGTTGTAGTTCTATCAACAACTGTTAGTTCCAAAATTAACAAAAGCAATGCAATTTAATGTCTAACGATACCTTAATACAGGTCAAGGCATAATACCTACGTTATTCCAGGTATAACATACCACCTTGTCGTGGCCGATCCCACCTTCAGGTTGGGATCCTGATTCAAGTTGTCTCGCTCTGCTAACGGCCCGGACATAAATATGAAGAAATTTGTAATGACAGTGTTGGAAGTTCCACGAACGTCTCCTACATTGCTTGAAAGGCATTTTCTAATAAAAGCAACCTATCATAACTAGCCTTAAAAGCCTTTTTCTCTAGCCTGGACCAAATATTCGTTATTTCTTAAGGATGTGATCTACCGTGTAAGTCGATAAAATTGAAAGAGGAAAAATATGAGATTCAGTCATCGTGAAAAAATATAGAATTGGGCTTATATTTTACGATTTTGAGAAACTATCACAGTTATTGAAAGGAAAAAATCTCTTGTTGAGCAATCATGTGACTGGAATTACTAGCAAAATTCATCACTATTAAAGGAAGCAAGCGTAATTCGTAATATTTCAGTGAATTTTCCGCCATATGAAGTTACGCTGAAGGGCAAGGATGACCCTAGTTTGTGGGTAACTTCTATTAAATGCCGCACTCAATGCGTTTACCACAGCTGTCTTCTTGGGCCAAAAGATCAAATATTTTGTACGTATTTATATTCCTCGCAGCTCTTTAATATATCAATAATACTTATTGTATGGGGTCGTGGTAGTCTGGTTGGTAGAGCACTGGGCTACGGACCGGAGGGTCCCGGAGTCATATCCGTGTAGCGTCTCTGGACACCCCGCCCTAAAATTCTCGCGGAGCGATTTTATGATTGTCAGTACTTCGTGGGAAATCACAGGCGGCATTCTAAAGCATTGAAGAGAATCCTTGTGGCCGTTGTTTGGGTCAAAAAAAGATTCCCTGAAGTTCAGTGATTCAGCCATAGTTTTAATTTCATTCATTTTATCAGTAACAAATTCTCTTTGCTCATATTTGCTGACGAATAATTGGGTACAAGTGGCAGAAGAAAAAAAATTAAACATGTCATGCTACTCCTGTCACCTATGAAATCCCATAAAAGAGCTAACTGGTTCTGAAATTGCACACCCTTTGCCCTTGGCCAGTGGCTTCATCCGTTCACTTCTCGTCGCAAGTACGCCAACATCACATACTGATTCCCGGTCACAGGTCAAATTGATGCCCTGGTTTTCCAAATCCAGGGGACACGGTACATGAATTACTTGTAGAAGAGAAGAGTTCATATTGTTTCATATATATTTCATGAATTAACTCTAACCTCACTATTTCCAAAGTTCCTCAAGTATTCAGTTAAAATGTTGATTGCTTCCGCTTTTTCCTGTAAAATCTGTCAAATTTCTTAACAATGCTACACTCGGAAGAACTGATTCCATATTCAGATGGGAATATAGTCCGAAACATTCATACTGGTACGAAATAATCAACAGAAAAAGACATATTTTGCTTAAGCTTATGTACATATGTGAATCAGCTGTTTTAATTAAGCTACCTAAATGTCTCAAACATAGTCGTTTTAGCATATTTCCGTTTTAATATTATAATAAATATCTTAAATCACGCCAGTCAAATTTTACCGATTATTTATAATAGCAATGCAGTGATACATGATGCATAGTAATCCAGTCACTGAAACAAGTACGATTGGTATGATTGTTTACATTCGAGTCACGCAGATCAGCTAAAAATATTGCGTCGCGGTAAACACATTTCGCCTCTTAAGTTTGACGACTGATTTCTCTATCCGACTGTTCTCTTACTTCCTTCATGTGGTCAGTCAGGTAAAAAATAAAATTTTACACTTCCATCTATCATCCCTGATGTGTTCCGCACCCAACCACAACAATTACGATTGCGGGTCGTCATCACTCACAATCACCTTGAAACTAACGTTTTTGCATGCAAAAAGCTTACATATTATCGTAAATGCACTCCTAATGCCGATAATTTGCTGTGCACAGTTTAAAAAACACTATTTCTTGCCACTCTTTTGCTGATGCCTTACGAGACGACTCCTCATATATATGTCGAAAGTGACCACTCGCGGTGCCAGTTGTCCCCGTGCACGGAGCCTATACATCAATTACCGTGACAAGTATGGCAAGGGTTCGGATTGGTGAATTGGCTAAAATGCTATTTTCCTACACAGAGGTTACCGGGATTGATTCCTGTAGGTAGTAGATGCATTTTCCTGTAATTTCGGGCACTATGTCAGTGTTATATATAGGAAACTTCAAGTTCATTGCTCTATCTGTCAGGAGAGAAGTTCCCACCGCGAACCAGTTGCTTAACTAAGGTAGATTTGTGTTTTACTTACCTCATTTTCCGAGGTTACATCCCACCGTTCTCATTAAGTTCTACAAAAAGAGAACAATGTGATATTTATTATTCAAATTCGAGACGGAATTTGTCATCACGACCTTAGGGTTACCAAGCCTACCTACTACGACATGCACCGAAGTTACCTTCAAAAAATTACCAATTAGTGAGCACTGACAGCAAGAAAAAGCATCCCAATTTACAACTAGGCTAAACAAGCCCCAGGTATAAGTATCCTGATTGCATTCAACGAAGTAGAAACTAATAACTTCACCAATGAGCCTTCCCTGCTAAATAGTGAACAGCGACGCATAACATACAATAACGTGTGATGAACGATGAAATGCAGGCTCTAGAGAAAGGTGAAAACGGAGAATAGGAATGAGTAAATCCCAATACCCTATAGGCCCTATGCTATTAGCCGTTACGACATATAAAATAAATGTTAGATATATGTTGTTTTACATGTAATTTTAGAATTTATCCCACTTCACATCCCTTAATGGTCAATCAGAATCCATTAGATTCGACAAAAAAATAATAAATTCACTATGCTTCTTGTCATTCAACATTTCACAACTTAACTTAAATTTTAACGCCTGAGGCAAATGAACAATTATTCTAAAACATAAACAGAAGGAGAAAGTGTGGTTTCTAACCTAATAATGTGACGAATTATTTAGCAATTTAAATGGGAACTTTCCAAAAAAAATCTTTTTCCTATAGGCACACCCAAAAAAACACAGTAAAAATGTGCGTACACAGAAATATGTATTCCACTGCCATAATTTGTGGTTCTTATGAAAACTCATAACAATAAAAACTACATTGTGGAAATGCAGCCAAATACGAAGCCGGATCTTTGAAGCTCTGAGTAATTTTAAACATTCTACAATCACCACCAAGTGAATAGAGGAATTTCGTCATAGAGGATAAAACATCTTCGCTGGCTTATAGGAGAGAGGCTCAATTCTCTTAACAGGAACAGAAAGATGACAATTGAAAGACGATAATGTGGAAGTGACAACCACCCTGAGGCGTTCCCAACTTTGCAGCGCTTCGAAACAAGCTGTAATTGGTTAAGTTTAATGAAGAGGAAAGCCATCTATCACCACTACGAATGCATGAAACATATAATTCCGGGAGTTCTAAAAAAATTTTGGAAACTAAGCCAATACCACTAATGGTGACTGCGGCGTCGTGTGTGACAAATCCTAAGTAATGATGTATGATGTATATCAATGAGTTATGTTATCTAATTGGAATCAAGACATGCACAAAATCTTCAGCGAAATGATTGAGGAAAAAATTTGCTCCTAACAAGTTGTATTTTTTTTTCGTAGAACTCTACTTAAAGAGGATGGATATTTATTACGATTCACTTTTTATCTTTTGGCCAAACTTTGAGTAGAATATCAAATGAAAATCACAATGACTGTACATGTGGATCGAGTAAATGTAATCAAACAATCACATTTTCATTAAAACAGGCGTCTCAGTCAATGCTTGAAGAAATGGAACACGACAACTGAGAACGACGGCATGCCGATTCTCTTTCAGGAAATGTAGAAATGATCCGTTTGACGAGACTATTGAATAAATAAGAAACTAATTTAATTGAATATGCCAAATTCTGAGTATTGCAAAAAGTTTCCAACATTGAGAAAGCATTACCTACAAACAAGAGAATACTTGGGTATCGAGCCATGCTGTAGAAGTCCTATTTTTAAAACAGCCATTATTATATAATGACCAAAGAAATAATCTTCTTAGACTACCATCTTCTTCCTTAAACTCTTTTATGTGTCCTCGTTGGTCCCCTTAGGACGAAAATCCAGCAAATATCTGAATCCACTGCATTCCTTCCGTTTCTTTTGTCTCTTGATCAGATGACTACTGATTACGAAGATTTTTTTAATAAATGGGCGGGACATATTTCAGGAATGTACCACACGACCGGGGAAAAAATAATCATGCTCTACGCTTTCCTACTTATTGATTCCGAATTTTTTCCTAAGGAAAAAAGGCAAGCAATTCTAGAGAACGGACCTCCTCAATAAGGGAATAACCGTGAAGGAAAGACAAGAGGAGAAGGAATGAGATGAACGCGGAAAAATAAGTAAATTCCACAAACAAAAGGGCTTTGGTTCAAGGATAAACGCCGCATCTCCCATTACAACGACAAGACAGAGATAAAGGGAGTGGAATCCCAGAGGGTTGTCCACGAAAATGGAAAATCCATGCCCACCGATGGAGCAACGCCCTTTAATATATTAACCCCCTCCGATGATTAAGCAAATAAACCTTCCGCAACAAACCCGACCCTTCTCTCCACCTCTGGAACACTCTTTGGACCCCCGTTATCCTTTACCCCATCTCCGCGTAGCCCGCCTTGGGATGGAATCTCCCCTTTAACTTCCCACGATCCACGCACACACGCCAGAGTCCGCCTTCACCCTCCTACCCCCTCCCCATTCATTCCCGGGCCAACTCCAGCCTCCAGCATCCCTTTGGTCCCCCGCATTCTCGCAAAACATCTTTTTCCCTTATTTAAAAGGGAAGAGGAGTCCACTTCCTTTTCCCCATTTTTCTCCCATTCCTCCCAACCCCTCGAAACTCTCTCTCTCCTCCACCCTCCCCATATCGTTCCACCCTTTAATACCCCATCCCTCCCACACAACCGAACCCACGCCCCTCCCCTTTCAAAAATCCCGCTGACCCCTCCCCCTCTCCCTATCCGCCCCCACCCCCGTGAAACCTCCGCACCGCTGCATCACTTCATTCTCCTCCTCCTTCCACCCTCACGCCTCTTCCCACCCTGGCAAGAATATTAACGTCCCCTTCCGTCCGAGCAACGCTGTCCCGCCATGCATTCCTTCTATTCCTTCCTTCGTCGAGGAAAAAAATTGATTTAAATCCTCGAAATAAACTATTAAAAACCCGAACGGTCTTTTCCAAGGGAGCACAAACCATGACTCGCCCGTCCCTGGGCCGTATCGTGAAGCTCCTCTTCATATCTCTACCCACATCATCATCCGCCCGCGTTCAGTTTTTTTTTCTTTTTCCCATCAGTATACATGCATATATCTCTCTGTCTCTTTTTCGGCATTCCTTGTTTTGCGTTCTACCACTCCTCTCAACGATATCCCCGGTTCTCTCATCTACCGCCCAGAAAAATTCCTTTTCCTCCACTCAGACCTTTATACATTGAAGTTCTCATGCGACTACCCCATTATATTTTTTTCCCTTCATCCGATGTTCCGCCATCTCCGTACTTCTTATTCCTTTGGCGGTTCCTCACTGGCTCCTTACCCATGCCCCGTCCCGTCTTTCCCGTTTCCTTTCCGTCATCCCCCTCCCTCTCCACACTCCATACCCAACCCCACCGCCCCCGCACCAGGGACCACCGCCTGGCCTCCTAAAGAGTCTTCCATCCGCTACCAATTCCCTTTGTGGAGCCAACCCATTTGCCATGCCTATTTTCTTACTCGGCGCTCATCGTTTGAGTGCACGCATAGCTCCCCCCGTACCCGCTGTGGTGTATCAAAAATGAAAATACGTCCAAAGGGGTGAGGAAGGCCAAGAAATACGTAAAACCAACGGGTGATGGATGATAGAACTTGATGGCTGTACACTTTGAGAGGATATTTCATCATTTTGGAGCACCCGGTTGTGCACTGAAATAATCTACATATCTGCCGCTACACTATAAACCTCTCCATTTTTCTTCTTTGTCCCGCCCGCGTAATATCAGTACGACTCAGCTAAACTTGCGCATAAAAAATTATGGATAGCAATGGTAATGTGGCATCGCTCCGATCTACGAAGAGTGGGGCGTTTCTCCTCATCCCTTTCAGACCTGGCGTCCAATACATTGGACACATTGTTTCAGCTTATGTAGTGGTTTCAATTACTTGGGGAAAGAAAGCTTTAATGTGCTAAATGCAAAGTATAATGATAAATTGTAGCACTCGCACCCATTCAGTTACTGTGTTTTAGCTCATTTTCTTAATATGACTCGCAGAAGTAAGCATAGACCATATTTAGGGGAATTATCAAGGGAGCTATATTTATTTATTTACTTTAGCAACAATTCAACAACAAGCTTTAGCAACAAGCAAAAAAAACCAGAGCAAGAAAGAAATAGTCAGCAGAATAGCCCAGGCGAAGAGGGCATTCTATCAGAAGAAGAATCTACCTACCGCTGGAAATACAAGCGTCGAAGTAAGGAAACAATTCATCAGAACGTACACCTGGAGATTGTTTCTTTATGGCAGCGAGACATAGCCAATGCGGCAGGCAGCGGAAAAGAAAAGTGTGAAAGCATTCGAAATGTGGTGATACAGAAGAATGATGAGGATTAAATGGATCGACCGAGTAAGTAACGAGGAAGGTCTAAGAACAGTGGGAGAAAATAGAAGTCTTCTGAATATCCTAAGAAGAAGACGGGACAACTTGATCGGCCACATCATGAGACATGATGGCCTGATGAAGACAATCATCGAGGGTCAAGTGGAAAGGAAGAATGGCAAAGAAAGGCCTCGTGCAAGATATATGGAACAAGTGATGAAGGATGTGAAAGAGAAGAATTACGTAAATATGAGGAGGTTAGCCGATAGAAGAACAGGTGGAGAGCTTCGATAAACCAACTGAGGATTGATGACTTATGATGATGAGCAACAATTACAATTAAATATCATCTTTTGCCAATAAAATTGAATCTAACGGCTTGTATTATAACGTACAGGTGTTTTCGACTCTGTTGCTTAAATGTTATTGTTATTATTACTGTGAAATGTGAAAGGAGTAATATGATTAGCTTTAGAAATAGTTGCACTGCAAAGGAGAAATTCCATAGTGTAAATCCCATGGATAACGTTATTCTCATCGCACCTTTCAACAAGGGTGCACGTAAAATCACCGCAATAAATAATATGGGTACATTCCACACAAAATATTATTTCAGTCCTGGCACTAATTTTAGAAAAATTGATGGAAAGATAATATCGTAGAATATTTGATCGAAGGTTTCCGCGGCGTGGGTTAGATGCTCTCTGCATACTTTCGGGTGATCGTCCGCGTCCGTTGGTTGGTAGACAACAGTTTCGCTGACTGTCCTGTCAGCGTCTTCAGGTCGAAGGTGAAGACCTGAAGACGCTGACAGGACAGTCAGCGAAACTGTTGTCTACCAACCAACGGACGCGGACGATCACCCGAAAGTATGCAGAGAGCATCGTAGAATATTGACTTAAAAGTTCTCTTATATCGATTTCAAACTCGCATTAGGCTCCAAAAAGCATTCTTTTTATATTATATTTAAGATATAATGACACGAGTGGACTGCATACTCTACGAAACAAGTTTTATCTGTCGAAAATATGATTAAAATATAAATAAAAGTAGAAGCCAACGAGGAAAGACTTCGGAGTACGCATATGTGAAGTTAGGTGAGATTTATGAAAGAAAAAGGCACAGAATGTAACGGAACCGGTATTGAATGGATAAGAATGGTGGGCTGTAGTGAACCAATTTCATTTAATTCTACTCCCCCCAGAACACAGCCTTTTTATGCATCCCCTCCCCACTCCTTTTCTATGTACCTCAAATCATGAGCAGCAATTTACTTTTCCCATATCATCCTAATTTTTTACGTCTTTCATGCCTCTATATACAACTATTTTTTCCAGCTTTTTCGAGCAGAAATCTCTCATAGAGGAATTCTAAACTCATTCCTAAAATACATTCCATTCTAAAAAATACCTACCGGAGCCATGCAATGCTAGGGTCGAAATTAAAGCCTAAGCTGGATTTACCTCTGCGTTTTGTTCTTAAAACCCCCCTTCATTATCTCCGTCTCCTCATGTCGGTATATAATTATTCCCCTTATGTGCTTTTCGTAAGTTTATTATGAAGTAGTAAGCTTAGACACGATTGAATTCCATATTAAAATTTACCAATAAAGTGAAAATGATCAGTCAAAAATAGTTAATTACAGAAAATATTAACAAAACAATTTTCAGGAAGAAAATTAAAAAAAGAAAACATATGCTATACAAATATTAAATTCAGGGAAATTAACTTACAAAGAAGTGAAATTTGGCAAAGTAATCTATGGATTGAAGAATACTAGCTTGCCATTAAGATAAAACAAAGTGGTACATTAAATAGTCTCTTATTGAGATTAATAAGAATGAAAAGAACTCAATAGTATACATTTCGTCAGCAATCATTTAACCGCGGAACATTCCGAAGCTTTTCATCCTTACTAAGTGAACAAAGAGTTGAACCAGTGTTAAACCCTATATACTCTTAGCAGAAGTAGTGGCTAGGGATGAGATTGGGGGCAGAGGGTGAGGAGGGTACCCTGACGTGGTCACGGCCGGTCAGGTTTTTGAGGAAAGGAAAGTGAATTAGTTATGGTCAACTGAGAGGAACAGACAGAATGGGGTAGTGTGCTAACGCATTCTGATTGAGAAATCAAAAAACCTATGAGAATTCGTAGCTATGTATGGTGAACACTTTGGAACATGCATTACAGAAATCCGTTAATTGATAGTCTTCGACGATGAGTACTATAGTGCAACTTTCAAATTTATATTTTTAACAGAGATAAATACGCATTGAGGCATTTTAGTTTTCAGGAATACTCAAATGTATATTTATGTATGAATACTTGTACTAATATGAACATTTTTCATAGTCCTATATAGATATTTCACCAAAAAAATGCATTCGAATGACACCCACTATGTATTTGCAATGTACAGTGCTCTATCACAGTTGATTGCAGAATGCAAAACATAATCATCAATTTGTTCTCGTTTAAAGGAGATAATTATATTGTAATGGTGATCATCATGAGTCAACCAGCCCTAGAGTCAAGGGTCAAAAAAATATCATCATTCATAAACAAGGCTAAAGTGGCTATATCCAGTCTTTAGACTAATTATCACTAGGAATGTATAAGCCTGCAACATGACAAAAGGGGAAGGGAGATTAGCAAAGAGAACTTCAACCTTTGAAGATGTTATGCTTCAGGTCTAAATAATGTTAAAGATAAACTAAGCCCTGTACTAATTTCAAAAGCTATTAAATCCGATATAGTATTAGGTATTCAGAGAAAGCAAGTTTTTCCAGATCTTCGAGTCCTACAACCTCGAGTTCTTTTCACTAAGAGAAGCGAAGGAAAAGATAAAGCCAATTCTTTTTTCAAGCAGCAAAAGCAAGAAAAGGATTCTCTGTCTATTTCCTTGCGTAGTCTACATGACTGCATGGGCACTGAGGACTTTCATTTCTACAATATTTTTCCCGGATTCTTCACTGGGAAAAATCACTAAAAAAACGCCTAGAATTACAATTGATGGAGAAATGTAAGAAAAAAATGACCTCTTTATTGATTACGATAGCTAAAATAAAATTATGTTGTCTTTTTTTAAATATGATTTAAATTTAACTATAGAAGTTTAATTTTCAATAATTTTTCATAAAAATTAATAGTTTAACTGAAATAAATTGGATAATGTTGAAAAAGAAATAACGTTTGGGCCCATGAGAAACCATGAAAAATCACGAAGAGGCTCAAAATCATTTACACATTAGAAAAAATGGTCTATGTAAGTAAAAATCTATTCCTTTCTAAAGCGCATTGAGGCACGCAGGCACGATAGAAAGTTCTGGATATTTTAATCCTTTTGAGATCCCAAATAAAATCATTAAAAAAGAATAGCGCATAACATACATGGAATAATAAATACATAATGATTCTATGCATTTTTCATATGTATACATTTAAAGATTGTTTTTCCTGCAAACAAGATGCTTCAACCCAAAATTATGGAGCCTCTGCCAAGCATCTTTATAGTGGCTTACAGGACACTATGTAGAGGAAGATATTATAAAAAATATCAATTATGAAACGTTTGTCGTAAATTTAATATTTATAGCAACCAACTATCCAGCAGGATAGACTGGAAATCTCTCAACCGGAGTGTGCACGTAAAACGCCAAGAGTTTTCCATACACACTCGCAAAGTACGACTGCATTTCTGGGTTACGGGAACGAGAAACATTTTCGTGAAGAAATAGCTGCACCTATTCCCAGTTATTCCCCATTTAAGTACTGGATATCAAAGCGTGAAATAACAGTATCCACTTGTTTTTTTTGTAACCTGGCTTGGAAAATCAACTTTTTTTAATATGCTGCAAAGACAAAAGCGTGAAGCAACATCTATTTTACCTCCAATGACAATAACATCTATAAGAGGTGCCAGTGAAACATTAATTTCCCGTTCTCAAGGACTAGAGCATTACAAATTTAAATCCTACAACTTTATGAGAATCTCACGTCACAAAAACAGTTATGTTGAGTTTCGTAACTCGCGGGGATTACGTTCCTAGATTACAATAATGGAAGTTTTGAAAGACAAGAATATTGGATGCTGGTAAAAAGATAAAATGGAAATCCTATTTTATATAAAACCCCTAAAAATTCCAATTATGTCACTCTCCGTTTGATACACATTACCCTAAACAAACAATGAAAAGTAATCCCATATATTGTGCAGCACTCTAATGTTAAACCTCCAGGAGTCTAGAATATAGGATGTGACTCGTAAAGTTACGAGGATAATATATTTTTCTTAAGAATCAAGAGTTAATAAGCATAAAAAACTAAGCATTGCCACAGGAAGAGAAAATTGACGGTGCCCGAGAACATCAATCATTCGTAAAGATGGAAAGCTTTCGGCCAAATCAAAGGTCGCCCATAAGAATCAAGTGTCTCAAATTTTCCGGAGCGTTTGCAACGGCCCCAGTGTTGCGTCACGCCTCGCATCGGCTCCGAGTTTCAAGATATTCCCTCGTACTCTCTCCATCCCATAACTCAGCTCCACCTCCCTCCCCTAGCTCCCTTCCTCCACCGCCACCCGCCCTTATTCACTGCCCTCTTTTCTCCCAGCTTTTTTTGCCTTATCTTATCTACACTTCCTCCAGTCACTCCCAATACCGTGGGCCCCACGCAAATTCTTCCAACCCCACCACTTCCAGTTATATTGAAGGATCTCCTTTTCTTTTCCCTTTAGATTCTTAGCTGAAATCTTCCCTTCGTCCAACCACCCCACTCGACCAATTTCATCTTATTCACCTCCTTCCCCCTCCTTCCTGTCTCAACTCTCCCCTTCAAAAATATCTTCCCTTCGACCCCTCTCCTCACCCTTTTTCTTTTCGTCGACTTCCAATTTTCCTTCCTTTTCTGTCCTTCCCCTCCACTTCCCTATACTACCCTCATTTTTTTCCCTCCTAAATATCCGTCCCTCCCCGCTATTCCCTTTCCCCTCGCATCCCAACTTCCATCTCTCCCAACCCTTTACCCTTAGCCCAACCCAGCCACACTCTCTCTCCCTCTATCTCACTGTGTCCTCTCCAAGAAGACTTTGCCTCTCCATTGCGCCAAGATAATGGCCATTTCAAGAACTTCGCCCGCTCGGCAGAGGCCTCTGCTTATGTGCACCCGCGCTCCCTCCCTATGAACTCAGTCCCTCCCAGTCCAACGACCGAGGTCCGGCGGGGGAAGGGGATGGAGGGTTTTTTTTAAAGGGAGAGGGGGGATGCGAATATTCTTCCTTTTTCCCTTCTCCCCGGCCCTTTTAGATACTCTTAACAACCAGCCCTTTTCCCACGTCACCTACCCACTCCCTGGTGGCTCTTTCTCACTCTTACCATCCCTCTTCCATTTCTGCTACTCCTGAAAATTTATGCCCTTATCTTTACCCATCGGCCAACCTACCGCCGAGCCCTATTCCTCGCCCAGGAGTAAAGGGGAGGAGACGGAAGGTAATATCCCTATTGACGTCGTCTTTTCATGCCGCTATTCCTTGAACAGGCATTGGTGAGACAACAGTGGCTGGTTGAATATCATCAGATAGTGTATCTACGTCTCGAGATAAACGAAAGCATAAATGAACGGTCGGTTACGTTTCATTCAAATAATATGGATATTTTTATTGAAAAAGAGGGTCTGTCATAAGACTCTCCCGTTAGACTATTAGAAAGTAAATAAGCAATTCATTACTGTCCCATGATTTGCGAAGTCGGGTAGTAAATTCGCTCAATGTGAAATTCATCAGCGCAGAAGGGTGAAGGTAACGAGAACATTCAGGGGCGCAACGTGTTTTACAATGTATTTTTCTTGCAAAGGCCAAAGAGGACGCTCAACGTTTGCACTTTTAACCGTGAATTGCAATCAGTCTTAATAACGTACAATTGATGAGTTTCACTTAAGTATTAGTAAAAATCATCTGGTAGCAATAATAGTGCTGGATTGAGTTCAAATGTGATCGACAAATAAAAAATGCCTATTACACTTCAGACAGCAATTTGATCATATTTCTTACCCATCAAGAAATGGTAGGGCGAGATGTATTTCGGGAACCAAGTTATGACCAAATATCAGCACTTGTAAATAGAGTGACTAGATTGGATTCCCTACCGCAAGGGGTAGGGAAAACTCCATTGACATGGGCAAACGCCACACTTTCTCCAGCATGGAATGAATATTAACCTACAATAATCCTCTGCATGGTTCGGCATGTTCCCCTTCTTTGCCACTTTAAAAAACTCTGCCCTTATTCTTATACATTTTCTACTTTTCTCAAGTATCACGCTCAACATTACAAAATTTATAAAAGTATCACTGTTAAAAAACAATTTCGAGCCCTTTCTTCTCAACAGAGGATGGTATAAATAATTTTCATATATTTTCCGGAACTTAAATTCCAACTTTTACTTCCTCGCACTATATGCAAAATTGGCCGGATGCTTATGGTTTTACTGTCATTTACAGCCTACGGTTCAACTAATATTACATTGATTTAATGATAGTGATACTAACATTGCTGCAGGCAATCACGGTAAAATCCCAATAGGAGTATAGATGCAAGAAATTAATGCAGAATGGAAAGGACGAGCTTGAGACCTAACAAAGATTTTATCGTAGATCAAGTAGGTACACTATATAGGTAATCTGCGCCACCGTGAGTACAAATGCTGTCTTTTATCAACAGTGGAAGAAACTGCATAACCAACAACTACGGTACGCTTCGTTGAAAAAAAAATATTTTTTCAGTCGACGTAGTACGCTGAGTTTGTTACTGTCCACTTTTCCTAGGAGGGTAAAAGACGATTCCACATAAATTTGAGTCGAGTAATCTTAATCTTACTAATACTTGATCCTCCCGAGAAAAACATGTAAGAATGAGAAACCTTAAGCATCAACCATGATTACTTCAATCTAAATACATACTTTTATATGCTTAGTGATAAGATCCATTTGTTCTCTAGACATGGCCGTCGCTTCCGAATCCAACCAAAAGATTATTGTTTTCAGTCATTTGCAATGACTAGCATCGATGAGAGCATTGCACCACATTCACTTGGCCACGATCAGAGATAAGGGGGAGGAAGCAAACACATTTAGAAGCCACACTTAAGAATATCAAAAGGCCATCCCATCCCATCCCATGGTGGTGAACTACGATTATTCTTTGAACCTCTACAGCCAATAATAAGTTGCGTCTTAAGGAAACATGTGGTCATCATAACTAATTCTGACTGTCTACTAGAGATCAGGTAGGTGTGGTTTTCAGAGTACGGGTAATTCTTTCAAATCATTTGCCTGGTTTTCTATTTTTTAAGTTTTCAGTGGGCTTTTCTTTTCTCCCTTCCTCTTCTTATGACTTCTTCGTTAGTCAATTATTCTATCCAATACATCTTCATCACTCTTTGTAGCACCACATTTTAAATGCTTTCAGCCTTGACTTCCTTGCTACTGTTATCACCCATGACTTACTGCTATAAATAAGCAAGCTCCAGGGATGAATTGCTTCCTTACTTTCACACTTGTACTTCCAGCCGTCAGTATTTTCTCCTAGTGGTAGAGTACTCTCTCCTATCTTCGCTAATCTACTGATTATTTTTTTCCTTACTACTCCCATCGCTATTTTTCGGCTTCCTAGATAGCACACCTCGCTCACTTTTTCATAATTTTGCGTCCCGTTATTAATATTTCTCATGGCCTCTTCTCTTTTACTCCATGCAAATTGAAATTAGTACTCGTTATCTTCAGGAGATTTCTAGTCATTGCATTTTTTGTTAACTAGAAAGTTCTGTAAATAGCATTACCAAATTACGCACTTACTCTTAATAGAGCAATTGATCATAGTTAATACCATATGATGTCGACTATTCGATCAAACCCGTCCAAGTAAAAAATATAATAATATAATGTAAAATAAAATAATGCGTGAAATTTATAAAGTTTAATATTTCCGCCAAATATGACCATAGCAGTTGGCCACCTAGCCTATAACAACCACGAGGAGTGTATCCACGAAACGGTAGAAGTGTAAATCGGCCATTGCATTGCAGACAAAATGTTACGCACACCTCTTCAAGCTAATGTCTTGATGAAACCAATGCATATTAATTAAAATCCATACAACCGAGTTAATTTATCCTGCAGGGAAGAATTTACTATGCTCCAGTGTATCTTTCTCCGAGCAGGAATTCATCAATACCGATCCCTAGCTAAGTGCGGGCGGATCCAATCCGCTCTTATAGTAACGTTCCTCTTCATTTCCCGCATCCTCTGGGCTACGAGGCTTCCCGTCTCTCCTAACCTATCCTGAAAATACCCACCATTCTCATCCCTTCTCCTCCTTCCACGGATCTTTACGCTCTCCTTATCCCCATCTTTCCTCTGCAAAATCTCTTTTTATTTTAAGGAATTCTCCATCTTCCGTCCCTTAAACTCCTTTCCCCTTGCATCCGTTTCACCCCCTGGAGGGTCCCGAATCCTGCCCGTCATCCCCTGCACCCCTTTTTCCGAAGCCCCGTCTCTCCAAATCTCCTTTTACATTGGCTTTTTGGCTCGAATGCCGGAATAAAAGGCGAATCCTTATGAAAGGGAAAGCAGCGCCGGCCCTCCGTCGATTGATTCGGGTGGGGATTACTTCCATCCGCCTACCTCTTCTCCTCCCAGCCTGCCCGCACCCTTGGAGAATGTGACACACAAGTCATCCAGCTCAGTTAAAAACTGATTTCTCAAGCCTCTCAACGATGAGTTCCCTCCCGCATCAAAAGTAGTTATCTCATTATTTCATTGGAGCAAATCAGAAATGGACTGGATAATGGAGAGGAATATTAAGAAAAGTATCTGCCCTCAATGATCTAAGGATGGGATTGATAAACTACCTTCAAGAGATTTTCTCCGAAACGAAAAACTATTTTATGAATGAAACGTCTAAATTATTGAAAATTATAAATCCTCTTCTTTTTGTCTTAGAATTTGAACTCTGTTGCATAAACATTGAGCCTATGATAATACCGAGTTTATGATTTGCCACCATTCATTTGGATAAAAATATAGATATCGGTAAAATTTATAGGACTTTTTATTTTTAAAAATGTCCAAGTATCTATCATTACTCTTAATAGTACTCTAAGTCTTGTTAGCTTGGGGCAGTTTTAAATGGACAAAAAATCTTCCCATGCCATTTACCATTTTCGTGGAACTCTTGTGTATGTCCCCATACTTCCTAAGTCCAATCTTCCAATCCAAGTCTTAATGGCTGATTATTTTCCACAAGCAAAACGGCTATACGATACAAAAGTATACAAATCTGGGGAAAGCACTATGTCCTCCCCAAATCAAGAATTATTTTTAAATGGAAGAATAAGAAATAACCTTTTTGATTCTTTAATTTCAGGTGCAAGGCCGTTTTGTACATCTTCGCATGGATTCTTCGTCCACATTTATGTAGCTTTCCTAGCTTTGCGACTTATTTCGTTTCTTAATCTGTTGTTGCAAAGCTGCTCTTCTTCAGTTGTCACATTCTACTTGAAAACTTTTCTTTTTCCAGAACTTCTTTTGCGGTTTCCTGTAGTCCACATACAATGTTTTCCCAACACTCTTACACTGATGTCTCAGTCAGTTCCTCTCCTATGTTATTTCCCAATCCTTTTTTAAACGCCATCTGATGTTGAGCCGCCTTCAGTTTTTCTGCTTGCCATATGTTCTTCACTGTTTAATAATGTTTCCTGAGTTCTAGATGGCTTGTCATCGTCACTAATATATGGTACTTTCAAGGTCTGCTCCAGGGTAGCTTTTGTAGTCCTTCACCTGGTTCCTATATCTCTGCTTCACTACACGGTGGTCTAATTGAAGTTTTCTTCTTTCTTCTGACATATTCCACGTGTATCTTTTTCGATCCTGATTTTTAAACAATGTGTGTGCAACCACTAACTTATTTCTTGCGAAGAACTACAGTAGTATTTCTCTTCTTTCGTTTTAGTTTCTCAATCAATATTTTCCATTTATTCTTCCATCTTGGCCTTCGCCTATGAAAGCGCTCCAGTCTTATAAAAAAATTATACTTCCTTCCCTGCTTACCTGTTTTATAACTCAACCATGATAATTTCGTAGATGTCTTCCTCATCTTCGTAGTCCATAATAGGCCCGTAAATTTGCACCACAGCTGTATCCTTAGCTTTGGTCTTCATCTCCACTATTATCGTTCTTTCATTGTACCGCAGGAAGCTTCACACGCATTTCGGCACTTTTAACCCTAAGAAATTATTATCCAATGGCAGTAGCTTTACAAAATGTACTATGTGCCATACATTACCCCATTTGAAAATGAACAAAAGTAAAAAATCATTAGACAGTGAAGGAAGAAGCCAAAACACCAATGAAGCAAAGAACAGTACCCTAACGCCAATGAAGTAACTACGTGAAAAACTGACTCTTTTAAAACTCAAGATCATCTAAATTACTCCAGTGACATTTCTGTGAAAAAAATGTCGTGACCGTGAATCCAAGCATAAACGACCAGCGTCTGATTTCATCTCCATAAATTGACTAGCTGCTTAAATATTATCTTACTTTAATTGCCTGCCTTAAATTACGCAAAAAAATATAATTTCTCTCCGTCTGTGAAATTAAAAAAATCTTTTATTTTGGGTGCGACGTATGCTCAGGGCACCAGGTAAAGAATATTTTTAGCGTCAAAATAGAGCGAACTATGTATGAAATTATGCTCTAATTCAATGTCTAATATTTACCCAGGAAACACTCATAGTGATTCTCTTAGTGTGTTCAATATACACAAGTTCATTACAATATTGTAACTATTAAGCTCATTATATTAGATTGGAATCTTCACAATGCTGGCTAGTACCATTCGTTTCGCTCAAATATTATATCGCAGCCTCTAATAATTGCGTCAAAATTACCTTCATTTTATTAAGTAAAACAATATGCTCTACAGAGTGGAGTTGGAAGAATGCGTATGCATTGCAATGAATGCGTAAGCTTCAACCTATATACTCTTTGTCAACCACATGGATCAGGAACTCGACAGGTCGGAAGGTCAAGAGATTTCCTATGGCCCCCAGAGGTAGAAAGAGAGATGCAACAATTATTGCTCACATCGGGAACAGAGAAGTCAAATAACTAAAATGACAAACATCTGACAAAAAACTGTCCACCTAACGTCTATTTCTCAGTAAAATTACTGTACATTTGCGCCTGACCTCAGGAGGATAGAATTTGAACTTAGGTTGCAAGTGCAAAAAAATATTAGGTGTGGCAACGAGAAACTACAAACATTTGCCCATTTCCTTAGAATAACAAGAATAAACTGTAGAAATATAACTCAAGACAACAGCGGCACCAGGATCCAGCTCAACGCGAGGGGTATGAGAGAATGCCCTGTACCGGAGATGGAAAGATACTCACACAATCGTTTCACACAGCCAGAAAGAAAACCGTTAGCAAGTTTAATAGTTTCACAGTATCGGTGAATAGATCAGCAGTGAAAGAGGAAAATGCGTACCAAAAATTTCCTGAAAGTGGAATATATATATGGATGACACTGAGTGTAGAGGAGCAGGATAATATCAGACATCAAGAAATGATGAAAATGAGAATTAGACGTGATATATGGATTGAAGATTGTTGCTCTAAGAAAGACGTAAAAGGCATACTATGGGTTGGAGGGGACAGATTTGTCAGGATGTGATTAAAAATTACTGCATCTGCATCTAAGCAACACCCTGCGGGCCACCGCAAGGGTATGTAGCAGGGGGTGAAGATCACCGTACATGAACTACTAACATGCAACTAAGAGTGTCATTGATACTGCTACATGGAAACAAGTTAGGTATAAGAGTTACGTCTAACTAGATGTTTACTGTCTACATAGTGCCTAACAAAGTGATTACTTATTGGAAAGGGTTTCATTAAATATAATTATGTGTAGGTACTACTAAGAGTCTACACAGGTTCAACAGAAAAAGACTTAATTTAATGGAAAAATAAAAAGAGAAAAAAATGTGAAGAAGTTTATGACCGTCCTGAACAATAAAAATGCAACGTTTCAAAAAATACCCAATAGAATGGAGATCGGAGCAGTGATCGGCGAAGGATGGTGAAAGAATAGAGCTCAAAGAAATCGGTTAATAGACGCAACACTGAATCAGTGTATTAGATTTGATGATGAAGGAGAAGTACCTATGGAAAGATGATTAACCAAGTAAAACATTATTAATTATATTATTTACCGGAGTCACGATTAGATTAAACTTGCCAGGTACTAGTATTATTCGTTGGTAACATTTACGTAAATATATACATTTTTTAATTTTTGGAAGGAACTAGGTTTAATGTGATGTGATAATAGAGGATGAAAGCATGAATGTTAAAATTGCCAGTGGAAGACTTTTAATAGGCTGCATAGTTTACGAAAGATGGCGTATTGGCAAAGATATTGTGCACTTATGTAAACAACAAAGACGTTTGCGAAATAGTGGAAACATATTTCTAAAATTGCGCCAAAATAGAAATTGAATATTTGATGTGGTGCAGGGTACCAAATGACCTGACCCCCGAAGTAAGTAGCTGAGAAAAGGTCGGAGACTTTTGAATTTTGGTTTTGGAGATAGATGGAGAAAGGTGGAATGGACGAAAAGGAACACGGGGGAGGAAGTACTTTCGGTGGTGGAGAAATAAAATAAACTGTTGGACTAGACAGAAGAATAGTACGCAGATGAAATGGATGATGGAATGCTGAGCAAAGAACTCCTGGGAACCAAGCAAAGGAGGGGAGAGTTCCTCCAAGATAAGGAATAAGATGAGCATTTTAGTTGAGTTGAAGACAGGTTGAATGAGTGCTTATTAAAAAGACAAGATTCTTCGAGGGTTAAGTGTAGAAAAAGCGCAGCAGTATCGGGGTTTTCTATCAAATCCTAACAATTCCCCATGCAGACCACGGCTTAACGTCCCATCCGAAGGGTAGAGAACTAAACCTGAAATATAATCGACTAGGCCCGTAAGTAGGGTCCGTTTCCCCACTGAAAAACACACTAGTGCAGGGGATTGAACGCAGGCTCTCGGAATTGGAGGCCGATACTATAGCCACCAAACCAACCTGATATCCTTAAAAATTACTATTAGTACCTACCTATCTACTAAGCTATCCTACCAACCATCAGTTTGAACACAGCGTGGGAGATCCCTTTGTGTTCAGTATGCGTAAGTAAAAACGGAATATATTTGGGGGCCGACATTAACCATTAAATTTAGTGCCCTCGTATATCCAAATGTCACGCTTTCTCCGCTCTCGTCACGTGTCAGCGTATTCAACAGCGCGCGCATTGCGCCCCGATAATGAACTACCCTTCCGCCAGAGGGCTTGCATCCAATTGCAGGGCACGAGCCTGACGTCTACCTCACCCTCTGCTCCACTCCCATGCGCCCACACTCGTCAAACAACGCGTTCACAATAAAATCCTTTTGTGAATCGGTTGTCACCAAGGCTATCCGCGCTTCCTGGCCGTGACACATCTTTCCCGACGACGGGGAGTCACCGATTTTATCCTCTCGACATTGCAAAAGCAGGAAAGAGAGAAAAAGCACTCCCGGAGGATTGTCTCACCTCCAGATAACGCGCTCATGCCTTCTTTTTTTTCAATTTGCTTCGCACAACGACGCGTCGCAGTGAGGTCGGGGACCATATTCCAGTGAAATGTCGACAGATCTTTCTTCACGGCGAGAGAAACGGGATAGTGTGCGGACATGAGGTACTGAAATGTTACCAGAAATCTGAGAGTGAGATAGTTTGCCACGGGCTCAGAATGGTTCAAGTAGACCAGGGGTCACGTGCTCAAAGCTAAACGCTAAAACTAAGCTTAAATAAAAACGATCCAATTGCCACGGAAAAGATAAAAAGCAAGAATAATACTACAAAATCAAGGCAAAAAATTCGGTATGTATAAAACCGTTCGGACCCTACAGTAAACGGGTGGAGTAAATTAGAAATCGTTCTCTTAGTCACCACGAATGCATGCAAACCTTACAGGATATTTAGACTGAAGATCATTGTTTATGACGTAAAATATTTCTAAACGCTACGTCACGGTGAAGTTCCAAAAATGTCATCAGAGGCTGTTGGGGTAGAAGTCAATACATCTCAAACAATAGAAGTTGGTTAGGGTGTGATTCAACAAATACTAATGCCAACAGGGTGTGAAATTCAAACGCCCAAATAGATGAAACAGTGTGTTTTAATCTTTCCACCTCCCTCAAATCTCACAGAAATTAATTTTACATAGATGTTGCCCCGAGTGGCCTCTCCCGGAATAAATTGCCGATCCGCCAAGTGGTTACATGCTAACGTGTTGTAACTTTCACTCAACTTTGGTTCAGCTCAAACAAAAGAGTATGAATGATATATTTCTACTGAAAACTTCTGTTCATCCCAGCACCGCACGTCACTCATGAATGCATATAATTGCGGCGTACTATGAATAACGGTCAACTATACATAAGTAACCATAGCAATAGCAGGAAAGTTGACTTTTTGGCAAATCGGCATGCATACAAACAAAATAAACTTGGTTATACTCCACACCAATAGTATTGACCACCCCATCGGTTTCGACCGCTGCAGGCCATTTTAGAGAACGGAATACTTATGATCTCGAAAATGACCAGAAGAGGTCGAAACCGGTCGAGTGGTTGATAATAATTGTTTGGAATACTATCAAGTTTATTTGTATGTATATCTTAGCAAAAAGCGGCCTTCCAGTGAGCCAATTGCTCCATGTCAAGTATTGGGATGAAATACTCGCTATTCGGCTCAATTGATTCAATTACGTGATCGAGGGGAAGAATTTTTCATGCGAAGAGAAATTTTTGCATAATATTATCACATTTGTCCGGGGTTATCGATTTCCGGCTATAGGGGAACATGTCGGCTTTTGGTTCTTGCCCTAAGTCTCACGGCTCTCCAAGATTTTTACTTTAATTCGTTTTTTTAACTCCTGTGCGGCAGGATAGACTTGTTCCCCGAGCAGAGAACAAAGAGCAAAAGTGGATTACTTTTTGTTTAAACCAACACAAGCGTTGAGCCTTGCCTGTTTCTTGGAAGAGCAAATTCAAAAGAAGATTATAGTAATTCGCTTGTTTCATACGGGATCCACACCATAAAATGTTTAGCAGCACTGTATTTATCATGTAAGTACTTCCTTTTCATAGGAACAAGGAAGTCGAGTGGCAACTCTTCAATACGTAATAATCCGTTTAGTTCCTTGAAAGGTAGAACCATGTTCGATAGTGTATCGATTACAGCATCTATCGACCCTTACCGCCATTGAAGTCGATTCTTACTATCGAAGGCCTACTTTTAATCGATTCTTATGGCAGTGTACTTCCATGTGTAAAGGGATCCTAATAGGACCCTCTATGCATCTACAGTAATTCTCTACACATGCGAGAGAAAATCAATATTACATTAAAAAGACAGAGACCTCCAAAGTTATTTCCTTCCGACTAGATTCAAAAGTTTCAACTAAAATCATTATCACCACAAGTATGAATAAGGAGAGAACAAATGCATAAATATCATAAAAATCAATCAAATATAAAAAAAAATCTCATTCAATGAATGTTTCATGAGCCCGCAAACAATATAGAAACTGGTAATTACTTTTTCTGTACGGATTCCTGAGCTGCCATGCGATTTAAGTGCATGTGAAGTTCAAATTTTCCTCCAAGGGTAAAGAATAACGTGCTTTTAACGCCAAAATGTTTAAAATAATCGCAGGTGGATTCTTTGCTGGGGGCATTGTGAAATGAAAAAATGTCTTACGAAAATGAAGGAATATCGAATAGGAGACACGTATCCAACGAAAAGACAAGTTAAAGTGATAACAATACCCTATCAGTAAGATGACGTGATTCTACAGCCATTCTTCACTCCAAACAAGGAAATACCCTATGAAAGGAAAAATAGCATTATGATTAGCTTGTGATATTTATGAGCTGTGAAATGTATTTACCGACCAACAACGAGAGATGTATACGTGGCAACTCAAACGTTTAAAGCTGGTACTAATGTAGAGAGGCATATTATTGATAGAATGTCCCTACTCCTCTTTGCCTTTCAATCACCTAATGTCTCCTTACCCTCTCTATCTTCCCTGTCCTTCACTATGGATCCAATTGCTAATTTTTCTCTTCAAATTGTTACCTCTCTAGATCGTATCCACAATCACCATTATCCAGAATTCTAAGCTCGATAGAGGCTTTTAGCATACTGTTATTCCTAACTACCAATTCCATCACCAACTCTAACACCTCCTAGCATCCAAAAGCTATTCTCTCCCATCCCCTCACTCATGCTTATGCTCTAAATTGTTTACCCAAAAAAAATCATAACTCTTGTTTTATCTCAAGAGTAATCTCCATTCCGAAATTCCTTTTTTTCCTTCTAACTGCCTTGAAACTCATCTGGCCAAGTAATTTACTAACTCTTCACCTTATTTCAGTAAAATGCCCATTTCAAGCACGCTAAAGTGAACTATAATAAAAGGGCAACTGAGTGAAGTGAGGGAAGGAAAATTCAATCCTAAGAACAGTGGGCTGACATGCAACACACACATACCCACATTTACACACCCTCATGCATACATCCAGATTCATGTACCCCATAAAAATATGAGCGAGAGCGTGGGTATGGGCATTTAGATTAATATGTATATACATGATTCTAACCTTGCCATAAAAGGATTGCTGTCCCTCTTGTTAATTTCTATGGAAACCATCCCGTTTACTCCATTTTTTCTCGCCATCGAGAGGTAACTGTTGACGCGCCAACTCCATCGGCGTAACAGACCACCATCCTCGCGGCGTATTTTTGGAGGATTATTCGGACAGCAGACTATCGGGATTCCCTGGAGTTCCGAAAAAGCTTTGGAGGAGTACCTAGAAGCAAAGAACAAAAGAAGAATCTTTCAGTTGAAGAGGAAGAGAAGGAGGACAAATAGGCATCGCATGCACGAGTTGAAAACCCCGATACTTATTGGGGTGCCCGCTAGGCAAGGCACAAGAGGGGAAGCGTACTCTATTACCAGTAGGGGGGGCGGGAGGATAGGGTAAGGACGACATAGTAGGGAGGGGATCGAGAAGTGGAGATGGGGTAGTTGAAGCGTTGAGTCCGCTGGCGAGCCCGCTAGGTCGTGAATTCCACCCGAAAGGTTGACAAGGCTGCGCGGAAGAATTTCAGCGATCCGTCAAATGGCAAATGGAAAGAGGACCACTCCCGGCATTTTTGGACGGATTTAATGGCTTGGAAAAGGGCCTCGCACTGAACTCATTCCCGAGTGCGCACGGGTGTAGGAAATTTGCGAGGAATTACGAAGAGCATGTTTCCCGTAGAAGTGCTCCGTTTTTAATCGTTTCCGACCACTCTCGGGTATGCAGTCCGCATTGCGAACAATAGAGCGTCGCTGATGATTATAAATGTATAATTTCCACTAAATATAAAAAAATGGCTATGTACAAGTTAGGTTTAGATTTTATTCAAAACTTACGCTAACAGCATTGGATTTTATTATTTAAAAAAAGCTGAGATAAAACGTAAATAGCACAAAAGGGGTATAAGGAGCTATACATAAAGGAAATGGCAAACGAATTAATATTAATATGCATAAAGGAAATGGCAAAACACATTAATCCACCTGACTATTATGAAGAAACGTAGTTAATTACTATCTTCATTTTTGAGAAAATCATCACAAAGTACAAAAATGATTGCAATGGGGGTTGTAAATATGCATGACATGAAAAGAAAAATCCTCTCAGACTTATTCTGAAATGCCGGTGGTTGCCGTGGCACCTTTCGAACGTCGTCAGGGTGGCCGAGCGGTCTAAGGCTCCAGACTCAAGATAACCGAATTACGGGTATTGTGACTTCCGGTCCTCGAAAGAGGACATGGGTTCGAATCCCACTCTTGATAACCTTTTCAGTGAAATACACTACTCATCCACCTGTTTGGATTTTCCTCACCAGGATGCAAAAGGCCGTTGGGCTTTATATTTCAAGAGCCTACTAACCAGATAAACCTTTTGTTTGAAGAAATCTTTACCATGAATATCATTCACCATTGAATTTCTTAAAATAATGGAATATCATGTACACTGATTCTAGGCTGAAATATATATTTCACTGCTTAATCTGTGATTATAAATGGAATTATCACCGGGTGTCACTGGCTTTTGCCGCCGGTATAAGTTATTCCTATAGATGGAATAATTCGTTCGTTTAATATCTACAACGTATTAGCGTCATTTCTGTTTCCATATTCAATAACCAGTTTAATAGTAGGTGAAATAAGACTTTGCAATTTCAATGTTTAAAAAAGAATTTATTGACGACTAGTTTAGCTACCCTATAGCATCCTCAGGTATACGACCAATTTCGTTACACTGTATCCTCAGGTATTTATACCTGACGTGTATGTATGTAGATACAGGCTCGAAACTTTCTTTACACACCCTGTATATACGCCGTACGTTATATAAAACGTACAGCGAGATTAATCCGAGTCTAAAATTCTCCTCCTTCCACAGCACTACTAATATTCATGCCGCAATCGGGTTTAAAACACGGGACCTTCAGATAATAAACCTCACTCCTCCTACTGACTTATACTATATACCTATCACACCAACTGAGGCCAAAAAAGGGTGAGTCACTGAACTTGGACCAGTAACCTGCAGCTATTCAAACAAAGTCTGAGTTCTATTACATCATGACACTGGAAAAAAAACACTACTGATTCCCCACCATCTGGAAAAAATCATAAATGAAAATATATGTCATCGCATTTGATATTAAGATTAAAATATCTTTGACAATATGTTTGTAACACATATAACGCCTATGGCATTGTACGAAAAGGAATTTTGAAAGTATATTACTCCCGTACAATTTATACAAAGCGTTTCGAATCTAGGCAATAATGTGTATCTATTAAGTAGAAATATGAATGGAAAACAGACGCAGAGTGAGCAGCAGGAATCGACATTTGCAGGAACATACACCTGGTTGGTTGGTTATTTAGGGGAGGCGACCGACAGCTGAGGTCATTTGCGCCATAAGGGCTAGGTGGATAATTGGGTAATGGTAGGAGTTTTCAGGGAACGGAGGAAGGGTGGAGAGAAACCCGGCGTCGACATTAGCCTACTCTTAACGAAAGGCGCCAAGGGGACCGCGGCTTAACGTCCCATCCGACGGACGGAGTACTGAACTTGAAATGCCCTCCACTAGGCACTCAAGTGGGGACCGGTTTTCCACTGAAAAATCCGCCACTGCCGAGGAACATACACCGCCCGCCGTATAGCACAACTAATGTTCAATATCAAGTGCATAAAACGTTTTCCCAACAGTAATTTCGACATATTTCTACTTGAGAAGTTTTATTTCAAATTTTTATTTCGTACACCATTGACCTGTTATATTACATTAATAGCTCTGCATTACTATATACTTGACGTAAAAAGATGGATTGGAGATTCTTATGACCGCGATAGCTGGAATGATTATTGCTCCCACCGATGCCTGAAAGATCGAAGGATTGGAAGCAGAAGTCCACGAAGCGTCTATTTCTCATTGGAGAGGGGCAAAATAGGGGATGCAGATTAATCATAAGAAATCCAAAGTAATGAGATTTTCCAAGAAAATAGAAAAGAAAAAGGGGGCAAAGTTTGGTAAAAAGTTTCCACGTAGCAGGGATTAACACGGTTCCGTGACCTGGGCCCGGGGGAGAGACTACGAAAATAGATTGGAGGCTTTTGAAGTATGGGCTTGGCGAATGATAGATGGAAGAACATCAGGAATTAGCTCGAAGATATCTGTAGGGGGCAGAGTGGTCGGATAGCATAGGTACAATGAAGTTCGATAAGAGAGGCAGAACGTTAAAAAAGTGAGAAAGGATAAAAAAGAGGAGGGTCATTTTAGAGGAAAAAAACTAATAAAAAACATTATATCACGAAAGGAAGTATAATGTAGGGGAGAACATAATGTAGACGTTTAAAAAAGTTGGCAAAAAAGATGTAAACAGTAGGATAATCCATCAAGAAATGTACGTAATTTTCGTTGTGCCTGTCTGTCCGTCCCACTCCTCTATCTCAAAAACGGTTCGTCCTAGGGAGATTCTGTCGACTGCATTGTGTTTCTCGCATCCTGAAACTCTCGGAAAGCTATTTTCATTTTAGTAAAGTCTCGGGTTCACTTTCCGGTGGAAATAATGTGATTACATTGGTTTAAATTGAGTCTTTGAAGTAATGAAAGTGCTAGATGTTTTTCTTACGCTCTCTAAAATAACAAAATGGTAATAGATTTATTATTTCCTTATTTAAGAAATAAAACTAGGTATAACTTTCTTATTTTTTCAACCAATTTAATGTATCCTTCATACTGAGTGTACATTCGATTTTTCCCACTCCCGCTGAATTTCAGCGGGCACCTTCAGCTAGTAATAGTTATAATTTAGGTGATATTGTTTTTCCATGTCACGTTATATTTGCAGAAATATCAATTTTTTCCTCAAATGAAAAGTTATCTTTACCTAGCTTAATTTAACTTCTTAATAAAGGGGATAACAAACCAAAAAAAATAGCAGGATTATTTCCTTGCTAATTTCACGAGCTCTAGCATTCAAATGGAAGCATAGATACGCATAGTTCAGTCAACCGGAGTAAGAGCAGTAGCAGGAAAGAACACTATATTTTTGCTCCACTCAAATGGATGGATGAACATAGAAACGAAGGTAATCGATTTATGTAGGTACGTACAAATTTCATGTAAGTACGCGCTCCAATGAACACTAAGCGAGCCTTTATAAAAAAAACACCTCGCTTGTACACTCAGGGAACACGATATGATACGCATTCAAGAGCAACTCTTTAAATTTCAGCCCTTGTGAAATATTTCACGGCTGAATACGCTTTGAGAATAAGAGATCAGAGAAAGGATTTGCGCCCGAATAAGCAGGGTTAAGTGTCGACTACGGTATCCACTGAACCCTAGAGAAAGACGATATTTTTGAATATGGTATTTATACCCCAATGGGCCACTAAACCTGGTCTGGACGTGGAACATCTAAGGTACACCTCACAGCCTCCCTCTCACATTGGCTCCTTTAGCTCCGGAACGGGGCCGGCCAGGGTGGGCAAGTCAATGAGGAACCTGCATGGCTATTCTAAGGTCGAGGGTTTGAATCCCACCTTGAACATGAGTCTTAAGGTACGTTTACACTAGCGTAGCGCAGCGTTTACTCAACGTAGTAGTTTACTGCTATGACAGCCGCGAGATAGTTAGGCGTTCTCATAACAAACAAAAGGCGTTTAATAGCACTAGTTATTAACACTTAAATATTCTCGTAATTCCTTAATCAATATATTCTATGTCATTTATTTTGAGTTCTCATTCTTAAAAGAAGATAACCTCCCTTTCTGGGAGGGATATCCTTGTAATTATATTCGAATTTCTCGGCATTAGACGCCGCGTACTGTGATTTTTACGATTGTGTTGGATTCATTTCCGCTGGAAAGTAGACAGACTTATACTTTGCTAATAGATCGCACCTGGGTCGATAGTGTCCAATATTGACCTGAACTCGTATCGCAGTAACTGTTTACACGTGCGAATAGGGCTTAACAGTTGACTGTCATAGAAGTAAACTGCTACATGTATTTTTGCATTAAGATTAGGTTCAGTTGTTTGTCAGTTGACATTTATTCGGGAGGCAACTGGACCCTTAGGGTCATTAGTGCCATAATTTTTTATTCTACAGAGGAAGGGAAGAGAGAAACCCGTCTTAGTCATTAGCCTGCTATTGACGTAGGGCGCCAAGGGATTCTAGGTTTAATATGCCATCCGACAAACAAAGCATTGTACATTTGCATTTGCGCCAGCATTTGCTCCAGTTAGGATAGGTGGGTAACTGAGTAATTGAAGGAGTTTTTAGGGAACAGAGGGAGGGTGGAGAGAAACCCGGTGTCGGCATTAAGCCCGTTTCACACGAAACTTGATCCAGTACAAGGTATAGTATACTCGCTAGTATGCTAGTTTTCCAGTATCGTGTGAACAGAACCTGTATACTGGCTGGCAATCATTCTAGCTAATATACTCGCTGAGCTACTGAATTACATACTTGATGCGGTATTAGGTTTCTACTAGGACCTAGTAGCCCAGTAGCCATCGACCAATCAAGTCACGTTAGAGACGCTGTACGAGCTTCTCTTTTTTTAAAATCAGTATGGATTCATATAGAATAACCGATTCATAGCAAGAACAAGGTCGATGATCGTGTGAAACCTCCCAGGAGGGTTCCAATCATACTAGATTCCGTCCTCAATATCAAGTAGCGGCTAGGTCACACGAGGTCTTGTGCTGGTATCGTGTATCGTGTGAAACGGGCTTTAGCTTACTCTTAACGAGAGGCGCCAAGAGGACCACGGCTTAACGTCCCATCTGACAGACGGAGTACTGAACCTGAAATGCCCTCCACTAGGCACTCAAGTAGGGACCACGGACAAATCCACCACTGTCAGGAATTGAACCCGGGTTCTTGAAATGGGAGGCCAGTACTGTAGCCACCCGACCGACCCGATACCCCTGTGTTTGAAGAGATATTCACACTGTAAAAAACTGTCAAGTAGATACCGGCCCCACCGGTATAGAGGTAATTAAAAATTCTAACCTAACTCTCTAACCAAAACCTACGGAATGGAAGGCCAGGACTCCAACGAATACACCTCAACCGATCTTTAGATTAAATTTTGGGAAAAGAGTAGTAGGATTCGGAATGAGTGGTAGGTATACAATAGTTTTAGTTTATTTAAAAATCCGTGTTTGTTACAAAAACCTAGACGAGATATCGACGCAGTTTAAAAAAGTGTTTTGTCAGTTTCATCAGTTGTGTCAATGATATTAAGGAAAGGAGATGAAAACAGAGGAGTCCTGGAGAACCCAGTCTAAGGAGACCTGGGTTTTGATGGCATGTTTTATATGAGGTGACTTGGTGAATTGGTGACTTTCATTAGATCATAACTGTGGTCTTAATAACACATCCGTGGTTTGAATTAAATAAAAATTTTGACTCTAAGAACATATTTGTGGCTTTCAATAGATCACATTCGTGGCTCTTAAGACACAACTGTGGTCTGAAAAATCTAAAATTTGTGATTTTTCAGGCCACATTAATGACTGCTGTACTCTCATTAGGTCACACTCTTGCTCTTAGAATACTTATGGCTCAAGTAATTTTGTGATTAATTGTGACTTTTAAGACTGGTTGTCACTTATATAACTGTGAAGGCAAAATATTTTACTCATTTTCGTTAACTTTTCTTCACTAAAAATATGCAGCCTTTTTCTGCCTTTGTCACAGCAGCCTAAATACGAAAGCAAAAGTTCAAGGGATTCAACTAAAGTTTGCTAAATCTAATAATAATACACTTTAAACTGAAATGGGCTTTTTATCACGATTTCTGAGTTAACAAACATTTATTCTTTAACAGCAACTAACTTTGTGGTTGAATTAATAGAAATTAGAAGTATATATAAAACATGGTACTTTTTTCGTGTTTCCTAAGAAGACAAATTTCAACATTGATTTCAGGCATCAGAGCCCTGAGGACGGAAAACGAGTCGTTTTCCGAAACGTCGGCAGAGATAGAGCCTTTGAACCGGTGGAAGACTCGAGAAACGTTCACTCATCTAATACGTCGGGAAATCACCAAAACTTACATTGATTGCATGCATGTGATAAACGATGTGAATTTATTCATAACGCGTAAATTATCCATCAAATATCGGGTTTCAATAACCCTAATAACTCTCATCCAAAGCAATTAACATTTAGGGAAATAAAAAACGATCACATCAAATAGGTGAATGACAAGAATAACTAATGTGCATTGCCACTATATTTTTAAACCGAGACAGTCATACCATTACGTCATTACAGAGACACAATTTAAAAATAGTAGCAAATACGTATGCATGTAACTGCTTGATTTGACCAGCAATTATAGCGGAGCATCGACATAATAAATCTGTTATAAACACTCCACAATATGGGCTGGAATACTGACCTAAGAACCAACGTCCACGTAATCCTAGAGAGCTAAATCGGAAAATAAATTACGATTAGAAATGTAGATGGATAAGCCTCAAAAGAGCATCTACCTTGGCTCAGTTTTCTTCTCCTCAAGGGAGTACAAAAGCAAAGATATAACAAAGGATGGAGGCTATTCTACTCCAAATTAGCCAATTTAATTCCAAATATCAAATGATGAAGACCCAGACGGGGAAGAAGACCAGACCGTATGACCAACGAACAAAAGACATTAGGACGGGATCCAGGTCGGCAGAGAGAGATAATGGGAAAGACTAATACACAGACAAGGGGGAGGCAAGAGGCACTCAACCCTCATTCTGACCCCAAGGGATTAAATAACCTCAAATAGCAGATCACATATTCTCTGTGCCTCTGAAGAGATAAAGTACGGAAAACCAATTACTTTAATGTATACTTCCTTACTAAACTTGCTTCCGCAACCGCCTATGCGACGATTTCAACGCACATAAAAATACTTCCGGTATGGTATGCGCTTCCTTTATTTAATGAAGGGTTGTAAAGAAAGTGATTATGAGAAATTAACTTAAAAAAATAGTAGTCTACAGCGCACTTGAACTCAGTTCCATACCTAATTTTTGTCATAAAATTGAATCCGAAAATACCAAATGTCATACGTTAGGTCAATAAAGGCCTATATGGCATACGTATTTTGAAGCGATAAGATGAAAATAGTAACGGCAACGAGAAATATGCGATGAAGTGGAGGAATAAAGAAAATCTAGAAGCATCGTTAGGACCTTAATGAAAACAGAAATTGGATATGGAGAGGTTGTCTAGGTACAAAAGGCGCGCGTGGGGAGGGGATCTGATTCGTCCTTCCGCTTCATATATATCTATCGCTAATCGATGGCTCAGGTCCCTATGATAACCCTCCCAACTTCTCCCCCGTCCCCCAAACACTAGCAAACATCCTCTCCACCCGTGAGCCTCTCCTCTCATTCCTTTTCCGCAGACCGCCTTCTCCATTTCCTGTATCCCTTTTAACCTAACCCACTACCCCTCAACCTCCTGTGCCTTCCCACACACGCCCCACGCCTTTTCTCTCTTTTATGCCCTTCGGGAAGAATCAGACCATCTGTCCGAATCCATCTTACTTCATGCCATGGACCAAAAGTTCCATTTTGTGAGGAAGACCTCACCTTAATCTTTCTTTCCCTACTCCCCATCTCTTCCCCACCCAACACCCCAAGTCCCAACTACCCCTTCCCCACCCAACACCCCTCCTTGAAAAGAAGAGCACATTCAGCTATCCTCTTCCTTCACTCAAATTCCTACATTATGAGTGTATTATGCACATAATACGTACACAGAAATACATGGGAATAGTACTGGTACAGAGAGAGGGAACACATCAATGGACGAACACAGTTGTGTGGAAGTTTTAAAGGCTAGAGGAAACAACAGGACGACACACCCGGGAATCGCACAACTAGTCTACAACATGCCAGGCTTATGTACGGCCATTATATCACGCGACGTCCTTATCTCAATGCAACACAAATCCCTAATGGGTATCGATATTTTCACTCCTGAAAAAACTTGTTTGGTAATTGTGTTGGTTTCCTTCGAAATGCCTTTCGCATGGGTTGTGTAACCGGTGTAACTTCAGAAAGCTGCAGCGGCATCGGAATTGGGGGGCAGGGGGACCGAATGCCCCCGCCCCCCTAGCATTTGCCCCGGGTCCTTGAGGAATGAATTTCATTCCTCAAGGGTCCTCAATTCCTCATGAGTTTCATTTCTTCATCAATAAAAATTTAATTCCACTTGTTTCCAGCTTGCTTTTCCCTTTTGTCACATAGTCTACCACCTTCATATGCTCTTTTAGCGGAATTCTGCTCTCTACCTCCTCCTATCCGCAAAAAAATGGGGGCCTTTTTCATAGGAGCCGGGCCCTTTTCTTAACAGACGGGGGAAAGGGCCTAGTCAAGTTGACACACCGGTTCCCGTAAGATCACCGAAATTAAGCAGCGTTGGGCCGGGACGGAGGTTGGATGGGTGACCCCTCCATTCCTCTACCACGGTATTCTTGTCCCCTGTCTGCGAGTGGCGGGCATGTTAAATGTGGGTTGGCACAATGGATCTAAAGAAGTCTAAGTGCAAGAGGGTTCCAGATAGCTCCCGCCCATCCCTCCAATTTACGTTTTATTTAAGGGACGGGGCCCTTTTCAAGACTGGCCTCTCCCAGCGAAAATAGTTCCAACGCCCCTGGAAAGCTGGAGAATTATAGTTCCAATGCCGACTAAGTCGAATTTGTTACGGATGAAATCTGGCCAATTGCTACCTTCCCCGATAAATAAGTGTTCGTATTTCTACTCAATCCTTATCCCTTTTATTAATAAAAGTATGTTGGATTATAATTATTATTATTTTATGCAAGTCTGGAAAGTTGTAGGTAAGTTGTTCGATTCCAATGCATGTCGTTTTATTGTTACTTATTATATCAACAATATTGAATCAATCAGGGGGCGTATTTTTTTCACTCCGTCACTCACTCGTCGCCAGCCTCTCCTTGCACTCGATCTTTCACCAAATCCTTCTCTCTTTTCCTAGTATTTCCATCTTTCCACATGTTTTAAGCTCTCCCCCTTCCCACTGCCACACGCCCTCTCAGATATCTCCTTTCTCCATAGTCCTAAGCACTCTCCGCCGTAATCCGCCCACCCCCCTCTTCTGGACATTTTCTCGCCACTATGAAAACAAACCGTTTCCCACAAACTTGGCCTCTGATTTCTCCCCCTGCCACCGACATCCTCTTCCCTACCGCCCTCACCGTCCAGTCGTCCTTACGCCCTCCGCCTTCTTTTCACGTTCAACCACCCTCCTCGACATTTTCCCCAGAATTTATCCGGAGAGACAACTTCCGTTTCCCCCCTATAAATGAGTTTTCCCTTTTCTCTTCCCTACTACACCCCCATGCACACATTTTTAACTATATCCACACTGAATCGGTCGCCGCGCGCAAAACCGCAGTGAGCACCGTTTGTGCCCAGCAGGCACATCCCATAATGTTTGGTCACAAGGTAGCTTTTCTTACTTTTTTAGCTGAAAAATGTTTTTCTCTTTAAGAATTTTAATGTCAGTGTACATAAATAATTAATTTCATTACAAGGATGATGTGCGAATAAAAGTTAAGTTGACGGTTTAATTTTTTGTCAGTGATGAAGAATTGATCTTCTTTATTTGCATGTACATTAAGGATGTAACAATTCGAACGCTCTTTTTAAATAGCTCAATTCTCAATATATTTGTTCCAAATATATTAATAAGTTAGGTTATTGGAAGTTAAGCGGAGCCATCTCTCAGGTAGCTAGGGAGACGCAGGTCATTAGAAGGGTCCACCCTCGCTCTCGTCGAAAATCAAGCCTCGCATTAACCTCCATTAACCATAAGTTTTATTAATTTAATAATGTTTAAACAGGTATATTATTTGAGTAAAAAGTTTAAAAAAGGGTCTTTTAGCTGAAATTATTTCCTTCTATTATTTCGAAATCTTAAACTTGAAGTAATTTTTTATTTTGTGTTTCAGGGAAATAAATGATAAAAATATAGCATATTACCTTTTAAAAATATGTAATTGATTAAAATGCAACTTAGATCTTCATCTGAATCGTTGAAATTAGAAGAGAGAACGATTTAACAAGGGAACAAAGACTAACTTAAGGTATATCTCGTCCATCATTTTTTAAGCTCTGTACATGAAATATGCTTTGAAAAACTAGGATTACCTCTAATTCGAAGGAATACTTTTCATCTATACAATGAAAGAAATGTATCATATTACGAAAAATATTTCTTAATGTTATCTTTTAAATAAAAAAGGATCCTACGGCAGAAATAAGTTCCTGAATTCCTGTAATCTTCTCTCTCGTGAGTTCAAACACAGCTTTTTTTATCGCTATAAAATCAGCTAATGCAAGTAAAAGAACTTTTCATGGTTTATCAAATCACAATTTTAATGATAGACCTTCGAGGATGAAATATTTTGCCTGAATTCGAAAATCCATTGGAAAGAGTTCTATGAGTATCTTGAAGGACGTAAGGAAAATATATAAATATCAGTGGCGAAGCTAAGGTATTCGAACTGGGTATTCTAGCTCATCGGTCCCTTAATTTTCTACTTAGAGATTATTTATGAGACTCAAATATTCCAGTTGACAAAAATCAGTCGACTTAACACGTTGTGTACCGGGCTATTTAAATGGTTTATAACCCTCTGTTCCGGTGGGTTTTTAAAATCTAGTTTTTTTAACATGCATTGCATACGAAGAGAACGCTAGATGCTTGTTCACTTCTTTACCTCTCGCCCCACCATTAATTGGAAATAAATTTTCCGGCACCCAACCATGCACAGAGGTCAGCTCTTGAGGGGCTAAGTAATTTGCCTTAATGTTTTCCGTTGAGCATATAGAGTCGGCGGGTTTTCCTTTGGGCAAATGTGTCGATGACGCGTTCCTTGAAACTTTCGTCGCTCGATTGGTTGTTCAGTAAAGCCTTTTCAACCACCACGGTGCTTAAATTGCTTAGACTGGAGTCCGGTATGGAGTTTCTTAAAAATGTGTCCTCTGTCTTCAACGTACTCATACTTCTTTCGGACAATACAGTTGATACAGGAAATGTCTGAATCAGTCTTATGATTCCCACAGTTTCTTGATATACCTACTTTATCCAGGCCCTTGTCCAAAAAATATTTAAGTAACAAATGTGCCAGAAAGTGTTTACTCTCGTTGGAATAGACATTAATGAGTTCATTTTTTAGCTGTTAACTGTTAAATAATGAGTGCATTTTATTAGGCTACCAATATCGCTGAGGGAAATGATGTATTTTATGTAGGATCGTCATCTAGTAATTCTGAAAAATAAAGTTATCTAAGTCTTCAAAATGAGATTCCATGTGGAAAACGGTGTCAATTATTTCAAAAGCGATCCTTCTGAATTAGTGAAACGTGTCTAGTCCATCCTGGTTGTTGTTGTTGTTCAGTCCATTAGCCGTAGGGTGACTTTTTATTTTCCAACCACTAAACGAAGAAAAAATTCAGATGCAGCGAAACTGTTTCATACAGAATCAGTCTCTCTTAATTTCCCTCCGTCTCGCCATCTCTTGATCATTCGCTGAGACTCGGTAGGGCGCGAGAACTAGGCGCGAGTGTCTAGGCTCTCAGCGCCCAAGAATCACGCAGTTTAAGGTTCAAGCGTCCGGCGGCGAATAAGCGTATGCGCATGCGCCATCCGGCCATTTGGAGTCTACCAGCAGCCAGACTCCCAAGCCTCCAAAACATCCGAAACACTTCAACGCAACGCAATGTGCGGAAACATAGGCCAAATTTCTTTTTTCCTACGCTTTCTCGGCAACATAAAATGCATCATAGAGCTGAAAAAATAGTAAATGTTTTTATTTAATTATTTTGGGTATTCTCAGGCTCCCAGACTACCCTTCAGCTTCGCCACTGATAAATATAAGTTAAATGGGAACAACAGATAAACAATCCCAAATAAATTAATGTCTCGATGGTTTTCGGGTTCCTCCCACGTTGATTCATCCTGCTGGATGACAGTTTTGCCGGCATTCCAGTCGGCATCTTCAGGTCCGAAGTGATTAAAGCAGGGAAATTGTCCGTCTTGTAAATTAAATAAAAAAACCTAATAAATTAAATTAATAACGCGCATAAGCAAAAATAAACTGTGTGCTAAGATTCAAATCCGACCAGAGGAGGAAAGATTTATTGTTCTGGAAATCTCGTGCTGTCTATGAAAATAGTAATTCGTCCAAATAACGACAAAACAGAGCCAATAATTAATATATCAAATAGCTAACTAAAGAGAACGATGAAAATTAAATGGATCGACCGAGTAAGTAACGATGAAGTACTAAGAAGAATGGGAGGAAAGAGAAGTCTTCGGAATACACTTAGAAGAAGACGGGACTACCTAATCGGCATGACTTGAGACATGATAGCCTGATGAAGAAAATCGTTGAAGGACTAGTGGACGGGAAGAACGGCAAAAAGAGGCCGCGTATGAGATAACAGAACAAGCGATGAAGGATGTGAATGGGAATAAATAAATATGAAGAGATTAGCCGATAGAAGAACTCTGTGGAGAGCTGCCTCAAACCAATCTGAGGATTGATGACTGATGATGATGACTAATCAAAGATGAAGCATAAAGAAAAACATTGGCTAGTCATTTTCTAATATTGGGAAAAGCAATTTATAAGCTGTCGTGCGATTTTTGAAGTACTTAGTGAATTAAATACAAAATATGCTGCCACTCCATTCCACGATCTTCTGTGCAAGATCTTGCCTAATCTTGAGAATAACGACATTGAAGTACTAGACAGACGCAGTTACTAATATCCAATCTACTTTCAGTACTCCAAACTAATTCAATTCTTTGCCGGAGACCAAAGTCTTCAATATAATTTCCCCGTAATCATTATTTATTTTTCTAGTACGCGTAAAAATAGGCCGTTCCTGCTTATTTGGTAGGTTATGCCTACGCTTTTGTCGCTACTGCCTATTAGGTTGCGTGTGTACTGGGGAATGTGAAACATCATTAGCCTGCTATTAACAACATACGCCAAGGGGTCCATGATTCCACGTCTCATCTGGCGGACGGAGTACTGAACACATACCGCTCCTCTCAGAGCACTTAATAAGGGATCGGTATGCCAAAAAAAAAATCCCTACCAATTCCGAAATTAAAACCTAGGCCCCCAGGATAGGAATCCAGAAAACCAGCTATCACTCCCTTACTTTCCCCTCAATCACATAGTCTTGTCCCATTCAAACATCTGAATTGTTAAGGCGCAAAAGCGGATCTCTCTGCGCGAATTACATAATTCGATTTCATCCTTAACGGATGAAATCGAATTATGTAATTCCTACACCCTCTTCCCTTGGCTTCTTCTCACTATTTAATGAATTTCTATCTCAACCGTCTTTGATCGTCCGTTGGCTTCTCCCCGCCAGCTTAAGAATGTCAGATCTCTCAGCACCGCAAACACACATCATTGGCATATCTGGTTTTGGAAGCAAACCAACAGTTCACTCACCTTAATCTCACTCCTGGCAATGGATTCGGTGTCATTACTAAGCGTCTCCACTCCAATATTCCAATCCCCGACTCATTAGTCACCCCATCATCCCTACCTACACCTCAAATACATCGCCAAATGCTGGGAAAGTTACGAAATTACATGAATTTGCTAACTTATAATCATGAGTCATAAATTATTTGATCGCCATTAAATTTAACATGCTTACTACTACTCACCAAAAACTTTCGTTTGAACTTATAGGCAAACTAAATTTTATTCCGAGTCGAATCTACCCGTTCCCTGTCATTTAGTAGTGACTATTACGGCAGAGTAAAGAAGTATTGGAACCACTCCTCGATTCAATACCTCTCCCTTTAATCGTTTCCAAGTTTAATAGCACCATTTATTTGTTGATTGAATCCTTTAAGGAAAGAAATATAGTTAATAGTTTCAGGTTTAACGCTTGCAAGAAATATGTCAAAGAATTCCTTTTGTCAGCAGAGCCACAAGCAAATGCAGGGTGCGCGAGTAGTGACTTGTTCCACAGATGATAATTCAGCAATTTCCAACCATTCGGGAAATAATTTCACCAGTAGAATCATCTTCCCAACCCCAAGTGGTAAAGTACAGGTATGCGTCCGGAAACAGTGACGGAATATTAAGACAGGCAATAGATAAAACGCAACCTCAGTATAAGACAATTGTTTCCATTTGCATGCCAAATTTGAAGACAAATATATTATTTACGGGCATTATTTTAACAAAAATAGAGCATGTTTTTTCATAGACAACCGTTTCTATATAGTTATTTTTTTCTCAGAAAAGACTATCTTTGTTTCCCAACTATTCCAATTGGTTTGCCAATTATGTTTTTGCGCCAGAGCTTGCAGTTTTCTTGACCACATGCAAATCATGCACATCCAGCTACCTTCCTATTAATTTTTATCCCTCACTTTACGATAACTCAAGCAATTTCACTGAAGATACTTTCACACTTTTTTGGGGAATTTACCTGATGAAACCAAAGGAAATGATACTAGACGGCTCATGCGGCTTAAAGATGTCAGTCACACGAGTCACACTAATAAATGAAAAAACAAAGAGCGTCCTAAGCTTCCACTTCTTCTTCCCGTGGATCCTCACTGAACTTGCACTATTCAATACCATGCAATATTTCAAGGTACATTTCTATTGTAATATACACCTACAAATATTTTCGGTATCCTGATTTACATTTCTAGTCCAAACTGTCTTACTCGAGCATTAAAAGTGTGACAGAAAGTACAATCTGTGGAGTGATTTAGTAACCAAGGGAAACAAATGAAGCCCTAGGACATTAACGTAGTGCTCAAAATACTTTGTAAGATCTAGCTCAATTTTACTACTACCTATATCGATTTTAAAATACTCACAGCAATACCAGGGTATCTTACTGACTAAGGGCTTTTTTCTCTGGATATGGATGATGCTTTGCTGCTTACTCCATGATGAGCTTTGTCTATAAACGTATATCCACTATATCAATACGTTCCAACAATCCCTAAAAATGCATTCATCTTCAAACCATAGAAGTATGGTAAATGAAAAGAAATCACAAATACTGAAATCCTTAGAAAATACTAATTAACTACACATACATAAAAGGAGATTTCTTTGTAGGTTTGAAAACTATGTTAATGAATAAAAATTACCAAAGCATAAAATCTTAGTAAGCAGCATCGTTTAATAACGTGAGGTTATAGGTCCTCAAATAGCACTCTGCTATCTCCATGAAGCATGAATCCAGATGCCTAAAGGAAGACTTCAGTCGTTCCACTATTTTACTGCACTCTGCACCTAAATTGCCGCTGTAGCGCCGTAAAGTGAATATCGCATCGTGTCGTTAAGTGATGATCACGAACAATGTAGACCATATGAAAAAACAAATGATGTTAGCGTTTTCCACGGGTGAATGAGAATTCTGGTTACTTGACCACTAATTATTAGTGCATATAATCATAATCGGACTTTGGAGAACACGTAACTTATAACACTCAAAACTATGCACAGTTCAACCTACGGTCACATCGATTCTGCTTTCTCACTTCCCTCAGCCAATGCAGCCAGTCCATGCTTCCATATTCCGTTTACATATATGTGCCATACGTTCCCGGGGTAAATAGCCCACCCCCGAAGGGAAACGTAAACGCGCAACGTAAAAAAGAATGTTCTTCTTGGGACTCTGGAAAATATGATTTCCACTCTCTACCGACCAACGGTTAGAGGATTGGAATTTCGATAAAATATTCAAGAACTCATTACTCCATATTTCTACACCGCGCATTGGAAATCCAATTACGTGCCATGATTTCAAGCGATGGTGGCATTGTGCCGAGGTTGTGAAGAAGTGGGAGATACGCTACGGAGAAATGCTTTAAGGCTACTCTTAGGAATGAATATCTATATTGTTTTTCTATTTCCGTGCCTAATCTATAGAAACGTGCTATAGTTAATCTCAAACATTTTGTCTCACAACATTTTATTCTTTACACAAAAGCAATGTCAACTTCATATTTTATTGGCTGCCAGAGAAAGACCACTTTTACTCTAATAGTTTTACCTCGCCACATTTAGCATTTTTCTCACATATAGTTGTCATGAATTCATAAGAGTAGCGTAGATAACGTAACTTCTCATATTGCATCTGGTATTTGAAAAAGGAAAGATGAAGGAACATAGCACTTCCTCTGTTAACATCGAAAAATGAATGAAAAGATGGCAAGAGTTCAGAGACAAAAATTTTATAATATTCCATCATATTGGTAACCTTTATATAGACAAACTATTCGAGAACATTTTCTTCTCATTTCGGCATCTTATTGACATATTGAAACCACGATTCTCTTTGTCTCCCAATCCATCTTACAAGACTCAATGAGACGTCTCACAAATTCGTCGTTTTTTTCAATTTTCTATTTCCATCTCTCTCTTAAGATGCTTTCTTAAAACCTTATATACTCGTATTGAAAATATATTGACCTTTCTCCTCAAAGTTAAAGTTCTTAATCTGCGTAACTAGGCATCATCTCTTTTCTCATTCGCAGACAACAATTCATACTACACATCTATGGTTAACACTCACCCTAACCAAAAAGATTCCGAATATAAGAGCAGTAGCTACTCTCGAGGCTAAACAAGCCTTGCATGCATGTCAAATGTTTCAAGCGTTCGCCAAGCACTCATCCTTCAGCTACACCCCAATCCATTTATCCTTGAAATAGTCAATGATGCTCAAATATTAATGATCGTAAGGCAAAAATAAGTGTTACACTCAAAACTCAATTCTGTTCGTTTTCATTTTTGTTATTAGTCATTATACTAATTTATTTTCACTTTTCTATGTAACCCAATGTAAATATTTTAGCGCTGTTTTTGGTGGACAATAAATAAATACCGGATTAGATAAAGTAAGACCAAATAGGCCAAATAACAGCTAATACCCAGGTAACAGCGTCTGGCTTAATACAATACCCAAGGGAATTTTCTCTCTACTTGTGTACGTAACCGACACAAATAGATACTAATTGGTGGGCACTACTCTACGAAATATATCTTGAGTAGCACTTAGTATTAACGAGATCTTTAAAATTTCCGCACCATGGTTCCTTGATAATACGCTCACTTACGTTCCCCTCACTTAAGTCGATGGTGATGAGAACACTAGATAAATTGAAGAGAAAAATTCTAACCCTGAGAGGTATTTCTGAGGAAAAACAAATCAAACTCACTAATTACTTATTCATCCAAATTAATATCCCCTGTACCTGCTCTCACCTACCCCATCTTACACTAACGAAAGTAGGTATACTGTGTATAAATATCTTGGATTTCATTATTTCCGTTTGTTGCTCTCGGAGGATGTTCCCTCTGGCTCCCTAAGAATTACAAATATTATTTATTCCACTCGTTAATTGCAGACTATTCTCTGCATTTTTATTTCTGCTATATAAGGAAACGGTGAGAGGGGTGACAACGGAACAAGTTCATGAAATGAGTATTTACATTATCTAGCTGCTGGCGAGATTTTATAGTTGAATGTAGCACAAGCTCTTGAGGAGTGGAAAGCGTGTTTCCAAAAAGTGATTACCTTCCCACAATTTGCCAGAGGGGGTAGAAAATGATTAAATTGTAAGACCAGGTTAAAAATAGAGTAAAATTACAAAAAACTTTCTAATTGGTCAAAAGCAGAGAACTATAATGACCACGAGGCCATACCACGTAAAACACCTTCCTTTCATTTTAAAAAAATTAAATCATTACCGATGTCCAATTTACTCGTTGCTTGTTGCGGAGACATTTATGGAATTTCATTGTTCCTTTAAATACGCCCCAAGCTAATAGGCTGCAATTACTTCCCGAGAAACATCACCCTTATATTCACTCCAATAAATACCACGAACGATAAGGAGAGTAGAAAAAAAGAGTAGCGCGGAATATTAAGTAAGTGTGAAAACCCTCGGCTAGGAGTTGGCAAATTGCGGCTCAAGAGCCTAATGCAGGCACAAACATGCGCCTCTTAAGGTAAATTGAAAGTGCATATAAAAATATCTCAGTTCATCCATAAAAATACACAATTTCATCAAGAATGCTAGTTTGGGATCGAGTCTTAAATTATTAGCTAATTACAATTCATAGAGACGACTTCTAGGGAAACACAAGCACTCACTGATTAAAACAAAAAAGAGATATTTTTTGTAATGTTTCTCATTCTAATGAAGATATGAGACTATCCCCAATAATAATATTAATCTGAACTCCACTTGATTGCAGAAATACATTCACAGTTCTCGAAGAAAGTTTAAATTGTGATGAGGAGCAGGGGATCTTCCGTCATATGGTTTGCCCACCTACACCCCAGGCTCTATCGTTAAAGCCATCAAATGCAAAATAATTAAAGATACATTTTGACCATAATAGTTTGATCTCTAAATGATTGGGAGAATGAAAGACGATTTCTAAAAAGGAGGAAAAGTGAATAGCAAGAAGAGGTAAAGGGTAAGGAGATGAAAAGAAAAATATTATGCTATAGGAAGCGTGAATGGGGTCCGGAAGAGAAAGGGGCAATGTCTTACATTAATGGGGAAACGCAGGCAGGAATTCTCCAGAAAGCTACCAATGATAGTGTTTGTGCTGATGAAAAAGTGACCTCAAAACAGTGAGTCAGTTTAAGGGCTAAGTATCATGGTCTACCACGGGATCCAAGTTCTAATTCCAGATGTGAAAGTTTATTTTCATCGGTGGACTGTTCCCTGTTTGAATGTTAGGTGGAAAGATTTCAATGTCCGTGTCCGGTCCGTCAGATGGGACTTACAACATCGGATCTCTTGCCACTTTTCCTTGAACGCCGACTCCAGATGTCTATCCACCCTCCCTCTATTCCTAAAAAAACACCTTTAATCTAATAGTATACCTGTCCTTAGTGATACAAGTTACAGTAGTGCTAATAATATTAGGTTGTCTCCACTAGTTGCAAAAAACCATATCAGAAAAACGAGTAGATACACGTATCCAAAGGCGTCAACGATGTCCAGCATGATTTAAGATAATTTTTCTTATATATTTATTTAATTTTTAATTAAGATGCAATATTGGAAGTTCAACAGCTTAATTGAAAACAAAATTGGAATAATTCAAATTCAATGATTACAGGAGGAAACTATGCATGAATTTAAATCACTGGTAATTGGAAAATACAATACCTCACCAGCAGAACCAGGGTCCTCTCTTACATGATCTAAATACTTCGCTAAGCATTGCGCGTGGATAAGAGAGAAGTGAGCTTTGGAATTATTTCTATTCAACATTTCATTCGCGATGATGAGGGACGGATCAACAGGTGGAAGTAAATTTTAATTAAAATAACTGTAAGTGCTTTGGGCACTACAGAAGGAAGATTGTCATTATTCAGAAGCTTACTATTTGAAAATGTATTTCACGTTTCGTATTTCTCAGAAACAAAATAACACAACTGCCTTACACTCATCAAATTTCCTAGAAGGGATCCCATTACCACTCCACATAGCACATCCTAGTCTCTTCAGAGCATATTTTATAAGGATTAAAATTGTTGCAGACTCCTTGCGCAACACCTGAAATTCGAATTGTAAGACTCAAGCTAAAATATAAGTTTTCACCTTTAATTTATCCACCACATAATTTACTTGTAAACGGGAATAAAAAATGCATACTTTCGAATTATTTTTCATCAAAAATCACTCCCTCATAACTGAGAATAAAGCTCAATCTGGTTTATTAATGGGGCGCTTACAGAAAATGAAGTATCGCTGAGAACCTGATTTTGCAAACCCAAAGGCTCCATAGTTAAATTCTTACTTAAACCTGTGAAAAAAAATCAGTTTCGTAATTTACATGACCATTTCCAAACTTTTTGTTGAATGATAATGGCATGATATCCATTTGGAGGCTGAGACAAGGAATTCACAGAAATGTACTCAGCCAAAGAAGAAGAAATAAATAACGTGCAACTGCTACCAGAAAAACTCACAGAACGGGTTGAGCAGAATGTTTTACCTGTTTTTTTCCACCATGTCCGAAATAAGTATTCTATTACTTGAATACATAAAATAATACAGCCATAAACAACAAAAAATGAATAAATGGATGAATGATAATGATAGAAAAGTTAATTAATTTTCGAATGATGGATACTAAATCCCTTTTACGTGTCAGTATTTATAAGTTTATTCCTATTTCAATGACGGAAAAAATGATTAAGGCTGGTAAATTAATTTAGTGTTGCTATTGATAAAGCAACGTCTAGCGTAGGTATATTTATGCAATGTAGGAATCGGAATGGAAATTAAATGATACACTGGTTATGCTCTGGCTAATATTCTTGTGTTGCAGTCGCTGCTTCGACTTCACATAGGGTAGATAATGATATAGGTATATCGTTATCTACAGATATATAGATCTACCTATAATGATATAAATCTATAAAATGATATATTGATATAGGTTGGTATTTCGATCATTTTAACATCACTGCGTCATAGCCAGAGTTTGAACTATTTGGAGAACTATTGGCTTGCGCCTTCTTTTAGTTTAGCCATTGCTCAAAAGAATTCGACGATAAAAATTTGTCAAGTTAATGAACCTTGGGATCTATAGTAGTTTAAGTCACAGAAAATATTGAAATGTCAAAAAATGACATGGCTATTCTGATCATTTTTGTTTTTACATATATTGCCATATATAATATCATATATTTATTATTCGGTTTAAGGTGAACACAACTGAGAGTAAATTACTAGAAAATGGCGTTGAATAGGTATAAAGTTTCAAGTTCAAGTATCAAAATACATTTACTGCGCGGGCGCCGGGTGGTGCCGCTGAAATTTCTGTCAAGGAAAGTTCTTCGTTTGTGTAGCCAGTCTCCGACATTGTGTCAATCGTACACCGTGGCATGCTCTCTGCGTACTCGGATCTGTATGAAACACATTTGATGATTACCATCGGAGGAATATAATCACTGGAACTGCAACAAGCAACCACAGTAACATTTTCTCCTCTCTCTACACTAGTTATTGCGACTACCTCCTTTGTACCTTTCTCACTGACAGGTTTTGACGACTTCAGTTAAGGGGGAATACCGTTTCATCCATGTTAAAATCAAGGTTTGGGTAACATATCATCTCATTGTCATTTTCTTGTGGAAAGGTTTTCCTCGTTTATTGCCCTTACTTTGCTTTATTCTTCCCTAAAGTATTCAGTGGGTACACTGAGCCCTTATTATTCAGAATTTGGAAAAGTTATGTTTTATTACTCTCAAAATATTCGATATAAAGTTTACATTCACGTGCTAAAATTTGGCCACTTTTAATTAACGGAAACCCGTGCCCCAAGTGCCTTAAATACTTCGGGCAAAATAATTATTTTTTGGGCTGTAAAAGTACTTTTTTAATGAAAAACGCACAAGTAAAGCCCTTATGAACCAAATTTTCATTTGTTATGACCTATCTCTAAGCGTTTACGAGATATGATCCCTCGCAATGCGATCCACTGCACAGGGCGCTACCGCGCACCGTGGCGCCCCCGAGGTAAGGCCAGCACCATTCCCTTCCACAGCTAGAGACTTCCCCTCCATCCCCTCCCGAATTTGAGTCATTGGTCTCAGTGGAAAGATCTGTATTTAAACTGCAGAATGTTACCATGTGTTTTCCTTTGGTATCTTGGTTATCAATGTTAAATTCTACAATGTATTCGACAATATCACCAATACGCACGTCAAATATTATGCTGAGTTTCTATAGGGTTGAGCTTACTTTCACAAGGCCTAAATAGACATAAGCAATTTTCCAATGAAAAATGGTCAAATATTTCCTTAAATTTCCATGAACATAATTTTTAACCACTATAAAATACATTTATAGTCTATTTTTTATTTAATAGTAATAAATTTAGTATTTGTATTGAAGTAATAAATTTTGATAGCTCTCTTCCTTCTTCGTAGCTGAATTAAAATCTTGAAATAGTTTCACTTCTCTCTCTGCGCAGTTATTCACTGCCTGAAGACTGGCCGTTCTGTTAGTCCGAATGTTCATCCAATTCTTGCGTGGGTACATCAAAGAATCCCGTTCGTATTGCCAACAGCTTTCTCGAATTAGTTGTGGAAAAATCTGACAAAGATGACTTAGGAAGGTCTTGCAGTTTGGGAGATACTTTTTTAGGTAGATCAGGTCTTCCCTCACATGTCCTTATACGGTGTATAATGTTTTCTTTGTCATGCCCAGAAAGGTATTTGTCAAACAATTAAACTTCTACTTTAAGGGGGATGCTAGATTCACCTTTACACATTCAAGCACAATACCTCTGACTTTGAAGGAGTTGCATTTCAAAACTAAATAGAAATGGAATAAGTTATCTGTGCTTTGACGAGATTCCAAGTCCTTCACCCTTCTTTCTCGCAGTTTTTCTTCTTGCTGCAGCTATTTTGATTGTCCCTGAGCAATTCTTTTTTTTCTGATCATACTAAAATCATTCCCACCAATACGTGCATTTCGAGGTCCTCTTCGATCAAGTAAGAATTTTACTTCTTCAGCCCACCACATTTATCTGGAAGATTTACCGCACTCTCCTCCTCATGCATTAAAAAATATGGCACCACTCTTTGCAACGTTGAACAAATCATTGATTTTTGACACAATGGCTTCTTTTTCTTGATCTCCACTGCACTTTCTTCTCTATCTTTATGCCGTCTTACGTTCCTCCATTCCTTGCATACTCTCTCCAGTTTTTCAATCGTCTTTATTTTGCAATATTTGGAATTCTGGTTTTGTTCCGAAAATGATAAACATTTCTTACGGTTTCCTCGCACCAAATTTAATGTACTTTTATCTCCTTAAATTATGGAAAAAACACATACTTTAACACGTTGGTAGCTTTGAGCTAAGTATTTCTGCACTTTCATTTCCCACCAGTTCAATACCTGAATTTACTCTTAATTTCATTCCTTGCCCCGTCGGCCTATTTTGAACATGGATGGGGTATGGATAAATGTTTAACCATGATAAACTAGTTATTTCACTAATTTGGTTCTTTAATCCACAAAACCTCGGCACTTCCTTTCCGTTGCAAACTAAGCACAAGAGATGGGAGAGGAACTGAACTAACGTGGAGTTTCAATATAAGATTAAACCACTATAGAAATGATAACAATATAAACGAAAGCATCAATAAATATGGAACCATCAATGAATCATTAAATTGATAGTCTCAAAAGTGACATTGTAGAATTTAACATTGATTAATATGATACCAAAAAAAAAACACATGGAAAAATTCTGCAGTTTAAATACAGATCTTTCCACCAAGACCGTAGACTCAAAGTCTGGGGCGAGGAGGGGTAGGAGGGGAAGTCTCTAGCTGCGGAAGGGAATGGTGCTGGTCTTACCTCGGCGGCGCCACGGTGCGGGGTAGCGCCCTGTGCAGTGGACCGCATTGCGAGGAATAATATCTCAGAAACGCTTAGAGATAGGTCAAAACAAATACAAAATTGGTCCTGAAGGACATTACATATGCATTTTTCATTAAAATAGTACTTTTATAGCCCAAAAAAATGCATATTTAGGCCTGAAGTACTTCAGGTCCTTGGGGCACATGTTCCCGTTAATTAAAAGTGATCCAATTTTTAGCACGTGAATGTAAACTCCATTTCGATCATTTTGAGAGTAGGAAAACATAACTTTTCCAAATTCTGAAAAATAAGGTTCACCCTACTGTGAATCTATGAAGCCCCAACCCTTCACTGACGCTAATCATGGCCTTTTCCATACTTCTTCCTCGCATTTGCTATATTTATCCTTCCTTTGTAGTTCCTAACCATTTGCCAAATAGAATGAACCCCTCATAGATCCCGAATTAGTATATATTAGTCTATAAATATTAAATGTTTTCGAATAATGACCCGAACTATGATCGAAATAGCACCTCAAGTGATCCGAAAAGCCCCGAAAAAAGTGATCTAAATAAACCCGAGAGTCATTTATTTATTGTTTAATTTATTGATCAAAAGTAGATTGCGGTAGACACTTAAGTTTATCCCAGGTCATTTTATATACACTCAGGATACGTTAAAGAAATATATGCGATGGGTATGCTCTAAGCTGAGGAAGCCACACCTTATTTCAGTAGGGTAGAAAGTTACATGCACCTTATACCCATCAAGTTTGGATGTCAAGCAGAAATGAGCCATAACTATAACCAAAGTGCCTCAAACTCGTACTGTGTACATTTATCTATAAACCAATGTCAAGCTATTTACCTTCACTTTTCCAAAGCTTCCCATTGCGAGCCCTCCGAGAGATGTCTCACCCTTTTATTCACTCTTATGAGTTATTACCGAAGAGAACGGATCTGTCCAGTATTTTATTCGGTTCACAGCTTGAATATTTTAACGATGGATGCGTAATTGAGGCATGCTGCGTGAGGGGATGCCATATCCGAGCTAAATTTCATTTTTCTCTCCCTTTTTTCGTCAGAGGACCTTCTTTGCAACTCCCACGACCAGTATATCTCCTTAATACGGCCCCGCAAACATTTTGGTCATTCCAATACGCCAGAAGAGTACGAGAGTTTTTAACTTTGCAGACTTCACTGTTACTCCATTCAGAAACTTCTGCGGAAACCTAGCTATTGCGAAATTTAATATTTTGTTAGTGTTGTGTTTCTAATGTGTAAAATAATTTATTTATGTATGGCACGGTATAAATTTCTATTTCATTTCAGTCTTAGCCTCATTTTTGCTGTATATGATAATTTAAATGCTTCATAAACTACTCATAAGAGTTGTAAAAATATTGCAGCGGCAACTCTCTATTGATAAATTACACTAAAGGACAAGACTGTAAATTATTGTTTCCTAATTTTCTGTATTAGTTCCTACGGACAGAATGTCCCAGAACATAAATAAATATCTATCTATTTACTAAATATAAATTCTAATAAATGGGATATTTATGGGTTGAATAACTCAAGCGCTGCCAACGAGATATATATCAAGCTACATGTATGATATAGTTTTTTGATTGACTGTCATTGATTTAATGTTCAGGTAGATTACGTCACCGATTTCTTTAATAATTATTGAAAAAACCACGTGGAATTGGGCTTTGCCGTTTTTTAATACACTATCAAAGAAGCTGTTTAATTTGATTCAAAATTTGTGAATACGATCAGATATTGTTTTCTCTTTTAGGACTCAACGGAGGAATATTTACTCCGAAAGTCTACAGGGCAAAGATTAAATGTTTTCGAGTTTCTATCCACTGATTTGCGGAGTCCTTTTTCCTTAAGGATTTGCAGAGCCCACCATAAAATCTTTTGTGATCTTGGACGTTGGGGAATGCATTAATTATTACCATTATCTGAAGACTTTTGGCTCTTTCCTCTGCACGAAAATACCACGTTCAGATCTTCGAATGCGATATTCACAGGTTTTAATGGACGCTTTTACCCCGCAACGGATATTTCTCTGAGGACTATAAACCACCACACTATTTATTCAAACGGTGCAAATAATTGTTCTCAAGGGAAAGGATAGAAACTCGGGTTACCTCCGCTCCATTTGGGCAACTCAATCGAAATTCCATCGTAATTACCATATTTATACAATTTCTCCCCACGGATAAATCGAGTTCACGCTTCCTTTCTGTACTTTATGTAGTCGTCACTACTATTTAGCAGTCTCACCGAGTTAGCATTTGCCTAGTTCCATAAACGGATGGATAACTTAGAGTTTTCAGTAATTGAAAACATATAATAAAAAGGCTCTAAGTACCATAATAAGGAATTTTGGGGTTTTGCGTAAAATTGGATTTACATGCCAAGCCCAATATGTAAAAGACTCAAAAACTGCCACGAATGAAAATGTGGTGCCAATTGCAATCAAAATATGGCTAAACAACAGTTGCTGTCAGCAATTACCTCGTATACTTAACTCATTTTCCTCAAAATCATGATATTGGCACTTAGTCTTCAAATTTACATAATTGAAACATTCTATTTCTTATATTTTTATTAATCTATGAGATAGCATTACTCTTTTATAAATGTAGTTATGATGAAGTTAGTTTTTTTATAGCTTGTAATGCGAAAAAATATTAATACGATTATCCTTCCACCATATTAAGTGAATATAGAACAACAGAACGATCAATTACTTCAATTAAAACCTAAACTAGGAAGACACAAATAGATTAATATCCAAAGTTTGCAAGCAAAAGCTATCCTTGAACTTATAGCAAGAAATGAGGAAAATGGAAATATCTAAGTATTGATAACCACATTTTTTAATTTAGCCAATTTTTACCCTATAACTGTACTTTAGATTGCAGAAATTGGATATATTTTTTTTATATTTTTCATCTATACTATTTATAAATTAAGATTATTGCCCTGTATTTATCTATTTATTGAGGCAAGGCACATTGAGATTCTCTTCAGAAGGTACTGAGAGGCAACACATTTGAATTGAAGCCTGAAGCAGAAAGTTTTTGACGGAAGCCTATCCGACATTTGGACTGAGTTATGTAAACGATCCACTTATACTGTTCCCTAAAAGGCATCGGCCAATAAAACTCAAGTATTCACATGAAGGCATGCCACTCAAAATACGTATAACCGGAAAGGAAGTTTCTCCTCTCTCTTACTACCAGGCAATGCTGAAATAAAAATCCCACCACCGCGTACACCACCTCCACTGTCTCTCTCCACACCGCTGAGGGAATCCCTTTCGCTTTTTAATGCAAAATAGAATGTCGGAGAGGGAGGAATGTGCAAGTGACGGGCTAAACGCTTTATTATTCAGTCACACGAAAACGAAAGGAAAGAATCGAGGGGAGAGTTTATACGTCGGTGGAAAGGAGCGATGCTGAGCTTGTAGGAGAGAACGGGAGAAGCGCTGCATGGGGGAGGAGGAATCGGTTTTAAAGAAGTGTGAGGTGAATCGCGGAGAAACAAAAAAAAAACGAAGGTGGAGGAAGGGAAAACTCCCAAGGGCTCTAAAATTAGGGGGCGGGATTGCCGTGCCTCCGTCCCGCCGTGCCTCATGCGTTTTCAGTGGAGAGCTCAGGGTTGCACCTTTAGGCAAACTATCAGATGCGGAAGGAAGACTCGACAATGGTCGTTCGTTGGTAAAATCGATCCATGATGCTAAAATATTAAGACCCATGGAATGATTGGTTTTCGACACGTTGAAAATATTGACTTTCCCGGCTCAGCGGGTGCGTATATTTCAATATAATGTGTTTCGAAAAATCGGCACTAACTTACTCTCCACTTTCATTACTTTGACACACTTATCGAGGATTCCCTTACTATGATATATCGGTAGTCACTTCGTAAGGAGGCATAAGAGGTACCTATGTTCCAAATATAATAAGGTGACGATGATCTAAATAACAATGAAGTGGCATAACATAGCTTAAGAAATGACTATATAAATATGGTTGTGCGACAAGTTCTCTTCTGATGGTGGAATTTTGCCTAAAAACCTAACATACTTATCTCATATTTATCATGATTATCTTAATTAAAATAAAACCATAATAGTCATTAAAAGAGGTAAGAGGAGAATAGTTTGTAAGATTTTTCACTCGCATTGCTTAACAAGATTTTTGTAACTGCAGGGATTCCCTTCATTACTAAAATTGTATGATGTACTGGGTATTCAGAGAGATTGACGGAGAAGTCTTTGAGTAGTTTAATCAAGATTACTATTTGCAATGATTTGCAGTAATTTCTCTTTCACCGAGAAATATAATACAAAACGAGAATAATAATTTATGAAGAAAATTTAAGAAAAATACATAGCTTAAGTCGCTTCGAGACTAATTTGCGGGGAGAGTTTAACCGGTGAGCGTGCTTAAATGATTTGGATGTACTGGAAGTAGGAACTGGAAAAAGGGACACGAAATGTCGATATGTGTACTGTATTTATCAAAAAAGTAATAGTAATTCAAGAATTCAGCTTACATTTATATGCAAACCCGTAAAAATTTATTTCGACTGCCATTATTTACAAATAGATTTTTATTCCACATGTCAACTTCATTCAGGGAGGAAAGGACATGTAAATAATTCATACAATTAGGGCCGGTATAAAGATGCTGGTGGAACTTAATATTTCGCGCTATTGCTTATTTTTGTATTAAGAAGTGTTAATGTGCATTGCATTAAACCATTCTTTTCCTATTTTCTTAGCCAATTAACAACTTATTTTTTTAATACATTTACAAAATTTTTATGGGCATATATTTTGTTAATACTGCCATTTAGAATATTTTAATACAACGTTCTAAAACGGCGATGAATCACACTTTTTGTGGAAAAAGATTTTCTGCACGCACTTTCAATATGGAAAATTCTACATACCTAGATATATTGTCGATATCTTGGAGTTGATACACACATTTTTAAATTTATACACAATGAAAGATTGTAGATATTTTAGTCGAATGCTGATAACGAACATCTTCTTATTTCAATCGGATACTAATGTCAATATGCATCGAAGTTTCGATAGCTGATCGTACCTTCACCTTCAGGGTACAAACCTATTTGTAGCTTCAAACACTTCGGTGAATATCCAAGCTATACCCGGTTGGAAAACAGAGAATGTTTCATCATATATATATATATAGTTCTACTATAAAGGCTATGGATACCTATGAAACTCGTTCTTGGGTAAACGGGAGAAAAAGATGTAAATTTCAGAATTGAAAGAGATACATCAGCACAATCTATACAGAGTGTCCCATTGATCGTGTGTCATTTCTAACCTGTAATTTTAGACACTTCCATTCGAGCCACAAAGATGAAATTTGGTACCTGGCCAGAAAAAGGATGTAAGTTTTGTTGAGTGTAAGCAAAATAAGAAAAATATGACCTTTTGACCCCAAAAATAGGGTCCAACCTAAAATCCAAATTTTGCCTTATGGGCTTTCAATGTTAAAATATTCGAAGTACAAAAAAGATGGAATTATTTATCGAAACTTTCCACTAGTAGGTTTTTGGACACGAAGAACACGATGGAAGAACTATTGAGGTCAGAAATTGCAACTGTGACCCCTGAAAGGTCACAGTCAAGGTCACAGGGGTTACAAAAAATGAATCGCCGCTTCAAACCTGTCGAATGATAGGTTTAAAAAGGTGCCAAGGTCGATTTCAAGGTCTTCATATCCCTCTTTTCATCTCATGACCTTCAAGGGTAACTCAGAGGTCAAAGGTCATAGGGATGGAAAAAGAGAATCCAGGCTACAAACGTGTCGAATCATAGGTTTAAAAAGGTGCCAATGTCGATGGAAAGCTCATCAGATCCCTCTTTTCATCCCTTGACCTTTTAGGGTTACTCAGGGGGTCAAAGGTCAAAAAGGTGACAAAAAGTGAAATTAGGCTAAACGTATCGAATCATAGGTTTCAAATAGTGCCCAATACGATGGTAAAGTCCCTCCAGGAATTATCTGACATTGAATGGTTGGGAAAGGGCAAAAGGTCACTAGGTGTATCCTAGATTTAGGGAAATAGACGCGTCGAATTCTAGCTTCGAAAGGGTGAAGAATTAGATGGAGTTACTTGGTCCTATTAGTTGTCCCCTGACCTCAAAGGGCTACACTGAGTTTATTGGTCACAGATGTAAAATATGCCAAGACGTGAAACACATAATATGAATGACATTATTTAGGCTGCCATAGTAAATGTTAAGATATTCAGACCCCAACTTCCATCCCTTTAACCATCTGGGTCATATGGTAGTCGTTGATTTAGAGTTTATTAATCAATGAAAAAATTCAAGTGTAATTTCAAGTTAATTACTTTTATTCAATTAAAAATACTTACCATACGTTTTATTTAAAAAAGTATTTTAAGTGTTATCCAAAAAATTTTCATTATTAAAATTTAAAATTAAAATATCGAAGCAGTAAGAATGAAAATCAATTTTTATTCATTCTACGTACCCGATATTCCATGCCAGGCACAATTGAATTTGCCCGATAAAAGCGTGTGTGAATGTGTCTTCCAGCATATTCGGAGATATGGACTCTACACACGTTGTAATTTCTTTCTTTATTTATTCAATGCCCGAAAATGTTTTTTTCACTACACCTGGTGGACTTTGACCCCTGCCCAACCGTTCAAGGTTAGAGACTTCCTGGAGGGATTTTACCATCGTGTTAAGCACTATTTAAACAAATGCTTCGTTGTAGCCCCGTTTCGAAATTTGTCACTCCAAGGGCCTTTGACCCCTGAGTCACCCTTGAAGGTCAAGGAAAGAAAAAAGGGATCAGAAGACCTTACAACCTTGGCACCTTTTCAAACATAGGATTCGATACGTTTCTAGCCTCATTTCAAGTTTTCTCACCATTTTTACCTCTGACCCCTGAGTAACCCTAAAAGGTCAAGGGATGAAAAGAGGGATCTGATGAGCTTTCCATCGACATTGGCACCTTTTTAAACCTATGATTCGACACGTTTGTAGCCTGGATTCTCTTTTTCCATCCCTATGACCTTTGACCTCTGAGTTACCCTTGATGGTAAGGAGATGAAAAGAGGGATCTGAAGACCTTAAAATCCACCTTGTCATCTTCTTAAACCTATGATTCGAAAGTTTTGTAGCCTCGTTTCCCCTTTTGTAATCACTGTGACCTTTGACCCCAGAGTTACCCTAGAAGGTCAAGGGATGAAAAGAGGAATCTTATGACCTTTCCATCGACATTGACACCTTTTTAAACCTATGACTCGACACGTTTGTAGCCTGGATTCATTTTTTTCATCCCTGTGACCTTTGGCCTCTGAGTTACCCTTGAAGGTCATGAGATGAAAAGAGGGACATGAAGACCTTAAAATCGACCTTGGCACCTTTTTAAACCTATGATTCGACCGGTTTGAAGCGGTGATTCATTTTTTGTAACCCCTGTGACCTTGACTGTGACCTTTCAGGGGTCACAGTTGCAATTTCTGACCTCAATAGTTTTTCCATCGTGTTCTTCGTGTCCAAAAACCTATTTGTCGAAAGTTTCGCTAAATAATTCCACCTTTTTTGTACTTCGAATATTTTAACATTGAAAGCCCATAAGGCAAAATTTGGATTTTAGGTTGGACCCTATTTCTGGGGTCAAAAGGTCATATTTTTCATATTTTGCTTAGACTCAACAAAACTTACATCCTTTTTCTAGCCAGGTACCAAATTTCATCCTTGTGGCTCAAAAGGAAGTGTCTAAAATTACAGGTTAGAAATGACACACGATCAATGGGACACTCTGTATATATAAAAATGAATGTATGTGTGTCTGTGTCCTTTATGCACTACTACAGAGTCATTCCATTTTAAATCGACAAATTTTTCAGAAATATCGAGCTTCACCACCTCAGATTTCAACAAAAATTGTTGCATATATACTGTCAACCTTCCTGAGCCATAAGCCGTTCCCGGTTTCCGCAGAAAAAATTTCGCCCCTGGATTATAGGCAGTCGTGCATAGCGTGACCGCCTGAAAAACGTCTTTTTACGCTGTTTTTCTACGTGCTACAGCAGACTGGTTTTACGTGATGCACACATTCAAAAGGTGTCTATAGAAAGCTTATGAAGTGTTCTCGATAATAAAGTGCTTTTAAATGGCCTTTTCGCAAGAAAAAGTGCATTTAAGTCGCTGTAAATGTAACTGCCAAAACTCAATTTTTTCACAAGTTTAGTCTAAAATTACACAAAGAAATAATGAAAAAAACGGGCCTGTTTCTCTCACATAAACACTTATACGTGTCTACTGTGTGAATATATTAACAAGTTTAAAATATGAGCATTGATCACTCAGAAAAAATCATTTGAATTTGAGACATTTCGAAAAAAATGTTTTTTTGAGGCCAAAAAAGTCCATGTGGGACAGGGAGTAAAAATTATAAAAGCATTGCATTTAAAAGTACTAATGTTGTTCTTTTAGGTACTGAAAGAATTTTTCTGTGTTTTTTAGCGGTTACGGAGATATGGTTGGTGAAAAACAGCGCTCAATTTCCACTGGCAGTGGGCTTAAAGACACACGCATTCCAACAATACTATTTTAACCTTCATTTTTCGATGTGGAACAGGAAGTAAAAATTATAAAAGCATTGCATTAAAAAGTACTAATGTTGTTCTTTAAGGTACCGAAAGAATTTTTCTGTGTTTTTTAGCGGTTACGGAGATATGGTTGGTGAAAAACAGCGCTCAATTTCCACTGGCAGTGGGCTTAAAGACACGCATTCCAACAATACTATTTTTAACCTTAATTTTATGATGTGGTACAGGGAGTAAAAATTAGATAATCATGTTACGGATGTACGGGGTAAACCTATAACAGGTTACGGTTGATCGAGAAGAGCGGTCATTACCCGAGCTTGCCAATCACACTAAGTATACATTGTTGTCAGTAGTATTGTCACATTAAATGATTACTTACAATTTAACTGATTTAATTACTGGACTGAATCGGTTTCGTGGTAACAATGCTTTTGGTGTGCAATGAATCATCATGTGATAACCAATTGTAACCAGTAAAATCTGTTTTCTACGTACACATAGATTTAAGAAGATAGAAATCAAATGAAATCTTCATGAAGAACGCATGTAAGTACATATAAATATCCTACTTTTTATGTGAAAAGGAATTAATCTTATTTCTTAATTTTATGTAAAAAGGAAATATTCGCTATCAATTATTATTAAATTTTCAGGAGAGAGTTTTACTCATAGTGGGTAAAACACTATGTGACTAGGGGAACAATTTTTCCAATACTAATTCCCTACCCTTCCCCGTTCCTTCCTCCTAGCCTCCCCGGATAGTCGGTATTGACTAAATTAAAACTGAATAACGAGGCTGAAGATAATATGTGCTGTATGTTTAGGCCTATTGCCAGTGGAAATTAACCACTGTTTTTCACCAACCATATCTCCGTAACCGCTAAAAAACACAGAAAAATTCTTTCAGTACCTAAAAGAACAACATTAGTACTTTTAAATGCAATGCTTTTATAATGTTTACTCCTGGTTCCACATCGTAAAATGAAGGTTAAAATAGTATTGTTGGAATGCGTGTGTCTTTAAGCCCACTGCCAGTGGAAATTGAGCGCTGTTTTTCACCAACCATATCTCCGTAACCGCTAAAAAACACAGAAAAATTCTTTCAGTACCTAAAAGAACAACATTAGTACTTTTAAATGCAATGCTTTTATAATGTTTACTCCTTGTTCCACATCGTAAAATGAAGGTTAAAATAGTATTGTTGGAATGCGTATGACTTTAAGCCCACTGCCAGTGGAAATTGAGCGCTGTTTTTCACCAACCATATCTCCGTAACCGCTAAAAAACACAGAAAACTTCTTTTAGTACCTAAAAGAACAACATTAGTACTTTTTAATGCAATGATTTTATAATTTTTACTCCCTGTTCCACATCGAAAAATGAAGGTTAAAATAGTATTGTTGGAATGCGTGTGTCTTTAAGCCCACTGCCAGTGGAAATTGAGCGCTGTTTTTCACCAACCATATCTCCGTAACCGCTAAAAAACACAGAAAAATTCTTTCAGTACCTAAAAGAACAACATTAGTACTTTTAAATGCAATGCTTTTATAATTTTTACTCCCTGTCCCACATGGACTTTTTTGGCCTCAAAAAAACATTTTTTTCGAAATGTCTCAAATTCAAATGATTTTTTCTGAGTGATCAATGCTCATATTTTAAACTTGTTAATATATTCACACAGTAGACACGTATAAGTGTTTATGTGAGAGAAACAGGCCCGTTTTTTTCATTATTTCTTTGTGTAATTTTAGACTAAACTTGTGAAAAAATTGAGTTTTGGCAGTTACATTTACAGCGACTTAAATGCACTTTTTCTTGCGAAAAGGCCATTTAAAAGCACTTTATTATCGAGAACACTTCATAAGCTTTCTACAGACACCTTTTGAATGTGTGCATCACGTAAAACCAGTCTGCTGTAGCACGTAGAAAAACAGCGTAAAAAGACGTTTTTCAGGCGGTCACGCTATGCACGACTGCCTATAATCCAGGGGCGAAATTTTTTCTGCGGAAACCGGGAACGGCTTATGGCTCAGGAAGGTTGACAGTATATATGCAGCAATTTTTATTGAAATCTGAGATGGTGAAGCTCGGACCATTTGTCGATTTAACATGGAATGACTCTACACCATTCATCGGATCGCCATGAAGCTTTGGGAAGTTGTTGAGTACATTCCCGAAAACAGGACTACGGAATCGATATTTCAATATCGATACTTTATCGATATAATATCGCTAAAGTATCAATAAATCGATACATTATTGATACAAAATTGAGGTGAAATTATTTAGTTTTTTAAAAGGAATGTATCGTTGCAATATCGATACTGTATCGAAGGTATATAATGTGTTTGTTCTTTATGCATTACTACACCATTCATCGGATCGCCATGAAACTTTGGAAAGTTGTTGAGTACGCTCCGAGAAGGTTTCTATAAAATTGATAATTCAATATCGATACTTTATCGATATAATATCGATAAAATATGGATACATCGATACATTATTGATACAAAAATGAGGTGAAATTATTTAGGTGTTTTTTTTCAAAGTTTTATAAAGTATCATTACAATATCGATATTGTATTGATACAATATTGATAACTTCATGCATTACCACAACATTCATCCAATTTCCATGAAGCTTTGGTTAGTTGTTTTGTTCACTCCATGAAGGTTTGTACAATATCGAGTATATGCGGTTTAGATCTAGACACGGATTGCTTCTCACATTTACGTGTATTTTGTTGCGTGTGTGTTGCGTGTTCTACGTGTATGTTGCGTGTTCTAGAGTCGGCAAACCAGACAATCTGCACAGAAAATGGAACAACAAAAAATATTGTATGCCCATAAGAATTGTGAAATTAAACATACTATAAACGTGCACTTTCCATTTAACCAGATTGAGCCACAGCAACGCGTGGCCGGGTCAGCTTGTATATAAATAATGGACATAATACAGCTCCACAATACTGTCCTATGAGGTGCATAGGAAGACACTAGTCTAAGTAAATGTGCTGAATTATAAAGAGAGAAATATGAATCACCAAGCGATAGGGAGAATAATACATGTAGGTTAGAAGTTTTATAGTGGAATTGTTGAGCATTGGAGTAGAGTTTTCTTTCGTTCCGTTCCTTGGTGCCACAGAGGAGAGTTCAGTCTCTTCGATTGAGCAAGTAGGACGAGGTGACGAGGTCGCTGGGCGAAATACGCAATCGGATTTGACACACTCAATGTGTCCTTTGAGGTATGTTAGGGCCTGCGCTTGAGATTCTACGACGACGGCAGCAAAACGCATCGGCAATCGAGATACGAATCATCCTCTTCCATTTTCACCCTTCAGGAACCAAACGATGATTTCAGCCTCCGACAGGAGCGTTTTAGCTCCAGTTTTTTTTCTTTTCGCCGAAGGTACGTGTTAAGGCATGATTTACTTCGTTTAACATGCTTATAGGTCAAATAACACCATCTGCGTCAAAGATCTAATTCTTTTGCATGATATTTCGGTTAGTACCATTATAAAACTGAAGAACAAGCAATACAGGGTATTATCACATTGATTAGAATTCTAAATGGATCAAGCATAGCATTTGATGCTGAAAAATTAAACACTTTACAAATAAATTACTAAATAGTAATAAACAAATACGTGTATGGACGTGAAATCAGTTAGGGAAATCATCTTCTAGTCATTCAATTTCAATAAAATAAATATTTTGTACTTTCACGGTGTTAACCTTAAATTACCGAACCGAAAGTTATATCACCTGTGAATATAATTTTGGAATCGTTTATGACACTCGAGAACGAATAAATTTACGTGGATTATTCCATTGCTTAATAAATGCAAATGATGTATCAACACGAATTTATTCAAATTCCAAACGTTTAATTTCCACCAACAGAAGGTTGGTAGTCTTGAGCAACATTTTAAGGAGGAGACCGATTAAGATTAATTGAGAATTTGAGTATTAATTGAGTGACATCCTCCGCTATAATCCCTCTCGGTATAAAACTAATTCAATTCATTGGCTATGCTTAAATTAAACGGTCATAACGAACATAAATTACTAATCTATTGACCTCCACCGTCAATGCCATAGCCTACGAAATATAAGATTGAACTCTCATATCTACACTTTTACAAGCAAAGGTGATATACAAGATGTATCGTGTATTGGAAAAGAATATTTTTACTTCATATTCCTCCGAGGTTGAAAATAATCTTAAATTTTATTCTATATATTCTCACTGAGAATATCTTTGATGAGTCATTCTTAATTCATCCTGTTTTGTTCATTCTGCATTCCTATAACAAAGAGACGGGTAAAAAAGATTTCGTTAACATTTTTCCGCGGAAGGGGAGGATGGCGAAAGATATGCATGCAAATAAAAGAATAATGCTTTAGCACTAGTTGAGAATCCCCATTCTTACCTAATATCATAATAAAAATGATAGCACTTAATGGGTAAAACGTAAAATAACCTCACCGTAAAATAATTAAAACGTTTTGAAGACCCACTGCACTGATTTAGTACAAATTATTTCTGGAACAGGGAATTAGTTACAGTAAAAAAAATCACCATCCTTTAGTAAATAGAAGTAACATTCTAGCATTGATCTTGCATAATGATCGTGCAAAAAAGCCATGGAACTAGAGGTATTACCATCCAGAAGGCTAGTGTAGCATAGAAACAAACGCCGTACGTCAAAGTACTCTCTTACATGTAACAGATTGGACGTCACGAGCATCCATGTCCCGGAGAGTGAAAATCCTCCCCGGGCGGGACACGAACCCGCGACTCTGGGATTGACAAGTAAGGGATTTACCCCGCACGCACCGCCACCAGGGCTGAGGATGCATATAAGGAGATGTAATGCAAGGGTCATCCCGTTACAAGCATGGATTATTGAGGAGTTAATAACATTGATGCTAGCGACTACCAATATCACGGTTTAAAACTAATTTACCGAAGAAATACGAGGCATCACATGCAACTCAACTTCCTGCCTCATACTAAAATCCAGTCGAACAAATAATACTAAAATCTTGAAAGCGGTTACGCGGTATGTGTTGAACATGAAAGGATATATCTAAAACAACTAGGTACACCAATGCGTTTAGTTACAGCTAAGGGATGAGAATAATATGAGTGTGAGGGAAGAAAAAATAAAGACATCGTTTCAATTGTAGTTCCCCACCCGCCATGCCTTTAAAAAAAGGAAAAGAAGAGAGCGAAGAACGACGTTTCACCCGCATCGATTCCGCCTTCTGTACGAAACCGCCTATCCTTGCCGCCACTCGCGGCGCACGGCGGACTGATAGTGCTGCCCTCCCTCGTCCCGGACGGAAGAGTGGCAGGAGTAGCAGCAACAAAAGGCTCATTAAAAACAGCGGGCCTGTTGCCAAATACTTCGGATCTTGTACCCGGAACAGCGGAAGTAGGGGGAGGGGGTGGAGGAAAAAAGGATTGGTTGGGCGAGGAAGGGGCAGAACGGAGGTGAGCCTTGTGTGTGTGTGTGTTGTGTTCAGAGTGTCGGTTGGAGGAGAGGAGCGGGGGGCAGGAGGGGGATTGGATTTCCGTTGGGCTGTTCGAAGAGAGGGTAAAAGGGGGGGAAAGGGGGAGTGGTCGGTTGAGAAAGTGTGGCGGGGGTAGGAAAAGGGTTTGAAGTTGGCGGGGATGCTCGGGCGAATGGGTGGGTACTGCTCGTGTCGCTGAAGAGGAGTGTGGACCCGAGTGCACACAAAGAGAGAGAGAGAAAGGGAGACATAGAGGCGCCGGAGACAAAGAATAGGGGGCGCACGTGGGTTAAGTGACAGAGGAGGTGGAACAAACGGAACGGACGAGCTGAAGTGGAGAGGGAACGGTCAAGAGGAGCTGATTTTTCAGCTGGAATAGAGGAGAACTTGAACACATTAGGGTTGGCACGAGAAAATGAGCAAGGCCAACTAGAAGGCATAGAGAAGAACGACACGAGCCAAAATAAGAAACTAAGATTTCAATGGAAGTAAAATATATTCCTGTCACATATTCCCAACAAAAGACATGAAAAAGTAAGTAACTGGGAAACTTCAGCTCATGCGAATTTGCTCCACCAGTGCAACAGAATGACAGTTTATTCTTTGAAAAGTCCTATGAAGAATGAAAATTGGCCCTACTTAGCATTAATTTGGGCTAAATTAAACTATAACTCTTAAATTACTGGATTAATTACCATGCTAATATCATGTAGACTCAATTAATAAGAATAAAGATATCACTGGTTCGTTGCGTGGAAATTCACCGAGACGTGTTTCATGTAATAAACTAATTATAAGTAAACGTTCCAGGACCTTATCACTGGTATGTAAAATGGAATCCTCCGTTGAGTGATACAAATACAGGTATTTGGTTGAGGTGGTTAACTACGCTCGATGTAACGTTTAAGAAATAGGTATATGTGTGACCAATGTAATAGTCAAGTAATGAGGAAAAAAAAGTCAAGAAAAACACTATAAAAGATACTTCAGGCGGGACAGTATAGATTAGACTTCACATGCAAAATACCCGAATCCGCCTTTAGAGATTCATTACCTGTGAGAATTTAATTTTATATACTTAGATTATGTGGATTGATTTAGCCGTATGGCATTGCTTGTTATTATGACAGAGGCAAAATAATAAAAATGTATGTACTTAAGCTAAGAGATAAGAGAATGAATCAAACTTAAATTAAAGACGGATGAGACACTATAATAGAGCTGCTTATAAGTAAGGATATCATATGATAATTTGCAGAAGGGGAAAAGATAAAATATGCCCTACCGCTGCAGAGATATTAAGCCGTTTTAGCATAAGAGATAGCAGTGAATGAGATTCATCAAGCCAAGTTTCGGTGGAGATAGAACAGCATGGACAATAGAATAGGAAAGCTAAATAGACAAATAAAGGAAACCTGCGAAAACGATGAGATAAGAAATTATAAAGTGACGGTGAAGCGTGGTAAAGCTTAGGTAAAGGAAAAAAGGGCATTCGGAACTAACATTGAAAAGAGGGAAACGTAAGAATCGAAAAGAGGGTACGGAGGAGTAGCATTTAAAGTCCATCAAGTCCGTGGGAACGTGGGTTTTTGAGGCCAAGTCGGTAAAATAGGTATCCCTCCGCATTCCAGTCCCACCCACTCCTGTCCAAAAGCTCAACCGCCCCTACGCGACGGACACACCCCATCTCAATCCATTCTCACCCCTCCCTTCCCACACCCCCCTCATTCCAACTCCGGCGACCGTCCGGGACGAACAACATTCCAAAGAGAGTTTGAAAATGGGCGATAAAGCTTCCACTGGCACACCTTCAAACCGTATGATGGGGGTAAGAGGGTGACCGTACCGCAGGTGAAATCAGACTTTTCGACCATCATTGGGTATAAACCACTTCAGCGGAAAGACGCCGCTAAGGAATCTGTTCCAGAATAAAGCATTTGTATTGCTTTGTCCAATTCCTCTATTTGGCCACTAACCAACTAGCCAAAGACAATCATTTAACGTGTTTCTAACACAGTTAAAAATTATCGCAATTCAGGTGAAACTGAATATAAGTAATCAAAGAAAAAGAGCGAAAACTGAAATATTCCAAAAATTACAGCAATATAAAATGGCTTCACTGATACCTCTTGAATGATGGCATCTCGTCATTACTGCTCACACAACACAAAACATACAGTTACGTATACGAATGATATGGCACCGAATTTCGCAGAAGGTACCTTCCTTAATTATACGATTTGAGTTGCTTCAGGGGTCGCTTGTAATTTAATTAGAGAGATTAAAGTACAAATCCTCCATAAAAGTTTGTGGGGCCTTTCTTTACTGGAATTTAACATATGTCTTACATTTCGAAGTATCTGGACTGTAAAAGTAATCCTAAATTCTCACATTTGAATATTACAATACTATGAGTCCAATCTTAGTGCGATGAAAACTGAATACAAAATTCATTATTTTTTAAATTTAATAACTGTTCCTTCATCGAGAGAAACTAATGCGCATTATGAAATATCAAATATAGAACGTGATAACTTAATTAATTATTAGGACTCCTGATAACATACATAGCAGGAAAGTCATGAATAATCACTCAATAATGTTGTTAGATTATGTATTCTCTCTCTCATCTACTTGCCTTGCCTTCGTCTGCGACAGTAAGAAAGTACTCGCAGCTAAAGTGGTTTAACTGCAAATCTTAAAGTGGAAAACAACTTGCCCTCAAATGATCTATTTGCCATTTTAATCCCACAAGAAAGAATATGAAAGCCTATAGGAGAGCGAAAATCAAAAAACAATACAAGTACACACGTATATAGAATTGTATAGAACTCATATTAACAAAAGGTGTCCACCAAAAATCTCTCAGAGAACCGCCGCCCTCAGACGATGACGAAATACAGAATGTATCCTGGACATTGGAAAAAATGCCAAAATCTGGCTAAAAGTGACTGTCACGCAGATAAAACAGTTTCCGAGAATTAAACCATGGCGGGGAAGAGAGCAGAGAGAGCATTGGATGAGGTTGGAAGAAGATCTAACCCGAGGATTAGACTGCGAAACTTCCACGTACCAAGCCTATCCGCAACATACCACTGGGATGTAATGAAGTATTTCTGTATCGATATGCAGTTCAGATATAATTTCTTGAATGCCATTCTTTAAATACCTCTCTCCAGAGCAAGCAGATTAAGTCATTTAAGTTCACTCGTGTTGTAATTCAACGTGAAATGAATTTATCTTTAATTAAACTAACATTTTGTTTTTTTAAATCCCACAAAAAGCCAGAAATAATTTGAAGGATGCAGAATCAAAGCTGAGAAAATTATGAATCCACCGAGAAGCAATAACAGTAAATATTTATGAGTTGACACTTACAATGATCCTTAACTTCATAAAAGGAAGGTTATTTACGTATATTCACTCTATAATCCCCAGACTTTTAACAAGTGCAGAGCATATAAGTAAAAATCCACATAATATGCTTACCTCTCCTTTATTTTGTACTGACCAACGAGATCAAAAATATCTCCCTTCTAAACCATGTGGACAACAATTTATGCAAGAAAGAAGTGATGAAAAGGAAGAGGGGAAATCAGGAGCACGTATCGTACAACAGGCTTCCTTTTATTGGTTAACAAAATAATATCCATCATTGAAGCTTTCTACCGTGAACAATAGCAGATTGAAGTTAAATCTTTACTCACGGGAATGGGATTAAACTTGTGGGGCAATTTACTATAGTGGAAGCGATAATCAATGTGACATCCTAGATCACCGCGGTCTCTAAAAATTACAGAAAAGTGAATGGCAGGTCAATGAAACAGCCACTAATCCTGTGTCAGCTACATTTTTTTTGTTTAACATTGATATTCAAAGTCCCGAATGGGCAAATAAAGAGCTCTCAGGGTCACATTTATGCCAATTCTAAATCCAATTAATGCTTCACGCCACGAGAGCTAATGCGATATTGTACGATGGACTCATCTCCCTCATTGGGAAACATTTCGAATGAAAGCCGCAGACGGATAAATTTTGAAGTCGTTAAATGAAGACGGAACAAATTTTTAATGAAAAAGCCACCGCTATGTTGATACAATCTACTTTATGCGTTCGACATTTTTTTTAACTGCTTCCATTTTCAGTTTCGAGCCCTTTTCCCAATGTTTGCAGGGAAAATGAGCACTTTCAATGTCAAACACGGCGCTAGTGCAAGCCGACGCCACACATGGCTACGATCCCTAGCCACGGAGCGTAAGGGTGCCGACATCATGTGTTCAACGTGTTTATTACAAGAGATTCCATGAGAGAAATTTCTGAGCGGCAACGTCTCTTCCAGGAACACCATCGAGAGTATAAAAACTTCTGTGCACTAATAACGACAACAGATGAATGACTTTAACCTTATATCGAGTGAACTGTACAGTTTCAGGCGTCAGTTGGTGGAACTGCATGTTTACGTATAAATAAAATAAAAATACCCTGTATATTCCACACTATTTTAATTCGCCGACCCGGGTTTCGTCTACTCCGTAGACATTATCAGGCATTAGTCATTATCATGACCCTGATAATGTCTACGGAGAAGACGAAACCTGGGTCGGCGAATTAAAATAGTGTGGAATCAACAGAGTATTTTTAATTTATTTCTACGTTTTATCAAGTGAGCTGGAACCATAATACGTTACGAAGATTATACAGGCATAATAAACGCATACACTGTATCTCAACTTTAAAGCATGCTTTTGCTAAAAAGTATACTTAAAAACTTCATTTGAAAGCATACGCTTATTAGACAAACATTTAGTATTGTTAGGATGGTAAATCGCAAACTCTTACTTAAACGTTGTCTCCACTGTATTCGAAAAAAGGTTTTTCGACGACAAAAATTAACTTCTTTAGAACATCCAAGAAACATGAGGGATATGAACTCGGCGATGGATTGGATATTAAAACCATTCAGGTTGTTACTGATGGCTATGAAAATAATTTGGATGATTTGAAAAAAAATATTAAAAAATACCTCAGATCAAATCCTGTGGATCGATGGTTGGATTTAAAATCTTAATTTTTTGCCAAATTATACTATTCTCGCTCGTTGACAAACTTCAAATTAAATACATAACCTTTAGAAAGAAATTTATATCGTAATCAGTAGTTTAAAGGAATTAAAAAAGGATGATAAATTTAATAACACAATCACAAAACACTGGACTCTACGGGATTCTGAGTGAACACTTATAATCTAAGCTAAGATAAAAATCTGGGAACGAGAGGAAATATAAGAATAATGATTCAATTTTTGATTCGGCCATTGGACCGAATCAAAACTGAAAATAGCGAGAGGAAATAAACATTTAAAAGCAGAAAAAGGAAAAAAATGAAGACCTTGAAAACCTAAATCATCAACTACCTATTTACAGACTATAAGGGCATTAAAGAAAAAAGTAAATGATACCCACAGAGGGTGTGGACCTGACTCAAAAATAATGGAACGTGGAGGAAAGGAAATTGAGAATATTTTTTCCCATTCATGTAGTAAAAAATCGATGCATATTGTATCTAAATAAAAAATATACCTTCAAAAAAGTACCTATATGAAACATACAAAAAACATAAAAGCAGGTAAATTTACACGCAGTCACTGAGGAAATCGAAAGAAATTTTTTCACCAGTCAAGAAGGTTTTGTCCCCATTGAGGACTCGATGAGTTAAGCTTGCTAGGAAAATGCAGGAAAAGGCCGTTGGAAGGCCATTGCGAAGGTAACAAGGGCAAAGGTACACTCGTATGCAAATGGAATTGCCCAGGGACCTCGGAACGTCGGGTCTCTTGTTGAGCAAGGGCAGAGGCTGAAGGGTATTTATTGCCAGGGAAGAGTCGAAGGCGAACAATTTTTCCGTTTCTAGAGTGGCTCTTTCCGACAAGAGTGATAAAACCAGGGGACGCTGGACCGATGCACCGATTTCAGCGTCCCACTGATCCGGCGGAAATCTCAAAATGCCTGTTACACTGTAAAAAGTTGATCTGATTTTCAGTGCGATCTGAATTTAAGCGCTGTCTGGTTGTAAGGCAGGAACACGGATTTAAGGTACGGAAGAGGCAGGAACATGGATGGTTGGTACAGGAGCAGTTGAGCAGGAAGCAGAGGAAGCAGGATTCTGGATGGTCTGATTTTCAGCCGTTTACCTGCCTTATTTTTAGACAAGATATTACTGCTGAAATTCAACATACCCTGTCTTAAAATTGTTGCATCTGAAATTCAGATCGCTTTTGTACCTTAAAATCAGATCTACTTTTTACAGTGTAGTACTGAACGTTACTTACTATTTCCTAGTCAATAAATTGCATTGATCTCAGTAACTTTACCTTTCCTACAGACACGAAAGTGAAATATAGAGCTTTTTTCAAGGAAGATGATTGTGTTAATTACAAGACGCACCACACTTGCCAGTAACTTAACCTCCATAGCCCGTAACTCCAGATATGAGGTAGAGTTCAGCTCTCACTTTATCGAATATCCCTCCAATCCAGGGCTCCAAAGACTTTAAGCATAGTAATAAATGAAAACCTGTGAATAGTTTAATGTGAGACTGAATTTGACCAGATTGTTCAAACTTTTGGAAACTCATGTGCTAGATTGAAAGGAACCACTTTTCGCCTCAATGGATTGGAACGTCTAAGACTCAATGAACTGTAGATGCATATGTGTCCAGGCGTATGTGCATAAGCCCAGGTATTGCTGCTGCTGATCAAAATTCATCAAAATTAACTTCCGTCCTCTTAGATTTTCTTAGTTCACTGTCCATCCCGCAGGTCATCTCCTCGAAGATGTGTTCCTTCCTTTATTTATTCTTCATTTTGTGAAAGTAAAATTAAATTCACTTCCAAAATTATACATATATTATATATCTGTATTATCATTTAGTTTTCATTTTTTGCTTCGAAACTGTCAGAGAAGTCGCCTTTTTCCGCATGAGCACTCATAACATTTTCGCAAAACACTTTTAAAGTTTCAAATGAGTACTCTTCAAATTCCAAATAGTAATTAGGTTTATTGAACGATTACTACCGTATTACTATCGTTCACACTTATCTAGGTCCCGTTTCATTCAGGATTTGAATGCCAATTCCAAAGACATAACTTTAGCGCCTGAAAGTGGTTATGAATTTTTACGAAGATAACCGCATATCGTTTTTGTGCCGAAACATATGTCTTCAGAATAGATTCTCAATATTTATCCTACGGCAAAGTCACAGAACGTGGGAAAAATTAACTACGCTGTGGTTGGGGTTATCTACGAACTGAGGTTCGATTATTCATTTCGTCATTCAATTGCAATGTCTACCTTCGTAAACCTTCAGTTAATTACGCCTGGCTGGAGGTTCAGATAAATACAACGCTAACGTCTGCAAAAAATGATTCCTATGAAAGTCAAAATTACATACCCACATACAGATATTATCGATGGATTTTTGCCAACTTAAGTTGAACTAAGGAGGCACACTTGAAAAATATCCTTATGTAAAACATATGAAAGCTACTAAATTGAACGCGGTAATAAACAATTTAACAAGTCATTTCAATTTAACTATTTACATGTTAACAAGCAGGGCAGTGTATATTGATAATATGCATGTTCATTGACAAACCATTGCGAGAGGCTTCCTTCATAAGACTAAAACCGAAGAACGCCAATTTTTAACGTAGTTACTGACTAGTTGACAAGAAGAAAATGACAATGGGAACAGATTGGTTCCCAAAATATATCACGCTAGAAACGTACCAATCAATTTATTTTTTTTCATAGCGTCGCTCACTACGGTGGATGGAGCTGTAAGTTAGGGAGGATACCAGTAGAAGTAGTGGGCCGTCGGGAATATGACTATTATGGTAGTCAGCATATTTCCCTTGTTATTTCCTATTTGTTGGATGATTAATGCTCCAAGTTTTTCAACCCGCGGAACGAAACTAGGCCCCGGAGTTATTGCGATCGTCAGCACAACCTCAAGATTTCTGTAGTTTTTGGGCGGTCACGGTCCCCTACGGATAGTTTCAAGTTCTCCATTTAACCAGGAACGTTTGGTAGATTTATGAGCTATAAAAATTTCAAATTCCCCATTTTCACCGATTCGAGGCCACACGAATGACATGAGTAATTGCATGCTTCACGATGAGAAATCATTATTCTCTCATGCGTCATTTAAGGAACGCGTTGATGATTCAAAAAAAGGTAAAAAATGGCATTACTCTCCAGTTAATTGAGGGTCCATCTGCCTTCCTCTAACATATCTACATTGCTCACTATTTAAAATGAAGCTCATTTCTCACCATGCCATGGTGAAAGCAAAAATGAACAGCTAAAATGAGATATTCTCCACCTTTAATTGAATGCCATAATCCGTTTCTTAACTATACACATAAAACGCATGAATTTATATATTTAACTGAATGCCCACACAAACTTTACCGTAGACTTTATTTATTAGCTTATTTCGCAACGCAAAAATGATGCATTGAAAAGATTTTCAATTTATTTTTAGCATTGAAGACACTTTAGTTACAGCAATGCTGAAACATTTGTAGGTATTCTTCACAAGCCAAAAGGATGCCATTAAACTTTTACTGTGTGTAACCATAACATTTATGACCCTAAAAAGGAATAATTACTTTTACCATTTAGTGATAACTAGATGAAGCATAAAAAATATCATCTTAATGTTGCATATCGCCAAGTGAAAGGCAATTCAAGCGTTAATTAAGACATTCTTTTTTCAAACACATTATAATGCTATGTAGTCATTGCAATCAATTTAATAGAATATTACAATACATCCACATGCATTATTGCATTTGCCCATTCGTATATGTCTGCATAATTTTGGAACACAATTTCATTATTAACTTTTGTCCTACATTAACGTCAAGTTATCAACTTGTCATAACAGGGGCCTACAAAAGAAAAATTTTCCTTTCCGTATTCAAACACATATTCCACATTTTCCCACTCATTACGTGATTTGACATCTAATAAGACGAAAGATATTTAAAACACTCACCCAAAAACGTTGGTCTAAACTAATAATAAATGATCCTATTAGGAGTGAAGTGGCCTGCCACAAAAAAAACTCCCACGGAAATCTCGTCAACATTTGCATATTTCCTCTCGCCGAAATTTATTTAACCAAATTTTATGCTTGGAATCGTTCCAATTTTTTTAAGTACCCACAGCTGTAATGTAGTCACACTAAAAACACTCTTGCCAGGGAAACGAGAAGTGGCAATGCATAATTTAAAATTCATATCATTTTACAAAATGACTTTGGGCGCAGCAAACATGGGTCTAATTTAAGAACTCCATATTAAGAAATTCATTCTTATCATGACTGAGCCACACTGATGACTTAAAGAGCAGTAAATGTAAAAATACATACTTTGTGAAAACTACAAAGTTTGAAAACTATATACCATGAATTTTAGATTCATCCATTAACAAAAATACAAAAAATCAAATGTTCCAGAGAAGTAATCTGAACAACAATTTGTATAATAATTAGCTACCGACCTGAAGGCTAATGTTCGACCTGAAGGTTTATGTATATCATGGGGATACATTTCATCAATCAAATTAATGTATGCCTAATTGTGCCTTAAATTCTCAATGCTGGAGGGCCAGTTTCCAACTCCTTAGCACCAGTGGTTTCCCATCCCAGTGCCCATGAAATCATCAGGAATTAGTTTTGCTTATCAGAGGTGTAACCGGGATTACCACTTAGCCTACGAGAGATATGTGATACGTAAATTTACGTATATACGTATACAAGATATATTTCTTCCATCAAATCGGCATTGAAAATAAGACATTGGTCAAGGTGATAGAGCTGCAATGGTGAAAATTAAATTTCAGCTGCAGATCTTTGGGTAGAACCATCACTGGTTTCCGTTAATTTCCCATATGGAATGTTAATTTGAAGCTTATGTCCTTCACGTAACTTAAATAATGTAACTTAAATACCTGTAAAGCAAGGTCGTGTCATACTGACAATCTATAATATCTTTTTTTCATTCTTCAGTAATGAAGAATTTCATCAAGACCCAGAAAAAGAAGTCATCACGATTCCAATTATCTCCAAATATTGTCCCTTTAGTCACCTTGTTTTCCTATTATTATCGAATGTACTAATCCTATAAAACATAACTTGCAATGCTACATTATTACGTATTTTACGATTTTACTTTTCCGCTAGTATTCTAGTGAATAATCTTCTGGCTAAGAAAGGTAACGTAACGGAATCAACATGTTTAAAGGCATTACGGTCGTTTTCTTGTCTGATAATTAAGTCTTATCCTGAAAGCATTTAATCATTAGACGCATTTTTGAATAAAATAACGGGACGATTAACGGTCTTGAAAAATTATAATATCTAATCATCATCAAGAGTCAACAATCCTAGGATTGGTTTGACGCAGTCCTCCACTCGATTCTTCTATTGGCCATCCTCTTCATAATAACGTAGTTCCTCTCTTTCACGTCCCTTACGATCTGTTTTATGTAACTCACACGAGGCCTGACTTTTCCATTCTTCCCGTTCACTTTTCCTTCGACGTTTGTCTTCATCACGACATCGTGTCGTAAGATGTGGCCGATTAAGTTGTCCCGTCTTCTTTTTATAGTTTTCAGCAGACTTCTCTTTTCTCCCACTCTTCTTAGGACTTCTTCATTTGTCACTCGGTCAATCCATTTTATCTTCATATAATATCTAATATTAAACGGAAAAAAATTCTTTCTCCAACAAAAGGTTATATTTCACCATGTACATACATGCGTAAAATAATTGTTAACGGATGGCTAAAAAATCGTCATGGGATTGGCGTAATAAAACCATGCAGGCCCAAGGCACCTGACGTTATTTTGCTTAGCATTGTTATTATTTCGGAGGTGATAGACATACAAGTTCTACTGTGTCATTAAAAATAGGTTGGTCATTGATAAGATGTAGGAATTTTAGGGGATGGAGGAAGCCAGGAAAGAAACCGGCTTCGGAGTTACTCCGCTGTAATTAAAATGCGCTAAGTGTTCTACAGCTTAAAATATCATCCGACTGAAGGAATACGAAATTTAACGTTAAAGTGAAGAAATAGGTGCCGATGTGGCTGTGTATTCTCCATATTGCCACGTAAATTAAAAAGGGTGAAGCTCCCCCACGGATGTGGGTGGATTTCAATTTCAATTCTCGCGGCGACCAATACAGCCCACCCGGTTAGAGCATGTCGCTCGCCAAATAAACTGTGGGACAGTGATATTCTTTGCGAAAGGCCACCGAAATCTCCTCATTTCTGCAATGAGTGAGACCGTCGTCCTTTGCCAACATTCCACGATCGTCTTTGCAGTACCTACACGCACAAACAAGAGCAGTTTATCCGAGGCTTAAAGCTCATCACATCAGCCCCTCTTCCACCCGCAACGTCACTGTTTGCGACCGTGGTGGCGTTTGCAAAAGAGAAAACGAGAAAGAATAAATTCAATTAAATTAAATTAAACTTGTCTCTATTGATATGCGAATTTAGGACTGTCTAGTCCTCTCTTACAATTAACATATTATACAATCACTAACACCCATGCCCCGGACAGTGAAAAATCCTCCCCGGGTGGGACTGGAATTATTATCATGTTTCATGAAATGCGTGCGAAAGTCTTCTCAATAAGTCACGTATTCTTTATGAAAATATATATAGCATAGCCCTCACCAATCTGCGAGTATATTTTTATGGCATATATCTATGGATTTCCTATCAGGATCTGTGTCAAAAAATAAATAAATTATGTTGATCATACAATGAGTACGTAGCTAAACATGAAGGAATAGGGTGGACCGGGGCTATTTCGATCATGGGGCTATTTCGATCAAATTAAGAAAAACTCTCGATGCATAAATCCGGTACTGCTGCAAGTGTTTCAATCAACGTTAGTCGTAAGAACAATTTCTTAGTGAGTGGTTGCCGAATCGCGCAGCATATATCAACGGTATTAGCAGTGGGGCATTCTTCTGAAACAGTTAAGGTTGTTGCACAAATCAATTCTTAGATGTGCATGTAACTTTCTGCCCTACTGAAATAAGCTCCCTCAGATTAGAGAATAACCATTGCTTTTATTTCTTTAACGTGTCCTAAGTGTACCTAAAATGACCTGGGATAAACTTAAGTGTCTACTGCAATCTCCTTTTGATTAATAAATAAAACTATAAATAAATGATTCTCGGGGCTATTTCAATCAGTTTTTGCAAGGTTTTTCTGATCACTCGAGGGACAATTTCAGGTCGTAATTCAGGTCATTATTCCAAAAAATTTAGTTATTATAACATTGTTCCTGATGTATGTGGGGTTCATTCTGGTTTACAAATGGTGTGGAACTACAGATGAAGGATAAATAGAGTAAATGTAAGGAAGAAGGATGGAAAAGGCCCTAACTAACATCAGTGAAGGGTTGCATAGTAGGGTGGGCCGAAAAAAGGTTTTTTTTCCGAATCAAATTTGCCCTATGCGGGAAAGTTGTGTACTGATATCAGGATCTCGCATGCAAAATTTTTTCGAAATCGGATAATATTAACCACTGCCGCCCGAGCTCTAAAGTTTAAAATTTTGCGAAAATTCAGGCGGAAATGGGAAACAAACGGTTATGGAGAATAATTTGTTGCGAATATTGGAATATTGGTAAATATCAACGATAGATACATGTTTTTAGATTACAATACTGAAATGTGAAGTTATTTGACGAAATCTATGGTTTATACGATGCCTAAGAATAAACAGCTAATTTAGAGTGTAGGCAACCCGCACAACGACAAAAATTTTTACACGCTCCAAGCATCACTTCAAATAGATCACTTTTGGGAGCCGTATTTTGGATAAATTAATATTTTTTTGACTGCAGTTCCTTTATAAATGTCTCATGCTTCATTTGGGTATAGATAATACATTAAAACAGACGAAAAAGCGGTACGTTTTGAAACTAACTTAAATTATGGCGAAGAATCACGGCCTGGTATTCATCACAAAGGTGATTCAAACATTTGATTTCCTCGATATATACTGTAATATCCAATACTTGGTTCTTGCCCCCGTGAGCTGCAGATATTCTTCGCAAATCCAGCGAATTCGTGTGTCGTAAATGCCTGTGAATTAGATTGCAAAAGGAGTGGGTGTTCACTCGGAGACAAAGCGGGCTGCGCGCTGGTAAAGATACTACGAATCAGACATTTTAATACACTAGTGGAGTCCAAACGAATTCTTTTGTTAAAAAAGGCTGATATAGCTACGATCTACTCATCAGAAGATAGTAGCTTTTTCTAAGAACTTTGATAAATTGTGGTGGTTAACTGTAGGAAATGATTTATCTCTGTGTACGGCATATACGTGCTCCTCCAACCGGCACTTTCTTGGAAAACCGGGAGTTAACTAGTCCCTAAGCGATAGTAGGTACAGCTAGTTCGACGTGAGTCAGGTATGATAAAGATAGCCAGTGGTAGAGCTAAGGAAAGTATGAATGAGACGGAGGACGGAGGTTATCCTTATCTGGCCCCAGCGATGAGTTGATCGTGAATACTTCGGTGATAAAATGGCATAGAATTCTCATCGATCGAGGTTCGATCTGTCAACAAGAAGACTTTCGTTGATCTGAAGCAAGACTTTCCTCGTCACGCGTATCAGCTGTTTGATGTTGCGGCATGTAAATTCTCTAGTGGAACTGATTGTGCTTGTGATAATACCACCAAACTACCATTTTTAGAACGTGTATTCCTTCAGGACCAGAGAAGTGATAGAAAACTGAATATCAATGCCATTGAGGTCCAGGAAACTAAAAAGAGGGAGAGGAAATAGAATAGGTTAGAGAGAAAAAGATCATCAGAATGAGCCACACTAACTGAGCAAGAAGTTCGTGAGATTTGGAAATACTCAAGTGAAGAAACGTCTGCAGATGAAGACTTACGCGACGCAAGTGATGCTGATGATTTTTTTGGAAAAAATGTTGGTGTAAATAATTTATATTTGTCTAGATTTGCGTCTGCCTGTGAAAGATTCTGTATATCGAAACGAGCTGCTGCAGCACTCGCATCCGCGCTTCTAGTTGATATCGGGATTGTTTCTCAAGGAGACCACGTGCTTTTTCAAGTGGAGAATGCCTGGAGAGTCTTTCAGCGAGAAGTCCGGGGAAAATGTTTCATTCCAGGTGGACCACTACAGCAATTCGTATTCTTCGATTTTATGTTTCAACCAAAACTCCTTCAAAAGAACAGATGACATTGGCAACTTCTGTGATGAAAGTATAAACTCCTATGTGGTTCGCGATAAAATTAAGACCACAATGCACGGAAGGCTCGAAGAATATCATTAACATGATACATTTCATGAAATATATGGATCGAGACATCAAATTACACCTTTACTCAATCATTCGGTGAAACGCTTTTTTTGCTCGCCCAGAGAATGTTCTGCTTGTAATGCTAGCCGAAGAGAGAAGACCGATCCGTGAAATGGCCGTCGAAAAAATATTAAAATCAGAAGAAGGAATTTAGGAAATTCGAACTTCCAACTATGAATTTTGATGCACAAGATTACGTCTACTTAGTTGACTGGAAAACAATAGCGGTAACTCAACCACCTTTAATAGCTGATATCATAAGCAAAGATTTGGGAGATATTCTGAAGGAAGGGGCTTCGTTGAAAGTACCCCCATTTGCATGCCACACACAAGCAGTTGAAGGGATGGTACAAATGATCACGGTGGCGTCAAAATCCGTGTGCAGTCCAGAAAACAGGCATGGATGGGCATTATCATGCATAAAAGGCCGAAAACTTCAACCAAAATTTGAAAATAAAGCACAGCATAAGGTATAATAAGAACCAGTGATAGGCAGATACCTAAAAACGTGCCCTATGGAAGGGTGGTTTGGGAGGGAACGGGTGGAACTCGATAGTAGCCACCTCCTCGTGGTGAGTTCTGGGTAGTTTCTCCACGAAAATAGCAAAGAGCTACTTAAATAAATACTTGGTGATCAGGCTGTGCCTTTATCCTACCTTGATTAACTGATTTTTTTGTGATAATAGCTCAACATGCATAAAATTCTTCGTCGTAATTGAGGTTAGTTTAAAAAAATTTTACTTTACCTTCTGTTTTAATGTATTATCTATTCCCAAATGAAGCATGAGACATTTATAAAGGAACTGCATTCGAAAAAATATTAATTTATCCAAAATACGGCTCCCAAAAGTGATCTATTTGAAGTGATGCTTGGAGCGTGTAAAAATTTTTGTCGTTGTGCGGGTTGCCTACACTCTAAATTAGCTGTTTATTCTTAGGCATCGTATAAACCATAGATTTCGTCAAATGAACTTCACATTTCTGTATTGTAATCTAAAAACATGTATCTATCGTTGATATTTACCAATATTCCAATATTCGCAACAAATTATTCTCCATAACCGTTTGTTTCCCATTTCCGCCTGAATTTTCGCAAAATTTTAAACTTTAGAGCTCGGGCGGCAGTGGTTAATATTATCCGATTTCGAAAAAATTTTGCATGCGAGATCCTGATATCAGTACACAACTTTCCCGCATAGGGCAAATTTGATCCGGAAAAAAAACCTTTTTTCGGCCCACCCTATTGCATAGCTCCACAGGGGCTTCATAGATGTACAGTGTACCCTATCAATACTTTAGGGAAGAAATAAGCAAAGAAAGGGCAATAAATGAGGGAAACCTTTCCACAAGAAAATGATAATGAGATGATATGCCAACCAAGCCTTGTTTTTAACATGAATAAAACGGGATTCCCCCTCAACTAAGGAAGTCAAAACCTGACAATGAGAAAGGTACAGAGGAGGCAGTTGCAATAACTAGTGTGGAGAGAGGAGAAAATGTTACTGTGGTCGCTTGTTGCAGTTCCAGTGGGGCTTATATTCCTCCAACGGTGATCATCAAATGTGTTCGATACAGACCCGAGTACTTAGAGAGCATGCCACAATGTAGGATTGGCACAATGTCGGAGACTGGCTACATAAAAGAAGAACTTTCCTTGACGTTGCTGCAACATTTTCAGCGGAACCGCCCGGCGCCCGCGCGGTAAATGTATTTTGATATTTCAACTTGAAACATTATACCTAGTCAGCGCCATTTTGTGTTAATTTACTCTCAATTGTCTTTACCTTAAACCTAATAATAAATATATAATATTATATATGGCTATATATGTAAAAACAAAAATTCATCATAATAGCCCCTTGAGTGATCAGAATAGCCCCGCCATTTTTAAAATTTCGATATGTTTTGAAACGTCACTGAGACTAATCTAGATCCCAAGGTTCATTAACTTTACAAATTTTTCTCGTGGCACTCTTGAGCAATGGCTGAACTAAAAGAAGGCGCTAGAAAATATTTCTCCAAATAGTTCAAACTCTGGCTATGACGCAATGATGATAAAATGATCGAAATAGCCCCGTCTACCCTACCATTGATATCATATTTTTTCTAGCGATGACCGGACTTTTTATCACATTTAATCGTATTATTCAGCAGAAGAAATAATACATATCCAACAATGAATTCGGTAACTCGTGGAATTTTACTGCCATGTTTGAAGAATAAATTACCGTTTTACATCAGATTCACGCTAAATCAGAATGGAGGCACTCATTTATTATTATCTATCCTGCGATTGAAAGACACTTTATCATTCCATGATTGCGTCAATAATTGAAATGAAAAAGGCATATAATGGTAATATTAAGCATTCCCTGTATGATACTAAAAAGCTTGATCGATTGCATGACATAATCTAGCATTCATTATATTCTCAGCATTAGATATCCCAGCAGTGAATATATGAAAAAGGCATATAATGATAATATTAAGCATTCCCTGTATGATACTAAAAAGCTTTATCGATTGCATGACATAACCTAAAATTCATTATATTCTCAGAATTAGATATCCAAGCAGTGAATATATTGAATACAACCAGAATATTTATCGAATTGATCGTGCTTAAAATTCATTCCGTTTCATGGCTTAGGTGAGAGCGGTGAGAGCAAATGTTCCTCCCTCTTTGTTTTCAATAATTTCGAAAGAACCCTCATTGGTTCATGGGATCACATCACATCTTAGTCAGCATCACATAGACGGTTTATTTGTGGTTGCACATTATTTGTCGAATAGCTCGCTGGAATAATTGCATCGTTTTCTTTCGCAAACCGTCAGTTACTTTCCCCTGGCAGGAGGCCCGAATGATTATAACGCTAAAGTAAACACATTCTACAACGTACATTTATACTTATTTCCTATAAGGCTGATAAGGGATCTGGAAAAATTGGAATGAATAGGACACTTACGAAGATGCCATTAGTTTTAAGCTACAGCATGCCACATCGACTAAATGAAGTGATATTATCAATATACCTATATTACGTCACTGAGGAGGAAAACAACATCTGATACCATATTAGTTCTTCCAACCTCATTGAAACCGTTGATTACCAAGTGACATGGTCATCAAGTGAAGATGCTCTATTATATAACCGACATATTACAATCTAAGTCACTTGATGTGCACGAAAATAGCCGCATTGCAATCATTTATTAAATAAAGTCATCTATTCCATAGAGTACAGTAAAAACAAAATTTCCAACGGTGAGTCTATGCGTACATAAAAAGATGGCCCAACACGAAATAACAACAACAAAATAGCTCTAAAAAATGACGTTTCTGCAATACAACCTGCTTTCATCAATAATATCAGGTAACATTTCCAAAAGAATTAAAAACATATATTTAATTGAGCTCGTATATTGTAATACGTATTTCTGTTATGGGCTTTTCTATACAAATTATAAGCTAAATTTTCAGGCACTTTATATTTTAGACACGTGGCATTAGGAGTTCCTTTCGGCTTGAAAGTAATAACTACTACGATCGAAGAAATGACGCCTTGCATGGCCAATATGAACGAGGAAAATGCAAAACTGACAACCAAAAACAAAAATAATTTTGTTCCGGAAGTATATTTCACTCGTTAATGAAAAAGACCAAGAAAGATATCCTAGTCACGTCGAAGTCACACGTGAGGTTTTGACACAGTGCAATGGTTTTGAGAGAAAGAACCCCGAGTAAGATAAAAAGAAAAAAAAAACCACAAGCTGCTGTCGATAGATACACTTCGCCTGTTGAAGGAGTTGATTATTTTGTGATGCACAAAAAGAGGATTATGTACGGCTGCGCGCGGAACGGAAACGACATACGCCAGGAATCCGAGCTCATAATCTCCAGACAGCGTAAAGCCAACTCAAGCTCTTGGGTGGCGCGCCAGCGTACGCACGCACACAACAGATCCAAGTGTAAAACGTCCCCCATCTGGCACACAAATACCAACGCACGCACTCATGGAAAGGAACCCTTCAAAATAAAGCACCCGATGGTACATCTCAAGACGGGGGGGGGGGAGAGAGAGCGGGGAAGGAAGAAGAAACGCGGGGGAACGTACAGGTATAAGGAGAGAGGGAGGGAAGGGGAGGAAATAGTGCAAGAGAGAGAAAGAGGCTGTGAGGGAAGGTGCGAAGGAAGAGGATATGGCGGTGGAAGGGGGGGCCGCGCTGAACCTCCAGCCCGACAGCAGCGCTGCGACCATTTCAAGCAGAGCTCTCTCCCTCTCTCTCTCTCTCTCCACTACTGGAGTTTAACATTACACACCCGAGAGCTTTTTCCCTCGTTGACTCTTTTTTTATGAATCACGAACAAGCTTTTTTTCATTCCACGCGCTAGGATTCCGGAGGATTCCCTTCGACCCTGCGTCCTTATCATTACTCCTTTCATCCTCCCGGCCTCTCTCCTCCTCGCATGGGGTAGATAAAAATAGCAGCACACACACACAAAAGGTGAATGCTGGAAGAGAGAATTTCTAAATTTCTTTTTTTTTATTCTTTCCAAAAGGAATATTATATTTTTTCCTCGAACTACATTTTTTTAATTCCTCCTTTTCCGTGTCACGTGACCTCATTTCCCTCTCTCTTCCTTGCTCAACAACAATTCCAGAACCTCACCAGAATTTTATAATGAGTTAGCAGGCGCTCCTAAAAAAAGAAATAAAACCACCCACAAAAAATAATACCAATACATAGAAATACAACTCTAGTGTGTTTTATTTTTTCATTTCTCCGTTTCCTAAGGCGCCAATAAAATTATTCGAGAATTATTCCACTCACCCACCACGTAATTTGAAAATGAGAAGCCTTGCAATAGCTTGATCTAAGAATACACGATAACGAAGGAAATCGTTATTGTGTGATACCGTTGTATGCTTTGAGGTGAGAATAGCTGCTACAAAGGTACAATATATCATTAAGATGTTCAACACACTTGATTTTGCACCACATGCTAACATGATTGAACTTCTTTGGCGAATTTAATTCCAGTGAAGCCACTCTGATAAGTTATACATGTCTAGCGTATGTTGTTGACACTCTTATGAACTCAATTCATATCTAGCCGTTTCTTTTCAAAATCAATATAGAAAAGATGGTGCGAAAAAACAGAAAATTATAAGTTAGGAATTAAATATATATGTGAGAATAGCCCGAAATAGCCACTTTGTAGACAGTTTTCATACATTTTCAAAGAGATTAAATAAAAATTGAATCATTAAGCATATAAATGACAGAATTACCAAGAGAAAATTGGAATAAGCTATGAAGAATAAATTTTAGGTACGCAAAACACAACAGAATTCAATAGCAGTCATGTCTCGGAAAGTTTGATGCATATATTCTATTGAAATAAGACAGCATTTGGATATTTGCGACAAAAATTAAGTTGAAATTATTTTCAGCAAAAGCGAGGTAAATTAATACTAGAAGAACTGCGTGTAATGATACGATGACTTATGCTCAGTAATAGTTTGATATTGAGTGTGGCCTCACATGGTTCCAAGACCCCAAGGACAGGGACGGAAAAGTCATAAGAACGCATCAAAGCCTTAAAAATGTTGGTTAGGCAAGCAAAGAGGTGTATGAGTTGGTTATTAAGTACTGAGTTTGTGTACTAGTTTGAATAGCTAGGGAACAATAGTATTATCGGGAAAAATCATTGAGAGTCAGAACTGAAGTAAGTTATTGGAGATTTTGTATGATATAAAACGACATTCTTACGCTGAATAATACAACGAACAGGGAAGAAGAATGTGAGTTGGGATATATGAGTGAAAAATATTGAATCAAAAGGAGAAAGACCGTAAAATAGGAGACGCTTTACGAAATGAAAAAGCACCTAAAAACCACTTTCACTCCTAGAAAATTAAATATATGACAGAAGAATCAATGGTCCAATCACTTTAAGAGTACAGCGCATGAATTATAAGAGCTGATCAAGATATCTTGATATGTTAATAGACAGAGATATACTTACCTAAAACACCACTACTTCAAAATATTAATCTTTAAGTCTAGTCCTGCATACTCATTTAAGAAAACTTACTTAAGAAAAAGTGGCATGAAGTGATTATATTCAAGAATATTTTGTGATTATTTTATTACGACTATTATTAAACCGTAGCTTATATATGCGTCATCTTTAAAGTTTAAATTCTTTAATAATAGCAAGAATACAGGAGAGGTAACCTTCCGGTTATATATTTTTATGGCTATTTTTCAAGCTCCCTCAGTTTTGATATCCAAAGTGCTTAAAACACTATCGCAGTTGCTTGGCGTTTGGTTCGTACCATGCATTTTCAACCAATGATAACCCAATCTGAAGTAGTATTTGACGGAAATAATATTAACGCTTGGCCACAGGAACAAAACATCCTAGTTTAAGCGGAGCTCAATGATATAGAGAATTTTTTTATTTTAATTGATTATTGTGGGTTTTTTCTAATTACGTTTCGTTAAAACCATTTATACAGTTCAAAAAGTGCAGAAATTTCAGAAACTCAAAATACAATATTCATGTTACTTAAAACACATTGACTGCAGTGTAGGCGTGGTACTATGTACGAAGGTCAAAGTTAAAGGAATACATTAAGGCTTGCGCAACTCTACGTCACAGTGTTGGTGCACTGACGGGTGCATTGGCTTCGAGTAAAGTTACCCAGTCCAAAGGTAGAAGCGGGATGAAAGATATTCCTAGAACGCAATTCCTCAATAAACAGGATTTGCCCAGAATTTAAACCAGGATGGTTTACGATTATAACGTAAGAGCCAAATTGATCTTCTTCGAAACAATCAAATTGTTCATTGATTCCCGATAGCAACGGCAATTTTTAAGTGAAAATTCATTTTAATTATATATTCACACATCTTAACTCTCCAATTATCAGATCTATCTTCCTTCATTCTTCTTCTACAGATACACGAATTTAATAATCTCTAATTCAAAGACCGCCAACTGGCCGCGGAAACTTTAGCGGCGTCACCCGCTGAAAATTGCACTATAGCAAGATGGTAGCTCAACTGGTAGAGCACCTGGCCGGAAATCAGGGGGTCCGGGTTCGAGTCCCGGTCAAGGCGAATGATTTTTTCTCTGTGGAACATCTTGCTATAGTTAATAATCTCTATATCCTCTTATTCTGCACTTCTCTGAATTCCTATCTCCATTTTCTTAAGCTTTAATAGCCTAGCAGCAATCTGTTAGGGTATTTAGATAATGTAGCAAAAGCGGGAATATATTGGATTTTGATTGTACACCCCCATACCATATTTACCGCCAATGACTTTGTTGTAGACAACTTACATACGGTAGGGGGGTCCATACATTACGTAACGCCAAAGGGGTTACGGATGGTCGGGGTCACTAAAACGATGTAATATTGCCTGGGAATCGGGATACCCAGCCATTACGTTGGGAGAAAAATGCATTATAATTATATTTTTAAATTAATAATAATTTTAATTATGAAATGAATATAAAATAATAATTATTATAATAAGTGAATAAATAGTATAATTATGAAATGAGTAATGTGCTTCTATATAATGTTTTATAGTTCTCAAAAAGGGAGGGTTCAATGTCAGAGCTACGTAATTTAGGAGAGTCTTAGAGATCGTTATCGTTCGTCAAATGTGGGGAGGGAGTCAATGAAGGAATAATTCGCAGTGTGGGAAAATTTGGATACCACTTTTCATGGAAGTTACCCGTGAACTAATAAAACTTTAGAAGAAATAACTTTATTGAGATATAATTAAAAAATATCGGAGAGAGAGAAAAGAGAAAACTTTTCATAGAACAGAGAACGTTACATGCTAATGGATCTATCAAATACATTTTACTTTTTCTCTTTCACGAACCATTTGATCGATGATGATAATATTTCGGTATTATAGCCATCACAAACATATTTACTGTTATCGTTCTCGCATGCATTCCAAAACATTGTGACGAATACAAATTGAATGTTAATTCTTTATTGTCTGAGCTCAGAGTGGCATAACAATTAAGGAAGCATTATTTACAGAGTTTCAGAGGCCATTCCCGTTTCAACGCCGTAATTTTCCTATAATGAAAGGCTCCAAATTATTTTTTTTCTCTCCAGCATTAGGATATCAATGCTAATACACAAGAAAAAATATATTTCAGAAGCACTTAATGCCTTTCATCGCATTCCATCAATGCATTTCTCTGCCTTGAATTATTTGCAATCATTGGGAAAATATGATACCCTTTCATCGTATTTACAAAGCAAATTGTTGCAACGATGAAAGTAATGTGACAGGTAGTGCAATGACAAAACGCAAATATAATTCTATAACCACAGTTCTGTGGGTATCGATGAAAACTCAATCTAAAAATATATTGAAAGCAATCAAGCAATAATGGTCGCATAACTAATGGATGGGTCAGTATACATAAAATATTAAAATGAAATAGCATAGCTGCAACATAATTAACGCGACTAAACATTGGCAATAAGAAAAATATCACTTTTAAGAAGAGAGAGTGAAAAATTATTGAGAGAGTATTTCAGGTTCAGTACTCTGTCCGTCGGATGGGATGTTAAGCCGTGGTCCCCTTGGCACCTTTCGTTAAGAGAGTAGGCTAGTGCCGACGCCGGGTTTCTCTCCAACCTTCCTCCGCTTCCTGAAAACCCCTACCATTACCTAATTACCCACCTATCCTGAATGGTGCAAATGACCTCAGCTGTCGGTCGCCTCCCCTGAATAACTAACTACTTAACTAAATCTTCATAAGCATATGGGATTTAAATATCAACCAAATTCTGGTAGATACTAAAATAACAGCTCTAGTCACTGATTAACGCTACATAACAAATAGAACGCCGCCCAAAATATTTTTCCACATCTATATTTAACACATTTTGCACATAAAACTAGTGATCAGACCAAGGTTAAGGACGACTATGGAAATAGTAATAATTAGGTAATCGAGTTCGTGTCTGATGGATAGAGATATTCGCATGTTCAAGTCAGAACATTTGTCAAATAAAATTTAACCACTCAACTGCGAGGAATATATGAAAAATATACAACAGATTCGAACAGATTCAGATTTCCCCGGTAAGCAAAAGCTTAAAAAATAAGAGTGAATGCCTAAAATAAGGAAACAATAAGGCGAGATCAAGAATAATATTTTTTTAAGTTCTTAACCATTACAAAAGAAAGCTCGAAACTTTCCAAACATATGTTCTTTTCTATATTTTTCTTATCTAGCCCCTTCGTACCTGTTTCCCCATTTTTACGTACTTACATATCCTATGGACCCTATGCCTCTAGACACGTTTCTTGTGGTTTATCTCTTGGTTATATCTAGCAGTAGTTATGCCTCAATATGATATTAAAGCACCAAGGAGTATAACAGAATGTGTAATGCCACCAATTCTCTTGTTAGGAATGACATGACATTAAAATTATAACATGTCAAACAATGGACTATGTATATATTTCTAGCACTCAGTTTATAGCTGGCTTGCATATGGCGGTAGTAGTTACAGAATACAATCATCACCACCAAAAGCCCAGTGTGTCACTATTTTTTACGTCAAGAACTACAAGGCATTCATAAATGTTATTCAAAACTATTCAAAACAAAACTAACAAAACAAAAACTATTATATAATATAAAAATTCATAACTTTTTACATTATGAAATTTCTTAATGACGATGTAGTGTTTAAATCGCGAATTTAATAGCAAAATATCTAAATTTTTGGGTTATTTTAAAATCATGAATTCTTCATACACGTCGATTCTCTTGAATATTTTATATCGGCGGCTTCTAATCAAATAATTTTCCCTTCAAAGTAGAGTTCATATCCTTACATATAACTCATTACTCTGCAAAAACTAAAAATGATTTTGGTAGATACTTTTAAACTCAATCTGAGATAAAATTCAGCCATTCGAATTAAATTCCCTACTTTAAAGTTTGGTAACCAATTTTAAATGAAAATATTTTAATGCTGTGAGAAAGCAAAGCGTCAACTAGATTTTTTAATTTTTCCCCTATTATTTCTCAACGAACCTGATTACCAATGTCACAATGTGGGCATGAATTTTTCGCCAGAAAAAATAATGCAGTCTCATTACGTGAGACTTTTTTAATGTCCACGTCGATCTGCTTCCAACATAAAAGCCGTACGATTTATTTTTCTTCGCCGCAGAGGTAACGACCTGTTTCGGGGATCATTAAAAGTTGAGGGAATGAGGTTACAGAGGGTTACAATGACTTGGTAGGATGTTGGGAAGGGAGAGAAAGGATTGAGGAGACATCATGGGACGTCAGGTGCTACACTAGGTCCTTAAGCAAACAGCGGTCTGACATGCGTAACGAACCAGATAAATGTATTTTCTATTATTTTTTTCTTTATCTCAACGTCTTCAGACTGTGTTCGGTAAGCTGGGTCAAATTCGGGTATCAGATTTCTCACGTTCGGTGAGCTAATCTCTCTCCAAAACCTGAGTGATGTTGATACCCTGAGACATAACATGGTTCTCATATTTCCCATTTATCAAAATACCGCAAATTTAAACTAAATTCGCCTTCGGCTTCTTTGTTAGCCTTTGACGTTGTTTTAAACATCAGATATGTGCCAAAGAACTTTTTTTTCAACCCATGAAAAATTTACGCTGTATCGTTTTAACATAACTGTTTAACTTTGTGTTTCCTGAATTCAAGGGGCTTTTCCTGGATTGGAACTCTGGGACTCCGATCTAGCCCAACACTCTTTAAACTGTGTTACCACGCCACGGAGGCGCGCCGTATGAATAATGTCATAAATACACTTTTAATTCTTAAGGAAAGAGATATAATAAAACTCTATTATTCGATACATCTTTACCCAGTTGAAAATTCTTAACGAGTTTTTTTCCTATCAATAGTGCTGGTGAAATATTTCAAATTTAGTAGTACCTATGACGTTTACAATACATCTCATTTTAAGCCAATAGTCCTACTTTAAATTACTAGCATAGTAAATTATTCAAACAAAGGCTATTCTAAATTAATCTCATTTATTCTAAGTGATCCGATCCGGTGATGTTGCCTAATAATGTACCCTAGATGACGTAAAATTTCGTATTGCTTTTCATGTAATGACTTCCCCATATAAAATTATACTACGCTAAAAAGAATCAAATTATATCCAAGAAACGTCATATACTTCTTTAGATAAAATATATGGACAAGAGAAAAAAAATTATGTTCACCCCATACCATAATAATGGACCGTTCACAACAGCATCACGGCCTTTGGGGAATCCCGTCTTTATCTTTTATCGTTGCGCTGAGTAACTGCATGCTTTACCTGAAGCTTGGCAATATAAAACGACCTAATGAGAGCATGCCTAGCTGACTGGCTATTAACACATTGCTTCTAGAGGGTTTCCTAAAGATTTTGCATACTTACGTTCGGTTAACTGAGTACGTATGTCTTTAGTAGAAATTGGGCCCACGTTAGATAAATTTCCCAGTTTGTCTACCAGTTTTCGTATCAGTTTTCGAGTTTAATTAATGCAACCTTGAGTGAAACGCTGAAACGAAAAATTAAAATGAAAAGTTTGCCGAATGTCAAACTAAATTCGTGCCTTTCTCATACTGAGAGAGAGGGAGATTTTCGAATTGGTACTCCGGTTATTTCACAACTCCCACTCCCTCTTTCTATTTCGCTAAGAAACTGGAATACTTTCTTGAGAAGAAAGGGAACTCACGCAGGGATGGGGCCTTTTGAACGCCTCAGGGTGTCATCAAGGATCCGATAGATTAACTTGGTTAAAATTTGATATCTTCAGCTGACAAAACAGCTTGGGGGACTTCAAGCTATCTAATGGTTAATTAAATTCTGCCCAAAACAACGAAATTTGAACGTTGGAGCCCATTATTCCTCACAGGCTACCTTTTTTTTGGCTATGGCATCCTCAAGGACATATGAAGGGAGAGTTACTGAACAAATCCGTTTTTTTTATCAATGTTGCAATAGCTCAAGAGAATTTGCAAGTTAATAAGTTCAGGACCTAAACAGATAGACAGCAATACAAATAACACAATTGATCTATAAAACTAAAAACTTCTAGGAGATTTATGGTCTTATCAACAGTTAATTTCACGACATAATATTAAATAGCACACAAAGACACAGATATGAATATCATTACCAGTCAAATTGGTTAGGAAGTGCAACAAACACAAATCTATTGCACGATCAAAGTGAGCAGCACCGAATTCTCATTAACGAAGAAAATTGCGAATTTCAAATGAGGCACTCCAAAGGAAACAACATTTAGAAGGGTACTGCTCAACGGTTATTGTTATGAGTTTAGGTAAGTAATGGAGACTAAGCTTCTCACGTATAAGCCAGTATATACGTTAGACTACATTACAATAAAACAACCGAATCATAAGCCTAGCAAAGTTTTAGCCTAGAAAGATTCACAGACAGTTGTATACCTAGTACTGAAAAATCATTCCTGCCTCCTACGTAGAAGAAATACAACGAGATAGAGAGAGGGTACAGGCGGGCAGTAGCTACGATTGAATAAACAGTATATGTAAAGCTAAGTGCGTTAAAATAGTATTCAATATGACGTTTTTTAACAATCAGTAAAATTTTATTTTTAGGTCAAATATAATAAACGTATTTTAACTCATTATTTATGCGGAGTTAAAAACTGACGAAAATGAATCAAGCCCTTGAATGTGATCTCCTTATCTCTATGACCTTTATACATCAGAAGGTAAGGAATCAAATCTAAAATAACAGAAGAACTGTTCCAAATGCTGCTACCATATTGATAGTAATAATGAATTTAGAGATAATAATAAGAAAAAATAATTTATGGTTAAACAAGAATCAACTCTCAACGCAATTCTATAAAAATAAATACAGGAAACGCACACTATCTCCAAAGATGGATGCTTACAAAGTATTATGGTCGGAGTGAAGCAAATGGGTACCACCACGACATCACAACAGCTAGGGAAATGACTGTAGTATTTTGCGGATCAGCACTGAATAAGCACGGCCGTATCACAAGAATAAGCATAAGCATGACGGTTATCACAATGAATAGATATGAATGAATAAAACGCGCTAACTAGAAGTGCAGTTTCGCATTTGGGAGGCCACAATTTGCATACGTCAGGGAATATGTGAGAGTAAAGTAGAGTGGGATAACCAAAAGAATGGCGAAGAAATGGAGATGGGAAAAGAAGAGGCTAAATCCAGAAAATTGTAGCCAATAAACAGAAAAACCTTCACGCTATTGAAAAATTTGAACAGAAAAGAACCGTAACACTCGTACAACGGTCGTAAATATTTATTATTCCATAACAAATCCACTTCGAGATCAAAATAGCATGAAGCGAGCGAATATTCAAGCTTTCCAAAAACAATAATTGTTATTTTCCCACCAAAATAGTGCAGTTAATAGTGACCAATCAACCTCTACTAAACATACTAAAAATAAATTCTGATTGATAAAAGTGATTTTAATATTGGGAGGCATTCCTATGAGTGATTCGACGTTTCCACGCTCAGGAAACGAATTGAGAACGAGTTCCTGTCGAATATATCACCATTCACAAGAGTGAAGAAAATAGCTAAAAATAAGGCCAGTCTCCCAATTAACCGCATCACCCACACACACCAACGTTTCGTGGCGTAACTGTCTAAGCGATTATCATCAGTTTAAAGTTACCGTTTTTCATAACGATACAGAAAAGTGGCATCATAGTGGCTTCCATTTTCATTTTATCGAAGCGTAATAAACCCTTTGGTGTAATTCATTTGTAACGACAAAATTAAATACCCAACGCAATTTAATGTAGGTCCTTACACGCGGTATATGGCACTCAAACCACGAGATAAATAACATTAAAAAAATTTCATCCCTCTTAACAGGGAGGGATGAAAATTCGTAGTTCACCGCGGCCATGGCCGTTTTCTTAGAACCCTTGGCCACAAATTATGAAAGAGAATTCATATACGCAGCAACCTTAAGTGTTTCGGAACAGCTTCCGCAGCGTTTGCCTCGAGCTACGAGGCCTTTAAAACGACGAACCCATCCCACAAGCAAGCGCACCGATGCTTACGGTTTTCCCCATCCAAGCTTTCCTCTTTCCTCATGCCTGACTTCATTTTTCCTTATCCCGTCCTAATGCATTCCGATTGATAAAAAAAAACCCACACAGCACTTTCAATTCGGAAGATACATATTAATTTTGAGCCATTTTGATGAAAAAATAATATTGCATACAGAACCTACAGAACTATTTTTATCACTCATCTTTTCACACTAAGGGCGGATCAACTGTTGAGATTCGAGTCGTTTCCCTTCACTTGGCCCCTTAGTCATCTCACCTTTCCTCCGACTACCTCAATACCCTCTCTCCACCACAAACGCAACAACTATTTTCCACTTCCTCAACTTGAAGTGGATTAGTTCCCGTCTTTTCATTCATGACCTAGTTCTCGCAAATCTGAAGCAACTAACACAATCTTGAATCAACTTTCTCTCTCCCTTTTTAACACATATAAATTTCGCTTGAATAACTCTTCCACGATACCAGCACTGTTCAACTTCTTCACTGATTTTATTATATTCGTTTTATCTTCCATGCCAAATTTCAACGGAGAAACAACAGTTAACTATAATGGCTGGAGAGAAAGAGTCATATTTTTGGACAAATATAAAATATGGGCGATAAAACTAGTACACAGGAATAAAAGAATGACAGTAGTATAATTGTAATTCATGTCAACTGTTGAATGAATTACCTTTGAAATATATAGCTTTGTTTTAACACTTCTTTGTCCACTCTTACAAAGAAACTTTTAAAGGGGCAAAATCAGAACCACGAAACACATCATTCATTAATAACTTAAAAGATTTACTTCAAGATTCACCGCTTTTACTATGAACTAAAAATAAACAATCCATAATGAAAAAATGTATCATTATATACGTATAATTCTATGTACATTAACATTAGGCTATTTTGAAAAAGTTCATACAATTTATTACTTGTAAGATGATGAGAGCATCGACACCACACTCGATCTCATGCATGTATGATGTTTTAATACGAGATTTGTTATACAATAAGATATGAATGGAACTTTTAGTTGCAGAGATTACGAGGTAACATTTTAAGATCTTATTTAAAGCTTAAATTGGAGCACGGAAAATACTTCTAAAAAACTAAATCACCAGGTACGAAATACATTTATTCAATTAAATCACGTAATGTAGCCTAAAACATCGCATCGAGGAGTACCAATTTACTTTTATTTTCATTATTGTATCCACTTTAATTCTCAGTTGCGTGTCCATTTATATTTCTTCAAAACTTTTATCTTTCAAATCAGAATAAGTCATATTTTCCTTGTCCGAAATGACCGAAATAGTGATTTCTTAATTTACGTGTTTTTCACGTTCAATAACGCTGAGTTTACATTGATCAGCGAAGAATCATTGGGCATGGACTACTAACCAAGCTACTCCAAACGAAGCTGAAGTTACTCAAATCCAATTATTTGAGGTTTAGATTCGATGATTCGTTTTGTGTTGGAGCAAAAGAGCGAATTAGCTTCAGAAACCTTAGATGCACGATGCATTAACGCATAAATATTCTGATAATGCTTTCAACTTGAAAAGACGGATGCTGTGGCGTGGAAATATCATAGGTTAGAATTATGCTATACCGCATATTTGCCAATTAAAGATAATTTTCCTAGGGATGCCTCACCGGCATCATTTTTATCTGAAGGCTTCCACAATATACAAAACATTACCATTTTGAATATCCCAGGTTCCGTTGAGGCTTCAGAAGGATAAATAAGTTGGTGAGGAATAGTGATCAACATTCATCCATTCTATTTAAATAACAGTATCACTTTTGAAAAGACTAAGCTACCTGATTCCTAGAGCTATTGATCGTTTTTAACTTCCCGTTACTAAGATTATATACACTTGGGGTTGTTTGCAGATGAATCTCACATCACAGGAAAATAAACTCAGAATACATTTTCATAATCCACGGAGAAATACGGAAGATGGGCAGTTGAAGGGAAGCCTGCTAGATATTGTGTACATTTTGTCGCATAATATGATCCCAAAATTCTAACTAGTGGTTAAGTCCATCAGATCCTCCTTTTAAATGGATAACACTTCCTATTCAGGACGCTTACTTAATCAATTTATTCCTCCCCGCCCCACTAAGTTCCTATAAGTTATCATATATAACCAGCGAATAAGCCTTTAAGTAGTTAAGGAGGGATCCGATGGACTCAATCTTACCGTGTAAACAATGCGGTTTGTTTACCCGTGTCATTTTCCACGCCGTGGTGGTCCCAAATTCCCTTCTCGTGGATTCGCGAACCTCCTCTCCTCCCTTCCTTTTCCGTTTTCCTTTCACTTTCATCCTACCTCTCCCCACTTTTGATCCGCACCCCAACTATCTCAAAATCCCAAGCTCCCTTCTATCCATTTGAGAACAAATATTCGAAGGTCGACAGCAACCCTTCGTCTACCACCATTTACTTCACTTATAATCACTCTGAAAAACCAACTTTCCCGCTTTAAGAGGATATACACAGGAGTTTTCAATTCCTATTTCATTTAAGTCTCTCTCCCTCTTTTTCTCTGGTCTTACCCTTCCAACCACGCTTCCACGCGTTCACGCCTTCAAGCCGACTCATTATCCCTCAGGACGATTACGGTCCTTTTTTTATTTATTGCCATAACCGTTATCATTTTATTCACAAAATACGTGAGGGAGAGAGATGTGGGCTGGAAAGGCATTTCTCCTTCTCCACGGATCTTCCACACACCCCAACACCCTGTAAACCAACCAATCCACTCACACCACCCTTCCCAAAACATCCCGGCTCCTGAAATAAAAATCCATCTCACGGCTCCGCCACAACAAACACTTGTTCAACCCGGAACGCAGTGATTATCCAGCCCTCTCTCCCCTTCAACTCTCCTCTCCCCTTTCCCCCCGTCAGAATCAACCACACTCGAACGTCCCCATCGTTTTCCTCACTGCTTTCACCCATTCACGCGTATTTACGTTTCGTAAATTGTAATTAGCCTTTAATGGGTTCCATGCGCCCCGAGCGTGTATAAAGGTGGATTTAGTCGAGTTCAACCCAGCGAGAGTGAGAGAAAAGCAAGCGAGACGTCCGTGCCATCGCCGCAAAACAACGGGGAGTGACAAAAAAAATCTTCGCCAAACATTTGCCTTTGCCAAAGTCGTCTTGCTTCGATGGCGGGTGAACGACTTCGTTAAAATTTCGAAGAAAAATTCTATCAAGCGTCAATGATCCAAATTAACACCCGGACCTTAATTTACCGTATTGAAATCAATAGGGTTCGCTCGTTATTTACCTGGAGTGGTGTTCGATCTGGTTTTTTTAACTCAACAAGGAACATATCGATGGCAACCTGGCACCAATTTTTTCGTACGATTTGAAAATCATATTTTCATGACTTAAAAAAAAAAAATATTATGAGCGAAATTAAGTGCAATACTGCAGACACCAATCTCGTAATCTTTATCCATCGCTCAAGAATTCTTCTCAGTCATTTATCCTGCTGAGAGTGGTGTGAGTGACATTCTTACACGCACGTACTCATTTTTGCCTAAGCATATAAAATATTTCAGTTGTCACAGCGAAACTGAGATCGCAATAACACTTGGCGTGGTGTCCTTTTTTGTCGACTCAGGTTTTTGGCACCTGCGGTGGCGAAAAAAAAGCAATTTGTTAAATCAAGTTTCTAGTTAGGATTCTGAGACGAGGTAAACGGCTAACGGATGGAGCTTCTCACTAAGTACGTGACGACGTCATAAATATCTTTCGACGACGAGATCATTCAGCTAAACGGATTACGGCGTCGCTACGTAGCTAGCGCTGCTGATAAACAATTCAGGGGATAAAGGATCGTTTCTTGCCGGAGCCCGCCAGGGATTAGTGTGGGAACACTTCCAAACCCTCGCATACGCGGATATACACATTAAATGGTTTGGCCTTCAAGTCCTACATTCCCAAACCCTTGCCATGGAAAGCGAACGGGAATCCTTTCACCACGTTAAATTTCCCTCTAACGAGACTCCGGGCGTAAAATATTTTTATTTTGCTACCCTTTTTATATCACAAAATTTTATTTTATTTTTCCAGAATTTATTTCGGCGTGGGAACATCGCGTCTTTCGGCACCGCTGCTTCCATAGGAGTGCGTGCAAGAAGAAAAATGTGAACAGGGAATAGGAAGGGGGGAGAAGGAACGATTTTATCCGCTCCGAGCACTACCATTCCGCGGGATTAATTTCCGCCATCTTAACGGAATGAAACTCGAATTACGCCGAAATTTCTATCCCTTATCACCTCTTAATCCCCCATAGCCCCTTTGGAAGCATCTCCTCCTCCGCCTCCTCCTCCTCCTCCTTAGAGGCTCCAGTCGGGAAGGAAGGATACAAAACATCGAGGGCGCGAACCGGGGCCGCGTCGTTTAAGGGAAAGGGCGTCGACCGTTTACATAAGCAATTAAGGGAGGGAGAGATTGTTCCTCGAGTCATTTAATTCGACTCGGTCGACAACGCACACACACACACACATGCACAACAGGAGTTTGCCGCAGCGAAGTTCGCCTCCTAGCTGAAGTTTATAGTATATTCATGCTGCGTTTTCCTAATGGAACCTTCAATTCTGCAAATGGGAAGCTTGTGCCGCGCGAGAGAGAATATGCGTGCGTACGTAAGTCCTCGAGCAATTACCGAAATGTCTAAGGTATATTATTTCAGTCACCGTTTGGCGTCGCGCTGCTGGTGGGTAATCGAGAAAAACCTTACCCGACAGTGTGTTCTCTCCGACCCTGGAATATTGGGCGCTTGCTCAAAATGAAATTTTGGTCCCCGCGACGAAGAAAGTCAAGGGGTGGACTCTTTTCGAACGACCTTGGAAATGGGTGGATGAACAGAAGATGAAGGTTTAAGGGAGGATTTCAGCAAAGTATTAATGGCCAACTGAGAATCGTATATAAGTTCATATCTGGTGTCCCGCGGAAACTCAACGACATCCTGCTTGGCTGCCTGGGAACGCTCGTCGATAAATTCTAATCTAATGTGACCAGTGAGTTTAAAAGTTATGGCTAAGGAGGAGCATTATCACTCTATTTCACAACATTATAAATCAAAAAAATATCACAATAAATCCTTTCTTCTTTATTTTTTCCAGTAGGGATACTTGGACTTTCTAAGTCAGCACAAGAAAAAGGTGGTTAAAAAAACGGTAGGTTTTCATGGCAGATCGCTGAAATCTGCACACTGCCCAAATAGCATTAACTTCATACATTCCAATAAATTTTAGTGCATTTCATTGGAGAATGGCAAAATAGGTGGCGGATCTCACACTCAGTATCACGTCTCTGCTGAAATATACTATATTCCAGCAGAGCAAATGTGAGCAGCAACAAATTATGTAAAATTATGTAGGTAATGAATACATTTCTAGACGTACTGAGAACAATAATGGTACTTAAAGTACTAAATTCCGCACTGGTAGTAAACGGTGTAAGCAAATGTGAATTTCGGTTACTTAGATGACTACGGTATAAGGAATTTACGAGGCTAAAATTTAAATATTCTTTGTATCCATTTAAATTTTGTAATGATGACAAGTAAACGATGGCTGTACTTTGATTCCCGGAATAATATGAACTAAGCGTTTGTTGTCTGGCGCCCATATGTAAAACTAAATGCGAAGGAAATACTTTGATATATTTTCTTCAATGACGAGTCTTAGTTGATCAGTAGCAAATTATTAGTCGTAATAGTGGTTACGGGAATAGTGATAAACAGTTTACACTAAAATCGCAGGGTGGAATAATTGCTCAACGCACGGTGACGTCCAAATCCGAGAGTAAAAATGTGACGTAGAATGAGTTAAAATGTACTGTTGAAATGTTATAATTAATTACGTAAATACTGTCAAAAGTAAATTCGAGTAAAAAAGCTCTACTTTCCCGCCCTGAAAGAACGATAGTATGTGCACTCAAATTAGGGAAAACAACGGCAGTTCAGTTTTATAGGTAATACATTTGGCAAGGCTTACGGCAAGGCGTACAACTCGTTGATCTGCACGCAGATATCATTCGTCTTCACCACCGTCTTGCGCTTCATTTATATATCATGGATAACGAGTAAAACTATGTAGCCGTAGTACGCAAGGAAAGATGGCTGAAGAATACAAGAAAAACAAAATCGATTACTTAGTATTGAGATAATATTTCAACCCGGCAGTTAATGATCTGTGGATTAACACGGCTTCTAAGATTTACGATGTTCTTGCCGAGTTAATAACAAAAGGAGGAGAGAAGTCATTAACCCAGCTGTACAAAACCAACTGCAACATGCATACAACAGGAGAAATACCCATCGACGTAGAGAAGAACATCGCTATCCCTATTACCAAAAAGAAGAAGGCTGAAAACTGTGAGAATATTTGGACTCTAATCCTGGCCATACATGCTAGGAATATTTAATTAAGTATCATATACAGAAGAAGAAAACAAAAAGTATGAGAGTTCCTGAAGGACCGATATGGATTCAGGAAAAGTAAGGGCACAAGAGAAGCAACTGAGTTACTCATAGATAATAGAATGGAAAAAAATAAACGTACAGAAAAATATTCTTTATTTAACGAACAAGCAACAGACATTATCCTGCTAATTAACGGAACTCAGAGTAGTGTAATCTGTCTGACAAAAATGTCGTCGGTAACTTTCGAGAGGGAGCAAAGCCCATCACTGCATGCATTAGATCCTTCCAATCCGTAACTCGCCTATTTCCTTTCAGGCTCTCCTTAAGACATTTTGTGGCCTTGCAGCTGCAAAAAATTTTCAATCATGCCTAAAATGGGACTGAAACCTGCGATTTAAGCACTGGACACGGTACATGAGGACAGGAAGCTGATTGAAGAAATTACAAAAAGACTGAGTGAGTGATTGCGGTTAATTCAGGATGAGTGTGCTACAAAGGATGAAATACAGAAGAATTAGAATAAGAGTTTTAGGTCCTCCAACTAGTGACGATGTATTGCACAGTCTATCCAAACTAAACTTTAATCTCATGCTAAGACATACACAGCATGTATGCCCGAGGCGGGAATCAAACCATGCTACCGCAGTTGGTAGAAGGAGATAAATGAAGAATATTTGGCAAGTAGGATAGATAATGAAAGAGGAAAATAGAAACTTAGATGGAATGATGAGGGAAAGAAAACGTGAGGAAGTGAAAAATAACCGTTAGATCATTGTCCTATATAAGAACGACCATAAATCTCGAACTTATTGGTAAAAACATTCGGACAGGCTGGTTTGGACACATGGGGCAGATAAGTGATAAGGAAGTTGGAAAAATAGTAAAGCCCTTGCAGAAGGTGAGGAAGAGAGACTTAAATGGAGAGACATGTGGTAATGGACAGACTTAAATGTAAGGGCAAGATGACCAAGGATCTGAAAGGGAAAGCCTTTAGACGGGAGGATGACAGAAATAGGGAGGGGTAGCCAAGAAGAATCAGCTGGTTTGAGTGAAAAAAGGGCTCAGTAGCAGTAGAAAATTGAATGAATTGTACTACTGCCAATACTAGTAGAATCCTGGTGCTCCAAACGCTCAGGCTGTCTAATACCTTGTCACTCAATGCTAATCCTAAGAAAAATACAACACCCATAACCGAAGCGGAATTTGAATAGTGTATTTATGGCAAGAAAATTCAAGTGCCGTCCACACGAAAAGCAACCCCTTCATGTATTCAAGCAGGTGATTGGTAAGCTAAACATCGAGGCGTTAAGCGGATCATTATTGCGAATAGGACATAAGTTATCGAACTGATATTCGGGCGACCGTGTGACGGACGGATCGATCCGGCGGCGATAAGAGCGGCCGTGATGAAGTTCACCGGCAAAAGGACACTGCCTTCATCAATCATAACGGACCACTTCTCTCTCGATGACCGGAGCGAGGAGATACACCGATTCGGAATCATCCGAAGCGAGGCGCGGCGAAATCCGACGGGCAGCGACGGACGTTGTGCGAGAGGAATTTGCCACCCACTCCCCACCCCGAAAAACCCTTCGACCCCAATACCGCCCCAAGCCCTCTTCCTCTCACCCCCGCCCTTCCTTCCTTCCTTCCTACCCTCCTCCTCACCCCGCCTGAAGGAGTGGCGTTCCTAGGGATTTTCAGGGGGCTCCAGGTGCCGTGCGGTCGGCTTCGATCGCCGCCCCCAAGCCACAAGCGCCAGCCTCTCTCTCCCCGTTCCCCCACCGCCCATCCGGGCCCTCGCCGCGCCCCGGCTTGGGTCTCCCGCCCGGAGGATTGTGGCTTCTTGTCCCGGCCAGAGCAAATTCGCACCGTTTGTATGTTAATGAATCAGCATACTCCATCCCTTTTTTGCCCTCCAAAATCCTTTCCACGAGAGACTCGAATCACAAAAAATAACAGCGGTCTCACATTCTCCCTCCCGAGTGGCGAGCGAGAAAGCAAGGAAGTATTAGTCCGTACCACGAGGTAGCTCTAAGCAGCACCACTTTCTTTCCCCATAATGAGGATTTCTTTTAGCGTAAGTAAACCTCGGCTTATACGGCTTGTGTTTCTCTTTAAACGGCTTCATTATGCATTTGCACATGAATCAACAGACTTAACTACTTTTCTCGTCACTTAGGTATACCATGAGACAGTACCGAAATTAACTGAAAAAATCAAATGATATTCAATGTCGTTATTAGATACATTATTTGAGAAAACTAGACTACTGTACATTTTGATTTCCCTTAGTCCATGCACTTTTTTTATAGATATCGAACCTTTACATGAATTAATGTATTCATAACGATGAAAAGTAGACACCACGTGAAAATTCTACTTAAAGGATTTAATAACTGAAGAATAAAGTCATCCCAGCGCTTGGCCAGCCTTACTTAGCATAGATATAAACCTAATTGTGAAAGTCAATTAACCTGTAGGAGTATGAAATGGGTAACTTATAATAAATGATCAAATCATTTGGAAGCAATATCAAAGGAATTATTGCAAACTGACTGATTACATCTATAATCATCTATATGAAGGGAAGAATAAATAAAAATTGACGTCAAATTAAAAGACTGAATATCAGTAATTAGGAAAACAAAATAAACAAGTGACGAAATGCAACGTTATTTGATGTTTTTTCTACAAATATATAATTTTTTATACTAATTCTATTCTTCGGGTAATCCATCATTGAAACTATGATACAACCTCAGTACTCTTTTATGTATTTGATTAAAATCAGCAAGAATATTGCACAGTTTTATCACACACGCATTAAGGGCAAATATAAGCCATGAATGGAGTACATAGACTCATATCAACAGCGAAGTAGGACGTGAATATTCGGGAGCACAAAATGTATGGAAAGGTTTTCGCATCAATAAGTGTAAAGCATCGCCGAAAAAAGCACGGCAATATGTTTGAGGATTATTTCCATCGAACCAGATATCCCTCTTATGTCCGATTCCGCTCGTCTGTGCACCCTTCGAACTTCCGCTCGGATGCTTCCGCTGGAACCTACGTGACCTCCTTCCTCCCTTAACTCCAGAATGCTTCCACCGAGGTCACTCGAACAGCAAAGCGCTTTCTGAGGAGGGAAAACCATTCGAAGCATCTCCTAAATGCATATAATGGCAAAGTGCAATGCAGCATGCAAAATCGAAATATTGAATAATGGATGTGGCGCTCTGTTTTCTTCTTTTGAAACGCCCGAATCATCTAAACTTTCAGCTGATCCCAGCATAAGATTGATGCAAATACATACTTGCCGACATAACAATTATGGGAATGCTTAAAGGAAATGTTTAAAAATGTCGAACCGCAAATCTTCAAAATACGGCATGTTAATAATCATGTCTCATGCATATGTCCTAATTCCAGCATTCTAAAATATAACTAACAGAATATAAATCTGTCCAAACAGACAGTCGGGCAAATATTTTTGCTAAATATAGTAATAAAGCTCATAGCGTTTATGGTCGGAAACTTATTTTCATGAATATTTACAAATGTGGAGAGGATGCTAATAAAAAAGAAAGAAAATATGTGCAGACTGTAGATATATATACGAAATGGAAATAAAATTGAAAACTTTGTTACGATGGATAGCATCAGCATAATAGCGAAAATAATAGTGTACGGGGATAGAAACTAATGCAGGTAGATGAAGAAACGTAATACCAGGGAAGGCATCGCGTTGAAGCTCAACATACTGCTGGAAGTTACCACCAATCGGAGTCAACACCAAATTGCAGCAAGTAAACAATGAAATGTTAGCGCCAAAATTTAGCCCTCTTTCGCAAAAATAGAATTTTGTTATTATATGTTAATATTTTGTTTGTTTGGGCCATGTGATAAATATTTCAGCTGTAGGATCTAAAATACGTAAATATTTTTGAGTCATTACATTAGCATACGTTGAAGACAAAGGTCCTCATAAAATATCGAGGAAGTCTACCCAGAATGTTCGTATATATTTCTAAAACAAACATACTCACCACTTATTTTATCTCCAGAATTTGTAAAATTCCATATTTAAGAAGCAAACAATACAGGTGTTCTTTTTAGGGGAATACGGTAGAACATATTAGAGAATTCATTTTGCCATATGGGATGGTCATTCAATTTTAAGTGCACTGATTCAAAAGACACGACGAAGAAATAAGACGAAGTAGCATAGAAACATTCAGTACTAAACGTTTAAAAAATTATAAATCCTTTTCTAAGTATTATGTTTTCTTATGTTCATTCGTTTAAATAAGAATTAAAAATTTACAAATTCTACTTTAGATCGTTTTTAAACTTTAAATTTCTCATGCGCATTGAGCTAACATCGTTATGCACGATAAACGTTAATGAAAATGTATAATTTCTACAGTATTTGTTAAGAGGAAATCACAAATTCACCCGCAAGAGGGCCAATTAATGAAGATTATTCGCAAGGGAACAACAACTTACCCCTGTTCTAAGGAAGAGAAAAGCACATGGACCCACGCTGGAATACTAGGTCAGGAGGGTCAGAAGTAAGACTTTAGCAACTGGTTTTCCGGGCCCTTAACGAGATGGTCCGGCGGTGTAGGCAGCGCTATTTGGAGTTCTGTTACTCTGCCGTCGGATTTCCCTGAAAAAATTATAAAGTAAATGCATTGTATTTTTACCTGACAAACTCCTGTGAAACACTACATCTACATAGGTACTCTGATAAACTCTCTTTAAAAATGGCTACTTAAAATAAGTGAGAATAATAGCAGTTTATACTATTCATCATCAGCTATTTAATATGTTCTTCAAGGGCCATGATCACTGTAAGATTAAAATTATCACAATGGTAATGCCAACATAAAAATTCTTGAACACGAAAGATGGTTAATTTAAGGATTGATTGTCGCACCAACAATACGCTCAAAAACATTACCTTATGGATGAAATCTGCGAAGGTATCACGCAAATAGGTCTTTCTTAGTAAGCGGCAGCAAATTATGGAATTCCTCATATAGTGAAATACGTAGATCCAAAAATAGCCGAATATTTAGACAGACTCTTCAACTATATACCTATTTCAAAAACAAAGAAATACTATCGATTGATGACCTTACCATAATAAATGCAATTAATACAATGTTCACATGGCATATTTGTACATATTTTCTGTTTTTTATTAGTTTATGGCTTGTCTTGATTTCATATTGAGTTGCCTGCATAATATTTTTAAATATTTGCACTACCTATAAAAAAAATATTATTTACTAAAATGTGTATACCCGCTAAATATTGTAAAGTATGCATTGTGCGGAAGATTATTCTCATGTTAACTTATTGAACGCTCATATGAGACTGTGTAGCCTCAGATTATATTTTAAATTATGTTAAAATAATTGTTTTGTAAATATGAAATAAAATATTTTATTCTTCAAAGAATCACAGCATTAGTTGTTTTGGGGGATGCGAACGCCTTAATTAAGGTCATTTGCGCTAATTAGTTTATGTGTGCTGGTTAGGGGAAGGAATTTTTCAGACCGATGAAAGGATACGTGGAAGCCTGGCATTAGCCTGCTCTTAGCGAAAGGCACAAAATGTTCCATGGCTATAGGTCCCATCCGACGGACTTAACACAACTCGATGTTGCATTTCGTCCGTCATCCGAGTTTCCTCATCTGAACCAAAGTAGGAACAGGACCAACCTAGTTTCGATCACAACTGAATCAGCCGAGTTTCCTCATCTGAACTCAAGTACGAACCAGACCAACGATGAAATATTTCTGCCAGTCCGGTAGGGAGGCCAGTGCCCAACTCACCACACCAGTCGGATTCCCGGAAATGCATAATAGATCATTTTTCCATAGAACTTAGAGTTCTGACGTTGGACTCACTGATGGAGTTGGCTAACACAACTGCGGCCAGCAATTATCTCACCTGTTGGCAATCGAGAAAGTGTTATAGCTAGAGTACTGGCTTTCCATCCAGAGGACCTGGGTACAAATCTCGGAAGAGGCAGACACATTTCATTGATCTTCCTGTTCCCAGTTGTGTGTTTTGTTAGGAGTGCATTACATTCAGTTAAGTTTCACTCTGTCCGTCGATTGGGACGTTAAAGCATGGTCCTCTCTGAGCTATACGTTAACAGCAAGCTAACTCCAACGCCGGGTTTCTATCCACCCTTCCTCCATTTTCTCAAAAATCCATACACCCTATCACCTACTTACCTATTACAAATGGCACAAATGACTTCCGCTGTCGGTATTCACCACCGAATACCTACCAATACTATTTATTTAACCTGGTGGAATTCACGAGAGGATCTATACTAGCAAACGCATTAAAATTGAATGCGTTTTCCAGACGTGCGTGAGCTTAACTACCATTAGCAATTATTTTTTTAGTACCATTTCAATTGCCATGAGTATTTCTCAGTTAATCACAATGTATACTACTCTTCATGAGCAAGGAAGAAATTAACTGAAAAACCTTTTTACACAATATTACAGAACTCAGATTTTTTCATGAGGTTTTCGACCCAACGGCCATCCACTCATCGATTTGGGCATCAGTCAAACGTCAGAGTGCATTTTTGTGATTTTCTGAACCACCTCAGCGTTGCCAATCAAATTTTTCTTCAAAATTCAGGCTTATTACATCATTATCTCGAGCCTGGAATATTCCTAACAAACCTCACAATTGAAGCGAATGTAAGGTTGGTTCATTGGTACCCATTTTATCTACGGAGCTCGCAAAAGCTAAAAAGAAGCGTGTAAGCACAAAAAAGTGGCCTATTTCAAAATATCAATGTTAGAAAATATACATTTTTATGGTACATAAAACTGGAATAAAAATGCCATTTTTTACTCTCTCAGAGGTACAGCAAATGGCCTAGATTCGTGAATTCATTCTACATCATCATTTATACAAGTTTTTTTTGGCTTCATTCAGATGATAGCACGAAAACATTGAGCGTCAGAAAGCTGGGAAAGAGTGAACTTGAGGTTTAGAGCGGAGACCTTATAACGTGTTCTCCCTTAACTTGACTGGGAGTCTATGGACACAAAGGGTATTTTGATAAAAATCTTGAATTTCATCGGCTTTGTACGTTTTTATCATACGAATTAATCGACAACACCAGTAATATCGAACTACGTGTCCAATTATGCATATGCACACTAATTTTACGTTCTTTATCATTTGTATGTATTAATCCGAAAATACACTACTGCTTTAAAGCTGATAAATAATCAAAATCTGCTCAGTAAAAGTTACAAAATTATTTACTCTTGTAATAATATGAATTAATCTCCGAAGCTATAGCATTAAAAAAAGAAAATTTGTTTTTTTTCATATATTAATATGCATTTATCCCAAAATTTCTATCTTGATAAAACACAGCCGATGTTAATATTATGATTCCATGGCGTGTCTATCCTAGACGTGTTTGTTCTCCACAGTAGTTTATCTCTTTTAAGGACGCATTTTCAACGAAATTCCATATACAGTCCCAGCTTCATGAGATCAGGGGAGGTGTTTTTGAATCGTCCGAGATTAATTTCTGTACGTAACCAAGGACTGACACGTATGATTTTACATTGCGTTCGGTATTGCTCAAAATGTTTTAGGTTTAAAAACGCTTGTTGTATCGATCTTCTGATGTTGTCATGCCAACTAACAGTCGGACGGCGATGTCTGTAACCGCTGTATTGCCATCTAATGATCACATCAAGTGAGCGATAGCGTTGGCTAAACATCATAAAATTGTACGCCAGAGAGAGTGCGGAAAGACGTAGCTCCGATCTACCAGGGTCAGATTAAATCAATTAAGCAAAAGTTGGAGATCTTTGTTCATTAATCCATTTCTTGTGGACCAAACAAAGAATTAAAGAGATATTTCGATTTGATGAGCAGAGACCAGTCAGAGAGCAAGGATGGCAATACCCTTCACCTCACGGCATAAGAACAGGCAGTTAGGAATGGGATTGAAAATTAAACTAATAATTTAGTTGTTGAAACTCCGTAGAACGTTGGCTGAACACTCTTAGGAAAATGACCATTTTATGAAACACCTTAGGAAATAACTACACATTTGATTCACGAAGTGATGTTCATTTTCCTTTGAATATAAGTTTTTCTACACTTTAAACGCTCCTGTAATAATTCATATTATTCTCAGCGGAACCCCAACCAGAGCACGAGGCAAAAAAAAGACCGGAGATGAACGATGGAAAAAATTAATTAACATTCAAACAATGATGTCTGCTCGCTCTTAAATGTCCGATGTTCAAACATCCAATCTATATACATGAATCTGGGCATGACCGGCGACATGTGGGCTGGGAAAGTGAGAGAACGGTTGGTTGCTTGGCGTGTATCGAATTAAAAGTATAATGTCGCCTGGACGTGAGGCACGAGAATGCTACACGTTTCAGAAATTTTTAACACGAGCACAGTCTGATGCATGGGAGAACGACACACCACAATGGTGCCTCAGACGTCACTTTTTCATGGAAATCAGTTCATAAAAAAATGCTTGCGGAAAAAAAAAGAAAACAAAAGATACCAGAAATAACGTGGTAGAAAAAATCGACTTTTGACCATTCCCATCATTTATTTCACCTCTTTTGTTTTCACCCTTTGCTTTTCAAATGCTTTTTAAAAGTAAATGTTTTATTATTTCATATTAAATTTGTCTTAAAAACTTTTTCGTAAAATGAAACCGACCTCTCCGACACTCTAATAGTGATGGTGGAGATAGAACTGAAATGAGAATTGCCAGATTCCTGCGCTTCGACAATTACGACGCTGGGCGACTACTGCAGGCGCATTTTTTTAACTGTGCATCATATAAGGTATCTGAATGAAGAATGGAATGGAACGACTGAATAAGTAACGAAAATTAAAAAAATAGTTTTATGTTAGGTGATTTAACGTATTAAGGAGATGCATAGCCTCTTCTCGTCTTGCGAATATACCTACTATGAACTTCTCAGTGGAAAGAAAAGGGTAACAAAATATCGACTAGACTTTTTTGTCACTAAATATGGTTTGATTATCTTAGCGCCGGCACGGTACCACAAGAGTAAAGTTTAGCTGCAGAGAGAAACAACATACATTTTTAGCCATTTCTCTGAATTTCAGCACGAACACTCAGTCTCACTTTAAAGCATCCGATTTTGTGCACTCAATCTTTTCAAATATCTGGCAGCGTTAGTAATAGGTAACAAATAATCAAAGACCATGCCATGATGATAGAGAAAATGGGCGTAAATATTTCAAGGAAACCATTTTTATCGAGAAATGAGTTCGGCAAGCTAAGTTTCTCTACGGTCCCATTAGTTTCAAACATGTAGCATCCAAGAAAGTTATCCATCGACGCCCACCTCTCAATATTTCAATTTTATTTCTTGATCAACACAGACTTTTCCGTGGATAATCCTGCCTAGTACCCAATGTATTTATGTTTTTCCTCTTCGGTGCTGGTATAAAACTTTTCATGCCAATTTTCATATAAGAAAAGGCATATTTGACGCATAATTTTCTCATACGACGAACTTCCTCCATGTATCGCCAACTCTCAGTGATTACGTACTCACCGCCATTCCTAATAATAATGAATAATTATATTTTACGTCAAAAATTATTTTAAATTCCAGCTAGTGGATAATGGCCTCTCATCGTCTAATTTCTAGTGGAGCTTAAATGAAACGAATACGAATGACCATTGGCGAAAAGAGTGTAAATATGCACGCGTCCCGTAATAGGAAACGTATTCCTAAATAATTACCTATTCTTTTTGCTGAAAACGGTGAGGCTGCCTATAATAAAACTAATACACGATAGATTACCTATCTACCTACTATTTCGAACGTATAGCTGATTTCCCTCTAACTTGAAATCTGTCGTACTTAAATGAGAACGTTGGAAATGTCTTTGCCTAGAGTGTTTCTTGAATGCATAGCCAAAAATTGCAGTGTAGAACAGTGCAGTGTACAGTAGGGTGGGCCGAAAAAAGGTTTTTTTCCGGATCAAATTTGCCCTATGCGGGAAAGTTGTGTACTGATATCAGGATCTCGCATGCAAAATTTTTTCGAAATCGGATAATATTAACCACTGCCGCCCGAGCTCTAAAGTTTAAAATTTTGCGAAAATTCAGGCGGAAATGGGAAACAAACGGTTATGGAGAATAATTTGTTGCGAATATTGGAATATTGGTAAATATCAACGATAGATACATGTTTTTAGATTACAATACTGAAACGTGAAGTTTATTTGACGAAATCTATGGTTTATACGATGCCTAAGAATAAACAGCTAATTTAGAGTGTAGGCCACCCGCACAACGACAAAAATTTTTACACGCTCCAAGCATCACTTCAAATAGATCACTTTTGGGAGCCGTATTTTGGATAAATTAATATTTTTTTGACTGTAGTTCCTTTATAAATGTCTCATGCTTCATTTGGGTATAGGTAATACATTAAAACAGACGAAAAAGCGGTACGTTTTGAAACTAACTTAAATTATGGCGAAGAATCACGGCCTGGTATTCATCACAAAGGTGATTCAAACATTTAATTTCCTCGATATATACTGTAATATCCAATAATTGGTTCTTGCCCCCGTGAGCTGCAGATATTCTTCGCAAATCCAGCGAATTCGTGTGTCGTAAATGCCTGTGAATTAGATTGCAAAAGGAGTGGGTGTTCACTCGGAGACAAAGCGGGCTGCGCGCTGGTAAAGATACTACGAATCAGACATTTTAATACACTAGTGGAGTCCAAACGAATTCTTTTGTTAAAAAAGGCTGATATAGCTACGATCTACTCATCAGAAGATAGTAGCTTTTTCTAAGAACTTTGATAAATTGTGGTGGTTAACTGTAGGAAATGATTTATCTCTGTGTACGGCATATACGTGCTCCTCCAACCGGCACTTTCTTGGAAAACCGGGAGTTAACTATTCCCTAAGCGATAGTAGGTACAGCTAGTTCGACATGAGTCAGGTATGATAAAGATAGCCAGTGGTAGAGCTAAGGAAAGTATGAATGAGACGGAGGACGGAGGTTATCCTTATCTGGCCCCAGCGATGAGTTGATCGTGAATACTTCGGTGATAAAATGGCATAGAATTCTCATACAAGACATATTCCATTGTAAACCCCTATAACTTATGTTAAACTCCTTCATCTCATGCTGTTACTATCGTTACTCATTAACTCACCATATTCGTTGCAATATTTTATTTTCCTTGGGGATTCCCATCCGTTGTCGGACAAGATGCGTATTTCACTTCATAAGCTTGAGGTAGTCAGTCAGTTGGTATTCATTGCTGTGAGTGAATAACTACATTGTGCAGCGTACTGTGGTTTCGGTTGCAAGAAGATTAAAGCAATGGCAAAAATACAGAAAAAGCTTGAAAGGTGTGGATAGGAGTGCCTGATATTTGGTGCACCCGTAAAGTTCGCGGGTAATGTTTTGCCTTCTTATGAGGAGATGATGAAAATGTATTTGTACTCTCGGTACATTCAAGAAGAAAGTGGAAATACCGATACATCTGTGCCGGGAATCGCGGAGACGGTGGATTATGCCATTGAAGACATTTGGAATAGATCCTCTATACCAGTTGTCGGACAAAAGCAAATTGTGAGACGAATTATTCAATACTATGGAAAATACCGCAATAATCTTCGATCTGTCAACAAGAAGACTTTCGTTGATCTGAAGCAAAACTTTCCTCGTCACGCGTATCAGCTGTTTGATGTTGCGGCATGTAAATTCTCTAGTGGAACTGATTGTGCTTGTGATAATACCACCAAACTGCCATTTTTAGAACGTGTATTCCTTCAGGACCAGAGAAGTGATAGAAAACTGAATATCAATGCCATTGAGGTCCAGGAAACTAAAAAGAGGGAGAGGAAATAGAATAGGTTAGAGAGAAAAAGATCATCAGAATGAGCCACACTAACTGAGCAAGAAGTTCGTGAGATTTGGAAATACTCAAGTGAAGAAACGTCTGCAGATGAAGAATTACGCGACGCAAGTGATGCTGATGATTTTTTTGGAAAAAATGTTGGTGTAAATAATTTATATTTGTCTAGATTTGCGTCTGCCTGTGAAAGATTCTGTATATCGAAACGAGCTGCTGCAGCACTCGCATCCGCGCTTCTAGTTGATATCGGGATGGTTTCTCAAGGAGACCACGTGCTTTTTCAAGTGGAGAATGCCTGGAGAGTCTTTCAGCGAGAAGTCCGGGGAAAATGTTTCATTCCAGGTGGACCACTACAGCAATTCGTATTCTTCGATTTTATGTTTCAACCAAAACTCCTTCAAAAGAGCAGATGACATTGGCAACTTCTGTGATGAAATTATAAACTCCTATGTGGTTCGCGATAAAATTAAGACCACAATGCACGGAAGGCTCGAAGAATATCATTAACATGATACATTTCATGAAATATATGGATCGAGACATCAAATTACGCCTTTACTCAATCATTCGGTGAAACGCTTTTTTTGCTCGCCCAGAGAATGTTCTGCTTGTAATGCTAGCCGAAGAGAGAAGACCGATCCGTGAAATGGCCGTCGAAAAAATATTAAAATCAGAAGAAGGAATTTAGGAAATTCGAACTTCCAACTATGAATTTTGATGCACAAGATTACGTCTACTTAGTTGACTGGAAAACAATAGCGGTAACTCAACCACCTTTAATAGCTGATATCATAAGCAAAGATTTGGGAGATATTCTGAAGGAAGGGGCTTCGTTGAAAGTACCCCCATTTGCATGCCACACACAAGCAGTTGAAGGGATGGTACAAATGATCACGGTGGCGTCAAAATCCGTGTGCAGTCCAGAAAACAGGCATGGATGGGCATTATCATGCATAAAAGGCCGAAAACTTCAACCAAAATTTGAAAATAAAGCACAGCATAAGGTATAATAAGAACCAGTGATAGGCAGATACCTAAAAACGTGCCCTATGGAAGGGTGGTTTGGGAGGGAACGGGTGGAACTCGATAGTAGCCACCTCCTCGTGTTGAGTTCTGGGTAGTTTCTCCACGAAAATAGCAAAGAGCTACTTAAATAAATACTTGGTGATCAGGCTGTGCCTTTATCCTACCTTGATTAACTGATTTTTTTGTGATAATAGCTCAACATGCATAAAATTCTTCGTCGTAATTGAGGTTAGTTTAAAAAAATTTAACTTTACCTTCTGTTTTAATGTATTATCTATTCCCAAATGAAGCATGAGACATTTATAAAGGAACTGCATTCGAAAAAATATTAATTTATCCAAAATACGGCTCCCAAAAGTGATCTATTTGAAGTGATGCTTGGAGCGTGTAAAAATTTTTGTCGTTGTGCGGGTGGCCTACACTCTAAATTAGCTGTTTATTCTTAGGCATCGTATAAACCATAGATTTCGTCAAATAAACTTCACGTTTCAGTATTGTAATCTAAAAACATGTATCTATCGTTGATAGTTACCAATATTCCAATATTCGCAACAAATTATTCTCCATAACCGTTTGTTTCCCATTTCCGCCTGAATTTTCGCAAAATTTTAAACTTTAGAGCTCGGGCGGCAGTGGTTAATATTATCCGATTTCGAAAAAATTTTGCATGCGAGATCCTGATATCAGTACACAACTTTCCCGCATAGGGCAAATTTGATCCGGAAAAAAAACCTTTTTTCGGCCCACCCTAGTGTACAGTGTTTAGTGTAGAACTCCTACCCAAGTAGTTGTTTATTTAATATCATGGAAAGCGAGCAAATTCCTATCGTGAATGGCAAGGTAGTAAAGACGTTGACTCAGATCACATAATTATAAAAAAAACGTAAAAAAACTAAAAATAAACACAAACTTATCAGAGTAGTTGCTCAGTGGGAAAGAATGTTGTGATGCTGACCGAATGTCCCGGGTGTGTACCTGAGAGAAGCCTTTGGATATATCCTGTAAAACCCAAGCTCTGTTATGTTCTGGGTACTAGAACTTTCAAGAAAATTTCTGTCACAGTGAAAGGAACTGTACCCCAACCTTCATACGTGAATTTCACTCACCATTGAGCTTAGTATTTGGTGAGGACTGCCTTCGCCACAAAGACAAACCAGCGGGTTGGACAAAATTTTTTGTGATTTTAATCCCTATAGACGGGCCTAGGAAACAATCATAATGATATTTACTTTGTAACTCCAATTTTAATTACATTGCCGCGTTAAGATCGTTTAACAACTAAGGTTTTCCCAAAAGATAAAATATAAACAGCGTAACCCATTAGCGTCTTTAATAGCAAGCTAGCTATGAAGTGAGGACGATTTTCTCCACTTGTCCTTCCCTTTCAAGGTGTATCCTCAGAAGTTCTTATCAGCTCGAGACAGACATGATACTCCACCGATGATGAGTACGTCAGGGCATCAACGGCTATGATTCAACGCAATGTAACCTTCGGACTTCTATGATTTCACAGTAGAATAACAACAATTTTCAGGCCATGTAATCGCACATTGCACCCTCAAATGAAATGATAAAGCTCCCCAGCGTAGGAGTTATAAGACTTTTCGGCGCAGTGGAGCAATTTCTCTGGCTTAAGAAGTTTTGACTACAATACATGAGGGAAGCAGAGAAGAAACTACTCCAAGAAAAAGGAAGAAACTCCCAATAGAGCGACCAGATATGGGCGCCTAGCTATTTTCTCAAGCGCCACCAGCATTAAAGTAAATAAAGACTGAAAAGGAAATAAGAGGAGCTGGAAAAATAAGCTTGCACCGAGAAAAAACCACCAGGCGACCAGTTCTGCCCCAGACTTCTCAAGTTGCAGACAATTGGACCGCAGAGAAAACCAGGGCAACATCCATTACCTCCGGTAACACGGGAAAAATGTAGGTGAGCTTGTGACTCCCTACTCATTCTCAAATAAGTAGTTTTTTTGCACTGCGGATTACAAAAAATCCTCAATTAGAGTGGATCCACGAAATCTGTCACCTGGAGCACCAATTTTATAACAGCTGCAAGCAAAAAACGGAATCATGAATTAAAAATTTGAATTCCATTGCGATTAACGAAACTTTTTCATCACGAAAGTTGAGGAGAAATATAGAACAGTGCGGGTAAAAAAGATAGGTTCAATGAAAAATTGTCGATATTATTCGTCTATGCATCAAAATTGATCTTAATAAAATGGATTAATTTATTGAATCCAAATAAGTGTATCCTAATATTATAAGAAGATACAAATAGAGAAGAATAAGACTCGCAGGGTTGAGTTAAAAATGGAAAGATGGTAAAGAGATTAACGGAAAGGGTGAGAGCATAAAATAATGTGGAAAATATATTTGGAAAAAGAAAAAACATCAGTTCCATGCCCGGTGAATATGTATACGAAAGTAATGGAGAGAAAAGTTACCGAAAACGTATCCGTTATCGATCTATAGAAAACTTCTAAGACACCTTTTATTAAGACTGTATGGGCATGAATGAATAGTTGCTGGTAGTAAATATAAGGAAAAATTACTTTCCAAAAGATGAGGGAGTAGAACTGAAAAACACTTGATGAAAGCAATGTGAGTTTTATGACGAATCGGAAAACTAATCACATCTCTGCGACGGAAACGAAGGTATTTTTAAACAGCAACGCAAGGTATGTTTGAGATAATGAAGAGTGTACACTTACTTATCAACAGCCTTTGAATCAGAGCTCATTAGCTGAATAAAGGAGGAAAAACGGGAGAGTTGCATTATTTATCTCGCCTCCGTAACGAGCACACATAAAGATACCACGACGAAAAGAACTTCCAGGTGGAGTAAGAATAAAGAAAACTGTACAGCAGTCCTTTTGCATCCAGCAGACTCCTCCGACTTAACATAAAGAGAAGGTCAAAGGCCTTCAGTGACACCATTAGGAGCTAAGACTGCTCTGCATGGCATACGCACTGCGTTCGGGTAGATAATTGGAATTCGAAATGTGATATCCCACTCATAGCATAAGGCCTCAAGATGAAATTTCCCATCAGAATAATATAATCGGCTGGCAAAAAAATTATGGCACCAAAATAATCTAACGATAATTACTTTTGGTACACTGTCTTAATCTAATATCCAAGTGAATGAACACTGCATGATATTTTGAAAAAGTCCTTTAAGCTCGGCATAAAACAATAGAACTTGAACGATCAGCATAAAACATTCATTATATTGGTAATAAAAATAACGACAGATATTTTTTTTATTGTAGGGTGACGTTGTATTTTACTCATACAAGTAATAAAGCAAGTCAGTTTTGCGAGAAAATGGATTATCAGTTTCACTGCACCAAATACAAAAATGGACTGCAAGATGAAAAAATCCAATAATCTTAGTTGGATAACCCTAGTGGTCAACAGTAGAATGTTTACTTAAAAGTGATGAAAATATTTTTTTTATTTCACCGAGTGGATATTTTCCTTAGAATTTGAGCTCAGTGTCTCGGTTCACAAGTAATATACTAACGTTGAAATTCCAGTAACATGCCACGCGTTTCACCGACTTGTGGCATCGTCATATACTGTACTATACTTTAACTGAACCTGATAATGCCGCAAGTCGATGGAAAGCGTTGTACAATTCATAAATTTCTGTGGAAAAATACCGACATGTTTTTTTGAAATATGGATATTAAAATTTTCCATCGAATTAAAGCCTGATGTTGTTGAGTGCACTGGAATTTTAGCATCATACTAAAGATCTAAGAACCAATTTATACAGAACAATTTTCATAAAAATACATGATCATGAAGATGAAATTTATTTGGCAAAGGATTACACACCTGAAATAATTAAAATAAGCCATCAAGGTGCAAATGACCACAGCTGTCGACGCACCTATAAACTCCAAATACTACTACTAGAAGCTATCAAAATTTTCACAATCATCACTCGCTCCTGATGAATAAAAAAGTAGATGTAGATATAGCAATGTGTTAATAGCGAAATTATTGCAAAGATTTGAAGGTAAATATTTTCATTGGTCACACATTATCCATTTGAATGCACTGGTACACATTCACAAGCCAAATCATGAAACTAAAGATTTCTATAAGTTAAACAATGTACCTGGGTAACTTACAATACATTTCACTGAAATTCTAACACCATACACCAGATCAGAGAACCGAGTTTTGTTATCCACACCCACATATATACACTGGTTTTTTCTAGGGGGATGAAGGGAGTATTGTCTTGGAATTAAGTGTATTAAGTACCTATATATATTTCAATCTACCGTCTAATAAATATTCCTATTTTAGTTCATCTAATAGACTGGTTACGCCAGTAGAGTAATCATACTGTCCCTTTACAGATCTTGCCAATCTTCATTGAACACGCTCCAGTTTCAGCCTATTTTGTCAGAATAAAAACGCCAACGCTAACGGATCACATGGGAGAAAGTCGATCTTCCTCGCTGTGATCTCGTGGTCTAACTCCTTCCTTGTTGTCTTCAGTAGTCAAGCTCTTGATGCATATGTAATATCTTTGTATGATTCTAATTCTCTTCATTACTTTCTGTAGTAATTTTCTCCATAATGACCTTCCTTCCTGGGCTTTTTCGCACACTTCTTGTTAAATTTCATATCTCAATTTAACCATAAGAAACGTGTACCAACATCACGTCTCCAAGACTTCATTCTCTTCAAATCAGCTTTGCAAGGTGATTTGAAAAGATTAAAATTCAAAATCTCTGAATCATAGGGTACCGCACATAAAACAAATTTATTTGCGTTCGAATTTTTCATATAATTTTTCCTTATCATAAATTTCTCTTTGAGCACATTAGTAATACATTTCGTACCATTGTAAAAATGTTATTGGTCAATGTATTGAAATATATCAGCACCATAAGAAATCTAGTACACAATGGAACTAGCTTCTTTTACAACTCCATTTTCGGAAGAATCATGGAAGATCGTTAAAACTCGTTTCCAACTTTTTCAAGGACACCCAGCGTCAATGGGAAAGATTAAGAAGTCGGCTCTGGGAGGGTATAAAAGTTCGACTCCGGCGAAATCTCGCAAAAGACGCGAAACAGATGACGCTATAAAACAATATGAACCAACTCCTTCGATACCCATCTCCGGGACAGAGGTGAAAGGAGACGTTGAAATGTGTTTTGCAAGATATCCGACTAGTGACAACCAAGCGAGAGATGGGTGAATACACTATAAAACAGGCGGGCGCAAAAATAAATATATATATATATAGTAAGAACATATGTAGATACGCACAGCATACACACGCAAAGACGAATGAGAGTTCCGTGACCCGAGGAGTGGAGAGTAGATAAGAAAGAGTGGAAGGAAGGTAGAGTGGAGGAGAGAGATACGGGCTGAGAGATCAGCGGAGGGAAATTGAGAGTGAATATCAATCAACGCGCGACAGAATACAGGTAAGAGCCATGACAAGAGCAGCCTCTGTTTGCTATTTCGCCGTGATGGGAAGACTAGAAGGAGAAGGATGAATGCTGTGGTGAAGGCAGTGTCGCGAAGGGTGGCTCTCCCTTGGAGAGAGTACAGCGTGATGCTTTCCGGTTCCCTCCCCACCCTTCTCACTCCCGCAAGAAAAGGAACGGCGAAAAGGGGAGGGGTAGGGAGTACAATAAGCAGAACCGTCTCGAACAACCGAAGCCTACAAGCTGCGGCAACACCCCTTCTCATGCGTATCCGCTTCCGCCTATCGGAGCCGTCTTCATGCGAGGTGAGAATGTGGCAGAGGGAGCGTTTGCATAAATTCCCGTTGATCACGAGTGTACGTACTTTCCAAGAATCTGCGTGTCTCGGCCATGCGACAAATATCCGTGAATGCATTGTATCTCCTTTTTCCGTGGAAAGGTCTCTTTCCGTCGCAGGCTTTAGGAATTGCTAAAGTTAGATTCAACGATTGCATTGAATATCATCGAAAATACCTATTGGGTTTCACACTGCTATGATATTAAATTTCAATTGTGCATTCTAAAATATTTATCCAATTCTTTCTCTCATTTTGGATACTTTGGTACGTTTATCCATTGTATATCTAATGTGGGTGGCGTAGAGTAGTGACCTTTATCCCCGAAGGCCAAAGCTAAGGGAGTACTTTTTCATTAGGTTGCCGAACCCTACTTGAATATATTATAGAAAGAACATCGAGTGTAGTACTCCGACTGATAGAGAAGACTTTAAACCGGGGACAAATGGGCGCCATTAGTGAATAGCAGACTAACTCCAACGCCGGATTTCTTTCCGCCGTTCCTCCATTTCCAGGTTAATTCTTACTCAATTATTCATCAATTTTAAATGATGAAAAATAATTCTCGTTTGCCAGCTCCCTCGAATAACTCTTACTCGCATATATAATTTGACAGCGTGGATGGAAATTCCTAAAAACCTAATGGGGGAATATTGAACAGAATAATAATTTCTATCTCAAATAACAAAGTCTTCAGTTATCTAAAAACTCATAACGTGAACACCAAAATTGACATAGGTACTTCATCTCTTGTAACGTGTCTTTCAGATTAAAAAACTTAAACTAGCTAATTTATGCCCTATTTTATTTAGGTAATCTCAATAGCAAATTAACCAATTTAAAATTAAAGCAGCGTTCAGTAGAAAACATTAGAACAACGTTCCACAGTCATTTCCATGGTGACCATAAGTGATTGTAGAAGTCAATAGTTTTAGTACATCTACGAACAAGGAGGGTTACTCAATAGGGAGTGGCTTATAGAAAGAGGAAAACGGAATAACGGAGAACATTCCCCACTACCGGGGGTGAAGAGAAGGCTTTGACACTCTCATATCTGGGCGAGAGGCAATACGGAGAGAAAAGAAGATCCACATTCAAACTGCTGCCACGCAACGAAAAATCATTATGAGCATCTATGTTCAGCGTATTATTGTACGGTTAAGGCAATTCCAGATCATGTTTTAAAACCGCGTATTTTCCAGAGTAAAAAAGTCAAGGATACGCACGTATTCAGCACGCTTTTGGGCTGAAAGACTAGTTTATCCGTGTAAATATCAACGTTCACAAGTCATTATTATTCAAAATGTGATGATAATACTCAGTTATCATTCGATAGCATGAGAAAAACCTAGCTTTCAAGCCGAGTATAGTGGCCAGGTCAGTGGTGTGCAGTTTCGGCAACCAAAGTTTGCGGATTCGGATCCCGCCTTGGGTAAGTATGTTGTGTTTGACCTAGGTTCATGAGTTATATCTAGACGGTTCAAAGTATCATGAGCCACTGAAGTACATGGTGGCAAGTAAAGCGGCACACAAAAGCATGTTGCACGTGTCAAGGACATACTCGAAGCGAATTCGTCCATTTCGTGAGAATAGGGACCGTAAATCAATATCACATTATTAAAAAATCATGCAAGTTTTTTTCTATCAAACAGTCAAAACTTTAAAGATACCTATCCACAATAGAAGGTTGACTGGAATAAATCGCAGTTTAATTAAGAGCACCTAGTGTCATCGATCAGTTTTAAAACCAATCAATAGAATGAACTTCAAAAGTGAAGTATTTTATAAAAATTACCCCTTTCAAACTTCTTGGATTGAATCGTAGAAGGAAGAACCTTTGGGAGAAGAATTTTCGTAGAAGGGTATTTGGCAATATTTATTGCGTCAATACGATGCCTCCGCGACACAGCCAGGAGCCATCGAATAGCACATGAAAAACGTGTAGAGGGAGCCACCATTACCTTTGTGCCAGCCTTCATTCATAAAAAATACCCCATTTCGACATCATATAGAGGGAAGGAGTAAAGACATGATTTACAGAACATTCTCGCAATTCCAGTTATGACAGATAATATATCGCCCCTACTCCACACCTTAGCTCTCAATAATAAGGGGACTTCGTCGTAAATCAAAGATATATCCTTGACGTCTTCATCTCGTCGTCATTTTCAACGCCTGTCTGCACAGAGAACGCCTTCTCTAAAACTGCACCAATTATCTAGTTTTCAAGCAAGGGTGGGCAGACGTCAAAAGAATATCTCAGAGTTCTCCAATAGCTCGCGCATTTTATTTCCCTAACGCAGCAATCCTGGAAGATTAAGACCATATGATTTCCAATTTCTTAAACCTGAGAAGGACAGCGTTCTCAACAGCGGAATTGAACCAACCAATTCATCAGAATTTTACACCAAAGCTCAGTTCAAGCGAATTTTTGTCGTTTTTATGCATATAATATTTAAAATAATTCCAATAAAATAATAACAATAATTGCTTGGGGTTTTATGAGTGGTTACCCTTAGCCATTAGTATATATACGTTATGGTACTTCGGTGATTTTCATAGCCACAAAAAGGGAATCACAGGAATATTTGGTTTTATCAACATTTTATCAAAAAAGCATAACTATCTTTTATTAATCTAAAAATATTTCATTGTCCTTTGAAGAATTTACCCCCAATGAGAGGGCAAAATCAACTTAAATAACTGACGATAGTAAAAAATAAAAATATGGAATAAATAATATATCTTAAATATCGATCAAAAAAAATATCTGGACCTAAATCACGATGGAAGACGACTCAGAAATGTACCATCGTTACTCGAACTGGAGAATGGAACGGAACCACTGTCCTTGTACTTCATCTGGCACCCTCTTCGACGGTAAAAAGTCACATTTTCCGTGCCAAAGCACACAGATTCAATCATAAACATAGGTATCAGTTCACATTGAATATAATAGTTTTGTAAAACCTTCTTAGATAAATATTTAACTAATGCAATTAGGTTCCTCATTCATGAGCAAAATAGATGAAATATGAATGACTGCATTAATAACGACACACATTTTCAGATGACTAGTGTTCGATTAGAAGGGAGGAAATTAATACCTTGAGTAGGTTGTTCAACAAATTATGCGATTCATATAAAGGCATAGAGTGGAGAATTGCGTCAATGATCTTATATCTAATGACTTATGTGAATAACGACGATGTTAAGTTCATTAAACGAATAATTCTCTGTAGAGATGCATATTATCTACATGGCAATAATTCAGCATTATTTGCTGACAGCAATGCGAGACTGATCTCGGGTGACAAGAGCCACTTACAGTTTGAAATTTCTAATATCCACCCCAAATTCCGTTTCGTGAAAAATATTAAAAATACAATAGTAAAAATAGGCCCTGCACCAAATGTGAAATAGCTTTTCCTGTGATAACGAAACCAGCCAGGCGAAACAAATAGCGTACATAATGGTAATCATAACGTGCAATTGGGAAAAGCTAAACAAATATTTCAAGCATACCAAGCGATTTTCGAGTGTTTTACTGTCACCGCGGAAAAATGAGAAATATTTTTAGATGAAAAACGAGAGAATGAATATTTAAATTCAAGTGATCCGGTTGTTTCAGTGGCCAGTGGGCCGCCGATACTGATATTTGATTCGGCATATCGCGGGATAACACTGCATACATTTCCTTTCGTCGAAGTATGAAACAGGAGGCAGTTAATTGACGACAAAACAACACTGATTTAAAAGGATTTAAATAACACAGATTCCATCCGATAACAGCGCGTGGGGTATTGCAATGATTAAAGCAAAGCAACAAAGGAAAAAGTGTAATGGCAAAAAATCTTTTTGGATGACTAGACGCACAGAATCAACACAAATGCCATATAAATTATCTGATCAATAATAACCCGTGAAATATTAGCATTACGGTATATACCAAAGCATTTTTTCCCGAATTTGGAGAGACCTTTGAATTTACTGGCTAAAATGTTACTTGAAGCGGATCTTAGCTTTTAACCAGCGCGTTGAATTTGAGTTTTCATCTGTGGTTTAAAGTCTGCCCAGAAAACATAGACATTGATTTGATTTGATTTTAATTTATTTTATGCTTTGGGTTTCCCTATAAGAGCAATACATAAATAACATCGTGAGTTCTGCTACAAAAAAACAGATAAAAAAGAGCATCTAGCAAACAAGTAATCAATAATAAGGCAAAACTACAAACAATAAAAATAATATCAGAAAACTGAACTATAATAATGCTATACATTTTGTACAATTATTACAGTAGCTATATTGCATTTATTAGTCCTCATTGAAACAATAATTGAAAAGTTTTCCCTCAAAAATTGGTAAAGAGGTAGAGTTTTTCATGGACAAAGGCGATGAACTCCAAAAGTTTGAGCCAGATATGAGAAATGATTTAAAGTATGCGTTAGTGCGAGGTATTCGGCGCATCAGATAGGAGGGTTCAGTCCTGGCGGGTCTAAAAACAGAGACTGACCTAGTTTTAAACATAGAATATAAGTAGTCCGGGTTTTTACTGTGAAAAAGAGCATAAAGAAAAAAGCCAAGTAAATATTTCCTCCTAGAAGATATCTTAAGCAATGACAGATTGCGCAGGTGGTGAGAGATATGTTCACCTTTGCGGAGGTCAAGAATAAATCTCACACAGGAATCCGCTGAAGCTTATTTTCTAATTCTGAGGGAAGGTCATTATATACTAAAGCACAATAATCAAAAGTTTGGAATATGAAAGTTGAAAAAACCATTTTACGAGTAGAAATTGGTAGAAGAGATTTATGTAATTTTAATTGATATGCAGTTTTGTTAACTTTAGACTTTGAGACTTAGAGACTGAGCGGAAGAAAGTTATACGGAAGGAAATGAAAGGTTAGGAAGAAGTGAAGAGAACAATCCGGCGAGAGCATTAGCCTACTTTTCATGAAGGGTGCAAAGGGGACAACCCGTTTCCCATTTGCCAACAGAAATTGCACTTCACTTCTTAGGAAATCTACAAATGCAAACAAGCAAACAATACCAATTATATCTAGATGAATGATCTTACTCTTTGAATATAACTGATGAATACTATAGGTCTTAAGACCCTGGTCTTGTCAAATATGAAGCAGTGTGAAAGTAAAAGATGTCAGGTATCAGTTGTAATGTCCTATTTCTCAGAGAATAAACAGTAAAATGAGGGTTCTAGCTTTCCAGATTTCGACTTGATGCAGAGAGGAGATATGGGTTTATGAAATCTTGAAAAGAACCGTTAAAACCTAGTCATACCATGATAAAGCTTTGGTGGAAAATTACTATTCTGGTTTAATAGTTCTCAAATATGCACATCAATATAGCCAATGTATTCATCCCCCACTTCTGCATTTGTCTCTTTTGACTGATGTTCCCCTCCTAGCAGTCCCCACCCCGATATCCGATCCATCACGTCATGTTGGATGCAAGGCTGCATCTTCTAGGGAGAATAATATTGTGGTTTCCCGTTGCCTTCCACATCGCAGTACTGCAGCCGATTGTGTGCTTCACTCTCACCCGCAGCTATGAAATTTGATACCGGACCGATCCTCATGATCTGTTCCATCAGTGCCTCACGTTGAAACTGCTGCCTTTCACCATTGGGGTATCCAGGTGTTTTAGGGTAGGAGCCGATTTCCATGTTGTCTCGTTCCGGAAAATTCGGAGAATATAATCAAGGTATTCATGGAAACAGGCAATACTAAGAATATTTTCTTTCAGACGGACTTAATTTGAAGACTGGCATGATGCTGAGTAAAATAAAAAAGAACTTCCCCATGAATATCTATCACTAAGGCGAATCATAATCACTGTACCGCGATATGTCATCATATACACCCTTACTGGCCAGTCAAAAATTAATCTTCCAATGGAACATATGACCATCTTCCATGAGATTTTCTTTCGATTTACCGGCTACGTACCCATGTATACTGTTGGATCCAAGATATCAACAGACTTTGCAAGCACACGGTTTATACACGCGATTCAAAACTTCCGTTTTGCAATTTTTTCCAATTAGTTGCATATTTGCATAAGGAATATGATTCAATTGAGTAAATGCTGGAGATAACTGAAAGCCAGAACAACTAAGCCACTGTAAATTGTGATTGCAATAGATTTGTTTATTGTTTTCCATCTGAAATCAAGGTACGCGTTTTTTATATCATATCTCCCCACTTCTATTGAAGGACTATGAAGAATGCATGGCTTGTTATTCATCTAGGTATTGCCAAGAATGAGGTAACTGATGAAATGTGAAAAAACCTTAAAAACTTAAAGAAAAAGGACAATTACCACGTCATTTAGGAAGATATCAGAGCATTTAATGTACCTAAGGGATAGAAAGTATCGCGGCACCCTTTAAATGGAAATAATCGAAGTGAAATAAACCCCACTTTAGCCGTGAGGGCAGGTAAAAGAATAAAAGTCGGTGAAGAATAAAAGGTAGTAATTGGTCATCGCCAGGCGATAGGCTCGCATTCTCCTGATACATTCGTACCACTTTTCAATTACCAAGTTAACTCATCGTTATAATGACGGCAGGCGGAAAAGGAATGCTTTTTACCAAGAGGCATTCTCTAACTGAAAGTAGTAAGCTCTCTGTCTCAAGACTGAATCACGAACACCTTGGTAATACACTCTTATAATTTCTTCTTGGCGAAAGTTTGTCAAATCTATTTTTCTAAAGAAGTAGACCTTAACCAGCAATTTTATGGTATAAATTGCATTAAGTTAAAATAACTACTGGTATGAAATTACTCCATGTATTCTGATTTTATAACAAAAACCCTTTAGTGCTTGAAAATAAGAATAACATTTGTAATTTTCCACACGACTTTGATTATACAACCGGTTTCAAGACATTGGTCATCTTCAGGGGATAAATTACATGGGTGGATTTATTACAAAGTTTATTCTTATTTTCTAGCATGGAAAAATTTCACAGAGTTAAGGCCGAGCATGTTTCAATTACCCTTTAGTTCCTCTAAAAAGGGCAAAAATCAGATTTCATTATAAACGGTGGGAACACCACACAAGTCAGTGGTGTACCCACCTTTTTCAATCAATTTAATACTTATACGACTGTAAATGGGTGATCCTTTACTACTTTTTTAAATTATTTATTTCCTGTATAGTAGCATTCGTGCACCAAAATATATCTCAATTGTGGAATGAAACTGCGGAAAAGAATCTGTCAAAGTTTGAAATTTAAAATAAAATAATTTTTATCGCTATAATTCAGTATATAATGACACAATTTAATGCCTTCTTCTATCTAATTGATGATTATTGAAATTAGGACCAAATATTCCCAGGCCATATTCATCTCCAACGCGTCAAACCGAGAGATGAGTGTTGTCAGTTTTGAGTTTTAGGCACTCCAAGGGCTAAGGTTATTTTGGACGATATACCTTTAGTTCTCGAAACTAAGACGATCACGACACCCATGCCTGAAGATGAATTTGAACCCGCAACCTTTGGAGACACCTTACCGACCTGGATTTTACTGGCATCTCTAAAAAATAATATCTCGATAGAAATTGTTGCATCTTTAAGGGTTAATATGAGAAAAAGAAGGTGAACAAAACACGAGGAATTAGGAAATTTAAAATTATGCAATTTCAGTGAAGTAGGACTGTTATCACGCAAATTCACATCAAAAGGTAATTACTGAAAAAAATAGATATTTACTATCAATTCTAGATAGTTTAGCGTATTGAAATGCCGGTCGTATTTTTCATTCATTACGCGTCTAATCATTGCCAAAAACCTCGGTTTGACACTGCAAGGATAGGGATACAATTGCTGATGACCAAGCACGGAATTTATGCAGAAAAAAAATCTATTTTAGGATGCTAGGACTCATTAGAACGGGAAAACCACTATACAAGCGTTACACGTTTGGTGCACGAGATAGATAACCGTCAACACTGAAACTACATACTTTGCCCTCTCAATTACGGAGTAACGAATATCGGTGACACAATTTCTAATCTCCAATTCTCCTCAACTGATTTATTCCTTCAACGTCATTTACATTCGTGGGGGAAATTTTAATCACCTTCGGCACTGATTGACTGCGGGAAATGGGCCATCAGAGAGAAGAAATTTCTCCAGCGGGACACTACTGCACAAATGATTCACAGTACGTAGCTTCAATGAACAAAGTTTACACTGAGCTTCCACACATCAAATTCGTGGTTTAATTTAAAAAGGTTATCACTGACCTGTTTTTTAGGACGACACGTAAATATAAGAATTGAAAAAAACATGAAATTTAATTTTTTGCGAAAACCTATGAAATATAGCAAAAACCAAGAGTGCTTACAATCACACAGCTTAATAAAGGCATGAATCATATAAAAAAGGTACATTTAACGGTTATTTTGACAGTAAGTGACTATGAATACTTAGAAACATCAGACCGCACACGCAAATCCTTATGAACTTATGAAAATAGAGGTAAAAAAACACACATATTCAAGATCCTACTAAACACGCATCCACAACGATAATACAAAAAATATGCCGTAGTGCTAGGGAAGACTATAGGAAAGAGGATGAATATGAACTACTTTGATTCTAGGCTTCTTCCACTGGGGGAAAATTATAGAACGCAGCATTAATGAATTGATAATACGTCGCATTCGCGTGTTAAAACTTAAACTTTTAAACGCTAATGATTCAGAAAATGTGCAGGGAAGTTACTCGGCGTAGTGAATCAAAACCAGATGACATATATGTAAACATTTGAACGCATTCGCAGTGAAATGTCCGGTTTGGGTCACGAAGGGAAGAAATGCCATCAATTAAACCAACTCTCGCTCCCAAAAAACAAAATACGATCACGCCCGCTTCCACGGCATTGATTCTTGAACCGTGCAATGTTTCGGTCGGTTTTTCGTGTTTCAACGAGCCGAACGTCGCAGTTGACAAGCCATCAGACTGAGGAATACAAATGGACGATTATAATCGGCGATCATTTGACGCAGTCCCTCGACAAAATCGGGCGTGCAACTCGCGGTAGGGGACAAAAACGAGACAAAAGAAAAACGTGGGGCGACATTGAAACGTGATGTTGTACGCTCCGAGCTAGCGTGTGTGCGGTGCGGACGAGAGCGGTGATAACTGGTTAGGAGGCTTAAATTATTCGGGGAACCGTCTCGCCGAGAGGAGCGCCAACACTGATGGAATTCCTCGTGCCACCCGGATTCACCCGATTGATATATATGTATATATTAACGTTCGAAATAACTCTTTTCCTTTAACGCTTAACGTTTTTCGCCAATGGCGGATCCAAGGTTTCACTGAACGGCAATTTCACCCGGATGGCGGAAATCGGATTAGGGCATGTTCGCCAGAGGAGAGTAGGGTCAAAAACCACCGCGTAAATCTTTCCCGCTCGTAAACTACTCTTTATTTCAGAAACCATTGAAAGCACAAATCGCCTTTTGACGGACTAATCACGACGTATTTGGATCGACGACGAATGACAACGATGTTAAAAGTATATGTCGAAGAGAGGTAATCCTAGCTCGAAATTCACGCTCTCCCCGATGGGAGTGACGAGATGCTTCCAGTTCATTAAGGAAATCTCCCGCGATATCGTTCATTAACCAAACCCTTTCGGTTTTACCTACTAGTCGTATCATCCAGCTCTTAAACTTTTGTTCCGTCCTCCTGAGTAAATAACAGAATCTTCATTGAAATTAGGTATCTTTGGTTACTATTAATCACCGAGTATTGCAATTTCTTGAAATTTGCAAAGATGCTTCAGTACAGAGGCACCATGTAACAAAGCCTCATTCGATCTTGTAACCAGAATGTAAAAGAATAATCTCGTCCACAGCAAACCATGTAAAAAAAACATCTCCATTCCAAAAATCAGAAATTATTCCAGAAACTCCGTGATCAGTTAGTATTGTCGCTGCAAGCTCATGCGGCGATTAAGAGAATTTTTTCCTCTCTACGTATCATGGGCGTCAAACTGGATTACAGAGCACAGACGAACAATCATAATGGAACGCGATTCCCAGACTGATGCGTTGCACCATACAGACGCCGAAGTACTCCATCAATCCTCTGGCATCAGTCAAGGTTTCCGCTCGTTTACTCTGCCACTCGAATCAACCACGGTTTACCATGCACGCAGAGCAGAGCGTCTGACGTTAAAGTACAGCTCGACTGCAAACTAGTATAGCCCGGTTGGAACCCATTGAACCGCGACGCTTCCGTCTCTGCATTCGATTGAACTTGCCGCGAGACACGATTACAAATTATGTGCATACATCCTCGGCCAAAACCCGACCTGCTCTGCCTATTGTCATTCTGCTGGCATAATCCTAAATGCATATTCAGTCGCTAGGAAATTCGCACCCCGGGCGCAGCTGCCATCGATGTTTACTCCAAGGAGATATGCTCAGCAATCCTAGAGGACAGCGAGTGTGAACGTACGTACCAGTAAAATTGTACAGCGAAGAGCCTAATTGAGTTCAATTTACACACTTTGATTCATGGAAAAGAAGCAACTTTCGAAAACCGGCCTCGGTTACGGATCTTCATAAGGCGTGCGCTTGCCTGATCGTTAATTTTTTTTATTTTACTTATTCCAGAGAAAACGTGATCTCCATTCTTAATTTTTCGCCCAGCACTTCAAATCGCTTTTCACAATCAGTGGAGCGATTTTCAAAGACGGTTATTGTTAACCCTGCACTAATATATGCGTAAGCGATATCGTTACAGATTGCGATAACGCGAAAGATATATCCGTGATTCCGTACCAGGTATTGGTAATTTTGTAAAAGACTGAATATTCATAGACTTCCAAGTTTCGATCACCAAATTTGTTGTGCGAAAAGGCATGCTACCGTGTAAACCGTTTTGAACATACCTTACGCTAAAAGAGGTTGTGCGTCACATTACCCGAAAACTGATGTACCCTTTCCACTACACATTTTCTAAGGCTCTACTGGCTATGGTACACTTTTGAAGCATCATTAACTTTAATTTTTTATTAAGGTTTTAAGCGACTACGTTTGGAATTCCCATCACTAACAGAAACATTTCATGGATTATGATACTTAATTCCCTTCAGCGACTCCATCTCGACTGTTAAGTGGATCAATCGAATGAGTCACTTAAATTGGAGTGGCTCCTGAATGTCTTATGTTGTGGAGTGGTTGCATGTTTAGCGCCAAGGAAATGGCTCATGGGAACGTCGTATAAGTCTGTGTTTTCCTAAATCGGTGAAAGCAAATATAATATGAAAAACCACATCGGTTTTAATCCCAAGGTTTTAGCAGCGTGCATTATGCAATTGACTGATTAATATTATAATTAAATTCGTACACATGCTTGCAATTAAATATATCAATACAATGATTCACAGAGGCAAAGAAGATTTTTAGATGCAGTAGTTACTATAAGGAAAGGCAACTGACACTTATGGTGATTTACACCATAACTAGATTCATATATATTCAATAAGAGGTTAGAACTAAATTGTTTTTGAATAACTTCCAAAATTAGAATAAGCGCTCTAAAAATATTTTCGTGCAAATATTAAGCGTGGTAAGATTTGGCAGTGCAGGGTTTGGAGTAAGCTCTTGGTGTCAAATATCTCGGATTTATTCTGGCACCGCTTCAAGGAACTTGATATCTTTAGTCATTATACACTTCATGGAGCTCTAGACAGTCATAGGATAGAAATTATTACAAAATGATCCATTGGGAAGTTAATAATTTAAATAGTAACAATATTAAGCAGAAAAAATATTGTGAAGGATTTATTGATAGTCAGCTGTAGGGAAGTATATAAGCTACAAGAAAAGTCTTCTCGGGACACCCACTGAAGGTTAATCAACGCTCATGAAGACGATGGTAAATACAGTTGCCGGAACGTCGCGACGCGTCGGTACCTGAACTACGAACCCGGAGAGAATTTCGAGTAGAATCCATTTCTATTGTCAGACAAGAGAACTTCATCCTTCATACATAAGCTAAGGATTATCAACAGTAAACGCTATTTCCGGGCACATGTCGTCTCCTAGAGTGCTCTATATCCGTATAAAATATGGGCGCAGATACATGAAAAACCTAGAAAAAATGTTTAAAACCAGATGAAATAAAAGTAGTTTCTACAAGGCTACCGTTCTCATGAAGTGATGGTTAATGAGGATTTATAAAAACGGACCGATGGTAAAAAAGACGAAAGTAAATATTATGACTTGCAAACAGCTGGTAGAGTTTACATATCATGGAAGTCCCACTGACGAAACTAGGGTGAGTAGCATAAATATCAGGCGAAGCGTTACACGGAAGGGTTTCTTAAGGCATGGATGATAAGGTTGATCGCCATAGACAAGATGAAAAGGTTAATTTTAACTTCAACGTAAAGGTAACGCTGCATGATTTTGTAAAAAAATACTGGTCCAGCTGGAAAAAGGATGAGCCAAAATTGGTTTTCAGAAGCCGGTTTGGAGAAGAATGTTGTAGTTTGGCTGAATGGATAGGAAGACAAGTAAGAATGTGATAACTTAGTGAAAGAGGAATGTAATCTGTTTGGAGACATTCAATGGCGGCAATAAATAGAATGGAGGATATTTGAAATGAAAACGGTAATTCAAAGAAGGCAAAAGATTTATTTTTGCAGTTGAAGTAAGGAAGCGAGAAAGTGAGTGGAAGGGAATCGGTATGCTGGACTGCTTGAAGGCAGACTGAATAAAAGAGGTATTTGGATTTTGCAGCTGGAAATAGCGTGGAAGTAAGGAATATAATGAATAAGGTATCAGAATATACCTCTGGAGCACGAAACGGATTCTTTGTGATGCATTGACGACAACAGCAGCGGGAAAGTCAGGGCCGGAGACATCTTCTGTAGCATAGAAGGTGCTACAGAAGAATGGTGAAAATAAAATAGATAGACTGAGTAACTGATGAAGAAGACATAAGAAGATTGAGAGAACTAAGAAGTTTGCTGAGATCTTTATGAAGACGATGGGACAACATAGTTGGTCACATCTTGAGACGTGATGGCCTGATAAAGACAATCGTTGAGGGAGAAGTGAATCGCAAGTATGGAAAAGGAACACCTCGCATGAGATATATGGAACAAGGGGTGAATGATGTAAAAGAGAGATAATGTTAATATGATTAGGTTAGCTGATAGAAAGAAGCAGGTAGAAGGCAGCGTCAAACCAGTCTAGGGATTTTTGACTGATTAAAATGAGCTAGTACCTAGTTATTCAGGAGAGGTGACCAACAGCTAGGATCATTCGCATCATTAATGACTGGTGGGTAATTGGTCGATGGAGGGATTTTTCAGGAAAAGATTTAATGAACGCGGACGTCGGCATTAGCCTTATGTTGACGAAGAGCGCTTAGGGGTTCTCGGTTCCATCCGACGGACAGTGTACTGAAGTTAAATTGCTCACCACACAGCAAATAAAGGGACCGGTAAACTTTGAAAAATCTATTAGAAATATCTACCAATGCCGGCTTTCGATTCGGGCACCCGGGATAGAAAGAAATTACCGAACCAATCCGCGAAAGATTAAACATATGAGACATAGATTTGTTAAAATGTTGTGTATTAAGCCGAAGTTCATGGGTGCGGATTTACAGGCGTAAACTATACACAAAGTACACATGGTAATAGAAAATCGTAAGGCTATTACCTATGATTATGATGGAGGTGATTGTTAGGGTGCATTATTTGAGCATTGAATTTTCACTCGTATCGGTTAGCAGCTAGCATTCGTAAAAATAGAAAAGGCTAATTAGGACGTAGTTTCTAAGAGGAAAATATCGATAACTGTCGTCACCAAAAGATATTGCCTACGATGGAGAATGCGGGAGTAGTAAAAGGGGTCGCCTTGAGGGCAACCGATCGACAGACAAGATGACAGGAGGAAGATGGTGACGCGCCACTGAGACAACACCTCAACGATACCTCCCTCCTCCCCCTCCCAACCCCTCATCAATCTCTCGCTGCTGCGGGAAATACGCCGTCTTTCGACATCCTTAAATATATCCCGCGTTGCTACGTAATAAAATATAATCTCCTCCCGAGCATGCAAAAGACTGGAGCTTGGCTTAATTAGTCGTTTCATCCTGAGACTGTCGTCGACTACGAAGGCAGCCTTCGCCAAGTCGTTTATTGGCAATGATGCCACACGCAATGGGTCCCATCCAGCGGAATAATTAACTATTTACATCATCCAATGGGTAGTAAATAACGCCGTGCCTGATTTGCCATGTCACATAGTTCTATCGCCGCCGAAGAAGGCAAGACCTATGGCGATCACAATCCGTCGCTATGTATCCACTGTAGAAGATTCCAACTCATATGTTTATGCATAGAAAATAGTACTGACCATAATTTACCCGTCAAAACAAGAAATTATGCGTGGGGGAGAGAGAGAATGAAATTCCAGCATGCATGTTGATATTAATTAACTACACTAGTTTCTGCAGTATTTTTAATGGATTACGTACATAGGAAATGTCAAGCGCAGATATTTAGGTGATGGTAATTTAGTCACATGTGATGGAACGCATGTTGTGATGCGATGAACTTAATTACCAAATCTGCTCCACAAATAATAGCCAATTCAACTCATAAAGATTCACTTCCAGGCATACACAGCTTATCTTCTTAATAGTTAATTTTTCGGGATCCACTGCTTTCATAAATAAATCTAAATTTTTGGTTGTTTGAATATTTTTTAATTAAAAAAATAAAACTTGTGACTGCTTTTCAATGATTCCTAATGCACAATTTGACATAATACTCCCTAACTGTTACTTTTTATGTTTTAATTTTACTTCATCCAAATAAAATGGGTTTGACATTTCCCAACCAGAGGACAAGCATTTTTTTATGTTGTACCCAAACCAAATAAATCCCAATTCAAAAGAAGATTTCTTATTTTGGACCTAAAATTTTCAATAGCTTACCACAGAGAATCCAAGTCAATATAAACTACAAAACTTTTTTAAAGCAGGTGAAATTGTGGTTATTTACTATAACAAGCATGATTATGGAGTTAATTTAGAGGTTGTTTGCAATATATATCCTTTGTTTTTATTTTACTATGTTTATTATTATTCCGTGACATGTTCTGTTTTTAACTGTAGGTATATGTAATTTCTGTAACAAAGTATTCTTTTTCCAACTGGAGACAGTTTTAATATGCGAATGTTTACTAGTATTGCTGTATATTTTGAAGGTGGCTCGACCAACAGGCAAATCCCTTAAGGTTCACCTAAAGCTCCAGATTTTAATTATATCTTGTATTGCGTATACCTTTTTCGAGAAATAAACGTATTATTAAATACGTATCATTATTATCAAATTATAATTATTGCTAAATATGTATTATACCGAGGATTCATATGCAATACAACGAGATACTTTTGGCCTATGCCCTAAAAGTGCCCATGAGTATAATTTAACTCTTGAAAAAAAATAAAAAGGCAAAACATAGCATTTGCAATTATTCGGGGGTAACCGAAGGCTAAGATCATTTGCTTTATAGGTAGAATGCGTTTGGGGAAGGCATTTTTCAGAGAACAGAGGGAGAGAAGACTGAAACCCTGCCACGGTCTGAAAGGCTTCAAAGGGCCTACAGTTGAATATCCCGTCAAACGGACCGAGCATCGAACCTGAAGAGCAATCCTAACTGAACTCAGGTAGAGACTCAGGCTCAACTAATTGGTGAAAAATCCCTACCACTGCCGGGACTGGAACCTGGGTCAACGTGATAGGAGGCTAGTACTCAAGTCACCACATTATCCCGAGACAGTGTTTACTATGTTTATTATATAACATTCGTAACATAACAAAAAGTTTATATAACATGTTGCTTTAGAATTCCAATTCATATGCATTATGCATCAAATGTAGATCTGACTTCATGTCTCATGTTTTGAATAAACATCCTTTGAACATAAGTCTTTTACGTTCGATAAACCTATCACAATATCATTGGACGCCAGAACGTGGCCCATTCAAGCTGCAAGTCTAATATAACGTATTCACATTAAAGTAGAGCTGATGAGTCTTAGAGAATTCACATCTGAGAATCGAATTCCACAACGATCTATTGTACCTGCATATTAGTGTCATAAAATAAAAGAATCTCTGCAGTCAAAGCTTATCTTCATCATGCAAACAGCTTTGAAGAAGTACATTCAGAATGCATTCTTGGCTAAAATGGATGTCGTCACCTTTTTCCCATAAAATATTATAGATACCGCAGGATAGCTCTAATTTACAGTTGGAAAGCCATTTTTTATGCGCACTCGAATGCATTTGCCAAAAGCGAGTGAATGCTTATTTACACTCCTCTCACACCGAAGCGATTATCTGATGCGTGATTTAATTCTCCGGAGCCAGAAAGAACACTCAAGGACACCTGATTCGCTTTAGAAAGTAATTTAAGATTTAGACGGCTTCCATATAAAAAAAGAAAATATTCTTCGACTATTCAGTCTCAATGAATGGTTGAAGATATGAATTGCTGGGTATCTGTTCCGGTATCTTTCGATGATAACATGATATAGTTACCCAAGATGCATGTTCTCGTGAAATTGAAGTTATCTCATCAAAAATAATGAAACTGAATCTATTGGGACACTAGTGTATGCGAAATATTATTCTCAAGTTCGTTTTAAATAAAATTAAATGACCTAAAATTAATGTGGCCAAAAAAGCTAGTAGCGAGGATAAAAAAGAACACATCCATTTTCCGATGATTACAAGACTCGTTAGGATTTACACGTACCCTTTTCATTACTCCTAATAATAAATTGTTGATAAATTGAGGCATTGCTTCAGTGAAACGGAAATAAATCATGTTACGCGCCTCTTCTCAATGTTGACATTAGTAGCTGGGTTTAAAGAAAAGATTTTTCGTTTAAATATGTTTTTCCGTTAAAAAGTTTTTAACGGTGATATCATAGATGAGGTTCTTAAAGCCTTCGAAGAAGAGAAGGCAGCTTTATTAAAGACGCCATCCTTCTTCACTAATACCATGCAATGATGCGCAACTTGCCAATAATCATTCAAATAATCTCCTATGAACGTTAAGAAAGTATTTATCAACTATTGGTAGAGCAATTTAAGGAAATCTTTAGACCTAAAGGTTACTCACATGATCAAAGGTGGCTGATACATTCAATTCAAACAATTTCGAAACTGATATTCCCGACATACACACCATATAACACCAGGACTAAAATACAAGCGACTTTAAGAGAAATCACTGTCATATCGAGCGATAAATTAGTTCGTTTTCCAAGTAAAATAAAAAAATCCTATACAAACAAAGTATGTTTATTTCAAATACATAACACAATACTTCGTTATAAAATAGCTTTTTTTCGGTGGAAAGAGTACTTCATGACTGTAAGTGTAAGTGTACATGAGTGTAATTTAGAGAAAGCATAGAGGAAAATAGCACCTTTCTAACAAAACATTCCAGTATTGAAAATATAAAAATCTAAGGAAGCATTTTGCTTGTACTCATTGAAGTTCATTCAGTTATTTCAATCCCCCCCTTTTCCCATGTTCATACGTGGAAAACAAACACTACGCATATTTTTTACACAAAGTATTCCAATTCTGCATTTGTACAAGGATTTTCTGAAGGGAAACAAGGAAATAAAGAATTCATAGACCTTAAAGGAAAAAACCTGCGTACTAATGACGTGGCTACATCACCTCGAATTCGCTTCCGGACTTCCCTAACATCCAATTAGCGTACTACATAATATGACGGTAAGCTCATAAATAATTAAATACTATACATTTAAATGAGTTTAATAAATGAAGTTAGTTAAATAAAAGAAAGGACAAAACTTGGGCAAATACAGCCCTGAAGAAACGCCATCAGATGTCGTTTATTAATAGCAGACGAGAGACACGGAATAAAATTTGAAATGTTTGGCTTGCAGAAGCAAACAAATTAGGAATTTACCTTAGGTAAGATGAATTTTGGATAAAAAAGGAACCTCATAGAAAGTTAACTCAAAGGTATTCATTCATTTAATGCTCAAAATTATTGATTTTTATTATTATTTAAGAAAGCGAATAAATACGAGCACTTGTAAACTTTCAGGTAGAGAAAAATAAAAAGTATGCAGTAAACACCATAACTAAAATAAATTGCAATATATAATATGATTCTAAATCAAAGTGGAAATTACTTTTCTTTCGGTATGTCAGTTAGGGCTGCTACCTTCAGCGGTTAGCTAATGTTTAATAGCTCTTCTTTTCGAACGAAGGTATGGGATGAGCAACCGCAGATGTGTCGAAAACAAAAATCAAATGGGTTTTAGGGCTGTATATAGAGTTAATGTCGCTCAATATGGTACCAACAACGATCAGAAGAAAGTACTAAAAATACCTCCGGCATTCTTGAAGCAATAATACGCGAATAGTTGATTCTCAATTTCACTAGTCATCAGCCATGTAACTGAAGCAATGCATTATTGTAAGTCAGCACATTTTAACACTAGCATTTTGTCAGCTCATTACAATCATTGGCTTAATGAACTGAGTTATTTGGTACGAGTGCTAGGAAGAGACTTCATTTTAGTACCTTCATCCTTCACCAATATCAATTATACGCACCCACTTTACCTTCCCATCTCCGTCTGGCATGACTAATCTCCTTAATTTCATTCCAGTGTTTCAGTCTTCGGGGCTCAAGGGGGAAGGGAGAGAAGCTTTTCATCTATCCCGGACAGAAAGTCTACTATCCATTTATCTACTTCTTACCCTCTACTACTACTTACCAGTAGTTTTTGTTCTATTCCAACGTCAGATGTGTCAATGCGTTTTATGCACCTTGTGGGGAATCGCGAGAATAAAAGACTTGATCCGGTCGTAAATGCCGATTTGCCGGCGAGCTCGAAAGCGTGAAATCGATAAATCGACGCGGCAACAAATAAATATTCCAACTTCGCCTTCCTTTTCCGAGACTTATTTTTTTGGCGCCCCTAACTCACGCGAATGCCAAGAGGAGAATACCCGCCGATGCACGGGAAACGGGAGAGACAGAGAGAGAGAGAGAGAGAGAGAGAGAGAGAGAGAGGAAAAAAGAAACCGAAGTGTTGATGGCTAAAAACGACCCTTCTTGCATAACAAAATAGAGGATACACAACGATGTGTGATGGCACAGGAGAGAGAGAGAGAGAGGAAAAAAAATAAGATGGAAGGCCGAGAGGAAGGGAATAAGGAAAGCGCAGCTCGAATTACATTTAAGGCGCTCCGCGTGCGCGTTGCGTTAGAGAATCGTCGGCATTCGTCACTCCTACCTACCTCTTTTTTTTCTCTCTCTCAATAATTTATGGTTTCATGGATTTCCAACCTCGCGGTCCGGCTGCATGGTTACGATCTCATTATTATAATTCGATAAAAAGAGATGCGCGTCGCGGTGGTCCAGATATCCGACGACGCATACCCCGGCGCCAAGGCGACAAAAGACTATCGGAGCGCGAGAGTGCGACGTGAGTCTAAGTGGAAATAATAAATTAGCCATTAAAAAAAGAAAAAGAAATGAGACCACACGCTTCTGAAAATCGTATGACTGGTATGTGAGGAGCAAGATCGATTGACATGGCTTCGCACCACCTTGAAAGGTGCAACAAAAAGGTGTTGGCACGGAAGGCGCGTGCCTACAGGGCGGGGACGCGAAGGGCATGCAATTCCGCATATGTTTAAGGACAAAGGACGTTTTATGCATGGGAGACATTTTGTCTTGCGTATTTCAGCGGGAGTCGCGTCTGATTTGCGCGCTCCCTTGGGCGGTGGGAGAGGGAAACACGCAGAGGTGACAAGGGTGGAGTGTCCCCGCACGCCGACCAGTAATAATCCCTTTCAGGGCTGAAAATTCCTTCGTTGGGAGTTGGAAGTGGGAGGGGGAGACGTCACCGGTGATGTTTCCTGGGACAAGACAGCGTTTGCGGCACTCGCATTATGGAGATGAAATAGTAGAAAAAGCGTAATCAGATAGCATAATCCTTACGCTGAACCTCAGGGACAATTCTTCCGCCTTTCCTGTCTAATTCTACATTTTTCCGCCGCAGAACAAGACGTTCCATCTTGTTCTGTGGTAATCAAGTTTCTGCTTGACACAAGGCAGTACGGATCTGTCAGTCCAAGGATTCATTAGTTAAGCTTTATTTTTTCCTTTATTAGATGGAAAATCTTTTCATTCCTTTGATTCCGAGCAGCAATTCAATTTCTCGGAATGCCACATTATTTGTCACTCCCTATGTCAAACGTTGAGGATTTTTCGAAGTAAATATTTATATTTAATTGGATTTCGGGCAACGAGGTTTAACTTTTAAACAGTAATTACAACCATATTACCAATAAAACAACTCTCTTCAGTTTGGAGAACTTAATAGAAAAAACACATCATTCTAACAAAATTAAAGTAGCCTTTTGTCCATACGTAAAATTGTCACAGAAAGATTCATTCAGAACGCGATGAATCCTTGACTTGGTTGCGGATGATACTTTGGGTGATAAAATGAGATCGTTTTGGCAGAGGGTTTACCAAAGTCTTGCTGACCCCAATATATGACTGCACAGTACAAAATCCAAAGTTATATGGAGCCTTTGATTTAATCTTTTATCCCCTTTACGCCGATAGACGCTCGTATCAGTCTTCTTGGCGATATCCATATTTCAAAGGGGATATTTATCAACCTTCCAATACGAAACTATATACCCTTTTCTCCCCCAAGGTATAATAGCAACTTGGAGACAATTCAATCCTTATAATACAATTAAAATGGAAACAACTAGTATATAACGTCGTATCTACAGACTTTGCAGCTACCTACCCAAATAACCAGGTGTGCTATTTGCTTCCAACGGGAATCCGACTAGCAAATATCTATCTACCTCCTTCTAAGTAAAAATGTTTCATCCAAATAAGTACTTACATAATTGTAAATGATATAACAGATCCAGGTTTGATGTATTTGAAGTATAAATACTAAATGAATCACCATTCGCACTTTTCCACTAGATTATCGACATACAGACTCATCTTTAGGTACAAGTACAGGAGTTGAAACGAGTACTAACAATTAAATCCCTGCAGTAAGGTGTGAATGGAGTATTATTAAATTGATAATGGTAATAAAATGTAAGTAGTAACAAACATTATCAAATCTTCAGTGAGATCATTTCAAAAATATAAATAAAACCACACCGTCCACGATTCGATTGACTAAGAGCGATGAAATTCACGAATATGTAACATCTGTTGCAGAGGACATAAATAATTTAGTTTAGTTAATATCCGTCAGCTAGAATAAATTCCCGGCCTCCATACGCCAGGCTAAGGATTCAGTATACCCATAAAGCTGTCAACTTCCTTCTCACTAACAATAACTACAAAACAAAACAGGATGAGTTAATTTCCTCATGCAATGAAACGTTTCATTACTCCTGCCTGACAGCTGCACTCCTTTCCATACTGTTCTGATATTCCCCATAAAAAATGCAAGCTTACCAATTAGTGGTTACTAACATTAGAAATACGTTTAACTGCCGTACATACTAGCGTAGAGCTATTTAGACAGCGCAAACTCGTGAACATAAAATTCCACGATCATTGTCGAATGAAATATGCTTGATCGGTAATTTATATTTAAATTCAGTTTAAATAAATCGGATGTATCGTTAAATTGCAGCCCAAATAAAAATTATTTGAGAGACATGGGGATAATACAAAATAATTCAGAAATCACTGCTATTTAGAGTTGTGAAGTGTCGAGTACGTCGCATCAAAAAAAATAATATTTCATGCCTGAAATAATACCACTCCATTAGAAATGGCTACGAACATTTTTTCAAATAATAATTGAAAGAAACAGCTTCCAGAACTATCATGAGAATATCATAGCTGAGAAGCGCTATGGAAATAATGATCCCATCGGAATCTGAAACTTTCAAGCTAAAGTAAATATTAGCCTCTAATTGTGAGAAAACTTTCAACTGCGATTTTCGGATACTTAAATGTAATTTATACAGAGCAAATCCTATTTTATATCCAGAAATAGTTTCAATAATAACTGAATTCATTGCCAGATAATTGGATTGGACGCCATCCGTTCACATGATTACAAAAATCATTCGATGGTTGATCGCAGGGAAATTTTAAGCTCGTCGTCTGAAAGGCATCGGGATAGGATTATAAAACCAATGTTTGTTAGGAACAATTACTATATTTCATTTAACCAGAGAATCTTTCCGTGGACGAAATTGCGGGACTGATTGGCGTTTTCAAAGAAATCAGTTGCTAAAAGAATTGACTTAAGATGCATATATAATCCGCACCTCAGCAAACGAGGTAAAAGGGGGTCATCATCATCATTAGTCAGCAATCCTAAGATTGGTTTACCGCAGCTCTCCACCAAATTTTTCTATCGGCTAATTTCTTCATATTTATGTGTTTCTGCTCTTTCACCTCCTTCATCACTTGTTATATATATCTCATACGAGACCTTCTTTTGCCGTCCTTTCCGTCCACTTCAAGGGGGTACACTAAGTTTAAATTATCATTTTCTCTATTAGTCGAATGACGCAAAATATAGTTATTTACGATTATCCCTCTTCAGATATCCCTGGCGATATGAGTCATGATAACGTATCCAGAAAAACCCTCTGTGATAAGTATATATTTCTCTAGGGGATTTAGTTTCTCATTTTCCCATAGTATAATTTTCGCAATCAATTCAAACCTCTAAGGCGACAGTTTACAAGCAGATACGAACATAGCTCCGCACCCACGACGTATCAAATATCGTCGTCCTTCGATAAAAGGTGATCGCAGGCCGCTACAAGCAAATGAAGAATAATCACTCAGGGCATCGTGATGGACCAATGACATCACGCTCGATCGCATGTGGCGGGAGGTTGCGCCTGAGAGTCTGCGCTGTATGACTTATCGCGATGACGCTGCCCCACCAAGTGCGTAGGCTCACTTTGGGGCGTCCTACAACCTCATTCGGCTGCGTGGGTGCCCAACACGAATAGGCGGTCCCTCGTAAACAGGAGACGAGTATTCAGAGGCGGGGGAGAGGGTGGGTGGGGTTGCGGGGGGGAGAGAAGTACGAGAGTGGGTGGGAAAGCCGCATATCAACCCTCTTGCGTTCGCCCGCTCGGCTCAACCCAATCCTGTCATCTTCGTGTCGGGTGCGCGCTGCCATGGACGACCGCAGTGACGCCATCTGTAAAGGCCGTCCGAAATATGTGTGCGGCCAGCATGAGACAAAGAGGGAGGGATGTGACACCAGTGTGTCGGGGCCGAGGTGACGGGGGACGTGGATTGTGTTGGGGTATGGGGGCGCTGTCAGCGAGCATTCCTCAACCCTTTCGACCTTCCCTTCTCCCCTTACAACCCTTCGCCATCCATACCTACGGGCCGGGGGAGCAACTACCCCTTCCTCATATTTCTCCCCATCCCTACCCTCTCCCGACATCGACTTCCTCGGTTGAAACCTCTCCCGGGCGCCGTCAACCCCCATTCCTCCTTCTTCCTTCTGCGCCGCGAGGTCTTATGGTATGTCTATTGACGCAGCGATAAGGCGGAATGCAGGTCCCCTCCCTCTGTTGGGACCGATCTGTTTATAACTGCGTTCCTCGGCCCCAAAATCGCGGACGCTGCCTCTCCGTTAGGGAGGGTTGGAGAACACTGGCGGAAGCGTTTAACACTAAAAAGGAGCAATGGCAGAACATGAATGTATTTAATGAGCGAAATCCGTGAACTAATAGCTCTTCCTCAGCTTCTTTAGGAATATTTCTGGAAATCAACGAAACGTAACTTTATAACGGCCCATTTCAAGACAAAATAACTAACTGTTACTACAAGTATAGAGGTCGATTGTGGGATAATTTTGAGTAAACTCAGACTACACAATGATTGAGGAATAAATTTCATGAAATTGAAGAACAAAATGCACGTCAAAAATCCTAATACATAACAACTTATGAAACTTATTTAATATATTGTAACCTCAAGAAAACCAATTTTTTTTGTGATTTGAATCTATTATTTTTAATCTTGCAAGCAATAGATATTATTACAATAAGTAGGTTTCGATGTAAGATTGGGTATAGATGTCCCTAACACAATACAAGTTGTAATGAGTTTTTATTGCAAAAACAACTCGCAACAAGTAATTTCTTAAGATGATTCGGCGAAAAATATGCACTGCTCGATTTAAATATTAAAGTAGCTGCAAAAAAGCCTCCAGAATAATTTATAGATATGAATTAGATGTGATTTTTAGAGATATTCTATTATTTAGCGATATGATTAGATTAATTAGTGTCAGAACGCTAGGAGAAAGTCATGAATGTACAAGAGGAAAGGAATGAGCGGGTGTCACAAATTGTATGTAATACACTGAGTAAAGGACGAATAATACGTATGAATTAATTTGATATTTATATCAAAACTAAACTTAAAACAACGCATAACTTTTAAAACATTTTCAGTACTTAAAACATGAACATTATTTTTTGAAAACTTGACGGTTGGTGACCTATCTCCCCCTGCCACGCACCCTTGTGGCGATACGTGGAATAAAATGTAGACTTACACTACTGTGAATGTGACTATGCTGAAGAAGATGGAGAAAAAGTACTAATATGTATCTATCGAAGCAACAATGTATCGGAAGGTCACTTTATTTTAAAAGAAATTTTTAAAAACTCTACCATGTATAAAATAAGAATTCAAAGGCCTGCGAAGTGTTTTCGGCAACCTTGCTTCAAACGAATCGAATGAAAATAAATTATACTGAGAATGAAAACACCTTAGACAATTTAATTCCATTTTACACTTTAGATTAATTAATTTAGTAAATGGAATTTAATTTCATTCAAGTTCACGTAATCCCATTGAAAGTCCAATGCTTGGTTTTCAAATATTCCAAAAGACAAACAATTTACCATTTCTTTCACAGTATTGGACAAATTGAAACTTCAGGACTTTCAATACAACAAAAGTTTACCCTAAATTTAAAACCCCATATCACAGCATAGTCACATTATTCCTTCAATATTCATTTTGGTATGGTTAACATTGAGTTCAATAGATTGATACCACGAATATAGGGATAAAACTTTTGTTAAACTTTTGAATAGTAGTAACAGTCCCTCGTCAATGTTTACATTAATAATAATTGTGCATACAATTGATGAGTTATGAATAGTAAACAGTACGAAATATACACCTTCGAGCATATTATGGTTAATCATGCTTTAGCCTTAAAGATTAAGTTCTAAAAATTTTAATGAAAGTATTTCCACTGCATTCCGGTCTATTTCCTGGCATCGAGGCTCTTGGGGTTAACAAAACCTAACTAAAACTTTCGCAGGATAAACCTGGTCATGAATCATGGAACTAGGACACAAATGGAAAAGAGGTTATGTAGGGGAGCACACTTTGTTCTAATTTATTAACAAAACGCTAGTTTTAGTTTCAGTTTCATGCTAAAGGGCCAGGTAAACCTGCCAGCCCAAGTGTGTATGAAAGGTTAGCACGTACGAAGAAAATATTAGCCAATATCCATCATCAATCCCAGCGGCACCACGGATAAATCGTCATTAATTGACTTTTAAAGCCTTCGTCCTAGAACAATGCGCCCAAATAATCGATCAGCCTCCTTTGGACAGCGTGCAAACTCCCGAGGTCAATCAGATTCATTCCTCCCCGGAGGACAGAGCTACGGAGCGTAACAAGGGACGCTACACGACCAGTTGGAAACGTACCAACGGAAATAAAAAAAAGAAATTTTTCCCCGCAACTTTTTTCTTACCTTGACTTTTTTGTGCTATTGTTGTTACTACTACTAAAGCAATACAAGTGAAAGGAATTATCATTTGGGGCATCTTCGTCCAGTAACGCCAAAGACTTGAGTTTCCTTGCCAACGTTACTGCGGGGAGACCGAGTCGCTCCCAAGTTTATCGGAGGAATCAGTTGCACTGTATGTGAATCACTTAAGCTGCGGGACCATTAATGCGTAAATTTCTGATCGAGACTCCCCTGCCCCAACTACGTGACTGGCTGACTCCAAGCTGAAACCGTGAATCGTATAATTTACATGCGCAGTGTGACATGGCAATAGTTTATGCGAGCAAGTGTCATAACAATCTTCCTCAGCGGCCGCTTCGGATAAGATTGATGGGAGGAAGATATTACGTCGGGAAAGATATAAGGCAAACTTTCACGCATTTTCTTCTGGCTTTTTCCTTCATACGCACATTCATTCCTCCACGTGTCGGTCACACCAGTGTAAGAAGCTTCTATCTTGAATTCTAGTTTATATGCGATTTATCGATAATTCTGCCAGGAATCAGTCGATAAAAGTTCAAGGGCGCGATCACGGAGCTTCCTTTCATGTTGCTGCCACCGTTATTTATAACTTGAGCTCCAATAGAAAAGCATTACTCTCTGTAGCTTCCTTAATACTCCCTCTATCAAATGAAAATAGTTATATGAAGCACTACAAACCTGGTCTGAAGAAGGGCGATCACGTTTTCACTCTCCTAAGGACAGCTAACAAAAATAACGTCGCAAGCTTGCAAAGAACCGTACTGATCTTGGATATTTTATGTTATATAATTATTTTCGATTCCCTAGCAGAGTGATTTAAAGAACACATCAATACCCACTCACCTTTTGCAATGGGTGAGGAAGTAAATTATAAATCAACACGCCATGATCTCTATCTTACGCACTAAAACACTGTGGGATAATCTACACGGTAACCCAGGAACAATAAATCAGCATAAGGAAGCGCTCTTAATTAAAAAGAAAATGATTCTCCTGAATAAAAGAGGTTAGGTGTAATGGAGTTTTTTTTACTTCTCTAAGAGTGTTAACGAAAGACATCAAGTTCGTGAGCACACTAGCAAAGAGTTGAAAGAGTTTGATACTTAAATAGCGTAAATATAATGCCTATATATTATGCCTAATTGCTCAGTTACATTGAAAGCTGACGTCTAAAGATTAGAGCGCTGGGTTACCTCCATGCGGTTACAAATTGGTAATTTACTTCAACTTCTGTCACACCGTATTTCATTCTGCCACCATAACTAGCTTCACTGGTCGGATTGAAAATCTAAGGAATGCAGAGAACCTGTGAAAAGGAGTCAAGCGACTACGCCATCAGGTTTCGAAGTATTTACGGAACAAAGCGAAAGCAGCTTACCATGGAGTATGAACCAACTGAATCATGAGCTTTAAACAAATAATTTTTTTATTGCAATTCAGCGACTGACTTTCGTTTTGTAATCATATTGTATTGTCTACCCTCCTTTCAATTTTACCGGAAATAATACTCGATGAAGGCAGCTTTTAAATAACAAATATTATGGTAATATGCATAAATTAACTAATTAACCTAGATTCCTATGAATATAGTAGACAATTAACCATTGGCGTAAGCCTTCTCGACAAGAATGGATTACATTGAATCGTTCAATTCGTCCAAACACGATACATTAGACGTCAGCATTAAGAGGAGAATAGAAAAATAGCGGCCAAGCAAATCCATTCCATTAAAGTCATAAGAAGCAGCATGATAGGTTTGAAGTTCGGGAAAACATAATAATAATAATAACATAATAAATGAATTGGTGACTAGTTCTTTAATAACCTCAAGGATAGCGAACGAACCGCGAAATAGTCAAGGTGGTTTCCCGGGTAAGAGAAAGTGGATATTTTATTCTTTCATGAGGAAATCCTACACGTGGGCTATTTCAAGTATTTTAAAACTGTAACTGCTATTAAAGTTTTATAAATTCCTAGTCGCGCGAAGACTACAAGAAGAATCGCAATGCGTATTTTTCAAGCAACAGACGCAGCACCTCAACTGTACGATCACGATATTTTTTCCGTGATTGACGAGGTCCAGAGGGTGGATCGTAAATAAGGATACAGAATATTTATATAATCAATGACAGGTTAACCAATGAACAGCCACCATGAAATGGATACTACCACGTAAGATATCTCATGTACGGGATCCATTAGAGTAGGTCCACAGGCAACCACCTTATCATAAAAAGAATACTTAAGTTAATAAATGTGCATTTACAGCACTTTAATTCGCAAAACGTGCTTCATTTCTCAAGACAAATGTTTCAGGTCATGGTCAAGAGCCGATGATTTTACTTTCCAACGTAACCATGGTCATGAGCAATAATATGCCCTGTGGAAATTGCAGTGCAGTATATCACCATTCCAGGCACAAGAATACGACAAATTATGACTGAGAGTCATCTACGAATATAAAATTTGATTCCCATTTGATAATTTACAGTTAAATGCACTAATGTTTGAACAGCAATAGATCTCAAGCTTTCAGCCATTAAGTAACAGATAGGTAGATTAAATGGCACTTGCTTCATTTGGATGCAGAAAGAAATAAAAGAGCTTGATATAAAGCTGATCTCAGTCAAGTTATTAAATCTGTATTTGATAGAAGACGAAATAGTCCATAGGGAGTCTAGAAAAATCATAATTTGCAGGAAAAGAGGAATTGAGATTAGGTAAATCCAGGAATACTGGAAGCTGAGGTGAGGAATTAAACCGGAATTCAGGGTAAAGAATATCCGGAGGGATAATAGCTGACAAAAGGAAAAAATACATTAGGTTAAAAGTGATCTTCTGGGACCATGTCTCAGGTAGTCACCGGGTATGTCCCACTATGGGAAGGGTCCTAATCCGCGACCCTTTCCCGAGCTCCGAGGCTCATCGCTGGCCTCTCTCCTCGACCAACGCGGCGGGGGGCTACGACAGCGAAAACTAACCGTACCCAGTATAATTTAAACTTCAACAGCTACGTCATATTGCAATAAATACCAGTTTTCATCTTATTCCTGATAATCCTGCGAGGAAGCACATCTTTTAATCGTCGTTCTACGATGAAAAATAACATATTTATAGATATCGGTAAAAATGCGGTGGGCGACTGCCGGAAAAATGGTAACCTCCAGTGACATGGAGGTGGTTCCCAGTCCCAGTAGATCACTTTTAACGGTTGATGCATTGTACTGAAGGAAGCCATGGAAATGAGAATAATACAGAGGATGAAGTGCACTCAGGATAGGAGGAAGCTTGATTGGTCACCGTATGAAGTTAAAGTCCCTGCCACACGCTCAACAAGTCGGTCGGAAAACTCAATAGGTCGAGGGATTGGAACTCACCTTGCTTTGTTTGTCTTAGGATTGAACTTAGGTTAGACAGTTCCATACAGTCTCACCAGTTGGAGCTTTTTACGACTTAATTCCAATTCTACTTTATCAAAGCGTAGGACCATTCGAGGAAATAGGTGTTTACGGGGAAAATTACGTACAGCCAGAAAAACTAAATACCCCATTTAAACCTACCGTTTCTCGTCAAGCGATCCAAAATAATAAATTCTCGTGGGAAGCATTATGGCCATGGGGAAAAAAAATTGGCAAGCCTAGCTGTGTGGTCACCCCGTCTTTAAACACATGACGCGCTCCATTGTGGCGTTCAAATAGCATGGGAATAAGGGAACGATCTGGCGGCCGAGATTCAGTGAGAGTTCAACCCGAATCCCGCTGGGAGAGGAGGGGGGGCGTGCCTATACGCTCACGGCTGCACATCACTCAACCACTCAGCTTCCGCCTATACGAACTTCGCTGCACTGGGGAGGGAGGGGGTTGGAGAGGTCGAAGCGAAAGCAGGCTGCACGGCACTCGCGACCACCCGCTGAGCCGCACAGGTGCATTTGCGCGAACCCCTGAGGGGTACGTCGACCTCCTCCCACACACACACACAACACACAATCCCTCTCCCGCCCGACCAATTCTCCGCCGCTGCTTTCTCCGCTGCTTGAGCTGACCTTCAATGCTGACATGCCAACATACCCGCCCCCGCTTCACACTCCCGAGGGTTCCACAGCGCGAGAGAGAGAGAGACGCCTCGACTCGCCGCATCTAGGCACGGGCTTGCTTCATTTCCTTCGCCACGGCAGACCGCGGGGGATTAGGGACGCCAAAATTGGAAACCGCGGGGGGGTGGGTGCGGGAGGGAACTTTACGATTACTCCGGATTGGTTCGGTTCGACGCGTCAGAAAGCTCAGGAAAGTTTGCAATTAAGCGATGGCTTGGAACCGCACCGGAACTTTTTAGCAGGTCAACCATGCTCACGGGTAAAAAGTGGAGGGCATATCGGGACCTTCTGCGCAAATTTCCCGACGAGATGGTCAAGCACGGTCTCTTGGTTTTTGAAAAAGTGCAGGTGGTAAGCGTGACAGTTAGCGCCAGAGGAAATGTCCTGTCACTGAGCCTCCTTAAAACATGGCCTCCCTCATTCCTTACCAAGCCAAGCGGATTGAAATTTAGGTCACTTTTAGCACAGTAAAATTATCTTATTTCAAAACGGCCAAGAATATATTCCTTCATTTCTAGGAGATGAACTCGGCTCTGATGCCATTGGATGGGGATCCTTCATTTATTCGAAATTTTTTTTATGATTTACGTCCTGTTACATTAAATGATGCCACCATAACTTAGTCAATACCTTGAAAACTTCAGATTATTAAAAAGTAGGTACATGGAAATCTATTTATAAGGTTGCCTCTCTATTTTTTTCCCGTCTCATACTAAATTCGTGATTTTAAAAAGTTAATAACTGTTAGAATAACAAATAATTTAACATTTTATTTAATAACATAATTTAAATTTAAAGGATAATAACAACTGAGTTATCTCTTATAAGTTTCAAAGCATTCAAATAATATTTTTTTATCCAATGTGTACATTGCTTTAGCAAATTTTCACGGCTACCAGTTTGCTAAAATCATCAAATCAACCATTATGTAATTACTTATATATATATTACGGCTCAAATTTTCATCAACTATTTTCTTTTTGAAAGGAAAAGTAATACATGTAACGAACGAGTAAATCATTGTTTGCTTTGATATTTACGTCAACTTTCTCACGTTGGGAAAAATTCCTTTCGTCTTCCGAGACTTCCGCCATAATCCGTCAGAGGTATGACCTAATATCCTGTGTCCTCGTTCTAATTTATAATTATAGGACACATCGTTATTCATACTTTCTCTACCGAGCATCTCCCTTCACCCCTCAGCTGAAGTAGAACACCGCGTCCGCTTCATATAACCTTCGACTCTCATTGGAAAATCCAATGCACACCCACTGCTGACCATTTTCACGCTAAAGAGGACTTAGCATTTACATTCAAACGGCCCGGTAATTATTGTCTGTCGTTCTTTACCCAGACAGGCGGGTGGCGGCGCTGCCAAAGGATTTCAAGGGACGGGAAGGAAAGCAGTCACTCGCACGGGAGTGCCTTTGTACAGGGGCGAGGAGGATAGGGGTGGTTAGTGGGGCAGTCGGTGACATGGGGGTCTATTCTCGTTCTCCTAACCTGCCGCGAAACCGACCAAACTCGCCAGTTTCTCCCGAACCCGAGACGTTGGTATTCCCTTTGCCTTCCCGAACGCCGAAGGGGAGATATTCCCTTCCCGAGGTTAGGCTCCACTAATCAGGTTGCAGGGGCGTATTCCTATTCTGCCCGAGGTAGGTTTCAGCCTCGGGATGAGTATCACCGGCCCGCAAGCCGTGATACGGGTTTATCACGGGACCAATATGGGGAGTGTTAATGTTTATGTTGGTGGTGTTGTGTGTAAAGTTCAGTTTTATTTAGTTAGAACATGTCTGTTGATATCACTGTGTTCAACAGGAATACTCGATGAAGAATTTTTTACTCTGGGAGCTTGTGTTTTAGTGGATTCCGTGAAGAAAACGAGCTTTCAAATTTTACAAATGTTTGTTTACGTCGTAGATTTTCAGAAGTTGCAGTTGTTAGAAGTTACAGTGCTTAATAACCTCATATTTTGCTGTAGTGTTTGTGTATGAGTGAATTACTCGAAGGAAAGTAACGCTCATTTTATACAATACAATAATACATGTATTTCCCCAAATTGACAGTGCTAATTACCTCGTATTTTGCTGCCCGGTGTTTGTGTACGAGTGAATTCCACGTAAAAAGATAAGGTTCGACTCATACAAAAGTTTGATTAGCATCGTATATTTCCCCAAATTTTTAGTGCTTGTATTGTAATCTCTTAATTTGTTGCAGCGTTTTGCGTGTGAGTGAATCACCCGAAGAAAGTGAACACTCTTTTATATTAAAGTGTGTATTCATATAATATTTCCTTAAAACGTACAGTGCTTCTGAAATAACCTCTTATTTTGCTGCAGATTCTACTTCACGTTCAAATCGTGAATTTCACGAAGAAAGTGAAGGTTCAACCTACACAAACGTTTGTTTACAACGTAACAAAAGTGTGCACTTCTTCAATAGGCTCGTGATAATCGAATTAAATGCTTTGTCTGTGTGCAGTATACGTGATGGTTAGCGTCGAAGAATCTTTTATAGATAGCAATAAGATTAGTTTCGCAAATTGTTTACCTTTGTGTATGTGTCATGTCTTTAACGATAAAATGATGACAAAAAGTCGTAAGATGATTGCTTTTTGTGCAGTTTCTTACGCTGCAGTTTTGTTTTCTGTGGAAAAGTATACTTATGATTTGTGCCAAATTGGACTAATGAAAACTAATTGCTAATAACAATCAGCTGGGACATGACGATACTTTTATTAAAGGTCCTTCCTTCGTGCTGTTTCTTGCAGTATTTGGCACAGGTGAACCAAAATCGTCAGGATAAATCAATATAGTTTTAATTGCATATTAGCAGTTGTTTGTGAGTGATTTTTGTTGGCCTATGAATGAGTTAAACGCATAATGTAAAATGTTTCTTTCGTGTGCGACGTTATGCTTGGTCTTTTGCCTTTTGTTGTCAGCATTGGTGGAATGACGTGCAGGTCCGTTCGTTAAATATGTACAGCGACAACTGACACAATAAATGGAATCACCTTCGTTGAAATACTTACTGAAAAAGTTCATAATCTTCTTTGGGAGAATGAAACTTCTATCCATAAATATTCATGCTGTAATATACATCTTTTACGATGAATCATCTTCCTCAAAAAAATATGTTGCCATGAATTTTCTTATTTTGCTTGAATAAATGAAATATTTTATCTAATGTACGGTTGTTTGCATTGGCTCATTTATATTCCTTCGCCGATAGTACTTAATTCAGGCAAAGATGGAATATTGATTACTAACGTTGCAGTGATTTAGTAGGCACTTAGGCAATGCCATGTCAACTCAACCAAGGTCTAATACTCACAATCTATGATTTCAATAATTATTCAGCTGCTGTAATGATGCTATCAGGTGCAGTGTACTGTCTCCCTTGCATTTGGCTCTAGTACTGAAAATAACTTGTCTATTGAAGGTATTTATCAAAATGTTTCGACCATATGTTTGACTTTGCCTTTCCATTAGGTGTCATGAAGTTCACTGCAATTTCGCTCTTATCAAGTGGTTGAACAATACACCTAATGTACCATCTGCTTCCAATCACAACTGTAATTTCAGTTCCATGTTTCGGTATACCAAATAATCCTGGTGCATGAAATAATTATTTATATTTACCTTTTTTGTTACTCTGAACTTTGGCAGAGAAAGTTGACTGATAAATAACTTATTTAATCTGACTGGAAGAAAGCAGTGATGACTTCTTGCTCCCTTTATAGTTTTAGGATTTTTGAATGGCTTATTCAGTTTTGATTTCCAAATCTCTTTGTCATTGCAGGAAACCTGAAATGACTTAATGCCCACAATAATTTTATCAGGCCACTCAATGAATTAAATTGTGTCAAAATATGTTGTGCACTGGGTCGTTGTAAGCAAGCTCTGGCAGCTAATCGTTTCGCAGTTGCCCCAATTCCATCACATACACTTCTCCCTTGATTTGTTGCAAAAAAATGCCACTATGCAGACAAAGCAATGTCTGAAGAAAGCAAGCATAAGTTTTGAATGTTTTTGAAGTTTTTATACTGGCTTGCAGCTTCATCGCAAAAATATTTCCATTTGTAATGTGTGGATATTTCTCCTAAATATATGCTATCACTGTTATGATAAACACATGTACTGATGCAGCATCGTGGCTCAAGGGATCACTGATGACACAAATGCTCAAAGAAGATACTCTTTATCTTCTTTAGCATAAACAACAAAACTATGGACTGTTATCTGACAACTGTCTTTGAAGAATCCCTGCATTGCATCTTGCACAATGAATGAGAAATTCTCAGCACAGTCAAGTAGAATTATGATTTCATTTCTAGCCAATTCTTCTTTGCCCTGACTTAAAAATTTTGCCTGAGATACAGAGATGAAATGATGAGAGGTAAGTTGGTCAACCATTTCAACAAACCTGTCCACGTAACCATGTGTATTCGCCTGAATATTCTCAAGTGTTGTGAGATCTGTTTATATCTACTGAGATTACATGATAATTATATCTTCTCCTAACTCATTAGCTAAATGCCTGCACAACATTTCATGCGGTTGCTCTTTACCAGGACATTGCTTACACCTGTCCATCATGCACTGATTATCATCTATATCACAAACAAGACTCTTTATGGCATCTTTATATCCCATTTTAATTGAAGAAAGTGCATCTATCATTAGCTTAACATTTGGGTGCTGCATATAAACACTCATGGAATGGGTACCTCTTGCTCCAACAGTTACACACCATTTAGGGCATAATTGGCAAAACTTAGACACTCCTTCTTTTGTATGAGGGTACTGTTGCTTAGAAATGCTGTACAACCCTGACAGATTACACAAAAGTAGTATTTTCTGAACGTGGACTCTCTGCCCTTCAGTAACTACACTCATGGTATCTTTCTTTCCAGAACAAATGTGGCTGAACTCATCACTTTCATAAAATTTTAATACAGCTTGTTTAACATCATCAGTTAGCTGTTTCCCCTCCTTTTGGGTATCATCAGGAAGTATGCCTTTTCTTTTCCTTAATTCCCGAGCTTGCTTTACTTGGTATTCAGTCACATTAAATATTTCAACAGCTTTGAATGTAGTCCAACTTGATGGTACCGAAGTAAGTATTGACAATTGCTTTTCGCAGTTTGATTCAGCATATTTATTTTTTAGATCCTCTAATGTTAGAGCAAAATCTGGACATTCATCTCATTTTTCCTCAATATATGAATCATGAATAACATTATGAGGTACATCTTAGCATGAACTTACTTTTTCCTCCAAAAGTGAAGTCACTTTCTGAATTTTTTCCTGGTTTAACCTGATCGGTTTGATTTCCTCACTCTTGAAATTTTGATAGGGGAACAGCCAAGACCTACAAAACGTGAATTAATGTACTCCAAACTATCTTCATGCTCCATAGTCTTTGGTGAGCAGTATGCATCATGAACTTGCATGTCCTCTAATCGAGAAACAGAGGAAACACATCGAGGACAGAGTTTTTGTCCAGGCTTCACAGTTTTTCCACAGTGAATTTATATTTTTCTTGCTGTCTGCAAGCTAATTTCCCCAAAGCTCTTTATATGTTGAGTGTATTTCAAATGGATTTTAGCATGACCGCTGGAGGAATGCATATATTTCCAAATAAAGACACTTGTGGTGGAGGCAAACCTGTAAATGTGGTGAAATTGGTACTGTAGGGGAGGTAGCCAAGAAGCCACTTCTCCATAATAGAATGTCCAACGGAAGATCATGAAGAGAGTAAAGAGTTCACGGGTGTAGGTTGTCTTGTAACATTAATTTTCCAAGTATTTCCCAATAAAGCAGGCCTCATGGCACTCCATTGTGTAAAATCAGCCAACATCAATCAGAAAATCTTCACAACATCATAGGACCTCTAATTTTATAAAAACAATTGTCAACAACTCTGTCATTCACTGTCAAAGATTTTGACTCAAAGTGATATGTCTTGCTTTCTACTTGAGAGTTAATGTGTAGTAACATTGTAAGAAGACATTTGTAAGGTTAGTGGAAATGTGAGAAAGTAACAATACTGATGTCTCTGAGCATGGAGAGGCCCATCAAAAATATTTTTTGGTAACACACACTCATGCGAGCTCACACAGTTTATACACTATAGCAAAGTAGTTTTTCTACACAGTGGTAAATTAGAAGATAACACAGTCTGTCTCATGTTCATGATGCAACAGGAACTTTTTGCTGCTGCATTTAAAACAGGTATATTGGGTGTTATGAATTGCCAAGTCAAACATGGTCAAAATATTTTGAAAAATACCTTCAACAGACAAGTTATTTTTAGTACCAGTGCCAAATGCAAGGGAGATAGTTCACTACATCTGATAGCATCATTACAGCAGCTGAGAAAGCTTGGAATGGCTATCATCAGGGTTATGGAATAAAGGTATACATTGTTCATAAATGTGTCCTCTTTTTACCCACTGGCAATGACAACATAAATTCAATTATTACTGATATGTTAGCCATTTAGACTCATTGAACCTTGGGGTATTAGCACTAGTATATTAACTGGACATATTAAAAAAGTAATGTGTTTATAGGACATTTAATTCTCACATCCAACACACTTACATGGAATCCCTGAAACATGGGTGTGTTAGCCTAAGGTTTTATATGCACCATTAAAATAAATTATGGAGACACCATTAGAAGCAGCTTCAAGTTTATATTTTGTCAAAGGGGGGAGACTGTGGCATGTTGTTCTGAAAAACTGTCTGCTACTTGGTGTCCCTTTTTTGTTATTAGAAATTGAAAAAGTGGTATTTTGCAACAAAAACAAATGGTGGAGTGGTAGTTTTCAGTAAATATATCAACAAACTAGTCCAAAATTAACCAAAACCCCATATCAATTCAAAGTTACCTATGTTTTCTATGCTTCTTCCAATTTTAATAGCTTTACCATGTTAAATGTCATTTGCTCTTGTGTCTGAAAATCTGTGAAAACTGCCATGTTTCAATATTTATATCAAATATGGTTTCAAAGTGAGATTCTTTGCCATAGCGTTTCTAAAAACTATAGTTGCATGTCTATGACTCCTAAAAGTTTTATCAGCTTTGCTGACTTACTTTAGTTTTTACAGTGGTACAGAAATGGTTGATAAGCACGATTTGATTTGTGGACATATTATTCTCTGTGACTTGGTGTATAAAAATACTCATTTCTTAGATAGTATTTGCATTTTGGCTAAAATATTTAGGATTTTTCTTAACTAAGGTTGAATCTAGCTACACGGAAAAAATATTAAAATCGGAGATTGTGGGTGTGGAATTCCCCAAAAATTGGTTGAGTTGACTTGGAATGACCCACTTATAAGTTGATGAATGTTATTGCCCTTTTGTTTCCCTCCATCGCCCTTTTATCATAATTGTATTTTGTTAACTTCAAACTATTCAAAGCTGTTTTGCCAGTAGTTACTCAGGTATTTGGGCGGATGTTCTAACTTCATTTTTCGTTCCTCATTATTCTTGCGCTGACCGTAAAACGATGATGATTTACGGCTGAGTTTATGAATAGTTTCTCGTGAGAGTTACACACATTAGCTCTATATGTAATTACGACTTTACGAATCTTAAGATTCGTTGAAGATTGTATGTCTATTCATTACGTTACCTATCTGTGGTATCATTGATAAATAAACAACTTGACATTAATAGCAAATCGTTACATTAACGACAACAGCATCAATGGAGAAGGCAATTTGATTTTAAGGCAGCGGTTGACGAGAAGCGACGGATTTGTTTGGAGGCCTCAATCACGTTTTCCTCACTTCACTTGTCTGCTTCTCCCGAGCTCGGACGCTCGGACGGAGCGACACGGAGCGAAGTCCCGGAGGCTCCCTATTGGTGGAAATTGATGACGTATCGGGCATGTCGTCATCGTCGCGCGGAGGCAGCCGAAGCTTATCACGGCCGGGATCACGGACAATAGGAATACTCAGCGAACGCAACCTCGGTTTCAGTTCTCGGGATAAATCCGCTCTCCCGAGAACAACCAGAATAGACGCCATGGGGTGGAGGGAGGGTGTACCGGTTAAAGGGGAAAGGATGCGACGGATAAAGTCGGGGTGCACTTTGGCCTTAGAACGGGAATGAGAGAGGGAAAAGGATATATGGGCGGAGCCTCAACCCGGGGAGGAGCAGGGGAAAAGGAAAGTAATAGGGAAATGATCAAATGGGTATGCTAGCCTCTGATCCAGGTACTAAGATACGCTCACTAGGTCATTAGCTACAACATTAGGAGACATAACGCTTATACATCGGAATATATTCAATTGTAACTTCCCAAGGACGAGGTGACGCATAAAAAGCAAAGTAAAATTTATGCTCCAAACTCCCTAGGAAGGAAATTATACAAATTCTGATTTAAATACCAGGATGGATCGCCCGAAATCACTTCCCTTACTTAAAAGCGAGAATTCAAGAATTGATGGCTAATTAATACAAGACGTTACAGTGAGCAACACAGTGCGAGATGCAATGCGAAAAATGAAACTGTACTACACTGAATTGTGCTCCTGCGCCCTGACCTTTCATTCCTACCCTTATACCTTTCCTCCAAGTTTGCAGTAGAGTGTGGGTACAGCCTTGAAAACCACAAAGGAAACTGCACTTTCAATGTTAAGCAAGGCGAAAATATCAAAGTGAAGGTAATCGCAAGGAGATAAAACTAGTGTTAAGGCACTTGCATGTGATGTCGTTTCAATCGTTACAAGAGCCATGCTAATAACTTGGTACTGAAGCATATCAGAAGACCTGAACAAAGCTGACGATGACATCATCAAAATATTTTTTCTCGATATATATTATTAAAATTTACAAGTGATGATGGTTAAAAGAAAGTCATTTAATACGAATAATTACAGCATATTTGACAAATGGCCATTGATAATTTAAATCAACTTTAATGTAACATTAACGCCTGAAAACTAAATAAACTAAATAATAAAGATCATCCATTATTATTATTAAACCTTAATGCTATATCCATCCTAACTAACAACTCATAGCAGTTACGGCATATTCTATGGAGCGAATTTTTCAACTGCTTCCTTGCGCATGTGTTACAGTTTTTCCGTTTTTTTTTTGCCCAAATATAACCGTAATTTATAAATGTTTCTTGATTGTGTTAATTTATCAGCCTCTAAATTTCACCCGCAATTATTAGCAGCCTGATACAAGGACATTTATCATTCCAACCAAAATCCATATATACTCGTAACCTTCCATATGATAGAATTAAACTGAATAAAGGTGTTCCTGCAGTTGAGTTACAATAACACCATATAATTGAAGTACCTTAGAAAAATACACCCTAATTTCTCCACATGAGACCCTTATGTTACTAGCAAGGTACGCCAACAACCTGGGCACTACCTATGACTCTATGACTATTTTCTCCACTTCAAAAGATAAGAAAAAATAAAGGCATTCGTCCTTCCATGATGATTTTGAGTCCCACATTTTGAAACTGCTGTCAAAGGAATTTAAATTACCATATGCATATGAAACTAATTATTTCCAGCTAGTGCATGGAATAGTAAATGAGTTAGTCCTGTCTATCCCACACATCAATTAAATCATGTTTTAGTCACCTGTTACCGAGTCTTAATAATGTAAGAGCTGCGTCTCAGCAACATAATACTATGCTTATTCAACAACAGTTAAGTCTTATTTGACATTTAGCAACTCAGTAAGAGTTAGAGGAGAGTAGCGTGAAATTAAGGAATATCTATATCTACGACATACCCTGCAAGCCACCTCGAGGGTGTGTGGCAGAGGGGGCACGCACATCAGGAACAATGGCACAACAAACAAGAATGAACAACACAAAACTAACTCCTTACTTTTAAAAGTAATTAGGAGAAAAAAAGAAAAAACTACCAAATACCAATCATGCAGGACACACCCACGAATACCATGCATGACTTGAAACCCGATACCAATTTCATAGATACTCATGCATGCAAAAAAAGCAATGCATGCGAGTCACACCTTGATTTGAACATGCAGGAAAAAAATACTATCGACCTACTCTGAATATTACCTCTATAATTATTACCAATTTACGCGATGTCTAACGTTCTGATCTCGAATCGTATGTGGAAAAAATGGCATTTTAAACCTGTCAGCAATCTATCTCCTTAATTTTATTAGAATTATCGAGCCTACCATAATAAGTCGGAGCTAGCAATATATGATTAACGTCATTAATGAGATGTCCCTCCTTAAATTTTCCCAGAAGATTAAGTCTATAATTCAGCCTGCGTTGTGACAGCGATTCCCATCCCAATTCGGCTAACATACCAGACACACTGCTTTCCGTATCGCAACACCCTTTTACATATCTCGCTGCTCTTCGTTGTACTCGATCTAATTCGTAAATTAAGCCTGCTTCATAAGGGTCCCTTATGCTCGCAGCATATTCTAAGTGTGGTCTAACAATTGAAAAATAGCCTTACTTTTCCCTAATATTCTTTTAATCAACCCCAACTTTCTATTTGCTTGACTGCACATTTCCCTGATATGTTTCCCCATGATAGATCCTGAGTAAGTGTTACTCCTAAGTACTTAACTGATTCCACGATTACTAATTCCGTACCTTGAATCACACAGTTTCTTTCTATCGAGTTTTTCCTATTCCAAAAATTTACTGTCACTTACTTTTTTATGTTCAGTTCTAGTTTCCATTTATCGCACCACGCCTGAATTGCTACGAGATCTTTTTCTAACGATGCCTTGTCTCCCGGACTGCTAATTTCTCTATACACTGCTGCATCATCTGCAAAAAGCAGACATTTATTGTTTACTACAACACTGCCGAGGTAATTGATATATTAAAGAAATAAAAGTGGGCCTATCACACTTCCCTGGGGTACACCTGATGTGACACTAACTATATTGGACATGATACCGTCTATAGTAACTCTCTGTTTGCGGCCATCTAAGAATTGATTAATTCAGCATACTAGTGTTTATCTATACCGTAACTTTCTAGCTTTAAGAGCAATCTGTCATGAGGTACTCTAACAAAGGTTTTTTTTAAAATCGAGGAATATCGCATCAACCTGAGCATTATTTTCTCCCGAAACCAATAAGTAGTGAACAAAGAGTGCCAATTGCGTTTCGCATGACTTGGATTTTCGGTTACCGTGTTGGTTATTAAATAACAAATTTTCTCTATCCAAGTATCCCATAATCGAACTAACTATTATATGTTCCATTCTCTTACACGATATCGATGTTAGTGAGATAGGTCTGTAGTTGCTAGGATCTTCTCTATTGCTGAATTTGAATAAAGGTGTAATATTAGCCATCTTCCAGTCCTTGGGAACCATGTGCTCAGATAACGATTTACGAAATATTATTTCTAAGTAAGGTGATATTTCTGATGCTAGTGTTTTATAAACGCGTGCCGGAATTTGGTCAGGGCCGGAGGATTTATTGGTGTTTATATTTTAGTTGTTGTTCTCTACCGCGAGGCTCAATAGCGATTTCAGGCATCGGATGTTTGAAATGTTTATTTAGTGGTTCAATTTGATCTAAAGTGCTGGAGGTGAAAACGCTTTGGAAATGTGTGTTTAACTTAAGAGCTTTTTACAGACTATCATTTATTTTTTCTCCATTATCCTCCCGAAGCATTTCTAGAAAGCACTCAGATGACCGAACCAAGGATAACAAAGAAAGGGAATTTGAAACCATATAAAAGATTATTTTTGTGAAATTACCATATGAAATAAATACGGAGGCACTCATCACATGAAATACGTAAGTGTGAATGCTACCAATGATTCATAAGTTACGGCACATGCTGAGATTCTCAATGGACGTCTATAAACTGGAGATATCATGATAAAAAGAAGGCTTAGAGAGTAGGCACACGTTTATTCTGGCAATGCTCTGATAAGATTGCACAGCATGTGCATAACAAGTTCTGCCAAAAAAGGGCTGCTCATTTCCGGACAATAATAGGCGATCAAAATGATTTATTATTAGCACGGAATAAGCGTTTATCTAAGCTGAAAAGGTTAAGGCATTCATTGGAAGAAAGGGCAGAGATACTGAAAAAGATTAAGGATTTCATAAAGCTTAAGTGGATAAAAATACCAATGGAAGACTGATAGATTTTGAAGACTGACTGAAGGTATTAATTAATTAGGGCAAATAAGGTGTCTCATTCAAGTAAATTTTTAGGGAGACTATAACAATCGTAAAAATATCAGACTATCATTATACCTAGAGCACTTCATATAAGCCAAATTTTTGATGCACAGTAAGTTTCATTTTGATACACTCATCTTCTGAAATCTATGTGGTACAAAGGCATTTGATGTCCTGTAGTTCTTTGACATTTTAACAATAACCATTTTTAAGGTCAAAAGGACTTAGGTCAAAAGTGACATGACAAACAATTGAGATTAGTTTAGTTACTAAAATCTTTAAATTTTATATCAGCACAAATACGTCAAATCCCCTCCGCGATTCTGGTAGATAAAGTGAAAAAATGAGATAAACTGGCTCTTATTGTACTTATTTTAATGGACAATGCATCGGCACGTCGGGAAACAAACGGTCAGTTAGTAGACAAAATCACTGAGTTTGAACAATAGACGTTTCTTTAATCTCATTTATTACAAAAAAACATAAATCTCACGAGGCTAGGAAGTGAATCCGTATACTCCTACTTCCACCGCTGGCACTTATTCACTGTTAAAGGGTTGATACGATTTTTTAGCGCAGGATTACTCCAGTCCGACAGTTTTGTCAAAAAACATGAAGGTTCATAAATCAATAAAATAGATTCAAAGATACGATCTTTGGTAGGTAGGTTTACTGGGTGATTCGTTTATGAAGCTTCTTATACAGTTTTGAGGTTGAATAGTTACGGCCCTGTTGGGTGGTGCCACTGCTTACACCTCAAGAACTTCCTGATTAAGATAGAACAAGATGAAAATAACGAGGGAGTTGATGTGAGATGCGAAGGAGGGAAACAAGAGGGGATTCGCGCACTGTTTAGATGAGGCAGAGCCTAATTCCCCCTCATCCAGGAGAGCTATGTCCTCCCCTCGCTCTCCCGACTTGAGGGCGTCAGGGCACAATGTTTTCTCGAACCACAAACACTCCTCGAAAACATGTTTCAACACCTGGTCGAGAGGAAGGCAAGTGCGGGGAGAATGTTTTCGCAAGGGGTCCAGCTTTCTTCGGTGGAGGATTAAGGTCCTCCTTCTCACCCCTCAGTTTATTTACCCCGATTATGAATGCTCTCACGCACATCCCGCGCCTTCGTCAGGGAGAACCCGAAAGTGGACGGAGAAAGGGATTAAATTCTCTATCGCGCGAGAAGTGGAGTATAGATAGGGTTTTGCTTGCCTTAACCTAACATGGAGTGATGTACCAGAATATGTAATCATGATGAATCAAAAAAAAACTTACTTCGGTCACTGAACTCGACTGCCAACATTTCGCTACGTGCTCAATTTCATAAGGATTCGTGTATCAGTAACGTAAAAGGAGGGGAATTTTAAGATGGCAGAAAGTATTGTTCGCAGATTATAAACTACATTTTCATTAAGAGTACACACTAGCTGTAGTGGGTATCGGTTTTAGATACACGAATGGCTAAGGTTATATTGTAGCGTCTAAGCTAAGATCATAATCTTAAGACAAACATAAAACAGTAATGCCCAATACGAGATTCGAACCCACTACCTTTGGGTTGGAAGGTCGGCGCGCTACAAATCTGGAGAAATACATGTTGCAAAAGATTTCCACAGGTAGCTAAGAAACACTAGTACATGCACGAATTAGTTGGAATATATTAAATAAACTTTATAACAACCATTGTGGCCCTGTTTTTGAATTACTGATATTCTGAGAATTTGTTGGCTTAACTTTCTTAGTTCATGATTCTCAATGTTAAAGTAGCTGAAAAATTAAAATTGGGTTATGCTAAGGAAACTAAAATTATGCATGCAAATGGAATGGACAATCCCACGAGGAAACCCAAGGGTTTAGTACATCATCATTATCATCGGTCAACAATCCTAGGATCGGTTTGACGCCTCTACTAGATTCATTTTCTAAATAAGAAAGGATCTAGGAGAGAAGAAGTGCGAGAATGTAACTGACCAAGCCACGAACTCTGATGAATAGAGGGATTCGGTTAACTAATCTTAGGATCTAAAACAATAAGGAGGAAGTTTGAATATGCACACACGAGCAAACAATTCATAAGTAAATGTTAAAGCCAAATGAAGATAAATGTGCATTAAGTTCACTAAAACATTAAAGAGATAAATATACACTTTACAACCTTAGATATTTTAAAATTAAATTTTAGACCCTAAATGTTACATTATTTGGCAACTTCAACTGCAGTAAAATATATTTCGCCAATGTCCATTTTGCGTACAACTACCTAGTTTTTTCAAGCATGGTTGTGCTTTTTACAATCTCTCCTGCTCTTATTCAACTTAAATGCGTATATTTCTAAGGGCTCCAATGTCGAGATGAGATGGGATGAGATGCCAAAAGAGATCAAAATTTAATAATTCAATCATTGCAAACGTATTTATCTCAACTATGGGGGGAATGGTACTTATGCCTTTGAAGGACATACTAATTCATCTATAACGCCATTTCACACAAAGAATTAATTAGAAAAAGTGTTATATTTAGCTCTGTTTTCACCATCGAAATCGATCTGGAAAATAACTGCCTACCAAAAACTGCAGCAGGAGTTACCGGCGCTGGAAGATTCACATTTATAGCATCTAGCTGCATGTGACCCTATTAGCTAGCACGTCTCCATTAAATATACTAGTTGCATGTCAATAGTGCATGTTTGGTGATCTTCGCCCTCTGCCACACACCCTCGAGGTGGCTCCCAGGGTATTACGTAGATGTAGATGTACGTAGATTTAAAACTCATCGTTGAATAACACAACTTAATAGTCTCCCCCTACATCAATTCATTCCTCTACTGATCTTGCTACTAGACAAAAACGAATAGTTCCAATTCTCAACGCGCTACCGCATCATGAGCTGGCGTCCAAAGCAATCATGGGCATTTGAGCGATATCTGCTCAACTATCATATCGAGTTTTTTTTAATACACCGCGATGTGTTGAAGAAGATGCCAAATGCAATCCCGGGGAAGATTCAATCTCGTATTTCATGAATTGTTTTGCCTATCGTGAATGGTTCACGTGGACTCTGGTGATAGATATATGTATACAATATTTTAGGTGAAAGTCTCACTAAAAAAATGCGTGAAAGGCTACAACCACTCAAGCATAAGTCAATCCTTTCCCAAATCAGATACAGAGCTACATTTAAAGCCATACCAATTGAGAATGTCTTCTTCTAATTAGCTTCGTAATGCACGAGAGGCTACGCCGCAAGTTTCAGCTGAAGTTAAAATTGCCTTAGGCAGAGCAAGGGTAGCCAGTAATCTACAGTATTAGATCTTTTCTTTTTAGAGAGGAATCTCAAGGACGTACATTCCTCCTATTTCCATGTGTATCAATCAGGTCAGCTAAAGTTCAATGCGACAAAGGAAGTAAGGAAAACAATTGAATACCTCATTGCCGGTACAAAATACGAATCAAATTTTTTAAGCAATTCTGCGGCAGAATAGAACTGTCTTCACGGAGTCTACGTATAGCCCACGTCTCCTTAATTCCAACTACATCTCTTTTCTCTATTTCTCCTTAATCCATTCTAGACTCGGAATAAAATAAACTCTACGAATCCAATTACGATTTACGCTTGAATAAAAAAAACAGAGCACCGGTAAAGAGGAATGGGAACAAGATGGGAAAGAGCAAGCAAGTTCTTCTGGGTGGACTGGAGACGAGCTCAGCCATTTACCACGGACATATAAAGTCCCGCAACTCTCAGGAAGAAAGAATTGCTAATTCCCGCTACAAAGTCGAAGTCGCGCTAGTCCAAATAACTAGCCTAGCCACTTAGTTTTAAATAGTTGGATAGTTCACAGCACGTAACTTGCTCGTTTAAATGCAGCCGCATGCCGCTGGCCTGGCAAATGGCAAATACACAGCGCTTTAAATACTCCCTTTAAGCATCTGCACCGAATGCTTGTTAAAGTGCAAGCACATGCGTAATTATTTCAAAGTAATTGGAGAATTAAACTAAGTCGCGGATACCAAATGAAAGAAACTCGTGTCCAACACTCAATTACGCGTCACATAATTTTTCGCGACGTATTTAAAGTGTACGCCAATAACCTCCCTCTGCTCTCTTTGCGGTGAAAATAAGTGTTTCTGGAGATCCACTCACATGATCCACTCAGTTGATAAAACGAAGTTCATATAATCCTTCAACAACGGTAGGGAGGTGTAACACACGCTAACTCTGTAAACTTTCCTTAATACATCGAATTCAGCACATTGTTGGTCTACTTTCCGACCAACAGTTAGTGTGAAAGAATGCTATGAACTTTGTTTAATAAGAGTTCCACCACTTGAGGAAAGTTTTAAAAGGAAACACAATGCCCTCACGCATCTTTGAAATGATGTTACAGTGTTCTCCCTACGTAACCCTATTTCATCCGCAGTAAATGTTTCCCATTCCTCTACCTCGATTACATCGATGTAGGCCCTTTTACGGCACCTCTCATCATGCTAAGATAAAATAATGGTTATTTAATTCCACGCGAGTACGCTAAAGGCCAAAATACAGGGATTACCTAATATGAATTTCGTAATTTTCCATAGCTATACAAAATAGGAATACACGCTTAAATTAACACAATAAAGGTTTCTATTTGTTGCCGAAAGGATTTATTGTTTTGCTGACCATGGTCACTATAAGTAACGAAAAAAAAACAATTGAAAGCTTAATTTCATTTAAAAAATTATACGGTAGTGATTTTGTTAATCTTTTACCACCAAAATAAACGTCCGTCAGCTCGCCTCACTTTTATTTCCTCACCATTTATGTCCTGTTTACAATACTAGCTTTTTACGAATGTAAGGCTTACTATGGTTGGAAATTTGCCACGTGAACGCAAGTTGGCGCTAACCCTGGTAAACTTTTCTACCATCATTGAGTTACTATAGTTGGAGCTAGTTATTGGTATTTTAAGTGCGTGTAAACGCAAGTTAGTAGAAAGAAGGTTTGTTTTGAAAATGGAAGTGGAAATGAATGTAGAGTGTTTGAAGACGAAGACCGGATCGCACTATATGGATCGGAAATGATTCTTAATCATAAAGATATTTTTTTAATCACCCTTATATATATTTAAATAATAGTATGACCACGTTCCACTGATTTGCTTGTTAAATAATAGTATAGAGGAGATCTTCATAAGGCGTGCGCTAGCGTTATCGTTATTTTTTAATTTAACTTATGTCATAGAGAACGTGATCTCCGCTCTTCATTTTTGCACAGGACTTCAAATTCCTTATCGCAATCAGTGGAGCGAATTTTATAGACGATTATTGTTAACCCTGCGCTACTCTAAGGGTAAGCGTAAACGATAAAGATTGCGATAACGCGAAAGATAGATCCGTGATTCCACATTACGTACGCGTATGTATTTATTGTATGTTTTATCTTGCCCTGCAGAAATTATGCATACCGAAATTAAGTAATAAAGAAGTTGCAAACATTCGCAGGAAATTCGACTCGTGTTATATTTTACATATTCGGTCCTTAGGACGGCGTTTATAAGTGTTTTCAGCGTCATGCTTTTAAATAGCTCCTTTTACAAACGGCAGAATATGGTAAACCTTGGATAACCGGATTTAAAAATACTGATTTTTGCTAAGAACTTGAAATTCATTATGTATACTTGTATATTCCGTTTGGACGCATGAACTTGTCCACGAAGTGTGTTAACATGAGCTATTACTTAATGAGAGGTGGGCAATTAATCATTTCATAGAATGGCGTTCCATGACTGACTGCATTTCATCGTTCGTAATCCCAATATATAATTAAACGAAAAAAACAAATAGGCAAGGAAACGTTAATACTTTTAAGTGTAAAGATACTGGTTGAAATACGGGAGGAAAGAGGTAAAGGTTGAATGTGTTAAATGTCTGGAAATAGGAGGAAGTCACGGTAGGCTTTCATCGTTGTACACACTTTATGTAGTTTTGAACTAATTACTTTGGAGCGATTCAAAGCAAATGGCCGTAGCATTCAATTTTATAATTAAAATTAAAGTTGAGCGAAGTAACTATCACAGAATCCATTGAGTATCTCAGAGGTAAGACCGACAGTCAATCATGAGGAAATAATTTAAGAATAATATTGTTGGTTGGGATTTATTAAGAGGGAACTAGAAAACTGCACTGATAACGTTCGATAAAATAACTGTATCTAATTTGCACAAAGTTAAAATACGCTGCCAATTTTTGGAATCCTTGCAAGGCATCTTAGACCATTTAAATATAGTATAAGAAGTCTCTATATACGTATAGGGGCCTAGATAGTATACATGGTCTAAACAAGGCATAGTCCTCTCGCTACTCTACCCTCCATTGTTATTTTGACTAATTTTACTCTCCAATAGATGCCAATAGTCTTTACGACGGTTCTGGGTAGGCCGTGTAAACGCAAGTTAGTTTTAGCTGCCATATTAACCATCAGTCTACCCTAGTAATGTAAACGGGGCATTAAATTCAGTGTCCCCTTGGTTCGCTAGTCCCTCATCACCATCAATCAACAATCCTAAGATTTCTTAGGTGCGGCTCCCAACTGGAATTCCATCGCCAAATAACCTCCTCATATTCACTTTAACTCTCGCATCCTTCACAACTTGTCCTATATGAATCTTGCAACGCATTCCTGTGACCGCTATACATTAGAGTGCAGGGTAAAATGAAACTTGTTAAAATGAAAGTCAGAGATTTGAAAGGTTTCCTATAAGAAAAGGTACATGCATAAAAAGAATTTCAATTGTTTATATTCCTGCATCAGAACGGCGAAATTTGATTTACTTTTCATTTAGCAACTTTGTAAATACATATATAAAATTCGGAATCATAACTGCGAAAGCTTAATTACATTTTCATTTAATTTAATAACAGACTATGAATTGAACTCTGTACATTTACGAACCCAGGACTATGAATTAGGTTTAAAATCTCGAACATTTTCCTAATGTGATACATTGCCTTCAAATCTAGCTAAATATTTAAGACACCAACACAATTTAAGCAACCGAGCTTTTCAGTAATTAAAATTCGCGCCGACACATTTCCTCATATAAATTTACAATCTACCAAGAGTCATCGAGAAATAACCTTACGAATAACACCATCTTTTTTACAATTAGTACCTTTCGAGAAGGGAATTTAACGTAGACGATGAATTTATCATGGTTGCATAGATAGCACGGGACCACGCACCATATTTCACAAGCAAGCCCGAATTAGAACCGCTCGTTCTTCTTGGCAAGGCGCAAGAGGAAAGTGGGAGGAAGAAGGTATGCCGTGATATCTTACCCGACTATCTCTCTTGCTGCTAATGAGGTAATTCTGGGAGCATATATTCCCCCTACCATTCTCTGCGTAACTTTCATTCTCTCCATCTTTTGGGAGGTCAATATGGCGCACTGTTAATTAAATCGTGATTCTCTTTTGATTTGATATCTGAGAATGCTGCCAAATATGCTTTTATTCCCACATCATCCGAAGAGTAAATAAAGGGCCAACGAAGGTTCAGGTGACGACGAAGATACACGTGTTGTTTGGTTAAATAATATTAGTACATATTATAATAATAAATAGCGCAAGAGGGGAGTAAGAGCTCCCCCATCCCATTTAGCTCTTATTTATTGAGCTGTCATTGTACAAAGCATGATATATACAATTTTGGGGTACCTTGTATTTATATAGGCACTGGTCTTCCTTCTTCAAACTTCCTTAAAATTTCTAAAGCTGACGCATATATGATGCCGCATGAAGGCCCGCTTATCTCTGCTGGACTATAAAAGAAATATAAAACGATACCTGTGTGCCGTCTTGCTTCAAATATATTAATGAGTCATCGTTGGAAGATTTCATTTAGTCTAACAATGTGTGCCGAACTCTACCATTTCCTGAATCTTCACTGATCGCGGAGTAAAATAATTGAATAACAGGTAAATTCAACAGATCTGGAATTTAATGTAGAAATGAATTGTAATTAGAACTACAAAATGGGGATTAGAAATTATTAATCCGCCATTTTCCTCTTAGAGCCAAATGCCCAGTAATGTTTTTGCTTTTACATCTTAGGTTGTTGTCCAGAATTTATAATTCACTGATCTTCCTTCTTCAATCTTCCTTAAAATTTATAAAGCTGACGTGCATATGATGCCGCATGAAGGCCCGCATACCGTCTTGTCTACAAATTCAGTAGAGTCGCCCATGATAAAAACTAATGGTCGCCCATTACCACGAGCGGAAATCCAATGTTCCGAGCAGTGAATAAATAGGATGTGCATAAAAGTAATTGAAATTTCACTTCTGAATGAATGAAGTGCTTACTCTTCTGCCCCATTTTTCAGGCACTGCGGAAGAAATTTTTTTTCCTTAAGGCACGCTCAGGACCATAACACACCACTCCTTTGGCTCATATAAAATGACAAACGATTTATGCCTCCTTAGATAAGTCTTTGTATGTACATAGCATGGTGTAAAATTAATTTTTAATTTAAGAAGTTGTACAAAAATACCCATATAAAACGTGAATGTGTTCCTTCGAAACAATGAATCAACAGCACTACATGACTAAATATCAAACACTTATGTTGCAATTTCAAATCCCCCAGCTGAATATGATTATCTGAGGCCTTTCTACGCCGTAAATACAGACCGCCAAACGCCTAAATCTGAGTGTTACCCCATTTTGTATTAGATATTTTGAAAATTTAACAATTACACGGCAACAAAGTCATCAATTTTTTATAAATGGCCTCGGCTCACAATGAATGCCATTTTCCGGTATCACAACCCAAAATTATCTTTTCCGAAGAATTCAATTTTATTTTAAATGAAACCAGTCAAAGTATGGGTAATAAATTTTATGGATTATGACTAATAGGTAAATTTCACACATTGCGATGATGAATGTTTTTTTGCTTTTCGTCTTCAATATTCAACGATTCCCACATGTTTAGTTCTCCAATTTACCGACATTTGAGCAAAAAGTAGAGAATATATATTTTTGGTAATTTTGTCATAAGATATTGTATGAGCCAATAAAATGACGTGAATCCAGCAAATAATTGATTCATACTACCCATGCGGCTAAGACCAGAAAAAGCACTTTAAATTATGCATATTGCGTATTTAGACTGAAAATTCTAAGCATTTAAAGTTCATAAAATCCAGTAACTAATTTAAATTCTTATCTAAGTCTGGATATATCAGGGACAACTGATTGGAATTTAGAAGAGCTTCCTCTAACCACTTCATGAACGAGTACGCAGTTTTACCAACTTCAAGCCATGGTACTATGCTACAGAAGTAGTCTATTACTCATATTCAAATACTGACTTGATTGAAAAATTGATAATTACTCCGAAACCCCCAACTATCCGAATAGTATTTTTCATATTTTCTGTAGCAGTGGTAAATAAAGGAATCTAATTTGGTGCCATTTATTGAAATTTTCCTGAATGCGTCGATAAAAATCGATATTCAAAGTGTGCCATTCTTTCAGATCGGTAGACAGACTTTCTCTTTTTCAAATAATGCGTATGATTTCATGCTCCGTTACAGGGCATCTCTACATCTGTTTTTTTGTAACGTTAATTCGCATTGTCCGTAATCGTTGGAAACAACAGCATGAATTTTTAAACAGACTAGACCGTAGTCATCTGAGTAGTAGAATTCCATGTCGCTCGAAGTAGTAGAATTCCATGTCGCTCCATGTCGCTGCATGGTCCAAAATGGCATCAGTAATGAAAGCTATTAAATCCAAAATGCATAGAAAATATACCATGAGACTAGGGAGAATTTGGTTTCTATGTTCGGAAGAGAAGGGAATAAATATTGAAAGCATTAATTTTACAACTGGCACACACCCTCGCGGTGCCTTTCAGAGTATCGTGTAGATGTAGATACAATTTCACAATATTTAGTTGGTTCATCAATTCTAAAATTAAATTTTACGTCAACTAAACTTTAACAGCATAGGAAGGACATTATCATTGGATATTTCATAAGGCAATATTTTATTACGAAAAGCAAGGACTCAAACGGTGATTTCCAATTGTAATTAAGGTATTAATTACAATTTTCTCCAATTGTAATCACGGTATAAAACAACATTGCAATGCACAAATATGCCTTATAGCAAGCGAATAAATTTCACCAATGCTCAAAAAGTTTTGTAGTAGTTTTGTGATAACGTCATTTCGTCTATTTCCTCGAAAAAAACGATCAATAATTCTTTCGCAGTGGACGGAGCGAGATAATACGTTTGATGGCACTCTCTCCAAAAGACGAGGAATTAGAGCATTTGAAGGCCAGGTATGGGGGAGGGACCATCTCCCTCGCTGAGGTTTCGCAAGGAGGCGCCGGTCTGAGAAACTGACGCATAGCTTTCTTCATCTTTTCCGCGCTTCGAGGCCTCCCTCCTTCTCTTCTTCACAATTCCGCCTCTATTTCCGGATGCGTGCAACCCTCTGCCAGCATTGAAACTCAGCATGGGGGGAAGTTGACGGTGCATATTTGCATATGTGACGCGAGGAATCTGGAATTGTGCCTCGAGAGATGAATTTTCTTATCGGTCTAGATCTGAAAACTAATCTCACTCTCTTCTCCCTGTCAGGCTTCCATCTCAAACTCGTCGTCATCAGTTGAACGTCTCACTTAAAATTGTCAGAGAATACTAGGAAAGGTAAGTTATTTATCGTGACGAGATCAATAATTTCTCCAGAGTAGAGTTGGTAAGTTTCGGACGGCTTCAAAGCAGATATTTAGACGGCAACCTTGGTATATTTCCTCATTTTCAATCAGCGGCTGCGATGCAAGTATGTACTAGTTATTTCATTGAAGGATGAAAAAGATATTGTTGAAGAATAACTTAACGTTGATGTGGAACATTTTCAATAAATATTGCGAAATAAGGTATTCTTGACAACAGTAAAATATTCAAAGTGAACAAATCATACACCTTTACCAAGATTCCGGTCAAGATGCATGATTTTTTCCCTTCGGAAATTCTGCTATCATGCACGTCTCGGATGACACCATAAGGCTTCTGCAATTAGTTTGCAAACCTTAAATTTAAGATGTTTCCCGCAATAGAGTCATTTTTTTCTTTATGAAAACTAATGTTTCCAAAAATAACAAAAATAATATTTGCATTCGTATTTCAACGGGATGTTATCCGCTTATTATTTCTGATAACTTCAAGGGATGTGAAAAAAACACGAAAACGCCCTGAAATGCTAATTGCTTGACTGTTGCGTTTCCGTCAATTCCTACTGTAGGTACTTTACTTGATTCTGCAATAGATTTGACGTGCCATTTGCATAGCAAATTCATATTTCAAAAAGTTTGGCCACTTCTACCCTCAGCTTATAATGCCCTTTACTTGATCATAACAGGAAAAATACGTGTACACCCTCACCCACCCAGCTCGCCAAAGGTCTTTGCTTCCAAAACGGCATACACACGTCTCTTGGCCCTTTTTACTTCCACCCTCCAACTCTTCCAGCAAATTCATTTCCACTTCTAACACACCAACTGCTCCAATCGTTTTCTTAGCCGTCCTTCGTTATTTCTGTGGCTTCTCCAAACCTAAACCAAAATATTATTTTCTACATTATATTCCAATTTTCTCAAAGCCTTGAGGTACAATTACTTTTAAGAATTACTCCATTTTTGACACCTCATGTAGGACCTATATATTTCCGTTATTCAGGATATGAAAATAACAATGTAGCCATAGTTATCTACTTTAAAAATTTACCATCTGAAAGGAATATTTGAAATTAGTTAACTAAATACTCAAAGGTAATTGATACCTTACAAGTGGATGAGTTTAGAAACACTTGATGTAAGCAGGATAGTTTGTTTTCTTCTTAAGAATTAAATTAAGTTAATCTTTCGGCCTTAATGATAGCGTAATTCAGTAGCACAACATTTAGAAGCACCCAGATTTTTTTTCATAAATTTAATTTCACATCATTAATTCATTATTTGTCGCTAACTTAGAAAAGAATATTTTAAGAATAATATCGCTAAAAATATTATAAAATAATACAGGCTAATCTTTTAAAAATACGAGTACGTCTTAATAAATAAAAGAAAACGTTTATTACGGGAGAACTTAGATATGAATTAACTACAATATTTTCATCACTTATACACAACAATGAGAGCCACAGCTAAAAAATATAGCGTAGTCTTTGAAAGTACATACCAGCCTCAATAAAGGAATACAAAATGAGCTATAAGATAGAGAAACAGAAAAGGATAGTTGTCGCGAAGTCATTAGTAGACACAACACGCCCGATTCGATGGTGATGAAACATTCATGAGAAAGTTTACGCTGAGAATTTAGAAATTAAGGTCAATGAAAAAAAACTCGAGTTCTTTAACTGAAATTGTATTTCTTTTCCTTTCTTTTCACTGACTGAGTTAGCGAAAACAAATTTCAGACGAAACTTATCTTAGGTAGTTCATTGGAACGTATAACATTCACTTTAACTTTCTAAGTGAGTTCTTCCTTACCTAGTAGGCGGAAAGTACTGATTCTTTCTTTTTCTCAATACAAATTTTCAGCATCTATCCTGACAAGATTTTATCTCAGTACTTATATTAGCGAAAATACAAACTTCTTTCCAGAGTTATTTCAAATGTATAATAAATTTTCAAAGACCTCACACGATCCTAGTATACCATTGTATTTCATTGAAATAATGAAATGACCCAAGGGACAAATGAGATGAAAAACTGTAATGGATTTTTGAATAATTAGGTCATCATTTTTATGAACAAACCATAGGTATTCAAGTTTACATGTAATTTTTACTATATTTTATGCCAAAAGATCACAATTTAGGCAAATGAAATAGAGCCGGTAAAAAATGCCAATAAAAATGAAATTTAAACTTTCATAGGTTCGCATTAAATTTGCAATTGAAAATAACAGCAATACTTTGTTCTCTCACTCGGAGCATAACTCCCTCTCTCATAACTCTCGGAACATAATCAGCACTCATTATCATGCAAACCAAAAACATTTTAAATGCATTATTATGTAAAATATTAATGGAATTATCCAGATTGAAAGCTACCGGCAAATAGAGTTGTCAACAGTCCATTAATTTTTGAACTTGTAGCGAACACATTTGAAGTAAAAAAATATTAATCACGCATCGTTGAAAGATTTCCTTTAGTGCATTTAGTCTAACAACGTGAGCCAAACTCTGCCATTTCCTCTATCACCACTGATCATCGAGTGAAACAATTGAATAACAGGTATTTCCACAGATTTCGCATTTGATGTTGATATGAATTGTAATTAGAATTATGGAAGTGGGATTACAAAAGTGATTTATAAACATAAATGCACAATATTAGGAGGTTCTCTTGAAAAGGAATTTATTTTTATCCAGAAAGATAACGTCATGCTGTGATCATTGGATGAGGCTAGAAATTTTCATGGAAAGGAGAAAGGGTGGAGAAAAACCCAGCATCGAATCAGCCTGCTCTTTAAAGAAGGCGCCAAGGGGACCAAAGCTGTACGTCCAATTCGACGGACGAAGTACCTTAACTCGAGAAGCTATCCACGCAGCACTCATAAGGGGAGCTTATACCGGTAAATAATTTTATATTAAATGAATAAAAAACAAAAACTGCAGTCAGGTTTTGAACTCGAGATCTATGGATTGGAGTATTAGGGTGTTAGAAGCCATTACCTACTCCTAACACCAAAACAAACCGACCTCAAAACCAATACAAATTAAACAGTAAATTCTACAATAACCGTCGCGAAACTAAGTTGTGAATAAGCCAAGAAGGAAATCGCTACACCTAGCCATTAAAGCCATCATACGAAGACATAAGATAGTAGGAAATACAAGAGTCATAGATAGCATAGTTGTTTCCTAAAAGACGTAGGTATTAATTTCTTAATTGGGATTTTATTGCAGTTGCTACTTCTGCAATTTCTACATATGCCATCCTACTACTTGGTTCCCCGTGATTTTTAATAGCTCGCTTGTGTAAATTAAAAGATTAGGTTACTAGTAAGCTCTGTACTTTTAGGTCAGTATAGCAAACATATAAGTTACATACATTTAATTTTACGTAAGTAGCTTCATTTTTATCTATAGTAGGACTAAATGAGCTATCCTAATTGCAATATAATATAACTCTATAATATATCCAATATTATGCTAATCAACAGTTGGAAACGACCTTTCTTATTTCGCTGTGAACCGGCGACATTTCTCCCCACTCTCTGCACATCAAATTGCAAAATCTAAGGTACCTTGTGATAAGTTATAGATTTTCCAGACGTACGGTTATTTACCACCAGAATCCAGAAGTATAAGAGGTGTCTGAACAATGGGAATGAGTCATCTCTGACATCTAGACATCTCATCGAGAGAACGCACTTACAAACTTTCCATCGTCCATATCGAAAAAGAAAGTAGAATATTGAAAAGTGGGGGCAGTGGGGTGACATCCATAATGACAGCAACCACTTGCTAAATGAACAACTATTCCAGAATCATTCCCCTCAGTTGGATATTCTTTTTTCATAGGAACTATTCAGAAAACCTCCCTCTTTCCCAGTTTTTCTTTTACGCTACCTTCCAAGATCAAACAAACTGCATAGAGTACTTGCCTTTTCCCTGCCCACGTATCCACTCGTATCTACCCTGTCATCCCTTTTCTATTTTAGCACTTCTAATAAAGGACAGTTTATGCATACCTGATGACTTTGTATGCATGCATGCATAATGATGGCTTTGTAAGCTGAGATACATTTTAAATACATTAATGTGAAAAATCTCTTCTCTTTTGTTCCACTAGCATTTAAAACGGGGCACTTAATTTAACACAGTTATATTTTTAAAAACATAATGCTAATCAAAAATTCGCTTTTATCTTCGAATAGGCTAACTGTTTCACTGAATCAAAGGAAATTAATCAAGCTGCAGAGATCAGTGTATGATCATCGAGAGAACTGATTTCGAGTATTTTCATTTTTCTATGAAAATTTCCGTTAAGAGCTGTAGGGGTAAATAAAAAGGGAAAGACATGGAAGAGCATCACTCGAGTCAACAAATGTAGTTTTTGACGTGAGGCTGAAGATAATCGCAGTCTTTTACTAAGGGTTTTTCTCTAATAACGGCAGAGCATGTGCACAAGACATGTACAAAAGTAGTAGTCAAATACAACGTCATAAACAGGGAAACCGAAAAACAAACTGAATCCTAAAATAGCATACCTAAACTACTCACTTCCATCAATTATTCTTGAAAAATTATACGAATCAAATGCTAACGGAATTAAAATGTAGCATAATTACTTACGGGAGGGGTAAATGTATTTGATATCCATGATCGTCTCGAAAACCCAGGGCTCATAAATAAATCTCGTAGACGATACTCTACGGCTCCATTAATTGTCATTGAATATTTTACACTCCACCGAACATCACAAAAAGGATCACAAGAGTTTCCTAATCAGAAGCATAAATAGCATAGCTTCATTTACCGGCACCGCGAAAACAGTACTCATGAAATGCGTGGAATATTGGCCCAATGTTTGGTTACCTAATCATGAAATTCCCTCATTTCGGGCAAGTAACACCCCATGAAAATTTATCAGGTGTCGCAGAGAATACAAAACGAAATTATTTAGCTCATGAATTATAACCAGAGGCCCAAGTGACTAAGGGCAGGCTACTAATGAAGCAATGGAGAATTTACAGGCACTGGTATTAGGGTGGCATTCCATCATGTGTAGTTTCAAAATCCGCAATTAAAGTGATGAAGTAATTTAATTTACCTCGCTTTCTTTATCTACATTCATTCACCTATTTTCCATTCTTCCGCTGATAACTACCCATTGGAATGCTATAATCTACAAAGCAAAATCGCAGAAAATAAGCACCGCATAAAATATAACTTGATGAATTTGATTCTTGAAGCTCAACTTCGATGGCTTTAATTGCCAAATCATAGTAAATTTCTCAAAATCTTCTCTTTAAGCGAATTCCTGTGTAAAATTGAAAATGCTGTATTTCGCCAATCTTTAGTTGTAACTCAAAAATGCATATCACGAAAGGGAAATGAAAAGCAAATACATTCCATAGGCCACAAGTCGCAGCGTTTATGCCGACAACAACTTTTTCAACAGCAAAATTAAGATCAGAAATACATCATTTCCATGGTTAACGCGATTAAAATCTCGAAACTACTCTGATGAATGAAGCACCTTAAATGGCCAATTTTACCATAAAAACTAAAAGTTAAAGTTGGCTCGTATACTTCAGTGATGTTATGATAATGATCGGAGCATCTCCCGGATTTCTTCCGCGTGCGTTGGTGTTTCTGACGACCGATTCGTTGGTTGTTCTTCCGTTGACCTGAAGAAGCTAGCAGCACAGCCAGTGAAACTGAAAAGTTAGTGCACGCGGAAGAAACCGTGAATATACAGAGATCATTAAAAGTTAAAGTATCAATTTGAAGCCTTATAATGAAGGATTTAAGGTTTTCCTTGCCATTTGATTGGAGAAAGAGTTCTCAGGTTCCTACGTCAACCATCCGGTGGGATACCCAAGAAATATTCAATAATGATTTATAATTCACACTGAAGATCCGTATAAGAAGTTGTTAGTTTTATGAGTGTGAAAGCAGTCGTTAATGAACTAATCTATCGTTATTTAAGCACAGGTCCACTGATAAATAGAACGAAATGCCTCAGAAATACTAGTGATTCACCATTTTACCTCAACATTAATATCACTTTACGGTCGACATCATCGGGGGCACTGCAACCGAGATTGAATGTCATCTATACAGAACTTTTCAAATAATTGTCACATTTTTTTCTCAGACTCGGTCAATTTGTATTACATCCCGGATGGGTAACGTATCGGAAATGGAATTAACTAAAATTCGTCATTTGCCTGCCTCAGCCACTAATTTTCAACTTAAATACACCTTTTCCAGAAAAAAGTCGAAATTTTACAAGTACTGTGTAAAATGGTAGCACTTCTCCAAAGATTATAATCTTGATCACTGATCAGCCAATTGAAAAAGCCGTAGGACACCGAGAATGAATGTATCACATGAATTTCTATTTTTATACGCAAAAACGGAAATATTATCATCGGACAAGTTATATTATCATTGGAAAAAAATCCCACTCTATGACTGCACTAGAATATCTAATTTGTGCAATTCAGAAGCAAAGTTTCCACCACGTAAGTCATTTTGCGTCCACATTGCATGACGTAAGTTCATGGAAACCTGCATTTCCTCTGATTCTTTCCTGGAATTATAGTCGAACCTGAACATTCCTGAGAGTTAGATGCAGTTCCGCCAGAAATATGTCAATATAGCGCACCACGGAAACTTAAAAACTGCCGCTACTCGTAAATCTACGTCGAAAAAACGAAGGCGATGGAGCGTTATCATTTTACGACCTGGCTCCCTTCCACCGTTCATATCGAAAGCGTCATAAATCGCATTTCCGCGCCAAAATGGAAATTAAATGTTCCAACTCGTGGTTCATTTTCCCGTTTTTAGTACCAAGAAACAGGTACGATACTATATGTAGAAAGGAACGTTGTATATTCCGAATGTTCTCGTAAATTTCCAAATATTGAAGAAAACTTATTCCCGATCTTAAGCCCCACGAAACAATAGTATTAGTGAATTTTCCGCCCCGGGTAACAAGGATCATAAATATAATTACGACTGATTGTAAAATTTTAAGGGTATTCAGAAATTTTATCTCGTTGTTATCACCCATAAAATTGCATTAGAAGTGCCAGCGTTCAAATTCAATTGGACCTCCACATCGCAGAGCCCTAAAGTTTACATACATAAAACATACATATGTTTTCATACATAAAACCTGCGAGCACCAATTGAATCAAAAAATATTTCATGATAGGTTCAAGTTAGAGAACGAATATAGGCATACGTTGCATGAATATAAAATCAATGCTCCACACTTCATTCATTCCATAGTAAGAAAAATTGATGAAAACGCAAGATGCTGTTGTTCAGTAGGTACAGAAAATCTAAGGAAATCCACTCCAATGGCCGTAGTAAGTTTATGTGCCACCAACCCTAGAAATACTACTTATACGATATATATGGTAGTTCCCACTGTCCCTAAATACTACTTGTACATCATAGCATACCTGTCCTTTCTTCATTTCCTCTTAATTGCTTTCTAATTTTTCTGCCATACCTGTGTTCACATCTTTACAGTTTCAGTTCGACTCTCAGACTGCATTTCTGCCCTTCCAGCCAGGGCTATAGCGACTGGTTTTCACGCATTGACGGTCGTGGATGCTTTGCTCCCCGCTTCACCAAGTATGATAACAACCTCTGATTTTATAATTGATGCCTGTTGTTTCCAAGGCTCATTTTTCAATTGAAATATCCCGTTCTAGTAGTCAGAAATAATAATTTCGGTGGATTTCGATTACCTTACCTCCAGACGGTGACAACTCTCTTTCGGTGGTCTATCCAGTGCAAGACCCAAGGGTCATGAGAATATGCAAACTCAATCTGCCAGTGTTATAATCCACTGAAGGAACTTTGCGAAAAGCCATAGTCTTGCTCCATACTTACTGCGACGTACCTTTAGTTTTAGTTAATAGAAATCTCACTCCTAAATCCTCAGTCATTCCGATTTTATTTCATAGTTTTACCTTTATCGTTTTATTTGCTGTGCTTGAATTATACTCGTAAAGTGGAACAATAGTGTATAAAGTGAACATTTCATAATGAATAGTTACATATTCCTAATTAAAACTTTCCGTTAGTCATTATTTAGCCGTATAATACTGAGTATGTGATTGCGTGAGTAATAATTCATTGAACACCAGTTCCAGAGTAAAATATTAATATTTCTGCCTTTTGAGCATGCAAATATCTATTACTTTTTTCTGGCCGTTAAAAAGTAAATGTTGATGAGGAATACGCAGCTAACTATTGCACAACTGAGACGGAAAATACGCACTGCAACTGCAAAACTTCACTCATCTCAAATTATGTACAAATCATTAAAATAATTATATCACTGAAATTTTAGTAAAAAAAGTTCACGTAAAGGAATGTAAAAAAATAAAACGTTCTTCAGCAATAAATACAGTCCGCAAATATCAAAATATTGCGTGTGCCTAGTATTTCACCCTTATTTCCACCTCTGTTTTCAATTATATAATGTGCATTTGTAGAAATAACTTCAAATTTCAATCGCCTACATTTGTTTCAATTTCCACATCTAGCAATAAAGGCATCCAGTTATAGAAGTCATCATAACAACGTATTAATAAGTAATAATCGTACATATAGAATCATTTCCACATCTAGCAATAAAGGCATCCAGTTATAGAAGTCATCATAACGACGCATAAATAAGACATAGTCGTACATATAGAGCCATTTTAATATGCATAATTTTCATAACCATCAAGCTAAAAATGTTCATAGCCTTGTTTGCAGCAATCAAGAATAAATGATACTCCGTTAATCGTTATAAACCAATCAATACGAATATTTATTAATGGTTTTCCCAAGTATACCGCTGTTCATCATGGGGTTATAAATTAATCCCAGGTAACTAGAAATCACCTTTAAGAGTCAATCCGTCACCTAAGAAATTTATCACGCAGGCCATTAACTAACATAATAAAGTAATGGATTATAATTACAGTATTTTACTGCGGCATAATTCATGTATATAAAGGTATCGTTTCCTGAAGTCACCAAGAGATATTCATAATATTGATTATTTTGAGAAGCTTAAAATTATTTCGAAAATGTTTCCATTTACAGTAGTAAACATTTTTTCACCGTTACAAATGCGTCTCTCATTTTATTCACCGGGATAGGAAATAAAGGACTCCTAAATATATGTATAGTACTGTTTGCCATATTTCTACTTATCTACATTCCATCCAAATCCGTATAATTAAATATTTATGTTGCTTTTTTACAAGCTTTGAATTCTCTCATTATTCACGAGTTATTTCAAAATGTAGTTTCGCTGACCGAAAAACACAGTACTAGTAATAATAATTATACTATGCCCCATGCAACACTATAAGTAAGTACTACGGTCACCAATCTAAGCTGCTAAACATCAATTTTTCGATGACAATATGTAAAGCGAAGATGCGAAACCAATCCTACAAATTATTTTCAGCGTATTCAAAGACCGCGAACTGGCCGCGGAAACTCTAGCGGAGTCACCCGCTGAAAATTGCACTATAGCAAGATGTTCCACAGAGAAAAAAAAAGAGAAATAGGACGCCTTGGTAGCTCAACTGGTAGAGCACCTGGCCGAAAATCAGGGGGTCCGGGTTCGTGTCCCGGTCAAAGCGAATGATTTTTTTCTCTGTGGAACATCTTGCTATATTTTCAGCGTTTTAAATCTCCAACCTCAGTTGGTAAAGCAGAGCTTTGCCATTTGGATGCTTAGTTTGAGCAGTACGCACCCAGTTGAGTTTGCATGATAGACAGCGATAGTAATAATGCTACAGAATGATCCGTGAACCGATCCAAAATAATATGAAATAACATATATAGGTTTTGGCAGGACATGTCTAATACGAGGTTCCGAACCCGAGACGTCCGTTCCACAAACCAACGTTCTATTGACTGGGAAATTATTTCATTAGTAATTTATCATTTCATATTAGAAAAACTGATATTCACATCCCATTTCCCTGCTTTAATTCCTCATTTCCTTATATCTTCATATCCAAGTCATACTACGAAGATCGAAGCGTTCACCTTGGAGACATTTCCGTTTCTCTCCTGATTCCGAAGACCGATTTGATCTGGAGGAGAAGAATGAGTGTTTAAATGGAGCCCCACTCAATGAACTTAACCTTTTAAAACGAAAAAGTGATACAGCGGAGGAGAAAAATGAGTGGGAAGATGAGGGGGGCGGTGAGATCTCTTCTCAACGCATATTTGTGGGAGGGAATAGAGGTGGGTGGAAGAGCCTTGGCAACTCGCTCTGGCGTAGCACTCGAAACGAACGAGAGATGGAGTGAGGGAGAGAGAAAAAAAATGAGAGCCCTCCCTCCCGATAATGTATTCGTTAGCGTGGCGTCTCCCGACGACAGCTATCCTTCGAGAGTATCCGCGGGGCGCCTCTCCAGAGTGCCCTCCGACGCCCCCTAGCGACGACACGCGGAGTGGCAGCTACTGAATATCGGAAGGATTAAGACACGGGAACACGAACGCTTGTGACCGTTTGTCAGCAACCGGTTCTAAGAGAGGGAGAGAGAACGCCGTTTCTGAAGTAAAAATAACATTCCGCGTCTCCCTGAACATTTTATTTCTATTCATAGGGAATGTAGGTGCGAAAGCTATTTGCCGATCAAAACTTGACAACTTCCCCAGCGTCAAAAATGTCCCTTTCTCACTCCGTCGTCAATATTGTGATGTTCTTATGGGTGCTTTCAAATCTGTTTCCGCACTAATAGGCGCTTCAGACCGTGAGGAAAGGTATAAGGATAGGAATGGAAGGGATGGGGGGTCCTCTCTCTTCTATGAATATTGTGATGTGACGAGAACCCAATGATCTTATAATCCACGTCCGCTTCGGAACAGCTTATTAGACCCGTTTCAGGTAAATATTTAGTGGGTTGCGAGGAAGTAAATTCGTCACCTAGTTCTCAAAAATATCTCATTATCCCAAGTCTATTCCTAAAACGTTCTTTATGTGCCATCAGGAATGAATCTACGTTTAGTATGCACCATGTTAATCGTTTCCTCACCCAAAGGAATTTGTGTAACGCCACCAAAGGAATTTGTGTCCTGTTTACTGTTTGGAAAACAAGCAAATTTTCCAGTCCATCTTAATACAGACGATTAAAATCTTTTAACTGTAATTACAGCAAATATAATTGCCTTTGAGTAATGCAATGAGTTGCAATTTTGAGCCCTTGCATATCGTTAATCCACGGTAATTATGAAAAATAAAACCATGCGTCAAATGCACCAATAAAATGAGTGTCACCATGCTAAATTTCGACTTATAGACTAAATGAAACTTTGTTGGAATTTTTGCCTTTTTTCGATTTCAGCCTACTGTGCGGCGGGAATACTCCGGAAATGAATGCCAGCAGTGAATATACGATAAATATTATAAATACATGATTTGTGATATGAATTTGAAATATTTAAAAAAGGAAGTTTAAAAACGAGCATATAGAAAGACAAGGTACGGATGGGTTTGGGGTGTGAGGTTAGTAGAAAGGAACCTTAGGAAAACAGGAAAATAATGGAAAGTGGGATGATAAGGATTGAAAGTCAGTGAGAAATGAAAAACATGAACTGTTTAATTCAAATAAGAACTGTTTCCGGAGAATTGAAAACCTCAGAATTTTAGACAACACCAATAAACCTCACAACTGCTGTTAGCAACCATGAAAAACAATCCAAAGCACGAGGGAGGTGACATCTTTCGGATGTTTCGTACTTTTGCCGCTAGGTGGTGTCTCGGATTCTAATAGTGAGAGACTCGTCAAGAATTACGATCCTAAGAAGGAAACATTTTTCTGTCAAACAACCTAAAAATCTGTACATGATATCCCTAGAAAATACCTCCCATTTAGAAAGAGATGGACCAGCGTAAAATGAATATTGTTGCAAAATTCGACCAAAAACTAATTTTATCTTGCTAAGGTAGTCCTGAGGTTAAGATTGAAATCTATTTTTAATTTACAATACATACATCGAAAAATAGTGGGAATCATGTTTCTATCGATTCCATGGAAATGAATGCCTAAAACAGTAAAATACTTTATAGAGTTAAGCAAATATTTTCGAATATATGTGTATCCTAAACTTTGCTATTAGTGAGCAAAGTTCCAGATCAAAAGAAATCATCCTAAGTGATCATTTATTAGCGGACCTTTGGCTTTCCGGTCCACTGTGCATATCTGATACCTGACCTGTGGATTTCTAATCCCAAATGCAATTTTGAGGAGGCCTATAAGAACTAGTTCTCACGCGCCACTATGTTACGACAAAAATAGCACCCGTGCGATAGAAGCTGGCTTCTCGAGAAACCCCTGTTGGCTGGAATAGATCCTATATCTTATCAATAGACGCCACCAACCGTGATTGGATTCGCGGTCCAAGAGACCTTTCTCCTTAAGCGATTTTTAGCCTGCCTACTCTATTGCCATTCAAAGCGGCAGCAAAATATCTTGCACACGTCAGAAAATGCAGTTAATTTTAAAAATGTACGCGTTTAAATATTTTCCTGGATGATTAAATTATTAATGTTCACAAAAATCAGGAGGACATTAAAATTTCGAACTCAGATTCCTTAATTCGTGGACAAACGTACCCATTATTTTTCTGTATGGTCTTACCATGCGTTTACTTTTTACTATTTTCCACCTACTTAATATCCAGAAAGCCCATTTAAAAGTCAAGAAATAAACAACACTTAATTTTCGGAGTCTTGTTCCCAACATGGTTTCTCTCTGGTCCACGTATTACTTAAAGATTTGATTTTGCTTATTGCAAGCATGTTCATGCTTATAATTCTCCCAGGTTTACGTTGACACTTTTCCATATATCTTAGATTTTTTTCAAATAATATTCTTTTATCCTCTCTCTTCGAGTTCGCTTGAACATTGTTAAAAATGTCAAGCACTCAAAGAAATTCAAATACGAAAAGAAGTCTGATTATGACAGGAATTTTCTCCTCTAGAGCAATAAGATGATGAAATAACACTCTCAAGAAGATTCGGAACAGGCATCTCATTATAACGATAGAAAATAAATCTATTATGAAAAATTAAGGGCATACGAATAGAAATAACAAATTTATCCCTATTTTCGCCAGTGAACGCTATAATTAAGTGTGAAAAATTCATCTATTCTAAGGTCCAAAAATAAGTTTTGGTCTTCCGTTCAACCGACACTGATATATTCTCTAGGAATCGCCGGTTTAGCTTGTTTCAAACCTTCAACTCCAAGTATTAATCAAGCAGTGCTACTAGACCGAGACTGATTCCATCATCTCCGAAAATTCAGTTCAAAATTCGAAAAAATAAATTGCTACAGGTTTTGATCGAAAAATTTCAAAGAAATTCTGAAAGAGCTCGGGTAATTTTGGGATCTATCTTCACATAAAGTTTGTAAGACTGCACCTTCAACGATTAGTATAGCCTTTACATAGTGAAATTACTTGCAACTACATTTTTGACACCGATAGTTATATACATAATTACTTAGTTTCTTCTGCTACTAAGAAGAATTGAATCACTAACAGGGGGCTATGTTTTTTTTATTACCTAGGGCCACTTATGCCAGTTTTTTCAATTGAATCATTACTGACACCTCATCGATTCATCATATTTTTAAAAAGAGTAGCCAGACAATGTAGAGCATATTTATACAAGTGACATGAATTTCTTGTAAAAAGGAACTTAAATCTTCGTATAAAGCCAGATTTCGAGAAGATTTTCATATTTAGATCCAAGAACGTAATTGAGTATTTACTGAAGATGTAGAAGTCTGACTAAGACATCATACAGGAGAATCATTGGAGATGAGATAGTTCGCCAAATAATTTTCCCTTAGTTTCCTCACAATTTTCGTGAATTTTGATTATAAAGACTTTTTATAGCAACAAAAAAGAATAAATATTTGACCTTCAACCAACCTTTCTCGGTGCTACGGACACCACTCCTCCGGAAAAATCACGAAGACGCGTAAGATAAACTCCCGATAATCCGTGAGCGCGTCATCCCGGCTGCGGATTATCCGTCCATCGCCAATCTATTAAGTGTGTCGAAAATGGTCTCATAGGCTAAGTAAACTTTAGCATTTTCCTCCCACCGTGACATTCAATACGGCCCTCCCAAATGGTCTTGTCTTGGTGATGTCTTAAGCCAGGCTTCGTAACGCCCCCCCCCCCCCCCTCCCCGAGGCTTGCGAACATTTAATTGCAGTGTGACACCTTTAATAGGTTTTTTGGTCATAATATGCTATTACGTATAGCGGGGTCATTTTCTTACGGAGTTCATTTATTTCAGCGGCGCACCGTACAGTTTTGAATTCGGAAAGAACCAAACAGCGGATTATGGTGGTGGATTATCGGGAAACAGCGGTGTTTCCCGATTATCCGTGCACCCTTTAACAGTCATTAGCACGAAAAGTCGGGAGTTTAGTGCAGTAAGATAGTGACGATCAATGTAGTCATACAATCACCCCGCAAATGAATTATAATGCATTAAGGAAAACCAGAACAAATCTTAATATTTTCTCCCGGAGCGTTACCGACTTCGCTTCATATAGCAAATCACTACGAAATTAAGGGGGAACATTAAGTTTGTGGCATAAGAAAACGAGCTTGGCCGCACGATAACAGCAGGAGAAATTTCGAGTCGAGAGACACCGGAGTGAAGCGACGGCGGTCGAGTGCTTTCGGTACTTCCTGATGGATGGATAGTTTTGACGGCAGGAGACGCTGTGCTTCGCGTCTCCGGTGTGTGGGACTGAGAACCCGATGCACACACTTACACAGGCACACTTGTAGGAGTCGCGTTCGAGTGTTGTGCACACAACGACGCACAAGTGGGAGAAGTCGTCGTATACACGCGCGAGGAGGAGGAACAGCAGAAGGAGTGTGGCGGGGGATGCGTGAGTGAGTGGGGGGTGAGACGGACGGACGGGATAACCCGCTCGCGCGCCGCGGTGGCGACGCGGCGATTACGGAGACTCTGGAGAGAGAGTGAAGGCCAACGGGCGTGTTGCGAATGACAAATGACGGCGGTCGGAACGCACGCAAAGCGGTTGCGAAAGTGGCGCCAAAGGGAAGGCAAGAAAAAAAGAAGAACATGGGGGGGAAGGGTTGTAGAAGATTGCCGTGGTGTCTTTCCTTTCGAGAGTAGGGTCGAGGGGGTGAGAGGAAGGAAAAGTATTAATAAATCTGAACCAGGGGAAAAAACTAAAGAAAGGGAAGTTTGGAAGAGAATCACGGAGGAAGAAAAATGACACAAAAGAGCGTTTGGAATAGGAGGAAAATCAAACTAAACGTTTTTGGCCAGAAGAAAAAATAAATAATGCTCAGAAAAGTCCCAATTTTGCACTCGCTATCGCAATTTTGCGCTCGCTAAGGTAAGACGTATCGCTAAGCAATACGTCTTACTTTAATCTCATTGATAACCGGAGTTACTAGAATAACGTTTTCTTCGCCTTGAAGTAGCTTACTATCACTTGTTCAAAATATTTTCCAGTGAATTTCATGTATTTGTCCTATTCTTAAGAGAAATGTTAACCCCCAATTTTAGTAGCCAATTATCACTTAAGCATAGGTTTATTACTTTTATGCTCATTGTTGACACAAGCTTCAAACGCCATAACGTTTGCGCATATGGAGAAGTCGTCATGAGTCATTGTAAGGAAACTGCGGTAACGATTCATATTATATAATAAAGAGAAGAGAACTTTTCACGCTCAATTTAGGGTCGTCTATTAAAACCTGAACCTAATTGATGGTAGACAAAACCATGCCCACCGTTTATAGGTGATTAAACTCTATCACGTTGATTATGACATCTACATTTACATAATACCCCGCAAGCCACCGTAAAAGGGTATGTGGTAGGGAGTTAACCATCATCAGGCATAAATTATAAATCAGGGAGGACATCATAACCATCGCATCGTAGCCATTGACACTTGCATCCACCTTTGCTCGCAACTCATATTAAGGGACTAGGAATAATTTCCGAGACCAAGATATATCCCATTAACTAGAACCAAAATTAATACATTGTCATCCAGGACTGCATTTTAAGTCTTGTAGAACCCCTGACCTATATGTATTTCATTTCTAGTGCCCGACGTTAAGTACCCAGTGCACAATCCTAGTAGTACAGACAACAATGATACTGCAGTTAAAGTATAAGTAGCTGAATTTCAACTTTCAATTTAACAGGTCAAGTATTATTACATCTGAACCATTAGGTTTTGAGCAGATTACCATTTTGGGTGGTGCCGACGCGGGTAAGAATTTGAAGGCGGAAAATTTGGATGGAATCCGAAAGCTATATGCTCAAGCCACTCAAAACGGAAGAATATAGCATATCCTCAATATCTAGTCTCTAGCAACGAATGGAGCGTGGAACTAGAGGAAATTTTCATACGGCGCTAAATTGGAGATCAGGATTTCAACGGTAATTTTCCACGAAGGCTAGATTTCAAACCTGGGCACTCCACCAGGACTAAGCGTGGATGAAATCGATGACTGCGCATCAGACTGATTCTCATTGCTTTCCAGCCCTTTCCAATGCGGGATCTTTCCCAAAGGTCAGGCGTATTCACCATAAATGGATGGCGTTAGAAAGGAGACTGAACACTATAAAAGGATTTGCCTGAAGTAAACAAGAATTACTAACAAAGCAAGATCAAAGAACCAAGAGTACTCTAGCTAACTGTGAAGCAAGATATGCCGTTGCGTATATTAATCGATATCACTGAGAAATTTTGAATAATGCATCGAATGATGGGATATTGCTGCCAGTGTATGGGATCCCTACAAAATCGGTCTAAATAACGAATTTGAACGTATGCAACGAAGATCGGCAAGATTTGTAAAGGGACGGTATGATAACCTTATTAGCGTAACCAGTCTATTAAATGAATTAAATTGGGAATCCTTGTCAGATCGCAGGTTGAAATTAAGACTTAATCTCTTAAATAAATTCCAAGACCATATTTTCAGTGATGATGTTAAAAATATTTTGCGGACCCCAACTTACTATGGTAGACTGGACCATAATCACAAAATTAGAGAAATAGATTGCCGAACTGACAGATTCAAAATGTCCTTTTTTCCTCGTACTATTAGGGATATGAATAACGGTAAATATATCCAGTACGAGTGTAGCAATGGATAACATTGGTAGCTGCAAGTTGGTATAAGGACTTATAGCTAACCCAACTAACGGCATGTTTTTGCATGTATGTTTTGCTATTTTTATCTTTTTTTAAATAGCGTAGTTTTGAACAGTACCTATACAAGTACTAATCCCTTTTTTATGCATGATATGTAGTGCATGTTTGGTGAGAGTTCACCCCCTGCCACACACCTTTATGGTGGCTTGCAGGGTATTATGTAGATGTAGATATCTTTTGTGGCCTACAGTATAATACCTGAACAACTTCTCTAGAATTCCAAGAATCAACCAATCAAAAACTTAATGCCGCTTAGTATCACACAGAGAATACTTTAACATGTCAAAATTCATTTTTTCTGGATAAGAGTGAAAAATTTCCACGATAAATATAAGGTTGGTTATACAAATAACATAGCGTACTACTACCGCAGGTTATGATATAAATTTGTCACACTCTGGTTGTATTGCGTCACACAATGTGACAGACATAAGCACTGTAAGTAGGTAGTGTATGAAATATGTAACATTTTAAAATTATTGCCTACAGTAAAAAAAAAGCTGAATATAGTGTATCAGCTAAATTACTTCCGGTTTTTATACTAAACTCCTGACTATATTTTAAACGGTAAAAACAGAGTAGTACCATAAATATTGACACATTTAGCTATTTTTGGCAACTGAAAGTACAGATATATTTCATTACTAGAGGAAAAGCCAGCTGGGAACTCAAACAGAATTTTCTCGTAAACCTCGGCTTTAAACAGTTATGAAATTCTCACTCGTTCCTCATTGCCTGGTTTTGAAAAGAGTAGAAAGTATTGCACATGAAATAAATTTTAAGACGCGCAGAATTTGAAGATCTAGGAATTTTCACGGCACTCCTCTACACTCTTTCCGGGGTGATGTTGGCCCACGAACGCAGCTAATCAATCACTCAAAACGTTAACGACTCATTACAGGCTTACTACGCAGTCCTCAAAGTATTTGGCAAATCCTTCCAACTTGCCTTTTTTTTAAAACATGTCTTTGAGCGCACCTCCGCCGGAATAATAAGCTACCCTAATGGTCTGCGGCAGGCTAAGCCAAAAGTTGCGACGCTTAGGAATGCTTAGCAAACTCCGAAGTCTCCTGCGCAATACAGCAACAGAGGAATTATTCGGCCAACGCCTCCGTCCAATGCATGTCCTGCGCAAACGTCCAAACGTTAGATCCAAAATCGACGGTATTTCTGACCGCACGTGAGAGCTGCTGGGCACGCCAAATCCCCGAATAGAAACGTTTTGTCAAATTAGTGCAACACGGAGGCAAACTACCTGGTGACAGCAGGAAGGCTGGTTTTGTCTACCATATTTGTCGCAAGAATCCTTGTCTATTACATTCAATCGATTTTTAGGATAAAAATCACACTGCAGGTATCACTACAAGGCGAAGTTATCAGCTAGACTTAGATAGGGAATAAAATAATTAGTTTTTTTTGCAATCTTCTATTTTATATTAAAAGGCATAAAATACCTTCCAATGCAGGTACCGTTAACACACTCAGTCCATCACGTAGTACGCGCCTGAGCACTTGGCGTCCAGAATTAATCCACACAGAGTTACCGCGAACGGATAAAGTAATTCCTTCGGTGATAAAATAGCATTAATGATTTCCGTAGGGATGAAAAGCATTGCACTTAAGAATTTATGGAATAAAATTACTCATCTTTAATATACATTCTCTAAGCAAAAAGTTGTACTAAAAAATGATGGAATTATAATCTGAAATCACATGAATTGATATTCACCCACAAGTATCAGTAAAAGCAAGAGGAACTTGATATGACAAGAGTAATAGATTTATATCAAGAAATAATGTATGGCTTTCCATGGCAGGGGCATGTAAATGGTGGAGTAGCAAAAAGAAAAAGGGTCGTAGTGGAGGAAAGAACATTTTAACCTAGTACCCAAACATAGATGAGCTAACGAATGATGGGAATAAGATGCACACATTTAGGAGGCACTTCTCATCAACGAATATAAATTAAGCAATGAAGTATTTCTAATTTTAAGACAAAAATTAAATCAATTACTACCATAGGAAGATACACTTATCTATTCCACAGTATCAGCCATATTAGATTCTCTAAATAGTTTTCACGATATGATAAAGATGCGGAAAATATGTAAGACGTTGTACTGAGCGTGAGATTAATACATAGCGAGAAGAGCCTTTTTTATCACCATCAATTATATCAACTGGTAAGTTTTGGCTCTAATAATATCAAGAATATAATGCTCGGTTGCTCACAGGGCATGTGGTGTTTGAAGTCGATGCCTAAGCTCTTAGATTCAAAGGTGACCTGAAAGAATTTTCAGGACATCTATTAAGGCGCTAACCTTTACTATTAAAAAACAAGAATCTTCGAATCTTCAGTAAAAACTTTTATTAAGACGACCTGGATTTCGATGTCAGAGCGTCATCTTCAGGTATATATTTAGGTACACCCGATGATGATGATACACTTTAACTAAGTGATACGCCACCATCACCAACCGTTAAAAAAATCAGCAAATTTAATTATGAATACACAGAATATGAATAGACTAAGTAAATGAAACAAAAAACAATGAAAAAAATCAAGTGTTTCATTAAACAAATTCAACTTTACCTCGTTGAGCCTGATACAATGGAATGAATAGATTATTTTTTCATTGTCTAATGATATCCTTATGCAAAAAAAGAACAGCAACAACAAGCATCAGCGAAAGGGCTTGGAAAACAATTAACAGAAAAAAACGAGAAAATTCACTCTCGCTGGTATTTGAAAAATTGCGAACCAAGAGTCACAATCATGGCGAGAGGATTAATGGCGAAATGACACTCCAAACTTGATTTATAAAGACCCAGTTCACATTCGTCAGATAAAGGAGAAATATATACATACTTTTGAATGATTTATGAGCTGCCTCACTTCATTTTTTCACTGATGATATCCGAAGAGCCCAAAACGAATTGATTCAGAGTAGATAACCAAAACGGACCAGTTCTCCCATGGTGTGCATGACGATTTCCAAACAGTTATTTCAATTTCACACCAGGTCCTTTTTTTATATACCCCCGCGAATACTCTGGAGACCTTGCAGCGGGGTGACGATAAGTGGAACAGTTCATTTTTTGTGACACTCTAGGTTGCTATATCGAGTCTCAGAGGATTTCCAATCTTTCTAATGATTATTCAGAGGCGATAACGTATATATGACATTCAAGCAACACTGACGTCCCAAAAAGCTATTTTCCAAACCGTCCAATCCTCAAATGCCGACATTGCATTTCAACGTGACTTCATTCTATGATAGGAAATTATGTCATTAATTTGCATTACTGGTTGTTACTAAATACAACTAGTAATTTGTCCTTTTTAGGTGTAATGACAGGGTATTTCAATCCAATAATGAAACAATACCATACAGAACCGACTGAAACAGTTTTTAACACTAGATATTTAGGTTGAAAACCAAATATTGAGGTAGAGTTTACTTGTGTTGTGTATATATTGGTAGACGGCAGAATCTGGGACCCCAGATTCAAAACTAAGCAAGAGAAGATATCATTATAAAAATCTCAGGCGCCTCTTTGATGCTATATGAAGAGCATTCTAGGTGAAGTTCTATGATAGTTGTGAGCCATGGGAGCCTTGGAGCCTCCCTTATGTGTAGACCGTTGCTAAAGCCGAGTTATCCGCCACTCTTTTCCGGTTCCTTAACATGCTCAACCCGACGGACGCGATTGCGCGTCCAAGGTGCGTTGCCAGGATACCGAAGTACGAGCATTCGCGTCTATTAATGACCTCTCTGACGACATCTCTGAAGATCTCTTCGAAGACCTCTCTGAAGGACGCGAATTTGCGTCTTTAATATATTTTTAAACAAGTTTTTTTATTCAAAAAAAATTTTAACTAATTTTTAATTACATTTTGTGACTGACCAAACTAATGTGGCAGAGAACGCTTTCCGTTTTTCATGATTGCACACTAGAAATATTCCGGGGTGAATGTGATAAAAAAACTCTTCCCTTACACTGGTAGCCACTTATACTTTTAATGGTGCAAACGTTCTCAGCTGTCCGACGCCTTTCCTGATAAAACAACCATTAAAGTATTACAAGGTTAGCAAAACTTAAGGTAGCTCGTTCATAAGGCCATCAGAATAAAACTGTGGTAAGAACAGGAGGAGAAAAACATCAAAAGTATAATAGCAGTGATAAGATGCGCCTTCGAGAAGGAAGAAATTATTGAAGGGCATGTCAATGGGTAAAGGTCAGATGTTTCCATGTTAAAAAATCAGAAGATTGACGGTAGGTTATGGCAGAGGAGGGGGTAGTGAGGAAAACACGCTATATCTTTGCTGGCGTCGTTGTTAGCTGATGATCTACTCAAATAATTCACCTCAAAGAAATCTTTCAAATGTCACCCGAACGAAAATCGAAGAACTATAATGGAAAATGCATTCAAATCAAATCGCAAAAGGCTGGTAATGCAAGATGTCCCCAAGCAATTATCAACTGAACGAGTAAATTGCAGCACACTTGGTTTTACGATTAGCCTCCACTATGTATAACACACCGAAATCATTGCATTCCAGTTGCTCTATACCCTTGGTGAAAGTTAAACATGTCTGTCTACGATATAATGACAGCAACTTCTATTCCTTTACCATTAGCATTAGGTTTTAAGATAAACTATTAACTTCATCGACCTTAATATTCATTTCCCCTGGGTTACAGTATATGAGTTTAATGTTGGACCAATAGTCGTGGTCATCATTGGCCGAAATCAGGTAATTTAGCAAATGAATGGTTTTCTTTTTTCAGAGATAATATAGAATTCTTTAACGCCAAGAGTATTAAATTTATTTCGTAGAGTTATCTCAATTAGTATATAGTTTATTCCTAACGAAAAATTATATATGATTATGGAATATTAGTCATTTATCGAATTCCGCTCTTAATAAAAGTTATTGCAAATATGATATCATTTTCTTAAAATTAGAGCGATATTTTCAACGTTTTTTTTAAACCCAAATTTCCAAGGGAATACGTATTCACAACATTTCCACATTAAAAAATTAACACACAACATTTTCGCATTAAAAAATTAACACACTCAAAATATACTGTAAAGGGCATGAAACTATCCTATTTGATTAAAACGCCATTTCACGCACTCCAAAATCACTTAAATATATGTAAATGAAAAATGCATAAGATGTAAAATGCATGAAAGTTAAAATCGGTGCGGATTCAAAAAATCTACGCTCAAAACTTTGGATTTAAAATTCAACTGAAATCGGTTGCAGGTTACTCCATTACTAGTCCGCTTCACTAAAACTCTCCATTAATCAAAATAACTGCGAGGAAGGCATAAAACCCAACACCTTATGTATCTTTCATAAGCGTGATATTATAGCTGAAGTCCGTGTCTAACATACGTCAAAACGGGATGCAACCGTCACGCACACAGAAGATAGAAGCATTGAAAGAGTTCTCCTCCACTTTGTACTTTGGTAGGGCTTACTTTGAAAAATATCAACCAAGTCTGGGATTCAAACCCGGGCTCTCAAGGTGTGAAGGCAGTACTTTAACCACCACACCGTGCCTAACTCCTTTGCTAGCTGCGTTACCTACCTTACTGCGTGCCTCTAGTGTGCCTTTTCATGTTTAATACTTAACCATGCTGCAGCAATGTATGTAATTCTCCAGGATAACAAAAAATCTATCCGCCCATAGTATTTTGGGCAGTAATACGTAAGTTTACGGGGGAATTAAGTTAATTTTATTAAATCAGTAATAAACGAGAAGATAATCTCTGTCCAGTGTAAATATACAGTTCATCCAGCTCATTACCCTTGCACATAGAAGTAGATTCTAATTTCGGAAAAATATCAAGGATACCCAGATTCGTTTAAAACTATGAGCTTCTTATTTTGAAGCTAATAGAGGTTTAAATATAACTCCAAAATATCAACATAAATATAATGGCTAATCTGAGTTTAATACTTGGGAGTGTATAAGTGTCAAACTAAAAGTCAAGACAGGTCAACGCATTGAAGCGAGGAAAAGATTTTTCATATGTTTTCCGTAGTGTTAAATGTGATGGCAGGAGAAATGCGACTCGCCATTATGCTTTCAAACTCCTCCTCTGTAATTTGTTAGAATAACAAGGATATGGTTTCGTACCGAATGAGATTATTTTAGCACTCATTTTTTGAGGATGAAGACAATTTTAGACAATTAGAAAAGTACACATGACTAAAACCATAGACATTTACCACCGTCAACCAAAGCACTGCATAACGCCCTCATCGTAAATATTGTTTAGGGTCGAACGTAATTTCTCCCATCATAGAACGTTTAGCGTTCTTCGGGAGGCAGATTGCAATAAGTTGTTTCATGCATATGACGTGCATTAAAAATTTTACTCCACCCATGAAGTTCAATTTCCGGTCAGAAGTCAACAACACGAAACAACAAACACACTATTCAGGGAATAATCTACTAATTAAATGGTTCACAAAACTGCAAGGATACCACAAAACTGTAACGTGACCCAGTAGGCAGATGGATTAGTCTGATTGTGAGTAGCAGTTTAATGCGGAGTAAAACAGATATTGGCAAGATGGGATTTCATAATTGATAAAATGCGTTTTATATAAAAAATAAAATTATGATAGAAGGGTATGTGTGGATTGAAATGAATTTACCCCGTTTTGATAAAGGGAAAATACTACTCGAGAGAAAGAATTTTTTCAAAATTAAAGAATTACAGATATTGTTACGGGGTACGATGAAACCTCTATTTCTGGGTCACAGAACTCTGCAATAAGAAAACGGGACAATATATACGTAAATCCTCAGCGTTTTAGCATATAAATTACAAATCAACGAATCGAAGACGTGTTATCTTTATTAAGAAGTTGTGCTGCAGCATCATTACCATCATCATAAGTCAGAAATCCTAATATTGGTTCAACGTCGGTCTCTACTTATCCTATCAGCGGCCCTGACCTTTTACACATTTTTCAGAACTTATATCTTACATGAGGCCTTCCTTTTTCATTCTCCCCACTCATTTTTTCACAGAAAGTTGTCTTAATCAGGCCTATCGACATATGGCCGATTAGTTTGTCCAGTATTCTTTTCAAAATATTCATCTGGCATTCTTCTTTGGACTTTCTCGTTTGTTACTCGTTCGATCCATATTGCCTTATTCATTCCCCTGGAGCATCACATTTCCTGTGCAGCAATACTGAATCAATATCATTTCTAGGTTATGTACTATCTTATTTAATCGCTTTTTGTCTCTCCTATGACAATTACGTCTTTGGCGAGACGCTGCTTGCTTTTTTTTCCTACAGCTAATTTAACTTTAAAACTATTTTTTAAATTTTTTTACGGATTTCTCGATTTCATACATTGAAAATCAATGATTGAAATTAAGAACTAAAAATATCCCTTTTTCAGTACAAATAGGGATATGTTTCGAAAAACAGATGAATTACATGCGCATTGAAATTATGGGACCGTTTCCATCTTGAATTAAAGTTAATTTATGCCATTTATTCCTAGAGTCCAATCATCAGTCTTTTGAAGAGAGCAATTGAAAAGATAGATGAAGATGTGGAACACCATAATTGGACGAGGATGAGATTCGTTTGTTATACCCTTTACCGCATTAGTTGTTAGATGTTTTTAAATAAATTTATATCTGTTCATAAAGCACGAAGCGCAAAATACCTACGTCAAACAATTTCTTTCGAAAATACGGTAAAAGTTGCCTTGTACATACATTACGATAAACTCATTACCAAATGAAAGTACTATTTTCAATCCAAGTATATTAGGTAGATTTAACGGGCAACCCAACAACAAACAGCTAAAAATAAATGGGTTTCAGTATCAATTCAACAAGTTTGATAATTTCCCTTCTGAGCCAGAGAATCTTCAAGTACGGTGAGCAAAAATCCATCTAAAATGGTAGGAATATTGGATCTGGACGATTTGTGCCTGGAATCCACCATTGCGAGTCGCAAGATTGGGTGGGGACTCAATGCAATATGGGTGTGATGATGGAGGAAAATATTCCATCGAACCGTGCCGCGTTAGATGAGCTTGCCGTAACATCCACGCCACTCATTTCAATCACTCGCAAAGGCAGGGACGTGAATGAACAATGACGACCGACTGTTTCACGCCCATAAGTGAACCGTAAAAGGCCGAAGTCGAGCAAAGGAGGGAGGGTCTCAGTGATTTGACGCATCCCCCGTTCTGTAATCAGCAATAAACCGCTTGGCGATGACAGCATTTTTTCCAAGCCCGGGCACACTTCACTACACTTAACTTCATCGTAGCCAAAGGTGATCACGCAGCTTTCTAAACTGAATCCCTAAATTGGATGATTGTCGTAATGCATCAATGCACGTGAAGTGTGGTGATGACTCATATTATTGACATACTAACCCACCTTGAGTATGCAGCCAGTGTATGGGATCCTAATGAATTAGGTTTGATCAGAGAACTAGACAGTGTGCAGCGTAGAGCACTACAGCACAGCGTAGAGCACTACAGCACAGCGTAGAGCGTAGGCTCGTTAAAAGGTGTTACGATAGGTTGAGTAGCGTTTCAGAATTAAAAAAATAATTAGGGTGGGAATCATTATCAGAGCGTAGGTTAAAGTACAGATTGAATCTATTAGAGGAATTTCAATCGGATAGCTTTACTGAAGATGTTAAGACCATATTAAAAAAACCAGCCTATTATGCTAGATTCGATCAGACAAATAAGATTAGAGAAACAGATTGTCATACCGATAGATTCAAAATGGCATTTTCCCCCGTACTATAAGAGAACGGAATAGGCATCATAGCAAAGGGATAGATAGGTGAAATATTTTTGAGTAGTCTGTAGTGCATGATGCATGTATTAACCCCTTAAATATAATGATACTAACAATCTAGTTGCATGAGACCCTATAGTTCCTTGTTTGGACGTTCGTAGTGCATGCTTGGTGAGCTTCACCCCCTGCCAAACACCCTCGCGGTGGCTTGCAGGGTATCGTGTAGATGTAGATTAAAAGATATAATTCTAGCAAAAACCCACTTAATAAAGGTCACACTTTCAGGTGTAGCTTTGTGCAATTTATCCATCAAGAAGATAAGAGAAGAAAAAGACTGCAATTCCACATACAATCTTATTATTGCAATACCCGGTGTTCGCCACAGTGTAGCATTATCAAGTGTGCAGCAACATCAGATTGTAGACGATTTAACATCAAACGATGATTTTAAGTGGAATTGCAGTATTTTATTCACTTATAGTGGGTTGTGGCGAACTAGTGGGTAGAGCACTGAGCTACCGATTGGAGGGTCCCGGGTTCAAGACCTTTCTGGACACCCCCACCTAAAATCCTCGCGATTCGATTTTCTGCGTGTCAGAACTTCTTTGGAAATTACAGGTGGCCCAGGGAAAGGAACTGGCCCCCATACCCTGAATGTGTGAATTTCGCACGTCACTGGCTTAGTATGGGGTGAGCTCTACTCTCACCTATTAAAGACCAACTTTGGCGTTGAACACTCCTTTCTTCTCTTCTCTTTCCTTCTTTCAACCCACTTTGCAAAAAACAAAATCTGCGAATAATACTGACATCCTGCTACTTGATAAAATGCTAAGTAAACGGAAGAAATAAAGCATCATTGGCAAATACTAAACGTCATCAAGTGCCCAAGTCACCAAGTGTCAACTATGAAATCTACGGCTGCATTAATAGATTTAAGACGAGACTCGTTTTATTTGAAAAAAAAACAAAAACAGCATATTTATTGCTTGAACAAAATTTGTGAGCTTTTCGTTTTTTCTCAAGGAAATGGGCACTGCGTGCAAAATCGAAGCGAATAACAATAATACACAAATAGTAAATCTTAGGATATTTCTTCCACTTCCCTACCCTGCCCATTTCATCCAATTTTATCTTATCCTCCACCAACACCTATTTTCCTCCTCTATCTCACTAGAGGCTTATGAATACAGTTACATTGCAGTAATGAGACACGTAGAAATGACGGTGATCCGTAAAACCTTGTCGGTGGTGGCATTGTATTTTGTGGCCAATACAATGTTCCAAGTTTCTCTTCTTCACTCATAGCAATAATATCTTCACGGTGATATCTAACAGATATATTAAGCACTTTTATAATATCCTCTTTCTACTCCGCAAGTGCAAATACATAATCTTTACAGACAGACTTATGTTTCATTTTCCGAAAAAATACCGCAATAAGTAGGAGAAAATATGTAGTACAGAAAAAAAAACAACCTAGCATTTCGTACGTAAAAATATTTTTGCGCCTGCTCAAATATAGCAACTGCTTCGGAACTCGGTTATTGTTACATATTCTCTTCAAACGTCATATTGCACAGTCTATTCGCCAATCGACAGCGATGTAATTTTTTTTCATGGATACCCGACGATCAATAAAATCCACTACGGCATGAGAATCGTTTTCAAACAACAATTTTGCCATGAAATAAATAATGCCAAGGCCAATGACTTTCGAAACATGCATGTTTCTGTCCCCTTGGAGGATCGATGGGTAGGCACACTGTCCTCTCAGTTACCTTGAGCAGCGAGCGATGTATTAAAGGCGTATTTATATTACTCACGACCTCTCTCAGCATCCATTTCCCGAGACTAATGGATGAGCTGGCGGATGGCGGTGCGTGGGCGGCTCGCGTGTCATTTGTCAACGAATGGCACTCTCCACGCCACCGGTGGCGATCGCGGCTGGATGGAAATCGGCGCCTTTTGAAGTACCCTCCCTCCTTGGAGTGCACTCGCGGGGGATGATGGGTACATCATGGCTATTTATACGCATCGCTTATGATTTCGGATACATTTGCCGCGGCAATAATGTGTAGAGAGAGAGAGTGAAAGAGGTTGAGAAAGTAGTGACAGGGGAGGACAAAATAAAAAAAATCCAACAAAACTCTCCCCTTCCCCAACCACACTTAGGGGTTCACGGACATGTGATGTATGATCGGAATAATACGAGGCGATGAGGACGTGCCGATGCCAAAAAAAAAGGAAGAAAGAATACGCGAAATATTTTATTTATTTTCCGATCGAGGATACGCATGGAAAAATAATATCGGGAAATAACCAAACGCACGACCGCGTGTTATGTTTTCAGCGTTGCATTACAGACGAATGGAAGGCATTGTGAAAAGGGTATATATACGATGAAATTAGAAAAAAAACACAGGATGCCCGTTATACGTCGTCCATAATTATAATGCTTTATCAAAGGAGCACCTTTTTTAGTTTACTAGCGAAAGAGAGCGTGGTTGCTTTCAAAAATGGAAATCAAGCCGGAAGCCATATTAATAATGCCCGACAAATTTTTTTAAACATGGTATAGGAACGTGAGCGGGGCTCTAAACAAAACTGGTCCCCTAGTGCATTGGATTTCTTCCATGAATCACCGATTGAGCCGAATCCATGGAGTTAATATTTTTCGAAATCCGTAAATTGGCAGAAATATAAGAAACGCTTTGCCTGTAAAGATTTTGAACGTTAGAACTAGGAAAGTCGTTGATTGTATTTAATGAGTAATTATACAAATTAGAAAAGAAGTTTATCATTAGCACATGGAGTCCGAAATATTTGTATTAGTTTATGACGTAACTGAAATAAAAAACCTATACCATTACCAACATATCATAATCTTTTATAGCATTATGTTTCTTCGTAAATTCGGATATCGTAGCATATATTCCAAATCTACGTGCTTTCAGCAAGTAAAATTTGTTTGTTTTTCAATTTCCTCCAATAAAATATCCCTTAGTGTTCAACGTGAATATTTATATTTTGTAAATATAGATAAACATCAGGTAAAATTTATGAGTCAAGCCAATATCCCTATCCTCAAGTTGATGGTTTAATTAATAACAATTTTTACAAAGAATGGTCACTTTTAAAAATATTACCTCAAAAGGGTTAAAAAGAATATTTAAACCTATACTGTCTGCGAGGTAGATTTGAACCTTTTGGGTCGAGTAATACTTGTTTCTCTTCATCATTTATGGCCTTGAGTCCGAAAGGAACAGAAATTTAGGCGTTCACATGAAAATAAGACGACCTTAATACGATTCAGTGGGCATAATAAGGAAGGAATTCATGGGAATGAGGAAAGGAACACGAGACTCGTAAGCGAAAAAACGCTTGCGTCCATACGGGAACTTGTATTACAGCGGATAATTACTTTCAAAGTTGGGTAGCGTCGAGAGTCAATGCGAGAATGATGAGGAATAAAAGCAAGACCTCTGGAATACTCACGAGCACATCTTCGCAGGAATGTGACTGCCTCCCTCAAGGAGCTATCAGTGAATGCAAACACCTTCCTTCGGGGATACCTTATTGGTTTTCGCAACCGGATTCGTGGCGGGGGAAAAATCAGTGACAGCCCGGTGAACTGGAAAACTGCCAACCAATCAATAGCCATGAATTCCTGAGTTCGTTATTTTTTTCCGAGCAACTCTCTGTAAACTGATCAGGGAGTTTGACACGCCCTTATCCATGCACGTATTAATATCCATTCCTCGCGTTACTGGCAAATGACGACTGAGAGAAAACTTGAAACAAAAATTCCTTTAATTTACGTAAGGAAGGATACTATTGCTTTTACTTTTCCCATAAACACATGTCAAAGCACTGACAAATATCAACGTTATATTTTCCAAGTTAATATACCCACGCAATAATAAAATCAACGTCGTCCTTCGACATAAAAGCTTCTAAAAGGATCTTAGGACTTCCCGCGTAAAATATTGCAAGATGGTAGCAAATAAAACCACCGTCTGGCTTATTAGAGTCAAAACTATTCCATAAAAATAATGGTCACCGCATAAAAAATAACACCAAAGATTATGTAAATTAGTATTATGTTTTTAAGTACACTGCTCCACGGCGCAAGATTGTAAAATAAGCTTATGATTAGAAATATAAGCTGGATCTTTCACGCAATAAAGATGACTGACCAATGACTGGGTAATTAAAACACTCGCGAATAACTTAAATGCAAGGTAGCACCTTCTAATTCTCATAATCAATCATTTCAACAGTACTAGAAAAGCATGGGTTGGGAAGAAAGGACGTTGCATGGGGTTAGAAAAGAAGGCAAGCCAGGGCTGCAAAAATAACAGACCCTTTCCACCCTTAAGTACCGTATTTTACAACTAGGTAAAATTATTCATGCATTATTTTCTTTGCGGAAGAGGTAAACAATAAATTCCGTATGTGACACAAAAATTTGCCCAGTAGGGCATTAATATATTTAATTTCTCTTTTCCGCTGATTTCAAATAAAGCATACAAATGTAAAGGTAAAATGTATACTGTGATGAGAAAACACGATCGTGTACTTTTTTTCTGAAAGGGCTAAAGGGCATTTTGAATTTTGTGTACACTAGCACAATTCCAGTGCTGCGTGCTCACGAGGTTAATAATTTATTCAAAATGAGTAACTTAGCCTTGTAATGCCGTTGTCTCAAGGGGGCAGATCATTGTACCTGGATGTTTGCCAACAAGAAGCAAATACTTTTGTCCAAAGTTGGAGGAAAAAGACGTCTTTCATACCAGGATTCCCATCAAGCGCGTAGCTTCTCGTCCTGCTGAGGACGGAACTTGATAGCAATCATTTGCCTTTAACTTTCATGCATGAACGATCGAGTGTATTTCAAATTTTATTTATGCTAGCATGGCGTGTCGTACAGCCATTGCCGCAATCCTCGAGGAGAGACATGATCCGTTAAATGTGCCAATGGCTGTCGCGGTAATACTAAAATGAAGTAGAATGGGCTATCCTTGAATCCGTCTGGAATGTGACAAGATGCCCACGTGCTACTTCCTTACTCTATATATCCTACCAGGCAAAGAGGAAAATGAATTGCCCTTTAAATCAATAAGCAACACTTGTCTCACTGACATAAATGACTGAAAATCATATTATCCCACATTTTAAGGTTTTTAACAGTGTATAATGCATTCCATTTTTATACATTCTCCTCTAACAGTACCGAACAGTCGGTATTTTCTCGTAAAGAGTTATAAAATTATCTAAATTCCCCAGTGAGTTCAAATGTCACATCTTCAAATTCCAATATTTCTATAAAGTTAAACCAACAATTCAATTTTGACATTTTTCGATCGATATGATCCAGCATTCTCTTGCATTACTTATCTTCTACTTGTAATAGTTACTTATTGTTGTCAATAAATTCACACATAATTTCTTTTTTGTATAATATTGATATATTTTGTGCATATTTATTTTTACCATGTGATTTTCTTATTCCTCAATTGTTTGAATTTTTAATTCAAAGAATTGAGGTTTAGGACTAAGAAGAGATAATGAATTCTAATTAAAAGAATGTTTTTTCTTTTGCATCTCAGATTATATTTGTTTTAAGTTATGATAATCACATGTTTTACGCAATTATTTCGACGAGGGGTTGGAAGACAGAATAGGCAGTTTTGTATCAATCTCGCCCCAATATTACATTAATATTATTTTTATATTTTTTCCTGATAAATATTGGACTGAGTGGCAACCAACGTTCCACATCGATCAAATAATTTTTTATTAAAATAAATATTTTTGTGACGCCATGCATAAAAATTCTACTATCTTTAAATAAATGTTCAAGTCGCCTAAACAATCCAAAAACAATGAAAATTATTGCAGAATGCAAAAATGGTGTCCTAAGAAATTAATAAGATGGTGTTCTGGATTTAATACTCATTTGAGGCGCATTCTATTTTAACAAATTGTAAACAGCAATACAGGATTTCCATAAGCACAACTGAAGAATGTTTAGGTCAGGAAATTACTTCACCGAGGATTCAAGTTCCTTACGTTCCGCGAATGTTAAATATCAATGTTTGGAAGGTTACCAATCGTTACGATGTGTGCGTCTACAGGAATGGATGCAGATCAAGGATGGATCAGATCGCCATCAAAATATATGATGGATTTGACTGAATCCACAAAAGAATGGTGCAACAAGTACGCTTCAATGTAAAACCAATGAAATTTGTTCCGATATGCACTCAAGTAACAGAGTTCCAAATAATCACAATGGACTTCCATCATACACCATTCAGAAGTTAAAACTTGTCGAAAGAACACCTAGCTTGGAATTGGAAAACTATGCACTGGTGTTGATTAACACTTCAAGGACAGTAAATACATTTTCACAGCAGCGGCGAATGTATTTTCACGTGGACTCTAATAGATGGCGCACTTTCTCATTCAAACATGACAGGACGTAATTTGTTTACAATAAGTATGAAAACCGAACCATTTTTGGTGCGAGGGTTAAATGTTATTTCTTTAACACAGGTGATTGGAGAGCATTTGCGGCGGTCCACCTATAACCCCACCCAAAATAAGTTTAAAGAGCGTAAAATACCGATTTTAAAGGAGAGAATACGAAGGACAGGTAGTATAGAAAGGCAATATAAGCAGAGAATAGTCATCACTATAAGCATTTTCATTTAGGATAAAATTATATTTAACAAAAAGTATTACTATTACTCCCGTTTCTTTCGAGTAATGGCGGAAGACTTAAGTGTTTGCTATTATTAGGTTCTTAATCGAAGGTAAATTTGGATGGAAAGGCCCGGTTCTACTCAACATGTACTTTCCACATCTCTTCACCACTCCCTTCCCTGCACTTCCCTTTACAGATTAACGTCTACTCGTTTCATTCCATCTGAAGTGCCCAACCTCTTCCTCCGCCTCCTTCGATTTTTCAGCGATCCTCCTACCATAACTACCTAAAAAATTCCATCTCTCCTAATTGCTTGTTCCATCCAATAACTGCGCCTCCTACCAATTTTCCTGAAAACCTCTTTCACCCCTTCCGCCGTAAAAATTCCTTGTTCGTCCATCCCTTGCGTTCTCCTCTGTACCGCTCATTCAGTTCATAATTTCTTTTTGTGGGTACATAAAATCACTTTGCCATAAACTACTTACATAGGCACATGAAGTACTCAACTTCCCAAAAATTTGAAAATAGGTTGCAACTTGAATTTGAGCGATGAAATCAATATTCACGAAAAAAGTTCACGAAGCATCATTTTCTGGCACATAATCTCATTTTTCATAGATCTTATGAGCAAAGAATTATTTTGTATAAAAGTAGTAGAAAATGTCTCTACCCGTGTTGATTGAATATATAACTGTCCATATAATGTTAGTAATTGTCTGTTCATAGTTCAAAAACCGCTAATAACGCAGCTCAAAATTACCAGTGAAGTTTTATGGTTAAGAATTTGAATCTTATACTCACTAACAAAATAGTAAGATTTACGTGTTCATTTACATTGGTGTTTTACCATAGAAAAAACTTAAAGAACGATGATGTGGTCCAGGATAATATGGAGACTCTAAGTTCACAGGTTTTTAAGTACGTGCTTTACAATTAACCAAGGTTTTCCTTGAATACAAGAACACCTCTATAAACCTTTCACATACATTTGAGGCGTTCACTCGGTTCTCACTTCATCAGTAATCAATTATGGCTCGACAAACGAACAGTTAAGGATCCACAATTATTATGAAAGTCATATTAACATCAAAATATTACTTTTCGTTGAATAAGGACTGAAATCAACACCGATTTCGATGATGGAAAAAGAAAATATGTCACCTAAATACACACTAAAGAAAAATGAAGGCTATTTTATATCATCAAATTCCAGGAACACACGAGAGTGAGAGAGAAGTTAATCCCAGGACAATTCACTCCAGTGGACTAAAAGACATTTCAACTTAATGGTGAGCTGATAACCTGAAATACGACGATTTGTGTACCACACAATCCGCCATTGGTGATTCTGAAGGAGTAAGTTGTACGCAGTACGCAGTTTCAACAGTCACACGCAAAATATATGACACGCCTTGCGTCGTGAAAGAACGGATAACATGGTGTCCGGACGTATATTTGCTTCCGCTACATTTTTATGGCAAAATCACCGTCCTCGTGCGCTCGCATGTTTACGGCTAACTCAAGCGCACTCCCGCTTGAGCATTTAGTGCTATCGACAGCAAGCATTAGCAAGAACACCAGCATTGCTACCAATCGATGAAAAATTGTGTCATTTATTAATTGAACCCGCCTTATTAATTGTCGATGTTTACCTCGGAGTAAAAACCTGCTTCCCTTGCCCCACGATGCACGTAAATCTTGAAATGGAAACTTTAAAGCAGACGAAGGTAACCAGTGTCATTCTGCACAAGGAGGAATATGGCTACTTTAATTTAAAAGCGGCCATATTTATGCTTGTGCCACCTCTCTCGATAGAAGCGATCAAGCCCCGGAGCAATGCGCAGTAAACTTCACTTGCAAAGGCGAGTCCATTGAACTAATTTACCGCCGTTTAGTTCCACGGAGTGTCAGGAGCGAGTAGGAATGCATAAACGAGGACCCTGAAGTGAGTAACTGCACTAAATGCGACAGGAGCCACTTTGGAAACGTACAAGGACGGAGTGAACACCAGCGAGGGTAAATTTGCTCCGATGGGAATGAAAAAAAATGAAAACTACGACGCGGGAAATACCAATCCAGGCGCACTCAAGAAGAAAAGAGCTCCAGGAAAGGACTTCACGGAGAGCAACATGGACGACACCAATGGATGCGCTGCTTACAGAGGGCATCGAATAAGTACAACCGGAAGAAATAGGCCCTCGTACAATGTGCGCTCCTTGGATCGAGGGGGTTATCCTCGGAAAACGAGATTTTAACGTGGAATTGCAGGATAGTTTCAATTCGAAAACAAACAAGTACCTACTGAAAATGAATACAGTGACTGAAATGCGGAATTCCTTTTTAGACCGGCTGAAGTTTTATGCTCACTGGAGTACGTTACCGTGGCCCTTTCTCACAAAAAAATTTTAAAAAATCTTCAAACTTCATGATTTATTTCTTGCGTAAATCTGGAGAGGAGTAGCAAGGTAATGATACACTAATGTTAATTTTGATATAAACATTAAATAAGGTCTTATTTTCACTAAATCCGAGTAGTGTGAATGTAACTTATAAATGCCCATGACGCTTTTCATTAGGTATTTTAAAAATGCCAAATTAAAATGTACGAAGTCTCCCAAAACTCAAAATAAAATACTTGGATTTCAAACAGAAAGAAACCACTGCAAGAAAGCAATGGCAATTCGGGGAAGGAAATATAATGCTTAATTCTAATCTTGCAATACCTACTTCTGTCTTTTCACTCCCCTCTGCCTCTCAAGTGACTCATATTTCAACAAATAAAACTATTCATTGATCGTAAAAGATAATGGGGAAATAAACTGCCTGCCGATTTCATTTCATCGGAACGGGATTACTCCAAACATAGGCATATGGGTGAGCTAGTTGCGAAGGTGGCTCAGGCTAAGTAAAACCAACTTTCACCACCCTATATAGTCCACTTAAAAACCATAATTTTCCCGAAGGAAATACCTAATATCAATATTTAAAATAAAAACGTCTTCCGAAAATACCATAAATAATTCATAAAAAGGCCGTAAGCTAAACGCCATTATGTTATGATTACGAGCGCAAAGCAGAGCATAAGAAAATGTAAGGATTGTCACAGAAATACTTTAGATATAGTGAAATTGATTTGTAAGTGAAAAGAATGGATATTTCATTTTTTAAGGCAATAAATATTTGAAAAATTAGTCTATCCAAGACAAGCAAAGACGAGAATGAGATAAATTCTATTACATTTCTTAACATGCGATTAAGCGAGCCAGAAAAATGGCACTTTCTTTTGTATAAAAGAATTTAAATGGCCGAGTCACCTCAGGGAATAGCGCACAGTATTATATAACATTCAATTTTTCTTAGCGCTAGGATATGATGTTGCTTTTTGAAAAATATAATAAAAAAATTTCATGAAAATATTGGGCTAGCGGCCTTGGCTGTCACTTGACGAATAAATTAAATCATACACGATTTTCATGTTTCGTTACACGACCATAATTCTTCCTATGTAGCACTTAACCTAAAATATTTCATTACAGTGTTTTAGATACAATACTATTTCAATATATACCTTCGCATACTCCTCTTTGCCTTGATTAGAGGGTACAATGAATTAAACACATGTCCTATTATGGCGCTGCCGGCTGCATCGCGTAGGAAATAGACATTAGCACGGGGATACTGTTTACTTGAAGGTGCAGAGTAATACAGTTTGGAGTGGTAATACAGCTTGGAGTGAACAGCGACTTCAGCATCAACCTTTAGTCACACAAATACTTCGCAACAATATCAAAAAAAGGTTGGCGGATGGAGAATTGAAAAAATTGGTTACTCACGGCACTTCTTATAAGTCCTCCTCCACGGTCACGTTAAGTCACATTTTTCCATAAAATTCATGCATGAGCTGGAGGTGTTTTATGCCAAGCGAAAGTGACGAAATTTTTCATTGAATCAAGAAATGGTGCCTTTTACCTTCTTCAGCTGATCCCATTCCTTGTCCTGAAATAAAGAAAATTTCATGAGCTACCGTCATCATAGGGAGAATAAATATGGTAAATACCCATAATGGAAGAATGGAGTTCGTAAAGTCAACGAATCGAAATTGCGTTAGTTGTGGTGGCTAGATTACTGGTTTCCCAACCAAAATGCCCGGTTTTGAGTCCCGGCGGATGCAATTTTTTTATTGTTATAGCGGTTCCTTCTTGAGTGTTGTGTGAAGAACTCTTAAGTTCAGTACTAGGGCCGTGATCGTACTGGGTGATCCATTGTTCCAATCGCCGAAGTGTCAGATATTTTTCAGCGGATTTTTTCCCTGCCACTACTTGGGGACTGAGTAGAGAGCAGTTCAGGTAAAGTGCTGCGATGGTACAGTGAGCTGTTGAACTATTTCAGCATTTCGCTAAGAGCAAATATGCCGGAGCAGTATTTTCCTCCAACCACCCTCCGCTCCGCAGAAATAATTCCCGCACGTACCGAATTACCTACCTTTCCTGAGAGTCCTTAACTTTCGGTCACCTCCCCAATAGCTATTACCACTCCGACATTAACATTGCTAGTGACAGTGTCATAGTGAACTTCATGGAGGAATATACGCGGTTCATCCGCCGATCTACGCTATAAAAGTACATCGACAATGCAAGTTTTGCTTTTGGTGATAAGAGCTTAATTTTAAATTAATGGATGAAGGCGATACTTTGTGTAAATTACAAACGTTAAACACGGTAAATGAAACAAACTCAGTCCATTCCACACAGCTTTATATATTCCCCGATCGACTTCAACGACTAAGCGTCATTTTCAAGGGGGGCCAACTAACTCAACTAACGTTGAAATCGATCGGGGAATATATAAAGCTGTGTGGAAAGTACAAAGTTTGTTTCATTTACCATGCTTAAGAGCTTAATTTTGGCTCGTGACTTGCATTTCTTAAGCAATCCCACTATCATCATCATCATGAGTTAACCAAAAATAGATTTCACACAGCTCCACTCGCGATTCCCCTTTCGTATAAACTCTTACTGGCATAAACACGAAGTTTTATGGGAGCTGGGAGTTGGTAATGTCGCGTCAATAGTCAAAGGTCACTGAAGTGGCATGAAGGATCACAAAGTTAGTCAAAAAAAGTAGGTACTGGGAGACACGGCTTAACTTCTCCTCTTCTGTTTCATGAACACTTACTCAGTAGACACCTATCCTATGGTTATGTGTTATAGTACAGACGAAACATAGTATGATACATTAAATATTATTATTTGGATCCAACTAACCGGCAGACATAAGACCAGAATTTCATTTTCACGGGAGAAAATTCGGCAAAATGACATCATATATTCCTAGAGCAGAGTAAATTGAAATGAAAATTTGTCGGAGACAAGAAGAAAAAATGATGATAAGTAGACAAGCAACAAGGAAAGGGGAAAGAAATAGGTATCTAATCCAAGACGTAAAAAAATAGATAGCATCACCAAATGCGATAAGGCTTTTGCATATGACGTCTTTTAATAAACGATCTTGGTATTGCGCTAATAGGTGAGAAAACATGAGAACAGAAAAAGCCTCTACAACTTCAAAATATTGGATTCCAAAGATATACTCGTAAAAAATAAAGGAAAAAATAACACTTGGAGATAAAAAAGAAGCTCAATTAAAAGAAGCCAGAGATCAAAAGGAGTCGCGAATAATCATTCATACAAAGAGATTTGGAAAACTCGGACGCTGGAAAAGTGATAAAAAGGTAAATACATATTGAAGGGTAAGATGGAAAACAAAAAGTATGACAGCAGTGGAGTTAGAAACTCACGCTTTTTGTGGATAATAAAAACATTTTTGACATCAAAAAACGTAATAGAGCAATAAAATGTACTGTTTCCAAAAGCCCTGATGTTAACATATATGCTAACGAAGATCACGACTAGAGGTTATGAAGCAAGCATAGGTGGAGAAATGTCTATCTCAGCCACTGGATCGACATGATAAAGAAAATAGAAGTAAAAATCTAGCGTAGAAATGATTGGCTCAAGGCAGTGTCAGCATCATAAATTAGAATACAAAAAACTTCCACAATCAAGCGTAAAAAACAACTATGGGGGAAGCCCAGATCAAATATTTCTTTCTAAAAGTGACCGGGTGCATTGGCATTTAGTTTCATAGCTTCATTCGTGATACAGATAATGACATATACAGATCCAAATATAGACACAGAGAGAGAGGATATATTACATAAGCCCGTGTATGATGTGATAGGTTGCAAGAACGCTCACTCGTGAAAACTATATCATTGTCTAACGTAATAATCATTCATTGCATGAAAGATAATAAAAGATAGAGGCGATCGTTGAAAACAAAATCGAATTCGTCGACCTCTACGGCTGAAGGAGTTACACATTTAGATTATTTGAAATTCATTTATTATAGGCTCTGACATCCTCAAGTTAACTTGACGTTCAGCGGGATGCCAGGAGTCGTCATTGATGCTAATACTGGTTTGATACAGGTCTCCAATCGATTCTCTTTACAAAAATTTCTCATACATTTTTATTTTTCACTCTTACGCTCATCAACTACTTGCTCCATATACATAAAACTACACTTTCCTTTGTCATCTTTTCTATCAAATTTCCTCACAATGATTGTCTTCGCCAGAATCCCATATCTCAAGATAACATTGATCAAGACATCTTATCTGTTTAAGTGCTCATAAACTCTTCCTCCTCTTAATTAAAGGTCTTTGCGGAAAGTAAACTGATTTAGCCGGTAAATTTACGCGAGGGAAAATTGAATAGGTATTTCAAAAAATTACTTAGGCTACACTCAAAATTACTTTAGCATATTTTTGTAAAAAGTATATCCAAAACTACTTCCGAGGGTTTATTTCAATTCCCAAATAAGGTACCTATGTGTGTCGTAACAGTGTAGCAAAATTCTTAAGAACGTTACTGAGGAAGATGGGAAACATGAATGATAATGAACATCCATTTTCAAATGGAAGGGAACCTACCTAACCACTTGCAACGCTAGTGAATTGGCAAGTGGATCTAAAGAAAAGTGTACCATAAAATAAAAATATAATAATTTCCTTTCAATTCCTTCCCTTCCATATTAAATGTGAAGAGTATAATAAAATGGCAGCTCTATTGGCACAATCAAATTGTAATCAATATTCAATTACCGTATAGTTACATCATCCAGAAACCATGATGACCATGCGTGAATACTAGCCGAAATGTACTGAAAGTCTCGCGCAGCTAATGATCGTAATGAGGGCTCTTTATCGTCTGATATAGCCATTCGCAGGCTATAATTCTCATCTAAAGAGGTATTTTTCGCACAAAAATTATTCCCTGACGTTAAAAAATGGTCGAAAATACTTAAATAGGTTATACCGTAGGCAGCCAGACTATTAATGTCGAAGAAGATGAATGGCCAAAGGCTAAATGCAGTTTCATCAACCGTGGCGGTGGTATAAAAAGAAGACTAAAAATAGGATTTATATTGCCGATGATAACGAAGGCTGGGGGAATGGGGATGAGCGAAGTAATTAACATACTTTTAACTCCGCAATACAAAAATATTAACAGCTGCGGAATTTAAATTTGCACTCTAATTTCCAGTAATTATAACGCCATCGGCGAAAAGTCATTGCTGCACAGGGACATAACCAAACTGCTATCGCGAGGAGAATAATATACAAAAAATGAGCAACAGGACGATATCAAACCCCTTTTCTACGGCTTTTACAATTTATTTTGCATTTTTCTTGCTCTCCTTTTTTTCAGCCACACCTAATCAAACAATCGTAGTCATTTCCACAGATTACTGCAAGGGAATAAATATTACCCCAGGACTCCGCCGGTGCATGGAAAGGCTACCCAGGAGAGTAGGGAAATACTAACACGCACAAATAAATTACGAAAATCTATATATGTACATGTGTGCATGTATATTTGTGTGTATTATTATGAATATATGCATGTGTGTGTTATCCATACTTACAAACACATATGTATTAAGGTTAGATATGAAAACGAAGAGTGTAAAAAAACTTACAAGCCTGAGGGAACGGGGAGAAGGGGATCAAAGGATTGGAATGCTGCACGACGTGGAGGTGAGGACGTCGTTATTTATTCAGATGCGCACATTTGTGAATGGATGTCACCCAATGGAAGTTCAGATTGGCTGAGTATATATGTCCCATTTGAACAGGGAGGCGGTGCAAAGGGAGTGAATAAATTGCGAGTCAGGTGAGGGTCCAACCAAGGGACGTCAAGTCTCCTATGCGTTATGCGCGTCACAGTTGGATGCCAACAAACCTCTACGGGGGAAATAAATTAATGCATCAAATTTTTAAGCACAGAAGTGGGAAAAATAACTAATTCCATTCACATATCCTGGGTGACGTTGAATTTGAATAAATATATTTACAAAAATCTCTCTCGCAATCACAATGGAAAGGCAACCATTTGGTTCAATGATCACCAAAGAGCGACAAAAATGTATTCGAGCCTCAAAAGCGTGCATAGTGCTAAAATATTATTTGAAGGACGCATATATGTGCTCAACAGCAATGGAAAACTATTTTTGTTGTATTTACTTGGTTTTTATGACTGGCTGGTCACTTCCGAAAGAGGAATACAAATACTCCTTTGCGAGTGAATGAAAATCACGAAAGTCACTGTAATATCTATAAAAACCCGAAAGAGTGAGTAATTGAGAGTAACTATTATTTTGCTCGTTTTAACGATTGATTTATCGAGTAATATGCGATTATTTTTCCTTTTTTCTAAGACCGTGATATTCATCTCAAACTTATCCCTAGAACCCCTCCAATATTACAATTTTAACGACTCATCAATTTCCACGCATAATGCTAATAAAAAGGAACTTCAGTTAGCAATAAAAATCATTAAAATATTAACTTAATTATACCTAAATGCAAGCAAAGACTGGTATATTTAATATCTTCGTTCACAAGCAAATTTAAACTAAATGAACAAACGTAGCGAATAGGTTGAGGTGCCTTAAAAATGGCCTGGATTAAGGGCTAAAGGTAGTAGAAAATACAGTCATGTCCACAGTTGTGCCAAAAACACCTTTTCACAAGTTTTCTTAGTTTTCGCAATGACGTTATAAAAAACGAAAGAAAATGCATATTTTTTGGTATACCTAGTTTACATTCTGCAAAGTCAGCCAAGAAACAGCTTATAACCAATTTTAATACCAAATGCAAAGAATATCCAACCAAGAATAATAAATCCAACGAAGGAAGGAACAACAAATTTTTCCATCTAGCATTGTTACCTAGTATATTCCTTCGCAGAGCACGAGCAGGGAAACCAATTCGCATGACTTTAAAGAATAAGGTGCGCAATCATGATGGAAAACTACGAAAACTGACTTTTCTTGCACGCAAGTATTCACTGCACCCTTGATAGAGAGAAAGTAAAATTATATGCTACACAGCATGGGTAGAAGCTATGGTAAATGGAATATTTCACCTTAAGGTTGGGAGAAGCACGAAGGACTCTTTATGAGCAAAGTTGATCAGTTGAGATAATATTTATAGTACTCATTATAAAGAGTCAAATATTGTGCCCATAAGGCATGCATATAAGAATTAGGAACTAGTACGCGAAAAACGTCCATAAGAATGATAACTATACGAGCCAGAGACATGGATAATCGGAAATGTTGATCAGAAAAGAACAAAAGCCTTAGAGAGCTGCTTGTTGGCGTAGGCTTCTGAAGAGTACACTGGTCGATAAAAAGGAAGAAGTTGACGAGTATTCAGAAGTTGACGGTCTATTATTACTTACATGGTGTTATTGATCAATGGGAGAGAGATGAAGCAGATGCTCTGGACACACACTGAGCCATAATAAGTTTGTCAATTACATAATTGAGACAAAACAGGAAGAAAACATCCCACGATGAAGACTAAAAGGCTTAATGGTGAGGGATTTAGGAAATTAGTTCCAAGCAGATAAATATAGAGCTGCAGTTACGATCGTAAGATTAAGCTAAATACAGGATAGAAGCTTGAATTACCTCAGAATTGACGGACAAACTCAATATATGATTCCCAATGAAATAAAAATGATGCCACGACAAAAAATATACGTACCATGCTAAAGGACAATGGATGAAAATTAACAGTAAAGCTCGAACCATAAAATCTATGTTTCTGAGATTAGTTTAATACAAGGAAATGCATACTCCCAAAATCCTCTCGCAATCGAGAAACGGGTAAGTGTATTGGCTTGAGTACTGGCCGTCCTTCCACTTCGACTTCGAAATCAGTCAGATATATTTAAATGTTAAACCGATACTTTCTTGGAAGAAAGTTCTCATGCTTTCCCGGCGAATGCAATTTGTGAAGTCTATTTGGATCTTCCACCGGGTCGGGCAGAAGTCGAGGGCCGGACCCGGTGGAAGACGCGAATAGACTTCACAAAACGGCACTTGCTTTAATGATGTGATGAATGACTACGAATACCCTATACCATTTCTCGTCGCTAACGGAACGCTTCGTTAGCAGCCTTTTCCTAGGAAGGAACATATATCAGGTCCGACATAGTTCTCTCTCTATCCCTCTCACTCAGTTGACTACCGTTCGCCCAGCCGTCCACTTTGTCATCCACACCCCCACTATTGCGCCTTTGAGTTTGATTCACGGGCGGAGGGACGAACTAACGTCTCCATCGACTCCGTTTGCAAGTTGCCGAGCTCCAGCTCGTGAGCAGCCCGGAACCCGCGGCTGTTTAAAGGGCTCGGCGGGGTTCTATCGCCACCAAGGCAATCGTGTGTCACGAGTTCGCTCTTTTAACCGTCCCTTAGGGTTCTCGCGGAAGCAAACAAACGAGATGGGATTGGTTTTCGCGCTCTCCAAATAATGCGCCCTCAAGCATCCCCTCACCTTCCTCCCATTACAACCCCTCACCTCTCCCACCCCCCACCCCATCCCCGCCCAAAACCTCAGCTGTAGAGAGAAATTCCGAGCTTCGCAACACCACGGAGGCAATGCGGCGCGAGGATTTCACTCGGCATGCCCTCTTCAAAGTGCCCCTTCAAGCAAGGAGAGGTTATCGTGGATTGATTGCCCCAGGGTCATTGTTTACCGGGACACTCACGTTATTGCTTCCCGCAACGGTGGCGGCCGAATACCAAGTGCAACACTGCAAACCGGTGCTTGCCCCCTTCCCCCCCCCCCCCTATTAGCGTTCTTCCCTTCCCCACTCTTCCCACTTATCCTAACCACTCTCTAAACCACGTCTCCTTGGGAACATTGCCTCGGAGATTTACAACATTGCGCCACAATTTCAGGGATAGTTGTAGAAGGTCTGATTCCAAGACGCGCTATGTAATGTGGCGCAGATTCTGGGTGCAATAATGTGAAAAAATTCTCTCCGGACTTATTTATTATAATGGCAGTAATAAAGAGGGGAGAGATTGAAAATACTATGAAATGTTCATACGATATGTTATATGTGCGCATATGTACGCACTCCAAACGCTCCGGAATTGCGATACTGGACGTATGACACTTTGTCTCTGTCTCTTGTCTGTGGATGGTGTGAGGGCTTTCATTTATATTTTCAAAGCCTTCAGGGTCATATGACTACAGAGATTCAATGATCACGGGCGAAAAGGATACTTAATCAAGTATTACTAAGAAGAAAAATAAACGATATGACTATTTCATATACACGTTAGTAAGAGATTCACTCACTATAGGCGACAAATTACTGAGACAAATTTTGCTGCACAATAAAATCAAATTCCAAAGCATTGACATGGTGGAAGGTTATCATGATGTCGTAACACCTGAAGATGGCGTAACTGCCGAAACCGGTCGTGTGTAAAATAAAATTCTGTGGAAGTTACATTTGCAGCACAACATTCAACTATCATTTAGATATATTGAAACGCATTTAAGTGTATCATATTTAATTGTATGAGCATATCAAATCAAGCGCGAGACAAAAGCTACGTCACCTTTTCGTCAATAATCGCAAAAGACAATATTCACACCAGGGCATTCATCAGTCCCGATAAATAAAATATTTGCCGCCGAATCAGAGAGCTACGTGCCATTATGAGTGGTATAAACCCACCAAAGGATTGAGGTTCTTATCTCTTCTCAACCGCCAAATTTTTGAAGGAGCGTTGACAAATATTTTAAGTAATTTAATAAGTACTGCAAAATTATCGTAAGTGGACATTCCGAAGCTACAGAAAAAATGGTACCATTTCGCCAGTCAATAATAATTAACACAAACGAATTTAATGGGATTCAAGCTATTTATGAAATAGAATCCACTTCAACTACATCAGTATTATTTACAATCAATTACGTGTCTTGGACGAACAGCTAAGGCTAACAAAAATTCTGATAAGTACTCAACTTACACGACGGGTGAAAATTCTCTGACATTACTTCATTGATTCATATAATAAATGTACATGCTTTTTCAATCACGCTTGATATCATGCGATAAATGATTCCTCTTTAGCACTTAATATTTTCCATCTTAATACCAAAAATTGGGGAAATAGCATGCTTGCAGATTCTGCTAGCGAACACCCGCTAACGACACTCAAATATAGGTCGCACTAATTTAACGGCAGAAACACCCGATTGACAATTAGCAATTATTGCAGACATCGTACCTGTTATGTTCCCACCCAGGAAATTAGCAAGGTTTTGAAATGTTCGATCCGGGACTGCTGCATGCCTAGGTGGATACAAATGGAAACAAGTTTTTGTAAGGTACTAGGCGCGGTTCCGAAATATTCATGTGTTTCACCTGTGTGTCCTGTAGGGATCTCGCTAACTGCCAATCCACCCTTATAATTAATTTATTCCGCTTATGCGGAGTAAATCCCGTGTCGACGTCATTCAGTTAACAAGAGATTTCTTCTTCCACAGGGGTTCGTTCGCTTACAAAATTGTTTATCGCACATCAATCAGCCAACTATCTGCACATTTGAGACAATATCTAGGAGCCTAATTTGTTAAAAAACAAATCTGATTCAAAAGGGAGATTACGTAATCAATTGGCATATTTCACCCGATTTGCATTCACTCACTGGCGGCTCTATTTCACCTGCATAAGGCTCAACATCCGAGGGAGTTGAAGAGTGAGTGTTCGGAAAATCTACAATAATTTACGGGGCAGCCGTTTTTCCTGGATGAGCAAACGCGCAAAAACGCCATCACATCAAATTTGGTTGCATTTTTGTTAGATGCACAGTTTGAAACATTTTAGCATTACAGGAGATCCTTTCCCGCGTAACTTGGTGGAATTTTTCCGAAAATTCATCTTGAAACCACCACTTGGTATAAATTCACACGTGTTTAATAAAAACCAACCTATGTTTCGGCAACTCGGCACCGTTTTCGAGGTCATAGTCACCTTGAAAACGACACTGATTTACCGAAACCCGGTTGGGTTTTCATTTAATAAGTGCGTATTTCTACCAAGTGATTGTTTCAATACGAATATCTGCATAAATGATGCAGCTAAAAACGAACTACCGTATCAAAACATAAACAGTAACTCTGGGAAGTTGAAGTTAAAATCCTCTATGTAACGACAGGTCATTAAGTTAATTACAATATTAATAACAAGCAATTTTGAAGCATGAAATTTTAATTTAGGAGAAAATATTGAAGAAAGAAAGTAAAACTGCAACATGCCCATCAACGTTTCTCAGCGTTTAAGATTTTCTGTACTTAATATGTCAAAGGGCAAAGGATTTTCTGCATCCAATTCAAACAAATAATAACGTTATTTATTTCACCACAAAGCTGCAAAATAAACAATTTACTATATTTCGACTCAAGCTTGCCATCCTTGGTTAGATTCGTAGTCAACCACTCAATGCAATTTTCAACGCACAGTCTTATACCAGAGTGACGGTGGTGCAAACCTTTTGCGTTATAAATTCATGTTATAAGCAAATCCTGAAAATATATTTATCTCATCAAAATCTTCAAAATGTTACATAAAAATACTTTGGAAGATCGAAAAATTTCTCATAATTACAAAGGTGTATCAAAGTTCAAATTTTGCATTGATTAGGGACCTACTTAAAACAACCGCAGCTTTGAAAAACAATTCTTCATATTTTATACTGTATCGCCTATTATTTAGCTTTTAGTGAGATTCACTTTTTTCGAATCGACTACCAACCTCACGGCACAGGGAACATATTTCATCTACAGCTGAAGAAAGAAATTTCACTTCGTATTCGTAAGGCACGGGTTAATAACGCATGAATAATCAATGAACCTAAAACGGCTCGGAGATAGAGGTAGTTACTGGCACTAATTGATGCCACGACGGCTCAATGCATACAGAAGTGTTAAATTATGCATATTAAATTTATCACAGGGTCATATAAAATCAATTATTAATGAGGATTCAAATCCACAAACTTAAAAGAGATTTACTCTGATCCAATTATCGCACGGGGCTAAGGACACATTTTGAGGCATTTCCAACTCTTAACCTCGACCTTAGCCCTATTCTATTCGTTCTGGACGGCTTACGAACATTTTTTAATCTTCGTTTTCCGTTAATGAAAATGAAAAAAAAACACCTCGGTCCATCCCATTCAGCCTAGACCAAAGGAAAAGGACTACATGTGTCGGAAGCTAGGATTCAAATTAATTAAAGTGTTCCGATAAATTAAAACGATGGCAAAGCGTGGAAAAATCGGAAACATCGTCCACTTGCTTTTTTCGCGGACTCTTTTCCTCCCCTAATTCCCTCCGCTTCTTTTCTCCACTCATTCGCTCTCTGCTCTCCAGCTGAATGAAATTTTGTCACGTGACTGAGGGAGGCGTGCAAGTTTAATGACAAGGCCCGCATAAATGTGCATCCATTCTTCCTCAACGCCACGCCGATACAGAGTGGCGGGTTTGCGGGGGTGGAGAGAAGTTTAACGCAACGCGCGGACACACGCACTTCGCTGCTGCTTTTTTTTGCCCTCTCTTTCGGGTCCTGCCTCCTAAAGCCAAAAACCTTTCGTCCCCCTTGCCACCCCCGTACTTGCATTCCCCAAACCCCCCACTACCCCCACCTAATCTTTTTCTCATCTCCGAACCGATCTCATTTATTCGCGCGAGAGAATTTATCGTCCTAAAAAGTCGTAAACAACTTCGATAATAGTCGAATAACGCCGCCCGCAATCGAATGCCGTGACAGGATAATGGATGACATGATGATATATCTGCTGGTCAACCACCGGATGACTCTAATTCATGCGTTAAATTTATCAATGGCCGTCCCCTCACCCCTCCCCCTCTCCATAGCGAGTCCACCCTAAAATCCTTCCTCAACTTCCTATGCCCTCCACCCTTCCCTTAAATCCGTAAAAATCCACTTCGCCATACCAACTACACCCCCGTTTCCCAAACGCCAAACTCTTTTATTACGCCCCTTTTACTCACCGAGTCCTCTCTCTTTCAGATTAATTTTTGGTCATTATGTTAGCGCAATTGAAGGAAGGAGATCGTTAACCACCCCACCGATTCCGAAATGATTGGAATATTTTTTTAGGAAAAGGTGGATCCGAAACTACTCCTCTCACTTCACGCCAACGTATTTTTTTATAATTTCCGTGCGCTTCCTATGAGTCATACGAGAATGATGTGGTTCGCGGTACTGATCACGTTGTGAATTAATACGGCGAATTATGCCACTCTTTCGATTGCGAGAGGAGGCCCGACTTCCGGGACCATTTCCATCTATTTCCCGTTACGTGGAAATTTCTATCGACCTCCACTTCGGAACTAATTCCTTTTCGGAAATTTTCGCCCTCCCGATAATAATGCTACTCCAATTGCAACGGTTGTGTCGAGCTCGTGCGACGCAGTGCGCCGCTTCCCAGGGAATTACGCGCTACAAACGGCGATTCAATGCCATCAAATGAGGTAATCAAGGAAATAACCGCAACGGCCCGTGATGCAACAAATTCCTCGCCCAAATTTCAAAATGCCTAATGCATTAGGAGAACGCTGGTCGAAAAACTCCGGGGCTACTTTCCTGTACCCCGTTGGCCATTTCAATCCCTGTGTGCATACATCAGCGCATTTGCATTGTGTCCTCGTGGAAAAGTAAGAAAAAAAGCTAGGACCAAAAGTTCAAACTCGCATCAGAGCGGATAGATTAGCGAATAGAATTCAGATGGATTGCCTTTAAGAATTTCATTTAAATTATTCACAGCGACTACGACCGTTAACACAAAACAGTTGTATGCATATCACATACATAGAATGAAAAATCTTGTAATTTTAAAAACCTACTTTTATCCCTCAAGCCTCAAAATGTTCTGCTATCTTGTGAACATGGGGCGTAAAAAATTGGTTTATTTCTTAATGGATGCCTGAAAACTCAAATATTGCGGATTCAAATCCTTCTTCAGGTACGTCTCACGTATGTCTCACGAGAGCTTAAAATGAAAATCAGATAGACCGTGCGATACGATGTAGCATGCCATTTAAAGAACCTAAGTCCCAAATTCTACCATAAGATAAAAGAAGATAGATCATGTTACTCAAATTATTGTCTTTTAAAAACGTGCTTCGATGGGTAGAATACGATTCGATGCACGCCATCTTTCTTTCTTCCTTCACTTTCGCTAAAAGCTTCATCACTAAACACAGTTCTGTTTCAAAATTAATAGCTTGAATTGGATGCGCTTTATTTTGCCTTCCATAGCTAAGTGTGTCCTTCTAGTCCCCATTATGGAGGGCCTCTTTCCTGAGACGGTTTTGATGAATAACAACACGCATGGCCAGTAAGCGCTCTAGGAATAGCCCAACGGCAACCTATTAAGTCCATTATCTTCAGGTGGCATGGAAATATTCTAAAAGGAATCCTTTTTTTTAGATAGATAATAAAATTATTTCCCAAAGGGGAATAATTGTTTTAGCACAAAGAGCAATGCTCAATGGGAATCATATGAGTAATACATAAGGGGAATAAGTTTTCTGGCAAAAAGAGTATTGCATAATGAGTTCGTAATATACTGTGAATTAATCTAATTAATTAAATTAAACTGAGAATTAATCAAATAATAATACATGTTCAGTTACTTTCAAAACAATGCGCTGTTAAAATAAGGGCAAATAACCTAATTTATCAACATTTCCGCGAGCCCTCTCTCTTTCTCAATCTCAATTTTCAAGAAATTAGAAAATTATATACACAACAACGGGTTAAAACATAGGTAATAATATTTAGACACCGACACAATCACTATTTAATTTTAATGTTATTATTATTATGTTACTATAAAGTAACTTTCACCTCTGAGTTATGCTATGTTTATGCTTCATGATATAACATCTACCTACATCTCTTCTTTCACATCCTGAGTAAATAGCCATTAGGCATTGTTCTACCTCACTTTTGCTGATAGCATCTATTTTGCATTTTATCGAGCGATCGTATTTTGGCCACGAATGTAGCATCTAAGCTCAATACCTTACCAGCAGCCTGGAATTCATGTACTCATCCCTTATTCTCCGTCACATTACGGTAAGGAATGAATTATTAAATGGGAATCAATAAATATACGAATTGGTGGCTTCCATTTACACAATCACATCGTTCTACTTGATTAATAACTATTCTACTGATGGTAATAATATTTTTTAAATAGAATGCAGCTCACCAATAGGGTCGGAGAGGTTAGACATAATATAATATATCATAAATTTTCCGTAGTTTCCGTCTGTCCACCGGTCTAACTGACTGTCCGTACCCCCTCTATCTCGGAAACATTTCGTCTTGGAGAGATGCCGTAAGCTGCATTATGTTTTAAGACCCCTGAACGGTCCGGGAAAACTGTTTGCGTTTTTTAAAGATTCGGGTTTGATTCCCTGAGCCAATTATGCATTCACATTGGTTTAAATTGTCTCTTTCAATTTATGAAAGCGCCAGACTTTATTCTTTCGCTTAGTAAAAGTAACTAAATTTTAATCAATTTATTTCATTAATAAAGGTACATGTTGCATTACTGGTAGTATAATTTTTGTTTATAATGGATTAAATTACGTTAAAGTTTCAAAATTAGACTTAGAGACATCGTAGATGGCTCCAATATTAAATCTCAGTTTCATCCATTTAGCGAAAACTTATAATTTCTTAAAATTGTGTTTATATTTTGTTTATCTCCCTCCCATGGAATTTCAACGTTCACCTTCCGCTAGTTACCATTAGTTTTCCATATTTTAGGTTAAATGATTAGCTTAAAAATCAAAGTTTAGGCCTGACATGTATTGGTTCTATTTAGCAATTAACGCACCACACTGGAATACTGTCATGCCCAGGATGGCATGGAAAAAAACCTGTTTTTCGTTTCTTCTACAAATACTATTACCTAACAATCGGTTAGCGGTCCCCGATTCGACCAGTCGAGCAACCGAAATTGCGTTTTCATGAGTCCGCGTTACCTTCGATTTAAGTGCTCACCTAATTTTTAAGCATTCAATTGATCAACTGTTATGCAATATCTCGTTACTACACTATATTCACATCTTATATTTGCTGATTAGATGATGAATGTAATACATGTTTTATGTTCAAATATTATGAATACTAAAGCTTAAACTTTTGAATACTTATGGGTCATTCCATGTCAAATCGACTAGGTGATTACCCTTAGGGTCACCAACTGTGACCAAATTTTGCATAACGGCTCCATTTGATAAGAAAATGAAAACCCCAAAGTCGTTTTGCAACACGCAACCGTTTCCAAAATATTGCAACGTTGCAAAATTCGAATTTTGTCAAATTTGCTACACTTACCTGAGAGACTATTTGAGCTACAGACGTGCTTAAAGGCTTATTTTAAAGGCCTTGAATTATAAAAATACAATAAGGGATTATATAGTGAAATATAAACAATTTTATAAAGTTTATAACAATTTTAAAGTTTCAAATCTATTTTTGACGATGTACCTATCCCTTCGATTTTGCTCATTTCTTATGTGTTGTATAGACAACCCTCCGCTACAAATTAAAAACGTTTGCCGGGGGTATATTTCAGTAAGGAAATAAAAATATTTTCGAGTGAAGACGTGACGCCCGCCCGCGCCGGTCACCGCGGCGCCCTCCTACCGGCCGATATTACACATGTCATGGTATTCTGATCTCTGTAACTTTCACATTCGTCTTCTTCTCACCAATTTTTAACCGTATGCCAACTCTTTTCCCGTGCATATAGCTATTTGATTCGCCCAGGTGTGACCACAGCCTTAGAATCTATGAAGAGCGGCACCTGGCTTTATTGCGGTTGGCCTCCGAGAACAAGAGGCAAACCTTGTCTCGTCTTCGGCTTCCAATGCTACTGATTGTTTTTACGTAGGCTAAGGCAACACCCTGACATCCCATAGCTTTGCTCCCGTACCTTTTTAAATTATTAAATTGTCCATCCTGAACTAATGTTTTAAACATTTTCCCAGCATGACTTCACACATACGAATGATGTAAGTCTCCGGAATCAGTGAAAAAAAAATATAACGAGAGGCAATTGAATTACTTGATTGTATTGTAATTGAAGTAGTTTCACATTTAATGTTCAGATGAGTTGGAAATATTATTTTTATCTCTACTCGTTAGGTAAAATAAAAATGATTCACATCTTTAAACACCATTCGCATTCTAAAGCCTTAAATTCCTTATTTTACCTTTACATGCAGTTAAGTTGAACAGTATCAGAAAGTTGGCAAAAGAAATTTTTGACGGAACCTTTTGCAAACCCTTCACTATTTATGTTACAGCAAACGCATCCCTTATATTATGAAAGTAGGAAATATTTACAATAATAATGCGTGCAGTAAAAATCGAAGGGATTTTTATCCATGTCGTCTCCGTTTAGCCTGATGCCGTACTGCTGTGCCGGCAGATTGATTTCTGAGGTTGGTTTCCTCTTTGCCGCAGAATTAAAAGTTGAAAGTCAAATAAATCGTTGTAAATTAATGTTTCAATGTTCAATTTCACATGGTAAATACGCTAACCTTCTCACTTTATCTTCAAAAACCCATGTTCTCCTCCAAACTCTCCTAATCCTATTTGTACCACAAAATTGAAAATTTTGTTTTCGAATTACTGATAAAGGTAATTTAACAGCAAGTCTTCCTTCGATTGTAGGTAGCCGTACGGTAAGTATGAATACACTCCACGACAGGTGTATCTCGGAAACTTCTCGTCAGGCTCTTTTTTTCTCCTTCACTTGCTCGTTGGTTACAAACTCGAAGTTTTCGTAAGTGCTTAACTCCTTTCACGTTCGATGTGGCCCATTTGTAAAGAGTTTGAATTTGTTTCTTATAATTAAGCTTTATACTGGGACGTGTGGCTTGTCTTCAGTGTTCCTTTAAATCAATCATTTGTATCCTTTACCTGATGTGGCATAGAAATGCCATTCAGCATCGACTCCAAATTCTTGGCGATGAAACAATTTCAACATTTTGTAGCGGTTCTTATATTGAGTCCCCGCAAGGTTGAAAAAGTAAAAGTTTTGAGTAGGTTTAGTACACTTGTTACACTATAGAGGCGCGTCCTTTGAAAATTGGCGTTATGCTTCATACAGTCTGAAATATTAACCACACTGAGGGGCACACACTGGATCGTTCATATTTCTATTGCAACATGTAATCGTATGAACCTTGCGTAGCCTTGCAGTGAATCCAGAGTTCACCTTTCATTGAATCTTGGTGAATGAAATGAAACAATGAAAACTTCAAATGATTTCGGTTGTCTCTGACTTCCAATTAATATACAATTTGCAAACTAACAATATAGTCATGCCGTCCTACTCACAAAATTTCCTCAGGTAAAACCCCGCGGAACATTTTTTGAAACTTAATCTGAGTTTTTAAGGTTCAGAAATTTTCCTGAGTTCATTGTTTGAAACATATTTTATCATGTAAAGTGGGTGTGGGAAAATTCAGCAGGGCGAAAAAATGGCTTAGGTAATAGGTCAGTAATAGTGTATGAGTTAATAATAGTCAATGCATGCCTCCGAGGACAACTACCAGAGAACCGTTTATGGCGCAGCTGCACCTTCATACGGTGCTACTTTACCACATGCATCTTAGGGGGTCTCAGTAAGAGGCATGTATTAGTGCCGCGAAAGAAAGCAAGACTAATGAAATCTTGAGAAGAAAACTGGGAGTCGGTACGCCCAGGAAAAAAATGATTAAATAGTTTAAACAAGACTTCGAAATAGTCGTATCAAACATATTATATTGCTAAAAAATCTTTAGATCAAGTAAATATCAATTTTTAAAAAACGTAAAAACAATCAGTAGCATTGGAAGCTGAAGACGAGACAAGGTTTGCCTCTTGTTCTCGGAGGCCAACCGCTATAAAGCCAGGTGCCGCTCTTCATAGATTCTAAGGCTGTGGTCACACCTGGGCGAAACAAATAGCTATATGCAAGGGCAAAGAGTTGGTATACGGTTAAAAATTGGTGAGAAGAAGATGAATGAGAAAGTTACAGAGATCTCAAGACACCAATGTACCATAACGTCGGCCGGTAGGCTAGCGCTGCGGTGACGGCGCCACGCCTTCACTCAAAAATATTTTTATTTCTTAAATGAAATATACCTCTGGCAAACTTTTTTTACTTTGTAGAGGAGGGTTGTGTCTACAACATATAAAAAAATGAGCAAAAATGAGGATAATGTCTAATGACATTTATGGCACACAAAATATGTACCTCTGAGAAACGTTTCGAAAGATATAATAAAATTTTAAAAAATTCACCACATTTTCGGAGAGATCTTAACGATCTGATTACGGTAGATTGAAGTCATCTCCCTTAGATAGTGCGTCAAGTAATTTCGGCCGCCAACCTCTTACAGCAAAATGAAGACAAATGATATAAGGATTTTCAACGCTTCGCTAAGGAATGGAGTCATTGGTTGGTTATTTAGGGGAGGCGACCGACGGCTAAGGTTATTTGCGCCATATAGGATAGGTAGATAATTGGGTAGTGGTAGGAGTTTTCAGGGAACGGAGGAAGGGTGGAGACAAAACCGGCGTCGGCATTAGCCTACTCTTAACGAAAGGCGCCAAGGGGACCACGGCTTAACGTCCCATCCCACGGACGGAGTACTGAACTTGAAATACCCTCCACTAGGCACTCAAGTGGGGACCGGTTTTCTACTGAAAAATCCGCCACTGCCGGGAATCGAACCCGGGCCCTCGGGATGGGAGGCCAGTACTCTAGCCACCGCACCAACCCGATCCCCGAATGGAGTCATGTTCTACATTAAACATCCAAATTCGAAATTAAGCCAGGCGTCTTTCGGCTGTCCGAATAACAAATTCAATTACGTATTTATGTCAGATCTTCCAGTCTTTCTTCAGCGATTAAGTTACGGAAAGAGATATTTTTAGAAGTGGTTGGTGTAGTGTTGGCAGACGGTTTTAGAAGTGTTTAACTCCAGATTTGTCCGTAAATAACTTCGATTTTCATTCTAAAAGCACAAGACTATAATCCTCTTGGCTAAAATTATTTTTATTACAGGGAGTAACAATCAACATGGACTTGGACTTTATTTTTTAATTTATCTTTCTTTGCATAAAAAAATTATTTTTCCCACGAGAAATAAGCCACGACCTACACCAAGAAAAGAACATAATAGAATAAGAACATTGTCAGTCATGCACCAAATCTCATTCGCCGACCAAAAGAATAAATCAAGTAAAAACACTTGTTTTAAGCATGGGAACTGATTCCAATGTTCCGTTCCGTTGTTCCAAGGGTCACCATTGTCTTGCCATCCCTTCGCTCAGACATGGTATGCGACGAACCTTCCGCCCACGGCTCTTAAGGGACCGTTCCCATGGCAACCCTCAGGCTCGTCCGACCCCCCGTACCGGAGGCAGTCCCTCACCCGTCGGGAGACCCGTCTCCGATGCGTTCGGGGCGCCACAGATACAAGCGCCGCACCCGAACGACCTCGGGGCCTGAAAGGTGGGAAGGGGATGGAGGTGGAGTCGGTAAGAGTGCCCCCGGAGATTTACGACGACGACGCAGACATTCGACCCTTTCAATCTCGGCAGTCTCAGTCATGCGGCAGGTGAAAGCCAGGAATTCCGTAGCAAATGAAGGGGTGGGGAGACCTATTCCCTCCATCCTGAGGTCCCGGATTTGAATTACCCAATGCGCTCCGCATGGAGTTTAGCCCAAGTAAAGGGTGCACTCTTTAAAATTGAATCTGCGAGGAAAGCTAGGGCGAATTCAGCAACGAAATAGTGCAGGGTTGGGTGCGTCCAATCCGCAACCCACGGGCCAATTGGTGCCAAAACTGGTAATATCTTCGGGGAAAATTAACGGAAATACTTTATTTTTACGTTTAATTAAAATAAATATGCATGACTATTGCAATGGTTTACTTATGAGTATGAATAATTTAATATGATTTCTGATAATATATTCTGTTTGTAAAGACAATTCCTTCGCCACTAAAATGGTAAACTGTGTTAAACATCTTGGAAAACCCTGGTTTTAGGACATTTTAACAAATAAGGTAGGCTTAGGTGAACAAAATGATGTCCATTCATATATGTGTCTTCGCCTAAAAAATCATATCCTACCCTCCGACACACACACCTCATCTCGGCACATCTTTTTCCTTCCGTGACACGAAAAATACCAATATTTTCTAAAACTCTTTCCCAGTCATCCCACTTCATGCGTTCTAGCAAATCCTTCAAATTTCCTCAATTATCGCCTCTTATCACACAGGACTGTCGAAGCCGAATATCATTTCTCCCAAACTTTTCCTACGGCCATCATGATAAAATGAGTAACTTAGTTGACACTCGCTCTAATTATTATGCCACTGGCCTATATTCCGCCACTGAGAGCCAATAACGAGGTTTATCAATCATAACCCATCCTCTTTATAATTAAGGCCATATTACCATAATGGGTACTGGTCATTTTCGTGCTATTTCCATCGATAATAGCACTCAATGAAGAATCCTACGTCGGTAGTAATAAATCTAGTGTGGTAGCTTAAAGGTTTACTTATTGTATCGAGAATAACTTTCGCATAATGCCACTTAATACCTTTTTATACACTCCATTACTAAACCGAGGCATACGAGTACCGCACTCCGTCCGTCGGAGGGGACGTTAAGCTGTGGTCCCCTTGGCGCTTATTCGTTACGAGCACGATAATACCGACGCCAGGTTTCTCTCCACCCTTCCTCGATTCCCAACCTTGTACCTTTCCTCCCGGTCTGAAGCACTACTAGTGCGGATACGGACTTGAAAATACATAGGAGATTACTGATTCTTATCACTTCTACGTCCGCCTTTATTAGTGTTAACTTCCATCTAATTCTATAATAATGAATGCGAAAGCCTATATTGCCAAAGCCTTGTTTGAGGGTGTTTCAACTTTAAACATCATTTCCATATCCACTACACTCAGCAGAATCGGGCTTTTAAGGTGCTTTGGTGAGTAACAGACGCTGCTAGACGTGTCCCTGTCCTCCGACTCCAACCCTTCGATCTTTATGATGTGGGTGGCTCACCCAAGAGCAAATGCCAATACCCGTACGAGTCCAGCACTGCATGGGAATATAGAAGCAACTTGCTCTTTTGCAAGGGTCAACATTGGAGTAAGAATATTTCATCCTCTGCGACCGCTGCAGATTCACAACTAGTAAATGCCAAAGGTGGGTGAATGAGTTTACTTTAATGCACAAAAAAGTTAGATTTCAGATGAATACATAAATTTACCTATCAAATAATGCTGTTGATTTTTATCATGATCCCATGAAAAGGTGAAAACATATTCCTGGATACATTATTACCTTTAATTCTTTCAGTTACCTCAGAAATCGTCATCAGCAGCCTGGCTTTTTAATTCCCGTTAGACAACAAAATTTCTGCTTATTCGTGATGGCAATGATTGAGGAGTTTACATCCGTATCCAGTCCGAGATGAAACATAAATGTTTACCTCTATGGGTATTTGATGTTCAAATGAAAGATGGCTTCATAACAACTACATTACCCGCAACATGTTTGGAGTATCAATAAAAATAATATTTATAATTATAACACTATAAAATCAAAGGCATGTCAGCTGATAATACTGAGTTATTATGGTAAACATTCAACTGGAAATCCGATAGTAGGATATGAGATATAGGCACTAAATAAAAAATGGAAAATGTTTCCCGTTAATAGTGACGGAAATGTGGATATGCTCTCAGTTACTATTCAAAGAACAGCTATGATTTTACATGGACAATTTTTATGGAATGGGATATCTCACCTCGTACTTACGGTAGAAAAATATATTTAGCTACCTAAGAAACAAATTTCCCGCCTAAGAAAGACTTTAAAGAGTCTTCACGTTAATGCATCAGCACATTTTTAAAATATAAGCATTAAAAATTTGTGACAGAAAATCACAAAAAAAACATAATATTTTTTGTTAGCCAGCCTTTTAAACGCCTGAAGCTATAAATAAAAACATTTCTAATGAAATTAGAATTAGAAATTGCTTACTTTGTTTCATTTTCCACCCTGGAGAAATTTCAAACACTTACCCCTGAGACCGTACGGTTTGTTGAATTAAAAAATCGCGCAAGTACAGTGAAGAGTGCATATTTATTTACTAAGTTTACTGCCAATATGCAGCAATATCCGTATCATAATTTTTAGGTGCATGTTGAGTAATAAATAATATAACGTGAAATACAGTAATGGTAGACATTGTAATTTGCAGAAAGAAATGTGGAGAGATACTGCACCACGTTAATACGATTTGCACTTAAAGAATATTAAAAAATTAGAATTTTGAGCAAAAGCACAGTTAATTCCTAAAAATAGAAGCTACAAGAATCAAGTTCAATCAGTCCATTGTCTTGCAGCTCCATCATCCTAGAGCACTTCAATACTGAGCGCAGACATTATCACAAGGTTGGCAAATCGGAGTGATGACACAACATTGATCGAATACAATGACCAGCACAAATTTAATGCACGAAAAATATCATTCCTCGACTCACAAAAAGTGTCGCGACAGCACTTCCAGTTAATGGAGTTAAATGGTGCCATTTCCCGCCAGCATTTTTTTTAAGACGCAAATGGAATCTAGAACTCGGTTTTCTGCGCCCATCCTTAAAAAGAATACAAACTCAAGACCGAAGCTGAAGGAACTTCTAACGTGCAAGCGTGCCTTCTCCGAGCTACGAAACGCACGTAAACATCTCCTGGGGCATATTTCGGTGCAAATGTAGGTCGAGTTCCCTCACAGTGGGAGCATCTTGGTCCGCAAGTCATCCGCGGAGCAGGGAACGTGAATAACATTGTAACGAGCTAAGCAAAAACATAATTACTCGCGCCCACATTTTTTTCTCGCTGTTTCTATAAAGTCGTTATCCTGCCTTCATTTTCCACAGCGTGCCGGGAATAATAAGACAGGGAATTGAAATGCGGCCAGTAAACCAAGGATTTTTTTAACGGAATGCTTAAACAATCACGTTAAGAGGATTTCCTGAGCCTAGAATGCAGATTATATGCACCTGATTTTTGTATTATTGGAACATTAGCGAAAAATCTCATAAAAAGCTCTAAAAGAGCAGAATACCGTCTTTTGTTATTGTTTACGCGATGCACTCTCGGAATAGAACTAGCCGATGCACTCATTACACTAGGTTATCGATAAAAATTATCCAAACAAGTTCACAGTAGTTTCTTGCATAAGTCTCCTTTGCACTTGGCTCTAATTAATTTCAGCATCACCACCTTAAGCTAAGTCAAGGTTTTCCGGCGTTGGAAGACGTTTCCCGTAATTACTAGAGACATTCTGTCAAAATTCTGCCTTTACTCCATTAAAGATAATTCCACACTAAAGGGGACCGAGCACATTATAGGAGCACGACTTTTTAAAGGCATATTGCAACATCTTCCCTGCGAAAAACTCGAAATATAATTTTCGGGAACTTTTGCGACATATTATAAAAATTAATGCAGAAATCACATCGTTATATAATAGCACGGTATATTTTGTTAAATTTTAACTAGTAATGTTGACGAGATATTTAACTTCTGGATCAAATCTTCTACAAACTGCAGAAAATGCCATCCAATCCAATACACCGGTTTGAGTCTCATCTGTACCACGAATCCTTAAAATACACCCCGTTTTCTCTATTTGAAATCTTTAAAAAGAGAATAAGAAACTCCTGAAAAATAAAGAGCGAAAAAGTCAATACCATGTTTTGATCAATCAATGTACATAAATATATGAATGAATTTGAATTATTTCTCGCTTACCCCTGCGAAGGCTCACAAATATGAGCATTTACGAAGAGATAATTGAAACCCTACCGGAGGCCAGTTTGTTAATATATTCATTAGCATTTCCAACAGAGATATTTCACATTTTTCAGGGTGGAGTTTGCAAGGCAATCAAATCAGTTCCCCTTCAACTTCTAGACACTAACAACTTGCAATGCATCTGCATACAAGAAGGATGATAACGAGAGATTTTCACCGATAAAATATTTAATTTCGATTCAAACTGGGTAGTTAGCCTAACACTGTGGCAAGCAATATCATAGATGGTTGCTCAATGGCAGCATGAATACTGGAGTCGATAGGTCATAATTTTAATTTATATAGTGACCAGTTAACAATTTTACAGAATAAAATACGTTGCATAAAATTAATTGTTAATAAATCATTCCCTCCTCTTACGTGTACCCATTATGATGAAGTGCTTACTAAGTTTGCATTTGTGATAAGTGGCGTCGGATACTTGCAGATTTAGGAATGGAGTGCGAGTAAGAATCGCAAAAAAAGTGCGAGACAAAACTTTCAGTCGCTGCTAACGATCGTGATTTGTTGGAATGCGTATGCCAAGAAGTTTAATTCAAGGGTGATGTCTGCTCACTTATCAAGTACATGCAATGTGCATTCAAAACATGAATAAGAATATTAATATATGAATACAACGCTAGTTTTTACTGCATCTTCTACTGCTATTACAGATAAACTTTTAAATATTTATGAGTCACTTTGAACAATTAACATAAAGTGGCCGTTCTGAAGAATGGATGTCCAGCAAATCAGAGTAAAAGCTCATTTCAGCGTCCCTCAGGTCTTCTTAATCACGAAACGTCCTTCGCGGATTACATAAATGCTTATTTAATTCCAGATTACCGGAACATTTGCTCAGAACGCAATTGCTAATATGCATGTCTCAGCCCAAAGAGATTTCCATCACTCATTCCCGCGGCAAAAATTCTTCGGAAATACAAACTGCGCAAGTAATCCTACAAAAGCCCTTGTGCCTACTTAAAAGGCTGCAAGCAGAATTAAGCCCGAGGGAATGCGCCGGCAATCGTGAGGTTCCATCTCAAATCTGATTTATCATGGTAATATGAGTAACAGTTTTTTTAACGCACGACGCAATCTAGAAACACGAGCGTGACAAAAGAACAGGATGGGAAATAGGGAGATAGCGTGAGACCACCCGCGAGCTCTTCCCATGTCCAGTGTCTCGGCACGACGGCCCTTCGAGCAGAGCTGCCCTCCCAAGTTCTGTTGCCTCCAGTAAGACGTCTTATGAACCGACGCTTGACTTGCTGGCACTCCACCCGAGGGCACGACGACGCCACAATCCGACTACATCGCACACCTTTTTCCTGCAGGGTAAGCCTTAATGACGAGTTTTTTTGTCAATTATAGCAAAAAATCCCAAGTCAGTGATAATACCCACGATCCATTGCTATGTAGCCACGAAATCGAATTTCCTTGGACGAATTAGCGGCTATGCACGAGTGTAAACTTTGCCAACACTGTATTTGCTTCCTATCGGAAAATATCCAGCTAGTAGGTACCTATCATCATTATCAAGGGTCAACAATTCTAGGATTGGTTAGACGCAGCCATCCACTCGATTCTTCTATCGGCCAACCTCTTCATATTAACGTAGTTCCTCTCTTTCACGCACTTTACGACCTTTTCTATGTAACTCATACGAGGCTAGTACCTATATCCGTCGTAAATTCTTAAAACAATTAGATTGGTGAGAGCGTATCTCACCCCATGCCATTCTTTAAGAACGTTAAATTGTGTATCCCTATACTCCTTTTGAGCAGGCTACTGCTGACGTTGGGTTCTTCTTCTACCTTAATCTGTTCTCAAAAAAATTTTACGACTCTATCCGATTACCCGCCTATTCTAAATGACCTTATGCGTCCGTAGTTCCCCCGAAATACTTGCCAACTACCGTACCATGTCCTCATTGCTGTTAAAAAGGGAGGCGAACAATAATAATAATGAAGCTCATTTGCGCTATTAAGGATAGATGAGGTTTAGCTTAAGTTTAGGGGGGATTTTTAGGAGCGGAAGGAGGATGGAGAGAGGAAGAGTCTCAGCATTATCCACCTCGTAACGAAAGAACCTAGAGGTCCACCATTTTACATTCCATATACCATACGGAGTACTTCACTACGGTGAACTTCACGCAGCACTAAACAAGGATTAAGAATCTTTCTTACGTAAAATCCAAATGGATATTTTAACCCAGTTGATCAAATGGATGGATAGAACATTTAAAAAAAACAGATGTATCGATGGAAATACTACGGTTCAATCTTGGATCAAATGAAATGGATGAGCTCTATAACTCCAGAGCAAAGAAAGTAAAATAAACATCAAACAGAGACTAAATACTGCACTAAAACTTGATACTTACTCAACGTAAATAAAACCGTAATGGAATACGCTTTAAGTACAATTTTCTTCAGAGTGACTTCTGCGGTGATGTTTTAAACTCGCGTTATGCAATAAATTCGAGGATCATCCAAGGTTACCCCCAAACACAGAAAAGCTACAACTGTAAACGATATAAATTAACTGACGCAGCATTCAATCTAGAATCCATTTATTTATCTCCACTCACCCAACAGCTGACATTCATGCACACAGAAGATAATAAAAAATATACGGAATCAATTAATCCGCGTGAAAGTGACAGGGTCACCGACTGTTTGATAGCATTGCTGGGAGACAAACGGAGTCCATCATTCGATCGGCCATATTGACATTTTTTCCAATATGCTCTCAGATCAGAGAAATATAAACGATGCGTACTGCATGACTCTTCGTGGAGATACTTTGAACCAACGATGTGCTGTTGCTCCTATAAAATTATCAACAACAATATTTTCTGAAGCAACCCCATGACTGAAAAGGATAATGTGGACCTAAAATAAAGAGCAAAGTAAAATATTCTCATTGAGAAATATTCTCAGGACCAGCAAACTTAGGCTTCTGGGCTCACTTATATCATAGAAATTTGCGTATGTTCCAGGTTTACACCTAGGGTTACACCTCAAAGGTTGTTAAGGCAGCGGGCTTTACGTACTTGTTTCGCATGGAGTCTAATCAGTGATGTGCTGAAGGCACTTTTTCTGCCTCGAATTTTAGGAAGAAAACATGAAAATTGGACGAAGCACAGGCGTCACCAATTGGCACATAACAGTGAATATTTCTGAAATACACTAGTGGCAATTCAATGATAAATTCGAAATATAGCTTGACGGTCCCTATTATGCAGAATGAAATTGCAGGCTTGATGTTCTGTACGACGTTTTTATACAATATTAATTGTTTAAATCAGCAAATTAATTCACCATGACTCATACACAATAGCAATGAGTTAATTACTTAAGGACCTAAGAGCTGGCATTCATGCACACAGATCTGCCACTGAAACCAACTGCCGTCACCAGTGAGGCACCTTAGTCCAAATCAATAACTTAGTTAACTTAGGAGAATATCGAAATTATTTCCTAACCAATTATTAATCCATACAAGCATACAGCACATTTTCCGGAAATCTCAATTCAAAGACCTGAGTCCACTATTAACGCCCATGATTAGGGGGGAATCAAACGCCTTCATGATCCTAGCCTTTTGAAATTAACTCCAATCGATAAGAGTTGCACTGCAGTCGTTTCCTCACCCCCTAAAGACGCAAAGTTCCAGGCTCTCCTCAGCATGATTCCCTCATGAGCCATCAGTAAGTATTCTTCCTAGCTATTTTACAATAAAGTGAATCTTTAAACACGGCTTTTAGATGTTGCAAAAAAAACAAGATCGGAAGAAATTCAATTCCATAGAGGCCTTTGTTTTTGCATTTAAATATTTCTACTTAACTTGAGTGTAAAACATTGAAAATAGGAGATTAATACGCATGAAGAATGTAACAAATTTCCTCCGCCTAAAAAATATCATCACTTTGCCAATGGTACCGTGTTCCTTCATTGACAAATGAATTTTCTTTTTTACAATTATTGTTGGTAAACGTCATGCATCCATTGGAAATCATTTATCACTTGTAACATGAAAATCTATCACCCAACAAAAGGCCAATATAGAGTTCCCGTCTATATTGGCTAATTTTAAAATGAATCGTGTTTCGCCAGAATCTACGACACGTTTTTTTCTGAGGTTATGTTATCTTTTGAAAGAAATCTCCAATGACTGGCATAGTGAATTTAATTCTGAAAATACAATCGTAAACACAAATGAAACATTATATGTTTCGCATTTAGTCGGTTCTCTAGGCATCTATGCGAGGTTTAGTGGGCCGCGCATAATTTATTTCACTTGGTTCCTTTCAAAGCAATACTAGATACGGAACCGAGATGAGAAGGATAAGCGACAGATGTACCTGACCGGTGTACCGTTAACCTCCGACATTCATTTCTTTTTATGGGTTCTCGAAACGCCAAAGATCGCGAGAGGTGATTAAAGAGATGTTTCCCGTCGCCAAGTTTACTTAACTCTCCCATGCGATATTCCATCTGATAACATCTTTATCTCCGTTTACGCTTCCTTGATTGTGTCGACGCTGAATTCTGAGCATTCGGCAATACGGATAATTTGCCTCTGGGTAATTCCCTACGAAAATCGAACTCGCTAAACGAGCCTTGCTTTTCTGTCCACTCCGCATTGCACATGAATGTAGATTTCATAGCCTCTTGGACCACGCAGCCGCGCTATCTTATCTTTATGTCCAAGCTAAGCCGAGAGGGGAGGTAGGCGGAGGATCGATTAACAGCTCCTTCGGGCGAATTTATGAACATGTCGGTCGGGCCTTAATAAACCCTTATCCACTTTAACGCATTCCTCGTTTAGGTTCCCGCTTACCCTTATCTGTCTCCATTACATGGCGCTGCACTCTCGAACCATAAGATCCTCCCTTCCTCTCTTCCCCTCCATCTTCTACATCATAGCCAACTGCATAGGAGAGATACTCATCCAAACCTCAGAGGATCGCTTTAGGGAGAACCAGGAATGTTTCCTGAGGAAGGGGCCCGTTCTTGTTCAACAACTTAAGTACGCCCTCCATACAAGGGGGCGATAGCGGAAGGGAACGATATGTTCCTAACTTTTGATGCACTATAGTTCAAATTTGTACCCGCGTATTTAAGTTTTACGCCGTTGAGAAATTATGTTGAATGCATAGGAAGTGTCGCAGTCTTTATTTAGTACATATTCATATTTTCCTCATATTATTCCTCATACTTTCGGTATTCAATTGCCATTCATAACACTACAGTAAGAAACAAGATGTCGCATTTGTCCACTGCTATATTTGGAAAATAAAATTAACGACACGCTTTGACACTTTTCCATTGTCAAGTGCATATGTAATGACAGTGTGCATAATAATGCCATGAAGTGTGGAAAAATTTTACTGTGAATTATAATTTTATAGTGAATTTTATATTATAAATAATACGTAGGGCAAATACAATAAATTTTTTTCTTACTTCCGGTCCAAATGTGTTCCGCGATATCCGCCAGGAACTATTTAGTTTCAGTTACGAATAATTTTTCGAAGTCGAAGGGGAAGTTGTACTTGGTTTTTAGGTACTCCAACGGCTGAATTATATGACACCGCCAAACTCAAGATCGAAATCCTAGGATATAGATAAACATTAAGTCCAAACAGGCCAGCAGTGTCCTAACCTCACTACCACGGCCGGTATTTGCGAATTGTAAAATACTACGAAGATTAGGTTGACAGCTTTTAAATGAGTGGACGGTTAATGGGAAATATTTGAAGAACAGGGATAGTGAAGGCAGGGGAAAAATTAAGCAATAAACATGAGCAGTTAATATGAGAGTGATATAAAAGACTGAAGAAATTAATTCAACCACAGAAGAGAAAGGAATATAAAGGAGAGAATGAAGCGATGGAGCCGGAAACGTACAGTTACAGGGAGAAGAAGTGGCACTTCATGTGAAAGTTAAAATCTCATACAGCAGTTCGAGACAGAAAATTATTCCTTCTAAAGAGGACGAAATATGAAAGTCATCACTAGAAGCAAAAGGAACTTCAGCAAGTTGCGCAGAAAATTTAGAGGAATTATGCAATACCAATTATAGGCCTCAATGGCTCGATATAGAAAATAATCTTTGATACAAACAAGTAGAGGCTGGGAATATCAGATCCCGAGAATGGGAGAGCGTTGCAGAATAAAGGGAAAACTGGAAGGAAAAAAATTCAATAGAGTCATATGTATGTCATGTGCAGTTTTATCATAGAATTAAATTCAAGGGACACGATAAAGTCATAAATGTGGGAGGGGTACTAGAAATTATGCCCATGCATAGGTATTCGACGGGTCTGCAAGCGATGGTAACCAAATGATTGAAATTACAGTCAGGCACCCTGCAGACACAACGTGAGAGATATGGGACCTTAAAGTAACCATAAAATAAGGTAAAAAATGAGATTGTCGAGCAAAAAGAAGATAAATCTGAGCAGAAGATTAGGGGAACATTGGCTACAACCGGTTGAACAGCTTTCATGCTTAGGTAATATAGACGAAGGTGAGCATAATATCAATGATGTAAGGAGGATTGTGCCAATGGCTAAGAAGGCATTTAGCTTCAGATAACAAAAAAATAGGTAAAAGTTTGACATGATAGGTCCAATGGCGCTTGTCTATGTGTCATGGCCCGTAGAAAGAGACAATAATTATAGATTTGAGGCTTCTGAGTTGTGGGTGAAGAGGACAATGGAATATTTATGAAAGCCGGTGAGGAAGAATGATGAAGTGTTTAGAGCGAGGAGAAAAGAAGGAAAAGTATTGGTGCATGTAAGAAGAACGAAGAGAATTGGATAGAAAATGTAATTTTGGGCAATGGAGTACTGAAAGATATTAATGATGCTCATTTTTAAGTTAGAATGTTAAAAAAACCAGTAGTTGAAAGTAAAAAACAAGTTATTATGAAGAGTGTGAAGAAAAGTACAAAATTACATGACCAGAATAGAAAATAGTGTGCAGAGGATCCATCCAGATCTATGCGTATATTCAAATAATATTTATTTTTATTTTTATTGAATACGGACTATTCTGTTGGTCCATATACCCCTGGGATCCCAATAGGCATTTTGCTTGTCATCAAGTTTCCCACGGGTTGAACCAACAGAGTTTGACAAGCATCCATGCCCAGGGTGGGCGCCCACCTAGGCGGGACTCGAATCGGCGACCCTGGGATTAGCAGGCAAAGACTTTACCTCGACGCCACCTGGGCCGGCTTATAGACGCGAAACAGAGTGGAGATTCTTCATCAAAACCAACACAAACCGGAAAAATTAAAATTAATTCTATTTATACGATTTTGGTGCGCCAGCTATCCAAAGAGAATATGTTAATATGACATAGGTACAACTTAAAGGCGTCATGATGCGCTAGAGTCGCTGGTTGGAATGGAACTGAATATTGCACGGATGGAATACTCAAGACGTGATAGGGAGACTGAAAACATATGCAGCAAGGTACGGAATCCTTTGCTACTTTGCACGTCATATTAAGGCACCACACAGGCTTTTTCAGCCCTCGAGTAATTTACCACTTAAGGCAAAACCCTGAATAAGGTGTGACCAGTGCTAAAATCAATGCTTAAACTTCGCGAAATCTTCACAAGATAGTTTTTTTTCGCTGTCTCCAACAAAATGACCTCGTTGATGGCGAAATTTGGATGGCTTCTCGTCAGGAATACTCCTGGGGCAAAATGAGGGAGGAAGGTGCAACGACGATATGAACGACGTCCTTCGGATGACTTAAAGAAATGAGTTGTCTTGGCGAGCTGCTTCACTCCGAGGTCCTTCCAAACGACAGGACACGTCAACGACTGGAGAGTGTAGGAAGGCTTCTTTCCGACAGTATGCAAATACGCGAGGCCCATGGCCTTTTCCATTCCGTAACCCATTAAAGCGAAGGGTGAGCAAGCAGTTATGCTTTCCGGATGTGTGCCTACGCATTGCGAGCCCTGAAAAGAGGTTTGCATTTATTTTTTCTCCGCTCATGCATCACCTGCGGTGGTTTTTGGCAGGCTGTTTCCTAGCGGATTTCGACTCCAAAACTTTGACCTGCACATGTAGAGAAGTCCCAAAATTTCGTAAATACTTATAACAATGCTTAAAACGATTATAGTAGAGCTAAAAATTTTGGAAAAGCATTAGCTCTTCAATATTCCAGTATCATCCTTCAAATATTTGAATCTGGAAAAAGGCACCAGAGCGCTTCTCCAAAAAAAGCACCTGAAATTATTTTTCAGATTAACCATGCTGAAGTGAAAACATGAAACCAAAAAGAGGACCAGTTTGACTACTCAAACAAATTAACCTACGTCAGAATATAAGTTAAAAAGTACAAAACGTTTTCACCTAAAAACACAACTTGATATTAGGAGCGGGAATGGAATTAAAAACCTTTAAATGAGCCGACGATTTTTTGACCCAATTAAGTCTAATTGTAAGTGGAGCACACCAGCAAACAGCTAAGGAGTGTGCTTTTCGGATAAAAAACTGAATTACGGAGATGTTGAAACGCTGGTCTAGTCACTTTAGCACCTCCAACATACATTTTATCCACACATTCAACGAGCAATCATGCACGTAATGATCTGCACGGAAATTCTTTCATTCCAGCGTTAGTGATTAGGTTCACCAAGCTTTGACGAACACCAAGTATACATATAATACAGTATCTAAATAAGAATAATATCCATTAGCGATTGGAAACTACTGCGTGCCTTGAATGACGGTGCACTCATACGAAACGGAAACACAAACCCATTTAAAGAGAACTCTCGACCACTTCAATTCTCACTTCAAGGCTCAACGGAATGCATCCGAGACCAGCAATCGACTCCGACGGCGAAACAACTCACCCCTCCAGTGACTGGGAATCGGTCATCTTGTCGGCCTGAAGCACCATCGGGGGTGAAGGGAAAAACACGGAAGTAAACAAATAAAAGAGGTTGCTCACTCGTTTGCAGCAGAAATGCTTGGCGCCCTTCGAAATCGAAATGGTGTTAAGAGGCACACACGAGTGAGTTCCTACGCCTACTGCGGCGGTGAGCGGGATAGGTAACGAGCAGGGGAGAGAGAAGGAGAAATGGAACTCAAGGTGAAGAGAAAATACATCTGGGCTGGTGTACGAACTCAAGCATCACCGTTCTGATGACTGATTGCATAGCTCCACCCCAGCATTCGACGGCACCTCTTTAACGTTGTCAGTCCCCATAGTGCGGCACGTCCCGTTCATTAATCATTTCGGCATTAAAAACTTGTTTTCGTCGTCGATTTAAAACGCCTTGGAGCATTTCAACCAATGTCGGAGTGTTTATCTAAACTTCTCATCAATGATTCAATGGACTATAAATCTAGAAAGGTGTCCTTTGTGTACTGTAGAGTAATTGTCGTATCACATGTGAGTGGCCTCACAATAACACTCAGTGCGAGCGAATGTGTAATTCACTTTGATTCTTTTGATAAACCACTCTCCAACCCCTACCAAATGCATTAGTTCATGACTCAGTGATGCTAAGGGCACATTTATCACCAATTACCTATAAAAGGAAGTTATCTTAAATCTGTTTCATGCCGTAGTATTTACTTCGTATTTTCATAACCATTTAAATTTTCCCTTCAATATATACCCTATTTCATTACTAACAATACGATGACTTGGCATGCATATGATGATAAGCTGATTTTTTATATCCCAAGAATAAATTTAAATAATTTTCCACCTCCATTTCATCATCGACTGACATGTTAAGATTGTAAATTGAAGTATAGTTATATATCTATCACTCAACCACGTCCACATAAATCCAAGTGTCATTAGTGAAGGTGCCCCGAGTAACCATTGATGCAATAATTAAGTTTAACTGGAGCGTTTCCTTAGGAGAATGGGAATGCTTTTTAGCCTCCTCCTTTTTCAAGGAATCAATCACATTGGCACATCGCATAAAAGGAAAGTCCATCATTTCCCCGGCCTCATCCCCATTTTTCATCCCGCTCTCGAAATTCCATTCAAAAGTAGAGCAGGTGAGTGTTGTGAATGGAAATTATCGAGAAAATATTTGACAACGTTTAGCATTTTAGTCGATGTTCAAAACAAATTACAATCAGATTTCAATTTTAAGTGTCCACTCGCGTTTTAAAATTATTTCTTATGCTGATGATGAATTTTATACTACAGAGACAGTACTACCCCTTTGTTGTATGACGTTAGATAAATGCTATTGACTCCCATGCATTCTAATCAAAATGATAAATAAGAAACACATATCCATTTTAAAACAACACCCTGTAAACCACCGTAAGGGTATGTCGCAGGGGGGAGGGGGGAGGCATAACCAAGCGTACATTAATGTCAAGAAATTATAACTTACAACACGGGTTCATACAATGAGTGTTCTAATGTTTAAATTAAATTCCATATTCAATTGAATTCTTTCATGAAGTGAATTGAATTCATGAAGTGTTTTCTCATCCAATACTGCTCCAAGCCATTATCATCTAGAATTGACGAAAATACATAGAATTACGAAGGAGTACGTGGTATAACATATCCCTATTCAGCGATAAGGCTCTTCGCAGCATCTGATTCTCCTCAAATCTTACTAACGTGTGTTATAGAAAGTAAAAGAAACCAATGTTCAGCAAAAATAGAGAGCTTTTAACGTCACCTGTAATACACGGAAAAAAAGCCCGCAACATTCTAATTAACATCAGACTATTACAATCATAAAAACATGAAGCACTCACCGGAACAGCACCATGCACGATTAAAGCCATCTAGAGTTATAGGGATGCGACTATAAATTTCGGAATCAGGGTAAGAGCGCAGGACATAAAAAGGCGTTACTTTGACACTTCAGTGAATGGTATCGATAAAACACACGCCGGGATACGGCTGCGGACACTCAGATCGCATGGCACGCGTGGTCGTGTCCACAGCAATTACCAACAGGACCGAGCGGAGGATTCAATAAGCAAGATCAAAACACAGGACGACCAAAAATCAATGAAAAAGTACTCACACCGGCGGCGAGAACTCGGAGCCATCATAACATGCAAGGAAGGCAGTAACCGACTCCGCGCCCGGATATCGTCACCGAGCAAACATATAACCCGCAGTGTGTGGACAAGTTTAATCCCTAAGTTTATGAACCCGTTTTCAAAGCGCAGATTACATAGCAGCGACTTTTTCATCGCGAACAAGAGACCACAATTAACTTCACGGGAACGGCGCGAGAGCGGGGAGCGATAGCGCAATTTCACTGGGGCTGTATCCGCTCGTAGTCACCCCGCTTGCTTCTCCCCCCTCGCCCCCCCCCCCCCCCCACACCACACGGGAGCTTATGGAACTTGTAAAAGAATCTCTCCGCACAGCCATTTTAGGTACTGCCGTTCCCGTGAGAATTCATTCGCGAAAAAAATGTCACAGAATTTTTTCCACTTTTTTGCCCCCCAGGTGCATATTCCTCGCTTGCAATTCCCAGTCTTATTCCTCGGTCCCTAGGGTGCTCATCTCACCACCGTCTTCTGTTTTTATTCAGTACCGATAACGCAGAGAAATGTTAAAGAAAACTTGCGATGACAAGAGCGCACGATAGAAATGTCTATTCTTGCGCACGGGTTATTGAACTAACATCCAATCGCTCCTAGACTGACAATTAATATTTCTTTTTACTTGCTTTTTCAGCGTTCTATGACGCTATCTGTTTCCTAGCCACATTGATCTTCATTTTTCAACAAATATTTCAGCCTCTCTCTCCAATTGAATTCTTTATTCTCTCTCTCCTCGTTTTCTTGACCATTAATATAACGCATTTTATGCAATATTATAACAGATTATTTTACGTTTAACGTATTAAAAAACTATGGTGGTGTTACTTCAATCTTACGTACGTCAAATCTCCTTTCGAAGCTTGAACTTTTTTGCACATCCACTCGTTATCGCCAAATGGTTATATTTATGCGTCAGCTTCAGAAATCCAGCGTCTTTACTCATGTAGAGTGAATTACGAACGCCGTTTCCTCCCGCTGAAGTTACGGGCGGAGTGCTGGAGAATTTTCGCCTCCATGTTCTGCGTGATTTAAAAGTAACAGCCAGTATTCGAACCTTACTCAACTATCTGTACTCAGAGGGGGTTAAAAGTTATTAAAAAATTATGTTATTAACTATATCCCTAGAGTGAATTTCCCATAGCCTAAGCACGCAATACACACCCTATCCGTATTCTATTCTATTTCTTGGTTTCTTACTTTCTTGGATCTATTAAATAGGTTATGCTAAGTAACTTTTCTGTTAAAGTAAGAAACATGGTCAAATAGATTTCTACGAACTTTGGTGTTCTAATAGTCAGAGCAGAGAACAATTAAATTGGCCTTGAGGCTTCCCCAAGAAAATAAGTGGAATCAGTGGAGTATGTCAGTTGGGTATCCCGCGTACAGCGTATCACGCTTGTATGAATTTTAACCTTTAAATTGTAAAATTCAACTGTAAATTGTATTGTTTGCCATTAGGTTACGTTATTTTATTCCACACCGCATTAATGAATGTTCTATTTCTTTCACAAAACTGAATCTTATGTACCAAAAAGTATTTGGAAGAAATTCAAAACATTGGTAGTGCTATATCCAATCCCAAACACTATATTTCCTAAATATTGTGACATAGATGAACCATTCCCGTAAGCCTTTCGCTGGATATTACGGAATGCTTATGAAAAAATAGAAACTAGATATTGGACTAGATTGTACAATAAAATGTTAATTTCAATCATTGCAAAGTATTGACGTCAATTATTTGCACAAGCAAGAATCATGTGGCATTAACTATAAATTCCCATGCGCCCTTAAACCATTTTTTACTGCCGGAACTAACTAGAAAAATCAGTTCTATTAGACTACTATAATTCCATGCACATATAAAAATTAAAATGTTATAAATCGAATAATAAGAACAAAATAGAGATATTTAAAATCTAAGCTAAGAAAAATATTGAATCCCGGTAAAATTTCTCTTATGAGACAAATTCTGAGCCTTTTGAAAATTATTCAATCTACGGATTTAAATCGATACACTTCACTGGGTTCTTACACGTCACTAAGCATATTGGTGTTCAATCAACGAAATGGTAATAGTGAAGTACCTAAGTACAAACAAAAAAAGAAGTTCTTTAAATACGTAACGATACTTTAATATTATATTCCAAAATTATTGCAGACATATTCTGCAACGACAATTAATATTATATTGCAAAATTATTGCAGACATATTCTGCTGATTTGACGATGTGCTTGATTTTAACTCTTGAAAGACAGCAAGAAGAGAGAATAAATGCATTAGCTATGTACTAAATCTGTTAGATCAATGAATATTTCTTGGATAGAGTTTTAGCTAGGGCAAAGTCGAACGTAGTACCGCGAAACCAAAGAAATTTGTTGCGCATTGCGCCGGCTACAAAGACTGCTACTAGAAGCGAAAATTTCACAAAAATGTTGGTAATGAGGTCATTCAGGATGTTTATAAACACATACCCTGGAGAAAGGGAGCGAAAATGATCAGAGACTTTTGAATTGTGGGTAAAGTTAAAAATGGAAATTCCAATGGTCAGAAACTAAGACTAAATCAAAGAGACTCAGTTCTAACTCTAAGTTCACACTAAGTTCTGTACATTGTTGAGGAGGGAAGGCAGTAACTCATGGTGAAATAAGAAGAGAAAGTGACTGGATAGAACACATAATTAGAGGCGACAGGATACAAAACGTTTACACAGAAGGGATCTGGGAATGAGAAGAAGAGAAGGAAAAAGGTGTGTTCATAGTATGTGTAAGAATGGGAGGAATGACATACACTGAATCGAATATAGATAAACCATAGAACAAGAAACGGTGAATTTGTGAAAACAGAGAAGAAGCGGTTCTTGAAAAGCAACACTAACGTTATTCCATAATGAATATTACCTATTATAAGAGTTGAACAGCGCTCGAAAAAGCGTACACTAAAGGGCATGCAGAATTTCTGCAGAAATAATGATTCTGTATTACACTGATCGCATTGCAGAAAAAAGCATACTGCCGGGAATAGAATCTGCATGTATCCATAAAAAATCTTCCTCGATGAATTTTAATTTAATACTTTAAGAAAGTACAACAATTGAGAACAGCTCAGGTATAGAATAAAAATAACTAACTTAGTTACATTCCACTGAATTTATTCACCGACCGGTTTCGAACTTCTCAGGTCATCATCAGGGGTTAAGAATAGGTATAATAATAATAATGAATAATCAGATATAGAATCCAAAAAACACCTAAAAGTTGATACTAAATTCAAGGGGAACCAAAAAATAGTAATGCGCGTCAGATTGGTGTGGCGGTTGGAGTATTGTCCTCCCACCCGAAGAGAACGGGTTCATATCCCTGAAGTGGAATAATAAATTTCATTGATAAACCAGCCCTAGCTTTAGTGCCTTTTGGTGAGAGTTTAAAGTTCAGTCATTCGTCCGTCGGATGGGACGTTAAGCTGTGGTCCACCTGGCACCTTTTGTCAAGAGCAGGGTAATTTCTTTCCACCCTTCCTACCTACTCTTACATTCCCATCCTTTTACCTCTCCTTCCGGTCTGAAACGCCTATAGTTCGGGGGAGATGTGAAAAACATGTCCGCTCCAAATAATTATTTACCTTTTCTATCAATTGTTACTTAAATAAACTTTGATGGTTTGATAAAACCTCTTTTGAAATCGATGAATCTGAAGATTGAACGTGAAATGATTGAAGTGACCACATATCGAATAACGTTACAAAATGCGCTGGCACTTAGCAATGGTAAATATCACACTCGTAAATTTCATTATTCTTGAAGCGGCATTTTTTAGTGTTTTCGAACGCAGGTCTGTGTTCGCATATATTTCAGCGAAAAAATATATTGCGCGTTCCTTTTCATATTTTAATAGTAAGTCGTTTTGCTTCAAATAAGAATGGGGGTACTTATAGTTTACAACTGAGTTTCAATAAATTCACCCTCGGAGGTGTTCAGAATGAATCATATTTTTAGCGCATACAAGCCGTCAAAATATATTTCAACTCCCGATAGTTTCCGGGTGTAAAAACCCTCAAAGCATCGAATGTTTCTCTCCTTTCCCTACAAGAGGCTAACTAGACCGTCGTATGGGGTGCAATAACAGGGCACTATAACCGAACAAAAAGAATTCAATTCCCATTGACTTCAACATCTCCAGAGGAATCCCGCTCACAAGCACGAATTTGAAAGCCTGGGGCGCAGTGAGTAGCCTTCTTTTGTTTCTCGAATTGCGCCGAGACGCGTCCATCGTCCAACCCCGCCCACCTCACAGCCCAAATCGTCCCTCGACGATTTCGCTCTTCAACCGATCCGCTTTCACCCTCGATGTGCTCGACACGCACACTACTTTATACATCCGACCACCCATTCTTTCGGAACGCCATCTCCGTTTCCACTTAGCGGCCGAGGAAACGGACCACAAAGTGACCAAGGTCGACCGGTCGGCGGCGCGAGTGGACTAAACGGAAAAAGGAGATAGAGAGAGTGAGATAAAAAGAGAGGGAAGAGATTTAGACTGAGAGGGAACGAAAGAAAGAGGGAGATGGGCCTTTTACGAATCCGCGCTTTTTTTTCCGAACGCCCCCTCGCTTGGGTCCAGGGGAAGAAAATAAAAGAACGAACAAGAATAACGTTTCGGGCCCGCTGACCTCATAGAAGAGGGAGGGACAAGGCGCCATAGTGTGTTTGCATCTGAGAGCGCAGTTGTCTGGAGGTTGACGGAGTTAAAGGGAGCTGGGAGGAGACGCCCCTGGGGATGAGCGGTTTGGGAGAGATTGGAGGGTCTTCGAATTTAATGCCCTCCCTTGTCAACTCCCTTTATCCCGTTCTCACACCCACTCCCCAGCTCCCTCAAAACTCCCGTCCTCCCCGTACTTGATCCCTTACCTCCTCCCACCCACTATCAGCAACAGAGCTGCCACCTTGGTGAATTTTTTGGCGAAACCTTTGTCACCGAAATATAAAAATCTTCACAAAGCAGGAAAAAGTCGTGCCATCACTCTTGCTAGTGCGGGCATATATATCTCATTAAAATTTGACATTTTAATGCTTTTTCCTCCAGGGTTATCTGTTCAAATTCTATTTCAGATTTCTTTGATGAGTTCTGCTGATTAGTAAATAGCGATGTTGTATGAGCGCGGATTCCTGAAGCGTGTTAGTTTTCTCAGTGAAATTTAAGTCGCATAGCATATGTTCACTGCCTAAAGCCATTGAATAGATAATGATAAAGAGTAATTTTAACCTCGGTTTCTTAAGTAAAACATAATTATCCATTTTTAGCCTTCCTGAATGCACAATTTACTTACTATCAACGATAGAACTTACGAAGTGTATGAATTCATCCGTGAATCCAGTTATTAATTCATGCATGAAACTAGCCCAACCTCTTAACACTACTACTTTATTTATAGTATACTCAAAACTTCAGAAGGCATTACAGTCATCGCTCACGTTAGTATTGCACCAACAGACACAAACAACGCAAAGGTCATTTAAGTCATGTGCATTGGAAAGTAATCTTTCTAAAAATACAACTCTCCAGCACTCAATTCCAAGATTAATATCTGAAGAAATCCTTCACAAGAACAAAACATTCTACACTACACTATGAAGGCTACCTTAATGGTTTTTTCAGCCTAGAAACCTAGGTTGTTCCGGTTCTAAAGAGTGTTAACTGGTTTCTTATTGTGATTCTAGCTTATATTTTACATGCTAGATCATAGCTTAGAGTAACGTGAATGAGCATTACTTCAGAAAACTTCAAATGACGAATACGGAAGGGATCGTAATTTAATGTTATAAATAACCACATAGGAACGCAATAAATTTCAAAAATTTACTCATATTTTTAGATCTTCACTCATTTTGTAAGCAATAAACATCTCATAATTTTGATTCCATTTACATTTAACTTTGAAAAATCAATGGAGGAAAGGAAGGCGATTAATTCACGGGATATTTATGGGATGCCATCACTTCTTGACGGAAATACAAAGAGACCCACCTTTCTCCCTTGGTGATATTCCAAAGTCTATTGTGAAATAATGTCTCGTATTTTAACGATGAGGCCCGGTTTTATATTCGTCCCTCGAACGATTAAACGGTCGCTTAAGAACACACGCGAACACACCTATGTATCTTCCCACACCACATTCGTTACAGATAAATAAAAACTCGTCTGATACTACTCCTCACCTTCCTCGATCTCCCATCTTAACATTCGACCCTATATTCCCAACGCTCCCAAAGCGTAAAGAATGGCAGCAGTCGCAGGTGGCGCCAAGAACTTAGATAACACTCCTCTCCTCCTCCCATGCCCCTATTCTTCTCCTGGAAAATAACTAAAACCTAAAACGAATTCATCACTCAAGCCTTCGCTCTCTGAAAAATCGTCACGTCACACTAACCCATTTGTTTCGTGACGGTATAAAACAAGCATCAGGTTAAGTGGTGGTAATCAGGAATGTGCCCTTCATTCGCCAGAATAAAGAATTGTGGCTAATGACGCCTCCACCAAAGTTTTCAACCCGAAGGTCGGTCGGGTATTGTGAGCGGAGAGCTCACAGCCCAATGGCATACAAAGATAGGTATTTACGCATAAGGGTACGACAGCCAGTTCCTATCTCAGCGCCTCCACTGGTTTCCCAGTGAAGTTTCCCAAATTTCGAAGATCCCATCATAAAATCTAATGGAATAGATAAAAACCGTTTCATTAAGTATGAGAAAAGTAAAGAAATTTAATATCCATACATCAAAAAAAACCATGGGAGTTACGATTTTTTTACCCTGTTAATAACATAGCAAGGTATTCATAGATCATTCTGCATAATAAAGTATTCACAACAGTAAAAGGAGTGCCATGAAAACAGCTCATTTTAACAGTTTAAGAAAATTTGGAAAATCAAAAAAGTCTCATTTTTTTATAGTGATAGGCTTAAATTTGAAGATTAAATTTTTCTGATGCCTGGACCATCAAATCACTCATTTTGTGCACATTCAAGTTAGAATGAGATTCTTTTGCTGTCTGCCATTGGGCAGAAAACTGCGAGCCTTGGAGAATTTTAATCCGTTCACGAAGCACCATCGATTAAAATTTCAATATACTTAGGACCATTCAATTACAAATTTTCCATTCCTGTTTCTATAAATACGTTTAAAAACATAATAAGTGCATATTATTGAAAGAAAATAAAATATCTATTTGATTTTCACCGCAAAACATCACTGAAGTCAGCATCATACCAAAAACCTCACCAGTTTAGTTTTTTTTTAATAACGTGCAACGACAATGATGTGATAAATAGTTTTGGCATAACCAAAGGTGGTAAAAGGTAAAGTACTATTTTTTCAATGCTTACCATTCTACAGTAGGTACTCACTTTTGTGTCATACTTTGCTCATAAAGCTAAAAGAAAAATTGGCTTCAAAAGTTCTTTTGGCTTTCATGCCGATAGACCGGAGGTGTGTATAAATAACACTGTTAATAATTTCAACACCAACTGACGGCTATTAAAAGCTTTTTGTTTCAGATTTTTGTCCACCTTAAGTCCTGCAGATACATTCACTCAATAACCGTCAATGTCGAGACACATTGGACCGCCTAATACACAGCGTTTTCTCATCTCCCCGACAGTTGATTTGTGAAAAACAACACTGGGGAAGGGTGCGTGGGAGGGAAGCTCAACTGTGAGGGCACTTTTCAAAACTCGATCGCAAAGAGTCATGACAAATGGGGGGACATTACGGTCCGTACACGGATCGGAGCTGACCCCCATAAACTCCATAGCATCATGCGCCAGGCGGCAGCTGTGGATCGCGGCACCGCCTGCGCGGGCACTGGACGACAGCGGCTGTCAAAAAAAAAAAAACTCAACGAAAGCATCCAGGCGGAGGAATGTGGCGGCGTAAAAAGAGACGGGGCGGAAAATTCAAATCCATTGACGATAAGTGTTGGCGCGATCGACGGATTCAAGGCTTAAGGTTCACTCGGCACGTATATATCCACGTTAATCATCCGTGACAGCGACGAGCTTCAGTGACTTATCTTCGGGTGCCACTCGTAATAAATATAAATGCCAGAGGACGATATTCAATAAACCGATTCCCTAAAAAAATGTTTTCAATGACAAGCTCAACCTCTTGATAAAAACCGAAACATGGTTATCATCTTTCTTACCATAGTTTCTTCAGCTTCCCGTCTACAATACGACTGTCCAACATGGCATCAAGGCATCTATCTTTATCACTTCTAAACATTTACCAGGCTGAAATATTCTAATGATATCGGATTTTTTTCTAAAATTAGTAATATGTCAATCAGATACATATTTCGCATGAAAAAATGTACCCAATGCATGGATAGTATGGATATATATTATATCCCACAAAACTTGAGGCCATTTTAACCCAGCAAATTAATTCTGAGTCGTTTTTACCATCTTAAGGGCATCAAATAATATATTTCTCCATATGTTTGCTTTCGACAGGCATGTGGATCGATTTGTTTCCATAAGTGGCTTATTCATTATTCAAATTTGAGGGTATTCCGGGCCAAATACTAATTGTCATGTCCCTAGGCAAAATTATAATTTAAAAAAAAGCATACCTCCATGTAGTACGAATCCAATGTAATGTTTTAAGTCAAAGGGATCCATTGTTGGTGTAGTGGTTTTAGGTTTTGTAAAGAGCTAAATGCAAAGTTTACTTTACACTTCCTATCTCTTTTTAATCCTAAGTTTAACCCTAAACCCCTAACTATCACCCTTGTAGTTGCTTGTAGGTTACAGGAAAGATGTAGACGGCAGAAGCACAGCATTCGTTCCCGGGTAAAATGCGATCCATTAATGCCAAAGGAATGTATTACCGACCTGACTACCGCAATAGACTCTTTTGATCGATCAGTCTTCTTCCGATTTTCGGTAATCACTGGCACGTGAAACAGCTATTACATGACCTGTTGAACCCAACTTAGTACCAAAAGAACAAATACTGGAGATAGTAAGTTTTTAAAAATATGGCAACCGTTATTTACTGTTTCTAATAAGAACTATACCATGGTCTAATCTTTATGTATAAAATCAAATGTCCTGACTGACTGAGTGACTGACTGACACATTCACTCACCAACGCACAGCCCAAACTACTGGTGATAAAAACGTGAAATTTTCTTTGAACCTTTGAATTTTCATTTACTAGTATTTAAGCAGGATAAATTACCTACCCGTTTATCGTCTTATAGTACCATTTGAAACGAATATTTTAGATGATTCCAAATGCAAATAATTTGATTTAACCGGGTACTAACAGATTTCGACCGTTTCACAGACTCCAATTATTAAAAATCATAAATGTTATTCCTGAACTGTGAACGGGAAAATGCCACCTGCAAAACCATCAAACTAAACTTCCCAGGTAAGGAAAAATCAATAAAAAATGATGTTATGCGTACGCACCAGCCTCCAGCGAGATATTGCAAAGATGAGAGGCCCAATCACTGTTGGGATCAGATCTTCACGATTCGTTTACGTCGATTTGCTAAATTGCGGGCAACCATCGGCTTTCCTTTCTCCTGCACCTTCTTACCGGCTTTGTCCCCGGGCACAAAGCTCGTAGGCGCCAGGGGAGGACTCTCTAATTTCAACAAAATTTCTTGAAGACGCCCAGAAATTGCGTTGGTGTGGTGGCTGCAAATTGGCCTCTCACTACGAGAGCATGGATTCGAATCCAGGCAGAAGCGGGTGTTTTTTTCTTGCCATTCCAGACCTTTCTTCAATGCTAAGTGGGGAGTAATCCGAGTTCGGTACTCCGTTCGACGGATGGGTGGTTAAACCGTTGACCCCTTACAGCTTTTTTTAAAGATTGTGCTAATTCTGATACCGTGTTTCTTTCCACCAAACCTTTGTTCCCTGAAAAATCTCCATCTAAATACAATTTTCCACCTATTCTAAATTACGCTAAGTAGGCACTTCCAAAAAAAAGTTAACACTTCAGAGCCGAAAATTTTCCAAGTCCCGAGTTGACGGTGATTTGACAACGCTGCGTCACAGCTTCCCTCTGGCGGAGCCTCGAGAAGCTCTGACCGAAAACAAACCCCCTTCCCTGTTTAGCAGAAGGGATTACTGCACGGTCGGTCTTATTATGCCCTAAAGAAGGGGGCTATGGTGGGCACTCCATGGTCGTTTTTTCCGACTCGCGCTGAACGACATTTGAAGTCCTGAACATATTTCTACCGTCGCATAGTGGTCGGAAATCGGAAAAATCTGGACAAAATTCAAAAATAGCTTTCTTTGAAATATGACTTAATACTTCACACAAAAAAAGACTGCTAATTAAGGAATAATACATCATTTGACATGCTTTTCATCTATTAGCCAGATACAGGAGCTCAAACATGACCAAATTTCCCAATAAACACCTGAACTAATTTTTCTCCGAATGTCTTCCAAGTTAAGTTGATCGTGACGTTATGTGAGGAATTTGATTGAATAAATAATAGCATGATCTATTAACACAAGTATTTGCCTTTAAATTACCAAAGCTTCAAATATTTTTGAAGCATTTTAGCGCAATTCCGTTAAAAAATGTCAGACGCTGTTCTCAGATAAAATGTTTACATAATATAGAGAATATCTAGCGTTTTATGGAGAGACCTGTCAAGTGACTTATATCAGAGCACTCGTTGAAGACTCATAAACACGAAATTGAAGAGAAAATAAAAATAAATCTATGACACCGAAAAATACATATGATTTTCCGATAGCGCGTCCGGGGCATGGCTCCGCGCGGCTTGGGCTGGAAGTGCCGTGACTCGCTTACTTTACTCAAGTGACATGGACCCAAGGCTTCCATTTCGTCGTTTTTCAGCTGCACTCATTGTCACTAACCTTCACTGATCTATGCTGATGAAATCGTGAGAATATTGAATCGTGCGACGGGATAAGATTACGCGGAATCACTTTATTTTTCTTCGCGTGCGCTTCGGGAACATACTTCTTATTCACGCCCTTGAAAAGAGTGTAGTCTTTCTAGGGCCCATGTAACATTCTAGAAATACACTGGTTTCTCTTTTGAATTCCTTTTGCCCCCTTCTTTTTATTCACGCGGTAAGAGATGCACCGACGATTTCAGAGCCTTGGTCTTCGTTTTCCCAGCCACCTTTTCCCCTTTCCTCAGAGGAGATCTGAATGCCAAATGGGGGGAGCGGCATGTTCCCTCTGACTCTGTTCAGTCCCTGTACTGAGACAATGGGGATGGGGAGGACCGGTCTCCGTGAAGAATAATTTTACACTGCCCAAAAACCTTACTCCATACGTTTTATTGCACCCACGACCCCTTCCATGCGGTATGCCTTGGGTCTACCTCCTCCGAGTTTATGCCCTTGCAGCCCAGTGCCTATTCATAAGGGGTGATCCGGAAGCAGGTAAAACATCGCAGATGTCTGCCCATCCACTCCTCTACCTGAGCGCTTTTAGGTTTGTTTCTACTCACATTACCGGGCGAATATTTCAAAAACATTTACATGCCCAAAAGTGAACACGTTTATCAACATGGTTTCATGATTTAGGTTTGATAGTCTCTCATTAATTTCATATGTGATGCCAAGGAAGTAACAATTCATTCACAAAAATGAATTAATTCCGTCCATTAAAGAAATATATCCAAAGCTTTTGGCGGTATTGTTTAGCATGTAATATGGTCGAATAATGGATCACCTTTCCATCAGAAGGAAATATAGGAACAGCTTATCAATATGCAATTACTATTCTCAGTTGCGATATAGGTCCTTAAGGAAATTTACTAATTGCCGTCCACCCACTTCGCAATCCGAGCAATTGGCCCCTCGAGAGGAGATCACCGTATGGCGGCCGGGTGCCCGCGCGTAACGTGTGCAAACCCTTTCTGAGAGGGAATTCCCAGCTAGCCATGCTTCCTCGCCGCCCCTCCCTTTCGGTAGGAGGAGAATAGTGGGTGGCGATCCTTCAGCAGGGTTAGGAGGACACGCAGCTCAACGCCGCGGTCGGGAATAAGGGTGAGGCGGGAGTCGGGGGTATTTTGCGACCACCTGCAGGTGTCCTATAAACAATGGGTATTCGGGAATATTCGTATGTTGTCACAGTCCTCATCCTTTTGAAGAACGGAAAAAGGCATTGAATAACCAATTAGAGCGTAACATTAGTTACAGTTTGACCAACGGAAATGTCTTCACATGCTTACGGAGCTCTTGCAATCAGTTAAATCTCATACGAATACTTATTTAGTTGTGGTCTCATGCGCGCGCAATTAGCTGTATTAGGACCTGAAACCTTTAGTGATCATAAAATAGTTAATGTGAAATTTATTGTAGGCGTTGAAAGACATTATCAACCAAGGAAGAGGATATACTTATTTGGCAAGGCCCATTACGACGGTATGAAAAAGGAATTAAGGGAATCGTTTAATATATTTAGCGAACAAAGCAAAGGATTCGATACAGAGGATTCGGGGAGAGAATTTCTTGAGGACACCCTTAAAGCAGTTAATGAATACATACCAAGGAAATTCATTAGTGATAATACAGAGCCAAGGTGGTATAATGCGGAGGTTAGGAAATCACTAAAGCGAAAAAGGGTATGCCACGCTAGGATGAAAAATGCAGGACGGGGTCTATCGGTAGAGGAAACAAATGAGTTAGTTCAAAACTATAAAAAAAATCGAAAGCATTAGCAAGGAAATCATGTCGACAAGCGTTATAACATTTCAAGAGCAAGATGTTAGGAGAATATTTAGATAGCAATCCTAAAGCGTTTTGGTCATATGTGAGAGAGATTCGGGCAAATAGGTCCACAGTGCACACACTTAAAAACGATAAAGGAATTAGAGTCACCAGCAGTGTAGAAAAAGCCAATTCTTTAAACACCTTCTTCCAAAGGGTTAGATTAGACATTAGACCAGATTTTAGGGAAACGGCTGCGTGGTCAGTAACAGATTTGTATTGGCATAATACAAATAATAATCTCATGGGCATTATTATTATTATTCAAATTAGGACTCCTAAACTATAAATGCTAAATGGTTTTTTCTACGACGATGGTGGCGAGCATAGATATATGTTCGGGACTTCAGACGTCGTGCAGCTCGCGTCGAAGAAAATGACAATCTCGGGACACAGGACCGACCCACATTAGTCGGAAATCGAAAAAAGCTGGACAAAAACCTAAAATAACTTTTTTTTAGATATACACTTGAAACTTCACACATATTCTTAGAAAAGTTTGCTACTTAAGGAATAATGCATCATTTGTCATGGTTCTCATCCGTTAGTGAGACACAATGGGGATCAAACATCACGAAGTTTTAAAAAATCCTGTAATAATATTTATCCTAATATCTTACAAGTTGATGATGACGATGTGGGAGGAATTTGATCAAATAAAAATAGCATGATCTATTATTAGCACAATGCTTTGCTTTTAATTGCCTGAGCTACAAATATATTTGAATAAAACTGACATTGATTATTTGAATGATAGCAAACTACCATAAGAACCTTCCCAAAATTACCCTAGGAATCAGGAATTCTGGGTAACATAGTGGCCTGCGCATTGTGTAAGTCAAGATCCGTGATTCACAGTCGAGGAAACCTTTTTTTTTCGGGAAATTGTCAAAACAATGACATTTCGAGCACAGTTGAATCTTATTGATTGTTTATCGCGCTTTGCGACATATTTATGGTATCTCTTCATGGGCTGCTGTTTCTTTGATGCCCAAATTTTCGTTAAGAATGCTTTGTAAGAGTATTTCCTCAATGGACCGTAATGGTGAATATAGACCAACACCTACTGCTAGATCCCCCTATACCAGTAGCACTTCCTATTCACGGTCCACGAAGCCTGATAGTTCCTATGATAGTTTTCATTCCAAAATTCTGTTAAAATATTTTCGATTTTTTTTTGTTTTTCTCAAGTGTTTAGAAAAATACACCTTATATCTGGCTCTTGGAAAAGAGATGCTATATTTCTACACAAATTCTGAGGCCTTCAATCAGAGAAATTTTGATGGATGTTAGGTACAAGTATTTTTTCCCTTTATCAGTCATTGGCATTTATGACTACATACTTTAACCCAGTTTCCGGAATTTCAGTCATGTACTTCTTTTAAATAGAGAATAGTCATTGAGCAAACGCCACTTTGAAACTGGTGCAATAAAAAACGAGAACGTGGTGCACTGTCGAGAGCGAGTTCCGCGATACCGACGGAGAATAAAGTCGCAACTTCCGCTCATTAACCTACTCCAGCAATCGATTTTCAAAAGATAAATCGACGCTTTAACATCAGCCGCAGAGACGGAATAGATGGGAGAAAGTCAAACGCGGTTGATATATTACGAGTCGCACGCTCCAGGAACAACAACGAACTCACATTTCCCCTGAGTCGATCAATGGTAATTGATATATCGAGATATGATCTGGACTCGAATGCAGGGAAAATGTTCGTAAAGGTCAACATCAAAACGCTCTCCGAAAAAGTCAGCCCGGGATAGCTTAAGTGAGAGCAGAATAAAATGGCGTCACAGATTACCTATAAGCAGCTTATTATGCGCAGTCCCTCCTGCCATCATTCACTTAGTTTGGGAATCATTGCATCACTGGGCATTGGTGTGCTTGTATCAATCATTCCTTGAATTTTTCTAGTGTATCGTCCTCAGGTATGCTTTGTAATAAAACGTTTGTGTACACCATTGGTTCCCAAATATTTTCATCCACGGAGCCCTTTTTGAAGCAAACATTTCACGTGGAACCCTAAGAGATGATTTAGCACTTCATTCCGTTTGTTCCATGAGGTATAATTACTATGATGCAGATAGAGAATTCTGAATAATAAGGTACCTATTAATTAGGAAAACAATAGTAAAAATAACTGGAGACAATATTTTTATCTTATTTACTAAAACTCAAAAGAGATTTAGAAATTCATCCAGTATGTTGTACTTGGTAAGCAAGAAAGATCGAGATTTCTCATTAATGCTTCCATGAATCAAGAAGAATCTACCCTACTATCTGAGGGAGTACTCTTCGTTAAAATGAAGCAGTTTCGTTTTTACCGGTGGGTGAAATCTGAAATTTAATTTTTGTTATCTTCATAACTTACGTCACCGGATAACCTGAAAATCACTCGCGGAGCTTCTGGAGCTCCGCGGAACACAATCTGGGAAACAATGTACGACAAATTTTGTTTGCTATTTTTTAAATACTTCCATAAGTCCATTACAGTTTTAGACAGATTGAAAACGATTTAGACAAGGTACCTCCTGAGGATTTATTAGTATAACAAAACAAATATTACAGTATGATGGAGAATAGCATAAGGTAGATTACAAGAGGTAACTAAAATTTTCAAAGGTGAAATGACGAAATGGATTTTGGAAACAGAATAACCAGCATTGGACGAAACGAGAAGGAAATAACCAAAAACAGCTTGGCGAAGAGGACTCCCTCCAAAAGAATTATTACTTGCAGCTGGAAATATAAGTTTTGGGAGCCAAACAAAATTCTTTAGAATAAAGAATCTGAACGCATGGTCTATTTTGGGATATAGTGAAGTTTGTATAACAACAGCCAAATATGGAACAGGAGAACAAAATGGATTAGACACTCATGAATGGGATCCTATAAGAAAGAGTAAACAGAAACATCTCCATTCCACAACTAGACTTGCAATTAGAGCCGCCGAATACATGCTATAGGGGGTGTTCCTTCAATTCACGATGAAAATGCAACAATTTTGACAATTATGTAGATAAGAATGATCGGGAAGAACTGCGAAGGCACAACTGGGATAAAATATACGGAGCAAGTAGAAGAAATATAAAGAGATGAAAAATGTTCATTTGAAGAGATTAGCAGTAGAGAAATCGAGAGAAGAGTTGCGTCACACCAATGCCATGATCTTGAAGCCATTTGGTTTTATACATTATCAGGCTCGAGCTGCACTGCAGCCATATTCTCATTCAGCTCCATGATAACGGAAGTGTCGAAATATAAGCTTGGGAGCAAAAACACAATCCAATAGGACAGAGAATCTACGGAAAAAAAATTAAGGTATATTTTGATCAGAAAAAGGAAGACAACTTTTTATTCACAATTACTGATGTGAAACATAAACGTCCCAATGAGTTAAAATCACTACAATATAAGTATACTTTAATGAAAATCCATCCTAACCGTTAGAACATTACACAATCCATGAACAATAAAATAACTCCAATCCATCGTGTCCAACCGTTTAAAATCCATAAGTACTAATCGTATTGACGTGAAAATGGATTCTATGATGTCTTATTTATTCATTTTTGGGAATCACACTTTTTATTAAGTACCTTCGGTGGATTTTATTTTAAATTCATGCATTTCATTGTGTACTCAGTAGAAGAAGCAATTACCAATCAATAAAGGTGACAAAAATATAAAAGATAATGTTGTTTTAATCATCAATACTAGAAGTTTTCGAATATATAATTTTTTAATTTAATATCAGTAAGGCACTGAAAATGGTTACGGAAGGACGAATTCATTCTCTAGAGATAGTATGCTTTCGATTGTTTTAAAATATTCAATCTTCTCAAGCTGTAGTCATTCTTCTGATTTTCCTTACGGATAATACATTGGCTCGTGGCTACAAAACACTTGGGGGAATGAAACTTCGTTTGAAAGCAGCCACTCTTTTCCTTTAGTATACATCTTCTGGCCAAGATCCATGCACTTCCTTTGCTATTCCACCTCTAAATATTATGGTTGAAGTAGCTGGCAGACGCCACTGTTTTCATCCCTTTATTTGGATGCATCTTTAATTCCCTAATTATGGGCCTTGTTTACCGAAGTATTTTCTAGCGTCCTATGAAAAACGTCCGAACTGCAAATGTGTTTCACGTCACTCGGAACAGAGAGAAAACTATTTGCTCTTATTTCCCAGGCATTACGTAAGAACAAAATCATTCCTTATTACTTCATGTATCCAGAAACTAATTACAATCTCGTGCTAAGCATGGCCAGTAAAGCCATAACAAATGATTTATTGGAAACCTACTTTGCTATTTTTCTTCAGGAATTTGATATAACCAACATCCAGCCATCTCTTTTATAATTTTCCAACTTCTATAAAGCTTAATTCAATAATTTAGCAGCAAAGGAACAGTCATGGTTACACTATTTTCCAGTGAATGCTCATGTCATTCGATTTGCCTCACTTGTGCAGGGCAATCGGACTCGAAGATATTAATATATCGCCCATAGAAAATGCCGATTAACATTGAACCCGGAATTATGAATCCGGAAAAGAGCACCACAGGTATAAAATATTGAACATTTTGGCTGATATCTACTCATATTATACCTACACAAAAATAATTACCGTATCTACAGGATATTTTTTGTCCTAATTTTATTCAAATTTATGCGACATGTAATTAGCAAGCATCGAGTAATTCATGAAACACAGTAACCTGACAACCAAGGCATATGCGATTCCCTCAACTCATGGTAAACTTTTACACAAGGTTACGCGAAACTGAACAATTTTTACTGCCACTTGTAACCTTCATTTTAGTTTCTCTCCATAGTATTATAAGACGGTACCGCAAAGCCATTTACGCGCAAAGAATAACAAGCGTAATATGAATAAGCAAAGGGCAAAGTAAGGAAAATATAATAGGAAATTACGTTATTTTCTTCGTTTGATCCATTTAGAGATAGCTGAGATCAAAACGCACATATCACCACTGCGCAATTACTAAATATTAAAAACTTATAAGGAGAATTAGAGACTTAAAAAGATTACTAGAGAGAATATTATGGAACCTACATATTATAATAGAGAGAATATTCGATAGGTCTCAGAGCAGAGGCAGTTTTCCTGACTGCCGATTCTTATTACACAACAATTCGTTCAAAATTCGCTAACTTAGAAATACTTCAACAGAAGTATAATGAATATTCGGTGTATTTTATGCCAATGAATGCCTGAATGAATACAATGTTAAAGTGCTGCAGGTAATACAAAAAGAATTACCGATTAACTTATAATTAATCCCTTTCTAACTCATGAAGCTTACATGGATGTCGGAAGCCATGACATTGCTCATTTACATAAAAATAATACTGTTGTTTTAGATAGCTAAATAAAATTATTTAACGCATGTTAACCATGACATTTAAAAATGTATTCTATCAACATAATTATTCCACAGGGACTTCGAAAAACCACAACTTAACCACAAAAAATCACTCGTTCTCTACCGTAAGTTGAATCATCTTCACCGTTCGTACTCACTTCCCATACTAAACCTCCCGAAATTACTTCATCATTTTTCAACTTTAGCTTCGAAGCAGCACTGCCGGGGAAGTCGGAAAAGATAAACTAAGATGCGAAAATGCGGGCAAGGACGATCGATGCATTTCCATTCGTTGACGAGCATGCGCAAAGTCTCGCTAAAATGCACTATTTCTATGACCTCGCTACGCGATATGATTACACGCCGCTCCCGTCGGGGAATTCCCAATTTGCCACAGGTAATGAGCAGCTATTTCCCAAGGGAATGCCGGAATACGTTTTTCGTGGACTGTTTAGTGCAAAATTTACGCAATTAGGCAAGACATTAAGTTAGGAATGGAGAGAAATTCAGCAAACATAAAATAGCAGAGAAATTTAGCAATTTTAAACACCACACCTAGGAAAACTGAGAAATAAACTATTTAAACAAGATAACTTATGCAAATCTGATGAATAGTTTTCAAGTTTCAAATTTTTCCACCAGTAATTTCTTCTTTGTGCATAAAATACCAAAATTTTTTTTAAATAAGTTATAATAAATGCACATAGGTTCTCATAGGAGACGTAGGAGTAGAAATATTTGAACTCTATCTCGCATATTATGCCCTCTGAAATATTGATTGATTGGATAATGGATTGAATAATGGAGTACAGTAAGCTACTATCAGGTAATAATTGTTATGGGAGGATAACCGTCAGGAGCATGATCAGGAATCATCCAAAAGGAGTCTCTTTAAACAAATTTTTGACTCTTAAAGAAAATTCCCAAACGATTTCCTTAATTTAATTGGCAGCATTGAATTAATTCTAATTGCAATTCTTCGTACAAATTCAGGGTGAAGTATTATTCGTCCATTAAAGGACAGTTTTAGGATAACGACAATGACAGTGATCAGGAATGATCTAAGATTCCTCCCCATCACCACAACGTCCTGTTTCCACTTGAGGTTCGGTTTTATGTAGAATAGTAAGAAATTCCCACAGCATGTGTAAAGGTGCTATTGAATTATTACTAATTAGCTAGTCGAATGTCTTATGTGCTCTAATAAAAAGAGCTGATTAAATTAAACGTTGACCTAAACGACTGGTTAACGTTAAACAGCTATAATAAAATCGGACTTAAAACACAATTTCCACTGACAATGAAATAGATGTCTTCAAAATCTCGATAGGAATTTTTTCTCTGAATTAGCATTGAATATCACTATATTCTGGGACGTGGAATGCTCATTCGTATTCATGTACATGATTTTAAGAATGCCTAACGATGCATATAAATTCATTTCCAAGTAATAAATATTTACGTGAAAGAACTTTTTTTATATTAGTAATTTAATTTCTTGTTATGCACTTTAATAATAAATGTTGTTGCTCGTTTAAAATAGGTGTGTACCTAAAGTGTATCTACCTAAAGTGTATCTCTGCAGAGAGAGACGCAGCAGAGTTACCAGCGCATAACTTTTTCGTTGAAGAGAAAATCGTGTTGAGATAAATGAGTTAAAATATGATTTCATTATAGAGATAATAGGTCGATATATACATGTGATTCACCAGACTTTAATAACACATGTATCCCTCTAATTAAAAGTAAGCAAGCTCATCATATCCGTAGTTTAACAAAGAAACCACAGGGTTAATCATAAGTAATTAATTGCAAAATGTTACATGAAAGTCATGGTATGTTATTTCAACAACGAAAATTTGTTGTGTCGACAGATGATTACTTCCATTGAGTTTCCATACTCCCTAGCAAAAAAAGAGAATTTTTCCGCCACTGTTCGCGACGTAGCTAAAATATTTTTATATCCTCACCATAATGGATTCATTAAGGATACGAAATAAAACCGTAACACCACCCTTTTCGTTGTTTTAAAGGTTGAAAGGTTTGAATTTGAGGAGATGTCGAAACATGATACACATTTGAGCTAAAGCGCCGAGGTATCTGATTGCCGATTCTTTGAAAAACTGTTACTTTACGTTAATTATTGTGTATTTCCGCGAAGTCACAAGCTTACAAGAATTATCCAAAAAGATATCAACTATGCCCCAAGTCTTTAAAACACGAGCTCTTCTTTCTGCTTACAAGAGGTTGCCTTGTTTGAACAGACTTTTTGAAACAAACATTGTTTGATTTGTATGAATGAATAAGCATCATTAAATGTATCGATCCCACCGAAACAAGCAAATCTTTCATTTGTCTGTCTACATTGGTGCATATAATATGTAGATAAAAAACAAGGACTTGATCTCAGATCGTCCGACAAATTAATATAATTGTTCAACTAAATGAGTTACCAATATAATCCACTTTTATATATTCAGTTTTCAAAGTTTCAGCCTCGGGAGCCCAGCGGATATCAACTGATCCGAGAATACGATCGTGAGATATTTTCTTCAAAATCAAGTCTCAGTTAATATAGGTACCTATCAAATAATAAAAATACGCTCTCAAAACCTACATGATGGAAAACCATGCCAATAGCATATTTAGATCATAATTCACATGCCTGATATGTACAATAATTTTATAATTCATGACGATAGTATTGAGATGGATTATTATGTTGCGAAAAAAGTAGCAATACCATTCACATTTCCATTCCGAATCATATAAGGATTATTATATAAATACGGGCTGCAATATGCAATACCGTTAGTAACAAGAATTGAGAACACATAACAAAACATTAGGATACAGTGAAGAGACAGAAGAAATAGGTACTTGGAACAGTTGTACATTCGAAGCACGGGTATTGGTAGGATAGACTAGCATACTGGTACGCAGTATGATAAAATAAGCCTGGACCAATGCTAAACTAGGAAAACAAAAAATCGAGGAGGTGGAAGAGTTCTGTTACCTGGGAGGCAGAGTAGCCAGCGATGGACGAAGTAAAAGAGAAATTGCCAGCAGAATTGCCCAAGCGAAAAGGACATTTTACCAGAAGAAGATTGAGCTGCAAATACAAGCGTGGAAGTGAGGAAACATTTTATTATACAATGCATCTGGAGCATGCTTCTTTATGGCAGCGAAGCATGGACAATTACAGCAGAAGAGAAGTCCAGGCTGGAAGCATTTGAAATGTGGTGCTACCGAAGAATGATGAAGATAAAATGGATTTACCGAGTGACAAACGAAGAAGTCTTAAAATGAGTGGGAGAAAAGAGGTCTACTGGAAACCTTAAAAAGAAGGCGGGACAACTTAATAGGCCACATCTTAAGACACAATGGCCTGATGAAGACAATCGTCGAGGGAAAAGTGAACGGGAAGGTTGGAAAAGGCAGGTCTCGTATGAGATACATTGACCAAGTTGTAAAGGATGTAATAGAGAAGAAATCATTTAATAAGAAGGGGTTGGCCGATAGAAGAATCGAGTGTAAGGCTTCGTCAAACCAATCTTAGAATGGTTGACCGTCGATGATGATGATGGTAAATAAATCAATTCACTTAGCTAAACTACAATCTTGCACTCATTTAAAGATTCTGAAATTTTAATTAGGAAAACAGTTTGCAAGGAAATATAAACAGACTACAAAACGATGGCATTCTTAATTTCCATAATTCCAAGTCACATCGAATGAAATGTCTCCAAACAATATTCGAATTCGAATGCTGTCACAGCACAATTTTTATCTTTGGGAGAGAAATAATGCACTACATTTAATATATGTATACTACTTATACTACTATTCATTAAACAGGAATAATGATTTCCTCGTCCCATGAATTAATTATCCGAACGTCGAAACATAACACTTCAAATAACTTCCAGGAACTATAAAATCATTTCAGCGTAGTAAGGAATGCAATATTCATTCCTTGCAAAAGTGATACGTTGGATTCGCCCCTTTCTCAACTTTACCACCCACATGATGAAAGTTGACGGCAACGTTCTGAATTATAACCTTTGAGCTTCAATAATCCCTTGCCCATCTCATATCCAATTTCTTTGGATGACTCAAAGAATACCACTAAGACATACCGGTAATATTTAATACCCAAGTGAACGGTGACAAGTTATTTTGAATTCTTCGTCCTCGGGAAAACTCTACTTTCGAAGCCTCTTCCTCTTGCGTTCCGACAGTCATCTCCAAAACTCAGAGGCTAACATTCTTCTCATCACTCATCCTAATCTTCTCACGTTACCTCTTTACGACTCCAGCAAAGACTTCAAATGTACATAAGGATTATGGAAATGTTTCAGGCTATTGCGATCCAAGGGATTTTTATTTTCATGCCCATGCCTAAAACGAAATTCTGCGTTGATGGCAGCAGTAATAGTTCACCGAAAGTTATCCCATCTACGGGGAATCAGTACTTTTGAGGTAGCACAGATGCCTATTGTGACATCACTAAAAACTAAACCGCCCTTGCCTTAACCACAGGATCATTGAATCCGAAGAAGATGCTTCATTCGTTAATGGAATTTTTGCACATTTCCATGCAGTATCTTATGCGAGGTTCAAGCCATAAATTGCAATTTTTTTTTACTTTCTTTCAAACGTCACACTGAATGGCACTCAGTGTGTACCTATGACTAATATTTACTTAATCGAATTTTACTGCGCATATCATCATGAAATGTCTCGGAAAATGCCCATAGTGAAATAAGCGATGTTTCGGCACATACACTGATAGATAACTGTGCTTCATGCTGCCATAAATAGAAATAATACAACTAGAAGTGAAGTAAGGTGAATGGAGACACATGGGATACATTTGTGAATTGAATGGAGAATACATTAACAAAATTTTAAAAATGCAGCTAAGGAGGAGCCTTAATTAAAAAAATGAAGGTGTTGTTTAATTAAGAATGTTGAAATACTTACATTAACTATCGGTATCACTTATAGTACAAGAACAAAAAAGCTACGAAATAGCTTTTGTTAAAATTGACATTTGAATTCTACGTCTTATTCTAGCTATTTTTGCGCTTAGAGTGTAAACTGCGGAAGAGTAGTTATCAATGCAATATTGAGTCAACTTAATATTCAAACAAGAAAAATTTATTTAAAAGCGATGGAAAGCTGTATCTTTTAGACTTCTTGATCTTACATTAATTTCTGTAAGTGAGACGATTCCGTTTTAGGATCATATTCTTCCGCCAAAATATGAGAATATCATAAAGATACTTGAATGGATTTTATAGAGCACCTCTACCAGCAGTACAGTTCATGAAACAGAAAAGGGAGGTATTTTTCTTCCCTGAACTCACTCTGGTTTCCCAAGCAAGTATGCCATCTATTAAATCACGCAGCTATAAGGCCACAGCAAGTAGCTTCAGCCGGATTTGGACCCATGGCCCTTTGTCCTTAAGGCAAACATTCAGCTCAAATGGACGCGATCCGATTGGCATGCACTGCCATAAATTTTTATCTATGGACTCTCACAAAAAATAGCTGCGATCGTGTCGCTGTGGTATATGAGCGTCTTAAGCTTCAAAACGGAGATAAACTTACGATGAACGACGCTGTCCAAACGCGTCACCATAGTCCATTCTTCAACAATCTATCCCGTAAATCACTTGTCGGGGCAAAGAAAGATCACAAACGCAGGGAAGAGTCAGACGCCATCTCCCATTTACACCCTACAGCCTCACACTGAGCCACCAAGTCCTTTGATCTCCTTTACTTCTAATTCAATTTCTTAAGCAACGACATGGTGTGGTGAATACAATACTGGCATCCCAACCCCGAGTACGCAGGTTCGAATATCAGAATAGGCAGAACTTTATTTCAAAGGAATATTAGTCTCTGCTTGAATGATGTGTAGAGAGTATTCCAAGTTGAATGGAAATAATAAGAAATCGATATTAGCATGGGTTACATTGTTTTTGTGATGGTGTGAAGTTCGGAAGAGAGCACAAAGTTGTAAGAGTGTAAGTACCGGATCAGCACCAAGCCAATTTTTTTTAAAGATGGATAATTGAAGAAATGCGTTACTCACGGCACTCCTTCCAAGTTCCTCTCCACGTTTGCGTTAAATTACATATCCCGGCAAATTGTTGCATGGCCTGGAGTTCTTTTTATGCCAAGCAGATGTGACGGAAGTTAACGTTGAATCAAATAAATTCACCTACAATCTTCTTCAGGTGATCCAAAATCTTGTCCTGAAATGAAGTAAATATCATAAACTGCCGCAACGGGGTCGATCACTATATATTTTTTTAAATTTCTGAATCTGATAAAGTTTGTAAAATAAAAAGACCTGGGTCATTCCACGTCAAATCGACCAGAAAATCGGCAAAAATGACCCTTAGGGCCACCGATTTTGACCATATAAGGCAAAACGGCTCCATTTGATAGACAATTGAAAACCGTAAAAGCGTAACCGTTTACGAAATATTTCAACGCTGCAAAACTCGAATTTTGCAAAAGTTACTACACCTTTTACGGTATATCTCCGAGACTATTTGAGAGAGAGTAGAGACATGTTAGAGAGCTTATTTTAAAGGCCTTGAATTTGAAAAATTAATAGGGGATAATATTGTGAAATATAGACGTTTTTATTCATTTTATAACAATTTTAAATTTTCAAATCGAGATTGACGATGTAGTTACCTATACCTTCGATTTTGCTCAATTTTATATGTTGTAGACACAACCCTCCTCTACAAATTAAAAAAAATTTCCAGAGGCAAAATTTCATTTAAGAAAGAAAAATATTTTTGAGTGAAGGCGTAACGCCCGCCGGTCACCGCGGCGTCCGGCTTAGCGGCCGACCGTATGGTACTCTGGTGTCTTCGCCATTCTTCTGCGTTCTGCCAAATTTTGTGAAAATCGGTGACTCTAAGGGCAATCACCTGGTCGATTTGACAAGGAATGACCCACCTGTATTTTCCCATTTTCCGACCCGTCACGTAGTCCTCGAGTTGTAAGCGTCGAAAAACGTGTTTGTAAACCTTTTGGAAGAGTGATCGTGTGAAAGATTCGAATGACATTGCTTCGTCCAATCACAACTGAAACTGCGTAGCTCCTTGGCTAAATCACAATGATTGGCACACAGCTAATTCTGCCAATGGAAGTTGTTGTTAGACTCCATGCGGGGTATTTCGCAAGGCATTGCATATTTGACTACAAAAGTATGTTAACTTCAGTATATTTTTATTCACGCCAAAATATATACGAAAAGTGCTTAGCGAATTTATTTGTTCAGTTATTTTGGGTTATTTGCAGGATACACAGGAGCTGTGCCTGCAGGCCTCCCTCCCCACTTTCCCTACTGTTATCCCGCCAAAACAGTCAAGGAGGGGAGGCGATTGACGTAGAAGTCCTTAGTGCGGCTCCTTTGGTGGGCGTAACCTTCTGCGTATTTTAATTTTTAATTTATGAGTGAACTTCTCCGGCTAGAATATTAATTTTTTTCCTCGAGTTCTTTTTTCGTTTCCATCTAACGTTCCCGTGAATAAAATCGCGATTTTGTTTCCTAGTAAACGCCCCAGTTGTCAAAAAGGGAAGAAAAACAGCAAATAACTGACCAGTGGATTTCTTAAAGCCAAGGGATGGAATTTTCATTTGTTGTAATTGCCAGGGCACTGGCCACCCAACCAGAGTTCCAGGGTTCCAATCCCAGCCGAGTCACACTTTTCATTGGCATACCGGTCCCCGCTTGGGTTTTGTGTGCAGAGCACTTCGAGATCAGTACTAAGTACGACGGATGAGTTAAACCGTGGACCACTTGGAGAATTTCGTTAAGAGAAGACTGATACCTACGCAGGGTTTCTCTCCGCCCTTCCTCCGTTCCCTGAATCCTATATCTCCCTGTATATCCACCAATAATTAATGGTGCAAAAGGTCTTAGTTGCCTGCAGTGTGCTTCGATACCAAATAAATCTCCAGATTTCCAGTCTCACGGTGTTTTTTGCCCATTGAAAACTAGAAGCTAGTCTTCCAGCTTTGAAAATGGTGTTTTTAATTATTACATTGAAGTGATAACTGTTGGGAATAAACGAACGAAAAACATCAGACATTCTCAGACGATAGTTAACGTCACGCTAGCATACTGTGGCCGGTGCCTATCCTCCCGGATGCTCCCAGGCATTATCGCTACACAAGACAAATGCACATCTGTCGTCGCCTTATCGACGACCGACAGCGGATTTTACTATGCTCGCACACTCTCGGCGGTTTAAATATAATCGGTGACGCTCGATGGAGAAGCCGCTTCTGCTATCACGAGCCCATCTGGGACGATACACCAAAGCAGCCATACTCGCCTGAGTAAATTGTATTTGCATTTGCATGGTAGCAAGAGCAGGCTCGTCTGAGGAGATCCCATTGATCTCTTCTCATTGCCACACTTTCATTTCCCCATAAATCTCGTCCCCAGCATCTCCTAGACGCAGTCATAACTGCCTTCCTCACACTTAATTCACTTGCCACCGCAAGGTGCCACTTTTAGCCTTCCAATTCCACTTTCATTCTCTTTCACATCTTCCTCCCTCCCTCACTCCTGTTTCCTCCAATCCTTGTTCTACACGCCCCTCCCCCCACCCCGTCCCCTATCCATCCCTCCCTCCTTGCCTCCTTCCCTTTTCTTCTCCACTCCTCCCCATTTTGCGCGACTTCCCCACCCGACCACCACTGAGAGAGCCAGACGTACACACTTGGCACCGAACTCCAGAGGGAGTCGCCACCACCTCCCTCCTCACCACCCCATCCACGCTCCTCCAAACGAGACCAGAGACTCCCTCCTCCGCCACCCCCAACGTCTTCCTACTCCTCCTCCTCTCACTTAACCCCTCCCTACCCAAACCTCCTCCTCCTCCCCCACCGCCATCCCGTAGTGTAGTAGAAACACAACCATCACACGCACGCACACACGCACGAATTCCCCGGTCTCATATACCCGCGCGCTAAGGAAGCGGTCGGACACACCAACGGCTTCATAAAGCACACACGCACATCTCCCCGTCTCTCGCTCAGTGTCTCCCACACACTCTCGTTATAGCGCAAAGAGGCGAGGTAGTGGGGAGGAGCGACGGAGAGAGACAAAAGGAGATTGTGTGCGGGGGGAAGCAATCACGCAGCCGGGGGAACAGGCACGCGCGCGCCGCCGGACTGCGCCCGCTACACCATCCCTATCTCCTCGCCGACGACACGACGAAGCCGCGACCGCGTAAAACTACAAAAGTGTCGGGGACAAGCGCGGCGAGCTTCTGGAGGAGCGCTCAGGCGTTTTTCTCGAGGCGCCAGCGGACAATCGGGCTCCCGTCGCCTCCCCATCGCATCGAAAAGAAACCCGTTTTCGCTCGCGCGCGTTGCGAGGAGAGGGACTACCGCGAGGAGTCGCCCCTCTCAGGTACAACTCGTCTCCATCCGTCCCTCCCATTAACTCGAGACTCCTCTACGCTCCTGTTCCGCACCGGAGGTAAGAAAGTATTCGCGCTCGTCGGTCCGTTCGAGGTGGATTAAAGCGAGAGGATTGACTGCTTTCCCTCGCCCTCCCTCATCCGGAAGGAACGACGACGACGCCTCGGGAGGAAGATAAGCGCGAAAGGAGAGGACGTATCGAAGGGTCCACGCCGCCCTTCCGAACCCGCCCCGAGTGAGAGCCGGGACTGCTAAATCTTCGCCCATCGCGCCTCATCTAGATCTTCGGGCAACAGCATTGGAGATCGAAGATCCGGAGGGAGGATCGACGGTTCTCGTGCGTCCAGAACCACGAAAGGACGAGTGATTCTCCACCGACTTCACACCGTATCACCCCTCCCACTCAGCTGTCCGGGATTCCGTCTTCTCTCAATCACTTCACGCAGCCGAGATGGTGAGAATGGATACGAGAGCTGTCCTCCTGACGGTGTTCTTCATCTTCGTTTCCGGTGCCATAGAGGGTGAGTACGCTTGTATTTGTTCATCTTTTTTACTGTATGCAACCGAAAGCCGTACGTCTTCATTCCGTTCGGGAAATCATCAATACCCTCGCTAATTAATAGGTCAAGTGGTTTAACATGACCGTTGAAGCCTACTTCAGGTGTAACTAATTAGTACAATTCAAGGATTTTCGTTTTTCTTCCGTTAGATCTACAGCATGGTCCGATTCACCTCGCAAATATTACGTCCATATATGTCCTTCTACATGCTTCATATTATATGAGCGCGATTTAGCAATTTAGCTTCCAATTATGTGGTAAGCCAAAGTTAATCCATTAACTCATGATTAGAATACACTTTAAAGAATCATGTTTAATCTTTAATGTAAATGAATCAGATTCATTTCCATTAAAATTGCTTTCTCTAACATCTTTCCTCTAACATTCGCTTGGGAACTCATCCTGGGGTATTTCATAATCTTAAATAAGGTTGAACCATAGGTACACAATTTTCAAATCTCAATTACACAAATTACTAACTGTAAATGTGTTTTAGCAAGTAGGAGAAGATAGAAAGAAATACTTCGCAAACAACCATTAAAATAACGAACCGTATCGGAAGAAGGTTATTATCTATTGACGCAGGAAAAGACTATAATTCCGCAAATTCTTATTTTTATGACATTCTTAACCTTGAAGGATTTGCTACAAGTTGTATGCTATGACATAGTTCAGGACTTACTCTGGACAAAACAAAATTCATATATGCTCGTACGCATCTAGAGAAGCTAGCGACTTCAACCTTACCAGTTTAATATAAGTAAGTAAACATTTCTCGAAGAATTTGCGCAATCTTTCTAATGCTACTTTCATCTAAATATTACGGAAGGCCTCATATTTTTAGGCAGTTTTGAGCTACAAAACTGTTGTAGATTCCTGCACAGGGTATTATTCTGACTTGTCAATTAAAATTAGCCTATGTGTAGTGACTTTTAATTATGACATCCTTCTGCCAAGTGAAAGATTCGCTCTTCGACCTCATCTGATTTGCTAATGAAATTATGGACATTCTTGGGGTGTTCATTCTCCGTTGTTCTCAAAGTCACTTGATAAAAATCTTTTTACCAGGTGAGTAAGACTGAACATAACATAATGCAAAGGATATGTATGACACATAACAAGCATTTCAATGAATACTAGGAAAGACAACTTTTTAAAAGAAGCAAAGAATTTGTTGGTGAAGTGACTTGGAATGATTAAGGAAGAAAAGTTACTTTTATGTGGCTGTGACCAGTTTATTCCTATTTTTGTACTTATATTTTGGGTTGTTCACCCTGTGATTATGTATACATTGGGTGAGCATGAAACACGATAAATAAATAAACAAAGAACTCGAGGAAAAGCAGATCACATTATTTCAATGTATACATGCATATATATTGATGACTTTTCGAACTTACGGACACATTTATTCAGCTATAAGTAAAGTTACCTCCCACTGCCCGCAGTTTGGGTGCCGGTGCCTAAAGTGACCGCTTTATGAGGATTTAGCTCATCTCACGCGAGTTGAAAGCACACGATCGCATTATCGTATCGGTCTGACTAGTCGAAGAACACGAGAGGGAGATGTCTATCTTCCCTCCCTCGGAAATCATTCTCGAGGTCCACCTACCGTCCCAAGTGGACAGACAGCCTCTTACGAATCCCACGCGGAATCCCTTTGCCTCAGGGGAGTTCAAATTTCAGCGGTGCCCTCCGGCTGGTGTTTGGACTCAGTCTCTCACACATCCCCATGCTCCTCTTTTCGACCCCCTTCCCCTCCGCTCCCCACCCCCTTCGCTTGCCTCTGTTCGACGCGAGGGACTCGCGAAAGGATTGAGGTTTGCGTCCGTCGTCGAGGCGAAAATTCTCGCGAACTGCTGCTTATATTCTCGGCTACGTCTCCTTGTCTCTGAGAGCAATAAATATTGTCTGCTCTCACAATGCGTGCGTAGCTGGACCAGCGAGGGCATATAAATCCGTCGCGGATAAAAGACCCACAGGAATGCGCGTGATGGCTCATTTCAATGAGAAGAATGCTCGCTCAAAGCCACTGGACGGAAATGTGTTAAATTGATGCTCTGCTTCCGGCAATAAGTGAAAACTCACGTTGCATTGCGCCACGGTTGTTTCATTGCTTCACCCTTGGTATTTTATTGGAACAGAAAGCTTGATTGCTCACAGTGCATTAACTCCGCTTAAAATTTCAGGAACGGTAAATTAATTAGCGAAATAAAAGTTACCGGAGCGGAATTAGAAAATATTACGCTCAGGACAGCTACAGGATGCTAACTCAAGATACGTTCTACGCATCATTCACGAGCGATAGATAGAAAATATCTGACACCCTTTATGTCGTGTTCCAAAAATATTTGCTGCTCCACACTTGATCTCCAATTCACAGCTAACCCACGAACTTCGCAACATATTTTCACCCTATAATATTCCATACTAAGAATTTTACATTGCAAATGATGGACTGCTTAATATCGATGTAATTACAAACAACTAATTAAAATTACTACCCCGTAATCAACAAACGTCTTTCATGATAAATACTACTAGAATCAATCGACAAACAAATACCAACTCAATAATTAGGCCAATATTAATATCTAACGTAGGTTCATTCACAATAGTTTCGACATATCAATAAATACTCATAATATGGATTTATACTATTCAGGATTAATTCCGAAACGACTCTATAAATGGTCCAAAGTGGTAAAACGCAAAATGCCCTCTTACAGAAAGGTGTTACAAGATACGGTTATACTATTCACTCCACCTTTAGACTATCACAGTATAGTGATGAGTATCACCATATGAAGGTTGCATTTTGTTACCGCACTCTTTCTCAAAAAAAATAACGGTACCTATATAATCATTCTTCCGAAAGGCATATGATTCAAAAAAATTAACACTCCGCGGCCCTTTGTACATGCTAGCTGTTTAGAGCCTAGGTTTTTAGCCATTAAACATCCTCCAAAGATATTATCATATCCTCTGCCTTACCACAGATTTAACAGTACAAAATCTATTTTTTTCATTATCTTTCTATATTAAGTGTTTTATAATAAGTGGCGCACCTCATTCAGTGCCTAAAGGATACATGTATCGCTCCAACAAATGTCTCCACTGTAGTCAATGTAAATTTTCGATTCTCTAATAGTCAAGCAATCATTACCAAGAAGAAAAAATTGGTATTCCAACACTTCGAAATTTTAAGAAAAAACACATTTAAAAGCAGCCGGTGGTGGGCGTCAACCGCTGGCCAGTGCAAATAAAAATACAGGTTTAATGCATTCAATGTGATTCATGAGGAATACATTATTTAAATCGACAGCCTTTGCATGGCGAAGGCGATGAACACATCGAAATGGAAGTCTACCAATTTCCACACGCCATATTGCATTTCAATTCACCTCATATTCCCCAAAGATAAATAAAAATTAACGTCTCGTGTTGCCCATATCTCTTTTCTTTAAAGAGTTTAATCTATTCTTGAATATTCCACCAAGGAGGCGGAAAAAGTCTGAGACATTACCTCTGAATGAAAAAAAGGAGAAGCAGGGTATTTTTCAATCCAAACCTATCCTGAAACCTATATTTAACTGACATGAGTGAAGACGACACTCTTACCCCGGCCTTGAACCGAACACGCTCCGCGGAGCGAACCACAATGAAATCAATGAGGCACCATAAGACGCAATGAAAGCCACACGCCCTCGCGAAATAAGACATTCACTCAAACATGTTCCGTCATCGATCATTTTCCTACCTATTTGATCACCCCGAGCGTGACGGATACCGCCATCATCCGGAACGAAAAAATTAAACGCCCTATAATTTTTCCCTGCAAACAGAGGGACGAAATTGAAAGTAAATTGAGGAAAATGGTTGTGTTGGGTGATCCGAGTCGTGTGGATGCGTGATGAAAACTTTTGGATAAGGTGTCACTAAGTATTAGTTTGTCCAAAAATGGAATGTGTTGACAGTATTTGGTACCCAAATGAAAAGGGATCATTATACAAAATTAGATAAAACTCGGAGAATATTTTGAGTTGTATAAATAATTATACAATAAGGAGACAAGCGTATAGACGATGCTAGGGAGAGTAGTGTGGGGGATCCTACAAATGTGGACAGCAAGCCAGACTAAGGCTTCTGGATAGCCAGGTTGGTAATGCACCGGCCTGGCAACCAAAGGGTTGCGGGTTTGAATCCCGCCAAGGGCATTGATGTTGTTCTTGTCCTAGGGTTAAGATCTTAGGCTAGACGGAGCGATATAACTTTGGCCTTTGGTGCACCTAAAACCCAATACTTAATATTACTACTACCTTTCTGCATAAGTATCGTTCTCCAGAGTTTTCTCCAATATCGAGACAATTACCAGCACCAACACTTTATCGCCAGACTAGATTTAACGAATAAGATAAGAGAAATTGACTCCGATACGATACGTTTAAATGCTCGTTTTTGCTTCGCAAAATTCTCGACTACAGAACCAATACTGTAACACCACTACGCCTCCTTAGAGAGACATTATCTTCACACGATAATGCTATTGCTCTCAATAGCATTATCAATAGCAATGCTCAATGATTACGAACACTAAAACACGGTTAAAGACAGGAACGTTGACACCCCCTACTACACGTCCTGTCGACGGCTTATAAAGCACGATGTAGATGCAATGTTTTGGTGATAGGGAGAGACGTCATGCCACACCGTTGCTAATCCCAGATGCTCGGCCATGGTCGCGTTTTCTCGCGAGCTGGAAAAGGAGATACCTGCCTGCTCGACTCCGCTTTCGCACGTGACCGCACGACGGACGAATGCGATTGTGCTTTGTTTTCGCGGAAGGCTCATTCATGCAACTCCTCCCTGCTGTTGCCCACCCCACCCACCATCCCCCACCCAGCCGGGCGTGCCAACCTTCGCGATATCGTTCACTTTCTTCTACGCCACATCACCAGGACACACAGACCCTTTGATGACGCGAGAACTGAAACATCTTCGTCCTACTACATTCTGCAATATCACAGGATGGCTGACAGGACTAATGGGTGACAGACTTCGGCCACATAGTCAGTCAGTCAAGCCACATGAGTAAGAGAAATATTACAAAAATGGCCATACATTTAAAACATTTCTCACATTTTTAATTATATCCATTCGTTATTTTTAACAAATAAGAGCATGTAACTACAATCTGTTCGAATGGGTAAGGAATAATTGTGAAAGCAATCAATTGGCTCATTTACTGTATTTTCCGAATGAAAATATCCTTTTCCATTTGTACACGCATTGAGTAGTAGTGGATATGAGTTTATCACGGGTTCCAACGGCTAAATCACACTATTTAACCGACAGTTTTAAACCCAAGACTATAATGAAAGCCATGCTCGAGGCAAGATTTGGACACCCAAACCTTTGATTACGAGGCCATTGTTACGAACATAGACTATCACGGTCAGCTGCGCTTTTTCTCCTATGTATCCCAGTACATTGTTTTATTCCCAGGGGGAAATTCGGCTAAAACAAAATGTGTTTCCCCATTTATTAATTTTTTCGTGAAAAATCTGGAAACTAGGCGTTTCACCATGATTTAATTTCTCCTTTTGCTTTTAGGAGTTTTAAGAACTCCGAGGTTCGCAATAAAACTTTTAAGTCCCATCATCGCCCCACAGCATCCTACTCCACACCCACACCCCTCAACCGACCACGCATATAACGGACTCAGTCGAATGGCCGCTTTGATTTACGCACATTTGAATACAAACACCCCTTGAAATCTTATGGAGCGCCATGGCATGGAGAGGGCCACTCTTGCGAAGTCTTCATTGCTTGGGGGCACGTATGATGACGGTATGTTTACGGGGTGCGAAGTGAGGCAATTACACAAGGAAAACGAAAAATCGGTCCAACGTAAATGGAAAAACATGGGATATCTTGAGCTCACCAACCCACTCTCCGATTGCGGAAGGCACTTTATTCATCCGCCCTACGGTGTTCCTAGAAGATATTTTTACCGACTTACGATCTGATGACTGCATGAGTTCACCTCTAAATGTTTACGAGCGGTAAAAGGAAAGCAAATATATACTACCTTCAAAACTACTGCTATTGGTCACGATCAGAATATATAAAAAACAAGAAAAAAGTAAAAAAAACAATATTTTAACTCTGATTATGGCAGCAAAGATAAAGTGATAACTAAGAAATAATCTCGTTACGCCCTCCAGAATAAACCTATTATCAAATCAAGCATCCAATACGTTAGCATTGCAAATATTTTTCAAATAATTGCATGTAAATTGCATAAATGCATGTAAATGTAAATCTTTCCAAAATTTCAACATACATAATATTACTCCACTTCGTTCGCATTTCTTTCATTATCAGAATGCAAAGAGGAAAATCTGGATCACTTGAATGGAAAATTTTCTTCGAAATTGCAAAATAAGTCATTGTATTTATCAAGCAGTCACTGTACAAAAGAATAGTCACATAGACGGATATAATGTGCTATGAAAATACTATTCTCACTTTAATTTTCAGAAAATGTGAATAAAGACCATGTATTAGCTATGACATGAGTCATCTCCGGGAGATAAAAAACTTCCATAAAAACTACATGTCCCTCAGAATATTAAAATGTATTACTCCTCCCGTAGCAGTCATATTGTTAGGGGAAGAATTTCTTCAGCTGAGAATGAGTTTCAACACAGGACAGAACTTAGGATGAGAGTCTTATACGTCTACGTAAAGACGTAAGATTGCTTGAGTTGCAAAGAATAGGTTGGTTTACAACTTTGCTTTGAATATGTGCGATGAACACTACATGAACACTTGGGACGGATGAAGAGGAAAGAAGGTAATCATTAAATATGTGGATGAGGAGAATAATTAAAAAAGAGCAATGGCCGAAAAGGCGTGAAAATGAAGAGGTGTTGATTATGCTGGGGAGGAGAGATGATTACTGTCAGAAATTAGGAAAAGGTAGATTAGCTGGCTGGAGCTGGCACTTAAGGATAATAAATACTCAGGGTCACTATCGGGGGTAGAACGCTGCGGAGGCAATGAGTAGGAAGAAAGAGATTATAAATATTATGGATGTTATGAAGAGGGGCAGAACTATACCGATTTGTAGAGAAGTAGAGCAAGCATGGAGCCTATAGATAATTAAAGTGTAAATTTGCGTGGGGGTACTCCACCAACACCTACCATAAATAAAAAACTATAAATCAATTTCACCTCCAAATGAAATCATAGCATGGCATCTCGAATATCAGCACGTTTGATATAATGCTATAAATTGATATTACATAAGGATATAAATCCCTGGGAGACGCAAACGCTTTCAGCTCTCGTTGAAAAATTCCCATCCAGAGAGCACTAGTTATTCCATCGTTAAATCTGATATTTGGAGGGAAAGAGTATATTTCACTGCAGGTCGAATATAAGAAAAGATATAGTAAAAGAAGAATGAGGTTAATAATATGTATGAATAAATGATACTAAACATATTGTCATGAGACCAATCAACATGTTCAACTTAGCCATTTTTTCCCACAAATACCTTAATGTTCGGCCGTATCCTCGATTAACTTCTAGCCCCAAAGACGGTTTGGTTTCAAGAGGTTCAAGAGTTCAAAGAAGTTTCAAGATTTATTACCAGCAAAATGTATCGCCAGGCAAATTTGGACGATCTTAAGAAATTATAGGAGCTTAGATCAACCGATCCATTACATGTAAGGAAAAACTGATGTTATGTTACTTTCAAGCTAGTTACCATGTAACGTGCCGATCAAACACAGGATTGCCTTAGGAATATGAAAGGAGGTAGTATTGTTGTTTAAATCTTCGCCCGTCATTTCATTTCAAATCTTTTTTCCTCATAATCCTGAGAGTTCAACAGTATCATTAGACGCTGGACAATGCCCCATACATCAACGTAATGACAATGCAATGTGGTACGAGAGGAGGGAACTTATTCTATCACGCGGGATAATTGAATAATAGATAAATGAACGAGAGTCTGGGATAGTCCATTGAAGTAGAACTTAAGTAGAATTTAAATACTATACAACACATAACTTCGCCACTATGCTTCATGCTCTAAAAAACAAAGGAATTGGGTGCGGTAAAGTCTCCCCACCTCTTCACGCGATCCGCTTCGCTATAACTCGAGTCTATTCGCGTGAACGCTCATGTGTAATGACCGACACGAAGGAGATTATGCGCTCGTGAAAGGATATCAATCGCGAGTCCCTCATCTCATGACCCTTCAATATGTGATATTATATCCTTTCACCAGCAACATGCAACGTGCACTGTCATGGTTTAACATAGGTATAATTTCGCCTCTAGCTAAACCCTTCGACATATGAAGATAACAAGATAAAGAATTAGAGAAGCAGTTTGTATCGCTCGAGTTTCAGCCTGAAAATAACTGGAGGCGTTATTGCGAATGAAGTATCGAGTATTCCAGCCTGTGACTCGCTGTCATTCTCTCTTCCGTCCTTAAGCAAGTTTACTAAGTATGATTGCAATCTGAGAGGTCACTCGTTTTCTGCAAGTGAATATTCGTATTTTTCCCAATTTATTCAGCTCTTTTTCCCGACTCATGACTCAAAATATGAAATAATAAAGTCATGTGTTTAATAATTTTTCCGAAAACCTTGTGAGGCCAGCAAGGCCACCCAAGTGTTAAAGCGTAAGTAGAGCGAAAGTGGTCTAACCATCCCAGTTTCATGAGATTTGAAGACCGAATACACGGTTTTTCGATAAATGTTTTCAGGAACGCGTTTTAACCTTCACAAATACACATAACCAAGATGAACTGAAGAGTCAAACATTGAAATACTTTCAGAGAACTCAGATTTGAAAGGCAGTATGCTGAGGAGAGTAGATAAAGTATCGAGGTTAAGGTATTGTCCAAGTAATAGGAATATTTATTGAACTATACAATTGAAACATTTGAGACAAAACCATTAAACAACGATTGCTATCGGCCGTACTTGAATTCCACAGCCACACTTATAATATTTTCTTTTTGTATCTGTTTTGGTTGCACAACTACAAAGACAAATATCCATTAACATTTTTAAATGGAGTACACATTATAAACTGAATTCCGAATTTTTTCTCAAAGTTTTATCTAATTCCTTACTGCTCTCATATTTTTTAGGAGACTTTTCGCCTTTCCTCTGGCTTTCTGGAATAAGTGACTGACAAATAAATATTTAATGCTGACAATGGCAATATTTCATGATATAAGAATGAGATACAATGCGATATCAAGTGATACAATGCTATGTCGGTGCGAACCTGGGCTTTTACATCAAGATACTGAGAGAAAATATAAGCCATAAACATCGCGATGACAATTGTGTGATACGCATCCATTCTATCAGGGAAGGTACTTAATCACTGATTTTCATTTTCGCTTTTCGCCAAATCATGCTTTTTGACGTGCTTGAAAATCCCACAATCCTCAATAAGTCAAGTCTTACCCAGCGTCCACTCTCGGTTACATGTAAAGCCAGTTACGATTCACGGTCAAACACTAAATTTTGGGTAGGAATTATATTCACCTCAATGAGCTGAAGATATTTGAAGGTTCGAATTTATGATCTTAGTTATTGAAGATACGGATTTTTATCTCCGTAAATGCTGTCAGGGTCAGGATGATTTGCTCGATTTGATAATCGATGCTGCAGCGGATATATCAGGAATATAACCTACCAGAATTTATTGCCCACGTTCATACGAACGCCGATTGGACACGAGGCTGTCAATTCGTTTTAATTTAGGAAATGATAAAATTGTGACGCAGTCTAACAGCAGAAAACATTTTAGAATTTCGTCGTCGAAGCATTCATAGCAATATAAGAGTGTGACAGATTCCACTACACATTGCACGTGAGTATAACGCGATTAATTTGTTTTCTACCAGTTATGATAGGTGCTGATGGAGAGTATAGCTACTCTGCGTTCATTTCCTGGCTACTCCTCTAGCCAAGTTGGTATAATCTTCCCTCCTCTCCAAGCATGTTCAACATTACTTTTTCCATTCTCCTCCCCCACATTTTTAAGAGCAAATCTTTTCTCGTCATCCTCCCCCACCGTCAAGTCTCTGCTGTATATAAATCCACAGTCCATATTATGTCCATTAACCTTCCTTCTACATCCATGCTCAGCGTTCTCCTCATCAGTTCTCCACTCTTGGTAACCGCCTGCTTAGCCTAAACAATTTTTCTTCAAACAAAATCACTAATACGCCCACTTTCATCCAATACACTATCCAAGAAACAAAACTGTACCGCCTGTTCCAGCCAATTCCCTTCTAACATAATAATGAGTTTTAACTTTTTTTCCGCAAGGATCTGATAATTTTATCCTATCTGTTATTCAGTACCATCCCTAACAATTACACGAGATTTTGATCCTTCGACTTTTCGTAGAGGGATGGGAATTTGAGCTGAATAAAACATAAAACCTTCTTGATAGAATGCAGGTAGGATGAAAATATGTTTCTGCACTTCTGAGCATAAGAGAAGATGATATCCTGATTCCATAAATTAGCATAAATACGCTTAAAACATGATAAGGTCAAAATGGCACATTGATAGACGGCCAAAGTACGACAGTTCATTCCAAATTTGAATAATACATCCCAGTATTTCCGTGAACAAAAATTTATGCATTTTTAAGCTAAAAAATTTGCTGTGTTCGTTATTCGCAGCTCTACCAGAATGATTATTCAGAAAATATCTGTTCATGTTTTAACCCAAAATGTAGGTTTAGGTCATGGCAATCGCTAGTTTTAGTTCCCAATGGCGATTGAAATCCCATCCCGCTTACGGTACGCTACATAGGAATAAGCTATCAACCACGGACGTCCAAAAAAGAACAAAAATAAAAATTAAGTTAATTCGCCATTTCCAAATTTTATTCCCGACAGTTTAGAAAAAAGTTATCAACCCTATTTTCAAGCCAAATCAATAGTTATGTTTTTCAAAGATTTTTGTGAATCTCCGCTACGCATAAAGAGAGAGGCTTTAAATGAATAACTTTTCACAATGATTCACGGAGAAAAAAACTTTGTTGAGGTTACCTATCCTATGCTACCCCAGCAAAATACGTTTGTCAATATAGTGACAGCAAAGCCGATTGTTACTTTAGCAAATGCAATATGTTGGGCTCTATTCGTTTGCCGGGCAAATTACATAGGCTGACGGTACCATTACTACTGTTCCGCCAACAAATAGGATTTATCGGGGTGACAAACGTATTTGTCATTGCGCTATGAAGTTGTTCCTCCAGCAAATCCATTTGTAACCCGAGCAGGACGGTTGGCAGCGCCAGCTAGGGACTTTTCAGCAAATCTTTTGTACGACTAACAAAATGGCTGCCATTGTTATTGCGGGCAGTGGATTAAATGAAACACTAATATTTCAGCTTAATTTTATTGTATTCGAAAAATACAAACAATGAAATCAACACGTTTTCATAATAATTCAATATACAATAAACAGCATATCATTCACCACGTAACTTACGTTAAATGTCACATAGGTAGGTAGGTCACAAGTGTGAAAAAAATTAAGTAAGTAAAATATGCACAATACATTCACTCAAGTTCATTAGAGTTATTTACAACAATACATTTTAAAATAAAACAATTACCGGTGACACTTTAACTGAGCATCGCATCAAGTAGCATAAACAAGTACATAAAAAGTAAAGTCACATCAAAGTTTGAAAAGCATTAGGTAGGTAGTTAAAATATGTACAATAAATCATTCAAGTTCACCAAAGTAGAGTAATTTACAAAAAATAAATTTAAAAATAAACCAATTACCTCATAATAATATACTCAATATAATAATCCTCAACAACTCTTCACACCACAGCTCTAAAGGGAATGCCTCAGCACAAGATACCTCTCTCCATTGGCCATTGTATGTGAAAATATGCTAGCATGGGTAGCTTTTTGGAGTTATTTATGCTATAAGAATAGAATTTCAATTGTCAGCTTTTGCTACCAAAATGGTAATAATATGTACAGCACTATCAAACAATTAATCATCATGAACAGAAATACACTCGTTCGCTCCGCATATCCGTTCCGCTAACAAGGTCGCTCTGTACGGAACGGAACGTACGGAACGATCCCACTAACTGCACTAACGGAACGGACATACGGAACGAACGAACATATTTCTGTTCATGATGATTAATAGCTTCGTTTAAGTGCTTCGTATAAGAATATTTTATGAATTTAGTTGTTCGAGAGAAATGAAATATATGCACTGTAACTTACCGAGCTGATTGTTTTTTTCACTCGTTTAGAAGATCTTCTTGCATTACCTCAGGAACGCATATTCGTAGCGAACTATACGTAGGCAAAAACTTCGGAAAAATGTTAATAATCAGATATGCTCATCTCGCTCTGATGCACTTTCATTACAAACTAAGAAATCTCTAATAATTAATTTCGACAGTATTGTAGAAATGCAGCAATTTTCTTTCACCCACAACACACAGCAAAACTGTTTAGTTCAGAGTTTCCGCTGGCAAGATCATAGCTCGCCTAGCAGACGCATTTGTTGTCGCGACAAACGCAGGGGAACAAATGCCATTTGCTCCAGCCACCATTGAGCATTTGTTATTCCAACGATTGGTTTGCTAGAGTGACATATGCTTTTGCTTTTAGGACAAAGACCGAGTCAGCAAATGGGTTTTTGTACGGAGGACAAAAATATTTTTTTCCGTGTTATACCACACTGCGCAACGCACAAGTTGAGAACCAGCTCCATTTAATTATTTCCTACGATACTAAAGAATGTGCCAACTGCACTGGTCAGGTAGTTTCCGCGCATTTAAGCAATTAATACGTAAAAGATTGGAAAACCCATATCCGACACTTGTGTTGTCCTCAGGTTAAAGAACTTGGTCTTGATAATGCGTTGTTGGAGAATTTAGTCGACCTCAGTTTTTGGAGAATTCAATGTCAATTTCTACCACCACTGGTAATGAAATGTAGTACTTCGGTTTACTGCCCATTTACTTTCGCTTAGACGATGCGCAGCTTCGTAAAGTGACTCCGAAAAAATTCCGAGGGAAAATACCGCGTGCGTTTCCGTTGGTTTGCCAGGGTGCGTAAGTAGGTAAGAAGGAACGAAAGGGTGGCCCCATCCTCTCCATGCGTATCCATTCGCACGCCCGTGTCCCGTCAGGTATCACAAGTCGTTTTTGACACCAACTTCGCTGTGGCATCTTCTTTTCCACGACAAAGATCTCGACCATCATTTAAATTCCTCTCTCGTATTCTCCAAGATAGGCGATTCACAAAATATACTTTTAACACACGCAGAAAACAAAATATTCAACAATCAAGGTTGTGTCGGGCTTGACTTCACGGAAATTGATTTTGAAGAATCAGGAAACACCAGCAATCGTCCACTTAATTTTACACAGTTAAATACTAGTTTCATCGTATAGGCGTCATCTACAGCCTTCATTTACCTGAAAATTGAAAATTACTATGCGTGGAAACTAGCATTAACTGCAATAAAAATGGGTGGAATATTATGTTTTTTTCTAGTTTCTTCTTTATACAGTCTTCAACCCGCAGGCCACTTTGATCGGCGATTTTAGAACATAACAATGAAGTACCAAGACTTATGGTGAGATAAATAATCACCCGTGTTCTGGGATACATGGGAGACACTTCCGTTCCTAGTTAGTGCCGCCTGTGGTTTCCCACAGGGATCTGGCACATAGAAAACACTTTAAACTGGGTCAAGGGTTTAGAGAAGCTTCACCCGAACTTAAACTTCGACCCAACCCGTTGGGCGCTGGCAATAGTCTGTTGCAAATGAAATACGCCAAAGGGTCCACGGTTTGACTCCCCGTCCAGCTAGGGTTACCAAATGAAGTTATAAGGAAGATCCGAGCGTATTTTGTCCGTCACATACAATGAAACTGGTACTTCAGCAATATAATCATATTTAGAGATAAGTTATAATTCGGAGGAACATGCCTGATTAGAAAAAGCATTGACCTACGGGTTGCAGCAATGCAGAATAGAGACGGTAGTACCAAAGAAAGATACTCAGGAGGAAAATTTAATGCGGTGCTGGTATATTGGAGGGAATCTGGTTTATAAGAATAAATTTAGCTAATTTTAGTTCATTGTCCAAATGATTCCGGACAGAAATCAAATCTCTACCGGAAGTGAAATTAAAAAGTGGACCTGCTCGAGAATGACCCGACATCTGGTAACCCTATATGCGACGGGCGGAGTGCCGAACTCGAAACGTACTCCACATCACATTCAAAAAGTTAAAAGTATAAAACCGAAAAAACCGCCAATTCCAGGATTAAAATCCGATCTTCGGTATGGGAATTCACTTCTCTACCCATTACACTAACCCAAGGGTATGATCGAATGCAATCGTCAACCTGGTGTTGCTGTGATTAAAAAAAGGTGAAGGAGTATGAGTTGACATAAATGAACGTTATTCTTTTCATATTCACGGAGTCACAAACTATCCATTTGCATAAACAGATTTCCACACAAATAATCGGATGGAGAGCGAATAAAAACATATTTTATCCTTACAGATTTACATCAACTTTGCAAGGAACTAAAGAAAGGTAGGTTACTTTCTGAGAAATAAATAACAGACGAAAGCATGAACCAGAGTAGAGATACTATCATACATTTATGCTGATAAAATATTTTAATCAAGTGGCAATATAACTACAGTCGGACTCCCTAGGATAAAGACGCTAATCGCTAAAAACATTATGCTAACCATTCTGCATTCACTATGCCTAAATTTCAATTTCCGGAGATAAGCTATTCAGAATAGCAATTTTTTATTTAGCACGTAAAAATGGGCTTTAACATTTCACACGCTCCAGTCTCTTCAATGCCTTCGTGGATACTCATTCTGAGATTGATATTTTAGTAGGTGTTGAAAATGAGTCATTGGTAATCTGAGGCTCAGAATTCAATAAGGGGTGTTAAAGACAAATTAGCAACTGTACCATATGTTGTTCATGGCACAAGAATCCATTTTAATGTGTATCGAAGATATCCTAAATAACAGTCATATTTGACTTAAATAAGGTTGAATGAAAAACACTGCGATTCCACATAAAATATTTATTACTTACGACGTAGCGAAACCTAGGTCGTAAGTAATAAATATTTTATGTGGAATCGCAGTGTTTTTCATTCCACCTTATGGAGAAGTTCCACAAAGTTACGCCCGAGACCGTTTTGTTTGACTTAAATATTTTACACTAGCCAGAGAGTTAACTAGATTTATACCATTAGAAATGTTATAAATCGTCACCGATGAATTCGTTCAAATAAATCGAACTATAAGGTTGGGACGAAAAAATGTCAGATACCTCCATCAAAACACTGAAAATATATATATGGCTTCCTCCTTGCATATTTTTTCATTCCAAAGTATACATATCCCTTGCAAGATATTTTCTCTATTCTATAAGACAAACAACAACAAATAATTGCTACATGTTTCGTACGGGTGAATTAATGAATGGCAGATATAAGGAAACAAACACGAAAATAAAGCAGGAAGAATGTGGACCAACCTTATTACTCCGAGGGTCTACATTAAATCTCAATGTAAACACTCGGTTTCAAATTTATCACATCTAATACCTATATGATGAGGTAATAACCAGAGTATTATCTAAATTTTACGAGATAGTGCTGACTAAAAACATGTAAGTACCTAATTATGTTTTACCATTCCTGAGGTACATTTATCTTCATCTTCATTGACTTAAAATTCCAAAATGGAAAATTATGCTGGAAATGTCCTATCCAAAACGCATTAATGACCAAAACTATAAAAAGTCAGTATTTTTCAGTTGATCATCTTGTAGATGATCAACCGAATTCTTCAATTCCAATTCTTCTCCAATTTTGGCGATAGTAATATTTTAGTCAATGACTTGCATGGTAATTATAACCACACACTATGATGGATTTACCGAGTGGTCCCCCTATGGCCTTGTACACGATAGTGGAATGATGGAGGAGAAGGGACCAAAAACATCCATATTTTTGGCCTGGGGGGAACGCTCAAGGATAGCGTGAAACGTATCACTAATAGGAAAGTTCCAGTACTTCTCCATTCTTCCATCGCCATAGTGCTCATGCTACCTCTTAAATTGCTTACGCTGGAGTCATAAAATTTCTTTGGATAGATTCAGCACGCGAAGTCACAAACAAGACACGCTAGAGCAGGGAAACCCTTCACTAACAAACATTAATGAAATACGACTCCGGAGACGGCGAGGCGGGAAATACCTAAGTGCATCAGCAAATACAGAGTTTAATGAAGATATGAGCATGCGCTGTGCTTAAGATGAGAGGGCAATCACCTCATTATTACCCCAGCGTTACAGAAATAATTGTCACATGTTCGGGGACACCACCCGGATCTCGCACTTAAACCGCCTTCTTGAACGAGGCCAAGTCCTGAATAAGACGTCACGCAAGGCAAACAATCCTGCTCATAAAGTATTCGGCGATACATCTGGGGGAATACAAACTGCAGAACGAGACGCAAAAATAGGAGCTCCTACGGCTGACAACAAAGAGGCGATCCGAGAGGCGCCGGTGACCAGAGAGGGGGATAAATAAAAGACGAGAAAGAGACAGAGAGGGAGGAGAATACAGAGGAGCCGCGAACGGAGGTAGATACTAGGGAACAAAGCAGCAGGAGGAGAAGAGACGGACAGGTGTCAGCGCAAGAGAGGGCGCGCGGAATGTCGATGCATCGGCTGCACCGAGAGCGAATAAATTCCCGCGACGAGCTAGCGACCTGTACACCCGGAGGAACGGTAAAAATATCGGTGCGTCACGGGGAGAGGAAGAGAAGACAAGAGGAGACAGCAGGTGAGGGAGGTTCACGCGCCGTCGAAACGCAAAACCTTTGGCACGTGCGTGATGTTGTTCACGACCACTACGGGGCGGGGAAACGGGGTTGGACCACCCTCGAGGGGGGACAGGAGGGAGGGATGGGGTGTGGAATTAGAAGGGCAAGTTCTGCTCACGCCAGTGACACTTTTCAAGTGAGGACTATGGGAGGGATTACGTGGCCTTGACTCCGTAGCAGAACGGGCGCTCGTTTCGGGCCTAACATCCGAGGTTTCAATTGTGCACCGGCACCTGCGCGCTTCATACATGGAGGAAAGGCACAAGATCTATCTAATCTAAATCTACGTAATACCCAGCGAGCCATTGCGAGGGTTTGTGGCACAGGGCGAAAATCTCCATTAATTCACTACTTCATATACATCTACATAATGACCCTGCAAGCCGCTATAAAAGTGTGTGGTAGGGGGTGGATTGACGGCTAACTAACTTACTTTAAATAAAATCTACAATGCTACGACACCGATGCTAAGAGCTACGAATGTAATAAGAGTATTCAAGCCTCTAAAAAGACAACACCGCAAATAGAACAAAAGTATCATGATCAAAAAGATTATGCAAGGGAATAACGATTTGATGTTCGGCCTATTACAATGCTGTAATCTGATAAATATTGGGTGGCATCGTCCCAATTTACGCAGAAATGATTATAGGAATGAAAGGGTAAGGATGGCGAGTGGCGAGGAAACGCGGCGTAGGCATTAGCCTGCTCTTAACGTACGGAATCAATTATATCACGACATAGCCCTTCCGACGGACGGTTCCGTTTTAAGCAAAATTATTCATACTGCAGTCGTAAAATTCTTAATCCATTTGTGCCCAAATCCAAAATCTTACTGAGACGAACATCTTATGACTCAATACTCAAATATTGTCAAAAGTGTCAACACCTGATCCATGTTAATGATAACGACTCTTCTGCGCTTCTAATAAGACAAATCATGCATCATTAATCGGTAGTGAAAAGTATCTTTCAACCCATTTTATATCCTAGTAACAGCCTGTTTGAAAAAAATATAGCGCTGGAGACAATTATTTCGATCTCATTAACTTAACGTAGAAACTAGCAGTAGGGATGTTACAGAAATACTAATAAAATATAAAAAAATTGCCTTCTTATATACTATTGGCTGGCCACCCATCTCTAATTCCCACCTGATTTCTTTCTCGGTCACGCCTATATCATACACGTCCTCGACTGTCTTGCACTCTATCGTAGTGCAGCATGAATTCTATAACTAATCCTGCCATCGGTTAGAAGAGAGTAGGTGCATTAACTCGAGTCATTTATTTGGTGACATTTTTGCATGTTAAAATAGTACACATTCCTTGATAAGTAACTTAATTCCAACAAATAATCATTCTCACTAGCGATAGGAGATTGCTGTTAACATGTATCTTTCCAGTGCCGATTACGGATGTGGCAACTGAATGAAGACGAGAGAAAATTTTTTTGTGGTACTAAGAACGTTCAACGCATCATCATAATAAACAACGAACGTTCCTAAGATTGATTTGACGCAGCTCGCCATTCGTTTCTCCCATCATCCAACCTCTTCATTTTTCAACATATGGAAATGAATAATCACTAAATTCTCATATCATTAAAATGTACAAAAGTTTTCTTAATAGCTTGATTATCTCCTGCAGAAATTTAAAACGGATAGGTTTACTGAAGATGTTAGATATATATAATAAGGACTCCTACGTATCATGCTTGCTTTGACTACATAAATAAGAATAGAGAGATAGATTGTTATACCAGTAGCTTAAAAATATCATTTTACCCGCGTACCATCAGAGAGCATAATAGGCAGCATAGCAAAGGGCTAGGTAAGTGAAATATTGCCAGCGTTGTCTGTAGTGGTAGCTCTTAGTTTCATGGTCGCATGGCTTGGTAGCTCTTAGTGGCATGTAAATGGTGCATGTTTGGTGACCTTCACCCTATGCCATACACCCTCACGGTGTCTTGTAGGTTATTACGTAGATATAGATGTAGATATACGGTATCGTGAATTAATGAGACTCAGAATAGTGGAATAAAACTAATTAAGATATTCAGAGGCTACAGGAACATGGTACCTACGTGGATGAACGTGCTGCAAGCAGGCCACATGGATGAATCGAATTTTCTGTTGCTAATCATCCTGCAGTCAAATTGAAGATAGTATGCGTCAGACCCTGGATTAGCTGTTAGCTCACCTGGTTCGCTTCCTAAATAGCTCATATGAAATACTTCGCTACTTTTAATTCAATTCCTTTAGTATTTTATTTTTTTTAAAGCACCTACCTACCTAAGGCCTAGTGGGTAGAGCAATGAGCTACCGACCGAAGGGTCCTGAGTTCAAATACCAGGCAAAAACCTTTCTGAAGGCCCCCACCTAAAATCCTCGCGATTTGATTTTCTGCGTGTCCGAACTTCATAGGAAATCGCAGGTGGCCCAGGGAAAGGAACTGGCCGAGAGCCCACTGTACATAGAGAACGTATATGAGGATAAAATACTACGAATATCACATTAACACTCTGAGGAATTATTCTAACAAGATTTAGAAAGGCGTTAATCAGAAATACTTCCAATTTTGTCTGTCCGTGACACACATATGAATGAACTCATGATGAACTCTTTCGATTTCCCCATCAAGAAGAAGATCTAACACTATTTCAGGTCTTTTGAGAAACTCTTGTTAAACATTTCCACGGTGACTGTGACTGTGTGCAAACATTGAAGATAAATAATAAATGCGTCCATAAAGTTGTCACCTTCAATTCCCGAGAGCTGCATTCATTATGAGGACTGATTTTCAATATAATAGAGACAAATAGCCCTAGCTTCACTTTTAAACTATCAGTATCTCGTCATCTCATCTGTATTTTCAAGTCTATCGCTGCACTAAAAGTCTTTTAGGTCGGGTGGAAATGTACAAAGCCGTACAAGGATAGAAGGGTGGAGTAAAACTAATGAAGCTTGAGTGTAAGAAAGAAGGGTGGAGAGAAACTCTGCGACGACTATTGCCATACTCTTAAAGAAAGGAGCCAAGGAGACCACAGCTTAATGTCCCATCAGACAAACGGAGTATTACTAAACTCGGAATGTGCTCCACACAGCATTCAAGTAGAGGCTGGTTTAACAACAAAATATCTGACACTCTCGGGATTTGAATCGGAACCTTCGGGGAGGTGGTCAGCACTTCAACCACTACGCCAAACGAACCCCTTTCTCCGTATCTTATAAGTTTGAGTCACTTAAATCCAGAGCAGTTGTTTTGCCATATTGGAATGTTCATTTACATCCCATCACCGATTCCTCGGGGCGAACAGGGAAATTTAGGCATGCGGGTCACAATCGCGCTTTTCCTTTTCCATGGCGGTACCTTTTAAGTACGATAAAAGTGAACAAAAAAAGGATCATCGATATCCCACAGAAGGCCACTCGATGTTTTAGATATCCTTTAAAGTTTAAACTCGCTCCATCCAAACCTACATTATTCGAGTAATCTATGTGACAGTTGCGCAACGGACCCATACGAGCTGCAAAGAGCAACCAACACGCCGAACGCTAGCTGCCTCATGACTTCAAATTTCTAGCTGGGTCCCATTGCTTTGTTAACCCCAGAATTGCAACGGATATTTGGAGAAAATGGATTTAACAGCTTACCATTGTGAAGGAGAAAAAATAATGTATCTTTCAACATTAAAAGAAAATTTTCCACACAGGCATGCATAGCTACACATAAAACTTTCTTCTCTAAATGGGCCACATGATCATTGAATCTTCAGAGATTATGGTCGAAAGAATAGGACCATTATGGCATTTTTATTCGCCAATTTTTATCGCTAGTAGCTGTTTTCACAACTTCATGCTTGTTTTTAAAGCTTGCGCAAACCATTCTTGCAAGCAATGCTTTAGCAGAAAAAAGAATCAATTTCAATACACTAACTCTTAGCGACTGTCAATCACGGAACGGTACGCCATAAACCACTAAGGGAAAAAATGCAAAATTGTCCATTTCAATATTGCATTCCCTCCAATTTTAAATTCGGAAAAATTTCACTTCATAAAAAGTAAAAGTAAGGTGATATAAACCACAAAATAAATCAGTAGTATGAATTAATTATAATTTATTTAAAGTATAAATTGGTATTATCAACATTTTCCGGGAGTTAAAAGAGTAATATAGAAAATATTTTTCGTATTTATTCTTAGTGAATCGCGAAAGTCTGGTCACCGAAGCTTCGGCTCTAAGGTCTCAGACCAAGAGTAAAGCGTTCGAGACTTCATTATTGATTTGATGGTATTTTAAAGAGCAGCTTTTATGACGGTAGTATAAATCACGTTCATTTAAATACTCACTGACCACCGACAGTTAATTACAGCTTTTTAGAATTACAGTTGTTACGTAATGCATATTTGGTGTGAAGTCACCCCCTGCCACATACCTTTATGGTGGCTTCCAGGGCATTATGTATATGTGTAAGTCTCTTTGCATGTAGTTTATACTAAAACTTATAAACATCCTAAGGCGTTTTAGACCAATAATTTTTATATCTGATCAGATTTTTGACATTTCCCACGGTGAAAAAGCGTGACGAGATCTAAAGTAACAATCAAAGAATGTTCGCTCCATTTCACTCCGAAGAGCTATAAATAATTTCAATCCCTTGTATCATGATAAAGGATAATTATAGATGGGTATACAAATTCTTACGACGGAAATACACCGCTGTTGGCCTTGAAAGAAAGTAAAAAAAACCCAGTTGACGCCAAGAGAGCTCTCAGCGGCGGTCTTTTCTCCTTTATATCAGCCTACCACTTCCAGAAATTCCTCTTACCAAAGAGTTCTTCGGAAAAAGTGCTCCACCCAAAAACTTCTCAAAACATTCTAAACCACTTAAAAATAAGACTTGTTTATTATTTCTATCCTTGGTGAGAATGATTCTTGGAAGAGTGCCGCAAAATGAAATCCGCCATACTTGCATTTCACCTATATTTTCACGTTTCTGTGGAAGGATTATTAAAAGAAACTTTAAAAACAGACTCCCCTACCAAAGCACTCATATAAATTAGCTATTTACAAGAACAAAATTAATTAATTACTACCCTTAAAATGGGACAAATTAAAAATTCATTTCTGAAGATTCATTCATGCGTCATCGTATAATCTCATTACATTGCTGATGGACTCTGATATAGCCTCCAAATTAAAATAAAAAGAGGCATCGCAAAGAAAGTAATTTTCCTATGCTCTTTAAGCCATATGAAAATAAATCCTCTGCATGTTTCTTTAAATATATATGCACGTGACTTGAGCATCTGTATGAAATAGATCATTTTCCAAAAAAAAAGCATCATCGGTAAAATAATGTTGGTAACAACTGCTTCGCACTACCTTATAGTCCTTAATTTGGCTGATCTCATGATACCTCTACGATACCATACTCCTTTCTTTAATCAATTAATCAAATATATTGACACGAAGGTGATCAACCTACTTTTAAGATACAATGATACAAACGATCGAGTTTTGCGGCCCAATATCGTAAGAGGGGAAAGCATGAGGAAGAAGGTAAGTTTATCTAAGGGCTAAGGATGTAAAATAGTACTGAAATTATATTCAGATCAAGAGGAAATAACTATGTAAAAACGAGTAATCAAAGTAGAAACTACAGCACAGGACTCAATAATAATTTGAATTCAACTCAAGGAACTTCAATACATTAAAATAATCTGAATATATTATTTTTTCGTTTAGCGGTGCATACCTGAAGGGCCTTTCCCCTCCAATGCAGTTTGGCAACTTGACGGATTTACGTTGGAGATATCCCGAAAGAAACTCCCACCCATCGATATAATGCTAAATCTTTAATAAAGAATTTTCTTCCAAGTTACATTCTCCGTTTGTTCAATGTCTCAAATTTTGAAATAAGAAGACGGGTACTCTGCAGTCCGTTCACAAGGAAGCTGTAGAGAGCAATACTACTTCACGCTTGTGAATCTACTAGCCCCTCCGCTAATTTCCAGAGTTTCCTGCGAGAAGGCTAAGCTTTGAGTGAAAACGTGAAAGACGACCGAGGTCAAAGATGACACCTCACCATTTACTAAAACGAATATGGACACTAAATTTTCTCAACTCATGTCTGACATTTAAGTTTCACTACTTGATGTCTATTCAATCATGACAAGTGTAACTGACAGCTATGCCAAGGGGCTCAAAAGTACAATCGTATACGAGTATTAGATTTTTCTCCACTTCTAGAAGTTGAGGCACGTCAACATCTCCAAGGGTAACGTAGTGAAAAAATGACTAAATTGTGTCATCATTATCATGAATCTATCAAATTAACAGATATACAGATGGTGAATAATTAAACGGTGTTTACTGCAGTGAATTATACTGAGAAGATAGCTGCAATCCGTAGATGTTGAATCGACTCAATAACGATAATGATGTATGCATACTGCTATCATAGACCATTAGTATAATTGCAAAATGGAGAATATATGGAATAAATACTATTAGTATTATCAATACATTAAAAGAGGAGAATCAGCGCGAGTTAATCACAAACCTAAAAAGATAAAATGAAAATTACTTTAACCTTAAATTCACAAAATTCGTCAGAAATTATTTATTACTGCTTCTCAATTATCAGTAAGATAATTTTACGAAAGATTATCCAGATAATAAGATTTAATCACTACGCCGGTAGTTAAGAAGTTCATACGATTGTTGTTGTCTCCCTCCGGCTAGAAAAAAATTTTTATTACGCTAGAGAACTCATCAAACTCATTTCACTCCTAATTTTCAGATAATTTTTTGAAAACCTTTAAAGGCAAAGCAGAAAAATAGTGAAGTATGTAAGATTCTGCAGAGCGCGAATACATGGAATGGGATGCGAATATAAACGCACGTCACAAAAACATTTGAGACCAGGAGAAATGGTCTTTCTGTGTACAGAGAAATAATTTGGCCCCTTTTTAATCCACGCTTCACTCTCCAAATTGGATTTTTTCTGGATTTCAGGAACTGACAAGGGAATTAAACGGAGGGCAGTTTTTGTCCGCTACAACTGGGACGTGAAAATGACAAGTGATTACTGAGAAATAATAAAAAAAAGAGGGTAAAGACAATCGGCTGCTTGACAACCACCGAATTCAATCAGCGTTCGAGCGTCGAGCGCTACGATTTCAGAGCCCAACAAATACAGATATTTCTTATGGGACTGAGCAGGGAAGCTTGCGGCAAGATTATGGGGAGGATATCGCGACCAAACGGATGCAGTCAAATTAGCGTTAAGCCCATTTACAACCTCGGATGCTCATAACAAGTGCCAATATCGAAAGCCGACTTTGCCTTCAAAACAACACCCCATGAAAAAATTCCTCTGCGACACGATGACACTGGATTTTCGACGATTATCCCGACGATTGATATTCTGATGAAACACACCTCTGGATTAATCCCACGGGAAATTTTCTCAAATGGTAATAACACGACAATGTCATTAAGCTATATCGATATATATATAAATAAGAGAAGTTAAGGAGTGGCATTAAATTAAATTTGAAGCAATAATCGTAGCAAATACTATTTCATTATTAAGGAAGTGGCATCATGAAATGTGAGTTTCATTTGTTCATTCTTTTCGTGCTTCTTGGCATTTAAAAAGTTGTTATAGCTAATTATAGCCATAAAAATATGCTTTTTAATGCTAATTATGCATAAAGCACCCATGAACTTTCATGAAGGGGAAGAAAGGACGGAGATATACATTATATAAGAAAACACCGTTTCTTAATATCAGGAAAAAATATCATATTCACTAAAACTTGTACAAACGTAAATTATTTAATAAATATAATGACTATTAAAATGCGGCCTCAATATTTTTTGAGTTATTCCCATCTGGAGTCGTTGAAGGCGAAATGCAAAATAACCAAAAAGATGCTGTCCATAAACATATAATTATTAGAATAAACGGGAAAGAACTTTAACAGAGCATTGGCTCACACCATATGTGGCATTTTTTAACGGTATGAATTGCATGCTGAAAGTTTTCAATGGTTTTGGCTCATATCATTGTAAAAGATCGCAAAAAGACAGGCATACTCATTGGGCTAACCGAAAGGGAGACACTGGTCTTTCTTTTAGAATTCATGATACATCGAATAATCACTGAGAAAACTCCACAAGAAGAGTATTCGCACGAAATTCATCCCCCAAGAATTTCCGGAATTCTTAAATTCTCCTTCCCTTGGAATGTCTATGATAAAATATTGTACAACATTTCCTTATGCATATGAAACATACCAACAACAAATGGAATGCCGAAGGGCCTTATTTTTAATATTTGGATTCAAAATTCCAATGACTTTCCATTCCCTATTGATGGAATTAATTTCTTTACAAAAAATCCCATTGACACAATCTGCAGGAAAGAGTAGCCTGCCGAAAATCCTCTATTGTCATAAATTACCCTCTGTTTTGAGCAACGGAACAAGAGAGTTATCGCATCCACTGATAGTTGGAGTACATTTACGACCTGTTAATTCTTTACTTCGCAGTGCGTACATCATTCAAAGCTTTATCTAGTATAGAATAAAACCTCATCTGGTAAACTCGCGGTTTTATCGAAGTTCCTCAATGAGTTGCTCATCACTCAATTCAACCCGCAATAGCTATAAATATCCAATACTGGCTTTTGAGTTCATGCATTAATAACTCCCGAAGCAAAACAGTAGTGACAGCGATGTGGCGAAATATTTCTGATTTATTAATGCTGGCTGACATTTAGAATTCCTCTATTAATGCCGAGCCCAGAGGAAAAGAATTTACTGACCGCTAGTGAAAATATTATCACGGTGCAAATAAAGAGCCAATAATTTTTGTTTACTATAAGTATAGCAAGATCATATTTTACCATCACCAATCGCACGTTATTTGCGATGCCTCCACAAAATATCAACAGATTTCGTCAAGCACAGAATGTATCGTATCGTGCTTCAGGCGTAATACACTTTGGTTTTTAAAAAAACATTCTGCCATATTTTTCTATATTGTTCACAGGGTCGGAAAAAATAAGCAAACAAATTAAACTTCATTTGCAAACAATAAATATATTCATTTAAATCCACAGACCAACATCATTATGATGTAAAAATTAGCTAGATAGGCAAACAACATAAAATATTTCTTTCAAATGTACATACACGATCGGCTGTTGACACCATTACCAGTAGCAGATGTGTCTAAAAATTCAAAATCGGAAAAAAACAACTGAGAACACTCTTCCCCAAATTAGCATACAGATGGGGACGGCATTTTGATTTTCTAGTGATTACTTATATATTTTTAATAAAAGAATCGAAGTAGAACAGAGCTTTAACATATTCCGTTTGTTTAATCAGGATTAATGTTCAAATTTATAGGCGAAAAAGGAAAAAGGTTAATTAGAAGGCACTATCAACCCATTTTCTTAATTGTACCGAGTTATGCGAGATTCTAAGTCTCTTCATGCAATCTCATAAATAAATGTCTTGGATAAATCTTTCAAATTACAACGTTCCTGCAATTTACCAAATTTGTTTGAGAGCAAATACCTTACACGCACTCACCTTGCGCTAAAACAAAAAGACATTCATATGGAACACTTCGCACAAGGATGATAGAGGAATCAATGCTTCAAGAATAAAGATAATACATGAAATGATTAAGGCTATCAATGCCGATTAAGATAGTTAAGTATATTAGTAATAGACCTGTAAAATGGTATGGTATGGTACGGTCAATTACATATCGTCTCTTCTAAGTTTGCTGTTCTAAGATAGAGCCCCAACAGCTATCTCCAAGACAAGATTTGAACCAATTTATTGGATTGCCAAAACGTCGCATCTGATAACCCGGGGCTCCTCATATACGCTAGGACTCTCACTTTCAGGAGTGCCACGATCAATTTCTAAGGAAATAAGGGTATCCAATCCCTCTAAGAGCAGATTGACTGCCGGTTGTGTTGAGTGCACCAAAAGAATTTCCCTCCAGCTCCATACAAGATCTTAATTCGCCATCTGAATCCGTGCACTCACAGTGACTATACGTTGACAAGCATACCGAGTGCTTTCTATCTCAGCTTGCTAGTGCCACCAGATAACCTACGATAATTTATGGAGTTACGCGTAGTATAAGACAAAAAATATAATAAAATACAGCGCGGAAACAAAAACTTCAGACACTGAAAACACATTCGGGAACAAAATCACGGATACGCTGCACTGGTTTATAGATATGTACCAAAGATATGCATAATTATGTCCAGATCATAAACTTCTATACAAAGGTGCAACAATTTAAACAATCAATGCCACGAACTACTGACACATCAATGAGGAAAGCACCAAGAATCGGAGAGAAAGAAAAATGGAACGAGATTCGAGTGAAAGTTAAGTATTATACTGTTATAATTCTCCTCCCCGTTCCCCTCACTAATATATGTTTATAGTTATAAAGTTATAAGAGCTAAAAACTACAATGGGAATCATTATGAAAATCATATCTACGATTAGGTGAATCAAATCAATCCACAGACAGGTTCTGAAAAAAGGAAAACAAAATATGTGCATAAAATAACGGATAAAGTCATAAGAGCATCAATATATGTGCATATCATAGGTCGTAAGTCAAGACTTTTCAAAGTGGGAAAGGTGCATTTTTATTTCCATTTCTTAAGTATCTTCAATTTTATGATATCGCACGCCTAACCATTAAGTATATTTCTTGGAGAGGTGTTCTTGGGTAAAATATATAGTGAACCGCAGTTCCTTTATAGTGCTCCAAGTCAATATAAATGTTATCACGCTCGAAAGTTTCTCAATAACACTTTATGCACCTGAGATCTAAATCCTCTTGCAAGTGCCAAAGAATCCCGGCAGAGGTGGAGATTAATCGGTTCATCTCGGTCCCTATTTAAATTCCGTAAATAATGCAAGATCTTCGACCGTAGTAGGTACCTCATTGCTGTGGTTCATTATTTTTTTATGCATTTGCCATATAGTTTTTGCCCTATATTTTTTGCCATATAGCTGATTTTCCCTCCACCTTTAATTCGCTTCCAAAAACTTCAAAGTGGCGAGGTATTAGTAAGATTATGGCGTAAGGAGTTTCAACTACGCACTCCGAGATAATTCCGCACCATCCACCCCATTAAATCTAGTGCAAATCCAATCTCCATTCCCTATCCAGGAATTGAACCCGCGACTTTTGAGTCGTCAGACCGAATCCCTAGAGAAAATACTAGTATTCACATACTATTTCGGTTGAAACTATTGAATATGATCTGAGGACGCTAAGGATTAAGTATAAAGGACTCAATTATAGGGTTTTGTTATCATAAAGAGACCAGTGATAAAACTCTTAAGATATGAAGTCGATTGGCCAACGGTGAAAGACTAGTTAAGGACTCTTATCGTTCGCTTTACTCCACATTTCAAACGTACCAGTTCTTGTACGCGAGCACACTCTCAGAATGCACCGTGAAATCACATCGGAACGGTATCACTGTAGAGGACTAAATTCGTGTAAGTGCACGGTACCCTTTCTGCAAAACAAAGGATGAGTTTCAGGACCCACCGCACTACATGGAGAAGCAGCCTAGCCTACCTACCGACGCTGCCAATTGAGTCCGAAGACATCGGACGAGAACGGACATCTGCATCGCATCCCAACACCACCACCACTATTCCTTGAAATGCTCGTGAGGGGGCGGCTCCTCAATGTGTCCTCGGCTATCCGTTCACTCCGAAAGCGTCCCCTTTTTATCGGGAAGAAAAGAGGACAGAGAGACGCTGAGCGGGCGGCACAGAAAGCCATTCCTCGCAGTCCCTCAAAACCAGATCGTACCTCACTCCCTCAGGCAGGCGTGTGCAAAAGGAAGACTCGGGAGGGAAAAGCGAGAGGATCGGGAGCAACTGAGTCAGCTCCAGCGCATGCTCTCTTGTCCTGCGCCCGGAGAATTTTTCCACCGGCTGTTCTATTTTTCTTTCCCCGCATCCCCTCGTCCTTAGTCTAGCTTCCGCTAGGATTGCTTACTCACGCAGCACAATCGCACAGGAGTGACGTCCTTGCCGTTTGCGGGAAACGAGTAAGGTCTGCTTCATTTGATGATGATTCCAATAGCACGGACGATATGAAACAGGAATGAAGGAATTCACTCTAATGATAGGAAACCAAATTCGTAGAGGGCATTTCCAAAGCAAACGCGAATGAAAAGCACTTCTAAAATGTATGATTGTGCGTTCATTCTCGTAGCGTGAAGAAATGCGAAGTGAAATGAAATAATCGAGTGCTATAGTAATTTTTGATATAGTAACCAAAAAGTAAGTTCCCTTATCTTCTTTTATAGTTGTTTCCATCAAATTTGTTTTCTATCTTACTCTCCACATATCTTAATTTCCTATTATTCTTTTTGCCTCGCCTCTGAGTATGACAAGGGTTAGAGCTTTAAAATTATAAGTTATTGAGCCACTCTGACTTCATTCTATATAATATTGGAATTTTCAACATTTACAGGTTTCATAAAGGCAAGGATGTGAGCATCTTTAAAATCAGACTCTTCAGATCTTTAGGCGTAGCTTTCAAAGAAATAAGTGTCATGGGTTAGTTGGAGAAATTAGAGTTTATATTGATCGAACTGCTAAAGATGTACCAAACCACTAAACCTTACTTAATACTAAGCTTAACCCTGAAATATCAATGGGCAAGGCGGGATACTAACCCACCATTGGCAAGAGACACGGATAAGTATAAAAATACAAGATCACGAAAAGTAGTAATGCCAAAAGCAGATTAACATTGTTCTAATTTTTTCAGTTTATGAATTGTCTCGCAAAAGGGCACCTCTGTAATATCCGACCTATGCCCTAAATGCTTTCCTTTGATATTGTCATTTTTGCATCTTGTTGATTTTTGTGTTTTATTTCCTTATCGTGGCTTTTTATTTACGTTTTTTAATTGCAAACTCATATACATTTATTTTTCTAATTGTCATCTAATTTTCTTTTTTCACATCAGAATTTTTTTTTCCTTTTGCAATTTTATTTCTTTTCAAGTATTTAGAGCAATGTTTATAAATGTTATATTACTTATTGACTACGGGTTATATGGAAGAGGGGACTTTTAGTTTCAATCTCGTCCAAATTAAGACGTTCATCTATCTATTTGCAATAAATGAATCTAATCTAAATGAATAGGTTTAATCCTTAACACCAAACGCGAGAAATTATTCGAGCCATCAATGTCGGGAGCCTCCATCGTGCGGTAGGGTGGTACTCCCTCTCAGTGGGCATCAGAATGTCCGACACCGTTTTTTTTATAAGTAGTCTAAGCTTTGGATCGTTCTGGTTCCCTCTTTTATCACTCACTCAACCGCCCACAGGGCCATTTCGTTTGCATGGCAAACGTCCCCCACCCCCTCCCCCATCCCGCCCCCTCTGCATTTCGATACACGCAGGGAAATCGCTGAGCGATTTCACGGCATGGTCATGGCAAACTTGATGGGGCATGACCACGCACGTTTGGGGCGCCCCAGTGCAAAAAGAGTTTCGCTCAGACGCTGAGAATTACTGCGTGGCGCCAACCAAAGTGAAGCGGGAAGCGCAGATTGCCCGAAACAGATGAACGCTGAATACATTAACCGGCCGTCTCACTGAGTCGCCTTTAGAGAAACGCACACCTTCGCTCGAATTTATGATTATTTTCAACAGATGGAAACGTTATACAAACCATAAATAGAGCCTTATTTGAAATGCTTTTGTAGGTGCGTCACGAATGATGCATAGGAATTCAAAATGACGGGTTCTCCTCAACGGAATTCATCGACCATTACCTCGATCTTAGAATAGTATACTATTCTAAGATTGTGGACCGAACTAAGGTAAAAAAGTAATTTATATCTATAAAATACTTAAATTAACCAATATCCCTGTCGTATCACCTTCATTACTTATATCATTCCCAGTTAGTGAAGCATTCTATTCCATGTATATCGAGTGTTTTAGGAATGAAATACTATGTAATAGATATATAACAAAAGTAATTGAGGTGCAATTCAGGTGCTAACCTTCACTGGATCACTAATTTATTCTCTAACAATAAATGTTTGCATCGTTTCCAAACGTTCGCAAACAGAAATATAGAATGATCAAGTAAGCCTATCAAATAACAGGTAAACTGAAACAAATATTTCACAGGATTCTGTAAAGCTTTTTCGAGCATCAAAAAAGGACAGAAATTACCTTCATAATCCTTCAATAAGTTATCAACTGCACAAAATGGAATTGAAGGCATCGAATTCGTCATGGGCATTAAAACATTCACATAATCTTCTATTTATATTGCAAGTATAGATTAAAATACGAAGGATGAAAGAAAATAACAAAGCCTCAAATAAAGTTTCTCAATGGGCACTAATTCAGGATCATTAATGGTTGCTCACGGATGATGACATTTCAAAATCGCCGATAAAACATGCATACATGTCGATACAAGCATCAAAATAGTGTACATTACCTTAGCGTTTGAACACAACTGTGTACTGCAACTTTTGGAAAACAGAATGATGTTGATGAGGCACAAAAGCAATTTCGCTATTCAGTTTTGATCATCAAACTTGGCAGAACCCTCGGTCACTCCTGAGGAAGATTAAAAACTGGACAGCCTGTAGAAAAAGATTTAATAATTAAGGACGAGAGTGACATAGAGATTGCTCAACCAGGCCTTACAGTAACCTACATAGAAATTCATTGCAATAAGTAGATATCCAGAAGGTATCTAAGATCTGCACATAGTAACATAAAACTAACTTGGTAGATTCCTGACCAAGGAGGTCAGAATATCCTGGAAGAGGCATTAGCGAGCATTGTGGGTAAAAATGAAGCCCAAATGAGTAAGCTTGGGTAGGATTAGGTACCACGTACTCCGTAAATTGCATTTCATACTACGGACTGTTATTAAATATGCCTACGTATTGAAATATAAATTATAGCGAAGTTGTACCCAAATTTCATCGCAGACGTGTCAGTTTATCTTCCGAAGGCTATTTAAGGGAGGTAGCGATGCATTTGTTTCCCCTGGGAGTTAATTTTATCACTAAAACCGGTTCAAATTTAACTTATTAAGACTACAATTTTGGGTGCTTGTTCACGTATTTGCTCACTTTCCCGTTCATTTGATGACTTTTAAAAAAGCATTCATTATTCACCTTACTACTTTAAGATTTATCGTGAGCAAAAACGAATGTCTATACAAGAATAGCAAGTCCATATGTCCATGTGATTCTCTATGTTCATTTGAAAATCTGTTTGATTGTGTATTTGTGTCTTACTAATAAGTGTATTTCATTTTATACTTTGCTCTCAAGGGCTGTACCAAGAGTGATAATAAATCATATTATTATTACGTCAAAATGTTCGTGGGCTTAACGAATAAGCCGCAATGCCTCCTCCATGACAATCTAACCTTTTTGTTCCTGACCTCAGGAAATTTTGTAACCATGAAGGGTGAAAGAAATAACATCAAATAGAATTTTTAGAGAATTTATAAATTGCAGCGAAACCGAGCAAATACTGCAGGTGACCAAGGAATCGTGATTCATTTCTATTTATTCGATACATATTTTACACTTCAAAAGCGCAGAAATCACTACGAAGGGTAAACATTTAAATTTCACACTTGCGTGTAACTCAACACTCGTTATCACCCCCATATTCATAGAGCCGTGTGAAATCAGATATGAAAAAATCGTGAAATAACATGCCACACGAAAATATTTCCAGACACGTTTTCCTCTGATTGAAAAATAGAAAATATATCGCGTGAGGTCTAGTGGAAAGAAAAAAATATTATGATGCGAGGGTTGTCATCATCATAATGTAATCAATACTTCACGATCGTCTGCATCTTCAAAGGTGTTACATTGAGGACACCACACTCCTGAAAGATGAGAGGCAAGAAATGCCATGATTCAGAATGCGAGAAAACAGAGGGAAGAAAAAGAGGAATGATGGAGAATAGAAATGTAATGGATAATGTAATTTTGTGGGTAGCGTATTTTAGCCTTTGCATTGTGTACTGATCATTGATATAGCAAGGAAAAATCGAATTATTGCACCGTCTGCTTAAAAGACACTGAATTTTGTCGACAAGAATTATAACTACTATGTCAATCCTTAATTCGCTCTATTTATTTCCCCGAGTTTCCCAGCCAAGCTTCTCCCAAGTTCAGGTGGCACATGAGTGGTTACCGAAATACGTATCATCAATTTTGTATCTTTTTTAGTTCCCGTATACATGTAGACATCTTGGCAGATTGGAAAAAATGTAACTGTCGTCTACCTTATCTTTGCCACCGAATTACGCGAGAAAAATTTGCTACTAAGATAGAAATAATAAAACTTCGTTTTGTTTGATCCGCTACAAACATTTTCACCCATAATCCGATCATCTTACATATCAGCATGGATTTAGCACAAGCTACTTCAACTGGAAACGCTTGATTTAAACCAACCAAATAGTGTATCGTTTGGCCATCTACAAATCTACAAAGGTTGCTGACTTGTTTTTTTTCCACTTCACCCTAATCCCCCGTTACGGCGAAACCCTTAAGGATAGGTATTTGCAGTTTTGTGTTTGCTTTCTTGTAATTTTGTGTAAAGTAGAGCGTGTGTACTTCATAGATTATTTGGTGCTGTTTTTTATTGTTACATTATTGGTGTTAAGTTCCTATTTTCAATTATGTACGTGTTCTTCTAGGTATTTTTGTGACGTGATTTTCTAGGTATTTTCTTCTTTAGGTGCTTTATGGATTGGTTTATTTGCTTTAAAGATTTATGTGTTTAATATTGGTTACATTTTTGTAAGAATAAACGGGTTTTTACTTAAATTAATCTAATTAGTCACGTTTTGGCGACTGTAAGTATGGGAGTTTCCTTGAATTTGGTATAATCTTGATAAAGGCTGTGGTCTTAAAAAATAATTTTTTTGCTACTGAATTTATACATTGAGAGGTATCCAAATTGTTGTCGGTATTAGGTTATTAGGATGTTGGCGGGTCCTGATGAATGATGGAAGAATTAAATTTGGCAGTTATTTTGGTTGTCTTATATTAAGTTTTGTGGAGCTTACAATATTTTGGGGAGGAATTTATTTCGTTTAAATTTAGATTCCACTTGTTGCAGAAAAGAGGGTTGGGATGCAGGTTTCCTGATCTTATGAATTTAATACAACTTTTTGTGATAGGTTCTGAAATATCTTCCACAGCAAATATTGAGTTACACGTGTCGTATCAACGCGGACAATGTCATTCCATTATTCACGATCAGGTTTTAATCAAATAAATGCGAGCAACTTCAAGTAATGAGCCAGCTTACTAATCTCGACAACTTGAAAGATCAGATGGTGTCCGATCTCAATGCCATCATTATTCTTATACGGCTTCCTGAACGGAAAACTTGATTCTCATCTCGTAACCAATTAATCGTATTTTTAAAAGTCCTTGATTAGAGCTTGGAGGGTGACATATTACAACAGAAGCAATTATTAAGGCTTTCGCTGACTGATTGTTACAATAATTTAACCCCGACAGGAATAAATTATAACGTTCTAACCATACCACCATAATTATATCCGCTTTCGAGGTATCTTGATCGAGATTAAACCAAACGTACTCCATCCTCCTCTTTAAATACGAAAATGCTATTAGTCAACAGTAATTTGCACACCACTCAAATTTCCCCAATGGAACGAGGTCCGAATATGAGACCGATGTCATTAATGAATTCTATTTCACCTCCTTCCATGGATTCATTTTTTAAAAAACTCAAGACAAATTATTACAGTGATAACTAAAAATGATTTCTTTTCTAGTTACTGGGGGACAATGATTCTCAAATCTGCAAATTAATCACGAGCAATTTTCTATCCGCCATTAAAGTAGAAAATTCACCCACGTCATACTTCGTAATTTTCTGCTCCACTCCAGGGCTAATAAGGATCTCGATGCGTACCAAAAAGTGGCGTTTAACTCGAGGAAGTCAAGCAATAGTACCTACTATCTATGAAGCAAGTGATGTGTAATCGTATTAAAAATTTTAGCGATAAAAACAAATAAATGTAAATTACGCTAAAACGTAATGAAATGATGATGCGTTCTATTTTCGGAGGAGTCGGAATGCAATCTCATTAATTTCATTATCCATGTATAATATAAAAGGATCACGTTTTCGTACAACGTTTTTATGCAAAGCTCAATCCTCTTAGGGAACCAAGCATTACACAAAGTTGGAACTTGGCAAATGATGAAATTCCCTCAACACTTAGAGTATGGGTTGTGTCTAATTAACCTGATAGTTCCCAGTTTGACTTTTACGCACTATAACATTTTCCCAAAGGAACTAGGTTAAATCGGTTTACCAGCATTCAGCATTACTTTCTTTCCCAATTCCTTTTTCTTATTTAATAACTCCCCTTGTATCTATGCATTCATATAAAAATTCATACTTTTTTCTGCCATAAGTAGTATGATATCAAAGTGGCATCATTAAGAAAGGATCACAGCCAAATATGGGCATGAATTTGAAGTTTCGCGTATTTTTCGAGCAAAGAGTTATCAATAATTATTGATAATTTTAAATAAAAAATTTTTTGATTACCAGTCATTGCTAAATAATTTTGCATCGATACATAATAATTAAAACATAGTTAATTTATAAAAAAAGCGGGAAATCGTTATATACTCAGATGATGAAGAAGCAGCCTATGCATGAATGTAGATTTCTACTGAAATCACACGGAAAAAAATTCATATCTTTTGGGATATATTTGCTGTTTACCTATATCTGGATGCTGGAATTATATTTATGCTGGATATATCTGCAGTTTGCTGTATCAATGAATTCCTCACATGAGGTGTATAGAGAATGAAGTGATGGAAGTGTAAGAGGATCACTATGCAAATATAAAGAGGTTAGTCGATAGCAGTATCCAATGAAGAGTTGCTTAGGATAGTTGCCTGATGACGATCATGATCACGGAAAGGTGTTGAAGATAGGTCTTAAAAATTGTGCCTTATTAAAAAAACATCTTGCAGACTTTTAAAAATCATGGTTTAATAATGACACCTATACGGATGAGAAAAACTCAAGTGAAAAAAAAGAGTGGCATTGTGAAAAGCGATTCAAATACACCAAATTTGCGAACCATTCGTGTTAGTACCACGTGACTCCTTGGTTACCTATTCAAGAAAATCCCGAAGGTTTCAAACAACCTCTCCAGAAGAGAACCATGCACTGTAGTTATATAAAAAAATATTGATGAATAACTCCGCATATAAAAAGTTGTTAATTCACTAAATTTTCATCATTGCATAATACACCACATAAACCTAACTCAATATTTCGCAATGCAAGCTCTGATACTTTCTTATGAGTCTTTTTAGGATCAAATATAATTCCAACGCAGTATTTTCCTGGTAGATTTCAAAGCCAGTAACTATTTCTGCTTAATAACCCCCTTAATTTTCTACTTGGGATAGAATGAGAGCTAAGAACAGCGATTTTCTGCATATAACAGGAAGGAAACGTCGATTCTTTTTAGGGCATTTATTCCATAAACTAAACAAACATTCTTTATTAAAGAGAATGTCATCTGCCAAATTTCTTTTCTGCCAGTGAAAAAATATTAAGCCACATTTGTAGAGCTAAAATCACAAATTAACTATCACAGTCACAAATGCACAGTCAAAATGCAATGGACCGCCAAGATAAGAAAGCGTAAATGATTTTCATAGAGTTTTGCATTTTTAAATGAACCTTGTAATTTCCTCGATTCCTATACTCCTCTGCATTTTGCCCATTAATTATGAGTCGTTCTACTTCGTGGGCCTTGGTTTCGATTTTCCCTCATATATTTTGATTAATCCATTATGCCATAGGGTGTATTTGAATTAAAAGGAAATTTTCTGCCCTACTGTTCTCCATACAGACCTATTCCCCCAGCTCTACTGTAAAAAATCTAATTTTCCATATAATCGTCCATTTAATTGTAAGATTCCTATACCTACCCTTTGTTCTCCTTTCAGTAGCGTTACCGGTGTCCGTTTCTCTGACACACAGTGTTCCACTTCTATTTTAAGATTATCACGCACGGTACCCTTCATTCTAACAGCTTTTAACCTTAATGAATCTAGATTAGAGGTGAGTATAATTGTAGTGGCTTTATACTTTTTTTCCGGCCACTTAAGGAACAACAGGTACCACGCGTGTGGTCCGGGGTTTATTTCAGGAAACTCGCAGTAAATTGCTGCTGACGTATGGAATACACGCTATCCATCACGAATTAAATTTAAATTAGAGCAAATTTGAGGGAAAAGCTTTTTCTTTCATGTCTGAAATGTAAAAGAAAGAGAAATTACGAGAAGCTAAGAATGGAGATCGAGGAGATTATAGAAGACGAGTGAAATATAGTACGATGAGTAAGGTAATTAAATGCATCACGTTCCCTTTTGAATGCTTCCTATTATGAGAAGGAAATGCACTCAACTGTAAAGTTCCAAGAAAATTTAATATCAAACCGGTAAAATAAAGGTTACGATTTGTACAATTTACCTGATGAGGAAATAAAGGCTAATTTATGACAAAATCTTAGTGTATTTTTACAATTCAAGGAAGGTAAGCTTGCCGCGAATACCTTAAAAGGAGCCATCCGCTGAAATTCTCAATAGCAGAATTTTTCACATACGAAAATCCACCTTGACCGGGACTCGAACCCGGAATCCCGTGATTTCGGGCCTGTTACTCTGCCAATTGTGCTAGCATAGTTCACAGTCGATTGATATAATTCCAGGGAGGAAAAATGCATTGCTAATCCGTTAGCAACTATTAGAGGCATGGTGTGAGAAAATAAATGGACTGCAGAATTTGCATCATTCAACACAATTCTATGCCACAAATGAGCAAAGAGAGAATGAGAGCACCTCAATGCCTGGGGTGTAGGTCTGCTTAAATCCATTTTTTTTCTTGATTATTCCCACCTTCGTTTCCATAGTTGGCGACTTAGCCATTTCTCTCGCCAGTTGCAAGAGGTAATGTAGTAAAAATCCTCGGCTACTGAGTTCACGAAACGGGTTCAAATCCTGCTCGGGTAGAATTTTCGGAATCCAAGAGATAGAAGTTTTTGCTGTCCCGAGTTTACAGTAGGAGAAGACAAGCAGTAGTTCTAAATTCACTCATTAAAAAAAGCATGATTATAGCCTAAGGTCCATTTGTAGATGTGAAAATATTTTCCACCCAAACAATCATAGCATCCGTATTTTTGTTATAAGCTGTTAATGTGAACGAAAACGTTTCATGCTATAAGCGCTTTTTCTATTTAATTATAGAAATTGGCTCACGACTTACCCAAAATTAGTGATGTTTTACAAAATTACATTCGAGTTGGATCTTTATGTAGGGTATCGGAAATTTCGCTAATAATAACTGAAATAGGTTGCGGATAAAAGGCAAGTGAATAAGTTAAATTCATAATTCCACATGATTCAATAACGAGAAGTATTTCCATTGTATGTCCATCTCGGCCTTAAAACACACTCGGAATTCAACTTTCGCTTTCGAAGAACTCGCTTTTACGACCTTTTATATAATGGACAATTTTTTAAAATGCACTGGAATGATGCCGTAAGAAACAGGATGGTCTAATTATATTCCTCATTCCTTGATATTTATTAATAACATTGTAGTGAAGCGGAGAAGTTTTGGCCATGAATGACAATGAAGTCCGCTTTAACAAATATTAATATCATACGACGCATTGGATGACGAAAGAATGATTGCAATTCTATGAACATAACTTCTTCCCAGCACTTATCACCATTGCTGAAAGGCAGAAGTTCGGCACACTCGCATCTCCATGCTCGTAGACACATATCGACCGCACGGCATTTGGAGACAGAGGGAGGCAAGGGAGAAGCAAAGATGGGGGATGAAAGCCGAGACCATTTTGGCGCCATTTCAAGTGTAGGATAGGAAAAGATGAGCGACTTGGCAAATGAGTGGCGCGTATGGCGGTTCTCTCAAGGCGTCGCGGAAGTGAGAAGGGGTTGGATGAGAGGCAGGTGGTCATACGCTGAGCCAGTGGTGGGAGGGGTGCGGAGAAGAGAGTGGCTAATGGACTAGGGAAGGGAGGATGGGGAACTGAGGGAAATGCTGACAGAAGAAAAAATATTGAAGGATGGGGAGGAATATGGTGAGGCAGAATGAGTAACGGAAATCCTTAGACAAAGGTAACAGATCTCATGACCTATGGGTAGACAAGAGGGAAAAAACAAAAGAAATACAAGCCTTGAAATATCCCTTTCTATTTTCGCGATCTTCTTTCATCCTTGCCACCTTACTTCATCGCATAATCCCATTGATCCTTTCACACCAATTTTTTCCCAGTATGTTACTCCTTTTCTGTTAGCTATAAACCACATCGAAATAAATTTGTATCCGACAGCTCCGCGTTAATTAGTTGACTACCCATCTAAGTCATCGTCACTAATTCTAGGAAACTATAATCAACCAGGCTCACACTGGAAAACATCTGGTAATGAAGGGCCTTTTTCTTATAATCAATGGTGTGTCATGTGAATTAATTTCCCTACCATATGGATATCATTAAATATCCATCACATAAATACTCCACTGTCTTGCCGTGAGACGTGATGCACTACGCTGTGCATTCACACCTAATTATCTTTACAACTACGCAATTGAAGTCCCTGGGAAAAGACTGCTGTAGTAAAGAATACCAACTCGGTGATCCACTCCTTTCGTAGCCAGGATGGCAAGCAGAATGATATAGATGACGACTAACTAACAATACTATAGCAGGTAGTAAGGGTAAAGCAAATTTTGGGGACGAAAGCCTGGAAATGAGATATGTCTATTATACCAGAACTTAAAATAGACAATGAAGGGACATAAGATGTGCTGCTATCAAATAATTTCAAACGCCAATAATCCCACAGCAATAATCACCATTAATTTCTATTAAAATACATTAGTAAGACCATGTGCATGTCCTTGGATGTGAAAAAATAACTCTGACGCTATTTGAACTCGCTACCTTATAATTAGCAGGGGACGATTCCATCAACTACGACCAAATACCGTCGCTATTTATTGAGCGAAAATATATCACAGAAGAGTTTTTTTGCTTGTGTGTATGACGAAATTCGGAAAGAATTTTTTCGCGACTTTAAATCAGAAAAACCTTAATTTAAATATAGTCATAACATACCATGGGGCATATAAATTTCAATAACGCACGTTTAAAAGCCCAGACGTGAATAATATTACATCGAGTCCGACATTTGCTGACACTCACGCTGTACTTTTCAAAAATAGACACCAAGAATAATAAATTATGAGGTTTCCGAAGGTGCCAATTTATCTTCTACATTTTTCTTTTTCAGTAGCTCAAAAACAATAAAAATTACAATAAATGCAAAAGCTATGACTCCTATTTGGGATTAAATTCTAGGCTTTTTTTTCATGAACACCACAATTTTCAATGTTTCTGTTTCACTAAAGATTTTAAGTAAGTAATATGAAGGAAAGCAAAGGTGCCTGAAAGGTACATGAAAGGTGCCTGAAGCAACATATCAGTAAAATGCATATTCCGAAGTTATTCAAAGCTTAGTTTAAAATTACACACAACAGTATAATGGACGGAAAAGAGTACGAATGGACAATTGTTGATCATAGTGATGAGGAAATAAATTTCTTCACGGAAATCAGGCAAAGACGGAAAAAAAGGATGGGGAAATAGGATACTGAAGACTCTTAGAAGACTAAGAGAGGAAAGCAGAGGATACAACAGGGTATTTCGGGTGGTAGCAATAGAAGCAGTACATAGGTGGCTCCGACAAAAGAAAAATTGCAGGGAAAGATCAGAACATACGATATTAAGCAGACAAAGAAAACTTAAGAAATCAAATGAGGAAGCATACCCAAACCGATTGAAAATTTATAATCGCGCGAGCAAAAATCATCTTTCAATGATTTATATAGATTGAAAAGCTATACCATCGGGAATCATGTTCTCTGCATGAATCCCGAATACAAGCGGGTAATAAGATCGCAGATGCTTTGTTGTGGCTTCATCCGGCTTGCGATGTCACACCCAAACAAATACGTCATCAAGGTATTAAGCCAGTATCACCGACTCGTTCGCGAAATATCAGCATAGTTTCAACATTATAGTGATGTAAAAGCATCGTTAACAACCTTCAAGAGTGGAAATTAGTTTCTCTGTGCTTCCTCGCCCCCGCCCCCGCCCCTCCTCTCTCACTCCATTTCCTCTTGATTTCCAAACAAGTATTGACTATTGCGGCACAGAGTACCGATTAGGGTCATACAATTAAATGAAAGTTGCTCCCGCACTTCCGCTGCAGGAACTTCCCATTCTCTCCAGAGGAATGTCTTTATTTTAGCGCCGAGGAGAACTTTATTTTTTAAACTTATTTACAGACGAAGGCTCTCGGCCAAAGTGCCACTCTCGGAAACCGGTTATATTTCACGGGCCGTCCACACGGCCGCAGACAGACTGCTTTGGCCCCCAGCAGCTCCTTTCCCGGACCACCCGAAACCGCGCTCAATCGTCCTAGGACCACACCGCGTCGAAGAGACGGCTCCTAAACAGCCCACCCACCGCTATCCCCGTAGATTACCCCCTCCGCAACATGCATCCTCCGTCCATCGGTGTTACTAAGTGAAGCGATACTCTACGACGCACAGTTACGGTTGGTCTACATCTACTGCGTTGCCAACTTTAAAAAAAGGGCCTGAAGGAGTTGACGGGATTGAAACCCAAAAAAAACTCCGGGAGTCGTTCGTTCCAAGAGAGAGACATTCGGTGAGAGATACAAGGTTAGAGCATACATACAACTGCAAACATAATAAAAAATACCACCTTTCACAGCCCCCCAATATCTATTTCAATACACCGAATCAACTTTGAAGACTATAGCGTCATACAAGATGAGTTTTCATTATGTTTGCCTCATCGTTCCGCTACGTATGTTCACCAAGCTCCATCAATTTTGCTCACCAACTACTTAAGGTGTGTATTCTTCGCCAGTGAACTCCATATGTGGGATGTTTGATCACAATAGATCGAGTTCTTAATATAAATATAATTTACAAGTATTAAGCAGTTTTTCCTTGGAAGAATCTTTACAATTAGATGGCTGGGAGAAGGCAACGCACCGAACGCCGCGCAATGAGGATCCGTCAGAATTTCCTTGGTATAGTTCTTTCATTATTGTTTTTCCTTTTCGAGGAAAGTCTCTTCAAGAGTTGCGTGCAACCCGCTGCATGACTGTGTTGCCGAGAGAAAGTGGGAAGAACACACCTCAATCCGGGGCACAGGAGATTTAAAAAGTCATTTTCCGATACTAGGAGCTTCTCGGCGAAACAGGGAGAGTTGGTAGTCCTTTGTACTACGCAAGCCACATTGACATTATGAGGCAGGGGGTGAAATATCACCAAAAGTACACTGTAAAAAGTTGATCTGATTTTCAGTGCGATCTGAATTTAAGCGCTGTCTGGTTGTAAGGCAGGAACACGGATTTAAGGTGCGGAAGAGGCAGGAACATGGATGGTTGGTACACGAGCAGTTAAGCAGGAAGCAGAGGGAGCAGTTTTCAGGATGGTCTGATTTTCAGTCGTTCACCTGCCTTATTTTTAGACAAGATATTACTGCTGAATTTCAACATACCCTGTCTTAAAATTGTTGCATCTGAAATTCAGATCGCTTTTGTACCTTATAATCAGATCTACTTTTTACAGTGTATAGTACTTAGTTACTTCTTCCTGGAAGGTAAGTGACTGCGGAGGCCATGTGTGCCATTTATTATAGGTGGGTAATTGAAAGAAAGTAGGAACGAGGAGAAACCCGAGATTGGCATTTGCGTGTACTTGTATCGGAAGCCTCCAAGAGATCCATGGTTTACGCTCCAACCGACGAACGGAGTACCGCACTCGAAGCCATCGCTACACAGCACACTAGTAAGGACTATTTCGAAGAAAATCCCCCGCCACTCTCGGGATTATAACCCGGTTCCTCAGCATGGGAAGCCAATACTCTGGCATACACACAAACCTGATTATCCCGTCATGCACTGGTTGTGGTATAATTGTATTTTAAGGTCCTACAACCGTCTAACCTGACCCTTCAAACACTAGTGGTGGTAGAATAACGTTTTAATGCACTCCCAACTGCTTAATCTATAACGCACGGTCTCATTCAGGTTAAGCCTAAGGCTAATGAAAGCACAAGTAGAATACGAGGGAGGACTAGAACTCGCAACCCCTGGGTTTTCAACCGGCAAACTGATAACCGCGGCTTGCATCATGCTCGTATATAAATTGGATAGCATAGTATTTAATTATAGAAACATCTTTGTTTACAAACACCAGGATCAAGTAGGATGATTACGAGAACGAGTATGATAATTATCTAATGGAAACGCATCACATATTTTATTTCTATCGCCAAGGTTAAAGGTACAAGTGTTTTGTACAGGTTTTTGTTTTTTACTGTCTGTAAGAGTACTGTCAAATAATATTTCTGCTGTCAACATCACTTTTTCTCTACTAATTCAATTCCTATAACGAAGCCTAATGCGCCAGCCTATAGGTTGTTTTATCGACTATTGACATAGCATACTCAGTGTTCGTTAAAACATATTGTTGGCCTATAATTTGTCAAAAGAAAATTCTTTTCAACTAATACGTAAAAAAAAGACCATCCTAAAGTGAACTCTGTTAATAAATTACGAAAAATAAAATTTATTGTCGGCAGGAGACATGTGATTCATCTCTTAATTGTGCAAATGAACTACTAGTAAGTGACATTGTAAATACGAGTAGTAAATACGTTCACATTAACAAACTGCCTTTGCTATTTTGTATGTAGACATCCCTGACTGTTTTATTTCAACAACCCAAGCAAACCCAAGAAAACTTGGGGGGAGACTGTATTTGCAAAAATGTTTTCACGCATTTACAAGTACAAAAATAATCTTCCGGTAATAGATAGGTTTGTTTGAAGGCATTAATTTAAAATGCACTGTTCACGCTTGAAACTTCTTGTTTTCCCCCATCTGAGGATAAGAAATTACGGCGTAGTTATATGAATCTGAGAGGATTTCATAAAGGACAGGAAGTCAGCATATAGTGCTCCTCGTAGGACTAGCCGCGAAGAGAGAAGATGACGACGATGATGACGAGGCATTGTTTTCCAGCCCGCATACACACAAAGGGAGCTGATTTCGCGAAAGCAGAGTAAGTATCAATTCAGCCACTTCCTCCTTCGGCTGCGTAGTTGTTTCAGTTGTTGGCGATGGTTATATCAAAGGCCGTGGTTAACCATTTAGCTCGCACGCAATGAAAAGTGCAAAAGGTGAAGGGGGAAAAAAGCGTTCCTCCTTGAGAAAAAGATTGGCCTCGGGTCTAAATTTCCATCTTTATTATCACAAACTGGTGAAGCTTGATAGTTGTCAAGAGTCGTGAATTTGAGGTAAAAACTTCGATGCTTAAAGTTCGTAGAAATACGATTACGATACGTAGAAATACGATACGTTAGGTACGTAGGATTCAAAAGAGATGAGACACCAGAGATGATTTATGCACAGCACTCAAGTCGAAACCTTTGTACCAGTGAATAGTTTCTGCTACTGCCTGGATTAGAAAATGGATCCTCTGAATGTAAAGGCAATACCCTTGCCACCGCAGCACCTTGATGTCCTCGAAATTCAAAGCAATGCTAATAGCCTTAATGAAAGTAATTTACTCTCCATAGGAAGAGGAAGGAAAATCTCAGGTGATTATAATATATAGAGTGATGGCAGAAAGATAAACGAGCCAAAGGAATATTTGAGCCCGGTAAAAGGCTTCGCACTCCGCTAGACTTTAACAAATGTTTTCAAGATCACCTTGCAAACAGCGTCAGAAATGTATACCGCATAAAACTCAACTAAAATTAAAATTAAGCTATTTTGATCCCATAATATGAATACTAAATGTTCACCATCATAGCAATGAAGCCCATACATAAAACGCAAATATTCAAAGCCTTAAATTTTCGTGAGAAAAGTCAGAAGAAATTTCTTCAGGGTAGCTCCTTCCGAGTCAATATTTTTCAAGCTTCTCGTTGATTAATTTACCAGGGGGATCATAAGTTTTGAGGGTAATGGCCATAGTAGCTACAGATATATGCTCAGACAAACTAGCGCAAAAAATAAGGGATAACGAAAAATGTTCACTTCTATCTTCCACCTAAAATACAAAATAATACCTAAAAATAAACACCTGCGCCGGTGCCAAATATTTGTATATCGACTGACTCCTTACGCTAACCCATTTCTTGTGGCTATTTTGCAACTCTCTCTGTGAGTTGGATTTTAAAAAATCTTTCTGAGCCATAGAGTCGTGGAGGTGTAAACAAACCAGCGTTTTAAAGAGACCATCACAACTTCTAATTCGGATTCATAAAAATGCAGATTTCTCTTCCTAATGAAAAAAGCGAGTTCTTAAACTTCAATAGTTCATCAGACACGATGAATTGGCAGGTAGTGTAAGGGGACTTAAATGCGAAGGCAAATAATGACAAGGGCTGGCGATATTTGCGTGAAAAATCAATAACATGCACTTACAAGTAATTAATGCATATGCCTCTGTATTGCGTGATGTCGTATGATTTATTTTTTACCCCCAAAAAACACCATTTACAACTTCCAGAAAAATGGCCGAGAGACGTCATCCCAATGATCTTATATGATGGGAATCTCAAACTACGGGTAAAAAATAGCATCCCAGCTGCTCTGTTGGCTCGGCTATAGATTCCAAGCAATTTTTTGCCGTTTTTATGGCCAGGTGAACATGAAATAGAGGGGCGAGGTTTATTTTTAGAGCGATTAAACTTTCATCTTTATTTTTTCATAAAATGGGATATAATTTGCAACCGAGAACCGGAGCTAAATTTCACACGGGCTAATAAATTACCCGTGAAAAGATTTAGGACAGCAAAAAAAAATCCTCTCAACTCCTCGTTGACTTTTAGGTTAAAGAACTGCTTACATTCTCATTTAAATCACAAATGAAAAATTTGGAGAACTAATGAAATCGGGAATCAGTTTTTCGATAGAAATAAATTTTCTAACCAAAAATATAAATTAATAACTGATCATGATTTAATTGATATATTTACTGAAGCACACGTTTCATTTCCTTATTGTAACTTCTACGATATGAAATGTGTTGACTTCCGAGACGATATTTACGTTTGAATGAAATTAAAAAATTATGACACGTAGTTATGGAGCAAGCACAAATTTAATACGTGCATTGACAACTGTAGTGTAAAACTTCTAATGCCAATTGTAGTTTTATATCCTCATAATTCTTTATTATTAGACTAAAGTTACAAAGAGGATACACATAATTTGGTTTTAATGATCCAAAATCGTGAGGGACTAATAAACAATTGCGAGGTAATAAAAAATATTATTTAAAATCTACAATAGCAAATATTCCAGGCGTAGTATTCCTATGCAATACTCAATTTTAATATCCAATTAATTCTAACATAATGACAAACTTCACCGCCCTAACACACAATCTATAAAATTCAGAGGTTTATTTCGTTTCAGAGGAGAGGACAGACTATGTTGCATATGAGTTTGTAGCACTTCTATTTCGCATAAATCTATGGTTTAACATCTTTGTAAGAGCTAATCATGAGTCAAAATATTCTAGCTAACAATGTCTTGATGAATTATCTCTTACACGAAAACCGTAACCGAGGATACCTTTCCCTAATCTATCAGTTTTTTTCTAAAATTACTCTACGTGAGAAAAGAATATAGCTACTAAGGCTTTAAAAGTTCACTGAGTCGTATGACGGATTGAAACATCGAACGAAAAAGGATTATGACGTAGCTCCGGCATTACCGAAGTAGTCCTTGAATTAATCCCCAGCAAGAATCCTTACGATATCACGGGGAGGACGACGAGTTGCTCATACCCGCAGTCGAGAAAAATGCCCAGAAGGGGACGCCAAGAGTTCCTGGAAGAACGCCGTTAGAAGTGATGAGCCGAAGACGTTTACAGTCCCTTCCATTATTGCGTAATTTATGTATTTTAGATCCCATACAGCGGCGGCATGCGACACTGCTATCGGGTGTCGTCCCTTGAAGACAACAAAAAAGAACTGAACCGCTCTCCATTGCAACATGACAATTCAAATTCTGGGAGATGACTTCACCCGAACGGCGTTCCGCGCATCGCCAAGCAGGAGTCGCAAGTTATGATACGTTGCCATTATCGTCGTTTTGAGGCAAGTTGCCAAAACGTTATTTTGTTGGGATGGCGAGCCTCTGAAGGCCGCACGAGGAAGTGTTTAGCGGACAAGCCTTATGAGTCGGCATAAACGTCAATGATCTCAGAAGCAAAGAACCACGACACCAAGGGTGACAAGCGGCGATTACGTTATCCAAGCTCCGCATGGCACGTGTCATCTCTTCTCCAAGTGTCTCGCTATCAATTAACGCCTTGAATGGTCGCATTCCCTTTAGAATTCACTAAAAAAAGCAAAGCCGAAGAACGACATACCGCGCACGGGTTCTAATGCAAATTCCTGTCCTGGCAGCCAGTAATGTTCTACAGGGCAGCCCTGTAACAATGAGGTTTTTGAGCGTAAGTATGTTACGATTAACGCAAAGTTAGTATTTTTCACTATATTATATGAAATATTATATTTTACTATGCTTTACTATGTTACATTGTATGCCAACACCTTGCAGTAATCATAATATTTAGGTAGTTAGAAGGCCTAATAAATGTTATGCTTTGTTAAATTACTAAGACATTTTTACATATCTTAGTGACTGAATTTTTAAAATCTTTTGCCAGGGTGTTTCATTTATTCTTATCTTATGCATTTTAATTATTTAGTTCTCTTCAAGGACTTCTGATGAACCGCGTATCTTAACTTCTGTATTTTTGCACATTCCTGATTGTTTAACATTGAGTATTTTAAGATATGTTTACAGAACACTTTAAGGATCTTGACTGATACATTAAAATTTGCTATATGTTTAATTAGGATTTTCGACTCATTATCAGTTCAAACTGAAGTCGACAAATATATACCTTAGTCTTTATGGTGCCCTCTGGGGTTTAAAATTAAGTTACCTCCATTCACTCTACTGCTAAATTAGAGAAAGGAAATAAACATGAATGGGAGGGTTCTGCCAGCTCTTCCTTCTTTTTAACGGCTGTATTTTTCTCTGTCCGTCAACATTTAATTAGAATAAAATTAAAATAACAAATCTTGAGCAAGTCATTATTTTAGACAACACTAAGCATTTCAAGTCTTCTCTAGGAAATTCCTCTTGCTTGCTGATAATATATCGGAGCTGACCTTCAGTTTCGGTGTGGTTTCAATATTTTCCAGCTAATAAACTGTTCGAACTTCGATCAAATAACTATAAATAATATCACTCATCTGCTATTAATACTGATATTGTTCTCTTCTTCAGTTCCTACATTTTGAACAAATCACTTAGAAGAATAACTAGTGAAACCGCGCAAACTTATATACTGCTATGCACTGATTAGTTCTCTTTTCTGGCAGCCTGAGACAGAAAGAAAATTGAAACACATTTGGCTGGAACTGCAGTGCGTAAAGTGCATTTCTTCACAAAAAGAAACAAAAATCATCAATAAAAGAGTTTTGTAAATTTTCGAACGCAAAAGGGTTTAACACGTGATTGATGAATTCAATCAATGCTTACCCTATACACCGATTTATTTATAGAGGAGTTCGCGGTTTAGATTAAAATGCATGCTTCGCGCATCGAGATTAAAATGCATGCTTCACCTAAATAATAGATGAAATAACCTCACGCCGAGAAACCAGAAAGCAAAAATCTCAACTAGTATCTAATATACATCGGGACCTAGAAAAAAATGTATGCACACATAATTCATAGATAAAAATAACTTGATCATATTTTGGTATAAGGAACAACTTAAGCTGGCTTTTGCTGTGGCACATTCATCTCCTAAATTCATTATTATTTATTTTTATTATTTTATTTATTTTTACATTTATTATTTTATTATTAAATTCAAATATTAGTGAACGTATAAGTGAAGTTAGATAGGTGATAATGTCCTTTATTTAATTTTTTGGATGTCATTTGTACGCTCACGCAGAATTCATCAGTGCTATTTCAGTTAGACGGACATCTCCATGATAATTGTTCAATTTTAAAATGAGACTACATTACTCCATTCAAAGTCTTCATTCAAACTTCGTTTATTGGACCGTTCCTTCAGGCACTTTTGGCTCAAGGTAATTGGCACCCGCTGCGTTATTTATCGTTTAATTTGCAGTCTTAATTGACTTGCTCGGATTTGCGGCGCGAACGGACGTGGGTGAAGTCCTCCTTTCGCCTTCTCAACCCCCCCCCCCCCACCTTACTCCTCGGAGGAGTGACAACCGGGTGGAATGGGGAGGGAAGAGGGGGGGGCTGGAAAAGTTTTCCATTCCGCGTTCACCCCCTATGGACTCTTCCATGGTGATCAAGCGTCGACCGTCTTCTGGGGACAAAGGAAGGGACTCCTCTCTTCCTCTGCCTCCCCCAAGACACGTTAAGAAAAGGGAGAAAAGAAGAACAGGGAGGACTCCGCACACAGTGTGCGCTCCGCGAGCTCACAGGCGTCACTTCTTTTGGATGGCGAGTGGGAGAAGGATTTGCCAGGGTCATTGTGGGGCGGCGGATGCTCAGCGGGAGACTCCGCGAGAGAGGGCGCTAAGATGAATTGGCCCTGCTCCTCCAGACAAAATAGGCGACCCGACGACGAGGAAACCAGGCACTTAGGGCGTGAGCCCCTCAAATTGAGTTTCGCGGTATTCCCAGGGTTAAGCAATTAAGCAACACTTATAAATATCAAGCGGCTGTCTCATGGTAACTGGCAACTGCCACGGTTAAGCGCTCAAGAGGCACTCAAAAGAGAAGAGGAACATTTCCATTCAAAATCACAAGAAATGCACTCCATATGCGCCGCGGTAACATTACTCGAATCCACTCCATCTCGTTTAGTGAAAATAACTCTGGACGAACTTACGCAGTTTTTTGAACAGCAGAGACAATTGAAAATAAGCGGCTAATTTAAACTCAGTACGGTATTAGATTTTCAGAAGAACGAGGATTCTCTAAGGGTGATATGATTACCCCAATGGGTCACACTACCACGAGCGTAATAATTTAATTCAAGATAGGAGAGATGGCTTACTCATTAAAGAGGGGACTAAGGTAATAGTCATACAGTAGCGTATAGGTGCCAAAAATATTTAATACTTTTGCACGTAAAAAAAAATCTGGTGGACTATTTTTTTAGACTACTTCTATTTTTATATTTCATCAGACCCAGATAAACTATTACTTGAGACAAGGGAATGCTAAAATGTTCATAAAATCCAATCAATTATCAGAATATTCGCAGCCACACACACCGTACTTCTTTATTTGGATCTCTATCAAATGAAGGCAAAAGAGAGACGTTCGTTATAAAGGGCGTAATTTTACACTAAAAAATATGGCCACCGAAAAACTTGCAATTTTGGTGCAAATTAATGAGTTTCAAATAATGTTATCTAGAAAATATCACTGCCCTCTGTCATTTCAGTACATAGCTATCTAAAAGTCCATTTTGAGGGAGACGGGTACGATCCCAGTCTACGTTTGAATCCTCAGTGAAATTCCCCCATATTCGATGAAGTTTAGACATCCACCTTCCCGGGGACACCACCCAACTTTTCCGAGTCCAACAACAAATTTAGAAGATAACTTCAACTAAGCGCCACAATTTCCAATGCCTATCTTTATCAGATCAGTGAATTTCAATAAAGTATACTTCAAAGCTATTCTAGCCACTTTTATATTTCCAAGGGGCTTGAGCTATCATTGTAACGATATGAGTGTGCCATTCTATCTAACAGTTATTGTTATTTAATTTGAGTTTTAAAGACAAAAATGCCGTGTGTTATAGATTTACCAACACATATAATTCGGGTATACGGTTCAATCTTTCGAAATCCTATGCCTACAAGAAATTACTTGAGAAAGTGTCAGAGTACGAGCTTGAAGAATAGCTGCAGTGCCGAGCGATCCGCTGAATATTCATGGAGAAATGATCGAAAGAGAGAGAGAGAACAAGTTTTTAATTTCCCGGGGGATCGAAGGAGGATGTCATGTACAACCCCTTCGACTCTCACACTGACTCCACATAAAAAAATCAAACGTCGGCAAGGATCCTTGTATGAGGATCCTCGGAAAGGGTTGACACACTGAACAGTTCCCAAGGACGTCGTCATCCCTCGTGGAGAGGGAAAGGGAGAGTGGTGGTGAGGGAAGGGGGAGCAAAAGCACTTCGCTCAAGCCCAGCCGAAGCGAAAGGGAGGAGGCTGTCGAGAGAGGGAGAGAGGCAACAAGAAAGCGCCCGATTACCCTCGTCACTTGATAAGCGACTTTCGCGTTTATCCGCTTTCATTATCAACGTCCCACGGGAGAAGGAAAAGGGGTTAAGTCGAGGAGATAGGCGCGTTTGAGCAGCGAACACGGAGCGTGTTCCAGGGAATCCTGGAGGAGAAGAGGGAGAGGGAAACATGCCGCCGTTCACTTGGCTAAGGGCCACACGAATATCGCAAGGGTTTCGCGCGCGGCTGAGCATACAAGCCTGCAAGGAATCCATACACATCCTGTCTTCGACGACTACGAAACGCACTCGCCTAATTCATATTGCTGAGTCGCTTTCATAAGTTGTGTCGTCTCAAATGTTTCTCTCCCATCGTTGTAGAAGCACTTTGAGGGGAATGAAACGTAGAGTCCACAAAATATCCGCGACTAAGCAGCACGCTAAAATATCTCTCCTCAACAAAATAGCTCAGCGACCACACTAATCTTACTTCGCCCAGAACACGGGTCGGCAAATTCTATTAAAGGAATGAGACAAACTCGCACCTCGAAGTAATTTGAAATTTATTCGAGGGACATAAAAATAAACGATCAGAAATAGGAAAATTTAAGTAATAATGATGAAGAGTGGGTGTACAAGAAAAATTAACATTAAAAGTGTCCACTCCGTTGCTTTGATCAGTATCGAGAATGCATTTCATAAGATTGTGCATTAATGTCCGGTTAGTAACTAGTTTTATATTCGAGACACGATTTCAAATTGGCATCTGTAAATGAAAATTATCGTAGAATTATTTATTGATGCCAATAGGTACATGTATATTTCAATAGATATTTAATATTTTCATTTCCATTTTAGATTATACTTAATAGCCACATATGGCTAGTGAGTCGCAATTTACCGGATCCTGGCCAAGACCATATGACTGTACAAATATTCACAAATGAGTACGCAGAACCCACTATGACATGTGTTTCACTGTTATATTTTTCGCAAGGTTAACATCTCAATTTAAACAATATAATATTACGCTAAAAACGTCCTACTTAAATATAGGCATATATCAAATCAGAATATTGCTGTGATATGAAGTAAGACAGCTTTAATGGAACATATTTAGATTCCAAATCTCAATATCACCAAGTGGTTTCCATTTAAACATCATTTTTCCAAGCTTAAACCCAATTCGTGATTGAAAATTAGCATTTAATTTCAAATTCATTAATATACTTACAGAGATTAAGGCATTAAGCAGGGAATTCTACTCAGAAAAATCTTGCACGCATAATAAATCAGATGGCAAGGCACTCGGAAAATTTCGTCGATAAGGATCGTAAATAATTACCCCACGCTAAAGGGAGGAAACAATATGAATCGCAATTGAATACGGTCTAATACATAATTTATTAAATTATTTTGCTCTCAGGTATTCCTCCTGTGTTTAGTTATCTTTTCCAGCAAGTGAAGATAAACAGCATTGGAAAATATAAACCTATTCACACTGCAGCAAAGAGAACCAATGATTTGATTAAGCGCTCATAGGAAAAGGATAATTAACGTTTGATACACAATCAATAGCTTGGCTCCGCACCTTGCGCTGGGTGAGCACATATAAATAAATATTCATATTACACCAGAGAAATTCAAGCGACAAGTTGATCCAACGCTATTTAAAATGCGAAAACCAACTAATGATAGTTGCATGCTAATTACAAATGATAGATTTTGCTCTCAGGTCTTCCACCAAGGTTTAGTTCACTTTTCCAGCTAGTAGGGATAGAGAGGATTGGAAAAGTTATCATCCAAGGATATATAAAATTACTGTGCTACAATGGTTAAGGTATTATGGATTCTTATTATAGTATGAAGCTATTATGGTGGTAAAATTCATTGGAGAATCCGGGAAGGCCAAATCTCTATCAGCTATATTAAGTACTGGTACCAATTTACTACGAAGTCACATTTTATTAATAACACTTTTCTGGGAATTACTACCGTACGGTTATGGTAATAAATCGCATGGATAAAAAAATTCTAAGAACACAGTTTTCCTTGATCGCATTGATAAACAAACCAAAACTTTGATAATTGAATTGAATCAAATTACGGGCGAATTAAACATTTTTCATGGATGACATATATTTCATTTAAAAACGATGCTGTAGTAAATAAACAATATGGTGTAATTCATAAGCCATTATTCCCCCAAAAATGTACCTTCCATCTTATAAGGGAATAAAGGGAATTAATGAAAATTTCAGACCCAAAGAAGACTAAAAACAGCTCTCCAAAAACCAATGTTTTCAAGAAGGCCTTATCTTCATATACCTACACCAGAAAATCCAAACGTTCGTACTGAGCGCAAATTTTGTATTTATTTAAGCCATAGGTGTCTCCTCTTCAGGCAAGTTTCTTTTGGAAAAGAAATTTCCCTTGACAGAAAATTGCGCTCATATCCGTTCATAGAATCTGATATGAATTCCTCATTGAAATTCATTGAAATCAAAACTCAAGAACAGACCGTTTTCAAACCTTTGATTCTGTTTCTTAATCATAATAAATATTAATAGGTTAGTACCCCGTAGTTATAACAGGGACAGGAATTGAGATCAGAATAGGGGTATTTGGTATATAATAATTATTTTCACCTCACTTAGTAGTTAGTTTTACTGAAAATGTTATATCGAAATCTGACTTTAAATAAAAGAAAATTGCGATGGTTTTCCAAGGTAATATTTCAGTACTAAATTTTATATTTATTTGTACGTGAATAAAATATTTAAACTTAAAATATCAATATTGCTCCACAAAAAAATCATAAAACTAATGGTATCTGTATTTCTATCTAAACTCCTGGCACAGATTTTAAAATTAACCTTAAATATTTTTTCTTAGAGGAGGATATTTAATAAAAGAAGCACGCATTTAATACCTGTCCTAATTCATCGCTATTAGGAAATTATGTTTTGCGCTATTCAACAACGATGATTCCTAAAATCCATAATTACTAAAAGTACGGCAGGGGGTCACAACCATAGGCATAAAAATTTAAAAAAATAATAATGCATTCAGCAGTCGTTATACGTTTTTCCTACAATAACTCAATTATTTTGAGGAATTTCCAGACAATTTGATGCCCGAATGCTATTATTTTCCCCAGAGTAATATTACTCGAAAAAACTACACAAAATACTTTCAATGCGTATTCTAGCACGCCGTAGTGAAAGTATAAATCCAATGCTCCATTTGTTGACGACAACAAGAGATGCGATCTCACTGTGCGTCAACATAAACCAATTCCTTATCAATTCGGGCACACTTCTCTTCCCCCGGATGAATATTCCCCTTCGAAGGGAACATTTGAGTTCCTGACAGGCGATTTCTGAGAAGGCTTAAATGAACTCCGTTCTCCAAACACTAGTATTTGGTGTAGCCATCCGTCACTACTCATATCTGAACAACATCGAATAGCGGTAAAGGGAAAATGTACGTAAAATGAAAAAGTATAAACAAAAACAAGGTCGATGGCATCAAGAAGTCAATATGCGATATGCCGAATAAAAAAATGCTTCGTATTTACACATGCAAATGCATTAGGCAGAAGCAAAAGGGGGTAAACACAGTGGATAGTGGGAAGAGAGGAAAAAAAATGAGATATCAGAGTTAAGGGGAGCGTGGGCGTCCAATGCCTTTTTGGCGAGGCGAATTTGCAAAATAAATAAAACTGGCGTTTGCCATGGGAGAAAACCGAGGGGATGTCCGTCCCATTGTTTGTGGAGCGCTCCCCAATTAGGCCGAGCAGATGAGGGGACAAAGAGAGAGTGAAATATGAAGGTTTGCCGATGCGCGGTGATCATTTGTTGTTAGGGAGGAAATGGGGAAGATTTCTACCGAGCTCCATGCAAAGGCAATCTCGAGGATTATCGCTCTGCACCCGCGGAGAGTATTTTTTTTATTCTGCCGAGTGTAGACAGGAAATCATGGACCACGGGTTCATGACGCTTGATGGAACATCATGATGTCCCCCAAATCCCAAATATAAAAAATTCAATTACTGGGGACGAATTCTTTTCCCTCTGGAATACATTTTCCCACATTTAAATAATCAGGTTCTCTATTATTTCATGTAATTTCACTCAGTAGAATCTAGAGCGAACCCTAATTACAAGTATATTCCCTGAAGCATCAATTGATTAATTCCGTCGAATTATTAATATTTTTAAGGGAAACTATCATAGATTAAAACTAATGTAGTCTGATCAATCATACACTTGGCACAAGCATGAGAGAAAACAGTGAAATTAAAGTAAAAGGTATTACAACAATTAATTATGAAGAATACCAATAGCTCTGGGTTCAATTCTAGACTCTACACTAAAATAAGGTACACAAAACTTCTACCACCAATGTCCATTTCAAGTGAAAGAATGATTAATAAACTTTTTTTTGCTTGAAGTTCCCCGGCTCATTGAGATCTTTATCTAAACTTTTAATGCCATTGAAAGGTTCACGCGAATTCATTGGCACAAAACTTTTAAAGTAGTTAAATAATTTAGTCCGAAACACGCATAAGTGGCAGCTGATTACTGACGCCATTGCGTCAGAAATCGTCAAATTTATATATAAAGAATATCAATCAATATCAATCGCAATAATTCTATCTACAACGTTTGGAAAAGGTAATCATGTAATAAAACAAGGAATTTCGAGCATAAAAACATGAAAACGTCACCAGCTAAACTATTAAAGTATCACTCTAAGGGGCGAGAATGTTATTTCACAATGGGTATTAAAATTTGTGGGCGTGACGATCGCTTCCTGTTAAACCCTCCATTTGGGCATTTCTTTAATAACCTCGCTTTTTTGAATGCCCGAGCTGATCATATACAACAAAAATACATTCCTATTTTTGACGCAGAAATTTATCACAAGTGCGTATTTTTGATGCAATGCTGTGTACCAGCAAAGATGCTACTCAGTTGCATAAAATCTCCATAGTCACTCAGCTGGCCTTTGCAACTGGATTTCTAAATAAGAGTACGCCAGATAAAAATGACCACTATATATACATTGAGGACGACGTAATATTTCCAGGTGGAACATAGATTCTGCCAAACTTGACATGATATGACATCGTTCATAAACTGTGCACACTTAGTTTCGACAGTAAGGGCTAAGGATATCGCTGATTTTGGAATTTCGATGCATCGGCATGGCTAAATATTTACGGATAAAGGTTTACGGAGTCATGGGTATCCAAAGGGAAGGACATGGCTAGAGGGCGGAAGGGGAAAAAGATTCAGAGTTCGTGGGATCAATCTAGGCATGCGGTCCGAACTCATCGAGAAAGCGAACAGTTTTCCCTTCTTTTGAACCGGACGGACTGAGATTGCATGCAAATATTTAAGGACCAATCCACCCACCAGCTGACCAACAACTACGGGCCCTTATTCTTACTACCCTCGTTAAAAAAATAAGGGAAAAAAGCAGGCAAAAATCAGTTTTTTCCCATGCGGTCCACGCTGATATGCCAGGCGCAAGATGGATCGAAATAAGTGCGGAACGATCAGCGGGACGCCGCGCTGTGCACTCAAACACTCGGCGGCCAGCCGAAGCGGCGAGCCGCTGGAAATTGCGGAGGCGAGGGCAATGGTACCCGATTGGCTCCAGTCCCCCAGTATATTATCATTTTTTTACCAGCGGGTAATGAATGAATGCGCCTGCTTCTTATGCAGCTCGGGGTAGTTTCTTTCTATGCCCTAAATGGCGGTTGGAGATGCATTCATCTGCTCCAGTGGCACTCACTGCCGCTACTGGTGGACGATCGGAATGAGAATTCGAAGTGGAAATGTTTTTGTCAACTCCTCACTCGCCGGCCGTTCGTGATGAAAACTATTTGCATCCATATAACATGAATGAATGCAACCCGTTTGAATGGTTAAATTTCAATCATCGTCATTAAAGCACGGGTTCGAGAAAGATTCCGTTTGACCTTTCACAATCGGCATTGTGAATAATAATTAATCAAATTTAATTGGTTACTACATACTCTAGAATAAGGAAATATTCTAAACTATATTATATAAACGATCTTCCATTCAAGAAATAAAATGTGCATGCTACTCAAATCATACGCTAAGTTAGGACCAAAATAGTTTTATATTTTGTTTTTAGTACATGATGAGAATGATAACAAATCAATTAAATGAGATTATTAATAAGACAGGAAGATTGTTCACAAAGCGGACAGGGGTTTAAAACAGGAGAAATGCCAAAACTGTCTGCTAAGGACCTTCAGATTGAATTATTAAATATAGAAATGTAATGTTACACCAATTATAGTTGGAAATGGAATATTTCAGAGTACTATAGGTAAGACGAAACAGAACTTGAAAAGGAATACCTACGGTTCTGTTCAGACAGATTGTACTACATCGAACTGCTCATAGTACTGAGGAAAATGTTTTTTTAATAGCTTGAAAGTTACGTAAGAGGTCAGGAATGTTCCTTAAAACCAGTTTATAATGCAATTCCACAGAAGTGGAAATCTCATAAGCCTGGGTGAATGTGTGCAGGAATTATGAACTAGCCGAGAATACCTTGGCGGAGTCACCCGCACAAGAGATGATTTCCACAAGGAAAAAATTCACCTCGATCGGGATTCGAACCCTCGGTATTTTAACTGGTAGAGTACCTAGCCGGAAATCAGAGGGTCCGAGTTCGAATCCCGGTCAAGATGGATTTTTTCCTAGTAGAAATTATTTAGTGGGTAAATGTTTTTTAAATTGTAACGGAGCATAAATTAATCTTACAGTAAGATTTAAGACCGATACAGTCTGAGGATTGTTAGTTCTATCAACTCGAAATTAGAAAATAGGGCTAAGAACAAGAACTTTACTATCATTGGTTTTAGCGGAAGTACGAGAAAGCATATCAAGCAGTTAGGGCAAAACATGAAAAAAAAACTAGCATGTGTTAAAGATCCCCGAACGTTTGTGACTTCAAGGAGGTTTATAATGTATTAAATTAGACTAATTTAACGAATCAACTGCAGATATTCGGAATAAATAGGAAAGATAAGACGTCTAATTGTTTCCAACATAACGGGGAGAGTTTCTGCATAAATCGGTGATGAGAAATAGGATCACTTCAGCTTTTAAATGCTTATTTGGATGATAATGCTAGAGCGAAAGCACCACGGTTACATGAAGGAGGCAAACTAATTTCATAGAAGTTGCAGATTACCGAGAGCAAATTAGTTAGTCTGCCTAATTAAGGTAATTATTAATCCGTCAAAGGAACACTTTGAGAGATGTGAGCTGAAGATGCATCACAAGAAGAGTAAGATAATGAGATTCTCTAGGCTAGATTAAATATCAATGCTGAAAGGGTATAATCTGGCAGATGGAAGGGTTCACTTGTCTAGTACCAATCTTAGACAGTTGGATATAAGTTTAGACGAAGGTAATGAATAACACCGGCCAAGAAAGCAAGCATAGAGGGGGATTTTACGACTAGAAATCTCCAAATATAAATTCGACGAATACATAGATCAAATATAAAATAGAGAAGAGGATTGAATTGCTCTGAAACTGGATCTTAGTGGAAAGAAGATGAGCTTTTAAGATGCTGTTTGGAAGATGCATGGGAGCAATTTACCGGGTGGATAAATGACGAAGAGATCAGCGGGGTAGGCGACAAAAGGAGTTGGTTTGAGAGAAATTCAAAGGAAGCAAAAACTGGAAAAAAAGGAATGGAGGAATTAATTGAATGGAAGGAATGGAGGGCATGCAAGGAAACATGATAATAGCTGATCGTAGGTTTTCGCAGCGTGGATGATGTCCAGTTGTCACTTTCGGTGGCAGCTGCGTCACAGGCATTGTCGTACTCCAAGCTCCAAGCTGTGACGCAGCTGCCACCGAAAGTGACAACTGGACATCATCCACGCTGCGAAAACCTACGATCAGCCATTACCCGCCTCTACGGGGAGGACACGCACCACCAGACGAGAAGATTGGAAAATCTTCGGAAAAAGAAGCATCGATTGCTTTCTTCCCTGGCCTTCCTCCAACGTTGCCGTGACTCCGACACGATTCCGAATTGTGTCAAAGCAGTGCATCATTTGAAGACTCCGGCCGCAAAAAGAATTTTACACCGCACCAGCCGCGCTCTTTTGAGGGAGCGTATTCACGCAACCAGGTTCCAGCTCCATCAATGCACCGAAGAACTTTATTTCCTGCACCTCTCGCTAGGGAAGACGCTGAAAGCTGAGATATGGGACCATGTCGACCACATCACCTTCACTTCGGCCATCAGGACCTTCCAATCTGTCACCGCCAAGCAAAAGAAGAAATTCGAGCGGCTCCACGAAAGACAACACCCGAAGTCTCCGGTTGGCGACACCAAGATCATCCACAACTTGGCGGGAATTCACCTCAATGAAGCAGCCACGTCTGTCTTATCCAAGGGTTTGAATTTTGCCATCTCTCCACACCGAATACCAAAAGAGGAAATGGTAATAGGCGTAGAAAATGCGCTGCGAAAATTACCACTCATCGAAGCTGACCCGATACGCCTGGAGGTTGCAGCCGTCATCTCGAAAGCTCGTGTCCCGAAGCCTAACACATCGGCTGCGGAAAGACGAGCCCTGCAGGAACTCAAATCCAACTCCGAGGTCCGGATTTTACCAGCCGACAAGGGAAACGCCACCGTCATCATCGCCACGGCCGACTACCGACGAAAAATAGAGACCTTACTGGATGATGCGACTTACGTCAAAATTAAAAAAGACCCCACAGCCAGGATAGAGAGGGAGGCAAGAGAACTAATCAAGCGCTCCCTTATCCCTCCGGAAGAGCAGCGGAGACTTTTGCCATCTTCATCGAGGCCGCCACGATTATACGGATTGCCAAAAGTACATAAGGAAGGCATACCGCTACGCCCTATCGTGAGCTCAATCGGATCTCCCACCTACGCCTTGGCCAGTCACCTCGCTCAGCAGTTACAACCTTTCATTGGACAAACTGGCTCGTGCGTAAAAAATTCCGCGGATTTTGTCGGGAGAATAAAACAAATAAAAGTCGCGAAAACGGACATCCTGGTCTCCTTCGATGTGGTCTCTCTTTTTACGAAGGTGCCAATCAAGGACTCGGTAGACATCTTAAGAAAAATGATTCCGTTTGGATTACCAGCTGATTTCCCCAAGATGGTTGACTTCTGCCTGAGGAGCAATTACTTCCTCTGGGAGGGCCAATTCTTCGAACAAAAGGATGGAGCAGCCATGGGAAGCCCTCTCTCTCCGGTTGTGGCCAATCTCTTCATGGAACATTTTGAAGAAGACGCTCTGGCATCCTGCAGCCTTCGACCAACCTGCTGGCTACGCTACGTCGACGATACGTTCGTCATTTGGCCCCACGGGACGGAAAAATTACAAGTCTTTAAGAGGGAAATCAACTCAATACATCCCTCCATCCAATTCACTATGGAGATGGAGGAGAATGGGAACCTACCTTTCTTAGATGTTCTGGTGAAGAAAGGAGACGACGGATCTCTACGGCACTCCGTCTATAGAAAGAAAACCCACACGGATCGGTATCTCCATGCAACCTCCCACCATCATCCGAGGCAAAAAGCGGCTTTGGTCAAAACCCTTATGCATAGGGCCAGAGTGGTGTGCGAGAACACTGCTCTAAAAGACGAGGAATCACATTTGGTTGCCGCTCTCGTCGGAAATGGGTATTCGGAGTCGTTCGTGAGGAGACATATGAAGATGGAGCCAAGATTGCCCGAAAACAACCGGACGAAACCGAAAGGATATGCCATGATTCCCTACGTTGCTGGATCGTCCGAACGCATTTCCCGCATACTTGGGAAAGCAGGCATAGAGACGCGGTTCGGCACGTTGACCAAAACCAAAGACATATTACCATCTGCGAAGGACCGGCTTCACCCTCTTCAGACAGAAGGAGTTTACGAAATACCGTGCACTTGCGGTAAAGTGTACATAGGGCAAAGCGGAAGGTCGGTAGCGTGCCGATTAAAGGAACATCGGAGAGCGATCCTGCGTGGCAATGGAAAAGAATCGGCGGTTGCAGACCACGCCCTCTCGGGAGAGGGCCACCGGATCTTGACCGAGGAGACGAAGGTCATCTCGAGGGAAAAATCGTATTTTCCTCATTTAATTCGAGAGGCCGTCGAAATTGAGAAGAGGCCGCAGAACTTCAACAGAGATGACGGCATTCGACTTAGCGCGGTCTGGAAGAAACTCTTCCTAGGTGAACGACCCGCACAACTCACTGACGTCAGCAGCGGGGGGGGAGCGGTGAAAAGGAACGGCAACCAGCCAAGGCCAAGAGACAGGGGGAGGGGGGACACGGGTCCCCCATAAATAGCAGCATCTTCGCTTCTTAATAATCATTTCCCTGATGACGTGCCCTGCAACGGGTATGAAAGCTTGGAGTACGACAATGCCTGTGACGCAGCTGCCACCGAAAGTGACAACTGGAAAACATGATAATAAAGAGAACTAGTGCTAGGTAAGTGATGAAGGGAAAGGAAGTGAGCAAGTTTTGCATTTCATAAAGGCTGACAGAAGAAGAACGTGGGGAACATTGCTCATTTTGGGAGGAGGTTAGATTGCACAACCAATCTAGAAGGTAATTAAGGTTAAAGCGTAAATCAGTGTCAATAGAATGTGCATGAGAATATAACTCGCAAAAGCGCGAAGTTGCGACGATTATTTCTCATATACGAAATGGCAGTTAACTTGGCCGGGACAAAACATTAAGAATAGAGAAACAATGGCACAAGGTCTTGGTTGAAACCATATCAGTCGATCCATTCGGTACTTAGACTGTACAGGATGTTCAGAAATTGCGACCAGTTGTTAGGCACTGAATTTCTGAATGTATCGTGGAAATGACTACAATGATGTGTAAAAAGTGAAGGAAAAATAGCTTCTTTTCAGCCCGTGAATAATGGTGACTAGGAGAGGAAAATTGTAATGAATATCATACATGATAGTATTAAGCACAAACATTTTATGCAATTTTTACCAGACTCAGAGTCAATTTTTGGCCAATATCTCATCTCTTTTTGGAGCATAAAACAACCCACTGAATCCGCAGAACAACCCGGAAAATTCCCCGCAATTTGGCGCAACTTCCCCGCGATGTCGACATCAATATACGTTTCAGCTCCCCAAACTATCAAAGGAGAGACTAATACGTTCCGAAAGGTCTCAAAACCCCCGATGGATAAGATGACTAAAATGTCAAGGTTTGGGTTAACAGAGCGACCGCCGAAGGTATCAAAGGGAAGAGGATATTAAGGATTCCCTTTGCCTTATTCCAAAATTCATCGACTGATTCCTGGCATTCCCTCTATCTTGTTCCAGGTTAAGCCTCAACATTCCACTCTACCATCCTCCTTTCCAAGTAAACGTTTTCAAATGTCACGATATTTTTCGTAAACCATGATCCGGATCGGCATCCTCTCACAAGAAACTGCAGGGGTTGATAACTATATTTGTGAATATTCGTCCAACTAGAAAACTATATACCTAGCTCATAACTCTCTATATATATACCGGGATGATGTGGACCAACATTCATGATACTAGTCATCGGTTGACAGGGTATTTCCAGCAGAACCTGTTTTCTCACATTAGTCATGGTTTGCCCAAAACATGACTAATGTGAGAAAACCATTTTCTCCATTGGAGAATGTTGGAGAGAACCCTTTTCTCCAACATTCTCCAACCATTTTCCCTCGGTTTCATCCATACGCATTCACCTCCTTATCATTCAGAAGTGTTCACACTCCTTGACCATGGCCAAATGGAGTTTACGCCTGCTTTACAGTCGTATTGATGTGAATTTCTCTAAGGTCAAATGAATAATTTCTCAAATATGATTACTCCGGCATAATGTACACAATACTCCACGCTGTCTCACCCTATATCATCTACCATATCGCCATATAGCACCTTTAATGTGAATGCTACAATACTTATGCAAGTACATGTTTAATGATAACAAAATGTCACGCCACTGTCGCAGTCCTAACATAAAACCTCCCTTTTCTCTGACTAGACTCTCTCAAGTCTTTTCTACTGCATTTCTCTATGCAAGTGTTCCGGCGGATGAATGCCCCAAGGTCTTAGTAATGAAACTTATATTTCATAATTCGTAAATAAACAGGGTGATACAAAAAATATTTCAATCATTTCCCTATCATGTACCTCAATATGGTTTCTAACGATGTTGGATCAGCATATGTGGTGGAAATCAGCAAGTTATTTGGAAGAAATTCTTCAAAGGAAGAAATTAAAAGAACCGTTAACGGTCGAACAAAACTTCGTGAGTTCCAAATCCAGTAACTGACCTAAATAAGTATTAATTTAATTTGAAACTCATTCCATCATTGCTGGGAATCATAAAGCGTTTATCCATTGAAACACCACTGCCGTCCTTTTAGGAGAACTAAAATAAAAGGGTTAGCAAAATGGCCCGCATGTAAATCATTGCCAACCAATGCACATTTTATAAGAAAGGTAGCAGGTATCATTACAGAAGTTTTGAAGACTCGATTCGGAAACGCTGAAGCGAAATGAAGGAAGTAGACTGTGTGGAATGCATTTGAAAAAAACTGGTGCGGACATCCAAGGAGCCCCGCGAACTATCTCCAACTTTTCTTCGCAAAATTTCTATATTTTTCTCTTTTCATACTCTAAATGATTCTTCCACTTTAGGTCTAATGGCAGAAGAAACTCAGCTATGCATTCAGCCATTGTCCACTTTACGGGATCGAAGTTGGAATCCGTAACAGTCTACAAAAGGTATTTCCCAAAATAAAAACTTCCAACGCGAGCAAGCAAAAACGACATTCTCGGAGCGTGGAAAGATATCCCTGTGCTGGCTGGAATACTACAGACTATTTAGAAAGAAAGGGATGCAAGCCGGATTAAAAAAAGAATAAAATAACTTGAAACTGGAAAATAAAAATAAGAGGAAAAAAATCGGAATGAATACTAAGACGCAGTTGCTCTCATCGCTACCCAAGAGGGAATAAAATTTATGTACCAACGTATATATCAATATATGTGTTATTTTAATACCAGTCATACTAATCAATGATATGTGAAATTTAACCAAGAAATAAACTTGATGAGAAGCACAAAATTTGTTACGAAGTGGCAGAAACACTACGCAGAAATACAAACATTATTTGAGTAACAAAATGAAAACGAATGGTGCAGATCAAAAACGCTCACTATAAATGGCAACATGAGAGTTCTGGGCACCGTATCACGAGGCTAAGGGTCCTTCGATTAATTACGCAATAAAGGGAGGAGGGGTCGGGCCAAATCTTACGATACACTATGCGCAGGGAGGGCTGGGGGAAGAAACCATTTCTCTCCTCCCCAATTACCTACACCTCTGTCTATGTTCCACAAATCTCACAATTATTTCCCCATCCTTGGATACATAACATTCCCTTCAAATTCTTCAACCCCAACAACCTAAATACCTCCAGCCTGACTATAATATTTTTCCCTTTTTAACCAACCGAGGTATACAGGTCGGCAACGAGCCCGTCTGGCAAACCGAATGTCGCAGGTTCGAATACCGCAACTGAAATCGATGCTGTGCTGTATTAAGTAGTAGATATTCTGGGGAGGCGACTTACCATAGAATAATTGTCGCCACTTAGTAACAGTTGCGCGATTGTTGCGTCATTGGTTTGGATTAGGAATTTTCAATGAATGGTGGAAGGGTTGAGAGAAACCCGGTGCCGGCATCACACCAACCCGATCGCCCTTCTAACCTTTAAGCTTAGGTCGGACGCAGCACGATAATCGAAGCTGTGGTAGTGCCTAAAAATAAAACTCTACTATTCTCAACTCTCCTCATTATCTAAATAGTTGTGTTACATCAATTCAATAGCGGCCATCCATGGACTCGTTTCATACGCCTTTTTTTCGATAATGAGCCACACAATACAAGCCCAACGTTCTATCTTCTGCTGAGCGTGTAAGCTCTCCTTCATGGACTCATATCTTTCACAATTTCTTCCTCAGTACATCTGAGAGAAGTAGCACTTTCATAGATCGGTTGATGAATTACAATATAAATTTTTACTTTAGGATAGCTCATTTCATCCCGACTATTTTTGCTGAGCTCGACACTATTTTGCCACTTGAAACATTATGCTGAGTGCGTGTACGTGAGGAAGATAAAGGTATTAAGTAGAGGAGATCCCCTAGACAAACTTTAATGTAAAATGGACTAAACCCATCAATAAACAATAAATCTGACGTATACATACTTATTCCCATTTCATGAAAGAACTCCTCATTCTGCACAAAATAGATCGAAGGGCATGTGCAACACCACTAGGAATAATCCGTTATTTTCGTCACTCACCAAATGTAAACTATACAACTGTCTTATGCGTTCTCGCTCTACTGTCCTCCGTCATAAATCGAGTGGTGTACACATATATTTCAGCGCTATTAAATTAGTAAAACTGCAAATTATTAGAAATGCAACGGAACGAAAAAAAGAAAGTCAATGGTACCTAGTAAAAAAAGCACGGATCTGGACGCCTACTTCTGCATTTCATTGATCTTTATCTCACTGACACAAAATTCAGCAAATCGGATTCATACGGTGAAAAAATTAGCAAAATGAACAGAGAAGCACATTTTCTGCAGGAGTATTTTGCGATAAAATATTGGGAACCAAGCAAATTTCATTCAAAAACATAAAACTGCGGATGACTTTTTTACCTCGGTGATTAAAGAAATTTTTAACCTGCTTAAATACCATGAAATTTTGGGCTAATGTTTATCGCCAAACTTTGCAAAAACTATTTACTTTCGTAACTTGGATAAATTATGTTGCATATAAATCTGATAAAAAATTGTCCCAAAAATTATGACAAAACAACAAAATACATCCAAAGTAGGTAAAATACTCCAGAGTAAGGTAAAAGCATTTAATAGAGGAAAGTGGTTTCTTATAGAGGAAGTGTCCTCTGCCGGTTGCTGGCAGCTTCGAAAGAATAACCTTCTCCTGAATAATTCATGGAGGAGAAGCCCTTAATACCTCTCCTTCCTAAACAAATGGTACAAAATTTGCATTCGCCAAATATAAAACTTCGCCGTTTTATGCGGGAAAAAGAATAAATTTGGAAATCGTCTCGTTCTCCTGCGTGAATATTCTGGGGGAAAAGGATGGACATTGACGAACACTACCAGAAGAGAAGTTACCAACTCATAGTTAAATACAACATCTTAACACAATGGGAAGAAGAGGGGTATTTTTAACACGACTCATATCATACTCCGGACCTAGTTCATTAGCAAGGCAAAGAAGCATGAATATCAAAAGTACGGGAGGAATGTAACGGAGAGCGGAGAATAGTAGTAGGGTTCCAGGAGGGATGATTGAAAACGGTTGCCAGGAAAACAATTAAAGCGGGACCCGACAAATTATTTGTCTAGCTGCATCGCGTGCCCGAAACCTGACTCCCGAACCGTTTCCCTCTCCTCTGAACGCTTTTATTGCCGTCCATAAATTAGTACTGGGTAGACGACCACTGCCGGCCACAAAGAAATCCAAACCCAAACCCTATCCCCAAGCCCAATAGTCGCGCTTTTGCGCCAGATTTCTTTTTTTTTATTTCATTTAATCAATCGATCACCGTAGCTATCGCGGTAGAATAGAGGAGTGAATCGGAGAAGAGGCAGAGGAGGTGGAAAAAGATACCTACCGAGTCGCGAGACAGCATGAAAAAACGCACGGGTTAAAAGGGAAAAAAAAAATATTTCCCCCCCGTGCGATGCGACCACATTTCGTTCCGCCTACCCTCGCCGAAAACACAAACGACCGGATGAAAATAAAACGCTCCAGAATTGAAAAAAGGGAGAAAATTGCGACAAGCCTTTCCCTCTCTTTCTCTCTCTCTCTCTCTGCTCCTCCGTCCCGAAGAGGGTTTTAATCCACCTCATCCGTCACCCCATCCCTTCCTTCCCTCGAATGATGCACGAAGCCTGTGTGGCAAACCAGGCAGACGTTGTCTGGATAATTAAACGCCTAAACCAAAAAATAAAACGTGAGGGAGAGAGAACCGAGCATAATGCCCGAGCAGCTCTGACGCAGCCACGGAAAGGAACGAGAATATGAACCATGGATTTGAGCGAAAAAGACGAGATGGAAGACAATCAGGGCTACGATCGCTTTCTCCCGAAACGCCAGGCTTCGAGGCGGATGAGTGCAATGAAAGATCGCGTAAGAAGTTTCGGATGGGCTTCACCGAATCACGGATAATTATTGCTACATTGAGACTCCTTTCAAGGTTTGGAATTCTTTTATGGTACGAAGGAAGGAAATAGCATCAAATGTCGTGGAACTAATTAACGGTCCCCTCAGGGCAAGAATTGTTATACCCATTTCTTGCTCCAGATAGAAAAAGGCAATTTTTTTCTTCTGGGTGATAGTGAAATAAAAAGGTAAAATATTTATACCACATGCAAGTAATTCCGTCTCGTGCAAATCGGTTAAACACTTATAGTATTTTTTTACTAAAATGAACTAACACGTACGTGAGTTTGAAGGAAAATTCTGAGAGAGAAAAAAATGCAGTCGGGAGTTAAATCCAAATGCGTAAATTCCAAAATGGAAATGAACGTACGAGCTATTGCTTTCTGTTTAACTCCCGAGATTAATCAATATGCAATGAGGTAAAATTGTCAAAATTAGTATTGATCTGTAATTACAAGGGCTCATATGCTAGAATCACTGAAGAAGAGTGGAGAGAGAGCGAGTGTGTGTGGAGAGTAACGGGTGAGGGTAATTAATTTAAGAGCCATTTTTACATCCGCAACGAGCCTAAAACTTTCATGAAGGAACATATTTACACTATATGATTTAAAAAAACGAAAAATGGTGGTAGACGGATTTATGATTTTTTAATAGGAGATTTACATCAACTCGATTTTTACTGGAGCGCTTTGGCTATTTTTTTTGCCGGGCGCTTAGACACACATGACACGTGAAGGATAAACGTGGGTGGTAAAGCTATATATCGTTATTTCAGCACCTAATTTCGCAGAACGAGTTACATTTACGCCCAGAGAACAATTTCCTGGCTCTAATTTGTTGGCTGACAGGCATGCGCAAATCGATGAGGCGCCAAGCGAGAATAACGCAGACTCCAATGAGAGAAATAAAGATAGTTTGACCAAGATTATTCCAGGGAAAGATAGCAGATAGGTCGGAGAGCGCCCTTAATTACCCCGCGGTAGTTCGACTCCATTCACCTCAACTGCTAACCGCAATCGTTCGGGGCGATCGAAAGGCAATTACGCTTATGAGTGACCGTCCTCATGTCAGATATATTCACTTCCTCAAATGGCTGCGTGAATCCCAATAAAACCAAGGCCATGCACAGTAGTCGTGCAAAGTATGTGATGACAAGGCGTTATTTATACTTTTGAAATAGACTACAGGGTAATAACATATCATTCCAACCTTCATTGTCGCAAGGCAAGCATATTGAAAAGTTACTTGAAAGGTATCTCTGCATTTCCGAGGGCCGAGAAAATCATAGGTTTCTACAAAATCATGAAAAGGCCCAAGTTGTAGTGGCTGTGATCGGGAGAGCAGTACAGCCTATCCTGAAAACGATCATCGCAACGCGAGATAAATTCTAAGCCACAATATAAATTAAAAACGGCCACAACCAGAGCCAACTAAGCATTAGATCATCACTGAGAAAGGAAGTATCTTATATACGCCCCATTCAGTATTTTTATTCTATTTTTTTGTGTTTTGCTTAGAAAACATGGAATGAAGCAAATGGAGAGATAATACAGACCTGACCTATAAAATGTTTCTTATATTGCATTGCTCATTTATGGCCAATATGTCAATTTACATAGTCGTGCATAATTTCAAACTTGTTTTCCCCTAACGAGAGAATAATGGCAACGCAGAAAATAAAGTTAAAAAAAGGTACGCCGATGGGCGGCAATTCCGCAAAATATGAACGATATTAGCAAAAATTCATATTTCACCTTCCAGCCAATTCCATACTGCCCTTTTATGGTACGTTTCTATGTGTACAATCATCCCCATCAACTCATTGTTGGGTGCTTCAATGAATAACGAGACTCTCCTCCGCTTCAAATATCCGTGATCAAAAAACCAGTTATCTAAATTTAGATATCTTACATAAATGATAAGAGAAATATTAATCTAGACAAAATTACCGAGTGAGGGCATAGGCAATAATTCTGGTAAAAATATATTAAGAAGCCTCTCTATCATCAGAGCCTAAGAAGTTAGAAGAATCGTGACTCGAGGATAATTCAATTTTATAGGTAAAAACATTAAAATGTGACCGAAATTACTCATTGTATAGATCAGCGTAATGGGTGCAATCACTTCAATCCACTTCTAAATAGGCGAAACCAGATAAATGATGCTGATGATGCAGATGAGAACCTGCTAACATTAAAATATGTCCAAGATATCTAGTTCACCACAAATTCAATATGGGTGAATACGTAAGAGTCAATAGCACCTTTCTACCATTTTTTGGAAAAAGAAGACAAGGGAAACGTATTTATACATAACATGGCAAATTGCCCACAAGCGTATTCAACCATAATCATATAGGTAATTAGAAAAGTGTAGGAACATACATGTAAAGGAATGAACATACATTTGGGGGGCAGGTGGAAATAAGCCATATTGCAACTGGAAAAAAATTCGACTTAGCCGGGAAGTGAACCACGGACCGCTTTCCGGGAAGATGTGCAGACCACCACTTTATCAAGCCGGACATAATCACTATGAAATTGGTGGGCAATATAGGCGGAATATAGCCCGACTTGGCCTTTTCTTCTTCAGCCACGCGTACCTTCAAACGCACCTTCAATTCATTCATACGTATGACTGCCGAAGCACGGGAAACGAGACATTTTGTGCTACACTAAGCATTATTGAATTCTTGCTTCCTAAATCAGAGAATAAAAAGAATTTTGCAGAGAATCAAAAATACTCACTCACGGTTGGTTAAAAATCAGTAGACATTTAAATGAAAGTTGCTCAAAGAATGTTTCGTTTGAAATTAAAACGTTGTGATAAGATTGTGGAACTTTAAGACCTAAGAATATTTTTAAAGATGAACTTAAGATAACTATTTGTTTTGAATAAGTAAATCAAGTATTGATAATTGATATTCAATGTTAATGGTATTTTTTTGAATTTATGACTTTCTTTAAAGCCTAATAACAGTACATTGGCATTTTATCATAGGGTGTAAAGAATTGCAACTAAAACAGATCACGCACATCCATGCCCCGGATAGTGGAAAAACCCATCTTGTTGGGATTAGCCCTCGTAACCTAACAGAGAGATGTTGTCAATTTATGTCGCCACCACCGAGGCCAGAAAATCACTAATAATGGTGATTAAATTAAACAAGGTTTAAAAAGAGCTGAAGCAGCAGACGTTTGGTAGGCAAGTTTGGTTGCCCCAGGGCTTAATTGGCAAATGTTTCATCTGTTACGGGCTACGCGCTACAGTCACATGCATTTATTTAAGGCATATTTCCATCGTGGATATCCCCCATATGGCAAGGAACTCACTGAATCAAATCTCGATGTGAAATGGGCTGCCGTATAAAAGGACCGCGTCAACTGCGGAGGACGAGTTAAGTCCCCGGAATTGCGGACTCCTTTGAAAATTCCATGCTCCGAAGAACCCTGTCGTACCTTAAAGAGGCGTCATTTCATGAAAATAAAATGTCGTGAACTAAAATCTAAGGGGTGAATAAGGGGACGTCGAAACTGAGCTGAAGCTTTTGGGAGGGAGCGGGGAAACCTACGGGGAATCCGGAGCAAATAAAATATTGAGTCTCCTTCTAACTACGACGGAAGTGGCCGAGTGGGGAAAGGTACACTGTCCGCGGGTTTCTACGCGTCCAAATGCTTTTAGCGTGGGAGAGGAGGACAGAAGGTGTGTCCGTAATCCTATCAATTCCACAGCCGTGGGAAGCGAAAAAGAGGAGCGACGTGCAAGGCAAAGGTGGTCGGGAAAGGAGAGAAAGACAGAGAAGTAGAGATTTGTTGAACGAAGAGGAAAAGTGAGAGAGACAAGTGAGACGAAAAAGAGGAAACAGGAGGGGTGGGGGTGAAGAGGGTGGAAGGGATGGTTTGATGTTCCATTTATCGAAGGAGTGTTAGGGTGGGTTGTTGGGAATGGAGTGAGAAAGAAGAGGGGTCGCCAGGTCTCCTGAGCGTGTGGTGACACCATAGGACACAAGGCCTAAAGCCATGAAATCCTCGTAAAACCCCTTTACGCGCATAACCCCTGCCGCCCTTCTACCGATGCTCGAGACGACAGGATGGTGATATGGATAGTTGGTTGTTCTCGAGGGCAGCAAGCACCGCGTAGAATATGCAAAAGGTTGGGGATGAGACTTAGGGGAAAACAGGAGGGAAACAGGATCAGGAAATTCTTAGCAGAGAAGGTGGCATGTTTCCATTTGCTTCACTATAAAGGATAGGGAAAGGCCTGCCGTGTACCACTCACCCACTCCCATACACCATTTAACGCGAGTCCTATCTCAATGCAACACTGTATTATCGAAAGTTAATTGAACTCAGGACCTCAGGCCAGTAGACTGTAGACCCAACGCTGAACCCACCGGATTTCCACACTGTCGTAAATTAAACTTAAGAGTTTAAAGAGGAAAAGTTACCAGGACGCATAATCCTCACAGTGGATTTGAATTTCACCGCATCAATTTTAAATGGTGCTGCATTCACATTATGCATGCATAAGGGAAAGGAATACCTATTTACTCTGGGTTAACTCAGTGTGCCCGAAACAGAAATGAGAATTTGGCGTATAGTGAATCTTCAATGCAAATTCCATAGGTGTCTTCCAAATTACTATTGTTATAACAGGAGATAAATTTGATATGAGATTGTGCGTTAAGAAAAAATATATAAAATACAAGATTTCTGACAGTGGTTGTCTTTAACTATTTTATCCATCTCCATTTACGAGTGGACTTACATGAGCTCTCCGAAAAATGAGGTGCTCCCTAAAAAGTAAGGAAAAATAATAGGTGTTTTATATATATAATAATAATAATATAGGTGTTTTCTTCGCCAAAATTATTACGGTAATTGGGAAAAATTATTGTTAGACCTCTTAAGATATTTGTGTATAACGCATGTAGATAAATGCATGAACTCGTAAAAGGCCCAAGCAGAGGTAAATAGACTAAATAAAACAGTTTATACGATTTAAAAATATCTCACCCACTCATTTCTTTGATTATTAGTCACATAGTTACTCGATTTTCTGCTAGATCGATGGCATATTGTCCCTCTTAATGAAAGGCTTGTTTTACCACGGGAAAAGAAACGGTATGATAAAAACTGTTAGGGTGTGTGTATACGACAAGCCTTCAATAGAGTAAAAGGCAGTATTTACATATCAGCGGACTTTTATCAACAAATATTCAACGATCTTGAAACATTAACAGAAACATTAATTGAGTTTTAAATAAATAATCTGGCAAACAAATTGCATCCTGTTACGCGACCTATCATCGCAACTCAAATTAAAACGTGTTTTATGCTTTAATAATTTAATAAAACGTCTTAAAACTTCGTTGAACAAATTCAGGTTCGAAGTAGTGTAAGGAACACATACTCAACCCAACCACACAAGCACTTTTATGCAGAATAATAATTCACTGTGCGTTTCAACTCCCAGAGTCATATCTGGACACATACAAAGCAAATTTTGACAAGGAGGACGCCATAAAGAGAGGGGAAGGGAACAGTGGAATGGGTGAGTTAAGGAAACAGAAGGGGAATACAGGGAGTAGGAATTGATGGATGGCACTTTTGGAACAAAATGGGTGCGTTAAAGGCAGAGCATCAAAAATCTGCAGAAAATTGTGAGCGTTGTTCGATTGAATATGCTTAAGCTGCCATTGGATAAGCTTAGTAGTAGTAGTACTTTTTGTTTTTTGGGTGCTTGGACGACAAGATCATTTCGCACCACTAGTCGTCTTTGATGCTTTCAACTTAAGTATAATGTATCAAAAAATAAAACATAAATATAGGGTGTCCAAAGATAAAAGAGATATGTTAAACATAAAAAGCATTGGTTAGACAAAAACCTTTTGGGGTATTATGGAAAAAATAAATTATAGTTGTTGGCTAAGACCAGTAAGCTTAGATCTTTAGGAATGGATAAGAGCCGTTCTAAATTTAAAAATTCGAAAAACTTTGTAGCAATCAACAACAATAATTCAATCGGAGAACAGCTCATTTAGGAAGACTACTGTTTTCTCATGGGAAATGCGGAGGTTATTAATGAGGTCTTAAGGGTGATTGAATCGCGTTGAAGCAAATAATGAGCAACTCAAAGGACGGAAGGACAAAAGGATAATTGGAGGACGTACCGGATGAAGAGGAGGAAAAGGAGAAGAGAGAAGAGGAATCTGAGGAGAGGGTAGCATGGAATGGCATTCGTTCAGAGTTGGAGGGGGATGGAAAAGGATACATCGAGTGGAGGATGAGAGGGAGAGGGTCCCTCGTTCGTCCCAGCAACGATACAGCTCCGTCACGGGGGAGAACGGTTGGGGGAACTGAGTGGTGGGAGGGAGAATTGAGTAAGAGAGCCGTCGAGGTGGAGGAGGAAGAGGAGGCCTGTTGTTATCGCTTGCGATTGGAGTGGACAGCCGGAGAGGGGGGATCGTGGAGACGGATGAGAAGATAGTGATGCTAATCAAGTGCCGAGCGAGCTGAGGAGAGAGAGGGAGGGAGGGAGGAAGCTTTTAAAGGGCAGGGAGGGATGGATGAGAGGAGAGAGACTGAATGAAAGAGGTCGTAGGTGGGCGCCACCCACCCATCGTACCAGAGTCCCAAAATCCGTGACCATCTGGTGGCAGGCGGACTAAATACACTCGACGGTTGAAACCGAGCGGATAAGGGAGAGGGGGGCGGAAGTGGAAAGAGGGTGGGGCAAGGAACAGGGGGAGGGGTGGGAAATGCGCAGACTGTGACTGTGTCCGGGGGAGGAAGACTAGCAGTGTGTATGCGAATCGATTCATTGGGACGAACGTAAATCGCGTCCGTGGTCCTCCCTCCCTCGGAGGCGACGGGAATGGGAAAATAAAATTCTTCACCGAGATATCCTCCGCCTTCTCCTCGCATTTCCTTCACTCGATCCGTCTAACTTCATTTCGCAAAGGGCAGGGAAAAACAATACATGCGTACCATGAGAGTGACATTCTCCTCGACTTCAGATGATTAATTTCAATTTTTTCCTCTATTTTCGTCACTAATAAATTTTCTTGCAATATCTAAATGCAATCTTTCTAAATTTCACACTAACCAACCTATTTCACAATGCGTTTTGACGGACAAATAAAAACAATGCATTATCACCACGGGTTATTTCTTCACAACTCGATGTTTAAAAGTTCAACAATACCTACTTAGGAGGCATTTTCCTGAATGGATATTGTTGAAAGTTTGTAGAAAGTAAAAGTAAAATCCATGAATGGTGTGGCAATTTCGTTATTGCTCTTCACCATTGAGATTCAGCCCAAAGTGTCCATCTGGCACCCCGTATTTTGCGATGCATCCCTTTCACTTTGGTTACTACTAATAATAAAGAAACATTTCTCATTTGACGCATCGGGAACCTAGAGCAATTCAACAGGGCTCCATATACCTGGAATCAACTTTAGATAGTTTTTTTTTATATCGATCAATGGTCTTGCCTGATTTGAAGCCAAATTTCATAATTTCTGGCAATTTTTCTAGGTATTTAATATCCTCCGAGTATGCCTTGGGTAGATTTGGGTGTGGTTGGATTGGGTTGGATTGCGTTAGATTAGGTTGGGCCTATTCTCTCGCTCATCAGGTTCGCCAGAAACGTGCAAACCCACACACTACCCTTTTCCACTCCCGTGAGTCCCTTCGCAATAGGGATGAGCCATACTTGAATTTGAATGATGAATAATGTCGCACATCGCTTTTCCTCGTCATCGCAGCAGAACGTCGCACTTACTGGAACAGCAACAGCGGTCACATCGCATAAGACTTTCAGGCACCGTGACCTCACATGCATACATCTCGATTACTAGAGGCTGAATATCGCCCAGGACAATTACTAGAATGCCGCTCGCCGCGCTCGATACCTCGCATTATCATTGCACAGACGGTTGGCGCATTAAGACAAGAGCTCTGGGCGAAAGAATTTGCGGGAGAGTAGTCTCAGTAAGGGTAGGGAGTGATAGGAGTAAGAGCAAATGAAGGGAAGCAAGCTCAGAACACTACCACGACCCTTACCAGAGCAAAACGCTCCAAGCAGTTGCATGGGTCCATTTGCGATCACGCCAACCCCTTCCACCCACAAGCCATCCCCGCCCAACCCCTTCAAACCACCCTTCTTCCCTCCCTCCGGCTCAAACGCAAATGCAATCACGGATACAGTAATGAGTTGACCGCCCCGCGATGAATGTCCAGCCTAATTGGAATTGCTTAACAGCCTGGCTGGCAAGCCCTATACCCAGAGGGACACGTTCCGTCATTTGGCCGAATAAAGGAGTTGCAGAACGGGATGGAGGAGGGCGCGCGGGGAAGGATGAAAATCGGGAGGGTGTTGGGACTCGTCGGTTGCAATCTCCAAACCGAAAGAGAGACCCAGTTGCAGGTGGCACGCTCTTGAGTGGGGCATTTCCGAAAGCGATGTCTACAAACACACACGGTTAGACTTTGGGGATGTAATCTAATAACCTACTGAGGGGGATTTTACTGCTGCCCTCCATTAAATCTCCGAGAGTATCAAACGAGGCCGGTCTTCGGAAACTTTGCCTTGCGAGAGATCGTCGCACGTCAGCAATTAGGGGTTCGATTTCGCTAGCACGTGACGCCATCATTTTCGGGAATGAACGCAAGAACATAATACTGCTGATTGTGGTGGAGACGAAAGCAGGGAGAGGGGGGCGGTTCGCGCCATTAGGTGGATAATTAGGCGTCAAGAAGGGAATTAGGGAGAGGAGGAAGGTAGGAGCGGTTGGGAGGGCCGTGGAGTTGGGCGTTAGTTTACTTTTGAAAACGACCGGGGATATCCGCAGCTGGCGTCCCATCTGGGGCGAGTTTTGGTAAACTCCAGAAGACCCTATTAAGGCCTGTAATAACATTTTTTTCCCTCTAAAAATCGAAACCTAGACATGAACAGCAAGTGCACTTAGTTGCTGAAATTATTAAATGGGTATTGGCCGTGGTCAAATATCGAATGAGACCATTTAGAGCAGCTGCCTACTTGAGTTTTTATAAAAAGGATTAAATACCAGACTGATTTTTTCATTACACAAGCTCAAATAAGGGATAAATATCTGATTTATATCGTCACGATCACTCATAAAACGACTATCTAGGCCATAAAAAAGTAGCTCATAAATAAAAATTCGTTTTGGGGATACGGTAATGTAAAAAAAATTAAAATCCAGCATCATACATCAAGGGGTCTCAATTAAGGTAATTTTCATAAATTCACCTAAGTGTGCGCTTTAATAATACATTAAAATAAATAAAGTAGAGAAAGGCAATTTTTTTTATTTTTTCATGCAACGTAAATACGATCATCATACAAATTATAGGTACGCTGCATCACAGGTAATTCCAAATGGATGCTCTACATTTTTAATACCACCATAAATCCCGTCACATATAACTGACGCAACGAAATATAAGCGCAATTGTTGTTGCTATGAAAATTAGCAGTTATTAATTGAGCATATTCATAACGAATTCTATTTATCACAGGCAAGTTGAGGCAAGAATGAAAGTTGTTAGAGAACATTAAGAGAATGTAGAATATGAGAGTGAAACAAGTAATTAGGGGCAACGGCATACAAAATACCGTTTTTCATTCTTTCCTGTCACTTTTCCCTCGACGATTTTCTTCATCAGGCTAGCATGTCTCAAGATATCGCCAGATAGGTTGTCCCGTCTTCTTTTCTCAGTTTTCAGTACACTTTTCTTTTCCTCCATTTTTCTTCGGACTTCTTCGTTTGTCACTCGGTCGATCCATTTCGTCATGACAAATATTCTGTAGTACCACATTTCAAATGCTTACAGCCTTGACATATCTCCACTGCTATCGTCTCAGTTTCACTTTCATTAAGAAACGTGATCCAGATGTACGTGCTAATGAAATGGTTCCTTACATCTACGCTTATAATTTTAACTACAAGTAAATTTGTCTTTTGGTAAAATTTCATTTCTACCCAAGTGACTAGTGACTATTTTTTCCAGTGACTATTCTTATCTTGATTCATCCATAGCTGGCTCCTTAGCTTGGCAGATAGCAATACCCTTTTGTTTGTCTAGTTTTATGCTTTCCTTGGCTAGCATCAAAAGTAGGAAAATATCATCTTTAGGAGGAAAACAAAGTAATGGAGCTAAATTCTGTCTTTACTTTTGAAGACATTCGAGTGAAGTAGAATCAATGTTTAAGTCACTGCTCCTTGTACTCTACGTTTATATCACATTTATGTGAAACTCATTGTCAGATATCATGTACAGTTTATAAAAGGTAGGATCCTACTATAACACAGTTTATTTACGCCATGTCCCAATTTTTCATAACGATAAGCTGCATAAAGAAATTGAAGGAACAAAAAAAATGAGTGCCGAATTATTATAGTCAATATCCCTACGGGAACGATATCTATGGACAACGCCTAAAGGTGCGTTTACACGTAGCAGTTGACTGTCATGATAGTCAACTGCTAATCCCCGCTCGCACGTGTAAAAAGCAACTGCGATACCAGTTCAGTTCGATGCTGGAAATATGTTGAACACTATCGATCCAAGTTCGAGTTATTAGCAAAGCTGAAGTTTGTCTATTTTATAGCGGAAATGTATCCAAGACAATCGCAACAATCGCCAACGCAAAGCAATGGAAGACATCGGATACCTGAAATTTGGATATAACAACATCGATATCCCTCTCCTAAGGGAATATTCTACTCTTTAAAGAATCGGAACACAAAATAATCACCAATGGAATTTATTGTTTGAAGAATTTCATGAAAATTTAACCGTCAATCACTGAGAGATTTCGATTTGCGGCTACAGCCGGCGATAGACGGCGATCGCCACGCCGCGTGCTTTCGATTTAGCTGAATCGCCGTTATCGCCGGCTGCTGGTGACTCTCTGCTCTGAGGAGAGCCGAACAGATGAAAAGCTGTTGACGTAATATTACGTCACGTCAACCAATGTAACAACAAATTATCAACAATATTTTTTTTGTAAACACGCAGACACAGGAAATGTATTCTACGGCATTTATCAATCAGAACCCCAAAAATACTGTTATGGAATTCCATTAACATACGAAAAAAATTACTAAAATCAATCATAGTACCTTTTACCGAGCAAAATTGGTGAATTGTATGGCTGATTCGAACTTTACCGGACGATTCCCTTCGTTGCTACTTTCTTATTTACCCTCCAATTCACTAAATTAACAGAGCAAGCGCGAGAAGCCGGTGCCAGATGTGTTTCGTTTCATTTGCATCCTGGCGATCGACGGCTCCAGCGTTCGATGATCGGCTATCGCCGCACTTAAATGAAAAGCACCCACTATTGACATGAAACAATTTTTCTTTGCTATGACTACACCTAACTAGCGGCTTTAAGCCGCTAGAAGTTGGTGTAGATGCACCACATCATTAGCGATAGCGATATATCGAGTACCTCGCAGCGGCCACAGCATTCAATCGCTACGTTTAAACGCTGCTTAAAAGAGAACATCAAATATCGAGATACTAACGTTGACGCTAGACATGCCAATAATCATGATCAAACCAGCATAGCGTCGACAGATCATTTTTCGTATTCAGAGTCAGCATCGGAAACATTATCGTACAGCCCTAATAGGATGGTGGTGAGAAGTATGGCAACTTATCATGTCTTAACGTACGTAGCAAAAACGAAACGTGGGAAGGTTTTGGGAACATTGGTAGAATGTGGCTTCAAAATGAATTCCCACTGAAATGGAAGCAATAGCCATATCCATCTTCCTCAAATAATAGGTACCCAGCAAGCCACCGCGAAGGTGTGGCAGAGGATGGGCCAACACTAGGCCTGTATTCAAATAAAGAGGTCCAATTCTATGCTGGACACTACATTATATTTTTTTTGGTAATCCAAAATACTTGTCATTAAATGAAACCCTCCTGAACAGTAAAGCCTTACAGGGAGAGAGAGAAAACGGTCTCAGCCGTCTCTCATTGTTCTCATCCATAGAAAAAAAGAAAGAAGAACAGAAGATAGCAACATACCACTTACCAACAGTCAATTCCAAAACTCTTTCGTACCACAGAATGATTCGTAGAGGGTGATCAACATCCCATGGCCACTCAATGTTCTATCACTTGAATTTGAAAAACTCAACGACGAAGTGATTGCGCTCTCTCCTCTTTTTTCGCTGACAAATTTGATACGACGGCGTTTTCATTAGTTCGACAAAAACTTTTGTAGTCCATTACCAATGCTTAATCATGCAAGCGAAAAAATAGGAGGAACACCATTACAGCGCCGGTTTAAACGTCGTTCTTGAGATAACGTAAACATGCTGAGAGGCAGCGGATCATTAGCACTTATTTATTCCCATTACCTGTAGCCTTCGATTCTGCCCATCTAATACTAATACTCTGATAGTCTCATTTCATCAATTCATATGAAAATATTTTTTTTCATTCAGCTCATTGGAGAGATGTTCCTCCGAATATCTGCGAATATCTCAACCAGAGCCTGGTGACGGATAGACATCACAAAAATAGAGCGATGCGATGCTTCGGCACTAAAGAATCCAACCACTTGGAAAGCTAACATGGCAAATATCGCGCAACCAGAGGCCACTACTTTCAATGCAAGGGGTTGAAAGTCCAGTTAGCAGAAGGTTTTGAGGAAATTAATGTCATGAAATGAATCACTTCACTAGCTCATAGCTTCCAGAAGGACAGACTGAATCACTTCCACAGACTATCCCCCCCTCCCTTCTCCCCTCCACTCCCACACCACAAAATTCACCATCCGACGGAGGCAAACAATGTTCCTTGACGATTAATCATCGCTCTTAAACCCATTTGTTACAAGCGCAAATACAATATCGTCTTTAAACAATTGAGGCCAGCGAAACAACACCGGGCCATTTAGAACGTGGATTCAATAGCCGTTGTCTCCACTTCCCTCGAACGCTTTCCACTTCGCTAAATTGGAAACCAGATGTTCGTCGCGGCCATCACATAATGGGCGCGATTGCGGGGAAACCCTTACCTAAAGTGATGGGGTCCCATTTCAATTCAGGCAGGAAAGAGTGCAGCTGAATAAGAGAAGGTAATCAACTTTTGTTGGCAGAATAAACGCCCTCAGACCACTTTACGGAAAACAAGAGGACCGGAAAATTTACGTGATTTCCCATCATGTTTTCCTCATTTACGGTCTACTTTTATGCTGAGTACAGCAATGTTGATTGTGCCACAGTTGACATATCCAGAAGAGAAGAGGATTCTTTTTTTTTAAACTCTCAAGACAAGATCCCTGTTTCCCTGAAGGTTCTTTTGTAAAATTCAACGTAGAAGGCTCTCGAATTTTGAAAAATAATGAAGAGTATATCCTCGTAGACATAACTATTTGAATAAAGCTTCAAGTGCCCATTTCGTACTTAGGCGTATTACTGAAGAAATTTTAATATTAAATACCTCTACGAACAAAAGCAAGCCCTTCGAAATGAGAACGTCATTAAGCCATTTGAAAGAATGGTATTCTTCCATTAATTTTATTCTTTATTTATCTTGAACAACATAGAAGCAGGAGACAGAATTTACGTTAAGTATTCAAGTTATTTTATAAAGCTTTCATTTAAAAAACTTAAAGATCTTTCTTACTTGCGCCGCCCTGAAGCGGTGAATACTGACTCCACTTGACGACCCACATTCGAAAATGACTCGCTCAAGAAACGACGCAATATTAAAACAAAAGGACTGATTAAATAAGGAAAAGACTAAGTGATGAAACACAACGAAAGAATCTTATTTTATTGCCCTTTAATTTTTCTTATTTATTAAAATTCATTCTAGCAAACCACCCACGCAAAATAGATCGAAGAGTAACATAATTCCTAACGGAAGTCCATGCTGACACTAAATATGAGTACAATTGGGTGGTCATTTTAGCGTTGCAGTTACTAATTATATAATACTGAGGAAGACGAGGAGGCATGCACTCCAACTTTTGTTCACAATTAGTATCATAGACTGTAATAAAAATACAACATCGTGAGGATAGGAGTATGACAAAATAACAGATACGCCGAGGTCAGAAACGTGGAAAGTGTTAAACTCGAAAATGCTAACAAAGAACTAGACACGATAGACCTATTTTCCGTGATATGAAAGAATAGTATTGACATCCGAAGCAAATATTACAAACATACATATGCGGATCGGAGAATACGAGAGTTAGAGGCTATTAGTTTTATCAATCAAATAGATACGTCATGAATATCTAAATATAAATAATAGTAAACTAACGTACCACAATAGATTTAAAGTAAAATTCAACTCATCTGCACCTTGGCATTATGCATGCCAAGGTGCAGATGAGTTGGAAGAGAAGAAGGGGACTATGATGTAATGAACAGGATGAAGAAATCGACGGGTAAAAACTGAGAAAAAAATTAAGTGGCAATTTGAAAATGGAATGGTGACGGAATCTGATTAGGAAGCATGGGTAGAAGCGGGAAGTGAATGTGGTGAAATAATAATCAAATTTCTGGCGAAGATGGGCTAGATAGGACAAAAAATCTGGTTAAAGCACCACGAGCAGCCTGCGTGTGCAAGGAAAATGCCGGGTGGCATTATTATCAGTTAGAAAGCATTATTTCAAGTCGTTGATTTAATCTTGGAGGCAACCTAAAGTTTTCATTTATTCTATTAATACAAATCAGATGCATGCTTATTACACATTCCTATTTTTATCATGGAAGTGATTAAATTATGCATTACAATTCACAAAATATCGTTAACATTTGCGAATCCCTGGGTGCAAAAATGTACCTCGAACTCATTTCAGCGAATTAGATCGGATGTAATGGAATGAAAGGCTTTGATTTTATTAAAATTTCAGGGAGATTTTTATCTGAAGCAACTCTGGAGAAGACTCACAGAGTAGCTGTTCTAGAAGAAAAACAAAACCAAGGGAAACATTCTTTCGATGGCAAGCAAACCAACTCCCTAGCAAGAAAGGACCATTCTGGACAACATATCGGAAGCGTTCTGGATGAATTTCGACACCACTCCAATGAATTTCTGTGGCGATCATACAGATTATCTGAGACTTTTGATAAGATTTTTTGATGCCGCTCTGGAAAAGTGCTTTCAAAATTACCAAAGGAAATAGGTTTCCTAGCTTGGGAATCAAACCACCGATCTTTGGCTTACCGAGCCAATACGTAGATCACCACACCACTTAGCATTTTGCTGATGATTCCAAAGGCAAGCAAGCAAGTCCATGATTCCGTTCCCTTTCCAGGAAAGCTTTTTTCTCAGGCTATTTTCAGTTCCAATATATTTTATGGTAATTTACTATCCTTTATGTATCACTTAGTTGAGATCGTTTGGAAACGATCCACACATTTTAGTAGAGTATTAAGTCATATTTCTGTGTTCAATCGCCTCTACGATGAAACTATCTATAGCGAAACTGCTGTTAAATCATCAAATCTACCGAGGCAAAACCCGTGAAAATGTAAAATGTAACGTTAGTTTCCCATGGTTTCAAATCCTCCAAATACCATCATTATATGAATGAAGTACAAAGGTAAATATTTGTTTACATTCAATTAATTATTCATATTGACGTAATTGGATTTTAATTCTATATAAGTACACATTATTAATATGAGATATGTTCTTATTCGTTGCTACGGAATGGAACGAGGAAAATCTCGCAACGAAAAAGCTCTTCCTACGACTGGAGTCCCGCTAACATTCAACATTGTCTTTAAAATGAAAAAAAGATTAAAACAAGCTTAAGCAATTATAAGCCACATATAGGGAACAATGTCCTCAATTTACATACCACACCACGTTGACACAGTTTTAATTTAACATGAAGTTCATTGGTTGAGATTAATAAAATTAAATCATCTTTTTGCTATGCTTCTATGAAAAAACAGGGAAAATTTTTCACATCGGGTCATCAATGTAGGATTGACAACCTTTTACTTCACTATTTGGGTCTCCACTTCCATTATTTCACCTTCAAAAACCGGACCTAGAAGAATCAGCAAAAAAGAGTAACCTCATTCGAGGAAGCTCCCGAAAACGAAAGATTAATCACGCTGGAGCATCAGCTCGCTCCGAACCCCCGGTTCCTTCGATCAATCCTCCGACCAATTCTCACTAAATGATACCCGTGACCCAGATAATTATCCTCCGTTGAATCATACCTCTAAATGCAAATAGTAATACAGTGCAATACGGAATCCGAGATTTAAGTTCATTCGTGCAGAAAAGCCTACTCATGTATGAAAGAATAAGAGTAAGCTTCCGAACCAGAAGTAGGGCTTCAAAACGGAGACATCAGCTCATAACTAATGGCTGCTATTTCTATTCCCATGACCTCTCGCACATTATAAAACAACGAGTCTTCGGAATTGATAAATACATGTGCACAACAACACAATCAAAGATTCCGGTGAGTCATAACTTTTAGCATTTTTAACATTGGAGGTACGTGGAGGAAGTAACCATCAACTCTGTCAGCTAAAATCTATTAAAGGATGAAATAGACAGCCGAACATTTTGTCTTTCCTCGGTAAATGATCACTAGGAATGAAAAACATTGCATTCAAATCGAAAGATTTTTTTTTGTTTGGCGGGATAACGACAGATATTGACTACTATCTAATGTATGTATTCATTAGATAATATTGGACCAAAAACACATGCCATTTCTCCTCTAACTGTGTGCTGGCCGCTCATCGGCTCAGAAAACTCGCTTTTTTTGCAGTTTACAAGCTAATTGCTCAGCTGCATTCCAAAGACAATTTATTCTTTCAGCTTCCTTTCCGAACATTGCAACATTTCGAAAAATTCATTGCTGAAGAGTGGAAATAATTTTTCAATACCGGAGCCATATACATTGAGTTTCATTAATTATGTATATATAAATGCATAAGCGTATTGAAAAACCACTTTTACTCTATATCAGTACATTTTTATTATCTATGTATATAATAAACAGAAAACTTTGAACTTGAAGTCTACTGAGCCATGAGGCCAATAAACTTGTAAATTTCTATTAAGAAATCACTGTACCACAGTCACGTTTTTGGGAAAGAACATTTACCACGAAATGAGCATTCCCAAATATATTCATCTCAAAGGAGGAAGACGTTGCCATGCTACAATTAATGATATGCTATAAGATATTATTACTAACTATTTGTGCATATTAAGGAATGACAGAAAATAATTATCAATTTATTTGCTTAGTTATTTGTTAATAGTTCTCCCTAAAATTGTGCAATTGTGCTTACTCACATCCACCATGATATGACGATGACTGAAAATAGAAAGAAACGAGTGGCAATTTATCATAAAGTGGCTACTCATTTGGTAGCCAGTGACTAAGTTGACACCTCTTTAAATTTCAATTTCGGAAAAAATATATCGGAATCAGTCAAAGCTTTGCCTTAGCAACTTTGTAGTAATACAAGAATAGACGTTTATTCGTGATTCAGACTCATTCCAGGAAAGAGATGGTGAAATTCTAAGTTTTAACTACAGTAGCAATTTATTTAAACCAGAACGCAAGAAAACTACCGGTCACAATTTGTCTACGCACACATCTCATTACTGGTGAGCACAATATTAACTTTTTTGCTCGCATTAAAGGGGTTAGTTGACATGCAGCTATCAACATTAGACGGAGCAATACAACCTTACCAATTTGAGCACCTTAAAAAAAATAATTTTCCCACTACTTATATCAACAGTTTTTGCCCAGAGCTTTTTTATAGTCTTAAAATAATCCTGCGACCACCACATTTTCATACGAGATAGACAATCTTTTTCGCAGAAAGCGACGAAATTTTTATATTACGATTTGAAATATATAATGCATCAAATGCCCCAAACTTCAAAGGCGTTGGCAAGATTATCAAAGGGAAAAAATCATCCAATTTGCTGCTGTGCATATAAGTGGGTAATTCCGATAAGTTTTTCACAACTAGTTCGCGAACCTTGAATTCAAAGTCCTTCCCTAAATTTAGAGTTAAACATCGTGGCGCGAGTCCATACATTTCGCGAAATGAAATTTGAGAGGGGAGCATAAGTGAGGCGTACTTCTCCAATCGATGGCCCTTTAAGCCCGCCGATTCGAGTTCCGTCATTAACCCGCGTGTCCTGTTTGATTTAAGATGAAGTTATATGAGATATAACCATTTATCTCTGGGATTTATAGCACGTAAAACACATATACCTTCGCTACAAACCACTGCCAGGGTGTAAGGATGGGGATGACCCCATACCAAGAAAATATTACCGTCGTGTGAACAATCCTACTGTTATGAACCACATCAACTACAACCACACCGGGTTGTACAATTAAGTCCTCAAAATTTACCCACGAAACAAGGCGGCTTCGGCAATGCAGTTTTTAATTCCAAACTACCACCTTAAAGTGTAGAGATTGAAGAAATACATTGCCCAAATAATTTATTTTACACACTAAATATGCATGTAAATATAATATAAGGCTAAACGCATCTGCTTTTTGTTCTTTCAAAGACCCATGTAGACTCGCAGGAAAGGTGTAGAATTTGAAATACCATTTCGCCCTCTGCCGTCGAATGAATGTATTATTAACTCAAGGAATGTGAACTAGCCGAGAATACCCTAGTCATCCGCTGAAATTCAATGTAGTAAAATTTCCACCTCGACCGAAACTCGGACGCAGAATCCCCTGATTCCCGCCTTATACTTTTTCAATTACAGCCTTGGTTACTATCATCTTATTACGTCCCTTGCTGTGAGCGAAAAAAGTACGTTAACCACTTTTTGTTCTATCTAATTTTTACTCTCTTTAAATCGTTCTCACTAAAAACTATCAACAATAGCAGGCACGTAGCAGGAATTTGCTTCGGGGGCTAAGTCTAGCGCAGCGTAACTTGAAACAAGTCAGCCTTACCCGTTCGGTGCCGACATGTTACAAATCTCTTCCCTTAATTTTCAGTGCTATTCACTTTCACAATGCCCATTCTTATCTCTTCTCACTGGTAAATTTCACTGCTCACCTTGTTATGAAGCAGTTAATTTGACCAGCGACAGAACAGAAGTTCAACGCATACATACATATCAGATTGAAAAGAACAATTATTAGCCACACGCATACCACGCATGCATCGAACTAATGATCATGTTTCTAGACACTTAAAACTTGAATTATACGCAGTGTAATCCGCATGATCATGTCCAGTTAAAATCAGAACAACAAAAATATTGGGAAAAAATATTTTCCCAATAAAAAAATTGGGGGGAAGGAGGGGGTTGAAGCCCTAGAAGCTCCCCAATTGGCTACGTACCTAGTAAAGCAAAGGCTCAGAGAATAAGAGAGAAATGTAGCAACGAGTGTCTTCAACGTTCTCCATCGCATATTATATCACAGTTTCCTTTAGGCCGGGAGTGACTATACTTTAACTTCTTTGAACCACACTGGAGGAAGATTGGACCAACTACCAATAAGCATAAGCTATAACGTGTTATATCAACTCCCTTCTACTATTGCGTCACTTAATCAATAATGACTAGATAAAATTTAATTTATCGACACTCTGAAGAACTCCAGCTCAGAATTAATCGATTCACTCTTTATTTTTATACCCAATCACCGCAATAAAAAGGGTCCCTTCTGCATAAAATAAATGTTCCGGTAATATCTCTGTACTCCTCCTAATTCACATAATATCATTTGAATGGGTAGACAATAAAAATGTTATTTAATCATAAGGTGGGGTTAGGAGATAAATAACTGCCTATAAAATACTAATTAACCACAAACGAATTGGATGAAGTGACCCAAAAAGTAAGGAAAGCACACGGAAAATAATGAGAAATTGTTTATGTCGAATTTTGCAGCCCTGTAAATAAGGCTAAAAAAATTATAAATCCCACTGCAGTTAATGAAGATGGTCATATTTCAAGCCATCCCCATCAAATGCGTAATGTAATGAAAAAAGACTGAGCAACAGGCTTTTGTTGCCATTCATCCTTGACAATAGTGTCGCAGGATTCTTTAAAAAAAATGATGAAAAGGACATGCCCTTCATATTTATGTCAACGTACGGTCTGCACTATCATTCTCTATGTTAATTTAACTCCATTATCCAGGAGTTTCATAAACAATGTTAGTCCTATCACGAACCATGAAGTCACCTTTCAAGTCAAGGCATCGGTCGCAACTATCCACGAGATAAACAATCGTTAATTTATTTGATAGGCACTTTAAATCAACACGATTTCTGCGAGGATCAAACGGTAGAATCGACGTCTCAAGTGATTATACCCACCAGTACGCCACAGTTAATGTAATAGCCTCCCATTCATCGTCGTTTAACATGACAGTACTGATACGTGGAATGGCATTCAAGAATGTACATACACGCCAAAACGGTCTCCTTCAACGGTGGATCTCAGGCCGAAACTCGAAGGGTACGCGAGGGTTTGGAATAGCTCGCATATCCTACCCTTGGATCTGCGCCCTGCGACAAGATCAAAACGTACGCTGGGCCCGTCGTCACCTTTCCAGAGCGTCAGGATTGATGAGCGGTCGACGAAAAGATGGTCCAAAAGTAGGGGAGAAAAATGCGGTGGCTATATCTTCTCTCACGTCCTCCCCCCCTCCAAAAAAGATGGAGATCGCTGGCGTTACTTGGCCGACCGGGTTCTCTCATTCGAGGTCAATTTTGGAGGAAAATGGTCGACGTGGTAAGGAAGCTACGGGCAAGAATCTCCAAAGACACATCCTAACTTCTGCCCTAACGTGCTCCTCTGACTCCTCTACTATCACGACTGACATGTCATGAAAAGACTTGGCGTAAAAAAATTTATATCAAGGTAATGGCAGAACTGTGCTTAAAGCATCTCCGACTGTGGTCATATCGCTTCGTATGACCTTATTTAATATTTATGGTTTATCCCATGACTAACATAATCATGTCCAAGGCAGGTTACAAACCCGCAATCTTGGTGTTGCAAATCCGGCGTGTTACCGTATTCGCTACCGCGGCCAGCAAGTCATTAATTTTTTCACTATCCCCAGTTTGCTGCAGTGTTCCACTCGACTCTTGCACGGCTAACCTCTGCATGGAGACTAAATACTTTTCTTTCGCGCCCTTCTGGATTTGCATCATATAGCTTCAAGTAAGTACATAAATTTTAAAAATTAGGTTTCCTTATTAAATAATTAGAAAGCAAATTTACAAAAATTATCACACGAAAAGGCTCTAAAATCCCCAGAGATGAACAGGACGCGATTGCTTCAACCCCACCATTTCACAGCGACTCCGTTTTCAGCCTTTCTGGATTTGGTTTGAATAAAGAAATGCAAGTTGAATGGATTATTTCAAGATCATTTTAATCATTCAGTGTGACGCTTGATAGGGATCGACACAGCAATGTATGTAGTACAAACTCAGCTCGCTTCTTTCGAGCCACTCACGTACCTTTGGATAGCTAAATGCTCCAACCAGTTATGTTACTTCAATGGTCCTTTTAAGGGAGTGGCACTCACAATCGCAAGGCCAGGGATTATCACCTGCCTAAATCTAAGAAAATGGCAACGATGCGTGCGCCGGCAGAGTAGTCATTACAAAATTGCCTCACAAGAGACGCAGGGACGTTAATTACGGACTGCATTCCAACTGTGTCAAGAACTATAGCCAAGCTACTGTGCCAAGTTTATTTGGCGCTTATGTATCTCGTTAGAATTGTTTACATCTTTTTCAGTGCAGCTACGAAGTAAACCTAGCACCGAAAACATGGACTGTGAACGGAGCCCAATCATTAGGTTAGTAAAAGAGATAGTTGATACTTTCTTTAGTGTCATTGTCCTTTTGAAGTACCTACGTGGTTACACTCTCTCTGGATCATTCTGTCTAACGAAAAGAGCTCGATAGAACAAAATTCATCAAAATCATTGTTCAAATGTGCTTCTTCACAAAATGAGATATGTATCTCCGAACTATCTTATGCTATTTCCGGCAATTGAGGACCGGAAACATTATAACTCATATTGAAATCAATATGGAAAAGACAACGAATCGCCATTTATTATTTAAAGTAAGGAGTCGATGTAAACTGTAACTAGGTCAACAACTTCAATCTTATACCATTGCCGTAAGTCTTGAGGTGTATTTAATCCTCGTGTACGCTAAAAATTAAAGCTCATTTACATCATTATTAATGTTGAAATACCGTAGTCTGGAACATGTAGAGATAACTCAGGACAATTGTGAAATTCGCATCGAAGGTGTCTGCAAGGCAATATTTTCCAATCGGAAAGAAGCATTTGCCCTGGCAGAAAAGTGCAGCAGACAAAAATTCCATCTCGCTGTTAATAAACAATCCTTGGCAATTATCTGATTCCGCACAAAGATGGTTGTCGGAGGCGTGGCAGCGGGGTGAAAATATTCATGGAGCATGAGTAGTCAACATTCCAAGCCCGAGGCGAAATAAGCGAGGGATGAGGGCTTTGCGGAGAAGAGTTACGAGAGAGAGGGAGAAAGGGGGGAGAGGGAGTAAAAGGATATTCCGTGGAAGGGGGTTGAGGAGACCACAGCAGATTCGAGGGAGGGAGGGATAGTGAGTGGGGTGGAGCCTCAATTCACCCCGGGTGGTTGATGAAGGGTTATAGCCGGGGGTTTGCGGAGGAGGCGAAGGGAAAGGGGGCGTGTTATGGGGTCGGAAGGAGTGGCGGGTATATTGGGGAGGAGGGATGGTAGGAGAGACCAGAACTTGAGAGAGAGAGAGATAGAGACTGTCACCACCCACTCATGCCGACTGGAGACAAAGGAGCCCGAAGGGAGGAGAGGTGTTCGGGCTAGAGGGGTGGAAAGGGGGAGGGACTGGAGAAAGAGCAGCGGACGGCCCACGCCCCGAAAACCATTCATTCTGCTTCGCATCACACCTAAGGACCCCGAGACCACCTCCCCTTGCGAGACGCACTCCAGCCACAAGAGTTCCCCCAAATCACCCCCCCCCCCCCCCTCCGTCCCCCCTCCCGACCTCTCGTGCCTCCAACCCTAACGCCCCCCCTCCGGGCCATTCCCACAGGCGAACCCTCGCAAAATCCCCCGTCTCCTTCTCCGCCGTCAGCATCCTATCTCCCGCATCGTCACAGTCATCAGTGTCTCAACCCTAAGATTAATTATCTACAGCCAAGTATTCTTATCCTTTCAATGGCAATAGTATCCTGAAAACTCATAATTTCCTTGTCCACTCACAGCCTATAATACTAATATGAGTCATAGTTAATGGACCTTATAATGGTTCATTAAGTACCAGACTCCTTGATCTTCATCATGGACTTTACGCTTATCTTTTTATTTCGGATATCGGGTTAATTCCAACCATGGCAGTCTGTTGGTAATGCACCCGCTTGGCAACCCACGGTTCGTGTGCTCGAAAACCGCCACTGACATGGATGCTCCGTTTAGGTTCGAAATTAAGTTAGATGATAAGAGGTATGCAGTTGGATAACACTAAAACATAATTCTACAACCCCTTAGGCTGGCATAGAGGATATAATAGTGGCATTCCATTCCGAGGGACCGACATTCGCGGAACAGATGATCCAGAGGAAGCCTAGCAATTTAATGGAGTAATCCTGCAAGAGTACCGTGTGGACATAGCTGCAAATTCAGTGATAGGTTCGTCGGATAGGACGCTAAGGCTAAAACCTCTCGGCGTATTCCGGCGTACTAACAGCATAATGCCGACGCAGGGTTTCACTACGCTCTTCCTCACTTTTTGGGAAATTCTACTCAATTCTACTAATTTATCATCACCAACGATCGATCGATTGACCCATCGATCAATCGCAAGGGTGCTTAAGAGTAGACTTCGGTTTCAAGATAATAGCAGCAAAGAAGTCAAGGCTGGAATTATTCAAAATAAGGTACTGCATAAGGATGATGAAGATAAAATGGATCGACCGAGGGACAAACTAGGAAGTGCTAAGACGATTGGGGGAAAATAGGACAGTTCTGAAATCTTAAAAAAAAGAGGGGGCAACTTAATCGGCCACATCATAACACATGATGGTCTGATGAAGACAATCCTCGAGTGAATGGGGATAATGGAAAAGGAAGGCCTCGCACGGGATACATAGAGCAAACAGTGAAGGCTGTGAGGAAAGAGAATTACGTAAATATGAATGGTTGGATAATGGTATAACGGAGTGAGAGCTGCGTCAAATTAATCGATGACTGTTGACACATGATGATGGTTATATTGAAATTATTGATGATAGGGGTTATTGATGGATGGCAAGAACCTAATACCCTAAGACAAACACAATATCCATGTCATGGGAGAGATTCAAACCCGCAAACTTGGGTTCTCTGGCATTACCACCATAACCCTAAAAGTAACAGTGACTTCACACCAGACAAACACACCATCAAAGAAAACATATCAAAAGCTGTTAACTACGTTATAATGTTAGCTCATATAAGTTGAATTCAAAAAGGAAATAAAACAACTTCAATGTCAATACAGTTTCTCCTAACTATCATATTCCGGCATAGACGCTACACAACTAACTGAACTAACTGTATTCAGGTAAATATCTACCTATCCTGAGAGAGAGAAATTACCTCAGTTATTAGTATAATACCGTGATTAATCACGATTACTTTAATTTTTTTAACTTCCTTAACAAGCACGCTGTCAAATACCGATGGAAAGGAATCACAAATATTTCCTGTAGGTACACCATCCTACCGCTATACGAAACGCAACCCTTTCGTTTAATACGCCGTACACTGTGTTCTTTAGTCGTTCCTCTTGGAATTTTATTTTTATATTTTCGATGTGATTTATAACAAAAACAAGTTACGACAGTTTAAATTATACAGATATAATTAGATAAATAATGGGATAGAGAGTTCTAGAGCGTCATTCCTGCAGCGTAAATTTGGGAGAAAAATATATCATATCTGGCTTTAAGTGAATATAATTAAGATAATTTTAATTTCATGGATGCCTTTTTTCATGTCTATATTAATCTCTACACAAAAACGCATGGTTTTAATTATCATTTGTCCCTTTTTGCGTGGTAGGCACTTATCCAGAAATATTTTCATAAGTTTTGTGCACTCTCATCTGACCGTCGTAATGCTATCTTGATGCAGAAGGCTGAGTTGCAAGTGAATTTGCAGATTACCTACCTTCAGTAAATAAGCGTCTAATAGTAAAATCGATAATACAGGAATTAGTAATATGATAGTTTACTAGTCAATGATCCAAGTGCAGTCACCCCCTCCCGCACGCATAAACGTATATTTCAAATTTAAAACTACCAAACAGAAACATGAGAATTTTATTTAAGTAGGGTTAATGCATAAACATTTTTCTTGGCACGACAAAAAATATTACGGTAGAACAAGTATATAGGGGATCCGTAATCACTCCCCGTGTTATTCTAGGTCATTCACTCTGAGTTTCAAATGGAACTGTCTATTTCTGCTCTCCATCAATCTCCTTCGTATTCCGTAGCATTCACTCTTTCATGCCCTCCTCAAACAGCACTTGCTCCCTGATCACTCGAGTGGCCTCATGCCACCGAAGATAATACTCCACGCACCGCTTAATATATTCAGATGAAATCTCCTTCCGTAAGGACAGCGAACTTCGAATTTAAAGGTAGTCTGAGGAGAAATACTGGCAAACTATAAAAAAGAGGAGAAACGATTCTGGCGTTCACGCCAAACAGGCGAGTCCTCTTATTCGGGATTCCTTGACAAAGAATAGGTAAGAAAAAAGTTATTCATTTATGAAGATGACCGCGGGGGATCACAAAATTAGAAAATAGAACTTACGATCGGGCTTAAGTAGTTACTAAAAAGATTCTTGGAATAAAATATTATCCTAAGGGATTTTTCAGGGTTGCAGGAATGAGCATGGATTTTCGCTGAGAAATGGTTGCCGACACAAAGTTCAAATTGGGTTATCGCAGCCTCTTTTTCTTGTCTTGACTTGAAATAAAAAAGAAGTGTTGACGGAAGTCTTGTGAAATTTAATCAGCCAAGGATTTGCACAAACTAAAATCGCATCCGTCCTCGCCATCATGAGTCACCAGGTTGCTTTTCCTTCCGCTGGCAAATGAACTAGTATCCAGAAGCCTTGCTTCTGTAGTAGAAGTTTAAAATTAAATATTTCGCCCAATATCCAGAGTTAACGGCCAACTTTAAAAGTGAAGTTCGTCTATACCATATCCTCTTTTCATTCGGCATTTTATGCTGCAAATTAGTCATTTCAACTTCGCTAATTTAAAATAGTATCATCCGGAAACATTACCCGAGGGATTCTAACCTAATTTTACAAGACATTTTAGGTGGGGGCCACTTACGGGGCCCAATAGTATTTTTACAAATGCCGAATAAAATGAGAAGCTGAAAATGATACTCATCTTTCTGTTCATCCACAGACTTAAATTTATCATCAGACTTTGGCTGTAGTACTAAGGCTCCTAAAGATAAGGTCACATCACACAATCTAAGCTAAGATCTCAGTTCTAACATCCGAATCTATACCGGAGGTGGGAATCAAACCCAAGACAGTTGGGCAGTCAGTTGTTACCGACCTAGTCGCCGAGGTCGGCGTCTTTTAGCACGCTTCATTCTTTTAAAATAATTGATTTCTAGTCAATAATCTTAAAAACTGACGAAATGCATTTGTTTAACAAAGCATTCTTAAGTAAATTCTATTGCTGGATAAATGTTAAGCTCTTCGTTAAAACTAATGTAGCTAGTTAAGCCTGCGCCAATATATTCTGAAAACTTACCACGGCCGAACATGATGATTTAATCAAAATAGGCGTGGCCTCCACACCAGGCCGGATTATGGTAACACCAGCACAACATATTTTGCTTAAGCTAGTGAGCGAAAATATGGTGGGTGGATCGAAGGAAAAATGAAAAAAAAAACGATTCACTCATAACGCGAAAGATTAAAATACACCCTGATATCCCCCTATCTCGAGCGATTTCAAATTTTCGGAGGCGAGGGAAGATATTGAACCAGCGCGCAATATTTCAGACGGACTCGAAAACGCCGCAACTCATATTTCTAATTAAGGTCTTTGAGCGTGGGCGTGAAAACTCTCTCATTGGCATCCGCGTGGATTAATAATGAGTCCGCTAGAACGCAGAGAAAGATAAAAAAAGAAGACGCATTTAATCGCTCACCAAAAAACCTGCAGAATAAATAGACCCGTAAATCAAAATCTTCCACGCCTTTTTTTCTCCCCTTACACACTCTTTCGTTGGATTTCCCTCTCACATTGCCATTTTTCCACCTACCCTTCCACACGAAAAATAAAAAAATTATACGTTTTGGAACATGCTGGATCAGGGTACACATTTTATCTCTCAGCAACGCTCCCTCTTTTGCATACATCCACCCCATTCACCCCAACCCACCCTCCCCGTGCCTCTTTAGAAATAAAAGAAAACTTTAACCCTGCACACTCAATCCAACCCTATTCCTCACCTAATCCACGTATTCACTCACTCACCTTCCAAAGAGGAGCTCCCCACCTCCGCAATAAACCCTCCCTATACCCCCGTGCCCTACTCACAGGCGATACCGTTCCACCAGCCACCCGTCGTGCAACCCTCTCTCTACCATCGAGTGCAACGCTTCTCCCCGCGGAGGCCTTAATTGGAGTGCTGGAGGCCACAAGAGGCAGTTCAGGGCGGAGAGAGGGCAAGGGGGAGGGGAGGGTTAAGATGGTTGGGGGATGAAGCGGGATTGGCAATAATTTCACGGCCGAGGTGTTGAAAATGGGTGAAGTGGGGAGAAGGAGGGGATGGAAGGTCCGTCCTAACTCCCTTTTCATCTCATCCCCTTCCAGACTCACACCTCCCGTCCTCCCCCCTCTCCCTCCATCATCTCTACCCGGCGCTTTATCAAGAGAGTTTAAGGTCCTCGCCGATCCCTTTCAACAGGTCTGTCTCCCCGCAACAAATGGGCCGGCCCGACTACAGTTTATATTCTTGACTTCCGCCAACCCCTCGCGGGACACTAAGGGGACGCTCGCTGCTTCCTTTTATTTTTATCGCGGGTGGGGTGGAAAAAAATTGCCGTCGTCGCGGCGTGAGCGTCCTCCTCCTCTACGTAATGCGTTCTCCTGGAGGCGCCAAGTCCCCTCGCTCATCCCTTTCCATGAAGGGGGTGATATTTTTCCGCCTAGCTCATCTTCGGCAAAGGATTCTCAACCCTCGAGATCAACCATTTGTGCTCCAATTAGAATCCCGGAGGACGTCTATATTTCTCTTATTATGTGTATCTTTTTCGAGAGAAAATTACAATAGAACACAAATGGTGGCATGTAGACAAGATTTATTAACTAAAGAGAGAAATTAGATAAGAATGAATTTTCAACGAATCTGCATTTATAATTTTTCTTCTCTAACTCCATCTCAAGGAATTTAATAGCGATATTCGATGATCTTTGGAGCAATTACAAATTGATAGGGATTAAAAATTAACATTTTCTCACGGTTCTAAGCATCCTTTTCAAAAATGAAACCAGTAATGGTCCATTTATAAGAGAATTGATTGAAAATTAAGCAACAGGGCATTCGTTTACGTTGTTAATCATGCTTAGAAATTTTCAGGGACGAAATATGTGACTGAAACAGGTTTCTCAACAGCCAATAGGTTTTGCAAAAAAATTGGCCTACTAGTTGGTAGTTAGGCCATTGGCAACTCTGTCTATAGAAGCTATAAACTTTATGAGGAATGTGCAACTGCACAATTTCATTAATTTCATGAATTAGATAACATTTGGGACACGATATTTTTAAAGATATATGCAAAAGTTCCAGAAAAATTTGGCCGTTAGGCAAGAGACCAAGGCTCACATAGCATCGTAATAAATTGATAATCAAAGAAGAACCGATTACTGCTAGAATAAATCCCAAAATGTTATAGTTTACACTAATAAATTGTTTACAATACAGTGAAGGATAAAAATGATCAAAATCTTTATTTCTGGACCCTTATAGAGGAATCATTTACATTTTCTCTAATATTACCGCAGAGAAATTCTAGCCGCAGAATTAGGGGTAAGGTACAAAAAATTTAGAAAACCTATAGCTATTTAAAGTTACTCAAATTGATAAAGTGATATCACAATACTTAAACCAAAGACAAACTTAACACCTATGCCCTTGGTGGTATTCGAACCACCGGCCTATAGCCAGTCAGTTCAGTGAGTTTTCGATCCAAATGCCACGGTTAGCTACACTTCGATGTAAATGCGATAGATAGCTGTATATTGTACAAAATTTTATTTTGCTCTAGATTGAGTTCTCCGGTAATAATAGTGACAACATGAAACAGGTAACCATTACTCCAAACGCCATTCTTATACCGGTTTAAATAGCCAATAAGAGTAATCGTACCAATCATCTGCTAGTGACTTTATCAGTATCACTCATTGCCTCCCAAACTTTACTTTGTGTTTGGGTTCTGGTGGAAAATCCCCGAACGGTAGATAAAGGTGAATAATGACTCAATTTGGCATACAGGAACGAGCATGTTCCCCCAGTCAACTTGGGCAGAGAGGCATAAATTATCGTGAATCGAACAATGGCTAATTATCTCCTGAAAATGAAGTATTCCTAAAAATTGGTGTTTTAAGCGTTTTATACACAGGTTTACTGTAATTACTCAATTACTCTTTGATGAGTTTTAGTATCTCAACCGTCAAAAAAAGGATATCTGGTTTTAAAAACACCATACTAAAGCATAATTTAATCTAATTGCATACTTTTCGTCCAAGTTATTCATAACTCAATTCAAAACACACGACCTTAGTTGCGAGATAAAGGCGAATGAGCCAACAGTCAATTCAACAATTCTAAGTAAACTTTAATTGTATTTATAGAAACGCACATCGAATGTTTCAATCTGTTGTGTTCCCAATATTTTCATTCGTACTGATAATTTGCCTCTATCTTGATTGCAGAAAAATCAATACTGTTATATTGATTGATTTAGCAAACATACTCGACAGTATCAAGATACTCTATGACGTATGGTGAAAGAAAACGAGTGAAATAAAACAATAATAACACCAAATCTAAACGCTATACACTGAGATTAATGGTAGAGTAAAAAATAAACGAACGAACAGATGCTGATGGATTCATCCGTCAACAAAAACGTCACGAAGCGAGGAAAGCTCTTGTGTTAACATTATTACCTACGCACCAACATTGTCTTAGGCATTACATTCCATTATCATTACATCCCATTTAGATGTATCTATTAACGAGTCTCAACCAATTCTTTGATTTCAATTACATTTCAAGACGTATATTATAGGTATTGTTAAATTCATAATGGTATTAAAAGCAATGATGATTTATAAATACATAATGATTTATTAAGGCAACTTTTAACATTCTTCACTCCAAACGAAAGGTTTTCTGCATATCCATTAAAGCCTTTAGAGGTGTCGGTGGAAATCTTTTTATACAGATACTAATTTCAAAATACTTTCGGTATCCAAAAATTATTAAAATAAAATAAGTGGTTCAATTAATAAAATGCAGTGAATTGCACTGCAATTTAATAAAATGCAGTTCAATTCACTGCAATTTATTAAAGATGATAAAAAAATACGTCCTCAATTTTTAGCTATTAAAACCATTATTTTGGGAAAGAGTAGGTAACTTTAACTAAAGTAATGAATCAACCGGTTATTTTCAAAAATGTCATGAAACAAAATGGGATCGAGTCTTAAAAAGTCAATTTTGAACATATATGAAAGCGAATACTTGTTGGTTTAATTCTGAAAATAACTCAATCGATAGGCATGGAGCCAAAATATACTGCAATACGCTAAGGGCCCCGCTAGCAATGCAGTGAAAACTATTTTGGCTTAATAATTCCGCCATTATGAGAATTTAACTGACATCACTGGCGGAATGTAAACGACGGGAATAAAAGCGAAAATAAAGGTATTTCTATTTCACCTTTTACGCTTTAAACAAATTAGCTCAAAGCTCAATGAGACAATAGGAGATACTGCCGCTGCTTGCTACTGCTGAAGAAGATTCTTCTATGATTTCTATGATTTATCTACTCGACGCCGAAAAATATGTTAATATATTTAATTATATTATATATAACCAATGAAGACTGTTTTGTTACTTAGTTTCATCCCAGGTTCTATGACAAAAACTGTCGCCGTGGAGTATTCTTTGCCAATATTTTCTTGCCCAACCCTTACAACTCCATTTCAAATCAATGCTAGGATACGTTGAGTACGGTTAATTAACCTTTCAAGCCTTTTATTTTATTTGGGAAAAAATCGCAGAAAGCAGAACAAATACTAAGGGCAGGGTGGTATAAGTCTTCATATCCAGGTATGTATATGTATACAATTCAAGGAATAATTGAGCGATTAACAGCCGCAATACGTGAAAGTAAGCCTGGTTAAAGCTTATTACTGAGAGCCTCACCGCAGACCTCGCCCTTACAACAGCAGTAATCTGTGCCTTCTTCGAACAGCATGAGGATCCCCTCGAAGTAATGAAGGGCCCTGGCCTATTGCTGTAAGTTTATTGGTTCGATGACCGAGCTAGAGACCTCCTCCTCATCCCACACTAAGTTTGCCCCGCCCCTTTTCGGCCTGTGCCGTTTTCATCACGATTCCAGGAGCGACGTTACGCCTGCAAGCACGCAAAAGCGGAACTGGAATGAGAGGTATCTCGGTGTTTCTAGGGTCTCGGGAGGCCTGGATTCCTGGGAATCCGCTTCCTTGTGCACCGCGGCGATTTTCACAGATGCGAACATTTTAGCTGCGGTGTCGTCGAAACCAGAATTTCAAATGTTTGCCCGTTTCCGTTGCCTCCGTCTGCTACCTACTCATTGACATTTATTCCCACGACCACGTGTTAAAAGAAAGCATAGCAATAAACGTTTATATGAATGTCAAGGATGCAAACTGCATGCCTATCATGACTTTAAAGTAGATGACTTTAAGGATGCATGCATTTTAAAAACTTTTCAAGATTAAAATTAGCTTATGAATATGTTGCTTGAAATTTGAAATATTTTTTTTTGTGTACTATTTTAGGATTATTATTTTAAGCTTGAGTTTACTTCATTAAAACATTTATTTTTTTACTTGAATGGGCATTTTTTCTCATTTTAAATACGCAATTAGTGGCATAAGGCTGCTGCTTTCAATCGTTTTTTATGTACATAATCTAATGCATTTTAAAATATTGCCGATTAAATTTACCGGGAACAGGCTAATCCGAAAGTAATATTATTGTAGAAAGGTAATATAAATGAAAATGTGAAATTGAAATAAACTTTGATGGCATTGTGGCTATTCGGCTATGGCTTCATAACCATTAGAGATGAGTGCATATTTACCAAAACCACTTATAAATTTGATTCTTTCACAAGAGAATAACTGGAAGACTCATTTATCAGCAAAAAAAAACACAAAAAAGTTTTTTTTTATTTTGTGAAAGTGATGGCTCTTAAAATGGATGCTGCGCTTTATTTATCAATAGGATACAAATGAGATAGCAAATTAACAATATGGATATGCATAAGAATATTACCACAGAAATCAAGAGCCGAAAAGCGTGTAACCGTAAATATTCGGAAGGATTAACATTCTTTTTCATCAAATGAATGGTGTTTGACGTATGTGACCTATTCTAATTATTCCTAAGTACGTAGGAAACAAAGACGTTTTCCGGGCTGATTTAGTCAGTGTTTTTACTGTGCTAAGAGGCATTTCTGCAGATATTAATAGATCAGTAAACGTTAAAGCAAATTCGAACAGGGGTTTCGAAAGTTTCATTTTCTTATAGATGTTGGGAAAACCCGCAAAACGTCGTTTTAAATATTTCTGTATCAATAAAACCACTGTCGGCATTCTTTTTCAAAGCTATTGCTCTAATTAACAGTTGAAAAACTGTCTCTTACTCTTAGCAAAATCAAAAATGCCATGCGGAAACATGGTATTAACGTAACCACCACATGAATGTTGGTTAACGCTAAATATACATTACCAAACCAGTCCTAAGACATTTAATTATAAACTATGTTAGATAAATGTAAATGTATAAACATTCTAAAAGGGTATTTTAAGAGTAAAATGGAAACTTCTTTTTATTCAACTGATCATTCATTTGCCGAACCCGAGAACCAATTTTCTGGTCATGATAATATTTTTCCATACCATGTGCTACCTTGTTGTACTGTATTAACACAACCGTATGCACCCAGGAAAAATTCAATCATTCAATCGTCCCAATTTCAGAGTGCACCAAACATTAATTATTCCCACAATTCACTTTATTTCCTATTTCCTTCTAACTGCAGGCCACTGAGTGCCGCATAATCATTCATTTAGGTTTCATCATTATTTCCTCTTAGCCATTATTAAACGAAGCGCTTGGGGGTGCATGCAGCTTTTTTTTGGAAGTTATTTAGTGGTCACATTTTGGTAGGAAATTTAGAGCTCGTGTGTCATTTTTTTAATTCCCGGAACGGAGTCATCAATTTTTTTTCAATATGAATAGTCCTTATGGGCACGAACTCAACTAAAAAGCAATTTTACTGCATCGATAATCACCAGCAGATAGGTAGGTATGTACATGTGTACACTCACTCAGATGCTTCATCCAAGCTGTAGGGTTTATTCATAAATCACCATTGCAACTGTCACACTGTATAAATTTTCTTCCCATTTTTGCATGGACTGTTTAAAATTACAACTACCACATAAAACATATCCGCTTTACAAGTGCAACTATGACAATGCGATACTCTAGAGTACTTATTGTGCTCTAAAATTAAATATAGTTCACAGTAACACCATGGCTTGATTTCCGAACCATTTCTCTTAATATATTTCATAGTCATATTTTTACCTCAACTTCAATTCAAACGAAATTCAACGCAAATTCAAATTAGATATTTTGAGCATGAAAAGAAATTTTAGAGTAATCTTATGTTGGTGAAAGATTGTATGTTAACTAGCGAGATAAATTAATCGATACATCGAAGTAGTTAATGGAAATATAAATATGTATTTCCGAATGGAGGTAGTCAATTGTAAAAAATGGTTAAAAATCACAAAAATCAAGCGTGAGCCTGTCAATAATCCAAAATAGACGAATTAGTAAAATACAAATGAGCACTGAGGTCAAAGCTAAAAAAGTCCTTTCGATTCAACCTCAAATGATGTTTTCTCGTAATACTGTTCCAATTTATATCAGCGGAAAGAAAGTGTAACATCAATACGTAATACTTCAATCTTAAACCATGTGATAAAAATATTTCTTTCTTCCGCTTCAATTGCTCCATTATCAGATGTGAGATTTAGTTGCTACAACATTACGGCAGAAGCATTCTTATCCTCATGTTGGATAAGTTAAAAAAAAAAAAACTTTTCAATACTTCCTTCCGCCATCCCCGGATAAAACCCTTCGCAAACGCATTGTTCCCAAAGGACCGAAAACTTTTTCTCAAATAATCCCTATTTTAGCCTAAATTTTTCCCCGAAAAGGCCAAGAGACTAATAGAGTGATGTTGCACTGGAATTCGACCAACAACACTCTTAGATTTTCCCCCACGATTCAACGAAATACGTCGTATTTCCGCGTCATAAAATATCAACTACGATGAAGGAGATAATATCAAATACGAAAAAATGTTTATGTTAATTGGTCACCCATGAAATAACAGAGATATCCAGAGAAATTTCTGTTTTTTCTCTTGTTAAGAGCAGTGGAAAAACGGATTCAAGCTTACCGAATCGAAGAGCACACACACAGACCACCAGGCCCCGTCCTCTTCAAGTGGGGAGATGAGGTGGCACGGGAAACACTTCATCCGATACATCTTGAAACTTTTCCATGGATCCTCTCCCGCTGGGCAAATCCTGGAGTACACACACACTCACACTTATCCATCGAACGTTCGGAAAGTAGGGCGAGCGCTTACAGTTTCCACCGATGCCGGGAACGCTTGGGTCCACTAAGCCCCCCTCTCTCCAGGCCCGGCTCGGTTCGATTCCGATAAAGAGGCAGCACCGCCCCAGTCCTCGAAAAGTTATCCTCACTTGACCTCATCTCTCTCCCTTCTCTCGACAACACAACACCGCCGTCGCCGCCGCCTATAACTGCAACAAGGGTGGACACTGGGAACCTGAAACGACAAAGCAAAGAGCATAATAAGGATGTGTAAACTGAGGGAACGCGAGAAAGATTCTGGACGGGAGAAGGAATGATAGTAAAAATGCTCCTGTCATGCAGGTACCTTCTCGTAATCTCGGAGTCTCTTTCACGATCTCATGCAATAAGCCATTGGAATTGACCCATTGGAATAATCGATTGTTGTCTAAAACCAACATTTCGATTAATCATTTCCAAACTTAAAGTAGCGTTTATACGCAGCACTTGACTGCTATGACAGTCAACTGCTAACAATTGTTAAGCCACACTCGCATGTGTAAATAAAAACTGCTATGCGAGTTCAGGTCGATACTGGACACATTTCGAACACTATCGATCCACGTTCGAGCTATTAGCAAAGTTGAAGCCCGTCTACTTTCCAGCGGAAATGTATCCAACACAATCGCAACAATCGCCAACGAAAAGCAATACACGACGTTTGATATCGGGAATCTGGATATAATAACAAGGATTTCCCTCCCCGATGACAAGATTCTACTCTTTAAAGAATGGGAACAAAAGATAATTGTCAATAGAATTTGTTGCTTGAAGAATTTCATGTAAATTCATTTTCTCAAAAAGAATTTCATCAATCACTACTGAAATGAAACTTTTTATTTGTTATGACAACGCCTGAATAGCGGCTTTAAGCTGTTGGTGCAGACGAATCATTGCAGTAGCGATATAGATACATCGCGCATCTCGCGCCTCATAGCAGTCAACTGCTACGTGTAAACGCTGCTTAATTCTCTCATAAATACTTTCACTAGAAAAACAGTTAAAAGTCACCAAAAATTACCTTATTTTTAAAAGTAAAACATTATATCACATATTCTGAAAGGAATTACAGTAAATCAATAGTTTCTACAAAATTCCACTCTATGACATCTATATCTGCGTGGTACCCTGCTAACCACCACGAGGGTATGTAGCATACAAGAAAAGATAATCAACAAAGGAATGAAAGATTATCATAAAAATTTATTAACATAAAATTATTTAACTGATTATCATAAAATTACTTTACCGTTAAATAAATACATTTTCGGACTTTGTCGCGAGAATTTACGGGTTTGTCCAAATGTTGTCTGGTAACAGCCCGAACCGTGCTGGTCACGAAATGTCGGCCTGTTACCAGACAAAACTCGGCAAAACCCGTAAATTCTTTCGCTTCACGGATGGCTGCAAAAGCTTCAACAAAGGAATATTAAATTATTGCATATCCAAAGAGGTATTTCGTTCTCTTTACACTATTATTTTACAAATGAAAACTTGCAGCTTTCTGTGGTGTAACTCAATTATTATAATGGTTGTAAAGACATATCCACTGTTTTTCGCTATAAATGTATTCAATAATACCAGCGAAGAACATAAATAAAAATATCGTTATTTTAAGGCACTGAAGGTAAAAGAATTTGGAATAATATTACGATGACGTTGTTTCCTCTATAGTCCTCCAATCAAAGACAAAAATTATAACAAATAAGAAGATTAATGTTGTAGGTAAAAGAATCATAGGTATTGACAGCATACATAAACATAGTGCGGTTAAAGTAGATAAAGTAAAAGAAGGAAAAGAAACAAACTCAACCTCTCACGCCTTTTGTGTTAAATTCTCCGCATCAGCGTGAAAATTTGAAAGTGAGAATCATAAATGTAGCTAGCAAAATAGAAATTAAAGAATGCCTTAACTTTAGCTCTTACGTATAATTATGCCACCATTATTTCCTTGCCCATTCTAATGGGATTCTAATTCCCCCTGCCACACACCGTCGCGGTGGCTTGCAGGGTATTGTGTGGATGTAGATGAATGGAAAATGTGGTAATAAAACAGTATTATGTGGTGGAAAATGTGGTTGAAAACATTATAAGTTCAGAAAACTTTAGAACGTTTCTAGTCATCGCAGATCAGCAATGGCCGCCAAACATGGCCTCGATGGAAAGAAAATTCCTGTGCTCAAGTCAACAGAGCAAAGAGTGATGTCAAACACTCTAAATCATAAGATTATTCCATATACGGAAGTTTCAAGAGTCATCTCAGCCGAAATATAGCATCACGCAAATATTTACTGCCACCTCTGCAAATAAATCACCGCGTGCGTTGACAGAAAGGGAACTCACGACTTGGGCTGACAGAACGCTTGAGAGGCTTTTATCGACTCTTTGTTTGCGTCCTTAAGCTTTTTCGGTCTATTATTCGCACTCAATTCCTTTCGATCTCCCTATTGTCAGAGGTCTCCCTAGTCTTCCTGCATCTTTTACGAGGCATCAGTACGATCCGTGGAGCACTTGGCACAACCCACGTTGTTAACTTACTGCCGGATAATTCTGCAAATGTTTTCTACCGAAAAATATTGGCAGGGAAAGGCGACCAAATGCTGAAGTAAACTGCGCCATTTAAAACGGGCAGGGATAATGAGGAATCTGAATCAACCAATTGTTATAGCAAGACGATCAGGAGGTTCACATTTCAATCCGACGAACCGAGTTCTACCTTGAGGTGCTTTCTGCACAATATTAAAATAAGGAGCGCTAAATCTCTGCTACTTCCGGATAATGAACACGGTCCCTCGAGCTTATAGACCTCTAACGAAATCTGAAACGTCACAAACGTAGAATCTTGATTTAACAGAAACCAAAACCCGGTTAACATTGACAGATTAAGTTTTCAAAGAAAGGGTATGAGTTTTGAAGGTAACTGCAAAGTCCTTTCATCCTATTAGTTTATCGCATTTAGTAATGCACTTTTCTTTGGAAGCTTGTTTATACTACAATTCATAATAGCCTTCGAGATTTCTCCACGCGAATAGCTATTCACTTCTTTAACAACAAGAAATGTCGAACAATCTTGCCTAAACGAAGCCCTAAAATAATCCGGCGCGTTATTGGCATGACTACCATGTTTGACATTTATAATTTTTCATGTATAATCAGCTATATGTTGCATCATATGTGCAGGGATAATAATTTTTCCTTTTAAAATACGTATTTTGTACTGCCAGAACTGTCTGGAGAAAACTCGCAACCTTTCTGAAGAAATCTTCTAATTCTAGGTGGCTAATTAGAATTAGAACGGGGTTCTCTTTCCAGGCAAACTCTTCATCAATTTCCGCCAACTAGATTCCTTCACGACTTCATTTCCCAGACAACTGAACCGCCAACCACCGATACCAAATAGAGCAAAAGGTTACCACATGAACCGCGTGTCCCGCACACACCAGACAACAAATTTGATCCATTCTCGTAAACCGAGATAGGATTATCGGCTTCGCTTGGTATTGGGGAGGAATCCCACCCTTGTTCTCGCACCCAAGAGCCCTTCAAATCAAATTACTGAGAGCGACCCCTGCCTCTAAAAGCATCAAGTACCTCCTTCCCCAACCATTCCTTCTCTCACCTTCTTTGATGATGAAGTTTGGTACCATCCTCCTTTCTGTAAATTTTTTGCGTGACTTTCCGCCGAATCCTCTAAGCGACCGAGTGCAACTCTTCAACCATTCTTACCCAATGTGTATAAATCTTCCCTCGAACCGAAGTCCTCTCACACGTCCTTGTACCGTTCGACGGCGAAAGCGGACGAACTAATACATAGATGTGAAGGGAAGGCACACAGAGCAGGTTTTTACAAGGAGCAACATCAATCCACCCACGCGTTCTTTTCGCCCCGATGAGCTGTACGTGGGGATGCGGAGGTGTGAGTTCTACACCCCCGCGTACGTAAGGAATGTAATTGGATGAGGATGAAAGGTGGTTCTATCCCTTTGTAAAAGTAAAAATACATTTCTTTCTCTCAACGGGGTATCGAACTGAAATATTTTCGCTCAGGTGCTTGTTCCGCTTCACTGTTAAAAATCAAATTCAGTTCCTTTACGGTTTTGAACCGTTTTTTTTTCTCTGACCTAAGAATTTGATTAAGCATCACATATTGCGTGACTTTAACTTGCTCAGAAAAATTCTTCGCAAAGATAATATTAAAAATAATTACATGAAAATTAATTACTTCTCTTTGAATATTTGGTATGCTGAGGGTATCGTATGACACACTGTCAGTGCAATTCAATGTGCATTCGAGTTTGGATACAAATAGGCCAAGAAGGCCACCAGAAAACCTAATCACACCCTACTTCCTCTTTTTTGATTTTGCGTCATTTAATGGTAAATAAAAATTATAGAAAAGCATTTTAATATCAAAGTAACAGGTGTAGCTTAAAAATTACCGGTTTTAGACGGAGTTCGAGTAAAGCGCCTTGGTAAACTCGCAACTCAAAAGGCAGTTGCTCAATTACAACCCAAGTTTTTATAGGCATTAGAGAGATATGTTTGGCATACATATTCTAAGTATCAGGTTTATATCCTCATCGTGAAAAAGTTGCATTGTTTGATTGCACGGGAATTTGCTGAGTAAGCCCAGTCTTTCTTTAACATTCTAAAATGGGCCTGATATGGTACGAGGATTATCCAAGTCTGTTTGTTGCTGTACGTATTTTCCGTTCAGTCCTGATGCGACAACCAGTCTCTCGATTCTAGTATTCTTGAAGGCAACTTTCTGAAATTATCATTAAATGCCAGTCTACACATAGTAAGGAGCTATCTTACTACAAAGATCACTTAGCTATGGATAGGTTAGACCCGACCCTGGGTGGAAGCACTCAGAGCAATGTTACCCTACATCTTATTCTTACATTTTTTCTGGATAAAATATTTGGTAAGTAGTCACATTCGGCACAGGGAAAAAAACCTAATTCAATACTATTTTATTCAATGATTATTATTTGCTCAAAGACATCTCGTCTCCAGAATGACAAATTCTAGATAAAATTAATACCAATATTCCCACGCCATTTTGATTATTTTCATCGAAAAGGACAACAAAAGGCGCACTTAATGGGTAACAGCAATTCTTTCTACTAATTATTTATGGTAGATACTTCAGTAGGAAGAGATAATAAATATTCCCGTATAACATATGTCTACCGTGATTTCACTCAACAATTCCCGGAGAAACTATTTCTGAACATTTATTTTTTTGATAGCTAGCTATAACCAACAAGAGATTGATGCAATTATAAAAGCTGTTAAATTTTAGAATAGCAAAAGCTCCACAGAGAAAAAAAATCATTCTCTATGACCGGGACTCGAACCCGGATACCCTGATTTCAGGTAAATCTATGATGGAATGATTTTTTTCTCCGTGGAAATTCAGCTATAGTGCAATTTCAACGAGTAACACGGTTAGGGTACTCGCGGCCAGTTCGCGGTCTTTCAATTTGTTAAATTTTAAAGTAAAGGACTTTCAACATGCGTGAGTGACACCACTTTTAATTCTATTCCTAATATCTCGGACTTAATCACTTCATGTATATATTGCAAATGAAACATTGCTAACTTGGTTAGCAGCATACGTTTTTTTCGTGCGCAAAGTAACGTTAAACGTCAATGTATTACACACATTTCACCGAGAGAAAGCAAATTAGGCTAAATAGCTCTAGCACATAAGTGTACGTGACTCTCGTTGGCTGCAGTGGCTAAGATGGCAGAGATTTTTCTTTGGTATAAAAGGAGTACTTTGTGGAGAGCACTTCCAAATCAGTCCTCTGTCCTTCCAATGGTACGTTACACTGCCGACCACTCGAAGAAGATTAGAACACTACCTTTCCTTAAGAGCAGGCTAATCCGACGTCGTGTTTCTCCCACCTTTCCTCCGTTCCCTGAAAAATACCTACCCCTACCGAACTACCCACTTTTCCTTAACGGCGAAAAATACCTTAGCGGTTATTCAACTCTCCTGAATAGCTAATAACACAGAAAAATTCTGCATTCGAGACCCAGATCATAAGTTAATGGTGAATGATTAAGGAACTGATTATGATCCCATCAACTGATGTACTTATTTTGGCTTAATATCCGGCAGCCATTTCCCTTTACAAACTCAAGAATTGCGAGCTTTCGGTGAAAAGTCAAAATAGATTTACCCAAAAAGCAAGATTTTCTTGATAAAAATGAGAAAGAGAAAAAAATATGAAAAAGAGAAGAATGAAAACAGAAAATAGAGGCAGGGATTCCGATCAAGGTAGATCTTTTTTTCTCCTCAAAAATCTCGCTATTATATATTTTTCATACAACTCCGTAAAGGTTTCTCGTAACTAATTCGCAATTTTTGTATAATTACGGTACTCGGTTGATCGGCTCTAAGTTTCCTCTCATGTTCCAGTGCATAATGTACTCGCCAGAGTGTTCTGGTAGAATGGGGTTTCCCACGTTATTGAGACTCACATATTTTCCTTCGGTTATCTTGACAGCAAATTACATTTCTTGCCGTTTTTGGGCTAATGCATAGTAAATGGGGTATCATATTTTCGAGGCGATCTTAGAATCAATTCGTGCCGAAATTTTTGATCCCGCGCCTCATATAACAGCACATTTCTTGTTTTTCTTTTTAAGATGCCATTCTAGGACGGTACGTCGTAATGAGCGCACAATATTATGGGACCATTCCAATAAAATAGTCATTGCTCAACAAATTTTAATAATTATTTCTTCTTTACATTCATTCAACAAAGTTTATGTAAATATCACGCATAATGCTAGGCGAATACCTATCCCCAATGAATCAGACTGAAAACTAAACTAAAATAAAAGTAAATATCTTCACAAAAGTCACAAACCAAGTCAATAATAATAATATCCATAGCCTTATCACAATGAAGACCACTAATACTCAATCGACCTCCAAAAAGAGGAGCAAGCGAAGAACAAAATAAAATAAAAAATCAACGTAAAAAACAAAAATACTCATAAGCAAACAGACCAATAAATAAATAATCAATAAAATTATTTCTCCCTTAGGAGGTTCCCCGTGACGTATGATGATGAGGAGGGAAGATAAAAGGCTAAAAAGCCTTGTAGAAAAGAAGAGAGAGCCAGGACAAGGAGATATGATTTCTCTAGACCTCTTTGAGTTGTGCATCAGGACACAGCTCGAATAAATTAAGCAAAAAGTTATTTCCACGCACACGCAAAGCGTGAGTCGTTGACAGGAAATTGTGACAACCTGAGCTGTTTATGACGGGCTCCAGCATGAAAGGTGCACTGGCGCCAACCATGCATAGTGCTAGACGGGTGCGTGCATTTTCCTGTTAAGCCAGCGATAATGAACAACCACTTCGTTCCACCGATCGTGCTTCCTTAAAAATAAATTGCGCCGAGGCATAAATTGTAAGTAAAACCCGAAACGATAATGAAAATCGTTTAAAACAATCTTTCGATACGCTTGCCGGAAACGTTTAGAGTAAGCACAAGGATCTTGACTCAAATTCACATTACTAAATTTGACAAAAAAAGGGATAAGAATTATTTCGGTATTAGCGAAGAGTCACGGCCTCAATCCAATAATATGCGCAGCGATCAACATTCCGCGATTTCATTAGATTGATAATGCCTACGTTGCAATATTAGCCCAGCAATTATTCAGGAATAAGATTAAAATACTCTCCTTAATACCTCTCTTTCAATTAATTAAGTTTGTACCGCTGGAATAAGCGATAATATGCAATGTTAATTAACTACACACGATTTAATAAAAATTATGTAATAATTATAATCAACAAATTTTGCTATGCAGATATTCTAATTGCAAGTAAGATAGGAAAACCTTCACTACATTATGTAAATTGTTGTGTATATACATAAAAGTCAACTCTCCATTAGATTGTGTAATTAATGCATACCAATATGATAAGGAAATTTGGCATCATTTATTTGAACGAATCTTTCAGGTTCTCAATTATAAACCTAAACAATAAAAAATAGCCTAATCATTTGCTGCACACAATAAGGGATTTACCCAATCATGGAAATGCTAACATAATTTTTTGTGTAGGTCCCAAAAAAACTATGCTCTCCTGGTAACGCATCAGTAGTCTTGGGTTTTGAGTGTTCCAAAGGTTAGGGTTGTATCGTCATCTGCAGGGTAACCTTGTGTTAATTGTTTCCTATACACTGATGCACATAAAAGTCAACTCTCCTTTAGATTGTGTCATAAATGCATACCAATTTTATCAGGAAATATAGACGGTAACGGGTGAATCTTCATTGAAGTATCACCACATAGAATGTCACAAAATGATTTAGAACTATGTATTAATTAATATTAGTTAGTATATTAGACGCTAATTTATAAGTTCTCGGGTTTTATGCTGTCTCCTAAATATGAGTTGGAAACAATTCTGAATTTAACTAATAAATTCTCGGCCAACCACGAAGTTGCTTTTCTTCCTGTCTCAAAGTCAAGAACAGCAACAGCATTGACTCAGGAATTTTTGCTTTAATTTCATTGTATGCTAAGATAGCATTCTGTTGCCATGGTTGTTAAATATAGAGAGCTATGATTACCAAAAGATACATTTCAAATTGTGCTACCAGCATATGAACTAATCTACCAGATCGGCCTCTTAGAGGAAAAGATATGTCAGTGCAAAAGAATCTTAAACATATTGAAGGGATATTCCCCGAACATGTGCATGGTGCTCAGAAAAGGATATAATTCACACGCCTTGACGTGACACTTGGCACACACGTGCGTGTCGTTATTGGTACTGCCATGAATGAGCCCTCAAAAGATCTGTCATTCCTCCACCGAACCATCACATGACCAGGCGAACCTTCGCGTTGAGAGTGAAGAGGAAATACCAAAGTGAAATGATGGCTGTTGATAAGGGCGAAATGGAGCCTCAAAAAATAAGAGGAAGCGTGCTGACGGAGAGAGAGGAAGGGAAATGCCTGTAAAAGCAGGTCATTGGGCACGTGGAAGGGTGGGAAAATCCAACACAAGGGTATAGCAGGGAGGGATGGAATGGGAGAAAGGTTCGGAGTGAGGGAGAGGGCGATGGGGTGAATGAGGGGCGGAAATCATCGAAGTCCCATTAAGATCACCCTTGACAAGTAATTAGCGGGGGGATTAGGAAATGTTCCTAAAAGCTTTACGAACGCGTGTTCCAGGCCTTTCCATTTATTTTTTTTCACATCACCTCTCCCAGCGAAGGAGGGTTGTAATGTCGGTAGGGAGTAGGGGTCAGAGATGGGTGATAACGCGATGGTGAAAGGTGGAGCCGAGGAAAAGCCAATGACCGTACACAAGATATTTGAGAGAAATCAGGAACCTTAGGTACCCCCTGCGATAACAGCCTCCGTATCTGCACTGCGTATATGCGCGTAGGGAATTATAAAAACGCCACCGAATGAACTGGATGAAGGAAGCAAAAGGTCATATCCTCCATCTCTTTTCCCTCTGCTGCATGCACAATCAAAATGCCGTATTTGTGTCTGGATGCTCAGAAAATTGTCTGCCACTTACAACAAAAAAAAAGTAAACTATAAGCCATAAAAAGAGTGAATGTATACATGGCCTCAGATAGCAAAGCAAAAACGACGTCATGTGATTTACATTGATTCTTATCAAACGAATTCCAACGCTTAGGTAACAAGGGCAAAAAAATCATTTCATCTGCTCTGAGTTAAATGGCTCATTGCCTAAAATTATTCCTATCCTCAATAATCCAGTCTTTGCTCCTCATTTTTTTACCTCCATACCATCAATATTTTCCCTCTATTTCCTTTAAGATGTATTCTGCCTTTCTAAGTAGTTTTCAGCATTGGATTGCATGAACTAAACCCTTCATCACTTCTTACCAACTTAAGTGACTAAAATAATTCATTCAAAGGTTTTTCCAATAGCTGATCTCATCCTTCTGATAACTATAAAGACTAGAATGGTAATGCAATTCTATATTCTATCACATGTGATGGACGAAAAAAATATCACTAACGAGAGAGTAGAATTCACAAAATTCCAATGGTTGATGATAAACTTGAACGCAAAAATACTTTAAAGCACCATAATTACGGCAAACAGAGAGAATAGTCAGGTATTACTCTAAAATACTCGTGAAAGCACATGTCTCACACTATTTACGTTAATAAAGAAGTAATGAAAAACATTTCACTGTCCCCATTTACAAGGTATGTATCTGAAATACCGTCTTTAACAGAGTCCGGAGTCACCTGCTGATCGATAAATTCCACCTCATTTTATTCACTTGCACTCGTGAAAACTCGATGTGGCTCGGATTCCACCGGGAAACTTTTTCCGCGTTCCTGAGTCGTAAACGCACCTCTAACGGCGTACTTTGAAGAGCATACGTCGAGGACTTGCATTCGAGTGACGATTTTACGCGTCGAGGATCGTCGAAAACGACCTTTTACTCTTCGAACCTTTGAATATAGGGTCTACGCAACACCTAGTGAAAAGTATTCGTCTCCAATTCCAAAGGCTGGAAACATTAGCGATTTTTTCCTCATGGCAGCACTTTAGTTCACGCTTCTTGATGCGTGATCAAAGAAAAGCCGATTATTTCTGAACACGCAGCCGTGAGGAAGCGATGGGCAAAGTTCCTCCAACTTCCTTCCCCATGAAAAAATACTGCGACAAAAAAGTCGGAAAACATTTGTACAAGCATCACCAATGAGGGCGTGAAAACCTTTGACGGAACTGTGCACCATAATGCCGATGTTTTGGTTTAAACGCCTATCACGTAACAGTGTCTGTCACTGAACGGCGATTTTATGTAAAAGTAACAACATATGAAATATGTAAAAATGTCCACAGTGGTGCAATTAAAGTAATTATTTCATAATGCGAGTAAAATATTAAGAAAAGTAAAATAAATCGTTATCATTACCTTCTTTTCTATCCCCTTATAAAATTAAAAAAGACATCACATTCCTCGCAAATCTTCAACAAAGTAAAAGAACAGTTAACGCTATTATTCTATTCTAGGTATCATTCTACTCCCGACTTTAGAAGAGCCATTAGGGGCTCTCTTCAAGATATTATGCTCTAAAATATGATGACATATTGACTGAATATCATTATTTCACGGAGTCTTATCATTGTGTAAATAATAAAGTAAAAACGTGTAGCAGCTGTGTCTAAAATACTAACATGCTACTTTTAGAATAAATAAATAAATAAAAAAACTCGAAAATATCTTTGACATGCTGAAATGATACCAATTTTTAACGTTAACAGTAAACGTCCGAGCGACGGAAGGAATTAATTCTTTTTTCGTTATTCTTTGCATTAGTATCCTAACCAATTTCATCCGATTCACTGTAGATATCGTAGTTCTCCGTTGACAAGATTTTCAGTTTTACGGTGCAGTAGCCCTCTTGGTTGACAACTTTATTCTATCAACTGAGCTAGCTGACAGACAGGAAAATCGTGGACATAAAAATCTATGCATGATATCCTGAGCATCAGTATTTTATTGCAGCCTTAAACCAGCCCATTATAATGTACACATTTCTCTTACTAGTCCAGAGTTTGCTTAAATCACAGGCTCCGAGAAATTGAAGGAAAAATCGAAGAAAATCTGTCAGAAAACTGATTTGGATTTAGGATTAATAGGGGGACAAAGGAGGCAATACTATGCCTGAGACTAATGGTAGAGAAAATGATCCACGTGGGCAAACCATTGTATAAAGCTTTTGTGGACTTGGAGAAGGCATTTGATAATGTCGCGTGGAATAAGATGTTCCATACTATGGAAAAACTTGGCTTGGACTATAATGACAGAAGAATCATCTACCAGCTCTACAAGGACCGAGTGACCACAATACGTACGCAAGACGGAAAAAATATAGAGGCAAAAATTAACAAAGGAGTCCGACAAGGATGTAATCTGTCACCAGCACTCTTCAGTATGTAAATGGAGGAAGCGATAAAAGAAATAGAAGAACAAGGTACCAAAGGAATCAAAGTGAATTGAGAAGAAATCAACATGCTACTCTTCGCTGATGATATCGCTATCGTAGCACGAAACAAGGAAGACCTACAGAATTCACTGAACATAATTGAAAAAATGTTCTAGAAATACAGCGTGATAGTCAATAAGAAGAAAACCAAGATACTTGTGTGCGGAAGAGAGAAAACAGTGGCCGACGTCCGTCTCAAAGGAGAAAGATTGGAGCAAGTGGAATCATTCACCTACCTCGGGAGCACCATCACCTGGGATGGAAGAAGCAAGACAGACATCAAGCGTCGAATAGCCCAAGCTAAGACGGCATTCATGGCCAAAAGGCCACGACTCTGCTCGAAGAGCATAAGGCTGGAGACAAGGAAACAGTACCTACGTGAAAACATTCGTGTGGGCATTGGCACACTACAGATCAGAAGCATGGACCATTGGAAAAACTGACCAGAAAATAATAGAAGCCTTCGAGACCTGGTGCTGGAGAAGGATGCTGAAGATCATATGGACGAAAAGGGTGAGAAACGAGGAGGTATACAGAAAAATTGGAGAAGAAAGAACACTGTGGAGCACCATACGCCAAAGAAGAACACGGTGGGTTGGCCATGTCATAAGACAAAAAATTACGTGGGAAGCATATTGGAGGGAAAAATTGAAGGGAAAGTCCCCAGAGGAAGACCAAGAGACAAGTACTTAGGGCAAGTCAAGAAGGATACGGGGAAGAAGAACCATAGGGAAATGAAGGAACTGGCATGGGATAGGGAGAAATGGAGGAATACCAATCCTAGGATTGTAATACTATGCATGTATGTACGTAATAACAGCCACTGTACCCATACGAAGATTGAATTTTAAAAGAGTCGGAGACATCGTAACATCAACCCATGTTCTTCTTCCTACTTCCTTATGATGGCGTAACTTGTTTTCATTCGTTCATCATCAGTCAACAATCCTGTGATTGGTTTGGCGCAGTTCTCCACTCGATTCTCCAATCAGCTAATCTCTTCTTATTTACGTATTTCTTCTCTTTCACGTCCTTTACCACTTGTTCCATTAATCTCATACTAGGCTTTCCCTCACCATTGTTTCCGATGACACATCCTTCAGGTATTGTCTTTATTAGACAGTTATGTCTCATGATATGTCCGATAAAGTAGCCCAATCATCTTCTTAGGGTTTTCAAAAGACCAATTTTCTCTCACTCTTCCTGGGACTTCCTTGTTGCTCACTCGGTAGATGATTCTTTCAATCATGATTAAATCTATCAACAGAAGATACATTTCATATATGAAAAAATTAATAAGCCTAATCGCCTAAAATGGAATTCTTATCTGCTCGAGCAAATATAGCACGCAGAGGAAGAAATCATATAAAGAAAACATGTGACATTCAGGAGTTCGATAAATTAGGTAATAAGATACTCCAAGTGCTAAGGTTACATTGCACCATCTAGCCTAATTTAATATTAAGCCTAATCCAAAGATAAATGCACATGCCAAAGTACGAAGCGGGATTTTAAACCTTGGGTTATAGGGCCAGTACATTAAAGGCCTGAGACCCGCCGACGACAGAGATCGAATGAATGTATCTCCTTCGAGAACGACTCAGATCTCTTGCACGCCAAATTACAGGCACACTCGAGTACATAGAAGCTAAGTGTCAATCTGGATCCGAAACTCATCTGCTTAAGTAAACATTTCGAATGATTTTAAAGCGAAATCGGTGGAACCAATGAGGATCACATTGTGCGATAGCCGAGTGTAGGTAAAATCAATACCCATTTGCTTCACCTCTTGAGCGGAGAGCGTCGATAGTTAATTACAGCGGGCGCTCGCCAATGTCAAGGAGGAAAATTTACGCTATTTCTTGGCTCGCAACGCACTACACTGTTATCACTAATCACGTATCTTTCCCACAGATTTTTTATTGATAGCTGGAGTATTTGCACAATACCACGTCATTAGTGATTACCGAAAATCAAGAGTTGTTCCATAGACAACTCAGTAGGTGTTTCGGTCAAAATTATTTCGGTCATTGTTTCATCAGCCGCACAATTAAGTCAGTCGTTTGAATGGTTCCGGTTGTAATTGGAGTGCTTTAGATCATTGAGATCCCTGAACGCGCTTGATGAGTGCATTTCGAGCCCCCTCATAGTATGCGGACGATTAGCTAAACTCGTCGACTGTACGTAGACTGAAATGAATCGTCGACGGGAGAATAAATCGTTCGAAGAAAGGAGGAGAGCAGTCTTTCCACTCAGACTTGCGTGATATCCCATCGAGACACGACTCAGAAAAATATTACTCAGCCCGGATTGGACAAGGAGGCGGACAGATAAAAGCAAACAGCCATGTAAAACAACATCCCTCATTCAATTTGTCTTAAAATAAACTTAGAAATAGACCGTTGAAATGAATTTTCTAAAGCCCTTAACTGCTGAATTGGCATGTAGGAAGATTTAGGTAAGTACTCCATTAGAATATTAATGTAATGCTTTAAGACGTCAAGAAAGGAGATTCGTTCATTTTACCTTCTTTACATTCTACCTTTGCATTAATTTTCTCTTTTTACTTAAAGGTTCTTGGTCCATTAAGCGTTGGGCATTTTTTGCCATTCCATTCTAAGTGAACAGTATTTTGATTGAATTGGAGCACTTCATTAGTTTTTTACCTAGCATTTAAAATTGTTTATTATTTTTTACGCGATATCCTAGTGAAAAGTTACAATCAATGTGAACATACAGCAATATTTTAAGTAAAAATAAGGTGTGTATTAAGAATCAAACTGGGAAAATGTGTCCGCATAAATATCAGAAAGCTTAACTAATCTTACGAGCGATTTGACTCGGTAGAGCACGTTATTTCCTCTTTTCTATTGCAAAATGAACCCTATTTCCTACAAAAACTTTCTATTAAAATTTTTTTATATATCATTAAATTAAATACATCCTATTATTCCATTTAAACTGCCTGTTCTTCTCCTCCAACTGTGTAAAGAGAAAGGAGGGGCAGATATTTGCTCGTCTTCATTTCCACTCGCCTTACCTTTTCAATTCTTTTCCATTGCCACATTTCAAAAGCCCTGAGTCTATTTTCATCTTAAAAATTTACGTTTCCGCACCACGCTCCATATTAGACATTATACTTCTGACATTAAAAATTCACTTAATTGAATTCAACTAGATAAAAAATTGCACCATTGATCTCTGATTAACACCCTTAATAGAAATCGTGGGGTGTTGGGCGCCAGTCCCAGTAATGCAACGCACATATGATTCCTACATGTAAATTGTGGGGTGGACGGGGGCTTCCGGAGCCCCCAGTACTTATAATTTGACCTCTTTAAATTCGTCGTGCCAAGCCACATTTAACCTGCCCGCCACTTGCAGGTAGGGGACAAGAGCACCACGGTAGAGGTATGGAGGAGGGTCACCTACCCAACCTCCGTCTCGGTCCAACGTTGCTTAACTTCGGTGACCTGACGGGAACCGGTGATCCAATGTGGCTAGTAAATAACGGGAAGTTATAACAGGGGCATCAAATAAGACAGAGCAACTCTCACAAAGCCACTGAAATATTCAGGTCTATTTACATTTTTACCAAATACTACATGTTCCCGCCATGTTCATGCAGAGATACCCTCTCGTTCATCGCTCAAAGGAAAGACAGTGTGTTTTAAAATTTACTACGTAAAGTATGGACTTTGGCATGTGCCCATTTCATTTCCAGTTTTCCTCAAATACATTCAATTCCCGTTTTCCTTCCTCTCCAATTCACTTATCTTCTTTATTCATTCCAAAAAAACCACGCCTTAAAAGCCTTCAAATCTGGACTCATAAATTTCCAGTCTCGAAACAATATAACGTTAAACTCTACTTCCCAGTTTTCTTTAACCGTTTCACCAAATGGCTCCATTCCTTGGGTTCACGTAAGTTAACAGAAATTTACGTGAAAAAAGAGCGGTAGATTAAAAAAAATACCCGTTTCAAAACACTACACATAATCCTGAAAGGAAGCCCCCACCCTCCAACAAAGTCACGCTGGCATGTTTCTTTTGCCGCAGTTACCACTGCTGCAGCGGTCAACGAATGTTATTTCACGATAGAAAACCTGCATACCGACCCCATGAAAAAACTCCCTCTCATTGAATGAGTACCTACATTCAGAAGGGAGAGAAAAAAAAGAGGCCGAGAAGGGAGATGAAGTCGGAAGAGGAATTCGCGACCGTTGAGAGAGCAAGAGACCGAGGCCTCGCGATATCGACCAACGCACCCGCAAATGACGTCGTCGGCAATTATGCACTTCTGCCCCATTTTCTGAAAACACGAAAACAAGCAAGCTTTCGGGAAAAGCTTCAATCTCCAGCAACCGCTAAGAGTGGAGGAAAACGGGTACGTCTCCCACAACCCCCCGCCCTACCCACTTACTCCCTCACCCAACCAATCTACCATAAAATGAGGTGGAAAAGAGAGAATGAATCGGAAACAATCAAAATCGTAGGTGCTTTGGCTTAGCTAGGGACATCAAGCATTTACTGACTCGCCGTTTGGTGGGGTGTTGAGTGATCCATTCGATGCCAACACTGGTCTCCAAGAGCCTGGATAATGCGTAGGTATACATGAGGGCGAGGGCAGACAACCGGCTCGCATTGCGTGCCTGGGAATGAGATAGATGTAGTGGGAGGGGAGGAACTGAAGGAGGTCAGTACCTCGTCCATTTACCCCAACCTTTCTCCGCCTTCCCATTCATTCGTCCTACTCCTCGTCCACCCTCACCTAATCCCCGCTACAACAAAGACGATTCGAACGCACTAGAATTTTTTTGCGCCCCGTCAAACGGCGATTGAAAGCGATTATACAGAGCCAGCGTCAATTATCCGACGCCGATAACAGCCATAATGGATCCTCTCCCTTTGCTCAGGAAGTCCATTCTCTCTCTGACACGCACACACACACATGCAAACGTCTCCCGGCCATCTGCATGCACTCCATGGATCCGACGTCCATCCACTCCCACATCAACTCCAGGCGATAATATCCCCTCTCCATCAACCGTCCGCAGAGAGAAAAATGCGAAAAAAAGGAGGGATACACGAGTTCTCGACCCCACCACCAAGCCACGTCATCGCACGAACTAGGAAATTAGATGGAGAATAGGAAATTCCCATCTAGTCCTCCCCCATCCTCGGCCGCATCGACATCTCTATGTGCAGTTAGCGGTCCTCGGATGTAATAAAGCAACGGGATAACGCGCTTCCAAGAAATACGAGCCGGATCTGTAACGCGATGCCCTGGCAGTCCGTAGGTCACATTTGGAATCCACTTTGGGCATAGATGCCACGTCCGTCTAAACATTAACGTTAAATTCGATAGTCTGATAAGATCCATGCAGTTTGAGCATCATAAACCCTAACTCAAAGATAAGGGAAAAACATCAATTACAATGGGATCTTCTTACAATTCTTGCAATTTGCGATAGAATACGATATGAACACCTCATAATATAAAGATAATGATTATATGTATTAAATCGTTCAAAGAGAAATTCGATAGACATTTCAGTTTTTGTAAACACATACTTTCATATTTTATCACACCTATTCTCCCACAATCTCAGCATACTTACTTCATGAATTAAATCCATCTAAAATGCATATTAATTTACGATGTTCCCGGCCTGTTTAGTATTCCTTCTTTCTCACACTCTTCGGATTCCTATGCCATATACTTGTGAATCGATTTTCACTTCGCATGTCAGTCGTATACAATAACGCCGACAGCTGATGTGCAAGAATCCATTCAGGAGAAAATTTCAAGTACCACCGAATAGGCTTCTTTTGCACCTTATGCTCGGCATGAGAGCATAAGCGACTAAATAGGCAAGCAGGAAACTTATGGTTGCGCCCGAAAGTAAACAGCATCATGTAATACACCACATTCAAGATCCAACTGCCTCAGCACATTCGATTTTTTCCTTGTCCTGCGATACATGTCCAAATGGAAGCCAAGGTTTGTCGTTCAGCCCTACGTTAATCCAGCATCTTAAATGCACATTAACGTTAATCCACATCTTAAAGACCTTCAATCGCTAGTGATCATGTTTTAGGAAGTATCCATCCTATTGCTGCAACTACCCTACGTCGAATGAATACATAGCGATTTAATTTTTTATACTAAAAATGGTACCAAAAACAATTCGAAAAGATGAGGGGACTACTCAAATTATGACATGGTTGTTGCTGACTGTGGAGGCGACCAACAACTAAGGTCATTTGTGCCATAGAAGATAGGTGAGTAGTAGTATAGAAGAAGGGTGGAGAGAAGAAACTCGGCGAAGACATTAGCCTACTCCTAAGTAAAGTCGCCAAGAAGTTCTCGATTAAACGTCCCATACGACAGACGCAGTTCTGTACTTACATTGCTCTCCACGAAGCACTCAAGTAGAGATCGGTATAGCATTGAAAAATTTTCCACCACCTTGACTTGAACCCGGGCTCTCGGGATCAGAGGCCAGTAGTTTCTCTAGCCAGTACCCCAACCAGATCCCCTATTAATCTAGTTTTGACCGACTTTTCAGTCTAAATTGCAGCGCTACGAAATATGCGAAACTATATATATAAGAGATACTGCGAAATCAACTACAATTCGGTTCATTTACATAGCAAGGTCTACATTCCGACGTTCATGCGACATTCTCTTCGCATCGCACAGCGATATTCAAATTCGATCGTCACATATTGCCATCTCAAATTCCATCCTCAAATCCTCTTTCATTTCCTATTCCACCGGCGAATGACGAGAGAGATGAGAGGGGACTCGGATACTAGATTTGCCTCTCGGTAACAGTTCAGCACAAAGGTGGAAGGGAAAAAATGCCGTTGAGCCGGAAAGTAATCGGGAACGTGGATCCCATTCCGAAATATAGCCGCGTGGACGGTGGAGCTGAGGTTGAATGGGCGTAGCCGGAGAGAAGGAGAAGGCAGGGTATACTTGCCAGGGAAATGAACCGAGTTAGAAACGTCGGGACTCTGAGACCTTGGGCGCCCTCTCACGACAGGATACGGGCCCGCATCGGTTCGCTCGGACTGCCGACCCATCGGCTTCTTCAAATTTTATGTCGATATGCATGAATTGCTATCCACAGAGTAGGAAATGCCACGGCATGCATGCTACATGCAGGAGCGGCATAAAGTTAGCATGCAAGCATTGGTGCACAGAAATGTTAACTTATTCCCCTCGTTATATGTAGGCAATACAAATACGGAAGAGGAAGCTTTCAAAGTATGATATAAGGAACAGAATGATCTGCAGGCTTGCTTGAGTCAAAATAATGGCTGAAAATGTGGTCTTGATATAAAGAAACACAGGAGTTTAGAGTCATAAGACCAAATTCCCCACCCAATTGGATGAATTTACCAAACCTTACCATAGCATATATAATGAGAGTCATACAATATTATGCAACAAAACCGGTGTTCAACTCGAAGACCTGTCTGGTTGGTACGGGTACGTAGACCTCACTAAATACTAAGCCCCTAGGCATGTGAAATTTAAACGACATAGACAGTTCCTTACAGTATGGAATCTGTTATTTTCAAGGAAAATCTGGTACCCAAAAATGGACAGTTTGTGTGTTTTACTGGCCTTGTCAAAGGTCCTCTACAAGATTCATTAGCGTTCGCGGTACGCGGCCTTCTGAAAGTTCTGCTGGCACTAGATTTTTACGCAGGTCGAGATACTTTTGTCTTCTAATATTTGCCATTACATTTTCAAGGCTTCACTGGGAGTTCCTCATGTAAACGAAATGAACTTAAATTAACTAATGAAAACTATCACCTACAAAAGCTATAATAAACATAATTTACTTAAGCGTAACATTTTTTCGTTGAAAATACCCCAATATTTTTGGAATATGGATTGCAGAGAGTTTCCTTAATTAAAATTTATTTAAATTACTACTCCTTTAGATACATTTATAGGTTCTTGCATCCTGCGGTAGCACCTTACAATGATATTAATCCAAGATCTTTCACTATCGAACTATCGCCCCAGTGGAACCCCAACAAATATGACTGGCATACCTATGTTCATTGAAGATAAACAGGAGACATACTGCTTTGCGTCGTTTCTATTCATGTTTTTTATTGCAAGCAAGCAAAGATAAAGTTAAATAAATATAGTGTTCGTTATGGATAAAGTTATAAATAAATAGTGAAATTTCAAGATCAGCATGCATCATTTTCATTTTATATTTCTATACGTGTGATCATTCATTGCATACGTCTACTTATCCCTGGTTGCTTGAGATTGAGGTGTAGGTGGATGAAGCAAGTAACGAGAGGGCAAAATGGATACTGAAGGTCGTGACTGAAAGAATTACGATGTTCAAGAAAGTAAAGACCCTAACGTATTACCTATACGCACAATGTCCCATTTTACATTCATTTCTGCGAATTACTTCAAATGCCATTTCGCACCTTCTTTTTTTTGAATATCAGGGCCTCGTTTCGTTCCTGTAGATTTCATAATACTCGCTATTATGGTGAATGAATCAGTTTATGTCACGTAAATGCTACTGGTAGTAAGACAGGGTTGTACTAGCGCACTGGACCGTGTAATCACACTAAAGTTTACTTCAGTTTCGGTACAATATGCGGCGAATTGTTTTCTGTTGATAGATGGAAAGATAAATTAATTACTCGAAAACTCCAGCCCTCTGTTTACAACATGATGGTGTAAACGTCGCACTCCTCCCTTAAATTATGTATATTTTGATGCGCCCGGTCAGTCTAATAATTCACGATTGTAGTCATCGACTGGAGATCCTGTTAAATAACTGCACTGATTATAATATTTGAAGAAAAATAAGGTTTAAGAAAAAAAGAACGGTATAACATCCTATTGATGATTTCTCAGGAAATTATAAATAATTCCACTAAATTGAACTTCAATTTCATTACTACTAGCTAAAGAGCAGCATGGAAAGTTTTATCTATATTTATACAAATTAAAAACAAATTTGTCTTAATTGCAAGTAGTATTTTTTTCTTCCCATGTAGATAAGAGAAATCTTTTAAAGGCATGTCATCCGCTTTTTGGCAAATACGTCAAAGTATTCTGGTAGCGAATTAAAAATACTGTAATTGGGTATTTATTCATTGTAGAATGTATCACATACAGCTATAAATGTAATCTGAGATAAGAAGGGAAACAACCAACAAATATCGTATTATCACTCCAATGCATCAGTCAGACATAAGGAAGTGAAAATTAACTCCCAGGATCATTTTTGTTAGGAAAGAATAAATGACTACAAACCCTAATAAACCTATGTACGTCCAAACGGTTGGAGCGATTGTCTTGAAATTTGAAAAACCGTATACATGAAAGCACTTTGACAAGCATATGCTACATTAATAAGGACCCCTCTTTTACCAACTCTTAATTCCATAAAAACATTTCCCAAAAAAACATTTTGAAGAGAAATTTCTTTGTAAGCTTTTTTTAAATTACTTACACTCATGATACAGGCTTGGCATTTTTATATTGGATGACTTAACGAGCAAAGTTTCCAATTCTTGCTTTGGGTCTTCCGTATACGATTCGTTTTACGCACAATTTGAGTTTTTGGCTCATCAATATTTTATTCTTCTTTGAATTCAACGCTATAATTTTTTTAGTTAATTAGACAATGCTTTAAAGGCTTAAAATGGGAACTTATACTCGAGGCACTTACACCTTTCATTAAATCTATGCAAATAAAATTATAGCACATTTTTCCACTGTCACCCTCTTTTAGCGCTCTTCACGGTAAAAATCAGTTGACGGATTTCGATGAAACTTTTTCTTTGTCATTAGGAAAGAGAGGGATTTTAGCTATCACTCACATTCACCCGAGATAGCGTATAAATTTCACTATAATTTATAATTTTTATATTTTTAAATTAGATTTCCATTTTTAAAGTGCGAAAGCGTAGTTTCTTTCATTCAATGAAATGGCTTCCGCAAACTAATCTCTGTCCGTTTTCTTCATTACACGTAAAATAGTTTTTTCGTTTTCTTATTCTTGCAATCGTTTTTTGCCACGTACACCATATTTCTATATAATGTGTATTTCATGTCAAAATTTGTTTTTTTTTTCGATTCTTTTCCGAGCGTTACTACGGCCTACGAATGAAATCAATGATGCTCAAACAGTTGTTAGAGAGATGCAATTAAGAGCACTTCTTTCTTGCAAGAATACTGAAAGGTACTAACGCCGGCATCACAGCGGATTAGTGAAGCAGGGTCGACCATTTTGCTCGGCGCAGATGGATAAAGTTGTTTTTACACGCAGTATAGCTAAGAGTAGTAAGATGAGTAACGGAATGTATTGTACATATACGTCAAATAAACTGTGAAAAGGGCACATATACGCATACAAATGCCAGTAAGGTAGAAGTAATGTAAAATATGATTTAATTCTTTCCCGGCGAAATATTTTGGTAAAGTCTTCTCGGACTTCTTCTTTTTAGGCTTGGACAACCTTATAAGTCTGCTGTGGCTGAATATAGGCTGAACTCGGGACCACAGGATAAAATGGGATAGCGCAAAATTAATCTGCCGTTCCAACAACTTCAGGGACAGGCTTGCTAAGGAAGCCATTAAGATTCGAGTAAAAAATAATTTGAATCGAGACACGGGTTATAAACTAAGCAATTCGTGGAATCCCATTTTAAATAAAATAAAAAACGATTGAACTCCTCCTTTTTGTCCAAATTTCGAAGATCCTTCCGGCCAATCAGGAGTAACCTGTTTGTTGCAACCGTTTATAGATACGTCTCAACGGCTTTAATTTACTCACTCACCCTGAATACGATGAACGAGTCGTCCGTTGAAACGTTGGTGTTATATAAATATTTAACCCGGTGGAAAGCTCGAGAAGATATTACTAAAAGTAATGTAATCAAATACGTTAAATATGTACCAGATTTTATCCATTGCAAGCAAGTGCAATAATATTTCCCTGAGATATCCTTAGGAAGATTATTTGACGCCGCTAATATCATTATTGGGATAAAAACGCAATTATTCGTTTACTAATACTCATGAAATCTCGATAAGAGACTATGAAAAACGCCATGCCTCTTAGCAAAGAGCAGGAACTAATCCTTGTGAAGCACCACTTTTATCACCCGTTGGTTGGTATGTGTAAGTTTCCTCCTATGCCTTTTAACCTGCTTGGTTTCTCGCTGCCCAACAAGTCCAAGAAAGTATTTCTGATCTGTAAAGGCCGGGTTCCACTTCTGTCATTAGATAGGTATTCGTTTACATTGGTTTAAATTAGATTTAGAAATCTCATACAGAGTTTAAGCCATAGGTAGCCACAGAACTCATGTTTGGCTTAATCTTATTGAAAAATGTCAAAACTACTTATCACATTGTATATTAATAATTCATCTCCCTCCCGTTATATTTAAACGGGCTCTTCTGGTTGTGCAACATAAACTTCGAGACAATAAGGTCCTTTCGAAAATCAATAAAGATTCCGAAAAATTTTCAGCCAAAATCGCGGATTTCTTACGTGAAGCCAATCCAAAATTCGAAAAATAGAACGGCTTTCTAAAAATTGTTTGTGTAGGCTCTCTTCTAGGTAAACACGGTAGTCACAACGATGCATCACAGTAAGCAGTGGCCATTAATAATGAGGCAAATCGATTCATGCTGGTTTCCTGTCGCAGGGGAAGGAGGAGCAGTTGGGAGAATATGCCGTAAGTGATTTATTCAATGAGAATCAATTAAACGGCCTCGGAGGCAGCATAGGTTCGCGACACGAAAGGGAGGGAAACCACGGCGGAACCTCACAATTTACGCGATAGAGAGAGGAACGCCTCGTAGCACACGCTCTGCGGTGGAGAGATAAGCGTTTGACGATAAATATGGAACGAAGAGACGGAGGGAAGAGAAATGGAGGATAGTTCCCGTGTAATGTGCGTACATATATGTATGTGATGAGAAGATTTACGATATCGCGCGTGACTGATGGATTCGATTCAGAAGAAGCCTCCTGAAGAACCTCAGTCTCGTTATGCCTGATAGAGCGAGAAAGTGCTGACTGGCTGGCCCGCAAAATAAATAACGTTTTAAATTAGATTACACACAAGGAGATGAGAAAATATTTGCGGACATAATTCTTGAAATATTACATTCCAAGTGCAACATAAATCCACAATTGCCATGACGATACGAGATTTAACAATAATGAAACACACTATTAGGTACGGTCAGTTTAAAGTTGACAGCTAATCAAAAGCCATCAAATCAAATACGTACTTCGTCAAAGATGACTTAAAAGTTTGTTCTCACATTCCTCTTCTATCTCCAAATTCAAGCACCTAAGAACATGAATATACCTTTGCGATGAAAACGTAAACAAAGAAATGTAATGTAAACCTTGCATTAAATTTAGTACTACTACACATACACGTAAGAATTTAAACTTTTTAGCTTATTATAGGCATAAAGCCATCTAAGGTCAGCCTCAGGATAAAGGAAAAATGATTTTGATTCCTTGAAAAAGGAGTGAGAGATTCCAAAGATTAAAGAAGATGGTCACTGCTCAAATTTCTCCAATGTTCTATCCAGTCCACAATGCCTCCATCAATGCATGCACCTCTTATTAAAAGAAACAATTAAGCAGAAATGTTGCATTACTTCGTCAGTCAACTCAAACTGCTTCGGATCAACCAAAAATTTAAATTCAATACAAATTGTAGAGAACAATCATATCGATGGTCATACATTAAGAGGCCATTGCGTGTCTCCTAAATTTGTACCAACAAAAATTAAACGTTACGACAACAATTAATATATGATAATATAGAAAGATAAATAAGTATATATGTGTGATGAGATTAGCCGATGTTGAAGCTACGTCATACCATTATTTAGTATTAAGGATGAAGGTATTGGTTGAATAATGCTTATATTTTTGTCTTGGGTCTTCCTTTTATATTCAAATTACCTGCTATCAGAAAATTTATTTCCAAATATATCATTAAGGATTGTCAATTTGCGAAAATTTTCTTTCAATCATCTACAGTATATTATTTAAAATTAACTGACTGAAAGTTGACTTATTCCACCAGTACATAATATATTAGGCGTTTTGGGTTGGAACTTATGCATCACGAAAAAGCAGAGCATACACTTCCACAGTTTCCCACATAAATAGTATTCTTTTAATACAACCAAATCCGATGCTCTCACGTCATCATTAAGTTTCTTAGTTAAGATCAATACTTTTGAGTCTATCGCCTAAAGAGGAAAACAAAACTTTTAATTTTCTGATGCTAAAAAGCTAAAAACTATCCATAATAAATAAATAAGTAATTGTATTCAACATTAATTGGAGCATATTCTTTTAATATCTAGTAACGACAAATGTCTAAAGAGACAATAAGAAAATAATAGAATAATTCAAGATTTATAAAGGCATTTCCTGATACCTATAGGGAATCGCGTATTTTTACTCACTAAATAACTCTCGATAGTCCTGTGAGACCAATTTAGACACTCGGAGAAAAAATGTTAACGCTGTGGTCCTGGTCAAAAAAATATTTTTGTTAATTCAAAAGCCACTGCCCAGGGAAACTGCTGGGTCCAGACTCGCTTTTCAGTATCCTCATCTCTTTACACTATTTCTTTTTTACAAACTCGCCAGTTAACACTGTCGATCTTCATCCTCCCTTTCAACAAAGTTTCATCTCTTCACTGCTCCAGTTAGATATATCCGAGAACCACTCTATAACTTTTCTACATATACATCTACCCAAGGTTCCATTAAACTAAATACCTCCACTCTCTCAGACCCTCAGGATCTGGGAGTGCCGCCCCTTCCATCTCTTTCTCTCTCCTTCAACCCCTCACAACCTCCGGCCAAAACTACCAAAACTGTTTCGCAAGGGAGTCATCCCGCAGTTGATTTATCGCGCAACCCTAAGCATGGGGAGATAGAAAAGGTCGGTCCCCTTCTAATGTAGGTCATTCTTCCCACACACCCACCACCAACATTTTCACCTTCAAACCTCCTCCAAATTCTCTCCAAGACTTACTTTCGACCCTTGCCAAACCGTTCGCCCCAAGCTCGAACCCAACGTAGACAGAAGATAGAGATGTGGAGAGAGGAGGGAAGAAAAAAAAACATCCGGTGCCCTCTTCATATATAGGATTACTTCTACTGTTTTGGACTCGCCCAGGAAATCCCCGAGCATAAAGGAACAACATCAAACGGCCAGTGAGCTCCGAGAAAACAGACGATGCGGCATCTGTAAAAGGTCGGACGAGAGGAGCCCGGGGTATCGAGGCAGAGTTGGGGAGGGGGTGGATATTCTGTGCACATAGGAGGGCCAGACTTTTTCGGTAGCCGAGATTGGTGGAAAGGGAGAGAGGAATGGGAGAGCAACGTTTTCCGGGGAGAGTGGCGAGGGTGAATCGGAAGGTAAAGTAATAACCAAGCACCCTCGGAGTGGGATGAAGGAAAAAAAAACCTTTGCCTAACAACCCCTTTCATTCGAAGTGAGGGAGATCTAAAAGGAGAGGGAAAGTGAGAGACACGAAGAGAGGGGATGATACCTAGGGAGAAAGATAGACGGGGGAACCAAAAAGGGTGAAAGAAGGGAGGGAGGCATTCGGGAAGGGAGTGTTCCGCAAGTAAAGATAGGGAGGGAAAGGTTGGGTGGCCTCAACGGATTGGAAACGAAAGGTGCACATCAACACACACACACACAAATATATATACACTCCTATAAACCTCTCAGTTACGAAAGTGATTAGGAGCAGAATATGAGGTTGGACGGGTGAGGAAAAAGATGGCGAGAGAGCAAAGACTGGCAGGGGATGGGAGTGGGAGGGAAGTGCACGGGAACCGGACGCGGAGAGGAAATTATGGGAGTGAGGACAGACGGAGAGGTGGGGTCGTAATAGGGAACGGGAATCGAGGAATTAGCAGCTCTTAGCGATACACAAGGTCGTTAAAACTAGCCATGCAAAAAATTAAGAGAATGTTGCGGCAACTGTATCAACTTGCGCAGCAAACAACGAGGAAAAATCCTTTCAACGCCTCCTTTCTTTCGCTACTCAGCGATTATTCTTAGGAAAAAATACGTACAAACCCTATCTAATTATATTTTAGGCTTCAAACTTAGATATATTCATGATCAACTTGATCACCATGCTTTCACCGGTCTTAAAATTTACGTTCCTCCCTTTGGATGGCCGATTAGGATGAAAGAATCTTTAATAGAACATACGTCATAAGTTTAATATAAGACATTGTGATTGGAAATTCAGGGCAAATTTCAACATCATAAGCTGAGTAACTTGGTTCACTTTTCAGGAGGCGCTTTTGTAGTGTGGTAGTCCCTAATTGGCCATCTTTTGGTGCATGTTTCGGGGCCAACAATGCTTCAGCTTAGGGTTGCGCCGGTTACCAATGGTGCTCCAGTCGATGGTAGACAAATGTAAACAAATTCCCACAGAATCCGCTCATTAAGGGGATCGGGTTGTTGTGGTGGCTAGAGTACTGGTCTCCCATCCCAAGGGCCCGGGTTCAATTCCCGGCAGTGGCGGATTTTTCAATGGAAAACCGGTCCCCACTTGAGTGCCCAGTGAAGGGCATTTCAAGTTCAGTACTCCGTCCGTCGGATGGGACGTTAAGCCGTGGTCCCCTTGGCGCCTTTAGTTAAGATTAGGCTAATGCCGACGCCGGGTTTCTCTCCACCCTTCCTCCGTTGCCCGAATGTTCCTACCATTACACAATTACCTTCCTATCCTAAATGGCGCAAATGACCTCAGCCGTCGGTCGCCTCCCCTGAATAACCAACCAACCAACCAATCCGCTCATTAATATTCCTAATGGTCGTCACCTAAGACGAAGAGCATTGATCTGACTCACTGAGCCATTCACACATCCTAACGTTTCACATTTCCTTCAATTTTAAATCAATATGGATTCAAGCATTAATACCGAGCATGGGATGGTATTTGGGACTCAAAATGGGAACCAAGAGGAGCTCCAAACGTGCGTACCATTCCTATCTATTTTATAAATTTATTTTTAGAATGGAATACATAATCGGAGAGTGAACATCGAAAACAGAATTAAAATTCAAGATACCTAGCAACATCATAGCTCGAATTTTAAGTCACTTGATCATGAATGAATTTAAATCACTTGATCGAGCGTATCAATGAATGCCTGGCGGAGTGTGAAAAAATTGTTCACGTTGTTTTTCACGTCGTTTAGTCGCCTGTCAAAAAATCATCGTAGGGTTTAAAATAATTGGCCGGAAGTATAGACGTTACTCATTATTAGTTTTGAGGATATTTTTCCATGATAAAGTTGAAATCGTACAGAAGGGAACTTAGAGGGGCTCGCAAATGAGTGTAACTTCAGACACTCTAAACACTAACGTAATTTAAAAAGTGGGAATAGCCTTGTTAACATTTCATTACGCTATTTCAGATTTAGAGGAGTAAATGTGGTCAGATTCTATTTGTTCGAAGCATACTGACACTTCAAATGTTATACAAAGGTCGGCCTAGGTGGCGATGTGGTGAACTCCTCGCCTATCATACCTAAGGTCTTGACCACAAATCCCGCCAGAATGGGTTTTTCACTGCCCAGTATGAATGTGCGTAGTCTGTACTATTTATCTTGCTATTTACAATAGGATAAAAGGGCAAAGTGCTGTTCCTGGGGTTACATATTCATAAAAATTTGCTTGCGAGTCATGATTAGATCCAAAAAGTGACCTGCCTTATGATACAACTACATCGTACCCTGAAGGCCATCGCAAAGATGTGTGGCAGGGGTCAATCCTAACTATTCTTGCACTCCAGTATACATTCGCATTTTTAATGACTCACTACTGATTAATCGTTAAAAAACTTATTTACCAAAGATTAAGATAAACATCACTAGCAATATGTTTCAACTTATGCGCTCCTATCTCATTCTAATATCATGCCATACAAACTCTGCACAAATTACACAGATATATTTATAATAACGTGCCCACATACAGGCAGATATAAAACAATTTGTCTTACATATCGAGGCGTTTCTCATGCGTTTACATCTCGAGGTTCGCACAAGCAGTCACAATAAATTATGGTATGAAATAAACTTAGCACTACTTCACGCTGTTTTGATTGCTGGTTTTAAATCTCTCGCGCCATTCACAAGTCATTGAAACAGTGTGTAGTGCTTAACAATTTAGGTTCAATTCCTATTGTTATCATCTAAGTTCCACAAAATGTCCTCGCATTCAACTGAGTTTCAAGTAAAACAAAGCCTAAAACCCACATTACCTAGCTTAATTATCTTCACCAGAATTTAATACATTCTTTTTCACGTTTCCAGTTTGAAAATGGATAGAATGAAATTTTAAACTTCTCAGTCCTACTAAATTTAAACTTCTCAGTCCTGCTAATTACGTCCCATTTTTTTAACTAATTCTCTGCAGTACTTTCACATTAAATCATAACATTTTCAAAAAATGCAACGCCCTCAAAATTCTGAAGTATATTTAGCCTGAGATACAGGCTAGTAGTGAATTTAATCAGAGACGAATTAAAGGAATCGGAGACGGCGTTTTCACAGGAATCACTTCAACTTTGAGGCGTAAACAAGAACCAATGACAGCCAGAGGTAGGCATCAAATTTAAGCATGTTCGTGTTTCTCCTGCGTGGTTCATCACGCGAATTTACCAGCCAGCATAGTGATACCCGAAAGGGGTCAAGGGGATGAGATTCATGCCACGAAAATATTACTAAAAGGGAAATATATCCATCGATTCGGCCAACGAGACATTTCGTTACCCCCCCCCCCCTCTCCCTCCCACCCCTTCCTCCTCCTACCCATAAACGCGATAAGAGGTGGGCGGGGGTAGGTAATGGAGTTCGTTCATTCAGGCGGCGAAGCTGCAGGGGTGGTTAAATAGGTAGGCTGGGAGCAGTGGAGGACAAAAGGTGAAGTCCGACGAAAGCGAGATTGACGGCCGGCCGCTTGGGACCGGCTAACGCAGATACGCCGAAGGCCTCCTTGTCGAAGGAGGAAAAAGAATCGAGGGAGATAGCGCGTGAGAAAATAAATGAAGACCACCATCACCACCCAAGGTTCGATTGGGAGTTCAGAAGGAGGAAATTTCGGAGGCGAAATGAGGGAAAGGGGAAAAAAGGAAGTCGAAGGCGGTCTGCACAATGGGAAGACGCCGCGCAGTTTTTTTTTCCCGACTTTCATCCATTTTATACTGCGCAAAGGCATTCCAATGTACCTAAAAACATACATTTATATATAATACATATATAACCAAGCACGAAGAGAGCTTTCACCACGATGAGTTCGACTGAAAAAGAGGATCAAAGAACGGAGCTTTTCCCCACTCAGGAAGAGAACGCCAGTGAAAGGTGTCATAATTAAAAGTGGATGAGAGAGAAGATGACGTAGTGACAAGGAGGACGTCATCAACTACAATATTCCAATCCTAAGGTCGACAAACCGTAGCCCTACATTCTCTGCAATAGGGTCCGTGAATGAGTTTTTTAAAAGTTTTTTATCTGATAACGTACTTTAAAATATTCATAAAAATTTGCGCAAATAATTCTCCAAGGCCATTTAGATAGAAATATTTCCAACCGAAAACAGCACATTTTAAATTCCTAATATTCGCCACCATGCATATAGAAAAAGAATTGTTACCATGCTGTTACATCTGTGTTCTGGTATCTCGACAGTGAAGGTGAAGGAAATAAGAAAAAGGAAAGGAGAAATGGTACAAATTCGCTTCATGCTGAGATTTACTGATACATGATGAATGAAATGATTCTAAAACTTAAAAAACCTTTTTATTCAATGTGGCAACATCTGAACTGAGAAATTTTGATAGATATCGATAGGTATGCATCGTTCGCCTAAGTTCGGGTGACTGCCCGAACGTTCATTTTATAAGTAAGAATGCATGATTTTGCGCTAATATTTCTATTTATAAACAACAGATTCGTAATTTATGATCATTTTTAGACGAAGGGGGAATATTTTCATTAAAATAAATATTTCATCTATAGATCCTATTAAGTATAAATCGTTCTATAATTAAATAATTCCACTCTCCTATAATCTTTTCACCTACTACTTATCCATTATTTCTCCTCGTGGAAATTCCCTTTTCATGTTACAGGAGTTTCAAACTATTTCAGTGCCCAGAACTATTTGGTGAACCGTCAGGTACCTGTTATTCATTTTAATAAAGAATGCATTTTTAGTTGACCATGCAGACTTACAGGAAAAGAAATGATACCTGATATAAAAACGTTATGTATTTATTAGCGTTGCATAACATGCTTTCATTCACTGTGATGACTATGCACTTGATTCCCAGGTAGGGAACCCATGTTCTGTATTTTCCGTTTTTAATACCAGCATCGCATCTCAAGGTGGATCCAATATGCCGGACTCCTGCATACTTCATTGTACATATATTTTTCCCCTGTCCATTTCACATATCCATTCATCCACAACGCTACATCACGAAGGTATTTATTCATTTCCGCAAAGTTTCACCGGCGGTCCCTGCTTACAATCTGCATTGAAGCATGCTTCGTTTAAAGGAGGGTATGTGAGGGATCAGATGGATATAGTTCATCATTCACGCCTGTGTCATGTGAATTTTTCACAGAAGTCCATCGCCAGAAAATTCAAATCCCAAGTTCTACAGCGTGCAAAATATTGCGCCACTGAACAGGAAATAACAATAAACAGATGGAAAACAGAATTTAATTTTGTTGGTGCGTAAACATTTTGTGTAACATTCACTAAAAATCTTAAGTAAACAATGTGTTAACTCCAAAAATAATGTTCTCTGACACCCTCATAGAGCTTACGGCATAATTTCTCACTTCCTCGACAGCCGCGATAGACAGTTCGCGCATGCGCCGGGCGTTCAACACAGGCCGTGGGTTCGAATCCCACCAAAGGCATGAATTTTACGTTTTTTTTCTTCGGATCAAGATCTTAAAATAGATGTTATACATAATATTATCCGTTAGAGAGCCCAAAACCGATAATTTCAATTGTATTATCACCTTTATTCGCCATTAAATCATCTTCGGCCCATCGGCGATGGTATCATTTCCTCGCAAGTCCCAAGATGATAATGGAATAGGACGCATCCTATGTTGAACAAGCCGGCGTTCCTCAAGGCCGTTGAATAATTCAATCAGTGATCATTTTAGTAATAAAATGAACGTGAAATCAATCACCGATCGGAACAAGTATTTTTTCCAGTTATTCTTAAAAGCGTAAATTTCCCTTCAAAACTAGACCGAATGACAATCACGCAAGGTGCATTTGGACTAGCTCTGTATCGCAGTAACAATTTAACCACGTGCAAGCGGGAATGACTCCTCCCAAAGTGAAGGAAACGCGCTTTATAACCCACAGTAGCTGCATTGCGCAAGTACAATCCAGCCCGCCGATGTGGTAAGCATGCGAAATAGGCGTGCAGCAGGAGGTAAATTGGACAGGGAGGCCACTTCTTTCGCAAAGGAGGTTTAGCCGATTGCTGGCCATTGCCTTTCTCCCCAAACTCCACCAACTCCCAAACACCAAAGAAGATTATAACGAGAAAGGGACCATTTAATGGAAGCTCGTCGTGGAAAGGCGTGCTGAAGCGAAAAAGAGGAAAAGAGAGATTTTATTTCGTTCTTGCAAGACCTCATTCGAGTGCGCAGCAAGCATTTATGTACAAGCAAAGAAAGATTTAATACGTAAATAATACACGAAGGAAAGTAGAGCGTTTCATAAAAAATAAATCCATCAGAGAAAGTGTAACAAAGCTGTTGTAGGACTCGGGCGGGAAACAAGAGGGTAGATGAGTTATCTCCAGACTAATATTACAACACAAATTCAAAAGTCCCACAAGCCTGCGGCTGGCACTGTAAAAATATTATTATTATTATCACCTAGCTAAACCAGCAGTTAAGATGAAAGGGGAAAAATCAGGGAAACTTCCAAACAAGCGACTGAATTATGTGTTCCTTTTTGAGACACCTTCCACGATTACTGTACCAAAAAGGGAAAATCACTCAAACTTACATTTTGCTTATTGCTTATACCAAGGAATAATTTTTCTTGTTCTTGACAATTTCATGGTTAAGAAACAAAAAACCACGGTTAACCGCTATAGTGGTAGCTGGGAATGCTGAGTTCGCAAGGACAAAAGTGTGGTATAAGGAGGGATAGGAAATATGCTGACTTGAAGATAGGAGGAAATTGATCTCTAATTGTAGGTATAGATGGAGGTGAGACATGAATAAAAGGCAAATTAGAGAATGAACACTCCCGCAAAACCTATCATAGCCAGGAGAAAACCATGATTCAAATCTCTTTAATCGAGCAGAGACAATAGGGAGTCGTAAACAGCTGCGTCTATTATTATTAACTTTCGCTGTTTGAACGCGGATTTTGATGGAAAACTTTTTTCCGCATAATACATTCGACAAGCGCGACACATTTCCAGAAACAACCAAGGTAAATTCAATCCCAACGTGCATTACATAATGTGCTCAACTTCAGGATTCAACCAAACCTCAGCTCAAAATACCTATGAATACAGAGAATGCAGTAAAACTGTTCCTCCGATACGCGAGCGTAATCTTTAGTTGCGTATTTAGTTACTGACTACTATTTCGAAGCCTATTCGACTGAAATACATTGGTTTCATTGTAATTCATTTTGAATGTAAAGTGCTTGCATAATCATTATTATATAAAACTAGCAGACCTGCGGCCTGCTTTGCTGGCAGTCTGTCTGGTGTGCTCTTGAGGTGAACTTTGTGTTCTAGTGTCAAATGAGATTTTACAAAGTGTTTGGAAACTACTGATTACACATTACCAATACGTGGCAGTAGTGCTTGTGCTCCAGGCAGGCAGTTACTGCTTCACTACTCAAAGTAGTCCTTGCATTCTTTTAAAACTTTTGTGCACCAACTTTACATAAGCATTTCGTATGCAGAGAGAAGGAAATGGCTATTTTATAAATAGAGAAATGTGTCCAACTCCAATTATCCTATATGTTTTTGTACTTTTTCCTACACAATATTTTCATTACATGTTGCCTCCCGCTTTCAAAAACCACGTTTTTTTGCATTTTTCTCTTCACTGCAAACTGATAATAATCCAAAACTACTACCAAATCATACAGACAGAGAATCCACACTCAACGCACCAAACCTCACCCCTTTTAGCTCAAAACTTGGGAGAGAGCAAAACAAAACGGATAGAGAATGACTGACTGACTACCTGACACGCTACAAAATTACACCCAAACCGATGCAAAGGTGGCCGTGATATTTTTTGCTGGGATCGTCTGGGTGGTTTAAAAATAGCATTGGTCCTTTTAGCCTTTTAAAATATTTTTGGTGGGCATGTAAGTGAATATCTTTTTAAAACTGATGGAAAATGGAATTTTCTAGGCGGTTTTAATATAGTCGATCGAATGGTTTTGACGAATATTTGGTAAACATTATATCCAAAGCGATGTAAATGTGGGTGTAATATATTTCTGGAATCGTCTCGGTAGATTTATTTTAGAATTGGTTTTTTTCAGCTTTTGGAAATAATGTAGGTGAAACACCTGCTTGTCGACTGTGTAAAATATAGGAGAGAACGTAAACACCACAAAATATTTGAGGATCTGAGCAAGGTATTGGGTGACAATTTCAAACGTGTCGACTGTGTTCTAAAATTTCTTTATGAAGTGAATTTACTACCCAAAATTTAAGACGCGTTGTAATCTGCCGAACAGCTCTAAATGCAACTCTTATTCCATATGACCAATACAGAGTTGAGCCTATCAAGTCCACTCATAGGTTACACTTATTCTAAGTAATCTACATACTTACCAAGTATTGTTTTTCTAACATTTGTTTTTGATCTGGTTTATTAAAGGGGCGAAATGACCTAAGTAGTCACAGGACTTTAAGATAATTATATCTATCTTTTAGGTGGAGATATAAGTAAATGTTGTATTTTTAACTGATAAAAAACGGATTAGTTTGGGTGTAAGACAGCCATTGAAATTTTTAAAATGTTGGGTGTATTTTCGAACTTTATCAACGAACATCAATACATAATAAACGTTTTATAACCTTCTTTCAACTATTAGAAAAGTAGGTATATCAAAATGCCTAGCTTTGATATTCACATTTCATACACAAGATCGGGGTCGGTAGGCAAAAATTGTTCTTTTTTTAATATCTGCACATCGAGAACGTCAATTAATATTTTCATAATTACAAAATTGATTGATGAAACTAATTCCACTTTCTTCAACTTCTTCAGTCCAATTTTTGTCCCTTTACCAAAAACGTAAACACATTTACTTAGCAACGTAAACATATTTGCATAGTAATTGGATTCCCATGTTAAAAGATAGGGAAAACACCAGTTTTTCTTTTGTATTTTTCTTTGCACCACTAACTGCTAAAAATCCAAAACTACTACTAAATCATGCAGACAGAGAATCCACACTCAACGCACCAAACCTCACTATTTTGGCTCAAAAATTGGGAGAGAACGAAATAACACGGATACAAAATGACGGACGGACTGACACGCTACAAAATTAATATATATTGATGCACATAAACTGACACAATGTAACGATGTTTGTCCAACGAAGCTCATTCCACAGTGAAATGATGGATTGAATAACCTAAGAATAGGTTCCTAGAAGTGCGTAAGACTAATAACCTGATAGGACTCAGGGAAAGATGAGGAAACAGCCTTATCTCACATATCTTGAGCCTAGTGGTCGTAGAACCTGAATTGGTATAAAATTTAAAAAAAAAGATCTTCATGTGAGATATGAAGAGCAAGATGTGTAAGGTCAAATGATGAAGAAGTGCATTAATCCTAAGTGGTTAGCGGATCGTATGATTTAGCACGGAACATCGTCAAACTCATCTGAGGATTGATTGCTTTTTAGGCATAATTAAATTTAAATTATGTATTTTATGCGATAAATACCTCATCATTTACATAAGTACTATTCATATACTCAAGTGGGTACCAACATTTTCACATATTCTAATGCCACGAGGCTGAAAAGTAACACGCTCAGAGGTATCCGAAAAGTTACCAAAAGAAAAATGTATGCACGTTGGACCGACATAATAGTTTACCCTCACCTCATGGTGCATTCCTCCCATCTCACAAGACCAATGCAGAATCCACAGGGGAAACGGACAACTGCGTTACGGAATACCGAGCCCTGACACCGTTTTGGTCGGCCCCATTGCTAAGAATACTTCACGCCGACGTATTCGGCGACTTGATTCGATTCTCAATCGACTGAGGTCATATGGCACATTCTAGCCCAAGATAATAATATTAAGATAAACGCACAATATCCATGTCCAGGGAGGGGTCGCGATCCACGACCTTCAGGTTGAAAGATCGATACGTTACTGACCTGGATTCCGAGATAAGTTTAAAAAAAAACATACTGTACTGAACTGCTCTTTCTTTCGTTCGGCTGAAAACATAGACACGAAAAAAGGGACATCCACATGTTTTGGCAGAACTGTTTCGGCGGTGACCGTCCACCTTCCTCGGCTAGAGAAAACTTCTTCTATGTATATACTGAGTATAAATACTGAATACTATCAATATTCCAATATACAATTACTGAAAATTAAAAAGAAAATTCGCCAAATAAATATGATCAGAGCTCAAGATTAAATCTATCGTAGTTATCACAGCTATCAGTGTACTATCTGAATATCTCTTCAGCATGGACTGGAACGTTAGAATTTGTACTCGTAACTCTCTTTCAGGAGAAAAGTCCGAAAAACATTTTTACGCAACAACTTAGGGCATTATCTGCTCCGGAGTGATGACTTGTAATGGTCATGTGTAATTTACTTGCTTCACCAACCTTATGGTCATTCAATATCAAACATTTTTAGGGTATCCATGCATACGTGCCTTTTATCATTCTCCTTAGAATATCGAGCAATAGAAAATTACCACAGGGTAGATGAAAAATCAAAATTTAAACACTACAAAATTGAAATATTGCTCTCGATAATAAATAGAGAATAACACGCAACCAATATGTATTTATCCCAATATGCAAATTCCATGATTGATATTTCATACAGGATATTGAATATTTAATTATGGCATATAATTATTGCATTTTTATTATATTTTATTATATGTCGGATAATGGATATTGATTTATTGAATATTTACTTATATACCGCCCAGGTACGGCCCTACCTACACCCCATAGCGAGGGCAAGGGGGATGGGGATGAAGAACATGAGGGGATAACACTGGACCTTTCCTTTCATTCCGAAAGCAACCGGACGATGGTTAGAAGGAGGAATATGAGGAAAGGGAAGCGCATTAGTTCGTTACACATGGAGAGAAGTAACTCTGGGGATGGGATTGAGCAGGTCAGATCGATGGCCGCCTACGTGCGAGAGATAGAGAGAAGGGCCATTCCGCAGAGAGCTTTCTTCGAAGCCCGAGGGGCGGCGGCGTTCTTCTCTTATTCTCGATCGGAACGGAGGATGGAAAGAGTAAAGGGAGCGGCAGGAAAATATATGCGGAATGGATAGGAGGATGTATGATGGGGACGGAGGCGAAGAAATGGAAGGGTGGAGTAGAAAATTACCTAAAAGGCCCGAATTGAATGATGCATTTACCAAATTACGGCGCGGAGCCATCTTATCACTCCCCCTCCCCCCACACTATCCCTGGCCCTCCACTAACCCACGCCACAAATATTTTTTCGCATATGACGGTTTCCTGCCCTCTTTTTTCCTTTCCAATTTCCTACACCAAGTCGGAAAATGTTAGTGGCTTTTGCAGATGATGAGTCGCCCAGTTCTTTCCATGCATCTCGTACTTTCATTTCTAAAGTAACACGCTAAGTGGTGGCAGAAGGAAAAAGAATTCCATATCATGCAGGCACACCGGAGGAGGTCTGCTTTCAAACCTACATGGTAGGATCGCATTTTTCGTCACCAAGAATAACAGCTAGAACTTTGACAGTTTTCAAGTGTATCGATCGAATATTATATTTTACTGATTTTACGACGCCGCGCCACTTCCATTACATTATAGGAATTTTGTGTAAAAAAAAGGTTAGTTTTGGTCACCATTTATCATAACACCGCAACTTTAAATTCCACTATGAATTCTCGTGTGCTAATATTTATGGGATGGGGTAGCCCGTAGCACAAGGAAGAGTTCCACGTAAAAGAGGAATCGAGAAAAGAAAATTGAATATTTATATTTGAATATTAGCCCATGATACTACCAACTCATCTTTATCGTTTATTAAATCCTAGCGCTAAACAGAAAACTAAGAAATGAGCTTTTAAATTGAGAGAAATCCGTTAAAAAGTAGCGTTTTCTGCATAATAAGGACACTTAATAAGGGAAGAAATACGTGAATAAATTCGTGACTAAAAAGCTGAAACGTTTTATACTCACCCAAGTCTTCTTTAATTGGTAGTAAATTGGACCAGGGTTATGCGACACGAAGATGAGCTCTTTGAATTAATAACCTTTTATTCTTGTTATTCATATTTATTTCTACCGCACAGATGGTACTATTGATTGAAACGCTTGTAATAGATTATTGAAAATTAAATTAGGTGTTTTCACGAAAGGAAATATGCAAACATTCGCCCTAGTAAAATTATGAACGTGTCATGAAATGGATCGGAAACCTACAAGATAAAATCGCACCCAAATCTGAAAGTGTCATCTCTCGTCTTCGTCATCCACAGCAGAACTTCACAAAGAAAAGGGTGAAACGAAACTGGTCAAACGAAAGAGTATTAACGATCAGGCGGAGAGATGGTGAGCATACGAGACCCTTATAAAGTCTCCTTTGAAAGGCAGTGAGCTGCGAACGGTACAAAACGTGCAAAAGGCGTTCTCAAAAACTGAAATTACCAGCCTACGATAGACCGGCCAGGACAGAAAGTGGGAGGAGGAGACGCACCGCAGTATTTTGTTTCCAATACACTTGATAGTCCAATTTGAAACGGGCCAGAGTGAGAAATTAACTCGATTACGTCACTGCCTGTGAAATCCTTGCAAAACCTAAAATTTGCAACTTAAAGACTGTGGGGTGGGCATGTTGATATCGGAGAGTATTTTCCCTCCGATCTTGATTTACATTCCGAGCCAATGGTTGCCCGGAATGCAAATCAGGGTCAAGGTCACTTGCATCCACCCTTATCTTCCGAGATTGATTAAATAACAGGAAATCATCGATTACAACTTTAAAGCTCATCCAGTCAAACGACGTGAAAAAATTAAACCAATTCATGTTAATCCTATGGTGACAAAAACGTTCAGCTTTTTTACAAATTGAGCGTGTGATTTTAGCCTAGAAGTTAGATCTCTTAGATGATGGAATGGGAATAGCGAATAAGCGAATCTTTTTTTACTCGCCCGTTAAATATTCGCAGTTCCCCTTATACGATATGCAAATCCAATTTCCATTTTTTCGCGAAGAACTACTTCCTTGTCGTGTCCAGTTCCCATCAATATTCCTGGAGATAAGTCAAACGAGAGGCGTTAATCGACAAAATCGACTAATCACTTCAAGGGTTTGAGAGGCAGAAGAAGAACTCATTTGAATTTCGCTGAAAACTGAATTGCAAAATTTTTCCCAATAAAAGAACGCACTATTTTTCTCGTCTAAAAGCATCACAGCAGAAACGGGAATCTATCGAAGGAAATGCAGGGGAATTGCAATCCATATTCACCGTGATTCTAACAACTCTCTTACTTTTATTCAGACAAAGGGACACAATTTCCATATTTACTTCTCGACTAACCCTCCTCCTCGTCGTCCAATCTCTAACTATCTTCGCATATTATCTACCCAGGCAATAAGAAATACTAACGCGTCAACTCGGGCCGAAATCGTATATCATGAAAAGAATTAATGGAAAAACTATTGGAGAATTACATCGAATATTTCAAGCTCTTCTGCATTAAAAACTAAATTATTTTACGTTAAGAGTCAAATGAAGCTTAAAAAAAATAAAAATAAGCTCTGAAATGTCCATTCAAATTGTCATTGCTATTATGACGACTCTAATTCTTTAGCTATATATGAAAAACGAACGACTTTCATGAAAATTTCTAATTTATGCATTTAGATAAATCCTATTAAAAATGCATAGATAACATATGTTATGTGTGAATGAATACCATTTTATGACTGAATCTAGGGGAAATGAAAAAGTGAGTAAAGGAAATTTCATATGCCCTTTGATGTTCCGAGAGCCAAATCGAAAACTGAGTCACCTGGCAGATTGAGGCCAATAGCTGCGGGCGTCTTGATAATGCAAGAGGAAATTACAGCAGGTAGTTAATATCCTGCCTATCTACGGACAATGACCTCGACGAAGTGGAAAAAATTACCCGTTCCAATGATGTCATGAGTTGCACTGGTGGGAGCAATGTTAATAGGTCTTGGCAGCCGCTGTTCCTCAGTGAAGCGGCCGTAAAAACCGCATGCCCAAGGGGAGCGGGAATTTTTGAGGCAACCGTTTCACGGTAGGAAAAGGGTAAACGGAATAGATAGTATTCCAGCAGAAATTCTCACACGTTTCCAGAAAAGCGGAAGTAGGGAACTATTTGAACTCATTAGTAGCATTCTCTGGCTATGGATGCAGCCGAAGGAATTCCTAAAGTAAATTTCTAACGATAAGTTGCGCATAAAATTAGGCTTATTGAAAGAATTACTTTGATTTCACACACGACTGAAGTAGTTTTAAAAGACATTATTTAGAGATAAGAGAATGATCCGAAGACATATCTCTAGTTAAGATATAGCATGATTTTTTGATCTAGTTAAGATATAGCACGAAGAACTTTGATTTCACACACGACTGAAGTAGTTTTAAGAGACATTATTTAGAGATAAGAGAATAATCCGAAGACCTATCTCTAGTTAAGATATAGCATGGAATTAGAAGGGAACGGGTAGAGTTAAGATACCGGTAATTGTGATATTTTTCCTTGATTATAACACTTCGATAATATGTTTTATTAAACACATTTAGCTCGGTTAATGTAAGTACGGCTGAAACAGAAATAAGTGGGAAGGAATATTGCACGGATAAATCGGAATTGACTGGGAAGTATGGCAGAGCATTAAGATTGTCCTCTAATATTTCTTTTCTTCATTATGCTAGAAAAAATGGACAGGAACATCGAAAGGGATAAGAAAGAGGAATGAAAGTAGATAAGAAAACTGAACGTAAAATTGTTTACTCTTAGCCAAGGAAAAGATAGTCATCCAAGGGACTGGGTCATTAAAGATTATTCGGTAAACGGTTCTGGAATAAGATCTACGGTAGACGGACAAAGATAGTAGGTAGACAGAAGGTAGATAGGATAAAAAATAAATTTCTTTCAACGCAAAGAGGCCGAATATGCATAAAATATTGAAAACAAATGCTTATGAAAGGGCAAAGTTCATTATCATGGTCCTATTTTAAATAACAATTAGTTAAAAAATAAAGGCATACCAGGAGGAATAAGTACGTTAAGAAATGAAACACTTACTAAACGAAGGACGTTTATACATGGCAACGCCAGCAAATGTATTTAGGAAATATTGATCAAAGTTACAACGCAGAGGGTGGAAATCTATATATCAGAAACACGGTGCTTAAGAAAAGACAAAAGGCTTGGAGATAAGGGATAAGAGGGAGGACCAATATGATTGGCTCGATGCTAAAAAATAATACGAAGAAGCGTTAAGCATATAATTATAAGAAAGCATATTGATGGGACGAATTAGGAGAAAAAAAAAGTAAATCGAGGAAATACTCCGAGTTAACGGAAAACTGTAGTGGGTGAATCAAGGGGAGCATGCCGAGCAAATGCAGGAGAGGAATGAAAGAAATGCTTATTTTTTGCGGTATAAGGGTTGCAAAAGGTATAAAATGAGCTAAAATGGGATATATTATACTAGGGCAATGGTAGTACAAGGATATAACATCTTAGGTACATCACTGAGTTGATGGATGAGAATACTGTTGACAGTAGTTTTAAAAAAATAACCGGATTTGAGACTCTCTAAACCTTTTCTGTGGAATATCTCAACAAAATTCCGGAGTCTCCGCCGTCAAATCTTTAGAGCACGTGTTTACTTGAAAAAAAAAACTGTTGCTGTAATAAGGGTTTAAGCTCTTTGATCAAATACTGGAATTTTTAACGTCTTAATGATGTTGCTCGCCTGTTTCAATTTCAGCGTCGTACTTATGGTTGAAAATGTGCACAGGAATTCTACGAATCTTAGACACGCTGTAGGGTCAAATAAAGAGAATTTCAAATACAAAAAGTACTTTATGACAATCTTGGATTAAAAGTGAAGTATCACCATCTGGCGCATAATTTTCTCACTACAAAAAGGCAAGTCCTTGAAAAATAAGCTTTCAGAGTTTCTGTGCAAATGATGGGCTTAGAAATAGTTCACATATAATTGCACGAGATGTATTCACGATTTCCTTCAAAAAACATTAATGTTATACACAAATACTGATGATTTTTTTGCATACACGGCTACATTAAAATATATAAACCAGTATTAAAAACCATGCTTGGAATGCTTTTTATCCATTATGTACCTTAAAAAAAGGATTTTCTATTATTACTTCAAAGGGGCAAAAAAAAAGGATTTGATACAGCGCTAGAGCGAACAGCATATGAAGGGAAATTTGAGACCCTTGCCATTCCATACATTCCTTCCAATCACTGAAAAAAAATAGATCTGGGGCCATATGAGTTAAGCAACGATTTTATCTTTTCCCATGGCAGGCATGGCCTTCTAGTGCGTGAGACGGACGCTAAATTGGAATCCTCTCGGCCGCAGATATGCCAAGGTGCAGCGGCCCGAAGAGGAGGAAGATTCAAGGTGCAAACCGCAGAGGGGAGTAGGGAACGCCGAAAATAAAAAGGACAAGAAGCGAGATTGATAACCCTGCTGCTAAAAGGGACCTCAAAAGAGAGGACGCCGCGGCGGACGGAGGCGTTTGTCGCCATAACTCAGGCGCGCGCTATTCCTTTGAATGAAGAAGCACTCGAACTGCCCTTGCACCCACCCGGAAATGTTATCTACCGAGTTATTTGTCTCCTTGACGAACGGCCTTTTTTTCCCCTGTCACAAGAGTTGCGGTCCTTCTGCTTGCCTTTTCGGAATGCGGAGGAAATGTCGCCGTTTTAATTTCGATTCAAAGATATGAATGGAGTTTCAGGGTGGCGGCTAGTGCACGCAAAAATCGCTTGGTAGATGCTTCCCTTGGCGGAGGGAGCTTCACGGTCACTTCCGATGGAAAGAATGATTCTTGGCACGTCTCTCTCTCGGAAGAATGCCCCAAAACTGTTTATTTTAATTTTTAATCTAAAAGCTTGAATGAAATTACTGTCATAAAACACTTAGCCAATTAGATCAGGATAATTAAACCGGACATTTGTATAAACTCTATCATTATTAAAAGACAATTATACTAAGACTTGTTTCATTCAACGCTCCACCCGGCCTTCCTACCTGCTATCCTTTTATTATTTATATGATTATCTGACTTTTACCAACATCACTACATACTACGTTGCTCCATGCATCTCATGCGTGGTCTTCATTTGCAGTTTTTCCCATTCACCTTTGCTTCGACGATTTACTGCGTCAAACCATCATTACTCAAGATATGGTCGAATATACCTACCTTCTTATTTTTAAAGTTTAGAGAAGACATTTTCTCCCACTCTTACTAAAGATTCTTTGCTTATCAGCTATGAACTTGAGGGCTAAAAATACGCACATATTACGGCACGAACATACCTGTATAGACTAATCGGCCGCGATAGCTTAGTTGATAACATAACGGCTTGACAACCCAAAGCTCGGGTGTTCTACGTCCACTTACGGCATGATTGCGGGGGTTTTATTAGCAGTATCTTATGCCTTTGCTTGTACACAAAAATACGACTTAACCTGTGCATTTAGAGCATCTAATGATCTGATTCTAATAGTACTGCGTACATACTTGCGTTTACTACACATCCACAATTATGCGAGATCAGCGTAATAGGAAACATTATCTGCAGTGGTTACGATAATCTTTATTTAATTCTGAATTAAATATTTATGAAACGAAAAAAGTAAATCCGAGTTCTATACATTAGAATGAATAAGGTTAGTACCCTACTAATAAACCTGATGTAGGAATGTAACTTTTTGTGCAGTAAACCTAGGAGCGCATTCTACCGATACACAAGCAACATAGATAAGAAATAATTCCTTATTCTGTAGGGAAAAAAGATGCATCCAACGCCAATTAATAACTAAAGTGAATATGCTCAAATTATGGGGACTAAAAAAGCTCTACCTTGCAGATAGTTATGGAGTATTCCAAACTAAACAGTTGCGAAAGTTACAAAAATTTACCACTAACTTACCGAATTACTAAGAACAGCTACACTATTTTCTGGCTTATGAGGCTAGTTCTTTCCTCACTCAAATCCATTTTAACTACTCTGCGTCTTCTATGACCAATGTACTATTTCATCCAATTACTATTAACTGTATATTCTTAATGATATGGGAATAATAAACTTGAAGCCCCAAAAACTTTCCTTTTGAATTCACATCCATTCTACTAAGATATTAATTGTTTGAAATATATTTATTAACCAATTATTTCATTGTATAGCAATAATCAATAATATTTTATCCTTTTTTTCTCAATACATGAACATGATTAGGATGCGTCTTCTAAGCATATGCGTTATATAAACTGGAAAATATTGTTGGAAGTTAAAATGTAATTTTAAGTATAGATAAAATAAAGCTTTAAAAAGTATGGGATTTAAATGCTAATAATAATAATCATTATAACTTATATCTCCTTCTTCAAATAACAACAAATACTACCACCCCAAAAATGAATTAAGTATTTTGTAACTTATGATCATATCCATACATTTATGATCTGCATGGAAGTATAATATTGTCTCACCAATCCTCTAAATTACTGCACTAATTCATGAAGTTTTGCTATCCTTCTATGCTAATGTTTCCAAAACTTTCCCAAAGAATCCACATTCACAAGTCGACCCCTCAAAAAAAAAAAAAGGCGGGCATCCCTAAAATTATTTATAGAATGGACCTACATTCATGAATGAAAACTTAATTACAAGGGTAGATACGACTAAAAGATACACTTTACTGTCATCGGAAAGTGAGGTACCGAAGCTGAAACTGAGCAAATATCATTGTTTTTGGTTTGTTGAGAAAATTGAGTTCACATCATTAAAATTGCATAATTTTTCCCACACGAAGCTGCTCTTGTCCTGGTATTTTTATGATAATAACCAGTATTTTATTGCATACCACACAGTGCTTAACTAATGCTGAAGCGGCTCATGAAATACAAGCGTCACATACGATGTCCTTATGAAATTGATGAGACATACTTTTCGGAATTGGATTGGCGCGTTTATTTGCATACGACGCAGTTAACGACCTTTGTCTCGGTGAGAAGTTCACTACTCACGCCGCGCCGGGAACACGACAACAATGGGCCGTATTTCAATCAATACCAACTAATTTCGAAGTTTCATCAAAGACACCCCAGGCTTCTGACGAAACGCAGACCTAGTTCTGCCGCGTTGGAGAACGGCTCATCGCGAGTCGAGTGGTGCCCGTAAAGGGTGAGGACTAAAATGCCCCAAGGCGAGGGTGTTTTGTAGTCACGCAAACGAAATATCCAAAAAGGATGGTATATGACCATGCCCGTTTGTGAGCGTTGAAAACCCAATTACTTCGACGAAAACAGAACAATACCCTTTGCATGATTTAGGCCCCACTGCGCGTCGAAAAAAAAAGAGCGAACTCCGCGCTCTAATCAGGATTACTCGAAGACGTTTTCAGCAAGTGACAAGCTCACAGCAGGTGGCCAATTGCGGCATATATCCTCCGGACCCAAGCTTGGAATGAGTCGTCCCGTTCAACGACGCATTTGACCCTCGAACATAGTAAACAAGGCAAGCAAGGCGGAGCGCTTTTGCGTCTCGTTCCGGATGATGAGCGAGTTTAGTAGCTAAATAATTCAGTCTCCCCGCAAGATATTTCCATTACTAATTCACGACGAAATGATAAGATAAATTCTTACGCAAAAACAAACACCAAGTTAGAAAAAAAAGAGAGAAACATAGTGCCTGATCTACTCGCAGAAAAGTGAACCAAATTAATATGAATACCGGAAATTGAGTAACGAACGGGCGTTAGAAATACTTCCTTCACTGTAAAGGGCGCGGCGTAGGTAGAGTAATTACTGGATTAACGGCTTAATCCCCCTAAAATTAATTAATCCTAAGGAAAAACTTCCGGTGGGAGGTAACGCGTATGTTGCCTCGTTTATACGGAGAGAGAAACCTACCCAATCATCCTTTAAGCAACTTAACGTTTTTTTCCAGAACTCTCTTTGGTAGACATTGAAAACAGTCACTGAACGACGATACAAAACATTCCATAATTTTTATGAATTATAGTATTCCTGGAGATGCAAAGTTGCATAGGTTTTCGATGTATGATAAAACTCCAATACTGCTACTAGCCCAGCTGAACCAATGAGGATGTTGTAAAAGATATAAATCAGGCAAATATACTCAAAAATTTAAGGATTACATCTTACTTCTAGCTATAACTTACCTGAATATAAAGAATATGAAAGCCTGCTAGTTCTAACATATCGTAAATAAGAATCTTTATGGGGGCTTAACATCCAAGACACCGCATAACCAGGCGTTACTCAGAAAAACTTAATGGCTTTTAAAATTTCAAGTCCACGTTCAACAATAGAAAATATATTAAAATTTAACTATAGGATTTATAACTGTTCGTTGAAGCTTTCGCGGCTCATGATGAGTACGTAAGTTGTTCGGGTGTGCCGCGTGATATTCAGGTATTGCCCCGACGTTTCGTGACCTATGCTGGTCACTTTTTCAAAGGGATATGAGGTCCTCGTTGCCGGTGAGGTTATTTGCCGGTGAGGGTATATACCCGAACAACTTACGTACTCAGGATTTATAACCTACGATTTTTTCCCTCAACAGTATGACACAGTTCATACTTTCGAAGTACATTGATCTTCGTACACATCAAATGCTACGAACGATATTTAAACATGATGAGGTAATTAGTATTCATTGTTCTTCATACATTTTTATGGCAATTCATGTTCTCCGAGTGTTCACTCGGAGGACATGAAGGATAAAAAAAATACGGCTTTGGTAAACGATAAAACTGGGAAGGTCAAATGAGAGTTAAACGCGGAAAAGAAAAATTTCAAGGGTTGAAGAAGTACCTAAGAAGCTGATATAATAGCGATGGACAAATAGTAAGTACGAAGAAAATAGTAAGAGGAAAAATCCAGGAAAAGGGAACTTTACTAAAAGAAGAATCTAAATACAGCTGAAAATACAACCTTGGAAGTAGCGAAATACAGTGAAACCTGCCTAAATGGCCACTTTTTCATGGAGGTGAATAAATTTCCCGTATAAGCAATGTAAATGTCCGCTCTTCTTACCTTCTTCAACGGCCAGCGGTCACAATGTTCATCTCCAATGTCTCCATTCAACGGCCTATCCTTACGCGGCCAGTCGCGAACAATCTCTTTCGAGTCCATATTTTGGAATAAATAAAACTCAATCTTCTGTTACCTGTTGGTATCCCATAGTCAATAAATTTAATAAAAACCAAACTTTTACAAAATACCACAAAAATCTTTATACTCTTTCACGACCCGGGTTTCGACAGAATAATCATCATCTTCAGATGACCTTTTTATATTCGCCCAGGTTTCGACAGAATAGTCGTCATCTTCAGATCCGGGTCGTGAAAGTGTTTAAACATTTTTGTGGTATTTTGTAAAAGTTTGGTCTTAATAAAATTTATTGATATTTTGGAATATACATATTCTCTTTTATCCCTAACACTGAGCGTCCTATGAAGCGCATAGGTATTTCTCGAGCCTTGTTAGCTGACCGTCTACCCATGCTTGATTGAGAAATGACCGCTCGGTTTTAACGGAAGCGGCCAATACTCCCTAGCCAACGACCAGTTTTGTTTCATTCATGCCGTTGACCGCACAAATCTAATACTTCGGGTGATCATCATCTTGGTGTTTAAGTTCGCATCCTCACTTAAAGGCACTTCAGACCAGGAGGAAAAGTACAAGTTTTGGAATCGAAGAGTAAGGAATATGGGTGGAGAGAAACCCGGCGTCAACAGCAGCCTGCTCTTAACAAAAGTCGCCAAGTGCATAACGGCTTAACGTTCAATCCGACGGATGGAAGACGGCCACTAGCCCCTCAGGAAAGGACCATTTGGTAGACTGATGTGGTAACCAGCATAGACAAATGACGGACACGCTGTATGAAACTAAATTCTTGCCCTAAGTAACCGTAAATGCGTATATTTCTCCCTTTACAGTCAATATTTATGCGAGCCTCATACCCCCAGCTCATTTATTTTGGGCGGGAAAGAGGACACTTGACCATGCTTACACCAATACACATAACGATTTAAGAAGACATGTGCCCACCAAAAAGAACGTGTCGGATATCGCCCAATATCGGGGTGGAAGAAGAATATTAAAATGTAAGGTAACCTTCTTGGTAGCACAGCGTGTGCTTGGATTATCTGTCGGCCTGGTTATATTGCTTCCTTGAAATTTAAGTTTCAAATTGAAGTCTGTACCGTACAGTCCGTTGGAGCATTTGTGTATTTTAATTTAGCGAGAGTGGTAATTAAAATGCTTGAAGGTATAAGCAAGATTGTTCTAAATCTCGAGGAAGGAAGTATAGTTATCTAGGAGAGCGAGAAGGGAATATCGGCGAGGAAAATTTCGGACATTGTTAAATGAAGAATAACTGAACTCGATACAATTGAAAAATATATTTTGAGAGATAGGAAGGAAAATAAGAAGTTTGGAATGGAAAGAAAGAGGGAGTCAAAGTTTTTGGAAGTGGATGATGTTGTTTTCAAGTCGATTAAGTGTGCTCCTTCCTAAATGTCACCAGAGAGTGCACCAATGCTGCAGGAGAAGGCTCGGCAAGTGGCAGAAGATTTAAGCGTAGAAAACATTGTGACAAGCAATGGGAGGTTTGGCATGTTTCAGGAAATGCTAGAATTTATCTTTCTGTATATATGTATGATTGGTTATCAAGATTGCCGTCAATATTGGAAGGTTTCCATCGTAGCAATGGGGGTATATTTATGATGTTGACGAAGGTGGCATATTCTAACAATTAATTTTTTTATCTCTAGCATTCAGAACTGAGACGTATTAGGAGAGGCTTAAATAGTATAGAGTAATATAAATCTGCCATTAAGAACTATTGACCTCTTTCCCACCGAAAATAAATAAGGAGTAGATTGTTATTCGGGTTGCATAATATTCGATTGGAATGTGATTACCTCCATTCAGCGGTCACCTTTCGTTTGGCTGCATGGTGGCCGAACACAGGTTTTTACCGTACTCTATGGGAACATAATTAAGGAGTATGCTTCTTGATAGCAGAGAGGCATGGATGATAACAGCAGCAGAGACACCAAGGCCAGAAGCGCTCAAAATGGTGCGATACAAAAGGGTGATGAAGGTAACATATGGATAGTGCGAATAGCAAACGAACAAATTCTGAAGAGACTGGATGGTATTAGGTCTCATGAAACCTTCTAAGAGAAGGAGGGATAAGCTAATCGGCTAAAGCTATTGAAACATATTGGTATGGTACGCCATCAACGGAAAAGTGAATGGGAAGAATAACAAAGGATAAATGGTGCAAATTGTGATGGATATAAAAGAATACTAATGTAAATAGTAAGAGGTCTTTCAACAAAGAAATCTGGTAGAGAGGTACATCAAACAAAACCTAGAATTGATGACTAATGACGATTGTATTAACAATTAATGTGCAAAAAAGGGACACATTGAATTTCTTGCTTCTCGAAGCCTTCGGAAAGAATATATTCCAACGTCCGACTTGGTTCAGGTTAAATAAAGTAAATATCACAAAACTATGAGAATTTGAAAACTACTGAAATGATGAAGGTATTGGCTGAGACTATAGTCCTGCGGGAATTTTTTTAGCATCAAATGACCTTAAACACGCCAATCATATGATTTTAGACTGTATTATTTTATTCCCAGGGTTTTTAAATTAATATTTATGCGCAAAATCTCAGTCAATAGTTTTGGAGTGCAGTCTCCTGGTTTGTATAGTATCCAGAACCCGTTGACGATGAGGAATTTTTCGATTTATACGGCGTAGCCAACCCATACGGTGGGTCCAACATTGTTCCAACAGAGAGAAATGGTCCATTTGATACACTTGCTTACACGCCGCAATTTCGCTTCCGGTGTGAGATAAAAAAAAACACGAACATGAGAAGCACTTTCTGAAATAAGAACGGCCAAATTCATCCAAAAGCTGGATTTTCCGATTAGGCCGAAGACATTGTTTAACCACCTTTAAGTTATCCTGTATCCATTGACAAGGAAATTCGAATCACACAAGTTCGAGTTTGGCACTGCAAGCATATTTTGAATACCACACCATATTAGCAGAACAGACAGAACGGGGAAATTTCAAGAGATTAATCTGCAGACCAAGAGATAGTAAAATTCGTTTTTCCCAGCAGAATAGCAGATATTCCACGGAGAAAAAATCATTCACCTTCCCCGGGACTCGGACCCAGACCGCTGATTACCGGCCAGGTGCTGTACAACTTGAGCTACCAAGACGTCCTTTTTCACTGTGTAAATTATAGAAGCCTTAAAGGAACAAGATGTTACCGAACAGCTGGACATATCATGTCAGAAAGGACCCGGAGTCGTGCGCATAACGCCACCGTCCACGAGACTAAAACCGATATTGAAACAAGAAGGTGCTTACTTATAACGAATTCGAAGCTCGTGATCTAACCGTGAAACCTTTAACGGGGTTATCCGCAGAAATTTCACAATAGCAGAAATTCCACAGAGAAAAAAATCATTCGTCTTAACCGCGACTTTACTCGGACCCCTGATTAGGGCCAGATGATCTACCACTTGAGCTACCAATACGTCCTATTTCATTATGGAAAGTATAGAGGCTTAAGGGGAAAAAGATATTTCCGAATGGCTGGGCAATCCGTTCCTCTTTTTCCAGTAAATCTCTACTTCTACCTTATCCCCCACCAATCATTAATGACGAAAATGACGGTATCTGTAGGTCACCTAACCCAAAGAAGTATATACCTGCAAAATGTGAAGCTAGTATACAGAAGTCTGGCAAAAATGAAGAGCTGGATGAAGAAAAAATTGTTGGCTATGCTATGCTACTAGAGCAATATACTACAAAATGATGCATCACTAAGGTTTATTTGTTGTTATAGAGATCAAAAATGAATTAGCTACAACTAGCAGTTGCATTGCTAATAAGGAATTTCACCATTTAACTATGACAGTTATTTTCATTTGATGACTCCTTATAATTAGAATCTTTAGAATCACATATCAGAAATTGAATTGTTTGTATAAAACCCAAGAACCCTAAATATGTATTTCCGAAAAAACTATATAGTTCCCAATTGCTACGTTACGCGGCATTTCCAAGGATACAATAGGATGCCAAGTAGAGCGAATTTATTTCACTGTGGTGTTTATTTCATTTTGATCCACATCCGTTTCTCGCATCCTCATTACAACCAAAATTCATGCGAAGTAGACGAATATAAATAGCGGTATTTGCCTGAATCCGTCTCTAAAACTGACTTAATATGTCGAAAAAGCCTGGGCTTGAGAAGTTTAGGCATATTCTTGACATTATTATGAATGAAAGCCGAAAGTACGCCAAACTCCTTTGAACTCCTGAGCCGCATCGTGAACGCAGTTCAGCCTATTCGGCCTTGAGTTAAAACTTGGGTCGTTAAGATTAACAGGGACAAAACTTTTATTCAGCAGTGAACCCAAGCTTTTACGCAGAGTTTTTGAAATAAGTCATGGAAACGCCGAGTCAGCAGTGAAATATCAGATGAGCTTTGCTGATGAAAAGAACCGTCTCGTTGAAGAATAAATTTATAATTATCAACCTTTAGGCAAAGAAAAGACGGAGGAAACCCGTCATCAATCATTTACTTGGCAAATATGCACGCACTAACAAAATTATGGTAATCGTCATTCTATTTCCCTTATTCTGGAAGTATGACCATGCACGCATCACTCTCAATTACTTAAATTTTTCCTCAATTTGTGAACGCTGACTTTTCTGCGAGTAGCGATTTATAGCTATAGTTGTAATTTTGTCGAAACTATTCACATAATGAGACGAAAGCAACGTATATCAGCAACAACTTTCATTTTCTTCGTGTCTAGGGCAATACATTAAACAAATTATATTTTTGTGGGGAGATGGTCGCCTATAGCTATGTGGATTTTAATAAAATTTGTTCGAAAAACATTAGTTTGAAATTTCATTTTAGAAAGTTTTGAATATTCATTAGTTTCAATATATTTTGGCCGTAGAATATTATGCAAAATTCCACCTCTATTCATTATATTCAAAAAAGATCATCGTTTTCATGCAACAGTAAAATCGAATGCCCACGATTTCCCCACATTTGATGCACGTAGAGGCCGACCTTTGATTCAAAAGAGCTCTTGAACGTATCTATGCTTCCTAAATGAAATACTAACTTAGTTTTCTTCCACAGATTATTTTCTTGGTACGACACCCGAGATATTGCACCGAGAAAGGAAAGGGAAATAGATGGACAAAAGAGACGAGCTGGAAATCAGAAGGAACATGAAGAAGTGCCTTTTACTTAATGGCATCCTTTTTGAAAAAATTTCCCCCCTCCTAGAAATCTCTCTGACCCTTACGGAGAAACAGACACCCGTGGCCCTCCCATCCCACTCCCCACCTGCCGACAACCCACCACTACCTTAATCCCTAACCCAAGGTAGAAGACCCACGCCAAGTCAACTACCACCCCCTCCCCCAATCACGGGTTTCCATCGACTCATACTCCAACCGTCACCCCTTACCTCACCCCACCACTGAGTTTTCCTCTCCTGAACACCCACTACCCTTCATGGTATACGAGCATATTGTGCTTGAATTTTGTGCCGGATGATGAGACCGATGTGTCGAAACATGTCGTACCAAGAAAATAAATCTGTGAATCTGTGGAAGGAAACAAAGTTAGTATTTCATTTACGAAATTCAACTTCCACCTAGTTGAGCCTGATACAATGGAACGTATCTATGCTTTTTCTTAAGTGCTCTCTAACGAAGTCCAAGATCTGTCTTTATTGGAAGACTCCTACCGAACTGTGACTGAACCCATTCCGGTGCATTCCCTTATTTTATGTCTTAAAAATTAATTAGAGATACTTTGAGCAACTTGGCACATACCTATAAGAGAAAAACGTAAATGCTCGCAGATAATATTGAGGGAAAGAAAATAATGAGAACGTAAAAGAGAAAACAAAGTGAAAATAGACATCAAGAACACCGCAAACAAAGGACATCGATAGGCAAATACTAATGTGCTAATAACGTAATGATGAATGAAATCGAATGATGGGCTTTAAGATAAACGATGTACAAAAAACTGTCAAATACCAGCAGATTTGGAGATCTCTGGAGGTCGTTGACAAAATGCCTCTATTTTTTAGACAGTAGTTGCTCGAAACACTAAGCAAAAAAGCGAGAGCTAAAGCCATTGATACCATATGTGATAGGTGCCCAATTGGGTAACTATAGGTATTTTTCAAGGAGCGAAGTAAGGATTGAGGGGAACCCGAGGTCGGTATTACCCTACTCTCAACGATAGGCTATATATAGAACGATAGATAGAACCAAGGGGATCACGGTTTAACGTCCTGTCCGTCGGAGGGAATACTTAACTTGAGGTGCTCTCCACCCAGCACTCAAGCAAGAACCAGTGTACCACTGAAAAATCTCTTATACTACTGCCGGGATTCGAATCTGGATAATCACGAAGAGAAGCTAGATACCTGACCAACGCTAAACCCTTCACTTCGTTATGTGACGTGCACAACCACATATATTTGGGATAGGGCTGAGTAGCAAACATAAAATTGGGAATCGCGAAGTCTGTAGTTCATGATAATGCCTCACAAACGTTTGAATACTAACGTCCTAGCTGCAAGTAAACATCCGTCACTCAAAACTCCCATTATTCCTTCTATTATCTTTTTTCATGTCACGAAGTGTAGAGTAAAAAATGTCCCTCGTGAAATTAGCCTACGCTGAAAAATCGAACATAAATGCCCTCAATCATGCGTAACGTCCCTGTCCGTAGTGCCCTAATCATCGAGCTCAATCCACGTTCATGTGCACTGGCGCACGTTTTTTTTATTTTCATACTCTTCTATAAGAATATCATCTAGCTCTATCTCTTCCGAGGTTTTATTACGGAGGGAGGAAAAAAGAGGAAAGGAGAAAGGGGTTTGAAGACGTGGAGAAACGTGGAAAAATAAAACTTTTTGTAACCAGCAAGGGGCCAAAAGGGTACGTGACGTGAATTTGCATTCGCCAGCCCTCTTCCTGCCGGTCCATTTCTTCTAAAATCCCACCACAACATGGTCAAGTAGTCCTTCCCATCCCCAATAACAACCCATGTCACTTCTATCCCCGTGGCCCTTTCCCCTTAAAAAAAAAAAAAAAAAGTCTCTCTCCAACAACACACCACGCTGAGTTTCCCTCCTCCACCTACCCTAACCACTCTCTAAGGCTCATGTCCCTCCGCTTTTTTTTAAGAGACAGGACGCGGGAGAAAAGGATGGCCGTAAGGGAAGAGGATGAGGCTTCTCCTCTACCCCTTGGACCCAAAAACACGACTCCAGAGCGTTTAGTGAAGTTTTGGGACATCCAGGTCAGAGAGTGAGGAAGAAGGATTCATTTTTCCCGACCGTTGTACGCGTTGTCTCAGCCCCACTTTCCTTTATTTGTTTTTTTTATTATTTTTTTGTTTCATTCAAATCTCCTTGTATGTACTTACAAGCAGCGCGTTTGTATCCGTTATATTCTCCGTTTTCCTTCCCCACATCCATTCCCGTACCACCCTCGTGCCACAGCTGTCATAATCTTCCCCTCGCCCCCTTCCTCCTCTCACCGTTGTTTTATATTTCCTCCCAGGAAAGGAAAAGAGGCTATTACAACGACAGCTATTTTTCGAATGCGAGCGTGTTTCGCCGTGCCCGATGAAAATTCGCAGCGGAACGCGGGAGCGGTAGGTGCGTCGTCGCTAAAAACTAAAAGCGGAGGTAAATTTAAAGTGCTTTTTCTTGTCGGCGTATGATGTTACTTTCAGAGCGCATAAATTAAAATAACGCGCGTCGCAACAAGGAATTTTACGCTTCAACGACACGACGACATGCATTACTCTCGATGGACTTTTCATTCCTAGTAATTGAGTGCCTTGTATTCTGACCGTTTACTTTAATTTTTTTTTTATTTCCTCGCCGCTCGGTCTTTCCCTTGCGATGGTTTAATCCAGCACTCAAGGTTCAACACATAAAAGCCTTTACTCCTTTTGTGTTAAGTCTTCACACATGGCAGGGAGAATAGTCGATTGCAGAGGAGAGCAGAAATAGAAACATTTTTAATTATAAATAAGTCACTTATATAGCGGTAATGAGTGATAATAGGCATCTCGCGTTTAGGATATAAATCAATTCATTCTCAATATCAGTTCTTATTTCAAGCTTGAAATAATGGTTTGCTGATAATGTGGGTGATTAATATATTGCAAAGGAAGAATTACAAGCTATTGAAACTAATAAAAGGCTCGAGATACAGTTTATAATATACAATTCGGTCAATAATTGAAAGGCCCGCACCTTTCACACTTACGTAGTGTCTCCAAGTTTTTTTTTATCCAAGCTAACTTACATCTCATACTTCTTGTTCTACCGAGTATATTTCGTCTATTACAGCATTTTTAACCATAGAAGAGAATCATTAAATCACCCTGGTGAAATCAGTGACTTTTCGTCGTTCTTCTAGTTTAAATCATTATTTTTAATGTAGGTAATACGTATATAGAAATATGTAGTATAATACATATATAATAATATCTATATAATTATGAAATTATTTTGAAACAAATGCTGGAGTAAAGAATTTAATGTTGTTACGCGGCCTCAGGTTTTAACTATTGGGAGAAATATTTTCAACAAATCACGTTTCCTGACGGTAGTGGTAAGATACATTTTTTACTATCAATGGACAGGCATGCTTGACACATGCTTTTAAATTTCCCCGTATAGGCTATGTATAAATCTATACATACACGTAAATGGCTAATAATGTTATTATTCATGGATGAGAGAGTTACGTATTGAGTGGTTTTTTATTAATAATCAGAAATGAAAGCAAGAAAAACCAGTGTTATGATATTTTCCATGAGTATAGTAAGAGTGGCAAAAGCTTTCGCTCAGATTAATTCAGAGAGGGACCTAGATGATTGATAGCGAAGCGTTCGAAATTTGGGTTGATTGCACTGCTCAGGGGAAAAGGATTTTTTTATTCCATCACCATCATCGGCACGTAGCTCCGGATTATTCAGCTTCAAGAAATGTAGCAAACGGCTTCAGAAGGCAACGCTGAGTAACGAATGTCAGGATTCTATAATCATATTGTTGATTAACATGTATGAAAGGTCCTCCTTCTACTTGAGTTGAAAAATAATCCTATTAATTTGCTATAATTTTCAACGATTCGCCCTAATTCCTAGTTTAATGACGTCTAGAAAAAGTTTTCCATAAGTGAAGGATGAAAATTAATAGCTAAGATTTTCAGTTAAGTAGTTGCCAACATTTTGGCATTAACGAAGCTACTTCAGAGTCACGAGTGCAAATATGACTCGAGAGTGAATGATATAAAGAGTATCTACAAAGGTTCACATAACACGGACAAGGTTAAGCAGACAATAAAAACTGGGTCTAAATATTACAAAAAGCCTAACAGTGCCGATTATACATTTACATCGTATGGATCACATCAAAATGGTATTTTGCTTGAGAAACTTTCAGGTTATGAGCTTTCCACTAAACAAAGTATATGACGAACAGAAGACACTCAACTCGATAAAGATGTAAGTTCTGAGCGTATAACAGACATTCATGGGCAGGAAATGCGTTAACTACTAAATTGAAAGTTAACAGAAAGGCAATTCGGATTATCGCACTGGAAAAAATAATTGAATAAAATGTACAGCCTCGTAGCATGCAATTAAAATATATTTGTCTTGACCATAGTTGGGAAAGTTATAAAAAAAATTAACTGATTAAATTTAAAGATAATCTCTGTAAAAAGTAACTGGTTAAAGTTAAAAGTTACTTTTCTGAAAAAGTAACTGATTCAAGTTAAAGTTAAAAAAAAAGTAACTTTTACGTTGAAAGCTACTTTTTCAGTTACTTTGGCAAATTGGATGCTGCGATAAAGAGGCCTTGATGGTGTTTTTTTCTTTGACAAACAAACCAAACGCTGAAAAATGTCATTGCAGTTTCTTCCATGATATCCATTAGTTTAAAAACTTTTGAATTGGGGATTTTCGTTATAATTTCATTAGGTGTCCAGAGTGTTATTGGTCAGGTTTCCTAGTGTCTGATGAAATGATTCGGTGATTTTTCTGAGGTGGGGCCACGATTCCGGGATTTTTAATTTGTCGTGAATGTAAGACTTTCTGACGAACCATGGTGCGTCTGTCATTTGCCTCAAAAGATTGTTCTGAGTGGTATTAAGTGCTTTAAGGTTAGTTTTTGATATCGATCCCCACATTGCGATGTGCAGTTTCCCTCCACAATTGTAATATTGGAAACGGCTTAGTTATATAGAGTTACAGTAGATGCTGAGAGTGTGTCTGCGCACCTTTTCTCGCGATGAACTGGGGGCTGATGTATTGACGACGCGATGTCGCCGAGTAAGGCATACGTAGACTGGCGCACTGTAACATATACGTTAGTTTGAATCACGATCTTAGAAAGATCGTGGTTTGAATGAACCCCTTTCCCTCATTATCCGCCATAGATTTTTAGGCGACCCTTCTTTCTCGGCTTCGATTATGTAGTATTGACGACATGATGTCACTGAGTAAGGCAAATGAGCCCTCCAGGACATTGTCTTCGCGCGGTTTCGTGTTTTCTCGTCTGAGGGTGCGTTCCTAAACTTTGGCGGTCACTCCCCTCGGCCCCGCTTTTGTTTGGATGTGTTCATCTAGGCCTATTAATGACATTCTTGCACAAGTACCCTTGCATTCTTATATATCGTTTTATATTCCCAATTGCCTGTTGGGCAACCCTTGCGCCCAAACTCAGACAGTTCGACATTCGCCAAAATCAACGAAAAAATTAACTGAAGTTACTTTTCTATCAGTTAATGCATAACTTTAATGATTAAAATTTAAAAGTTAACCCTTTTAAAAAGTAACGATTAAATTAAATAGTTAACAACATTTTTAAGGATTAAAATTAATCGTTAATCCCAACTATGGTCTTGACCTACTAGAGTTTATTAAATTGGTGTGAGCACAGTTCTCGTTGCCCTGGTGAAGTATGAAATTTTTCATGTGTTTTGGTTCATGTAAGTAAGTCTCCTTTATGCAATACTAAATAGAATCATCCAGAATACCGTTACGGTTATATTTAATTTGTCACCATGCACAAATGACCATACAGCTTACGCACGCGATTGGCGATAGCAGTATTCTAGTTCCGTACGTAAAATATGGAGTTTTTCACGTAATATGGATCGCGTGAAGAGGGCAACCTCCTTTACGAAATACAGAACGCCGCCATCCAAAACGCTGTTCCAGGGGAAAAGCCAAGACGGCGCGAGAGAGAATGTGAAGCACGCGAAATCCACCAAGAGCAAGAAGAGAAGGAGCGCGAAATGGGAGGAAAAAGAATGCTTAACGGGGGACAGGAGCCACGTGTGCTCCGTCATAAATAATCTCAAACTCCCTTCGTCTCCGCTGTTTCCTAAGCCAACGCCCATCCCATTTCTCTCCGGGAAAAACCCCCTTTCCCCTCGGTTTTACCCTTTCCGACTCCGTACCCTCCGACCCTTTCCCTCCCCTTTCCCTCCCTCCCTCTTTATGCATACACCTGCCTCTTCTGCCCTTCTCCTCTTCCTCCTTCATCTTCCGCCCACATCTGCGTCCGCTTGCATCCGAAGCCACAAACAAATGCCGCCCGCGAACCAAAGGTCTCGGGATTTTGATCGTGCGTGCTTCAACGAGGAAGATTACTGCGACGCGTGATCCTTTAGATAAAAGAAATCAGCTCTTCCTCTCAACTGAAGACCTCTTTAGAAATAAAAAATAAACTAACTGGGAAAGTATCCTCTCCCCTTACATAACCCCCCTAGTTTGTTACATTGGTAACCTTTACGAGATGACGGTTGGTTTCTATGACCTTTCTTAAAACCGGAAAGAGTTTTTTGAGGACTTTGAATTACATTCTGAAAACACTATCTACGATCAAAGCAACCCTCCATTTTTCCCTACTCCATGTCATTTATTTTAATCTCCTGTAACTCTTCTTACCAACATCCCTTTTCGTTTGTCCCTTGGTCTTTCTCGTTGGGTTTTTACTTCCATTTTTCTCCTTCACCATGGTATTTACAAATTCGTTTTTTCCCAAGGTGACCCGAATCCATCGTGTTCATCTTTTCTTTGTACTGCTCCATAGAGTGATTTCTACTTCAGAAATAGGTGAATAACGTTTGATTTTATGATCATATAACCATTATTTTGAATAAGTATGCAGATTTTACAAAAAAAGCACTTTTGATCTTGACGGATGATTTGAGCTGATCAGTTAACAAATAAATTCGAAAAGGATCTTTAACTTTTAAAATATTAATTGATGATTTTATTGTAATATATATATATATCACATGGGCAAGACAGACTAGTCATCGCATTCCGCATGGTTCCATTCATTTTCTCACCAGATGCCAAACAACGGAAATGTGATATCCAGTCTTGAACTGAGAGGCCAGATGAATATTAAGAGATCACACTAAACTAATCATGCGTTAAGAGATCTGAGCTCCATATTTCCGTTCAGTGATGGAAGCAATTACTTCCTGTCAACTTTTTAGAATAGGTGGTCCAGGCCCCGCTTTATGTTTGAATGGAGCACGATCCTTGAGCAGCCGACTTGAGTATTCAAAATACCTCATCCCACATTAGAACGCCGTCTCCAATTTTTCCACTGTCCTGAAGTGAGGAATCAATATGCGTGGTAATACGACATCACTCCACGAATTCGCCTAACATGCCTGCACTTGAGTGGTTTCCAATACTGCGATTGTATGCAACTTCGGATGCTGTATTCGGACTGTCGGTAGGTCTTCTTACATGAATGAAAATTCGAGCAATTTGGAGGAGAAATTCTCGTGTCTGCTGGCATTCGGTTCTTAACTGCAGCAACAAATACCAATTATTCCAAACAACTGTATTGACTTGCGAGATTATTCGTAATGTACTACAATAAGCTCTGATTATTATACAATTATTTTATTATTATTAATATTTTTCTATCAATCTGACGGGATGTTTTACTATGCTTAGCATTTGTTAGGTATCAACTTTTACACATTACGCCACTCTTTAAATAACATTTCCTGCAGATCTTCACCTCATCTAAAATTACTTTTCTCCATTCTTCTCGCAAACCATTCTTCTTTTGAAGAATGGCCATTAAAATCCCATTTAATTGTTCCATTCACTTGGTCTGCCTATTACCCCACAAAGCTAACTGCTAAATCCTTTGCTCTCTTTTCTGTTCCCTTTCGTACTTTCTACGTCAGTAATTATTTCCCCCAGTAAAATATCAAAAGGTTCTCCAATCATAGTCCAAATTTCATATCCTAACACACGAGTGATACTGCACGACCGATGTAAAAAACTAATACGAGTCCAATGGTTTGAATTTACTTAGGATCTGACTACTGCACAACCGGTACATAGATTGCATAGCACTATGGAAATTTCACGATGCGGATAGTATCGAATCATAGTGTATTCAGAGTGACTCATACCTTGAAGTACGACACATTCCCAAGCACTACGCACGGAACCAATTCCGTAAATATTACTCATCATGGGTGAACAATCCTAGGACTAGTTTGACGCAGCCCTCCGCTCGATTCTTCTATCGGCCAACCTCTTCATATAAATGCAGTTCCTCTTCATCACATCACTCACGACCTCTTCTATATGACTCATACGAGGCCTGCCTTTTCCATTCTTCCCGTTCACTTTTCCCTCAACGATTGTCTTCATCAGGCAATCGTGCCTTAGGATATGACCGATTAGGTTGTCCCTTCTTCTTTTTAGGGTTTTCAGCAGACTTCTCTTTTCTCCCACTCTACTTATGACTTCTTCATTTGTCACTAGGTCGATCCATTTTATCTTCATCATTCTTCTGTAGCACTACATTTCGAATGCTTCCACCCTTTTCTTCTCCGCTGCTGTCATTGTTCATGACTCACTGCCGTAAAGGAACATGCTCCAGATGTACGTTCTGATGAATTGCTTCCTTACTCCTAAGATTGTATTTCCAGCGGTAAGTAGATTCTTCTTTTGATAGAATGCCCTCTTTGCCTGGGCTATTCTACTCACTATTTCTTTCTTGCTTCGTCCATCGCTGATTACTCGGCTTCCTAGATAACAGAACTCATTCACCTAATCAAGTTTTTGTTTTCTAGTTTCCTAGCTTCCTGATTTTGGCCTCTTCTTTCTTGCTGCACACCAATATCTTAGTCTTCTTCTTATTTATCCTCAGCTTAAATCTCGCCATTGTCCTTTCCGGCGTTGTTAGCATCTTATTCAGATTTTTCTCTGTCTCCGCTATGATTGCTATGTCATTAGCGAATCGTAGCATGCTGATTGTTTCACCGTGGACGTTCACTCCAGAAGACTTATCTTTGATTTCATTGATGGCTCTCTCGATGTAAGCATATAAAATGATGGGAGAGTGCACAGCCTTGTCTCACTCCTTTCCTTATTCTTGCTTCTTCACAGCTGGGTCCAGATTTTATTAAAACTGCTTGGTTTTTATACAAACTGTGGAGAATTCTTCGGTCTCGCGTAAATTTTGCATACAAAATTGAACAACTCCAGTTACAAAGAATGAACATTTTTAATAGGATTTCCTTGACACCTGCATTGGTAAACAAAAAATAGGGAACATGGTTATGAAGGGCACTTTATATCAAAGGTGGAATGCTAGGAAGAGGTGGGAAAAGAAGAGTTAGTATGGATAATATGAAGAGATGTGGTTTATATGTTGACTTGATACAGGAAAAGCGTAGTGATCGAACCGTTCAGAGAACGAACGCAATTCCAAGAAAAGTGGAAGGTAACTCCATCAAAAGTTTCCCCTACCGGTAAAAACTCATTAAAGATAAATTATAACAAGAAGCAATTTAAAGAAAACAAAATGTCAACAAAACTGTCCATTATTAATCACAGATTTTGGGAGCATTGAGAACGAACACTTTCATTCCGTACCCTTGCGTTCGAATTGCATCGGACTCGTCAACATCCGACTATGACATATTTATTTCATTTATCTTCTCATTCCACACACTCTCCCGTAGTCTTGCCCTTCCTTTCACGCTGAAATATATACTCTCCCTATCGCCGCTCCAAAAAATACTATGTGAGGAGGAGCAAGAAGGAATGAAATCCGCAGTGACTTGGCGCAAAAAAAATAAGCAAAACATGGATGGGTCTTTCTCCTTTCTCCTTACGCGCTCGACCCCACTCCATCCCATGACAGAACATCCGTCGAAAGGCATTACGCCCTCTCATGAACTATTCTCATTTTTCATCGTTAACAAAAACCCGATGGACTCCTCCGTGGAATGGAAGGGATGCCGGCTGCGGCCGTCCATCTCCGAGCTCGAGAGAAATTGTCTCCCGTTTCCATTAATGCCAGGCACCATACATAGCGAACGCTTTCCACTGTCGCCGATTGTGGCGACAGCGCGTGGCAATCGTTCAGAAGTTTCAATTTTGACGTCTCAATTCTTCCCTTCGGGGAGATATGAATTAAATCTCGTCCGCGGAGAACATGCCCTAATTCTCACGTAGTGACTCGAGGCGAGGGATGAAACCGGTGAGTTTCGCAATTAGTTCATGTGTATGTGGGATTTACTGTCAGCCAGCCATCGACATACGTCAAATTTGATAATTTTTTTTTCGGAAACATAATTGAAATTGCTAAGGGAAAAAGGCCGAAATTTTCTGAGTGAACTTCATTGGAAGGTGCAATGACGTTCAAAGAAATCCTAAGATCGGACATGAGTTTTATTTACAAGTGACTCTCCTTATCAAGGGCCGATTCATGCAAAAATAAATTTTGAAATCTGGCGTTTCGAAGCTGCAGAATTTTCATATCTGTAAAATAAACTAATGAACAATAGTTCTCTAAATAAATTGAGTTAAATTTAAACATCAAAAGGGGACAGATTTAGTGTGGTTCCCGGGTTACTAGATTCGCATCCTGAAGGTCTGGGTACGATTCCTGGTAGTTGCAGAGAATTTCACTTGTTTCCAGCTTGCCTTTTCCCTTCTAACGCATATTCTACCACCTTAATATGCACTTTTAGCCGAATTCTAGTCTCTACCCCCTCCTGTCGGGCCCTTTTCATAGGAGCCGGGCCCTTTTCTTAAGAGCCGGGTCCTTTTCAAGGTTGGCCCCTCCCAGCGAAAATAGTTCCGACGCCCGTTTCAGTCCAAATTTCCTATATTGCTACCACCGTCATTTCACTAACCAAATATGGCAATCCATACAGTGCTACTGCAGCTAATAACCCTAATAATTCTATCCTTTGATGCGTTCAATGACATTAACAAATAAATGCATAATCAATGCTGATGAGGCTTATTTTGAAAAGAGTATATTGGCACTAAATTATAAAAGTGGCATTTTGTCCACTACGCTCAGAAGAGAGAACATCAATGCTAGTCCACCACAACCTATAATAGGCACAAATTAATTGAATCAAGCGCATTTAAGGGGTAAGCCAGACAAAAATTATCGGTGATCGGGAAATGAAAAATCAGTTTCATAAAAAAACACACAAAAATATATATTCCAGCGCTGAATACACTAGAGAATTTTTCATGCCAGTAAGTAGCAGAGGAAATGTTCCACAAGTTGCATTTTTTCAAGGTAAAATGAACTCAAACCCATGGAGTGAGGAGAAGACAGTAAATACTCTCATCAACTCAGGGATGACGAGGAATTGTACCAATGAAATTCATACCACCATCCATGTCACAGAGGCAGCGAGGTACAACCTCGGTATTGACCTGGCAGGGTAGGTCACGTCACAGATCTCAAAATAATTGTTATGTGGCGTCATGGGCTCGAAGGAAGGTCGAGAGGCATGAACCAGGGCAAAATCGTGACCAGTGAGAATGAGAAAGCGGAAATTCGGATTCTAGTTTATTCACAAGCCAATTTGTCCCATGACAATAGGGAATAAGATATGGATAATGATTAGCATTGAAAGTATACAGAAAATCTATATTTTATATCACTTAATTATTAAAAAACTGGGAGTTGGTAAGATATCACAACTGAAAATGGTATTAGTTAGACTATGCGATTAATTAAAGATGTGCAGCTCCTACGCAATGAAAAAAATTTAAAACTCAAGGTGGGTACTTCAACCAATAAAAGCATAATTATAGTTAATTTTTGTTATCTTCGAATTAGGGAATGTTTTGACGGAGTAATTCTACCTTAATTTTCACCTGCCCTCTTATCATGAATGGTGACTTCCCTGCCATAGATGTACCTCTCTTCAGATTAGTAAGCTTCAACTTGTTTGGTCCAATAACCTTTCCTTTCCTATTCACAGCTTTCTTAGTACTATCCTTTCCAAAAACATCTTCTGAATTCCATTTCCCCTGATTATTTGTTCTATCCACCGAATATTTCTCCCCCACCTAAGCTCCACTACTTTCCTTTCTTGCCCATCCATGTCCAGAATTTTCTCTTCCGTCTCGATTTCTGTCCATCATCTTTTCACCATGAACCTCAAAACTCACATTTCATCAGCCGCTAATATTTTTATTCTCATAAAATATCACAAATATGGAAGTGGGCATATTGTACAAATAAAATCGATATATTTTACTTGTACAAAAACTCATGCTGAATTCCTAACTTACGCACCAAAAATTATTATTTCTCATTTCAAGAGTCAGCTATTTTCACATTATGTGTAAATTACTTCAGGTTATTTTCATAGGTAAAATATATGGTGTCATTTTATGAATCGTATAACAAACTTTCAAACGCCAATCACATTTTCCATAGCCAAAATGTTCGAAAAAAGTAAAATATAACTTTTCTAACTGATAAATATTATTTCATTCTAAGCCATGCAATAAAAGGACCAAAATCGTCGGAAACATTGGATTAAACAAAACCGATATGAACAATTATAGCATAGTCTATTATGGTTTTACCGTGAAATGTTTTCGTATTTCTTACACTGCACTTCAAGGCTTGGTTTTATTAAGCCATTTTAACTTCAGCCTGCAGTGAATGGAGACATAGGGAAAACATTGTGGCCGCATAAATTTCTCATTATAAACATGCAAGAGAAATACAGAAAGTAAATGCAGGTGTTAACAACGGAATAACATGCCTATAATCATTTCCTTCACCCGAAAATATTTACACAGACAATACAAACTGGGCCTAGGGTATATTTCAACAGTAGCCTACCATTAATAGCAACAAAAATAATGGTTACACAACAGAAAGTAAATTTATGAGGCTGGAAGTAGAGAGGAGATTTGTATTTTTTTTAGCGGGAAAGCACTTTTCTTAATTTCCCTCGTTCATCTCTACGGGGAATTCATTTTTAGATTATTCCTGGCTGTTGAAAAAGAGCATTAAGTCCCAATAATGGCTGAGAGAGGGCGAAATCGAAAAAAATACTACGAGTGTGAATTTTCGGAAGAGGGTGGCGGGATAACAAAGGAAAGGAGTCGACGAAGGCGCTCTCCTTCCATCTCACGCGACCTGCCGCCCCTTCCACTCTCCCCGGCCTCCTTCAGCCCCGTTCGAAACACAAGCATCGCTTCCATTACACACGCCCACGGTCTCCGAATTCCCTCCCTCCACACTAAACCTCTCCCGCGAGAACAAACGACCAGACACCGGAGCTCTCGGAAGGAACACCTCTTCCGCCCTCGCCCCTCCTTTTACTTCCTAATTGATCCCTTGTTCTCCACCTCGCTCCCCTCTGCCTCTAAGGGACTAAGGCGGATGGACCCTCCGCTTCCACCTGTTCCCCGCCCGCCTACAAATTTGCCTCGCCCACTCTCCACACCTATTATGAAAAAGTCCCCTTCCCGAGGACGATGCCAAGGTAGCGATTTGGAGAGGCGGAGAGGAGAAATACCTTCCGAATATCAAACTTGTTCACAGCCTATTTGTAGCAGGGTGCTCGACTCAAGATTATTCAATCTGAAATTCGTAAGGATTAAATGAGTTACGGCGAACTTAACAAGATACCAGTGGCGTTACTCTCTTCCCTGAGCTGAGGAATTTTTCATTAAATTGTCCTCACATTACCCCGATGTTTGGCTTGGTCAAATCGCCCAAGTTTAAGTCTGTTATTATACCCTAGTATCATAACAGTTTCTGAAATTTGTTTCGACTTGACTAAGTGCAAATGAATAAAAAGATAAGCACAGAATCTACTTGGAATAGACGAGCCGAGGGATTGATCCACTAATTGGTTAAATGAGTGTGCTTACCTACCAACTCCTGCTGAAGACCACCATTCCTTAATGTTGGCAGGAGTGAGATGACATGCAATCTGCTCTAATGAACTTCCAGAAGTCTACAAGTCCAACTGAAGTCCCCACGTATTCATTAACACGCCACCACTAACTGAAAGAGAAGAAAATATTCAAAAATTAATATTTCGAAATACTAACTTTCTGCAGTGAAACGCAGTGAACCATTGTATACAACCAAACACGATCACCATCACTCACCACATCCACTTGTTTATATTGCTTTAAATATAGCATGATAAAAAAAACTACCACCAAAACCTTTTCCCGAATAGGCTCAAGAAAATTACAGTCAACGTTCGTAGTTTCCCAATAAAAGTATTCATAGTCAATTTCATTGAATTCGTTTAAAATTCATGTTGGAACGATTGTCAAAGCATTTCATCAAAGTCATGGATTCACATTAATTTCCATGTGAAATTAAACACCTGGACCGGGAATCAAACCACGGACCTTCGGGTTTCCGGGCCACTGCGCAGACCACTACGCTACCCAGGATCGGTAATTCACATGGCAATTTCACTGAGGTTCAAGGTACTAGGCAGTAGCCCGGAAATCCGGAGGTCCGTGGTTCGACTCCCGGTTCAGGTGCATTTCTTCACATAATAATTAATGTGAATTTTCACGCGGCAGGTTTGATTTTCACCACATGGTCATGGATGATCATTAGTGTTCTAAAGGTAGCGCTACTGGTGTTCCGCCGGTTCAGATAGGCTAAAATGAATATTAATTACAATTTACTTGCAACCAAATATTTTCCAAGGACAATTTACAGAATAATAGAACGAAAGCAGAGGAGTTCCCAAATAAAAATCAATTTGGATTTAAAAAATTCAAAGATAGAAGAGAAACAATTTTGGCCCTAAGGCTGCTCATTGAGAAGCGAGTAAAGAGCAAACCGACGCTTATTATGCGTGTGGATTTGGAGAAGGCTTTTGACAACTTGGATTGAAATTAAATGCTTAGAATTTTGAAAGGAATTGGAGTATCCTACATTTCCGAAGATTTTATTTAAAAAAATATATAGACACCAAGTAGCTGCGATTACATTTGAACCAAGCAGCAAAGAAACAGGAAAAGAGAAAGGAGAAAAATTTGCTCACTGTCTCCCATAATTCTTAATGTGTGTATCGAGAAACCCATCAGTGAAATGAAGGAGAAGACTTCAGGAGTGAATGAATGAAACATGCTCCTATGAAACCTTGAGGCACTCCATTGCACCATATTTAATGCAAAAAAAACTTTTACAAACCACATCATAAAAAGCAATGTACGAAGTAAGAAGAAAATCTCAGGTAACCTATGCCAATGTATCGTGGTTTGTAAGGGTTTTATTTTCACTTCATCTGTTGTTCAAGAATGAATATCCACGGGAAGAATATCAGTATGCTGAGTTTCACCGATGACATCGCGGACATGCCAGAGACAAAAAGAGTCTTAACGAAGAATCTAGGAAACATGGGAAAGGCAGCGTATTACCTGAAGATCAAAAAAAAAGAAATCTTAGGAAACAGTAGAAAAGAAGAGGCCAAGACCAACATTCATCATCGGTCAACAATCCCAGGATTGGTTTGGCGCAGCCCTCCACTCGATTCTTCTATCGGCCAACCTCTTCATATTGACGTAGCTCCTCTCTTTTGCAACCTTCACAACTTGCTCCATATACCTCATACGAGGCCTGCCTTTTCCATTCTCCCCGTTCACTTTTCCCTCGACGATTGTCTTCATCAGGTCATCGTGTCTTAAGATGTGGTCTATTAAGTTGTCCCGTCTTCTTTTTAAGGTTTTCAGTAGACATCTCTTCTCTCCCACTCTTCTTAAGATTTCTTCGTTTGTTACTCGATCGTTCCATTTTATCTTCATCATTCTTCGGTAGCACCAATTTCAAATGCTTCCAGCCTGGACTTCTCTGCCGCTGTTATTGTCCATGCTTCGCTGCCTTATAGTAGAATGTTCCAGATGTATGTTCCAATGAAATGTTTCCTCACTTCCACGCTTGTATTTGCAGCTTTAAGCAGAATCTTCTTCTGGCAAAATTCCCTTTTCGCTGGGGCAATTCTACTGGCAATTTCTCTTTTACTTCGTCCATCGCTGGTTACTCGGTTTATGTATAATAAATGCTAATCCAAGAAGGCAATCAGAGTTACCTTTCTGTTTTGTTACCGAAGTACTGCAATTATTACGGTATCTAAAATGCAACAGTTCGATAGAGATGGCAATGCAGTGATGGTGTCATGCCTTGTAAATATTAAAAGAGAATATATTCTTGGACCTACTTCTTAACTTTCAAAATCTACAATTTTACCAGGAGGACAAATAGTTAATATTGGCCATATTTCACCACGGGACGGATACTAGATATCGAATGGCAGATTCTAAAAGGATAACTCCGACAGCAGTAACAACGAGGACATATCTCCTCAAGTAAATTCTTCATTTGTAGTCAAATATATTAACATCATAAGGGAGGCAGAAAGAAAGTTGAAATGCAGCACATACCCACATACCCCTAAGACATCAGCACATCATGGATAAATAAGAGAACTTATTTTTCATGAAGGGCACAGCATGAGAAATAGAATGATGCAATAAATGCCTCGTCACGTCACCGCGCCGTAAATAAACGGCCAACATTAGGGTTTACGGAAAAATGCAAAGGATAAATCTCGATACTTTAGTTCTGGAAGACAAGGCAAAATGCAGAAGACGCTAAGAGAAAATTGGCATACAACAGTGTGATTTGGGAGGGCTGTATCTCACAAATCTTAGAACTGTATTGATATTCTCGGTTGATGCTGGAATATTTCGTCCGAGTTATGACGTAGGCCTTGTAATGGTTTCCATCGGTCGGCGATCCACAATTGCTCACATTTTATTTCGGGTATCTCCCAATTTATAAATGAATTCGAGTCAGCAATAAAGTGGCAAAAAACTAAACGCCCTCACCACCACCATCAACAATGAGAGACTGAGAGATGCCCGAATCAAAAATATTAAAAAAAAAAAAAAACGCTTGGTCAGACGACAAGAGGGATCGCAACGGCAAAGTCTGAGGAATGCTTAGTCATAAAACCTCATTGCTGGAGCGCGGATAATAAATGAAGGGAACCCAAATAAGGACGGGCCAACTTTTTTGCTCCCGAGGTGAAGTCATTCGCAACAGTTGGGATTATTTCATTGCGGCCTCTAGTCCCGCGCGGCAGCCAGGACGGAACTCTGCTTTCACTTCTCCGGAACTCCGCCTTGACACTCCCCCTCACTAGACCTCGACAGTAACACCCGTGGCACAAGCCATCCGGAGAGTTCCCTTAACAAATCCTCAAATACCTCCCCCACCACGCCAACCCTTCACGAACCCCCCCGTTCCCGGCCCCGAAGGGCATCCCATCACTTTTTTTCCCCTTCACAATACACACTCATCCGACCCGCCCCTTTTTTGGAATTCCAAATGCGCCCTTCCTATTGCTATCAAGTGCAACATATGTTTACGAGCATGCATCGTAAGAAAAAAAGGTACATATGTATAGCGTATTTGCACAAATTTGCGCAAAGTAAATGCGATTCTAAGTTTTTTAACTAAGGTAATTATTTCAGTGCAAAAATGAACCAAATCAGAGCAAATGTACCTTATCTTAGTGAATTCGAAGCGCTGATTACGAATGTGATCGCCATTCAATTTCAGATTCCGTTGTTTCTGGAAATATGATATCGTAGTTGAAAAAAATCTATATTTTTAAAATGTTACTGTGCTAAAATTTTAGGTGCCCTTAACAGTAAAATAATTTTGCGATAGAAACATTTTTGTCGATATTATTCCTGTGATTTATTGTTTCTCGTACTAAATTAATGCCAAAATTTATTTTTTCTCGCCCTCAGCACCTATCGAAAAATACTTCAAATATAATATTCCGGTTGTTTAATAAAAATTGATAAAAATAAAGGATAACGCTGTCAAAAAAATAATAACTTGACGCTGAAAAACAATCAGATTCATGAAAAATATGCAATTTACTATGATATGGTACTTTTCCTTTCTTTTGGTTCATCGCGTCCGTTGTAAGTATCCATTCTACATCTACAAGATACCCTGCAAGCCACCGCGAGGGTGTGTGGCAGGGGGTGAAGATCACCATGCATGCACTACTAAAATGCAAACAAGCAACTATCCATTGCATCAAAACGTGTCCATTGTAAAACAATTCCCTTTCTCTGGAATGACACATGGGATATTGATTCAATTTTTTTTTTAAATCAACGGTGGTTATAAGAGCTTTTTGTGGATTGACAGAATGATGGTGGAACTCCCACAGCCTTCCACTCCGATCATTAGTAAACTTAAATCTTTAGATTACACAACAAAATTGAGTCGAATATTGTTTGATACGAACCTTCTATACTTCGGAAGTCCTGACAAAAATCGTCATTGACGCATTACAAATACGCTTATCTTGTGAAAAGGAAGTTGGATTCTTATATAGAAATATAAAAAATCGTTGACACGAACCTTTCACTCTTTCTCCCCTACCAAAGAAAGTTGTCGCCTTATCTACCCTCAGTCCACCCCTTCAATCTACTTTAATCGGTAAATTCCCAGAAAGAGGAGCAACGTGGTTCTACAAGCCTCTAAAACCCTTGAAGTACCAAATACTGCTTCGAGTCTGCTCACAGATCCAAAGAGGGCCCACGAGAAACGCGAATCAGAAATGTAGGGTTCTCATGCTGAAAAATTAAACGAACCCCTCAGCTGAAGGAGGCGATACTGACCACATCTGGACGATAAATAATTCATCAAAAGCCAGGCATCAACTGGATAAACTTGAGCATCGGGTACTATGGAAACTCTGTTACCGGCTCTGTTAAACACATCGCAAGGTCAGTGCGGGAGAGGTGCGTTGAATACTAGTCAAGAGCCAACTAAAGAAAGAAAATTCTCAAGGAAAGAGTGTCAATCCGAGTGTAATGGTATTGGCTAGAGCAAGTAAAACCTTAAACCTTAAACTACTTTTCCACCTACGGTGGCGGTGGAATAAATTTTTAAAAAATTAAAATGGAGTATAAGTATTAATAACTGAAGATTGCTTTAACAAACGTCATATACCATCAGGGGAGAACTTTACGTCATGTGTAGAAATATCAAACCTGCCACGTGAACGGCGGTGAAATTCACATTAAATGCCATGTGAAAAACCTCGGTAAAATTGCCATGTGAATTACGGATCCTGGATAGCGTAATGGTCTGCGCAGTGGCCCGGAATGCCAATCGTCCGTGGTTCGATTCCCGGTCCAGATGAATTTTTTCACATGGTAATTACTGCGAATTTACGTCATATCAACTACGTTGCATATCAATATATGCCTACAGCTCACGGAAGACATGATGAAAAGAAGTGGAGACTTTTGATATCTGGTAGTGATTAATAATGGGAAAATTACAGTGGAAAAGGTAACGAACGATCGAGTGCTAAGTATGAAGTAGTGAGAAGCATAGTATTTGGCGGAAATTAGGAGTTAGAGCTCATTATTATATAACAAGTAAATAGGGGCAATGGGATATTAAAGATCATTAACGAAGGATTGTTACCAGGCAAAAGTGCGATGGGAGAAATTGAAAAGACTTACCGAATGGAATGAAGAGAGGTTTGATTTGAGAATTGTGGAGAAAAAAAGAGAAGGAACATTCTATCAAAACCTCCCATTTTCACCAAGGAAATGGTAGTTATAACATGGGATTAAAAGCATCACACATACCTACGCAAAAGCCTTTGCTATTCCATCATCCTCACCTTGACATAATACATGCTACTAGTTGCACTAAATATAACCTATTTACAACTTATGGCACTCTAGGAAGGATATATAGAGTAAGAAAGATGAAAATGTCCTCAACTCCATCGTCAGGTATGCATTAAAGCACTACCAAGAAAACCGTTTCGAAAATTGCATCTCTCTACCTGTTAGTGGAACCCCTCGGCCGTTTTCCCATTTTGCTTTCAAATTGTTCGGGGAAAGCGGAGCTTTAGATCTTACCCTCTAGGCAATCAATCTTTCTTGACTTTCTTATTTGGTCTAACCTCCTACACAGTCAGTCAGGTAGTGAATAATATGCCCAGCGTCTGCCGCTATGCCATGGGATCAGTTTAAATACCAGCCCCGCAATACGAGACTCTCGTTCGATAAGGCAACAGTTATTTCTACTTTTTCGCGACGAAGTTGAACTTTAACAGAAAACTCAACTTTATCTACGCATGGATCTAATGTGAAATGGTACTGTCCGTTTTACAAATTACCACAATTATTGCATCAGTAAGGAAAACATAGAAAGGAGGGGTCCTAATTATTCTACATCCGTGTAATACCCTGCAAGCAATCGCAAGGGTGTTTGGCAGGGGGTGAAATATTACCATGATTGTCATCATCATAAGTCATCAATCCTCAGATTGGTTTGACGCAGCTCTCCACTGAGTTCTTCTATCGGCTAATCTTTTCATATTGACGTGATTCTTCTCTTTCACATCCTTTATCACTTGTTCCATATATCTCACACGAGGCCTTCCTTAGCCATTCTTCCCTTCCACTTGTCCCTCGACGATTGCCTTCATCAGGCCATCATGTCTCATGATGTGGTCGATCAAGTTGTCCCGTCTTCTTCTTAGGGTATTCAGAAGACTTCTCTTTTCTCCCACTCTTCTTAGAACTTGCTCGTTACTTACTCGGTTGATCCATTTAATCTACATCATTCTTCTGTAGCACCACATTTCGAATGCTTCCACCCTTTTCTTTTCCGCTGCTGTCATTGTCATTACCTCGTTGCCATGATTGTACTAATTATATATAACTAAGATATATATCTTATATATTGTATACAATGCTACAGTTTCATGGAAACATGTTTTGATGGCATGATGTACGTGTACGGTGAGGAACCACTCCCCATTCCAGACACCTTGTTTTTCCTCGGTTTCACAAGCACAATGAATACTTCTATAATATATATGTATTACTCACCTAAGGATGTACAGGAAGATCTTATGTAAAAAAAATAGGTATCTCCCTCTCCGAAAATTTAGAGAAAAGTTAAGGAGAAGATTTTTAAAGAAGTAACAGACCTACGGTGAAAAGCTAGCCAAAGGTCCTGGAAGCAAAAAACTGAGCTCCTGTACCATGTTGAGCGTTTAAAAAACACCCAGGTGATGCGAGAAGCGAGAGTGATAAAACGAGGTCGGAGCGAAACTTCTTGCGTCGAAATAATATTGAAATTATCTCCACGGAAAACGGCCAAATCCCAAAAAAAATTCCAAATCCTTCGGGAGTCGATCATTTCCTTTCAGACGACCCTTTCAGATTTTTGTATTTGTCTGAGGAACATACAAAAGGTTAAAACCATTTTTTTTTCGATTGAAATTATTTTCTCCCGTCATTAGCCACCTTGTCCTTCCTCCACTCTTCACCGAAACCCTATCGGAGTCTCCTTTTTTGCCGGCGTTCATCACCCTCCACCCTTTTGCCAACCATTTCTTCCTCGCTTTCCATTCCTCGGCACGAACGGATCGCCGTTCTGGAGATGAATAGCTTCTTTGATTGCATCCCCAGTCCCTCAGAGCCATCCCTCTTCATATTCCCTCCGTTTTCATTCAACTGTTAACTCTCTCTCCCTATATTTCCTCTTTCTCTCCCTCTTTCCTTCAGACTTCTCCTCCCACTCGATTCCCGCCTCCTGACGTCACCCCCGAAAAGACGCACGCGCGGGAACGCAACAATCGTCACAGCGGGCGAAGCGTGAAATTGTCGATGAATATTAAAACGAACCACACAGCGAAGGGAAAAGGAATGCCCACCGGCTTGCACACGCACGCATACATATATATACGTAGACGCGAAGCGAACCGGGCAGTGCGCTGGCCATAAACAAAATCGGCTACCCCGAGGAAACGTCGATTGTAGCGGATAAATCGACTGGGACGCAAGAATCGATTGATGTATCGCCTATCGATTAATCAACTGCCAATGGCGAGATAGTAATCAAGCTTATGGGCGTCCAGTAATGCTGATAAATTACATCTCTCCACCCCCGGAGGATTTCCGACCAGCGATTTGAGCACCGCGGAGGAATGATCGGAGGTGATAAGTTATTAAAATATTTCGTAAGAATCCGCAACGAAAATGTGCGACCGAAATCTCAGGAGGAAGGCCGTGATGAAGATGAATGCTCCCGATTCCAAAAAGAAGACCCAGGTTCGACGAGGGACTTGGGGACCACGCGTCGATTAATCAGCTCTCAAAAAAAAATCGGCGGCGGAGCTCGCCTCCCTAGAGGCGATGATGGGAAGGCAAAAGATGGACGCGGGCGTTGAAATAAACCGGACGGAGCGTTGGAGACAAAAAAAGAGGTACTTTACTATGCATTGCGCTCGCACAAGGTCGATTTTTTTGTGAGGCGGATCGGCGCTAACCTTCTTCGCAGTTTCCGATGTTTTTATCCATCTCAGCTGACCTCATCGCCAGCAATAAGTTCCCATGCCGTCGACAGACTTTGATCCTGATCCCTTTCGCAGCGGCAAAATCCGAAATTTTGACAAATCCAACGTGAGAGTTGAATTAATCATGGATTAAGAACTTGAGATGATTCTAATATAAATCAATGTATTACAAACGAGTAAGGGGAAATACAAACGACACCAACTAAGAAAACACCAACTACGCACGCTGCAATCAATAGATATTTTTAGACTTACTACTGGCGAACCAAAAAATTCAGGTCTTCCCTCATTAGCAAAACTATTTTATATTACAAATTCAAGCATTACACCAAAAAATATTTTATCCTTCAAAAATATTTTATCAGTATAACGCGCAATGTGTAAAAAAATGGACAAAAGCCTCCATTCAAACTGCTGAGGATTAAATGTATTATTGTCTAAGGAAACAAAAAAGCATTGTAAACATTTAAAAATCACAAACATTACACAATAAGCAAAATGAAGTTCTATGATTGAACATGATAGGCTGAGAACTGATGCATCGCTGGCAATGAATAAATGAGAAAAGATGACTACGCGAGGTCAGGATGTTCTTGAAATTTTCGAAGAGTAATCATTACTCAACTTCTTTTTTTTATAAGATCTTCGGTTTCTGAAGTATGTGTGCCACAATTAATTAATTTTACAAGAATTTTAAAGCATCTCTTGAAATAAAGGCATTTAACGGAGGTATTTTCGGGTTTATTTGTTAGATATTCATAACGCTGAGTTAATACATTGGTTAATGCATGGAAAGGTATCTGACGAGATTTTATTACCGATCAACAAACTACAGAATGCTACTAAAATCAATAACTACCCCTGAACTGGTATGAAATGATCGACACACCTATGTAGCGTGGTTAATAACATTGGAAATGATCGAGACAACTTCTTCGCTAGGTGAGACGAGCGGCAAAAATATTCAACCCCTCCAAAAACTTATTCATGTGCCCACTAATGAATTAAGATTAATGGCAAAGAAATAATGTTTTAACGACAATACATTAATTAATTTTTAAGAAAACAAGACCACAAAGACAAAAGTATTTAATATTGAATCCTTGAGGGGGGTAGGAAATATACTTCTAAAAAATACTATTAAAAAAGACAGGAAAAAGATCAATGATACCACATGTACAATACTCTTCTCTTACTTTCTCCTAGCACTTTGTAGAGAAAGGACTTAAAATCAATGAAACCATAGAAAATTAGGGCCAAGATTTTCGAAGAAAATACACCAATTCTATTCTATGAAAATGTTTTGTTCGTTTTTTACTGTGCGTACACGATTCATTTGCCTGCCGGTACTCGTAATTCAAATTCGCATCTCGCATCCAGTGGCTGGGAATCTTATTATGTGAGCAACACGAACTTTAAGAAAATTCACTTCATTGCCGGCAAGCTGAAGCTATTGCCTTCGAACTTAGCATTCCGAGCACACATACGCTAATACCTGTTTATTTCCTATGATGAAGTTATAGCAACTAATGGAATTAATAGATTTAATTAAACATGTAGTATTTTTCTTTATTCGTCGTAAATAAAGTTTTAATATCGAATCCTTTTTCGATAGGAATGAGTTAACTTTTTATCAAAAGCGTAATGAAAAAATATTTAAAGGGCAATCGTGGATTTAATTTGTGAAAATAGGTGGGCCAAGTGGAGAGAAGCCCCAAAATTTGTAACATCGCTCCCTTTACGCTCCGCAGCGACAAACGATAAATTAGATGATCATGCAAAAAACATGTTCGTGAGGGCAAGAACGCCGGATGGTTTCGACACTTTCCGCCAACTTCCGCTGGCACGTGCCACTACGAGCCTGCCGCGCCGTAGCCGTCGATGAAAAACCCAAAGATGCTATCCATGTTCACAGTCGGAAGCCTGCTGCTTACGAGTAACTTGAAAATACGTAGTACTAGCATTGAAAATAAATTGTGGCCACATAAAAAAAAATTTCCGCGCAATTAAATACAGAAGTAACATCTTTCAAGCGTTCCAAAGGAGTCCATGCTAAGCGTCAGCTTTAGACGGAATGATGCTAAAAATATGTGATCATTAAATCCTGAACTATGACAGTTGCAACAGTTTAGCTCTCTCGGAAGTGAACAGATTTTTTTATGCTTGAGGGGTTTAAAATGGAATCAGTAAAATTTTGTGGAATGTTCGCAGGTGGTAAATTTTTCATTGAAACCTGTTGATATCCACTGCATAAATAATTGATTGAGCTACACTTAGATGAAAAAACTGGATTTAGAGGATTTCTTTTAGTTCGTGAAAGTGTCCTGAGCTTTGGGAAAGAAAGTAATGTCTATAAATTTCAAAACAGACCATAAATATTTGATGCGTATCGCCATAAAGACAGAGAGTGCTTCATATGATGGATAGCAGAATTTAACGCCGTAATTAGATATAGAAGCGGACTTTGGCCTTTTGCACATAAATTGATCGCGGAAATTAGAACGTGGGGCTTAGCTCGACATACTGAGATCTGGCGAACCATAACAAGTCTTCTACAGTCCAAATTACACGCAAGAGAACCTAGAACTGGGCTTGCCAAAACACTTATTTCACTTAATAGGAGTCAATTACGAAAGGTAGTGGGACTCCTTACAGAGCACTATCAAATGAAGAGGCACCTACACCTCCCAGGAATCATAGATTCACCTAGATGCAGGTGGTGCGAAGAAGAGGATGAAACCACATCCCCCATGCTATGCGAGTGTCCTGGTGTGATGAGGAGTCATAATAGATTCTTGGGCACACCATTCATGGATCCCCTTGGGGCTTTATGGGTGATTCACCAGAAGTGTAGTTGGCCAAATGGACCAATAGGTCTAAGTAAGTGCCTCATGGCCTCCATTGTGAAGAACTCCCCCGACAAGTACAATCTACCTTTCCATCTTCTTCTAAAAGATCAGCTTTCTTTCCTACCTTAATTTCCTGTCCTAAAAGTCATTCTTTTTTTAATTGAGAAGGTTATGCTAGTATATTGTTACTAATTCTTTTTATGCAAGATATTCAGTGTATGTTTGGTGTGAATTCACCCCCTGCCACGCACCTTATGGCGGCTTGCAGGGTATCATGTAGATGTAGATGGTTCTTTAATCGTAGGAAACTCTATTTATTTCAATCGTCACTCTCACATTGTTTCAACATTTTCATTCCAAACATCTTCCATACTTGCCTCGTCGACTACTTTTGCCTGCTTCAAAATTTCCCCACAGGTTTCATTACCTCCATTTCCGTTTAGTTTTTCTACCTCTCTAGCTAGGAAATATTTTTTTTCCTAGCACATAGCCCCAAAACCTCGCACCGTGTACTCGTCGAAAATGGATGACTGGCGTGGAGCTATGTGTGCGTGGCTGGCTATGACTGGCGAGGAGCGTGTTTCGTTACACCCTTGTGGAGGCTTTTAGGATCCTACATAGACGTGGATAAAGAAGAGATAATCCTCGTTCTTCATGGCCCTTTTTACATCATTAAGGTCGCACATTAGGGGTTACCCAGATATTACGTAACGCTAGTGTTCCATTTTTATCTTACCAATCCTCCCGTCCCCATGACTCTCTTTAGCATTCTCTAAGACTCTCCCCCTAAATAACGTAACGCTGCCAATCAACCATCTTCGTTTCCGAATGATAAAACAGACATTATTTAAAAAATTTCTTATTTTTTATCTAATGAGTACATTACTCATGCCCTGATTTTTATTTGTAATGCTAAATTACTCGAACAAAGAATGAATTTATAATGTATCTTTCTCAAAACTCTATGGTGGGTTGGATCCTCCTCACCCTGTCGATAGTGCATCGCAACAGCCTCTTTGTCTTTAATACGTCACCTCACAGAATATATTAGGAATTGGAATTCAGTTCAATCTGAAGGTTTGTCAGGTTGTTGAGAGTGGAGCTCGCCAATTACTCAGCCCTAAGGTCACATCAGGATAGCTGAGAGGCAGTTCCTTTTCCTTGTGCCCCCTTCAATTTACTAAAACGATTTGTCACCCAAAAATAGCGGATCTCCGGTTTGGCACCACCTGCCAGAGTTATACCCGGTGAGTTACCACGTTGAATATTACATCATATTTGTAAAGAGTCGGGTCATATTCTCATATTTACATTTCAGCTTCAAAAGAGTAGCACCATATGCATGTATGTATCGCAGGCGTACATCGTTGCGCATGAAATTTCTTCATATTATAGCACCTGGCAGGAGAAAATTATACACGGAGTTGGCACCGTTCACCGGAATTTCATCGGGGAGAGCCATCTTTTTCTAGAGGAATATCAGGGGACATGTTTACCAATTTTTGTAGAAAAACGTTTCCCCCAGACGGCAATTGAGAGGATAATTCTAACGCTTCGGGCCAGTGAGTAAGCCTGAGGTGAAATTTCGTCCCCGGCTTAATGAGAGGGTGGTCTAAATTGGCCACTTACCCGTGCGAGACTGACCCTTTCTCATGTCCCCCTCCTCCCCTAACCCCTCCGCCACACCCACTCGGATCGCAGCAAATCTCTGCCATGATCCATCTCCCCACACACAGAGCAGCGGATTGCAGCGATCCACCATTGCAATCCCATCCACCGAGCCCTACAATCCAAGATCCATACTAAGCAAGACAGCAATCGCACCCGCGGCCTAATGTGGACGGTGGAGAGATGGGAAACTGTTGGTGGAGAGACGATATCGGAGCGCAGGGGGAAGCCTCTGGCCACGGGAGCGCTAAGGGATCCAGAGGCGGTGTAAGGGAGGAGGAGGCTGAGGGACGGAAGAATGGGGTTGCGGCAGGGCGGGTAAATAAGATCTCTCACCAAGGGCTTCCGGTACATATCCTGACCGCCATTTCCCACCCATCACGAACAAAACCATCCCATATTCTCCTACTGACCCTCCGAACACGAGGACGTCGGATGGAAACCAACTTATGCAGCAACAAGCATGATTCGCGGATCGAACGGTCGGGGGTGATGAATGTAATCATAGATTCCGATTGTCGATTGATATTTGAGTGGCTTTGACTGCGTCACCCGATCTCTCTCCCTCCACCCGCTCCACTTCACAATACCAGCCCATACACCTCCTATTCCCTCCCATTTCGGTCAACCCGATTATCATCTTCCCATCCCACTAGAAACGTTTCCTCTCTCCCATACTTCGCCTCCGATGAAGCCTTTCCTGCGCCAACGTGTTGGCAAAGGCTTCCCGCCGACCGCCCACGCAGCGCCATCCTCCTTCCCCTGAGCGCTGGGTGATTAGTTTATCGACGTCGGGGTTGGATTGGGTGCCCGGACCTTTCGGGGTGGGATCAGGGGTGAGGAAAATAAGGAGGTTGGATCGGAGGTAACGAGTGGAGGGATGAAAGGCACACCAGCGGGAAAGAAGGGAGCAGAACAAAAATAATGAGAGAGGTGAGGAGAAAGGTGTTGAAAAGGGGGGAGCTGTGTTCGAAACCGAATCCTTCTGGGGCACAATTTTCGATGGCTTCATCGTTAACCATGTTCCGAACTAAGATTTTAAAGCAAGTACTGAGAGATATTGATATGGATATTCGGCAAGTTCGGAGAGATACAGATAAGAATAGAAATAATATCTAAAATCGAAATATTAAAGACGGCCTTATCAAGAGTAGGTACATTTTATAGGAACCAAACAACAAGATTTCTAAATCGCACCTACTTCGACGCATAAAACATGGATGTCAAAATTTCAAATACTAATAAAGAAAACTATGAATCAACATTAGACAACTTTCTTCAGTAGTTCAAGAAGGTTGAAATGAAAGATCCAAATGGGGCGATTAGTAAAACAGCTGATTTAAGAATGGTATTAAAATGTAAAGATAGAGAAATGGGAGGAATAATAATGTTAAGACTTGAGAGTGCCCGACATCCTTTTCGTGAAACCGAATAAGATATTCACAGCCCGAGATATAGATGCTTATGATGTAAGAGAGAACTTCACTGTTCTTAATTCGCTCAGGGAAAATATAAATAATTACTACTCATTTATTTCGCACTAAAGGCATTTTAGAGAAATATGGCATATTACTAAAATTGGGTTACTGAAAAAATACAACGTTAAGCAGACGCTACATACGCTGCGAGTCAATATACAATGTAAACAAAACGCACGTGTCTTCAAAATTTTCAAAATATTTTACAGATGAGATGTAAACTGTATTAGGAAAAAGGTGAGGAATTTGTTCAGGCATAAGTTAACGAAAGATTAAAAGGGGTGAATGGCACATGGTAGAAAGTTTTTGGATGAATTCCGGTAAATGAGAGCCTAGCGCAGGGCAAAAAGGAAGATCAAGTTTTTAAATTTCAACTATCATTAGATTATTATATACCCCGACACAGTAAATGTTATCAGCTCTCATCAGGGGCCACTGATATCCCAGCCATTAATGGCGGTGAATAACCTTCACGAGCGTCGCTCACTCACTCCCTTTTCGTGAATTTTACGTGCATTTATATTTTCAAGAAATATTTTTTACCCACTAACGGAGGTGAAAATTACACTACCTTAGGTTGGCCAGTAAAAATTAGTTGCCTATTAAAAATTGAGTGGCAGTATTCATGATCAATTGACACATTTAACTTCCCATTTGAGCATCGTGCGCGAAGTATTGTTCTGCACACCAATCCCTCAATAACTTCATCAATGATGCAAACGACCGCGTTGAAACGCCACCATATCTCCGGGCACAATCAAAAGGCATTCTCGCAATGACAAGTCAACAAGGCAACTCACGAGAGACAAGAGACACCACACAAATTCTCACCAATATCATTCCGAATTTCCATGCTAGGATGAACAAGACTGGTGACAAACAGAATTTTTTTTAGTTTTAGGACTTAATCTCAGTTTTAACTAGACTATGTCTAAACTGAATTCGACTTACCAACAAATTCTATTACAATGAGAGTATAGAGTTTTGCTCGTAAATATATGGCTAGTAAAAGAAATCACTTCTTTAATTTTCTGTTAATGTGCTTTCACATACTTCAATCTGTGCTAATCATTATATATCTGAAAATATTTGATTAACCAGGCAAGAAGAGAACTAAATGTTTTTTGTAATTTCGTAACTGGACCGAAGGAGTTATTCTTGCACAAAAAAATTTTCGGATAAACATTAATACTTTGCTAATGTAAAAATACTGATACGTGATATTAATAAGCGATACGCGATATTACGTACGATATTACGAAGGGTAGTTAGAAACTCGGCGACGGCATTAGCCGACTCTAAACAAAAGGCACCAAGAGGACCACGGTATAACTTCCCATCTGGCGACAAGCACTTAAGTTCTCTCCACACATTTCTCGATTAAGATCCAGTATTTTACCTAAATACCACAGCCACAATCCGGATTTGAAGCCGGTTCCCCGGGATGAAATGCAAGTGCCCTATTCCAACATACCCAATGTCGTAATAGTGGTGATTCTACATACAATTCACGTATCATTAGAATCAAGTAATTACACCTTGCTTTTAACCATTCTTATTAAAGGCACACTTCGCTAGTAGGTATATGTATATATAGTATAACAGACACCACTTCTATTTAATTAATTTTTAACTGATGCATTTAATGAATGCTTAACCAACTACTTATTTTTACATTCTTACACAAACTCTGATCATTCTGTTGAGCGTGCCTTTTAGAGGCGTAACTAACACATTTCTCTAATGAGCTAGTTCATTTAATAGTTTCACGTACGTAGTGCATTATCAGTAAGGGTCCAACCCCTGCAACAGAATTTATAGATCGCCGAGTACTCTGGATAGAACGTATGCTGAGGTAGACTCCATATTTCAATAAAAATTATAGGAATCAAACACATTCACCTATACAGCCAATAGAATTGGAATAAAAAGGTAGGATTTCCAGATGATCTAGAAAACGCAGGTTAAAAGCAAAACAAAAGAGCGAAAATATAATGCTGTTAAAATGAGTAAAAATAACTTCTAGGAACAATGTGAACATATAACATTCATTTTAAGTCGACTCAATGGAGTTGCGAACGCTGACATTTTGGCGATCGCAACGGGGAGAAGAAAAACTGGCTGCCATCTACGCCTCAGTCGCTTAATGGAGGGGGAAACCTTTTTGGCGAAGTGTCCACACTTAAATGCTTTGAAATGTGTAAGCAGCCGAGTCCGTTTAAATCTAGAACAAGCAAGGGTAAAGCAAGCATGGAGAGGCAATGGAAAAGCGAATCGTGCTCATCCATCCTATCTACACCCACACGGTGAATGCTAATGGATCATACCGCTGTGAGAAGTCCTCGTGAAAAGGCAGGTTGCCTGGCGAAAAGCCGATCTTCTCCACCACCGAGCGTGAAGAGCTAACGACCGTCATTGGCACATCCACGTAAGCACGGAGTTTGGATTCTTTCTCATTCCGTAGACAGATTCCAGAAACTTTCCGTCATCAAAAATACTTCCAGTATGCCATCGACTGAATTATGCATCGCATTGACCAAGAGCCAACATTTGATTGAAAGGAAGACAAAAATAAAGGTTTTCCGTAGGGCTACTAAGAGATCTAAATCACTATTAAGAGAACAAGAGGTCGTTAATGTACCGAATTCCTCGCTCCAAAATTATCGCAGGAATAAACACATAGTGATTGGTAATCTAATCCGATCGCTAATTAGAAAAATCATTCGCTAAATAAGATCACATTATCTCAAAAAATATGTTTGGTATATAAAACGCTTAAATTGTAAAATTACACTCAATTAATTACGCTCGAATTTTACCGCATTCTGATAAGAATCTGTATTAAAGATGCAATAGTCAATATCACAGGGGAGAAGTGTTTATGTCACACTAAATTTTCCCAGGTTTTCTAGATATTTACTTCTGCTTTTTGCGCTAGTAGTCGAATTATTCTTGGAAATGAATGATATGCAATAAACTTTCTTAAACATTTTCATTAACATTTTCTTAAAATTTGTACTGGAAACTCAGAGAAGAAAAAGTAAAAAAATCACTGCCTTTCACCCCACTGGCAAGAGAAATGGGACCTAGGATGAAATCAACTAGGAGGACATGCGATAGTGAATCCGCATGTGAGTTGAAGATCATCAAAACCTTCAATACTGGTCATCACTATCCAATAGCCACTAAGTACTTTCTAAGTATCCTCATAATCTTTCCTGTCCCAATTCGTTCCAGCATCTTTCCTTGGTCCCATTCTATTCCAATCACCGCCAATTCGTCCACTCTTTCGTCCATGGTATTTTCCCCATCCTTCTCAGTCCGCACCTCAACAACCTATAATCTATTCTCATCCTCAAGGAAAGCAGCTATTTCGCAACGAGGACCTCAGGACCGTTCGGAAAATACCACACGGCTATTGGAATGGCTTGGTTTGGAAACCCTGGATACTGGAAGGTTGTCCGCAAAATCAAAGTTACTTGAAAGATCGACATCACACTAATTCGAATCTTCATATATATTTCTACCCTCACAATACATCATCTGAAAAGATAGTAGCAACAAACAGAGAGAGATCAACTCTCAGGTAGGGGGATACAATAATTTGTTTTTCCCACGGACAGTAACAACGAGAACAAAGTATATTTATTTTTTAAATAACAATTCATTCCTAATTATTTTTCTTGAGGGTTTCCCAATGTTTTCTTTGCACGCTTTGAGAAATATTAATTAATATATTTCAATAACTTATGACTTATCAATAATTTTTATATTACATGCCTAGTTCACACAAGTCCTGCAGCATAACTTACATCTGCATAATATACCCGTCTGCATAATATGTAATATTGGGTACTATGCAGATGCAGGTGTCTTTCTAATTTCAGTAAAATGTCATATTCATGGTTTTCACCCCCGCCCACACATCCTTGCTGCGGCTAGCAGAGTGACTTGTAGACTTTTTCTCCGAATTTCAAATTTCGTAACCATAAGACGCCGCATCCGGACCACACTTCTCACTTATCATATCTCCCATCTTTCCCAAGGGTACTGTCGTAAGTACTTCCTTTTCTATTAGTATAACCCTCTTTTGCAATTCCCCAATGAAATATTTGGCCCTGAGCCCGCCAGATACAAAATGCTACAAAAATAACTGAAATGACCAACCCCATTCAGAGAATGCCTTTCTAGCTTTTTCATTTTGTTCTTGAAGAGTCTCTTGAACTTTTTTCATGACTAGTTTTCACCGCGCACTTCTTGCCACGAATACATGGCGTACCTGGCAAAGGCGAAGAAACATTGCTTGCTGACTAAATACCGTAAATTTTGCGGACAAGATCAGAACTACTTCGCCTTAAGGAGCATGAAGTTCCGCATATGATTTCTCATATGATTTTTTCTTCAGATGTATACCTAAGTAAAAGAATTCACCTCCAGTTCATGCTTTTCTTTAACTTCCTATTTTATGCTGCTCTTCCGATACATGACACAATATATGAATCAATTGAATTTCGTCATTTAAAGAAAATTCAATAAATTCTCATTTAACCTTCCGAAAAACCCCAGAATTCATATCGGTCCAGGAGACCGACGTCACCAATCGTGTCCTAAATATTCACGTCACCACTGTAGGGTTAATGGTCATAATAGTTTTCACCATTCGGATCCTCCAGTTACAATTCTCACCAGAGCTGTTTAACCTATCTAAACATTTTGAAAGAGCCAATGATCTTTCCAACCTACATCTAATATCAGTTACTCATCACCTTTTAGCATCCGTACCCTTATAGGGTACAAATAGTAAGGCAATGATATTTTAACGAATTTTCAGTGCATTTATAGGAATTAATCAATATGGGTAAGTAAAGCGATCATAAAAACTATAAAGCAATGCATTTACTACCTATTCATAGCTGCATAACGAGAACGCCAGTTAAATAAAGCAACCTTAATTCAAAATGGCGGTCCTAATTCCCTTATTCATTGTAAGAACTTGTTGGCAGCGATGCATATGCGTTAAGGCAACGATTATTTCAGTAAAACATATCCAAAATATTAATTAACTCATTTTTAGCCTCAAGTTGCTCTCTGTTTTAAAATTATCAACACGTAAGCATCCGTGGTTGTAATTGGCAAATAATAAAAATTCCTTCGCAAAAGTATTTTATTAAATGTATGGGTGGAAAGTTCCCAACCGGGCGCAGAGTTAAGTTCGTCAACAACGGAGTCGCTAAGTCGATAATGGAGACGAACAGGCGAGAGGGGAGCCCTCCCCCGCACGAGATCGAATTCTCCCCCTCCTCACAGCAAAGTGAATTCCCGTCGTGAATAAGGCCGTCGCATAAAATCAAATCCGCATAAAGAGGCGGACCCGAGTTTAATTAAGGCCTGCATTGCGGAGCTTCGAATACGGAATTATTGCCCACGCCCTCGCGGCGAAATGAATACTAGAACCCTGCTCCAAAACAAGCCAGTACTCATTCGAATTGACAGGTTGGGACTTCTGAAAGCCACGATTTTGGGGAGGGTGTTCGGGGGGGAGGAATAGCACACAAAAAATAGGATACGGCCAGTCACTGACAGGTAGACGAATCAATGAATTTCTCCCGTACCATGCGTTTACCAGCGCGCAAAACTGACGAGGACACCAGTTTGCCCCCGACCGTTTTCCCATTATCTAAGCTTCACTCCAACTCTCTCCGTCCGTGGATAATATCGTAGATCGTGAGGTTTAACTCATGTTTTTACGTCCCCTTCAATGACAGCATCCATCCAAACCCTTCCCATAGATTCCTAATAGGGTGGAGGTGTCACCCGTTTTTGAGCACTCTTTCCCGGCCTCTCAATATTTCCTCCTCAAACCACAAAAAAAAGATAAAAGAAAATGATAAACCCTCAACTCTTATCCATATCATCATTGGCCTTCTTTCGTATGAAAGAAAACAGTGGGGAAGACTCCGACATCGGACGCATTTTTACCCACTTGCCTTCTCCAATCTCTTACCGAAACAAACCCTGCCGAGACAATTTAATCGACTACCGACGGCCGAATTATTTTTTTTATACCTGGACTGGATTTCTCGGCTTATAATTATTTTCGCCCACTTCCTTCCTTAGCCTATCCTATTCCCGCTCACTCCATCCAAAGCTTTTCCCTCGCGCGTAAATAAACACTTAAAAAGGAAAGGGAGGTCACCATTTCATTAATATTCAGACCAGACAGACCCAAGTTGGGGGAAGAAGTTGATGCCACTGCTCTGTGCTCCCCGTGGCGAGAGGGAACGAGAGTGGATAAGTGAGTGAGTTATAAAAAAAATACAGTTTGATCCAAAGATACCACAGCAGTGATCCGAAATAAATCTTAAATACTTTAGAGCCAAATATCACGAACCATATGATTAAGTAAATCAAGAAGCATCTGATTCACCATCAGATTAAGTGAAAATAAAATTTACGCATGAAACTGAATGATTTTACTTAAATTTCTTCATCTTATGGCGATGAAAGTTATAGCCAACTACTGAAATAAGTGTACACCACTGTGATGCTTTTCTATATATCCAATAAAGCAGTATTTGAAAAAATAATATACATTAAAAGAAATTTTAGAATATTCAATAATTATTATCTACATTATTACGTACGTACCAACCTTCTCGATTATACGTGTTTCGTGAATGAAATATTTAACAATTTTCCAATCTACAGTGGTACTTATTAAGTTAGGAACTTTTTCATTTAACAACTTTCAACCGTCTACGCTTAAGAGCCAATTACACCAATGCATTCTTCTACACATTATCCCTCCTGTTCTAGGGATTCAGATTCCATTCGTATTACGCAAGCATTTTTACGAAGAGCAATACTCTTTATCTTCCCCATAATATAACCGTTCCCTTACGAAGATGCATTAAAAATGATTCTTAAATGATGCTAAATTACGATGATATTCTACTGGTTTCTGCCAGTTTCTCCACCCATTTAACCAGAGGACACACCTACATCTAGGAAATTAACTGAGCCATGTATTACTGTGGAAGATAACAGTTATTTATCACGCAACAATTAGCTCTTTTCTCACCACGTTCATTTGTTTCTTCTTCCCCAACTCAGATTCCCTCGTCCCTTCCCAATACAAACAAACTTGTGCGCGTCTCAAAAGTATACTGCGGTTTTTGTAAGACTCAATATCCCTAACCTCTCTTTAATAAGTTCGTGATTTTCTAGAAATATCCTACTTTCTTCTAGCCACCAAATTGAAAATGAGCATAATGAATTCGATGTCTATAGGACCAGTTTATTCTACGCCAATAAATGTGGAATACCATTATCTGATAATGCCTGCATGTTGGGGGAAGAGGCCATAAACTTTCTCTCCGCTTCCTATATCCCTAACATTAATTCTCTTTCAACGCACAAACGAGGATAAGGATTACTGAAGAAACGCTCCCTAACCCTTACCCATCTTCTCCACGAACTCCCGTATCGCCCAGCGGGCCTTCCGTCGCCGGCATGCTTTATTTGCCGAGTCCTCTTCTACCTCTTAAAATCAACACGGTACGAATAAAAAACTCAGCTGGCCACCAAGCAACGCGCCTAAGACCATGATCGGCAGGGGAGCCGATGGGATTGGGAAATGGAAAAGCAAAGGCGTGTCTCGATAACGACCTCAGTTCACCCGTCTTCTTTCTTTTTACTGATGAGAAGAGTGCTTCCAGAGTTGATGAAGCACGTATAGAACCCGATAACTTATCCATCTGAAGGTTAGAGCAACACTGTTACAGAAAATCCTTGGCATTGGATTCTACAAAATCAATTTTGGTCTATGAAAAAAACTGTTACTAATTCCTCATTGCCAATCGCTATTTCAAATACCTGGAATTAAGCGCAATAAAAAAAAATTTAATAGGATTCGGTGAAGGGAGATAAACCAACTTGTTGGTCTTATTTATAATAGGGGTAATTTTTACCTATAGTGACCTTGGAAATATCCCCATAGGGAGTTTTTCCAGGTCGACCATCTATTTCTACGTCGATACATCGATACCTACCACTATTGGATCTATCTATCGCTTCTAGTCTTCTGCTGACACTAGGGCACCACATCAGTGCTCTATATACCCCAACATGCGCCAGTGCACCAATGAATCAGCAGATAATTCGGCCTCGCGCTGTTCTCTTTGCCTAAAATAGGGAGTGGTATAATTGGCATGCGCCTCCTCCATTTCAGCAACGAACTATTGCCGGATAAACATCAAAACAGAAAATTAACCATAAAATTTTTAGAGCCGGCCGCGTTGGCAAGGTCGGTAACACGCCAGCCTTGCAACCCAAATGCCGCGGGTTCGAATCCTGCAAAAGGTATGGATTTAGCGTATTTATCTTTGGATTTTTATCTTAGGTTACGCAATGCGAAATAACCGTACCATTTGGATGACTTAAAACCGAAATCTACTCCTGCAATAGATATCAATTTTAATATCTAAATAGATGAATCATTAACTATCTCAATCACCAATTCTAACGATCACAGTCACCCAAACGACTAGAGAAGCGTGATACACAATACTTCTATTCGCGCAATATTCTACTGAGTATATAAGACACGAAGGGCTCGCATCCTGAAAAGAGAAATAGACACAGCGTTCGAGAAAAAAGCCCTCAACTCTTCACAAATATTTACCTCGAAGAAAAAGTTGAAAGGACGACGAAATCTCTGTCCTTGTTGATTCCTCCTATTGCCCTCCCTCTTAATCCCTATCACGAAAAAACTGAAGGGAGCTGGCGGCAAATGCGTCCGCTGGTCTCATCTCATAAAGCTCGATCTTCATTAATAATTTCATCGAGAATCTTTCCGCTCCGTCGGAGGGGGCGCTGCTTTCCGTCGAGTTCTTTTTCCCCCGATATCCCTTCCTTTCCCTTCTTTTCCGCTCTCCTGGTCCCGGCTTTTCCCACAGCCCCCGATAAAGTACGACATCATACACGAAGCATCCCACTCAATCTCGAACTCCAGCCCTCTCCACTATATCCCTCCGCGGCAACAACACGCAAAAAAAATTCTCGATCGTGGAAACCTCGAAAAAAAACTACTTCAGAGCCATGAGTCAAAATGAACGAAAGATCGATACCGAAATTCAATCGGACCGAGCGGTTAAAAAAACTAAAAACAAAGGCGAATAAGAGGAGGGGAAGATAGGTATCTACTACTACCGTCCACATCCCTCCCTTCTCCACTATTCTTTCCGTCACCTCAACCGTTCCTATTTCAGGGGCCTGACCTATGTGCAGGGGTGGCGTCAGAGAGAGAGAGAGAGAGAAAGAAAGTTGAAAAAGGGACAAACCCCCTTTGGAGGAGAGAATGGACCACTTGCAGCACACCTTTATAAAATAAAAGAGGTCTCCTCGTCCCGAACCTACCCACGTTCGATAAGCAGCAAAAGAGGATCGATGGGCAGAACCTACCATTCCGGAATTCGATCGATCGAAAACGATAACCCCGATCGACGAGAGGAAAATAAAAAAGACCGATCACACACACATTCGGTTGACATTCGATTCATCACACTCTTGGGAACAACGTATCCATGCACTCTCCGATGGCAATCAATATTGGCTTTCTGCGTGGAGGAAGGGAAGTGAATTAAGGTGGAAAGTTCGATTCCGATAAGGACCACTCGTAGGGCTGCCCTCAAGAACAGTTGGCCAAGACGTTCATCCCTCCTTTCCCTCTTCCCGACAGCAATCCGCATCAACATGGTTCCCCTCCTCGGCACGCTTCGCGGATGCCGAGTCAGGACATGACTTCTTCGATTCCCCACAATCTCCTTCATCCTCGATCTTCTGTGAATGCCACCAGCCAGAACGACTCCTAATCCCTTTTGTTTTCAGCCCATCATCCCACCCTTAGACAGTCACACAAACCTCTAGCTGAACTTTCCCTTGCTGTCCCGTAAAGTTTTTTACGGTAGAGGAAAAGGTGCCTTCTCTGTCTCTCGCTCTCTGCCCCTCTATCTTCCCTGCCTCTCTTTCTCGCTCCAACTCATACAATCCCCAGCCTTCTTTTATTTTTCTCTTCTTTTTTTAAAACAACTTCACTAGAACTTCAGGTGGTTCCTTCTCCCGTCTGACTGTAAGATTACACGGTCTTCGAGTCATTTACATGGGAAGGAAGGAGCGAGATCCTCGCGGAACTCATGGTTCTTTCATCTGATGCAGACGTTGCTCCTCCAAAGAAAACGGTCCTTCATAAAGGAAGTTTGTTCGTTCGTCTTTAGTGCACGTGATCGAAATTCTAGTGGATTTTTTTCTTAGGAATGCCAGGAAAAGCTCCGGAGAGGTCATGCTGCACTTTTCCAGGATTTTTTTCACCAACCCTACTTAAATATCTATAAAATGCTTTATGACTGAGAATGGAGGTCGTCTTTCCAATATTCTGTATGTCCGTACGCACCAGAGGTGCATTTCAAAGCTTTAATTTTTCAAAGGGAAAAATTTCGCATACTTTCTGAATATGAAGCTATATAACATTCTTTCATAAACACAATAACGCATCCAGCTTGTTTTCGCAAAATCTCCTTTAAAGGGCAAGTCATCTGGCATTAAGAATTCATTTCAGTCACATACTTACATCACATAGGCGTTGACAGACGAGTTTGCGGCTCATACCAAAGTAGAACAGCCACGAAATGACACCAGAACACTTCAGATTTCGATCAATATCGGTTACTTTTTCCTGATTTTCAGCAACATATAATACAGAGTTCAAGGTCCATGCACTCATTACCTCATCGGATAAAACCGTTTTAATTTTAGTTGATACTGGGAGAAACTTATAATTTTAGGTTTAGTGATGTTAAGCATGCATCATGCACTACAGACTTCTTTAACAGTATTTCACCTACCTATCCCTTTGGCATTCTGCTCTTGACTATTACGCTTCCTTATGGAACGCGGGAAAACTTACACTTTATATCTATCAGTACGACAATCTATCTCTCTATCTAATCTAGTGTAATAAAATTACACCCACATAACACCCTTCAAGCCACAATGAAGGTGTGTGGTAGGCGATTCTTAATATACATCTAATCTTCATTAAGGTATTCGTTGGAAATTTTTGTAGGAATTCATATTAGTAAATAAAATGATTACTTGGCAAGATTCCACAAATTTATTTTTCACCAACCTAGGTTTTGATTGTTTGACAATCATTATCAAGGTCCAGGTATTATTAGGTATCATTGTCAAACAATCGAAACCTAGGTCGGTGAAAATAAATTTGTGGAATCTTACCAAGTAATCATTTTATTTACTACTAGCTGACCCGGCCACGCGTTGCTGTGGCTCAATCTGGTTAAATGGAAAGGGCACGTTTATAGTATGTTTAATTTTACAATTCTTATGGGTATACAATATATCTCAGCTGATCAATTGTTTTGCAGCTGGACACGCATATTTGTATATAATTTTAACGTCTTTACATGTCTTCACAAAGTAGAATATTTCAGGCAAGCATTTATTTCATCCGCTAGTGTCAATCGAGGAATTACAGGTAATGTTTGCCTGAAATATCGTGCAAGCAATATTAATGCGTTCTCAAATGGTCTCAGGATTCAACGGAAATCTTGCAATGATCGATCCAGAACCTCGAGCGATGCTTTGTGCACCATTGTGCATTCATCCCAAGCAATAAGTTGGCATTACTGAAATATTTGTCCCATGCCGGATGATTTAAATATGTTGCACGTGTTTCAATGAATTGCAAGTTCAATGGGATGCACATCCCGTCTCCAGTGTCGATATTGTATTCTCGATATTGTACATACAAACCTTCATGGAGTGAACAAAACAACTAACCAAAGCTTCATGGAAATTGGATGAATGTTGTGGTAATGCATGAAGCTATTAATATTGTATCGATACAGTATCAATATTGCAATGATACTTTATAAAACTTTGATAAAAAACACCTAAATAATTTCACCTCAATTTTGTATCAACAATGTATCGATGTATCCATATTTTATCGATATTATATCGATACAGTATCGACATTGAATTATCGATTTTGTAGAAACCTTCGCGGGGCGTACTCAATAACTTTCCAAAGTTCCATGGCGATCCGATGAATGGTGTAGTAATGCATAAAGGACAAACACATTATATACATTCGATACAGTATCGATATTGCAACGATACATTCCTTTTAAAAAACTAAATAATTTCACCTCAATTTTGTATCAATAATGTATCAATTTATCGATACTTTAGCGATATTATATCGATAAAGTATCGATATTGAAAAATCGCTTTCATAGTCCTCTTTTCGGGAATGTACTCAACAACTTCCCAAAGTTTCATGGCGATCCGATGAATGGTATAGTAATGCATAAAGGACATACACACACACACACACACACACACACACACACATACATTCATTTTTATATATATAGATCATGCTGAGGATTTCCTCTTTATTCGGAAATCATATTGGTTTTTAACCTATGATATGTTATCCAAATCTATATCTACGTAATACCCTGCGAGTCACCGTGAGGGTATGAGGCAGTAAAGAATACTTCCCAACTATTTTGTCATCTTACAGTTCAATCACCACTGCCTGGGACTTGCAAAGAAAAAGATTTGCTATTAAACTGATTTTATTGTTATTATCATTTATAATTTCAAGATTTTTCAACTTTTGAACGACCCTCTGTAATTCAAATAAATATCAACTCAGAAAGCTGCGTAATATTACATTTAAATTTAAAGGGAGGGTATGATAACTATATTATCGTAACCAGTCTATGAAAAATTAAAAATGGGATTCATTGTCAGATCGTAGGTTGAAATTTAGACTTAATCTCTTCATTAAATTCCAATATGTTATTTTCAGTGATGACGTTAAAAATATTGTGCTAACCCCAACTTACTATGGTAGACTGCACCATATTCACAAAATTAGAGAAATTAATTTCAAAACTGACAGATTCAAAATGGTCTTTTTTCCTCGTAAAATTAGGGATGTGAATAGCGGTAAATATATCCAATACGAATGTATCAATGGATAGCACAGGTAGTTGCATGCTGGCATAAGGACTTTAAGCTAGCCCAACTAACAGCATGGTATTGCATGCTTGCTTCGTTATTTTTATCTTTTTTAAGCTGTAAAGTTTTGACTAGTATATTAATACTAATCCTTTTAAATTCATGACATGTAATGCATGCTTGGTGAGAATTCACCCCCTGCCAACCACCTTTATGGTGGCTTGCAGGGTTATATGTAGATGCAGATAATGTACTTTGTTGGCGGTCGAGCTTTCGCGGTCATTGCAGGTCGCATCTTCAGGAAATTAAATTGAATGTAAATGCAGAGACAAATATATTTACATATAAGGTCTGGCCTCCGATTCTACCCTATTCCCTTAACGGTGGTGGGGGATGCCTCTGACGTCGGACGGCCACCGCATTCTGCTTTGTTATCATGAGTCATGGCAATTAATTCTGGCTAGACTCCAGACTTAAGCCAGTTGGTTAATGTGTGTATTATATAATTGCCTTCACATTTCCAATCATCTTCATTTCCAGAAGATTCGACCTGCAATGGCCGCGAAAGCTCGACCGCCGACAAAGTGCATTATGCAGCTGATCTCGAAAACTTTTAATGACAACATCCCTCGTCTAAATAATCTTAGATCGTATAAGTCAGATACTTAAACCAGGCAAGCTGTTCAATGAGCACAAACCACAAATCACATCACTAACTGGAGGAAATATTGATGAGACTTTTATAGGAAAACTTTAGAATGATATTTACCACACGTGCACTATATAGGATTACATTTTGTGAAATTAGGGTATAATAATAATGTTTTTTATTGGCTCATGTACCGTTCAGTGATTCCTATGCTACATGTAAAAATAGTTATTATTGCAGCTTCAGATTGTTGTAGCAGAAACATACCTATCTTATTTCTCAGCACAAATGATTGACAGAGCTATTGATAATGATGTGACATTTTTCACGATAAGCAAATCATGTTGCTTATAAATGGGAGGTATTCCGTTCCTAAAAGGTGTAAAACCCTTAGAAATATCAGGCCAATTTGGAATAGTCTCCCGGTGTAACTTTACTTAGACTGGGAACCTGAGTTAGGTAAGATAAGTTTTAAGTGGCCCTATCTACTTAGGTTATATCACACCGTTAACCTAACGTCACCCTGAGACAAACACAACTTCTAGACCCTAGGTGGGATTCGAACTCGCGAACTTTGGGTTACATAGTCATCCCCATTGTCCCGGTCGGCTCTCTCTCCGAAACCAAATCGAGTACATAACTGTTCAATTTTCGTTCGTATTCATGTATATGTACACACCAACTTCATGGAAAGTAATCATTCCATAACACGTTCTCGATATGATGGTATCCAAACCATAAAATGTCGCTTTCCAACATACTATAATCAATAACAGGATAAAATGTTCAGTACAAGAATTATTCCACTTGAATTGGCGTTTATTCCCTTCAGAATTCTGTACCAAAACATGTGCATTTAATACACAAAAGATTAGGTTCACGTGAATGGTTTCTAACATGCGCGTGAGACATTCTAACAGGGTAGTTATTCAGGGGAGACGAGCGACAGCTGAGGTCAATTAGTATTGCTGGGTAATTGCGTGATAGGAAGGGTTGTTTCAGGGAACGGTGAGATGGTGGAGAGAAACCCAAATTATAATAAGCATTTAAGTAATCATATCGAAAGACGCCAAAGTGACTCAAGTTTTAACGTCCAATCCGACAGTCAGAGTCCTGAAGTTGTATGTTCCTCCCGCAGAGCACTCAATTAGGGACCGGTATACATAGTCTATATCGGGAGTCGAACCCGGGCCTCGGAATGGGAGGCTAGTGCTCTAGCCACCACGCTGACCAGTTCTCATGGAAACTTTCGTGTGGCCATACCATACAGCTCAATGAAACGTATTGCACGGTCTATTCATGATGGGGAAACCATTCCAATTAGCTCAAGACCAAGATCTTGCGCTTGGCTAAAGTTACATAGCGATATCACCCACCATTGATTGTGAGATGCTCAGGTACCCACGCAACCCCTATTAATACCGAACACCACGCCTAATAATTTAGTGTCCATTTCACTTGGTCAAGTTAACTCTCCCCGATTACTCAAATGCCCATAGACACCAGAAAGTTTAAAGCGTCCCGTCAAAGACGATTGAGAAGACATCATCGCAACAGGGAAAATGTGGCAAAAGAGTGGCCGAAGAAGAAATGAGACGGACAGGCCATGACAAACGTCTCTATGCCTCTCCTTTCTCTTCACTCACGCCACTCGAACCCACAAGCACTCTTTCACTCTCACGTCTACGCTTGAAAAAAAAAGTTCCCCACCTCACTCATCCCCGTCTCTTCTCGGTATTCTCCTCTTTCTCTCTCCCTCATTCCCCAACCTTCTCACTTTCACCCTTTCCCAGGGAAGGGATGTGTTGAGCCCTTCACCGACCTTTTCCTTGGACTCCCGCGGTTGGGTGAAAGAGTCCCCTCCCTCGACAGACCACCCCCTCACTACCTCTCCCTGTGCTTCAGCTACATTTATTCACCAGCCCTCCCTCTCACTCTTTCTTACACACACTGGGACAGAGAGAGAGAGAGAGATAGTCTCCCTTTTTCCCCAACCACGGGACTCAAACCGAACGGAGACAAATAGCATCCCTGCTCTGTGCCACTTGCCAGGACGTCCTCTTCATCCCTTCTTTTATTTCTTTTCTCCTTCCCGCTCTTCACCGTTCTCTCCTGATCATTCCCGCTTTCTCCCTGCCCTCCTCACTCGCCCTTCATTTCTCCTCCCTCCTACTCTCTTTTCTCCCTCCCTTCTACGACTCCTCCTCACACCTCCTGGCTATCTTCGACCCTTTACGCGTTCGCCTACACTTTTTCATACCTCCCCTCTCTCTTTCTTTCTCTTTCTCTCTCCATCTCCCCCATCTTCTCCCTCCTGCCCCCACTCCCAAATCCTGCGGCAGCGTTAAACTTCACCTCCACCGGCCGGAAACATGCTTTTAATACCTTTCTCGATGATTTTTCCGGACGTGCGAGATTTATAATGGAGAGTTTTCTCCCCCTCTGGTTCTCCTTACCTCGAGTCGATTGGAAAATTCCAAGGCGACGCCGTGGAGGAAATGTGCTTTGCCCGTCGCGTTTCGACAGGAGAGGGGACATTGCGCCAAAAGTGAAATAATGTATTGTTTCTCTTATTCCATTTTGGCCCTCTAAAAACTATAGACAGGGTTTAAAATGTTTTGCGACATAAATTATGGCTCAATTCTTTCCTATATATAGATATCGATTGCAATGACGGCCAAAGGAGAACAAGAAACACATACGCTTAAAAAGTAATTATTTACGTATAAAATATTTTTGAAGTTGTTTTAAATAGCTGTAGTTTTCGTTTTCCGATGAATTCAAATCCTTTGCATGTAGCTGCGCAATTATATAACCTACATGTATGTAGTAACTCACAAGCAATCACAAGTGAATATTGCACAGGATTCGAAGCTGATTTGCTTACAGATGACGTTAGATATACATTTAGAACACCCACGTTTTGTGCTAGGTTTGATCAGATAAACAAGATTAGAGAGATATATTGTCGTACCGATAGATTAAAAGTGTTTTCCCGCGTACCATAAGAGATCAGAAAAAATAGGCAGCATAAAAAAGAGTAGGTAGGTACAAAATTGTTTGAGTAGCTTGTATTGCATGAAGCATGTTTTGACATTACTATTATATACTACTGGGGAAATAATGATAAATATATTTATGTTAATATATTTCTAACCAGTAATCACTTCGTAACTTTGTAGACACTTATCATCTAGTGGCACGTGACTCCTATACCTAACTTGTTTTCATGTAGTAGTATTATTGTAGCTCTTAATTTGCATTTCAGTAATGCATATATGGTGATTTTTACCCCCTGCCACACACCCTCATAGTAGATCACAGGGCATTACGTACTTGTAGATACCTCACCAAATATGAATTATTGAGTAGTTAAACATCTTGCGAATAATTACACTACCGGTGTAACTGTTATGCCAACCGAATACAAAGAAATACTGCGGCTTCTATGTGATACAGCATCCAATTTCAAGCAAATTGCATACGAGGCAGACAGCACAGACAACTACACAATTATTGGGATATCGAGTACGTATTTACGTTAATACATCTGCAAACTCACGCAAAATAATTTCCAGTTGATTTAAACAAATTTTGAGCGATGAAATCCTATGAGTTCAACCTTCAAAGCATTAATAAAACTTCCGAGATACCATTGGTTAAAAACCCGTTAAAAAATTTTCGGAGTCAATGTCTACTCATATCATGAATTGAGATAGCATCAGCCACAAAGCAGTAAAACCGGCATGTTGTGTTTCCTTCCGTATTCCCTACACTGAAAACAGGCCTTGTTCACGGCGAACTCAGAAGTAGTATCACTCTCACAAGCTTCCTGCTCACACCCTCACACAAATGAAGGCCGCGCATACACTCGCTCCACCAAATTGAACAATTAACGTGATTGCGTGAGCATTACGCTCATCCAGATGATCTCTCAAAGGAGCACTTGGCACACCGTCAGTCTAAGTTATGCTAATACCTAATCAACGCCCAAACGTCTGACGATGCAACCTGCAAACGAGTTCCATATTTCCGTCCCACCCTATCCTTAGGCGGCCCATTTGAATCTGTCTCAGCACATTTAGCATCAGAGGAGAGTCCCGGATGACGAAGCAGCCGCCGCCGTTCCGGGAACCCTCGAGCGTGAAGCGCAAAAGGATTAACTCGAGTATTTTCACCAAGAAAAATTAATCTCCCTCCGCAGAAGATGCTTCATACTTAACTCCCACTTAACCACCCCAACACGTGGATACCTTGCCGTAGCGATCGCTGCCAAAAATCCTAGAGATCATTTCCTTTCCTTTGCTTCGCCCCGATCCGCCTTTCCCTTAACAAGCTAACACCTCAGGACCAGGAGCTGGTCTTGGCTATCTTTGCTCAGTTACCTTGTAGTTGTTGCAGGGGTACGATACAACCACTCTTGCGTCAAATAAGTACCTAAACCTAAGGTCATTCGTTATGAAGGCCACGATTTTTAGATCTTTAGATGAGGCCACGATTTATATTTTTAAATAAAGATAAAATTAGATAGATAGTAAGACATAGATTCACAAAAAGTAATATTTTCTGTGTACAATTAAGATCGAAGCTACCAGAGGAGGAAATATGATCGGTTATGTCCGATTTTTGCCTCTTTTCTGCACGCTAATATAAAATATGATGAGATGAGTCAAGATGCTAAGATATGTCAAATTTTGTGAGAGATTTATGAGTCAGTATTCTATGCGGCAACACTAAATCTCCACGGCGGATTTGATTATTTGTTTGGAATTTTAGGTAAAAAACGAATGTGTTATATGGTAGCTGACATAAGATTTGATTTCTTGATTGATAGCACACAATCTGCAACACACCCTTGCGGTGGTGAGCAGGGTATCGTGTGTAGATGTCGTTGTAGATACATTAGGCATAGGTATTAGACGATGAAGTTTTCTCAGCTCTGGGTCCGAAAAATTGCTGCTGCGGACGTTCCGATAGCCATCTTCAAGGCGAAGATGATGGCAGTCGGCTATCGAAATGGCGGCAGCAGCCGTTTTCTACCCCAGTAAAAGAGAAAACTCATCAGCATCATCCACCGGGAAATTCTTCATGGGTATTAAGGTTTACGTATAACTTTTGGGAGCGGAGGAAGGATGAAGATAAACCCGTCGTTGGCATTAGTGTACTTTTAATAAAAGGCACCGAGTGATCAGCGTTTTAACGTTCCATTCGAGCAATTAATTTGATGTGCTTTCGACAGAGCACTCATGCAGGGAATGCAGGCCAAGTTTCTCTCAAGAAAAATCTTCTACAGCCAATATCCGAAACTGACCCTTTCGGGACAGTAGACCAGTTACAAAACCTGATCCCCTCGATCACCCTCCCTATCGATCGGATATTAGCCTCTCTTAAATTGGTAAACATACGCAAAAATATGCGACGATACTAAGTATTACGCCTATTTTATTTGCTGGTCGGCTGATTAAGGCTTGATCGTATTTGAATCTCAATGAATTAATCATTCCGCATCATCCATTCCGACTTCAATCCTATCATATTCCTTTCTGACCATTCCGTCCCATTGCGTATTTTAAAAAATTATAGGTGATAGTGGACCACAGCAGTCCACTTTCACTTCAATTTTTAATTCTTAATTGCTCACCTACTCTTACCTTTCACTCACCTAGCATTACCTTTATCACTAATTTTGCTCTAAATAATTACGTTAGCACGTGCTAATTTTCTTCCCAAATATCTAGAGCCTGCTTGTCTGTCTGCCTAGGCAAAATGTTCACGGTTCATATTCCTACTTAGGTATAAACCAAAATTCAATCTAGGATGCATGCGTTTCGAAAAGTTATGTATCCTTTTACATTCCTTCTCCACGCAATTCCTAACACCAACGCACTACAATTCTGGTGACTTAACACTCTTGTCGCACGCTATTGCGGAAAATTGAACAGTAGATAATACCATGGATTCTTTCTTCAAAGTCATCTTCAGTAGTAACCCTTTTTATTGCCATAGGAAAATTCTAACCGTTAGTTATTTTGCTCTCCATTTCCTGATTCAAGATTTCCAGCTCTCCCTGCAGCGTCCTAACGTATGCTTGGTAACCATCCAACCCCTTCCACGCATCCTCGACGAGGCTTACAGCGTAAACCCATTGATGTAACGTTTCATATCTCTATTCTAATAGCTAACGTCCTTTTCTCTCCCTCGTTATTCGCTACTTCTATTTTATCCGCAAGCAACTCAAGGTCCAACCTAAAGCATTGGCATCCGCCTCAATGGGCTATTTCTGTATCTGAAGGAATGCGAAGCTATATCTGTACTTGCGGAGAATAACAAGGTAATTTTTCGTAAGGAATGCCCATTTCCATGTTAAAGCCAGTCTAAAGAGCCCGTTTTTAAAGTGACGCCATCACTTCACCACAGTTCGACCAGATACCGCTTTTACCATACACGAGAAACAGATGATACGTGAATTTAATTTCGTCCTATTCCTACCCATCGATATATTTGGCCCGGCTTGTTCAATCGAGGTAAGATATATTTCCTCCCACTACTAAGCCCTCAGTTCGTCAGGTAGCAAGAGTCTGCATAGATATTCAATGATCCTACCGAAAATATTTCACTTAAAAATAAGCAGGGATTTCCATCACTTCTGAAACTTTTTCTCATTCAAGAAGCAAAGGAGACAGTAAAGAGTTAGGGATAGTAAAGGGATTTGTAAAGGGACGGTACGATAACCATATTGGCGAAACCAGTCTATTAAATGAATTAAAATGGGAATCATTTTCAGATTACAGGTCGAAATTTAGACTTAATCTCTGAAATAAATTCCGATACAATATTTTCAGTGTTGATGTTAAAAATATTTTGCGAGCCCAAACTTACTATGGTAGACTGGACCATAATCACAAAATTAGAGAAATTGATTGCCGAACTGACAGATTCGAAATGTCCTTTTTTCCTCGTTCCATAAGGTATATGAATAGCGGTAAATATGCGTATCAATGGATATCATAGGGAGCTGAATATTGGTATAAGGACTTGAAGCTAACCCAAATAACAGCATGTTTTTCCATGCTTGCCTTGCTATTTTTATCTTTTTTAAATAGTAAAGTTTAGGCTAGTATATTACTACTAATCCTTTTTTATGCATGATATGCAGTGCATGTCTGGTGAGAATTCACCCCCCTGCCACACCTTTATGGTGGCTTGCAGAGTAGTATGTAGATGTAGTATCTCAAAAGATAAAAATCTCGAAAGACATGGTTCCTAGCATTCACGAAGAGAAAACAGTTCATTCACACTTCCTTAAAGTAAATATTCCTTAATCCTAACAGCAAGTGAGGGCATAATCTCATATATAACCGTGAAGCAAGGTAATCGGAAAATGGAAACTATAAATTTAGTTTTTAATCTTACAGATACCTTCAAAGGTCACAAGTAGAAGAGATAGCTTCGTCTGAATCTCCCCCTAATAAACATAATTTATTATTAATATTAGGGATGGGTCGGTTCCACTTTTTTTCGGTTCCGGTTCGGTTCTTAACTTCGGTTCTCGGTTCCGATTCTCGGTTCCGATTCTCGGTTCCGGTTCTTAATTTACCACTTTCATTGCATTGCTCAATGGTAAGATAAGGTAATCAATAATCATTTTCAGAGACTGAATTCGAATAATTCGCGACTTTGAAGCATCTAATTACACTATTTCATCAGGTTTTAATGTGAAGCCTCCACTTTCGGAGTGTGAGTACGTTTCAAACTGGTTTTCGCGCCAATTATTTCGGTACCGATTATTTTTGGCCTCGGTTCCGGTTCCGGTTCTAAGCTCAAGAACCGGTGGAACCGAGAACCGAAGAACCGAACCGACCCATCCCTAATTAATATCTTTAATCCCTCTTTTACTGTATCATCATAATCTCGGTTTTAGCATATACTAATAATGAAAATGGTTAATTGTCTAGGCTTATTGTTCACAAGAAAAACCGAGATTACGATGAATTGGTAAAAGAGTAAATAGTCACTAGTCATATTTTTCATGTTTCCTACATAAATCATACCGAATTCCGTCTATTTCCAGAGATTATACAGTCGAAGGAAGAGACGGATGTGCCACTGGAAATCTGGCTATGTCACTAGACATCACATGCCACTGGAAAGATAAATCCTTCTATTAACAGATTTACCAGGACTACTCAGAACTGTGCATCAAAAGGAAAGCATGTATAGATCACAATACTCGATGACGAGGACTAAAGTAGGTAGCGTTAAATCGATGCTTTCTTAAAAAGTAGCGGACTAACATTGTTCCAAATAATGGTCAAAGTGACAGAAATGCAGCATTGTTAACTAACACATACTGTCTGTCGGAATTAGTTAATTAAAACAAGTAAGTATTAAGTATAGCACTGCCTAAATTTGTAAGGATCTTGCTCGTCACATAAATGATGAGTAAATAATAATTTTCTGCAATAGCACTCAAATTTCCATTCATCACCGCAGTTGAAGGCTAAATGCATAAAATACTCACCCTTCGTTCTCGTTTGGGATAAAATACACCAGCTGCATAGTTTAATCATGATTAACAATGCTATTTTGCAAACGAATGTTGCAACAGCTTACCCACATTCGGTACACGAATTTAAAAACAACAGCAAAAAACCGTCCCAAAACGTTACACTTGCTCTTAAGTTAATGCCTGCCCGAGAATGACCGAATGTTCCACCGTTACCTACATCTACGGAGTACTGTGCGAACAAAATCGACGCTGTACGGTGCAGGGGTAAATAACTATCAAGCATGCTAGACGAATGTGCACTAATAGTAATATGTATTAGCGTTACGAGTTTAATAGAAGAACTAAGATGGGAATTACCATCAGAACACAGGTTAAAATTTAGGCTAAGCCTTTTTAAGTAAATTCGAAGTCGATTTCTTTACAGATGACGTGAGATATATATTAAGAACCCCTGCGTATCATGCTATGTTTGATCAGATAAACAAGATTAGAGAGATAAATTGTCGTATCGATATATTTCTAGTGTCTTCTTCCCCGCTCACCATGAGAAAACACAATAGGTAACATAGCAAAGGGATAGAAGGGTCAAAATTTGTTGGAGTAGTCTGTAGTGCATGAATCCGGTTTACTGCCAGCCCCTTTTAGGTAGACTATGCGAAAACTGCCAAGCACATTTCCATGAAAATCGTTAGATTATGAGTTAAAGATATATTTGAAACACTAAATTTTATTATATGAATTGCGTATTTGTCTCGATGGTGATGACATTTTCAGTTTTTATGAGAATGAAAAAAAATTCTTCGACAGGTTTTCTCTCTAAGCTTGTTCTCCTGATCGACTCGAGTGTCATTCGCTGGTGTTCTTAATATAGATATTTCTGGCGTCATCGGCAAGCAAATCAGCTTAAGTTTTATCAGAAAGGCTGTCTAAATTTAAACTTATTTTTATTGCCATTGCTATGATTATATCATCTAAAATTAGAATCGGAGATGAATGTGGGCACTCCTAGCGTGGAAGTTGCCCGCAAATATCCGTATAAACACACACTTGAATATTTTTTCTTCGTGCATTGACCTCACCGCCCCAAGTCCACCAGTCCAATACATCTGAACTCACTCCCTTACATCTCTTCTTCCCACTACAATCGTTCTTTTGGCCCGTAAAACCTACCCCCCGCCCGAAGAAAAAATCTCTCGTACACGCCCTTCGACCTCACTCTCTCTCCCTTCCTCTCCTCCCTCTCTCCCTCTTCGTCCCACGCCATTTCCGAAATGACTATCGCGTCCTAAGCTCTACTACTTCCTCCTCATCCTCTCTTCCAGAAAGGCCGCGGGAGAGACTTGTGCCAGGGAATGTCTCATTTTTTATGTAAATAAAGAAGTTAAAGAAGAGAGTGAGGGATGGAGTCGAGAACTAAGGAAGGGATGACGAAGAGAGAGGGTGAAAGAGGAAGGCAGGGAGGAGGGGTCGGGGGATAGGATCGGAGGGGAAATGGCGGAGGATTGAAAAAAGGACATTTTTTTTAGGTATAGGAGGGACGTAGTGGAGGGGGAGAAGAGGGTTTAAGGACTTGGGGGTGAGGGTGAGGCGGTATGGGACGAAAGAGAGAGAGCATTATTTTGGAAATAGCCGTGCTTTCTCTGAGCAGTAAAGATTTAGCCCCGAGGACTGTCTCTTTTTGTCCCTTCTTCCTCTCAACACTCTCTCCTGACTCGTTCTAAATCCTCGAGGGTATTGGCTGCCGGCATAAGGATTAGCGAGGGCTTGCCTGTGCTCTGTTTACCCATACACTCTCTCCCACCCATCTCTTTGTCTCCACTTTTCTCGTACTCTCACTTTCCAATTCTTTTCTCCCGCCCTCAAGGCCCTTTCTCTCATAGAATGGGAAAAAACGGACTTATATTTATTTTTTTCCCTCATAAATGCATACATGAGATATGCGTTGCTGCTGGCAGGTGTGGCATTCAAATTTTAAAAAGAAATGTAGAAAAAATAACGACAGAACAGAGGAACAATTAAACATCTGCATCCAGCTTCAATGACGTGAATGCGAATAAATATTCAGAATTGAAAACAAAAGAAGTGTCTCCACTCCAGGGAGATTTTTAAGAATAAAAACATTTACTGACGACTCACAGCAATTGTTATTCAGCGCGTACGGCTGACTAGGAATCATAGCCTCGCATTAAACGCATACCTAACTAACATTCTGTACTTTGTAATATGCTACGCATGCCAAGACGAAACAATTCTTCTACATCTACGTAATGCTTTACAAACCACCGTGAGGGTGTGTGGTAGGGGTTGAGTGATCGTCCATATATGCACTACTTTCATGCAACTTAGATTGTTTATGCAAATGTTTTCGTAGCATTTCAGTATTTTTCATCGTGAAGTCTCCATGGTCTTCACTTCTCACTGAATTCTCACGTTGTCTTAAGTAGCCTTCTCAATAAAAAGCACACGGAATAGAAATTCTTTCATTACTCTACCTCTCTTTCGCCTCAGCCTCTAAGCCGTCTAGTACGTTTGGTCCTGCTTACACTGATTATCACTGTTCATACTCGTCTAATCCTAGTTCTCCTGGACCTAAGCTCCATGAAAAAAAGAATAAAGCCTTAATGACAGCCAGTATAGATTCGAAACATCCAAGCGTATGGGAAGCATTAGGAATTTCAAGTATCCTTCGACCTTTTCCGAGAATCCCAAAATATAAAACCGTTTTGTGATGTTAGACAATTCGCAACAAAATATTTAGCAGCCTAAGTAATCCATTCTTGAAGTCGAATAACACTTATGCGAGGGAATACAGTGGAGGCATGTCACAGTATAGGAGAACAGGCAAAAATAACCGTAGGTCTCTACTTAATATTAGCAGAAATATCCTCAGCGAAAGAATTGAAAATTCGGTATTATTTTTGATTTAAAATGCTGTTGTTAACGTATTCAACGAGATAATTTCTGTAAGATAGCTATAGTGGAAAAAAAATATACATTGGGAAGCACCTCGTTACGATACAAAAATGTTTCCTTAGTACTGAAATGTCCAATGTTCTACATACTGAAAAGCTATTTTTGCCCAATTGAACCCACCATTAGTGTAACCAACTCGTTAACAGCTGCTTTCAATCCTTAATTTCTGAAAGTAATGCGCATCACAGTTCTTAAAATTCACACGAATTATATAGGTATCCTGTTTATAGATAGTGTTTTTGAGAGCACATGAAAGATGGAGAGAAACCCGACGTCGGCACTAGTCCATTATCAACGAAAAGGCGAAAAGGGTTTTGACAAAGCAACGTCTCATTATACAGACGGAGTAGGTACTTAACTTGAAGTAGGTACTTGTAAGGAAAATATATGCCAGTGCTGAGATTCGTATTTGAGACCTCGTGCTGGGAGACCAGTACCTCATTCATCACATGAATGCGTAAGACGTCACATTTTATACAAGCTGTCGCATTAGTCAATATTTCAAGTATCCGGATACAATGAGAATTAGACAAGTCTGTTCATTGGAAAAAGGAAAACATGAGTTACTTTCAACACAGATCTTGAAATTAAGGCGACGAAATTGTAAAATCTATTCACAATTTTTATAGAAATGCCTTTAACATTCACAACGGTATGCCGTTCACAAGAAGTGCCTTTACGTGACGGAATATGAAAATTTCCACAAGAACAAAACAAATCTCATCGCTACAGTTTCTCTAATCTCTCGAGGCATCGACGATCTTTTTGTTTTCATTCCAATTCCCTGTTCCGTCGAGCGAAAAAGCCGATGAGTCGTTTCTCTTTTACTTTTTGAACGCCTCCCAACGAAATCGACCCTCCTTCCTTCACAAAACGACAAATAAACGACCAATCCTCTTATGAAACCGTCGAAACATAATTAAATCCCTTCCGAAAACACACGACCTCAATCGCATTAGAAAATAATCCCTTTCGCGCGACGGAAGAAAGAACCCATTTGGTGAGGAACGATTTGCCCGGGACGACCTAGGGGGAAGGGCACTTCGGAGAGATCGCCGCCCCGCGGACAGATGGCGAACTTCATCTCCTCGGCCTTTTTTTCCCCTTCCCCCTTTTTTCTGTCTTTCCTGAGGATTTTTTTGGAAAAATAATAAATGATATAAAATACCTCCGACTGAGGAAATTAAATATTCAAAATAATGCAAGGGATTGCCCTGGGCGAAAACAAGTATTTTATTTTCTATTAGATTCTTCATTCCTTATAACAAGGGAGGAATGTACGATGATTATGGCTGGGGACTTTTCGATGATGTCAGAGTATCCCACTGAGAGATGGAATGACGAGGCGAACTTATTGCCTTAAAGATATTTACAGAAGAAGCATCTCTGACATGTCCCCAAAGGCTACATTTTTCGCTCTAAAAATTGTGCAAGGAATCGAAACCGATCCTGTAATAAACCTTAGCAAGTGTTAAACTGTAAAGAGCTTTTCTTTTGTGAGTTAGATGCATCCCCAGAAGAAGACCAAGGAATAAAGTTCATGGGCCAAAAATATAAATAAGCATGAGAAAGAAGACATACTTGGATGTAACTGAAATAGCATCGAGTAGTAGAGAATGTGGGGCTAGAGATAACCAATCGAAAAACAGTGATCAAATTATTGCGTGCAGAAGAAAAATATAGCCTTGCGAGAGGTGAGAGTATTTTTTTCACTTATTTTATTTGATTGGAACAGTTAAAAGATGTTGAACATGGTTAGGGAGGAAAGAAAATTGCTGTCAGAAGCTCAGAAATTAGAGAGAAATTAAATTTCCTCAGCCCCCGGAGTGGGCTGAGGAAACATGCATTTGTCAATGAGATGCTGATAGTCACTATTGAAGGTAGAATGAATGGTAAGCGAGAACATGGAAGAAAAGGTAAAGGTATTATAAATCGTAAGAAGAGTGGTAGGAAATATGCTGATATGAAGAGAGGAATAGAGTACCTAGGAATGGAGCCAATAAGTGAATTAAATGTGAATTTGAGTACGGACACTCATCAAAACCTAACCGGTACAGAACTATCAATTGACTTTTTACATTACAACCTACACCTGAAGAACAATAAGAATGTTTAGTTAATCCGCTTTCTAAAGCCCCTCCTCACCTGTCGTGACACGATAACGCTCCCAAAGAGAACTTTCATTGGCGGTGACCCAAAACTTCTTCCCGTTGAACATACCGAAGCTCATCACCACTCCTTTGACGAATAATAAATGTCGCGTTTCGAAATAGAGGATCAAACGTTCCGGCAGATGTAAACGCTCCACAGGCCAGACTAATTAGGAAATCGCGTAATTCCGGAATTCAAACACTATGATCGACTCTCGGGAAAGGTTGGCAAGTAGTGTACGGCATGAGAACAACATTTATTCCGAAATATAACCAGAAAAATTAGGGCTATATAGCGTCAAGTCGGTCACTCATTATCTCACCTCAAGTCCTCCCCTCTAGTTACTACGCTTCCCTCTCCACAATAAAGTAAGTTCCAGCTAGCGGAAGGCTAGCGGTAAACCTTTCCACTCCAAGAGCACAGAGCATGAATAAGGAGCCAGCACAAACGAATGAATGCATGTATAACAGGTTTTCCTCCGGAGCTTTCCATAGCATTAAGTTTTCCCCCAACAACACCGACTTAATGTAATGCAACCATAATTTGGTTTGACCAATCGATATACCGTAAACTGCATATTGTTTCTGCTAGCCACGAGTGCCCAGAAAATGCTCCAATTTTTGTAAAGGCCTGGGTTCAATTCAATGGGGCAGTTACATTTTTATTTACGTCGAATCTCTCAAGTTCCTTAATTTATGTCGATTCAGCTAATGAGAGTGTGTGACTTTTTTGGTTCCAATCAATAAATTAATTTCATGAAAGTAAATTTGGCTGGCATATTTTTCATTTGTTGGAGGATAAAATTCTCAACTTCCTATTTTTGCGATGGATTTTCGCAGTGTGATATACATTTTTTTTGGATAAGCGTAAATTACGTCGAAACGGATCGGAAAATGTTTTTTTTTTCTTGTATTGCATTGGCCATCGTCACCACAGAATCAATTTCTGCGGGTTATTGTTTAAAATACGAAATGAAAGCTCAAATGACTGCAAAATTAGATCCTAATTGCTTTTGGGACGGTATGATTCGAGAGATACAAACACAAAGAGATAATAACATATTAAAAGGAAGTTCTAATTCGCAGTTCGTTAACGTTATACCGCCTAAAAGAAGTACTTACTTCAACATCACTGATTTTTGGCTCACCTAAATTACTTTTACTCTAAGTTTAGACTTTGAATTTAAAGTATCGCAAAAATATTACTTATTTGTCATTCTTCGATACCATTTTGATTTTTCCTTCATAAAAGCGGTGAAAACGTCTCTTTTACGTTTCCACGAAAAGAATTGTATTAACATTACTTAAATAGATGATAAACAGGGACAAATCTATTCAAAAGAAAATGAGCATACCAAATCATCTCCACTCCAATATGGAGTGGCTGTAGTCACCAATCGTTGGCATTATGCCCACTTATGAAGTGCTATGATCATGAGAGTCGTGGGAGGCGTGACAGAACTGGGTCGTTAGACTACCGATCGGAGATCTACAAAAATCCGCGAGAGGCTTTAGGACACGTTCCGCTAAATCCGGACCGTGTGATTTTCTGGTCGCCAGATCCTATAGGAATATTGCATTCTGCATGTGGAATCAGAAATGACCTCCTGTCCACTTGTGTGCATTTCACATGCCATTGGGAGCTTAATGACCTCTACGCTCACCAACCGGATGGACCTTCACGTTAAACATTGCGGTTATATTAAAAAAAATTGTTAATAAAATATTATTATAATCTTGCAAAACACAAAAAGGCACATGAGTAACATACAATACAATACAATAACAATAATGCTATATTTCTTTGAATTTCTTAGGGAACCTACAAGATATTCTTGATCAATTATTTTCCAAGCTTCGATTGTTAAGATTCCAAGACTTTTAAGGTGCGTTTACACGTAGCAGTCGACTGCCATGACAGCCCCGAAATCCGCGACATGTTGCCATCGCTAATCCTGCGTTGTGTCTGCGTCAACTTCTACGTCGCTTAAAGCCGATAGCTAGGCGTTGTGGTAAAAATGAAAAAGCGTATGATATGACAAGTGTTTTCACTTAAATTTTCAAGAAATTCTTCAGACAACCAATTCCATCGACAGTCATTTTGCCTATTTGTTTTTAAAAGTGTATAATCTTCCCTTTGCGGAGGGATCTCCTTGCGATTTTATCCGAATTTCCAGCATCAAACAACGAGTGTCGCTTTCCCACATCAACATAACGCCACTGTCATAGTGTGCAGTAGGGAGTTAACCATCATCAGGCATACATTTTAAATTAGAGAGAATAAATTTCCTTTAGCGATTGTTGCGATTGGGCTGGCTACATTTCCGCTTGAAAGTAGATTGGCTTCTTCTTTGCTAATAGTTCTAACGTGGATTGAGAGTGTTTGCTTTAAAAACGTACCTTTAAATTGGTTTCCTATCGACAAACCGTTACCTTCGATCGCGTTCCTCTGCTTTCGCATTCGTCATCATAAGCATCACAGTTCCCATCCAAACCACTTTAGTAAAGTTTATTGCTATTTACGTTTACCTTTTAGACTCCCTACAAAGGCCTTAAGTTCAAGGCCTAGCGTAAATGGCAAACTTTCACAAAATAGAATTTTCAATTGATGCCCTAGACACCGGATACTAATTTAATGCTGGTGCAAAAAGCATAAAAGTTAGTGGATAATATATACTAGGATAAAATATCATTAACATAATGTGAGTTTTTCCCTCCGATAGCACATTAGCATAAAAGAAAGTGCTTCATAGGTTCAGCGAAGAGAAAGAGAACGGCTGTTAGTCAAATCATCAGGTTAAATGAATATTCAGAGTGATTTGAGTGGGCGAAGGAAATTTCCGTGAATTTCACGTGGAAATGCAGTGATATTCACAAAAACGAGAAATATCAGTACCCATAGGGAAGAGTGAGTGCGTAGGAACCAATTGATGAATAGATAAATAACTAAAGGAAGCATGGTGGAACAGGGCATGACGGAAGACCTACTCAACGAAACACGGAGCGTATGAGTATTAGATTCAGTTGTAAAACCCCATTGGGCTTATTTCATTACCACTTCCTGCCCCTAAATAACATCAAAAAGGCCAACACGATACTAGAGATGAACAGCCAAATAAGTGTTTCAAAAGAAGCGTTACTTGATACTCAGCAGTCATCTTTCAATTGACACAAGGAAAACATTTTTTAAAATCCTTGCGCAAAATTTGCTCGCATGTGATTGCGAAGAATTGATCCTGCTTAAACGGAATATGATAAGAATTCATCCATCAGAATTATGGTTTTGGAGAAGAATTACGAAAAACGATTGACCCTGAGCAAGTGTTTGAAGAAGTTGATGAAAAGAGAACACTCCTCCAAACGATCCACTCAAGAAAAATCTAAGTATTTGATCATTAAATAAGATATAACAATTCCCTTAGGAACATAACGGAGGGAAAAAGATGGTGATGGCGACAAAAGTAAGATCCAATCTACCCTAAATGCACAGGATAATTTCAATTTTTGAACTGCGAGGCGATGAAGTGAGCTTGTACAAACAAAGATGAGTGGCTGCAATGAAAGGGACATTGCCTTGCGAGAAAGAAGACCCCATAGAGAGAATGGTGAGGGATTCCTCGTCAACTTAAAAAGCAAGGCGTTTCCGTAACAGTTGAAGGGATGGTTTCCTTCACTGGAAACCATTCAACGTCCATTTTCATTATATTGCGAGAGGGACAAGAGGATTTCAAAATGAGCGGGAAGAGCCTCTATTGAGTGTTGGAAGAGAGACATTGACATTTCGTTATTCATCTTGGGATAGATGAGGCCGTATGGCCCCCTCTTCCTCTATCCCAGGGTTCATTGCGATACAAAGTTTAATAATTTTCAAGTGATTTGGCACGCAGGCCAGGAGAGAGAGAAAGGGAGTAAAAGAGAGAAGGGAAAGGAATTCAGAGAGAGGGGATGGAGAGGAAAAGAGCTCGGAAAAAGTTTAGGAATTAGTGGCAGAAGGATGGAGATGTCCAGCCTACGCCTCCCCATCGCTTGCGCGAGGGTGGAAAGAGGATGGTTACCGCTGTAAGAGTAAGGACACACTTTTTGGTTCCATTCCCAGTCACGTGAGCTGAAAGAATTTACTCTATTTCGGGAGGTGTCGGTTGCGCCCCCATCACCTCAGCCACTCCTTCCTTCCCCCCTCGAAAAGATTTCCTAGAAGCTTCCTCATTATACTGCCCCTACCAACTCCTCCCCTCCCCATCTCTCTCCCTCCCCTCCTTCTCACTCTCTCCTCACTTTTTCTCTCAAACCCCACTTTCGTTTTATAATACCATCCAATTACGCATGGCTAATTGAGGGATAACGTCTTATTTTTAGTTTTTACTGGTTGTAATGAGGGATAATGGTAGAGCACTTAAAATCAGATTCATTCAGGGAAAAGTAAGACGATAACCAAGGAATAAAAATCAGCAAGATCATTTTCGGGAATGAAGGGAGCCCGGAGATATTACGTTCATTTCGGTCCACAGCCACGAGAAGAGAGCGAAAAAATTGACTGAGGAGTTAATGCGAAGCGAGCAATTTCCTTCTTCTACAGCGTACATGGATCCAAGAAAAGATTTCAGTAAATATTCGAGGAAAAGGAAGTATACGTTTTCGACGAAGATATTTCGCGTGCTTTCAAAGCGCGATCATCGCGAAAGTCAACACGAAGCCGAAAAAATATTTTATTTTCCCAGACATAATATACACCACAAGTGGTGTGACGCAATACGCTTTTTTTTGCCTCGCTACCGCAATACCTTCGTTCGTTTGTAAAATCGGAAAGTACATTTATGCACATCTCATAGTAAAAGTACTATTTTTTCAAGATATTATCCGCGGAAGAAAGGATAGAAATATATTGAACGACACATAAAACGTTGTTTCTATTCGGGGCCGATCGATACGGCCATTTGTTCCACTTGGGTTAGGTGTTTGATTGGTTAGTGATAGGAATTTTTCACGGAATAGAAAGAAATCCTATGTTGGTTTCAGACCGCTCTTAAAGAAAGTTTTCAAGGGATCCAAGGTTTAACAGTATCATTCGGAGGACGGAGGATTGCCGGCCTAGGTGGCGGCGAGGTATAGTCCTCGACTGATCCTAGGGTCGCGGGTTTGAGTCCCGTGGGTTCGACCCCTGGGTGTGTTTTTCTCCACCCAGGGCATGGATGATTGTCAAGCTCTGTTGGTTCAGCCCCTGGGAAACCTGATGTTAGGCAAATGCCTATTGGGATCCCAGGGGTAAATGGACCAACATAATAGTCCGGACGCAAAAAAAAGTATTACATTCGAAGTGCTCTTCTCACAATATTCAAGTAGGGACCGTTATACTATTTATAACTTATCTAATTCCAGATTTTAAAACAGAGCCCTCTGTATTGGAGGCTAGAATTCCAGACATCCCAACACCCTGATCCCCTGGTCAGAATAAAATGATTATTAGCGTTACAGACTCTCCCAAGGATTTTCCATTGCGATCAAATAGTAAAATTCATCCCCAGTTTAGAGGAAACGAGACGAACTGAATAAAATCTTCAAATTGGTGTAAAATAAAATACGAAAAAAATAAAAACATCACAATAAAATATGGCATATTCATCCCCAATATCCATTTTTATACATTGGACTGATACAATGGTAACGGAACGCAAGTTTTCAAATAAACCTTTAGGTTGCCAAGAAACAGGACATATATGTTACACACTGTGACACTGGAACAAGATTTTTAAGGCTATTTCTGCTCGTAAGTAGAAGTATTTACTAGTGTTGCGTGCGTGCAACTTTCCGGTACTCCGCGACGGCTTGCTTGGAATGTGCAAATTCATGTTCTCTCACACCCCATAAAGATTACCGAGTAAAGAAATCCAGAACATCAAGAAAGAAAAATGCTTGCTTTTAAAAATCCATTCAACACATCGCTCTTCTGCATGAAAGAGCTTTCGTACACGCTCAAGCCGAATTAGACGTCACGTGAATCCCTCACCAAATGTCTGTCACAAAAGTTACAAAAACCTCGTATGCTTGGTTTAGGAGCTCAATAGACCAGTAATGTGCACGCTAGGCTAAATCTTTCATGTGAAAACGCACGATTTGTTGGACGTTTGACCTCATACCATACTAGAAGAAGAGAAGTGACAACTTGAGAGAGATAGTCGACTGAAATGAAAGGTGCAAATTAGTAAGTCACTCAGTTTAATTAGGAAAAATCAGTCACCACAAGATCACGCTCTATTTCCTTTATTCGAATCCCTCAACTCCCCTGCGTTCACAAAGCGATTCCCACCATATTCCTGGAATATTTATATTTTCCGATATCATATGTGTACTGCGTTACATTCCCCACCGCAAGCGCCATCTGAATACTCCATTTAGTTCCTATGCTTATGCTTCTATAAGCGAACGAAAGCAATCAAAGCCTCCAGAAAGTTTCCTGGAATTTTTGGTCATACACACGTCACTCACTTCTAGTTTTTTTCAGACTTAAGTCATAGCTTGAGCCATGTAAAATAAGAATGAAAGGGGATTGCCCAGATTCTTCAACACGTCTCTTTTGAGGACGAGGGTTTACAATTCGCACTCTCCAAGAATACCGCTGAGAGGTAAACCGAGATTCATCTAAACATTCCCCCATTTCGGCATCAACAAGCCTATTGAGCTATTGAGTTCCTGAGCACTTTCTTCAATCGACCACCACTGTTTATCATAACAATCCCTGATGTTGAACCTCGTCCAATTTTCGTAGTGCCCTTTGAGGAAAATAACCCTCATAAAAGCAAGTGATGTCCCAAGCAAAGTGGAGAGGTTAAAACACAATGGGGGCGCTTACTGGGAACCGAAATCGCAATTTTGTACACGAAATTGTTAGATGGAAACGAAAAAAGAAATTTAGTGAAAAAATTAATCTTCTAACCACAACCATTCACTCATAAATCAAAAATTAAAATAAGCATAAGGTGACGCCCACCGAAAATGCTGCTGTGATAACATCGACGTCCCTTTCCTCCCGTCCTTGGCTGCTCTTATGGGAAGGGGAGGGAGTGGAGGGGGATTCTCGGAAGGTCTGCTCGTACAGATGCTGTCGCAATCACTCCCATTGGCCGAGTCAGCTGTGTCCCCCCCATTGCGATAAGGCAAAGTAGCTTCGCGGGCTCAGTTGTGATTGTACGAATTCGTTATACGTCAGAGGTTGCACCACACCCACTTTTCCGAAGGGTTAAAAACATTAGTTTTTCGACGCCTATAACTCGAGAAATAATTGACGGATCAAAAAACGTAAAAATACGGATATTTTTATTTTACAAACTCTACCATATTCGGCAGTAAAAAAAATATGGTAAACGACCCCGATGGTCTCAATACGAAAATTATGAAACGAAATTTTTTGATGACTAAATATATAAAGAAATAACATTTTAAGGGAAAGTATTCGATCTAATTTTTGAAGGAAAAAAATGTGTATGACAGCACGCCCGCAGTATACGCTGTACTTACATGCGTGAAACCCCAGATGATAAGTTTAATTTCTCAGAAATCAATAATAGAAATAAGAGCTTTCCGTTCAGTAGTAAAAGCCCAGAGTCAAAAGACTATTACTGTGATTTGGAAATTATTTGACTATTGATACCTGAATGCAAAGGCTACGCAGTACGCAGGTGGTTAAGATAGGCCACTGACGAGTGATGATTTCTCAAAGCAAATAGCATAGTACATCAGAGCCAAAAGGCGTGAGTAACGTGTGAAATTTAAATATCAAGGTATAAAGGTCAGTTATTTTTCCCATGCCGCTAGCAGTTCACCAGAATTATTTGGTTCCCATTAACCGTTCACCGAATGTCTGAAGGGCATGTCCACAGAGGTGTCCGGACCGGACGTCCCCCAATTTGTATCCGGGACCCCTGGTCCATAGGATAACGGTGGATTAACTAGGCTACCACTGCTTCGACTCTATAAGAGTTATTTTCTTAGTGCTCTATATTCTGCATAACCACAGCCAAGAAACGGCAAAGCAGCAAATCCGTAAAATTATGAAAGCTAATAGCTAATACATAATGGTATATTACATCATGGGATACATTACCCATCAAAAACTAACATCAAGAGAGAATTGCCGTAGAATCTCCGAATTCAATAAAAAAAACTACTTCCTCCATGGGGAAGTGCTCGTTTCGCAGTGAGTAAAGGCAAACAACAGCATCATTTACCAGTTATTGCAAAGTTACAACAATATTAGCAACTAGTAATTCTTTAATCACCTTGGTACGTTTATAATGGTCAACTTTATGATGGCTAGCAGGGTACTATGTAGATGTAGATAATTCAAAACTGCCATTGAACATCGATCTCCAACCGCTCATGCAGTACGATGACCATAATATGGTTTCCAGACCGAAGAAGAAGTCGACAGTTAGAGCAAAAGATCACAAAAAGGACGAAACGAAGGACAACGGAGCATCTACATCTAAGTAATAACTTGCGAGCCACCGCGGGGGTACGTGGCAGGAGGTAAAGATTAACAATCATGCACTACTTAGATGCAAGTAAGGTAATGCTGCTACTTCATGAAGATACTTCGTGTTAGATATAAATTACGGAGTATAAGAATAAGTCAGGGATGAAAGGAAGTTTTTATGGGCAATAAGAGAAAGAGAAGAAGGTAAGTACCTATAAGGAGCAAGTATCTCTCGAGGCATTGGAGGGTCCAAGGATGTGGTAAAGGTGAGTGATCTCACATGAGGGAAAAGATCAGCACTTAGAATCAGGCTAAGACATGAAAATATGCGCAGCTAAAGGAAGAAGGCTTGGAATAAATGCTGGTGTGTGGGGGATTTAGGTCGCTAAAAATAGCTCATGTCCATTTAATCCCACCACTAAATGGTAGCATATATTTTGCAGTAAATATGAGACAGATATTTTCTTTGTAATAAACCGATTTATTAATATTTTCGAGTTCAGCAGAGAAGGAAGAAATATAAACAGAGAATTTAAGAGTTCACTGGCTCCCGTCCCGAAGGCATGTCGTTCCAAGCGTCCCTCTTCTGGGCACGTGGCCAAACAGGTATTTCCATAGTTCCGGTCCCTTCACAATGACTTAGTACTGAACGTCTCAAACACACACCGATGACATACATTTCCAGACATCACCACTCCGTCTCTTTAGATGTCAACCCTCCTCTAGAAAACAAGCCTTTTCAACGAGCAGTTCCTACTTCTATTTCCCAGTTAGTTATCAGATGCCATGCCCTTGACCTCTAAGAGCTCCTTTCAAACTCAATGTGGACCAGCGTCCGGTCATACATACAAACGAGCGAGGTCTTTTTCGTCAAACTCTGCCATTAAGGGGCCTCTTACACGGTACAGTGAGCGTGAGCTAGTCACCTCGGAACTGCACTCAGTCCGGTCCGAACGAATCGCATGATATTAAATGAAAATGCAGGTTTAAACCAATCCCGCGTTACGACGCCTTCCCTTTCCGCTCTGATCAAAGCGGTCCCATTGCAATTTTGAGCTTGATCATGCGATGAGCTGAAAAAAAACTGCGTCCATTTGTGTGAGTCAATCGCCGCGATAACACGACACATCACGGTTTACACCTCAGTGAAAGGATTTTTTTAATGGCCGAAAGTTGATATTCATGATGGAGCTTGATGTCTTAAAATTTAATTGGAATGCGTTTGTTTCGGCGCTGCAGCGATTTACAAATTGTGCTGGATCACAGATTGAATGTACGTTATTGATATCGCTGTCCATTAAGTGAGATTCTCTCGAAGCGCTATGTTCGCAATGACTGCTCTTGCTAGTCCTCTGTTAATTAGGATTTGAAGGGCCATGTTAAATTAAAAGAACAGCGATCACGCTTCCTCTCTCCCATACCGACGGTAAAGTAAGAATAAACTAGCGCGCACGTTATGAACATCAGTGATCGTGTTTTAAGTAGTTTAATTCATTCACGCACTAATAGCTCTGTTATACACCCTCTTTATGGTAGGCTATTGATTCATAACCTTATAACTGTTTTGTCTATATATAGATATATTGAAAACTGACTTAATTGTAACAACATATGTGCTAACACAGAGATCTGAGTATCTTGAACCTGAAGACGATTTCCCGTGGCAAAATGCTTACTCAAGCCATTAATATATTTCCTTAAAAAACTTTTAATATATCTTTAGTCTGAGTATTTTTATGAGATAAAATGTATGCACAACGATTTTCATTTTTTTAACTATGTGAAAAACGTTAAACAAAATAGAGGTATAGGTATTTTATTGTATCAGGATCTACGTGTTGTATGATACATAAGAGTAAGTGCTTGGGTCCACTTCTTCCTTATAAATTTTGTGAGATATGTTATTTAACTAGAAAGAATTAATTTCCTGAAAACACCATTAGACATATTTTTCCGACATTAAAAGCCATTCTAACAGCAATAAATATATTCTTATTTGAACTCTTTGTTGGTATGCTAAACCAGTACCTCTGGTCTTCAGATATTCTTTGATGGCACCATGTTTTAAAATGGGGCGAGACAGAAGCGAATACATTCTTGGTTTACGCAAATGAAATTTAAATGAATAACTTACATAAACAACACATGTGCGTTTGTGTGCCTGAGTCGCATGCAGCTGTTAATAAACGTATATTGTTATGGAAGCACATAGTGTTTGAAAAGCTCCATCTCAAATGTTAACCAAATTGTAATGTTTGGATTTTATACCATGGAAGTACATATGTAGTTGCATTGGATTTCGGTTTTTCTAAGATAACTGTCCTAACGTCCTAAGACAAATACTTCATCCATCCCCGGGCCGTGATTTGAACCAGAAACTTTGGATTGCCAGGTCAGTGTGTTACCGACACATGAGACTTTAATGATAAGACTTTCAACAGTGAAGGGGAATTTTATGCTAAACATCAGACTAAAAGCACTAGAAAAAGAGAAGCGAAGGATAGATAGAAAATGCCACGGAATCGGGAAGCATCTTTATAAATGAATTAGGACTCATGAGACATATTTTTGCGCAAAAAGCAGTTGAATACAGATAGAAAATGAGCGTTAACTATAACAGCACAAAAGTAATCTTTAAAAAATAAAAATTTAAGCAAACAAGAATCATGGTGATATGGAAAAGAACAGGTGAGACAATTCATTTAACTGAGACACATTGCAAAGAAACTTTGGCGTACTACTAAAGATACTGGGTGGGGAAAAGCGTCAGCCAAGCTATTCACATAAACCTTGGATAAGAATATTACGAAAATTAGAATGGTATGAAATGGAGCGTAGCGTTGTATGGCTCCAAGACGTGGACCCAAAGCTAAGAGAATGAAAGAGAGGATTTTTAGAGATTTGGAGTGGGAGAAGAATGGAAAAAGTGTGTTAGAGAGAAAGGATGAAATAGAGAGCGTTTGGGGTCGTGAGGGGAGTTGCTGGAGGCAATTAGAGGGGAAAAATGGTGGATGAAACAAGTAATCAGTAGTGAAGGAATTTCAATGCCGTCTACAGGGAAAAGAATGCTCAGAAATGGATGAAGTGGCAGACAATGAAAGAGCATGAAATAAAAAGTTAAAATGTACTTATCCGAAGCGAGAAATAAATCAGGGAAGGAGGTGTACAAACTAAGTGGGCCAGAAGTTGTAGCGTTTTGATTTTTAGGAGTTCAAAATATCAAAGTTATATCTCATCGTCTAAACAAACGAAATATCAACCCGAATGCCAGGGCAATCATTCCCGGCAGCAGAAGTAAAGTATTCCATTACTCTACCACAAGTAATGTATTCCATTACTCCAGGAGTACCATGTCATGATGATTAACACTTCGTTACTACAAAATAACATATACCTACATAAAACACCAATTCCATTACAAAAAACTACAACCCCAATTATGACCCTTAAGCATTCAATGGTGAAAAAGGGATAGTTGATAATGCCAATCGCAATTTGAAACCTTTTCCACAAAGATCTTATGATTGCGAGTAACACCTATTGATGGCTCTTAATCAAAATACCATTCCAATTCCAACTCAATTCGAATTTAAAATGAGCAAATAAAATAGTTAGTGAGCGCAATAAAAATATTCACGAGTAATGTCGAATATCATCGTAACTTACTTCTACTTTAATGTTTAGAGAAAAGAAAGTACTCATAACTTCGTCCTCGAATAAAATGTCTCCGAGGCTACAGAATGGAGAGTGGCAAATATGCTCGCCAAAACTTCGCCCTCTTTTATGCATTTCTTTCATCTGCACATTCCGGTTCACGGAAATACTAAAACCTTCAGCCACTCGATCTTACCATCCACATAGCACCAGTATGTAACCGGCATACCTCGTGGTTAACTTGTATTTACTCCTTCAAAAGTAGAATGTGAATTAGGAGCCTCTGGGGTCAATAGACGCGACCATCAACAATTTTTATATCATTCTCTCTTAAAATATTTCCCACAAAAATTATCGATGCTTCCGAGGGTGTACTTAATTAAATAAATGGATATAATTTTAAAAGTAAACTACGATGTGCGTGCCATAATTGCTGTGATACTATGAACATATCAAAGTTTTTAGTATGAAGTGAATTCATCAAAACTACTACTACTAACATCTAATCCTACACAAACTAGGCTGCCGTTGAAATGTTATGTTTATTATACTATAGTTCCCGTATGAGTAATTGTGGTACGCGTCAGTGCTCTTATTGCAGCCAACAGATACATTATTCTGGATCGTGCAGGTATTTTTGAGCCACAGAAAAGGGACATATTGTGACGCGGTATCCGCGAAAAATTCCAATTTCTTAACGCAACAACCGGAATTTGTCCAGATTGTGATGTCTAAATGTCGACTCCCTCGAGCGTTGACAATGTCGAATTTACCAGCATAACTCCCCGAGTCTCTCGCTCCCTCCCTCCTTCCCCTCCCTAGATGTCTTCTTTCATTGCTCTCACCCCTCCATTCCACACGGGTTCCCTCATCCGCCCACCTGGGACCGTTCCTTCCCACGCCAAGCTCCTCCAGCCCCTCCCCCCTCCTCTTCTCATCTCAACTCATCCCCCAAGCCCACCCCTTCCTGCCTCTCCCACGCGAAATTCCTCCTCAACCCTACAGTTCCAGCATCCGCACAAGCCCCCGATTTATGTCCATCATCACACCAACCCACCCCGCCCTACTCTCTCTCCCTCATTTCGTTTCCTGAGCATATACTTCAACCCTCCCCTCATCCCCGCCCCCCAAAACGCACGTCCACACCTGCCTCTCCTACGTAGCAGTTCTTCATACCTCAATTTCTCACCCCCGACCCTCTCTCCCCTCTGAGAACACCAACTTTCACCTCCCCCACCCCCCTTTCCTCGCATTATCCTGAGAGGGCGAAAGGGAAGGGGTTTAAAAATAACCTCACCTCTACTTCTCGTGGGGGGAGGTAAAAAAACCTACAAGGTCGACTGGCTGGGAGGAAGATTTGCTGCGAAACTATTTTCAATTATGATTTTAAACCTTCTCCCTCTTCGCGCGCACCCCCTAGCTGCCGTGCAGTGAGGACCTCCCCTCGCCTCGATTCCCAGAGTACCTCTGGCGCCGGCATTCGGGGCGACTGCCTCGGTCGATCGCGAGGGTACGGAGGAGATGATCGCGAACCGCCGAACCTTCTCAACATTCTCCATCTGAAACAACTACATTCACTTAATACCCATCTACACACCTTGAGGCTACGAGGCGGAGGGTGAGCAACGACCAAACATGAACAAATGCAATAGGGTCATTCCATGCCAAATCGACCAGTTAATTGCCCTTAGGGTCACCAATTGTGACCAAATGTGGCAATAGCGGCCCCATTTGAAAATAAAATTAAAACTCCAACGTCGTTTTGCAAAAAACGCAACCGTTTCCGAAATATTGCAACGTTGCAAAATTCGAATTTTGCAAAAGTTACTACACATTTTACGGTATATCTCCATGTCTATTTGAGTTACAGACGTGCTTAAGGGCTTATTTAAAAAATATAATAATGGATTATATTGTGAAATATAATCAATTTTAAAAAGTTTATAACAATTTTAAAGTTTTAAATCGATTTCTGACGATGTACCTACGCCTTCGATTTTGCTCATTTTCTTATACATGTTGTATACTCAACTCTCCTCTACAATTTAAAAAAGTTTGCCAGAGGTAATACTTAATTGAAGAGAGAAAAATATTTTTGAGTGAAGGCGTGACGCCCGCCGATCTCCGAGGCGACCGCCTACCGGCCGACATTATGGTACTCAGGTGTTTATAGATCAAGTAGTGAAGGATCTGGAAGTAAAAAGCTATGTAAATATGAAAATATTTAATGTTAGACGAATAGATGGAGAGGTTCTTAATAGCTATCTTCGAATAAATTACTGGTAAAGATGGCATTCGATCATTGAACAAGAACCGCGAGCTCACATGAAAATTGCGATAAAATTTTCCCAATACACTCTTACAGAAATGCATGACGGCAACTACTGCACCGGCTATATTTTGTTTTAATTAAATATACCTATATTTTAATTCTCGGGGCTGAGCTTAAAGCAACCGAGTGCGTACTCCGGGTTGCGGATGGTGGGTTGCCTCTAGATATAGAGGTTACATCTACATCAACACAATACCCTGCAAGCCACCGCGAGGGTGTTTGACAGGGGGTGAATATCACCCAGCATGCACTACTAACAAGCAAACAAGCAGCTATAGGGTCTCATGCAACTAGATTGTTAGTATCTATAGTATTTAAGGGGTTAATACATGCATCATGCATTACAGACTACTCTAAAATATTTCACCTACCTATCCCTTTGCTATACTGCCTATTCTGTTCTCTTATAGTACGGAGGAAAAATTCCATTTTGAAGCTATCGCTACTACAATATATCTATCTAATCTTATTTATCTGGTTGAATCTAGCATAATACGCTGTTTTTTTAAAATGTACCTAACATCTTCAGTAAAGCTATCCGATTGAAATTTCTCTAATAGATTTAATCTGTACTTTAACCTACGCTCTGATAATGACTCCCACCCTAATTCTTTTAGTAATACTGAAACGCTACTCAACCTATCGTAACACCTTTTAACGAACCTAGCTGCTCTACGGTTAGATGCCAGATAAGCGAGTTAACTCGTCGAATAATCAGTCGTGGACAAAAAGCGACAGCATTCCGTGGGGTTATTGGTCTATCATTGGGTAAGATAAGCCTTTAAATGATACAGACAACTGTGAAGATGCCGTGACTTGGCGACGGGAGACCGCCAACAATTATGCTTCCTAGCACCCGAAGGAGAGGGGAGCAGCTCTTCTTCACATGAGTGAGGGTGGAGACCAGAGTGGTCGGTAGGGCGACACTCATTTCACTGCAGGCGTGGTAACATTTACTTTAGAGGCTGTGGTACTGCAATGTGGAAGACAAGGGGAAACTACCACATTATTATCCCGAGGAGTCGCAGCTACTACACTGTTTCCTTTATTATCAGACGTGATGGCACCCTCTCAGGCAAAATATTCCGGGGGTAAAATAGCCCCCCAATCGGATCTCCGGACGGGGACTACCCAAGAGAGTACACCAGTCAAGTGTGATAGTCATTTTAGGGTAGGAACGTGGAACGTGCGATCAATTCGGATCTTCGGAAGACTGGAATACCTGAAGATGGAAATGTAGAGAATGGACCTAGATGTATTAGGAATCTGTGAAATGAGATGGCCCGAAGAAGGAGACTATTGGATTGAAAGTTATAGAATTATTGTCACCGATTCACTGAATTGTAACGCTGGAAAAGGCATAATGCTTAGGAAGAGTGCAGGACTGCGTGTGAAGAGCTTCCTGCAGTACATTGAGAGGGTAATGGTGAAGATTGAGACCAAGCCTTCACATTCCATTTTGGTTTTCATGCCTACGTCGGACTAAGATGATGAAGAAATGGAAGACGTCTATGAAGAGATGTAATCTCTCAGATGTAATAAAGCACGTAAAAGGAGAAGAAAACTAAATTGTTTTAGGAGATTCGTACGCTGCCGTTGGCGAAGGTAAAATAACAGGAAAATATGGCTTGGGAAATCAAAATGAGAGAAGAAAGGCTTATAGAATTCTGCACACAACACTAAGTTGGTTGTGGCAAAAACTATGTTTAAAAACCACCAACGGAGAAGATATACCAGGAAAATGAACGGAGATAGTGGAAGATTTCAAATTGACTACGTTTTAGTGAAGAAGAGATTCAGAAACCAGGTGAATAACTGTAAACGTTACCCAGGTGCAGATAATATGAGAATCACATATAGAAGAATTGAGCAAAAAGCTGAGGATTTCATGGATGAGGACCAATTAGGGTTCAGAAGAAACAAGGGCAAAAGAAAAGCGATTTTGGCCCTCAGACTACTTATAGAGAAGAGAATAGAGAAGAATCTACCGACGTTTGTTGCATTTGTAGATTTGGAGAAGGCATTTAAGAACGTGGATGGAAAATGATGCTAAAGTTTATGAAAGAAATTGGAGTATTATACCATGTCCGAAGAGTTATCCACAGCTTATATAAAAACCAGATGGCCATAATTAATTCAGGACCTAGCATCATAGAAGAGCGCATAAAGAAAGGAGTGAGACAAGGCTGTGCACTGTCTCCCGTATTATTCAATGTCTACATCGAGAAAGCTATCCAAAGAGTCAAAGAAAAGTCTCCGGGAGTGCATATCCACGGGGAGAAAATCAGCATGCTACGATTCGCCAATGACATAGCAGTCATGGCAGAAACAGAAGGAAATTTAAAGAAGACACTAGGAAATATGGTAAGAAAAATGACCAGATATCATCTGAATATCAATAAAAAGAAAACTAAGGTATTGGTATGCAGTAGGAAAAAGGAATCCAGGACCAATTTAAAACTAGGAAAAAAAATCGAGGAGGTGGAAGATTTCTGTAAACCTGGGAAGCCGAGTAACCAGCGATGGACGAAGTAAAGGAGAAATTGACAGTAGAATTGTCCAAGCGAAAAGGGCATTTTACCGGAAGAAGATTTTGCTTACGGCTGCAAATACAAGTGTGAAAGTGAGGAAACATTTCATTAGGAGCATTTCATTTGGAGCATTCTACTATTTGGCAGCGAAGCATGGACAATAACAGCAGCAGAGAAGTCCAGGCTGGAAGCATTTGAAATATGGTGCTACCAAAGAATGATGAAGACAAAATGGATCTATCGAGTGACAAACGATGAAGTCTTAAGAAGAGTGGATATGTCTACTGAAAATTTTAAAAAGAAGACGGGACAACTTAATAGGCCACATCTTAAGACACGATGGCCTGATGAAGACAATCGTCGAAGGAAAAGTGAACGGAAAGAATTGAAAAGGCAGGCCTCGTAAGAGTTATATAGAACAGGTCGTAAACGACGCGAAATAAGATGAGCTACGTCAATATGAAGAGGTTGGCTGATAGAAGAATCGAGTGGAGGGCTGCGTCAAACCAATCCTAGGATTGTTGACCGATATATCTTACAATTAGTTATTTTTTGTCTCCAGCAAATACGTTTTTCGCCCTAAGTGGTACTCAAGGGTGAAATTATAAGGGTTGCACTAGGCGTAGCTATGCTTGATAAAAAATAAAATTATTTGTACTGCCTTCAAATAGGTTTGAACTTTGACATCCGCATCATCCAGGGATCATACCTATTAATGCGTAATACGTTCATGGATAGTGGTTTATTTATGATCAGTAAGGTGGTAGGCATTCTTTAAACATTAATTTATCACTTTCTTGAATTTTGTCTTCCAACATATCTTTTCAAAGTTCCCACATAAATATGTAAAAAATTTTAAACTTTACTTTACCATACCTGATAATCCACCACTATGGACTTCAAAAAGAAATGTCGTTGTAACACTGTAGAAATATTTAACATTCATGATCAATGAAAGTACTATAGTCAATTTCCACACAGTTTATTTTACAAATAGGCTTAGGTTTCAGAATGTTTGAAAACGGTGTGAAAACTGACAATTGTACCTTTATTTACCATAATTTAGCAATTAAGTTATTTGAATTACTTTGAAGTTATTAATTTTTACTTTAAGAGAAAAATATGAGCTACGCAGATACATTTTTATCGAAAGATTTGTTCGGTAAATACCTTTCACACATTCCAAAATAGACACTGGTAAAGAACACATTCATAAGAAGAAACAAAAGCAAATGCTAAGGGAAATCAAATTTAAACAAGGTAATTATATGCTCCACTTTATAGCTAGTAAATTAAAATCTATGAAATAAAAAATTCCACATTTTAAAATACCACGATACCAAATGTCGAGCTGGCGTAATATCACGTATTTATATTTTAGAAAGAATGTATTCAAAATATTACTTCACGAAAAACTACTTAAAATAATTATTGTAACACCTCTATTTCACTCTCAAAATTAAAATGCATAAATGCTATTATATTAAAATATTACAGCAAAATGATATGCATTCCAAGACTTTAATAACGTTGGAAACTTTTCAAGAATTCCGAAATGGTAACGATGCTAAGCATAGCACACACTGTTATTTTAATCAACCCAGGTTAATATGACATTCTAAAAATTTCAATAATAACGGTATAACTCTAGAAAATTTTGGGTCAATTATGAAAGAAAATAATTTTAGGGGAAATATGCGTATAAACACTCCAGATCGGTCGGAGCTGCCAATATAACTTGATGAAGAGAGCAGTCGTGCAACGCATTAATAAGAGCAGCACTAAAAAATGACCTATCTCCGCGTCAACGAAGTTATTTCAATGAATACATTACAAATTGAAGAGAGATAAAACAATGAATTATAACGCAAAAGTTACATGCGTTTTGACCGGTCCAATATACAATTTCTAAAATGAATCTGTCTTTTGGAATCGAACCCAACGAAAACCTATATTGTATTATTACTTGCAACTTAAAAAAAAAATTTCTAAACAGCGAAAGTTTTTCCCTCGAGCGGCTTCGGTTGACATGTAACAACGTAGCTACGGTTATCGTAAATCGGTAATTTTGAGAGAAAATAATGTGATATGCAAATATTTTGCATCCAAAAATGAGTCAAAATTATTGGAAAATCTGTCTTTTTCAATTTAAAAATGAAATAAAACATTTTTATTAATATTAAATGCCTAATAATTCATAGAATGCCGTATAATCAACCAATGTAATTTACAATTGCTTCGAATATGATAATTAATTAAACAACAATACTATGAAAGTTAAAAATCCTCTTGAAGTTAAATACTGTCATTAATCTCTCACCATTCAAACAGGTCCATCAAGGAGGAATGAGTTGTAGTATAACATAGTCTTTAAATGCTCCATCACCTCAGTTATTATCACACTGTGTAACCCAGGGGTAGCCAAAACGGTCAATATTGTCCTCCCAGATGCCAATATGACATCGCAAGGCGTCGATTTGAGCTGCGAGGTCGAGCTAAAGGAACATTATTGACGGAGGAGGTTTCCAAGCTTTAAGAATTTTCACCAGCAATATTAGCATATTTCAGATCTTAGGAACACTGAAATACAACCGTAAGTTAAGGTAATGAAAATTCCCTAAGCCTCGCAATATAAACTATGCACCATTGATTTCATCAATATACCTGTTGCAGTCCTCCCATTTCTGGGCTTTTTTAAATGAACTAAAAAATAACGTTTAATTTTCTTGAAAACTAGGATTTCTTAATTCAAATAATTTTCGTATAATGAATACTTATAAGGTGGGTTAAGAATCGCAATAAATAAATTCTTTTTTTCATTAAAGGAAACTAGCCTGTTGTACCTAACATTGAAAATCGAGAAAAAAGAAAATGATATGTGTTATTCGTAGCTGATCATGAGTAGTTACCACGCTTAGGTACCAATATTTCCTTCTTATAATAATGCTTCTACACGCGAAAAGGCACTTCGAATTTTGACACCACAAACTAATTGAAAAACAAACGAAAAAATTACTTAAAAATAAGTTCAAAATAAGCATTCCAATTAAGTTTTTAAAATCGATAATAGGCAAACCCTTATTTTTCCCTTACGAACAGAAACCACATGGACTCTCTACGTAAAATGTATATCAGTAAGCATATGAGAAAGGGCGATGAACAAGACAGGAAATGCAAAAATAAACTCAAGTATTATTCCATATCAAGATTATTCCATACCAGAAACGATAGTTTCAAAAAATAGTTTAGGTTTAGTTTCAAAGTAGAAACGACGATGGCTCCAATGCATTAACAAAAATTACTCCCAAAATCACACAATTTTGAGCAATTATAAATAACAAATAAGTCATTTTATTGCCTTTTATATTGCTGTATTTCCACCGGCACTGCGTGATTTAGAACAAATGAAAAATGTCACCATAATTTTCCTAACGTTCAACCTGCATTTACTGCAGAGACAAAATATATATTCAAGGGTCCCATCATTATAACTAAGGCACTAAATATTATTTCTGCTCAGTATCAAATATGCACATAAGATAACGAGAATTTACAAATTAATTACTCCTCACCCATTGCTATTTTTTCTTAACTAATGCATTTCGTATGAAATTAACGCATTTTTGGGTAAGGCTTTTCGTTGCATTCATTTTTGCTGGAAACTTTTCTGGATAATGAAAACTTCCTGGCGTTATAAATGTTATGAGCAAAAATTATATTTTTCAGTGATGTTAAAATATATTTATCTCCTACGTTATCCCCGTTATCACCCTTTAGCCTTATGGAATCACAAGTGCAATTTTCCAATGAAGTAGCAATACCTGTTTTATTGTATTTGCGCCAATATCCAGAGAACTGTTTTTCTACAAGCATCAAAAGCACAAACAAAAATGAAATTACCTTTTAAAGAGGAACATAAATAATTAGCGCTCATTTCTACTTGAATTTCCATTGAAAACATTGTTCGAGAATATATTAGGGTTTCCGAATTACCAGTTTCAAATATGTTTGAAATAATTACAGAGATCATTTATTTAAAAATTAAATTGCACTTCATGCTCCATGTATGTACATTACAGATGTATTACATGCCTTTCTGCCAATATTTAACTACAAATTAGCTGACGGCAATATTTCCAATTTGATGAAAATAATATTGAATTCTCATTTACCATAAAATTAGCAGAACAATAATAAAATAGGAGCAACAACGCTTCAAACGAATGAAAGCATTTTGAGCAATAGCGATGCAGACTGCCAACTAGGAATTAAAGTAGATATTTTATACATTTAAAATTCCATTTTACCAAGTGTCCATTATTTGTCTCCAGTAGTGATGACACAATGAATGACTTATTATGGAACTCACGTTTCTACCTTAGTTTCATCATTACTTTCGCATTTAGGTATTTTTAAGATAATTTAAATTTACTGAAGACCATTTCGGCGTCCTAAGTTAATACGCAATAATCACGTATTACGTATTCCTTTAATATTAGCAAAAGATGCCCAGCCTGATTAAAACACTACAGTGGCATAGGCAGTGTGCACAAATTAATATCATAAAACATCAGCTCACAGGATTTCAAGAGCAATACTATGTGAACATGGTGCTCGTTTCCGTTCCCTTCCAACTAAGCAACAAACACAACAATCCTCCACAGCCGTTCCCTCACAGAGATCCCTCACAAAATCAATCTGCCTTCCCTCTCTCTCCCCCTCCCGCCTCATTCGCAGCTCTTTCCGACCCAATCTCGCTCGCAATATGCGCACCACGTGCGCCAGCACCTGATGCACCCTAGCACCTAATGCGACGCAGCAGTTCGCCCCTCCCTCATCGCCTTAACCTAGAGCAATGCGGAGAGTAGGCAACGGGACGCCCTCACTGCTCAGCGCGTAGCATATGGCATCGCACCACAGGTCTCATTGAGCGGATCAAATCCAATACCTCGGATTAATCCAATCCAATCGTCCTCACAGTCGATATCCCGACAGGAACGCTTTCACCTCTCCTTCTATTCCTCGCTTGTCGCCTCACTGACGACTGGTTCCCCCTTGTCCTCTTTATCGAGTCAACACCTTCCGCTTCCTGCACTGATTTCGAAGTTCTGCACTCGAACTCTTTTGCTTCAATTTTCCTTCCCGTTTTAATTTACAGTTGTAAACCAATATTTCGTACGAGGCCCGATCAAGATCTCTTTGACAGTAATGCATACGTATTCCCAATCCGATTCCTACGGGGATCAGTAAATACAGACTGGTCTCCCACCCGGGTTCGATTCCAGAGATTTTTCTTTGATATAACGAGCCTATTTTGAGTTCTGTGTGAAGAGCACTTCAAGTGCAGTACTCGGACGCCGGATAAGATGTTGAACCGTGGACCTCTCGGTGGCTTTCATTAATGAGAAGGCTAATGCCGACCGACGCCGGGTATCTTTCCACCCTTCCTCCGCTCCCTCATTAATTCCTACCCACACCGAATCACCCACCTACCCACATTATTTTCTCTGCAAGGAGCAACGAACAACTTACAGTGTTGGCCCCTCCAAGAATTCCTAAAATTCTTCTTTACTATATTTTCACCACTCGTAAGACTAATGCAAATGAAAAGAAGAAGCGACCACTATGAATATCATATGCTATGCACCTAATATTTCAATGGACTACGATGTAGAGAGCTTGCCAAGACACTTTCTCAACCGCGACATAAAAAGATGGTGGTTCGGAGATCACGATCACTAGCCATGGAAATATATAGAAATGGCATAATCGGTAAGAAAAAATGTGCGAAAATCAATGGGGAGTAATTATACCCATTTTCTTGTAATTCCTAATACAGGAAACAAGACTATGGTAATTTTGCAAATATTGGCAGCTTAAGTTTTCCCTATCTTTCATGATCGCCCATTGGTTCAGGATGTTTTGGGTTCTGAAAAATAATAGGCTCCTTTGTTGAGGTCACTATCAGAGATGATAGTCGAAATATAAATTTAACTTACTTACGTTCAAGACATGAATACTTTCAGGGTTACTCCTCTTTTCGTTGATACCTTTAAAAGTAGTGTCTACGACCCAAACCAAAGCTAAAGTACAAGCACAGAGTACCCTTTCCTACTAGTATATACGTGATAAAAATACCAGTAAAATTAAGTATTCCATTTTCTAGAGAGGAATGTTTATATATATTAATTAACAAAGTAAAATGGATGACATGCCCCTTTTGTTGGCCACCTAGTCAGGGAGATTTAGACATTGACAATGTTTTTAACAATACGTAGGAAACATCTAATCGTATAAAAGCTTCATGGATAGGACTTTCCTCTCATCCAGGAGCCCTCAATCCCCAAAACGCAAACACATCCTTTCACTTTTTGTCCCCAGCCTCCATCCCAGCATGTCTGAGATTCCTCATCCTCTCACCCCGTCACCTATGCACGAGACTGCGCACGCGGCGGCAGGCGGAATTGAGCGTGCTTTTGCGCGAGAACACCTTCGACAGGAGCGATTCCGATCCAAGCACACCTCTACCGACACAATCTTCGACCCTGGAAGCTCAATTCTCACGCCTGGGAAGTTATACCCTCGCTCAAGGGTGCCTCCGAATTCCCTCTCCGACCTCTCCACCCACTCATCTGCGTTTATCCCTCTCTATCTCTCTCTTTCCCTCCTTCGCCTTCGTGTTTATTCTCAACTCTTGCCGATTCCATTCCCTCCTCGAGAACTCATTTTTACGACAGCTAAACACCAACTCTGCGAATGCTTTCCCCAAATCCATATTCCATATTTGCACGTCCCAGTCCCGAAGGCACCAAGAAAGCAAGCGGATAGAACAAAGAAAATATTTCTCGAAGGAGTGAACTCGCGACGAGAACTTCCTCACACAATACAATGAAAAGCCGAAAAAAAACCTGGATAGGAATGGCGACGATGTACTGTTCTAATTTATCAACTTGAAGGCACAATCACGAGAAAGAAATGGAAGAACTCACGATGGTTGGAAGAAGGGTGTGCCGAACACGAGAACCGATATAAGAGATAAACTAGGCGATGCACGGTAGACGAGGAATAGATGAAGTAGGAGGGGATTCAAATGTGAGTCAAGGCCTTTACCGGAGGACACAAGATGAGATGCTTAAACCAAGAAAAATAGGACGAACGCAGGTAAGCGGAAGGTGGTAGAAAAACAAAAGTTGTTTTGAATGTAAGGAAGAGGAGGTAGTATCTTTTGTGCGTGATCTCATGAATTAAATGAGTATGTATAACAGAAATGTTCATGAAATACTAGCAGTGTCACAAATTTTCCTTCATGTATTGAAAGGAATTCTACCGAAATGTAAGGACTACGAAAATAAATCTAAAAAAGGAAAAATTCTCAAAACCCATTTACAATTACATACAGGTAAGCTCGGCAATAACAGGAGGGTGCCAGAAATACCGCTTTTTTATCCTGACGTCAGTTTGATAAGTAGCAGCAAAGTCGCATGAAACAATAAGTTACTACACAAAATGTGTACATTCAAGTTTTGGGAAACTACTTTTTTCATTTTGATGTGCTAGATTCGATCGTAAAAATAAAATTAGAGAGAATAATTGACACATGGGTTGATTTAAAACATAATTATTCCAGCGAATTGATTATAAAACGCATTACAGTAACCGGATAGGTAGGTGAAATGTAACTAGAGTAGTCTAAAAAATTACTGAAAATAGTTCTTAACACTAGAAACTCACGTTAACTACAACCTTGCATGCCTTATGTGAATGTTAAAAAATTCTTAACCAATTCATAACTATTATACTCCCGCATAGGTACTAATCATTTATTCACGCGTGCCTGGTGGATGCAATAACTAAAACCTTTCTCTACTAATGAATAGTTGTACCTATTAGTGAAATATACGTATGCAGTGCATGGTTTTAGACCATTCACCCCCTGCCCCATACTCTAGAGGTGGCAAGTAGGGCACGGTATACGTAGATGAAGATGCAGATGAATAATATTTACTGGAAGGATGTGGTGACCAAACCATTATATATTAAGTATTTGTCTTTCTTAGGAATAATTCAAATGTTATGGTGTCTTTCCACACCTCGAAACTTCTAATTAAATGCCTTACTAGCGTGGGTACACTACATGGGCTCATGTTTAAAACAAAAATTATAAAAGCTTACGTAAGTTAGCGTGAGGGTCACTTTTCCTTTTATTTTTTAACACGCATTGTCAAGTAACAATCAGTGATATCACAAAATTGTTAATACAGATGTGGACAAAATTTGGAGCCCGCATTTCTGTTGGAATGAGGAATTCTAAATAACAATCCTCCTTATATTTGAACTGCGCTGGACACGAGGAGTAACAAATTTCCTCTTAATTCGCGTGAGGCGTTTTATTCTAGCCTCAAGATATTTACATGGGAAAAATATGGCTGCTAATATATCAGCTAAGAATATTCTCTCAAAATATAAATGCTTATTCGCACAATCCTTTCTTTACAGGTAAGCGTTTTTCTACCTCCTGGTTCGTGGGTTCACTCAGGGATAATGACACAAAACGTAGGTAAGTACAAGGAAATTATGAAATCCAACTTTTCTCCATACAATACAAACGAACATAAGCTCATGAAATATGAGCAGGTATTGGCCAGGATATATTCATTTTATGGTATATTTCTGAAGTCGTTCCTGTATTACAAGTTATTTTTTTCACATGTTTTTTCTTTAGGTAAATTACTGATTGGTGTACTGTAATTCTCAATAACTCATGCATATTTCGCTTTAAGTTTAAGTAACGACGTTTCACGTAAAAATAGAGATTGCATGCAAAATGTGATAAGTTTGTCATAGTCTTAGCAGTAAAAAATTACAACAATTAATGAATAAGGATACAAGCAAAACGTTTGCGAAATGGCGGCAAACCGCCTTCGTCAAAATAAACAAAAAAATGTTCTCTTCGAAAAGGATTTAAAGACGTACCTTCAAATTCCACAAGCTCAGGGCCCTGTGTTCTAGCCTCAGCTGACAAACACGAAAGCAAAGAATACAGCAGTGGCACACGGGCCCAATAACTCGAGCTTTCACCAGTAAGAAGCGTTAAGCAAAACACAAGTACAGTGAATGTACTGGGTAATGTAATGGGTGGGTAATGCTTTCTTTTCCTGGATCGTTTTTTTTTCTTAATCTGCAATTTTGCCTGCGATCTGCCTTGATATTTAAAATAAATTTAAACAAGGACGTGATTCAAAGATCTCTTAAAAATTTAATGTGTTCTATGGAGATAATAGGAAAATCAGACCCGTTTCTTTTTCTACGGTAAGAACGATTGTTACTCAAAACGAACTACCACAAACGCGGCGAAATAAACATACAGGTATTTTTCAGTTCAGATGAACATAGATAAACAAACTTCACATCTTAAATATGTTTTCCTTCCCCAAAAATTAGATATTCTTTGTACTCAACAGCTTGGAATGCGATAGACGAACGCCTAACATTGTTACTAATACGCAGTGGCCTTGGTTTAGTAAATTTAATTTATACAATTTACGCCTATGATTGTTATTATTTATCCTCCTTTTTGCATCATTTAATAAGGAATTACATAGGACTAATCGTAGTAATTCGTAGGGGGAAGTCCACTTGACTTTCCCAATTGTGCCTTTACCATTTCAGTGTAACAACTTTAGATTCTGATCCCCTACTGCAGCCGTGTTACTGAGACAAACACTTAATGCCTACCTTCTTCATCCCACTCGACAAAATATGAGCGGCTCAACCACGGAAACAACTACTATCTCTATCATTTAACCTTTGGTGGTCATAAGGTTGGGTAGCGCACTCATCAACTTCAACATAGGACGCCATGAGAAGTATAATGCCAACAACTTAATCATTCTGTTAATTAAATTGGTAAATTGCATTTCATCAAATATATCTCAATTTTAAACGCGCACATATTATGTTACATTGATGATGACTGAGGTCGGATCGCAAATAAATGAAAACAGTTGAATTATTTTTTTAAATAGGCCATTTTAACATACGATTAAAAGAAAAATATTTTATACGGTATTTCATGCGTAAGGTGCCTTGGGAATTCCATGAACTCAATTAACTGTATGATCGATATATCCCTAGTAACAATTTCTCCTCCCCCTTTGTAACAGAAATAATTAATCACTACCTATAAAGTCCCCTGAGAACCACGTCGACAGTGCGTGGCAGGGGGTGACTTCACGAAACTAACTCACATTAGGTGAATGCAGAATGAGGAAACCCTTCCTTTTTTGTAAAAAAATATAAGTCTTTGCGCCGCTCTAATGAGAGTACCGAATAGGGATGCAAGGGGTAAATGCGATACTTTGCACGCGAAGTTTCAAACTGGGGTAAATCCAGGTGGATTAGCATGAGATGCAGGCCAGAATTTGCCTCCGTTAAAGTTTGAACATTCGATATGAAATCTTAACGAGAGAAGCTGCGCCGATGTTACGCGGGGATAAATATTCACATCAAATATTAACAGTTGACAATTTTAGCGCAGCGTTTCCTCGCAGTGAATAATTCATTCGAAACGACCAGAAAGTTTATGATTTAAGTTTGCCTCATGCATTAAAAATATGCAAAAAATATTTTGTTTCCGTATGCAAACACAATAAGAATAATTTAATATAAATGCAAGTCTAAATCCGATGAAAACGAAAAAGGGAACATTTAGGAAATACAAAATTGTAAATTAAAAAGAATTCTAAATATGTTGCAAAACTAGTTCATAATAGTACTAACCTTGCACCCTTTGGGAGCTCTTGGGGTCTAAGTTCAAATTCATTCTGAAAGTAAGAAGGCAAAATCAAATTCAGAGACGAATAATAGTCTTCTTGGATGCACAATGCACCAAGCATTACGATATGATGCAATGGTGATTTAAAAATAACATCACCCATCTGAAACATTTACTGCTTATGAACATTTAATTCGATGGTTAATTGATCGCGCCAGCACATACTACATCATTAATAGGTAATGACATCTTATGTCCAACCAAGCATGAAAAATTTGTTGTTCATCCACGCACTCCGTGAATGCATGACAGCATGTTCATAAAATGTGGGCGTTTGTTAATGTTCAGAGAATGAAAACCTGGCAAAAACTTGGAACTTGTGTGCCCTTGTGGAAGTTTCATTCGCACTTTCACATGCATGCAAATTTGACAAAATAATGATTGGAAAAAAATAAAGTAAAAGAGAGAAATAATAATTTGCAAAATATGGTAAAGAATGAAGGCTTGCCGCAGATTTGAGGTACAGCATGAAGTATTGTGACACCATGACTCAAACATTAGTGTACGGAGGAAAGAATGAAAATACGAGCCAAGGGGCAAAGTCATCTCATAAAGCTCACAATGCATGAGGTAGAAATTGGCTCTGGAGAGGGTTCCGTTGGTGGAATCCGTGTTATTTGCAGTAGAAATAGATGCTCAATTTATGTATCGTTCGACAAAATGTAAGTTCCTATCCTCTTGCTAGAAATCAAGTCATCAAACGTAAAATTCTAGAAATGCAATTTTAACCAAATATTTTACAATATTAGCTGGAGTTCATAAATAATTTCTATACCCCGTTACCCTCTCATTGTCATAGTAATATAACTAACCTTAAGTACTGAGGTTAATATAGACAAAATCACTGAGTAATTCAATGAAAGCCTGACTTCTTACGGGGTTTTCCCTGCTGAATGTTCCATTAGATGAAGTTTCTTTTGCTTGCAACGGAAGGCCGACACTCCTACAGCGATATACCGGCTAACGTATTTAAAGGCATTTATAGCATTCGTGCATCGCGTACTTTTCTACATTAGACAAGTATTTGGTGATCATAAGCTTATTTTCCAGGGTATTTATACTCAAATAGCAAATGATATCACCCTTTGTCTTAGACAAATTAAAGTTTGAGCTATATACATATGTAGGTTGTCAAAATCACCATGTACAGGTTTATGAACAATGGTCTTTACTTACAATTAGTCAGAAAGAAAATGGAAGCAATAATAATGGAAACAAGGGCTGGGGTCCAGAAAATCCTTAAGCTCTGAATTTTGCGACGAGGAGGGGAGGAGTTCGAGGATAAAACATTAAATTCTGGGGTAAATGTGATACAATGAAGGGGGAATTGTATTACAAAACTTTTAAAATGGCCGCCTTGCTCCAGGGATCACCTGAGAAGCCGCATCCGGTACCTTCTAACCTCCTAGCGTCGACCTACTTCCCCCATACAGTTCGAATCTAGCAAAATGGCCAATGTTGCTTCACGATCAGCTGCGATGCTGCCTCCAACACCTTCTAACCTCTTGTTATAGGCCTATCTTCCCCATGAATTCCTATGGAAGTCAACTTTAACGATGCCTAGGTCGTCAAGGTGAAGGTATTTCCATATAGAATGTATATTTTTGGGTCGCAGTCGAATATTGTGAGTTGGAAAAACGAATTCTTGCATCACTCGGTCCAAATGTTAATCCCTCTTATCTTGACTCTTCTTTCAGGTCTGCTGATGTACTGTGAGGGTAGAAATGTGTAAGCAGTATCAGATTTTAATTCTTGTGATTTACATTTTTCAGGTAATTTTCCGGACAACTATCTGATCTCTAGGGTTTCCCAAACAAGCTAGGCACGACAAATATAAGTAAGGATATGATTTGACACCATTTCACATTCCAATCCACCTTCTTGAAATCCTATAGTTAGTATTTATCAGCCGTAAAATAAAAGTATGGGAAAATCCAAATTACCCAGAGGTATGTGAATATTCAAAAGAGTAGATTCCGTTAGCACAGCAATGACACGATCCAATTTAAGTCGCTCAACTTAACCATCAGAGCCCACCAAAACGTTTCTTCTATCAAAAACTTCCCTTAGTGCATGTCAAAACGCATCTAAGCTAGGTAAGCAGAGATCAATGACACTACCAGAATTGCCATCATTCACACTTGGGTCGACCAGCGAAGGAAAAGCGCATGCGCGCTTTTTATCGTTTAAAGGCTTTCCCATAAAAAATTGAATCTTCACCCTACACTCAGCACATAAAAATCTCACGACTCTTATAATCCGATAATACTCCAGCGGACCACTTAAAAGCGGTAGAACTAGTCGGCATATCCCGTCCCTCGCTCCCTAAAGGACCCCTTTGCCTGAGTAGCTTGCCTCGCTACGAACTTCTTCTAACTGCGTGGGCGCTTTTAATTCCGGCAACCGCGTAAAATTTCTTCTCCCTGCTGTTTTATGTGCCGGCCCATCTGCGTCCTCCATTCCCTGTCGCCAGCGCAGCGAAAATCGTCACAACTCATATTGGAATTATGGCGCAGCCGGTTCGGCAACAACGCCGACAGCCAACATGGCCATCGTCTCCCGATTATACATCCTCACTATCATCCTTTAACCAGCCTCTTTCCCCAATTCTAAGCATATGTATTTTCCTTCCCTATCAGTACCAGCAGCAGCAGAAGTCATTTGCATCAGGAGAGATATCCATGAATGTCTTTCAGCCAAAAGGAGGCCTATTGTGTAACTAGGCTTACGTTCGATCGTTAGTGGCCCGTTCACTCACGATAGAGCTCACCGTCTCCGAACGTTTATCAAAAGTGCGATTGTTTAAGGCCGATCGACAGCAGCCAATCGAACGTTACGGTGTTGTGAGATTTACAGCATATTTCGCGCTTGTTTCTCTTGTACGCATGCGTAATGAGCTTAATTTTGAATGATTGCACTTGATTGAATGTTAAGAATTAATAATAAACTTTACAATGCCTACGAATTGAAGATAACTTCCTCACGAGTATAAAACACTGGCCTCAATGCGTTCTCATTTGATAAATTATTTCATAACTACTTGTTATACCAAGACTTTAAAGGATAAATAACAGAAATGTCTGCTTAAAGTGCCCCTCAATATTATATTAACACTCAAATTGTGTTCTCTATAGCTGGTGGAGTGGGAGAGCAATACACGAATTTGGAAATTTTTCATACCAAAATATGAGGAAATTAAATATCTTTGTTTCATGTTCACTATTAGCGAAAAAAAACTGCAAAAACACCCTTTAACTTACCGATTTTCTATAAAATTAAATGCCATAAAATACGCATTTCTAACAAATTTTTTCATAGAATGATTCTGGCATTCCACGCTCGATATTATATGCTGCTATATACGTACAGAAATGATGAGTTAAATTGGGAATCCGATAAGAAAAAAACTGCGTTAACATCAGTCGACACTGAATGGCCGATATATTTTTCTGTTTTCCTCCTCGCAACGAATCAATTATTCAAGAAGCATCCATAACTGACATGATCAGCAAAACTCACTGAAATTCAACTTCAATTCAACGATGGAATAGTCACAGCGCGGCGGCTCCATACTTGCGCTACCGGGATTCGCCAACTCTTAATGTTCCAACAAATTCAATAGGTGACAATAAAATCGGGATCGAGATTAAAGACCTGACAGCTTGATTGCATGAAACTGATCACTAAAATGTAGTTCTAAAAAAGTAAAAATTATAACTACCGGCACGAGTTTCTGGTACATTTCCTAGCATCAGAAAGATCAAGGTAAGTCATCATGGAGCCAAAACTCCCCATAAACTTCAAACATAACGAATACCACCCGATATTTAAAGTTCACATCGCTTACATATATGTTTGAGAAAAATCAAGAGGGCACGATTATATGAATTCTATATAACGAGTTGCTCTCATTCATGATCATAATTAGATTATGTCATGATTAGAAAAAAATAACAGATCTAAAGATAGTTAAAATGGCCTTCCAAGGGCGGTAGATTCGGCTGTTTTCCCCGCCATACCGCTCGTAACCATAACGTTCATGGTTTTCTGCCCAAAGACCGTGTATTTACAGGGAATCCTAAGCGCTAAATTTGGCCCACGAGAGATCGGGCGTTGGCCACTTTTGTGGCATCGTTGGGGGCACTTAAAACTTTAGCGGCGAACGCTTTACGTTCCGATCCATCTGAAGCACATGAATCTGTGTGGAGAGACCTTAAGAGAGAGCCAACCCCAAATATCACTCGTGAATTCACATGGTGAGAAGGGTTGCACTTTTGGAGAGGCAGCTGCGTTAACGGCTGAAGCATTAATGTGCGGTTCCAGATATCATCCTTCGGTCCCAACCATAAATTCCAGTTAAGGTTCGTAAGCGTCGTTAAATATTGAGACCGAAGCGATTGCAAGAGATAACGGTGATTAAGTTCTCCGATTAGGGACTAAATTCAACGCGCCGGCTGTAAATCTCAATGGTCAATGTTATTTTTTCTTCATGTCCACAATATGACCAACTTTCAAAGCAGCATTTCCCAAGTCGAGCGTCATTGGAAGTTCAGAGTCAATGCATTAAGGACCGAAAACAGTATCTGGCCTACTTCATACAGAGTACAAATTCAACAAATTCAGCTGATTTCTCACCTTAAGTACGTGAAATCTGAAAGATTGAATGCAACCCCATTTCAACGAACTTTCCACTAAACTGATACAATGCATGGTTAGGATGACTTTAAACAATTAGTTTAAAGCATTCATTTTTGTCGCAAGTTATCTTCACTTCCTAGGAGCAAAAGAGTAACGTTTGATTACATCTTCCAGGTGAGGAGCAGTTAATGAACAAATGCGCGAAGGAAGTTTGATTTCCGTTCAGAGCCTTGTGTATTCTCCACCAATGTGCCTCATCCATTCATGGCGAAACAAAAAGAAACTTGCCTCTCTCTCTCATAATTTTTCCAAGTAAATCAACAAAATACCAAGAGACGTTACCATGGTGACCGAACAATATTTCATCCTTGGCCGTGAGCTTTTTTCATAGATGTGTATGGCCGCGCGGTTTCGTAATAATCGTTTTAAAGGGAAAGCGGGAGGGAATAAAACACATCCCCGAGAAGGCCACATTCTATTTCTCCATTTTAAATGATTTTATTTCTTTTTTTCGATCCCGGGTATAGTCTCCGCACAATGAAATGTACATGAGCGCGCGCGCGCGCGTCGGTTTCGCGTAATTCACTCTGCAGAGAGAGAGAGAGAGATCGCATGAATACGCTTCCTCGCCAAAAAAAATTAATACATTTCTCGCGTCATGCATACAATCTGTTTCCCGGATACAGAAAAATGCCCGCAGGCGTACACATATTTCGGAATCCTTTTGTCTACCGAACACCCGTTGTTGAAAATGCAAAGAAAACAACCGTATTTTAATGCACCCCACCAAAACTAGAGAGGTGCGGTTTCAGAACAGCGCCCGATTATAAAAATAACATTACACTTTATGTAGATTTAGAATTTTTTCGTCAGATATCCCAGTCCTTTTTTAAAAAATCAACTTCTTTGTTCAATATTATATATATATCTAAAAATGATCGCAGACTGCTCACTTACATTGTTCCTCTAATTAAAAGACAAATAAACGGTAAACCTGAGCGAATTTCGCATTTTCTCGCAGCACATTTTAGCATTATGGCGCAGTGATATCAAACAACTAGTTCTAAACCAATTAATCGAAAAACATAAAATGAAATCTCATCAATGCCAATGATCATTGCTGCATTAAGTACACTCCGTGCCGCAAAACAATCAAAACATTCACCGCCGTGCAAATGAATAAGATGCGCATCCGGAGCGTTATCATTCAATTTCAAGAATCCACGTCATTGGATGTGAATGGGGCAGTACAGTACTTACTATGCATAAATTTGAGCACAGTTGGTTCAATTTGGGCAGCGAAGAGCTGCCTTGATACCCCAGCTAATATGTTCACGTAAAAAAAGTCTCCTACCCTCCAATAACTCTCCAACTTCATTGAAGAGTTGGTTTTTTTATGATGATCATGCTTTTCCACAGCACCAAGGCCACCCTGTGTCTACTGTGTACATTAACAAAATCAACATGAATATACTCCTATACGATTGTTATTACCCATTATTAACTAGCAGTAACACGACAAGGGTAGTCCCGCTTTGCCATTGTAGGATGACTACAAATGTACATAAATACTTCCTTCCTAATTAAAGCTTAAAGAGCGGAATTAGTAATTCATTTCATTCGAGAGAGAAAAAGGAGTTTTCTTCCATACAGTTCAAGTTTTCGTCTCACGACGTTTTTTTACTTTGGATTAAATTTTTGGTTATTCGTCCATTTCCAATTGCTCCTGCTGTGTTACGCCACAACGGAGCCTTATACACATATTTTCACTGTGCAGCCTAATATCGTTGGGAATAAGCTTTTAGAGTGAAGAGATTTGAAGTAATTGACGTCCCACATCTCCTTTCTGTCGGCATGCTCAAAAAATTGTCAATGCTTGCAGAATAAGTAGATATCAGTGCTCAAAGGGATTATAAGGATGCAAGTAGGGATAAAAAAGATAAAAATATACGAACCATACTTGCTTATATTGATACGAAAAAATGATATTCTGCTCAGACCATGAAGTTTTCCTCACGCAGTCAAAAAAATAAATGGTTTTTCCTCATTTCGCCAGAGACCAATTATATTACAGAAGCAGTGTAATAATCCACACCGGTTCCATCGCCATTAAACTAACAGATAGATGTCGATGGTGACAATTTAATGCCTAAATGAGAAAAATTAAAAGTCTTTCCAGCAATAGAGGATTAAATCAAGGACTGAAAAAAAATAAAATGGAAAAGTACAGTATATGATTTTATCACGAATAATTTTTTGATATACTTTATTATATGATATATCATTGGATTAGATGCCTAACATGAAAGTTTCCAAAATTATCAATCACCCTCCATTATACGAAAATTACTTTCTTAATTTTTGAATGAAAAATATGTAGCAGAGTAGGATTTAATTTATATCGACTTGCCATTTTAGTAAAAACTTTGTCGGGACGGGGTTTGATTTACAATAGCAAATAAAAGATCCACGAAAGTACCAAACAATATTTTTACCTACATGCATAACAAGGAGCTCAATTTTATAGCAACTAACCAATTTATAAAGTCAAGTTTTTAGTAGTCAATTGCAGTCCACAAACCAAATAACCTGAATTTAGCAATACATTCACATCAAGCCACGAGCCTCGTCTAGCTGTATTTCATTTCAGTTTCTAATATTCAGGCCAAATACAGTGAGAAAAGACAATGAAATACGACTTATGCCATTGAAAATTGCTCCAGAACATGGTTATTTAATTTAGAAATCTTAAAAAGAAATTAATTACCTAACCCTTACATATTAATAACGGGTCCTGTTTTGTAAAGCTGATTGGCAGGGATAGAGTGAGGAAGGTCATAATTGTTCTAAGGGATGCAAAGTGAATATATTAAAGAGGTTTCTATAGAAACCATGAGATTCTTGAGGACTATGAGGGAGTATTGGAATACATCAAAAAGAATAGATGCTCGACTCAGAGCATAAAAACCTGTAATGTGCCAATGAAATAGAGGAATAACATCAGCCAGTGAAAAGGCACATACTCTTTATACGAAGAATCATAATAATCTAACACAATAAATTAAGCATCTTGCTAAAGTCTTTAAGACCCAATAACGAAGAATAGGCGGGGAATCGAAGACCAATACAGCAGAAATTAGAGGAAGTAAAATAATTCAAAGCCTAGGAAAAAATTGAGAAAATGGAGTCAATAATCCAAACTAAGATCTATTTAAGAAATAATCATCGCCTTAAATGAGAACAATACTTGAAAATAAAACAATGTGGAGTACAAGAAGCAAAAATATTTTATAGACTCCATGACAAAAAGTATGGAGACCGTTCACAAAATGTTGAGGCGGAGAAAATGATGATTGAATTTTTCTCTGAACATTAAGAAGGAATGAACGACCTATTGCATATTGAATCATTGCTAACATAAATAAAATCATTACTCTCAGCAGTATGGTATTCGTACATTATCACTAGGATTATAAAATTCCACACCAGCTGTGGTCATTTGCGTCATTGAGGAAAGTGGGAAATTTAGTTAAAGCAGGAATTGCTCTAGGTACAGAGCAAGCGTGGAGAAAAACCGGGCGTCGTCATTAGCTTCCACTTAACTAAAAGCGCAAAGGGACCCCCTATTTTAAAAACTCTTCCTTGTAGTTAAGATTGCAACAACGTGTGACGCAAATAAAGGTGATAACTTTATTGCTTTCCGAAAGTTACAAAATAATTAGCTGATTACCGAGAGGAATATCATTTACCAGTATTCACGAAGTACCCAGCATTGAACGGACAGCTTAACCTGCGTAGTTGCCATTTAGAAAAACTTCTCAGAAAATACCAATCACCATATGGTGATGGGTTCGCTTTGTTGGGTTTCTCTTCCCAGAGCTTGGAACAATAAGTTATCTTAGGATCACCTCCTAAATCATATATTTACGTCGCTTTAGCTTGATACTCAAAAGCCATTTTGAAGTCACTTAATGTTGCTTTCTCGGAGTTGGCACCATCTATATCTCCTGAAATTTCGTCAATAAAGAAAGCCACGGGATGAAACTCTGAAAAAATATTAATAAATAAAACGGGAGGGACTCAAAAAACTTAAGACTAGGGCAATCGCAACGAACGGTGACACCGAGAACCTCCCCTCCCTTGGTACTCTCACACTTATTGAATAAAAAAAATCCCCTCCTCCGGGGAACTGTGGACGGTTTTTAATGAAACGGGCATTATTCCCATAACTCATCCGACTGCGTAGTAATAACGGGGACAAGAAAGTGGGGTTGGGGGAGGGAAAACGGTAGGGGGGAGGAAAAGGGAGGGAGTGGGTCCGGAATAATAAAAACCCCAATCTCAATCGTCGGGGAGCGTGAAGGAATTTTTTTTTTTCGGAAAACGCTTTTCCTTTCAAAAGTGACACAACGCACGTTAGCGTCATTTGGGGAGGGCAATGGGAGTTGCCAAGGGAAGCAAGAAAGCAGCTCCCAGCGGAAGTTTACCCGAAAGGAGGCCGTAAATATAGAATATTAAAATATCCGGAAAATTGACGATGAGGTCAGAGGCCTTTCGTCGCTCCGAGCCCTCCACTCCGGTCGTATTTTCGCTCTCCCTCATTTTTCCAATTTCCCCACTGCCACCCCAGCTCTTCTTTCTTCCCTTACACTCTCTTACTCCACCTCCTTCCTTCCTCCGGTGCCGTCCTTTCTCCTTAAGAAAGAGAGGAAATGCTTACCGGATCATCAGAGTTAGTTTTTGTTACACGGGGAAGGCGACCGACAGCTGAGATCCTTTGCGCCATTTAGAAATTTGGGAAGAGGTGGATTATTGGATTCGGGAAGAGATTTTTCAAGGAACGGAAGGTGTGTTGAGTGAAACCCGGCGCCGGGATTAGCCTACTCTTAATTAAAGACGCCAAGGGGTTCAAGATATAACGTCCCATCCGACGGACGGAGTTCTGAACTCGAAGTTCTCTCTACAAAACACCCAAATGGGTATGGGTATAGCATTGAATCACCTGCCTCAGCAGAGATTCAAAACCTGGGCCTCGAAATGGGAAGCCGATAAATGCTCTATCCACCACACAAACCTAAGCATCGGATAACACAACCTATTTCTACAGAGATGATATTTTTAAGCATAGGGTATACAGCGCATTGACGTCGTAATTGCTCTTTCTCGATAGTTAGTTTGTATTCATTTCCGTATACAAAGACCACATAAACACTGATAGGTACATTTAATAATACAAACGAACCATGGGATGATATTTCAATAATTTAGAAAATTTTGTTTCTTTCCACTGCCATTTTCATTTCGTACGAAAATTTCCAAATTCCCCGGGTCACTAAAAAGAATAAAGGCAATATATTCCAAAAGATCTATTTTAGTGCTATGGTAAGAAATGGGCAGTGGCCTTATTTATTGGGAGAATGACATAAATAAATAATTTACTTTATATTTTTTCCACACTGTTAAATAACTCTGTTAAAGGTAACTTTGGTGGTGGCAATCATTTTCTGAAATCATGGACGATTATCATAAAATGTCCAGAAAATGTAGAGTTGATTATTTTATCAGTACTTTATCGAGGCTCAGAATTAAAGGGCAAAAATACGGATACGCGTGAGGTGGTCAGAATTTCTAACCAGAAATGTTGAATCCATAAATGTATTATATTGATGTATATTAGCGTTCTGGTATGAGGGAAATTTACAGCTTGCATTAATAATGCAGGCTTATCCTACATTAGTACTGTATACGCTAACTAATGATGAATCAGATGGCGTTTCAACTAGGCGAAATAATTCCCGGCTAAGTTTAGAAGCTACCTAATCAGTCCTTCTCTTCAGCACAGGTTAGAGGGATAAGATAGAAACTTGTTTTCGTTAATGATCCCCAAAATAGCCGAGAATGAAAGCCTAAGGTATCGCGCGATCACAATTGAGATGAAATCTATTCCTACGCTAACTGAGGGATGATAGTAATACCTTTCCAGCACACTATGCGCACGCAACATATTTAAATCACTACAGTCCTCAAACATGCATAAGCTTGCATGACACTAATCACCGTGCCATTTTTACTCCAAGTATTGTAGAGATGTTTCATTTCCGACGAAAACAACGCCCACCAAAGTATCCTGTAGAGGCATTCTGGTGATGACTGAGCATTAGGTCTGGGGTTGGTATGGTAACTACTAGAGACCTTCACCCTGAGGGTTCGAATCATGTCAGAGGAGGATTTATATATGGGGTATACAGGTTCCTTTTTTAATAAGACTTTTTGAGAGAGCAATTCACATTCGCAACTCAGCCCGCTTGGCAGGGCGTAGACCGTGGACAACTTGTCGCCTTTCTTTGGGCCCGTTCCCTCCTCCCTTCCACCAATTCCTAAATGACTATCTCCTCAATTAGGGTAAAGGGGGGTGAATCGGACCAGCGGGTGAATAGGAACGCTTTTCAAAAAGTGCGCTCAGACCCGAAACGGTATCACTTGAGACTGACTACGTTTTAGGAATTGCTTCTTTGTAATCTTGTCCTTCTAGTAGAGTGAAAACGAGAACTCGACGACTGAATTTAAGCAAATGATACTCTGTCGAATGGAAGCCTAATATACGAGAGAGGTGTGAAATTGGGTATTTAGAAAACCTCGTATAGGTTCAAAGTAAGGTGACATTGTAGCGCTTACTCAGATTTCAAGTTTTTCTTTCCTGAAAGGAAATCTAATACCATAGCTGCCACATTAGGTTACTTTTTTGAGCCTTGTATGAATATCGGAGTTACCAAACATGATACAAAATCATATTACTTAGTCGGGTGAAAAGGACCAGCACGCGCAGGAGTTCAGTTCCAAGCCGCTGGTCGAGGGTGAAGCATTGAACCAGTTATACTCAACTGACACTTGGAAAAATTCCTTCTGCTACTGAAAAGTAAGTAGATATACAACTAATATTGATAAATTGCTTACTTACACTTAATGTTTTACATTAAAAACATCAAATGTTTATAAGAATGTTTGAGCGAAAGTGGCTAAAAATTTGTTTTTAGGCCATACTCTTTTATTTAAGTATTATAAGAAGTTTAATGGAATAAACCTATTTTAATGCTATTCTATATCACGTTATAGATTTTTACTACGTATATCGAGGAGGAGGAAAGAGATTTTCCCCGTCATAGAGGTGAATTATTACGGCGACGAGCACGATTTACAGGCTGAGCGAGAGGTAAGCTACCTTCGTTTGATGTAACATATGTTGTGTACTGTTCCATATATATTAACCAATTATTCGCTGAAAAAATATCATAAAACATACGCATTTCGTGATGGAAATTTATTGTTATTAATTCACATTGAGTTCCATACCTATACATTCTACATTACTCAGTGGTCTATATTTTCCAATCTGAAAGAAAAGGAGGTGATATAATGTACGTGATAGAGGGATTGCCAGAGTATTAAATATTATATATGGCAACAGAATTAGTTGTGGAACGCCTTACAACCTCCTTTTGATAGCGTAACATTAGCAAAATTTCATTTAAAACGTATTTATAAAAGTGATAATTTTTGCTTACCGTTAATGTTTTTCCTTTTGGATTAAGATGGGGAAGTACCGGCGAAAAACGGAACAGACATGGACAGAGGAGGATATGAGAATGGCGCTGAAAGCTTTCAGAGAGGGAAGAAGCATGAGGCATTCTGCCGAACTTTTCAATGTTCCCCGTACTTGCCTCTATCGTAGGATAGTAGCGGATACGGAAAAATTGAAGACAAGAGGGGGGCAAAATGTCTTCTCAGTGGAAGAAGAGGAAGCATTAATTAGAAGAATTCTTAGGTTATGTGAAATTGGGTTCGGATTGACAAGAGATGATGTCATGAAGGTGGCATATGAATTTTCCATTGAAAACAACATAAAAAACAATTTCTGTGCGTTAAAAAAACGAGCAGGCAAGGATTGGTTCTTGAATTTTATATCTAGACATCCTTTAAGTCTTCGAAAACCCGAAGGTTTGTCAGTGGCTCGAGCTGAGGGTTTAAATAAGGAAGATGTAGACGATTTTTTTTCAAAGTTAACTATTTCGATGGCTGAGGCTGGAGTTATGGATAGGCCCCATCTTATATACAACGTTGACGAAACGGGATGTGTATTAAATAATCACCAAACCCAAAAGAATGTTGCAAGAACAGGATCTAAGGTAGTCATAAAACAGACGTCAGTGGAAAAGGGGGAATTGGTGACAGTTGTTGCGTGCTGCAATGCAAGTGGACATTACATACCACCTTTTGTAATTTTTAAGGGGAAAAAGTTCCATAAGGAATGGGAGGATGGATTTCCGTTGGGATCTAAAATTTTTATGTCCGATTCAGGGTGGATAAATGAGGATCTTTTTTTGGAGTGGCTAAAGCACTTTCAAGCAAACAGGATTCCTGGCCGATGCATTTTAGTCCTCGATGGCCACGCATCACACAAGACTCTTCCTGTTCTACTGTTCGGTGAAAGGAATGAGATCACTCTCTTATCACTGCCCAGCCACACTACACAAAGGTTGCAACCTCTGGACAGGTCTTTTTATAAACCATTAAAGACATACTACGATATTGAAAGAAATGCGTATATGACAGTTTGTAAGGGGGATAGAAAGATGACTAAATTTAATTTTGGTTGGCTTTTTCGAAATGCATGGAGCAAAGCCGCAACAATCGGCAACGCTGAAAATGGATTCCGATCAACAGGAATATTCCCTCTGAATCCGGGTATCCTGACGGAGTTAGATCTTCATCCTTCTAATCTCGGAAGCTCACACGCCCCAGAAGAAGCATCAACTCCTTTTTCGACAAATTCATCTTCCGATCAAAAATTAACTGCCAGTCCCTATGAAGAAAGCCAATCCTCGACATCAACATCTGAGGAATCGTCAAATACTTTGGGTAGGTCTTTCCATAATTTACTACCTACACCAGAAAAAAGAATGAAAGGCAATGTGAAAAGGTCAAGAAATCAAATTGCTCAAATACTTACTTCTCCAGCTGTAATAGAAGAAACAAAGCAACGACTGAAGAAACAAAATATTAGGAACGCGAAGGGAACTTGCAGAAACTTATATGAATCATCTTCAGATAGGGACGGCAATATTGAGAATGGGGAAAACTAAGCTGATGATACGCTTTGTGGCTTCTGCTCCAACTCTTATAATTGTGCGAATTCGTCAAAGTTTAGAGACTGGATTAAGTGCATGAAGTGTAATTGTTGGTACCATGAGCTGTGTGTAGGTGCTAAGGGGCGAGATAAATTTACTTGTGGTATGTGCTTAATTGTTTTGGTCAATTTGTTCTATTTTGTTCTATATGTTCAGATTTGGTGATGTATGTCTATTTGTAAAGTTATGTTTGACTCTAAGAAAGTGTCGTCGAAATATCTCCAGACTGCACTACATTGCTAAAAGCAATGATGCAAAATTTCAAAATTTTATGGAATAAAACTTAAGAAAACTAAAATTTATAACGTTATTTTACTGGTCCGATTCAGCCTCTAATCTGGTCCGATTCGCCCTCCAAGTCGTCGGGCGAATAGGACCATGCAGTCTCTTGAAGAAATTGCTCCAGGACCGTTCTATTCAGAGCAACCACGCTGAAAATTGCGTTTTAAACTGGAAAAACATCAAGTCCTTTGCTGATAATGCTTTCAGAATGTAACTGTTTACACAAACGAGGAAATCGACGATTTTCCTTTTTGTGGCCCGATTCACCCCCCTTTACCCTACTCCCCCATCATTGATGGCGAAAATAACCTTGTTCATCGATCGCCTCCCCTGATAGCATCAACAAAACAACTGAGCATAAGCACCCAATTTCGGACCCGGACTAAAGGCGGAGGAGCGCAAATTTTTTAAGATTGTCAGAAAGTTGGATACCATCATTTCATCACATTCATTCTTCTTCATTCGTCCAATAGTGGAAGACTTGGTGAATGCAATCACTTCTTATTTTTTTACAGCATCTTAAGATTGAGACAATAAAAGTCAACCCAAGGGTGAGTAATGACTTTTTTTTCTAAATATCGTTCGAGTGAAGCACGATAAAGTACGAGTATCGATCCGGTATCTTCCGCCCACATCCTCATTCCCATCCCCGTGGATACCGTTTCATTCATTGGCCTTCAGCCGATTCCTTTATCGCTCCATCTCACGCAGTTCCTCCATTCCCCCTCCCCGCCTTTCCCCCCTCCCATTCCCCCATCCATCCTATCAACGGTGTTGATAACCCCCGACCGCACTAAACAAACTACTTCGGCATTTCCCTTCTTCCCATCAAAAAAAAAAGGGTGTCGCAACTTCAAGAGAGGGTCGATCACATTTAGGGCTTCTATTTCATTTTATTTCAATCAATATCATTCATGATCATGTTTCCCTCCTTTCCCCTCTTACGATCGAAACCAATGTTCTTTGCCCACGAGCATTTTCCGCTTGTTGCGCGTCACGCAACGCCGCTTTCTTATGGCATTTGGGCACAACGTTGAGGAATAAATCAGTTGACTGTGAGCGCTTCGACGCTAACGTATTATAACATAAACGCTCCGTTTTGAGATGTTTTCTGTTACACACTTTAGAGTGATGGATTCTCTCAACACTTCCAAGTACCTATTCCGACAACTGAAGGATTATGTCATCAACATTTACGCTTACAGACATAATTGTATTACGAATCCAAAAAAATATATATAGTAGAAAATGAATCGGCAAGGTGTCTTAAAACTACTGACCGCTTGCACTAAATTCTGCCCTATAGAAACAGTTTCGTAATAGCTTCGAATACTACTGTCTTGTTAGCAGCGTTACTTACGGTACGTTACTTTAACCACTAGCATCTACGCCGCAAAAGAAGATGTTAAAATAATGATGTTTTTAAGGCCACACTGTCTAAAAACCTAAATATTATGTATTAAGTATATTAAGAGAAATAAAAATCCGCAAAATGTTACATGTATGGACACCATAAAACATTAAATGTTGGTTTGAACCAAATCTTGCTACATTACAGGCAAGCAAATGTATTATTACTCGATATTCTAATAAAATGAGGTATTATATTCGTGTTTTCAATGACATTCGAAAACTGATGCCCTGTTCTTTCTGATAGAATTGAAGGATAAATTAATACAATTGCGAATACTTTAGGCAATTTGTAGAACTACCTCCAAAGTCATTCTTCCACAGTAACAGCACAATGCGCTCTCAATTGGATGAAAATGTGAACTGTAAAGGAACAAATTACCAAATTGATGATTGCCTCTCGCCTCTCGGCTCTACCATCTAGGAATAATGGGTTACACGTTAAATTGGCCCACAGAGCTGAATTGGCGGAGGGAATGATATACAACTTCGAGCGATGTACAACCGGTGAAAAGACAAGGGTACGATGCAGACGAAACATCCACATAGCGTTTGTTCCCCAGCGAAGCGTCTGCAAAAAGACTTCGGACTCGACTGTTGAGGCAACTGCGCAAATAAACGGTCTCATGAAAATGTTCCAGATAAATCCCGTGAAAGAAAAATATAATTGGTAACGAAAACGTGAAACCATCCAAGCATTCTCTTCTCACGATTAATCATGGACTCATACATCTGCATGAGGCATGGAACCTCGCAACTAAAGGATGTATTGTGGTGGGGAAGGTTGAAAATAAGTCAAAAAAGAGTTACTGAAAAGGACGTGAATGGAAACACACGTGATAATGTGTGTCTGAGGACGAAGAGCTACGAGGTGTACGAGGGGAGGTTTATCACTGGGGAGGTTTATAACCGAAAACTGGGCTTAAGGCTTACAAATGAGTAGTAAGTGACTACATATTCTAGTGATGAAGAAGTACGCAGCACCAAGTTAATGCATAGGTGCAATTATAAGAGAGACTATAGAGTTACTATAGGAAAGAAGAACCAAAGGATGATAATTGATCGATCGACTCCAATCATAACTACAAGGGAAAGACGGGTGATGCTAGATTCAAAAATATAGATGGGGAAGGAAAACGAATGAATGGAGAGTGAGTGAACAATACCATGTGATTAATAAGAATGCTCAAAATTCATAATGAAAAATAAAAAACGAAAGGAAAATATGAAAAAGCAATGAATGGAACAAGGAAAGATATGGTAATTAAGAAGAGTGATGTTCTTCATTTTTCAAGCAAGAAAATCTGTACTCAAGAATCCTAACCAGAACATAGGAAAACATGGCAGAACGCTCCGTTTATGAAGGTCAGATTCGTATAAGGGAGAAGCGGGCTGGTATTCTTGTAATTGTATTGACGAGTACTATGTAGACAGAAATACTCATCAAGTTCTATCGGTATGATTCTGTATATTATTTTTATTTAGTTTCATTTTAAAATATTTCATAACGCATTAGACTGAGAAATGTCATTTACTGCACATATAAAATGCGAATTACAGTGGAAAGAAACTTGCCTCTTCGAAAACTAATGTGCGAACCACATATCACGCACTATTAGTAAATGAATAAAGATAGCTTATAATAGGAAGGAGGAAGGTAAATCAGAATTTCTTGCTGTCGCTTTTACCCTCATTCTTGAAATAATGGATCGAGATACTTATACGGCGTAAATGTGCATGGCGCTAAATTTATAAGAATGAATTAGTAATGGGAGGTGATAAAATTGGTGAGATTTTACGATAAGTGTAGAAGATAATCATTGATTCTCCTTGACTAGTATGATTTTTTTAAATGTATTAAGCTACCCCTCATAGACACACACTTTCTAATGCCATCTAGTATACTTACATTAATAACCCAGCTTTTACTTAGACTAAGTATTCAGCAAGTATAGATCACCTCGTCACACTGACGATCAGATAGATAAAAATAACAAAGAAAATAACGGCAATCATATTATGATAGAAGCGCTCCACAGTAATTGTTGTTGACACACTCCCGACATCCTAGCTGGACAGGAACCGGCCCCGAGCGCTACGCTGCAAAATTAGAATTTTTGCACTCGTTTGGTGCTGGAACTGTCCTGGTCTTTCTCTGTCACTCTTCATCCGCAAACGCCTCGGACGAAAAGTACAAAGAGAATGCTCGTGAACACATACGATCGTGATTGTGCACTTGAACGTGAGGACGAAACGAATGCCTTGAGCACGAGTCCAGTGAGAACGTTAAAGAGCCCATCAATATTCCTGATTGTAGAGGACTATCGCATCAAAAACGCATTATTAAGTCACCTCGAGCGATGTAATGGCATTGATTGTACTATAGGTACTTAATTTTAGCTCTGGGCAAGAAACACATCAACTCCAAAGGTACTTTGACTTGCATGAGCACGTATTCCCAGTTACGTTGTTTCAATACCTACCTACTGACCCAGTTTCTTTCAATATTCAAAGGCTTCACTAGCAAAATGTGACCATGAACATTCCTTGTATTCCACAGGAGTGAAAAGAGCATTGAATATTTAAACGAACACCCTCAGGGATAATCAAAAGTATACCTAAACTTTCAGAAAAAACAAGAACCACAGAATTGTTGCGCATAAATGCGCATTGAAATTTAATTGTAATGGAGAAAATTTGAATAAGCAATGAAATCTTAGCCAATATTCGTTCAATTAAAATATTTACGAGTTGAAACGTGGAAAGTTGCGTAACTTTAAACCAGAGCAGTTCATAAAATGCTTCGTAATTCAGCTTTAAAAAGACTAGGTATGTAGATCCTTCGCGCCAGATTTAAAGAAAGAGTGAAAGGATAAAAATAACAAGCCAACTGCAGTCATTACTACCATTATTGACCTGCCGGTTGAAGTAGGTTTAGATGGAAATAAAACTCATGCCACTACCCCTATCCTTTGTGCAGTGTCCTCGTTTAGTTCCTGCCGGCCAATATTCTGATTAAACTACAGCTATTCTCCTACCTCTGCCCCGCTTACACAACATTCTCCCCTCGATCACGTCCTTCAAAACACCCTCGCCCCTAATCACTTGTTCCATCAAGACTCTCTGCCTTCTCCTAATTTCCACAATTAACAAATTAGCATCCATTGTCCTTTTGCATATGATTCTTCGTCCTTATTCCTTTCTACCTACCATATCTTCTCCATCCTACTCCATGCTCACAAATCACAAGCTATTGATTCCATTTTCATCACCTTTTCTCAAACTCAATGTTTTAGTAATATATAGTGCCACGCTCCAAATTGCACTTTTCATTAGTATTTTCTTTACGTCCCTATCCAATGACCCTGCCATTAGTTTAGTTCTCACCCACGAGTATGGGCTTTAATCGCCGATGCGATTTTCCTTCAAATTTAGACCCTGCTCTTCAACATATTCCCATGCTCCAACAAACTACCCGGGTAGCTGATTTTCCCCACAGGCTCTAACCTCTGACCTCCTCCTTTTAAAACAAACCTGGCAATTTTTATTCTTGAATATCTCATCGCTTTCGTTTTCTTATGGAACTGTAGTCATGACAGGAGGAAAATCATATGAGTTAAATTAATGAGAAGAGAAGTAACTGTGCTTTAGACAGGCAATTTTAGGGCAAAATACAATCAGAGGTATTCTCTTTACTAAAAATTATTGGGTACTTTGAATAACCTGTAAAATTTCATAACCATGATTCAATGTGGAGGAGTTTTTTTAGAGCTAAGGTAAAAGAGAAAAATTAAGCTTTTAGTCATTAATAAATACTCGGCCAATTTTAGAACAAGAAATACGGCCAAGAGCGATAGAACTCAGATTAACGGAACTCTATGCCGCAATTATAATTATAAGGCCGAAATTCTCTGACATTCTAGAAAATTCATCAGCCATTTTCCGAACGTCCTGCTTAAGGCCTACTAAGCATGAATCCTGAAGTAAAATCCCTTTAAATTGCCACACTATAATTTGTTAATATGGTAGAGTCTAAGTTAGGGAAAAATAATTCGTTGATTAATGGAAACAAAATCGCTTGTTACGCAAATCCGTGGTCATTCTCCGAAAAGTTACTTCGCTTTACGTAAGATTCAATTGTATTTTCCCAGTGGCATAAAATCGAGGTTTGTAATTCTCTGTTAATGGTGTCGTAACATCCACAAATCCTAAAACCTTTAATGCATCAAACAAGTGTTACTGTAAGATAAAAATGTTTTGGTGTTTGACAATATCTCATCATTCATCAATTCATCAATAGATACGTACTTCGGTACTGTATTCGCAAATCACACAATTTACCGACAGCAAATGTACACGTCGTCATTATTTAATAAGTCAAGGGAATGGGTTGTTCATCGATTGGTTGTAACACAGACCAGGTCTACAATTTGCAATAATACGGCTAACTTGTTTTGAATTTTTACAGAATATAAATTGTGATTGTTGCATCAGATAATTTGCCTTGTGCGTGCAGACCAAGAGATAGTACCTATACAGATATATTCGGCAAATCCTTCCCAATTCATCTTAAATAAAAAATTTAAGATGGAATGCAAATGTCCGACTTTTTAGTACTTAATTATGTCTAATCCCCAATTTCAATCGTTACGACATGTGAATTTTTATAAATGACAGCGATGATTTTAAGAAATATCAAACCCGAGTCCTTTTCTACGTCCCATGAATGCAGCAAGAATTAATGACAAATGAAGTCCACCACTCAACATTGCAATGAATTGATTTAGTTTACTAAGTGACTGACTACCAATGGCTCCTTTGTGATCTACAATATTCGGGATTTACCAAAGTAGAGAAAGCAGGAAAGTCTCGAATTTACACATTTCACATGGAGATGTAAAAGGGATATTACGACGCAATTAGGTTATTAGGCAGAAAGAAAGGCTAGATGTCAGAATTTGTCCTCAGAAATGGATGCTTGAAAACTTCAAAAAGAAAGAACTACCGGGTATAGAATAGTAAGGATAATTATGCATTGGAGAGGGAGCACCCTATTAAAAATTGTTTCGGGCTTAAAATGATGGACCTCCTCGATAGTAAATTATAAGTACAATATTCCGCCAAAAATTGTGACTTTTATTTTATATGACTCTTTCATGGCCTAAATAACATTACCAATGTTCTCATAATATATTCGGCGAAGCAAAATTAACCGAGAAAAAAGTGTTTGGTGGTAAAGCAATTGGGATTTTTTCAAACAAGACTAGAAGTAGTAGCAAGGATTGAATTTCACTCAGTATTTTATGAGTGCACGTTTGAAATACATTTGATGATAAATTTAGTCAAGCCGTATGCTTGCCAAATGCATAATCGGTCAAATCATGTACACCATGTGAGCATGAAGGTCATGTTAAAGCTTTACTCTCTACCGAACGCGATAACCTTCGGGGGAACGTGCTGTCACGCAGCTTTGAAGAACATTCATGGCTATTTAAAATCACCTCCTTTCATCCAAATGGCCAATTGAACTAAATGAGATGAAGGAAACTTATCCAACGACCACTGCGACATCATCAATATAAATAGTACATCTAGAAAACGTCGTAAAAGTCGTATTAAATCTCCGTTTAAATCTAGAGTGTTCGATGCCTGCAAAATGTATGTTCGACTTGGCGTTTTCAAGGGTGTTGCCGATTGAGTCTAGTTTTATCAGGAAATTTATCTTATTTTTCTATTGGAAAATAACGCAATAGTTTCCTTGGCTTCATACTCTCCAACATGATATTTAAAATGGGTTGGAAGCAGGCTCCGTCGACGGAGCCAAGATACATTTACATTCACAATTACCCATCACGGAGCGACTTCTAGTGAGGTCGCGACACATTTCCGTGCTGTGTAACTCATAATTTGGGGTCAAGATTGTTTCCATCTTTAAACATCTTTTTTTTTTCTCCAAGATGTTTCACTTCTACGCTTCCTGTTGAGTGTCAAGACGCAGTCAAAAGAATATGAGTCATGGTTAGTCAGCACAAAAATCAACGTCTGCAGCGTCAGGCGAAGACATTTGAAAAATGTGACCCTACTGCAGATTCAACTCCAGTGAAACAACTGGGGAACGGGTTTCTCATGGCTTCCCACACCAAGGACTCGGATTCGCGTCCCGGCATTGGCAAATGTTTTATTGGTATGCCGGTCCCTACTTGAGCGCTGTACGGAATTCATCATCTCGTTCGTCAGGTCCTATGTTTAACAATATACACCTTGGCAAAGTTTCTACTGAGAAAAATATCATTCACCTTGACCGGGATTCGAAACCGGCCTCCGTGAAGGGCAAGGAAGAACCAAAGGCCTTGGTAGAATGAAGTTATAAATCCACAGGGAAAAATGACGCCTTGGTAGTTTAACTGGTTGAAGCACTCGCCCCAAATACAGCCGGTAACTCCGGGTTTCTTGCAACTAGTCTGTGCAGTAATCACTGAATCAGTAGAAGCCTTGGCGAAATTCTTTAAGAAAAGAATAAAGATGACGCTAGTTTTCTTCCTCCGCTGTCCTAAATCTAAAATACTTTTATCCAATAACCCACCAACTTACAATGACGCAAATATCCTCAGCCGCCGCGCCGGTAGCTTCCTTTTAAGAATAATAGTAGCAATTGAAACTAATGAAAAAAATATTCATTTTGTACATTCCTCACGGTATTGTTAGCAACCATGGTTTAGGCATATGTTAACAACGATCATGGGACTGAAGAGTGACTTTTCTTTTTCTGTCTGGTATTTTATATAAAATAAATCCCGGAACTTTAAACTGCTTTTGAAAGAACTTCATTTACATATAAATTTTTAAAATGTATTTTTTTCGAATACCGTTTCTTATTCCCACAGTCATGATTAAGGCCAACTCTTCGTTTGATGAATGGAGGTCATAACCAATAGGTTTTTATTGCAATGAAGAAATAGTAAACAATGTTTTTCACAGATTTTGAGACAGCAAGTTCCCAGATGTAAAATGTCAAGGATCCCGAGCAATAATTCTGACGTATTCTCCAGGAGCAAAAGCAAAACTTTTGTATACTCTTGTGCTCTTCACTAGCTACATTGGAATCCCAACTTAATGTGAATCTCACCTTTTCTATACGTTGTCATCCGTGCATGAAAATGAATATCGATTATATTTCAAAATGACACACTTCCAAAATAATGAACCTCTGGCTTCAAGTCAAGAGGCAGTATTGATTGAATTCCGCAGCGCAGGTAATCATGCCCGGAAATAATATGAGACATGTGCCACCAAGGATACTCGTAGGTATGGCTGCGTGTTTGATTCATGTTAGTTCAAAGCACCTACCTGTTAAAAAATTAATGAGTTTTCTATTCCCTAAAACAACCGTAATTCGACTACCAACAATGATAGAGGCACAAAATGACATCTGATAAGTTGATATGGTCAGTTTGGCCATAACATTTTGTATTAAAATAAAGCCTTACACCTATTTATTCTCGAAATATATATTGATTTTCTCTCACATAATTCTATCTGGTAACAAAACACTAATCATTTAAAAAACGCAAATGCTTACGGGCGACTACCTATGCTAATCCGATTTCTCCCAATAACTGCCAGTAAAATAGAGGTTGCTTTATTTAAAAGGCAGAAATAAGCGACCACGATGGACAAAAATGTTATTTTTGTTGTTAGGGGACGACAGACAACTTACTATGTGGTGCGGTAGGTCATTAAGGATGGATGGGTAGTTGGGGGTGCACCTCTAGAAGTTTTGGTCGGACACCAGCATTGAAAATGACGTATTACTGAAAAAGATGTGTTATTTGTGAGTGGAGGAAGGATGGAGAGAATCACGGTGTCAGCATTAACGAAGGGCGCCGAGGGATCCACTGTTATAACGTCCCGTTTGATGGCCGGAGTACCACACATAGAATGCTCTCAGAAAATAACTCAAGTGGGGACCTGTATAGCGATGAAAAATCTCTGGCTCCTGCCACTGTCAGGATTATTCTCTGCGCTTCTCGGCATGGGAAGCTAAAAACTTTGATGCACCACAAAATCGCATCGTCGGAGTTATTGGAGAGCATTGCAAACGCAAGGAGATGTAAGATGGCATGGACTTAGGTAAGGTAAGGAATGACGATTCTATTCGGAGAATAATTACACTTGGGAAATTTTCAACATATGACGGCACTAAGATCATCGAACCGCAGAACTTGAAAACACCAAGACTGGCTTAAACCTTTGTCATAACGAGAAATATGGATGAAATTTGTTTCTCAACCATAGGTGATGTACTTGATATGAAATTTTCACACAATTTTAAATATTTAAGCCAACATTTCTATGCTACCACAAAAATTATCAAATGCTTCTCAAATGTTCCCGAAAACTGACGGCAATCCCGAAACCCCAGCTGACGTCATTGCACGGTACGATTCTATATTGCTACGGAAAGAGAAGTTTATTTTAGAATAAAACTAAGCAAACATATTGCTTTGAGGTTTCCAGCCGTTCCTTGATCGTAATAATAAATGAAAATGAATCTGGATAAGCCAAATCCAACATTATGCCTTAGGTTGACGACCTTATGGTGACTGCCTTCTCATATGACAGCGATTGTTTGTCGCAGCAGAAATTCTAATAGTGAAAACTGAGTGATACATGTAGGCATTATATATTTTATGAACTATTTTCTCGTCACGATCCACACTAATGAAATAAAAAATCGATTTGCATTAGTTAATAACATTAAACAGCAAAGATAAATACAACCGTTGGCGCCAAGTATTCATGAAACAACTTTCCCATGGCAACAGATAAAAAACGCCCATAGTGATACTGTGCCGTGACGCCATGCATTGGATATCCGGGTTTTTAAGCTGCCGAAAACGTACAATTTCTAAAGTTTGATGTCTTAGTGGCACAACTTTATTCTTCAGAAAATTTTTAGCTAATAAACTCCTCATTCAAAGGGTTATAAAAAAATAGTGCATGTTTCCCTTTGTAGCCTATGATTTTCTTGCTCCATTTAAACTAACCTGGAAGACCAATGAAAGCAAGAAAAAGCGGTCGGGTTATTTCTGAATAGCGGGATAAACGTAAAAAAAATTGAACAGCATTCTAAAAGCAGCTTCTAAGTGTATGGCAAAGGGTATGCTCGATAATGATGGGATCACTGACCTTTAATAGTGTCACGAAGAGACAAGCTAAGATACCATGGAAGGAAAGTAAGGGGTGACGATTACCTGCGACCCGTCTCCTGGAAATTATCTCACTCTGGCATATTTCAGCGAATCACGACGCTTAGACTGCTGAGACGCAAAACTTCGAGGGAGAACTTGAGGACACGGCGACAACACATCCTCCTTTGCCCCTGCGTCTCCGTTTCAGGAGAAGCAATGATTTCAATCTTCCCCTTCCGCATATTGACGATTCTTGCCATACAACTCCATCCGCAAACCCCAGCCTCACAAACACACACTAGAAGCGGCGCCGGGAGTTCCCGCCCCCCTTCCCCCCATCCCCCTTGGGGACTGCGAACGATTCCGTTCGCGACGCAACGCCCCCGCGCGCGTATTACTTCGAAAACAAAAACGTCGAGGCACCCGCAAGGGATCGATCTCGATTCACGACCGCGCGCGTGGATGCGGCGCCATTGTATCCTGTGCACACACCCACATAACGTTCTATACCCTGAACATCATAAAAGAAAGGGCTTCCCTCCCTCTCCCCTCCTCTTCCCTTCCCCCCCCCCCCCCCCCCCCCCTGACCTTTTCCCCGGGATACATTGGCTGAGGTGAAGCAAACGGATGAGCGAGCGGTATGGAATGTGCAAGGAAGAGAGTAGCGCAAAAGACCATAAGAAAGCAGATGGATGAATTGCTGGCGCGCTGTAAGTATTTTTTTCTCCGGAAAGACAAAGCATAAAGACAAAGATTAAAATTGCACTTTTAACGCTCGGGTTTCAAATGCCTCAGGAACCTCTACGTCTGTCTTGCTGCAAGCGAAATCGATGGTTGCCGAGTTCACCTTGTGGAATGAATTCATGATGAAAATCATGAACTTTGCTTTATTCCACAACAATTTATTGACCAACAGGTTTTCACCTTCTCAGGTCATCATCAGCGGTTGAACGACGTTTTGTTCAACCCCTGATGATGACCTATTAATTTTTGTAGTCAATAAATTTTTGTGGAATATAACAAAGTTAATTATTTTCATCTTGCTGCAAGCGGCTTAATTTCAGAGTTCATCTATTTCTTCAGATTTTGATACCATGTCTATCTACTCTTAACGATACTTTCAAGTGGCATACCTTGCCTTTTATTAATTCATATTACTGATGACGATAACAGGATAACAGAGCGTTTCTTTTATCATGCGTACTAATATGCTCTATTTTTGTCTATTTTATTGCGCTATTCTCTTCATTTACGAGGCCATGGTATTTTATTGCTTGCATCCTTATAACATCCATTGATGGAACTATTTCAGCTTTTTCGAGCATATCCTTATTTTTTTACCAGAGTGGTATACCGTGTGATATTCTCACCATTCTTTCATCTAATACTTCTTTCTTTGCCATGATTTTATGAATAAATATAGTCCAAGAAGGTACCAAATATGTTATAATTGGAAGTATTACGCTCTTGATCCTTAAGGTTCCCTGAGAGCAAAAGGTTTAAAGTATATCTAATGTAAATCCTACTTTAACGTATACATCTGGTCTACGTCTCTTATATACAAGATATAGACGTTAAAATTGGGTTTACATTAGGCATTCTGTAAACCTTGCGCTCTTAGGGTTTTGATATTCGGTGGTGTCGATTTGTTTCTCAGCAAGGGTGCTGGCCTTAATTCAGCGCCAATTGCTTTGCGCATAATATTTTCCATTTGTTTGCTGAGCATTAAATTTGTGCCCAGTGACATCTCTAAATATGTCACTGTATCAGACTTTTACAGGGATGTACAATATAGGTAAATGTAAAAATAATGTACAATATGTAACAATTATGTAAAAATAATGTACAATATGTAAAAAGTAAGTATAGGCGTACAGCCTATACTTACTTTTTGAAATCTCAGTATCTACGGTATGCGACATCCCTCGACCTGAAGGCGCATCTTTATATTTGATTAGGAGATAAATCGATGCAATCCGATGACATCACGAAGCCCCTTGGAGTCATTGTAATTGTACACCCGAACATAAGGAACAAAAATAGGATCAAATGAACGCATAGCAAAAAATGAGGCTGAAAGATTTGCGCATTTTTTTTTCGACGACGGCAGGTTTTTCAACAGCACCAAGTACTACTTATATGCTGCGTGCAAGAGTGAGACATAAACTGAAATATAAAATGACTAACCTTAAGCACACGCTAATCATCAAGGATATTCCATTTTGAGAGCCATAAAAAATTTAAAAAATCCTTACACTTATCCATGCCGTGGAGAAAAGATCGCCATCACCGTTACCAAGCGTAATCCCGCGCTAGGATAAATTAAGGTCCTAAATATTGAGGTAAGTTCAAGAATGGACGAGGGTGGAATGGATGGACGTGGAATGAATGTCTTTGAAACATTTGGGATTATCTTGTACTGGTAACCAAGGTGTCATTTGGTACAAACACGAATGTATCGCCAATTTGAAACGCTCGCCTTGATCTCACTCATTGCTTTCAGTTGATTTTTTTCTCAGCCGTCCCAAGCATAGAGCCCCCGGTTCAGAAAAACTCAAGCGAACACTGAGGCCGTGTCCGAATTCGCCAATTAGCTGCCTAAATGCTCCCTTCGTAGGGAGGAAGCCATCTTGTAGTGTGTCCGAATTCGTAGGCATCAGTTTAGTCGCCGAATTTAGTCACCTAATGTTGCCTTCAGCAAAGTGAGCATGAAGTGTATCCTTTTGCGTCGCCATCTTTAAAAACCATTCCATAATTCTTAGCGCCTTTGGAGGGTAGAAGAATGGTTGTTGTGGTAACAAAATGTTAACAATTACTTGCGCGATATTTATTGCTCACAAGCTGACCCGGCCACGCGTTGCTGTGGCTCAATCTGGTTAAATGGAAAGCGCACGTTTATAGTATGTTTAATTTCACAATTCTTATGGGTATACAATATATCTCAGCTGATCGATTGTTTTGCAGCTGGACACGCATATTAGTATATAATTTTAACGTCTTTACATGTCGTCACAAAGTAGAATATTTCAGGCAAGCATTTATTTCATCCGCTAGTGTCAATCGAGGAATTACAGGTAATGTTTGCCTGAAATGTCGTGCAAGCAATATTAATGCGTTCTCAAATGGTCTCAGGATTCAACGGAAATCTTGCAATGATCGATACAGAGCCTCGAGCGATGCTTTGTGCACCATTGTGCATTCATCCCAAGCAATAAGTTGACATTTCTGAAATATTTGTCCCATGCCGGATGATTTGAATATGTTGCACGTGAGTGTTTCAATGAATTGCAAGTTCAATGGGATGCACATCCCGTCTCCAGTGTCGATATTGTATTCTCGATATTGTACAAACCTTCATGGAGTGAACAAAACAACTAACCAAAGCTTCATGGAAATTGGATGAATGTTGTGGTAATGCATGAAGTTATCAATATTGTATCGATACAGTATCGATATTGTGATGATACTTTATAAAACTTTGATAAAAAACACCTTATTAATTTCACCTATATTTTGTATCAATAATGTATCGATGTATCCATATTTTATCGATATTATATCGATATAGTATCGATATTGAATTATCGATTTTATAGAAACCTTCTCGGAGCGTACTCAACAACTTTCCATAGTTTCATGGCGATCCGATGAATGGTGTAGTAATGCATAAAGGACAAACATTATATACATTTGATACAGTATCGATATTGTAACGATACATTCCTTTTAAAAAACTAAATAATTTCACCTCAATTTTGTATCAATAATGTATCGATTTATTGATACTTTAGCGATATTATATCGATAAAGTATCGATATTGAAATATCAATTCCGTAGTCCTCTTTTCGGGAATGTACTCAACAACTTCCCAAAGTTTCATGGCGATCCGATGAATGGTGTAGTAATGCATAAAGGACACACACACACACACACACACATACATTCATTTTTATATATATAGATAAAGGAGCCGACGAAATACTTCATGTGTGAGTTTGATATTATTTCGTTTTTTTCCCATCAGAAAGATTGAAATTCAAATGTTAAAAATGACAAATATAAGTTAAATAGGCAATTCCTAAGTGTATAACGGAAAATAATTCATGACTATATCTTGCTAAGACATCAAACTCGGAGTGGTAAATATTCAAAGAACATAAATATTTCTATAAATCGGTGAGTTGAATTGCTTTTCTGTTTTTTAAACAAAAATGGTGAGGCAAGTGGTTGAATTGGCTGATATGAGTTTTTGACATTCGTACGGTAGTTTTCTCTTCTGCTTGTACATTATTTGTGATAAAATGCGGCCGATATTTAATAAATGAATACCGTCAGCCCCGATTTCATCACCAAACCGGGTATTTCGCCTACAGACCTGTTCCTTTCCATTTTATTATCTGCACTAACAATTTGTAAGTAGATGTACTCTAGGTACAACATTGCACTTGGGCGTAACCATGGATTAGGTTGTAAATTGAAGCACTTCAAAACAAAGTTTGTGTAATTATAATGGAAAAAGTATTAAATTACGTAAAATGATAACCGAAAGGTGATTGCTACTTGGAATATCTGGAAATAAAGGCTTTGTAATGCTAGACGTAGGCGAAAATGGAGAAAGTCTTACCGCTACAGTGAGCATTTGGTGAAATAATAATATAATAACAATCTATGTCAACGCTCGAGCTTAAGCTAGTAGATTTGCTGAGAAAATAGTTTTTAATTAAAACAAAATATCTCCGGTGATCATCCTTTTAACTCCAAAAACAACAAAAGAACTTTTACAAAACTTCTTCAAAAATGACCGCGAGTGAAATACCCGAAATACCTCAATTTAGGTTATTGTTACTCATTTGTTTTAAAGTACCACTGTTAAACCGTAGGTTGCGACACTGTAGCTTTCGTCCGAATTCGTGCTCCTTTTAGTCATCGGGGAATTTAGGCACCTTCGATGACTAAAGGAACATGGCTAATTCCTAATGGTTAATGAATTCGGATACAGCCCTGCCTTATAACCTGCCCTTGGGTAACCTTTAGATGCCATATACCTCTCCACGACAATGCTTTTTAATATTTTATCCAAATCATCATTTCAAATCCACTGCCCAAAGAGGTGCAAATTATGCGACTCCCAGAGAATCACTTGAGCTACAAAATTATAATGAAATATAAGTTACTAAAACAGTTCACACAACTGATAGAAACATACTACTCACAAAAATTACTGTTGGTATCATGAAATGACAATAATTTTTATTTAAATAAAAACTGGGAATAGCATTTAATCTTATGCTTTAGTAAAATTGAAAGCAATTGAATAAATCACTAAAAACAGTTTGTTACTCGAATACTTTAAGACTCAAGCACTGGGGATGATTAGGCATGATATGTTGATTATGGGAACAATTAGGTAAAACTTAAGCTACATAAAAATTATTAAATGGTAAAATTGTTTCTCAACCCAAGTACTTATCAACGATTATGGAAAGTGATTGATGCAAATCATAGGTCTTGGATAATTTTTTTGAATTGCGACCAGTTATAAAATTCACTACTATCATGATTATAGTACCGAGGTTTTCTGTAGGAGATTTAATTTGTCAAAAGCATGTCAACAGTGCATGTTCGGTGATCTTCACCACCTCGCGGCGGCTTGCAAGGTATTAAGTAGATGTAGATTTGCCTGAAACAGATTAAGGTCCTGACCTATCCGTCCTAGTCTTGAAAACGAATCAACTTCGGTAGTTGCTGAAGTTACCAGAAATTGCCGCAGGTCGCATTTAATAATCAAAGCCAGTTCTTTTTCATCGATAGCCACCTATTTTCCCGCGAGGATATGGAAGGAAACCCTCTCCTCGGAGGGAGAAAATAAGGATATGCATATGACGGACGGAGAAAATAAGTCCCTTTAGGATGGTGAAAAGGTTGAAATCGGAAAGGAAAGAAGAGAAGCGGGAAATGAGAGTGGTTTATCTGATTGGATGCGAAGATACAAGGAACTACCATCGAAAAATTCTGCCTGCTCCTCCCTCATCCGCCACGATATTAGAACATTTTTCCGGAAGACGTCACGATGCCCAAACATAAATGTGCTATGGAAGAATTTGGGGAGCCAGGCACTGAATTCAACGCGTTTATCAGGAGCGTCTTAAATGGAGGATAGGCAGAGAAATCGCAATGTTCTCGGGTAATTTATGAATACACCCTGGGGGAAAAACTAGGGAGGATTGCTCCTCCGAGAAAAAAATATATTTTCCGCTCATAGACTGTTTGCTTGTCAGAGAAACTAGAGAAACTAGCTCAAAGAGGATGAGCATTTCAAAACCGGCCGTATGATGCTCATAGATGAGTGCTCTTTAAGGGGAAGAACTTTTAAAGTTTTGACAAGATCTTTGCCGTACCAAGCCCCTAGGGATGGGTCTATATCTGTCTTCCGCACTCGCCAATGTTCTTTTGCACATAGCATGTTGAAATGACAGATATTATACCTAATATACTGCATTGAAAATGTAAGCATACAGCTTCTTCTATCCTGATAACAAGATTGAAGATTCAGTTTAAGGAATATGGTTTTCAGGAGGTATAAATAAAGAAGTTCTCTTTTTACCGAAAAAATATTCTTAAACTAGGTTTAGAACGAATTATAAAAGGAGTTCATATTAGGCATGTACTTCATTTAACGTAGAAAAAATCCCATTCAATTTTAACAACCACTAAAAAAATGGCGGAAATGTAGCTTAAGTTGTTTCAACATCTTCAGACGTGAGATAGACAAAATAAGGAATGGAATCGAATTTATAGCAGATATCGATGTGAGGAATCCCTTATAGAGCTCAGAGCATTATAAATATTAGCGTAAAGGATTCAATAAATTCTATGGGATCTTTGAAAGAGGCAAAAAGTGTCATAAATTGTAGACACGCACCATAAAAGAAGAATCACAAGGGATCTGTCAGGATTATTTTAAATTGGATTTGGAATACGTCTGATACCAAACGGGGATCTCTATCATCTTCCATCTCTATGGCACAATATAAGATTTAAATTAAGAAATATGGCCTAGGTATAGCACAAACCATATAGATTTTCCCGTGAAATGGTGATGCAATCTTCTAGTAATTCAATTAGTTCCTGATACTATTATTTTTTTCGTTGCTACTTTAAAAAAAAGCTACAGTACATATGGTAGCTAATAGAAAGCATTTTAAATCAGTAAATCTGGCCTTAAGATAAATAATTCGGTCTACTTGATCCGTAATATTCATTCTCACATTCCAGAATAATGGGAAAGATAAACTCTGGTTCAATAAGGTTGCACTAATGTACCTAACATAATCGGAACCAGTAGTTCAATGAGCAAAATTAGTAGTGTCACAAAGTGTTAAGTTTATTTTCAAATGCAATATCCTTCCACAAATTAACGGCTTTTAAATTTCATTATATGTTTTGTAATGGTTGGTAAGAATTTTAATTCGGACAAATTAACAAATTAACGGCTTTTAAATTTCATTATATGTTTTGTAATGGTTGGTAAGAATTTTAATTTGGACAAATTAACAAATTAACGGCTTTTAAATTTCATTATATGTTTTGTAATGGTTGGTAAGAATTTTAATTCGGAAATTGGCGTTCCATTGTCTAGAAATGTAGCCTAAGAGGAGGAACATGAGGATTTGAAGATTTTTGAGATGGTAAGAAATTTGCGCAATGCGTTCGATGAATAGGAGGGCAAATGAGGAGGCTCTACGAATTATTGGAAAGGGCAGAAATTGTCTGGAGATGATATGGGTCTGATAGATGAATTAAAATAGTATTTAAGTTTGAATACTGCTGTATGGGGTGAAATCCTACATTGTAAAGGAAGATGATAGGCATTTTAGATTGTATTGAGATTATTTCTGATTTTGGATTGTATTGAGAACGGACATATGACGAACTAAAGAGACACAAAGCGTAGGAAAATAAATTTCAGATATGAAAAAAGATATTAAAAAGTGTCCATGAAACCGTGCCCTGGCCATTTCCACACCAGGCAATCCAATTAATATCAATTACCCAGTCTAATAAAAATTTGGGACAAGAATTAACATTCGTATTCCATTCCTTTCTCCCTTTTATTTATCAAAACCTTACGGCAATGCCCTCCTTCAGGCGCTTTCAAGATCTGACCCCCCCACAAATCCACCCTCTCGAAAGGCAACCCTTTAATGAAAGCTCACATCTCTAAAGTGAGATTCATCTTCTAACAGAGAAATCAAGAATAACCGAGTTCCGTTACCTACTCGGCTAAATGGCCCGAAGCTTGATAAGCTATATTTTACGGCCTCTCAAAGACGAAGAAGGAGCTCATTACATTAGTAAAGTTACGGTTTCACTTTAAGATCGGTATCCCGCTGATGAGTATATTCAATTTCTGTCGTTAAGTTGAGACTGAACAATGCGCCAAACAATTAAGCCCCTCCAAATTAAGGATCTCATCCAAATTTGGGTACATAAAATCGGAGCAGTAAAGCCGAAGGCGAAAGACTGTTAGGTTTCATTAACAACAAGGGCTGATGGAGTCAAAAGTTTATCCTAGCAAGCATGCTTCGCGCTTTGCTCATTGTTTGTTCACATCAAAGTTGTACTCACATGAAAGCACTACTGTGGGAAGAGGAAAAAAAATAAGTAGAAAAATTGGCTGCAAAATTTTCAATTTGTTTACTGATGAGGCCTGCTACTTGCTTGCTTGGATGCTTAGAAAAAACGTATCCAAAAATATTACTTAATGGATAAAAATGAGTTTGTCATTTCATTTTGCGGGAGAGATTGTTTTAGTAGACTACTGTGTGGAGAATAATAGTGCCGCATTTAAGCGTATACGATTAAATTTAAAATGAAACAGCTGTTTTCACTACCTATCACATTTTACGGTATTCTACGAGTGCTTCCAGCCAAAGACAAAGTTAAAAATGTTTCATATACCAGTCAACCATTATGGCGTGACAAATAAAGACAATAATTGACCCTTCAAAAATTGAAATTTTGATCATTCTAAACAACTAGAGAAATGCACTTTTGTGTTTTTCATAATATACGTTGCAAAAAATAATAACGTTCAATGCAGAGCAAACTTTTAGTTAAATATTTTAATAGTCCACCGATATGTGTTTACTACCTGCTTCTCGAGCGAAGGTTACAGATTATATTTATATTTTAATGCATTATTGAAATAATATGACCATTATATGGCACATTAGATATACGCGTCACCACGACACATAACGGCAGAAGTCGTAGGTAATAAAAAATTCCATCGTTTTATCTCTCTCCTTACTCTTGTAATACATTTAAGCTACCGAGAAGGAAAAGTAAAGATTTATGAATATGCAGATCAGTTGACAAGTTATGCTTCTCAGTAACTACTTTTCCCAGCCAGATGAGCACTTAACGTAGAACCAACGCATTCTTCCTGTAATAACTGCACTTTTATCATAATAACTCGTAAACTACGACGGGTGGGCTGGTAACCTTCTCATTTCCAAGAAACTGGGGAATCTTATATAAGGGTTTGGTATTTTGTTCGGCAGTATTTTCCAACGTAACCCCCTTTCTCCCTGTAATTTCATGTTATTTCAACTGTAATTTTCTGAAAAAGTGGCATGGAGACATATGATTCTACAAATTATAATTGACAAGAGTAATTTTTGCAAAATAAAAAAGAGAAAAAAAGTACCTTTTAAATAACAGAATTAACTCCTTAATTAAGGGAAAATGTCATATTACATCGTTCTCCATCCGCCCTTGGTCTTCTTTTCTAAAATCTCAGAAATGATGCGGCCCGGAGTTGAGCCAATAACGGCTTCATATTTCAACAAGGTAGAAAATTATTTTTTAAACTTAGTAATTTCTCCTAAATTTCTTAAGCCTGATTTGGGCAAAAATTATTTATTTTGTGAACTAAAAGAAGTAAATTATAACCTATTACCCATTACTCTAAATACGTGATAGGTCCTCACACCCAATTATCACCTCGCCAAATATGTCAAGAAATACATGTAAGCTCCACTAGCGCTGGAACACCACAAGACTCATTTTCACAGACGTCTAATGCTTCACCAATGTGTTTTGTATGTACATACATACATATTATGCATCAGATGGACTTTCGGCCACAACCTCTGAGAATTTCATACACTTCCTAATTTTGATGCAGGGTCTATTTTTCCATTACCTTGAGAAAGACTTCCGCGGTACTGAATCTATGATTTATATTTTATTGATGTTATTTCCCAAGCGTGGAAGTAAGGAACATATCATTAGAACATACACCTGGAGAATGATAGATTATGACAGTGAATCATGGAGGTAACAGCAGCAGAAAATTCAAAGTGGGAAGCATTAGAAAAGTGGTGCTACCGAAGAATGGTGAGGTTAAAATGGATTGACTGAGTGACAAACAAAAAAGTCCTGAGAAGAATGGGAAAAAAGAGAAGTATGCTGAAAACTCTAAAAAGAAGACGGGAAAACTTAATCGGCCATATCTTGAGACTCGATGGCCTGATGAAGAAAATCGTCGAGAGAAAATTGAACGGGAAAATTGGAAAAGGTAGGCCTCGTATGAGACATATGGGAAAGGTCGTGAAGGTTGTGAAGGAGAGATATTACGTTAATATGAAGAGGTTGGTCGATAGGAGAATGGAGTGGAGGGTTTCGTCAAACCAATCCTAGGATTGTTGACCCATGATGACGAGGAGAAAATAACTGTTACAGTAGCTCTGAAGATCACCCTGACGTAAATTATATCAAAGATAACTAAACTAAACCTTTTTGAAATGCTATTAAATGGAAATACTTTTCAAATACTCTAATACTACTCAATAGTGTATTAGATAAACCATTTTGTTGTATTTATTAATTTAACCATTACCTATTTTTTACTTAAAACATGCAATATCAAAATCTGTTCTTAAGAAGATAAATTGATACGTCCATAATATTTTGAAGATATATGCTTTCAAGGGCATATTATAAGCATTCATCTTTCCTCATACCAAATGCTGAAGGCAATACTATGACCATGCAATACTTAAATGAGTATCTGAGTACTGAATACTTGGTGTAAAGACATGCCCTGTCACACACACTTGCTGTATCTCTTAGTGTTCTGAGCAGATTGATAATATAAAATTACATCCATGTTGTCGGACAATTGACATTTTTCTCGCCTCCTTCTGGTTTCATATGCTCACAACCTTTCGCAGAACAATTTTTTTTAATCTCTTATATTTCATCTAATTCTATTAAGAGATCTAAATTTTCCATAATCGTTCCTATGAATTTTCACATCCATCTGTCACTTGCCTCTGATGTAGAAGCGTAGTATACGCACGCCATTTGGCTGAGAAGGCGGCTGCGAAACCGATATCAAAACCTTTAGCCGTAAACCTCACGTGAAAGGATTTGCAGACTTTGTCTATCATAATATATATAGCGAAGTAAATGAATGACGAGTTTAATTGAGTGGGAGATTCCTACCTTTTTGAAACAGTCTGCTTTGTTCAACTGTAGAGACTCCAATGCGGGAAATGCGGTTAAAAGGGACGGACACGGGCGGATTCAAAGGCACTTTCGTGAGTGGTCGTAAAGAGGAGAGAGAGAGAGAGATAGAATGCCACCAACGTTCTCGGCTTCTAGGCGCGATTCCGAAATCAGAGTCAAAGGGGTTGAGTGATTAGGCTCCCCGCGCACAATATATATCCCTTTCATCCCCTTACGATTGAAATCTCTCGCCCCCCAACCCCTTCCCCGTCCATCATGCCCCCACCCCAACGCAACCCCTTCCTCTTTCCTTTGCCTAAAAACACACCCCCCTTTCCCTCATCTCCATCTCTCACCCGTTTCCTCACTTCTATTAGGCGAACCCCAGTTTCCTTTGTTGCCATTACTCCAATCTCCAGTCCTCATCCTCTCCCCGCATCCCTTTCCTGTCAACGACACATGTGCCTCAACAAGACTATATTTCCATGAAATCCTCCACCTTACCTTCCACTCTCCTTCTCATCTTACCCCTTCTTTGAATGCGTCTTTAAGTTCCGCCCGCGTACCTCCTTCTCTACTATTCCCCGAAAAGATAGCGCGAACCAGACGAACGCCCCCGTAGAATAAGGGGAGAGAGGGAGAGAGAGAGGATGGTACCCGACCATTACAGACGACTAGTAGCCTGAGGAAGAATAAGTATGAGGATGGCAAATGGTACCAATGAAGCTTCCAAGGCGCGAGCATAGGATATTTATATAATTCATCCCTAGAATGTGTTTGATTCTCGGTTTAAAATCATTGCGAAGACAACGGAGTTTAGAACGTACTGGAGTAGGCACTGGCATGCTAGTCAATAGGTGACAATGAGGCAAATAGGAGTACTTGGGAAGTATTAGGCCCCACCTCCTCCGTACAAAACACTGCGTTTTATTCGGCCTCTTATAGACACTGTAATGTGTACTACACATAAAAAACAATGAAATCGTACCCAAGTTTCATCTCATTGTCAGTAGCACAGGAAAAGAGGGCATTCTATCGAAAGAAGAATCTACTTATAGCTAGAAATACAAGCGAAGAAGTAGGGAAACAGTTCATCAGAACATACAGCTGGAGCATGTTTCTTTACGGCAGTGAGGCATGGACGATGACAGCAGCAGAGAAGAAAAGGGTAGAAGCATTCGAAATGTGGTGCTACAGAAGAATGCTGAGGATTAAATGGATCGACCGAGTAAGTAACGAGGAAGTGCTAAGAAGAGTAGGAGAAAAAATAAGTTTGCTGACAACTAAGAAGAAAAAGGAACAACTCGGCCATATCTTGAGACACGATGACCTGATGAAGACTATCGTCGAGGGAAAAGTGAACGGGAAAATTGGAAAAGGCAGGCCTCGTATGACATACATGGAACGGGTTGTGAAGGATATAAAAGAGAAGAATTACGTCACAACGAATAGGTTGGCCGATTGAAGAATCGAGTGAAAAACTGCGTCAAACCAATCCTAGGATTGTTGACCAGTGATGATGATGATGAGGGAAAAAATTAATCTCCTAACCAGAGCCATTCACTCATAAATCAAAAATAAAAATAAGCTAAATGTGACACTCACCGAAGAAGCTGCTTTGAGATCATTGACGTCATTTACCTCCCATTCTTGACTGCTTTTAGGGGAAAGGAAGGGAGTGGAGGGGGTTTATCGGAACGTCTGCTCGCAGAGATCCTGTCGCAACCGCTCCATTGGCAGAGTCAGCTGTGTGTCCCCCATTGCGATAAGGCGAAATAGCTTCGCAGGCTCAGTGCTGATTGGACGAAGTTGATGACGGAAGAGGTCGATGCACGCCCACTTTACCGAAAGGGTTAAAAACATCAGTATTTCGCCGCTTATATCTCGAGAACTAATTGACGAATCGAAAAAGCGAAAAATTACGGGTCTTTTTATTTTACAAACTCTATCAGATTCGGCAATAAAACTAATATGGTAAACGACCCCATACAGGCAGAAATTGGCTAAATATTAGATACGCTGTTTGTAAGCAGGGTGATAGACGCAAGGATGTAGGCGATAAAAGGATATATTGCTGTTAGCAGGGGCCATTATGCTGCCCCAGATATGAGTAGCTTTGGAACAAATAAGCAAAGACCTCATATCCCAGAAACCTTTTCACCGTCGTACTTTATATGAGAAGGGCTGTCTTAATGGTATATTAATTAGCTTACAAGAATACTTTCTAAGTAGCTACATACCATTGTATTGAAATCCTCAACATGAAATGCTTTATTTAGTCATATTCAAACATTTTGGGGATGACCCAAACTCATGCCAAAACTGCATCATTCGATAAGAAAGAGCATAAAGGGAGCTTTACTAATATTCTATGCATCAGAGCAAAAATCTTTCGAACTAACCCGCTTGGTTTTTGATTTAACAGAGAACATATTGACATACTTTCCCTGAAAACAGATTTTTTTACGTGAAATTCTGTTGTCTCAGGCGTAAGATTGCGTAATATAGACTCATACTACCTCAAACGAGAACAATCAATTATTCAATAGAATCATTGTATTTCACAAACAGGGTTTCATATTACAACGCCCTAATCATCAGGTGACGAAACACATACATTTATGCAACTTTAAATTCCCGCAAGCGTTTAGGTGGAGGAGGAAAATGGAAGACGACCTTCTTGGGTGTTTGAGTGAAAACCTATTTGGATGTATTGTGATCTTGCTCTTCAAAGAAAAGATGGTTCCAAATGAGAAAGGAAAAGCGAGAGTTGCCATGTCACGTCAATCTTGGAGAGAAGCTGGGGATGAGGAGGACCGGGAGCTAAGTGAGTGAGTAGCGGGAGAGGTTAAAGGTTGACAAGAGGAAGGCATGGGAAGGGAGGATGTTACAGGAGCAATTGTTAAGAATGCGCCGATTGGCTCCTTGCAAATTTGGACCATCCAATCTGTCGATTAATATCCAAACTTACACCCACTCTTTCTATGGGTGATATTTTTGGGTTGAAAACGATTGGGTGGTAATTTTCAATCAGAGTGAAAAAAGTGTTTGTTTATGCTTCAAATGCATACATTGCTTCGCACTCGCGTTTAGCATCAGCTAGTGTCAATTTAGGCACACGTTTAGGAGAGTTGAGAACACATTAATCTTTTGGCTTAACATGGACACAAGTTACGAGTACTTAGGCTGCAGTCAATAAAACAACTTGTTGTTTTACCAAAGTATAATGAAATTGAATTATTCTATTGCTTTCGGGGTTAGGGCTACATTAACCGGCCGCGGTAACCAGATTAGATCATCGCAGATATATCAACCCAAAGGTCGTGAGTTCGAGCCCTACCTCGGACATGGATGTCACTTTTTCGTATAATCAATGTAAGGTAAGACGCTAAGATATAACTTCAGCACATCAGGCCTCTTAAAACACATTCTGCCGATTCCACTTCTATCTGCCTCCGTCCGCCTCTCTTTCCTGCACTCTCTTAGGGGTAAATCACTCACGCTTGCGAACAAAAGTGAGATGAATGATGCACTCATTAAGGATGACTGACGTTCGGTTGGGATTTGGAGGAGTTGAAGACAAGAGTGTGGGTAGGAGTCAAATGGAACAACAGTGCCTACCATTGTCTTCTCGCAAACAAGGGAGAGGCCCAAGGACAAAAGCTTCCATCCAACCGTAACCCATCTCTATGGTTATCTAACGGATTCCGTTAGATAACCATAGAAATGGTTGATTAAGAGCGGTAACAGACGGAACTGGTTTATAATTTTGCCAGTGTTATAAGAACTAATAGGACTAAGAAGTACGCACTTTTCGAAAATATTACTAATAGTGCTTCAACAATTCTCAATATATATTTTCTGAAATAAATATGAAGGAGGCATTAAAGTCATCAGAAATCAACAGGGAAATATGCCGAACCCCTTCATTGCAGTAGCTTTTGTTATTTAACATGCCGCTAACCATAAACTTAAATACTTGCATCAATCGCACCTACGTTGCAGTTGGATCTCCAACCGGACAGTTTATAATTTATAGTCGCTGTTACACTTCGCTTCTACATGAATTTCAATTACAAATCTGCACGTGGACCTCATAGAAAAAGCTAGAAAAATTTCTCATTAAATTATAAAACCTAAGGAAGAAAATACACTTTTTTATGCTTCAATATTAAGGGCGTAAAGGGACTTCACAGTGAGATGATACATATCATACCTCGCGATCAACATGTTCTTTAACCATGTTAGGGGCTGCTAGACTTGGCCTCTATTTTTGTCTATATTTTATTTTATTTCTAAAATACTATCACCTTATATTTTAAATTAAAAAGTTAAGAGTTCCACTGCACAAGACAAACCTAAAGGATAACTCCAGAACCAAGCGAGTGACGCGAACATATTTTATGATTTTTTAAGATGCTGCAGTCAAAACGGGGAGCCTTAAAATCCAGCATATTGAGCCTCTAGTTTAAAAATAAAAACACCAGAGCATAAACGGTCGTGGAATGAATGAGAGGACAAGTTTCGCGACGATAATTCCCACTGAGTTGTGTGGCACACACAAGAGACAACTTCGTCATTTCAAAACACTAAAATGGTTTAATTATTACTATAAAGTTCCAGAGCTCGAATAATACCCTAGCCAGGATCTGGGTCATTTTAACGTGAGTTATTTTCACCGAAAATCTACTCCAATTATTTACAAAGGAAATCAGAAATGCGCCTCATTAACGAGCCAACAACGTACCCCACAATACTCGAGGTACTCTGATGCCATTTCTCAAACTTTCCATTCCTGCCATATTCAGTTCGGGTGATTTTTTTAAACCTACGACAACATTTACTGCAGTCCGTTTTCATATTTTCGATAACTCTCGAGGGAAATTATACATTATGTAGACAGCTCCGTAGCAGGTCGGCTGATTCTGCATTAAAAATAACAATGGATCGCCGAAGAAAGGGAATTCACGAATTGAATCGGATAGCTTTATTTCCACGATGCTTGAGACGGATTACATTTGAAGATCCGGAAACTCCGCCGTCTCCCAGCCGTCGAAACGAATCAAAATCTCCTGTCGAATGCACTGCCATCGGGTGAGAAACATGCCCTGACGCAGCCGATAAGGTGCAGCTGCCACTCGAAAGCCGCCAAGAGATGTGTGCGATTACTTGGATTCATTGAGCGCGTAAAGCTGAATGTTAGAATCATTTGCAGGCCGAAAATGGCTTCCCTGCGTCGCGTAATAAAATCAGCCACCGTTCTCCGTTATCGGCAGCCGCATTTGGAGCAATTGGGATACATCCTTGGCTTCTATCAGCAAGAAAATCGACGGTCCAAGGTTGCGTGAGTGGTATCTGCGTCCTAACGTGTACAATGTCATTTAATGTACTTCACGATTGTTTTCAGGTAGGAATTGGCTAGGGGCTCTATGATTGAGTGAATGGCGGTCGTAGTAACGCCATTCCCTGGGCTCATGAATCCTAAATATTGATTAGAAGTCGATCGACTTTAGCATGGTGTCCCAGAGAGTCCCTCCTGTGAAGGACCTTAATTTTCCGTCGAATTTAGCTGAGATAAAAAAATATAAATTATACATAAGCAGACTGTGTGTTTGACTTGCGATATTGCGAGGATGACTCAGAGGAGGTGCGTAAAAGAAATCTTGATACACGTTCAACATTATTTACTTCATCTGTGCTGGTGATAACTAGAGCGCGGAAAAAAGTTTCAATATTGCAAAAAAAAGTCGCCTAAAAAGTCACCAATATTTTTGAAAAAAGTCTCAAAAGTCTGAGTTATTTCCGTGAGAAAGTTGCTGAATTTAACTGATTTGTTGGAGAAAAGAGCCCTGAGATGCTAGTCCAGGCATTAGGAGATTTTACTTGGAAAAATTAGAGGTAGTTCTGGAAATAGATTTATCCTATTCTTTTTGGGTGGCTGAATCCGAATTTCTTACTTTTCACCAAAAATTCACCCAGCAACCCCCCCAAATTTTGAAAATAACACTCAAAAAATCGCTTTTTTTAGTTTTTAAATCGTTTAGCTTTGATTTTGGGAAAAACTAATCAAATAATCGGAAAGTAGACAATATAAGCAACAAAAAAGGTATTCTAACATTTTGACATAGGACGAACAGGGACGCCAGCGCGCCCTGAAACATGCGCCTCGGCGTCGCGGGACTGTATGCTCCAAGTTATGCAACCCCGCTTAAAAACTCACATCGTTTATATTCGCTCTCCCGTCTCCCCATGGTTCATTTTCTTCGAAACTCACCCTCCCATCTCATTGTTCCTCTATTTCAATATCTGGAAGTCCCCAGCACCCTATCTCTTACTAAAAAGGCATTAGATGACAAAGAGGGTGGAAGTACACTCCATTGTAAAACCTTGGAAACGGTGTTTTTTCAGTCAAATTTAAAAGGGAAAATTTTGTAATATACAATACAAAACAAGTTTTTACATAGGATCAATAATGTTATAAGGCAGTTGAAACATGATTCAATAGTTCAAAACTTAGTTTTCTGCTCAAGAAATACCGAAAATGAGAAAAAAGTACTTATTTGTTGTCCATTGTACAGGTCAGGACCCCTATTTTCGGGGAAGCTGAGGTCCTTTTTCTCTTGTTTTTCGCGATAATTTTAAAATCTTCTTCTCCGCTTGATCGCAGCCGAGGATCCAGGTTCATCTATGTCATGCTTGTCTCGCTACAATGTAGGCTCATTTAATGATCATCTGCACACAATGTGACGCGTTCGCCTCGTCGGAAATTCTAGATGATCTTTCATATAATTGTATCATTTTTCCACTAATCTCCTAAACAAAATTGGAGTGCTAGCATACAGTGTAGCCCTGTCGGCTTGTCAGTAGGCCACCCGGGTTCAAATAAGCTGGTTCATAATTAGATCAATGCATTCTTTCAGATCAATCTATCCCTTTGTGAAGTCTTTGGAAACCCTCAGCAAAAAAAAACTCGAAGTGCGAGGTGGCCCAGGGAAAGGAACAATATGTGAATTTGAAATGCAAATGGATAAGTACGGGGTGAGCTCTACCCTCACCTATCCAAACCAACCTTCGGGTTGAAGCACTGAGTGAGTGTGATTATTTCATGAACGGTGGAGCAATTGAAAGAATTCATTGAAGTTTCCGGAGCTATTATTAAAATTTCGCAGTAACAATTGTTAGGAGCTTACATTTTACAGTACATCTCTGCTCCGTGTAGTACCGCGTGAAAAACACAGATGCGTCCAACACAGAGTTAAAAAAATGTGATCACAACAGCCAAATATTAACTTAGGCATGCGGTTTAAATAAAAAGGCCCATATAAGTCTCTTTTAATCAGAAAAGTCCCGTCACGCCAAAAAAGTCCCAAAAAATCTCTAAGAAAGTCATTAAAAACTGTTTTATTTGATGAGAATGGTGAAGATTTGTATTTAAAACCACAAAAGTCTCACTTCTACAAAAAGTCAAAAGGCTTTTTTCCGCGCTCTAGTGATAACCTTAATTTTCTCCCAGTATGAAATAGGTTTCCAATTACAAATGGACTATGTGATATCCCTAGTTATTTATATGCATCACGAATGTATGCCATGCAACGGCGCAAGGAGTTCATCTTTGTGAGATAAATACCAACTTCTAAAAGTTCTGTTCTTGGAATAAGCATTCATGGAAAGACCTAACAGACTTGATCACACCGCGAATCATTCAAATTAGAGTTAATTAATTACGTCAGATTTGACAAAGGAGTGGCTAAGTCTGCTTCAGCAATTAGCTAACCACCGTAGATTCGTTTTAATAACCAAGCAAAGAAGACAAGAAAATCTATAGAATTATTAGCAACTAACCATATTGAACGGCACGAGATGGAGTTCCAGCGTACTCAATCGTTCCGAGAAGAAATCTTGATACACGTTCAACATTATTTACTTAATCTGTGCTGGTGATAACCTTAATTTTCTCCCAGTATGAAATAGGTTTCCTATTACAAATGGACTATGTGATATTCCTAGTTATTTAAGATTTCAACGATAAGTTTTAATCCCCATCACTAAAAAAACTAGGCATCACCATGTTGGGGTTACCAGGGGTTTTCAACGACCATCTCATAGCAACAATTTGAAAATTTGTATAGACGTGGGTTATTGTTGCCACGTGATGCCTAAGAGGGTTGTGGTGTTTCCGCAGTCTCAAAATTATCCAAATTATAATTTTAAATTCCATTTGCCGATTTTCGTGAGAACCATTTCATGCCTTCAACCGTTACTTAATGGATGATTCGACCTCAATAATGTTTTTCCTCTTTTTTATTCCTAAATATTCAGTCCGGTTGGAAAATTGTTATTACAGTTTCGGATTTCAATTCTAGTAAGGAATAAAACCACGCAACTCCGTCAGTATTTTCAGGTAAAAACACGATCTTCAGAAGAAATTCATAATTCAACGCAAACATTACTTGGTAACGTAAAACATCAATGACAATGATAACTTCGTCGGTTGACTTAAATTGCATATCAACGCCATTTCAGGATAATAAAGGGAATTAAAAAAAAAAACTATGTGATTGATACGGCCGAGGACAACCGCCCTTCACGTCAAGGCAAAAATTGCCATCGCCCCGTATAATATTTTTAAATATAAATATCACCACCCTTGTCACCTACTCTTCGCCCATATTTCTCATAAAGTTAAGAGTTCTGAAGTGTAAAGCATATATCATCCATTTCTCCGCATTAATTTCGTACACACTTTCCCGACGTCCGCTGACAAAGCGACGTGATATCTTCGCCCGCATCTCGGCACAGCCGAAGAAATAGATGAATGCGGTGCCGCGTACTCGTTAAGAAAAATACATTTTCGAAAGATATCGCCGAGCATGACAAATATCTTTCCACCTAGCATTCGAGTGTCGTCCTCCGGTGACGTCGCCAACCTCCCTCTCTCTATTCCTCACTCCCCCACCCCCGAGCTTCAGCACCGCGTTCCCCAAAAATTCTCCAAGTCCTTCCCCGACACCCTTACAACCTTTCATACTGGTCCCCGAAAGGGGGTGGGAAAGGATGAAAGATAACCCGACCCACTTCTTAACCCCTTTTTTTCCACCCAAACCCCCTCCATTTCGCACTTCGACTAAAGTCTTTACTCTTTTCCATCATTTTCATCTCCACCTCCCGAATCCTACTCTCCCCTCCTCTTCCCCCAACACCTTGCCGTGTGCACACACAGGGTCGCGAGCGACGCCCACATCACAGGCGTGTTCCCATGACGCGACCAATTTCGCGAGTTCCCAAAAGAAAAAGAAGAGGAGACGCACCCTTCCTCTCACTCTCCTTACGAAGCAGCCCCCATGCCTTCCCAGGACACGGCTCCTAGACACTAACGCGGGAGAAAAAAAACATAACCTTCCTTTTTAATAAACGCGCATAACATTTTTCTTACCCTTCCAAAAGACTTCCATTTTTACCCGTTTCTCCCATCCCATATTGTTAAAAAGATTTTTTTTTTTGGTAGAAAATGGCCCCCATCCCAAACCCATACCCTGTTCTTCCCCCATCAACCTTCTAGGATGGTGGTGCTTCCTCTACCATGACGACAGCTGCATTCCCCAACGCCTCCGTTCCCCCTTTTCCTTCACAGTCCTCCCCTTTCCTTCAAGAGCCTTCCCTGGCGAAACGACCCCTTTTCAATTCCCTAGAGCTTCCTTAGGCCTTCCTCTGATAATAAGTTTTTCCCCATCTGATGTGTGTCGAAGAAGTAATTATCGACGTTACTAAGTGATCATTGCATAGTAGCAACAAAAACAACTAAAAAATCTGGCCAGAGTTTACATGAGTGTTTAAAAAAAATTATTATTCTAGGACGATTTTATACCATAAGGTTAACTGCTGTTGTTACTTTATTTAGATCATAAGATACTGGAGTGATGAAAAATTTCTGTCGCCAAAACAAATCACACAAAACATCCTGAAGATGGTTCACTAAATACTACCGAGCGTTAACTCATCTTATTCAGCAGAAACACTCGTAAAGCTTAATGAACTAATTAATATATTTAAATAATATATTTGTTTGCTTCGTTCACTATCGAGGGCTTGTAAGTAACAGACATTTCCACTATATTCCTGGTATACGTGCTGAGTACTCTGTTGAGAGCACCAAGTAGAGTGCTCTCTGGAATGCTCAGGACAGAGTGTCTCCGTAGTACTTTTCTAAGAGGGGAATTAGTAATTACCAAAGCCAAATTTTTCTCCGCCATTGTCGCACTCCTAAAAACTCCGTCAAGAATTAACTAGCCTTCGCCCGCTTATTGTGAGTCCTCCTCAAGTGTCGTAAGCATAGGCTAGGATGAAGCGTAGCAACATAGAGGATTGACTCTAGTATTCAACAGTTTCTTCAGGATGTAACAGGAAATATTTTCCCTGACCAAATTTGCTGAAATAAGGAACCTTAGGGCGTAATGATAATAAGTTATGATCATGAAAGGTGTCTTTTTGTTGTTTTTACACTTTTTCCTGTAAATAGATTGCCATACCCAACCCAACAGGTGAGGTTATGAATTAAGCTTGTTCTTCCATTCTAGAAGGGATATAAATTAAACTTCCTCTCTTCCATATTTCTCTCTCTCCTTCCTGATGTCTTCATGCCTCCGTCGACATCCTCCTCTCCCATTCCATTTTTTCCGACACTTGATATTTCTCCAAATACTCCTTTTCCTTGACGGCACCGGACGGAATCCCCAGTCTGACGGCATCTCCTCATTAAATACTCCAGGCGATAGAGAGTCGAGAAGAATGAATTAGGGGGAGCGTAGAATAGATGCAAGAAAGGGAGAGGTGAAATAAGCTTCCAGAAGGGGGGTGAAGAGAGCAAGGGGAGGAGCTTGGGCGTGAAAGGATAAATAGGGGGGGTGCATGTACGAACCCGTCCGTATTTCATGGGTCTTGAAACTTGCGTTCGGAGCCGCCTCCCGTCAGCCAAAAGGGATCTGTCTTCCTCGCGAGGGGCCTTCATTCATCTCTTCCCAGGTTTTACATGCCCGTCCTCATCCTAGCTCGGCTGTCCCCCCCCCCCCCTCCACCTTACCATAACTTCCGCTTTTCCTTCCGAGCGTTACCTACTTCCATCTCCCTACCCTCCTGAAGCCTTTCCTCCCAAGCCATACCTCTATAAAAGCCGCCAACTTCGCCAGCCGCGACGTCTCCTCATCCCCATCATCCCTCACTTAAAAAAAAACGAAATAAAAGGAGGTATTTCTCCCTTGAAACCTACCTGTCCATTCGCGTTCCCTACTGTTTCTCCTCCCCAGTGAGGCGGGAAGAAAGACGATCCCTTTCCTCTAAGCACGTTTTAAATGGACGACGTATTTTGATCCTATTAGATGCCAGTATCCTGAGTAGACTACCACGGGCGCCAGGCGCATGGATGCCCGCGCTCTTGACGATAGCGTTACGTCAGACTTTGGTCTTCCGGCAGCCTGGTCATAAACGCCTGTCTGAGCTTACTGGCCGAAGGGAATAGAGCGAGGAAATTCTACGGACGTTCACTTCATAAGCCGTCCTATGAGACGACTCAGAATTATGCCTGAAATATGAAAAAATAGGCACGCTCATGCAACAAGCCGAGAGAGAAGTAAGCTGTCCAAATCACGGCAATTTAAAGGTACCTAATTATTTATTTCGATTTTTACTAAGAAAAAGTGCATCTAAGGTACATTTTTACCCCTCCCAAAGCCTAAAGAACAACTAAAACACTTAGGTAGTAATTCGTACATAATGAACTTAGGTAGTAATTAGTACTCATGCAGCGTTTATGCTTGCATAAAGCTTCTCCTAATGTTTGAATCGAGACGCACCTGGTGGACCAGTACTCTAGCCTCCGTGTAAACGCGAACCAAGTGGAAACTCAAAGGATTATTAACAAACCCAACATGGCACGAAAGTGACAGTGGTATTTTTTCGGAAGGGAAAGCAATATGCGCTGTGAGATGAAAGGTGCCGTAAGAAAATAATTCGTTCATTTCTCCAAAAACCAACCATAATACGGTATGGCTCGATCACCACTTGCCGTTCTACTACCTAAAATGCGTTACAAAATAACTGTGAGGATCACGGGAAGATGTCAAGCCTACCTGTCACGTCCACGCATTCCATTTGCTGGCATGTGTACACAAAACCAGTCAACACATTTCTTTGTTGCACGGAACACATTGCTGTTTGTATTTTATATAGGAGATAATCTTCATTTATCGAGAAAAGAGACTCAATCTAATTACAGCAGAGAATTTTCGACGTTTCAAAGATTCAACGGTTCAAGAAATACATATTCGAATTTTTAATCGAACCTCATCTCTTTTCCTAAGAAGTAATTTTAATATGGCACCCTTATATCAACTTCCGAGATTGGTACTTGCCGAAAGCTTTTTGCTCTGCCTTAGCCTTTGATTGGTTTCACCCATGACTTTTGGATATGTTTTTCTCCCTATCTCAAAAAAGCGCACCAATGGCGTTTTAATCCCAAGTGTTTTGATCCGAGTTTTCCAACAATGATGGAATAAAACTGATGTAAATCAATGAGGCAAAAATTTAACCCCTTAAATGATGAGCCTTTATTTGTTAAGTTTTCCCCCTAACTGGGTAGTTTTTTAAGTGTTTAAACAAAAAGAAACATATATTCACCATCAATTTGTAAAAATCTGAAAAAAATAGTTTTAAAAAATTTTAGTGACGGGAATTCACGTCATCGCAGTTCATTACAGACTGGTGTTAGGCTTCATACTATTCTTGCCCATTAAATCGTCTTAACTCTACTATTTTTTCTTTTTTCCTCATCACATGTACAGGAAAATGCCACGAACTTTTCATAAATGCTCTACAGTACGATCAGAAAATAAAATCAATTTTTAAGAATACACTGAGAGCAATTTCTTTTTGTTATATCTATTTATTACCGAACAAAAACAGAAATGATGCCGGATAAAGTTAACACGTGACGAAAATGTGTTATTGCAAAACAAATTCCGAGGATTATTTACGTACTGCAATACTGCGTACTGCAACGTATATTATAGGTATGTACTTACATTGATTAATTGCTCTGACTTGGGATCTACCCATAACAATAGGCAAACAGATACTCCAGCGTGTCCCACTAGAGAATAGGTAAGGAGAAAGAATTTCTGATATCTCGCACTTAAAAAAAAACTAGCCGTGTATCATTGGTTCAATGTTTCGCGCTCCCGAATATAGTAAACGAATTCCACAGAGATAATTATCAAGTGGCTTACTTAGTGGACTGAAGCAAACCGCAAGGGACATTTAAATTCGGCCTGAGAACAATCATAAGAATCATAGGAAGCCGGTGTCATAGGAAGGTTAATCGAGATTTTTCTAGTTAGTCACTCACTCTATGTACACGCTTTCCCGAAGAAGCCTTCATCTCTTTAGCTTCGGAACAAAAGTATGTGTCGTACAAATACTTTCATATCAGATCAAAGAGATGAATAAACAAATCAATATATTGCAATATTCCGGCAAATGTATCAACCGAGACAGACAGAACTGAAAATGCTGTAGTGGAATTCAAGGGCTTCGGTTTTGACTCCTGCTTTTATTTTCCGTTGATTGCATCTAAGGTTCTACAACGGTAAATATATCCGAAGTCTTATATTTCATGTAGTTACTTCCTCCTGCGAGGATTGATTAACGTAGAAATTCTCTAAAATCTCGACTAAAAACCATTGACACACCATCCCCAATACTGAATATTACTGATCTCCATTTGAGATATTCCCCATGCTGTAAATACTAGTCTTCGATCACGACGAGCCATCTCGTTAAAGTCCAATTTAAAAGCAGACAAAAAAATTTGATGGAAATTCAATACGCATTAAAAAGTGGAAATTCGATGCTGAAAGTATAAACAACAAAAATGGAAAAGCGATCGACAACAATGGAATCAATAACATTGTCGGCTATTAAATGCAAAATGCAATCCAAATTACTACGCGGTGTTTATGTTTTTCCTGAAAATGAAAACAAATGTGTGGGAATTAAAAAACGTGTTTCCCGCTCGGTTGCTCGCGCAGGCCGATACATTTTTTCCTTTTTAGACGAGCAATATTCACCTACAGATCTTATTTACTCAAGCAGATATGGAATATTGGCTGAATCCTGCAGCGATATTCAGCAGCAAAAGAGAATAAAAAAGTTGAGGCCAAAACACGGGATCAATGACCAAAATATAAAGGTATCGTGAAAGAATAAGCCAAGGAATTGTCACTACAAGCCTTTCCAGTTGCCTCCAGATCATTAGAATAGCGATGGTGTACTTCTAGTGACCCACGTTCTTTCTTACTTCCTCTCTCCAACGTGCTGTAAGATCCTACTCCACATGGAGGATGAGGATTAAAGAAACACTACAATTCCACAGTAAAAATTTTTGTGAAAAAATAGAGGCAAGTGAGGAGGAAAAAAAAATAAAACATTTTCCAATGGAATGGCAATGGAGTGTTTTTTTTCATCTTCGTCGTGAAGGAATTCCAACATGTTGAGCCCTAAACCGCCAACTTCATCCGCATGGAGAGCTGCATGAATGCCGATGAACTCGGAGAAGACAAGAATGTCGGATCTAAGAATGCACGAGAAAACCCAATACAACTTACGCCAACGACACAGCAATCTACTAATGCATCAGAATATCTCCACTACGTCCGAGAACAAGCATGAGAATCCGCGGAAAAAAACTTGGGATAAAACGATTTTTTTAATCAAAACGTTTTCCAATTGCAAGAGTGGAGAAATACTGACATCATATCGCGACGCTGCCTACCCACTGGAGAGGATTGGCAAAACTAACATGGAGTGCAAAGAACAGCTAATATGAGTTTTCCAAACACGAGACTACAATAAATGCTATACGAAAGTGCGTTTTCATTTGTTACGCCCTAAATTGAAGAAAATATCTTAAATGATTACTTGTGCCGACACGTGAAGCCATTTCTAGCCAACTAATGGATTTTATCTGAATATATTTTTCCGTTACCTTAAAGCCCTGCTAATAAACCTTAAAGATATGTACTTTGTTGGACTTTCTAAATAAATAATATTTTTAATTTTTATTTAAAAACAATTCCAAAGGAAATATTATTAAAATTTATTGTAAGAGAAATAACTCAAATAATTAAAAATGAGAAATATAAGAAGAATTCACAGAAATAAAAGAAATAATTCAATGTTCTGTTTCTCAAAGCGGAGAGTATTTTGGCAACTAAGCAAAAATATTACCAACTATCAGTTTGTAGGAAGCTTACTAATATAAACCATTAATTTAAGTTTTTCCAATTAAAATAGTTCGCAGTAAAAGACAATGGAATAAATTTAATACATACTCGAATGCGGGAAAAGGCTTGGTTTAGCACCGGCCTTTATGCCTAGCGCAGTAGAACACGACACCGCACCGCAGTAGAACACGACACAGAAGAGATTAAACATTATCCAAACAGAAGGTCGGTTTGGTAGACGAGAGAGGAGGTTACTTAGTAACCCCAAACAACATGTACAATATATGCATCAGGACAGAGGGGTACAGTTGCTCTCCCGCAAGGAGACAAAAATAAAATCGAAAAATAATTAGTTTTGAAAATCTAACTAAGGAGGGTAAGCTTCCTGCAATTCAAATTTTTGGTATACTGCTTGATATGTTTTTCAGGGGAAAGGAGCCTCAGGGAAGCATTCAATAATCACAGGATAGTTGTCGGGAGTCCTGATTTACTAGAAATATCCTAGAATCCTAGAAATAAAATAAAATTTTGCGGAAAACATTTTTTTAATCATTAAGCCACAATTTGAAAGATGCGTACTATCTTTTCGGGCCCGTTCAATCCGCACGGAGGAAAAATCAAAACCATACAAACATTTCGAAATTTAAATTTCACCGCTTAGTACCTACTGGCAGGTATCTCACGGTACGAAGGCTCAACTTACTTGATTATGGGGATCGCGTACAGGCTTGGTCAGACAGTGGTCAAATTAAGAGCCCTGATAATGCAGGTACTCTGCCTCGCCGGAATTAAGCTAGGTACTATTTAATTCTTTCGAAATGAATGAGACATGTTGCAGGAGGTTCAGTATAATGTTTTGGTAATTCCACTTTCTTGATATACTGATCGTGTGATTAAATTTCTGCTAAGAAAAAAAACAGAAAAGATATTGAAACTACCTCACTGAAATGAAATGCTCGCTCATTCACTTTAAGTGATTCTTACGCATTTTCCATCGTGATTCAGCGAGAGGGGATTTGCTTGTAAAAAAATATTACACATTTTTTTACCGCTGAATTGTTTTTTAAATGGCTAACGTCTTTTCTCTCTTGATTTCATCTTACGTTAAAACGAAATAAGTACATATTAATTCAGTAATTCGCAAAAGCTCCAATGCATCCTCTATTTGCAACAAAAGGGTAAACAAAATATTCAGTTACACAGTAGTGGTATTGGATGATTTCGGACGTCGCAACCATGGAAAATTTGTTCATGGTGATTGTCAATACTCTATTCTAGTTTTATTATTTGCCCTTATTATAAATGTAGAAGGATCTCTTAAAGAGGCTTTGGCTAGGTCACTGCCTATGTTCTCATTTGTCTAATGCAAACGAAGGAATACAATCTCCCTATGTTATTCCCCCCGAACTAAGCTTTTGTAAAGGAATATTATAAATATAAAATAAGGAAATAATCTTTTGCGAAGAAAAAGGTAGTCTTCACCACTAATGAATCAAGGAAGCTATAAGTTCGGGATGACACCAATTAACCGACCTTCGTGGCCTAGTTATTTCCGAATTTAAACTTGACTAATTCGCATCGTTAATTATAGGCATGAGATGTAAAGATGGCAAGTCAGCGAGAGAGGAAAATTATCTTTTCCATCGCTTTAACCCTTACATCCTTATACTCTGCCCTTTTTCTCACCCTGAGACAAGAGAACGACAGATATAATTGATTTCGCTGAAGGTGATTCGAAATGCGAGGCGTTGGCATGTACGTTCTTGAATCCTCCCACTATTTCGAGGAAAATGATGGAGAAGTGAGGAAATTTCGTGTCCCCTGAGGTATTCACAACCTTTCTGCTTCCCTCTGAGTCGTGCTTCCTGGTAGCTTTCAAATGACTTTCCGTCTACACGAATTTAGCTAAGTAAATAACAAACACACCGGGCAGAAAACAGCAGAGAAACGAAAACCGAACTACGAGTGCAGATAAACTAGTAATTACCCGCCAAACGAAATAAATACAATTCATTCTGGCGCACAACATTCGAAAAAGTGTGGAATTACGACTGCAGGAACAATTTCTAAAATACGAGAGCGTTAAAAATAAACTATGTAGAACATGAAATAACCGCGCAGGTAGAGATGAGAAAAAAATTCGAGGAAATATAAACAACCTCTTCCCCGCGGCTGTTTACACCAATCTGTTATATTGCTTCAATTTAACGTATTTCCGTAATTCTGTTTTACTTGGTCGAAGCATTGAAGAATGATACCTAATTCGGTAACAAATACGAGAACAAACTGTGCAACATTCTTTAATAATCTTTTTTTGAGAAGACTCAACACATGAGAAATGCAGAAGTTAGAGAGAGAGGAGCCATTCACCAATCGCATCGAAAAAAGAGATGCTTTTCATATGTACACAGGGAATGATATCTATACTACTCCACGTAGGACTTTAGCTTAAACTAAAATATTTTAGGCATGACTAATGACTGCTCAAATGTCTTCAGCATTGTGATAACCTCCTTCTATTTTCTCCGATAATGAAATTGATATCAAAATACATCTACAACTACACATTACCCTGCGAGCTACCACAAGAGTGTTTGGCATGGGAGAAAAACAACTATTTATCAATATTTTAACAAAACAGTGTAATTTATGTGCATAAATATTACTCTGAAAGATTTTAAATAAAAATACTAAGGATTTTAAGCAAAATTTTATGTTAGCAACCTACATTTACTGCCGTTTGAGTCACACAATTTCTATATCAATATGTATAATTTAAAATTATCCACAAGAAGTCCTAATTAATTCACTACATTGAATAACCTTAAAGGAACAACTAAAATTTTCTAATTACAAGAATATGATTAACGTGCACAGCTAAAAAGTAGAAAAATTATAGCTCCATACAAGTTAATTCTCAGTTATACGAGATATAAATAATCGCAATGCAGAGAAAGCTTTAAAGAAATTGATATCCCGGGCTTTGCTATAAACGCTAATATATTTGCATAATAAGGAGCATAAAGTTTAACTAGTAACCGCGGTTGCTGGGTTGGCATCGCACCGCGGCCAACATAGCCGGTCTATCAAACCAATAGAGACAGATTCGAATCTCGCCTCGAGTTAGAATGATGTGTTTTCATAAGACTAACTTTAATAAAGATGTAGAGATATAATCGAAACTATTCGGAGCATCTTAAAAATTAATTTTACCTCTGAGGCTGAGCAAGGGTCTAAAATGGAGTCGAAAATTAGCTGTTCACAAGGGGTCAGTGTACACATATTGCTGATAGGAAGCAATAAAAACACAAAATATTTATACCCATCATTTCATCATTATTTTACCTGTTCTGCATATGACACGAAAGAAAAAATAATAGTGAAGTGGATGTAGTGAGTAGAGCATAGTCCTCAAGCTCCGAGGGCCCCGATTGGAATCTCGGCTACGGCAACCGACTCTTATTTAAGTGCCGTTTAGAGTAGTGATGGGCAACGTGTGAGCGAGTCAGCTCAATATAGCGCCTCTGTAGATTTAGCTGCGAGTCATGAGAGTCGTATTAAGTGAGTCACGGCTCCCTCCGCCATCGCCACACACAGCTCGCAACGCTCGCTCGAAAGAGTCTTCAAACTCACAGCTCAATAGTCTTCGAACTCACTCCTCATAAGAGTCTCCAAGCTAACCGCACTAAAGAGGCTTCGTCTCATGGCTGCAGTACGAGTAAAAGAAGTCCTTTGCGATCGAGTAGTATGAAATGTTTCCATGAGTTCTATTAGGAATTTGATGTTGGAGCAATAATAAAATGAATGGCTAATGAAATCTAAAGCAGACCAAATTGTTGCTGGTGGGAGAAATAAACTGGCAGGGAGAAAAGTGTCGCAGATTTAGTTTTAAAATGCTAATTTGTAAAGAAAAAAAAAGTGTCACCATTTCTATGCATGTTTGCTATTATTCTTAAATAAATGTCTGTAGATTATATTACAGCTAACAATCCATTTTCATTGTAGCCACCAATCCCTCTTTTCTTTCCTCCCCTCCTTCTCCAAACGACTTCCTCTCTCTCCTTTCCTCCCTCGACCTTCCCCTCCCAATCTAAATGGCTCCAAGGGGAGTCACTATGAGCGAGCTGCTCGCTGAAGTGAGCGGTGAGTCATGAGTCAGCTCATCTAAAAGAGTCATATTTCATATCACTAGTTTGGAGAGCAACCGAATTAAGTACTCCGTCCGCCGGATAGACCTCAAGGAGTGATCCCGTTAGCGTGATTCTATGGTTAAAAGTAGGCTAATGCCGACGCCGGGTTTCTCTCCACTCATTACCATCCTTGCACCTTTCCTCCTCGGGGCCGATTGTGTAACTTTACGGTCGAACGTAAAGAGACGGTTTCCGTGGTTTTGTGGGTAATTCGTCGAAAACAATTAAAGGCGCAGTTGTGTAACTTCACGGTCCAAGATTTTTCGGCTTACAATCGAAGGAAAGACGTCGACTGCCAAGTACTCGACGTTACGGCCATTTTCAATCGTAATAAGGTTTGTTTTTGTTTGCATTTTAATGCATAATTTCAAATGAATCGTTGTGGAGATCTTTGTTTGAACTATTACGGATTAAGAATGTAATTTAAAGTATCAAATTGCATAAAAAGTTGTGAATTATGTGATAGAGTAATTTAATTAGAATAATTATAGCAATGTTGAGTATGTCAATGTTTTAGCAATGAATAGGGATGATATCAATATGCCTTGTTATTACAATGTTTTAAATGAACTGTGCTGGATTACTTGTGTTTGTGGTATCTTTACAAATTGCAGAGAAAATTGTAGTCGGCAATGATTTCGTTGTATAATAATATAATTATTATATAAGTTGTATAATAAAAAATAATTATTCAACGTTATAATCATGAATAATTTTGCGGACATTATTTTTTAACTGCTAATGCTAACAGCATTTAAGAGCTAATGCTAAGCTCTTTTACTGCTATATTCAATGAGCCAAATCGCATCGATACACAATCACGCGAAGGGTAAGGAATGTAGTGTGCAACAAAGAACAGCGAGCGCGTAACGATTTGTGTTCGTCGACACGGAATACACGCGTTAGCAGAGCCACCTCAACCCCTGTCTGCCGCGCAAGAACAGACCTGGGAGGACAGGGAAAGGAAGTCGTTTTGAAGCGTAAGAGATGTTGACAGCGGAGGAGGAATCCCGCTCAGCCCCCCACTTCCCCGTTCTAATCAAAAAGGTGACCGTGGCGTGTTCTCTCACACTAGAATAAGGGGGGAGGAAGGTTTTAGATTCTCTCGCCTCAACGGCCGATTTCAGAGGGGGGAGGGAAGGGGAACGATGAGAGGGATGCTAGAGGGAGGTCGGGGGTGTGTGCTCGAAGTGGTGGGGCTGTGTAATCCGCGAGACGCCGCCCCTAGCTTCCTCGTCGCGGTGCCTGCTCCTCCTTGGGAAAAGGCGTTTCTGGGTAGGGGGAGTAAGAGAGTAACTGGGACGATATTGGGGAGATGGCAGAGCAGGGTGGGCGGGGGGAGACTTTACGCGAGAGGGCTTTCGCGCCTCCCAGGGCTAATGAAATCACTCGAGGAGAGATTTTCGGAAAAGATCGAAGCGGCATCTCCCCGGATAAGCTTCGAAGCAGTTGGGGTAATCTCGTTTCACGGTTGGTTGGACGTGTATTTAGCGAGGGTTTTACAGAAATGCTAGGTGGTGAAAGACAAGGGGGTCCTCGCTCGACGTCACGGGAGCGACCCCTCACCTCCCACCCCTTGCCATCTAATTAGCAGGAGTTGTCCCGAAGACTGCATCTACGACCTTACCTCTTCTCTCGCCGCCTCTAGCAATGCGCATTGTTTCGCTCTCTGCCAATCTCTCCAACTGTTTTTATTTTGTTTTGAGGGATGGGAAATCCACGCCGAGTATCTGATTTATGAGGCAGTCGGTCGTCGAATGGAGTCCAGTGGCTGTGAGCTAGTCAAACAAAGACGCAAACAGAAGGAGTTTTCCTAATAATGAATGCATCCACGGGAAGAGGAGGATGAAGAATTAAAGTGAAAGGTTTTTGGTTCCTGATTGAATGACAAAAACAAGGAGGTTAAAATGTACCATAGGACCTTTGGTACGCTAGCCTATGGGTGGGATTGAAGCCAGAATAAGGGTGCTTGGGAAGGATTAGACCCCACCATCGCGGTACAAAAGGTTTTATACGGCCACTCGTGGAGGCTCTATATTTATAAAAACATAAATAACAATAAAATCGCACTCTAATTTAATCGTCCTGCCGTCAATCTTCCTGAGGCTATTTGAGGGTGGTATTGATCCATTTTATTCCCCTGAGGGGTTGTGTTTGAAATCGTGGGAAATATCACTAATAGGTAACCAAGGAGTCACGTGATACAAACAAGAATGGTTTCATAATATAATGTGTCTGAATCGCTCTTTACAACATCATTAATTGTTTTCCCTTGAGTTTTTCTCATCTATTCCAACTAAAGAGCCCCCAGTTGAGATATAACACAAGTGTAAACAACGAATGAGGTTGTAATCAGCGGTTTTAACACACCAAATTTGCGAAGCATTCGTATTTATACCACGAGACTCCTTGGTTACCTATTCGAGATAATCCCGACGGTTTCAAACACAGTCCCCCTGGGGATTAAGAATGTCACTAAAACTGGTTCGATTTTACCTGTTTAAATTGCATATTTGGCGCTTGTTGGCATTTTTGCGCAGTGTCCTCCGTTTCTTTTAAAAATGCATTACATTATGAATGAAAGATGAAATGATGAATGGTTAATGAGTACTGTTTGAATACACTCATTGGAACGTCATTTGTAAATCAACTAGATTTAACCGGTAATTTTAACGTATTGCAGATGGAACTCGTGTATATTTAGGAATATTAGGAGTCGTGCGCATTTGAGGCGTGTAAAGGTGAGCTTCGAACTATAACTCCGGCAACTGGACGATAAGCAATGCCACGTGAATTCATGCATAACATATAGGTATCTAATATTTTCAGGGTTTCTGATTGGCAACTTAGCCCCTCATGTCTTAGTACCGCTTCAACACGTGCATAAATACGAGGCTTCAAAATACTATGATTTCCCGAGATCTCTAAACCCCCTTCTAGAAATTGCTGAAATGGAGAACATTTTTGAAACCTTAAAAAATGCATACGGATCTAAAACAGAAATCACATAATTTCCGCCAGCTGCTCCTGACTCCGAACTGGCGCACGTCCCCGCGTTCGTAGGGAAGGAAACTCTACAAGGGGGCGTTTGTCTTCCGGAGAACTTAAAGTCTCCTCCTCCGTTATAAATGTCTCCGACACATTGCAGCTCTACTTCACCCACCTTGGGCGCGGCATCTTTCAAGATTTCAGCCGCTCCTTCCTCCTCTTTCTTACATCCCCGTCTTCCCTCCCTCTCTCTACCAGATAGTCCGCTGTTACCATTCCCCACAATCCCTGGCCTGCTCTCCACCGCCCGTCGGGGAAGTGTCGAAACTTCTTCAGCCGTTTGTCCGGTGGGGTCCCCTTACTGGCTCGATCATTCCTCATACTGCCATACAGTTTACTCTATGTTCTGCTTTACTTAAAGGCAAGAGATAAAGTGCAGCATCCCTCAAGAAGGACTGAGGGTTTCAGAGATTCATTCAATGAAAGGCGTAAAAACACGCCAATATATTATTTTGACCGCTTCTCATATTTAAGCAGAGGGCGTTAAATTTATAATGTCAGGCTTTCGCACGATTTAAATCGAAGTAATGTGATTTTCGACGCATCTCAAACGTTGAATAAACTGAATATTTAATCATTTAAAGACAGTTTATCGTTGAAAAATTGTGCATGCATGAGGTTTCCGAAATTTTTCGTCACGCCAATATACGTATAACGTCAAATTTCTTCAGTCCTTTGGATTTCTTAGGCAACATAATCTTTTCTTTTAACTTCATCTCCACTCCAACCAGTATATTTTCCTTTTCGTTTCCGTATTGATGTCCCTAAAGCATTAATTCTATGCCCAAAGACTTCCTGAAAACTGACGACATTTTTGCCTTCTAATAGCGTTACGTAACTTAATACATATTTTGACTTATTCTTCTCCATACCCTCACCCATTACCGATATTTCCGATTCTCTCCTCCGTACGTATATCATATTCATGTACCATATTCATATTCTTGTATATTTTTAAAGTTTAATAGTGATGCATAAGGGGATATCATAAAAACTTAGAATAAGCTGTCGCGGTTGAAATATTAAATAAATACCATATACTCCAAGGAATATCTAAACTATGAAAGGGCCCCCAGCCATATCCTTGTGCTCAATGAGAACACAGAGAATTTTATAAGACTTCATTGATATAAATGACTATATTGACATAAATGGGATAGAATCTTGGTTTCGGAGGGTGACTTTTTGTTTAAAAAGACGTACAATCACACCAACGCTAATCTTTTCAGCGACTTAGTTACTTTTTATTATTATTCTTAAAGAGAAAGGCGGTCCTTGCAATCCTCCTTTCTCTTTGAAATTGAGGGGCCGGCCGATGATGGTCGTTCCGATTTTGCCAAAGAGGGTACACAACAGTTAGCAGGAATTAAGAAAATATTAACAATAATGTAGGTGTTTTTTAAAAATGGATGCATCACGTGGCCATCCATTTGTTCTGTCTTCCAAATTATTTTATCACGCCAACGGTCCTTGACAATTTTTATCATTTCTGCCCTCCTTTCATGTTCCATGAAAATATTAACAATAATGTAGGTATTTTTAAAATGGATCCATTTGTTCTGTCTTTCAAATGCATTTATTAAGGCCAACGGTCCTTGACAATTTTTATCATTTCTGCCCTCCTTTCATGTCAGACTTGAAGAAAAAAATAATTTTTCTAACGGAGGAAATGTCACTGGACACATTTATGCGAGAACGGGAAACAATAGAAATGGATAGCCTCCATTTTATAATACCGATCTGTTTGCAGTAGCTCTGTCGCCGGTTCAACCCTTCACCATACGATTATTTCGCCTCAATACGCTCTTCTCTCCTCTTCTTCCTTATGACATATGTCATGTATGACCGATTCTTTAATAACCTGATCCAAGCCCACGACGTTTTCCATCATCGACTCAGATATTTTAGGTTTCCCCCACCCATAGCAACGGACGGGCCTTAGGCATTCGAGCTAGTTAACCCCGGGGAGCCGAAATCATTCGTTGCTAAATTCGGCATTCAGACGATGGCAAACGCCATTTCCTTCCCTGGGATTTGCTGGGACAGCATCGAGGAACGGGAATGATATGCGCCCCGCGATTCTGATTTCCGTGGAGCAAACTCGACGTCGGGGAATGGAGTAATCTGCGACATCGGATGGCATGTGAAGCTCGGGTAAATCGCATGAATACGTCGCAATCCCCGACATGAAATTTCGAGACTGCAAATTTTGCAAAATAATTTCCCTCGACAGTCCAACAATAGAATCAACTAAGGTCGAGAGTTACAGCATTAGCATCTCCCAATAGATGCCAAAGCCAACTTACAAATTAATCACTGTAGAATTACGTCAACTCTTGTTAATTTTAGTACAAACTTTATGAGATGTTAAAGGTATAAGATTAAAGTTCTACTGTAAAAATCTGCAACAGAGTAAAATTGTAGCCTTCAACTGATTACGTACACTGCAACATAACATTCTCAGGAAGAAATTGCTATATCTGAATCCATTCTTTCAAGACATGGCTTTGTTAAAGGTAGGCAATCAGTCTGAGCAAAGGGACGCAATTACAAATTGACAAATCGCATATTCTACCCGTGAATAGCAATAAATAACTTAATTTGAATTATATTAGTGAATCCATAACATGGAATTTGCCGATGACCTAAAAGTCATGAAAAAGAAACAGATTTAAGAGTGGCTCTAGTTAAACAAGAAAAGATAATGACCAGATATCATTTGAAGGTCAATAAAACTACGAATAAAAAACTAAGGTAGTGGTATGCAGTAGAAGAGATGCTGCCAAGGCCAATACAAAACTCGGGAATAGAAAACTAGAAAAGGTGAAAGAGTATTGCTACCTGGGAAGACGAAATGGAGACATAGGTGAAGTAAGAAGAAAATCGTCGGCAGAATAGTCCAGAAGAAAAGGTCATTTTAGAACATGAATAATCTATTTACAAATGAAATTACAAGTTTTTAAGACTGGAAATGTTTCATTAGAACTTACATCTGGAGTATTCTTCTTAATGATGGTGAGGCATTGCTGGTAACAGACCATAAAAAGTCAAAACTGGACGAATTTGAAGTGAAGTGTTACAGAAGAATGATAAAGATAAAACGAATCGATTGAGCAATAAACGAAAAAGTCCCTAGAAGATTGGAAGAAAATAGAAGACTGATTACAACTTTGAAAAGAAGGCGTAACAATATAATTGGCCAAATCGAGAGACATGATCACCTGATTAAGACAATCGCCAAGGAAAAAGTGAATGGAAAGAAAGGTAGAGGAAAGTTTCATATGATATATAGGAAGTGATGAATGTGAACGGGAAGAATTACTAAGTTAATAGTGAAAAAGTTAGCTGAAAGGAGAACCCAGTGGAGAGCTGCATTAAACCATTCTTAGGATTGTAGCCTTTTAAAGATGACACGAAATTAACAAAACGAACATTAAGCTCTCAACTAGTAAAGAAAGGCTACAATTTCTCGCATCCATTTAAATTCATTCATTTCTACTATGATAACTTCAATCACTGTGTTTCCACCACATCCATTGTCACTCATAAGATACAAAACATAGGGACCCCCAGTCGTCTGTGATTAGTGATTAGTCATTACGGCAGAAGGTAAAAAAGTACTATGTATTCCAAAATACCTTTAACATTACCATAATTGGTAGCCAATCAATTACAGGTAGGTTTTGGTTGGCCCATGTCAACCTATGCGGTTCTTACAGTCTGTACCCACACTTTTTACCTGTCTGTCTGTCCCAGTCTGTACCCACACAAGGCGTTTTAGGTCGGAAGAAACGGTTCGTGCATAAAAGAACAGGAAACGAAGAGAATGGAGGACGGGTATAAGAAACCCTGCGTCGGCATTAGACTGCTCTTAGCGAAAGGCGCCAAGGGTACCCTGGCTTTAGCTCCCACCCGACGGACAGAGTATTGCACTTGAAATGCTCTCCATAACGTACTCAATTAGGCCAGCTTGCCAATGAAAAATATACGAGCTTATGCTCTCTTCTGAAAGCACAAAGTTCGACAACATTTAATGACAACATCAGGTGAAGACGGCAACAAATTCTGATATATTTAATTAATGTGTACCTTAATAGTTAAGATAAAGTCTATGTTAGGATGCTTACAAAATTAAACTATTACATATTCGGGTAAAATTTTTAAAAACTTTAAGCAAATTTCCACAGATTAAAATCTGTGCTTAAAGGTTTACAAGTGCTTAAAGGTTTAAAAAAAGTGCTTAAACGTTTTAATATACATGGATAACTTTCACTACATCAAGCTTGGATCTGTTTGTAGTATTATTCGGTTAACGAAAGTAGTAGTCCTCTTCTCCGCATTGCGAAATTTCGCACATTGCTGAAGTAAAAGTGAACTGATTATTACAGATTAAGCCAAACCCATCAACCTTTACAAATTTAATGCATAAACCTTTTAACTCTTCCGAAATATTTCGTCTGCATAGCTTAGCAATTTAACAAAGTCATATTAACAAAGCAATCCCTTCAGCGACACAAGCAAAATTTATTTCTGACATAAAGACAACTATCTTGCCAGAAGCAGGATACGAACCCGCGATATTCCAATTTCCATGTAGACACGAAGAGATATAATTTTTCAATAATATCTCCTCCTCCCCTTCAATACGTATTTATGTTCGACATACTTATCGCTTAATTTTGGTCTCCTATTAAATACGAAAACTCTTACTCTAATATTTACGCAAAAAGGGCTTTATTCCTGTTCACACAACTCCTACATAGCTAAGGCACCATCAAAATTTTTGGAAAACACACTGACAATCTTTCAAGCTCTATTTTAATGTTTCCATACGTATATGGAAGGAATTTCCAAGAAATCATCTACATACCTAATAAAATACTATATTCATTTTACCGTCATAATGGCACCTATAATATACTGGGGTTAAACGAAACTGAGAGAAAATTATTTCATTAATTAAAGTTGCGCATAAGAATATTCAGGGGAAAAAATTACAAATGCAAGGTAAGCTCCAAATAGTCCCAAGGAGTCAGTCAAACTTAAGACCAGAAATGGTTTCTTTGTTTTCTCTGGCGAGCATCTCCCCATTCAGCCCTCAGCTTTGATTTGAATGATTATACATATTTCCAAGGCAACTATCCTACTAAACAGTCAGCGTCACCATCTGAGTCTTATAAAAGAGTCACCATCTGAGAGTCACACTGGGAACACAATGATTTCATCGACACAAAATTAATTAACATTCAATTTGGATGAAGCGTCAAATTGGTACGTAAATATCGAGGCTTTGAAAATGATAATATCTTTGCAGCGTTTTTATAATCCTATTTTAAAACCAAATGTTCCATAATAGATGACTGATAAGACGCAAACTCTTTTCTGTAACTTTTTTGAAAGTTTTCCGCCACTCGCTAACTGGCCTTGGTTTAATTCAGTCGCCGCTCATTCGGAACTTAAAGATTTAAGCACCCGGCATTCCATTCGCACCAATGCATAGGAATAAAAGAATCCCCATAAAGGCATCAAGAAATACAGCTCCAAGTAATATAATGTGGTGTAAAATCCATTATTTGACAAAAAGGCCGTCATGAATTAATTCCTTTTTAAAATATCACCGACAGCGCGATCAATCCAATTATACTAATCCAATTAGCTCTTCGATCTCTTCCTTTTTTAGGGGAAGACAATTAAAAATTTTATGCAATCCCTTTAATTGATTTCCCGTATTTTTCACATTGAACCAAAGTTTTAATCGGCTGGCTGACTCAATCGGCGGAAACTTAATTACCTCCTGATTAAATTTCCAAAATTTATTGGAAATAAAAAAGAAATCGCAGTGGATTCCATGAACACTAGCAACACTCCAGTTATTTTTATCTAAGTAATTCTTTCTGAATTACCCCACAAATATAGATTTGAAGTAAATCAATACTACTAACTTTAATAAAGGAACACCTTTCTTCCACAATTCCTTATCAATTCTGTATTTCATTATGGAAACACAAAACGTATTCATCACATATGGCAGTTACACTCGAACGATAACTTGGTCGAGTCTGTCTGTAATACGTGAAACAGCACTACATTTTTCTCAGCAAGAGAGAAGCATACAAATGGAAAATAATGAATCGCTTAGTTCGATCAACAAAGATAATTCCTTTCAATATAGGTGAACTCCACAATAACGCAGGAAGTATGCGTTCAAAAATGGAGACAATACGAGAAATATTGATGAAGGCTCTCTAAACAGAAATATAATAAGATTTAGTAGTATGTACTTAGTTCGGGGGAGGCAACCGAAATTGCCGCGCACTTTAGGATGAGGGGAGGAATTGAATACGGATACGAATTTTTCAGTTAACTTTTACAAAGACCAAAGATGTCACATTTGCTAAAAAGAAGAAGATAAATTTTCAAGTTATCGACTAATTTTAACCTCATATATTGGATAGAAACATCGCTACGAACACCAATGGAAGCCAGTACTCTACCCCACCGCCAGTCCGATCCCCTAGAACACACTGAAGTTTCAGAACATGGAACACGTAATTTAAGATGCAAGCATCTATTCTCTCGAAATCATCTCATACTAGCTAGTCACTGGCTGATAAAAAATTACTAGCTACCACTTGGATAAAATTCATTTCGTCCATAACATAATCGTTTCCCAATTTTTCATGAAGACATTTATTGTTGTCTTGATGGGTACTAGTCGACCGCGGTAATTAGGTCGGTACATCGGTTTAAAACAGTGCGATTTAGCAAAAGTAGTGGGAGCACCAATAATCCCTAATTCTCCTCCCAAATATAAGCTTCCAATTTCAAATTTTCAATAACAGAACTGCCACAGAAATATTTGTTTTTAACGCAGATCAGATTGAACGGTAAATACCATTCGAAGATGGGAAATAATACCGATCAAAATCGGAGCACCCAATTCCTTGCTTAGTAAAAATCTGCATATTGCAGATTCTTTCGCGATTGCTACCAACCAGGCGTAATATAACTGCTTTTTGCATACATGTACGGTGCACGTGCATGTGCTTTGCATGTACGTTGTATCTTTCAACCCCTGCCACACATCCTCACGGCATATATTACGCGGATGTAGTTTGTTTTTTATCTGTTCAAAAAAATTCTGATCACATAGCATGTCAAAGATAAATAGTTTTTTACTATCAGAATCAATAACCCAATTACTACTTTGGTTAACAGGAGTAAACATTACCGGTACCCTCGCCTCTAAACAACTCTCTCTTAAAAACTCACTATCACTAAATAGCATCAATCGCAGCATATTTCTAGGCAATGGTTTCATCTCCCAAGAGATTTATAGTCATCACACATTTATTATTTACGCAGTGTTTCAAGCGTGAACTACAGAGTTTTTGCTGTCTAGGCCATTTTTTATTCGAATTACCTAATGCTATAATATTTATCGTAAATTATTTTTAAAAATCGAGGCAAAAATCAGCAACCTCGGCACTTTACATTTGTAATTCCACGGCGTACCGGGGGCTCAGTAATTTCATCAGTACCGACAGAGTAATGGTATTCATAACTCGACGAGAGAAATATTTTCACGAAAAAGTTTCAGCAGCAACATCATCTATGAATACATAATCGGTGTGATGTTCCTGTAGGTACTGAAAATAACGGGAATATTTTCTAGAAGCACCTTTTATGCAAAATTTGCTGTAAGCAATGGCAAATGGTTTAAAAAGGCTATTTCAACGACAGAGAAAAGCAGTAATTCTTTCGGAAAGAACTTGGTAGGAGCTACTATCAATTTGTAACTATAACCATGCTCCATTTTTACTGTTTCTCGGCTGTAACGCATTTTGCTTTTTGTCGTAAGCATCATGCTTCTACATTTTAAAAATTTCCAATAAAATACGCTGAAATGATTTTCGCAGAGTGATATCAGGAAACAAGAAAAAACTTGTAAAAATCTTCGAAGACTCTAAAGTTTAATCACTTTTGCTTCTCTCACGCTTTAGTTTCGTTGTCCCTCCGATGTCCCTTGGACGCAGTCCTCCGTAGAGAGCACGCAGCAAAAGGCTTTCACATCGCGTCGTCCTTACTGCCTGGTGCTTTCAGAATAGAATATATTTAGGTAATGAATTCTCCATGTCCGTTGTATAACAAATAAGGTTTATTATTCCTAAATAACTGGAAAATTAAAACCTAACTTAACATATTCACAAGAATATTACATTGCAAGTTCCGAAATATTACCCATGAGGGATTTTCCTTTTATCTGACATTCCATTCCTCCTACTATAATGCTGCCATAGGGGATTTTTTCAGAATATTTCTTCAGCTATTTCCGGCAGTCATCCTAGATTTTTGAAAAATATGCAAAATTTCGTCTAAGTCGTAAGCAATGCGCTATGAGAGAGAGTTAAATGAAGTTTTTTTACGGTCGTGGAGTCCGTACCCATTTCCATCTGTGCGTATCTTCTACTCGCTGAATCTTGCCGCTTTATGAATATTCGCAACTCTGAGCGCAGACCAAGGAAAAAGCGCAATCTACATACCAGAATTCTAACAATAAATTATAATTATGTACACATCCACAACTCTTCTAGACCACCAAAAAACCTTAGCCGTGGAGGCAAGCGACATTCTATTGTGGTTTAGTTATTTTTACTTCCATCAGAGGCCAGTCCTTACAGTACAGCTCTGAAGTATTTACTTCTCTGCCAAACAATAAAAATCACTGATAACTACCGTGTCCATGCCATTACATTAGACTTTGCCACCTGCCTACCATAAGATCTATGAACCATCACTGGCGCGGAAATTCTGTGACTCGATTAAACGTGAAAATGAAAAGGTAAAATTGTGTCAATACTTGATCTGACAAATAAAAGTATACTCTATTGTCTTTTTTTTAAACTTATTTTCATTGCATATTTAACAACATTTATCTATATTTGGGAGCTAAACTTTTAAAAACTTTGCATTTACTCGAATCTGAATTGAATAACTACGACTGTATAGGAAGGAATGGAAATACCTAAAGACACGAGTAGGACTGTGCGAGTCGAGGTAAAGGTACATCAAAATTTTCGATTATGAAGAGATATAATGAGGTTCTCGAGTCTTGATCAATTGCCAGTGGGAGAGGTATAAATTAGAGAAGGTTGATTTTCTTCCCTGATTCGATGAGATTAGAAAGGGGAGGGGAAAAGAATGGTAGAAAGAGAAAAATGAATGCGGAAATGTAAAACATAAAGATTGCAGAGTTTGCTTTTGGATGGAATTCTAAGACGGAGACGGTGGATTGGGCAAGAATTAGCGGCACTGGAGAGTAGACGGCTACGATAATAGAAAGATATGTGAAGGGATCATGATGCTGTGGTGGTATGTAGTATTTGTTTTCTATACTGAGGGCCCAGAATCGAGTCCCAGCATGAACTTATCAGTAGAGATGGATCCTTTCTTGCGAGTATTATGGAGTGCACTTCGAGGACAACACTCAGACAGTCGGATGCGACTTTAAACCGCAGTCTCCTTGACGCCTTTCGTCAATAGCTTGGCAGTGATCACATCTTCCTTCGAAAAACATTTGCCTCTATCATTCAAGCCTCAAATTCTAAAATTTCTATTCTTAATTCCTCAAACGGCCTCAGCTGTCGGTTGATAACGGTTGATACGTTAGCTGAACAGGGTAGGAGATAGAAGGGATAGGTCATCGTAGAGAAAACTAGAATAATGGAGTAAAAGTCATAAACAGAGAAGAAGCTCGTCGAGCAGTATAACATGTCAAAATACCAGCAGCTGAAGTCCCGTCGATAAAGCGTCGGCCTGGAATCAAAAGACCGCGGGTTCCAATCTCTCCTATGTCATAGATTCTCCATTTACCATGTTGCGAATAAGCTAGTAGAGCGGACCAAGTAAACTTAGATATTGGGATAAAACTTAAGCAGATGGATCACCTTAAAACTTGATTCTTCTTCTACCCCATGATTCCAAGAGTCCACATAAATATATAGTAGCAATATAATTAATAGATTTCAGCGACAACCGTACCCACCTCTGATAGGCGTATTGCTAAAGATAAATCCGTGGTAGTTGAAGAAAGCGACGGAGCACTTTAGAAGTGCAACTCTTTTGTTAGCTGGGAAATCTGCCTCTTCTCCTCCATGCTTCTCTCTCTCTTATCCTTCTCCCTGCCTTCACCACTCCTTCTCCTCCCTTTACTTTTCTCTCAAACTCCCCGTAGCTTGCTCCACAAACCCCATCCACCTCTAACCCATTTGTGTGACAAACATTCACCACTCTTTCCTCCACCCCCTCCCACCCATCCTTACACGTCTATCCTCCCCTTGAAAACCGCCCTCCGACCATGCCATCCCATCTCCCTCCACACCCTAAAGCGGCCGCTTCTTTTTCCCATCCATCAAGTCGCTCGCGCTCATTATCTATTTCGCGTGGCGCGCTTCTTTTTTCCCATCACGCCCCATTCGTTTCCTCGCTCCGCCCGCCCCACCCCTCCACCCACGACTTCCCCCCCCTCTTCCGTGAAAAACCCTGGTTCCCTTCCCAACCCCCTCCCTCCTCACTCCCTATTCAGAAAACCCAATCCAGCTCAAGCCGTATGGATGTGAGGCGGGGTGAAGAATAGAGGGAGAGAGATGGGGGTGGGAGAGGCTGGGGAGCACTGAAATTCCTCTGCCATGGTGACAAAGAGACAGACGAGCACAAACAAGGGACGCCCGCCAACGACGACGACGCCGCCGTCGGTGGAGACATCTGTCGATGAGAAGCTAAATTGGCGTTCGGGAGAGGTTGCTAATGCCAAAAAGCCGTGGGAAGAGTGGGGTGAGGAGGAAAGGAGAAGGGGGGAGGCAATGAAGGGAGAGAAAGTGGGTACGGTGTTAGGGTAGGATGGGTAAAAATGAGGAATGCCTCGACGGAAGGTGAGAAGAGAAAGAAAAGAAGGAAGGAAGACAAGTAAGTGGAGGAGGAGGAAACGGATGAAAGAATGCCGAGGGCTCCTTGGATGCCTTTACTACGTAAGTGGGTCCGTGACGAACGAGATGGGAGGGGCAATATCCACTTAAAAGAAAAAAAAAGGGAAGCTCTCAAGATTATTCTCCACTCCTTCGACTCCTCTTACATCATCGCAGATTCTCTCCAGTGAAAAATTAGGAGCCGGATTTTCGTTCATTAGAAAATGATTCTCGGGTAGTTTATGGCGCAGCTTATGGCAAAATGCGCTAAAACGCAGCATAGAGAAGCAACAAATTGTCTTCCTCTCCAGAGAAATCCACATCATTGTATTAGAGCTAAGCATAGGCCAAATTTGTTAAATATTAGGAATAATTTACAACCAGTTGCGGCCAAATGCGTCTAAATCTGCATTTATTAAAGTAAATACCGTTAGTTAACAGCTAATTTAGTATTATTATCTTGGTGGAAGTGAGGAAAAAATGAGGTTACATTAGCTCAAATTCGTATGGTTGGGCAAATGGATAGAGGTAGAAATATTTAGGGAAAAGAGGAAGGGTGAAGAGAACCCGGAATCGGCATTAGCCAGCTCCTAACTTTGCTTTTAAAAGTCGTTACCTATGCTGTGACATCTATCTAACATCACATAAAAACTGCAAATACCACCCAAGTTTGACGTTCATATATTTCATCCGAGTTATCGTAGCTCTTCTTATAGTGAAATGTATTAACCCTCAAGCCAAGAATAGTGCCTTTTTTTCAAAACGGATAAACGTTAAACATAGGCGAATCAATTCCAATAATCAATCGCAAGAGTAGAAATATTGGGTTTTTATGAGCTCCAAACGCTAGTGTTATATCATCCCTTCTCACTTTACTTAATAATGAAATTAATCCTCATTACCGTGAGGAAGGTCCAACATCGGTCCCACGACCAACGAGTTATCGGGTTGGCACGCTACCGGCCTGGCTACCACGGCCGGTCGTAGGAAAATAGAAAATAAAAGAATACTCTAGACCAGGGGTGGCGAGCCTTTTGGCGATTGAGTGCCAAAGTTTATGAAATAAGAGTATACTCGCTCGACTCGCGTGCCAACCCATCGAGTGAGATAGAAGTATCGATCGAGCTCCCTCCCAGCTCCGCGTGCCACTTTGGGCACGTGTGCCATAGGTTCGTCACCCCCGCTCTAGACACAAAGAATTGAACTAGGCACACTCATCTCTGGTGGCAGCAACTGGCTAAAAGAAAACCCAGCCACCAAACGAATTCAAAATACCTTCAAGATGGCTTTCTCAGCTTGCAGGTAGTATAATTCTCCATTGATTTAATTTATTCACTTGCCATCACCCATCAGGACCTTGTAAACACCATAAAATCTGTATATGTTGACGGCATCAGTAAATACCTACTCACGAAGCATTTTCGAACCGGAAGCTTAATACTCAGCACAGCTGAAGGTGCAGTTATAGGACAAAAGTTGCTGAATTATTTTCGTAGCTGAATTTAATATAGGGAGTGGTACACTTGAGCCGCGACAGGATCGATTGTCAGACGTGCTTGCCGTCTGACGAAAAGTCGAATGTAAACCCAACGCCAAGACACGCCTTAAGCACCTGAGCCTTGGGAGTAAAACAACATCAAACTCTTTGCCGGTACGAGAGCCCATCCCCTCACCGGGAATGCATGAGACCTCTTAGGAGACAACCGGGAGTCTTAACTCTCTTCCTGACTTAGCCCAACGAATCTCCCAACGCAGAGCCGTTCCTCCCGTTATGCAGTCCATTGTTACGCTTGGAAAGTGTCTTCCCTGTTCCCCTGCTTTATAAACATTTTCCAACCATTTGGTCCTCTCAACCGTCAAGATCAAAACATAGGAAATTTATTTTTTCATTCCGATCACAAAATAAAACTAGTTTGTCAAGACCATTTTGGCCGATTTCGCGATGGAGGATCTCAAAATGTTTGTCTTAGTTTGATTCGGCCCCAGTTGGATGCTAGTTCACACTCGCACATCAACAAAAGTCGACTTTACGCTAAATCTTCTCAAAAACTGAGGTGGAACAAAAGAGCCACCTGCGAGCTGTAATGGACACCATAATCAGCTTGTCATCCGAACGACATCGCCCGACAACTGTCACAGAAAAACGACGTAATTCTCTCAGAATGGCGTATAAAAGCATGCCGCGGAGGGATGCAATGTGGCAAGGGTCCCGAACCTTTTATCGATCTGAATATTGAATTCAGTAGTAGGAAGATTGGTAGAAGAGAAAAGAAAATTGAAGTGGCTTGCGAAGGAGTCATAAAATATAGAATAATTGAGAGGCATTAGGATGTGGAAGAAAGTAAAGTAAGCGTAAAAAAATTCAAGAAAACAATGGAGCTACTATATATGACGAGTGGAGGCACAATGTATGAAGACCTTAAAGGGACTGCACGGGAAAACCTAATTTGTGCCCAATGAATCAAATAGATGACCGTAATGGGGTGGAAGCGTAGGGAGAAGCTTCGTAGAGATATTCGCCAAAGAATTGTAAAAGAACGTAGGAAATATAGTTAGACGTAAAGAAAAAAATATGAGGGGTCACTCCCATGCAATATTTTTACACTAGTATGGATTTGTTATGAGCATATGTTGGCATATAGTAGTAAGCTAGGTTAGGCTAGTATGTATATGTTAAGAGCTCTAGAACGACTAGGCTGCCGAGCCTCCAAGCAAGTTGGCAAATGCATCATACTTTAATATGAAAAATAAATAACGCCCGATAAATAATTGTGAATTAATCGCAAATATCATCTCAAATCAAATTCTCAAATCAACGAAAAATACCACCTTTTAAAGTAATTCCTAAGGAATTACGAATATGCGGTAAAGATCGTAATTCCATATGAATTACGATCTTTACCGCAGTTGCTTTCTGGTCGCATATACTGGATCATCAGGTCTCGCGCCTAAGAACCTGAACATTACTCCATTGATCACGCACATTTTGAACCTATTCCAACTCTTAAGTTCTCTACAGAACTGAAAAATATAAATATATGTGAGCCTAAATAACTAATACCAGTGAAGAGAATGCGAAAGACTTGAGGTACATTTTTTGCAATAATTCCTCGTAAAACATCAAGGGAAACGAAGACTTCGTAATCAACCTCTCGGCACTGAAACGTCCAATCCATCCTTATAGTGAAAACATACGCATTAAATTACGAAAGGAAAGCCTGGTGTGCAGGGTGAAACGAATGGCTGACTAGCTACATTAAATAAAGCATTTGGCGGAGAAAAATTTCGCAATTCATATATTAATTTTAAATGAAAATTATTCAATAAAATGACTTCACAGGCTTGCGGGCAAAATAATTTTAGCACTAAAACAGATGTTGGACCTGCTTTAATACTACCGGAAAGATTTAAAAAGACCAGCGTATACACTATTCACCCTGTTTCATACCGATTACCATTTCATTTTCTCAGGCACAATTTTAAATTTACCTCGATACCAAATTTAGATTAATTCAGATATCCGAAAGTTGTTTACAACAAATTCACTATTAAAAAAGAAACCATAAATGATGGAAATAAAATTAAAATCAAAACAAAATTCATTAATTATTTATGACTGTTTTTTTTTCAAAATCTTTTCATTCGAGTGATTTCTTTCCACGAAAGTCATTTTATTCCATTTTTTTATTTTCCTTTAAATCGTATTTTTTTTTCTCTTTCGAGTCCTAAAAAGCGCATCAGTGAGAAAATTAATTCGTTATTTTTCATTCAGTGTCGAATCCTATTTGAAAACTCATTTCGTACGAATCATTCTGCATGATTTTCCTCCTGAAGTCGAAAGAAAAGGAGTGAAAAAAATAAGAAATAAAAGGACCACTGGGGAAGTCGAGCAATGACAGAAGCCTAGAGCACGAGAGATAGGCAAAGTGGGTGTGCAGATGGGGCCGTAGAGAGAAAAGAGACTGTAGAGAGAGAGAGAGAGAGAGAGAGAGAGAGAGAGAATGGGGGTGGGACGTTTGGGGAGGGATGGAGAAAGGAGAAATGAAAGTCGGGGAGAAGAGAGATGGGTGAGAAAGAGGGAGATTGTCGGTTGCGAGGGATCGGGGAAGGTTTCCTAAGAGCGGGAAGAAATCTCATTTTCCAGTTAACCGCGCCAAAACGGCACCCAGAATAATTAAAAGAGTTGAAAAGACCGGGAATGATGAAAGAATGTTTGATCAACACAGACTCCCCTGGAAATAAACAGATTTTTCCCGCGCGGGCATCACCATGAGGAATAAATGGAAAGAATTCACAAAGGCGCCCAAGAAAATTTCCAGCTAGTCCGTGTATGAAAGGACCCTAAAAAAAGTGGTTACAGATGTAAAAGTACTGCTGACGATTTCATGTGCGCCAGAAATAACTCGCCCTACGGAATACCGCGAAATAAAGACGCAATCTCATCCGTCCACTTCAGTAGAACATTTGGCCATGCACGAAAAAATGGGTATTAAAATCAGAATGCGCTTTGATGCACATTGCACGGATTAAAGCTAGGTATTCTCGGTTAAGTGTTTCCGCAGAAAACTTTTATCGGAGAGTAGCTGAGACACATGATACCGTTGAAATACAACGGCATTCATCTTTCCGCAAAAATAAATATCTTTAAACTCCACAGTATCACTTCAAATACGAGATTTATTAAATTTTTTATTGTGCTCTTTCATTAGTTATGATCCTTTACGGCCTTGTAGACTGAAACAGGGATCGCAAATATCATTTATTCTTCTTCAAAGATCTATCGGTTTCATTTTTCAGAGAATATTGATCTTTTCCACAGGCGGATTCATGTTAATATAGGAAACCACCACAAACAATAAAAAAATTCGAAAACAAAATCTAAATTTGCGATGCTCCAATCATCCATTTCCATCCTCATATATTACGAGATGCTGCCACGGGATCTCTCTCAAACAATGCTTAAATTATATTACTCCCTTCATTTTTTAACGGCAGCCTTAGCCACAAACAGCCAATCAGCAATATTGGAAAATTTGTATTTTTTCGTTTTTTTCAGAAAGTGACTATCTCAAAAGAGGTCTTTGATTTACTGCACCCACCTCCTCCAAACCTTCCCCAGAAGAAATCCAGCAATCCACATTCATACGTAGCTTCAAAGGTATATTTTGGAATCTACGTTCAAGTGATATAATTTTCATCGGCTTTTTAATATGCATTCACCCAAAAACTATTTATGAAACTATAAACACTATAGTTATAAAACTATAGTGTCTTTTAATTCAAAATTCATCTTCTGCGAAAACTTAGCAGCAAGCGGAGATTCGGCCATCTAAAAGTGGATTTCCCTTTAAAGCTACTTCTCCATGTAATTGCTTTTTTTTCAAGAAATCCAGGGGTAAAAACCAAATTCCACTTTTCGTTACATTTCTTTGAAATGCCAAGCAATAAGGCATTAAAAAGGCTAGAACCTTAATATTTATTCGTCCAACCACTGTTAAGGCGAGTGCACGAGCGTGAATGGAATCGTAGATCCTGGGAATACTTTTTCATCGCGGTGTTATCCCATCACTCAACACTGATTCAACTCGGGCAACCGTAAACGTTAAAACAGATTATGAAAGAAGCGAAAGAAATTGCCGACCACGAAAAAAAATAAAATAAGGGAAAATAACTTATAGCACGCGATCGAAGTGGAACCGTTTTCAGCGACCGGTGCCCGACTCTTTGCGCAAACGGTCGCTCTTTCCTTTTCGCAGAAAGCCTGGGAGAGATGAGAGAGAAAGAGGAAAGAAAAAAGCCTCCTGTACACTACAGCTGCGTGACAAGAGGAGGCCGAGGCATAAAGAGGAATGGGAGAGAAAACGGAGCGATCATACCGTCGCGATAAGTTCCAGAGCTCCCCAATAAAACCCATTCACAAGCACAGAGAGAGAGAGAGGAGACACATATTCGCTCCGTCCTCCAGGGAAATTCAAAAAGTAAAGCAAAGAAAAGAAGATGCCACCTTACATTTTTTCATAATAAGAGGGCAAGAGGGTGCTTTGCAGTGGAGGCGACGATGCATGAACGACGGCGAGAGAATGGGAGGAGCATAACAGGTGAAGGAGCAGTGTGAATGAAGAGCGGCAAGTGCAATTATATCCCCACCACGCGGCAACGCCATTCCGTTCTCCGATACATACTCACCCCCAACAATGAGAGGGATAAAGAGAGAGGTGGTTAAAAAAAACAGGGTAAAAAGTGGCAGGTATTTTGAAGCACGAGGAAAAAAGGAAAAATGTGCATCATTCTCCGACAAGGATTATTATTCGTGTGTCACCTCTAAAAGGGCACGTCTGTCCTTTTCTGGTGCATTATAACTTTGATATAAAGGCTCAAAGTTAAATGATAATTGATTTGGAAAAGGGGCCCTCGATATATGGAAGCTTCTGTGCATAAGACCTGAAATGCTGCACGGCAGTATACATAACCATCACCGGTGAATGTTCAAACGTGATAACGGAATAGGAGAAAACGTCAATGGAGATTTCGAATCGAAGGGAACGGGTTGGAGCACATTTCATGGGAGTTTTCAAAGGATGATGCGGACGCATTACGTGCCTACTACGTAACGCGCTTCAACATTCCGCATGTAAAGTCTTAATTCATACTCATAACACGCCCGACTGTTACACCGATTTCAATCTGAGCTGGCGCACGTAGTGCCCGGGGTGTGCAAAAGGTTTTTCAAACTGCAGTCAAGTTTAATTTTTTTTCTCCTTGCTAGATAACAGTAGGGATGAAGTGTGGGCCCTGTTGCACGCGATTCAAAACTCAAGATTCCTTGAGAGAAACGAAATTCATGCCGAGAGTTGCTTAGGCCCGTATCCGTTACCCGTTCGCAAGAATCAGCTCAAAATAACTTAAAGCTTCACCTGGAATACTACTTTGAAAAATCGAACGTATCCACTCTTTATCGTAGCGTGTTTACGTACGGCCTCAAAACTAAAATCTGGGCACGATGTAGATGGGAAAATGTTTGTTGTAAACATTCGGCCTTAATTTGCGATAGAGCAACCTTACAAAAAAAGATACCAGATTTTAAATGTAATCATTGGGTAAAATGGAATCATCTAATGTAATAAAATGAAGCATGAAGCAAAATAAGTCGAAAATACATTTAATATATCTAATGAGTGAAGCAATATTCAAGGGTAGCAAGTATTTCCTACATTCCAGGAATCCAATCACCTGCCAGGCATGATATCGATTCCACGTTTTGACAAACATGGAATCCATTAAATATCTTGGAATAAGACTGAACCATGATCTTTCCTGGGGTAAACACATACGTGAAGTAATGGGCCAAGCGAATCGTAAAATGGGATTCGTCAAAAGAGTACTGGGTAAATATGACGATCGTGTACGAGAAATCAGCTACTTTTCCCTTGTTAGACTTCACTTGAAATATGCTGCCAGTGTATCGGATCCCTACGAAATCGGTCTAAATAATGAACTTGAACGTGTGCAGCGAAATTCGGCAAGATTTGTAAAGGGACGGTACGATAACCTTATTAGCGTAACCAGTCTATTAAATGAATTAAATTTGGAATCATTGTCAGATCGCAGGTTGCAATTTAGACTTAATCTCTTAAACTAATCCCAAGACCAGTTTTTCAGTGATGATGTTAAAAATATATTGTGAACCCCAACTTACTATGGTAGACTAGACCATAATCACAAAATTAGAGAAATTGATTGCCGAACTGACAGATTCAAAATGTCCTTTTTTCCTCGTACAATTAGGGATATGAATAACGGTAAATATATCCAGTACGAGTGCAGCAATGGATAACATTGGTGCACGCGATGCATGTTGGTATAAGGACTTGAAGCTAACGCAACTAACAGCATGTTTTTGCATGCTTGCTTAGCTATTTTTATATTTTTAAATAGTGTAGTTTAGAACAGTATATAAATACTAATCCTTTTTTATGCATGATATGTAGTGCATGTTTGGTGAGAATTCACCACCTGCCACACACCTTACCATGGCTTGCAGGGTATTATGTAGAAGTAGATGTCAAAAATGTTCGTTTTTCCGACATATTTCGCGCTAATCCACAATCCTCCACTAAATCACCGTCTTCTGTAAGTTTTTAATGCACCCTCTATTCACTTCTGATTACTCCAAACTTTTCCTTTGTATTTACGATTCTCCCTCAACATAGTTAACCAATACTCCTTTCTTCCTTTCTCAAACCCTCTCCGTATCCAAAGTCTCAAAATTCTCCAGCATACGCCTATCTTCTTTCAGCAAAGACCAAGTACGTAAGCCAAACAATGCATTACACGTTTATTCTTATTGATCAATACATTCTCGATTCAGGGGCCACCTAATCAATCCATCATTTTTTTAAAAGGATCCTCATCTAATACATTTCTTCTGCACATGCACTTACTACAAAAGAAAAATTTAAAAGGCTCTCCGGTTTCACAGTACACACTTACCTTGAAATAATACCAGTATTCTAGTGAATGATCTGCGCCTCAAAGCATTCAGTCAATTTCTAACGCAATCATCACTTTTCGCTAGTTACTTCCTGGTATTTATTTTTCCAAATACCCAGCTAAGCCCGAAAAAAGTTTAATTTTCCTGTAAACACTTTTATTATATTTACATTTACTGGCACTGAGCTGAGTAGTCGTGAAATTACACCTATACCAGGAGAAACTTTGAGAACTTAGTTTGCTGTTCTTTTACGTTTTTCCAACATTGAAGTAGTCTGGCTTTAATTTGGATCGTGACGGTATTATTTATAATGACTTAGCGGCACCATTTGTCGTTTTAAAATCTTTAATTTATCAATATATCTTCTTCCCATTGATTTTACGACCCAGGATTTCGAATAGAAATAGCGACCGCATTATATAATAACTTTTATTTCAGTAAGAACAAATTTCCGTTTGCGAGACATGTTAACACCCCATTCCCGCATGCTCACATCAAGAAATCCAGGCCTCGCTCTCACTTAATGCTTCTCAATCGGTGAGACCCGTCTCACTGGTAGGATTCGCAAAACCATTCTCGGTGGGACACGAGGCAGTCAAAATACGCTTCGTACTCTCATCCACACTGCTGCCACTCCGAGGACGTTGTTTACACCACAGATATTTGCCAGGCTAAAGGGAAATAGAATAAACTAATAATAGCAGATTTAAACAATGGATGAAATGAATAATAGTAGATTTTGAGTTTGGACCGGATATTGGTAATTGTGTTGGCAGTATCTGGTGATTGATGGGATATTCATTCCACACATCATGTGCATATTTTTTCTTCTATTGTAATAATGAATTTTTATTGTAGGAAATGGGATGCGATTGATTAATTGCCATGGTGGGGATCGGGTTGGTGTGGTGGCTAGAGTACTGGGCTCCCGTCCCGAGGCCCCAGGTTCAAATCCTGGCACTGGCAGATTTTTCAACCGTATACCGGTCCCTACTAGAATGCCTAGTAGAGAAGCTTCGAGTCCAGTACTCCGCCCGATGGGACATCGAGCCGCGTTCCCCTTGGAACCTTTCGTAAAGAGCAGGCTAAAGTTTCTCTAAAGGCCGGGTTTCTCTCCACCCTTTCTCCGTTCCTCAAATATTTCTACCTTTACCTACCACGTATCCTACCACGTATCTTCCCTGGCGCAAGTTGTCGGTCGCTTTACCCACATAACTACTAACAAGTTGTCATGGTGTGTGCAATCCTTTTGTCTTGATTCAGCATAGAATGAGTCAAAATATGATTAAATTGTGAATTATTGTAGTTTCAAATGAGACTATTGCGAACATATGCATGAGAAAATAGCATGATTTTTATTATATGCCTTAGTTATTTTCAATGGGCTTTTCGTCTGTTTCCGGCAAACGCGTGTGAGTTAGGAGGTGATGCTTGTGTGTTGTTTTTACAAATGGCAGATTTAGTACTAACCGTTATCAGGAGGAGCTCATTGGAAAATATTATCCGAATGTCGGCATGGATGTGTCTGGCTTTTTGTGATGCATTCGTGGAATTACTGAAAAAATTTGCGGAGGATGTGATGGCGAAGAGGTTTTATGAGTTTCGGATGTTGAATTGATGAATTAGAGAATTATGATATAGATAGATGCATATATTTTTCATGAGTCGGCTGTTCAGCCGTGTAGAAGTATTCATAATTGTTAATTAACTGATATTATGTAGAATTAATCTACGAGTGCGTGACTGGTGTTGATAAAATGGAAATGGTATTGAAATTCACGAAAACTTGTAATCTAAGTTGCTATTTGCATTGATAGATTAACTTATGACCCAAGATTATAGTAAAATATACCAGAAGTTCGATCACCATTGCTACAATTGGCACCCGCAGATAAAACTTTTGAACTCGACAGGACCCGAATAGTACTGTCTTTTAGAGATTAGAGGGATTGGGATGGAGTACATCTCAAGGGTTGCGGTACCCATCCCCGTCAGCAGAAAGTACTCCAACCCAGCCTCCAATAGTACCTCATAAGCGGTATTTTAATTAAATATATATTTCAACTTTTCGTTTCTCTTAGGATGATCCTTAACACATTTACGGGTTTAATTTGTTTAAATGTGATAATTTGTTTAATAAACATTTTTTATGAAAGTCGTAAAAAACTTTCCGCTTTGCAGGGACTGGGTTATCCTGACGATGGACGCAAGGTTACGAATCCATTCGCTAGCTCAAAAGTATTAATACACGAACACGCGCCAGCTGGTTCTACATCACACATACCACGATGGCAGGTTCAACATTCTTAACCGTCTCCGAGGCCTCGTTTTCTTCATGAACGTCGCTACGAGTGTGAAAAACTCCGGAGCCCACTGAGCGAAACGAATTTCGAGGCCAACCCTCCAGTCATTACCTCCCTTGTCCTCTCCCACACTCCCCAAACGAGGCTTGATAAATGGACCACATTAGAACTGCGAACAAACTGGAGACAGAGGCGCACTGGGATTATGCTGCTCCTCCTCCGAAGCACCCCCGCCGTTGTCGGGTGGGGGTAAAATAGGAAAGACAAGTCTCTATCTCTCTATCTCACACAGAACAGCATCATGGAGATGGCGCTTTTTAAAAAGGTGGTTGTCAAACGGAGAGGTCCTCCTTCCGCCTTACTGGGGTGAATTCAGGGTCAAGCATCCCCGCATAATCCCGGAATAACGATTTCCTAATTCTTATTTCTGGACTCATTTCCCTAGGATTATTTCTGTGACATACCATTCACACACTTTTCTCTCCCGTATCTCTTTCATTCCCCCACCCTCCCCCATCATTCTCTAAACAATCAAGGACCAGTGGTGGTTGCTGAGCCACAAAAAGTTACTTAGAAGGTTCATATTCATCTCAATGAACTTTTTTCGGCGGTTTGTGATTCCTTTTGCAGCAGAAACAAATCCAAAAAAAATGAGTTAATATTTCCGTATAGTTTCTTAAAGGCAAGTGAAACCACTAGCATTTATAAACTTGTTGATGAACAGTGTCTATTTTTTTCTTTCCCTCTAAGTATAAACGGGGTTCTAACGATCAAGGTGGTCTGAATTGGAGCATTACAAAGCCGTTGTCCCACCTCTTACCTTACCTTCTCGCTTTATTACAGAATACTTACCACCGTTTTCATCCCCTCTTTAGTGACTATCCTTTACCCCTTTTCTCTCGCTATTTTGCTTATCTTTATCGTTTCCGTAGGCCTTCGGATCCAATCACTTACTATCTGTAGCCAAACACTTTTCTAACAAAAATGTTCTCCTCTACCATAATCAACCCATTTACTTCCTCTGTTTTCTTCCTTTCAGCCTATCGCATTTTTTTCTAAAATCCTTAGTAACATTTCAAACGACTCCCACCTATCATCACCTCTTCTTTGAAGTTTCCAGATTTTGTCTAAAACCACATTTCATAACGCAAAATGAGAGGAAAATACGTCATCAAAAGTATTCTACCAGAACTGGTCAGTTGGTTTGTCTTTTTAACAAATACCCCCAATGTATCTTCCCTTACCAAAAATCATTTCCTACATCAATACTAACCCTAAATCTTCATATCCTCCGTCAACATTCGTGTCACCTAGAACACTTATTGTTTACTTTTCTCTTTCTTGCTTACCTAATATTTTCCCCTCAACTACGCTCTTCAACATTCCGTTACCTATCCGTCAAATCAGTAGGTATATGAAGCGTCACTGTCAATGGATAACTATCGTCACTACCCACTTTTGGTATTCTGACGCATATTTACGAAGCAACTAAACATCTTTGTTTCTTTTTATATTTTTCACGCAAGCCTGTTTCGAATTCCAAGTCGCAACACACATTTATGGCTTCCAAGACTAAAATATACTTGGCTCAATTTTCGTTCACACATTTCCATCCCATCCTCAAATCTTCCAACCTACTCGTTTCAACGGGAATATCGCATTTATCACCCGTGTTTTTTTTCTTCACGGCATCTTGGTTGCTTGCCACCCCGAAACGTATTGCCCAAACAGATTTCCGGACACCAGCTTATAAGCGCGTTATCTCCCGAAAGTTGTACTTGGTAGCGTGCGCGAAATAGACACGAATATTTCCCCCTCCACCCCCCCCCCCCCCCACGACGCTAATGAAGTTTGGCACAAACGCCCCAAAAGCCGTTAACCGCACTCGAGCAACCAAACCGGCTCAGTGGCGAAGAATTTCCATTCTGCTCGACGACATCATCAACTTCCGAAACCAATAAAAGAAAGGCCGCAGAGTATCGAAGATCAGAACTTTGCATCGGCTTCCTAGTTTCGCACGGGATAAGATATCGTTCTACCCCACACCTCCTCCTCTCTCTCTCTCCCTATCTCTCAAGTAGGTGGGGCTGTGTCCCACTCGCCTCTGGGATAGTGAAGACGCAACAGCAGCACTGAGCTTCCTCCCCACTACACTCTACCGCGCCACACCCCACCACTCGCACGGCGTCTCAGCGGCAAGCTATCTCGGGAAAGCTAAGGACTTTGCCTTCGCCCTTTCCCCATCAGAATCCATCTCCCAACCTCCACCCCCCTATTTCTCCCTACGACCACGTCACTGCGCCCTATTCTCCTCCTCCCCCCTCTCCCTACCCTCCCATACCCCATAGCAGAGGTTTTAGGGAAGTGGGGTGGGATGCGAGCACAAATTCCGCAAATACAGTGACGACGGAGGGAAGAGCAGGAGACATTTCTCCTGGGTCTCCTTTGATCTCCCTCCCCTCAACCGCCTTCCTTGCTTAAATTCTAGCTCCTCCTCCCCCCTTCCCCAGACAACCGCATAGGAATCGAGCAGGAGGTGTGGAAGCTGTAGTGGTGGAGGATAAGGAGGTTCTCCCGCACTCCTGCTCATACCGTCTCCTTCCTCACCCGCTTACTCTCCGACCCCTTTTTCAATGAACATCATACCCAATAACATTCATTACCCTAGCAGTTCTCGACATTCTCTTTTTAACGGTCCGACTATGAACTGATACAGACTGCACACGTTCCTCTATTATCCTCCACAACCCTTCTTACGAAACACCTTACCCCTCACAATGCCCACAAAATCTTTTCTTACGTCCTACATCTGAGAGTAAATGGCCTTCCACGTTATGTTCCACGAATAAGGAGTAAATGGTCGAACTTCCTTTTGAGACGGATTAAAAAAATTCTCTTCCTAAAACATCTTTGAGCGTGTAATATTATAGAGCATAGCACAAGAGATAAGAAGAAAAGTAAACACAACAAATTTAATGATAGCTAATTTGCGTGCGATTTAACCCATCTTGCGGGCGATTTCCAATGGAATGACCTAAAATCACCCGAGCTCAAAGGTCAGGGCTTACACATGTCTATGTGTAATGGAGGAATAAGCGTATGAAGACACATGTCCACGCACCTTCACCACCCCGAAACATCCCTCAGAATTCCCTCAATAGTTTAAAAATCCTCCTCAGTTCATTGTTCCACTCCCATCCTATCCAACACTACCAAATTCCTACCACGCCAAAATGCTCTTTCCCTCCAAAATTTCAAAATCCACCTCATTCCCTCTTCCAACTCGATGGCTCATTCCATTCTTCTTTAGTCCCCTACTAACCCACTTCTCGGAGACTTACATATTTTCCGCAACTCTCAAGAGGATAAGGAACAAACGGATCTCCTGCCCCCGCACCCTTGCGTACATACATTCTATTTATTCTTCAAGGGTAAAAATTATTTCTCCGTCAAATTTACATACGTAATTAGGACCACATTGGAATTTGTGAAAAACTTTTCTTCTTTCGTCTTTAGAAATGTTATAAAAGCTTTCTAAAATAACGGTGGTCAAAAAAATTCTGAAAAAGAAAGGAAGATTTTTCTTTCCTTTTTCCAATAAATACCCAGTTTCAACTCATGAACCGATAATTTCTGTTTTGCGAAGCACAAAGATAACCAGTAGCTAACCAGTAGTAGTAATATTACACAAGCTGTGGATGTGAAACAACTGATCCTCTCCTGCTCTCATGCCATGAAATTTTTAAAGTGGCATTACAAGGTTTTGTGTCTCAATACATAATGTTATCATGTAAATATTTTAAAGACGTGAAACTGTTGAGGATTCACTCTTCTGCTGTTAAATTTCATATCAACTAACAGTCTGTAAGACTTTACTTCGCCATCATGCACAGCGAGTGTGTTGAAAATTGCCAGAGGAACGTGATTTCCTTAAAGTCCAATCATAAATTACGAGTACCATCCTTTTTGAATTGTGATGGCGAAGGAGAACAAACTTCTAAAGATCCTTTCAAAAGTATCCATAAAGATTACGAATTGTGGGTAGCGTGGTCGTCTGCACATTGGATTCCGGAAGCTGAAAGACCGTCATTCAGCTAAGCGCGTCTGATATAATATTTGTAACCAGAACTGCCCAAGTAAATTAACCTCTGTATAGCCTGATGGTTAATGTGAGCCATCAATTACAAAACCAGAATTAAGAACACTATCAAACTCACCAAACCTTGGGTAATTTTAGACTCTTAAGACATTTAGGTGAAGCAAATACAGTGTACTGAGAAAACTGCTCACATGAGCAAGCCATCGACATCAGCACACTTTCTATTTCTTGCATCAACGAGAAAATGACAGACAATAACACTGCTCTCCGAGTTAAAATAGTTTCGCCAACCAATAAAGCATTATTACTCTAGTACGAGAAGAATCAAATATCCCTTCTGAGTACCTGGACGATCTTTCATAAGTAGGTATATACGCTAAGTTGTACTATAAGTTGTGTAAGAATAGGACTTTTTATTGTCTGTCCCGTATGATGCTAATAAGTAACCACTATTCCGTATCCTATCTACCATTGTACGTAAAAATTGTATTTATATTTTTCTTAAGCCACTCACTCACGAGACAGCTAGCAAGGTGCTGTTTACACGTACATACATATAGAAGACAATAATACATTTTCACCGAAATAGTCGGAAAATAAAATACTCCAATAATTCCAAACGAAACTTCTAAGCTGGAAATGACTCAAGCGTGATGAAAGACTTGCCTTACCTAAGTAAATATGTTCTTACAGCGTAGGATTTCCTACGACTTTCCAATTTTTTGTTTTGGAGCGCTAATTAAAATTAGAATTTGAGCTATCATTCTCAAAGTATCATTCTACACGGAGAAATGGTTCGATTTTGACCAAGACAATACGTATTGCTGGTACCTCCGCGCGTCAAATAATGCATCAAACAAATCAGGTTCCAAGGAGAATAAGAGTCGAGAAATACTGCGATTGCCGAGCACAGAGAGTCGCAAAGGCCGTCTTGTGCCATAAACTAATTTTCTATCGCATGATAAATGAAGCCAAGGATCGACGACACTTCCGATCAAAGTTTCACGGAGATGACAAATATTTCAACATGAACTTTCCCCTCACTCGGTGGCCTCTCGTTTTATTCAACTAGCGAAATGTCAACGATTGGCAGGAGGTCTTAACAAGTGTAGCACTCCGATCGAAAACAAATCTTCGCATAAACTTCACGAGTAAAAATAACTAGACTTTTTCTCCTGTCGAAGTTGGAATTAAAGTTTCCAAGATGTTCAACTCCTAAGACGATACAGAAGTTCGAAGAGATAAAATTTCTCACGCGTGTGGAGCAGTTTGTAACACGACGGTTTTTGCTCCTCAGAAAACGCTGGCGCTCGCTCTAAGAAACCCTTCGAAAAGGATTCAAGAGTGGGACGGAGAAAGGAAATAAGAGCTGGAATGGAGATTTCAATCAACACTGAAGGAACTCACTAGCCACTGCTACCATGATTAGTTGTGCAGGTGTGAGTCCAGCGTTCGTGCCATTTATTATTTAGTGCATACAAGCGAGTAGGATCAATCAAGAATAAATGTTGTTCGTTTTGGACTAAAATGTATCGAATAATATAATAGCGATTCCTAATCTTCCGCGTAGCAGCATTTCAACAGCAGTAGGTAATTATATTTCCATCAACTCGGATCGTTCCAATTCAGGAACTAGAGAACTAATTATTTATTAAAATCCACCGAGCTTCTCCGAGGAATTTGATCTTTACCTAATAATACATTCTAATACTAGGGATTAAAGTAATGATTTATTAGGAACATTTAAGGAGCTTATTTGAATTTTGCAGTACGTGCCAATTTGTAGAAGGAACACGGAAAACGATAATAAATAAATATAGCAAAATTATCGTAGAAGGAAGGAATAAATCAATCATTGAATTCGGTGCAAGAATTTCCACAGAGAAAGAAATCATTCTTGACTGGGTTTCTGCTGTTGTGCATGGCAAAGATGTAATAATTATGTGCATGATAAATACCTGATAAACTCTGCATATTCACACATCATTGGGTAACTCCGTTAAAGTTCTTCGCAGCTAATTCGCAGTCCTTGAATTTGTATCGTAGTGTAGGCCGGAAAAAAACACTATGGAGAAGATCAGGGTCGGTGAGTGATTTAAAAAATTTGTATTTTTTTCTAATTATCTTAAGAGGTTACAGGATGCATCAGTCTTTTTGACAGGGGGAAAACCATTTCAAATTAACCATCCAATCCCATGTGTACAAGACATCTGACACTGCGAAGTGGAAATAAGACAAACAGCACGTCAGATAAATGAAAGCGTAAATTATTTTCAGAATGTTAATGATAATGAGTAAAATAATGGAAAAATCTGTGAATTTCACTGATATTCGCCCAAGGTTTCGACACCACCAAAACACGACCAAGGTTTCGACAATTTATGCCATCAGGTGGATCTGAAGGATGATAATGTAAATTTGAGAATGTTAATGATAATGACTACAATAATGGAAAAAAAGAAAACTGCGAATTTCACTGATATAATTTAAACATGACCAGGGCTTCGAAAATTTATGCCATCTTCAAGTCCACCTGAAGATGACATAAATTGTCGAAACCCTGTTCGTGTTTAAATTATATCAATGAAATTAGCAGTTTGTTTAGTTTCCATCATGAAAAAGTTTCACAAGATTACCCCTGAAACCGTTAGTTTTGACTAAAATAATGTTTCAACAGGATAATTTACCCTGAATAAGTGGACACCTACGTCTGGGAATGTTTCTTCGAATGTACTGCATAAGTTAGAAAGTGCCATCTAATAATGGGAGATTAGGTAAGGAGGCTATATCCTATTCACACTCAACACATACATTTTATCAACCTTCAGCAAAGGAATAACTTTCGCATACCTTGACTCTGATTTTAGGCAAATGTAGCAACAAGATAGGCAAATTTATTCGCTTCACTCTGTCGTTAAAAACCATCATTAAAGAGAACACACCGGTAAGTCTTACTACCTACCTAGCTAGAGGAAAGATGTCCCACGGGTGGCGTCTTTTGGCTTACTCTAAACTGTAGTAACGTCAGAACCAAAAGGGAATTCGGGATTAGTTGACCTTTCACTAGACAGCATCCGCAACTAACTTGTATTGACACTAGGATGCCACTCTGTTCAAATAAGAAAGAGTAGCGAGTCTGTGACTAACAGAGTTTAAGATGAACACTAATGATGGCTAGTTTCGAATAATCAAACATTTCCACTAATAAATTACCATTTATTCGTGACTCGCATAGACGAGGTAATTTATAATTAGTATTTTCCAAACTGCTTAAGGAGAATAAATGAATGTACTTCGAGTAATTCTGTAATGCCAACTTCGCTTCTCATTATATGAACGCCTCCTTTTCGATATCGCTTTAAATGTCATATAAGTATATTCTCCACCCCTCTCCGTCTTTTAAATGCACGTTCTTTTCTTTTATTCCAATTTACGTCTAGTTCTTCCTTCGATAACTAAATGATAAGGATTTAGTTTATTGGGTAATAAAGACTTACCACATAAGCAATCAAGTCATTTAGCGAGAAGAAGGAACCGTATAAAATAATGTCAAAATTAAGATTTATAAGCAGAAGAAAATGTAGAAATAAACACCAAAATAATGCACAAAAAGCGACAGGCGAACTCAACTTGGTGTATACAGCAGGGAATTTTAGGATTGGATACAGCACCACCATTGTTAAGAAGGTTTATAAAAAGCCAAATACTAGTCTGACTATATTTCAACTACTACAAATCGACGTATATTTCAAACTAGTTTTGCAGAGTCGCATCCACGTCCTCTTCACAGAATGATCACATGTCCGCACTGCATAACAACGATTCCTCTAAATTCCTATTGAACAACATTCAATATCCTCAGCAAGCAGAATCATATTTGAACAAGTTTCAAATGGTTAAATGGAAGCCAGTAGCTTTTAATCTCCGCCAGTATGATCACATTATCGATGGTGTTCACGAACTCGTTCACTCCGCTGCGCGAAGACAAATGGAACGCCAGATACGCCACAGTCATGCGACGCTCGCACGCTCCGGGCCTCCGAACTCGGCATTCGCGTCTCTTTGCACGAACGGCACCGTTTCGGATGTGCCGAAGCAGGTTTTACTGATATGCACAGAGCCGAGGGCGGTGCCTTCATCTTTATGCATTCCCCCTAAAGAGCGCCGGGTGCCGCTGTTCTCTCACACACCAGGAACCATTTTTCTTCCCATCGATCTGGTCCAACATACCCGTCGCTAGTCATCCCGCGAAGTTCCCTCACCCCGCCCGACGTTCATAAACTCCCTAGGGCTCCTCCAACCAACAATTTCATTATCATCACATGTATTTTTTTATTAATACTCTTATTATTATTATTATGTCGCGCCATACTTCGGCATCTCATATTCCTGAGAGCGCTTTTATATTTTTTTTATTATCACTTCATATTTTTTTTCCAAGTCCGAAATCCACCCGCGTCCCCGGATATGTTCCGTATCTCTTTTTTTTCGGGAACATATTTTCTCCTTCGTCTTTTCTCGTCGTACAAAAGGACAAGCAACCCGCCACGACCTACATTTGTACAGCGTGTCACACGAACGACGTTATTCACTTGGTCTCTCCTCTTCCATCATCTATTCCGACTACGACACCACAACACTACTCCCTTACACGAGGGAGGGGAGAGGACAACGGGGGAGAGGGAGGACAAGGAATTAGGAAGGGGAAGCGCGTTCTACTAAAAGAACGGGGCTCCGTCATTGTCCTAAACGATGTAGTGAGCCCCCTTTGAAACCCGTCTCCCTCGATCTCTCTCCCGTTCCCCTTACTCGAAACAATATAAACCTCATCACCGCATCCACCCTCACATCCACGCACCACGGGCCTAGCTGCGAGTATTTGGGCACTATTTTCCGCGGGTTGCAAAAAAAATACAATAACCTCAGGTTTTGACGCCTTTGGCTGCTGGTGAAGAGCCGTTTTCGTTAGCTTAAAAGTGCTGTTTCCTTCTCTTTACTTTCTATCCTCGTTCCAGAAAGAAAAAACCTCCTCCTACGCTCCTCTGTGCAACCAAAACCTACAAACTCTCGCGCTCTCATCTCTCGACTCAAACCTTACCATTACCAATCTCTTTCAACTATTGCCGCACGCGTACCTCGTTGTTCTGAGAATTTGGGATCCGCACCATGGTAATAATGCCCACCAAGTGGAAGGTTCTGCTTTTAAATCAGCAAAAAGGTTAAGCGCGAAAAGAGGTTGATGGCAACTAGGTGAGGTATATTTCCCGGCACAGGGATCCAAAATTAATGCACATTTCATTTACGATAGTCTGCAAAATCACGTGAGGGAAATTATACTTTGATGAAAATTTTCGGTATGGCATTAGTGTTATTAATGGGACCCATCTTATGAATAATATCATGCAAGTAAATGCATTTTCCCGAATTACAGGTGCAAGGGCATTCGGATCCAGTATTTCGTCGATATTGCGAATAAATTTCCTCGTAGAAGATAAAAAGAATAATGTAACAAAATCCCCCCTAATTTCCATAAGATGAAGAGAAGAGATATCTTTATTTTTTCCATTGAACATGACTTTTGGCTATTCATTCACAATTAATAATTAATTCACTTGATATCCAATCGTGAGACCACAGTTAATATCTCCAGAACCTCAAAAATAAATTTACCAATCCGCCAATCCGGGGTGAAAATTTTTTCTGAAATAATACGGGTATGCACAATCAGGTAGTAATCACAAGAGAAGTCAATGAGCATTGTTACTAAAAGAAAGTTTAGTTAGTGGAGAGTTATAACTGCACCATCTAGGAGACACGTAATCTCATGGTGCATAGTGTCCACTTGGCATAGTGGCGAAATAGAAATACTAATACACAGGAAGACATTGAAAGTTGTATTTCTTTTACTCCATCATACTGTCTCAATCTGTTTTGGGCAATGCAGATTTCCTAAAACCGCTTTCTTTATTCTATTTCAGGTAAGAAATTCCACCCACTCACTGGAGTCGACAGCGCTCTCTTCCGAGCTGTTTTTTTATGATGAACGACACGAGGTAATGATTTATTTCTCACGAGTGGGCAAATAATATATCTATTTTATTCCATTTCACTCAAATATAGATAATATTCAAGGAAATACGACTTACATAGTGTACATTATACATAATAAATACGATATTTAAAAAATCAATAGCTATATACGCCGTTTTTTTAATAAAAATAATAATTTAATCGGGTCCAATTTTATAAATATGTCCATCACTAACGGACATCCGTTGGTTAGGTTAAAAGATACAACAACTACAACGCTTCAGGTTTTAAAGAAGAAAAGACAAAAGAAGAATATTTTATATGAACCTTACTGTGCAATAGTACATCCACGATAGATGAATGAAATAATTTAACCATACATTGTAAAATATAGGTCTTATACCTTTTCATACCATATCAGGAACTAATTTCTCCGTATCGAATTCCATTCGCTCGTTCACAAATATGGGAAAGCCTCTGTAGTGTACAGTTGTAAATATGATCTTACTCGAGTTCTGGAAGAAATAAAAAATCTAAATTGCTTCTAAGGAGATATAAAAGAATCTGAAATACGCTAATGAAGAAAGAAAGCAAATTAAAAATGGAAATAACGATAGGAAAACAAGGGTAACTTGAGGGAATTCGATGCCACAAAATCGGAGAAGCCTACAATTATTATGAGGATAAATAAATATTAAACTTGAAGAGAGTTTGACAAATGAATGGGGAATGCTGATATTTACGCATATTCGACATGAGGCCCCGATTCCCCTCAGTGTAGATTTTGAAAACGATATCCCAAAACTGGAGATAATTTTGCTGTGAAAGCTTGAGGACCAGATTCCTCTACCGAGGACCTGCAGGTCAATTCTGTAAATGTCATAGGCGTCATAAAGGTGATACTATGACGGGCAACTTATGACGGCTATGACATTCGAGCGATTCCATAAGCTACCGTCATAAGGCTTACGACGCCTATGACGGATGACGAGTGAACAGTTGCGCATCGCCATGAAAATCCAGAATTTCGTAAGTTGGTAGTCCTAAGAAAATGAGAAAACCCAATGGCAGCCTTCGACACATTTCATCAGCTGAGACTTGGAGAAAATTTGTGCACAAATAATGAAGATGGAGTCCGTTCAAGAGAGTATAAAAGTCAAATCTTTCGAAAGTAATTATTGCATGTCGTGTACTGATGTTATTTTCATTTGTGGATTCGTATTTATGTGGCTGAATAGCAACTTAAGAACGAATGGGTTTCAGTTAATGATGACAAATCAAACGTAGTGTATAAGTAGTACCTACTGACGTACTACAAAACGGATGTAATTTGAAATAGTCCACAAAAATATAATGCTTTCGTGAATGCGTAGCGTTAGAAATACGACTTGATCATGTATATGTTCTCTTAGCGGCTCATATGGCTTGTATTTTCATAATTTCATCGTACTAGCAGAGGAAATGATTAAAGGTGCATGAATAGAACTTGAAATAGGGTTAAAAGTGGGTAGTTCATGAAACAGATTTATCTTATCGAGCTTCAGTAAGTCATTCAGCCATAGGACTACAGTCATTGTTGCATGACCTAGAGGATTTCTGTCGTTAGGGGATATTGAGAGCTTACCGTGTTGTTACATTAAAAAAGTTTAAGAATATCCGTATAAACATTAATTCCATTTGTGTGAAGAATTGCCTTATTACAGCTTCCCTGACATCTCCACCTATATTAGGTATAACAACCACCTCCTCCACAAATTCTAGCTGTGAGATATTCCCTCCCTGCATGTTGAGGCGGTGCATCAACATTAGGTTGTGCACCACGGTACAATAAATTATTATTTTTGCTGCAAATTTGGCTTATAGTGCAGTACCCTGTCTGAGTGCAGACATCGCCGAGTACTTTTCATTATATCAAACAGTTGCTCAATGCAGTTTCGCGTAATGGGACATGGATCTTATTGCCGTCAGAAGAAATCGTTGTAAATAGGTAAAATTTGTATGCACTAGTATGCAAGGGACGTTCGAGTTTTGAAATACTGGAACGAACATTTTGAAATCACGGAACCAACCGGCAAACCTAATTATTATTAGATTTTAGGGCTGAGCTGGGTGGTGATCTCGAGATCGCGAGCCAGTCCTTTTGAAATGTAGAAGAGAGTTCTAAAATATTCTTCACTTATTTCAAAAGGATGATGTGTATCCCTCAACTACCGGCGAATAAGACAAAATTATCAGTGTTCTTGTCTTCGCCTTCGATTGCTCTCCAAATAGCAAGGAAGTAGAGCGTTTCCATTCTATCGATAATAAATATGCAAGCAGTATTTGCGTATTACAACAATACAGATTCACAATTTTAATTACAATATCGCTGTGCTTTTACTTCTCACCTTGATCTCTGCCCTTTTTACGAAACAAAACCACAAGATACCGTTTTCAACTAAAACGCTCCTATTCTGAGACCTTATGACGGCTATGACCGAGCTATGACGGAGAATTTTGACCGTCATACGCTATGACGGCGACGACGAAGTTATGACGCCTATGACATCAACAGAATCGCTTCTTATGACCGCCATAAGAACAATGGTTATGACGCCTATGACATTTACAGAATTAACCCGCTGGAAACATAACTCGGCCTTAAGAGTATCTTCACTATAGGACCTGGAGTAATTTGCCTTAGGGATTTTGAAGGTATGTAATTTAACATTACTATGGCAGATGCTGTAAAAAGTAACATATCAGTACATTAAGAGACTATCCAAGTTATGAGCGCAAATTACATGAGCTCGTTATATACAACCTTGGTGACACGACATGCATCAATCCTGAATCGACACTTTTGCCTCACGCTTTCCAACATATCGCCACATAGCAGCGATCGATAGCAGCGACAGCATGTTTGATCATTTATTACACTTCCGTGAAATCACGCAGAAATACCAGATGCCACTAATGCAAACATAGATTCTTCTTAACGAACTAATGTGCTACTTTTTTACAAAATCTTCCGCGGCAATGCTCTCGTTCAATTTATGTTCTCTCGGGATATATTTCGCATTTTTACAGTTTTTACTATTTTTCATACGTCTGTTAAAACCACAGATTTACACACAGCCACAGCCGCAAGTGTGGCTGAAACCCAAACTTGCGGCATTCCTACAATAGTAGAACACAATTGGACTGGCCCAGTACAAAATTTTTAAATGGAGGAAGTCAAATTAGTTTCGAAAGAGGTCCGCTATTGCCGAAAATTGATAAGGAGGATATAAATAGAGCAAAAAATCCTTTTAACGTTAACCAAGAAGACGGTTATAAAGTAAACAACAATATAAAGCGGATTTTTCAAAACTTTAAAAGTTCGAATACCAATGCAGAAATTCTGCAAGATGTGAGACGATTTTGATATCAACACTTAAGCAGGCCTTAGGAAGCCGGCAGTAAAGCTGGCGAAATATAGTCCAATAAATGTACAAACGCATAATATATCGCGAAATAACACAATTTAATTTGCTAAAATTTACTGCTTCTGCTATAATTATAAAGAATTTTGACATAAAACCCAGGAGACAATTATGAATCACCTTGTATCTTACGGCATCATGGCCTTATGGATTCCATATAAAGTAGTTGCCCTTAGTTTAGAAGATATCTATTCCCAAAGAAATCATAAAGATACACACCATTCTGATACCGTTACCAAAAGAAAAAGCAATCAATCACCGAAAGAATAATTATGAAAAAGTAAAAAAAAATTGAGCAGTCCCTCATGCTTTTACACCCAACGCTGATTTGAGTTCTGGTGTTTATCTTAATTATTAAGTAGACCGAGGGGATTGTTTTTTTTTTCTCTACGAACGATGTTCACCCGCGATAATCTGACATTTTCAGCCCGGAGTTATTAATCAAAGTTTCGAGAGAAGGAAAAAAATCATGCAAACTCTCTCCCATTCCATTCCTCGTTAAATCAGACACAAAAATCTCATTACAGCCGAATTGCTCACCCGTAATAATCCCTTTCCGAGTAACCTGCGGCGTGGCTCATTAGCTGCCATTCGTATTCCTTCCCCGCGAACAAAAAAGGATGAGGCGGTGGCGGGGCGACGGAGAGAAAGAGAGGGGGGGAGAGAGAGAGTAGTTTGTTATACCCTCCATCCCAAAAATCCCTTCCCTCTCTCCCCTCTCGCGGGGGGAAGAATTATAATCACTGTTTCGATCGGCGAACGATTGATGAAATGAGTGCTTATTGCTATTGGCCGTCACCCTTAATGAAGACAAAATTTCGTTTATTCCGTCGTGACGACAGGCGGAGAATCAATGGTGGGCCTCCAAACCCAGTTCATTTCGAGGCCCTAAATCCTCTCCCCCCGGAGAGTGAGTCGGTGGACTATTTTTCTTCCGCGTTTCGGAGTTTTTCATTTCTAATTTACGACGACAAACAAACAGCATGCTTCTTAATTTACGGCGACTGGAAGCTCGTCCTGGGGTTCATTAAAGGAAAATTGATCCCCATTTTATTTAAGACGTGATGCACGGCGTGTCAACCAGGGAACGAATTCGAAAATATATATATGCATAATCATCCCGAAATACAGCGTTAGTCGATTTACTCGTGAAAAAAAATCATATCAGCATCTAAGAAAGGATTGATGCGATGCAAAAAAAATTCTAACGACCTGACCATGAAAAATCACAATCATTTATGTAGTGTGAAATTCATCAGCAAAACTGTTGTTTTTTCATTGGTGTTCTTCGGGGGAGGCGGCTGACAACTGAGATCATTTGCACCATTTAGGATACGTGGGTATTTGGAAAAGGTTGGGGAGGTGGCGAGAAATCTGACGTCGGTGTTTGCCTGCTCCTAAGGAAAGTTGCCGAGGGTCCATGGTTTAACTTCATCTAGATTTATGAAGAGCCAACCTACACGTCACCTCGAGGGTGTTTGGCAGGGATTGAAAGATCACGATGCATGAACGGATTACATGCAACTAACGGGTATAATGTAGCTACTTAATATAAGCATATTAACTATACATTCACAAGACTAGTCCCATCCGTCCTTGGACTATACTCCTTAATATATTGCGATCATTTCTTGCAGAACATACGGATGAGATTTGATGAAACAACGTTTTGTCACGCTGATAAATATTGCATAATATGGAATAGTGCCCTAAAATCTGTACTTGAAAATGTGTAAATCAGCTTCGCAGATTAAGTGATACGGTACATTTACGTGCACCTTCATTCGTAAGATAACCATGTTAATTCGTGTTTTTACAAAGGATGTAACCATAACAGTAGCTACCACAGTGTAACCTCCATTTTTCAGTAACTTTAATTCATTAACTCTTAATGAAATACCATTTCCATTTTCAATCAATTGAAACCTCTCTCTAGCCCATCATAGAAGTGAGGTATTTGCTCTCTTGGCGTGGAAGAAATAAAGAAACGAAGAACATAATTATCAAGAGCCCTTGGCAACTACCAAAATATGTTAGCTTCAGTCCAAATCAAGAAACTTTTAAACTTATCAAAATTATACCGAAACCCAGCAATTTTCTCCCGGTGCAATTTTTACCTAGACCATTTTTCCATCAAAGCCGTTCTCCAACAACATATAAGGGGTCACTGTAATTCATGAGGAATCCATGAACATACGACAGGGAATATATCAATTTATCACATCATTACATGTCGGTCTACTTGAGGCTGTTTCTTACAGCCAAGGCTTTTCCAAGTTCTCGGCATGCATTGACTCGCCGAGGGTACGGATTCAACCAAAACAACATACTGACCAACCGTTTTAATATTAATTTTCATGATGAAGATAGTTAAGTTCACACCGGGAGGGACATTTCATATTTTGAATAAATATATAAGAAAATGAACGCTCCATTTTTTCACTACAATGAACTCCCTTTTCACGAATTGACTCTGAGCGCTGTATCACTTACGAAGGAAATCTACAGCCTTTCGCCATCACGCTAGTTACGTTTTCGGCCGGTATTTGGCGTCTCCCTTGGCTGGAGTCGCCAATTGAAATTGCAATCTCCACGCAGCACTCGTGTTGAGAACGACACCACACCGAAAAATCTACCACAACCGCGATTAGAACATGTCCCCTCGAGGTAGGAGGCCAGTACTAGCGATCATAAGAACCCAAACCTCGTATTCTCAGCGCATCAATATTGCATACTCCTTCAAAGAGAAATTAGGAACGTTCTAAATCAACCCTATCTCCTGACACCTAGTAAGCAAAGTACTAGAAATTCATGGTCATAAGCAGTTTTATTGACTACGGATAGAGAGCCAAAAAAATAGAAAAAATTTACTCTTTTACATAAACATTTGTCATAATGAAAAGTAATCATTACTTTTAAATTGATTTAATGCTCTATTTAAGGCACCCAAAAATGTTAAACTGTTTCCATTTTAAGCAAAATTTACGTAGACGTTATCAAAATCAATGCATAGGTCACAGATGGCAAATACTTTGCTTGGGAATTTGCAACAATAAGAGACTGTAAAAATCGTGTTCACCCGATGCTTGCTTCATAAGTGTTCCATTCGTTATAAAGAAGCTATAATTCTATCTACGACTGTGCAAGTGCAACAGTAACATTTATTGTAATTATTTTTAGCTGCTTATTGCAAGTGTAGGCACATCATATTCGGTACGTCATTCGTCCAATCAATGTATGGATGTCCAGAATAGCGTAAAGAATAGACATTGATGATTTCGTAAATCATACGATGCGAAACGAATGAAAAGAGAAAAAAAGGAAAGGAATTACAAACTCCCTCCCTATATCCGTCCTATCGCCTTCCTACTTCGAGGTGATGAGCAGTGAATCGTTAGAATTCAATGCAGGCAAAGTGGATAACAGAAAGTTTCAAAATGGGAGGCGATGCCGAATTAAGTGGATGTGTTAACGTTCTGTTATAAAGTAAACGACGGCCGACGCAACCGATAGTCAAGGAGACGATCCAAAAGAAAGCAGCTCATCAGCCTGGCACGATTTTTTTAAATCTTCGTTCTCATCCTCGAAAGAATTAAAGGAGTGAGAAAATTGTAATCTAAACAGGAAAAACACCTGCGTGGAAAGTAACTCAGGGAATGTGAGTACCTTCCAGATGTATATTTCGAGTGCGTTATTTAGAGAAATTCAATTTTTGTGCTTTGAAATTTATTTTCTAAGTAATTGGAACGTCTCCTTGGCATTGAATTCCTCAAAGTTATCTCTTTTTCCATTGGGAACTTCTTATAGGTACTTCAAAAACAGTATTAATGTTCAGTACAACATCCAGGGGCAGAGTTTAATCGTGCGACACGAGTCTGTTTCCGTGGGCGAGAAAAAAAATCTCGTTGATACGATCGGTTCGACTAAATACCGCTGGTGCGTTTCATCCCCGCCGTGGATCTGATTCACATGAAATTCACAAAACATGCGTTGCACTGCCGCCAGAGGTAAAAACCTCATGATATGGAACGAGGGCATTGAACCAACATGTGCAAGCTGACCGACTTGTTAAAAAAAAAAAAAGGCTATGGACCAGCGATTCGGTGTTGTGATCCATTTATGCCTGCTGTCAAGTCAATTTTGCCACGCCGAGGATATTATTGGTAACAGCATGGCGGGGTAATGAATAATGCAAATGACTGCTGTAACAACCCTTTCGCATTTTATGCTATTTTTTTTTGGAAATAATGATTTCCATGAACTCATACCCTATCAGAACTCATAATGCGCAGTTTAAGCTAGAAGTACCATTTAGTCCAAATAAGGGACCTTTCAGCTACCTCTATTTCCGGTCGAAATAATTGGAAATTATTAATCCACGGGTGATAAAGGATATCTACCGCCCAAAACCATCTCCAAAATTTTCTTCTCCTTACATTCGGCCTAGAAACATCTTACGTGGTGTGTCGTAATATGAAAATGTTGTTCCACCATGAAAAGGGAAGATATAACTTTGAATATGCCTTCGCGGCGTACAAATTTTCATAAGCCAGTTTTGACGAATTTTTTTAGGTTCACATTGTACTGATATGGACGAACATATTTCGGAGTTCCCTTAAAAATTATGAATAAGAAAGGCGAAGAATCCAAATAATTTGGTATGAAAGTAAGATACATCGTCCTTTTCCCGCTAACGATTGAGAAATAAACGGCCACTATAAATATATTTAAAATATATAAGAAATAAAACCATATGCCATTTGCCACGTCTGTTGCGCAATGGTCAAGCAAAACCTAGGATGCGGGTTCGTATCCCTCCTGGGGCATGTATGCTGCGTTTGTCTAAGTATTAGAATCTTAGGTTAGACGGTGTGATATAACCTTAGCCGTTGAAGCACCTAAAAACCATGTACTGCAATCACTACATATCCCATAAACTAATATATCAATTTAATGCAATGTAATCCAATGCAAAGTCCTCAAAACTTACCCAAACCATTAGGAAACTATCAAAATAAAAATTGTATAGATTGCTGGAAATGGGAATAGAAGCATTAAAAATGAGGACTTGGGAAAATAGGTCATGGAACAGGAACTTAGGGAAAATGGAATGCTCAAGGTTGCTATGGAAACTAGAATGCTGAAACAGCAATGATCGCAGGTGTGGACGAGGGAAAAGGAGAAAAGGTACTATGGATAATGGAAAGAGGGGTAAGGCAATCTGCCGCTTGAAGAAAGAAATGGCAATGGGATGGAGCAGATTGATGCAAAGTAAAGAAGGGACAATCCATCAAAACATTTCATCACCGGTAGTAAACTATCAATCAATCAATTAGACTAATAGTCATATGCACTTACAGCCCTTATTTGGGATCGCGACATCAATGCAACTATAGGCAGCGCGTCTATAAGCAGCGTCGTTTTGGCTTGTTATGTCCTCGTGAACTCAATGCACGCGTTGAATGCAAAACATAGAAGGGAAAGTATACACTTACGTGAAAATTTTACAAAAAATACCTAATGTTGAAAAAAAAATATTCTACAAAAAATTCTTCTTGAAGCAAAAGATATTATTAATAAAGCACACTCACTGGTTTCGTGCACGACTCAATGCGTCTTTCAAATGTGAGGCAGACCAAAAGGCCGGCGAAACTTCACTTTTTTTTCTCCCAGCATGCAGCGGTCCCAAGGAAAAACAAGGCTTTTGAAAAGCATTCGCCCACTCCGAACTAATCTCCACTGTAAACGCAACACGAAAATCAAACGCGAAAATAGTGTTCCCTTAGATCCTGACGGGAGATTACGGATTTCGCCGCAACAGCCTTTTTTGTCTGTTCTCAACGCCAGATGTCACCTATGGCAAAGGACTTCCTCTTTGGGAACTGCGGTACTGAGCCAAAATGTTTTTTTTCGGGAATAAAAGGGGAAGAAGAGGTCATTTCAGAGAGACAGAGAGATAGAGAGAGAAAATGGACGAAAATGGACGCGCTGTGAATGAATCAAAAGAACGCTACTTCGCATTCCGGTATCGATACTATCTCGCCAGCCCTCAACAACTCAATTGCAAAAACTTTCCATCTCAGAAAAAGTTCCAATCCTATTAATGAAGAAGAAATAACAAATTACCGCGGAAAACTGCAAAATTTCGCCGTCAATAATATCGCTGCCGAGTTCCTGCTATAATCCGATAATAACTTCCACAGTAAGAAGTGAATACATGTAATCAGGCGTAATAACGTATGCGATTCCATTTGGAATTCAGGACGGTTATACCTTTACAGACTGAGAGAAAATAAAGTGCCCAGAGGGCTGACTTATTGGGGAGGGTAACAAAGGTGGGAAGAATGGAAAAGTAATTGGTTTTCGCGGCCGATGCCTTGGTTACGTGACCAAAAATCATTAAAATTGCACAATTAACGCTTCCTTCCACTTGTATTGATCTTATGGTCAAGAATGTTTGTTTTGAGTTCTCATCAATGCCACTACGCAGCATCTGTGTAGAATTCAATGAGCGCTAAACGCTCTCTCAATGTATTTCATCAAGACACTACATTGTAAGCAGTCCTTTATAATGAATAGGTATTAATAACGGAAATTCGGAAGCATGCTGTTTTTACGATGAATGACTGATTCAGTTATTGCTCCTCTCCAAACTTCAGATGTATCATTCAAGATTAGATTTAGATTACTCATCAGCTTATTCTTCCTGTTGGTAACTTGTTCTTCGAAACACAATCATTCATCAGCTATTAAGATACAAAACAGAGAAAGAATACCTTAAATCGCACAAGGAACTATTTAATTACACAGGGATTCAAGACGAAAGTTACAGTAATTGACGCTAAAAAATGGTTGGATTGAGGGAAAATCTAGCCAAAATCTTGTTCTTAACCTATTGCTTGTGCTCATCTGAAGATCGATGAGACCTCGAAGTCCATTCAATTTATCACCAATCCACGACGGTGTGCGTTTATGAAGAGAGAGGTTGATTCCTAGATCCCTAAAATTTTCCACCACTCTTGAAGATATTCCACCTCTCCTTGAGAAAATTAAGGATAGAATATTCATTTTATTTGACCGTACTACGCAGCATATGATCTCCTACATGGCATCCCAAATAACACACCAGAAAGGCATGCTTAAATCACGGACTGAAATCCTGGGTAAGGCAGGTAAATTTTAGGACCAATTTCAATTATGCAAATGAAAAAATAATAATGAAAAATATTATAAATACATTTAGATTGCCAAGGATAAGCTGCGATTCAAAATAAAAACTCACCTGATTCCCTCAACCATCAAAATTCGTTGAATAGATTTCAAAGTTCCCAAACTATTGACGTTATTTCGTAACATCAAAACATTGTGATGCTAATACAAGAACTACATCAGTACTCGAATCGGGATTGAAACCAGTTGGCGTCACGCTTACGCGATACGAATATACGAAGGGATCATGGTTCTTTATTTCACGTTAACCCTATTGCTATGAATAATGAATATTTCTCTAAGAACGTACTATCCTAATGGCCAATTGAAGATAAGTATTTAAAGGACCCAACAAAATTTGAGCTTTGGCGATCCCCTTTGCGATCGAGCCACTGGTTAACGTGGCCGACATTATACGAATACGACACCACACGAACCTAACCAGGTTCTCACAACCCGGAAATTCCACCATATCCCGAAGCGGATTTTGCTGAAGAGAATTCATTAAATTCAAGACAAAATGGACGTTATGCCTACAGGAATAAGTTGCTGCAACGTTGTGTCCGAGGAAGATTAAATACTAATGCATCTCAACTTCAGAAGATTAAAATATTTTCGAATTTTAACATACCTACATGAGAGATAAAACAAAATAAACTGTTCTTTCCACCAGTACAGGAAAACTAGGTAATATATTAATGAAGTAAAAGTAATAACTTTGAAGTAAATAGTATCCTGATGAACGAAGAAAAACGCGAGTGTCTCATGAAGAATTTTCATCAGTTATAAAATAGACTTTTCCCGAAGAATGTGTCTTCTGAATAGCACCGACAATAATAACTTTGTTAATTCAAAGCGCTGTCTATTAAGTGAAAATAGGACCTGCTCACCTTCATCACGCTGTTCTTCTCAATCTACCTTCCACCTTAAAATTACTCCATTCTATCAAATCTACCGTGAATAATTCCTTACATAAGCTCCTAAACAAATCCTATCAAAATCAACAATTTCATTTACGCAATAATGGTCAATAATATTGTGAGCAAGACGAGAAACAAGAATAAAGTGACATAAGGCAGGAGTAATGTAAGGTAGAAATATTTGAAAAGAAGAACATATAGCATTTCAATTACGCACTGAACAAAATAAACATTACATCAAGTCACTTTTGATACACCATTTTCAATTCCGCCGTAATATTATCCCCTACCTTGAAGGTATCTCAAACAGCACTGCAACTCCTTGTTGTCCCTCAGCGAAGAGAATTAGATGTGGGTCAAAGTCCAGAAAGATTCAACCAAGCTTGCAGAAGTGGTCCAGTAATAACAGTAGAGAAGTGATACATGGAAACCTGGACAAAAAAGAATACAATACAAATCAGTTTCATACCATGAGATAGAGCTATGACAAGAACATTTTACTCGATAAACAGAATAGCCTTAAAGCGTGCATCTCATGTTACTGATTGTAACGCAAAAGAACGCAAAGGCAACGAAAATGATCCACTAAAATCACCTGAAGATGAAATACACCTGAAGATGACGTTTTATCGTCGAAACCTGGATCGTGTTGTGTTGTGAAATAAAATTTGTGGAACAACTAAATAATCTAGTTTTAATCTCCCCTAAAATCACTCAAATCATCTCAGAAAACAATTTTATTTTTTCTTAACATTTATTTTTGTTTAATTATTTTCCTAAGAGCAATTAGTTAAAACGTTTATTTTTTCAAAGAAATTTTAACTTATTCAATATTAAAACTCAACTTCATTGAATAAGACAATATCTGCAAATCGGTATCAGCTATGCCTATTGAAACATTTGTTAGAACTACAAAATTACTAGCAACATTTTCCGCTAAATGTATTTCAAATATGGGAGAAGCAAATCGAAGGATTTTACAACGAGGCTATTATTTTCAAATAGGGGAACAGGAAATGGAATATCCTTTCGTAACACTCTTACTTGATGCTCTCAGCAAAATGAACCGGATGTACCTATATTTTAGCAACAAAAACGATAATTAATGCTCATATAATACGGACAATCGAAAAAAAAGCAAAACAACAATGAAAGAGCATGGTGAAACACTTGCAGCACAAGGATAGTCATCCTTTTCATAACGGTTCTGTGCTTTACTTGCGTATGATACAGACATGATAAAAGTAAGGAACATAGACGATAAAAGGGCTTGAAGAAACCTTTTAAATTAAAAAGCCTTTGCTTGGATCACCTAGAGAGCACGGCCGAAAGCGGAGATCGAACGTCACGAACATATTTCAGAAGAAATGATATGGAAAGAGAAATAAATAAAAAAATCGCTTTGCGTGTTTTTCTTTTTTTCGAAGAAACATTCCCTCCTCCGCTTTGGAATGAAACGACTACCTTTTGTCAATGCGTCATTACGATTTCCGGGTGACACCGGGGAGTTTTTTATGCACTGATTGGCTCCGATGGTAACGTGGTTGGTGAAACAGGACACAGCAAGAGTTAAAGAAGCGCTTCAATACTTAACTGGATCTCGTAAGAAAAACATTCACCCATCCGCCCAGCTGGCAAAGGGTTGTCATATGAGGTATAGGGAGGAGCAATACGCGAGTGATTAATATTAAGTGAGATGCGAGCAAAGAGATCACGTGATAGTGTCGCGAGGGTGGCTAGGATAGAGGCGATTCTAATACCAGATCAACCTATGGCGCAATTATGATCAGAAGATCGAGGGTAAGTCAAAAAATAACCATTATTAGTTTGAATAAGGAATATATAATATGTTTGCAAATGACATCTTATATTTCTTTGTCACTTTTGTCTCTTAGCCAGCTGCCTCATCAATTATTACCCGTTCTTGTATTCTCAAATTATGCGTTAACATGGTGCGATATCGTCGGGTGTAATTGCAATTTGCGGCCGGCCGTGCATAGCTGTATTAACCACCCTTGCGCCAACGCTACTTCGGATTTTCCCCTGACGCTGATAAACTTGTTACGATGCTAAGAAACAGCCTCCATATTGCTTTCAATATCCTCCTGAGAAAATCCATTGGTTTTTCACCTAAAAATCGCATAAGTGCACGTTACTCTTCTTTGCAGAATGTCAATAAATGCATCGCCATGTTTGTTTTATTCAGGTTACGCTGCAGCGCACGAGACTATAATAATTGCTAACTGACACATTTTCTTTAATACTTTAACACAAAATACTACATGATTTAGGACTTTTATCATGATGCAAAGGATTCTCTTTGACTCAACCACTTGTTTACGAGATTGAAAAAAGTGTGGTTGGAAATCCACACATAATGGACAAGTATGCAAGAGGCGTTAGTTAATAATATACTAGGTACACGCCAGGCGTCTCTAGAGGTCCTGTGGGATAAATAACGTTAGTTTACAGGGTTTAAAGGCAACACTAATGCAAGCGCTCACACTTACGTCAGTCAAAGATGTTTTGCTGAGTTAAGAAGCATTTGCCGAACTTTGCGGATACAAATAGCAGGGAAAGAGGGAAACATACTACAGTTTCGAAGGAATCTTTCTTATATAAGGCACACTCGCAGTAAACAGATCAGTTATGAAGTTTAAAACAAGAGTCTAGTGAATCTACCTTATAGCCCACCTGGTTTATTTACATCACGTAATTTAATGACGTTTTACGTCTACCCGTCTATTATTGAGAATAATCAAAGTACATTTTGGTTGTTTTCCATTACTTCTCTCTGCATTCAAATTTAATCAAAGTCATCTGTGGCTCCCATTCAACCTCATAGCAATAAACTTTGTCCCAAAGGAATCCAGCACAGCAGCCTCCTACGGTCTTATTACAAGAGGTTTTCCATCGCACAATCTGATGCATGGAGAGAAATTCACAATGAAAATAACGTCTTATAATACAATGAACTACGTGGGAATCTTCCCAACTGCACAGCGAGGAAAATAGCCTTTTCCATTTTCCACGCTGTCCTCCAAGCGATTTCCAGGATTTTTTGACGCCAAAGCAGTACAACGCATGGTTTCGTGTAAATCGGCCGTAAAACTAAGAGGACATGGCAGCAGTAGTTAATAAAGTGGTAAGAGCATCTTAGGTCATTTACCCCACTTAGGATAGTTGGGCATTTTGATAGGGTAAGTATTTTACTAAGGAATGGGTAAGGGTGGAGAGAAACCCAGCGTCGGCATTAGCAAGGAAAGGCACCTAGGGGACCACGGTTTAACGCCCCATCCGACCGACGGAGAGCTGAACTCCATGTTCTTTTCACAAGGCATTCAGGCAAAGACTGGTATGCCAATGAAAAACAATAGCCTCAGCCGAGATGGGCTATGCTGCGTGGAACTACTTCACGGGAAGCCAGGACTCGCCATCGCACCAATCCGATCCACAAATGAAATGGAATTTGCAAAAAAAAACATCAACGTAGTTTGCGTGGAGGTTTGTTTGGCAAAAGCTGCGCGTGTTAGAAATAAAGGTAGATGTTCGATTCAACTTTTAAAACTGAAGGGGCTTATGAAGTTACTTTCGTACCTCAATAAACCTCTTCAGTTTTAAAAATTGAATCGAGCAACTACCTTTGTTTCTAACACACGCCTCAATGCAGTATAGAAAAACAGCTTTTCACTATGAAGTGCCTACTATCGCCATAAAAACGGATAGATTGGAAAATAATTTGAGGAGAAGGGGACGAAAACTAGAGTCCGCGCGTTTGTTTTCATGCAATGGATCAAGTGGTTTGAGGAAGAGGTCTGAAGGATGAGAGTTCGGCATGTGGATGAAGCGGGAAAAACTTTTAATGCATCCGGTCGGGTGAGGGAGGGGTGAAATGTCAAGGGGTAGAGAGGGATAGAGATTGGGAGGGAGAGTAAGAATCCCGCTGCGGTTCAACCAGGAGGGTGGGTGTTGACCGGGGTGGGGACGGGGGGGTGCATGTGGAGACCGGAGGGAGTTAGTTGTCCGCGAGGAGAGCAGAGAGGGGTCGCGTCCCACGGAATATCGCACACATCAAAGGAAGAGCTCTCCAATCAGCCACGAACTCCATTCGAATGTTTGCCCTCGTCCTCAAAAGTAAGTGCACCCGACGGTTGCGCGGTATTTGCGCACGGCACCACAACGGGATGCCCACTGTAAACAAGAGGTTTAAACAGGAACTTGGGTGGGGGGGGGTAGGAGTAGGGTGGCGGAGTCGAGGGGATGAAGGGAACAGCCTCGCCAATTACCAGAGCGGGGTCGTGGGAACGCTCGGCAGTCTATAAATGTATGTACTATCACTTTCAAAATTCGAACCACGAGTTGCGCGCGACATCGCCAACATGTTCCACCTAGTCTGAGCTTTGCCTTATTGCTAAAGCTCTCCATGGCTACTACATGTATGTTTGGCTGTAGGTATGTTTGACTCAATGATCGCCGCTTGACCTTCTCCAAAGCTCACCACCCTTCGACCCCGAAATGCCAAAAGGGCAACACCGACTCCCAAGAAAACAGGATAAAGTTAGAGAGAGATTATGTGTCCCACAATTAATTTGGTCTCACGTCCGGTGTCAGCCGTTAGGTCATCTCCGGGTACATTAACGAGTTTGCCCGAAGACGACCAAACGACTCAAACAGTGGTACGATCCAGTTAAGGGGTCATATAAATATTACGTAAATGGGAGAAAGGTCGGGACAACCGTTGGGTACTATGCGTTATTGACAGGTAGGGAGGGTTCCAGCATTCCGTTATATTAGGAAAAGATAAAATAATACATTATAAAAATCATCCTTTGTTCATATAATAATTTCGTTACAATTAATAAGTTCTTGTGTTTAACCCGAAGTTTGGTCTGGCAGGTGAGCGTAGTGAGAATTTACAATGAATTTCACAAATCAACGGCTGGTGAAATTGTCATATGAGGGGAGGGGAGGGGGCAGTTCCTTTACAGGTACGCACGCCTGAATGACGTACCCACGTAATAACTAAGATTGAGTTTTCCCTGGACATTTCAAGAGTAAAATATAATAGCATTGATAAGCATGTTTGTATCATTATTCACAAAATAAGAGGATAGATATCGATTGGTTATTTGAGGCGAATGGGTCATAGAGAAAGTTACCGAGCGTTATAGGAGGGAGAAAGGGGGCAAAAAAGTAGAAAGTCAGCGTTACATAATTTGTATATATGCCTCCCTCATAAAATTGTGGAAGGCACCTAGGCTTCCCTTGCTCTGTTTCACTATGGATAGAACCCAAAAAAAAAACTTTTACCCTGAGTTATTAATTAAATTCTAAATCCGATGTTTCGCCAGCGGAAACGTTAGGGAATGTTCCCAGCACACCGGCAGCGATCGGTATTCCTCATGCATGGAATCATTATTTTTCATGAATAAATAAAACTGTCCTCTATTATATGGTGGTACTCCACAGTCAATAAATTTATTTTTTTTAATGGACTTTTACAAAAGACTACTTTTAAAAACACGCTCTCACGACCCGAGTTTCCACGGAATTATCGTCATCATCTTGTGAATAAAACGTGGTGCGAACTCTCGATATATAGCCACCATTAATCGCAGTAAGTGGGAGGGAGGGGAGTTTTGTGTCATCGGTCAATCAGGGGGAACTATGGACGGAACTGGTCGGTGAGTTGTAAGACGACTGGAGGTTAGGAGATTGGGAAAAGGAAGCAACAGCCTTCATTCAGGATGGGGATGGAGGCGGGAAACAAATACTCGTTGATAAGTGTGACTCCAGAGTCACCCATTCTCTTTAAAATTTCTAATTGCTCGCGGGAATTAAGCTCTCGTCTAGTACATATACACAAACGTAAAATATTAACATTAAAATGACTTTGGTGGTCACTATCAATTAAATGCTTAGTAAAATTACTTTTCTTCCCACATTTATAAATCATAATTCATCATCATTAAGAATTTCAATCCTAGGATTGGTTTACCGCAGCCCTCCACTCCACCCTGTTCCATGTCAATACCTTTACCTCCCTATAGTTCTTCTTCCCCAGATCCTTCTTCACTTGTCCTAAGTACTTGTCTCTCGGTCGTCCTCGTGGCACTTTCCTTTCGATTTTTCCTTCCCTTATGTTTCGCACGTATACGTTGTGTCTCAGGATTTGCCCAAGCCATCTTGTTCTCCTTCTGTCGTATAATGCTCCATAACCTCTTTTCTTCTTCTGCTCTTCTGTGTACCTCCTCGTTTCTTACTTTGTCGGTCCATTTGATTTTCAGCATCCTCCTCCAACACCAGGTTTCGAAGGCTTCTATTCTTTTCTGATCAGCTTTCCCAATGGTCCATGTTTCTGATCCATATAATTCCACAGCCCGTACGAATGTTTTAACATACTGTTTCCTTGTCTCCAATCTAATGTTCTTTGAGCATAGCTGCCTCTTCTCCATGAATGACTTCCTAGCTTGGGCTATTCTGCGCTTGATGTCCGTTGTACTCCTTGCAACCCATGCAATACTGCTGCCCAGGTAGGTGAATAAGTCCACTTGTTCTGACCTCTCTCCTTTGAGGCGGACGTCGACTACCACTTTCTCTCTTCCGTACGCATGCACTTAGGTTTTCTTCTTATTGATTTTCATGTTGTATTGTAGAAATATTTCTTCGATTACATTTATCGACGTCTGAAGGTCCCCTTCTTTCTCTGCTAGGATAGCGATCTCATATGCAAATCTTAACATATTGATTTCTTCTCCATTCACCTTGATTCCTTTAATTCCCTTTTCTTCTAATTTTTAATTGCTTCTTCCATATACATGTTGAAGAGGGCTGAGGACATGTTGCATCCTTGTCTGGCCCCTTTGTTAATTCGAGACTCTATTTTTCTTCCATCCTCCAATCGTAGAGTGGCAGTCTGATTCTTGTAGAGCTGGCAGATAATTCTTCTGTCATTGTATTCTATTCCAAGATTTTCCATTATGTTGAACATCTTATTCCATTCCACATAGTCGAAGGCCTTCTCTAAGTCTACGTACAATGGTTTGTTCACATGGATCATTTTTTCTGCCAGTATTCTCAAGCAGAGTATTGCCTCTCTGGTTCCACCTTTATAAATAAAAGCCTTAAAATGTTCCTTAACCCGTGCGCTAAAATTTCTGAGTGTCTTTTGATATAACCTAATCCGTTGGAGCACCTTAAAACTCAAGATCACTACCATTATTGAAATATATATATTTGAAGTCGTTTGAAGTATACACTAACGGAACAATTCAAGCACAGCACTTTTTTCAACTTAAGAACACAAAATCAATTTCAAATAATTTTTATGTCCGTATGCGTGACACATATATTGAAACAATAGTCCTTAAGGTTTACTAGAGATTAATATCATAAGCCTTCAAAATATTTTACGAAAATATCACCCGTAAAACCAAAAACAACGATCTATTCGGGAATATGTGTATTGGGTGCGAATCAACAGAAAACCGATTTTTTTATCGAACACTCAAAAATTGAATGAAATAATCGGGAATTTTTTGTTTTTCTGTGGATTATTGTGCTCGATTTTAAGCACCTCTACCTTCTGCGCCATCCTCTGCACGAATACCGAAGCCCGTACAGCACTTCCTCCCTCTACTCTCCACCCCATTCCCACCCGCCTCCCACTCACGCACAAACAAGGGAGACACTACGGCCACAGTTTTTTTATTTCATATTTTCAGGCCTAAATGAAACAACGGTTAAAAAAAAATACCAAGTCGAATATGAATGCACACACACACACATACCTACACATATGCGCTTCGTCCTTCGGGATAATTTCCCGAGTGGGATCACCGGTTCGGTCGTGGAAGCCGGTGGGGAAAGGGGACCCGCGGGGAGGGCGGGGGGGATTGGTACAGTGGTTTGGAGCGAGAGAGAGAGAGAGGTAGAGCAAGAAAAAAATAATATCGATCGGACTAAATGCACATTGATTTCGCATCGGAATAATAGGCAGATTTCGGCGGCGTTTTTCGTTCTAAATATTCTGTTTCCCTTCATTTTTTTTGGTGACCGGCAAACGGCGTGGTCCTCCGGGTGGTGCGTCCGGTTGCTGCGGGAGCTGCGGACATTACGGTGAATTCTATCCCCTTCCGCGTCCGAGGGGATAGAATAATTGGCGTCATTAACATAACAAGCATAGCTGTCACTCACTCACTGCCTACACTCCGGCCCGAAACATACGCACACAGGGGAGAAACTTCAAAAGGACAGTAGTACAGTGTGGATATTTACAAACGGAACAAACTGCAGGATAATTAACTGGATAAACATCACTCAAAAGGATTAATGCTTTAGCATAAGAAAAAACTCATTGAACAATTATGAAACATAGAATTACGCCTAAAGAGTTACAAGACCTTCACATTTCCACACAAACTTTTTATATAACTATATACAAATATATCCATAATTTTAGCACTTGCATAACAATTAAAAATGGATCTACACTCAGATCCAAATACTGTTATATCTTATATTGCTTTATGCATGCCTCATTTGATGATAATTAAAGAATGCTGCATTATACAGAATGGGGTAGTAAATGCAAAAACGCCATAAAACAAATACTAAAATACTCATAAAACCTCTACATGTAGGTGGTGTCAACGAGATTTTTCATTGATTATGGATTGCCTTGATCTCACTACAACGAAATTTTTGTCAAAAACGCGAAGAGCCGTTTTAAATTCAGAATCGTAAGAAATATTATACTATGTTTGCAGAAGTAACAATAGAATCCTAAAACAATAGAAATTAGTAAGTGAAATTACGCAATGATTCCGACTGTAAATTTATTCCATAGTTAACATGTATTTTCATGCGTAAGGGCTTCCAAGACTCGGTGACGTGGTGGTTCAACCAACACTGCCAACTGTCTTGGACATTAATCACGCACAATGGGTAAGCACGAAAACACCAGGATGCATTCCAACAATCAACTGACCATTTTTGTGAATGCATTTATTGACATGTTTCATACATATATTTTTACTTGAAATATTCTTGAGTCATTCCCCTCCAACAGGGAAAAATCAACATTCACTTTATTCGTGAGCGAAAATTTAATGATCACGTCGCAACCAACTAAAAAAATACTTCTAGACCGGTGAAGCAATTTACAATCACGAAAGGCCAATTCTAATTTCAAGAGGTTTCGCGTCCACAGAGCGGCACGACGGCCATTCTTGATTTATACTAATTTTAATGGATACGTGATGGAAGTAATGAATAAAAATGCCATTAAATTCTCCAATTTCAAGATCTGCCAACTTAAGTTACTTAGCTTACGTTTAAACCGAAATTACGTCAAATTACCCAAGGAAACCTAAGGAAATTCCCCTCGCTTTCCTTCTATTGCGACGTTTTTTCTGGCCCAGGATAGCTCTAAATCCATTTAAGCTCTTTAACTACATTTTGATGCTTGCCATCGGTGCACACGGACTTATAATAAATCTTAAATAACCGAATGGCCATGGTTACTACTTTATTGCCCTCTTAATGGGGATCATTTGTCGGAAATGACGCCCATAAACGATATGATCCTTGATTTTAACGATATTGACCTAAGTAAAAGACTTATACTAAAAATTCATACTCGGAAATACTGGCATTTGTTGCACATAACTTAACTATAAGGATATGTGGTTTCTTGTGCATGGCAGTACGAATTTGTTTAGTCTATCATTTGTATTACATAAAATGCTAAATAAAAGCAATAGGTTTTTACAAATTATTTGCCGCTCTAGGTGGTTCCACTTCCGTCTTTCTGGAACAAAAGAGTAACCATTAAATCCGTTTCACCGAATTCAAATAGAAGAATTTTGGGTTGCGAGGACTCGTATTCGTCACCTCTCATCTTCATAAAATGATCTCTCACTGTTCCGATCGTTCACTTTTATTTTAAATACATACGATAGTTAATTAATACCATTCGTCACCTCACCTCGCAAGGTGATATTTCTTGGCTTAAATGTAAAGCACTTCATCATTTTATCCGTTTCCATTTCTTTCCCTCCTTAAATGCCACATTGGAACATTTTGGTTCACACGTTATTTATTAATTTAAAATTGGTATTAGCGCCAATGTTTTCCGTCAAGACAAAAATATCACCAAAGCAAAAGTATTCAAGTGAATATGTAAATTACAAAAAAAATAATGAAATAATTCAATGTCTTTCACTCGCATGTTAAAAGCAAAACTTTTTGGGAGATAGGCACAAGATATGGAGAAGTAAATATTATTTTAAAGCCGAGAAATAATCATTTTATTATTAAGGATTTAATTATTTTCTAAGGAATTAATTCCTTTCTGATATCCTCACTCACATATTAAGGTGATGAAGTCGAACTCTTTCGGATGTGAGCTCTGAAGTTATTTATTCAATGTAGTACATCTACGCAATACACTACGTGCCGTCACGAGGGGGTGTGGCAGGGGATGAAGATCACCAAATAAGCACTATCGACATACAACTAATGCTACAATACAATGAAACTGGGCAGTACGTGATGGCACGTAAGTGGCATAGGGAAGTTTGTACGTGATATAGGGAAAGTAGCGTAGTGATTGATGGCAATGAATAGATCTGGTCAAAAGCCCTTTTAAGTATCTTTGCTAATACCTATTACAATTTAATGGAAGGTAAATGTATAGGTACCTTTTTATAAAAAAAATATTAAAAATAAATTTTTTTAAATTTGATATTCGTGAAGCAAATGCAACTGACATTTTTCAGAGCATACATCATATTGAATTATGTTGCTCGGGTGAAGTGACCTTAAAAAAAAGGCTTTACCTATCACAATTCAACCACTTATAAAAGACTTATTTTTAAAGAAGCTTATATAGAACAAATAATATGAACTGACCGCAGAATTAGTTACGGTTCAAGAATTTTAGTTCGCAGCCAACGGAGCACACTAATAACTCGTTCAAATTACTTTCTTCCAGTGAATAAATTGGAAATAAGAAAACCTTTCACAAAAAAAACTAAAAGGATGGCACTCGCTAAGGAGAGAAAATTAAATAAATCAATCCGTATCACAAATATATTTTGCAATAGTTTACAATGGTGAGAGGAACCAAATTCGGTCTTCGATGCCAAATCTCCTCATGAAAATTAATAAAGTTTGTATTCCGCACTAATTTCTAATGACCCTTATTTAGTGTAGAACTTTACATAATTTCCTTTTCATGATATCTAAATTTCACAAATCGACCTTACCTTTCATTCAAGTTACGCCTCCTTAACCATTATGTGCCACACACTAAAATCAATGATCTTCATAAAATTAGCAAATTTGTAAGATTCCGAAATACTCTAAAGGAGACCTCACGTCACTTAAGTACCTTGGGAAAGGTAAACTTATGAGAAGAGACCCTTAAAAGATATCCTTGAGAAAACTCCGCTAACTCCGGTTCCTGCGTCACTGATCCAGTACCTTTTTCCCCAGGCCACCTTGAAAATTCGAGGTGACATTTTTTCATCCTCTCTTTTTGATTCATTGGTTATTTTATCATATCCTTCGCCGCGCCCGGCGCAAGCCTAACCTCTCCACCGTGGCTGGCAAGTGCTCTTACAAGCACAAATACCACAGTTTCATTCAATTTTTTCCGCATTAAGTCAGCTTTTTTCCTTTTCAATTTCTCATAACTACGAGGAAATGCTCCGACGCGGGCGGGTGGCTGACGCTATTTCGGAATTCATGAATCAAATTTCAGTTATCAAGCCGTCCGTATTTCTCCCCCACTCCTTCCGCCGTTTTATTTCCAATCTCACTACCACCCCTTGCTCCATCCCCCTCTCCCCCACCCTTCCTTCATCCCCAACCCCTGCCGCCACACTCGAGACTCGATACCACCCCTTTTCTCTGCTCTTTCTTTTTTTTACTATTCCCGATTGTTCCCGCAGTTGTTGCCGCGAAATTCATTCCGAGCCTCACGCGAGCATTTATTTTCCCTCATTTGGATCAGCAGAGCGAAATTCGCCTTTTTCAGCCACCACACAAATGAGCGAGGCGGGAATGGTGGGGAGGGTGGGGGTGGAATCCTTGAAAAGAGATTACACGAAAACTTCACGCTGGAAAACGTTTCGAAAGATGAGTTTATTCGCGAGAAAAAAATATTTTTACTTTTTTTTCATAATAAAGTCTGACGAATAAGCTGTTCGAGAGCTAAAACTGGGCTCGGACGCTGATGATTCTTGAAAGTATTCAAGTAAGTTTCTATACCACCCAACGAAAAAGTGTGTCCCCTAATTTTTTTAAGAAAACTGGGAAAATCGTCTATACCACAATATAAGCAACAACTACACACTATATATCGCTGTTAACAACAATTATGCCAAGAGAAGAGTGAATTTACAAGCAATACACGCCCCTACCTCAAACTAGCATGTAGCGGGATAGATACTGTGCTAATATTATGCAAATATTTCTAGTTACGTGCCTGTAGGAGTAAAAAACCACGAGATCACGCGTTGTAAACAAACCAGGCAGGTTGGGGGAAATGGCCGCTAGACTATTGTTGTAAATAAGTAGGTAAGAATATAGTAGAAGGCAGGCTAGCATACAGGTGACAATGAAGCCACAAAGGTGGTGGTTTGAAACAATTAGGCCCCGCTTTCTCCTTACAAAACTACGTTTTACACGGCCTCTTTTGAAAACTGAATGTGTATCAAAGCACATATAACAATAAAATCGTACCTAAATTTCATGCAGTGGCATCAGTTAAATTTATTTCTTATGCAGATACTAACAAAAAACTAGATACTATTATAAACGAATAAATTTTTTCTAGCCTTAGGATTTATATTTTTATTTACTGCTGGAGGATTAACCAGAGTAGTACTTGCAAACTCATCAACTGACATTCCAATGATTGATACCTATTATGTAATACCTCATTTCTACTATTTTTTAATGATAGGAGTAGTATTTTCAATTACTTAGAATTTTTACTTATTTTTTCTTTTATGAATTTGGATTTTATATTTATGTATATAATTCTTGCTTTTTTGTCTAAATTACCGATGTTTATTTTTCACTAATAGCTACCAAAGGACCCTATATTGGTAAAACTAATCGATCATCTACATCTAAAAGGCGTAAAATATCATTTTCTATTTCATTTTCTGGAGTTATATATCTATCAAATTTTACGTCATTAAAATCTTAATATTCATAACTTCCTTATTATTGATTATTATTTATTACAGAATTAAACTGTTCATGAAATATCAATGTATGTACATCGTACACTAATAAATAAAAAGATATTATTAAGATTATTTAAGGGAGATACTAATGCATTTTATATCCGTGGGAGATAATTTTATTACTAAAGCTGGTTCAAATTGGTGTTACAGAAGAATTTGCAGAATGTGTGAACTGTTGTGCTATAGAATAATGATGAAGATTAAATGAATCAACCATGTAAGCAACGGGGAAGTCCTAAGAAGAGTGGGAGTAAAGAGGAGTCTGCTGTAAACTCTAAAAAGAAGATGGGATAACTTAATCGGTCATATCTTAAGACACGATGACCTGATGACGACAATCATCGAGGGAAAAGTGAACGGAAAGAATGGAAAAGGCAGGCCTCGTTCGTTATATATGGAACAGTTGGTGAATGATGTAAAGGAGAGGAATTGCGTTAATATGAAGAGGTTGGTGGTTAGAAAAATCGAGTGGAGGCCTGCGTCAAACCAATCCTAGGATTGTTGAGCGATGATGATGGTTTCAATTAAACTTAATTAAACCACATATTTCGCGATCGTTTGCGTGCTTGCGCATTTTCCAATTTTTCGTGAAATTTAAAGCTGTTTTCCTTTATTCTTCTTACTACTCTACATTTTACTACGTGAAAAACAACAACAACAAAGAGCACTTTGAGCCACATACTCGGGTGGGACTGTGGTCTCCTTGGCGGCTTTCTTTAAGAGCAGCCCAATATCGACGCCGGGTTTCTCTCCACTCTCCCGCATTCCTCTCCAATATCCTTAGCCCTTCCAATCCTATCCTTGCGTCTTTCCTTCCAATCTGAAGCGTCTTTGTGTACGGGACAGATATAACACCACAAACGGCCGGATTAGAGGACTATTATCACTTCATTTCTTCAACTACATAGTTTGAAGAAAAAAAAACATTTCACGCGCAACAACGAACGACATAGAAATTATAACTAATGACAGTTGCAGGCTTCATTGACACAGAGGAGCAAAAGTTGTAACGAGAGCTGAAATCTTGAGTGCCAAAGTCGTTAATCTCAAGAAGACCAGTCATAATTGCTCCAAAGTCCTCCATTTCCCCTCGCCGCAACTTTACGCTCATTGTCGTGACCCAGCGCCTGACTTCACTGAAATGTACACAACTTCTCTCAACTCCGCATTCCATATTTGTCTTATCGCGAAGTCTCGTCCTAGTGTTTAACCCGAATGTGTGATTCTCTCGGTGCACCTCATTGGGACCAGAGCCTTCTGATAATCGCCTTTCAAGAGGGACTGTGGGGACAGAGTATTTCGTCCTCTAGGAATATCACTGAAAAGAAAAGTGACTGAATATATTGTAAAAAGACACACAACCTATGTTCATCCAATTAATCGGGATGATATGGGAAATATATTAGACATCCATCAATACTTCTCTCATATATAGACTATATGTGGAAATATATATGGAATCTATCAAAAAATGGCCCAATTGTTACATATGGCCATATATGAGGAATCTATGGCCATATACGTCCCATATATAGGGCTTCAGTGTGTATTCATGCGCTACGACTAAGTTAGCTTACAAATCCACCGCGCGTAGCATATATAAAAACCTACTCAGGTACCAGCAACACCGTGTGCCAGAATGTATCACACGGTTGCAGACTGGACACAAATGCATAATTTTCATTTCCTCATATTCAATATCAGAAACACGACATCTGAGATGAAAAATTCACTCACGCAGAAATATCGAGAAAATGCTATGAAGTAATTTGTCTTCAAAAATTGGTGGGTAAGAGATGACTGTAAAAATTTATGGCATAAACTTATATTAACTTATATCTAATATTAAAATATATTTATACTAATAAAAAACTATAATTTACAAAGGTAATTAGACACAACAGATAATATTTCATTCCGTCACAAATCTTATATCGCTCCACTAGATTTTAATACCTTTGAACAAGCAAGCATACCGTGGTATTTCGCTGATAAGGATCGGGCTAGCAAACCAAAGGTCGTGGGTTAAATGTATTAGTGTTATGTTTGCCCTAGGATTAAGCCCGAATGTTAACGGTGCAATATATCTTTAATTTTTGGAATAATTAAAACAAAAATCATCTACTATCACGAAAAGCAAGCCAGCCTCAATAATACACGGTTCTGTTGAAAGTATCTACGCATTCAAGCAATAAACTTTTGAATGCAAGGATATGTATTCTTATTTCTCCATTTCTTCCTCATGATTTTTTACGAGAGAGATGCGTCGTATATTGGCACTGATGACGCGCGATATATCTCAGAGGGTTACTTCTGAAAATATTTCGTAGTTTCATACACTTAAGAATAAAAGTTAAACTCGCCTAACGTAGTTTCTTCATTATTAAAGGGGATTAACGGTGGTAAAATTAGCATTATATCACTGTAAAAAGTTGATCTGATTTTCAGTGCGATCTGAATTTAAGCGCTGTCTGGTTGTAAGGCAGGAACACGGATTTAAGGTACGGAAGAGGCAGGAACATGGATGGTTGGTACAGGAGCAGTTGAGCAGGAAGCAGAGGAAGCAGGATTCTGGATGGTCTGATTTTCAGCCGTTCACCTGCCTTATTTTTAGACAAGATATTACTGCTGAAATTCAACATACACTGTCTTAAAATTGTTGCATCTGAAATTCAGATCGCTTTTGTACCTTAAAATCAGATCTACTTTTTACAGTGATCAATTCGTACTTAGGAAATAATCAGTATTACTCAACAGTTTCTGATAGTCAAGAAAAAGCTACTCATGGTCATGGTTCAACACAAGGACTCGAAAATAAAATCCATGAGTTAGACGTTTTCTGCGGTGAACGTGACTGCTTACCTGCACTAGATTTTTATCGGCGAAACAAAATTTCAAGACCCCCTAGAAATTGCTTTTGGCTTGGGCACCCAGGATTGAAAAACGAACGGCAAAAGGTAAGATGTTTTTAATTCATAGAAAAGAGACGAACTAATCATGTTTTGCTTCCGGAAACGGGTATTCCTTGGGGAGGTGGTTAAGTTGAAAAACTTCCTTGACTTCTGCTTTGATTGACTATATTGAATTAGCCACCTCTTAATTGAGCTCGTACAGCTCCTTCAGTAAGAATGGCATGATTCAATTGTCGGCTTGTCAGAAGTAAGGATTTAAGATAACACAATTTTGACTGATTCAAGAGCGTTATCCCAGAAAATTACGAACAAGGCCAAACAGAGGTGGAATGTTAGCAGATGTCAGGGGAGGAGTGTTGCCATTCGATCCATTTTCCGTGGTTTGGAGTATTAAGAAATATATTTTGGAAAAGAATTGTGTTCCTGCATCTAACTACTAAAATAGGTAACATCTAAGAAACTCATCATCCAAGGCATTAAAGATCTCGTTCAATGTAGCTCTTGCGGATTACTTACAAACAATTTAGCATGCTAAGATACTTGTCTATGGCTTTATCTATATTTTGAAGAGAGTGTACTGGCTAATGCACGAATTCTTAAAGCATATTATATTTAACGGCAAAATGACCATTTTCAATATTCGTGACAAATTCAACCTCGTGACATATTTCCATGGTCAAAGTTCGCGCAGTAAAAAAAAGAGGTTCAGATACAAGTAGAATTTATACACGCATTCACCCAGGGATAAGTAGTTTGCTACGTAAATAACGAAATAGGGGAAATAATTCCTGGGAATTTTCCTGAGTACGCAAGGATCACAGATTTTACGAAAATGTCGATATTGATCTCGGGTCGGGCGGGAAATACAGGATGGAGGAAGCTCGTTGTTCTGGAAATTGAAAGTCCATCAAAATTGATAAGATTAAAATAGACAGCCACACAAGCTAAAAATGATATGAACATTACCTATCGATTATTGTCAATTTTACATTGTTTTTATGCATTTTTTGAAGTTTTACTAAAAAACAAAAAATATTTCCCTATTACAAGCATGGCCGAGGGTCTGGCCAGAGCAACCTGTAATTACATGTTTAAATTTACGGAATTTATTTCCAATCAAATGAAAATTTGAACACTATATCGAGACGACCATGTAAACCCTGCACTCTCAGCAAATTTAACAGAAAAAAAAATATTTTTCTTGATCACCCGCCAAAAATCATTTATTCTAAAGCAGGGTTTACCAACCTTCTGGTATAGTGTCTTTTTTCTATCCTAAGGAAAGCAAGTCCCACCAAGGTACAAGCAGAATCCAGTTTTTCCAACTTTTTGTTCCAGCTTTACAGTTCAGTTTTTTCAGCGTATGTTGGAAAATACGCATCCAAGTACTGACGTTAACCTCGCAGAAGTTTAGTGAGCGTATTCAGCCGGCTGGAGTCACACCCAGTAGGTTTTGTTGTCCCACAATGGGACTGGGACCGGTTGGGAAGGATTGCTCTGAAGTAATAGGTTTTTCTCTAGAAGCTCCAACTTCTAAGGTTACATTGCACCGTCAAGTCTAATTCACACCTAAGCTTAATCAAAGATGAACACCACATTCAGGCCCAAGAAGAAATCCTAACCCAAGAACTTCTGGTTGTCATCATGTAAGTTACCAACCTAACAGACGCAGCTAACAAATATACCTACTATAAACAACAACTCATTCGGCAAGGGCCGTACAAAATGCTTCCTCGGAGACATCAAAGAGACCACCAGGAATAATGCCCAATTTAATGTAACGAGTAATAAAATAAGCACTCCATGGTTTATAGGTCCGTAACAAAAAATTCATTAAAATATAAAGGTGAGCTTTAATAAATACCTTCCCGCGGGAGAAATATTTTTTTTTACATATTCCGCGCCACACCCTTAGTAGCGTATTTAAACCAATCTTTTCTTGATTACGAGAGAATAACAATTCTAAAGGCTATCACTCAAAAGAATCCACTTTTTACATCGTTCGGCCACTGCTTCGCCAACCCTGACTAGGTAATTGCAATCTGCTCGGAGAAGGAAGTCGTTATTAACCCCCGATCCCATCAAAGTAAAAATTAACACTACATGGAATTCACGTAATAGTGAGTAATTAATCTCGTGATTCATTTTTTGTTTTCAATCAGAAAAAATGCTATTAACTGGATTCCTCGCATCCCTTCCCACGAGTCGGATTCAGCGTGTCTGAAACCCTTGAAAATTAATTTTGCACGTAAAGCTAGTTAAGGATAAGAGATTTCCGAGATCAAACCATACGTTGCCGTAACCATACGTTGCCGTAACCATGCGACTGCAGGCGAACGGATACAAATAACACCCCATGAGCTATAGGCACAAATTGCATCCACGTGAATCTCCCATACAACTTTAATCTCCATCAAAAAGAGAAAGAATGCGATAGAATATTAGCATAAAAATCTATAAATACCATAGCGAAAGGTCATATTACCTGCTCGAAGTAAATAGCTAGAAATAATATATTTTAACTTGATTTTTCAGTTGTATCCTCATCAGATTTAACCTTAGATTGAAAAGGTGTAACGTGATTTTTCCCCCGAGAGCCCAACGTCGAAATAATAGAGTCGAACAACAATGTCTATTTAATACATTGTAGATCTACACAACTTACTATTTCTAGCAATTGAAATAAGAAAGTATTACGGTCTGAACGACAGACATACGTTTTTAGCATATGACTAGCAGATTAGAATGCTTACAATTAGTGAGATAATTACATATCCAGCTGACGTTTTTCATCACCAGAGATGACACAAAGCTCATTTGCAAAATACTTTAATAGAGATCCTTTGTTTCTCATAGCACCATAATTTATAAAACGGAGACTTTACCTGCCCTGCTATGAAGCCATTTTTCACATCATTTTTCCAGCAATTTTTTAGCTTTTAAAAATTATGTACTGCTCAAAGAAAATTGAGACAGTTCGCGTCATCTTTTTCCCTCCAGCAAAAGCTAATTGGATTTCTCCGGAATACGAAAAGGGTCACCACCACGTCAAACCAGCACCTGTTGTCTCCGAGAAGAAATATAATTGGAAGTTAAAAGCAAATTACTTGAAGCTGCCGCGGCCAAATCGATAAATATGAAGCAACATTTCGAGGCTCGCAGGGATCACAGGGGACACTCATACTATACACCTTTTCCTCACGAAATTCGTACAGGATTTATATGGTAGTAATTAAATACAATCTTTGAAAATTAAAATATTTTCTATGAGCTTACGAATGCCAAAAAAAATTATCTCATTTCCCTGATGATTAATTGAAGTAATCGCGATCAAAAACGAGGAATTTCTGGTAACCTCATAATTGCTAAAATTAAGCTTCACGTCTATTTAAAGACTGACCAACTTAACAATACTTTTCCGGCACACGATGTATCATTAAAACTGGGAAAAAATAAGCAGTTTTTATCATTCCTCCACCAATAGCAACAATAGCTCAACAAGGCACCAAACCTTTATGGAAGCCTAAATGGATCACCCAGCGGTGTAATGCGCATTTTACATCCAATCCATTGAGGAACTGGAACTTCGTACACTATCTATCTATCTTCGAGAAATTTAGCACAGGTGGCCCAAACAATCACTGCTCCCACCAGTACAGACAGCGGTAACGGAATGAGTAATCCCTTCCACCATGCCGAAATCGTGATCTTCTATTTTGCTACAATTAATAATCCCATCTTTCCTTTATTCACACAACCTTCGCATTTAATAATCATTATGGTTTAATCGATGCCGAGAGCGATAAAACCTTAAGACACAGCTGCGGGGAGCTCTTTTTGTTATTAGTGAGACCTAATTCAGACTCTGTTTACGGCATTCAATATGACTTGGCAAAAAGAATCCATTAATGTGTAAGATTCTGTGAAAATGGGCTACCAAACCGATTAAAATTGTAACGATAAAAAGCTTTATGAGCCCTGCGCGAAGCAAAATTCCTTTAAAGCAATCGATGCCTTAGAGTGAAATTCACTTTAACTCATAAGATAATTAGATGACTTCGAAAAATTTCTGGCGCCAACAGAATGAAAGAAACTACACACTTTGACTAGGAGTTTTATAGGCCAGCACAAGTACTCAATCATTTCTGCCATTAAGGTTTTAAAATTAATACTCATCTTATACTAAAGATAACCCGTGCATTGTGACCGTAAAAATGCGAGGAAACAGAATCTTATAATCAAACATTTTACTAGAACAAGGGAATTCTAGGGATATCATAAACCGGTGAAAAGGAATTTGAAAAATCGACGCGGCATCATTTTAAGTCATTGATATGCTAAACACCAAAATTTCGGCACATGAATGCTTTTACTTGTAGCAACATTATTAGTAGTGGGACTCCTAGGTAAATAAATATCTTACAATTAATTGTATAGAAAGTTTGAAACAAATTTGTAGAAATATTTTGCTAGATGATTCACTTTTATTGTATCGGCCAGATCTATTGCAGAAGAATAATCTCAAAATGCAAATAATAATGCTTATACATATGCAGTGATTGATGCATTGAATGCTTATACTACTAGTTTTTTTAATTGCTGATACAATTAATTTTTATATATTTTTTATAATTAAAGTGATAGCTGTGTGAAGATAGCTAAAATGAGCTGAAAAGGGCTCAAATTTTAATATATTTTGAATTTTATTTACAATACAACTTAGCGAATCGTTTTCTGTATATTTCTAATGGCATACCTAACCTGCGATGGTATGAACGGCATTCACAGAAAACTTCACAAAACATTTGTAATACATGTCCTCCAAAATCAGTATCACCCATTCTGCACAAAATGCTCAATCCCTGAAGCTCCGTTATGATCTCTAAATGAGCGATTGTAGTTAGGGATACTCAAATTACACGATTATTTGCAATTTTATTCAATGAGCTTAAATGTAAAGATTTTTCGAGAAGAAAATTGTAGGCTGGTTATTGAACTTTTAGACCTCGCACAATCCACATGAGATGAAACAACGTCATACTACTGGAAAATACTTTAGGCTCAAAAGAACGACAAGAACATTTTAAATTGTTGTTCATACATTCAGAGATAGCACGTGATAAATGGAATACATGGGCTAAAATTAATGGACTTTTTTGGAGATCCCATGATACCCTCTCGAAGATAAAGACTAAGTCATAAAGGCAGGTGCCACAAAATAGAGCAACGCTTCCTAACCTGGGGTTTAGCGCACTCCTCAGGGGTCCGCGAAGAAAGTTCATTAATATCAGAAGTAACAGAAAACGCACTCGTTTGCCTGAATATTTACTTTCAATTATTGGCGAACAGCCGACATTACATTGCAGACGAGGAAACAATTACATTTTCAGCGATTACACTTCGGACTCAAATGTAAACATTAAATGAACAGATGCTACATAGGTTACACGCATGGGCCATGGCCTAGTGTTGCAGATAAGACACTTCCGAGGGGCACGTAAGTGAAATAAATGTTGGAAAACCGCTGGCTCAAGAGTCCCACACGACGCACGTTGTCCACCAAAGTGTAGGTCTCTTCCACTGGAAAGCATACAATTGTGAAGAAGAGACCATCTGTGAATTTCAATACCTGGATAATAGGTTTGAAAGCTAGGAAAGGAAGGGCAATACGAAAGGATTATCAGTTTGGGTACGTTGTTCAAAACCAATGCAATCTAATCCTTTCCTGCCTATCTTTTTCCACAGTGCTTTGACGCATGCTATATCTCAACTCTTCCAGATCCATATCCTCTACATCCAATTCTTCATCACATACATCAATCCTAAGTCATCTGAGACACCATAGCATTTGCCAATGTTTTTCGCGAGTTTTCATCAAAATTTTGGACTTCTCTGCAACTTGCTCTGGAATAAACTGTTAAAGAAGTTCAGGGGAAGAATGGAGAGATCAAGTAAGGAGTGACGAAGTAAAATTCGCTCGTCAGGAGAATAATGCGATGTTGCCGGTGAAAATAAAACATCTGACATAATCATCAATAATAACGTACGAATATTGGTAGGTTAGTCATTATTTCAAGTCTGTTATACCCCAAGTATAAGTACTACCTAAACTTCTAACTTTTCCTAATCAAATCGCTTCCCTCCACCAACTTTTGTTGCCCTATTTTAATGTCTCCTATCTTTACGCTTTTTTCAACACTTCCTTATTTGCCTTCCTTTTGATCAAGTCTTCATTCTCATCTACGCCCACATCTTGAAGGTCTCCGATTTCCTTTCATTCTCTAACCGTAAAGAACAGATTTCAGGAACGTAAACATCACTCTCCAAATTAAGAGTTTTCGAAGATCTCAAATCTATACCAGATGACCTCCGAAACCTACTCGAGTGCTTCCTGGACCAGCGCATTTTTTTTGCCTAACATTGCCACCAGTGAACACGTTTTATCTAGCATACTTCTAGGATGAGGGAACTGTTCCCCTTCTTCTAGTTGTTTCCACCTTGTACTGGTGTCTGTGCGTCCGCTAAACTTATTTCACATAAGGCTCTTTGCTTAAAAAGCTCATTACTTTTTGTCTTCCTACATTAAATCAACATTTCGTAACTTCTACACGACGCTTCTAAAGCACTTTTCATGACCTGAAGAATTTTGATGACGAAGCAACAAACCATCTAACCATCTGAAAATTTAAGTTAATAATTTCGCCTTCTGTATTCATTCCCATGGAAAATCCCTTCCGGTGGCACTCTCCACGTATATACTGAAAATTAAAGGTGACAACAGATAACCTTTCCTTACTTCCCCGGACAAAAGCTGCTCACTCTGATTCTCCCTCGCGGTCTGGTTGAGGTGCAGGTTTCTAAAACATCATCTTTCTTTCCAATACAGTCCTAAACTTTAACACATACACCATTCATTAATTTGGTCAAAACCCATTTTTCAAATTTCTTCTCGAAGACCAAGAAACAATTAAAGATATCCCGGCCATTTTGAATTCTTCTTTCTTGTAGCGTTCTTAGTATTCCCATGGCTCAAACGTACCGATCCCTCTCCTGACTTAAAATCACCTAAGTGTTATTTGACCATACTTTAAAACCTTCTGTAAAAGCAAAATCTTATGAGTTACTTTTACCGGGAGAAAAATTAAATTAATGGTTCTATTAATATTACATGTTTCTCTATTTCAGCTTCTTTGAGATAGTAATCGGAACGAAATTCTCAGCCTTCAGACCACGACACCCCTTCATTTAAGCTACGAATAGGTCCAAAAAACTACATATTTCCATTTCACTCCATACTTTTCTCTCCAGTCCACGCATGCTGTACATTTTATCGACTAATTTTGACATTTTCAAGGTCTAATTGTCTTAGATCTTAGTAGTGTCCCTATATTCTCGTATGTTCTTATTAATGGTCCCGATACACTTAAAGAATATTAGACAGGGTTTATTACAACGTTTTTTGAAAAAGATGCTTAAGTAATTGTACATGCATCAGAATTTTTTTCTTATAACTGAATGTATTTCGTTCAAACCACGAGGCCTTCAAAGCAAGTAATGTTACTGGTAAACGCAATTCAGTCCCTAAGAAACCTTAATGTGCTTTGACAGTCGTTTAAGTGAGCCTTAAGTATTGGTCCATCACTAGGCTCTGGTTTACAATATCTGATGAAATATATTCAAGGTTTAAAAGCAACCTAGTTTACGCTCCTCTTCAGTTAACGCTCATGCCAACTAATCTTTTTCTGATGTGAATAGAAGATAGGAGTGTAATTAATCACAAATTGAGGGAAGATTCTGTGTCCGGGAGAGCATATCTGCTGCGATGAAAATATTTTTTAAAACGAAGGTAGAGCAATGCTTGGGAAGTAAACCGCAGGGACAAGAGGGAATTATACGGAGAGGCATGAATGGAGACCACGGATAAAACAGAAACGTCGCCCAAAAATTCCGAGGGTAAGGAGGCCACCACCGGAGAAAAGGGTGCGCAGGGCGAGGCGATTAACAGAGAGGATACGGAATAAAACGTCAGAGCCACCCTTGTAAATAATTATCCCTCTGCGTGAAGAGCAAAAGAAAACATAGAGACGCCTGCCTTGTTTATAAGTATATCCTGTTTCTTTTTACAACCGCATCGCATCCCAATTACGGCGTCGTCACGTCATCAACTTGTAAAAAAGGAAGTAATTCATCCTTTTTCGACTCTTATTCTTAAAGGAATAATTATGACAGAAAGTCTTGGTATTCCAGCTAGATTTGGTAGGTAGTTATGGCATGATTTTCAAACTCCAACTCATTTAGCTTGAATATGTTTAATATAATGGTAATAAAATAAATATGATGGTTATTATTTGAGATATTTTTAACAATTTATCTGTCCTCTCGACAAAGAGGATTAAATTACAAATCATTAAAAATAATTAATTCCTACTCAATTATTTGTTAAAAGTTTTCAGATTTTAGGAATTAGCATGCAAAGTATATATACATATACCAATATAGAAATATCGTACATATATGCATAAGTACATACATTCTTTTTTAAGAATCAATGCACAAAGGGTAGAGTGATCGGCCATTAACACGAGGATTCGGGTAAAAATCTGGGATAGGGTTTTCATGACACGCGCAGATTAAGCCTAATGGTCTATTTTCTGTGAAAATTCCTGGCAACAAATATGATCCAGCTCCAATGTAATTAAAATTCATCTCACATCCAATCATCGCGGTTACATTTTAGTGACTACGCATTTGAGGGTATATCTCCGAGACTATTAAAGCTAAAAATGAGCAAAAGGACTTATTCTATAGGCCTCGACTTGGAAAATAAGGTATTGCATTATAAAATGCAAACAATTTTACTGAATTAGGAACAATTTTAAAATTTCAATTCGATTTTTGACAATGTACGTATGTCATCGATTTTGCTCAATGATACCATGTGTATCACAACCCTCTGCATATTAACAACGTTTGGTAGAGGAAATATTTCATTCAAAAGAGAAAAATATTTTTGAGTGTGGGCGTAATGCTGGATAGTGTTGGATTTGTTGGGTTGGGTTGGTTCGATTCGGCGCGGCGCGGCGTCCGGCTCACGCGTCAATCGTTCTAGTATCTGCAGATTTCAGCACACTTCCTGTTTCATCTTCTTCTCATCAATATTTTCAGCTTACCAACTCTTAAATTCGCTCAGACCATGCCATTCGCTATTTGCTTCCCACAGATGTGACCGCCGCCTTAGAATCCACGAGAAGCGGCATCAGTCCAATAGCGATAAATTTCGGACAACAGCAGGCAAACCTCATGCTCTCTTCAGCTTTTCTAGGCTACTGGTTCTTTTCAGTTTTCTGAAACTGAATTTAGCTTGACCTATGGAATTCTTTAGGAATAGCAGGTGTTTGATGCAACGATTTCATAGGATTCCATAGATCCAACGATCAGAGGCTATAGAAAACGCAATTTTTAATGCCGAGGAGGTAGGATCTAATCCTTGCAAAGCCAGTTGTCACCCGTAGGCTATCATACGTATGACTTCTCCTATACCGTCTAACCTATTTAGTTTCAGGCTGATCGACAGGCCCGAAAAACTACTTCCATTTTTGTAAAGACCCGAGGTTGGTGCATTGAAGTTGCGTGTGCGTGCATTGACTCAAATTAAATTTAGAAATCCGAAACGGAATTTAAGTCATAGTTAGCTTCAGAACACAAGCTCGGTTTCGACTTTCATTAGGAAATGTCAAAACTTCTTATTACATTTACTTTATTCTTATCTTTCACATCCTTGCAATTTGAACACTACAAAATAGTTATTTATTCAAAAGCCATCGCTAATTCGGACGAATGGATCGCGTAGAAAAAAGAAATATTCACAGGGTGGCTACTGTTAACCAATTTTCAATATCCCTGACTTTTCCCTGATTTTTCCCTGATGGCTTTACCGATTTCCCTGACCAATCGCCAAAAGGTCTCCTATTATCTGAATATTTTATTTCTGCTGAATTAAATTTTCGTCAAAACTCAGAAAATGTTAAAAGCTGAAATCAATACATTAAAAGCCATAAGAATGAAAAAATATATGAAACCTTCACAAGTTACGCCCTCACACAAACTACACACTTTTAATACATTTTTCGTGGCCGTGTATCGTATTTCCATGGCCGTGAATCGTATTTCCATGGCCGTGTATCGTATTTCCATGGCCGTGTATGTTTCCTTCAGTAAAATTATAAACTGACAATGTCTAATTCTTCAAGGAAGAAGTGGCGTGTCGTGGTATTTTTGGGAAGTTGAAGATTACTGAAAAGACATCGACGGGAAAGTTAATGGCCAATTTACTGGCGGACTCCGGCACAGGTATCACTAAGCTACGCGAAAAATACAAACGAAAGCCATGTTCTTGGACTGGATCAAAATTGGATGGCACGAGTTTTAGAAGCGAATAACAATTTGATTAACGTGGTCATAACCCCTTGATTGTAAGAGGGAACTAAAAATGTAAAAATATTTGTATAAACAAACAAAATCTAATCACGCCACTGGGAGCGAAAACAGGAGGCAATTTGCAACGGTAATGTCATATTTATGAATGTCAAATTGGAGATGGTTTGTGACCTAACTAAATTGCTTACTAAATTGAGGGAGCTAAGGGGGCCATTCAATAATTACGTCGAGCGTGAAAGGTGGGGAGGTGAGGAGAACTCTTCTTATGATCTCGCGAAGGAGGGTATGGAAACCGAAGACGATCTCACGATTTTGTTTACACGTGTGATCGTACTTGTATTACCGTTTTAATAATCATCGTCTCGTATTGTTAGAACTGCAAGCACGTATTTACAAGCTAGTGAGCTACAACTACCTCTCCACCTGTCTCTCGGAAGTTAAAAAAAAACGCTACGTATAATCTTCCGAAAAACTTAGCATCGGATTCCTTGTGATGAGCAGAATACACGGTGATCATGAATTTTAACACTACTAGGCAAATATCGCATTAAGGATATACAAAAGGGATACACTGTACGACTGATTCACAACTAAATAACTAAGATTCACAACTGAATGTACAACGAATTGACGGGGCTTATTCTATGCACTTCGGCGACAGACATTAGTTTTAGTTGTTGAAATTTTTTGGTTAAATAAAGGGCGGGAAAGACTGCCCGGTAAACGTAATGGTAGAAAAATCACGAGAATTTCCTATCCAAGTTTTTCCCTGACTGTTACGAGAATTCCCTGACTTTTCCAGATTTCCAAAATTCCTTGACTGTTCCAGGTTTTCCCGGTTTTCCCTGACGATCGCCACCCTGTCTTCAAGTCTAAACCTTGCTAACAAACCTATTCACCCATAAAACCTAACAACGTGTAATTTGTCCTTCCCGACACATTGGGATGCTATTAAATCACTGAAGGAGCACTTGGTCACCCGCTCCCAGGTCGAAAGGGATAAGATTCGTGAGACCCAATTGAACTTCCGAAATCGAAGAAGCTGGTACAAATGAGGAATAACAAGAGGTCAGCCAGCGAATTACAGAGGAACTAAAAGAGAGAAAGAAGGAGTTTCTGTCCAATTTGGAAGGCCTAGAGGATTTAAAAGAAGGATTTGGGTGGGTTCGAGCTCGAGTAGGGAATTAAGGAGTTTTTCTTCTTCTGTAAGAAGTTCATACTCTGAAACGAGACTCAAGATCAGGCGGTGGTACACTATGAATAAGCGTGAAAATCGAAGAGATAGTAAATCAAAAAAATACACGCAGGCGGGCATGCATTAATGCTTCGATTTTCTCGTAGTCACTGCGAGACAGAGCCGCGATCTCATGGGAAACAAACAAATGTGTGAATATATGGATTTTAACGCGCGTAATCTTGATTCCCAAAAAAAAATAACTGTATGAAAACAACCGTCCGTAGATGGGAGGGGTGGGCGGAACGAAAATATAAAAAAAAACCTTGAGAAACACGATGAGTCGAGAGGCTGCTCCTAGAGGCAGGAAAAACGAAAGTCGGCGAAGGTACGGTAGAGAGAGTTCACGGGGAAGATTGTTAACGGGAGGCACGAGAGAGAGAAGGAGATGTGCCTTTGCGTTGTGTAGGTGTAGGAGTTCGGGGTGGGATAAGAGGAGGGCGTTCAGAGGACGGGAAGCGGAGAAAGGTTTGGGGAGCAAAGAGTGTGTTTCAGATGGAATGGGACGCGGCAGCCCTGATTTATGCGTCCCCGCCGACGCCAAACGCAGAACGAATTCCCATCCTCCTCCCCCCATACGTTGCCTCCCTCATCTCCTACCCTCACAGTGAGCACCCCCGTCTCCAACTCCCTCCTCTCAAACATCCCCACCCCCAACCATTTTCCCACGACCCTCCCTACCCTCTTGTCCTGTACTCTCACAGGAACGGCCGTTACCTTCCCTTCACCCTTTTCTCCTCCATCACCAACGCACTCCCACGTGTGAGACTTCCACCTCTCCCTTTCTTTCCTCGACCTTCCTAAGCGGTTGAGGTACCCTATAGGTTGACTACGGCGCACTTCTTATCCACGAAAAAAATAATATCTTCTTTCCATGAGGCGTTACGCTAAACACGACAGTTTCTTTTCTTTGGAAATTCGTAAGCAAGGATAAAATGAGGCCACGACAGAAAGGAAATTGGTGGGATGAATTTGGAAAAGGGAGAAAAAATTTAACGAAAACTGCAATGAGAGGGGATAGTATGAAGAGCAGGGGCCAGGAATTTTGTCAATCAAATTGAGTGTTTGGTGAAAAGAAACGTTATTTATGTCCAAAAAGATTGGAGAAATGTTCGTAACTATTCTTCTGTAATATTGGACAGATTTAAATTTAAAATAAATTAGTTAAATTTTACCCTTTCACTTCCAATATACCATCAGACTTACGAAATACGTGCCTAACAGTTACCACTGCATGAGCATGGTGTGCAACTAGTAGTGGTAATCATTAATCTATCACTAAACACATACAGAAGAGGGTATATCAAACTTCTATCACAGCTTCAAAACGAGCATTAGTTAATTCAGGTTCAATATTTTCTCTTCAAACATTAGCAATGATTTTCTCATTTCCCCACAGTTCCCACTTTCGAAAACCATAGTTACGATCCTACTTCCTAAATCACACAAGTCTCACCTTTAATTTGCGTCGCCATGAGGACCCTTACGCAAACATGTCATTTAACACATAAGCATAAGTATGCTCAATGGAGTGTTCAGCCATTCACCTCCTAGCACAAGCCCGCTCGCTTCACCTTCGCTAAGATATTCCCCACTTACAACCCCTTCTCTTCGTGGGAAGAAGAAAAAGTCAAGTATAAGACACTGAAAAATGGTTGGGGAGGCGACTTTTCGGCGGAGAAGGGACTTTCTGGAGAAGGAAAAAGAAAAAAAATAAGATCAAGAAGCAGATAGAGATAGAAAGAGTTCTTCTGGAGTGCGAAAAAAACAAACTTCTTCCATGGAAGATGACTGTGAAGTGAACAGAATAAGTAGGTAATGGAGGTAGAGCCTACGCTCCTTGTCTTAGTGGCAATGCCAGTATTTTCTGCAGCAAATTACCGCATATTCATCACAGTTTAAGGCTCATATTATAATAAGAAGGCCAAGCAATGCAAACGCTGACGCATGGCTAAAGTACAGTGAGTATACCGTATCATATAAATCTTACTGAAATAAAATCGTAGTTGAAGTTGTTAACATAAGCAAATTGTAATGTAACAAATTTCTGCACCATTGGTATAAAAATGAATCAATGGGTCTCATTCACTTAGGTATACTGGAGCCCAGTAGTAATGCGATTGATTTTAGGTTCCCCAACGGCCGAGAGTAGATCGCACTATATAAACTAAGATACTTGGACAAACAACACCATTCGGAGGGCAGGAGTCGAACCCACGACCTTTGAATGATCAGGCCAGTGCGTAACGGATATGGCTACCACAGACAACTTTAAACTGAATATCTCAATCCAGCGTTTTCGTTCAATATTTTCCATAAATAACAGCTTGATATATAATTAAAATAAGATTTTCAGCGTAGATTTATCTCTCAGAATTTTCCACTCCTCACTTCTAAAAGTACGTATAGGTTTGAAGTGGTATCATCAATCTACAGAAAAGTTCATTCGGAAAATGGGAAAATATTGAGACATGTGGTAAAATGTTCATGAATCCCTTGGTACCAACAAAACATCGAACTTGACTGGCTTACACAGGATGGTTGTTTACAAGGAAAAAAAGGGGATATCGATGAAACAGACGGGGATGAGGATTTTATTTCCTTGTTCACGACACTGATATTTTATCTCATGGAAACTTCGGATCTCAGGAAAAAATGAATTGCTTATACTCATAGCATTGGAAATAATCATTCTATATTAATTGAAAATTCACTATAAAGGAGGACTCCATTGCGAAATAATCGCATAATCTTATTATAACGCAACAATCACTGAAAACGCGCAAGGCCGTGCTTAACAAAGACTTAAATTATAAGGCCACGTATATTTACCATCCGCCAAGGGCAAGGAAAATAACTGTATTATCAGTTTTGTCATTCTCAATGAAGACCTACGTGATAGATTAAACATTATGGTAGATACATTTAAGCTTTTGCAGCTACAAAATCGACGATAAGGTAAATGACAAGAGCATATAGGGACAATGTGGAAGAATATAGCTTCAATCTTCAGTCCCTGTTTTCGCGAAACTCATTACAATGCCTAAGTCACGATTTTTTAAACCATTCATGTTCAAAAATAAAAATGTCACAAACGTCGGAGCGAGGAACGATACGAAGTTAAAGCTCTCATTTGCTCTCAAAAACCTTCATGCTCATTTACTGCTGCTCGTTATCATTGCGCGCCACCGAAATAATTAGATTTTTTCAAGAATCTCTATTTATTTCCACCCCCTCTAAAAGTTATTATGTCAAGTCTGCAAGTAAAATTGCATGCATCCCTGATAAACGAGTAATTTTACCTTCCTGAGGTATAAAATCATAGCTGTACGTTATTCAACCTTTAAAAGTTTCGCGGAATGATATTTAAAAACCCTTAAAAAAAAGAAGATAACGACGTCGTTCTTGGAGTACTAACTCGTATTGACCCCTTCCTGCGACACTGTGCGGGCGACTAAAAAAAAAAACAGTAGACCGGTGGAGAAAGGGAGAGAAAAAAAAATTAATCGCTAATGCGTCCCATTAACCGTCTCCCTACGTAGAAACACCATCCAGTGACGGAGGTATGTGAGCCGCAACTCATGGGATGGGGTGGGGGGGGGGAGGGAGGGAGTAAGGTGGGCTTGGTGGAGCAGTAGAGGACGCGACAGTGGAATGTGCTGGTGTGTGTTCGTATGTGTGAGAGAGGGATGAATACCCCACCCTCTTGTCGCTTCTCTTCTCCAGAAATCAGATGGTAGGTAGGTAGGTATGCATGAGGAGGGAGGGGAAAATGGGTGGAGTTGTGCCTAAATGGAACGCGAGATGGTTACCGGGGAGAAGAAAGCAGGGGTGGCAACACGTGCGACGTCCGAAAAACTTTAACCCTACTCATCCTCCCTTTCTAAGACAGGAGAGATAACCGCGAGAGAGGGAGAGGAGAAAAAAAAGCGGGAAATGGTTCACAGGTGACGACGCCGCAGGTGTAACGGCAGAGGATTTTATTTTTTTCCATATTTTAATCCCCTTCCATACTCACACACCTTTTCGTCAGCCGCAAACCTCAATACCGAGCTACAGACCCATCTCAAAGGTTCTTTTTTTCTCAACGGGTGGTGAGTTTCACAAGGAAAATTGTTCTCGTTATGTAAGCCTTCACTCAATTCATCAACGTGAGCGAAAACCCAAAAGGCGTGTGTGATATTTGAGACCAAAAAGCAAATAGAAAAACGTTACTTAGGTAAGAAAAAATATTAATATTCTCGGAAGAGAACCAGGCAACTTTAATGATATGCATGGGAGACGTAATAGGTATAAATATTGAATCATAGATGGTTAAGGAATGGAAAAATAATTAAGTTTATATCTACAGGTTACCAACTTGTTTGGATAAAAGGCCTATGCAAAGAAAAATTACTCAACCCAGATTTTTTATTCGTGACTGAACTAGCCGTCGAATTCTCAATAAAATATCTTTAGCAGACATTGCATAATCCGCATGATCGTAAATGATTCCGCATAAATGCGAAAAATTGTTGAATCTGGGAAAACAATACAAAATAGTAAGGGTCAAACTCGCCTTCGAGAGTGATCTAACTTTAAGAAAATTAAATATTTCTTTTTCGTAAATCAAGTACTAAAAAAATCCTTTTCTTTCGAGATGCTTCTGGTAAGCATAAGTTTTTCCACCTTTAATCAAACAAAGGATTAATAGAAATCGATTTTGAGTTTTAATAGCCCGATTATCCATATTCATAAGGTGTAATTCCGTCATTATTTGACATTCTCAAAAACATACTTGTAAGAGAAATGGCGAGAGCATTTCCAGGAATGAAATATCTTTTGGTTAAAGAGAGAAACATGCTTCGTTTGTACACATTGTACAAACGAACAACTGATTGAAACAATGAAATGAACAACTCATTGAAACCATTTATTGACACCTTTTAATTTCTTTAATTTAATGCCAAAAACCTAAGTTGTTTGCCTAATTCAAAAATTCGGCGAAGTTTAAAATGTGTCTAACTCTTTATAATCAATAGCAAAAAACGCCTAAAATGACATATGCGCCTACTTTATACGCCTGATAAACAGAAATGTGTTTTATCTCGCGGAAATATTGCAACCACGGCAAATTACCTAATATCACCTAAAACACATTTGCATCAATTTTGGAGCCTCATTAATGGACATGTGTTTTATTTTACTGAAACATCACGAACTACGTTCGCCCCAAATCATAGGATGGTTTAATCCAAATATTAATATTTAGTGAAGCAGTAAATACACTCAATCTGCTTGTATCCCTAATATGCGCGATTTTACGACGCAGGAAGGTCACGTTTCCTGTCAAAATAGCACATGACGCCATGCACTCTTGTAGAATGATGTGATGAAGAGTACATACCTATTGGATTTAGATATTAATGGTGAAAAAGAACAACAAATGAAAAGTTGGATTGAGAATCCAAAAAGGTGAGCTCAACCCGGAGGTTGATCTTTTTTAGGTGAGAGTAGATCTCACCCCGTATTAAGGGGCGTTGGCGGGTGAAATTCACACATTCAGTGGAGGGGGGCCAGTTCCTTTCCCTGGGCCACCTGCGATTTCCTACGAAGTTCTGACACGCGGAAAATCGAATCGCGAGGATTTTAGGTGGGGGCGTCCAAGATCTCTTTCCCGGGCTTTGAACCAGAGTAGCTCAGTGCTCTACCCGCTAGGACACCAAGACCCCCATTGAAAATCTAAAATATCATCATCATCATCGGTCAACAATCCAAAGACTGGTTTAACGCAGCCCTCCACTCAATTCTTCTATCGGCCTACCTCTTCATATTGACGTGACTGCTCTCTTTTACATCCTTCACAACTTGCTCCATATATCTCATACGAGGCCTGCCTTTCCCGTTCACTTTTCCCTCGACGATTGTCTTCATCAGGCCATCGTGTCTTAAGATGTGGCCTATTAAGTTGTCCCGTCTTCGTTTTAAGGTTTTCAGTAGGCATCTCTTCTCTCCCACTCTTCTTAAGACTTCTTCGTTTGTCACTCGATCGATCCATTTTATCTTCATCATCTTTCGGTAGCACCACATTTCAAATGCTTCCAGCCTGGACTTCTCTGCTGCTGTTATTTCTCATGCTTCGCTGCCATATAGTACAATGCTCCGTATGTATGTTCTAATGAAATGTTTCCTCACTTCCACGCTTGTATTTGCAGCTGTAAGCAGAATCTTCTTCTGGTAATATGCCCTTTTCGCTCCCTAGAAGTGTTTACCAAATGTATGTACTTCGTAAACTTCATAAACACTTCTAAAATATATGAAATTAATAAAAGCTAAGCATCATATATATTTGTCTGGGTCTTTTCAGCTGAGGACCTAGTGTTACCCATTTCCACTATAAAACTTTCAGCGTGAAGTAAAGAGTGCTATACCTTTCTGACTATTATAGTACAATTCACGAAAATGACACCCATGTACAAGGCGGAACTCACCCCCGAGAATTGTGGTTTGCCTGGCCGGTGCATTGTCGATTTGATCACAGCACCGTCTCGCAAACGGTCGGTCGGAAAGAAATGAAGAGCGTAGAATACCCGTCTCCACGTCACAACACCAAATCCAATGAGAGTAACTTATGGAAACTCCAGTAATATAACTAACGCACGCGGTGTCCTCTCTTTCTATAGCCTATCGTTGGTTCCTTGTACACGCATGTCCAACCGTGTTTTACTGCGGACACAAGCTACGAAAAGCTTACAAGTATTCCGAGTTGAAAAATATCTCAATACTGAATATTTATCGAGAGCTTCCTCGTCTTTTCAGCCTGACTTCTTCACGATCGAGTGCCATGCAGTAGTTCCTTTCTCCCTTCGCACATTTCCTTTCTCTTCTCTTTTCCTGGAATAAAATTCTTCATTCATGCCATCATTCCTGTTCAAAGGCGTCTCACTCCATTCCTCATCGGTCCCATCAATTTTTTAACCCGTTCCTCAACCTCTCAACTTTTTATATCCTTTACTACTGGCGCCTCTCGGCTTCTCTTGCCTCTCCCTTTCCCACACAGATCCCACCCCGTATATCTATAATGTGACGTGCATCTACTACTCATAAGCCATATTGGTAAAATTATTACATCCCTAAGTAAGAATTATATCTTTTTTCTATCATGCCGTGAATACCGAAGACAAGTTTTGAAAGTTAGGCATACGGAGTAAACTGCATTAGGATATGCCATCATCGGTAAAGATCGTAATAGAACTGCATTTAATTATGGCTATCGATGTTTCTGCAATTTTCATTTGCGTCAAGAAAAACTATTGTTCACGAAGCTTTATTTAGGTATAACTGATTCCTAACAGGTCTTTGATTCACGGCATTTCCATTACCAGAAAAACTCAAGCATACTGCTTACTTCGTCGATTTTTTGAGAAATGTGGAGCAAAAGAAATAAATAATAGAATTAATTAAGTGTTAAAACAACCTCTGTTGCCATTCTATTCCGAAGCTCGAATGGTTAGCGGCAGACTAAAGAAACTGCCAGCGTACATTTCCTTTCACCGACACTGCAATAATCTTGCATCATTTTTAAGTCTCCATCAAACCATTTTAGTTCCTTTGGAATACGTTCATTTGTTCTGAATCTTTTAATATTCATAAAAATATTATTGATATGCAGACATTTTAAAATACAGATACCCTAGATCAATCCCTTAGTCTTTTCCACATTGTTAAAATTCAGAGCATTGAATGAATTTACCGCCGAAATGGAAGTAAACCTCACTAGATCAGCAATTCGGCCATGAATTATTTGTACTGCAATATAATGTGTTACATGAAATGACAATGAAAACGGCACTATTTAAACAACTGATGAAACAAGTCGCCCAATCAACCAAATTACTTCCTGAACGTTTTTTACCTTAATATTTATGCTGGAATGATTTTCAACATTATTCGTAGCCTGATAAGTAACAAGTCAACCAATTCACTAACACCCATATAGCATTGAACTATGCTCCGTCTACACTCTAATGCAGTTAAGTATACAGTTATCTTAACCCTCGACAGACTACGGGTGACATATGGCATCATCCAACACCTGTTTTTATTTAATTTTATATCACAGAGTAGGAGAGTTCGATGGCAATGTAACCACTTTTTATTTGCTTGGATGGTTTTGTATGTCGTTGAGTGCAATTTTGGTAAGTTTCCTTCCAGTATTTCTGTAGCAATCGATGAGTAACGTTACCTCAAGTTTCGCAGCGGAGGAAATGAGAAAGCGGACAAAGTAAATTCATTATAAAATATAATCAACTAACGCTTCATGCATATTTTTGTGGATATAATGTTCTGCGGACATTATTCTTTCCATATTGACTTTTTTCAATATTTCACTTCCAATTATCTCAATCATTCTATCGTAAATTTCTTTGATTCCGCATGGCATCACTAGTCCAAAACGACTTCAAATGCATTCATTTGTAATTCCCGTTACTTCCAATGAAACTATTTTGACAACTTTCGATTACAATCAAATAAGTGAGATAATGTAAATATTTAATCATATAAATCATTTAATTATAATTTAAATATTTTATCATATTTTATCATGCATCACATATCTTTAGAGCTAGCCTTTTTAGTTATAACCACTAATATGTCACCAGGGATTACATGCTCAAATAAATTCTTGACCTTCTCGAGAAGGCCGAAAAAAGGAAGCCACTAGAGCTAAATGAATGCTTTCATGGTCATTTTATAACAAGTCAATATAATGTTGGAAAGAGAAAAAAGCGTTACTGGGAAACATCTGCTGATGTGATATACGAGTTGGTGGTGAACGTAATGCACAGGGACCGCTTTGTGCAAATAATAAAATGTGAAAAAAACTGCGCAGACAATGCTGAAATGAATGTAAATGACGAATTGTAGAAACTGCGTCCATTTACGAATATTTTGAAAATAATAAGCTTTAATCGTAATCAGACAGACTGAGCAATGCCTTTCAAATGACGAAAGTATGATTGCTTTTTACAGCCGTCAGAGATGTTTGAAATTCTTGTGGGGAAATAAGATTCGGTTATAAGGTATGGTGCCTAAATACCCCTGATGGCTATTTGGTAAATTGAGGTTTACCAGGGTAAAAATCCAAATGAAAATTCCTAATGCGAAGTAAATTTTGCCAAGGCATCTGCGCTACTGGTTTCCATGATCGAAGATTTTCTGAGGAACTAAAACCACTGACATTTTGTTTTTATTTTGATAATCTTATTACAGGAATAAATTCAGTGGTCGATTTAAAAAAACCTGAGCAACGGGTAGGTTGAGTCAAAACAGAATCCCAAAAGATTGACCAATTTCATCTAATGAAAACATGAAGTAAAATAAGCGTGGCACATTCGAACATTCCTTATAATGATGTATATTATTGACCACTATATTTTTATGTAGAATTGGTTAATTTTCTGGAGTAGTTTGGTCGATAAGAGAAAACACCAATTTAGCCGACGTTTCGCCTCTTTATTGCGGCATCATCAGGGCTATTTGATACATAATTGAAGTTTTTACATTTTCATTAATTTTTACAGTCTAGGATCAAAATTTAAAGGGAGGAAAAAAAATGATTACAGAGAAAATCTTGTACATACCTTTTGGTGACAATTTTTTATAAACAACAACAACAATGTTATGTTTCTTGGTTACAAAAAATCGAAAACAAACAAAATTTTTTAAAAATTATTGCATAAAGAATATTTATTTTTGATGTATCTTTTACTTTAAAAAAAATATACTGTTAATCGTAATCAGACAGACGCTAAAGTTTAGCAATAAAGAGGCGAAACGTCGGCTAAATTGGTGTTTTCTCTTATCGACCAAACTACTCCAGAAAATTAACCAATTCTACATTCGAACATTGGTTTAGCAAAGAGGAAAACGTAATCATCACAAGTTAGGTCGATAATTCTGTAGTTACCATATAACCCTCATGTCTAGGTGGCAATCCTGTAAACAATTCTTTCAGATATTCCTCAAAAGACCAAAATAAAAGCCCATTTCTTCGGCCAGCCTTATTTTCTGCATACAACAAATAAATGGGCGGGACCGATCGCATGGATTAGAACGTAGCCATGAACAGGATAAACATAGAGGAAAGAAGGGGTGGTGGCCATTTTTACGTATCTAATAGATGTGTTCGTCCACAATTTGGGTATATTGCATATAAAATCAGGAAGCGATTTTACACAATTAGATATCTGCATTGAAATAGTCCTGACATTTCTCGTCCCCCACCGAAAGTTGCAGGGTGGCCAAATTCAGTACGGGGTTGCAGTTATTCTAGCCTAGTTATAACAAGCATATGCTTTGATAGACTTGACTATTTTGTAAGGCCTACAATGAACAGCAGAAGCCGCGGATATGCAGGAGATTGCTTCAGTTCTCAAGAAATGACTGAATGTAGTAAATGCAATGTTGGACTATGTATTCCTTGCTTTGTAAGATTTCACACTCTCAGATGAATATTTTCAATAAAATTAGACTATTTAAATAACCGTTGATAAATATACGTGAAATTATAATTTTATGCTGAAAGAAATGAGCGGGAAGAAAAACTTTGATGATACTCCAAAAGAAGAGCGCCTAGAAAATGTTGACCTTAAATAGGCCGAGCGATGCCATTTGACATCACCCCGTATCTCAGTAATTAATAATATTTAGGGCATATAATTTCACGAGTGTTGTTTTCAGATGCTCACAAAGCAAAATATGTAAGAAATATAAAATAATTGCAAAAAATTATAATTCTGGCCTTGGAGGGTTAAATAGAGGTTTAGATATAATTTAAGTTATTATATACACACGGGTACTCAAGATAACTTTTAAGCCTCTAAGATCAAAGGCACCGACTGACTTTTAAAAGGTTTAAAATAATTTACAAATTACAGGTGTGTCAAGAATGCATGTTAAATTTATTAGATAAGTGTGAAATGTATGTATTTATGTGAATATAATTTATTTATTGGGTAGTAATTGGATAGTAGATGCATGTCACGTTATTTATTAGATAGTATATGTACATGATGCAGCAGTTCCGGACTGGTTTTCACTTGCGCGCCCCTCGGAAATTTTACTAATATTTCCCTAATCTGTACAGCTTCTCCATGACCTGTCCCTTTACATAGTTTGCAGTTTCCACCGCAGTGTAGTCACTAACAATGCGATTGCTCACTGGTCGATAATTCAATGCTGTTCGCACATATCTGAGTATTGAGATTTCAGACAAATGTATGTTTACTGTTACTTCCGCCATTATTGAATATTCTTCGTGTAACTTAGGTTGGGAACCGCTGCATTAATGTATTGCAGAGTTTACGCTGACTAAATATATAATCAACCGGAATCAATGCTGATAAAAATGGCATGAAGAACGTTTCCCTTGATTCTCCCGCAACTGGCACTTTATTCGGCGAATAAAATCTGAAGGAAAGCATTTACTTAGTTAGGTGGTCGTATCCGTATTAATTTCAATATTCATTTTAATCTGTCATACCCTTAACCTTATAATCCTTAATGAGACATACGGGGCAGTAGTTAAACACCATTTTTGGACTTATTATACTTAAATATTGCACTTAGAAGAGGCATAACTGAGTGTTTTTTCACGGATAATTTTTAGTCAAACAATTTTTTTATTGGCAATATATTATTTAAAGTCCATGTTTTCATTATATCATGCCCGAAATTACCATTCGAAATATTATATATCTCCAAGCCATTTTGATATTTCGAGCGATTAGGAATTTTCAAAATTATTATCAATTTTAGCCTGACAACACTAACTTTGCCTTAAATTTTAATATATTGTATATATTATAGTATATATTGCTTAATAAATTAGCGTTATGTCACAGGTAGGCATCGGATTATTATGGAAATAAATGCTAATTTAAAGATATAATATCCATACAAGTAAATATTCACTCGTGGATAGGCTTATCAATGCCATATGCACCTACGGCCACAAGTTATCTTGCATTTAAAGACATTAAATCAACAAGCATGCCCGAGAACTTCCATTTATGTGGCCGACGAAAATTGCATTGCCTTACTACAAATGGCAAAAAAGCAAAGATAGGGAGCTGGCATATAAATTAACGGGGAGTTTACCTTCGGTAGCGATTTCCAATTGTTGAAGAGTAAGAGAGGCCAATGAATAACCCTCTGAGCCCCTCTGTTTTTTTATCAGCGCTTGCATTGTAGTATCAATTTGTCCTCCGCGGGAACCAATTATCAAGCGAACAAGAGGAAAGATAAATAAGCCAATGCTATTCTTCTTAGTATCCCTTCCCGAAACAAAAGGGAAAAACTGCACTGCCAAATTGGCTACCGGAATCGCGAAAATAAGTGATTTGAAAAAAAAAATATGAACTCTCATGTGAATATCTGGATACTACCTTTAAACTGATATCTATACACTTAAATTGGATCTTTTTTAATCAAACCGGGATGAGCCATTCCCTTAAGCGCCATCCAAGGTCAGCCAGATCCCAGGACCAAATGAAAAAAACAATCGTTCTTTTTTTCCGAAAAATGAATTTTATGTAGCTCTCTTCTGTGATAACTATATTCATAATTGTAAGATCCACTTTTGCCCTTCATCTCCTTTGCAACTAAATTCCCAACAAATTAAGCACAGGTATCAACCAGCTAAAGTAGGGAGTTTCTATCAATGAAATTAAAATTTCCAGCACGAGTTTCAAACACGAGCAGAAGTCTTGACAATTTTAGTACTCATATTTTAAATATATGAGAATGGAGAGCAGACGTTTATACAACTTCAGCGCCATTGGGCACACTGAAAACTGAAATATTCACCGAGGCGTAGGCATTGCCCCATCTCAGACAGAGCAGAGTTTAACTGAGACTCGACGGAAAACGTCGAATGTTAGCCGATTCCGTATGCGATATTCTCGAAGCTTTTTCTCGGCCTATCAAATGATTACGCAAGTATAAATAAAAGAGAGAAATTTTGGGCAGTTTCAAAGAAATTTAAGGTTTTAAGATTTTGTTTTGTCCCGTAATTCATATGAGTGGGTTTTTTGAAGTACTTCACGGAAAAATATTTTGTTTAATGGTGAACCTGATAAGTATTGAGATTATTTTTTTTCAGAGTGGAATAGCGCAGGGAATAAGAGGAACAAATTTTGCCCTCAAAAATTGACTATCAAGCAATCTAATGTATTTAAAATCCCCAAAAATAAGTTCCATCGGTAAAATGATTATTAACCCATATAAGAATATGCGTATAATTATTTTATCAGTCTTAACCATTGAACTGACGAGCTCCAATTATCACAAATCGTTTTCCTCCATAGTTTTCAGTTATGTTGAATCATTTTGTACAATCTCCATCAATTACTATCATCTCCCCTTTAGTATTGTTGCCACGTCTATCTTTCAATTTCATAAAATCAAAATAAATACATTAACTTACACTCATAATATTCTTATCAAGTCCAGTTATATGATATTTGGCTTTGGCTGAGTAAAGCACCTTTTCAATAGAATTACTCAAGTGTAAGAGAGCTCATTTACGTTAAAATAATATAATAAAATGATAGTAGTATTTGCCATTCACATTTTCTACCCGGTCTCATGTGAACTTTCCTTAAAACTTTGGGTAATTTTATTTTTACTTTTTTCTAACTCCTATCCACATACCTTTTACGTAACTTGCTGAGTTGCTTTTTCGGTGTGAGGAGGTTGTTTCGTGAAGAAGGTACTTGATTATCCTGTGGAGATCAGATTTTCTTCGGGGCTCGTTCGTAGGAATTTGTCGCCCCGAATCCAAATGCAAATTCTTGAGGAGGTAGATGCGGTCTGAGGCAGTTGGCTCCGGAGGGTTACGAGAACCCATCTTTTTTTGGATACTGCAATTTATGTTGCCTGTATTTAGAGGGAGAAGAAAACTGATATCATTTATTTCAGGAGAACAATGTCAAAATATCTAACTTGCCTAGGAATCAAGTAATTCAAGGATTATTATTATTGTAAGTTTGTGCCTCTTATGTTAGGTTTTGATGAATAATGAATTCTTCCTATGACTCCTTTCCCTAACATGTCCTTCTTCACTTCTTCATACATTCTACCCGCCATTATTCTAACCAAACCACCCGTTCTTCTCCTCCCTCGACTTCGCTTACCGAACATTTATTATAAGTTCTTACAGGTTTATTTTGCGTATTTAATATAGCACTGCATTTTCTCTTTCCTTTTCCTAATTCTAATGACGTAAAAATCTAACTAACATGTTTTAATTTGGTCTGTAATCAGTTCTGAATTTTATTTCAGAATAACTTTCATATTACAACTAAATTTGGAATTGTAAAAGAGAAGAATAACCTAAATATGAATAGGTTAGCTGATAAGAGAATTGAGTGGAGAGCGCTGTCAAACCAATCCTGGAATTGATGACTTATGTTCATCTATCATTTTGAAATAAATTCAATTCACGAAGGAAATCAGAATCCAAAACACTGCAGCAACAAATTATGGAGATGGTCCCCCTCCCCCGCCACCCACCATTACGGTGTCTTGGAAGGTATCTCTTAGCGGTGTTTCACCTTTTTTCTACACATAATACTGATTTTTAAACACACGAGAATAGGAAGGATAGGAGCAAGGCAAGGGCGTTTAACCAGAGCACACTATGTGGCCTTTTTTCATCATCCAGAATGCGGTAATCACGACGGCAAGCGGCCCCAGAGTCGACTTACTCCCTGGGTTTTCGTGCGGCGACAAGCAAATCGCCACAGTGCCAAGTCATTGATTCCGCCTCCACTCCCGTCGCCTCCTTCCTCTATATGTCTTCTCCGGGCACCGTCCTTCGGTCCTGCCCCGAGCGTCTCCCTCTCCCGCATCCCTTCCCCAATAAAAGTAAAGCAGCTAACCACTCCTCCCTTTTCCGAGGTCTCCGAAACCCCTAACTTTCCACAGCGCGGGCAGGTGCACGGGAGCACCGACGACCGACCCTCTCTGCTGAGTGGAGGGAATTAATTGGTTTGCGATTCCGGTTTTTTTTTCAAGCCAGGGTTCCAGGACCGCCCCCCGTAGTACACTCGTTCCCCAGACATGTTCTTTCTCTCTCTCTCTCCCCTCCCCTTTTCTCCTATCGCTCTCTCTCTCTCTCTCTACTCCTCCCTTCATTCTTTCCGCACTGTAAACCCTCGTCCACTTTGTGACCCCTTCCTGCTTTTTTTTTCAATTTTTAATTCGTACAGGAAGGAAATTCCGCTATCGATAATACATGTGGTGAAATACGGCTGCCCTCCCACGATGGAAAATAATAAATCACCCATTGTCTTCGTGGACGTTGGTGCAATTTCAATCGGTCCAATTGGCCGATTGGCGTGCTTATATTCATGCGGAAATCCAATTCGCCATCGTAATATTTCATTTCGAGTGGACGCCTGAATGCCTAATGGGTTCCGACTCTTGGAGGAGATTAAAAAAAAAATTATGAGAAATCGTTGTGCTTGGAAAGGGACTGGACAACGAAAAACCAGTACCTACTCTCGGCGGACGTAAGCTCGGCGTCAATTTTCCACGTGTTCCCTTGATAACACGTATGCACGGACAGAGGTGCGGGGCGGAATACAGTGAGGCTAGCTTACACCAATTCAGTTAAGAGTGGAGATGCAAAGTCAGGAATTTGCGGTGAAAACGTACGAAAGGTGTACTCTTAGGCAGCGACTAGTTCCCCAGACTTTGTGAAGAGGCGCGTGAAGTTACCTCCTGCTGCTTTCTCAGGCTCAAGGTGCGTGTCCTTTGTATGTGCGAAGGAGATGAGTACCTTTATGAGGGACCTTACTCCTTGCTGCAATGCCACACCACTTGGCTTTCACCCGCTCATGTTCTTGTAAACACGACTCTCTGAAACATTCCTCCCCTAAGTGGCTGGGGAACACCTGAACCTCTCCAGAAAGCCTCTCCTCCTTATCACAATGGGTAGTTCCTCTTACCATAACAAGACTGCATGAGCTCCTTAAAATGTTTCAATAATGGTAACTAGATAGCGTATAGGTAAACTGCACATTTGATTTTACGCTAATTGCTACATGAGAAATATTTTATTTCTATTTGAATTTATTTTGAATCAAGAAAGCATTCATCCCACCAGTTCTACCATGAAAACTGAAGTTACCCCTGATAAATTTTTAACATCATGCTCTACTTAATTTTATATGGTGTGAACTCAATGAAAATATTCCACATTCATGATGAAGACAAAGAAACTCGTACCTACTATTTTCACCCTGTATTCAATACATTACCGTCAATCGTTTCAACATACAAGGGTCATTATCAAGTGTGCTCTTAACTTGATAATGACACTTGTATGTTGAAGTCATGGTTGGTGTTATATTATAAATACATTGTGAAAACAGAACAAGGTCCTTATTGTTTTTCTAAACCATGAATACCTATGAAATGCTATAACAAAATGGTAAAGGAGCTCAATAAATGATACTTAATCATCCTGGCATTGTAAATACCAAAAATTGACTGGTATCTCAAACCTAACCATACGATTTTTTTAAGGATACCTGAAATAAAGATTGACCTCATTTAGAGTCTCATCCACAAGCCAATTATAAATTCCATTTTAATTCGCTTTTTTCACAAATGAAGATGGAAGTCTCGAAAAATGCAGACGCCAAGAATAATTAGAACCCATCCCGCGAGGGACAAGACGGAAAATTCGTTAAGTGAGTCTGTGGCAGAGAAATGTGGGTCATATTCTAAGTTACCGTAATATTATTACCAAACAAATTTCATTCGTAATCATTTTTTGAGGTATAAAATGCATATTTGCATTTATAAATCATTGCTCACAGCATCACCACTGAAGGTTAACCGAGGATGGAACCCGAATTTTCCCTTTTTCTTTTCGAACATGATCGAAAAACAAGGGAGGCCAAACTCAAAGAGGCGTCGACCTTGGAGGGAAGGGAGTATAGCTGATACGGAAAAGAAAGATGGAAGCGAGAGAGAGAGAGAGCGAGAGAGAGATGGATGAGACCGGAATGAACTAACGTGAAGGGAGGAGGCCACAAGAGATACGGAAGACGACGAGAGAGACGCGCGCACATACACACAAGCTGCGGCAGAAGTTATGAGCAGGAGGACATTATAATAAAGTAAAATTAAATTAAAAAAACAAAAGCTAGAAGGAAAATAAAAAAGAAGAGGGCTGGGCCGAGAGAAACGTCCCACGGGGTGAATTGATGGCGGTCCTTCGTTTCCGAGTTATGAGAGGTCCTCAAGGAAGGAGGTGAAGGAGGGGTGGGACGGAGATGGGCAGGGGGGTTTGGGGAGGGTGGGGGTTAGTAGGAGACCGGAGCAAGTTAGCGCACAGTTGCGCTTCTTCTTCCCCGGAGAAGGGGGAGCTTTAGATGATGAGGGACATAGGGGGTGCGGTCACATGACTTGAGCGCTGCCTCCTGAGCGGAAATGGTATGAGGAAAGGGATAACGCGGCCGGGTGGAAAGAGGACACACACACACACACTCTCCAGCAAAGGGAGAGAGACCCCGGATGATCGGTGGCCTTGTTTATACCTCCGAACGGAACGAACACGGAAAAAAAGGATGTCGCGCCCCCCCCCCCGAAAAGAAGCGGAGTCCACCCTGGCCGCTGAACCTTCTCAGAACTCTCGCAACTCCGTCGCCTTCAATCCCTCTTATATTTCTTCCCACTCTCCCTTCTCATGCTGAGGGTTGAAAACTACTGAGAGAAGAGTGTGTAGAGCTAGGGAGGGTAGCAGGGGTAAAAATGTCCTTATGAATCGTATTAAGGGGATAGGAAGGAGAGAAGAACACTGCAAGCAGGAAAAAATAAGAATAATGCTGGAGAAAAAAAAGAAACGAACACGTCTCAGAGACGGACGCGGTAGGTTAAGGAGAGGTTTGGAGTGGGAGATCTATCCCCCCTTGTACCCAGATCAGGAAAGAAAGACCTGCGTCTCTTTCAAGAGGCGACCCTTCCCGCAGGAATTCCGGGGTCGCCACAAAGAGGAGTATTTTTATTGCTCTGTTAGGGTCGTCAAAGGGGAAAACTCCCATAATAAGTATCCTTGTAAATTCGCAAATTTAAAGGCGGTTTATTGCTTCCAGCTTCGATTCTTTGGCGAAAACATCTCCGGGCAAATGAGCCTGAGTAGCTTACGGCAAGAGACTTCGAGGGATATCGTCACGATGAAAAAAGTAGGAACGAGAGGAAGTTAGACTGATTAAAACGAAGGCCGTGGAAAGCTTCGTCTTCAAGCTTCAGCCGCTTCGCGATTTAGAGATTCATAAAATGTTATGTTTACGACTCGCGGACAAGATAAGAAGGAAGCTTGAAAAAATTTCACCGTGGAGAAGGTTTCATCGGGAGAATGAGAAGAGAGCACAATGTGACGAGACATAGTTTTCCGATATGCATGCATTCATCATATTTTAGGCAATTCTCGGTGAAAGTCTGGATTTTTCTCAGTATTCACGCAGGACGGTATCTTCTAACGCAGCGAGTTTTTTTTTCGTGATATAATGCACCAAATGAGACACCGCATTCAACCACGCACCAGTTCATAAAGAGAGATAGCCTAACTCTAATTTGGGGGTGCTATAAAATACGTACACGAACGTCAAATCCACCAATTCCTTATGAAAATTCTCAAACAGACTTGCTCTTTCAAAAGATCTTTCTTATCACCTTCATGAGTCATCAATTACACATGGATATCTTCGGTTTAAAGTGTTTGCTGGAAGTAAATTAGAGAAATTACCGACAGGTCACTCTAAGTGTAAACTAAGAATCCCGTCACGGGTTCAAATTCGTTCTCGTACATGAAAACTGAGTTTATTCGTTCTCGTACAGAAAGCTGAGCCATAAGATTACGTGACACGGTCAGATATCACTAAGTAGTGAATGGTAGACCTTAGTAAATACATAATTCGACTGTATCTACTTCTGGTAAGTAGCAACCCCCAGAAGCCACCATCTTCGAGGATAGATCCAATGATATATGGCAAAAGGCTATTTTAAACGAAAATCCAAAGTCCATGATTTAAATTCTGGACCGGAAAGCCTTTTTTCTCGTGCAATGCTCAGTATAACGTCAGCGCTATTCCTGTCCACTTAATGGCGATGAAGTTGATGCGGGGGTTATATGTACGAGGAAACTCAATAAAATTACAAACCAATTTCACGAATCATCACTTCCATCACTGTATGCTCATTTGAACAATTATATAAAGCCGAGTATAATTTTAAAAAAAACAAAACAATGAGCGCACTTTGGGATGCGCAAATGAAATTAGCATCAGTCCATTTAACTGAAAAATGAAACGAGTTCAAAGGGTTCCTCAAATTAATACCCTGACTAGCAAGTGGCGAATAGGGCCTCTTGCGGTTTCGCTCCGGGGATTAAACTCACGATTTGTCTCCCGAAGAAAACCTTTGCTTCGCCACGGGTGGGTAAATTCAGCTGATTTTTCTCGAGGGATTAAGTCTTGGGCAAAACAGCCTGTCAACACGTTGCTTGGGGAGGGGTCTGCCAAACGTCAAAGTACACTACCAAATTACACAACGGAATCAACGCTGCTTTAGGTTGACGTCAACTCCGACAGTCCAGACTTACAAGTTTCCTTTGACAAAAAACACACAAAATGGGAATGAAAAATTACGAGAAATACCTTGCTTCCTGGATCTGAGCATGGCAGAGAATTTGGAGGGAAAACATGCCGACTCTCAAAGGGCTAAGAAGGTGACAGGCGTGACAAAAAGAAGATGCTGAATCAGTGGCCTTTTATCCCCGTGAATAAAGGCATGAAATTTTTATCCTTGAATTCCCGTGAAATTTGCAAAAAATAATGTGTAGGTACCAGTGCTTTTAGCGAGGTAACGAATGGACTTATGTGACAAGAGGAGCCGTGAATCTCACGCATAAAGCCTCACTCAAAGACATGCACGGAAGTGTGCTCCAAAGTAATTGGTTGGGCCCATTTTAGAAGCTTTGAGAAGATTCGAATCAAGGGGGGGGAAATTTTTCATTATTGAGTGAGCATTTGTGAACCTGATTCTGGCTGAATTACATGTTGTTACTCAAGTTTTGAAAAGGCACTCAACTCCTTACGTTCCATAAACACATTATCGGCTATGTAGCGGCATCGTAGCATAAAAGTATGTCATTGTGGTGGCCGTTATGACTCCAAGAAATCGAACAACATAGAACAAGCTCCGTAAGGATTCACCGCTATGAATATCTGATGTAATGCATACGACTACCACGTACAAGTTAATTACGAGAGTGCTGTTCTCTGGAATAATTATAAATGGAATAGGTATCAGAGTGAAAACCCTAACCCTGAGCCGTCGTCAACCCTTTGCCTAAACTTTCCAGGACAATTTTCTGGATCCTACCCTGTGATATAATTATATTCAGGGTGGGCACTAAAACGATGCTATATTACAATTTACGATATTATAGGTCATTAACGCCCAAATAGTGATGATATGAAGATACAAGTGGATTAAGTCATCATTCTTCAAATTGAAACTACTAGATTTTTTCGGAAAAAAATCATCCGTCATAAAGGACTTGGATTTCTGTGGTCAAAATTACATCCACTTTTTGAATTAATCAACTCATTACAAAAAATAAATTGATGTTGTTACCTTCCATATCTGATGCAAGACACCTACTTTCAGCAGAATAGCTATTCTTTGCTTCATCTCAGAGAAAAAATTCTTGGCTCATAGGTGCCTTGAGGAAAGATTGGGTGCTATTGGGTGGTAAGATGACCAGATAAGAAGAACAGAGATGTTTAAACAGGAAAAGCGGCACACTTTAGAAATCGACCTCAATTATATAAAAACTGAAATCATTTTTAGTAATTTCAGCGAACGCCTCCCATATGGGGAACCTAAATATTTCATGACGAAACAATCGAACATACAAGACAGGAATTAATGACTCTTCAAATAAGAAAAATAAAATCCGAGGGTTCTCGCTAAATCGAGTGGAATTTGTAGGTACATACTGAAATAATGACCTTATAATGTGAGAAGAGAAGACCGTCAGAATTACGCGCTTTTTTCTCCCACTGCTTTCGCTTTCCACACCGCCTCCTCCCTCTCACCTCCTCCCTCGGTTTTTTCAACTCATCACCCCTCTTTTCCCCTCCAAACTAAGCATATACCGAACACTATTTGTTACCTGAAGATGATGTATCAACATTGAAATCCGGGTCGAAAAAAATTTTATTTTGTGGAAAATTCTTCTAATAAGGTTGCCATACGGCGTTTTAACCCCATTCGAAAAATAGGTTTTCATTACGCCGCAAGGTAAAATAATCTCACACTCCAGTCTACAAGAATAAAAATAATCATTTAAATGTCAAAATCTGATTATTTATAACTTGATCACGGCGGGAGATATTTTAAAACCTAGCTAATATTTGATGCCGACATTTCTCAGATTCTCTTGCAAATGATGCAAATATCTCGTCTTTGATGAAGATCTTGCGGCGTTATATCACGTTCAGGACAATTTCCTGCATTTTATAAATTATTCAACGTTGATAAAATAAGTTGAGGTCATCGAGGTGTGAGCGGCAATCACATACACTGTGTCAGTAACAATTTCCCTTTTAGTCAATTGTTCAAACTGTTCCAACAAGTTCATACTGGGTCCTTTTTTCACACCTGTTCTATTCCCTACGGAAAATCACACTGTTGTTTATGTCCTCTAGAGTTTTATAAAACAGAGATTTTGTTCTGTTAGGAAAATGTGTATGTGGGAAGAAAAGTACCATGGCAGGTGGCACTTAAGCGATTGGGAATTTTGAAGAGGGTGATTCCAATTGGGAAGTTAAGTTAATGACTCGATACAATGGTGAAATTTTTCATGACTTGATGTGTAATTCCCACTGCACCCTCCTCAACCTTCCTTTATTCCATTTTCCTCACAACAGCCACCCAATTCTAAGAGGACCCTTATGATACGCCCACGGCACGGCCCTTCCCCGCCACCCCTTTTCATAATCGTATTCCCACCCCCATAAACCCTCCAATGTTGAGAATCTTCAACCTTAAACTCCTTTCCACCACCCTCAACCATTACATTACCTCCGCCCCTACGCCGCGAACTCTGTATGAGGAAACAAAAAGCTGCGTAGCTCAAGGTGAAGGGCGTCAAAACCAAGGACACACAGTTTTTAAAAATTAATCAATAGAATCATCATGAGTTTCCTTTACTTGTGTAGGGCAGCAGGAAGGATGATGGACGGAGAAAAGAACGAATAAGGAAGTGCTGGGTAAAGTGGTAGAAAAATAAATTGCGGAGGAAATTAGAAGCCGAGTTGGCGGGGATAACTGGGGACGGAATTCTGAAGCCCGTGATAAAAGGAAGAATTTTGGAGATTATAGAAAAGAGAGAGGAAGAAAATAATGATATTTCTGCTGGGATGATGATAAATAGGAAGAATGCCTGCGGGAAGAAATAATTCTTTAAGGAAGGAAGCGTTAAGGATACCCAAGTCTGTGTGAGAATAAACCATTATCTAACTACCCAGGGTGGTATAAAAACCAAAAATGGTTTGCAATCTTTTATTCTCATTCCTGCCACAGAGCACTATTATTAGTAACATTCGTTAAAGGTAATTTCAGATGGACATGATTCTCAGCAGGATGAATTATCTTCCAAATGTCGTTCTTTTTTTAAGGAAATATGATGTTCATGAAAAAATAAGGAAATCAATTACTCAAGAGTAAGAAGATCATGAAATAAGGGCAAAAACTGCTTCAGTTACTAAAGACTCCAGTATAAGCGAATTTAAAACTTTAATTAAGGGTCCTGTCAGAAAATGCTGCATCGCAAGCCTTGATTTACGAAACAATACGGTTCAAGTAAAATATTTCTTAATTTTATATTCAGGAATGTATGATAGCAAAGAATATAATTGCAAACTTATTTGTAAATCTTTTTTCTCAACATTCTATTAATAAATTATTATCTCCACTCAATCCAAGTTTTAATCTCAAATAATACGATTTAACTTCCTCTAATCAAGATATTTAAGGTGAAAACCGGTTATGCATCGGAGAAAGAGAGTATCAAAGTGAGAACTATTCTATTAACAAACACTCAATTTCATGCACATACATGCAATGTTGAAACCATTTGCTGTTCTGAAATCTGCACTTAAGATGGGAGACTAACTTACATCGAGGTGAAATTGACTAAATGTGCATCAAAAAGTTACTATTCAAGAAATTCTATTACTACCAAATAATCAATGTAAATCTACATAGGGTTCTTCAGCGAAAAATGCCAAGAGACTAGAGTTAACACCCTCTGGAAAAAAAAATAATTAGCTTAAGAGTCAACTATTAACCTATTTATTAGGTTGCCTCAAATAAAATTAACAAAGAACGCTTACGAAGAATATAATATATTTCTATTTCAATCAATGACGATCTATTTTATTTTTAAATACTCCAGTCGTACGTTTACGGGCAATATTATCTCAGTAGCACTTATTTTCGTTTAAATATACATTTTTTAGTTGTATTACAATTTATATATACTTTTAATTCAAACCCCGCTAATGCAAAGTTTGGCTTTTGCTGGCTCTTTCGCATTCCACTGTGATGTGAAAGGAATTCATCTTTATCAACAGGGACTTTTCAGCAACGCAACAGAGCCCACGCCCAATAATGTATTCTTCAGCCGCTTGAGGTATAAACCCACATATATCAAAATCGGAATTCCACGGGGGCAATGAAGGAACCCACGGTTGACTATATTTTTAGCTGAAAGCTGAGAGGAGCGAATAAATCCAACCGAACGTCAAACTCCACATTGGTTGGCACTCCCGCAAGGCCTCCCGTCCCGGAAATTCTCCGACATTCACAGCGTTGAGCTTTCGGGGTCTCTCTCCCTCCCCCCTCCAATATCTATCCTTTATCCTCCCCACTTTTCAACCCCGCACCTCAAAATGAAGACCCGGAGCACATTCTTCTTCGCAACCACCGATGCAGAAGGAAAAGGCAAGCAGTTTGCGAGAGCTACAGACGAGCGGAGAGGAGAGAGGGCCTTTTGGATGGGAGGGGGCTTTTGCCAAGGACCCATGTCTAAGCGACGATCCCTTCAAACTGCATTTGGCTTGGGCTCAAATTGAGTTACGCTGCAACCAGGTTAATCAAATAAACTCCCCCAACCCTCCACCCCAAGGACTCTCCTGCACATCCCCTCCCCCTCCATTCCTCTCCTCCACTAACCCTTAGGACGACTAGTCGTCCCCTTTCTCCTGGTCAGACTCCCCACTACCTACCTCCTCCCCATTTCTCTCTCGACCTCAGCATGCATCTCCCCTTGGCTCCAGCGAAGGCTCCCCCTCCCCCCGCAAAGGAAGCGTACCTGTCTGCACCCATCGGCCATATCGCACCATCCACACGGAAGGAGGCGAGGGAAATGGAAGTCACTAGCGCGTCCGCAAGTTTAGGAGCAGAATAAACAAGTAGGTTCCGGGGCGAGGCCCTTCCGCATGGAACACGTGACTTACCTACACACACAGAGACATACTCACTAGAGCGATGGGAGATGGTTCCCATGCTGCGGCGGAGCTGGTTATTAATAAAAAGAGAGAGAGAGACGTGAAAAAAATACCGGTTAAGACGTTCTCCGGCAGCCAGAGCCTCGAGGTGGCGCACTTCCCCACCACTACCGTTAAGGTTGTACGTGAGGGCCGACGTTAGTGACTCGGACGTTTCTTCCGACAATCCTCGACGGCTGGACCGAATAATTACAAAAAGAAGTCTACTCCTCCAGCTGCACCACCGCATGAGACAACCCACCATCGCAAATATTTATATTAAATATATTTTTTTCGTTCCGACCCGCCACATTATTGAATACATCACATTTGTCGATGTGTGACGCATATACTAGTGGTAGGTACCCGTTGAATTTCAACGGGGGGTGAAAAACATGGAACATAATAATTTAAGGATGATCCACCGAATTATGAAGTAGATGTCATTTTTGTGAATATTTCTGGTCACACAATCTTTTGGCCCTTCTATCGATTGGCAATAAAATAATGAGGCCTTTCCATCATATAGTGGAAGAATTAAGACGCTGAAAATCAGCAATTTTATACGTGGTTATACGTCAGAGCATGGTTGTTGCAGTAAAATCAAAAAAAATGCAGATTAATAATGTAAAGAGAAGTGACGTTTTGATGAAAAACTTATATAAAATGCGCAATTTTATGCAGAATTTATCACTGTAAAAAAGTCTTACCACACTATCCATAATAATATTTGAATTATATATTCAAATTAATAAATGTTTGCTCGAAAAAAGCAGAAAACCCTTAGTTATTAAGTAGCGCTACAGTATGTTATTAACATCGGCAACGGTACTTGTGACGGAACGTGTTTACGAGCCTATTTACTCACTTAATTTAGAACTACGCCTTACCAAGGTCCATCTTACATTTTTTAAGTAATTTGGAATTATTTTTTAAGCGATCTCCATCCATTATCTTCAGTGCAACTAATTTACAAAAGCAAAGGAAAAAACATCTGCACCGAATTCAATGATTTTCGTATGGGAGTAAAAGTTAAGAATGAATAGGTAAAAACAACCATTAAAATTGGTTTACGCAAAAATCTTTTCTTAGTGCGGCTCTACACCATGATATGGATATTCAAAATTTCACCTTTTTATCTCCAGTAGTTTGGGCTGTGCGATGATAAGTGAATGAATCAGTCTGTTAGTGAATAAGTCAGACCGTTCCGTTTATATATTTATAGATGTGGAATATTAGTGTCATCAAAATGGTGCATGAGCGGAGTTCGCGAGAGAAAAAATAGTAGCGCCAAGGAGGAAAAGGTGGTCATGAAAATTCTTGCGTGAGACAGGGGGGTACGCATTTCATTGACAACGCAGGAATCTTATATGGAGCGCTGATAAGCGTTGTTCAGGCACTTGGTAACTGGAGAATAATATGGAGATTAAGGCCGCAAACTTTGCCTCGCAAATTTTTAACAATTATATTCCTTGGCAGATGTAATCTTAAGTTCACGTTCCTGGTTCATACATAGCCAAGACATTAGCATAAACAATGAATAATTGCTGGGTATGGTAAGGAATAAAGTAAATTTGTAGTTGAAAAACCGAAGAAGGCAGATAGTTTGTTAAAGACATTTTGTGACACTGAGACTGAAGGTGAGATAAAGTCTTGGAAAAACGCTAAAATTGTGGAAATAAATTGGGACATAAAGCAACTTAAAAGTAGACAAAAGATTTGAAAATATGAAGAAGGGATTGATGCAGGGATTGCAATAGTAGGGACATGACAGATTTCTGTATTCTGCCCTATTTCCAGGAGGGAATGAATGATTAGGGGATGGAAACAGTCGTGATGATTGCAAACGCAAAGACATAGAATACTGAATACTGAGTATGATGGAATCCAATGATATCGCTGCACAACTTGATTCCCTAAATAATAACATGTATTTATAAAATTAATCAAATAGAACAACCTACAATAAATCTAAAGAAAAATATAATATGAAAATGACGAATGAAATATCTTAAATACCATGTAATCGGCGTATTTAAGTGGATCAATCCCACATAGTTAAAATCCCACTCAATCACAAACAGCATAGTAAAAACTACTTTTACATCTACAAATACGAGCTAGATTCGATCACTCAAAACTATAGCTAACAATTCAGTAACTATTTATCGGTGACGGTGTAGTTCCCACAAGCAGTGGAATGATGATGAATAACGAGATGGTCGATACCGTTGATGTTGTTCTTTTATTCTGGGAGGCGACCGATAGCTGAAGACAACTGCGTAGCTAATAATAGCTGAGAATTAGAAGAGCTATAAGGAAGATTAGGTAGGGGGAGAGAAATTCGACATCGGTAATCATTTACTCTTAAAGAAAGGCGTCACGAAGTCCAAAGGATTATGTCCCACTCGGCGGATCGAGTACTGAACCTGAGGCTATACCGTACTCAAATACTGACCGGTTTTCCACTGAAATATCTCAACCACTGCCGAAACCTGTACCCTAGTCGTCGAGATGGTAAGTTAGTTACCCAAGCAACAACAACATCCCGATCCTCAGATAGTATATTTCCGGGTTTGTTAAGCCTACAAAAAAGTGCTATTTCAATTCCGTCAAGTGAACTAACCATGCAAATTTACATCTGATGCAAGATATATGCCAATTTCAGGCACTGCATTTTATTTTACAGTACAAAAAACAGCAGTTTTACAATTTTCAAGTTGCTGACTGCTACCATTACATGCGGGTAAAATATAAAAGTATTTCAAGCTTCCATTTTCTTTATTTCTTACGCAAATTTTCTAGAAATATTGATTATCTTATGGTCCATAAATTGACCACTTGATACCAAAACTGTAAAAATAAACGCAACAAATATTTGGTGCAATTAAACAATTTTAAAACCTGGCAATAAATGATTTTGGATTGTAATTGAGCCAGAACTCAGAGAATGAGAGGAAATTTTGAGATATTTTATCTAGTGGCAGGAAATCCGGACTATGGGAATAGAGCGAAAAATAATAGATGAAAAATGTTGATGCCCTGCATAGGTTACCTAAGTCTTTGTAAATGACACACGTTTGATTATATTTAAACTCACATCCCCATGCTAATACCTCACATTACACCTTAAACGCCCATGAAACACCCTAGCATAGAAAAAGCAAATGTTAGCAAATCATTTTTTGTCACTTCTCCAAATCCATACCATACCCCCGGGAAATTCTATCTCTCCAATGAATTAGTGGAAGACACACGTTTTAATCTAACTACTTGTGCCAAATAAGAGAGAGATTTTACATTAAAACAGTCACACGCCCCCAAATTTTGGCAACTAGCTAGCGAACGTATTGTTTGTACTTCGCAGAAGTAATAGCTAGCGATGAGAAACATATTAATTGTTTTTTTAACTCAGTTCAATCAAATGATTCTATAATCACGCGTTCCTATCTGCTGGAATTAAAAAAATATGAATGTTTCCGAGAGAGAATTACCTTCACCAAGAATTTTAAAGCTACGAGTCGGTTAAATCCGAAGTGAGTGCGATATTCTTGTTACGTGCCAAATGGATAGAAAATTGACGCCGCTTGGCTTCCGTCGGTCGTATGTTTCCCATTGAATTCCGCCCAACTCAAACTTACGACATTCCGTCTGACTGCAAGCGTCCGTAACAGATTCCAAGGAATAATCGTTCCGTTAGGCCATAAGCGTGGACGGGCATTCGGGCAAATCCCGAAATACCTCCGGAGCTCACTTTTCCTGCAGTTCCGCAGACCGATCGAGCTATTAACGTCGCGAAACGGCTCCGCTGAAATCCCTGGAATACACATACGCGCTTCTCTTTCGCCACATCAACCGAAACCCACTTTTTGGGATGGCGCCCTTAAAAAAGAAAAAAAGGAAATTTCCCATCTCTCGCGTTCATCCCAACATCGACAGCTCAACCGAGCGGCCGGCGCCCTTTTGATAGCCGCGGGTGAACTACGGAGATAAAAGAGAAAATTTTCAGTTTCTGGAGTGCTGAATGGTGCATTGCTCGACCTTAATGGTGGAATGGGATGGTTTTTCAGCTAACAGATGAGGTCGATAAACACTTTATTAATTAGTAGTACGATTTCCAGAGGGAATAAATCATTAACCATGACCGGGATTCGAACCCGGATCTCTCTACATCTCCCCTTAAGGCGTCATTTCTAATCTACAGATGATTGCTTAGCTAGCTAAAAAAAATCGGCGCGTACTCGAGAGGTCTGTGTACGAATCCAGATGAAGATGATTTTTTCAGTGTAAATTTGCTATTGTGCATATCAGTTGGCAACTAACTCCGCTTCAGTTCTCGCGGCTGGTTCGCAATCCTTGAATTTGCGATCGGGAGAGATTACCGACAGCTGAGGTCATTGGTGATGTGAAGGACAGGTACGTAATTGGGTGGAGAAGAAGATATTTCAGGGGTCGGAAGAAGGAAGGAATGACATTCATCGTCAGCATCACCCCGCTCTCAGCGAAAGCCCCAAGGGGTCCACGTTTTAACTTCACAAACAACGGAAGGCGGATTACTGGACTTCCTGCAGAGATTTTACCCATTCTCTTGAAAAAATATGCGATTAATCGAAACTCTTGACAATTTTTTTTTGGTCGAACCCATTGAAGAAATTAACTCTTCAACTTCTTGCCGGACGCAGGGGCCCATCTCCAAGATGACCGAGACAAGACCCTGACGGACACGTCGCAGCCGGAGGAGCAGCTAGACCAGCCCATCTACACCCGTCAGCTACAGTCCCCCAGCCCCGGCGGAGGGGAAGAACTCCGAGACCGGCCGCAGCAATCCCACCACCACCAGCGCCACCACCAGACGCAGCAACAACTACATCACCGACCGAGCATAGCCATGACGCCCCACCACCAGACGGTTCCAGTCTCCGCCGGCTCACGGCGCCACTACCCGCGGTATGTAAACCTGGAGCCTATCCAATAAATCCAGATCAGCTGGACAGAATACAATGCATACTAGACGGATCTGGCATATATGTCACATCCATTGCGTGAAATGCAAATTAATCCCCACGCCTTTGACTTTTACTATAATTTTCGCACAATTCCTTCATTATGTTTCGTGCCCAAGTCAGTAGAAAACTCTTTGCTCACGTAAAGTAAGCGTAATCCATAGAAGCTATAAAAACAGTAATCTATTTCCAATAGTTTCACAAAATCTTCACATAACCGTTGCCTAAACGTTTGGGCTGTGCTGGCTAGGATAAAAGGTCGAGGACGAAGATGATAGCCGATCGATCGATATCCAAAACCCTTATTCTTTAAGGCTTAAGATTCTGAGGACTCAATATTGTCAATTCCCAGAATGATGCTATCTTGACGTCCTTGGAAACTCATTATTTAGGGGTACAAAAGATTAAATTTGTCCAGGATCTGACGTCACAATTCGACATTTCCGACGCTCGAGAATCCGAAACCATACTGAATAAAGGCCTCAGATCGAGGTGTGAATACCACTCGGAAATTGGACGTTTTTTATCCACAGATTAACACCTTAATTTAGAAGGCGCGATAAAATTTTACCGTTGGAGCACCTGAAAACCAAGTTTACTACCATCACCATGGTGGGAAATTTCATACGCGGTGACGGTGAAAATTTATGTGTAACAGCGAACGTGTAACAGGTGAAAGAATAAATGTCCGAGGCAAGCCGAGTGAAATTCTTTGCTACGGATGATTCAAAATCTTTTGTCGGAACTCCTAGTGAAAAGAAAAAGGAGAAGATACCTCGTGCAGAAGGGTTGTGGGCACGTGCGTTTGGGGCCACCAGATGCGAAAGTGGAGTCGCCGGCGATGACGCCGTTGTTCAGAGCAGCCCGCCGGCCACGAAATTTACGGTCTGGCGAGCGAAACGAACAAGGAGTGGGTGGGGGGGCACCGAACAAACGTCGACGGCACTAATGACTCTACGGAATGGATCGGCGATCCATTCCGCCGTTTTACTACGGTGCTGCGGGTCTAGGTCATGAATCACTCGTAAAAAGTGCATCCAGTCTGGGTGCGGTTTCCGCTCCCCACACCCTCAGGTGAATCGCTCGCCCTTAACGGCCGGACGCGGGAGCACACGTCGTATTTTCGGCCAATTCGTAACTGTTCGGATCAACTTATTTTTGCAGCCGCGCTCAGAGGTCTCCCAACATTTAAGTCCTTGTTGCGATGAAGGACTAGAATGTCTCAGAGCATTTTATTGAAATCAATTTCAGCGCTGGTCTAAACCGCAGGCATTGGAATAATTTGAAAACGTTATGTTACCCCGAAGATACTTTTATCTTACTGGCTTCTGGTCAACTACCACTCCATCAGTCACAGTCGCCAGTAACTCAGGGCTGAGCACTCGTCGTTTCATTGAGTAGTAGAGAATATGTTCACCCGGAGATGGCCACTAGGCCGATTTTCGCTTGCTGCACGACCGAACACTATTCATTCCTGGCCTACAGTTATTCTGTAAGGATAACCAAAATTACTGCGAGCCCTGTCTCGTTTTATGCATCACTTCCTTGCCATTTTCCAGCAACTATTTCGTTTACATGAATGCTCTATTCAGATAAAACATCTACAATCTACATAGTACCCTGCAATCCACCGCAAGGGTGTGTGACAGGTTGTGACTCCAATATGAGGCTCCAATAGTTGCTAGTTTGCATGTTAGTAGTGCATGCCTGGTGATCTTCACCCCCTGCCACACACCCTCGCGGTGGCTTGCAGGGTATCGTATAGATGTAGATGTAGATGTATGAGGCACCCATTCTCAACGAGTTACCAAACCCGTATTTAGGTACTACGCTACCAGATTCAATGTGTTGTCGTCATAATTCGCGAGGAACTGAGGAACACGGAAGCTTCACATAAAACATAACGTCCTGAGTGTAAATTCTGGTTCTTTCATCGCTAAGGGTTTGGGAACGCTAACTTTAGCGAATGCTGTAAATAAACCCAATTCCGGTTCTAGGTAAATCAGCGACCGCTAAGGCGCGGGCAAGTTCGGGAAATTAGTGATGAATGCGAAGCAGTCAGTGACATCATTCACATCAACAAATAAAATGAGGAGAAATAAAACTAGAACGAAATTCTATAACATAGTTACCGCCGGAATTGAGTAACAAACAACTGCATGGCCATTACGTAGGTAAATAACATTGCTGAGTATTATCGAAAGTTTTGTTTATATTTCTGTTACTTTACAAATATTTTCTATGCATAAGCATTATTCTCTATTGGACACATGTTGACATCAAATCCAGAAATATTTTTAATGTTTTTGCTCGTTTGTTGAAGTTAAGCGAACCGTAAATGAGTATCTTCGTGATATTTTTCAAATATTACAGAATTTATTCTTGCTATCATTAAAAAAACAGGCATAAAGTACAACAAAATTCACCAGAATAGTACATATGCAGTGACAAATAGATGCTAGCTTCATCGCGGAACACCACTAAAATAGTTGTTAACTTGCTATTAACACCTTTCGATTTCAAAATACCAAATTATTTAAGCCTATTACGTACCTACTTCACGCCAAATACGGCTAAACAAATTGCACTTTTAATATTAATTCATATCAACTCTTTTAGATACTAATCAAGTCACGATACATACCATTAGCATATATCTGATTTTGGGAATTCTGCAATTTTGTCTACGAACATATACGGTTATTCATAGTAACAGGGTAATTATTATCTCGTGAATAACACGGCAGTAAAATTATTTACCGTCACTATATATTGCTAATAATTACCATACATGTATTACCTCTGGGATTTAAAGGTTACATTTTGAAATGTCTGTATTCAAGATGATTACGTCGTGGAAATATTTTCGTGGCAAAAACATAATATTTTTTTAATTAGCAAATATATAGCATGCGTTCGTCAACTAACAGCGCTGGATAAAAAGTACACTCAATGGCCAATAAAAATAAACCGAAATGTGCACAGTTAAAATCAGGATGAAAATATCAATAAATAAAACGAATACTCGTTGAAAATTTAATGATGATGAGTAACAACGATTACTACTCATGATACTGAGATGGACACTAAATCAATAGCTATCGACTCTGATTATAAACGAAGAGTATCAACTGCACGATTTTCAAGTTATGCGATTGAATAAAAACTTATCGGTGAAAACATCACAAATTATTAACAACTCAATCTACTCTCACCGTAAAAGTTTCGAATTGGGGGCTTCTTAATCATGTTTGGCGTATTCTCTCATCTAATTAATCTTGAATGGTACCGTAGAGCGACCTTATGATCAGTGATACGCAGCCTGGCCATAGCTACGAGTTAGCTAATGCCGCTACTGGGTGCTTTCCATTCAAGCGACTCATGCGTCGTCTTGAGTTAACTCGCGGAAACTCAAGTCGACTTGTGTCTTCGCGAATGGAAAGCAAGTTTCAGTGCGCAGAAGCTGATGCGCTAAGGACTTTCACGGGGACTCGTGATTGGTGCGTTTTTGTGGGAAGGAAATTGAATCCACAGATGTTTCCTTCTTGTTATAGCAAGATCGTTACCAATAAACAAAAAAATGAGTTGTAGGATGATTAATTAAGAAAATACTTAACTTAAACATTTGTTCTGATTTATCGGTTATTTTCAATATGCCTCTTGCAGACGTATTGCGATTTAGAGCTTGCGCCGTCCTTCTTTCTTTTTTCAGTAACTCACCATTACCGGTGTGTCACCGTGTGTCGACTCGCGTTTGACACAACAGTGACACACACTGATTGGAAAGCACTACACGCGACGCAAGTTGACTTGTGTCGACTTGCGTCGATGATTGGAAAGCACCCACTAATAATACAAACGGGAGTACGATTTTGTTGTTTACTCGTTGCTAAGGGGTCTTAGCGACCGCTACCCTAGCGTGAAGTTAGCGAAAATGGAGCCGGAATATAATTTCTAGTGACACTCGCTAATACCGTAGCTATGTGCACTTAGCAACCAGAATTGACGCACAGTAGCTAATACTTGAAAAGTTTTTCTGTTGAAGTTAAGTGAACCGTAAATGAGTATTTCCGTATTATTTTTCAAACCTTTATGGAATTCATTTTCCTTTCAATCAAGAAACAAACAATGTACAGCACTTCACTTTCCAGCATAAGTAAATATGCAGTGAGCTGGTCTTAATCACAGAGTACCACTAAAATGTTGCACTTGATGTTTACATATTTCGCCTTAAAAATACCCAACCATTAAAGATGTATTCACGCCAAATATGGCACAAACAAAGTGCACGCTTAATATATATGCACACCAACTCATGGTACATACTACGAACAGGCTGGTTATAAGTAGTTACCGGAGGATTGCTATTCCGTAAATAACATGATGTAATTAAATACAGTCATAAAATATTGCTAATTATTGCGGTAATTATGTCAACTCGAGGTCATTTAAGCCACATTTTTCAACGCCTCAACTCAAGATGGTTTCATCGTGGTAATATCATTTAAATGGCATTCAAAATAACATTTTTTATTATCAGTCAGCAAATCTATTGCATAAGTACGTCAAAGAGATGGAAAGAATATCTGGAAGAGTTATACAACGGAAATAATCTCAGCACAAAAGTGGTCGAAGAAAAAGGAAAGAGAAGTCGAAGTGGATGATATGGGAGCATCAATATTGAGATCGGAATTCGACGCAGCAGTAAGGGACCTTCGGATGAATAAGGCTTCTGGAATTGATGATATGCCCGCAGAACTGATAAGGAATGCGGGAGAGAGGACATTGACCCATCTTTACAAGGTCATCTGCGACATGTACTCAACAGGAGAAATACCCAGGGACTTCGAGAAAAACATCATCATTCCTATTCCCAAGAAGAAGAGAGCGGAGAAATGCAAAAATTTAGGACTATAAGCCTGACGACACATGTATCGAAGATATTGACAAGGATCATCTACAGAAGAATAGAACTAAAGCTGATGAGTTCCACGATGAAGATCAATTCGGATTCAGGAAAAGTAAGGGAACCAGAGAAGCAATATTGGCCTTTAGGCTGCTCATAGAGAAGAGAATGGTGAAGGAAAAACCGACGTTCATTTCATTTGTGGATTTAGAGAAGGCTTTTGAAAACGTGGATTGGAATTCAATGCTTAGAATTTTGAAATGAATTGGGAGGGTCCTACAATGACCGAGGAATTATCCAGTCTGCATAAAAACCAAGTTGCTGTGATTAACTGTGCTGTGAACGGGAAAAGTGAACTGGAAAATTGGAAAAGGCAGGCCTCGTATGAGATGCATAGAACAGGTAGTTAGGGATGTAAAAGAGAAGAATTACATCACAATGAAAAGGTTGGTCGATAGAAGAATCGAAAGGAGGGCTGCGTCAAACGAATCTGAGGATTGATGCCCAATGATAATGAAGTACGTCAACTCACAGCAATGGATAGAAAGTACAAATACTTAATGTCAAATAAAAATAGAACTATGCGCGATGAAAATTAGAATAAAAAGATTAATCAAGTAGAAGACGACTGACCTAAAGTGACACTCATTTAAAAAAGTAACAAAGATAAGAAACAACTCATGATACTGAGAGGGACACAAACTCAATAACCATCGACTCAAAAAATTAACAAAGAGCACCCGTTATACGACTGTCAACTTATGCCGTCGATTAAGTCGTTGCAACTTGATCATTATCAGTAAATTATTAAGATCTCAAATTAATCTTACCGTATAAGTTTCAGTTTTGGGCTTCTAAATCATGTTTGACGAATCCTTCCGACTGGATATTAATCTTGAATAGCACCGTAGAGCGACCTTAAAATTGGCGACACGAAGATGAGCCATAGCGACGACCTAGCTTATGATTTCGTTGTTTACCCGTTGCTAGGGGTCCTTAGCGACCGCTACCCTAGCGTGAAGGGCTCCTTGAGCGGCTCCTTCCCACCACCCACGATTGTTTTAATCACGTGATCTCATGACTTTTTGCACCTACTCTTCAATTAAGTGAACAGATTTTATGCTTTGCTTGCACATCTGCATGGACATCTAAATATCCAATACAATCCAATCAGCTTCCTTCGTAACATTAATATATCATATTCGTTCTTCTTTTTAATCCTTCACTGCTTACACCAAATATCGCCCCCGAAGCCTTCCTTTGTCGTTCTTCCCGTTATTTTTTCTCTCGATGATTGTCTTAATAAGACGATAATGATAAGAGGTAAGACGCAGTTTAAAATCTTATAATTTTCCGCGCATGAGAAGACACAATAATGGATTAAATCGAAGTCGAAATCGAATCGAAGAGAAGACTCAATAATGGATTAAACGATTTGGGTACCGTAGTTACTAGTAAGCTTAGACTTTTTTCAGACGATGCGGTAGTGTACAGGGGTATATCAAAAGAAGAGGACAGGAAATCGCTTAGCAAGGATTTAGATGCAATTCAAGAGTGGTGCGACAAATGGCAGTTGGAACTTAACCTTAAAAAGTGTGTAGCTATCATTTTTGGAGGAGAAATAATTCGATAGAGCGTTCCTATAAAATAAGTAAAACGAAGATCGAAAATGTTGAAACCATGAGATATTTAGGTGTAACAATCACTAAAGATTTATCGTGGGAAAGACACATAAGGGAAATATGCAGCCAGGGGAAGAGAAAGCGAGGATTTATAAAAAGAGTACTTGGAAAATGTGATGAGAAGACAAAAGAGCGATGTTACTTTTCACTAGTTAGGCCCCACCTTGAGTATGCAGCCAGTGTATGGGATCCGAATGAATTAGGTTTGATCAGAGAAATAGACAGTGTGCAGCGTAGAGCAGCTAGGTTCGTTAAAAGGTGTTACGATAGGTTGAGTAGCGTTTCAGAATTAATAAAAGAATTAGGGTGGGAATCATTATCAGAGCGTAGGTTAAAGTACAGATTAAATCTATTAGTGAAATTTCTATCGGATAGCTTTACTTAAGATGTTACGCACATATTATAAGAAACCAGCGTATTATGCTAGATTCGACCAGATTAATAAGATTAAAGAGATAGATTGTCGTACCGATAGATTCAAAATGGCATTTTCCCCCGTACTGTAAGAAAACAGAATAGGCAGCATAGCAAAGGGATAGGTAGGGGAAATATTTTAGAGTAGTCTGTAGTGCATGATGCATGTATTAATCCCTTAAATACTATAGATACTAACAATCTAATTGCATGAGACCCTATAGTTGCTTGTTTGCATGTTAGTAGTGCATGCTTGGTGATCTTCACCCCCTGCCACATACCCTCGCGGTGGCTTGCAGGGTATCGTGTATATGTAAATGTAGATGAAGTTAACCGAGAGAAAATGGTCGTACGACAAAACCAAGGTCGATAGATATCGATCATCTTCAGCGATTGGAACGCTGCGTCAGTCTTGGAAATGTGGACTTCTTTTTGTACGATGATGATCTCTAATCTTATCTTTCATTTATCCTGTAATCAAAGTTAAACGCACGGTATTTCAATAAATAATTCATCAGTTAATATATAAAAGTTATTAAGCTTAAATGTTTGCCAGTGATTTAGTGTGTTCTTTAACAAACCAATTGTCCCATGTTTCCACGTAGCAGTAGCATTGCAGCTCGTAGCTGCATGTCAGTAGTGCATGTTTGGTGATCTTCATCCCCTGCCACACACCCTCGCGGTGGGTCGCAGGGTATTGCGTAGATGTAGATGAACAATCACCCCAATAAATACTATGATACGCAGCGTTCTTTACAAAAGCTAACAGAGGCTCCACTCAAAAAATGCAATTGATCACCCGTTGGTTTTATTTTTTTCTTGAGCCCGGCAGCGTGTGAGAAAACCAATTTCAAATACACGACTGTACTCGTTTTCTAATGTTTACCGAACGTATCGAGGGGGAGTAAAATCAAATTACCAGTTAAACGTCAAGCCAAAATTTTCCACGCCTTCCAAATTCGACGCTCGGCACTTCCAGGGAGGCTTGGAAGATCAAATATGTGCCCCGTTTTATACGACAGTCCTTCAGTGGTTCCCCTATGCGAGCTTACCATGGATTTCCCACGAGCGCGGCTCGAATCACGTTGTTGCAACTCCCATCAAATTAACTTCGTTAGAGGGGACGAATGTCGATGCAATCATATTACTTATTGCGGGAGAAGCGTTCAGCTCGACATCATCCGGATTCCCACCGAAGCGCTCCATGAAATTAGCTGCACGGACGGATGGAGTCAATCGGTTTTGTCTTTAATCAAGCACTGTGGCATTGAAACTTTTTGACGTTTCGTCGTTTCGATTAATTTTTTTTTCCTTTTCATTTTCTTCGGGATTTGCGTTTTTCCGGACGGAATTGGCCGGACCAATTGCGGAATCTCCACTCGTTTTTTTCATCATGAAACTGTTTACCCGGAAAATGTGACATAAAATGGTGTTCGAGACGTTAAGCGCAATGGATTCCGACAGTCACGACACCGGAAAAGAATTAGGATTAGGTATAATGGCGACAACTGCGAAGCGGCAGAGGTTCAACATTTAGGACGGTTAAAATCAAAATAACATCTCATCCAATCGAAGACTTGTGTCCATGAGGGCGAAGGTATAAATAGCTGCCAACGTTGTTACATTCAGAAAACTTGAAAGATAATACCTAGCGAGTAGCACTTCGAAACGTGGACTGAATTAATGAAGCCACTGACCCGGAGGAACTCAAGAGAAACATTTACATAGGTTAAACGCCGAGAAAACACTAGATAGTACAAGTATGATATATATAGCAATCAATAACCACGTAATAAATTGTGTGCAAAAGATATATATAAAAAGATACTTAGAGCAGGGCAGTGATGTCGTGATTCAATTGGACATGGAACTGAAATCAGAATCAACTCACCAGATATTTACTGCTCGTTTATAGAGATAGTGGAAGACCACGACCAATTAACATGCATTTTAGAGTAGTGCCAAAAATATCCACGAGAATATTCTTAATGAAAAAATTGGTTAATTTCTTTCCGCTTTTATAGATAGCTGTATTGCAGGAGTGAGTATAGAATTAGGTTACTACTGCTTGCATAGCACTGAATATAACTGCTTACATATACATTTATAACACCACCTAACACAACCCAAACCTATGTATTGAGTGAGGACGAACACAACTCCCTTCCCTTAAGCAAGGTTTGAACCCATTGCAATGTCGCCATGCTGGTGAGTTACGGGTATGAGTACTGCGGCCGGATAGTACTGCATTTTCCCATTCCAAACTCTTCCCATTATCATGGTTATATTACACACAAATTTCTTACATTATGAGAAATATTTAAAATACTTTGAGCTGGAGTTAAAGTAAACTGAAAGTAAAAAATACTAATACACTTCGCAATAATTCACTATTTATTTCGGACATCAAACGCATACGGGAATTCGTTAGACTGTGTAATGGAGGGAATAATTAATTGAATTCCATCGAATGTATGAAGACCTAAAACTCATTTTCAAATACTTTCATTGCACTCTTTTTGTCACTAAAAACCTTTTAAAAATACCACCTCATTTTTTTAGGAAATCGCATTGCTATTTCCAGAAAATAAAAATAGTAAATTTTAAATTTCTAACACTCCATTATTAGGTCGGCATCAAATTGAAACCAGCGCTCTCATCGAAAATAAAACGGCAGAAACGTTCAACTCAATTTTTTTTAATATTTCACTTGAAATAAGAAATCTTCCGTAATGTAACCGCGAAGGTGGAAAGGGTTTGGAATGAGAATTCGTTCCTCCCCGCTTAACTGGCGTCAGTTCGCGGAGTAAACGAGATATGCGAAACATCCCAGTGGGAAAGCTTGGGCCTGGACGTCAACTGATTCACAACTGAACTTTCTTCCAAACAGATATGCCGGCGGATACGAAGCCGACTCCAGAGTCATCCCCCACCTAGGCACTGGAGTCGCCGGGAATCCGACATGGAACCAACCGCAGCTGTCCCACGACGCGTCGAGGGCCGTTCCGATTCCCGTCTACGGTCACGCCCCCGTGTTTTACCACCCGCCACCCTTCCCTCTCAGGCAGTACACCACCAAGGTGTTCAGGACACATCGGAAGGGGACAGCCGTCATCCCGTACGAGGGGGCATCCGTAAGGGTGCCGGCGACTTGGGGGCAGCGCAAGGTGAATATGCTCGGACTTGTTGTCGTTGGATGCCCATTTTCTCCTTTCAGGTACTTACATTTACATCTACACTGGCAGTGGGAGAATCATCACCAAAATTGCATTACGTACATGCACTAATAAAACATAGCGACTTCCTACGTACTTAGTGGAAATTTGTCCACGTCAAAAATTGATTAATACTAGAATTTGTGACTTCCACTGGACTATATTTAAGTACAAAGGTTTCGGCCGTCAGACCATCATCAGATACACCTTGTACCCGATAATTGTATGACGGTTGAAACCGATTGTAATAAAATAAAATGCAGTGGAGGTCACACATTCTAGTATTGTTCTGTTTTTACCTAGCATTAATGAATTACACAACAGTTAATTAGAAAGGATTATTATTTATTCATTCTCCCGGTACGAGCAACAAAAAGATTAGTACTTTTCCCATAATCTAGTTTTCACCCCTAACTCGTTTGCATGCATTAGGTTGTAGGCTTTTTTCACTTACCCCTCGGCAGCTCGGTATCCTAAAATGTACCTAATATCCATGAGCCATACTTGTAACTTATGTAACTGCTGTTTGTTAACTTCCAGTGGAGACGGGAATCGACTTCATGTGGTGGCTTGAGTGCTAAAGTTCCAAACGGGGCCCGGGTTCAAATCCCGGCAGTGGCAGATTTTTTACTTTGTTATACCTGTGCTGTGCTCTCACTCCAATTTTGGGCCGTGTGCAGAACACTTTGAGTTCAGTACTCCGGCGGTCGGATTGGACGTTAAACCGTGAATCCATCGGCTCCTTCCGTTAAGAGTAAGCTAATATCGACACCTGGGTTTCGATCATGGATCTTCATAAGGCGCGCGCTAGCGTTATCTTTATTTTTTGATTTAACTTATGTCAGAGAGAACGTGAACTCTATTTCGCACAGCACTTCAAATCGATTATCACAATCAGTGGAGCGAATTTTATAGACGGTTCTTGTTAACCCTGCGCTACTCTAGGGGTAAGGGTTAACGATAAAAATTGCGATAGCGCAAAAGATAGATCCGTGATTCCATACCTGGTTTCGTAAATGACCTAAGCTGCGTCACCCCCCATGAATTAACTACAGTACAATTGGTTTATGGATAGCCTCCCATGAATTCAATATAGTTGAATTGGTTCGGTAGTCAAAAACAATGCGACTGTTTTCATATCAAAAATGCAATGCTATCTAATTGCCCAACTGGATAACTGGACGTATACTTTCAGACGAACGAATGTGCTTATTGTTACTTCCACCATATTCTGTAACTTAAATAATCTTCTATACATATTTCCGAGAGGAGACGATCAAAAGGGTACATCAGTCAAGTGTGATAGCTTAAGATTAGATTAAACCGGTCTGAATTCTATTCGGACCGGTAAAAAACTGGAAAACATTAAAATATAAAGTATGAGAATCAGAATTTTTGGGTGAAAACTACAGGATATAAATTTGATATCTGCACGGTAAAAAAGAAGTGCTAAAGCTTAAAAAGAACAAAGGAATGCATGTGAAGAATTCTTTACATTTTAAAGCTAGCGTAGTAATTCCTAAAGATAGTGATATAACCAAAATATTCGATTTTGATGCTGGCGTTACATGCATGCGAGGGCTATAAATAAGAATACGACATCTATAATGATTTTACGGAATTGATAAAGAACGGTCAATAGAAGTAAAAAAAAAACAATTCTAGGAGAAGGCCATGGTAGGAAAAGTAATGAACAAGGAAAAGGAAAGTAAGGGAAGACTTTGCAGGAATGTTTTAATCAGTATAAATAAAAGGTTTTAAAATGCCTAAAAATCACTAACGATGGCGAAATAAATGGAAAACACAATGAGATATATGACGGTTTAAAATATATCACACATCCTATTGAGGTTAAAATTCAGCAAAATAGAAACAATATAAAAACTACCATAGTACAAACACTGATAGTTGCAGCAATATACCAATGGCGGAACAACGTCCAAAATTTAAGAAACTGAAGAAAACTTATTCCAAAAAGTGTGGCAACCGAAAAATTTAAGAAGTTACATCTTAGGCGACCTTCCAAAGAGATGAACTGAAAAGCAGTCTGGAAGAGTGTGTGAAGAGGGGGAACAGTGCAGGAGATATGGCAGAATATCAAAAATGGACTTAAAATTGTGGAGCAAGCATGCAAGCACTCGGCAGGATGAAAGCCGTCAAGATAAATCCCTGGACCAAGTAGCTGACGGAAGAGAGAGGACAGTTCAAACACCATAACTGATAGCAGTCGAGTCAGGTACAAACTGGAATGAAATTAAATAGGTCGCAAAGAGTTAAAGCTAAGAGAAATGTAAGTGACAAATGAATGTCAAAGTGCAAAATAGCATGGCGTTTGTAAATGTGGAAGCAGCTAATATGATAGTGAAAAACCACAGAGGAACCCAACGTTAGATGCAATGTTATTTTTACAGAAGGCTATTAACTTAGATCCTAATTAAATATTTAGAATGATTACAATTTAGAATAATTAGAGATAAAAAGAATATTTAGAGCATCTCTGCAACAGAAATAATCTCAGTATGAATTAAATTGGAGAATAAATGTTGCTGAACATAACAATTAGGGAAGAACAAAATTTGGATCTGAATTCGACGCCGTAGTTAGGGTTCCACTCATAAATAAGGTTCCCGTAATAGTGAGGTCGCTACCGAGCTCATTAAAAATGCTGAACAGAAGACATTAACGAATCTGTATAAAATCATCAGTAACTTCAACCGAAGGGATATACATTGGTTTCAAATGAACATCATTATCCTCAAACCAAAAAAGAAGAGGCAGACAAATGCTGAAAATACTGCCATAATTGAGTCAATTTTGCGATTGGGATGAATTATCGACAAAACGCTACGATCCAACAAGGTATTTTATTTTTCTGCGCCAATAGTGTCTCAGTTCACTCGAACACTTAGAAAGAAGTGGGAGGGGTGTACATATACTCAAGGAAAAATGGAAGCTCAAGTATCGGAAGCAAAATGTAAAACTACCGGCTTATTGCTGTAATTATATTTTTACTGAAAATATATCCTCGTCTACGTGTTCCTGTAGTTATGTTGTCTTGTCTACCAACGGGACGAATCAATGTGGAACAGGAAACTTCTGTCTTTTCTAAGATGTAAAACCCTAAAAAGGTTCACCGAATCAACAATCTACCGGAGATTGTGTTTTGCTATATTTTGCATTTTTTTCCTTTTTCTTCGTTTTTCCTTTCCAAAAAAAAGTAGAAAATAATTTCCCCTGATAGTATATCATCAGTGAAATATTGACTTCAAAAACATTCTTTACTTCTACCGACGGTTTCAATTACCTAAACCCACTTCCATTTAGCAAAAAAACGCCCAAGTTGCACAAAATAATGCACGATAATATTTTTAAGTCCTGGGGATAATACTTGGTGCTAGGCATATCGTGAGTTCCAGATTAAATTAAAAATAAAATTATAAACGGAAGAGTGACAGTAGTAGGTTAGAGCGGAGATTTTTTTTTAGTTTTCTCTGCACTTATATTCGCTAAACAGGAAGTCGAAATTCAGCAAGCAAGGGTGCTTCCAACAGCTAATGCATCTTGGATGCATCGGATGCATGGCAATAAAACTAACGGAGTGTAAAATAATCAAACGACCGACGGATTTTGGTTAGACCCAGCGAACGGAAAAGCTGAAATTTACCCAATTATTACGCAACTACGCATTGCTATTGGATCTTTATTAATTTAGCAGTGACTGTAATGACCTGTCAAACGAGGAAAATTTCACGAGCGGCAGACGGTGCAATGCGATCGATATATCAATCTCATGCCAAGCCAGCTGAGTCCATAAAGGAAGGCGACAATGAAATATCGGCCGTTCAACTCGAACAAAATGATGAATAATGATGTCACGAGATTGAATCAGATAGTATAATAGCATATGCTGGCTTAGTCCCTGCCGATATTCAAGGAACGCAAAATGAGACGAGCTTAAGTTATTCGAGCATCCTTCGAAAAGTAAGGGATCAAATTTTGTGTTTTACTTCAGAAACAATAATTGTTCCGATTGTGAGAATCTGAGAATTTTATTAAGATAAACATCCAGGACGAAAAGGCCAAAAATTGTATTTTGACTCTCACAGTTCTGAATTTGACTGAAAACGGCCTGTATATTTCAACTCATTATTTGAATTGATAGATAAGCGCTATTGCCTATGAAAACACGCTACTATAATACGAAGCATCTATTAATTTCATCAAATAATTTGGCTGGCATGTTAAATTTTTAGTGTAACGTATTCAAGGAGCAAAATGATATGTGATTAAAAGTAATTCAAATGTGTATTTACATGAAGTTTTGACTACACTTCATTAATTAAAGCCGAATGCCAATAAACGAACGCCTAAATTGGAGTTTTTATAGACTCGACGACTCGATATTCACATATGTATTCGGCAGAATAATGATCATTCGACAAAAAATGAAACTTCATGCGTCACTCATGGAACATCATCATCATGTTAAATTCTGTAAATACTACAGCTGCATTAATGATTAAAGCAGAATAACCTAAGATAATGAGTTACGGAAGGTCAATGCCCACAATTAAAACTAAAATCATGCCAGGTCAACTTCTTAAAGCTGGACGTCAACTTAGTTCACCTTAAAGATTTCTCAACATGCATTTCTCAGTGGTAATTATGTCGCTTCACCTTTCATCATTCATCCCCTTTTCACATGGTGTGATTCGAGAAAAAAAAGTTTTCACCATGTCCACGACATTTCTCCGAGTATTCGTAAATTGACTCGAAGCTTTGAGAAACCGTCCCCATGGGAAAAAAATAATAATGAAGATATTCTCGTCACCAAATTAAGAGAAAAAGGCCATCTGTCGCGCTCGAAAAACTCTCCGGGCGAAATCGATTCGAAAGGAAAGGATCCGCGACACACGAAGTGTTATTCTTTCGACGAGACCTATTTGCCAGCGCAGATTTTCCCCCGGAATCGGGCCCAGTGAAGCTTCGATTCTCCCCTCTCCGTCACAGTTCTTGCGCCACCCCACAACTCCCCGTTGCGGGTAGGCCGCCCGGTTAATATTGGGCCGCGAAAGAAGATGAAAATCGGGAAATCAGGGCGAGAGGGAAACAGATGAGGCCCTGTGAGGGAGAGGGGGGGGGGGGGGAAGAATCCACACACCAACACTGAAGAGGACGGGATTGATGCAGCCGAGAAGCGAAAGCTTCGGACCACGCCAAGCGTGCCTTCGATATAGAGAAAACATTGGCCCTCGTGCTGGGCAGCGCGGCAGAATCGCAAACGGAGAGGAAAGGAAGAGCGAGGGAGAGGAATAAATAGACGAAGAGGGGAGGGGATGGAGAGGGAAAACATGCGATAAATATGCAGCGAGCGGTCGTGGGAATTAAAAAAAAAAGTACTCTTGTAATGGAGAAACGAGATGAAAACACAAACAACTCGAAACCGAATGAAAAAATAACGCGGGAAAAGTGCGAACGAGAGAGGTAGGAGGATACACGGGGAAGGATGACGCAGGTCGATGTGTATATATGGGGCGAGAAGGAGGGGGAAGGCGCGAGATTCGACGCCCTGACCGTCCGCGTGGAATGTCACTTGGACGCTCCTCTCTCCCCCGGCGAATCGATTTGGTTTTATTAAAAAATGAATGCCACAATCGGAAGTCGACGGGGCCCCTATGCTAATTTTTAATGTGCGAAATCTGCACCGCCCATTTAATACGCAGATTGAATCTGCTCCCAGTGGAAATGAATTCAGCCCCGAGGTCATTTCTGTGACCTCGCCTGGCTTATCGACGAATGATCCCTTCTACCGAAAGCATTTTTCAAGAGTTTGTGCGAGCAAGGCAACTTTAAAAATGAGTTAACTTGGTTCTCCATCGTTAAAACAAACTAGCGCTTAATTGAAGCGTGTTAAACGTAAGATCAAGACACACATTTTACCCTTGATTCAATTAGGAAGATTATCAATTCAATTAGGGCATCAACTTATCTGGGAATGTTTATTTTTTACTGTCGCGCATTTTGACTAAAATTGTTCTAGCTGTCATGGTTTTCTCTTCGCCCAAAGCAACGTATTTTCACGGTCGATAATTTAAAAATTTAAGTATAGTATCTAGCGAGATCGGAAGTTCATAGAATTTCTCCGCCATTGATCGAGTGTACTACCACGATGTTCTTATTCGCGAGGTCACAAATTTTATAAAGTATTTTTAGGCGCTGAAATATCGTCAGCTGACATGAATGTCAAAATATTTTTCATGGGGAGAATAAAATTTTAAGCAATTCTTCAAAACATCTCCGCGTGTTTATTGCATCCCACTAAAATCTGTCCGTCAAAAATAACGTGTTTCGCCACATATCTCCCCACTGCTGGTATTTGCTTGTCAGTAATGAAAAATGAGGATGGCTGGAAATAAAATGCTACCTTCAGTCAAGGATTTATACGCATAAGGAAAAAAATAAAAAGCTGAAGAATAATTATGCGTCAGATTTTATATTTATTAAAGCCCTCTTCAAATTTAAAACATTAAAACTGATATTACAGCAAAAACATTAACTTTTTATCGCGTTCACTTTGAGCATGCTAAATGATACAAGCCCAGCAGTGAAAAGTCCTTTTACTAATGCAGCAATATCAGGTACTCATAGCATATTTATAATAAACTTACTCTGGAGTATATTTCTATGAAAAGTCCTTTCGTGGTATTTTAAAGTAACTATTAGTGTATAAATAGGCATGCTAAATGATACAAGCCCAGCAGTGTAAAAGTCCTTTTACTAATGCAGCCATATCAGGTACTCATAACATTTATAATGAACTTACTCTGGAGTATATTTCTATGAAAAGTCCTTTCGCGGTATTTTAAAGTAACTACTAGTGTATAATCCAAAACAGAGCATAGTAAAATTTTAAGGCATAATTTCATCAAAGTTGCGCATTCTTAAAACCCGAAATCAAATTGAATCAACGGCATTTATCTAACAAGACACTTCAACAACCATGTATTGTTTTCTATGGGTAAGGATGTAGTTAATTAAGTTTATTTCGAATTTGAAGAAAAAAGGTGGTTAAATAACAATGTGGTACCTCTTTATTAAAATTAAATTTTGAACGACACTATAATTACCATAATTCGATAGGAAATCATAAAATAGTGCGTCGTATACCGCATCTATCTCATGAACTGCTATTAATTCAATTTAAAATTAGCATAACCAAGCTGTCGACAACGACAATAAATTGTGGTAACCAACAGGGAGGGACACGAAAATTTTGATCGGTACAGTAAGTTCCCAGCTAAAAATATTTATCGCTCAACACGAATCTGCCATCAAGTATCCAGCAGCATTTGTATGGATACAGTATTCACCACTACCAGATATCGAGTTGAAATACAGCAAAACGAGTAGCAAGAAATGAAGTCTCAGATGACAGCATATTTTACCAGTGCGTGATTCATGAACGATGCAGTTATTACCATTAATATGTTCCCTACCAATAAAGGAAGGAGATGTTCGAGATACTTGACACTTATGAAAATACTTGACCGACTCATATGGACTTAAGTCAAACTACGAAAGCTGGCAAAACCTATTTCATATTTGACTTTTCCGTCACGTTTCTCTGCATCAGCCAATCGGGAGAGATTCCGAACTTATGCCTACAATTTCGCCAATCACTCACCACAATAGAACAAAATTAATCACCAAATCTAAAATACGTATGGGGACGGTGTGGGAATATATTAATGCCAACTTATAAATAACACAAATCTCAATCTTATTAGAAAACGCGTTAAATATTTCAACAGAATAAACGACTCCGGACCGATTCACGGACCAATGGACTTTCCTTTCCGGGCCGGTGCAAAGATACCACGCGAATCATGTTTGCAGATGCAATTTTTAGGAGGATCTACGAGGGGTAGCCAATTCTCAAGCGCCACTGCGGTCTATCAAGGACGGCACTTTTAAAGTGAAAGCGGGCTTCAGGATTAAGCATTTCAACTCTGAGAGTAAGACCTCAGAGCCAATAGATGCTAGAGAAAACCTTCACTGTATTCCCTACCACCAAAGATCCTAAGTAACCCTGATCTTCCAGAGTGGATATCGATTTATCTAACCATCTTATCGAACTCAAATAATTGCATCAATTTTTTCAAAAAAATTCGATCATTGATCGAGAAAAAAGAACCCCGTTTTAATATGGCTTCGATCCCCATACATACGTAGCCCTAAATTCTATTTTCAATAAAAAAAATTTTAGACTTGAAGGATTAAAGACTAATCCTGACCCTGTTTTAAATATATTTTTACTCATGCGAAGAGCTTCACTAAAGAGCTCCCCTTGAACTGGAATACCTATTATTCCTTCTCCGAAAATTTCTTCCATTGCACTTACTAACGGTCTATGCTTTCCTCCCACGTAATTATTCTGTTGGCTGTTCGAGTTTCATCCTTACTGCTAATATGTCAGAATGTGAAAAACTCTCTAATTATATGCCCCTGCTTGCTATCGCCAATACTTTATAAAGTGGTTTTTCTTTGATTTAAATTTAATGTCGCAACACGATCCATGTGCCGATTAAGTTAACATATTTTGATTTCCAGGATCTTATATTGTTACACTCATCTTGGATAGATAATTGAAACATAACTAATTCTTCAACTTTTAAATTTTAGTCTCAAGGATAGAAGATATATAAAACATTCTTATTCGCCATTAGCATGTCCAAGCAGGGACTACCAAAGAAAGCACATCAGTCAAGAGTGATAATTTAAGATGGGAACTTTGAGGACACCGGGTTGGTGTGGTGGCTGTAATATTGGCCTCCCGTCCCAAATACCCGGGTTCGAGTCCCGACAGGAGGAGATTTTTCAGTGGCATAACAACCTCTACTTGAGTGTCTTTTGGAGATCACTCCGAAATAAGGACTCCATCCATTGGATGGGACGTTAAGCCGTGGATCCCTAGGCGCCCTTACAACTGAAAATCAAGTTAAATTTGGCTCACTCCAGAGGATGTAATAATTGCTTAATATTGCTTTCCTTGACCGGTGTGAATCGTCGGACACGCAGCGGCGTAATTAATACGTTCTCCCGACAGCGGCATCCTGATCATCTCCCATCTTTCTGTATTTATGTCGTCGACAGGCACACAGTGGTACGATACGGACGTCTGTATGGCCGGCTGGGACCTTCAGCACCTACACGAGGCATTACGATCCACCTCCACACCAATCCCCGCATCAACAGAACCACCACCACCAACAGCAGCGACCTCCTTCCAGTGCCTTCCAGCCGTCGGAGAGAGGTGCCGCAGCGGTCACGAAGAGAAGCGGCGGACGCTCCCACAGACCGCATCTGGACAACGAGGTTTGTGATTTCTATAAAAACGTTCTCACCCAAAAACAACACCCGTATCCGGCGAGCCACTACAGCCGGATCGGTAAAGCGTCGGCCAGCCAATAGCCTCGGATTCGAACCCGACCTCGGGCATGGATGACGTGTTTGTCTAGAGATTAAGGATGTCTTAGGTTACACCATGCGAGATACCTTAATCCGTTGACGAGCCCAAAACATATGTTAACGACTACTAAGGTAATTTACTTAACGTAGGGATAGACCGTATGGATGGGGCAGTTACGTATTTGACATCTGGAATTGCCCCACATAGTGCAAGTAAGCGTAGCCAATGGTGAATCTATGTGAGCAACAATAGCACAATTTTTCTCCCCCTCGGTAGAGATTTTTCAAGTTCTTGCAGCTATAAAATTTCACTGCGAGTATTTTCTTCCCATCCATTGGAGGATATTTTATAGGCTTTCGCGTCCACAGATTTCTCTACTATAATGACAAGGTTCCAGAACACAAAACTGATTTTACTATCGCAACCCGCGAAAACTTCTTCAATAATTAGTTTAGTTTAACTTTAAAGATGATAGCAAGTTTAAAATACCATAAGTATATTCAGACAAGCTTATCTATTCAATATTCCAACTCATTTCGTATATGATTCTCTCCATGCATATAGTTCTAATTTTTTCTAATAATGTTGATTATTTCATCATTGATTAAATAATCAACATTGTTAATCACGGTTACGTTATTTTTTATTTTAAGAGAATGAATGGTAATGTTTGTTTAATATCATTTATATTTAAAATGCAACATATATAATAGTTTTATCATCTAAATGCCCCATTTTTTCAGTTATCCCAGGTATTTTAAGTACAACTATCATAATGTGCTAAATTTAGGTCAAGTATCATTGGAACCCTAAATTAACGCCAAGACCAAAACACAAAGTTGAATAAATAAGTCACCTTCGTGATACAGCATTTCCTTCGGGAAAAAAAGTTCTGTTTCGTACTCCGTTTTTCGTACCTTCGTTTCGTACTTTCATGCTTTGGCTTCCCCTGTCTTCTGTGATATGAGTTCATCGGTGTGGATTTTAACTGGACGGCCTTAATCCTTCCACGATTTAACCATTTGATGCCGTTTGACAGAGTTGAGTCAAATACTCGTCAATATTTGCCAGCGATCACATTCGCCACTTTTCAGTGTCCTATTCTGGATCCCACCGTCTTGGTATCGCCATTAGAAAGGGCAGCAGAAACGTGACACACTTCAGAATATGAAAGTCACGCTATGGATAAAAGTATATTGTTCCTCTCGCAAACTGCATAGCAAATATACGAAGTCAAGGCAAGCAAGGAGCTAAATTCCACGTGTTCGAAATAACTTGACATGTAATTTATATAAAAAAATAGGAAGGAAAAATAGTATAGGTACTGAATGGGTCTCAAATGAATTTGGACAGCGTGATCAGACGGTCGTGATATACGTGAGGAGCCATCGGTTTGTCCATGTTGAAAGAAAGGATGAGAATCGAGTAGCTAAATAAATATTAAAAATGCTTAATATTTTCTATAATAAATATTTTTTTAAAGTTCGTAACTACCACCATTTTGTAAAGATCCGGGTTTGATTCCTGGCGGCAATTATGACTTTACATTTGTTTAAATCAGGTTTATGAATTGAAGAGAGACTTTATTCTCTCACTCAGTTAAATGCTTTAATGTCAATATATTTCTTTCATTTTTTCATGATTCGACGGACAATTCTTCAAAAATTCTTATTCTTGCAATTATTTTACGTTTGAGATCCAGGTTTCTCTAATTTGAGTAATTTATGACAAAATTCACTTCTTCGTCCGGTTCTTCGAGAATCGAGTAGCTCTCAGGTCGTAGATAGCGAGCAAGTAAGCAAGCAAGAAGCGGCGTAAAATGTTTCAAAGAAGTACATACAATGACAAAAGAATTGAGTAGGATGAAATAAATCAGGATAAAGACCCTTTTCTCTGGGCCTAAAATGAAAGTTAGGTTCATTATGCCAAATCGATCCTACTCAAGCCATCCTTTCTTTTCCCAAACCCTTTTCCCTTCCGCATCTCCTTAGTTCCTATTTTTAAAGTCGTGTCTTCACATCTAATTCCTCTCTATTTTACTCTATGTACTCCGGAGACACTTATAATATAAAACTATAGTTCCTGTATTACTAACTGAATTCTAGTGAATCTAGTTTCTAGCGGAGTCTAGGTTCTAAGGTACTCTCAGGAATTAATGAGACCTGAGGAGAGATGACCTGAGGTCTAAACCGATCGTTTAATAATTATTTGTGGAATATAACAAAGTTCATTCTAATATTTATAACTTATTCATCCCACAACGTGAACTTACCAACCATTGATTTAACTAATACTTCCTTTAAAAAAATATCAGTCTTGTGTCCCTTACTTATAATTGAAAAGGCAGTCAGGAGGGAGCTCGTATTTAAGCTGAAATCTCCGAATTTAAAATCTTATTCGTGTAAAATCTACAGCTGTTAACTTGAAGAATGACAACCCCAATCCTTACAGCGTAAGAAACATCACCTCTCGAGAATAATGACAGCATAACATACGGCCTGCAGATAGCTCTGGCGCAAAAGACGTTGGGGAAATATTGGCGAGAACTAAAGAACACCTGTGATACTTCCAGCCATGACAACTCTCGTCAGTCTGCCTCCACATGGTGCAAGAGATTTCACGGTCAACCTGCAGAAAAAAAATGTTTTCTTTTACGGCTCGGATTAAAAAATATTTCGCTCCTGGATTGCGATGTCGACTCACAACGATTCGCGACGGAGAAGTGAAGGATCTCAAGCCCAGGTGGCACTGCTTTGGTCGGATTGCAGCTTTTATTACTTCAAATCCAATGTATCACGGGAGTCGGAACTTTCGCGATGTCTTCTCTAGCTGCTCGTTATAAAAAAAATATGATTCACGAGAAATATTCTCGAGAGCGCGCAGAGCAGGAGAGTAATGGTAAGTCTGGTCGTTCACCTATCGTCTTTGGGTTCAAATCCAATCATTTGCTAAAACGCCGCAAGAATAACTCAAGAGAGGCAGCGGATTAATAAAACAATTCGGAATGTGACAGCTTGCGGGGAAAGAGAAATAGGTCTCAGTGAGATTGGATTTACGGGCCTCGTGGCATATTAATGCCGCTACCTCACACTCACCCCGCTTCTTTTACTGGATTCACTTGCTGTATTTTATTACTTCCAAGTTTGCATATATTTACCAATGTATCCCAATATTCCTATAAACGGAGCATCTAAAAAGAGATACCTACGTAGACTGGTATCTCACAGAACTAGCTATAGGATAAAGGACAAACAAGTAGAGGGCATGAAAACTACTACGAAAAATATTCTTAATCTAATCCTTAGAGGAATTTACGCCCTTGAAATATTACCTCAGTCTTCTGTTTCGACTTCTGCTCGTGTTCTAATGAGGGGCGTGCATTTCAGCACGTCACCTTTCTTAAATTCATAAAATCACCCAATTAATAAAATTAATTAATCCCATTTGAACACATGATTACCGTGTAATATGAAAAATAATAATATGGTAATCGACGTAAAAATAAATTTTATGTGCATATTTAAATTTATCTACGACGATATTTACGATTTCTTTCAAATTAAGGGCGCTCCACGGATAAAACTGACAGATTCGTAAATAAAAAGCGATGAATGAATGCATTCTGGCGCATGATTATCGGTGTGGGCATAATGAATACAAAAATTTTAATGCATCACCTACCGCTACGATCGTCGTCATCTTGTTCACCTTCCTAGCAACCTTCCTTCTAAAATCGACCCTCAGAATCTTATTGCCTCTACTCACTTATTACACCTAAAACTCTGCCTCATTGGCCCCCAAAAAAAAAACTTTCTTTCCCTCCACACAATCTCAAGTGCTTCCTCGTTTCTATCCTCTCCGTCCAACGCACTTTTTCTGTCCTTGTCCAAGTCTCCAAAATCTCTTAAGCTTCCAATCGCTTATCATCCTCTTCTTTCGAGTTAGAGATTTTTCTATGTACTAAATGTAATACAAGGAGAGAGTGTATACTGAGTACTTACATAGATTCCGAATATTGGACTCAGGGCTTGATTCAAATCACGCCACACTCATCATCATCAACGCCTCAGCATTTCACCTTTGTAATCGTCTTGAATTCTAAGTCACATCTCATTACTATAGACTATCATCGAAATCTGCATACTCGCCTGGAAAACTGTAGGAATGGGTGGGATTACTCGGAACCGAAATCGCTCTTTTGCACGCGAAATCGTTAAATGGAAACGAAAAATGAATTTTAGTGAAAAAATTAATCTTCTAATCAGAGCCATTCGCTCATAAATCAAAGATTAAAATAAGCAAAAGGTGACGCCCACCGTAAAAGCTGCGTTTAAGGATATCTAAGTCATCCACCTCCCCTCCTTCACTGTTTTGAGGAAGAACGGAAGGTAGCGGAGGATGGGAAGGGAGGTCTGCCTTAAGAGATCCTGAAAATAATCCGAAACAACTGAACAACAAAATGATTTCGTGTACATATTGGCGTGACTAAAAGTGTGCTGAAGTTTATTTGCTTATTCACAAAATACGATGTAGTCGAATACGCAATGCCTTTCGAAATAATCCGAATGGAGTCCAACATCCACTTCCATTGGTAGTATCAGCCGCGTGTCCCCCATGGTGTTTGAGCGAAGGAGCTTCGCAGTCTCAGTTGTGATCGGACGAAGTGGATGATGTACGAGTCCTATGCACGCACACTTTTCCGAAAGCGTTAAACACGTCAGTATTTCGCCGCTAATTACTCCAGAAAGACTCGAGGCATTGAAGAACGGAAAAATACGGGATTTTTTTATATTTTACAAACTCTATCGGATTCGGCAATGAAAAAACATGGTAAAAGACCCCATTAGTGGCGTCGTTGCTAAGTCCTTAGCTTTACCATTACATAACCTATGTTATGCCTCTCTGTATCCCCCTTCCTTTTTCATGCGTTCCGACGAGAGATGTTCTTGTACATACCAAGTGGTGGCGGTAACGAATTCATTCTTCGGAAAAACTAAAATATTTGCCACATAGGGTTCACTCCCTATACCAAGATTATATTATCAGTCTCATTTTCCTCTCGTCCTTTATCCACCACGTATTTTTATTCCACACAGCCATTAAATGTTTACTACATGTAACAATCCTCGTTGTTTCTTCAAGCGAATCGTGTTTACTATAGCGAATATCATCTGCTTCGTGTACTCGTCGGAATGTGAACTAAGAACTACATCTAAGAATGTCGGGTGCCCTTCTTCTCAAACTTCAACTTTATCTAATCCTCTAAAAGTCAATGATTCGTAAGTGGACACACAACGCCATGCACCACCATGCCTAACCTTCGATTTCCATTGCATCTTCAATTTCTTCTTAAATTTCCAGATTTTTTCCAATGATTAACTTTTCTTTCGCAATTCCAATGATTTGCTTTTATTTTATTATGGTGGTGGAAACACAAAGAAAAATTCTTGAAAGTTATCAAGAATGAACAAAGGTAAATATTCATTCAATGCCTACAACAAACATTGGTTATTGAACTCGACAAATATTTTCGCAGGAAGATAGTTTTTCCAAAAGTCCATCAAACGAGGAATAAGTGCACCCGAAACGTTCTGTCCAACCTTGCATTTATTCAACCCAACAGGTCATTGCCGCCGTGTTGACCGATGAAAACAAACAACTGTAATGCACGTCCCCAGAAGCGCCAACGACGTTACTTCGCTGGAACATCAATGAATTCATCACGCCGACGGCATTCCCCCGAATGTGCTTCATGTGCCCGGCCTGCGTCTTTTTTGCAATTCTGAATGACGTCACTTGCAAACGGCGAAGAGACAGTACTTCTTTTTTTTATTTCCGAACCAATAACACCGGCATCAAGGTTTCCCATTTACCGATTCCCAATTTCCAATGCACATCCCGGCCTGTATTTTTCCAAATATGAGATATTCCATGTTTTTATGATGCTCCCAAATAATGGCGACATTTTCAACCGCACTCAGATTGGAGCTGTCGGCAAAACCATAAAAGGGTCGTTTTTCTCCTCACCTCCGATTTTCAACGGTTTATCAATATAGTACAGGCTGTGCAGCGTAGCCAGAATTCTCTTCATTGCTTTTTTTCTTTTAAAGAGGTCTTTGCGAAAAAAAATATTAAAAGCGAGTGAACATGCTATCAGAGAGTGAAAAAATCACTTGTGCTAAAACGGCTGTCAATTTATTAGAACTAGAGTATTGTATTGTATTCATTTGCAATGGAAGGTTGGTCCACACTTATTATCTGGATATAAATATATATGTTGAATATCCAAAGTAAGCGCTAAGTAACTAATGATGAGATTCAAGAAAACTAGTGTCGAACACGTCATAAGATACCATTCTCTAATGAAGACAAATGCTGGAAACGCGAACGGGAGGATCTGCAGATGGAGGTCACAGATATAAGGGTTGATTAGTGAAGAATGTAAGGAAATATTTTAGTAAATATAGGGAGATTAAAAGATATAAATTGAATGTTAATGTGGAGAGCAGCGTCAAACTTATCTTGTAAATAATAGCCATGATAATGATGAATCATATTCCCATTAAATATCGGTTATCACTCTAATTGGGAGGTCGTGGTGGCCTGGTGGATAGAGCACTGAGCTACTGACCGGAGGATATGGGTTCAAATCCCGGGCAAGAGCCTTTCTGGACACCCCCATCTAAAAGCCTCGCGATTCGATTTTCTGCGTAGGAACTTCGTAGGAAAGGAACTGGCCTCCCTACCCTGAATGTGTGAATTTCACACGCCATTGGCTTAGTACGGGGTGAGCTCTACTCTCACATATCAAAGACCAACCTTCGGTTTTAATCACTGAGTGATTCTCTAATTACTTAATTAGTTACTTATTAGAGTGATCACTGGGTGATAACACTAATAAGTAACATTGGGCTTTATTCTATCCTATTAGACTGAAAAATCTGACTAATTCATCCAAAAAATGCACAGACAGGAAAAAACATTGGAGTAAATATTTAAAATAAAGACTTTCGTAAATAGCACCTTTTTGTAAAGGTCCGGGTTTGATTCCTGGCAGCAATTATGAGTTTACATTTGTTTAAATTAGGTTTATGAATTAAAGAGAGCACAACGCTTTATTCTTTTACACAGTTAAATGCTTAAATTTCAACCTATTTCTTTATTTTTTTCTTGATTCGACGGACAGTTCTTCAAAAATACTTATCCTTGCAGTTATTTTACGTGTGCGATCCAGGTTTCTTTTATTTGAGTAATTTATGTCAAAATTCACTTCTTTTTCCGGTTCTTTTGCGAGCGTTGCCAGGGACCATTGCCACCTTCGAATAAAAACATCGATGGCGCTTAAATAGTACTTCCAAAGGGATGCCGTAACCGGCGCTGTGTTTTTAGAAATTATTTCAAAAGATACTGTAAGCAACATCTCGATTGATTCGTGAAGAAAAGTTGGCCATATTATTCAGTACATATATTCGGGGTTGCTGCTGGCAATACTCACGGGTCAAGACGTTTTTGCGCGCGGTAAAACTAAGAGTAGTAATATGATTAATGGAAAAATGGGGGGAAACACAAACATGGAAAGAAACGCGAAAAACATTCACCAAAAAAATAGCAAGGTGATCATGAATGGGAGAAACGCATTGAAATGGGAGAAAGGATAGGCAAACGAACGCCATGTATGTAGTTAAATACGTTACATTTGTACCAGCTTTCAGGTACAGAATTAACTCCAAACGGAATAAAATGCATTATTACTTTCCTTAAATGACCTTTATAAGGGACTTTTATGACGCTACTGCGATGAATTTCGGCCATTAACGCACATACGAACTCCATCAGAGGTCATAGAAACAAAGATTTTATGCCGAGGAGACGGGAACTAAACCTTCCCTACCACCCCCGTTCTGGCTTCATTTTCACCCGTAGGCAAGCATGCGTATGCCCCCTCCAGTATTTTTTAAACCTACTCGGTTTCTCATAGCCTCTAAGGTTCGGAAAACTATTCCCGTTTTTGTAAAGATCCAGATTAATTTATTGGCATTAGTTAAGAGTTTACGTTGCCAAAAAATAGATTTTGAATTCTGAAATATAATTTGAGCTATAAAATAGTCGCATAGCACAAAATCGGCATCTTCCTTTATGGAAAATTTCAAAAGTACCAATAATGCCTGGATTTATAATTTTTCTCCCTTCCGGTTGAATTTCAACGAGCGCCTTCAACTATTTATCTATATATCACTGAATTACTTGTCTTAAATATTGATAGCCGTAAAAATATTGTTCCTGCTCCTCAGGCAGAGAAGATAGATAAGATAAACAGTTTTCTTCCGATTAAGGTAGGTTTTGACGGAACTCTACTCTTCTTTGCACTGTATTCATCTCTCGGCTGCATCTCAATGTAACTTCTGTCTTCAACTTGGCATATGTCTCACCTATTTTCATACTACCAATAATACCGTCAATCTTCCTACCCCTTCCTTACCCAGCATTCTTCTTCCTTCGATAGCGACACTCATCAATTTATTGCTCCTAAGTATCCTTTCCATCCACCTACTTCTGCCTTCTAATCTCTGAAAATCTTCTCTCCTCCCTTATGGTCTACGCCTTATTATGATGGGACAGGGTCTCGTGCGTTCCCGCGGCTTCTAGAGCTGCACAGGCGGGAGAAATGAAAGGTGCTTCTGGTAGGGTCACCCATGCTAGACTCGTCGAAGGGTGGGAAGCCGAAGGAAGGAAGTCCACGCACCGTACTCGCAGCGTCTTCTCATCAGTGAGGCGGCTGTGAGAAGGCGTCATACCCCAGTGGGGCGACCTTTCAATTGATGGTGTCAAGTGAAAAATACTGTCGGTGAAGGCAACGGGAAATCTCCCCAGCTATCGATCCCATGCACAAATGATGGTGTAGAATAAAGTGTGGAATTGACATAAAATAATGAAATATTTTTACTGATGTAATAGTTTAAAAATGAAGTCATTGGCCACGATGAGAAGTTTTAATTCTGGTAAAAGATTAAGCTAAACCGTAAGGTAATAAAGGCAAATTAAACGAGGAGCGATATATCATTATTAAATAAATTAAACGCATATTGAGAGCGGAACCCTAAACTACTTGAATCGTATGCATTCTCGCAACACTGGAGCGAGGGGAGGGTACGAATTTCCCTTCGTTCGTGATCGATACTGATATGAGCTTGTTTTTCTGATTCTCTACGAGGCGACAAAAACCGATGAACGGGGGTCAGCCATGCCTCTGCATTTTTGATCAAGCGATTTTCACACAAATTTGCAGGTGGACACCATCAGCTCCGAGGGGATAAGCGACGAGTCCTTCTGCATCAGGTGTCCTCGCAAGAGGATGTCGCTGGTGGCAGCGCGCGGAGAGACGAAAGCCGCCTTGAAGCTCCCCGAGCGGTACCGCCGATGCCCAGGGCGCAAGGCCGTGCGCGGTAAGAAGATAAGAGCTCTAGGCAGACACGGAGCGAGGTAAGCCCAGTGGATCGGCAGGAAAAATTAAACTTAAATCACCTGCTTGTCATACCTACGAGTTCCAATTACATGAGCCACAACTCTAATTAGCCTTTCCTGAAAGTAAATCAAATAGCGAGGAAATTATGATCCTTTATGTGTGTTGCAAAAGCCGAAGTGACATAGATATTAAACCGTAAGCGAGCGCGTGCCTGGTCACTCTTCGCAAGTGCAGGAATTGTGGCACACACGTACCATCATCATAGACGATCTATCTTTGCATTTATGTGAAACACTGATGGCATTTTTTTTCTCAGAGACGCGCTTCCACGCATAGGATTCTTTCACTCAAAGAGTTCCTTTCAGCGATACTAGCATTAGGAAGTAAATCTTACTCTCTACTTCACATTTAAGTTTTAACAATACATTTGATACGTGTGATACAAATGCTGATTAACATCATGAAAGGCCGGCGTGGCAAACGTCATTATCGTATATTCTTAGGGGCCATTCATATCTTACATAACATGCACTTTTTTGGCACCCCTCCCTATAACGCTCCGTTGCTTTCTTCAAAACTCTCCCTTACGTGACGCTGCCAATGATCCCAATACTTATGGTGAATGACGAAACAGACATTTACGATAAATACCTTAGTTATTAGACCTACCATCAGAGATACAAAACAATAATAATAATAATTTGTGCATTAATTGCTGTGTATCATCTTGAATGAATATATCCCAACGTAACGGAATATTGGAGCCCCCGGCCCACTCATTGTCGATAGTTCAAGGCAACAGCTTACCCGGCATCTTCAGCGTTACGCAATTTATGGACTTACTTCTTCTTTACTTTTTCTTTACTTCTTCTGGACTTTACTTCTTCCATGTTATTACGACGACAGACGTTGCGGAAAGCTTGTCAGGCCGGGATTGCCTCTCGGCGACGGAAAATACCCTCATTACCAAACACGCTACTCGTTTGGACACAAAACGCCAGAGTTACACGAGTTACACACAATGTAAAGACGATTAAATCATTAGTGCTGACAAAATATGATTAAAAATCATTGGAACCAGTGGGGAGAGGCAATTTATTCCTGTATTAGAATACGATAGGCAATTTATTCGTGTTCTCAAGATATTTTCTTTTTTGATCGAACAGATTCTACAAAAAATATTGAACTTCGGTAAAAAAAACTAATTTTGTAGCCAACGACCAAAAATCTGATCACAAAAAAGGACAGAAACAATAGTACGCGACAGCAGTAACGAGCATGATGGCGTTGCCTTTTGCTTGTTGGGGTTGCCACGTTAGAGAGAGCCTGTAATCTGGCGAATGTAGAACTACACACAAAACTATCCTGTTTCAATCTATTATAGAATAATTTCATACTACCCAAAATCATAGTGCTAGTATTTGCCGACGCTCTACCAAAATATTTTGCCATGATGATTTTGCAAGTGATGGCCGTCACTTGCAAACTACCCGGGTAGATATTAGTGAAAAATTATTTCCATAATTTTCTTCTTTACTATTTAGAACTAGGGGTGCCCAGAGTGATGAACACAGGAGTTCCAACAACAATTTTGCTGAAGATGATGGAGATAACATCAGACTGGAGGTGCTCTGGGGTCCTCCTCTTGGAACAATGGCTCAAGAAGGAAGACACATGAGTGTTTTCACTCTCATACACAATAACCGAGCAGTGCAGACATGCCACGTCACAATGGTAGTAAAAGGTAAGAATGCACATGTATAACCGCGGTAGCCACTCATATGAAAATCATAATTAACTACATTATCAAATATCTACATCTACTCAACATCATGCAAATCACCGCAAGGGAGTGAACCATCACAAAGCTTTCATCATCAATCGGAGACAACATTTAATATCATACAGGCATGCAAACATAATACTGCCCCGAAGGTACACTACTTACATGAAATGAAGATTCACCATGCTAGCACTCCGAGGGAAGTTTAGTTTAAACCGTTTAAACATTTTTAAGGCCAACCTTAGGCGCCGAGTTCGAACTGCCAATTCTCGTCCGTTAACAAAGGAAACACTTGACGCGCCAGAAACTTATGAGTTCAAATCACAGAAATGTCGTTTTAAACAATAATCAACAAATATTGATTTCACATTGCCATAAAGAAAATTTAAAAAATGAGGTTCCCTAAGTTCCGGGTTGAATGATTTGGAAACCCCTCTCTTGTCAAATTAAGCAGCGTTTTTCGCGTTTTTCGCCGAGCAAAACGCGAAACGACGCACGCTTTCCGTGGCACCATTCAATATGTACGTCATCTACATTGTATCCTGCAAATATAATCATAATCAATAAATTTACTGTGACGCTGCGCAACAAAAATAATATGAGGAAAGAGCCATTGAATGCTTCACAACAAGCTCATTTCATTTAAAAAGTAAAGTTAACGATCTATTTTAAATGACCGTGCCATGTAGTTATGATTTACTCATAGAATCATCATCATCAGCCACCTAGGTAGCTAAGTTACTGAACGGATAATATGACCTTCAAACGGCTATGTTATTAATAGATCACTCCGGTCAGCAAAGTCCAGCACAAATCGCTGCCGTTCAACTCCCCAAGTTCTCAGTCCTATGGTCTTGCTCTTGGCATCTGATTTTCACTAGCGTTCCATTCAAGTTTTGTCGTTCTATCATCCTTCATTCAAGCTTCATGTCCTGCTCATTGTCTTTTCAGTATTGCCACTCTTTGAGTGGTGTCTGTGAGCTTTATAATTAAGTGAAAATCATCTCCTCTTTTTGTCCCTTCTTGAAAAGTATAGCATAGATACTGCCATGCCACATAGAGCTGTTCTTAGTTTCCATTTGATGAGTTCATTCAGTGTCCACGTTTCACAGCCTTAAGTTAGTATAGGGAGTAAAAAAACTCTTCAGGCCAATGAACAATTTTGAGTTAAAGACATCAGAGTATGGGAATATTCTTCCTATAAGTACCAGCTTGATTTGCCGATACATTTTTGGTCTAAGATCTCCCTTCTCATAAGCAAGTACATCAAGATGCGTTCATTCGCTAACCTGTTCTCATTTAATGTCCTCAACATCACATCAGAAAAGGTTACAACAGAACATGCAACTTCCACAGGGATTCATTCATTATTCATGATTTCCATTTTCGCGTGGTTCACAATTTTGTGGAATTTCCTGGCAGAGTCATTCACTGAGGACAGGCATTCTTCGATACTATCAGCCAATAAGCAAACCTCAGGATGTTCAAATATTTCCCATTTATTCTGATTCCCTTTTTGCCAATTTCCGTTTCACATCCCCAATCCCAAAAGGGCAGTAAAAAATATCATAGTTTCTGGCGAGATATAGTGGAACATGTCTGACAATAGAGAAAGGACCTAGTTGTCAAATTTTTCCGCAGTTTTCCTTTTCAATATAAAATTCACAATGCGTTTCAACACTTTAGAGTATGCACACACCTGAGAATGATATGAAGTGTCTATACACGTTGTGAATTTTATATTTAAAATAAAACTGTGGGCAAATATGACAACTTGGTTCTTTCTCCACAACTATAAATAGCTGGTGAGATATTAGATCGCTTTGCTTCACTCCTCTTTCAATTAGAAACTTCTGTTGTTCTAGTGGCATTTGTAAAAGCTAAAATGGTTTCTTAGATATTACGTAGGAATGTGATGTAGCCTGCTTCTATGCCTGATCACTCAATTCTTACATGGCTGTAGGGCTGACAGAATCAAATGCCTTCTGAAAAACTACAAAGGCTAAGCAGAGAGACATTTTATATTCATTTGCTCTGCCAACTTCCTTAAGGGTGAGGATGTGATTGACTGAGCCAAACCCAGCTTTTATGATGGGCTGAGTTGAGTCAAGAACAGAACTGAATTTGGTTCATCATTAAATAATATAGAGTAACAAGATATTTTAGGCAGAGAACACTTTAAAAGAGCCTAGAGGACCTGCCTGCTGATAAAAAGAACAGCTCTCATCCCATCCATGATTATCACCACACAATCATCATCACCGGCAATCAGGAAGTAGGAATTCTCTGGAGTTTTCCACTTGTCAAAATCTATTACCCAACCAGCTTCAAGTGCAGAAACTTTGGTCTTAACATGATATATTGGCACATTGAGGTAGGAGTGGGAGGTGAAGGGAGGAGGGAAAAAGGGGAAATTTGCAGGTTGTGCAGTATTATTCCAGGTAGGGATTGGGGATACATATAAGATATTACGGGGAAACCTGCTAAAATGATGTGAAAAGCTAGTCATCGCTATTGTACTTAATTTGGGTCCAGTCTTTCTGATATGGGCAACCACTGGGTTTCTCTCTCCTTGGTTCGACACCATAGGTAGGGAAGGGGAATAAGAGAAGGGGTTTGTGGGCAGGAAGTCCTCTTCTGGTCACTTGTCTTTGGTGTGATTTTAAGGAACACTAAGTGTTGAACTGACCTACTGAATCCCACTTCTACCTGAATGTGTTTATCTATGTATGTATATCATGTTAAACTAAAATTCTCACACTTGAAAATGATACAATGCTTCAAAATGGGTCATGCAATAAACCTTAATAAGTGAAAAATGGCAAAGAATGTTCCTTCTCACTTGCTGTTTGAGTTCCACCACATCAATCCTCAATGACTTACACACTGGAATGCAATACATTTATTATCATACCTAGTACGTGGTTTTTCAATCCCTTCACATCTCACAATGAATGCTTGTTATTTTTATCTATGATGCTAGATTTCAATTGTAAACAGAGCACTCAGTAACTGAAAATTCCATTACTTCATCAGACTGCTGAAAAGTCAAATTAGTTTAATTATCACTGTGTCTAATCTTTCATGAACTTTTCTTACTCAGGCTTGGCAGCTGGGTAGCATTCTGGCCCAATTAGGCCACACATATGGCTAACTGGATTAAAATGTTAAAGGTTTTATTCTGATTTCAAAAATAATGGATGTGCTATTACAGTTTCCTCCAAAAAAACTATTTGCTAAGTAATATCACTCTACCTATCAGATAAACAACAAACTAAAAGCGGTTTTTAAAAGCACAATTATAAAATCACGCATTCATAGAAATGAGTCTTCAATGTCAGCTCTAATGAGATTACGAAGAACAAAAACTGAAGGGAGTAATACTTAGAGGTATTAAAGAAAATCTCATTTTACTTGCTCATTAAAAAATGAGCAAATAAAAAATGAAGTACTTGCTCATTAAAAAATGAGCAAGTAAACACAAGGCCACATGGAGGAGCCATGAAAAAAATATTTCATTTGCAATTCATATGATACTACAAAGATTGCTCTTTATTTTCTTTCTAGTTCAAAGATGCAAACCATTACTACTCCCACCAAACACAAGAGCCCAATGCTCACAGGAGACAGCATGGGGTTCAAGGTGCGAATTCCAGTGTGTAGGCAAGAACACCAAGACAACCTATACCCCAGCTGACGTAAAAGAAACCACCTGTGAAATGATGAATGTCAATGGCCTAATGGGATGGTCTCATGAGCCACCAGAATGCTTGGAAGGTAAGGAAATAATAAATTTTCTGCTCCCTTAGATAATCTCTGTATGCTACTCATTGTATGGATGAATTCTGATGCCCTCAGATTGTTATATTGTGTGAACTTCTCCATCACTTATCTCACATTTAGGTCTCGTGTTTTTGTTTTCAAGTAAAAGCACTTGGGCATTCATTGTGGCAAAAAATAAGAAATTGCAGATGATGTTTTGACATGAAAAAAAATGAAAACCTTTTTGGATGAGTAATTTAAAAGAAAAAAAGTGAACAGAAGAAAGGTATTTTTTTATTATTATAAGGAGTAATATAAGTGGCTCAAGTTAAAATCTCATCAAAAGAAAAGCCAACTGTGGTAGCCAGGTCAGTACACAATTAAATGCTTCAAGATCATGTAAACCAAAGATTCAAATCACACCAGGGCATGGATGTTGTTTCTCCTAGGACCTTTCATTAGACAGTGAGATATAACCCTAGAGTACTTGTGCAATTTGTGAAAATTACAAGCCACATTAAAAATTCCAATGATCCAAGGCTTGGACTGTATTTTATCTCTGTGAGGCCCTGAGTAAATGAGTATGCAAGGTGAGTCCTCATTAGGCTGTTTATCACTTGACTTTTCTTCAACCATTGCATAGACAACATCAACGTCTGTGTATTTAAATGCCTTCATTCTCATAGGGTAACAAAATGATATTTGTCCCATTGCAACTTGAAGAAGCCAAACATTTTTTTAAAACTTAGATAAACTAAACAGATTGTTTCGGTCTTTACTTTGTGGAACTTTTTCATCTTACAAAGAAAGAACTTACGGAGCATAATCCACGGAGTTTATTACCACCAACCTTCTGTAAAATTTTGCAAAAACACCTTTAAGAAATAGGTCACACAATGATTTTAAACCTTTGTTAATGCACTATGAAAGCATGGGAGAGAATTTTAATTTTCTGAAAATGTTCAAAATTTTCAATTATAGGGAGAAAAACTGTTTGCTAAATGACCATTTGCATGACTGACATTCTCCTTTGTTGTCTGTTGCCCTACCTCAAAGAGACTCCATATGAGACACAACCCCTTCCCTCCCCCCCCACCACCTTCCTTGCCTCCCTCAATCCACATTACACGGTGGCTCCTTTTTATACTTACTCCTCCGCCACCCTACCCAACCCACTTCATCCAATCTCACCACCCTCCCTCATTATAGCTGGGGCTTTACTGGTGTGAGACACCTTGATAATGGCAGTGACCATTGAAACCTTGATCAATGAGTGGATTATACTACAGAAGTTTTTTTCTTTAATTAACCTTTTAAACTCCTGATTTATCAGCTGCACTACATGTAGCCCACTCAGAATTCAGTTATAAATACCCCCCAAATTTAAGGGCAAGTACTGCTTACAGGATAAAATTCAATAGATTCCAAAATAAAAGCATATATTTGATATATTTGGTTTTCAGAGTGTAAAGCCATGCATTTGCATTAACCTCTAAATTTTTCTAAACGAGGACATTTTTGTGCATTGAATTTTGTGTATCAAGTGTAACTCAACAGGTGAGTTGGTACTCCGCTAGGCTGTGTCAAGTGTCACTCAACACCCAAGAGGAAATGGTTAACGAAAAAGTGAGGAAAACATTCAATAGAAGTGACAGTATTAGGCACCTCTACCACCATATATATGTTACAGAGTCAGAGCTTAGGATGTAGATTGAAGATTACTCACATAAAAACTAATTTGAATGTGTATCACATATAAGACATGATAACCTAGAAGGTAGGAAATCAAAAACTAGACCTGGTAGAACTTTAGTTGCTTGAATAGTGTGCTAAAGGAATATGAGCATAGTATTACCCATACGTAAGAGAAGTGCACCAACTAAAAAAGACATATTTAATCATAGGACAGAATTGAGAACAGGATCTTGAGTAATGACATTTACAAAGCACTAGGCATTGAAGAGTATCATGAAGGATTTTTATGGTGCTGAAATTTGCTCATTAGGAGACATGAAAATGAATGGGTGGAATGAGGGTGTGGATAAAAATAGAGGAAGTAAAATTGACAGAAGAGTGAACAAAAGAAGTGCTACACTTCGTAGGAGAGGACAGAAAGTTGCAGGAGGAAATTAAAAGCATTTGGATTGAGCAGGCAATATGAGTAAATAGTACTTTGAAGATTGTAATCAAAGAAAGAGGCAAATGGGAAAGAGGATCAAAGATAATAGGTTTCTTGAATGGAATTAAGAAAGGTAGTACCCAGGGCTGGAGAGAGACAATGCATGAAGCATTAGTGTAGTTGAAATTGCAATTGAATACATATATAAATCTTATTATGGCATATGCTGGTCAAGTACTTAATGGTAGTGACTATTCCATTTAAACTAACACTGCTGTTCCTATCAGTTATTTAATAACTTTGGAGACAATGTTACTGTCGATATCTGACATTATGCTGGTTCCTTGGAATTCTTTAATTCACCTGTGTACCTACTGAGCACATATTCATTTTCCAGATTCTCCACCCCAGCCAGAGGAACCAGCAGAGAAAAATTCTGATTTGGCAGATGATGAGACATGTGCTATGCCCTTTGCTCCCTCTGATGGCACCATATCCTGTGGCGATGAAGAGGACAGCACCATGAGGGAGACTGTGGCAGTGGGGACAGTCTGCCAGTACAAATGCTCTGAAGGATTCCAGATTCCTCCAATACAGCGACATCTAGCCACAACTAAGTGTTTGAGAGGTGGAGACTGGTCAACGGCAGCAGACCCATACTGTGAGAAAATTGTGGAAGATGTGCAAGAGACAATGCTTCCCAAGTCTTCTATAACCTCAAGAAATAGCAGAATTGGAAAGTAACCCCTAAGGTGCATCCCTGTCTCAATGAAATGGACTCCTGATGAGAAAAGACTAAGAGCACCGTGATGTAAATAAATGTGACTAACAATTTACAGTCCAATTGAAACCTAATGCCTGATTGACCCAGCTAACATCTTTAATGGTTTGGATTCATTATTCAGAAAGTGTTAACCAAATTAATCAGATTAGGCAAGTACTAAAACAAATTTAAAAAAGAATAAAATTAAGCTTCTATCTTCTTTTACTTTACTTCACAGTTCATTGAATGAAGTGTAATTTTCCACTATCAGCTGAGCTTTAATTACAACTATACAATGGGTTTTTTCATCACAAGTGATGAAAAAATAAGGAAAATCTGTGTTGCCTATAGGTTTACCTATATATACATAGCATACATTATTTTGGCATAAATGTTTGCTTCCACAATTGCTGACGATAGCTATAAACACCTGAAAAAACAAACCACCAGGTGAGGCCATTCTTTTTACTGCAAGCATTTATTCCTGCAACTGGGCCAGAGAATAAGCTACATGATAAATACAATTTCCACCTGTTTGTCTACAAAGCAAAGTATTATAAGTTGGGCTGTGGTATTATTACACAATAAAATTATAAGAAATAAATCACTCCACTCACTCCCCTGACCTATGATCACTCATGAGTACAGCCATTTTTTAACATAAATTATTTGATATCATTACATCAACAGCCATTGCAAAATAGCACTCCCTAACCTTCAGGCGAAATTCCTTACTTATCATTGCACAACAAAATTATCAAAGTCATGAGTGACAAAATTCTCCATAAAACAGGATTATCATATCTGGCCAGAAAAACTATCAATAGAGGCCATAAAACAACTTTTAGGGCATAAAAATTACCATCAACAGAAAATTATACAGGGATTAAAAGAAAAGGTATATACTTTGACAAATCATAATGAAAAGGTTATGACAATTATTGATCAAACAAAGTCAACCTGCAGGTCAGGCTTGGCTCTGATTTTCATGCTGTACATAAAATAAAGCTTTGAGAACAATTTAAGCCTGTTTTCTTTTTTGTAATGAGTATTACACTAGTTGAAAGGCCTCTGATATTATATAGAAAAACCTGGAGGAAAATCAATGCCAAGAATGCAGAGCAGTTAGACAGGGATGCATGGAATGCTATGCCATCGCTGAAAACACTGCCAGAGGATACTAAATTACCACTGAAAACATGATGATTATAGAAAAAGATGTGCTCAACACAATTCAGCTTACCAGTGAGGGCAATGAAATATATATCCACCAGCACAACTGTAACAGGTAACAAGGAAGCTTATTGAGGTGGAATCTAGGAATTTCAAAAAGAATTCAAACCACCCCACCTCACTCATTCCCTCCTCTCCTAAGGAACGAAAGGAAGGGGGCTCTCCTTAGCCTGATGTGGACCTGCCATTACACCTTTCCAAAAGCCTCTGGCATTGGGGATAAAAGTTTGGTTTGTATCAATTGTCAGACACGGAAAATATCCCAGTATTGTTATCATCCCTACTTTACCGTACCTACTTATCCCAGTCATTACTTCTTTCATACAAGAGTGAGAACACCTCTTTTGCTAAAAAGCTATGCACTTTTAACAATAGGCAAAGAAGCTAAATTTTTCTACCAGCTCTAGTTTATGCCCTCTTTACAGTACTTAAAAACAGCGCAGGTAGAATCTACGATAACATCAATTGGAATTGTCATTTACTAAAAATCGTAATTTCTTTGTCTTGAATTACATTGCGTTCGCTATCATTTTCGTATTCCTTGGTTCTTCAATTCAATTTATTTAAATTTTTGGCTAACCCAAACCATGTATCGAATTCCGCTTAAAGCCCTAGATTGGAAAAGTACAGACAATGCAACCTTGACATGAGGAAGGTACTGAGTGAACATGTTCATACAGGTATAGTTTGTTGCCAAGCATTTAAGCAAGTTTTAGCCATATAATGCAATCGGTTGTGACATTTCATATAATTCTACAATGTCACATATCTTCCCAATTGCCTCGGTTGTTGGCACCGGTCGAGGAGAAAACATTGTCCATACTTTATTCCGCTCAATAACGTATGCAAGTGTCAAGACACGCGTGCTTACAGACAACCCCAAAGCGAGTTTCATCTCGTCACCCAGAACAGCTGACAGGGTTGCTATCTCGAGGTCATAAAGCAGCTTTGCATTCCAGGATTCCGGCGCAACTATTATAGCATAAACAAGTAAACACCTAGAATCTATAACTTTTCGTGCTGAAAGATGGAAAAATAAAATAATAATATATATATATATACCATTAAAATGCAATGTATTGATTCGTTACAGTTGAATTTCACAGTAGCACGGCATTAAATTGAAGATTTCCTATAAAGATGGGCAGAATCTGACGGATTTTGTTTAAGTTTTCTTAAGTTCTGTTCATTCATTTCGTAAAATCGAATTGATATCTCTACTGGGGACCAAAATAGTCTTACGTAAAATCGTTACATCGAATTTATATAAAATCAAATAATGCTTCCATAAGAATACTACAGGAGTCAGCCGGGACCGCTCATTCACTTGTGTAAAATCAAATATTACGTAAAATAGGGTTACGAAAAATTGAGATTCTACTGTATTCTCACCACTGCATGAATGAGTATGAGCATATAGGTAAATGAGGAATTTCAGTGGTAGTGAGTACAGACCAGACAAGGTCAGGTCAATTCTTTTTGCCACATCTACTATGGCAGCTAAGTCATTTGATTCAAGAGCAATGTCACACCTTTATGAATGCACAGTATTTGATAACATATTAGATGCACCTCCATTTCTGAAGGGTTAGTTTTTTAGACCAGATGTTCCTGTACAAGACAAGGGAATGATTTTTTAACCAAAACTTAAGTAATAAAAGTGCATCTAACATGCCATCAAAATCAATCTATGAAAATATGAATGGCATGAATATGATTACTTGACTGATTAAAATAAAGTAAAGAAACAGAGATAGAGTTAGATAAGTATAGTCAGGGATCAGCACTTTATTAAGAGCCATTATCTCATTTAAATTAATTAAGAGAATATCAGGGTGTCCGGCGAGATTCATTTTGTTTTCCCTCCGCCCTCCCCCCAAAGTTTTCCAGACAAATTATTGCTTTTTCCAAGGTCTTATTGGACATTTTTGTCCATATTTTTTCACATCACACATTTCCCACAGCAGCAGTAAAAAGGGATAATTCTATATGTACATATGATATTAAAAAGTAAAATTTGAATCTTTAAGTGCACTGAAATTATAAGGGTTTTTGCATTTGAGAAAGTCATACAAGAACACCTCAAAGCAGTGACAGCCAACTCCAGCTTTTCAACATGATCCCGAAGTCAAGGGGATACAATCTCTATAACAAGTGAGGGTAAGAATGAAGAGAATTATTCTTAATCAATGTAATTTACAGCAATTATTTTATTTAAAGGCACATCAGTAGCATAATCATTTCAATCATCATTACAACCAAGTGGGCCTCAAAGGGTAAGGCCTTGTAGAAACAAGTTTGTCTCACCCTTGTCATAAGCTTGGTTACAATGAAAACTTTAGCACAGCCCTTTCTTTATAATAAGAATTAATAGGTAATATACATACCAATGGAAAAATGCGCTGGATTAAGAAAATCACAATATCCATTAATGGTCCCAAAATCACTACAATTTATGACATTAAACAAACCCTAAAAAATATAATGACAGGAAATGAACAAAAATATGCTTGAAGGGGCACCACCATTATGATCCTTTTTTTCTATTGGCTTTATATGTTTAGGAAGAAAATGACAATAAAGAACTAAGTTTAGGTTTCATTCAGAGAGGATTTAATGAAGTAATTGGATGCAGGGCATCTGGTGACTTCATAGCATTAAGCTACGGGCAGGTGTCAAAAAATGAAGAGATGAAAGCAGGTCAGGACTATTTCTAAAAGTAAATATGTGCCACGAGTCACTACATTGCTGAAAAAAGTGACATAGGAAGTACAAAATATACTTGGGGAATAAAAGGAAATTCATCTGTGGCATAGCTGCCAAATTACTTTTATAACAGTAAGGATATGCCATGAAATTAAAAGTATATACATGAAACATTTTGAAAATAACTTCTAATTACACTCGCCATTTCAACAGTGCATAATAGAGGATCATAATTTTATCCTACCCTAAAGTAATGGTATGAAAAACATACGTGATTTCACTCAATCAAGTAAGTTCAACACCCAAGAGCTAAAATCCCACACTTATGAGCAACAAAGAGGACTGAAAATGAATCCTTTAGTTCAGAATATAATTATTTTCATCATGCAACAAACAACCCTAATAAATGTTCACTTGCATGTTGAATGTTTAAATGCACAGAAAATAGAGAACTTCAGATTTATCATAACTTTATGGGCACCTGGACAAAACAAGAAAAAAATTGAAAGCACTACCACAAAAAGCCCTCTCTCTCTTTTGCTGGCACTTCTATAACCCTTGGCTTCTCAATGATTCTTGCCGTTCTCATCCCTTTCTCCACAATGCCAATGATCCATGCCTGGTAACCTTCTGCCGCCTCTATTTCTTTGCAATACTCAGCTGCCTGTTCTCTAGGCAGACATATTAATAGGCCACCTATTGGAAAATACGAAAAAAATAAGTACGACAATGGTAAACTATAAAAAACAATCCATTGAAGGAAGGACAGACAGGATACATTATAAGCTGGAAGGAAAGAATGAATATGATAAACTGCAGAGCAAGTCTCATTGCATAAGAAAATTTTGATTTAAAATATAACTAATAGAACATTTACTTCAAACTGGATAGCCAGTACCATATGGAAAAACATTCAACTACAATAATCACTACATTTACCAATGGATCTCAGATTGATCTGACTGGCTCAGCCCAGTATGGTAAATAGAATGGGCTAGCCAGATCGATCCGAGAATGGAGCCGAGTCCCCAAGGCCGAGCTTTCCCAAACCGGTCTGAGATCTCAGATCGATTCAAAGAGGTCGGCGTGTTGCGCTTTTCATTGTTCTTTTGGTTGTCATCGTCATCGGGAAACAAATTGTAATCGATTTCATTTGCGAAGTGAGTTCATTGTCAGAAAAGTTCACATGGGTTCTACAATGGCAGATGAAGTAAATAATTTTTCAACTCCATGGTGCAAAGTGCTTCCAATACTGGGCTATGTAAACAAACCAATGTGACTGCTGAGATCGATAGCTCAATATTGATATTTTCAGAACGTGTTGGTAAACCAGGCAGTTCAGATCGATCTGAGTCTGATTAGTAAATGTAGGGAATGTTGGTGTAACTAGGGAAACTGAACAATTTCTCTGTAGAGCTTAAGGAACATACCCAAATTATTAGTTAATTTTTTGAGAGGTCCTCTCTAAAGGACGCGAACTCGCGTCTTTAATAAATTATCGCGTTTTGTTATTCAAATTTTTTTTAACTAATTTTAAATTACATTTAAGTGACTGGCCAAATTAATGCGGCAGAAAAAGCTTTCCGTTTTTCATGATTGCACCCTAGAAATATTCCGGGTTGAATGTGTTAAGAGGCTTCTAAAATATTAATGTGAGTCTTTAATCCAGCTCAATATCAGAGAAGTTAAGAGAAAAACATGACACTTGAGACATGATTTAGACCAGTTTGAAAGGTAAATTGCAACCATTAAACTAGCACTCACCTGATGTTTCAGGGGAGAGGCCTTGATGAAGCCTCAGAGAAGAGCCACAAGTTTTTGCCACTAGAGCCATTTTGGCAATCACTGGAAGATTATGAATCACAAAAGACACCTCTCCAATTTGATGCCTAGCCAAGTTCTCAGCATGACCAAGTAAACCAAATCCTGTGACATCCGTGACTCCATGGGCTTGATATTTGTGCAGAAGCAAAGCAGCTGAAAACAATAGCGAAATTTTTATTTTTAGGCACCACTACCACAAGGTAAATACACTTTAGAGGAATTTTATATTCACTAACTATCATCCCTCAATAAACATAATGTAACTTAAATAGTAAGTCAACAGCCAAATATACTGCTTTGTTTTACAGTAAATGTTCATAACTATCAATCATGATACAGTTTGAACCTAGAAATTAAAAGTGTGAATGACTATGAAAATACTTTATCCAATTCTAAGGAACATTGCTTAAATGGTTGTGAGTTTTCCACCAATTAGTGGAGGTTTTAATGGTTCACCTTGACTCTACTTATTTCTGCCACACCAACCAATTTTAAGCCCACACCAAGTTCCTCCATCACATCATCAACTATTCCTTAGACAAAGAAAATGCTGGAGACAACAGGCAACCCTGCCCATCTCCCCACCATATTCTGGCCCATCCAGATTCCCTATCTACTACAGGCAGACACGCAGACACACAGACACACATAAACTTTGCAAACTATAATATGATGATATAAAGACATTAGAGAACATAAAATTACTCTCATTTTGTATTAAAGATACTAGCGCATGAAAAAGACCACAAAAAGACCACGTACAGCATTCAGAATTTCACATGAGACTTCATGTTCTTATTGTATATTCTTCTGTGTACAGTAGACACCAGCTTTACAATGTTAATGCATTCCAACAAATCATTTGCCATGTGAATTGATAGTAAAGTGAACCAGTACATTACTGGACAAGGAATTGGTTTTACTACAACAATGCCAACGCTTTCAATGGTATACAATGGAGTAGAGTTATGAATTATATTGGAATTCATTGACTTAAAACGTTATTTACCAATTTTTTAAATTTAAATTAGATATATTGAATTTCAAACTCATTTCCTAGCATGAATACCCAAGATGTAACATCTCGCCCCCTGTAGTTGTCATTAAACTACATTCCAATCTCAGAGAATTAATATTTAATCGTATTTTCAAGCACTGGAAAGAAAATGTCGACAAGAAATTATTCAAATCTCATTATACCTCTGCTTACTACTCAGTGTCAACAATTAGGCATCTTTCTCTTGGTTTCACACAATTATCTACATCAAAATTAACTCAAAAATACTGAAAGAAACATGTACATAGAAAGTGGCATTTCGAAGTTTTTAAAATTATGTACACAAAAATAGTCATTTAGTTATGATATAAATAGGCTATGTACAAGTGAAAAGTAGCCTATAATAATACAAACATGACAGAAGAAGAACTTTGCCCCGAATAACAATTTGCATGTGCACTGCTTTCGTCGTGTGCTTGTCTTCTCTTCCTAAGATCCAACAACACTCTCCCAATCTAGGGCCCCCTTTGAAATTAAATTATATCTACTTGATCCACAGTAACAGGAATTCAGAGATCAACTCTCTTACTTTTTGCATAGTATAGGATCAACAGACAATTAAATTTCTCTCGGGCGCTATTTCTGTTCATTTTTTGTAGATATGGTGGACTACGTTAACAATACTCATGTGATTAAGTGCTAACTCAAGTACCCTCGTTGTGTTTCTTCACTAAATCCTGCTTAGTTTTCATTGTTATTTTCTGCTTGAGTTTCACTTTAGGGAGCATGGTCACTACCGAAAATTCCCACAATAAACCAACCACCAACTTCTGATCACTGTACAAACTACACGGTTCATTAACTATGTATACCACTTTTCACTGAAGACACAATCTTTAAAGAATGGTAGAGCACATCAGTGAGCCAGATGGCATTATGATGCAGATTCTCTTGATATTTAGGTCGAAGTTATAAGGGGCTTGACTATGGAAGCATATTTAGATAAACCATTGTATTATGTCCCTATCAATCACTGCTAAATGTTACAACATTATTAAACTTGTTTCATTGATGTCATTTATTATCATGCTAAAGCTGTATAAATTAAGAAATCATATCATTTCACTGGTATCCAATGCACTGTAACAATAAGTTACTCTTCGGCGTAAGTGCTCATTTTTCCAAGCTGGAAAACCAACTGATGTCTCAAAAGGAATAAGGGAAACTATATTATCACAGATGAGATCCTGACTACATAAGGAATGTTGTGTTCCCCACTTGGAACTGATTTGCAGTAGTGCTAATCATTGCCAAATTTTCTCCAATCAAGCAACCGTCTCATAATTACACGTTACATAAAATATGTAAATGTTGCTATAATAAAAAAAATGCAGTCGTTTACAAATAAGGAACAGAATACTGAAAAACAAATTATGGGAAGAGACCCTGAAATTTCACAAATGGCTTTTTTCACGCTTTTTTAAAGCATAAAAGTTGTTATTTTGATGTTAAAACCCTAATAAGTTAAAATTTATCGTAACATAACATAACGTATATCATAACAGTTCTCATTCTTAGTTTTCGTCACTGCTAGATTCAGATGCACCATATTTCCTTCCTGGAGCTTGATTTCCTATTTTTTCGGCATCCTTTATAATATGTAGCTTTATCCTCACAGGAAACTATCAAAATTTCACAACAGAATTCATTTTAGGGTGATAATAGCAAATTATTTTAAAATGCTAAATGATCGATTCGAACATGTTTACTACTCTCATGCTTGGAGCGGATAGCACGGATAGTAAGAAGGTATATTCTCTGAGCATACGACTATTGCCACCACGTAACAAATTTTTTGTCGTGTCTCTGCAATGTAGCTTTAATGTGTACGCAAAAGGAGCTATCTATTTCGTAAAAATGTTGCTACAGATACGTGATACCGAAACAAACTCCGCTTACGATTTTGAAAAAACATAAAACTCCTTGCGGCAGCTTACAGGATACAGTATATTTAAATACATATCAGTGCTACAATGTGTTGTCCTACTTACGATCTATACACGATAAATCTATTGCTTTGACAAATGGTGTTTCTGATCTAGCGTTTCTTCCAGTACCCACCGTTGTACGCTCAGACTTTGTTAAACGCGGATTTTTATTTTTCATTACATACTTCAAAATTTCAGAATACTTTACAATGTACGATTTACTACTAAACCATGCCGCGAAGACTAGTATACCACTACTACTAGACAGAATGCGAAACTTAGGAGAGAAAACAACAGTCTCTGAATCTGAGGAAAAATCGTTCGCGGCTAACACGAAATCTGGAGGATTCGTGTAAGCCGCGCACCCCCATTTTTTTCCGGCGTTTCGGGAAAAAAGGTGCGCGGCTTACACACGTAAATACGGTACTAAGTAAGCAGTTTTGAATCAAAACCATCTCACCATAACACATTCATAAGATAGCAGAACTATCATGTTACTAGCTTTTCAGTGCGTGTTCATAGTGAAAACAACACTCAGCGACAATAGAATAAGCATTAGATTAGGCTGAGCTTCCCTACGCAAACGCGAAAAAATCGACAATCTGACAAAATATTAGGACTGCTTGCACTGAAAATGCAGTGAGGTTAATTTTTTCAATACTGCCGTTCATTAGTTTCGAGCTACTACCAGGAGATGGAGTTACTGTTTCATTTCTCTTGGCATGATATCTTACTGTTAATCTTTCACAGAGGGATTGCTATTACACAGCATCATTTTGTCGCATAGTGGTATCTATAAAAATACTAACAACTTCTAAAATAAATATTACTTTAAATATATACAGTAGAAGCCCAGTATAGTGAGTACGGCTTATTGCGAGAATCGCGTTATAGCGAGTGATTGTCTTTGTACTGCCAAAAGGCCTATGTTTTACATGTAAAATAAAGCGGATATAGCGAGGCCAAAAATTTCCTTCCACGGTATACGCTCGGTATTACGACAGATATCTCTCGAGGGTGATGCACCGCCTAGCAAAAATAAACTATTGTATTTTGTATTATCTGCTAATTAAACTAAAAATACAAGATGTGTGCCATATCTACAACACCTAAAGCCAGTTATGTCCAAACATTAACGATTTACGGCCTTCAGTACGCTCTGCACGCTCCCATTTTACATTCTTCTTTTGCTAGGCCCAGTCATCAGTGGGAGTGGGCAGATGACGAGCAAGATGAGAGTAGGAGAGGGAGTTAGGTCTAGGCATGGGCGATATTGATAATTCAATATCGGGATACGATAATTTTAGCATATCATAAGGTGGCGATAACGATAACTCAGCGTGACGATAAACATCGTCTTATCGTGCCCCGATAACATATCGGGGCACGATAAGATATCGGGGCACGATAAGATATCGGGGCACGATAAGATGCCGGGGCACGATAAGATGTCGGGGCACAATAAGATATCGGGGTGCAATAAATATCGCTATAAATAGGTATTGCTATAACAATCACGATAAACATCACGATAAATATCGTGACCATGATAAATATCGCGATAAAATATCATGATATCGTGACCATGATAAATATCGCGATAAAATATCATGATATCGTGACCATGATAAATATCGCGATAAAATATCATGATATCGTGACCATGATAAATATCGCGATAAAATATGCCGTATTTCAGTGAACCTTCAGGCCAATTTTCCCAACTGATGGACGTACTGGTTAACATTCGAAAACCTGACAAAGCTGATATTATCGTCATGACATATTCGCAAAATTATCCAAAAACTTCCACAGTATACCTAATATTTTAATTCCGACTAGTTACGCTGTCTTTACAGCTTTCTTCGGCAATCAAAAAATAGAAGAACTGGAAGAAAAACATCGAAACTAGGGGAATTAATATTTTATATAATGGAAAATGTCCTGTTTCTTTCATGAAATATGTTGATAATCTACCAGATTGTGCCTGGAATGACTTTTTTGCTGTTTACCTTCGTCAAATACCACGGAAACAAAAGTAAAACTGTAAATACGAACGACTATGAGAATTAGGTTGGTTTTATCAACACCATCGGATATAATGAGCGCTCGATTTAGCGAGTGATTTCCGAGGGATTATGAGCACTCGTTATACCGGGATTCCACTGTATTTTGTTTCATATTAGTTACACTTGCTCTCCTAGGTTTTTCGTAGCTCCCATTTCTTTTTGGAGATGGTAGAGAAGGGTAGGGGTCGAGCATCACGTCAAGGTTGGCAACAAACCCTGCATCCCTTAGTGCTTCAGTCATCCAAGCAGAGTCTGGAAGGAGAGGAGGCTCGGAGGGAAGAGAGAGGAAGGCATTTATGGTGCGAATGGCCCAGGGAAAATAAATTTAGGGATGCAGCGGCCAAATGCGGATGTACTCAACGGACGTTTGATTAGGGGTAAACAGCTGTTGTTGCGCAGTGCATAAGCAATAGCAATAAATAATATGCAAAAGCATAAGCAAATGTTCAAAATAGCTTGGCAACACTTAAAAGTAACTTAAGCTCAAGATACCAAAGCAATACCAAATTCAAAGTCTTTGAAATAGGTACTAACCAACCATCAAAGTGCTCTGCTCAGTGAATCATTTTGAAATAAACAGTACGTTGTGGCGTCACTGGATGAAATTTGACTTCGAGTTACATATTAGGCTCATTTTGAATTGTCTGTATCATTAAGTATGCAAACTGCAACATTACAGCTGTGACCTCCAAAATAGGGCTCAGAAAAACTGGCCTAAATTTAACGAAGTTCGGTTATTACAAAGTAAATATTCAGCCCCCTCAACTTCGTTAAGCCCTGGTTACAAGATACATTAATATGTACAAGTTAATGTGCGAATGTATGAACGTGAGTTGAACGCAAAAATTCACCATGTAACCACACCAAAACCTACAAATGAATGAATGTGTGAACAGAAAATAGAACCTGTTCTAATTTGGTTCATGCATTTATATATTTTCGTGATTCAGGGACATCTGGTGGCAGAACACGGAAATGATGCACTGTTTGTTTACCTTTTGTGGAATTTGGATCGCTCATGTATGACTGCCTTTTCATATTTTTGTTGACCTTGGCTTCATTTGGACACTCTCTAAGCTTTACTGTTTGAATTTTGCATCTCCTGGACAATCCTCAAGGAAAAATTTTTGACCTATCACTATCTTCGGACATTTTTCTGCCATAATCTACCTTCATACCATTTGGACTACCCAATTTCCACACTGGTAATGGCTTGTACCAGGGGGCAGGTCGACAGGCTATTTTTTCTAATTAGCGAGAGGCCATATTTCTTCGACCTCCAGAATACCTTGTACAAGAACAAGGGGAGGAGGGCAGTTGTCATGCAAGAGGTAGTGGAGAAGATGTGTGCGGTTAAGTAGGAATTCTGAAATCATAATACAAATAATTGCAGCAGCAGCAGCAGCTTTTTTTGCTTTGCCAGAATCCACCTCAGTGTCCAGACATGGAAAAGTTAGAATTAAACGGCAGGTCAACATCATGTTGTTGTTGACCTGCCGTTCGGGTTGACTTCGGGTTGTCCAAGAGGTGCCAAGGTCGAAAAAGGGAGAGCAAATGTCCAGCGAAGGCTAGAGGTCAATTAAGGGTCCAAGGGGTAATCCAGGAGGTGCAAACGTCAAATACTAAATCAAAGTCCAAACGAAGCAGAGGTCAAAATATTAATATAAAAATCTGAGTCACATACTAACACAATTCCATATCCAACTACCAAAAAACCACCAACTACCTTTGCTTTGAAATTATACTTTGGATTCCAGGAAATGTTAACATTTAGATTTTATATAAAATTCAGGATTATAGGTAAAAATTACACTTGGATTCGAGAAAAACTGGAGTTGAGCCATCTCTACTTATAACATTATGAAGACCAATACTAAATTTTTATGAAAACTATAATATAACAGTCACCTGTTTGGTTAAGTCGTGCCATGGAGGACATAGCTCGTGCATAGGCAAGCTTGCAATCTTTTTCATATATCACAGAACGAAGGCGTCCCCAGCGTTCTCCTTGGGCATTAAACCATTGGTAGGTGAGCGTTGCCACAGTAGTTCCCAATGGTTTTGTTAGCACCAGAACATCACCCACTGCAGCATTCCCAGGCCTAAAAGAGACAAACTAATATATCACCCCAGTAAAAATGGCCACAAAAACTGGAGTAAAACTTTTTAAGGAGATTTCATTAATTATGAGGCTTAGTGCTGCTAAGTATCACTTTATAAGAGCATGATGGAATGAAGAGAAAAGCATTGTTATCGCCAATATTCTAATGGCATAATTATATCTTTGGACATTTTTAGTATTTGACCATCAAACCCTTTTCAACGGTTTATCATTCATATTAATTATTATAAAATACTTCATTTTCACAGCAACATTTCTCTCTTTGGCCCTTTATACTATGTATATACCTTCCCTTCCATCACCATAAAAAACACAAGACAGTTTCTCCCTCAGCTCTGATCACCATTTCTTTGGCATACCTTTCTGTCCCATTCCTTCTTGAACATCCAGTACCCTATTGTTATGGTCTTACAATTAGTCTTGTTACACACCTCCACATATCCAAAACAACTTCCTTCCCACTCTAACATCTAAAACTTCTTCACTAGTCTTCCTCTCCTTTCACAAATATTCTCCGTGATTACCAACACCCCATTTCAAATTCCAAACTATCTTTCTAAAACTACCAAATCTCAAAACCATACTTTTATCTGCAATATAAAAAAAATGTTAGCTTCAACTATTTTGTGGTAACTATGTCATCTTTCTAATGCTTGGGTCTCACTAACTGACAAAGTACTCTGACTGTTCAAAGTTCTAACTGACAAAGTACTCAACAACTTCAAAGAGAATAAACCACAAGCAATAAAAAAAGCACAAGGGAATCAATTTGGAAACCCACTCTGGTAGATGTGAGCGAGAGGGTTACATCATTCAAACATTTATCACGCAAAAACGATGTAAGATACCGACTTCATTCGAACTGCGTAACGTAGAGGAAGGATGACAGTACATTTTAAAACAAATTTCACTGCTAGTAAAACATTATTTCCTTAGATATAATACTTACAATTTCACCAATTTTCACCCGAAAATTGATGATTTCGACGCCATATTGGGCGTTTCCTGAGACAGCCGCTAGAGGGAATCGGCAACATTTCACTTCTTCTCCACAATTTTCTGGGCACCTGCACAGTAGCTACTGAGTGCCTGACACTTTTCGAGCAACTTCTTCCCGTTTGAATTGAATCATTGCTCGCCTATCATTGCAACTGTGTGACCATACCCAAAAGTGTGGTTTACGGGGTGGGTTTGTGTGACCATACCCAAAAGTGTGGTTCACGGAGTGGGTTTGTGTGACCATACCCAAAAGTGTGGTTTATGGAGTTGGTTTGTGCGACCATACCCAAAAGTGTGGTTTACGTGTTGGGTTGGGCGGGAGGGGGTAGGGGGATTCTTTAAAATACCTTTTCTTGTTTCTTGAAAAGTGTGATCATCCCAAAAGTGCAGTTTACGGAGTGGGTTTGTGTGGCCATACCCATAATTCATCCTCCCAGCGAGATTCTGATGTTCGCGCGTCGGTTGACGGGGATAGGTAAAACACTCCTGTACTACAGACATGCCACTCAACGTACGACTCGTCACCTGGTGTTGAAGCCGGGAAACATGGCCGTTTTCTAATATTGCATCATGGCGAAGTCACCTCTTGGGTTTTTAACACTGGAAAAACGTGAGTTTTTACACTTCTTGCATATATTTTTTAGCAAAAATGTACTGTGATGGCAGCAGGTTGCGTCCTGAAAATTTCGTCGAAAAATGTTGATTTTAACCCTTTCGCTACGAACGCCGTTTATAAACGCCGCAGATTTTTCACTCCTGTGAACGAAGGCCGTTTATAAACGCCGCAGATTTTTCTACGCAAGAGAACGAAGGGCGTCTTAAAACGTCGCTGGGGTCAGGTAAGCAGAAAAGGTCCAAGGTGTCATAAAGGACCCTTCCTCGCGGGTCTGAAGACCCTTCCTCGGCTTCGAGGCGGGGATTATCTCGACCCTTCTTCGCAGCGCGAGCCTCACCCTCGGCAGTTGTTCGCGGTCACTTTTTTATTTATGCATTTGAAAAACCAAAATCATATTTGTTTCTAAATCGCATTATTGAGTTCCAGAAGTTAATTCCTTATGTTTTTTTGAATCTCTAGAAATTTTAAACGGAACTCTAACGTTATTATTAACAGAGTTCACCTGTCAATGAGATTCAAACCGATTTTGGAGAATTTTTCATTGCAATGAGGAACAAAGACGCATGTTTTTTTATGATTTGACGATAAGGTAGTACCAATATTTTTCTCTCCGTTTTACTTGTTTATGAACATATATTGGAAAACAACTGTAATGGTAATACCACACAACATACCGCGAAATCTATTATATCTACATTATAGGTTGAAAATCCCGCTGAAGGGTGTGGTTTATGCTAATTTATTAGCAGTCAATAAACTTTACTTTCTTGTAACTGAATCTTTTTGGTGTTCAGCATTCAAATTTGTTCTGTGTAATGTGGATAAAAGTTATAATTATGTTGTAATCATTTATGTTAAAACTAGAAGAAAACCGCATGCGTGCGTGATGGAATATTGGGAGATACAATAAATAATTGCAAGGCAGAAAAATCTATCTCGCGCTACCATTGCGAATATATTAACATAAAAATATTTCCTGATGAAGGTATAGCACCAAAAAAGTGCACGTGCTTTTATATAAAACACGGGAATGGTTGGATTATGCGCGGACGTCTTCTATTGCGAAACAACAGAAATAATTATTATTGTAACCATTGATATTATGTCTATTGTGCTAAATATCTTAATATTAACATTAGAATTTCGTTTAAAATCTCTAAATGGTATTTATAACAACAGGAATTTATTTGTGTATCAACCCCCAGTTAAAGTCTTACTATTATTTATTTAACAAAAATCACTGAATTAAAAAAAGTTGACCGCGGACAGAAGCCGAAGTGGGTTCTCATTTGGAGAAGGGCGAAGATAATCTCTGGTCAGTGGCCGAGGAAAGGGTCGGGAACCCCGCTGGGTCCGGTCCCAAAGCGGGGGAAAGACATACCTGCTCGAAGCCTTGCTTCAAGAGAGCTCCGTACAGGGAGTGGAAAAATATTCTAGAGGAACCCGTGAGAAGGAAAGCATTTTCCTACTTAGGACTCCGGCGCGAAAGGGTTAAGGGGATAAAAAAAATTTTGAACAATGTAACCCTCTTGTAATGGCCCGGACGGGCACATGAATCTTGATAGAATTCTGTTATTCTAAATTTCACTTTCCTAAAAGATATTTTTGTACTGCTAATGGGCATCTCTCAGAATAGCCAAAGCCAATGCCTCGAGAGTAAGATTTCACTTTCGACTTCTCACTTCCCCTTCTCTCCTTCCCCTTGACCGGTAAACATCCTCCTTTTGCCTTCTATATAATGGCGTGTACGGTGGATTTTGGGGAGATTGGTGAAGGAGGAGATTGGTGAATCGGTTGCAGTCAAAATGTAGTCCATCATTGGAGACCGATGCGCGGACTGTTGGGTCCGTGCTCTAAGCCGCGCTATCCACCCGCACTGAACACGCATTCTCTCCTATCCTCCCGAGCTAGAGGTAACGTGTATAACTCTATGTTGGCTATTCGAGACGCGATTGGTTTAACTTTTGCTTCCGAATAAATTCTGTCTTTAGCACGAAACTTTTACTTCATTACTTGTTCCCGACACCAAGGGCAAGAACCCACAATTATGTGTACAGGTTCGAGTCCCCGCAATAGCATGCAGGGCCGAGTCTTCACACTCTCGCTCACATTTACCCCCCTCTCTCAGACCACCACCCACATAGCACAAAATATCTCAGAGACGACTCACACACATCTCCAATGTCTCAATTACCACAAACATCTCTGAGACATCTCTGATACATCATTTTGAGACGATGCTCTTTTGGTCTTGGTGTGACCTCTCTGAGACGTAACATAATGAGACCTCTCTGAGATGTATCTGAATGAGACATTACCAAACTTTGGATAAAATTAAAATAAAATCTTATAAAAAATTAAAGCAGAAAAACAACAGTGATGCGCGCTTGAACTCACGGCCTACAATGCTCAAAGCGATCACTCTCACCATTACGTAGTATACGCCATGTACCTAGTATAACTACGCATCTTCATCCTCTCCCACCATCCCAAATATACTTTGTTTTCCCCATGTGTGACTATTTATTCTGTAATGGTTAATTTGTAGTTTAATTGCCCCTCCCTCTCCCACCATCCCAAACATACTTTGTTTCCCTCCATCTCTCACCATCCCAAGCATACTTTATTACATATTACATATTAATTGTGAATACAGATTGATTGAGTACAGAAAACAGTGGTATTGACGTCAGGGTTTCAACCAAGGATCCCGTGGCCCGTCCGATGAAGATGGCGATTGCAATATTAGTGAGGAAACTCTTATTTATCTCTCCTGGAGTTGAAAGAATATCATTTATGCATATTCATAACGGTCATGCCTACTTTTAGACACAAAATGGTTATTGGGGATATGTTTTAAAGATTCAAATACCTGTGTCAATATGTTGTAAAGTTAGTTATCACTAAGGAATTCATGCAAGCCAGCAGCTGTATATATACGGCCTCCCAACAGTCATTTGTCAGCAAAGAAGTGCTAGATAACCGTCGTGATTTGCATTTCGTTAGGTCGTTTAGGATAAGGTAATAGGAGACGTAGGTCCAGTATGAATTGTTCAGAATTATATCTTTCACGTTTACAAAAGTGGGAAAATCTGTTATTATCATTTTCTTTTTAAATTTTGAAACTATAGGTGTACTCGTGCAAGTAGTGATTTTTTTGTGATACCTAACTAATTTGTTTCACTAGGAACATGGTCTTAACAATAGCCTTAAGGCTATTCGGGTATTCCATCAGGTCAGGGGCTCCACTGGTGCTGACGTTTCAATGGCTGAGTCATCCATCGAAACGTCGGCACCAATGGAGCCCCTGACCCGGTGGAATACCCGAATAGCCTTCTTTGATATTTGAGATGTATCTGAGACGTCTCTGAGATGTTAAAATAGGATTCGGATACATCTCAGAGATGTCTCAGAGAGGTTGCGAATGTCTCAGAGATGTCACATGGGACGTATCTGAGACTAGCCCAGGAGGACATAGTAATGTCTCAGATACGTCTCAAACAGAGCTCAGAAACATCACGATATGTCTCTGAGACATACTCTGAGATATTTGAGATGTCTCAGAGACGTCTCTGATATGTGTTTGTGCTATGTGGGCACTACTTCCAGATATTTTGGGCTCAATGGAATCAAAAGGCTAGAATCCCCAAATTTTCTGTGTAACTTGAATTTCCTGATTGATTACAATTTTATGATTTGGAATATAATTCCAATTCAGACCTCCACTATCTTTACACTTTGTTGATTTAAAAAAATTAACCAGAAGAGAAATGTTTCTGTTCTAAGTGAGCACGCACCAAACTTTGTAATGGTGAATGAGTAGATCAACAGGATAAGAAAGACCCCATTAGAATTGGGATTTAGCACACTTTAGCAGAACAATGAGACTTCACAAAACAGTCCAAGATACACAAGGCAGTATCCATGACAGAGAAAATAATGAATCACATATGAGCAAGGATGGCTCTCCATGCTAAGAACATGTTGCCTCTGACCCACTGAGTCACTTACATGATTATCTCCCCTTCAGAGCACACAGACGAAGCAACTCCACCAATGGTGCACCAGGGGTTCATAACAGTCTGCCCACCGGTAATCTTAACCCCTGCTATTTGTGCAGCATCCTAATTGAATAGAAAAATTTCAATCAATATAATCTCTTCATAAATATGCCAAAATCCATCCTTCTCATGAAAATCTGTAGCATAAGAAATTACCAAAATAAGTACATTCCTTAAGTATAATCTAAGATAAATAGATGATTCCTTGAGGCACAAAACATGGAAAACCCCCTAATAATTCAAACACACCAAAGTAGACAGCTGACAGTTTGAGCAATCCGAATGGAATGATGATTACATAAACTTTCAGCACACATGTAGAATATTTGCATAGGTGGCCCATAACAAACATCAACAACTTGATTTTCTCATTCATGATACATAATAACAAAAGCATGGGTATAGTTTGTCTCAAAGCATTACGAGTTTAATAAAAAAAACAGAAGAAACAAAGGTTTCCTTAGATACTGAAAAAATAGGATCAAGTTACATTGATCAACCTGTCCCATTATTTTTATGTTGCCACAAAGGCAAATTTTATTAATGCCCTCTCAAATAGTTAAGCGCCAGCAAATGAATGTAGCTATTAAACATAATATTTGGCCCATTAACGATTAGAGGAAAAGATGAATTTGCAGAATAAATTAAAAAATTTAACTGCTACCAGTTTTCTAGTAATTGGTCAAGAGTAAACACCTTAGTTATGTAAGTGTAACGAACTCCTTTTAAGGGCTGAGAAATTCAGAGTGGATGAAGATGCTTCAGTAGCTGAATTAAATTAATGAATTAGCTCTAGCATAAGGCACAATGTCAGGTTCAGCCCAATGTAGGCAAAGAGGTATTTTAAATGGTTGCAGCTATGAATATTCAAGTCACTGCAGGTCAATAGTGCACATGAGTTACAGAGGTTCACATATTACTTCTGTGAGGTCACAAAGAAAAAAAGTGAGGGCAAGTGTGATATTTACAACAGGCTTAAAGAAGTCATTTAAGATAAATGACTACTGAGGATAAATGGAATGTGAACAAGAAGTTTTGGGTAACTCAATAAGGAAATGAATGAGGAAGTTTTTATTTCCAGTTTTGCGTGGCACTGAGTCATGTATTCATCATTGAAACCACATGAATTTGACATCAGTGTCACTAATTGGAATGTTAATATATCTGTTGCCCCAAAGAGGAAACATGTGCACAGCATATTCAGAGGAAATGATGAAACTATGATAGAAGAAGAGAATGAAATTATGTAAAATACCATTCTAATTGTCAAATACACTTTCCATTCAGGTAGCACAGCAAAGAGATTTTTCATTGACTCATGAACAACGCAAATTAACTAAGATGATCGATGTATGGATAATTGTGCACAGGTGAAGAACCAGAATATTCACATTGATTGAATGATAATAGATTAAGTAGATATGGTCACATGCTAATCTTTGCATCAATGTGATTTCAGCCAAAAGTGAATAATAGAGGTAAGTGACACTATCAGCCAGTAAAGATATACCTAACGGACAGCTTAAGCTGAGCAAAGATATCTCCAGTGTAAGCTAGCATGCAAAAACTTTAATTGACGGTAATTTATATAATTAAGAACGATGAAAACCAATTTTCCTGCCAAGCAGTCCACCCAGTTCACTAAAAATTCAAACACGTATTTCCTCTATTGTTCGCAAAGCAGTAAATTATATTCATAACTGTTCATAATCAAGTTCCCATGGTAAAAAAATTATACCACCTTAAAGAACATCAACACACAAAATAATACCACCAACCAATTCATCCATATGTTTTAAAGATAAGAACTTACAAATGTAGCCAAAAATAATTTAAAATATAGTAGTATACATTAAATTAACATTTCTGGACACATTTCATGCGTTCAATCCGTCGCAAACATCGTTGAGGTAAAATGAAAAGTACATTGTGTTATTTTACCTTATGAAGTCCCTCACCATAGTCTACAGTACAAACAACTGATTTACCAACCCGAAAACCACTCATCATAAGTGGAATCACAGCATCTCTCTCTTTCTCGGTCATTTTTGTGGAGACTCCGAGAATCATTAGCATATTATCAATTTGGGTGACTCCCATTGCATACACATCGCTGAGAACGTTGGCACAAGCAATCTTCCCTGAAAGTGACAGAGGAAGAATGAGCACGGAAAAACAATTACGAACATTAACCAAAGATGCAAGAGATATCAAAGCAAACATACCCATTATGTAAGGATCGTCAATTAGAGGATAGAAGAAATCAACACTTTGAACTAAAAATAAACCTGGGTGCCTAAGGGGTGTGACGGAGGAATCTAACCCGATACCTGAAACCAAATTTTTTGGGCCATCAGGGGTCATGATGCAATACGAAAATTCTAATTGTGTGCAATATGCGTTAGGAAAAACCCTTACCTATTCCCTTTCCTCCCTCAATGTTTTCAGAAGCATCAGCTTCAATCCCCTCAAGCAGTTTCAATAAAACTGCCTGGGGGACTTTGCACCCTCATCCACGAAGATCGGCAAACTTCGTAAGACGGAAATCTGCTGGAAGATCGTGTGAAATAGGATCGAATGGTTGATGTTCACCCCATAGGCGCTCGTCACCCACAAGCGTTATTTCAACTTGCTTGGCTGCTTCTACCGGTACTTGAGTGGCTTCAATCAGTTGCGGCTCACCCATTCTTTTTACAATGAGGTAAAAGTCGGATGATAAGGGAAATTTTATCGGAATACAATAATATTACTAGAGGCACTGTGGATAGGAAAATTTCTCTTATCCCAACGATTTTAATGCTACCCCTGGCAAACTTGCAAAAACGCTTTTTCTGCGAAATCAACACGGTGTCGACTGGTGGCGACCGTGGCGACACTACACGTTAAAAAACGTGAACCACGTGAACACTTCCAGCAGACAATCGTTATGCCACACAGTGTCCGCAGGCTCCAATCCTGTCCAATCCGCAAAACCCCCGGTAGCTTCGGTTCGGTAATCGGTGCCAAATTTTTAGCGTCGGCAACTTACTGATATTTTTACCTGAGGAAATTACAAAAATATCGTTTGTTGACATTAATTTTACATTTAGTAACACTTATCAGGTATTTTACCGTTAATCCACACTGGCGTAAAAAAAAACACCCATTCGACTCAAAAGCATGCGGTTGATGATAATTTTTCTTATTCACTCGCTCACATTGTATTCAACCTGAAGGTTGATTTGATGGGTGAAAGCTCACCCTGTACTAGGTCATTGTGTGCGATATCCACACTATCACGGTAAAGGGGCCAGTTCCTTTCCGCTGGGCCACCCGCATTTTTTTTAAGTTTTGATGCACAGAAAATCGAATCACGCGGACTCCGCGGACACGGAGGGTGTCCGGATTAGTAATCGGGACCCTCCAGTCCGTAGTCTAGCGCTCTACTCACTAAGCCACCGCGACCCAATTATTTTATTATTAAATTCCTATTACCCCATCATTTTTATGGCCACGAGTCGGATAATTATCTTTTTATTAGAAAAGATAATTATCATCATTAAAAGATTATTTTCATAAACATTTGGAGCATTCTACTATTGGCAGCGAAGAATGGACAATAACAGCTGCAGAGAAGTCCAGCCTGGAAGCATTTGAAATGCGGTGCTACCGAAGAATGATGAAGATAATGGATCGATCGAGTGACAAACGAAGAAGTCTTAAGAAGAGATGTCTACTGAAAACCTTAAAAAGAATACGGGACAACTTAATCGGCCACATCTTAAGACACGATGGCCTGATGAAGAAAATCGCCGAGGGAAAAGTGAACGAGAAGAATGGAAAAGGCGGGCCTCGTATGAGGTACCTGTATATGGAGTAAGTTGTGAATGATGTAAACGAGAGGAGCTACGTCAATTACGAGTTACGAAACACGTAACAGCGACACTATTTAACCCTCACGATCATTTCGCTCCGGCTTTACATAGGTGTTGGCTTCTTAGCAGGAAGGAATATTCGAAGATGCATAACCGTCACGATCGTGACTCCTAGGGCTTAAAGGGATATGAAGAGGTTGGCCGATAGAAGAATCGAGTGGATGGCTGCGTCAAACCAATCCTAGAATTTTTGACCGATGATGAATTTCATTTAACATTTCTAATTTTACTAATGGAAAAACTGACATCTCTTTACAGTACACATTTGAATTACCTATTATATCGCCTCATCGATGTATATTTTTGTTCCCGGGCGTTTAATTGTGTTAGCGTATTTTTAAGGTGACCCGCAAGTCCTCTACGTAAATATATTAAAATGTCCCGCATTATCTTCTTAAAAATCCGGATGTTTAAGTTTAGAAAAAAAGTTATCAGGCAGTAGGTGAAAGACCCCAGCCCCAAATATCACATTTCGCCCCGCGCAGCGCGTGGTGATACAGTGTCCATCAGTTCGTGTGGTAAACAACGTCGGTGCGCCGACGCTTCCGAGACAAGCGAAGTATCTCTTTAGGCAAGCGTTTTAAACGGCTAGTTGATGAAAAATCGATTACTTTATTTTTTATACCAAGTCAATTACAAAAGCAGCCATTGATGACGTAACAAATCAGCATATTTAACAAGGAGGAAAATAATCTCATGCCCGGAAAGAGTAAGATGAAAAAAAAACAATTTTTCCCCCTTCAGTCTTGCGGAAGGACATCGTCATCTCAAGATGTTTCATATGTGGCGAACTAAAGACATAATTTTCTTCCAAAATGCACATGCATCTTAAAATACCTACGGGACGGCGATCATTCGTTGACGAACCAAGCTCGTAATTTTCAAAATCCTATTTTACAAGCCTCTGAAATTCATTTACATTGACATAAAAATGTTTCGGCATTATTCGAGGTCGGGGTAGTAAAATAATGGGCGAGTCGTATTTTTCCCACAACGCTACGATAGATGATTGCTATTGGTAGCAGTAGAGTTAAGTGAAGGAAAAGTTTTTAGATCCTGCAAATTCTCAGGCTACATCGCTCCGTGCAAACCTCCATACATATAATTTACATATGTTTCACTATAATCGAGTTAAAATCACGACCCTCTCCTCGTCTGTCACAAAAAAAACTTTGGACGAAGAGCAGGAAGTAATTAATTTAGAAGTTGAATGTAAAAGAAATTTATGATTTTTTTAAGATGCACAAGTCTGCAAAATCGTTAGCATGCGTACTAAATTTTGGTTGTTTCCAGCTCATTGCCCTTCTGCGTGAGGTTGGTTTGTTCAGCTCGGAATAAACTGAAGTGTAATGGATCCCTTGCTCGTTTCGAACGTTCTAGGCAGTGCCTTGCTGTGGTGTGAATCCTATGACCTTCGTCACTTATCATAATCTTCAGCGGTCCAGACCAAGGCCAAGGGGAGACGGGAAGCAGAACCCTCACACTCAAGTAGTAAGCACTGATTAAAGTATCAGCCACATTCTGTCCGTTTACTCAGTACTTCAGTAATGAGGGTGTATATGTGAATAATTAAAATTTTTCTCTGATTAAAAGAACAAAACCGACGTTCGTAGCATTTGTTGATTTTGAGAAGACTTTTGTGCATTGGTAGTCAATGTCACAGATATGATTATGCCACTGGTAATAACTAATGAGATCCAGCTGCTACAGACCACTTAAAAAAAAATACTATTGAAATCAGGAATCGTGGATGGCGTAGTGGTTAACGCATTAGCCGGGAAAGCCTAAGGTCCGTAGTTCGACTTACGGTCCAGGAAAACTTGTTTCCTAAGGCAAGTTTCATCGGTTTCGCTGGGACTTACTTATTATCTTATGTTTCAAAGTAATCTGAATGCATGTGGGCGTAAATTTTGACTCGATCGTTTCAATAAGCAAACTCCGATAGGATTGCGATTGAAATACGGGAGAGTAATTGGTCGATTGATAGTTTTCAACCGATGAGGGTAGATATTGACGGAGTGCAGCGGCGTCGGAAGTGGGGGGTAGGGGGGGCATTCGCCCCCCCCCCCCCATAATTTGCCCCGGGTCCTTGAGAAATGAGTCTTCATTAATAAAAATTAAATTTTACTTGTTTCCAGCTTGCCTTTTCCCTTCTGACGCATATTCTCACACCTTCATATGCTCTTTTAGCGGAATTCTAGTGTCTACCCTCTCCTGTCCGCAAAATAAAATGCGGGCCCTTTTCATAGGAGCCGGGCCCTTTTCTTGAGAGCCGGGCCCTTTTCAAGGTTTGCCCATCCCAGCGAAAATAGTTCCGACGTCCCTGACGGAGTGTCCCTACTCTTATTAGATTTGCTTTTTATTATCTACTCCTTCCACACGCTGTATCCCTATTCAGATCAGCACATTTCCTTCCTATCTTTATGCTATCTAAAGTACCTTTTATTTTCCTGCCTCTTCCTTGTTTACCTGGCATTTAACCCTCGATAACCACCTTCAAATGAAAAAAGGAGACATAAAGTTATCTTTCCCACTGTCTGGGAAGTGCCTGTTACATCTACCTACTCTGTCTCCTCCTAATTTCCGTCCCTATCGTTCTTTCTTCTCCCATCAGGGTCAAAACCTCATCATTTGTCATCCTTTTCGTCCGTTGCACTTAAGCTACTTCTCTCGAGCAACTTCTGTCAAAAATATTTCATTCTCAGTCGACTCCCCTCCACAACCCACTGAATTATTTACAACAACTTTTCCGAATATAAAATGTATATGCAACGATTTCAAGCCCAAACATATATTTTCTACCTTTGAACGGTACACTTGAAGATAAAATCCTTTGGAACTGGCGGTCATAAAGTAGTGAATACAATTGAAATTAGAACGGGTCGATTTCATTGAGAGGGGTGTCGCATGTGCACCTCTCGCTGTTGGAATGAAAGAACAGCTATCCAGTAAGTCGTCAGTAATTAGTCACATGATTAAGTTCTGAACCGAGAGCAATGCACCAGTCACATTGCGTTTTAGTTGGCGGTGTCTAGGAGCAGCACTAGGGTTCAATAATGTTGCTAATAAGGACCCTTCAGTCGGTAGCCGAACCGCCGAACTCTCCGTTCATAACGCTATCGCGTCCCTGCTCCAGTTAGGATTCAAATACATGTAATATGATATGATTGAAAATAAATATTTGAAGTCTGTTACACTGGATGATATTAAAGCTACAATTGGATGTTTGTATCGTAAAGAAACATATATTATATAATATATATATATTCACACAAAAAAGACTGAACAATAAACATAGAAAATGTCCGAAGACTAGAAAATCCAAATGCCAAATCAATTATGGAAATTTCATCTAATAAACATAGACACATGAAAAAAGGAGACATAAAGTTATCTTGGAGACGTTTCGACGCTCATGGCGCCATTCTCGATCCGGAGAGATTGACGTTAGAAACATATACGTACCAGTGGCATACGCAAGATTTTCTTCTGGGGGGGCTTCATTAATATTTATATGCATGATCATAAAATGATATTTAGATTATTATTCGCCAAAGCAATAATTAAATTAATATTATTTTTTCGTGAGGACAATTCAACTATATTTTTCAACCCAATAACAAAATTCTTAACGCTAATGCAAAATATAGTAAAATACGGGAATGATTTGTGGGGTTTTAAACCCTAAACCCCCCACCTCCCGACGGTACGCCACTGGTTATTATGTATGTACCATCGAAGATGACACTCTTCAGGAGGAATCAGGTTTCAAAGATCGAGAAAACCTATACACTCAGGTACTTTTCAACGCATTTGCTTGCCGTTCGGAGAGCCAGAAAATATCTTACCACCTAATCAACCTTTAGAGTTCACGACTGCTGCAATATCTCCGTAAACTCCTTATTTCCGTGGTCATTCTCAGCGGGTTAGTGGCTCATCTCCTCGAAAGAGATCATCCTCAGACCATTCCGAGGAGCGTGAACTTGTGCTGGTGACGTCAATAATTATCTCCGTCGATCTAATGGCACATTCATTTTCAATCTTCGTTGACACCGTCGCTTCGGGACCTGTCGTCTTGAACCTGGTTCGGGGCGGCTCCATTGTTTGCAGAGATAACAGCGATGCGGGCGCGGAACCTGTGGACGAGTTCGCGAGAGAGAAATTCACGAGTTCGCCAGCCCCTCTGGCCAGGAAAGGATGTGATGGCCTGCTCCGCTGGTGAGTTAACTCATTTATACTACCCGTATTCACTAATGGTAGAAGAAATGTAGTTTTAAACCCTCTAACTTTATGCCTGGGTGAATAACGTATTATTTTTGACAGCTGGAGAAACATACCTCTAACCCAAGCGACCTTCGGTACATTGTAAACTGTATATTCACTTTTGAATTAATCTAATCATATCAGTATTGAAAATGTCAGCATCAAGTAACATACTTAAATAACATTCCCATTTAGTAGCATTTGACTTCAGTGTGATAGCGTGGATTTCCAATTGTATTTTTAAATGAGATTTTTTATTGTTGTTTAAATCCAATGCTTATGTGAGAGACCTTTGGATTGTATAATTTTATTCATATAATTGGAATTGAATACTAGAATGACAGTATTTTATTTTTGTTATACATACTTTTGTATCCGGTATTGCTTTTGAGATATTTTTTTGCCACTGTAGCTCCCTGACGATCGTATCGATACTCATGGGAAGAGTATGGTCTTACTTGTGAGACATTGTATGTACCTTGTAAATTTACCTAGAATATAAATCAATCAATCAAGTAAAGAACTGCTGGAATGGCTTGGAGCTACAGAAGAGAAGTCATAACAATGATCAGAAACGCAATTTTATTTCCATTGAAATAAAACTGCCACTGGCTCACAGTGAGGGGCGTTGGTATAAGATTACTTGGGCCACATGTAACACCAAACTCAATTTTGGCAGACTGAAATACCGCGAGCATGCATGAGATTAATTCATTCTGAATCATGGAAATAGTTGTTACTCTGTGATGCGCGACTATTTCGGCTGGCGGGAGGTGCCTATTTCAAGAAATTTAGTGGATCTGAAAACTTTACCTCCTCACCCCCGATAGTAAGTAATTGATACTGTAGTTCCTCTACCGCAGGTGAAAATTTAGAGGCTAGCACTAGATTTTTTCTAAATAGTCTCCGCAAGGAGAAAATTCAACGATCCTTCCGACCAAATCTCGTCCCAATCTTTCACCATTTTGATTTCAGCTACACACATAGAATACCATGCGAGCTACCTCTAAGTTATGTGGCATGTGGAGTCAATCATCATCTATCATCCACTACAGTCGGAACTATTTTCGCTGGGAGGGGCAAACCTTGAAAAGGGCCCGGCTCTTAAGAAAGGGGCCCAGCTCCTATGAAAAGGGCCCGCATTTTTTTTGCGGATAGGAGGGGACAGAGACTAGAATTCCGCTAAAAGTGCATATGAAGGTGGTAGAATATGTGTCGGAAGGGAAAAGGCAAGCTAGAAACCAGTGAAATTTAATTTTTATTAATGAAGACGCATTTCTCAAGGGCCCGGGGCAAATTCTGGGGGGGGAGGGCTGAATGACCTCCCTGCACCCCACTTCCGACACCGCTGCACTACATCAGCATCAGCTACTTACATGTATGTACTAAGGAACATAATAAAACTTTATGTTAAAATTCCATAGTAAAAGTTCCTGAAAGCTGAAAATTTATGTAATTAACCCTTGACTGCAAAGCGTCCAAAAGTTTGTTTTTTTAAGTATTTTCCTACACGCAAGAATCCATTATCTGCTGAATGAGTGAACGTAGTGCCTGATGTTACAGTATTGAATAACACTGCCGCAAAATCAAATACGCTACGGTAGGGAACATCAATGAAAGCATTTTCCTATATAGGTCATCTAATGCCAGCATTACAAAAACAATCACTCTAGACGTTGAGTACTTCAGGTTGATTAATGATCAAAATCAGTTTAATAGCGAAAGGAAGCACTCAATGTCACTATGAGTTATTTCAGTTTTATTTTATAACACTAGAATGAAAGCCTTCAGTCGTTTTCTGAGTCAATCTTTCACTTCCAAGACTCAACGCTCGGATTTATTTTTTTGAAATTTCATGTTTTAAAGGCAGTGAACTTACCAGAATTCACTTCACCTGATCCGCATGTTGAAACTTTGCCAGACAGGTTAGTCAAAGCACCTCTAAAGTCTTCAGTGAAATTACACCCAAAGTCCTACCGACATTACTAGCAAAATACGGTTCAGGAGATTAGCACTGATAGGAAAACTGCAATCCGTAAGTACGTATATTTTTAACAGCTATCTACAGGTAAGAAGAATAAATTTAAACGGGTCACTACACATTCTCCTGGACGAGACATCCACAAATCGAGTAAGCTTTCGTAACAATTGCGTCCACTCGTCCTAATTTCCCGATTTCCTATGAATATCGATGACTCGATCGTAACTGATGCATGTACTCTCTGAGAGTCTTTCCTTGGGGACGGGACAAGATGAAGGACAACCTATTGCGCCTTGACTTTTCCGTTTGTGCACGGCATTAACAGACCTCGTGTGTACACAGTGTGCTGGTGGGGGAGACTACAGCGGTGGTTTTACATTTATCAACAAATGTCCCGTTGGTCGCCGAATATCAACTCAAGCAATGAATTATAGTCTTCAAGAAGCAAAGTGGCAGCGTCGTAAGCGTAGGGGCAGCCTATTAGTTACGTAACGGTAAAGGGGATTCCTCTCGAGAGGGGTCGGGAAAATTGTTACGGTACAATTATTGACATGGAAGGGACATATTGAGCCTTCCGTGGTAGCAGTAGACTTGGGTCTTTAAGTGCTCCAACGGCTTGGTTTATATCTCACGATCCAACCTAAGGTCTTCCTAAGACGAACACAATATCCATGCCCGAGGCGAGATTCGAACCGGCACATTACCAACGCGGCTGCCGCGATCCCAGCCTTCCGTACGTTGAGTGACAGACAAAGAAATTCATTCCTTGTTCAAATAAAAATGATGATACTCAGTGAATAATTAATAAATATATAATATGAAATAAATATAAAATACATTAATAAATATATAACAAAATACAATAATAAATATATATTATAAAATACTTCATATAAAATAAATTAATAAATATACATAAATAATATTACCAAGAAATAAATCAGGCATTTATAACTAAGATTTTCTTAAGTATGTATTTTTTGTCATCCGCAAAAATAGAGGGTTCAGTGTGGCGTAGGTAATTTTAGGGGGAGGAGGTTGTAAAGTTTGTTACGAAGTGGGTCGAGGGGGTGTACAAGTGAAAATTATCGTTACGTAATGTATGGAGGTCCCCTTTATTCCATTTTTTTTACTTCTATGGAACTATTACCACTGTTACAAGAAAAGCGTAGTCAGCCAAGGGCACACCCAACCACCCTCGATCTTTATCGCCTTCGTCCAACAGACAACAAGCGAAGTGGGAAGAGAGATAAAAAGTGATGTACAATTTCGGGGGGGAAAAATGAGGAAATTGCTCTTTTCTGGGTACTGAATCATATTTGTATGGTGACTATAATATCTGTTTTTAGCCCTCATGTTTTGGGAGTTGAAAAACTACGACCTCAAAATGAATCACAGAGACATTCAGAGGCGAATACAACGGCAACTAGATATTTGAGTTAACCGGCCTCTTCGCCATTTTCCCTCATAACTACACAGCTTTATTGTCGCTTCCGCCGCAGAATGAGGCATCCTTTCATAGCCTTTCATGAATAGAAACGAAATGCTGATACCTACTAAAACCCTTCTATCTTCCAGCAGCAACAGTAGGTATACCATGAACTCGCCTCTCCTGAATTGTAAAAATATTATTCGTTAGTCAGTGCCTACATCAACGTATTTTAGTGGACCTTCATGGCAGACTACTAATTATTTCTCCGAACTACATAAAATGCTGGACATCTCCCGTTGGTTGCAATTCCTGTTAAGTGACCGTAATGAGTTACATGTTTTTTGAACGCGAGGGAAGTTTAAGAGATGGGATCTTTGCGAAAAAAATTATTAGCAGAATTATATCCAAAGCATTATGACATTCACACAATCAGAGCGACCCACAAGAAGGTTTTGAATGGATTAAGGTTATAATACGCGGTGCTATCGAATAAATAACTAATCACTGACAAGGCGTAAACAAACGCTTTTCCCAACGCAATATCTTCTTCTAGTCATTGTGCGCCGTGGTTTTTTACACCACATATAATATCTCTTGTCCAATGAAAAAATAAATATTCACTGCTCCCTAATAATATCTCTTATTCACAAACATCTCCACATTCAGCATGTTATTACCTCATAATATCTCCTCTAGAAATCTTTTTCTTCAAGCAGTAAAATTTATTCAGAATAGGCGGCCGACAATTGATGCAATTTGCTCCATTTAGGATACACGGATAATTGGTCGGTTTGTCAGATAACTGAGGAGGTAGGGCTGAAGGGGATCAAGGGGTACCCAATTTAACGTCCCATCGGAAGGATGGAGTAGCTACAGAACTTTAATTGATCCGTGAAGCACTCAAGTGGGGATCGGAACACCGATGAAACACTCTGCCACCCTCGGGATGGGAACCAGTACTATAGCCATCATACCAACCCGTTGTCCTCTTACTCCAAGTTCTCTCCAGAGTCTTCATGACCCAACTCACCATTTCTTCACATCACTTTCCTGCCTCTTGGTCCACCTTTCGTCATCTTTCAATGATAATCTCCTGAACCTAACCTCATTCCTCGGCGACCTCAAGGGCGCGACCGAGAATCTTGCCATTCGGAAATCGCCATCGCTGTTCAGTACGCGAGTTTCTCTTCCTGCGCCAAATTAAAGATCACTGTTTTTGCAATAGTTTCAATGACCGTTGAAGAGAGATTTGAAGATCCCAGCGCAATTTGAAGAACAGGGAATGACCTAAGGTTCGCTCTGAGGCTCAAATCGCTACGAGAGCCAGCGACCTTCGAATTCTGCTCCGCTTTAAGTCTTTTACTCTCCCCCAACGATGGAAAAGAAAGCCCTTTTTGTCACCTCACAATCTTGAATTTACTACAGTCGTATTGGCGAGTTTGAATATGTCTGAAGAAAAACGCTATATACTATCGCTCATTATTGCTATCACAACATACAATATTGTATATCCCAATCACCTGCATTCAATATTACATTGTACTGATGCAGCACCTCAATTCATAATGGATAAGGTAAAAATAATACATAAAATCACAATTTATCAAATTTTCTCCTACAAAAATTATTTCTTGTTATGATAAATATGGGGCACCGGATGATTTACTAAAAGCTTATGGGGTATTAAAAAAACTTAAAAAGGTTGTGAACACCTGGGCTTATGGGTCCTTTCATACTTTCCTTCTCGTGGGAGCCGTAGGAAAAGCCGCAGAAGTGTTTTCCGCAGCATACTGATGCATAGAATGTTTAGTAGTCATCATAATAATTACAATAACATCCTCCTGCATTCCTCAGCTTCACAAAGCTGTTCACATGCATAGCAGATGCTCAAGGATTTTGAGCCCAAGGTTTTCTTCCTCGCTATTATCCGAGAGCACAGGCATGAACACTCACAGATTTTCTCTCAGCATCATGATCAAGCACTTTTGTTTTGACGATCGGGCATCGAAGGTATTCCTCATCGCTCCAGCCCATAGATGAGATTCAATACGAAGTTAAAATTCGTAAGTAATACTGATCGTGATCAACTCTATCAAGTTTTTAGCCGCATAAAGCCTGATCGAATGTAATGCCGTTCCCAGGTCCTTTATATCTATAGGTTATAGCTATTTACATTTAATAAAATTTTAGAGACAACTTCAAGGGTAAAGGCAGAAGCTTAGAAAGGCTTAAATTCTAAGGCAGAAGCCGTTAGAAACAATTAAATCACTGCGTGTGAACGCGGAGAGAACATAGGTGTATTTTCAAGCATTGATTTTCATGAATTACCTTTTACTATTTTGCTTTTGAGCGTTTCAATGCTGAGACAACTGTCCTCTTAAGGTCAATATGCGTCTTCCATCCCATTGAAAATGCTATTTTCTTCATCTCAGGCTGCCTTATAATGTCCGTCATCCACCATCACCCTTCTTCAAATTTCCCCTAGCAACTTTCTCCCTTCCCCAATCACACCCAATATGTCATTTACTAGTTTTTTGAATCGATTTTCTGGCTTAATAATGCTTGGTTTCCGCAAATTTCACTTTATCCACTCTCCTCCCATATTTATGCACGCATCTCCCATACATGTGGTTTAATGTATGTAGATTTTATATACATCTTTCATTCTTCCAAACTAAATCTAATTTCCGTAGTGTCCTTCAAATGTATCTAAACTAACCAATCCTAGCACGTGAGAGATTTAGGGTACTGTCCACTAGTCTACACAAACCTCATTATCCTCTTTTCATGGAAACGAATAACTGTTTTCTATTGTCCATAATCCTTACTTGATCCTAAAAAATAAACGAATAAGCTCAAAAAATCCTCGCTTAGCCGATTTTTCAAGCCTCATCATTTAAGAGATTCAAACATTTTTTTTTACTTTCTGGACTTCATATTCCGAAGAGCGATCGGAAGCTGATAATTATGGACCGAATTGCTTCAATCAATGTCGCATTTATTAGTTGGAAACGCACAATTATGGCAAATAACTCACTGAGAACAAAATATGAAACAACAGCAATTAGCTGTAGTCAAAACTGCCGCTTAGGATGTATTTGAATTTCCCGGGCTCCATAGAAAATTCTCTTTCTCGAAATTATTGTAATACGGGATTATTAAACAGTGGAAAGATCAAATAATTCATATGCGTAATTTTTATCCTCACTAACGATTTTCCGCACAAAGTTACAAGCTATTCTTGTTTTACCACATTCTTTGGATGTTACTCACCATTGAACGAAGGTGGCATTGGCATCGCCCTTATAAAGTTTTAAAAGGGCTTAGGGGGTGTGTCGGACAAGAAGATCAAGCAACATTTGTTAATTGAAAGGCAGCTGTTCCTAATGATAACAATCACGTAATTTAAAATGGTTTCATGATTTTGATACATTCTTTTCTATAATATCTTTAACAAACACCGTCTATGTGTGACATTATGCTTTCCATACGTATCAAAGTATTTCAACATCTGTTGTCTTTACCCTCTTTGATTCTCATTTCACAACTTGTTTGAAGGCGTCAAGGAAATCATTTCATTCCCTAATTGACTAGACACTACGTTCCTCTTTCAAGACGAATTGTCTATTATGTGGATACGTCATAAACCAAATGCTACGTTGATGCCAAAGTTCGAAAAGAGCCACCGCGGCACTTTGACCATTGAATCAGATGTTGTCCGGAATCTACAATCAGTAATTTTGTAATTTCCTTTCTAGGATGCCGAAATACTTGAAAATGGACGAAGAAGGGGAGGAAAAACCCAGTTCTAGAGTAGCAGACAGTATTTCACGGGAGAGTTCGGTGGAGCCCTCGAGTCAAGAGGAAACGATTCAGAGAGCCTCTGTTTTCTTTTGGAATGCCGAAGACTACATTCTCAAGGACGAAGATGTATTTGATGACGGGAAGTAAGTTTAAATTTCATAAATACCTCTGAAATCATGCATCGTCTTTTGCCTACCTACCATACCTAACGTAGTCATCTACGAATTATTATCTATCAATTGCAACAGTTAAATGTTTGCAAAGATTGGAAATTTGTGAGATAATGGATACTATTTATTCCTAAGCTCAAGAGACAAAGAAAAGGCGTGGAAAATTATCTTAAATTTGATCCGTTTGCTTATAGTGTACTTTGATGACGATGTCGGTAATAAAGCTCTGTAAGTCCAACAGAGATGAAACTATAAAACTGAGCCTGTGCCTTTCGGCACATGCTTAGGAAGTTCCTTTTCAGTAGGTACTAGTGAAAATTAAGCAAAACAGTGGGCAAGTGACTTAATACATGGTGTTAATGACTACACAGGTGTTAACACAACAATGTGATCCGATTCAAAATTGTATTTTACTGTGAAGATAGTTTTTAGGGTTGTATTTCATTTTTGCCCTGAGTTATAACACCTGCAGTATGTCCTGGAAGCTACCCTGTGTATGAGTGGTATTATGCAGGACCTCATGGATATATTTGTAAAGATATATCCATGTTATTATTTATTGAAAGCCTGGTTTACCTATGGTGGGAATTTATCCCTAACTTTCAGTATTTTTTCCACCTTTCTAATTCCTTTTCATTCACTTTGAATATTTGGTACTGAATAATTTTTCCCGGTTTGAATATCCTACATCCTATTCTTGTGTAGTATGACCATAATTTGGCAAGTTGTTTTAAATTAGAATGAATATATCTGAGTCTATGTGAATAAATTTGCTTTCATGTAACAATTGTTATTGATTTTGTACCTCTTGACTTTAAGTTAATTAGAAGTTGTTAATTGGAGTCAGCATCTATTAGACAGAGGATGTGAATTCATTCCAGCTAGAAACCTGTGTCCCCTCCTTATCATCTTGACTTATTCACTTATGGGACATAATAATATTACGTATGAGACTTAAAAATATTGCAGGGAAAGTCTTTCATCCTAAAATTTTTATGACAACATTATACTGATAAAAATATTGAAAGAAGTTATAGCGTACTGTGGTAGCAAAGTTTCTCTGGATTTACCTAAAATAAAACTATCCATTTACTGACTTTTAACTACTAACATTCCTATTTTTTTTATTCAACCCGAAGGTTGGTCTTTGATAGGTGAGAGTAGAGCTCACCCTGTACTAATGGCGTGTGGAATTAACACATTCAGGGTAGGGGGGCCAGTTCCTTTCCCTGGGCCACCTGCAATTTCCTAAGCAGAAAATCAAATCGCGAGGATTTTAGATGGGGGTCCAGAAAGGCTCTTGCCCGGCATTTGAACCCGGGACCCTCCACTCAGGAGCGCAGTGCTCTACCCACTAGGCCACCATGACCCCCCTAACATTCCTATAACTCATGTAAAATATTGTTGCACAATTTGGTAAGAAACCTATGTACAGCAGAGAGTAAATGATTTACTTTTGTATTTGTGAAGTTCACATTGATAAGCAATTCCAACCAGGAAAACCAGCACACCTTATGTTTTTCAATCTCTGTCACTGAAGGTGTTAGTAGAAAATCCTTTTCCAGAGTTCAGCTTAAAATTACGAATGGGTCACATTAGCATCATCAGTCCCCTGGTTGAATGTAGTCAACTGCTGGCATATCTATTGCATATTTTGATGGAAAAATCATATAGCTCCACCTTAAGTTTAATGTGGTTGGTGAAATTCATCTAGTAATATGTCCAATGGTGTGTGAAATTCACGCAATAGGTTAAGGTAATTAGTTCTTTTCACCACGTGGTTTCCCTGCCGATTTCTGTAACAATAATGCCTGTTCGTTGTCTGTTCGTATGCTGTTGGTTCCCTGTTCCTTTTCCGAGAGACAACAGGCAGGCGACTGTTCGTAGAATGTAAATTGGAACACCTTGTCTGTTTCATGTCTGTGAGAAGAGTGTTACTTGCCTGTTCTCTCTCTGTTGTGGGTAGCGGCATTCTCTGTTCCTTACTTGTTGGACCACAGGCAGTGAACAGGTTGGGAACTGTGCACTGCCAGTTTACTGTCTGTTCAGAAGGCTGTTAGTTCCCTGTTCCTTGCTCGAGTGACAACAGTTTGGTGTTGGTTTGTAAAATTAATTGGTCTGTTTTGTGTCTGTGAAATGAGGGTTACTTCCCTATCAAGAATTTCCCATTTGCCACTCCTACAGTTTTTCTGTTGGATTTCGGCCTTAAGACTTATAGGAAATTTCTATCAGACCTATAAGATACCTATAGGAACCCCAAAGAAAATGCTACTAGACCTATAGAAATTCCATTTCAAATCCGAAGGCCTTAAAAAACTGATAGATAAAATCCCTTAAGAATATAACTGAAAGAGAATGAGATAGGTATAGGAATTTTCCTGACTAACATTGCTACTACCAATAATCGTCCTAATATAACGTTCAGGAACAACTCGAAAGCACAACAAAAACAGCTGTATATTTAAATATTTATTGGCATTACTTCAAATTTCAATCATCGCATTCACTTGCCTACGTAGCAGATAAGAAATACGATTCCACTTTTCAGGCATAATCCATGACGTGACATTGCCCAATGTGACACCACATGGCATGAGAATCAAATGTTGCGACTGTCCTTGCTTGTGGCACAACACTAAACTTTAAAAGGTTTATTGGCGATTCAGTAACCACGGGTCTTTTGAAAGAAAAGTTCCACTCAAAATTAAAGGTAGATTTTTCAAGAGGGAGTTTTTTCACGTCTCATCGAAGGTGGTCACTGCACTGAGGAATACACAAAACATTTTCACGTTTTCACAGTTCAATGGTGATTGGAATTCTCGTAAACTCATCTGTCCCAATACGTTTAAGATATAATGTGCCTGTAAAAATAAATAAATGCCGTCACTTTTTATGTAAATAATTCAATCAAGAACATATGGAAGGCAGATCACAACAAAAACAATAGCAAATTCGTGAATTTTCTTCAGCAGACTCGCTTTGTAAGGACGAAAATTTACTTGCCGTAGGTACCTTAACCATCACTTCTAAATTTTAAGTAAGCTTCTATGGTGACGAGCTTCATAAAAACGTTATACTTCGAGATTAAATTCATTCCAGTTGCTGGCATCCGTGCTGACTTTACATCAAGGAGAGTTGTTCTCTATTCTCCTTACTTTACATGATCACAATCATCACAATGTTATTCACAACTGCCATTTTGAATGCAGAAGTCGATTAAGAGCACTTATATCGATACAGTCGATACCTTTCCAAAACCGCGAACTATTAAATGAATGTTTGGGTCATGGTAGTACCATGGTTTGGGTTAAAGTTGCTCGTAAGCACCAAAGTTGTGATTTATCATTGATGATAGTCCTCTAATTAAAAAAACAAAAGTTTTCCAAACTTTAGTGAGTTTGAACAGACTCTAAATTTCATCATTGAAAATAAAAACGTAATTGTTTGAAGACATGTTTTCTCATATTAATATTGTTTACTAAGAAATGGTTTTAAGTTTAATTAGAACTGAACTGTCAGCCCGTACCGAATTTTTTTAATGGTTATCAAGGAGGTGAAAAGTTTAGAGTATCGGCACTTCGGAAAGTTCTTCACTACAATTAGACTTCTAAAATTGTTTGCTCCGCTTACACCATTAAAACTCTCGTATTACAACCGCAGCGTACCAAGCTGATCAGAGAGACAGTACTAAGTGAAATTGTAAATTGTTTCACATTTACAGGCCCCTGCCTGTTGAGTCTGTTCTCTGTTGTCTGCTCGTTCCTGGTTCGGCAAAGCACACAACCAACCGGTCCCTGCCTGTTGAGAGTCTGTTCATTGTTGTCTGTTCGTTCTCAGTTGGGAGAAGCGGACAACCAACCAGCCCCTGCCTGTTCAGAGTCTGTTCACTGTTGTCTGTTCGTTCTCAGTTGGGAGAAGCGGACAACCAACCAGCCCCTGCCTGTCCAGAGTCTGTTCACTGTCGTCTGTTCGTTCCCTGTTACATTAAACAGACAACCAACCGGCCCCTGCCTGTTAAGAGTCTGTTCACTGTTGTCTGTTCGTTCCCTGTTACATTAAACAGACAACCAACCGGCCCCTGCCTGTTAAGAGTCTGTTCACTCTTGTCTGTTCGTTCCCTGTAACATGAAACAGACAACCAACCGGCCCCTGCCTGTTAAGAGTCTGTTCACTATTGTCACTGAAATGCTTGTTGCCTGCCGGTTAAGGAGCAGGCTGTGAACAGAGTACAAACTGTTGGAAGGCTGTTTCCAAGTTGTTTCCATTTGTGTGTGGTGCGAGATTGTTTGTAGGCTGTTCATATTCTGTTCACTAAATCTCCAACAGACACTAAACAGGCTTGAAACAGACAGTGAATAGGCATTATTGTTACAGAAATCGACAGGGTTGCCAGGTGATCTGGTATCAATAAAGCCACACAACTGCTTTGATATAGGTAAACATTAGGGGGTTGTTAAACATGGTCAGTCTTCACCACCTATGGTGATCTTCCTCTTCCATGTTCACCTCTGCCAGTATGACAAAGATGCAGACCATGCTCATTTTCCCAGGTTTCTTGTACCCTTAGTGGGTGATCAATTGGCTCTCTCCACTCTCGATCCAATTTTCACAAGGGGAAGTGCTGGGGTGATGGATTTTCTCATGGAAATACCTCCACAGGGCATGCAGAGGAGCTGAGAGAGCAAAGAGTTCCCTCGATGCCCAGTGAGGGGATGGTCACCTATCTACACACCAAGCAAATAGCTCTTGAGTGGGAATTTTAATCATGACACTTTGGAAAAGTTTATTGAATATTGCTACATGATTTTGGGTTGTGCCTCTCTCTTTTTTGCTTGCACACAGGCAGGTGAGGGTCTCTAGCAAACATGTCTAGGCACCTCCTCCTGATTTGGCCTCTCAAGAACAGCAGACCAATGCTCTATAGTCTTGAAAATGCATTTTTAGGCTGCACTCAGTAAATTCAACCCTTGAGTCCACCAATACTACGTTTACCAATCAGACTCAGATGGATCTGAACTCAGACCGATCTGAAAGATCAGAAGCGAACTCACTCAGATCGCCAGGTTTACCAACACAGTCTGAAAATATTGGTATTGAACTATTGATCTCAGCAGTCACATCTGTTTGCTTATTAGCCCAGCATCAGAAACAAATTGAGTTGAATTCACGTAGCCCAGCATTGTTTCCCATGAGCAACCAAAATAAGAATGAAAAGCACAACACGTCGACCTCTTTGCATCAATCTCAGACTGGTTAGAGAAAGCAAGCTGACTCGGCTCCCTTCTCGGATCAATATGGCTAGCTCATTGCCCTTACCATACTGGGCGGAGACGGTCAGATCGATCTGAGATCAATTGGTAAACGTAGTGAAGTTGCCCCTCTATATGACTCAGTGCTAGTGCCTTTCAAAGATATTCTCCGGAATAGCTTCTGTGGCTGCGAGAAAGTAGAAGACATTTATACATATGTATTTATTCCATCAATGTTTATGAGAGCAAAAAAGAGGTCTTAAGCCCATCTTCTTGTTCTCCTCAAAACAATAATTAGTGCATATCTGATTCACTGGGTGTTCCAGCCCCCTTAGGTTGTACTGTGATTTGGAATGAGGACCAGTTTCAGAGTTCAATGGACAGTGAAAATATGTATTACATTAGTATGTTTTTTTCTATAATCCTCCAATACTTTCACTTATTTACATTCATAATAATGATAAGATACCAGATATAGCACTTATTCCACAGGTTTTTATTAGCGGAACAATGCGTTTCAGTGGTTAAGCCATCATCAGGTACCTGATTAGAGGTAGCTTAACCGCTGAAACGCTTTTACCGCTAATAAAAACCTGTGGAATAAATGCTATATCTTGTGTCTTATCATGATATCATTCCACTACGTCTTGCCGGACACAGTTAAGGTCATTCATAATAATGCTTTAATTCATTCATGATAATGATCCAATTCATTCATAATAATGATCTAATTCATTCACAATAAAACTCTCTACTATATTGAGTCATCATCCTGAATGTTACCTATCTCTGCAAGAATATCAACAAAATGTACAGAATCAACAGAACAACAGATGTGCATCTTTGAGACATATTTGAATACAGAGGACTTCGAAATCACAATCACCTCAGAAATTCAACGAATTCTGCTCCATGAAGTGAATGACTAACAATGAACTATAAAGTTACGAACTTCACTTGCTGGAAATGAGTGGAACACTGAAGTTGTATTCTCCACACGTTATCCAAGGTGAGATAATCAGAGTTTGAGTCAGCAAAGTACAAAAAGTCTACAAGCTAGTGGAAAAAAAATTATATTGTTCACACATTGAAAAAGTTATAATGTGTAATAGTGTCAAGTAATTAGGTACTAAATATTCCTTGCATCAGCAAATAGAAAAATGAAGAGGCAGGGACATGAAGGGGAGAAAAGCATCTGGCATTGGTTTTGAAAGGTTATACATAGGTATGGAAGACAACCAAATAAACAAAATAAGACAAAAAGGAAATGAAAAAATAAGCAGCAGAATGATGGAATGAATACAAATAAGAAAAGAAATATGGGTAAATATGTAGCATGTAAATATATGTACATGGGGATTTTAAAAAAATTTTTGATTGAATTTTGAAAATTGATTAAAAAACTTTTTTGAAAATTGATTTTTTTGGTGTATACACCTCAGATATGGGCATTCAATTGAATGGGCCATGGGGATGAATTGGAACCTTAAGGTAAATCAAAAATAGCTAATTAATGGATTATTCCAGGAAGGTGATTTTTTTTGGAAGTGAATACCTTTTACAAAAGTGAGAGTCACAAGAGGAAAGTATGTCTCTTAAGAGACATACTTTCCTCTTGTTTAAATTTAAAAATGTGATAAAAAAGAAATTTAAAATTACTTCTGGGTCAAAATCTGGGCCTTCTAGTGTTAACGTGGGATGAAATGTGCGTATGATTCCAATGTTATTTATATTTTAGCACAAACACAGTCTCTGTATGAGGCAATACCTACCTATTAATTTGCTCACTGGCCAATTGGGGTCATAGAAAGTTGTTTATTGTAAATTCGATAATAACTCACTTCAGTCATACTATTTTTTGCTATCCCCCAAATCTAAAAATACTTGGTTAACTCGCATACTTATTCGGCTATTTGTTTTATATTTTATGATTTGTATAATTTGATTTTCTATCTATCCATTACTTACTGCTTATATTTATTATTTCAGTGTAAATCGCCAATTAAGAAGAGTAGTTGAAGGCTTACCATTCCGAATAGTGACCAATATCATCATAATAGTTGATTTATGCTTAGCTGTGACAGATGTTGCTGGCAGCTTAAAAGATAGGGATTTTCAAGGAGATAATGCTCCTGTTAGAAATATCATTTTTACAGCGCTTGAAGTTATATTTTCGTGTTATTTTGTTGTTGAGATTGTACTTAGGATATTTGCTTTAGGGTAAGTATAATCGATGGAGCCTGTTATATTTGTTTTAACTGTCCCTGTCATATATCAGTTAATGTTGTCATTGTCTTGAGTTCTTTCAAGTATGTATTCAATATCTGTTTCATTTTATTTGCTATAATACTTATTTTAATGACTTTTGCTGCCATTATGCATTTTACCTAAAATATGATGAATTTCATTTCCACAGGTGGAAAGAGTTTTTGGAATCATTTTATAATATTATTGATACAGCTGTTGTCCTGATAACCTTCATCATTACCATTGTTGATGTTGCTGTGGAGTCCAGCACAATACGACCTTTCAAGTGAGTTATTATATACTACAAAAGTCTGTTGCACAAAATCCTTGATGCAGCACAAGGTTAGATATTCGCAAGTACAATTGATTTTCCAGTGATATGTGATTACAGAACTAGTATACTGGCTAACAAGTATGATTGCTATCTTATTGAGTTCCTTGATTTCATAATTCATACTATTCTAGTTTGCTACAAGCTCCCAGTAGGACCTGGTAGCCATCAACCAATTATGTTAGCATTGACAGTTACTGTGCAACCTTTTCTTTTTTAAAATTAGTCATTCTCTGGCAGTGAAATCAAGATATGGTGAAAATGTCCTGAAAGTTGTTTTGGCTACCAACTGCCATTGATTGCCATCATGGTGAATGTGGGTGTTTCTATGATAAAAATTGCCTATGCAGTACCACAACAAAATAATGATAGCGAGAACATTGCAGGAAATGGCTAATGTAGTTGTTCTATATACTAGAGGTCAAGCCTTAACGGGGGCTTGGATACCCGTCCAGTTCTGGTAACATTTTGTCTTGGTACATTTTTAACAACCATAGGAACATTAACAGCCTATTCAACATGAGGATCATCACTCAATCGAACATTTTCATTTACATCAACATCTCCATTTACATCAACATCTCCATTTACATCAATATTCTCATCTATAATGTAAAACAAATCAGGATGAATACTTTGGTCACTTTACAGGGACTTAGCAATTGACTTACGAAGATGTATGGTGTTACGTCTTACAGGATTTTAATTACCATCCTTAAGGACCCAATAAGATCTTGGCTCATCAGCCTTGCATTTCACTTTGGCCTTATGCCAATATTTGTCACAAGATGTTCTAGTAACAACTCATTTCCTGCCTTATAATTTACATCTTTACCTCTGGCATGTTTATCATACTTTGACTTGCTAACTGCTTGCTTAAGGAGTAGTAGTTTCCTCACATTCTTTTCAATCTTTGGTTGCAATAACTCAGTAGTAGCCGGAAGGGCAGTTCTTAACCTTCTACTATTAAGGATTTGGCTAGGAAACACACATAATCCTGTTAGAGGGCTGTTATTATATTCCAACACAGATTCCCTGAAGTCTATTCCCTCCTCTAAGCTTTTACGAAGTAATCCTTGCTTATATCTACTGCCTTTTCAGCCATTCCATTCCTACGATGATACTCAGGGCTACAATGTAATCAGTGTAATGTCGTGCCTATCATAAAACTGCTTACATTCAAAAGATGGAAATGAGTTATTGTCAGCTAAAATTTTTTAAAGGTGACCTAATCTAGTGAATACTTCCTGCATAGCATTCACGACAGCAGCAGAGGTTTTCCTTATTACTGGTATCATCTCTAGCCAATGCGAAAGACAATCAGTGAGTACCACATAATACTTTCCCCCAAACTCAAGAATGTCAGTGGCTACTTTCTCATACCTAGCTTGTAGTAAGGTCTATAAGACTGGGGAACATTAGATTCCTTTTTAGGCCAGACTTTAAAATAATAGTCCATTAGTTCACTAAGGACTGCATCTTTGGCAGTTTCTCTTCGAAAGATACCTTGCCTTTCCACACTCATGGTTATGGAGTGTATGGTATTTGGTTATGGAGTGAACCATTTCCACATCAACTCTAGTTTCCTTCAAACTGCTACGGGATACCATGCCAGCAAAATGATGATGTTTACCGGGTACATAATAATCATTCAGATCATAATTCAATAATTTCAACCTCAACCTGCACATATACTTTGAAAGCTATTAATGTTTGAAACTTGTGTCTGTTACCCATATTTAAGACGAATAACAAAAATGTCAAGTAAACTGAAAAGTGGAAGTTCTCCTTTTCAGGGATTGTAGTACTCTATGGTACTGATAAACAGTAAAAAAATAAAAATTTATAGGATTGGCATTTTTGAGAAAAACAATTTTTTTAATAGAAATAAATTAAATAAAAAAATTGCAGCAAGAGAATGTGGACACACATTTTCAAATCAAGGATGTCATTTTAATCACAAAATTATTATCTTTCAAATAAAACAAAAAGGAGCAAAATATCTTGAACTTTTCCTGAGATATGAGCATTTTAGTATTTTGTCAAAAATCGCATGTGAAAAATAGCGCTCGCGGGCCCATGTTCAGTGGACTATATCTCGGGCCAAAAATTATTTTGGACGAAACTAAAATATCCGTACTACTTACTTCGTCCTGAACTTTGACATATGTTAAATTCAATAACATCTGAGACTATGAAGGTAACCCCCCCTGCCTGAATCGATATGGACTGGGCCACCTAGTCTTCAAATTCCAGTTACCCATATTTCCACTCCGTCAAGGCATTTTTGGCCTGAATGTCAAAATTTGGCAGCAATTTTACTATACCCGACGCGATGGACATACTTGCAGGGTCCTGTTGCTGTATACTTAACAACTTCACAAAATTTGCGCGTAAGTGGGTGCATACGATACTTTCACGACCGCGCCATGTTTTATATACTTTTAACAGTTTTATTAAATGGTTCAGACATACATGAATACAATAGAGGCCAACACCATATTGACTAGGTCACATGACCTACCGTTCGTGCCAGGTCTGCCGACCTCTAGAATCATTTAAAATATAACAGTGGTAACTAGCTAAGTACCTACATATGTAGCTGCAATTACACTTGTATACTGTCCTGCCAAGTCAACTACAAACACACCATGCATGTGTTCAATCATTTAATGCTTTATTTCAATGGACACCTTCCTTTTCTTATTCTTCCCAGCAGTATCCTTTCCTCTTACTTTCTTAGGAAGCATGGTTCTAACCAATAAAATTTAGCAAAAAAAACTTCTAAACTCAATACAGCACGATAGAGATGTTTCCACTGCAAGGTAGACATGTGCACTGAAGAAGAGAGACATGAGGTGCTGGGTAGATGGTGTTGGTTTGCTGTGGTAACTGGTGGTGGAGTGTATGAAGCTCACTTGTAACTTAAATTTTGGCTTTCAATTTAAATTAAAAAATCGGCGGAAGGATGTGATGCTTATATCTCAAAAAATCTCAAAATTTAGGGCACAAGTAATTAAGGTATCACTGTATACTCAATATGATGTCATTAAATTAGATATTTGATCCATTTACAGAAAATCACATCTCTATCTTTATATGGAAGGCAACACACAGTAATATATTCAACATGAGAATGCATTGCCATTTCTTTCCAAACTTTTCACACAGCAATCTTCAACAGTATTTTCAGGAGCTAAATGAACACCCAAGGAACTTAAGAGCAACTTTCGCTGATAAATGGTGGACTGCAAGAAGTTTTTCAAATCCAACTACGTTACCTAATACTTTTTCCTGGTATGGAACATTTTGTAAAATATTGTTCCCAAACCAGGAAAATTAACCCTATTTGTCAACATTGCATATTTGATGTACATCATTTAAATAAAGATTCAATACATCACTAGGCAAGCAACAATATTTAGGCTACTGGTTAAATATAATGATACTAATTGTAAGCAGCAGAAGTTTCCCAATACATATGAATTCATACCATGCCAGTATTCGAATACTGGCAATGACAGTGCTCATATCAGTGCAAATTTCCCTAGCAGGGGGATTAAGGATGTTGTACACACTCAGTCATGGTAATAAATGGTTGATTCTCTCTCCTGTAAGTCATGTGTCAATTTAAGGACTAGTCTCAAATGGATAGCCGTCTTTGGTACAAATCTGTGATATGTAGTTATTTTTTCAAATTTCATTATTTTGTTAAAATTAAGTTTTTCTGTAAATGCAGGAGCCATATAAAGTTATTATTCCTTTGCAGGTTATTATTAGGCCTTCGTTTACTGCGCACAGTTCGTATGGTACGTCTCATCACCGAGAGAAGAAACCTTGAAAGAGGTTTGAGACAAGCAGTGTCTCAGAACAAAAGGCGCTATCAAAAAGATGGCTTTGATCTTGATCTCACTTATGTTACCACCAGAGTCATTGCAATGAGTTTCCCATCAAGTGGTTTCATGTCTTTGTATAGAAATCCCATTAAAGTGAGTATTATCTATGAACTTGTGTTGATTCCTTCAAGTCAAACAGTAGAAGTGTGTTTGAGGGTAATGTCCTATCTGAATTGACCACATTAGTGGTTAATTATATAAAGCACTTGGATTTATATCTTGGAATTAATTTTTGTGTTCTTTCTCAGTTTGAATCTTCTCGTTTTTAAGTAAGGTTAATTTGTCTTAATGAGTTTTTGAAAGATGTAATGCAGTAGATTGAGCTGTCTTTTTCTCACTCTTACATTTCTTAATCAAGGAAGAGGTCGAGCCGAATGTAGTCATTTAAATAATTGGATCCTTGAGCTTGTACTTTTCTTTTGCTCTTTTAACTATTTCTGTGTATGAACTTTGTGTATTCAAACCACTTTTCTTTATGTTTAAATTGTCAATAATGTACCAGAAATTAAATTTGGAATTTTTATTAAAATGTGCCAAATCATTAATCAACTTTACATTTTGTTCTTAGGAAGTAGCCAGATTCCTTGACACTAAACATCAAGGTCATTATAAAGTTTACAACTTGTGCAGTGAGAGGGAATATGATACAACATTCTTCCATGGAAGAGTAGAGAGATACTCCATTGATGATCATAATGTTCCAACCCTTCGGTAAGAAAATAGCATTTGTCCAAATTCAAGAATTGTGAGCTAACTGCCAGTTATCAGCTGATATGCACAATGACATGATTACCACAGAGAAAAAATAATCCCAATGAAAATGGATGATTTTTTTCTCTCTGATAAATCTTACCATTGAATTTTTATATTGAGGGACATGTTATTTTTTGTGCTCTTTCCTTCATGTTGAATCTAATGCCTAATGAAATATTCCTCCAACTTACAAGGAATTTGGGAAATTAAATAAGGGAAGGGAGTCCCTATCATTTGAGCTATCCCTAAAAATGGTCATTTTGGATGTTCATTTTTCCGCTGTCATTGCAGCTTTCCCTGAACTTTTCTAGGAGAAATGATTGTGTGATTCATGCTTAACATTACAAATATATCTTATAAGCTCCATTTCAAACTGATTCCCTTGTCTATGAAACTAAAGCTCTAAATCATGAAATTATTGTAGATAGATTGATTAATGTTCCCCTGGAGCATTCACAGAATATAGGGAACAATAATTTACAGTCTCATTATGTATAGTAATTTAACAATAGAGGGCTACCGCTCTAACGATATACATAGCACCAGCTGCTGCCAGCTACGACATACTGTCAACAGCTATAGCTGTTACAGCAACAGGTAAAAACAGATATTTTATTAATTGCTCAGAGCAACAATGAGGCTTGGTGGGGTACAAAACATTAATATGCAGTAAAACCCCTTATTTATACTTTTCTGGGGCGCGCTTGAAAAAAGTTAAAATTGTGGGAAAATGCAAATGCCAGGAAAAGAAGAATTTTCAGTTTTACATGCATACTTACACAATATATAGTAAGGATAAAAATAAGAAACACTGATAAACTGAATTAGAGCAATATCGTTATGGGGTTGATCACCAATTTTTTTACTGTCAAATCTGATAGAGTTTGTAAAATTAAAAGATCTGTATTTTTCCATTTTTAATCCATCAATTAGTTCTCGAGTTATAAGTGGCGAAAAACTGATGTTTTTAACCCTTTCGGAAAAGTGGGCATGCAGCGACCTCTTACGTCATCCACTTCATCCAATCACAACTGAGCCCGCAAAGCTACTTCGCCTTATCGCAATGGGGAGGGGGGGACACAGCTGACCCTGCCAATGGAAACAATTGTGACAGGATCTGTGCGAGCAGAACTTCCAACAACCCCCCTCCACTCCCTTCCCCTAAAAGCAGTCAAGGACAGGAGGTAAATGACGTCAATGGTCTCAAAGCAGCTTCTTCGGTGGGCATCACCTTTTGCTTATTTTAATTTTTGATTCATGAGTGAATGGCTCTGGTTAGAAGATTAATTTTTCCACTAAAATTCTTTTCTCGTTTCCATCTAACGATTTTGTGTAGAAAATTTTGATTTTGGTTCCGAGTAAACGCTTCCATTATTTCTGAAGATATACAGCTTTCCTGATTAATTTTTTGTGATATACTTCTACCAATTTTCAATTCAAATCCGTAACTCCCAAACTATAGAAATTGTAAAATGCACTTTTCTTATGTAGATGGCATGCCATTCACGGCTATATTTGACGATGTAGAACTTAAAAACCACATTTTAAGTTGGCAATCCTTCTTATCAAGATTTCTTGACATTTTCTTAAATTCGACAGACGTCTGAACTAGTTAGCCTGTTTCTGAATCACATCGAGATTTTTCATAATGGTATACATTGTGAAGAATGGTAATCTTAGACAAGTTTCTCCATATCAGTGCGAGTTACATCATGAAAATCCACTAGATCCACATTTTTTTATTTACGCCAAAATTGAATATATTCTAATGGCTTCCACGATTGATACAGTGATTAGAAGATGACTAGGGTTTCTGGGTTTTTTCCGTGTTGCTTCATCCTGCTGGACTACAAGTTTCGTTGGCATTCCCAGTGGTATCTTCAAGTCCCAAGAATAGGAAATTTGATATGTATTTGGTTTGATGATTTGATTCTAACCCACATCTAATGCAAATAGTGGGAAAATGGAAATGGCATTGTGTAAATACAGGGTTCTAAATATTTTGGAGATATTTAGGAAATAGGATGGGACCTGATAAAAATGTTGCGAATTGCAGGGAAACATAAGTTCCAGTAACGCAAATACTAGGTTTTATTGTATACATCCAAAATAAACCAATTCAGTCATCTGCATTCAATTACATTATTTTATATTACATTAGATATGTATACAGCTGCTTCTTAAATAAATATATATTCACGGAAGACCTCATTTCCAAATTAAACATTTCTTTTACAATTGATGTTTTCTTAATGTGAAGAATACCCAGTAAACACAATGTGTTGCGGAAACGTCGCAGAAAGGTTGCACGAGGTTGCAGGATGCCACGTCGTTTGGCAACGTTTCTACAACGTCATAATTACGTCCCTGATACACTTGTTTGGTCAGAAAAAGTTAATAACACAATATTTGAGCCAGAGGAAACATATATTAAAATTCGATTCTTCCTCTTCATGAGACATTGATTGTATGTGGGTGTGGAATATTCACTAGGTCGCTTTGCGCTGTATTATTTGGACACAGTTTACCCCAAACATATATTCAAATATGGGGTTTTTATCGCGTTTTTTCATCTTCTGAATCAAATTAGCTCTTTCCATCGAATTATTTTTTTTCGGTCGTGAGACAATTTTTCGTACTTAGAAAAATTTCATATGAGATAGCGAAAGGGAAGACGGCACGAGACTGGCAAAGGCATATCTCGAGTATTATTTTAAAGGGTTGCATAAATGTTGCATAAGTGTTGCAAATATGTTTCACCAGGGGTTGCAGTTACGTTGCCATAACGTTGCAGGAACGTTGTAGAGAGGACTTATGGCTGCTTTTGCGACGTTGTCAATACGTTGCTGCAACTCCAATTTTGTTGCAGTGCAACGTTTCCACAACGTTTTCACAACACATTTGGTTTATAGGGATATAAGCTGATTTGGAGTGACGAGTAAATGTTGAATAATTTAATGAGAGGATGTAGATATTCATTGGCATAGGTGGAATAGCTTTTAATAATTGTAGTATTTAACTGTATTTTTCACTTGAATCCTCCTCCCCATTTAGCACAGACAGTTGGGCCATGGTTAGGTGGAACGGTTGGCCAACCATTATTCATGTCCATTTTGCCAACTGTTCCCCAACGGTTGGCCCAACTGTTCCCCAATGGAACAAAATTGAAAAAAAAAAGGAATTGAGCCAGGTTCTTACTTATTGAATGATTGTATCTCGCTTAATATACATACGCCTACCTAGCAACACACAGTATGTTCTATGATCCTTTGATATACGACCTGACACATTTTCCAATTACAGGCAGGAGACTGAGAGGCCATATATATATACAGATGCTGGCTGGCTTTAAATCGTTTGTGATTATTAACTTTACTAAAAGATTGACACGGATAATTTGCACCATTAAAACATTTCCCTAATAACCATTTTGTGGTTAAAAATAAGCATGACCATTATAAATATACGTAACTGATATGCTTTCAACTCCAGGAGAGATAAATAAGAGTTTCCTCCATAATGTTGAGAACCTGTTTCCCGTCGAGCGCACAAGTATTTTCTCCAGGTCCGATACCGTCTACGAGGGACTGAGAAAAATAATCCATTCATGGATACCCATTCGAATGGATATGATATGGACATGACATTTGAATCCACATGAGATGAATAAAAAAATATAATTTTCAGATCTAGGAGACGTCTATGATATTTTCTAGACATCTTGTAAACATTTAAGATATTTAAGACACTGAAGATATGCTGTAGATATCTAGTACAGTAAAACCTCGCTTTTACGTCCCCGCAATTTACGTTTTCCCGCCATTAACGACTTTTTCTTCATGTCCTAATAATGTCCATATACCCGCAATGTAACGTCTTCCCTTTATTCACGCTAGCAAATTCTTGAATGGTTCGCCATTTACGTTTTACGAGACGATTTTGCCGTGATTGTCGTCCTGGTTGCATAACTAATGGTTGGACTCAACGCTCCGTGAAAGACAAAGTAAAAACTCATGCAGTAAGTTACCACTATGAAAGAGAAATAAAATTTGCCCAGATATACCTCCATTTACCGTGACCTCGCTCATCTGTGCAATTGTAATGCCGTGAGGGATTACAGTACACGTACGTCGTTTTTCTCGCGATTGTTGTTCAGGTTGCATAACTCGCGGGATGGCTGATGCTATCGCATTGGTGATGAAAATTTTTCATTTATTTAAGAAGTGTATGCTTTTCAGCATTTGTGGTCTTGTCTTTCTTTTTTGGAGGCATTAATACAGATTTTAAAAAATCCTCCAGCCAAATTTCATCCTCATATATCCTACGAACACACCCGTAAAATCATCTCATTCTTCCTTAGCTCGATTCTTAAGTAGCTTTGATAGAATATCACTATAGTCTCCACACCTTCTTTTCTCATAATATTTACCCTAACTTACTAGCATGGTTGGATCAAGACTCCTGGCCTCAGTTCATCCTTATCTATGTCATTCTCCTCTTCTATTCCCAAGTTCCCTTGTCTATCATTAATGCCATGCAGTTCTTTTCACATTTTCCTTACCCCTATGCTGAATCTCTTGTAAGTTCTATCAGCAGCTCTCCTCACTTAATAGTAATGAACAGTGTCTTGACTACTCTAGTGTCTACTACACCATCCCCCCCTCCATCCTTTCTGAACTGCTAGCTGTTCTGCATCTTCCCTCATACACCTGTAAGCTAATTCCTGATATTCTCTCCAATTTACAACTGTACAATTTTTTCACACTCTTCCTAATCTTGGCCCAACCATATGTAATCTAGTTAATATATCTCCCCATGTCCCCATGCATTTCAAATAATAGATTTTGGCATTATTAAAGAGGTTTTGTTGGAACTATATTTCAATTTTAAACTTGTCATTCAATGAAAGCAAGAATTAGGCAGGCAAAATCAAGAAGCAAGACTCTTTCAGGCATAACTTTCATATAAAATTGCATACCCTCAAATTACACTTTCCCGCGATTTACACTTTTTACTCTAGTTCCCCTCAAAAGTGTAAAAGAGGGGTTTTACTGTAGATATTTTGTGCTATGTGCTTTTAGCACAGTATGTTCGTTGAATGGAACTGAGGTCAGGTGAATGGTAGAATATTAGGTCAATGAGGGAGGAAAGCTATGCAACGGATGCGTAAAATCCAGTAATATAGGATGGATGAAGAGAGACGTGCAAATAGGTGCATGAAAAAATTAGTACTTAAAGGGTATTATTCAGAGTTGTTCCATATGGATTCACTACATCTCGGCTTAAACTCTTGAATAACAAATGCTATGTAGCTGAGAATGTGCTAAGTGAGATAATATCCAGCTTAGCTGCGCCATAAATAGGCAGCCCCCTTACACCATCTCCCAGCATTGGCCCAACGGATCTTAAATAACCGTGCAAATGGCACCATTTCCCAACGTTGGCCCAACGGTCATAAAGTAACCGAACCATTCCCCAACCGTGGCACCGTTTCCCAACGTTGGCCCAACCGTCTGTGCTACATGGGTCCCTAGCATGTTTATCATCACTTCTCCTATTACTATAAGTGACCTTTTTAAATGAAATTCTTATTTTCCAAAAAACTTTCTTGATGTATTCCCTTTCATTTATTGAGCATTGGCAATATTTTGATGTTGGAAACTAATCAGAATAATGTTCTCCTTCTTTCATCTCTTCTCCCTGCTTAACATATTGGCCCTTTTAATTTTCCATTGGTTATGGTACATACTTGATATTGTAATATTATGAAATGTACTTGAATCATTTTAATTAAAAATATTCATGTTGTTATGCTTTTTCGTGGTCAGGAGATTAATAAAAATGTTAATTTTCATGAAAAATGAAGACAAATGCTGGAATTCAAAGATAGTGTTAAAAGCTGGTTGGATGATGACCCATTAAATGTTATAGCAGTGCATTGTAAGGGAGGAAAAGGAAGGACAGGAACAATGGTGTGCATCTGGCTAATTTCTGCTGGACTTTTGCCATCAGCAGATGACTGTTTAACTTACTTTGGTGATAGACGGACTGACTTAGAGGTGGGAAGCATATTTCAAGGAGTTGAGACCCCTAGTCAGGTAACTGAAATTCATATAAACTCGAAACCTTACACCATCTTCTGCTATCAAGTAGTGGTCATGTAAAAATAGAATGTGAATGGCAAAAATTATTTTACTCAGAGTACATATTTAATTATCAGTACTTTATTCAGTGCTCAGTGACTCCTAATTTTGCTTGTAGGAAGACCTTTACCATGTAAACTCCTGCTATACTGAGGGAATAGATAACTATGAATGAAATAAATGAATCAAATGCTGTAGCTAATGAGGTGTGTATCTCTTATAGAGCCGTTATGTGAGGTATTTTGAAAAAACGCTTAAACATTGGAATGGTAATCTGCCTCCTAAGAAAAATCTCATTCTTCGGACAATAAAAATTAATCAACTTGCTGGTATTGGCAATGGAAATGGATCTGATTTGTCTATGGAGATATCACTCGGAAGAGATAACGTGGTGTTCATTGCTGAATTTGGATCACTTAGGAATTGTCAAGTAAGGCAACAGCTAAGTCAGTCACGTTGTTGTAAAATGCTTTATTATCTTTGCAAATAAGAAGTGAACATCATGGCATAGGCTAAAATACTTTGAAATTGTGATACTCTCTGTATTACTTGAGAACTGATGCTCATACGACATTTTTTCCCCTCATAGGTGAATTACAATTTTCAAGAAGATTCATTGGAAGTCCTCCTTATGAACTGCCCAATTCTGACTGAAGATGTTAGACTACTCTTTCAATGCTCATCTGTGAGTATAAAATGTTGCAGTAATTGTTATAGATTTAATTTCCATACAAAGTCTGAATTCATTTTTAATACCAAACATATGCTACAGGAAACGCATTTAAAATTTTAGTTTTTGAAAAAACTGTGGATGAATATGCATTCAAATTTTATTATTCAGAATGCATAAAAATCACATTATTTTTGCTGCTCCTAATTTCTTAATATAAAATTACAGTGCTCTAAATCACTGGAAAATATTTCTCCCATGATTGTTCATCATAATTGGAGGATTATGGGGGGATCAGGTTGGCGTGGCTGGCCTCATCCCAAGGGCCTGGGTTTAATTCCTGGCAAAGGTGGATTTTTCAGTAGCAAACTGGTCTCTACTGAAGTGCTTAGTAGAGGGAATATCAGGTTCAGTACTTCTGTCGGATGGGATATTAAGACGTCCCCTTGGTGCCTGTTGTTAATAGCAGGCTTATGTTGATGCTGTGTTTCTCTCTAACCTTCCTCCATTATCTGAAATGTTCTTATCATTACCCACCTTTCCTAAATGGTGAAAATGACCTCAGTGACCTGTCAATCACCTCCCCTGAACAACTAACATACTGTAAAGCTATGCAATCATTGGGCCTTTCATGCTGTCCTACAAACAATTCTCCTGTATCCCACAACTGAGAATGTTTAGGTAGGTATCTATTAAGGATTAGGTAGAGGCATTCTGAGATTATTACAAGATTCCCTAAGCTACGTGACTCACTCATCCTTCAGAGTATCCTTTCTTCACTGCTACTTTTACTTCTCCCTGCCCTCCTTTCATAGGATGCTATTGAGGGGTCCCACCATCCTCATCTAGGAATTAACTCTCCTCCCCCAGCACCCCTCCTTCCTCCAATACCTCCCTCTTCCCCTGGACCTGAATGGTAAGGTTGAGCTCTATGGCCACTAGTACAATATTGTACTATTGTCATATGAAGCAAGTAAAAAAACTACTAAAAGTTTTTGCATCATGCGTCGGGGAAAACAAAATAAAAAATTATAACTTTCACTTTTGTTTTTCTCAATTTTTCTCTTACCGTAAAATATTTTGCACCACATGTTGAGAAAAGTAAAAATGTTTTTTCCCGACGTCAAAATTTTGTTTTTCCCGACATGTGGTGCTAAAACGTTTACAGCCATAGGAGTTTTTTTTACTTGCTTTATGAAACATAGACCTTTGGATATGGCATTGCAATGTCGTCACTGGAGAGCAAGTTTTTGAAAGTAGTATGTACTTCCAGTCTTGGCAAGGGTGGTCAGTTTTTTACCCAGGACTTAACTATTAAGCAGAGGAAATTAATGTTGTTCATAAAGCAGCAATTTGTAGAGTACAGCAGTTGTGGGAAACTTTTATAAGTATCAGTAAATTATATGATGTTCATGGACAAGGATATCCCCAAACAGGATTACCGGGGAAACAGCCTTAAATTTTGTTTATAATAATTGCCCATGTAGGGTAATAGGCAGAAGGATACCTATAATTGCAGAAGCATCTTCCCAGTAGCAAAAGTCATAGAGAAACAGTGAAATTCATTGCATTCATTGTTAACCAGGAAACACTTGATACAGTAAACAGAGCAAAACTTCTGGGTGGTCTCATTTAAACAGGAATACTAAACATTATGGCTTTCAATGGCAGAACCCTCTTATAGGGGTAAAATTGTCATTGATAATCAACTAATGGAACATGTTGATAATTTTACTTATCTTTAATAAAATATCTCTATAATCAATCTCAAAGACAGGGACAGCTTTAAACAGCTTGTAGGTACAATAAAGAATACCACATGCTAATAAAGGTATGCCCTTAGACAGTTTTCAAATTTTTCCAAACGATTACAATTTCAACTCTGCAGAATGCCTCTGAAAAACAAACATCAAGTCAAAACAGAAGGATAAGGAAGCTGAAATAAAATTACTAAGACCCTTGGAGTGGAAGTTATAGAATTATTCACACCGGATCACTGAATGGTAACGCTGGAGTAGGCATAATGCTCAGGAAGAGTGCGGGACTGAGTGTGAAGAGCTTCCTGCAATACAGTGAAAGGATTATAATGGTTAAAATTGAAACTAAGCCTACAGATACCATTGTGGTGCAAGTTTACATGCCTACGTCGGACTACGAAGATGAAGTGGAAGATGTCTACGAAGATATCACTGAAGTAATAAAAAAGGTAAGAGGAGAAGAAAACCTAATTATATTAGGAGACTGGAACGCTGTCGTCGGTGAAGGGCAAGATGGAAGAATAACTGGAATATATGGATTGGGAAACCGAAACGAAAGAGGAGAAAGACTGCTTGAGTTCTGCACACAACATAAGTTAGTGGTTACTAACACATTGTTTAAAAATCACAACCGAAGAAAATACATGTGGATGATGCCAGGAGACAAAGGAAGATATCAAATAGACTACATTTTAGTGAAGCAGAGGTTCAGGAATCAGGTGAAGGACTGCAAAAGCTACCCGGGTGCAGAAATCGACAGCGACCATAATTTAGTGATGATGAAATGCCATCTAAAATTCAAGAGATTGAAGAAAACTGTAAAGAACATTTGGCAAGTAGAAAAACTAAAGGAGACTCAACATCAGCTGGAATTTCAAAAAGCAGTAGAAAACAACATAGGAGAGGACCTGACTGAGAAACCAGTAGAAGAGCGTTGGGAAAACATTAAATGTGGACTACAGAAAGCCGCAAAAGAAGTTCTTGGAAGAAGAAAAGTTGTTAAGAAGAAACCATGGATCACGGAAGAAGTCTTAGTGCTGATTGAAGAAAGAAGAAAGCACAAGAATGCCAAAACTGAAGAAGGACAGCTTAGCTACAAAAGAATAAGGAACGAAGTAACTTGGAAAGCTAGGAAAGCTAAAGAAATGTGGATGAACAATCTGTGCGAAGATGTACAAAAGAACCTTACCATTGGAAAGGTGGAAGCTGCCTATAGGATAGTGAGGAACCACTTCAAGGAACGGAGCGCAAGATGCAATGCTATAAGGGACAAGAATGGAGAACTTTTGATTGAAAATGAAGACAAAGTGAAGAGATGGAAAGAATATCTCGAAGAGTCATACAACGGGAAAAATCTCAGCACGAAAGTGATTGAAGAGGAAAGCGAAGTCGAGGAGGATGATATGGGAGCATCAATATTGAGATCGGAATTCGACGCAGCAGTAAGGGACCTTCCGATGAATAAGGCTTCTGGAATTGATGATATACCCGCAGAACTGATAAGGAATGCGGGAGAGAGGACATTGGCCCATCTTTATAATGTCATCTGCGACATGTATTCAACAGGAGAAATTCCAAGGGACTCCGAGAAAAACATCATCATTCCTATTCCCAAGAAGAAGAGAGCGGATAAATGCGAAAATTTTAGGACTATAAGCCTGACGACACATGCATTGAAGATATTGACTAGGATCATCTACAGAAGAATAGAACGAAAAGCAGAGGAGTTCCTGGATGAAGATCAATTCGGATTCAGGAAAAGTAAGGGTACAAGGGAAGCAATATTGGCCCTAGGCTGCTTATAGAGAAGAGAATGGAGAAGAACAAACCGACCTTCATTGCATTTGTGGATTTAGAGAAGGCTTCTGACAACGTGGATTGGAATTCAATGCTTGATATTCTAAAAGGAATTGGAGTTTCCTACAATTATCGAAGAATTATCCACAGTTTGTATAACAACCAAGTAGCTGTGATTAAATCTGGACCCAGCTGTGAAGAAAGAAGAATAAGGAAAGGAGTGAGACAAGGCTGTGCACTGTCTCCCGTAATTTTTAATGTTTACATTGAGAGAGCCATCAATGAAGCCAAGGAGAAGTGTTCTGGAGTGAACATCCACGGAGAAAGAATCAGCATGCTACGATTCGCTGATGACATAGCTCTCATAGCAGAGACAGAGAAGGAGCTGAATAAGATGCTAACAACCATGGAAAGGGCAATGACCAGACATCAGCTGAAGATCAATAAGAAGAAAACTAAGATATTGGTGTGCAGCAAAAGAGAAGAGGCGAAAACCAACGTTAAACTAGGAAAACAGAAACTGGAAGAGGTGAAAGAGTTCTGTTACCTGGGGAGCAGAGTAACCAACGATGAATGAAGCAAGAAAGAAATAGTGAGTAGAATAGCCCAGGCAAAGAGGGCATTCTATCAAAAGAAGAATCTACTAACAGCTGGAAATACAAGCTTGGAAGTAAGGAAGCAATTCATCAAAACGTATATCTGGAGCATGTTCCTTTACGGCAGTGAGGCATGATGACAGCAGCGGAGAAGAAAAGGGTGGAAGCATTCGAAATATGGTGCTATCGAAGAATGATGAAGATAAAATGGATCGACCGAGTGACAAATGAAGAAGTCCTAAGAAGAGTGGGAGAAAAGAGAAGTCTGCTGAAAACTATAAAAAGAAGACGGGACAACCTAATCGGCCATATCTTAAGACACGATGGCTTGATGAAGACAATCGTCGAGGGAAAAGTGAACGGGAAAAATGGAAGAGGCAGGCCTCGTATGAGTTACATGGAGCAGGTCGTAAAGGACGTGAAAGAGATGAACTACGTTGGTATGAAGAGGTTGGCCGATAGAAGAATCGAGTGGAGGGCTGCGTCAAACCAATCCTAGGATTGTTGACCCTTGATGATGATGATGATGAAGACCCTTGGCTATGACCCTATATGCTCTACAACTATAAACAAAATGAAGACATCCGCTTATAGCAAAATATCCTAGCCATCACCAAAATTGTTGTATAAGACCACAACATATGGTCAGAGCATATGATAAGGATGTCAAGCAGCTGATTACCACAGAGAGTTTCCAACTATGGATTACCTGGAAAAAGGAATGACAACAGAAGCAATGAAGTGACCAGCTTCCAACCTGAAGCAGAACAAGGCAAATAGCTTAATCCAGGATTTTTTTAGTTATTGATCATGATGAATGATTATTTGTGCTGATGGATAATTTAAGTCTCAATAACATAGACTTGCTTTTAAGCATTCTTCCTTCAACCTTTACCACTTGAAATAGTTTTACCCATTTTCCCCTACTGGTTCAGGATAAGAATTGACCCTTATAAAACTTCATTGGGGCTTACCCAACATTCAAGTAGGAGGGAAAAAATAATGTCAGGGCTGCCCAGGCACACAAGTAAATAGGGTTAAATGGAATAAGGGAGGTCTGAGAATGAATTCGGGACATACCCTATCAACCAGAAGCTACTATAGTACCTATCAACTATAAGCTACTAAGATCACTCTACATGCTGAGCAAGTGTCCACCACCTTTGTTCAATACTCAATTGACCAAACTAGAAAGTTTTATTTTCCCATTAGTGAACAAATAGACCGTCCATGTCTTTTAGGAATGCAAAATTAATGTGTTTTCCCCTGTGATGAAGTATACATGTTCCTTTCTGCAATCTCATATTGTCATGTTCAACTACTCTTTCAGAAAAAAGTTCCAAAAGGATATGAAAATGCTCCGTTTTACTTTTGGTTTCACACTGCATTTATAGAAAATAACAGGTAAGTACTTTTATTAATTTTTTATACAACATATTTCACCTTGAATTAAAAAGAGTTATTGCCTGAAAGTTATTGGATGTATATACATACAATATTGTAATGCTTTTAGGTAATGCATGTATCATTACCTATTGTATAACTTATGATTGTGTAATGGGCTATCCCCATGAATGAATATTACATATTATTCATTTACATGGATGGCCTTAGCATAAGTTAGTTTGTTTATATTGAGAAAATAACCATCTCAAATATTGTATGTACATTTAAATTCTTTGCCTTACTCAGGTAAAAATATCTCTTCTGCAATTCATTTGAAACTCTTTTAAACGCAATAAACTTATCTCTAACTGATTTTCACTGGTTTGCATCCCAATTTTTGGTGTCATGCTCATTTGGAACCCATTTTCACCATATTTTGCAACACATTATCAAACTATTTTTCAACTGATTTTCACTCAATTTTGCTACCGATTTTCAAACTGTTTTACAACTCATATAAAATAAAACTGTGATGCAACTGCTTCTTACTTAAAAACTATTTTGCAACTCATTTCCACTATTTTTAAAATGGATTGTAATTGATTTTCAACTAATTGTCTTCTTTCTCGCAACTCATTTTCCACCTTTTCTTGAGGTCATCTGCAACTGATATGCTTAGTGTTTCAATTTGCAAAGCAATTACAGATGAATTGCAAATGAGCAAAGAAAATCTGCTGAAAATCAGTTTAAAATGTATAGCAAAAGAGATATTTTTACCTGAGTATCTACCTACTTATTTTCTTGTGTAGTTTGGTTGATCAATCCATTTTCTTGCTATAACCATACATTTTTCTATGAACATTAGAACAGTTGCCAAAATTAGAATTTTTTTCTTCATAAATACGGCAAACTATGCATTGTATCAATTTTTCCTGTTATGTCCATTTTCAGTGAATTCCCAGTGCATATGTGAATGAAATGTACACACGATATGGGTGCTCTCATTGCATGAAGATGTGGATTCAGCATTTAGTTTATAATCTTTCTCCAAATGTATCTGAATAATACTGCTGTCAATGCATGAATAAAGATGTTTTTAAGAAATCCAATACATACCCCCAACTGAGAAGAGCAACATATATGAGTTGGGGTTTTTTCACATTAAGAAATGTGTATACATATCTACACACATCATGTTATCCACAAAATCTTCTTTCTTTAAACGTATTTACTTAGGAAATTACAGTAGAATCTCGATAATACGAATTTTCAGTTGAACTTTTATTTGGAAACCCTGAACTCGTACATTAAATAAGTTTTAAATAGGGGAGTGACATTTTGGCATATGTTGTTATCTCATGGAATCTGCTTCTATGCTGAGCTATTAATGCCAATAAGTTACATCCCTGACTGTACCATGTTACACAATGAACACATTGCATGTGAAATATTTTTTTTTGTGAACAACTGTTAACATCCGTTTCCTGCTGATAGAGCTGCCCATGGCAGTTTTTGCATAATCCAAGAGGAGCAATATATTTACCCACTATGTGCTGGCAGTAAAAGGGTTATGCTAGGAATGTGGCTGTAGCTTTGTATTTGAAAGTTTTGCATATTGAATACTCCATTTTTACAGCATGGTCAAATAATGAACAGCTGAAAAAAATCATGTGAAACTCTGCACTGAACATCATATTATTCATGTCAAATTTTCTCTAAATTGAGATTATATTCATGAATTACTAGTAAACATTAATTAATTTTATTTCTTTCAGGCTATACCTCTCCAGAGAAGATTTGGACAACCCACACAAGCGGAAAACTTGGAAAACATTCCGAAAGGGATTTTCAGTTGAACTTTTATTTGGAAACCCTGAACTCGTACATTAATTGAGGAACATGTTTAAATTGTATTCATATTCTTGAAACCACAGTGGACAAGTCCATTCCAGTAATATTGTTGTACATTTTTATTTTTTGTTATAAACTTGTTTTCAAAAATACATTTACTCTATTGTTATAAAATGAGTAATGAATTTTTTCACATTAAGAAATGTGTATACATATCTACACACATCATGTTATCCACAAAATCTTCTTTCCTTAAACGTATTTACTTAGGAAATTACAGTAGAATCTCGATAATACGAAGTCAGCAGGACCAGAAAATCTGACCTTCGTATTTCCGAACATTTTCAATAAATCGTGAAAATTTTTTATCTTTGCTTCCTCTAACTTTTGTTGTCTTCGGCAACATTGTATTCCTTTTTGGTCATTGTTCGTGAAAGCATTCATATAAGATGCCTTTTTGTCATACACTGTATCACATGTCTTTAAAGATAGTAAAATAAATACCCAGTTGATGACAAATGGGGCGTGATTCGGCATATTTTCCGCATCGTCTCCTCAAGGATTATATGACGGCCGGAGAGTCTGGGTTTATGGTGCATGGGGAGAAAAGGGTCTGGTTGTGGAGAGGGAAGGTCCTAGTTGCGTGCGTACCTTTATCTGTCTAGCTGAGCTTGAAGGGGGGAGGGGGTGGGGGAATGGTGACATCCATTGCCCACGGGTGGGTTTTCGAGGGAGGTAGGGGGAAGGGGATGGTCTAGAGATACCAGAGTGCGAGAGGAGGGCTCGAAGACCCAGCCATAATCAAAGGACGCCGCATCCCTGACCCTCCCCATTCCACTCAGCACCCAAAGGTTCAAATCAGCCACCCCAGGATTGCCCAGAAGAAGAGGAAGGAACATCACAGTTGTTCCATGACTCCATCCACCCACCCCCTTCCCACTTTTTCCTTCCCCCTTCAAGCTCAGCAAGACAGATACAGATAAGCCCGCAACAGGACCTTCCTTCTCCACAACCAGACCCTTTTCCCCTCGCATCATAACCCATAACTCCCCGGCCATCATAATCCTTACCCCCACCATGACAACCCACCCAAATTCCTAATGGCATCATCCATCCTCACTTAACCCGTCCATGCTACAAGATTTTGGTGTGGACAGCCCCTTCACAGAGAGCTGAGCTAGAAGTGCTCACCTTAAAGGATGAGGTAGGGTTCACGGAGAGTTTGAACTGATATAACTGACATTCCAGGCGCACGGCAATGAGCATGGAATATGCCGTCACACACAAATTTCAATCACAAGAGAACAGTGTACATTAGGGAAATGTTGGTAACAGTTAAAATAAAAAATAAACACTCCATAGGATAAATAATGGCATTAACGATTACTACGATTTCCACATTACTCAAGGTCTAAATGATATGTGGAGATATATGCAGAGAATGATCGGGAGAGGTGGGCATACGTAGGAAATGAGTGCACTAGCAGTGTACATTACATACACGATTTGAGACCCTTGGGTGAATTCTAATGAGACTTTTGGCTTGGGGACATGGTATTTTACACATTTAGGTGTTTCTGATTCCCCTGATTGAGGGGTTAGATGGCAGAAGGAACAGTTTTATCTCAATCTCACCCCAATAAAGACATTTCATTAAGGTTCTTAGAAGATTTGAAAACAAGAACTTAGAAAATCAATGATTAGATCTTAGGAGCAAGGGTGTATCCTTGCTGCCTACTCATATCAATTCACCACGTAAAAAACAAAATTTTTTTCAATGCCACACCATACATCGGCAAACTTTGGGAAATGCTGGAAATTTTCTTCGGAAAAGGGATAAGAACCAGAGATTAAGTACCTGCCTTTATAATTGGAGTGATTCAAAGCACAGTCTCTAGCATAGAGCTGTGTATTATTTTAATGTATTAAATCTCAATCCAATATTTTTTAGAATTGAAATTTTAGCATCAGATAAATAGGAATGGCAATATCCAATAAATGAATAATGAGTAGGTACCACTACTCCAATATACAAAATTGAAATTATTCAGATACTTACATATACTTAATTAATTAGATCAGAGCTCATGATGGAAGCTATCATAGTGACCACAGCAACCAGTGTGCCACCGCCAATGAATCTTCATTAGGCTGGGACAGTAAAATCTACACACATACTCGCAACTCTATCTCTCCGGAGAAAATGTACTCATAATTAACTCCTGCATGGCCCTTAGTGACAGGAATAAAGACTATTGGCCATACAGACAGAGCCTGGCACACCAGAACCCCTGGCCAAACACCATCCACCTCTACTCAGTACTATAAACAGCATGTTTGCTTTACTATTTACATATTTTTTTAAAAATTGTGAAGTTCAGACTAGAATATAATTACTAATCCTTTTCATGTGTGATATGTAATGCATATTTGGTGAGAATTCACCCCCTACCACACACCTTTATGGTGGCTTGCAAGGTGTATTATGTTCATGTAGTTATTGCCACATGAAATTTGTTTCCTTCATCACTTTTTTCAGCCATTTAATTTCAAAATACACACCGCAGCTATAAATATAATTTATTTGGACTATTGAAGAAAAATTGAATAACCAATATTTCAACACTCCAATATTGAACCCCAATATACAATGCCCATCACTGATATTATCATCACAACCAATAACTCCGGATTTTGGTTATTGAATACCTACTAACTTGGAACACCTCCCTAGCTCTTCCCTACCCTATGTCAGCCCAATTGAGATAACATGCTCTGCTCACATGCACTACGATAATGCAATTCATCAGACAGGCATTCACAGCACTCATAAGCAGTACAGCTTTACCTAAAGAACTGGTAGAATGTAACAAATTATAGTTAAATTCAGCATAGACAATCATCACCTAAATTCAGCATTGATAATTACCACCTAAAAAATCACTAAATGGGCCAAGACAAGGCCATGGAATACTTCGACATACAACCAGTCAACGACCGCACTTTTAACATGCCGCTGAGTAACACCATCATATGCCCCTTGTACTATGACAAAAACGTGTACATACCGTTCAATAAAACTGGGCAACATGAGGATTGCCCAAAAATGCGTTATTCGTGTCGAGAAACACTGAAAATCCAGAGATTCACAAAGGACTCACGTGTTTATTGAAGTATATTATCAATGCTAAACATTCCTTTTCCTATATTAAAGTTTACCTCTTGAAACATAGGCTCCATACAGATCCCCTACAATCACATATCAAGAATCTAGCATGCTCGAAAGTACTCGGGACACTCAGAAGATCGAAACCCTGGGAAGTTAAACCCATGAAACCGACATGCGCACAACATTCATGAATGTTCTTGGTGTTCTGGAAATCTAGGCCATTCTGGAAATAAAAATGGATTATATTCATTGCCTTTAAGCGGAAATACCCGACCAATATACACTTTCAGACCTCAACATTTGAAACATTCCACGTTCATGTCTTGACTACGGAAACTAACTCCAATTATACTAAATTTATCAACTGATTTCCACGAGGCCCATTCCACTTTCGGCAATGTTAAACGTTCGAAGCAAGGATTCTATACTCAGAATCAAGGTTCAGAGCAAGCAATAAAGACAGTTGATATTTTGTTTCATTTCTCAATTGCAAAAGAATAATTCATTAAAACGCATGGACACATCCCTCCCTCCATCACAAGAGACCATGTGCTTCATTTCTCAAATTCCATGTGCTTTATTAGTTTCTCTAAATAAATAAAAACAAGTCCTCTGAATATTATAGGTACACGTGTGTACACCATACATGCGTGCTCGTGTCATTTGAATGCCCACATTGCCCTAGTATTCCTTCGGCAATGCACGAAACGCGAATGACTAGAATTTATAATAATTAGGTAACAAATATTCTACATCACCACCTTGGAAATAATTCTGTCATTAAGTGACCTACCCTAAAACCGTTTTTTAAAAACTAGTGTAACCGGAATTGATCATAAATCCAAAAGTCGACATCAAAACTAAGCAGGGTAAATGCGTAGGGATGTTACTTTCCATACATACATCTTACACTCCCATTTGCAAGCAAGGTGTATTGAACTTCAATTATAAATACTTGACTCTCGATGCATGGTGATTAAATCTCCATTATTTATGGGTAAAAATTGTCCTAGATTGGCAACCTGGATCGCAATTAGTTATTTAAGAAGATGCATTTTCTTCACACTAAAAGCATTGTTATATGCCTCAGTTTCCTCTAAATTATCAAGAAGCAAAAACTGACAGTGGGCATAATCGATGAAAAAAATTAACAAAATAAATGTGGTCACACTGACTACATCCGGGACTCGTAAAATCTTTAGCCGGCTCAAGGGCGCCTAGTGCTCTGGAACGTTCTCGAACTTTCGAGAAGAATACTGCCGCTACCGGAAATACAGAATATTGAAGTGAAAACAGCTACCTTTTGCATATACAAAATTACACTGTATACAGCTGGCCCCATTAAAGCATTTATATGCCTTATAAACTTAAATATTTTAACACATAGTTCTTTTTAATGAAATTTTTATGATCTATGTTAACTATTGATATGCCAATGAAAATAAGATTCACATTGATAGAATGTTCTCGCGGGAGGGCGGAGCTTATTCCGGAAGTGCAGTTGGACTCCACAGTTCGAGAAAGATCTGCTCGAAAGGCTTTATACGCGAGCGGGAGCGCGTGCCGGGCGTCATTTCTGATTCAATCGCTGTGTCTAGCAGTGGTGTGAAGGAAGTTCCGAGGTCGAGGATTGATTTTGTGTTCAGCATTGTGAAGTCTTGATAATATATCAAAGTATGTCGGTTATTTATACTCTTTTAAGTGTGAATGTATGTACGGGGTTGTTATTTTAGGGTGTTAACCGAATTTCACGTAATTTGCAGATGCCCGAGGACGTGCAGATGCAGCCTGAGGCCGAGGTGGAGACCTTTGCATTTCAAGCTGAAATTGCTCAGCTTATGTCATTGATCATCAACACCTTCTACTCTAACAAAGAAATATTTCTTCGGGAGTTAATCTCAAATTCATCTGATGTAAGTAGTTCACTAATGCAAGCACTCTGTATTCGGTACTTTTTTTTTTAGAATTTCGCATTTTGACAATGAATGTTGTTTGCCTTTCAGGCTTTGGATAAAATCCGGTATGAAAGTCTCACCGATCCATCTAAGCTTGAGAGCGGAAAAGATTTGTTCATCAAGATCATTCCAAACAAGAATGACCGAACTCTGACCATCATTGATACGTAAGTACATCTAGGCATACTTGTTTGAATGTCGATGAATATGAAAGTTATTTATTATTTTGATTCTAATGTCTTCTATTGTATCATACAACAGGGGAATTGGTATGACCAAAGCCGATCTAGTCAACAATCTTGGAACTATCGCAAAGTCTGGAACAAAGGCTTTCATGGAGGCGTTGCAGGCCGGAGCTGATATTTCTATGATTGGTCAATTTGGTGTTGGGTTTTACTCTGCTTACCTGGTCGCTGATAAGTATGTATCATTCATGCTATCAATGGGAAAGCATTAGACGTGTCCGTTAAGATAATGAATTAATGTAAGACTTCTAAACTTTCAGAGTTGTGGTAACATCGAAACACAATGACGATGAGCAGTATACTTGGGAGTCTTCCGCCGGTGGTTCGTTTACCGTCCGTCCGGACGCTGGAGAACCAATGGGCCGTGGAACGAAGATAGTTCTCTATGTGAAAGAGGACCAAGCAGAGTTCTTGGAGGAGAGGAAAGTCAAGGACGTGGTGAAGAAGCACTCTCAATTCATTGGTTACCCCATCAAGTTGATGGTAGAGAAGGAACGTGACAAGGAGGTATCAGATGATGAGGAGGAGGAGAAGAAAGAGGAAGAAGAGGAGAAGGAAGATGACAAGAAGCCAAAGATAGAGGACGTAGAAGACGAGGACGAAGAGGGTGGAGATAAGAAAGGGAAGAAGAAGAAGACTGTCAAAGAGAAGTATACAGAGGATGAGGAGTTGAACAAAACTAAGCCCATCTGGACCCGTAATCCCGATGACATTAGCCAGGAGGAATACGGCGAGTTCTACAAGTCTCTCACAAATGATTGGGAAGACCACTTGGCTGTCAAGCATTTCTCAGTGGAAGGACAGCTGGAGTTCAGAGCGTTGTTATTCGTTCCCAGGAGAGCTCCGTTTGACTTGTTTGATAACAAGAAGAGGAAGAATAATATCAAGCTCTACGTGAGAAGGGTCTTTATCATGGACAACTGTGAAGATCTGATCCCAGAGTACCTTAATTTCATCAAGGGGGTTGTCGACTCGGAGGACCTACCATTGAACATTTCCCGAGAGATGCTTCAACAGAATAAAATTCTTAAGGTAGTTATTTTGAAATGTACAAGTTTTATGCGGGACAATAAGTTCTCATTTCTTGTGTCTTATTCTTAATGATTTGTTTTATCTTTAGGTTATCAGGAAGAACCTGGTGAAGAAGTGCTTGGAGTTGTTCGAGGAGCTTGCAGAGGATAAGGAGAACTACCGTAAATGCTACGAGCAATTTGGGAAGAACTTGAAGTTGGGAATCCATGAAGACAGTCAGAACCGCAAGAAACTGAGTGAGCTCCTCCGATATCACACTTCAGCCTCCGGTGATGAGGCATGTGCCCTGAAAGACTATGTTGGGCGAATGAAGGAGGGCCAGCAAAGCATTTACTACATTACTGGTGAAAGTCGGGAACAAGTGGCAAATTCAGCGTTCGTGGAAAGGGTGAAGAAACGTGGATTTGAAGTTGTATACATGACAGAGCCCATCGATGAATACGTTGTGCAGCAGCTCAAGGAGTATGATGGTAAGTCCAACATCTGTGACAAATTTGCATCGGCTTATCTGTTGTGTAATGCCCATCATTGTTGTTCACCGTGAAATCCTTCAATATTGCAGGTAAAACCTTAGTGTCTGTGACAAAGGAAGGTCTGGAACTCCCAGAAGATGAGGAAGAGAAGAAGAAGAGGGAGGAAGACAGAACAAGGCTGGAGGCGCTCTGCAAAGTTATGAAAGATATTCTTGATAAGAAGGTGGAGAAGGTAGTTGTGTCCAACAGGCTAGTCTCCTCTCCATGCTGTATTGTCACCTCTCAGTATGGCTGGACTGCTAATATGGAAAGAATAATGAAAGCACAAGCTCTGAGGGATGCTTCAACGCTTGGGTACATGGCTGCTAAGAAGCACTTGGAGGTCAACCCTGATCATCCTGTCATTGAATCTCTTAGGAAGAAGGTTGAAGCTGACAAACATGATAAGGCTGTGAAGGACCTTGTCTTGCTCCTGTTTGAGACTGCCCTGCTGGCTTCAGGATTTTCCCTGGAGGACCCCCAGGTAAATGAAGGGTACTAGGGTATTTCCCTGATTGTCAGTAGTAATTAAACGACTTAACTTTTTTTGCTTTTAACGATTTAAACTAGTAGTTTAACGACGATACTTGACTCTCGTCTAGTTAAAATAAGTTCTTTTAAAGTCAAAATTTAATTAATTTTTAATTAGTATGAAGTGGTACTGTTACAGAAATGAATTTGTCTAGACTTGATATGAAATGTTATCAGGGATTGTGGGTGGAAAGCACTGAGATAATTGGTGTAGCAAATTTTCTAATGAATTATTGTATCCACAGGTCCATGCTGCCAGGATTCACAGGATGATCAAGCTGGGTCTAGGAATTGACGAGGATGATGCAGAGGAAGAAATGAGTGCTAGTGGTTCTGAGGAGAAGAAGGATGAAGAGATGCCTCCTCTGGAAGGTGACGCTGAAGATGCATCAAGAATGGAAGAAGTTGATTAGGCTGTGGTGTAGTTAGTTATTTGGACTACTTTACAATTTCACCTTCATTTCTTTCATTCACATTCCTATTCATTCATAAATCAGTATTTGCCCAGTTGGCCATTGTGTGGCCCAAGAAGTGGTGGGTACTAGTTGCCATTTGTTTGTGATTTATGTGATGCAAACGTTTCTTTAAGTGTAAGCCCTCTCATTTGAGAATTATTTAATTGAAGTTTTGACTAATGTCTATTGAAGTTTGTTCTTAATAAAAGTGTTATTTATATATCTCTTGTTAGTAACTTGTCTTGGCAAAGGAGTCTACCCAAAAACCCAAATTCTTTAGTTAAAGCTGTTAAGTGTAATGGTGTCCAACTTGTAATAATCTATTCGTGGATCGAGTAGACTGAACTGATTATTCTTGTTCAAATGTCAATTGAGGTTCTTAACCCTATGGAGTTTTAACCCTTATACTGCCAGTGGGCCGATATATCGGCCCTCTATGGTTGTGCGAAAACTGCCAAGGGCCGATATATCGGCTCACTTACATAAATCTTTCGTAACATCACGTCTTTGTAATGGTTACAATCCCTTCAAATCAGAGACAGCATGAATAATTTTTTCATCCTCTTAAAAAGTGAAATATATGATCAAAATTGAGAAAAATAAAAATTCGTATATTAAAATTAAGTGCTTCAAATATATAATTTAATGAGCTTGCCCATTGGCTGGGCTTAATGGGCTTGGCAATTTTCGCACAGTCTACTTTAAAGGGGCTGGCAGTAAAAAGGTTAAGGAACATTTCCAAATAAAGGCTGGATAGTGGTGGGAGTGATTGGATGTAGGATTTAGGGGCTCTACGAAGCTTTAAAATGAGGAACTTAATAACTAGTGTACTGGTCATGAAAAGTACTGTAGGTATATCTTGTCTGCTACGGAATGTTAGTAGTTTTCTGCTTGACAATTTGGTATTTGTTCAGAGATGCTCTTTCAATAAGTGAAAGAAATGTAGAACAGAGGGATATAGTTAATCATGGTTTCTCGTAAGTAGTGGTGGCTAATTCACTATGTATTGTTACAATCCTTACATGTTACAGTGTAATTATTGGTAGCACAGTTCTTACATGCATTGGAGGAAGTTCACCCTTGCTGTTGCCTATACATTTTTATCACAGTGACTGATTATTTATTTGCACTGCTTGCTGTAACTGCGCTATTCATGATATGAATTCTGAGAGGTCTCGGTGGTTAATTATGACCCTTTCATATTATGCCCATGGGCGTAGCTAGGGGGGTCCCTGGGGGGGCCCGGCCCCCCCCAGAAGGCTCGTGGCCCCCCCCAGAAAAATTTGACATATCGAAATTGTGGTGGCCACGCTTCACACAGCGCTGGCAACCGCTCGCCACAGCCACAGCACGGCGTGCCGTGCGGCGGTGGTGCGGTCCCTTTGGCCCCGTTCACACTACTAGGTTGGAAAGCCAGTAACCCGTGCCTATATGCTAGTAACTTGAGTATCAAGTTCGTCCTATGAATGCAGGTTGGAGAAACGCTGGTAAACTGATTTTACCAGCCTTGAGTTGCTAGGTTTGGCGCAGGTTACCTGAATTTGTGGATTTCGAATTTCTGGAAAAATCAGGGAATCCTCGTATCAGTCAGGGAGAAACTGGGATAGGAAATTCTCCTTAATTTTCTACCATTATGTTTATCGGCCAGTCTTTCCCACTCTTTATTTCACCAAGTAAAACTAATGTCCGTCGCTGACGTGCATGGAATAAGCTCCATAGCCGTAAGCCGTAGTAATTCGTGGAGCATTCAGTAGTGAATCTTAGAGTTATTTAGTTATGAATCAGACTTACAATCCCTTTTGTATATCCGTGTTGCGATATTTGCCTAGTTGTGCTAAAATTCATGATCACAATGTATTTCGCTCATCACAAGGAATTCGAATCTATGTTGTTCTGAAAATTTTACCTCTCTTTTTTTTTAACTTCCGAGACTCAGGCCGAGAGGTAGCGGGAGCACACTAGCTCGTAGTAAATACATTCTTGCAGATTCCCATACTCCCCTTCGTGAGACAAGAAGAGCCCTCCTCCCCTCCCCACCTTTCATAGCAAATAGTAAATAGCTCGTAGTAAATACATTCTTGCAGTTCTAAAAACACTATTCTTATTAAAATAGTAATACAAGTATGATCTCATGTGTAACCATAATCTTAGGCAAGATCATCTTCTATTCCCATACTCCCCTTCGTGAGACAAGAAGAGCCCTCCTCCCCTCCCCACCTTTCATAGTAAATAGTAAATAGCTTGTAGTAAATACATTCTTGCAGTTCTAAAAACACTGTTCTCATTAAAATGGTAATACAAGTATGATCTCATGTGTAACCATAATCTTATGCAAGATCATCTTCGATTCCCATACTCCCCTTCGTGAGACAAGAAGAGCCCTCCTCCCCTCCCCACCTTTCATAGTAAATAGTAAATAGCTCGTAGTAAATACATTCTTGCAGTTCTAAAAACACTATTCTTATTGAAATGGTAATACAAGTATGATCTCATGTGTAACCATAATCTTATGCAAGATCATCTTCGATTCCCATACTCCCCTTCGTGAGACAAGAAGAGCCCTCCTCCCCTCCCCACCTTTCATAGTAAATAGTAAATAGCTTGTAGTAAATACATTCTTGCAGTTCTAAAAACACTATTCTTATTGAAATGGTAATACAAGTATGATCTCATGTGTAACCATAATCTTATGCAAGATCATCTTCGATTCCCATACTCCCCTTCGTGAGACAAGAAGAGCCCTCCTCCCCTCCCCACCTTTCATAGTAAATAGTAAATAGCTCGTAGTAAATACATTCTTGCAGTTCTAAAAACACTATTCTTATTGAAATGGTAATACAAGTATGATCTCATGTGTAACCATAATCTTATGCAAGATCATCTTCGATTCCCATACTCCCCTTCGTGAGACAAGAAGAGCCCTCCTCCCCTCCCCACCTTTCATAGTAAATAGTAAATAGCTTGTAGTAAATACATTCTTGCAGTTCTAAAAACACTATTCTCATTAAAATGGTAATACAAGTATGATCTCATGTGTAACCATAATCTTATGCAAGATCATCTTCGATTCCCATACTCCCCTTCGTGAGACAAGAAGAGCCCTCCTCCCCTCCCCACCTTTCACGCTCATTGAATCCCCTTACCAACCTCTCGAAGCAATTTAGTCAAGTCACAAAACACCTCAAATATGATATATGATGCTGCCGTTGCTAATTGCCTCCTTCTTCACTTGCAGACTGAGCAAACATCGTGCCTTGACGGCGCGTAATAATTTTTCTTAAGATCAAAACGTTGTAACTCCCTTCACGATTGAGATAAGGAAATGATTTTTCACTAATTTAGCAGGCGACTACGTTTTACCTTACAAAAATTCAAATTTTTGACCTTAAGATATTTAAATCAGAATAACAACCTGAACAACAAAAAAATTTTGAGCAGTGCCTTAACTACTGCAGCCCAACAGTTCAGAACGAAATAATAGAAGTTGTAGCCGGTCTAACTCTTCAAGAAATTATAAAGGAAGTGCGTTAGTGTGGGTTTTATTCATTGATGGTTGATGAAGCCAAATGTTACAAAGAAGAACGGTTGTCAGTAGTTTTGAGGTAAGAGGATTGGAGCCGATCGAAAGGTTTCTGGGTTTCTTAAATTGTTCCACAGCAAGAGATTCCGAGTCGCTAAGCCAAATGATTCAAGATTTTTTAACTAAATACAGCTTGGACGATATACCAATGATTGGACAATCATACGATGCTGCCAACGTAATGTCAGGAAAGAATGCAGGTCTCCAGGTGAAAATGAAAGAGTTACACCCACAGGCAATTTATATCCACTGCTTAGCTCACAAAGTAAATTTGGACGTTTCTATTCCTGCAACGATAACCAGTCAGCTTACATTTTCTTCAATACTCTTGAAGCCCTCCATATGCACTATTCACAACCTGATAATCATGCCATCTTAGCAGAGATTCAAAAGAAGCTAGGAATTAAGGGTGGGAAAGAAATGGGGAGCTTAAGTAGTACAAGACGGTGCTGCCGTTACACAAATTGTAACATTGTAATAAATAACTTCAACGCAATCAATGAAGCCCTTGAGGAGGAAATCAACGCTGCACGAGATGGGAGTATGGTGGAGGCCATCGGTTTGTTGAGATCTATCCCAAAACCTGTTTTCGTTGTTAATCTTTTCGTAATCCACTCAGTTTTATCGGTGACCAACGTGCTGAGTAAGTATTTGCAAGGCTCAGATGCGACGCTCGGGAGAGCAAGTTAAATTATTGCCAGCATTCAAACAACTTTTGCAGAGATCAGAAATGATTTTGATGGTTTATAAGCTGAGCTAGTAGAATTTGCGAACAACAACGACATTTTGCTAGAGTCTGTGTCTGTCTCAAAGAAAAGAAGGCAGCAGCCATCCGCAATAATGAGCGATTACTATGTTGAAACTACCGTAGGAAAAAGCCAGCTGACCGACCTACCATCTGACCAACCCCAACACTTGAGATTACTGGAAAATTAATGTGTAAAACAGGGTTTTGGATAATGTTATTTCACATTTTCAGCACAGGTTTGAGTCCGTTCCCCTGGCAAAGGCAGCGGGTGCCTTTACACAGTTGAACTAAACTGAAGCTGAAGATTTCATTAATAATTACAAAGAAATTTTGAATATTGATACCCATTCCTTAAATGCCGAGGCAACACTATTGAGAAATATATTAAAAAACAAGGAACTAAAGGTCAAACTTAAAAATGTCTGAGCAGAAATAAATGAAGATATCATGCCAAATATTTACAGACTTCTCCAAGTAGCAATCGGCCTGCCCGTCAGCTCGGGTGGATGTGAAAGAAGTTTCTCAGTCATGCGAAGAATCAAGTCGTGGGTTCGGTCTACAACCGGCCAATCAAGATTTTCAAATCCATCCATTCTTCACATCGAAAAAAAAATTGTTAAAGAAAGGGTTCCTAGCACTACCATCATTGAACATTTTTGTCAAAAAAACAGAAAATTTTAAACCAAATTTTTTGTTTCTTTCCTTTGTTTTCACTTAAATATTGAAGTTGTGAGTATTTAATTTATTAGCAGATTACCATCCCAAAGTTTACTATGATCCCTCTGAAAACGTGTGAATCCTCGGTGAAAATAAAAGGTATTTTATTTTCCAACTCTGTGTGATCATTTTCTAGTCCACAACAATCCCGTTCAGTAATTTACAAAATGTCATCAGCAATTAGGCTTAATTTCAGTTCTGAGAAGGTTAAGTAAAAAAAAATTTCCGGGGGAGAAACACCCCCTCTTGAAGTGGGGGTACCCCCCAGAGGTGGTCCCATGGGTGGAGGGTGGGTGGTCCCATGGCCCCCCCCAGCCAAATTCCCTGGCTACGCCCACGATTATGCCTACTGGGCATCCCTTAAGGAGCCCATTATCAAAAGCAGTGGTTGAGAAACTGAAATGCATTGCAAAGGAATTAACAATGGTAAGGGTAGCGGGTTATGGTGCCAATAGGAGGGTAGTATATTTCAATAACTTCCGATTCAGCTGGAGAAAAATATAGGGCAGGGCTGCCCACTTTGAATGCGCTGCACAGTGAACCCGTGCAAGGTGCAAACAATGACAGTCGTGCACACGAAGGGAGGACTCTTTCTAAGGCTGGGTGGTTTTTGGTGCACTGGTTCGGATGTTTTCGTAGACAACAATGGCAAGACCTTCGCAATGCTTGGAATAGAACCGAAAGAAACAGTATTTTCAACGTAAATTACACATTTCTAGATACATAGACGACAAAGTGTAAATCGGTTACAAAAATAAAGTGTAAATATATTCATATTAAATAAAGAATGAAAGAAATCGATCAATATTTTACTGAGCAAAAGGAAAAACTCAAGCGCTACCATAAATTGAAAAAGTCCATTTAAACCAATGTCAACACAATTGGCATCAGAAATCGAACCTGGGCCCTCAGCCTTTTTTTAAAATAGCCTATAGCACCTTCTAGTGTACACACTAGAATCCTATAAAATATCAGTTCAATTGGTTACGTAGTTTTTGAGGAGATGCGTAACATAGAACTGTATATCAGGGCTACCTAGCGTGCATGCACCGTGCAGTTTTGCACGTTTATTTTCCAGTGTCTGGGCAGCCCTGATAAAGGTTTTAAATAGGTTCTAAATGAATACGTGATAGGGATGTTAACTTTGTTATTGGAGGCGTCAATATTCACATGAAATCACATTGGGACTTTCATTTATTGAAAATATGTGATTTCATTCTTACAAGAAGTAATGTAACTCCTGTGGAAATAGCCACAGCATATTCGTATGGGAATTTCAGAAATTTGCTAGGAGAGAAATTTTAATACTGCCTATGCTCCTGTATTTCCAGGCTAGGAAGCCAACTTCATTCACACCATTGCCTAGATTACCTTCTCTTGCTGTGAATGTCTAAAATAGACCTAAGTATATGCTCCCTTGAATTGTCTAGTAATCTCTAAATCTTCTTTCATCATAAGAAATCCCCCCTCAGAGGTGATTATGGTGGTCTTACTGCTGTTTTAGGGTAATGGTGGTTATTCCCTTGTATTCGAACCCATGTACAGAAATCACAATCTCGGATGAGGGATCAGCATCTCATCCGTGATCTCATTATGGATTATTCATCTCCCACAAGTTAACAATTACATTCCTTCCCTAAACCATGCTAAAAGAGGCTAGTATGTCTTGCACATTCAGTGGCGGGGAATGGAGAAAAAAGGGAAGTTACCTTCTGAATTGCTTATATTATGGAATAGAGAACTGTATTTTTGATAAACATCAAGAAATTAATAAATGGCCAGCATAAAAGGAGTTGCGAATGGGTAGCTAGATAGTTTCCAACACCTTGAATGCCATTGAATAATTAGCAGCTCACCTTGAAAACTGGGAAAGAGATATTGATTTCATGTGGATCATGAAAACCAGGAATTTTTCATACTGACTTTGACTGAAAATTTGGTGATGATTATCAAAAAACTAACCTTGAAAGAAATGCAAATTCATGAAAAATAGAAAATTAATATGTTAATTTCAGTAAACCTAAGTATGGTATACCTGATGAGATGTATGTTCTTAACTCATTTTATGCTGATTTAGAGGAATATTTTTCTAGTTTTGAATGACTTGTTACTTACAGCTATGCAAAATAGAAAACACAATGCCGGTAGCTTAACGTAATTTTCTATTTTTCATTACATGACTTGCAGCACTTTTTTCATAAATTTACATTTCAATGCGTACAACATGAGCATTAATTACGGGAAATTGCTGTAACTTTCTATGTAAGTTAATATCATGAGTTATTTATATTTAATAATCCACTAATAAAGTTAAAATTTACCTTCCCATGAAATGGAATAACTATCTTGAGGACACCTTTTTTTTCTTATTCAGGTTGAAGATTTTAACCCTAAAATAAGCCTTGAAAAGAAGAATTCTTCTTTTTGACTTTAATGTACACCATGAATTCAGATTCAGTTGCAGTAAAGAAGGGTAAAGTGAAACAGGATATCAAGATAAATACAGAAACCATTCCTTAATTTATTTCATAAAAAGTAATCAACATGGTACAATATGTATGATAAACATACAAAGAATAACCACAGTTTAGGTAAGGACAGAAAACTTAATGCTGATCAGATTACAACCATTATGCATGCTATCAGCTTCAAATTTGTCCTTCCAGATTTTTTTATTACAAAAGTTCAAAGAGGGCAATTTACCTCTCAATGATTACTCAATGTCACAAGAGACCAAACTTGATGAGAACCTTTACATATGGGTTGGGCCATAACAGTAGAAAAGGTATTGCTTGATACACAATCTGAAATTCTTTCCGGGGACAGAGTTATGGCCAGAAAAAATAAAGAAAAGTGGTCCCAGAGTTGATTGCTTAAGGGATACAATGCAATAAAAGTGGAAATATAGTGAGCATTTTACTGAGAGGTGTACAGAAAATGATATAAGAAGAGATTTATATCAGGAATGACATGAGGTTACATTTGTAGGCACATTCCAAATTCAAAACCTGCACCACAACTCCATTAAAAAGTTTTTAAAAAAAGTAATGAATGGAAAGGATAAGTGGATATAATCCTTCACAGAATGACTTATGACCTTAAGCAGATGCTATTGAGTTACTGGCACTTAGACTTTGAACAGAATAACACTGATACATTAATAAGCCAATCCATAGCACCTTGATAATTCTTAAAAACAAATTGGGACATTAAAGGAATACATAATTTAGGTTGAATTTAAAAAAGGTACATGTGATTACATTACAGTTTTATATGGAGGAATTAATGCCAACCTATCACCTCCTTCCATTCACAACTCTATTCCATCTAAACATAGGAAACTTATCTCTAAAGTCAATGTAATGAAGTACAAAAACCATGGAAAAGTAGAAAGAGGATTTGAAGAACAATTCAAGTTATGAATATAAAATACTCCCACACAACCTGGGAGGTAGAAAATGTCCATTATTACATAACACCTTTTGTGGCATTAAAATGAGAGCAATACATTTCCTTATTACAACATAAGAAACTGTATTCTTTGTCTGAGAGGAAGGATACAAGAAATTGGCATTGATGAACAAAAGGTAATCAAAATAAGCCATCAGTAATGTATGTTCATTGACATTAAAACTTATCAGTCAAATGTAAGAACAGAGGCTAATGAGGGCATGAATTCACTGATTTTCAACTAACATCATGTAAATTGTTCCCTCAGGGTACAAAATACTGAAGAATATTGTTTCCTGTATATATAGTTGGGGCAAAAACCCCCAGTCTGTTGGGTATATACCTCAATTGTATCACCGTCTTCCATCTCCAGGTGAGATGGAGTGTCTGCTTCAGTAATAGGCTGGCCATCAAAACGGAAACGTGCTATCTCTTTTGCTAGACCCTGAAAAGAGATGAAAAATTTAAATCAACATTTGACTTTGACAAGTCATTAGACAGAGTCATTAGAAAAAGACATTATGGTTCCTTGACACCAATGTTGCTACAGGATTGAGCAAAACTAGGTTATGAAGGATATGCATAAAACAGGAAGAACATCGACATTCACACGAGGCTCCTATCTTAAATAAGATGAAACAAGGAATTTAACATAGGATCCTTGAATTCAACTAAATATACCTTCATCTTCAGGCAGTATTACATTCAGAGCAAGGACATAAAAAATAAACAAATTATGTCATTGACAGTAACATTAAAGAAGAAAGTTTTGACTTAAGAAGACCTGAAAGAAGTCTTTCATCAAATGCATGATTAAGGTACCAGTCTTGAGAACTTAAGCCCCTCAGGAAATGGTACTAAGTGGGCTAAAGATCTTGGGTCATCCTTTTCATAGAAATGAATTGTTTTGTGGATTCTGAAGTCATAAAAGATGCAGGCAATACTGAACTGTTGACCCATGATGATAACAATGAAGAAAAATATTATATTTGAGAGGTTTCAATATATTTAATGGTAGTAAGAGGATAAGAGACATCCTATGTGGAGAGGAAACAGCCAGGAGGGCCTTTTTTTAAATCTCCTAACATTCATAGACTACTGATGATGAACATTAGCTATTAAAAATCCTTGCTAAGTAATAACTTTGGTGCAGGCAAAAGTTGTCAAAAATATCAATTGGGGATCTCTAAGGAGATACTCAGATGAAATAAATTTTGTTCTTGGCTCCCTGATTGAGGTCATACATTACACACCAAGTTTGCAATTAATGGACATGGTTTGGGAGTCTTCATAAGAAAAATGCTCAATGAATTTTAATCTTGATTAACTGAAAACTGTCATAACCAAATCATGTATGCTATGAACTAAAGAAATGCATACCTCCAAAAGAATTGCAAGCTCAAAGGCCATTTTTCTACTTTAAATGCTGAACATGAGAGAGTATAACATGGATCTCTCATATTTCTGACATGTTTATATTAACCTTTAAACACCGGATCAATCTGTTCTTTAAAATCTCTCCCTGCTGGATTTAGTGGCCGCAGGAATTTAAATAGCCAAAAATGTCACTTTCAGTATTTAAAGGTTAATATATACGAATATTTATGACATGTGGTTTTCTCTGCAGCACTTTCACAAGCTACTGTGAAAAAAATTCCATGGGATTTGATCGTCATTTTTCAGTTAAAGTATGGAAACTTGGACATAAAGCAACATTGTAAGAATTTCCTTTGTTACTGTACAAAACAATGTGCAAATCTCACTAACCCTTAATGCAAAATATTGAACAGGAATGAAACTTGAAATGTGAAATAATCCCACTGCCTGCTTCCCTCATGAAACTGTCCGGCTTCAAATGCTCAAATCAAGAGAGTAAGTAGTAGTAAGGTTTTAACAGCATAATTTATCAGAAAGGAGGGATTTGGAGATTTACATTTCATTTACACATACATGATTTCTTGGGAACCTTATCATTTTAAAGGAATATTGGCAACCATTAAGTAATGGTTTACTTTAAGCCTACTACATTGAAATAACTATTTTATAGCCCCCATACATTGCTACAAAGTCAGATGAATTAATTCTGACAGATACATTCCACAAGCATTGTGGCCCATGAAGTATAACTAAATACTCTAAAATTATAAGCCAATAATTTATCCTCAAACAGCACCTGGATAAAAAAAATTTGACTACTGACAGCCCCAAGTACCAAGACGTCTTTACTGACATGCAATTTATGATAAGAAACACAATGAGATCTTCTATGAGATAAAGGAAATTTCTCCTCAACCTATGAACATGCATGAATGGCCCCACATAGCAAAGCCAGTTGGAATCCAACTGGAATTCACCAGTGTGCAAGTATACATCCAGCTGGATCAATCCAGTGTGAAAGCTAAAATCCAGCAGTGCTTTTTACGTAATTCCAGCTGGATAACAGGTTGGATTCCAACTGGAATCCAGTATTTTAATCTAATATTACAGGCTGTCTCAACCAACTGGATAACAGGTTGGATTCCAATTGGAGTCCAGCTGGATTCCAAGCTAATATACCAGGCTGTCTCAATCAGCTGGATTCCAAGTTGTAATCCGGCTGGATTTAGACTGGACTATTCCATCTGGATTCCAGACTGATTTACCCAGCTGGAACATCCAGCCAAAATCCAGGCTGGAAACCAGCTGGCTTGCTATCTGGGGCACTAGCGGCAAATTACAACATGCATGAATGGCACTAGCAGCAAATTAAGTACATATTGTTAGCAATGGTGTCAAGGCATCAACTATTTTTGATATAGCAGTTTATTATTCTAGAGGTCAATAATTTTTACCCCAGTAATTTGGATGCTAAATTTATTTCCTTCTAGATAGGAAAAAAACAGGATTTAAAATAACTTTCCAAATGGGGGAAGCTATTGTGGAGACGAGACAACGCTCCCATTTCATGAACTGGGTGAAGTACCAAGTTCTTTAAATGATTCTTTTATTTTACTTCTACGACCTCTTCGTAAAACCAGCGCACGAATTGCGTATGGAGTTATGTGTATCATTCTACCGTTCTTGGCAAGTAATAGAGTGCCAACATTGTAATCGCACATTAAGCTACATTATAGGTAACGTCAGCCTTAATTACTACAGCGAGCATGCGGTGAATCGGGTACCGAAGAACCATGTAAGCTGTTACACATACAGAATCTAATACAGTTATTAGATAAAAGTAGATAAACAATACTTACAACTCGCATGCAATAAGCTCTCATAAGTTTCCTTAAAGGGGTACGAGTTTTTATTTTGAACTGGATCACAGACCCATCTTGTCCAAGTACTTTGAGATTAATATGCTCCACCGAGGGCTGGACAACATCCTAGATGAATATGAAACATTGAAAAAATATAAAACACTCTTCATTTCATACTCAGGTACACAACTACTTGAAAATGACCGCAACCTTTTTGTCTTCTGACATATTTTGGTATTTAGGTGAGTCAGAATATCACTGCGACGACTTGATTTCAAAGACTTATGAACACCGAAAATGAAATTTGATTGCTGAACGCAGCAAGCCTTCAAAACACATCGGAACCCTGAAAGAAATCCAAACCATTCCAATCAGCTTCTAACACTTTCATGTACCCACACAATCATTACAATCAGTGTACCGCACTTAAAAAGTAAAATACATGATATATCCTTGAATATTACGTCAATTTTCTGTTTTTCATGCGGAAATGATTGAGACTAGGCTAAATAAAATACATTGAAGCAAGGATATACTTTACATATCAGACGCCTTCTTGTTTTCGTATCTTCTTTTGTTTTAGTTTCATGTGCCTTGCCGCTACCGCTACCTTCGAGAATATGCCGGGGTCTTGAAGCGCACGTAGAAAGTTACAATTATTTGCTGTTAATGTTAGATAAATGTGTGTCATAATTCATATAAGGAAGTAACATGATGATCACCTAACTTATTTTAGAGGGGTTTATTGAAGTAAATAGTCATCTGAACGGCATAATGAGCATATTTTATTGCCGAAATATTAAACCGAATAGCAGCTGTCTTCGCGTCATCTTCGCTGATTAACCAATAAAATACTTTCAACTTCCAAACTATGAAAGTAAAGCGGTGTTTAGCATGAATATTTAAGTTACAAACGGGCAAAAAAGGAATATTCATTCATCAATACATCTAGTTATCATTGCCAGTATTCACGATCCAGCGAGGCTTGCGCTTAAGATGTTATTCGTGCTTCAATTTTCACGTTTCCAAGGAGATTCAAAATTGTCGGAGTACGGTCAGGCAGTCTCGTACGGTTCCAGGTAGATTATTACGGAGTTAGTTGAATTATACGGTGGTAGTTGAACAGGGATTCCAAGCTATAAAATGTCAAATATTTTCCACTTTATTTACAGGAAAAAAATGATTTGAATTCAAAATTTCCACCGAGTAAAAACTCTCCTAATCAACCAGCATGCCTTCTCAAAGTGAACATTTAAACGTAACCTATATCTGTCCAATATTGATCTTTGAGGGCTTTTTAATCTCTACATTGCTTCAAAGGATTCTCAGGGTTGTCGACTTGGAGTGATATTTGAATTAATACCCGAACGACCTTTGAGCGAATAATGGCGTGCAGAGAAGCAGTAACTGAGAAAATCCATGGACTATGTCGTAAACCACAACACAGGGAGGACAAGGGGGAATTCCATGTAGAAAGGTACTATTTCGGACAGTTTTTAGTATTTTGTCCTATTTATCGTGAAAATGAATCATCCATTTAGTGCAAATAGTATTTAATAACTTCTTGTCTGAAACACTCAAAATAAAGTTTAAGAAGCCCCTCAGTTGAATATTATAATGGAAACCGTTAGGATACAATATTTTATCTATCCTAAATTCTAATTTAAAATTCTATAAGCGTGAAATTTTATTTTAGTCTCTAGACATTTTTTGCATTAATTAGCTGTAGTGAATCTCTTTTTGTATTTTGATCAATATTTTTTTCCTTACGATATATATGGACATAACGGAATAAAATATATTGTATTCGAAATTAACATTGAAATTATCTAAATTATTCGTCTCACTGAGAGTTGGAGTTAAACATGAAAAAATAGGTATTATTTAAATGTCAGGTGGATAAGTTATTTTTATTTAACCATACAGTGGTGACGTGTAGTTTTGGGACGCATGAGTGCTGACATTGGTCTCCTGGACCAATATGGACACTGGGGTTTTTTGGAAGGTTAAATGAGTATTTACTCGAATTTTCTTTAACCCTTATCTGGACACCTTATGGGAATAACGTATCCGGGCAAGCCATTGGACCAATATTGTTAATTTTTGTTTATTCTATACATTTTGGATCGTTCCTCATTCAAAAATATTAGGTGATTATCAATAGTCAATAATCAACTACTTATTAATAGTCTAATTGTCTCTTTAAAAATTTTATAACAATTAATTGTGAAAAAATATTCATTGATTGGCAAAGTAGGGCCTAAGGATTCTCAACATAATTACTTAAATAAAGACTGGTTTTGTGTTAAAATTATTTTTAGGAAATACATATTAAATATATAGAAAATATAACTAAAAACAATTGTAGCACATAAAATCATTTGAACTGTAATCAAGACATATTGAACGTAAACAATGGAATTACAATCGTAAAACTTCGTATAAGTTGGGCAACCAGCCCTACATTTTGTGGCTCACTAGTACTTTATACAGACATGGTTCACTTTACTATGTTCATTGCACTCTGATTTTTACATGTGTTACACCTTTGACTCTGCTTACGATTTTTTTAAGACTGGCGAATGTAGCATGTCTTTTTTGTTATTGCTCCTGAATCAGATGCTTGAGATGTTCCACTTCTTTCTCCATCATAAAGCTCCTTTGCTGATTTTATATTCCTTGATAAACCCAAGGAAGGCCATATTATAATATTCGGCTGAACAAGACTTTCAGCCACGGATACCAGAAATAATCTTCTGGCATTATGTTTACCAGTATTCCAATTGGGATTAGTTTCTTTCCAAACAACAAATGCTGCAGCCTCAGTTACATGCAGACCATTCATAAAAAAACACAAAAGGCCATTGATTTGTGCACCTTATACACATATGTAAGCATTCACTAACTGATATAGTGAATCCACTCCATCTTTAGTGCAGTTGTAGTGAGCAATTATTTCTGGTTTATTACACCTTATACACATGTAAGCATTCACTAACTGATATAGTGAATCCACTCCATCTTTAGTGCAGTTGTAGTGAACAATTATTTCTGGTTTATTACCGGCCTCCTCAATGATTCTGTTCATATGATGCATGCTAGATAGAACTACAACTGATCTCCTTATCTTTGGTATGTATGAAACTAACAATCTATTCCTGGTAAAGCAAAACAGTGAGGAACCAACGGCATGATATTTACTAGTTTGGAAATTATGTGGAATAAATCGTTTATTTTTTATAATAGTTCCAACCAGGGAGAGTCTATTGCATATAAGATTCTGGGCAAGCTCCATATCCGTGAAATAATTGTCACATGTTACATTCTTATAGATCAGTTGGTATGGCTCAGTAAGCTGCAGCACAACTCTACGACCCAACTCTGGCAATGCTCTCTCCAATCCCTATTTTTCCAGGTAAGGCAGACAGTTGAGAGGATAAAAAAATTTTTCATCACAAGCCCACCACACTTTCAATCCATATTTGTCTGGTTTTGAAGGCATGTACTTTTTGAAAGGGAATTTACCCCAGAATGAGCTGCTCATCTTAAGTGATATTAGGTCCCGGTAGGTAATATTTTCTGAAATTGGAATTGAGCTTTTCCCAGACTTACCGACTTGGTGCAAATTTACCTTTCTGACGACGCACGGATCGCGTAGTTTTATCTTCAAATTGAATGAACGCAAGTAAACATATAAATCGCTTTAGTCCCATGGTGGCTTCAAATATTGTAGGACCATACAATGTACTTCAGAGAACATGATAATTTGAATGGGGATGACCAGCAGTTAGTAGTAAACCAAAAAATTCTCAATTTCTATAGAATCGCAGGGTTTCCAACTATGTATTTCTTAATTTTTTGCTTGCATTTGCCCTTTCAACTTCCTGATTCATGGACTTCACTATGTAAGCCACCACTGAATAGTCAACAAAGAGTGTCAATTGCAAGGAATCATCTATAATCCACTGGTGAATGTCTTCATGTACTTTCTGGTATTCCCATCAAGCAGGAGAGCTCAGACATTATGTGCCATCACACAAGGAGAAGATCCAACTTATACCTGCTATATTTTTTTCAGCTACATTGTTTCAGAAGTCGTATTTATTACAACTGTGGCTTCAGAGACGAAGCAGATCCAAAACCCAATATTGCGAAATTCATAAAACCCATCGTCATGAAAGTTTCTCACTATTACTCTGTAGACGTTACTTGAATTCCGTGAATATATTGTAAGATCTCGTCAGTAGAGTCAATTATTCTCTCACTTTGGGATTCCTCTTTCTTTACAAACTGAAGAATGAACTGGGCGACCTTATGTCCATTGTATTTACATGGAATTACACTCTACCAACATAGTGTCATTACTAGAATTCAAAGGATGCACGCCATGTCTATAATGGCTACAATTAAAAGTTCTTATGATGAAAAACTTCATAAATGAGGGACACATAATACAATAAATTCTGAACAAACGGGGTCCAACGGACCAGGATTGCCCAGTTTTAAAAAGTTTCACTTTATTATAAAACACCATCTAAGATTTATTTTTTAAAGTCTTTGAGTCTTTCTGGTAAACTAATAAAGTGTTAACAAAGTCATGGAAATTTAAAAGTTTTGATTGAATAGTTTTCATTTTATGAGTTTTAATACACGGCAAATGGTCCATTGGACCCACCTTAGTTGGATAAGGGTTAAATATCGAAATTCAATTGATTCATCTATCAGTTCGTATGTCGGAAGAGCAGCATATGTCGGAAGCAAGTAAGAAGCATGAAGTGGAAGATTATATATTTAATTTGCGTCACCAATAAGATCATACCTTCGGTCTGTGAGACCGGTCATCACCACTCTAGGACTATGAGATAGGATTACCCATGGGTAAATCCTATCTCATAGTCTGTAACTCAGATATTGAGCCCTTGCTTTTACTTTGGCTTTTAGAAAGGCGGCACTATCTGGCTCTGTAAACCGACCATGCACCTTCTTTCAATTCCTACAGTAATGGACTATAATCATTTGTAAAATATCAAACATTATTCCAGATATTGTCATTTTTTCTATCTTAAGGGAACATCACACTCAACTTCACTCACCACCTTTCTGGTGGAATAAAAGACCTGGACCAAAGTGGCCATGGCAGTGCTGGAGTCTGGATGATTATTCCAGCAAAAGTTGTAAATGGGTTGGATGCTACAGACCATGCCCCTGCAGACAAAAGGAGGAAGAAATGGCTATGAGCTGTAGATTTCCGGGGCATTGTGGATTCCATATGTATTTCCACAAACACACTCAAAACTGTTTTAAGAGCAAAGAAAGAAGTGAAGCAAAAAAATTATGTTGCTTCTGCAAGCTAGTAAGCCCTGAAACTAATCCAAAAACTGATGATGATACTCTGCCTGACCCTCGTTGTCTTGGTCAGTATCATAGTTCCCTTTTGGAGAATATTCTGGGACGAGGAACCACTCTATCTATTGCAAAAGACAAATGCCATTCTGGCAAAAGTGCATGTTCTATCAGAGGATATATCCCAGGAGATGTCCATAGGGGAAAAGGCTGGAGTGGATGTGTTGGAGGAGATCCTATGCATGAGGAGTTGAACAATTCCTTCTTTCCATTTGAAAATCCTTCAACCAGGTCAAAGTTGTCAAATCTGAGTGTAAACGAGAAGACAGTATATCCGTGAGTCCCTTTTTAATTTTTTCTATACTTACTTACAAATGTCATAAGCTCTCATTCATATTGCTGGGTTATATACTTAGAAGTATAGTAGCCGTCATAGATGCCCTTCTTCTACTATATGCCATAACTCAAGGCAACCATGAAGTAGCCCACATCCATAAGTAGGCAAAGTCAATTATAAACAGTAGCTCTCAAAAGATGAAATCATAACTCACACACTATGTTTTTTCAGCAGACCATGTTATGAGCATCCTTTTCAAGATCATCGGTTCCAATATGGAATGCATCCAGAACAGCTACTGGATGAATATTACAAATGAATGGTATTATTGGGCTTGTCCCTGGAACTTTTGTCTTTGGCTGGACTAAGACTAAGGACCTGAACACTGAACGTAAGAAACTGAGACATTCTCTGGGAGGTTCTCTAACTGTGTTGCAAAGTAGGTGATTTTCATGCTATACTACATATTTTAATAATCATTTGACTCATTGTTATTATTTCTTATAGTATTACACCTATAATTTGAATGCTTGTCCGACAGAAAAAGATTATTGGTAATGCTACAGTATTTGAATTATTGTAGCATTTGAAGTATCTCATCATCATTATCTTTTCAGAGGTACCTAATTTTCATTTACAGTGTTGTCCTTTTCAAAACATGTAATTCATTGACAATTGATTTTAAAGTAAATGTAGTCATATTGCCATTTTCTTTGGGTGCATAAAGCAAACTTTCCCATTGAAATGCAAATAATATCACTTTTGCAAGGTATTACTTGTTATCCAGTAATGCATTTCTTACCTGTTTAAATTGTTATAATGGAAAGGAAAAAAAGTGTAGAATGTATGTATCCTGGTGCTGCATTTAGAATAGTTTTGGTAGTTGGTTACTAGTTGTTGGTAGTGGTGGTAGTCCAGGCCATGTGTTTAAATAACCAAATAGATGTATGTAATACATATAAATCAAAAATATCTAGATTTTCACGCACATTTTGCTAATCACTCTTTTTGCTAATTTGTGTACTGCATCATATGTTTGTGATTTATATCAATAGATTCAGGTAATTGAGTTAGGAGAGTTAAGAAAGGCATTTTGGAAGAGGGAGGAGAGCATGGCTGAGGATAGTCAGATGTTAGGGGAAATAGTTAAGTGAAGAACAATTTGGGGTGATTGCCTCCTTGCTGGGGTGCTGCACAGGGTGATGGATGAGCGGTAGAAGGCACACACCATATTGATAAAAACTCTAGGAATAGTGTGTATGTACATGTAGTTAGCCAAAAAGGAAAATTTCCTCAAAAAAGTAGGATTTGCTTCACTCATTAATAATTAACTTGTGATGAGTTCTTGTATGATATAAAGGAAGTAATAAATATATCTCACATAGGGGGGTCTAATGTCATCCTCAGAAAGAATGTACCTACCAAGAAATAATGTTTCATTGAAATTTCACAGTATCATTTCCCAAGCAGCATCGTATGGCAGTTATATGTCGGCCCAATGTCATTTTGATGTCACCAATGTCATTTTAACATAGGCTGATAGTGCCGATATAAAAATGGCATATAAATGATACCTTTCTCCGATGTAAAATTGATATCGTCAATCGTATCTTAAAGTGATATTTAATAGACATCATTTTCTGATGTAAAAAAATGTCAGCTGAGCTGACTAAAAAAGGGCATAAAACTGATCATATTTTTCTGGTCGCTGGATTTTATAATTTTGAGTATTCACATTTTTTCCTCTGATGTCAGAGAGAAGAAAGTCAAAAATTCGTGATTGGTCAGAACATCAGAAACCATTTGGAGGTCTACATATAAAATAAGAAATATGATTATTTAAGGATTCGATGTTTGCTTACAAATTGCCGTTCACTCGGCAGGCTTGGAATATCCTACATTTACCGCCAAGTGCGGTTTTAGTGCTGGATGGGGTTCACCTTTAGTCGTGCCTCCTTTGATGCACTTTCTCTCTTGCATTGCCATCCTTGATGGACGGTGAGGGCTCAAAATCTAGTACCTTGAACCTTGATAAAATTACCATACAAATTAGGGATCCTGGGTAGCATATTGGTCTGCGCAGTGGCCCTGAAAGCCAAAGGTGTGTGGTTCGATTCCCAGTCCAGGTGAATTTTTTCACATGGAAATTAATGTTAACCTCCCATATTGGGTTATAACTCCAATAACTTCAACAGAAAACAAGTTTGAATAATTTTCTTGCAATGATAACGCTTAAAGTTACACATCTTCCATAAGGGAAGTTGGGTCAGGAGTAAGAAGGTATGTCATTGTAATTACCCATTACTTATTAAATACATAAAATTATCCATTTCTTAACAAGGAGAGTCAGGTCAGGGGTAATGTTCAGGGTTCTCAATGTAAATATTTTACGATTGAAACTACCTCTCGCCATTCCTTTTTCCATCACAGTTTTATTATATGACCGTCCCTGATTATAAATATTTTTAGCATGTTTATCCAGGATACATTTTAACTATCTTACTTACTAAATCATCCCAATATCATGTCAATGAAATATCAGTCCATGGTAATATCGAACATATGTTGGTCCAGTATCATTTTTATGGCACTGTATAGTGGTGTAAGATGTCTTTTTATCATCAAATTAATATTGGCCCAATATCATCAGCAAATGTCATTTTTATAATGGCAAATGTTATCACTTTTGACATTTGCCAATATCGGTAACCAATTTCGGATTGACCAACAAGTGATATGTGACGGTGTAAAAATGATATTGGGCCGATATCATGATGCTGCATGGGTTATTTCATTAATACTCACTTATCCCACAATACATATCAACCCAATTCTTTTAAGAATGGGTGTCATTGTTAAGTTGAAGGGAAAGCCATTTAATCCTTAATCCAGAGTACGCAAGTTATCGAGTGCTGTGATGTATGTTGTGAATTATCTCTAATTAGGTAGAATTTCGAAACTCAAGATAAAACTTCATTTCATGAGGAGTGTAGTTGAACATCATACCATTACCCTACAAGTGTGAGAAATTCAAATATTTAGGATACAAGGGCCAATTTCTCTTATGAGTACATACTTCCATCAGATGTTCCTCATGCACCTAAAAAGCTCCCACCTTGGGCATGTCAATGAAGGAGCCAGGAAGCTCCATTTATTTCTGAACTCATGAGTTCTGAGCTCGTGGATGAGTTACTGCAGTCCAGACCATGGTCTATTGCATAATGAGTTACTGGTCTATTGCATACTGCTTCTTTTACTCACAGTGAGTCAAATCACCTAGAAAAGCTATTAAATATTTTGATTCTCGTTCATGGAGTTTAGACCATGATAATATAGAATTTCTGGTGTTTTCTCTCACTGATGTCATCTAATTGCAGCGCAGATAATTTTACTGAGCCTTGAAATCCAATTGAGACTGATTTTAGTTAATAGTGCCATTTTAATTGTTACCTCAGTAATCAGATTCCTCTTATTTTATATCAAGCCTGGAAAGGATGTTAATGATTCTTTTATGTATAATATTTATTTCCATTCTGTCCTCCTGAACATGAATTGTTCATTGTGTATTTACTTGGCTATGACAAAATGCCAAGTTGTGAAAAAAATTGGGTTTTCATGTGTAATAAGATTTACGCAATCCAAATAATCTTCGCTGCCGAAAACATCAATGATTTTTGCTGTGTAGAAATTGTACCCATGATTTGTAATGTGATGAAGTCAATAAAAATATAGCTAAGCTTCAATTTTTATTTTGCATAATGGAAATCACACTGAAAAAATCACTGACACGCTATTGCCTAACAATACATCAAAATATGCTTCATTGGGAGCTTGGACAGTGGTATCATTTCAGACTGCAACCTCCACGTTGTCAATGATTTGGGTGGGATAGATCAAAGATACCTGGGTGAGTGTGTGCATGAGACTAAGTGAGTGTGTTTTTAGTTTTTGTGTGATTAAAGTATTCCCTTTACATCTACATAATACCCTGCAAGCCACCATAAAGGTGTGTGGCAGGGGGTGAACTCTCACCAAACATGCACTACATATCATGCATAAAAAAGGATTAGTATTTATATACTGTTCTAAACTTCACTATTTTAAAAAAGCTAAAAATAGCCTTTAGTGTTCTTACAAACTCCGACGAGATGACACTGGGTTACCAGTGCGTCATCTGAGGTTGTTCCTGGTGTGGAATTTGTTTTCTCATGAACAGTCTCAGTTGGAGTGATAGTGTACGCAATTGATAGTACCCCTGAAACGTGGCTCTGCATACCACGTAAAAGACTGCGCTACCATGTGTGTGAATGTAATCTGGGATAGTCCCTTGCATGGAAAGAACTTCCTGTAAACCATTTCAGGTGGAGTGAATGTAGATACCCACATTATTAGTGTTCCTTGACAAGGCTCTCTGAAATCTGCATGATGGAATAATTAAATGGTATGTGTGTGTATTCCATGGGTGTTACTAACAAAAAAAATAATTTTTCTCCAAAAAAACCATGGACGGAGTGATTTATAAGGTGCGTATGATTGTGTGCCTGTTTGTGCAAATCATTCTTGGGCAGGTTAAATTTCCTCTCTCCTTCTTCACCACCTTGTGTGAGTTAAATACATGGCCATTGGAGTTCTCCTTCCATTATTAACATTTTATGACCATAGAGCTCCCCCTTTTCATTATACTCTGAATAGTTTTTAGTATATAATGGGTGATAGTTGGAATTTTAGTGATGACTTTACTAGCATAATCTCAGAGAAGATTGAAATAACTTCAGTAAGGATTGGACCTTTAATTCAATGACATGAATTTCAAAAGCCAGCAGATAGTAATGATAAATTCTCATTATTGAAGAGGAAGAATCGAGGTGATGGAAATGATTGAGATGGCAGTCCCATATTAGGTGAAATCATTCTCACTCAAGACTATGACAGGAATTATTTTTGGGTAGAAGGCCAGAAGTAGACCATACAATATACCATACTCAAGAGTAGGGTGAATGTAAATTAGAGGGGTGGGCGGGGGCCTTCCGGAGCCCCCATGGCATTTAAACCTCTTTAGATCCATTGTGCCAACCCACATTTAACCTGCCCGCCACTTGCAGACAGGGGACAAGGGCACCATGGTAGAGGTATGGAGGGGGGCCATCCATCCAACCTCCATCTGGGCCCAACGTTGCTTATCTTCAGTGATCTGACGGGACCAGTGTATCAACGTGGCTAGGCCCTTGCCCAAGAGTAGGGTACTATATTGTATTTAGGGTATGGTAATTCAAAAGATGAGAGCAAACTCTTGATGATAAGTTATGCATTTGTTTTAGGTTTTCTGGTTTTCCATACAAGCATTTTATTAATTAATAGGATTTTTGAAACGATGACTATTTGATCGTTGGATGGATTGCACAATATTGAGCCAATTTACTTTGGATCAGATAAAAAAGTATTTCATTCTATTATTATGGCAAAAAAAAACACTTTGTGAGCACACCAGAACTACCTGCTTACCATGGAGGGGAAATTATGGAGAGCTCCGAATTAGAAAAAACTGTCCTTTGCATTATTATCTCCATTGTTAAGGTGACATAAGAATAACAAAGAAGCGTATTTGACATTGGTTCCTCTCAGATTTTTGTATGCATGTTTTCCTTCAAAAACACATTGCTGAAGTAGATTTTTAATTCGTTGAATACACCCTTAAATATTCAGACCTTTCCATGGAAGACATGGATCATTTTCCTCAGCTGATGAAATTTAAATATCTCTCTAATGCATACCCAGGAAATGTCTAATGGTAAGATTTTGGATCTTCATAGGGGTTTTAGCCACATTTTCACATGAACATCTTAATTGAATGTTAGCTAATACATATGTTCAAGAGCACATAATTTGTATCACAACAGATTTTATAACTTAAGATTGCATTATCTGAAATAGAGGTCTTCAGCTGTATTTGAAAACCAAAGTATTTCATTAAATGTTAAGAATTTGTTTGAGAAGATTACAATTAGAATCCCCTTTCTCCACAAGAAGGGTAACAGAGATATTGTTTTTGTTCTTTAGATGGTGACTTCATGATTATTTGGTACATCAAACCTTTGATTTGTAAGTTAAGCACAGCAAGCTACTATTGAACATTTGCTGAAAAAATTGGTGCACATAGGTGTTGTACATAATGTGAAGGATATCAAATTATTAGAAAGAGAAAGAACTGCAAAACTAGGTGTTGTATAGGTGTTGTACATAATGTGAAGGATATCAAATTATTAGAAAGAGAAAGAACTGCAAAACTACTATTGAAGGGTAAGACAAATCTCTAGTGCTCCTCCCCCATGCTTCAAAAATCAAATCTAAACCCATTACATATTTTGTTTTCTTTTGGAGTTGCAGCTACACCTAACAAATGATGTGCTGTGTGGAGACAGATTACTTATCATCAAATCACATGCCATCACTAGTGTTATGGAGTAGAAAAGAGAGTATTCCATTAACAGAAGTAGAAAATGTCAATGATTTTTTATGCATAGAAATTGTACCCATGATTTGTAATGTGATTAATTAAATGACTCGGATGAAGAGATTTTGTGAGGTAAATACTGATAAACTGTATAGATAAAGTATTCTTAAAATCGCTTTCTTTCTTATAACTCCGAGTTGAATCAAAATTCAACCCATCGCTCACATTTTAAAGAAATTCTTATGCTAATTTTGTGAGTATACATTCAGTAGTGTTTGGTGTCAATATTTGTACTGATATCTGAATCGATACTATATGGGGTAAGCAGTGTGCGTCAAACATCGATATCTGCTAAAGATTTATAGTTGTTTTTAGATGTTAAAAATATTCCTCTTCAAGGAAAATTTTAATTGACCGTCTGTATGATTGCTGGCGAAATGGATTTAATGGTTTCCACCATTTTGTCTTAAAGCGGTCCGTGACGAGTCTACGGGCTCGAATCATTGAATTTAAGTTTGAGACCTGACCAGCATGATATTGTAAAAATTTCATTGCTCTAGATTCAAAAACATAGGAGATATGAATTTGGTCTTGTTTTTTTTCAATTTCAGCCCACTGCACTGTGCGGTACTTATTTTTGACTCATAAATAGCACGCCGCGGCGTTGTCTAACTGCACGGCGCGCCGTGCAGTTAGACAACGACAAATCCCTATAGAATCACCGGTTGCCTAATTACAGGCGCACAACAAATTTGTCTGCGCACACCCACAGGGACGTCGCTGAAGCAGTTGGAAGTAGAGGTTGCCACCTCGTCAGCTGTCCAATGCGGGAGATTTTTTTTTATTTATCTGGCGATGATTCTGGGAAATTACGGGAGAGCGAGGTTGGAAATGAATCTCTTACATGGGTATTACCCCAAGAAATTAAATGAAAGCGCTAATATTCACCTGGATACAAGGCTAATGAAACGCTGTCCATTTCCACTGACAGATTTTTGACAGAAATTTGACAGATCAGAAGATTTCTAAATTCCGGGAGATTTCTGCTTCCTTTCTGGGAGAGATGTCTCTAAATATGCCAATTTCCGGGAGATTCCTGGAATGCCGTAAGAGTTGGCAACTCTAGTTGGAAGTGGTGAAATATGCTACCGAACCCGCCCCCGCCCAGACAAGCTCCAAGAATACTCTCAACTAGAGTAATACTCTCAAAGTACTCAAGTACTTTGTACCCAAGAATACTCTCAAAGCAGACTCAAAGAATGCTAATTTTTGCAAAATGCCATATTTTCATCATTTATTTCCTCACCTAGTAGTGGGTGGAGAGTCTAGAAAGCTGGCCAGGAGCAAGGACTATGGAGAAAGACCCCAAATCCTTTGCTCATGAAAGTGTTTCCAGGTAGATCATATCTGTGCTCTTTCAGCACTACAAGGAGAAAGGATGCGTCTTCATATGAGCCATTGAGAACTTGTGCAGCTTGGGTCAAGATGTTATATCTTGGAGGCAATTAGCTTAATTTTTAACTCCTGACAGAGCTCAGCGAAGAACTCTATCGACAATTGTGAATAACAATTGCTTACGTTCTCTCATAAACTGGGGAATGAACCATTCGCCTTCGATTACTATTTGAAATGAAAAAGCTGAGACAAAAAATTAGGATTGTTCTGATACCTTATTAATTTACTTCTTTATAATTCACGTAGTGTCATGCTTTCCATGGGGTTTCTAAATGGGCACTTACAATGCTTTCTCAATCTATGACATGGAATACTCTCTTTTCTACTCCAATGTGAGAACTTACTATGTGGATGTTGAAGTCCGAAATGATACCACTCTCCCAGCTCCTAAGACTCCCAATGAAGTACCTATATTTTGATGTATTGTTAGGCAATAACATGTCAATGACTTTTTCAGTGTGATTTCCATTGTACAAAATAAAAATCAATGCTTAACTATATTTTATTTTTTATATCTGTCCTCGGAATGTGTTGACCCCTCTACCAGAAGAAGATTCCTTACCTCCTTAGAAATTCTCTCTTCGTTTTCCGGTATTTCTCTTTTGAAATTAGTGGATCCGAACTTGGTAGCAATCTTTGAAAAATGTACTAGAATTCTTCTTTCCAAGATATCTTCCTCGAGTGCTGCTCCCTGAACTTTTTGATGTCCTTGTGCATGGATTCCAGAGCTTCCTCCGAGAGTTGCCCAATTGGAATGCCTTTGCAGCAGTACTTCCAATGCTTCAGTACTGCAAAAATATTTATCCATGAACTGCGTCAGTACTTTATATTCATTGGAATCTATTGCCATCATAAATTTTTCGCACAGATATTGTAGCGCAGCAGACTTCTTTGACTGAACAGACTGTTCCGCAACTTCATGTGACCATATTGTCTAGCATGTATCCATGTAGTATCCTAGTTGCGTGTCAGTAGTGCATGTTTGGTGATCTTCACACCTGCCACACACCCTCTGGGTGGCTCGCAGGGTACTACGCAGATGTAGATGTCAGCATAAGGTCATGTATTTCTATGCGAGGAACTTTTTCATGATTCATCTTCCCCTTTGTGTCGGTGTAATGAATCTAAACCAAAATAAAAAGTAAATGTAAGTAAAAAAATTAATGTAAAATCTCTTTTACTATGTGACAAGACAACTTCGAGATCTGATATCCAATGTTGCTCTGAAGCACGCTTTTTTTGTCCTCCAGCTGATTCCGTAACAACTCCTCGTTTCCGTGTCGATGAGCCGTAAACACTTCAGTTCTTCCTCTCACAGCAGCAAAATGAGACTGAATCATTCCGCGAAAACGAGTAGGGGAGAAATTTTCTATACAAATATGAAATGCACATTTTCGGAAAAACTCTCAAATTATTTCGGCGAACCCAGACACAAACGCTGTTCGAGAGAAACGCTGGGACGAAAGGCTGGTGGAATGTCTTAGGGTCGCGGAGGATTACCGCGGTTGGCCCGGGTATGACCACGCTCGCTCATGAGTATTGTGGCTTGTCCTTTTGGAAGAGTGAACTGACCGCTGCGGGGAAGGATGTACATTTCATTGAATACAAGAGAACATGCTGCTGTTCTATACGCCTACTTCATGAGGCTGTTAAGTGCCCAGCCAGGAGCCGCGAAAGTTCTTATCAAGGAGATTTGAGAGTTCTCTCTCTGTATTCTTGATCTCCATTCTTCGTGGTTCTTACTGTGCTAACATATTTTAGCACATCATTGGTCCTTGGTCAAAAATCATTACAAAGGAATAAAATTCTTTGTACAGGTTATCATAATCACCGTCATCATCATTGGTCAACAATCCTAGGATTGGTATGACTCCTTTTTCCACACAATTCTTCTATCGGCCAACCTTTACAATGTGACGTAATTCTTCTCTTTTACATCCCTCACTACCTGATCCATATATCTCATACAGGGCCTGCCTTTTCCAATCTTTCTGTTCACTTTTCCCTCGACGATTGTCTTCATCAGGCCATCGTGTCTCAAGATATGGCCGAATAAGTTGTCCCTTCTTCTATTTAGAGTTGTCAGAAGATTTTTCTTTTCTCCCACTCTTCTTAAGACTTCCTCGTTACTTACTTGGTCGATCCATTTAATCTTCATCATTCTTCTGTAACTCCACATTACAAATGCTTCTACCCTTTTCTTCTCCGCTGCTGTCATCGTCCATGCCTCACTGTCGTAAAGAAACATGCTCCAGATGTATGTTCTGATGAATTGTTTCCTTACCACTACGCTTGTACTCCATACTTCAGGAAATAATTAATAATATTGCTCTAATTCAGATTATCAGTGTTTCTTATTTATATATTTACTCTCATCATCATCATCATTGGTCAACAATTCTAGGATTGGTTTGTCGCAGCTTTCCACTCGATTCTTCTATCGGCCAACCTTTTCATTGTGACGTAATTCTTCTCTTTTACATCCTTCACCACCTGTTCCATGTATCTCATACGAAACCTGCCCTTTCCAATCTTCCCGTTCACTTTTCCCTCGACAATGGTCTTCATCAGGCCGTCGTGTCTCAAGATATGGCCGATTAAGTTGTCCCTTCTTCTTTTTACAGTTTTCAGCAGACTTCTCTTTTCTCCTACTCTTCTTAGGACTTCCTCGTTACTTACTCGGTCGATCCATTTAATCTTCAACATTCTTCTGTAGCACCACATTTCGAATGCTTCCACCCTTTTCTTCTCCACCGCTCTCATCGTCCATGCCTCACTGCCGCAAAGAAACATGCTCCAGATGTATGTTCTGATAAACTGTTTCCTTACCACTACGCTTGTATTTCCAGCGGTAAGTGAATTCTTCATTTGGTAAAAAGCTCTCTTTCCTGGGCTATTCTACTGACTATTTCTTTCTTGCATTGTCCATCGTTGGTTACTCTGGTTCCTAGGTAACAGAACTCTTTCACCTTTTCCAGGTTTTGTTTTCCTAGTTTGACGTTGGTTTTGGCCTCTTCTCTCTTGCTGCACACCAATATCTTAGACTTCTTCTTATTGATCTTCAACAGATATCTGGCCATAGTCCTTTCCATGGTTGTTAGCATCTTATTCAGCTCCTTCTCTGTCTCTGCTATGAGAGCTATGTCATCAGCGAATCGCATCATGCTTTTTTTCTCCGTGGATAGTCACTTCAGAAGACTTATCTTTGATTTCATTGATGGCTCTCTCGATTTAAATATTAAAAATAACGGAGGACAGTGCACAGCCTTGTCTCATTCTTTTCCTTATTCTTGCTTCTTCACGACTGGGTCCAGATTTAATCACAGATACCTGGTTTTATACAGGCTGTGGATAATTCTTCGGTCATTGTAGGACACTCCAATTCCCTTCAGAATTCCAAGCATCGAATCCCAATCCAAGTTGTCAAAAGCCTTCTCTAAATCCACAAATACAATAAATGTTGGCTTTTTCACCTCCATTCTCTTGTCTATGAGCAGTTTAAGGGCCATTATTGCTTCTCTTGTACCCTTACTTTTCCTGAATCCTAATTGATCTCCATCCAGAAACTCCTCTGCTTTCCGTTCTATTCTTCTGTAGATGATCGCGGTCAGTATCTTATATGCATGTGTCGTCAGGTTTATAGTCCTCCAATTTTCGCATTTCTCCGCTCTCTTCTTCTTGGAAATAGGAATGATGATGTTTTTCTCAAAGTCCCTTGATATTTTTCCTGTTGAGTAAATGTCGCAGATGGGTTTGTAAAGAGGAGTTTAAAATATTCTCTCCTGCATTTTTAATAAGTTCTGCAGGAACATCATCAATCCAGAAGCCTTATTCATCCGAAGATCCCTTACTGCAGCGTCGAATTCCGGTATTAATATTGATGCTCCCAAAACATCCTTTTCCACTTCGCTTTTCTCATCGATAGCTTTTGTGCTGAGATTGTTACCGTTGTACAACTCTTCCTGATATTGTTTCAACCTCTTCACTTTGTCTTCATTTTCAATAAAAATTTCTCCTTTCTGGTCCCTTATGGCATTGCATCATGAGCTCCGTTTCTTGAAGTTGTTACTCACAATTATATCGGTAACTTCCTCCTTTCCAAGAGCAAGGTTGTTTTGTACATCTTCGCATAGATTCTTCATCCACATATCTCTAGCTTTCCTGGCTTTGCGGCTTATTTCGTTCCTTATTCTTTTGTAGCAAGGTTGCCCTTCTTCAGTTTTTGCATTCTTTCATTTCCTTCTTTCTTCAATCAAGTCAAAGACTTCCTCCGTGATCCATGGCTTCTTCTTGGCAACTTTTCTTCTTCCAAGAACTTCTTTTGATGCTTCCTGTAGTCCACATTTAATGTTTTCCCTACGCTCTTCCACTGATTTCTCATGCAGGTCTTCTCCTATGTTGTTTTCTACTGCTTTTTGAAATGCCTGCTGATGTTGTGCCTCCTTCAGGTTCTCTACTTGCCATGTGTTCTTCACAGTCTTCTTCAATTTTTTTAATTTTAGATGGCATTTCATCATCACTAGATTATGGTCACTGTCGATGTCTGCCCCAGGATAGCTTTTGCAGTCCTTCACTTGGTTTCTAAATCTCTGCTTCATTAAAATGTAGTCTATTTGACATCTTCTTCTGTCTCCTGGCATTTTCCATGTGTATCTTCTTCGGTTGTGATTATTAAACAAATGTTAGCGACCACTAACTTATGTTGTGTGCAGAACTCCGTCAGTCTTTCTCCTCTTTAGTTTCGGATTCCCAATCCATATTTTCCAGTTATTCTTCCATCTTGACCTTCACCGACGATGGCGTTCCAATCTTCTAAAATAATTAGGTTTTCTTCTCCTCTTACCTGTTTTATAACTTCCGTGATATCTTTGTAGACGTCTTCCACTTCTTCCTCTTCATAGTCCGTCGTAGGGATGTAAACCTGAACCACTACGGTATCTACAGGTTTGGTTTCGATCTTCACCATTATTATCCTTTCATTGTACTGCAGCAAGCTCTTCACACGCATTCCGGCGCTCTTTCTGAGTATGATCCCTACTCTAGCATTACCATTTAATGATCCTGTATGTATAATCCTGTAGCTTCCACTCCAAAAGTCTCCTTCTTCGGGCCACTTCATTTCGCTGATTCCTAATACGTCGAGGTCCATTCTTCGCATTTCCACCTTCAGGTTCTCCAGTCTTCCGCGGGTCCGAAGCGATCTCACGTTCCATGTTCCTATCCTAAAACGTTTATCACATTTACTGATGCACTCTCTCGAGTAGTCCCCGCCCGGAGATCCGAATGGGGGACTATTTTACCTCCGGAATATTTTACTCGAGAGGGTGCCATTACGTCTTGATAAGAAAGATAAGAGTGGAGTAGCTGCGACTCCTCGGGATATTAATGTGGTGGTTTCCCATTGCCTTCCACATCGCAGTACTGCAGCCGTTAAAGTAAATATTACCACGCCTGTAGTGAAATGAGTGTCGCTGTACCGACCACTGTGGTCTCCACCTTCACTCATATGAAGGAGAGCTGCTGCCCTCTCCTCCGGGTGATGAGAAGCGTAATTATTGGCGACCTCCCGTCGCCAAGTCAGGGCATCTTCACAGGTTCTGTATTATTTAATGGCCTACCTTACCCAGGGATAGACCAATACCCTCTCGGAATGCCGTCGCTTTTTGTCCTCGACTGCTTATTCGTAGAGTAAACTCGCTTTTCTCGCAGCTAACATTTAAATCTAGAGGTCGACCCACCATCCGCAACCCGGTGGACGCACTTGGTGGCTTTAGGCTTAGCCGCGAGATATTTACTCTATATTGTTAAAGTATCCATGTAAAACTGAAAATTGTACTTTTCCCACTATTTTCATTTCCAGCAATTTACACTTTTTCATATCGGTCCCAAGAAAAGGGTAAATAAGGGGTTTTACTGTATACGTATTTAGGAGTTTTGCTTGGGGAAGATGGGACGCAATACTGTTACTGTGTGTGAACGAGCTCAAACATACAGTGGTAATGGAAATTATACTTTCGATAGCAAAATCCTTATTTGTAAGCATCGCAATGTACGAGTTGCATGGGAGAAAAAAAACATCAATTTGAAGCATATAGTCAGTGAAGACCACATAATGGCTCTCAGGGAAAAAATTCAGATTGTCACAGAAAATGCGAAGATAACTTTTGATTTGTCAAAATCGCTGGAGAGTCCATACTACCCCACGAAACATGTCCTGTACCCAAAGCTGAAATCAATTGAAATCGAGTTTCAGGCCATTATTGAAGGGTATTTTGGGGTTAAGATTTCATGCTCCGAAAGATTATTCTGAGGTTGAAAGTGTACCGATGAAAGATAAATTCAGGTGTGTAGCTTTGAAATGTAAACATAAACTTGCTGCATTAATGAAAAATTATCCAAATGGAAAAGTTTTCACGAACATTGGGGAGGTCTTTTCAGTCACAAGTATAATATTAAACTACCCTTCTGATGTTGTGGAAAAGGCTTTGTACTTAAGCAGGTGAGGTGTAAAAACCTTACACCAGAAGAATTTTGCCGTGGCTACAGGGTACGTTCATGGGTGTTTTCAAGTCTGTTTCCGCACTAATAGGCGCTTCAGGCCGGGAGGAAAGGCATAAGGATAGGAACGGGAGGGATGGGGATAGGATAAGGTTCGATCACAGTCTGCCAACGGAGAAGTCAATTTAATTTCAATTATTCTCTCAATGAAGGATGAACATCCGAATGTCTCTACAGAAGCCATCCAAACAATCTATACGCCTACTAATGATGTGGACAGTGAGAGCTTTTTTTTGCACTATAAGACAGTTGTGAATGACAGACGAGCTAATTTAAAAGATGATAATGATTTTTTTGTAGCATGTCATTTGAATCGATTCCAAGCCCACATAAACTAAAATAAATAGGCATTTAAAAGTTTCCCTTCTTTTTACTTGCACAAGTTCCCCTTCCCCATGACTGGCTTGCTTTTTATGTAGGTACTTGAACCTGGAAACAATCTTTGATATGATCAGTAGGTATTAACATGGAGTCGTATTCAATTCTAAAATAAATCATCCATAAACTAGGCGAGAATTTTTTTTAAATAATCATTTTTATCTTAAGTAAACTAGCTAATAACTTCGTGACAATTTTTTACTCATTTTCTCACGTTAGAAAAAATTGTTACAGTGTCAGATTCGGTTGTCATTAAAAGGAGTTGCATGAGTTTAAACGAACTTATTGATTGCAGTAATGATATATTTGCATATTTTGCAAAGAAGCTTAACAATTGATATTTAATTCTAAGTTATTCGATGATAAAAAAACAAATGCTAATTTCAGGAAAATAAAAGCTAATTTCGCAAAAATTAGATGCTATTTCTTCCGTTCCCTAGTCATTACACATATGAATTTGAGTATAATCTTTCTATTAACGGAAAATATAGTATTTACGCACAGAAAAAAATTTTTGATGACATTTTGAAAATACGCAAGACTGTTTGCTGCGTTGCTGCGTATAACATCTATGCAATACCCTGCAAGCCACCGCGAGGGTGTTTGGCAGAAGATTCACACTCGTAGCACTGGTCTCTATTTTGGGCAGACCCACACTCACTAGAATAAAATGCGAGCGAGAGCGAGGGAACCTCTCGCGCATACACGCGGAACCGAATTTTCTGACCAGCAGTGCACACTGCAGCAGATTCACCTTCCATTGACCTTTATAATACCCATGACAGTTTTGGTTACGTATCTTTCCCCGCGCTCAATGGACTTGTTAGTGTGGGTGGGGTAGCCGATGACGCCCACAGCGTTAATCGAAATTGTTTCCATGCAAATATAATAACATGTTTACAGATGAAGGATCATAAAAAAATTACATACGTTCAATGTACTATGGGAGAAAAAAGTTTTCCAACAAATGGAGCGTCGCAACTATCGCTCTGAGAGAAAATCGCATTCATTTCTGACGGTACAATATTCTTTGGTCTCGGCCACCACGAGGGAAGTTCAAACACGGTAAGGTGATAGACTCATCGCCCGAGTATGTGACGGAAGACCGAAAGCTTGCCTGCCCCGAGCTGTAAACGCGATGGCGTCCATAACGGACGCATATCATTCCTCAATGGCATTTTAAACGCTCTATTTAACTATCTCGTACTCGCCGAACTTTCCTCCGAACGCCGAGCCTTTCCGCCAAACTTCGCTTCTTCCTCTCACTCTGGCAAGGTCCTGAGATTCACCCGGTGTTCGCCTCTACGCTTTCTTTCCCTAGTTTGAAAAAGTGAATAAGTTTATATTATTTAGTAATTATGTTGAGAGCGCCGCTAATTACTGCTTCGAAACATGGAATGATTTAGCGAAGTATGTAACATAATCTAAGACAGTTAACAGAGAACCTCAATGATTTTTCTTTAGTAAATGTAAATACAAACCTATGTTCAATACACCAATCATGGAGACAGCTTCACTTCAGCTTGGGGGAGCCCTATGTTCCACTTTGACATTTGGTTTTCTTTGAGCCGGCAGGACATACAACTTGCTTTGTATTACAAAACTTGTCTTTCACTGTAGAGTCCTGAGGGAAACCACGCGTATATTGGCTGAACACTGTGGCCAAACACTGTTGATAAAGTAGGGTATAGATTTAAATTATATCATTGCTATTGGTAAAATCTCCTTATGTATAAAGTAAGAAGGATTTTGGATTGAGGAAAGTAATATTTTGACAGACTTATAAAAGTAAATTTCCTACGGCTGAGAAATCGGAGTGATTTCGGTGGTATTACTGGAGTGTATTCTGGTGGTAATTTGTATGTTGGTTGGCTGAAATCATCCATGAATCCTTCATTAAAAAGAGAAATATTGGTTTGTCCAGCTCAAGAATTAATGACCAAAAGGAAATTATTGTCGTTTGCGCACAGGATAAGCTCTTGGTCAAAATAAAGCTAATATGTATTGCTTGATAGCTTCCCCGACTATGAGCGAGTAACTAAAATTTTGAAAACAGTCACTTTAACTTCAATTTTCACTTTTGAGCCAAATCTCGCGGACACCCTTTGGAAACAAATACCCCGAGCAGAAATGTTCTAGAGCAACATATTCGGTATTCAGCTGTATTGGAATTGGTCGTTTTACTTATTTGGCCGATACACACTTCCTTAGTTTTTTTCCGCAGTAAGAAATCGTTCGTTAAATTTCTGCTTTATAGATACTCACACCCCTTATAGCTCACAAAGGGTAATGTTGTAGAACTATTTCTGGCTTTGGTATTGGAAGAATGTTCTTAGTTGTTTATTCTTGTTGTCACATTTGCCTTTAACTAGCAAAATTTATGATTAATCAACAAGAATTGAAAGGAATTAATCAATTCTTTGTGAAAAAGTGACATGGTGTAATAAATACTTGACGATGTATTTTTCACTCTTTTTATTGAGTAAAACCCTACCGGTTTCGACATTTTCATGTCATTGTATCTGAGTACCCTTGAAAATGACATGACAGTGTCGAAACCGGTAGGGTTTTACTCAATAAAAAGAGTGAAAAATACATCAACATTTTCTTACACTAGTCCACAATACTATAATATAGCTTTGGGATCTAGTGGTATTTTTTCACATTTGGAGAGAAATGCACCGAAGAAGACTTTGCTTCGACTGTGTTATCAACATTATGATGAAAAAATCACCTCCATAAGAAACTCCGCCGATTCTGGATATCTGACAGTCTGTTTCGGTGACGAATTAATGACCAGATAATTTTTTACTGTATACAGCGAGATATTCCATAATGAGTAATTAATTAAACACATACGATGAAAATCATTGAAAAATTATTACCTTTAAAATGTTTGAGCTGATTCGTTGCATTAAGAAGACAATGAATATAATAATTAAAGTGGAGTTAACATTTTCTCGAGCGATGCATTTTCAAATTATCAAAAATGCACAACGCTGGGAAACGAAAAGAAAGTTGGAAACCCATTATCATAACGTTGTAGGCCTCAAAGAGTCATCATGCGACCTGAATATTGCACATTTCATGGCTTCTGTGGATGAATGAACGAATGCTGATCTTTCTACTCATTATTTTACGACCCCAACACGTAGATACCTCGATAGCTGGCAGTATTCGGTAAGCAAAATGGAAAGACATGGCAATAATCCCAGGCAAGTTAAGTGAAATAATGTTCTTGCTCAAATCCAATTCAGGGAGGGCGGAAATTTTTCGGGAGGCCGTTAGACGAGCAGGCAAAGAACTGGACATAAAAAGCAGCGAAATACAGGTTCCGAAGCAGCGAAATACGGAAAGTGATTGTAGCAGTAGAAGATATAACCATCCACCTATCATGAGATCAGTTCCAAATTCGCTTGAACGGCAAAACGTAGGTTTCCATGGCGAAAGAGAAGGGGGTCGAGGGTAAAAAATAGCATAAAATTCCTTTAACGTGACTTGGATAAAAACATGTATCTAGTGCTTACGTAAAATAACAAAGTGTTGAACGAAAAATATTTACCATATTCAGGTCTCGAATTGAAAACTTCGTATTACAAGTCAGTTACATTACAGCTCGACCACTCCCTACTGATATTAACGGGACGATTCAATGGTTTATATGGACGCGGACAATATTCAAGCTCGTCTTTTGTTAACCTTTTCATATGGGAGAAATAGAGCGAAGAGGCGGACACCGAGTGAATCCCAGGACCTTGCCTGAGTGCGAGACAAGGAGCGAGGCCTAAAAGAAAAAGGTAGGAAAGACGGAGAATGCGGAGTGAAGTTCAGCAAGAACGAGATAGTTAAATGGAGTGTTTAAAATGCTTACAAGTAATAATATGCCTCCTTCATGGACGCCAGCGCGTTTACAGCTCGGGGCAAGCAAGCTGCTGCCAGTATTCCGTCACATACTCGGGCGATGAGTCCATCACCTTACCGTGTTTGAACTTCCCTCATGGTGGCCGAGACCAAATAATATTGTACCGTCATGAAGGAATCCGATTTTCTCTCAGAGCGATAGTGGCGGCGCTCCATTTGTTGGGAAACTTTTTTCTCCCATAGTACATACAGCGGCATATCATTTTGACGCCGACAGTAGTATCAGGCCTCTCAATGTTTCCAATGAGGTCCAAATGAGTTTCCTGCATTTTCCTGGGAACTCTAGTGAGGTTCCACTCTCTAAATACGATTCATTGTAGTAAGCGCCTTTTACGTACTTATATTTATCGAAAGAATGATGTGGATGCTCCTTTTCGGGATGACTCTGAATCATCCTCTCATTCTCTAACGAAGCCATTTGACCTCTGCAGACAGTTTTAATTCTTACCACTCACTGTGAACATGTTTGATTACCGATTTAGTTCTAGTCTACCACTCCTACTCCTTTGTTTGCCGATTTTATATTAGGTACACTCTTCATTTCAGGGTAGTGAACTCTCCGCACAATGGAAGGTAGTTTGCTTCGTGATATTCGGAGTACACCTACACCACCAACGTGAACCACCTCGTCAGGTATGTGGTACCTACTGCATTAACATCTGCGGAAAAATATTTGTTCGCAGGAAAAAGGTCGCGGAAATATCCATATCTCTGTATTATGATGACGTTTAATGGATCTTTTCGTCATATGTGCTGCAATATACTATGACAATAATTTTGTATTTTTTCACTCTTCGTTTTAAGCTTGTGCATTCATTTTTCTTATCATATTTAAGATTTTATTTGACTTAATTGTGAAATCATTGTACGAGATATTGAGCTAATGACATAGCCTCCTCCTTCGAAACGCCCTCCTAAGGGAATGAAAAAAAAGGAAGACACCCCACCTCTCTCCCCTCCCAATTAGATGCGCAACGGGAGCCAATAAAAGAGAGTGCTATCTTGTTCTTTCAGCAAAAAACATTTGGTAATGCCGAGTACCATTTTTTTAATATGGAGCAAGTTGTGAAGGATGTAAAAGAGAGGAGATTCGTCGATATGAAGAGGTTGGCCGATAGAAGAATCGAGTGCGGGGCTGCGTCAAACTAATCCTAGATTGTTGACCTATGATGATGATGATATACATCATGTAAAGACGAAATTAAAAATACGAGGCATACTTAAAACGTGCCTGTGCAGTTTGAATTACTCTGTGACCGTTTATTCTTTTGAGATCCACTTTTTAATTTAAAAGCTTTAAACCCAGGAAAGTATTTCAAGTCCTCGTTTGTGGATATGTTTTTGTTTATGATCTACAGCAGTTATTGTGAAACAGCTTATTCGTCCGCGACGAATTTTCATCATGAACCGTCTCGCTAAACAACATCTTGCGCGCCTGAGCAAAACGTCAACAGAAACTTCTGAAATGTTGATAATGGTTTTTGGGGATGGCGTGATGACTAGGGGAAGGTGTTTCGAGAGGTACTATCACTTTTAAAAGTCAGTCCCCATCGACGAGCGCAACCGTCTCCGTATTTTTACGAAATCGAATTTCGCGTATTTCTTATATGTTCCATGCCTACTGAGAGTCAATTTGACTTATGAAACTTGTACAACTTGACTTTTAAGCACCTGCCAAGACGCTCTCGCATGATTTCCGACAGCGAATGCCCACATGACTACCACTCCCGAAAAGGTTCATGGGCAAAAGAACCCGTGAAAAGCCTTTGTAGGTTTAGTTGGAAGTCCCGTGTATCTAGCGCGAGGAATATAGCGAAACATTTACTGGGTCGTTATATGCATGGTTATAGGATGCCGTCGAGTGCAACGGAAATTAAGCAAATACCTAATAGATTTGTCTGTGCGTCGAGATGTTAGTATTTAAATGTTTCTGGCCTCACAATCCGCTGGTGTAAAATACGGTATAAAGCTGTCAATGCAAGCATCATCTCCAGCCATTGATTGAAGTACGGATCTTGGGATTACCTTGTGTATCCTGTTTTGCTCGTTTTGGAGGCGAAAATTTTTAAATAATTATTGAATGGTATTAAATGAATTTTCAAGCAAGAAAGAGAATCAAATTTGCAAAAAAAATAACTATCGTTATTGTTTCTTGACAGTTTAATCTTTGTGTAATATCTATCTGTAATAATAATAAGCCGAATTTTGTTTCTAGTCCACCCATCCTTCCGTACGTCTGGCTATCCCCCCTTCTGTCTCGGAAACGATTCGTCGTAGAGAGGTGCCGTAAAAAACACAATGAATGCATTTTGTTTACGGCAACCTGAAATACCCGAAATAATGTAAACCATTTTTACAAAGGTCAGTGTTCAATCCCTGGTGGCAATAATGAGTTTAAATATGTTTACATTAGTTTTATGAATTTAAGAGAGTGCAAGACTTTTCTTACATTCAGTTATGTGCTTAAATGTAAATAGATTTCTGTAATATTTTATTTATTTAACGGTAAAGGCTTCAAACGTTTGTATTCTTTCATTTATTTTACGCTTGGTGATACATATTTGTCTGGCGTTTGTAATTTATTACACTATTTACTGCTTTTTCCGGTTCTTATCTGAGTGATGCTAAGGACATCGCCATCGTTGAGAATAAATCAAAATAAATACATCAATTATGCCTAAACAGTTCTTCCTAATGGATGCCCTAAATTGCACAGTGTTTTTGGAAATGATGTTGAAAGGCACTAAAGAGGGCTCCGCAGCTTATTCGTTAAGCCTGTTGGGCCATATTATTCGGCAAAAATACGGCCTTCTACTTATCATAATATGTAATATATAAAATGTAGTGGTGTCTGTCTGCCGGTTCTATGATCGTTACGCATCTCCTCAAAAGCAACTCAACCGATTGAGCTGAAATTTTGTAGAATTCTAGCGTATAGGTACACTAGATGGTGCAATAGGCTATATAAAAAAAGGCTAAGGGCCCGGGTTCAATTCCTGTCACCAATTACCGTATTCCTCCGAATATAGTCCCCCCCTGATTATAGTCCCCCCTCCCAATTTTTGAAGTTCAGTTTCGGAAAAAAATTTTTGAAATGCGAAGCAGGACTTGTACATAATATTCTCAGGACAACTTGAGCACCTTGAGCAATAAAAATTTCCACTGTTTTAGTTATCAATATGGAGTATCAAGTTAATATATCTACCAAACTACTCAATATTATTTCACCTATTTAAGTTGGCTAGTTATTGTATTTAAGGAAACTATATTTCCATAATTAGGTGGAATGGAGAAGTGAGATATGTTAATGAGAAATCACGATTTTGAAGTGCACTGCCCGTATTTGCGTTGGGAATCATGGCGACCAAATGTTTTTTCATTTAAAATGCCGCCCTCTGTAGTTATCACTCGCATTGGTTGCAAGAAATCAAGGTTAGTGAGATCGCAGTGAAAATTTTACAAAGGAATGATGATATGATTAAAGGACAAAAATACATAAATCTCTATATTCTTTATTGAGTTTTGCTTTACGTTGCGGGTAGTTTTTTCGAATAAAAGCTTCGTTATACCCACATTTGTGTACGTAATCACATAATAGCCATTGTCCAAAAGTTCATATTGGGCAGCAGTATGATATTTAATCTTCACAGGAGTTCATCTGTCCATTTACCAAATATTTCATACTTTTACTACCTTCTCCACTCTGGATGGTATTTGTTTAATTATGATTATTTTGTGTCTTCCATAGGGGACCGAATAATATTTCGAGATGTATTTCGTCGATAAAAATAGACAATGTCTGCTATTTCAGTTAAAGCATATTCTTTTCTTCCTCTACCAATTAGTACCACCATCTCTTTAAAATCGATGGATTTCTGCCTAAACATGATAGAACTTGGGATCGTAAAAAGGACCTGGGACAATCACCCCCGTTTGCGCAGTGCATGAACACCCGGAGGCGGCACGGGTTATTTCCGATATCCATTAACGCGAGTTAATAATGTTTGAACAATTAATTTTCATTCCCTGATGAATGCGCGCAGGTATATGAATTTTGTATAGAATCCTGTGGATTAAAGTTTTCGATTTTTAATGAAAAATATTTGATCAAAAATTTATTATAGATAAACTATGACTAGGAACTTGGCAATTAATGACGTAATTAATAATCCTAAATAGGAGATAAAAAATGATATGGTCAACCTTATAGTTTTAGCGATGTATCATCCGCAACGCCCTTATTAGGATGCCTACTATCCGTTGCAAAATTTCCGTCACCTGCGAGTTTGAAGACCAATATCTCCAATATGGCTGATGCGACTTTAAATTAACGTATATAAAATTAAATCTTGTTTATTTCTATGTTTACTGATGATATTAAACTAGTTTTACAAATTTTATTTACTGAAGTACGTGTTTAAGAACGGATTTTTAACGAATTTTTTTGGGTACCGGATGGATCCATCGAATTTGGGATTCGTAAGAACAACACAGATGAAGATATCAAACTTTCCTTTTCAAATGTTGTAGCTAAGGGCTTCGTTAATAGTCATACGAAGTTTCATACTATTACGTATGTCAGTATTTTTTTTATTGCTTAATTTGTCAGACTGCGTTATTTTCCGTCCCGCACGCTTTCCGTTCCGAAAATTACCGTTTGGACCTATATCTTACTCTTGAGTCATTAATATGAATCCACTTATGAAATATCAATAGGATTCGTTGGTTATTTGATATCAATATATTTTTTTTTGCCATAAAAGCACGCTGAACTGCCCAAAGCATGCCAGAAAGAGAAAGGTAGGGCGCGCGTGGAATCTTCTGTCGCTGTGACTGAGTCATGAGGACTCGACAATAGCGGAAAAAAAGTAGCGTCTTTAACAATGCAAGGTGACCGTGAATGCAAGTCAGTGTCAGCTTAAGAACTGACGGTATCTTTGGAAACATACCGTCACTATGCCTCCTCACGCAAAGTTTTTGGAGACGGAGTTGAGGATAATTTGAAGTACAATTTGTTTCTTTCGTCGAGAAACCGAAAAATGTGGGGACAAAAGCTATCTCACTTATTGCCGATTTTTTTGGTGAATACTGCAACTTATTAACTTATATTCAAGCATATAGGCAAGGATATTTTCCTGTGCATACTAGAGAAATTTTCTCGCGTGATGTTTGGTGCTCGCGGTACCTACGGTAGCTTACTACTTGGCAACCTCGAGCAGCTTATCTCTCCTGGCCGAAAGTCCTGTCGCATGGACTATAGTTTTCAGAGATAAACTATAGTTTGGAGATAAACTATAGTAGAACTGGTGGAGCTCGCTTTCCGAAATAAATAAATACATACCTACACGTTGAAAGCATATCTAATTCTCTGAATTTATTAAGTCATTTTGTACATGCAAAGTTTTCAAAGACGAAGAATGCCGTCGAAGCGAAATGTATTTCCGAGTTCCGCAAGTAGAGATAGCGCATGTTTTTAAAATTTGTCGTAACGTAATTGTTAAATGAGTAATCTACTTTAAATTTTGTTTAGTCTAAGATAAATATGTGTTACTTATCTTATGAGAAGAAAAGAGAAGTGGCTTTTCTTGTTTTTCTTCAATTGGGCGTCAAAGTTGAACGTGCTTCCCGGAACTTGAAAAAAAATCCGGCCTTTTTGGCTTCTTCGGTCGAAAAGTTAATTAATATAACCAACTTCAAATATATTTTTGATATTAATAAGTACATAAATAAACAAGCTTTAGTTCGCTACACGTTATTTTAAAATTTAACTTCCCATTTTTGAATATTGGCCTTCAAACTCGGGGGATGGAATTTTACATTGGACATTAGGTGCCTTGAGCTCCAATATAGTCCCCCAAGACTTTTTCCGCGAAGATTTTGGTCAAAAATGGGGGGACTATATTCGGAGGAATACGTTATGTATTTACATTGATTTAAATTGACCTTTTCAATTTATGGTAGCGCAAGAGTTTTTTCTTTCGCTCAGTAAAATAACTAAATATTAATCGATTTATTTCATTTTTCCTGTATTTAATGTGAAAATGTTTAAACTTTCTTATTCTCTTAACCGATTTACACTTTGTCCTCGATGTTTCTGGGCGACGTGTAATTTACGTTGAAATTTAGTGGTTTTTTTCGGTTCTTTTCCGAGGGTTGCTAAGGCCTTTGCCATTTTCGACTCCGATATGAAAGCATCGTTGATGCTTGAAAAGCTCGTCATAGAGGGATGCCGTAAACGGCATCGTGCTTTTCGCGAGGAAGGTACTGAAGCCATTGTAGGCTATTCGTGAAGCAAGGTCAGCCATATTTTTCCACACAAAATACGTGCTGTCTGCTAGCGCTCCTCACGGATTTAGAAGGTTTTCATTCGGTTAAAATGAGTATTTAAAAGAACGCTTAAGAAGTGTTCAAATTGTGAATGTTTTTTTTTATTTCTTTACGGGTTAGTGCATCTGAACCGACCTGGGACATGAAAAAAGGTGATGGAAAGCTTTCGAGTAGATAGCTTGAGATTTGAGGTGGTTAAATAAAACCAGGGAATAAAATTCAAATCCCCATGGAGCATAATGTCTCATTTTGTATCCGCGGGATGCTCATTGATGCCATTGCTATGATGCTAAAAAAGTTCGTCCAAAACCGATACCATAAACAGCATTGTTCTTTTCTTGAAGATATTGAAAGGTACTAAAAGAGGATTCGCAGCTAATTCTTGAATCTAGATCGGCCACTTCATTTGGAGAAATCATACGGGCTTACTTTTCGCGCTACTCCCAGATCAAGTAGGTTTGCATTAGGCAAAAACTAAAAGTATTTAAATAAAAGTTTTTGTGGGGTTCAAAAGGTGAATATTTTATGGATTTATACCGTATTCCGAAGGAGACCGCTTTCAAAATTGTTGTCTTTTGAGACACAAGAATGTGATAACAGACTTAAATGAAGTCTAATCAAAAGGAAGAGTAGCGAGATGAAAAAAATTGTAATATAGTTATAGGTCAAATATACAGTAGAAGGTTCAAATATATGCAACCGAGCGACAAGTACCTGGTTTAAGTAGCATAAATCTGTACTAGGTTAAAAGAATATAATTTACTCTAGTTGTAATAAAATGCATTAACACGTATCTATAGGAAGTTCATTGACGCCACTGTCATAAGTTGGAGAATTGAGACAAACATAACATACGTAAAAGGCCAGAGAGTATTTTTTTGCCGAAGAGGTGGGTCCTACCGGTCCTACCATAACAACAAAACCGACCTCATTGTCAAAAATAGACAGACATTGGTATAACCTCCTTTGTTTCTTCTGGCCTGAAAGTTTCTAGATAATATTCTTATTTTTGTAAAGGCCCAGGTGTGAGTCCAGGCAGTAATTATATGTTTACATAGGCTTAAATTATATTTATGGTTCCAATACTGAATTGGAGCCATTGCTGTGTTAAGTGTGTCTTCGCTCCTTAGTGAAAAATGTTTAAATTCCTTAATTAAAATTTGTATTTATGATATTTCTCCCGTTGAATTTCAACGGGCACCTTCAGCTAGTATCATATAATTCGGCTTGCTACACGCGCTGAACACTGATCAAGCTGTCTTTCACCTGGTACTTAAGCATGGAATTCTCAAAAAACATGCAACGAAACGCGAAAAACGTTCACCAAAATGATAGCAAGGTGAAAAATGAATTTTACTTAAAAAATGCGTCAAAGCAACAGTGAAAAATGTGCAAATAAGCAAACGAACGCCACTTATAGAAGCTCAAAATAAAATGCTAATAAATCGTCACATCCTAGCTTCCTCTTAAGCCACTTAAGAACGATCTTACGTACAATTATCAGGTCTTCCGCTATTTGAGACACACTACCCATTCTCAATTAAGGACACTACTATTTGTCCCCTCTGGGCTGGACTTCAATGTGTTGCCACACCGGTGCATTTCCTCGATATTTCAAAAAGCGACAATCACTGAACCGTAAATGCCTTGCTTTTTCAGTCGTGTTCCGCCGGGAGTGGGGAGGGTTGGCAGGGCATTTGGGGATAGTGGGAGAAGGTCATATGAGAGTGAGTGAGAGTGGTTAGTGAGAATAAGTCGAATTGAACCGTAGAAGTCGCGGTAGGCATAGGCAATGCCCGAAGTTCCGAGTCAGCTAAACGCGCAGTTGCCCGCGTTCAACGTGGGGACCGACTTTTGAAAGTGATTTTATGTACAGTCGGATTCAAAAGTAATGCAACAAATCGACCTTCGTCGCTTTTCGGAATAGGGTTTCTACATGTTCTACAGTTCCCATAACCGTTCCCCATTAATGATGAAAATGCATAGGAAATGTGTATCCCCGGAAGAATAAAAAAAATTTAAATGCATTTTATCGATTGGCACGATGAATTGGAAAGAATATTTCTTCACGAATGTTTGTGGAACAACTTTTCCACAGGAAATATTACCCGAGTTGTATTCACGTATTTTGGAACGATCACGGCTGTAAAAGACCTTTCCGGTCTTCGATTGTGATAATAGTGATTGCATTACCCTTGTTCTAATTGCTTTGGAAACTCCTCTGAACTGCTCTTGAGGGAGACATAAATCCACAACTCGAAGTACTGATGCAAATGAGGGATATGAAAAATGTAAAGATATAATAGTCTGGAAGCATGTGAAGAACCGTGGCCGTGATGGTTCAGCAGGTCGTTCCAGTTCGTCCCAGATATGGGATCGATTCCGTCGGATGACATTTTTTTCCTCCGTGCACTACTTCTAACAATAGTTCTCTATTGCGTTACTTAATGATGAGCATTCAAAAGTAATTTGTTGTCCTTTTCCCTATTTTATCGACCCATAGAGGTCATGAGAAAAGTATTTTAATTTATGTATAAAAATGAAAAATCTTTTAATGCTTACCCCTGCGAAAATTATTGAGAATCTTTCTGCCCGTCGCTTCGTAAATAAATATTTTAAAAAATCGAAGATATTATTCCTCGGATAACACTCAGGGTACTCTTACGTCAATAAATAATATTCCGATCAATCAATTAACTCCTTTTAATTTTTTTTTAACCGCAGAGGAACGCAAGACGAATAACACGCCATGCCAAACCAATGAAAACTGCAGTATCAGCGTTAGCCATGACTTGATTTTTTTTTCTCTTTTGCCATGACTCCTATGCGCCTTACGGACAATCAGGAGAGGGATAGTGAAGTATTTTTGAGAATACAGGCATGAGGCAGAATGGTAACGCTAAGTATTTTTCAGTTACAATTTAAAGGAATTACTTATTTAGCTCGGATAGCGACGAATTCTGATGAATACTTTATCAAAAGAAAGAAGTATAATTAGGTCAGGAATAAAAAATTATTCCTTCATTAACTTTCATAGAACAAATGTAAAAATCCTTAAAGTCCGGGTATCTTATTCATTCGGGAATTGTTTGAATTATAGCCTTTACTATATTTGCTGTTTATCACAGATTAATCATTGTGTCCACTTGTGGTTTAACGAGAAATCAGCATACTAAAACGGTACTGCCTTGCTTCTTTTAGAAGCTTCTCAATTTTGTGAGAGGTTGATGTCATATTCATCCGTATGTATGCTAATTAACCGTTGTTTTCAGAGCTTAAGCAAAGAAAATTTCACTTCTCACGGGAAACTATATTTCAGTGAAACAACAACGGATTAGGGAACTTGGAGGTAGGATTGTTTCAGAATAAGCTAGATATAAGTATATCGAAACGAGATATTTTGCAGGAGGAAAAGATACAAGGAAGGTAGCGAGAATTAAAAAATAAGTCCAAAGAGTGAACACCGGAGGTGCTTCAGAACAGAAGCTTCAGGACGAAGAAATGAGGCAATGTTGTTTGCATGAATATGTATTGGAGCTGCTGTCATCAAAAGGCAACAAAGAATAATTTGTAGTAATTCAGTAATACTGCGGTGACTTCGCAAAGCCATAATGACAGACTGGTCATAAAACCCGTATTAAACGAAAAACACCGTGATGCTATGCTTGAATTCGCTCAGGCATATGCAAAAATGAGTCCGCCCTACTGGGATTTGGTCATTTTCAGTTACGGAAAAACCCTTAGAAATGATAAACATTGCATCCTACATATAGTATTTTGTGATATCACCGCGATTCTGTATTGAAGACAGAACTATATCCTGCATTGACCGCATCATGTTTTGAAATATTGTTGGTCGCCGGGATAAACTGTCCCACACGTCTCTCGCGTGAGCTTCCAAAGCTTCTTCTGTCTTCCCATTTACTGACAATGAGGCCCCAGATATTCTCAATGGGATTGTTGTTATAAACTTATTTGTCTGGCAAATTTGACGGCCCAAGTAGCACCTCAATACTGCGAGGCTGCTGGAGGAAGCGTGTCGTTTCTGCTGATCAATGGATGGGGCAGATGTCCGGCACAAAAACTACGTCCTATCCCTTAGGCACGATATATATGGCAGAAATTGTGTCCTTAAAATACACACGTACTGCTGGGATTTCATTTTTCTCGGTGTTTTGACCGAAGGCCCTGGCCCCGCCGCAGACATTGCTCACCAAAAGCTCAGACTTATGTGGTCAGGTCTATTATTTCTTAATGCATGCTCTGCGTGGAACCTGCGAAAAATCCGAAATGGAGTTTTGATAAAAGAATTAACTAATCACAGGAAATGTTGACTCCATTTCTTGATATTTCACCTGGAATTACGTGGGCACCATATTTGAACTCTTCCATGTTGCTCACTTCTAAAAGTTTTTTCATCACTGAAAATAACCAAATCCCAATAAGCTTGGCTCATTGCAGCGTATGCCTGAGCGAATTCAAGCCTGGCTTCCGGGCTTCTTCATTTGTCTCGGGTTTTATCGCCGGCCTGTAATTGTGGATAACTACTTCATGGTAACGCCGCCGTATTTTTGAACTGCTACAATTCATTCTTAGTTGCCTTTTGATGACAGCAGCTCCACTGGTCAACAAAGGCTGACCTAAACAACTTTGTCGCACTTCTCGTACTGTTACCTAGTTGTGCACCGAGGCCTCCCATTTTTCGGTCTTCTTTTTAAAACCTCATCACCCTCTCTATATCGCTTGATCCATCTATCAATAGTCCTCCAATATAATTCGTATTCTCGGGCAATAGCGGTCACTCCCACTCCTGCCTCCACAATCCCTATAATTTTGCCTCTATTTGCTTCGTTTAGCGGCATACCGGTCTGAATGAAATGAATGACGGGCTACCGTAAGTTCTCCTCGAGTAAAAACGACAGTGTAAGAAAAAGACAGACTTTCATTTCCCCATTTTACTCTAACCTATCATTCTGCCGATAAGTGCCACCGCGGGACGGTGCTGCATGAACTCGACAGCTATGCTCGGTTATTCCTGGCCTGGCTATTCAGGTATAACGCGGCACACGAACTCACTGGCATTCCGATCACCATCCCGTAGACCACAGGGAGGGCTCAAGGGGTAGGGGCGATTGTCCCCCCCCCCCCCTCCCAAAACGCGGGATATTTTTTGGACCTAAAACTGAAAGCCTGAATTTTTTTTTTCCTACGAAGTACGGTTTTAGATAGTTATATTCATTAACAATGTAAGACTTTATTCTTCATTTTACAAGAGCCGCAGTACAGCAAATAATAATATTTCATGAAAAAGGGTAACAAAATAAGCACGCTGAAATTCGCCTTTTTGCAGATAGTTTATTACGAACTCCTGGGAGGAGACGCCCGGAACACCTTTTTCCTGTGGTGTAATCCATCCCCCAGAGCTGCCTAGGCACGCAGGTGCCCCAATCTCTGGTCTGGAGCCGCCCCTGGCAGACCGGATCATAGAAAAAATATTTGAAGCGCTATTACCTCTAGTACCGAAAGTAGTAGGTTTTATTGGCATACGCTCGTGTGGTTTTCACCGTGCTAGCACCGAAAAACACTTTCGGCAATGAACGATATTTAAAAGCATGGAATAAACCCTAGTAACAACACTGAGCATGAATACTGACAAAACTGCGTTTACGAGGCGACGTTCTATTGAAAGGCACCAAATTAGTTTTTATGAAATAAGAGAGTAAATTCCACCGTCAAGTAGCAGTAGTAGGGAAATACTATTTCCAGTGCTCCAACTGATTGTCAGAGCAAGGGTAACCCCACTGAAGTCAAGGGTTATTTTAGATAACTAACTGTTGTAAATTGCAATTAAAGTATTTATCCCCAACAGAGCGTACCAAGGCTACCTTGGTGTACCTTGGCGCCCGGGAGCCTCCCCCCGTAGAAAAAAAAATATTTTTTCTTAAACTAAAGAAAGATGTTTTTCAATTTTGGCGCCCCCCCCCCTTTACGGCGCCCGGGGCGGCCGCCATGTTCGCCCCCCCTTGTTACGTTACTGATCCCCAAACATAACAGAAAGGGTAATTTATCCAGTATGAGTGAGACGATTATCGAGCATTTTCCCAACTTCCACGAGGTCGAAAAAATTTGCGAGTTCAAGTGAACCCCTCGTGACGACATTTTCATAGATGATGGCGACCCTTATGTGGACTCACAGAGCTTTCGTGCGCACCGAAATTGTTTTTCGTTCAAATATTATTCGTGATAAAGAATAGTACGCATTGGATTATAGTGAATATATAACTTATAAATTTCAACTCAAGATATTTTCTCCGGTCGTTCCGGTGCTAGGCTTTCCTGTCTGTCCGTAAGGCGCACAGGAGTCATACCAAGAGAGAAAAAAATCAACCCAGTCGTGGTAGAAACCTGACTCTGCAGCTGCGTTTTTTTGGTCATAGTGGGCAAATCATCTTGCGTTCACTCTATAATAAATAGTAACCGGTAATGGCAGGTTTGAACAGTCCATAAGCAATATTTCAATGTTTCTAACTTGTCTATATTTCTAATACACAACAGTAAGCAATCTCACCCTGTGCTACATCATTCTTTAAATCTTCATAGGTTTTTCCTATTCATCTTATCCAAAATGCCTATCCTTTTCCTCCCTCTTCCTTTTTTACCGAGCATTCTTCCTTCTATAGCTTCTTCTGAATCCCAATACCCTACAATATGCCCGTCACTCACACTCTTTGTCTACCTCTTATACTTCGCAAAACTTTTCTCTCCTCCCCAACTCTATATCCAGCACTTCTTCATTTGTTTTCCTAACCGTATATTTTCCATCCTTCTCCACACCACACCTGAAAAGCCTCCAATCTGCGTTCATATTATTTTCTCATGGTCCACGACTTTGATACATAAAACGCTACGCTTCATATAAATGACTTTACTAATATATTTTTTTCTTCTTTACTTAAGGTCTTTGCCAACAATTCTTTTTTTTACAAATGCTTCTTTCGCCAGTGCAATTCTCCTTCTGATTTTCTACCAGTACCCATTTTATTCTAAAATACTTCCTACGTCTGTAAAATATTCCACCTGTTCCAATTTATTACCTTCAACTCGAATATTTAATTTACCCTTCCTTTTTTTTTGAAAATCTCACTACGTTCTTATTCTAAAAATTAGCCTTCATTCCAAACCACTCACACTGACATTTAACGCACTTACCAATCACTGTAATTTTATAGCTGACAGACTGAACAACACTTTATAATCTGAAATTCTAACCGACCTGATCAACTCAGCCCCCACTTTCAAACCCTCATCCACTCCCTCCCATGTCTCTCTTACTCCTGGCCTACTCTCCCCATGCTTCTCTCTCGTAAGGCAGGAAGCGTGGGGCAGGAAAGGTTCTCTATAGTTTTCGCAGGGGTATGCAATAAAAGATTGTTCATTTTTATATATAAATTAAAATACTTTTCTCATGACCTCTATAGGTCGGTAAAATAGGGAAAAGGACAACAAATTACTTTTTGAATGCTCATCATTAAGTAACGTAATAGAGAACTATTGTTAGAAGTAGTGCACGGAGGAAAAAAATGTCATCCGACGGAATCGATCCCATATCTGGGACGAACTGGAACGACCTGCTGTACCATCACGGCCACGGTTCTTCACATGCTTCCAGACTATTATATCTTTACATTTTTCATATCCCTCATTTGCATCAGTACTTCGAGTTGTGGATTTATGTCTCCCTCAAGAGCAGTTCAGAGGAGCTTCCCAAGCAATTAGAACAAGGTTAATGCAATCACTATTATCACAATCGAAGACCGGAAAGGCAAAAGACAGCCGTGATCGTTCCAAAATACGTGAATACAACTCGGGTAATATTTCCTGTGGAAAAGTTGTTCCACAAACATTCGTGAAGAAATATTCTTTCCAATTCATGCCAATCGATAAAATGAATTTAAATTTTTTTAATTCTTCCGGGGATACACATTTTCTATGCATTTTCATCATTAATATGTGAATGGGGAACGGTCATGGGAACTGTAGAACATGTAGAAACTCTATTCCGAAAAGCGACGAAAGCTCGATTTGTTGCATTACTTTTGAATCCGACTGTACATATTCCATAGTATACGAGAAATTAGGGAGGTGAATGCCAAACTACACAGTCCTTTTGCGTCAGAATATGAACACTGAACATATGCAGGGGAATTGTAACCCACCCATTAGAATTGCCTGGTTACGCACTCCCAAATTTTTCGCACGGTTGCTTAGTTCAATTCTGTATTCGGGGTTTTCGGTCGCGTTTGTTGCTTACAAAGAGACATCGCGAGACTCGGGATCCAAATGAAGCGAACATTTTCTGAAAGTATAGAGGGAATGAGGGAAAAGTGTCACGGATTTCTTCCACATAGGACCGGGTTCGCAAAAAAAATGCAACAATAGAATTTTCATCCCTATAAATTCATTGTAGGGCACACTTTCAACAGCAAAGGCCTTGGCCCAATTAACTAAGAAAATCTGTGGAAGTAAATCACGTGATAACTGCGGGTTCGAATCCAAAACGGGGCAAATTTTTCCTCTCGAATATTATGCGTAGTCATTGTAAAATGCCCAATCCCATACCTTTACGGCTGTAACAACTATATTTTTACTTTTGAAACGTTTTTGCAAGAATTTCCATCAACCCCCTTGGGAGACTTTCGAAACATATTTCGGGAAACTATGTTTGCCCGAAAAAGAGACATCACATGCTGACAAGCCTAATTCGTTTAGATTTTGAAAAGAAAAGGATACTTCCGTGAATAGGATGGGCTTCCATTGGTCGTGGGATTTTCGCAACGGATTATTACTTTTTGATGTACAGCGATGTTTGTACTTCAAATGTCCCAGTAAACGCGCTCGAAGAATGACTTTTGTAACTCATTTTTTCGTTCGATAGTGAACATGATATTGGCAGAAAAGAGATAGTAACTGTTACCGAGGTTATGTGGAAAATATTTAATGTCACCTTTTTGCGGGCATTGTAGTAAGCGTCCTACATATTTATGTAGGGCGGTTACTGCCAAAGGGCATAAAACATTGTAAGTTGTAGTTGGCAGTATGCAGAAACTAATACACTCCTACGCAGCGCTGTATAATGAAGCATAATCCGTAGAGAAAGTTCCACGACCAATCGAAGCCCATCCTACTCGTAACACAGCGCGTGATTTTCTTTCATAGCGCCTTAGCCCACTCAGCCCACTATTGATAATGTAGCCGTGCCCTACGAAGGATTTATACTGAGGAAACTTCTATAGTTGTGTTTTTTTTACGATACCGGACCTACGTGGAAGAAAGCCGTGACTCTTTTCCTTCATTCCCTCTACAGTTTCAGAAAATGTTTACGTCATTTGGATCCCGAGCATCGGTCTCACGATGTCTCCTTGTTAGTAGAAATAGTTTCGACAACTGTCCTGCTGGCGTCCTCAGGTCAAGGATCATCAGTAGGTCATTCTTAACCTGAGGATACCAGCAGGGTAGCTGGCGAAACTGTTGTCCACTAAGAACGAGTACACACGCCAGAAATGCAGAAGAATGTAGTTCAGGGAAGAACCTTTGCAAGAACCAGGGTGAAAAACGACCTCACGGCTCTCCGACCACTTCTCCTCGAAGTAGTAACGAAGTAGTTCCATTGGATCTGTTTGACCGAAGTAGTTCAGGTCTTGTATGCGAGCTACACTACGAACTAGGAGAGGTGCCACTAGTGGTGAACGATTCCAGGAACCATACTCTGAGGGAGCTTAGAGCAGTATCGCCGTCAGCGAAATTATGAATGTTTATGAACTTTTTATGGTGTGTATAAGACATAAAGACACTTCGGAGGCAGTCTTTGCATCACACCCCATGGTTATGGGTTCGACTCTGCAACCTCCGATAACCTTCGTATGTATGAATGGTAAAGTCGAGTTCTTTTAGAATTTTCGGTGTCGAACGCATGACCTTCGGGTGTGATGCGAGAAATGCTTCCGATGTGTCCTCATGTCCTTTACACACCACAAAAAGTTCTTAAACCTGTGTCTCTTAGACAACAAATTGTAAATACATATAACCTGCGTATGTTTGCGTGGTAAAATCTTGTATTCTAGGATTTTTGTGGTCGAACCCATGACCTTTGGGTGTGATGTGCGAACTGCTTCCGAAGTGTCCCCATATCGTTGACATACTACAAAAATTCGTAGCCCCACCTCTATTACAGTGGCGTCGGAAGTGGAGGGCAGGGGCAGGGGGCATTTGTCCCCCACCCTCCCCCCCCCCAGATTTTGAGTAATGATCATTATTAAAAATTAAATCTCACTTGTTTCCAGCTTGCCTTTTCCCTTCTGACGCATATTCTACCACCTTCATATGCACATTTAGTGGAATTCTTGTCTCTACGCCCTCCTATCCGCAAAAAATGCGGGCCCTTTTCATAAGAGCCGGGTCCTTTTCGAGGTTGGCCCCTCCCAGCGAAAATAGTTCCGTCACCCCTGCTCTCTTAGTTAAACGGCAAAATGTTGTTCTCTCTAAATGTAACCAGCATATGATTGCATGATAAAATCGAGTTTTCTAGGAGTTTTGGAGTCGAACCCAAGACCTTCGGGTGTAATGTGAGAACGGCATCCGATGTGTTCTCATCTCGTTTACATACCACAAAAAATTCATAGCTCCATTTATAATAGTTAAACGACCAATTGTGGTTCTTTGCAACAATAACCTATGAATGTTTGCATGGTAAGTTCTAATTCCCGTCGCCATTCGATTCCATTTTCGTACAGCAAGCTTGAAATGGAAAAATTTACTGAAAAATTAGGTAAATAAAAAAAGTATGGTCTACTTAAGCAAATTTTAGTTTAGCTTGTCGTAAAGTAAAATCATGTACCCTATTGAGTGCTTTAAAACAATTAAAGGTGTGTAAAAAGTAATTCTTACGTATTTGAAATGGGGAGTGAAAGCTGTGTGCCGTTTGTTTTTGTGTCGGAGTGTCACTTACAGTGCTGATAAGGAAAATATTGGGATGATAAGCTACATTTTTTTGAATGATTAAAATCATTAAATAGGTAAGCAAAATGTCCTGGCTTACGTATCCCACTTCGGGAATTTGGACGTGCTTGTATCAGGTTTAAAGGTTGGACGGCACGTTACTCGTATACCTACCTCAGCAGTTGGAGTATCTTAATACCCAATTCTTAATTGATAGTTCTTCTGGTAAGGTAACTTTACCTTAGCTCAAAAATCCTCGAATACCTAGCCATAAACCGCTTTCGGAGTTCTCTTTCATTGAATTTAAAATGCTTTCCGCCGACTTGCAGCGTTTACCGTATACCGATGCCGGTAACCCTCCATTTTTCATCTCATGCTGTATCGAACACAGGCTTCCATTTAGTTTCATCCTTGCTTAAGGCCGCTTTACACGATACAATTTTTCGTACAATTTCTTGTACAAACTCTTGCATGAGGAAATTGTACCGTGTAGAGCGGCAAATTGTACGAAAACTTGCGCGATTGTCTGAATGACTGAACAGGAAATACAACGTGTTCTAATTCCATTCAGACAAACATACAATTTCGTTCAGTCTATACAAGAATTTGTACAAGAAATTGTGCAAAAAATTGTATCTTTTAAAGCGGCCTTAAGACAACTGATAATCTCTCTGCGGGATCTAAGCGTTCAAGTTCACATATCGCTGTAGGGAAAGTAATCTGATGACGCCGGTTGGCATTCCGCATGGTACGCAGCGCGTAAGCCCGCGATGAGTTTCTGATGGGATTTTCCCATTCGATTTCTTTCTCCCCAAGAAGCGCTTGCTCGATCCCCATGTTTTTCACCCTTGAATATCCCTCCCTGTCTTCCGCTTCTTTCCACGCACCTCCCAGCCAACTTCCCCTTCTTTCGTCCCTCAACCCTGACCAAGGTGAACGTATACCACCCAGCCCACCTGCGCAGCGCGATTCGTTTGTTTTCGAGTGCCAGTAGAGTTTGGAGCGCGGCACGGTCCGCATCGGAGGTGGCCGATTACGGCAGGGCTCAAGTTATATCACCGAAATGCTATATTCTTCGAAACGCGTGAGTAGTAAATCACTATTTTGGATAATTGAGTGAAATTTCATGACCAAGGTGCAAGTTTATTCTCATTGAAGTCTATTTAAGTTCTCATTGCATGAACTTGTGACGACTGATCTAATGGAAGTTGAGAACTTGGATGTGTGGAAATACTGAACTATTGTCATTTTGGGTTGGTAGACCATACACTTATAAACCAAGAATATGAAATTGTTCACCCCTGTGAGCATAACATGTGTTACGCTGAAGTAATTTTCCTTAATTTTCAGAATTTCTCGGCCAGATGGACTGACTCATCTGTAAAGGTAACGTTCATTACTCGTGTGTGCAGGTCATTCTGACTTCGCGTGATGAGACTGGCAAAAAGTTGTCTCACTCCTTAACATAATCGAAGGTGAATTGTTAGTTTTAAGGCGCCGCACTTTTCTCTTAAAGTACACCTGTTGTTAGCACCTTAAGCCAAGTTATTGCCTAAAAGGTTGATGCTTGTTGACGCAATGGTATATGAATTAAGGCCAATTGAGGAATCTTCCTCGTTAGTTCAAAGTCGCAATTCTCTTTCCTAAAGTTAGTATCAATAGTTAATCTCCCATAACTTTTTTTCCAGGAATCCTGCAATTCTAATTTTATTAATTTTACCTCTTTTTTTAAATTTTAACAGTAATTCGGAACTTATGGATTTGCTGAGGATCTAGTGAAGTCCGTGAATCAACCTTGGGAAATTCTCAAACCTGCATCGGGCGAGAATCTTCAATAATGGCCGATTTGTAAGGAGAAGAAACATAAGCCTGAATAAAATTTTATGGAGCAGATGATCTCACGTTTGCAGCGCTTATAACATGGAGCTGTATCGGCGAACTGTAAGGTAATCGTGATAGGTGAATTAAAATTCCACCACTGAGCTTTGAGTTTTAAAATTCGTCGATAGTGAACTGTTTACAGTTTGGCCTTGACTTCATCTACCTCTACGCGATACCCTGAAAGCCAACGCGAGGGTGTGTGGCAGAGGGTGAAGATCACAAAGCTTGCACTATTGACATGCATACAAGCTACTATAGGGACTCATGCAACTAGATTGTTAGTATCTACGTAGTAATTAAGGGATTGGGTGTTAATACAGTTGAGCATCTTTAATCCGGCACAGTCGGGACCGAAGTGATGCCGAATTAGGGATTTTGCCGGACTATGGGTCATGCATGGCAACTGGTCTATTTTTGACGTCCGGGTTGATTTCATTGAAAGAGTATTATTTATAGCAAAGAAAAGGGTTTATGAACTTTAATATTTCTTATGTTGAGCTTCGCGCAAAATATTTCTTACCTCGTTCGGTTTGTTATCAGCTGATTCCGCGCCATGTTCACGCGTGCGTGTCGTCTACACGGCCGCCCATTACTACGTCACGGGCGACCAGACTGGATGCTTCTTTAAAGACCATCGTCAATAGTGGTCTTTCTTCAACAATTTCACAGTCATCATCTTCATTCCCACTCGGATTTATTGTTATTAATTACCATTTCAATGATTTCATCGTGTGTGAAATGTTGTGTGGTGAGAGTATCGTGGTCGCTAACTATCCTTTCCTCTAAATTTACCAATGCCATTTCCTTTAGTTCAGGGTTATGGTTGCTGTTTGCTGACTCCATCATCATATTTTTATCCTAAAAAACGTGACATTTTTTTAAATCCCCACTTATTTCGTCTACATCAAACCTTAAAGCAGGCCACAATTTAAACCACGCGTTTTAGAACTGACTGTGAAGTACTATTTAATGCACGCGAAATTTCCCGCATCGTCTTTTGGATTGATCGCATCTATTTCTGAAGTAGTTTATCGTGCTCCATTAGCATTTGGCCAGAAATACTAAGGCCTTCACCTCGACGCAATCGAAACCACGCAATCTAAATCAGCACTTAAATCTTCTTTCGTAGTTTTACTCTGTCATCCATTTCTTCGTGTCACTTTAACAGTAAAATTTTTAGGATTTACTCTTTCAGCTTCTTAATGTGTTATATTGTTGAAGATGCCACGCAGTACGTTTCAGACAAACGCTTTACTGATTCATCGGTGTCAAGCTTTTTCATAACTTTGTCTGCGATCGTTAACGTTTTTGTGTTGATGCCTCACTCCTCTGCTGTTGCCACAACTGTATAGATGATAGGGGAAGTCAGTGTAATTTGGACCACCTAAATTCAATTGGATATAACTTATTACTAGGACTTAGGACTAGGGATTCCCGGATTAAGGGTGCTCAACTGTACATGCATCATGCACTGCAGACTACTCTAAAATATTTCCCGTATCTATCCGGGGATCGGGTTGGTGTGGTGGCTAGAGTACTGGCTTCCCGAGGGTCCGGGTTCGATTCCCAGCAGTGGCGGATTTTTCAGTGGAAACCGGTCCCCAGCCGAGTGCCTAGTGGAGGGCATTTCAAGTTCAGTACTCCGTCCGTCGGATGGGACGTTAAGCCGTGGTCCCCTTGTCGCCTTTCGTTAAGAGTAGGTTAATGCCGACGCCGGGTTTCTCTCTACCCTTCCTCTGTTCCCTGGAAAACTCCTACCATTACCCAATTATCCACCTATCCTAAATGGCGCAAATGACCTAAGCTGTCGGTCGCCTCCCCTAAATAACCAACCAACCGTACCTATCCCTTTGCTATGCTGCCTATTATGTTCTTTTATAGTACGGGAGAAAAATGACATTTTGAATCTATCAGTACAAAAATCTATCTATAAATCGAATTGAATAAGGCGATACTTGGTGAAAAATTGACATAGTGTAAGAGAATCTTAACTTTGTATTTTTTCATACTTTTATTTGAGACACCCTACCGGTTTCGACACTCCCGTGTCATTGTCAAGGGTTCGAACCCTTGACAATGACACGGGAGTGTCGAAACCGGTAGGGTTTCTCAAATAAAAGTGTGAAAAATACAAAGTTAAGTTTCTCTTACACTACAATCTATCTCTCTAATCTTATTTATCTGGTCGATTCTAGCATAATAAGCTGGTTTATTAATACATGCTTAACATCTTCAGTAAAGCTATGCGATTTAAATTTTCCTGATGTAAAGCTATCCGATTTAAACTCCCCGGTTGTTTGTCGTGCTGAGTAAATATTATGATCATTTAACCCCTCTTATACGATTTTATCTTCATCATTCTTTGGGACCACCACATTTCAAATGCTTCCAGCCTTGACTTCTCTGCTGCTGTTATCATCCATGTTCACCGCCATGTAGTAGCATGCTCCATATGTATGTTCTAATGAAATGTTTCCTCACTTCCACGCTTGTATTTGCATCTGTAAGCAGAATCTTCTTGTGGTAAATTGCCCTTTTCGCTTGGGCAATTATACTGGCAATTTTTCTGTTACTTTGTCCATCGCTGCTACTTGGCTTCCCATGTAACTGAACTCTTCCACCACCTCATTTTTTTTACTTGTCCTTTAATTTGTCCATGTCTTTTCCTAGTAGGTTCACGTTACATAATTTTATAGTAGCAGATGAATTCTCTCCTAACATCTCTCACAGTTAAATACATATATTATTTACTATTATTGGTTCATGATCAGGGCCGTATTTACCCTATGGCGTACCCGGCGGCCGCCGGGGGCCTCGCGAGAGAGAAAATTTAAATCTAGTCAAAGTATTACAGTAAAGTAGTCAAAGTAAATACAGTTTAGTAAGATGTCATAAATACTCCACTGTAAGTAACCTGGCGCCTACTAGCAGAGTATTAATACCGATAGATATTAATTGTACTCAGTATTTATTGTCTTAATATGCAAGGAAAAGTCTGTCAAGCTGCCAGGTTGCAAGACTATAACATTGGGGGCCTCATTCTAGATTCCGCCGGGGGCCTCAGATATCATAAATACATCACTGTGCCTGATGGTAATCTTTCATTGTTGATATGAGTTTGTTTGGCGTGAATACAAAAAATGGGATATGCTGTCTACTTATCGGCCGGACAATCACTACGTGCGTATGGTAGTGCGTTGGAAAGAAGGCACGATAAGAATTTTGGGTGTATTATCCCTCGTTAACCTGAGGCACGTGAGTAAGTCTGTTAGAGTATAGTGAATATCTTAAATGTTAAAGGTACAGTCGGATAACTAAGTGAATCAGAATATACTTGGAATTTTCCGCTTGTTTTAATGTATTCATATTCATGCTGCAATTGTCTCAATGTGTGCCCAATCCACCGGGTTCTTCTTATCCGTGTGATGCTCCTTAGTGTTTTCTTCTTCAGCTCTACTGCATACTTTCGTATTCCTTACCCTTTGCGCCCATTTGATCTTCAGCATCCTCCTCCATCACCCGGTTTCGAGGGATTCAAATCTTTTACGCACCACTTTTCCAAGGGTACACACTTTCGATCCGCAGAGAGCCACTGTCTACACGAACATTACATATGCATATACATGTTGATGTATCCAGTAGCATAATTTTTAACATTGAAGTTATCTATTTATCATTAACGCCTTCTTACCCTGCGTTATTTTCAGCTTAATGTGGATAATATTTCTTCTAAAGTATGTGAATGCTTCCCTCAGTTACAGTTTTTTTCCCATTGAATATCAAATCTGTTTTCTTTTTTCCCTCTCTACGTACTAGAACATATATTACTTTACTTCGTATAGATTTTCATATTCTTATCTTGGAATCCTTTCTCGATTTCATATTGGAGGGCTGTTGTTGTTTTCGGATTTCCGCTACAATTGCCTTATTGTCTGCGACACGAAGCGTGTTGATTTCTCCGCCATTCACGTCGAATCCTTTGAGTCTCTTTTTCTTCTGCTTCTTTGATGGCTTCCCACAAGTATATGTTTAAGGTGGCTGGTGACTGATTTCAAGATTGTCAGTCTTATTCTTTAATTTTTACCTCTACATTTCTTCCATCTCCCATTCATGTCATTCCGATTTGGCGTATGTAGTTATCGTATGGAACTTGTGTCATTATTCTATGAGTGAATTCCATCTCGAGTTTTTCCATTACCTTGAATATCTATTGAAGTCGAAGTTATTGAATGCCTTCGGTAAATCTAATTGTAAGAATGCTAATCATAATATTTTGCTCATATGAATTATTTTTCCTGCTAGTATATTCTTAGGCACAATCTGGCTTCTGTTGTTTCTGTCCTTCATGAATCTCAACTGGCTGTTTGACAAATTTGCTACAGTTCTTCTTACAATTTTTTGCTTAATATCCGGGTAAATATTTTGGAGGTGTGTGATATCAGACACGAGGTCTTCGCATCCTTTATCCCTCTTATATTTCCATATAGTAATCAACACATCTCTTGAATTCTTTCCGCAATTTTTCTGTATTTTAGCGGTTCTTGATTATTCCATCCAGCCTGACCATTGCTCTTTCCCCGAGAGCCTTAATTATTTCTCTATTGAACGTCATCTTCTGGTAACTTTTGATCCTTCACGTCTTCCACCGTGTTTTAGAATTCGTTAATACTGTTTTTGGTCCCCGTTCGTCTTTATTCACGCCACCTTCGTTTTCATCTGATCCGTCCTCAAGATCCAATATGGAGGGCTAAGAAGAAATGGATGTATCGAAAATATAATCGTACAGAGTGATTTATTGTATGATTATATGATAGATCCTTTTTATTTACCTATACCTCCCGTTCAAATAGTTGTACCCCATTAGCATCTCTCGTGCTTTTGCACCTTATTTTCCTTTCCATTAAGTGACTCTTCACTAGGTTTTATGCCGTTTTCCCATTCTCCTTCACTCCTTGGCCTTCGTCGATTCTTAGGTAGCTTTCTTCCTTAACCTATTTTAGAGTACTTCTTTGATTCTTGTATCATCTTCTTTGTTTTACTAGTTATACAATTTACGCCGTTATCCATGGCTTCTTGATTTTCCCTGCTATATCCGTTGTTTGATCACCTGCTATAATTGTTATCATCATCTTTACGCTCCTCCGTATTTCTTCACAATCAATTTATTTATATTCTTGAGGTTTCTCCTCAATGACCCCAGCGTATTTCTCTCTGGTTTCCCAACAGCTAGTTGCTTCATTTTTCTTCTTGGTTCCCATTCCCACCTTTTTATTTTCTTATTTTGTAGTTGCGTTTTTATCAACGAACGTTTGTGGTTGCTCTTAATATCTGCTCTGTGATAGCTACTGAAATGCACCACTTTGTTTTTGTGTTTCTGTTGGACTAGTAAGTACATAATTGATCCGGTAACTGTCTCTCTTTCCTGCATTTTTTCGTGTGTATCTTTGTCTTTGTTGCTTGAAGAGTGTGTTGGTTATCACCATATGTTCTTCTCATTGCTGAACTCGACTAGTTTTCCTCCTTTAGCGTTCCTTTTTTCGAGTCCGAACTATAACTAAGCTATTTCCTTCTTTATACACTCCAATCACTGCTTTCCAGTCGCCCACTGTGATCAGATTTTTCCTTCCTATTTACGGTACTAAAGACTTCATCCAGTTTCTCGTATACTTTCTGTATTTTTTTATCCACGTGTCTGAAAAACTGCATGCAGGCCTTCACTATGAGTGAATCCGTTGGTTCTGCATTTATCTTGATCTGAGTGATCCTTTCGTTGTAATACCTCTGGTCACTTCGTCCCTGCAGGGAGTGTGTTCGAAAGTGCCGCCACCAATTGAGCTCGAGTATCGAACCTCAGGGTATCGATACTCGGCGAGTGCAGCGGGGGTCGAGTTTTTGGTCGGATGGTGTGTTCGCGTGAACTGCCATGGCATGGCGCATGGTTGGACATGTTAGCAATGTTAGTGTATTAGTATCCGATGTTACTTGTGTGATCCGGTAGTGTGCTGTAGCAAATAAACGGCCCTTCGTATAGTAAACATGGGAGTGTCATTGATCACAACAGCCCCTATCATATTTTCTGGGAAAATGCCACCCCTTTGATCTTCTGGTTATCTCCGCGTATGTGACTCTGTATCATTCGCTTCAGAATTTTTCTTCCCCCGTTCATTTAATCTCGCACACCCTGAGTATATGTCTATATCCATTCGGGCCATCCTATTTTCACGTTTCCCAGTTTCCTGCACTTCCAGGGTAAATCGCATTCCTTGTCCCCAACGTGAATTGCCACTTCTGTAGTATCACCATAAAAAATATCACCATCGTCTATTATTTAAAACAACTAAACCAGTATTAAATATCATCATCATTATTCAGCAATCCTGAGATTGGTTTGCCTCAGCTCTCCACTACATTCTTCATTCACCTTACCTATTCAAATCTACGTATTTCTGCTCTATCGCATCCGTCATCACTTGTGCCATATATCTCATTCGATGCCTTCCTTTGCCGTTTTTCCCTTCCACTTGACCTTCAACGATTGTCTTCATCAGGCCATCGTGTCTCAAGATATGGCCGATTAAGTTGTCCCTTCTTCTTTTTAGAGTTGTCAGCAGATTTCTCTTCTCTCCCACTCTTCTTAGGACTTCCTCGTTACTTACTCGGTCGATCCATTTAATCTTCATCATTCTTCTGTAGCACCACATTTCGAATTCTTCCACCCTTTTCTTCTCCGCTGCTGTCATCGTCCATGCCTCACTGTCGTAAAGAAACATGCTCCAGATACACGTTCTGATGAATTGTTTCCTTACCACTACGCTTGTATTTCCAGCGGTAAGTACATTCTTCATTTGGTAAAATGCTCTCTTTCCTGGGCTATTCTACTGATTATTTCTTTCTTGCAATGTCCATCGTTGGTTACTCTGCTTCCCAGGTAACAGAACTCTTTCACCTCTTCCAGGTTTTATTTTCCTAGTTTGATGATGGTGTTGGTCTCTTCTCTCTTGCTGGACACCAATATCTTACAATTAGTCTTTTTCTTATTTATCTTCAGCTGATATCTGGCCATTGTCCTTTCCACAGTTACTAGAATGTTGTTCAGATCCCTCTCTGTCTCTGCCCCAGTGCTACAGGGTGCGTTCCGAAAGTAATGCAATTATTATTTTTTAAAGTAATTTATTGAAAAGATTTCTACAAACACTTAAAATTCTTCAAAGTACTGTCCTTGGGCCTCTACACATTTTTTCCAGTGACTCTGCCATGACCGGTACGCGCCCTGGAAGGCGTCTTCTGGGACCTCTCGCAAGGTCTTCGTCACGGCTAATTGGATTTCTTCTATGGACGAAAAACGGGTTCCTTTCAGGGTTGCTTTAATCCAAGGGAACAAAAAGAAGTCTGCTGGGGCAACGTCAGGACTATAGGGGGTGTGGGGCAGCATTGGCACCTAATTTTTGGCCAGGAACTCGCGGACTCGTAGTGCGTTATGGCAAGGCGCGTTGTCGTGATGGAGTTGCCAGGTAGTGGAGATGCCTTTTCTCGCCCTGACGACCCTTTTTCGGAGCCTTCCGAACACATCCACCTAGTAGGCAGCGTTAACTGTCTGTCCTTGAGGAACAAACTCCTTATGGACCACTCCTTTGCAGTCCAAAAAGACAATGAGCATTGTTTTCACTTTTGATTTGCTCATTCTTTCCTTTTTGTGCTTGGGGGACTGGTTGGTGTGCCACTCAGAGTTGGTGTGCCATTTTAACCACCTCAAAACTTGTGAGTAGGACAGAGTAGAGTCCTAGAGTCCCCGTATGCCTCACAAATCATTTTGTTAGTCTCCTGAAGAGATTTTTTCAGTTTAGCACAAAACTTAATCGCGCAACATTGCTCGATCGTCGATTCCATTTTTTCCGTGACACAGTTGGCGCGCAGAGGTTTACAATAACTGATGTCCTGCCGCTTCTACAGCTTGGACAGCACTGAGATTGGATTTGCGGCAAAGCTTAGCGTCCCCCCCACCTACTCCAAGTGGTTCAATCCCACTCCGACCAACAGGAGCTGCGCGGGAAATTCAATTGCATTACTTTCGGAATGCACCCTGTATGTCATCAGCGAATCGCATCATGCTTTTTTCTCCGTGGATAGTCACTTCAGAAGACTTCTCTTTGATTTCATTGATGGCTCTCTCGATGTAAACATGAAAAATTACGGGAGACAGTGCATATCCTTGTCTCTATCTCCTTTCCTTATTCTTGTATCTTCACAGCTGGGTCCAGATTTAATCACAGCTACCTGGTTTTTATACAGACTGTGGGTAAAGCTTCGGTCATTGTAGGACACTCCAATTCCCTTCAGAATTCCGAGCATCGAATCCCAATCCACGTTGTCAAAAGCCTTCCTTAAATCCACAAATGCAATGAATTTCGGCTTGTTCTTCTCCATTCTCTTCTCTATGAGCAGTCTAAGGGCCATTATTGCTTCTCTTGTACCCTTACTTTTCCTGAATCCGAATTTATCTTCATCCAGAAACTCCTCTGCTTTTCGTTCTATTCTTCTGTAGATGATCCTTTTCATTATCTTCAATGCATATGTAGTCAGGCGAGTCAGGCTTATGGTCCTAAAATTTTCGCATCTCCCCGATTTCTTCTTTTTGGGAATAGGAACGATGATGTTTTTCTCGAAGTTACTTGGTATTTCTCTTGTTGAGTACGTGTCTCAGATGATTTTGTAAAGATGGGGTCTTCACTCCTGCGTTTTTAATTATTTCTGCAGAAATATCATCAACTCCAAAAGCCTTATTCATCCGAAGGTCCCTTACTGCTGCGTCAAATTATGATCTTAATATTGATGCTCCCATATCATCCTTTTCGACATCGCTCCCTTTTTGATCACTTTCGACCTGAGATTGTTTCTGTTGCATAACTCTTACAGATATTCAATCGTTCTCCATTCTTGTCCCTTATGACATTGCATCGTGCGCTCCGTTCCTTGAAGTGCTTCCTCACAATTATATCGGCAGCTTCCTCCTTTCCAAGAGCAAGATTGTACTGCAATTTTTCGCATAGATTCTTCAATCACATTTCTCTATCTTTCATGGCTTTGTGACTTATTTCGTGCCATATTATTTTGTAATAAAGCTGCCCTTCTTCAGTTTTCGCATTCTTCTACTTTCTTCTTTCTATAATCAGATCAACGACTTACTCCGTTATCCATGGCATCTTCTTGACAACTTTTCTTCATCCAAGAACTTCTTTTGCGGCTTCGTGTATCCCACATTTAATATTTTCCCTACGCTATTTTACTGATTTCTCAGTCAAGTCCTCTCGTTCTTTCCTAAAGCTTTTTTAAATGACAGCTTATGTTGAGCCTCCTTCAGGTTGTCTATTTGCCGTGTGTTATATACGTTATGTCTTGTGTTGAATAACCTTGACTGTACCATAAGAAATGCACCATCGCTATATAACTTCAAAAGCCACTACATAAAAATTCTCCAAGCTCAACCAGGTGTCAATTAACATACACTGTAATGCCAGCAGAGTGACACGTACCATACATGCCGAATGCAAATGCACTTTTTCAAATACACACGATAATTTTACTGCATTTTCAACAGCTTTTTATGTACTATTTTTTTCTTAATGTTAATCACATTACCCTTCTCTCCGCAGGGTCTTCGCAGGTTTTTCATACCCCCCTTCATGTGCGGGTGTTTTCCTGCAGAGGGTTTTTCCGTGATGGACATCAGCTAATATCCTCACGTCTTTTCCCACAACTGTACATATCTTTTACACATACCTTTGATACCATTATTTGCATCTCGTTGATTTTTTAGGCTTGTTTCCTTATCGAAACCTTATATTGATATTTTTCTTATTGTACAACCTCATTAATTTTTTTCTCGTTGTAATTTTAATTATTTTTCTATTGTAATTTTATATATTTTTTGAGTATTTAGATCATCTTTTATGTGTATAAGTATATGTATAGGGAAGGCAACTTGCCGGGTTGGAGGTCCGTGGTTCGAATCCCGGTTCAGTCGAACTCTTTTCCATTGTGATTCGACACTATTTTTTCTTTTCATAGCCTTTGCAGTCCTTCACTTGGTTCTTAAACATCTTATTTACTAAATCGTAGTCTATTTCAAATCTTCTTCTGTCTAAAATTGACTGAGGGAGGCGATCTTCTTCTGTCTCCTGGCAATTTCCACGTGTATCTTTTTCGGGTATAAATAAGTAAATATTCGCGGAAATTTGTCCCAGTTGAAATATGATACATTGAATCTAGTTACTCAGACGCACCTTCATGAGAAACTAGGGACAACATTTTCTTCCTAATGCACCATCATAAAAAGCGGTAGAACCAGCTGGCTATATAATTAAAAATTACATAAAAATCGAAGCCACTGCCTACTTTTGCCAAAACTACGTGTGTCGGGTAAGTAAGGTAACGTAAGAATTAAATTTGTCAACTTCTAAGTTTCTTCCCGCCCCACCTGTTCTCATCCTTTACTCCATATGCCCATTCCCTACTGGTATTCCGTTACATACTTGGGCGATGAGTCCATCTGCTTACCGTGTTTGAACTTCCCTCATGGTGGCCGAGACCCAAGAATAACAGTCAGGAAGGAAGCGCATTTTCTCTCGGAGCGATAGTGGTGGCGCTCCGTTTGTCGAGAAACTTTTTCCCCCATGGTTCATTCATCCATATTTCTCTAGCCTTTCTCGCTTTACGACTTGTTTCATTCCTTATTCTATTGTAGTAGAGTTTCTCTTCATCTTTCACATTTTTGTATATTCTCCTCTTTTCATAAAATTCTATGACTTTTTCTGTGATCCATGGTTTCTTCTTGGAAAATTTACTCTGCAGATTTTTTGACTGATCATTGCCATTTTTAGCGTTTCTCCATCTCAATTCCACAGATTTCACAGTAATGTCCTTTCTCAACTTGTTTTTCATAGCCTTCTGAAGGGCCAACCGATGTTGAATAGTTCTAATTTTTTCGACTTGTCATATGTTCTTTATTGTTCTCTTCAATTTCTTGAATTTCAGGTGGCATTTAAGCATCACTTAGTTGCGGTCACTGTCTATACCTGCTCCCTGGTAGTCCTTGCATGCATATTTTACTCAAGAGGGTTCCATCTCGTCTTTGATAAAGAAAAACTAGGAATTTGCTGTGGCTCTTCGGGATAATAATATGGTGGTTTCCCCTTGCCTTCCACATCGCTGTACTACAGCCGTTAAATTAAATGTTATCTTACATGTAGGGAAATGTGTCGCTGTACCGACCACTGTGGTCTCCACCTTCACTCGTATGAAGAAGAGCTGCTGCCTTCTTCTCCGGATAATAGGGTTGGCGACCTCATGTCGCAAAAACAACATCTTCACAGGTTTTTTCTATAATTTGAAAGGTCTATCCTAATACAACCTCCTATTGCCGCCGCTTATTGTCCATGATTCCTTATTTGGCGAGTAAAAATTTATTTCGCAGCTGAACTCTATATCCAGAAGTCAATCGATCATCTGAAGTGTTACTGTACATAGGTAAGTGGCCATGTTAAATAGGTGGTACAATACGATTCATAAATCTTTTGAATTTTTATCGTTGATCTGCATGTAATAAGTCATAGTGGCACGTTTAAGAGGGGAAAAAATAAATCTTTTCCCTTTTGATTTCAATGTATTATGCAGAGAATTTTTCACTTCAGGTTGGGTGATTGACGACCACTCCAAGCCCATCATCTCCAATCCAGTGGAGTATTCGGTTGCTCTTAAGCTCACCCACAAGGATTTCCAATTTTCTCCTCGTGAATATGACTGCTGACGTGGATTTCTTTCGCTGATTATTGAGGAAGGTACTTTAATCGCATCGCATACATTAACTTTATATCTGGAAGCATCACTAGGAAATGTATTTGTGGAGTGTAAATCACTGTAACAAAATAATAGTATGTGGTAACTTACTGTAGGACTCTTTTATTTTCTTGTATGATTTCAGTCTCAATAAAGAAATATCTTCCTTAATAAAAATAACGGGAAAAGCACCTTAAAGATGAATAAAATTTTAAGCATGTAATTTCTAATTTTGAAGGAAATGAACTACCAATTTATCTTCTGACAGACGAAAGAAGTGGTGTTACTGCACAAAGGTAAGTGTCCATGTTAAATAGGAGGTACAATAAGACTCGGCAATCTTAAGAATCCTTTTCGTTGTCGATATGCATGTAATAAGTCACAGTGGCGCGTTTAAGAGTAAAAAAAGAAATAGTTTCCACTTTATTTCAATGTATGTACAGATTTTTCCATTCCAGGTTGGATGATTGACGGTCACTCAAAACCTGATAGAACAATCTCTTACGAGCACTTGACATTTTAACGTCGCGCCAATCTTTCGATTCTCATTTCTCCAGTAGGATAAGAACAGTTTGATAAGGACTAGCATCCCATTCCTCCTGACGTTATTTATCAATTCTTCCTCACCCATCCAGGAGACTAGTTAATAATTATATCCGTCCCACAATTTCTGCATTAACTCGCTGGTGGTTTCCTCTAAAAATCTTTTCTGTCGCCCTTTTTTGTTAATTCAGTTTAGGATCGTTTCTTTCAATTTCAAATTAACTTCACGAGCATTTTTTTTGGCCTAGTACTTTCTTTATATTATCAATTATAAATTTGATATCGCTTTTCTCTTACAGTAAAAGTTTTCACTCGTAATATGTCCAATTTTTTTATTTAAATTTATCCCGAAATTTCGCTGTTCGGAAAGTTAAAATATTGAATAGATTTGAGCTTTTGAAGTGACTTACTCCACGTTGATGAATCCCAATATTTTTACCGGAAGCAGAAATGTTGACTTGGTACGGAGCAAATGAGAGAAAAGTATCCGCTAAAATTAAGATTCTAGAGATACCCGGGTTTTAATGCACTACATTATCCTTTGGTAACCGAATATTGGCCAAGTGCTTTCTTTTATACCGCAAGTGCCACCTCATCGGGATTCCGGCAGTCTTCCAGAATTGGGTGTATTCAGACCAGTTTCGCCCGGCGGGATGCTGAAATCTCCCGGAATTCAGGAATTTGCTTACCTGTTAAGTTTCCTTTGCTTTCAGTGGAACTTCAGAGGACCATTGGCCTTTTTACTAGGTGAATACCACCGTTGCCACGTAGGGATGTTTCCTGGGCTAGTAACTAAACCAAGAAATCCATCTCCAATGTATTCTCCAGCAGTTTTCACTAGCCATATTAAATGTCTCGCGGAGTGACAACCCTAGTAATGACCGTGAGTGTCTTGGCCCCCCCCACCCGGAGGGTCTCCCATCTAAGGATACCTTCCGGCTCGACATTGTGGACGTGAATGGTGACTGTCACGGACTTCGAGTATTGAAACCCGGGAAATGTAAAATTACTGTATAATGAACTCAGTCCCAATCTTATTTGGCCAATAAAACGCCCAACCATTCGGTTGAAATAATTACTTGAGTGTATGATTTCATTTTTAAATTTCTAAAAATTTATTGGAATCAGTTTCTTGTCAGTGCTGGCTATAGTTTGTGGTTTCATATAATTTTGCTGAAGTGCTTCTGTATCCCTCCACGTGCATGCATTAACAACTGCCGTTTTGTAAAAGTGTTTCTCTCCACCTACTTCAATTGCCAGTACGGAGCTATTTTTTTTGCTAATAATTTTAGTCGCTGGTATCAGAATTTTATATGCAAGCACTGCTAAATTTCATGGTTATTCATGAAGTAATAAGTAATTTATGAATTTTTGGCCAAAGTTGCGAGTGCGTCAGAAGTCGCAGTCTGCTCCCCTAACTAAGAGTCTATATTTAGTCTTTTTGACCAAAAAATTGCGAGTTACTGGAAACCTTGGTATAAGGTTATTGCAATGAAATAAAAGTACTATGATGGCTAGTGTAGATTGAGATCTTTTCACCATAAGGAATGTTTCGCAGTTGATGTATGCCTAAAGTGAAGAAAATAAAGTATTTTAATTCTATTTAAACCTTCTGCATGATTTCTATACAAGTAAATACCTACGTTGGGTAGAGTTGAGAACGGGAGTGACTCCTTGAGAGAGAACCTACTCGCTACCACGGAAGATTCCTCATTTCCAGGAATTGAGATAATGGGATTAAACCGGTAGCCCAATACCATTGGTTTTATTGTAAGGCTGTGGAAAACACCCGAAATTCTGGTAGCAAGTGCTAGGGGGAAAAAGTCTTTAATTATAGCAATGAAAGTGCTTGTCTGGTTTATACGAATTCTTTAAAATTTAAAAGACAACTAATTGGAACAGCAAAGAATAATGGCTTGCGAGAACAAGACTTGAATGAAAGGATTTGCGTCATAACAAATGACTATAAATCGATGGCTTTTGTTTTTTTAACTGGGATGTTTCCACGATTACCACTTTCGTTTAACATAATCGAGTGCAATAATGGCCAGTGCCTCTGGTGGTAGACGAAATAACTGCCAGACCCCACCATATTCCAATAGCCAGCAAGCTAACAATAGTGAAGGCAAGTGCCATCTAGTGGCTAAAAAAAGAACTAACATTTATTTAATTTTTCCCCGTTAATTTGCTGTAAATGTTATCAGATGTTTATACAGTAGGGTCAGGGTGATACGGGACGTCGATAAAATAATAAATTATTGCACATATTTGTAGGATCGGCCGAAATTTTTCCGGCCGGCCTGCCGCACGGCCGGGGAAATTCGCGGCCGATATGTAAAAAATATTCAATTTTTTATTGTTTTCTCGACATCCCGCATCGTCCTGAACCTACTGTATAAATATTGGAGATAATATTTCTGAGAATGAGGCCCAAAAAATTTTTGTAAATTAAAAAAAAAAAAACGCCGTCCAAAAGAATTGATGTATAACCCGCTATAGTGCCTTACAAGTTCTTAGTCCTTAACCCCCCGGCTAACCGGGTTCTTGTGAAAATGGGCATCAAAAGCTATCTTTAAATTGGAAAATTGAGGACTTAGTCATTTTTTCTCAAAATCTTCTCGGCGAGCGTCGACAAGGCTGTGGGTCGAGCGATCCAAGGCATATGCATGGCTGATCGCCTCTCACATTGGCAAGGGCCTCTGGACTTAGAATATTTTTCGAGGTGTCGGCTTGGACTTAGCTTTTATCTGACAACGAGATTTTCTCCGACCCAAACATCTCACCTTGGGCCTCGGCCCGTGGTAGTCTCTTGAAGTTCTTGAATCGTGGATCACTGAGCGGCTCCTGGCATGTGAGCTGGGACTTATTAAATATTCGTGTCAGGGAGAAGGATGTATCTCATTACTTGGTACTCTTGAGGGGTCCTCCAAGGACACTCTAGACAATTGTTAGCTGCATTTGACTTTGAATAGGGATATGGATTTTCTTTAATATGCAGAGAATAAATGGGGCTTTTTAAGAGTAACTTTTCATGCATGACATTTTATATTTTCGACTTAATTACTTCAGATCCAGACCATTTTTAGGTAGGGCTCGCAAGATATAACTACGCATTAAGACCTTGATTAACATATGGTCACCAAATTAATTTTTCGTCCGTAGTCACAGTAATGGCAGATTATATCACATTTTTACTGTTGACAATTGCAAAATCTCATTTCATTCGTCATTATAGGTAATATGGAAAGCAGTTAATTTTTGACGAGAATATTTAATTCTTTCAATGGCCTTTCCAAATAAAAGTTAATTACGGCTTATAAATTAAGATTTTAGAGTATCAGGATGAAATTTTTACACCACCAAGAACATAATTAAAATTCTAAGTGATATATCTTAAAATTCGAATGTGGTGTTTTACTGGAGAAATTAAGAAAATTTTTAGCAATTTTTACAGAGTTTCTCCCTCACTTGACAGATTTATACCAATACATAATACTTAGCAATGGAATAATGGCTCCATGAATTAATGCAATTGACCGTCTCTTAGAAAGACTTGCATGAGATACTAATTTATTAGCTTAAAAGTTGGAGGGACGCTCCTGGAATTTGAAAAAATAGCAATGATATCCATTTCCGATTGATATTCCCAATGTAAGGTACTTTTGCGGACAAAAAGGCTACAATCATCCTAAGATAAATTCAAAACGGATTAATTTTTAAATCTTTTAATTCCATCAAAACACATTTGCCACATGAACAGATTTTGAAAACTTAATGAGACAGAAGACTTTTCTAATCTTCACGGTGGTACGATGCTATCCGGGACCATCAGGAACTTCATTCTTATTTCCTTCGTTGACACGACGAAGTCCCAACTTGTTTCTCGTTCATCCACGTTGAATCTCTCGTACATTGGCGATCACACCGGCAACCTGCTGTAACAAGTAAAAGGAATACAATCAACGGTGTTTCATGAGCGCACGACCCCTCACTTGAGGGATTTCTGAAATACAAATGCTGGGGTTAGGCTTCTAGAATTCTGTTGAAGTTCACTTAATGGGTAAATTAAGTGCTTTGTATGATAATGGATCCTACCAAAGTAAAAACAAAACTTTTCAAAGCTGATTTTTCAAGTTTCAAATGTTCAATTCATAAGAACCAAAACGCCTCAGAGATAGCAAAGAAAAAAATTAGCCTTAACCGGGACTCGAACCGAACCCCCTGATTTCCGGCCAGGTACTCTACCTATCTCTACTCTATTGTGCACTTTCAGCGGGTATATCCGTTAAAGTCTCTATGGCTAGTTCACGAGCTTTTAATTTGTCTCAGAGATATTAGTTACGGTGAAAAGGTAAAATTTGACCATAAATAGTACGCAAGACAAACAGTGAATCCCAGCAAATGAATACTTTGTTCAATTATGAAGCAGTCGTAAGCTATTAATGAGGGTGAGACTGCAAAAAATAGATCCTCGCAAAAATTCTGTGGCCTTTATAAAAGTACACTAAGCCATTTAAGATAAAAAAAAATAGGTAAACCACCCTGAAAGTCAAGAAAATGTAGATCAAGATGCCACAGTTTCGTTCATGAGTTTGAAACGAGGGGCTACATATTTACCATTTTTCACAGCTTTTTTTGGACCATTAACATTTTTTACATTTAGGCTGTTCAAGGAAGACTTCAGTTCCCTAGCAGTTTTATATACAGAAAAAATGACATTTTCCCATCGTTAACTATTTTATTACCTGTAGAAAAAAGAATGTTGCAAGTCAAGTAATGATAAATGTTTTAAAAAGTGCTTTAGGCCATATATCATTAAGAATAGGCGTACCTATAATGTCACCGAACAGCAGATTTTTTTTCTGAATCAGGAAAATCATGAACAGGCGTGACATTATAAGGTAGTGCGCATGTTATTTGAAATTTGCACGTAGTAATTTTCTATTTCCAGTGTTCATGAATTGTTTATTTTCAATATCTGGGGTCGGATCACGGATTAAATGCGTAATATCGAAATATAGCTCTATTACTTCCGTGATAATGTCTTACAATTCGGTGTAGTGTATGGATGATGTACGAAAAATCTATCATTACGAAAACATTGCTCCAGACTTAACGCTACCAACTCTCAACATGGTCCCACTCGCGACGTAAACAATTTAGCCATCTTTCAACTCGCGCAAGCAAGGCAGGCAAACTAACGTCAGAATTTGCAAACTCAGCTTGACTGCTTTCCTTTCGTCGGTGAGTGATATGGAAACTACATCATTATGGTAACATACTAGATTCTTCGTTGTATGGCTACAATAGTTTAAGAACTTTTTTAATATTTTCTCTCCCGCAACTAACCGTATCTAAAAAAAAAGGTTTATTCCAGTCAAAGTTAAGAAAACGCGGCCAGGATAATAGATTTAATCGGATGAATAAAATGAAGTGGTGAGCCTTGGCACTGCAAGCAGTGGAAGCAGGAGGCCTGAAGCCTAAGAATGGAAGCCGAGCATAAGATTAGCGGTAGCGCGAGTTGATTACGCGTCGGCCTAGCAACCAGAGGGTCGCGGGTTTGGATCCTGTCACGGGCCATACATGTCCTCCTTTTCAGGATTAAAGACAGTCCGATATAACAATAGTTATTGAAGCACCATAACCTCAATTCTACTTCGACTGTGGTAGCGAGAACTTCGACATCATCATCTCGTAGGCGAAGTATTATGAATGACAATTTGTAGTTACTCGTTCCGAATCTAAGAAGGTGCCACTTCTGCTGAACGGCAAAAACGGTAGAGAAAACGGTATTAAGGGGAGTACGAGCGCTCTCAGCGCACCTGGCATATTATACTTTGACTTCCGCAGAGAATACCAACAATGTTCTGAGAGTTTCAAGATGAGCCGTTCTGGGTCTTCAACATCGACATAATCCAAAATCCTGAATTCTTCGCATTTCATGAGAGATAAAGTTAAAGATAATGTGAATAAAGTGACGCAAACAGATGAGAAAACGTTTGGAAATACCTGCAGCAACTTAACTTTCGTTAGAAATCTCAGAATCTCGACGCCGGACGCTTCATCCACATTTCCTTATTTTCTTATAAAAAACCTGTGCTTAACAGGATGTTTCGATCTGCTTGTCAGTCGCTAACAATGGTGATTGTCGATAAACCCCACTAATAGAATGCTAATGAAAACCCAATAGGATTCCCCATCTCCTATCTATAAGGTATGATATAAAAAGACGACGTCTTACATTAGATGAAAATGACATTTTACGTCTAAACCATGGTCGTGGGTCAAATCTCTAGTGGGAGTTCACCGAGATCAAATACCAACACTATCACACTATTTTATTTTCTCCAAAATATGAACATATCTGTCCAAGTTACGCCACAAAAAAACAAGTATCAACTATTAAGTAAAGTTTTGAGAGTAAAAGATAGCGGGTGAGCAATGATATATTTTCATTCTGGACCCCATTAAAATTCAGCATATAATTAATTTCATCGAATTTTTTTATACCACATATCGCCAAAGACGACGAGTATAGGTTTTAGGATGGTGAAAGAAGTATAGGAATTCCTTAAAATCCTCTTACATCTCCAAACTACAGTATTCTTGTACTCAAATAAGTCACCGTTTACCTTTGCTCTTCCCTTACACAACAGGACAGACAGAAGTGACAAAAAAGATCAATTTCAGGATCATGCGATGCAAGAATACGTATATCCTACGCAATGCAAACTAAGTATTATTATCAGAAAAATTACACACTACTCATATTTTTTTAATTTAAAAATGTTCTTTTTAATCTAAAATCAAAGTTCACGGTTGGTGACCTGTAACCTCCTGCCATTCGCCCTTGAGGCAGCCTTCAGTGTAAAAGGCGACTGGATTCCTTTCCGGTAGGCCTAAGTTAGGGAAGAAAAGGATCTATGTAAACAGCTCATTATACACCCATATGGGGGACTGGCAAAAATGATGATTAAATTAAAATTAAAAACAAAGTTTTCTCAATCACAATAAGAGGCTGAGAAGCGATACCTCGCCCCATCTTAATATCTAAAAATACACTCGAGAAATAAATGAAATGTGCACTTGACCAATTCGGATTAGCTGTGAACTGAGTAGTCAAAATTGAAATGGGCTTAAAAATAATGATAACACAAAAGAATGGGTACTGTACACCCTCAATGTTACCTTGAACCACTTAGGTCTAAATTTGGCATAAAAAATAAGACGATCTGTATAAATCAAAGAAACCATGAAAATTGTGACTTTAACATTGAAATATTCCGCGCGCATAACAAAATTTGGCGAGTCTCTGCAAATAGAAATTAAAACTAACGACTTCCCCAAAACATGCACCCCTCCACTGCTAATATAAAGTGTCCCCTGCAAAATCCTTGATATTTCCGACATAACACCATTAATACCTTCTGTTTCAAAAATCCCTTTTGGGGGACATCAGTTTACATCAGACCTATGTAGTCGTCCTTGCCCGCCAACATTCAGGTTGTTTCAGCATCGACGAGAGCTTGATTTCTTGACGGGCATGAAATATTCCCCCACAGGGAAATTGTATTCAATTCCGAGTCCTCAATTGCCTTACCCCCGGCCAGTCTCAAATGTCTTAGGTGATCACAAGTCTTCACATTCAGCCTCTCGTGATGCAACCTGCGTGATTAAAAGGAAGGTAACAATGACTTTAATGACTTTATGACTTAAACAACTTCTATATCGTAGTAGATACAGGATCTAAGAAACAACTATTTTGAATAACATTTATTTTTACCCTAGCTCAGACAAGTAAAGGCTAACGCAGTGAGTAATAATTACATAAGACTTAAGAGGGCCGAAGAAGAAAATAAAGGCTGTTTTTAGAGTGCGGTACTATTTTGGTAAATTTTAGCTCACAATATTCTCTTTAAAAGGGCACCTAGGTGCACAGAGATTAACATTTTAATAATTTTCATGCACACCTCAGTAGGCCTCTGCTGGTAGGTATATTAAATGCATGTGCATCTTCGGGGGAGCAGCACCACTGTGAAGAGAATTTAGCGATAAAAACCCAGGAAAAAATAAGTAGGTACGCTTTTCATCGGTTCAAACCATGTAGTGCTAATGGTACGAGTAGAATAATGAAAAATATAAAATATTTACACGACCCAGTGCCCCTTTCAAGGTTTAAAAATTATTTATCAATTATTACTGCAATAATCCAGCTATCTATCTTTCCTTCACTCCATCCCTTCTCTTAAGCCTCGGTCAAGTCACTCGTCTACTTGGGGAAAACAGACGCCAAAAACTATAAAATCAACTTTAATTATTTCCATTATTTGAACCAGCCGTCTCAAAGCAAAAAAATTCCCATTCTGAGACCCGTAGAGAGTATAATAAAGAAGAGTAATAGTATGACAGAAGCGTAGTAGTGAAGTATTAAAGTATTAATGAAGGTGCCGATAACTTACTCATACCTTCTCACATTCACCATTGAATAGAATGACGTTAAAGACAGTGGTTTAAGATAATGAACATTGCTGATGAATAGTTCACCTATTCCACATAGTTTCACCTATTTCACCATCGATAGGAGGCGGCTTCTGATTTAGACTAGATTTCTTACATTTGGTAGAGAATACGAATTCAATACAATAAAAGTAACTTTTTCCTCTTTAATTCCTTATTATCTGTTGCGAAGACTTTCCCCCATTCCCAAGAAAATATCTCAGCTGACATTTTCAGAGTTTAAAAATTTCTGAAGGTTTCGTCCATGTGTCTTTCTTTAATTTGTACATCGTTAACATATTTAATAGTCAAATGAGCAGATAAAAGCAAAAAACAATGAAATTAATTAACCATCCGGTCGTAAACACCACATTGAGTATTTTACAACACTTAGATATTTTAGATAGATTGAAATTTAAAGCTTTCGAGAACTTCTCTCTTAACATTTAACTAATTAATTCCTCATTTAGTATTGCTAAAATTTTGCCCACAAAAAATTATTAAAATACTAACCACTTGGTGGTGACGTGGTGGCAAAAATTATTTATTAAAAAAGTTGGGTACATTTCTGAAAATAAAAAAACTTACAGCGGGAAAACCCAGCCGATGTTAACCTTGATATATCACGCTTTGATAATTACCAAGGAAACGACGAGAAAACTGGATAACTAATTCATGAAAATTTCACAGGAAGCATTACAGAGAACTCCCATTGAAATCGTCGAGTTTTGCATTGATAAATAATTGGGAGACAGATGCAAAGGGCCAACCCATGGAACGCGCTTCATGATGTATGAGTTCGCGAAAATTTTTGATAACGGCGGGAGTAACAGCTTGAACGCTCGTTAATAGGAAGTTTCTTACCCAATTATGGGCGAACGAAATAGATTGTATTAATGACGAGTAAATGTATAGTGATCACACTACATTTAGCTGTGGAAGAATCGCTACACAATTCACATGCTTTCTTAGGTGAACGTATGACTTGTGGATAAGGGGTACAGTTTAGGGAAATTGACTGCCGAGGGGTATGCAAGTACGCACTGAGGGATTGAGAACCGCTTCACTACACCCAATTTCATCTCTCACCACCCATAATGTTAAGTAATTGAAAGTTTCTTTGGAACAATTCGTTTCTAAATTTCCTAATTAACTATCAAAAAATAGAAAAAAATAATTCTAGGAACCGTGATAAAAACAATAAATCTGATCTAAATATACCACAACAAAGTTAATTAAAATTAAAAACAAAGAATAACGATTGCTGGTGTAGTCCACCTCATGGTGGAATCCTGATCTACAGGAAACGAAATTTATCAAGCGTCTTCTCAACTGTAGCGAGACCAAATTTGAATTGTTGAACTGTACTAAAATTAAAATTTCGTTCTTCAAACTTCACTGTAAGTAAATAACAGATCCATGTATTATAAAAATGGTCCAGGTTATTCTTTAGATTATATATGTTTCACTAATTTAAGCTAATTACGATTGAGCCGAGTGAAACAGAACAGCGGTGAGTTGAGCGAGAGCAAAGACAAAAGGACTTTCGGAAGAAAAAGAAAGACAAATAGTACGTCAGCGTTATGGCATAATATTGACAACCTGAAGAAATTTACTTTAAATTGTAGATAAAAAGGTTGCGTGCGTGGTATTCTATTTCTTGATTTCATATGCAGCAATACGTTGTCATTCCATTTTGAAATCAGTTGGGCATGCGCCGTCTAAAACAGCTTTGAAGTGAAAGATTCAGATGTGGGAACTAAATAAAACCGAAACGTGCCTAATATCCTTTGGCTGAAAAGCTAACCTAACCTAACTTTTAACACCTTTTACCATGGCCATCTATGTTAAGTCCTCTGGTTGACATTTTTGTTTGATAAGTATCTAAAATTCAACGCAAAATAAGTTAAAATAAGTGTCGGTACTTACCATTTCCAATTAGCGATAAAGACGAAAATGTGTTCAATTGGTTGAAGCACACAATCAATTAATCCATAGTTAATGCAGTCTCTCACCAATCGAGTCTTCTGCACTCAACCCACGTGAGCAACGAAGAGTTCCGGCGGCGAGATGGCTCCCAAGATCTGGTCCTCGATGCGCAGGTATTCTCTGCCGCTTGAGCGAGAAAAATTCCCTCGCGCCCTCTTGGGCGGCATTTCGCAGCAGCCTGAGGGAAAGCTTTCTCTGTTGGATCAGAATATTTCGGTTAGTTCGAAAATAAAATCATATATAAATATGTAAAATGATAAAATGACTTCAGGGGATAAATATAATTACACAAGAAATGGGGGAAATTATATTCATAGACATCTCAAACAAGTACTCTCCAAAGTTACCATCTCGTCAAACAGGGCCGGCCCGAACAAAAGTGGGGCCCGGTGCAAAGTTGACTTGTGAGGCCATCAAACAAATTCCAAGCAACAAAATTCAGAAACTCGACTGCTATCGCTACGTTCGTACCCCTGCCCCCCTATGGGCCAGCCCTTTCATATACGAACTGTAGACTCGGCACCTATTAAATAACCACAAACCAAATGCGAGCATACGATAAATGATCTTCGATTATTGCAGCGCACAATTACAAGGCAAGTTAAATGCACACCATTTCAAGTCATTTGATTACCCAACTATTTTCAACAAATTAAACACGAATCATTTATCCTAGTTATACCTTACTGCTTCAATCATTAAAACACGTGACCGACAATCATAACGAATTTAGTAGAAGAACGTGAATCCAGATTTTAAAAGAAACCTATAATTGTATTCTTGTGTCTTTCACGACACAATTCACGTCCGAGAAGCTACAAGAAAACTTAGCCACCTCGGTAGTATTGCTGGCCCGCGTGAAATCAGTTCTCGGAAGCAGTCATTAATAACGTTAAATTCACAGACGATCATCATCGCCAAGGATATGCTTCATAAGTGGGCGGTTGGACAAATACAAAGAGAACATTATTACGTATATCTACAAAAAAACACTTCACGACTACGATTCCAACCTAGGAAATAATTACAGTACCTCAATATCCTAATCACGAAGGGTTAACTCCTCCCTTGGTTTCTTAGGTCGCCATGCACCTCTTCAAATACGACTGATCGCCAGAATCTAAGCAGTACAACTGAACACCGCCCGGTCAGCTCGACATTTGATATCTACGGGGTCGCCGCGAGAGGGCGGTTGCAAAGTATGGGAAGGGAGAAAGCGGGGAGCAGAGATTGGCGGGGAGTTTCGAATTGGACGGGGGTGAGTGGTGTTTCGCAGCAACCGCCAAAATTAAACGTGCAAAACTTCGCTTCTTTAATACGCGGACTTCATTCTATACTCAGAGGAAAATATTTCATATTCTGGCAGTAGTAGTGGTGTGGAGAAGCTTTAAATAATTAATTTGCTGTTCTCTATGTCCTCCATAGGGTATCCTGCATTTACAGTAAGGGATTTATCATATAATATATATTATTACACGTATGCAACTTAAAGAAATGTTGCGTGAAGGTTTCTCGGGTCCTCCACCGGGTTATTGCGTCCATGTCCGCCGACGTTTCGATTCCCGACAGGACTTCTGAATCATTCAGAAGACGATGACCGAGTCGGGAATCGAAACGTCGACGGACATGGACGCAATAACCCGGTGGAGGACCCGAGAAACCTTCACGCAACATTTCTTTAAGTTGCATACGTGTAATAATATATATTATATGATAAATCCCTTACTGTAAATGCAGGATACCCTATGGAAGACATAGAGAACAGCAAATTAATTATTTAAAGCTTCTGCACACCACTACTACTGCCAGAATATGAAATATTTTCCTCTGAGTATAGAATGAAGTCCGCGTATTAGAGAAGCGAAGTTTTGCACGTTTAATTCTCGGAAACCTTCACGCAGCAGATACGCCGGGAAAGCACCAGATCTTTCTTAAAGAAATGTTGTCGTTATCATTAGAAGAGGCGTCTAACAGCTGAGTTTACAGCAGTAGAACTCGGTTTTTAAGCGTTGGAAGTGCATATTCATGCATATCACATATTTAATCCTAAACTTAACCATTATATCAAACAAAAAAAAACCATTCCTGAGACGGGATTCAAACCCGTGACCTTCGGATTGTCAGGACGTCCTTCATCCCCCCCCCCCATGCCCGAATGGTGGCAAACCACCTAGGGTCTTCCCAAAGGACGCGGGAGGTCACCCAGGATACCTACTCCTTGCGTACTTCTGGATCCTTCACTGCCATTAGCATATCCTAGAATCCTCCACCCTATCCCCTATGCACTCGCTTGATGGTCATGCATAAAAGTGGACATGGAGTTGGACTAATGGCGAGTACCTTCCTGGCTCCAGGGACCCTGGTAGGACCCTCACACCCTTTGCTTCACAAGGATACTAGCTGGACTTCTATTAGGCTCCTTTGCATTTCCTAAATTATATTACAATTTTTATTATGTAATAGATGCACTTAGTTTAAATTTAGATTTGGGGATAGGTACTGAGAAAGATTCCTCCTCAGTATCACAACGTAATGCAAGGTCACAGACTTCCCAAACTCAGGTGTTATGCAGATCGCATGATGAATTGATGTCTTCTATCAATAAATATAGAATATTTTATTTTATCTATTCATTGTTGTTTATTGCATTTCGGTATTTCAGAATATTCATGGCTATCTCTTCAAGTCACTAATGCCTTTAAAGATGTCCACTTTCAGAAAATTTGAGGAAATGAGCGAAAATGAAATGAGGTTTTTGGCGAAGATTTGTCAGATTTTTCTGGTGAGGGTGAAGAAGCTCAAGAAGTTGATTGTATGAATAATCTTTTCAATTACTGCAAGAAACCATTCTGATCTCAGTGACATCATTAGACCTACGAAGTAGCATAAAATTGTGATTTCATCAATTCATTTTGACTCTTATGCTGATTCTGTTCTGGTAAATGATTATTTCTTGTGTTGATGAAAATTATTAGTCCAAAAATGACATTCCACCGTGTCTAGAAACTTTGAAGGAATCCATGGATCACTATACAATCAAGCCTGCTTATATTGTGCCCATTTTTAACGAAGCTGATGCTGTTCCCTGTCAAAAATGGTCATTTTACCATGCTAAAAATCCTAATTATAATGAATTTTTATTTTTTGTTAGTCCATATTTAAGTTTTTCATCAGGTAACCCGATACCCATTTATCACCTCAGTTGTTAATAATATTTTTACATCATCATCTGATTATCCAAATGTAAATGAAGGTCTAAAGTTGATTATTTATGCATGCACAATTATCTCAAAAACTCCTGGCTCCACTAATCCTGTCTCCCTTTGACTTGGTGAACTGTGTAACCTTCACCCCCTATTGCCACTCGAGGGAAGTCCATTTCACCACTCCATGACATATATTCACCTCCACTTCTTCCCTGGTCCAATATGCATTTCAATACTTTCATTTTACATGCATACTTTCAATTAACCCTTAACACACAACCTACCCATCTCCACTTCTTCACCTTCAGCTAGTACAAAGTTGCAGCTGTGTATGCCTCGTAATAGGTAAACTTCAGTGCTTGTTTGGTGATAACTCACCCTCTGCCATACACCCTAGAGATGATATGTTGGGTAGTCAGTAGGTATAAATAGAATTCAACCTTTAAGAAAAGTTGGGTAGTTGGAACGTGGAAAATTTTTTTTTTAGAGATTTTGCCAATTTTGGCACGTACTCTTAAAAAGGTTACCCACCCCTGGAATAGACAATTCCAGGGGTGGGATGTATTAGACCCCATGCAGAACAGAGCTGGGCCCTTTGTAATGTGAAGGAGTCAAGATCGACATACAACATTAACTGCTTCATGGTGTATTCGCCTGCTAAAGATAACTTGTTCTTCGGTTTCTGTTAAATTAAATGCTTCTGGGCTCATACTCGCTCATCTCTTACTAACCAGTAGCAGTAGGCAAGCACCGAGTAGTAGCCTCATGGAATGATAGTTCCAGCTTCTGCATTGGGACAAGGAGAGGATACTAGAACAGTGCAGCAGGCAGTAGCGGATGTAGCAGCTACTTCTGCATGACATTAGCAGTTGCTATATGATATTGAATAATAGTAGTTGAAACAGCAGGTTGTGAATTAGCAACCCATCCCAAGGTCTGCATGGAAGGCTTTTCAAGTTCAGATACCCCTGGCCATTGTATGGGACATTAAATCATGGATTCCTTGGTGTTTTTCGGAGAGTAGGCTGATGCCAACACTGCTTTTTCCACTCTTCCTCTGCTCTAGGGCAATTCCTTCTCTGCCATGTATACACGGATTCGAAACCTGGCTCACGTATGGTTTGAATTCCTAGTCAGTTGTATTTTTTCCTCAGTATTGATTCTGAGGGGCCCAAGTTGAGTGATCTAAGAAGGACGAGGGGGAAGGTTTTACAGTGGGGGTGGGAATTAAATAGGAGAGGTAGTAAAACTGGCTTAATGGATTTTAGAATATTTCTGAGGTTTGGGGAGCATCTTTGGATTCGGACGAGCACTGGGACAGGAGGGATGAGGTGCTGTCACTATTTTTTATAATGGGGAATAATTCTTTGAGGATGGTTTTTCAGTTTGTGGGTACCTGGGAAATACATATGTGGTACAAAGCTCATGGGCATCAGAAGTGATGGTTTAGGTTGGTAGAGGAGGATGATAGGAGATGACAGGAATTTTCTTTTTATTTAGATTTGGTGAGTACCCTTGTTTCGTGAGGGCAGAACTTAGAACTTAACTTTACTTGATAAGTAAAATCCTTATTTTTGTGGAAAATTGCCAGTCTTTTTCTTTCGCTATGATATTCCACCAAATCAAGCCTGAAACAACTACCTCTATACAAATTTTATGAGCTGAGGTGGACTGTTTCAGATTCAATGGCCATGAATTATAGATAGGAAGTAGAGGATAGAGCATTAGGCGGGAATAGGGTGGCAGCTGTTGAAGTGCTGATATTGTTGAGAATTGAAGGGTTTAATATGGATGGAGGAAATACTGTGTGATTATTAGGGGGATTTCCATGATGAAAACAAGTTTGCTGTCCTTAAGTGAAATTATTAGAGTCAACAGCTGAATTCCATATACTTCCTCTTAATACAAGGAACTTCTTGATTTATAATTCAAGCAAAGATAGAGATTCTGAACAAGATGTGAACTTAAAATGGACTTCAAGCAGCAGAAATAACCAAGTTTATCTTATTATTCTTTCAATGAAATCCATTTTGGAAGCTAGAGATCAAGCAATGTGTACTCTGTTTGTGGTGGCTCGAAATAGGTCTGTTGTTATTAGGTTGATTCAATCGCCTATGTTTTTCAGCCATGATGTCTTTCCTTCCCATCCTATCCTGCCCTCTTATCTTTCCCTGTAAGATCAATTGTAATATGTGTTTCATAATGTTTGTTGTATCATATATGTAATATATCCAAGGTGTTTTTATTTTCGCAATTTTATCATCAGGATTAGCTCCTTTTCCTTATTCATTCTTGGACAGATAAATTGTTTACGTTTTCTATCAATGGAATTCTTGTAATATATTAATATATTTTGAATCCCTAGAGTTTCTTGAGTGAAGCCTCTCCAAGATTCTGCACTATGTAGCAACACAGGGAAAACAGTATTTCAGTAACTTAAACTAATTATGGGATAAGTGGAAGACGTACCTATTCAATTCATTGAATCCACCTTGCAACAAATGTTGATAAAAAGAATGTAAGGGAAAGGATTTTTATATGCACTTTTTTATCTCTCAAAAGTAATAAAATCATGGCTTTTCGTATATCTTTAATATCTCCAAGAAGGTTACTAAAAGAGGCCAAAATTAGTTCAAGTTATTTTTTCATGAGCAATAATTTATATTAATCAAATCTGTTCAAATATCCTATGACCCTCTTAAAGAGAATAGAAAAATATTTATTACAAAAAGGTCATAGTACACAAGGCTAATGTTGAAATTTTGAATCCACAAGCAATAACATTCCAAGGCAAAAGTGAGTTTTGTAGGGCTTTAGTTGAACCACATTACCAACTACAATGAGTAAAAATGTACTCTTCTGAGAAAATGAATAAAAAATCCATTTTTACCAAAATAATAAGCAATGTGGATTCTCAAAAATGATATGATAACATTAAAATCTACAAATTGACTCCACAGCTTCACCAATGGTGCAATGGAACTCAGGTGCACAGCACTTACATAATTGTAACTGGAATAACACCAAGATGATTATCTATTTCAGATTAACACATTGTGCCTCGAAGAATAAAATGTTATGTTCCATTCCATACACAGTTTTTGATGATCCCTACTGTGATTTTTAAGAGTAGAATCTGCATAAGAAACCACAGCAAATTTGAACTAGTATCCTGAATGAACAGACCATGAGTGAAACAACACAAGTGCAGTTCCACTTGAGAATGGAGTCAGTCCGAAGACCACGAAGGCAAATGATCAGTCAGGAGAGTGCACTTTGCTGATGTCCTCATACTGAACACCATCCACCACTCTTCCCTTCAATGGACCCTGAAAAGGCAGATAATTGCACCATAAGAGAACAGGATAAGCCTCTCAATAAGATCAAGAAAATGGCTGAAGAGCACATTACACCCTCTAGTCAGAAAAACATTAATGGGAGCTTGGATCATTTTATTCATAAGTACTGGTGTACTGGCATTAAAGGTAGGTTTAGATGATACTATAAAGACTTCTAAATGTTCTCCTGGAAGCATATTCATTCTCCATATGATTCATTTATCTTCTTTTTCACCTAACTTACATTCTTCATTCTCCTCGACATCTATAATAAAATGCCTCCGACTGGTTTTAATCCTATCCTCTAAATTTTTACAATAAGGAGGGAGGATGAATATTTCAGAAAAAATAGAGCAAATCTTCACTTCAAATTCTTCACTCATCAAACTCTTAAGTCATTACTTACGACTGGGGCAAAAAGTCTCTCCACTATGCTAACAATAAAATAATTTCCACGATGAATATGTTAAGTATACATTTATCAGCCCACAGAATGGGAGGCCAATGTTCTATCCACCACACCAACCCAATACCCATCATCCATTGGGCTGTATTGACAGCACTTGCAGTGTTGTAGGTCACCACAGCCATCTTGCCCAGTTAGCCATGGGTTAACCCTATTCTCAAGGTCTCTAAAACTTAACCTGTGCATTACAGTCAATTTCCTCCACACTAAAGTAAATTTAAATTGATATTTTATCCTATCTGCATAACTTAAAAGGAAGGATTTTACTAGGGATGGGTCGGTTCGGTTCTTCGGTTCTCGGTTCCACTGGTTCTTGAGCTTAGAACCGGAACCGAGGCCAAAAATAATCGGTACCGAAATAATTGGCGCGAAAACCAGTTTGAAACCTACTCACACTCCGAAAGTGGAGGCTTCACATTAAAACCTGGTGAAATAGTGTACTTAGATGCTTCAAAGTCGCGAATTATTCTAATTCAGTCTCTGAAAATGATTATTGATTACCTTATCTTACCATTGAGCAATGCAAAGTAAGTGGTAAATTAAGAACCGGAACCGAGAATCGGAACCGAGAACCGGAGTTAAGAACCGAACCGGAACCGAAAAAAAGTGGAACCGACCCATCCCTAGATTTTACCAATGTTGATAGTAAAAGCAACTTCATGACTTGAGTAGTTGCACCATAAACCCTTGCCTCATTACATCCAAAAGCACAGAAGAGAATCAAGAGAAATGATACATATATGATGAATATCTATTGGAATGTTTCATAAAATGTACTTACCCAAGTAGTGCAATTACCAAGAGTCATTACTGCGACAAAAATACAGACTGTTTATAGACAAATTAGCATCTCTAAATGAGAGAATGCCAATTGTGTAAAATTACTTTACTTCATCCCTATAGGCCGTTCTACAACTGGGCCTTCTTATTATTCAGAAAAGGAAAACTAACAGCTAGCCAGCACTCACTGCGCATATTTCAATGGTGACACAAAACTTGTCCTGATTGAGAGCCTTCAGTACAGCCTCACTGCCACGATACGCACCATTCACAACCTTCAATTTCCTCCCTGGAATACATAAAAAGAAAACACTGACTCTACATAGGCTTTAAACGTAGCATTTTAAAAAAAGAGAGTAACAAATCATTACATAATAAGTACAACATATAATGTGAAGATTAATGCAATAAGCGATTACCAGGATACTTTATCCTAACATCATTAATATTTACTGTGGGGATTAAATATCCAATGTAGGAACTTCCAGCCTGATTTTATTTTCTAATTTTAAGCGGTGTGCACAGATGTAGAAAAATAGTTATAGCTCGGGAACAAAAATTCACGCAACGCATTACAAAAAGCATTTTGTCCTTAAAGGAGTGCTCTTTACTTATCAAATAAATTTTTCCACCCTAATTTTTTAGATATGAAAACTATTGCATATTATTTAACATGGAGGTGTTTTGGGCAGGAGATGGTATTAAGAAGAGGAAAGGTCAAGGCTAGAGTAATGATCAGGGAGGGAATAGGGAATACTGAGGAATTATCGAATAGGGAAGACTGAGATAAAATTAAGAATGCTGGGAAATGGGTAAATAGAAATTTAGCAGAAGATAGATCATCTGAAATTCTAAACAACAGAAGCATCTATATAACGGAAGGTTTTCCAGAATTTTTCAATGCTCATTTTCAATGATAGCTATTTACCCGTAAAAAACTGCCTTGAAGCTCAGTTTGGCTAGGTATAAATTCCACAGGTGCCAGCCAATGAAATCACACTTTCTATTCGAAAAAGGTAATTCAGTGTTTATGAGAAACAATGATGGTACAAGAATGACTAATTCAGAAAGCAGCGGTCCTCTATTGAACCCAACGATCTTCAGTGACTAGGGCCAACAGCTAGTTGCTTTCTAATAGCAATTAGCATACATTTACATCAAGCATTGGAAACCTTAGTGTTTTCGTCTGATTTTTATTCATTTCATTAATTGATGATAGCAGCAGTTGGCTTGAAGTGAAATAGACAAACTCTACAAAAAGAATTGGATTTGCTGGTAAAATTAGATTATGGTCTTACAATGCCATTGGAAGTATGTGTAGGACAGTTGCCTACCTATTAGTGATGAGTGATATATCGCAAACTGTGATTAAGTCACATGTATGTAAAAGTAACAGTCAACCTGTGACTCCGTTCCGGCGAAACCTGTGAATTGTGATTAGGAGTGATATTTGATCAATGGCATCGATTTTGACCGTCATTTTTCCATCACTAGTAGGGACATGCAAAAGACTGATTTTCCTAAAATAACGAAGTGCAATTTTTTCCATTTTCAAGTAGTCTCATCATGGTTCTACTATTTCCTCACAATTCAACAGTCAAGAATAACAATCTTAATATTAGGCCCAGTCCATATCGATTCAGGCAGCCAAAGAAAAAATCTTACCTTCATAGTCTCAGATGTTATTGAATTTAACATATGTCAAACTTCAGGACGAAGTAAGTAATACGTATATTTTAGTTTTGTCCAAAAAAATTTTGGGCCCGAGATACAGTCCACCGAACATGGGCCCGCGAGCGCTCTTTTTCAAATGCGATTTTTGACAAAATACTAAAATGCTCATATCTCAGGAACGGTTCAAGATATTTTGCTCCTTTTTGTTTTATTTGAAAGATAATAATTTTGTGATTAAAATGATATCCTTGATTTGAAAATGTGTGTCCACATTCTCTTGCTGCAATTTTTTTATTTTATTTTTTTTTATTTAAAAAAATTGTTTTTCTTAAAAACGCCAATCCTAAAAATTTTTATTTTTTTACTGTTTATCGGCACCATAGAGTACTACAATCCCTGAAAAGGAGAACTTCCACTTTTCAGTTTAACAGGTTTTATAAACAATTCAAAAAATTTCCAAACATTAAGCCAGTTTCCATTACCACATTCTCAGATATTGGTCACATAAAAGCAAAATCTCTAGTCTTACTTGACATTTTTTTCTTCTTAAATATGGGTAACAGACACAAGTTTCAAACATCAATAGCTTTCAAAATATATGTGCAGGTTAAAAAATGTACAGGTTCCGAAGCATACTTCTGTGCACTCTGCTTAGAACTGAATTTAGCAATTTAATGAACTAAAAATTTGTTCAACCGCATCAATATCTTCCTTTGATATTAATTAAGTGATGTCTTCCTGTTGAACCAATAGGAACTGGGGCACCAAAAACAATTTTCAAAACATCGCGAATTGGAAGTGAGCACTGGTGGTGGTGTTGCTGTCTTTCATCTGGGAATCTATACCCAGCAGCCGGTCCATGTGGCAGCATAAAGTTAACAATGATTTCACTTAACCCACAACTAATATCTATAATCTCTGCAATCCACCAGTCACAGTCATACACACAGGCCACAAACATTCCTTTTTGTATTTCGTGAATTTGAATATTCTCTTGGCATTTATGAGATCTTGGTTGGAAAAATGAAATTTCTTCTTTCTTGCTCTTTAAAGTTCGTGCAATATAAGTTCGCCCATCAATTTGAGTCCAGACATGTGTCTTCTGAATTCCTTTCACAGGGGTAGTTTGGTTCGACCATTCTTTTATTTTCTGCTGGCGGAATTCTTCAACTTCCTCTTTGGGCAACAGGATCAGGTTTATTGATGTGTGTGACTGCACCACTCTTGTAAACTCCTTGGCATTCTGAATTGCAGCTGTACTTGGGCTGGAAAGATTATGTTTTGTTGCATGGTGCTTCAGCAGGCCTCCTACACTATCACAAGGCCCCTTACCATGTTCAGTAGCACTGTATACCCACTCCATTGGAACAAAGACTTTGCAAGTTCAAATAGTTGGTAACGGTTTTTGAAGTGACTAGGGGCACCATCAGAAATAATTATGATCTTCTCTACCTGTGATTGCAGTGGTTAAATAATTTTGTGTATTACCAACAATGCATGCTGAGTCATGTCCTCTGTCATCACTTATAAACTCAACACTTGTCGTCTTGTTCTGAAAATATTTCACTCCTGTAAAAATTGAAACTTGGTCATTACTCCAGTGATATCCTTGAACTTCTTGTGGTAGAACCACAGACCAGTTCTCAGCAAAATCACAGTGAAGCACTAAACATGCAGCCTCTACCCATTCCTTCACTTCTGCAATGTGTTCTTGTTGCAATTTCTTCAGATGTTGGTGTGTTACTGCTTTCACTGTCCACCTCCCAAGTTCGTCTATGAAGGTATCAATGGCAACAGTTTTCTTAATGAGTTTATTTTCTTCCCATGTTGCATATGTAACTTCAGAAGAGTTATCTGCTACACTATCCACTGTAAGTCGAGTCCCCCTTTCCAGGGCACTCACCACAGTCCTGAAACAAACATATCTCTCGTTCTATGTCACAGACCACTAACGACTTCACATGTCCAACCAAGGTGTCATATGTCATATCTTCAAGTAAGTTCTTCAAAGCTACCACACAGTTTAAAATTTGCACAGTACAAGCATAAACAGACATCTCTAGGTGGATGTGGAACAACCCACTTAGGTCGTAATGCATAAAATTTTGATCTTTCAATATGCAATGTTGAATGTTCCTTCTTATATATGGTGAAAGTTTCTTTAATGCTGCGGGTCATGTATCTTTTCACTTTCACCACTTTTTCTCCTGCAACTGTCATAGTCATAATGTCTTTTTTGTTGGCACTCTGGCGAGAACAGTCCCACTTATCTTCCAGATAAAATGACTGTGCAATTTGAACATTTGCTTCATTCACAGGATGACCATAAAATGGATCTGGTTTTCCAAAAACTCCTTTTGCTGACATCAAATTTCTTGTCTTGTCCATCATGTATTTTGATGCAGATGGAATGTGGTGCAAAATTTGGTTCTTTGTAAAGGATACTGGGATAATTGTTAGAACTTGAACCTTATCATTGTAGGATGCACATGATTCAACAGCTGAACTGATGTTTGATAAAAACTCTTGGCAGGTTGCACAAGCTCCTTTTGGTTCATTTTCTTCTGAAGTTGAAATTTCTACTTTGAAGAGTTTGGTCAGTTTTGTTCTGGTATGCTCATCCACTGCTCCAGAAATTTCTCTGTGTTTTCTTGATGAATACATCTCATGAATTGACTTCACTGACCATGGTTTCTTAACAGGACTAACACCAACCTCTGTAGCTGACTGATTCAGGATATGTAGTTCTTCCTCTGCAGTTACAAAATCTGCATCACACACAACATGGGGGGCTTCTTGTTCACTTATTGTCATGTTTGATATTGTGTTAAAGCATTTAGAACACAAAAAGTCATCACTGGAAACATTTTAACTTTGAAACAGAGTCTTAAAATGAGCACTCTTATTTCCAACCTGAAGTCTTTTTGCTAGTCTTATATATCACTCTTTTATGGATATGAAAATAGCCAGCACACTTCACTCTCCTATGGCCCCAGTCAGAAGACATTTCAAATAGTCTTTTCCACAAACACCACAACCCAGTCAGTCAGCAGAATTCTCAAAAACCTTCACAGGTACTGTTAACAAAAAATTTTTTTAACTACTCTCTTTGTTTGACTGTTCACAACTGAACTGTCAGTTCATGTGTCCTCCCTTTTATATGCTAGGTCAAACATTTAGAATTTTCTGGTTAGTTTCAGATTGTTCTAGAAAGTTCTGTTACATTCTTTAATTATGTGGAAGGTTCCACATCGTCCTCAGAGGTTTTCGGAAGTTATCTGGAAGCTTCCACATTGTTCTAGAGTATTTTGTTACATTCTGGAATTATTTGCAAGTTTGTAGGTTGTTGAAGTGTGTTCTATTATGATCTGAAATTATCTGGAAGCTTCCAAATTGTTCTAGAAGGATCCGTTACGTTTTGGAATCATCTAGAATCTTCCACATTATTCCAGAAGATCATTAATGATTTGGAAGGTTATTAATAAAGAAAATCTAAAAAAATTATCAACATTTAACTAGTTCCTAACTTTGTTTCATTTGTTGTTTTTAGTTAATTACAAACAGTACAAATTTTTTGAGATTGGTGTTTTAAAATAACAAATATATAAAAACTTGCAATCAAGAAATTCACCATGGAAGGTAAAAAATTACATTAATTTATAAAACCTGTTAAACTGAAAAGTGGAAGTTCTTCTTTTCAGGGATTGTAGTACTCTATGGTACTGATAAACAGTAAAAAAATAAAAATTTTTAGGATTGGCGTTTTTAAGAAAAACAACTTTTTTAAATAAAAAAAATAAAATAAAAAAATTTGCAGCAAGAGAATGTGGACACACATTTTCAAATCAAGGATATCTTTTAATCACAACATTATTATCTTTCATATAAAACAAAAAGGAGCAAAATATCTTGAACCGTTCCTGAGATATGAGCATTTTAGTATTTTGTCATAAATCGCATTTGAAAAATAGCGCCTGCGGGCCCATGTTCGGTGGACTGTATCTCGGGCCAAAAATTTTTTTGGACAAAACTAAAATATACGTATTACTTACTTCGTCCTGAAGTTTGACATATGTTAAATTCAATAACATCTGAGACTATGAAGGTAAGGCCCCTGCCTGAATCGATATGGACTGGGCCATTAAATATTTTCAGGGCAAAAATTGCATGGTAATATAAAGAACGGTTTTTCACATCACTTACCACCTCATTGACCATAATATCTATACAATGATTTACTACAATGTTTCAGTCACACTATCTAATAAAAAGAAATTGATCTTAACACTGGGTATATATTAAGTCCGGAACACATCATGTCCTGACCATTCCAGATTTTCAATCTTCTACTGTAGTTAAACAAACTGGCTTACACTTTGAGCAGTACAGGCTGGAATGCCATACAAGAAGCAGAAGAGATCTCTGGAGGGAAAAATTTCATGTCAGGTTCCTGCAAGGCCAAAGTAAGCAAATTTTTTCCAGGAAGAAGAGCCTAAGAGGTTGAATGAAATAGAATGGCTGACAGATTGAGCATGGAGGGAAAAGGCAGGACACCGACCTGGTGAAAACTTTAGTTGGCATTATAGGAAGGGTAGTGGAAAAGTAGTACATATTATGCAATATCTGGATGGCCCCTAGCACACCCTCATTCACACTTACCCACTGCTGGGATCACTGTTTCCAAGTGCGCCTGGTCCAACTTCAACTTGTGACCTGTGTCTAGCATTGTCACCATGGCCACATACTTCCCAAAAAGGTCACTGATGAACCCTTTCTTCTTGTAGTACTTATCCCCAAGAGTTTTAGTGATCACTTTGACCACTATGCCCTGAAACGTAAAATATTTCATTCATAAAAGGATACCAGCAAAAAAGTTGATGGAATTTTCAATAGGTGAAAATATATCATAACTTTTTTTATTCCTATTGTTATTATTAGTTGTTGTCCTTTTGGTGATTATCATGCAATAAATGGTACAATAGGAGATTACTACAGCTGAATTAATCTATAGGGAACCTCATTGTCACCCCTGTGAATTGATTTCTCCACTTTCCATTGACAGCAAGTCTTAAGATATATTACGCATTACCATAAAACTGATGGATTGGATAAGAATCTGATGCTTTCCCAGGGAAAACTAATAGAGAAAAACTCTCAGGTATTCCACCAGATTGAACTATATATTAAACCCAACATTTCAAACATAAGGATCATTTGCTGTTCAAACAAATTTTGGGATCAATAAGCTAAGGAAGCCATCGAGATTACGCTTCATACAAACAATTATTTATTTCTCGAATTCCAATATTGTTTCATTACTCAAATATTCAAATACGTTGAATTTCGAATATCTCTAATACTAGAATTGCTATTCATACGTTAAACATTTTTTCTGTTAATTTCTTTGTTGCCTGTTGAAGTAAACCTAGAAGGATCTACAACTTGATTAAATTATAAACTTTAATACTAGTCTTAAAATGTCACATATATAATAAAATAACTTTAATATCAATAATTGACCATTGAATACATAAACTTTTATAAGTGTTAACAAGTGCGAAGGAATTGTTAATACAGCTTCAAGTTTTGTTCAGTAATGAATTAACCGGAAACTAGTTTCAAAGTTGGAGTATATTGAAAATTTACAGAAAAAACTGAAGTTGGAAATATTAACCTCAAAATTAACTATGGTATTACTTTGACCAGGTTAACATTTTGTTAGTAATTGACTCACGATTTGGCAAGGGTCTGTCAGTAAAGTACGCTGGTACTGAGTTTGAGAATATCTCTCTTCCAAAAGTACAAACCAATTTTAATTTAGTCAGATAATTCTGGTAATCAGTATTTCTCTACTTCTCTATACTCTTCATGCTGAAAAACTTGTAGCTGCAATGGTCCCACTTAAGTTTCAGTCAAATTACCAGTTTTGTTGTAAGGTTTTACAAATTTCATAATAAGTTTTGAATATTTGAAATAAATAAATAAACCATTGGCTTTATGTAGTTGAAATTTGATTTTAACATCAGAACAGCAAATAGAATAAAAAGCAAGCAATTCTTGGTTATCAGACTTTAAGTCACGAAAACTATTTTAATCCCAATAAAACTTTGTAAAAGTTTATCTAAGATGACAAAACATTTTTATTTACGTATATAAATGTAGAAAGGAACATTCTATAAAATAAATTTTATTTAATTAAAATCCGTTTCCTCTTTTGGATGATATAGCATATGAAACCCGGGCATCTCTGTGTATTCTCGATGAAATATAGCGACAATGGCACATAGTAATTGCAGAGAAGAGGTATGATTCACAGTAACTCTTACATAAAACTCATTAGTTTTTTGCAAAAGTATGATATAGAAGAAGAGAGACATTGTTATAAATTAATGATGAATATGTAATGGGAGTAAGCAAAGCTCGTTTCAAGTGGCCACCATCAATGATGTTTACATACTTTCTTTGATTTTGAATCATGACTAGCAGTGACTAGTTTCAGTGCATTGTTATTGCTGAAAAGACAACCGTCTGGTTTTCCTGGAATTCCATTTGTTGAAACTGTTGTCTTTTAACCATAAATCATGTGGCAAAACCAATCAACAGACATTATCTTTTTGCATAATTATATGAGATCTCGACTATCGAATACTTTCCAGCATTTGAGGTATTAGCAAGTAGTAGCTGCAAATGTCTCATCATTCCAGCTAGAACAATATTCAAATTCCACCCTCCGACCATTCAAAAGGCATCTGAATTTTGGATTTCTCATATACACTGGAGATTCATTTCATGGAATTTTCCCAGAAGATGATGGACAAGTCATCAGTTGAAACATTGGGTTTAATTCAAAGCTTAACCCAGAGAATATCAAGAGGTTTTCAATGGATAGATTGTGAGTCCCAGCTACCACATGTACCAGTGCCGAGGCAAACTGCCAGGTACATTTAGTTTTAACACTTTGACACCAGAACACTCACACATTTAAGTCTCTTGAAACTCTTATTTAAGTCAACACTGCCCCGTGAGTATCGAAAATAGGTGACAGCCAACCCCTTTACGCACCTCAGTCAGCCAGTGGTCTTTGCGGTTGACCCTCTCCCTCTTCGACTCCTCCTCAAGCATTATGTCATCCAAAGCACTTCGTGATTTCTTGCCTCCTCCTCCTTCTGTTCCACCAGCCCTCTTTTCAGACACCCTCTGTTGACTGCTCCCAGATGCGGCTGCTCCCTCATCACCCTTCCCTACGCACCATGGAGAGCGGAAAACAAACCATTAAATTCAACCACAAGGTGACAAACAAGATGCCAGATGGGTTTTTGTGTCAATATCCATAACATTCCAATCAGTAAAAATGTAAGAGGTAGAAATCAGACAATACATCACACCTCTGAAAGCAATCATAATATGAATCCCTGAATTTATTTAGAATAATAGTGTGGCTCTTAAATTGCCTGAAATATCACGCTCATTCAAATTACTAGAAGCTGAAAATTTAATAATGCAATGATTGTCACATCTAAGACCAAAGTTTAAAAAGCTAAGTGTTAATCACACAAAAATATTGAGATATATCACAATACAAAGTTTTTTAAACTTGGTACATGAAATGCAATTGGGGTATTGATTATTAATGAGGTGATCTTCCATACTGCTAACATCCTGTCATACGTATATCCTGTCCTTCTTTCTCTTACTTACTGAGATTTCTCCCTTCTTACCGAGCCTTAGCATTCAACTATGTTTTTTACCTCTCCAAGCCACCTTCAAGTGCCTCAGATAACTCTGACACTTACGCTTGAACCTTTAGCAACCTTCCTGTTTCTATAGCACCTCCTGACGAACGTCCTTGGAAATTAAATCTGTATTTCATAGTTTCTCATCATTTCCTTGTTACTGCTTTGTTTGTATATAGCATAAAAGGGCACCTGCACCACCCCTGAGACATTCGGAAATGAATTATGTTTTTGAAATGATTCTTAACCATTAGAACCAAATTCCACATGGAATAAGGATACTTTGGTAGCTTAACTGTATTAACCTCCTGGTGATAAATTTGGAGGAACAAGGTTCAAATCATGGTCAAAGTGGATATTTTTTCTCCATAGAAAGTTTACTATTGTGCATATCAGCAGGGAAATCCTTCATGATTTTTCATGCCTTGTTCATAATCCTCAAATTCTTAACATTCACTGGATTTTGCAGCATTCGTGTTTGGAATGCTCTCATATTCACTTCACCCCATCATGCCACTAGAGTCCATAAACATAGAGATTTACTGAATTTCAATCTCGGTTTAAGGACTGTGAAAACAACAATAGATTTAAGACAGATAAGATTTAATATATTTTTACTTTAATCAGACCAACTCCATGAGAATCCCAGAAAAAGGATAATTCTTGAGTAACCTTGACCTCAATCAACACTCAATATTTGTGCAAAAAAAGTCTCTTTATTAGGCTATAGTATTCTTTAGATCACCAAGGAGAAGACATTTTACATTAAGCTGAAATATATTGTATTTTTTTGCCCCCATCCATTACTTATGGTCATCCCAAGCAACAAAAAACACACAATCTATCAATACAAAGCTTCAGCACAGCCATATCACTTGTTTCATACCTTTCAAGAGACTGGTTACTGGAAGGGGATGCTTGAATGTTGCTTCACCACTTGACTTTGCTTTCAGGCTTAAATTAAGTTTCAGGGGTTCCTCCTTGTCCCTCATGAGTTCCGATGGTGCACTGCTGCTCTCACCTCCCTTGCCCCTATGCCTTCCCTCCTCAATCTGAAAGTAACATCAACATAAAAAAAAAACCTATGCACATCATAAGATCGAAATCACCATACTAAGAATTATAAGGTGTAAGTATGGGATGAAGAGCAACACTTGAGGCAATCTGGGAGAATGTTTAAAAAATAATCATTTGAATGATTTTGGCTAACATACTTGATGAAGAAGAGGTGGTTACATACCCCAGAGTTATAATGGAAATTAAGTATGTATTGATTGAAATATTTCCTTCACAATCAGGAATGTTAAATAGCATTCAACAACTTCAACAGCATTATGATATCATTAACATCCTGACATTAGGAATGACATAATATAATGGAGAAATGAGCCTGAATTATGTATGGAGACGAAACCTATTCAGTGACTTATGTTTGGGGTTACGCTAAGAGAAAAATTGCTGAGGCTTGATGAAGTAAACACTTACAAGGTCAAGACAGACACTTCATGACTAATTCTATTAATGTGAAAATGTAGTGATATGCAATTGCAAATGGGGCAGGAGGTTGGGTCACATTCTACCAGAAAACAGAATATTTGTGCCAGGTAACATATTAAAAACCTTCTCCTCAACAGAAACCCTCCCCCCTCACCTCAATTCACACAGTCAACCAATCAGCCACTATATCAGCCTGCCCATGAGTCCCTTACTGGTTCCTCTTTCCTTTATTTGAAGTACAGGCCCAGGTATGTCACATGATCAGGAAGACTGATCTGAAAACCAGCCAAATAGCCACTGACGACATCTAAAAATGACAATTAGAGCCTTTAGCTTAGCCTAAGAGAGGAAAGAGGACCAAACAAAAGGGAATTGAAGAATACTTAATAAAAATATATTGGAAGATATTTCTTATGTAAAATTGAGGACAATGAAGATTTTAAAGCGCAAATAAAAACAATTCCAATCTGGCAGAGCACTCTTAACATGATACAAAAAGTGAACTACAAAGAACCGTAATTTCCATAACCATTCATTCTGGCGATACATTATTCTTAGCCATCTTAGAGTGGAAAACCGTAGCAACCATCAAACCGTTCGTACCTGTTTTTGAATGAAATGCATCATTTTTTCCTCATCGTCTTTGTCCATTTTCTCTTTCTTGGCAAGCGCCTCCTGCAACGCTATAGTCTCCGGATCTCTGCAAAAACCCATTAGTAGAATTAGATCTAACTTATAAAATTAATTTTTAGTTTTTTTATAGCTTCAAGCACCTAATGAGAACAATAATTTCACACTCACCTATCTATGTACTGGACGTACCACCCCTTTTCGGTTTCATCCACCACACACTTCCCTTCTCTCCCAAGCCATTTTACGAACTCTGTTAAAGTTTCCCACTGTGTGGCATTCATGTGCAAATGATGCCTTTCAGATATGTAGTCCTGATAGACTCGATTAGCATGGACCCTCTTAGTTCCGAATTGTCTACTCAGAAGTTCTAAGTACCCCTCCTCAAACTCTCTGAATAAAAATGATAAATCTATTAAAACAATGGTTCCAACATAAGAATTCATCATATAATTTACACTAGTGCATCAGGAGAAAAGAACTAAAGTTTTCAACACTGTTCCATGTAAACAAGAAGACTTACTTGGAGAATTCGTCAATGTAACGATCGGCGTTATCTGCGAAAATTAACAGCTGCCGTTGATGAGACTCTGACATCATGTGGCACTTGAAACCATTCTCATCCCGGCACTGTTTTTGACACATCTGACAGTACCATCTCAATTTTTGGAGGCCTTTTGCTTTGATCTTATTGGCAATGTACTTCGGAGTTCCAACTTCGTGCTTCCCCATTGTTCAGATAGGATTCGATCCTCCGGGTACGAAATATTATATCCCTCTAAAGTGATCCTACAGTAACTACCTTTCCATTATAAATACATGACTGCACTACATTGAAAGTAAAAACATATGTACAGGGCAAATAAACTAATGCTTCGTCAAATCAATATATTCACCGATAGAAGGATCTACGACGCAATTAAATACAAATACCAAAGATGTTCCTCGAAAAAAGCACAAACACAACACAAACTTTGTCAACTTCGATCACACTACAAAACTTCCCCGTTTTCAACCATTGAAGACGCAACTGAATATCGCATAGCATTTCTTGATATAGGTTGGGGACTCGGATACAACGATAAGTAACAGAAAAAAAGCTTCACCACGCCGTGGCAAAAGAGTGAACTACTGGCACTACTAGTACCGCTTCTCGCCGATATCAACATACGAACGATTGCGACGTCCCTTTTGAAATTCAAGAAAATTTAATATTAAAGGGAAAAATATATGCTTTTCAGTAATGATGATCTTCATAAAATGACACACCCATTTATGACGAATGTGTGATTTGAGTAGCGGCGTAAGTAATGATCATGTTGAAACTCTCTTTATGCTATTTTAAGCTTTGGCTTTAGGGCGGCAATAGTGAGAAAATATTCTAAAGAAAGAGCGGCCAGGTATATTTAAGGGATGATATAATTTGGCCTAAGCCTCCCTATTACCATCTTATAGGTTCGTTTGGATTCCCCAGGAATATGTTTCTACATTCACTGTAGTTCATAAATCAACTGCAGCTAATATAGGTCACAGAGAGAGCTCATATCAGTTCTCTCATGGCTCTACGTAAGCAACTTTACTCGATTATATTAAAAATCCAAATTTCTTATATATATGCTAACAAACGTCAATGAAAAATGTAATTCATTATCATAAATATACTAGAACGTCTTATTCTTAAAAAAATTCTTGATTTTCGCTGGCAGTGGATACGATTATCATCACTGAATCGCCTCTTGTTTCAACACATACCTACATACCACAACCCACACAGCAATGGTTGTCTCCATTTTTTCCAGTTATCGTCTCGCAGACGTCCGAGACACCTCTAAGATATCTAACAGGTATTTCACAAAATATTTGGAATTTTCAAGTAGTAAAATCTCATTTTATGAATTACTAATTTTTGGAAAGGCATTTTTTTACGCTCACACCACATTTGTACTGTCCGCCAAATATCCTAAATATGTCAACAAGATGTCCCATAGATATCGTTAGTTTAATTTATTTTGATATTTAATTTACATGTGGCGACCAATACGAAGAATATCTGTGAAACAATATTTATAGTAAATGTTTTACACATGGATTTAGAATATGGCCAAAAAATCCTGTTTAGCCACAATTCGTCGAATGGGACATTGCTATCTCCTTGGTACAGGCAAGTAGAAAGTGTAGGATTTCTCTCCATCATAATGATGATGATAACGGTCCTGTATATGAGTCTTTGTGTTAAATATATGACGTGTTCGTGACATACCAGCGAGTTAATTGGCAGATTGTGATTGTTAGGTATCCCCTTCGTTCCATCGTGATCTTTCAGAATGGATCAGTAAATATCAAAGGGCTTAAATGCCAAAACATTTGTGCCCGCTACTTTGCTTTTTTTTATTTTATTTCTGATTCTAGGAGAATCGAGATGAGGCTGAGTCAAATCAATCTTAGAATTGATTAGCAGTGATGATAATCATAAGCAACCATTTTTTCGTGAAAGGTACATGAGTTACATTCAGTCCCAATTGTCGTCATAACACGTCATAATTACAAGACCAGGAATGTTGTAATCAAGGCGTGCTCATACCTAAATCGGTTCCACAGGCTAAATTGAAAAATTTCATGAATGGCAAACTTTTTAATTCGCTGATGAACTACACGTATGGTCCTGAAACTATTTCTGCACATTTTATTAGATCCCTAGTTACTTTCAATTGGAGGCTCAAGTTCTAATGGAGCTGATTTCATGTATTTATTCTGCTACAAAAACTTTTCCAAAATACTTAGGCAATAGTTACTTTTGTTTTCCGGAGACAGGTATCAATCTTCTTCATTTCTGCCTTCATTTAAATTCTGTGCATACATATCTAATTTGGTAGCGGTTGGTTCCAATTCATGAAATCCAAAAATTCTTCCTACGCACATTATCGAGGTTTTGATGACCTTCTCCACAGATTTCCCTAAGATGATAATTTATTGCCTTAGTGTCTCCGTTGTTATGCGGAAAATCGTGGAAGTCTGAACAATATCAGCATTGTTTTTTCCAGGATATGTTTAGAAATTCACACCTCACCTCATTCCATACTTTCTTAACAATTTCAGTGATCCTTGAATCCAATTTTCCAGCATTCGCTAATGACTGATGCAGGAAAACGGAAAGAATGCTAGCGAAACATTTTGATAATATACAACGACCAACCAGGATCCAATGTCAGTGAAGTATCATCAGGCATTGTGGTACAAGTAAAATTTTCTCCAATATGAAAAAAATGCATGCGAAATGCGATTCAAAATGGAGGAGGATTTTTTCCTCGATATTGACACTGATATCTTCAAACGACTTTGGCGACAGATTCGAACAGCTTTATGCCAGAGCTTGGGATCAGAAGCTGCAGTCTGTAATGCCGACAAAACTATCATCTACCAAGGTGAGCCAATGAAAGGATTATCGCCTATCCAAATCACAGCGGAATCCTTTGTAGCTTTTTTCAATGTATCGTTCTCGCTGACTAGAAAAAAGGTATGTTCATATTTCACTTTTCAAAGTCGACAAACTCTAAAAATTAAAATCTTATACAATTAAATTATTTTTTCATATAGATTAAACACACACAACAATTTCCTCAAACAGAAACGAATCGCATTAAAAGTTGAATTAATGAATAGCTTTCCTCCCCGATTGAGACGTAATCAATTTAGAATTCAAGACACTGGGTGGATCAGGGTCGATGCGTCGATGATATTTTCTTCCTTATAAGTGACATTTGATTCATTCATAGGACCTATCTGGAGCTCTGGTATGCACATATTCCTGACCCCTTAGCTCTGCCATAGAGCAAGTATATGTATACTTACGTTATGCTTCTGCTAACCATGTAAAAATAACTTTCATAATGATGTGCGAGTTGCGGGTTGTTAGGATACGCGGGATTCCTTTAAAATGTATTCATACGCAAGATCCACCCCTACTTCCTTCATTATTACTTCGTTAGGACTTACTTCATCTTGATTGACTTATAAATATAAAAACTAAAAAAAGTAAACATAAACCATAAATGGGAAGTGTTAATGTATCTTAAGAAATGAGTTCCACTGAAACATAATTGCTTGCATTTCATAGTAAATAATAAAAAGAAACCATTTTTACCAGAAAGACGTATCTATTTATGAAAACTGATGCATCTACCTTTACGAAAATTTATGCATAATATATGTGAGCTCGATACTGACTTGCACCACACAACCGGTTTCGGCTTTTAGGCAGCACATCATCAGGTACACTCGTGTAACTGATGACGAACCATTTCTACAAGACTTGGATACAAGTGCAGTGGAATGAGTGTATTTAGAAAGCTGAGCAAAATAGTGTAAACAACTGCCAATGTACCTTTAGGAATGCAGAAAATACGTTGTATATCTATAGATTGCTCTAAGGAAACTCTACAGAACGGCGTACGGAATATCTACAGAACGCAGTACGGAACTTCTACAGTACTGCTTTAAGGAATCTGTACAGAATGCTAGGGAATATCTACGGAACGCCTTAAGGAACCTGTACAGAATGCTAGAGAATCTCTACGGAACGCTGTAACGAATCTGTACAGAAGGCTATGGTATTTCTGCAGAATGTTCTACGGAATTCCTTAAAAAAGTGTTTCAATACTTAAAGGAATTTCTACGGACTTTTTCGGTAGAAATTCAAGGAAATTTTAGTTTCATGCTGTTCTGGTGTACCTGCAGATTTAGTGTTTTCGAAACATTTTTTTTCAGACGGGCGAAATGGTTCGTGATAGAGGAACCCGCTTCACTACTGACCAAGTTAAGAAGCTTATAATTCTTAAAAATAATTTTTATTGTTTAAAAATGTAGAGAAATTAGAGGAAGTAATCTAATGCCAATGATATATGAATATGACAATGATTGCTTGTAATAGCAGCAAAATAAAAAAAAACAAATTATCAATAAATATAATATTACACTTATTAAATTCAGTGAACTTATATCATGCTCCTTGATGCTCCGTTTATTTTACAACAATGAAAGCAATTCTCATATCAATATGGGCAAGTTAAGTACCGGTATCGACAAATAATACTATCGGTATTGGACTCTGATATAGAGGTATCGGGTCGGTACCGAAAAACTGGTATCGGACCAAGTTTAATTTCGACGAACACAAGACTTCGGACGCCGATAGTGTGCGAGGCCGTACTGGCGAAGCCCAGGGGCGGGAAACCGCCCCTGAGTTCACTGGGAACACGAGGAGCAGTGCCAGCAGGTAATACGTAATCACCGCCGATATCAGCTCTGACAGGAGCAGGGGCGGCTGGCGACGAGGATTGAATTAAGGGTGAGGGGGAGTAAAGACCAGGCGACAGTAATAAGGTAGGAAACATTTGCGTGGAAACCCTGAGGTCACACTCTTTTGTCCGGCATCGAGCATGAATGCTATATTTATAGCAGAATTTAGTTATGGATCAACCATGCGATGAAACCATAGTAGTTGGAGCACCTTAACCCTTCAAGCCAGTAGGAGATTTATATGAATCCCATCTCGTACGTCGAAGGAGATTTATATGGGATCGTTGCTTTTGGTCATTTTGTGTTACTAAACGGTCAAAATAAAATGTTAAATGAAAAAAAAATTAATGTATTGACACAAAAAAACCCAATTATTCCCCTTTAAAATTATGTCAAAATTTAAAGGATCGAGAAATATTATAATGTAAAAAAAAATGGATGCTTGAAGTTGACCGCCGCGACGTAATCACTACGTCGCTTGGCGCCACGTTTTCTGTTTGTTTGTGCCCGACGTAGTGACTACGTCGCTCTTCCCCTGCTGAAAAATTCCGTACACATTTCCGACGGAACGTAAGGAATTCTACAGAGTTTCTGTAGAAACCTTTCCCTTTCTACGGAGTTCTACAGAAAAATTTCTACGGAACAGAGGGACTTCTGTAGAAAGTTGTGATGTCGCACTGGGTCTACGGAATTCTACGGAAAATTAAATTCCGTACACTGCCCGAGAATTCCGTAGGAAGCCCGGGATGCCTCTACAGAATATCATGCCGGCATCCCTTTCGGTCATATCCTTAAGGAATAAGCATGTTGAAGGGTTAAAACGTAAAGTTATTAACAATGGTTATGAAATTAACAAATACAATACATTATTATAGTAACAAATACAAATATATTACTAAAGTAACAAACACAAAACAAAGAATTGGCGTCGCAAATATTATCAGACTTCGTAGGTTTCCCGGGCTAGGGCCTCCACACTCACGTAGAAAGGAGACGGAAAGAGCATCGATTCCCTTCGGCTGCAGGAGGAGGAGGTCGCTGCATCGGTAGCAATGCGGGGACGGGTGAGGTGGTCGTGTCCGCTCGTCCAGCCGTGGAGAATGAGGTGGGGTGGGGGAGAGTGGGGGGGGGGGTTTAGCTGGTGAATGGCGGCTGGTCTGCTTGCTTCTGGTGGACGAGGGGTTCGGGAGACGGGAGGACGGGAATGCGGGATGGGGGGGGGGGTGTAGGGGGCCTGCTTCCTCCTCGCCATTATCACCCCCCTCCGCCACGGGGGCCCTCGACCATGGTGCGGAGATTGCCGAATGGGGAGCGCTGAAGACTCGCCATCCAAACACCAGATCACGTCTTCGGAGAATTCGAGCCTTCGGCGTGGGCGCTGAAAAGAGTTTCGATGCACGCGAAAACCCCCCACCGTCCCAAAGGATTAGTGCGGAGTTGCCAAACATGGTAGGAATTGTACAGCTTGCTGTCGTTTATCCCAAGAGCATAATCGAAGGCTGCATCGAATGGCAACGCTCATGTCATCATCTTCGCCAATCATCAGTGGTTCCGGTGGGTGTGGGGGCTAGAGTACTGGTTTTCCATCCACAACGTCTGGGTATGAGTCCCAACGGTTGCAAATTTGTCGGTCGCTGCTTAGATGCGGTGGGGAGAGTAGATACTTCGAGAGCAGTACTCCGTCCGTCGGATGGGACATTAAACCGTAGACCTCTTGTTGCCTTTAGTTAAAATCAGGTTAATTCCGACACCTGGGGCCCAAGTCTTGAATCTTTTGTTACGCCATAATGAATGAAATTTGTCGTTATGATAACGTCATTCGTTTCAAGTTATTTGTTTAACCACGTTGATAACAAAATATGACGTTTTCGTTGGTAACGAAAACGTCAATATTTATTCGGTGGGTAACAAAAGACGCCAGATTCGGGCCACTGGTTTCTTTCCACTTTAACTCTATTCCCTCCAAAATTCCTACCTCCACCCACCAATTTGCCACTTATTCTTAGTGGCGAAAATTATCTTATGCCGCTGACTTCCCCACAATAACTACAACCATAACTACCAGTCGGCCGTACTAAGGAATAGATGGACGCAGCTCTTCACTCAATATTTAAACATAATTATTCTCTTTTACATCCCTGACCGCATAATCCACGTCAACTCGGCCAGATCATTGCCCTTAGGGCAACCGATTTTGACCAAATTCAGGAAAACATCATCATTTTGTGAGAAAATGAAAACCCCAAAGCCGTTTTTTAATATGCAAATGCAACCATTTACAACAAATTGCCAAGTTGCAAAATTCGAAATTTACAAAAGTGACAAGACATTTCACGGTATAATTCAGAGACTATTAAAGCTACGAAAGGTCTTATTTCACAGGTTTTGAATTGAAAAATCAACCATAGTAAGGGATTATATTATAAAACATATAAATAATTATAAAGTTTATAACAATTTGAAATGTTCAAATCGATATTTGACGACTTACCTTTGCCTTCGATTTTGCTCATTTTTTTCATATTCTGTAGATACAACACTCCTCTACAAATTAAAAAGTTTGGTAGAGGTAATATTTCATCTAAGAAAGAAAAATATTTTTGAGTGTAGACGTCGCCGCTGCGTCCGGCTCGCACGCCGACCGCACCGCACTCGGATGTCTCCAGATCTCATCACAATTTCTCTTTCATCTTCTTCTCACCAATTTTAACTGCATACCAACTCATAAATCCACTTTGCCCGTGCCATTCGCTATTTGCATCACTCAGATATGACCACCGCATAGGAGTGCACTCATTTTTTATCGAAGGATGGCGTTTTGCCGAATTTGGTAAAACTCGGTTACGCTAAAGGTCATTTCTGCCAATTTTCTGCTCGAATGGAATGACCGATAAATATAATTTGAATGTCTACATGAATTTTTAACGCGATGTCACAGAAAAATGATGAAGATGAAATGAATATACCGTGTTACGGGCGAAGAATTTAGAAAGTATTTTATGTACAAAATTGCGTCCCTTAATGTCAGGCAACTATTTCGATTACACCTCTCTTGCGCTTCTCTCAGTATACTACGCCATTATTTGAGATCAAGGTCATCATCAGGGGTCCGTGTATTACGTAATTCTAAAGGGGAGGGAAGTGACGAGCCATCTTACGACGCACAAGGGGTGGCTCACCCTTCCGTTTCGCAGAGAGGAAGAGACATTGTAGATTCGTTCGTTATTCAAATAAAAATGATGATAAATTAGGTAATTAGTGATTAAATAATAGTATTGAGAAATTAATGATGCATTTGTAAAGAGTATCAATCCGATCAATCGCAAAAAATGAGAGGGTTCAGTGGTAGCATTACGTAATTTAGCGGAAGTGTCTTGAAGAATGCTACGGAGCGTTAGAGTGGGGTTGAAAGAGTAGAAAATCAGCGTTACGTAATATATGTATGGCCCCTTTAGGGAGGAAACTATTCGCGATTCGCGCCATCAAGGATTAAGCGGGTGCTTGGAAAGAGCTAGCGATTGACGGAGTGGAGGAAGGTTGGAGAAAAGCCGGGCGTCGCGTCGTCGACATTAGCCTGCACTTACATTAACGAGAGGCGCCGAGGGGGCCACTGCTTCACATTCCACCCGACAGATGGAGTACTATACTTTAAGTACTCAACATAGCACTGACTTCAGCGCCGAAATAGCATTGAAAAATCTGTGATTCCTGCAATTCGAACCCAAGCTTTCGGCATTGGAGACCAGTCATCATACCGATCCAAATATAATTATATTGTTGCTGAAAAATTAAAAACAAATAATTCCTCTGATAAAAATTATGTTAATCTGCAAATAATGAAAACTTTCAATATTTTAGACTTTCATTGGTAAAAAGGTCGCCAGTTTAATTTTGTATTTAAAAAGGTGCCGACATTTGAGGCGCATAAAACTTGTGATGAAACCACTAAATAATTATTGTTGGCGTGATTAACCGTGTTCAATTAGTTTGCAACACAAAGGTTGAACGCTTCCTCTCCCCAGCATTCTAGAAGCTTCCGCAAGCAACCCTTTGCTACTTCGTCGCCAAATAGCGCTTTATGCCATGATGGAATTGGTTTCAATTTAGAAAATAAACGCGACAGGACTTTCAAGAACAATGACAACGTGTATAAAGCGTGATTTATGGTATTCGGCTGGAGAACTCCGAATGATAGTTCCGAAGAAGGGCTTGTGTTGCGGTTTTTATGGTTCCTTACCTTCCGACGTCAATAATGGCATCGCTTTCCTTATCGGTTCTTTTCCGAAGCGAGGTAATGCGTCACCGGGAATTTTCTGCTGAGAAATCGAAACAGTATAAGCATTCACGGCATTGTTTGGTCTCTACAATTATAAATATGCTGCGTATTGCCTCTGGCTACGTCATATTACTTTACTTCTTTTATCGGGGTTCAGCACCATAAGCATATGGCTTATCGGTGTTGAACCACCGATAAGCCATACCCACGGTGGTCCTCGATAAAGTTGGCTTCTCAGGAGCTTTTATGATCCAATTGCAAGAGTATAAAAAGCAGCTTCCTTGAGGCACTGAGGCATGTACGATAACAGCCACAGGAAACACAAGATCGGAAGCATTTAAATCGAGGCGTTATAGAGGAATCATAAATATGAAATAGATAGACCGAATGATAAATGAAAAGTCCCCAGAAGAGTGAGAGAAAGTGAAGTCCAATGAACACTCTAAAGAGAATATTGAACAAACAAATCGACCTAGTCTTGAGTAATGATAGTTTGACGAAGAATGTTGTCCAGGGAATAATGAGCAAGGAATACCTCGTGTGAAATATAAGAAGTAAGTAAAAAAGAGTGTAAAATGCAAGAAAACCATGATCAGTAAAATAAATATGAAAATAAAATAAGTTCAGACACTAAGCCGGTAAATATGATGAGGTTGGTCGATAGGAGAATCGGGTTGAAAGCTGCGTCAAGTCAATCTTAGGATTGATGATTACAGATACAGAAGAACACTAAGATATTTCGCGGAAAGGTTGAGTAAACGTCTGGGGATAGAGAAAGGAAAAATGAGGGGGATTGATATGAGATAGGAGAGGCGCTACTTCAAGTATTTCGTGAGTGGCCTGCATCGATTCGTCGTATTCCCTAAGACTCGAGAGTAATACGTTTTCGGCCTTTTCAAAAGTTGGCCATTTGCGCATTTGACACCCATAAAATTTATTCTAGCTGAAGTCTTTACCGAATGCCATTAAGCAGACAATTTCCGGGGCTGCAATGGTTTTCCTTGCGATTATATCGTCCGTTGTTTAGATGCCGAGATGTCTTGACAGCCTTGAGTCAAGTGAGTGCTGTGACAGAGAAGGGCGTATTACAATTTGGAATGGAGGATGTTAGTTTTGAGCGAGGGTAGTGAATGATGTCTTAAAATTGATTGTGTGGCCTCAAAAGTGACCCTCTAGTTTTCATCCGATGCAACACCCAGATATCGAACTGTTTGCTCTTTATGGATCCTCATCGTGGCGCAGTGAATGGAGAGCCCTTCTCCCCACTCAAAGAGTCCTCTGGAAAACGACTAAGGGGATTTTATTTGGGTCGATGCTTAGTTTCCACTCGTAGAGCCAGTCTTCAGGGCATCAATTTGATTTTGATTTCCGCTACCCAGCCTGAGTTTTAACTCTGGGCTTCAGGCATTTGATTGGTGGCATGGATTAGGAGTTTTGTGTTGGGAATGAAGAAATATTATTCACACTAGAGATTGAAAAGGAGGAGTGGAAGTGTAGCTCCTTGGGGGAGACCAAAGAGGTCAAAACGGCTTTCTTTAGAACGATTCTGAAGGCGCCGTAGTTGGGTTTTTTTGGAGCTTTTAATGATAACATGATAATCTTGGCAATCTTCCAAGTGGTTGTAAAATATGAACGATGGGATTTTGGGAGATAGTAATGACAGAGAGAATATTTCTAATGAGGCCATTAGAGAAGAGATCGGAGCCAGAAGCGATTTGGTCTTATGGGTTTTAACGATCAAGTTGAAATAGGGAAACAGATACGGTAGCTGTTGGTACTATTACTATAGTGCTACCTAAGAACTTTGACGTCTCTTTCAAGCGGTTAAGGTTCAGAATTTGGCTATGGCAATCACTCTTCCATTGTTTAGGAAAAGATTGGCAATTTTAGGTTGCGGCAATAACTTGCGGAACGGGTTGGAGGCTAGAGTATGAGCTTTCCATCACTGAGACCCGGGCTCTAATACCGGCGGAGGCAGGTTTCTCAGACCTAATGCGCAGGGTCCAGATCGAGAACTTTCGTAAATGGCACGATGTATTGTGACCCGGTAGGAAGGATACAGATTTGAGCAGAAGGGGGAGGGTAGTGGCAAGAGATGCGGAGGCCTCTCAATGGTATGAAGGCAAGTAGGGCGCTACTGCGTCGTAGTTAGATGAGGGTTTGTCACTGGTAAGTATCCACTGAGTCCCTTTCCACTCGGGTCTCGAGTAACACTTGACGCCTACCTCAGTACCAACTCTGCTTTCAAGTGTCACTCGACACACAAAACATCATTGATTACTAAAGAAATACATCCTAAACCTAATATGTAGCTTCATACTCTAACCGAAACCCCAAGATGTCAATTAAACACTATCTAAACAAAACACTAGGAAGATATTAAGGATATTGTAAGCAGTTATTGCCCTTAAATCCGAAGGGATTCCGAGTGGATTGCAGATATTGAGTATGAAAAAAATCCGAAAGCATACATGATAGGAGGAAGGGTAAAGAGATACCCAGCATCGGTATCCGACTCATCTTAACGACGGACGCCATCGGGTCCACGGTTCAACGTCCTATCTGACGGACGTAGCACTGTCCTCGACGTGCTCTTCACTCAGAACTCAAATTAGGGATCGGTATACAACTGAAAAATGTCTGCCGAAATTCAAACTCGGACCCTCTGGATAAGAAGCAAGTACTCTTGCCACCACATCAAATCGATCCCCAGGTGTGATATTATTGCGTCAATGTTTGCTGTATTTGCGTGAAATGAGAAACTTTAAGCTAAGATATAAGCTAGACGAAAACTAATAAATATTAAAAATAAGAAAGAAAATAATTGTGATTCATTTGCCGTTGTTGTTTCATGAAATTTAATAATTTTTTGCCATTTGATGAAAGGAACAAAGTCAAAATAAAGTTAACTCCAGCCACGTGAATGGGGTCGTTAACCATGATATGTTTATTGCTGGATCTGATAGAGTTTTTAAAATAAAAAGACCTGTATTTTTCCGTTCGTCGATCCATCAATCAGCTCACGAGTTATTAGCGGGGAAAACCTACAATGATAAAAAATAAATATGTTCCAAATAATTTCCATTCACATGTGCACAATTCAAGAGTTCCCGAAGTCCTTGCAGCCATACAGAAGGACCGGGCGAATTATTGATTTGTACAGTCACATCTTTGTGCTGTGCGATAAGGAAGAAGATGAGGAAAGGAGATCGTTTTGGGAGAATCGCGCTCTGCGGGCTTTATCTCTTGCTGCGGTAGTGCGCTGGCCATATGTCAGCTTATGGCAAAGGAGAATGCCGAGAAATCTGCGCGCTTTTTCCCTCGGAACGCATAACTTATGTATGCATGTAACGCATCGTAGTGTTTTCGAGTGGGCTCTAAGTATAGGCAATAGCTTTTGCTAGGGCTATGTCAATCTTTAATATGCTATAATAGGGCTATGTCAAAGTTCTTTTATGCATGTTGTGACTGGGCGTTCATTTTACTGATGATTTCCGCATTTTCAGCTGAGGTGTCTGAGGCTGCCGTGTCGACGGCGTACATTTGTGAGGTCTTGGCTGATGATGAGGGGATGTCGTCCGCGTAAATGTCAAATACCAGCGGACCGAGAAGAGAGCCCAGAGGGACTTCGTCCTCGGAAGGGCAGACAGTTGAGTGAATGCTGCCCTTTGCGATACTGAGTTGCGGCCTTGGGAATATCTCCGCAAGGGAACCATAAGGGTAAAGGTGGCAGAGTTTGATTTTTGAATTCTCCAACTCCGAAGGTTGTATCGCATTGTCTAGGCCAAGATTAATTATTAGAAGGCGCAACATACATGCACAAGGTTGTATTCGAACCTGTGATCTTTGGTTTACCAGGCCGACAAGTTACAGACCTGACTACCACGGCCAGCGAGATTAGGGTTGCAGGGAACTGACACAAAAAAAGTTAATGAAGTTTTTCGAGAAAAATTGTCGTTCTGTTCGCGGTCGAACTACATTTCGAAGACGTTTTTTAAAGACTGAAACTATGAGGATCAGAATTTCTGGTCGACTGACATGTGTGCGTTGAATCTCTTGCGAAGGAAATCGGTTAATTCACCGTGTTTCTTGAGAAAAGTCAGTAGGTATAATTCGTTTCAGATCTTAAAAAGGCCAGATATAAGAATAATAGGTCGGGAATCACTGGGTAATTCCGGGTTTTTGCCTATTTGTGAGAGATATAATACTTGACCTTTTTTATGGTAGATGGTAAATAGGACGAAAGATGACATTTAATAAACTATTCACGCCCGCTATGATGGAAAGGAAGTTGAGAACGGAGGAGGTGGATATTTAAGGGGAACTGGTTACATAATCTAGGTCCGGGGCAGAATGATTACGAAGGGCGTCATTAAAGGATATTTTTTTTTGAGTATTGGTAAATGGTTCTAATAAAACGGGATTAACAGGGATGAAACGAGAGAACACGTAATTTTATAGATTCAGGAAAGGTGTCTAAAATTCGAGGAATATTTAGGGAGGTTTCATTTCCAGTTCAGCGAGATTTCATCACAAGTTATCATTCCTAAGATTGGTTCGACGCAGCTTTCCACCCGATCCTCTTATCGGCTAGTTTAGCCGATAAGAGAATCGGGAATTCATACTTACAAACGTCTTTACTATCACATCATTCACTACTTCTCCATATATTTCACTCGACGACTTCCTTTGCCAATCACGTTCCCGTTAGAGCGATTAGGTTTCCCGTATTCTCTGTGAAGGTTTCCTCAGAATTCTTTTCTCCCGCTCTTCTTGGGACTTCTTATTTTGTTTCTACGTCGATTCATTTTATCTCCTCATTCCTCTGTAGCACCAATGTTTCAAATATGGTGGTGATATTTAGACCAAGGTTGATCAAATTTCCTGATCGCTCCAGTGCGATTTTGAGGCACACTATTGAGAGTCGTCGTCAAACGATAATTTGGTAAAGTGTCCGTTCCACTTCTCCTTGGAGAAAGAATATATCTCGCACCTGACAAAGGTAAATGAGGAATTGTGCACGTGCGCTTTTTGCTTCACATCGGCCAATATTTGTGACCGATCAATCACATATAAAGTATTGATTTCGAGTATCTACGCTTTTCTCGTTTATCCTGAATATCATTTCCATTTTCCTATGCTCCTCTACGTTATAAATTTATTAATTCTTCACAATATTTTTCTGCAGACTTTTCTTAACCTCCATAACAGTATTATTCCAGCTTCTTGTGGAATAAATTCTTATTATTTTGTCGGTATCGAGAGTCAGGCATTTCCTTCACTGGATTTCATTTCTTGCCATAGTTTCTAGCGTTATATTCAATGCAGCCCGGGCAGCCGGGTGGTGTCAACAAAATAGTTGATCTCATATATATTTTATAAATGATTCTTTTCGTGTTTTTAGGGGTCGCATTACTCTTCAGAACTGGAGACATTGTTACCTCACCCCTCATACTTTTCCCATCGCGCTATTTTATACGTTCCTTGAAGTTCAGCTTCTTATCAAGGGTTACTCCAAGATATTTTGCTTCCTTTGTCAAATCTAGTTGTTGTTCGTCATTGGTAAACACTTGCGTTCAATTTTTTTCTCTCTGTGGCCTGTTAAATATATACCTGCCTGTTCGTTTACATTTTTCGATATTCTCTATTAATTATACCAACGAATTATTTCATCTAACGCATTTTCGTCATAGCCACATTCTTGCCGATAGCCCTATCGTTTAGCTCCTTGCCTTGATAGTAACATTGTTTGCGTATAGCGCCGTACGGATTTGCGGGTTATTTTGGCATGCTGGGACGTTAGAAGTGTAGATATTACATAATGGTACGGAATTGTGAGAAAAAAGGTCCACTATATTTTTAGCCACTGTGGCGATATCTCCGGCATGATTTCCGATTCTGACTAACTTCCCATCCGTGTCGGTGTAAGCGGCTCTTCGCTCTCGGCACGATGGGAATGGGATGCATCTAAATCTCATCTACGCCTAAGCAACACCCTGCGAGGGTGTTTCGCATGAGGTGAAGATCACCAAGCATGCACCATTTCCACGCAACTACGTACTACCAAGACCTACTTGATGCAACTGCCACGCAACCATGCAACTAATAGCTACCATGCAATACAACAGGGAACGCATCACCACGGGAAGCGACTGTGGGGGAAGAGGAGCGCGGAAGAGATGTCCTCCGGAGATGCTAAGCCACGGGGAGAAATGGAAAAACTGTTTTCGAGAGTTCATATTTGGAACCGTTTCCAGTCAGTAATTACTTTGGACGGAGTAAGAGAAAATTAGGCAGGAAAAAGAGAACTGAAATGGAACAAGGCAGTTTTCGGGAATAAAAGAATATGCGAGAGAGCTTGAGTAGGGAAGGAGGATTGAAAGAGGATGCGAAATCCAGAATATAATCACGGCATCTTCGCTGTGGAGAGAAGTGTGGGTTCTTTAGGAGACGGGATGTATATAGGTTCACGGGAAATGAAAAGGAAGACAGGAGGGCGGTTTGGATTTCCGACAAAGCAAGCGGTGAGTTTTGTGTTCCAGTTTTCCCCGACGAGGAGACGGTTCACATTAAAATATTACGTGGCGCGGAATATCTGCTGTTGTGATGCCGGTTGGTAAGAAGAGGACAAGTTAAATTTACCATTTAGGGTGTCGAGGGAAATCCTGAAGGCCCTTAGATGACGAAACTGGAACTCATTGTGGGTAAAAAGGGAAAAAAATAATACCCAACCTCTTAATAAAAAGAGTCGTTTCAGTCGTGCTGAGGTAGAATAGCATAATTAAATAATACTGGCAATTTACCACAAAGAAATCTTTACTACGGCCGGTTTCGATGCGATACATCATCATCAGGTGCCTGACCTGATGATGATGTATCACATCGAAACCGGCCGTAGTAAAGATTTCTTTGTGGAAAATTGCCATTATTATTTAAATACCCAACATCTTGTACAACCGCCAATCATTTCCTTTTGTTTCTGCGTCAACTCTTCATGTAAAAGTGATGTGTGGTTATTATTTACATCCAGATGCGTTCCTGTAAGTGGAATGATATGTATACTACTGCATGATTCATCACGAAAAATGTAATACCTTTCATGTGCAACATCCTGACAATTCTACAAGAGATCTTTAAGGGTAGAAATTTGTTTAAAGGGCAATATCGTGACTTTGAAAGGAGAAATAGCTCCAGGAAAATGAAAATCTTCTCCTGAAGGTAATAAATGAGTGTTCAACCCGAAGGTTGATTTTTTATAGGGGAGGGTAGAGCTCACCCCGTACTAAGCAATTGGCGTGTGAAATTCACACATTCAGGGAAGGGTACAGTTCCTTTCCCAGGGCCACCTGCGATTTCCTACGAAATTCTGACACGCAGAAAAGCGAATCGCGAGGATTTTGGTGGGGGTTCCCAGAAAGGCTCTATCCCGGGATTTGAACCCGGGATACTCCAAGGTAGCTCAGCCCTCTACCCACTAAGCCACCACGACCCCCCCCCCCCCCCCTGAAGGTAATAAAAGGAGTAAAATTTTGAAATTACTTCTTGCATCCAAGAAAGGCGCAATAGGCTCTCATTTAGTGATATAGATGAAGACAGAGCTGAAGTTGATTGACTGCAGAAGTTAAGGACCCTGTAGAGACACGCGGTTTTGGGATTCATCCAAAACAAAAATAAACGATCTAGATATTCTTCAATCAGAAAAATGCATTTGATAGAGGTAGGCATTTAAGATTAATCCATAGGCCCGCCTCCCTTCCTGTCAAGATATTCCTTCCTTTGACCAGGTGTTAAACCTCCCATTCCACTGCTTCTCCCTCAATCATCATCCCTCTTCAACTTAAACAACAATCAACTTCCCTCTCGTATCGGAACCCACCGACATTTTTACCAGTCATGACTGGCGATCAGCTCGAACATTCCTTTGACGACCCCCAGACGTTGCAGCTGCTTGAAAAATTTCAAGGCCATCTTGATAACATTCATTCCAGTCTGTCAACGAAGAAACTCTTTGGTACCCAGAAAAACGCCAACCCATCGGTTTCTCCAAAATATTTGGAAGGGGAACATCGCACAAATTTATCACGGCTACATGGGGTTCCTCGAAGCTGACGCGGTGAAATTCCTCGTCGTGCACATAGGCAGAAAGTTCAGAATAATAATTCACAAGTTTAAAGCCACATGCAAAGCTAACGACACGCTGTGGGCTAGACCTCCCGACGCTGCCGCAACAGCCTCCTGCAATTGTGCACTAAATTTATTCTCTGCTAATCTATGATCTGACTTTTTCTATTATTCTATTATGTTGTAAGAAGAAAGAAGACACTGGTCCTGAATCGCAACCTTGGAGTGGAACCGACAGAATAAAAATTACCCAGAGCCTAATCCTTTGAAAATTGCTAAATGCACCATGGTTCGTGAGACACCATAATAGAGTCGAAAACTTGGGGATTCTATTTTTAGGACCCTACATCAAAATAATTACATGAAACTTTGCTAAACTCTCGGCTTTCCCTCTCCTGGAAAGCCATTGGGAATATCCTGAAAACTTACGCCATAAATATCGACTGTCTTCCTGCATTCTCTCATTTCTTTTTATACACAAACTTGTTTATGCATCAAGCAGCACAAGAAAGCATAGAGATGGGTAATTTGGTCGGAAAGTAGAAAGGTGAGGGATAAGACAGAACAACCTGACATCTCCAGCGCTCAACGTTTCGTATATGCCAAGGTCCTGCGAGGGAGGAGTGGAAGGAAATTGTTTCCAGTGCAATAGTAGGAAGGGAGTTGATTTAATCTGAGAGAATTAAAGCTATTTTGCTGTTGGACTAGAGCGATTGTTAAACATGCTATAGACTAAGTGCGGTAGATATAGGGTGAATATTAATCATAAGAATTTAAGTCGATATTCGGAGAAAAAAGATTAAAGATAGGTTTGAGAGTAGGACGGCAAGGAGAGGTGTGGTGGAAGATTAACTTGTACTGAGTTTTGGGGTGATATTACGGATATTACAAAGAGATTTGTTTTTATGAAAGAGGTATTTACCGACAATGGAGAACTCATGCCCAGAGCTTTGAAAAAAATACGTCAAGAATAGTTTATTAAAGAGTTAAAGAGATAGATGTGCGATTTGGCGTTATGGAGTCCCGAGACTTAGACTGTAGGGAAAGAGGATGAAAACAGATGTGAAATTTTGAAATGTAATTCGTAGGTGGATGTAGATGGTAGAAATAATTATGACGCTTGCGAAAAAGGAAGGCGCTGCCTTAAATAGTGTTTCAGCTCATGTGGATGGCAAATGTAATTAGGTGCTTGGGATGCTCAAGTTCGTCATAGACGGAAAAATGAAAGGAAGGCGACGGGGGATGAGGTGGAGTGAATGGGCAATTTAGATAGGACGATGAGAGGTGGGTTTGCTTTCCTGGAGAGAGCGGGGGAAGGGGCTCTCCAGGGAAGTGGGGGCCGAAGAAGTATGGCATAGCGGGCCACCACGTGTTCTAGGCTTTCCTACGACGCATGCGCGGCGGGAGACGAATCGATCTGCGCCGTCACTGCTCTCACACGACTCCGCGCTTGGCGGCGGTCCACGGCCGCTCGTAGTAAGTGGCGTGGGGAGGGGTGCGGCTCGAGGGGGGAAGAGTGCTGCCCTTTCCCCATGCAAACAACACCCCGTCGCACCCCCATACCCCTTCGCCACCATACACAAGCTCCCTACGCGGAGTTTGTGATGGCAATGCGAATCCCCATTCTCTCTCTCTCTCTTCCTCCCCTGTCCCGCAACTACGTTATCGACCGGGGGAGCGCAAAAACAAGCCGAAAGCAAGAGCCCGCCTTGAGCGCTCTCGGGGGCCATAAGGGGCCACGTCACCCCTCCGTGTGCGAGGCGGCCTTCCCTGGCCTTGGGCAAGCGTCTCCGCCGTGGGCGCCGGTCCACGGCACCAGGCGGCGGGGCGAGGTGGGGCCGGCCCCCGGGGCAGCAGCGGGGCGACGCATAGCCTCGCCCGTGGTCACAGGTGCGGTTGCCCATGCAGGGTGTAACTCGGTCCACACCAAATGAGCCCAGGGCCGGATCATCTTGGGTGCGTAGTGATTCATCACAAGATTCGTGCAGCATGGTGTCAAATGTCGGAGGAATTATTACTAGATTGTAGCATTGGAAATCATTTACATATGCGAGTAATATGATGCGGAAATTGTAAAAAAAGAACAGGTACGAAAGTCATGGTCTTCGTAGACGTAGCTTATCACAATTTCCCTCAAGAATGTCACGATAAGTACTGAACATGGCCGAGCTCTCTTTGTTTCGTGGACTTCGAAAAGGCTTTAGATAAGAGTAGATTGGACGATTTTAATGAACGTACTGTAGAAGTTAGGCATAGATTGGAAGGGCTTATTAAAAACCTGTACATAAATCGGATAGTGAAGGGAAGATATGGGAAATCAGAGTGAGCAGCGGGGAGTGAGGCAAGGGTTCCCGTTATCAATTAAATCTTCAATGGACACACGGAAGAAATGGTCAGTGAGGCACTGAGAGAGATGGCAGCGGGAATGAATATAGGAGGAAACATTATGAAATAAGCTAGATTTGCAGATAATCATGCATTGAACAGGCAGTTCTAAATATAGACCGAATTAGAATGAAAAAGTGTGATACCTTGACGAGGTGGGAAGTAATTGCGTGTTGAAGTGACCACTGAAGCTGGATTGGTCGGAACCACGAATGGTTACTAAAAAGCAACACCTGGTAGGGTCACTGATATCGGTTATATCGATAGGTGAGAGCAAGATGAAAATTTGTTCACCCACAGTTTGCACCATGAAATAGGAGAATTTACACATGGAAAAATGAAATAGCTACAAAACGGCAATATACTCCAGTGAAGCGAAGTAATATTGTAGCACAAAAACTCTAATGGAGAGGACAACAGGAAACCGTAGAAATTGATTTTTACAGGGTAAAATAATAGGGAATACACAATAATAAAATTTAGTGAACTACGGGACTCACAGCTGTGAGAATTCTGCGTGTCATCCGATGAGGTAAGGTCTCAGCGGCGTCATTACGAGAAATCCCGGAACCACTGTAGCGACAAGAGCAGCGGTTTAACTGAAAATACAATGAAACAACTATTGAAAGGGAAGACAATATTAGGACAGTGTTGCATGCCAGAGATGAGCTAGAAAATATTCTGACAGGAATGATAAGGCGAGGCATTATTTAATTACCAAAAATTAACAGATTAGCATTATGAAAAAACAGTATAGTGAAGTAAGGAGATGCACATATCATTTGAGGAACAACTTAGCAGTAATTATATTCATCTATAGTATTAATTTTATTTTATATAATACAATAACATTTGACGCTGCAAAAGTTTAGGAGGTATTCATAACATTTCTTTTCAAATATTGGCATTACATAGATGCTATTTAAAATACTAGGGAAAGTGTTTAATTATTTTATGTCATTGGCCATAGATGGCTTAATTCTTGAGAGAATTTATTTTCATGAGAAGAAAATAATGTTCTTGATTTCCTCTAGCAATTGTAAAGGGCGCATTAAGTGGGAGGTTTTTCAACATTCTATGTATTCAAGATGTTGGTTTGTTATCACTTTGAAATAGCAGAATAAAAGTCCAAGCAATCAAACTCTTATTGAAAACGGCCGCCAGGTGGGTTAAGATTGATAGGATAGCGTTTTGTTAGGTTGAATATGATATAACAAATCATAAGCGCTCGGAGATCTCGTAAATCAATGATTCTAAACTGTTTTGGGCAGCAAAACTGCAAAGCAGAGAAAGTTAGTTAGCGTAATAAGTTTTTACTGATACCCCATGGAAGAAATTATTAAAAAATTTACAATTGCTGAAGGATGACAATCGTTTGTGACTTAAAACATATTATATATCCAATCGAGCTTGCCCCTCGGTGATACGGAGATACCGAGCACTTCGAAGTATTATTCTATACGAGATCTCGAAAAAAAAACAAAAGTCTCGAAGAGATGCAAAGTACTGCTATTTAAGAAGCAGCTCACCAATTCATATTCAGATACATGAAACTAATCTAATAACTGATGAGCAGAGATGATCACGGGGGATTGGTAAAAGGAGAGTACTAAGGGTGATAGTGTTGGCATTATGACCACAAATCGTCTCAATCTCGGAATTTTCCCCTCATCCACAGGGTCAGGAATTTTGAAGGAAACGGTAATTCGTGAGTCGGCAGCTTAATTGACCTGACATATCGAAATAACCGACGTCCTGAAAAATGATTCGTGATCGCCAGTAGAAAACCTAAGACGGCAGATTTTGAATACGCACGCCAATCTACGGACTATTTGTCAATCGCGCCAATGGACTATTTATATCGAACTAAGGAGGCAGTGAGAGGAGTCAAAGTGCATATTTGGTACATAATTGCCCTAGCCGACAGTGACGGACAAAGAGTCGGAGAAAGAGCCAGAGAAAGAGAGAGAAGGAAATGAAGGAACGGTCATCGGCTGTCGCCGGGATAGGCGCCCGGCGGGGTTGGCCACCGAGATGTGCGCGTCTTCGGCGGATTGCCTACGGGCAAAGGGGCTCCACAGTGCCCAACTAATTCATTCCGGCTCACGGAGCAACATCAATTATTATTATTATTCAACTTATATTAAGATATTCTTATTAATCACTTTATTTGTGTTGAGACAGAAATGTTTTTATGGAGTTGTTTGGTCGTATTTTTGATAAACACCAATTTGTGCCAACGTTTCGCCTCTTTATTCGGGATTCTTACATTTGTCACTTCTTATTTTTTAATTGAAATTAAAAAACTTACATTATATACTTAATAGCCCTGAAGAAGCCGAAATAAAGAGGCGAAGCGTTGGCACACATTGGTCTTTATCAAAAATACGACCAAACAACTCCATAAAAACATTTCTATCTCCACATTATTACTATTGGTATTCTTGTTTCTTTATGGCAGTGAGGCATGGAAGATGACAGCATCGGAGAAGAAAAGGATGGAAACATTCACAATTTGGAGCTACAGAAGAATGATGAAGATTAAATGGTATATTGAAAAATAAATATCTCCAAGAGCCTGGCCTAGTGATGGGTAAATATAATCGATTCTTCGTCATAATCGATTATTTGCTTCCAATTCTTTCGATTATTGGATCGATTATGAAGATCCGATCCTATTGTATAATCGATTATTTCAATGGAATCGGCGGGAGAAGAAACAAATTAAAAGTTGGCGTACTCAGCGTTAAGGATATATATGGTGTCTGGAAAACTATTCTTATTAGTAATGGGAAGGATGAAAAAAAATAAATATGAGAAAATATTTATGATTAAAAGTATAATTATCTAATGAAGAATTAGCATTATCGGTGAGTACAGGGCGAATGAAAGACACATTTTTGCTCAATAGATCTATTTTTTCTCCCTTCTTCAATTACTCTGCATTATTCATTTAATGACAGTTAAAAACCCATCCCCCGTAAACATTTGTTCCATTCAGCTACTTTGCCCTTTTCTAATTACTCCCATGAACATTCTTTTCTCCAAGATCTCCAGAGCTTCCTCTCTAAGCCTTTCTTTCTACCCATAGTCTTCTCCATATTCCTCCAATACCAACATCCCCTAAGCTTCTGGTCTATCTTTTGTTCCATTATACCAATCTTCCATGCCAATACTCCATCAAGCTCTTCACTAATGTCGCCATTAACATAGAAATATAAACTATGATTTTTAGGGCATCGAAAAGCCTACCTAGTGATCAAATCAAGGTAATTGAGCAAGCTGCTTAAGATAACGTACCTGGCCCCATGTTAGTAAACACTGCATTCCCACAGGTCCATCCATCTACACTAGTAAGGCAGCTGCCTTATTTGTGAAACAACGCTTGAATCTTTCCAAATCATAAAGAAGTACACTCGAACCACACTCGCTAAAATGAATATTCATTAACTCAGTACTCAATGACCTTATCACAACACGGTCTAAATCACCCAGCCTCAGTCATCTACAATAACTCACCATCCAACAAAGTCTGTCACATCAATATTAAATTTTAAGAAATACTTTAAAACAACTATTCCTAAAGAAAACATACTATATAAATCATAACAAAGAGCCTTGCTGATTTTTTTATAATAACTGCAATTGCTACAAATTGATCATTTTTGGTACTAGCTTGTCCTTATGTAGAAGTAGTATGCATTTTCATTATTGATTGATTTTCATTTTGACAATTTCTAGTTTACCACTGTGACCAATATAAATAAAATAATATTAAATAAAATTACTCTTGTAATAATTGAGATAAATCAACCCCACAAGCGTCTATTATACACGGAAATAGAAGCTCATCGCTTGACGTTTCGCACCAACCACCTTCAAAACACGATTATTTAAATCTCTGCTATTCAGATCAAAGAATAATACGATTATTTACTGATTCTTTTAACATATTCCATGTATTCCATGATCCACGAGCAGCGATTATTTACGAGAATCAGCTCGCGCCGATTTATGTTGCGCTTCCTTGACGTCCACGACACGATTATTTCAAATCATTTGATTCTGCTCTAATAATCGGCAAAGAATCGTATGCGCCTTATGAATCTTTGCCGATTCTCAACTCATCACATAATCGTCGATTATTCCAAGAATCGGTGCGCATTTCGTTCATCACTCGATTACTTTGCTCACAAAAGAATCGGGTAATAATCGTATGATTTTCAAGAATCGGATGTTTGTTCAATGATTCTCAAGAATTATACGATTATTCACAGAGGTGCGCATTTCGTTCATCACCCGATTATTTCGCTCACAAAAGAATCGGATAATAATCGCATGATTTTCAAGAATTGTATGTTTGTTCAACGATTCTCAAGAATCATACGATTATTCACCGATTATTTGCATAACCGATTATTTCAACCCGATTTTTTTTCTGAATCGATTATGCCTCAATGTTATCATATGATACGATTAATCGATTATGGAAAAATTTTGCCCAACACTAGCCTGGCCAACTTAAGTGTCTTGATGGTAGGGGGTACTTTGGCTTTTTTATATTCTTGGACGCCAGGTAATATCGAAGAATTGCCGCCAAAGTTCGAAGTACACTAAGTGTTAAAAGAAGCAATTCATCACTCGATTACTTTGCTCACAAAAGAATCGGGTAATAATCGTATGATTTTCAAGAATCGGATGTTTGTTCAACGATTCTCAAGAATCATACGATTATTCACAGAGGTGCGCATTTCGTTCATCACCCGATTATTTCGCTCACAAAAGAATCGGATAATAATCCCATGATTTTCAAGAATCGTTGAATACAATAAAATCCAACTCAGACTTATTATTCAGAAAAATGTGTGTTCACACAAGAAACATCTCAATCCTTTCATTTCTAACAATTCAATCACCAAATCCTTTTTGTTTAGTTTCAACTATCCGTGTCAAAGCAGGTTGCTAGAGTAAAACCCAGCCAAAGTCTAATATTAAAATAACTTATAAAATATAATGGAGAGTATAATTTTTATAAATGTGACATGATTGCTACAATGGATCGACCGAGTAAGTAACGAGGAAGTCCTTAGAAGAGTGGAAGAAAAGAGAAGTCTTCTGAATACCCTAAGAAGAAACCGTGACAACTTAATCAGCCACATCATGAGACAAAATGGCCTGATGAAGACATTAGTTGAAAGACAGGTAAATGGGAAGAACGGCAAAGGAAGGTCTCGTATGAGATGTGTGGAACAAGTGATGAAGAATGTGAAAGAGAAGAAATATCTAAATATGAAGACATTAGCAGATATAATAATTCTGTGGAGAGCTGCATCAACCCAATTACAGGGTTGCTGACTAATGAGGTTGATTATTCTTCCGATTAAGGTAGGTTTTGATGGACAAATTCTTCCCATAGTTCCTATCTCTCGAATGATGTCCTTCTTCAAGATACCTCTACCCGTCATTATTCTATCCAAACAACCCGTTCTTCTCCCTCTTCCCCGTTTACCCAACATACTTCCCTCTATGATATCCTTCAAAACATCCTCGCCCCTTAAAATCTCCTTCATCCAATCCATCTGCCTTCTTCTAATTTCCTTGCTCACCTTCCTTTCATCCCCCACCATCTCCAGCACTTCCAGGTTTTTCTTCCATTCTATCCATCTTACCTTCTCCATCCTCCTCCATACCTATTCCTCAAAAGCCCTAAGGCTATTATTATCTTATTTCTCAAATTTCATGTAGAGCAACGTTTACAGACGTTTTGAAAAGCACGATACCGCACATGTGATGGACAGCATCCCTATGGCATGCGTCACCACCCGCGTCAAGATGAGTTACAAATATTCAGCGTAACCATGTTAGGGGTTCAACAACTCCCTCCCCTAACAAAAGGCAAGAAGCCATCTTCACTGAAATAATTTAAAGATGGCATAAATTGTCGAAACCCGGGTCGTGAGTAAATTATTTCAGTGAAATTCGCAAAGTTTGTTTCCTCTTTCCATTATGAAAAAGTCTCACAAAATTACCCCTGAAGCCGTTCGGTTTATTAATTATGGTATAATAAGATTGAAACAGTTAATGAAACGAAATAAAAAAGTTAGACCTAGAGCTCCCCAATAGAAGATTCTGAGCGTTGAAATCACCCAATAAAATCAAGGATCTAGCCTAGGGGTGGGACCTTTAGGTGCCCAAAATGCGGCCTTATATAGTATTATCACGGATGGGAGAGGGACGATGTAGCAGGACGCCTAGTGCTTTTTGTCCAAATAAGGCACTAAAATTGGCAATTGAGCATGCTCTCTCCTTCATTTTTTCTGGTTTATAAGTCGTGAAAATGTATATCATCATTAACTTATGTCTTCAATCGATTTTACACAGCTCTCCATTTTAGTTTAAAAAAATTGACCTACATGGGCTTCTGAGTCCATCAAGTCACCAGGACACCCTCTGAAGCATAAATGCTGCCTTATGCTTTCCTCTCCGGAGAAAGGGTGTTATCATGCTTCGTTATCATGAAGTTTACGAAGGAATCAGAGCCGAAGAGGGGTGCTGTTGTTGTCGTTATTAGGGTCGGCGACCGACATTTGAAGGCATTTCTGCCATAGAGTGTGTAATTGAAGGAAGGTTAATAATAAAATTTATTGGAGGGGTGGGTGGGGGCCTTCCTGGCACTTGGACCTCTTTAGATCCATTGTGCCAACCCACATTTAACCTGCCCGCCACTCGCAGACAGGGGACAAGGGCACTGCGGTGGAGGTAAGGAGGAGGATCACCCACCCAACCTCTGTCCCGGTACAACGTTGCTTAACTTCGGTGATCTCACGGAAACCGGTACGTCAACGTGGCTATGCCCCCTGCCATGAAGGAAGGTAGGCATTCTGGGAACGGAGGAAGAAGGGTGAAGAGAAACCTGATTCCAATGAAATAACTGCCACTGGCTTTGATAGGACTCATACCTGGGCCATCGGGATCGGAAGCCAATGCTTAACCCACAGCAACAACCCGATTCTCAGGGATGCTGCTCTCCACCTGGCTTCTTGAACACGGCAGCGTACCAGGGAAGTGACGGGGCATGCAGGAGGATTGTAAGGCGGCAGGTAGGACCACACACAGGCAGTAAACTAGTTGCGATCAAGCAGGGATATGACGAGAGAATTCTCGATATCTATATCCTTGGGGCGAATTACTACATTATGCTTATAAAAAGCACAACAAAAGAATCGTTATTTTTAGGCTATTTCTTCCATGTTTGTTCCCGATTCTCTTTCACTTATAAGGTGTTCTTTGTACACAAAGAGGACACTTTGTACACGACACGAACATATCTTCAGCTACCACTCAAAAACGTTAGATAAAATATTGGTGGTGGTGAGCTCGTTCACCGGGGCAGCTTCGTTACGCCTGATGGTACACCAACATGACTAAAGGCATGCAAGTATTCGAAAATAGATAGCAATCTTCTTCCCCCCTGAGCCAAACCTGCCCAATACTGTTGGTGAATATCCTGTGAACATCACCGGTGCAAAAGTGAAGCTGAAGGCACCGCTCCGCAGATAACCTGGATTTCAATTCAGCACCAAATGCACCTAGGTACACCTCGCCAGCAGGCAATTTAATTGGCATCTAAATTTATAAATGTGACTAACAAGCCACCTAGAGGGTGTGTGGCAGAGAGTGAGTAATCACCTAACATGCACCACGCATGGGCACTAATTGATACAATACTACTTATTGAGAGAAATGTGTTGGCTATGCATTCAGTGGCTATGCATTGAGAGAAATGTGTTGGCTATGCATTCAGTGGCTATGCATTGAGAGAAATGTGTTGGCTATGCATTCAGTGGCTATGCATTGAGAGAAATGTGTTGGCTATGCATTCAGTGGCATGTGTTGGCTATGCATCACCAAGCATGCACTGAACTGGGTTGGACGACAGATTAATTGACAGTGGCGGTACCTCTCTTGAGCATCGACTAACACCGCGTCAACCAATCTCGAGGAGACAATAGGCAACAGAAACCTCCCACGGCACCTGAGCTGAGCCCTGGCCAACCCTAGACCTACAATTGCCAAAATTCGAGACAGCCTGTCACACTGGTTTTCCTGGAGCACCATACACTCGGTATACTATTCTGACGAGCAATTCAATGCAATGTGGATCCAATATAAAATGTCTCTCTCCCCAAGATATAGTTGCAGAAGATACTTATTTTAAAATTTAACTGCATAATATTTCAGGCAATATGACGAGAAATATTGGTCAACTAAAATGAAGACAGACAATTATACAACGCTAAAGATCGATTTAGATTAACTAAGCTGTTGGGCTTCCTCCACAGTTCCTCAACAAGCCCGGCTAGCTCAGTCGGTAGAGCATGAGACTCTTAATCTCAGGGTCGTGGGTTCGAGCCCCACGTTGGGCGAATTTTTTTCCGGCCCGTTGACGGCGGGGGAAATCCTCGACTGTCGATCGCAAGGTCGCGCTGGTTCGAGTCCCGCCCGGGGAGGATTTTCACTGCCCGGAGCATGGATGTTAGTAACTGTGAAATCTGTTAGAGAGGATTAGACAGTCATATATTCGCAGATCCATTAAGACAAGTTCAATATTTTAATTTTATATTAGCATAATCTTTGATGGCAACGTTTCACCTACTCCTCTGTAGGCGTCCTCAGACCATCCTGAAGTAAAGATTGCTTCGATGTATCAATTTAGTACACACGAACTAAGAGGTAATACTGCTGCCCTCTGACTAGATAAACACTGCGAAAAACTCTATCAGAAATCGGTTTAGATTGATGTGAAATATTTCTAAATATTCCAATCATATATATTTCTCATAATTTTCCCCTTAGATGTGTATTTTTCCAATTCTCACCGTTAAACTTACACATATAGTCCATTCTTCATAGCCCTATCATCGCACATTCTCGCCTATATTGCATTCTTCAAATACCGTCCACCCATATTACCCATTCCATTCACTCACTCCGTCTCTTTCCAAATCCTCCAATCAACTTCCTTTTCTTCCCCACCGTCCTCAGCACTTCGTTAGTTTTCCTTTCTACCCACCGCGTTCCACGGAAATGGCAAAAATGCTACTGGATCGATCTTCTAGGCAAACGTACCAACCGATTTGAAATTACTTAACGCTCGGATGCATATCCAAGGGGAAGGATTTTTTACAATTCTATTGATGAGTAGAAATGGTAGACTGGTGTTTTTGGAAGCTTAAATGGCCAATATTATATCACCTCGTCAAAGATAATCCCTAAATACAGCATAAACTGCAATCCTGAGGCTTGATTGAACCTACGAGCCTTTGGGTCACCAGGCCGGCGCGTTACTGACCTGGATATCGCGGCTGGCTCCATTTCGATGTATTTATCACAGTATTTTATGCCGTGATATATTTATCCGTAAACTGAAAATTTACGGCATGCCGTATTACATTGTTTTCATCGAAGAGTGGACTGGGGCAGTGAACAAAAGGATGTCTCACTGGTTCCGCCGATAGTTAGAAAAATCCATTCAATGCCTATCAATAATAGATTGTCCAGAGAATATTATTAAATTGAATTTTCATGGGTCACTGAAACTGAGATAAGCATTCGAGGGCATTCGGATTGATTTAGCATATAAATACGCTTGGTGGAAAGACTTTCCGGAATTTTTAATGTAAAATGAGCAGATGCTGACGAGATAAAATGGAATGAGGTGTGATCTCACGGATAGCTGCCGAGTGAATCATTAATTTCCGGGCAGGAATGGAAGCGGGCAGATGGCACTTCAATTCAAACCTCCCCCGGGATCTGATTGTTTCGGTCGCCGGCCGAGACGCGATCCGTGACTGCCGGAAGTGGGGCAGCGAGCGACTTCCGGTATCCTTCACCTCCCTTTCTTTGGTTTTGCAGCTTCTCTTGAAGCTCATCCGTGCGTTATCATGCTCCGTGCAACGTTTCGTCAACTCTCCCGACCGCTCCCTTTTCTCGGCTCTGTTGTGTCGGGAGATGATGATGTCGTGTGGAGAGATTGGTGACTTCGCTTCCGAAACCAATTCGCCGCTCACATTGTATCCGACGACCTCAGGTGTAGCTATATGGAAATCTTCCATTCTATGATTGAAAGGTGAATTCAAAACGTTGAAATTTCCATGAGGAATTTTATCGCTCACGACCACGGTTTCGTTTTAGTGTAACATCATCAACAACATTATCATCGAAGACAATGAATACCTGATGGAAATCTTATAGAAATTGCGGTGATTTGAATACATATTTCTTTCACCACCCATATGCTGTTGTTACGATGAGAAGAGATCGGCAAATGTAGTCATTCGCGCCGTTTGGAATAATGGGCATTTGTGAAGAGTTAGTAATCTTCATAGATAGGAGAGAAACTCGGCATTAGACTAATCTTGACGAAAAGCATCCACGAGTCCACGGTTCAGCGTCCCATACAACGGACGGATGGCCGAACTTGTAGTACTAAACACCCAAAAAAGTTAGTGACATTTGCTCATATAATTATGGGTATTTGAGAACCGAAATGAATACATGAGTATTTAGCAAATACAAGATTACCTGGATGAACACATTAATACCTCGATGACGACATGAGTACTCCAATGAGTAATTCAAATATAATAGATATGAGGGCCTTCTCGAATATCTGGTTACCTGTATGAATACTACTGAATACGAGAAACCAAATGAACACTGTTGCGAGTACCAGAAAGAACCTTGGTATTCATCTGATTCCTTCGCGTTTCCTCTAGGTATTCAATCCATATAAGGTAGTGATAACCATTTGAGAGTTATGAGAACCCAAGTGGTCGGATGAAAGCCAAGGTATTTACCCAGACGCTCAGGCAGTTATCGAGAAATTTGATCGTCACTTGAGTATTTATTTGGGCTCTCGTATTCAGTTGCATTCAAGTATTAGCCGTGGTGATCTAGTAGATGCCTACGTGTTCACCTAAGTACTATTGCACTCATCCTGCTAAGCGTCTGTCTGTCAGATACCCATGCATCTCCGTACAAACAAATACCCTTGAATGAATAAATGTGACAATATACACGAGCTTAATATTTTCCTCGGCGTTGTAGCATTGTAACTCTTGGTTTCATGCAATTGACTGGACATACACAGATTTTAGCAGATCACTAGAGCACTACAGGCACAACACTCCTTCACCGAATCCAAAATAGAACTGCAAGCTAAAATGCGTTTTTGAAGGGGAAAGGAAAAAACCATTAGGAAATACCAGTTAAATACCGTTAAAGGCTGCGCGGAGTCATAAAACGTCCCTTTTCGCACGTTCCTCCTCGGCGAGGGTGAAAAGTGTAAGGAGTAGAAAAAGAATCCCGGCTGTTGCCTTTCCTGGTAAATGTGTAAGGCACCCTTCGCCTGAAAATTTAAATTCTACCCAAAAGATGTTCCTAACATGCGGCATGAATTCCTAAAGTATACAAACCAAAGCATGTTTACCAGAGTCACGCGTTCAGTGATCAATTCGATCGATCCAATATCCTCGTAATATCTTCACTATAGTATTTCGGGTCAATAGAGACTACATTCCATGCTTAAAATGACAATTTTCAATAATTAGTTCCAAACAACTTGTAATATCCAACGGAATCACCAAGTCTCTAGGCCTGCGTCGCGGAGCCAGCCGTGGAACGTGATCGAAAAATAGCGTTCATTTTCGCAGCCGCAAACTTTTTTCCGAGATTTTTGCTTTATATTCTTAAAATATTTTTATTAAATACTTTGCAAAAGTTAACGGGCAGGAAATTTTCTTAAACTAAAGATATTGTATACCCTATTTCAAATTTTGCCCGGAAAAAGGGTCCGCATTTTGCGACCCAATAGCACACATATATTAACCAAAATCTTCGAAACTAATGGATATTATAGATAAAGTACCATAATACCGGAAAATAATGTTTTTACTTCATGTAAATCCTTCCATTACTCCACCAGCAGCTTAACTTCAAATATTTTTGAAGGAAAACGAGATCGGGCGTGTTTTTGGAAACTTGGCTATGTTTGGGCCTCTGTATCTCAACAACGGATGAGATTTTACAAAAATGACTTATTGTTCCATGGTCAGCGATCAATTTTCAGCTTGTAAGCCAAGTTTCAAGTATGTATCTCAAAAGAGGCAATTTTGGATTTAGTTCATATTTTCCGATTTCAGACCACTGTGCGGTCTATTTTTCAGCAGTATGCCGGTCCCTACTTAAGTGCTGTGTGGATAGCACTGCGATTTCATTACTCTGTTCGTCTGATGGGACGTTCAACCGTGGATCCTTTGGCGCCTTTCGTTAAGAGCAGGGTAACCCCGACGTCAGGTATCTCTCCACCCTTCCTCTACTTCCTAAAAGAATTCCTTCCTCTATCCAAATACCCATCTATACACAATGACGCAAGTCACCTCAGTTTTCGTCGCCTCCGCAACCAACAAACAAACGAGAACCGGTTCTCGCTCTCCCGTGTTCCGAAGGAGGATCGTCCACAAGAGAAGCAAATACTTCAAAAGGCACAATCGCACTATTATAGTCAAATGAGCGTTTCCTAGTCTGAGTGTTGACTAGCTAAGAATCTCTCGTCGTTCGCCTTTAGCGCGCAGAAAAGCGTCCCTCTTTTCTCACGGGGATGGGGAATTCCTTACTTTTGAAGGGAGCGGTCAGCCTCCCACACACTGCACCTCTCTGTCACTTGATTAAAATGCAATACGAACATTCTGCTGTCAATATCATATTTTATTCAATCCATTGGTGATGATAATGAGATAACTCATACGATGATTAAGTAATCCACCCTTGCGTGTGATATTGCAGGTACGACAATCAAGGAGCATCTGCCGGAAGACCGCGAAATTTCTCGTTCAAAAACTCAATGAGAAGAATATGTTTAGGTTTTCCCAACGATGATCTCTGCGGAAATGTCTCCACAGCGAGGAGTAAAGGATTGGTGTAAATATATTTATGCCTCGGCTAACGAGTAACTAGGCCAAGTAATGTTTTATTGGATGTGCGCACTTTCCTAAAGATTTGAATTTGATTTTTTTCATTCTTAATAGTATTAAGTGTACGATATATTTTCACTACAGTAAAGATCGACAATTATCCATTCTCCTTTCTGTTTGTTCTCCATTTTTCATCTCATCTCCATTTTTCTCCATAGTTTTTCATCTCAGCCATGGCGAGCTTTTGCCCTTTTCAGTGCGCTTTTTGCAATTTTACAACACTTATCTTTAAATAGCAGGCAGCACCCATAAAGAAGTAAAATATTTTCTACGAAAACCTACGTCAAATCACGTTCAGGCTGAGGAAGGTGGTTCCAGGCCGAATTTTAATCGTCGCTGTAAACAAAATTTCTCCAGTGCCGCTTTGCAGTCGACCTTCGTTCATCTGCGCCGATAAACGGGCAAAATAGCAATTAGCCACTCCGGATTCCGGTGGGGAATCACAGCACATCTCCTCACGTAGGACGGAGGTCCGCGCGTCGACATGGCCTTTGATGTAGGACTCGGATTATGTTTTCTGCTCCCCCTTTCCTTTCACCCCCCTTTTTTTTCTCTTTCGTCCCCCCTTCCCTTGTCCCTCCACTTCCAGTCCTTCCACTCACCCCCCCTCACTCTCCCGACCCCCGCGGCCTTTTGTTCTGCACGTATAGGGCCCGCCCCCCTCCTCCTCCTCTCCCTTTCTCTCAATTTCCCTCGCCGGCATTCACGACGTGCAAGGTTGCCGCACCTCCCTATTTCCCATAACGACCACCTGGAGCCAGAGAGCGTTGCCTCCCCGCATGCCTTTGCGCACGCGGCTCCAGGGATGAATCTATATAACCTTACCTGTTGGTCACGCCTGACACGAACTTTTTTATCCGGCTCAATCAACCGGCAATGAGCATTTTATTTCTTTTTATTCACGGGAGGCAATAACCTCGTTCCCTATACAGAGATTTCTAAAACCCGATGATGATGGTTTCGCGATGAAAAAAATGCATGGCTGAAAATCGCTAGTGGGTTTGTTTTGAGGACATGATATTTTTAACTACTTCTAAGTATTTCTATGAAGCAGGAACTACCCATCGATGGTGGATTTACGATGAAAAAATGGATGGCAGAAAAGCATGATTGGGTTTGTTTGGAGGATATGATATTTTCTAATTACTTCTAAATATTTCTCTGGAGCAGGATCTACCTTTCGGTGCTAGATTCACGATGAAAAAAGGCATGGGTGAAAATCGCTAGGGGTTCCATGGGTGTTTTCAAGTCTGTTTCCACACTAATAGGCGCTTCAGACCGGGAGGAAAGGTATAAGGATAGGAATGGAAGGGATGGGGATCCCGGCCATCGCTAGGGGGTTTATTTGGTAAACATATTTTCTAACTACTTCTAAATATTTATATGAAGCAGGATCCACTTATCTTTCACATAATATTACATATACATCAAAGGAGTATCATGCTAGCCACTTTGAGGGTGTTGACGGGGGTTTAATAGCAAAAGTATGTTTTAAGGTCCGTCGAACCTACCTTAATTTTACGCTTCAGCCTAAGACAGGCAAAACATGCCGGACATGGAACTCGATCACGCCATCTTTGGGTTGCCAGGTTACCGACCAGGCTACCGTGACAGACAAGGGGTGAATAATTACCGAACTTGTCCTGCGCATATACAATTAATAGGAAAAACAATACATGACAGGAGAGGTTTGATAGTGATGTATCCTAAAAGGACGTATGTACAGCTAAATGATTGGTATCTATTAAATAACTAACAGAGTCGTAGTTATCCAATAGATACCAATCATTTAGCTGTCAACAACTAAATCTGGTTACTATAATATACTATTTATTACTTCCTGTTTCCAACCAGTCCATTCAAATTGACCGTACTTCTCCTCCCTCTTCTCGTTTACCTAATATTCGCCCTGCACCACGTCCTTCAAAACACCCTCATCACTGATTATCGGTTCCATTTATTCAATCCTTCTCCTATTTTTTTCAATCAACTTCCTCTCCTCCCCTACCTGTTTTCAACACTTCCTCGTCCGGCTTCCTTTCCACACATTTCCCCCACACTTTGAAAATCACAGGTTCCACACTCATTTTCCTCCATCATACTGCCCAAATAGCCAACTTTCCCCACCGGCTCCCGAATGTGTCCTTCGAAAATTTGTTTTAATCCCGCCTTCTACGTCATGGAATATCTCATTCTTGTCGTTTGTGTGGTGTATCTTAGCCCCAAATGTTTCGCACTTCTTATATGACGCATCTAGTATCATTTGCATATTGTTAGCTCAAAGGTTTCCGCGGCGTTGATTTGATGCTCTGATTTCTTCCGCGTTTGTTGGCTTGGTAACCTGACTTGCTGACGGTCCTGTCAACGTCTTCAGGTCGAAAGTGTCGGGATGTGGTTTCCGCCTCGTTTATGTGCAGTTGGCTGTCTGGGTGCTGCTCTCCGAGTCTTTTCCAGGAGCTGTAAATGGGATATCAGTCCTCTCTGTTGAACTTTATCGGTGTTTTTTGAATCTCTGTAACTTTCCTGATCTGTCGAGGGAAGTATCGGCACTCCTTGGCCAACAGTTTGGTCTCCTCAAATTTTACGCCGTGGCCCAGCGTGTTCGGAGGTGGCGGAGGGAGGGATTATACGAGGTTCCTTACTCCAGCATAAAATCCTACATTTGCGAAACCTGACGCACGATGAACGTGCGCGATGAACACCAGAGGGCGACGAAAAATAAGAAATTCCGCCTTTCCGTTTGCCGAGATTGTTGTCATAGAGCCAACTAACGAGGGAGAAATCCCGGAATTATTCAATTATTCAGAGAAAATCATTTGCATATCCTTTAATTGCCATTATCCGTTTCGTTTCACGTGCCCGGGAGGTTAACAGTTTCGCTTATGAAGTAAAAATTTAACTAGGCGTGCTTGATTGGAGATTATTCACCCCTTGTCACACACTCTCGAGTGGGTAAATAGTAGATGTAGACTTATATTTGTAATATGCGGAAAAGTGCATGTCTGGTGTTGTTTCATCCACTGCTGCAACGCCTGACCCTAGAAGGTTGGCAGCAAGGGGAGAAACAACACCAAACAGTATTAAGCAAAATACTGCTTGATAACTGAATCGTGTTACTCATGCATCCACCAGACGTTCAATTCACGTTCAACTAGATAAGCCATTCCAAACCATTATCCGCTTGCGTACCCCTCGGCAGTCCCATTTTCTTAATCTGTATCTCTTATCCTTGAACCATGTTCGTAACGTATGTACCTTCTCTTCATTTACAGTTCATGTACAGTACAGTTGTCTCTACATTTACAGTCCATAGCGTAGTTATTAATAATAGGATTATTTAATCGTCGATAATGCAATGCCAGCTGTGCGTCCATAACTGGATGTGAATATTCAGACGGACGAATATGCTTACTGTTACTTCTGCCATTATAAAACTTTCTTCACGTGTCCCAAAATCATCACCTTCATACCACAGGTTGAGGTCCGCTGAACTAAATGATTAGAGACTACATAGGAACCATCTTAACCTCTGCAGTCCCCTTGTCCAACTATGTGGACAACCGGTAGGAAGTCCCTCAGAGAGTAGATTTTTCCAATGTACCAATCTGTGAAAATACCTGATTTTCAATTTTCCGCCTCGACAGCGCCAATTTCATACACTATAAGCCATGTCTTTTAGCTTTCGTTTTTCAGAAACCAATATGGCGGCCAAATAAAGTGATCTATATTTCACCTAATTATCTCTTGCCCATGAAGCAGTTTTTTTTCTGTTAATTTTCATAACATTTATACTTAAGATGGTACTTCATTATTATTCATGCGATCAACAATTTTTTTCTATAACTCAAATAACAACTATACGCATGTGTGGACTATAAATATTTCTACAAAAATAATTATAATTTTTTTTCAACATATGATTTCGGTAGTCCCATATGTGCTCAAAAGAAGAAAAAAAAACATTTTCATAGGCCAGGTATTTTTCAGGACCAAAGAGGATAATCAGCCGAAACTCCTAAGATTATTTTGACGCAGATCTCCACTCTGTTCTCCTATCAGCTAACTTCTTCCTATTTACATAACTCTTTTCTTTCAAATCCTTCACTACTTGTTCCATATGTCTCATTAGAGACCTTTCTTTTCCATTCTTTCCATTTACTTTTCCCTCGACGATTGTCTGGCCATCATGTCTCAAGTTATGGCCGATTAAGTTGTCCCTTCATTTTTTTTCAAAGTTTTCAGCAGACTCTTCTTTTCTCCCACTCTTCTCAGGACGTCTTTGTTCGTCACTCGCATAGTAATTATTAATTGGTTCGATATTTGTTATAATGCATTAATTCATAATTCTCATCCGGGAAGCAAAGATAAGGCAGACATGAGTTACGGACATGATACAGATGCCCTACGGAATATTCTCCACCACGCCTACATATCCAGTCATTACGTTGCTTATTATGATCTCTTATTATTCCCCTTAACAATCGCTCGATCATCCGCAAGCCTTACCCATATCATAAACTTTCCACCTACCGTTATTCCGGCATAAAGCCCATCCCACGCTTCTCTCCCCAATGCCTTAGAATGTATGTCAAAAGGGGCATTTATCACCCTTCGGAACGCATTTATTTCTCTCGCATGCGTCTCCTCACGAGATCATAAACGCTCTGACGCTGCGCCAGGAACGAGGAGATGCTAAACGATGTTGCCGGAATCCTCGTCCGTCAAACACTCTCTCCGGACGCCTAACGTTGCCCATCTTTGACGTTTAGCGCGCACCTTGCCGTCCTTTCACCCAATTCAATATCCTCATGAATAATTCACTACCTGACTCAAACAATACAATCGCGCTGTAACGAATGTGGTTATTCCCTCAGTGTGTAATACATTCTGATGGAGTGTGACAGATACGGGGATTTACGCATCAGGCTAGACATCGATGGGAATACAGAATACGTTCTCGGCAAGTGTCTAAGTCGTGACATTATCTTTCTAAAGGAAAAAGGTGCATGTTTCATCTGAATAACGATTTATTTTTAAAAACATATTTACCTTTTTATGTCGTACGAGGTGCAAAATGACATAAGTAGTCGATGCACACTATACATATATTAAACACTTCTAAAACTGTTTCAAACGATCAAATACAGCAAAACTTTCCAACTGGTGAGGGGACCAGATCCATTTTTTGGAATTTCAAAACGTACTCGGTAGGACTCGAGCAGGACTATTTACGCTCCTCCCTCTTAACTCCAACGAGGCAATCGTCCACAACGTACGCATTTTGCAATAAAACCAGCGGAAAGTCGAATAAAATAAAACTTATCCGCATCTCTTAGCGGGACTTCGTTTTCCATGAAGTTGGAAAGTTGGGACACAAGAATAAAAAGTTGGGGACACCCGGGCTACAGTAATGGTTACTCATCCCGAGGGCTCGGGCTCTAATCTCGCTAGTGGCAGATATTTTTCTTTGGCATACCGGTCGCTACGGTAATTGTAGCTATTTGAGGAAAGAGACAGATCATTACGGTTACTTGAATTATTTAGGATAATTGGGTAATTAATATTTAACATATCTTTCCGTATAATTTAAATATATATTAAAAAATCAGTGAACTATGTTCAATTAGAACATACAAATAAAATTGGATGGTTAGACTGTGGAACAGAGAGGATTAAAATGTCATTCGTTCAGCTTACTATAAGGAAAATAGCAGATAAAAGTCGAAGATGTCGTGAAAATAAGGATAGGTAATGCAGAGTTTTGTTTTCTTTGCATGCCTGCTTTCACCTCTAAACGTAAACGCATAACAACAATTGTTGTAGATATTTCCTTGCATGGCTGGCATATAAAAATAAATGTTTTTATGCGATTTGAGCAAAGTATGTCTGGATGGATGCTATTAAAAGGTAAGGGTTGTATTGTATGAAAAGTCGCCGTATTTTCTAGCTAAAAAAGGCGCAATTAGTGAAATTGGTGGTACAATCACTAATGATATGATTGTTCTGTCGTCGGTAATGCATGGCTGATTTTACCTCCTTCAACACACCTTTGTCGTGGATTTCACGTTACAAAGTAGAGATGAAGAGATTACAAGACAAAGTAACATCTTATCCCGGGAAGACGCGTGGCAGCATGCAAGAAGAGAAAGCGCGACTGTCAGTTTCTCAGATGAGTGAGTGCTTAAAAAAATAGCATTTCTTGATCAACGATCGGAAATTTCTCCACTTTTTGGGGTTAGGTAAAGTCTCCGCCAGCCTTTCCATCTAAAAAAAGGCCAACGAAGACAGGCAGGAGTTATTATTGATTATGCAATTGACTACAAGCATTATTAATACGTGAATAGATTGGCGACAGTTAATTAAATTATAATTAGAGTTTAGTCTTTCATTTACTTCGTACTTCCCATTTCTACAGATCAAATTATATTGAAAACTAATTTTTGAAAATTGTACAACAGAATGTAATTTTCAATAATTAATAATAATTTTTCAGGAGTATGGGATAATTTTTTTCATAACAAGAGAAGTCCGAAAAACCAATTAAATGGAAGAAATTAAATTCCGAAACCAGTATTTCGGTCAACATCGAGGAGAATAAGGAGGTTATTGACCGACATACTGGTATCTGAGTTTAATTTCTACCGTGTATTGGCTTATTCGGATTATTCAACATTTGAAAAAATATCTTTAGCCAGTTCGCTATCCGTGAATATAGTACACTTGATTGACAATTCACGCAACAGAAGACACTTTGAAATGATAACAACTTGGGATAGCAACATAAAATACGCCCCTCCAAAAGCTCTCAATAGAGGACGGATATATTCTCTCAGATATAAATGCAAACTGGATACCAGCGACATGAGGTAGTTCATATTCTGTAAGGAACTTTGAATTTACATCAATGAAAACAGAAACCAATGGCTAGGACATTGACGTCACATGGTCTACCACGTCAAGGTCGTTGTCGAAGACGGGCCGTGAACTTGAAGCTAGATAAGAGGCAGGTCACACAGCGTCAGTTCCTCGGTGAGCCGGAGGCCAAAACAGCGTCTTTTTCAACGTCAACAACACGTTAAAAGCACTCCTGAGAAGGGCAACGGGAAGTCACGTCAAGTGCTATCCCCAAGAATCTGAAGGAGGCAGGCAGAGGACATGATGATTTAAAGGGAGATTTAAAGTAGGAAAAGAGTATTGGTTTGGAAGGGTGTATATGGATGCTTTATGACATTCATGGAATATCTACAAACCTACCAATATTGGCAGAATACTTATATTGTTGTCTCCCTGAGGACCTCGCAGCTCAAACTTAAGGGTTGGTGGCAGTGAGTTTATTATTACTTAACATTCACTTCGTGAATTCATTCACAGTTATATGACGTAGTACTACAACTGATAATATTTAGGTATATACCATTAGCTAGGAAATTATTAGCTATATGATTGGAATTAAATGTTCATTCATGGATTCATTCATTTGATAGTATTCAATACAGTATCCACAGCATTATACAGCATGCAAAGCTGTAGCAGGAAGGCGTCGGTAAAGAGAGCTTTTCAAAGTCACACAACACGTTATTTTTCTTCTTTATTTATACTGTTCATTGCTACTATTTCATCCGTTTATTACGACGACTAATAAGTCCTCTCATTGTACCAGAAAGAGAGACCTTTTATGATCTCGAAGTCATTCTTTTAAGAGTCATTCTTATTCTTCAATGGGCCCGTCACACTAACACAGTTTTTGAAGTGACCTCATGCGAGTATCGCCAATATTCTCAGAATACTTTCTACCCATGTATTGATTGAAACCTTCCTCGTACAATAGAACCGTGCTCCATAAGTGGCATACGGAGGATTTAAACAGCATTATAATCTTGATTTATCACCGCTTTTACCGAGAACCCTCTTTCCGTTGGCAAATAGCCGGTTTAATGGGACTGTAACTTCCAGGTCGTTTCACCAACGACACGTCTTCAGTGATGATTCAACCGAGATATTTTAATTGAGCAAGCGCTATAGATTTCATTATGCTAGATACAATATATATGTCACGCGGCCAACCATTTTTCCAAGCGTGCATTTGACCTGCCTTGGAATATTCCAGTCAGTAATTGCTCCAACTTCCTTTTTTAACCCTTACTTGCCATCGTCGTCACGTCATTCCATCACACGCTCCAGCATCACTGTCATAAGATTGGATCTAATTGTTAACTGCAGTACTTAATGAGGTGGTGGTAGGACAAAAAGTAAACAAGTCTACCCTTTTTGAGATACAAACGAGGCGTCTTTAACTCAAACTAATCTAACATTTCCTGTAACGAACGCGAAAGTTTAAGAATTGTCTAAACCAGATAACTATGGCACTCTCTGCCCAATATGTTACTGATTTCACGAGCAACTTGCATTTAGGTCCTTAAAAACTACCTTTTTGAATTCCATAAATATTGCACCAACGTACACTCTAGCTGCAACCAAAACCAAAATATCGTGGACAAAGGAACGAGTTGAATTCATTAAAATGAACTCTTTCTGGACCAGTGTCTGTTACTTATCAAAACATCTTCTACTGAGTAGTCCTATAGGTCAATAAATCAATATACTCCTCATTTTGTATGATATCTACGAGAGTGATATTTGTCTATTCTTTTCAAGGTTCCGTTTTATCATTTATTCACATCTTTGGGTTAAAGTTGTGTTTTTTCTTATCATAATTTCTGCCAGGTATTTGATGGTGATTATCTCAAGTCATGGATCTATTTACTTGGAATTTTTAGTGAACGAGAGCAGGATTTTTTTCAGCTTAGTTATGGATAGATAGCTAAATCGCGACACAATAAAGACTATTCAGTGGCTTACGTCACTAGAAATCGTGAGTAGAATCTTCAGATGCAAAAATCTCTAGCCTTAACACTTATTCTACAATTGTAACGACTCATATTTTTGTGCTTAATCCGGAGGTTGTATTGGTTTGTTAAGGCTAGAGCTTACAGAATACATTTCCGCAAGTAAAGTCGGCACATCATGAAAGGAAGTCAGTTCATTTCTCTATACCGCCAGTGGTCTTCCAAAATGATTTGGAACCCATAAAATTGCTCAGCTTTGGTTTTCTTATAAGCAACTTTAGCGACGCCATTTCTGGACCCGGGGGGTCATTAGGCGAATTTGCTACTCAATGGCCTACCGTGACATCAATTCTGCAGATACATGGAAGAAAAATGTGAAATAAAATATGACCGACGCGATTTTTTTTTACACGGATGAAGTTTTTTCAGAGCATGGCGACTTTGAAACATCTACAAGACAAAAAGATTTTAAAAACTACATCGCGAATACACAATTTCGAAATTTTACTGTGTGCAATAAAGCAAGATTTTACAAAACTGTTATCGCAGGTTTTGCATTGCGTCCTTATTTAAAAAATAAATTGGAAAATACTATGTAATTTTAGGTAGAATTACATGCTCAATTCCTTGCAAAATTTGCTATTACGCAGATGTTATTAATATTTTTTGCAAAAGCATATTTCAGGGGTACGTAAGATAGTAAAGTTAAAATTAGGATTGGTTTTAAGACAGAGAGAAGTACAATGCCATTTTCATCGTACATTAAGGGAAGAAAAGAATTAGGCAGAAGTTGCCGAGGAAATAATTGGGTTGGACAATGAAGATTTATTTTCATCTACATCTACATAATACCCCGCAAGCCACCATAAAGGTGTGTGGTAGGGGGGAAATTCACTACAAACATGCATTACATATCATGAATAAAAAAAGGATTAGTAATAACATACTAGTCTAAACTTCAATTTTTAAAAAAGATAAATATAGCAAAGCAAGCATGCAATATCATGCTCTTAGTTGAGTTAGCTTAAAGCCCCTATACCAATATGCAACTACCTACGATACACTCATTACCCATTGATACACTCGTATTAGATATATTGACCACTGTTCATATCCCTAATTGTATGAGGAAAAAAGGATATCTTGAATCTGTCAGTTCGGCAATCAATTTATCTAATTTTGTGATTGTGGTCCAGTCTACCATAGTAAGTTGGGGTTCGCAAAATATTTTTAACGTCATCACTGAACATATTATCTTGGAATGTATTTAAGAGATTAAGTCTAAATTTCAACCTACGATCTGACAGTTATTCCCATTTTAATTCATTTCATAGACTGGTTACGCTGATGCAGTTATCGTATCGTCCCTTTACAAATCTTGCCGATCTTCGCTGCACATGTTCGAGTTCATTATTTAGGCCTATATCATATGAAACCTATATACTGGCAGCGTATTCCAAAGAATGTCTAAAAAGGGAAAAGTAGCTTATTTCTCGTACATGATCATAACACTGACCCAGTATTCTTTTATCAATCCCAGTTTGACCCATTATTTCACGTAGCTTTTTCAATTAGCTTGACCCATTATTTCACGTATGTGTTTACCCCAGGGAAGATCATGTGTCAGTCTTATTCCAAGATATTTAATGGAGTCCACGTTTGTTAATTTATCATTACTTATTTTGTACGTGCTAGGAGAAGAATTACTCTTTTTCCGAAAATTCATTACTACACATTTTTTAAATTTAATTCTAACTGCCATATATAACACTATTTTTCATTTGCTTATAGGTCATCAATTAAATATTCTTTATCTTTCGAGGACAGAACTTCTCTGTACACTACTGCCTCACCGGCAAATAGACGAAGCTTACTTTTTGCCACCTTACTGATATAATTTATGTACAGAAGGAACATGAGTGGACCTATCACACTACCTTGTAGCACACTCGAAGTGACTTCAATTGCCCGGGAGGTAACACCGTCCAAAAAAACCTTAACACCCGATCATGTAGAAAATCATTTATCCATGATATAATGTTACTGTCTAACCCATTAGATTTTAATTTCAAAATTAGTTTACTATGAGACACTTTGTCAAAAGCTTTCTTGAAATCGAGAAATATAGCATCCTCTACAATATTATTTTCGCCAGAAGCAAAAATATCGTGGGAAAAGAGAGAAAGTTGAGTTTCACATGACCTGCTCTTCCGGAAGCCATGCTGAACATTGGTCAATAAATTTTCACGTTGGTATGGAACTCGGCAGACGTATATCCGCAAATATTTTTACAATTTTGTGCAGCTTTTGTCTCGCATGATGTTAGTTTAAGACAGGAGACTGCATATCAATCATAGCTACTGTTATCCCTCGGCGAATTTCGTTGACAAAATAGCAAAACCGGTGATTAAATTGTTAAAAATAGGATTGTTTTCTCGATAATAATGTAAGTCTGATGTTGAGCTACAATGCTGCATACGCTTGAGGTGGCTGTCAGAGTGTCGTGTGGATGTAGATCACTCCTCGAGACGCCATTCGCTACGCTCCCGGAGTCGCGTGATGTCAGCACCCACACGACATGCCGCACGAAGCATCCGCGAATCTTCGCAAACCTCGGCGATGACGTCACGGGGAGAAATCGGTAAGCGAGGGAGTTCAAGGGAGAATGCATTGGGGGTGAACGATTTTTGGTGTGACGTCAGCGGAGGGCGACCCTGTATGTCCCGCCCACGCGTCCCTATCCCTTGGATGAGGGGAAGTGGAGGGGTAGGGGGTAAGGGCCGCTCCCTTTCACCTCCTCCCGCCACGCCTTGCCCTCGTCCGCGGTCGGTCGATTCGCCCCACACCTCTAAGTAGGGGTGAGTCCCCCCACCCCGTTACCACCTCTACCGCCCTTCGCGTGCCCTACTCCGCTCTCCTCTGCTCCTCCCCTTCTCGCTTCGACATTAATCCCCAGAGCCCTGACGGAGGCGTGAGCGTAAGTTATGTGAATGAACAGACGGGAGGGCCGGGGTCTACATCCACAGATTACCTCGCGAGGGTGTGTGGCAGGGGGTGAATCGTTACCAAGCATTCACCGGGTAGGTACATGAAACTAAATGTGAGGTTATCTATATATATAAAAATGAATGTATGTGTGTGTGTGTGTGTGTGTGTGTGTATGTGTGTGTATGTCCTTTATGCATTACTACACCATTCATCGGATCTCCATGAAACTTTGGGAAGTTGTTGAGTAGATTCCCGAAAAGAGGACTACGGAATCGATATTTCAATATCGATACTTTATCGATAAAGTATCAATAAATTGATACATTATTTATACAAAATTGAGGTGAAATTATTTAGTTTTTTAAAAGGAATGTATCGTTGCAATATCGATACTGTATCGAATGTATATAATGTGTTTGTCCTTTATGCATTACTACACCATTCATCGGATCGCCATGAAACTTTGGAAAGTTATTGAGTACGCTCCGCGAAGGTTTCTACAAAATCGTTAATTCAATGTCGATACTGTATCGATATAATATCGATAAAATATGGATAAATCGATACATTGTTGTTACAAAATTGAGGTGAAATTATTTAGGTGTTTTTTATCAAAGTTTTATAAAGTATCATTACAATATCGATACTGTATCGATACAATATTGATAACTTCATGCATTACCACAACATTCATCCAATTTCCATGAAGCTTTGGTTAGTTGTTTTGTTCACTCCATGAAGGTTTATACAATATCGAGAATACAATATCAACACTGGAGACGGGATGTGCATCCCTTTGAACTTGCAATTCATTGAAACACTCACGTGCAACATATTCAAATCATCCGGCATGGGACAAATATTTCAGAAATGCCAACTTATTGCTTGCGATGAATGCACAATGGTGCACAAAGCATCGCTCGAGGCTCTGGATCGATCATTGCAAGATTTCCGTTGAATCCTGAGACCATTTGAGAACGCATTAATATTGCTTGCACGACATTTCAGGCAAACATTACCTGTAATTCCTCGATTGACACTAGCGGATGAAATAAATGCTTGCCTGAAATATTCTACTTTGTGACGACATGTAAAGACGTTAAAATTATATACAAATATGCGTGTCCAGCTGCAAAACAATCGATCAGCTGAGATATATTGTATACCCATAATAATTGTGAAATTAAACATACTATAAACGTGCGCTTTCCATTTAACCAGATTGAGCCACAGCAACGCGTGGCCGGGTCAGCTTGTACGTAATAAAATGAACTGGTACATGAATGAACTGAATGCGCCATGAATAAAATTGAATAACAATGAACAAATGATTAGGAAACCACCATCACCGGAGATAAAATAGTGCTGCTAACTACTTTTTTCATTGCTCTGAGCTGATGCTGTTTGATCCATTAATTAAACTCCACAGTAAAATCGCTTATATAGTAAACAGCAAAATGGTAGTATGTGTGACATTAACACATGACTGGTGCACAGGTACATACATCCAGGCACACAAACCTTGCGGTTGCTGGCAGGATACCATGTAGATATATCAAAAGTAGAGTACTTTCCTATTTTTATGGTCTTAATCAAAGATTTGTATTGTTGTTTACGGGATGTTTATAATCCAAAAAATTGCGTAAAACGAATGCATTTATGGTGAGCCGCGAACTACATTTAATGAATTCTGTTTTCTTCGACTCGCGAAACTACACTATTAGGGGATTAAAAATTCAAGCTGCACACATGTTAAAATTGAAACTACGAGAGGACCATATTTGATTTAGCAATGGACAAGTTTCCATTGGCAAGCTTTTGATTTTTTTTACAAAGTATTGTGGGTGCATATCAAATTTCGAAGTCTTTTTACATACATGTGACATCGTAGGAATAGGTCTTTCTAATTGGTTTATTGGTCGCGATTGGTGATTTAGTCGCAATCAGGTACATACATTTTGTCATGAATTCATTAGCAAACCAGTCAGTTTTTTTAGAGAAACCTAAAGATTCAGAAACTTCATATAACCCAGCTTTTCCCAGCAACGACATTAATTGGGAGTCGTATTGGTGAAATTTCATTTATACGCGAGATGAATACTTGTTGAATGCAGAATAGGGATGATGATACGATGGGTCAAGAATGTTGCCTTACCCACAAGAGTTTGATCCTGTCAAAGAGGTAGGTAAGCCACAGCAAATGGGAACCAATTTGGCAACTAGGAAACGAGACAGGAAGGAAGGTCAACAAGAGATTTTTGAAGAAGGAAAGCGCTTGTTAAAGTGAAGGTCATTTTTCCCTCTGCACGAGTGTAGCAGAACGTGACGCCGAAGGTGTAATCAGAAGACTAATAAAAGTATTATGAAGAAGAAAAATAAAAATACTATGACGAAAACTGTCCTCAGTCCCTCGAGAGCCTAAGCGAACCGGATGTGAAGTTTGCTTCGAACATTTCTGAAAGGTTTCCGAAGTTTCTCCATGGTCAAAGGGCTATAGATGAAACAGGGGGAAAATTAGGCTCAATAGAAGTTTGCCCGATATAAAAACCAACAAATGGATCAGATATGTCACTCAGCTAAAGATGGCTAGCAGATAATAAAATGGAAGATGAAATAATATAATGACTGTAACATTGTTTTGACGCGCATGCATTATTACAGCTTACTGACTGTGGAATGAATAATGTGGATGGCAGTGAGCTGATGGGGTGGATTAAAATGGCGAGAGATTAAGTTTTGGTTTGTCACGAAAACTAGAAGTAGTTATAGTGTTTGCGGGTATTAAAGCTTTAAATTGGCGGTCCTGAACTGTTTTCATCATGCGACACCACTTAAATTCTCATAACGTGTTCTCGCAACGCCACGCTAAAATATCAATTTTTTTTCGCTACGTAAAAGGAAAAATGGGTACTCAGCACTAAGAGATATAAATGAAATTTGATTATTAATGCTTTTTAACATCAAATACAGGCATGTAGCCGGGGGGGCTTCAGCCCTCCCCCCCCTTCCGCCCGAAATTTTTCCCAGTAATTTTGTTGTTCTGAATTTATCTGGGCATGATAATCCGGATTACACTGCGTATAGTTCAATTGTTAGGTGTCTAAAAACTTGATTACTAGTTTGATGTATTTATGTGGTTAATAATTGTATTTTCAATCTGATATCAATGTATGCGTTGAACTACTGTTCCGGAGCCGGTCAAATTAACTGCTTCATAACATGGTAAGCAGTGAACTTTACCTGTGAGAAGAGATAGAAATGGGCACTGTAAAAGTAAATATCAAGTCATGAAAATTAAGAGAAGAAATTTGTATCGTATCTGCACGGAACGGGCACGACTGATTTGTTCCAAATTACGCTACACTAGACTTAGCCTCCCCCGAAGCAAAATTCTGGCGGCATGCCTGATCACATACGTTCACTGTAAAAAAACACAGTCAGTTAGTTGTTAAAAGGTTTGATTACGTTTCGTTTTGACCTAATGCGAAGAATTATACAAAATATAAAAAATATTATGATTTTTTTAACAAGAATTATAAAATAATATATACTATACGAAAATAAACTCCAAAATACACGCAACAACCAACCGTTAAGTAGAATTTTGCATCAACTACTGAATAAATGGTATATTTGTCAAGTCAAGTCAATTTGGCATGTCAATAGTGCATGCTTGGTGATCTTCACCCCCTGCCACACACCCTCGCGGTCGCTTGCAGGGTATCGCGTAGATGTAGAGATTTGAAATATAACGACTCACACCCCCTAAGGATACTTATGGCACCCCCAGGAATGCGTGCTACTATGGTCAAAAACCACAAGTTTAAGGCAACATCCACTTTGCTTACAGCTTTTCGCTAATGTAGTCAACCTTTTTGGCGCAATTATTAACACTTTTACTGTCAGCCCCTGTAAGGTAGACTGCGCGAAAATTACCAAGACCATTTCCGTGAGTATCGTAAGATTGTGAATTTTAGGAATATTTGAAGCACTCAATTTTAATATGTAGTTCGTATTTTTCTCAATGTTGATGATATATTCCATTTTTTATGAGGATGAAAAAATCATTCTTGCTGTCACTGATTTGAGGAAAATATAATATTACAAGTATGAAATGTAGGTGGACCGATATATCGGCCCTTGGCAGTTTTCGCACCACCGTAGAGGTCCGATATATCGGCCCACTGGCAGTAAAAGGGTTAAGGCTGTTGCATTAAAAAAGGCGGTGATTTACCTGGCTCTCACGTTAGGATGGTTGCACTGCTTTTTATCGAGCAGCTGTCGCGTGACGATCGCTGGCGCGTCCAATTTATTACCCTAATAAGTCATTCGCGAAAAAATAATGTAACTGACTTTCCAGCTATTTTTTCCGGTTTCTGCGAAACGAAAAAATTCTGCGATGAAATTTTTCCTTTGAGTTCGTGTCGACCCGGGACCAAGGTCGACAAAGGACATTAGAATAAGTGTCTTTATACCTTCGATACTGACACTGGAGAATCATCAGCGTTACTGAAAACAATTGAAATCAACTCATTTGGTGGTACATTCACCAGCTTACTTACTGAAAACCAGAACTAGAACTATGAACCTAAAAAATATTGAGAATTGGTGTTTTACTTGAAAGCTTGAAAAAACTGCGCAGCAATGTAATATTGAAAGAAAGGGTATCCTCTCCAGAAATATTTTTACATAAATGAAAATTAAATATCGAGCTTCGTACCTTTTAATATTTAGGCCTCCCAATTGCAGAAAACATATCGTATAGGGCATATCATATGAGAAAAATAACCACAAAGAGGGTTCAAGATAAACAGGATGAGAAAGTAAAGGAAAGGCACTTCTCAAGGTCACATTTAGACTTCTCAGTTAGTAATGAGTGGGATCCGAGGGAGACGGGTTTTATTTTGGAAATAGAAGGTGAGACACAAAATTGGATGCATTTGCGAAAGGTAGTCATAGTAATAGTGTTAGTGCTTCCAGTGATTTAAAACATCCGGCAGGGAATAACTATCATACCACTGGTGAAAAATGAAGCCTAATCTTTTAAGTACATTTGAAGCAGATGTGTTTACCAATAGTGTTAGAAATATATCGAGAATACCCGCACATTAACCACAATTTGACCAGGAGCACACAACTAAAATGCATATAGATTAAGTCTTTCTTCCTTTTAAAAAAACAGATCATAATAGTAGACAAGTTTAATGTAGGAAGTGTAGTCCGTAGCACATATAAACATGTTCTTAACTCTTCCAACAATTGAAAACCGAATACTTGGATAACCAATTGAAATTAAAGTTATTCATTCAAAGAAAGACCTAATGGATTCTATAATATGGTTACATTAGCCCAACATCATCAGGTTTGTATGCAACGTTTTTATGCATAGCTCGATTTAATTAGAGAACTAAATGTTATACAAACTTTTAACTTGATAAATCTTTAAATATCGTCAATCCGAAGAGTAGACAATATTTATTCACCTGATACTTCGGGATTTGATTTTAGGTAATTCTAGATTTTCCCAAAATAATACTCGGTAAAATCGTTTTTTGAGCATGCAGATTATTTTCTTTTCCAAAACTAAATACGTATTTATTAACCTACATCCAACGAACATAAATCACAAGAAAGGGAACACCATAACGAACTTAATTATTATCATTAAATGTATTACGCTGCAAATCACGAAAATATTGATCAAAACTCCGCTAATTGGCGAAATTTTACTCTTTTGGAAAACCTTCACCTTGGTGAGCCAAGGTGTTATCCCTTAGACCATCAAGAATCCGATACATGTATATCGGCTTCCTATATTTTCCTTAAACGCATAGGGTGCCGCTATATCGGCTCAATATGAAACTGGTTTTTCTTGAAATAAGGTTTTTTACTAAATAAATATTAAATTGACTCATGCATAAAATTTTAAATGCAGGTCAAATTTTAGGCTTGCAAATATGTTTTTTTGAACAGAGCTGATTTAGCCGTGAGTTTTCTGGGAGAGAAAAATATAAATACCGTGAGATCGAGATTTCACTCTGACTCTCATAAGAATACATGGGAACAATAGGCCTATAAGAAATGAAAGGGAAAAATTTCTGGCATGACATCTAAAGAAAAAATATTACTAAACATTGCTAAATTAATGGTGGAGCGAGCGAAGCAAAGAGGATTGGGCCAGTAGAGGCGGACAGGGGGAATCGCCCCTCAAGGACATTTATAAAATTTTAATCCCTCAAGGATTGCGGACAAGCCGCGAAAAACCTCAACAGAATTACTCACTGATATAGTATTGCATATCAGCGGATATCACAGAATGAGGAGCGGGTACAATCCTCTTGCAATAATGAAAAATATGGCGACAATTATTATTTTCATTGCTATCAATGGGTTAAAGTGAAAGTAAAAGAAAGATATTATTTTGCAACTGTAAGGCTTCGTCTGGAGTATGTATCAAACACTGCAGATCCAAGGAGTAAAGATTTGACGCGGAGACTAAACAAGATACAGAGGAAAGCGTTTCGTAAAAATCGCCTATGAACATTGGAATACATCTACATCTACATAATACTCTGCAAGCCACCATAAAAGTGTGTGTCAGGGGGTGAATTCACACCAAACAAGCATTACATATCCTGCATAAAAAGGATTAATAACATACTAGTCTAAACTTCACTATTTGAACTATTGGAAAAGCTTGATTGGGAAATCCTAGAATCTAGAAGGTTGTTCGCAAGGTGAAAGTTACTTTTAAAAAATTCAAATCTCACAAATGCGATTCAGACATTGCAATCATATTTCTACCCCCACACTATATCAGTTGGACAGACAGAAGTAACAAATTATAAGAAATCAATCGCCGGACCTAGTTACAAGATTCGTTTTTTCCACTCACAATATACGACTGCAACGCAGACAAAGTGTAATTCTTTCAAAAATATAGCATACCATGCTACTTTTTTTAAAGTTTTCATTCGTTTCAGCTATCTATGGGCTACATTAGCACAACTCTATTTCCTCTCTTCCTTTCCCTTTCTTATCTCTTTTTCCAGTATTCCTTCATTTGCTTGCTCACTTTTTCACGACCTTCCGAAAACACTCTTTTGGATCTCGCCTTCTCTTCACCCAAATCTTTCCCTGCGACAATTTTCTTTCTAAATTATCTTCTGTCTTTTATGTCCTCCTGCCTGATCCCACTCTTTTTAAGATCACGATGTACTTCTTTCACCCACGGAACCTGTGTTTTTCTCCTCTCCAGGAAGCTGGGGATAAGCTATCTTTTCTCGTATCTTCTATGGATACATTATATTCATGTATCCATAGAAAGCCATACGTCTTATTTGTCTGTTGTGGTGGAGATCTTTTCAACGTTTTCAACATTTTGATCTCAAGTAGAATTCATTTGTCATGTTTGTTGTCCCAAAACCTTCCTTAGAAACTTCCTTTATCACTTTCCTCATTATTAATCAACGAAGTTCTTTTTCAGTTAAAACTCGACTTCACGACTGGTGACCTACCACCCTCTGCCACACGCCATTGGAGCGGCTCGCAGGGTAAAACGTGGATGTAGATAAGGCGTTCAGTATTTTCCATTCAAGTTCACTTCCCCGAGAGTAATGTGATTTAACCCCCATGAAGGATAACTCCCGTAAATCGTTCGCAACTGACCTCTGCCCTAAGAGAAGGATTCGGCCCGATAAGGGAGGCAGCCCCCGATGCGTGCCAGAGCCCTAGGGTGAGAAGGTCATGTGTCAAGAGAGAGAGGATGGGGGCGCACTTTACCTCTCGGCTCCAACCCGGGTGTTATGTTATCCTAGACGACGAAGGCGGTGAAGGTAGCGGTCAGCGGCCTTAAGGAGGTTGGTCCGAAAAGTGAAAGTCATGTCATTTTTTTTATATTTTCAGCACTTATAGAACGTAAGTTCCTCTATCTAATAAAGTAAAGATAATTATACCAACCCATACTCCTTTTTGCAGAAATTGCATTTGAAATTACATACGATTAACGGCGAGAATGGCCGTCACATGGGAATATAACGTTTAAAAATACCATAGTGTCATGTCATTTTTGCAAAAAACTGATATTTTATGCGTAATTTCACAAGAAATAAAATGACACCAAAATAAAGGCATCAACCCACCGTATTTTTCGCTAAATCCACCAATTTCTGCGCTTATAGCAGACGAAATTAGTTAGTTGTCTTCAAGTGGCGCTGCGGTCGCTCTATGTAAAATGTATGGCGTATGAATAATATCATTACTAATGAGATATCAAGACCAACGTCGGGAATATTGACGTGAAGCAGGGGTCCGGTGAGAAACTCCGTGAGGAAACTCCCCTCCCAATTACGCCACGCGCGAAGAGAGCCAGGGTCTGATATCATCTAATAGAAGGCACAACGATATTGATTTTACCAACGGCATGTACACACTCAATAACAAATAATAAAAGTGAAAGCTGTCGAAGTAATGAGCAAATAAAAAAATGTTAAAACGTGGAATTTTCCTAGATTACGAAAAGAAACAAAAAGTTATCTCCTTAGAAAAGCGGATTTGAATGGATTCAAGCGTGACTTGGAGATTTTTTTTACAAAATTAAAAATAATCGGCGAAAACAGTGATTCAGAGACCGTGTGGACGTACTAAATACAAGAGCTGAACTTAGCAATCAAACCAATTTTACCAAACAACAATACATTTAACATTGAAATTCCCTCCCACTGTCAAGTTTCGAACCCGGACTCTCAGGCTGGGAAGTCAGGGCTCTAGCCACTATACCGACCCGATCTCCCATTGGAATAGAATTTCTATCTCACAAGTGAAAATATTTGCATTTAAACATGTCGTAGAATAAAATGCACTTTGTACGACTACCCACGCTTTTGTTATGCTAATCGATTTCGACGGCTTGCTGCGTAATTTGCAAGGCATACCTTGGAGTGACTTTGGCGCTCGCTAGTGTGACGTTGTACGGCGTAGGAATCGATTGACAAAACAAAAGTGTGCGGACTAGCGCAAAGTGGATTTTCAAACTGCTAAAGGTGATAATACGTATTCCTACTACTTGCTTTGATACTCTCACTATCTCAGTGTCCACATATTCATGTGAACGATTATTTTATGTTTCCAAGGATCAAAAATACTTATGACACCTTGGAACTATGCCTTCAGATACTTTTTAGGAAATAAATGCTCAATAGCAGGATATCCACAGAGAAAAAAATCATTCTACTTGATCAGGATTCGAACCCGGATCCCCAGAAATTCGCGCAAAGAGTTTTTATCAGTTACATTACAAAGTAGTTGTTTTGTGGATTTATTAAGGCTTTAATAGTGCTAGATGTTGTAACAGACGTCCATACGTAAAATGATACTAGGCAGCCGTATCCATGCCCCTCCGTCAACGAGGTTATAGCCGACTTTAAACACCGAGGTGCTTACTACTAATTCCTTGAATTTAAATACAAGCTCGCTTCCCTTGCTCAATCACGCAAATGAGAAAAATTATTGTTCGATTCTTATGCAATGCCTTCATTTAATAAATGTATTTATTATAGTAGTAGTTTTTGGGGTGAGGCGACCGAGGTGCCTTTTGTTTAGGGAATGATAATGCCAAGGCACTAAAGAGGACCATGATAAACCATCCGAAGGACAGAGCACTTATGGTCAAGTGCTCTCCACAAAGCACTATATTAAGGACCGGTATACAAATGAAAAATCTTTTTGCCACTTTTGGAATTTGAACCCGGGCCCTGGGACAACCACGCCCATTCAATCCCTGTATAATATACATATGTATATAAATATATATATATATATATATTTTTATAATATTATCTTACACTTTCCGTTCGTAAAATATATAGTAATGCCTATGAAGTAATTTTTAAACGGTTACGAAGGACAGGTCCACGCTCTTCCGCATCGAAGTTTTGCCGAGCCCTGACCTAGAACCCTTCGCATTTTTTCCCCGATGTGTTTCTCCAAGACATGTCTCTTGTGATGTTAACGCCGAGGCATTTGGTTCTTATCTTTTCGGTTCGATATATCGATTTGGTTCTTATATTTGGTTCGGTATATTGATTCGTATAACACAGAAATGATTTAGGGGGTACTATGAATATTCCAAAAGATCATTACCGCGCGTTTCTTAAAATTTAATTCCGGCTGCGATGCTACTCAGCAGTCATCGATTGCCTCTGCGGCCTTTGCTGTATAGCATACTTCCTGTTTCCGTGATCGAGTGTATAAAACGGGAGTTCCCAAAATATATTTTAATCGTCATCCGAAAACAGATCGGCATCAAATTTTCTAAAAAGATTCAATTAAATTTTAACAAACGACAGCTATTCCAATCCAAAGTCTTCTAATCAGGTAGTTACGCGAACAAAATCATTAAAATACATTTCATACATGACCTTCATAGAAGTTTACAGAGATAGTAAATGCTCCCTGTGATGTTGGCACCAGGGTGTTTAATTTTTTCCACGTTCGATAGTTCACTTTTTGATTATGTAAGTACATAAGCGGAGACTACTCTCACCTACGCGAGTTTCTCCGATTTCTTTGTCTAGCTGCCAAGTAACACAACACAGTTACCGATTTTTTCAAGGTCCTTTGCTTTGCTGAGGCCTATCATCATCATAACGAATTTCCCTATACACTATTGCGACATCGGATTAAGGGCGGAGCTAACTTTTAACTACGAAATCCACGTAATTTATGCAGGGAAGGAGTGAAAGTGGGCTTATCGGCCTAAAGTGGGTCTACTTATAGAAGGGATCAAAAGTGACCCAAAATAGACTCCACGAAACCGGGCACGCTACAGATAAGGCTACCGGGTTTGACTTCGCGGGATCGGAAATGGAATTTTCTGACCATATTTGTGGTTAATTCTTGGAATGCGTTCGTTCTCCTCAGAAACTGACGAGTGTTTTGAGTTCTGCAATAAGCTAGATCTTATCTCATTTAAGGTCGCGCATAACCTTTACGAACCCCATAGAACAAATACAAACACAAGTATGAGTGAAGTAGTCTTCGAAACTTGAATGAAGGAAACTAAGGAAAATTATAGCTTTTTTATTTTCCTTTCTAATTTAGAGAAAACAGAAAATATGACGTAAATACAAGCTTTAGAGCCTACTTAATATATTTTTCTCGGTACTTTTTCTTAAATATCAGAGCAGATTGCTAAGTTTCACCTACTATTGTGCTTTGAGCTATGACGTTCTCCCTAGCCTTTAACTCATACGACCTATTTTCAATTTCTGGAATTACTAATTACCTTTGATATTTAATTTCCTTTTCCTTTTCAGTTCCCGCATCACTTTATTTGTGTATCGGCGCTGTTCATTGCTCTCTCGTTTGACCTTAATTGGGACGTACTTGATAAACCGTACAGAATTTCTGAGAACAACTGTCACGTTTTTTTCGCTGTATTGGTCACGAGTTCCATTATCGAATGATGCGTACAAATAACTAACGTCATATCCAAATATGATAACCTTTGGAGGTGTGTTGAACACCAAAACTCAGGTAGGTGAATAACGGAGACCCTCGTTAAGTGTTCACACCCCTATCGGAGTTTGGAAGGAAGTGAATTTGACGCCACTGTCCATCAAACTAAGGAGGAAGGTTGAAGAGATGGAAGAGGAAACATCACGCACTACGTAAAACACAAGAAAATGGCAAGGAATCGCAAAATCGATGTTTCCAACAATAAAAAATGAAAAGTAACTCTCAACTTGTCACTAACATGGATTTGTTTAAAGAATACAACCACCCAATCGAATCTTATTCACTCTCATAAAATGGGTGTACGAGGTTTCTCTATTCAGAGCAGTCCTAGGAGTATTCAGACTCTCCAATCAAAGCGAGTGAAACACCTGATGTCAAACGTAGGGCGTTTTTTCCCCTTTTCTTTCCTATCGCAGCTCCTTTTACCTTTATGTGCAACAGAGGTCGCTTGCGAAGGAGAAGTTAGTTAGTTATTCAGAGGAGGCGACCGAAAGCTGAGGTCATTTCGCCTTTTAGGATAGGTGGGTAATTGAGAATTGGTAGGAGTTTTCAGGGAACGGAGGAAGGGTGGAGAGAAATCCAGCGTCGGCATTAGCCTACTCTTAACGAAAGGATAAAGTGGAGAAAAGGCAGGCCTCGTACGAGTTACATAGAACAGGTCGTAAAGGACGTGAAAGAGAGGAACTACGTTAATATGAAAAGGTTGGTCGATAGAAGAATCGAGTGGAGGGCTGCGTCAAACCAATCCTAGGATTGTTGACCTTTGATGATGATAACGAAAGGCGCCAAGGGGACCACGGCTTAACGTCCGTCGGACGGGGTTGAAATTCCCGCCACTAGGCACTAAAGTAAGGACCAGTTTGCCACTGCCGGGAATCGAACCCGGGCCCTCGGGATGGGAGGCCAGTACTCTAGCCACCACACCAACCCGATCCCGATGAGAATTTATCGCCAGCCTTGTCTTGAATGTAAATAAGTGTCACGAAAGTGATTGTTTTCCGGATACAAATTGGAGGAATAAGTGACACGACAGAGAACAGTCCGTATACAACTGGTGTGAGTGAGTGTGTTTTCACTTTGTATATTGCTTGATTTTGGGTGATTTGGGGGCCACTGACGAAGGATAAATTCTCGTACACCCCGTTTTTTGTGCGAATGAGATTCACAAGGGTGACTGCATTCCTTATACAAATCCGAGTGGGTGAGTAACTGAAAGTTGCTTTTCGTTCGCTTCTTTTATTGTAGGATCCATTGACGTCGTGATTCCATTCACTTTTTTGTTTTTTCTTGGAGCGTGACATTTACGTTCCAACCTCCCTCTTCACCTCTCTGTGCCCCTCGAAGATTACGGCCGTGAGTTTTCTTCATTTTCCATTATTTTTACTGGCCGTAGATACGTTCATCTTATTTTGAAGGATGAAGTGAATTACAATATGAAGCAATACAGTTTCACCCATTCCTAATTGACCCATAATATTCTTGAATTCGTAATCGTCCCTACTGCTTTACTTATTTATGTTCCACAAATTTCCGAATTTAGACATTTTTCTCTGAAGAGATCTGGTGGGCGAAAACCCTATAGTGTCCTCCTAAAACTACATGGCATTGCGTTCTTCAGTAGCCCACTAGATGGGAGGGTCACAAACGAATTATTAACTCTGAGTGCGTGAGCGTATGCAGTCTACGAAGGTCCTAGTGATTCAAATGTCCAAATAGAGGATTGTGCGAGACTATTATCAATTCAAATTTTGGCAATTATCTTTTAATTTAATTGTCGCGTTATTGACAGACCTATGGTGCAGGATTAAGTTCCTTTCTATCCCTGAGTGAGTGACTGCGTGCGATCTACGAGTTCACCGTGATTCACAAACCTAAGTAAAGGAATGTGTGAGACTTTTTTTCTACACATTTTTAATCACGTTAACCTCCTTCCTTCACTTCACTAACATAAGCGAGCAATTAAACCACAAAGAGACTAGCAGTGTACCCAATAGATTTAGATGGAAGTCGACCTTCAAACGATGATTTTTACTCGTATGAGTAGGAAATGTCACCAATATCTCAAATCTTTGGAGCTATTTATTCGAAAAATTGCATGTTTCTCGAGATGGTGAAGAGTTCGAATTTCCAAGAATAGAATCAGTTAAATCTCCGTGATATCAACTCAACATTTCGCTGCGCGTGGATGATAGTGAACAAAAAGGAATGTTCAAGCAGTCTATATGGTATCTAAGCTGGAACGATATTTTTTACTACTAATAACTTAAAGTTTTAATCATGGAAGTGTTTAGAGCCATCAGTTAATGGGTAAGGTACCTTTGTATTTTACCAGTGCCGGTAGCATCAAATATTCCTCCCACTCGCTTGAGCCGAAAATGATTCATTCTTCGGGGCAGGAGTCCTCAGACTTTTTATTCCACGTACCCCCTTGGATTTTTAGTAAATCATCTGACACCCTCTAACCACTGCAACACGAAGTAAATTATTTGTTTACAGCGCCGATTTAAAAAGAGGTACAAACATTAGAAATATTTCTGCTATGGCTAACATACGATACCAGCATGTTGTACGCCGGAAATACTGATAGCATAGATTATTTTTGGAATTTATCGATTGCATAATATGTACCATAATGTACCTACCATTCACCGAGCTTCCTGGGCGAACCTCCCTTACGCCCAGGGTACTTCCTCACCAGAAATGTTTCTGCTGTGGCTAACATACAGTACTGGCATATTGTACGCCGGAAATACTGATAACATAGACCATTTTTGGAATTTATTAATTACATAATGCATATATTGATTCACCTACTATTCACCATGCTCCCTGAACAAGCTCTCCTTTCCTCCCTGGGAACCCTTGCTTAAGAGGATTGGAGAGAGAGGAGCTGGCGAGATTTTTGATTCGGGATAACCTGTGGAATTTGTGGCTGCACCTCTTTCGGGCATCGCGTACGCAAAAAGGGAAGGAGCGGCGTGGGTGGACGGGACAGTATTGTTGCGTGGAGGAGGGGGATTGTGGGGGATTGCGCGCCACACTGCGCCTCCCAGACCCCTTCAATAGCAATCCTTCCCAATATTCTACCCTTTCCACCTCTCTCTCTCTCTATCCCTCTTCATGCTGACACAAACACACATACACAGAGACCCTCCATCGGTTTGCGCGCGCGCTCCTGAGGCTGCTCCGAGTGGAAATTTCCGTCCGCGTTTTTGGGCATCCCTCCCCCCTCCGCATCTGGGGCGGGATCATGGATCCTCCTCCTTTCTCGCTGCTACTACCGTTATCGATAACGCAAACCCCTCCAGAAGCACGGTACGGGTACGTGGGTAAGAATAGGTACGCGTGTACGGAGAACAATTAATTAAATTCTTGCGGTAATGAATAGGGGTTACCGGATAATTTACTTAAAGCCGTGGTGGAATGAGGACCAAAAATGCAATTATGTAAAAAAAGCGATCCAATGCATGTTCAAAGCTACCACTAAATGGTGATTTAACTATGTATTGTGAATGAAAATATTTTGCGAACTCGAACTTGCGTGGTAGACTGGACCATAATCATAAAATAAGAGAAATTGATGGCCGAATCGACAGATTCAAAATGTCCTTCTTTCCTCATACAATTAGGGATATGAATAGCTATGAATATATCCAATAGTATAAATACAAGTGTATCAATGGATGTATGTTGGTATAAGGACTTTCAGCGGAGACCCAGCTAACAGCATGTTTTTGCATGCTTGCTTTGCTATTTTTTCAAATGGTTAAATTTAGACTAGAATGTACACAGTCACTTGTATTCCTCTTCTTGTTGAGAAAGGTGTCTGTGACCACCGAAATATTCAACTATACGTGTGAGTGTTCTTTTTCTGTGTCTCTATGTTTTATTTTCACACCTGTGATATTGTTTATTTTCCACGATTGTGGCTTCTCCCAAGACTTGTATATATATTTATTAATTAATATTTCCCCAACAAGCATGAGTTAGTGATGCTAAAAAATGTCTTATCCACTAATGACTAATGTACATATATTCCATAGTATTAGGCTCAACTACGTGGAAGTTGAATTTCGTAAATGAAATACTAACTTAGTTTCCTTCCACAGATTTATTTTCTTGGTACGACGTTACCCAACATGCATTAATTACATTCTTTAGTACTTACGATACCACTGAATAAGAAGTTACTATTCATGGCACGAGAGAGAGAAACTATAAATTTTACCAGCGTAGCGGAGGTGGCCGCAGATGAATGAAATACACAAAAGATTAGGGACACTCAATCAAAACCAATCCTAACCAGCAGAAGACTATCAATCAATCAATTTAGGCCACTTGATAATCTTATTTTTCCAAAGCACCAGCTAATTGCTTTCAATTAAGGCATGCCGCTGACTTGAAAACTCTCCTCCCTCTATGGATCACTATTTATTATTGCGGCAGCGTAGGCTTTCCCGATTACATTGTTTCCCTTTCCTATTGCCCTATAACGCACTGAGATACGCAAGTCCGATTCAAAGTACATCATCGACTGAATTAAATGTTTTCTCAAGAACCGAAAAATGAAATTTTATCGCCCCACGTGAAAAAAATACCCTTCGGCCATTAGGTTCACCATACTAAATTACACTGAATCGATCAGTCAATATTGTTAGCCTCAAAATATATTTAAGAACATGTGTATTTATAATTACAAAAACCCATCTATGATATACCAAACTGCTTATATTTCCATAATTATTCCATAATGATTGAATACTAAATTTGGCGAGTAAGAATTTTCCTCAGAGAGAGAAGAATCATGCCCGTATGTTTAGACGACAGCCGAAACAAATCTTAGGACTTGTGTGTTTAGTTATAAAGAGCAGTGCCGTACGGACGGGGGTGGGGGGTTAGGATTTCCCCGAACATTCCCGTAATTTACTATATTTTGTATATTTTGCACTAGCGTTTAGAATTCTGCTTAATGGGCTGAAAAATATAGGTAGTTAAATCGACTTCACGAAAGAGAAAGCTAATTTAATTTTTTTAGTGGATAATAATCTAAATATCCTTTTATAATGATGTACATAAATATTAATGAAACCCCCCACTAGGAAATCCTGCGTACGCCACTGATAAAGAGTAGTTGATTGTTTACGATAATACAAGATACTCATGTGACAACTTGTTATTGAGTTTGGGATGAAAAAACGTACAGCATTGTTTCAAAGATTACCAGGCCCAATCTGTATATGGAGCACTGAAGTCTATGGAATAACGGTCAGATATTTTTTCCTTCTGTACAAGTAACTGGGGAGTGGGTGCGTTTTCCAATTACTTCCTGGAGCCTACTGAGAGGACAATGATAATTGCTTTTGGAAGGGCCACCGATGGCGGAAGTATAGGTGCCAGAATAAAGGTAAATCAAAAGAGTTGCTCCCATTCGTTTTGGTCTTGTGTCCTACTTTACATCCTCCGGAAACAAACTCCCTCCAAAGTACAGAGATAAATTCAGTTTTTTTTTCGATTTTGCACACGTATTTTGATAAATGCACACATTATATACGCACTTATTCATGATATGATTTCACAATTTAAGGGTAGGAGGCATATTCAGCTGGCTCGATTGAATCCCACTCAGTAAACTTTAATGTTTCACCGTTAGTGAATCACTGCATAAGAATATCACACAAAGTATTGAGTTATAAAAATTTCGCAAATATAATTTTTTTCTTAACACATTAAAACGGTCTTTATGAGTCGTTTCTTGAGCTCAATTTTTCGATGAATGACAGGGCAGTGAATTATACAGCGTCCGACCACTTCCTGCGACAAATGCGCGATATGGTACCGTTCAGCGAGACTCTGCTGACGGCAGCTAGATAATATAATCAGAGCATAATAAAAATTTCCGTTGCTTGTATTGTACTCATACCACTCATTCTCATGTTGAGGCTTCGATAGTTACCTTTGGTACGATGCATTCGGGTACGGCAGCGCATTCGCCACCTCTCAAGCATTCAGGAAGCAGAAAGAATGGGTTTTATATTTTCCGGAGGTATCGATATAGATATCTCAACATATTCATACAGTCAATAAATCGTTTTTCTATATTTTCTTACCTCCGGTAATCGATATAATACTCATCCAGTACATTTTATGCTTTCATGATTGAAAACGTCAGAAAATATTTTAGGGACTACTGTAAATAAATTAAATCCCTATCCGCCGGTATACACAAGGTTGCGCTGGTGCAGGAAAAAAGGTTACTCGGAACAATCGTTAATGCTTCCCTTGTCATATTCATTCGCACACTTTCCCAAACTGCCGCAGCTACTCATTGACGGCTGGGTCGTTCGATATCTTGATCGTCTCCCTCTTTCGAATGGAAACAGTGATGTATCGATCCTTTCTATTCATGCAAAAACAAAAAAATGGTATAAGACTAACAACCCAAGACTTACGTTCATTGGCAATCAAAGTATAAAGCATTTAAATTTAAGATAGGAATTTAGCATTCCGTGAATTCCGTATTTTTTGTATGCCGATCGTGTCTTTGGAAACCAGTCTTGTTTGGCAAACAACAATATTTTTTCGAAGCATGTTTCATAATAATCTGTAATATTACTATTTTAAATTTCAATGCCAGGTTGAGGGACAACATTTATTATAATTGTTTATTAAATTACACTGGGATAGCTCCGGGAATTATCAAATAGGTATTGTAGTGAGTGTATTTTAACAGACAGCAATAAAATCTATATTGCAATGAAATTTCAAAAATATATCGACCTATATACGGTAAGTACTTCAGAATATACTAAGGGGAAATTCAAAATACACCGCTTCCTGATATATCGGAATATATTTATATACCTCTTCCGTAGCAGATGGCTGGGCCCGAAACATCGAACATAACAAGAGAAGCTCTGCTATTCGTCGATCGCAGCGCTCCCAAGCGAGTGAGTAGGTGAACTGGTGCTCCCCTTCCCCCCCACGGCGAAAAGGAGAGGGGACGCAGCCGAAGGCGCGTTGACCAGCCCCTCCTTCTTTCCCCCTCCCCCGCACCCCTACCCCCTCAAGAAGAGCGCCAGGTTCTCACTCCGAGTGTCGCCGCCGCACCGGGAGGACAGCACCAGAGCAGAATACACGCCGTGTCGCCCTCTTCCGAGCACCGCGCCCAGATCACCGCGGAAAAACAAGCGAACAGGTAAGGAAGCGCCGCGAGTCGGATATCATGGAATTTCGAGTCCGATTCTCCCGCACGAATCCGCCGAGAGGAAGCCCCGTTACCCGAACGCATTCGCTGACGAATCGATAGCGCGTGGCGCAGATGGAAAAAAATAACGAGAGAGAGAAGAGGAAGGCAGCCGAACGGAAAATATTACCCGAAGGATCGATCGCTCTTCTAAAACACGGACGACACCTCGGAGTCACTAGGTGTTTCTCCAAAGACCGGCATCCATTCGGATTCATCTCGCGCGCGAAAAGCGCTGGGGGCACGCCTGCGATCCGGTGGAAGGGCAAGTCAGACAAGTCGCCTTTTCAGACGGACGGACGGGCGACTGACCCCTTTGAGTACCGCCGGGCTGCACCTGGGTGGGGGAAAACTTCGCCGTGAGCACGCGGGAAACCTCTGGGATAAGTAAGAAGGGGTTGTCGAAGAAACCCTTCCGGGACGGATCACTCCTTACCCTCCTCTCGCCCGGCTTCCTCTCTCCACCAGCGCGCAGTTCCCTCGGTCGATACGCGCGTGTTCCGGCAATAGTCAGGGAAGTGGTGCGATGCTCCCTATCGATGGTCGGAGTGGTTTTTTTTAATGAGGGATCGACGTGCACTCGACATATTTGCCGGAGTGATAGGATGGTGTCCGCACGGGTGCGGATGTTCCGGGCCGAGATGGTGCAGCGATTTCGCTGTATGCGGAACTCTTAAGACGCCGGTCCGAGGCGAATGTCGATAAAGAGCAGATAGTGGATTTTCCTGGAACGGAGGCATGTTATCAAATGCGAGTGTGTACGTCCCGCTGATGGTCCGCAGAGCAGTGTTAGAGCACGCGGATCGGGTGGCAGTTGTTTTGGGAGTCTCGTGCGTGCAGGTGTGGAGATAGTGTGACAGTAATAGTTGATAAAAACGCCCGGGAAAGCTTCCACTGCACAGAATGATAATCAACTGCAGATTATGTGCATATACACGGTGCCCTGCAGGCAACCGCAAGGGTGTGTGGCAGGGGGTGACTCCAGACTAGGCATGCGCTACGTCGTAAACATAATCCAAGTGTAGTTGTTACGTCGTCAATTTTTAGAGTTTAATCTATTATATATGCCAGGAAAACAAAATAACTTAACGAGCAATAAAGCCTTTAATTCCAAATCATCAACATGTAAAACAAATAAACCTAAGCGCTTCGCTGAGACCATTGGTTAATATGAATTTGTGGTTACGAGCCTAAATACAAGGAAATATCTTAAATTTCTATTACTAGGCACAGTATTCTCTATGTCAAAGGGCAAATAGCAAGTGACATTTACTATGAAATGACATTTTAAAACTCACCATCAATCAATGTATCAAATTTTATGTCGCTAGGATCCTAACTAACCCAGTAATATTGAGTATGTGTTTACATATTCGGGAAAACAAATTCGCCCAGGAATTCCGCGGAAAAAACAATCTGTAGTTAAACTTTCGATCTGAAAGCGATTCAAAGCCTAATTTTTATAATTTTATACATAATGCTAAACCAATCATTGCACATTTTTTTACAAACCTAACTGCTCTTTGCTGCACGATATTCTAACCTAGATCAGCCGAATCCTTGTTACTAACTACACATTATATATAGAAGAGACGTAACAAGCGAGAAGTAACAAAGTTATTTCACCTACGCTACACATTTCCCAATTTACCGACGTATGCACCAGACGTTTGTCAGCGATTCCCTATCTTCATGAGATAACTTCCTGTACATAGCCAGGTCGTCAGCAAAAGACTCAAAACAATGGATCAATTATTCTTCCATGGGAAACGCACGATGAAACTGATGACTGCGTTGAAAGTGATACAATGTATGACAATAATTAATCCAGGCCAAAAATTTGATTTGACGATTGTTGCTTTATTTTATCACTTATAATTATAACTTGACGATGAATTTACCAGTCACAAACCCAAAGGTCGTGGGTCGAATCCCACCCAGGGCATGAGTTCCTAGGATCCTTATCCTAAGATTATGATGTTGGGTTAGACGCTGCGATGTAATATTAGCCGTCGGGGGACCTAGAGACTATGAATTTACCATGAGAAACTAAATCGAATACATTGTTAGAATCTAAGAACATGGTTTCAACCTCAGTATCATTGTTATCCGATAATGAATTTTTGAGTTCGAATAAAGCCGATTACGTCTCGCTAGATATACGCTTCGGGAATCCATGTAACGGAGCAAATTGAATACAGATACTATGTAACCTGCCGACCTCGGCTGTCTGGGCGGTAAAGAGCTGGCCGTGACAACCTTAAGGTGACAGGTTCAATTCATCCTTTGGCATGTAAGTCCCGTTAGAGTCGCCAGCTATTTGTGAAGTTATGTGCGAAATAACCAAAGTAGTTAGAGAACCTAAGACTAGAGTACTAATAAGGATACTGCTAAAGCGAGTTATAGTCAGAATCTTGACCTTCCTCTCGGCTGCCAAAAATGAAGTTAAATAACGACCCTGAAAATATACATTAAAAAGTTGGACAGAGTAAAATATTTATTCTGTAAGTGCTATGGTATTTATTCCACCGACATTATGATCTTAATGACTGTGTCCAGTGTCGTACCGACGGGGGGAAGGGGAGTTTAGGGGTTAAACCCCCCAAAAACATTCCCGTATTTTACTATTTTGCACTAGCGTTTACATTTTTGCTGATTAGGCCAAAAATATAGTTGAATTGTCTTCATGAAAAGAGAATGTTAGTTTAATTATTGTTTTCGTGAATAATAATCTAAATATAATTTTACAATGATGCACATAAATATTAATGGAACCCCCCTCCCAGAAGTAAATCCTGTGTACGCCACTGACTGTGTTATGAGTTGTTGCAAAATTTGTCTACGAGAAATGAGCATATTTCACAGTAATGTTATTCGGTGTGGAGACTGACAGCTAAGATAATTCACGCCATTTAGGATTGGTGGGAAATTGATCATCATCATAGGTCAAACAATCCTAGGATTGGTTTGACGCAGCCCTCCACTCGAATCTTCTATCGGCCAACCTCTTCACATTAACGTGCCTAATTCTTCTGGGAAATTGATACGAAGCTGAATTTTTGCTGGGGACGAGGAAGGGTGGAGGAAAACCCGGCATCAGAATCACCCAACCATTAACGAAAGGCGCCAAGAGGTCAACAGTTAATTGTTCCATCCGACGAATGGAGTACTGAGCTTGAAGTAGGAACCGGTATACCATTGTAAAATTTGCGCCGCTCCCGATATAAAAAAACCCTAAGAGCGGAAGCCAGTGTATAATCACCACTACAGTCTGATCACCCTAGATCACCCACGGGCCACATTGTTGCAGAGTGGTAGACGAGGCTTGTGAGGCGATTAAGTCTAAGATTATCTAGGAGAAAACGGTTAAGTGGATGGTTGCGGCATCATCCGCGAGGTTGAGCTGCAATCGGCACGTACGGGGAGGCGGGACGATCACGCCCCACGCGAGAAAGTCTCTCGATATAAACACGGGGCAAGGCGCCGGCGCCCCAAATGTCTCCTCGGGACCCATTCGCGCGTCGCTCCACTCACGGCGCGCCGCGGCGGATCGATTTCCAGGAGTCACCCACCCCCCGCCCTTTGCCACCCCTGAAGTTGGTCGGAGTGACTCGGGCGCCCGCGAGAGAACGCCACTTGCCCGACGGCCTCCGAAAGGAGGGTGAAGCTCCCTCATGGCACGAGGGCCGCTAGGATTTCCAGCGTCGGCACTGAACCGGCAACATCTTCGGAGCTCCCAGAGGCCGTCTCGAGGGTGTGTGGCAAAGTTTGGACCGGGGTAGCAGTACGCAGTGGCGTACGCAGGATTCCCTTCTGGGGGGGGGGGGGGGGCGGTTCATTAATATTTACGTGCATCATCATAAAATGATATTTATATTATTATTCACAGTCACAATAATTAAATTAACATTCTCTTTTCGTGAATCAATTCAACTATATCTTTCAGCCCATTAAGCAAAAATCTAAACTCTACTGCAAAATATACAAAATATAGTAAATTACCGGAATGTTTTAGGGGGGGAGGGTGAGTGGAAACCCTAAGCCCCCCCCCCGTCAGTACGCCACTGGTAGTACGACTAGCTTGGGTATTCAGGTGCTCCTACAGCTAAGGTTACACACATTGTACTGTCTCTCCTAAGATCTGAATCGTTAGGGACTATCAATTTATTAACTTACGCTATTTTTTTTTCTTTTTTCTAACCCCTTCCTCCCTTTAACGCTCCAAAATATTTTTTAATACCATCACCTAAATTACGTAACGCTGCCTATGAACCCTCAATTTTTCGTGAATGATTAAAAAAATATATAATCCACAAATACCTTATTCATTTCTTACTTCTACGATGTATTCACAAATTACCACGTGTATCATCATTATTATTTAAGCAAGTAACTGTTATACTGCATCATTCTCCGGACATAACGGAAGGATGGACTCCCTCCCAGTCGATAGTGCATTCTTCCCCCATTTAGCGTTACTTAGTATATGGACGGCCGACAAACAACATCCATGCCCTGGGCGAGACTCGAACCCACTACAGGGTTGCCTAATCGTCGCCCCAGCCTGACTGCGACGCTCGGAAAAGGGGAGAATCGCAGACCAAGCGTCGGTCATCGAATGAATGAACGATTGCCAGATGCAGTATCGGCTACATTTGATATTTGTTCTTTTGCATGGGAATAACTCCGTTATGTAAAGCCAAAGTTCGGAGCGAAGGGTTAATAGAAATCTCTAATTGAGTAGTATAGTACCTGTTGTTGCATGTTCATTTATTAATTAACCCCTTGCCACAGTCGAAAGGGTTGTAGGGGTACTCAAAAATGTAGATGAAGATAAATCGTGACCAAACATTCACTTGGTGCATGCTCTAAAAACGATTCCGCGAAGCCGTCGTGAGAGAAGTACTGGTGACCCCCTTCGACAGGGATCGAGTTCGAAACCCGGCAGGAATTTCATTGGAATTCATGCTTGGATGACGGGAGGAGAAAGCATTCGAAATACATTACTCCGTCCGTCGAATGGAACGTGAAGCTCTGTACCCCTAGGCGACTTGCATTAAAATCTGGCCAGTGCCGACGTCGGGTTTCCCATCTATCCTTCCTCCTTTCCCTTCCAATCCCATACTGGCACCTTTCCTCTCGGACCGAAACGCCTTAACGCACGGGAAAGACTTGTACAAACACTGATGATGATAAAGGGGATACCACGTGTTCCGGTAGGCAGTGGGGTAGCCTCCCTGAGGTTGAGGGAAGCCGCCGAAATATACATACATCACCACTTGCCGGAGTAACTCGCGAGTTGTAAGGTTACGAGCAGCTCGCAAAAGACATGATCCAGGTCACGCTGGAGGCAGTGACCTCACGTCTCATGGTGCGTCATAGGGTCACAACGTCACTCGCATCTCACTGGTCGCCGACGAGGAATCACGAGACCTTGCTGAGGCGTCCTGACCCCCTGCGAGCCTCATCGTGGGTGGAGATCGTGTAATTGGGTAGCCTTACCGTGTGGACTTTTAACTACTTCATGACCCACTGACAGGAGTGACAAAGGCGGGTCAGCCAATACGACTTGATGGCTTATGACCCTTGACTTTTGCTCACTGTGATTTTCGAGAAAGAAAAAAATTGTATTCTATCAGGGTCCATTCCGCCGTTTTCCCAAGTGGTTGTGAGAAATCTTAGGATGCAGCGTTCTTGTCAACTCCCTCGCCGAAGGCAGCGCATCTGATATTATTAGTATTTGTGCCCCTCCGCGCCAGATAGGTTTAGAAGACCACTGAATACTGTATTTGAGGGCGCCGAGTACGTGGTTTTCTTGCCTGAAATAAAGTATCGAATTTTCAGTAAGTCCTCTATCACGAAGATTAGGTTTGTCATGTACATGTTGTAATTCTTGAGAAAATTAATCTACTCTGAATAATAAATTGAATTCCTGCACATGACCTACTAACCTTGTGCGTATCACACAATCCCCCCCGCCAATTACCGTCAAACTCATAATTACCAAGTTTTCAAACAATAAAACTTGAAAATATATAACTTATCTACATGGAATGCTGTGCTATCCAAAATCACGCCATTTCAATGCAGTGCAATGACTAGGTAAGCCGCGATTGATTCCTGCTATCTATTGATGTTACCGACATGAATGACTTACATAACTTGCCCTTGAATCCAAATAAAATTGTTTCTCCAAAATGTTGCATCTCAGAACAGGGGTGCATCCACGACGCTGGTAAATGCGATATTTCCTACGCGACGTATCTTTCACATGACGTTCCTCTGTAGCTCCGCATACTTCCCACCTCACATTACGCATTCGGTATTCTACCCTCGTGGCCTACCATTTGAAACAAAACTGCATTAGCGCGAGGGCAAAAGAAGATCTGCGCCGGTAAGAGGAGTGTTCCCTCAGACTTATTTGAGGATTTGGACCTCAAACAGATGCAACAAGAAAATCGTTGCTAAAACTTTCGAGTTTAGTGTGACGTTGAATGATTTCGAAACCTTAATCAAGTGAGTAAATAGATGATTCCGCAGAGAAGGAATTCTTTTAGGATGAGAGTTTGGATAAGGATGGTGATGATGAGCTTGAATTGGCTCAATTATATTGGGGAAGACAGTACGGCTGGAAAATTCGGGAAGGGGGTATCAAGATAGGATGGATGGCGTAGAGAGAAGCAAGAAGCCCTTTTAGGGCGAAAAGAGAAATCTCATGCGTGTTTCACTGGCTGTGACAAGTGACCGTCCCGCACTTAAAGTAACTTTAGAACGGTCGGAGAGGGAAAAAGATTGGGACGGAGAAAGGCTGGAGAGAAACCCGGCGTCGGCTCTACTCAGAAAAATATCTACCACTGCCGGCACTCGAACCCGGGTCTTCGGAATGGGTCGCCAATTCTAAAGCCGCCATTCCAACCTGAGCCCCACAAGAGAAACGACAACGTTCGAAGGAGGATGAAGGGAAGAAAATACGTTAAGTCAGGAAGAAAGGATCTTGAATGAGCGAGAAGAGGAGAAGAGTCGCCTGCGTGAGTAGCCGAGAAGATTGAGCCGGGGGTCGAACTACTGATCTCAAACCGGTTTCCAGCGACTCATGAATAACGTAAACGTGCATCTACATAATATCCTTCGAGACACTGAAAGGGTGTGCGGCAAGGGGTAAAATACCACCGTACATTCACAACTTACATGCAACTAAGAAATGCTACTACTACTTAATGGAAACATGCTAGATATAAGAGTCACGCGTAGTGAAATGGTTAGTATCTACAAAGTAATGAAGTCATTACTGATTAGGCAGGCATTTTTTTAAATATATTAATTTATATTTTTCTAGCATGCAGAAATTAGTAATGCTAAAATATGCTTCATGCACTGAATACTGCTCTCAATATTTTACCGACCCTTAACACTTACTCATTATGTTCTCTCATAGTACACGGGTAGAATGCCATTGTAAATATTTCGGTACGGCACTCTCTCTATTGTGGACAAATAAATTACGAGCTATTTCCTTAAAATTCAGTGAGTGTAATATTGACTCATCTGCTAAAAGAAGAATGAAAGACGATGAATCCGTTCCATTCTCGCTAAGATTTGTAAATACTGGATAATTAATTTTTAATATTCTCACTACCTTAATGCTTGGCACTTTACCTACATAGAGATCACGGATTGTGTTCTTTTTTTATGTTAAACCTGTGTTCAACCATTTCTGTGTTGTAACTTATGTACATACATATGTAAAGTTCTCCGTCATAATGACAAGGGAGCGCATTGATCATATTTACCTACATACATTAACTCCATCAAGGTAAATTTTCCTCCCCATTTTCTTCTTCGTTTGGGGGCTAGTAAGTATCTGATAGGGCTATGGAATGTGTCTCAATTGGTAGATCCAAAATTACGTAAATGACCTAAGGCATCGATTGAACTCACGTTCAACTACTAAGTTACTAATTGTAAGTAATTATTTGGATTTTGTTTTCGTCACTAAGTATTTTTATTCCGTACATATGATAATTGTCTTTAACCTATTCCAACACCCTTTCGGCCGACAGTCTCTCTAATCTGGTTATTCTGACCAAACCTCACGAAATAAGAAGTTGTTCTTAATCTATTTCTAACGTCATCGGCAAACATACCATCTTCAAATTTACTTAAAATATTTAACCTCAATTGCAACTTCGTTCTGATATTAGCTCCCATCCTAACATAAGGGATCCACGTGTCTTCGGCTCTGACATTCAGCTTGGTAGGCGTGTCAGGCACAAATGAAAACTCAAAAATGGAACACTAAAGAGTGCATTTTTTTCTGAAACTTTCTGTGGAAGCGGAGAGACGGGAATGAGGGAACGGGTTAAAGAGAGAGGAGAAGCTAGGAGGTATCAGAGAGGAGGGTGGAAGGGAGTGAGAGGCTAGTGAAAGACAGATATATATATTTGTGTTAGTCGTAGAGAGGGCCTCGGGCAATGCCACAAGGAAACTGATGAAATTCAAAATTGGGGCAATGGAACTGGAAACCGAGATGATTAGTGAGTGGGTTAAAAATAAGAAAAAGTACTCCAGAGTGAAACTTAATAATGACCACCAGAAATAGAATCGGTTAGCCATGCAATCATCTGATGAAAATGATGTAGGGGAGATGAAAATGGATTAACGCAGACATAAAGTCCGTAAAAAAAGGAGCACAGGGTATTGAATAATAAGCCCAGGAGAAAATCCAATCGGGATAACAATTGAATAGAGGAGCGGATATATGACCGCATGTAGAGAAGAAGGCCAGTATTTCAAAAGCAGTAGTTTCGCCGGGAAATTAAAACGTAAAGCGATACCAAAAATAATAATTTGCTCAGAGGACCGAAAAAGAATGAATGATTTAAAGGATACGTCGATAAGCTTCGCGGTAAAAAAGATTAGTCCCGTTATCATAAGAGTGATCGAGATCAGACGAGCTCTTACGTACGTCGAGCAGTCGCCGTGTCGGAGGTACGTGGCGGATAGATAGCGGTGTAGCAAAAATAAATGCGAAAAATCGAAGAGCCACGCGGAGGAAATCAAAACCCGGAAGCAGGAATTTATTTGGGCTAACACATGAGGAAAACGTGCGGCCGGAAGACTTCGTTTAATGCATTCTGATTTTCTCGAAAAAAATAAGCAAGAGCATGCCATGGGCATTCGCTTAAATTTGTTCGCGGTAAGTTTTGAAAGGGTGGCCGGAGAGTAATTGCTACAGCTATATTTGGTTCGTAAGTGAAAGGACGCCAGTCGATTATGAGCGACTCAATCATGGTGAAGGGTGAATTGACTCAGGATGATGATGTATCGATGATCGTGCATCTATAAAATATTTTTATAGGAAACATGTGAAAATATTGTGCTAAAAATATCGATGAAGAACGGGAAGATCAAAGAAGATAAGAAATAAATAATATGCTAGGGTGAAACTTAATAATGACCACTGCCAATACAATGACCTAAAAACTATCTAGCAAACATATTTGAAGGAAAGGTCCAGGAAAAGGGAGACCATGGAGAAAGACCATAATAGCTGTTAATAGACGATGCCAGAATCATGAAGAAATGAAGAGGACAGCGGAAAACAAAGAAATATATTTGTAACATCAAGGCAAAGAAGACAACCTAAAGATGATCATAAAACATATGTACTACATTATAAATTGAAATAAATATACTATATTACTTCGTACTTATCATCATTAAAAAATTTGATTTTTTAACCATCTCTGAGGACTTATGCTATCTTCACTTTGTAATATTCACCGCGCAAGAGACTCCACACCGACAGGTATCGTGAATAACCATGTTAAGAACCAGTGACATCCGATAGTGACTGATTCCGCCAAGATTCAGTGTTTCCGAAAGAAAGGAGTGCGGACGGTGGTTGTCGGCGGATAGGAAGGGGAGGGGCGTGAATTCAAGGTCGGGTGCGCCTCGCGGGGGAAAAGCGAAGAGGCAGGTGAGTAAGCGAACCAGAGTCTACCCCATACTACTTCAGTCTAACCCCTCCCCCCCACTATTCGGTCGTTCCGCTCGCTGGCTGAGGTCACGGGGGACCCCGGGGCCGTCTCTCCCGCCCTCCTCCTGCTTTCGCCGACAAGAACAGAGTAGTAGGCCGCTGCCCCCTCATATTTCCGGGGCCCGCCTTGCCTTCGGAGAAGAGGGTGGAGTGCTGAGACTGGAGATTTCGAGCATGTAGTTGGTCAAGTCGACAATTCGCCGGAGAGAGGCGATGGAATGCGATTGGAATTCGACAAAATATTCAAGGTCTCGGTGGGGTGTTTCCAATCTTTTTTCGTAGCGCAATCCGGAGTTATTTTAGGTTATCCAATTCCGTCGCTTTCCTTTCGTTGGACTTTATTATAGTCCCACTACTGCCTGCATCCGTGGACGAAACTGAAAGCACGCCCGTCGGGTTTACCCTCGGCACCAGCGAAAGCTTGTTGGCCTTTCCTTGTTTTCTTTCCGCTTTCATCCCCTCCTCCTGTCAATAGCCCTCCCTCCCCCTTCCAGTTCGCCGAACGCCTCTACCCCTTCCCCCCCCCCACAGCTTCCTGTTCTCCCCGCCCATCCACCGCTTCTCCATCAACAAAGCACCCTCAGGCAAACTCATCCAGTCCTTTCCCATCACGTTAGAGAGAAGGTCCGCACCATAAAAATGAAGCTAAACAGTCGGTACTCATCGGAATAAAATATCCAATAAATCAGAAAAGGGTTATCGGCATATAAAACTCCGAATAAGAGGGAAGTTAAATACTTATATCATAATCAATTGCACCTCCGGTTTTGTCTTCTCTGCTGCTATTGTCGTCCCTGCTATCTATCGTAACCGATACACGATGGGAGAGCTGCGTCAAAGCAATCTTAGGATTGCTGACTTGAGATGATGCAATAATCGTGAGAGAAGTGTCATGCTCCCTCAGTAAGAGTTTGCGAAGACGTGGGAATTGATGAGGAGTACATTGATTTAAGCCTCTGATTTAATGTGTAGGGATGTTAATATGGTGGCTACAGTACTGGCTTCCCATCTCGAATTCCCGGGTTCGAATCCCGAGCGTGGCATAGCTTTCTCAACGGTTAAACGATCCCTATTTAAGTGTTGTGGTGAGGGCACTTTAAAATCAGTGCTAATGTCGTCGGATGGGACACTAGCAGCTTTTCGTTAAGAGTATGCTGATGCCAACGCCGGCTAAGCTAAAAAATTGTCTCCTTGGCATCTTTCGTAAAGAGTAGTCTAATGCCAACAACGGACTTGTCTCCACTCTCTTCCGCTCCCTTCTCTCCAAATACCCAACCATCCTTAATGGCTCAAATGACCTTAGTTGTCGTATGTCTCCTCCAATAATAGCAACAACGGAATGGAACCGAACAAAGTGAAGGGTTGCGTAGAGTAATTTGGATCCCCTAGCATCTTGAGGAAATAGGTTGAGGACAAAAGTAAGCTACTAAGACCTGATCGTGGATAAGGATGCTAGTGAGTTAGTTCGCGGGGAAGACAAACGAAGGCGTGGTGGATGTAACGGGAGGGGGAATATCAAAGGTCCGGGGCCAGCTCTGGCCCCGGGCAAAGGGGTGAACAGACCGGTAGGACAACGCGTATTTGAGCGAGGCCGCCCGGGTTCGGCCGCGGGGGGGAGAGATGTGGGAATGTGTTCGGCGGGTCGGAAGAGGGGCGTGGACCACTCCTTCCCTCCGCGCTGTCACGCGATGCTGCCGTCTTTTGTCTAGTTCACCCCTTTGCCGAAATCGCAATGCCATCACCGGAGCGTCACAATGGGTTTTGAAACCGTGGAAAACAACGTCCGGGCGTACCGAGGGGGACAGAGCGAGCGGAGTCGGAGCATCGAAGTAGATATTAAAAATTCCGAAGCTTTCAACGAACAATACTAATAGCCAGGTATTGCTGAACGCGATTTCTGGCCTTCATTATTGCCAACAACGGTCAACATGCATTTCTGTCGGGTAGATCTTGCGAAACGAATTGCTTTATTCGTACTCAACAGATTAGTATCCCGTGGAAGTATAGCCCCAGGTTTTTAAAAGGCATAGATTAAAATTAGGGATGGGTCGGTTCGGTTCTTCGGTTCTCGGTTCCACCGGTTCTTGAGCTTAGAACCGGAACCGAGGCCAAAAATAATCGGTACCGAAATAATTGGCGCGAAAACCAGTTTGAAACTTACTCACACTCCGAAAGTGGAGGCTTCACATTAAAACCTGGTGAAATAGTGTACATAGATGCTTCAAAGTCGCGAATTATTCTAATTCAGTCTCTGATGTTGATTATTGATTACCGTATCTTACCATTGAGCAATGCAAAGTAAGTGGTAAATTAAGAACCGGAACCGAGAATCGGAACCGAGAACCGAAGTAAAGAACCGAACCGGAACCGAAAAAAAGTGGAACCGACCCATCCCTAATTAAAATGCTTCATGGAAAACTGATTTAGAAGTCGGAAACCTGCGGGGTAAATGAAAACGTCATATGCTGGATTAAAGAATCTTTAACTGGGAGCCAGCAAATGGTAGTTATACAGGTATATTCAGGTACATTCAACATGCAAATACAGGCAATCCTGAAAGGGTACCTAATCCTCCAAAAATTATTTGATTTTGGTTGTGGTTCTATGATTCGTTTCCTTTGAATTATCTTGGAGAAATGAACACTTTCTCATTATTAACAAAACAGAAAAGTCACATCGGAGGAAGCTTAAGTGGTTCCCATCTACTACATACATAAATCACAAGTGACTTTTGACCGAGAAATATAAAAATAAATCAATGATTTTTATCGTGCTAGGAAATCAGAGGATTTTGTAGCGAGTTAGGAAATTTTGCAGAAATGTTTCGGAGCACTAATTGAAATAAACAGTGAAAAGAATATTAAGAAGTTGGTAAAGATAATGATCACGTAGTCGTGGATCCTGCTCAACAAACCTGTTTATTATTTATATAAGTAAGTATTCAGACTCTACTCAACCAACTATTTTTTGATTTATTAAAAAAACTGCTCTGGTTTTCTTTCTACGAACTGGTAGAAAAGCAGTGCTCAGCAACAGAGGCATCTTATTTTCTCTGATGTCCCACATTGGTACATCTCGCGATTAAATACATGTTTGCTGGAGCGTTTAAATTAAAATATGAATTTTGCTATCAAGACTGATCAATTTGACGAATTTCGCCACCGGATTTTAAACCTATATAGCCATGCAAGTTTTTTTTTACCCTCGGAAAGACAGCTAATTAAGTTATCAGTACTGAAGACGTCAGATTGTGTGTCTTTTGCCGCTCTATGGAGAATAAAGATGCTCTCTATAGCGGACATTTTAGAAGCTCCTGTCATTTACCCAAGAGAAAATACAACGAAGAAGTTCTTAAATTCTTGGATTTAATCCTTAAAAAAATATCTCAGGGCTTTTTTTAATCTCCGTCAAGAATGAAAGCTGTTATCGTACCTCTCAGTCATATTATTCGATCGTAGAACTCAAAAGCATATTTGGCTCAAGTCATCTCTCGTCATAATGCCGGCTCTTCAAATCGATACAACTCAAATTTAAAAGAAAAAGAGAAATCCTGAATATGTATAAATGTTATTTTAGTGAGACAACTCTTGCTCGAAACGTCTGTAGTGGTTTCTATCCACTCATAAATAAGGTATTATACTCTTCATAACTGGAATTTAGATCTTAATTAACATTGTTTTCCTCAATGAGCACTTCTGCAACAACTAAAATGCTAAAGCAAAATTTCCAGAGAAAATAACAACCACATTGACCGGGACTCGAACCCGGATCGACCGATTTCGATTACTTTAGCCAGATCGATCTTTAGCCGATTAATTTAATACTTTAGCGATCGACTGATTACTGTACCCAGTTAAGCTACCTAGGCGTCCTTCCCCGTGGATTTATTGACCGGGATTCCGGATTCGTATTCCGATCGACGTTCATAATGCATGTATTTTCCAATAGAAATATGTATTGCTATTGTGCACAACAGCGGGGTAATTCCGCTTTGTTTTTCCCTGCTAGTTCAAATTCCTTTTATTAACCAAAGAGCTTAAAATTGGGCCACATACGATTATTTTCGTTTACCCTTTGCATATTATTCATTTAAAATCATTCATATTATGATTATAGGAACGGAATTAAATTACTAGTTCTTACAGTATCCACAAATATATTTCGACCAAGACGCTTTTCGACGCATTGCGCCATTATCGAGTTGATAATGGCGCAAGGCGTTGTAGACAGTATGAGTACTCGTTTCCAACCCGATTCAATTCTGTCGCTGTTCCTATTATTGCAGTGAGCTATAAAACGCTAAGTGCAAGGGGTAAAAATCACTGGGGAAGGAGAAGAAGAAACGGATGGTTTGGAACTGGGTCAGGGTGGTGATGCTCCTGATGCACACGAACCTTTTCCCTGCCGGCCGCGAAAGACAGGCAGGTAACGCACAGGCCAACTAAAGGTGGTGCGTTCGACTCCCACCTCCGGCATGAGTGTTGTGCCTGTATTAAGTGCTCGCTCTTTGGTTAGGCGGAACAACATTAGCCTTAGCCGTATGAAGCAACTATAACGTTAGTATATTACTGCCTCTTCCCTCCTTAGTGGCATCGATCGCACTAGTGAGGTCTTTATTCCCATCATTTCAAAGCGAGATAACTTCTTTACGTATAATGCACGAGCAGTGACTTGGAATAAAATAAATCTCACCAAATTTAGAATATTTAATGCCCCAAATACCGTACATCTTCCCGAAAATGTGTTCACAAATTGGGTGGCATTTTCCCAGTACACGATGCAAAGAAAAATCGAAGTTTAACCACATAAATAAGGCCAAGAATGTGATGAATATCATAGAATGCCCTAGATATCACTTAGCACCTTCAAGGGGAGTAGATCGAAGGGAGAGGAACGATAATCACCTGGGACAAACCTTACAGGGCCAACCAAAAATAGTAAAGATTATGATAGAGGATGATGCAAAGGATATAGCTTTCTAATCATACACCACACACATAAATATATGGAGGGTTGCAGGCCAACCGGGAAATGCCCCAAAAAATTGTGATCAGCCTGCTATTTAGACTTGGTACCCAGAATTTACCATCGACGGGATTTTCAAAGAGGATATAAGATTACACAAAGGAAAAATATTTTTCTTCAAGCTTATCCAAAAGTTGTAGATAGGGATAAAGTGCTTTCGACTAAAATACAGCTTACGGCACACGTCCTTTACATATGAATACCTTGTTATTAGCACCTATTTCATCATGTTTCAAGTACTCATTGGCATTTTTTACATTTGCTTTCGAGTACTCTCTTGAAACTCGCACGCTGGTGTATTAGCGAATGAAACGGAGATTGGTCCCATTTGAGGCGCAAAAGGGAGAGTCACATTTCAAAACCTATCCACGTTTTTCCAGGAAGCGTCTCGCACCCCGGCATGACCAAAACGGGAATTTAAAATAAAAATAGCGTATTATTGATTTCCAGCTAAATTTCCCGATTTTCGGCATCAAGTATTCAATCTCACGAGGATTTAAAACTTGGGAGGAGGAACCAGCTGACCGAGTCATCCCGAAAATTGATATACAGAGCGAAGAATACAGTAAAAATAGTAGATAAAAATATATAAAGATACTGATGCGAGAAAGGGGACGTCCATAAATGACGTAACGCTAAGGGGAAGGGAGTAAGAGTTACGCCAAGAAGAATGCTAAACCCTTTCGAGATGACTTGAAAGGTACTTAGATGTAGAAGAAGAAGAGTAGGGACACTTCATCAAAACTTAGCCTCTTCTTGGTAGAACACAACCAAGCAAACTCCAATGCGAGAGATAAAGACCAGCCGGAGGAAAATGACTATGGAATGACTTATTTGCTGTCGCAATGGCACCACTAATTCCTCCATTACAGCAGACTCATGTAAGCGTAACGACTAGACTTCCTTGCGGCTCCGAAGTTTATTCTCTCTCTTAAGGGAAAGCATCATCAGCAGCAGCACCCTCGAATATGCCGCACACGCAAAATCGAAACAACGGAAGTGCAAAGAAGTGGAAAAGGAAGGAAAATTTACATAAAAATAATATTTAAACCTCTTTTCAACCCGATTTACGATCTCGTAGACAAGGTATAAATCGCTAAAAATATAACCCAACGTCGTGTGAAATTCATACATCATTCTCGAGGGACCAGTTTCTTTCCCTTCCCCACCGGTGGTTTCCAGAAAAATCTGGTATCCTTAGAGTCACTTTAGCTTGTGTTTGGCAGACGGAAACAGAATAAAAGTGTAACAAATCTCAAGTAACTCATTTATTTTGTACTTCAATGAAAAGCTATTAAGTCCTGTTGGTGACCAACAGAATGAAGTGTCATTCTAATGTTAGCCGTTGGCTTGAATACATTTCCTTGATGTATTTTCTCCATGATAGGTTCGTATTCTGATGAGGTTTTGCTGTAATTGCGATTACTTTTTTTTACCTCGATTGGTGTGCTTGCAGTGTTCTAGTAGAATAGCCTTCAGTTTACAATGTTTAGGAATTTTTCTGTCTCTAGCCCTCTCTCTATTGAAGAAAATAAAACTCCAACGCGTGATTTTGTGGCAAGGACTGATCATATTGTGAAAAAATATTAAAGATAGTGCAGGTCATACGAGTTATTTAAAACGCCTTTTGGACTCGGCGCATATTTCGGGATTTAAATTCGAGGTCCTACTCCAGGAAGAGAAAGGACATCTCCTCGACGCCCTTGGACGATGGGAACTCGAGTACCGTAAGAGAATGAATTCTGAGCTCATTAATGCACCTGCGAAAAAACATTCAACACTTCGACAACATTCAATTTATTTCCTTTTCTACGCTCCATAGCTTGAATCAACCATCAATCCTAAGGTCTTCCTAACCCTATTAATAACCGTAGGACCACAAACCCCACAAAGTAATACTAATTCTGCTCAGACATAACTATGCATGTCATCACTTCCTCCAGTCTTTCTCCATCTTCTATACAATGGTATGAAATTGTTCCAGAACTTTTTGACGACATAATCGGAAAACGAATTTTGTGGTTTAATATTTAAATGATTTAGCGAGCACAGTTATGGCAGTGTTGGTAAGGTGCTCGCTTGGCAAACCAAAGGTTGCGGGTTCGAATCCAGGCATGGGTGTGGTTTGCCTCAGAATTGAGGAGTATACTATAGTAGACAGTACAGTATAACCAAAGCAGATGGAGCTCAATAGCAATATTTCCACTGAGGATCACGTTAAAACATAATACTACTACTTCCTATGATCTGTTTTCTCGACCTTTTATTTTAATATACATATTTCTTCATAATCAGGAGTTCAGGTCAATAGAATAAAAAGGTCAAAACTTTTGCCGACGTTTCGGATATTTATGTATCCATCTTCAGGGCTTTCAAGTTTTTAGGCATTTTATTTTAAAATTGGTATTTTATTTTAAAATAAAATACCAAAAAACTATATTTATGTGTCCATCTTCAGGGTTTCAAGTTTTTTGGTATATTTATTCTAAAATTGGTATTTTATTTTAAAATAAAACAAAAAACTTGAAGCCCTGAAGATGGATACATAAATATCCGAAAAGTCTGCAGAAGTTTTGACCTATGTACTGTAATTGATCAAAGCTTCCGATTATAAAAAAATAGCTATATACTACAACTTCCTGGAGAGTTCTGGGTTTTTCATTTTTTCCCGAAATAGTAACTGTTAAATGCTCTATATATCGCTTTGTTTCTGCCATAGCGCTAATCCATTCAATTTCGTCTTTCTCGCAGATTCCTCTACGCTGCTGCAGCTAGAGTCGATCGCCGCCTTCCAAGACAAGGAGCCGCCCCCATTTCCCTCCCTCCCCGCCTTAGGTAAGCACCCACTTGCGCCCCCGGCGCCCGCTAATACCAAAGGCGCCCGCCACTCCGTAAAAACGTCCACACCCGAGAGCCCTTCGGTCAGGACAGGCGCCCCGACGGGCGAAGACCGGCAATGTCCGAGAAGATGTATTACTGGGGCCAGGAGAAGGAGCCCGTGGACCCTGAGCAGACTTTTATCGAGTTCTCGGCCAAGCCCGCCGTAGTTGTTGTGGAACCGGAGGAGGAGGCGGGCTCCAAAGAGGCGGGTCCCGAGGAGGCCCCCGATGGGCCTTGCCCTCCACCTCCGCCCCTACCCCCCGCGGGCATCCGCGCCCCCGTGGCCGTGCCGCGCCGCGTGCAGCAGCTGCAGCAGCAGAGCCACCTGTCGCCGGGGTCGGCGTCTTCCCTGCGTCCCGTGGCCTCCGCCTGCAGCCTCCCCGGGGGCGAAGGTGAGGTCATCGGAGAGGCGGCCACGCTGGACGACTCGGACCGCGGCGGCTGGGGCAACAAGCTGGACTTCCTCTTCTCGTGCATCAGCGTGTCTGTCGGCCTCGGCAATATCTGGCGCTTCCCCTACCTCTGCTACAAGAACGGTGGCGGTGAGTAGCTGCCCAAGCTGTCATTTTCGTGGGAGATTTTCCACTTTGATTTGGCAGCACAATTGCAATTCTAATGCTCGGTTCCATACCGTCTGCTTCTATATCTTCATGAAATTGTCTGAAGACAGGAATATCAGAATACCAATTACAGTAAGGAAATTATATCTCCGAAACTGGTTTTTCGGCTGACTTAGGCAACCATCTACGGAGGTGAGAATAGGTGTTAACCTACCGAGGGCTAGGTCACTCTTAACCTAGCCTTCGGCAGGTTAACACCTATTCTCCTCCCCGCAGATGGTTGCCTAAGTCAGCCGAAAAATCGATTTCGGAGACATAATTTCCTTACTTTAATTGGAATTCTGAATTTCCTGTCTTCGGACAATCTCACTGAAGCCAATTAGCAACTCACCTCATTTCATCTATATCTTCATGGCGTGAAAACTGCCGTGGATATAGTATTTAACAGTCAATGATCACATCATACTATCCGATTATCTGATGTGCTTTAAAGTTATTAGTAGCTATCCATGAGGTGACACACAGCTAATAAGGGTCAATATGTTCGTAAATTGTGGGATATGTTCGTAAATGGTGATAGGTTCGTAAATGGGTGGATCGGGTTGATGTGGGGGCTAGAGTACTGACTTCCTGAGGACATGGGTTAGAATTCACGGCAGTGGCAAATTGTTCCGTAGTAAACCCGTCCCTACGTGAGTGCCTAGTGGAGAGCACTTCGAGTCCAGTACTTCGTTCGTCGGAGAGGACGTTAAACTGTGGACCCCTAGGCGACTTTCACTTTGAGTAGGCTAATGCCGACACCAGGTTCCTCTCCACCCTTTCTCCGATCCCTAAAATATTCCTACCCCTGCCCACCTATAATTAATGGTGCAAATAACCTAACCTGTTGGTCGCCTCCCCCGAATAGAAAACACACGAACTCGTGACTAGGCAGAGTTAGGAATGATTCAGAGGACGGCTGAAGTGAGGAGAAAAATCCTGCATCGGCCCAACCTCAACGAAAGGTTGAGGTTAGGCTGCTGCTAGGCGCCGAGAGGTCCCGTCCCATTCGTCGTTCGTAGTACTGAGTAAAAGTGGTGCTAACAAAGTACCTATGAGGGGGTCGGTAAATAAAAAAAACCTCTGCCACTGCCGGGATTCGATTAGCCAACTGAGCCAGCCAATTATTTGAAATAATTGTCGATGTTATCACAAAGGCGACCGAAAGCTGAGATAATTTGGAAGGTAATTGGATGAAGGTAGGAATTTCCCATGGTAAGGAGGAAGGGTGGAGAAAAACGCGGTATCGGTATTAGCCAACACTTAACGAAAGATACCTAGGGTTCTATGGTTTAACTTCCCATCCGACGGACGGGACTACCGAGCTAGATATAATCTCTACATAGTTCTCAAGTAGGGACCGAGAAAGCAATGAAAAATCTCTGCCCTAGCCGAAATTTGATTGGCCGACTGGGCTAGCCAGATAACCGTAGTCATCAGGGGAATCGTCCCGAAGTGGCGCCCCTTGGCCGGCGCCAATCGTCATCTCCTCCTCCCACTACACCACCGCGCGAACGTCACGCCGGTGGCGTCGCCCGTGAGCGCAATATGGCGCGAGGCGCTCTCCACGCCAAAGGAGGGCGGGGGTTGACGTGGTCTCCCCCCTTCCCCCTCGGGAATAGCACCGCCCTTCTCTCCTGGGAGCTATTTATTTCTCTCACTCGCATTAAGTGCTCGCCGCGCCTTCGCGGAGGGTGCCGCATGAATGAAAGTGTGAGAGAGATAGAGAGAGACGGAGAGGGGTCGCGGAGGGGGCAATGAGCTTGTCGCTACATTCTACGGGAATTCAAGAGGACGAGGGGAAAAAAATAAAATAGCAGCGTCGGGGATTCGGTCGGCCGCGAAAAGTGCGTGCGAGGATGAGTTCGTCTATCTCAGCGCCTTTGAGACCAAGCCTCGATGGGGTGAATACCCCAGCTGAGCTTTGTTGTATAGATAACAGGACGCACATAAAATTATGTCCATCGTCAGCAGACATTCCGCAAGCATATGATAGGCCTCTAAACAATTCCCTGACCCTATTTTTACATGTGCCTGGAAAACACGACGCATGTAAAAATATACTCATCGTCATCAAACATTCAGCCACCATATTATAGGCCTCTGAACAGTTCCCTCACCTTACTTTCGCTTGCATGATGACCTTGCACCTACGCTAGAAAGTATGATGAAAGGCAGACGCATGGCCAAAACGTTTTTAGCTAGCGTGCCTGGGATAAGCGAAATAATTGTTGGTGGAAGTAAGGAAGCAGAGTAGGCGAACAGTTCAAGTATTTAACCCTTAGTGAGTGATGTTACAGCTCGATCTAGACGGTAGAGAACTGCGTATAAAAAGAAGTGGGAAGAAATAGATAGGGTATTTTTTAAATCTTTCAAGAAGGAATGATGAGAGAATAGAAGCAAACTGTGTAGGCAAAAGAAGGCCTAAAAATTATAATAAATCTGTAACAACGTACGTAGGGTACGTAATTTACGTAGGGTATTAAATCCTACACTATAACATCGCTAATATAAATATACCTCACACAAGATTAATTATGACATGAAATATGGAATAGTAGACGTGCGAATTATTAAAATTCTCCAGTTTTCCGTTTTCCTGAAACATAAACGCCGATATGGGGTCCCCTTCTTCAAAGTTCACCTTTGCTCCTCCTTTCTCCTTTCACTCTTCTACTAGATTGAATTATTGAAGCTAGTGGATTGAATTTTTAGTTGCCTGGTTGTAATATATTTAGGGAAATGGTATATTTTATGCGATAAAACAAGTGGGTGCAGATCAGTGAGACTTTGAGAAAGGATGTCTTACCATCACAGGTAATATAAAAATAGCAGCCGCATCAAAATAGCTGCCAGAGTTCATCAACATGTATCTGGGGTGAATTTCAACACATAAATCTAAAATCGAGTCTTCCTGAAAAAATAATGAGTCTTTCTACAGAGCAACTTGTGTTTAAATTAGGATTGACTTATTGGCATCACCAAGATTTCAACTGAAGCAATGGATGAATAATAAATCAACGGTACAATCATAAAACTCATATATCAGGACTTTATAAGCTATTAAAAAAATATAACTAGACTAAATTGCATAAAGTATAATAATATTAAATAATACAAAACGCTTTATTTTTTCACGTTATTCTGGGGGATTTTGCATTTGTAACTGTTTTCAGATTTTGCATTTTTAACTGTTTTCAGCCTGTTTTTCTCCCCTTTAATTTTCTTGGCGTAAGAAATGTCGCAGGCAGAATCCATGCAAGGGGCGTCAATTATTTACATCTTCATCGAGTCTAATTAATTTTTTCCATGGAAATATATTAAAGACGTAAGATAAAACAGAAAGCACTCGTATGAATGCTCGTTTGAGCGTTTTCAGGCGCGAAGCACCATAACCTTCTAATTACGGCTCTTTCCACCGCTTAAATTAACCAAAATGTGGGCCCTGTGATGAATTTCGCGCCCCCTTGTGTTCGGAGTTACGAGTTAAAAATACGTGTACGCGCCGGCGCTTTTAGACTCGTCTTGGCGACGCTCCAGGATGAGTATAAAGATGCTCCACTTCCCACGACAGACATGGCGAGGCGGTCCGGGCGGCAAAACCTCCCCGCGACCTCTGCAGACTTTCCACGATTTCAATGTCAGCATCAAATTGTGTACGTGACCACACATTTCAATCAATTCTTACAATCGCTCAATAATGATTGAGCGATTGTAAGAATACTAGTAAATAAAAGTTGACTCTTGGGTATTTTCAGACAAACTTCTCATTATATTAGCACACTAAGATGCCTCTCTCGAGCTCTCGGAGACTTTTTTCATCGTAGCGGCTGGTGAATAATTCAGAGGGTCATTTTTCAGCAGGAAACGAGTTTTCAAATAAACCAAGATGAACTTCTCATCGAGCCAGATGGTAAAATAAACGGTCTCTCATCCGATTCGGGCGATACGTACACACAATTTAACGTTTTCACTCAGAATAGGTACATTTAGTTCGTGAAGAACGTTCTCCTACAACTACAGAGTGCCTTCCAAGTCGCCTCGATAGTATGAGGCAGATGGTTAATCATCACCAAATAGCACTAATACAACTATTCTCAAATACCGCGACCAACAAATTTTTAAAAACATAACGAAAATGTCTGTGGGAATTACCCACTTCAATGACACAAATTAAATTGTTCCTTTCTTACGGGGACGTGTTGAAATTATCTGCATTTAAAGCTTGGCACTTGATAAACTCCGTCAGCAAGGGGTTTTATTATTGATTTTATGATATTGACTCATAAACTTTTTCCCAATTAGAAACGCAAAACAAGGAAGTGTGGTCACGAGTCATTTACGGTGGCTGCACGAGTGGCCACTGACAAATTTTTCTGCGACCCAATGCACTAATAGAATAGGGAAATGTGTCAGTCATGCACCAAGCTCGTGCAACTAAATGATTTGTGAATAAGAAGGATTGCGATTCTCATTAACAGGCTATACGATTTTTTTAATGTAAGTAGGTATAACTACCATGAAGAATTGAAAAGCAGAGAATATGAGTAAACATATTTAAGAATTTTTTCCACCAGAATCAAAGACTATACTTCGTACACTACACTAGCCAATCCGATTACTATGTCTCCTATTACCTCTTCCGTTCGCAGGAAGAAAGGCATTTGAAATTCATCCACACGCCAGCCTCTAATTTTGTTCCCATGATCAATCGAGCATAATACACGGGCGTTCTCAAAATATCTCTGACGCAATCGGAGAACAGATCGAATTCTAATTTACTTAAAATACCCACGCTCTGACAGCTATTCTCATCCTAGTTCTTCAGGTGTACCCGGACTTCCCCTCAGGCAAGCATCCCGTAGCACCACCTATGTGGAATAAGGAACCATCCGTATATTACGTAAATTTCCTTATTTTCACTTTTATCACCCCCCTCCTCCCCCAATGCTCCGTAACATTCTTTAAGAATTTCCACCCCTTAATTACCTGAACTCTCTCATTTTTGTAAGTGATAAAACAGATTTCATTTAAAATTACCCCGTTTATTTCTCCGTGTGGGTCATCCATATATTACGCAACGCTTATTTGCAACTTTTTTGACTCCCTCCACCCCCACCATAATGCAGTGTAACATTTACCAAATCCCCCCAAATTACGCAACTTAATGAACCCTATCCCTCGAATCTCTTAGTAAATACCTTACTGATATCTAAATACTATTATTTATTCACAAATTATTGTATGATCGCATTCCAACTTTACCCAATTACTCACTTATCCTAAATAATGCAAATGACCTTGGAGGTGGTGCGGTGTCTTAAGAGTACTGGCTTCCCATTCCGAGGGCCCGGGTTCGAATCCGGCACTGACATATTTTCTTCGTTGGTATACCGATCCCTACTTGAGTGCCTTGTGGAGAGTCTATTAATGGGACGTTAAGCCTCGGACTTAGCGCCTTTCTTTAAGAGTAGGCTAATGCCACCGGGTTTCTCCCCACCCTTGCTCCGTTCCCTGAAAACTCCTACAGTAAACTTCCGATTATCCGTGCGCGCGTTATACGGGCTGCGGATTATCCGTGCACGTCTAATCTATTTTGTGTATCGGTAGTGGTCTCAAAGGTAAGTAAACTTTTGTTATTTTCCTCCAGTCCCGCCTTCCACTGCGGCCCTACCGACTGGTCCGATGTCTTACGCCAGGCTTCGTGCCGCCACCCGAGGCTTACGAACATTTAATTGCATCCGGGACAGCCCTACCGGATTCTTTTTTTTTTGTAATAAAATGCTATTATGTGCAGCGAGGATCTTTTCATTGGCAGATTGTTTTATTTTCTTAGGGAGTTTATTTATTCTGGTGGCGCACTCTAGAGAGATGAATTCGGAAAGAGCCAAACGATGGATTACCCGTGCACCTTTTACCAGTCATTAGCATGGAAAATCGGGAGTTTACTGTGCTTTTACCCAGTTGCCCACCCATCCTCTTGGGCGTTCATGACCTCAGTTGTCGGTCGCCTCCCTGAATAATTATTACTACAACGGTTTAAACAATCGCATATGTAACAAATGCTAGACTAACTCTACGTTCATCGCGAGCTGTATTCTGCCAGCGCCGCTTATGCTTCTGGGGTTATTAAAAGACCCGTTGTAATTTCCCCGGCTCTAAAACGGGTTAAACCCTCGCAAATTTCGTTGCGTGTTCATTAATGGAGCGTTGTCAGTTAATGTTACTATCACCCGCTAATTTCACTTTCTTGAAATAAGGTTAAACCTTTTTCCTAGGCATCCTGAACCTTCGTTTCTATTTTTAAATATATTTTCACAGTTTCAATAGAGTGATCAGTACCTAGTACTACTACTATGATCACAGAGAACGTGTTAGCTATCGTTAATTAACTTTTTGAAATGATATATAATGATGTACAGAAAGTGACGAAAACTAGGTCAAGCTGTCCTTGCACAATATAACTTTTTGACGCTATGGATCTTATAGTTTGATACAAAGTACACACTGGATGAATGTATCAGAGTGGTGTTTTCATGATTGTGGTACAGTTAGTGATAGTCAAAAAATAACTTTCAAAATCAGGGACATGAAATCTATTTATTTATATGTTTCTGGCATGTGTCCTTCTCTTGTTTCTCCTGGATTTGTCGGAAGTCTGCGGATGAGGAAGGGCGTAATAATGGTTTTTAATTTGAATGAAACAATTTACCTTTGTGTCTGTCAAAACCATTGTTGGTGATGTTAATAAAGTATGAAAATAGCACTCTTATTGTTAGATAACAGTAGTGGATTTTATTAAATAATCATGAACTTAAGCACTATTGACATAATAGGTAGTTTATCTGAGCTGCTAAATGCTAAAACGAGGGACTGAATTGGCACATAATTCAAAATTGTTGGCTATCTTCCGTAGCTAAGGCACTGAGAATAGAGGTTTTAATTTTGTATGTGTCAGTATTCTTTGCTAAAATTAGATTCAAATTTTCCCAAATCCATTAAATGTTCTTCGTTAAGTGTAGTAGAGTTTTCACCAAATAAACTACCTAACAAGCTTATGCTGAATCCAGGCACGTAGCCAGGGGGGGGTGGGGGCGGGGGGCTTCTGGGGCTGCAGCCTGGGGCCCCGAATTTTTTTCCCAATAATTTTGTTCTCATTTTAAATGGGTATGATAATCCGGATTACACTGCGTATAATTCAAGTGTTAAGTGTCTTGAAACGTGATCACTAGTTTGATGCATATGTGTGGCTAAAAATTGTTCTTTTCAATCTGATATGTATGTATGCGTTGAAGTTCTGTTCTGGGGCCGTTCAAATTAACTGCTTCATAACAAGATAAACAGTGAACTTTACCAGAGAGAAGAGATAGGAAAGGGCACTGTGATTGTAAATACGAAGCACTGAAAATTAAGGGAAGAGATTTGTGACATGTCGGCACCGAACGGGCAAGGTTGATTTGTTTCAATTATTACGGTACACCTGACTTACCCCCCCCCCCCCCTCCCGAAACAAATTTCTGGCTCCGTGCCTGGCTGAATCATATTATAGGGTTGGCTTATGATTTTGGAAAATATAATTAATGAAACGAATTGAACACGGCGCTGCCTGGTTGCCTGCCTGATGCTATTTTGTCCATCACGTGATAGAGAGCACAGAATTGCTGACCGATGCCAACAGCGATTGGCAAAACACCCGGGGAAAATATGCACCCCGCCTGTCCTCGAAATGAATCAAGGCAGCCTTCGGCGCATCCTACCGCCGTCGACAGTTCTAACCAGCGAGGACGCACGGCGCCCTTCGCGATTTATTGATGACAAGCGAATTGCGCGCCCCGGTTTCCCCGCGCGCGCCAATAAACGCACTTATGCACAAGCGCATACATGCTAAATAAAGATCACGAGCGGTTGAGATTTTTATTTCTTTTAGAGAAGAGCGTACTCAGTTATCGTCGCTAATATTGCTGCAATATCTAAAAGAGGGGATGGAAAAAAACAGAGCAACCACCAGCTTATATCATTCACTTAAATGTCATGTAAGAAAATTTAACGCGTAAACAAATTTCAGCATATGAGGTATTTCGACTTGCTAAAAGTTTTATTTGACGAAAAGTTTGGTTTCTGATATTCATGACACAGTAATAAAGCACTAAGCAATCACTCCGATCCAGGATCGATATGAGAGAGGGTGGGGATCTCGCAGCTTCCTTGGGCGGTCCTCAGCTGAGCGTCGTGTTGACATTACTGCCTCCCGCTTCCGTTTTCGCTCCGTAAAGACCCGGAAGGTTGGAGTAGGAGCTGGCAGGCCAGCTTAAGAGATTCAGAGAAGCGTATCTGGGGAGAGGTAGTAAAGATTGCAAAATGTATCACACAACGTGATACAACTTAAAAGAAGGGTTGATACTTTTAGCTGTAACTCTGCGTAAGGACGGGATGACGAAACTAACAAGACTATTGACTAACTATTGACTAACTAACTATTGTAAGTGAAACTAAAGACAGCATCATAAAACTAAATCTGGTCTGTGTTTTTTCGTTAGATGGAGAGACTACGCACATTCTTTCGCAGACTAAAATACCATATTTTTCAATGAAGAGATTATTCCAAATCCGTAACCGTAATGCAATGTTTTTGCGAGGTTCATAACGCTTGTTGTTACGCCGATGTGTCGTGGATAGTCGGTATGGACGTTAGTTCCACTGTCATAATTATTTTTACTTCGACATTATCAGCATTTAAAATTATACCAACGGAAAACAACTCTTCGCACAAGAAGCAATTGGGCATGTGAGCGGAGAGGTTTTGTGGGTCGAATGCTGAAGATGAGATTTTCTCCACTTAAAAACGAGTAAGAGTGATATAACTCCCTAACCTCAATTCACACCGCCCCATTCCTTTACCTATCGAGCCACAACTTCATCTCTCCAAACTTAATACATTGATTTTCATCTACAACGTGATTGCATACCATTAGCCAACTCGAGGGCGTTACGTAATGGGTGAATCATCATCACGTACACAACTGAAACAAGAAAAGTTTTAACGAGATGAATAACTTACACTGACAATGAGACATTAAAAAAGTGGAGTCTTTTGGGAAAAAACGAAAGATTTTTTAATGAATGGCTAAACACTAATTCGCACTCAACGATTTTCAATACAGAAGATAATCTAAGGTGCTGTTATCAAGCGTTAACAAGAGGAATAGTGGCGGTATGATTAAACAAAGCAAACTAAGCACGTGCTTAGGGAATCAAGGGAAGGAGGCACCACAGAAATTTACAGTTGGAACACCCTTCTACTATAAATAAAGTGGATGTATGGCGCAAAAATAAAAATCATCTTCCATCTTTCAGTACTTTGTTTAAATTTCGAAATATTGCATTTTAGTTTGCGGTTTAATATTATTTGTATTCTGAAGGACATATATATGGAGGCACAAAAATCTTATAAGTACATAGGGCCTCTAAGGATCACATTCCGGTCCTGATAGGAGTAGTAGAAGATTTCAGTTCACGTGCTCCAACGACTAAGGTTATTTCACACTGTCTAATGTAAGATCTAAATCCTAAGACAATCATACAATATCAATACCCTGGGTTGGATTCGAGCCGCGACCTTTGGCTTGCGAGTTGATCTAATAGAACTACTTACTTAAGGCTTAACTACCAGCATATATGATAGCTACCCGATATTTATGGCGATTATTACGATCCCTAACCTTTCACTCGACGAAGGGCATTTTTTATTTACCCTTTCGGCAGTCCAAATCTTTTATGTTATATTCGTAATCAAATCAGTCGCGGCGCAAGCGATTACTCAAAATATTTTCAGTGTCATTGTCAAACTATCGGCTTTGATTTTACTTGACTGAATTAGTCCACGATATAACCTGCGGTGTGATAGCGAACTACCATCTGAGTTCTTCCAATGAGCTTCTGACTCTAACCCACTGTCGTAACAACCTTTTTGCAAATGTCCCCGATCTTCAAGGCACAAGTTTTAACTCCATATTCAAACCCGCCTCTTGTACATTCCATATACTAGCGGCGTGCTCTAAATGAGGTGTGATGCGGGAGAAAAGACTATCCTTGTGTCAACCTTTTCAAGTGGAACAATTAAACTTTCAGCTGTTTCATTAAAAATTATCTCAATATAGAAATACTGACATAAAACAAATGAAAATTTATCTAAACGTTGAGATTTCCTTCTTTGTATGCGCCGCCTGAAATGCAACAGCTTAGCTTTCAAATATTGCGAAAGATTATTAGGAAAATACCAGTGATATGGTGGAAAGGTTAGGACATTAGTTGCGCGCAAACGCGGATGAAATAGATAATATTTTTGATTGCAGTGAGGGAATAAAAATGCTGGTGAATCATATACTAACAGTAAGCAGTTTTTATTAATTAAAAGGAATAAAGAATAATAGCGTTTGTGTGAAGAGTACAAAGCTCTATCCTGCTACACTAGATAATTATCCACACGCCATTTCCCGATACTGAGGCCCACTCAAACCCGCGAGACGTCGAGCTTACCACGCAAGATTATCAATTCTACTCTGCCTGCTCTACTCTGGAAATGTATGCCTACGTGATATACACGCAAGTGCACTCCCGTGCTCGTGCATTAGCGAACGGGGACATTCCGACGCCTCTACGGTTCCAACTGGAACACCGGTGAGCTACCGCCCGTTGGAACACTTAACGTTCGCGCGCATGGCTTTCGAGGAATCTGAAAAACTGCTGCCATCCGATCGTTCCACGAGCGCGCGGGACCGTCGACCTGAAATCTTGGGGAGATTTGAAATAGCTGGCGTTTGGCTTTCCTCCCGGGCAGTCGTAGAAGAGGGGCATGGACACTGGTCGCGTCTAACTATAAACTACCCAGGTGACCGAAAGAGCCAGGTGTTTTTGGCAGCGCAGGAGACCCAGGGTCAGGGATAGATTTCTAATAATGACGGAGACCTTGTCGGATAATGAGAAGGCATTTCTCTGTCGCGAATCCTGGCTTAAGCTATGAGCCCCTAATGCGAGGGACGTGACCTTGAGTTCGGCGCGTGCGGATCATCTCTGTCGCCGACAGCGTTACCCTTGCTGTGTTGTTTCAAGTATCATTGTTTGCATATAAGTTTACACGCAGGCCCCCATACATTTGCCCGTTGAGGAAGTAGAATTAGGTTTTAAGTGTTCCTACCGTCAAGGTTATATCGTGCTAAACGAAATTCGTCATGGTGAAAATTTAGCACATCAACTCCGCGGAAACCCACTTTCAACAAGGTTAAATCGTACCGTCCAAAATACGGATCGGCAAACTACGACTCACGGGCCAAATGCGGCTATTTGGCTGCATATTACGGGCTATTTAATAAAATTTTGAAAAGAGAATAAAATCACATTTTCACCAACAATTGCAAACGACATGAGTATGATCTGAAGGTGAAACTAACTTAGCTTTATCGAAAATGAAAGAAAATAGACTCGAAAAATGGCATTGTCTACAAAATTTTATACAGTTAGCACAATTAATTAATTAAATACAATTACCTCACAATTTAAATTAGGTTTTGCTACTAAATTGTGTGGATACTATTATTTTTCAAGTTTTGGTATAATTTTCATGAATTAGCCAGAGTTCCGAAAAAATAAGTCAAACTATTTTGTTGAATTAAGGTAACGTTATTTATTGATACCACATGCAATGGTGCATCAAATTAAAAACCGCCAGTTATAAACCGGACATATAGATACTTTCTTGATAAATGCGACCTCATGATCGAAAACTAATGAGAACAATTTACTGAGCGAATCAGGCTTGAAAGAAAATTCTATCCAACCCGAAGGCTGGTTATTTAAATAAAAAACAATACTATTACTCGTTATGATTTATGATACAAAAGTGTTTTATTTATAAAAAATGTTAATGGCTCTTGAAATTTCTTTTATTGCTGTGCGGATAAGTTTAGCCATTCCGTCTCAAAATTTTGCCGATTCCTGGTGAAATCTAACTTAATCCCTAGACAAACACGACACCCATGCCCGAGGTGAGATTCGAACCCGCGACCTTTTCGCCTCACCCGCTTACCCCAAAAATAAACACGTACTGACTGTTGATAGCAGGCCTCAGCTTCTTGCTGACACTCACCTCAGGGTGGCACGCGCCTGATTGCAGTTTTATCCCGGATGTTAGAGGCCATCTCCTTGCCAATCCACTTTTTGCCATTCCAAGGCGCCGTCGACATCTCCGTTTTCGTTCCTGTGACACTGCGCAAGAAGAAAAGAAAAGAAAAGGTTGTAAGATTACCCAATATACCCAATGCCGCGGCCAAACTCTTTGTTATTTCGGTGACAACGAGAACTGCTCGTTACGAGATAAAAATGGATTTTGTTGGATTTGATCCGCCGAATGCGCGAAAGGACTAACTACAGGAAGCGCTGCAGTTGATCGGCTAGGGAACATGGTTTGCTTCGCCAGCTGCGTTGTTGTGGTAGTAAGGACAATCATCATTTGCTACTTCAATCTTTTCCTAACCCCCCCTGCCCCTTGCTGAATACTTTCATGAAGATGAATCAAGAAATATCAGGGTGTGATCACGGATCCTTCTTTCGCGCTGCTGCTACCGTTATCAATAGCGCGAACTCAATCCAGGAGAGCACCGCTCACAGTAACCATCCTACTATCTTATCCATCAATTGAAATTGGCAATTTGAATCTAGCGACAACAGCACGAGAATTGGCGTCGCATTTTCGTCTTCCCGAGCGCAACTTTATAATATCGATAACGCGATCGCGCGCGCTGTAAAGATCTGTGATTAGAATCCAAAAGTGATTGAAGAACAAAGGTAATTACTGGAGGTAATTAGATACTTTACTGGTGGTAAATAGATACTTTACTAGAGGTAAATAGATACTTTACTGGAGGTAATCAGGTAGTTTACTGTGACAGGCAATCAAAGGCGAAGGTATAACATCGTAACGTATAATAGTATGACCGTTTATATGGCATACGAGAAAGAGGGAGGATATGGGCGATACTAAGATTTGGTGAAAGACGTTAGCTAATTGGATTGGAAAGCAATGGTGCCCGATGCCATTTTACTTCGGGTAAACTCTCGCTCGCCATCATTACATTCCTCTCGATAAATTTGTTTATATATTTAGAAAAACCTTATTCGAACCAGAATAACTAATGCTTACAATATAATGATTTCAAATAGAATATAAGCTCGTTACAGGTATTAATCATTTAAGCTGTCCAAATAGTAATTTCTACGTCCTGAGCCCAACCTACAGTCACCATATTGAGTTCTCGATCATTTGGAATGCAATAACTATCGTTCACAATATTCTTCCGGTAAAGACACACTTCCACACATAAAAGAATTCCTTTTAATTCAGTTTTAAAGTTTCAGAGTTCCAGCTTAGAAGAGCAACAGATTTGTGCAAAGAGAAATATTATTATGTGCTGAAACAATATTTCCCGCGCGCTTTCCTTGTTTCTTATTCGGTAAATATACAACCAATCTAATAAGACTATAATTACTGCAGACATCTGCCATGCATAGAATGACAAGGGCGTCCATAAACTATGCAACGCTAAATGGGGGGAGGGATCGGGCCAACGGTTACGATGCACTAGTGACAGAGAGGTGGTTCAGCCTATTACTTTGGAAGAAAAATAGTTTATTAATTCATTCCTTGTTCAAATAATAATAATTATGATAAAAATACTAATTGGTGAATGAATATTAGGATTGAAATCTGTATATGTAAGATATTTGTGAAAAATGTTCAATAATTAACAAAAAAGTAGGGTTTATTGGCAGCCAGGGTTTAGGGAAGGGGAGTTCATAGTGGATGTTACGGAGCATTATAAGAGGTTCATGGTAAGGGGCGAAAAAAATGGATATCAGTGTAACATAATATATGTATGTCCCCTAATTAATGTATCCTTGCCCGTTTCGTTCAAGAATTTGGGGCATGCTCAAATAGTACGAGAATACGTGTAAAATCGCAAACGTTAAAATGTGAGTTTTGGGAGAGTTCTTGAATAAAAAAATTTACCGCACACAACGACCTTAACATGTCCAGTTGACCTTTGGTGAATGCGTAATTATAACCATATGGTCTGACGACCTTCGATAATCTCTGCTTTTCCCTCCACCAGACTACTCAGGATCAATACTGTTTTCACCAATTCTTCGGGCCGAACACCTTCAAACATAATTCTACCGAAGTGAGTCTTAACAGACACAGACGCTGCGTTAATTACCATACCTCGGGATCCTACCCTTCGACCTCCTATCTGACATGAGTGATCCTACCAGGAACAACTTTCATTGATCCCGCCAGTAGCACAGACACGCAACCCCTTCCACCACAAGGTCAATGTACCGGTCTCATGCGGAGGATCTATCTTTATCACAAAAATAATAATGTTTGTCACCACTCCTTGGTTTGATATCTACAACATCATAAATTCGACCTTTTGGAAATCTGACAAAAACAAAATCCGACTAAAGAATAAAAATTAGTACAAAAATGTGATCAAAATCCTTATTCAGGGTGGCGATCGTCAGGGAAAACCGGGAAACCTGGAATTGTCAGGGAATTTTGGAAATCTGGAAAAGTCAGGGAATAGTCAGGGAATTCTCGTAACAGTCAGGGAGAAACTGGGATAGGAAATTCTCGTTATGTTTTACCATTACGATTACCGGGCAATCTTTCCTGCCTTTATTTCACCAACTAGAACTAATGTCCTTTCGCTGAAGTGCATAGAATACGCCCCGTCAATTCGTTGAACATTCAGTTGTGAATCAGTCGTACAATGTATCCCTTTTGTATATCCTTAATGCGATATTTGCCTAGTAGTGTTAAAATTCATGATCACTGTGTATTCTGCTCATCAAAAGGAATCCAAGGCTAGGTTGTTCGGAAGATTTTACCCCGCGTCCTTTTTAACTTCTGAGACTCAGGTCGAGAGGTAGTTGGAGTTCACTGCCTTGTAGTAAATACGTACTTGCAGTTCTAAAAATACGAGACGATGATTATTAAAACGGTAATACAAGTACGATCACACGTGTAAACAAAATCTTACGTAACATCATCTTCGATTTCCATACACCCCTTCACGAGACCATAAGAAGAGTCCTCCTCCCCTCTCCCCCTTTCATGCTCTCGACGTAATTATCGAATGGCCCCCTTAGCTCCCTCTCGAAGCAATTTAGTTAGGTCACAAACCACCTCAAATAAGATATTCCTGAATATGATGCTGCCATTTCTAATTGTCTCCTGTTTTCGATAGCAGTGGCGCGATTAAGTTTTGTTTGTATATACAAATATTTTTGTATATACCCTTGATTGTAAGAGCGAACCTTTTTGGTTCGCTCTTACAATCAAGGGGTTATGATCGCGTTAATCAAATTGTTATTCGCTTCTAAAAGTCACTCGTGCCATCCGATTTTGATCCAGTCCAAGAACTTGGCTTTGGTTTGTATTTTTCGCGCAGCTTAATGATACCTGTGCCGGAGTCCGCTAGTAAATTGGCCTTTAACTTTCCCTTCGATGCCTTTTCAGTAATTTTCAACTTTCCAAAACTACCACGACACGCCACCTCTTCCTTGAAGAATTAGACATTGTCAATTTGTAATTTTACCGATGGAAACATACACGGCCACGGAAATACAATACACGGCCGTGGATACGCGGCCGCGAAAAATGTATTAAAAGTGTATATTTTGTGTGAGGGCTTAACTTGTGAAGGTTAAATATATTTTTTCATTCTTATAGCTTTTAATGCATTGATTTCAGCTTTTAACATTTTCTGAGTTTTAACGAAAATTTAATTCAGCAGAAATAAAATATTCCGATAATAGGAGACCTTTTGGCGATCGGTCAGGGAAATTGGTAAAGTCATCAAGGAAAAATCAGGAAAAAGTCAGGGAATTTGAAAATTGGTTATCGGTAGCCACCCTGTTATTACAATACATTATTCTTCAATTTTCAATTCTCCGTAGCCATATGTCTATCCTCCCTGTCCGTAACAATAATGAGCTTCAAAGAAGGGAGCCATCATTGATACTATATCAAAGATCACCTTTCATCCTCGACATCATCCATTCTTATTAAAAACCCCTCATCACATGAATGCCTTGTGTCATGGCACGCAGGGTGGCTGTAATCCATTAATATTGGCGAATGAAGGTCCCTTGCTGATTTGACACGTACTCCCGTTTGATTAGGGTGAAGGCCTGAGTTGAGTGATTGAGGAGTTCTTCCACTTTTCTCTTTCCCCAGGGGCATTTTTAATAGACATAATGGAATGAGAATAACTAATTGTCGCGTAAACTAAACGTGAGTGAAAACTGGGAGCGACATTCCACGCAACTAAATTTGTGCTCCTACCTTTTGTTCTCACGCCAAAGGGGCAAAATCAAATGCATACATTTGACGCGCCGTTTTCTCAGCTAAATGATGGTCTGCTCTTTATATACCCATGCCTCACAACCTCGAATGTAAATGCTCCCTCTCCCGGTCTGCCAAGTCCACGCCTAAGGAAAAATATATTCACTGTTGAATTTTGTGTGAATCGTTCCATCACGGGCGCGTAAAGTTCGTTTCACATTGCGTCCCAAGGAAAATGATAAACGGGATCCATCTGATAGTAAAATGGCGGTAAAAAGTTGTTTTAATTTATGTAGCGACACCACGTACTTGCTGACGACTCATCATTCCAAAGAATGACAAGGATGCAGACACTATCTGCTCGCGGCAGTGGGAACGGGAAGGTGCGGGATAATATCCTCCTCACAAAGACGATCGTTCCAGGATTATTTACTTCTCCATCTCCTCAACCACTATCTTATTCTTCCTTTGCAGGCGTCTTCCTTATCACCTATGGCATCGCCATGGTCCTGTGCGGCATCCCCATATTCTTCCAAGAGGTGGCCATCGGTCAATACCTCGGCGCCGGCGGTATGACCCTCGTGGGTCAACTGTGCCCCTTGCTCCAAGGTAAGTTCCGACACGGACCCACCTCACTCCATCCTCATTCCTCCTCAGCCGATCTGCACCCCCACCAACAGCCCGAGACAAACAAATGAAAAGCGAATTCCACCCTCCGCGCATCCGCTGGTAACAGCACACGTGGCCTTCGCCGCACCGGATGCACACGTGCTGATGATGATGATGATGGCGCGGCTTCCACTCCCTCTCCACCCTCCATCCCACCCCTTCATACCTCCCCCAGGCGAATGCCGTACCGGATGGCGGGGCGGCACACCCCCGCTCACCGCCTCCCATCTCCAAATCAATCCGGGGTCCCTTTGTGTACCTGTGTGTATGTGTGTTCCCCCACAGGTGTCGGCTACGCCACAATGACCATAGTCTTCTTCCTTGACGTATACTACTGCATCATCATCGCGTGGACCCTCTTCTACTTGATCAACACGTTCACGGACCTGCCCGGACTTCCCTGGGAAGGCTGCGGTGAGTTCCCCTTCTTTACGAACAACAAAAACAGATGTAATAAATAATAATTGGATCAAACTTTAAGAATAAAAGCCTACGTCCTCCCCTTCCTACAAAATTGATTGATTATAATAAATTTATTTAGATGGCTGCAAATATTTTGGAATGTCCTTTCATTCCACGCCCCATATAATCTGAAAAATGACAACCAAACAGCCTCTGCCACCATGCACCTGTGTGAATGCAAGTGAATAAATAAACGTGTATGCACACCTTTATTTATCTCTTATATGAATAAAATGGAAATTAAAGTAAGATGAATTGTCCTATGGACAAAGCTTTGCGGGAGTTGGTGCCGCTGAGTTGGTGAGCAAAGCACATTAGCACCACTCCCAACTTTTACATTCTCATGTGCAGAAAAAAAATAGGTGAGCAATGGTGGTAAAGGGGGAGTGGGGTTTGTTGGTTGTTGTTGTCGTGTGTTATGGGCTCCACCTAGCCCCCCACCACCACCATCACCGTCTCTTCTTCCCACTCTGACTCCTCCGCTTCAATTCCCCACAGACAACTGGTGGAACACGCCCTCTTGCTTCGCTCCTGGCATGAATGCAACCGTGGTCCACAACCGAACCAACCACACCACAACTCCTGTGGAGGAGTATTGGGAGTAAGGAACAAATCCTACCATTTTCGAAATAATAACCTGTCTCTGTCTTAGAGTCACAGTGAGAGAGAGATTGAGGGAGAGGAAACATGGTCTGATATTGAGAGAAAGAGAGAGAGGGAGAGACAGAGAGAGGAAAAGAGACAAACTGGAGCCTGAATGATGAGAGATGGGGTGCATGGATGATGACAGTTGACCCGAGCTTCTCCTCAACAGGGATTTTTTGCAAGCGTGAGGCGATCAATGGAGAGAGAAAGAGAGTGTGGGGGGAGAGGAAGAGCGATTTGGCTCTTCCCCAGAGAACAGGTCTGATATATTTTTTGTTTGGTGAGATGAACCTTTTGTTCTCGAGACCTGATCCTGTCTACCAAGTTGAAACAGCTCCCCTAGGTATGGCTTTGTATGGAAAAAGTATAACCATCTAGTAAGTGGATCTGTTGGGAGATGAGAAAGTTGGAGGTTTGATGAAAAGAGGACACAGCATTTAACCCTCAAGCCATTAAAGTATATTCTTTGAAATTGAATGAAGCATGAAGTGTAAATCCTGGAGGAGGCATGTTTCTTTGCTGAAATTTGAGTGCATCACACCAAGAATGTAATCAATCTTTGAGAAACTGATGAAAAAAATGATTGTATGACTTTGTACTTTTTACAGTGTTAACTAATGTAACCTCATGTACATGGAAAATATTTGAATAGCTGATCTTTAAAACTTTCATTTCAGCAGTCATGTGAGAAACAAGGTCTTTGCCACAGAGAAAATGGTAGCCTCTCTCTGTGTAGTTACAATTAATTTTAATCTTTCTTTCAAATGCCAACTGGTGCTCTAAAATGGAATTCTTTTTTGTCTAAAAGGTTCCACTGACACCATCAGTGTATACTAGGAAATTTGATATGCAATGCTACTCAATTTGTGATCACAGCTGTATTACAGCCCATTTTTGCCACCATAACTGCTGAATATTTTAAACTTACAGATCAGCTGACCACTTCAAATATTCTTACATGATTTAAAAGTTTAATTATTACAATATCTTCTTTTAACTGGAGCTAACACATCTTAAAACCTTACATTTAACTTCAATACATGTTGTCAGCATTCATCACTTGAACAGAATATGGTGAACTGCATTAAACCATTCACTCATGCTTCCTTTTAAAACCTAAATATGATTATTGCTAATGATATGATTAATTAATGCCTTTTTTGGAGTAATAGCATGGAATAATGACAAGTTTTATCAAACACCTCCAGCTCATTATTCTTTTCTAATGAATTTCATAATATTTCTTGTTAATTTCTGCCATCCAATTACTTGCTGACTCAACTGGGAACTTATATCCATATAATATCAATCTTTTCTCATGAATATCAGCAAGAATCATTGATTGGAAATTCATAAAAAATATCATTTCAACTCTACATTCAAGATAACTTCATATCACAGAAAATCATTTTGATTCAGTTTCCCTCACTGGCTCAAAAAATTACTTTCTTTTAATGCTCATTCAAATGTTAGATAAATTGATCTTCATTACCATGGGCACTAATAGCAGTAATTTTCTTGAAGTATTCTTTGATGAACCAAGAGCAATTTTTCTTCAAATCTAATTTGTTGAATTTTGTGCTTACAGCACGCTTTAGTCACATTATTTATTTCCTTTGTATCTTTTCCATGGTTGATTATTATACTTATCCTCAAATTATTACCTTATTTGAATATACATGCTCAATTCCATGTTAACTTGAATGAATATACAATGCTTTCATGCACCTATTTAAATTCCATCCTTTCCACTGAACTGACCTGCTTCTAAAAGAATACTTACCTAGCAATACTAAGCATTTTGCTCAGTATGATGTTGTGAATCTGAAGGATTCTTTTTCTTTAAAGATTTATATTTAAGAGTTGATCAAAGTGGTCAGATAGTAATATCTATATTTTCTTGGTGATACTTAACGTTGTATGAATGTATTAAGAGTCTAAACATGAACAAACATACTCACTTTTAGCCACTCTCTGACTTACAATCAACTCTGAAGTTACAACCAATATATTCCAAAAATTATCATTCCAATCTATACCTTGTGTTTAATGGGCAGTAGATAATTATTACCAGGAGAACTTTTAACCATCATCACATAGATTTGTTGACTTGAGGCAACACTCCTACCAGAAATTCTATACTTTTTTCTATGCATATTCATGAAGAAATAATGTTAATTTTCTGTGTACTGAAGTACATAGGAAAGTACTTGTTATGACCGCATAGCAGTGCAGGTATTAATTAATTGAATAAATCATCATTTTTCATGTCAGGGTCCAGACAGATATGATCATCTGAATCTCATAAAGTAGCAATTCAAAACCAATGCTAGAAATAAGGAAACGAAAGAACTGGAAGGTGCATGAGTATTCTGTTAGGTGTATAGATTATTCTGTTCTCACCTCTGCAGCAAAATTTACATCATTCAAAATAACTATGTGTAGAATATTAGGAGATATATACCATCTCGGAGCATATATACATGCTTTTATCAAAATACCATTTATACATACATGTATGTATATATTTTTATTATAGGTAACAAATACGACAACTGTGTCCGCTGATCAAATCATTACCAGATTGTAAATTGTGATAATGAAAAAGATTAAAACATTATAGGCATATCAGTTAGCTTTCCCATTAAAAAGATAATTTCAGGAACAATGCTGTAATCACCCACAATAATGTAGCTCACTGCATGTACCTTGTTTATAATTGGAGTTTTTTAGAATAAACGTTTTGCAGAAAAATTTGGGTCGTATTATACATAAGCATGTAACGCTTTCTGAGAGCCCTAGAATAAAATTTTAAATGGTGACGTTAAGTGGACAGTTTGTGGTGGTGATATAGCCATAAATATAAGGCCAGAATAAGATCTACCATCCATTTTCTTGATTCTTTGAGCAAGAAATCCATGCCACAGTCATTTCAAAGACGTTATGCTATCTATTGGAAAAAATAATGCCATAATATCACAATTTTGTATTCGCGTTCATTGTTATTTAGTGGTCATAATTGTTTGAAACATATGATAAATCTTTTGAGCCTTCATTCTTTGGCATAAATCCCCTTTTATTGCGTAGGATTCAAACTATTCACAAAACATTGAAAATTTTTTCACAGAGAAATAGGAGGTAGAACTATAATACTGAAGTATGAACCATAGTTGCTACAATACCTATTATCATGGTATTGGAGTACTTATGAGAAAAGAAAGTTTTTCTTATAATGACCTACCACGGTCTTCATTCAATAAGAAGATGAAATTCTTGAGTTTCAAAAATTTTGAGATTGACATTTCAAAGTTCAGAAAAATCCTTTTGTTTTCCTGCAAACCTTAGGATGTGTAGAGCCTAATTAGAAGTATCGTCATCGTTGAGGTTGACTGTGCCAATTCCTTACTGAATAAATCCCCACACCTACATTGGAGATTACTACACTTCATATGTGCTCAGGTATTGAAAACTGAGTCTATTCAAAAGTCTCTGAGTGGCTGTGTGTGTATGTATGTGCATCACAGAGTGCAGATCACTTGTGGAAAACATTCCAGAAAGTGCAACAAACATCAAATTTGCTACTGTTCATGGACAAACAAGACCAAAAAATAATGCTCTTAGTTTATATCTGAATACTCCATTATCAAAAAATCAACCAAAATGATAAAATAATGTGTTATTATCTGATGCTATAAAAGCTTTGAAAAGTGCCAATCTCATTTGTAATATTGACACAGCTTCCTGAAAAAATAAGGAGAGAACAAACCTTATGATTGCATGAAAGGAATTGCAAATAAATTTAATTTCACTATTTGAAATGAGCCAATGAGTAGAGTATAACATGAAAACTAGCTGACATTGCAGAAATTTATATTATGTTAGGTAAATTTTTGGAATGGTGATTGTGATTTTAAAAATGCAGTGTTAAGGAAGTTTTATTCTGAGCCATGGGCAACTATATTCATTGCTAATGTCCACTTTTTTATAAATGATGTTTTGCTGTCACTGACTATTTAAAAAACATTAAGCCTACATTAATTTTTATTGCATAGCCACTGAAGTGCAATAATGAGTTACAAAGTGAAAATGTGATGGTCAACTATACCTGTTTTGTTGAACTCAAGTTTGCCTATCAAAAGGGTATGAGGGCATTTATGATAATGTTGAAATTAAGATTCTGGGCTGTTCTCTAGGAATCCATAGTTGAAATTAATAAAAAAAAACTGAATTATGAAACTGTATGAACCATAGATGAACTTCTTTGAATTCCCAGACTAATTCTGTTTTCCACTTTGCAGCAAACGTGTTTTGCAAATCTCAGGTGGCATTGACGAGATAGGGGGCATGCAGTGGGAGTTACTGGGCTGCCTCTTTCTTGGCTGGGGACTTGTGTACTTCATCATTCGACGTGGGCTTCACCAGAGTGGAAAGGTGAGGCCACCACACAAACAATCTCTGACAAGTACTGAAATCTTCATGTCTCAAGCCCATTCTACAATGGACGTAACCCGTAAGCCGTAGCGCTTAAGACCTAAGGATTTCCTTATGACAGTCAATCTCCAATGCTGACGTATGCCGTAAAAGCATCGACATCAATCACAGTCCATTCGGAATAACTCTGTTCGTATATACATGGATTATGAAGACAAATGAGTGTCGAATTTTTTCTGGCGTAGAGTAGAGAAAACTGTCAACAAATATACTGTTCTGACTAAGTTTTCGAAAATGAACACAGAGATTGCCGCCACTGCTTCAACATTGATTATCGTAATGGGGGCAGGTGTAGTAACAGCTTTGCATGTCCATGAATCGAAAAGACGTAAGATTAGGTGAAGGTGGTGGGTCCATCTTACTATGCAGGCAAGCATGAGTACAATCCATGGTGCCCATAACAACCTATTCCATGAATAAATGAATAGAGATGAAGAAAGGTGGTGAAATCTGTATTTGATATTTTATTCCGAGTACTACTTTAGACCCTTAACTTGTTACTTGGCTGTTTGAACTTAATTATTTAGACTTAAGAAGACTACCAGAATGCCTGTTTCTCAGTTTAACATCATGTTGAACATAGTTAAGGACAGGCTGAAGAAGACAAGCATTCGATCTTAACTTCCCCTTGAATTGCAGTAGCTTGCCACTTTAAAGTTAGTGCCTTGTACTATTGTATAAAGATTGTAAAGGCATGGCAAATAGCAATTAAATTCAGACAGCTAGAAACTAGAGGGAGGAACACTAACAAAGCTGTCTGGGATGTGATCAGAACTGAAAAAGTATGGTTGTTCTGTCTTAAATGACCAAATAAACCCAGAGCAAAGATCATTATGGGCTTCAATGCACTTATAAGTCCGCTGTCTAACCATTGGTTTCTATATATAAAATGGCGAGGAAGGTTAACAGCAATACAATCTTTGATTTACATTTTTTTCTTTCAGTGTAGCCTTTCATCTTATCCTAGAATTACAACTGACCATGCCACTGAATTTTTGACATTTTGGACAATATTTGTGGAAGATGTCGATCAGTACATGTCATTTACAACTTACAAGATCACTAATCATCCAAATAAACCAAGAAACTGGTTCATACAATAAATATCTAGTTAGAATGTGGGATTAAACAATCCAAATATTATTCAATGAGGCAACAGTTCATGATAAGCTCATCTAAACTCACCATCTTTCAAATGTACGAACAAAGATTATTTCAAAAACGTCCGCAATTCTTCTCAATCCTTCTCAAAAAAAAACTTCCACAAAAGCAATAACCTGTGACTGACACTGGCAGTAGTAATGAGGCACTCTGATTGGCTGACATTTTGCCTGCCGTAAGACGTACGACGCAGAGATGGGACTTGGCTATCTCCCTTACGACAGCTCCTTACATCTTACGACAGCTCTTACAGCTTACGCCCATTGTAGAATGGCCTTAAGATCACTCCCTCTTGGTCTAAGGCCATAGAATTCTTTGTCATTTATGAAACTGTCTCTGGCATCCATTGGTTCTGAAAAGTTGCCCTGAGGAAATTACTGCAAGCATTTCAGCGAGTAACATCAGATATTTTTGGTACAATTCATTACATCATCCTAACATGTAAGTAGCCACAATCCCCTAGAGGTTAAGGGTGATGTAGATAAATTGATTTCTATTGGATGTGACAGTGAAAAAATAATACAAGAAACAATTACAGGAAAGGAATACTGAAAACAAAAGTCCATGTTCAAGTGGGTAGTGTGGTGTGGCATAGAAATATTTCACGGATTGCTAATAGGCTTGTACTGATACCAAACCGATTCCTCGATACCATTGGCCAATACCAATAGTATTATTTGCCAATACCTTACTTATTTTCTAAAAAAATTGATAAATTTGATAAGTGCTTTCCTTCTTGTGAAGTCAACTCAGTAATCAAAAGTGTTGTAAAAGAGTACCTAATTATTGAGAGAAATGACATTGTGACAACTCTTTTATTTTGCTACTCTTACAATTATCACTGGAATTAGATTTCAGACTCTAAGCCCTCTTGCATTTGTAAATACTTAAAAATTCTTTTTAAGAAATAAGAGCTGCTGAACATACTCAGCAGCTCATATTTGAATGCATTGCTCATTGACATATTATGGACATGGCTGCTGAACATGCTCAGCAGTTAAGAGGGTTCTTCTATCAGGACCATAGCATCAGTCTCTCAAAAAATTTGGTCAGGAAACTCTAAAAATGCAGGTACACCCAAATACAGTGGACTCTCATTAGCACATTTTAGAAGGGACCCAAGATCCTGAACATGGTAATGAGGAAAACTTGCTTAACAGGTTAGGCCTCCTCGGGTTATGTTGAAGTATTTGATAATTGCATACCTTCTAGGGGAACAGTATACGTGCCATCAAGTTAGTTCAATACTGGCGTTAATTTATTGTAACGAAGTTTCATTTTCAGTTATTATCCCACCCAAAAATATGTACGATACCTTTCGTTGATGCGCACTCAATAATTAATGATGACTATATGACCAAATAGCACATTTTGTGTGGAATACCAAATAGCACGTTTGGGATGGAATACCAAATAGCACGTTTTGTGTGGAACGTGCAATCACTTCGGACCTGCGGAAGACTGGAGAACCTGAAGATGGAAATGCAGAGAATGGACCTCGATGTATTAGGAATCAGTGAAATGAGATGGCCCGAAGAAGGAGACTTTTGGAGAGGAAGTTATAGAATTATTCACACCGAATCACTGAATGGTAATGCTGAAGTAGGCATAATGCTCAGGAAGAGTGCTGGACTGTGCATGAAGAGTTTCCTGGAGTACAGTGAGAGGATTATTTTGGTGAAGATTGAGGCCAAGCCTACAGATACCATTGTGGTACAAGTTTACATGCCTACATCGGACTATGAAGATGAAGAAGAGGAAGACGTCTATGAGGATATCACGGATGTAATAAAGCATGTAAAAGGAGAAGAAAACTTAATTATTTTAGGAGATTGGAATGCTGTCGTTGGCAAAGGTAAAGATGTAAGAATAAAGGGAAAATATGGCTTGGGAAATTGAAATGAGAGAGGAGAAAGACAAAAGGAATTCTGCACACAACAGAAGTTGGTGGTGGCAAACACATTATTTAAAAACCACCAATGGAGAAGATATACCTGGCCGGCCTGAAAATGCCCGGAGATAGAAGAAGATTTCGAATTGACTACATTTTAGTGAAGCAGAGGTTCAGAAGCCAGGTGAAGAACTGCAAAAGTCATCCGTGTGCAGATATCGACCATCAAACCAATCCTAGGATTGTTTACTGAGGATGATGATGAGCACGTTTTGTGTATACTATTTACGCAAAGAGTATATATAGACTCGACTTTGAGGCTTGATATCCCAAAAAAGGAAGAAGCGAAATTCATAGAGAGCATATCAGCATGTAGATAATTTAGCCTTTTGTTTAATGCAGGTATCAGACTTTTTTCAATAATTACTTTTGAGGCATGTTTTTGCAGTGAAGATGAAAAATTGCATATTCTTTAGAGTCGCAGAGGCCAGCATCACTTTGGAGATTGTCATAACAATATGAAAAGCACAAATGAAAGGAAATTTTGATATAATATGAATAGTACTTCTGCCATGACACCCTTTAAGTTTCAGATATTAACTTATATTCATTTAAGTTATTCTAGTCAATTTATGAAACTGGGTTTTCTCCGTAAGTATTCAACATTGGAGGGATGCGAAAAACACCTTTGTCTTCATTTGAAAATTTCTAATGCGAATCCATTAACGGCATAACACTTAACCATGCCATGATATTTGAATTTTATATTTTTGGGAAACGAGCTTGAAATGTAGGCGGAAACACCGAACAACGTATGCATTGAGCAGAAGGAATTTGAGTTGATGGCAGAACTTTTATTTTTGCTGCTATTTCAGCAAACTTTCTTCATACGTGGATTTTTGTCTACTTTTTGGAGGAGGTTGAGCTTTTCGCCTCAGGCTTCCCATAGCCAATTCTAAGCACTTGTCTCATTTTTACTGTCACAAAGATTCCCGGTAAGTAAAAAAATACGTGACACGTTGGTAAGTCAGTTGAAGAAGGCGGGATTCCAAAATTTTAAGTTTTAGATGATTTTCACCGAACAAATACTTATGAATAAAAGTATCCGAAAAAACTCATAAGATACTCAAAAGTATCGAAGTATCGGGAAAATGGCTGATACCCAATACTTGCTATCGGTATCGGCCCAAGTCTAATTGCAAACAAGCCATAAAAAATCTTTATGGATTTACCTGCCAAAATTTTCACAGAAAAAACCATCCACTTTGTTTGGGTTCAAATCCTGATCTAGTTGGATAATTTCCATAGAAATCTTGTATTAGAGATACATATTTATAATATGGATAATTCAGTAACAAATTAACACTTTATCTGCTGCAGTATGATCTTTCTCTTGACATTAAGAGTGGAGGAAAAGGTATTTGAGCACAAACCTCTGTTCTGAATGTTGAAGCAGAGCAATATTCTAATCCCCTAGTGACCTTTTCTCTTGCCTGGGACTCCAAGGGATGACTGTAGATATGCATTGCATTGTAAAGGAATGATTGCTGCAGCTATGTCTTGCAACAAGGCAGGTAATGAATAAAGAAAAGAGTATCCCCTTCTTAGTTTGGGCTGTAAAGATGAGGAGGTACTCCTGGCCCTGTAAGCAAGAGAAGGTCAAATGTAAAGAGTTATTTCCTCTGCAGTTGCCCACACATAAGAGCCAGTACAATTTCAATGATGGGTTACGATGGTTAGTGCTGGAATAAAGCACCAAGAATGCAACTGAAAGTTTACATGTACTAAATATAATTGAATATATGTTTAATATATATCAATTTAGAATGATTTCAAATTTTTCATTGAGATTTTTTGCCAATTGATTGCAATTTTATTCCTATTTCCTTTTGTCAGAAAATGCAGTTTCATGCAATTCGTGCAAGGCGAAGGATGACAATCAATTACCTATTTCCAGCAGATATGATTTAAGAAAGTAAATAGTGGACTGTATTGTTGCATGGCTATCCATGTAAGAAGTGCAGTCATAAAAAGCTCTGTTATCAATTACAGACTAGCTCCATGTCACCAGTTTCCTTCTCAGCACTTAATACAACCTACAATGGCTTCAATCACATTCAGGCATTGATTCATTTTTACCTACACCACAAGCATTGCATTCCTCCTCTCAAAATCCTCCGCCAACTCACCCATCCATGACTTTGTTCTGTCCTCTTTATCTATTTAATTCATCAAACTCTTCTTTCATGCTTGCCCATTGGTGAAATATTTATAAACGAGAACATACTGACAATTGGTGCAATAATTGCTTTGACAATAGCATTTAATCCTAGCATTAGTTCTTCAATTGAAACTCAAAATACGACAAGTACTCTAACTTAAAACTTTTCATTTCAGATTGTCTGGTTCACCGCACTGTTTCCGTATGTCGTCCTCATAGTCCTTTTGGTGCGATCAGTAACTCTGAACGGGGCAGCTGATGGACTCCTGTACTATGTCACACCTCGCTGGGAGAAACTCCTCACTTCAGGGCCGTGGATTGACGGAGCCACGCAGATATTCTTTGCTTACAGCATAGGAACAGGTGCTCTGCCGGCACTTGGGTCTTACAACAAGTTCCATCATAACTGCTATAAGTAAGGCTGCGCAAAAAAATCGCTAATTTAGTCTCATCCTTCCCAAATGATATTTGCTTTACAAATCGCCATTTGTACTGAAATTTTACATATGGCAAAACCAAAGCATTATTCTCCATTTCCTTGTGGCATCAAATTGACCAAGGGGGTATTATCTTTACATGTTGGAGAGGCCTTTTTATGACATTTTCAGTGAAATTAAGGTAACTGCATGTCTAATATTCATTTGTTTTAAGGTTTAGTTTCTTCAGCTTGCATGACAGTTATAAAAAAATGATCATGTTCTTGTTCATAAAAAAACAGTTTAAATCAATTTCAATAAAAATAGGGGTTGGTTTAGTGCCCATTTCTAAAAATACCTAACATGCTTCATACAGGTGCATATTAATAACCAAAGAGTGCTATTAATAGACTTGGAATATATTTCCTCAAACTAACCTTGGACTTGTTTCTGACATAGGGATGCCATCATCACCTGCATTGTGAACACCTTGACCAGTATCCTAGCTGGAATTGTGACATTCTCTATTCTTGGCCACATTGCATTGGAACAAAGCACTGATGTCTCAGAGGTTGTTCAGTCAGGACCTGGACTTGTTTTCCTTACATATCCTGAAGTAGTGCTGAAGCTGTTTGGGTCAGTTGCCTGGTCAGCCATTTTCTTCAGTATGCTTGTGGTAAGTAATGTACCTAACAATTTATATGAATGATACTCCAAATTACACTCATTATGCTCTCATAGGATACAATAAACAATTAGTTTCCATTTTCTCTAAATAGGTACATTATAGAATAAATGATTCCATAGCAATAAAAGTAGTGACATTATAAATTTATTTACTATTGATTTAAAATGAGGCATATCAGACATAATGAATACAATAATGATGATGGTTTTGTATTGTCACAATCTAGGTTGAAATGTAATAACAATTGGGTCGTTTACCATATTTTTTATCACCGAATCTGATAGTTTTTAAAATAAAAAGACCTGTATTTTACAGTTTTTTGATCAGTCAATTATTTCTTGAGCTATAAGCGGTGAAAAACTGATGTTTTTAACCCTTTCGGAAAAGTGAGGGTGGTGCAACCTCTGACGTATTCGACTTCATTCAATCACAACTGAGCCCGCGAAGCTACTTCATCTTATTGCAATGGGGGAGACACAGCTGACTCTGCCAATGGAAGATGTTGCAACAGTATCTGTGCGAGCAGACATTCCGAGAACCCCCCTCCACTCCCTTCCCTTACCCTAAAAGCAGTCAAGGACGGGAGGAAAATGACGTCAATGGTATCAAAGCAGCTTTTTCGGTGGGCGTCACCTTTTTTGATTTGTGAATGGTCGTGGTTAGAAGATTAATTTTTTCACTAAAATTCATTTTTTGTTTCCATCTAACGATTTCGTGTACAAAATTGCAATTTCTGCTCCGAGTAAACATTGTGTGTGAAAAGATAAGAATTTCTTTTCATCAAGAAGAATCATTTCTACAACGTTACCCCAGAAGCCACCAACAAATATATAAATACGTAGGTATTTATTCATACAAACTTGCTCAGGTGATCATTATCATGCTAAGGACATGACTGTAAAAGGGGCATGGAACACATTATAGATGGCAACAAAGAAAACAAGGGAGCTGACTAAACCTGGTGTAATTCTACTAGGCTAGAGTTAAAAATGTATTGTAACTGAATTTTCAACCATAATAGAAAAGTTTTAACCAAGTAATAAATAATTTCTTTGGTCTTTTAAATGTTCAAAAATATTGGATTCTTTATTGTTAGCTCTCATGATTTTAAAGAGGTTTAGAGCAAGAAATAAGTTATGTACAAATTATAATCAATGAACTGAAGTCAAATCATTAACTTTGATTGAATTTCTAATGACTTAATGGCCCAGTAGAAGTCAAATTTAATATTTATGGTTTCAAATAAATGTTTTTTTTACTCCCATAGATCCTTGGCATTGACAGTGAGTTCTGCATTGTTGAATCATTTGTGACTGGCATTGTTGACAACTGGCCTGAAATCCTTCGACCTCACAGGAACAAATTAACCTTTGGGATTTGCTGTTTAATGTTTTGCCTGGGTATACCAATGGTCACTCATGTAAGTTATTAGATATGTGTTATGTCCGTTACGGAGTTCAAATAATAAGGCATTGCATTTCAGGAACAGGATTTGTATGTATTCACTTATGAAAAAGATACAGCCAGCAATTACAAAGGCTTGTCACATCTCAGCCGTATTGGCATCCTCTCCCTGGTGCTCTGTGACTCCCGGCATTCCTTCCGGCCACCACCAAGTTCAATCACATAACTACATAACAGGTCAAACACATAACTACTTAACAATATGCACATAATAGATACCTATGGAATTATTTTCTCTATTCAATGGCTGACCCAACAATATGGTACCCATTTGTGTTACCAAGATGCATAACTGTAACTGACTCAGAGCTACTGAAGATATTACTGCAGTGCCACAGACATAAAAGTTTATTTTAAAGCTCAAATGAGATCAAGTTTATTAAAATTAAGTTAATCAAGCTTGAGGTTAAATTGTAACACTTTTGTTGTGCATCTTCTCTATCATATACATGGGCTGTTGTGTAGCTAGATGTTCTTTAGTTCACTCGGTGAGATCCGCACTCTAAGCAAGTTCCAAGCAAGATACCTACTGTTCTTGAATAATGATTACAACCATTATATTAAATTAGCCACTTCAACCATTAAAATATATTCCTATAGGCATTCTTGTTTGAAACTAGATAGGGTAGTTTTATTTTTAATCTTGACATTACTATTTTTGTATCAATGATGCCCATGACTAAATTGTTTTGATAAGGCTCCTGACAGTGTCAGTGAAAGAGATATCATCACCATAACACAATAATCTTCTCCTCAGATAGGTCAAGCTGGTACATTCCTCTTACTTAGCCTTTTTCAATACTTATGAATTAAGTATAACTTGTCATTCCAATATAATCAAAGAAAAAAAATTGGAGGAATATAATCAGAGGTGGAAAAAAATAGACCGAGGAAATGTTGGCAGGTAATGGAGTGTGGGAGGGGGCAACAGAAAGGGCTAATTTGGGTAAATTGAGTGAAGGAGTAATCAGATGCATATGCAATGAGACAAGAAGTGAAATGATGTTTGATAAACATGCTTTTTTGTGTTTCATGGCAGAAATATTTTGATATGATACCCGATGAACTTTATTAGCAATAAAAATATATTGTTCATATTATCATTAAATTTTGCAAAACAGTGAGGCAGCATAACAGAAGAACATTATTCGTCATCATCAGTCAACAATCTTTGGATAGTAGAAAAGATAATGTAGAAACTTATATGTTTTATAAGTCATAGGAATTTAAACTTTAAAATAATGTTTCTCCTTGTTTCAGGGTGGAGCATATATTTTTCAATTGATGGATTTCTACTCTGCTAGTGGGATGTCCTTACTATGGGTGTGCTTCTTCCAGACTATTGCAATATCTTGGATATTTGGAGCTAAAAAGTTCTGTGATTGTGTCTACCAAATGATGGGGATACGTCCCAACATGTTTTGGTACATTTGTTGGGTTGTATTTGCTCCAGCAGTTATGATGGTAAGTGAAAATATATGGAATTAAGAGGTTGCTAAAGGAATTTTACATTGTGCCTGCTCATTCTAATCACACATATGACAAAGTACAATCCTTGAAATTCATTTTGAAAGTTGAACACCAATTGAAAGGTTTTCAAGACATTTGTAGCTCAAATTATTGAAATTGCTTTATGACTCTAGGAAAACATACCTAGTCAGTTTTGCCATTCATTGTCATCATCAGTCATCAATCCTACGATTGGTTTAATAAAGCTCTCCACTCAATTTTCCAATCATATTTTACCATTACGCACTGAATTATTATTGTTAGCTGTACATGGATCTTTTTCGATCCTAGTTTCAGTGTTCTTTTCTACTACTACTGTGGTAGACAAATCCTCAGTTTCTATTGGTTAATTGGTTGGTTCTACCTGTTAATGTACAGATCATTTATGCCCTAATTAATCATTACTACAGGAAAAATGTAAATATTCCTACAGCAATTTGTTCATAATTTTAAGGTGGGTCACCCACCAGGCACAATCCCAAAAACAATGTTGATTTGGAGATGAGCCGAAGGGATTTTGGCAAACGTATTCAATGAACCAGTATTGTCCTATCCCTGAGATTTTCCTCCATTCACCTTGAACTTCCCTAACCCGTGCAACCCTACCAAAAAGAGCAACATTATTATACAAAAAGATTAATTGCTCTAAAAAGGGCACGAGATACTTTAAATGTTTCTAACGAACCTAGCATACAGACATTTTGAGAGAGGGAGGGAGATGTCACTTCATGATGTAAATTTGAAGGACAAGTGATATTGAAGTCATTGTTACTGAAACTCTTCTATAAGTACTGCAACCGTACAGTATTGTCATATTTTCTCCCAGTTTGTGAGCAAATTCATTCTCTCTAATGGATTTCCAGTCTTCATCATTCATCAAATCCAAGTTTAAAGCAAAGACCTTGTTTCACATATTCTCTTTCCCATATCAAATCCATGCTCTCTTATGACTAGAGATAAATGAGTGAATAACGAATGCTTTTAAGATGTCGACCTTTTCTGTCTTACAAAAACCACATTTTCCCAACCTTTTCATTAAATATGAATCACACTTAAGTTATACATTTAAGTTACATTACACATGTAAGTTACACTTTTCATTGCTAGAGTAATTGATACGTGAAGTTATAACGTGGAAAGAAAGAATGAACGATGGGGGCAAAGGGAAACTCAAAACTGTAGGAATTTGAGAGGCTTGTAATAAGCCTTTTATTTCTCATCGTGAATGTCATAACTCGTAAAAGATTGATTGTTTTAATCAAATCAGGAGATCAAGTGAGATCCTGATGATTAGCGAATTTTGAAATATGACTGTATAGAATGGACATAGGCATTGCATCACTGTTCTTTGCAAACAATGTCAATAATACGGGGATGGCATGCCAATACTAATTATGATCAAGAGACTTTTAATGCAATGATTTGAAGATTTCAGAACTTAATATGATGGAAAAATATAATAATATAGAGAGCACTGAAATAGGAAGCATCTAGCGTTTCAGGTTCAAATAGAAATATACCATTGAAAACCGGCATGCATATTTTGTCTCATATTTCAGAAACATATGTTATTTCTTAGCACTCACTATGCTTTCAAGGGTCATTTATTGCCCTGGTGAAGGGCATGGGGTGGTGGTGTGGGAGTGGGGAGAGGTACCTCTCCCCCCTCCTTAACACGTGTTAACGCTGGGTTGTCAGCTTATCCCAAGCAGAGAAGTTTCGCCTCTTGCCATCGGGAAGTGGTAAGAATATTTTGTCCAGAACTCCACAATCAACAACATCATCTTAGTAAGAAGAAATATTATTGCTTGGTTTCAACCTAGAGTTATGCTGGCAATCAATTGTTAATGTGCTGTTATCCATTGGATCAGCTATTTATTAAATACACCAGGTAATAATAGTCATCACAGATTTGTTGCTAAGCAAACAAGTTACTCTTAATGAAGGATTTGGGTTTTAAGGTGATCTTAATTAGAAATACGTAACTTATTTTATAAAAAATCCAATTGAAATATTAGCAACTACAGTCAAGACCATTTATAACAAAGTTGAGAGGGCAGAATATTTAATTCGTAATAACCGAACTTCGTTATATGTATACCAGTTTTTCCCAGCCTCTCTTTGACAGGCAATAGCCTTCACTTTGTTATAACCGGAACGTCATTATAAACAGGTTTGATGAGTCAGCTTGACTGTAGCTATAATTGAAATTATAGTTACCTAGTTACAAGAGTATTTCCAATTAATAAACTCTTTAATCATTTAGAAAGTATTAACTTCCCCCTCTCTTAGTATGTATCTGCATGCTGGGAATAGAGAATAATGAAATCAAGTTATTTGCATCCTAGATTAAATGGAGTTGCCATGTATTGCATAATTATTAAGTATTCTTCCAATTATGTGCTTCTGCACAGAATTTTACTGAACCTAATTCATCGAATTTCTTTTCAGTTCATTTTCTGCTTCTACTGTTACCAGTACAGTCCAGTCAAATATGGCAATACCTATGATTATCCTACTTGGGCTGAGGTTCTGGGTGTTGGAATCAGTATGGCATCAATGATCTGGATACCTGTGTATGCAGTGTTTTACGTCATTTCAGAGCCTGGCTCAATCAAAGAGGTGAGTCTAAAAATAATATTTTGAGATGGATAACAGTAATTTCCCACTTCTCTGTGAAATATGAGTATGCATGTGCTTAAAAGGGGTCACATATCTAACAACCAAGGGCAAAAATAGACGTATCATGCATTGAATTGGGAAAATAGGTAGATAATTCTAAAGTTAGGGACATATATTTTGAAGACTACCACTGGCTTTTTGTAGTATGAGAAAGGCAAGCTAGCTTCATCGAAGGGCTGATGGGAATTTTAATCACACTAATAATGAGTGAATATTATGAGAAAAATCTAAATTTCTTCAGAAAGAACTAGTACCTCAGGTGAGGGAGCAGGCAGAATTGCATGAAGTAGACGTTTTTGTTGTGTTGTTAATTGGGGGAGGTGAATGGCAACTGAGGTCATCTGCACCAGGTGGGTAACCAGGTAAAGGTAGGAGTTTTCAGGGAACAGAGGACGGGTGGAGAGAAACCCAGCAATGGCATTAGCCTGCTGTCAACGAAAAGGCACCAAGGGGTCCATGGCTTAACATCTCATTCAACAGATGGAGTACTGGACTTGAAGTGCTCTCCACAAGGCACTCAAGTAGGGACCAGTATACCAATGAAAAATCCACCAGCGCCAGGATTTGAACCCACAGCCCTCGGGATGGGAGGCTTTCTCTCTTCAAAGTAACTGTTGCTTATTTAAAAAAATTGTTTTCAAAATTTTTCCATTGTAAAGTTAATATTTATTTCACAACCCACAGAGATGGGGTCATTAGTTAGCACTGTCATCCATATCACTACCTGGCTATGATAGGTTAGCCAGCTCATACACTTTTCGTTGGAATAATCTGGCTTCATGGAGGGTTGTAGAACCAAATAGAGCATCAACCAACAAAATAAATTTTTGAAGGGTCTGTAGGTAATACTACCTACAGACATCTTACTCCACCAACACTGAGTCCTTTGCTTTACACCCTTTAGATGCCTACTCAAGAGAAAAAAATAGACATAATGAATGAAGAATAAACTTAGTATTTCCACAGTTATTTATCTCACGCTATGACCATGGTTTTGACGAATAACGTCATCACCAGGTAAAAATTACAGAAATATTGTCATTTGTCACTTATATACAGTTGAGGTTGGTGGGGGGAGAGGTTTTTCTGCTCGTATAGGTGTGAGTGTGGGGTGGAAAAGAAGGTGGTTGGGGGGCGAGGAGGGGGTGGAGGGTGGAAGTAGAGCCTTCAGTGCAAAATAGCATTTTCTGCCAACTGGATTGTGATAGCACCCATACCTTGTGCCTCCCTTATCTTTGCAGAACTTCCTGAAAGGGCTTCAGCCGAGAATAAAGTCAAGGGCAAAAATACCGAAGGGTGAGAAGACAGCCGTCATCCCAATGTCCGAGAGCAGTGCTGGTCTCCTCTCTAAGAACAACTCTTTCCTCAACCAGTGAGGAAGATTAGGGTGTAGTACCATGGGATATCAACCCTTGACACTTAGTGTGTTTCCTTCCTGTCTGTTGAGGGTATCTTTTCAGATGCAAGAGGTAGAGGATACGGAAACACATCCACCAAACCAGTTTCCTCACAGTGTTGAACGTTGTGGACTTTCAATAGTCCATGCATACTCAATTGTCATGTTGGGATAGCCGAAACAAAACCCAACAGTAAGTTCTTCCTGAAAAACTTTCATTTTTTTTGGTATGTACAGCTAGTTAAGTTTGTCTCTCTTGAATGTTGCCCATTCATTATGAGAAACCAAGGGTAATTGTCCTGTGATGAGACAGAACTCACTGTAGCCTTGCTTCTATGAGGTTGTGCTTAAATAAATGTAAGTAAATGAATGTAAATCTCAAGTTTGAGACCTTAGGTGATAGTGAGTTAGTGAGTGAATGTTAACCTTATGGAAGGATTTTTTCTAAGTCATCATAACTATAAATTTGTTTTTTAAAATGATGCAAACATTTTGTACCAAAAATACTCATGAAGTCACTTTAATTTTCTAAGCAAAAAGGAGAAGCCTCTAGCTTCAAGATAAGCAAAGTGAGGAACATTTAAAATGTTGGGGACATCAAACAATATCCATTTCTAGGCTCATCTCTAAGGAATATATCTGACATTGGTTATTCAATGGAAAATGAGGCCAACAGTGAATCGACCACATTTAATGTTTTTGCAAATATTCATTACTGGAGAGTGATGTAAATATCATTTGGTTGTTTTTACTCATAGATCATACATTTTCTATTGCAAGTGAATATTTCATGTGAATGTTTCAGAAGTTAATATCACATTGCTAAGCAAATAAAAATGATCATACATCAGCATTATGGTGCTCATGAAACTTGGTTGATACAGTATTACTCTTGAAAATTTATCCTATATGACTTCTAGTGGTGCCTCAGTTATTTTTAGAAGGATGGACTTTTTTGTAAAATGGAAACGAAAAAAATTAGAAGAGAAAAAAATATTCATAAAAGGAAGGTCTATAACACAATAATAAAATCCATTAAGATGTAACATAGAAGGAATGTGATATATACCTAGTCCTTCCAATGTTGTTTAAACTTGTAAAAGAGATATGAATCTAAATTAGGCATGTTTGCTATTAGATGTAATATTAACTGTGATTAAAAATGTTATATTAAATTAATATTCTGTGTACATTAGCAAAATTGCTCAACTTCAAGTTTGATGTACTGAGCAATGTTTGAAATCCTGCTTGCATAAATAGATATAACTGAACATTTCAGAACAATAATGGCACTAAAAGACTATAAAAATCTTATTCAGGGACTAGGCACCTGGTTTGATGATTTTGTTTGAATCAGTTAGGCAGATGAATAGAAATGTACTTCTCTTGCATTTAACTTGGGCAGTTGATTCATTTTATTACGAGTGATAATTTATTAATCATGATGGCTTTACGCTGTTTAGATTAGGCAAGGGGAAAGATATAGGCAACATAATATTTTGGGTGAATTGTATACCATTAAATAAGGTAGAATTGTTTCAAAAAATGTTTTTATGAGAAAAGAAATAAATAATGGTTTTAATTACTGAAGGCAACCAAATATTCTGGTTCCTATCAAAACCCACACAGTATGGGATATTCCTGGGATATTCCCATTTGATCATATAATTCTTTTTGATTCCAGGGGTATTGTAAATTATCATAAAATATTCCTACAGTGCTCTATATTTTTCTGCAGAACAATATTCCCATAGCAAATTCTTGGATACATATTCTTAAACTACACTTGTATAGTTTGCAACAGAGACTTTTTATCATACACAAATATTGATGGTCAAGTTGAGATTTAAAAGTTACAATATGAATTCAAAGGTTAAATTTTTCCTAAGAAAATGTCTAATTTTACACTCTCTGTCATTGATTCTACATAATTACTGAATTGTGAAATCAAATTGAAAAAAAATTTTTATCAAATAAAAGTTGTTCAATCCAAAGAAAACCTTATCATTCCTTAAATGTAAATATCCCTGGAATGTTTTGAGAAAATGGAGAATATGCCAGGAATATTCCAATATGCTCATGAGAATATGCCAGAAGTATTCTAAGTATATTCCTGTGCTATGTGGGAAGGTTCTCATTATTTCAAAATGTATTTTTAGTTTCAATGAAGAGGATGAACGTTATCTTTGCTTATAATATACGAAGAATGAAAATTGTACCACTGTATACTGTTTATGCTGTTTGTTACAATGGTAAATGTATTGGAGATGAAATTAATGTTAAGTTTTTTAGGTCGACAGAACCAAATTATTGACAATGGATGTAGCCAAATGAAGGGATGGTAACTTTATAAAAGAGAAGAGTATTTTTCAAATGTAAGGAACATTAATTTGGCCAACAAACATCAATACCTTCACACCATATGGGTTACAGTGAAAATGGAACACTGCTAATGTGCTTGTGACATCGAATGAAAATTAAAATAAATGTTCGCATAGAAAAAAATAATTTGATACAGTAAAAGGAGATAATCAGTGGGCTATTTTCTTTTTTTTTGGACACAAGCCAGAAACTTTTACTCCTTCCCACAGATTTCTACGGGACTTTGTAGTCAGTAGTCACTTTACATGACTATGTCCTTCTCTGCCATTTAATGTTGGGTTTGAATAAAATGGAAATGGGGAATTTTTTCTGACAGAATGTCAGTCAAGAAATACATATTTTATCTGTAACAAAGGAGACTATATTTTAAGTAAGTTCATGTTGAGCATTATTAAACTGCTGGCTATAACAGCACATCATTGTTTTGAAAAGAATTAAATAAGAAGTTAAGCTGTGACAAATTATTGAATAGAAAGTGACAAATTCATCAAAGTTGTAAATGTAAGTTCCTCTTGAAAATGTTATGTGGTGTTAGATTTCATGAGATTGAAAACTTACACTTTTGTTTTTTCTAAAGAAATGATACATCATGATTATGACATGATGCATTACAGTTATCATTTGCTCAAGTATTCAATTTTCTTTTTTTAGATTTTCTGCGGTCAGTATTTTATAATGTGACCATTTATGGTAGCTCATTCCTTGTGATCCCCTTACTGCATATCCTGACCACAAGTTTGCACAGCAGTTGGTGACTCTCTAACATATGTCAGTCAGCATTTGCTATGCACATATGTCACTGACTAAGTGATGAAAGATCACCCTTCAAAAATAAATTTTGGAACATGGCTGCCGAGAATTTTTTATGGAAAGAAAACCCATTTTCCTATTTCTAATGTTTTCTTATTGAGGTTTGTTTTGGAAAAGCACAAAAAAGTTTGTCTTCATGAAGGTTACTTCAGCTTTCATGTTTATTGTTATAAAAGATGTAAAAACCATTATTTTGTTGCATAAAACATATTGGTATGTGCTAATCAGAAATATTTAAACCAAAATATATTTGTCAGGATGTAGGCTCATGCTGGAAAGTGACTACATCACAAAGAAATCTAAAAACTATTAAACATTCCATCAAATGCTAATATTTAAATAACTTATCCCCTATGTATAATACATCTGTGTGAGGTATAAGATTTTAAACTAGTAAAGATCTCATTCAATCTGGAAGATTGAATATTACATTGAAACAAGGATTTTACTTTGCTCAATGTACTGTTTGACTGTGTACTTAAAAAGCTTGATTTGATTTCTTACAAAATTTTTAAGGTTTATTTTGTACTTCATAGAGCTGTTTACATCTGATGATTTTTTCATATGTAAAATAAAGGTACCTGTGTAAAACGGAATGTGATTTTCATTTCAAGAACAAACAAGTTTTACAAAAAAAAAGAAGTCACTTGGTTGCTACTATGATGTTTTTATTGCTGAAAAATGTTTAAATACTGTCTCCACCCTAACAACTGGTTGAGTGATGATGAACTAAAAATAACAAGCATATGTTATTCCACAAACTATTTCTGTTTACTCATAGTCAATAATTTATTTGGGGAAAATTAAGACTTCCTCATGGCCATGCAGCAAATTTAAGTTCCAATTATATGAAACTACAGAAGAGGAATTGCAAAAGCTACTGTTGCAAAAGATATTGAAGGATGTAAAAAGAAAAAATAATTCAAAGGAATCAACACTGAGTTACACAGCTGTAGAGGATACGTAAATGTAATGAAGTAAGAGTGTAGAAGTAGACAGTAGGGTTTGAGCAGTGGACATAAATTTATCTATGAAATAAACATATAAATTTAAGTATGTGAAAAGCATGAATTGGCTCATTAAGAATGAGAAAAAATAAAAATACATTATACCTACTCAAGAAAATATCATCAATAGTTGATTCATAGATGATTATGGATTCTACATGAGATAAAATTTGTATTGGCTGAGCTTTATTCTACTAATTGCATCCACCAGATGGTGGGTCTATCTCAAATTATAGAGGTTAGCTATGAAAAAAGCAAGTTCTCTCATCCCATAAGGAGCTGTAAATAAGCAGTAGTATTCGGAAATGGTATGGGTCTATCGTTGGCTAGGGTAGATCTATCAAATGATGTAGAAACTTTTATGAGTGAAGGTGAAGACCACATAGGTTGGTACACTTATATCACTATTGGCAAGGTAATAATTATTTCAATGGCTCTTCTTCACAAGGTGGAGACATCAGTGTTCAGTACAGGGCGTTTTTATGGAAATTATGTTTTTTGCCAGAAATGTATCATCATCATCAACATTATTTCAATCCTAGGATTGGTTTAGTGCAGCCCTCCATTCTGCCCTATTCAGTGTCAATTCCCTCATGCCCTGGTATGTTTTCCCTTCCACGTCCTTCTTTATTTGCCCTATATATTTGTCCCTTGGTCTTCCTCACGGGACCTTCCCTTCAATCTTCCTTTCCATTATATTTCTAACTAATTCATTGTGCCTCACGGTATGTCCAATCCATCTGGTTCTTCTTTGCCACAGGGTTTTCCATATTCTTCTTTCTTGATCTGTTCTTCTGTACACCTCTTTGTTCCTCACTTTATCTGTCCATTTAATCTTCCAACATTCTCCTCTAGCACAATGTTTTGAAGGCTTCAATTCTTCGTTGGTCTGCTTTCCAGATGTTTTATGTCTCTGATCCATAGAGTTCCACGCTCCATACGAATGTTTTGATGTAGTGCTTCCTTGTTTGCAGCCGTAGGTTCTTTGAGCATATTATAATCCGTTTCAAATATCTTTGCGACTGAGTGGCAGGCCTTAAATTTGTGGGGGCGGGTGTGTTTCGGGAGGGTCCGGAGCCGTTCGAAAGTCTCCGCTGCCGGGGGGGTGGGGAACGGCCTTTGAGAGGGGAGGCACGAGCTCAATGTTGCCAATGTCATTGTCCAAAACTACTTGAGCCGTGATATCCGCGGGACGCAGAGTGGGAAAGGCCAGGGTATGGTAGCGGGTCATTACGTGGACCTTATGACTTGGTCGATTCACAGGTGGAGTGCAGAAAATATAAAGGATACCTTGAGATAAAGAATGGAATGCAAATTCCTTCAAAACAGGCAGGTAATGGAATTAAAGCAATTGGTTGATTCACCGGGGGAATTTTGAGAAAAGCATACCTGAATGCAAAAAGGGGAATGTTATTACTCACGAAAATGGTAGCAGCAGGAGTAGGCTTAAAGTTTGAATAGGATAACGATTACAACCCTTTTTTCGATATTATTTAAGTCTTAAAATAGTTTTTTCCAAAGAAATGGTAACACAAATGTTTTTACGATTAGTATTTTTTTTATTTTCCATAAAAAATGTATTCACCAGTTTTAACACAAACAATATTAGGCTTCCTAGCTTCATTAATACTGTAATGGAGTGGCCAAGGCAACTTCGTCTCCTTCAGCTTCGCTGCCATCCTCGTCATCGTCACCCACGCTATCGCTCTCTCATAACTGAATGACGATCGGCTCCAGAATTTTGTCTCGTGAAATTGCCTTATCAAAATTTTCTATTTGTCATTTTCCGGATGACGTACACATGCAGTCCAGCAGAAGCTTCATGGTGCAGAACATCACGAAGCACCGATCAAAGGCAGCAGAGGTTTGGCAACACAGCAAGCAGATTTACTAAGTTCACACTACGGAGGTCTGAAAGCGACTGAATTTTCGAGAGGCTAGGCCACGCCTACTGCATCCTAGTTCGCTCCGAGAAAGTCACATGACGAGCGACTTTCACTTCACTCACCCCCAAAAATTTAAGGCCTGCCTCTCGGTCGCAAAGATATTTGAAACGGATAATAGTTGTCTCTTCTTCATAAACACCTCCTTAGCTTGTGCTATTGCTGGCGAGGTGAAGTTGTCCACTTGTTCCAATTTCACTCCTCAAATTGTGATATTAGCATAAAACCTAATATTTATACTCCACAGTATTTTTTATGTATTTTCTATGTACTCTGATATGTCACAAGACATTTAAAAAATTCAAGATGTTTATTTCACATCATTAAAATATTACATTTTTTTTGTGCAAGAGAAAAATGCCTTGGTCTGATAAACTGGCCTGCTGTCATTTTAGCACACACACTATAGGCTGAGAGATTGCCCAGCTGGTGCCATAAGGGTTAAAGAGACATCTTGTGCTTGACTCAAATTCTGGGATCGACAAAAAAATTGGAGACAAATGACTGACCACTTAGAAAATGAACAGAACTTGAATGCAATGCAGCAGCAGCAAGGTGCAGTCCACTGCCATGAATATCATTTAAGCTCTGCCTAAGGCAGAGCTGATTTCCTCTCGTCTTACAGAATAGGACAGGTGCATTTCCCCCACTTATATATTCCCCCACTTTATAAACACCTCCTTAGCTTGTGCTATTCTTTGCTTGATGTCCAACGAGCTTCTTCCATCCCAAGTTATAGTGCTGGCGAGGTAGGTGAAGTTCTCCACTTGTTCCAATTTCACTCCTCAAATTGTGCTATTAGCATAAAACCTAATATTTATACTCCACAGTATTTTTTTAATTTTAATGAATTATTAATATTTACTGATGCTGAATTAATCACATATGTATTTTATTTCTTACGGAAATGAGCCCAACTATTTACTGGTTAAAAAGTGGTAGGACTGCATAGTAGTGTTATAATGGGGCTCCGAGCACAGTTCATTTTTCAACAATTACTCTATTATTAAGCGTCATACAACCCAAGTGAGACATGATTAACGATACTTAACCTAACCACCACCACATTAGTTAACACCCAAGGTCAACGGCATCGCATCACCAAAAACGGACATACATCTCAGCTTATATGAATATTAGGACAAAATAATAAATTCCACGTGAAAGAGGAGTCAATTTTACCCCAATACGATATATTTTGTCTTAATTTGCGAGATTTTAATTATAAACAATAGCAATTAGATGTTTTCACAACGAGTTCTGCACACGCGTGACCTCGCTATATACACGGCAACAGTCACATGCTTGTCAAGGACTTTCATTACCTTACGCGTGCGCAACAGACTTCCCCGTTCTCAAATGCTTCTGATTGTCAAATAGCAAGTGCTCGATTTTACTTCAAGGGAAATGTACAAATATAAATAAAAACACACATAGCATATAGAGATGACAATTTATTGTTTCAGTAATAAACATATTTCATTATTAACACAGCAATGAACTAGGTTGTAACAATTATATTTCTGGCACAAGTTTTTGAGAATATAACTTAATTACCTAAACAACCTTCATTTATCCCTTAAGCGAATGACAGTCGTACATTTCCAAACTACCCACGCAGATACCTTTGGGAAGAAGACTAGTCAAGAACGACTTCTTAGCACCATTTGTGAATAAAAACTGATATTTATTTGTGTATTTAAATAATATGCTCTCCAATTCCGAATAATCAACATCCAAGGAATATTCGAACAAGCCATAACAGTTGGTTCTGGCCATGAGGCAATTCTCGCATATAGCAACGTTACTGGTGATTTAGGGAGTAAGTAGCAATGAACCCGCCGTGGACAAATGTAACCATAACTTGAAAACTATCATCCGGAACAAGTCCAACCTTTTTATTTTTCTAATGTTTAGAGAATACTGGACCTATGGGCCAAATTTAAATGAAATCTATACGTAAATAAGAAATTATTTTACTTGATTAAAACATCGCGAAATCTCAATAAATCAGGAACTATTAGGCCTTTCAAGCTCATATTTAATTGACGGACTTCTTATGACAAGCACAGCTCCATACCAAATTTCAGCAAAATCCATTTACAATTAAAAAAGAATCTTCTAAAAATAACTTGCCATAATAACTAGAAACAACGCACCTAACCACCATTTTCTATCTGACACGTCGTCTCAGGAGCGAAAAAAGGGTTTAACCCTCCCTCCTCCCGACGGTTTACCCCTCCTCATAACGTAAATCCATAGAATTTCTCTCAATCTGGGCGTGACACTTTCTTTGAGTGAATATTTTGTCTATCTTTTTCTCCTGCAGATTTCAATCAGCTGAAGAATTCCCTCTGTTCTTTCTGAGATGGGTCAATACTTGCTGATATTAAAACGTAACCCATTAATTCCTTAAGAAATATGTACGTATATGGTTAGGTTGGGTAGGTAATCGGTGGCATCACTACAGAGATGGGGGCAGCACCGGGTGATATCATCACATGGGGCGACACCAACATGCAAACTATTACAAACGTAGATGTAAATTACTGTTAATGATTCAATGTCTCTCTATGAAATCATTTTTACGCATTGTGTCGATCATATGACAGAAATGTGTTATTGAAATATGAAAATATCTCTGTTATGTTAGGTAATACAATAAAAATGAGTTGATGTCGATGACGTAATAAAGAAGAAGACTAAGAAAGGAAAGTTCTGATTTAATCGAGATTTAGTGTGACATTGTAATAAAACTGTTGTACACTATACGGGTACTTTCCAATTGTGCAAACCCGATGCATGACGGTTGCTGCCTTATCTCCTGTAACAGTAAAATTTAAAGATTAATATTATAATAAGAATAAAAAGTAACATATTTTCTATGTAGTTGTTAACTTCTTACGGTCTTTTACCACCAACCTTGAATTCAAGTTCTCTTCTGTGATCTTTCTAAATATGTGACGAACATTTACTCCCTCAGTCGATCCATTTAATCTTCATCGTTCTTTTGTAGCACCACAATTCGAATGTAGTCCACATTCAGTGTTTTCCCGTCTCTCTTCCACTGATTTCTCAGTCTGATCCTCTCCTATGTTGTTTCCCGCTGCTTTTTTGAAACACCGGTTGATATTGAACGCCCTCCAATTTCTCTACTCACATATGTTCTTCACCGTTTTCTTCAGTTTCTTCAATTGTAGATGGCATTACGTGATCACTAAATTGTGGTCATTGCCGATACCTACCATAATAATAGCGTTAATGTAGCGTATCTTACACAATGTAAACCATTTTAGCACCCAATCCATACATATTTGTTGTTGTCAACAGCTTTTTATTTTAAACTCCAAGATAAGAAGTATCTATTTAAATAATTTGGTGTTAAAAAGGTTTAAAATATCTAGTATATCTAATTTGCCAGTTTCATTTAATGCTATATTATTCATTAATTAGCTTCTGACAGGATATTTTACCAATTAAAATGTGAAGCATGGGGATGTCTCACTGATGAGCTGACGATAGAGCATCTTAATATGAAGGTAGTTTAATACAAATATATTAATAAAATAAGATAAATTGATTCATTCAAAATTTCACGAAAAACCTCATGCTTAGCACATTCAATGTGGTAAATATTTTTTGCCTGGTTTTTGATGAAGGGTACTTCATTTTGTCTCAAACATTGCAGGCTATTAAGAGGTCACCTGCCACTCATGACAAAAGATCTCTTAGATGCCATCTGCTATGTATGTGTTTAGGCGCAATTGGAAAAAATTAAATTGAAACATAAACACCACAAATTTTTCATTGTTTTTACCATTTCACTAATTTAGCAGAAGTAATATAGATATCTTCATAGTGTGATGCGGAATTATCAGGAAACTAAGCGATTTTTGGATAAGTTTAAGATTGTAGTTTGGTGAGATATTGTGCAATAGTCTTTTGCAATTTTGGTACATCATTTTGTTTTCCTTGGGCGAAACGAAGGATCAATCATCTGACATAACCACAGCAGCATTTGGAGCATTAGCAGCAATGCTTGCAGAAATCTGAGACTAGAAACTTCAATGACATCACATCGGTAGATAACATCTACCTTTCCAAGCACGAAATAACCAACTTAGTGAACATAACAAATCATAAGTGACTACAATACAATATAAGTGGATTAGTAATATATTTTTTAGATTTATGTAAATAATATACATATATTTTTACTCTCAAGGAAAGCTTGCACCCGAATACCTATAAGGGGGGTTTTATTAGTCGACATTATTTAGTGCTGACTGGGATAGTCACCTTATCTGTTTCACATTGTGTTTTCTCTTTTTTTCCATGTCGGAGATTCATTAGGGTGTCGCCTTAGAGGTTTGGGGGTTCATAAGCCTCTAGAAGTTGTGTTAAGACATGAATGGGTGGATATTTCAACCCACATTTTAATTTTAATTGTTGTCTATTTTGTTGGTAGACCTTTCCATTTTCTCTTATAAGGTAGTACGATCTAGAAGAATCTTTTATTTCGGCTGTGACAACGAATGGTTACTAATGCACATTGGGGGGTTTCGTAAAATAAACATGATCATCAGCTATTAATGGTGGAAATTCTTTACTTCCTTGATTCAAATTAAATTGCATGTTTATTTTTTTGTTTCGTTATGACTGTTTTTTTTTATTCTGCGAATGTGACTGTTTTAGGCTGTACTTTCTTAACTTACATTGTTACATTAGATCTTAAATGACTGCTAATAATGATGTAAATTTGCCTTAGGAGTAGTGCTACAATGGAGTAGGTAATGCTAGATAAGGGTTATTGTCCTCTTCCAACTTTTAAAAAGAATATTTTCTGCTAGTTTTTCACCACTTTCAGCCTGTCCATTGATTGAGGAACGCATGGACTTGTAGTGAAATGTTTAATTTTCCATTGATTGACGAATGTTTTAAATTGCGATGAGTTAAAGGGAGGACCATTGTCACTAACGAGAAAGACTAGTATTCCATGCCAGACAAAGATGGACTTCAGTTGAGTGACTAGAATAGAATATAATTTTATTATTATTCCGGGACGATTTCGTCCCTTGGGAACACAAATGATTGTACATAATTAATACATATCCAGAGTCATGAAATTGATTCCATAACAAGATGACAGCACATTAATATAAAATAAAGGTAACAATATTAAATCCCATATTATAGTACAACAATATTGGAATGCAATAAGCAGAGACTGCAAGAAGAAGAAAAAAAAGAAACACCATAAATGTATATATAATTTAGGTGTTACACAAAGTGGCAAAGTGACTACAGATGGTAGCAGGGCTAACTCAAAATATTTGAAATAATAAGCATTGACTATTAAATATGTTAATCCTTTAAAGGAAAATTAATCTGATCCAACTCGTTCCCAGAGAAATAAGGATATAGGATAGTTAATAATAGGTTCATGTTGATTATAGAGTCTGTACTTAACACATGTCACACTGGCTCATTAAATTTTCTACATCTGAGTTGGTATTTGGCCAGTACATGACACCGCGGACTAAGTTTTTTTTGATTTATTAGGCCTTGATGACCTTTATGTCTCTACTTAACATATCCTGATGCATGACTGCTGAGGGAGCTGTAAGACTAGACCCTTTAAAGACTAAGTTGCCAGGATCATTCACTTCTGAATGCATGCTCCATTAAGATTTTTGGACATGATTCTACTTTGTTCATAGAATTTGACCAAACTTAATAAAAATATTTCTTCAGTACTTTTAATGATTTATCAATTGATGTCCTTTGAATTCACTATGTTTGTCTTCGGACAATGCCAATAACTTTACCGTAAGAATAGGGTATGATACTTCCATTGTAAACCTACATACCTTATTCCCTTCAACTTAAGGGAATGGCTTACAATGTGCTGGTTGGTATACAAGGTTCAACAGCGTATCGCGATGGTATTATGTGTGAAACAAAGTTTCGACTGGTTATCACCATGGTTTAAACTTTATATGTTGAAATTGGATGCAATGCAATGCATTATATGATGAAATATTTAAGCATATTTGCCTGCACTTTTAAGCTAAAAGAAGAGCATTTTCCCAACTAACGATCATATAAATTTTGATTAGGGTCACGAACATTCGTGTAGGAAAATTTGGATCCTAGTCTTGCATCTAAGTATATTTTTTGAGGTTTCAGACGTTTGCCGCGTACGAACTCGGTAAATGGTTGAAATATCTGACTTTCTCTATATACTTATAGGCATGGTTTAACATTTTCATTTCGATGATATGTAATAAAGGAAATGTGTGTGTGTATTTAGAATGAATGTGATAGTGAAACAAAGTGGCATTAATTCTGTATAAAGGTCAACAAACACCAAAAACACTGTCGTCTACTACAGAAACCAAGAAGCCACTTGACTGACGACCGATATTAAGTATTAATCTGCACTCATTCAAAGGATTGTTTTTCAGAAAAGGCTAATTATGACCAAAGATGTATCTCAATGTTTCAGTGAAGTCTAAGAGAAATAGTATTAATCTCCTTCATTCAGTCCTAACTTTATCCGTGATATTGGGCATAGAAAGTACTTTACGGTGAATCGTCTTCATCTGTACCCAGGAGAACTGTTTCACGACGGAAAAAAAGGTTTGTACTAATGTATGTAAATAAAATAAAATGTATTGTACCACCAATTTCCATTATATCATTTTCCTTATTTATGGTAGGTGCTAATTTCTGGAATGCAATTGATCAGCTATTTTTGTATCTAGCAGCGAAATATGATCTCTCCCCATCCAATGCTTGTTACTGTTTACCTTTAAACCATCATATTAGTAGAGTATTAAATAATATGACGAAATTATATTCCTTTAAAAATAAAACTGTAAATGAGGAGGTCCGTGGTTCAAGCCCCGGCTGAGTCAGAAACTTTTCTTTTGTGATCTGTCTTGATTAAATCTTTACCAGCTGCTTTGTCTTTGTCCTTAATGCGCTAGCAATCCATTTTCCGTGTGTGTGTATGCGAGAGAGGCTTAAAATATGATTTAAAATTAAATTTTAAAGCCATATGTAACACATTCTATGAAAAATATGTTGGTTAATTATATACGTTCAACCCATATCTTACCCTATATATGTCACATTTATTGGCAGTGTAGCATATATATAGTCGATATATAGATCATACATGGCGAATACATGTGCGAATATATGGCGTTTTAGTGTGGGAATTTTGCTGGGTTGGATCCAAATATTTGTGAATTTAAGAGAGAAGGTCGGTGATCCAGTTTGGATTCATTCAGTGGCAATGTTGTGTTTTTCTTGCGCCGCTGTTTAAAGTGGTTGACCTTGGTTTTTTCTTCTCCGCTCGGTCTCATATAAGCTGTATCTCGGTAACGGATAATTGGATTGAAGTGCTATACAAGCTATCTTACCTAAAGAATATTGCACTTCCACTACACGTGTGAGAGGTTTTAGGACGTCTTTTATGAATATCTGGGGTTGCTAGGTGCGTTGTTTCTAGTTATTATGGCAAGTTATTTTTAGAAGATTCTTTTTTAATTGTAAATGGATTTTGCTGAAATTTGGTATGGAGCTCTGCTTGTCATAAGAAGTCCGTCAATTAAATATGAGCTTGATAGGCCTAGTAGTTTCTGATTTATTGAGATTTCGCGATGTTTTAATCAAGTAAAATAACTTCTTATTTACGTATAGATTTCATTTAAATTTGGCCCATAGGTCCAGTATCCTCTAAAAATTAGAAAAATAAAAAGGTTGGACTTGTTCCGGATGATAGTTTTCAAGTTATGGTTACATTTGTCCACGGCGGGTTCATTGCTACTTACTCCCTAAATCACCAGTAACGTTGCTATATGCGAGAATTGCCTCATGGCCAGAACCAACTGTTATGGCTTGTTCGAATATTCCTTGGATGTTGATTATTCGGAATTGGAGAGCATATTATTTAAATACACAAATAAATATCAGTTTTTATTCACAAATGGTGCTAAGAAGTCGTTCTTGACTAGTCTTCTTCCCAAAGGTATCTGCGTGGGTAGTTTGGAAATGTACGACTGTCATTCGCTTAAGGGATAAATGAAGGTTGTTTAATTAAGTTATATTCTCAAAAACTTGTGCCAGAAATATAATTGTTACAACCTAGTTCATTGCTGTGTTAATAATGAAATATGTTTATTACTGAAACAATAAATTGTCATCTCTATATGCTATGTGTGTTTTTATTTATATTTGTACATTTCCCTTGAAGTAAAATCGAGCACTTGCTATTTGACAATCAGAAGCATTTGAGAACGGGGAAGTCTGTTGCGCACGCGTAAGGTAGTGAAAGTCCTTGACAAGCATGTGACTGTTGCCGTGTATATAGCGAGGTCACGCGTGTGCAGAACTCGTTGTGAAAACATCTAATTGCTATTGTTTATAATTAAAATCTCGCAAATTAAGACAAAATATATCGTATTGGGGTAAAATTGACTCCTCTTTCACGTGGAATTTATTATTTTGTCCTAATATTCATATAAGCTGAGATGTATGTCCGTTTTTGGTGATGCGATGCCGTTGACCTTGGGTGTTAACTAATGTGGTGGTGGTTAGGTTAAGTATCGTTAATCATGTCTCACTTGGGTTGTATGACGCTTAATAATAGAGTAATTGTTGAAAAATGAACTGTGCTCGGAGCCCCATTATAACACTACTCTGCATATTACACTTGTAATGGTGATGTCCTAATGCAAAAACACTTTTAAGAGATGGAAAAAACTGGAAATGAATGCTTTGGTACGAGAGTGGTTTCTTATGTTCTGATGGGAAAAGCAATGGAGAGTTAATGCAAATCGCTTCATATCACTAGCAATAACTGAAAACAACATACTACCCAAAGTGATATTTTTTTTCTTAAAGAGTCTAATACTGATTGGTTAATTTCCTATCAGGATTTGTGAAAAGGACTATAACTTTTGGATTCTTTTCTTTTATGCCAAAATGGATTCTCCTCATTGTAGGACACAACATGGAGTAAAAATGATGAAATGAACCCAAATGTAAAGTAGTTGTGACTTTGACGTAGATTTCTTTATAATAGCCAAGTAGAAATGCACATCCACTTATCACTACACGACAATACGAAACATACATACTGCATAGCAGCTAAGACTGACACAGTGACATTGAAGTATTTCCCACAAAGATTTTGTCCATTCCATTAGAATCTGCATCATTGAACATCATTTTTAGGAATGAAATAAGTCATTTTTGTATTTGGTACGATGAATATTATGGATTCATATCATTAAACCCAATCCCTGATATAGGAATAGATGTCGAGAGGATTCCTTCCAATAAGGTGATGATTACATATCCTTTGTACATAGCAGCATCCCTGCAAGGCAAAGAAAGCTCCCTTTTTAATTACCAGATTCAGGAAAAACTATTATCAATGTCGTGACCTAATTTTGACAAGAAAACTTTTGAAAAAATGGTAGGTGTAATAATTTTTCCCCAGAACATCCATGACCTCAACATGATGTTTCTGTTGGCTTTGTGACACCCTGATCATCTCAAGTACAATTTTCTCCTACTCGAAAATCAAGTACATGATTTTCTTGTTCTTAGGGTCAAAAATGTATAAGTACCTACTTCCAGTTTAGGGCTTCTGAAATGTCAAGAGGCCCAGCTCTGTTGATGCCTTTATGATATTATATTCAGATCCTCAACCCTGTTCAGAGACCATGACAAACCTAATATCCAATGCCATTCACAATCTTGGGCCCACTAGTGTTTCATAACGTTATGAATACCCACTTGGACCACCCACTAAGTAGTTGTGCCCCAATGGACTTGGTCCATATATTTACAGCAAATATTTAATTTAAAACTTAAACAATTTTAGTTGCCAGAAATACTGAGGGTTGAGAGAGTTTAAAAAAAGTAACCTAGTGAGGTATACAACGAGGGACATCTTTTATTAAAACTATAAAACCTAATAAACTACTATAAGAAGTACTTACTGAGGTTGAAATATCACTTCCAGGAATGCTGTAGCACCTTGAACCAAACTTTTGGGTGGAATCTCAATTTCAGTTTGGCTTAGTTTGAAAGTCTTGCAGGAGGGATCAATTCTTGCAAAAATTGTGACAGTTTCATCTGAAAAATAAAATGTTGTGTGACTCCAAAAAGGGATCAGCCTAGAATAAGGCTCTGTAACCTAATATGTAGTGGCCTCTTTTGAAACACTAATAGTGATCTATGATACAAAATTTACTCAAGGCATTTTCAGGGACAGTACCTACTCAAAATTTTTCTATTTTGAGTATTTTCTATTTTATACTTTTTTCTGAACGCAGAAAAAATAGCTGTTATAGCTATGACAGGGACTTCCCTCAAAGATAACTGGTGACCTCTGTAACAGAAGAAAAACTCCTCAACATACTCACTTAATTTTTCCACATTAAATAAATGGCCAAACCTATTTATAAAAAAACATTTCTGTTCATTCCTATGAAACAAGGTCAACAACATCAATCAACAGGTCAGATCTGGTAAACTTGGATCTCCATATTTGTCAATTAAGCTATACAATAAGTTACCAATGGATGTAAAATATTCAGCCCACCTATCAACTATTACCATTATTGCCATTTAGTTAACTATAATTTATGATTTATAACTGCTATAAATTCTTGAGCTCTATACATATTCCATTTATTTGAACCTTTTCAGATTGACTGAATAATAAAATTATATGTAACATTTATCCTTTAAGTGCCATAAAATTTTAGCTTCACTGTCGAGTAGTGCCACTAGGATTTTAATAAAAATGTAACACTTCAGAAAAGAAAATACTCTACAAAATGCAATTATATAAATATCAATTTGAAATCTGCAATTTACAAACAATTAAGTATTCATTCGCAATATAATTATTAGAACTCAAATATAATCTAAAAACTTTTGTTACATACATATGTAGTCATAGCTATTCCACTTTTGTCTATGCAACAGCCAATACAGGGTGTGTCCAGAAAATAAGTTGAATAAATCCATTGGACATTAATACACTTTTTCCAGCAATTGTGCCAGCTCTGCTAGGCTTCCAGGAAAACGTTAAGGGGAACCTCCTTCAGACACCTTGTCGCAGCGACTTTTACGGCATCTACCATCCCATAATGATGACCCTTAAAGCTTCTCTTTATTCGAGGAAACAAAAAGAAGTCAGCTGGTGCCAGATCAGGACTGTATCAAGGCTGGGGCAGCATTGTACACTGTGCCTGGCCATGAACTCACTACCAGAAGGCGGTATGAGACAGCACGTTGTCGTGATGGAGTCACCAGTTTCCGTTGATCTCCTTCCTGACGCGAAGCACCCGGTTTCGGAGCCTTTCAAGGACTTTCAAGTAAAATTGGCTGTAGACAGTTTGTAACAGACAAACAGGTAGTGACAGACAGTCGGTCTGAGTCCAAAACTTCCTTCACTATCCGCACATTCTCATCAACACGAGACGTGGACAGGCCGTTGTTCATTGTCGACGTCCTCTCTCCCCTCCCGGAACATCTTGTGCCACCGGTAAATCATGTTTTGGGACATCACATCATCCCCATAAGCTTGTTTAAGCATTGTGACGGTCTCAGAGCCTGATTTCCTTAGCTTAACACAAAATTTAATGGCATGTCGCTGTTCAGTGAATCGTGGCATTTTGATCTCCCGACGCGTCACTCGAACACAGGTACACATTACGAGCAATCCGCACAGGGCAACGGCCAGCAACGGCGCAACTGGCGAGGAACGCGTTGCCTTCCCATGACCCCCCACCCACTTTTCCCCCACCAGTCGCAACACTGCAGCGTTCCGGTTTGTCAGGAAAAAAACATTCAACTTATTTTCCGGGCATACCCTGTATATCAGACCATGAACTTTTAGCTGGAGCAGCAAAAGCTTATGCATCAGCTCTCGGCACTAAAGGGTTATGATAGTGAATAAATGACCCCCCCATAGACTATTACCCCATCATGGCATGAAGGCTTGTTCATTCCGCTGACCCAAAGAGCTGGATTGGCAGGCTCAACAGAGCAATTAAAGTTTCTCCTTGTAGGGTCACCTGTGCCAGATTAGTTGAAGGGTAGGAGCCAGTATTATTAGAGATGGAAGAGCAGTAGCAAGTAGTAGAGATTAATACAGTGCAATTTCCAGCAGAGAGAAGTAGCTCTAGCAATTAATAGAAAACTTGACTGATGGGTGACCAGGTGAGTGATAAGATACAACCAGTGGTGGTCCAACCAATGTATCACTTATTGCCTCTAGCCATGAACATAACTACATCTACAGATCTACCATGTGAGCCAGCTCTAAGGTATGTGGCAGGGACTACATGCTGATGAGTGAAAAAAAAGATGATGATATTCATGGTCAACATCAAGAAATAATGTGGATTGCCCTGAGAAGAAAACATTTAAAAGTGGTGGGGTTTGGAATGCAGCCCTGAAGGTCTATTCATAAATTATGTAATTCAAAAGAGGGAATGGGGGATCATGTTAACTGCACAAAAAGCAGAGAGGGAGAGGAGGGAAGATCTAGCCTTCTGTTTAGTTGGGAGATAGATGCATTGCAAATCATCTTTTTAAAAAAGTAATGATGATACACAAAGTAATCAATGAATAAATAATATCAATGAAATATATTAGATACTTGCACTCTCAAAAAAGATAACAACAATACACTGAAGACTTTTCATACGTGGGGTGGAGAAGAATGGGATAAGCATGCTTGATGTAAAGGAGGGATGAATTCCAACTAGATTTGAAAATATGAAGCCCATAACTCTCATAACAAAATTTTGGCAAATATTCTAACAGAGAAATGCTAGAAATCCTTCTGAAAATGCTCAAGTCATGTTTCGGTGAACTCCATGAACTATATAAGTTTGCATAGGACAACCCAAAATGCAATTGATACCTTAACAAGATCCCTTTTTTATTACTCCCTCAAGCCCTGAGGGAGCCTTAAAAATTCAATGTCTACACTGTACACAGCTTAGAGTCAATAGCGCATGGTAACATTGGTTAATAATGAACACATAGTCAACAACAGCTGAAAATATGAGTTTGGTCTTAAAAAGGACTGAAGTGAAGGGATCAAATGGGGATGTTAATGTTTTACTCACCATTTATATTTTTTACAGTGATCCGAGATTTTCTTTTTGTTTTCACTGGAATGTGGCCAAAATTTACTTTTTCTGGGGAGAAAGCTACCAAAGGAAATAAAAACTTGATTTGCAGAGGCACAACCTGGAAAGATGATATTTTTCTCAATGATAAAACATGACAATCTATGATGCATAATGACTAAGAGAAAGCTAATGGGGGATAGTTCGATAAATTAATTTTCATTTTACAGCCGATGTAAAATAGAAAATGATTATGCTTTGTTGATACAAAACAAATGAATGATACAATTCTATCCTGAATAGTCATCATATAAATTTCTCTAGTTTTTACCAAATTTCCTACCTATATGAAACCCTATTTTCCACGACATTTCAATGCAAGTAAAGTAGCTAATGAATTAATTAATCAATGTTTCCATTCACAGTGTCTCAGCTTCCAAGTTACTTTATCAGAAAGATAATGTATTAAATTGGTAATCTATACTTGAGATTTTTGCCATGGTTGCACTTGATTAAATGTAAAATACATTCAGTGTATTTTTTCAGACATTAACTTGAATTAATGGCGGTATCCAAAAATATTTGTATAGATGGGGAAAAGCATAAAAATAAAATCAATAATAGTAAACACCATCATAAAATGGAAATTACCTTCATAATAGAGTTGTCATGATACATTTGTAATTCTTGATTTATACTCAAGTAGCTCTCTTGAATTTCTGAAGCATTAAAAACTACTTCATCATTGTTAGCAGTTGAATTAGGAATCCCAAATTTAATTTTTCTAAAGAATTCCAGGGCCTCTCTCAGAATCTTTTTAGTGACAAAAAACTTAATGCAGAGCTAAAAGAGAACATTTTAAAGTTATATATGTATATTGTGACGAACGGGTAAGCGCGAATCACATCCGCGGAGAGCGAAGAGCATCTCGGGTCGTGGGCGACGTAGGAACGGCAGATTCGGTCTGTTGGAACGACGGACGGAAGGAAGGGGTGGGGCAGGCGGAATCCGAAAAGGAATCATTCGTAGTCATGGGTTCGAGGTAGAGTGCAATACATTTATTCTCACAATTAAAGCAGTATGAGCACAAGGTATATCACTGATGGCTGGTAAAGAACACTCGGGGAAAAGAGGTTAGTAAAGGGGGGTGGGCACAGTCGACACTTGCATGAAAAAAAAGGACAGTAGGCAAAAAATACAAAGAACAACCTGGTTATTCAACTAATTGACAAAATGAAAGAAAAAAACACGCAAACTCGCGGGGTTCAACCAAAAGTTCTCTGGTACGACGGGCGTTCTGATCACCCAGTCACTCAACTGTTCAATGATGGCTTGACGGAAGGGGGGGAAGTCGGGAATCGGGAACAAGGCGGACACGTGGGAGAAACTCACGAGTGTTGGTATCGGCTGTCGTATTTAGAAAATGGCCGTCAAAGTGCAGCGTTTCCGTGGAAAGGAAAAAGATGGGCCGAGCTTGAAGCTTTCCCTTTACTTGGGCCTCTGGTCCACAGGAACTGCACTGCTGGCCTTTTCTGCAACCGAACTCGGGAAGCCTTTTTTTCGTCTCTCTGGGTGTCTGTTTGGTGTCTCCCTGGTGTCTCTCTTCTGCTGTCCGTCTGTCCTTCACACACCTTCGTCGAGAGAGGGGAAAGGAGGGGAGGGGAGGGCAATGGCTTGTGGGTACGCGAACTCCACGCCGTGCGGGCTTTGGGCGACTTGATGTCTGGAACAGCGCGCGGAGTTCGAATGCTGCGCGCGCGCACACACACATCGGCGATTCACACATTTCACCAAAACAAAACATCACTCAAAAAAATAATAAAGAAGGGAGGGAGAAAAACGAGGGTAAGTGCTCTTCACCAAACGGGAGAAAGAAAGGGGGGAAGCGCTGCCGTTACATGGCCCCCACGACGAAATTTCGAAATTAATCTTCACTCGTGACAGAACACAAAAAAAACATACTTGTTTACAAAAATATTTACAGAACGAGGAGGAAGAGAAATTTGGAAATTTTGTCGGTCGGACGGCAAGCTGACGACATATATGACAATACCGAGAAAAACAAACAAAACCCAAGATTACAGGATCAAGAGGCGAGCTCGGGTTCAGGGCGGGGTTACAGGTAGGGTGGCCGCTCTGAGATACTCTTCTACTTCATGCCTCAACATAAGGTCTCAAGTTAAAAAAATTATAAATTCCGATATTCCTACCTTCGGAATTCGTTAAGTGGCACGCATTTGGGCCAGACATTTTTGTAATCTGGAACGGGCCAGTATACAAGTGGAAAAACTTCCGAAATAGTTTGAGTTCCGTGCTAGATTCACGTGGCGTTCGCAAAAGCACCTTCTGTCCTACAGAAAACGCGCTCGTTTTTCCCTTCTGGTTGCGAACACGTGTCCTAGCGGCACGCTTCAGACGACGGGAAGCGAATTCCATCAACAATTTAGGGGTGATCGAATCTTCCGCATTCTGGAGATTGACGCCATCGGGAAACTCGATAGGAGTTTTATGGCCAAAATGCAGTTCTTGGGGGGTAAGATGGGTGGACTCATGGGTGATTAGGTTGATCCATTTATTAATCCAAGGGATTAACTCGGGCCAGGAATTGTGCTGCTTGTTACAATAAACTCTGAAGAGTCGGGATAATTCGCTCATTACACGCTCGGGGATGGTTACGCTGTTTAACCTACGTGCATCTATGCATAAACGCAAACGGCCGTCCTTTTTCTTTACTATCAATAAGGGATTCACATAGGGACTGGGGGATTTTCGTATGATGCCTTCTTTCAACATAGTCTCAATTTGGTGATCGACTTCGTCTTGGTAGGCGATGGGTATGGGATATGACCTTTGGAAGAAGGGTTTCTCGTCACTCAGGCAGATCCTATGGACAACCTTGTGAGCGACGGTAGGGGAGGGGCTAAATACATCTTCGTATTTTCGGAACAACACGCTCAGCTGACGGCGCTGTGCATCGTTCAACACTTGGGAAGGGGGGCATTGGGGTCCGCTTTGAAGTTCAATTGGGGAACTACACACGGCTGCTATCGCTTCATTTAAGTCATCTTTTGGGGAGTGGGAGGGGGCTTCATGGCACACAAAATTAAATATCCCTTTTGAGAAATCAAGAATCACACGGTATCTGGATATTACGTCCATGCCAAAAATTATAGGCACGATGAGGTCTGGGACAACAAGGCAAGTAACAGACAGCTCTATTCCATGGACATGGCAAATTAACAAAATCTGTTTCGTGATGGGCTTCGATTTTCTATTATTCGCACAAAGAATTTGGGATTTCCTAATAGGGAAAACTGGGAGAGTGGGGTCAAGGGACAGCAAAGTAGCGTACATGTCGGATGATACGACTGAAACTGCACTTCCTGTGTCAATTAGCACGTCTAGGATAGTACTTTGATAATTGACTTTCATTTGGGGGATTATTGGCTGGGATCGCGCGAATACATCTTCGTGCAACAAATCATCTGGGTCATTCCCTATGACTCTGTAAGGTAGGATCCATCGGGGATCGTTGCCTCTCGTCTCTCGGTTCAGTTCCCGGGAATGCATGGTTCCGAACCTACTTCGTTTAAATTCGACGGAAACTGTGGCGCATTATTGGGTTCAGCTGGGCAGCGTGGTGGAAAGGGAAGCAAAGGCGGGGGCGAATAATAAGGGGCGGTAAGTAAGGGAGGGATGGGCCGGTTCGCTTGTCCACGCGATCGTGAGTCAGCAGGGTCACGCGCTTGCGAGTGAGGGGAACGGAAGGAGGGGGGGTCAAAAAACACGTGGCTCTGGCCCCTCCGTTCGGAGAACGGGGTATTTAACGACGAGTCGTGACCATCGCGTCGGGTGGAATTTCTGCGTTGGGAGGGGGTTACTCCGCGCATGTGGTTTACGCTGGGCTTTTGCTCGGGACGATCGGACCACACGGTTGAATTCTCTGCGGAATGGTCAAACCAACCTAACAGCTGTCTCAAACGTTCAATTGACACGGGACCTGCCGAACGAATTAAATCTTGGGTGGGAATAGGATACTGCTTAATAAGAGCGGTTAAAAGATCGGGATCATTCACGTCAAATCCGCTAAGTCTAGCTAGGGCGATCTTTCTCGTGAGGTATTCTTTCATGGTCCCATGAGTGGGACGGTGATATCTCCCTGTCGTCACCTTCATTTTATAAGAATATCGAGTGTCGTAATCCCAATAATTTTCTAAGAATTTCGCCTTAAATTCGGGATAAGTTAGCGGGATTGGGTACAACGAATCACTCCACATTTTAGCTTTACCTTCTAACAAGTAAATGGCAAGGCGGGACTGATGCTCGGGCTGAGTGTTAGTAAGACTAAAATAGTCTTCCAAATCTCTGATGAACGCTAATGGGTGCTCGGATGGCCTTTCTCTAAAGACTGGCTTAGTTACCGGGACCGAAGCCAGGGCATCGACAGAATGGACGGGTCGCTGGGTGCCTAATTCAGCGATATGCCCATTCAATTTGGCTACTTCACTTACAATACGGGGTACCGTCCGTTTCAAGTCCGCGATGTCGTGTTCCACGCACGCCGATACCTCCGCGCGAACATTAGAAATTTCGTTGCGACATTCATTTATTTCCGCGGATTTCGCGTGGGACATTCTCTCAAGTCGTATTTTAAAATTCTCCTCGACCCTTTTCGTTTCGTGACTGACCTCGGAGCGCACAGCTGCGATGTCGGAGCTAAAGGCTTCCAATTTTGCATTGATAGAGCTAATACTCTCCTGATGGGATGCCACGAGGCAAGAAAAATTATTTGCGGCCTCGCGTTGGAATTCATTCATTTTCCCTTCCATTACACGGGCGTTATCAGACATTTCCTCTCTTATTACACGGGCGTTATCAGATACTTTCCCTTCTATTACACGGGCGTTATCAGATATTTCCTCTCTTATTACACGAAAATTATCGGACATTTTGTGGACTAGAGCAAGCAAACTGTCGAGTTTGTCCGGGGAGGTGGCAAGTGGAGGGGATTCTATCGCGAGGGGAGTGGTGACGGGCATATCGTCTTTCACTTCGGTCGTATCCCGCACGGGACTAGTCTCTCCTTGCACGGACAACATTTCGAAATGGGTTGCCAAAGATTTAAATGGGGTCTGCTCGTCGTCTTCCGATCCATCGTCCGACCGGAGTACGGTCGTCGTGTCTCGGTACTTCGTGAAAGGTGATTCCAAATCACTCATCCTAATGCAAAGAAAACTATCGCCGTCGTTCCTATATCTCTACACGTCCGTCTCACACCTTTAGTAAGCAAAATGAACTATGATAAAGGCAAGAAAAAAAATGATTGACAAGGAGGAATTGCCCCCTTCACACACAATACAAGAGTACAACGTTATCAACGATTTTAACGCACTGTGGGGGGCGGAAGTTCTATTCCTGTCAAAATGAAACCACATGCCACGTTCAAGCAAACAAAAGTGACAGCGTCAAATGCGTGATCTCGGGCCCCACACACGGGCGACAAATTATAGGTGATCTCGAGCCCCACGTTGGGCGCCAAATTACATGTGACGAACGGGTAAGCGCGAATCACATCCGCGGAGAGCGAAGAGCATCTCGGGTCGTGGGCGACGTAGGAACGGCAGATTCGGTCTGTTGGAACGACGGACGGAAGGAAGGGGTGGGGCAGGCGGAATCCGAAAAGGAATCATTCGTAGTCATGGGTTCGAGGTAGAGTGCAATACATTTATTCTCACAATTAAAGCAGTATGAGCACAAGGTATATCACTGATGGCTGGTAAAGAACACTCGGGGAAAAGAGGTTAGTAAAGGGGGGTGGGCACAGTCGACACTTGCATGAAAAAAAAGGACAGTAGGCAAAAAATACAAAGAACAACCTGGTTATTCAACTAATTGACAAAATGAAAGAAAAAAACACGCAAACTCGCGGGGTTCAACCGAAAGTTCTCTGGTACGACGGGCGTTCTGATCACCCAGTCACTCAACTGTTCAATGATGGCTTGACGGAAGGGGGGGAAGTCGGGAATCGGGAACAAGGCGGACACGTGGGAGAAACTCACGAGTGTTGGTATCGGCTGTCGTATTTAGAAAATGGCCGTCAAAGTGCAGCGTTTCCGTGGAAAGGAAAAAGATGGGCCGAGCTTGAAGCTTTCCCTTTACTTGGGCCTCTGGTCCACAGGAACTGCACTGCTGGCCTTTTCTGCAACCGAACTCGGGAAGCCTTTTTTTCGTCTCTCTGGGTGTCTGTTTGGTGTCTCCCTGGTGTCTCTCTTCTGCTGTCCGTCTGTCCTTCACACACCTTCGTCGAGAGAGGGGAAAGGAGGGGAGGGGAGGGCAATGGCTTGTGGGTACGCGAACTCCACGCCGTGCGGGCTTTGGGCGACTTGATGTCTGGAACAGCGCGCGGAGTTCGAATGCTGCGCGCGCGCACACACACATCGGCGATTCACACATTTCACCAAAACAAAACATCACTCAAAAAAATAATAAAGAAGGGAGGGAGAAAAACGAGGGTAAGTGCTCTTCACCAAACGGGAGAAAGAAAGGGGGGAAGCGCTGCCGTTACAATATGTATGCAAATAAACGGAAAATGAGGTGAACAATAACCTGAGAAGCTTAGAGCTATGACTTTCAAGGTCACATCAGTGAAAAATAGGTAGTTTTTAAAAATCCCAAAAGAAGAATACCATATTTTTTTAAGTCCCACATAAATTTAAAAACATTTGTTCAGTGCAAAGACTCTGTGGACTGTAAGAAGAGGAGTGGGATTTATTTCTTGGAGTCTGGTGATTCTGCAGGGGTGTGTACGGGACAAACAGCAGGAAATTTTGACATTTGAACTAAAGAACACTTAAATACCATTGGCCCTTTCGTGCTAATGGTATTTTTCATGAAAACGCCCAGAAAGCTTGCAGCTAAATCTTGGAAAAAATCAACTCTTTGTTTGAACATTTTTTATAAATCTTAACATTTGACCTATATGTTTGAAATGCAAACATATATTTTAAACATATTTCACCTCAATTTAAATTTTTTTCCAAGAGTCAATTTACAATTTTATTTTTTATATAAAAAACCCTGAGAGCATAAAGTTTGCAGTATACCTGATGTAAACCCAATTTTAACATCTACATCTGGTATATAAAAGATGTAATGTTAAAATATAGGATTTACATTAGGTATGTGGTGCCTCGTCCACTCCTGCCAACGCAGTGGCATAAGCAGCGCCTCTCATCTTATGGGCAGGCCATCGATGCCTCGACCACGTAAGTACCCCGGTGGTCACCATGAACCAGACAGGGACCATACACCGGAAGCATCCCCCCCCCCCCCCCCACCACTGTGCCTGTCTCCAACTAGGAGAGCATGGGGCAGGACAATCAAGAGAGTACCTACGCCGTTGCCTCCCGTATGAGGCACACATATCACATGTGACTGCTCTCCACAGAGCAGCAGTGCATCGGCCAAATGAGCGTTAAGTATTAAAAACAAAATGAAAAGTAATTTCACCAAGTTCCTGTTAACATTTGATCACAGCAGTAATTTTCATAGTAATATCAAAAATGACAATGTAGACAAACAATCCTTAAACTACCAAAGTTATTAGCATAAAAAGGTTCTCGTGCACAACAAATGAAGACAGTATTAGCAAATAGCTGCCACAGTCAATAGTTTTACAGTGCAAGACAATGGTGGGATTTTTGCTCATGGCAACTGAATCATGTGATTCAGGAAAGGTACCCATGCCTCTTAAAATGTATTCAATGCTCATATCCCAACTTATCCAAGATTAAATGTATTTAGTAATATTGAAATAATTACCTCAATCACCTGGCCAGAAGGAATCTTGCACTCCAGTAAGTTAGGTTCAATGAATTGTGACACAGTGCGTACTCCATGCTGCACTTGTAACTCGAAAGGTTTGCTGATCATAATTTGGCAGTTGGCTATTCCATGACTTTTGTTTTCCATAATAACTCTCTTCTCAAACAATTTACTTGCTTTCTCATAATTGTAGAACAGTTTCTGTATGTTAAACTGCTCAATCAATTCATTTTCCTCATACCTTAGATCAAGAATAGGGTTACTGAGGACAGCTTCCATGAAGAGCATTGCTGGCTCCAGATGTATCCCACAAGGTCTCAGATACCGACAATGAGACTTTCTATTTGGTTCACAAGAAAGAAATAAAGCAGAGGAAAATTAGACGATGAACATGAATAGAAACTACTTTAGAAAGAAATTGCATGGTAGAACACAGCAAAAAGCTCACATAGTGATAATGAGGTTTATTATCCAAAGACCAGGTGTGGAATCACGGATCTATCTTTCGTGTCATCACAATTTTTATCTTTAACGCTTACCCCTAGAGTAGCACAGGGTTAACAATAATAGTCTATAAAATTCTGATACTGATTGTAATAAGCGATTTTAAGTGCTGTGCGAAAAATGAAGAATGGATATCACGTTCTCTGAGATAAGTTTAATCAATAAATAACAATAACGCTAGCGCACGCGTTATGAAGATCCATGATCGAGGCCCTGATTATACTGATATAGGATTCGTCAAAAATACACAGGACATATGCACAGAAAAAATATTTAAACACCATTATCATGGAGAAATTCTTCTCAAGAATAATAAGAGTTTGTCTTGTAAAAAACATTTCACCTTTGCTTTAAAGGAGCCAGCAGTTTTGCAGTTTTTCAGACTGATAGGTAACTTGTTAAATAGGCACAATCCCAGAGTTTTAGGACCTTGAAAGACTGATTTGGTCCTGACATACTTATAGTGAATGGCATCATGACCACGTGTATAATAATCAGGGACATCACAGTTTTTGGGGAACTCGCTGAAGTTAGATTTTACAAACATAAGGACGGAAAGGATATAAACACATGGTAGTGGGATAATATTAAGATTTTTGAAAATGGGCCGGCATGGGGCATTGATAGGTACAAAAACCAATAGGCGTACACTTTTCTTTTGCAGCCAAAAAAGCTTGAGTGAGGCTGGCGAAGATCCCCAATAAATAATACTTGAAATGATGCGGGAATACAACTGACCATAATATATTGTTGATAGCAAATCAGGACTAACAGAGAATCTAATAAAATCTAATATAAGGAAACAAGTAGAGCTTAGTACTTTGAGCAGATTGCAGATGTACTCATCCCATGAGAGATTTGCGGAGATTGCAAGGCCCAAGAATTTGACATCTTCAGCCTGATGAATGGGCTGACCATCAAGATCAAGGGCAGTACAGTGTTTACTCTTGAGATTGTAAAGCATAGCTAGAAATTTATCAACATTTATGCCTAAGCAATTTATGGAGCACCAATCACTCAAGTGCTGAAGTAATAGTTCACTTTTTTCAACTGTAGTGTGTAGTGAAGGAAATGCAACAAGAATGTTTGTATCATCAGCATACAGGACAACCTTAGAACAGTTTGTTTGTAGGTTAAAAGGGAGATCGTTAATAAGTATCAAAAATAATATACGGCCCAGAAAAGATCCCTGAGGAACACCACAGAAGACATCTTTCAAGGTGAAGTTGTACTCGGAACCATTAATATTCAAACTAACTCGTTGAAATATATCCGATAAGTAGGGCTAAATCCAATTATTTGAAATACCACGAATGCCTAGCTTGTCCAGCTTCTACAGCAGTAAATGATGGTTAGCATTATTATAGGCCTGAGAGAAGTCAATGAATAAGCCCACAGTGTCTAATTTGTTATCCAGTGATGCTAGAATAAAATTCATAGCTTTGTGCACTGCTGTTGTAGTGAATCTACTTTTTCAAAAACCATGCTGGCATGTGGAGATTAGTTTCTGTGAATCTAGAATTGCTGTGAGTGAATGTAGAAAACTTTCTCAAATATTTTAGTAAACTGTGATTGAAGGGAAATTGGGCGGTAATTGTGCAAATCATTGGAATTGCCCTTCCTTCTGTAAATAGGAATAACTTTGGATTCTTTAAGCACTCTTGGAAATCTACCTAAACAAAGGGATTCATGTAGGAAATATCAAGCCTGCCGTGTGAACGGCGGTGAAATTCACATTAATTGCCATGCGAAAAAATTCACCTGGACCGGGAATCGAACCACGGACCTTTGGTTTTCCGGGCCACTGCACAGACCACTACGCTAATCAGGATCCCTAATTCGCATGGCAATTTTAGTGAAGTTCAGGTACTAGATGTATTTTAGATACAGAAAGAATTGTTTTGTGTTTTTTAGGGGTTTTGGAGATATGGTCGGTGTAAAAACAGTGCTCAACTCCCTCACGCACGGGCCTAAACAGACTCTCATTCCAACAATACTATACTTTAACCATTATTAATCCTCATGGGATAGGGTTTAAAAATTAGAAAATCATTGGGTTAGAAGGTCTAAATGCTGCTGAATCAGGTACAAAAAGAAATGTTTCGTTCTTATGAGAGGTTTGGGAGGTATAGTTGATGTAAAAACAGTGTTCATTTTTCACAGGCAATGCACCTCATCACATGCATGCATTCCTACAACACCATTTTTTAACCTTCATTATCTTATTTACAATGATAAAAAGTATGAATAGCGGCACTGACACTTTGTAGTATGGACAGAAATTTATTGATGGATAAACAGTTGCCCGGAGGTTGAGTTAATTCCGGAGGTCCTGACCTGACCTCGTTGAAAAATATCAGTTACCAATTGAAAACGGTTATTTAAAAACAAATAGAAAAATAATGATTATAGCTGGTTCATATCTGAAAAACGGGCCTGCACGTGAAAGACAAGTTGAAACTAACATAATATATAAAATAGGCTTGAAACCTATAAGCCCAACAAGAATTTAGTTAGTTTTTATGAGTTGAAAATCACAATTATTGTCACTATTTATTGATTGTGAAGGTAAGATTACTGCTATATTTGGTTGACAGTTGAGTGAATAAATTATGAAAGAATTGCTTACCATTTAGAATTCTTATTTCCGCACCTACAAAAGTTATTTTAATTTGTTAATTCGTCGCATTGTTGCCCATTTTTCTTTCTGACCGGTGCAAAAGAGCTCTCAAATGTAATTTTTTTTACTTCCAAATGAACAGTTAAATGACACTGAGGGGTAAGCACCGGGCTCTTCAATTTCACTATGGGCCTCATCATATTCTTGTACCCCACATTCACACAACCCGGTAAAACACGAATTTCAGTCACTAGTGCCTCATTCCCAAATAACAGTAATTTACAACAATATCCTACAATAATACCGTATTTACTCGTGTAAGTCACGCCCTCGTGTATCCTGTGCACCCCTATTTTTGAGCAGGCTCGTGAGGAAAAAAATTATTCCTGTCAAAAATTTTTTTGCCCTTGAGTCTGCATCATTTTGTCATAACATGAATACAAATGCTGTGCCTAAATTACGTGTACATCTTTCTCATTAATTGATTGAATTACGTGTTAATATCATCACTGCATGGCCTCTTTTACTGTTGTTTTTTTTCTCGAAACATCTCACAGTAATCACAGTTACATACTATCACATCTTCCAGCTATAAAAATGGCATCTGTTCAAAATAACACCCAAATGAAATAATTGCAGAAATATATACAATTTCAACCCGTGATTACTCTATTATTATGGAAATTTGTTGGCATATCAACAAATAAAAGCAGAATGCCATCCGTCATGATAGCGGTGGTCCCGTCTGCTCTCTGTACAGTAGCTGTGGACTGGGACGATTTAACAACACCGGAAAGTCTTGGGAACACACAGAAAAAACTAAGCTGAATGTCATAACAATTATAATTCTTATAAAAATAAAGAAAAACACATTCGCGGAAATAGAATCATAAATCACTAATGAATATTCATATCATAACTGTTCTCATTTTTAGTTTTTGTCACTGTTGCATTCAGATACACCATATTTCCTTCCTGCAGCTTGATTTCCTATTTTTTCGGCATCGCTTATATATGTAGTTTTGTACTCACAGGAAACGATTGCAATTTCACATCAGAATTCATTTTTAGGATGATAATTGCAAGTTATTTTAAAATGCTAAATGATCGATTCGAACTCGTTTACTACTCTCACACACGGAGCAGATAGCGCAGATAGTAAAAAGGTATAATCTCTGAGCCATATGACTCTGCTACTATATAACAAATTCTTTGTCATGTCTTTGCAATGCAGCTTTAATATGTATGCAAAAGGAGCTGTCTAATAAAGGAACGTAAAAATGTTGCTACAGATACGTGATACCAAAACAAACTCCGCTTACAATTTTGAAAATACATAAAGATGCCACCCCCTTGTGCAGCTTACAGGATACAATGTATATTTCAATACGTATCGGTGCTACAATGTGTTGTCCTATGTACGATCCAAACATGATAAATCTATTGCTTTGTTAAGTGGTGTTTCTGATCTAGCGTTTCTCTAAGTACTGTTGTACGCTCAGACTTTGTTAAACGCAGATTTTTATTACTAATTACTTCGAAATTTCAGAAAACTTTACAATGTATGTAGTCTGAAAAACAGCAAAAATATCTTTATTTGCTGGGTCACTTGTCACTGTGTTTTTTCCTAAAATTTTTAAACCAACCCTTACTGCAAGCATTTTGTTTACACTGTGCTTGCATGGTGGTGACACAAAGGTTTTGTAAAACCTAGCAGCCATTTCGCACAATATGAATTTTATCATTACCTAATTTCACTTACTATTATTGATGTTCTTCTATCCTAGATGATATTACTACTTCTATTCTAGTAATTCTATTAATATTTTCTCCGGGAATTTTGAACCATAAAGCTCAAGGTGTTTTGGTAACTCAGAATATTTTAAAATTCCTTTCCACTTTAATAGAATTACAATGCATCTCACCTGCTCTCCAGAGCTATGTGAATATGGCCAATTAAGACAGCTCTGTACTTCAAGCAGGACTGGTTGCAATTATTGCTCACAAATGAGATTGCCAACTCCCTTTTGCCATGAGGAGGAATGAAAAGTATATCATGCTCCAGCTGTAATGTAGTGAAACAGTTATCCTTTGATCACAAATATTCAAGTTCCAAAATTGATTAGTGCTGTGTGCCTTAGAACCTTCAGGTGCCCATACCTTGAACACGTTATCAGCTCTTGGACCAAGCAAGGGCAGGAGCCCCACTTCCAATGATCTCTCCTGTTCCCTTTGCAGAATCTCCTTCAAGGATGCATCGATTTCATCCAAGCTCCATGCTATTCCCTTCTGACTCTCAATTTCCCTCAGTCTGGAGAAAATATCTGGGTGGAAATGATAGATTGTGGGCTGGAAAGGGTGACCATGATTCCCTGATGGTGACTGCAACCTAAAGTGCACCTGGCAGTGGAGGACAATCCCCAGGCAGGTGTCATTCTGAATGCATACACTCCTCCTCTGCTCCCCTCCACCACTCATAGACACAACATTGTACCTGCAGGAAGAATCACCCAGTGTGATCATGTAGTTTGCACATTATTTCTACTCACCAGATAATTGTGGGAAGTTTGCATGCCAGCTTACTCTAATCATATGCACTGGTTATTAAGGGCAGTACTTGTAATTAATTACATCAAACCTCACCTGTAATTGCCACAACTCACTTCTTTTGTTCTAGGATGTTCAAAAAAAATTTATGGTAAAAATGGGAATGGAATCACATCAAGTTAATTCCAGTTTTTAACTAACAAAAGAGTTGTTATTAACTCAAATTCACTGGCATGATATGGTAGCTCAACCCTTTAGCTATGGGAAAATACATAGAGTATAAGCAAGGCCAATTGCAGGAGAAAAATTTATGCATGTTTGACCATCTCTCATTTCCCAGGCCAGAGCTCTTTCTCATCTTCATGATCTGATCATAGATGAGGACATTTGGCATTGCTTACCAGGGGCGTCGGAACTATTTTCGCTGGCAGGGGCCAACATTGAAGAAAAGGGCTTGGCTCCTATGAAAAGGGCCTGCATTTTTTTGTGGATAAGAGGGAGTAGAGACTAGAATTCCGCTAAAAGTGCACATGAAGGTGGTAGAATATGCGTCAGAAGGGAAAAGGCAAGCTGGAAACAAGTGACATTTAATTTTTATTAATGAAGACTCATTTCTCAAGGGCACAGGACAAATTCTGGGGGGGAGGGGGGGCGAATGCCCCCCTGCTCCCCACTTCCGACGCCGCTGTTGCTTACTCCTACTACAAACATAATCTCCTTAATCCACTACCTCACCTTCTCTTGCCATGAAGTGTGACTATTCCAATTGTCCCATTGCAATTCATAACAGATCTGTCATTATTGGTGGCTGTCCTTTGCGGAGCACAAAAATTAAAGCCATCAGATGGATCTTTTACTTGCACTACTTTGACCTACAGAAGTGAGGTTGCCCTAGGACATTTTTTTCACACACAGTGATGAGTTAAAAATTAGGCTCCTAAAGCTTAAGGGCTTGAGATATTCATTGTTAATGCAAGACTGAGAAGAATATATATAGGGGAAATTTTCCCCTCAATCTATTTTCCTAAAAATCGGTACTCAATATGGCACATTACCAGGTAGGCTAGGGCACTAAAAGCATATCAAATGAGAAACTTGAAAAGTTTACGTAATGAAATTGGGCATTTTATGCCTTGGATTTTCAACCAATATTCAATAGCTTCAGACAACAGGGGGTATCACCAATAAAAATTTCTACTCTGCTGTGGAATGCAGTACTTGGTCGGTCCATTAGAACTAGGGCCAGGCAATTCGAATCTGATCAGATAAGAATTCCAACTAAAACACTATTAATTTGTTTTCCTTTGATTTACGGTGAAACTAAAATTTGATTTGTGCATTGATACAATTGATATGCATAAATGATTTAACAATTTAAATTGTCTATGGCTGAAAAAAATTTGCTGTCCCTTTGTTTTCATTTCTGAAATGATTCTACGTACCGCAGGATTGAATTACTGCCATTTCCAAAAGCAGGAAAAGAAATGGGGCAGCCTATTACACTTGCCACACAAATGAAATGCTGCTTTGGTGGAGCTTCCACTCTGGCTCCACTTGCTATGCCATAAGCAGCTGAGAATTCAACCGTAACTTCCTCAACATAAATACCCCAGGTGCTTGACTGGAACAAAATTTTCACCTCAGATGATGACCATGGATTCAAAGTCCCTTGGTTTGGCCAGGCATCAGTCACTGCAAACTGAGGGCCACATTGTGCAAAGAGGTACTCTGCTAAGAAATTGGAAATATGGCGTTTGTGATTCACATACAAAACATGGCAAATAAATCAACATGTACACCTGAGTCCTCTACCCACTTGTCTGCAAAGCACTCTTATCTTCTGATGGCATCTCCTTCCCTTGCTTGCAGCTTTTCCTATTATCCCATTTCTGAGAGCCAACATTTCCCAGAAAGTTCTTCAATTGTACCTTGTACTCCAGAGTGTATGGAGATTGGTTCTTCATGGTTAGAACTCTTTCTTGTACTGTTGATGAAGAGTATAAAATACAAGCTACAACTACTATCCATGCCAAAATCTTGTAGACTCGAGTTTAAACCTAAATAACTCCGAAACCGTTCATTGGATTCTCATGTTATTTACATAGTAATTTATCAATGTAGTCAGTCAACTGACTACATTGTTTAAATAGTTTTTAAAAACAAATTTTCGACCTGTTTCTTACGTTAGAGTAAAAAAGGGCCAATTTTTTTAGTGCTACGGCACCATGCGTCAATTTGACGTCTAATAACTTCCAAGCAAAGTATTCGGCTAAAACAAATTTTTAATACAAGGTGAATTATATCATTGCTATTACGTCTGGGAAGTTTCAAGGTTTTAACTTAAGTACTTATTGGTATGCTATTCCAATAATAACCACACTTTTTCTCGGCAATTGTGCATCATGGCGCTACGAGATTAAAACCGTCATCTTCCTCTTTAAATTTCCAGAGCGAATCAGATATTATCATTTAGTTGAAGTTAGCACCTTATTTTGTATCGAATTTTATGTTTCCTGAAAAAACGAACGAGCCCAGAGCAGGACACTGCGCTGGCAATGCCACGCGGCGTGTCCCGCTCTGGGCTCCCTGTCATGTGTCATATAATTACTGTCAGGCGGAGTTGGTGCGGACAGTAATTATATTACACATATTTCTTGTTGTCAACACTATAGACAGGGTCACTGATCATTCTTTCAATCTGCTGTGAAAGTTATTCATAACCCAAGCTCAACTGCGAATGGACTTGCTCTACCTATTGAGATAACTGATTCAAAGAAATGGAGAAAATTTGGAGAGTTGGCATCACATTTCTGCTTCACTTAGTTAAATTTATATCCTTATTCAATCGAAAAATATGTGCCAATAATTTAATTGCAAATGCTAAGAATATTAGTGATCAAACCCCAGGATAACATACAGCATTTAGGTTATATGATTGCCCATGAAGCGGGAAGATCATGTAAAAATTATCCAACTAAACTACTGTCGATAAAATGAAAATTCACTTGGTAAATTCCACTGATTATTAGGCGCAGATAGGTTTTTGGGTTGTCCTCCTCGAAGATGAATCGATGCGGAGGGCAACCTGAAAACCTATCTGCGTCTACTGCACCACTCCGCGGAAGCCTCCATCAATATCCACTGATTATTTATTGACATGACCAGGATTTTATCAGGTTGTATCATCTACAGGCAGCACTGTCCTTGAAACTCAGGTCTTGTCAATAAATAATCAGTGAAATTTACCTAGTGAATTTCCATTATCCATAGTGGATACGTTCTACGACGTCAAAGCAAAAACCATTTCCACAGAAACTTAATGACTATGATCTTAAAAAATGACTTTATGAAAATAACTATGGTGATCTAATTGTCAATCTATGGATGTAATAACTAAGTAATTTTTAGCCCTCCACACCAAACCTTTCACTGGAGGTAAAGCTTTAAGACCACATCCTGATTTCCAGATTGCTAACCCAAGTCTTTTTTTAATTTCCATACTGAAAGTGGTATTGAGAACAAATATTATAGTACTAGTTTTTGACAAGAGATTGTTCATTACAAGAAACATCTTAGTGGTGAGTTCATGGTAAGTAATAGTTAAGCATAGGTTTTTGCAGCATGGAGAATGTCCAGTTGTCTCTTTCGGGAGCCGTCACGTGTGGAGCTTTGCAGTCCGAACTTTCGCATCCATTGCAGGACACATCATCAGAGTGAAATGCCTAACAAGAAGTAGCATCTTGGCTATTTATTGGGAAGGCATTCCCCCCTTCCTTAGCCTTATTTGGCATTGTCTCTCGCATCCTCTTTTTCCCCGCTCGCGGCATAAGGGGATGACTCACCATGGTAAGTATCTCACTGATTTTACACTTTTACTCTGGCGATGGAATTTAAAACTAGCAATGATCAACTACTAAATTAATAAATAAAAATTCTGGGGTGTACACTTAAATTCTTATGGTTTGCAAGCAAGGATCAGGGAGTAAAAAAATTATTAAACCCCTTGGAATCTCTACAGCAGCAAAAATATTGGAAAATCTGACATTTTCAAATGATAAATATGAAGGTGTCACATTACCAGTTTTTAACTTGGGTCCTCTATACCCTAAGAGAACTGGGCAAGGTCATCAGCCTTACCTTGATGACTTTGGACATCCACAAAGGAAATAATATTTTCTGAACAAGAGGCTTCCCAAATGGAGGAGGATGGATCAGCCTTTTTTGGATATAAACACTCCTTATCACAGAGCCCCTTCAGAAGATAAATAGATTCATGACACAGTATGGCCACAAGGTTTGTAATTCAGATGTCATGAAACAATTATGAAACAAAAAAAGGCCACATTCTTACCCAGGAGATGAGGTTTTCCATGGAGAAGGAATTTAACCCCTCTTCTGGTACATCATACACAATACTTGGCCTTAGAATTTCACCTTCAAGGAAAACATGGTGCACTCCTTTTTTTCCAGCATAGCATATTAGCGAATAGTCTTTAACTTCACCCTTATTATTGAGAAAAGAGTCTTCCCGTGAGTCTTACAATAATTTGAATAAATGCTACGTATGGTTTAATAAATTTCCCTCTCAATCACTCATTCTTAATAGCTGAAAATTTAGATGCGTCATTAAGAGAGCCATATAAGTGAAGTCATATATCATATAAAAATCAATGATGAGTAATTATCATTTCTACAATATGAATACTTGCAGGAAGGCATAGGTTACACATATGCTTTGTATGTGTCTGTTGTAAACCTTAAATTGTCTAAACGATCAAGTTACTGAGTTAGCATGAAATCTGAGGAAAAGCAGGTCATCGTAAATATATAGATGAAGGAAAGAGGTCAATGCCATAACACAATACAGCATAAATACAGTTATTGATGGGAAATGATTAAAGAAATGTGCCAGAAAAAGTAATTAATAGCACAATATACTTAATAAAATTAAGAAGGATTTACCATACACGTTTTTGCATACATCATTACACAGTTAAAATTTCAATTGACCATTTGTATCAAAGCAATTACTTTTGTATTATTTGCATTTAGACATGGTGATAGCAAAAAGGAGCTTCTTTGATCATATCACTGTTGTGTACAGAAGTAAGCTTAAACTCATGTTCTAAATACATCACCACTCATAGGTTTTCAGAGGCTCAAAATGTGATTATAAAATTGAATTCTTTTTAATTCTTGAATCTTTTTAAAGCTAAATGTAGCATTTTGCAGTCCCACACATGAAATTTATTATGTTTTTTATGAAAAGAAAGAAAACTTCATGATTTTTTTAAGAAGAGCGATATCTAAAAGCGAGTGTGTAATCATACACATAGATACAAGGGACTCAGAAGAATAGATGTTTTTTCAATTGGACAAAATAAAATAATATTTTAATGTTGTTTAGCTATGAGATTTGTTAAAATTTTAAAGTATTTTTCACAAGTTTTTTTTAATATCCATACCATTTTAACCCAAGTGGTCAGAACCCAGTTCCTTTTCTTAAAATAAAAATTGATACCCGATGTACCATCAAACACATATTTGAAATTTTCACTGCCTTTAGGGAGGAATAAAAAAATGTCTATTGAGACCTTAAATTCTTGTGATATGACAACGAATCTTTCCCTAATACTTAGATCAGGAAAAATAACAAGGAACTTAGCTAGAATAATTTTAAACTTTTGTGATGATAATCTCTGCATATTCTGGATTTCTTCAGTGTATCGTTTATATTGCTATTTTCAGGAATTCTCATCGGGTATTTATCTTTTAAGACAACAGTTTCTCCCTTATTATAACACCTTAGTTCATCATGGCTACAGTATTTGAGATGCCGAATCTCTTCCCTTAGAGAAGCAACATTTGATCTCGGATCTTGAGAAGAACGGATACCCTAAGCATACAGTCCTTTCAAGGACTGCATAGAAAGAAAAGGAACTGGCGGAAGCAAAAGATCGCATGATAAACAGGGCCGAAGAAAGACCTAAGGAAAAACCAGCTGCATATGCCACAATTCCATATATCGCAGGAACGGCACAAAAGATTAGTAAGCTCCTTCGGAAGTATGGTATTGTGACGAGGTTTTCAAACATGAAGAAAATTGGAGATATAATCCCAAAACCCAAGGACAAAATTCCCACTCTGATGTTTGAAGGAGTATATGAAGTGAAATGTAGATGTGGTAAATCTTACATCGGCCAAACGGGGAGAGCAATTCAATGTAAAATGAACCCCTTTAACGGGGAGCGTGTCTTTAGATGTGCTCTGGAGAAAACATTGAGTTGGGGAGAGCATCTTTAGATGCGCTCTCAAAAATTATTTTTCCCTAAGCAAGGAGAGCTTCTACAGACGCAAGCCTATCTTTGTGTCTGTGATCTGTATGGGTCTACTTTTTAGTGTGATTTTTTTGTACTTCTTGGTGATAGTTACAGATACACAGGAATCCTTCATTTCGGAGAATGTTTGATGGTAGTTTCAAGACCGAAGAACCCCCTAACGGTACATTTTATTGCACATACCCTCGGTCATATTTCTAAGTTGGGTTCAGTTTTGCCTTTCACTTTTGGTGGATGGATGTCTTTATTTTAGCAGTGATCTTTTGCAGTTTTTATCCTGCTCAAAGTTACAAGCATGTTTCAAACATTTGAAATATTGATCTCTGCATTTTTTTTCTCGGGTTTTCCTCTGCGTCAGTTGGCTTGCTGACAACAGTTTCGTTGGCAGGAGAGCCAGCGAAACTGTTGTCAATAAGCCAACTGACGCGGAGGAAAACCCGAGAAAAAATTCACATATCAACCCATCACCACGGAAACCTTCATTCTTACATTTGAAACATTCTTGTTTACCGCTCTTTTTTTGTGAGTGGTAAATACATTTTGGTTTTTGCTGTGCTCTAGTGCTCTACATATTTTTACATCTATTTATTTAGTGAAATCCTGTGTTTCCAATTACTTGGTATCATTGTAAGTTTCTCTGTTTTAAGTTTAAGAACTTACGTGTGCTCTCGTCCTCATTAGAAATTTTTTGCCGCTTTCATAGATCTCTCTGCCAGTGTATAGTTCATATTTTTTAAGTTTTCTACCTAAGTTTTTTTTTTCTCGCGGCTGAGCTTAAAGCCACCGAGTGCGTCCACTGGGTTGCGGATGGTGGGTCGACCTCTAGATATAGAGGTTAGCTGCGAGATAAGCGAGTTTACTCGTCGAATAAGCAGTCGTGGACAAAAAGTGACGGCATTCCGAGGGCGTATTGGTCTATCCTTGGGTAAGGTAGGCCTTAAATAATACAGAACCTGTGAAGATGCCGTGACTTGGCGATGGAGGCCGCCAACAATTACGCTTCCCATCACCCGGAGGAGAGGGCAGCACCTCTTCTTCACATGAGTGAAGGTGGAGACCACAGTGGTCGGTACAGCGACACTCATTTCACTACAGGCGTGGTAACATTTACTTTAACGGCTGTAGTACTGCGATGTGGAAGGCAAGGGGAAACCACCACATTATTATCCCGAGGAGTCGCAGCTACTCCACTCTTTCCTTTATTATCAAGACGTGATGGCACCCTCTCGAGTAAAATATTCCGGAGGTAAAATAGTCCCCCATTCGGATCTCCGGGCGGGGACTACCCGAGAGAGTACATCAGTCAAGTGTGATACTCATTTTAGGGTAGGAACGTGGAACGTGCGATCACTTCGGACCTGCGGAAGACTGGAAAACCTGAAGGTGGAAATGCGGAGAATGGACCTCGATGTATTGGGAATCAGTGAAATGAGATGGCCCAAAGAAGGAGACTTTTGGAGTGGAATTTATAGAATTATTCATACCGGATCACTGAATGGTAACGCTGGAGCAGGCATAATGCTCAGGAAGAGTGCGGGACTGCGTGTGAAGAGCTTCCTGCAATACAGTGAAAGGATTGTAATGGTTAAAATTGAAACTAAGCCTACAGATACCATTGTTGTGCAAGTTTACATGCCTACGTCGGACTACGAAGATGAAGAAGTGGAAGACGTCTACGAAGATATCACTGAAGTAATAAAACAGGTAAGAGGAGAAGAAAACCTAATTATTTTAGGAGACTGGAACGCTGTCGTCGGCAAAGGACAAGATGGAAGAATAACTGGAAAATATGGATTGGGAAACCGAAACGAAAGAGGAGAAAGACTGCTGGAGTTCTGTGCACAACATAAGTTAGTGGTTACTAACACATTGTTTAAAAATCACAACCGAAGAAAATACACGTGGAAGATGCCAGGAGACAGAGGAAGATTTCAATTAGACTACATTTTAGTGAAGCAGAGGTTCAGGAATCAGGTGAAGGACTGCAAAAGCTACCCGGGTGCAGACATCGACAGCGACCATAATTTAGTGATGATGAAATGCCATCTAAAATTCAAGAGATTGAAGAAAACAGTAAAGAACATTTGGCAAGTAGAAAAACTAAAGGAGACTCAAAATCAGCTGGAATTTCAACAAGCAGTAGAAAACAACATAGGAGATGACCTGACTGAGAAACCAGTGGAAGAGCGTTGGGAAAACATTAAATGTGGACTACAAAAAGCCGCAAAAGAAGTTCTTGGAAGAAGAAAAGTTGTTAAGAAGAAACCATGGATCACGGAAGAAGTCTTAGTGCTGATTGAAGAAAGAAGAAAGTACAAGAATGCGAAAACTGAAGAAGGGCAGCTTTTTTACAAAAGAATAAGGAACGAAGTAAGTCGCAAAGCCAGGAAAGATAGAGAAATGTGGATGAACAATCTGTGCGAAGATGTACAAAACAACCTTACCATTGGAAAGGTGGAAGCTGCCTATAGGATAGTGAGGAACCACTTCAAGGAACGGAGCGCAAGATGCAATGCTATAAGGGACAAGAATGGAGAACTTTTGATTGAAAATGAAGACAAAGTGAAGAGATGGAAAGAATATCTCGAACAGTTATACAATGGGAACGACCTCAGCACGAAAGTGATTGAAGAGGAAAGCGAAGTCGAGAAGGATGATATGGGGGCATCAATATTGAGATCGGAATTCGACGCAGCAGTAAGGGACCTTCGGATGAATAAGGCTTCTGGAATTGATGATATACCCGCAGAACTGATAAGGAATGCAGGAGAGAGGACATTGGCCCAACTTTATAATGTCATCTGCGACATGTACTCAACAGGAGAAATACCCAGGGACTTCGAGAAAAACATCATCATTACTATTCCCAAAAAGAAGAGAGCAGAGAAATGCGAAAATTTTAGGACTATAAGCCTGATGACACATGCATCGAAGATATTGACAAGGATCATCTACAGAAGAATAGAACGAAAAGCAGAGGAGTTCCTGGATGAAGATCAATTCGGATTCAGGAAAAGTAAGGGTACAAGAGAAGCAATATTGGCCCTTAGGCTGCTTATAGAGAAGAGAATGGAGAAGAACAAACCGACCTTCATTGCATTTGTGGATTTAGAGAAGGCTTTCGACAACGTGGACTGGAATTCAATGCTTGATATTCTGAAGGGAATTGGAGTTTCCTACAATGATCGAAGAATTATCCACAGTTTGTATAAAAACCAAGTAGCTGTCATTAAATCTGGACCCAGCTGTGAAGAAGCAAGAATAAGGAAAGGAGTGAGACAAGGCTGTGCACTGTCTCCCGTAATTTTTAATGTTTACATTGAGAGAGCCATCAATGAAGTCAAGGAGAAGTGTTCTGGAGTGAACATCCACGGAGAAACAATCAGCATGCTACGATTCGCTGATGACATAGCTCTCATAGCAGAGACAGAGAAGGAGCTGAATAAGATGCTAACAACCATGGAAAGGACAATGACCAGACATAAGCTGAAGATCAATAAGAAGAAAACTAAGATATTGGTGTGCAGCAAAAGAGAAGAGGCCAAAACCAACGTTAAACTAGGAAAACAGAAACTGGAAGAGGTGAAAAAGTTCTGTTACCTGGGAAGCAGAGTAACCAACGATGGACGAAGCAAGAAAGAAATAGTGAGTAGAATAGCCCAGGCAAAGAGGGCATTCTATCAAAAGAAGAATCTACTAACAGCTGGAAATACAAGCTTGGAAGTAAGGAAGCAATTCATTAAAACGTATATCTGGAGCATGTTCCTTTATGGCAGTGAGGCATGGACGATGACAGCAGCGGAGAAGAAAAGGGTGGAAGCATTCGAAATATGGTGCTATCGACGAATGATGAAGATAAAATGGATCGACCGAGTGACAAATGAAGAAGTCCTAAGAAGAGTGGGAGAAAAGAGAAGTCTACTGAAAACTATAAAAAGAAGACGGGACAACCTAATCGGCCATATCTTAAGACACGATGGCCTGATGAAGACAATCGTCGAGGGAAAAGTGAACGGGAAAAATGGAAGAGGCAGGCCTCATATGAGTTACATGGAGCAGGTCGTAAAGGACGTGAAAGAGAGGAACTATGTTGGTATGAAGAGGTTGGCCGATAGAAGAATCGAGTGGAGGGCTGCGTCAAACCAATCCTAGGATTGTTGACCCTTGATGATGACCTAAGTTTTCCTTGCAATGGCTAAGAGACTGCGTATTGTATCAGAAGATGTGATAAACCAAATGTTGGCACTTAGTGAAGAAGAAGAAGAAGGCACAAGTGAAAGTAGCTCAGAGGAAGAACATCCAAATATGTCGGTGGGAACGATCGTGGGTACCAGTGGGGCTGCTGCAGGGTTTCCACACAGAATACAGGAACTTCATGAGATTTCCGAGAGCAAGACAGACAGTGAAGTGGAGCAAGACGGACAGTGAAGTGGAGCAAGACAATTTTCATGATGATATATTACTCTGCATTCCAGCGTGTGAGGGAAAGGGGCATCCTTAGGCCTAGATTCCCCACGAAATTTGAGGCTGGCGTAAAAGGGGATTTGATTGAAAAAGATCAGTCAGATGAAATAATTGAGCATTTTAATGACGATGAGATCTGTGAATACGTAGCCCAGCAAACTAATTTGTATGCACAGAAAAAATAAACGAAAAAAACTTTGCTAAAAAAATGAAAAGGAGAAGCTGCAATTTGGACTGGGTTGATACCAACAGGGAAAAAATAAAACTCTTTTTTGGAGTTATGCTTTTGCAGGGAATTGTACATAAGCCCACTCTAAGCAGCTATTTTCCCTGCAATCAGCTCCTAGTGAACTCCATCTTTTATGAAATTATTAGTGAAACAAGGTTTTTTCTACTCTTGAGATTTCTGCATTTTGAAGATAACAAAGGATATACTGATGCTGGATCAGTTTCTCCGAAGCTTTACAAAATCAAGCCTTTCTTTGACCACTGTATTCGGAAATTTTCAGAGAGCTACATTCCTGAAGGAGATCTTTCGATCAACGAGAGTTTACTACTATGGAAAGGTTTACTATTTATGATGCAAGGTTTACATTCTGAAAAAAGGTCTTGTTTTGGGACAAGCTATGTGAGGCGAAAAGTGGATATGTATGGACTATGATGATGTACACTGGGAAAGACACTGAACTTGTAAACAATGTACGTGGGGTTGATGTGTGTAATTTTACGAAGCCGTCACGGATAGTTCTTACAATTGCGGAGAAGCTGCTGAATCAGGGCTATCTCATCGGACTGGATAATTATTACAGTAGTCCCGAGCTGTATGATTTTTTTAACACAATGGAAACTGATGCCGTAGGAACTGTACGGTCAAACAGAAAGGACTTGCCAAAATCTGTAATGACAAAAAAATTGAAAACCGGAGAGATTGCTGCTGCATACAGAAATAAGCTGATGGCTTTGAAGTGGAAAGAAAAGAGAGATGTTTGTATACTGAGCAGCATCCATGACTCTAAGGCAAAGACAGTAAGGGACAGGAAAGGGAACATGAAGGAAACACCTCTCGCAATTGTCGATTACAATGGGAGGGGTTGATCTTTCTGATCAGTACATGGTGACGTACAGTACGGCGAGGAAGAGAATGAAGAAATATTACCAAAAGATTTTCCAGCACCTTTTGGACTTGTGCACCTTCAATTTGTATGTAATTTATAAGAAACATGGAGGGAAAGATAATCATTTGAAGTTCCGTTTGGACCTAATTTACCGCCTATTATATAAATACGGAGGAACAACATCTAAGATGTCTGTGAGATTTCAAAAATTGACCCCCCACTTCGGCTACCAGGAAGGCATTCCCCGGAACTGAATTCCCCAACTGCCACAAAAAAGCATGCGGACAAGAGATGTGTAGTGTGTTTGTCTCACAAGCAGGGAAAGAAATAATTCACTGCTACAGACACTGCAATGTTCCACTCAGCACCACTCCGTGCTTTGGTGCTTACCGCACACAACAGAAGTTCTAGGAAGTGTAAATTTGTAAATTATGTAAATAAATCTACATAAAGACTAGAATCAACAGACAAAATGTATAAAGAAATAGCCAGATTATTAAGTCAAATTACATCCAAAATAAAATTGCATGAAAAACAGGAATGAAACTAACAAATTGTTGCTAACAAAAAATTGTTTAAACAATTTATTTTTAAGTAAAAAAATGTTTTCTCCAAAAATTAAACCCAGATATGTTTTCAATAATGTTATAACAAAAATCAGACATATGTATAAGCAGATTAAAAACCCCCACTGAGGGAGTGACTACTGAAAAAAGGTCCCCATTAAAGGAGTTAAAGAGCACCAGAGGGCCACCGAAAAGAAGAGATTCAGCCTCACCGCAATTGCGGAATATGCGTGGTCCAAGCCAGGACATCAGATTGCCTTTGACCAACCATAAATACTTTCAAGGGAAAATTGTTATTTTCCCAGGTTGATCAGAGAGGCAATAGAACTGATTAAAAATCCATCAAATTTCAATCAGTAGGATGAATACCCACTCGCCTCGAACTGGGATCGAGTGGTCGGACCACAGGAAGAAGCGGCCAATGGGGACACAATTTGAATCTATGTCCATCAGAACATAACGGTCAACAGAATTGGCAATGAAATACATAACAACCAAATGATACACAACAACAATAATTAGTTACAAAATGTCTAATGGACCTGAAGAAGTCCCCAGGAAGAGGGGAGAAACTGTTGTCTTAAAAGATAAATACGTGACGGGAATTCCTGAAAATAGCAATATAAACGATTTTAATATAAGTCACGGAACCCTTCAAAGAAATTTCTTCATTGTAAGTTGGCACTTCTGTCAACAGTTTTTCTGGCTGCCCTGCCGGCATCTTCGGGACCAAACCATAATCATAATTGCCAACGTACATGGAAGAATCACAGAAAATGCCTATATTATCATCCCAACACTGTGGAAACCTACAAGCAAACAAACGTTAATGATATTCAATTACTCACTGGATGATGCAAAAAGAAAGTGAGGGAAAAGTCCAATGTCTCCTGTGGCCTCAGAAGTCCTATCCTGGGTGTCACCGATGTCTCCATTAGACCCACATCTCTACCAGTGGCACCGTGCCACATGAAGGATGCCACAAGGCTCTCATGTGATGACAGGTTGCACAGAGAGAGGGAGCCTGGAGACAATGACACGATCATGCCCGGCCAGAGAGAGGGTGGCAGCTTGAGGGGTGCACTACGGTTCGTTGCTGGTTTTATGGCTGTGTGGACAGAACCGCCCTTCCCCTGGATCAAGGAGAAATCCCATGAGGGTCCCAGCTCCACACCAGATGGCCTCACTACCATCAGGCACCTATAGCTTTCTTCATCCTGAAGAAAAGAGAGCATCCTTGATAACTGTAACTATGCATCATATTTTAAAACTGGAAATCATGCAGTGAAACATGCCATCATTTGGGAAGAAAATATGCTCCCCACAGCTTGAGATTTTTCCACAGGAACTTTGTGCCAAGTGACACTCAACACATGACATGATACTGAGCTAGGACAAGTCAAGTATCACTCGACACCCAAGTGGAAAGGGCTAAAGGCCTGGACTTCAAGGTCACATTGTAACTATCACACACAAGTGTGTATTTGACACAGAGGCTAGCTGTCTGAGAGGTAGAATCTGACAAAGCAGAGAGCATTCCCAGAAATGTCTAATTGGGCCAGATTTTTAAAAGAAAAGCATGATTAATTTGATCAAATATCCTAGATGTTGAGACTAACTGCCAAAAATACAATACAGTTGAGCATCTTTAATCCGGCACAGTCGGGACCGAAGGGATGCCGGATTAGGGATTTTGCCGGACTATGGGTCATGCATGGCAACTGGTCTATTTCTGACGTCCGGGATGATTTCATTGAAAGGAGTCAATTATTTATAACAAAATATATTCATTTTCCATTTCCTGAACATTATTTTAAAAAGAGTCACTGAGAATAATCAGAAAGAAATGGTTTCTTAATTCACAAAGTTATTATTTAAAATTATCGACGTTGCGCAGTGAGTGAAAAATAATGGAATCTAAGCATTGTGCATATTGCTGAACATGTAAAAGTTTCATATTATTATTGGGAAAGGGTATAAAATTTGATATTTCTTATGCTGTGCTTTGCGTAACATAATTTCCTACCGCGCTTGATTTGTTATCAGCTGATTCAGCACGATGTCAACGCAAGGGTCTCGTGTGTACGGCCGCCCATCACTACGTCGCCGCAGGCGACCGGAATGGATTATTCTTTAAAGACCATCATCATTAGTAATCTTCCTTCAACAATTTCAGGTTCATCATCTTCATCCCCACTCGGATTTATTGTTATTAATTACCATTTCAATGATTTCATCATCCATGTATATAACATATGCTATGTGGTGAGAATATCGTGGCCGCTAACTATCTTTTCGTCTAAATTTACCTATTCCATTTCCTTTAATTCAGGGTTATGGATGATGTTTGCAAACTCCATCATCATATTTTTATCCTCAGAAACATGAAATTTTTTAAATCGCCACTTATTTCGTCTATATCAAACCTTAAAGCGGGCCACAATTTAAACCACGCGTGTTTTAGAACGGACGGTGAAATACTATTGCATGCGCGTGAAATTTCCCACATCACGTCTTTTGGATTGATCACGTCTATTTCTGAAATATTTTATCCTGCTCCATTAGCATTTGGCCAGAAATACTATCTAAGCCCTTCACTCCGACGCAATCGAAACCAGGCTCTCTAAATCTAAATCAGCACGTAATTCTTCTTTCATAGTTTTTCTCTCTGTGATCTACGTCTTCGTGTCACTTTAACAGTAAAATTTGGATGATTTTTCTCTTTCGGCTTCTTAATGTGTTATGTTGTTGAAGATCCCACGTAGTATGTTTCAGTCAAACGCTTTACTATATGCAACGGCGTTAAGCTTTTTCACAACTTGCACTTTATCTGCGATGGTTAACGTTTTGTGCTGTTGCCACAACTATATGGATGAGACATGTTTTGGGTGAAACATAAGCAGATAACAAATAATTTTTATAAAATAACGTCTAGTGGTCAATCAAAAATGCGCGCGCCTTTGAAAGTGGCCAATGTCGTAGTCCGTCTCGGCGATGTATTCAAATTTATATGTTTACTTCAAGTTCCAGAATAATTCCAGTGTACACGAAGTAATAGAAATTAATATTTTTAAATTATTCTGATTCTCGAAATGGGAAAATTAACGTTAAGAATGGTATCTCGGTATTAATACAAGAATAATATCTCGGCAGGTAGCAATGTTTCGGCCACGGTTTCGGCATTCTCCACTAGTACCAGGTGGTCATGGCAAAATTGCCGGATTATGGGTGTTCCCGGATTAGGGGTTCCCGGATTAAGGGTGCTCAACTGTATCACAAAGCAGTTGCAATTGTCTGCACTGCACCACCATCTATGTCGTTAAAGTCAACATTAAACATTTATTTTTAACAAATTCAAGGTTTGTGAACAAGCTATTAAAATCTCAAGGGAGCCACCTGCTGATAGGCACAATAGCAAGTTTTTTTTTTAATTCTTTTAAAATCACAGGGAAGACGGATACCTTGGTAACGTCCTGCACCTGGTTTTAGCCATTTCCTTCAGCAGACTAAAATTCATCCATATTTATAAAATTTATTGATGGGCCTCACTATTGTCTTATATAAGCATAATTTAAATGAAGCTATTTTGCCTAAAACTATAAAATAAAACATTTATCTTTACTGGGAAGCACCACAAAAACATAAAAATTAAAAAACAAAAAACATATCACAATGCAATGGGAAAAACTTTACACTTTCCATTTTACACATATAACTGCAGCTGAACAGCAGCACCAGCACACCAACTGTTGCTATTTGCTGCTAGGAGCACAAAAATCAGAGGAAAATGTTTAAACATTGCTCACATTTGGTTGAAACTTCAGCCGAACCCCTGATGAGGATTTTCCCTTCAGGATTAAATTATCTGAGTCAAGGGTAAAGGCACCAGCAAGGTTCTCAACTGGCAGCATACTCAGCCCCTTGAAGAAGCTGATGCTGGCTACAGTGTCTTGGTTTGAAACATTTGCCATCTTAAAATCCCTCTCCACTGACACACCACTCAGAACAATTCCAAATTGATTCATGGCCTGCTGGGGGGTCTGAAGAATCTCAACTTCAACTTCTTCAGCTAACCCACAAAAGCAGAACCGAAGTGATGGCCCCGGAGCCCTTCCACTCCCTTCATTGCACTTCTCCTCACCACATGTTGAAATCCTTCCCCCTTTCCAGTTGCATGCATCATACCTTTAAGGATTAGGAATTTCTAATTGTATTTATTTTTTAACTATTCAACACCATATGTTCTTTTATCTATGCAGGTAACCAGAAACTTTTCCATGGCGTTGCAATTACTAAGCATGTAGTGAAACAGGGATGTGGATTATTAAAATGTATATATTTTTTTAATTCATGATAAAAGAAAATACAATAATACCACATATAAATGACTTATTACACACAGAAACTCCTGTTAATGTCATTCAATTATACTTTCTTCATAAAAACGGAGGTCCAATAAGGCATGATTAATGTTACTAATCGTAAGATACAATGAAAATAATGCAAAGACAATCAATTCATAAAAATCAACTAAGATTGTAAATGGTATTTAAAAGTGACCTCAATATTAGACAATAATTTCAGCTAATTTACCTCCTCGTCATAAAATATCAACAGATGCCCTCATATAGATTAGAATTATAAGGTTTTTTGTGATGAAAGTTTATTTTAAGAAGGCTTCTGAATCTAATTAGTCTAACTATACCTACCTTCTAAAAATATGGGATGGAAAAGGTGTTATGAGCCTGAGAAATCATAGACTCTCCAAGTCAGATCTCTATTAGTCCCTGAATACTCATTTGCTTAGCATTGAGTGAACCAAAAAAAATCAAAATTTAACAACAAGGTGAACTTATGGTAAAAACTTTTGCAGATTAAATGTTTCTATTAGCCATTATCACCAAGTCAAGTGGAGGGTTTAGGAAATCACCCAGTAAACACAAAATGTTGCAGCAACGTTGCAGACAGGTTGTGCGAGGTTGCAGAGGTTGCAGCGTTACTCAGGTCGCTTTGCAACGTCGCTGCAACGTAATAATTACGTCTCAAATAGTTTCGAGAACAAAATTTTTATAAGTTCGAAATAGCTGAGGCAGAAAGTGACTTAGAAAATGCTGTTTTATACGCGCTTCTTTGTCATATGAAGTGGATTAACGATTGCCAGAAGGACATATTTTTAACTCCCTATATGAGAAGACTTGGGGCATTGAAAATATTCTCGCGGGGATATCAATAGAGCGTTCCGCTGTAAGCCTAATTTATTGTTGCATGAGAAACCCAGGCACAAGTATTTTCCACTTAAGTCGTTCATTTAATCTTGCATGAGAAACCTAGCGACGTAATTTCTCCACTCGAAGCGCTATTCAGGTCGCATTGCAACGTTCCTGCTACGTAGTAATTAGGTCTCCAATAGTGTTGAGGACTCAGAAAAAATTTAAGTTCGAAATTTTTGAGCCAGAAAGTAACTTGCAAAAAGTTTATTATGCGCACTTCATTATCATCTGGAGTAAAAAACAATTATCAGAAGGATATAATTTTTGAAATGGCACAATTATGAGTATTATTTAAAGGTTGCAGGAAGGTTGCAATAATGTTGTGTGTCAGGTTGCAATAACGTTGTGAAGACGTTGCCAGGACGTAGTAGGGAGGACATATGGAGGCTTTTACGACGTTGTCATAACGTTGCAGCAACTCCCAGTAGGTTGCAGTGAGACGTTGCTGCAGCGTTGTGGCAACGTACATGGTTTAAAGGGCAGTGTATTTGGGAGGTAGGTAATGAGATCAATTGATATAATTCACTGGCAATGATTAAATATCACATGATGGACTATCCACCATGCATGAAACTGTTGTAGAGTAGTCTCATGTTATTGGTAACATTGTGCCTCCTATATGAGTTGGCCCCTCTGAGGGAACACACATCCAGCCATTCTGGAAGTACGTTGTAAAAGCATGTATTGTGTGTGGATGATGTGAATAAACATTTTGCAAGTATCTGATTTAAAATCCTAGAATTATTAACTTTATTCAGCATGTAACCAGAAGATAAGCCATACAACGGAAACATTTACCGTAGATTACAATTTGAATGAAGTACATTAAGGCTAGGTAGTGAGAAAACAATGCTTGTGGTACAAAAAATAATATGGCTTCAGTAATATACAGCCAAAAGGATTCTCACATAGAGAAGAAAGGGAAATTAAATTTTCAACTTGCCATGTGTAGCACTCAAATGTCAGGATCACAATATCCCTCCTGTCATCAGAGCCTATCAGTGTTTTTCTCTTTGTGATACACAACTCAAAGTCATGGGCTTGGTTTGGAGCAATGGAAGCCTCCACAGGGAAGACAACTACCTCACAAGGCAGTCCAACAGCATCAATAGCTGAAACAATGAAGATAGGTCTATGAATTACATGATTTCAGTGGGAGGGCAACCATTACGATGTTTGATTGACATGGAAAATGGGGGGCCAGCCTTCCAGTACTTTGGAAGAAAGGTAAAGTAAAAATTCACTTTCTTCAAATAATAATGATGATACACATAATGGTGAGAAATTGAATCATAGTATTGAAAAATGAGGTATTTGTTAGGAATAGCGGTTTTTATCAATTACAAAAAAGAGACTTTATTGGAAGCATTAAATGTAATTCATGGGAGTCTTAGTGAATACATTCACTAACTGCTATGACCCCAGTTCTGTTCCACTGATGAAGAATTTCAGTAAATGATGGTCATTAGCTACTCTTAGATATAACACATAACATTGCATATTCTCTTCCATTGCTAATGTGAGCGCAGTGACTTGTACCATTAAGTGTAAGAAGTAAATGAAATTCTGAAAATAACTATTATTTATATTAATTATGGAAAACTATATTTTTATAGCTTTTTAAGAATTTACAAAACCAGCTGGAATGAAACCATTCATTCAAGCTGGAACTCAGCTGGATTCAGACTTGACTAGTCCAACTGAATTTTTTGCTCAATATTCCAGCCGGTATACAGCTGGATTCCAGTTTGACTTGCCCAGTTGTATTCTTCCAGTTAAAATCCAGATTGAAATCCAGCTTGCTTACTATCCATGTGTTATGGAGCACTGTGTTATGTGTGTGTACAGTGGAATGTTATGCGGGAGATGGAGTCAAAGAAGTAGAAAATCAGCTTTAAATAATACAGTAAACCCTCACATAGTGCGGCTTCACAAGACCTGATTTCATTAAGATGCGGTTATCAAAGAATCATTTTAACAGTAAAATTTTGGGTCCTCAAAATTTTACTATTAAAATGTCACGAAGAAATGGATGACAGAGAGAAAAACTATGAATGAAGATTTAAGTGCTGATTAAATCGCATGGTTTCGATTGCGTCGAAGAGAAGGCCTTAGTATTTATGTCCAAATGCTAATGGTGCAGGATAAACTATTTCAGAAACAGACGTGATCAATCTAAAAGGCGTGGTGGGAAATTTCACGTGCATGGAATAGTATTTCACAGTCAGGTCTAAAATATGCGTGGTTTAATTTGTGGTCTGCTTTAAGGTTTGATGTAGATGAAATAAGTGGGAATTTAAAAAATATTATGTTTCTGAGGATAAAAATATGATGATGGAGTTTGCAAACAGCATCCGTAACCCTGAATTAAAGGAAATGGAATTGGTAAATTTAGACAAAAGAATAGTCAGCGGCCACCATGCTCTCGCCACACAACATTTCACAGATGATGAAATCATTGAAATGGTAATTAATAACAATAAATCCGTGAGTTTGGATGAAGATGATGAACCTGAAATTGCTAAAGGAAGACTACAATTGGTGATAAAGAACCGTGCAGTCCAATCGCCTGCGACGTAGTGATAGGCGGCCGTGTAGACGACACCCATGCATTGACATCGCACTGAATCAGCTGCTAACAAACCAAGCGCAGTAGGAAATATGTTGCACGAAGCACAGCATAAGAAATATGAAATTTTATATACCCTTTTCCAACAATAATATTATACTTTTAAATGTGCAGCAATATGATGCACACGATGCTTAGATTCCGTTATTTTCACTCACTACGCAACTTCGATACTTTTAAGTAATAAATTTGCGAATTAAGAAACATTTATTCCTGATTATTCTCAGTGACTTTAAAAAAATAATGTTCAGTAAAAGGCACACGAATATATTTTGTTATAAATAATTGAATCCTTCCAATAAAAACATCCCGGACGTCAATAATAAACCAGTGTCATGCATGACCCATAGTCCGGCAAAATCCCTAATCCAGCATCACTTCGGTCCCGACTGTGCCGGATAAAAGATGCTCAACTGTATATGTATGTATACATGTTGTAGATAGTACATATGGGTCAGTCTCACCTAAACATATTTTATTAAAGGTGTCCCACAGGTGATGGTGAGTTTTGACTGACATGAAGCACTAGCACTTTTAATATTGCCATTTAGCCAGATACCTATACCCATCTTTAAAATTATGTCATTCTTCCCAGCATAATTTTTGTCTTCTTTCATTCCATTGAAACAGCCCATCCCCTCCCCTCTAACTTTACATTCTTCCCTCAATCACCACCTCTAAAAAAGCCATCACCCCAATCACCAATTCCACCCACTAGCTCTGCCTCCTCCTAAAGTCATCCAAGATCTCGTCCTCCCTTACCCTCTTGCTCATTCTAATTGGACACTTCATCTATCCTCCTTGCATATTCTACCATTTTCAGCAGTCATATCTCAAAATCTATCAACCTACTATGATCCACTTTCCTTAATGACCTCATTTCAGCATCGTGCAATCCCATGCTTGATTTAAACTCTCCACCAATTTCTTTAATGCTCCTATTCAATATACCAATCATGAGTTATACCTTTTAAGTTAATGGCCAATCAACTAAAGTGATTAATTTATAGATAACTACTTGAGCAATTAAGTTGTCCCACTTGCTCTTATTGGTGACCCGAACTTTGAGACTTACCTTCAGAGATTCTCCAGGTGCAGTGGAGGTTCACTTCATTGCCATTGAGGATGGTGCACATTGCTGAGAAGGACTTGTCAAGCTCCAGGGGGATGGGCAAGAATGTGAGGTGTGGCATTTTCATGCACACTAAGGGAAGAACACACTCGGCCCACACCTCCACCTCACCTACCAGCAGGTTGACCATTCCACCAGTCTGCGTTTCCAGGGATCCCCTAATTGTCATCATGGAGCGTGACTCATTGCTCTGCAAACTCTCCTCTGGGACTCCCTCCACAATGAGGCTTCTCCCCAGAGCATGCACATGGATAGAGACAAAAGTCAAATTTTCAACAATTTCACCTAACAGAATAACTTATGGCAGCACAACCCATCATCAGTCATGAACAAGGAAGATATTAAAGAGTTACTGGCACACATTACCCCACTTGAGTAAATGCCAAACCTAAGGTCATGGGTTCAAATCCCACCACAGTGGGTTTTTCACTACCTGGGACTAAAGTTTTGTGGAATTGCATTGTTAGTTTTTCTCTTCTCGATTATGGAAAAATTCCACCAAGTTACCCCGGAAACAGTTTCTTACCCCACTTGGGTAAATGCCTAATCTACGGTGGGGTAAAATACCAGTGGGTAAAACTCCAAATGGGAGTTTACCCTATTATACATCCATGCCAAGGCTGATGGTAACTTCCCAACAGAACCATTATTGACCAAAATTGGCTCACCAACTCCACTCAAAAGATAGTGGACATGCAATCTCTCCCTTTATAATAGCCACGGTGATCAGCTTTGAATCCAATTGTGAGAATTGACATCACCAGATGTTTTATCAATGGGAAATGTTAAATACAATCTTTCACAATATCCCCCTGACATATAACATCATACCTATACTTAATCAAATCCAGTCCAGCAGTACAAGACAGAGGAGACTGGGATGAATTTTTTTGTGACCAAAAGCAGATAACAGAGTGAACTGACAAATCAATAATTCTATTATGAGCTTAAGTGTACACCATGAGCCGCAAGGAAATTCACTATATGATTCATGATTTTTCAAACAGTACAGCATTACAAGGAGAGAAATTTCTCAGAAAATGAGAAAGTGGCACATACTATTGCAGCCCAATTACAGGTGTGTTTAGCTTTCAGGATAAATGATCAAGCCCACAAAAACTCCTTGGTTATGAAGAGTCCATGACACCCAAAAAATAAGATACCAGCTAATAATAACTCACCTGATGATGACCTGATATTTTCCAGCTGGAATATCCTCAATGCTCAGAGTGACACAAAATATGTTTGCTCCAACCTGCAAGGTTCCAGAATTTGGTTCCACATGCCAAAAAATCTTTGAGGAGTACACCTGTGAATGGAGCACCTGGAATCCACCAATAACTGCATCCCTTAACTCCCACCGGTATTTCAAAGTTATACCCCTATGAGGAGACATGGTATAAATACTTCAGACAATGATGGAGACCACAAATGCACCACCAATGAGAAAGTTCACAGTAGCAGTAGTTGGTGCAAAATTTGATGCTAACTCAGAGAGACAACTTACGACTTGTTTATAACATGGCATGTCTTTCTCTTCTCACAAAATGGCAAAATCTTGCCTATGTCCATGTAGTAAGCAGCATCTTCATCATCCTCTATGGTAACTTGGAAGCTTTTCTCACAGTCCTGCACAAGAGTTGCCAATTGAAAGTCAATCAATTGCATCAGCTGAAGTTTAGATTTATGGCTTACGCGAATAGAATTAGAACCAAACATGCACATGTACCTAATTGATCGATGCACACAACTCTACTCACTGTTTTGGTAACATTTTCAACCTGACAAGGGTCACCAGTGAGTCATGATGACATTGACTTATGCAGTGACATGACCCAACGGTGGGTTATGCTATTATCTTTGATTTTTGCATAACATAGAAGAGGAACCACTGGTTTGTGATCAAAACTGACACGTCTCCCGCCAAGTAAACATTTAATTTTTCAATCTTAACACAAACACTAGCGTGTAATAGAATGATGAATCTAGCTATTTCATTTCTAACACAAGTGATAGAAAAACATATGCTCTTTTGAACACGTTTACCTAATAGAGGAGGAGACACTACTGAATTCTAATGAGCTCTGTATCTGATAATTATTATACATATTTACCATATAATAATAATGAATGTGTTCAACTCAAAGGTTCATTTTTGATAAGTGATAGTAGAGCTCACCCCTTACTATGCCATTGGGATGTGAAATTCGCACATTCAGGATAGGAGGACCAGTTCCTTTCCCTGGGCCTCCTGCGATTTGCTACAAAGTTCTGACACACAGAAAATAGTAATGCAAGGATTTTAGGTGGGGATGTCCAGAAAGGCTCTTGCTCAGGATATGAACCCGGGACCCTCCAATCGTAGCTCAGTGCTCAACCCCATATGTATTTCCATTATACAACTGAATATTACCATGTTAGTATTATGTCTAATAGTTCAAGAGTTCAGAAAAACTTTGAATTAAATATCATGTGGCAGCAAGTAGACTGCTTACAGAGGAAAACTTGATGTACACACATACCTGTATGGATACAAAATCTGGTTCAAATGCCAAGCTGTCACCCTTCACAATAATCCCTCCAAATCCAGCATTGTCACTGGTGATATCCAAATTGGTGATATAAGTGCCAATCTCCGTAGGAGCAAATTTATTGGTCACGCACACCTCAGAATTGCTTCTGACAGAAAAACAAGCTGGGCTAATGTGAAAAGGGTGCATTGCCAATTCTTTCTCCTTCCAATTACTATCCTGTATTGCATTAAAGATATGCATGGTTAAAGGTGGCCTACTTAAAAATGGTAGATACTAGGGTACTAACATGCTCTTACCCTTCATAGATTGATAAACAATGAAGAAAAAAGCAAAGATTGAAATAATGTTAAAATATAATAAATAAAACAGTAAATGGAATCAGAAGTTGGTGAGGTTAATAACACACAATGGCATACTGAATTTATAACTTATCAGAGGTATTTACTAAATATTAAAAAATCAGAGCATACAATTACAGTAGAAACTCGAAATTACGAATACAACGGGACCAGAAAAATCAACAATTCGTAATATCAAATATCGTACGAGCAAGTATGTATCATTCATCAACATCGTGAAAAAGCTGCGTCCTGAAGTATATGCATTCCTTCAATGCATGCATGATTCACGATGTTAAAATTCTGTAACTATAAATGTGTATTCATGCCAACAGGGTTCATAAAGTTAAACACAACTAACTTGTTTCTTTTCTCTAATAAGTCGAAGAAGTAATCAAGCGTCTTTGCAAAATTTTCGTGCAGTTTGGACTAGGCCTATGAAGATTCATCAGCGCACTTTTCTATATCAACTTATTATCTACTGAAAAACTCGTAACGTAAACGTGAGTGGTATATTTATATTTTTAAGCTATGTATGCATACACTATGGAAGAGGGCAATTTGCGCGATCATTTGCAACTAGATGCTGCTCCTAATACAAAATTTAGAGAAATAAATTTCAGCTAGAAGAAAATATATATGCTCTGCGTAAGGTATGATCGATTAGACCTAAATTAAGCTAAAACAGGGAAAAGATTCTCTCACGGCTGCTATATCAATTAAGCATTTCGCACAATTAATCATATGCCCATTAATTCCGCGAAATAGCAATCGTAATCCTCCCTTGGATTCAGCTTATCTTTACGTGGTTATTCCCAAGACGAAGGCTCTGAAAGAGAGCTTAAAAAGGAGTTCAGATTAATATTTACCTCCTTTCAAAAGTAGATTGCACTAGCCACGCACTTCAACGGTTAAGGCGTGATAATTTCCTTTACACTTCTTCAGCTATTATCGATGGTAACATTATAAATAAATAAATTACGTTCTTAACTATGCTCTGCGAAAGCTTTAGTTGTTGCTCTATTCAAATAAGGTCAAAAACTGTCCATCCACTAAATTGTAGGAATCATTTAAAGTTTCTATAAGGCTAAAAATGGTGGAATATTTTTATGTATCGTTCTTCCTCTTCTTCCGATCAAGCAAGGGGATTTTGGTCGGAGCATTGCAGCTCCAGTTCCGGCCACGCCTGAAGACGGAATCGGAAGTCTTACCCTCCTTTACCCATCAGTGAGGTTATTACTCCATTCACCCTCACGAAAATAGCTACAACCCATGGTCTTGGAACATACGTCACTCGGGAGGTTGATCCAGCTGGGATTCAAGGCCAAGGAATGTGCGCGGAAAATAAACATCGAAAGAATCATATCCTTCTGCAGCGTAGTCACATCTTATCTTCCTCCTACTCTACCTCAACAGACTAAGCCTGCAGAGAGGGAGGACAAGACACTGGAGAGTGGGGTCTTTTATCATGAATCAAGATATCAAGGCATATTATGCCTACAAAACAATATTGGAATGTGTTAGACCCCGCACACAGATTCCTTGTGGAAGGGGCACTTCAAGGGGCCCAAAAGTGGGCTAGTGAGGCCTGCTCAGCCAGCGGGGGACAATGCACCCATTGAGTGGGGGGGGGGGAGGGTTGGGGCACACGAAGGGGCCTTATCCTGGCTGGGTACCAATCAACTCCCACCCCTGATGTCCTCCGGGGTGTATCGTCTGATAATGCAAGGGAGAGATGAAAGTACCTCCGATTGGACTAGGATTCCTTAGTCTCTCCGCTCCCTCTCCAAAGGCATGAATTAAGCTTGCTCATAGGTTGGTTCTACTTACCATCTAGACTTATGTTTAACAAGGATTAGGCTACAAAACCCTTATGAGATATTTTATCACTCCGCAGGAATGCAGCTGAAAAACTCTTTTAGGATATTTTTTCGATCGCTGGGTTGTTGCAAAAGGCAAGAAAGGTACACTATTACATGACATAAATATATATGGGTGAATGAACATTTTTTAGCGTTGAGTATGCATGCGCCCAGAACAAAACGTCACTTAGAATGAATGTGAGACAAAGTGATCGTATGAACCAAGCGAACTCGTATTTTCTCTAATTTTCTCGGCAGTTGGCGATGGAAGAAGGGAAGAGCAATGCCTACTTACGAATAGGATACCTTTCCTCGATGACTACATCAAAACACTCAATGAGGACGGTAAATGAAACATGATTCTTTCGATGATGACCAAATTGTAGGCCGGAATAATGAGGCCGTGGAGTAAGTTTGGGTAATCAGTCTGAAATATGTAGGGAGAAAAACGCTTCCATGTGTAATATGCATGACTGAATCTATGGCCCGAACACCATATTATCTCTTCCGATGCCTGTGAAAACGTTTTTGAGCCGAATGCATTTTTAGTCGTATTGGTACCATATCTGATGTACTACTTATCCCATGATTCAAAGACGTCATTAGTATTTTTGCATTGAAAAATGAATTATCGTCCAAGGAATTAGCATTTCGTGCATAAAATGCATGCCAACAATGATTGATTAAGAGCCTTACTCTGGCAAGGAGCATCTGAAAATCGCTGCTTTGATCAGTCATTATTCGTAAAAACAAATAGAAGTTTTCACGCCGGGACCGAGACCGGAGTTTCGTAATTTCAAAACAACGATATTTTGAAATATCGAGTACTGTTACATTTTTTTCAATACCTACCCTTTTGGTCGGGACCGAAGATTTTGCTTCGTAAAATCAAAATATCATAATTTTGAGGATCGTAATTTCGAGTTTCAACTGTATATACATCATTTGCTGAGCAAGTTAACAGGTATCATCATGATATCAAACTGCTCTGTAAATGCTATAAAACCATTACTTAACCACCACTGACCAGACCGAGTGAAAGGTTGATCTGACCAGTAAGGGTAGAGTGAACCAAGTACTAAGTCCAACAGAATGTGAAATCCATACATCAGTTTAGGGGCCAGTTCCATTTCCTGTGCCACCAAAGTTTACTAAAAAGAACAGGTGCCCAGAAAATCACCTGGATTTGGTTTCACTAGATATGAACTGTCATATGGATGGCAATAACACCACTATTTGGTCACTCAGATGATAGTTACCCAAAGAGGCATAGCCAAGCATGAATTATGTTTTGAAATGATATTTTACCTCTGGTTTGATATCTTTACTAAGTACAGTATTCTTCAGCATCAGAAATTTGCCACCTCCTCCAATGTTTTGGATTCTCCACATCAAATCAACCTTACTTCCATTAAGGCATATTCCACAGTCTAACATGTTACAAAAGTTGAGGTTCTGACTGATATAAGAATTTTCAGCTGCAAGTAAATAATTTTGGTTCAAAAAACAAAATGAAGATTAACTATAAATATTCATAATCACATACATTAAAATAATTACAATATATCAACACTCTCTCTTTCGTAGTATCGCCCATAGTCTCCTCTGTCATTGGTGCCTATGCTTACCGGCCGGAGGCCATTGACAGAGTGGTTCATGTGCTAGGGAGGGGTCAGAATAGGGGAGTCATTAATGCACTTTGTTAAGGTTTTAACTGCAAGGGTTGTACTTATATAGGGTATGGGAGAACGGGTTATTTTATTAAGTAAGTTGGGGAAAGATTATGGTGTTGGGAATTTGTGCCTATTGTCAGGTGATGGACGTTCCCAGAGGTTAACGAGGGTAGGGTTTTTGGTAAGTTTTAAAGAGCATTTAAAATGGGTATGGAGGTGTAGGAGGGTGCCAGGGAGAGCGGGAATGTTTAATTCACTGAGGATTTGGGGGTGGCTCATGAACCAGGGGGCCCCCACTATTCTTCTCATGAGGCGGTGATGTGTGGACGTCAGGCGACGGATGTTGGCTTTGGAGCGGAAGGCCCAGGCTGGGGAGGAGTAGGTCAACAGTGGCTCCACCGTACTCCGGTGAACATTTTGGAAAAGGACTTTTTGCGGTAGGGACAGTGGGGATCCTCATCCATACAACAGGGAGAGGGCCTTGTGGATGATGCGTGCCCGTTTCATTTGCTCAGCTGTGTGTTTTTGGAAGTTTAAGTCTTCTATCCATGGTGATGCCGAGATATTTGATGGAGTGTTCGCCTGGTTGGTAGTATCATCGATGATATCTGGCAGCAGATGGACATTTCTTCTCATCCGGGTGAAGGTGGCCAGTTCGGTATTTTGGGGGTTCACGGTCAACTTTCTTTTCTTTCAGGACTGGAACCACAGAGCCATTGATGTGACAACTGGCTTCAATCGCTGGGCAGGGCTGACAGACTTGAATGTTAGGGCAGGCGGGTGATGAGGAATTTGATCTCCGTTGAGGTTATAGGTGTGTGCTCAGAGGTTGGAGTGAAGGACAGGGCAGTACAGGTGGTGGTAGCTGAGGCTTTGTGGGGAGATGGTAGGTTATTTTGGAAGGTATTGGCAAGTTGCTGGGCAAAGATGTTCGCCTTATCAAGGTCGCCGGTGATAGTTCCACTGTTACCTCTCAGCGTTGCTATGGTAGATAGCTTCCTGCACAGCTGCCACACCACTTCCCATGGTGTCAGCGGTTTTTCAGTGCCAGTGGTAAGAATTTTGCAGGTTGTGTCCTGGGCCCATAGGGAGCGTAGTTTGGCCCGCACACGGAGTTAATTAGATTAGATTAAAATAACTACAATAAAGCAACATATATCATCAATACATACAAATACATGATACATCAACATAAAAATATATGCATAAGGGCCCATAAATGTTTGAGGATAACATTAATTTAACTATTGGCCTAGTGATTCTGTAGTTAATTTTTTAAATGCAGAAAAATATTACAGTAGCAACTTGATATTACGAAGTCAACGGGACCGGAAAAAATCAACAATTCATAATATCAAATATCGTATAAACGAGTATCCTTGACCTACATCATGATGAAGCTATTTTTTGTGTCCTGGAATATATGCACTACCACAACGTACTTGCATGATTTACGATGTTATAATTCAAAAATGTATCTAAAAATGTGTATTCATGTCAACATGGTTCATTAAATTAAGCACAGCTAATTTGCTCCTTTTTTCCAATGAGTCAGAGGCAATCAAGCATCTTTATAAAATTTTCGTGCAGTTTGGACTAGGCCTACGAAGCTTCATAAGCACATTTTTTTATATTACTTTTATCTCTACTGAAAAACTCGTAACGTATGCGTGGGCAATGTATTTATTTTTAAGCCAGTATTGATGCATGCATACACTATGGAAATGCACAATTTGTGGGATAATTTGCAACTAAATGCTGCTCCAGATATAGAAGTTAGGGGAATAAATTGCCGCTAAAAGAAAATCATATGCTCCGCATCAGGTATTATAGATAAGACCTAAATTAAGCTAAAACAGTGAAAAGATTCTCTCACGGATGCTATGCCAATCATGTATTTTGTACAAATAATGACATGCCCATTAATTTCGAGAAATAACAGCCATAACCATAATTGCATGGTTATTTCTGAAAGAAAAGCTTAAAAAGGAGTTTATCTTTATGTTTACCTCCTTCCAAAAGTAGATTGTACAAACCACGCACTTCAACGATGAAGCAGTGATAATTTCTGCTTGAAGGTTTTCGCAGCTTCTTTTATCTATAGCTGTAGCTGTTACTTTCGGGAAACGCTGCGTGCGATTCATTTTTGACTCGACGTTTTGACCTATTCTTCCACTAAATTGCATGCATAATTTAAAGATGCGACTCAACTAAAAAGTGTGGAACATTTTTGCGTATCATTCTTCCTCTGCTTCCAATCAAGCACAGGAATTTTCATCCGAGCATTTCAGCTACAGTTCCGGCCACACACGAATACAGAATCAGAAGTCTTACGTCTTCACCTGTCACTGAGGAGATCACTCCATTCACCCTCACAAAAATAGCTACGAGTCCCATGGTCTCCACGTATCTTAAGTCACTTGGTTGATCCAGCCGGGATTCAAGGCTAAGGGATGTGCACAGGAAATAAACATCGAAAGAATCATATCCTTATGCAGCATAGTCACATTTTATCTTCCTCCTGCTCTACCTCAACAGGTTATGCCTGCAGAGAGGGAGGACAAGACACTGGAGAGTAGGGTCTTTTATCATGAATCAAGATATTCCCACAAAACAATATTCGAACATGTTACACCCCGTGCACAGATTCCTTGCAAAAGGGGCACTTCTGGGGCCAAAAAGTGGGCATGTGAGCCAGCGGGGGACACTGCACCCGTTGAGCAGGTGTGAGGGAAGGGGCTCACGAAGGGGCCTTATCTCCTCGAGGGCCAGCACTGGGGACTTCGGAGGGAAGGGGTGACTCTTGCCCACCCGGGGGTGGCGAAACGAAGGGTCACTTGAGGTGAGATGACCAGTGTGAGAGGGAAGGAAATCCTTTGCTTGAAGCACGAAACACATCATTTAGGAAGGATTTTGTTCATAGGAGTGGGAGGAATAATTTTAGGGGAATATCTCTCAGTGAGCCTAGTTAGAAATGTTGACTTTGGCTCAATTTGTTTTTCAACAATTGATTGGGTCCATGTGGCTTAAAAATTATGTTTTCCACTAACACAAGAAAAAGTAATTTCTTGTTAGTTTCCAATTCTTCTTTTTGGACAGAAATAGTAATCTAAATAAAAAGTGTAGCCATTACTTAGAAGACTATCAGCCAAATCAAATATGCCTCTACTACTAAAATTTCCCTCTTTATACTTCCCGCTAAACATTATCTTTGCCAGTATATGTAAAAAAAAAAAGTCCACATATACTTATTCAGACTCAGAGAATCGAAATTATAAAATGGTAAAAAAAGCAATTTGAAAATCACCTGAATTATGACTGAAGGTAGTAAAACAGCAACACAGAAAAAATACTTTGAGTTAAAATATACTCGATCAGCAGTGCACTAAATTGAAGATTCACAATTCTTGACGATGAAACTTACTTGTGATTGCAATGTACAAAAACTATTTTTCCCTAAACTATCTACTATTATGAAAGGATGCAAGTTTAACACAGTATAATATCATGTTATCACTGTAATATCATGTTAGCAAAGACTTCCATTTTCATACAGTAATATGCTCGGTGTCCATGAGCCTATAGAGACATAGTGAAAAAACTTTTATGACAACTATACTTGACACACCCAAATAGAAAGCAAGCAAAATATGAGGAGTATACTCATCACACCCAGTCATTAGAAAGAAAAAGATAACTCCAATTCTATCACATTAGTACTTAAACAAAGCCTCGGATCTCATGAGTCAGAGCTCGGATCACATTAGTACTAAAACAAAGCCAATGGAGCAAAGTGTAGCTGTTCCATAGGTAATTCATAATTTTTCATCAGCAGCAAACTCCAAAAGCTCAATTAAGATGAGAAAACTGATGATAAATAATTAAAGATGCAACTAGAGACTTCCAACCTATATCATCAAATTAATAGGACATTAAAAAAGTTGAAAAGGACTCCTACATCAACCATTTACAAGTTCCAATGGTGAAAAGGAAGGACCAGGAGGCTAACAAAAAAGTGTGCATTAGTGAAGGTACGTACGTGGTGATAGGGCCAGCCATGGATGTCGCCTCTGAGCTCTGATGCCCACCACAGTGTCTTGACCTCTATTCACTCGAGCTCTGACCCATCCATGGAACTCATCATGGCAGTCAGGAGTGAAGTGGAGCAAGAGACGGAGGCTCATGCCTGGAACAACTAGGGGCCGCTGTCCCTCCCAGCCCACAACGTCAACCCTCAGCCCCTTGGCTTCTCGTGGCCAAGTCTCCAGACCAGTCAGCATCACAGGTACAGTAGACATGTTCTTCAGCTTTAGGCGTTTCTGTTCTCCAGCCATTGAATGAGAAAGATGGGCCTGAGTGAATTTGTGCAGCATATGGAGTAATTGGTATTTGATGAAGAGTAGAAACAACACAGGCCTTAAGCCTTTCCTCCCCTTCTCCATCTTAGTCTACCTTTCCAGTGAGTAGAGATCATCACTCCTCTCCAACTGAAGAAGGTGGTCTGACTGCTGAAACATCTAAAGTGATCTTTGTCCCTCCTTACTTTATTTTTCTGTTTTGAACTCATCAACAGTTTTATCTTTTATGGACATGCACACACATACCACTCTTCACCCAATATCCTAAGTACTATATCTACTTTCACTCATTGCAGCCAAAATAGGTTGATATCTATTTTTTTCATTTGTTCTCCTCTATACCCATCTACTTTTATGTCCGACTTAAATATCCTTTCTTTGGAGTCTCATTGCTTTCATTTTTAATGATTAATCTTTGACCCAAATCTCTTGCACTGAATATCCAATTTGACCATCAATGATTTCTGTTCTTTAGAGCAGAGGCACCCAGCCTATTCTGACTTGCACACAACTTATATTCCAAAACAACATAGTCCCAAATGTGAAGAAAATTTAGTTTCTTCAACTTTTTGCACATAAGTCAGTAAACATATAAATCTTCAAGGCACATATTTATGAAATCTTTCCAGAAGTTAAGGGAGGGGAGTGTATTCAGGCAGCTCGTTTTCCACCCAGTAGGTTTGGAAGCCTAGTGGGATGTGTCCCACCGGTAGGGAAACACTGGATTATATGACTGGCTAGCAATCATTTGGAAATCTTTGAGTCTGACCAATTTAAACAGTTCTCCTAACTCATTAAAATCCTCCCAAGTCTCCCTCAATATTTCCTAGCAGGCATTGCAAAGGACATTTCACAGTGGCCAGCTCTTCTCTTACTCTACACCCTAATGCAGCCCAACCAGATTGTCACCATTAATTACCTACACAATCTGGATCATATAAAAGTTTCAAATAAATTCCCTTACTTTACACAATGCAGCCACTATTTTTGCCAGGCTACTCTGTCAAAAGCCTTCTCAAACATGGCAAAACAATTAAAGATATTCCAAAAATTCCTTTCTGCCGTTACTGTAATGGATTCCAAGGCGTAATGAGTTGCCCTTCCTAAATACTAACCTATTATCACCTACTCATATGCCCTTACTTTGAAGGCTGCAGTCCTTTGTTCATAATCTTATGTGTTTACTGTATGCAAATTTATCCCAGTCCTGTGACCTTATCTATACATAACAGCACTATGAATTATGTTTATCATCTTCAACTTCCTATTGTCTTTCCAAACAGCTAGCAATACTTCACATTTGTGGCAGAAGGTGCACTGTCCCCTTTCTTTTAGTGGTTGCCTCACTCCTCAATATTGCAGGAAGCTCCCTATTTTCCCCAGAAACTCTTATTTTACTTCTCAAAAGCAATTAAACCTTGTGCATCAAAAGTCTTTCCCCCTACAATCATGTGAATTTCTTAGGAGCATTAACAAAACAGTAGCAAAATTTCAGGAAAGCAAATGGAAACATTTACCTGATATGCTGCTCCTACATTGAAATGTTCAAATATAATTTCCTTGGGTTCTGCAATGAGTGGCTGGGAAGGAGTTTCACCTGTAGTTAGTGCAGCAGAAATATCTTGTCTCCTCTGGATACTAGAAATAATATAAGGCAATCTCAATGAGAATAAATCAGAACTGCAAAAGCAATATCCACCAAGGTAGACACTGATCACATTCCCTCTCTATGAAGGATTGGTCATTCATTTGCAAGAATGGCCACCTTTATCATTTGATCTCAAAGCTCATTCCTCTCAACCAAGACCTTGATGTGGCACTCACCTGCCAGTATTGAGATGGTGTGCACTCTCCCACTGACCCACACATTTTAGCTCACTGGTCATGCCTTGCACACCAACTACACCATTTATTGCCACCTTCTCTGGAACAATTCCACCACCTAGGATGGACAAAGATATATACTTCTTAGGGTTACTAAGAGTGACAATAGTAATTGGCTTGTTCAATACCTCTTAAATATCTTATATCGCAGTTTATGAATGTGAAAATGCCAGGTTAAAATTTAAACAGTATTTTCAGCATATCTAAAGAAATCTGTTTTCTACTGATGCTGAAAATATTTTGAGAATATACAATATATTACACTCAATTTCATCATGAAAATAAGAAAAGAGAAATAAGCTTTCATTTATTACATTTTAATACCTTTCTTAACACAAACATTACAAAAATATTACAGGAAACAGCCTGTGTGTAATAGTGGGTTGCCTAGTACACAGACGCATGAAAAAACTCATAACTCTACTTAAGTCAAGTAAACTGCACCCTAGCATTCCACATCAAAGAAATTATTTTAGTGAACTTGAAAAGCTGTCTAACATTTGTGTGAAATATTACTTTGTATTTCAAAATATTTCGTTACACATGGCTGAAGCATGCCTAAGAAACATATTTCACCTTCCATTTCTTCTATTGCATAGGGATGTATCTATTAGAGTGTGTCCAATTCACGTTTAGTGGTGGATTTAACCTCTGCCATACACCCTCAAACTGCATTATCTCTGTAAATGTATATGTTGTAGATGAGTGAAGTTCGAAGCACTTACGCTTTTCAGTAAAATAGGAATTGCTTAGTTTCTGTGCCACAGATGCCACATCAAGTTGCTATGGATGCTTGTGCTGCAGGGCAGCTACAGCCTTGCCCATGATATGAAGTATTGTGCCATAATTAGACAGTTAATTCTGCATATCTTCATTAAAATTAAACACAAATAGTTACCTGTTATTTTCAAAGTTAAATTTTAGTATCCCAAATGTTCATGAACTATGATAAAACTGCATTTCACATTTTGGCTGAAATATGCACACAAGGTCACGAAACTTTCTCCCCGAGGCAGATAAATAATCCTTTTCATGTAAAATATTTTCCCCCTGCCACCAAAAGCGTATCAACATGGTTGGGGATCTGGTGTGCTATTTGATATGAGGCCTATTTGGAATTTATAACATTGACATAGTCTATGCACGTATAATAGGAAGATGCCTTGTCTAGTATTCCAGCAGACCCAGAATCAACTATTTATCAATGGATTACGTCATGTTTCTATGCATTCACAGAATAGTAGGTTAAATGCATCCAAACACTCTGTTAATAACTTCGATATAAGTACCAGTAACGGCTTATGACCGGAGGAAATTTAATTAAGCATGCTATTACATCGGCAACAGTATTTAATAGGTAAGAAATGATGAGTTGTTATTTCACAGCATTATTTTATTTGCAATAAAAATCAAACCCAAAAGTTAAAGATTTAAATATTACAGTAGTAAGAATCAAATTTTTTTCTTACGAGCTTTTATCTCTGCATACCGATTTATTACATCATCAAAATTTACTCACTTAGCAACAGCATTCTCTATCAATATTAAGGCTAGGCCTGCCTTGTGGGAGGGCTCATTGTTGAGCGAAGATAGCTACTAATTAAGTTTAGAAAAACTTCTTTCGAATGAAGAGACAGACACACATACAGTCAAAATAGCTTTAGGGTTTCACAAATATTTAGTAACGACTTGAAAATCCATTTCAATAATGAACTTCAGCATATTCAAAGTGGACCACGACACTGCATCACCTTAGAAATCCCTGAAGCCTATAGATGCCTTTGAAGCCTCATGATTTCTGGCACCATTTCTTCCTTCTCGAAATCATCAAATTTTTTTGTTGGTTGCTAAACTAGAAGGGGGAGTTGGTCATCACTTGATATTACAAGATTCATCGGATGAATGCAAACTGTTTGTAAACATTTTCCATTGAGGTTGATCTAGTTTTTAGCTCTACAAGAAACTTATCAATCCACTCAAACATAGAACTCTTCACTTCCTGCTGTGGAGTCATGCCTGCATCTCTGGCCTTTTTTTCCTGGCATCATTTTTTTAACATGCTTGCATCTCCTGCTTTCAATATATGTCCATTTTAGTATAAGATGTACTCGCATATTCTAAAGAATTGTTAAACAGTTCTTCCTTCTTCTTCTAATAAGATATTCAAGCTTCTCAGCTTTAACACATACTTTTAAAAACTGATCACTTCAATCTGCAAGTATTTCTGGGCATGATTTACCTCAAATAAAATGTGGTGGACGGGAAGAATGGCAAAGGAAGGCCTCGTGTGAGATATATGGAGCAAGGGAAGGAGGATGTGAAAGAGAAGAAATACGTAAATATGAAGAGATTAGGCGACAGAAGAACTCAGTGGAGAGCTGTGTCAAACCAATCTGAGGAGTAATGACTAATGATAATGGCCATAAGTGTAGGAAACAAAGAAAATTGAAGTTACAAATGCTTGTCATTAACACCTTTGCTGTTCCTCTAGTATCAAGATTTTCTCAAGATTGTCAAGAGAAGAAACTATTGCGCGTTGCATGTGCATCTCTAGAATAATGCCTTTGCTAAGATTTGTCGTACCTTAATAATTGACCCTCGATGGACCCTCTAGGTGAGCTCTAACAATACTTAATCTGCCACAATGTATGAATCGAATCAATAGCAAGAAATCGGGCACTTTTTCTGCCAGCAAATGCGACTCACTCAGACTCATCGGCAACAAATAGGCCACCAGATATATTCTCCTTGTGTGATAGCTCAAAGCCCAGTAGCAACTAAACCCACAAGGATTCTGATAATTGCCTATTTAGACCCTTAGAATAGTAGCATCTCGAAATTACATAATAACATATCTCTCACAAGTAGATCGGATGGAGTGCAATATGAGCAGACAAAAACTATGGCGAATTAAATACTGATATCACTTTGTAGCAAATAGCAATTCAGTTATTTACTGAATAAAATATTTCCACAGACACGAATGGACGTTTAGCAGCTACAAATAGACCATTATGCATGGAAACCAAAAGGAAAATGACACATGAATGTAGGGGAAAGTTATGCATTTGCAGCATTTCTTTGCACGATGTTCTTTTGGGTGCTGAACGGAGCAGATAATAGCGAGGAGTGCCGTTCTCAAAAAGTCGAAAGCTCATTGCAAATGGTGATTAGAAAATTCCCACACTTTCCTCATAAAATTGTACTGTAAACATGCATGCGTGTTATAATTGGAAAATTGAGGCATAAAAGACATCCCTTTCATTGCATAGAGAGTTGACTTACAATGGCTGGAGGGTAGGGTGGGTGACAGTTGTCACCCACCCTACCCTCCAGCTGAGACTGCATCTGCACATTTTCGTGACCTGCTTCGCTTTGCCCTCTTCTCTTGTTCTGCTCATCGGGGCTTAGGTCATTGCTGTACAGTAGGCCTAGAAACTTCCAAAGTCGGTGTTCATACTTTGTTTCTTTGCTCATCAATTCATTTATTACCAAGTTAACGATGTAGTTCAAAAGACAGCTCAGACAACCAATTATTCATTCAAACCAAGGTTTTTATGGGTCTGGTAAAAATGGGAAAAACTAAAATTTGGGGGCCTATGGTGAAAGCGGGACCGCCCCCCTCACTACGCCTCTGCCTGTCACACTGATCTTAGATCATATGCTGAGATTATATGGATCATGAGATCATATGCAGACAAGCCATTTAGTTATCAGGTATTGAGAGTTCATTAGACTGCTTCAGAGCAGTTGTTGCTCAGGTTGTTTTTAGTGAATGCATATCTTGAGACACTAGTAAAACAAGGACTGTTCATGAGGGAGGGGTCAGTCCCATTGGCTTACTTGATTATGATCCCAAGATGAGGATGAGATGAAAATTTTATACTGAACAAATAGCACCTGAGAAGATATTCCATGTTTTGATGGCAATAGGTCTCTAGAAAAGTAAAGTAATCTCATAAGACATCCAGCTTATACTCTCCTAAGAAGATTGGAGTGGTCAGAGGAAAAAAAATATTAGATCCTTCTATGGCAAGTAGTGCAAATATGTTTACGTAAATACGTATGTGAAGGACTTTATGATGCTAATACATATTAATTATAAAATGTTCGCATAAAATATCATTATGTGCCCAAAACAAGATTAAGTTCTGATAAAACTTTTAATAAAATACTGATAAAATATTCTGCTAATATTTGTAGGATAATTCCTGCCTGCCCATTCCACACCCATGTATTCTTCCTAACCAACACACATTTGCTAAATTAAATCTCATAAAATTTTCATGTTTCTTTGCTGGTATTCTACCAACCAGAACACCTGTGTTTTTCACCCTATTTCATGCTTACTTGACATTCTTCCTTCTATAACTCCCTTCAACATTCCATTACATCTCTAAACATCCTTCCATCACTTTTGTGGCCTTTTTTTTCTGTTTTCTCCAACCAACCTCCTTAGGAAGAGAGTAAAGCGGCATTGCAAAATAATTTTTTTGGGCAAATTATAAATTTATACATAAAAATTGATTTAAATATTGTTTTATAAACATTCAAAATCATTTAACATATCATATTTAAATAGGGAAACAGTAAAAGTTAAAAATAGTATACATGTGACAATGAGATATCTCATGGACATCACCGAGACATTTTGAGAATATTAGGCATATATAAGCTACAAATGTTGAATAAACATTAAAAACATACAGCCTCTCCAATTATCCTTTTCAATCATGCATGACATAAATAAAAATCATATTAATAATTTAAAATACCTCAAATTCATGAAATACTGGGTAGGATCCCAGGTAGAACATCAAAGTCACAATGACGTCATTTTGACATCATAGTGATGTACCTCACGTCATGGGACCTGATAATGACCTGTGTGACGAAGCACTCCCGGTGATGTCAAATGATGTCAAGATGACGTCAAGAAATGTTTAGTCCTATGTAGTGATTCTGCAAACCTTCAAGAAATATCGCTGTCTGCTCTTCTATAGATTTTCGCTTTTCACGATCAGAGACCTTGGTAACACAGGAAGTCGCATGAACTTCAGGCAGTGTAATTTGAATTTAAAGGAGTTGAAGGATTTGAAATTGTGTGCTTATCGCGCTGCTACGCTCAACTATCCGCGTCAGCTAGTATACTTTTCACATTTCTCTTTCAGAATTTATTGGTTTCCTTCTCTATTAAAATGAATCTATTTTTTTAACAAAATTACTGTTTCAGGTTACGTGCGGCTCTGCCTACAGTGTTTTGATTCCAAAACTTAATAACATATAATGACTCCGTTTGTACTGGTCGCCTTTTGAATTCTACGATCAAACACGTCGGGCGAGAGCGGATGAAGTTATGAAGATCTGTCAGTGGGTAAAGTGTTCACGAATGTTTGCGAAATTTCACGCTGTTCCCTGTTTCGCCTCAAGATGGCAAGCAACACAAAAAGTATAACTTATTTTTTCTTGTTACTGGAGAGTCGTCATGTTGATCAAGGTAATCCTATTCATTCGCCGGCCGGCGCTGACAAAATGCCTGTTTTCAATTGTATTTGTCGATTAGTCTGATTGATTCTCTATGGTTGTTCGCCTTAGCGCTCCGTTTTTTTTAAGGTTTTTCTGACCGAATTATTGCTGGTCTGGTGTGTTGATATTTGGAATTGTCATTGCCTTTAGCTCACTCTATTTGCTGAAGATTAATTCAATAGTTCTTGAATTTGTCATGGTCACTTACTCATCTCAATAGGTAATTAAAGATTCAACTTAGAATATAATATGTCACATTAAGAACTTTTTAAGTACCAATTACAATGCGAGTTATCACATTATATGTCGCGATGTCTAATTGCCGACTCTATGATCAAAAATTCTATCGGACTGCTGCACAAGTATGCATTTATACGATATTTATTGTGATAGTTTTTGAAGGGCTTGTGTTCAAGTATGCTTTGCTGTCTGTGTAGGTTGATAGGCGGAATAGGAGATGAGCCATGGTTGAGGACAGGTTGAACCTGGAGGCAATGCGTGAGGAGGAGTCTGATTCATCCTCCAGTTCATCAGCCTCTGGTGATGAAATCAGTTCTGATTATATGACAATGGAATCGATCAGAGTTCAGATGGCAGTGGGAATGATTCTTCTTTGAAGAGTGCTAATAGTAATGTGATATGCTAGATATTTTATATTTTTTGTTTTGTACGCGAGATATTCCATAAACCTTCAAATTGATAATTCATTGTTTCATCACAACCCACCGTAATTTTGAACATGAATCTAAGTGCATTTTGGGTACTATTGAAGGAGGTCATTTTCGGGTCAAGATGAGGTCAAAATGACTCAAGAAGGATGTCCCTCACAGCATTATTTATGACGTCATTTTCTGGTCAAGATGACGTCAAAATGACTCACGGAGGACGTCCCCGCTGTTGCCCATTTTGACGTCACCATGTCGCTGTTGCCCATTTTTGGCCCATGACCTGATCATGATGTCAAAATGACGTCAATATGACTTTGGTGTTCTACCTGGGATGTTTCAGCTACGTCAAAAAAAATTAATTTGTACTTCTACAGGACATGCAAGACAAAAAAGGAATATCCTCAAGATGTCCTGTGATTTTTTTGGGCTAGCAGGCAATCCTGCACAGGAAAAGTCATACAAGTCACACATAAATCCCTTCTACCTAAGGAGAATGTTGTGGATGGTTCACATCTGGGCTGCACCACTACCCTTTCCACCCTTACATGTTGTGGCACTGCCCCCTCTTTACTTCCTCCACTCCGTTCCACAACCCCAACTGCAATTGCTTCAATTCCAGCTTCTCCACAACTGCCATTGATCTGAAATAATGCAACAAACTGTAAACAATAGCAAATAAATTTAACATTTCGGATGTAGACATCTAAGCTATTTTCTTCTGTAACAAGAAAGAAGATGAAAATAGACTTAGAGCTTTTGAGATGTGGGTGTGGAGAAGGATGGAGAAAGAAAAGTGGGTCGAAAGGAAGACGAACAATGAAGTGCTAGAATTGGTAGGAGAGGAAAGACATTTGATAGATGGAATTAGGAGAAGGCAGAAGGTTTGAATGGAAAAGGTAATAAAAGGGGATGGTGTTTTGAAGGTGATTGAGGGAAGAGCATTGGGTATGCAGGGAAGCGGGAGGAGAAGAACGGGTAGGTTGGATGTAATGATGGGTGGCAGAAGGTATGAGGGGCTGAAGAGGGACATCGTGTGAAATTTAGGTGGTGGGAGGAATTAAATGTCCATTTAAACCTACCTTCACTGGTAGAATACTAATAATAATAATAAATTCTGTCACAAGGTTAATGATCTATTTGTACAGGTTTAATACAGCACTTTAATTTAAACAGCAGTTTAATATAGCACTGTCAGTAATTTGTCATAAGAGTTAGTGGCTGATCACTGTTTTTATAACTGAGGTTGAACGCACATCAGTTATAAAACCATCAAAATGTTTAATTATGCATAAAAGAGTATCTTCATATCATTGTTAGGGTGGAAGATACTTAAATAATACCCTCTCTACTAATGAGGAAGTAGTTTGCTGAATCCATGAAGGGTAAAACTGGGGGTAGAGTATGGAGCAATCTCAATGACACTGGCTGTCATATAATGATGGAGCAAACATTTTGAGCAATTGCAAGAGATCCACATGTGGAGGTCCAATTATTTGATTATCTCATGGAATTTATCACAAAGTTATTGGGTACCCAACAGAAAAAATATTTTTTCAAATGCTAAGTAGACAAAATACTACCATTGCTTAGTTTTACAAAGGCTATTACTGAAAGGTTACATGAGCTTTTTTATTGCAACATACCCAAAACATTGTAATTTGCCAACCTTGATGCAGCACTCAGGCAACTTAGCAATACTGGTAGCAATAGTGCAAGGCCCAAAGCAAGTGCAACTATAAGGATCCTTACATTTGCACTGAATTTCAACTGAGAACTCTCAATGCAGCCACTGTTCTAAATGAAATTATCCTGGGTGACAGCAAAATATGTGCATGCTGATGAATATTTTAGTATGTGAGGGCTAACAAATGTCTTTTTAAAGAATTTCTCTTTTTTAAAGAATTTCTCAAAAGTCTCTTTAAATAATTGCATTACCACCCTCATTTAATTCCTACTTTTCAAATCCTCCAATGTATCTGCATCAACTACATTCTATATATAGCAATAGGTTACAAGGTTATAGGCTGCAAGGTACCAGCAGGTTTTAGTCTTGCTTCCCTGGCAAAAATAATCTCCTCCGTGGTGGGTAGGTGGAAGGGTAGGCATAGTACCTCCCCATCTACTCTGTCTGGTGTTCTCATGGCTCCTCTTACCCTCCACTTACCTCTGCCCTACCCACTGTGGAGAATAAGGGAATAGGGTTAACCTCGCTCTACTCTTGCTTGAACATGAACAGCTTTCTTGCCACTTACCTTTCCCTTAGGATAAAAGCCATTTGGGCCATACTGAAGCAAGGAGGAATTTATAGAAAAAAGTAGCACAAAATTAACTTCAGCATATAATGATAAATTAACTAACAAGCTGGAAGAAGAACTAGGCTGAAAAGTTCATGAATACAGAATGATTATCAGTGGTATTGATGTCAGGGTTCCTACTTGTAGCACCTAGGATCCCGTGGCTCATCCAACGAATATGGTGATTAGCACATTATTAAGGAAACTCTTATTTATCTCTCCTGGAGTTGAAAGAATATCAGTAATGTATATTTATAACAGTCTGCTTATTTTTATCTAACAAAATGGTATTTGGGGAAATGTTTTAAGGGCATAAAATACCCCAGTGTCAATACATATTTTAGTAAAGTGAATTATCACGAACAAATTGATGCCAGCCAGCAGCTGTATGTATACGGCCTCCTAACTATCAGTCACAAACGGAAAAGCATAAAACAGCTGTCTGGGAAAATAGTAGGTCGTCAAGTCAATCAATGAAGACAAATAGGACACATAGGTTCAAGATATATGCATGCAATGTATCTGTATGAATGAGAAAATAACTTGCATATTTATAAGTCAACATGTACTTGTTAAATAATTTTCTTTTCCAATTTTAGTACTAGGTGCACCCATGCAAGTAGAGTAACTTCTTTTGTGATAGCTAATTTGTTTGGGTACAGCTCCACTGTACACTTGCATGCTCTAGTCAACATTTTTGAGTGCGGCTCATGAATGCTTCTCTAACCTCGGCCTACCTTTTATTTTTTCCAGGGTTGAAGCTTGCACAGGACTTGCATGTGACTTGAGTGGAACTTGCAGTGCAACTATAGTAGTGCATATATGCAGGAAGCTTGTAGCAGGTGCAGTAGTTGGATTGCAGCATGCTTGCCACAAGTTTAATCTTGTCGATGCAAGCTTGCTTTACTATGTGGATAAATGTTAGAATGTATTCTTTTCCTACCTCTTCGAAGAGGAGATCTAAAAGCAGATCTGCATTTCTTCTAATTTCTTCTTCTTTGGTGCCCACGAGTAATTTTAATATGAATATGCATTTTATAGTTCCTGGTTTGTGATAAGTTGTATCAGCCCATATCGAATAGACTACTATCGATGTAATTGCAAGACCACTTAGAAATTCAAAATGGTTGTCATCATGGTGTTAAGTGAGAAACGTGATAAAGAATTATCTCCTCGAATAATTATGTTTTATTGCAATTCATGATCATGGAAGCTTACTTTTAAATTCTAATGGACAATTACGTTACGGTGAGTAAATTATTGTTATGACAAGTGTTTGTGTTGAACGAATTTGTCATTGTTTTCATCTGCCTTCCATGCAGCCGTTTTGAATTGCTGACACAGGAATTGACAGTATTTATCATTTTTCAGGCACATTAAAGTCATAAACAAATTGGAACATTAGGAATGAGCCAATGAGAATTCGGATCATCATTCAGCTAGATGATCTAGATGTGAAAGTTTTTTGTGTGTGTTGTGACAGTGCGGTAATGACTTTTGATGATATTTAAATGAACTCCCTGTTGGAAAAATATAGTTTCACTTTTTAGAGTAGCGTCACTTAAAAAAAACAGTTCTGGTTGCTGAACACCTTGATCAACCATTAAAATAAAATCTTATGCTTAAAGCAAGCTCAATCACAGCTTTTGATTCTCATGCCATGTGTTTTAATATTGTTAGATATTGTCACATTGGTTGTTTTTGAGATTATGCCTCAGATTAGGAATTTTAAAATTCCTAATCTGTTTTTTTTTAATTTACGTGTTACAAACGCAAGTGAATGCAATGATTGAAACTGGAAGTAGTGTCAATAAATATATATATTTTATTTATAAACTGTCGTGTTTATTTAAAATTCTAACTCGCTTAGGTGTGTTATTAAAATTGTGAATTCACTACGTGACATATTTAGTTCGGTCGAGTTCTGTGCATATAACGCATGCCAAATTATGCCGAATCAAATTAAATGTGATATATATCACATATATATAGCATATGCTATATCGGATTCGAGGTTGTGCTATGTGTTATTACAGCTACCTCCAGTTCCTCAGCTTGTTTGGAGCTGCTAAAGGTGGAGTTCCATGACATATCTCCAGGAGCAGCTTAGGGTTTTTTGTAAGAGAACAGCAGGGATCCGATCCCCCAAGGAGCAGTTCCAGGGTGGTTCCCCTTGGAATGATTCCCCTCCCAAAATCTCCTGGAACCATTCCAGAGGGGAACCTTCTAACAGGGTTAATTCTGATAAGATATAATCCTGACAGAAAAATAGATCAAATGAGTGAGTTCTCAGCTAAGACATTTGCTGTAATTACATACTGGAATCACTAAAATACTCTAAAACAATTCAAGCATACTCTCCCAGGACTAGATGCATGGACCACCTCGATAGTTTTCTCATAGTAAGACCTCACATCGAAAACACGTGGTAACACTCAGCTTGGGTTTAACTAGTGTTAAATTCAAGCGTTTTTTTTTTCTCAAGATTTTTTTCTCTCTTCCTCCCATGGGAGCGTCCAGGTCAATGTCATACTTGACCTCAAGATGAACGATGATGAATTTGGGGAGACCAAGTGCAACATCAAGTGAATCACCAATCTATTTTATCAAATATTTTTCACATGATAGTTACTAACTTACTACACTTCTTCATATATACAGTAAACAGATTGTTTTTTAATTTTACCAAAAGCATTATTAGAAGCAATAGAAAGTTTTGGGGAAAATATACTCCAAAGCATGCTGGAAAATCTAAGGAGCATCTTATGAGATTACCTATAATATTCCAAAAGTAAGATGGTAATGCAGCTGGTGACAACCTCCAACACGAATAGCATTTGTTGCATACAAGGATTGCACATTTTAAATCTCACCCGAACAGTAAATACATTCATAAACATAAACGAAACAAACCTTTGACGTTCCACATGGTCCTCGATTGGCAGCATCTTCACGAGCTGACTTATTCACAGTCTCCATCAAATCTTATTACGACACAGCAACTGACATAACCGCTATAATTCAGAAGAAAGCACGGAAAGATTCCGACTCAGAGTGTTTATATTAAATGACACCATATCAGCTATACCCACCGCACGCACACAATTCACGCTCTGTAGATGCTGCCTAAAAATGAACAAAAATCAAATAGCTTAATGGGAAATACTCCTCACATATTTATATTTCTATTTAGATTTAAATTTGGTAAAACATTCATGAAACCTTGAGGCTAAGCTTTTCTCCTCTTCATGGAATAGATCTCAATAAATAGATTGAATTAAAGATGAAATTTGAATGATTTGAACTTCTTCAAGAATCGAAAAGTCATTCGATTGGCTTACGCGACTTGACGTCACAGACATTCGGATGTTTTGTCCTTTCCTTTTTTTCCATGCCAGTCAGATGACGTAATGGTTCCCTGAATCATCGCATAGATTCACCGGGTTCACCTTTTCGCCGCTGATAGTGCTATTTCTCATTTCAAATGTGAAAATGCGGGAAATATGAAAGCATTGTAAAAGAATGTTTCTGTTGGATTCACCAATTTCAAGATTACCTGGCAGCTCACCGTATTTTCCAAATATGTTCTCTGTGCTAGTAAAACTGTTGAAATTTCTCATTTTGCGATATGTAAGAACTGTAGCGCAGTAATAGCAGTAACAGCGTGACGAGACACCAATTTACATATGTAGCTGTATATAATGCTATGAACTGTAAATGTAATGTGTCAATAAATATAACCCTTTCCACCCGAGAATTTTTTTTTGTAAATTTTAACGAACTTTTGCGTTTTTCTGGTTCATAGACACTTGTTTTAGTCATCAGGAAGAAAAAAAAATTTTCAGACCAACAGTTATCGCGGAAAAGTACCCGCATAATCGTGCGGGTTAGGGTGTAATTGCGTAATCAGAAAAAATCCTCACCCGCACATTCGTGCGGGTTCGGGCGCAATTACGACAGAAAAATATTCTAAACATATTTGTTTTAACATGATTTATACCAATATGAATCACATATCAATGCTGTTATTAACAAAAAATATTATTTTTCCTTGGAGAAACCAATACAACTAAAAATTAACTTATAAACACGTGATAAAAGGCAATTATATTTTTTATTTCTTTCTCAATATCCACCAAATAGACATTAATTTAAGGAGGATTTGTGTGGAAATCTTTGAAACAATTTTTGTGTTTTAAAAGACATAAATAAACATTAAAATTCTCACATCTTGTTCTTGTCCTGCTATTACATTGATTGTATCTGCACATTCTCAGCGATAGGATGTCATCAATCTTTGGGAAATGGTTATAACCATCTAAACGCTTGTCTTCACAGGGAATGATACTGGGTGGATTGTAATATATTTACATTTTTTCACTTTAGGAATTTCATCCGCCATAATTTCTTCATCAGTTCCATCCACCCTAGCTCTATCGGGAGTAGCAATGAGAGCTTCCGCGAGTTCAGTCCTGAACTTCAGGAAGTCCTTTGTTTTCCTTCGAGGACTTCTATTTTCTCTAAATGCTTCCTTGTACGGGAACCAGCTATTTACGGTTCCTAAATCCATAAAGTGTAGAATCACTCTGAGGGTCCACTTTTTTGTTTTAAACCAAATTATGTAGTTCTCCATCATTTGGTCACATAGATCCACTGCCTCCATTGATTTGTTATGTCTTCGGACAATAGCTGGGCAAGATACATCCACATATTTTTTTTTCTTTTTTAGACCACCGCTGAACATGCTGCTGTGGTTCGACTCCACTACAGGTGGACGCTAATAGCACCTTGTTATAGTCCTTCCATTGAACGACGACAATATTATCATCACAGCGCACATATTGCAGTGACTCACCCCGATTGATTTTTTTTTCTTCGAGCTTGATCTGGCCCGTGACTCGATTTGCCATTATGGTACCTGTCCCTTCTATCCCTATATTGTTTAATTTTTCCAATAGTGGGAGAGTGTTAAACAGGCGATCAAAATAGACAAAATTCCCCGCGGGGATAGTTTGAATCAGGCGAAAAACCACTAGGCCATGGCCTAGCTCCGAAAAGGGGAGAGGTGTACTCTTTCCCTGAAACACTTCAAAGTCCATCACTATACCCGAAGAAGATGAGAAGTCATTCACTGAAAATCAAACGTTGACTGAACCAATGAGTCCCAGGGACCCATGCAAAGGCGATTATTTTGTTTCATTGTTAAGGCTGGCTCAAGCGCAAAAATCCCCAAGAGTTAAATAGTAACACAACTTGGAGTACGAGAATACACATCACGTTGTAAGGGATCCGGCTACAAAGACAAAAGTTACACAAAAATATGTAACTGTCCGGGTCCCAGACACCCATCGGTGTAAGTTACGAATTATTCGTCAAATCGTGTCATCAATTCCGCGAACTTCTGACATGAGCAAGGTCATGTGGGGTATCGTTCACCAAGAGATACTAAGTAATCAGTGCAGTAACTGAGCTCGGCTTCTACAAACGTACACGTGCAGCAACAGGAAACAAAATAAACATTCAAGAGAAGGTTACTTTTTGAAGGGAGGGAATGGGGAGTTGGGGAAAATATGAAACGCTGTCAAGGCCATAGGGGGGATGGGGCGAGGAGGTAAAGAATCATCGAAAATGATATCGTAGTTGTGTACGACCCCATACATATAAAACATTAAATAAAGTCGGCGTGGCTGTGTGCCATGCAACGTTTCTCTCAGGAATTTTACCTAATACGTTCATCTTTGAAGAAAATAAAATCGTGATCATAAGTCATAATTAAGCCCGAACCCGCACAATCGTGCGGGTACATTTTTAATCGGAAATAAATATTTAGTAATACAACATACTAGACACTCGAATGAACAGCTATAGCAATTGAAATTTAAATAATTGTAAAATTAAGCACTAAAAAAATTAAACAATTATAAACAATAAAAAAATTGCAACTAACCTTAGAGCAACAAAGGAGCACGAAAAGGATCTCAGAAGAAAGTCATCAGCATGACCTACTGTAAACGTATTGAACTAAAACCTTCCCCATGCATTAGAGGGGAACCCGCACGATTGCTGCGAGCCGGTGGGAGCCAGAGAAACAGCTTGTGGACGGAGTAAAAAAATTTTTTTCCTTACCCACACGATCGTGCGGGTCAGGGTGGAAAGGGATAATAATAATAAAATGCGAAAATCCAAATTCACTACCTGAAAACAAAATAATTATTATTCTACCAATTAAGGTAGGTTTTCGTTGGTATTAAGTGTTATTAATAAACACTTAATACCAACATACTTATGTAGAACGATACGCCTAATATCCCAAAAATATTCTTCTTCAGCTACTCACCTCTCATCATTCCATCCTATTCTCTTCCTTCCTTTGCCCACAAGGCTCCCTTTTGCCTTTTAGAAAGCTAGCTCCTTATTACCATCCACACACTTATTCTCTTAGTCACCTTCCACTCTTACTATCCACAGCACTCATGCATTCATCTGTCTTTCTTACTGCATCTTTCACTTCCACATCTCAGAGATCACCAATCAGTTATGACACCATGCAATACAACCCTATATCTTATTGTTTATTGAAGTGTACGCTGAGGAGGAATAAATTGTTCTCTGATTAAACCTCTTCAGCCAAAGTGAACAACAAGGCACCAGGAGGGGACAAAATAATGGAGAAATCATCAAAGCACTTGGGGTCAAAGCAAAAGATACCCTCTTCTGAATAATCAAAGATAGATAAGACAGTGGAGGACTACAAGAGGACTTCCAGAAGAGTGCGAAATAATATCAATCTTGAAGAAGCCAAGGACAGAGAAATGCAAAGAACACAACATTGAGCCTGGTGTCACACACATTTAATTAACAGAATAATGGAAGGAAAGATCGATGGGAATCTTTCGGACAATCAAATCGGGTTCAGGAAAAACTGAGGAGCTAGGGAGGCAATACTCAGCTTAAGGATACTGGCCGAGAAAATGATACATGTAAACAAGCACAACATGTTGTATGCGTCAGTTTTGGACTTGGAAAAGGCCTTTGACAACGTCCAATGGAAAAAGATGTTCAAGATACTGGAAGCAATTGGAATAGACTACAAGGATAGCAGAATAATCTATAGCCTCTACAAGAACCATGTCACCACAACGTGAATGAAAGGCAGAAGGAAGATAGAAGCCAAAATAAATAAAGGAGTCAGACAAGGATGCAACCTCTCCCCAGCATTATTCAATATAGGTATACCTGGAAGAAGCAATAAGAGATGCAGAGGAAATTAGTATCAAGGGCATCAAGGTGAATGGTGAAGAAATAAACATGCTGAGGTTTGCTGATGACATCGTAGTTGTATCAGAAAGTCAAGAGGACTTGCAAGCATCCCTGATCACAATGGACCAAGTACTTCAAGAATATAATATGAGCATCAACAAGAAGAAAACTAAATCCTAGCGTGTGAAAGATAGAAGCTTAGGGCAAATATCACAAATTGAGGAGTGAAATTGGAACAAGTGGAGAACTTCACCTACCTAGGCAGCACTATAACTTGGGAATGAAGAAGCTCGATGGACATCAAGTGATAAATAGCACAGGCTTAGGAGGCATTTATGAAGAAGAGACAACTACTATGCTCAAAGAACCTATGGCTGCAAACAAGGAAGCACTTCATAAAAACATTCGTATGGAGCGTGGCACTCTATGGATCAGAGACATGGAACATTGAGAAAGTAGACAAACAAAGGATTGAAGCCTTTGAAACATGGTGCTGGAGGAGAATGTTGAAGATTAAATGGACAGAGAAAGTGAGGAATGAAGAGGTGTACAGAAGAGCAGATGAAGAAAGGACAATATGGAAAACCCTACAGCAAAGAAGAACCAGATGGATTGGGCATACCTCGAGGCACAATGAATTAGTTAGAAATATAATAGAAGGGAAGATTGTAGGGAAGGTCCTGCGAGGAAGACCAAGGTATAAATATATAGGGCAAATAAAGAAGGATGTGAAAGAGAAAACATACCATGGCGTGAGTGAATTAACACTGAATGGACGGCTGCAGTAAACCAATCCTAGGATTGAAATACTGATGATGATGAGCCCAAGTGATCTACTTTGCACATCTCAGGTACTCTAGTAAAGATAAAAGTATGTACTTGGTTGATTCCACAATTTATTTAGATAGACTCTACCAGTTTCAACCTTTACAGGTCATCATCAGGACTCCTGAAAGGTAAACGTTGAAACTGGTGGAGTCTATCTAAATAGATTGTGGAATCAACCAAGTATTTTTATCTTTACTATGCCTAAATTCCACCAATCATACTTGCCGACCATCGATTTTATCAGTTACTCTTTTTTTCATGTGATATATAAACCATTCAGCTTCATTGCAAATATAGGTAATGTGGCTTATTTGTTCTTGCAAAGCACATATTGTTTATGACTGTGTTTTGTAAGCCTAGCTGATAAAATTATTATAATAATCAGAAATGCATACTAAATTATGTGACAAATATTATAAATAAGTTCTAAATAAATGTTCTCAGGTTGGTCACCCTAATGCCAGCTCATTTCATGTGAGCTAGTAGTTAAAAACTGTTTATTGAAAATTTTTTGTAACTTTCATTTTCCATGGATTTGCCTTGATTCCATGTCTTCTCTACTGGTTTCAAATGCATAAATTATAATTATAAGTCCCTGACTAACTAGCACTTAAACATCTGCAAACTGAACTGACTTAATAAATACTCTACCCCACACCATCTACCACTTGTAGCTCCAGGGCCATGCATCAAATCATTCTCTCTTTCCTCCAATCCACTCCTTTGTCCCATAGTATTTCCATTAGCTTCTTCTACTTTACTCTAATGGCCTCTTGAAATCAATGGGACATAATACATAAAACAATGTCAATTGTATGTACCATTCATTTGCCAGTTAATACATTACTATCATTATGGTCTTAATGTAGGTACCGATAACTTGGATATAATACGGACACCTAGGCATAGGGAAATTTGGGAATAATAGCAGGGTCTACTAGCACTATAATTGAGGCAGGGTTTGCATTACAAATATCATGTCGAATTTTGCAAGTAGGATCCTGTAAACAAGAGCTCGTGAATAGCACTTAGGAAATGCCATGAATAATTGTACATAAATAGAGTGAAATTACACTTTCTAAGAACCAATACTTATAACAAAATAGAATATTTCCTACGCTAGAAATATGCCAAATCTTGGGGCAATATGATATTAGTTTACGATAATAGTATGATGGTCAGCAATGCATCTTTTCTGCCTCCTCAGTCACGATTTCTTCCACATTGTCTCATTCCTACTAGGGGTTAGATGGCAGAAGGCACAGTTTTGTCTCAATCTCGCCCTAATAAAGACCTTTTATTATTATTATTATTGCAGAAACTTAATCCAGGGTTTCTTGCAATGCTTCCTCATTGTATTGCGAGTTTCATGGACATTCCACCCAGTTTCTTCAGGTCAGAAGCATTCAATGCAAAACATATAATTGACCACATGTGGTCCAAACCTTCATACCAATGGAGAAGATGGGTATAAACATCCTAACACGTGTGTGTGTGTGATATGTACAACAAATCAAACCAATCAGAGCATACCACGCTGAAATTAATGCATATATGTAAGGTAGACACAAATGCATTAAATAAGTCTTATCAGAAGAAGCTGGCTGGAATACCAGCAAAACTATCACCACAACAATAAGAAAATGCATAAGAAACCTTGAAAAACTTATGACAATAGCAAATGAATTTTGAATAAGAAAAACAATTAATCTTAATAGCATGAACTTATATAGAAAAGAGGCCGTGATGCAAGTACTGTCACAACAATAGAAGACTATCAGGGAAACTATTGACAGTAAAATGAATCACACTTGACCAAAGACATTGAAAGATAATAGTTACATAAAAAACAATATTTTATTTGGCAAGATTGCATTAAGCAAGGGCAAATATGACCAATGCCCAATGCATTTATAACTCATACAGAAACTGAATACATGTTTTTATTCTTCAATTAGTATAAGCATTAACAAAAAATTACAAGAGTTTACCAAAATTGCTGACATTCTTTCATCAGTAACACTGAGTTAATATAACATCAATTCAGAAAGTGTACAAGAAGGAAAAAAGTTTTTATGATATAAAAGAGGGATTGGCATTTTAAAGCACCATACCAAGAACATTGGAAATCACAATGGACTTTCTTTCAGCTTTAAAAATTATATGTATAATTTTTATTATGCATGTATACATATATGTAATTACATACATATATACACACACAACTCGGTCACTGGATCTTTCTTCAGCATCTAAACATTTTCCCACTGAGTCACACAATTCCCAGTGAGTTATGACTAGCACAGAATAATTAGCGTCACAAACGTGACAAACAACTTCTCTTTCCTCAAGTCCCCAGACTTGTGCAGATACAGCACGTGTGCAAAGGCATCGAAACACAATACTCAGGCAACAAGTGTATTACAAATATGGCATCATAACATATAAACTCTGCACACCAAAAGAGATACATAAAAGTCTTAGAACAAAATATTCCAAAGGAAACAGCTTTCAGTGAATCCATGGAAAAGAAGTTCTCACAATGAAAGCACAGATACAAAGACGAATAAACATTTTCATGACAAACTAGTAAAAAAGGCAATTTAACTCTCGTGTGAAATTACAGCAATACTAATCAAACATCAACATGTCCAAATGCATCAAAAGAGATAAACACATAAACTCAGTACATTCAGAGAGAAGGAAGCAATTGAAGGACTTCAAACCAGTAATATATATATATATATAGATATGGGGACAACAACCATTTGTTCACGACTACACCAGGAGGTCCTTGATTTGATTAGTCTTACACTCTCGGGAGAAAATAAATTCTCCAAGGACGTCCAAAGAATGGCAATGACACACTAACAATACTTTCCCATTTCTTACAAGAACTCGTAAGTCATTCCTAATGGACAAAACACATCAATGTTTCCTTAAAGAAAAAACCAGTTCTTTCACACAAAAGAACTTCCCGACTCTTTTCCATCATCCATCCCCACACTCACACTTTCAGCTTCTCCTCCACAACAAACATACATACATGTGCAAATGCACACACGCGCACACACACACATTTGCTCACAAAGATGGCATTGTCATTTAAGTAGTCATGCAAACATCTGGAGAAGAGTGCAAAAAAAGAGTAAAATGTCTCCCGTCAAACTCCCAAATTTACAAGAGGGGAAAATATGTTGCTCTTTCTGATTTCCTTTTGCTGGATGGTTTCCAGGCCATTCAAAGATTTATTTTTTTTCTGTCGCATAATTTCATAAACCATCCATTTTTATTTCAGATACATTACCATCATGAAGCTTCTGATTAATTTGGCTGGCTTTTTTCACGATTTCCATATGGGGTCAATGTCTTGAAATCCTCAAGAAAAAGATCCTCCCTGTCATCAAGCATCCAATTTGATGTCTTCCTTCTCATCATTCATCAGTATTATGCATGCCCAGAGTGCTTCATTTGATACTTTTTATCTCAACTTCAAGATAACTTAAAACCTTTAATTGGGCTCTAAGTCATAGTCAGCATATGCAATGCAGGAAATGACTGTGAAAAAAATTGTGATTCCCTTCGTTGAACACTAAAGTATTTAAGTTGACCATCCAAGGATCCAAGTAACTTTCAAGTGATAGAAACTATGACCACCTTTTCCCCAGATGGAACCAAGGTAACTTTTGACAGAAACACTTCTCTTTAAATGCACCGCTCTTGTGATCTTTGCAATGATACCAAAGGAAGAGCCAGGGATTGCTTACATACATAAAATACATTGTCAATGGCCAGGGCATAAGGAAGCTGATTTAAAGCTGAAAGAGTTCATCCAGATCTTCATTCTGCCATGAATTGGCTTCCTCCCAGCCCAACCGTAATGTATTTCATTACTAATGTGTTCCAGATCCCTCTCCTTCTCATCCAGTTTGTGTGCTTTACATCCCTAGGAGTGGATTCATGTACAAATGGGAATGTACATGCGTACTTGTAAATGTGTGTGCATGTGTGCATGCATATATTATAGAGACACATTTACACATATAATACATCTTTAAAAAATCAATACAAAACTGAGCACTTGGAGAAAAAGGGGGAGGGGATCTCACCCTCTTTCCCCCTCACTCTCTCTATCTCACACACACCTCACTGCGTGGACGACAGCAAACAATACGCACACGTGCTCTTTCTCTCTCCCACACCCCTACTCATAGCAGGCTACACCTCAATGTTCGTCTCCTTTTACGGCGATTCTTGTCATTTTCAGCTGGCGGCTGGTTGCGGATGATGCGCACCACCTATTTGTTTAGGATGAGAAAGAGAGAAGAGAGGCTATGACCATATATCCAATCATTCTCTGCCAGAGCTGCCCACATCCCACTGGAACCTAATGGATTTGGCAAGCAAGCAGGCAATAAAACAAGCTCAGGCTGCATCTCATTTAGGCATGCATGCGTGGACAAACAAACACTCCCATACCACCCTGCACCTTCAAAGATTCAGATCTGGCAAGCCTTGGCAATAGCAAATAATTAGCAATACCGACACCTTATGACCAACTCGAAAATTGAATTAAACACAAATGAATGGTGGACAATGGACAAAGAGAACTTCAAATTTGGACGCATCCAGAACAATGGTTAGAAAACAAATAGGTTTAGTTGACCTCGTTTGGTGTGAGTGTCCTGTTAAAGTAAATTGAAATTTGAAGCTTTCACGTAGTGGAAGGATTCCATAATAGCAATGAAAAGCGTTGTGACTTCCACAATTTTACTAAACGAACTACCGGTTTCGGCTGTTAAGCCATCCTCAGGTACATGTACCTGAGGATGGCTTTATAATAATAATAGTAGGCTGCATATTTAAAAGCAACAAAAAAAACATTATTTTGTTATTCTATCGAGAAGGTGCCCAGTGGAATTTCGGGAAAATTGAAGTTGTTTCACCATAAACGATGCAGCAAAGCCGTCACGATGCGTAATTAGCACATACACAACAGAAAAATGTGGTTTTCATCACAAAAAATATCAAAAAAAGCTTTTTTTTGGTATTTCTTTGGTATTTTCGTCACAAAAAATATCAAAAAAAGCTTTTTTTTGGTATTTCTTGTGACGAAAAACGCTACTATTTTATTCACTGAAATTCAGGAATTTTATTCACCATTTTTCACCAGCTCTATCCATAAGTCAGATACTTACTAGAAATTTAAGTTTCGACTATTGAAACACAAAATAAACAATACCAATGCATGACCCATGTGATCCCCCTTTATAAAGACACACAATCCTTTATAGGTATACACAATCCCCCTTTATAAGTATACACAATCAACAAGCAGAAAGTCTGTTCAAAAACTATGAACTGCCAAAAAAAGAGATAACCACATACAACCCCATGCACAATGACCTTGACAAGTAAGGATGGGCTTGCACATTCCATGTGTCCAAGAGCTGCACTTGTAGTAGCAGTACCTATGCCAGATATACCATAGGGTGCAAGAATGATAAAAGGAAGTCAATGAAACATCTGTTTCTCAGAGTGACAGCTTTAAAATGGTATCTGACCCAAGTAATGTGGTAACTATTCTGATGGTACCTTATGAGAAATAATATTTGGGAAGGCAATGGCGAGCCACCCAAATTAATTACGTATTCATGTTCAAACATTTTTCTGTTGTGTATGTGCTAATTGCGCATCGTGATGGCTTTGCTGCATCGTTTATGGTGAAACAACATCAATTTTCCCGGAATTCCACTGGGCACCTTCTCGATAGAATAACAAAATAATTTTTTTTTGCTGCTTTTAAATATGCAGCCTACTATTATTATTTTTGTTAATGGACATTTCTTCTACAGTCTCTTCCAATAATTTGAGAATCCTATTGATTTGTCAAAAGTTGTCTTTTCACCAAAATGGGAAACACGGGGAAAACTGACATCATGCAAAATGTTTGTGAGAACATTTTTACTTGCTTCACTTATCATGGACCCTGTCAGTGCAAGGGATCCTGAGAGAGATGTTCTTCGACTGGATAATTCCTTTCTCAAAAGTATTCCTCTAGAAATGCTTAATGCATCTCTACCAATCTCTAGTAAGCAATTCTTTGCTGGCAGTGTTCAGAAAATATTATCACCACCTGGCCAATGCACCTTTGATGCATACGCATGCCCACGCAGCCACCATGCAACAATTAGCTGAAGAAGGCATGCATGTACCTCATGGAATGCAGCATCAACATTGAGTGGAGGGTCCTTGGCACTTGTTTCAATGTACGGGATGCCCAGCTTCAAGGCCAGCTCCCTACCCAACTCTTCAGGAACCTTTCTCAAGTGCACCAAATCCACTTTGTTGGCAACCAAGAGCATTGGATACAAATCCCTGCAATGGAGACAGACAAAAACAACTGAATCAAAGACAGGTAATGTCATGGTCGAGAAAGTTTGAGAATGTTAAACAAAAAGGAAATACAGTAGAAACTCAATATTATGAAATTCACAGGACCAAAATATCGGCAGTGAGTAACATCCAATTTCACACGAACAAGTTTTTTATAATCTGCGATTTTTCTCTTTAATATGAAATTAGTGAAGCTGCATCTAACTTTTTCGGGACTGTGATACAGCTTAACGAGAACATAGGTATTTATGATAATGACAATCTACAAAGTCAGATTTGTGGCTATTGATGACTCTTGAGTCTGAAGAGTGTGTAACTTGTCCTCGCCATGACATACACAAGCAAAATATCAATGACCAAGACCAGATTCCAATCCAGGAAAATCAGCTTTTCAGGTGGTTGGTTAGTGACCAGACAACTGAGGCAGTAATCATTAGCTATTACATTTTGAATTCTTGATTGATAATCTGAAGTGATTACTGAAACTTGAGTTCAGTTTTGACGGAACGATGACTGTCATCTTGTTTAATACTGAGAAAACAAACTCAGTGAACAAATGTAGTAGTGGGAAACTAATTTTTAAAGTCTAAAGATCCATCAGTGCATCTTTACAGTTCTCATAATCAACAGCCCTCCTGAGAAAATAATGCAATTATTCTTATCAGCTAAGTTATGGTTTCCCGTGGCTAGTTCGTAATCCTTGAATACTTTTGCAAGCCTCATCTCACTATTTCATTTACAATCCTTATGCAGAAACTACTGGTCATATATTTCCTCTTCAAAGGCAAGAATGTTTCTTTTTTAATACTCATTGCTTTTCCCCAAGAGACCATGAAGCTGGGTTGGCTAATCATTTCCAGCTCTGATCTCAGAAAATGCTGCTCCCAATTTGTAATCACTATGTAAATATGAGGAGTTTTTTAAGTGTGGCACTCCACATAAGCACAAATATGACTCATTAAATCAAATGATTGGACAGAGTGAGATGAATAATGTACCTAAGGCTAGTGATTAAGGTTTTACCACTCAGGCCAAACAGCAGAAATTGTTACAAGTTAACTGACAACATTTATCAATAATAGCTCATCTTAGACAAGCCAAGGGAAGACCGTTGGCAAGGAAAGTTCTGACAAGAAATGATGCAAAAATCAGGAGGGAATATAAATACATATCATACCTATCTTTCACCCGTAAAATTTGTGTATGAAAGTTGATTATGTTTTCATAGCTCTGTTTGTCAGTGACCGAGTAAACAAGAAGGAAGCCATCTCCTTTACGCATGTACTGCTCTCGCATCGCACTGAACTCTTCCTGCCCGGCTGTGTCTAAAACTGCAAAGAGAAAATAAATACATCAATATGAGAAAGTTGGGCATGGAAAAAGAACTACAACAAAGATAGGTAGCTTAAACCCACAAGATACAAAGCAAAAAATAAAACCAGTGAGGGAGGAAGAAACCACTTTCTACTCCTAATCTCACACTTTGCAGTTCGATTGCAAATCACAATATAACCTCCATTTGCAGGTAGCAAAAGTTAAAAAAATAATACACAACTCATATTAAGGGATAACCTGAGTAATCTTCATATTCGGCAAGTTAGCATTTCACTTTCTTTATCTAACCTATACGACTACAGGTTGATTACAATACCAGATACTCTCAGCAAATTATTTAAAAAATGTATGTCTCAAAGATAATTACATTTTAATGTCAATTACTCAAGATGGTTTCAGACATAGATGGTCACAAAAACCCACTGCATACCTAGCTATTGACGTAAATTTGTATTGCATAAAAGAAATTCTGGAAACAGTATTGCAGAAGATCGAGGTTTTCCTGTATAAAACAGTACTTATTTTGAAATAGATAATAGTTAATACCTAACTAGATACCTGCTGTGCACAAGTTAGAATACTTAATTAATTTGACTGCATTTTACCGACACATATTATGCAGCATAATTTTTTTTTGTTCTTAAAAACTATCAAACAATATTTTCAATAAAATTGGACAACTGAAATTCTTCACTTCTGGCAAGTGCGGTAGCTCTTATTCCTGACCAATGTTTACTGAAATACAATCACTCATTGACTCATGCAACTACAATTTATATTCTATTAAAAATGTATGAAGCACCAATCAAGATTCCATGGCTGATTTGCTATCCAGGATTACTCCTCAGGAGTTAAAAATTGTTTTCAAACCACATATAACTGTATCAAAACATAGTTTCATTTATCCTTAGAAATCAGTGAAAAAAAGGGATTTTTGATTTTTATTTCTCTTTTTTACAGCTCTAATTTTTTTTCAAGTATTTGCCCTGTACTCTGCATCTGGAATCTGTATCTCTCCCTGTATCAGCAATACTAATAGAATTCTTTACAAACACCACCAATTCTACTATATTAATGCCCACTTGTGTTCGAGAATACAGTCAAACCCACTTATATCAAACCTGTTTATAACAAAGTTCCAGTTATAACAAGGTGAAAGCTATTCCTCGCCAAAGAGGGGCTACGAAAAACTGGTCCACATATAACAAAGTTCGGTTATTACGAAGTAAACATTCGGCCCCTTCAACTTCGTTATAAATGGGCTTGACTATATAATGAAGATACAAACATGGCAGAATTCCACTGTATGAATAATTTCAGGAAACAGAAAATAAAATAACTCAGCAACAAATTATCATTACTAGCAATAGTATTCTCCCATGTTTCAATTAATATAAATCATGTAATTTCACTACATGACAACACTTTGCTACTACAGGATAGACTCAGTGCAGCAGCAGCACAAGGCTAAAAAATTCAACATCTATTTCATATGCATGTACAAAAGTCATTACATACTCATTCCATAAAAATATGAGTATGTACTTCAAATTTTAGGTTCAATACCAATCTTTTCTTCAGTGGTGTACATGAAGATAAGAAAAACGTGTAGCCATTGGCAGTATATCATTTAACAGTGTCTCAGAATATCTAATTCTTGTAGTTGCATTCCTCTATACTAAAACCTTGAGGGTGGTCTAACTTTGCACAAAAACGCAAACTTTAAAGAATTGAATTTTTCAGAAAAGATGACTGGATGTAGTAACCACACAAATATTTAAAATACTAGGGAAATACTTTAAACATTCTAGAATTTATAGGGAAAATAGCTTAAGGGTCATTAGCAGAGACTTTCTAAAATCCCAGTGTATTTATCGACTAATTACAAACTCATCAAGCACTTGTAGGATTCCGTAATAACATCAGAGTGAAAATTAAAACGCGTACAAAGAAACGTATTGGGGGTGAGATATGGAACATGTTTTTCGGCATGAACAACCCTAACTCAATTGAAATCACATGATATAGTATCCAGAATAAGGTTATCAATTGCTAATGTAGCATGACATACCTCAAGGCATACTATATAAAAACGAAGTGTCAGTAAATACGCCTGGTAAAAACCTTATATAGGCGTAAAAAAGTATTCTAAAATCGCATAGTGCAAAATATTGCCTTATTTTCCTGCTTCCAAAAAATCGTTTAAAAACAAGAGAAACACTACTCTCAAAGAAATTTGTGAAATACTCACCATCCAAGATGCACCATTGTCCGTCGATTTCCGTATGCTGTATGTAACTATCTTCAATCGTCGGGTCGTAATCGGTGACAAACAATTTCTGGAAAAATTGAATGGTCAAAGCACTTTTCCCGACGCCTCCATCCCCAACCACCACTAACTTAAAAGTTAGTAGATTTTCATTGGGAGGTTTGGACATTTTTGGATGTTTACAATGGATGGCTTCCTCCTTACAGCTAGCCCAAAGATCCACGATAATTCATCTAAGAAAAAGGAAATACAGGGAGTTACACAAAATCACTCCCAAATAAATGGAAGGACAATATAAAGTCAAATCAGATTAAAACCACAGCAGGTCGAATGTCAATTATCAAAACGACAATATAAAATATCATGGCGCATTCTTACGATGCTTAAAAGATAAAATTCCTTACTACGTCAAGTAAAGATATTCGACGGCATTTGGTTCCAGCGTAACTCAACACGGAATCCTCGAGGAACGATATTTCAACAAATCCATTACATACAGATACGCTTCTGAAGTTTGCAGCATTTACAAAACTCAAACTGAGGACGAACAACCTAGAAATGAGCAAATAATGTAGAAATTCCTTCGTCGATGACAAACTTTGTCTCGACGTGATGGAAATAACAACAGGATAAGCTACAGTACTGTAGCACCAATTATCATACCTTATTTAACCGTCTTAACGTTGGAGGAGATGGCTCAGCTACTTCATTACACACGAAACTCTTCTGTCGACATTTACTACAGTAAAAGTTTTCCTTGTTGCCCAAACACACCTTACTCTACCTTATTCGCTCAACGTTGACGAAGTTGACTGATGAGAGGGGGTTGCGGGAGATGCGAGGAATAGAAACCAATTGATAAGCGTAACGCGATATCCGATATCCGGCGCGTCGAAACGCTATTATGAGCGCCAAATACGAATACACACTGTGTAATTTAAAAAAATACTAAGTTCATGAACTGCTCAAATTTTCACTCATGCTCGGTCTGATTGCCCACTAAGCACACATGTAAAATTAAATTATTAAAAAACAATTTACACTATATAATTAAAAAAATACTAAGTTTGTGAACTACTCAGATTTTCACTCATGCTCGGTCCGATTGCACACTAAAGCACAGCATGTAAAATCAAAATGTTAAAAAAAACAATACAGGTCGGTTTCCAAACCTGAGATGCCTTCGGTTTCTCAGAATGAAGAGTCAATAGTGCTGAACGAATTTCATTTCTCCCTATTTCATTTCTTTGGAAATTCGGAAACGATGGGAGAACCGAATGTAATCATTTCTGATTTCACTATGTACCTATACATGAAATATGGATCTGGATTGTAAAATTGAAAAGAAAGTCAGATTGACGGGCCCGAAGATGACGTTTTTCGTTAAAACATGGGTCGCAGTTTAATAAATCATATCAATTCGTAGTTCATTCTTCCCTAAAGGGTTCAATTTACGGAACTTATTCCGTTTCCATTCTTTGTCATTTATGCCATTCTGAGATGAATGGTATTCAACCACAACACCCGGCTTAATGAGACACCAATCATAGAGCTCTATGATTGATGTCTCTATTTTTGCTGTCCTGGGACAGCAAAATTACCTAATACAAAGAAGCCTTGATAATTCATTAACTGCTAGTCACGAAATTTATGGAATATATACCATTCCATAATCTATTTATTTTTCCGTAAAGAAGTGACTTTGAGGAAAATACCAAGAAAATAATCATTTACACCATGTAGCGGTCCTCAAACGCTGAACAACCCATTTCAGTCTACTACAGTCCGTAGTTTGAATAGATCGAGCCGTACACGCCCCACAGTTGTTAAAGTCATGCCCAATCGCCCATTTACCGTCGCTTCTCCTCCAGTGGGTCTCCGATTGCACCCAACTAAGCTGTTAAGGACTAACACGGGATGTGGTTTCATAGCAGGTCCACACTCACCAATGTTTCCGTAAAAAGAAAGGAAGAGGAAACCGAGACGTCCTTTATTTTGTTGTCTCCGAACGTATCATCTCCCGAAGGACTCTTGCGTCGACCACCCAGGAATGATTGACCATACGTACCAACCAAACCTCCCACCAGCAAGCAAATGGTCTGGCTGTTCAAGACAGCATCCTAGAAGAAAGCGACACCCAAAGGGAGTGCGATGAAGTTACCGAGGAGGCGATGACCATCAACCGTTCACTCATACTGAAATACCTCTAAATCGATCCTCCCGAAAAAACAAAAGGAGACCAGTGACCAATCAATGTCAACGAAGGAGGTACATATTTCTGAGAATTCTGGCTGACAGGTAATCACTCAGCACCGAAAAGCCAGCAATGTCTTTGTTCAACAAACGTACGACACCAGTGCGACGTGTTTAGAAGACGATTTCCAAACGCAAATGGCGATCAAGTTTGCTCGGAGGAACTGTTAGGAGTGGCCTTGTTCGACATAGCAGACGTATTCCGCATTGACCCACACCTCACCCTATAGGGTGCGGAGTATGTGCTATAAGGAGATACCAGCGAACATGGTCAACTTTACAGACTCGCTTTACGTTCATTGATGCGGATACGGTAGTGGAACACAATCGGAAACTACGTAACCCATAGTAGGTAAGTGGTGTTCGCCTAAGTGACCCATTTTTTCCCCTCGTACTCAACCTCGCGATGGATTGCGTGCCATTCGACAAGAGCGCGGCACTGCAGCCCACCGATTGGGGACAATTTCTCTGTGCCCTCGCGAACGTCCCACGATCGGCTGGTATTCTAGAAGCAAAACAGCGGGCTGAGGCGGCCTAAATACAAAGCAAAGGATTTTTGAAAGCCTAAATCTGGATTTCGAAAAAAATTGGTTGAACCAGGGATGGTTTTGTGGGTAGGCCGGTCCTACCAAAAAAAATTCAGGGAGAATAGATTTTCCTTCCTTTTTCCCTTAATTCTGGTCAAATATAATTTCAAAATTTTTTGACCACATTATCCGTATAATGTTGCTTGGGAAGTTTGTATTACAGTTAGCTTCCTCAAGCATTTGCAACAATGCAGCCACATTGAGGCGACGCAGCATATCTACAGACTTCCCCTCGACCTGCAGTTAGTCAGGGCCTAAAATAAAGTTCCGAAGCATCACTAGGTTGAACAGTTCTACACTTGAAATCAAGGGCGAGACAGTGAGGGCACTACAGGAAGGGCAGGCCTGTACCAGGGGGTGGCGGTCCTCTCTCCCCCAAGCCTAGGAGAACTGAGCTAGATACTGTCTTTCCCCAAGGAGGAAGGAAAGTCAACATGACATCACTTTGACCTCAGAATGACCCAGGAAAAGTCACTATTCAGTCATGACTCTGACCGAAGGAGTAAGGGAAGTCAACATGACATCACTTTTTACCTCAAAATGATACATGAGAAGAGGGTCATTTTGAGGTCCATAAGGGGGGCCAGTTCCTTTCCCTGGGCCAGCTCTACAGAGGATTATTAATTTTGGGGAGTCCAAAGGCTTCACCCGAGATTTGAACCTGGGTCCCTTCGGCCAATAGCTGGTGGCTACATCCATTAGGCCACTCAGTGGCATAGCCAGGTTTTAGGTCTAAATTTACAAGGTGATGCCTCCTAAAAATTCTCCCCTCCTGCCCCCCCCCCCCCTCCCCTTCGGCACCTCAAGACCCAAAACCTGACTACTCCACTAGCCCTGGGCAATATATCGTGAAATATCGCGATAGTTAATTATATCGGGAATCCTATATTGAGTTTTGAACATTAGAGGTAAATGGTTGTTTGATAAATCGGGCCCGATAAAAGTATCGGGACCAATAGACTATCGGAACTGATAAAATATTACGATATATCATAAGATATTTCAACAGAGAGAAATTTTGTTTAATACTCATTTCCGGTGAATTCCTCCGGATGTCTTTGGACGCCTCTACCCAAGCAGCATCATGATATCGGCCCAATATCATTTTTACACTGTCACATATCACTCATTGGTCAATCCGATATTGGCTACCGACCGATATCGGCAAATGTCAAAAGTGATAACATTTGCCATTATAAAAATGACATTTGCTGACAATATTGGGCCGATATTAATTTGATGATAAAAATACATCTTTCGCCAATAAAAAGTGGTATATATGATATTGGGCCGATGTATGTTTGATATTACCATTGACTGATTTTTCATTAACATGATATTGGGATGATTTAATAAGTAAGATAGTTAAAATATATCCTGGATAAACATGTTTAAAATATTTATAATGAGGGAACGGTCGTACAATAAAACAGCAATGGAAAAAAAGTGCCGAGAGTTAGTTTCGAACTTAGAAAGTTCACTTTGAACTTTACCCTTAACCCATCTGTCATGTTGATAATGAAGTGATTTTATTTAAGAGTTTTTGATAGTAATGACATACCCACTTATTCATTAGTAGAACAATCAGGTTTGGTCACAAATAGTCAAAGTGAGGTCAAAATGATGGCTAGTCATTTAAGGTCAAGATGACATAATTAGGAGTCACAAAGGATGTCATTTCAAGGGACCATTTTGATGTCACCGTGACTACCTAGCTGTGACTTGAAAATGACATCATCCTGATGTCATAATGACTTTTCATTCCTCCTTGGGTCATTGGAGGGGTGGGGTTGAGGGGGACAAGACTGGTTACCTCCCCCCCAAACCTGACTTGTCCAGTCCTGTGCATACCTGATTGCTCTAAAATATGAGTGAAATATGTACATGTAAACTTGATAAGTTTGTTAGAAACATAACTCTTTCTTTCACCCTAAGCAGTTACGTTCCTAACATTTTGTTTGCATAGTGAAGTTTTATGTAGCCACTGGGAAATGCATTGGTGTTTTTAGATGGAGTTTTTTTTTCTGATGGCAATAATACTATTAATCTCAATTGTTTGCTCTAGTCAATAATGCAGATGTTTACACAAAGCAATTTATTGCAAAACTTTCAATGAAAAATCATGTAAATTATATGGATGAATGCGTGAATATAGAATGGGATATTTTCGTCGTAACCAGTGGCGTACCAAGGCTAAATAGATGGTAGCTGCCCCGGTAGCAAAAAAATTATTTTTTCTTAAAAAAGATGTTTTTCAATTTTTTTGGAGTGGGATGAAGGAGGGTGCAAATGGGGCAGCCACCCTGTTCGCACCCCCCTTGGTAGGAAGTATAATAAAGCCAACATGCTTCAGAGCTTGTCTTTCATTCTTTAGTTTATAGAATTTTTTTTACCTGTAAAATTATACTCACTTGACATATTTAAGCTTATTAATATTAAACTCTCTTTTTTAAATACTGGTTCAGTAATGGGATGCTAACATATCATGTACCATGAACAGGACTTTGCCCTTATTTCCTGCTCACTTGGCCTCGATGGCATTGCTATTCAATGTCTGCTCATAAAATTTTAAGTCATTTCTCCACTGCCTGAGAAGTGACTCATTGTGAGAAGCAATTACTATTGATTGAGCAATGGTAGCGATTCCTTCTTCTCCTGGATTCTGAAATAATAGTCTTAGGCTCTCTTGAATGAGTGAAGTTGGCATCTTTGTTTCACTCAATGCAGAATTTTCCCCCTGATAGTTTGAGGAAGCCTCATCCCTACAGTTCATAAAGCACCGAGAAATGTTTAATGTAAAAATGAGAACAAAAAAGACTCAGATTGGCTCATTCATGACCAATATATATTGTGAGCTAGACATAATTCTTCTATTTGCATGATAAAGCATACAAAAGTGTTCCAGTTGACAGGCTTTTCCAGATACATTGACTACCTTTAAGCGAATACTTATGAAGTCTTCATTGACAATATTAAATTTTATAAGACTAACATATGTTTGGAAACAAGTGCTGTCTGGGCACAAAATAGGTAGATTGTGGTTAAATGAAGACACACCTCATCAGCATGTGAAAACACACTTCCATGACTTTGGTTCATTGATCTCTGACTAAACAGTATTGTAGTAAAATAGATCAGGTTAGCAATGGTAGCCCAGCTTGTGCCAGGGCTGGCCAGCAGAAATAGGTGGTAAAGAAATATATTTAATGTGCTCATATAAACATTTAAATATGTACAAAGTAATACTTTTAAAAAAATAATGATTCCACTTTGGCCTTAGCATCCTAAAAATTAATGTGACTCAAAAAATATGAACAGAGAAGGACAGGAGCTTTACAATACTATGAGACAATACAGATCAACCTCTTCATTCAAGCATACAACAGAAATGCTCTTGATTAAAGTAACAAATTTCAAGCAGATTAATGCCTCTCAGATATAACAACACCCGCCCCTCTCCCAGTAAACAACACACGTTAACTGGAAATAAATAATAATGTAATAACAACAACAATCCATGGTAATTATGTCAAGGAGGGGAGAAGGGGGAGTGTGGCAAGTGACACCTTACATTATATACAGTCTCTGGGCATACCATATAAATATCCTTTTTAGACAATGAACAATGTGTACAAACAACTTCCATAGTTAAAAATATGGGTGATATGCACCACAAAGCACATGATTAAGTGCAAGGGATGACAAAAATGTTCAAATCTAGTCACAGAACATGGAGAGAGAAATAGAGATATAGCTCTACAAAAAATTAATATTTTTATAAAATATGAATAAATGCCTTTGAACAATGAAGTGAAATGATTTTTCACTTAAGAGGCTAAGGAAGACGTAGGAAAGAAATTTGAGCCGTACGATTTAGTCAGCATGAAAGTTAGACTTTGAATAGTTGTTCCTAAATTTGGCATGTTTCTTTCACCTTCAGTGGTGTAGATTGTGCAGCAATTAAATATAGCCAGAATTATTTTATCTCAGCATAATCCATGCCTAAATGATGATTAACTTAAGATAATTTGAGGAATATTTACAAAACCATAGGACCAAAAATGGCCACATTAAACCTTAGTAGAGCCATGCACTGATGACCAAATCCTTTCAACAATACCATAGAGGTAAAACAGGACACCTAGACCTGGACTTGAATTCGTAACCCTAGATATATACCAAGTGCTACATTATAATGAGGCATTATAGTTCAAGTTTCAGTCTTAGCATGATATATCCTCGATGGAAGTCTTGCTATGGTTTAGGAATATTGGCCTAGGATGAGTTGAGAGAAATTGAAGGAAATCAAATTACCTTCTTTGAGCACCACATTAATAATAGAAATAATAGAATAGTGAGGTGAAGCACAGCCCTTTACTATTAACAATGCTGGTGCTGGCCTTTAAGATGAAATCAATTCCTGAGATTATATGACACCAGTCCTTTTATCAGCAGTCATTTAAATCATATACTTCCCCTGAAAGACAGGGAAAAATTCTGACACAGTGACAAATGGGCACACATGGCGTGCATACAATGATTGATATAAGCTATATTTCTTTCTGAGACTTTCTGCCACATTCTGGGGGAAATCCAGGCATTAAAATGGGAAATTAAATGGTTGTGCAAGTAGCACCACTGGCTTCCGAGGAGAGGGATGGAGCATCCCCCATCAATGTAAATCACAGTTTCATCTCCCACACAACAATGTGAGCATCATTTGCATTTCCCTCCCCACTGCGAGGCAGTCCACCCTTCTCACCCCTTGCACGTCTCCAGTCGACATACCCACGCCCTCCCATGAGCGTGATTATTGTCCTAGGAGCCTCTAACATTTTAACCCTCCCCACTGCTCCCCCACTTGGCCTTGATGCCTCTGTGTGCTGCTCCTGCTGTTCGTCCCTCCCTCTTTCCTCCCCTGACACCTCTCTGCCACAGCTGCCACTCTCATGTACCACTACTTCCTGCACTGCCACAGATGACAAAACTGGAACACTTTCCTCTGAGCCTGAGGATGTGTATGCCGACGAGGATCTGGAGTCCGCTGACCAATCCGAGAGATCCAGTGAGCGGGGTCGACTCACCTTCATCTTCAGCCTTCGGTCCAGCGTGCTAACTTTGGCTGGGATTGCAGCCAGCTCTGGATCTGAACGTCGCAGTTTCTCATAGGTGGAGATGGTTCCTGCTGAACTGTGGCACCTAACCACTGGGGCACCCCCCAACACACTGCCCCCCTTCACTTGTCCACCACCCTTTCCACCACTCCCCTCCCCTTCCCCCTCATAGTCCCGAATGTTCATCAGCTCCCCATACAGCCCATACACATCATAGTCCTGGGTACTACTAGCTGCCCACGCTGATCCCCCAAGACCTCGTGGCAGGGTCTTTGAGGCCCTCCTGAAGCTTCCGGAGCCCTCCCCACCCCTGGGAGATGACCTTCTTCGCATCATGCCTACCGGGCTCCCCTTGGCACGAGGGCTTATAATGTTATTGCCAACATTGGCGGAGGGCAAAGGCAAAACGCCATCAACAGTAGAGGGCTGCTGTTGCCTCTTGACTATGCTTCCCTGGCTCCCCTGCTGGGCTTCCTTCCCACACTCCCCACCCCTGGACCTGCCTTCCTCGACAATGTGAGGGAGACCCCCAAGAGATCCTGAGAGACACAGGGTAGGCCTTGGGATAAGAGGCAGCAGAAAGGTAATGGGTCCACAGTGAGCATGGTGAGAGATGTTGACACGCCCTGAGATGATAGGGACACCTTCCAACCGTGGCAGTGGGATGGTGAGTGCCACGCCCACATTGGTCCCCACCCAGAGGAGGCCCCGGCAGGCCATGAGGGCCGTCACGTGTACTGATCCAGGGGACACTGGGCTTGATGCCCTCCCAGATGAGACGACTCGCGCCACATTTGCAGCCACGCTGATGTCCTGCAGGTGCTTGAATGTCTCTGTGTGGTAGAGGCATATGGTTGAGGAGTGGTGGAAGGAGAGCCAAAGGCCAACGCCAGAATGTGCCATGAGGGAAACATCACCCAGATGCTCATGCTGTACTTGGAAGCTCTTCTGTAAAATTAAAATAAGGTGGTTAGAGACATAATCATGATGGCCAGATGAAGGCAGTTGTTGAGGGAGAAGTGAACGGTAAGAATGACAAAGGAAGGCCTAATGTGAGATAATTCGAGCAAGTAGTGAAGGACATAAAAGTAAAGAATTATATAAAAAAAATGAAGTTGGCTGATAGGAGAACCAAGCGGTAAGCTGTATCAAACCAATCTTAGCTTTGATAATAATGATATGGGTACACATCAAAACCTTATGAAAAACAAGAGAAGTAGGTGGATATCAACTTATACAGCTTGATCAGCTATATTAACTTAGATGGATGTTTGAATGAAGGTAGGTAGAGTAAAGTAAGAATTAATTATTTCCTGGTGAATAATATATAGGAAGTCTTCTTGGGTCTTTAATACCACCAGGATAAATACCCTATAGTTACTGATGTTTTGGAGTTCAAATTGACCTCCAAATCATTGGAAACTATAAAATATTAACAATAAAATATTGGAAGACCCAAGAAGACTTCCTGCAGAGGTAGAGTAGTTTGTATGGAGGTAGGAAGAGTACTTATAATGCTAGGAGAAGGATTGCATTGGCTAAACATGCATTTAATAACAAAAGAGAATGTCTGATGAGAGCCTTTCACAGAGAGTGAAGGAAATGTTTGCGAAGAGCAAGAAAATGGTTTTGCTAGGATTTAAGACCTGAACTTTAGGAACTGGAAAAATATAAGGTTTTAGAGATTTAGAGAAAATGGAAAAAGTAAAAAAGTTGAAAGGACAATGAGTAAGAAAGTTATTGGTGGAAATATGGAAGGGGCAACGTATGTGGTGAAACAAAAGTAATAAGAGAAAATGGGATACTGAAGGTTGTTGTTAAACCCTCCAGCTGGGTAATTTTTTTTCAATTACCTGGTCAAAAAAATTTATTTTTTTCCTTTGAAATACGGAACTTGGAAGAAAAGAGGGAAAACGTGTGTCAAGTCATCCTTCAAAAAGTGATTGTAGGTGCCATCTGTTGGTGAAAATGTAGAACTACGTTACCATAAAGCAATGCATAGGATAGAAGGACCAGATGGGGAAATTGTGGGATACGCAGGGCAGATGTAAGGAAAACCACGAGCCTGTGGAAATCACGGGATCCGCAGAGAATGTACGGTTGCCTAATCCATGGAAATCGCGGAATACCAAGCTGGACGGTTAAGGTATAATGCTCAGCAAGAGAGGTAAAAGGAGGAGAAGATAATACATCAAATAATACGAAGAGAAGAATTTTTAGAAAATTCAATGCAAAGCAGAGCTAGGGTACTCCATGAACCCTATCATTACTAGGAGAAAACTCATAATAAAATAATATGGTATGGTTTACATTACCATTCACTGTTTCTATCTACTCTACTAGTAGAGTAGCTACTTCTAATTGATTTTCAACGTGTAATCTTAGCCAGTAAAACGCAAACCTTTTATGGATCAATAAATATATTTTCTGAGTTCTTTTCCACGAATCAAAGTTCCTATTTCACTTCCTGAGAGTGCTTCCAATGTTTTGAGTAGATAAAGGGAGCTAACTTCAACAATGAGTACAACAATATGTAGAGAAATCTGTTAGAATCCGAGCTATGGCATTAAAGAAAGCAATAAGGGGCTTATTAAGTAGCTATTCCTCCATCATCTCAATGCACTTTCCTTAAAGAAAAGAGTGTACGTGAGTAGAGTATCCCAAGTAAAAATATTTGGTCTGTAACTAATCTGAATCTGGCCTGAAACGTTAAATTTGGTTCTGTAAGTGGTCTGTAACAGGACTGGACTGGTCTGGGTTTCAAAGAGGCAAAGGAAAATAGTCTGTAACTGGTCTGGGATTCTATCCTGTAACTGCGCTGTAATATTCGATAGTGAGTAATTGATCTGGATCCAATGCCTGTAAATGTACTGCAATATTCGATGTACTGCACCTGGTCTGGTTCTATTCTATAACTGAGCTGAAATATTCTATGGATTTTAACTGGTCTGGATTCTGATATGACAAAGAGCTCTGATATTTTATTCGGTGATCTATAATTTCTCTTAAATTTATTTTTAACTGTTCAATGATTAGAATATATTTTAGGTATTAATGCTTAATGGGATTAGGAATCCTGAGCTATGGAGTAATCACTTTTTAATTTACATTAGTTTTTTCTAGAAGAGTTGCAATTTACATTTGCTGTCACACAGATGAATTGCACATGGGTTTAAGGGTACCCACTACCCATAACTATGGCTTATGGAGGATTGCTTTACTTCAATCATAGCATTACAAAAGGCTGTCATAAATGTACTCTCGGATATTATAAGTACTTTATCTCAAAGCATCTAGGTAGTAAAGATAGTGAAAAATGAACACAAGGTAAAAATAAATATTTTCTAACTCATAGCTAAAGTAATGAAGTAAAGGTTGAAATATCAAATAGGATTATGGGCAGTAATTAAAATTTTCACATAAATTTTATATTTGCTAGCCGCATAGCAAATTACTTAATTCTTATTGTCCATTCTTCATTTATGATTTTGTGCATCAATATATTGATAATAATTCATATATCTACACGCTAATCGCTATCTTGACCAAAGATTGTTACTGATTTTGTTGACATCAGTTCTGATAATATGTTGTAGTTACAAGTAGAAATTTAAACTGGCTCCTGTTAATGCATCAAGAAAATGAATATAGCCATACTGTCATTGATCATTAAATTATTAGCTTAAATAAGTCATGAATTTTCATTATATATATCACCTAGTTTGTTAATTTACTTTGCTCAGATTTTTAACATTTTTATTGCCTGGCGTAATATTATTAGTAAAAAATTTCATAAGTATTCGGACTGATCTTTGTAAGCACTCCATTAACACTTCCAAGCCTCCACGTACGTTTTCATTAACCTTCCTTTCCTTACTAAGAACTTTCCGATCCTACCTGGGAAAGCAATCTGCAGCTAGCTTCTCAGATTTATCTGTTAAGGCTGTTTCCTTTTCCATTCGAGCTGAGCTGAACCAGCCAGATCAATGAGATTGACAGGTCAACAAGTTATCCCAAGTCTCAGGTTAAGTACTTGTTACAAACCAGCTAGTCACTAGAACAGATTAGTTCCAGACCTGATAGATCCTCAGAGAACAGACCAGTTACAGAAAAGATGAACTCTCTAAATCCAGCCCAATTCCAGAGCAGCAACTCAAGTGGTATAGACCAGTTACAGACCACCCGGTGTCCAGACTAGTTACAGACCGATACTGGTCTGGAGCTACGTTTCAATTTCTTCCCAGTTTCAGATCACCTACAGACCTGCTCCACCATACTGCTGCTACATGCTCCACCCCAATTCAAGACCTGTTCCAGTTTAGTTACAGACCAAATATTTTTATCCTGGGTATCAAGAGTACCGTATTTGCTCGTGTAAGCCGCGCACCTTTTTTCCCGAAACGCCGGTGAAAAAATGGGGGTACGCGGCTTACACACATCCCCCAGATTTTCGTGTAAGCCGCACACCATTTTTCCTCAAATTCGTGTTTTTTTTTCTCCTAAGTTTCGCATTTTGTGAACATATCGACGTTAATTGGTAAGTATGGTCTAGTAGTAAATCGTATATTGTAAAGTATTCTGAAAGTTTGAAGTAATTGGTAATAAAAATCGGCGTTTGACAAAGTCTGAGCGTGCAACGGTACTTGAAAAAACCTTAAATCAGAAACACCACTTGGCAAAGCAATAGATTTATCGCGTATAGATCGTACATATGACAACATATTGTAGCACTGATATGTATTTAAATCTACATTGTATCCTATAAGCTGCCGCAAGGGGGGTGGCATCTTTGTCTTTTCAAACTCGTAAGCGGAGTTGGTTTCAGTATCACGCATCTGTAGCAACATTTTTATGCAATAGATAACTAGCTCCTTTTGCTTACACATCAAAGCTACATAACAAAGACACGACAGAATTTGTATCGTAGTGGCAAGAGTCGTATGCTCAGAGATTATACCTTTTTACTATCCGTGCTTTCTGCTCAGTGTGTAAGAGTAGTAAACTAGTTCGATTCGATCATTTACCATTTTAAAATAATTTGCTATTATCACCCTAAAAATGATTTCTGATGTCAAATTGCGATCGTTTCCTGTGAGTACAAAACTGCATATTATGAGCGATGCCGAAAAAAATAGGAAATCGAGCTTCAGGAAGGAAATACGGTGTGTCTGAATCTAGCAGTGACGAAAACTAAACATGAGAAGTCACAATATGAATATTCTATGTGATTTATGATCCTATTTCCGCAAAAGTGTTTTTCTTTAGTTTTATAAGAATTACAATTGGTATTACACTGACATTAGTTTTTCCGTGTGCTCCCAAGACTTTCCGGTGTTGTTAAATCGACCCAGTCCACAGCTACTGTGTAGAGAGCAAACGAGGCCACCGCTATCAGCTATGGATGGCATTCTGCTTTTATTTGTTGATGTGCCAACGAGTTTCCGTAATAATAGTGTAATCACGGGTTGAAATTGTATGTATTTCTGCAATTATTTCAGCTGGATGTTATATTGAACAGATGCCATATTTATAGCTGGATGATGTGATCGTATGTAACTGTGATTACTGTGAGATGCTACGAGAAAAAGATGCACAGTAAAAGAGGCCGTGGAGTTGTGCGTCGATGCACGACGCGATGATGATCATGACGATATTAACACGTGATTCGATCCATTAATGAGAAAGACTTATACGTAATTTACGCACAACATTTCTATTAAAGAACGTGCATTCATATTATGACAAAATGATGCAGACTCAAGGACAAAAATATAATTTTTTGATAGAAATAATTTTTTTCCTCTCGAGCTTGCCCGAAAATAGGGGTGCGCGGGATACACGAGGGCGCGGCTTATACGAGTAAATACGGTAAGTTACCACAGTGTTTAGCAATATTGGTGAAGGTTTTGGGTTCTGATGAGTCAAAAATAGAGATCCGTGAAATTCGCGAGACGCGATATCGCGAAATAAGGCGAAATCGGAAAAATAAAATGAAATTTCGCCTTTTTCGCGAATTTTACGTGAATTAGCAAAAAAATCACATGTTAAGAGTCATAATCGATTAAAGTCTAAGCCTTCACTGTTTAACGCTGATGACGTTCATTCGCTCTATCTCATTACGATTCAAAGGTCAATTGGCTTGTTTTGTCTCGCGCATATCGCATTCGCGTAATATCGCGCACTGTAGTGATGTCTCCGCCGGAATTTGCCGTTAAATTAATCACCGCCTCTCTCTTTGATTCACATTTATCAATCCTGAAATTCTTGGAAATATCTAGACTGATGCGCTTTCTCTCCTGAAGAATTAGATATTCTGAATCAATAATGTGCTAACACGGCCGCGGAAGAGCGGAAATATAAGCTCACGCGCCCGGCACGCGTCAATGCCGAGCAGTAATTCCGGTGACTCACCGTGACGCAGTAGACAGCGTAATTGGATAACTTGTTGCAGGAAAACCTTTAGTGTGGGCCTAATGTAACAATTTTGTAGACTTAAACACGGCCGCTGGCTGGGAACGGAAGCGCTAGCAGTTGAGGCAAGGGGGGAAGTAACACAAAAGATAGGAGGAGAGGGGGTGCTACTTATTAGCAGTTGATCGTCGGATATTCGGCGCTCCACTGAGCTTCAATGCAAAAAATATCATTTCGACACACCCCCAGTTCAAGCTTCTTTGTTTCCGATTGTGTTTAGCTATGAGTGCTTCTTTCACTGCCTTTCTTGTTATGTAAAATGCTTAATAAAAGTATAAGCATTCACAAAATGTGTACCAAAAGTAATAAAACGCCTAAAAATGCACAAAAATTGTAACATTATAAAACACCGCCAAGATTTTCTATAACACCGAAATCACAGTTTTAAAACAAATTTTAGCAAAAAATAAAACCACTTTCATGGACCTCTAGTCATAAACATGTTTGCTGTCCAAACCATCACAGAGATTATTAGACACTACATCAGAAACATGGCTTTACAAGCTAGGTGAGAGAAAATATATATGATGCAGCAGTAGCCAAAAAACTGTACCAATTTTGAGTGCATCTGATGCATTAAAAAAATAATATCATACTTTTGAGAGTTATTTCTTGTGTACTCTCTACTAGTGCTTGATAAAAAAGAGTAAGCTTAAACACAGCACTAATTTATCAATGTGAACATGATAACTGAGTAGTTACGATGTTAAAGAATTCAAAATCAAAAAACTAATAACTAAAAGATAAAAATAATTTCCTTAAAATATTGTTTTATAACACAAATGAAAATTAAATTGATTCATGGAAAACATTTAAATTATGTTGAAACATGTTTGAATTATGACTAAAATTTCAAACTTCTACGCCAAATATTAGACTAGCATAAACATTTTAAAACAAAGAGTTAATATTTTCAAGATTACCATATCTGTGAGTTTTCTAGAAGGGAAAAACATAAATATTGTAAAAGTAAAAGGGTTAAGAGATACAATCAGATAAGGGTAACTAGATAAGAATTAAATCTTCAGTGGCATAAAACTTAGCAATTTCATATGATTCTCCACACCCCATACATCCTCTTCTAAAGAGAGGTCTACATGGGTACATTTACTCACTAGTATATCTCCCGTGAGAGCACTGAGAACCCAGATGACCTTCCCAGAGGCAGCATAGAGGCAGAAATTGATGGGCAAGAGGCAGGAGACTGGGCAGTTTGGTGGAGCAAGAGGGATCACCTGCGGTTCTTGCAAGCACCATTCATCACCACTGGCACCACCACGGAGGTAGAGCAGCAGAGAACCATTACCAAGGGCCACAAACACCTGGTCACAGTGGTGTTTGATCTGAGTCACAACAGCTGGAAGACTGGTACTTGATAATTCCTCCAATTTCTCGGGCTCATGTGCATTGTAAACAATTAGCCTGTAATGTGAATAGATGGAAAATAGAAACAAAACAACCAAAACTCAGAGAGTTCCATTCTAAGAGAAATAGAAATCAATTTTCACAATTTCAAATCATTTACATATACAAGAGGTCTCCACTTTATGTCACTTCACTGATATGTCATGCAAATATGATACCAATGATCTGAAACTAGAGATGGGTAAATTACCGTAATTTTCGTATTTTGTATTATATTTCGTATGGGTAAATTACCGTAATTTAAGTTTAGAGCTGCAAATCCTTATCAGAGGACTCCAAACGAAATCAAATAGCATTGAGATATAAATTCCGACGCTTATATCAAACATATCACGACGTTTATCTATTATAACTCATTAAAAAAATTAAAACGAAGTTGGCAGCAACACGAAATTTGCCTCTCTTTTGTCACACTATGAGAAATTTTCGTTCCAAAGACATACCTCTGCGCAATGTGCACTGAAAAAGAACTTTTCTGGAAATTACCATTTATTACGGCAATTTTCAGGGGTGTTGGTAATTTACGAGAAATACCACGGTAATTTACGAAAATTACCGCGGTAATTTACGAAGTTGCCCATCTCTATCTGCAACTCTGATCCATTTATCAGACAAATTGATATTTTACAAATTTACATATATTTACAGATACTTTACAAATTTTCATCATAGTTCTATAATGAAAATATATGAAAAACACCCATAAAAATATATTTTTCATAAATATTTGCTGAAAATTCACAAGGTATAGTAAACACTTCCACCTTTTGGAAGGATGGTTATTTGCAGCAATTAAGCAAAAAAATGTTAAGACTACAGTATAAGCCAAACCATGTTTTTTATCACATTGCCTGTCTGTTTTACTTTATGCTCCAAGATATGCATAGAATACGAGACAGTACCTGATTTGAGACTGCATCACACATGGTCAAACATTTTACCCCTCAACGATGATGGTGTTTATTCGGCAAGTACTGCAATAATCTACTGTGATTTTTGGTACCAACCAAATTCTCATCAATGCTCAATTGCAGGTGGGGAGTATAGTAATGTCGAAAGATAGGGTATGTACAATCCACTAGTGGTTGAAATTTAGCCTATGGGTCAGGGAATGGATCATCAGGAGAGGGGATTTTAGAATTGTCAATGAGATGAAAAAATTTCAGCTATAACTGAAATTGATTACAAGGCAACATAAGACAGAACCAAGAGTTAGGAGATAAAGATTTATTCGCCAAAACCAGCTGATCTCCAACAATTGGAAATAGTTTTTGGGGTGACACTGTCCCATGCTCTGGCAACACCTCACACAGCATGGAGCAATGTCCATGGAGGCACATAAGAGGCTTGATCTGCGACAAATGTACGTCTACTAAAACTCTGCTGAGAGGAATGTGAGTATACTTTCAATGTAATTAAACACTATGCTGTACTAAACTTGTCAAATAGTTATGTTAGGGTTGAAATCAAACTAATTTCTATGACAAATAGTAGTCATCTGCTCATTCTGGGAAAAAACAACAGATATTACGTGAAATTCTCTGTGTGCAGTGTATCTACATCAAATTGAGGGGATTTAAAAATTAGACCTCGATTGTATTGATTTGCTGTATAGCATAGGCGTTATTCCTAAGGCTAGGAGACCCACTTTAATCAAAGTGAATGAAACTCACAGCCATGAATTAAAAAAAAAAAAAAAACTGGTAAATATTTTTTTACAAATTTATAATGGTATGAAATGGTATGGCATTAATTAGCGAAAAGGGTATATTTAGTGCTCGTGGATTTGTGTTTAAAGAGGCCATTTTAACATGGGAAAGTCAGGGATGCATTCTAACCAGGAAATTTCAAAACAAAGTTCCAACTGACCCAGTATATTTCAGAGAAAAGACCAGGAAACGCCTTTTTTGAAGAAAGCATACCGCTTGAAATGCCCTCAATAATGATGAAAGTCAATTTTAGAATTTTGCTTGAGTTAATTTGAAATTGAAATTCCCTTAATTTGAGTTCTACAGCGCTGGCATCTAGCAGTGATTTGCGAGAACTATTTACTCTCAGGTACAGAAAGCTATTAGTCACGATCGCAAATTCTTAACTAGCGACGTAAATCACTTCTAATGAAAAATAATATGTTCAAAATGCATCAAGATTTGTACATAAGTAATTTATTATTACAAAATTAGTATTCTTTAATGAAACTATGTTCCACGACAGCTGCAGTGAAGAACTTCCTACGGGAATGCTACTTTCAAGTGAAAGGCTGAACAAAGTTCTGAGTTGATGTTGCGGCGGCTATCTGAAAGCTAATTTTAAATAATTCCAGAGAAAATATGGACCTTTTTGACGACAAGTTAGGTATTCGCAATACACAAAATGATAGAAAAGGAATAGAAATTACCAAGCACTAGTTCACTTATTTTATGAACTGGGGCATTGTTTACGAGAAGCAGGCATCTTGCCATGCGTCTTTGAACATTTTTTTCCTTGGATCATATAATTAGGATTGAATTGCGATTTGGATGATCAGTCTCTGGGATTTTTGCTACAGTTAAAGCACGTCAAACAGCACTATGCTCACATTCGATTTTTCCACATTTTCCCGTATAAAATACTTTGGTCGAGGGCCCTCTCAACATGACGGATTTGGCTTCAGCTATTCCTCTCGCGGAATACAGTGATCGTTATTCCATTGTACTAAGTTCAGTGCTACAAAATCATTTCAAAAACTTCGTAAAACAGGGGTCAGTCACTCCTAGGGACAAGCCTCTCACTTCGCAAATCAGTAAAATGGAGGTTTCGTAAAACGGAGGTCATTTTACATGGTTTTCCTATATACAAAGATTGGGAGCGGCGGAATGGTTCGTAAATTCGTGTCATCTCGTAAATTAAAGGTTCGTAAAAAAGAGGTTCTGCTGTAATTTATAGTCTAATTTTACCAAAAAGTAACTGAAATATATTTGTATTTGTTCTAAAAGGTGTTCATGTTCATTTCAAGCTCATCCTGATAAAAACAAAATTTTCTTTGGGTGCTCGGCGTATTTCGCAGTAGTGAGGTAAGTAATAGGGTATTGCAATTTATAACTTAATGATTTTTATATCGAAGGATTGATTGTATTTGGATATGGTACTTTATTTTTCTTGCAGTCCATATTTAGTTTAACATAGTTTAATAATGCGCGTCAGTTTGCAATTTCTCATGCAATTTAATAAATCTGACAGTAATCATCTCAATGGTGTTATATGACTGAGTATCATTTCATTTGCCTTCTTAACACGTTCACTGCGGAGATGTTTAAAGCCCTACCCCTCACAGCGCAGCGTGACCCACCGGTGGGTCACACTCAGCCTTTTGCATGGGCCTCCACTGGCCACGTGGGGCACGCTATCTTCTAGACCCTGGCGTGGGATGGGGGAAGAGAGGGGCAACAATACAATACATGTGGTAAAGATTTGCTGACGTTCGAAAAACCCAGGAGACTCCCACCCGTCTCTGTTTATTGCGCCTGCCCTTGTTCGCGCCCGTCTGGGAGACGTAGACGCCCGTCCATGCGTACCGATTCCACAGCCCTGCTCACACTATGAGAAAAGGGAAGGGGGATCCTTTGGAAAGAGTACATAGTGGTTTGTCTCACTCAGAAAAAAGTAGTGACTGCATTTCGGAAGACGTTCACTCGGCAAGGGCACGGTCACTCATCCACCACTGAGGGATTGGCTCAAGAACGCTACGCGACTCTTTCCCAATTGCCCTTCCGTAGAGGGGGGAAAGGGAAGAGAGAGAGTCAATCTCTCACACAGCCGAGCGAGTGCAGTTCAGACTGTTTAGTTTACGAGCAACTGACGGACAGCCAAGAGGTTGAGGAGAAAAAAATTTTCCTAAACATTTTCATTATTTTTAAAAAGTTGATATGTTTTACTATATCGAGTATTGTTCATCCTTATGTATAAAAATCGCATAAACATGAAAAAAAAACAAAAAGAAAGCAAAAAATAAACGTATTTTGGATATAATATGCGAATATGTAAATTTGTTCGTGACCCACTGGTGGGCCACACCACTCACGCTGAAAAAAGTTTCAGGAGGGGTGGCGTGACCCACCGGTGGATCACACTAAGTGTCACATAGTAGTCTATTATTTGAACAGTGACTAACCTCTGGGTGAAGTCACTTGAGAAGTTCTCCATTCCTACTCTCACAATACTCCTCGCAAGTTACGACAATTCACAGAATTTTATGGCCGCGGCGCTAGACGCATCTGTGTGACCCACCGGTGGGTCACGCCACAGTGAACGTGTTAAAAAACATTTCTCATGAAGTTTGCTTACGCAAAGTTCATTTTACACGATGAAGTGAAACTAGGTATTTCCTTACAGCATTTATTTCATTGAATTTATGCAGACGACCGCAAGCATTTGATTTTTTTAAATCTCTGCAGAGACTTAGCTGATTTCAATAAAGACTGACAGGACCATTCTGTCTAAAACCAGGAGGTGGTCGTGTTGAAAAAATTCTTGTAAAAGGCAAGTGGAGGAAGGATAATCACCAAGTAATAATTTAGCATGTTTCTGTGATGTAATGTGTGGCAAGTTTAAAGCCGCTGTAGATGGTATAATTAGCAGCACCTTCCATCAAAACCATCTGATTTCTCAAGTATGTTGGTTGATATTTCATGGTATCTTTTCAGGCAAGGGCACAGTATGAAGAAGCGTTCAGTCCACTGTGAAATTTATTATTTTTATTATTTTTTATTATATATAAATATATTATTTATTATTTTGTTTTGCTAGACATTTTCCCTGTAATTTGCAAAACTAAGTAAAGTAATAACAAGATTATTTCGTATGCCCCTAGAGTGATGCAATGTGCTAACATCCTCTGGACAACAAACTCCCAATCAACAAACTGGTAATTTTTTGGTCCCTTGGATTTCGTTATTTAGAGGTTCTACTGTATAGTGTGACCATTTTTGACATATATAGTGATAGGATTAAAAAAATACCTATGTATTTTTAACCCTTTCCACTCGGATTTTTTCACCCTCTATACCAGTAGTCTACTCGGAATTTAATTTTTAAATGCCCCTGAATTTCACCTGTCGTGTGACACTTGACACGCGAGTTGGTAGTGAACTATGCTGTGTCGAGTATCGCTCGACAACCGGGTGGAAAAGGTTAACACTCCATGATAAGAAACAATGACTGTAGTACAAAGAGAGAATAAATTTACAATGTCAGCTACTGTTACCAAATAATATTAATACTTAGCACCTAAAAGATCAGTCACTTCAGACCTACTTAGTTAAAAGGAAACATATAAACAAGTGGTTATAAGTAAATTTTTATTACATGCAATAAAACATGAAGCTGTAAAGAAGATAGCAACCATGTGCAGGGATTGCACTTCAAGCGAAGACATAACATGACTGAAACATTTACAGGGTAGACAACATACCTTCGACTATTTGTGCCCATCCACACAGTATCCCCTGACAGCTCTCCAGGAATACCCCCTTTGTGCACTGAACCCACAAATTCCATGGCTGTCACCTTCGTTGCCACAAGGTCAAAAGAGTCAATGACTTTAAGCAGCCCTGACCCCCCCACACTAAGGGCGACATTCAGGATGGACACATGGCTGCCTATACCATCCGTGGTACATGCCCACAGATAGCTCACTGCCTTGGCACATCCACCCCTGCGCCTCCGCCCCGTTGTCATGACTGTGTAGAAGCAGCCACAGCTGACCTGAGAAATATCAATCATTCATTTACAATTAGTGACAGTGAAAGCAATGATTTTGCATTCATTCAAAAACATTTACAGGGAGAAATAGGCATAACAATAAACCAGGATGACTAAACATTTGTAAAACTTGATGGCTTGTAATGCACTGTTGAATGCTCCACTCAAGAGGAAATTCTCCTGGTAATAAACAACGACTTCATATATTTCCACATTTTTTTTCTTGAAACATTAACAAAAGCCCTTTTCAAGGACTCCAGTTCAAACCTTAATCACATAAAATTCAACACTATTGATAAGTGATAGTTTCATCCATTCATGAAGATTAGGCTCTTCACTGCATCCAAAGCTTTTCCTAAATATATTGTGCTCAAACAATTTTAAATGTGCAGCACAGCTCTTAAGGGCAATTACGCTCCAGGACATTCTTTTCAGTAGTGCAGCTGTCTTCACAGTGATTATGCTTGAGTCAGGGTAGTCCAATGAGACGCATAAGGGTTGAGTGAGAGGTAGGGGTCAAGGCTGCTATGATGGAAAGGAAAACGCCCATGGCTAGGGATTGACAAAAAGGTTTTGCAGAGAAAGTGTTGTATCATGTAGTGATCACGTGATGGTACCGGGATGCACTGAAGTAAGTGCACGGAATTGTTAGTATAAGGTGGCCATTACTTATGTGTGTTAGTAATATGTGATGTATAATGTTCAAAAATACTAACAAACTATTATAGTGAAGTCATTTCAAAGGTTATTACTGAAATACAACATGGCGCAGTCATCGCAATTGAAGCAATGCTAATCAAGGACAACAGTTAGATATTGGGTCAATGAATTTAAACGTGGTCGAACATCCGTTTTTGCTGAGGATCACCTAGGACTCCCGGCAGACGTGGAAACTGAGGAAATCATTGTAAAAGTCCACGACATGATTCTCGCTGATTGCCGAAAGAAAGTGCGTGAAGTAGTGTAGGCCAAAGGTGTGTCGACAGGAATGGCAAATGATATTTTACATGATAAGTTGGCAATGAAAAAGTTTTTGGCCCGATGGGTGCCGCAATTTCTGACGGTGGATAACAAGCGGATGCGGCTTTCAACTTCAAAGCTGTGTTTGGAGCAATTTAAGCAAACTCCAAATGAGTTTTTGCATCAAGTTGTCACCATCGATGAGACCTGGATTCATCAATATACACCGGAAATTAAGCAGCAATCAAAACAATGGGTTTCTTCCGGTGAGCCTGCTCCAAAGAAGGTGAAGACGATCCCATCGGCCGGCAAAGTTTTGGCAATTTTTTTTGCGATACGAAGGGCGTAATGCTCATGGACTTCTTAAAAAAAGGAAAAATGTTCACTGGAGAATACTACAGCAAGTTATTGGACCGCTTTGACAGGAAATTGAAGGAAACACGGCCCAATTTAACGAAGAAGAAAGTCATGTTTCACCACGATAACGCACCAGCACATTCCTGCAATCGTCATCACCAAATTGCATGAACTGCATTATGAATTGCTACCCCACCCCTCTTATTCGCCAGACCTAGCTCTATGCAATTTCTTCTTATTCACAAAAATGAAGAAATGGCTCGCTAGATAAAAATTTAGTTAGATCATCATTAGGTAGGTACATCATCAATAGGAGGAAAGTGAAGAGAGAGGAGACTGATATGAAATTATCTAGAGATCTCATCATGGCACAGAAGGCACAAGTAGAGTTAGAGTAGCTGATGGAGAATCTATGAAGCATTCTAGCTCTACTGTCAAATGTAAATGATTATTTTGCTCTTTAAATAAAACAGTCCAGTTATTTACAATAATACCAGCTATTAAAAGAAAGGAAGATGAACTATCTTGCTTGATAATCTCTACAAATGAAAAATACAAAATAATCCTCAAATAAACATGAGAAAACACAACGAGCCTCACCTCAGTTTGATGCTGGCTCCTACACATGGGCAGTGCACGGACAAACAGGGGCATTTTGGTGGATGGTCGCCTTTCCTGCTCTGGGATGTCCCATGCTGGGGAGTTGTTGGGGTCCAGGGCCAATTGGGCAAGACGGAGCTCTGGAAAACCACAATGAAGCCATACCATTATTAATAGGGCCACCACTTTCAATTCCTAGCTACACTTCAGTGTCAATTATAAATATGATTGTAGTACACTGATTATTTAATTAACCTTTGGCTTACATGGCCTTTGCATTAAAAAAGGACGTCTCAGCTTTGAATCGCTATCATTACACCTCTTATCAGGAACAAGCAATGAAAATATCATATAAATGCTTCTTTTATTATTGATATGATTAATGAAAATATAAATTGTAACCTATATTAAAAATTTGTTACTATCAGTTTTGAATTATAAAAGTTTTAGCCTAATAGTTCAATATTGTACATGTACAGGAAAAATCAAGAGTGAAGTCTCTTTGACCAGGTGGTTCCTCCCTCATAACATATCTATAAATTGACATTCACCATTATCCAAATCTTATCCAAATATTATGCAATATATAAGGGTGGAGCAAACTTCTATTATATTTCCATTTCTTCTTTCCAATGTACTATGAAGCACAAGAATTGTTCAATAACGTTTAACATGCTTGGGGAATAATGGGTGAGTAATAGCAAATAATTGATTTAAAAAACTACCAGAGATATATCATAAACTCAAAGGGAAGGTGTCAGGTTTAGATGACAATACATATCCAAAGATAGATAGCTGTTAGTTTTCCAATTGATTGTATCCATATGACATGAATCTTGACCTTTTGTTCTCTCAGGCAATTATACTCACATGAAATATTAAGGTATTGTATCCTACATATACCAACTACAGTGGACTCTAATTAGCATATTTATGAAGGGACCTGAAATTTTGAATGTGGTGACCACGACAACATGCAAAACATGTTAGGCCTTCCACGGTAAGTTGAAGGTGTATACTGTAAATTGCAGAACTTTCAGGGGAACGATATGTTTGATTTCATGTTAGTTAATTTGTAGATATCTGGTGATCATTTACTGTAACAAAGTTTCATTTACACTTATTACACCATCTAAGGAAGTACATATAATGTCTTACGTTGATGCAAATTGCATAATTAATTATGCATAGGTACAGTAAAAATAAAGTATACAGACTCCATATTGAGGATTTACAACTCAAAAAGGTAGAAGCATTATTCATATAGGGCATATCAGTAATCAGAATCACACCTCTTGAGAAATTTCCATCATGGAATAGAGCTATATGATGGTTCTTTTCTTGGGACAAATTTTGTTTGGCTCTCCTCCAAATGTGGTAAAGCGGTAACCAAAAGGTGCTAACTGGAATTAATTGCATGCACTGTGACTCGGACCAGAGGAGATGAATGTGCAAATTAGAAGAACATGCTATCAAGGAATGTCCTAAAGAGAGTCCACCGACTAATGTAAGCGCACAAATAATATGATATGCTTATGGAAAGACAATTAAAGAGCAACATACCAGTCACCCACTCCTTCTTGACAGCTGGATTATCCATTTGGAAAGTGAGCTGCTCTTCCTTGCCTGACTTGCCACGCAAAACGATCTGTAAACAGCAAGAGTCTACCCATGCAATCTCTTCATCCTTGCGCTGAATAGATGCCTGGATGGATGCAAGCGCTCGCTTTGTACCCTCCAAGTTCACCTCCTGCACAATATGTAAAAAAAAAGTAAATTGGAGGGGAGGGTGGTGGTCTTCTGGAGCCCCTCTGGCACATAGACCTCTTTAGATCCAGTGTGTCAACCCACATTTAACCTGCCCACCACTCGCAGACAGAGGACAAGAGCACTGCGGTAGACGTATGGAGGATGGTCACCCATCCAACCTCCATCCAGGCCCAATGTTGCTTAACTTTGGTGATCTGACGGGAACTGGTGTTTCAACGTGGCTAAGCCCTTGCCTCGGCACAATATGACAACACACGCCACAAAAAGCAGCAACAAAATTAACCTTCCATACAGGAAACACCAATGACCAATTAACATAAATTTAGAATGAGATGTTGCATTAGTAATTATGATAGCCAATGGAATCCTATGTAAAACTACTAAAAGCATGAGCACAGAAATCGGTCAGATATGAAAGATTGCACAAATTATAAGATACTTCATACAACACTAAAAGATTTAACTACCTTGGCATAAGTACTTTCCCTACACTGTCTCAGATTGTTCATTATACAAATAACAGCTTGATGATGACATTAAATCATTGAAACTAGATTTGACAATAAATACTAATATGAGTAATGGTAGCGGGCATAACTTGGTGGTCTTGATAATGATACTCTTCTTCGAAACCATGGTCGGAAATAAAAATGTGCAAAAGCCAAGTAGATATTTCTTTGAACGTTCCAACAATAACAACTAAAATGGAAATGAGTAGTAGGTACTAAGTATATTTTACTAAGTGAAAAAAATCAATGACTGAATACTAGAGAATTATTTGATATTGGGAGAAAATAAGAATTCTTACTTCCATTTGTAAAAAGTGACTGCTGCATTTCTCTTATGATTCAACATTGCTTAAATCCTATTGTGATAATGTCTCCTATAGTGAATGACAAATTCACGAGAGTAAATAAGCCCATTGAAAATTAATCGTAAAATTACTTTCAGGACTGAAAGCTGATTTCTGAAACGGCTATTTTATGCAAGCTATCTGTTGCCAAGGCTGTATTTGAAGTTTTTAGGCTAAAGGGACAATTAAATAAATACTGACCAAAACAGGAGAATCCCTGACTGGTAATATTGTCACAGTGGGACAAGGACATTTTCGCAAATCATCTTAAAACATACATTAGCAAATTTCATTAACCTATCACCACACAAATTCGGAAGAGGGACTCATGCCAATGCTTGTAATGTCTCACCAAGTAAGATCCCTTGAGAGAAGAAATGAGGTCAGCAATCCTGCTAAGAACCTCATAGTCGTGCATAAGGGCATTCATCTCCTGGCAGAGGTCATCAACACCAAACATATTGAAGGCTGATAGAGAGGACATGGTTGAGGATGAAGAGGATGTTGTCATCCCATCAACGCTACGCTCGGACTTGAGGCTGCCCCCTCGGCTGCTGCCGCTCCCTGCAGCCCCACTCAACAGGCGACTTAGAGTGGGGGATGCACTTGAGTCAAGCACCTGCAAATCAAAACAAGCAAATGCTCAAGTCACTTATGAATTCTCACCTTCTCCTGCTACAGCAACATCAACAGATGAAGTGGATTGTTGAAACAGACATTGTGGACTTCAATAATGAAAAAGGAATTCATATAGAAAACTTTAGCATTCCACAGGTTAAAGTATGCTTTAATGCTGCAGTGCAGCCATACATGTTACATTAAAGGATACTTTAACCTGAGCAATGGTAAAGTTTTCCTTATGATTTCCTTTTTCAACATCAACAGAACTGCAGACATCAGAACTCTGAGATAAAACAAAAGATTGACCCTTTAATCTCACTTAAAATGATTTAGTAGCAAAGAAACAATATCCTGATAGTACGGTAATATACTACTGGTCTTTAAACCCAAAGCTCATGGTTTGAAGCCCACCCTAGACGTGGATGCAGTTCTTCTCTTACAGTTGCAAAACACCCTTTGCTGTTTCAGCACCTTAAAACCTAATACATACATACTAACACTACTAAGAAATATGATTTAATTATGATCATGTTTAAACTGAGGGTGTTTCCAATCAAATTCAGCAACAAAATAAATTATAAGACTAAAGCCTGTTGCTGGCAGAATCATTCAAAAGTGTTTTTGTTGCCATAATGATGGAGTATTAGAGCCATTTGGGATGAGACTGGATAAATAAATAATAAATAAATATTTATTAGCTCTAGGTACAATACCCCTAAGAGCACCAATATTACAATCTCAATGACAGTTGTGGTGAGCTTAAACAACCAACATATTATCAAACATAAACAATGAGTACAAACGTATTTCAAAACATGTCAATACAAAGATAATACAAAAATTATTATGCATATATCACCAAAATAACGAGATATGGGAAATCAGTATTAATTTTCACTTAGATTTCAAAAATTCTCTGGGAAGAATAATTTTATCTTAACCCTTATCAGTGGAAATATATTTGTACCCAAGTTCAGAAAACTGTGGGAGAAATTTTCTACACAGGACCATCTCCCCTTATCACAGACCAGAGCCAAATCATACTTTTAAGGAATCTCCTCATCTAAGAAAGAAATAATGGAAATCAAACACCTATGCTTGTGAATCACAATTCGCCAATAAAATATTTCTACAGCTGCAAACATCAAAGGTTTGTTTAATCTCGAAGGCAAATGCCAATATATGTATGTGCTGGCTTTTGAATGAATAAAAATTAAATCGATAGATTCAGACCTCTACATCAGTGACGGGGTGTGTCCACTTCAGAGCCAGCCTCTCACTGCCAACTCCAAATTCATCTGATGATTTGGGGGTGACTGACACACATACGAGAAGGTCATTAAGCAGCAGTAGACGTCTAGCTTTGGTCTTGGTGATCATACCAGACTGGTTGAAGGCCTGAAACAAAAGGCAAGCCGAGGTTATATTAAATATAGAATTATGTAGTACTAACCGGATACCCATGCATGTGAAATGGGAAGGAACGTCTGGTCTTAAAGATAAGCACTCAAAGAAAAGGGTGGAAGCATTCGAAATGTGGTGCTACAGAAGAATAATGAAGATTAAATGGATCGACCGAGTAAGTAATGAGGAAGTTCTAAGAAGAGTGGAAGAAGGATCGAAGAAGAGAAGAATTACGTAAATGTGAAGAGATTAGCCGATAGAAGAACTCAGATAAGAGCACAATCTGAGGATTGATGACTTACGATGATGATAAATATTTATTTATAGAAGGAAATTAGATCAGTACACATTAGAACCATCTTAAAAGGGCAGTTAAAAACTGTAACCAATGTCTTTATAAACGATACTTCATTTACTAAAAATATTATGTTGTTTCAATTGCATTTGAAAAATGTGCACAAATATTTTATTTGTAATTTTTCAAGAAATAAATAGTACACAGTGGTAAGCTTCATTGTCTACTTCAAAATGTAATTTAAGGCCATTACTACGAGAGAAACTATTATAGCATGGAAAATGAAAGATAGTGTTTTATCATTCATCTCCATTATTAATATATTTGAACCAAAAACTGAAGAAAAATTATTGTAAAAAATACATTGCCATAAACCCCATTATGAGTTAATTTCTTTTGAATATATTATTAGTCTGACTTGAATTTCATTGTTTCAACTGCATTGTTTGCAGCAGGTACTGTAGCCAACCCTTGAACCAGTATGGCATTGCCTTGCTGAATGCTGCCTAAATTGCTTGTTTAAGATAATTTCGAACTACACAATGGCACATCCTGCTGTGAAAGATATTGAAAAAAAAAGGCATCATGATCATGTAAATTTTGTTTCACATTGTCACTAGGAATCGTTGATTATTCCTTATGGGAAGTCCCTTCTACTCCCCTACCTGCAGCAAGGCAACGAACATCAAAATAATGCTCAGAAATACTGACCCAGGTTTAAATTAAGTTAGGTTTTTACGAAGTAAATGTTTGGTCCCCTTAACTTAATTATAAATGGCTTCACTGTACTAAAACCAATGCCATTCATCATTTACTAGCTAGGGAGGCCAATTCCTGAGACAATCAGGCATGTGTGAGCCTGCGTTTCTCCATGACCACACAGCACACTCTTAAAACAACCTTTAAAACTATTAGCATTCATGTCAAGTGAATGTAATAATTCTTTAAAACTTTAACCTGCATCATGGTTTATAATACAGGGTTTCTAAAAGGACACTCCAGCAGTAGAGGAGAATGTTACATTCATAAAAAGTTATCTCATTCACCGTGAAACCTAAACACAAATTTACTCAACAATTTACCAGCTGAGTTACGTTATCTTCCCTGAGAAGATAACGACCAGTGCCATCTGACACCAAGGGCCGGGCTGCAAACTTGCCCCCAACATGGCGCAACATTTCCCGGAAGGCTTGGTACTGCTCAGCTTCACGCTTCCGCTCATTCAGCATCTCAGCAAGGGACTCTAGTTGTGTCAGCGCAAGTTGCAAAGACATCCGATCATGATGTCCTTGTGGTGTGTGCTTCAGGAGATCCTGGGGACAGGAGAGCGAGGAAAAATCACTGCCATGGTGAACACATTGATGGAATGGTAGCAGAGTGGGTAGGAGAGACCTGTAGGCAGTTATGAAATTCAGAGGACCCTCATCTGCCAGTGTTGGGTGCCCTCACTCATGTTTGCCACTGCCTGCGTGACGTAGATGCTCGACTGATCCCATTCACCTCAGTAGTCAGTACCCTTGGCAGGCAGCCTTCCCTTTGCTCCTTGATGAAGGCAGAGGAGCAAAGGGAAGCAGAGCCATCAGAGGCTGGTTGCCCAGCAACCTATGACGTGATTGATTGAATGAAGATTGATAATGAAGAGTTATTCACAGACGGAATAAAAAACAGGTGGTTCTGAACAGAAATGGACCCAGCATTGAAGCACTAATGATAATTAAAGGAACAGGATAAGACTGTACACAGTCTCCCGTAATTTAAAATGCCTACATCAAGCAAGCCATAAAATAAATCAAAAAGAAGGTTTCAAGATTAAATATTCATGGGGAAAACATTAACAATATGGGTTCCGCTGATGACATAGTGGCCATGGCAGAGACAAAGAGAGTTAAAGATGACTCTAGTTAAAATGGAAAATCCAAATATCACTTAGGTAGAGATGTGTAAATACTACCCATGAATACTCGAATACTGGAAAGTATTCAAGACCTCAAATAATTATGCTAAAAGAAAAAATTCAAGTACTTTGAATATCACACCATATACCACTGGGCACTAGCACTATATTTTGGGATTTTGATAAACTACATCATATGTGCAGCAAGGAAACTGAGGAGAAACGAGTCTTTTGATGGGTACTGCCATGTAATTTAAGGTATAAAGACAAGTTTCAACAAACAGAATTTTGTTTACACTATTGTCTTTTCACAATGAATAACACAACAAAACCAGTCATGATCCAAAATCTGTGTAGATGAGTGAGTGTTGATAAATGGGAAACTGGACAAAGCAAGGAGGAAATAGTCAGCAGAATATTGCAGGCTAAGAGGCCATTCTACCAAAAGAAAAATAAACTTACAGCTGGAAATATGAGCTTGAATGTGAGAAAACACTATATTACAACGCATACCTAAAGCATGATCCTTTATGACAGTGAGGCATGAACAATAAAATCTGCAGAAAAGTGAAGACTGGAAGCATCAAAATGTGGTATTATAGAAGAATGATGAAGATAAATCTTAAGGTTGATCACTAGTGATAATGATGATAACAGAGGACAGGACGATAAGGTCAAGATCATGACATAGGGCCAAAAATGTACCATTAATTATTCTGTGAGCAGAGAAACAACATCTAATATCTTCAGCTAACTTCAAAGTTAGGTTAGAAAGGGAAAGTTAATTACGCATACACTAAAGGGAATAAAACTTAATTGGAAAGAAATATGAAGTGTATACAGGATAATTTTACTATTTTCATTAATGCCAAGACCAATGTCAAACTAGGAAAAAAAATGGAGGAGGAAGAATTCTGTTACCTGGGAAGCCGAGTAACCAGCAATAGACAAAGTAAAAGAGAAATTGCCAAGGCGAAAAGTACATTTTACCAAAAGAAGATTCTGCTTACAGCTGCAAATACAAGTATGGAAGTGAGGAAACAAGTCATCAGGACGTACATCTGGAGAATGTTTCTTTATGGCAGTGAGGCATGGACGACAGCAGGGGAGAAGAAAAGGGTAGAAATATTCAAAATGTGGTGTTACAGAAGTATGATGAAGATAAAATGGATCGACCAAGTGACAAGTGAAGAAGTCCTAAGAAGAGTGGGAGAAAAGAGAAGTCGGCTGAAAACTAAAAGAAGACTGGACAACTTAATCGGCCATATCTTAAGACACGATGGCCTAATGAAGACAATCGTCGAGGAAAAAGTGAACAGGAAGAATGGAAAAGGCAGGCCTCATATAAGATATATGGAACAAGTTGTGAAGGATGAGGGAATGATAATAGAGAAGAATTATGTAAATATGAAGAGGTAGGCCAATGGAAGAATCGAGAGGAGGGCTGTGTCAAACCAATCTTAGGATTATTGACCAATGATGATGATTGATTTCAAGGAGGAATTAGAAAAGGGAGACTGGGAATGGTTAATGAATGCACAGTGGAACTCAGTAACAAATTCAAAGTATAGATAGAAATATGTATATAAAACATATAGAAATTATGTATAATGCTACTAACAAACCCTGAGAAATAAACTTCTAGGCATAGAAGGGTAAAGCATTGAGATATTCAAATTCATTAATGAGAAAATTTACTTCCCTATGGTACTCAATGTGAACTCGCAGATAAAAATTTTCACACCTTTAAATGCTCCGGAAATTCCAGTTGTGTACATAAGCCATTTTGGGGACCACAGTGCCCAATTGGTGCAATAGAATCACATGCACACATACATTTCTTTAGAAAAAACAACACTCACTTGTAGAAACAAGATGAACTGTGGGAACCTCTGAACTGGTTTCACCATGAGGCCAAAAAATGATAATCGGTCGTGGGCACTTATCTGCTTCACCTACATGAAATCAAAAACACAAGCACATCAGAAACAACCTCATAACTTTCAAATAAGGTAATAAGCAGCCACCTAAGTTTATAATATAAAAAAGTTGTAATCATTAAATATTCCCAATATCATCCTAATTTCATGGATTTATCACGGTTGTTGTGGAATTTATTTCACTTGCGAGGCATGCCACTGAAGATGAAGTTAATAGAAATTTCAATAGTAAGGAGTACAAGATAAGGCAAATGGAATTTGAACGAATACACTCGAAGTTTACGTATTACTCTACAGGTACCAAGGTTTTACATAAGTGGATGGAGAGAGGGCTGAGCCATAAATAACTCAAGGAAGAGATGAAAATGCGAAGTGAACGAATTGTGAATGAACGGTTCTAGTGAGTCGAAGCATGGAATGAATTTATTGGTTGGAGCTGAAGGTATAGGAAAAAGAACAAAGCACAGACAAAAGAATCCGTTTCCATCCTCCAAATCACCACATTAAAAGAGGAGAAATATTTGTGGCCAATACAGGTCTTCACATGCAGAGGTGTTGTTCACAAGTGTGAGCATCAGAGTGAGCACTATTTTGTTCCTTCAAATCCATCCTCCCTCTCTCATCTTCCAAATTTCACTGCCTTGTGACTTTGATTTTATTTCCTTCCCCCTTGACTTTCAACTCAGTCAGAATAAAAAAACTCTTCTTTTGGTCACATGATACACTAATTTCCAACATATGACCCTTGATACCATTAAAAACAGGATTATCAGGTATAATGCATTTTCCCATTGATAACTTAAAAATGACAAACAAAAAGAGTCAGGAAAAATACTTGCAGTAACTAAAATATACTCATCGTGAGTGCATAGCACTCCTAGAGGAAAATAGAAAAATTTTAATGGACAACACTTATAATTTTAAAAGCAGATAGTATATAATTTTGATTCTCAATTTAATAAACAAAATCATTCACCTAAATACAACAGGGTAGTTTCTTTCATCAAAGAAAACAGAATTCATTAATTGTGATTCGAGCCCCACCAATGTATCCATTGTAGGCAAATAATTTGGATTGAGAAATCCTAACTTTGCTAATTTTAAGTTCATTTGAAAAAAAACTCAGAAATGGTGGGATGCACTGCGTTGTTGCTGACATAACAGGTACATAGTTGAAGGAAGCCAGCAGTTGCTCCGACGGCTGCATGAGTGGGCAGTTGCCCCTGTGGCTACGTTAGGCTTCCTGGCATCCAATGGGGAGCTCATCGCCAAGGATTGGCTTGCATGTTTGAGAAGAGATGGCGGGAAGAACACTCGTAGTCGGCAAGTGGCGCAGAATCCGGTGGGAGAGTTACGGAGGAATATTTCTCCCGGGAGAAATATGCAGCCCGGAAAAAAACACACGAGTGAGAACGCGTCCTGCCAACTCGTATCACGCTGGGGTCACCAAATGAATGGTGATAGGTGCCGTTCTCGCGTAAGGGCTGGTTGGCAGGTGGAGAGTAAAAACACACATGATGAAGTGAACTTTGGTTTTCTTACGGAAAATAAGGATACAGTGCTGCTCTGCGTAGAGCGGGCGCACAAGGTGTGTGTGTGCCTCATGCGGAAGGCGACGGTGTACTCTGGTGTGTCCTGCCCCACATGCTCCTAGTGAAGACAGGTGTGAGGGTGAAAGGGACGCTCCGGATGTCTGGTCCTCATCTTGGGTCGCACATGAAAAAGGCGGGCGCGGCAATGGGTCGATGGTGACCGCCGGGGTGCCTGGGTGGCCGAGGTGTCGATCATAGTTTATGTTGCGGGACATTGGAAATAATTGTCTCCTGAGCCCCTCAGCTCTAGTAAACATGTATTAATAATCATCTATGAAAATTATCAAAGCTCAGAAAGTCTCCTCCATTGAACATGATTTTCATAGTCGTTCAGCGGCGTCGGAAGTGGGGAGCAGGGGGGGCATTCGGCCCCCCCAGAATTTGCCACAGGCTCTTGAGAAATGAGTCTTCATTAATAAAAATTAAATTTCACTTGTATCCAGCGTGCCTATTCCCTTCTGACGCATATTCTACCACCTTCATATGCACTTTTAGTGGAATTCTAGCCTCTACCCCCTCCTATCCGCAAAAAAATGCAGGCCCTTTTCATAGGAGCTGGGCCCTTTTCTTAAGAGCGGGCCCTTTTCAAGGTTGGCCCCTCCCAGCAAAAATAGTTCCGATGCCCCTGTAGTCGTTCTATAAGCTGTTACGCTTCACACTCATGGAGTCTAGTGATACTGTGAAGCATGGGATGAAGTTTGCATGACTATGGACAAACTTCACAATATGCTTAGTAAGTTGCAAAACTGTTTTTTAAATGAATAAACAATGTTAAATTAAATAAATAAAAGTAAATCATAATGAACTAACTGAATAAATGTACCTCGGATACTTGTTAATAAGCTTTCATGGATTTATCACCAGCTTAAAAGTGTCTGCAGCATCACCCTCTGGCATGAGAAAATAAATACCTTTCACGTCTGACGTTTAATTTATGCAATAGTTTGCCATAGCATTTTCTGGCTGTTTAAATTTTTTCACATTTTAATTAATAAGGTAAAATACTTAATGTAATTTTATAATTTAAGGACTTAAATTGCATACTGCAGAGGTTATAAAACTTTGATCAAGACAATAAAAAAATAACAGAAAACTACCCTATAGTAATCTGGAAAACGATAGTGAAAACGAAATAATGCTCAATTAACTGTAGAAGTGGTATTAGTAGAGTATATCCATGAATATTACAGGTCTAAGTTGAAAGCCTTAGTGTCACGAACTTACCTATGTAGTATTCCACAGTAGAAACACCCAAGACTTTTCTAAACTTACTTTTTAACATATTTACTCACTCAACCCCCTTGACTAATGCAAATGGGGTTAAATTTGGCGGCATGTGAAGACCTGTATAGGCCACTATTATTATATTATTAATTAATTAGGCCACTATTATTATTATTACAAATATTTCCCCTGTCTTTTAACATGATAACTCCAGTATTTCAACGTAACTTCATTCACCTCCATGAGACACAAATTTCTGAGAAATATGGAGGTAACATAGAACCACAAAACGTAAAATTTTAGCAAAGCTTGAAGGCTAACATCACATTTGAGCCCCTTACTGCTCGAATCAGAAAAATACTGCTGTTGGAATCACTGGACACTCACTTTTAGGAAGTCGGCAAGGGCTGACTTTCGTTTGGACTCCTGCTTTGCAAGATCCATGGCAATCGAAAAATTGTTGATGAAGTCACTGTAAATTTCAAGCACCACAGCCTTAGAGAACGAGGCCACAAACACATCTCCCAGCACCTCCTCCTTGTCCCAATTCCGCACAGACTCGGTGAGTGCTATGCGGAACAGAGTGTGACACTGAAGGATCTCGGGCACACGGTGAAATAACGTTGCTATCTTTGGGGCACTCAGGATTGGTGGACTACTTTCTTCAAGGGGTTTCTTGTAATCCTGTTGAAAAACAATATAACAATCAATATTCTCCCATTGTAAGCTGGGTCAGAAGTATTGCCTTTTTCTTTTTTGAAAATGTCCCCACCTTCAGACCGATTGCCTTGGGGGACACAGCTCCAAACTAACTTCAATGTGTGAGTTCGTTATAAAAAATATTTCTTTGTTACGGAGCTATATATTTATTTTACTATTCTATGCTATGTCCCCATAACACCCAATGACAAAAAACATCTGAATGTAAGGAAAAGTCAACTGAAAAAAAAATTTCAAAACCAATGTTTAGATGAAGAGCCTGATATGGATTCCATTAGGCAGGTAAGGCAAAAAAATATCTCTCAAAGCCTGCCTTGTAAATGAATTACTCGTGAAAAATTTCAAGAATGTGTATAAATTACATAGGTACACATTGCAAACTTGGAACCAGCTTATGAATTCCACCATGAAAATAATAATCTAGTAAAATATTAAACTAATCAAAGCACACCAGTAAAGGTCCCCATGGTTTACAGAGGACAACCTAATGAACAAACGTATGGTGCCAACCACTACAATTGTGAATACAGTTATCAAAAAGTGCATTTCATTATGGAAATTTGCGTAAAACCCTACATCTGCATGCAGGGTCCTATGCAAAATTCATTGCAAAGACTTTCTGGCATCAGATCAGATCTGGCCTGCTTAAAAGAATAAGTGGAAGACTAAGGAATAAGTTAAAGGCACTTTAAAAAAGATATCTCAATAAGCCCACATTTAATAGTGCTAAAATACGAATGATGAGACATCTCATCATCTCCAGTCACTTTAAGATTTTATGCTAGAAGGAGTGACATAACCTATGCAGTTAGAGCACCTAAGACCCAAACTCTCATGTGCCATGACGCAGGGGATTGGGTTGGTGTGGCATTTAGGGTATGCAGCGGTGAGCTTCTCACCCCGAGGGTCTGGGTTTGATTCCGAGCAGTGTTAGATTTTTCAGTGATTACCGGTCCCTACTTGACTGCCTACTGGAGAGCACACTGTGCCAAATACTCTTTTCATTGGATGTAACATTAAACTGTGGACCCCTTGGCACCTTATGTAAAGAGCAGGATAATGCTGATACCAGGTTTCTCTCCACCCTTCCTACGATCCATGAAATATTCCTACCACTATCCAATTAACTAACTATGATCTAAGTTGTCTTGGTAAAATCTTGGGCTCTCCTCTGGTTTAAAATATCTATTTTTGCCTATGTTTTGAGAGACAAGTTGTCACTCATCTTCAAGGCAGGAATGTCACAAATGAAAATGAATGAATGTGGCAAATGTAGAATGTTGCCGTTGGCCACCTTTCCTGAATAACTAACTAACCCAGCTACATCACCGAGAACTTCACACAAATACCAACATTTCACTCGAGAGGCAACAGTTTGTTCAAGGCTGGTCCTCTCACAACACTTTTCAGCCTAGAACTTTCTCCCCTCCTCAAGAGGGCAACAACACCTCTCACTCACATTAACTAGCCTCTGAAGAGTCGCCACGTAAGAATTCTCCGAGTGCACAATGGCAGCCACTATGTGCCGTCTCTTGATTTGCTCGGGGGTGAGGCCCGGTGGGGGTGGGGGCAGAGCCGGGGGCTGATGGCGCCGCTGGAATGCTGGGAAGGGTGGGAACGCTGCCGACACATCTGCAGCCGACACCATGGTGGCGAGTGTCATGGCCCTTGGTCTCTCTGAAGCGTAGCACACCACACTGTCCGTGCCATCTTCCTCCTCGGCAAGGAGAGGCATGCCCCCGCCACTGCCATCGGCAACCAGGGGCAGAGGTGGGGCCAAGGCCCCCACTCCGCACTCCATCCTCCCTCCCCCACCACTCCTGTCCACGTCATACTGGTTTCGCCGAATGGAAAACCAGCGAGAGAGCCTGCTTTCAGGGGGGGCAGTGGCAGGTGGCTGGCCCTGATCGGGGGCGCAGGGCAGAGTGGGGCAGCCCCCTTCCCGTCCGCGACCCCTCGACTCGCGCCACTTGTCGCACAGTGTGCGTGCCTTGTTAAGCGTTGACCGGAGGTTGCCACTGGCCCTGAAAAATTAAATCAACCTTTGTTAAAAGACAAGTGAGTAGTTTGTGCAATCAGCACTTATTAGATCTATAACTGATACCCTACTCTATTCAGACACCACAATGAATGTGCCAGGCTATCCTGAGGAAGACAGGGCTGACAAATTGTGGTGGTTAAATGGTAACCAAGTTCTATACTAAAAAATATGAAAATGCCCCAATCAGCATTAGGATTTTTTTTCATACCTCATTTATGACTGACTGGTACACCACAAATTAGGAGTGACTTTTTAAAAGAAAAACATACATCCATAGGTGTTAGGGAGTTAAAAAAAGTACTTACATAACTCAAGTGAGAAAGTATGACATTAAGCACAATGCAAATATATGACATTAAGCATGACATTAATGTAATGAGTAAAGCTCAAATTTTGCAAAGGAAATTATTGCACATTACCACCACAGAAAAACAGCTTTCAGCAAAGATGAGAGAGTTATGTTTAGTTTCTGAACAGAAAAAGCACTTTTGGTAGCAGTGAAATTTCTTCTGAATATTAGCCCCGAGGATGTACGGGGATGGATTTGAGGAAATTACTTAGGCCTTTAAAAGAAGGAAATAAATTTTCCTGGATTGTGGATATCTCGGTTAACCCGACCCTCACATTACGAATTTCATCACTGACATTTTTTTATTTCATCTTCGTACGTCGAATATAACTTTTCCGTCATCATTCAAGGACAAGCGGTATCTGTCAACCCAGCGCTAGCACTACCCGCCTTGTGAACATCCTAACTGGCAAACCTTTGTCTGCAAGAACGATTATCAAACATCACGCGCGTAATAAATCGCGAAAAGCATGACCTTGGGTTGCCTACACTGCAGGAAACAGCTTCTATAATTTCTATCGAAAAACTACTTCGTTTTCACGGGACAGACTGCATCTGGAACCAGAATTCCTTCGGTCCTAAATTGGTTAAACCATAAATCCAATTCCTCGTCAAATCATCGAGTGCGGACGTCTCCATATTTTCCGGGTAGGCAGGCCACACACACTAACAGGAACAACCGCAAACTCGATCAACCCATTTTTGCTTTTAATTGTATCACGTACTGTTTGCTAACCAGCACTGTCCTCCATCACTAACAACTTCATGCGTCACTCCCTCTTCGAGGTTATTATTTATTTCAAGTCTTTGCACCATAAAGAGAGCAGCCTAAAACTTGTGGTAGAATCGTTATAGGGTTTTTCATCGCAATTCAAATATCCACCCCCTATGATGGACGGAAACGAAATATCACTCAAGAGAGTTTTAAGTGCCTTTATATCCGCAACAAAAAAATGCATACCCACGCCATTCAACACAAAATTCAAACAGAGCACGAGAAGCTTAGTGCGTAGGGCTTCTGATAATCATTTTTCATGCTTAAATATTCACAAAATGAACACGTTTAAGATACGAAACTTTTTTCAGGGTCCCACTGCCTACCCTCAGTATTCAATCACACTAAGATACATAAATACCTATTTGTAATGCTCAATTCTTAGCCCCATTCTATTTCACAACAGTGGCATAACCTAACGCAAACAACACGTTTTTTATGACTGCTCGGAAAGTAGCGCTAGAATGATATTCTATGGACGCTGTTGACTATGGGCATTAAAAGATGCTAACCGTGCTAACACTACTATTGATGTGTACATAAAACACATTCCAATTGACACTTGCTTACCTACCAAGGAAGGAACTTTGAAGGTCAAACCACTCGCCTCGACCATCAGCTTCTGTCATTAAAGATTACCAGTTACCAGTTTCTCACGAACCCTAGCAAATATCCCCATGAGACCAAATCCTTAACGCACCAATGATCAAATAAGCAGTTACTTCACATATCGCGACAATGCCTCAGCGTAGTGAGCTAGTCAAACACAACTTGTTTTCGCGAAATGAAGAAGAAACTGCGCGGTTAACTTGGTGATTCAGCCGTTTCAACAAACCGATCACAGACAAACGATGAAAACACTGGTCACACCACTACTGCACAACACAAAAACACACGCGCATGACGAGCACGTAGGAGGATGACGGGCCGCAGACTTCCGAAACCCATCGACTTCCTCTCTCGGGCCCGCGACGCGCGTCTGACGTACCTCTCCGCGATCGTGGGCGCCGCCGCCGCCCTCCTCCCGGGGAACCTCGCCTCCTCCTCCCCCTCCTCCTCCTCGAAGTCCTCGTCGTCCTCCTCCGTCGACAAGTCCGACTCGGCCGAGCCCCAACTGTCCGTCTCCGAGCTCAGCTGCCGCACGGCGTCTCCCAGGTGCCTCTCCGGCGCCGGCGCCTCGCCGCGGAGGGGCGCCGGAGAGCAGCAAACGCCCGCGACGGCGGCGGAGGCTGAGCGCCGCGACGCCCCCTCGGCCGGCCGCGGCTGATCGTCCCACCGAGGTTCGTCTGCAAAGGAAGGAGAGCGGTTGAGAAAGGCGCGCTACGAAGCGGTTTCGAAACCGATTGAGGTGTGGGAGTGGTGGATGGAGGTGGTTAAGGTTTGCCGCGCGCATCGAAATGTCAGACCACCGATTTCTTCACTCGCAAAGTCGCCGTCCGAGGATGAAGATGATCTAACCCTTCTGAGCCATCAATACATATTCTACCTTTATAGGCAGAGCCGTATTTACCATATGGCGTACCCGGCGGCCGCCGTGGGCCTCACGATAGCTACGAGGAGACATGTTTTTAAATGTACACAGTGCTGTAGTTGGGCCGGTACGGCGTACCCCCTAAATTCCAAACTCGTTATAAGCGTACCGGTTAAACTACCTTTTTAAATCTGTAAAAAATAGCCCTACTGTAAATTGTCCAATAGATTTCAGAAAGAAAAATCGGAAATGAATATTTACTTGTTCAGAGTTATCTCGTGGCACAACATGGAACTAATTGGGCCCATAAGAGTTGGAGTTAGACATTTCAATCGCGACCGGATGTTTTGGTGAGTACCGCCTAAATTTTTTTCCCAACTACAGCACTGAATGTACATATAGTTCTAAGTAACCTGGCGCAGAGTTTTAATAGTCATAGATATTTGTACTGATGTATTGTATTTATAAGCAAGGAAACATCTATGTCAAGCAGACAGGTTGCAAGACTATAACACTGGGGGCCTCATTCTATATTCCGCCGGGGGCCTAAGAAGTCATAAATACGTCTCTGTTTGTAGGGATGTACATACGACTATTGTCCCTGCCTGCTATTCCTCACTCTTGTACCGTTCCTAACTACCCCACATTCCATACATTGAATCAATATTTAAATCTCCAAATCGTTCACCAGCCATCATAACATCCAAAATATTTATTCTTTATGGTAATACTATTCCAGGCTTGAGATGGTGGAGCTACTCTACAGCGATAATAATAACAACTTTCGATATTTTTAGGATAATGTAAGTAATTACGAATAGTTTCGCAGTATTACAATATTTTAAGTTACCATTAAAGTTCAAGAGTACAAATGAAAATGTAGCAACACAACGAAAATAGTACTTATTTTCTCTTAAAAGTGAATATTGAAATTATTATTTACCTGCTGTTATCCTCCCTTTTCCGCGAAAACCCCAAATTCTTTCTTCTAATAGCTTCTTCAATATTTCGTTACTTTTAAAACGTCCTACATTTCCGATACTTATCACTCAAATTAATAACTTTAACAAAGGGATAAATCCACACCGGAGTCACCTACTGTAAAAAAATAGCAAAGCAGATGCTCGGGAAACAAAAGTGATTTTCATCGAAAAGAAAAATTTTAAGTGTACTATAGAATGATGGTCAGAAATTTAGACTAGATACTAACGGAATTCTCCCGAAAATTAGGCTTAATTCTTGTCAGTGACATCATCTGGAACCAATTATCTCATCCGTGTTTCTACGTCTGTAGCAGCAAATAAAGGCGCATCAGACCGGAAGGAAAGTAACATATAAAGGTAGAAATGAAATCGTGGAGAGAAACCGGGAGTCAGGATTATCCTGCTCTAAACGAAAAGTGATTAAGTGACCACGATTTGACTTCCCATCCGACGGGTGGGTTACTGAACTCAAATGTTCTACACATGGCACTCCATGTAAGGGCCAGTTCACCAAAGGATAATATCTTCCACTGCCTGTATTCTAACTCGAGCCCTCAGGGTGAGAGGCAAGTACTCTAACCACTACACCAACCCTACCTACAATCATTTAATTTTACAGACTCTTCGCCATTCATACACTCTCTCGATGTACGCAGCAGCATTCATTTTCTTAGGCTTTCAATATGCTCGAAGATCAATCACTTGATCACGTCGCCACTGGTACGTCACTTCCTGGCCATTTCGAAGCGGCCCCCCTTATTGGAGAGGATGGGGCCACGTGGTTCGCGCACGTGCCACCAGAGCGAAGAAGCCATGGCCTTAAAGTTGAAAAACCGCTCAACCGCTGGGTATAACTATCGGAACCCCTGGGCGTGAAAATGTAAACAACTGGGAACACTCATCACAGTTGCCCGCCGGTTCTATTTTTCGGCATCGTTCAAACATGCACCAGACGGACCGATATGGATAAAGTGGAGGGAATGGAATTCCGAGCTATTTCAGTAGTTTACGAGAATCAGTTTCTAACAAAAATTCTCGCACTAAAAGATGGAGATGAAGAGTCTGCAGGAGACTTTTTTTTTGATAAAACTAAAATAATGAATAATAAATGTAAAATATATTTTGCCATACTGAAGACTATATTTCATTCTTGGTCCGGTATCATTCACAATAATTTTTATATTCTCTACACACGGAAAAGGTCATTGGCCTAAGGAATTCCGCTCTTTCAAATCGCCATCGGGGTGATGGAGGTAGTTTTCCACGTTTCTGAAATTTGCAGCACGTGCTGAACAAAATTGATTTTATTGAAATTTTTCTCTATCCTTGAATAAACAATGTCTCCATAGATACTCTTTTTCACCTTTCCGCTAAGTTTCTCTATAAGTTTCATATTAGCTTATAGATATATAAGTTTCACATCAGCAATAACTACTGTAATAGGGGTGTAATATCACTCACTGAGTATTTCTAGTAGCTCCGTTCATAGCTTCATTTAATTCCGTATTTATGTGATAACTTATTAATTGGTTTGCAAGATCAGGTTAACGATATTTCTCAGAAAATTAAGACTCATTGATGCTCAGCGCAAAATGATATGGTTCATTGCGACGTTACTCAGTACTGAAATTTTTTTTACAAATAAAAGCTGCAGCTTTAAACCTAAGGAGAAAAATATGAACGATGCATCACGAAAGAAAATTGAAATACTACCCAATTTGGTGCTTTTAATTGACTGGCTCACCTCCAAAGTTTGGGGTTGCTTCTCCTGTTGGCCGTATGTTTACATAGCAGAGATATATTTTAATTGTCATTTTAATAGCAATTCATCATAAGGTTAGGGAATCATTGAGACGATTTAAAAATGGCAGGAAATGTAGCCTGACATTCCAAGACAACGTTTCAGTCCATGATTTTGGCGAGTTCCGTAAGTCAAGCTGACGTCACTTTCACGTAGCTTTATGCTGGGCGGCATAACGGGTTTGACCGTTGTTTTATAATTGAGAGTTGCTCCCAAACAAGAATGTAAAAGGAACAGGTCAAAACTGCAAATGCCATCACTTTAAACGAATAAGAATCTTCGCCCACAGTTTAATTGAACTCTTGTTTCCATACTCACAGCATATCCTTTATTCGCTTCCTACTAGTATTAGTGGTTATTCGGGAGAGAAGGCCCACAGCTGAAATTTGAATTAGCATCCATGGATGGAGCGAAGAGTACCTAAGAACACACGGTTTTACGTCCCATCTGACGGATAGACTACTGAACTTGCAATACCCCGACCTCCACATCGCACTCGAGTAGGGATCGGTATATCACTGAATTATGTCACCACCAGAATTCGAACCCGGATGCTCGGGGTCGGAATCCGATGCTCTAACCACCGCAACCGACCCGGTCGCCACAATGGTAACACGAATGTTGACAGAAGAAGGTCCTTGAAGAAGATGAAGAGAATGGGAAGAAATGCAAAGGGTGACCTCGACAGTAAGGACTGACGTACAAGAGAAGAATTCTGCCCATACACAGTGGTCGGCAGATATAAGAGTCGAATGGAGATGCGTCAAAACTTTCCCAGGATTGACGACCTTTGACGGTAATGAATGCAAGGATATAAACGTTGTCTAGTTCAGAACCATTGTTTCGTTCGTACGAGTCACGGTTTCCAATTGCCATTGGCATCGTATAGCGCAGTTTCTTAGCACAGCACGCATTCAATTTATTGTTTTTCCGCACCTCAGTGCTAAAGAGTTGTTCGTTATCACCACTTCAACGTGTTGCCAATACTTCAGTGATCGCTGCGCAGAAAATAAGCACATCATCATCACCATTTAAATTTATTTATAACCCTCTCAGCCATCACTCTCAAAATTCTAAGGAACAGTATTCCGGAAAATATAGGGATGACAATCTTCTTTCGCGGGACCAAGGAATGTCACCTTCAATAATCTATTGTCTTTGATTAAACCACAGTACCTATCAGCGGATGCTGGGTGAACGATTTCACATAATGAGATGTCCATTTCATTATGTGAAATCTGTATCTCCTTCACTTGCTTCCGAAGAAATTGCATACGACTATAAAGATTACGCCTACACGGCAAGTGAATTCCGTCGAATTTCCTTTCCTGACTACTTGTCTGTTGGACATTTGCATGAAATCTCCATGCGCATATGCGGTAACACACTCGGTCAGCTGATTTACTGTGAATGTCGATCATTCGATCGATAAATCGGAATTGGGTTAATTTTTTAATTACGGGAGGAAACTGTATCTTTTTCACATACCCAGCAATTCGCAACGCGTTATGTCAATGTCAATCGTTCATAACGATTACGCCGGCAGGCTAGCGCCAAAATCTATTCTCCTGGTGCAGTTAATATGACAACGCATATTGTAAATGTGACGATTGTCGATAAACCCATCGCTCGATTTTGCATCATGGATGGAATCAATGGGAAAACAATATAAGAGTCCTGGGAGAGAGGGTCAAAAGTGAACAATCGAAGAGTCTCTTGTACGTGGGCCGCGAATCAATCGGTCGATAGGGCATCCCTCGGTCATGGAGAGGTTGGCGGGGAGGAGGGTGGGGGGGGGGCGGGGCTGACGTCACTCACTCACGCGTGGACGGAGACAATCAACATCATCGAGTCACGGGGGACGGATGGAGAAGGCCACCGCGGGTCGGGAGTGCCCCGGGCAGGCGCCGCCCCGGGCGGGACGCACCCGAGATCGCCGCGGATGGGGGCAGCGGCCGCCGATGACCGGGGACGACGTTTCAGCGCCCCGCGGAGGACGAGGGGAGGGAGAGTGGTCAGAAAGGGAGATCACTTGAGACACCCCGCTCGCATCCCACCGCCGACTGGACGACGCCCCGGACGGCGCAGCAGCAGAGCCGTTCGCCCCGGGCCCCCTCCAGGAAGGAACGACCCGGCGCGTGCGCCGCGATATCTGTTGGGTGGGGGGGGGAGGAGGGGATAAAGAGGGGTGAGGAGCCGAGGGGAGATCACGTGACCACCCACTCATCCGCTCGGAGACTGACGATGTCAGGCATGGTAGTGCACGGTCTCGTAGGGAATCGTTTTTACTTATGGTGGCTTTATAATAATAGTACTGTCTTTTCATTCTAGAGGAGAGGGTTCAAGTCCCGGAAGATATATTATCGGAGACTTCATTATTATTCCAACTTCAGCTTCCTGTGGAGGGCATTCGCAATTCATCACACGGTCCGTCAGATGGGACGTAAAACTGAGGACACTAGGGGGACTTCCATGAATTGCGTATCATTGAGGCGTTGTCACGATGCACTATCGACAGGAAGGGTGGGTTCCCAGGCTTCCGTTACGTTAGAAGGAAGACACGATATAAATTCCTTCTTTTTTCAAGAAATAATTATGATAGGTACACAATAATTTGTTACAAAAATAATATTATAGGGAAATAAAGCATCATAATAAATGTCTAAGTTATCAATCACGAAAAGAGAGGGATCAATTATGTGTTATGTAAAGTATGGGAGCGGGCTTAGAAAATGTTACTGAACGTTATGAGCAGGGGGTGGGGTAAAAAAAGTAAGAATCAGCCTTAAGTAATAGTATATGGATGTACACAAATCACCATTCTCACACAACGCCATAGGCGCAAATACACAAATATAAATTCAAACAGAAGGTGATAGTGAACATAGTGAAGAAGAAAGGGATAGTGAACATACATAAAACAGTGAACACAGCGGTGGTGTGGAGATGAAATGATGGTCGAAAACAAATGGAAAAAATTTCGCCTTGACCGGGAATCGAACCACGACCATCATTCCATCTCCACACCACCGTTGTGTTCACTGTTTTATGTATGTTCACTATCCCTTTCTTTCACCTTCTGCTTGAATTTATATTTGAGTATATGGATATACCTACTCTATGGCATTATTCGTTTTTTCTACCTCAGATTATAATTGTTGTAACTCATGACAAATGGGAAAGTTTTGTCTCAATCTCGCCCCAATATACCTTTTTATATTATCAATAATAACAGTAGACATAAGTAGATGCGTGGTGAGAGAAATCGCCTCAAACTCTTGAGGCCCGGGTTCGATTCAAGGCTGATGCTACACAACTTGGATGCCGTATGAAGAGCATTTCAAGTTCAGTGATCCGTTCGTCGGATGGAACCTCTGATTGTGGTCCTCTTGACGCTGTTCTTTAAGAGGAGGCTATTGCCGATGCCAGATTCCTCTACACTCTTTTCCCCTCCGATGCAAACCTAAATCTGATGTCCCAAGGTCAAATTATAATAAAATTTTGTGGCTCAAGATGATTTCTCCCAAATTTTGGGTGAAACGAAAATTCGATTTCCCACGTTATGATCTATCCTTCTTGTAAAATAGACGAACCGAAGAAATACGAGAAAATAGTAAACGATGGAAATGGCTACCACAATCAAATGTGAAGGAACCCTGGGAATGGCAATTTTAGTTATGGGAATCGTGTATAAATGAAATTGAATGAAATCAGGGGCGTCGGAACTATTTTCGCTGGGAGGGGCCAACCTTGAAAAGGGTCCGGCCCTTAAGAAAAGGACCCGGCTCCTATGAAAAGGGCCCGCATTTTTTTGCGGATAGGAGGGGGTAGAGATTAGATTTTCGCTAAAAGGGCATATGAAGGTGTGAGAATTGTATCAGAATGGAAAAAGAAAGCTGGAAACAATTAAAATATAATTTTTAATAATGAAGACTACTCATTTCTCAAGGGCCCGGGCAAATTCTGGGGGGGGGGGGGGGGGGGGGAAGAGGTGGTCCACCCCGTCCCCCACTTCCGACGCCGCTGAATTAAGTACACACAAAGAATTCGTACCTTAGGTATCGTATATAAATTAATCCTTTCCATTCCCCCATTAAGTTCAATAACTGCCTCAAGGCTTCATAATTAGGTCAATTCCATCTATCCCATTATCACAATACTCCTATCCAAATTGCTCCTATCAAATAACTCTCATATAGCAGATAGCAATACTCACTTTTTTGGAAGTTTCCGATTGGCTGGTTTCAAACATTTGGATGGCATTTTATAGCTAGTCTATCCTTTGGTACAACAGATTCGTAATAAAAATTTGGACCAAAAGCCATTCGTATACAGTTCCACCATGTCGAACAGTCCAAATCAAAGTACCCAATTTGTATCTAAATTAGACCGTAGGACATTTTTACACCTTCCCTCCCGGTCTGAGGAGCCTCTTAAAGTTCTGTATTGACTTGTACCAACAAATTATAAAAAATTGGCGGAGGGTAAGTAAATTAGGCGAGTGGCGAAAGTACGCTATACCTTTCTAACCTCAAGGCCCGGGTTTAAGTCCCGGCAGAATCTTCATCCCAATTCCAACGAGTGTGCCTTATAGAGATAGTATTCAAAGTTCATTACGCCGTCCGTAAAATCGTTGAACTCCACCATTTACACTTCTCATTCCAGTATGAGGTGCCTTTAATACTTTAAACGACAAATATTGAGCAGCGCTATATGAAAAGGGGGGGGGGGGGTGGCAAGAATACTAAGTATATTTCCACCCTGGAGACCCTGGTTCAAATCCTGGTAGGTATTTCACACCTGAATATCAACTTGTATACCAAATGAGGAGCTTTCAAGTTTCAATACACCGCCCGTCGGATATAACGTAAAACTGTTGACCCCGTAAAACTGTTGATCCGATTGCAGTCTTTCGTTAAGGATGGGCTAATGCCGATGCCAGGATTTTCTCCACCCTTTTCTCTTCCAACTTTACCTCACATTTTTACTCCCGAACTGAAACGGTTTAAGATGGCGACGAACAAGAAGTTACTGAAGAGCAGTGCCGGACAACGAACCTACTGTATCTGACGACCCTGTTCCAACTTCTTCCACAGCCGAACATAATCGGACTCGTTGGCTTCCGTAGCAATCATCACCGAGTAATCATATACGTCGATTCGATAGAGCGTATCCGCAAACTTGCAAACGATGGCGGTCAAGATATTATTAAGGCCTTGCGCCTCATCTTCCTTCCATCGATGGGGAATCCTTCAGGGGGCGGGGAGTATGACGAAACCGGGCCGGCGCAAACAACCAACGCTCACTCGACCTTGGATTCCATTCGCGTGCAAGCGACAGTGCTCCCAAACTCATCGTTGGACAGCCGTGACCCTGGGCGGTACGAGTGTATCGGAAACAGTCAAAGAGGTTAAACTGTATTGGAGGAGGGATTGGCTTGCTGGTCCACCCTTTGCGATAAGATTGTTAGATTTAAACAGTTACGATTGAATATCAACACTTGGCCCAATTCACTATTGAAAATTTTAACAGTAACTATTGGATACAACTGTTGGTCCAATTTACAGTTGAAAATTTTAACTGCCACTATTGGACACAACTGTTGGTCCAATTTACAGTTGAAATTTTCAACAGTTTTTTCGCATGGGGTAGCAATTAAGCCGGAATAGGGGTGCTTGGGAAGGATTAGTAGGCCCCAACTACTCCGTACAAAACAATGCATTTTACACGGCCTCTTATAGAGACTGCATGTGTATTAAAACGTAAATAGCAATTAAATCGTACACAAATTTCATCGCAGCGTCATGAGTTAATCTTCTTTAAGGCTATTTAATGGGGTTTTTATATATTAATGCATTTTATTACCCAGAGAGTTAATTTTATTACTAAAACTGGTACGAATTTTCCCTATTTCAAATATATAATTGGCGATTGTTGTCGTGTTCGTGCTCTTTCCTCCGTTCCTTATACGAATTTTAAAAATGCAATCCATTACGGTCAAAACTTCTAAAATTTCACATGTTTGGGACCGTAAAAATTGTCTGCTATTGCGAGGTGCCAACTTTTAGAGGGATCCGGGAATTACGAAAGGTTTTTCTACGCAGTAACTACGGCGAATTAAAATATAAAGGCATTTAATACGTTGCATTAAACTTTTGTTATTTTACCTTTGAATAATAAATACCTGCAACAAAAAATACGACATAAAACAATTATGTATTAATATTTTATCCATAGGGAATCATCATGATCAAAACTTGAATCGAAAACTTGACGCCTAGGAAATAGATAGCAGTGTAGTTAGCAGTGGGTGGAAAGGAAACAGCATGAACTCGTAGATAGATAGCAGATTGCTCCCTCATCGCTAAGAAAATGTTTATTTTGGGAAATTTCCTATAAAATTCACTAATTCTGTGCACATTTAAGAAATGAGGGTTTTTGTTCAGGAGAGTGAAATTTTTACAGGATAGCTTGTAGTGTATTTGTCCGTAAATCTGGTAATTGAAGGAAAAATGTTTCTGTTGTCCACGTCCGTTATTAGGAGTGTCCGCTATTTAGAGGCCTTAGTTCCATTGGACTCCATGTTTTGCTGTCGGGAATTGAATAACAGGGTGTCCGGCGCATCTCGCTATATTTTTTCCCTGAGTTTTCCAGGTAAATACTTGGATTTTCCAGGGTCTTATTCCACTTTGTCACCGAAAACTTTTGATTGAAATTCGTAGGCTTATTAAACTGACGTGTCATGTAAAAGTGACACGTAAACAATAAGAACTGGGAACGAGAAAAAAGTCAATGTATTTTAACTTCCATATTCCACAAATCAATAGTCGGAAAAAATGAGAAAAAATTGATCCGAATTTCAGTGCGGATGATCAAACCAACTCTCGAATGAATCAACGATAAATACAACGAGACTCGTACGGTAAGGAGAACTTGCATGCGATTGGGCCGGGTAGGACTGCGCATTGAAAAGGCGGCGAGCGGGCTCACAGCTACGAGTAGAGTAACATATGAACGGTGAGCCCAGCGCTGCGCTGAGCCAATCAGAAGTATGGCAAGGGCGCTCTCTGCCCTAGAGTTAATTGGCCGCCATGCAATTTCAAGGGTTTTTCAGAAGTTGGTTGGTTATTCAGGGGAGGCGACCGACAGCTGAGGTCATTTGCGCCATTTAGGATAGGTGGGCATTTGGGTAATGGTAGGAGTTTTCAGGGAACGGAGGAAGGGTGGAGAGAAACCCTGCGTCGGTATTAGCCTTCTCTTAACGAAAGGCGCCAAGGGGACCACGGCTTAACGTCCCATCTGACGGACGGAGTACTGAACTTGAAATTCCCTACACTAGGCACTCAAGTGGGGACCGGTTTTCCGCTGAAAAATCTGCCACTGCCGGGAATCGAACCCGGACCCTCGGGATGGGAGGCCAGTACTCTAGACACCAAACCGGGTTTTTCAGAAAAATTGAAAAATTCCCAGTTTTCCAGGACTTAAAATTTCCCTGAGCATTCCAGGTTTTCCAGGTCGCCCGACACCCTGAATAACTATCCGTTTATAGGAGGCGTCTGCTATTTGGAGTCCGTTACAGGGAGATTTGACTGTATTCATCTTCCTACTCTCGCGTGAAAAACAACTTCAACCGTACAAGAATCGCGAGTAGCAAGCTCATATGCCCGTACTTACCAATATGGCCGCTGGCTTCTCACGTCAGCTGTGATGCCTCCTCCAGTATATTTTAACCTCCTTTTAGGTCTTTAGGCAGAGTGTTAGGTCTTAAGGAGCTCCAACCCCTAAGGCTCACCGTATAACCTAACTTAATATTAATCTTCAGAATTGAAGGCCCATTTAAACCTACTTAAACCGGTAGAAAACTATAAAATAAATCCTAATACATACACAAATTCTGAGGCAGGATTCGAGCCCTGGTCCTTCAGATAACCAAGCTGGCCAGTTACCGACCTACCTCGGCCGATATTATGGGTGGGTAATTGGGAAGAGGCAGGGGTTTTAGTGTGTGGAAAACCATGACGTCAAAATTAACCTTCTTTCAACTAAGGGCGCGAAGGGTTCCACAGTTTGTCATCCAACTTAAGTAATTTAATTAGTAAATAAAATAACGAATGTTAAATGGAATTGACTTATATAGTTGTAAATTTTTGTTACGTTTGTAGTTGCGTTGACTCATTTTTGTAAAAGCAATAAAAAGCTCAAATCATTATTTACTAATATTAAATTGTAATGTTGGTACTCAGTAACTACCTACTTTGTTACACTACCTGATGTTGCAATGAAAATCGGTTAGTTTTTCATTTGTAATTTTATATGTATATCTGTTCATCATGATGTAAAAATCCCGAGAAAACTGTTTAATCAAATGTACTTGTTCTAATAGGGCGTGCCTAATAACAATAAATCTAACTATCCCATCCGACTGACGGAGGTGATGAACATGACGTGCAATCAAGTAGTGACCGGTGTTCTACTAAAACCATGTCGCAACCGGGACTCGAATCCGGGATCTCGGGATAAGAGGTCAGTACTACAGCCACCACACCAAGTCGATTCTCAGTCCGGCGCGTCAAAGACCTGGCTAATTCAGTAGTCCGCTGTTTCAACACTGAAACTCATCTTTTAATCGCTCTTCCTATTTCTCTCATCGACCGGAGATGTTTTTTTCGCTCATCCTGCATCAACCCCGCTTCCTCCCACAAGTGATAATGGGAGTGTCGAGACAAGCGAAGGGAGAGCTTTCGCGTACCAGCGCAGCCTGCCTGCAGTGCGTGGGTGAACGCTCTGAGCGAAATGCCGACAATTACCTCCCACAACGCACTTGGGAGTCATAGAAGGTCGCAGGCTTCCGCAGTGTTATGATTGGAGAGCGCTAAGAACTAGTTGGCTTCCGGGTGCGGCTCAGGGACGATACACGCCGTGCGTTGCAACGGCGCAGTCGTAGCCACTGCGTTGCTCACGTCATCTTCATGAGCGAAGCAGTGCAAGCTCGCGGTGATATCACCCGGCGCCGGCCGCAGATGGCCAGGCTGGGCGGTATTTCAATATATTGATATTAAATTCAATACGTTTAAGTTGAGAAGAAAAGGGTGAAAGCATTGGAAATATGGTGCTATCGAAGGATGATGAAGATAAAACGGATCGACCGAGTGACAAATGAAGAAGACCTAAGAAGAGTTGGAGAAAAGAGAAGTCTGCTGAAAACTATAAAAAGAAGACGGGACAACTTAATCGGCCACATCCTAAGACACGATGGCCTGATGAACACAATCGTCGAAAAGTGAACGGGAAGAATGGAAAATGCAGGCCTGAGTTACATAGAACAGGTCGTAAAGGACGTAAAAGAGAGGAGCTACGTTAATATCAAGAGTAGGGATGGGTCGGTTCGGTTCTTCGGTTCTCGGTTCCACCGGTTCTTGAGCTTAGAACCGGAACCGGAATCGAGGCCAAAAATAATCGGTACCGAAATAATTGGCGCGAAAACCAGTTTGAAACCTACTCACACTCCGAAAGTGGAGGCTTCACATTAAAACCTGGTGAAATAGTGTACTTAGATGCTTCAAAGTCACGAATTATTCTAATTCAGTGTCTGAAAATGATTATTGATTACCTTATCTTACCATTGAGCAATGCAAAATAAGTGGTAAATTAAGAACCGGAACCGAGAATCGGAACCGAGAACCGAAGTTAAGAACCGAACCGGAACCGAAAAAAAGTGGAACCGACCCATCCCTAATCAAGAGGTTGGCCGATAGAAGAATCGAGTGGAGGGCTGCGTCGAACCAATCCTAGGATTGTTGACCCTTGATGATGATGATGTTTAAGTATTGAAATTCCAATATAAAACGTTGGTAACTGGATATTGATATAATATATCGTCACCATGACCCAACAATTCTTTGATTGGTTTGACGCAGCTCTCAACTCGATCCTTCCATCAGCTCTCTTCATGTTTATGCAATTCTTCTCTTTCACATCCTTCTCCACATGTTCCATACATATCATGATACAATACATAACACTACACAAATATATATAATGACTACGTAATTTCGACTGAGAAAAAAGCAAGATTGGGCATGCACTAAGTTCAGAGTGCTTTAGTTTGTATCGTCAGATGGCGCGACAGATGACGTATTGGCAAAACCACCACGAAAACACTTGCAATAATCTTCACCAAACAGCGGATAGAGACTCCGAGATGCCAATGTATTCGCATACAGGAATAACCAATTGACTGGACGGAGTCGGCCATTTACATCTAAGGGGTCTCTAATAAAAAATCGAAGTTTAACGAGCACGCACAAAATATCAAACGTAAATAAATGGGGATGCGGGCGACCTTCCCATCAGGCAACGCCGGTTGAAACCAAAATACATACATAAGGAACTACAATAAGACTGGTTTTACTGTGCGCCACCCAGACATGAAAGTTTCTGGTTTAAAAAAGTATTAAATAAAATAGAAATAGCTGAAATTAAATGCCTGCGATACTCTCGGTGCACAGGAGAAGATTGAACAGGATCCATATGAAATTTCAGGAATCCAGAATAATTAAAACAATCACTAAAAAACAAATGCTTACTTATTACGATAGCCTAAAAACGAAGTGATGTAGCGATTGATAATGCATTGGCGCTAATAAAAAGAACCTCTGGGACAAATACAAAAGGAGGGAGGTGATTTTTCCAATTTAAATCGCTAGGTGAGCCATTTTAAGGGAAGAACATTAGAAGGGGCAGAAATCAAAAACCTAAAATAAGTTTGGATACTCCGACGTAAAGCTGCTTCGAAACAGAGGACCATTTGCGAATAATTACTATCAATATTCCAATATATCAACATTATAATCAGAACTTAGTCTCATATACATATACCCACTTAGGGCTAAAGAATAAATCTATCACTAGTGTGCCGAATGAATCTCCTTTTAGCTGGGGAGGGAACATTTGCATTGACACTCATAACTCTTTCCTTCTCAGAAGAACACGCCGAGATGATAATCAACCGTGCGGTCAATGAGGTCATTATTTCAGCCTCTGTGTAATGTCCAAGTCATCGTCATGTGCAATTTGCTTCCTTTGCCACTTTTGTAGCCATTCAATGCCAACAAAGCCTATTTTCAGCAGCTACACGCGCCTTGCATCATCCTGCTATCAGACTATAGAAACATGGAGCATTATTGAAAAGAATACATAAACCAATATTAGAATACGACAACATTGAAATATTGGTTTCAATAAAGGGTATCGACTCTTTTTCGTCATTTTAGGTTCCGTAAAACCGCCAAGTAAAGTGGAACGATGGAAAACGAATCGCCATTTACCGTAGTTTTTCCATGTATTGAGCTTATAAATATGCTTAAATACTCACAAAATTTACATAGGTGTTCTCTATAACGCGATTTGCACATGAGAAACTTTATTTTACCACAAACGCATCGATTAAATAATCCATTTCAAAAAAATTACAATAAGCATATGTTCAAACCGTTGTAATTCATTTTGTTTTTTCTGCATGAAATATCACAGGATAATTTCCACAGAAATAAAAATCCACCTTGACCGGGACTCGAACCCGGAACCCATGAATATTTATGGCTAGGTACTCTTGTGTTCGGCTAGTTCGCAATCCTTGAATGAAGTATCATAATTGTAAAGCACCGAACTGTTGAAAAAGCGGATGGAGATGACGGAGTAGCGGATCACTGGTAGCATATTTCGCGTGAGTTTTCAGTGAGACGACGAAAAGCGAAGCAACGTTATCAATAATGTAATACCGACACTCTGCTGACCCCCAATATACAAAACCCGTCATTGGTATTGTCTTCACAACTAACAACTCCGGATATTGGCTATAAAGTATATACCTGAAATACCGTTCTTCTGGCCAGGGCAATAGCGCGGCAGCCTGTCGACCCTAAAAATTCGAGTCCCGCCTCAGGCACATGGATAGCCTTAAGATTAAGAATGAAGTTGATAATTGGCGGGCTGACTTTGCGGTAACTGTTATGATATTAACAAAACACACACCACTCTGTACTACTTCACGCCTTATTTTTGGCCTCAAACGGTTTCGATGATATAAACACCTCATTTTCAAGAGGTTTAGTCTGGTGTCGTCAGTGGTATTTTCAAGTTTATTCCGCATGTTAAAGCGCATAAGACTGGAAGGAGAGGTACTACTAGGAAACGGGAATGAAAGGGGGAAAGGAGGAAAGATAGTGCGAGACCCTTTAACGAAAGATCTTAACAAAAGCTGCCACAGAATGGACGAAGCACTGAATTTGAAATACAGTCCACATAACACTCAAATTGCGACTGTTATCCCGACGAAAAATCAGCCCCCGCCGGGACTCGAACCTAGGCCACCATTATCCGTGGTAATCTTTAAGTCTGTACCCGTACTTCACCTACATCTACGCAATACCCTGCGAGCCACCATGAGGGTGTGTGGCAGGGGGTGAAGATCACCAAGCCTGCACTATTGTCATGCTACGATGATATTTAATGGAGAATTGCTAGATTATAGGGTCACATGCAGCTAGATGGTTAGTATCTACATAATAAGAATGGGATTAATGGTTGTTATTACATGCATCTACTACAGACTAACAATATTTCAACTACCTATCCCTTTGCTACGCTTCCTATTGTGCTCTCTCATGGTACGCGGGAAAAACGACATTTTAAATCTATCGGTACGACAATCTATCTCTCTAATCTTGTTAATGTGATCAAGCCTAGCATAATACGCAAGGGTTATTAATATATATCTAACGTCATCTGTGAACAAATCGGTTTCGAATTTATTTATAAGGTTTAACCTAAATTTTAACCTGCGTTCTGATAGTAATTCCCATCCTAGTTCTTCTGTCGCTCGTAACGCTAACCCAATTATCATAACGCTCTTTAACAAATCTAGCGGATCTCATTGGCTCACGCTCTAATTCCTTTATCATACTTAAGCCATGAGAGATCATAATAGCACATATACACCAGAAGGTGTAGATTGGAAGAAGTTCAGGGTGGGGGTTTACGTCCAGTTCAACATGAATTGCACTCTCAACCCTCCCGGAACTTCCTAAACTACCACTTATCACCAATTATGGTTAGAAAAAAACAGTTTAGAAGTGCTCTCTAACTCCATAGTTGATACTGCACTGTCTAAACTAAATTTAAATCAAAAGACGAAGACAACATTTATTTGCAAGGCGGGAGTCCAACCCAGGACCTTTTAGTTGCCAGGCGAGTTACCTACTGTAGTCTTCCTCACCCCTTCCTTTGGGATATATATCTACAGGGAACCCTGAAGGTCATATCGATGGTGTGTGGCAGCGGGTGAATCATCACCATACATGCACTACGGACATGAGACTAATAGGTTCACTAATACTTAATTTGATAAAGGCGTTACATAGATATGAATTCTTACAGCACGTACAACTAAATGGTTAGCACCTACGTAAGAACGCAATAATTATTAAGGCGAGGAATTTGTTTAAGTGCATCAATTCATAATTTCCATTAGGCATGAATGGACGCAGTCAACATGCATTGGTAGTGTTACGACCATGATATTGATGCACTAGACTAACTACGATAGATTGGGATCCATATGGATAAGACTTATTGTTAGTCATGGAGTTTTGTAGGTAGACCTCTTGAAAAAGAGTTATGTAACTTCGGAAACGGTTGAGCCTTAAAATAAAGAGAAGACTGACACGAAGAAGCGTATCTTGTTTTAATTAGGATTAAGAGCTTGGGTTACACGGTACTATAAAACATTAGCAGTTTCGGCACCAAAAAACCCAATTTTACTTCTCCTCCGAGCTGACCCGTCCTCTTTTCTGATTGCTGGCATTTTCCACCAGATGCTTAAGCTCGCCTTCTCCTAGCTGTTTACTTTCACTTTTCGGCCCCGAAGCCTGTTTCACGCCATTAAACCCGACGTCGCATGCCTTTCATCTTCGCTGAACAAGAAGGATAAAAAAACGATGACAGCAGCTGTATTAAAGTTTATGCAACAAGCGAGGAAAACAACCAAATGGATTTTAATTTCACATAGAGTTAAAGAAGAAGTAACGTCATGTTAGAAGAAATTACGTCATGGAAATATCATAATGGCAGTCAAGTTCTGTGGAGAGCTCTTGAAAGACTTCCGACTCCATAAAATATTCCTCTAATCTTTAACGGCTTGGAAGTGTCTCGAATTAATGGTGATTGGTTTCAGGATTCCCCGGGCAAGATGGCCATATGGGAGAGAAGTGCCATCACTTTACATATAATTATTATTATATTCGCATTGCAGTTTAAAAATACAATTACGATCAAATTTTAGAATTTGTGTCACTGCGAGCAAATGCCATTTTGTTCGAGAAATGACTTCTGCGCAAATTAGGGGCAGCATAGCGTCGATAAAATTTTTAGAAATGTAGGATATTAGACTTCTTGCATTTTTTTGCTTAGCAGCGTAAACAAGTAAAATTTGCCCACACTAGATTACCTATGAAGTTCATTTTCGGGCTTGCATAAAATTTTCGTTTTTAGCCGTGAATACATCTCACTTGTGGTTTTCTCAATTAAAAAAGTTATGTTTTCAACGAGAGTACAATTCATTTATCATTTAAAGGTAGAAGACATGAGTAGGTGCTTAGGTTATTTGGGGAAAGTGACTCGAATAAGATGATTTTTTTCATTGAGTGGGGTAAGTTTTTCCACTCGAGAGCAGAAATCGGGTTGCCACTCTAGTGGGATGCATATAAAGAATTTTAGAGACGAGTCATTGTTTAAGGCAACACTTAAGATACACGAACGCCTTCGTGGGTTTATTATGAGAGGTAAGCCACAAAGCAGGTCATATTTTGCAGCGAGGCAACTGACTCTAAACAAATCAGTAATTCAGTCTCGGTAGTAGGTAATCAGATCTAAGTAAATCGCAGACCATTCATGTAATATCGGATCGCAAAATACATGCTGTAATCATAACATTTATTGATGAACTCTTCTCGGGCTCTACACCGGGTGAGTGAATGTAATGTTGAGTTCATCAATGCAATTCGCCGGGAAAGCGTGAAATCTTACTTCATAACATTTATGTTTACCAACTCGAATCAAACACAAATACAACAGAGAAGCAATAAATGAAGACGCCGATTGTGAAATTTCTTCCACATATTTCTGTCTGTAGGAAAGAAACGACGAAGCGGGTCAGTTGCTATCGCGTTTAATAGTACAGGAGTCAGAAGAACGGAAATATTCCTCAATAGCACCGTCGAATGTTTCTGGTGTTCTCCCAGATGCCCTAGATCAAAAGTTAGATGCTAACTTAAAGAGCGCCGCAATACCACACCATACTGATACCACCACAATCACCAAATACTAATGAGAGTAAAATATTGGCACTCGTGATGCAGAACAGATTTGATAGTTTCAAAATCAGCGAACGCAATATAATAAAAATGGAGACTTAATTACTTTTTCAACAGATTGGAGCACTTACAGCCAGGCTCCTGGGGCAAAGAAGTATGCGAGTCACGCTATACTGGTTGGAACCGACCACACTATTTTACATTACCCACTTATATACCTGCCTACATCTCCGCTACAACACCAGACAAAGAAAACAACGTTCTTGACCCACTAGCCATACCAACAAAATGCAAAGAAAAAAAAACTTTTGAAATGAAAATTACAGCCATAAAATAGTAAACATTAAATTTCCTCTCTACGTCTTAAGGACGAAAAAAGGAAAATACACAATAACAGGAAAGTGAACATTATGAAATCAAGGGTGGCTTAACAGAGTTATTTTAGGGACTGAAAAACCACATGATGTTAATGTATACCAAGTAAGTAAGTAATTCAGAGTAAGTTATTCAGGGGAGGTGACCGACAGCTTAGGCCATCAGGATAGGTCATCAGATTTAGGGGGTAGCAGGGTAAAGGCAGGCATTTTTCAGGAAACTGGAGGAAAGGTGGCCGGCTACGGCATACTCTTACAAGAAGTCGCAAGAGGGTCCACAGTTTAGCGTCCCATTCGACGGATAGAGTACTGTACTTAAACTTAGGCTACTAGAACCTTGATACCTCGGTGTTATACTTGGATAGATTGGGCTCTGGCTTCGACAGCTCCATTCCACGTCACACCCTCAAACACATCCCAGCTTCTCTGAAAGACCGAACTCCGATAAGTATTTAAAGGCGCCACGGGGTCCAGGGTGTAACGACCCATCCGACGGCTGTACCAAAAGTGCTCTTAACAAAGTACCAAATGGTGACCGGTATGCCGATGAAAAACAGCAACCACAACCGGGATTCAAACCTAGGCCCTGGGCATGGGAAGCCAGTACTCTAGCCTCCAAATCAACTCGATCGCTGGCTGCCCTCCGATCTTGTTTTTTTTCTGAGGTAAGCGCCACTTCTTAACGAAGGGACTGAATTCCGGATATATTTTTACAATTTGAAAATTTGCGCGCTAAATAATGTCATTTCGAACTTAAAATGGGGTGGAAAAATACGAGTAGTAATTTCGTTTAAGGCGACGTATTGTGAAGAATTTTCACTGGGTTTCCTGCTTTTTTACGGCCATCTCACTTCCGATTTCTTAAATAAAGCGAATAAATAAGCTAACGCACATAAATAGCAGTAACGCGTACCTCAGGCAGGTATTAACGAAAGTCAGCCAAAACTATATTCTTCCAGTGACGTCATCATCAAGGGTCAACAATCCTAAGATTGGTTTGACGCAGCCCTCCACTCGATTCTTCTATCAGCCAACCTCTTCATACCAACGTAGTTCCTCTCTTTCACGTCCTTTACGACCTGCTCCATGTAACTCATACGAGGCCTGCCTCTTCCATTTTTCCCGTTCACTTTTCCCTCGACGATTGTCTTCATCAGGCCATCGTGTCTTAAGATATGGCCGATTAGGTTGTCCCGTCTTCTTTTTATAGTTTTCAGCAGACTTCTCTTTTCTCCCACTCTTCTTAGGACTTCTTCATTTGTCACTCGGTCGATCCATTTTATCTTCATCATTCTTCGATAGCACCATATTTCGAATGCTTCCACCCTTTTCTTCTTTGCTGCTGTCATCGTCCATGCCTCACTGCCGTAAAGGAACATGCTCCAGATATACGTTTTGATGAATTGCTTCCTTACTTCCAAGCTTGTATTTCCAGCTGTTAGTAGATTCTTCTTTTGATAGAATGCCCTCTTTGCCTGGGCTATTCTACTCACTATTTCTTTCTTGCTTCGTCCATCGTTGGTTACTCTGCTTCCCAGGTAACAGAACTCTTTCACCTCTTCAAGTTTCTGTTTTCCTAGTTTAACGTCCAGTGACGTAACCAGTGACGTAACCTTTTAAAAAGAAGGCATTTTCGGCTAATTTTCCATATATTCTAGGCCAGAAATACAGGGCATCCCTAATTTCTTGTTCTTTGGCCAATTTTAAGCCAAGTATTACGGGTCCCCGGACGTAAAAGTGCGAAGTGGAAATAGTCACGAACACATTTCAACGTAGGTAAATCGAGCGAAAAAAGCAATAAAACATAAATTGAACTTTAATGTTTTAAATGAAGATAACTATGTAGCCTTAAAAAATGCAGTGACGACAATAACTGTTGAAAAATGCGAAGAGTTGGCTGTGCTCTGGGTAGCGACGGCTTAGTTTTCTCGAAATTTTCTGGTATTCTAGCATCTAAGAGCAATCACATAAGAATTATCATCATGTTTACTACTTCGAGTACCAAAATAAGTGATGCATGGAATTCATTCAGTCATCTATAATTTGCCTATTATAGTTAACGCATGGTCTCCTAACACTCGCTCAAATTTTGAAATTTACTCTTTAACTGCGTCCAACTAGCGAAGAGAAAGTGTACAGCAATCTTGTAAGATTAATGATGGGTAAATGCTAGCAGGTAATTTTATTGAGATTTACTTAAAGATAAATTAAAATGGTCTCAGTCTTATACCTTCGGCATGATATTGATATTATGAATACAGCTTAAACTCCCAGACACAGCGAAAAAAGCAGTCGTGCATTGTATCATTAGCAAAAAAAAGCCACATGAAAGACTCTACCGCGTCATTAATCACGTCCTCATTCCAGTTGGAAGATAAATCGTGAAGAGACTCAATTGAAGGACAGACGTCATCCTTTGCAAAAAATTGTTTGTGGTTTTATAAGATATTTCTATGACTTGTGACTCGAATATATATGAAAATGAGATAGAGGTTCAGCAGTAACTCATGCACATGATATCCAGTCTATGGAATGTGAATATATTTTCCTGATCGGGTAATTTTTGTTACCAAGTAAAAAATGAAACCTTTCTTGACAAATAAGAGTAGCATCCTTGCCAGGTGTGACGGGCATGGGTGCCACAGCCGGCATCAAGTTTTAAAATAATCATGTATTGTTTATCTCATACATAAAACTTGTTGCTTAAACCGCTTGTAATTTGCGAAAAATTGAAGAATCTAAATGCTATAGGAGTAATTAAGAAGTACCAACAGCATTACAAATCACAAAAGTGAATGAACGTGAATTTGCTCTAAGTTGACAGAAAATTATGCAACGAGGCTCGATTCTAGCATTCCCTCTTTGCGAGAAAAGTAGAGTTTCCTATCAGATTCCTAATCCAATCCATCGTAAATAAATGGCAGATAATTGCCTTTAGAGATTCGCATTTATGTGGCTTTATTAATGTCGTGACCGGAGATTTGAGTCGAAACTAACACAAGTCACTTTTTTAATTTAAAAAAAACTATAAAGTTTGAACGATCCATAAATATTATATCATTAACTAACCACATACTAAAAAACCTCAACGAGAAACGCCACAAATCACCAGCATGAGAACACACGGGTAACCAAATAAACGAATGCAAATGTATGCGATACGCAGGTAAGCTCCTTCACGGGAGAGTAGCTTCACGGTTTTCGACCGATAGCGCTCGGTAGGGAGTCAGGCTTGGGGATGATACTCCTATCCATTACACTTCCCCAACATTAACCTGCGTCTGAAATCGGGAGAAGTTAGCAATTAGTCATCTCCCATTAGTCATCGAAGTCACCTAAAACTCTCGATGGCTAAAAAAATCCACCCTTAGCAACAACTGTGCCGATGAACCTTATCTTTCATTGAAGCTAACACGCATTTCACGGTCGAAGAATTACGCCAAAATTATGTTTCCAATTATTTTTTCAAGGATACTTTTTATACGAATTCGCTCGCTAAGAGAACAATTTTCGGAATTTAAAATAAATTATTGTTTTTCCAAAATTATTCCCCGAATATCCATATTTTGAGAAGAAATTTCGTCGGTGTTCCAGTCGGCTTGTTTTGGCCAGAGGAAGCCGACTGGATATGGACTGGACAGATAATAGATAATATCTTAAAATATGGATAATCACAGGAAGAGGTCTGAAATAAATAATTCACAACAACGACTCAGCGAAAGCCTTCCAGCGATAATGTCTGTGGGAAGTCATAAAAAAAGAGGCGGCCATTCCTACTACGAATTCCAGCATGGTATTACAAACGGATGAACTTGTTACAAGGTGTATATGAGAGGACCTTTCTTTTTACAGATTTTACTTGTTGTTCCCTATTGATGACGCAAACAATTGATGACTAAATTCGGTGGGGAAAAAGCAAGTTCAGCCACATTCGTAGGCACGGATTTACGGGCTTGCTACTCGCGAAACTCTCGAAAGAAGTTGATTTTGCACACCGTAAAAGTTAAGGCAGTAGGATGAATAACGGAATGCATTTTTAAAATTCGCTAAACCATATTCACCAAACAGACATGAGAAAGTGCGCAAGCAAGAACCAAATACGAAATTTCAAAAGGTTAAATTCGCACCAGATTTTAGGGATGCCACCCACTTCCAGAGGAATCAAATTAATTAATACTTCCCCTAAATATCATTAGGAATATTACCTAATGCCGCTGCGACGAAATTTGACCACGATTTCATTGTTATTTGTGTTTTAATGCACACACACAGTTCTTAAGAGACCGTATAAAACTCAATGTTTTGTGCCGAGGAGGTAGGGTCTAATCCTTCCCATGCACCCCCATTCTGGCTTCATTGTCACCAGTAGGGTAGCATGCGTATGTCCCCTCTAGTACATTCTAACCTCCTCGAATAAACGATGCCTAAAAATGGACACACATCAAGATGGTTTCCTCCCAGTGAATACAGCATTTAGGCAACTAATGAGCTGATAGCAGAATTCCACAGAAAAATAAGTCAACCTAACCGGGACTCGAACCCGGAACTCCCTGATTTCCGGCTAGGCATTGCGCCAATTGAGCTATCAAAGCTTCCTTCCTGGCTTGCCGTACAAGCATGTACGGCACCCCCGCCGGCAACATCTTTACTTACAAGGCCTCTAGAAAGCCATACGGGAAAATGAAGCCTTGATAGCTCTATTGGCAGAGTACCTACCTGGCCGGAAATCAGGGGTTCCTGGTTCGAATCCCGGTCAAAGTGGATTTTTTTTTCTCTGTGGAAAGTCTGGTATTGTACATTCCACAGTGGCGTACGCAGGATTTCCTTCTGGGGGGGGGGGGTTTCATTAATATTTACGTACACAATCATAAAATGACATAAAATGCAGGTTGCAGCAATCATAAGTTCAGTCGCTCCGTTGTAGAAAACGGTGACAACCAATTGCAAACCAGTTGAGCTTCAAAACAGTTGACCAACTCGCGTCATTTTATAGTCGGGCCGTGTATGGCGGGCCTAATAATCTAACCATACAGGAGATCGAACCTCGTTGCGGGTAGAGCGTAGGACATTTTGCCAAGCGAAGAACGTGATCTTATTTTGAACGTGATCAGGGGTAAAGAGTGGGTTGAGTGTTAAACATATACCAAGCGATAGAAGGGATAATTTACGAATTCAGGTAAACATGTTTTTGGGTGGGGTTTAACCTATAAACCCCCCTCCCCTCCTTCTACCCCCCCCCCTAATGTACGGCACTGGCATTCCAGCGAATGACTCCACTAAGGTATTCGCGACCAGTTCGCAATCCTTAAAAACTATTTCGGACACGGCTTAAAGTCCACTTTACGTCTCGCAACTTCCACTGGCCTTCATGCAATACAAAACATTAATTCCGTTCTTATTCCGTCCCCACATTACTAACATCCTCCCCTCTAAAGGACTCCATCACCTCTCAAAAAGCCCATTAACACTTTCTCATCCATGTTTCCTCCCCACGCAGCTATCCTTCTCAATTCCAATACAGCATAAATATTATTCATATATCTAAACAAAAACAAACCACACACTAGGCGATAATTTTCTACTCATAATCCACTCCCCAGGGATATCTCGCTAATAATCACTAAAGTGGAGAAAAAAAATCACCCCGGCACACCAGAAGTTCTACAATTGCGACACTCATTCTCGCTGTGAAAGAGGTCTGGGGCCGCACCCGCCAGCCGGAAAACAGCGCCGCCCTCTCGAATTGTATACATACACTACCAATAATGCGACGGTGGGCCTACGCGACCGCAGGGCATACAGCTTTGACGCCCGGGTCCATCTTCATAGTCATCGACATTTGAGATCGAATACGAGTAAAAACAGTTCGGCTTCATGCACATTGATTAACACCCCTCATCTACAGTCTATGGCTGCACAAGGATATCTATTAATCTACGGAATTAAATCTAGGATTCACATAATGGTTTCCTTAAATCTGTGAATTTATGACATTTTTATTTTAAAAAACCTGAGATATTATAAAAAAGATATATATCAAAAATAAAACTATTAAGTATCTAAGTTACACTTTAAATTCTGCTATAAACAAACGTTAAGATTGATTATATTTAAAAATGAAATACGAACAGCCTATTATGATAGCTATATATAATACACCAATGATTATCATTATCAATACTGTGACAGAAATTAGAACTAAAAATGAGGAAAAATTAATTAATGGCTTTTTTCCTTAAGTGTACTTACTTAAGTGTAAAACAGAACCTTAAAGAATTAACTCGGAACATTTTTTCTTTAAAAAAAACGGGAAGAATGAGAAACCTATATTAAGCGTAATGCAAGCTGCTACCATGGGTCCAGGTAAAACTATTTCCCAACATTTGCAATGCAAAACCGAAAGTATGTGCAACGAATTTATTGTTAGTGCACATCTTAGTCAGAAAATATATCCATAGATGAGTTTCGTAAAGTTATTTTGAGTTTCAAAACGAGCATGAGGTAATTTCCCTCACAAAAGAGAAGTTTCTTAGACCAAGCATGTCTAATGAACGAGGAAATGGGATTCTGCCACTTGATAAGTTATCTCGAAAACTTCACAGAAGGATATCACTTTAAAACTGCTGCAGTGCTAGGGAAGCCGAATAGCCGAAACTCTGCGAATAACTCACATTTTCAGCTATTCGGAAACTTCCAGATACTTATGCTCATTTCGAGAAACTTTAATCTCCCACGTTCGAAAAAACGAGTGTTCCCTCAAAGCATAAATAATTTCTGCCTAAGCCTTTCGTAGAAAGGCTCTATCGGACGGTTTGAACATACCACGGTATCATTTCATTCAATACGCTTTTTCGGTCTACGTTGAAGGGCCATTTCGATAAACTCTATCAGGCATCCGCAATGACACACTGACGCATTAAAAAAAAATATTTTCGCAGGCCTGGCTTTAAAATGCCTTAATTTTAACCGTAGCACTGACACTTAGTTAGCATCGTGGTCATATATCTACATAATACCCTGTAAGCCACCAAGAAAGTGTGTGGCACGGGGTTGAATTCACGCTAAATATGCATTACATATTATGCATAAAAAGTATTAGAAATAATATACTAGTGAATACTTCATAATTTAAAAAAGATAAAAATAGCAAGCAAGCATGCTAAAACATGGTGTTATTTAGGTTAGCCTAAAGTCCTTATACTAACATGAAACTAGATTTTGAATCTGTACGTTCGGCAATCAATTGCTCTAATTTTGTGATTATGCTCCAGTCTACAATAGTACGTTGGCGTTCACAAAATATTTTTAACGTCATCAGTGAAAATATTATTCTGGAATTTATTTAAGAGATTAAGTCTAAATTTCAACCCACGGCGTGACAATGATTCCCTTTTAATTCATTAAATAGACTGGTTACTATAGACTGGCTAATATAGTTATCATACCGTCCTTTTATAAATCTTGCCGATCTTCACTGCACACGTTCAAGTTCATTATTTAGGCCTATTCCGTATGGATCCCATATACTGGCAGCGTATTCCAAATGAGGTCTAACAAGGGAAAGATGTACGGGTTACATACAACTGATTATATGTGAACACGGCGGGATAGTAAGTTAGTACGCAAGCGTGAGCACCGAACGACAAGAAGTAGCATTCATGACAGTACTCACGACACGGGGATGTTCAACTAGAGATAACAAAACGCGTGTATAACTCGCTGAGCAAACTAAAAAGGGCTGGAGGATGCACCAATAGAGAAATTAGTTTTTCCCCCTACAGCGTCTTCGATTGGTGAATTAGTCCGACCAACCCGTGGACCTGACTCAGCTCCAACTGTTGGAGAACGCGAAGGAAACGGGTCGGAGCGGATTATTTTAAGCCGCTGTAAGCACAGCGTAAAAGTTAGTTGCGTGACATCAAGCAGGTGATTAAAATTCAATGAAACGGTCGAGCTCTATGGCCTTAAAACGCTAATAACGGAAGGAAAACTGCAATGGTCGTAATATTTAACACACCCAACGTGGTGAAGAAGAAAGAAATAACATTATAATCGATGGCCATCACTATAGTCATGACTATTGATTATAGCGTAATATTCGTGGAGAAGAAATAACATTATAATCAATTGTCTCCTCCTAAGATTGGTTTTAACCAGCTCTGCACTCGATTCTTCCATCAGTTAACCTCTTCATACTGAAATAATTTTTCTCCTTTACATCCTTCCCTAATTTCCCCATATACCTCACACAAGGTCTTCAAATAGGTACCGGGAGTTATGTGGAGAGAACTCCGAGTTCAGTACTCCGTTTGTCGGATAGGACGTTAAACCGTGGACTCTCGGTGTCTCACGTTAATATCAGGCTGAGGTCAACGCCAGGTTTCTCTTTACTCCTCCTTGAAATAAATCTACCGATATCCGATTGCCCACCAATTCTTAATAACGCAAATGACCTTAGGATATTGGTCGCCTTCCCCGAATAACTACTAATACGAGGCCTTCATTTGCAATTCTTCCCTTTCACTTTTACCTCGAAGACGTCTTCTATAGATCACGTCTCAACATATGACTCATGATTAAGGCTGTCCCGAGAATCGGGCTGATGTGGCGTCTTAGAGTACTGGCTTTTCTTCATGAGGGCTCGGGTTCGAATCCGGGAGATGGCAGAGATTTTTCTCTGATATTCCGGGCACCATACTTGACTTTTATGTGAGAGCACTTCAATTTCAGCACTCTGTCCATCGGATGGGACGTTAAACCGTGGAATTCTTGGCACCATTCGCTTAACTAGCTAATGAAATGTGTCGCCCCAGGCCAAAATTTGGTAGTAATTTACGCATCGACGGAGATTTCCCTAGGAGAAGCGTACTTCACCGAGACGGAGAACGGCGTACTTCCGCGAGGGACCTGGGAAGCGGAGAGTGGTCGTAAAGACATCCCACGGAATAAAATGTACCTGCTTTATCCACACAGAGGCCCATCCAAATACACATACGCCCAACTGCACCTTTATTAGGGTTTACGCTTTGGAATAAAAGTCCGTGAGACTTCATTTTGATACAAAACAGGAAATTTCGGGAGAAATTTTGTCGTAATTTTCCAAACAATTCATACAGTTTTCCATTTTATGCACCACTGAAAATTGCGATCATAACATCTTGAAGTACATTACTACACAATGCACAAAAATACTGTAAGACACGTGAGTTTAAAAAAAATTAAACAGAGAAAAAATATTTTTTTTTTATGCTTATAAGGAATGATTTATGACTCGTGTGAATATTTTATCAATTTAGGATAAGCATGGATCTCTGCGCAGGATTGTTAGCACCCATGTCTTCTTGCCACTTAATTTACGATATATCAATTTAAATAATCAGTAAAACAAAGGCTCCTACAATGGGACAGTGTGGTAACCTAGGCGAGCACAAAAATGCGAAAACTAATCACAGATTCATGGACCTTTACGCGGAAGACCCTCGTACGAAACGAATTGCATCGCGGAAGACGAACAAAAGTTTAATAAAATGAATGACTAAAGATTCTGTTAACAGAATGATTTTCGAGTGTGGAAAAGAAATTCTCTATTTATTTAATAAATATTCGTTAATTTTTTACCGAGAAAATTCATGAAAGCGAAACTTAAAGTCTCCCATCAAAGATTTTGTAGCGTTGGATAAGGATTGATTTCATCCAGACATAAGTTTATTTTTGCAAAAGGGGTTGGCACATCCTTTATTACCAACTACTTTTTACGACTGTCAGTCCATTACTGGAGCAAATGAATCTTATTTTTCCTGACCTGATTTTGGATAAATTGCATCAGCAAATTTCTTAAATTATAGGGAGTTCATAAAATCTGTGACAATGGTAAATTTTGTTTTCCCCTAACATTTGCATACGCTAACAAGAAACAATTTTTTCAAGTTCATGCATTAATTGTACTGGGGCGGGAACTATGCTGTGGCTGGCATTGAAATTGCGCATAAAATTTATAATTTGTTATATCTATATTTTATTATCCAATTAATAGTGTATCACAGTTAACAAAACTCTAAGTTTACAAAACGCAAAAACAATATATTTAGAACGAAGTGAAATCTAACTCAAGATCAAAGAAATTTAATATTATTTTAGAATATAGACTATAGCAATTTTCAAATGTTTCCACTTTAAATTTTATCCACTTCGGCCATGATGACGGTTTGAACATGGAATCGATTTGACACTTCACTACCATGTGAAACTAATAATTGAGCCCCCTTTGTAATAGGAGAATAAGCTAAAAAAAACCTCAGGCAGGAAAACTGTTGATCCCTGACTCATCAGACTAGTATCAACAGAGTCTGCAAAACATAAATACTTCAAGAGATAGTTCGATCAAAGGATACCAAGCGCATACTCAACTTATCTTTATTTCAAATATACCGATATATTTTCCAAATGCTATTTTAACGATATTTCCATAACCCTTCTTAACATTTTGTTGAGGTTCTTCTGGTTAGACATCTATGGGTTAAGCGGCATTTATCGTAGCTCCATGATGCATAAAGTCGTAAATCAAGAAAAGAATGCGGTACCATCCGATGACGTAACATATAACTTCGTGGTGGCAAGAACATATTATTCACTATCTTCGACATTTTTGGCACGCTTGGAAGCCTTTGAAATAAAAATCATTGAAAATCTTAATTCGATTCTCATCTATTCTAGTTATAAAAGACGACCAATCACTTTGCGAAAAATCACCCGATAATACTACCATTGTTTCCACTTGGCAGTTCCATAAGAGTTCCTATGACTAATTTTAAGCCTGCTTTAACCCTGAATCTGCAGAAAATATTCTTTTATTATTCAGAAAGTGTTGTTCTTGATGGCGTAATAAAGGAATAAAATTCTCACAAGGTGAGGGAAGGGTTCCTCCTAAATCGATCTCTGATGCAAATTGTATCGAATGACGATTAAGCCCACAGTTTTGGGTACCTAATGGTCATTTCCTCCCTCAAACTTGGGAAAAATTATTTCCAGTGGGAGTAATTAAAAACCAGTATCATCTTCAGTGGTTACTTTCGCGATTTCTTTGTAACAGTAGGTATCTCTTGATTCCTCCGAAAATTAAAAAAAAAAATATTATCCACCCTTTAGTAATTTCGTACCCCCCAGCCTGAATACTTACAGAGCAAAATCATTCCGGGTGTTTCTTGATAATAGCAAAGTAAATTCTCAACGGAAAATGGACTGAACACGCACTAACTCGGACAGGGTTTACATTATGCAAGATCGACAGAAATTTATCTAATACCGAATCGCGCACCTCCCGATTTTTCATGACTAACGCTCTATTTTCCCGCTAGATTTTTCCACCTAAATCGATCTCTGATGCAAATTGTATCGAGTGACGATTAAGCCCACAGTTTTGGGTACCTAATGGTCATTTCCTCCCTCAAACTTGGGAAAAATTATTTCCAGTGGGAGTAATTAAAAACCAGTATTATCTTCAGTGGTTACTTTCGCGATTTCTTTGTAACAGTATCTGTTGATTCTTCAAAAAAAAAAAAAATATTATCCACCCTATCCCACCTCCTCACAACAGCAAAAGTGCCTATTTTACTCTCACAGGAAACCCCATATCTGCTCTGAAAGTGCATTTACCATGACAAGTAATAGCGGCACATTGCGAGCCACTCATTCCCAGCTACCAAATTTCCTGCGTTTTTAAACGATTATAAATTTTACTCACGTTAATTTCGGAGCATAACATTTCGGGTAATGGAGAGCAAGAGGCCAACGTCAAGGATATACGATCTTACGAACTTTTCCACGCGTGAGATCCCTGAAACAATACATACAAGCGAGTGAGCTTCTTACTCACACGTAAGAATACCTAATCATCCCTTTTCTCGATAAAGTTATGAATCGCAGACTTTGAGCCCACTTAGCTGGCGAGCTGATAATAAAACGGCAGAAAAGGGACAAGGGAATAATGAAGACGGGTGAAGATTGACGACTAATGTATTCACTCTGCAAATTTAACCCCCGGACTCGCCTAAGGAACCAAACCTCATCTGCGCAGCGGCCCGTGGTGCCTCGTACGGACGGCTGCTCGTTTACACCGGAAATGACGCGAGGCTTCATACGGGCAGCTATGGGAAGTTGATTTTCACCAAGTACAACTTTCCACCCCCTTACTACGAATCATAGTAAAAATCACGCCGGTGCCCCTGGGGACACTGTTTTATAGATAACGATTAATACATCCCCGCAATAAATTCCATGACATGACTCATTTACGTGGCAGTAGATTTACATCACCATAAACAATCAGGTAAATGGTGGCGGTGGGTTGGTTTATATCCAATCGGAGTATATTAAAAGTTGGTAAATTACATATCTGAATGCCTGATGTTTACTATTCTACCTGCATTCGTGCGAAAACAAGGCGAGGGATGGAAAAGCTTCTTCGGAAATTTACCCGTGGTTGTAGGTTCATACAGGTACCTATCATTCGATAAAGGGTTCATATTTCCTTCCTCTTTCAAAATAAACTTTATCATTCAAAGGTATTTCTCACTCCGATTTTAGACTTTTGTCCAGCCAGGCAACTTCTTACGTCCATTGCTGGAGGGTGGGACGTCTCCGACACGACGCAATCCGAATGACACACCTGCCCACACAAAGAGGAGTCCTCGCACGGTTGCTGTGCTGGCCAGAGATCTGGGCCTACCAACGCCTTTCGGGTCCTGGTTCAATACCCGGAGGACTCGAGAATTTCTCAATGGCATCTCGATCCCAAACACCTCAGTCCGTCCGTAACGAAAGTTTACACAGGTGTCATTACAAGTGGCGACTGGTAGTTACGGCAATTTGAACCGTCAAAGGTGGATTCAGAGAAAGAGGGAAACCCAGCGTCGGAACCAGCGTGATCTTAACGAACGCCGTCAAGGGGACTACAGTTTGACGTCCCATGCATAGAAAGGGGTTCTTAATTTCTTAAGTTCTATCCACACAGCACTCAAGTAGGAATTAAAAGTACACCACGGAAAATTCGGTTTGCACGGGGTTTCGAACAAGGGCCCTCGTTATGGAAGGTCGAAACTCAAGTGACAACATCAACCCGATTCTCTCGATAGCGTTGCAGCTCATCGACAACTTTACTATACGTCATGATCACCTTATAGCTTGAAGTCGGTAGGGTATTCAAGGGTGGGTTCACAAGTCTTTCGCTTTGTCGCTAGCATTATCAATACTACGAACTATTTTAAGAGCGCACTGATAGCAGTAACCTTGCCAATAACTTGTTTTACCAGTTGAGATTCGTGAAATGAAGTACCAGACAAAATTTGAGGAAACAAAAGCAATTATGCTTTCATTCTCCTGAACAAAATTAAAACATTACCATAACGCTTGCGCGCATGCAATTAAGATCCGTAATCGAGCCACGGGTAGTAACACGCCGGCAAGGATGCTATTCTCAGTAGCAATAAATACTTTTTTTACAAGAGCAACAAGGAAAAATAACGATAACGCAAGAGCGCGCGTTATGAAGATCCGTGATTGAGTCCCAGGTCTCTAGCCATAACACCAAGCCGATACCCCCAATCGTCGCACATAAAGAGCCTACAGTCTACTTAACCACATCATTGGAGAACACTTGGGCGCAAACCCGACTACGACTCCACTCCCTCTCAAGCGCTTTCGAGAGCGGAACTAACCACGAATAACATACCGAGTGAATGAGACTGTCTGACGTCGCCGGCGCGGAAATGCTTTCCGACGACGAGGAGTGCCACAACCCCCTCCCCCACCCCCCTCCTCCACTCCGTCTACCCCTGCGAAGGAACAACGCTGCCCACAGGGCGAGAAGAGAGGGGAAGATATACACCCACCCACCCCAAACCCCTCTTATAACCGCCTCCACCGGAACACACACTCACGGGAGAGACGGGACGCGAAATAGCGCGAGCCAAGGTTTTATGGAAGGGATTGGGGGGGTGGTTTCGGGGAAAGGGGGATGGGTTAGGGAAAGGTGGGGGGGGGCACGAGACGACATCTGCGCAGCGAGACGCAACAATCGGTCCCTTCGCGACAAAGGCGGATACGTCGGCGACGTCTTCCTCTCGTGCCGCGGCGAGCGGACACGACGGACACACCGCGCTACTCCACCTGGCGCAAAACTACTTCGTGAGCCGCCATTGCTGTGTGATGGGATGAGCACGAGCGGGGGCAACGGATTTAGACGTTGACGCACGAGGACGGTGTGGTCGGCGTGCAGTGGGACAAGGAGGGTACTCACACTTGATGAGCACGATTCCATCCCGTGGACCTTGGTCGCCGTCAGCACCAGCGGTCGCCATGACCGCCGTGACATGGCCGACGACAGCGACGGACCCGAAGGTGGCTATGTAAACGATGGACGAAGCGCGTGACGAAGTCGGCGGCGTCGGCGGTGCACACGGACGGACCAGCCGACCATCGGCTGGATCACACGGGCGGGTAGACACGGACCGCCTCCCAGCCCGCCGGTGGCGCGATCTCGTGGCTCGAGATTGAACGACGTAGGATGGAGAGTGGACCGAGTTGTTCGCGTGCCAGCAAAGTGGCGGCGCTGCCAACGCGAGCGCCCGCCAAAATATCATCCGCGGTAATGATATGCCAAGTAGGGCGCCTCACGATTAGGGATCTCGGCATCGATGTTCACTCACTCCTATGAGTTATTGGTGATCGATAATTCACGATTCAGTTCATCATCATTATGAGTAAAACATACTAAGATTGGTTCGGCGCAGCTCTCCGTTGAATTCTGTTATCAGCTAACCTCTTCAAAACTACAAATTTCTCTTTCACATTCTTTTAATAACTTGCGCTATATTTCAACGCGAATTTTGCGACGGTATTGAAATTATCATACTTATAAGGAGATACTCTTGTGAAACCGTTATGTCTACTCATATCTTAAGATGACCTTTATAGTACCGTGAAAAGGTACAATGGCGAGGATGAATGTTAAATGTAAACATTCCTAAATATGACCCAAAAAGACTTTCATGCTTAAGAGTTTCAAATAGGTGTTTACAGTTTTATTCAAAAATATAAAGAGAAAAGTTATAATTAACATTAACAATCACCGAATTACCTCGAATCAATCAAAGTTTACCTCCCCTATGGGTAAGCGAAATAAGCAATCCAATAACTATTCCATTTAGAAATATATTATCTTTAGGTACTACGTTAAGGCAAAGACTAAATTTTAAGGTTAGATGTACATCATAAAAATCATTTGGAAGAAAAATTAAATTCAACCCCATGAGATGAATTCTTTTAATTCTCTACGCTTTTGAGAGGGTTTCATGCAAAACTGTGAGAAAGTGCGCGAATCTGAGGAATCTCTAGTATCTAAATCTTACGGGTGACTTAAGCAAGGGGTCAACGATGATCCAAGTAAATGCTAATTACAATTTACTTAAATGTAGTAACTCAGTAACATAAATACTCTAAGAACTTTACACACGCTATTCAATATTTTAAAAAGGATATTTTAAACGTCACATTATTTAGACAATTTCATATATATAATACGTAGGTAATACAAATTTTCCATATTTTTCGACCTCTCTTCCTTCCCTATAACGCTCCGTAACATTTTCTAAGGCAACCCTGCTAAATTAGGCATCGTTGCCAAAGAACCTTCCCTTTTTGTGCATGATAATACAGATATGCTTTATAAACACCTAATGTATTTCTAAATACTATCAATTAAACACTAATTATTGAGCTCAATCAATATTATATAGACAAGGAATGATTTGATGTATCTTCCGCTCAACGTAACGGAAAGATAACCGCCCCTCTCCCTGTCGACAACCCATCGTAACAGATGGCCCTACTCCCCTTCGTTTAAGTGCAGTATAATTTATGGATGGTAATATATCAGTATATAAATATCTATTGAGATACTACGCTCAGATAATATGTTAAAGATAATCAAAGACATGATCCTTTTAATAAATTAAACCAATCTGCAGGGCTGGTCCCCGCGTGACTATGGATTCGGTTGAGCCTAAGGAAAAGAAAGATGTCCTTACTCCTATGCGGATCAAAGGGAACGAATGAAAAAAGAAAATCCAACATTGCGGGGAGTCTCTCGATTAATCCTGGAGAGTTGGTTGTCTGTTGCCCGAATTTTCAAATTTTAAAAATTCAAATCAATTAGTTTTTGAGCGTTTTACTCTTAAGTATCGCACATAGCACACGTCTACTTTTAGTATCCTGCATAAGTGACCTCTCACTCACCCTTGTGATGCGGAGCGAACCGGCGCCAGCCGCCCTTGAACAGTGCCCGGCCCTTGGGCTTGGGCGCGGCGTGCGTCCAGCAGGGGGGCAGCAGGTCGTCCCCGATCGGAGGGGGCGGCGGGGGCGTGCCCCTGGAGCGAGTCAGGGGCGGCATGGGGCGACCCCCGCGCCCGGACACCACGGAACCGGAGGAGCCGCTGTGGAAGCCGCTATCGCCGCAGGCGTCGGCCACCGGCGTCCCCAGGAGGCGCTGCTGCTCCTCTTCCATCCGGTCGTCCAAGTCCTCTTCCGCCGACGGCGGGCCGCACCTGCTCGCCGAGGAAGGGGAGAGGGGAGTGCCCTTGATGACTCTTCACCATTACCAACGGACACAACGTCATACGCTAGGTTGCGACCGACAGATCACGTTATTCGCGCTATGTCAGGATAGGTGAATGATTGTTTATCGGCGGGACTTTATAGGGAACGAAGGAAGGGTGGAGAGAAACCCGGCGATGAGCCTCCTCTTAACGAAAGGCGCCAAGAAAACATCCCCAATACCTCCCATCCCAAGGTACTGAACTCGAATGCTCTCCATAAAGCACTCCAGCACGGACCAGTAAACCAATTAAAATTCTTTGTAACTTCCAGGATTCGAAGCAGGGTTGGGGAGAAAGTACTCAAGCCGCCACACTAGTGATGGGAAATATGACTCTTTTAGATGAGCTGACTCATGACTCAACACTTCAGCTCGCTCCGAGTGACTCCCTTAGGAGTCATTTAGAATAGGAGGGGAGAGTAAGGGGAAGAGAGAGAGAGAGTCGTTTGGAGTGGGAGGGTAGGAAAGGAAAGAGGGCGGCCACAATAAAAATGGCTTTTTAGCGGTAATATTAGCTACAAATATTCATTTAGAAACAATAGCACATCATATATAGAAATCGTAAACTTTTTTTTACTTAGCATTTAGAATTAGCATTTAAAAACGAAATCTGCGACGCTTTCCTCCCCGTCAGTTTCTTTCTCCTATCAGTAACAATTTGGCCTGCTTTATATTTCATTAGGCATTAATTTTATTATTGCCCCAACATCAAATTCTCAATAGAACTCATGGAAACATATCCTGTTACTCGATCGAAAATAACTCCCTTTACCACAGCCATTACTCCATGAGATGAAGCCTCTTTAGAGCTGTGAGCTCAAAGACTCCATTGAGCAGTGAGTTCGAAGACGCTTTCGAGCGTTCGTAGCGAGCTGCGTGTGGTGATGGCGGAGGTAGTCGTGACTCACTTTATACGGCTCTCATGACTCTCAGCTCAATGTACAGAGGCGCTCTTTCGAGCTGACTCGCTCTCACATTGCCCATCACTACGCCACGCCAACCCGATCCCCCACCATTATCGCATGGTTCTCATATATTTCTAATCTACTCACATGGTCTGTCCATTTCATCGAAAAAAACGAGACATATAAAATACATAGCGTGACAAAACAGAAGTTCCAATAAAAACTTAAGAAAAGAGAAGACAGCTGAAAACTTCCAGAAAGAAGACTGGAGGGTCTAATCGGCCACATCTTCACACACGCTGAAGACAATCGTGGAGGAAACAGTGTATGGGAATGAAAACAAAGCATCACCTCTTAGGGGATACTCGGGGAAAGCGGTGAAGGACATAAAAGTAAAATAAAAGAATCATGCCACTACAAGCCGACAGAAGAATGGGAAGTTGCGCCACCCAAATTTTAGCTTTGATGACTTGTGACGATGTTGTTACTGAATTCGACGAAAAGAATTATTACTTCATTGGTTTCATGTAATCGTTGCGTGATCATATAACTGACAAAAATTTTTCTCATATTAACAAGGTTTTCCCTGAATCCACTTCTAGCTCTTTTATTTTGATAAGACTGATTTACAGCCTCAGTCTACCATAGGGCTCCTCATTCTTGATATTCCCCTCCCACCCTAGGGTCACTCCCTCTACTTCCCTCCCCTACAATTCAGGTTGTTGCTACGCCCCTACCTCTGATGCTCCCCAGGGGGGTTGCGATTGCAACCATCGGGATTATCTCGAATAGGTAACCAAGGAGTCACGTGGTATAAACACGAAAGGTTCGCAAATTTTGTGTATTAAAACCGCTGATTACAACCTCATTCATTGTTTGCACTTGTGTTTTATCTCATCTGGGGGCTCTATAGTCGAGATAGATGAGAAAAACTGAAGAGAAAACAATTAATGATATTGTAACGAGCGATTCAGACACCAAATTTGCGAACCATTCGAGTTTTTACCAACTCCTTGGTTCCCTATTCGAGGTAATCCCGACGGTTTCAAACACACAACCCCGGGTCACTAACGTTTCCTCATTCCCCATTCATAAGTTCATCGACGACCCCATATTCCACCCCTACAGCTGGCTGTTTTTATTTGCATACGATATAGCACTCCATTCTTAATTCCAGTAATCATATAGTCGCCGCAAAAATATCCAGGGTAACTTCGGCATGGAGGTCTCGACAAATACATGAGAACTAACAATAAACCCGTCAAAATGCTTATTACTTACACTCTCGAGGATGATGAAAACGGTCATCTTCGCAACTTTATTATGTTTACACTCTCGAGGATGATGAACACTGTCATCTTCGTAACTTTATTATGGTTATACCCAATTGCAGCATTTTCACACAGAAAAAAATCCACCCTTGAACCCGGGCTCATAATAGGAAATCAAAGGGTTCCGGGTTCGAGCCCCGGTCAGGGTGAATTTTTTTCTTTATGGAAATTATACTATTTTTTATTTCAGCGGGTGACTTCGCTAAGGTTATTCGCGGTTAGTTCGCAATCCCTGAAATGGCTATACCCTATTTTTCCAAGGCGTCCACCTGAACCACAATCTCACGAGGAAAGCAAATCAACTACTCCTGCATCCACTGTTACTCGACAAAAGGTCGTCATTAACAAGAGGGCTTAAGCGGAGATACTAATGTAAAATATTTGCGATTTTTCCTATCGGGATTTATTCCGCGTTTGTTCATTTCCTGGAAATATTTCGCCACAGCTCCTGCTGGCTTCATCAGGTATGCTAGAGTGTCGATGCCTTGTTCATCTCACGTCTTACATGGATTATCTGATTTGTTTTCTGAATTTTCACATTTGTAAATCCGTTTCAAATTGTTGTTGAGTGCATAGCCGTTTAGACAGATATAAACTCAACAACACTTCTATGTGGATTTTTCGAATTTGAAAGTTCGGACAACAATGCCTACTAATAAATACTGCCCATAAAAGACGTGAGATAAACAATAGACCGACACTTTAGCAACCTGAGGAAGCCAGCAATAACAAACGCGGAATAAAAAAAATACTTCAAAAAGTCTTCATCGCTCAAAAAAAAGCTTATTCAAATCGATATTCTTAAATGAACCACGTGTGGCCTGAGGGGAAACCATTTACACTCAGCTCAATAAACTATAAAGACAGCTGAATATAATCCAATCAAATAATGAGAATTCCCCACGGTTGGTTCACGATTACTGCATAGTTTCCATTCGTAAAAATTCCTTCCCCAGCGAACCATCCCCCTCCAACTATTAAGAATCAGTTCCAAAAACTCTTGTGCTTCCTTCAAAACACTCCTATTGATCTGATGATTGATTGGACGATTTAATTACATTGATTAAACACTCCTGTTGACTGCCCCAACAGACAATGGGAAGAAACCACCTTTCGAACAACTCCTCACAGGATTTACGATCATCACCTCACTTCAGTACAATCAAGACACACTTCATCCTACAGTTCGATCATGTAAACTAGTCAACGTTCTATATCAATACTGAAAAAAAGATTTTCTTAAATCAAGAGGCTTGATTTAAGAGTAGATCCCACTTAAATAGGTGCCCAGTATATTTTCTTAATTTAAGAGGGGATCCCACTAGAGTGGTAGCCACAAGAAAAATATTCTTAAATTAAGAATATTCTCTTAACATCGAATATCGTCCTGTATTCTTAAATTAAGAATACCCCTTTGGGAGATAAGTATCCCAGATAGCACAATTGTGCAAAGGAGCTGTACCCATGTACCTAGCGAAAGATATTAGTTTTCACAAAAATAATCACTACTTGCATGAGTACACCTATAGTATAAAAATTTAAAAAGAAAATGATTGCTACAAATTTACCTGCATTTTTAATGCACAAGTTATAATTCTTAACCATTTATGCACACGAGTATGCTTACCCTACCTATCGTATCAACTTAATCTAATCGACCTGACGAACTACTTTTGACGACGGTTACCTAGCGCTTCTCCGTTAACTAATGACTGATGGGAGGTCGTATATATATAGCTGCTGGCTTGGATGAATTCGTTAGTGAGAATTAACTTTACAACATATGGACACGGGTATTTGCACCATTAAAACATTTCCCCAATTACCATTTTGTGGCTAAAAGTAAGCATTACCGTTATGAATATGCATAACTGATATTATTTCAACTCCAGGAGAGATAAATAAGAGTTTCCTCAGTAATGTACGCCAATCTCCATATTCATCGGACGGGCCGCGGGATACTTGGCGATACAAGTAGGAACCCTGACGTCAATACCACTGTGTTCCGTACTCAATCAATCTGTATTCACAATCAGTCTGTTTTCACGAACTTTACAACCTTGTTCTTCTTTGTCAGTTAATTTATCATTACGTGCTTAAGTTAATTTCGCGCTAATTTTTCCTATTAACTCGCTTTTCTTCAATTTAGCTCGAATTGTTTTTTCTCTTACGGGAAATAAGCCGTGCGCGTTCAAGCACAGGTAACTGTACTCCTCCCTTAGTAGGAACCCTATATTTGCAATTGCCTTGGAACTTGCACTTTTGCTACCAATTTTGCCAGAGTCCTGCAGCAAAGTAGCCAAGGTTGGCACACTTCATGCAAGTCGAGTGCAACTTGCACGGAACGTGTCAATATTGGCAAACTTGCAGCAGGCTTGCATATAAATTGCCAATCTTGGGAGGAAAAAAATTCGAAAAAAGGAATTGGACTGATAGATAAATCCGCCTATGATTCGGCTTATTATGTCGCTATCTCACAATTTTTATTTGGCGCCCAATTGAAGAGAATCACGCGAGAAGGTTTAATCTAAACTATGCATGTAGTTGTTTTGGTACCTCTGCCGACCGTAGCCCGTTACTCCCCTGATCCCCTTCTCGCTACCATTTCCTTGCCCACCTTCCCCTTCTTTCCCCATTCCCTCGCGCATGTGAGTCCCTTAGTAACCATAGTGATTACAAAAATATTCTAACATTGAGAATATTTACTTAAGAGAAACAGAACTCGCAAATACATAGTCTTTCTTCTACTCTAGAATAATATTCAATAACTGTATGATCATGAAACCATTATTTACACTTCAAAGGGCTTGCTGGATATGTTAATATCAGTTGACATTTACGCATAATCTTGCTACGCTAACACTTTTGATTCGTGCTCTACCTACTCTTCGTAGCTAAAAACGAAAGTGATATCATCATCATCGGTCAACAATAATAGGATTGGTTTGACGCAGCTTTCCACTCGATTCTTCTATCGGCCAACCTTTTCATTGTGACGTAATTCTTCTCTTTTACATCCCTCACTACCTGTTCCATGTATCTCATACGAGGCCTGCCTTTTCCAATCTTCCCGTTCACTTTTCCCTCGATGATTGTCTTCATCAGGCCATCGTGTCCCAAGATATGAAAGAGATATGAGCTGGAAATAATTTCTTCTGATGTGGTTAGGTACAAATATCATCCTCTAATAAAATATTTGATTGAAATCTCTGAAACAAAGGAATGATTATGCACCAATTTATTCATTCCCTCCGCCTCTCTTTCTTTCCTCAACGCCGATATTTCCCAAGGTCAGACTTTCACACATATTCCAATTATGCTTCGTCCAGCATATGAGAACAAATTCCCTTTGGCATTATTCTCCAGGGGTCACTAGAATAAGGACGAAAAGCATAGGAGGACAAAGAGGAAGAAACTGCAAGGAGAAAAACAATGAAGGATGGAGGTATAAGGGAGGGAAATGTTTAGTTTCAAACGCACACAATTGGGTTTTGTGCTAGTGAGCTGTGCGATTGTGTGAATTGTTGGCTCAGGAGCATGACCATTCTTCCATACAGACTTAGCGCGTGAGTGAGAAAACAGTTGGCGAGGGTTAATGAATTTCCTAACTAACCCAAGTGGGACAGTGAGGACATAAGTTCATCGGTGGGAAGGGAAGGTGGCGAAAGGTAGCGATCGGAAGGGGAAGGTCATGAAGGATATTTACAATAGGAAAAGGCGAGGTTGAGACTCACTGCGAGGGGTTGGAACGAGGAAGGAGAGCCGCGTGCAACAGGTTTCGCATTAACTACCACCCACATTGTTCTCACGAAAATTGATCGAAGGAAGAAGTTTTGAATGGGCAGACAAAGGAGAGGGGAAAATCTCGTTCACGCGAAAGAGGGATGACAATGGCGATAAGAAGATGAAAAGTAGCCATACAATTTATTTAAAGAAGTAAAAAAAATACCCAGTACTTGGGAATGTGGGTGCTATATATAAGTTAATGAGGACCAAATGCAAAAAAAGCGGCGCAAGATATGAAGCTATCGGAGAAGAAAACCGTTAATTCTACAGAAAAAGAAATACTAGCAATGGAAGATAAATTGAATACTCTATGACGGAGGTAATCTCACATGAGTGAAAGGAATCAAAGACAAAAATGATACCTTGGAGGTCGTAACGAGAGACACAATGTAGACATCGTAAAGAGAGACTTAGGGTACATGTACTCTGGGGGAGAATGTACACGGAGAAAAGTTCGTCAAGAATGAGATAGTTAAATAGAGTGTTTCAAGGAATAACCTGCCTCCGTTCTGGGCGCCAGCGTGATTAAAGCTCGGGGCAGGCAAGCTACCGATACTCCGTCACATACTCAGGCGATGAGTCCATCACCTTGCCGTGTTTGAACTTCCCTCGTGGTGGCCGAGACCCAAGAATAATGTACCGTCAGAAATGAATCCGATTTTCTCAAATAGCGATAGTGACGGCGCTCAGTTTGTTGGTAAACTTTTTTCCCCATAGAACTGTCAATATGGCTCTCGGAATCGGCGAAGTTGCAGTGGATCTTATTTAAAACTCTATAAAGAAAAGACATCAACGTCATTTTACAAGGAAAAAAGTTACGGACACTCCACTGGAAATAATTCCATGGCCATTTAGAAAGAACACAATTTTCGGTAAATCCAAAGAGACGAGGGCAGATAACCGAAAAGACTTCAAGGCAAGTAAGGAATAATCTCCAGAACTATTGACGAGGGTCCCCTGCATATGATTCGAACGAAATGCAGAAGAGGTGCTACATGAAGGCCTATTCTGGATTCCTGATGGATAGAGCAACAAGGGAGTTGTTCCGCCTATTATCTTATTCATACAGAAAGGAGAGAAAAAGCATCTTTCGACATCATAAGCCTTTTTGGAATCGAATAAAAAAATGTTTTGAAAAGGACAGGAATTTTATGCATCAAAGACGGGGTAGAAGATTAAATAGCAACTGGAAATACAAGCATGGAAGCCAGAAAACACATCGCTATCACATACATCGAAGCACGCAGTGTTATGGAAGTAAGACACAGCAGTAACATCCGTAGAATAGGCAAATGTGGAGGAGATGGCATTGAGGTGCTCCAAAAGAACGATGAAGGACAAGCATTTGAATAAGGAAGGGGTTCAAAGAATAGTACGAGAAGTAAGAAGCGTGATGAGAATTCTGCGGCGAAGGAGGAACAACCTCATCGAAGACACGATGAACTCACGAAGAGTCGTCGAGGAGACGTGAATGGTAAAACGTGCATTTGAGGGCCTCGTATGAGAGGCATGAAGTGCCTAGCAAATGCTACAAAGGAGAAGAATTTGGTCGATATAAATCATCTAAAGATTCAAAAGACTAGTGGCGAGAGAGAGAAACCTATGTTAAGGATAGCGTCTAAGAGGGTCATCCCGGGATGTCTTCCGCGTCGGCCCATTTTACGAGGACAACAGTTTCGCTAACGTTGCCGTTGGTGCATTGTGGTCTGAAGTGTCATATGCTGCAACGCTGGAGAAACTGTTGTTGTAATAATATGGGCCAACGCGGAAGACATTACAGAAGAAACCAATCTTCCAAACCAACACACCGCAAAAGCCATCACAAGCCACCTTAGGATCCATGACCACCGATGATGTGCGGAAAACGTAACGCCAGCAATTGCGTCGCTGAGTCGGGTGTGGTTGGCTGGTGAGCAACTGACACTTTGGATCAGACTTCACGCGGTATAGTCTCTATTGTGCTGGGACAGAGAAACATAGTTCTCGCTTTCTCCCCGACACTGCTTCTACGTCCATTAATCACGTGAGGTGATGAAGTGGGGAGGGAAGTGGGTGCAAAGTCACGAAGCATCACCTACTGGCAGGGAGGCGAATCACGTGTATTGTTATCATGGGTCGGCAAAGCACGGCTCGCGAGCAACATGTGCCGTCAGATCACTGTAAAAAGTTGATCTGATTTTCAGTACGATCTGAATTTAAGCGCTGTCTGGTTTAAGGCAGGAACACGGATGCAAGGTGCGGAAGAGGCAGGAACATGGATGGTTGGTACAGGAGCAGTTAAGCAGGAAGCAGAGGAAGCAGGATTCTGGATGGTCTGATTTTCAGTCGTTCACCTGCCTTATTTTTAGACAAGATATTACTGCTGAAATTCAACATACCCTGTCTTAAAATTGTTGCATCTGAAATTCAGATCGCTTTTGTGCCTTAAAATCAGATCTACTTTTTACAGTGATGTAGACTGCAACGCTGGAGAAACTATTGTTGTAATAATATGGGCCGACGCGGAAGATATTCCAGAAGAGATCAATCAAATATGACTATTTGGGTAATGTGGCTGAAAAATGAAATCTAAAATGAAACTAAAACTAACGTAGTTTGATTTAAATGAGAGGATATTTCACTGTAAAAAGTTGATCTGATTTTCAGTGCGATCTGAATTTAAGCGCTGTCTGGTTTAAGGCAGGAACATGGATGCAAGGTGCGGAAGAGGCAGGAACATGGATGGTTGGTAGGAGCAGGAAGCAGAGGAAGCAGGATTCTGGATGGTCTGATTTTCAGTCGTTCACCTGCCTTATTTTTAGACAAGATATTACTACTGAAATTCAACATACCCTGTCTTAAAATTGTTGCATCTGAAATTCAGATCGCTTTTGTACCTTAAAATCAGATCTAATTTTTACAGTGTTACATTTAGATATTCCCATATATACTCGTATATATTTGAATTTGTAAAGGAAACTAGCATTATTTCAATGAATAATTCCGATTGGGAACAGTTTATTTAGTAAAAAACACTAAAAACAAACCGGACATTTAAAAATTTTCTAAGGAAACTCAAGCTAACTGCTCATATATACAAAATCAACGAGATAAATGTGTAGTGCTTTTTTAAATTCTAATGGAGATTAAATTAATATTATTCCTTGTTATGATATTACCTTAAATATTCATTAGTTTTAAGAATATATTACGACTCTCGAAAAAAATGTAGTCATTGTTAGGGACTAGATTGCTTCTTCCGTCCATAAATTCGCCGACCTCTGATCTCGAAGAGCCTCTAAGACCCCTCGGGAGGGGGAATGACTTATTCAAGTGTCAACAAATATCGTGATGGGGAGGGGAGGGGTCACAAAGTGACCTGCACTGCATTACGTGATTAATGGACGACCCCTTAGGGGCCCTGTGGGACCCGAAAGGGACGGGGGCCTCACCCGCCGCTCCTAGTCGCCACCACCTCCTCGCCGTCAGGCATCAGCATTGCCTCCACAGCCAGGTTGAGCTCCCCGAGCACCCGGCGGTGCCCCCGCTGCACCTTGGCCACCTCGGCCTCGGTGCTCGAGCGCCGCGCCGTCGCCACCCGGCCGCCTCCTTTTGGTGTCCCCGTTGGTGCCGGGACCCTGGGGCGGTCCTCATCGTCCTCGGGACTCGCGAACTCGTAAGGGTTCTCGAAGGCGCCCCTCGCCTCGCAGATCTCCTCGTAGATGTTCTCCTCGACGCCGTACGTCGAGATGAAGGTGTGCTTGCCCCGGGAGCGGGGGCGGCGGGGGGGCGGGCCGGGGGCTAGGATGAGGGGCGGGGAGGCGTAGTGCGGCGAGGGGGGGCCGCCGTACGCGTAGGCGTAGTCTTGAGGGGAGGGATCGCGGGGCAGCATGAGGGGCGGCGGGGGCGGGAAGTGGAAGGGGGCCGGGGGCGTCGAGTAGACTCGGCGGCCGTCCTCCTCCATGCACACCAGCGCCTCCGAGGTCTCCATGGCGACGACGGAGCGGTCCGAGCGCCGCCGGCCCCGCCTGCGGAAGAAGAAGAAGCAGAAGAGAGGATGGTTAAGTTCTGCGTAACAAGAGCTGAGCAAATTGCAATAACCAGTGAACACTCAAACATAAAATAAACATTTCTATATTCCATATTTCATTTTTTTCAGTGATGTTAAATGAAGCAAAGTTAACTTGCCCACTATTGCTATAAAAAACACTACGTTTACTTCACAGTAAATTGAACAAATCCATTATACATTCAAGGTTAGTTTGTTGACGGACGACGAACACAAAAATTAATGCAATACGTCAAATTAACCATCAAGATATATATAACTGGGCAAGGCAAAATTACATCCAACTAGTGTTCAACCCGGAGGTCGGTCTAGTTCAAGGGTCAGGGGAAAACTGCGTCTCTCTGGGTTCATTCATGTACATGAATGAAGGTGCCTTCCGCTGTACACACCCTTGCAGTGGTTCACATGGTATTACGTAAATGTGCCCTTGAAGTAAAATAGATTGAGAAAATAAAACTATCACAGTTTCACGCATGAGAGAATATATTGGCATCAGTAAATTAAATTATTATACTTCTATTTACTGATGCCAACTAGGAATCGTACTTTTAATTGAAAACGACTACTTATAAACCGGACCTAAAGAAGTGTTCTCACGGTATGCAAGCTCATTGATCACACATACTAAAACCAATGAGGGCTTGTTTTTACGTGAATTTTTCCTATTTTAATAAAGATATGATTTAATGTTATCACTTTTTATAACACTACTTAAAAGTTTCCTTACATTTTAGAAAAATACATATGGCTCTCGAGTAATTTTTAAATAGTTCCGAGCGACATGTTCGGCTCTCCCGTATTTAAAATTTGCAGACTCCTGGTTTAACTGAGGGTGGAGCTCATCAAATACGAAGAATAAAGGCGTGTGAAAATCACGCATCACGATAGGAGGGGCGTGTTCCTTGCAGCCACGCAGTAAAGTAACCGTAAGTGTCTGAAAGCTTCTCTCGGAATCAGAACCCGAGACCAACGCTCTACCCTCTGATATAACACGTCGTCTTCGATATTATATCAGAGAATTTTTAGGTACTAATTTTTCAAAATGCACTGCGACAGGCGCTTACACATTGCCTCATTCATCCCTCCATGCCGAGGGTATCTCGACACATGAGAACATATATTGGATATAAATCCCTACCCGATCATATCCCACTCGGATACTCTTAATGCTGCTCTTACCAATGCTGCATACACTAAATGTATATAAGTCAGGAATGACTCGTCTGTCCTTGCAATCCACCACTAGCCTTCGTAGTGTTTTCATTGTCTTTTCCCAAGCTATTCCGTCCGGTACTTTCCCAAAGTGAGGAAAATAAGCAAAAATATCTTGATTGCAACCAGGGTGTTTTTTTCCTTATCACAATCAGGAAGGTGGAAAGAAATAATGACTACACTCCAGGTTCCTGGAGTATATTTTTATTTTCCCATAAACACAATGGCATGGCGAATCCCGAGTATCTCTCTCCATTATAACCCAAAATGAGAAGTTTCCTCTTTTTCTCGCCTTCTATAAATAGTAATAATAAGCTCGGGCGCACGATTAATCGTAATAGAAAAGTTGTACGTATCCTTTTTTAACGGGAGAAGGGTCAAAACTATTTTCAAAACGTCTTCGGAACACACTCCTTCCTCAAAAATACGACAAATACAACCGTAAAAATATTTGTTTTGAATTCTTTCTTAGACTCTCCAGTAAATTCACAGTGACTATGTCTATTTCTACAACATTTCTTCACGCATCGCAGTTACCTCTTTATCTAGCAATCTTATATTTCTGGGCCAAGAATATCCTGGTTTAGGTCATTTCCCCACATTAATCGCACCGGCCCTTAATCTCTATCACAATTTAGTTCCACAGCATATTCTACACATCTATCCTGCATCTTTCCCGGTTTCATTAATTATTTTCCTGCCTTGAAACTAATCGATGATTATCATCATCATCTTCCATTCCTTGAAACAAAAAAAAATTTCCCCCTAGCGTATAGCGCACACATTTCTTCCTCTCAGGTATTTTTTTATCCTGCTGCACAGTCATTTCCACCATATTTTCTCTCCATTAGTTTCTCGTCTGGACATGCGATGAATTTCCCACTGAAGTCTCCCATCTAGTTCCCTATTTACATTATGTCACTTCCTTCTTTCCCCCACCTTACTTATCATTTCATACGAAATCCAAGGCTACTCATTTTTTCTGGCATCTGCCGTTCCCACCGCATTTTCTTGTTCTTTTGCATTATTTCTATTTTTTAGCACCACCCACCATTATTGATACACTTCGAATCCACTCTTCCTACCTAGAATCGTGGTCAACAAAATACTGGCAATCGTGAGTTATGACTTCAGTTAAGTCTTCCATATCCCATTCATTCATTCTCTGTCTCCCTCTCTTTATTCCTCTGAAGCCAAAATTGAACTTCATCCCTACTACGTCGGAGACTGTATCAGGTGGATGTTTGAATTCATTACACAGTTTTTCTATTTACAACCTTTATATAATGTTTTAAAACTCCAGGGTCCACCTTCTCACACACGTACCGTTGTCTCTGGTGGTCTCTAAACCACGTGATCCTTATAATTTACTCGTTCCTCCCGTAAAGCAGACACTAGTTTTTGCCGCAGTCAGTCCTTCTTCCAAGCCATATTCATCCTCCTACCTCCTTTCTATCTCTACCTCCACCGAGTGCCATTCCCCGATCTCCTATTATGGTGAAATATGTTCCCTTCCGAACGTCTCTATTATTTTTTACTCGCAATATTCGTACAAGTCATCCCACCTTGTTTATTCCATGGCCACTCGTCCGCACTGGAATAATAACTTAATTCGCTGAAACCATCTTTAACTTACACTAATTGAATTTGAGACTCATGAACTTCACTTTTACCAATCCATTGTCACCTGATTTCTGGTAAGATTTCAGTTTAGCGTTATGCACGGTAGGCAAGTGTTTTGAAATTGCCAGAGGCCGACAGGTTTCCTTGAACGGGAATCGAACCGCGACCCTTTGCCTTGCTGGGGCAATGCGAGGATCACCACGCTACTTATGATTCCTGATCCCAAAGGAAATTTTCCTCTGGAAATTTTCCAAGCATCTGATAACTTGTTTATTGCCAAAGATACACGTCAATAACTTCGTCCCGAAATTCCTTTGAAGTTTACCGAGTTTTCAATTTCGAAACTATTCGGTAGTCATCGCTCCAGTAGTTCCCCGTCATCCCATATCAAACCTAGTATAGATCTTTAGCACACAAATATTTTTTGTTTTTTTTTTTCGATTGCTGAGACTTTTTATATTTTACTCGAGACGGTTCAATCACGTCTTGATTGAAAGAAAAAGTGGAACAGCAGTGACTCCTGCATTCGAAATGTGGTGCAACAGAAGAATGACGAAGATTAAATGGATCGACTGAGTAATTAACGAGGAAGTTCTAAGAAGAGTTGGAGAAAATAAAAGCTTTCTGAATACCCTAAGAAGAAGACGGGACAACTTGTTCGGCCACATCATAGTTACCTAATACACATTAACTAGTAACATTGCCCTTATATAACCTAATCGAAAGCATGTTATGCGGAGATTATTACAAGTAGAAGGTTACAATGGAATAATTTGTAATGGATCACATGAGCGAGAACTTATTCTAGCTTCGAAAAATTTTCACAATATTTTCGTTGATCAGGATTAAGTTTTCAAGATTACTGTGAACAAGAATCTCTTGCGATTGATGTGCGGGAATTGTATCAGAGGTAGGTGTATCTCAGGGGTTGTATCTTTCAATGCGTAATAATAAAGAACTACATGCACAACCGCATTACAAATATTAGGATTTGGATTAATTCCACTAAAGTTTCCATCATTCAGATACAAATCTGTGGGGTCACAATATGAATAATAATATAATTAGAAGAGCGAGCAATAAGTTGGAAAACTTAGAAAATGGCTGAAATGTACTGAGAGTTTCAGATTTGTAGCAGCCACTTGCGTAAACAATTTACTCAAAACCTAACTATATACAAAAGTCTTGTAATTTTATAACAAAACAATGCTACATTCTTACAATTTTTACCCATAAAAATTTTGACGCCTGGAGTTTTAACGCCATAGTCATTCATTCTCCACTTAGCTACTAGGAGCTTAGTAGCCTATGAACTGGTGACACATCATCAAAAAAGTATTTATATAGCCCACTAAAAGGCTTCGTAACGCCTATATTACTATCTTCGTAGCTTTCCAGCTTCTTAAATAATCTCATACTTGGTTTAGAGGGTCTATGAAATATATGAGCACTTAGGATTTTGTTGCTTGCACAAGATGTTTCCAGCCATCACTGCTAAACGGCGCGCCGCGGCGTAAGGTTAATCTTAGCCTGTCAAGTAACGTAAAGTTGAATGAGAAATAAAAACAAGAGAAACTGGCACTTCGCAGCGGAAATATCACTTAAGACAGATAAAGCTAATATATAATAAGCATGGCATATAAATATAATGGTACGTTAATTTAAAAAGTTATTCACTAAACTAGAAATAAATTACGGAGCTCAATAGCCTTAGGAATTTCAAAACCATCAATTATTTCCATACGTTTTCCGTCATAAAAATAGGGGCAAGTGATACTCCCAGCGGATTAAAGTTTCTCTCGTGTTTTTCCCACATTATGATGGAAAATTCTCTTGGGGATAAATGGCGTCCAATTCGTAGCATGTTGACTTACTAATGAGTAAATACAGAAAGTTTAAAACCTAACTACCAAGGGTTGTTACTCCTAAGTTTTTAAACATAATGGGCCTTCTCCAACACATTTAGCAGGTTTTCTATTCGCATTTCATGTCACGTATGCATAGGCATTTGCTATGTTTACGAAAATGTTTGACTTGAAAAAAGGTATGTTCATTTCCCTTCTAGGATCGGTTTAGTGAAAAACTTATCACTGTTAATATTTTTCCTTTCCATTACTTGAATATTTTATATGCATATTTTCTCAGTTAACACGTATTTATGATTATCATATCGCCTATCATACTTCGCCTGATTGTCGCATGAATATTTACAAATCTAAGTTGCAATAAAAATGAAGACGTCTAAAGCCAAATGCATTGCATACGCATGTTCTTGTATGTAACGCACGTATGCATTGCGTACGTATGTAACAGTTTATGTTGAGAATAGATGACACATCGTTCGGACTTTTATGTGCTGCCAGAACACGCTCAGGACAAGTGAAGGGTGACCAGCGTAGATAGGGGCATACTAAGTTAGAATCCATTAGTTTCTCCCAAGAAACAATCCATGAATAGCATTTCTAAGCATACGACTACCGCCTTACTACCACGTTAAAGCATGATGACTCACTAGACCCTTGACTTTCCCCTTTGACGACTGCCTTCGTGGGACCATCATACCCCGAGATCAGTCGATAAAGTTGCCGTTTCTTCGCTTTAGAATTGTCATCACACCCTTCATTCTCATATTATTCCCAGAACCTCTTCGTTATTCACTCTGTCAATCCATTCGTTCTTCTCTAACACCACATTCCAAACACTTCCAGTCTTTACCTTTTCTGAGAAGGCTAATATCCATTTCTCACTTCCACAACGAAGCAATCTCCCGAAATACGATCGAACAAAATTTACTCTTTTTTACAAGCATGATTTCCCAACAGCCAAGCAGCCCAACAGGTCATGGTTTCGAATCCTACCTTGGGCATAGATGTCATGTTTTTGTTTTAGGTTTTAGCTCGAGATTAGGTTAAACATTGCGATATAGCCTAGGCAGTTGGAACACCTAAAAAAAACTTAATACCACAACTTACATTGCTCCAACTGCACATTCAATTACGGCCAGGTAGGTGTATTGCAAACAGCGTAGTTAACTTGAAAAAAGTTCTTAACAATACAAGCTCATGTTAAGAGTACCCTTGCCTCCCTAATGGCAATTATAAATTCATGCACTTTAATAAATATGTAACTCATTAATAAATATAATAAAACCACAAGTAGGCCACCCCTTTAACTTGCCCACCTCTCTTACTTTGCCAAAATTCAATGGAACCGGTGAAAATAAAAGGTTATGAGTATACCCCTTGACCATTATCCTTAGGAAACTTGAGTAGCCAACATAGAGAGGTTTTTAGCTCTATTACACTCCTTCCTTTTAGTAATCATTTAATCGCACGTGCTGGGTGGATGATAATGAACACTCAAATTAAATAACAATGTACCTAGAAGCATATGTAGTTATAGGCACCTACAACGTTACGTGGTGCATGTTTGGTAATCATTCACCACCTGCCACAGACCCTTATGAGCGATGTGAAGGAAGAGCTGAGCGATATGCTGATTTAGACACGATATAAACTTTAAATCGCCAAAATGTCGATACATCTACTTCGCGATGTAAACTGGGGCATGAGATAACTTGGTATCGTATATCGCGTGATATTACATCATCATCATCGGTCAACCATCCTTGGATTGGATTGACGCAACCCTTCATTCGAAACTTCTATCGGCCAACCTCTTCATATTGACGAAACTCCTCTCTTTTACATCCTTCACAACCTGTTCCATATGATATTACACATCACATGATATTTTAATACGTATGGTATCGTACAATTTCCCGTTGGCCCATATTGTTTCGCGAATCAAACACATACCGCAGTGATGCAAAGTCCTACTAGGGAGGGTACACCACAGATGTAGATGAGATCAATTGACTTGTGTTAACCTGCCTTAATAATGCATCAACCTAACGGCGCGCTCTTTCTAAGCACTACTCCCACTCTTACATTCCAATTTAGAGATCTTCATCGGTTCTCCGAATACGAAAAAGGGGTCTGACGAGGAAAAAAATTTCCTTCCACTTACTCTGAGTGGACAACATGCTACATATATTGTTTGTTTGACCTCGGTCGCTCAACTCGAGTCCGCCTTTTCCTCCCAACACACATTCCCCCCATCTCGCTCTTCCCGCGTCGAAACAACGCGCCGGATATGACCGATGGAAAACCGAAGCGGAATCGAATCGCCGTCCATTTCCAGGCGCCTCTCATTCCAACGTGTTTCCTTCCGAAGGAAGCCATGGGTCCAATTCCCCTGAACGAGGGTCAAGTGACGTCAAATGGATGACATCAGCGAAGGGTCGGGAGGGCAGACGAACCCCGCTCCTAGATGGTGAGACGTGAGAGTAGACATCGCTCACCGACGACCCGTTAGAGGAGTTCTTTGAAGAAAGCAGAAACTGAACGCATTTACAACTGGAGTAGCAGTAGTCCTCGGTACTAGATTACCGTAACTTTTGACTGCATTAGCGTAACCAGAATATCAAATGAATTAAAAAAGGGAATAATTGTCAGATCGTACGTTGAAATTTAGACCTAATCTCTTAAATAAATTTTAACATAATATTTTCACTGATGGCGATAAAAATATGTTGCGAGCTCCAAATTACTATGGTAGACTACACCATTTTTACAAAATTAGTTAAATTGATTGACGAACTGACAGATTCAAAATGCCCTCTTTTCCTTGTACGATTAGGTACCTATATAAATACCGGTAAATATATCAAATAGCATAAATACGAGTGTATCAAAGGATAGTATAGCTATTTGCATGCTGGTATAAGGACTTTAAGCTAATCCTTCTAACATCATGATATCGCACGTTTGCTTAGCTATTTTTATCTTTTTTAAATTGTGAAATTTAGACTAGTATATAATACCTAAACCTTTTTTATGCATGATATGTAATGCATGTTTGGCGTGAATTCACCCTGTCACACACCTTTATGGTGGCTTGCAGGGTATTATGCAGATGGTTCAACGACGAAGTTTACAATTTTATCATAAGTGTTTAGCCGGTTAAAGCTAGTCTTGAGGGATGATAAATACTTTGCGCGACTCCTTTGTATCAAATAATGATCTCCTATAGTTCCGAAAATTTCTCCGTCCCATTACGCTATTCTAACTATCCGTTCTTCTCCTCCTCCTGCCCCGCCTACCAACATTCTTCCCGCTATCAGCTCCTTAAAACACCCTTGCCCTTAAACGTGCTTCTTCAACTCCCTCTGACTTCTCCTAATATCCAAAGTCAACTTTCTTTCCTCACCCACCATTCCCAATGCTTCCACGTTCGTCTTCCTTTCCACAAACCAAGCCTTCTGCACCCTCCTCCACACCCACATCTCAAATGCCCTCAGTCTTATTTTTATCTTCCTTCCTCAAAGTCCATGTTTCCGCGCCATAAAATGCCACGCTCCATATCAGACTTTTCACTAGTCTTTTCTTTACAATCGCAATGCCAAACCCAAGCTATTAAACTAAAGGCCTAACTCGTCAACAAACATAATACTTCTTCGTAAATACTAATCATTAAGGTTTGTGTGGCTGATGCTTGCATATATAACGCATTTTTCCAATTACATGGTGACTAAGCAAGTGTTGCTACTCAACCACACCTTTAGTATAATGTAGTGTCTTGCTAATGCATTTTTCGGTGACTGTTAGACCTCTTCCACACACTTTTAAAGGTGGCTTAAGTGGGTACTCCTTGTGAATGTAGATGAAGACAAGTCAACGTATACCCGAGGAGGGATTGGAACCCACAACCTTCGAGTTGTAAGGCCGACGCACCGACCTGGTTATCGCAACTGACTCGAACTACTGTAGTAAAACCGAACTAAGATAAACTTCGTTCTATTCTACCATTCTACTAAATTTGATTCAAGTCGATAAGTATTGTGTACTACTGGTGTATACCCTGCAAGTACGATTTCTTTAGTAATTCGAGGAAAACAGCAAATATCATTCCCTTAGACTAAAAGCTACACTCAAAAACGTAAAAAAATTCAAAGTCCTGTAATTCTCAAATTTAAGTCTTGCTTAACGGTCTGATGGAATATGACCGGTTAAATAGAATTATATTTTCAAGGGACGGATTTAAAGGTTTTTTTCTTATTTCACGAACATTGATGGTACCTACTGACGGTGAAAATTTGATGATGTCCAAAAGGGTAATAGTAGGTTAAAAATTACGTTCAACTCTGCTACTTAAACTCTCAGTTTCTTTCATAAGTTTGGATGAAGGTTTTCACTTCTTTTATTTCGGAAAATAAATTCATTCTCCAAAAAGAACTTTGTTTGTGTTTACATAACTTGATTAATTATACTTTCTTCTAAATAATTTTTTTGCGTGAGTAGCTGCCGATAACATCGCCTTCATGGAAAGACGAAACTTGGCACGTAACAGGCAGTTCATAGAGAGCAAAATATTCATCCACTGAAATCAGCGTTTCGTTGTTTGAACGCTCCCTTGTGGTACCAGGCCACAATAATTTCGGCTACAATAGGAGGAACGTAAGCACTTCAGTTTTTGAAGTGGACGCAAAAATTTCACTCGGCATAGCCTAGGAGACCCCGAATCAATCTGTGGGAATGTACATACGTGTCGTGGACCATCTCAGTGCAGCCCAAAATAAAACCACCTAGTTTGAGTCCAAGGGCGGTGGCCCTTTCATCAGCCGTGCTGCCAATAGGCACGCCGGAGGAAAAACGGCATATGCTCAACGATTCCCGGTGGCAAGGAAACCGATTTAAGCATGAATCTTATCGTTTGATATCACAAATGGCTGAAATTTTTCTCAGGGTAACATATAAAAGGGTAATAATGAAGATCGCTACAGTTTCGCTGGAGTATCATTCAACTAGATTACATCAAACCTATGACTAAAAGCTAAAGAGGTGGAAGAGTATTGCTACTTGGGAAGGAGTCTGATCAGCGATGAACAAAGCAAGTAGGAAATGATTATTATTAGTTTTCTACCGGTGATGGTATGGGTAAATGGACATTTACTTCTTCCCACGACCCCTAAATTTTACACGATGTCCCTTTTCAGCCTAGCATACTCTCATTTATGTTTGTTTTTGTTTATTAATTTTTCCTTAATTCCCTTTTAACTATTTTTTTTCTTTCCTATTTTTTTCTCCTTACCTTTTGTAATTTTTCTTTTATTGAATTTCATTATAATCTACTAATTTTCCTATGCACATGCTATTATATTTGAGTTATTCTTAAACACTAGCTTTACTGTCAGTAGGATTTCGCAGGTTTTTCACACCTCCCTTCTTGTGTGGATGTTTTCCTGCAGTGGGTTTTTGCGTAAAGGATGTAAGCATAATAATCCTCACGTTTTTCCCACATTGTAAATTCTTTCACACACTATTAGATATGAAATATTGATATATTGTGTATATATATTTCTTTTGTATTAATTTATCATTCTTTAATTCCGATAAGTGTATTCTTTACTGATTTTTTTTAAACCTCAGATTGTAATTGTTTTAGGTATTGACCACTATTTGATTTATATATTTATTTTGACGAGGGGTTAGATGGCAGAAGGGACAGTTTTGTCTCAATCTCGCCCCAATAAAGACCTTTTATTATTATTATTATTTATCAAAACCAACTACCCGTTCTTCTCATCCCTCTACCTCTTTCTCAAAACACTCTCGCCTTTTATCATATTCTCCAACCATACATTTTGCCTTCTCCTACATTCCTCAACCTTTCCCTCTCCTCTCCGACCATCTCAACCACTTCATCGTTCGACTTGCCTTCCAACCACCTTACCTTCTCCATCTTTCTCCAGCGAGTAAAAAATTACAGGCGAAGAGGATATTTTATCAAAAGAATACACTTATAGCTGGAAATACAAGCTTGGAAGTAGAAAAATACTTAACTTGGTAACTTACATTAGAATGGAAAAAATGCGCGACACAGAACTTTAAGAAAAAATGTAGTTATCTCAAAATATTTATTTATTCCATCAAGCAAATTGAAATGACAAAACGTAGAAAGAATTAAAGATCTGGGCGTAGACGGCACAGAAGATATTTTGCGGGGGAAACACATCCGGGGCATAACTGATCTGGCCACCCGTCAATGAGGATTCCAAATAAAAAAAGGGTACCAGTTATTACGACGAGAAAGTAAGAGACATTTCCTAATTATCCCTCGTCAGACCTCATTTAAAGTACGCCTCTTTTTTGTGGGATCCGTATGAGGTAGGTCTGACTGTGGAGTTAGAAAGTGAACAGAAAATGAATGTCGGGAAGACTTTTGAACGTTGGATTTCGTAACTGTGTAAGTGTAAAAGCTAAGTATTAGAGCTAGTAGAAATAAGTTTAACATTTGGATATAATTATAGGGATTGGAGGAAGGGTGGAGAAATACCCGGCATTGGCATTAACTAGCTATTAACTAAAGACACCAAGGGGTCCATGATTTAACGTCACATCAGACGGATGGAGACCTAAACTCTCTTTCTGCACAATGAACTCAAATAGGGACCCGGATATCAATAAACACCTCTGCAATTCTGGATATAAATCCGAGATAGATCTAAAACCGAGCCTAAGGAATGGGGGGCAATACTCTAGACACCATATACCCCCGATTACCGTAAGTAAAGATGTAATACGTCTTTCTTCTACCGAACAATAGGGCCTCATAATAGGCAACATAATAAGGTAGGGATAATAGAGATCGCTCATTATGTAGTGCATTTGTCAAATGTTCTAGTCCCTAATAACTTCTATTGCTGCACCCCAGCATTCCATAATTTAGATAAGCATTTAATGAATTCAAACAAATGACCCGTCAATAAAAATTATATTCCTTCGCAGTTATTATTTATTATATTGCACCTACCTACTGTATGCGTAACTGACACGTTTCAGTTATTACGTAGTAATATATCTAATAGTGCACCATTATAAAAGGTAATTATTGTTTTTATCATCTATTATACAATATAATACAATTATTTTTAAGATATTTTTCCACAGTAACACAGCCCTTCCTTTTGCTGGTCAACCAAATAAATTCTGAAGAGGTTCCTTTCATTTAAGACTTCTGCTATCGATTAACCCTTGCATTTTCCTTAATTGTCATGAAAATATACTCAATTTTACTATATTTAGTCTTTTAATAATTTATTTATATTAAAAATTTTGTATGGTCAATATTGATATTCATTAAAACATATTACAACTTTAAAATCCAGAGTTTATACCACAGTCCGAGCTGAGCTTCAACTACTCTTCTTTTCCCTTTTTTACACATGTTTCTTCCATCTCTTCCTTTCCTATTTTTGTGTACATGCTTATTTTGTTTTTATTTCATATTAAAAATTGGTAGCAGTGGCCTCCTCCATTGGCCATTTACAAAGGCTTGGCGACGGACGGCGCCGAGACGCCTCCGCTATCGCTCTCGAGCGCTTGTCTACGCCCCCTTGACGACAAAGGGTACGCAGTCTGGAGGTTTTAGAGGGGGTAGGGAATTGGTTTAATGAAGAGTTCCAACGTCCGGCATTCCTCCGTCGCGGAATAAGGCAGGGGAGGGGGGAGTGGACCGACACGAGGGTCACCTCCTGCTGTGCATGCCGGGAAGCACTGTACCGCGCGGGTTCCACATCTACTGAGTGCCCTGGAAGTGGGTCTATCAGATCTTATGAGATCAACGCAGGGGCAAAGTGATGAAAATGTCGGAGAAACGCAGGATATTTTGATTAAAAAAGGAATATTTCCTCGTGGATATGTGATATATTACATCAATTTTTATTGCAGTGTACATTTAACACTACATTAAAAATTAGGGTAAACCTTTTATTTTAGAAGAATAATAAAAAATAATCTTTTTAAATGAGTGAAAAATTAGGCACAGAATTAATACAAAAATTATTTAATTTTATGGTATTAAATTTATCGTTATTTTATGCATCCGATCCTTCATCTTATTATTTGATTGTCACCGTCACTAACAAAGTGTTAGGATATCTTTTGTTCCCTTGCGTACTATTGGTGAATTGCAATTTTCTCGCTAGTTATAGTAACCGTACGTTGTATGCTTTAGCACGAATCCACCTTATTCAAATTAATGTCGGACATTGATTTCTATTCTGTATTGTATAATTGCGGTCAGGAATCAACATCCCTGTCGGATATCCTTAAAAAGAAGACGTCCGAAGAAAAGTCTGATGTCTGGTAACCCTACCATGGAGACATATCGAGGGTTTGGTGGTGGTGAATGAATAATAGCCAAACATACAAAAAAACATCACTAAAGCATATTTTAATACGCGAGAGGAAAAACGAGTCATTTATATGAGCACTATGCACGTGCAACCAAATTATATACGTAGTCTGCAGCAATACGGGCTGCATCGGACTTCGAACAGCCTGCGGGTGGAGGTCGGAACCATCGACATATGTCTCTAGACGGGAACTCCAAGGAGATACCCTCGGTTTCTCAAAGGACGCTTTCTATCAAATAATGATGCATATCATTACTTGAAGCCGTTGACGAGATATTAAAAGGGGTCGGCAGCCTTAGTTGGGGTTAACGTACCATGGCAGAGTGCCATGGTGCGTTAGACCGACGGTTCCCAAATTAGGTTATGCGTACCCCAATTGGGATTCGCTTGATGATTTCGGGGCGAGCGAAAACATTTGAACAACGGCGGAGGTAACATTCAGCACATTCTTTCGTTTGAAACTTTCCATCCAGTTAGGGAGGAACAACCAGGTTTGAGTGGTAGAGAGGTTAAGGGTAGGATAGGGCAGCTACCCACAAAATTGAGACTTGAGTCAGCAGTCCTCTTTACTCCAGCTAATACATGGACGAAATGTAACTGTGATGATATGTAAATATATATAATGTGTAAATTTCTTCATGATACCTTAAATGTCTTGTATTTAACTTTTGAGTAGAATACTTAAAAATGAACGCTTTATTTTAAGTTTTTTCTCGTATTTAACATATTTAACATTTTGGAAGTCATCATATAGTACGTAACGCAGATTTTCTACTAGTTTTCACCCCCAATATTCCTTTATATCGCTTACCAACAAACTAGACCCCCCTAAATTACGTGACGCTGCCAATGAACCTTCTTTTTTGTGTATGATAAGACATGCTTTATAAATACCTCACTTATTTATCAATACTAGTGATCATTCACTAACTACTAGGATGCTATCATTATCATCTGAACAAAAAATTAATTTACAATGTATCTTCTTCCTAACACAACGGAAGACTGTACCTCACCCTTTCGATAGTGCATTCCCCTCCTCCTATAACTCCTTCCTCCTAGCTTCTAGTCTTACACAATATATGGGCGGCTCCTCTCCGTCTTGATTTGGTGTGACAAGAGGGTCTCCCTCTGTGATATGCAGATTGAATACCCACAACTCAGTCATTGTTTCACCACAACATTTCTTGGTGCAAATCTTGACCAAATGCTACTCCATGCCCACCATCGTTTTTCAATTTACGTGTACAACAATTTTAAACGAACAGCCATAACATATGTTACAGCATTTTTTTATTATAAGGGTACTGATTAGGGAAATCTATTGCTAAAGGGTACGTGAGTCCAGAAGGTTGAGAACTGCCACTTTAGATCTCAAAGATAAAATTAGAGGGAGATAGATAATATATAATTGGAGGGAAATAGATAGGGCAGAGGCATTGGTAGGGATGCATTCCATAACGCGCATACATCCATAATAGAGGAAATACAACTAACACTTGCAACCATTACATTTTATCAACTTAAGTCATCACGAACAGTCGTCAAGTGTCTCACGAAAGGGGAAACACTGACTATAGCATCTCGAAACACCGTGGTTGCCAAGGGGAAGGGGAATTGACAAACAGGATATTAGAGACAACGAAGTTTTTCCTCTGAGGTGTAAGATTACAGACACGATATACCCAACGGTACCGGATGAGATTGTTCCTCTCTCATCTCATTTACAAATCGTCGAGAGCATATTCAAAAGGAACTCAAATCGGTGCTGCGGCTGAAGAGCTTCCCATCCCAAGGGACCCAGTTCGAAGTGATTATTCATTTGAATCTGCTTGTTTGCCTCGGAGAGATGATTCCATATTCATTATTCATCGTCCGTCCGGCAGAACGCTAAGAAGTGGGCCTCTTGGCACCTTTTGTATAAGAAAACAGGCCGATGCGGACGCAGGGCTTCTCTCCACCCTGCCTTCTTTCCTTTCCAATCCCATCTTTAAACCTCAACTTCCGGTCCGAGACGTCTTGAAGTGCGGGACAGGCTTGAACCACTGACGATGACAGTTTTAAGGAGAGAAGACGATGATTAATATGGTCTGGATTCGATGATAAGAATTTTGACCTCGGTAACATTGAACTTTTCAAACCCGGTGGTACATCTTTAAAACAAGAACGGACATAAACAACGAACAAGAACGGAGATGTCTTTCTCTCCTTATTTCCCTTATCTCTTCAGTGACCCATGAGACCCTCGCATGTTTTTAGGCTCGTTGTAATTAAGTCCTCGGATTATTTATACAATAGCATTATACTTGATGCAAGGGATTGAGTTGGTGTGGTGGTTTGAGTACTGGTCTTCCAACTCGAGGACCCAGGTTTGAATCCTGGCTGAGGCAGAGATTTTTTGGGGGCATACTGGCCTTCGCTTGAGTGTTATGTGGAGAGCACATCAAGTGCAATACTCCGTCCGTCGAAAGGGACACAAAACCCTTTTGACACCTTGGAGCCTTTATAGTTGAGGGTAGACTAATGCTTACAACAGGTTTATTTCCACCCTTCCTCCATTCCCGGAAAATTTCCTATTCCCAACTATTCATCCATCCTAAATGCCGCCAATGACATTAACTGTCGGTCTTTCTTCTCGAATAACTACTACAACTTATTTGATGCAACAAGTTGAGACTCGATAGAATTGAAAGTAAACACTTCAGACAACTCGGCGGCAGGTATTCCTTTTTTGATACTGATGTCCTTTTAAGTAATTCAGGACACGAAAGACACAGGTCCTAAGGGTTCACCTTGGTCGACTTAGTTGACATGGATAAGGTCACATTCTGATAGGAAGGGAACAGTGGGCTGTGAGGAGACAACCAATTTCTCCAAATCATAAACGAAACTTCAATCACTGGGCTCATGAGAAGTCTGAGTGTGATGCATCGTCTGCGATGGCATTCGATGAAGGTTATTACGGAAGTGTATACCTCCAAGTGGTCTATATTTATAAACAATCTGTACTCTTCAACTTCGGCAGATGATCCATTCTTAGGGAAAAGAAGATAAAATATTTTGGAGGCTTTCATTCCAAAGACTTCAAAATTTATTTCTGTTTTGACAAATGGTACCGGAAGGAAGTGTCTAGAGTATAATCCTGGATAATCTTAGGTGTTTAAAAAGTAACTACACCGCCTTCTTTCCCAATCCTTTATACTTGAGTAGACCTTAGTGAGAGAGTAATACTGCAGTGGGCTTTACCCAAGCTTTGGGGAGGCAAAGGGAGATTCTAAGAGAGATAGGATGATTCGTAGAGTAGTTAATGTATTCATCAATGTTACGCAGTAATGAACAACACTTTACTTAGCATATTTTATTAGTATGAGCAGTATTATCTCTTTCATTAAAGTCTCTAGAGCTCACCACTTTCCTCTTATTTATTCAAAGTCACCTTTGCCAATTCTGAGTTGCTATTACGAAGCTATTGGAGAAGGCGATTCGCTATTAAAGGAGGTTAATATTCACTACCAATAAATATCAAATCAGTTGTAATCAGCCACCCATTCTTCATTTGCATACATAAGTGCGAGTTTTTTTTACAGCTCCAATGGCCGTTTCTCGCATCCCAACCGTTTACGTCTCTCTGCCCTTAAACTGATCATCCCTAAGCTCTCTTCTTTCCATATACTTTCTGTCGATTCATAATTTTTTTCATTGATCTTCGATGATTTTTCTGTGGAACACATAACTTGAAAAAGACAACGTAACGTCATAACTTATAACAAAGCAAGATTATTTTGATTGGCACTATATTGATATTTAGTTAATACCATCAAGTGATGGTATTGACTACATTCGTATGAATGAAGGGTGAAATACAAACACTGCAATTTCCACAAATAGTTTTACTGTCCACGACCACGGCTTAGTTGCGAGGCAACATCGAGGAAAGGGAGGACGGTGTGCAAGGGTTAGGAAGATTTTATTTCACCCTTCATTCCTACGATGAAAGATTTCCACAGTGTTAAATCCCAGACTGTTAAGTATATTAATTAAATTATCAATTATTATCACCAGTCATCAATCCTATGATTGGTTTGATGCAGCTTCCACTTGGTTCTCCTATCGGCCTACCTATTCGTAATTATTCATTTCTTCTCCTACACATCCTTCATTCATCGTTCAATATACTTCACACAAGGCTTTCCGTACCCATTTTTCCATTCACTTTTCCCTCCACGTAGGTCTTCATTAGAATATCAGGTCCTAGGATATTGCTGATGAGGGTGTCCCGCCTTCCTTTAAAGTTTTAAGACTTTCCTTTCCATCCCCTCTTCTAAGTATGTCTTCGTCTATTCTTTGCCTCTTCGTTTATCGCATTGAACCGCTAACTTTAGTGTAACTGTTCACCCAGATTCAAAGCAACATCATTACATATACATACTCAAACGCGATGCTAAGGTCTCTGAGGTGGAAAACGAGGCGATTATGGGTACTAGGCCATTTTGTGCCGACCCCCTCCCCAATCCAATGACAAGTTGCCTTTTGAGAAATTTGCCAAGGTTCTAATAGAAGCAGTTTGAAATATGTTCAAGATTTGTCACGTATTCACGTAATCCTGAGAAGAGGAAAGGTCGGCGACCTTGATGTGGCTAGTTTTTGATGGGGGGGTCACGGGTTATCAGAGTGAATGAAATCTCTTGACAGTTCCCACTCGACCGCACCTGATTCGGCATTGTTGAGCGTGTTATCAGATTGGACGCGCATTTCGTGAGCAGTCACGTCGTAAGTGGATGCCAACAGATGGTCGTGGTCCCCACATCTGGTATGGACGTCAAAAAAACGTGGGGCTTTTCTTCTTCAGCGTATCGAAATATTTTTGAGCAAATGACTACACTGCTTACGATCTTGAACTAGGGATACCGCGTGTTCCGTACAAATGACGAGGGAGCACAAATGATACAAAAATTGAGAATGTTTATACCTCGAATTTACACTCATCACATATTACTCTCACGCTATAAATTATCAATGATAAAGAGCATAGTGAAGGAAAAATACTCAGTTTTTCTAACGGGTCCTATAGCCCATACTAGCCGACGACGTTTCGATGCTCGACTAGGATATTATCATTGACTCAACTCGACCGTGAACTCAACTGCCCCGGACAACCTGACCTTTTGGAAAATCTGAAACTTTTCTTGAAACTTAACGTTGATAAAATTTACGCGCATAAAATGCAGATAATATTTACTGCACTCACAAATGGAATAAGAACAAAGTAACCATCATATTTATAGCTTCTGTGCGTAGAGGGATTGAAAAATATCTGATTTAAATGGAAAATTAAAACTTGTCTTAAAAACGACATTATTTGCTAAAATCCTGCCACATAGCATTATATATGGAACAATAATACTCTTTTTTTCACTGAAAAACTCCTTAATAATTCGCTTCTGAAGGAGTGAGTACGTACCTACTGGATCTGCAACATTTTTACACCACACCAACTCAATCTGTAACAGCAACTACTTCCACCATATAGGTACTCGGGGGCCAGCAGTAACTAACCAATAGTAAACGTATAGCACTTCAATCTAACTCCTATTTACACAGGTGATCCTCACAAATTATTTCTTTGTTGCGAGAGGAAATTCTAACTAGGCAACAAAAAATGTTTCGATGCACAATCCGTAACTCATCCAAATGGTGGACTCTCCTGGTAAACTATATATTTGCAATTAAGATAAGACAGGTTTTCGGTGACGATGAGCATTGGAATTTCATGCAGGGAAAATGGGCATTTTAATTACTAGCGTTGATTTGATCTAGGTAGATAGGTTTCGACTGTCATGCCATTCTTTCCACGACCCCTATTTTTCATAAGACATCCTCTTTTAGCTCCTCAAACTTCCTACCTCTTAACATTCTGTCCAAACTAATGTTCTCCTCCACATTTTACTCCGCTTAATCTTCCCTAATCACGTCCTTCAAAACACCATCGCCCTCATTACTCGTCTCATCCACTCCCTGTACCATCACCTAATTTCCTCAATCAGCTTCCATTCTTATCCTAACATTCCTAACACTTTATCATTCGTCTTCATCTCAACCCACATAACCCATTCCAATCCCAAATTTCAAATACCGAGAGCCTCTTTTACTTTCCTTGAAGTTTGTGTTTCGGCACTATACAAAACCAAGTTCCATATTAAACACCAGTCTTTTCATTACGTTCCAACTCAACGACCCTGCCATTAGTTCCCATCTACGAGTAAACACCTCTTTCACCAATGCGATTCATCGACGAACATCTCAGAAGGTAAACCCCTTTTCCTCCAAAATCCTACTAAAGTAGCTAAATTACTTCGCCAGATCTAGGTAAATGTTCACTTCTTCAAAAAAAAAACGACTGTGAGACTGAGATCGTAATTCAATGGTGCATTTCCCAACTGAGCCGATTAATTCAGCAAACGGAGCTGAGTTTCCGGTTAAGAGCGAGAGAGGGAATATTACCTACTTCCGATTACCAAGAGCACCAAACAGGTTCACCACCACAGCAGTTGGGGCAGGATTTAGGAGAAATAATGCAGAGTTCCACGGAAGGAGTTCGAACTTGTAATCAAGGATGAAACATCCTCCGGTCTCGAGGTACCCAAAGACACCATATTAAGACGACTGTCGACTCGGACGCCATAAATGACGTCTTTTCGGGGTAGCGGTGGGAGTTAGCGGCCAAAACAAAAGACGCCTTCGACGTCGCACCCTCCCCAAGACGGAAAGATGTGCGGGGGAGTGGGTGGCCAGTGCTGGCATCTGGCGCCTCCTCCAAAAGACTCGTCGTGGGGGCAGCGTACGGCCTTGAAGGAGTGAAGTCTCTCCCGGAGGGCGGCAGAGGAGGAATGGGAGTTCGGAAGGTGAGGGGGGAGAGGAGAGGGGTTCCGCATTGGCCTCCTCCGACGGCCGAAGCAGTCCCCTCTTGTCCTTCCCCCATGAACTGAAGACGCCCCATTTCCACAGCCATCGCTCGTACCAACGCCGACCGGAACGCGTAAATACATCTTCTACTGCTGCATACCATTTTAACTCGGGGCTGCATAACCGAAGTACATAGTCGGACTCAACAAGTGGCAACAATGTAGTTAATCTTTTGGGAACAAGGATAACTCAAGAATAACCCTTCTACACTGCACCCTCATAACTGCAGATAATGCTAATTTTCTCCTTTCCACTTGGGATATTTCAAGCCTGCCACGTGAACGGCGGTGAAGGGGGTCCTTTCCACTTATTCACGTATGAACACGATCCATTTGTTCACCACATTTGTTTGTCTGCGTCGATCATCGTGTATCTCTTTCATCTTTCCGTTCTACTTCCAAAGCTGATCATGGTGCTGAAGTTAGCGATGATGGGAGCTATTACCGGTACTGCATAATGTTCTAACTGTAAGTTACGATGGTCCGTTTGAAGACTTTTCCCGCTTCCGTTGATGCAGACGTTGGTACACATCACCCAAACCTTATTGAAATTCGTTCCCATGCTTTGAACGTAATGCCGACGATTACTCCGAGTACACGAGTTTTGAGCTGGCTGGGTTAGTAGTAAAACCATGCACAAGCTCCATATCACAGGAAGGATTGTGATGGGTGCTGTGGTGGATAGCGAGAGCATAGACTAACCACCCTTGGAGGCCGGGTTCGAAACCCAGTGAAAAGTCTCATTTAGAACCTTTTCTTGGATACTGTGTGGAGCGCATTCCAAGTGCAGTACTCTGTCTGTCGAACGGGACGTAAAAGCTGTGACACCTTTCCTTATGAGCAGTCCAATGCCAACACCAGGTTTCCCTCAATCTTCACTTCTTTCCGTTCCTCACACCTGCACTCAATGTCTGAGGCGTAAGGCCAGACTTCAAATCACTGGTTACGTTCCCTCTCGCTGTCGCTCTATGGGGGGAGGAGCAATGACTGCGTCCGAATGAGGAAATCGTGTCGACGGATTTGTCGCCGAGCAGCGTCCTGTAGCACGGGAGGACCCCCATTGAACTCACGCTCGCTGTCTCCGGGTGGTGGAGGGCTAAAAATCTAAAGGCCGTTTTCCGCGATACAATTTTTTGTACAATTTCTTGTACAAACGCTTGTATAAACTGAACGAAATTGTATGCTTGTCTGAATGGAATTAAAACAGGTTCTATTTCCCGTTCAGTCATTCAGACAATCGCACAAGCGTTCGTACAATTTTCCCCTTCACACGGTGCAATTTCCTCGTACAAGAGTTTGTACAAGAAATTGTACAAAAAACTGTATCGTGTAAAGCGGCCTTAACATTTTCATAAGGCAGACCTATAAGGCGGACCAACAGTGACGATCGCTGCAACAATGCGCATCACTGTTGGATGCATGTACCATATGCAGGAGTTCTTAACGTGGAAGGATTAGACTAAAAATCTAATAACAATTAAATGGGGACGAAAAAATAGTACAATGAGGAAAAAAGGGTAGGGAATGGGAAGCGCAGTCTGTGAACTAGCAAAGGTCTATAGTAAAAGTTACCATGTATCCGCTGGGATATAATAGACGCTGACTCGAATACAGCTCCTCTGGCCATTTTATCGAGCCTGATAACAAATAAAAGACACATAACACTCACAGCCATGCCCTGGGGGGCTGTGTTTGAAACCATCGAGATTATCTCGAATAGGTAACCAAGGAGTCACGTGGTACAAACAAGAAAGGGTTCGAATATTTTGTGTGTTTGTGTCGCTCATTACAATGTCAATAATTGTTTTTTTTTAAGTTTTCCTCGCTCTAAGGCTCTATATTTCAGCCAGATAAGATAAAACTCGCGTAAAACAATATAGCGAGATTGTAATGTGCGATTATAATAGACCAAATTTGCGAACCGTTCGTGTTTATACCACGTGACTCCTTGGTTACCTATTAGAGATAATCTCGATGGTTTCAAACACAGCCCCCCTGGGTGGGGAAAATCCGACCCTGGCGGGACTAGAACCCGCGACCTCAGGAATGGCAGGCGAGGACTTACCCTGCCACCACCGAGGCCGGCAATAGATATTACGAAGATATAATACAGATATTACGAAGGATAGTGGGTAATGGAATTAAATTTTGGGGCTATATAGAAGAGGAATGTGTCTTAAGTCCGCTTTACACGATACAATTTTGCGCACAATTTCTTGCACAAACGCTTGTATAAACTGAACGAAATTGTATGTTTGTCTAAATGGAATTAGAACAGGTTCTCTTTTCCGTTCAGTCATTCAGACATTCGCACAAGCGTTTCACACAATTTGCCGCCTTACACGATACAATTCCCTCATACAAGCGTTTGTACAAGAAATTTTACAAAAAATTGTATCGTGTAAAGCGGCCTTTATAGAGGTGGGAATACTGCGGGCGTTTATCGTGGAAGCGAGGATTTTCTGGATAGGTGCAGAGGAGTGATCTACTAGTAGGAGGGAAGTAATTTAGGGTTTAAAGGGGGTCATAAAAGGATTGAACTATTGCGAAAAAATGGTTTATTCATGAAAACTCTACAAATTTTTTTCTGCTCAGTACTTTTTTTTTTAATGTGAGTATTAGCTGAAATTTTTCATGCTTGCATCTGACTCTATAGTAGAATTATGGCCGCATATTAAAACAGTGGCGGAAGCATGTTTTTATAGAATGCTTCGTCGATAGAACGAGGAGACCATTTCGGCGAGGTAGACAGCTGCAGTGGCACTGGTGGTTTTTTTTAGGGCCGAATACATGTTCCAGGTTAACTTTCTTCCAGAGTGTCACGCAATTACTTGAATACCTGCGTGGTTTTTTTTGCCATAGAGGATTGGGACATTGAGTTTCCGTTTGTTCCGCCAGGAGAAAGCTAAGGATTCACGCGTGAAACTGCAAGTTATAAGTGATTCAAGTTTAGAGGCATTCGATTGCAGAGGGAATCGCCAACAGAGAATGGCAATGCGCTGCCTCGACAGCGAACAATGGGGAAGGGACGCCAGTGGAGTTGGGAGGCCGAGATAGACGCAAGCCAAGCTCGAGGGGAGTGCGAATAAAAAAAAGGGACGGGATCATGGACCCTTCCTCAGCGTTATCGCCATTGTTATCGACAACCCCAACTCCTCTGCTAGCAGTAACTGCCCCATAACGACTTCATATACCAATGGAAGAGTAGATGGTAGATTATTAATCACGTCTATTAATTTCCTGGCTAGACTCAGGTGCCCCTAGCGTTCGTGTGGGATAAATTATGTTAGTTTACAGACAACAGTAATGCAAGCGTTTACAATGACCTCGAATAAATTTGTTTTTCTAAAGTGCTGTGGACTAAGGCAGAGAATAAGAAGGGTAGGGGAGACATATCATACGTAGTTTGCTCCTTATAAGTTACCTTTAGCTTTATCTGGTATCCCCTTCTTGACTAATGTCACTTAACGTGTCCTTCAAGTAAAACATCTTAAAAAGGATTAAGCAGTAAAATATATTAGTTGTAAATGTTGGGAAATAATTAGTACACACTAGAAGCAATAAAATTCTAGAATATAGGAATGTTTACGTAGATACAGCACACTCGCACTAAACAGATCGCCTACGGTTTTTAAAACAGAAATCTAGAGCGACTCTAAAACACAAGCCGGCTGGTTCGTTCATACCTCGTGATCTCGTGACGTTTCACGTCCTCTTGTCCATTCAGATTAGCTATATGAAGGACCAGACAAAATTCGAAGAAAGTCAATCACGTTTTCGCTCTCCTGGAGCGCGATTAAAGTGTAACGATAACGCGGTCGCGAACGTCTTTAGCGCCCATGACGCGACGCGAGATGCCGAGGGGGAAGTATGCAGGGAAACGTGGCGAGTCAAATAACAATGCGACGCGAAGTTTCCTTCAGAAAACTCAGGGAGAAAGCTACCGAAGACTACAACACTTGGGAATTCATTAATGAAAAGACAATGAGATCCTCAGGGAAAATATGCAAGAAGACGAAGAGGAGAATCATCTTTCATCGTCGTCGAGAAAAATTCGAAGAATGTAAACACCGACCTTAGTAGAGTAGTACAAGGAACTAATACACGTGTAAGTGAGATTGGAGGCAAAAACAAATCTGGGAAATAAGTTACTGAAAGCGACAGAAATGGGAGCGCTATACGCCAAGATGAAATTATTTTGAGGCTCTAGGAACAATATTAGAAAAGCAGGCTCAAGGAAAAGATAACGTGAGAGAAGGATAGTTTTCTTGGAATGGATAGAGAGAGGAAGGGGATTTGTTCGAAGACAGAAATGGTGTACGGAAGGAACAGTTAAAATAATTAAAAAAATAAAGTGGTACACGAATGCCTAAACTCAACGAATCGAGTGGGATACTTCCGAATTCTGAAATCAAATGGAATGATAAACGCTGAGGAAAAGTGCCAAATATTAAAATATTCATCGGAATTTAAAATAAACATTGCATATTTAAAAAGCTCCAAATCGAGTCATAAAATTTACATAGCCTGGAAAAAGAATTTGACTCAAAAATAATTGGGTGGGTCGACCTCTAACTAAATGTAACCAAAACTGTGAAAATGCCAAGACTTTGGTGTGGAAGGTCTCCAACTAACATGTTCTCCTCACGCAGGGGAGAAGGTAGCAGGTCTTCATAGTGAGGTAGTGGCCAGAGTATTCGGTACAGCGACATTTATTCTACCACACACGTAAAAATTGTATTAACTATCAAAGTACAGAGTAATTCATGACAAGGAGAAACCACCACATAATTATCCTGAAGAGCCGTAGATAACACACTATTTCTCATGAAATCTGATGAAACAAAAAGCAAAACTCTCACTTGTAAAATGTTCACAAAAGACCCCGTTCGGATTCCATGGTAGGGTCTATCCAAGATATCAATTTAGCATTAAAAGCACATTGGGAGTGAAACGGAAATGAAAATAAATTCAGACCTCCATGAGGCTGAAATATCTGCAAGTGAAATGAGCGAGGGATGATCCTCTACATTTTTGGATTTAGTGAGAAGAAAGTGACGAAGACGTAGAAGAAGCTTCAAGATCATAAATTTGGAATCTCATAAACAAAATGGTGGAGTACGAATAGTGTTCACGATAAGAGAGTCTAAATAAGGATAGCCACATATCCCAAATCCTAGGCGTCTCCCGGAATTGGGCAAATGAAGAGACGTCTATCCTGGCAGGAGATAAATATCTCCTGAAATTTAAAAACATTCCAATACGTCAAATTTCCTATGCCCTAAGTGGCCAATAAAAGTGTTTCATTAGTTTTGTGTCATTCTTTCAATATGTAAGAAATGTCATAAACCACATACACCATACGCTTATACCACGAAGGTACACCATACGCTTATACACGGTGGCACGAAGAGAAAACTTAATGATTATAAGAGAATGGAACACCATCGCACGAGGAGGAGAAGACCAAAACTGAATATAATAATGCATTGATAAAAGAAACACCGGAGGAGATTAAAAACTAGAGTGACCTAAAGAACTGGAGGAAAATATTGAGAGAGTACGAGACTATTTATTCTCATGAACAGAGATAGAGAGAAAATGGGAAATGTTAAAAATCGATTAATGGCACAGCTAGCTCGGGGTAAAGAGGAAACGTTAAAGAAGCCCCGAATCAGGTGAGAATCCAAGGGACAGACTGAAGGAAAGATAAACGGCAAGAACCGGAAAACTGGAGAGCAGCTGCTACATGGAAAAATAATTAGGAATGAATTATTGGAAAAAGTGATAAAAGCCAGAGAAGTGGGAATGAAAATTTTTCCAGAACAAATGGAAAAATAGAAAGGTGATATCCACACAAGGAAGACTGAGGAACCACTAAGGAATGCGCGCAGGAAAAAAACTCTAATTTGACCAAAAATGGGAAAATTGAAATAGAGGATTAAGACAAAGTAAAGACAAGGGATGAACACTTTGCACATTGCGTTACCGTACCTCGAGAAGGGTGAAACGGGTTTTGAAAGAAAGAAACGACTCGGTGAAAGGCACCCTAGAGAGAGCAAGAATTTCAACCAATGACGAAGCGCAGATTTATCGTACTACAGCTGAAACGAGCGAAGAACACGCAACAGAATATAGTATCAAGTAATTTAATACTATCTCTTTTGAACAAAGTAATATATGAGGAGCACGTGATCATATTTACTTGGAAAAAGACTGAAAAAACCTTTTAAAATATTCCTGACTTTTGTAATTATTACTTGGACACAAGACAGGGTAATTATTCACGCTAAACGATGGGAGCTGAAAGAAAAACATCTAAATATGGAGATTTATTCGCCTAGTTCTGTCTGTGAGGAATAATAACTCATACATGGGTGTTTTCAAGTCTGTTTCCGCACTAGTTTTCTTTGGTTGATTGCTTAGTATGGACAAAATTTCTTGCTCACTCAAGGGTCTGTTAGAAGCAAAGATGTGGTTCTCAATATTAGCGACCATAACACGCGGATGGTCTGTCTTGATCTTTCTACTTTCAAGAGTATTTTGATACAAATACTGAAAGAATCTTTCCTTGATATCACTATATACCCGCTGATACATATCCTGATCAGTTATTTCCAAAATTTCGTTCGCGCGCTCGACGATGACCATTGCAGTTTTCATACGCTATTTGATCGCAATAACATTTATTGCTACTATTCCAATTACTACCCGGAGACACATCTACATCTACGCGATATTCTGCAAGCCACCGCAATGGTGTGTGGCAGGGGGAGAAGATCACCAAATATGAACTATATAGAAACATGCTACATAGGTATAATGGGTTACATGCTGCTAGATAGTATCTACATAGTAATGAAGGGATTGGTTGTTAATACATGCATCATACACTACAGACTACTCTACAACATTTCATCTACCTATCTGTTTGATATGCTGCCTATTGGGTTATCTTATAGTACGAGGGAAAAAAGACGTTTTGAATCCATCAGTACGACAATCTATCCCTCCAATTATTTTGGTAGAGAAAAAAAATCGACATAATGTAAATATATACATGATGATGTGCACCCTGACTTGTTTTTGCCAAATTACGTAGGTAATGACCACTGAAAATCAATTAGTGTGACTTGACGATGATCTTTTGAATGACAATCTTCATTAACATACAAATGTCATTCGCATCAGGTCAAGACTCGACCGACTTGGCTACTCCATCTTCCTCTTAATCATCAAACGTATTCCACCAACATTGTTAGGCTTTTGGATACACCTGCTGTCGATTCGACACCAACGCAAGTCTCTCATTCATCGTTACGTCCTAAAAATTCAAGTTTTTCAAATTAAAATCTTCTCTAAACATCCTTATCCTCGGCCTGCATCCACGATATCCAAAAAAAAACTTTTCTTTTCATTCCTTCATTTTACCAAACACTCTCCCCACTACTTCTTTTTTCAAGGGGCCACTACCTCCCAAATCATCCACCACCCAATTATGTTACCGCATTCGATTTTCCCAACCAACATCCTTCCCATTTCTATCATCTTCAATATTTTATCAATCGTCTTCCTCTGCAGGCCGCAAACCTTCTCCACACCCACAACTCAAGAATTTCTCGGTAATTTCTCTCGAAATCGGTGGGGACTTCCGGGTGTGCTAGCGAGAAGACAGAGAGATGTTGGTCGGCACTTCTCAAAACTCCACACACAACTATTGCGAAGGGAAGGGGAGGCGACCCTGAAAGGGACGATTAAGCCCTGCGGTCGTCCTTGAGTCGGGTGGGCGCCTCTCGCTCGGCGGTCACTGGCCCCTCGCGAATGACAGGGTTCATCTTCTGCCGCTGCCGCCGCCGGCGTGGGTGCGGACGATTCTGTCGTTCCAAGTCATTGCGAAGGTGAGCGCTCTCCGTTAGGCGCCGGCAGAGGTCGAGATGGCGTTGCAGTGCGTCCGGAGGAAAGCTCCTAGGCGCACACACGGGTTAAGGAGGCAGAATTGTAACATGAATAATAAGTATGCCATTTTTTTTCATATTTTGGGTACTTTTTTATAGAAAAATGTGTCTTCCACCTATATCAGTAAAGAGAAACTCCTCATGGTACTACTTTTCCCATAAATCGCAGTTGAAATAACACCCGCTGAACGGAATGCTGAATGGAGAATGGGCATCACCTAGGAAAAAGCTGTTTCCATGTCGCAAATATATGTCATTTTTTCAAATAACTGAATTCGGCCTTAATTTTCGGATGAATTAAATACCTTAAAACAGGTGGGTTCTTTCATCCATCGAGGTAATTTAGGGCTAATGGTTTCAATGGCTAATCGTACGCGGATATTTTGTAATAAACAAAAGCTATATTTTAAAAGATCTAAGTAATGAGAGTAAGAGAGGCTGAAGGCATGAAATTGCTGTTTAAAGGTGAGAGAATAGACAGGATGAAAAGGAATTGATATCCTGATAATGAGACTACGGAGAACAGAAGAAGCAAGAATGAAGTGAGAGCGGAGATAAGAATGGCAAAGGAAGCATTCTGGAAGAAATGAGTAAAATAGTAAGCAGAAAATTAGTCTAAGGAAAAGATTGTTAAAATGCATGGCATGGAGTTTTTTTTGCACGGTTGTGAGAAGTGAGTCCTTCTAAAGAATGAAATATAATCAAATGGATGGTTAGTGCAATAAATGAAGAGAATAAAGACTATGCTGGCCACATAATTACGAACTGTTTGCTGAAAATTATGATAGAGGGCAGAGTGGAGGGAAGAGTAAAGAGAGGAAGGATAAAAAAGATGGATGGTTTGAAGAAAGCAGAAGGATATGTAGCAATGAAGAAAAAGGCAAGAGGATAAAAAACAGAGGAAGAAACGAAAGGCACCTAGAACCTTCACAAGCAGATTACCCATGATTTTCATGATGATGGAACACAATGCCAAATAAATTCGGTCACGGCTTAAATAGCTTCTGCTCCCTTTTGAGTTCTGGCCTCCCACCGGAAGTACCAGGGTTTGAATTCCGGAAGTGGAAAATATTTTTCGTTGGTAATCCGGCCCCTACTTGAGTGTTCAGTCGGAGAAAATTCGAACACAGTTCTCCGCGCGTCGGATGGAACGTTAAGCTGTGGTCCCCTAGGCACCATTCGTAGAGAGCAAGCTAATGCAAACACTGGTTTTCCTCTCCGCCCTTTCTCCTTTTCTTCCAATCCCATCCTTATACCTTTCCTCTCTGTCTGAAGCATCTATTGGTGCGGGTAGAGACTTGAAAACACAGATGAGTTGATGATCATCACCGTGAAACTCGAGGTAAGGGAGCCCCATTACCAGCAAAATATTGGAAGGCTCCTAAAATGAACCTCCTTGAGACAGTAATGATGAAAGATAAGATTTCTTCCAAAACTGAAGTAAAATATGTTCCACGGTCGCGTATCACGTTAAGGCCCAAGGAGTACGGTAGGCTTAAGGTATTTACAGAAGAGAGAGGATTGGTTAGAAAAGGAGAACTCGTTCTTTACGTGCTCCAACGTGATATCGCGTGGTCTAACATTACCTTAACCCAAAGAACACTACAATATTCTGGCCCGCGGCAGGATTCGAACCTGCGACCTCTAGGCTCACCAGGCCAGGTCAGGCCGAAAAGGTTATCGCGGACGTCAAGGGGTAAGATGGGAGCGGAAAAAAGGAATAGGTGGTGGGAGGATGGTGAGGGAGATTTTTAGTCCGGAGTGGCACTGCGAAAGAGTTCACAAAGCCGAAGTTCATTCACATACAATTCGACAAAATGACGCTCCCAATATACGCCTCTTTCAATATTTTGGTTTGAAAAAGTGGAAATGATCCCCGTTCCGTTCTAAATGGACTTGAAAACAAGAGGCTTATGGCGACTCGCAAAAATTTGGATGCGAAACGTTCAATGTATGCACACTAGGAACTTAATTATGCTCAGGCCTCGGTATCACAAATATTTTCCACGCGTGTATACGCCCGTACAAAACACGAAATTCAGCAATGGTTTTCTCAATTTGTCTCTTACTACGCACTCAAAAGTTTTAGAGGAGTCCGAAAACAAAGGTGTGAATGTTACACTAATATGTTCCTAATTTTATAGTATGTAATGGGCGGGATTATTCAGTTTACCCAATTCATCCGGCAAAATAAGATACATACATTCGGATTCACCCCTTTCCACGGCGGAATTAACACCAGGATATGCCAAAGCCTTTATCGTGTCTGGCTATTTACGATAATATCCTTGATACTGACTTAAGATGAGGGAAAAAAACTTTACTTTCTCCATTTCGCCCCAATTTTTATGAGCCCTTGCAGAAATAAGTCACAGACAACAGGCTCCTACCTTAAGTATCGATGGGGTATAGTTCTAAATTGAACTGATAAAATTTATTTTCCATATAGCAATGCGATATGACGATTTAAATATACTACTGCGATATACTGCAACTCGAATTCACAATGTAAATGGTTATATCGCATGGCATCGCATATCGCGTGATATCACACAATATCGCGTTGGCTGTCGTTTCTATATCGCAATTCGATAACACGTACGAAATGAACATCGCTTAAATTTTACGCAGTACTGCAGAGCGAATTCAGCGCCTCGAGTGACCCTTGGGGAATCCTCGGCAGCTTTCGCTCGCAAAACGGCCTGGATGCGTTTCCAGCGAGTTTAAAATGCAACACAAACACTTACCCCCATCCCCCCACTTTTATTCGTATTTTTATCTGGCAAAGTCTTTTTTTTCCAACTCTCTTTCTGCCGTTTTGCACCTCAGGTCTGAAACGAAAAAAAAAAGTCATCCGCAAGTTCCTGGAGAGTTTTCTCCATTAAAATCCTGCCCAAGAACCGGAGCGCCAAGCCTATCGTGGAGAGGGATAGCACGCATGTAAAACTGGAAACTGAAACTGACAAGATAACACGAGAGAGAGGGGGGGGGGGGATAGGAGAGAACAGCTCTGAGGGAACACGCACATGGGCGGGCGGCCATGAGAACTGAGGTAACCGACCGAACCGCCCAACCGAATGTTGGAAGCCTCCCTTGACTTGACGCATAACACTTTTTAGCATTTAATTCCCGACTATTATTTTATACTTAGATCAACACACTCTGAATTCCACCTAAAATGCCTATCCTCTTCCACCAGCCTCCTCTCTCACCACATTTCAACAAGAACACCCACTTAACACTAAGTAAACGAGTGAGGGCGTGAAGCATCTGATGTGTAGTGCGGCGGAAGAAATAAGAAAAAAATTATGGACCAAGTGAAAAACGAATAAGAATAAAGTGAGAAAAGATATACTGCACTTCGACTTACGATGTAAATGGCAATTTATCATGATATTACCGTTTGCATAGTGAATTTATAATATATTTCTGAAAACTTTGTTCGATGGCAAATGATTGTTTAACGTTCACTTGCCCCCAGGCCATTGGCCTAATGGCAATATATAGTAATTAAATAAACAAATATACGGGACAACCAAATGGGCCATACAACATCATTAGAGTAACGAATGATGTAGGAGAAAAGGGAAATGAAAGTTTCGTTTGAATACATAGTAAAGGATATATAGGATAAGAATTATATAACGCGTAGTGATTAGCCGATAGAAGGAACTAGCGGAGATAATCTAAAATCCATTTTAGGGTTTACGAGTAGTGATTACGATGCTGTAATCTTCACGAAAACCGCGTAATGTTTTTAAATGTGGAGCATGAATCTAAGAGCGGCATGGATTCACAAGGAACGTGGCCATGAGAACTGTGGTAAGCGACCAACCGAACGTGGAGATATCTCCAATCTTAACTTGAGGCACAACACTTTTGAACATTTAACTTTAAAAAAATATCATTTTATTCCGATTATGCGGTCCGTAAAAAAACAGGTAATCCAACAACGATTTTCTTACACTTTCGCCTATAGGTTTTACCACTCTGAATCCCATCAAAATGCCTATCCTCTTCCACTATCCGCTCCTCTCGACACATTTCAACATTGGCACCCACTAAGCAGAAAAGGGAGAATTAGAAAGCATTAGATATGTGGTGCTACAGAAGAATGAAGATCGAAAGAAACAAGTCATATAACTTATTTAAACACTCCAATTTATTAACCGACCCGGGTTTTGACTCATTTTCAAGGTATAAACCTTACAAGATATTCAAGTGTACACCTTGAAAGTAACAGTGCAAGTCACACCCGGGTCAGTTAATTGAATTAAGTATGGACGTTACCAAGATGCTTTACTTATTTATATAAATATGCAGTCCAACCAAGTAACGCCGGAAAATATAACGTTTAATAAAGATTAAACTGATAGGCAGAGTGGAAAACCAGCAAGCTCTACGAAGAAATTGTGACAAATGAGATGTCTCCCTAAAACTTTGAAAAAGCAGACCGGAAATATTAATCGGCCATACAAGTCAACGAGGTATTATATTCAGATAAAAACGATCGTCGAGGGAAACGGGAACGCCAATAATGATGAAGGATGGCCACAGACGAAAGAGATGGAGCTAGTAATAAAGGATGTAGAAGAAAAAGAAAGTGAAGGTCTCGTATGGAACATGCACTGAAGGATGTACAGGAGAAGAATTACCTATGGCAACACGGAGCTGAACAAACCAATCTTAGGGTTGACAAATATTATTTAAGATGATTAAATCCTTCACGAAAAGCGCGGAAACTTTTTAAACGCTGAACATGCGTCAGATGTCGGAATGGACTTCACATGAACGTTTCAGTAAACGTAGACTTCTCTTTAATTAGAAGGGATTTTTTAATTGTGCAAGGCATCCATACGTATTACTGCTGTTATTTTTAAAATGGCAAATGTTCGTATTTCAAGCGCTTAGGTGTACATGATCAATAAAGTGATCATCATCATTGGTCAACAATCCTAGGATTAGTTTGACGCAGTTTTCCACTCGATTCTTCTATCGGCCAACCTTTTCATTGCGACGTAATTCTTCTCTTTTACATCCCTCACTACCTGTTCCATGTATCTCATACGAGGTCTTCCCGTTCACTTTTCCTCCGACGATTGTCTTCATCAGGCTATCTGTCTCAAGATATGGTCGATTAAGTTATTCCGACTTCTTCTTAGGGTATTCAGAATACTTCTCTTTTCTCCCACTCTTCTTAGGACTTCCTCGTTACTTACACGGTGGATCCATTTAATCTTCATCATTCTCCTGTAGCACAACATTTCGAATGCTTCTACCCTTTTCTTCTCCACTGCTGTAATCGTCCATGCCTCACTACCGTAAAAAAACATGCTCCAGATGTATGTTCTGATGAATTGTTTCCTTACTTCTACGCTTGTATTTCCAGCTGTAAGGAGATTCTTCCTTTAGTTGAATGCCCTCTTTGCCTGGGCTATTCTACTCACTATTTCTTTCTTGCTTCGTCCATCGTTGTTTACTCGGCTTCCAACTTAACAGAACTCTTTCACCTCTTCCAGTTTTGTTTTCCTAGTTTGATATTGGTTTTGACCTCTTCTCTCTTGCTGCACACCAATATCTTAGTCTTCCTCTTATTTATCTTCAGCTGATATTTGTCCATTGTCCTTTCCATGGTTACTATAATCTTGTTCAGATCCCTCTCTGTCTCTGCTATGAGTGCTACGTCATCAGCGAATCGCAGCATACTTATTTTTTCTCCGTGGATCACTCCAGAAGACTTCTCTTTGATTTCATTTATGGCTTCCTCATGTAAATATTAAAAATTACGGAAGACAGTGTACAACCTTGTCTCACTCCTTTCCTTATTCATGCCTCTTCACAGCTGGGTCCAGATTTTATCACAGCTACCTAGCTTTTATACAGGCTGTGGATATTTTTTCGGTCATTATAGAACACTCCGATTCCCTTCAAAATTCCAAGCATCGAATACCAATCCACATTGTCAAAAGCCTTCTCTAAATCTACAAATGCAACGAATGCCGGCTTGTTCTTCTCCATTCTCTTCTCTATGAGCAGTCTAAGGGCCAATATTGCTTCTACTGTACCCTTACTTTTCCTGAATGCGAATTGATCTTCATCCAGGAACTCCTCTGCTTTTCGTTCTATTCTTCTGTAGATGATCCTGGCCAATATCTTCGATGCATGTGTCGTCAGGCTTATAGTCCTAAAATTTTCACATTTCTCCGCTCTCTTCTTCTTGGGAAAGAGGATGTTTTTCTTGAAGTCCCTTGGTGTTTCTCCTGTTGAGTACATGGTTTTCTAAAGATGAGTTAAAATCTTCTCTCCTGCAGTTTTAATTAGTTCTGCAGGAACATCATCAATACTAGAAGACTTATTCATCGTAATATCCCTTACTGCAGCGTCGAATTCGGATCTTAATATTGATGTTACCAAATCATCCTTTTCCACTTCGCTTTCCTCTAAGATAGCTTTTATGCTGAGATTGTTTCCGTTGCATAACTCTTCCAGATATTATTTCCACCTCTCACTTTGTCTTCATATTCAATCAAAATTTCTCCATTCTTGTCCCTTGCATCTTACGCTCCGTTCCTTGAAGTGGTTTCTCACTATCCTATAGGCAGCTTCCACCTTTCCAAGTGCAATGTTGTTTTGTACATCTTCGCATAGATTCTTCATCCACATCTCTCTAGCTTTCCTGGCTTTGCGGCTTATTTCGTTCCTTATTCTTTTGAAACAAAGCTGCCCTTCTTCAGTTTTCACATTCTTGTATTTTCTTCTTTCTTCAATCAAGTCTAAGACTTCCTCCATGATCCATGGCTTCTTCTTAGCAACTTTTCTTCTTACAAGAACTTCTTTTGCGGCTTCCTCTAGTCCACATTTAATGTTTTCCCAACGCTCTTCTACAGATTTCTCAGTCAGGTCCTCTCCTATGTCGTTTCCTACTGTTTTTTTGAAATTCCAGCGGATGTAGAGCCTCCTTTAGTTTTTCTACTTGCCATATATTTTTCTTTGTTTTCTTCAATTTCTTGAACTTAAGATGGCATTTCATCATCGCTAAATTATGGTCACTGTCGATGTCTGCCCCAGGGTAGCTTTTGCAGTCATTCATCTGGTTTCTAAATTTCTGCTTCACTAAAATGTAGTCTATTTGACATCTTTTTCTGTCTCCTGGCATTTTCCACGTGTATCTTCTTCGGTTGCGATTTTTAAACAATGTGTTGGCGACAACTACCTTATGTTGTGTGCAGAACTTAATCAGTCTTTCTCCTCTTTCGTTTCGGATTCCCAAGCCGTATTTTCCAGTTATTCTTCCATCTTGACCTTCGCCGACGATGGCGTTCCATTCTCTTAAAATAATTAGGTTTTCTTCTCCTTTCACCTGTTTTATAACTTCCTCGAATAAAGCGATACTGCAGCTAAATCAACGCCAGAAAGATTTTTATCAGATATTCAGTCATCAGGCTTACGAAATGCAACTATAGAAAATAATTAAACTTTGTAAACTTCACGCAGTTAAAGTTGGCATGATCAGTTTCGTCGAACAGTCGAGAACATCAGACCAGATTCACTAGGTTTCCTCATTTTCCGTATAACATAATGTTTCACAAAATTAAGCCTGAAACTATCGAATATGCACCTGTAATTATATCGATGAGGATCCTCTAGGGATATAGCAATCATTCAAGGAATTCACAGCTTATTAGAGGTGGCTAAAATACGTATCGTATTCACGTAGACAGCAAACAGGAAGTGAGAGATCGTAGAGGACGGCGGATGAGCGGTGCTTTCTCGTGGAGCGGTTGGAGGCGATGCCGAAACGGCCAAATGGGGAAATGGCGTCCCTATGCGTTCCGGACGCTTCCAGGCTGGGGTGCGCCTTTGCACCAGAGCGTGATGGAGATGTAGAGGACGTCCCCTTGACCCCTGCAAGCCTCGATGAGTTTCCTTCCGAATCCACGGGTGCATGGGAAACGTCTGGCAGACGGATCCGAGGGTTCATCATGCGCAAACGAGGCAAGGCAAAAGCGGTGGCTGAGCACAAGGTTGTATTTATGCATTGTTTTTTCAATTAAAATGGTTTATAAACGTTGTGTTCCTAACTGCCGTGGAAATAATTCGAGCAGTGAGAAAGTTTCAGTGTTTCGTTTTCCAGAAGACGACGAGCTTAAGAAAAAGTGGATAAGGATTATTCCGAGAGACAAATGCATACCAACTGCACATTCGAGGATAAGTTAAATACAGTACAAAGAATATGTTTTCGCTGTAACGTGCTTGTTTTAAGCTTGCTTCGAACTAACATGCTTGTTGTTCGGAGTCAATATTTAGTCGTAGCAATTATATAAAGAAAACATTACCGAACGTTACCATTAACCAAGGAATCATTAGTGTAGTCGAATTATTAGTTTTCATCATGAAGCTAAGGAGCAGAGACTATCATTTTTTGTTGATGATTATCTTTTTAAATGCCTATACTACCAATTTTAATTCAATTTTCAGATATGCATAAAGCATTTCCTGGCACGTGATGTTTTATAGCAGACATCCACGTTTGACGAGAAGATTGGAAGCTTCTTATGGTGTGATTATCAGCACCGAAACTGAAAGGTGGTGCAATACGTTCTGTTTACCCTAGTTGCCCATCTTACCTAAGTTCAGCGCAATCACCCCGTGAGGAACCGGAGATGAAGGGGTTGAGAAAGGAGATGGAGCTGGAAAGGTGCATTGCGGAGAGCAAAGAAAAGAGGAGGCAAAATGATGAGAAGATGAAGTTCAAAGATTTGGCTGAACTTCATGTGAAATTGAAAGAATGTGACGGGTTGGGTGGTTTATCCATTGTCATGAAAGAGGATAAAATGCATGTGTGTCACATAGTGACCGAACGTTTTCCAGAAATCAAGGCATGTGTTGCAATTGGAAATGATTTGGAAGTGTTTTTTTGGTAATGTTTCCATGAGAAAAGTGGGAAAATTCAATTTTCTTATGCAAGTAAAGAAGATTAATACAATTAATGCAATTTTTGATGGAAAACCAAGTAAGATCTGAGAAGCTAGATATGAACCTTAAGTCAGAAGTTATTTTGCACATCTTAGAGTCCCTAAGATCAAATGATGAAGTAGTTTTTAGAGTTAATTTTGTTATTGAACAACTGAGACTCGTGCTCTGTGACAAGTTTGCAGCTGTGAATACTTTTGTTCACACATATATTGTGATGAATAAAATCATCGGCAGTCCCTTGGAAGCAGACTTCTTGAAAGTAGTGAGCCTGAGAAATGTGTTGTTTAGTGTAAGCATGAATGCACCGATTTTAAATGACTTTTTAAATGAAACCGTTTGTGAACATGACCACCCAATGAACATTGGCATTGAAAAAATAGTGTGTCTGTTGTTATATATTTCTTAAGAATTACAGTAACAGAAAAAAAATATGGCTGTGGTTATCCTACCAGAACTAGAAAGCTTCATACATTAGTGAAGTGATTTTACTGTTGGGCATTAGTAAATTTGAAATTCCACTGAAAAATCTTGTCTTTGTTATTAATTGCAGTTTTTGTGGAAGTTTTGGAATGTAAGAAGTACCTAATATTATACTCGCGCAAGCTTTAGTTTGCGATAAAAACCATATTTTAACCATCGTTTTTTGATCGGGGTGTGAACTCATGAAATTCTTTTCAAATTGGGGCATGAATTGAAGATAGCTTTAATTGCTAATAGCTTATAAATTATACAAACCTTTGTTATAACTTCACTGCCGGTGCCATGCATCGGAATCGTTGTGTTGCAAAGTTGTAATAATACGCAATAGGACCACTATTATTTGGAAGTTTTTGAGAAACTGGCAATATGTGCATCTATGTGGAACAATATTTAGTTTAGTGGACCCTTTATTTTGGGAAATGAAAAGTAAAGCATGTGGTTCACAAAAATAATTTAGTTTAATTACTATGCATTTGCTGTGGATTTCAGAGTTGGGTTAGTGTAATGGTTGAGCAAGGAACATAAGATTTCAATGCGAATAATATTTCCAATTGTGTATCATGTATTTGGTGGTTATTCACTATCGCTCATTTATTTATTTCGTTCTAACTACCTGATTGATTAAAACAGAGGGTAGATCTATAACAGGGTTTATAGGAGTTTTCATTTTCATTTTCCCTGACTTTTCCAGAATTTCCAGACCATTATTAGGGATTTTCCCTGACTTTTGAGCGCCTGAAAACTCCAAGATTTCGGTCATTTATAGAGATAAAAGTGGTAGTGGGGAAGCAAAGAAGTCTAAACTTATGAAAAATTGTAGGTTTATTATCATATGAATCATATGAACTTCCAGTAATAAGAGAGCAAAAACTTTAAGTCAACAAAATAAAAATTATCATTCCTTACATTGATATGCCTTCAGAAAGGGTTTTAATTGCAGAAAAATATATGCAAAGAAGGATAACCTGGCTTTTCCTTCAAACCTGATGTCATGTTAAAGTAGCTCTTTGAATCAACCTTCATTTTTTCTTCCTCACATCCTTCTACAAATTTGGCTAAGTGACTTCAAATTTGACTGAGAATAACTTTTTCCTCGCCAGAGGGACAAAGCGAAGTATTCCTGGTGAAATCGCTAGCGAATGAAAATGAAAATATGAATGCGCACACCTTTCGTCAATCTATTCACCAAATCATGGAGGCTATAGCCAGAAAGAACCAGAATAGGCCCCCTGGGCTGCCTCAGCGAAGCCAGCCTGAGGCCAGCCGTCCCCTCCTTCACCCTCCTCCTCCACTCCTATGTGCAGTTTTTGATCTCTTGGCATTTTCAGGTGATAAATTTAAACATTTTGTGATTTTTCCCTGACCACATGTTAAATTCCCTGACTTTTCCAGGATTTCCATGACCGTTTTCATTTTCCCTGACTTTTCCAGGTTTTCCAGGATTTCCAGGTTCCTATAAACCCTGTATAACTAAAAGAGAATGGCGTACTAAATCACGCATAATACAGCGTTATAAATTTTCGAGTTGAGGGTCGGTTTCCTTCTTGACTCTAAACCGGCTCGTTCGGCCTCTGGAGGATGACGTCACACGTGAGTCCTAAGGCCTTCTAATCTAGGTGGTGTTGGCTTCGGCTATGTTTGAAATCATCTGGATTATCTCGAATAGGTAACCAAGGAGTCACGTAGTACAAACAAATTGGTGTGTTTGAATCGCTCGTTACAATCTCACTTGACGTTTTTACTGGAGTTTTTTTCATCTTCGAGCATAAGAGCCTCCGGACGACAAAAAAACTCGAGTGAAAACATCGAGTTAGATTGTTACGAGCGATCCAAACACACCAAATATGCGAGCCATTCGTGTTTCTAGCACGTGACTCCTTGGTAACCTGAACTAGATAATCCTGTCCGTTTCAAACACCCAAACAGTGCTGGGTGATGCGGTGAGCGACGTGGTTTAGCTCCATATCCCGAAAGCGTCCATAAATCGAATATGCGAAGTAAAATGGCAATACCACATGATATTGCGTGATGATGCACACCCTGTGACAATTGAATTTCGAGTGACATCAAACATCGCGTGATGTTGCATATCGCATAACGCCAAACCCATTACTGCACACGACAAAATGTAACTTATCGCATTCAAATGGCATGAACACTATTGCATGTTCGCCGACCAATACAGTCAGGTCGGCAAATCACCAGTCAGGCAACCCAATGGCCGTGGGTTCGAATCCCACCAAAAGCACGAGAATTGGCTTCAATCAGCTGCGCAAGCCTAAGGGTTCAAGAACTAGCCGCGAATTAATCTTAACGGAGTTACCGGCTGATATGCACAATAGCAGAATTTCTACAGGGATAATAATGTCTTTGAGTAAATTATGCTATTAAGCTACGTGTAGTGCAGTTTTAACCACGAAGTTGGAGCACTTTAAAACCTTGGTGTACGATTATTACCATCACGGCTATCTACTGAGCGCAAGGACGGCCGATGTCTATTTCTAAGGTACGACTTCGGGGTGGGCTCCTATGGTATCATCATTCACTCCTCCGACACGGGTGTTACGTAAATCCTTCACTATGTCCCCATGAGTGTCATCTGCCTCCTTTCAAACTTTCTTAAATATATTGTCCCTCTCATAAAACTTGTATTGCCGTCACCATTCAGTTCCCTTAAAAAGTCCACTGCCGGGCCACTAGGCGAACCGCCGCCGCCCACTTCAACCTTCCCGGCTCCCTCCTTCCTACTTTCGCCTCTTCCACAAGCAACTCTGAAGTCCCTGTCCCTAGAAAGGCACAAAGGGTCGACCCTAATTGCCATCCCTCATCCAAAAAAAGCGCATCCTCCACCCGCTTCAACTAGAGGGTTTGCCCTCTGTCGCTCGTTTAGAGTAGCCTCAATCCAGAAATCAACTAAAGTCCGGTTCACAAGGTGCGTTTTTCCCGGATGGATTTCTTGCGTGGAGTGCTGATGGGTGCCGTGCGTGCTCGCTGGCTGGAAACGGCGACTGCTGCGGGCTGCCCTGACGGCTCGCTTGCTTGATTTTGAGATTAGGTCCAGTGCTATTTTCCTTGCGTGTTTTGCTGATGGCTATTGTTGCCGGCCAATCATCGTTCAGCATTGCATCACTTGATCAAAATAAAGGTTCTGCCTTTGATAGCATTGATGGTTGATATTGTGTTTAAAAATGAGGGCAAATCTATAGACTAGGGATCAAGTTGCGGTGCTTATCGAAGCATATATAGACGAAACTTGTTTATATGCAGTTTGTAATCGTAACTATCACAATAAACATCTTCGTGTTGAGGCTCTAAAAAGAGTGAGCAAGGAGGATAGCTCGCTACGTGTGAACCGACAACCATCAGCAAAGCCAGGTTAGCAGCCACCTTCGTCGCCCGCTTGGTAGCACGCACGAAATCCAGCAAGCTAGCACGTTGGCTCGCGACTGCTTGAGTCAAGTTGCCTGAGGAATCTTTATTAATTTAAGTACGAGTATATGCCTGCTAAGTGATCCTTACTTCACAAAGAAAATTACCTAAGCTATTGAAAGGCATAAGTATAACAAGAAATACGATGTAGAGTCGAAGGTTTTCTTTTTTATGATAATTTTAATTAGCTCCACTATGGAGTAAATTCAGCATTTACTTTAAGGAAATAAATTCATGTCCTCAATGAATTTACTAATTTATAACACCAAAATATTACCATCAAACATTATGTTATAATATTTTTCTGAAATATGCTTTAATATCTCATTAGTAATGATATTATTCATACGCCATACATTTTGGCTAGAGCGACTGCAGCGCCACTTGAAGACAACTAACGCATTTCGTCTGCTATAAGCGCAGAAATTGGTGGATTTAGCAAAAAATTGATTGATGCCTTTTTTTTCGTGCCATTTTATTTCTTGTGAAATTACGCATAAAATATCAGTTTTTTGCAAAAATGACATGTTCGTATGGTATTTTTAAACGTTATATTCCCATATGATGGCCATTCTCGCAGTTAATCTTATGTCATTTCAAATGCAATTTGTGCAAAAAGGAGTATGACTTGGTAGAATTATCTTTCCTTAATTAGACAGAGGAACTTTTGTTCTATAAGTGCTGAAAATATAAAAAAAATGACATGACTTTCACTTTTCGGATCAACCTCCTTAAGGAAAAGCGCACCGTGTGAACTGGGCAGATTTCAGTACTTGTCGAACACTAGAAATTTTCCAGTTTCTCTCCGAAAGTCCTGGTGATGTCGCCATCATTATAAGTGCCACAAACACTTCTTGAAGTACACTCCTCATGATTCACCGCTTCAATTGAGAACTTAATGCCCCCGACACAATTTGTAGAAAGGAAATCACGTTTTTGACTTCGCGGGTGAAAATAAAAGGTAATGAAACCACAAGCACGAGTGTAATGAAGATCCGTGATCAAACTCCTGATTTCATGAGTCCTTGGGTTACGATTAATATGGAAAGGCTACGTGTTCGTGTCATTTACATGCCGTTAATGATTCCTCCAGGATTTGGATTCCTTCCTCACATACCCGATGTAATTTTAACCCCCAACAAACTACCATAACTTAAAAAATATGTACATACTTGAACAATGACGTATTCGCAACACAAACTCCAACTCCGAAAGAAACTTCATTCACACTTCCTATCTCTGAAAAATGTAAACTTTCCCACGATTAAGCCGAGGAAATGGAAAAATCCTCATTCCCAGCCCATCCACCGCATGCTTTAAATTTAAACAAACATTTAATTATTGGCATGTGATTAAAATGATCATAAGTCATTACCAACAATACGAGAAGCCTTCGGCTGATTCTACGTTTCGACGGAGTAGAACCGGGCAGCGTTCGATTCAATTTCCATTCAATATATAAGTATTATAAAAAACAATATAAAGGATAAAATGGATCAACCGAGTGAACTTATGTGTGAAGAAGTCTTATGAAGAGTGGGAGAAAACATATGTTTACTGAAAACCCTAAAAAGAAGACGGGAAAACTTAATGAGCCATATCTTAAGACAAGATGGCCTAATAAAGACAATCGTCGAGGCAAAAGTGAACGGGAAGAATGGAAAAGGCAGGCCTCGTATGAGATTTGGGACGTTTGGGTTCATCGTTTGGGTTCAAAGGGTTGTTTTAGACGGTGTTTTCTCAGCGGCAATTAAAGTCACTTCGGGTGTCCCACAAGGTAGTGTGATAGGTCCACTCCTATTCCTTTTGTACATAAATGATATTCATAAGGTGGTAAAAAGTGAGCTTCGTCTATTTGCCGATGACGCAGTAGTGTACAGGGAAATTCTATGCCCAAATGGTAAAGAATATTTAAATATTGACCTACAAGCAATTGAAACTTGGTGTGATACATGGCAGTTAGAATTAAACTTTAAAAAATGTCTTGTAATGAACTTTTGGAAAAAGAATAGCTCTCCTCCTACCACTTACAAAATAAGTAATAATGAATTAACAAACGTGGAATCCATTAAATATCTTGGAATAAGACTGACAAATGATCTTTCCTGGGGTAAACACATTCGTGAAATAATGGGTCAAGCGAATCGTAAACTGGGATTCGTCAAAAGAGTACTGGGTAAATGTGACGATCATGTACGAGAAATCAGCTACTTTTCCCTTGTAAGACCTCATTTGGAATATGCTGCCAGTGTATGCGATCCCTACGAAATCGGTCTAAATAACGAACTTGAACGTGTGCAGCGAAGATCGGCAAGATTTGTAAAGGGACGGTATGATAACCTTACTAGCGTAACCAGTCTATTAAATGAATTAAATTGGGAATCATTGTCAGATCGCAGGTTGAAATTTAGACTTAATCTCTTACACAAATTCCAAGACCATATTTTCAGTGATGATGTTAAAAATATTATAACCCCAACACCAACTTACTATGGTGGACTGGACCATAATCATAAAATTAGAGAAATAGATTGCCGAACTGACAGATTCAAAATGTCATTTTTTCCTCGTACTATTAGGGATATGAATAACGGTAAATATATCCAGTACGAGTGTAGCAATGGATAACATTGGTAGCTGCATGTTGGTATAAGGACTTATAACTAGCCGAACTAACGGTATTTTTTTTCATGTATGTTTTGCTATTTTTATCTTTTTTTAAATAGCGTAGTTTTGAACAGTGCCTATAAAAGTACTGATCCTTTTTTTTATGCATGATATGTAGTGCATGTTTGGTGAGAGTTCACCCCCTGCCACACACCTTTATGGTGGCTTGCAGGGTATTATGTAGATGTAAATGTAGATGAGATATATGGCAACGGTGAAGGATGTGAAAGAGAAAAATTACGTTAATATGAAGAGGTTTGCCGACAGAAGAATCCAGTGGAGGGATGCGTCAAACCAATCCTAGGATTGTTGACTGATGATCATGATATATTATAAGTCTGTAAGACCATCAGGATCTCTTACACTATAAATAACGACAGGAGTACATAATGTACTTCTCTCTGCTTTGCACCTTTCCGTGCGTTATAACTAACATAATAAACTGTATCACTTCACAAATAGTAAATGATTTGAAAGAAACAATTGGTTGAGAAACTAAACAAAAGGTCGATTCGGTTAGCGGCTGTAAAATAAAGAACGGGACGATTCTAAGTGGAAGTGCCACTTCAATAAAAGCTTGATCATCCACAATTACTAAACCTAGGTTAATTCCTTCCTCTGCTCTTCCTATAACTCTCGTATCTTTTCTCCAGCATACATGTCAGTAAAATGTCCAACATACACGCCTGTACAAAAAGCTGAAGCTACATTGGGTAACCCTGCCTCATCCATACTTGTCAATGCCCACTACGGCTGTCCAAATTTGAGCATCGAAAAATTATTTTTTGACAAAAAACTGAACTTCATCAAAATGAAATTGTTGAAGTTGAATTATGCTTACCTTACTAAGGAATTGTAACGAGCATATTCTCCACAAGTTTTCAGCCTTAATTAATCCACCTGGATAAGAGTAAAGGTTGAGCAAGAGAATTCTAAAATTAAGAATGAATTTTAGAAACCAAGAAAAGTTGCCGCGAGAGGATACGAGATCAGAGGTCAGTCTCGGTCTCGTCTCGTTTTCCGAGCACTAGTCTCATATCGAGAGGTCCGATCTCTGGTCTCGCACGAGACTCAACAGCCTCGTCTCGTTGAGAAAAAAATATGTATTTAGCCAAAGAACAGTTTGCTTCCAGCGACTACTATAGCTTGCTAACGAAAGAAAACCGTAACCATGAAACTATCTAAGCACTGGTATAAACTTAAAATGCTTGAGGCATTGGAACTCGACTCAAAATTACAAATTATGCGTCCGCTGATGCCCAGTTTATAAATTGAAATAGGAGAGTGAGTTAAATAATAGTGAACCTGCTAAGGCGTGGAAATCAATTCAGGGAAACAAATATTAATACTGCATGAATATGATAATCAACAAGCATGAGTGACCATCAAATTACCTTACCATGTTAATATATTAATGGAATTGATACCATAAAATCACGCTTAAATTTGGGGTTTTTATATTGTAGTCAAGATTAAATGAAACCTACGGAATCACTCATTAGATTCATAATTTATTCAATGTCATTATTCTCTGACTGATAACGCATAATAAATCTAGCTAGCCTTTCCGCTTCAATGACGAGGCCAAGATTTCGAGTCGGTCACTCATGGCATCCAGGAAAAACTGACATTCTTGAGAACTCATGTTATCCACGTATTCATTCAGGTACTTCAACAGCTATGCATGTATCTATTCCGGTCAAGTTCCTTTGAATGAATATGCAATGCACACTTCTATTTACATAACTGTTACATTCGAAAGTTGCTATCACTAAATCACGAGAACGCGGAGAGAAATTCTGAAGACGCAGAGAAAATACAGCAAGGGAATCCAGGTGCCTTACCGGCTTCCGTGGTCAAGAAGAGGCCTAGGCCTGGGTGATGGTGTAATCAGCACCTGAACGGAAAAGTAAGAGGCCTTATCCGCCGCCTAACGGGGCGCAATTGGCCAACCCTGTAATAGAGGCTAACGGGCCACAATTACGTTGCTTCAATCAGAAACAGCATATGACGCTTACGGTTAGTGTAAGGTGATGCTAGAAAAGGAGTATGATTTCTTGGCATAGTGGGGGACTCGGTATATTCATATTCCTACTGTTTCCATAGCCCCAGAGAACGTAAACGTTAATTAAAAACGACGATCTTCCATCCAGAGAAGCAATAAATTGTATCATGGCGGCTCGGCGAGATATATTAATAGTTCTTTGAGTCCGTCTTTCGGGGCACCTTTCATTCAGTCAGTCCTCATCAATTTAAATTTTACTACCTTCATTTTAATTTTGAACTTGATTTTATTACTGCCCATTTATGGCACGCGATGGGAGATGAAATTATTTTCAGCTCAGATTGCATATGGTAGAAAGGAGGGAGACAGAAGGGAAAGAGAGAGTGGGAAGGAACAGGAAAATCGACAGGAAGGAAATCATTTTCCTAGAATAAGAGTTGCCAATACGACATAACGATTACAATACGAATCTCAACATCACAAAAAAATATGTGCTCCCATTAACAGGTGGTTCGAGCGGTGCCAATTCTTCATCATGAACGATATTCACACGTGAAACAAATTCCGGAAGCAGTTTCGGCCTTATTATCGAAAAAACATTCCAGTGTTGATGTATGAAAGCAGTTCTCAGCCTTTTTTTCATGGCGCATCCCTCGACAATCTATACCCATCTTTCACATAAGAACACTATAAATTGTAGCTGCTGCACTAGTTCATTTGTAGTTGAATCGGTAGTGTAGCCACTATATGATTGACTACCCGTCTATGATGCAATGCCGACTGTTCATTCATTATCGGATATAAAATTCCGGAAATGAATGTTGTTACTCTTACTCCCAACATTATTTGACTTTCTTCGCGTACCCCTTAATCATCATGCACTTACCTCTTGAGGTACATGTATCCAAGGTTGGGTAACCGCTGGAGTAAGTGACTAATAAATATAACCATCCCTACCGTGCTAAAACAAGGCCGCAACTACGTCCTCACTCAAACATCAATGAAGTATATTCGTTTTCATAAAATTGCGCCACAAATGGGGCATAAAAAGAAAGAATAAAATTATACCCAACCGCTATTTGAACAGTTCCACCATACTAAAGACTAAAAAAGGACGGAGATGGGGTTGTAATCTCACAAAAACACTGAGGACATCGCGTATCAAAGTCCAACGTTCGACAATTTCAGGCATCTCCCAAACATTGACGCGGCTAAATGCTGAAGGGACGTTTACTTATGTCAAACTTTTATGGCGCTATAAACATTGACATTCTGTTTACAGCTGCAAATACAAGCGTGGAAGTGAGGAAACAATTCATTATATCATACATCTGGAGCATTTTACTATATAGAAGCGAAGCATGGACGATAACAGCAGCAGAGGAAGTCAAGGCTGGAAGCGTTTGAAATGTGGTGCTACCGAAGAATGATGAAGATAAAATGGATTGACCGAGTGGCAAACGAAGTCTTAAGGAGAGTGGGAGAAAAGAGATGTCTACTAAAATTCCTAAAAAGAAGACGGGACAACTTAATCTGCCATATCTTAAGACACGACGGCCAAATGAAGACAATCGTCGAGGGAAAGGTGAATGGAAAGAACGGTAAAGGAAGGCATCGTATGATAGGTCGTGACGGATGTGAAAGACAGGAATTACGTTAATATGAAGAGGTTGGCCGATAGAATAATTGAGTGGAGGGCTGTGTCAAACCAATCCTAGGATTGTTGACCGATGATGATGATGTAAACATTGAAATGATATGGAGTTGGGATAATACTTGGGAGGTACAGATTAATCAGAGAATAAAAAATATGCTTACGCAGCGTGGGTAGATTTCACGTATAATCACTCTAGCAACGCGAGAAAACGAGGCGCATCCCGTCAGAGTAGTCGATAACATCTCATGGGTTGAAGAACCACTGCGTAGATGAGACTGTTGTCAATATCAATTTGGTGAGTTGATGAGGCTATTGGGACAAAACAATATTTTGTGGTAAATATTCGCAAGAGTAAAAGATTATGAGTATCGTTATCTTAATGTCGATTCGTTGAAGGAAAACTGAACACATATTTTTCGAAAATACTTATTGTTTCCTTACTTTTATTATAACTAACAGTGGTTAGCTATGCATAGCAATGATTATATTGTCCCGAATTTGTATGTGAAATTGGAAAAGGGCATCATAGATCAGTTATGATACTCGATTTCACAGGATGAGATTTACTTTTGCAACCAGGGGCGAACATAGCAATGCTCTATATTGAAAAAAAAAATATTAATTATATATTTTATCATTGAAATTTGTGAAAATAGCACCAATTATTAAAATTTCAAAATTGCTATTCGACACGAATAGTAGAGCTATGTTATATGTTTTTCTTTCTCATCTATTTTAATTATTTTAACATGACAATTTGAAAAGGACTCAAATTATGATAAATAAACGGTGCAAATGATCTACCCGTCAACGTGCCAGAAAAGATAAATTAACCTATATGCCCACAGAATGAATGAATAATTGGGTTCTCGAATAGTAAATACATATAAAGCAGGCAACCATGAAATAAAGGACTTTCCTTCACAATAAAGGACGTATGGTCACTTTATGAACACTGGATTAAATATATCGCGAGAGAGAACAAAGAGGAGACGAAAGAGAACAAAGGAGGGAGTGTCAAGCGGTGGTCTAGGAGCCAGACGTGACTTCCAGCGCTGGCTTCGTCCGTGGGTCACCCGAGCATGCGACGTCAGGCAACTCCTCGGAATACATAAGATGGTGGGGGAATTCGGGGTGTGGTGCCTTCCCAGAAGTTTTGAACTGGGTGAGCTCATTCCAAGAGACTCGCCTCGGGGCCGGCTGAAATCACTTTCCTCCGAAGGATTTGAGTGTTTCACTCTGATCTTTCGTCTACTCAGTGGACACGTAGTGGCGGGTGAAACGTAAAAAAATCAATGGAGATTTCACAATAGTTAAACGTTAACTGTAAGTTCGAACTGTGATTTCAACTTGGAATTAACGTTGAATCAATTAATTTCTAATTTCCTACACAGCAACTTCCCCACCAAGTCTTGTTTGCTATAAGTTTCCTTCACAATCGCATCCAGTCTGCTTTAATCCTTGTTCCCCTATGATTACGTTTCCCCCCCACTCTTCACACTCGCTCTTCTCTACTCCTTATTTATCATCTTCGCTCAACCGTAAGTTCTCTCTCGTGAGTAAACACCTCCACATCTAACGTAGCACTTCTCCAAACATCGGCCAGGCTAAACCTATTTTTCCATCAGTAGGTTGTCAAATCGCTCTACCTACTTTATGCCGTATTACACTTGTCCTCTTCTTCTCCACGCTATAACATTTATTTTCCATTTGTGATTTATTATTCATTTCAATGAATGAACTCCATTAAATTCCGACGAATTCCACGTCTAAATAATCAGGTAATGATAAAACAGTAGCGGTTATTCGGGGGAGGTGACCGACAGCCGAAGTCACTCGAATCATTTACGATACGAAGGTGATTGGGTACATAAAGTAATTTTACAAGCAACGGAGGAAAGGGGGTGAGATATCAGGCGGTCGGTATCAGCCTCTTCTTCACAAAAGACGCCGAAATGTTTAATGTGCCATGCGACGGACGGAGCGCTGAAATTGAAGTGCTCTCCGAGCAGCAAGGGAAGTATATAGATGTAAAACTTTCTTTCACAGCCGGGTTTAGCATTGGGGCCATAGGGATGCGAAGCCAGTACTTCAGCAACCAGTAGCGTAACCAGCGCCTCTTTGGGGTCCTGGGGCAAAACTTGGGAGTTGGGCCCCTTCGACTTATATGCATGCATGAAACTTAAAACGAATATATACAACTCATAAACTTGCAAATGCATACTTTTAGCATAGAAATACAAACATTATTATCATTACGTGTACATACTGTCCTCAAAAATGTATAAAGTATTTATATGGGGCATTGCCCCATTTGTCCATGCCTATTACGCCACCATTAGCAACCACACCTACACCATCCCCTTTTGGAACACGAAAAGGTTCCACTGCATCACCAGCCTCCCCCGAACAACAACTACAAGTGTCCGATAAATAATTTTTTTTCTAGAAATGCACCGTATGTAAATTATCTCAGTTCTTTCTTCATGACGATTTTTTTATCAGCACGTGCATGAAAATGCTGCCCCGAATTCCGTCAGACAATCCGATTCTCCCGACGAAAGTTTCCGTAAAAATTTCGCCTTCCCGTTTCCACGTCCTTCACAGGGCCGAATCGACGACGCCTACAAATTGCCGGCGGCGAACGGGCGCTCAAGACGCGTCGTCCGGACTAGAGGAGCGCCAGAGAGGAAGAAGAAGGAGAAAGAGGAAGCAGGTGCCCGAGCCGCTGGCTCCGTCGACAGCGATTAAGCAGATGCGGCAGCAGCAAGCAGGAGGAACCAGCCGTTTCTCCTCCACCTGCCTCCCCCACCCCCTCGTCAAGGGGGCGGGGGGAGGGGACAAGGGAGGGAGGAGGAGAATAGGGTGAGGGTGGTAGAAGTAGGCGGCGGCGCCAGGAGTGAACGCCTCGGATGGGCAGCTAAATCGTGACCACCGATGCAAATGTATCGAAACATCCGAATGGCACCGCCGCCAAAACTGGATATTAATCTTTCCGAAACGATCAGTACGATAATCACAACGAAAACACAACGGGCAAAAAATGAAAAACATCGAAACGAAAACTTCTCTCCCCTGCCTTCCTTCGCATTCAGCCGCTTCTGAACCATGGCAACCACATTACGCAAGAGAAAACGAAGCCAGAGGTTCGGGAATGATATTTTTTTCACTGACCTCGAAGCGTTAGGAGAGAGAAAGGGGGCACTATTAGTGACTTGAGGAGAGTGTTGGACGGAATGTTAATCCGCCCGTCCGAAGGGACGTTAAGCCGTGGTCCCTTTGGCGCCTTCCGGCTAATTATTACGCCGGATTTTTCTCCACACTTCCTCCTAACCCTTCCATTCTCCTCCTTGTACCTTTCCTGCCGGTTTTAAACGCCTATTGGTACAGGTACAGACTTGGAAACAGAGATGAGGGGGTTGATGACGAGAAATTCTAAGTAAACTGTACATATATCTTATTCTGTACATATATGAACTGCATTTTTTTCCATTTCCACAGAAAGCAGCACCTATGGCCTTCATATCGGGGCATTTAACAATTGACAAACACACACATCCATGACCTTAGTGGTGAAAAATCCACTCCGGCGGGACTCGAACACGCGACCCTAAGGTTAGCAGGCGAGGACTTAACCACGCCGCCACCGGGGCCGACCCTGATTTGTATGAAGATAGAAATAAATTTTTAAGAGAGCTAATTCCAAAACTAATGACACTGTGGTAACGTTGTTAATGTGTAGAATAAATAATTTATACATGTTTTTAACCGAATGATGTTTAAAAATGACCAATGTAAATAATAGGTAATTGCATTTTCTTGTTTGATCGCTCATTGTTTACCCTATAATTATATATATATATTGGCTAAACAATAAAAACAAGAAATAAATATACTGTCATCGATTTTGTGGGTGGAAGCGACCGACAGTTTTGGTCACTTGCGCCTTCACTATACATGTATTGTATTACTACGTCCGGAGGAAGAGAGAACAGAAACTCGGCGTTTGAATGATGCCAAGGGGTCGACAGTTCAGCACCAATATTTTGGACGGAGAATTGCACATAGAAGGCCTTCTCAAACGTCATCCAAGCAAGAACAGGGATTCTACTGAAAAAAAACAAGTCGTTGCCCTCGGCATTCGAATCCAGAGCCACAACCAATCCACCAATGCGAAAGGAAATGAATTATATAAATTTAAGTGAATTCATTAATCGACACTCTTCTTTAGTTAGGTACCTCTAACAGAGACGTACCCATTCTCATCCTCACCCACACACTAAAAGCCACCATCCTCCATCCTCTGGCGCCATACGATGCCATGCTCCACATCCAAAGCCGCACAAGTCATTTCTTTAATGGCCCTACTCAATGCCCCAGTCATTACATCTCTGCCAACAGAAAACGCCTCTTTAGCCCAGGCGATTTCCCTTCGACAATCGAAGGTGCGGCACTCTACAACCAGCTACCCCATTAGCTAAATTGTTCCACCAGCTCCAGCAACACTTATCCACAGTCGCGTTCCAATGTTTATTCTTGCCTTTGTACGGGAAGAAAGTCTTGTTACTCTCGTCTTCCTTTTATTAATCTTCATCAAACCATTCATACTGTCCTTATACTGCCCATATTAAAGGCTGACTCACTAAGCCTCAGCCATTCGAAACTTCTAAAGAAATAAGCAGCACACCACCCGCCATTATTCCCAATGAATATAAAATGATACAAATGATGAATTCACGAATGATAAATCACGAAAGGGAAAGGGAAGAGACAAAAGACAGTTGAATACGGATTTAGATAATATATTCCATTATTACAGCTCAAAAGTGTAGGGGGCCAAAGGAAAGGGAACATTTTTCACTTATCCACCATCTAGTAGTATGTATGGACTAATGTTCTTCCTAGCGGACAATCCCTGACATTGCAGAGTCCCTTTAGACTCGATAGAGACTATCATAACTTGTGCCATTTGATTCAGATAATGTTTTTAATAATTCACCAATCATTCCAGTCTGCATCTATCTTCTGCTGTGTGTTCACTAACTTCGACCTATCTAATCTACCCTGCATATCACCTTCTAGAAGTCTACACAGAAAGAAATGATATCCTTACATTATTCAGGACTGCACAATCACCGTATCCGTGGAGGCACTTCTCCGGATCAACTGAGACCGCAGACGACTGCGAAAGCTACATATTGTCCATATTCCTTGCATAAAAATGCAGTCATGACTACCTTCCCACTGCTTTTACTAATGGCCATCGTATAAATTTTAGGGCATGCAATACACATCCAATCATAAGGAGGTAACTATTGCATGTATGTTCAGTCATAAACACGAAGAAGAAAGGTTCCCTTCCCCTCTTGCCCTCTCAATGACTCTAAGAAAGGGGTATTTTGAAGGGTCTGGGGGCTGCTTTGTATTCCTCGAATCAAGAAGATAGGTGGTCAGAATATGAGATACCTCTACAGGTCCTTCCAGATATATATTATACCGCATCATCTTCCGCTCCCATCAGCATGGCTAAGGAGGGCGGTCGTCTGTGAGCTCCCCTCCTACACCCCAAGGCCACGCATGCTTCCCTCAAAGTCCCAAGGGCCGTTTTCTCAAAAGGCAAAGCAAGCAGCGGCTACTCAAAAGGTGCCAGATGCACCCTCAACGCCCCTTCTCTCCGTCAGCACCGACTGCTCTTGTGACCCACAACCCAAGCGGCAATAGCCATTAAACCAGCCTTTTGCCTGCTCAGCGATGCCCTTCCAAAGCACATCCTTCTTCCGACAAGGGGCTTTGAGCATGGCACCCCCCCGAGCAAATATTCCCTTTCACGGAACCAGGATGTTTGTTTACTCGGTTTCGCGTGCTGGCTGGCTTCACCCAAGTGCTCTTGAAGCATGTTCTTATTCAATCATCGCCAAGTCCAAACTAACACTGACTAACTAACATCGCAATTAAAAGCAGATTCATTTTGTTTCCGATTTGTAACTTTCTGATGTGGGACTGTATGGTAAAACATATAAAGCAGGAGCTTCAGCGCTTCTAATTCCGGAGGGACCCCTCTGAAGCAACTTAATTATTTGCAAAAAAACGTGTACTGCCTACTAGTATCTACTCTTAGTAATAACTAATGTTGCTGGTTGAAGAGAAGGTCCCATTGCACTTCGGCTTTCAGGCCCCTAAAATTGTAGATCCGCCACCGTTAACGTATTTTGTGAACGCAGTTCATAAGTGGGAATTAGAACAGTTACTATTCTTCTCGTTACGTGCACATTAATGTAATGGTAAATACTCGAGCAAGGACTTGTTTACGCATATTCTCCAACATTTGAAAGCCTCTCGAAAACACGCTGGAAAGATTCCTGGTTCATTTAGGACACCATTTTGTTGGACTACCAATTACTTGGACATCTCTTATATTCGTCTCCACCGTCGCTCTATCCTCTTTACACGCATGTACCCCATGTAGATATATCCTGATAATTTTTCTTTAGTACTTTCAGACTTTACCATCCTCAGAGTAGTCTCAAAATTCAACATCTTAATCTTAAAGTCCCTTAAATAAGAAGTAATCTTAAATTCATTAAGTCCTCTACTACCCGGCACGACACCCACCTGCCCGATAGGGACCTGTATTTGCAAGTAGTCCTTTCTACATTATTTAACTCATGCATGGAATTCATGGATTCGGGTACCATCCCAAGGCCTCCTCGAAAGTGACATGTTAACACAGAGGCCACCATCATACTAGGGTCTGTACCACTGTGGCCAGATGCTGTTTTACACCCGCCTCCCTAGGAAACAGACAGCATTGATTATCTCACGTCTGTTTTATCTCTCTATATATACAAATATGGGGGGCCTTTCATTACTCGCGCCAACCATGCTTCATGGATCATAGAAACGCAAAAATCCATTCCAAAACCTCCAGCCTTAGTCCACGCGTAGTTTTCCTTAGCATAAACAATGATAAAAATCCAAAGTGAGAGAGGCGCAAAAAGACAAACGTTAATTCTTAGACCGCTTTTCCTCGACAACCTCGATTCATTTTTTTTAATTGATACGCTGTGAAAATGGGAGGAAAGCCGAGCTCTTCTTATTTCATTTCTTCTTTGTGGGGAAAAAGTCTCATCCGCTTAAAATTAGTCACGCATCGTAAATCACAAAGCTCTTCCTCCACGCTCCGACTCCGAGAATTGCAGAACACCCTTCCCCACCCCCTAAGTGCTGGTTTTGGCAGCGAAGGGCTTACAGCATTCAACTGCTAAAAAAATAGCAATATTCTACTCCCTGAAAAATGATTTATACCCGATAAGGTGGGTAATAAAAATCTGTGTTGTCAGGGCAACCTCTAAAGCACCATTAGCAACAGGCGAAGGCATTTTACTACGAATCAAGCATTCTTAAATATTGTACGACAGATTCATTAGGAAATACCGTCTGGAGCATGCCTAGCTTTTCTCATCACAAGGTTTTACGTATATGTCAGGCCAAGTTGGTTGGATGTTATTATATTTGGTAAGTACATAAGATGAAGGTGGAATTGCGGTCGCAGGCATAACTGAGAAATCTCAATGTTTAAGAAGTTGAGTAGATTCGAAATATTTTCGGGCATTTTCCAGAATAGGACGTAGAGAGAAAATTAATTTGTATTACCGTCAAGAAATGTCATACATTTATTTGTGTTTGTTGATTTCCAAAGGGCTTATCATCAGAAGTAGTACGGCGCATGAAAAAGGTTTATTTTTCCAGCGAAAACCATTTATTTATTTATTTAAGTAATTGCTCACATACAGCATTTCGGCCAATTTACAGAGACGTAGTTACAATCATAATTTAAATTTAACAATAGCACACGTATAGTAGTAACGAAAATACAATAATAATAAGCAAATATTTTAACTGAAGATGGCATGACTAACGAAACCGGATATAGTATCCTACTTTATTGATAAATTGCCTGGAAAGTCACTTAGACGGGTTAATCATCTCAACAAAAACAAGTCTAGAATTCCTGACATTTACTCGTACCTATTGATGGTTTACCCACTACCACATACCCTAGCGGTGTCTTTCGGAATATTCTGTAAATGTAGACGAAAAATCAAAGAGTTTAGAAGAATGGCACTTGGGAGAAGGGCAGCTGTCAGAGGAGAAACTATAATTAATACCCATCAGCATTCGTTCAGTACTTCTCCGAAGTTGAGTAAAAGATAAGTTCACTAAATTAAGTACAGAAACGATGCTCAAACTCTCTAAGACGGTAATCTGATTTTTCAAACTTTTAAGATAAAAAGAATCTGCAAATAAAATAATGACGAGAGATGTTATCATAAAGAGAGTCCCTTTAATAATCTCATAAGAATGACAAAGAAGAAAGATGGGAAATTGAACAGAGTGTAGACGCTAAAAAGGTATGCAATGCAATCGCATCCTTACGCAATTTGTCATGAGTAGCAACTGAGTTTAGGAATGGTTAACGCCCAATGTGTTAATTAGGTGAGTGGCTCAGATAACACAAGCGAGGCCAGAGGATGGAAAATCCAAGTTGGCGACGAGAGGACGGGGAGTTACATAGCGCTTCCTGCTCTCACCCATGTTTTTAAAACTTATATTCCGAATTAATGACCATAGTGCCATTGGATAGACTTAAGGGAGAGCTATGAGTAAAGGTTATTTTGATAAATATTGTAAGATTTACGGATGACCTAGCGCTAATTAATCAACCATGATAAGAGTATGGAAATTTTACAAGAGCGCCAAAAAAAGTGTGCAAAATATATGAAACAACCCTCAAGAAATTTGGAGCAATGGGACTTCCCAAAACTAAGAAGGCAATAAGCGTTAAATAAATAAATAAAACAGGTAGAAGCTAGGTATTTGGTTAGTACGCTCGACGAAAATGAAGCACCTGCGATGCACGAACGAGAAATCCCTTAGGCGAAAGAAGCGTTGACTCGTAGGAGAGAATTAATGATAGGGGCGTTGACTAAGAACGTCAACAAAAGACGAGGGAAGAGTCTGACATGAAGCGTGACGTTTCACGGCACCTAAAGGTGGAATTGAGGAGAGGGTGAAATGGCCAAGGGGCCTTTCGAGATATGGATGTGGAGAAGGATGAGGAAGGTAAGGTGGGGGGAGGTGGAAGACAAATGAGGAAATACTGGGGATGGTAAAGAAAGAGTGGAAGGTGATTGAAAGAATTAGGAAGAGGCTGAGTCAGTGGGTGGAACGGGTAATATGGAGTGAGGGTGTTTTATACAACGTGATAGATGGAAGAATGTTATTTGAGCGGGAAAGAGGGAGGAGAAGGACGGGCAAATTGAATGGAATGATGAGAGGTAGGAAATATGCGTATTTGTAGAAGAACATCATTTGAAAGACAGGTGGATCCTGCCACAAAAGAAAGCTCGAGAGTTGTGTATTTAGAAAAATTGTTGCCCATTCATAACTACTAATTTCTGTGAATAAATACTTATCATAAGCAACTAGCATTGCAGATGAAAAGTTAGCCAACCAACATATTTTTAGCATCGATAAAGATGATATGATTTATCGAGGACATGCCCTCTTTTTTATGAATTATGTAGTCGTGTTCAAGAAGAATACCACGTAAAATATAGTATATGTATCCAGCATTAGAGGAGTCCTGTCTATTCAAACCTGCATTTGCCTGGTAGCTCACTAATAATCAATAAACAACTTTATACGCAGCGCAGTGAATGGTGTCTCGAGTACCTGTGCGGGTGTTTCAACGTAATAAAGCTGACACTACTTTTATTAAAGTAGTGTTAGCTCTCTCTTGAAAATACTTTTTCCACAAAGAATTCTGCAGGGAAAAAAAACCTCCTGTCGTTGAGCGGTTGTATACATTGCTACCGCATTGGTAAACAGCATTTCAATTTCGTCTAGATAATTAACCAATCATTATAGCACATACTGATTTCATCATCGTCATTGGTTATCACTCCTCAGATTGGTTGACGCAGCTCTCCACTGAATTCTTCTATCGGCTAATCTCTTCATATTTACGTATTTCTTCTCTTTCACATCTTTAATCGCTTGTTCCGCATATATCTCGCACAAGGCCTTCCTTTGCCATTCTTCCCGTCCACTTGTCCCTCGACGATTGTCTTCATCAGGCCATCATGTCTCATGACGTGGCCGATTAAGTTGTTCCGTCTTCTTAGGGTATTCAGAAAACTTCACGCATTAATACCCCAACAGAGGAAAATTAGAATGCTGGTCCGATTAAGATCCATTAGAATCCTAGACTAAGTGGCTTTAGATCCGTCTCGGCTGAAAAAGTTGGTTATTTAGGGGAGGCGACCGACAGCTGAGGTCATTTGCGCCATATAGGATAGGTGGAAAATTGGGTAATGGTAGGAGCTTTCAGGGAACGGAGGAAGGGTGGAGAGAAACCCGGCGTCGGCATTAGCCTACTTTTAACGAAAGGCGCCAAGGGGACCACGGCTTAACGTCCCATCCGACGGACGGAGTACTGAACTTGAAATGCCCTCCACTAGGCACACAAGTGGGGACCGGTTTTCCACTGATAACGGCTGGGGGAAAAAAAACTTTTTTTAAGGTTAAACCTATAATCCCAATTTAAATCCCAAAATGACTCTCTAAAAGCACCCAGAATACGAGAGAACTCTACACCGAATGTAACTGAAGGATTTTGGTACCCAAGTCATAATCCTTCTACGGAACAACAAAATACATTAAAAAAATACAGACACTGATATTACAAAATTTTAGTTAAGGTAGTTTAAAAATTAAAAGTTTCCCATACTTTCTTTCGATATAGTTCTGGACGCAAATTCCTAGAGAAAACTCAGACCTCTCCAAATGCAGATGCATGGCCCCACCTACAGCCGAAAACGTGATTTTGCTATTTTTCGACATAATTATAAAAAGACATTTGAAAGTAATTTTGAACCGGCGGCTATTAAAAAAACTGTTATTGAGAGGAAGTCGTCACACACTGCCGACCTATGTGATTACTTGGGGTCACCGACATTGTGAATGACGTAAATACTGGATAACAAACTTCTTGGACAACTAGCAAGAGGATCCATTTGATAAGGCTCCTGTTTGAAAAGCGATAAATTAGGTGGAGAAAGTGACAAAAACGGTGCAATTGGATCGTTTATGTCATGTCCAGCAACGTGATGGAACCTTGAGAGTATTACAATGATAGAATTGTAATGTATTAACAGTGTTCAACGGAGCGAGGTTGAGACAAAACTGCTACTTCTGCCATTTAACCCAAAAAATCACCGATCACTGGAAGGAAAAAAACACAAGACGGCTGTGAGAGGCTTCACTACAAGGGCAACAAACCCGAAAACACCAGTAGGGCACAAAAACTTCGATACACACACCATACCTAGCATGTGATGAAGCAACCAATCATCCATCCACTAGATAAGCATGAAAGATTCCATAAATATAAACAGAGAAAAAACTCTTAAACCGAGATAAAAACACTATCCCCTCCCCTGTTTTCAATCACATAACTCACGCGGTAAACGGGGTAAGAGTGCACCGTACTACTGCTAGCGTCCTCTTTAATCTCTTTTCTTCCCGTTGGCCAAAATGCCCGTTGTTATTCCTTTCACTTACCATTTCTCCTTCCAGACATCCTCTCCCCATCCCCAATTTAAGTTAACGGGTCTTCTCCTTTAACTAGTAATCATTTCTAAGGATTCTCCTCACACTTGGGTGCACTGAAGAGGGTCTCGTGTCCGAAATACGGGTGCTCGCCTCGTAACACCACCCACTGCTTTTATTATACTTATAAAAGGCAGGCCTCAGCCGATACAAATTTCGACTTCTCACGCTTCAAAGTCATTGTTTCCTCGTGCGAGCGCTCTCACGAAGCTAGGGCCTTCATTTGGCCTCCTCGCGGTAACTAGGACGACGGCGTGTGATTTCTTACTACATGCGTCCGGTGGGGGTTTCTCGTACGAGCTGTGTTGAGCATCGCCACCTTTACGGTATCTCCAACACACCACGACACACCCGCCACTAATCCGATTGATACCCTAGGTTGCCTTGTCACGAATAAAATTTCCCATGAGTATCCACATAGTTGGTATATTCACTCACTGTCAGTGTTTCCAAGCCAATACCTCATAAGTGTTAAATTCATGAGTTTCTGAATGTTCGTTTAACTTGTCAGATTTCCCTCCACCAATATAACAGACTTCGTCCACCTGTGGTAAAAAATTTTAGTGACGGTGATTGGAATTTACTCATCACAAACTGTACTATAATGTCTACTATACTGATTATTACGAAAATGGTCCACTCCCAATTTAAATTACAAGAAGGTACTTAAAAATGGAGGGCAGCTGCCACCTGCGAGCCGATGAAAATTGCTATCACAAAGAATTCGGTAAATCCAAAATCCATGTTGCCTCCGGTTAGCGGTACCGTAACGACCGGCCACCCCTAGTCGGTCAAGTTACTAGAGGCACAGTGAACTTGCTCGCTTGCCCGGGGTCGAGGGTTCAATAGCCGCTGAGGACCAAGGGCGATTAAAAGAATGGGATACAATATTGTTCAATACGAGCCAAACGATGTTAACGTGGCTTATGGGAAAAGACAGCTTAATTTGCAATGTTGATAAATGTGTGTGCGAAACTTGTGTATGCCTCCGAAATTTTCCGGAACGCCCGGAATTTACCAATTTCCCAGTATGGGTTATCTCAGTCCAGCACTGACAGGAGTGTTTGCAATTTTCAGCAGTTCCGGGTGAAGTCTTCGCGGAATTCACGCCAGATGAGGTGGCCCCCGCTTCAATGTCTCCACCTGTGAGATCATTAGCACCATTCGCCAGAAAAGCACGAGATTTCCATTAGTATCAGGAGTTTAGGAGGTATCCAAAATATTGGACGCATTCCGTCAAAATGAGGAAATCGTTTTCTCGTTCGACTATCTGACGTGCCCCAGTATGACTGCTAAATAAAAATTGCAATGTGTATAAAAATGGGAGTCACGCGCAATTCTTCGAAAGCAAGCTGCGGACCCCGGAAAGCAGTGACGAATAGAAGCTAAGATCGCTTCCCGCGAGTTCAGCAGATAATCCGCTGACCTGCCCCTCGCAGGAACCCAAGAGACCCGCACCATCAGGTAGTCGCAGTCCTCCAGTGGCAGAGAATGTTTAGGGGAAAATTAGCCTCCGGGGTCCAGTGACATGGCGCGAACGGCTAAAATGGGTTTCTAATAGCCATTCTGCAGGACAACATTTTCTTCGGTCACCAACACAAAGCTGTTTTTGTAGGGGGGACTGAGATCGCCTTGAGGCAACCCCAACTACCTCGGAAATTCGCGCAAAAGAATAGACAAACATTCACCAGTATCATCCGGAAAGACACGAGGGCCCGATGCCAGGTGGTGTCAAATAAGTGCCTAAATCATAGGCGCTGATTGTGGAGAAAGTGTAGATTTAGAAAATAATGATCATCCAACAACTTCCTAGCGAAGTATTATCTGAGGGTGAAGCATTATGCGAGAGGGAAGGAGTTGCTGCCGAAATATCGCCCTCGTCCTAACTGTATCATATAGTGACTTCAAGCACAACTTCCTCTTTAATGCACCTCAGCCCGGCTGGAAAGACATGAGGATGAGAACCGAAAGGAGTGAAACCCGGTGTCAGCATCTTCTTGCCGTTAACGAAAAGCGCCAAGGGGATCACGAATAACGTGTGTCGTTCCATGGAGTACTGAGAGAAATTGTTCTCCACACGTCATCCAATTCCAATGTGATTTGTATATTATACCGGGTACCAAGCGGTACAAATGGTGGGTGCCCAATACTCTTGCCGCCCACCCGATAATTTTTTTATATCCAACCCCTCCCCTTGATGTCACTCGCGGTTGTGCCAAGAAACTCCACCCCTTGGTTTGCGGGGGCTTCGCCCGCCGGCAGGCACTGGCATTCCACCCCCCCTCCCCCACAAGGAGGGGCTCTCAGACGACACCGACCGCACCGAGAGGGGCCACACGCAGCGACGTCGCACCCCAGCCGTCGGAAAAAGGGGGCGAGATATTTGCACCGAAAAGAGCAACCACGTAGGAAAAAGGCGTCCGCTTCATTGGGACCCAACGATGACAAATTTCATTCACACTTATAATACCACAAAATTCAGAGGAAGAACTGCAACTAACGCATGCGAAAGGTCTGTCAACAATAGATTCCATAAGCGGGACACGCCAACGGATATATGAACTTTCCTGAAAAAAAACGCTACGTAGGACATGCCACTCGGAAGTATAAACTTTCCTGAAAAAAACGCAACGTAATACCCAAAATATTCTCAGGCCTCTCTGGCGAGGCTGGGTCTCGCCAGGGAGAACGACGAATGGGTGTTACGAAAACTTAAGAAATCAACCTAAACAGGGCGCCGCAGCACAGATGACCTAACAAGTGGTCAAGTCACCCAAGGCGAAATTGATGTGCATAAGATAATCAACTTTTCGACAGAAGTTAATTAAAACTGCAACACCAAAAGATTGTCCTATCGGAACAATCACAAATACACCAATTCCAATTCTACTAATGCTCTTTTCCAACGTCCGAAAAAACAATCAGGGTTAAGTAAAGAAAGATACGAAGAATTATTCCTATTACCTTGAGGAATTGAGACCGGCTGTGGCAATAACTTCCTCGTCAACTGCACTCCTGAGGAAATCCTTGGAATTAGGTGCCCTGCTCACCATCAAATACTTCCTCGGTTACACAATATTCCACCCTTCTGAAAAACCTCAACGAACCAGAATGATGGGCTCACGCACCAAGCACTTAATTAGCCACTCATCACCGGTGGTCCTCATGGCACAGCACAACACAGAGGGCACAAATGAGAAAACTTTCAAACACTATGCAGCCGACATCACCGACAACCTCACGATATGCTCCTCCACTCCTGTATGGGAACCATGGGAACCACGGCTGACGCGCTCTGCGGCCAGAGGGCGCAACAAGTGTCGGCCAGCCGACATCTTGCCCTCCTGTCGCCCCATTGGCCACGAAATTATTTCCCTTCCTCCAACCAGAGGAGAGGAAATTTTCACCCTTCCGCTGTTTCCCCATGTTAGCCTATTTGAATTTTCAAAGTGAAATTTGTAATTACGATCTTTATAAAGTGCCTAAAAAAACCAACTTATTATGGTTTCTGGGTAATTGAATATTACTTCGCTTTTATGACACCAGTAAGACAATTTTATTTGGTTGCATTTGATATTATTTCGTAATAAGTTTGAACATAGTTTGCATCTCACTTTCAAATGCAAAATAAATGCCTACGAAGTAATTAAAGATGCAGAAGTCTGAAACTGTAGGAAGAAGAGTGAAAAATTAAGAAAAAAGATAAACAGAATCGATTGTAAATATGGGACAAAATAGATTACATGTAACGTAAACTTTGGAAACGCATTTAAATAATATTCTAGACGAGCGGAAGGTGCTCGTTGATTCTCAACGGGAGGTATAAAAGTAGGAAATTAATAGAGCAGTTGTGATTTTTCAGGAGTGAATCTTGCCTAAGTTTTTTTATCTTAAGGCCGCTTTACACGATACAATTTTTTGCACAAATTCTTGTATAGACTGAACGAAATTGTATGTTTGTCTGAATGGAATTAGAACACGTTGTATTTCCTGTTCAGTCATTCAGACAATCGCGCAAGTTTTCGTACAATTTGCCGCTTTACACGGTACAATTTCCTCATGCAAGAGTTTGTACAAGAAATTGTACGAAAAATTGTATCGTGTAAAGCGGCCTTTACAAAGTTGAATTTTCCCCTACCGTCGCTTTATTTTCATTCTGGCATCTAAAATCCACTTACTTTTCATCTTTATTGCCATTCGTCCCTTGACGTCTTCGTGGAATGGGGACTAAGTATTATTTACACGAAAAATAGCGTATTACCTGCGCAAGGAAGACATTTAAACTTCAAAGTTTGAATGCCATACTACGTTTGGTTCTCGAGTTTTAGGTGAATGAATTTAAGCATGACTGCGTAATATTTATAATGCAACAATCCCTTTAGTCGTCAAAACGATAAAAGTAGCCTTTTATGTCTCTAAGGATGACGATTAACAAACCTTAAAGTTTCCAAGCTGCGCTATAATGTATGGTTCTCGAGTTTTAGGCAAACATTTCCATACACATGCATTCTACTTTATATAAAAGATATGCTGTAGCAAGGAAGTGCACATAATTACACTGTAGGTCATAAATATTGTTTTTTAATCTAACTGAATTTCACTCATTATTCCAAGAGTATACCATCTTTCAATATGAAATCAAAATCTTGTGCAACTCAGATTTAGTTAATGCCAACTGGTGCTAATATATACTCTACCTTTTTTTCTTTGCGAGAATCTCATTAATATTATTTTTCCATGATCGATCTTCTTCATTTTTCATCATGCACTTCACCGATAATTCACTAATCGTTGCCAATAGATTTTTATTGATTCACTAAATAACACTACATAATTTGATCCCACCTCTTTCTTTAATCATTCCCACATACTTTCCATGCCATTCCAACAATTGATAAGGCATGAATTGTAAGTATATGTTGTAAATTAAACATAATAGAGGTAAATTTTATCTCACTTTCTGGTCTACTATTGTTCATTCTGATTCCCAATCTGCTATGATCTGTATCTGGTCAAGTTACAGGTATCTGATGAAACATCTATCCCTCCAATTCATTCTTAATTTCTTCAGAGCATTAGTACAAATAAATATAAAGAACAATCAGGATGTTTTTGATTATTTTGTTGACTCCAAGAAAGCATTTGATAAAACCAGCCGGGAAAAGCATACATGAACACGGGAACTAACTGAAAGAATGAGCGACTTGTGCAAAACTTGCATGTGGTGTGGACACTTAGGTAGACAATTAGGAACATAAGATAGAGGAAATTTGGGTGGGCAGTAACACACTATAGAGAAAAACAGGGTTGCCCTTTGTCACTTGGGATATTTGATATATATATGCCAAAGAGAAGTGGACGGAGGCATGGGAGTAAATAGATGCAGGCATACACATGGAAGCATGTTAACTCTGACGAGTTTTGGTTCCAATGGAGAATAGAAAAAGCATAATGGTTAGAAAGAAGGATGAACAATGATCAAAATATTACTTATTAATGTACTGATATGGAAAAATAGCATTAGAAAAAGCCTATAAAGCAAAGAAGGGACATTCCATCAATACCAACCATAAATGGCAGAAAATTGGTTATTACCACCATATGCCAAATACAGTATAAGCAAGTATATTAATATGACCACAAACAATACAGACCATATCAAGCTACCTAGAATAGATATCTGGTGGATATGGGATGCAATGAAAGTAGTAGAAATGGCATTCTCTTAATAACAAATTTATTAATTATTTATTTGTGACAGTAAAGAAAAATTATGCCATTCATTTAAATTATAAACTGAAAAGCAATGTAAAAAAAAACAGAAAAATAGTGACGGCCCGGGACCGTCACTGACCTTCCCCCCCCCCCCCCCCCCCCCCCCCCCCCCCCACCCATCTCATTTTCTTTTTCATTTCTCTATCCTATTTTCCCCACACACCCCTCCCCCACTCTCCCTGGCTTCGGCATGTCGTGGTCAGCAGTGTACATTTCTTGAATGGGTTTGGAGTGTCTAAGGTCCACGCAGTGTAAAGTTTTATGCATCAGTGGGTGTGTGGCACAGGAGGGGCCAATCGACTTCACTCAAGAACTTAGAGCTGATAGTGGACGTATCCCACCCCAGTGGTGCGCTCCCCCCATCCTTACTCTCCACTCACGTGAACCCCTCCCCTCCTACGAGAAGTCCGGTTTTCCCGAGGGGGATAATGGGGCGAGATCGTGTACAAGGTGGGGATTTATAGAGTTTTGGTCTTCGGGAGTGGAGACAAGGAGTGATGCTCGTGGGATTTGTAAAATCTTGGGCGGAGATGGAGAGACGATGCACAGCACGGTGACGGGAGGAAATTCGGGAGTCAGGAGCCTTGGCAACTAGAGAAACCAACCCACCTAGTCGGAGCATAGTCTTGGTTTGAGTTTTCTGGAACGGAGACACAACGGTACGATGCAGTCGGTGAATGCTGGTTGAGATCCCGGCACCGTGGTGCTCGGGGGCTGGAGAAGACTCCAATGAGCAGAGTGTGATATGGGATCAGCAGTCACATAAGATTGTCGCCACCCCATAAATCCCTCCACAGAGCCCACACCGTTCTGTTTTCTCTGTGATTCCCGTATCACCAGTGTCGAACCACAGTGACTTGGCATCTAATCCTCCCCTCAACCTCCCAGTTCTTTGGGTGAGCCTTGTCCGAAGTGTCCAGTTATGCAATCAAGGGGAAGAACTCAATACGACTTCCCGTGCTTCATGTCAGATAATTATCGTAATTTAAAACTTAACAGTCAATACTCTTCGAAAGAGCATTGGATTGCAATTTTCCAATACTGTCTTACAAGTTAATTTCTCTTGCTGATGCCTGATATCAGGAAGTTGATCATTTTATTTAATTTTTGTTGTTGTTGCCGACTGTTCACCTAGGGTCCATCAACTCTCTATCAAATCTCACTTCTCATCCCTCACTAGCTTATAAGATTCATTCCTTTTGTGTTATCATCTTCTTATGAAATGTCAAAAATGTACGTTCCCAAGATGTTTTGAATACATGTTAAGTTGATACCTTGAGAGTTGAGTCAGGGGTTATTGAGTGCTATCCAGGAGCCGAGAGGCGAGCTGTTCCTGAACCCCATAACCTATTTGCCCTATCAAGTGGCTGTTCCCAGTCCAATAACCCAATCCTGTTTCGGAAAACCCTCTTATTGTGTAAATTTTTTTTTGGCAATTGTTTTTCAAAATTATTTTATGAAGACCGGCAAGCTGATCATAAGGGTGTGCATCCCGTTCTCGCAGGAGACGGTATGCCCCGAATGTGGATGTTGTCTCGGCTCTTGAATCACGTTTCGTGTGACCTCGGGCAGGGCCGGGGCCGTCACAATACACATATCTTGAGTTAAATTGCACCCTTTCGCATACACAGCAGTATTTGATGCAAATTTAAAGAATAAGTAAATCACAGAACTTACAATCTAACTTTGTTGAGATTTAACCCTGTTCACTGCCAGCCCCTTTAAGGTAGACTGTGCGAAAACTGTCAGGCCCATTTCCATGAAAATTGCATGATTATGAATTTCAGATAAAGTCAAGCCCACTTATATCAAACCCATTCTATCAAAGTACCCATTATAACTAAGTGAAGGCTATTCCCTGTCAAAGAGATGCTCCGAAAAACTGGTCCACATATAACGAAGTAAATATTTGGCCCCCTCAACTTCGTTATAAACGGGCTTGACTATATATTTGAAGCAATAAATTTTAATACATGAAATATGTATTTTTCTCAAATTTGATGACATATTTTGATTTTAATGAGGATGAAAAAATCATTTCCTGTTGTCTCTGATTTGAAGGAAATAATAATATTACAAATATGTAATGATGCAATGTAAGTGGGCCAATATATCAACCCTTGGCAGCTATCGCACAACCATAGATAGTTGATATATTGGCCCATTAGCAGTAAAAGAGTTAAATACACTTCAATGAAATGAACAACGTAGCTGCAGAAACCATAAGTTTTGATAAATTTGTTGGGGATAAATTTGATAATTGCTTATTTAAAAAATATGTGGATTAAAATATTGAGCACAATATATGTATATTATAGATATTTTATCAACATTAAATAAAAACATGTGCACAAAGCAAAGCTGACAGTTGATTACAACAAACTGCGAGATTCTCCTTTAAAAGCATCATTACGTTTCATTAGAGAAATGAACATATTTGAAACTGCAGAATATCATGAAATATGCAAGGACACAATGGCCAATTTTGTAGGTTTCAGAATATGTTCTACTATTGATCATACCTCTCATCTTTCTAGTGCCTGTTTAAGTTAAGGTAGTTATAAAGTATTTTAAAGGTGCCCAAAAAGTTGCTAAAATGAGACTCTTTAACTCATCCATAAGTTGACAATATTCCATAACTTTTCCAAGTTTCAGCAGGCACTGCATGAAAGAGGCAGACAGATATGTCATATTAACTGAGTCTGATGTAGACAAAGGGCAGTGACCACAGCCTTGTCATACAAATCAGATGATGTTGTTTTGATCTTTCACTCAGGTTATTCATTTAGAATTGCTTAGTTGAGTCACTTATTGAAAAAACATTATAATTACTTCATCAACATGAAATCATGGTTAAAACTAAATTTTCGGGCACAAAAACTCATTTATTTTCCAATAACTCATAATTTTAACATCAGCCAGACTATATTCTAAAGGTATACCAGGTACAATAAAACACAGTTACTGTAATGAATACTTACTTCTTTATTTTACCATTTTTCTATTCCATTTTTGATCCACGTTTTACATATTTAAGATGCACCCTTGGAGCACTTTAATCTACATACATAATTACCCATTCATTTATTACACGCCAAAAAAACATTGTTAACTTTTCCAAAACAATCAGATAACATACCATCTTTACAACATATTAAATGAGAGAAAAAGTACCATGCATTGATACTTTTAAAGGCTTTAGTAGAGAGTCAATAGGCTTTATGTCAGCCAAAGATAATGCTTGATCTTAAAAAGCATTTGGATAGAAAAATATTACTCTGAAGGAGAGATTCCTGTTATGTGGTCCTAACTGAAGAAAGGTGGTCAGCAGTAATAGACAGAAACTTGCTGGACCCCAAAAGACAGACTCTTTTCAGCAGTCACAGTTTGGACTGAAACCAAGAGTCTATGCATGTCAAAAGTAATGCAACACTACCCTCAAGCCTGCAATACAGGTCGCTGGTGGTGTCCCTCCAAGTTGTCATTGGTGTAGGCATAACCTGTGCCCCCCTGTAGCAGAGAAAGGAAACACATCACAACAGGAGAGAAAGTTTATCACAAGAATCTTAAAATTAAACTAACCCATAATAGTCACCGGCACTCAAAGATATACTTCACTTTCTTCAAGTAAAATCATTTTTTAAATGACTGCAAATGTGTGTAAACTCTGCATTAATCAATGTTCTTGCTGGCCTAACTGAAACACCATCAATTTTGCATTAACAATCTACCATCAATCCTAGGATTGGTTTGACGCAGCCCTCCACTCGATTCTTCTATCGGCCAACCTCCTCATATTGACGTAATTCCTCTCCTTCACAATTTGCTCCTTATATCTCATTTGAGGCCTTCCTTTTCCATTCTTCCCATTGACGATTGTCTTCATTAGGCTATCGTGTCTTAAGATAAGGCTGATTATGTTGTCCCATCTTCTTTTTGGGGTTTTCAGTAGACATCTCTTTTCTCCCACTCTCTTAAGACTTCTTCATTTGTCACTCGATTGATCCATTTTATATTCATCATTCTTCGGTAGCACCATATTTCAAATGCTTCCAGCTTTGACATCTCTGCTGCTGTTATTGTCCATGCCTTACTGCCATTTAGTAGAATGCTCCAGATGTATTTTCTAATGAAATGTGTCCTCACTTCCATGCTTGTATTTGCAGCTGTAAGCAGAATCCTCTTTTAGTAACATGCCCTTTTTGCCTGGGCAATTCTACTGGCAATTTCTCTTTCACTTGGTCCATTGCTGGTTACTCGGCATCACAGGTAACAAAACTCTTCAACCTCCTCGAATTTTTGTTTTCCTAGAGTAACATTTGTACTGGCTTCTTTTCTCTTACAGCATACCAATACCTTAGTCTTCTTTTTATTGATCTTCAGGTGATATCTGGGCACTATCCTTTCCATATTTCCTAGTGTCATCTTTAAATCGCCTTCCGTTTCTGCCATAACTGCTATGCCATTGGGGAATAGCAGCATGCTGATTTTCTCCCAGTGGATATTCACTCCCGGAGACTTTTCTTTGACTTCTTGAATGGCTTTCTCGATGTAGATATTGAATAATACAGGAGACAGTGCACAGCCTTGTCTCAATCCTTTCATGCTTACTTCTCTACTGCTTCGTCCTGATTTGATTACAGCCCATTTTCATCTTGATTGGTAGAGATACTCTTCCCTCACTCTCATCCACACCACTGCATTATATTCACCACCCCAGTTCCTCCATCTCACTTATTCCCACTCTATCTCTCATAAATGCCTGTACCATTTAGAGATCCTTGAAAACTATTTCTCTGATAACATTTTTCAACATTCTTACCCTCAGAATAGTCCTGACATTCCCATAGTTCAACATTGTAATGGTCCAAGAAACAGCTATTTACTTCAAGTGTGCAGACACAAAAAGAGGCGAACTACATAGTGATATTGTGTAACAGAATATGATACACCTGTAAACCAGTAAATGAGGCTACATGGAATGCACTTTTCAAGACACTTTCCAACATGGAGCATCACCTCATTGATAACATATGCTTTCATATATTGCGTAATAACACCCTGGGCCCGGTGGCGGCGGGGTAAATCCCTCGCCTGTCGATCACAGGGTCGTGGGTTCGAATCCTGCCTGGGGAGGAATTTTAATTTTCAGGGCATGGATGTTTGTATCATCAAATCTGCTAATTGGAAGAGAGGACTTTTGAGTCCTGAAATTTGCAGATTAAAATAGGACAAAAATAAAAATAATATTGATTTTCCACTTTTTTGAGCCTCCCTATATGCTCTGTAACATCTTTAAGTCCTAAATTACGTACCTACATCACTAATGAGCCCCCTCTTTTTGTGAATGGCAAAACAGATATTTATTACAAATTCCACATTTATTTCTCTATACTATAATTTGTTCAATAATTATTACCTGAAGAAAGAATAAATGTTTAGTGCATCTTTCCCCCAAACCTAATGGTAGGCTGGACCCCCCCACCCCCTCCCCACTCCCTGCAGATAGTTCATCATAACAGTTGGCCGGACTCTCCCCCCAATCTTTTAGTATTATGTAATTTATACATATCCCTTAAAAGAAAAGAAGGGAAAAAGGCACAAGGCAAAAGAAAAGTAGGTGCCCAGACACTCACCCTTTGCAGTGGAATGATATCTTTCTCAGTCAATTTCTCCCCAGTGAGTGGATGAAGCCAATCCTTCTTGATAACTTTCTCAACACACTCCATGGTCACAACATCTCCACTAAGAAAGTGAAACAGTACATATAATGACACATCAGTGATTTAACCCACTACTACACAACAGACTTAACCCTTTCCAATACTATGTCAGACCTCATCCATCACTGTGATCTGCCTGTTTCGATCCTATGTAGGAAGACATCAGAAACATTTTTAATTGTTGGGTTTGAAATAAAAAATCAAGCAAAAATTGAAAAAATACAACAATTATTTTGTACTGCCATCAGAAAATAATATGCATCACCAGGTGAGTCCAAGCTTATGCTTTTCATGTGAAATTATAGTGTAATTACAACTATTAGACCACTCTAAGCTATTACCTATCCAAAAAGAAATAAGAGCTGGAAAAATATAGGTGGCAGACAAATTGGATTGGTAAGGGTTAATGCAGTGATGAAAGTGTAAATTTAATAATTTAACCCTCCTTCCTTTACTTTACTCATACGATACTACTCACAAAATTACCTTTATGCAGAGCATCAACTCCCATTCACTAAAAACTGCTTTCATTTTGTGAGGAAGAGTAATGAAGGGAGTCCTCCAACAATAGTAAACAGTTTAGAATACATACATATTTAGACAATTAGAGAATGAAAAATACTGTGATCATTGGAAAAAACCAAATTCCTGACCTATGAACCTGAATGAGATAAACTGAGCTATGACATTTACATCTGGCACATTGAAATTCCTGTTCAAATGTGGTGTTAACTACAAAAAAACCTTAGTTCTTCCATAAAATAGTAAGGTGAAGTAAATATTTGAAAAACTGACATTTCTTAATTAATGAAATAGTTGAAATTGAAATACTGTCAATGCATATTTGATGATGTAAATCAATTGTCTTGTGATAGAAGGAGAGGAGGAGGTGGGCAGCACTCTCTCAGTGACTCACGTGGGTCTGAGTACGGCACAGGGAACAGCATTGGAGAGAACATCCCGAGTGACAGCACACATGTAGCGACTCTCTCTTGAGATGACGGCCTTTGCCTTCTCATCAGGATCAGTGATCTCATGGAATTTGACTGGGATGAGATCCTTGGCAAGAAGAGGGCGTCCACTCATTGGGCAATACACTGTCTTGTCCTTCAGAGAAAGAAAGAACGTCCATGAAAATTGCCACAAAATATTTTCTTTGCCTAGTATTCTTACATGTTTGGTACTGGACAACACTTCACCTTACAGATGAAGGCGTTCAACTCCACTCAATGAGTTTGATGACCAGCATGGTATTAAATAATGATTTAGAGTAGCTTACCATCTTAAACCCAACCAACCAAAAAGGGTACATTCCAATTTAAAGTCATCACCTAGGGTCAACAATTCTATGATTGGTATGACGCAGCTCTTTGCTCAATTTCCCTATCAGCTTACCTCTTCAGATTTACATAACTCTTCTCTTTCACATCCACTCAGCTAGTAATTTGGCTTCCCAGATAGCAACACTCGCTCATACTCCTAGCTTTTGCATCCGAGCTCAACATTGGTCTTGGCCTCTTCTCTTCTACTGCATACCATTGCATTTTGTTTTCTTTTCATTAGCTTTCAGGAGATATTTGGTCGATATCTTTTCTAGGATAATTAGTCATCCTTAGATCTCTTTCGTTCCCTTCTGTGATTGCTATATCATCACTGAATTAAAGCATTCTATTTCTCTGTGGATATTTAATCCTGGAGTCTTCACTTTGATTTCTTTGAAGGATTTCATGTACACATTAAAAATCATAGTAGACAGTGCACACATGCCTTTCTTTAATCTTGCATCATCACTCATAGGTTCATATTTAATCAAGGCCACCTAGTTCTTGCACAAACAATGGATGATTCTTTGCCCATTGTAGAACACTTCAGCACCTTTAAGAATTTCAAGCATTGCATTCTAATTCAAATTGTCAAATTTCTTGTCTAGATTCACAAAAGCAATGAAGGTTGGTTTGTACCTTACCATTCTCCTCTCTATGAGTAGGGCAAGAATGGCCTCTCTTGTATCCTTGCTTTTCTGATTCCAAATTGGTCCTCCTACAGGAACTCCTCTGCTTTTCCTTCCATTATTTTGTAGATGATCCTTGTCAATATCTTCCAGGCATGTGTGTTCAGGACTATAAGCCTGACCACATATGCCCAATTTAAAGCATGAAATTCATTCTGCTGTGACCAGCCATTCCTGGTGGGGTGAGTATCCACCTGACATCTTTTTTGCTTGCACATAAATATTTTTTTGCAGAGAACTTTCAGATGCATTACTGCAAATGTAATTCCTCCGATGCATTAATGCAAATGTAATTCCAACTATACAACGATAAAGCAGGAAAATATCAGTCTCAATTATGGGAGGTAGTCAGTAAGAATTTTGTTTTCAGACAAGGGGCAAGCCGATTGGTAAAACCATTCTCTATCAAAAGATGACATTCAAATGAGGTAAAACTCTGAAGTAATTGATACTCCCATAGTTTCCAAACTATGGGAGTATCAATTGGGAGTTTCCAAATTGGTTTTGGCCTCTTCTTTCTTGCTGCACACCAATATCTTAGTCTTCTTCTTATTTATCTTCAGCTGAACAAGATGGAAACATTTTAGTAAAATTTGCCATCGGTTAAGGGAAAACATGTTTCCGAACCATGGTGTTTTTAAGCATATACTTTTTGATCAGTAACTAGAAATGCTGGGCTCAGTAACTACCCCCATATTCAAAATGCAAGCAAAAAATGCTTTCATTTCTGCCACCCTTGTCGGCTTCCAAATTCTTGATCTTGAATTTGGGGAAAGGTTCTTACGTGAATAAAGAAGCTCAGCATATCTATTTGTTTCAATTACCATCATCTTCAAGAGAGCACTGATGAAAAATACATGAAAACACACTATGGGTACAAAATCAGAGGGTGGAGCGTGCTTCAAACACTGAATTTCAGCATACTGCTGATACAGGTGCGGTGAATAATCTTCCCCATCAGCCTCTCTTTTATTCCAATCATCTTCACTCTCCACCGTTGCCAAAAATGAAGTCTCGGAATCACTAGTGTCTTCCTCATCCACAGGTCTGCTAGGATTTTGCAAGAAAAGATAATGTCTTGTGCTCTCCAAAATGCAGCTACTATCAATGGTAGCCCTGACATGCCCGTCAACGAAAGTTCTTTCATTGTGACCGCCGACCAAAGGCATGACTCAGACCCTCTGAGTCACAAATAAAGTTGCTGCTGGTCTAATCTTTCTGGGTAGGCCAGCAGCACTATGATCATGCCTGCAGTTTGTAACTGAACATTTTGAGATGCACATCGAACACTTTCCGGGTGGGGAATGCACACCCCAGAAGAAAACATTCGTCTCAAAACCACCATTTATCCAGGACTGAATACCTATTTGTATTTCTCCAGTTTCCTGTACAATAGTAGTGTGGACAGCCTAGGAGAAGATAATAGGTAACTAGAGAAAAAGATTTTGGTACATAACGCATATGAAATCCTTATTGAGGCTTCCGCAAAGTGTCTGGTTTGAGGATCCATTCGTTTTGGGATTTCTTCTGCGTGTGTCCATTCTGGGGTGACAACAGTTTTGCCAATGTTTCAGTTTGGGTCTTCAGGTCTGAAGTGTTTCATAGCAGATTTTTACCATCTTATATACCAGTTACTTCTGCGCTCTGATGTTCAAGTGGGCGCATGTTCATTGGCCATTTGACTATTTTTTCAATTAGGCACTTCCAAGTATGGGAGAGCTTATAGCTATCCTCTCTGTTAAAATTGTTGGGGTTTTTGGCCGTTTCGATCGCCTCGCATATGAGCCTTGGGAAATAGCGTTTTTCAGTCTTGATCAGCTTGGATCCATCAAAATTGATGCTGTGTGCCGGGCCTTCCCAAAAGTGCTCCACGATGGTTGAAAGGTGCAGCTTGTCTGTTCTTTGTCGCTCTCCTGTGTTCTTGAATACGGGTCTTTAAGGCTCTCGAGGTTTTCCCTATGTAGGCCTTCCCACAATCGTATCGGACCTTGTATATGCCGCTCTGTTCTTCCAAGGCGTAAGGTCTTTACCTCTGCACAAAATGTCCCTTGTCTTAGTGACGCAGGTGTATCTGGTCAGGATGTTATGTTTGGCAGGAGCCCTGGATATTTTTCCGTGGTTCCGCCAACGTATGGTATCACGGTGAAAGTGGCATCATTCTTATCCCTCGTAGTAGTAGTCTCGTCAGTCCTGCTCAAGGCCAAAACTCGTTTATCTTCTTCTCTCTGAGCAACTTGGTGGATAGCGTGTCGGTAGAAGCCATTGTCTTGAAAAACCTTAAACAGACGCTGTTTCTCGTTTCCAATAGACGAATCATCGCAGATGGAAAGGGCTCGGTTGAAAAGAGTATGGATAACAGCCGTCTTTTGGCGAGGGTGGTGGTGCGAGGCAGTTCAAATATTGATCGATGTGCGCTTTCTTCCGAAATATCGAATGACCTAGGGACCTATCGTCATTCCTCTATACCCGCACATCCAGGAAAGGAAGTTGCCAGTTTTCTTCAACCTCCATCATAAATTTAATGGTTTTGCTCTGCTGGTTGAGGTGTTTAAGAAATCCATCGAGTTCAATTCGTCCGTGTGGCCATATGACAAATGTGTCATCCACGTATCTCAAGAAAAGTTTTGGTTTTTTCTCATGGGATTGTAGAGTCTTCTCTTCAAATGCCTCTAAACATCGGACACACACGGAAGAAATCCCGAAAAAAATGGATCCACATGCGTGAATTATTAGAGCATTTTCACATTTAAAAAATCCAAAGGAATAAAAAGCAAATAAGAGGGCTGTGAAAGTGCCATTTAAATAGAGACCACAGAGTTTAATGAGATTTAAATTGTTACATGAGGCATAAAAATGAAATTTTGTAATATAAGAGAATTATTGGTTCATAGAACATTATGATGTTATAATTTTTCACAAATATGGTAAGGAATTGTGCTCACGATGAATAAAAAAACCTTAAACTTGGGAGTTACTATAGGCGATGCTGGCACTTTTGAGTGCATTTCTGAAAGTCGCCAATAGCGATGATGGCACTTATTATGGGTTAAACACCTCCTTTCCCTCTAACCTACCCATTTCTAGCCCTTGCCCTCACCCCTGTCCCTAATGGTTCCATCTATTGCATTGATGAAGGTGGTTGTGCCATTAAAATATCCAAAAATAAATTGTGACATTACTTCTACTTTAAATAAAAACTAAATTAATCCATAACATGGGCTGCCTTTGATCCCCACAAAACTACATACCTAGAGTTGAAATGCAAATGCCCACATTTCAACCCCAGAACCACTGGTCAGTATTACCTCAATACTCTTACCTACTTAGGTAACCACACCAAAAACTGAATGACAATTACAACATCAATAAAAATTTTAAAAAAATTAGAGAATAATACCACAAAAGATGTGACAACAGACTACAGCATACAGCTGTGCATAAATGAAAAAGGAGATATATACATGCAATGGAATGCAATTGGAAAACTGAAAAAGCCATTAGCCACATAAAAGGCTCAAACATTGATTTGTACACACATTCCAATTAACTCATAGGCTTCAAATTTAGAGAAACTCATGTAATGAGGGCCTAGGAAAAAAAATAGGAGTAATTTGAGAAGGGGAGAAAGAAACTGCAGCAATAGCATTCACGCAATTCCCCACTTACTGGTTTCTTCAGTACTACTTCTTTTGACTCTGGGGTCATTGATGGGATCCAAAAACTCGGGAGCTGCTTATCGCGACCATTTGCCATGTTGGACACAGAAGCTTGGCTGCTCTCCCCTCCCTTCCTTCCTGGTGCGCAGAACATGAAAAAAAGGAGATCGAATGCCAATTTGAAGGATTGAAGATTACGTGCACCTCATGATTCATCCACTGAGATGCTCTCAAAACCTATTAGTTCTCTGGAAAAGTATGATTCAAAGAGTGTTCAAAGAAAGTAAACTCATTGACAAAAAAGGCTATGTGTACTTCACAGCTAAGTATCATTACACCCCTATTCAATTGCCCCCTGGGAATATATGATATCAGCACAACCATTATCATTATCAGTCAACAATCCTAAGATTTGTTTGATGCAGCCTTCCACAGGATCCTCCTATCTGCTAGCCTATTCATTTTGATATAATTCTTCTCTTTTACATCCTTACCTACTTGCTCTACAGAGGAAGTAGTGGGAAGGATGGCTAAGGAAGGCATAGCATGAGATATATACATATATATCATGCTATGCCTTTCTTAGCCATCCTTCCCACTCACTTGTTCCTCGAAGATTATCTTCATCACAGGCCGTATCTTGAAACCGGATTGACTTTGATTGACTTGAGGCCGTATCTTGAGACCTCGTACAGCCATGTCTCAAGACATGGCCTCAGTATTCCACCTTCTTTTCAAAGTACATCCAATGTCCTTCAAAATAATGTGAAGAGAGGTTTTGCGGCACAGCTATCAGAAATGCCATTTAAGTTCAGTGGTTTGCATTGGGGGTAAGCTGCGCTTGCCCAGGCAGCGATGAAAAAATATACACATCGTCTTCGCTCAAACATACATATGGTCTTCTTCGTTATTTTTCATTTATAGATATTATTCTGACATTTTACGCTGCATTCAATACATGGCAGTGCATCGCACCATCCAGTTTGCAGCAAGTTTTCGCCATGGGCACGGTCGTCCACAACCGGCCGAGGCCGTGGGTAAGCTCAGCGGATGGAGATCGCCCAAGCACTCTATCTCTCGCACTCAATGCTAGTGCCTGCGGCTTGCCCGCGGGGTAGAGGAGGACAGCGACGCGAGCACCACCAGCTTCCGTGTGCCATACCATGGGAAAAACGGGGCGGTAAGCTACGACACTAAGCACTTACGAATCTTCATGCAAATTATTTCTGTCGTCAAAATCCATATTTCTCGACAAATACAAAGCCTATAGCTTTGAGTACAGTATCAATGTTTAGGATTTTTTCTGACTTCTGACATAGCATACTAAGCTTACCATAGAACACATTGTTTATTATTTAAGTTAAAAAAAAACATTTCGGTAAAAGCGCAAAGAAAAAGGAATAGAGATACATTGTAAACAGACAATGAGAAAAAGAAGATTATTGTCGGCAGGAGACGTGTGTTTTTTATCGTGTAAATAAATAACTAATAAAAAGTATTGAAAACTGTAAATATATTCATATAATAAAATGTCTTTGCTTTTTTATACACACACTTCTCAAACTACTTCATTTCAACAACCCAACAGGAGATTAAATTATTTTTTTAGGGAAAGGTAGTATGTCCGAAAGTTTCGCACAGTTTTAAAAGAATATTATAGTAAGTAATAAAGTTTAAATAACACACATTTAATGTTACACATACAAAACGGTGAATAAATTACGATTTCAGAATACTGGAAATACCAAGTTTCAAGTGCAAACACAAAGAGTGTAATCGTGAGTACTTTCGACATTTTTCCGTGTCCCTGCATATAAAAACCCGTTGGTTGACTGGGAGTTTTACTCTCATGAAATTATTTTGTTGGCTATGCCTCCTATTAATGACCAACTCAATATCATATCTAATGCTATAATGAAACATGAAAGGTCATAGGGACACATTCGCTTGTTTGCTCAACTTCGGCAATACACACATTGAAGCACATCTTCTTTCCCATTTCCTTGCAAGTGTAGAGTGGCATAATGAAACAGTGGCCTAGAACAGATTGATCATGTAGAGATTAATCGACACAATGTGCCTTTTTTCCATGCAAGAGCTTCCATTAAGAGGAGGTGAGGTTGAAGACTCCCTGTATAAGGGTATTTACGCTACAATTTTAAATAGTATCAGTAAATATGACCCAACTTTACGACATCATCTCATGAATGTAACCCCTTTCAGAGAAAGAACAAAATGCATTAAAAACGACTGGATAATATCCAACTATTAGCAAAATTTTGGAAAATAAGATAAGAGACGAAATAGGCAGCGCAATTTTTATGGCACTATTTCTAGATGAGACCTCGTGGTCCTGAGACCTAGTAGACCTGAGATAAATTTTGTTCACTGATTGTTGATGGGTCTGCCAACACGTTATTTGTTCATGCAAAGCATATAATTCTTATAGACAAAAAAAAAATCATTGCTCCGACATGCGATGGGCCTACAGTCATGTCTGGGCATTTGAACGTCCTGAACAGGGGCGGATCCAGGGGGAGGGAGTGCTGTGATCGGTCCCCCCCCTTCCCTCCCCAAAAAAAATAATTTCAATAACACACATCGATACTTTTTAATAATACATATCGATAGGTATTTTCATTTGAGATTTCATTGTAAGGAGGACAAGACTGGTGAATGATTTTTGCCTATTTATATTCTCGCATTTCTTTGCAAATCAGTGGGTGACCCCTCTGAAGTAACAATTGAATACATTGCGGGAAATGTATAATGGCATTTCCCGCAATATATTCAATTTTTTTATATCACTGCTTATAATTTATCTTATAGATTGAATTTATATGCTTTTCTCCATCCTGTATTTAACCTTAAGTTAAAAAGTATTTATTCTTGACATACCTTTCCAATATAAATTTGTGAACGTTCTCTAAACTTACCATCATTTTTCAAGATATTGATTACGATGGATTTGATCGATTAATTTATTTCATGGTATTTTATATTTCTAAAGGGAAGCTATGGAAATGATGCATCAAATTACTCATAAGGTCTCAAACCCCGAGTGGTGTCCTTTATCTATCGTACTCCGTCATTGTGATGGTAGGTGAGCCGTATCTTAAAAATCAGTGAATTTGCACACTTCCTACACATTGAATAGATATCACAAGATATTTTACGCAGACGTTTTTCTTTCCAAATGGTTCAAGTTAGAAAGCCAATAGTTTTTACTCAAGAAAGTTTTCGACGGGAAAACTTTTTGGGTATACTTCTTATAGGTACCCGATGAACGTGCTGAGAAGTGATTTTTATGTGCATCATAGGTGATTAAACAAAGAAATTATCCGGTTTTAATTGGGGTTACGCAAGTGATGTGCGGGATACATACCTTACCTGATGTGCGAGAACTTACCCGAGGCTAATTGACACTGCACGCCACTGTTTAAGTTGTACTGATAGTGACTACGTTATGAAAATATCTATCCCAACAAAATTTTCTTCACCTTCAGAAACCTGAAAAAGCCACTGTGGAGTAGATTCAGTGAATAGGAAGGTAATCCAAAACAGATATCTGTTTAGCTGCTAAGAACTCCCTCATTGAGAATACTACATGAGCAGATACATTATCAAGTTTTTGGTTACAAGTAAACTTTCATTTCCATCCTCATTTTTTGTACACCCTCTTTGGTATTTTACGTAAACTAGAGCACACAAAATTTGCAAAAAAGTAACGTGCAAGTGTTTATGGACTACAATCAGGGGAAAACATTAGTATTGTGCACACACAAATAAGAATTTTCCATTTGCAGCATATTTTTTAAAAGTTAAAAATTGATGATTCACCCAATTATCCCTCACATAAAGTTGGGAATAATGTAATATAAATGAAAAAAATTACAAAACCCAAAAATAGATGGCCTATCTTGCATTGCCTATCAACCAATCGTTGAATATTTTTATTGGAAAAAATGCCTTATTTGGCCTTAACATTATTGTGTTAGTGTAGAGTGAAAATGTGAGAACCTTAGATATTGAACCTCCAACCTTTAAATCTGTACACAGAACATAACTGTTATTACCTAGCAATTTTTATAATATTTCCTTTGTTATAGTAATCGTGGTCAATTTCCTTTCAATCTCCCTACGAAGGCACGAAAGGTCTCTTAAGTTTGAATGAACAACCTTTCTTGAATACTCAGAAGAATCTGAAGCATTCAATAGTCTGTGTTCAAGAGAATTTGGATAGTGTGTAACTGGCTAAACCTCTCCAACCCATTTGACGTACATGCATATGGACTCGTGCCCTCTTAAACTAAGGACAGAATTCCCTTGCCATCTCTAGCTCCTTTTCAACTTTTATGATGGTTCTAGAACTTGGATGGCTGCATCATGCTACCCTCAACATTTTTACATCATAATATGCTAGTAGGTAATTTTTTTCAAACAACAGAATTTGGAATTTTATTCTTTCACAACTTCCATTAATGTAAATACCTACCACCTGGAGTAAATTCTGAAAAGTTTTAATACCAGCATGAGAGGTTAAAGCATATTACAGAAACTGTCTTAAGGCAAGGTGAGGGGAATAATTAAACCTATCATAACCAGAAGTAAACTCATGTTGATCAAAGCTCCACAAGGAGGCAAATAAGCATACGGGTAGTTCTGCTAATTATATCTCTCTTGGGAGTAGATAATACATATATCCATTGACTTGGAGCAACCTGGAGGTGACAGCTTAGTTTCTATACTACTGCATCTAGAAATTTAACACACGCCTGTTCTTGATGGCTTCACTAATGTACCGTATAGGTACTTAGGCTCCTCACTCTCTTTGACGTTGGAGGAATGCCACCTCATGATGAATGCCATACATGCATGCAATAATGTAAAGAATTCTGTATGGCATGGGATGACATATCAGCATCGATATCCCAGTCAAAAGTGCCACAGGTTGATAAATTGTCTTCACATAGGCCAAAGATAAAACTTATTAAACAGGGGCGAAGGGTGTGCTTGAATCATTGGAGATTGATTAAGGCACAGAATAATGCCGAACGCAATGTAAAATTATATGCATGAATCCGTAGTTATGTACCAAAATTAATATTGAACGATTCAAGCACACCTCCCCAGGTCTAAGACGGAGTGAGCTCACCAAGGTCAAGCCTGGTCGAAATCTAGGGCCATTGGTTGTCAGCAAATCATGTGCAAGAAAGCTCTCTACTTACATTTTTCTATGTACACTCCAAAGTCATTTTTAAAGCAGTGTAAAAGGATTGAATTCATAGAGGGAGTGGCATTAACGAGGGGTCGGTTCCCAATCAGGGTGACTTTTCCAGCAGAGACTTTAATGCTGAGGAACGGATAAATAAAATGAGGTGTGGTATTCACAGTAGAAAAGAAAAAAACATACCCAAGTGAGGGGCAGAGGTACTGCTGATGATGTTCCTCTCTGTATTGCAGAATGAATTCACTCTTGACTGCTTCTCAGCAGCAGCCAGCTCAGCTAGCTCATTCTGCAATGAATTTCCAAGTCATTCTGGGTCTTTAAATGGGCATTCAAAGTACTAAGGAAATGAATGTGAAATGAAAGTGAAACCCATGATTTTTGTAAACAAATCTGAAATTACGAAATCTCCATAGCACAAATAATTTTCTCAGCTCTTCCTGAGGGAAGTACATATGTATATTGAAGTGGCAGGGCTATAGTTAATTGTATAATTTCAGAATAAATACGTTACTAGCTCATCAATGTTATCACTGACTCACTTCCAATTCATAAGCGTGCATTCATTCAGTCCAAGAAGACAAGTGGGATCCATTCAATAGCAACTCTCACGTTTCATTTGGCCAAATGCATATTTAACCTGACGACACAAACTGTAGGGTTCAACTTCTACTAGAAACTGAACATAACCACCAAGGCATCAATCTCACAATATAGCCTCAAAATGAACTTTAAAGAAATTTGATCCAATTATTCGACTCAAATGGAAAAACCTTTTCTAAATAACTATTGCCATCAAGATCACACAGATGCTATAAACAAAACAACAAAACTGTTATCAATTCAATACAACTTTTTCCATTTGCAGTAAAGACATGAAATGTGTTTCCCATATATAAAATTTCATATTCTGAAAATTTTCATGACATTCCAGCCTAGGAGATAAAAACCATTTGTATTGTTGTTATAGTTACAACCCAGGAACATTTGATAGGTACTTACATTATGTCTTCTCATATTAGGCAAATGTCATATTATCCTGGACTATCTTAAAAAGCTAAAATAAAACCTATGCACAATATAGGTACTTTTGAATACTCTAACCTCCCACTTTTTTACCAAAAAATTGATTTTTTTTCATTCATCTAACACTTTTGCTTGGTAATGTATGAGAGATGGAAACTGCTTTAGATGGAACCTTGTAAAGGGTTGAGGTAGGAATAAAATTAGGAGCAAACTATTCAAGTAAGATATGCAGATGAATAGTTAGTAGGTCAAAAGACTGCAAGAGTACTACCTTAAAAGTGCAGTGTAATGGGCTAGGTATTATCAGTCAGTTTGAGGAAAGAACAGATATTCCCAAATTTTAAAAATGGTAAAATAAATATTGAGAAGGTTAGGAATATATGCATTAGGAATAGGTTCATTGGTTAGGAATATATGCATAACAGTTAAATTACCAATATACTATTTTAGCAGGGATTGAATTCAGTAGTTGGGGCATCAAATAGAGAATTGCAGACGGGGTAAGGTTCCAGGATAAGAGTGCTTGAGGATGGATTCTCCATGTAACCACATGAAGGAAAGAATCGTTTCAAGTCCAACAGGGAAAGTGGTTTTTCATGGTTCAGGAATCTATTCATTGAATAAATTATATTAGTAGAAGGAAATATGATGATGAGGAAATGTGGGTGCATAGAAAAATGGAGAGGATTGGTAGGTGAAGAAGTAGCTGGAAGAGATGTTAAAAAAAATGGCAGTGGAGGAACAGAATAAGGCTGAAGAAACTTGAGGGGGGCAAAAGAAGTTGATCGAAGGCACATACAGTTAGTAGGGGCTGATACGAGGTAGTGATAGAGATGCAAGGTAAGTGGTAATGAAGAAGAAAGAGAACATTTCTGGGGAGCTAGCAGGGAAGTAGAAGATGTAAGATTGAAAGAGGGGTGTAATATATGAATATGTACTCATGGGTTTGCTATTAAGCAAAGAAAAAAGATGAAACCTCCATCCAGAAGGAACAGTGAGCTGCGGCATTCCACAAACCTACTACTGCTGCAAAAAAGCTAATCTGTTTCACAGCCTTTATAGTAGCTAGTGTCTGGAAAGGAATGATGCTCATGTGAATACTATATAGAAATGCTACAGGAAATAAGGTTCATTTTACGGGATCATACGTGAACAAGTCGTAAATCCTTTGAATGAAGAGTCTTATTCACAGAAGGCAGGGAAATTCTCAGCACATACCTACAGGGGCACTGCATCCTTCCTCAAAGACACGAATAGAAACTTAGATCCTGTAACGGAACTGGGCACACCGAACTATTTTCGCGCAACACTGAAAATTTATTCCAACAATTGACACAAAGAAAAACTGAAAGGTATCCTAAAGGATGCAGCCAATATGGGATAATATTTTGGGGCAAGTCACCTCTTTTTTCTTCTTTTGCTTCTCATATTCCTTCAATTTTCTACTTATTTCATTTTTCTTCGTTATAATGTATTCGAGAATTGATTCTTTGTCGAAAAGATATCCCTCCAAGCTAGAATAAAAATGTATGGAGAGCATTTCACATAAATAAGTAAATGATGGTCTTATATATCATTATTTTCTAAATTTAGAAACAGAAAAACTGAGACACATACGTAAGTACTGGATTGCGGCACGGCTGCAATGATAAACAACAACAGTCGAAGTCTTTCACAGAATCTTTTCCAACTCTCTGGCTTTGTGTTCCGTAACCTGAAGCCGCGGCATCCTTTTTCTTTTCATGGTAGGTGTACACTGCACCAGCAGTGCAGTTTCTTGCATGACGAGTCATTCTTTTACGCCCGCAGAAAAAATGACAATGATAAAATGCAAATCGAAGTCCCACTTACGAAGCACTTTAAATATAGACGACGCTTGGCATTCGCAAAACAACATACATACGCGTCCCTAAACCATCAACATTAAACTTTTCGGTTGAGATACAATTAAGCGAAAATATTAACGCTCAATACCACCTCCTAGTATGTAACAACCACCCCTTTGTTATGATAACACCACACGAAAAAAAAATCCACGGCATATAAAGAATTACGTTTACCACGCACAATCACCGAAATACAGTGTTTCTATATTTATGTCAAACGACAACTATTTATGACAAACAACGGGACAACTACGTTTTCACACTTCAATTGTCTGCTATACTGCGTAATATCACGTGTTATTTGTCATGAAAATGTTAAAAAAGACACACGGCAGAGGGCGATAGTTTTGCGGACGGGGCGGGGGTCCGGCTGGTAATTCGGCCGTTTTGGGGTTTTCGGTGACAGCGGTTGTGGTGTTTAGTTTGTGATAATTATAGGGTTCTTCTGTGTCTAGTATGTTGTTAATGAGCATTTTGTGAGTCGCGTCAGTGGTGCCTACATTTGTGCATGCTTCCGAGAATCGCGGTTGAACGTGATAGAACTATGGAATGGTTCGTTTACTCAGGCGCACGAAACCAGAAAATCCCCATGGTTTAGTGTGAGATAAGTGACTTTCAAGGGTAATAAAAAGGCTTCCACTGAGTGCACACGATTGATTGTGGGTGAAGAAGACCTGTTGCAAGCTCGTATCTGTCATTACTTTCTTGCTCCGTCGTGTCCGGTCATTGCTTTATGATGCAGGATATAGTTGATGTCAGATTTTCCAAAAGCGAGCTAACTTCGTTAGTAAAAACGAAAGGAACGTGTGTAACGTTGGCGAAGAAAACCCGAGTTGTGTTTCTGCTGCCATCACAATTGGCGGACATCAAGTGTGGCATTAAAGATAACTTAGATTCTCATCTTTTGAAATACGATTATGAGTGAGTGTTTTGTAGAATGACACACTGGTAGTTTATTATGATTAATTATGATTTGTATGTCATGCATCTTATCAATGATACAATAACCTTTATCTCCAGGACCAAAGCTATCATCATTGGTTATGAAAAAATTAAGATTTTGAGCCAATATGGCTCAATTTGTTATGGTTACAGCAAAATCGCGCTTCGGATCGAAGCACATTTTTATCTCTTTAAGCCAACAGTTGGGAGTATCCTTAAAGGTAACCTTTGGGCATCAGTGTTTTCGTTATCTTATTGCTTTTTATTAATACGTTCTAAATGGTAGTATGTTATTGTGCATGTTTCTTTACCTTTCTGTCTCATTTTATTCTTAAATTAGATTTTTTCTATATGGTAAAAATGTTAACAGCCATAGTTATGTTTAGGATTAAGATATGATGTAGGTTGTAACTTGATGTATTATTTGTGCCTTTCATGACCTTATGTTCACTTCTTTTCTTCTTTTTGCCAATGTTTGGTTTCTAATTTTCATTTCAAAATTAATTTTAAAGCAACTGTCGAGCCTTGGATTTCATTAAGCACATTTCACAAGGTGCTATGCACAAAATGTTATGGTCTCCTTGAATATGGTCTGCTATAGGCACTGGTATATGGGACAATTTTAATTTTGAATGCTGTTCTCTCATTAATCTATTCTTTCCTATGATATAATATTATTAATGTATTGGTCACCCCCTGCATTTGCAGACATCTCTCAAATGTTTTTCACCTTAATTTGAAACCATGTTTGTTATTGTGATATTATCATCGTGTTATTGCTAGTTGTTTATCCAGGACAGTGTTCATTCCACTATGTCCAGTTGTCTCTTTTTGTAGCTGCTGCGTAACAGGTATAGTCGTCAGAGCTTTCATACCCGTTGCAGGGCACGTCATCAGGGAAATAATAATTAGTGAGAAGCAATGATGCTGGTATTTATAGAGGGGGCAGTGTCCCTCCTCCTCCTATCTCTTGGTCTTGGTTGACATTCGATCAGCTATTAATTCCACTATTCTTTCTTGTTGTTAACTTTTACCATCATACCCTAGGTCCTTCTATTTTTTACCTAACCACTTTATTTTAATATCCAATTACTAATGGTGTTTTACCTGGAACGTGCATAAGTACTTTGAACTGCTTTATAACTTTGTCAACTTCTTCCATCCAACCCCAACTTTTCTTATGTACACTATTGGGAACTAGAGTTTTTGGGTCTATTATGTCTAATTATATTCTATATTTCACCTGTTGTTGGTTCTCTTTCATACTTATTTTGCATTGAAAACTAACTTCCTTTTTTCTTTCAATTACCTCTATATTTGTTATTCTGGTAGTATCCATCCTTCAATCTCATGTAGCAGAGATAATATTTCGTTATATCAATATTTCCTGCTCATTTCAGACTGTTAGACTTTTCAGACGTGTTATTCTTACTTCTAACTCTTTCACTTTGTCTTTAAATTCCTTATATGTATCCTTTACCTGCTTCCTTTCATTTTAGGGGCTCGTGAGACATCAGTTCCATTGGCTGTTATCACCTTTCACCTGAAAATATGTTATTGCGTCATAATTAAATGGAATAGCACAACTGCAGAACCAAAACCAATAATGTCATGGAATCTAAAGTCTTTAAAAAATCCATTAAAAATAACAAATATGTGACTTACAGTACAACCCTGATATAAGGTCCACCCGATATAACGTTTCCCCGCGTATAAGGATGGTGACCAGTTTTCCCAAAAATATCTCAAATCTATTCTTTGTTAAAAATCCCACGTATAACATCCCCACTTATAAAGTTTTTCTGCTTGTAAGGTCTGTTCTCCATAATTTAAAGGTTCCTTTACAACATTTTCAGCCAAAATATCGACGATTTTTGGCAGATTCATAGTTGTTTCTGCCATATTCAGAGTTATTTTATGGTAAAATGAGGGTACCCAGAAAGTAAGGAATAACCAGATTGAGGATACTGAATAGACAAGAACTAACCCTCGAAAGTACGTCCATCAGCAGTAGCTCCCTAACAAGGAGATTCCTAGTCTGTGAATGAAACTTGAGACTTTTATGTTGACAGGTATAAAAAAGAAAGAAACCACAATTGATTCTTTCTTTAAACCTATGTAAAATAAAAAATTTTGCTCATGGAACCTGACTACTTCAAAACTTATTCTTCTATCATCAGATGAAACATTTATCTGTGGTCATGAAATTATGGTCTTAAAGTACTTGAAATTAATTTTTTATGAAAAAAAAATCTATTTTAGCCCATAGTATCCAACAGTACTCAGCTTCCGTTCATGCCTGCATGTAAAGTTTCCTGCTTATAACGTTGGTCCGGGGCAACAACCAAGGCTGACACTATATCGAAGTTATACTGTATGTCCAAATCAACTTGTGATCAGGCTACTGAAACTGTATGTGGTCCTAAGTCTGACTGACTGTACTTGCATTGCTCTCCATAAAGCAGGGACCAGAATTCCTAAAAAAAAACCATGTTCCTACAGGGATTTGAATTCAGGCCCTTAGGATGGGAAGTCAATTTTATAGCCACCATACCGAACCAATCTTCGCATCTACTCCTTTGCTGTTTTAAAGTGAATTCTTGGGACACCTTTGTTGACGAGCACTTTGGTAGTGTTCTCAACTATCTTTCCAATTCTATAGGAAGAAGTTAAAACAGCAGTTGGGTGATTTGGTTATTTTATTACATATCTTGGCTGCATCTAATGTAAATTTTCCCTTGATGCATAGGAGTCCCATTCCTCAAAATCAGGTAGTTTGTAGTTCTGTCGTTGTTATTCACCTTGTCAGCATTCATTATGTAGTTTGTACCTCTATTTTTGTCTGGGGCATTATTATTGGATGATTTCTGTTTGAAGATCAGTATTTTTTTGGGTGATCAGTTCTCATGTGCTCGTTTTGTATCCCTGGATAGGTGCTAGCATGGCTAGTAGGGTTGGGGCAGGGATTGAAGGTTCGGTCGAATCTATGTATTCGAGATTTGATCGAATCAGAATACAGAAAACGCCATCTTTTGATGGCGTTTTCTGTAATTGTTGCAGATTTCCACCATGAAAGCGGCACCGCTAATTTCAATGTTCAAAAATGGATAGGTAGGTGTTTCGACTTATGCAGATTTCTACTTCTTTTTTTGCTGTAATTGACTACAAGTGTCATCTACGGAGTAGATAATTAACTACGCATCGACTTACGCAGGAAGGTCAAACTACGCCGAAAATGATGTTATTGCCTGATCACATTTGACTTTTTGACCATTGCGGCGATCAAATATCATCTGTCGAACAATGTAATGTCTTAATCTAGAATTGCCGTTCCGAACACCCATAGTTTGGCATCAACTCTTGCACGCATGGCAATGAGTCACAGGTCGTCACGAAGTTGAATCTGTTGCGGCAACAGAAACGCGCATAAATACAAGCATGTCACCGGCCTAACTGAACATCCGCGTAACTCCGGATGTGTCATTCGCATCCGCGCAAGTCGAGGACTTACTGTAATTGTTCGTTTTTAGCATTTAAATCTTAAATACCATGGTAGGAAATGTTCAAGCTGCATATTGTAAATTAATAATTTTTGTCCAAATATGAATTCTTTGAAATTCCCCAATTAGAAAATTCTAACAAAAAGTTCCTATTCATTCTTCCAGCAACAGTATTTTCAGAAAAAGCCTTCAATACTGCTGGAAATTTGGTCGATAAAAAAAGAAATCGATTAGATTCTGACAGTGAATATGCTGCATTTTATAAACAAAAACTTAAAATGTTTTCATTGAATTTTCAATATTATTTGAGAAAAATTAAACTTGGATTCACTTTTGAAATAACCCATTCTTTATATTTGCCCTCGGACGTGTCCTTAATTTCATTGAATGGGGACTATATGATAATTATTCAATTATTATTTACTTTAAGAAATAAGATTCAGCTTAGATTGGGTTTAATTAGAGAATTCACGAGAAAGGAAGCATTATTTAACAATTTACAGATAAAAGGAAGATTTGAATTTTATGAAATTGAGGAAGCTTAGGATTTGGGATTCGGATTTGATCAAATTTTGGATTCGCCCCATCACTAATGGCTAGTGTTAGTTTTGTTTTGCCAAGTGCTCCTATCCTGGACTCTGTGTTGCCTTTTTTACTGATGTGCTTAGTTTTGCACACAATCCTTGCCATCGAGAGAACTTAAAGGTGTAGGAGTGTTTTTTGTACTTATAAAAGAAATCTTTGTTGAAATATGTGAGAATGTTAATAGATCTTCACTGCTTTGATCTTTCTTCATCAAGCTTTTATATTTATGGATAATTGTAAGAATTTTTACACCCATTATTTTAAAATTTTTGTTTTATTTGTAGGTGTTGTCTGCAAGCAAAGTGGGCATCACCTGGGGTGTTTGGTGCACAAAGGCTTCAATGTGTCCATTCCTTTGGGGGAAGAAGATGGGTGTGGATGGGATTACTCCATTGGCCAGGATGTGAAATTTACTGTGGTCAAGTTGGATTTGACTTCTGGCCCTCTGCCTTACATTCTGGGGCAGCTGTGTGTTGATGATGCTGATCGGTACGTTTCCATCACATGTGTATAATATAGTTTGTTTAGTTATTGGATAGAACATTCTTGTATTGTCATTGTTTGTAGGTAAATGTAGTTGCATTTTTAAGAAACAAGTTGACTTAGGATGCCAGTTCAGAAAGACCATTTCTAACTCGTGTATATTTTTGGAAAGCACGTTTAAACTGCTCGTGTGTGATTTTCTCCTAATAGACTAGAACATTAACAATGGCTCATCAGGTCAACAAATATTGAATTAATCATTAATTTTCATAAATGTCAGTAGTTCTTAGTAAACAAAAATCATGCTATAGTATTCTCTGTAATGTCTTTGGGGGATTTTCTTATTTATATGTTGGTGCCCTGGTGTTAAAATATTACTCAACTAGGGTTTGCCATAAAACATTGTCAAGAATGAGAGAAAATGTTATATCCTGCATGTTTCTTTTTCCCTTTACAATTTCAGACTAAACTCTTCTGAAAAATTCCTTAGCACTAATTCCTCTGTGTGGGATTTGTTTGTTCACAAAATATTTTGATATCTCACTGAATTGGGGGTGTGTCTTGCATGCTGTCAAATGTGGTAATTCTCTTACTTAGAAAAATAAGTTACAAAATTATTCATTCCTTCTAATTAGGAATTTAATTACGAGTACTCAGTAAACTATGTTTCTATTGTTGCAACTCTCAAGTAAATAGAGTTATTAGTTTAAAGATATGTCGTTTGTGAAATTTTGCTGGGAAACATTCCTTGGATTGATCATTAAAGATTACATAATTTTAATGAATATTTACAGAGTATAATTATAATGTGATAATAATATGTCCTGCACTTAGCAATTATAGTTTAGATTGCAGTTAGTCTTAGAGTATGGCAGTGACAGACTTAATTAATATAATCATGTGATGGATCTCAAAATACCAGTGTTTGACCCTAATATTGGTCTATATTGAAGCAATGAAAATGTTTTAGATACCATTGAAGTTCCTTAAAAGTCATCCTTAGAAAGAAAGCCATTTCCAATTTATGTTAACTGTAACTTCTTTCTAAATCCAGAAAATTATCCTGCAAACATCATAGCATGTATGAGAGATTGGCATGGTGTAATTTGAGTTCTATAAGAATGTTGAAAGCTTAGCTGTAAAGTAGTCTGGGGCCAGACTTTCTGTTATCATAAGAACTGTTTGAAGTGCTACAAAATATACTCAACTTAAGAGGTTGAGTAAATCATCGTGGCACATATATCTGGAGGACTAAATGTTGGTGAGGCCTTCACCAAATCAGTTAGATGATCTGGATACTGAGTCATAGACTTTCAACTTAGAGGCTAGGCATTTAGAGGACACTACCATATCAGTATAGTCTGACTAAAGGTATGGGTTAAGGAGTAACCAGAGGAAAATGAAAGGAACAATATTCAGATTCATGATTAAACAAAAGATACTACTTTGTATTATTCCACACAATAGTTTTCGGCCTCTACTGGTTTCATTGTTACCCAGATGTCATAATCAAGATGTTTAACAGTTAGTGCATCCTTTAAGAAGGATATATGAATAAACTTGTAACTGGCAATGGTTGGGGTATTAAATGTGGAACAATAGTGAGTAGTGTCTCTGGTTTCATCATGTCACAATTCCACAATGATGCCAAGTATCAACATTATTCAAGAGTCACATTTTTGTTCATGCTCGCTGCAAGTGTTAGCTGCAGAACATGTGTCTGGGCCATCCCCCACCTTGTTGCGGTGCTACTTGCTGTTGTGCTAGTAAATTGCGAGTGGGCACCATCTTGTTTTGCAGTAGTGGTGGTGATGAAGTTCCAGCCAAGGACGGTGCCGTGGTTTCCATTGGGGCTACACCTGCTGAGGGCCGCTGGGAAGAGGGGGAAGAAGGTGCCACCAAGTGGCCAGCAGAGGGTGCTGAGGTGACCCCAGTGGGTGGGGGAGAGGGGGGCCGTGACACCTTAATCAACCGACTTCTGAAGACTGTAGAGATGTCGCTGGGGGAGGAGAAACCACCATCCCCCAAGAAGCCCAAGCAGAAGAGGACATCCACGGGCTTTGGTGGTGCTGTGGACAGGAAAAGTTCGCCCAAACGCCAGGCAGGAGGGGGAGCTGTGGAGGGGCCAGAGAGTGACGACACTGGAAGCATCATCCACCGACTGATGGAGATGAGCAGGCGAGACATCCTGGGGTCGCCACAGCGGGGCAAGAAGAGGAAGGCAGCAGATGGTGAAGGGCCGGTGGTTGTGAAGAGGGAGGGGTCGCTGGGCCCTCGTGGGTGGAGTGGCAGCTCCCCAGGGCCGCCAACTGAGAAGTCTGTATCTCCTGAATCCCAGGGTTCCCCGAAGTCAAAACTGCGACTCAAGGGATCGCTTGGTGGTGCAGATGAAGCTAAGTTGCCTGTACCTGAGTTACTAGGGACAACGAAGCCAACACTGCCTTTGAAAGCAAAAAGGAAATCTCTAACTGTCAAAACAGAGACACTTAAGAACCAAAAATGAAAGCTTTACATTCTTCATGCCATTTCTTTTTTCTAATGCCTTTTGGACTTCAATGCTTACAGTTATGTATGCCTTGATGTGGTTGGAAGCTGCACCAAGAGCTCTTCGTGCAATGCAATGGATAAAACCTATATTGTGTTGTGTTCCATGATGGTGCACTGAGCAAACACTGCCGACAATAAAGTGTTGAATTATATTTCCTTGTTATTCACTCATGAGTAATTCACTTGATTTCCCACATTTAAAAAAATCCTCCCTGTGTTCTCCTATGACTGAGTAAGAAATATGAAATTTGTATTGCGGTTGTGTCTGAAACCACTTGAGTTTATTTGATTTTGTTTATGGCAAATCCAGAAGCTAAAATTAAGGGGTTATATTAACTTGTGTCAACTATGGATTTGGAATTGCATTTGAAACTTTTCACTTGTGTTACATGTTGACGCTTGGGGAATGAGTTTGGACGTTATTGTCACATCTGGTATTGCTGCTTCCTTACTAAGTTGTTGATGTAAACTGCATGCAGAACTAAGGTAGATTTAATAAACAAATTACCATGAATTTTCAAAATGAAGATTACCATGGGGCAGAAATGTATCTCCTTTTACTTAGTTGAAGGCATATATGTAGTTAAAATTGATGAACATGTTGATTTAAAACAAGATTCTGAAAAATGTTTTCTGTGCCATCTAAATACGTCATAGTAGGTGAATACCTTGCAAAGAAGAGTATGAAGTTACTTAGTGTAAATTAAAGATTAGGCTACATTTGGATGGTAGTAATAGCTGAATTGTTGGCAATGCCAAAAGGAAGCATGGGAGATTATTTTGACAGTGAGAGTAGTTTACGTCTCACCCTGCAAAAGCTTCCATTGTTATTCCTTCTCATTTTCCGATGCCATCGGCTCAGCTCTATTCTGGAAGGAAGTGAACATGCCATGGTTCATCAAAGTATTCAATCTTTAGCACCAAGAGAATCACGTGTCAAGTTGTTTCCTGTATCTAAATGCCAAGAACACATAACTTGAGTCTTAAACCACAATATCCTACACTTTAATCAAGCCAAAATATAAAATCTATCAATACTCTTGAGCAGTAAGTAAAGTGCTGCACAGCAAAATAAAGGAAATAACATTTTTGTTAATTTTTCACGTGTAGAACACAAATGGATGCTTCAAGAACCATCACTTAGAGACTTGAAAGTATTTTCTAAGAATAGTAAACTTGTAATTTCCTATTTTTTTGTTGAAATGAAGTGGATCATATCTGCCACAAGAAACAAATCAATAGAACATGGAAAAGGTTATTGCGATAACACTCAGAAAATTATAAGAAAGAGTAAAAGACTTTGAAAGGAGAACAGTGTGATAGGATAGTTGTAGGCAGAGGCTTGGGATTTAGGTGCTCCATTGGCTAAGATTATATCATTCTGTCTAAGCTAACACTTTCTAAGGATGAACGCTACATCCATGTCTGAGGTGGGACTTGAAACCACAACCCTTGAGTCACCAGGTTTGTGCATTACCAATCTGGCACCTATCAAGGTGTCAAAGCAAAGACCTGAAGGTATATGAAATAAAATCAGTATGTTTTTCCATCCTTTGAGAAGACAATTGTTGAAGTAGACTAAGAGAAGCTAGCAGATGCCAAATGTGGAAGTAGATTGGAGTTATAGGTGTTACATTTGAAAGACTTCTTCAGTCCAGAAGGCAATAATAAGGATACCAGATGGATAATATGGGGGAGTAGCAACAGGGGAAAGTTAGACATTGTTGCCCTTTGTAAACAGTACTCTTTTCAATATGCACATAGAGGAAATGCTAGAGGGGACATGTAAGGAGCATGGTGCGTGCATGAAATATGTATAGGGAAGAGGTAAATTGTTTAGGATTGTTGATTACCGGGCATTAGTTAATCACGTAACTAATTGATGACAATTAGTGCCATATATGCTATGCAAAGCTGGGATTATCACTGATGAGAATCTATTTAAATATTTAATGAAAGTTTAAAGAGTTGACATGAGTGTGGTAATTGCATGGGTATAAGATCTACTCTAGCTAGAGCTAATGAGGATAGATTGTAGACCTTTGAGAGTAGAAGAGAATGAAATTGATATGCATAAATCCTTGAGGTATAATTAATCAATCTGGAAAGATTAGTCTTCAGGGAATTTTATTTATGGTAATTAAACAAACATATCAAAATAATAACAAACTTAAGTAAAAAAACAGGATGTTTCTTTGCATTTGGTTCAAAACCATCAGGGGTTGAAAATCTGCTGTCAACAAACACCTAATAAAGTTATAATTACACCTTTACAACATTACACCACCTCAGGTAAGTACTATATTCAAATTACTCCTTGGATGGACATACTGTGAGAAAAATATATTTTTCCTGTCATGTTGAAATTTACACGCACAAGAAGGCATTCAATCAAGCAAAACTGCACAGCCCCAGCAATGGACATCCAGATGGCAATGTATTCAACATTCTTCCACCACTCTCTCAGATACAAAGTCACGTGGAAGAGGATTTCATGAACAAGTGACCCATTTTTACCGTAGTAATGATTTCTATCCAAGGTAAACGAACAACTGCGATTCAGTAGTTTAATTTATAAGCTAAAACTATTACTCTTTTAACATCCAGTCCACTTTTCCGACTCTTGTTTGCTTTCCATTTTAAAATGGGTCAAAACTTCTTCCCGATGATATCTCATGAACTTTTTACCAGGTGCCTACATTAGAGGTACGAATCACACAAATATTCCAATTCATATCATTCATGACATAGGCTCTATGACATCTAAGGTACTGTATTTTTCAATTATGCATTCAGTTTTAATGATAAACAGTATTATGCTCTTAATTGGAGAGAAAACACTTTTCCACAACCTAATCACATTTGTACTTCAAAAGTCCTTCGACCAACAGTGGATCCAGTCAATGGGCAAAAGAGCCATGGCTCATGGAAGGGGCCAGGGGAGACCTGAAAAGTCCACAGGCCCCCCGAGACCTGCATCTGCCTCCAGCAGGGACATAATGACAGCCATGGCTGCTTCGTCATTCCCGTCTGTGGAAGCACCAGTGTCATGTGGCGATTCAGGCAGCATAGGAGTTCCAGCTATCATGTCCATCACTTCATCATCTGCAGGCAGTGAAAACACCCATGGTGAACAATAGTTCACTGATTAATTAATGTGACTATTCTTGATGACATAATAAGAATAACCATGAAAAGTCCATCCCAAGTAAATAATCTTGGCTCCAAATCACTTGAATACTTTGTACCATCTAGTGTAGAATACTTACTCGCCAGCAAAAAGAACCTCAACATAAATTTAAATTGACATAAATCTAGTATGTATAGCCAACTGCCAACCAGCCAGCTGTAAAGCACGCCAAATTGCTAAGTTGAGAAGAAATAACAGGTTTATTGCTTACCAATTTTTTATTCAGTTAAACGTGGATGAGTGGGAGTTCAAAGTACTGGTAATTTTTCATTGCTTCTGGAGGTTTCTCAGCTGTGTCATGTCAGTTTTTAAAAATCTTATAACCAGTCATTTGCTAGAGGATAAGTTCTGATTTTCACGTTAAGAGGTGAGGTTTTATTTGCTTTATCTCTAAATGACTGCCCATCTATTGGAATCTATTACCATATTTACTAGTGCAATCCACGCACCTTTTTTTCCCAAAACCCCGGTGAAAAAAATGGTTGCATGGTGTAAACAACTCCTCCAAATTTTCTTGTATACCACTCACATTTTTTCTTCAACTTCCTATTATTTGCATCGTACATTTTTCCTCAATTATTATTCCTTATATTTTGTCCTATTCCTGTTTCTTATATTTATTAAATAATGGCCTTCAGGTTAAAATGAAAAGTGACAGGTTCAAGTGCTAAAAATTTATGTTTTAACGAAAATATTTATTTTCCTTAAGAACCTGCCCAAAACTGGTAACATTAAATACACGAGGGTGGGCGTACACGAGAAATTATTTTACTTATTATTTGCATATTCTGCAAAGCACTGTGACTTAAAGGAATCTTTGTCAAATACGATCTTTCCAGGTAGACTTCAACAACCCAAACTAATTCAGCATATCACATTATGATTTCCCACCATCTAAAACACTCAATTCTAAGTTTATCACTCCGTGAAAACATTGATTTTTCATTATGACATCCTGAGAATGTGATGCACAACTCATGTCATCGATTAATTCATTCTTTTTTGCTGGTGAAAACCTAAACCCTTTCACCCAGTCAAATAACCTGAATTTGACCTGTCAAAGCATGCATAAAGCATTGTATATCTCAGAAGACACTTGCCAGCAGATGTGTTGAGCTGGGTGGTCCAACTTTAAGAGGTCTGGAAGTGAAAAACTACCTTCTCTCTCATGCATATTGGCTTTGGGGAGTGAAAATGATAGGATCAGGTGAATTAGTCTCACTTATAGAATTTTTATGTTTATCCAGTTCTTGCTAAGCAAGATTTGACTAGAATGTGTGTTCAATTTATTTGCCTTCTGAACGATATGAGGGTAACTCCCTTAATGTCAACGATTACAACCAGCACAACACTTTGGGAGCACGAGTGATCCAAGAGAAATTCAAGGCGAAGGAAAACCAGAAGTGTTAATAATGCCATTAAATCTTGTGAATCCCCTGGCATTAAGTGATGACAAACTTATGGAATGTATGTACATATATCAAATTTTTCTGTTCCATGAAATTCATTCTTATAATTACAATAACTGCTTATGCATTACTGCAGCAGTAGCATCACAGAGCACTACAAAGTTGCATAAAAAACATTGTGAACATTAGATACATAGCACATACGTATCATGTAAAATGGCAAACTTGGTAAAAATGGAATACTTCATTCAAGAAATGTGTATAAAAAACATGGTAATGATATACGCACTGTAACAGATGCTGACTTGGTACTGCTTTGAGTTGTTTGAATGTGACCATTGATGGTAGGTACTGTTGTAAATTTGGAGAATTGCATAGGGTTTAAGAAGAATGATTCCGTTTACTATCTTACTCACTTTATTTCATAAAATTTTTTTGTAAATTAGGAGCATAAAATATGTTAGATACACACAATTGAGTCAATATAGACAAAAGAATGGGCAAAAAATTAAAATTACTACAAACTAATAATTTGATATTCGTTTAAATTTCCTGTCATTTAACATTAAAAAATACAAACTCTCATCAAGGAAATGCTATTCTCCTAATGTGCTATCATTTTCCTGCAAGTAGCTATGTAAATATTGATTATTATCAATATCTGGGTAACAGGGGATGGGAGATTAAAAATATGGAAGGGATTTCTGGGAGAAAATAAGTACAGGGAAGCTCCAATAAGTAAAGCGTCTAACTAGGAGACAAAGCTCGGAAAAACATGAATAGTAATCATGGATTATGCATGGCAATGTAGGTACAAGTTACTGGTGGTTCAACTCCTGAAAGATGTTTTTTCCATAGGAGTTATGACATATTCACTCTAATACACACATTCATCATTACCATTACTTGATAAAAGTGGTCAAATAGATAATTTAAAAAAATAATTCAAAGTAGCTTGTTTTCTTGATACTTGTAGGTACCATCAGCATTCACTGTTCTCAACCAATAGTTCATCATCGTAAGTCATCAATCCTCAGATTGGTTTGATGTAACTCTCCACTGAGTTCTTCTATCAACTAATCTCTTCATTTTTACATAATTCTTCTCTTTCACATCCTTTATCACTTGTTCCACATATCTTGCACGAGGCCTTCCTTTGCCATTCTTCCCTTCCACTTGTCCCTTGATGATTGTCTTTATCAGGTCATCATGTCTCATGATGTGGCCAATCAAGTTGTCCCGTCTTCTTCTTAGGGTATTCAGAAGACTTCTCTTTTCTCCCACTCTTCTTAGAACTTCCTCGTTACTTACTTGGTAGATCCATTTAATCTTCATCATTCTTCTGTAGCACCACATTTCGAATGCTTCTACCCTTTTCTTTTCCACTGCTTTCATTAACCATGCTTAGCTGCTATAAAGAAACACGCTCCAGATGTATGTTCTGATGAATTTTTTCCTTACTTCTACGCTTGTATTTCCAGCTGTAAGTAGATTCTTCTTTTGATAGAATGCCCTCTTTGCCTGGGCTATTCTACTAACTACTTCATTTTTGCTTCGTCCGTCATTGGTTATTTGGTTTCCAAGGTAACAGAATTCTTTCACCTCATCAAGTTTATGTTTTCCTAGTTTGACATTGGTTTTGGCCTCTTCTCTCTTGCTGCACACCAGTATCTTAGTCTTCTTCTTATTGCTCTTCAGCTGATATCTGGCCATTGTCCTTTCCATGGTTACATTCATCTTATTCAGATCCCTCTCTGTTTCTGCTATGAGTGCTATGCCATCAGCAAATCTCAGCATGCTAATTTTTTCTCCATGGATATTCACCCCAGAAGGCTTCTCTTTTATTTCATTGATGGCTCTCTCGATGTAAACATTAAAAATTACTGGAGACAGTGCACAGCCTTGTCTCACTCCTTTCCTTATTCTTGCTTCTTCACAGCTGGGTCCAGATTTAATCACAGCTACTTGGTTTTTATACAAACTGTGGATAAAGCTTCGATCATTCATTGTAGGACACTCCAATTCCTTTCAGAAGTCCAAACATTGAATTCCAATCCACACTGTCAAAAGCCTTCTCTAAGTCCACAAATGCGATGAACATTGTTCTTCCCTATTCTCTTCTCTATGAGCAGCCTAAGGGCCAATACTGCCTCTCTTGTACCCTTACTTTTTCCGAATCCAAATTGATCTTCATCCAGGAACTCCTCTGCTTTTCGTTCAGTTCTTCTGTAGATGATCCTGGTCAATATCTTCGATCCATGTGTTGTCAGGCTTATATGTAGTTCTAAAATATTTGCATTTCTCCACTCTCTTCTTTTTGGGAATAGGAATGATGTTTTTCTCGAAGTCCCTGGGTATTTCTCCTGTTGAGTACGTGTCACAGATGGTCTTGTAAAGATGGGTTAATGTCTTATCTCCTGCATTTTTAATTAGTTCTGCAGGAATATCATCAGTTCCAGAAGCCTTATTTAAGTGAAGATCCTTTACTGCAGCATCAAATTCCGATCTTAATATTGGTGCTCCCATATCATCCTCTTCGACTTCGCTTTCCTCTTCCATCACTTTCGTGCTGAGATTTTTTCCGTTGTATAACTCTTCCAGGTATTCTTTCCATCTCTTCACTTTGTCTTCATTTTCAATCAAAAGTTCTCCATGCTCCATAAAAAAAGAGATATTTCATCTATCTGCATCATGTATAAAGAATAAATATCTGAAGCGATAGTAATTTGATGATAACACCAACTGCTTTCAACTGCCCTTAATGGAAAAATGACATTGCAATAATTAACTTGATAATTTTCCATAACCAGTTCTAATACTTCGGAATCCATATCTGTGTTTTGACTCTATATTATTATCCTGATTGAAATGAAACCCCTACCATTGGTGCTGAAAAGTAGAACCTGATTGGAAAAGACAATAAACAAATAATGGTTGGACAATTACAAATGAGGAAATCATAGAACTAACCGTTTTGGCCAACAGTGCTGTTGAGATTCACAGAGATGTTGTTCCGGTGAATATTACTGAATGGTGGTGTGATAGACTCCTGGTTCTGCACAGCAAATGTGCCTGCTGTCCCAGTTCCAGAGTTCAGGCGCCTCTCCACTGATGATGAGTTGACTCCATTGCCACATGAGACCTGCAGCACAGAATGAGTGTATTGGAGCTGTGAGAAGAGACTGCCAAATCAAATCTTAAATTCCAGTAGCAATTTATAAACAAAATTCTCATCAGAATGTTATTTCATACATTGAATTACAGGAAAATATCATTTTTATAGTACTTAAAACAATAATTCTTACTGATAAACACTTCAGATGAAACACATACAGCAATGTAGGGACTCATTGCTATGCCCTTCCTTTACCATCTCCTGATGGAGGAAACCACAGATAGGAGTCGCCCAAATATGTTAAGGTCATTTTCATGCATGCATTCTGTAAAGTTTAACTGGTTAATTTACCTCAAAACTTTCCAAATTTTACATAATGGAGAAATAGAATAAGAGTTATGATTAAGTTCATTTGATGTTTACCTTCACAAAAGCACAATAGTATGACTTCCAGTATACATACTTGCACAACTCAAACTGTAGACATTATGCAAAAAAAGCACCCCAGCACTTCCCTCAGTCCCTTCATCTCCTCTCTCACATGATACTTATCATGCATAAACTTCCTGCCTCTAATTGTTTTAAATATTCTTTCCCTCATCATCATCCTAACATTCCATCATTGCTACTCTAAATGATGTGGCCCTCTTCTTTCCTTCTTAACTCTATCAATCCAACTTTCATGGTGGCATTTGTGTGATGATAAGGCTCAATAAAAATTTTAAGATGTGCATGCAATCGAATTTTAATGTACACATTGTGATAACCCAATGGGTGGATTGTTTGGCCAGAGGCCCCATTTCCCAAACTGAATGATATATACTCAGCAAATCCCAAAAAGTGTAATTTTTTATGGAACTAGATATTTCCAATAAGGGACAGGTATATTGCGGAAAGAAATGGATTTCCCCTCTTTCAACCATTTAATGCAGCTAGTCTTATAAGTAAGCATAAATGAAGATGACTGCAGCAATAATTCATAACTGCACGCTGGTAAGCCTGCATTTTGGCAGTGACTAGAGGAATAGTCAATACATAAGGAGGTAGTGTGGCAGGGTGATAAGTATACGGTGGAGGGTGGTGTACGGCCTCCATCAGAGAACTCAGATTTGAGTGAAGTGAATATATTTTTTGAGGCTGCCATAGTGGAAAAGAATAAGGAAACATATGAAGGAAGACTTCACTGGGAGACAGATACAGAAAAATAGTATGTGCCTTCAAAATTTCAAATACCTTATAATGCTAGCAGTTACAATAAGATATTTGTAAGTCTCATTTCCTTTTGACTTAAACAATACTCATTCACGGATTCAGAACTGTGCAGCAAAGGAAAAAATATGGAAAATAATTGTACCTGGCTTAATGCAATAATAAGTATCTGGCACATGCTATAGCCATCAGAACCTCTTATGCATTCACCATAAACCAGCAAAGGCTGGAAGTACATTTGCTATGCCAATTGATCACAGCATGCCGTATTCATTGCAGCTGTCTTCTACAGCATGCACTTCAGTATCTTTGTGTAATCAGGAAAGGGAGAAAAATCGACATCAATTACAAGATTGAGACAATTAAGAAGCCATTAATCAATGTCTCGAGAACTAACAAAAGAGGTTGAAATTTAAATAACAGCTATGGTGTACCAGTAATCAACAGCTGCTGAAATAAAAATATTTCCAATTAGTTACTCCCTGAATCCATCCTTCAACAGAATTTCCTCACAAGAGTGAAGAGGCCCACCACCTCTTCTCGTCCTAACGTGTTACTCACCGCTCGGTTGCGCACCAACATGCCGGCATCCACAATGGCATCAGGGGAGGCTGCACTATTGTTGGTGGTGTTGGCAGGGGAGTGATGGTGGTGCTGTGGGTGGTGCGGGGTAAGTGTGGCGGGTGATGGTGGTGTGGGCGAGGGGGCGACAGGAGGGGGGCTGAGGGGAGAGGAAGCGTCCTCCTCCCCCCTTCCGCCCCCCGCACCCTCTCCCCTACCAGTCTCCTCTGCCCCTCCCATGCTGTTCTGCTGAGAGTCGAGCACCGCCTCGGCTATCTGACGCCCGATCTTGCCCGCCTCCACGTGGTTGCTGATCAATCGCTGCATCTCCTTGCCTCCCAGATTCCCATTGCCTGTCAAAAGTAATTTCCACAGCTGTTGCCATTCCACCATGACCCGAACCTTGATGGATGTTAACTAACATAGTGAACCCGCATTCAATTATGGCTCCTCTTCAGTACTCTGAGGAATTCTTGGATTCCAAAATTGCTGAGAAAAACCTAACATTCTGATTACTTCCACCCCTTTAACTATAGAGCATTCAGAATTATGTGCAGCTAGTTTTTCGGGTAGTGCTCCGCGTCGAAAAAAGAAAAACAAAAACTTGCATCCAATACTTTAAACCTGAAAATGCCTGCTGTAATGCCGAAACTGTCATTTTGAACATGAATCGACACGGAGGACAACCCGTGAAACTAGCCGCGCCTAGAGTAAAGTCCACTATAACGATTGCTGATTAAAGTCCCTCGTTTTATGGTGCACTCATTACAACAAACCTGCATTTTTATCCTTCCTTAACCTTATGTATCATAGCGACTAGTAAGGGCAAAGATGAACTACAGAGTTTATTTAGCTATTGCTAGGTGAGTTAACCTACCAGTAAATGCTTAAAATTATACATGTCATATAGAAATAATAAAATTTCGTCAGGGAAGAGATACCATTACTAGGTCTGTGAGTTACGCAACCGGGAGGACACCCATGGCAACATCGATGAAATATAACCTCTCGAGGCATTGTGATGTAACAGATAAGCAAGGTGACAATTGATAGTACATCTAAGCATTTTTTTTTCTTTCATAGAGAAAAATCGCCGTATAAGCTGTTAATTTGTATAACTTTGTCTTTCACGAAGTGTTGAGTTCCACGAGTTATGCAACCAGGGAGACAATTACAGCAAAGTCAACTCGTTATGACTGTATGACAGAAATGACCACTCGTTATGACCAAGTATTCTTTTTGCCAAGGACTAACAATGGCAAAAAAATCACTCGTTATAGCGATATCCTCCCAATAATCTATACTTGCTATAACAGATTTCTACTGTATCCTCGAATTTAAAGATTGAGATTTAAAACAAAGAAAAAACATTCATTAAAAAAAAATCAATATTTTGGACAATAATGTGATTCATTTACTCAACATTTTAGTCATAGATGCCAAAAGAGGATTGTTGAAATAAATATTCAAACCCTGAGTGAAGAGAGGAATACTTTCAAGTCTTCTTTGAGTTGATTCAATACACAAGTCTACAACATTTTGCATGGAATTGGTAAACAGTTGGATTAGACTGGAGGAAAAGAAAAGGAAGTATTCATACTTAGCGAGAAGAAGTCAAGGTTGTTTGGAGCTGAACTCTCATGCTGATTGCCTCTGCTCTCCAAGCTGTGGCCCTCTGAGTTGCTGAAAAGAAAAGTAAACATCATCAGTTGCTACACATCTGCATTGCTTTCTGGATTTATTATGCCGATCATAATGGAGTTATAGAAAACCACTGTTTTTTGACACAGACCCACTGATAAGTGTATAAGCAGTTTATCTGACAGAAAAGCAGAACAAAAGAAAATATATCATCCATGGTAATTCAAGTGCTAGGTGAGAAGAAAGGATTTGCATTGACCATGCATGGTTAAGGGATGGGTTGCAATGTTAGGAGCTGGAATACATATTAGAAGAGAGAAAGATAGAACTTTTAAAATCATGTCTCTATGCGTGAGGTGAATGTTGATAGCCATAACCTAGTTGATTCAACGTTTGAATGCAGATCTAGCAAGCCCTTCCTTGACTGCCATCCTTGGGAAGGACTTTATTTTTCATAATCTGGAGTCATAGAAGGTGGTTTGGAAGCCATCTCAGATATTTTAAATCTGATTTCCAAATTTAACAAAGCATGAGTCAAAGAATTGAGGTTAGGAAATGATTTTTAGGACTAATCATGAACTGGGATTTTGTAGCTTATGAAACCCAGAGACCACAAAGGTGTTAAGGTTAAATTTTCAAATTCTTATATGGTTTATGCAATTTATCCAAAAATTAATGTTTTACCATTTTATTCACAGATTTTCACAGTGATTTGATGGCTGAAAATGTGAGTTTCTTGTTTTACTTCTACAGCTGCCACTAATGCATGAGCTACTTACCATTTTCTGCCTTCTTAAAAGAGACTTTATATTGATGCCATCAATGAACAAAAGTAGCAGAGGGTTCATGCTGTAACTATCAAAGTGAGGGATTTTACCCTTTCCAGAAATTATCCATTTTTAGACTACTGCAATGAATTTTTTCAATAGCAAAATAGTTGACTCTTTACATATTATATGACATATGTTTGAGGTACCATGCAGCGAGGAATGTTGTATCTGGGTTTAATTTGGATTCTGTTAGATAGTAGGTACTCACAGATTGACCAAATTTTTGGCCACAAGGTACTCAACTTCCTTGGTCCATGGATTGCGGAAAGAGCGCCACTCACTTTGTAGTCGGATGTAAGAACCATCTTTGCTCCTGAACCTGTACACCTGAAAGATTCAAAATACACTACTCAATCATGGCCATCAGAACATGGCGTTTTAACTGCAGGTTGATATGACACACAGTAGAGAGAACAGTGATTATACATATTCTACATATGAGCTAATAATTATCAATTTTGTCTGTCATTTCTGTTTTTAGCAACATCAAATCAATACGAATTGACCTTCATTTAATTTTCAATTTTGTTGATGAACAGTGTGTTAATGGTAATAATTTTATGCTTATTGTGAAAATCTTTTACAAACACAGTTAAAATTAGGGGGAAAAGAGGCTAATTATAGATATAGCATATGATGATATATTTTTGATTTATAAAGTGACAAATTTATTAAATGAGACACGGTGGTGTAAACTGAGATTGAGGTCAGTGTGGCTAGAGTAATGACTTCTAATTCCCAGGTCCATCGTTTTAATTCTGGAAGTGGCAGAAATTGTTTTGTGAAATATATACTGGTCTCTATTAGTGGTCTAACTAGGCATGGACAAACGGGTTAATGCCCTGAAAGTCAGAGCTTCGAGGGCCCCAGAAAAGCATATAAGTACAGTATACTTTGTCATGACTCTATATAAGTCATTATAATAATGTATGATTATTTTAAGCTAAAAGTAGAAGTTTGTAATTCTTTGAGTTGTAAATATTTAGTTCAAGTCATATTTAAGTTGAGGGCCCCAACTCAAAGTTCTGCCCCAGGGCCCCTAAAAGCCTAGTTACAGCACTAGTCTCTACTTGAATGCTGATTGGAGAGCATTTCAAGGAGAATACTCTGTCTGTGGGTCCCTTAGCATCTTATGCTTATAAATGGCTATCTAAAGCCTGTTTTACAAGATCTTGATCCAGCACAAGGTCAAGGATATCTGCTAGTACGCTAGCTTTCCAGTTTCATGTGAATAGAACCAGTACCTACACTATCATACTTACTGAGCTACTTGATTTCATATCTGAAGCAGTACTAGTTTGCTATGAGCTCCCAGTAGGACTCAGTGGCTGTCATCTAATCACGTTTCAGTCGCTGTGCGATCTTCTTCAGTATGAAATAGGGCTTCATAGCTAGCACAAGTTCAATAATCGTGAGAAACCTCCAAGGATGATTCAAATCATGCTAGATTCTGTCCTCAATATCAAATAGCAACTAGCACACTCGGTTTTGTGCTAGATCAAGCATCGTATGAAACAGGCTTAAGGTAAGAAATAAAAGGGACGGAGTAGGCTAGGGTGCTAACCTGGGGTTAGCACCTTACTCTACCCCCTTTCTCTCTTTCCTCTGAATACTACCTATACCTAACTACCCACTCAATGGTGCAAATCACTAAAAAATTGGTCACATCTTAAAAATAACAGGTTTTAAGCCTGTCAATCCTGTCCATAAATGTTCGGCAATACCGGAGAAAAGCTGCTACTGATTGAATTGAATTCCTATTGGCCCTCTGGCGTTCCCGTAGACGACATCATCGTGCTCTGAATGTCTGACCCACATAGGAACCGCCGCAGCGGCATGCGACTTTATAGTTCCCACTTTGAATTTCTGAAAGACACTCATGTTCAAGCTACCATCGCCGCGAAAGCCTTCATGTGGATTTCAGATTGCGTTTCAGTCATCCAAGGGAATGAGAGGGGGGCAACACCCCCGGGGGTCTCGCGGGAAGAAGGGCCCATCTCCCGGACGCACCTGCGTGGTGACGGCCCGACTCGATGTGAGGGCTGCCTTGTGGGCTTCCGCCAACCGCGGGATGTCTTCGTGGCCGTAGTACTCGTACATACTGGTGCCCAGCAGCTCCTGAGGCAGGAAACCCAGCACGAGGGTGGCCCTGTGATGTCAATATATCCGTCAGTTAGGTAGGGTCGCAGCTCGAAGAGCACGCAGGCGGGGGTTTTGCAGTGCCACCGCTCGGAAGTGGATCGAGGCAGTACACACCGAGCTCGGAGGGGATCATCGGAAGTCAACGTGTACGGCAGAGGGGTTATCAACGTTCTTAGTCCTCGATCTCCCTAAACGTTCAGTAAATCATCCGGTACCGCTTATAAATTTATTTTTTAACTTTCATGAACCATATCTTTTTATGCTTCAAACTATAATCATGCATGTTTCTTTCTACATTTTTTCCATGAGTTTATTTTTTGTATGAAATTTCACAACGATGACCCTGAAACCATCCACATTATTATAATCTATCTCGATCCATTTTAAAAGTTATTTTAAACGATCAATATCATAATCTTTGAGGGACACATCCGGCATTGGTGACTCTACCAGAAATAATATTCATTGCTCCCGCTAGTCAGCTCTGGAGATCATAGAAACACGCAAACCCTTCCAGATCTACCAAAATGGAAAGGGACTGAGACGTGATAGTAATGGCTTGTGAGTTCCTATGTCCCGTAGAGTGCTTACACTTGGGAGAGCAATGAAAGTTCATTCCCAAGAGTATGCCGCCGGGTAGTCATGGCTGTTGCCATAGCATTTCGATATCTCAATTACGTTCCTTCTTAGAGATCTCGAAGAAGCAATCAAGCAAGCATGGACACTAGCTGCGGCAGTAAAAAAGCGGCAGCACTTAACATCTACAGCCGCAACATATGTCAAGAATATCTTCCGTATTTTCGGCTTTTGGAATTCCTTAATTTATTCCCAAGACCCGACGCACGTAACTTCATTTCATTGGGCACAGCATTGTACCAGCAATTGATTTTGAGGCGGGAGAGCGAACCTCTGGTCGACGAACAGGAACTTGCCGTCCATGGCATGCCTCGAGATGAACTGGATGTTGGCCCCGGGAGGAGGGGGCGGCCCGCACCGCCGCCGCCCGCCCCAACCAGGCTCGCCGCCCCTCGGCGTCGCTCTTCGCCGTCCCCAAAACCTCCCTCCCGCCTCCGCCGCCTCGCCCCACTCCTGTCCCGGGCGGCCGGACACCGCCAGCGGCTGCTGCTGCGTCCGCCCCACCGCCACGAGACACGACAGGTTGCAGGCGTCGCCGCCCGCCCCCGCGGCCGACCCGGCCCCCGGTACCCCGCCCCCCTCGCCTCCACCGCCCCCGCCCGCCCCGCCGTTCTCCTCGCAGCCGCCGCTCCCGTCTGCCCCGCCAGCACCGCCCAGGGCGCCCACCTGCGCCGGCGCCCACGACTTGAGGTAGCCCGTGCACTGGATCACGGAGTATTTGCGTTCTGGGAAGGAAATACGCGACATGCACTCAGAAATTTAAGAAAGAACAATATTTTCTCAATTTTTTTTCGTAACTGAAGAGGCAAATGAATTAATAATTAAGGCACAGTGACTCCTCAAGTTACATCATGCTGACAAACCTAATTTGACCTCTTGAAGAACTGTCTTACACTGAAACAAACCAATGCTCTTTCCCGAAGCGCGATGAGAACTCACGGCCTTTAGGTCGTCCGGCCGGCGTGTTACCGACTACCACGGATGGCTTTTTTATTGGAAGCTCTCAAACAAAACATAGGAATGAAGAATACTGACAAACACTAAAAATATTAATTCCATCACTAAATTCAAACCAGCACCAAGAGTTAATGTGAATAACTTTTACTTAAATATTTTGTAAACAGTAAATGGGCATCGTCTGCATATTGCCAACACAACTATTAAGAAATTAAATCAAATGCTGAGCAAAAATAACCACACCACCAATTTATTAAAAAGTATTGACGTTTAGGAATTGTAGTGACTTTTAGGCGACGAATTGATAATTAACTGCAAGAAAGGCAAATTAATGCATTAAATAACATATTAGTTACTATTAGTTAATAATTATTAAATCGTGTATTACCATAGAGTGTATGTCCTCTTAGTACTACTGGAATTTAGATATAGTAAAACAACACTGATGAGTTTCTGTTTGAATTAAATACACCTTACGAACCTTTTGTTCCGCAAGACTAGCCACAATACCGTCTCAGATCTCTCCTAATCAATTTCTAAGTCTTCCTCGGCCATGAAATTCCTGTTTTTCTTTTAATTATTCCCGGATCACTGGAGACAAGGTTGTAATCTCACGGGATTTGTTCAATACGGTACCCAATATACTAATTAATGCTCAGAATATGTCGCCGAAAAACATCTTCATTGGCATGCAGTCTGGAGGTCTTCCGGGCATGATGTACTCGTGTTTCTTCAAGGCTTTTATTGCGCAATGCCAACGCTTCCTCTGAAAGTTCAGCAAAAAATAGTATAGCCGTCACCATAATCCGAGAGCCATGCTTTAAAGCCTCATGCGCTGAGTTCGGCATATAATAAAATCGTAATATCTTACATAAGAAAGGCAGTCTTGCAGTACCCTTCAAATTTCTGTGGGTCAAAGTCTTAGCTACTTGTTAAGTTTTCAAAATAACTTCGAAATGTCATGGAGATCTTCAATTCCTGAAAATTGAACATTGATAAAAATGAACCTGGAATATGAAATTAAATAAAGTAAGGCATTAGCAGGAAAAATGTATCCTCACCAGATAATTTTACAGGCACTCGAAAATATTTGAAGAAGTAACTTGCTGCCATGATTTGATATACCACATTTGGGCATAGGCATATATGATTATCGTTTAAAAAGATTTCATAATGGATTAAAAGATATACCTATATCTCGACAGGGAAAGCTACTGCAATCCTAGAAAGAGAAAGGCTAACAGAAAAAGGCATTCACTTCTCTCACTCCTCACCATCCACGATAGAAATATTAACAAAGCTCAACACTGAATAAAATGTCATTTCTCTATCGACACACGTTTTCTTCCTTGATTTTTCTTTACATATTTTCCTTTTAGTGTGTATGGGATTCAACACGCACGGCTACACGCCCTTGCGGCGATTTGGTAGCGAAAAACCGAACAATGATTTTTCGCCTACGGATCCTCGCCGTCGTCTCAAGGGTGGTCAAGATGGGGCCTTATTGGAAGAACGGACTCACCACCAGATCCGCCGTGGGCCTTGCCCTTCCTCCGCTGCTGGTGCCCCGGGCCAACCCCCGCCGGCCCGGGCGTCGACCCCGCGGACGTCGCCCCGCCCGTCGTCGTGTCCGCCTCGTCCGCCTTGGCGCCGGCGCCCGAGGGGGTGGCCGGCGCCTTGCACTTCATGCGGCAGAAGAAGGAGCGGCGCGCGCCAGGGCAGAGGCGCGACGAGGACACGACCACGCCGCCGACCGCCACACCACCCACCGCGACGCCCCCGACCGCCACGCCGCCGCCGCCCAGGTCGGCCGCCTTCACGGGCAACATGGCTGTCGCGCGCACCGTGGAAGGTTAAGAGAAGAAGGGTTCAGCACGTCAATCCACACGTTATACGTGACTATTTATGGGGTACGAGAACAACAGGTTTTGACAAAAAAGAAGTATGTACTAGAGGTTGGACGACGTGGTTGCCCATTGGGTAGAGCGCTGGGCTACTGGGTAGTTAGCTCGGGCCCAGATCCGGGAGAAGAAGCAGGAAGAAATTCAACTTCAAAACTGAAACCAGTGTTCAGCCAGAAGATCTTCCCGGTCGGTTAGAATGGAGCTCACCAAGTAAAAATACCAACGACGTGAGAAATGATCAAATCAGGGCTTGGAGGTCACTTATTTTTCTTATGCTATTAGTGGTCACCCAAAATCATCTGGTATCCTCAATAATCGTCCCTCATTGGTTTAGACGGACACCACAAGAGGTATATTACGCATTCAAACCGTGACCTCTTGCAATTCTAAACGTGCTACCCATAGCTATGATGCCGCGTCCATAGTGCTATAAGTACTCAGTGTATATACCTTTCAAAGATTTCACTTTGGGTGCAGCTAATTCAAATTATTAGACCTAGAAAAAGACTTTGGGTGAAGGTGCTCCAAATGCTAAGTTAACGAAGTAACGTCTAACCTAAACTCTTCATTCTAAGGCAAACAGTACCCATACCCGAAGTGGGATTTGATCCCGCTACCTTTGTGCTGCCTAGAAAGAGCATTTCGACCATGTAGATGTAATTCTAACCAGCTTGTTGTACATTATTTTAAAATTCGTTCTCCTGAGTGATACAGATTTCCCGGTCGGCTCTTTTCAGACTGAACAAGTGATGAATATGAATAAGTGGCAAAATTAAATCACATAAAATCATCCCCGGGGAACTCAGTTACTCTATCATCGGAATTCGGGTGCAACATTGAAGAAAATGCAGGCGAAACTACTCAGAAACCTTGGAAAAAATCTACAGCTACAACAAATAGTTGTGATCCACAGAAAACATGACCCGGATTCACTCTGAGAGAAAAAGTCTCACTTTTTGCGTCGATGAGCCGCTCCCGAGGACTCAGATCCGACGACGAGAGCTGCTCCTTCACCTTGGCCACGTCCTTCGGGTGCAGGATGTCGAACCAGCTCTGACCGAGGAGGTCACCCTGTGGCAAAAGGGCGAGCGAGAGAGAGAATATAGTCACTCCATGAGGCTCGATAACACATCATCGTAACGTGCTCGCTCGCGTTATCTCTTTTTATTAATCGTGCATACGACAACGAAAACGTAATCTAAATCTTTATACATCGTGATACAAATCACCTACCTTAATTGGCAGAGTGAATATTTGGATGGTTAGGTACTGCCAACAGTGTGCCTCTAAAGGGGTGTGAGTTATTGATTACGATTGTGACAATGCTGAAGGAAGGATGCATGGTATCTCGCTCCAGCTGGGATTGAGAGGGAAGTCTAATCGACCACATATGTACAGGATATCACGACAAGAGGTTGACATACAGAAACTTCACCAGTTAAAAATTGGTCACGATGCAAAAAGGTCGTTGGTAAAATGGTTGACATGAAATAAAGTCTGGATCTGGATATTTTTGCAAAGGCTTTGTTCTTTCTCCTTCTTTTCGCCTTATATTCTTCCTTCTTGCAACACACTCCAGAAATGGAGCTTTTAAAGAATGGAATAACTTATTTAATTAATCAATTGTTTTAATTTAAAAAATAGCTAATATTAAATCACATATACTGTGGTTACTCTAGAATTGCTCGATGCAGAATGGGCGTTGCTTTGGATAACTACGTTTTGTTTGGGCGACATTATGTGCTATCAAAATGTTAGCTAATTACTAGCCACCTTTTTGGCCGGGGACGTATTCATCTCGGAGACCTAATACTGATGACATCTTGTCACGTCGATCTATTTGCTCCCATCATTTTTTGGCGGCCTCTTTGCTGACGACCATTTGTCGTATAACTGCTAGCCCAGATCCTTGCAAGGCAGTATCATCAAGCTTTGTGGAAGAAGCTTAAAGAAATGGACTTTGTATACTCCATACAATTTTAATGAACCCCGATGCTTTTGCGTCGTACACAAGGAATGTGCTACATTCAGAAAGTCAGTTCGCAATCTATTCAAGTTACAATATCAACCCTCACATAAAGCAAAACCTAAGTATACTTCGGAGGTAATAGCCTGTCGCGCGACTACCTCTTTAAAGAGCAACGATACATTTGGTTGAAGTAAATCAGAATTTAGTATATTTCGAAAAGAAAATCATGGTAAATTTACAAAGTAGAGCTATTAATAACAGATTAAAAATCAGGTATAAGGAATTTCCAAGTGAAAGCAGTATTTATGGATTTCAAAAAGCCTTTGCGAGAGCATCTCTATCATTCAACACCACCTCGTATATGGCAGCGTGACGCGAGCAAGTCATGCAAACAAAGAAAGCTTCCACATTAAGGGTACCAACCTGTGAGTAGTTGAGCACCTGCAGGACGGACTTGGAAACATAAAGGATCCGGCCTCGGTCGCAGCCCACGACGAAGAGGAAGCCCTCGGCGGCCTTCGGGAAGACAGGGAAGATGGCGGTGCCACAGGTGGGAGAAAAGGCAGATTAACAAGTTAGTACATACCACTGGAGGCAGTCAGTTAGAGGGGGTACGCACCACTCGCATGGAAACGACCGAAGATGATGTGGGCTTCGTGTGGTCAACTCTCCAGTCATTTTAGTGTGCTTGCGCGTACCAACATTCTGATTAGCCTAGTTCATTGAATTCCGGTTTGTGCCGTAAAAAGAATTAATATTTAATGAGTTATCGGAAGAAGCTTTGGTACCAAAGCTGCGCAAGTTACTCCTATCCTTAAAAGCGGGAGTATACACGATCCAGAAAATTACAAGCTATTATCTATGGCATCCCATTCTAGTAAAATTCTGTAGCATAAAATAGCAAATAAGTAGCTTAATATATTACCTGAATGGTTAAAACTTCATTAATAAAAATAAATGCGGTTTCCACAAAAAAGGATATGGTAAAACAAGGTTGGGAATATTTCTTTAATACACACGCAAATCAGGTTAAATGAAAAAGCAAGTGAATGCCATTTTTTTCTTCAAAAAGACGTTTGAAAGGTAAAAAGGTTATTATAAAAAGGTATAATTCCCGATAAAGAGGTTAAATTCACATTTCAGGCATGTAATATTAATTAAAAGGTTGTAAATTGGATAAGGGACCTCCTCATTGACAACAAGCAAAAAGTTAGTTATCGACGGAAGCATACCTTATATGGTTAGGGTGACCTATGGTGTTCACAAGGAAGTGTCATCGGTCCCCTATTGTTCCTCATATATATAAATAATATCGTTAAAACTTTCTAGCCAAATAAGGTAATTTGCTAATTATGTGGTCGCCTACAGAGAAATAATATAAAACAGACTTCAAAGATATGACAACCGATCTGAAAAGTATTTATTTTTGGTGCGAAGACAGGACTAGAACTAAATCTAATAAAACGCAAGCCATACACTTCTGGCAGAAAAAGCCACTACATCCTCAAATTGCAATGTTGGCATACAAAGTAGACAGAGGAGCAGAAATTAGATTAAATGTCTGGGCATGACAATAACTTCTAACCTATCATGGGGCAATACTATTCGAAATATTTATTGCACAGTGCTGAACAGACTAGATTTGTTCAAATTTACTGTGCGAAAGTGTTCAAGTAAAATACTAGTCAGAAAATGACGCTGTCGTTTCTCGGTGAACTTTTTCAGAGGCGTCTAACGGAATCGCATACGAAACCTACCGTTAGTGGCCTATCTCTCTACCTACTTGGTTACCACGCCTTCTCGCTAATGAGCTCGTTAACCGGCCTTACGTTTCTTTCCCGATGTTTCTTCCGATTCTTAACATTTATTTCCCCCTTTGTCAACCGCCCCTGAATGTCCCAGCCCTCCCTCCCTGTAGCACCAAACCCATTACGGCGCCTGGAGAGCAGACATATATCAATACACAAGAAATGCGCGGGTCGTCTACTCACAAGGATAAGTGAAAAACGTACTAGCTTGACTTAAACTTCGGGGTTTGAACCAAATATCAGAACTTATAAAAAAGATATTTTTTGTCCTAGTTGAGCAGAACCTTGACTAAAAAGAAACAAAACAACAAGCACCTGCGCCTAATCCTATTACTATCGTGTGATTCGATACTAGGATCATTGAGTTATCAAGCTAACCTGAAATATCGACTAACCTGAGTACCGCGTCTTACTTCATTAAACAAACGCACGATGGGTGAAAGACAGGAAAATAAATTTGGAAAGGGAGTGAACAACTTTCTCACCAGTGGTTACTTGCGGGAAAAATGAATTTCTTCCCTTTATAGCCGACATTCCTTAACATCCACTTGTACCAATAAGTCCCACAAGTTCTATGCGTCATTCGACATGACAGCAGTTGTTTTTTACTATTATTTTTTTGAAACAAGCCAATGCCCAGACTGGCGCAAGGATACTTACCGTCTAATCAGGCTGTTATTCCTGCCACTTTAAACACCTATCGAGTACGTTTGAAATTAAATGAGGAAAACATGTCTCCTGGACCGTGAATCGTACCACGACCACTGGCTTGCTGGGTCAATGCACAGACCACTACGCTATTCCGGGTTCTCAGTCCGAAAGGCTATTTTTAAGAATGACCATAGGAACTAGCTATCGTTTGCCATTTTGAGCCCTCGGAAATTACACCATCTATCCAGAATGAGCCATCAAGTGAGAGGAAGCGGGCTTCAAAAAAGTCACCGTCCATGAGGATATGGGATAACCTATTGCAGAGCACGATAAACAACATACAGCAAGATTTTACCCTTACCGCTGTGAATTTCTATTGAGTGCGAAGAAATTGCCCGAGGAAATGGCAAATGAGAGCTAGCTTCTAGAGATCCTAAATGTTGCCTTTGTGACGAGGAATCCTGGATTGCGCGGAGGCACCGCAAGCTCCGTAAATCGATCGCCGGTTTTATTCCGCAAAGTTTCGAACCATGATCGAGGAAAAATTCTAACGCTGCAACCTCGACAAATCACGATTGCTGCTTTGAAAAATTGAGAATTATCGAAGCTTTTACGAAACAAATATTTTCTACGTTCAGCAATGTGGATTATATTAAAAATAATAACCAAGTGACCATTTTCACGAAGAAAAGATAATTTCCAAGCCTCGAATTGGACAATATTTTATCGCAAAATCCTCAGAAACTCCCGATATTGACGTAAAAATCATTTTTTTCAGGCTATGGAAATACAAATTTTGTCGACTTTTGAGAATTCCGAATCTTTAGGCCAGACTGGCGCAAGGATACTTACCGTCAGGCGGTATATAAATTGCCCTATGGAGGCCTTTTTTGAGAATTCCGAATCTTCAAGCGAATAATGCCCTATGGAGACCTTTTAACTCCTGGCAGTTTCCAACTCCATAATTTAGTTGCACGACGGGCCTCGGCGAGCTACGAGCGTGAGGGAGGGAGAGGAGGTGAGCGGCATCGCCTCCTCGAAGACGGACTGAACCCACCTGCAGGATGAGCCTCTTGAGCTCCTCGTCGGAGAGGAAGGCGGGCTTGTAGTGTCCCTGCGTGTACGAATGGACGGCGGCACCGCGGATGCTCTTCATGTGCTGCACCGCCATGCGCAGCACGGTCAGCTTGTCCAGCTTGCGCGACATGGCGTGGCACATGGGCACCATTGAGGACAGCTCCGTGATGTACGTGTTCATCTTGTCCCGACGCCGTTTCTCGATCTCGCTGTGGTTCTGCCTGTGTGCGGGAAAGGACGAGGAACGGACGCCGTCAATTCTACATCCACTTAGTACCCTACAAGGTTGTGGCTCCAAACAAAACAGAACAAAACAAACCAAACAAAACGTGCATTACCGCAGAATAAACCACCCTATTCTTAGCAACTGCATAGCCAGTTGCCGTCAAGCCATCTAAATTCAATCGTCAAATCTACATCCATTTGGTACCCTGCAAGGATGTGTGGCTCCAAACCAAACAGAGCAAAACAAAAATAAAATTAAAAGTACATTAAAGCAAAATAAACCACCCTATTCTTAGCAACTGCATGGCCAGTTGCCGTCAAGCCATCTAAATTCAATCGCCAAATCTACATCCATTAGGTACCCTGCAAGAATGTGTGGCTCCATACTAAACAGAGCAAAAAAAAACAAATTAAAAGTGCATTACCGCAGAATAAACCGTCCTATTCTTAGCAATTGTATTGCCAGTTTCATCGTCAAGCCATCTAATTGAATCGTCAAATTTACATTCATTGCAACGTTGTGTGGCTCCAAACCAAACGGGACAAAACTAAAAGAAACCAAATAAAAATGCATGACCGTAGAATAAACCACCCCATTCTAAGCAACTGCATCGTCAGTTTCACCGTCAAGCCATCTAAACTCACCAAGGAATCAGGGTAGCTTGGCATGAACTAAAGCATGGCTCTGCTTTCTATTCAAAGAGAACTATCTGCAGTTTTTAACTAGTTTTAAAAAGGAATGTAAATTGTTATAAAGCCGTAAATTACCATTACTTTTTAGAAACATAACATTCGGTATATCCATTCATAATTTAGAGTAATGAAACGTTTTAAATTATTGGTCTCTGACGCAGTTGCACGAAGAAACGCCTAAGACTATTATCAAGTCCTGTACCGATATCTTTTACATAGCCTCACCGTGGGGTAAGCTCACCGCTATAGAATAATAAAAACATAGAGAGAAGACACGACAGTTAAATATATCACAACATCCTGGAAACGACGAAAGTTTTCTGCGGGAAACGAATCCTTCTACAGTCATAACGGAAGTACTGCCAAATTCCAAACACACACACGTAGGGGGTCTGAGAACGATTGGTTGGATAGAAATAAAAGGAAATAAAATCAAATGGAACGAGAGTAGAGTAGGAAAAGGGATGGAGTGAGAGAAAAGGACTGAAGGAGGGAGCGCGCGGAGATTTAGAGCCGTAATTAACAATCCCACTTCAGTGCACACTCTCACTAGATCCGTTGTCATGGAGAGAGGATTTGGAGCAGTGGTCACTACAAACGGTATTCACAGTTGTTGCACAAAGGAGGCTTCATAGCGAAATCACACTATATAATCTAGTGTACCCCAACCACACCTTTCAATACTTTAAAATGGATACCAGCTGTAGGGGAAATTAGATTGTGATATAAATACATAGAAGGAGAGGTACGCTAATTAAATTCGGAGCACGGTAAGCGGGGTGTTTATTTGGAAAAAAAACGCCTTATAATTACCGTATAACAGCAATTTACCACTGATTCTTACTGTAAAGTAGCTTCATGCAAACAAATTTGATCGGAAAATTTCGACGGGTTACGTTCCCTTTAGAACTGCTCGGGCTTCTCCCCAAGATGATGACCTACATCAGAGAGAATCGATACGCTTAATAAACATCACTACTTACCGCGTGATTTCTATTGCCTCCAGAATCTACAAATTAAACCTAAGGCTCGATACTGTGAGTAATGCCAGCTCTTGCGATTTCGAGCAATCGCATAAAATTTCAGCCGTACGGCAACATTTCCCGATTCACACACATCCTTTGGTGAATTCGAAACTGAAAACGATCGTAACGAGATCTTGAAGATTCCACGTCCTCTTTTCTCCCTTAAACCAGAGACCTATTTTTCCAAGAATGCACTGCTTATCCCCACAAAGCTCAGAGGTGGAAAACAAGATACATCGTTAAGCTTTACGGCGTCAGTGAATGATGTAGGAAAAAGAAGTCCTACGCGGTTAATGTCCATTAAAAGAAGGCAACAAAAATGCGGAATAATTTCTCAGAGAATATCCATTAAGAAAACCAAGCATTAATGGGTAACTTTGAGCAACTCATTAAATTATCACGCCTCCATCCCACCGTCTTTCTCTCTTAGAGGGGAGCGCTCGCGGGCGGGAAGCCAGACAAATGACGACAGATAAGCGTGTTCGAGCTAGGGGGGAGAGAGTGGGTTGACTGCGAAAGTGATTACGACGACAACAAAAGGCCATCATGATTGGCACGGGGAGCTAATTATAAGGACAAAAATTACTATCGAGTGGGAGAGAATATCAAAAGAGTTAGGCTGGAATTGATTCCGACGTTCTGGAGACGAAACAAGGGCAAATAATTACGGGGGCGACGATTTTAGTAGCATCGAGTGCCACATAACTCATTTGGCAGCTCAGAGCTGCCAATATAACCTGATTTTCCACTTCCATGACGATAAAAAAGAATCAATATTCACCAACATTATGAATCTTTTATGACTTCCTCAATGTCTCAATTTTAACGAGGTGGATTGATAGCAAGGCTGAGTGGTAGGAAACCCGCGGGAGGTAATCAATTAGAAAGGGAGTCGGTCGAGATTCATGGTAAGAATGAAGAGGGAAACCCAATGCAATTGCAAATGATTCGAGTATTGACCGCGTCTAGTGATTCGCACTCGCACGTTTCACATTATATCGCATAATTCAACTTGCAATATAGCACGCAGAACGTTACGTTATATCGCAACATATTTATACAGTTTCACGTGTGTAACTTCATGCACCATGTTGCACTTCATTGCATTACAATCAGCATTATCGCATTCTATCAAACGTAGGCAAGAGGTGGGTTGGAGAAGGAGAGCAAAACTACCGGCCATCCTCCCTCTGAGACGGGGTTCGAAACCCAGTAGAAGCTTCATGGGAACCCCTACATTGTTACTAAGAGGAGAGAATTCCTCGTTCAGAACTCTGTCCGTTGGATGAGACGTTGAGCTATGTTTCACTTGGCGCCTAAGGCTAAGAGTAGACTGATGTCTACTGAGATCTCTTCACCATTCCGCTTTTCCCTTCTATTATGTAACTTACCGAACGTTCTACTGATCATACCGAGGAAAACGATACAAGCTCGTCCACATTCATTGAACTTGCGATTTCGACAAAACCTAATCAAATACACCTTCAGATTTTCTTGTAATTGTATCAGGTCTTAGAAGCTCCTACGGCTAATGTATATCGCACCGCCTTACATCAGTTATTAATCTTAAGACAAGCACAACATCCATGCTCTGGGTGAGATACGAACCCGGGACCTTTGGGTTGTCATACCGGTGCGTCATCGATCTGGCTACCACGGTCGGCTGATTATATATTACTCAAGGCCACTCTTAGGCACATAGAATCCCATCAGTTGACTTGATTTTCCTAGTTTCTTCACCGGGTGCCATAAACATACATTCGCCGGCACGGTATAGCGAAATATTGATTATTACGCATCGCTAGATTCCATTTCAATAACACTCCAAGGTTGAATATTTTTTTCGCTCTATCGCTATCGTAATCAATTACGCAAATTCCTCTATATGCGCAATTGTTGGAATAACGTTTCCAACAATTCTTTTAATCAGCTGCGATTGGTGGCTTGAAGCACTGGACACAATTTGAAAAATGGTATCGCTTTTGTCCTCTCCTACGGGGAATTAAAAGACAGCGATGACCCAAGTGCGCGCACGTTAAGATCCGGGTTCGAGATTCTGGAATAGTTTACCACTGAAATGTCTCCAAGACTATCGGGACCACCTTGTCCATGTGTAAAGATCAAATAGCTCTCCGCGTTGCATATTTCACGGTGTTTCAACAAGCAAAAAGCAGGACATTATTTCACAAAATACCAAAGACTTCGAAGCCAAGCAATTTGGGCATATTTGTTCCCAGACATTAAATTAGTCGTAGCTTCAAAGGGACAAAATATATAACAATATTTCATAAACAAATAAAAACTTTACAATATTAAAATACATACTAAATAACAATATAGGAACATCAAGACATAAAAATACACCTCCAATGAAATTAGAATTTTCTAAGAAACGGTATCGGACTCGTATAGGTACAACCTCGGCATAACGAGGTAATTTCCGAATTACAACTACCGATGAGGTCATGAGAAGATCCATGGTATTGAATTTGTAACACTTCTAGCATATTCGGCTCTAGAAGTTAGCTTTAAATGATAGTACCCTTCAAGTTGTCGTTTTAAGCGTTCAATTCGTGTCAATAGACATGCATCCCACAGATTTTCCTCTTTAAAACCGAAGATAGGGGAAATATGGTAAAAATAGACGTTTAAATATGCTAACAACATAAGATTTATTAGCCTTTAGTTAGTGGAATCCCTCCACATAGTCGTACAAAGAATCTTGGTTACTTTGAAAAATTCTGTTATATATATTTATAATGTAACTCTGGCTTCGACACTCACCTGACGATGATATGCATGTGTCGAAACCATGGTCATTTAATAAATAAATTCAAGTGGAATCAACAAAGTTCCCGTTTTTCTTTACACAATGTTAACATATGCCACTATCATGGATTTTTAAAAAAGAAAATTAAAATTCCTGCGTTAATTGAATCCATTATATTATTCTCACGGGCATCTAAAAAATATTGCACCAATTAAAGGAAATGCTGTATTTATAATTAAGTTTGACGAGGATTTAGGTGGAAGAAGGGTACCGTATTACATAAACTTTTAGCAGAAAAAGTAAAACTCAACTTAAAATTATGATTTTGAAGAAGTAGACATGAATGCGGCATGTGAATTTACATATTTGGACATCACTCCAACTTCGAGTGTGTCATGCTGGAATCATATACGAAATATTTGTGGCTTAGCACCCAAACGAATAGGATTTATCAAGAGAGAAAAGGTAAAAGAATGATTCAATGAAATAAGATCTTTAGATATCTATACAGTTTGGAAAATAAATTTCATACAAATGAATACACTGCGTTTTGCAACGAATTCCAATTTAAAGTACAGAACGTATTTGTCAGTTATTCAACGAACTTCGATTGAAAAACAATAGAGAATAAAAAATTGTATGCAAGATTAAAGTCACTCTAAAAAATGCAAGCCTTGAAGATAGGGGGAGAAATATGTCTGCAAATGGAGACATATTTCTACTCCCGGACTATTTCATTATGTCGTATGCGAAAAAATTAAGAGAGATAAACTGCCGGACTGAGGGATACAAGAAATCGTTTTTCACATGTACAACTCAAAAAGGGCATAGCTCTTTCAAACACTTAGAGACACAATACTTAATTATGAATTAACTTTTTTTTTCAGCAAAGTGACAATGTCACGACGGGTGACTGACCAACCCATGCCACACGCCGTTCTCGTGGCTCGCACGGTAGCATAACCCTGCAGATGAATGGAATATTTGGACTCATTCTCGCCCCAAATAAAGTCGATTTGTTACGAACTTGGCCGAATTAACGGCCCAGGGACGGAACCCGTTTGGACGGCGCGCCGCCGGCGCGGGGCTCAACTCACGGCTCACTCACTCACTTCTTACTGTCCTCCGTGGACTTGATGGTCCGGCCGTCATCCGTTCCTTCCTCCTCTTCCTCGCCATCGTCGCTGACGTCACTGCAAAGGTAAGAAGAGAGAAAGGGTCAGAGTGATCGATCATAGCCATAAGCATATACAATAATAATAATCACCGTCGTGTACACATTTATTTAACCGAAGTCAGTGACTCTCCATGAGAAATTCTTTGAGGTAAATTTTGAAAATATTTTGTTCACTTTCTGGTACCACAGTCAAGCAAGTTATGAATCCGTTAAAGGACCTATAATAAACAAAATGGTGCGACAGAGCGTATACCAGCAAAATACCTTTTCCCCAAACACAAACAGACACGAAATTAGATTACACCATTTAATTAAATAACAACACTTAGCAGAAATCTACATAGAATTAAACTTGCAAAACACCACTCCCTTAAAAGCTTCCCTGGCGGGGAAAAAGCTGCAGGAGGGACAGAAAAAGGCTACAGCCTTCGTAAAGCACCGATACGATACCTATATTAAACTACTTAAGGACCTTTTTTAACAAAATAATCTTTGGTTCCACTCCAGAGAACCCAAAAACCCTCCAGAAGGAATACATGTAAGGTTAATTTTGATAAATTGTAGTCTATTCTTCTTTTGAAAAAATTTAAATTAAATTAGTTGCCATAAAAAATCAAAACAAACCACATAATAAAGGTAATACTACAGGAATTCTCATTTTTACCATTAAAAAGAGTTTTCGTTCTGAAACAGCGTAAATATTGGTGGAAAACTACCAATACATATTTCGTAAAAATTCCCGCTTTTGTAAAACCGTCACCTTGAAGACCAAAGACAGTGAACTAGACTCCCATGCGAAATAATGGGAAAGATGTAACCTAAAAACGAATTTACAATATTTATCATGCGTACGATACGTGTCAAGAAATGTTATAGCTATAAGAAGACGGCAAGTGTAGAGAACGGAAATCATGATATTGGCAAATTAAATTACAGAAAAAGTGATTTGCAGAAGGATCATTACATGCAGAATTTAAGTTTACATTTGTACGTTAGTCTTCAAAAGATTAATATTAATTTCAATAGCATTTTGTAATATATTCATTCAAAAAATATGACTTTCTATGTTGCAAATGGCTTAACATTGTACTTTGTAAATTTCCTATAGTAAATGTTTCCATTTAATAACCCAAACAGATTATTAAAATGAAATTGATGCCCGATTGATGGTGCCTAATTCCATCTTGTCGTTATAAATAAAATGAAGATCGAAAGAAGAAAAGAGAACGAAAAGATTGACAAAAACTGTAAATACTGAAAATATGATGCAAAAAAGAGCTCAACGATGGTATCAGGAGAGAGAGCAATCACTTACTGACTACTGAGCAAGGGCATTATTGTGGCAGCATGGACGTCCTCTGCCATTTTTTGTAATGCGAAGCATTTTTCTCCTGAGAAACCGACTGAACCTGTATTCAATAACTGCCACCATAAGGGCAAGTTATGCCTACCAATGATGTGAGAATTTACTCCATATATTAGTTCACTTTTGGATGCTCCAGAAAATCCAAAACAAATTAACTTTCACGAAAATAATAGACCATACAATTCTGCAATATCTTTCGCATCCATGGTAGCTAACATTTCTGAGCCACCAGGAAGAGGAACATACTACTTCAGGGTTCAACGCAAAATTCATCATCGAACTTCTAACTTGCACCCCGATACTGAGCAGCAACGTTGGATCACACAGTTATATGTAGTTGACTCAGCCAAAGCAATAAACAAACGAGCATCCAATTGAATGTAGGGTGTAAGCCCGAGCACTTGGCAGAATTAGAGAGAACAGTTCGTGAAAACAATGAACATGTGGACGCTTTCAATACTCTTAATAACGTATAAATGCAGGAAGAAGAATGAGCGCGCAATAAAGGGATAACTACGCAAGATTATAATTTAACGTTTACCAGAGACAAAAATCCTGATAGGCGAAGATACAACATACCCACAGTTAATTACCCGCAAGTGCTTATAAAATCTGATGGAGGGCCCCACTTCCATAGAGATTTCTATCTGTATCCTACATATCCAAATAATAAAAGTGTAGATTTCAACATTCTGTCCTAAAAACATTGTTTTACCATTTTAAGCTAGAATCACTACTGCTGCTAAGTATTATAGTCAAAATATCCGAAGTAAAAATGTAACAATGCTCCAATATAAAATAACATTGATAGGCAATCACATAAGGAAAAGTCAATGCTGTAATACATGGTGGTAAACGTTTTCAACAGTGAGCTATAGATTCATATCTGCAGATAGATGAAAATAATCTCAACTTGAAGCGATTCCAATAGGGAAGAAAAAAGGCCGAGCAGGACCGAGGAATATTTAAATATTTAAAAGGTCCACGGTGTAACATCCCATCCGGGGAACAGAGTACTAAGCTCGAAGTACCTTCCACCACACAAAACTTATGTGGGGACCAGCACACCAATGAAAAAATCTCAGTCACCGTCGGGATTCGGACCCTCTCAATGCCCTCAAAATGGAAAACCAAAACTCTAGCCACCACACCAACGTGATCCCCAGCCGGAAGACGACTTGTGTTCCGAGGAATGAGAGAGGATTAGGAACAAATACGTACAAGTCCTCTTCCGGCGATAAGGCAAGGAGGGCATCTCACGGAAAAGTTATTAAAAGGGTCGTTATTTCACATGTTTGCTCTATAGCACATAGCTTAGACGAAGCATAAACATGATGACACCATCGTATTCCGTAGTACACTCGTACAAGTGGAGATACACCTCGCGAGAGAATACCTATCCTTCTCCCTGGAGCACTTCAACTTCGCCAACCTGAACACACCGCAATTCTAGATCACCTCCCATGTCATAACATGCGGTGGACCGGTCTCTCCAAGGCACGAAATGTATGAAGGGCGCCTCTCCACCTCCCGGGGCCAGCGGTGCCTCCTCCCGCGCGGAGATAGGCGCCGGCGCCACGTAACGCAATTTGGGCGCTGGGGGCGGGGCGCAGTCTCGCTCACGCCCACCCCCGCGCCTCAGCCAATCGTCTCCGTGTACCCGGCCGAAGGGCCCCGCCCCCTCGGCACGCCCCCCAGCCACGCGCGGGGGGCTGTGGGCGAGAGAGTGACTCGTGAATGGCCCCCAACATGGCGGCAATCACGACGCACGGCTGGCCGACTGTCTACCGAGGCTGGATCGGGACTCGTCCGGGGACGGGCTGCCAAGCCAAAGGAACGTATGTGCAATGGTGCCTTAGTATGGTCCTCTTAGAATCTCTTAGGTAGGAAACACCTAAGACGAATAAGGAACACGGAAGAAGAAAACAACAACTGCAAGAAAGGAAGACAAACTAGAAAACAGGCTGGAATTTAGGCTGCTCCAGGGTCCCAACAACGATAGTGAAAAATGGAGCTAGATGTCATATTAGGGTAATGGCCGGTAACCTAGGAAGACAAGTGAAAAAATATCCTAGTATTGGAACGAAATTCCTACCAAACAAATCAAACAATAAACGGCTTAATCAGGTAAATAATTATAATATCGAGAAGGAAAAAATGAGGACGAAAATGTGAAGCAGGGAGGAAAAAATTTGAAACAAGTAAAGAGAGTTTGAACACGAGGAAACAAGAAAGTGTACCGCATTACCAAGCATGTCTGCGTAAATTCAAAGCAAATACTTCAAAAATGTTGTCATTAATTATTAAATATATAACATTAGTGGTGTATTAAATTTTTACTCATTCTACATTTACTCATAGGTACTAATTATTCAAATACTTCAAAAATGTTGTCATTAATTATTAAATATATAACAGATTAGTGGTGTATTACATTTTTAAAAATCGTACAGGAACGGAACCTCACGACTTTATCAGAATTTAACAATGTGGTACCCTAGCGCAGTAGTTATTCGGGCAATTTAGCCGACAAGTAAGGTTATTTGCACCAAGTGGATGATTGATTAGGGATAGTACTTTTCCTAGAACGGAGGAAGAGTGGAAAGAAACCCAGCGTCGACGTAATGTAGTAGACACTCTTCGTTTGAAATTTAGTCACTTCCAGTAACATCATCATATGTGTTTTCAAGTCAGTACCCACACTTACGAGTATGGGCTCTTCAGACCGGAAATAAAAGTACAAGGATGGGACTGGAAGGTTAACGAGGAAGGGTAGAGGGACACCAGAGTCCTCTGGATTGCAAATATAAACTAATTTAGTTATTATTTGGCAACCCAGAGGACTCTGGAGGGACACTATCGGCATTAACCTGCTTTTAACAAAAGGCGCATTCCGAAGCATTTGCTTTCAATTTACGCATATTTGGTAATGCAGTATACTTTCTTGTTTCCTCGTCTTCCAACGTTTCTTTTCTTGTTTCAAATTATCTGCCATTCGCTTTAAATTCTTCCTTCTTGCTGTTACTTATAAACTATTTCTCTGCATAGGGGTCCTCGGTTTAACGCATGAACCATGCGACGAATCGAGTACTGAACTCAAACACCTCTCAACAGGCACTAAGGTATGCCAAAGAAAAATCTCTGCCACGTCCGGGAATCGAACATGAGACCTTGCGACTGGGAGGCAAGTTCTATAGCCACCACACTAACCCGATCCCTCGTGGTACCTTACGCATCACTCATAATACGATATTTTCGAGATACGAACTCTTTTCGTGTTCCCCTTCGGCACCAAGATATCAACTTATGTACTTTCAATATGCGAACTATGATCACCGAGATGCTTTCCTAATACAGCGTTTCACATACCTCACAACGCAAGCAACAACAAAGTAATAAATATGCTCAAACACGAGTGCTTCCAGCGATGCCATATCGGGTAGTGAGGAGGAATATGGTAGGAAATAAGGTAAGAAAAACGCTGATCTACATCTACATAATCCACTGCGAGCCACCATGAGGGTGTGTGGCGGGGGGTAAAGATTACCTAACATGCACCATTTACATGCAACTAAGAACAACCAGGACCTACTTGTATGTAACCGCCATGCAACTACGCATGCAACTCATGCAACTAAGAGCTAGCAACTCTAAGCTACCTCTACAGACTACTCTACCAATATTTCACCAACCTATCCCTTTGCTATGCTGTCTATTATATTCTTTAATGGCACGCGGGAAAATGACACTTTAAATCTATCGATGTGACGATCTATCTCTCTGATCTTAATTGTCTGGTCAAATCTAGTATGATACGCAGGGTTTCTTTATATATATCTAACATCTTCAGTAAACCTACCCGTTTTAAATTTCTGATCTAAAGGAAGAAATAACATAGGGAAGCAGTTAGGTAAAATGCGAAGGAGAGTATAACCATTCCATTAAAACCAACCCTAATCAGTAGAACACTATCATTCAGTAACGATATCAGGATGCGCAATTTCTTAACGATCCAGTCCTTGATTTCACTTAATAAACGAAGGAATCTCAGGGTCATTCTTAAATATCACCGTCAAATGAATTAAAGTTGGTCGCCAATAATTCCACGTCTCACCGACTCGGCCCAGATCATCGGCATATTTATCGACTTAGATATAAATTATTGAGAATTGATTCCACGACAAGAGGTGAATCGAAACAATTTTCGGCGACCCACACCCGAACGCGTGGTGGACACCTCTCTCCCCTGCGAACGAGTCACGGTCGGCGGCTACTCACTTGAAGGAGGCCCTCCTCTTCCGCGTGTGGACCCCGCGTCCGCCCATCACGCTGACCACGCTCCCCGCGCCGCTGCTCGAGTCCACCGTCAGCTCCATGGCAGCGCCGACTCCGCGGGACTCCAGGGGCGGGCCCCCTCCTGTGGAACCGCCGTGGCACGCGGACGAAGAGCTGCTGTTGCTCCTGCAAGCCAGAAACCAGAAATGTGGAGAGCTATCTCGGTCAATCCAGCGATCTCGACCACGTCCATCAGTGCCTAACTGCTTACTTTCATTCATTTTCAGAGACTAAGAGAGCTCACGATTCGATGCAAAAGTAACGCTCATGAATCATGTTGTCTGCCAAAAGGATCGTGAAAGGCGTCAATCTCTAGAGCCTTATAGACCGATTTGCAGACACCTACCGAATCTTTAAACAATCTGCGATTGAGGAAATAACAAAGTGGCAAGTGATGGCAATTACAATGGATTTTGGCTATGTCCATCACAGTATTCCCCACATCGCAGTGGGCTGAAATCGAAAATATCTGGCCAAAATTCAAAAAGTGATTTTTTCATGCCAGGAAGCTGAAACTTTGCATAAATATTCTCAAAACACCTGTGCATCCGATAATCTAAGGCATTTTCCTTAGTATTCAACAATTAACAATTTGCATGAGGTCAAAGATGCACAAATTTCGCAAAAATGGTCTACACTCAATTTTCTCACGAAATCTTCAAAATCAAACCCTTGCTGAACCTGTTTGGGTGATTAATTGGAATAAAAGGTGATGTAATTAGATGAAACAGTTGCTTATCTTTGCTTTAATGTAGTCTACTTACATTTTTGGCATTATTTACCGAAGTTATTAAACAAAATGGCGGACCCTCATTTTTGGCCATTTTTTAAATATATGTAGAGGGAAAAAAATTGAATCGCCGAGCATCACGGAGTAACTTATATGGGGAAACTCTACAAAGTTTCCATAATGCGAATCCGATGTTGGGACCGTTTGCGACGCCGAATTTCGCATTAGTTTTTCGATCGCGCGGTCGAGTCTTGTTCGAGGGGCGGCAAGTGTGTAATGGATTGTAATGGATTCCACTCCGCTATGGAGATTTTCGAGCATTGACAAGAGCCTCCATCTATTACATTTTGAAGAATTCGCGGAAAAAAATTACGCATTTTATCACGTGGAGTAAAGGTCTAGGAGGTACTGAAAGATTGCTTTCTTCGGGTGCACCGCGGAGCAGGGAACTGATGAATAAGAATTCATCCGACGTCGATTCTCAGTTCCATATTTGCTTAAACTGAGAATGGCCTGAACTTCCGTCAAAGCCATATTTACAAATTAGTGTACAATTTATATTATGTGAGGTTGTTGAATCTCTGAAAATGCATTTCAAGTTACGCGATGCTGAATGTCTGCTGAACCCAGATGCTGAACCCAGTTTACGACTTTAAGAAGACTTTGAAGTTTAAATTCACATGATTCCTCTAAAATAGTAACTTCACCTGGATAAGTAGCACTTTAACCACTTGTAGTTTTTCGTAATTAGGATATAATTTATGGTTATGACATTCTGCTACTTTTCGAAGACCTATGTATATACTGGTGAAAGCAATATCACCCTGAAGATGCAACCTTAAAGTCCGCGAATACTTGGTCTACAAGGCGCCACACGCTACTACTCCCGAAAATGACTCATGCACTATATACTGACTCTTCCAGAGTTCCATGGAAATAATTAGCATAGGGCATCTTCCTCTAACATAGCTATTGGCATCATGTCAGTTTTCTTCCACTTTGAAAATACCCTTCTCAACCTATTTGGTGTGGTCGTGGTAATTCGTTTGAGGATCTTGGAGGCTGCTTCATCCTCCTCTAATTGTAAACTCATAGAGGCCATGAATGAAAAAGTTTCCGCAGAATGAGACGATCACAGACATTCTATTTTCTATACCTTTGATCTTTTGCTGCGAAAGCATTTCTCCGGGCCTAATAAGTGTTGCAATGCAAGCATAAATTTGATTTTAAATAAATATTCAAAGTACAAGGTTATTTCTTAATAATCTTAAATCGCTCGGATATACTTAGAGGGTGGCGTTGAAGAACCTGGAAAATTTTGCATCAAATTTCATGGAAAAACAGCATTTACCTTTTGACCCGAGTGATTCTTTCAGTGAATAAAACTTGCATTCAGTTAATTCCTGTAGCAATGAGTGTCCCACGTAATCTCTTTACTTACTTTCCTCTGTCTTTCTATACTATTTATTTGTTCGTAAATATGCATTAAGTATTATAATTTAGTATTTTGACCCGACGCTAGTGTTTGCGTCTTGAAAGATACTGCTCGACGACTCGTCGCGTGCGTTTGTGATACAATGTAATAGTTATGGAGACTTCTATGGTGCCTCGATATTTATCGTTCCATTTGCGATTTATGATCGTATTTTATTCCCCTACTTTGTCAAGTTTTAGTACAAGTGCGACCCTTTTGGGGATATAAGCTTGAAAAATACTGCTTTACGACTCGTTGCTAGCATTTGTAATACAATGTAATAGTTACGTAGACTTCTACGGTTCCTCAATACTTTGCATTCTATTTGCGATTATGATCGCATTTTGATCCACTACCCTCCATCCTCTACTACTCTCCTTCCGTGGCAAGTTAATGCAACTGTGACCCTTGCGGAGACCAAAGCTGTTTATTTGATTCTCCCGGTCAATTTCAAGAGTGTTCTTCTCTTCAAGATCTTCTCTCCGTCGCCTCTTCAAGAGAAGGTAAAATATCATAATTTATTTAGTGTTCATTTGGTTTATTCAATTCCGAATTCATAATTATTTATATACACTGATAAATATGCTATAATTATTTTAGGATGCCGAAAGTTTTTCGAACGGATGAAGTGTTACTGGCGGAGTTGACTAGGCAGGAAGACGAAGATTCTTGGATTGGAGGAGAAACAGAGATCTTCAAGCTTCCACAGATGAGGAACCAATGGAAGGAGACGATGAAGGAGATTTTTCTACAAATAAGGTAAAAAGAACTAAATGGTTCAGGAAACTGTCGGCAGTCATAGCATCACAATATCATTACCGACCTGCTAAATCCAAACCTGCTAACAGCTAAATCCATAAAATACTCGTTTAGCCTTTTTTTGATAACCCGATGATATAAATGTTAGTTCATTGCACTAATTAGTACATTTCACGAATACGGGTTTTAGTAGAGCCCGTGACGCACGAAGTGTTGGCAAAGTAAAAATGAAAGCTTTTCTTGGGCTTTTATTGATGGGTGGAGTGCATCGAGCTGCTCACTTACACTTTGAAGAACTATGGGGGAGAGATGGGCCACTAATATTTTCAATAACAATGTCTCATGAAAGAATTTTGTTCTTGCTTCGATGCATACGTTTTGATGACGCGAACAGTAGGAGCAAAATAAAGGCTTTAGACAAACTGGCTGCTTTAAATGTAAACTATTATTGTAAAAACAAATTGGTCATTCTACACCTGTTTTCTTCTCTATAATCAATGCATTTAATGTTCCTGAAAATACCGATGACATGAAAGGAATAATTGTCAAATGAAAACATGATAAACGCACACAATTCTTGCACAAATTCAAAGACCGCGAACTGGCCGCGAAAACTTTAGCGACGTTACCCGCTGCAAATTATTTGTGAAATCGTTTTCCAATACTGCAATTTTGGAAAAATACAATTTAAGGTTTCTATGTAGTTACTTGGTCTTATTTATAAAATTCATAAATATTTCTAATTATATGACCATTAACTTTAAATGTAAAGACATTTTTTTCAAAGGTTTAAAATCTGGGTCAATATGACCCGACGCGAGTAGTTTCGTAACCTAAGCTCACGCGACTACTTAAGGGTTACGTAAACAGCACAAATTATTCAACTATGCAAAAGATTGGAAAATATGTGGTGAAAAAGTTAAAATGTATAACAGCTGTTTTGCTTAGAACTAGAACTTCCAGAAGAATAAAATGTACGAATATTTCACCGAAAAAAGTATCAGGAAAATTAACTGAAACACAGCAATGAATTCCGGGAACGATTCCGGTGTTGTAGTGGTTGAAGTTATCCGTGGGAGGCAACCGAGAGCTGAGGTCATTTGCGCCGTTTGGGTTAGGTGGGTAAATGGGAGGAGGTAGGAATGAATATTTCAAGGGATGGAGGAAAAGTGGAGTAAAACCCAGGGTCAGTATCAGCCTACCCTTAATGAAATGAACCAAGGGGTCTACGGTTTAACATCCCATCCGACGGAACTGCTCTAAACATAGCGCTATAGGGGACCAGTGTGCAAATGACAAATTTCTGCTCCTGATTCAAACCCGAGTCCTCGGGATGGTTAGCCAGTAATTTAAACATCTCACCAAACTGATCCCTACCATCACGTTATTTCTTATGCTTAAATACGCAATACATTCTCCATAAGAGGCAATAAAAGCAGTAGGTGGCGAGCAGGTGTGGACTTATATTTCCCAAGTACCCTCATTCTGGCTTCATAGGTACCGGTAGGTAAATGGTAGGGGGTAGGAAGTCGCCGCATGTGCCGTCCAGTATCTCCTTGCCTTAAAATCACTTCTCCACCCCCGACGTATGATAATTCCGAATTAAACAATCAAATAATTGAACAATTTCAACAATTATGGAATTTTCGTCATTATGATAGTGAAAATATTATTAATACTCCACAAAATAGTGAACTATGTGAAGTATTACAAAGTTTTTTCGCGTTCACGATAAATTTAACGACTACCTGAAAGATCTGAGATACAAGCACACACTATTGCCCACACGCAATAGAAAAAAGAAAAAACATTAATGTAACAAGAATGTTCACAAACCTTGGTGCAAACAATCCCACTAAGGAAGCCAGCAGAGAGAGTGCGTGCGCGCGTCGATTGAAATCTCTGTCGACAGGCTTCATGAAGACAACAAAACACGCAAACGCAAGCTGACTATATTCTAAATATGTTCCTTTCTTTTTATATGCTCATCGCCGTCCATGATTTCAGGCACTACCCCTTCCGTAAGCGAGATTAAACTTATTATGAATTTCATCGCTCTTCCAAACATTTTTGCACGTTCAAACAACACCTAGGCAAACTAACACCACAACACCTTTTACACATACGATTTTAGGCTCAATGTCACGACCACCTATTGGCTCAACGAAGACTGACTCTCCACTAGTGCTACACCTTCCTGCGCCACCCTTGATGGAGCATGGTTTTCCACTCCTTACAACCCGATTAAAGTTTTCATCTTTGAATAAAGTGCACCAATTTCTCTTCTCTGGAGCATTTCCATTTCGTAATATTCACATTTATGGTCCATTGCCCGTGAATACATCTTTCCTAAGTGTACAGTTTATTTTTTTATATTATCTTCTACACAAATGCGTATTAAAATTTTCCCACTTTCTTCTTACCTCAAACTTTACAAACATATATGCTGTGATTCTCGGTTCATTTTTACCTCCAATATCCATAATGACTCAGTTACTCTTCTTATTCTTATCTTTTTATGTGCCCATCCCGCTTCTACAGCAGTTGATTGTTTATTTCTTTCGGTATGGTCACTCAGCTTCCTGACCCCTCTAGGAAGGGATGTACGTTTTTATCAATTTTCCTGAAGTCTGTTGCTCAAAGACTTGGTTTCTTGGATTTGGATTGGTGTGGTGGCTAGATTACTGGCTTTCCACCCCGAGGGCCCGTGTTAGAAACCTGGCAATGGCAGATCTTTATCGGTGGAATCCCGATTCCTACCAGAGTGCCCTGAGAAGAATACTTGAAGTGCAGAGCTATGCCCGTTGGATGCGACGTTAAGCTATGGACACCTTGGCGTGTTTCCTTATAGCACGCTACCGCCGACTTTGACCCACCCTTTCTCCACTTCATGCAAAATTCATACCGTTCCTATACTTCCTATCGTATTCTAAATGGCGCAAATGACCTCAGCTGCCAGTAGCTTTCCTCGAATAACTAGCCACACCACTAGATTTCCCCATCGCGAATAAAGAGTCCGTAGAATGAAACCGACAAAATCTGAATTATATTACGTTCACCACAAACATTCCCGTATAATCTAGAAAATGTGTACATGTAAATAAATTCAAGCAGAATGCTCCTTCTATTTGAAATCCGTACTTATCTATTGGAATAAGTCTAAAAATATTAAATACGAAAAATTAATAGGATGCTTAAAATCTCCGAATGCCACCACTATTATGTATCCTTTATAGGTGGTCTTCCAACCAATGCGATGCAAAAAATGTCGTCAACGAAATTCGAACTTTCTAATCTCGTGCAGTGTACAATACAGAAGTTTATGTGTTCTTCGTAAATGATTTGTAGTTTCCTGATCTTTACATACTGTAACGCAAGGTAGAACATTCAGTTTACAGACATTCATCAGCCGTTTTTATATAGACTTTTTTATACGAAGCAATACATAAAATAAGGTTGGTTATTCAGGGGAGGCGACCAACAGCTGAGGTCATTTGCACCATTTAGGATAGGTGGGTAATTGGGTAATGGTAGGAGTTTTCAGGAAACAGAGGAAGGGTGGAGAGAAACCCGGCGTCGGCATTAGCCTACTGTTAACGAACGGCGCCAAGGGGACCACGGCTTAACGTCCCATCCGACGGACGGAGTACTGAACTTGAAACTTAACACGATGCAATATTCAACGCCAAATTTACCCTGCAACACTCAAACGGGTCAATGACAAGCCTCATTTAAAAATACCTTTAACTAACTTGGCACACAGGCACATCTCCACAAGAGGATGAGAGTGCATATTGTATCGAATTTTTAAAGAAAATTTCTCCATTCAACGAAAACTTCCCATTAGGGATAAGATTGGTGTGATGGCTACAGTACTGACCCATCCCAAGGGCCCGGATTCGAATTACCGCCGTGGCAAAGATTTTTCGTCTCAACTAAAATGCTACGAGGAGAGTTCAAGCTCAGTACTCAATCCGTCGGAGTTGACATTATTCCCAAGACTCCCTGAGGCCTATCGTTAAGAATAAGCAACTGCAGACGTCGGGTTTCTCTCCGCCCTTCGTCTCTTTCTTGAAAAACACCCAACTTCACGCAATTACCCATCTCTCCTAAACAGAAAATTATAGAATTTGTCGGTCTTCTCCCATAACAACAGTAGCCATCGATAACGGTAGCGATAAGACAAAAGAAAGATCCGTGACATCCCGTCTATCCAGTCCACCGCTAATGGCCATATATGTCGGTTGCCTTACCCGAACAACCTCTGCTGAGAAAATTCACTGGTATTTCTCTTTTAATTCCTGCTGCTGTGTGATGAACCAATACCCTCCCAAGGTCTCACGGTATCCGCCATCTCGAAAACGCACGTAAGAATTATTCCAAGTTCAACAATAAACCTAAGCCAGCCACACAGTAGTTGTTTCCCCCACCCTTCTCACGATAACAACTCTCACATCACAATTTCTGACATCTCTGAGCGAAAAATGAACCTTCCCCGCGCACAGCGAGAGATTAAGAGGGTCAAGCGAGACATACCAGACTCGGCAGAGTGGATCCTTGCCCCGATGGCGCCCGCCTCAAGACAGGCGCCGACGTCGGCGCCCCCAGTACGCCCCGTGACGCGACCGATGGACCGCCAGAAGCCTCACGACGTGACTCCGTCCGCACCGCTCCGTCAAGGTCCACTCAGCGACACTCGAGAACGCTTTGGCCGCCTGGATCTCATTTCATTTCATCACAGGAAATCAATTCGTGGCGACGACCTCTCGAAGGGCAACGGGGGGAAGGGGACAGGTAGGGCGGCCATCGGAGGCGCCCCCGTATTGCGAAATAGGTTTGGAGTTCCCCCGGCGAGGGAAGGAGCTAATTAATTCTCGGACGAAAGATCCTCTCGGACGACGTGGTGGATGGGGAGTGGGGAGTATGGCAGAGATGCGGATGGGGGTTGGGAGTGGGGGGAACGAGGCGCGCGCGCTGATTGGACGATCGTCCGAGGGGGACAAGGGGGAGGGGGACTCGCGCCCATATCCCACGCTGCAATCGAGCCGACGTCCACCGATCTCCGGTTGAATTAGCATCGGATCCTCATTTCCTCCTACGCGCGACGGATAAGTGGACAGCCAATCGTGGATCCAGCGTCTCCCGAAGACGACAATCCTGCCACCTATCGATCGTATCCGAAGACAACGAGGAATAGATTCCGGCCCTCGCCCCAAGGAGCGGTCATCCGACACCCACCGGCTGTTCCTTCGCCCGCGGCGAGGGCATCTTCCTCGATCGCTACGGATGGCGAAAGCGGCGAATCTCAGGAGAGGACGCACCACCGGGTGAAGCAAGCAGAAGGAACCCCTATCGATGACAGGACACGCGGGCGTAACCCAGAAGCAGGACGTCACCCCCATTACCAGGGGCGAGATTTCAGCGCTTCCAACACCTATTTCTCGTCATCCCCCGAAACCAGCGCGCAAACAAGGATGTCATTTCAAGGAAAAAATTACGCAACGTTAAAGGGAGGGGAAGGGTTCGGGCCAATTCTTACGATACTTGATCGACAGGTAGGGTTCAGCCTTCCGTTGCGTTGGGAGTAAGATACAAATTAAATTCGTTCTTTCTCAAAAAACTGATGATGATACACATAACAATTAGTAGGTAATTATTAGTGTTGAGATTTAATATTACAGAGTTATAGGGGGGATTGGAGAGTGGTGAAAACAGTGGAAAATAACCGTTACGTAATATATAGATAGCCCAAAAAAACCATATCTACTGTCCACAACCTACATTAAAATACATGTCACCTCAACACTTTATGTCATCTTCAAGTAAGACGTCGAAGGATTAAATTAAAATGCACCAGTTGTACCGGCTACTTATTTCAATGTATGCTTGTACACAGCACGTTTCAACGCCGAATTGTCATCGTCATGTCTACAGGGATGTCGCGTTAGAGTTTAAGTACGTGTAGTGTACAAGTATACATTAAAATAAGTGGACAGTATTCGTGCATTTTAATTTAATCCTTGAATTGCTGTTCCACCAATAACGCCAGGTACGGTCGAATTTATAAGACGTTGAACATCTCGTTAGGGTACATACTTATGGAGAAAGAAATAGTGGTGGATAGATATTGGGGGAGGGGTACACAAGCGTGGGGGCCCAGGAGGATGGAATGGAGGGGGGGGGGGAGGGGGAGATCATAAGAGGCCTGAAAAGGAAAAAGTATTTCTAGGAAGGTAACGTGAGTTAGCCTATAATACCATTAGAAACCAAAAGAAAGGTTCGTCGCAGTTGAGCATCAGGGTTTCCATCTTATGCTGGATAATCGTATTGTTCTCAAGAGTCCCAATGATGTCCTTTTTCTTCCTGGTGGAATATTGGGATAGAGAAGTCAGAGCTGAGGGAGGCCTCTTATCAGGTTTATAACAATGAGCGACGAATTATTGATTTTAATCCAGCATAGCCTGTGTTCCGATTATCTCCATTAGCAATCCCAGTCATTATAACCAATTTAGACTGTTATGAAGCTACTGAAAACTATTTTGCAAACTGCATTTTTTATTGCATTGCTCAGGAATTTGAGGAGGGATATCCATCCCAAGAAGACTCCACTATCCACAAACCTACAGGGTTGGCGGAATACTTAGATTACACCGATATTGGAGTTATAATGATGCAACGTGCGTTGGATATAAGTTATTACCACCATAAAATGGCTGCATTCAAGCCCAAATTTTAAGCCTAAGGCGGCCTAAGGCAGACACCAATGAGTGCGCAGGTTTAAGATATACTTCCATTTATAAACAAAAATCTCCATGCGCTTTTAGATACCCATTTAATGTCTTGACATGTCTCACGGTAAATGTGCAGTACTTCAACTCTACACTGATTAAATCTCGCTTTGATATATGATGAAACATAATGCCATTGGCTCCCCAAGTATGCCCCGCTTCTCACTCTCCACTCGAAGCCTAAAAAAATGCGACCCTCGAGATAATTGGCCGCATGCAGCGCTAAAAGTAAGGTCGTCTCCAAAAATAGTGTAGGTAGGGAGTTGATTCATATTAAATATTTTTCTACCGGTTACGCTAGATTTTGACATAGTACCCCGACTCTTCCTTGTATTGCTATTACCTCCTCTCCTATGCATTTATATATTTGGGCGTGCAAACTACCTCTCTTGGTACTATTCTAAATATCTTAGCTTTTCCGTTCCTTTCCTCGCGAACCCAGCATTGTCCCTTCGATAACTGAGTTCTGCATCCCACTGCCCCAATTATCAATTCCTCATCTACCTCCTTATTTCCATCAACAACCTTTCCTCTGCATCCATGATCAACACTTCTTCATGTCCTTCCTTCCTCCCAACACACTTTTTCCACTCTCTTCCACGCTCACATTAGTCATTATCATCATCAGTCAGCAGTTCTAAGAATGCTTTGAAACAGCTCTCCATTCGATTCTCCCATCGGGTAAACTCAGCATAGTGATATAATTATTTTTTACATCATTTGAAACCTGTTCCATGCATCTCATCAGAGAGCTCTTTGCCAATCTTCCCGTTCACTTGCCCCACGACGATTGTCTTCATCAAGCCATCATGTCTCAAGATATGGCCGATTGTTGTCCCGTCTTCTTTTTAAAGCTTTCACAGACTTTTCCCCCCCTCTCTTCTTAAAGCTTCTTTGTTTGTCACTTGGCCGATCTATTTTACCTTCACCATACTCCGGTAGCACCACATACAAACGTTTCAACCCGTGACTTCCCTGCTGCTGTTATCGTCCAAGTCTCACTGCTATGAAAAAGCAAGCCCAGGATATATGCTCTCATGAAAGTTTTCCTTAATTCCCTGCTTGTATTTCCAGCTGTAAGTGGAATCTTCTTTTGGCAAAATGCCTTTTTCGTCTGGGCTATTCAACTAATTCATTCTTGCTTCGTCCATCGCTTGTTACTCGGCTTCCCAGACAAAAAATACTCTTTTACCTCCTCAATCTTTTGTTTCCTGGTTCAACGTTGTTCTTAGCCCCATTCTCCTACTGCATACCAAGCTCCGATTAGTATACCAATGAAAAAGTACTACCAGCAACCACACCGACCGGAACCCCAGCGATGCGGAAAATTTTCAACTTGTATCACAATATACGTAGCATGAACCTTAGTAGTCCTTTGACACCCAGGAATCTCAGTGGACATGTAGTCCATTGATATATATGAGCCACTGGGGCAGGGAATAATGTAGTCCGATCGGTAACAAATTCTAGCTCCGACTTTTATTCATGATATGGAAAAATTTTGAAGGGGGTCACGCCGGAAGCTTGGCACACGTATTCTATGGGAAAACTCGCCACGCATGTGTCCCCAGCCATCCGAACCGTCGAGTAGGGACTCGACATTCCGCATGAATATCGATACGTCCCATCTCCCAGACAAAAGTATCTTCGCTCGACAGTAAACAGGTAGAGGCTCTAGGCTTTAATCATGCGACGCCTCCCCCCTTCACCAAGAGGAGAGCTATCTGGGGTTCCAACCCTTCTTCCCCCGTACACCACACCCCAAGAAGGGCGACAAAAACAACAGCAACAACAGCCCCTTTCCCCTCTCCGTCGTCCGCAGACCCGTCAGTTTTGCTCGGGGGGATCCACCTGCGGCGGGCGGCCATCCCCGACTGCCGACGACAGGCCGCTTCATCGCCGTGCGCGCGATTCCCTTCTGCCGTATGAATTCGAATAACTTTCCGCGCCCCTCTGTGCCATTCGTCAATCACCCGTCACCGAAATGCCTCAGGTCCAGAGGAACAGCGTCCGCCGTCGAAAGGAGACTGCGAGATCGACCGTACTTTCTCCAGCCAGTGATGAGCACATAAAAACGTATTTTTTTAACTTAGCATTTTATTTCTATCAATAAAATAGTTCCCCTCCCCCACCAAAATCGTATTCTTCTGAAACATCTCAAATTTAAGATGAATTCACTCTTCCGTCAAAAGGATACTTGTAAGATATAAGTAATTATGGCAATTTTATAGAATGAAGTACACCATAATGCCAGGTTCCTTTTTAAATAATAATTTTGATGTTGCTTTAACAACAAAGTGGAAACACAATGGGACTTAGGAATCGACCGGAAAACTCTTACGAGTTGATCACAGCGCACTTGAATATGGCAATGAGATTAGCGTTTCTGGAAATTTCAAGATAGCATCGACTATTCGTTACAGGAAAAGGTAACGAAGTCACTTGAAAAGCCACAAAAAATAATACCACCTTCGTGAGGGACAAGCTACGACGGGAGGCATGACAGAGACCGAATCTGCTTCTGACTAGTGAATCTGTTTGCGGAATCCTCATTTCACCCGAAAAGTCATCTAAACGACTGATACGAGCCGCTTTGCTTTAGGTTTAGTCATTCCTCAGCGTCTTACCGGAAAGGATGGCCCTATTTCTCCGGACGAGTAGGCGCTGACCGGTGTAGAAAATGAAATTCGACATCTATAAGGATTTGCAAACATTTGTGTGAAAGACAAGATACTTACACCCCAACCGAACGGAATGCACGTCTGCATTATAGCAACCAATATCTACTACGAGTATATTAAATAGAAATGGCTCCAGCTCCAGACCAATGAGAATCAAACCAGAGGAATACGACATTCGACTAATGTGAAAGACAATCGAGTAGATGTGATTGCTAGTGTGCTGGCATCCCATCCCGAGGGCCCGGTTTCAAATCTCGGCAGTGGCAGAAACGTTTCATCGATATACCATTCCCTACTTGAGTACCTTGTGGAGGGCGGACTCCACCTAGGAGGAGTCGAAAGATAACGTTTAGAATTTGATTGATGAAGAACAGCACAGGACCACTAATACCGCGCATGATAAACAAACAACCCCTTCCAAGATCCACCCACCACAAATTCCTAGGTGTGGTGCCAAATCCTGGATCGACAATCGAAGTACAAGGAACACATGAAACAATGCACCCAAAAAGCATTTGTCGCTCGCCTGTCAGTTATCATACCGTCATCATCATCCTCACCGCGCGCGCATGCGACTTTTCCCTTCAGTGACCAGAGCCATTCTTCCCTATGTTTGCAAAATAATCGCTAGATCCCGGGGAAGTAGAGTAAAATTGGAGTTATTTCAAAACAAGTACATCACGGTACGGCTCGGCTATTCCTCACCCTCGGAATATAATTGATTTCTCTCGAATCCATGCCCGCACCACATAGAATTCGTACGCCAGACTCCACGCTGCCCGCTTGCGGGTCCATATACATTCATATCTACTTGAGTTGTCGTGACAGTATAGCCGTGAAGCGGCGAAGTTGATCGCGGCTCACGTGATCCCCACGTGCCTTGAGCTCGTCGGCTGATCCGGACTTCGGCCTGAGCGGAGAACGCCACGAGCGCAGAGGGACTAAGCACTTCTTCGGAGCCCAGATTCGCCGCCACTGAGATTCATTGCGAGAAGCGTGAAATTATGATGAGCTCAAAGAGTGCGAACTCGAGCAACGAGAAAGCGACCTCTCTCCGTTAGGGCGAGCGTCAATAAAAAAACCAATTACGGAGTGCTACTTACGGGATGCCTCGCTTAGTCTGTGACTAAATCAGCGGAAACTAAGTATACATCAATCTAAAACATTTTAAGGGCTGTAAACGTCTCCAAAAGCAATACAGAACTATTTGTTGGACTATAATAGGTGATGTAAGCCGTCACTTTTTGGAATCGATTCATTATTTAAATGAAAACTTTGACTATGTAATTCTATAAATTGTTTTATTTTGCAACGACCCGGGTTTCAGCCCCTGCCACACACCCTCGCGGTGGCTTGCAGGGTATTGCGTAGATGTAGATGTCAGCGTTCAACGACGTTCACCGGAAATTGACTTCGAACGGTGAAAACCGAGATCGTTTCAAAATGAAAAAATCTACTGAATTAAAAGTTCAAGTTTTCATTTTTTACACTTATCGGACATTACACATAACTTGAATTTTAGGCTAAGTGTTTTATTTCAGGAGATGCCGCCCTCTGAAAGGAAATAACATCAATCTTCATCGACACGTTACTCTGGTAGTCGCCGATAGAGCGTGTGGTATCGTCATGGGGAAAATAAAGAACTCAGTAAAACCTAAGAAAGCATCAATCTTAAAAATCTTGAGGGCTGTACAAGACTCCAATAGAAATACAGAACTATGTGATGGACATACTTAACTTTAGCTTTAGGCTAAGTATTTTGTGTTAGAAATTGCCGTCCTCAAAAGAAAACTACATCAATCTTCATCTACATCTACGTGTTACCTTACAAACCTTCGTAAGGGTGTGTGGTAGAGGGTGGTAGGTCACGAGCCATCTAATGCGTCATTGAAAAGATTTTTTTTGCCAAAATATATAAAGAAAATTACTTTAATTAGTCAGTCGACGGGGAAGTAACTATAAAAAGTAACAATAAATATGCTGCTTCGTATGGAGCAGAAAAATTGACAATCAGGAAGAAAGAGGTGAAATATTACATAGCGGAATACGAAATGTAACATTGGAGAAAAATGAAAGCAATTACAAGAAGTACCTATAAAATTTATGAACGAAGAGGTGTCAAGAAGAGTGAATGAAACAGAAACATAATAAGAATGACAAGAAAGAAGAAAGAAAACTGTTAAGGAAACAACATCCAGTTTGCAGAAATGAATTATACACAGGGAAAGATCAAAGGTGAAGAGAGGAAGACAAAGATATAATACGTAAACTGGGATAATTGTGGGCAGAAATAACGACAGCGCAATTCCGGACGTACGGGAATAGTGCAGGCACAACCTGTTCAAGGACAGATCCACCAATGATGATGATCTGTCAAGCGGGAAGCAACGTCAGCTGCATCAAAGCTTATAGGTGATAGGTTTAAACATCAATCTTGAACCCATTCTTGGAAATTATAATTAATTAGAAAGCGGCTCAGGGACGCCATCTTCATAAAAAAAACGCAATAATATGATAGCTACTACGTGGTAAATCTGCACGTGAGCAAAGTACGTCCTCCAATTCCCCTAATCCAACATGCTGCGAGGCACTCATGATCGAGACAAAATCATAAAATTATCCTTTTTATGAGATTTCCATAAATGTACCTTCATAAATTGTGTAATCAAACATCCATAGTGTCGACAATACAAGAGAGTCGTAAATGTACCAAAGTTGAACCGCAATCGGAAGGATTACAGTTGAAATCAGAAGAAGCGACCGAATACTAAGGTCATTTTCTTAATTGAAGGGCACAACAATTAAATTCACTCGGGGATTTTTAAAGGGTTAAAGGATTTAATTTGAGGAAGAAGAGATAGAAAGTTTCTGAATGACGTCGGAATAGTCTGACCTAAATGAAACATCAACTCAACGGAAGGAGTATTGGTCGGAACACTTAATTTTTATTTGAGTTGTGAGCGCACAAATGAAATCAAAGTGAAGTGAAGAAAAGAATATCTGAAAGAGTTCCTAGTTTAACGTTGGTTTTGGCCTCTTCTGTTATGAAAACAAAACTTGAGGAGGGAAAAGAGTATTTTTACCTGGAAGACGAGTAATGAGCGATGGATGAAGCAAGAAAGTAAGTCAGTAGATTAGCCTAGGCTAAGAGGGCATTTTAACAAAAGAATCTACTTGCAGCTGGGAATACAAGCGTAGAAGTGAGGAAAACATTCACCAGAATTTACAGCTGGAGCATGTTTCTTTATGGTATTGAGGCATGGACGATAACAGCAGCAGAGAAGCCAAGGGTGAAAGCATTCGAAATGTGATTCCTCAGAAGGATGATGAAGATTACATGGATCGACCGAATGAGTAACGATGGAGTCCTCAGAAGAGTGGTAGACAAGAAAAGTGTTCTGAAAACCCTACGAAGACAACTAAGGGACAACTTAATCGGCCGCATCATGAGACATGATGGCCTGATGAAGACAATCGACAAAGGATACGTGTGAGGGAAGAACGGGTGAGGAAGGCCACGTATGAGATACTTCGAACAAGTAATGAAGGTTGTGAAAGAGAAGAAATAGGTAAATATGAACAGATTAGCTGATAGGAGAATTGAGTGAAGAGCTGCGTTAAACCAATCTCAGGGTTATATATGATCTCGTTCTTTCTCGGCGAATGATTCTCGCAATCTCAGGGTTGTTGACTGATTACCATTATTATGATGAATGAGTGCAGTTCATTACACGCAAGGGAAAGTAATATACCTATGAGCTGTTTTTAAATGAATGCACATAATTCCCTGTAATAGAAAGACACAGTCTCCTATTCGTCAAACAAAAGTGATCTATGCTTCCCTCTTGGCTCTACTCTACTACTTCAAAATAGCCATCAAAAGTCTACTCAAAAAGGTAAAGATATACGATTAATTGAGTGAAAATTAATGCTACCTCATCAATAAATATAAACGAATTCCTAAGGCTATCAAGGGAAATATAAATACATTTAATTCCCCTGGGAGTTAATTTTATTCCTAACAGTTGGTTAGAATTTAACATATACAAACTACACATTTAGCGCCAGGTGCCTACTAAGATGGCCGATTTTGGAATCTCAACTCAACTGCGATACCAACTCTAGCACACACTAAGCTCCTTGACCTAAACAAGATCAGTATTTATCCTTTTACTATGTTGCCCACTATGATTCAGAAATATTGGGGGAAGGAAGACATTTGAATGTATTCGCACGGCGAAATCTCTCTAATCTTATTTTTCTCATTGGATCGAGTGAAATATGCGAGTGTTCTCTAAACATTGTTAGTGTTCTAATGTCATCGGAAAAGAGATCGGTCTTAAATTCGCTTAAAATATTCAGACTAAACTTTACCTAGGGTCCAATAGTAATACCTTTAGAGTTACAATAAGAGACCAAACAGTTATCATGTCGACCTTAAGAAAATAAATAATTCATAAATATTCTCTGGGTACGTTCGTTACTCCATTATCAAGCCTACATCGTACGGATCCCATATGCTACAGGCGCAAAATGAGACCCAACAAGAGAAAGTAGCATTTTTCTCTTACTTTCTCATCACATTTTCCTAGAAGGCTTCTGACGAATCCTAATCGACGTTTCACAAGGTCATTCATTTTCCGGATACTTTCCCCTCACGAAATGTCTTCCTTGATGATGACGCCAAGGTATTACTTCTTTCCTATACGACATATACTTTTCAGATGCTGAAAGTACTTCGAGAGTATTACTTCTTCTTCTTCTTGCTTTATCCTACGCTTTCAGCCTGTTCTTTAGCACACCAACTTTCCACATTTTCCTCGGATTCCAATTCTTCTTTTTCCACACGGGATATTACCTCTATATATATTTACTATTCTATCGTTATCTATCCTGTCTATTTGGATATTCCATTCTGTTCTCCTGTAGTTAAACGATTCTCCAATCGCTTCTATTTTGTAATCCTCTCTCATTTTTTCCCTGCTCTATCTCCTTACGTTTTGTTCTTGACTTTTCTTCTTTCATTTCAGCAGCATTCACATGCTGTTTTTTCACTTTTGATTCCTTGTTCCTGCTTAACATGTAATAAATGATGTTATTATAGAGCCATACATTCTTGTACTCGTGCCCTGTCTTAAATGCTTATTATTCCATATGCTATGAGTTCAACAGCCGGCAATTTTATTTGCTTTTTCTTTCCCTTCTATTATTCTGCTTATCATGTAATTACTAATGTTATTATATACTCGTAAATTATTGTACTTGTGTCCTGTCTTAAATGTTTATTATTCCACATGCTATATGTTTAACATCAGGCAATTTTATTGCTTTTTCTTTTCCTTCTTTTTTTCCAATTAGGACATTCCTTTGCTCGTCACAGCTGTACTAAATACTTGAATTTAATTACCTGTTCCATTAATTTGTTATATACTGCTAACTAACATCTTTACAGGAATGGAGAGTAGTATTCTTTCTCCAAATTCCACGACCACGCATTGTTTCCAAACAGTTATGGATGGTAGTGCGCTTCTGTAGCAGCGAATTTTTAAAAGTAGCTGAAGCTATAAGTAAAATGTTTTTGAAGTGGCTGTCAATGTATCACCGATAGAAATTTCAGTAGCTTGTAGCTATTCTCAACAATTTATTTTCAGCTACTTTTCCAATTCACTCTTAAACCACAAAACCAAGAATCGCCGGTATTGAACTTAAAAAAAATTTCAGCTCAACTTAAACTTATTAGTTTAAGAAGTGGTTCCAACCACCACCAACTCTCCTGTTACCAACTCTCCTATTTTGAGGGTATATATAGAAAGTATCAGAGAGATTCTTCTCATGAAAACCTCTCACGTAGCTAATAATTTTTTTCAGCATGCAGCTAAGAGAGTAACTGCTCATTTTTTTAGAAAGTTCTTTTTTGTAGCAGACCCGACCCTGCGTCATATTTATTTCAAGCAACAAAGTACGTCATATTTTTTTCATTTTCCTCTATCTCCTTTGATAGCGTCTGATTACCATCGCTCTCACGAATGTCCCTACACTAAAGCTCCATCGACAAAAATGCGGAGCTTACCATTAACTACGGCATTTACGACACAGTGGAAGAATGCGAGGCAGGAGAGGGCAGATGAGGGATGGGAGGAAGGGGCAAGGCCGCGAAGGGAGGAAGCGGGCGGGAAGATCACGAGTCTCGCGAAGAAGAGGAGGCAACTTGTGTGAAGCAGTACCCACAAGAAGGAGATCGAAGCGAAAGTTATGCTCAAAGCATTAATTAATAGTGGAAAAAATTGGCGAAACTCGGTGGGGTAGCCAATAAGATATCCTTTTCGCGTTGTGAAGAGAAACTCGGCCTCTTGTAAATTTTACTAGAAATATTTTATTGCATGCAGTCCGTTTTCCAACACTTAGATTTTATGTAAGTTTCGAAACACAGGTAGTGAAAAAAATACGCACCGTGAAATTAAAAAAGGGACCGAGTTTCTTTTTAAAACTTTATGGAGTTCCACCAACGGAAGCCCGAGACCGTTAATTTAATAAAGCTTTTGTTTTTACAAATTAGAGAAGGGGGCTGTGAAAAGGGTGAGCGTTTGAGTTACCATAAACGAACTTCGATATTTCTAATTCCCTCCGTTCTCAATAGTTGATTTAAGTTGTTAAATGGTAAATTAATTTTGCGATAAAAACATGCTTGATACTAGAATTAAGAAAGAAAAGCTCTCCACGTTTTAATTTTTAGCTTATGTTACGGTAGCGACAACGCTAAATAAGGGTTCATGATCCCGCCTCTAGTGTCAAGATCTGCACGCTGCGCTACCGCGCCAGGTTGTCCCCAAGGGGCCACCCAGGACACCATTATAATCTCGAGCACCCACCTGGCCACCATGGTGCCCTTGCACCAAGCCGCGTCCCCCTGCACGATCGGGTCTCACGTGGGAGAGACTTCATGGGTCGATCCAACACTCGGCAGGCGCCGCCGCCGCCGCCCCTGCAAGACATAAGACAAAGCCGGCGTGAGTTGCGGGCAGCCACCTTCTGGAAGACACGCAACCGCCAACCCAGACTCGTCACCGTGCTTGTTTGGCATGTACCCCTACCCTTTGACTTAAGGATCGGATGCCTTTCCGGGAATCCTATGACGTCACCAATTTAACTCATCTCGCCTCCTCGATCTGGACCAGCTGTAGACAAAGTAGCGTTTTTGTTCATTTGACATTTCATAAAAAACTGTTCATTAGCGCGATTTTTTTTCAACATTTGTGAACCAAGTTTCAGTGTCTGTTTTATTTCGTATTTTATTTCTTCCGGAAAAAATGATTTATTTTACATCTATAACAACCACAGATTCAGTAATTGTTTCAATTGTCATAATATTTCTTTCGAAAAACGCCTTCTGTCATCGTTTCTAAAATAATAGTCTTATTAATCTTCCACAAGTATTTTGGTAGCACGATGCGTTTCACCACACTGTGGCATAATCATGTGCAAGGACGTGGAAAGACGATTTTAAGTCCGATACCAAAAGCACGATTTGTTTAAGCAAAACAAATCAAATTTATGCACGATTGCCTCAGCTAAAATTGCCATTGACATGGTTTCTCACATTCAGTGTGGCAGCTATTTCCGTTGTTTACCATTTTATCGTATTTCATTGTCACGCATGTTTTGGACCAGTATTTTGCCACCACTGGGAAACACAACTTTGTTTCATCTAAAATTTGGAAAAATGCGCCTAAACGAAAATATTGTACCAAAATAGTTGCAGCCAAATTAGATCACGGAACATCGGCTTAAATCAGCTTCTATCAGTAAAATCGATTGTGATGCACTATAGACAGAGTGGAGGGTCCCACCTTCTATTGCATTAGGAAAAAGCTACATAGTAAATTCATTCTTTGTTCAAGTAATAAGGATAGTACAAATGATAATTAGTGAATAAATAAAAGTGTTAAGAAAAAATTGCAAATTTCACGTCTGTACCCGCACTTAAAAGTGCTTTCGACCGTGAGTAAATATACAAGGACGGGAAGGGTGAAGAGAAACGCGGCGGAGGCATTAGGCTGCTCTCAACCAAGGGGACCGCGCTTTAATGTCTCACCCGACGTACGGAGAAATGAACTCGAAGTGGTTCTCACAAAGCTACCAGGTAGGGATCAGTTGAAAAATAAAAAAATGAATATGAATCAGAAATAAATAAGCAATTTCATGGGTGCTTTCAAGTCTGTTTCCGCACTAATAGGCGCTTCAGACCGGGAGGAAAGGTATAAGGGCAATTTTTAAAGAATGTCCGTTTCGTCATTCACAAAGAGTTCATTACATTATCGTTACGTAATTTACCGGGGATCTCAGGGGAATGTTTGTTGAATATAGTGTTTTAGGGGGGGGAAAGGGGGGGCAAAAAGTGGAAAATTAGTGTTACGTAATATATGGATGGCCCCTTTGACATAAATTGCGCAAACGACCTCATCTGTTTGCCTCTCCCCCGAATAACATACACGATTTTCACGCCATCTTTCGGCCTGTTTTCGCACCATCTCAGCCAAAATAATGCTCTCGACAAGGCTTCACTTGTTGCGCCCCTGGAGCGTTGAACAATGGTTCAGCGCCGGGCTGACTCTTCAGTTTTCCCACCCAAATACCCTTTAAGCTGTTTTCTTTATCATTCGAAGGCATCGACCTTTAACACCATCGCTCACCTCATTTCATATACCCTTAGTTCGCGATCCTTTCATATAGCCTTATTTCCTTCGGCATTTCGACCTTCTTTCCAAATTCCTTTACGATGAAGATATTAATTAAAAGAAAACTAAAATCACGAAATCCTCGAAGCGAAAGAAGGAAAAAACTCGACATTAATGTCCGAGTGCATCTACGAGAACGGGTGGAACAATTTTGTTACTTGTGCGGCACATTGGAAGAGGGCGGGCACAGAAGTGATGATGCTCGGAGAATAAAATCGTTGCCTAAGCAGCAGATTGCCAACAGAGGAGAACTTATTAGTTGAGCCGACTTGTAAAGAGAAGAATAAATCAATCTTCTTTGGATGTGGATACTGGTCAAATATTTAAGCTTGAATTTCCGTAGCCTACTTTTCGTTACGTTTTATTAACATCTTCAGGACTTCGGAAACTGTTTGATAGCTTATTATTCAAGTGGTCAAGGTAATAACAGTTTACCCGTAAAGAGAAGGTTAGCGAAGAGTTTGGAGGGGTCGTGGCTTTGTGTAGATATGAGATAAGGACTCCAATAAGAGATGGCGAGACGTGATGAGAAGATTTAGAATGTGAGTGTGGAGGAGAATGGAAATAAGTGCTGTGGACGGAAGGAAGACGAGTGAATAAGCGATGAGCTTGGTGGGAATTAGGCAGATGAAACATGCACTTAGGGAGAATAGAATACTGTAGGCCGTTATCGAAAATAGAAAGCAGGGTGCACGAGGAAGAGGAAGAAAGAGGAAATACGGATAGTGTGAAGAGGGGTGAATAATAATGATAATATTAAGAGGAACGGGTTGTTGTGAGACTAGAGTACAGGATTCCCACCCCGAGGGCCCGGGTTTGAATCCCGGTAATGGCAGATTTTTAGTGAAATATCGATCCCTTCTTGAGTGCTGAGTAGAAAGTCTTTCTAGTTCAGCACTCCGTCCGTCGGATGGGACGTTAAACCATTACCGTGCCTTTCGTTAAAAGAAGGCTAATGTTAACGCCGTGTTTCAATCCACTCTTCCTCCCTTCCCTGAAAAAGCCTACCTATACTCTTTTCTAATAGGAGAAAATGGCCTCAATTGTCGCCCGCCTCCCCATACAACATAAACACAATGTTAAAAATAAAAGGTTTCTATCGGGGCGAGATTTAGGTAAATACTGTCACTTTTGGCAAATATCCAGTGTAAAATATGTTTAAATATACTAATGTGCATCTTTGATAGAGCGTAAGGGAATACAAAAGAAAAACACGCTTGGCTACAACGAGATATAGATAAGACGGATCAAAAGACGGCGAATTTCCTCTAAAATATTTTGTGGAAAATTGCCTTGTTATAGTCAAAATGAACCCAGCCCCATCACATCCCGCCGAATACATCCTTATTCTCACGTGATACAGACTTACATAAATAGACTTGCCATATAAGAACAAATACACACCGCGCCGATTTGAAGAGAAAATTAGCGTAGGGAAGGAGCAGTCCAATAAAAGAAATGCAGAGAAATGTAGGGGCACCCCACGATAACCTACCAGACCCGTAGTTTCCACACATGCACTCCCACATTAGCTCTTGATTATCAACCAGTTCCACATTCAACAATCCAAAGGGGTAATTTCACTCTTGTTTCCGGAGGACGTCGGTACACATGAGAAATAACCGAGAATACAGGAAGTTATCAATCAGATTACACAATATTTAGGCTCAGATTGAGAAACAGTATCATCATGAAGCACAATGTCTGTGGAAGAGGTGCAGATTTCGATCAACGCTTGGAAGTGATGTAGGTATTTTTTGATTCCAAAGGATAACTTGCGGGAAACGCTTGGAAGTGATGTAGGTATTTTTTGATTCCAAAGGATAACTTGCGGGAAAATTGAATACAGGAGCGTTAACGGAGTGTAACAGAGAAAAAAGGAAGAGTAGTGAGTTGAGGGCCTTGTAACTGAGAACAATGAATGGGGAGACGTAAAGGCAGACAGCCAACATACCATGGTAAAATTGAAAAGGTATAGAAGATTGAATTTAATATGTTAATGTGAATTCATGTAAGTAATTCATGCATGCATCAGGAAATACATATCTAAGAAATACCTGACTGATCAATGACTATTATATATAGAGACTAGCAATTTGTTTCACATGTCTCGTGAATGTATATCCAACATGTTTCCTTAGAGTAATAAAACTGTACCACTTAGTTACGTGCAAGCAGTGCATACACGATCCACTAGTAGTATTTTTGAATACCTACATCACAGTAAGTTTTTATGAATTCTATTTTCACTAAAACTGCATGCACGGTGATGGTTTCCCCGAGCCACACACCTTACTGGTGGCTTATAAAGTATTACTAGAGCAAAAGTGTAAGAGCTAAAAGCGGATGGCAAAAACAGCAGGAGGAATATTTGAATCAATTAACATGAAAAAGATCAGAACCCTTTGATAAATGAAGAAATTACTTTTAAAAAGAGAGAAGAAAGTGGGTGGATGCAGAAAGTAAAAAAGTAACTATCCCTGAGTAAGGAAGCAGAAAAATTAAAATGAACAATGTACTTGAACGAGACGAATACGTCTAAGGAGGAATCGTGGAACGGGAATTCAGATGAAATTGGAAATTTATCTAAGGAGAAAGGGACGCACACTACAGTAAAGTCCAATATAGGAAATTAATTTAACCATACAAAGACAGCCTGGGTCCAGGAATAGTCAATTGTGACATTGAGAAAGTATTGTAGGAAGTGAGGACGACATGGAATAAAGAAGGAAATTATCCGAGGACAAATGCCTAAGAGTTTAGGGAAGACTAGCGAGCAAAGATTACATCGAGCAATACGTAGAAAGGATTTTGGCCAGAGGCCTTCAAAACTAGAGTATTTATCTCTCTCCTTAAAATAGGAAGATAAAAATTTGCAAATACTATGGTCTAAAAAGTTTGATTTTGTAGCATAAACTTCTATTAATAATCTGCACAAAAGGCTGAGGAGGTATAATGAGTTTCAATGGTTTATAACTGAGGAATTTAGGATGGGAAGAATGAACTTAAATACCACACCATTGATGAGGAAATTAGTAAAAAGGAAATATAACTAAAAGCAGCTTTTTTTTATGTTTCGTTGAATTCAAAACTACGTTTGGCCGAGGGTGGTAGGTCACTAGCCGTGAAAAAGACGTCTCGCACAAAAAAATGAAGACAAATAAAACCTTGGGAATCAATAATGAAGTATGAGTCGTAATTCAAGAAAAGGATTGGTTTGATTTGCAGTCGTGCACTGCCCATGGCATAAACGAATCCTTTTATCTTTCGGTCTTACAGTGATCTCCCTAAAGTTGTAACTTCATTCATTCCTACTAATGTAACATGGGGGCTGGAAGATGCCTGTAGTGTGAGCTATGGACTCTTGAGATTCGACTTTTTTAAGAAACTTTTATCTTGCGAGCGACCTTCTATGGTTTCCCAACCAAGCCATTCCAATAGCCGAGTGACCCTTTCTGTAAAATCAAGGGAATCCGTTTCAAAACGAGCTGCTTACCTTTAGATCTTTTTCAGTTTCCAAGTCAATATTTTTATTCGTAGGATCCCAAATTCTTGATGTATCCTCTAAATGAGACCTAACCAGTTAATTATAACACCTCTCTTTCTTAGAGAAAACCACAAACTTAATAAATTTAACAAGATTTCTCATAATCACGACCGGTTTCATTGAACAGTCGACATAGCCAGGCCACCCGTTTTCTGATAAACATAAAGTTCCACCAAGTACAGCCTGAAACCATATCTCTTTTCCTCCATCGCTCAAACATTTTGCCGCGATTCGTTCAATATATCCTAATCACTTCAAGGCCGTACCATAACTATGTTGAATAGCCTAACATGGCAGATGAAACTTTTTCACCTCAGTAAGATAAAAATTTGTTCATCGAAAGTATCCAAAATGCCACAAAAAACCCAGGATTGTCCTAAACGGTAAAGTAAACCTGAACTTCCTTCTCCATTTTTTAAAGGATAAATGCTCCATTAATTATTATGAACCAATCCAAAATCGATGAACTTAAAATTAGGAGAACATCAGTTGGTACAGGTAGAGCAACCTTGTTTCATTGAGAAGCATAGTGGGCGAAGATGGCAGTAAGAGTGGTAGGAGAAAGATCGCTTTGGACTAAGCAGTCGTTTTCTAACACTAGAGCACGTATAACAGGAACTATTGGTGAAGAGATAGAAAGGCAGCGTGGCTTTGCATGGATAGATATCGGAGATATACTTTGGGGAAAGATGACGAAAAAATATCGGAAGCTTCATAAAAATTGTGCATGAGAATGGAGAAAGTGCTATGGACGGAGAGGCAAACTTATAAAGAGGCATTGAACATGATGAGAGGGGAGAGAAGATAGCCGGCAGATATTAGTGTAGGTGAATGTAACAGGTACTTAAGAGCAATGGTATTCTAAAAGATCAAATGCCAAATGGAATGCTAAAACGCTATGGAAGGCAGAGTGCTGAGCAAATGCATAATATGGGGAGAAGTTCGCATTTAGGATGGGTTCTGAAGGCCGTTATTGAAAGAAGCATGCTGGGACATCGATGGAGAGGTAGAAACAGAACATATAATATTTGAAATGGTACGAAGAGGCAAGAAATACGCTGATCTGAAGGGAGAAACAGCATAGGGAAGGAGTCACTATGAAAAAGCAATGCACAAAAGAATGGGGGAACTAGATGAAAACCTGCCATAATCGGTGGAAAACTATCAATCAAATTGATCCAAATCAATACAAAAGCATGCTGATTTCTAGTCCCAACGAACGTCAACCAACAATCCTAAAATATTATTATAATAATAAGCAATAATATTCGATGTGCGCCATTTCTTCACGTACACTAAATCATACCACACCTCCATCTCAATGATAAGTCTTACCCCACAATACTTTTAGTACTTCACCTCCTCGCTTTTTATAGATTTTACGCAAATGCTACTCTATCAAAGCATATAAAACCCATTAGATTTTGAAAAAGAGCAAATCACTCAATACTATTGCTATGCAAGCATGTATGTATTACACATACCTGTAAAATTAGTATTGAAAACACCGACCAAAAATATCTTACCTCCTGAAATTCAATTAACAGCAAGTTAAAAAAAATATTTAGTTGAAAACTGGTCACCGCTTTTACTTCCATGCGCAGCACTCCGTCCGTCAGAGGAGTCGTAAAAACTTTGGGCCCTTGGCGCTTTTCGTTTAGAGCATGCAATCAAAACGGCGAGTTTCTCTCCGCTCTTCCTCCGTTTTCGGAGCAATACCTTATCATACCTCACTTCCCACCTATTCTGAAGAAAAAACCTCCACTGGCCGTAATTTATTTACGCACCAGACGATAAGAGGAGTGAAAGTGTGAAGAGGCGAAAAAATTAATCACACAATACTCGTCCAGATTCCAGATAGACAAATAGAGAGCCGCAAAATAATGAATACACTGTGTATCTCTTTATATGCGGTCGTTAACGGATAATTTGCATTATCCACCAGGAACAATAGCAAATTGCAATCTATACCCAATAACAGGTCCTCTCCCTGAATTAAAAGGCGAAGGTAAGGATGCCACTGAATACATGGGGCTCTCAAATTCACTCCTGAGGTTGTTCACGGGAAACCAATTCCACGCCAGGAAGAGCCTCAAACGACAAAATCATCAGCCAGTGATACCTTATCGCGTCCAGACGTGGACTCGAAAAAGTTCACTTTACGGTAATGTAGCACAATCACTGTAAATAACACTCACATCAATGTACGCCCACACCCAAGTATCTACGAAGCGGTAAAAACAAGACCCGCTGTGGGGAATCACTCACTCGACGTATGGTCGAAACGAGTGCAATCAAATATTCACTGGCTGAGGCCTAAATTAAGTGAAAAAGAGGCATGAGAGGAGGAGGTAGAAAGATTATATGCTATGCGTGTGGCGAGTAAACGTATTTCGGCCACAAGGTGACCTTCATCAGCGCACCGAAAGAAGATAAACTTGCGTGGCTAAGGTTGAAGTCTATAGAAGAAAGTATGAAGAAAGTAGAAGAAAGTATTTCGGGTCTGTTTGTGAGTCTGGAGCCAACCGGGGGAGAAATGTTAATACTCTACCGAGTATTACTAAATATTTCGCCCTCAAAAGCTGAGCCCTCTCTCTCCCAGACAGTTTGGCGCGTAAAACTTATACCGCCAATGGCGTGTCTTCTCTTCTTTGATAAATATTGTTAGGCCATAGGTATAGCTACTTCTATTTATTCGATCACCGATCCTTGATGACGCAAAATTACCTAAGCTGTCGGTCTCTTCCCCCGTATAACTACTGCCACTGCTGGAAAAACACTCAGGCCATCACTGCCCCCAAATCCCCCGGCACTTTGCTCCAAACCACCGCTCGCGTCGCTACTTGTTCCCGTGTCCCGGAGCGCGGTATAAAACCTGAGTTAATCTAATTATCTGGATGGAATGGGGCTTCACCGCGGTGGGGCGAAAAAGCCTCGAGTAGTAGAAGCAGAATTAGGTTTCAAGGTGCTCCAACTGCTAAGATTATATCGCACCATCTAACCTGAGGTAATCCAGGAATGAATCAAATAAAAACATAACAACAACACCGGAAGCGGAATTCGAACCCACGATATTTGGGATGACAGGTTATGAAGTGTTACCGACCTGAATATCGTGGCCGGTGACGAGGTCACGAGGGCGGTTCCTTTCTTTCGGGAAATGACCTAAGGATCGGATTTGTCGTGTTGGCTCGAGTAGGTACTGGCTTCCTTCACCAAGGGCCCAGCTTAAAAATCGGCCGGTGGCAGAGTTTAATATGCCGATCCCCATTTTATTGCTGCGTGTAGGGTACTTCGTTTTCAGTACTCCGTCCGTCGAGTGGTCCGTTAAGCCATGGACCCCTTGGTGTCTTTCGTTGAGAGCGGACTAATGCCAACGCCGTGTTTCACTTGACCCTTCCTCCGTTTCCCTAAAAAACCTACCTCTACCAAACCACCTTTATGACGCAAGTATCTAATGCTCTAACCCGAATGACGATACCTCTCTCCTCCCAAGCCAGTACAGATACAATTTCCACCTCGCTACACAATCGATAGGGTAAAATAGCAGGATTTTCAGACTTAGCGGGCGAAACAATTAATCCATAACATGTACGATCAGTTATTTACTGAATGAACACCCCTGACAAACATTGAGTGCTTCTCAATGCGGCCAATTCTCCGTAACCTCATGAACGTAACCTTATGATACGTAGATATTGTTGGCCGCGAAGCTTCGCGGCTCACACCTTTTCTTCGCGGATTTGTGTATGAGATCACACGATACTAGATCTTGCACAAGGCCTCCCGGGCTGGCCAGCGTTTATGACGAGGACAGAGCCCAGCGAAGTCGTAGCTGTCCTTGGAGCACGCGCACGACTTTGCGCCAGTTCCGTGCAGCGTGTTGCCGTGGCGATGACAACGGAAGATCGCACTGCGTGGGCACGAAAGTGGACGAGGTATTCTTCGATGAATTCTCGATTAGGGCGGGAGCATAAACCACAACAGTGCTGCGGGAATTATGAAATCAAGGATCCAGGAAAGTTTACAGACGATGGCGCATGGCACCCAGAAGGCTGCATCTATATCGCGTGACATTCACTTATCATCCAGAGTGCACGGAATCACTCGAGATGAAGTCCCGCCCGACTTTCGCCCTCGACTTTCGACACTGCTATTCCTTTAAGCACCGGGAGACGAAGCTCGTACTCCCCACTCCAAGGCTCCGCGATTAGAGGTCGAAGAGGATTAGAGGGTGACAAGGGCAGCCCCCGGGGGCGGGGCGGCGGAACGCGAGCCTATCGTGGACGGAACACGTACGGGCTGGACACGTAAGGGGCAGCCCCAACACGATGGTCGCGGGTTCGAACCTATGGCCAACCGACGGGGGCGTCTCCCATTCATTGGGAAGGCTCTCTCACCGTGGAAGGCCCTGCTGGGGGCGGCCCCTTGCCACTGCAGCCCCTGGCGAAGTCGAACTCTCCTCTCCACTCCCTCCGGAATCAACGCCGCGAAGGAAGAACCGCCTCCCACCGCTGCCCACTCGTGGTCGTCGCGAGACGGGCCTCTCCGCCCGAGCGGCCGCCGACAGGGAGACTGCCGCTGCCGCAGGACGGAGGACGCCCCCGGCGCTCGGAGAGGGAATTGTGGTGCGGGGAAGCGGGGGCGACACACGCACGATCGCATGCAGCGGCAGCATATTCTAGGAGGGGAGCAGGGGGGGGGGGGGGCGTCCTAAAGGGATTTGCAGAGCGAGGGCTTCCCCCTTCTCCCTTGGCGTACGGCGCCTCCCTCTCTCTCTCTACCGGGGAAGGCGGAAGAGGGACCGAAAGACACCGGCAGAGGGAACAGGGATCGAACCACAGAACCAACCCTGACGAAAATCGTCTCCGGTCTCACCTCAACCAATTCGGTATTCGGAGCTACCCGGAGATCCTGCATTAGAGGTGTATCCAATCCGGAATGTTGGCAGTCCTGACGCGGGGTGGGGAGGTCTTCTATGCTTACGCTATCTCCCCTCTCTCCCTCGCCTCCCGTGACCCTCCCTCCTTCCCGATAACCTCTCAGCCCCCTTCCCTCCCACACTCCGACCTTGGGAGGAACACGAGAGAGCGCAGATGAGTGCTTTCCTAGTCGAGCGGCAAATAGTTCGCCCGCCGTCCAACGGGGAGCAGCAGCATCGGAGGGGGCACCGTGTGGAGGGAGGGGGCAGATTGCAGCACAGCGGTTGCATAACGAGTGGTGCACGTGCATCGGAGTGGGAGGAGGGCGGAAAGCGCGCATCTCTCGGGAGAGTCGGGGGGCAGGCGCCTCCCTCCGAGGAGCAGACCGCGGTGTCACCGCTGGGGGCGGAGGTCAGTGAGGGGGCCACACCTCCCTCAGCCGGGTGGGGTCCACCCGGTCAAATACTCAAGAGCACTGACGTGAGGTGTCGTGAGACGTAATACGAGAGCTTTGACTCAAGGCCTGCAAGTCACCATAACATCATAATATTTGTATAGGTTGACGGAGGGGGCTATTCGTATTCATCCTACTACACCTACTAATTTCTACCTATAAATAAAGGACAGCAGAAAGGGTAATAAAGGGCATCAGCTCGTAGCAGAAAGTCGAGAGGTCCAGCAAGCATCCCTGACCACAATGGACCAAGTTCTTCAAGAATATAATATGAGCATCAACAAGAAGAAAACTAGAATCCTAGTGTGCGGAAGAGAGAAGCTCAGGGCAAATAATATCACAATTCGAGGAGTTAAATTGGAAAAAGTGGAGAACTTCACCTACCTCGCCAGCACTATAACTTGGGATGGAAGAAGCTCGACGGACATCGAGCGCAGCATAGCACGAGCTAAAGAGGCGTTTATGAAGACGACAAAACTACTGTGCTCAAAGAACCTACGGCTGCAAACAAGGAAGCACTTCATCAAAACATTCGTATGGAGCGTGGCACTCTATGGATCAGAGACGTGGAACATCTGGAGAGCAGACCAACGAAGAATTGAAGCCTTCGAAACATGGTGCTGGAGGCGAATGTTGAAGATTAAATGGACAGATAAAGTGAGGAACGAAGAGGTCTACAAAAGAACAGATCAAGAAAGGAGAATATGGAAAACCCTACGGCAATGAAGAACCAGATGGATTTGATCCATCTGGTTCTTCATTACCATTATTCATCTAATCCTTCCCAACTACGCCCATTCTGTCTTCATTGACACCCATTGGAGGTAGCATGCGTATGCTGCCTCCACTATATTCTAGCCTCCATGGTTTCGACTACCATTGCTGCCGCGAGACTACTTGCATAAATAAATAATAATATCCCACTCTTTCTTCAATTACATATCAAACAAAACGCTCAATTATTTCAACGTCAACAACATACTTATCTCCGACACTGCAAGTGAGCCATCTTCCTTGGCCATGAACTTCGTTAAATAGCCTGGTGAAAGTTATAGATTAACCTCAGAATGAGTGATTTTCTAAAATTACATTTCTACAAGTTACAAGTTTCTACATTCTTTTAAATCAACGGAACTTTAATAAACATCCCATGGCCGAGTAACGGACTGTATAGTATCTCCAACAATGGCGACATTATAGACGTCTTTAAATAGCGTTGCCAACAAACAAAACTCAGGGTTAGCCACGCTCTCGTATCGTTTTTAGATCTACAGATGTCAGTACCTGTAACCCGCACATCATAAGCAGTTCTGACAAGTTAAACCACATTCTATCACTTTCAAAAAGTTTTCGATTATGCCTACCTACAATTATTTCTAGGTAAAATGGGATTATAAAATATTTAAGTTTTAAATGATTATTAAGTGTTTAAGGCAATAGAAAATGAATTATGCAAGTGTCTCGATATCATACGATAGGAGCTGCTGAGAAAAGGCTTGCTATTTTAGAGAATCTACGCCTCTAAACATATCTTGACCAGATTAAAACAAATGTCAGGTAATAATATTAATTGACTTGATTTGCAATCATAATAGTCTATAGTAGACGTTATTTCAATGATTCAAAAAGGGGTGTGGAATTCCTTTAAGACTGCCAATAGCTCCTTAGGGACTTCTGCACACACACCGTTTTAACACCAATAATAAGGAAAAATATATTTCCTCGGCCTTTGAGCCAGGTCACCGCGACGGTCCTGCCATTTATCAATGTACTGAAGGTAAAAAAAATTGGCCACCGTTGAATAGAGTAGGCGACAAAATGAACAAAAAATTAAGGGATTCGTTTCACTCGTGAAGTCAGGATTCACCCCGAAATTGACATCACTCGAGTAACCTGTGAAGAGGGGTAGATATATATCTCGAGCTGTGTATTTTTGGCGACCGTGATGTAATGCTGACAAATATACCGATTGATTCATGCCCTAATTCTCACTTTTCTCTCAATGCTGTCATTAAAATAGCGTCATAAATCTCCAATCAACTTTCCTTCTGGTACCATGAATGGGTGACATTCAAAGCAATTACAACGAATAAATGAATGACAACTAAAGTAAATTGAACATCGTGTGTGCTCAATAACAGGGAAGCAAGAACGACGCGAATCCCACGCAGAGCTACTGATATTCATCATATAGTCTCGTCATTTAGAGATAAGGCGATAATCCTTCTTCTGAACATCATAATTTTTCATTTGTGTTTACGCTCTCGCGGACGGCAAAGGCTAGGAAACAAAGGAAGTGGTGAGAATGGCCACATAACAAGTAACGCATACAAATAAACAATAAAAATAATTATCCTGTTCATCCCCTCCCCCGGTCAAAACACAAATGTCCTTTTCATAATGCAGCGGCAAAGATAATCCCGTTCTGCTCGCTGCTTCTATGAAGGAGAGAGTTAATTATGTCCCGTTCGACTGAATAGTGTTCCTCACTCTCTATTTTCCCTTGCAGCTACTGACGAGTATACAGGGATAGAACTGAGTGGCATTTGCATACACTATTTTTAATTCAATATATTTGAAATATTAGGAGCGTGGTATCGGGTACCGAGGTATCGAGGAGCGTGGTATCGAGGAGCGCTTGGCTACTGATCGAAGGGTCCCAGGTTCAAATCCGGGTGAAGCCTTTGGACGCCCCCTAACGAAAAATCCTCGGAGTGCGAGGTGGCCCAGGGAAAGGAACTGGCCCCCTACCCTGAATGAGTGAAATTCACAGGTCTGTGGCTTAGTCCGGGGTGAGCTCTACCCTCACCTATCAAAACCAACCTTCGGGTTGAATCACAGAGTAGGTGATTTAAAATATTGAAATAGCAATATCGGGTACGGGTATACGCTACCGAATGATTCCTTAGAAGTTCCTTAAAAGATTTCCTTAGACCAGTGATGGGCAAACTATGGCCCGCGGGCCATAAGCGGACCCCTGAAATGTTATATCAGGCCCTCGCGGCATTATTCCTAATCCCAGTTCAATCCAAATAATGAGAAACTTTTAGAAATGCATTCTCAGTTTCAGTCATCACATTCTCCTTCATAATCTTTCAGTCATTAATAGGACTTGGAATTAGAAAAAACACAAGAACTTTGTAAAATGTATCATTTTTATTTTTTAATAAATTATTGACCCACCTAAAGTTTATTTCCTTTCCTTTGGCCCCCTCTTTAAAAAGTTTGCCCATCACTGCCTTATGCCATAATGCAATGAAATGATAGAAAAGTATTCTGGAATGTCCATGGAGAAAAAATTAGCATGCTGCGATTCGCTCATGACATAGCTCTCATAGCAAAGACGACAGAGATCTGAATAAGATGCTGATAACCATGGAAAGGACAATCGAAAGATATCAGCTGATGATCAATAAGAAGAAGACTAAAATATTGTTGTGCAGCAAGCGAAAAGAGGCTAAAACCAGCATCAAACTAGGATAACAAAAACTGGAAGAGGAGAAAGAGTTCTGTTATCTTGGAAGCCGAGTAACCAACGATGGACGAAGCAAGAAAGAAATAGTCAGCAGAATAGCCCACGCAAAGAGGGCATTCTATCAAAAAGAGGAATCTACTTATCACTGGAAATACAAGCGTAGAAGTAAGGAAACAATGCATCAGAAAGTACATCTGGAGCGTGTTTCTTTATGGCAATGAGGCAAAGACAATGACAGCGGCGGAAAAGAAGAGGGTGGATGCATTCGGAATGTGGTACTACATAAGAAGGTGAAGATTAAATGGATCGAGAGAGCAAGTAACGAGTAAGTCCTAAGAAGAGTAGGAGAAAAGAGAAGTCTTCTGAATACCCTAAAAAGAAGACTGAGCACAACTTGATCGGCCACATCATGAGACATGATGGCCTGATGAAGACAATCGTTGAAGGACAAGTGGATTGGAAGAGTGGCAAAGGAAGGCCTCGTGTGAGATATATGAAACAAGTGATGAAGGGTGTGAAAGAGAAATACGTAAATATGAAGAGATTAGCCGATAGAAGAATTCAGTGGAGAGCTACGTCATACCAATCTGAAGATTGATGACTAATGAGGATGATGAGACCATTATGCAGAATTTCCTTAAAATATTGAAACATTTTTGTAAGGAATTCCGTAGAACGTCTGTAGAAAATGTGTTAAATCAATTTATAAAACACAACTCAAAACATAATTGATAAATATCTACATTAAAATCCATCAATGTTAAAATGGAAAATTGTCAGATGAGCATAATCAATTTGTATAGAGATCAAGATTAAATCCATGACAGAGGTCATATCGACCTGACCTGAATATCTTTTTTGTATGGGAGGGTACATTTCGACTTGAACTCGCAACTCCTTCTCTCTCTATAGAAAACGAAGAGATATAAATCTTCAGTGCGGACTATATAGTCTTAATTCCTGTCCCTGAGTGATTTCGTAGTAATCATCGCGTGCAATTTGTTTTCTTCATCACTTTTTTAGCCATCCAATACCAAAATACACATTCACGTACAGCACCTACACGTGTCTTGTATCACCTTGCTATTAAACTATTGAACCATAGCACATTTCTGAAAAGAACATGAAAAACCAATATTTCAATGATGCAGTACAGGAATATTGGTTCCGATAATCAACACTGAAATATTAACACTCAATATACATTGACCTCCAATAAACATTTGAAGATATTGATATTACAACCAATATCTCCTCAGTAATGCCCTGAAATAAGAGGGCTAAAATCCAATGTATAAATATTATTGGTAGTTGTAAATACCGCCCAGTTATAGTCGGGAATCATGGCGGCCATCAATCTAACTGATCTCTGAGGTCACATTCTTTCCTAGAAAACTCGCCAGCCCTTAAAAGGGAATTTCGTTGGGCCTCCTGATTCCTCCTCATCAAAACTTCTCATTGCAATCACGTTATTGGAATGAATAGCAGTTGGAATGTAATGAAATCCATATAGAGGAGTAACGTTTTCTCTAAACGTAGCAACCAATTGGCAGGAAGATGACGAAACAGAGTTACGGTTTTTCAGTCAAGTTGTTTCATCTTATTTTAAATGATTACGTAAGGGTCCATAACTTAATCCGAATTAAATAGGTACATATGCTAAACCCGCATTCGAGGCCGCTGCAGCGTATAGGATTATTGGCTTCGTGTGAGAGAAGTCTGTAATTATCCGCTTCGAAAGCTTGAATGTCAGGATGCCTAACACATCAGTGATAATCACTTTCATGGGTGCAATTGCATGTCTTAATTTAAGTTATTCATTTCGTAAATAAACAACTAAGTCATTGCTCACAAGGATTAGCAGGCCGCAAAAGAATCGTCAGTTTTTAATATTTGTGAAATGTGGATGCAAACATTCTACACAAGTGGACCGGTTACAGGACTCAAGAGGTAGGCCCTTAAATCCTCAAATTAGTATTGATCCCCCGATACCTATATCATTTCGCAGTAATGTTTACATACTCAATGAATACTTAGATGATGCATATTTTGCACGAATTTTCAAGCTCGCCTTTGAAAAAGTTGTCAACGGCTCGTTTCCTTCAGCTGTATCGTGCTTGTTACTTACTTTTAGGGAAAATAAATTAAATCTGTTGCATTCAAAACACCTCACGGTCTACCGTTCCAGGACAATGAATGGAATACGGCTTGTCGACTTCTGTTAACTCGGTCCACGAGTGAAGTAAACATGCTGACGTGGTGAAAGGCATAGAGAACTCATTTCCCGTGCTGGCAAAAATGGCGAGAGACTTACTCGGCGCACTACCGAAGTTATTTTCAGCGGAAATGCTCTTTTCACAGGCAGCATTAACAGCAGCAATCATCAAAATAATTATAAGCACGAGTCAACCACATGAATGATCTGAACTCGTGTGCGATGGGTAATTAGGCGCGATTTAATTTAAAAAAGTAACTCTTAATTTCATTCCAAAGCTTTAAGATGATTAATAAAACGGGATTATTATAATCGATTTAGATGCTTTACGGGGCCATCCATTTGCTACACAACGCTAAATGAGAGAACCAATTGTGCAGATACACTATCGATAGGGAGATGGGTGGGTACAGCCTTCCGTTACGCTGGGAGAAATATATATTATAAGTTCATTCCTCAAATAATAATGATAATAATTAGTGAATAAATAGTAGAACTGAGAAATATATAAGATATTTATAAAGAATTTCTGTTTTATCATTCACAAAAAGAAAGGGTTTATTGGTACCTATCGTTAAGTAAATGGAGGGAGTTATAGAATGCTACAGAGCGTTATAGAGGGAGGAGGAGGAGATGAAAAAGTGGAAAATCAGTGATACATAATATATGGATGCTCCTAAAACACATTCTTTTTTCAAGCCTCTTCCATTTCCCTTCCACCGTATTAATGGCCATCGGACGGTTGATCTGTACGTACATCTTTTCGCGATTTAATAGCATTTGGAATTCATGAAACGGATGTAGGAGGACGAAAATGTATTTCAACCCTTCCCTTTTCAAAGGAAATTGGAGTTGTATTCGGAAATATACAAGAATAACAGAACCTTTGAGGAGATATGTAAAAAAAATTTTTTTTCAAAGTCTGTAGGAGGCAGCAGATCAAGCTCTCGGAGGAAGAAAATATGTCAGAAAAGACCCTAAAACTGGGAAGAAGAAATCTTTGAATTGCTTGTGGAAAGAAAAAAGCAAATGTAAGAAGGGAAACAATTGGAAATAGGAAAGGGACACATGGAAAATCTGTAACTAACTAAAAAACGCTAGAGAAACGTGTAAGAAAATGGCACGCAAAGAGGTATAAAACGTTTTTAATTGTTTTTAACGACTTAGCACATTGAAAGTTCGAAGCTGATATGGAATAGTGAAGAACCTAAGTACCATGGTGCAAGATGTAACACGATGCAGAACTTTAACTAGAACACGAAGAAAGGGATATATGGGACAACTGTACTACGGGCGAAATCTGGGCACGAACATAATAGAAAATGAAAATGATCGATGGATGATATAGGATGTCTAATGTTGAAATTGGAATTCGACGCTGGAGTTTGGGATCTGTGTATTCTTAATGCTGACGGATTCAATGAAAGTACAAACAAAATTATTAAAAATTGAGAATAGAGCAGCATTGCGAACTTATTGTATTAACTTTATTGTACTCATATTACCCTGTCTCATCATTGCCATACACGTGGCAATTTTTTCATCAGCTGCGATATTCTCTTAAGCGTTTCTGACTTTCCAAAACATTTTCTTGATCACGACTCTGCCGTCATACTTGTGATTGCAGCTGGTCATCAGCCCTAAGATTGGTTTCTTATAGTCTCCACATGGTTTTCCTATTGAATAGCTTCTCCATGTCCACACACATCTTCTCCTTAACATCCTTAACTACTTTCTGGATATATATCTACTCTGAGATCATCCTTAGCCATTCTTTCCTTTCACTTTTCCCTCAGCGACTTTTCATGAGTTCATCATGTTTCAAGATTTTTCCCGATATGTTACCAGACATCTTTTCTGATATTTCATTTTCATTCAGGGTATACTCAGAAGCAGAAGACTTAGATGGCTAGGCCACGTCCAAACAAGAAGTGACAACACAATGATAAAAAAGATATGGAAAGGAAAACCGGAATGCACAAGACCACTAGAGAGACCAAGAATGCGCTGGAGCGACGAAGTGAAGAAGGGCCTGCGAAAAATGGGGGCTCAACTCGACACAGCAGAAGACAGAAGGGCACGGAGTCCTCTGGTTAGCGAGGCCAAAGGGTCTCAGAAAGAGAAAAGGCTTGCGATGAGTTCTCAGCTCAGCCTTCAGCTCAACCATCGTCTCTGCAGGGCTGAGTGATCACTCTAAAGATAATGTGCGACAAGTACATCGAAACGTCGGAACACTTCGAGGACTTGACCCGGTGGAAATCCCGCATAGACTTCACCCACTGCATTCACCAGGAAAGACTTAGAACTTTCTTCATCCTACTGCCTTTCTCAAGATCGATCCTGAAGTGACATCACTATTTTTATGACCAACCCTTAGGGGTCAGACGACTTTTTCCAGCCGCCTCACTGAGGAATAGACGGAGTAGACAACCTTTCCAATGACTCCTACATGGGTGGCCCGATAAGGATTAATCTCCATTCCTCACACCAGTGCAGCTATGACAACATGTAAGCCCTTACCGTAAGGTCAATGTCAAATCCCATTGGGAGTGAGTACATGTTTGTGTTGAAAATAAATCGCAGACAAGGATATCTATAAGACGTCTAAAACAACTCAAAATATTGAAAGTTTCCACCATTTAAAAAGTTTTATATGGCAGATGAGCACTATATATATATGATATGACTGATTTCCGAAGCATGAGTCTTTTGCTGCTGTAAAAAAAAGACACCTGGTCCTGTGCAGTAGTTACTATATCATCATCATTAGTCAACAATCCTAGGATTGGTTTGACGCAGCCCTCGACTCAATTCTTCTATCGGCCAGCCTCTTCATATCAACGTAATTTTTCTCTTTCACATCCTTCACAACTTGCTTCATATATCAGTTACTTTCAGTGGCGAAGCGTGAGATTTGAACTAGGGGCAGCGTCACCCTGTAAAATATGCAACCTTGAAGACACTCTTTCATTTATATCCTCTTGCCTTTAGGCACGTGGAGCTGTAAACAGAAACCGCCGTACAACTGTGTGGCTACGTTTTATAAATTGTGAAAGAAACTCTGACAGTACGTATGAAATACTAATTAAGATAAAAAACATACTCCAGCTATAAAAGGCCTTCCTCTCATTTCTTGTATCGAAGGTCTAGTCTTCAATTTTTTGAAAACATGTCTATCACAAAGTCAAAGAACGATGACAGCCGGCTTAGCTCCACAAGCTACGCCTTTTCAATACTTGAATGAGCTAGATATGATTATTATTTTGACTTACACAATATAAGTACACAGTCACTAAGTTTTACTATAAAACCTGACCAAAGACTGGATGCGTACCTGACATTCGCATTTCTCTAGATAGATATAAATAAAATATCTCTATAATTTCAGTCTTTTAAGGGATAGTTATTATCCTTTTGTACACGATCATCTCTTATTTAGTGTATTACATTGTTGTCCATCTCGTAGGATGATAACAACATTAATAGCGACCTAGAAGCAATCAATAACAAGTGCGTTATGTGGCAGCTGGAATATAGTTGAACAAATTAAAAATTTTGGAAACAAAATCTCAGTTTCCTTCAATATACGATTTGAGAACTAACTGGCTACAAAATCGGTGATTTACAAAAAAGGCTTGAAGGTAAATGCGATGTGAAAGTAAGTGAGAGATACTATTTTATTTTCATCAGGCCTCATTTATAGTACACCCGAATACATGGAGTGCGTACCATTCAGATGTTCGGTATGCAATGAGGAAGTGTACATACATAGATGATCGGCGTGATTGGTGAAAAAACGTATGATAGTTCTGTGTCACGAGCCATAAATTCAAGCGAAAGGAATAAAATGTGAATTGTTATCAAATTCACGCTACAACCACAGAATTTTAAATGAAGTCAAAGCCGATCTTCTATAAATGACTTCAGAAATATAAAATGGAAGAAGAAAATTTTCCCATATCCGTTATTTTAATTTTCCATTACCACCGAAAACAGCACCTATGGCCTTCACAACGGGGTATTTAACAATTAACAACAGACGAACACACACATCCCTGACTGGTGAAAAATCCACTCAGGCGGGACTGGAACCCGCGACCCTAAGGTTAGCTGGTGAGGACTTAAGCAGCCACCGCAGCCGACAAAAAACGCCGATAAACCTTGCGAAACACGGACCTTGGGGGATTCTTAAGAGGTGGAGGTAAAAGGGGGGGCTAGTTTTAATACATATTTAGAAATACGTTTTAAAACTACTGTGTATCACGGCCGATTTTATTACGAAAAGGGTACCGCAGTGGTGCATAAAAACAGCTGTGCGTATCTATTTAAAATGCGTTCCTTCCCGAGGAGCAATAATAAATCAGTGTCGTTAAGACAGAATATACAAGAGTATAAGCTTGTTGTCTAGATTTTATGTAAATAGGGAAAAAATAAAATTTCCTTAAGGAGCATTCTGTATTCCCCGACTGTGCGATTACCTCATAACTTGTCCCCCATATCTATCAATCGTAGCTTTTCCATTTTACTTCACAGCCATATTTCAAGCGCCTCCTCTCATCCTTTTTCCCCAAGGTCCGTGTTTCGCAACCACGTAACATCACGCTTCAGATCAAGTTCCTCAATAACGTTTCCAGGATATCGAGCATCTTGCATTATTTCATTTACTGCCCGTCCTTCTGTCATTAGAAAAAGCGACCGCTAATTAATGTCATTCACGCCATTTAGGTTCCGTGGGTTATTGGGTATGGGCAGGATTCTAATGGGAAATGAGGGAGGAAGGAGCGAAACTGGAGCGCCTGCATTAGCCTGTTTTTTTACTAAAGGAGCTTAGGGGTCCGCGATTTAACGTCCCATCCGACGGGCGTAGTATCTCTCGAAAGTAACTCGAAGTGCTTTCCGCTCAGCACTCAAACAGGGACCGGAGTACTGCATTCCCAGCACATCCCTGCTACTGCACGAGTTCTAAGTCAGGCCCTCAGTATTCAGATCACCGATGCAGCTGAAGAGCTCTCCATTTTATTCAAGTAGGGACCGGGATTCTATAGAAAAAATCTGAATCATTTCGGTCTTTGAACCCAAGACTTTCGGGATAGGAGATCAGTATTGTACACACACACACCAACCCAATTACCTAACGTATGCATTACAGGGTACTATGGATAAGATAACGGGTAACACATGTCGTTTGATTAAAAACCACAAAATTCGATTTTTCGAATTGTGCTTCCAGTGTTTGACTCCCTTCGGCTAACTGGTGAACTCGACAGTCTTCAATTTTAGTTCACCAACCTCGTCGAACGGGCCAAATACTCGCCGTTCCCAACTGCCTTCTTCCAATTTGCCTTGGACTGTAATGGAACGTAAAATTGTCTGGTTACCAGCGTCTTACGCAGCATTCATACATAAACTCACTCACCCACGTACACAAAAAACTGAAGTTTGGCGCTGCTATGTGGCAGCAACGCTAAACTTGAACAAACGTATGAACGTCACTGTTTAACATCAAAATATCCCTCTACTCCACTGCCTATTTCAGCCCACTCGTATTCTCCATTTGTTGTCATTGATGTACGGCCATGCGTTGTAGGTATCCAATCAGTCGTCCATGCTCCCAATATTCCTTCCCCACCTTCTGTAGCACACCCGTTCACTTTTTTTCGTCTAAATTGTCAAACAACTTCTCCACGTCAACATTGAGATGAACAAAAGAATACTGACTGTACTCTACGTTCTCGAACTCCCTCATTCCATCCAATGGGTAGGTGTGATGTTGTTTGACCTACACAGGCGTGGCATTTTCCCCCCCTCCTCCCCTCGTTGGACATTACCCCTCGGAGGACTAATTACCCTCCGGACTTAGCCGAAGTACTTGCACGACAGGCGTAGCTAATGACAGTGGGAGCCAACGACGCCAACAATTCCTACGATTCCAAAATGCATCGATTCCGGACTGCACCTTGCCGGAAAGCCTCACCGGGGTCGTCTTCACTTATATAGCCCCCTGAATGCGGATGAAGACCAGAAGTTTGGCCATCGCATAAGCCATCATTTGGTGTACTCCCGTTGGAGCCAGAAAAGATGTAAATATTGTTGTGATCAGTGTCGGAGATCATCAATCAGTGATCATTGTGCATCAGAGTCAGCCCACTTTACCCATACCACTTTCCCTCACCTCAAAATCTACCTATCGACTATTTCCACGTTAAACCCCATTCCACCTTTGACCTTGTCCAAAACACCCCCTCCAAATGGCAGAAAAACCTACCCTCTCACGATCTCTGTTCGAGTTGAGACGTCAAGGATCTCTCTTGCTGAGTATGTGCGGCGGTCTCGAGTTAGTTTTCAGAGACTTCTTCGTTTTCGAGGGTGTCCTAGCGGCCACTCTCTATTACTCCAAGTTCTTAGGGATTTCCCTGAATGAGAAGAATATTTCAATTGTTGGTTTCTACTTGCTTCGTCTATTTGTTGAAATACATTGCTTGGTATAGTTAGATTCCTATTCTTTTGTTTCTTGTTCTATTTGACCTCATCTTGCTCGCCGAGCTTGGAAAGAATGTTGTCCCTGGACGAGCGTCTCTCGCGAATTCATTATTCCATTACCGAAACGCTGCACAGGATAATTGAAAGGACATTCCCCGAGCTTCAAAACGACAGTTCTTGGCCAGATTACCGAGATCGGAGGTGGCGATGAAAAGATCGTTTGTCAACGAGACTGAGCCAGAAAATATTCCTCCTGAAGCTCCTGAAGAAAATATTCCTCCAAGTGAAAAAAACAAGCCATTATGCTTGGCATAGTCACGTGAACAAAAACTGCTGGAGTTCAATCAAGGGAGGGGGAGGAGGAATGATACCAGGAGCTGACTGCATGGAGACAGGACTCGCGGGCTTACTCTGAGGGCGATGGGTCAATCGCACTCCGAGAAGGTGCGGCGGGTCAACGTGTTTGTTTGGACTCACTTGGTGTGTCGTGGTGGTGGCGTTGGGAGCTGATGGGAATTTAAAGGAGAGAATGTCAATCTCAGCCTGCAAGGATAGTTTTTTTTACAATCAAACGTATCTAGCACTTTAACCTTCCGGCGTAGAGGGGTAGAATGTGACTACGAGTGTAATGTGGAAACTGGTGCTCACGTTGTTACCCCTGCAGAGTGGAACAAGATGGTGAATCATATCATAAATTAAGTCATATGTAGTAAATAAATAGTGCGCAAGAACTCCTTAAACACCTTACGATATTTTAGTTGCCTAAATTCTTTGCTAATGAAATATTGTTCACTGATGATTAAATGAAATCATTTTATTTCCGCTACGATAGAATTTCCATCGGTTATATCGTTGGCCTATAGTATTATAAACATAATCGCTATTTCTCAATCTTAAAATTGGTAACTTCAACCCTTTAACCATTGGTAGCTCACCAGTACTACTCAACAATTCTAGACTGTCAACAGTTGCAGCTAGGTACTTCTTTCATAAATTTGTAATTATCCCTTAAAATGTAATTATCCTTTTGTCTCTCTTGTGGAAGCTAACATACTATGTTTCCTCTATACTCTTGAAAAATCCACGTATTATTAGGTTGAGCCCAATCCACGTGGTTCTTTCATGTCATCTATACGCTCCTCAAGCCCATTTGACACGGTCCAATTTATTGGCACAATATCGGGCGAAAGATTGGACAATATGTTCAGCATGACAGACACCAATATTGGCCATAACATGCTTATATATCCCGCATGAGCACAACACATAATAAATAAAAGAACATCACGAGACGTTGTTTTATTTAATACGAGATAGAAGATGGTAATAAAATGATTTATTTACCATTAAAAGCACTATAAATGTTTGTAAAAGAAATCGGAGGCTTAATACTGCCCGGAAATGAAAGCTAAATAAACAGCATTAACATGTGTTGTTGTTGTTTTGAATACTATGGTACGGCAAAGCTAACCTCTGTTAAGATATTGGCCAGCAGGAAATAAAACTTGCTCTACAATCCAATATTGGTTTGAAATTCGCTTTTGTTTTCATTCAAGGTGTTTGACGCTATACATCAAATGTATACAAGCACCTCCTGACGAGAAATTTAAGCTCAGGAGGAATTATAAGGTATTTATTTTTAAAAGTGTTCGCAAGAAAGTATTTTCATATTTTTCTTTTTGTATGCGTGTATGTAGGGGAGAGCGGGGTTAAACCGTACAGCGGGGCTAAACCGTACACCCAATTTCCGGGTCTAGATTTGAAGCTAGACAAGTCAGATAGGTGTTGCAGCATAGTGACGGACCACGAAAGTTTGCAGCAGTCAGTTCGTTTCGCTGAGCTTACGAGTGTCGGCGTTACACTAAAAAAAGTTGTTTTTGAGTGTTCTCTTATAATTTTGGGGCAACGCCAAATAAGAGGCCAGTAGAGAACCTTTACTTTCAACCTAGTAACTATCAGACCATAAAACACTACTGTTCTAGAGCTATCTTTTGATCACTAGTTATGATTAATTAGGTGATGGGTTTCGAGTTTATGTTACAAAATTCCCACGAGGTACGGGATGGGGCTAAACCGTACACTTCTGTACGGTTTAGCCCCTAATGGTTTGTTATGGCATCATGAGTAGGCTGGAATTTATGAAGGAAATATCACAAATATTATAATTTTATAGGCTTACTTTACAACGTGGATTGGAATAACACGCTAAAGGTTCTGAAAGAAATTGGAGTATCATACAATGACCGAAGAGTTATCCACAGCTTGTATAAAAACCAGGTGGCCATAATCAAATCAGGATCCAGCAGTATAGAAGCAAGCATAAAGAAAGGAGTGAGGCAAGGATGTGCACTGTCTCCCGTATTATTCAATGTCTACATCGAGAAAGCCATCCAAGAAGTCAAAGAAAAGTCTCCGGGAGTGAATGTCCACGGGGAGAAAATCAGCATGCTACGATTCGCCGATGACATAGCAGTCATGGCAGAAACAGAAGGAGATTTAAAGGAGACACTAGGAAATATGGTAAGAACAATGACCAGATATCATCTGAAGAACAATGAATAGAAAACTAAGGTATGCAGTAGGAGAAAGGAAGCCAGGACCCTTGTTAAACTAGGAAAACAAAAAATCAAGGAGGTGGAAGAGTTCTGCTATCTAGGAAGCCGAGTAACCAGCGATGGACGAAATAAAAGAGAAATTGCCAGTAGAATTGCCCAAGTGAAAAGAGCATTTTACTAGAAGAACATTGTGCTTACAGCAGCAAATACAACCTTTGAAGTGAGGAAACATTTCATTAGAACTTACATCTGGAGCATTCTACTATATGGCAGCGAAGCATGGGCAATAACAGCAGCAGAGAAGTCCAGACTGGAAGCATTCGAAATGTGGTGCTACCGAACAATGATGAAGATAAAATGGATCGATCGAGTTACAAACGAAGAAGTCTTAAGAAGAGTTGGAGAGATGTCTACTGAAAACCTTAAAAACAAGACGGGACAACTTAATAGGCCACATCTTAAGACACGATGATTGATGAAGACAATCGTCTTAGAGGGAAAAGTGAACGGGAAGAATGGAAAAGGCAGGCCTCGCATGAGATATATGGAGCAAGTTATGAAGGATTTAAAAGAGTGGAGCTACGTCAATATGATGAGGTTGGCCATTAGAAGAATCGAGTGGAGGGCTGCGTCAAACCAATGATGAGTCTTACTTTCCCCCTATTCAACCAAGATTTTTATAGAGTACAAATATTTGTTGAAATACTTATTACCGTACAAATATTAGTTTAAATACCTTATTTATTTGTATTCAAAAAATATGATTTGTCAGCAATAACAATCTTGTTTTTTCAATTGGTCCGTAAATATCATAGAACAACCAAAAGAGCTACATGGGCCGAAGAAGGAATGAAGTCTACTCTTGATGATGTCATAAAAAACATTAAAAAATTAAGGGTGGCAGCCAGGGCCTACAACGTACCAGTAATGACGCTGAGTGATAGACTTAAGACTCATACTCAAAAAAAGTTAGTTTTAGGGCATATGCCTTCATTCACACAAGTGCAGGAAAATTAATTTGCTGAACAAGTTTTACCTCTCGCTAAAGTGTTTTATGGAATTTCCTCTGTTGAGCTCCGCCGCTTAGTTTTTGAATATGCTGAGAAAAATGGCAATCCACTCCCATTTAACAAGGCAGCTAAATTAGCAGGGCAAGATTGGCTTCATGGATTTTTGAAGAGGAACCCAAGAATCAGCGTTCGAAAACCCGAATCAACAAGTATGAGTCGAATTACTGCGTACAATGCAAAACAAGAAGTGGATCTTTTTTCCTCAACTTTACATCTGAAATGGACAAACACAAGTTTGAGGCATCACAGATATATAATTTTGATGAAACCGGGATCTGTACGGTTCACAAACCGGGAAAAATTTTGGGCCCGAAAGTAACTAAGCAAGTGTGTGTTACTACAAGCTGGAAACGGGGGAAAAATATCACCGCGGGCTGTGCAGTGAGCGCTGCAGGTGAATACATCCCACCAATGTTTATCTTCCCTCGGCAGAGAATGAGCCCCAATTTGGTAAAAGGCGGACCACCAAATGCAATTTACCATTTCAGTCACAATGGGTGGATCAATGAAGATTTGTTAGTTTCCTGGTTTCACCATTTTATTTCCCATACAAAGCCAACTAAAAAGCAGCCCGTGCTTCTCGTAATGGACAACCACAAAACCCACGCTACCTTAACAGTGTACAATGTTTGCAAGGAAAATGGAATAATTGTTGTTACACTTCAACCACACTCGTCACATAGCCTTCAGCCATTAGACATCACTTTGTTTAGCAGCCTAAAAGCAGCATTCAGCAAGGAATGTGACAATTTTCTTAGGTCACATCATCATCCGAAGATAACACCTTATGACACATCTGCTATTTTTAACAATGCCTATTGTAAGGTTGCTAATATAGCAAAAGGTGCGAGTGGTTTTTCATCGGCTGGGATATTCTCTCGACCCGGAAAAATTCACAGAAGAAGATTTTGCAGTGCGGTCAGAGGTTGAACAGAGACAACCTGTAATAGAATACAATGATATTGCTGATGGTGTAGGTTCGAGAGATAGGCCTAATTCGGTCTCCGGAGACGTGAGCAGCCCAACTAAGGGCCATATGGATTTGGAAATGACTGAAGACCCAACTACTGATCAAATAGACTTGGGATCTACGAAGAATTCCCCTATCAAACCTTGTATGGGCAAAAGACCTCAAGCTAAGATATCTTTAAAATCTCTCTGCCCCACATCTCAGTCGAAAACAGTGAAGGTAGGCCTAACTTCAAGTCAACAACATTCAGTCATTTTTACTAAGTCGCCAAGTAAAACAAAATTGGAAGAGTCGGCTACTGTGAAAGAATTGAAGCAAAAAATTCAACAACTGCAGGCCAAGATGAAAGTTACAAAAGAAGAGCAAAAAAATTAAACAAAGATAACGAGATAGGTCTTCCCAAAATTAAAAGAAATTCTAAGCCAAGAAAACCCATGCCTAAGGTAAGAGGCTCTAGGAATACGACCAACAAAGTCCAAAATATTTCTTCGAAATCCAAAAGTCGAAGAAATATTATATTTGATGATTCGTCATCAGATGATGACCTTGCTGACATAAGAAAAATTGGTCAAGATTCTTCTTTTGATGATATGGACCCACAGAAGTCATTTCAAGGAAGATAATTGCTAAGAGAAGCCTCGGGCTCAATGCCTCATGTGCGGTGAGTTTGACAAGGACAAAGAACTGTGGGTTAGGTGCTGCACGTGTTCAGGGTGGGTTCACTCAGCTTGCAGTGCTGCCGAGTATGCAGATAACTTTATTTGTGATTTTTGTTTTGATGTAAAATTTTAACATTTGTGTTTTATAAAATTTTATCACTTTTTGATAAACGTTTACCTAACACTTTTATACCATTATCAGTTGAACTAAATACCTAAAATTACACATATAGTGTATTAATTGAGTTTCTTTCTTTCTTAAGTAATAAGTGATAAAAGGTGCTGTATGCAATAATTCATTTATTAACTATTATTTACTTCCCTAATCATGTGATTTTTTTACTGTACGGTATAGCCCCTCCTACTGTACGGAATAGCCCCGACCCCCGGGGCTATTTCGTACAGGGACATGTTTTTTTATTATTTAATGTAAAAATATAAACAGAAATAATTCAAATTTCTTGGTGTCCAAATGGAAGCCAATGATCCAAATTACACTTTGCCTATTTTCTTATAATTTTGTACCCAATATTAGCTGAGAAATAACAATTCTCGCTTAAGTGTACGGTATAGCCCCGCTCTCCCCTATATCCTTGAAAATAAATAAAATTCTTGCTCCTTAATAAAATTGTGGATGGGATTGGATGAAATAGTAATGTGTCAAGTGGCATGCAATCGAATTTACAATTCATTTGCCAATAAATTGGGCCGTATCAAACGGGCTTTAGCGACCTTGGCTCTTCGGCTCTTCTTCTCGTGCTGTAAATATTTAGTGTACAAACGTTACTGACAACAACATAGCCTGCGAGACTTGTCCCGAAGTGTAAACAAGCTGATTATGACGTCATACCGCACCAACGCCATCTCGCCCCAGAGGTCTCGCCACTCGCGGCAGAGGGGACGACGCATCCGCAAGCGGCCACTCGGGAGGAGGACGCGGTCGTTGCGAAACGAGAGCGTAGCGCCAGTCCCGGAGGCGGCGGAGGTCAAGCACTGCACCGCTGTACGGGGAGGGGCGGGTGGGCACGCGACCCCCCCCCCCCCCCCCACCCCCTCTCGGCTTAAGCCCTCCGCGGAGATGCTGCCGCCGAGACGACTCGGATGCGAAGCCCTCCCCCCGGGGCCACGCAGATGACGCAACAATCGTAGCCAGTAGGGGAACCGCAAGACGATTACAATGTACTGAAGGTGGCATTGGCATACTAGCCCATGGGTGGTATAGCCTACCAATGAAGGCAGAATAGGAGAGATTTGGGGAGGTTTAGGACCCACCTACTTCGTGCAAAAAATTCTGATTTATACGGCCTCTTATAGAGACTGATGTGTATAAAACATACACAACAATAGAATTGTACCCTAATTTTATCGCAGCAACGTCAGTGAATCTTCCAAAGGCTATTTAAGGGAGGTATGAATGCATTTGAATCCCCTGGGAGTTAATTGGGTCGTTTATCGCATTTATATTGTCGAGTCTGATAGAGTTTGTAAAATAAAAATACCCGATTTTTCCGTTCTTCGATCCGTCAATTACTTCTCGAGTTATGAGCGGCGAAAAACTGATGTTTTTAATCCTAACGGAAAAGTGGGCGTGGAAAGGACTTATACGTCATCCACTTCGCCCATTCACAACTGACAATGAGACCGCAAAGCTCCTTCGCCTTATCACTAACATAAGGGGGAAAGAGCTGACTCTGCTAATGGAAGTGGTTGCGACAGAATCTGTGCGAGCAGACCTTCCCACCACACCTCCACTCCCCTCCCTTTCCCTCAATACAGACAAGGACGGTAGGTGGATGGCGTAGCAATCCTTAACGCAGTTCGTACGGCGGGCTTCATCTGTTGCTTATTTTAATTTTTGATTTATGAGTGAATGGCTCTGGCTAGAAGATTAATTTTTTACTAAAATTCATTTTTCGCTTCCATCTAACGATTTCGTGTACAAAATAGCGATTTCGGTTCTGAGTAAACGCCCTCATTGTATTACCAAAACTGGTTCAAATTTAACCTGTTTAAACTAAATATTTGGTGCATGGTTGCGTGCTTGCGCACTTTCCTGTTTCACTGAAGAATTTAAAAAATGCATTCATCATCACTATTTCTACTACATTCATATCACTATTCATCTTGATACTCGAAGTTTTTAAGCGTGATAAAAATTCTTCAACCGTACGTGCATTGCGAGAATAACCTCCATATATCGTACCCACCAAGATGGCCGCTGGCTTCTTAAGTTAGCTGCGTTGCCTCCTTCAGTACAATTTAACCTCATTGTCTACCCGTAGGTCGTCCCAGACTACAGCTGAGTGTTTCTCTAAGTCAATATTCAATGCGGAGCGGCTGTGTCGCCAATATCAACGTAGGAATATATTGAACACGTAGGCTAAAATATATTTTGAATGTCAATATTTAAATATTTGTCGGTAGTGATGGAGTTATTGGTTGTGGTGCCAATATCAATACTGGATATTGTATATTGAAGGCCAATGAGTGTATATATTTCAGCTATGATAACTGAAACCAATACTTTATTATTTCAATGGGAAAATGTTGGTTTTTCATGTTCTCTTCAGTAAAGTTACCCGTGAATTGAACTTCCTCAGAATTCACTCGGTGGATCTACCGCATCTATATCAATAAAATAATACCCTTTTTTCTGTTGAGAACTTTGTGCGATTTTTACGAGAAGACCGGTCAGTGTATTTCGATTAAACTTTTTTCTTTGCTATCTCTTAGCTATGACAGGGTTTTCAGTCATATCAAACAATTCCCCGTGTAACATTTTAATTTGAAGTTATATTTACAATTTTTATTTTTATGAATTAAGTTTCCAAGATTAGAGAAGGCTAGATTTTTTTCTACCATTTATTAAAATGCCTAAATTTCAATTGATCTTTTTAAATGTTTCTATATTTTGCGGACAATGATTCAAACTTTCTCATTCTTGCAATCGTTTTCCACAATGAAATCCAGAATTATTTAAAATGTGTTATTCACATCGACATTTTTTTCTGTTTATGCGAACGTAAATAGTTCATCCTAGAGAGATTCCGTAAGATGCATATTGTTAATCGCGAGGAGTTTTAAAGATAGAAGAAAAATAGTTCCATTAAAGGCGGCATTGCGGCGACGGCTCCGTGAATCACGTTCGGTCATTTTATTCGGTACAGACATACTGGCTAACTATTAACTTACGGATGAAGTTTTTTTTTCGCACGCGGTAAAAATAATAGTAGTAAGATAAGATAATGGAATACACTTTAAAAAACAGTCCCACTAAATATTTAAAATAAATTAAATGGTTACCAGTTTTTATCCAGTGGTGTGATAATACTTCCCTTAAATATCCTTAGGAAGATAAACTGACATCACTGAGATGAATTTCGGGTATGAAATCGGTTCGGTATTTGAATAAAACAATGATACAAAACCAATGACAATCTGGCAAAATTGTACCTGACGATGCCATAGGTGTCGATACCGGTTGGACACCTTTGTGTTTAACGTTTGTAACTTTACAAAGCCACTGTTGTCAATTTATCTCAAATGTTCTATGGTTTAAAAGTCTAATATCAGGATGATACCTACATGACACGTACAGCTGCTGCAAATATGTATTATGATATTGATGGCTACAAAACTGGTAAAGATAACAAATTACATAAGACGATTACGGGGACATCACACAGGGATAAATGAAAGCCTCATTGGCCGCTCAGAAGATTAACATCTCGCAATTTCTACAGAGAGACAGAAGTGCGAGTGTAAATGTTAAAAAGAGGTTCAGATGGGACACTGGTCGCTTTGATAGATATACTCTTGAGCTCTGACCTAACTGATTAGATCTACATGACCAATTTCAATTTTCAATATTGAAAATTCAGTATTTATGTAGTGATATATATTGCAGAAATATACAGTACCCGATAGTGGATATTTAATTGAAAACCAATGTATTGAAATACCACCCATTTCTAGCCTGGGCTTCCCAGCCATACCCCCTACCTCCGTCTACTCCTCACTTATTAGGTTTGGGAGGGAGACCCTATGGCAATTGACGTGGATACGGCCAACCTTGGCCAACCTATCCTGCGCTTGGGTTGTACACGAACCAATGTTTGCACCCGTTCAGGCGTCTGGGATAGGAGGTCCGAGGCTTATTCACAAAGGAATCGACAGTGTAGAGCCTAAGTGAAAGGTTCATAAATAGCCCATACCCTACTCCTCCGACCACAGATCAACTCTCCATAATCAAATAAATCTACTTCCCCTTGCCTAATTCAAAACCACTTCATGATATCACATTCCTAATTACAACAAACTCTTAAATCCTTTCCTTCCACTGTGTTTACAGAATATAATTACTAAATAGCAAACATATTGAAATGAATATTTATGAAATATTTAATTAAAGGCACGAATGATGAAATGAAAAAATGGCAACGATTTATGAAAAAAGAATAAAAATAATTGGGAAGGAAAAAATAAATAATCACCAGAAAACATTAAAAATACTGACATTCCCATTACCCATTCATCATCCTCCGACCACTCCAATATTCAGTCAAACCTGAACTGCGTCTATCCCGGCACGAGAGGGAATTAGTGCGGGCCTTTAAAAAAGCGTCCTGCCACTTCGATTCATTCAGGAACCTCGGAAATGACACCTTTGTGGCTCAGGAAACTTGGCCAGACTTCAGCGCAAGGACAATTCTACGTCCACTGAATAATCTGCATGCCACCAAGAGGCCCTCAAAGGCTCGAGTCGAGGTCGTGAGGAAAAGGATAATCATAACAATTGGATTTAGGTGCCACGACCTCGCCACTGTTGATGTCTGATTCCCTGCAGAATAAGGCTAAAGGACAACATTCTTCGAAATGTAAAGTAAGCGAATGGCTCTCCAATAAAAGAGCATTAGCATGAGTGAGTGATGTATTGTCCGCGGAACGCGCCACAGCGCGAAACGAAAGCAATGCATGCCGGTAAGACCGCTTTTTTTGAACTGCCAGCTACGTCGTCATCGACGAGTGGTGGAGCGACGTGTTGGGAAGACGTGGAGGACTCACCGTTGTTTCTTTCGATGGAAAGAGTGAAACAATTTCAAGGCATTCGTTCACGACAAAAAATTCAGAAGGGACACACGAAAAGTCTGAAGAGAACCCTGGTTTCCGAAACTTGGACCTGGAGGAGGGAAAGGAAACCTAGCAGCGTTTAAGGCGTGGTTGTGGAGGACGCTTGAGGAAGTGAGACGGTAAGAAAAAAAGGTAAACGAATAAGCATGAGGCATGTTAGGGGAGGAGAAGCGTTTGCCGGGTGATATTAACAGCGAGCAGAGTGAGTGGAAGGAAAAGGTTATAAAGAACGATAGTGTTTTGAAGGCCGCGATAGAGAGGAGAATGCTAGGTGCGCTGGAGATGAGGAGAATAGTTTTTTATTGGACTGAAGAGAGGTGGGAAATACGCTGATCCAAGGAAAAGTATAATCACGTAAAAAGTGGATGTCTTAAGATGCGAAGGCTTTTTAATACGAGATATGTCATTGCGCAATATGATGCAACGAATGGTACGGAAAACTCTCAGAATGCACGAAAGACTGCGTGGAATATAACTTTTATATCCTACAAGTTCGTCTTTTTCATGATTCCCATGAATTCTCATGATTTGACGCTGTATCACGCAGTGCGGTTGATTCCATTGTTATAGGCGGCCAAGAAGAAAAATTTTGAAGAAATATTTACATCTACCTTCAACTTTGAGTCAGCAAAAAATACGCCATAGCGATAATTTTCGGATAAAAGTTGAGAAAACAACAGTAATGCGTGATTAAGATGCATGTTGCGCGCCTATATGTGTGGGTTGGCTATAGTGTTAACTAAGGGAGTAATGTAACACATGATGACTTGACTTTTTGTTTATTTTACCTGGGCGGGATAGGGTGTTATCGTCCTCTCCACCCCCCGCCCAGGGCTCTTTCAGGTACATACAGTTTACTCACATAATTTAGTCAAGCATTATTTTAAAAAAAATAAGCATATGGCTTAATAAATATGGTGTTACATACAGTAAAGTTTCAGAAATGGCACATCATGAAATATTATAGAAAAAAGAAAAATAGTATAAAACATCAAATCAAAAAAGTGCAAAATCCCTGCATAGAATCATGTTTTCAAAAACTAGTCCTTTTACGGTACAATGAATAGAAAAAACCAGAATACTATGGGAATTACTTTCAGGGCATGAAACAATATAAATTATTAAAAGGGTTAGCTAAAAAAATAGTAAAAGCAAATATTACAGAAGAGTAGATGGTTATAAAACATTGCCTGCGTAAGAGGAATGCTGCACTGATGGAGGACGAAAAATAAAAAACGTGAGTACAAACATAGATAAAAAACATAAATAAGGAATTTGACAGAATTTGAATCAAAAAATATAAAACATTATAAGGATATTTTAACTAATGCCCAATGCATGCATCTTTCCAATAAGAAATTGGTAACTTTCTTCCTGAACAACATTTCTTTCACGTCTCTCGGGAGGTCGTTGAAGACCCGGGCATACGTCCCAGCGAAAGACCCCGCCATCCGTCTTGCAGATAGGTATTTGAAGAGATGTGGATGAGCCTCGGGTAAAATGCTGGTTCACTGATTTCATCAATCGGATGTTCGATGCTCACGACCATCGGATAATCGCCTCATACGCTCGTATTGGGGCAGCTTCGATTACAAATATTACGACGTATACGCGCATGTTTTATTTTTTGATTGTCCAGAATCACAATTACCTACAATTTTTCCAAACATATCGCTCACTTCCTCACCATACGAATGTTTTGAACTCGTATGGCAGCATGTTGATGTTTGTGGAGCTTACCACGAGGAAGTAGCGTCGGGACATAATAAAAGCCACGCCTATTCTCGAAGATATTTACTCGGGCTGAGCATTGCGGTGAATGCGATTCAGCTGTCTCGGCGTGGGACGACGAAGGTGCCGGACTCGGAGCTCACTCATGCACGAGCCCAATTATTCGCGATGGCCTCGAAGAAGGAACTTGCTTCCTTGGATTGTTGCCACAAGTTTTCCTGCTCGCGAGCGTTGGTGGCCTCAGCGTCGAGTGCGGCCGGCGGCGGAGAGTGAGACGTCATTTGTCGTCGAATGCCAACGAAGGGATGGGGGAAGGATAAGCTGGAGAAGAGGGGGCGCAGCAAAGCGAAACTATTGAGAAGAGTACACACCCACCAGATAGGCCACATCGACATCTCTAACTCGATAATCATGTCATGACTATCGTCGAGCAGGTATTCTAATTTCCCCGTCTTCTGAAATCTTCGAAGACAGGTTTTTCATATTAGTGTCGATGAGATTTATAATCAAGCGGTATCATCAAGAAAATATATCGATGAGGTAACACTTAAAGGTAAATAAAAAGAAAAAAATATAATGATGTGCCTGTGAGTAGAGACAAAAACCGATGCTAAACTCGGAAAACGAAAGCTTGAAGGGGTGAAGGGTGAAAGAGTAGGTAATGATGTAATACTTAGCAATCCACTCTTTTAATAGCATTTACTACACGACTAGAGTACCGCTACGCTACACTGTAGCACGCCTTTTACATAACAGTCCGAGAGTTGCTGTGGGAAGGGAGAAGATGGAGGGAGAGAAGATGGAGAGGATAGGATTAGCTGAGCAAGGAGGAGGCTTGAGGAGGGGAGGAAGAGGTGAAAGAGTATTGCTATCAAGGAAGCACAATAACCAGCATTGGACAATGCAAAGGGACACATTTCTTCCTAAATACCCACCTGTCCTTAATGGCGCAAATAAACTTCATGGTCTCTATTATTTGGAGAGTCCAGCCGAGGTCATTTGCGCCATTATGGATTAGAGGGACTAGGAATTTTTCTAGGAGCAGAGGAAGATTAGAGTGAAACCCGGCATCAGTATTTACCTACTTTAAACGAAAGTTTAAAGTATGGATCCACCGAGTAGCGCCCCATCTGACGAACGGAGCACTGCATCAAAGTGCTAACCACATAGCACTCGAGTGGAACCCGGTATACCGATTAAAAATTACTGCCGCAGCCTAGATTCTAACCCGGGCTCACGGGAATGCAAAATGACTATATTCATCGGTTGCTTATCCATTGTAAATCAGCAGTAGCTTAGAATTTCAACCGCGAACGCACGAAAAGGCTCCAACCAGATTTTAACCCCGGATCCTCCGATCCTAAACCCAATTCCCTACGGCATGGCAGTGCTTCTTAATCCAGGGGTGGCATCCCTATGGGTGCAAAAAGCTTCTTTTGAGGGTGCGAGACGTTGCGAAAAAAATATCGTCTCTTGTATAGTTGCAGCAACCAACAAGTAAAAGATTTCTTTTTTTTGTTTCTAGTGTTTCTTTCAGCATATTGATAGGGGCCTTTAATTTTCTTACTCCCTTCTTTCCCTCTATAACGCTCCATGACATTGTTTGATCCCCCCTAAACTACTTAAAACCACCAATAAATCCTTTCCTTTTTTGTGGATAGTAAAACAGGTATTGTTTATAAATACCGTATTTATTTCTCAATACTATTGTTAATTCACGATTCATTATGTCTCATCATTATTATTTGAAAAAATATTGAATTTTAGTGATTTTTTTTTATTTACTCAGTGTAACGAAAAGCTGGACCCCCCCTCCCCCCCACCGGAAGCGGTTGGCCCGTCCTCTTTCCCTTTTAGCGTCACCATATTTATGGAAGCATGATATGCTGGCAGGAATAATATAATGGCTTAGCTTAAGGATAGCATAGCTTAAGCATAGGGTAGCTTAAGGCAGCAATGTAAATAAAGATTATTATTATACGTAAATTCTAAAGTAAAGCCCTGGAGACTAGCGCAAAGATACCAACACTTTTCGTAAGAAATGTAGACGATACATTTCTTACGAAATTCCATTTGCCCCCACTGGTTGGAAGGGCTGAAGATATTTCTTTAACGCCTTAAAAGCCAAAACGCCTCCATCCAATTAACAAAAAACGACAGAGATAGTAGAGAACAGATTTCCTCTCTTGGATGTGCTCGTCACCAGGAGACCGGAAGGCCGCCTGGGACACTCCATTTACCGGAAGGAAACACATACCGACCGGTATTTGAACTCCGACTCCCATCACCAGAAGCATTTGTAATCCAGACCCAGGGCACACACAATTTCTGACGTAGATTCCATTATTAGAGAGAAACAGCATCTCCTGACAGCGCTCCAAAAGAAAGGACACAGCAGGATGGACATTGCAGGAATCTCATCCTAAAGACCGCTCCGAAGGAAGAAGTGAAACAAGGGATGACCCTAAGAAGGACCTCCGAGGCTGAGGTCAAACAGGTGGTGAAATCATATGCTCTTGTATCATATGTCACTGGCACCTCAGAGAATATCTCCAGAGTCCTCGTCAGGTATGACATCGTCACGAGATTTAAATGGACATGAAGACCTCTGACCACCTTCGAACGGAATAAGATCGACGACCGAAGGACATACATGAAGGCGTGTACGAAGTGAAATCAACTGCGGTAAATCGTTCATCGGCCAAACTTCCAGATCACGCAAATGTTAATTGGATGAACATCGAAGGGCCACAAGAGGAAACAAGGTCGCCTCTCCGCCGTTGTAGAATACGCCTGGTCAGCACCCGGACATAAGGTAAACTTCGACGACTGCAAAATCATCGATAAGAAAAATAGATATTTTCCTCGGCTGATACGGGAGGCGAGAGAAATCGCCTGGAACCCTGAAAACTTCAACAGGGATGGCTCTCCAGTCACCTACGCAAGGAAACAAATTTGCCAACCAAACGCAAACCAAAGCGCAGCGGACCCAACGACCAACCAGTGCGTCCCAAACTACCCCAAGAGCCATGTATAAAACAGGCGAATCTCTGCAAAAATCACTTGAACCTGAAGATGCCTTCTGGAATGCCGGCGAAACCGTCGTCCAGCAGGATGAACCAACGCAGAAGAAACCCTAATATCCTGGAGTCAAATTGCATTCATATTTTCATAGTGCAGAGAGCCCATTTTTTTCTATTCCACAGCGAATAAAAAATTGTTATTGAATATTTTGACGAGAGGGTTAAAATACTCATTTAGAAAACTCAAACATCGTCAGCAGCTGAAAAGGTTATGAAACACTGGACTGGACTGAATCGCCACCTATTTTATAAAGATTAAGTAAGCTTGATGATCGCATCATATCTGTCATATGCGTCATATGATATTCCGATCCAGTGGCGCACCCAAAGGGCCACTGGGTCGGAAGATATGTCCAAGGGGCCGTCAGCTCTCCACAAAACCCAAATCAAGACAAATCACAGTCACACGATAAAATCAATTGGAAAAATAGGAAAAACTCTTTACATCATTATACTCGAGTATGACTAGACCAAGTATAGCCATGTTTGTTGAATACTTCTTACATATAAGAAAATATGGCCCACTAAAACATTCAAAATTTACCGATTAAAATAACATTTTGGTTACACATTGCAAAAGATCGGGCGGATGGCCCCTCCCCCATTAAAAAATTCTGTGTACGCCACTGTTCCTACCTACCTAAATCGAAATTGTCGAATGTTGATTAGTTGTCCGTCTCCACCCGTAGACGTCACCGCGTAGCGGCTAATGCTTGCGTTCGCGGGCATTCGCGCGCGCGCGGGGGGCCGGGAGGAGGGGGCAACGGAAAAGTGCACATCGTCGTAGTCGTGCTTACTCCCACTCACTCAGTGGAGGAGGGAAGGGGGCGATGCAGCCGAGCGCGCAATTTGCCGGAAGGCTGAAGGACGCAGGCCGCCGCACCGCCGATATTCTGCGCCGTTAGCGCTACCTCTATCTCCACCGACCCCTCCCTATCAGGGAGAGTGGAAAGTTTCCCGGGAGCGGCGCCACTGCCGACAAAACGACGCGGCGGACTTGAAGGGAAAACATTCTAAGCACTCGTGGATTAGGGGGTCATCCATCGGCATTAGCCTCTTATTAACGAAAGGTGCCAAGGTGAGTAGGGTTTGACGTCCCATCCGACGGACTGCACTTGAAGTGTTCTCCACACAGCACTCAAGTAGGGGCTGGTATACCAATGAAAAATCTAGGCCACTGCCGGGATTCGAGCCCGGGTCATCGTATGGCAAAGAGAATGGACGAAGGGATGAGAGAAACCGGACGACGGTGTTAGTCTGCTCTTCACGGAAAGCGCCAAGGGGATTACGGATTGACATCCCATCCGACGGAATGAGTAACGCACTCGAAGTGTTCTCCACGCAGTACTCAAGGATCAGTTTGTGTATGCATGAGAAATCTCTGCCACTACCAGACTTGGAAACGGTGACCCTAGATCATCAAACCTAACCCTGCCAGTACTTAAGCAACCTCACCAACCCAATCCCCATAATCTTTTGCTATTTCCTCATTCACCATTCTTTCATTCAATGCATTTATTGTGAATTGAGAGGTTATGGGGCAAAGTATTTCGTTCAATGTTTCAAGAAATTTTCCGGTACACTCTATGCGACTGCTTTTGTTTTTCCCTTTCAAGGCGTAAAATTCAAATTTTTAGATATTCATCGACTATTAAGAAGCAGACAATATTAATCTCAAATAGTATTTTCAGTCGTTGAGGTAGTTTTCCGTGGGGATATCTTGTGGTAGATGACGAAAACGACGTATTCGGTTTATAGTGAAATTATTTCTTTGGATGGTTATTGACCACTTTTTTAATGTCTGGGTTAATTTATGGAGGTTTGGTCGTCTTTTTTTAAAAAATTCAACTTCCTTTTCTTGCCAACGTTTCGCCTTTTAATTAAGGCTTCATCAGGGCTCAAGGATTAACTTTTTTACTGTGACAATGGTAACTCTGAGCCCTGATGAAGCCTTAATTAAAAGGCGAAACGTTGGCAAGAAAAGGAAGTTGAATTTTTTAAAAAAAGACGACCAAACCTCCATAAATTAACCCAGACAGTGAAATTATTCCCCTCGTCTGCGAAAGCATATACCTCAATCTGAAAGGAAAATACCTGGAGGAATTCTGTGTTGACCAATAAGAGGCGAACGAAACGTTCAATCACACCTAAGCTCCCAACTTACTCATTCATAAATGGGCAGCATTTTGATCGTCTAAATTTCGGGTTTGCGGGGTCCTTGTATTAAATACGACGGTGATGAGGATAAATACTGCAAACCACTAATAGAGCTGCATTACGAAGATAAGAGGATATGGTACACAATCTTTCGAACCATTAAAAACACAAGCTACCGTCGCGAAACTGTCAAGAATTTGCTAAAGATGAGTAAAAATAAAAGTCGGCACGTAACGCAATATATTCTAAAACTTAATGGTGTCTTTGGCGGTATCCTGCTTCTTCTTCTTCTTCCTCCTTCCTGGTGGCGCAACAGCCCGGTTAGGGCCTTCGCCTGCTACATTATTGCTCTCCAAGTGTCCCGGTCTGCAGTCTTAGCTCGCCATCCTCGAATTCCCCTCTTGTTTAGGTCGCTCTGGACTTGATCCATTCATACGTTTTTAGGACGTACCTGCCTTCTTCGGTTGAGCAACCTTCCTTTAAACATTCCCTTTGGGATTTCTTCCTCTGGCATTCTTTCGATGTGGCTCAACCAGCGTACCCTCTGGGATTTGATGAACCTCACTATGGATTTTCCTTCAATCAGCTGTTCTGTTTCCTCGTTGTCTTATCCTCCAGTCTCCGTGGTCGTATACTGGACCGTATATTCTATGGAGGATCCTTCTTTCGAATGTGCCGAGTGTTCTTTCGTCTGCCAGAGTCATCGTCCAGGTTTCCGATCCGTACGTCACCACCGGCCGGCCGCCATAATGTCATATATAGTTTCGGTATCCGGTTTCAGTAGGTGAAATTCCTTCATGTTGAGGGCAATGGAAACTATGAAATTCTACAGAATAACTTTATTGTAAACTCAACAGCCTTAGTTAAGTTTACAATACATTTATTCTGTAGAATCACACAGTTTCCTTTACCCTCATCCACCGCAGGCACGTAGCCAGGGAGGGGGGGGGGGGGGGTTTCTGGGGGTTCAGCCCCCTCCGAAATTTTTTGCCTATACTTTTGTTGTTCTGAATTTAACTGGGCATAATAATCCGGATTACACTGCGTATATTTTAAGTGTTAAGTGTCTAGAAACTTAATCACTAGTTTGATGCATGTGTGTGGTTTAGTAAATACGCAGAACTGAAAATTAAGGGAAGAGATTTATTACATCAGCACCGAATGGGCAAAGCTGATTTGTTTCAAGTTATGCTACGCTAGACTTAGCCGGCCCTCCCCTCCCCCGAAGAAAATTTCTGGCTACATGCCTGATCCACCGCAAGTCAATCCTGGCCGCGTGGAAGCCTCCGGGACGCTGGCCTCCACTTTCGTGCCTCTCACTGATATTTTCTGATCTCCAACACCACCTCCCCTCCCCACATTCCCCTTCAATGCGGTCGGCCACTCTCCGCGGTCCACCCTCTCCATCTCGCGGCCTTCGTTAATTGCGTGACTGGTCTCGCGAGGCGTCAAAATCATTGCCGTTGGAACGAGCGATTACTGACTGCCACGCTTATGTACTTCCGTCGCTGCACACCCTGACCGTGAAGCTAAAAATTACGTTAACATTACGTAAACCATTTGGAATGAGCGTCCTGATTCCATACTTTAAGCAATACGTTTACCTCGGTTTACTTTACGTGAACGACAAGTTTTAAGCTGGTGGGGACCCTACTCGTTTTCGGAGGCGCCATAGCCCATCGTCACCTATTACATACCTTATACCGTTTAAATCCTAGCTTGATGAGATGATTTGATCGCAAATTCATGACTGCGTCGACTCATTCTAACATGAGTAGACGAGTCCCTGCGGAAATAGAAATCGCGAAACATCGCACAGATAGAAAAGTCCACCAGTTGAAGGTTGAAATACGGCCGCGAAGCCTGCTTTCACACCTTTTACTCCAGTTACAAGGTGTCGGTTAATGAAATATTGCTAAGGGCAGCACATTCCATGCGATAAATAATAACGAATTTCATTCATGCTACGCAAAAAATAAGACATTCTCTGGTATCCTTTCAGGGAATTGAATTTAAAATGCGCGGTCTATTTTACTTAACGACGATTATGATTTCATCGGTTTTGCAATTTTAATCAGTTAAATATCCACAGAAGTTAAGGAACGTTCGGCCCGGACGGAGGTTGGATGGGTTACCCCCTCCATACCTCAACCGCTGTGCTCTTGTCTTCTACCCGCAAGTGGCGGGCAGGTTAGTCGGCACAATGGATCCAAAGGGAGCTAAGTGCCAGAAAGGCTCCAGAAGGCCCCCGCCCACCTCTCCAATTAAAATTTTTATTTAAATATCCACAGTTCCACAGTTTAAATATCCACAGTTAAATATCCACTCGTTATATTATTAAACCGGACATACTACAAGTCATGCCTATCCCTCGTCTAGGATGAACGTCTGTGCTCAAAGTAAATCATTCTAGTTCTGGGGATCTGAAACCATGATAACCTAAACATATCCAAAGAAGTGTTAAGGCCACACCCCTTCTTCGTACCCCACGTATAAGACCGTAAAACGTCCTCTTTCACAAGGTTTTCCTCAAAACTCTTCCGCAATCCCGAAGGGATATTATTAACTCCAACAGCCTCGTCCCTTTCTATGTTGCATACGGGTTTTTGAATCTCGCTTTCTGATATTTCCAGTACCATGTTGTCCCAATCGATATCACATTCCCCCTACCGTATAAAAGAGTTGATTACTCGCCATAAAAGTAAAAGCCTCTCCACAAACTCTTTCCAGATAGTATGAATTTCTACTGGTTCTATCGGCAATATACTGGAATTCTTGTCTCTAGCTGTTTGGACTGCCCTTCTTTGTATGTCCTGAGAATTTTAACGACATTAGAGAACTGACAACTCCATAAAGCACGTCCACTTCTCTTTCTCTGAAACTTCTCCAAGCAATTAATTTGTTCTCTCCTCTACGCCTGCCTTGCCTTACAGTTACTTTACGCAACAATTCGTTATTTACTTCTAGTTCCTTAGTTCGACCTTAGTCTTCACTGATGGTCTTCCATATACTTCATTTTGATATCGTATCCCCTGTAATCCAATCTTGTCTCATTTGCACCGCATCAAAGGTTCCTATTACTTACTTTTCCGTCGCTTTATACAGTCCCTCGACACATTTTCCCATTCATCCAACAAATTCTGTCGCTCACATATCCCTCAGCTTTAATTAGCCTTGTTCCATGTATTTATCCTTTTCACTCCAACTAATGCCTCCACATCCCACAAATAAGATGTAGGACTACATTTCCACCAAGTGATGATCTGAGTCGGCATCATTAAAACATTGTGAATTAACTACGCCGTACCTAAATGTTTACGATGTAATATGTATCGCGAATCCCTGAAACTCCGAAAATTACCGTGTACCAAGACCTCTTAAGGCCGTGCAACCGCAGTTTTCCACAGGATATTCATTTCTCGTGCTACGTGCGTTTATGCTAATGAGCCATTATCAGGTACAACTATTTTAGAATGACTTCCTTCCTCTACATTTCGCTAGACACCTTTCTCATCTGAGAACATCACATTTTCGTTTTCAATAAGTCTGTACCCCACTTATAAAGGCATTTAAGACGGGAGGAAAGTTACTGTGATCAATTGAAGAGTAGAAGGGAAGTGTGGAGAGAAACCTGCCATCGGCATTAGCCTACCCTTAACAAAAGAGGCCTAGGGAACCACAGCTTAACGTCTCATCTGACGGACAGAGTACTGAACTCGAAGTCCTCCAGTCAGGTTTACAAATGAAATATATATGCTACTGCCGTGCCCTTGATGCAAGAGTCCACTACTTTGACTACTACACCAACCCAACCCCTTCATTACCTTCACCTTCATACACCTATTATGTTGTTCAAACCAGGTTTCTATGAATACTAGGCTGTTTCCTTCACAAAAATGAACAACTTTTGGGCTGCGGTGGTTTCTCGCGCTTCCACAACCGTCCTCGTATCTTAAAGTTTAAAAATCCAAATTCCACCGGTTCACTGTAGGCAACTCTTGTGCCAAATTATTACCTTTGGCAGACGCTATTCATCTTATTTGCGAGAGTAAGAGCGGCGCATATAAATATTTAAGAGAAATTTGAAGAGACGTAGGTATATGCTATTTTTTGGAAAAATCTTACGTTGAACGAATACGAAAGAGACTGCTCCTTATTAATGAATCTGAGGTACTGCAGAAGAAGCTACGCATTTGTCTAGGGTTTGTGATTATCCGCAATCGAACCGAGAATGCACGAATAAATTGGACCGACTCCTGAATCTAACGATTCACACTTGGCGCGTGAAAGTTGCTAGTTCTTCGCTCAGGCGAGAGAGACCGCCACATACCGGATTCTGTCAGCTGACGTTCAGCGGACGAAAAGAAAACAAAGGTACCGTGACTTCAAAGGTTTTCAAATCTGAAGACTTTACGCCTAAAAATCCGCAATGAGCGAAGGAGAAATTGAATGGAGCGAATTTATCGCATTGGTGGAAAATTTCTTGGAGCTTTCAGAGAGAGTGGGAGACACATGGAGCTTACGAGGTGGCAAGGATGAACTTGGTGGCGCGTACTTGGTTAGAAAGGTGAGGCGTTACGGTTTAGACTTGGGAACAAATCGTTCCGATCCCAGCGATTTTGAGGATGCTGGAGTGGAGAGCCAAGACGACAGCAGCTCGCAACTGGAAGGCGACATCCCTCGGAGGTGCGAGCAATTTTGGGAACATCATGTAGTGTACAGCGCTAGCTACAGGGTGCCGGTAATTTATTTCAACGCTTGGAGGAGCACTGGGGAGTTACTCACCCTGGAAGAAATATGGGGTGAAGTCCACGAGTCGTTGAAGCATGGGAAGAGCTGCCTGTGGGAGGTGGTCACGCAGCAGGAGCACCCCATCCTGGGAAAGCCTTTCTTTCAGCTCCACCCTTGCCGGACGGCCGAGTTTCTAACATCCGTGAAAGAAGTGGCTGGTAGAAATGTGCTAGTTCCTTGGATGAGTTCTCTCGGACCATTGGTGAATCTTAGCCTCTATCCTTCCTATGCAATTGAAAATATAAAAAAATAATTAATCCTTTTGTTTAGTGAGGTGAACTCACACTAAGTGGACAAAAACACACCATTATATTTTTGTACAGTTAATTGATTCTGTGATACTGATAATAACACTTCTCTGTGATTTGGATCGAGGGATGATGGCTTTTAGTTGTTGGTCGATGCCACAGGGAGTGCCACCCTTGGATACCAGAACTGGGGACTTTCCCTTTTTTGAATTTATTTATTCACATTAACAAGTCCAAGGAGAACTCAATCTTAAGTTTCCCAAACATTACCTCAAACACATTCTAAATATTACCTCTGCTGGTGAAAATGACATTTTGGCTGCATTTATCATTAGCAATAAAATATATGAATAAAGAATGAGTAGGTATGTCGAAACTCAAACTGAAGAAAATAATCCTCCGCTTTTTCTGTTGTCCAAAATCACTTTAATGCATCATGTAGATTGTAGTCCCCTACGTACTCTGATAAGGAAGTGATTTCATTAAAATGTCATTGGTTTTTCTTCAATCAAACTTCATTAAATCATCATTTTTCAGTGCTAAGGAAGGAAATTTCCTGACGAAAGTTGAGCATGGCCATGGCAAATCCTGGAAACTAACTTTTTCCCGATTTTCAAGAAATTGCTGTTAGTTTCAACATTGAGTGTGCTTGTAATATCGTCCCTTAATTGCTCTCTACCGAGCTACATCTTTTGTAAATTAGTTTCTATTGGTCTATTCGATGAGAGCCAGGTACTTCCATTGATAAGAAAGCTTGAGAGGTGCTTCATGTGGTGGCAGTTCCATACTCAATTAAATTTTGATGGTTATCAGTATTTCAGAAGGTCATCCGAAATATGAGGCTCACTCACATTCCTAATCTGTAAGGTTATTTTAAAATGGACGCATCAATGCCAAAAATCCTTGTCCCTACTAATATTAAGACTTCCTTATGTGTTAGGAAGTCAATTTTTATGACTTAGAAACATCAATGGTTCCTCAGATTTACAATAATCAAGTCCCTTAAAAGTGTTGGTGGTTGTAACATGCAAGTGGTACTTCATCAATGAGTAACTTGGTAAATACTAGGATTCAACTGACTGCCATGATAGAATGTACAACTCTGTAAATATTCAGATTAGACTTGTGGTTTTATGCCAGTCAGGATAGGTTTCAATGAACCAATTTTACTATTTATTGAATCTTCCTAATATTTATTTTCCTAAACCATCTTCTTTCCTATTCCAGGACGTATCCTATATCCTGTATTGAGTTTAGCCTGCAGTCTCCCTCTCTTTTAGCCATCAAAAACCGTATCTCTTTCCTTCTTCCTCTTTACCCCAAAGATCTACTACCCTTCTATCAACCATTATCCTCAATTTACATACTCTCATTGCTACATTTACATACATCCCATGAAGAGAAGAAATAGTTAAGTATGTGCAAGAGAAATACAAAATATGAAGAGATTAGCCGATAGAAGGACTCAGTGGAGAGCTGCAGCAAACCAATCTGAGGATTGATGACCAATGATGAAGATACATCCCATCCAGCAACTTTCTCTCCCCCCTCCCAAGCATGTCCATCAACAGCTAAATTTGTCTATCTTCCTGTCTGTCACAAATTTTCCTTTCATTTACCTATCTACATCTCAAATCTCTTTCTATTCTATTTATTCTTGCCCTAATTGATATATTGCATCTGTATAACACCATGCTCCAGATCTAAAAACTCCTTACCATACTCCATAAGTTCAATTAGTAAACGTCTCTTTTCCAAAAGTAATATTTCAATGTACATCAGTCTTTGGAATCATGTAATCTGTTGTCGAAATGCTATGGTAGTAACTGAAATGCTCAACAAGTTACCTCCTACTTTCAAACTTAGCATTTATTTCTTTAGACATGTCAGGACTTTTACAATTAACATACACCCCATACCTCCAATCCTGAACCTGCTATGCATCTAGCAGTGATTAGGAAACTATGACTGAATTGAAACTAATGCTTAGTCATCTGCAAACTAGGTGAAGTTAATCTACTACCATCCTACATCTAGCAGATATGTTCAAGAGTATTGGCAACAAGTAACCTTCAGAACTTCAACTGCTCTTCTTACCTCTGTTAGCTGAAATCATTGCGTCAGGAATACCTCAAAGATTTTTAAGAAATCAAATTGAAATGTTGATTATTTTTTGTTTATATGGGCTATTTAACATCCCACTAATTTACTGTTGTATCTGCTGATGATTCAAAGGGTAATAATAATCTCTTGTTTTGATTCTTCAAACTTGTCTTGGTACAAATTAGCATATCAAGTTGTGGTTAACATTTTGCTATACCTGAAATTGAAAAGCAAAGCTTTCAGTTGGTAAAAGGACATCATAATTAAAATAAGTGCAAACGTTGTGACTTCCACAGTTTATTAAACCTCTCACTACTGGTTTCGGCTGTCAAGCCATCATCAGGTATGTGATGTCACATACCTCATGATGGCATGAAGTCACAAAGTTTTAACTTATTTTAATGTGCTAATTATATTGGTACGGGCAACACTTGGGCATCATTCTGCTGTATGGCGTGTATGCACTGTACTCATAAAAACTCATTTCTTAAACCTGAAAGAGCCAAGAAATTGTTACATAAATGTGTGATCATAGGGAAGGACTGTGGTACAGCCATTATTTAACAGAAAATATTATTCATGGAAGCTAAAGGAACTGAGAGTTTGAAGAACTAAGCATAATGATATGTGCTCATGTGTAACTTATTGTACCATAACATTTCCCTGATTTACCAGAATATGTTAATTCTCATGCCACACTGCAATACAACTGCCTCTTCTAAATAAACTGGCCTAAAAATACTGCCAGCGTAAAATAATGGACAATTTTGAAGTGAAGTTATGCTTTGAAGGATACTGATTTCATGATACTGCGCAAACATTACCAATGTGATGAATGCAAGTGAGGTTGAAGCTTTGTTGTGATCCTTGTCCTCAGAGATATGTGAACATTTCTTTTTTTATGTGCATTGTATTTTTACTGATGTTAGTTTTGACATCTATGATTGCTCCTGTGCAAAGATATGACAATTGTATTTTATAGATATGTACATACCATAAATTGCTATGCATATGGGAGAGGAGTATAAACTCTTATCCTGTTATTAAAGAACATTACTATTAAACTAAAAATCCTCAGTACATATTGTACTTTTTATTCTGACCAATAGACTGCAGTAAGTCCAAGACTAGGGGATAAAACTGGCTTTAATGACGAAATTTATAATCAGTCACAACGAGTGCAACTTGAATTCGTGTGTAACTTCTGCAGTTGGGAGTCAAGAAAACTCAACTATTTTGAAAACTGGTACATTATTTGGTTGGCCATTTGTCATTTTCTATGCTACAAATACAACTTAATCGGCCATATCTTGAGACACGATGGCCTGATGAAGACTATCGTCGAGGGAAAAGTGAACGGGAAGATTGGAAAAGGCAGGCCTCGTATGAGATACATGGAACAAGTTGTGAAGGATGTAAAAGAGAAGAATTACGTCACAATGAAAAGGTTGGCCGATAGAAGAATCGAGTGGAAAGCTGCGTCAAACCAATCCTAGGATTGTTGACCAATGATGATGATGCTAAAAATGCTTTCAAATTTTAAAAATGTAACACAACAAAGAAACTCAAATTTATTGTAGGGTGAGATAAAGCATAGGAGTAAGGTAACAATTCATCAGTACGTACATCTGGAGCACATTTCTTTACGGCAGTTAGGCATGGACGATTGCAGCAGCACAGAAGAAAAGGGTGGAAGAATTTGCAATGTGGTGCTACAAAAGAATGATGAAGATTAAATGGAACGACCGAGTGACGAACGAAGAAGTCTTAAGGAGAGTTGGAGAAAAGAGAAGCCTGCTGAAAACATGAGAAGGACATGGGATAAATTAATCAGCCATATCTTAAGACTGGATGGCCTGATGAAGACAATCGTTGAAGGACAAATGGCTGGGAAGAATGGCAAAGGAAGGCCTCTGGTGAGATATATGGAACAAGTGATGAAGGATGTGAAAGAAAAGGAATATGAAAAGATTAGCCGATACAAGAACTCAGTGGAGAGCTGTGTCAAACCAATCTGAGGATTAATGATGATGTGTGAGATAAATGAAAAATGGTAAACACAAATGTGGCCTTTTGCTTACTCCTCAAGGCAGGAATAAGAATTTGCTTTCTTTGTACATTGCTGCTGCCTTCTAATGGTCCCAAGAAGTGGGAAAATTAGTGCAATAATTGTTACATCTAGTGGGTCCACCCACAACAGATAGGTTGCTGGGTGGGAGCTTAATGCCACTATGATTGACAAATTCCTTCATAACTGTTAGTAAACTGATTCGTGTATGTAACAGAAGAAACTCAAGTATAATATGAAATAATACCAATAGCAAGGATTTGCAGACATAGACTAAGTAGGTAGTAGTTACAAAGGTAGGTAATCTGATTGTCCTATGGAAAGTGTGCTGAAATCTTGAGAATAAAAAAAATCTCCAAATGGCACACAATCAGAAAGAAATTTATATGACAACCTACTGTCTTTCAGGTACTCAGAGTAACAACATCAAAAACAACCACTACTGCAGGGCCAATCAATAAACATAGGGGATACACAAATATACCTATGCCTAGAGATGGGTAAATTACTGTAATTTTCAATTGAGGTAAATTATGGTAATTTTCGAAAATTACCGTAATTTTCCAGTAATTTTAAGTTTTGAGCTGCAAATACTTATCAGAGACCTCAAAACGAAATCAAATAGCAATAAAATATAAATGCCGACGCTTATGTCAAACATATCACGACGTTTATCTAATATAACTCGTTAAAAAAATTAAAATGAAGTTGGCAGCAACACGCAATTTGCCTCCCTTTTGTCACACTATGAGAAATTTTCATTCCAAAGACATACCTCTGCGCAATGTGCATTTGTTATTTTACTCTGAATTAATTGGAATTAATCATGGACACAATGTAAACAAAATCGTTTTAGCTTCTTAATTTATAATATTACCCATTCCAATGGTTTCTTCGTGAGGAAGAAATTTTCTGAAAAAGAATTTTTCTGAAAATTACCGTTTATTACGGTAATTTTCAGGGGTGTTGGTAATTTATGAAAAATACCACGGTAATTTTCATAAATTACCGTGGTAATTTACCAAGTTGCCCATCTCTAGCCATGCCTTATTATTTGAACATCTTTGTGAATCTAGGCCTTAGAAAAAGAAAGGTGAGACTCGTTTGTCCCATTACTTCGTCTCCAGTTTTATGGAAAAGAAGTCTGCATCTACTCTTTAATCCAAATGCATTTTGTGGTCAGAAGCTGTGTATCAAATGATATGATAGCAATCGGTGCTTGGGAATAGATCACAGACCAGTAGAAAAGAACATTATTAACAATAGTTGGGCATGGAAAATAATTACAAAATATGCTGAGATGATGAAAGAGGATAGGGAGATAATTTGTGTGGTACATGAGAATGGTGATTGGAGTACTAGATTTTATTGTAGCTTAGAAAACCTCTGTACCAACTCACACATGGGGGATAAATAAAATGAGGCAGATGGGATATGGAGTTATTACATGGTATAAGAAAGAAAATTAAACTACACAAACAGGCAGGAGAATAGGTTACCAAGGTATTGATGGCTGGAAGACATGGAGGAAGATCTAGGGAAGATGGGGTCTATGGGAATGAAGGTTGCGGTCCAAAGATTAAGAAAATGAAGAGAGGCAAGGTGACATAAGCACTGCCATGTCATGGATGATCTATGTACAGGAGCTGGAGACTGGTGAATAAGCCAAAACAGCATTGAAGACATATGATCCCTGAAACTTACTCTTCTTCAGGAAATGTTCATGTCATTTTTACCAAGATTCTGAATGATTCAGCACTGTAATAGGATTATAATCTCAGTAGGTGATGTGTTCTCAATTCTCTGACACACTAACTCTTAAGGTTTTCAGCCATTATATTTATTTCTGATGACTGTAATCACAATTTAAGTGATTATTTAAAATTCATATTTTATTCAATCAGTAAATGGTTAAATTCTTCAGCTTCAGCAAAATATTGTTATAAAAGTTATAATAATACTACAAAAAATGTTACATACTATGATATTTTCCTGCAGTTTCAATATGATCCAAGGTAAGAGACTAGTAATCAGTTACTACTGGAGAACGAATGAACAGGAAAATTGCTATGCGCACAGATTAACAACGGTTTTGACTTGAAAAAGGCACCCAAAAGTCCTGAGTTTCATCATCTCTTTGAGTTAATGATCTTATTTCAATTCATAAGTGACCCATACACAAGTTTTTCAAGCATCACTACTCAGCAAATTTTTAAAACAACTCTTTCCACCACTCAGTAATAACACTACCTGTATCAAAGCTAAGACACTGCCTTATACCTCCAAAGAATGAAGCTTGAGTTCCAATCCATGTACAGCCAAAACGCTGTTGAACTGGCAAGCTACACTGAGTTGTTTAAAAAAAAAATTCAATGTAAATGGATATGCACTTTGGAAGCATTGAGAAAAGCACCTGAATCAGTCTTATCAGTGGGTGGCAAGAATCCACAACAAGCATATATCCATTAAATAAAAATCTTAATGCCACTGGCTACCTCTTTACATCACTGATGGGAATGATCAAGAATTTTGGTATCCAAAGAAGCACCTGATCATTGTTTGATCCGTATGTGGCAAGAATATACCACAAACATCAGTCCATGAAATAAATTTTTAGAGGCACTGTATGTTAATTACCTCACCACATCACTTATGCTCAATAGTTCAGCATACTGAGCAGCTCACGGCACATGAGAGCTTCCTCAAGGTCAAACTATCAGTGATCTAACTAGCAGAGAAGCCATAATCTCTTGCAGTCCACTAAGGAATCAGCCAAGGTTAAAGCTTTCAGCCTTTTCTTCTGACTCCACCACGGGATCATTCTCATCCTCCCGTTTCCGTTTCTTCTTCCCATAGCTGAGGCTCTCTTTGTCAAATTCCAGTGCCATGACACCAAGATCTCCACTGTATCTATTCTTTGCCACCTGATTATCAAGGAGAAGAGAATGCAGCAAAAATCAAAATTAGAACATATTAACAATAATACTGAAACGTGTGCATTAAAACCACTAGCTGAAAATGACAGAGAAGTAAATACCAACAGAATGTCCCAGAAAGATACCAACTTAACTAGATTGCAGTGTTTTGTCACATTGTTCCTGGGATGGATTAATCACACACCCCACCTAAAATTTAAGCAAGTGCAAACTTATGATCATAAAAATCCTTCGGTAACAACTATTTGGCTGGTCATACTATGGACAATACAATGCAAAGCAGACAAAAACATTGTGAAAAATGTTAGGAGTGCAATTCAAGGCCAGTTCACTATCTTGTTACCACTGTCCATTTGTTCACATGTTGGGTTAATTTAAATATAAGCCCCTTGCCCATTACCTACCAACTTCCAGACTTTTCCAAATGAAAATTGGAAGGTTAAACAAACATAAAAAGTCTTATAATTTTAGAACATTGAATAATGTGGGTATGATCAGGATTTTGCAAAAATGCATATACAGTAGAAGCCCGTTATAGTGTGTATGGCATATAGTGAGAATCGCACAATAATGAGTTATTGGCAATGTACCATCGAAAGGCCCAAGATTAACATGTAAAAGAAAACAGATACAACGAGGCCAAGAAGCTCCTGCCATGGTATACGCTCGGTATTACGAGTGATATTTCTTGTGGGTGATGCACTGCAAAGTACAAATTAACTCATGGTATTTATCTTTAGTAGCATTATTTGTCACCTACAACTTAGAATACAATATTTGTGCCATCTCTACATTATTTAAAGTCCAATCAAGTCCACACAGTGACGATTTACGGTCGGCCCTGGCATATCTTGTGTGCGCTCGCACTTTTCAGTTCTTCTAATGTTAAGTCAAGTTCACATTCGAGCGGAATGGGCGGAAGATGGACAAGCGGAAAAGCATCTAGTCAATCACATGACAGCAGAGAGTGGTGGTGTGGGTAAGGGGCGGAGTTCAGCCCACCTGTCTTTGTCTGCCAGTGCGGGAGTAGTTGACGGACAAGGAGTTGATTAACTCAGTGAGAAACAAAGGTGATGAAGAAATTAGTTCTCTTTTGGAAGAACAAACAGTGCCTATGACAACTAGAGTTAAAGCACAGCAGAATCTTAAAAAAATTAGTGCCGTTTACTGGGCCAGTGATGCTTCCGCGGAGGACTTTAGTAAATTTAGTGAAGTGGAAGTGTCTGTACTTTCGGCAACTGCCTGTAGACTGAAGCAGACGATGCTAGAATGATTTTTCAACCGGGAATAGAAATTGAAAGTACTGTGCTGTTAATGTGAAGCGTTTGTATGTGTGCTAGTAAAGGTCCAACACTTGGTTTGTTATGCTTTTTATCATTGCGAATAAGTCGTCAAAGTTTTCCATTGCCAAAGAATTACAGTAAAACCTCCCATAAGTGAAATCCCATACAACGAGCACCTCCGATTAATGAGCAAATGGAGTTGGTCCTGCCCAGCTGCCATTAAAAAGCACACATTTTGACTCCCTTACTACGAACTCCTATACAACGAGAACCTCCCGACAACGGGGTGGAGAGCCAGTCCTGTGAGCACTTGTTGACCTCTTTAGGATGAATTTTTTTCTCGTCGAACGTCATATTTTCAGAAGAACATGAGCTGGTATTTACTCTCAAAATCCATGTTCCTTGATTTCCTGAACGTCCATTAAAAATCGGGTGCGTGTCTTTCGAGGAATTTTATGTATTATCACGATAGTTTTTCGAAAATTTTCATGACATAAGCAAATAAACCTTGAACCAGTATGTATGTCATTATTATTATTTCCTTTTGTTTTTGTCATGATACACTGATGCTTTTTTATAGGTTTGCTGCAAATAGCGTAGTCACAAAGACTGTTTTAGCATTGTCACGGGAGATTGAACGTTTCGCATGCATTTGCTGAACACGGAACGTCAGCGATTGAAAAAATGTAATACGCAATATTTTCACGTAGACGTACAGGAAATGGATATGCTGTGTAGCAGCCGGACATCAATATGCTGAGCTAAATATCATATGGTCTGCTTCAATGGACAACCTACAAGTTCATAAAGGTGACTTAAAAGCATGCCTAAATTGGCTCTCCTTCATGTAGGTGTCGCAGGGAAATATTATGTTTCTGGTGTCTCTGCATGCGTAAATTGTGATTCATTGAACTTATAGTAGAAGAAAAAAGGTGGAACTTAGCCACCACAAAACTTTCTCGGGTTGAGGCATCAGTAGATCCCGATTTTGAGAAAAGTTGGAGGAAAAGTTTGCCAAAGTTAATCGGGCAATACAAACCTAAAGACATTATTAATGCTGACGAAGCAGGATTTTTCTACAATAGAGATTTATTGTGCTTTTTTGTGCCAACAGCGACAGTTCAGCAAAATTACGTCTAAGAGGTTACGGCTGAATTTTGAGAAGCACTAAGGTGCTTGCTATATCAGGAGATCCGGGTTGAGTCCTGAGTCAAGTTCATCAGAATCATTCGAGTCAAGGCGAATGATTTTTTTTCTGTGGAACTTCTGCTATTGAACACGAAAAATGTTAAAAATGCCACATATTCCACGGTTATTGCAATGTAACATTTTGTTAAAAAAATTTATTCTTCAAGAGTGGTGATTAAGGGGGCTCCCTAGCTGCCTTTAAAAGCCAATTGCAGATGCTTAAGATGAATGTGACTACAACTTTATCGTAGCAGCTGGCATTTTGAAAAATTTTCCCATTGTAGCAAAAGCATTGTTTTTTTGCGTGAGTGGAATGGATTTTTTATTGGTTTATTTGTTAGTATAAAAAATAGCCAAACTTTCCATTTTTGTCCTTTTTTATTTGCTATCTACGAAGCCTAGAATACGAACAGAGGATTTTGCTTCCACTCTGCTTAAAGCTTGATCCTTCATCTACACATTCAAACAGCAACTTTTGATGCTATTTCTATAGCTAGGTCATAATAGTATACACTGTGGAGCATGTTTCGCATTTTTAAACTCGTATTTCTGTGAAACATTATGGCAACTAACCGAAGGACGTACTGGTTAACACTCGAATACTTCAGCAAAGCGTAAATTATTTATTTGGAAGATTTAATTCGCAAAATAAATTATACATAAGCAATTGTGCATGAAAACGACCCTTCTACCTGTTTCTAATAGCATGGTAACGAAAGAAAAATGGAAAGTAAGAAAAACTGTGGGAATTGAGAGGTTTAATACATCATCTTTGGATATAGCGAGCGCTCGCTATAGCGAGTGATTTCCCAGCCATTGAGAGCACTTATTATATCGAGCTTCCACTGTATAAATATCTCTGCAAAGACATGATCAAATTGCTGCAGAGTTTCTGAGAGTATCCAATCTGCTCTTAGAGAAGTGGGACCTTCATGGTAAGTTCATATCTCACCTGTAAATACTTCTTTCCTCGCACTGATGATAGTCGCTTGTCCTGGATGATGAGGATGTTGTCGGCCTCCTGGGATGCCTTAACACCTCCAAATATCGAGTTGGATGTCAGATCTTCACTATCCCTCTCCTGAAAAACAAAAATATTCAATTTATAACAACCAGAAAAGGTGCTGCACACCTCAGCGGTATTGTAAAAGTCTATTTAAGTTATAAATAAATTGATATTTACTGATTAGTTTTCATAAGTGTTAAGTCTTTCCATTGGGTGCCAAGTTATTATCAATAATCATGCTCAGTACCAATTCACATGTGTCAATCGACACACAATATCTTTGTTAACCCTCGCCACCTGTTACTAAAAAAATCACGTCCTACCTACCTGGGGTCTTTTTTGACCCCATCGTGAATATTAATTCTTTTAAGTGACAGTGTCATTCCAATGACTTAAATTCATTCTTATTTTAATGAAATACATTTAAGATAAATTAACAGAAAAATACCACAGTATAATGTACATTGCATAATTTAGAAAAAAATATTATAATTTTTTAGATGGCACTCACAGTATAGTCTTGAATAATGAGGATTAAATTTCCCTAAATACGTATTTAAGTACATAATTTATTTATCTGAATACAACATAATATTTAAAATATTTAAACATTTGCAACATAGGGCCAAAACGTGATGACCAATAACAAAATTTCATGATTCAAAAGAATTGTGCCAAATTGTAATCTGAAATCTCCATCTACACACTCACTAATGTCGCACTGCATACAGACGCTTCTTTGTTGAATATGATCACCTTACACGTATCTGTTGCAAACATTATAAAGATCATTGGTTGTTTGTCACTCTTACAAGGGCAATCGCGTAGTACCCGTGAGCGTTAGGGATAATTTTAATAAATCTTGGCTAAGATCAAAAGCTGTAAAAAAAATTATTTGTGCTGATGTTTTGACCAATCCCACTCAAGTGACTCACAAAATCCATTGCTACCCGCTTCCCTTGCTGTATTTCACGAATGTTTACCTGCGTACATTTGCAAATTTATAGTGTACATATTTTCACAATCAACAGTTATCCCAATTTTAATGCCGTATTTTCATGGTTTCACGGGAATATATACTTTAAAATCACACCTTCCTCAACAAGTATGTAGATGTTCATCAACAGTGATGTTGGGACCTGGAATGAATGAACTTTTACAACCACAGGAAAATAAGTTCATGATATCCAACACAGCTTCTGCCTTGTTTTTTGTTTCCTTTTTACGTGCTTCCCGCTTCACTTTATCATCAAGTCTTAAACTGCTCAGAATATTCACAAAGTGACTTCTTTACATAGTTGCTTTAAAAATCGGAAATCCAAATACATCTGACCAAAGTTCGTTCAAAATTTTTCCTCGCCCTTTTTGAACACTGTAAGTGATACACAGGCCAAAAAAAGCTATATATGTTCAATCGAATTCAATGAAATCTCGGATCTTCCATTTTCTTCAATATTTTTCTGCTATTAAATTGATTTGCCCGTTGATTTGTGTATTGACAATTTTTTTCTACCATTAAATCAGTAACAAAACATCAAAAAAACTCAGCCTCTTCCACATACTTAACATGCCCTGGGAAACCGGCGTCCTACCTGATGATATTTCTGGATAATATTTTTTCCAGTCAACTTCGGTTCCATAGCATCCCATTTTATTTTTCCTTACTCACTCCCCGTGGATCGTCTTCTTTGATACATACGCATAGGATTTCCTCATGAAACTCGTCCTCCTCCTGGTCCCTTATTTCCACCTCCTTGTTGCCTGCCTCTGCTTTACTTCCATCACTCTCATTTTGAATGTTTTCTTCATCGTTAATCTTTCAAATCCAATAAATCGTTGAAGGCTTCGTTCTCGCTGTATCCAGGAGCAAATTTGACTCTATAGGCTGCCATAATCAGTTATTGTTCTTGTATGAACGCCAGTAATTCCCCATCGGGATCCCCAGTGCGGGATGTATGCTTGAGCGAGGAAAGATGTGACTTCTGCAGTTGTCGGAGGAGTGACCACAAGTGACGATTCTCAGCGTAAAAGCCTAGCTCGTATCAGAGGTCGAATACTACAAAGTCAAAATACAAGTGGAGAAAACACTGACTGTTATTTCTGACTTATTGCTGATTACAAAGAAAGCACAGCATAGATGACTCTGTTGATGAGCCTTGCGAAGATAACAGTTAGATTAGAAGTAGCAGAGCAATGATGGCTTCATCAATCGTCGGAGGAGCAACCACAAGTTACTAATTCTCCCTATATCAGCTAAGCTCGTTACATAGGACAAAAATTACGAAGTCAAAAAACATTGACTGTTGCTGATTACAAAGAAACACACTGTTGACGATGAATCCGCTGTCCGCAGATAATAGTTGGATTAGAAGCTGCAGAGCAAGTTGAAATCATAGTACGCTAGCAATCACTTAGCAGTATGAAGCTTCTGTTATGTGATGGGGTGAGGTAAATGTGATCTACTGCTTATACGTTAGTCTCCAAGTTCACCTATTTGGAAACTGTTGATATGTAATAGATTTTGCACTTGAATAGCTAAGCCTCTATTTGTTTCACTAAGTTGTAATGTAGTATTTTTGATACGACGGTGTATATTACCGGAATATCTATCTTGGTGTCACATACGAGGGAAATACATCCATAGCTCATCGATCTTCTTCTCTTATAATAATTTTAACAGTCAGTGCATTACTCATTTTATGATATAAAATGCTAATATTCTTTCCTTTCATGACAGAGTCATGACAAAAGCTATTATTTATTCAATTATCTCTAAAAGAAAATGAAAATTCATCTCCTAGTACTAAAATACGATTGGGTATATTTTAGTTCCACATACCCTACCTGGGGTCAAAATTGACCCAAAGCAAGAAATTCTTTTTTTTAAGGCTTCTTGTCGGAAACATTTTTAAAATGAAAAATTGAATCGATAAATAAGTGATTTATCGGAGAATTCCTAAAATATGATGAATTAAACTGTAAAAATTAATAAGTTATTCAACTTTTTCTATGAGCTGGGGTCAAAAAAGACCCCAGGTAGGTAGGGAGGGTTAAGAAAAATTCAGAGAATACTGAAAACTTGTTGCTTTATACTTTATCCGAAAACCAAAGGTGTTAAATAAATATGTTCATTTTTAAAATATTGATTATATTCTGCAAGTAGTTCTCCCCTTAAAATGTGGAGACATTTAAAAATGAGAATCCAAGAGGGTTACCAGCATTGAGGCTGAAAGAATTCAAGTACAAATGGTTAAGTGAGAAAAGTTTTCCCATGAGGAGCAGTGAATGCATCTATGGCCTTTTTATAATTTCGGCAGCAAACATGTAGAAAATTACATTAACCAAAATTCAGACTAAAGGGAAATCATAGTAGCAGATGCATTTCATCATCACCATCATAAAAGCTCTATACTCTAACTTATGCCTTCACCAAACAACACTCATGGTTCCTCTTATCATATGTTTGCTCCTAAGTGATAAGCAAGTCAACACTTTCAAATTATGGCTTCCAATCAAGAGTGCACAGTGAAAATATGTAGTCAGTATCAAAGTGCATACATCAGAAATCAATGTTTCACTAACTCCGTTCAAATACCAGAAAGCTTATTTCATCCAAATGGGCAACTAGTGAAACTTTTTTACCCATTTATTGTTATTAGTTTTCATTATCAACCATATATAAATGGCAATTGGCCTGAGCCAAAAGCTTGTCAGCAGGTGCCATTCAGAGTAACCTAGTAGCTAACTATGGCATAATAAGATATACAGCATAAAATAAAAAGTTTTATATCAATTTCAACATCTGCACCAGGACAAAAAAAAGTCATTTTATAAATTACTAGCTTAAGGTGCCCATTGAAATTCAATGGGAGGGAGAAATATAATAAAAATAAATTGTATTAAGAAATTTTAACATTTTTCATGAAGGGACAAAAGCAATCTTCTGCTATGGCTTCATGTCAGGAGTGGAACCATAAATATACTTTAAAGCAATAAACACATGATTACTGCCTGGACTCATACCTGGGCCTTTACAAAAATAAGAATATTATTTAGAAACTTTCAGGTCAGATGAAAAAAGTATGTCAGAAGGGGAGGTGCATCCTAATGTATCTCTATTGTTGACAATTAGGCCAGATTTGGGATTTTGGGAATGTTAGGACTCAAATCTTCGTCAAAAAAAATGCTCTCTGGCCTTTCATATATGTTATGTTTGGCTCAATTCTCCAACTTCATGACAGCATGGCGTCAATGAATTTCCGACATATACATATCAATGGCTTTTATTCGAATTAGATTAAACTATTTTCTTATAACCTAGTACAGATTTAAAAGAATGGAAAAAGCAGGCCTCATATGAGATATATGGAGCAAGTTGTGAAGGATGTAAAAGAAAGGAGTTACGTCAATATAAAGACGTTTGCCGATAGAAGATAAGAGTGGAGAGCTGCGTCAAACCAATCATAGGATTGCTGAGCGATGATGATGATGAAATCAGGTACTTGTCGCTCGGTAACCTATGTTCACAACTTTCACGGAATATTTGATGTATCACTAAATTACATTTTTTTTCATCTGGCTACTCCTATTTTTTGTTAGACTTCATTTAAGTTTCTTATCATGTGCTTGGGCCTCAAAATACAACAATTTTGAAAGCGGTCCACTTTGGAATATGGTTTTAATCTATAAAATATTCACTTTTTGAACCCCACAGAAACTGTCATTTGAATAGTTTTAGTTTTGCCAAATGCAGACCTATTTAATCTGAGAGTAACACAAAAATTATCCCGTATGATTTTGCTGGATGAAATAGCCGGTTAGCTTCAAGAAACAGCTGCAATATCTTTTTTATAACTTTCAATATCTTCACGAAAAGAGCAATGCAGTTTACAGCATCTCTTTTGGACGAACTTTTTAGCATCATAGCAATGGCATTAATACACAACCCAAGGATACATAATGAGACATTACGCTATATTGAGATTTGAATTTCATTCCTTGGTTTATGTTAAACTATCTCAAATCTCAAGCTATTTTGCTCGATGATGATGTCGAAAGCGTTCCACGTGTTCTCTTCACGTCCCAGGTGGTTCATATGCACAAACCCGTAAGGAAATAAAAAAATTCACAATTTGAACACCGCTGAAACATTCATTTAAATAGTCCTAATTTGGACCAAATGCAAACCTTCTAAATATGTGATAAGCACTAGCAGTCAGCATGTATCTTTGTGCACAAAAATATGACTGACCTTACTTTACGAATAGCCTACAATGCCTTCAGTACCTTCCTGCAAAAAGCACAATGCCATTTGCGGCATCCTACTATGTTGAACTATTTAAGCATCAATGATGTTTTCATTTCAGAGACGACAATGGCAATGGCCTTAGCAATGCTCAGAAAAGTTCCGAAAAAAAACTGTAAATTTCAACATAAATTACACAATGCCCAGAAATCCGGAGAACAAAGAGTAAATCAGTCGAGAGAATAAGAAAGATTAAACATTTTCCCATTAAATACAGTAAGAATGACAGAAATTCACTAATATTTAGTTATTTTACTGAGTGAAAGAAAAAAACTCTTGCAGTACCATAAATTGAAAAAGTCCATTTAAAACCAATGTAAATACATAACTGGCACCAGGAATCGAACCCGGGCCCTGAGCCTTTTGTTATATAGCCTATAGAACCTTCTAGTGCATACGCTCGAAGCCTACAAATTTTCACCTCAATCGTTTCAGTAGTTTTTGAGGAGATGCGTAACATAATGCTGGCAGACAGACACCACTTCATTTTTATATATTAGTATGATAAATGCATTTGTAGTAATATTTAACAACAATACACAAATTATACATACATCTATATTAATAAAAACCACAAAATGGTACATTATTTATATAGATTACACTAAATTACATTATACTAAACAATTTCCCTTTTACCTTCCCTAGCAATTTTCTTCATGCGGAATACTAACATCTCTTCCCCATAAATAATTATTATAATATTTTACTTTCTATTACCTACATACTATTTACCTAAATATCTCTTTTTATGTTGAGAACTCTAAAGATACAGAGCACATCAAGTAGATCTTATACATCTGGGCTTATTTTCCCTAAACAAATACTATCTTGTTTCCACACAATCTGATTTTAAATAAGGCTGGTTCTCAGGCTCCTCAGGATTTTATGTCAATCCAAGAATCTACTATAGGAGGCAAACCATTAATTGTGAGCAGAAAAAATATGCAACTTCCTCTGCAATCAATGCAGAAAATGTAGTCACCTTTCGTGGGTGAATCACCAGTGTGACGTGGCAATCAGCGGCAGTGGCAAACCTCCGGAAAGATGCTATAACAAGGTCCTGCCTCCAGAAGCGATCAGATATGCTGGGATTGCCTCCTCCTCGACTGCCACTCCACATGTTCTCTGCCTCACCCATGCCCAGCATAAACTGAACATTGTCGATCACAACATGGGCTATATCATGGACATACGCAGCATGGGATACAGTCTGCAAAGAGAGAACAATGTCAGAAGGTAGCCTCCAGCAGTGCACATTGGCTAAAAGAGGATATCACCAAAGACTATCATCTTTCAAGCCATTAATGAAGCCACATGCAATCTGACCAGTAAACAGGTTTAACACGAGAGATACCTTCTGATCTAGTGTCATGTTAATCATGTAATTCATGTTAATAGACAGATATTGCAATTTTCCACAGAAGTAAAAGTTTTTTGAACGTGCTATTTGAAGGAGTAAGAATTTTTTGACTTAAGAATGATGTAGTAATATTGAAACTTGTTGAATAATTATTGGGGTTGAATTAATAGGGAACGTTTCCACCACATCACACCTGAATCTGGTTTCTTTATGTAATTCATGGGTGCATTCATGAGGAATAATAAACTGACTGACTGATAAATACACCACTAACAAGTTAAATAACATTTCTATGAGTGACATTACAAAATAAATGCTATTTTTACAACAATTGATGACAACAATGTTATGATCACTTTAATTTTTGGAAATATTTGATTACCTTGCGTAAACAATATGTGGAAAATTGCAATAATCCTCACTACTCATTGGTGACAAGAACCTGAATCATTGAATCATAAGAACAACATCAAGTTCACTATTGTGGATTCAGATAAGGGAGAGATTGACCTGGATGGACAGATTGGATAACATCACAGATTCAAAATGGCGCACCACCTGGGTTTCTGCATTATGCCAATGAGATATTACTTGTTGGAAAGATCTATTCCACTCACCATGTAGTTTGAAAAAATTTCCTCCACTGTTTCATGACAGAATGAGGTTTCAGGGGCATCAAAATGCCCTCATTCATATTGACAGAACTAACTGGGTATTGCAGATGCCCTTCTCCATCATAGAATGAAAATGTCATAACATTCATTTCATTCTTGTTAACCTGATAAAATAGAGGCTGAAACTTATCAGTGATGATGCTTAGAATGAATGAATCAATCAATGTTTTATTAATCGTCCCGGGGAATTGCACTTTAAGGACAAGAAACAATGTACATAGTCGCACGAGCAACAAAAAAGAGAAATAAGTCAAACACTTCAATCAATAAACAGGTTGTGACAACTTTAAATATAAATTAAAACAATTGGCAAGTAAATAAAAAAAGACCAAATGTGAGGTACTTAGGATGTCATATAACAAATACATACACATACATTTCTTGATGTACAAAGAATAAATACGACATTTAGTGGTCAAAAAGTAACATGCCATAATATTTCATCTTAAAGCTAGCAACGGAAGAACTGTTTTTTTATGTTTTCGGGCAAGGTGTTCCAGAGATGACACGCAGTAACTATAAAAGAATTTTGGAACTTCATTGAGCGATAACCAGGAAAATATAGAAATTCAGGATCACTTCTGGTGCACATATCTCTAGTGGAAGGTTTGGCAGAAAACATGTCGAAAAGATATTCGGGGGATTTTTCTTTGAACAAGGAGTACAGGAAGCACCCGAGGAAGTATTTCCTTCGGGCCTTAACATTGAGCCATTGAAGTTCATTGTAGTAGGGGGTCAAGTGGACATCTCTATGAAGATTAAAAATAAACCTGATGCAAGAATTTAAAGCCTGGTGTAGTGTGGTGTTATCTTCTTCATTTAGATCATTGTAAATAAGACAACAGGGAAAACTAACTATGAAATAAGCATTTTCCTAGTGTTTTGAGGAAGAAGTTTCGACTGCACTCTCAGTAGGTGTAGGATGGTGTTGATTTTGCAAGAAATATTATTGACATGATTCTTCCAAGATTGACTTGAGCTCATGGTGATACTTAGATTTCAAATAGGGGAATGAGGGTGCCGTTGACACAGATTTGAGATATATTTTCACAGTGAAAGCGGTTTGTCATCTTAGGACTACCAATAATCATTGCTTTAGTCTCACTTGTGTTTAGAACAAAGTTGTTTTTCTGGGACCATGCAGAAATGAATTTTATATCCTCGTTTATTTTTGTGATTGGGTCGTCAATTTCACTGTGGAAACAATGATGATACATTTGCAGGTCGTCTGCATAAAGCATGTACTTCGTGTGCTCTAAGTCATGTGGACGGTCGTTAATGAAAATGGAAAAGAGCAGGGGACCAAGTACGGAACCTTGCGGCACTCCACAGGGGACTGTAGTACAGCTGGAAAGGTTCCCGTAAGTGTCTCTTACGGCTTGTCGACAGTCAGACAGATAAGAATGAAACCAGTTGAGGACCGAACAGGAGAAATTCAACTTCCTCATTTTCTCAAGTAAAATAGAATGGTCTACCCGATCAAAGGCCTTGCTGAAATAAAATAATATGAGTATCGTCACCATTCTCTTGTCAAACGCACTTTGAATGTCATCGGTGATTTTCAGAAGTGCAGACTGGGTGGAAAATCCGTGACAAAATCCAGATTGAAATGGGTCAAATTTATTGTTTCGAGCAAGAAAACAAACAACTTGGGAATAAACAATGCGTTCTAATGCTTTAGAGATGTTACACAAAATGGATATGGGTCTGTAATCTGACGGATTCACTGGATTTTTTATCTTTTTTATTGGTGTTATAAGGGATGATTTCCAAATGGTATGAAATTTGGAGGATTGTAGTGAAAAATTAAACAAATCAAGGATTATAGGCATTGTGATAAAATAGAAGATTCTCAACATTCAGTGAGATTTTTTGTGTACCCCGATGGAATTCGATTTTGAGCGGAAAATGAATTTATTGAGGGTATCAGTATTGATAGTTTCAAAATAGAAATTTGAGTCGCTGAAAGGGATGACAGTATTAGATGTAGGGGCTAGGGAAGGAAGGAGGGAGTAGCTGCTTAGGCCTGGCTAAGATGTAAATGTCATGTTGGGGACTCATCAACAGTGAATGAAATATCAACTAATTGGTTTTCACATGATAATGAATTTGTTTCATAGAGTAGAGACAATCCGAATTTAACTCCTTGACTGTTACAACTCTGCACTACCCCTCACCTGATAGATATTTAGGAGTCACTCTCAATCACTCAGTAACCAACATAAAAGTAAGTTTCATTTTTAAGGGTCAATGAATTCATCAATATGCTTAAGACCGATGATGCCATATGTTTCTTCTTGTTATTTTCTTACCCAATAACTCGAGCAAAAGGTGGTTTTAGAGTGCCTAGGGCATATACAGCCATGTTAAAGTGGGAAATTTGATCTTGCCACATGATATAAATCTTTGAGAACCTATCAAATTATAGCAAATATCGTGTTAAGCGAGGGATACCTGTATATACTTGAGCATAATTCGAGTTTACGAGATATAAATTTTGCAGCAGAAAAGAGTGGGTCAGTATTTGCAGTATCCCCCAGCTACCATGAACTTTCCAGACCCGTTTCACAGCCACTGGACACCCACCTCCATGACGACCTTGAGGGACTGCTGTCCGTGGAAGGTCATGAAATAGAGGGGCAACTTGGAGAATTGCTGAGCCCAGTGCTCAAACATCTCCTCTCCCTTGCCCTCAAGAGGCTCCCCACACAGCTGCTGCAGCATCGAGCGTGCTAGCCGTGTGTTGCGGATCTCAAAGCTTCCCCACAGAGTGCTCACCTGCCGAGGGCAAAGGGGGAGAGAGAGAGGGAGGGCATCCTCATTAGTGGGAGAACAATCTGGGCCACTTGGGGGAAACAAACAGGTGTCAGACATGGTGCCAAGAATTTACTGAAAATCTATCACAAAACTATGCACTTCAAATATAGTAGCATTAACATAAAAATACAATTCTGGACCAGAAAAATAAAATTTTATAAGTATGGAGACAGAAATTACTTCAGGCCAGACAAGAGCAGTACTATGATCAGCCTCATTTTTACAAATTTTGGACTTTGCAATAAAAATGGAACGATAAATCATTTAAATCATAAATATTCCATTGCTATGTGAATAATATTTGAGAGGATCTTCAACAAAGACAAAATGCAAAGCTGTCTACAAATGTAAATATCAACTAGAAAGATATTGATTCACCCCAAAGCAATGGCAGGAAAAGAAAAGACTAATTTTGCTACTTTCAAGGAGTACACATCTTACAATTATACTAAATTTCCTGGATCATTAGGTTTTCTTATTTCCGCACATATACATACCATAGCCAGAAATGACATAAAAATGTGCATAGAAGATTCAAGAACAGCAAGAATCAAGACCAAGCTTAAAATTAAAACTCCAAGGGCTATTTGGATGGTGTTCATTAGAATGAGGTACATGAATATGATGATGAGCGACAGTGATAAAATGTTAGACTCACCCCTTGCAGGCAGAGATCCAAGGAATACTCGCTCATGAATGTTGTCTTCCCAGAGCCAGTGGGGCCTGTCAAAATGGTCAGTTCACCTCGACGGTGGCCCTGAAGGATGCGATTCAAGGTAGGGAAGCGTCTCCACTTGACTCCCTTTACCTGTAGGTATTAAAAACCACATAGAGCATCAGAGATGGACATATGGGTCTCCAACCTTGTCGCAAGTCTCTGCTAGAAAGTCTGGGTTTGAAGAAGCAGATAAAATATTTCCCCTCTTTGGCAGACTCAGGCCGTATGCTGAATTTTTTCCAAGGTTACAAAAGGTAAAGGGGATGGCCAGAAATCTGAATTATAAAACTTCTAAAAAAAAAGTTGTTTGAATTAGTAATGATGAGGTTATATTTCATCTTTTCCACTTAGCTTTAGCTCTCAATTTTTTATTCATAAATGGATATGAATTAAAAATCTAGTTCTACTTGCTTTCTATGACTATCTAGCCAAGCTTTTCATTGGTTCACTCATTATTTAATGAGCAGTAAGTGGTAAGCTCTTATGACTTATCTATGTAAAAAGAAATCTAAAAAAACACCCAAATCTATTACAAAATAACTTTATTTAATGAGTATTGACAAATAAGGGAGAAGTGATTTAAAATTAAAATGGAAAAGGAAAGGTAAAACAGAAAAGTTGCTTGGGAATGGGTCAGCCACTCATTTACCTGAGATTTTTTTTGAAAATGTAATTTCCTGCCAGGAATAACTATAGGAAACAAGCATTCTACCTGTTAAGGACCCTCTATTGAGGAGTTTTTTCAGTTATGAGTTTATCATAGCTTTTACATAGAAAGTAACTAATTAAATTTTCAAAAAAATTAATCCATTCCTTAAGGTGGGCAATCAGTCAGGCAATCAGTAGGAGGTTATCTTGGTAGTAAATGGAAACTATAGCTGCTCTTGAGTCATTTAAAGTCCTCCCTTGTGAAATATTTTGCACGTAAGTTAAGGATGTTTTCATGCTGATGATGAAGCACCACTCTTAGACTTCCCACTGAGTGATGTTGTTGAAAAGCACCTATGTTTCAATAGCCAAGTCTGTCATAGTCTTCAGTGTCCATCAATCCTGAAGACAATGACAAAATCAACTATTGAAACATCAGAGTATGTATTTAGAAGACAATCGCAGACTTAGCTATCAAAACATCAGTTTATATCAATGCCATCACCCAGTAAGAAACCTAAGAGGCCTTCATCATCATCATTATCTGGAAAAAAAACATTGATCTTTCATGTTTTCTTGGCACTAAATTATCCATACTGAGGAAATTTGACTTACTGATAAGGCATTGTAGTTCTCAGTTGGTACAATGGGCTTTGTATTCATTCTTCTTCCAGATCACGAAGTAAATTTTCCTTTTAAACTCCAGCCGGAATTGGAAATCTGAATTAGACAAATTCTTTGTCAATGTTAAATGATAGTCAATAGCCTTGACCGCAAGTTCTTAGAGTGTTAAAAAATTATTTCAGAAAGGAGGACCATTATTCTACATAAAATATATATATTCTGGGTCTATTTCTTCCACAGGTGAAATGAATTTATGGAATTAGGAAATATACTGCTGTGTTTATGGGATTTAAGAAACCAGATGACTTTCATATCTCAGCAATCTTGATCTTGAGTTTCTGAAATAAATGACTCCTATGTTCTCAAAGATCCGCATGTTATTCTACATTTGACAATGACATTATATATTCTTAATTTATTTGCCTTTGCTTTTGTTGATCCCACAGAATTCTATTTAGAATCTTACAACATCTCTTCCCTGAGTATTTTGGTCTAAGAGAGCTTGATCTAAGGTTCCGTCATCAGTAATATATTCACCTCTAGGTATTTACAGTGATCAGTGTATGTAATTCTGTTCAGACTACTAACATAAAGTCTTGTCTTCTACCACCAATGTATTGCATTCTGGACATATTCATCTCAAACCTCCATTTCTTCTATTCCTCTATTAGTTTTCAAGTCATGTATTACAGATCACCATAGCTTTGTGGCAACACTTTCTGATCATCTGCAAAGCAGAGCATATGGCAGGTTTTGCAATATAGAAGTAATCCTATATTTATGCATTTATGTTTCCAGTTGCTTGGAACTTGTTCTACTGTCCGCACCAAAATCTTGTATACTCAAGTTTAAACCTAAATAACTCGGAAACCGTTCATCGGATTTTCACGTTATTTACATATTAACTTAGATAATTTTGTTGTTGACTGAATACATTGTTAGAATAATTTTTAAAAACAAATTTTGGACTTGTTTCTTACGTTAGAGTAAAAAAGGCAACGCCGCGCATCGTCCCAGCAGAGTGTCCTGCTTTGGGCTCGTGCATTATTTCAGGAAACATAAAATTTGATAAATTAAGGTGCTAACTTCAGCTAAATGATAATATCTGATTCATTCTGGAAATTTAAAGAGGAAGATGACATTTTTAGTTTTGGGCACCATGATGCATAGTTGCCGAGAAAAAGTTCGGTTATAAAATGAATAGCATACTAATAAATACTTAAGTCAAAACCTTGAAACTTCGTAGACAAAATAATAAAGATATAATTCACACTGTATTAAAATTTTGTTTCAGCCAAACGCTTTTCTTGGCAGTAATTAGACGTCAAATTGACGCATGGTGCCATAGTGCTAAAAAAATGGGCCCTTTTTCTACTCGAATGTAAGAAACTGGTCCAAAATTTGTTTTTAAAAATTATTCTAACAATGTATTCAGTCAAAAACAAAATTAAATAAATTAATACATAAATAATGTGAAAATCCGATGAATGGTTTCAGGGTTATTTAGGTTTTAACTCGAGTCTACAAGACTTTGGCGTGGACAGTAAATATATTTTGCAAAGCATTGATGATATGCAGAATATATGCTTCAGGCGTTGAAACATTTAGATAATCTACTGCCAACCTGACCTGTGCTTTGCCATTCATATATGTACTACAATTTTTTTACAGCCCTTATTATAATTGTATTAATAATGGTTTAAACAGTCATGTGAGGTCCATTATTTCTGTATGTGACAACGCAACTCACTTGTTATTGAAGTAGTTGGAATCATAGTTTACTATCCTGAACTTCATTAGTTCTAACCTCATTAACAATAAATTGCCTACCTAGATTTACTTAACTGAAGGAAAAATTATATCTACTGTGAAGATATCATGGTCTCCTTTTATACACTGAACCTTCCTGAAGTGTTCCTATTGATATCACTATTGATACATCAGAGAAATGGTTAACGTTCTGGATTTAGATTCATGACTATCAATGAAAATATGAGGCTCAAATCTGGTTAATTATTAAACTCACCCAGATTCCAAGACAAATTAAAAAAAAAAAGAATGTGGCTTGGTGATGGCCAATTCCTTTTAATCTCTCTTAGCTTATATTTTTATGACACATCAAAAACATTTGTAAAGGAAATTTTTCAATACAGTTGAGCATCTTTAATCCGGCACAGTCGGGACCGAAGTGATGCCGGATTAGGGATTTTTCCGAACTATGTGTCATGCATGGCAACTGGTCTACTTTTGATGTCCGGGATGTTTTCATTGAAAGGATTCAATTATAACAAAATTAATCCGTTTGCCATTTACTGAGTACAATTTTAAAAAGAGTCAGAGAAGAATAATCAGAAGAGAGAATAATCAGAAAGAAATGGTTTCTTAATTCACAAAGCTTTTACTTATAAGTATCGAAGTTTCGCAACATGTGCTTCATATTGCTGCACATTCAAAAGTGCAGTATTACTATCGAAAAAGGGTAAATAAAATTTGATATTTCATATGCTATGCTTCGCACAACATATTTCATACCGTGCTTATTTGTTATCAGCTGATTCAGCACGATGTCAACGCATGGGTGTCGTCGCATTGCCTCCCATCACACCACGCATGTTTTACAACTGACTGTGAATTACTATTCCATGAACGTGAAATTTCTCACATCACGTCTTTTAGATTATATCTGTTTCTGAAATAGTTCAGCCTGTTCCTTTAACATTTGGCCAGAAACTAACTAAGCCCTTCACTTCGACGCAATTGAAGACACGTGCATTCTAAATCAGCACTTAAATCTTCTTTCGTAGTTTTTCTCTCTGTCATCCATTTCTTCGTGTCACTTTAACAGTAAAATTTCGAGGATTTTCTCTTTTTGTTTCATAATGTGTTATATTGTCGAAGATCCCACGCAGTATTCTTCTGACAAACGCTTTACCGATGCAACGGCGTCAAGCTTTTTCACAACTTGCTCTTCTGCGATCGTTAACGTTTTGTACTGATGCCTCACTCCTCCGCTATTGCCACAACCGTTTAGATTAGACATGTTAAGGGAGGAAAATAAGCAGATAACAAATAATGCTATCAAATTACGTCTAGTGGTCAATGAAAAATGCACACGCCATTGAAAGTGGCATATCTGTACACTAGTACGTTGTCCGTCGCGGACGTCTTCTATTTGGTATGTTTAGTTCAAGTTGCAGAATCATTCCAGTGTACACGACGTACCAGAAATTAATATGTTATTCAGATTCTCGGAATGGGATTTAATGTTAAGAATGGAATGGGATAATATCTCGGCAGATTATGAAGCAATGTTTCCGTAAAAAAATGTTTCGGCATTTTTCACAAAGTACCGGGTAGGTGGTAATGGCAAACTTGCCGGATTATGGGTGTTTCCGGATTAGGGATTCCCGGATTACGGGTGCTCAACTGTACTTCCTTCTGTTTCTCTACATTTAATTGATGATCCCTTCATTATTTTTACAAGACAAAATATAATCTTAATGAAATTGTGGATAATCTACAATGGCTTTCCTTAGCAATCTCATTTACTCAAGGTTTAAAAAAGACTAATCACATTTTCTTTGAGCTTTCATCACAAGATTGAAAAGTTAATACAATAAGGAATTAATCAGAATCATACACAAACTGATAACTATATAAAATAACAATCCTTTCATTGTAATGGCACCTAATTAGCAGTTTACTATTCACTTATTCATAGATGGTAGGATTACGTATAGTTTAGTTTTGTAGTTAAACAAACAGTGTTTTACGAAAGAAATACATATTAAATTAAAGAAGCTGTTAGACATAATGGTTTCAAAGAACACTAGACAGGCAGAGTAGCTAAGAAACACAAATTCAAACAATATTAAACTCCTACTCACAAAAAAGATGAAAACAATAAATATAAAAAGTTATCTTTTAATCTACAACTAACAACAAAAATGGATAAAACAAGTAAAACTTTTACCAAAATCTGTTACACCAGTAATAACAAGCTAAAACATCGAAGACATACTGAGGTTCAACAATCAGACATTTACTATATCCAATGAGGAATTATGGAATATATTACACATGGCAAATAAAGAAGCAGGTGAACAAAACATAAAGAATTATTTACATTAATAACACAGCAGGAATGACAAACCCAAAGCAGCACCACATCATACAACATGTCATCAAATAATTTAAAACTTATAAAACAGACTCAAGATTTAGGGCTTATGTAATTACTCTACCAAATTTCCCATTTTTACCTGAATGCCTTGACTTACTCACTCAAAACTTGTTTTGCAGTGACCATCACCCTAAATTATGCTGCTGATGGCCACACTTCTGTTGAAATGTGCACATTCATGTCCTCCTTTCCTTTATCCCTTAACCCTCTTTTGTACCTTGACTATGGTTCAGCCCATTTCCTAATTGATCACTGTATGCTAGTGGTAACTATTAAGTGCTTTGCAGTGCTGTAAATGATTGATCCCATTCCAAAATGCAATTTACTGTATGTTGATCATGTACGTTTGTCCCCTACATGAAGCTAGGCTGAGGCGAATAATATCCACACAAACTACTTCCGTGAACCTTGCCAACTTTTTTTGTGAGTCAGGCAGATTTATCAGGGACTAACGCTTTCAAATCCATATTTTTGTCCTCATTCACGTAGAAATGATAACAAAAGAGTGACAACACAATATGCAGTGCTTACAAGGCAAAGAGCACACAGTTCTGACATAATCCAAAAGTAGGGATATGGATACAAAAAAATATGGTAAATATTGCGATTAAAACAGGTTAAGGGATTTGATTTTAGAGTTGGAAAAAAACATTTACTGTCAAGTATATCACACCAGGACTAGAAAGGATCTATTTCTGAAAAAAAACTAAAAATTATCTGAATGGATACCATTATTATTTCTCTGCTATGAGGTGGCAAGAACTGCTCAATGGTTACTGACATGAAGGGCAACCATTCCTTTGAGTAAAAGCTTTCTTTTTTTTGTTAAACTTTCCCTGACATGTAATGACTTCTCCCCTTATTTTAACCCTTAGTAACCAAATCATAATTTGTTGCTGACTTTAGGAAATTTTTCACAATTTCCATTTACATTACTGAGTGAAACAGGAATAGCAAATGACATACCCCTATCATTTTATCGTAAAAGCACACAATGAAAAACATTTCTTCCTTGGGGAAGGACAAGGTTGGTACAAGAGCACAGATTGCCATTTGGTGTATGAAAAATGACATTAAACAGCAATGTGCATTAAGTTTGAACCTATATATTACCATATATGTATATGTAAAAAACACATTATGCACAACATAACAATATACACAAAGGGCAGATAAAGAGCACTCTGCTCACCTTTTCCACATTCTGTATCTCAGCCAATATGTCCTCCTTGAGGGATTCAAAAGTAGTGATGCTAGGGTGAGCAACCAAGCGAGCCTCATTCATGAGTTTGGACAGTACTACTCCACCCATCATGCCCTCCCATGCAGCTGGCTGCTTCTCCGTTGGCCTGCAAACAAAGCAGACACAGAGGACGTCTCTAACAATTTTGGGTCAAGAAGACTTAGTTTACACTTTTGGAAGATATAGCTTCTTTCACTCAGAGTTCTCACCAATGTCTCAACAGACAGCTAATAATAAGATATCAGAGTACATCTGGACATTAGCTCTCAGTAACTCTTACATAAAATACATTAGCTATTTGTAAAAGTACAATTTGGAAGAAAAGACACACGTTGCCATTCCTTCTAAATTAATGATGAATATATAACAGAGTCCCTTACTCACGGACTATGCCTTGCCGTGGTGGGATTGGGGCTTGTGTGTTCCTGTGACTCCTAGAGCTACACTGGTGGGAGCAACTAATATTGCTCCTGGTAGGGTCACCCATGTCAGATAGGTTGAAGGGTAGGAGCCTGACAAAAGGTAATCCATGTACCGTACTTGCAGTGTCTGTTCCTCAGTGGGCGGCTGTGAGAAGGCATCTAACCCCAGTGGGGTGGCCTAACAAGTGATGGTGTCACGTTAAAAACACTATTGAGGCAGGCAACGGGAAACAACCTCCAATAAACTCTCCCAAAAAAACAATGGACTTGATCACTAAAGAATTGAATCTTGGCAACTACGGGGCCCGGGACCAAATTAGTGAGGTGGTTGTCGTGCCCGGTAGCAGGGTAAGCAAGGACTCTGCGGTCATCATCTCACAAACTCCTGGCATGAAAAGAAAGACAGCAGCAACGGCAGCAGCAGCAGTGAAGAAGAAACCAGAGAAGAGAGAAACAATGCCAAGGATCGGGACATGGAACATTAGGACAATGTTAAGGGCAGGAAAATTAGAAAACATTAAGCATGAAATGGAGATGGTAAAGATCGATTTGTTGGGATTATGTGAAGAAAGATGGAGAGACCAGGGGGACTTCTGGAGCGAAAATTACAGGGTTATATACAGTGGAGGGAGAGAGCCAGTGGGGAGTAGCAGTAGTATTGAATGCAACATTAGGAAAAAGGGTATTGAATGTGGAACAGGTAAGCGATAGGATACTGGTTATCGAAATCAAAGCAAAGCCGGCGAATGTAGTTGTAGTACAGGTTTACATGCTGACAGGGGGACATAAAGAAGAGGAAGTAGACGATGTATATGATCAGTTGGAAGAATTAATCGGGAAGGTAAAGGGCAGTAAGAAACCAAATAGTTATGGGAGATTGGATCCCTGTAGTAGGGGAAGGGAGGTTGGCACAATGGGCCAATAGGTCTGAGTGCCTCAGGGCCTCCTTGGAGGAACTACACCGAAAAATAATAATAATAAGGGGAAGGGAGGGACGGAAGTGAAGTAGGTGATTATGGGCTGTGTGTAAGAAATGACCAGGGCGAGAAAGCAGTGGAGTTCTGTAGGAGGAATAATTTAGGAATTACAAGCACACGGTTTAAACACCACCCTAGGCGTATGTACACATGGAAAATGCCGGGGGGTACTGGAAGATACCAACTAGATTACATCATGATTAGGCAAAGATTCAGGAACAGCGTGAAGAATTTGCATAGTTTCCCAGGTGCAGATACAGACTGCGACCATAACTTGGTTGTGATGAAATGTGAGATGAGATGAAAAAGGTTTAAAGTAGGAAGGAGAACAAAAAAGTAGGGCGTAGGAGCACTGATTGGAATGAAAAGGAGGGAATATCAGGAGATTGTGGATAGATGCATGAGGGAAGAGGAGGAAAGAAGAGCAATAGATGAAGGGTGGGAAATGATAAAGATGATAAAAGAAGCAGCTGAGAAAACAATTGGAACAGTAGACTAGAGACTAGTAGACTAGAAGGATCAAGAAACCATGGGTAGGGACATGACATTTTCGCAAAACGTTTTTTGCGACAGGATTCACGAAATAAGCGACTTTTTGGGTTTAATCGCGAAATAACCATGTCTTCTTTGAAACGCGATTTTTTTAACGAAATTTGAGATATTTTGCAAATGCCGAATTTTTGTAACTAAGGTCACGTAATTAGATGAAAACGTTCCCGTGCAACTAGAAGCAAAATAAAGAAATATGACTTTTTCCCCCCATTACCCCGGTATCGTGGGAAAACAAAACGTAGGATGTCATGCGGGTAGCCTACATTCGCCGGGATCAGGCATATAATGAGAGCCATGAACCAGAGCTAGTGTACTGTGCGAAGTTCGATCCCAATCGCAGTTTAATTTTTTCTTTCAGTCACTGCATCGAAAATGTTATCATATTCAATTTCAAACCATATCATCTGAATACTCACTTTATTACACTTTGTTGTTTAAATTAGATTTACTAATGAACCACTCATAAATTAAGGATGGTCGGGTCGGATCCAAAGAACCACGGGTCTTTCATTTCAGTCGCTACTGAAATCATATCCAGAGACAGTAAAAATTCAGATCCGGATCGGAGATTTTAACATCTCGCGGCCTCGTGATCGATGCGCCCCGCGAATGGAATGCACGTATGGTAGATACCAACAAGGAGAGTTAAGTAATTCGGGTCACGAAATAAGAAGAAGATTTTTTCCGTGCCACAAACGAGGAAAACAAAATAAAATATACTCGTATTGACCTTTTTCTCCATAAGCTCGGATGTGCGAGAAAAAAATTAAGCCGAATGTCATGCGGGTCGCCTACAATCGCCAGATTCCCGTGAACCTATGAGAGCGTAGTTGTTAAAAATGAGGGCTAGTGTACTGCCAGTCGCGAGTTCGATCCTTAACACGACCTAAGAATACAGCCGTGCTGTATTCCTAGGGTAATGCTAGTAGGCTGTTAAAAAAAGTAAGTTATCAGAAATTTCATGCCAAATTATAAGTAAAAAAATAATTAAATTAGGCGAAAGGAAATGATTGGAAAAAATTTATATTACAGAATTAAATTGTGGAATCATTACGTTAACTTTACAGTGTATTTTTGAGTGACGCATTTGTAAATCTAGTTGAAGCGATAGAAGTACAAAAAAGTCAGTATCCACACACAAAGGTTGGAAATGAAGGATGATAAAGTTTTTTATTCAATGGTTGAAAGAAAAATTTTAAACAGCGTAAGAATTGAACTTCATTACCTGCAGTCCACTACTCCACTCTGGTATTGTTATTACCATTATCTCATTAATTTGCCTTTAACTTAATTTTGCCTACTGTGTTTTTTATGTTGCGTAGGGTAGCCATAACTTCTGTATTGGATCTTAAATGTATGTAATTAACTGTTTGTTCACATTGGTATGAAGTATTTATTAATAATATTTTTAAAAAACCCTTCCTTTAAGACTCCTTTTTCCCAACATTAAACACAGCTTTCACGTTTTTAAAACGATTTTATTTACCGCATTTGTCATTTTAAACACCGCTTTTGATGATTTTTATTTACCATTTTTCGGTGTCCCTAACCATGGGTAACAGCAGAAATGAATGAAAGGATCGAGGAAAGAAGGAAATGGAAAAATGTAAACACAGAGCTAAGCAAAAGACAGTATAAGGAGGTAAACAACAGACTTAGGAGAGAAACAAAGAGAGCAATAGAAAACAGGCATTGTGAGGAAATGGAAAGACTCCAGAAAGGAGAAATAGGCAGTCTGTACTCAAAGGTTAGAATGTTATCGGGCATCAAGAAATGGAAAACGGTCCCGTGCATCAAAGACAGAAGGGGAAATTTAGCAATGGAAACAGAGAAGATCCAGCGTCGTTGGAGGGAATATGTTGAGGAACTGCATGATAGTGAAAATAGGCCTAGGAACTTGGACATAGAAGAGGAAAAGGACGTAGATTAGGATGACGTGGGCCTCGGAATACTGGATAGTGAAATAGAGAAGGCATTGCGAGAAATGAAGGCAGGTAAAGCGGTGGGAATAGATAACATCCCAGCTAAGCTTCTGAAAAACCTAGGAAGAGGGGGAAGGGAAAGATTTTATGAATTAATTCATAGAATATATGAGGGGGCGGCTTGGCCAGAGGATTTTGTAAAAACCGTGCTGATACCTATACTGAAAAAGAGGGCGACAAAAGACTGTGAAGGCTATAGAACGATAAGTTTGATTTCTCATGCGTCAAAGGGAGTGCTTAGAATCATCAACAAAAGAATGGAAAAGAGAACAAACGAATTTCTGGGTGAGGATCAGTTAGGATTTTGGAAGGGGAGGGCCACTTGGGATGTATTTACAGTGATGAGAATACTAGTGGAAAGGAATCTCGAATATAATCAGTATTAGTGTGCTTTGTTGATTTCAAAAAGGCATTCAACAGAGTGAGGTGGGACAAGTTAATGGATATATTGTGGAAGATAGGAGTAAACTGGAGAGGCAGGAGACTGGTCTGGAATTTATACATGGTGCAGAAGGCGCAAGTGAGAGTAGCCGATGGAGAATCAGATTGGGCCACAATAGGGAGGGACTGGGCTGGGGCTGGGAAATGGGCAGGGCTGTCTGTTATCACCCCTACTTTTCAACATATACTCGGGGGAAAGGTGAGAGAGGCTTTGGATGAGCATTTGGCAGGAGTAAAGGTTGGGGGAAATTGATAAAATCAGTGAGGTTTGTGGATGACCAAGCACTAGTCAGCCAGTCAGCCTGTGGCTTGTAAAAAATACTTGATGTGCTGCTGGGACAGTGCGAAAGATACAGGATAAACCAGAAGAAATCAAAAGTAATGTGATTTTCAAGAACAAAAAGGATCAGTATAACTATAAAAGTAGGTCAAAAGCTAGAGTAGGTGGAGCAATTTAGTTATCTAGGTAGTATGTTGGAAGAAAGAGGGTAAAGCAGTGAGAAGGAGAATCGCATTGGCAAAAGAAGCTTTTACTCATAGGTGTGAACTAAGGACAGTTGAGTTGAGTAGGGAAGTGAAGAAGAGAATAGTGAAAAGTTTAATATGGAGCATTGCCCTTTAAGGGGCGGAAACGTGGGCTTTGTGAAAAGAAGATGAAAATAGACTTAGGGCTTTTGAGATGTGGGTGTGGAGAAGGATGCAGAAAGTAAAGTGGGTTGAAAGGAAGACGAACAATGAAGTTCTGGAATTGGTAGGAGAGGAGGGAAATTTGATAGAGGAAATTAGGAGAAGGCAGAAAGTGTGGTTGGAAAAGGTAATAAAAGGGGATGAAGTTTTGAAGGAAGTGATTGAGGGAAGAGAGTTGGGTAAGTGGGGAAGGGGGAGCATAAGAAAGGGTAAATTAGGAGAAAGCAGAAAGTGTGGATGGAAAAGGTAATAAAAGGGGATGATGTTTTGAAGGAAGTGATTGAGGGAAGAGTGTTGGGTAAGCGGGAAAGGGGAAGCATAAGAACAGGTAGATTGGATAGAATGATGGGAGGCAGGAGGTATGAGGGGCAGAAGAAGGACATCGTGTGAAATTTAGGGGATGGGAATCTAAACGTCCATTTAGACCTACCTTCACCGGAAGAAAACTAAAAATAACAATACAGTGGAAGCTCAGTATAACAGGTGCTCCCAATGGCTGGAAAATCACTCGCTATAGCGAGTGCTCCTTATATCCGAAGGTGATGGATTGAGCATCTCAATTCCTATAGTTGTTCTTACTTTCTGATTTTCTTTAGTTACCATGCTATTAGAAATGGTGGAAGAGACAATTTCCTGGACAATTGCATATTTAACGATGCATTTGCGAATTAATTCTTCCAAATCAATAATTTATGCTTTGTTGAAGTCTTCTAATGATAACCAGTATGTCCATTGGTTAGAAAAGTTGCCGTGATGATTTGCCAAAATACAGCATTTTTTGGTGGTCAAAAATATTTCTTGCGTAGTTACCTATTCCTAGCCATTCCTAAAATTCACATTCAGTTATCTCTCGAAAATTAGTTACAGTGAGTATTTATTTACACAAGCAAATGCCTCTGTCGGGTGTGCTGAACATCATGTGTCATACTAGTGCTGCCATCTGGAGGTTATAGAGTGAACGGAGGCAACCTCCGTGAAATACTATTGCCGAGATTATCAACGCATACGCTCAAAATTGCATGTATCCATGAAGTCAGGAATCATAAAATAAAAACTTGTTGGACAGATAAAATTTTAAGCATTCGCATAACATCGGCCCTGGCAATATTTACGAAAACATTGAAAAAATGTACAAATTTAAAAAATGTACCAGAAAACATAAGTATTCCCATTGCTTCTGCTAAGAGGAGAAAATAATGGAAACCAGGATGAGTCTTAAAATTATAAGGAAATAAATAATTCTTTGGCAACGGAAAACTTTGATGACTTCGTCACGAAAATAAAAAGCATTAGAGAACAAGCGTCGGACTTTTAGTATCACACATACACACACTTCACATTAACATCACAATACTTTCAATTTCTATTCCCAGCCGAAAAATGTTTCAAGTATCATCTGCTTCAGTATACTGGCAGTTGCCAAAAGCATGTAATTTATTCTTTTTCAATTTAATTTACTCACACACAACACAAATTAATATAGACATTTATCATAATAAATTACCCTCACAACATATCACTTTCACTCTTGGTATCTTCAGGCTCAATTTTTACAGGCCATAGATCACTTCACGAGCCATTTCACTTTTCACTTTCACATAAAATATAACCAGTACCCTCTTAAAAATAAGTACCTACATAATAGTGGGGAGTGGACCGCTTTATCCCTCTAGTTTATCTGGAGTTCCTAGCTGAGGCGATCCCCGTCTCCTTGGTTAACCATGGCTTCTCCGCCACGCCACTTTCCACTTCACTGTTGTCAGACCATCAGACTCGAAGCTAGACGCCCCTTCACTGTTCTTAGATTATCAGACTCGCCTAGAAGACACTTCCCTCTTCTTGGACTATCAGCCTTCACCTTCGTTCGACTCCTCCACTAGCCGCCTCCTAGCAGCAGCCCCCGTCTCGCTCTTCGTCCCTCTTTATATATGCACCTCTTAATTGTTAACGCTCGGCCATAATTAGTCTCCCTCCGTAACCTGCCGCGAGTTCAACAATAGCCTGCGAGACAATTTCTATTCTTGGGAATGCAACTCCCGAATGACCTGAATCACCAGGCTCAATGACAAATTGGCCATTGTCGAGGCCGACGCCATATTTCCCTATGTCTCCGTATAAATATTCTGTACAAAAACCAACATGGCGGCTCCCCAACTCCCCAGCATGATATGGCTAAATTTTGATACGTTACATCTGCCCCGTCGAAAGCAAATATTATATCCTATAAGATTTTCTTTCGAAGCCTCTAATTAAAATAAAGCGTCGCCCCGGCGCCTCTAAAGATCGTTCTACCCCTGAAATTGGTCCACATCCACCATGTTTACATACATTCATAAAATACAATAAATGCAATTTTACCCTTCTTTAAAACATCAACTTTACCTTTAAAACATAACATACAAATATTCAAAACAAATGTCATATGCCCTCTTCAAATTTGACATCTTTAAAATAAGTTATACATTTTACATAAAACATTGGGTCATATGTAATTTCCAAATGTACATATTTAAACATGCAAGTGCGTAACCATCAATAAAATAGTTTCAGGTAATCAAAGGAATCACACTTTGCTACACATCAAACATAAAATCTCCTTCGCCTTTAAAGTTTTACATTATAACTGTCAGCCTCATCATATTGAGTCCAAATGTTCATTCACCCAGCTGACTTCACTTAAACACCAATTTAGTAACCGTAGATCCACTCCCTCACAGCACAAATACAAAGTTTTAATCACAAGCCTTTACTTTGTTACACCTCTGCGACCTTGCGATAAAATGTGTTTAAACGGCGCGGTAAATCTGTGTCTGCCGACGCTTGCTTACAATGTAACTAGTAAATCGCATGACTGAGCGCTTATTTTCTTACGTTCTCAGTCCTCTCTCAACTGTGCTTGCGCGATGTTCTGTGTGAAGTTGGTTTCCTGTGGGTGTTGTTGTGAGTGCAGTGATTTCTACGTATGGTTTAATGTGGGATACAAGGAATTTTCATCGCTCCGTTTGTGCATAGTGGAACCCGATCTCCTTTCTCGAAGTTCTCTCTGTGTTGTTTTTTACTAGAGCGTAGCACTCTTCCCTTCTGCCCCTTTGTTATGATTCTACGCCGAAATCTTTCAACTAACCCTGGAATATCTTCCTTTTCTTGGGTGCTGTCTGCCATCAGACAAGGTAAGTCGTCTTCAAAATTGAGATAATACTCCTTTACTTCGTCTCCAAGTACGTAGTCAAGTGCTCTGACTAATGCGCTGCTGCTAATTGCACAGCCAAACGGCCCTCTAGTAAATTGGTATATAAATCCTTCAAAGTAAACTGCACAATACTTCCGAGAATCTCGATGTAGTTGAATTTGGTAGAAGCTTTGCGTGAGATCTAAAGATGTCATGTATTTTACGTTAGCACAATCTTGAAATATTTCTTGAGGCGTTCTTGAAGTAGCGTAATCCGGCTTCATCATCTTATTCACCGCTCTTGCATCCAGACATAGCCTTATTGAGCCATCCTGCTTCGGTAAACATATCAGGGGTGATACATATCGTGATGTACTCTTTTCTATGAGTCCCTGCTCCAACAGCTGATTAATAGCGTGGCGTGCCTTTGCACGGTAATTTAGCGGTACATTGTAACTTTTTCCGTGGAACTCCTCGTCACCTTTAATCTCCACCTTATAATAATACCCCTCTATTTTTCCGGGCGTATTTCTGAAAATCTTCTTCTCCTTATAAATAATACCCGCTAATTCTCTAAACTCCTTCTCCTGTAAATCGCTGATGCTTCTCATGCTGTTGTGGATTTCCTCTATAGAAACTGTATCTTCTCTCTCCTCATACTGCCCCTGTTTAATTGCCATTATTAGCTTCAGTGACGACTCCGTAGGCATTCCGAATCTTCTTTCTTCCATCTTCCGCCCTTGCCTCAGGATTATGGTGCTTTCATTGTAATTAATCTCCGCTTTCAGCATCTCTAATGTATCCGTGCCCAATATTAACGGCTTCACTAGATTAGGTATGATGGTGCAATTAATTACTACATCAATATTCCCTATGTTTATTGTGGGAAAGATTTGTTTACTAATTCTTCCGCTCCTCCTACCTATTGCTCCGATCACCTGAATTCCCCGTATTGGTACCTCTAATACACCATTGAATACCTCTGGATTCTCCGTAAATGTGTTCTCATTCAGACATATGATTTCTGAACCGGTGTCCACTAGTGCCTTAAACTTCCGCCCCCCTATTTCCACTACAATTTCCGGACACTTGTTTTCTTCGTGCGATCCGTGTTCCTTTTCTTCTTCGGTCAAATCTTCGGGTATGCATAATATATTCCTGACTTCCTTGTCGTATTTGCTCCTGTCTCCTCTATTGCTTCCTTCGGTCCCCCTTTCTCTGGCTAATGTCGTGTCGGGGCTGCTTGCACGACTTGCCCCTTCGCGTTTCCCTGCTCTTCATGCCTTTCTTCACTACTCCCGGAGTTTTCCACAATCATCGTGCGGATGTTTGCATTCTCCCTGGGTGGTCTTTCTTCGTAACTCCGTCCATCCATTTGTTCTCGGCTGCTGTACCGTCTCACCGGAGATGTCTGCCTCTGCTTGCCGGATGGATTAGGTTGATATCTATTACCCTTTTGATTCTGAGGTGGTGGGTTGTATCCACGTCCTCTAAAATCAATTCTCCTTTCCTCGGTTCCTGTCCATCTTCTTCGGCTCTCTTCCTTCGTCTCCTGTATCGGCTGCGGCACCACCCTATCGTATCGGCTGAGCAATGACAACAATCTAGGAATGGTGTTTATTTGCTGCGATATGATTGCCGTGTTGACCTCCGGACCAAAATGATGCTCCAACCTATAGATTATTTCCTCGTCCTCCATCGGTGGCCTTAGTTCCTTTGCAGTGCTTATTCGGGATGTTGCGTATTCCACTCGGCTGATATTCCCTCGTTCAACGTACCGGCCGGAATCTAGCGTCCTCCGAACCTCCATCTGCTGCTCACGCCCCCAATACTGCATCATAAACAGCTGTGTGAACTGCTCTACGTCTTCTAGTAGATGTGAGATAGCGGTAAACCATTCGCCTGCAGATCCCGTCAGACCTTGTCTTACGATTTTCAGCATTTCGTTGGAGGATAATTGGTACATGGCTTGGTATTCCTCCAGCTCACTGATGTATCGCATAGGCCTAGCTCCTCTCCTACCGTCAAAATATGGAATCTTCATCATCACTCCCGGTGATTGAATTGCGGTTGAGTTTCGCGAATACTGCAGCCTTATCTTTTCCGCTTCACTCTGCGGTATCATTCGTACTTTTCCTGGCAGTTCCGACTCTTCCTTCAAATTTTCTGCGGTCAGCAGCTGCATCTTTTCAGTGATATTCCTCACTTCCTCACGCGTTTCTATCGCCAAGCTTTCATAATCCTTCAGCCTTTCCTTGACATTATATAAATCCTTCTGTGTTTCCGCCGCTATACTTTGGACATTATTATTCGCCTCCTCGCGGACAGCCTCTATCCCTGCGCGCCTTTCTGCTTTTCCCTCTTCTATCCGCGTATTCATCCTAACTTCTGCTCCTTTCAGCTGTTCCGCCTGCTCCCTCAAGATTGTTCTTAACAGCTCCGCCTGCTCCTTCTGTCTTCTTTCTTCCCTCCGTCTTCTCTCTTCTTCTCGTTCCCTTTTCTCCTTGATTTTCTCTTCCTTCAACCAAGCCCATAAATCCATCGTTGTTGGAGTCCTGTCTTCGACCTCGAATTTGTGAGATTCAATGACTACTCCCTGTTCCTCGAGAGCAGATCTAAGCCTACCGACCAATTCATTTTTAACTCCTTCGGTGCCTAACCCTAGTTTCTTCAATTCCTCCTGCACCTCGGCCTTCTTCAACTCGAACAGACTTTTCCTTGCCCGTACCATCTTATACAATTACACCGTTACTACTAACACTTAATCTGTAGTAATTTTCCCGATGTCTAATTCTCTCGCGTTCTCTAACGTGAACACTTCCTACTCTGCACCTCTCAGGTTCTCCTCGTGGTATCTATTAAACGTAGCCTATCACACAACCCCGTACGTCTAATATTTTATCGTGCCCAAGCGTTGGGCGCCATAAATGTAATTTATTCTTTTTCAATTTAAATTTGCTCACACACAACACAAATTAATATAGACATTTATCATAATAAATTACCCTCACAACATATCACTTTCACTCTTGGTATCTTCAGGCTCAATTTTTACAGGCCATAGATCACTTCACGAGCCATTTCACTTTTCACTTTCACATAAAATATAACCAGTACCCTCTTAAAAATAAGTACCTACATAATAGTGGGGAGTGGACCGCTTTATCCCTCTAGTTTATCTGGAGTTCCTAGCTGAGGCGATCCCCGTCTCCTTGGTTAACCATGGCTTCTCCGCCACGCCACTTTCCACTTCACTGTTGTCAGACCATCAGACTCGAAGCTAGACGCCCCTTCACTGTTCTTAGATTATCAGACTCGCCTAGAAGACACTTCCCTCTTCTTGGACTATCAGCCTTCACCTTCGTTCGACTCCTCCACTAGCCGCCTCCTAGCAGCAGCCCCCGTCTCGCTCTTCGTCCCTCTTTATATATGCACCTCTTAATTGTTAACGCTCGGCCATAATTAGTCTCCCTCCGTAACCTGCCGCGAGTTCAACAATAGCCTGCGAGACAATTTCTATTCTTGGGAATGCAACTCCCGAATGACCTGAATCACCAGGCTCAATGACAAATTGGCCATTGTCGAGGCCGACGCCATATTTCCCTATGTCTCCGTATAAATATTCTGTACAAAAACCAACATGGCGGCTCCCCAACTCCCCAGCATGATATGGCTAAATTTTGATACGTTACAAGCACAAACCCTGCCACTTCACTAAATTTACTAAAGTCGTCAGGGAAAGCATCACTGGCCCAGTAAATGGAACTACTTATTCTAAAAGCCTGCTGTGCTTCAGCTCTAGTCGGCATAAGCACTGTTTCTTCTTCTGAAAGAGAACTAATTTCATCATCACCTTAGTTTCTCACTAATTTAATCATCTCCTCGTCTGTCAACTACTCTTGCACTGGCAAACAAGGACAGGCGGTCTGAACTCTGCCCCTTACCCACACCACCGCTCTCCGCTATTGTGTGATTGGCTAGATGCTATTCCGCATGTCCATCTTCCACCGATTCTGCTCCGATGTGAACTTGGCTTAACAAAAGAACAACTAAAAAGTGCGTGTGTGTGCAGGGAACGCTGGGGCCGGCCGTAAATCATCAGTTCGTGGACTTGATTGGACTTTAAATAATGTAGAGATGGAACAAATATTGTAATCTAAGTTGTAGTTGACAAATAATGCTACTAAAGATAAATACCATGCGTTAATTCGTACTTTGCAATGCATCACCCTCAAGAAATATCACTCATAATACTGAGCGTTTACCGTGGCAGGAGCTTTTTGGCCTTGCTATATCTGTTTTCTTTCACATGTTAATCATGGGCCTTTCAATCGTACATTGCCAATCACTCGTTATTGTGAGATTCTTGCTGTATGCCGTACTCTCTATAATGGGCTTCTACTGTATAACTGAGTAAGAGCTTTTACTTCAACAAAACTCGCATCGAGAGGCACCACCATCACTGATGTTTACAAACTTTCTTTTATTTTGAATTGTGACCAGTAGTGACTAGTTTTGCCATCTTATTTGCAGTGAAAAAGCAACAGTTTTGCCAGAATTTTATTTGTTGAAACTGTTGTCCTTCAGCGATAAATTATGCAGCAAAACTCATCAACAGAATCACATCCCCTCCATTTCTTAGCTGCTCATATGATATAGTTCATCCACACACCAAATATAGTCCTGCACAGGCACCCAATAGTGTACGGAACAATATTCAAGGTGTTTGAATTGTTTCTTTTAGCATAAATAATCGAGATCTGAATATTAAATACGTTTTAGTATTCAAGTATTAGTGGATAGTATTTGGGCATCTCTACTCATTACAATAGAATACCTTGGCCCATTCCAAGCAGTGGAATTGGTAGCTGTGCCGAAGACTATGTAGAAACCTTTGATGATTTTGGGTTCTAGCAACAATCTAGGGCTTACAAAAGCATTCTTTACTAATGAATGCTTCAATGGAATGTCAATAAAACTTATGTTTTGACATTTTTGAGTAAAAATGGTAAATGATTTTGTAGGCTTCGATTCAAAAGATTCAAAAGACCAAAAGGTAGCAATTTTTGAGTTTTTGAATCTAAATAATACTTACGGATTCGGGTATCCCACCCTTAATGTTTATACATAAAGTCCCCAAAAACATCTGCTAGAATAACAGTGCTATGAAACAGAACAACAAATGCACTGGCATTCTAATTCCGTGAATTCTAAGGGTGGCCAGAAAACTTAGATATACAGTGGACACTCATTTAGTACATTCATGAAGGGAATTGCTATTTAGTGGGTTTATGTATAATGCACATTACTTCTTGGTAAAAAAATTATTTCACTGAATATTTCTCACCTGACAAAGTAGCATCGGTCCTCTCCCAGCTTCCTTGCATGCAACCTTGGGTCATCCCAAAGGCCATTCATATTCCGTCCAAACCAAAGTGTTATTTTGGAAAAGGATTCTAAGGAGGGCAATAACCCCTGAGGCAAATACGAACTGCCTATGAAAGAAAGGCGAAAATGAAAAAATGAAGCAAAGTTGCAAGTCTTGACCAAAAGGATATCAAAATTATGCTAGAAAAGTCATGTTATATTTAATCTACATTCAAAATGAAAAAAAAATTTCTCTTGGAATAAAAAACAGGTTCTATTGACATTCTATGCAACAAACTGCCAATTTCTCAGTCCCAAGGATTTCATAATATTAATTTCCCACAGCAATTACAATTTATCTGCAAATCGTGCATCTACTACAGGCAACATCAGAGCTCCAATAAAATCATAATTAAAACTAGACAAATACAAAGACATTAGTAAGGTAGATTCAATGAGGAATGGCCAAGAATGGATGGTATTCCATACCGTAAGGCAAGCACAGGGGCTGCACCCCTGAGATGGAAGAGGCAATTGCCAGGGCATCCTTGACTGTGGCCACTAGTACAGCTTCCTGCTTTGAGCCTCCACCTTTCATCCATCCGAACATTCCCTGGCAACCAGATGACGGGATCGTCTCCTCCACACAGCCACCTTCGCCCATGGTGAGCACCTTCAACCCACGCACTGCACCAGATGGGTAAGCCCGAAGAGGGAAGAGAAGGCTGCACCCATCACCGCTCGCCCAGCCTCCGAGCTGCCTCATCACCGATGACTTCACCTTCTGGAGAAATGGTATCAAGAAAATCTTACCTCAAAAAGGGAAACAAACGATCAGGAATTCTGACAATTGCAAAAACACATTGATGCCTATGATCAACATAAATTCCTTGATAACATTTCCATAAGCAGAAATTGAAGATTATTTGAATCCTCATCATTCTCATGCTGAAAAAAGGAGAAAAATGCAATATAATGGCATATAGTCCTTTATCTTTACTCTTGATTCAAAACTGGTCCCAGAGTTTAATTAAAAGTTGACACTACAAAAGGAATATCCTGAATAAACTCCTCAATGCAAGAGTATTGTCTTAGGCTGTTGGCAATCTTTCTTATGAATAACAGCATGACTTGGAATATTGTGGGCCATTGCTAAGCAAAAAAGGTCGATGGTGTTATGCACAATGGTCAATACTAAATTAAATTTTTGTTGGAATTTTAATGGTGTACAGTAAAGCTCCTCACATAAGAGAGGAATGGAGGATATGAATGATAGGAGGGTAAGAATGGTGGTAGGATAGCAGAGCCTATTTTTATGGCATGAAAAGATGGTTGAAAATTGGATCTCAAGGAGAAAATAATGCAAGCCACACAATTTTATTCACTAAAAAGCCCTATACTGTGTGGAAACAATAATAATTCCAGGATTTTTAATATCTCCAGTCTCCATTGGGGAGACAAATAACCATTTCCAGAATCAGCCTCAATTGCAATCTCACCAACAAAGAGAAATTAGAGCAGCTTAGAAGAATGTATTGGATGCTGTTAGAGGAAGTGTAGTAGTACTAGAGTTTTAGGTGCCCCAACGGCCAAGGTTTTATACTGTCTAACCTACCATCCTAATTCTAGGACAAACGCATCAGTCCCTGGGCAGGATTCCAACTCGTGACATTTGTGTTACCAGGCCAGCGGGTTACTGACATGGCTACCATAGATGGCAATAGGAAGGGCTCAATCAGAAGTTAGCTGATTGAATGACTGCAATAAAAAGTTTACAAAACAGCAAGCAGATAGGGCTGACATTACTGAAAGCATACATGAGAAGATGGCTGAGACAAGGCTCCCAATAATAATAAATAAAACACATTTAGGAGAAATTGCAGTGTCATGAATGCTGACAGTGGGTACATCATCATTAGTGGAAGCATCATTCTTCCTTTGCATAGTGTTAGAACTATCATAGGGTAAATAAAAAAAAATATTTAGGGACTATACATTTGAAATCTTGGACTATCTATTGAACATTTTATTTCTCATTGCATTTTTTATCTATTTTGAATTCAATTATGTATTTCCTTTTAAAGATATTTCACTCTAATAGATATGAATAATGGATTTTACTCACAGTTTGTAAAATTTCTAGCAACTCTATGATCAATCAATAGTTCAACGCCATGGTTTGCCACTTCTGCATTGAATGAATGCACGTGACAGCATAACTATTAATTCCCTTAACTACAAAGGGATGATTGGCATAAGAAATAATGGTATGAGGGTAAATCATTGATACTAATACTTCAACCATTGGTGGATTCATATGTGTAACGGAAGTGGTGGCTGTTTTTAACACAAAAATCAATGGGGATATGACAACTACAGACAGCCCTTGGATAGGTTTTCCAGCAGCTGAATTGCTGAATAGTACCCAGGTAAAAATATTTGGTCTGTTACTAATCTGGATCTGACCTGCAACTGGTCTGAAAGGATGAATTGTGTTCTGTAAGTGGTCTGTAACAGGACTGAACTGGTCTGGATTTCAAAGAGGCAAAGGAAAATGGTCTGTAACTGGTCTGAAATTCTGGCCTGTAACTGAACTGTAACATTCGATAGTGTGTAACTGTTCTGGATCCATTGCCTGAAACTGTACTGCAATATTCGATGGTCTGCACCTTGTCTGGATCTATGTATTCTGTAACTGTGCTGAAATTTTCTATGGATTTTAACTGGTCTGGATTATAACATGATGCAGAGCTCTGATATTTTATTCGGTGATCTACAATTGATCTTAAATTTATTTGTAACTGTTCAATGATTAGAATATATTTTAGATATTAATGCTTAATGGGATTATGAATTCACTTTTTAAGTTACATGAGTTTTTTTTCTAGAAGAGTTGCAATTTATATTTGCTGTCATATAGGTGAATTGCACATGGGTTTAAGGGTACCCACTACCCATCACTATGGCTTATGGAGGATTGCTTTACTTGGATAGCATTACAAAAGGCTGTGTCATAAATGTACTCTCGAATATTAGAAGTAGGTACTTTATCTCAAAGCATCTAGTTAGTAAAGATAGTGGAAAAAGAACACAAGGTAAAAATAAATATTTTCTAATTGATAGCTGAAGTAATTAAGTAATTAGGTTGAAATAGGGTTTGGGGCAGTAGTTAAAATTTTCACATAAATTTGGTATTTGTAAGCTTCATAGCAAGTTACTTAATTTTTATTATCCATTTCTTCAATTATGAGGTTGTGCGTCAATATATATATTGAAGCACAATCAATATATTGATAATGGTTCATATCTACACCAGGCATGTAGCCAGAAACTTGCTTCGAGGGGGCTACGTCTTGTGTAACTTGTAACAAATCAGCCTTGCACATTCGGTGCCCCCATGTTACAAATCTCTTACCTTAATTTTCAGTGCTTGGTATTTACTTTTACAGTGCCCATACTTATCTCTTCTCACTGGCAAAGTTCACTGCTAAAATCAGATCAACAAAATAATTGGGAAAATATTTCGGGGGTGGTGGGGGCTGAAGTACCAGAAGCCCCCCCCCTGGCTACGTGCCTGATCTACACGCTATTCGCTATAAATCTTGACCAAAGATTGTTACTGATTTGTTGACATAAGTTCTGATAAAATGTTGTAGTTCCATGTAGAAATATAAACTGGCTCCTCTTAAGGAGGTTGATCCGAAAAGTGAAAGTCATGTCATATTTTTTATATTTTCAGCACTTATAGAACCAAGTTCCTCTATCTAATGAAGTAAAGATAATTACACCAACCCATACTCCTTTTTCCACAAATTGCATTTGAAATTACATACAATTAACGGCGAGAATGGCCATCACATGGGAATATGACGTTTAAAAATATCTTAGTGTCATGTCATTTTTGCAAAAAACTGATATTTTATGCGTAATTTCACAAGAAATAAAATGACATGAAAAAAAAGGCATCAACCCACTGTATTTTTCTTTAAATCCACCTATTTCCGTGCTTATAGCAGACGAAATGCGTAGTTGTCTTCAAGTGGCGCTGCGGTAGCTCCAGCCAAAATGTATGGCGTAGGAATAATATCATTACTAATGAGATATTAAAGCATATTTCAGAAAAATATTATAACATAACGTTTGATAGTAATATTCTGGTGTTATACATTAATAAATTCATTGGGTAGATGAATTTATTTCTTTAAAGTAAATGCTGAATGACTCCATCGTCGAGCTGTTTAAAATTATCATAAAAAAGAAATCCTTCGACTTTACATCGTATTTCTTGTGATACTTATGACTTTCAATAGCTTAGGTAATTTTCTTTGTGAAGTAAGGATCACTTAGCAGGCATATACTCGTACTTAAATTAATAAGATTCCTCAGACAACTTGACTCAAGCAGTCGAGAGCCAACCTCCTTAATGCATCAAGAAAATGAAATATTGCCATACTGCTATCGATCATTACAAATATTGGTTTAAATAATTCATGAATTTTAATGATATATATCATCTAGTTTGTTTATTCACTTGGCTCGGTTTTCCAAAATCAACAATTATGAAACCGGATGTTTACAAAACGTAAGCCTCCCACCACCTACTACTTAAGTAGCTGATGGATTGAAACTCATTCATATAATTGTACGAGTAAAGAATTATGGAAATAAAACAAAAAATAAGTATTTATATATTTATTTAAAAAATTAAATGGTAGGAAAATTAGAATTCTGAGTACTTAACAACCCTATTTCGAATTAAAATTCTAACTTGACTCTAAATGCAGTACAAGAAAGCATCCATCTTGGATTATTTGTATTTTGGCATATTGACGAATTGTTTCCTTTTCGTTGTGCACCATTTAGTGAAGTTTTGGTTGCTACTGCATGTGGAGCAGAAAGCCATTTCATGTGTGGTTAAAATACTTAATTTGACATTCATAACCTAATAGCTAATTAATAACTATAATAGCTAATTTGACATTCATAACCTTTTGCTATGTTTTTTCATTGTTTCTGTATCTTGATTGTACATACATCATCTTGACGTGTCTCATATCATATGAAAATGTGATCTTTGGACAAATAAACTATGATTATTATTATTTAGGTTATGTAGGGTGCTAGTGGGGTATCGGGTTGGTGAGGTGGCTAGAATACTGGCCTCCCATCCCAAGGGTCCTGGTTCGAAACCAGGCTCTGGCAAATTTTTCACTGGTACACTGGTCCCTACTTGAGTGCCCTGTGGTGAGCAATTTGAGTCGAGAACTCTGTTGTCGAATGGGACATTAAGCCATGGTTCCCTTAGTACCTTTTGTAAAGAGCAGGCTAATGCCGAAGCCGGGTTTCTCTCCATTCCCTGAAAACTCCTATCTTTACCCAGTTACCCACCTATCATCTCTAGTGCACAAGGCATCAGATGTTGGTCGCCTTCCACAAATAACTAACTAGGGTGCTAGTGGTTCCTAGTTCAAGATTGTCATTTAATCTCTGTATACTTATCTTTACTTGCATTGCCATAAATTATCAATCTTTGCACATGAAAAGCAAATAGAAACTGAGAAAATGGTGTAAGCCAAAAAAACTTCAAAGCATTTAACAGCACTTGAAATGCTACAGTTAATTCTATTTATAATTACAATACTTTAGATAAAAATATACTACCTCCAGCTCCAACTCCGTCAAGAGACGTTGAACTGATGAAAACAAAGGGGATGATGCATCAGAGAGCACTGAAGAAAGACTAACAGATCCTTCAAGTTTTTCTTTGACCTTTCTCGGTGTTGATGAATTACTTGTTATCCCAATTTTCTTGATATCTTGAACAGAGAGCTTGTAACCATCCTTCTTCATATTTAAAATCTGCTCAAACAGGTGCCATGGTCCAGATGCTTCACAGCTAGGGCATTCAAAGTATCCTGAAATAAGGTTGGAAAAAGGCACAAAAAATTAATTAATAGTGGCTGTCTATGATTGGATGAAACTGAATATCCACTTGAGAGGGTAATCCCCTTAAGGTTCCTCATGGCCGATTCACAGTCCCAAGTATTAGTAATTTAATGTGGGCTATGTACCACATGAAAGAAGTACCTAGGATCTCATTGTAATAAAAAAAACAGGTGAGACTATAGCTAGAATAGTAGCTAAAGAAAAACTTAATGTATTTTTCACACAATTTATTGAGATACAAAACCCCACTGGTTTTGACACCATCGTGTCATTATCAAGGGTACTCTGACATTCCCACTACAGGGCATACATTTTCTTTTCAACAATAATGTGCAATATTCTGCTTCCATTTCAACTGACTCTGGGCTTCAACTGTTGTTTTTTTAATCCCGCGCCACTTCATCTCTGGTTGCTAGCTTCTTGTTTACTGTGTATGTTGATGCTTTGTATCATTGTATTGTTGTTTCTTCTTCTTCTTCTAAGAAAGTAAAAAAGAGCACCTTTGTTCATTCAAAAGAAGTTGTGTCCTTATTGTCCTGAATATTTCCACGTAGTCCATCCACAAAAGGTTATGGGCCTAGAACGCACTGTAGTGGCTGTACGTTAGTTGAATTTTTGCTCAGCAATTTTAAAAATATGAGCAAAGTCAAGTTCAGCACTACTACCCCTGGTATTACAAAATTGAAGGGGAGTAGCAATAATACTATGTGGAAGATGGAAGAGGGGCCTTGAAGCGGGACGGGCTGTGGTCGGCCATTGAGTCTCGCAAAACTAAAGCAAAAAGCGTCGACGATAAAGAGGCGGAGATCCTTCGCGATGAACGGGCGTTTTGTCGGGCATATGGGTGTATTTTTGTAAATCTGGAGTCAGGGCCAAAATTACACGTCAGCGAGAGCAACACTGCCAAGGAGGCGTGGGACACACTGAAGAAGCAGTATGAGGCCAAGACGACCAACAGGCGCTGTTTCCTCCAGGAGAAATTACTCAATCTAAAGCTCCAGTCAGATGGTTCAATAGAGGAGTACATAAACAAGTTCCTCGACATCACCTCACAGCTGGCCGCGATAGGTAAGCCTGTGGACAATGAGATGAAGGCATGTGTTTTGCTCATCGGGTTACCAGCATCTCTAGTGCCCTTCAAGATGACAATGGAGAGTGCGGATGAAATGAAATACGAATCTGTACTTGAGAAACTGACTGCTATGGGCGAGAAGGAGAAGCTGGAAAAGGGTTTGAGTTCAGCATTTGCAACTTACAAGAACTCAGGTAATAATGGTAATAAGAGTAAGGGCAAGAAGTTTATACCCAAGTGTTTCAAGTGCCACAATCTCGGCCATTTTGCAAAAAAATTGTGATAAGAAAGGCAAAGCAGGTGATAGTGATCGTGTAAATAATAATAGGGTCATTCCACCTCAATTCAACAAACGTTTGTCCCTTAGGGTCTCAGATTTTGATAAAAATTGGTGTATGGGAACAAAATCAACTCAAACTGAATACTCTCAAACAGTTTCGTGAAAAAAATTTTGTTGAGCGAATTATGCATGTTTTAATTTTTTTGCATTTTTAGCACAAATCCGAGCCTTAAATCATATTACCACTTATATCTCCGCTTGTAATTGTCATACAGCAATTATTAATAGCTCTTTTTAAAGCTACATCTTTATTGAATGCAAATATACCAAGAAAAAATTATTTTCTTCTAAACCCTATTGTTGTTAATTACTAATGTTCAAAAAATTGTTAGTAAACTTTTCTCAAATACTCCATCTCAGAATCGGCCGAAACTTTTTTTCCATAATCTAAACATACCCAGCTAACAATTTCAAAAATAAAATTTAGTGGAAATTCATAAATGCGTTTTTTATAAATATTTAAACATTTACAATCTTCTCTCGCGCGGCCCATCGGCTCCCCCCCCTTGGAATACATGCTGCTGACACGCGATGCAAGCCAAAAAAATTTCCTAATTGCTCAAGGTCATGGCTATATGAGATAAAAATATATTATGAACTATAAATGTTTACAACAATTGTTATTTGTTATGTTGAATGGATGTTTGCAGAGAAATTTACCATTGAGCCCCACTTAAGTTTCGAGGCGGGTTAACTTTTATTTGAGCTAAAAATCTGTGACAATTAATATGAAAAAACTTTTTAAGAATCTTCAAATATAATTCATTGATGAGATGAAAATAAATTAAAATAATGGAATTTTTCGTCATTTGTTCTAGCAGAAAAATTTCTTCGTTTTTGCTATCTCACTCTTTTTATCTCTATAGACAAATTTACTGCAAACTCCGATTTTAGTGTTAAAATAATTTTTATCCATGCAAAAACATTTCATTTTCAATTTGAGTCGAGAGCCTGCAGCTGTGGCTTTTCGTGCATTGAGACGTTTTCCGCAAACGTAGCTCTCTCTAAAAAGAAATATTTAATGGTGCCTACGAATTAGGGGAAGAGGGTAAAAACCTTTCCCCTTCCTTTCAGAACCCTATTTTTATGACACCGTTGGTAGCCAATTCTGCCCATTGCGGTATGTGCCTCAAAGCTTGAAGGAAGACCATCTAGCTGCACATGTTTTTGTTGACAGCCGCGTGTATTCACTGAAGAAGTCTCAGTTTGTTTTGGTCTGTCACCGCGTGTGCATCACCTTATTCAAGAGCTATCTGCATTCTCTTTTTTCTCGTACATAGTTTTTGTAACTAATTGTCAAAATTGTGTCAAAATTTGCTCCATCGGCGCAGTGAGAGGAGAAAAGTGTTTGCGAGACAGTATCATTATGTGTCGAAGAGATCTGCAGCTCATCAGGGATAAAAGTGGTGTCAAAGTGGAGACCGTGTGCGTTAACAATGAAAAATCGTTTATTGCTTTCTATACAAAGCGTCAACAACAGTGTTGTAATCCACTGAAACTGCATTGCATTATCTGTGGTGCTAATTTATATACAATTACTGCCAAATATTACAAATCGAAAATTTTCAGCACTAGAGTGATGTCTTTGGTCGAGGGCAGAAAATTGTGTCGTCAGTGCAGAGTGCTTCTGAATAAGGGAGTCGCAAAAGGTGACACACCAAGGTCTCCCATCAGTCATCAAGAAGACGTTCCTGAGAGCTTGCGGCTGCAGAAGCAGTACTGTCACAACCGGGGCCTTCTGGTTTGCAATTTGCGGAGGCTCATTATCCCTACCTACAAACAACTCCAGCAATGACAGTGACTCACAAGGAGAGGGCGATGGTGCACCTTATTCACCTCGTCAATCTGTGCTAGAAAAAATCTACTTGTTTATCCGAAATCGGTACATCACCAGTAAATAGAAAAAAATTGAGAAGTATAAAAAACTCTAAAGAAAAAATTCATAAAATTACTTCTGTTTATCGAAGAGCAATCGGGAAAGTATGGGGAAAAGCAAAAACTTCCTTCGGCCCATAATGGTTAGTAGGGTGTGAAATGCTAAGTCAACTCAAGGAAAAATTTGCTGAAGCTAATTCCTACGGTGAAAAAATTTTAGTCCTGTCTACACTGCCTAAAAGCTGGAGTGTGGCAAGAGTTCAAGAGAAATTTGGATCAACTCAATATTTAGCTCGAAAAGTGAAAGAACAAATAACAATTGCTGTTAACATTTATAGTTTATGATATATTTTTATTTCATATAGCCACGACCTTGAGCAATTAGGAAATTTTTAGGCTTGCATCGCGTGTCCGCTGCATATATTCCAAGGGGGGGAGCCGACGGGCCGTGCGAGAGAAGATTGTGAATGTTTAAATATTTATAAAAAACGCATTTATGAATTTCCACTAAATTTTATTTTTGGAATTGTTAGCTGGGTATGTTTAGATTGTGGAAAAAAAGTTTTGGCCGATTCTGAGATGGAGTATTTGAGAAAAGTTTATTAACAATTTTTTGAACATTAGTAATTAACAACAATAGGGTTTAGAAGAAAATAATTTTTTCTTGATATATTTGCATTCAATAAAGATGTAGCTTTAAAAAGAGCTATTAATCATTGCTGTATGACAATTACAAGCGGAGATATAAGTGATAATATGATTTAAGGTTCGGATTTTTGCTAAAAATGCAAAAAAATTAAAACATACATAATTCGCTCAAAAAAAATTTTTTCACGAAACTGTTTCAGAGTATTCAGTTTGAGTTGATTTTGTTCCCATACACCAATTTTTATCAAAATCTGAGACCCTAAGGGACAAATGTTTGTTGAATTGAGGTGGAATGACCCAATAGTAATTCTAATGATATCAATGGTTTCAATATCAAAAGGATTAACAAACCTTTGTCATGGATTACTGCACTAAATAGTTCTGTAGAGCCGCAAGCCTGGTATGCAGACTCTTGCTGTACAGATAATCTTTCAAACACCAGAAGCTTTTTTAAGTCATTGGATAGCACTAAAAATTCTAGAGATGTTACTGTAGCTAATAGCTCTAAGATTAAAACAGCTGGTATGGGTGAAGTAGTGGTAAATCTAAAAGGCTTTGGTCAGAGGACAATCTCTGACGTTATCTATGTACCTGAACTGTCAGTTAATTTACTAACAGTAGAGAAACTTGCTGAAAGAACCAAGTCCTAGTATTTGACAAAAAAGGGCTGTAGAATATTCATGGACGAGGATTTTAATGCTAGTGGGACAATCACTGGTCCTGGGACTTTGGTCAATGGTTTGTATAAACTTGACACTTCTGAAACTGTTAATTGCAGTGAAGTAGTTTTAGAAGATAAAGTAGCTATGTCCACTAAAGTAAATGGTGTTGACTTACAGTCTCTGTGGCATTTGAGACTTGCCCATTTACCTACTTAGGAATGGACTAGCAACTGGTGTGAAATATTCAAATTGTAATTTAAAGAATGTTTACCTTGTCTTCAAGGCAAAATGCATAGAAAGCCATTTCATCAAAGTTCTCCTTCCACAAGAGCTGAGCGTAAATTAGAGCTAATTCACTCAGATGTGTGTGGTCCTATGAAAGTAGAATCATTTCAGGGCAACTTATACTTTGTAACCTTCACTGATGATTTTTCTAGAATGACATTCTGTTATTACTTCAGACATAAAAATAAGTTGTCAGAATGTTTTTTAGAATTTAAAGCTCCAATGGAAAATCAAGAGAGTGGATTTACTGTTAAGAGGGTTAGGACTGATGGTGGTGGAGAATACACTGGGGAGTTTCAGAGTGCGTGCAATGAATTTGGAGTTGTGCATGAAACTACTGCTAGATATTCTCCAGAATAGAATGGAGTCTCTGAACGTGTAAATAGGACTGTGATGGAAAAGGCGAAGAGCATGCTTAGTCAAGCTAATTTAAGTAAAGCTTATTGGCAGTATGCTGTTGATGTAGCTGTTTATTTGAAAAATAGATCTCCAACTAAGGCTGTTTTTGGTACCTCACTGTATGAAAGATGGACTGGTAGTAAAATAGACTTGAGTCACTTGAGAGTTTTTGGGTCCATGGCACAAATCTTTGTTCCAGATGAAATGAGAGACATATTAGACTCTAAAACTCAAACTGTGTTGTTTGTGGGGTACTGTCCTACCAAGAAAAATTAGAAATTTGTTCAGCTGTCTAGTCCCCATAGAATAATTTTGTCTAGGGATGTAAAGTTCTTTGAAGATAGGTTGAAGAAGGCTGATGAGAGTCCCGATTTCTTTGAGATTGATACGGTTCAAAAAGGAAAATGTTGAAATTGATACTGTTGACAAAGTAAATGAGCCTGAACCTGATCCAGTTGAGACTATTGTTACTATTAAGAATGTTAAGAAAATTCCTGAACATAATGTAGAGTCCAAGACTCTAACTGTAAGTAGTGAAAATCTCGAGGGTGGTGAAAAGGAGGTGGTGCAACACTCTCATAGTGAGTCAGATGGAGAAAATGAGGGCAATGTAGAAGTTGATGTGGGAAGAAAGTACCCTTTTAGATTTAGAAAGCCCAAAGAGTTTAGTGATTTTGTTTGTTATTCTGTTTCGGTTGATGAGCAAGAGCCTGATAGTTTCAAAAGGCTATGTCCGGTAGTAATAAATATTTATGGAAGAATGCTGTCAAGGAGGAGCTCGATGCTCTTGAAAGGAATCACACTTGGGATCTTGTGGATTCGTCTGCTGGCAAGAACTTGGTTCAGAATAAGTGGGAATTTAAAATAAAGCGAGATGAAAATGGTGAGGCTGTGAAATTCAAACCAAGATTAGTAGCAAAGGGCTTCACGCAGTGGCAAGGGGTAGATTATAATGAAACTTTCTCTCCTGTTGTGCATTTTGAATGTCTAAAACTACTGTTTGCATTATCAGTTAAATATAATTGGTCAATTCACCATTTGGATGTGATCTGTAAATTTTTGGTTAGTGAACTGGAGGAGGAAATTTATATGGCTCAGCTGGAAGGGATTGTTAATAAAAATTGTGAAGGGAAAGTCTGTAGGTTAAATAAGGCAATTTATGGCCTCAAACAGGCCTCAAGAGACTGGAATGACAGGTTTAATACAGTATTAAGGGCCAGTTTCACCAACGAAGATAATCTTTTTAACTCGGTTAATTTTGGGATTAACCGAGTTAATGTGACTTCTCTGTTTCACCAGTACCATTAACTCGGTTTTGGTGCATTATCTCGGTTAATATTTTTACCGGCCGTTTTCGCGAGGTGAAAGGATATTATCCGAGTTAATACTGTAAAAGCAACATGGCGCGCAGGCGATTTTGTCAGCTACTTTTAGATATTAGTCGAGACATTTGAGTTCAATTATCGTTATTTAAGGCAATTACTAGGTTGATTAAGGAACGCGCAATTTAGTTGAACCTAAAACTTGAGATTTGATTTATCCCGAGTTAATAAACGCTACGAAAAGCACTTAGCAACAATTCAGGTGAGGTCTTCTCGGGATTTCCACCGGGTTAAATATTTATATAACACCAACTTCACTCACCCTGAAGACGATGGACAAGTCGTCCGTGGAAACGGTGTTATATAAAGGATAAATAAAAGCAGATGGCACGTATCTAACCTCTAAAACTCTTATCTTATTTAAATGTAAATAGTACACTTCTCACAATAGACACTGCTACACACTTCAACCATAATTAAACATATTTTATAACCCTCATGAATTCTTGCTGAGTAATCAGGGAACGTTATAGCCGCATACGGTCATGGAAACGATATGCCCGTCGCTATAAAATCTTAGCGTGACAACCAGCCTGAATCGGATTGTAAAATATCAATATAATTATAAACATGTATACCTAAGGTTGATCAAGTATCTCTTGTCACCGAAATTGCTTCTCTCGTCGTCGTGTCCGATCTTTCATAATTACGTCTGGCGAGATTTAATGCAGTACGAAATTGCTCCAGCGTCTTTCTTAATAAATGACGGTAGGCCTCACATTGTATAAAAAGTTTATTTTGAATCACGCCTAACGTACCTCGACCACTATTTCTCCTCTCTCGTAGCTTTCTCCGGAAGACTTGTGGCTGCCACCGTTGTATGGACACTAGCAGTAGATGCGAAAATTAAACCATACCGATTCATTATTAATAGCTCTACTTCACTTCCGATGGCCTCAAACCTCAATATCTAGAAAGCTTTGTATAATGAATATTATAATTACTAAATATACACCATTCTTTATTTCACCTATCACGCATCACTTCTAAACAAGGCAGAAGACACAAACACACAAACGTAAACAAACCATCGATACCGCTGCGTTGGTCGGAAATCTCCCGTGAATCGATATGTGCTATCGATACGCCTACACATACTTTCTGCACGTAACAGGGTTTCAAGGATTTAATTAAAAAGATCATTCGCCGTGTTAAACGCCCTAAGCAGAAGCAATTTCAGGTCATCACTTATATTCATTCGCATGATAATTCACCTTGACACCAATGACAACGACGAAGGAAATGCTAAGTTTTAAGTGATCGAAAGGTACCTATTTACTGCAGTTACTGTTCGTTTTCGAGACGCTATAAATAAAGGCAATGTAATTTAAGTTCATTCCAGTATTTTATTTCTCTATCTCCCAAACGTAACAGTGAAGACAATAAGTGATATCTTAGGGGAAATGTTTAGTAGAATTAGGAAAAGCGGGGTTTGAAATATCTTATAAACATATAGACGATTTTTGAAAGTGATTATAGAGGTTTTCTAGATACACGTAGAAGATAATATAGATGTTTCGTGGACGTTTAGTTAATATTTTGTCCTTCATGGGTACATTGGAAATGCCTTTAGTTACAATAAGCACGAAGTTAAATCAGCTGCATTACAAATCGGTTAGGCGCTTTTATTTGTTTGCAGACGTCAGGAGTATGAGAAATTTACCAACCTAAACATTCTCAGAGAAATCTCGGTTTACAAAAACCGAGATAATATAACAGTGGTGGAACGCAAGCAAGAGATTATCGAGATAATAATATTAACGGAGATAATGTAAACTGCGATAATGGGAAATTTTACCGTCGTTGGTGAAACTGGCCCTAAGTGTACTAGGTTTCTCACAGTTAATTTTAGAGCCTTGTGTATATATAATTTTCAAAAATGGTGAAATAGCTATCATTGCATTGTAAGTTGATGATTTCCTACTGTTTTGCGGTGATGATAATTTGCGTTCTGAAATCAAAGGAAGGCTTGTAGAATACTTTGATATTAAAGACCTTGGTGTAGCTAAGAATGTGTTGGGGATGAGGATCCAAAGGACACATGACGGCAGCTACACTTTGGATCAGGCTGCTTACATTGAAAAGCTGTTAAGAACATTTAGTTTAGCTAATTTTAACAGTGTTTCCACACCATTGGAGGAGGGAACTGACCCTTGTAAGCCAGATAAATGTGAGGAAGGCCTGAACTACCAGGAAATTATAGGAAGTTTAATGTATCTATCAGTTTGTACACGTCCAGATATATCTTTTTCTGTAACAAAATTGAGTCAATACAAGTGCTTAAATCAAGAAATATATAAATATGCCAAAAGGGTGCTCAAATATTTGAAGGGTACCAAGACTCTAGGCATTAAGTATTGTGCTGATGATGATGCAGCGCTACATAGTTTGTTGATGCAAGTCATGGTAATAATTTTGAGTTTTTCTGGTTTTGTATTTATGCTAAGTAATGCTCCTGTGGCATGGGGATATAGAAAACAGGATAATTGCCAACTCAACTACTGAGTCAGAGTTCATTGCAATGGTTCTTGGTTGTAAAGAGGCACCCTTCCTCAAGCAACTTTTGGAAGAATTGGGAGACTGTCAATCCACTGTCACATTATTTTCTGACAACATGTCTGCCATGGGGCTCATTCAAAATAAATGTTTTAATGATAGAACTAAGCATATCTCTCGAAAGAAATTGTTTGTAAGAGAATTCATTAAGAGAAAATTGATTACTTTGCATTATGTTAAAACTTGTGATATGAAAGCAGATATTTAAAAAAAGCCTTAAGTAAGGAGAAACATAAGTTTCTGTGCCAGAAAATAGGACTGGATGAAGTTAAGTGACCTGGGAATAAGGAGGGTGTTGTTTTTTTTAATCCCGCGCCACTTCATCTCCGGTTGCTAGCTTCTTATTTACTGTGTATGTTGATGCTTTGTATCATTGTATTGTTGTTTCTTCTTCTAAGAAAGTAAAAAAGAGCACCTTTGTTCTTTCAAAAGAAGTTGTGTCCTTATTGTCCTGAATATTTCCACGTAGTCCATCCACAAAATCAACTACATTTCCTTTCTCCTCAAATAATGGTATTTTTGTAAGTGAGTTTATGTAATCTTTATTCAGAAGACTTTATGCCAGATCAAAGTTCTAAAATCCACAACTTTCAACTTGAATTACAATAGGCTGGTGTACATGCGAAACATCTAGGAGTAGGGATAACAAGACAACAGGACCCTAGCATTTTCTACATATCTATAACTGGAAGAAAAGGCAGATTGGATTGATTTAATGATGAAGAGATCAATTTATTTCATTTATCACTCCTAGTGAAATTTCCTGCATGGGTACCTAGTATCAAATTGTTAAATATGTACCTTTAGAGCCAGGGAAGACATTAAACAATTGGCTAAGAAGCTCTCACATATGTAACAGAAAAATATCCACAAAGTATTTACATCAATTAGGGTATCTGAAGGGAGAGTGAGAGCCTACATTTAGAACACAGATAGCTTTTCTTGCAGTGCTTAATGGGAGATGTGATGTAATCGACTCCGTGAAGCAAACCAGGAGCCTTAAATTATCTTTAACAATATATGGAGAAAAAAATCCGCAGAGCTGACGAATATTTTCATATTTTTTACATTTATCCTAATACCATGGTCAAGAAATTATTTATTACAAAGAACCCATCTCAATCTTGTCATTCAGCTAAAAAAAGATACGTTAAGAATGTGCTATCAATATCTAGTTAGCTAAATATTGATAGTTTCTTACCTGTAACCTTGTTCAAGAACACTTTGCACGGGGATGGCTTTTTGCTACGGTGCTCATCGAGACAAAAAGTAATTGGAGAAGTTTCTAGGCAGGCGTTGCCTTCCTGTATTTGTAGGCCATGAGATCGTAAAACTCTCTTTATCTCAGCAAAATTGACTGGACGGCTTTCGACGCCTAATTCGTTAACTTTTGCATCCTTTGGCGTGGGTCTTCGAACTTGTGGCGTCGAACTAACACCATGCCTTGTAAACCGGTAATAGTCATTGAATTTCCTGCTCCGCCTCCGTACAAAGACCAAAACCAACATGTTTCATCCGGAAGATTTCCTGCAATCTAACCTATCAAATTGAAAGAAGACAAAAGATAAGAAGACATTAAAAAATTCAATATTGAAGTCGAGATATCGTTCCGAGTAGCCTCAGCCTCGATAATAATTACCTAAACCCAACTTAATCTTCATCGAATGCTACTTGATGAGACATTAGCAAGGAGTACCGCATTTTATTTTAGATAAGAGAATGATCAAGCGTGATCACACGGATCGTAAAAGGTTGTTTACATACACTATTTTGTTGTATTCACGGATCAAACACCAACACACGATACCGCCTAAAATTATTATCGTTTCACTTCTGTTCTCCTACATTTCCGCAACGATTCCCTTGTCATCTGTACCAATGCACTCATCCCACTTTCTTGTAATCCTGTGATCTGGGGGTGTACATGTCCAAAATTCCTATGATTCTACCCTGTTGACGGTTTACGAAGGCCGTACTGATAATTGCGTAGTGTGACTGGCGCGTTCGCGATGGATAAATACTATCTTGTGTTTATAAAATCGACAAGTAACGAATTATGGAGGTGTGTTCAAACAGTGCACTGTTGTCCCAGGATCATCTCGCAGAAATGCTGAGTTTTTGTTGCATCATATTTGCTCTTGTGTGGTCAGTGTGAGTTCGTGCAATGTGTAGTTATCGTCTCTTCGATCATGTCTTCTGATATACTTTCGTGTGTTAGCTTTCCCTCGGTACGAACAGGATGTGCGACGTTTTAAATTTTTGTAATTAGTTTCTTTAATTCCCTCCATGCTTCATTTTGCAATTGATCTTGGTCAATCATGGTGAATTTAAAAATATGGCTAGCTCGCAAGGAGCTAAAAGTTAATATTTCAGGAAGCTTAGTGGAAATCATTAAATTTTCTAGTTCAAGTGACAACAACCATCTGTTTTTGCTACTTTCTAACCGTGATTTACTTTACGCTAATTTAATTGAAGGTGGTGACGAAGTAACGTTTTCAAAATTGTATCACAACGTTGTAGATGTTGACTGTTCATTTTTAAATTTGTATTTGGTGTCAGTAAATGGTCGATTATTTAAAAGTGATTGGAACGACGTGAGAAATTTCCATGAAGTTGAATTTGAAGGTGACGATAAGTATGTATTAAGAGCTGTTGCATGCTTCAAGTGTCCGGATAAGGAGTCCTTGTGTCTGGTAGACACCTCGGGCAATCTGTGGTTGAAAGAAAATGGAAAATCGACTTTGATTGAGTTCTTGAAAGAGGGTGATACATTCACTGATTTCCCTTGGAAGGAGAAATACAAACATGATATAGCGATTACAGCTGGTATTGACTTTGGTGTGGTTCTTATCAGGGCATCCAGCTTACCTTACAATTATGATAGTGATAGTTCAATGTGCCTTCATGGAGCCTCCGGTGGATATAGTGGGAACCTTCGATTACACTCTGAAGATTGTCCTTGTGAGGAGTCTTCCGGGGTGTCCGGTATACATTCTGACGACGAAAGACGAGATATTTTGCTCCTCAGCAATACCCTTGTCGGTAAATCTGCTGTTCATGTTGGGCAGTTGTTGTTAGACACTGAGGTGTGGACTTTCGGTCATAATCGTCGCGGGCAGCTTGGAGTAGGCGACCAAGTTCCCAGAGAAAGTGGCGCGGTTTGCGTTAGGCAGCTGAGACGACGAGGATTGAAGAATTTGGCATCCGGACTTGGCCACTCAGTGGCGGTCGCTGTTGACGGACGGGCGTGGGCTTGGGGGGATGATTCCTCGGGACAGTTGGGCAGCAAACTCATCCTTGAAGGCCTTGGCAGTGCAGAATCGCGCACCTCTATTAGCTCTCCAAGAGCTATCACTTGGCCGCCGCCGACTTCCAGAAAGATGATTGTGGACGCCGCAGCTGGGGATAATCACACGATCCTCCTCGCCGATTGTGGATCTGTCGGCGCTGTGGGTAAATACGTGTAAGTTGGTGAAATTTTAACGTATGTGAGTGAGGATTGTAAGGAACAGGACCCATCAATCCTGGCATCGTCAATGTCTTTTAAGGTGCTTACTATAACCCTTAAAACCTGCCTACTCTAATCACTTCATCTTCTTACTTGCATAAACAATATTTTGGGATGTTATTGCGGAGAGCACCATTTTTTCTTATGAAGGAAACTATTATTTGTATAAAGAAGAAATTTTATTTCCAACTTGTACAACAATTTACCTAAATGAAAGGTCGAATTTGTGTTTCCCTTGTAGTATTATTTCCAAGTTCCTCAATGAATGTGTAATCCACCCCTATTGATGAAATCTAGTGTGCAATATTATGACACGATTACTTCAAATGAGCCAACTAAGTTCACCTATTTGCCTCTGAAAGGTGCCTCTTTGTGGTAAGCTTCTTATGTAAAGCATTGTTATCTAAGAAGTATCATAGAGTGATAGTCTATACTTGCTCTATAATAGTATTAAACGAATTGTTACTTAATCCTTACATCTTTGTGAGTCCCAATTGGTAACCAAGTATAATTTAGACATTGCCTGCCAAAGACTACACACAGTATTACAAATAGGTACTATTAGTCCCAATTGGTAACCAAGTATAATTTAGATGTAGCCTGCCAAAGGCTACTCACAGTATTACAAATGTTTTTAATATGTATTTATAGTCATTAATTCATTAAGTAGTCATTATAGTCATGGATTGAAGGCATTTTGATTTTTTTTTCACAGGAGCAATTCAGTGTTGAAGAGTGTTTCTCAGGAAGTCTTTGACTTCAGTAGTGATGATAACAATAGTAGTGAGATTCCTGTCCAAGTGTTTGCTGCTGGAAATTTTAGTGCTTGTGTGTATTCTCCAGTATCCCTTAAGAGAGTTTTCCCTGAGCTTGATGATTTGATAAGGAAGTGGCGGGAGTTGCTGTCTCAGAGTCTTGTACTTCATTCAGAACTGTTCCCTTTGAAACCAAGCTCACCGCTAAATAAAGGCAAAGTGTCTGCAGCCAATTGCGATTCTAATCAGCAGAACGAATGTGACTTGCTGGTGCAGGTTGTTTTGGAAGGGCACCGTAGGATACTTGCCTTGATCACGCTGACAGTGGAGGCGCTGGGGCAATACGAGCACCATGTTCACCTTGTGGGAGAGCATCCAATAGGGAAGGAGCTTATCCCTCCCATCAGCCACTGCAGTGAATTTATCAAGGTGTACAGGACATACTTGGAGGTTAGTCTATCACTGATGTATTACAATACCTACTTTATTCATCATTGGTGAGATATACATTGGAGTAGAACTTGTGAAAACATTCAGGCAACAAAGTACAATGATATAGTAGGTAGACACTTATGCAATTTTCAGACATGTGAATAAAATATAAGGCACTTGTTCATGTCAGGTGATCATTAAAGTAGGCAACTAAGTGCAATTACATAGTGGACACGTGCACAATTTACAGACATGTGAACAAAATATTAGGCATTTGTTCAAGTGAGACAACCACATCGAAGTTTGGAGTCACGTATTCTCACAATGAATGAAACTTCAAAAGCAATTTGAATCTAACATGTTTCCACATACTGAATAATAGAGTCAGTCTAGGAGTAGAAGAGGTATATGGCAGACTATAATCGAATAGTTTGCAAGTCAGCTCACTGGTCATAATGGAATAACTCAAATGAGGTATTACATATGAACAGCGAGTGTGTGTATGAAGTGTATGATATGGAATGTTAATTGCTGAAGCAGTTTTCCGATATATTTAAGATATTAATTTTCCATCTGGTTTCAATCACAACTCCTTTGAAGCAATTCAATGGATGGTTAGATAATAGAAGTGTCCTAGTAATAAACCATTTAGACTCCAAGTGTCTCTAGCATTCACCGCGGAGAAATAATGTGAGTTTGTACAAAAAACTTATGCAAACATTTACCCTTATCAGAAATAACATTACTGTCTGCATATAAGTCTATCAGTGAATAAATTCTGTGAAATACGCGTAAACATTAAAAACAATAGCTGCAATTATATCAAAACAATTGGTCAAGATCATGAGCATTTCATACCAGTTTGCATGTCAAAATTGGACAAGGCAGACTTTTCTTCGAGGGAAAAGAAAAGAGAAACATGCTTTGAACTGCTGAATTTTTGAAGAAATCCTTTCCAGAGATTAAAATCCCGTAGTCATTGGGAAAAAGTGTCAGAAGGAGCACACTGGTATGCTCAGGAAATTTTAGACTTCTTTTCATTGGGGCGAATTTCATTAGCCCACTGAATAAATTGTTTCTGCTTTTAACTGCTGACACCTGCACCGCAGCTTTAAAGTAATTAGTAACTTAAAGTGGGCTTTAAAGTGCTAGTGTAGACCCGGCATTATGGAATGACCGAGTAGCCCCTAAAAATTACAAGAGTTTCTTCAAAACCATATGATGGAAATGGCAACACCACCATTTTCATGGAATATACACTCATACACCCATACGACACACTCGCAGTAAACAGATCTGTTATGATGTTTACTACCTAGGTGGTTAGATTGTATTGGAGGATGCATTGGCATGCTAGCCTATGGGGGTGATTGGGAACAATTAGGACCCGCCCCCTCCGTTCAAAACATAGCATTTTATTCAGCCTTTTATAGATACTGCATTTGTTTATTAATAGATAAATAACAATGAAATTGTACCCGAATTTCATTGTAGTGACATCAGTGAATATTCCTAAGGCTATTTAAGAGAGGTTTAAATGATTTTAATTCAATAATGTTATTACTGAAACTGGTTCTAATTTAGGCTGTTGTAAGTACATATTTAGCACTTGTTTGGTGTTTGTGGACTTTCCTTTGATTCTTTGATGAATTTTAAAAATCCATTCAATTATTCATATAACTACTCTTAAGTGGGCCGGCCCCGATGGCAGCGAGATAGAAGTCCTTGCCTGTTAATGCCTGCCTTAAAGAAGCCTGCTAATTGTGGTGCCGAAAGTTCAAGTTCCGCCTGAGTGGGTTTTTCTATACTCAGGGCATGGATGTTCGTCAAACTCTGATGGTTCAGCCCATGGGAAACTTGGTGGCAGGCCAATGCCCATTGGAATCTCAAGGGTATAAGGACCAACAGAATCGTCGGGATGCAAAAAAAAAGTTTTACCGCTTATAGAAAAACCTCATCCTTCCTAGTATTGTGAGTAGCAAGCACAAATGTCTGGATATACCAGTATGGCCACTGACCTCTCAAATCTATACGATGCCTCCTCCAATACATTCTAACTATTGTAATTTACTTCATTACAACATTAATCTTTTGGCTTTGGCTTTATCACACAGCCTACCTGCTTTATTTTCATGCATGGTCTCATGATGTTTTACATCTACCCATCCATTCTTGGTACAGAAAAGTTATATTCACACTTAAAAATCATTAGTAATAATTGTATATCATATAATACACACCATTTGCTTTAAAAAAATACTATTGTTTACAGCTTTTGGAGGACCTTCTGAATTGTTATCCATAGTAGTTTGCCACTTTTCATCAGTTACATTTATTTCGACAAACTCAGTGATTTTTATGCATGCAATGGTGTGATATCATTGTAAAGATGTGTGGCAGGGGTAAACCAACACCAGACATGCCAAGAAATCAAAACGTATTTTAGATTCCACACTGTGGATGCTATTTTAAATCTAAATTGTAAAATAATCATATCCTCATATTTAAGTGCTCCCTTCATTTTGTTTGTAGGCCTTTCATCACAAGCACTACAGTTGCCTTTCTTCATTGGCCAGATTAAAAATTTCTTTTGGGGTGTAAACTTAGTGCTAATGCAACTTACCTCTTAGCAATATTTTCCTCATATCACCTATTCTTAAAAATTTGTGAAGAAACATTTAAGGGAAAACACTGAAAAAGCATTAAAACATTGAAAGTTTTTAAACATTTAAAAACTTTCAATGTTTGAATAAATTGTTGGATGGATGATTATTCAAAAGTAATGTTTAAAAAATTACGATTGTTATGCTTTTTATTACCAGCATAAAATTTTATCACACACATCCTTTTATTCTGTTCTTTTAATATTTATGGAAGTAATTCATGACCAAACGGATAGGATTCACTGACCAGAGAGGCTGGGGAGAGTATATTTTGGTGTATTTATCTGCTGGTGTGCCTTTTAAAAAGGAAAATATTGATAGTATCACATCGATCCAGTGATAAGTATTAACCCATTGGCTTAGTATTTTTTACTCCTTTTTTGCCACTTATTTCACTATTTTTTATTGAAATCATATTTTGCATTTATTTTTAATTGATTAAAAACATTATACTGCCCTTGATATGGATTTTTTTGCATTGAGAGAATATTAATTAAGTCATAATTATCTGGCTCTTTAACGGAAGGCCAAGTTTTGCCAGCCAGCGAATCCCCGTCTCTTTAAGCTAATGGGTTAACCAGTGGTTTCATTGCTCTCCATAAGCATGCCATCATGATTCCAGTGGACATGACATAGAATTGCTATGGCTGGCTGCCTTTCGAGGGCAGGAATGATGTCTCGCCCCCTTCTTGGCCATTTTTTCAGTGGTAAATTTTCACTAACTTTGCAAATTTTTATCTCCAAAGCTAAGTATCACCTTGAAGCCAGGTTTTCTGCATTTTGCATGAAACATTTTTCCTAGAATTTTCACTAGTGAAATCTGAAATTGTTCTGGTAGACCACTCGCACAGTGGCTACCGTAGTTGTGTTGATATTTTTTCTAATATTAATTCACCTATCTACATTTGAAGGCGGTGTGCGACCTTCTGGCTCTAGAGGGATTCCGTGACCTCAGAGCCTACCCCTCAGCCTCCGTGCAGAGAATCCAGTCCCTCCTCCCGAAGCGGGATGGTGAAGCCAGGGTGGTTGCGGATGCCCTCTTCTCGCCTCTCTCCCACCAACGCCTCTACCTGCGACTTGTGGAACTCGTGCTGGCACGAACGGCGGCAGGCAGACAGCTCTCCACCCAGCCCAAGGTGTCGCTCAGCGTGCCCGAGCTGGCATCACCATCACTGTCCGGCATCCGCCACTCGCGTTCCGAGTCCGTCTCACTGTCCTACCGGAGGGGCAGCGCCGCTCGGGGCTTCGCTGATGAAGAGGATGGGGCGCTGGAGGCATGGCGGTCACTGGGGAAGGAGTGGGAGCGGTTGAGGTGGCGCGCAGAGACGACACGGGAGTTCTGGGAGGACGGGGCCCGTGGGGGCCTGGTGCTGGGTGGGTGGCGGCCTGGGGCCTGTGGGGGGTGGTGGCACCCACGTCGGCAGGGGCAGCGTGTGGTGCGTGAGTCGTGGGTGCGGGGCGGTGGATGGTCACGCGGTCTGATTCCAAGGCCCTCGCTGTGGGTGGCGAGGCCAGGCACACTGTTCACGAGTGCCGCGTCGGCATCAGCCTCGCCATCGCTGTCAACGCCCTCCCTAGTGCTGCTGAGTGATGCTTTCCTACAGGTGGCACCAAATGGGACGACGACAGTCCACTCCCTGGCCCTGCTCTGGGTGCAGCCTCTACGGGATGACTCTTGGGAGCGCGAGCAGAGCCAAATTCCCCAGGTGTGTATTTTTAGGACTTCAGAGCTCAAGGATATGGTGTGTGAGTTTTATCCCTGAATCTCCAAAAGGATTTCTGGTAACAAAAAAAGGTACTCAATAAGTGAAGCAGTAGCCTTGTGGGTAAAAGGTGATATACCATATTTACTTGTGTAAGTCGCACCCTCGTGTATCCTGCGCACCCCTATTTTTGGGCAGGCTCGTGAGGAAAAAATTGGGTGTGCTTAGGACCACACGGGAGAAGTGTAAACTTCTTTGACCGATTTATATTCCCAAATAAATCTGAATAATAATTCAGCCATGCTTTAATCGCTCTTTTGTTCACTACGCCGTTCAGAAAGCTAGACTTGTGTATTTTTTTCTCTTTATGTGAATGTATATACAGTGATCATCATCGACATTTCGAGGTAATTTACTCACCATTGTACTAACCTCAACTGGAACATTAATTAATTGACCATAAATCCGAAACTGACCGTGGATATGTCACAGTCGCCTTATTTTCATTAAAGTAATTCGGGGTGATATTAATCTTTCAGTCACCAAATCTAATGAAAAAATTTTCAAACTATATGTAAATGGGGGATATTTGAAACCATTATGTACTGATAGTTGTGGAATATCATTTTTTTGAATGCTTGTGATACAGGCTGCACATATCTGGAATTCTGATTTATGAACCGGAACAATTTTCCTGGTTAATATTATGCTTTTTGTACTGTCAATATTGGTAAATGATTTTAAATCATTTTGAAACCAAAGTCTATCACAAACATTGCAAGCATATCCAAATTCATTATTAATAAATTGCTTTATAAACTCTTTATGTTCCGGCAAATGTGCTGAGAATGAGCTGTATATTATTTGCTGTTGTGGTTGTGCTTGTATTAGAGGTTCGTTAATATTATTTTTGTTTGACATGTCTTTCTCATTCCACCGTTGAACGAAATTGTTCACAACATTATCAACATTTGAATTTGACTCGCCCCGATTATTCTCTCCTCTCCTCTCGTAGAGGGACCTACTATTTGCGAACAATGAATTATATGATCTCTCTTGGGAATGAATGACAGTTTTTTGGAGGGCCCCGCTATTTGGCAATCAGTCATTTCCATAGTTTGTAGTAATTCATCGGTCCCTTGTCTCCCTCTGTAATTTTTAGAACGAATTTTATCTAGGGTCTTTCTATGAGCAGCATCTTCATTTCATACACAATCTTTATTCTCGACATCAGCTTTTTTCTTAGCATGATAACTTCTGCCATATTCGGATTTTTTTCTCTTGTTTTCCTGTGCACTCTGATGAATACATTCTTTCTTTCTTGCACGGTAATTTCTGGCATATTTAGCATTTTTTTTCTTCCGATCCATGTTAGTTTTTTTCCAATTCGGGATCAAAATCAATTCTCTCCAATTCTTTTATTTTAGTGCGATAATTTCCGTCATCTTCGGCTTTCTTCCTCTTTCTTTCATTTCCCTGTTCTTCCGCTAAATTATTCAATCATAAAATCTCACCCATTTCGTCTGTTGTTTCATTACCCTTTTGATCTTCTTGCCGCTCTCTTCCACTTCCTGTATTTTCTAACATTGCAGATTCAACACAAGTTGCGTTGCCTTCATGATGTTTGTCCATGTTTCCGTGCCTACAAAAGAATTCCAAATTAATAACATTTCTCGATAACAGATCAGGTGCGTTGGTCAAATTTTCAAAAGAAATTCTCATAAAAACCCATTTTTTATGAAAAACCATTTTCCCCCCACAAATTTGTCAAGAAAAACTTTTTTTACAAGATCGAAACAATATCTAAAAGAAATTGTCAAGAATTATTCCCAAAAAAAACTGAAAAAAACAAAGCTCCGCCACTAGGAATAGATCTCAGGACCTCTGGTTTGTGAGTAATACATATTCGTCTTTAAGTACTTCAGGAACAATCACTTTGCATCATCACAATTTAAATTAGAAACCGTGAAAACTTGTAGAAGCTGGGGAATCTTGTCTTGTAATTCTCACTGAAATTTGATGGAACACCGTAGATGATACTTTGGAGTGTTATCTAAAAAACTGGGCACTTTTGATAAATATTTGTGAAGAAAAAAAGACTAGTTCAAAAAAAGGTATAATACACAGACATAAAATGCAGTGTGGAAGTTTTACTTTTCATAATGAAGCCTATTGTCACAAATAGAACAACATGCTACGAAATAGCTGCACATGAGATATTTGTCGCACTTTAGAAAGAACTTCAATACAATCTGCTCAAGCCAACAAAGACAAGCGAAGTTGATCCAAAGCACAAGAATTTGACGTGACAGATGAGGAAAAGAATTCTGCCATGGTTTTTGCTGAGGAGGCATATGCAGGAAAAGGATTTCTTCCAATAATTGTTAAATATTTGTGCAGGACTGATCCTTTTTAAAAATAGATGTTTTCAGATGACATACTTAACAATGTATCTGCCTTGCATTGGTAGAGGTATCAGGAAAATACCTTGAATGAGGGCCAAGGAAATACCATTATACAAATAATTGAACAGCTTTTCTTCAGCCAGAGAGTCTTCTCCACTTTTAATTTAGTGCACTCAAAACTGCGGAATAAATTAATTTATCCTAAACAGAGTTAATGACAAAATATGATTCATTCCGACGGTGTTTTTCTTGTGTGTACTTTTAAAAATGAAAATATGCATCATTCATATTATCAAATTTATTAATAATATTTTGTATTATTTATTTCTTCTATAATTCATTTCATTATTTCCATGCCTGATCTCTCTGCAAAATAGACAGGAATACAAAGCAATACTTTTTGTCTAATCTACTTAGATAATGTTTTCTTCCTCACATTTTGCCTTCATATATATAGAAACTCTAAATAATTTGCACACACTCCTTCGAGTAACCAGTAGAAATAGCAAATTTTTTTTCTTGGTCCCACATGTGTATTTTAAGCAGATAGACCAGCTAAAATCACTTTTTCAGGTAAAAATTTGACTTAGTTACCTATTTTTCTACATATTTTGTTTGATAAATTGTTCTTGGTGGTACATATTTTTTATGAGCTAATCAATTTTTCCTGAAAATAATTAATCTCATAATTTGAACTGATGATATTCTTAACCCTAAATGTGTTTGTTATTCTCAAAGTGAAACCATAATTTTTTATTTGAAATTTTCATGCTGCAGTTGTTCTCTTAAAATATTTGCCTTTTTAGATTTATAATTGATACATGCATAGTTAATGACTTTACAAATAAGTATACATCAAAATAATACATGCGTCGTTTACTATTTTTGACACTAAAAAATGAACTATTATCTAGATCCAATTTTAATTTAAATCACTTGATTTTTATTCCAAAAAAATCAGGCGATTTTAATCACTCAACCCTGGTACAAACATCTTATGCTATATTTTGGTCTTCTTTCATGATATTGTTGGCAAAGGTCAATGTGGTTTCCTCTCTGTGGAGATAGTCTCTATGTTCTTTGCACCTAGTTGAAAACCTCTGACCCATTTAGGCTGATATAAAAACATAGTACATTCCAGCCTGAAGTACTTGACCAAATTACAAAGGGAAAGATAATGACTCTGTTCCAACAAGGTGCAATTGGCCTCAATTTAAAAGACCAATACATGCCCAAGGATAACACTTTTTTCACCTCCCCCCTCTCGCTCCTCTCCTCACCTTCCTCCTATTCCAGACAACCATGCACCAAAACAAACAGACCCTTCGACCTGAGTCATCCTACACTTCCACTCTTCCCCTCCCTCTATACCCTCCATTTCTAGACCTCTCAAATCCCTTTGTTTCATGCATAGAATAAAAAGTAATGCAACTTGCACTTTTCCCCCTACTTCCCGACCCTCCAAACCAAAAGCCTAGCCTCCTTCAAACCCCTCTTCTTTCATACAATTGCCATTACCAAAACCATAGTAGCAAAAATGGTATTATTGCTAACTCTGGTTGTACAATCCTGGTATGTAATAAATTGAGTGGAAATCGCCAAGACTTCATAGAAGTAGAGATGGGTAAATTACCGTTATTTTCAATTGAGGTAAATTACGGTAATTTAGGAAAATTACCGTAATTTTCCGGTAATTTTAAGTTTAGAGCTGAAAATCCTTATCAGAGGACTCCAAATGAAATCAAATAGCATTGAGATAATGCCAACGCTTATATCAAACATATCACAACATTTATCTATTATAACTCATTAAAAAAATTAAAATGAAGTTGGAAGCAACACGCAATTTGCCTCTCTTTTGTCACACTATGAGAAATTTTAGTTCTAAAGACATACCTCGGCGCAATGTGCATTTGTTATTTTACTCTGAATTAATTGGAATTAATCATGGACTCAATGTAAACAAAATCGTTTTAGCTTCTTAATTTATTTATTACCCATTCCAATGGTTTCTTCGTGAGGAAGAAATTTTCTGAAAAAGTACTTTTCTGAAAATTACCGTTTATTATGGTAATTTTCAGGGGTTTTGGTAATTTACAAAAAATACCGCGGTAATTTACCAAGTTGCCCATCTCTACATAGAGGAAACAAATTCTGGAGAGATATGGTGGAAGTTTTCCATTATGGATAAATGAAAGACTTGTTTATATATTGAAAAAGTCATAACTATGATTTCCATTACAATGCTGCAGATAAAAAATTAAGAAATTGGATGCATTTGAACTAGTGGCAGTGATTCATTGTGCTTTGACTCCTCCATGTAATAATGCATAACTGCCCCGAAACAAGTACAGCATAGATTTCAACCCTCATATAGTACGATGAGGGTGAAAATTACCTGATGTTTAAGTAAAAATCTTCCTTCAGATTTAAAATGCATAATTAAAACAGCGCTTTGGATATGGTCCTTTTGAGTTCTCATTAAAAGCCATTGCTGAACATACAACTGAAAATTCAATTTCTCTGGTTCAGATATGTAAAATTGAATAGAATTACTATGTTCCCATGCCATCTGCCACTCTATTATTAATGTGCCATTTTGTTCAGAATGCCCTGAAGGTTACAATGCCTGAGGATACCTTGACAGTTGTGGCTTCCACTGCTGAAGAGAGGGTGACTTGGCTTAAGGTCTTCAATTCCACAATATCCAGTTGCCTGCAGATGGAGACTCCTGCCATCACAAACTTGTCACTGGACTCTCCCCCTGCCTCGAGGAACTCCTCCCACCTCTTCCAGCGACATCCTGTCTACAAAAATGCCACTTACACGGGTGAGGTTGCGTGTAAAGCGAAAACTAGAAAAGACACTGGAGTGGATAGTGATGAGTGTGGTTGCAAGTCTCAAAATCATCTTTGTCATCACGGTTCTATTGTGTCATTTTCAGTGCTATGTGAAATTTGATTGTAACAATTTGTTTTATGTTCTTTTGCTCATTTGTCTACAAAATAGTGATGGCCGGATCGGATCCGTATGATCCAAAGATCTGCGGAGCTTTCATTTTACTCGGTTCCGGATTCGGATCCAAAGACACGGAGTAAAATCGGATCTGGATCGTAGATTTTAAATTTTCGCGGCTTAGCAATTGAAGCGCCCCGTGAATGGAATGTAGGTGCGTTAGATTGACAAGAAGAGGATGTGTAACTTAGGTCACAAAATTAGATGAAAATGTTCCCATGCAACTAGAAGCAAAATAAAGAAATATGACTTTTCCCCATTACCCCGGTATCGCGAGAAAAAAATATGTAGGATGTAACCTACATTTGCCAGGTGGACAACAATATCTAGTGTACTGCGCGAAGTTCAATCCCTATCACAGTTTAATTTTTTTATATCTATTTCTTCTTTATAAGTTATTGCATCCATAAATCTTGATCCAGGAAAATATAGTCCTCATAGATGATAGCAAGTTGATTTTTTCTACAATAAATTTACCTGTTTTTTGGTACTTCTATTGTTGCTGTTTTTATATATACCTTTATTAAAAATCTAGGATTAGAAAAGGAATGAAATTCTGAATCGAGTATCTGAAACTAAGAATCCGAAACCGAGATAAAGATCCGAAACCCAGGCAAGAAGCTGGTAGCGGATCTGACCAAAAACCTGGATCTGTCCAGCACTACTTTGATATGATTATTTTTGTAATTCACGGTTGATGTCAACAATTAGTGGGCATTTGAACATTGGATTCTAGGTGACCACCAGACTGGGCTTTTGACAGTACATTTACTCATAGGTAATGGACTGTATAAATAATGAAGAAAGCTTGCCAGAAATGAAACTCATTCTTCAAAAAACCTTAATCTGAGAATATAAAACTGATACTTAGTACATCATACTTCATATTACTGTATCTTGAATGAGTACTGGGTGTATTGTACTTCTTACTTGTATGCGAAAGTAATGTTACAAAGTATATTTCATGAAACAAGATGAATTAAATGTTAAATTAATTGTTGGGATACTTGCAGGTGGCTGGCTCATGGGTGTTCCCCATGGGAAAGGCTTGATGCTGTGGCCAGATGGACGGCGTATTGAAGGAGTCTTCAAGGATGGAGTGGTCAGTGGCCATGCTACATGTGTCAATCCATCCGTTGGCACATATGAAGGCCAATGGAAAGATGGGTACTACTGTGGGTATGGTGTCATGAGGTGAGGCTTTACTTTCCCATCAGTTTAATCTGAGAATTATATAAATAAAATAAAACTTTAGTAGAAACTTGAAAAATGAACAACTTCCACAGAGAATAACGTTTATTGCGACCTGGTTTGGCTTTTTACAGCATCAAAACTTTGTTCTATTCCACACAAATATTATAAAATACCACTCGACCTGTTTTGACCTCTTCAGACCATAAATGAGAGCTGAATCAGTCCGATAAATTCAAAGCTCTCAAACTAGCCGTGAAAACTAAAACGGAGTTACCCACTGAAATTGCACAATAGCAAGATATTCCGTAGAGAAAAAATCATTCGCCTTGACTGAGACTCGAACCCGATCCCCTGATTTCTGGCCAAATGCTCTACCAGTTGAGCTACCAAGGCATCCTCTTTCCCTGTGGAAATTATAGAGGCTTTAAAGGAATAAGATGTTCACAGACTGCTAGACATATCATGTCATAAAGCAACCAAAGCTGTGCGCATGGCACCACCTTTCATGAGGCTAAAGTCGACTTGTCAGCTTTAACCTTTGAAAATTTTGTTCCTTTGAATGATATTTTTGCACACTTCATAGAATCATGGTTGTGTTTACTGTCAGTGACATTAAATTTCATGTTAAATGTAATTATTTAGAATATAAAACGCTGACTTTTGACGCTAAGGATCTTGTACATTACCATACTTGATTGAGTTCCAAATATGGTGCAGCAGCAGATAATACAGCAAAACAGTGGACTATTATCAGCAACAGCTTTGGAAACCAAAAAAATTGTCATACCTCTTGCAGAATATTCTCTTGGTACTCGATGTAAATCATAATTGTTGCAAGAAAGACTACACACAAATAGTTGTAAGTTCAAAATTGAATTTCATCGAGTTAAGCATAAGTTCTTCTGCCGTTCACCAGCACCACCATCCTTCAGCACCAGCTGCATGATCTTTTTGATAATAATGCCCTCCCACCTCACCAGTTTCGTATTTATTAACTTGATGAAATTTTGATTTGAGAACTAATGAGTTCCGTTTCCAAGCCGTGAAGCTGGCTTTTATCCTTGTTTTTCTATTGGCAATGCAATTAATATTAAGTGTTACATATCAACTGCACATTATAAATCACCATCCAATTAATTTATTGTTAATATTAGTGGAAATACTGCAGCATTAGCATTTACGAATACGTATTTGATCTTTTGTTTTCTGGGCGATCAAGAGCACACTCGCACGTCTGTGAATTGAGAGCATTTCCAAGATAGACAACATGGCCCAAAAATGCAAAACACTTAAGTGTGGGAAGTGAAAAATGACAAGCTACTCAATTGTCTCTCATAAATTTGTTTTCATATTTTATTTCACTCTATATTTATCAATGTTGAACATTTTCGTGAGTTAATTTTATAATTTACGAGATTATTGAAGTTAGCAAATTATTATTTGTTACCTATACTTACTGGTGTGCAGCAAGAGAGAAGAGGCCAAAGCCAACGTTAAACTAGGAAAACAAAAGCTGGAAGAGGTGAAAGAGTTCTGTTACCTTGGAAGCCGAGTAACCAACGACGGACGAAGCAAGAAAAAAATAGCAGAATAGCCCAGGCAGAGAGGGCATTCTATCAAAAGAAGAGTCTCCTTACCGCTGGAAATACAAGCATTAGAAGTAAGGAAACAATTCATCAGAATATGCATCTGGAGCATGTTTCTTTATGGCATGGACAATGACAGCAGCGGAAAAGAAAAGGGTGGAAGCATTCGAAGTGTGGTAGAATGATGAACATTAAATGGATTGACTGAGTAAGGAACGAGGAAGTTCTAAGAAGAGTGGGAGAAAAGAGAAGTCTTCTGAATACCCTAAAAAGAAGATGGGACAACTTGATCGGCCATATCATGAGACATTATGGCCTGATGAAGACAATCGTCGAGGGACAAGTGGAAGGGAAGAATGGCAAAGGAAGGCCTCATGCAAGAATTATGGAACAAGTGATAAAGGATGTTGTAATCTTCTCCCAGTCACGTTTTTCTTTCTTATTTAAAACAAATTCAATAAACTTTCATTATTACACAAACACTTAATGAGCTTACCACCTTGCTGAAGGGTTAATGGTTATTATTATACAACACATAAATAAAAACACTTTGTTCGATCATTTAAATAGTTTAAGATTTTCTTTTAATGAGAAATTAACTTTTGTATAAGCAACACCAATATTTAGAGCTTTGTAAAGATATATTGGGCCGAACTTACAATGTTAATCTTTATGCTCCAATCTCAATACATATATGTTATTTTTCAGAAAGCAACAATTTTAATTATGGAGGTTATTGTATTTCTTTCTTTTATTATCCTTAAAGGCTACACTTATAGGTCGCTGGAGATTTCTGCCTTCACCCTAATGGCTGCAGGTTTGGGTTCGCAGTCTGTCTCCTTTCTTATCTTCAGATTTATAGGCGGTATGGTTCATCTCTTGGGTCTCCTGCCTGATTCCTTCCTGGCCTCTATAAATTTCTGGTTCCTCTTTCGTAAATAAATAAAAATTGTGGATTCTCTTGATGCAATTCGCACTAATATAGCAAAATATTTAAGATACCGGTTTCTACAATGGATGCAATTATGACAAATAGCGATGTGATTCAGAAACATACTAGCTAGTGCAAACAACTGTCGAAAAAAAGAAAATGTTAAGAAATCATGGTATGAAGGATTACCAACTTAAAAAATGGTTTTTAAGTTCTTGATCATCAAATATCACCGTGAATGGCTTCATCATAAGAGAAAAGGCATTGTACAATGCATAAGTTTGGGAATTATGGATTTGACAACGTCCAATGGTTGGTTGGGTTGGTTGAAACATTGGTAGGAATATATCATACAAAAATAAATCAGGACAGCTCTATACTTTAAGAAATAATTAATAATATTGCTCTAATTCAGTTTATAGTTGTTTCTTATTTATAAATTTACTCTGCATTGTTGAAGTATGCATTTGAAACTGAAAATTGCTCTTTTCCCACTATTTGCATTTTCCCGCAATTTACATTTTTTTCTAGCGGCCACTGGGAAAGTGTAAATAAGGGGTAGTTAGACGAGCTTTTATATAGTAATTATTGTGTGTGTGTATAAATTCGTCCTTTTAAGTCTATTATTTGAGTATTCAAACCCCCCAAATGTTAACAATGACCAATTTTCTTCAATGCATCAAAAAAATACCAAAAGTTTAATAAAATGTTGCCAGCTGCCAGCTATTGATCCTTAAACTACGTTAATGCACTGTGTAGGGAGAATATAACATACATTCCTGTAATACTAATAACACGTGAATAGCCTGTATGGACCAATAAATTTTTACGCTCGGGTCATTTCACCTTTCTTGATGCATTCTGGTGTTCCCTGGCCAGGGGCTGACCTAGAGGTCAGGTTTGGGGAGTGGTCACCAGTCTTGTCCTCCTCCTTACCCCCACCCCTCCAATGAAAAGACAGTCTATCTTGTTCAGTTCTCCAAGGTTTTGGGGGGGTGAAATGACTTCCCCCCCTCCCCACTCCTTTCCCCATCCCATGATCCTCCCCTGTCCCTAGCAGAGATTGATTTGATTGATCTATAGTCGTACTTCTTGTTGATTAAAAATGCTTTTACTAAGCTCTCCAAAGTTGTTTAGAGATAGGAGAGGCCAATATCATTGGTGGAAAAACTAGTTCAGTAATGGAAGAGAAACTTCACCCTGGAATTCCTGAACCGGTATATGACTCTTTTGAGCAATTTTATCCTCAAACATGCATGTTTCTTGGATCACATGTTGCAATGTACTTATTAAATTGCTGCTCCCCCTGCTTCTCACTCTAATGTGGATGGCTTTTTGTCTTACTTGCCAGGTATACCAATGGAGCTGTGTATGAGGGGGAGTGGAGGAATGGTGTTCCCGAGGGCCACGGAATTCGCAAGGAGGGGCACTTCCTGTCCTCGGTGGCATCGGTGTATGTAGGAGACTGGGTGGCTGGCTGCAAGCATGGCTATGGAGTGATGGATGACATCCTCACTGGTGGGTGGGTGCTGCTGCTGCCTCCCCGCACCAGACGCACTGTGGTGTGCCCTCGCGCAGACCCTAATATCTCATGAAAAGAAAACCCAAAAGATTTCTAGTGGAAACCTCAAATCCTTTCATGAAAGCCTTAGTGCCAGCTGAGAACATCATATCTCAATGCATGTTGGATGGGGTTGTCCTACTACCGGCATATCTTTAAGTGATTAATGTTTTGGAGAGTTAATTGTTATACATTCTTTTTACGATGCACAGATTATATTTTGTGTGCTAATTAGATCTCATATGTTAAGTCACTCTAAGTCCCAATCTTTTTGTGTCAGATGTTCCGTTAGTGAAATGTGCGCTATTTTGGAGTTTGGTTCTTGGAAGGTAAAGACAAGAACCTAAAATCCCCCTCCCCCAGGTATGGTAAAATGAGCTTCCCTTCTTCATTGAGTTTATCTTTTATTTTGCAGGTCAGAAATACCTTGGAATGTGGGAAAAGGATGAAAGGAGCGGTAATGGATTGATTGTTTCACTGGATGGCATTTACCATGAGGGCACTTTCGTGCGGGGATCCATTTCAGTAAGTGTTGCATCTATGAGTCTCTGCCACTCTTTGCCAATTAATTTACTAGCATTCAATTGACAGGGTGCCTGGCATGTGGGAAATTCATGATGCAGTGGACTCTCGTTAGCACGTTTTTGTAGGGACCTGGCAGCCCGATCATGGCAACGAGGAAAACATTCTAAACAGGTTAGGCCTTCCTGGGTTAGTTGAAGACGTATGTGTAAGTTGCATAAACTTCAGGGGAATATATATGAGGGCCATCAAGTTAATTTATTCTGTAGATAGATGGTGTTCATTTATCGTAACAAAGTTTCATTTTTCAGTTATTATGCCTCCCAAGAAATATGTACAATACCTTATTTTGATTCGCACTCAATAATTACTTTATGATGATAATGACCAAACAGCACGCTTTGTATATACAGCCCATGCAAAAAGACCAAGTTTAAGGCTTTATATCTCAAAAATGGGAAAAACGATAATCATACAGAAGATATCAGCATGTGAATAATTTAGTCTTATGTTTAAGGCAGGTAACAGAATTCTTTTAATGATTAATTTTGAGGTAAGTTATTGCAGTGGGAATGAAAAATGGCAAAATTTTTGGAGAGTTACAGAGGGTAGAAGCGTCACTTTGGCGATTCTCATAACAATATAAATTGCACGGATGAAAGGGAATTTTGATAGAATATAAGTTGCACTTTTTTAATGATGCCTTTTTCAAAAGTTTCAATGATTTGCTGATATATTTTTAAGTTATTCTAGTCAATTTACAAATCTGGGTTTTCTCAGTAAGTATGCAACATTTGAAGTATGCAACTAAGACAGTCTTCATTTTAAAATTTCTAATGTGAATCTATTAATGTCTTAGCACTTGACCATGCCGTAATACTTCATTTGAACTATATATTTTTTTAAACGAGCTCGGAGCAAAGGCAGAAAATCGAAGAGCATAAACACTGAGTAGAACAAACTTGAGTTTTATTATTGACGGTAGAACTTTCATTTTTGCCGCTATTTTGACACACCTCGTACATTGTTTTTCGTCTCCTTTTTGGAGGATGTTGAGTTTTCAATTATTATGTATATCTTTTCACCAGAGGCTTTCCCATGGCTAATTCCAAGCTTATTTTCACTTTTACTGTCACGAAATATTGGTGCTCAGTTAGTTTTGATGTCTAGTCGACACTTTAAAACAAACGAACACCGTGATAAAATGTGGGATTTTGGATGCCCTTTTAATACTTCATAAACATTTAATTAACCATAATATAGGTACCTGTTTAAATATTTTTGTAGGCAATAATCTTTTTTAATGCAAGATTTAAACCTCTTGTGAAATATTCATTGACAAATCAACGTACACAGTGATTATTTTCTTGGGACATATTTGGTTTGTTCCTCCTCAAAGCATGCTCAAGAGGTAACCAAAATGTGCTTACCAGTATTATTTATATGCACTGTGACGCGGACCTGAGAAAATGAATATGTAAATGAGGAAAACATACTATCCAGGAACATCCTAGTAAGAGTCCATTGTAATCAGGAGTTGTATGGGAATATTTTCTCTATTGGAATTGTACTGTACTTTGGAAAGATTTATTCATGAAAGCTGGGATTTTTTTTTCAATCATCGAAGAAAATATAAGGATGGGGATAGATTCACCTGCGTTTTTATGCTACATGCTGTACACTAGTTCTCAGTCACTTAACACCTGGCAAATACTCTCATTTACAAATCTGTTTTTGCTAAATGGATTTAATTGTCAACCATCCCCTAATAAATGTGCAAGAGGAGCAATTTAAACACTAGGGTAGTATGGAGGAGGAAAAAGCATATGGCCCTGGATAATTTTATTGTAGTATTGCCTTGGTGGATGACATTTACTTGTAGGAGAAGATATATGACAATGTTGTTGAATAGAGACTGAAGAAAAGACTGGAGTAAAATCACATCATGATCATGTTCTACATCAATAGAAAACCCTCGCATAGCACAGTTTCACAAATTGCTACTACATAGTTAAGATGAGGTTATAGTAGCATATCTGATTTTACGAGATGCAATCATTCTTCTTGGTAAGATGCAGTTTCAATTTCTTGGTTGGAACAAAGGTGGGAATCATGCCCCGTCATTGTTCTCTGCATGGAAGGATTAGGAGCAATGTTTAAAGTAGTGCATCTGTTGAATTAAACTACATTGCAAGTAAAGGACATCATAATCCATGACATTTAGTATGCATTCATCATTTCATTACGATAAATGTAGCCTTTGCTCATTATTAGTGGTTACATCATCTGCAGTATGTGAGTTCAACATTGCCTTGTACACGGTCTGCGAGCCTTATTACCCTTTTCCTTCAAGGTTTCTCTAGGTTACATCATGAAAGGCATATTTTCCTCCCAAAGAAACTATGGCATCTAGTAATTCTATATCCTCTACATAGGTATACGTGGAACACAGAAAAAATAATGCTCAACTCAGTGGGAATTAAAGCATGGGTTGCATCTGACGTCAGAATAAATATCATTTATTTTTCATTACAAAAAGGTAAGCAATATTATTTTTACAATACATGAAAATTTGATATCTGATTCTGATGATTGCTGTCTTGTCTGCCGATTACCTATAATATCTTGAACTTATTTTGTGATGAGCATTTTCATTTTATTGACCTTACATGCTGTTTGTTGAAAGAGAAATTAGCTTGCATTTAGCTTTTTTTTTAGCCAAGAGAAGGCATGAAAAGTAAAAACAGCTGATTGTTCCATTTTCTGTGGTCCCATCATAGAGGTTCACAAAATGTTGGGCTAAATTTTGTTTTAATAATTTGTTGAAGCCATTTCACTTAATGCTGTATATGCTCTAGAATGTTTATATTATCTACAGTGTTAAAATGATTTATTGGATAACAAACTTCTTATTTGAAAGTGGCAATTTGATTTAACTGGACACCTTTCCCATAAATATGAAAAATATCTTGTAAGGCATGTACAGTTACGGGATTATTTCCTGAAGTACAGGGTTACATGTGGGGGCCATGGAATCCTACTGGATGGAGTGCTGGGATACAGACTGGAGGGTCCCACGATCAAATCCTGGACAGAAGCCTTCGCGGACTCCCCCACCTAAAATCCTCTCAATTCCATTTTCTGTGTCAGAACTTGATAAGAAATTGCAGGTAGCCCAGGGAAAGGAACTGGCCACCCCCTGCCCTGGATGTGTGAATTTTGCGAGCCAATAGCTTAGTACGGGTTGAGCTTTACCCTCACCTATCCAAAACCAACCTTGATTGAACACTGGTTGTATAACGGGGTTGCAGAGGAATCACAGAATTTCAAGGCGAATTATACATTTTGTAGGTGTTGAGATTAAGGAGCGAAACCCTGTATTCTCCATTTTATATTTTTTCACACAGTATAATTTTAGAAGACACAACAATTCCAAGAAACCCAACCTCGTGCTATGTGAGTCTAATGTACACAATTATGATACTTAGATGAATATGTTATGGAAAGAGGAGGAAATTAGTTTGAGATTGTGAACTAGCCACGAAAAAACCTTAACAGAGCTGCCTGCTGATATATGCAGTAGCAGAATTTCCTCAGAGAAAAAATCATTCACCTTGACTAGTAATTAACATTATTGAAAATACAGTGAAAGTTCACTGTAGCAAGTATAGCTTATAACAAGGATATCACCACACCATTTCATTTTTTCGCCATTTTTGGTCCACAGCGAAAATCCTATAGTGTTTCATCAGATAATGAGTAGTCATTTCAGCCTTGGGGCCATTATGAGATAATTTTGCCCTGATTGTTGTCCTTGTTACATAACACTTAGACTGGCTGATGATATCACATTGCTTATGTGATATCTTCATCCAGTGGCATTGGTGATGAAAGTTTGTTATTTCTTAATGAAGCATATGCTTTTCAGCATTTACCAGCTTTTAATAGCACTCGTTACAGTGGACTTCTACCATGGTTTGTTGCCTTTTGAGATGTGGATGTGGTGGTGGTAAGGTGGGTTTTGTCTATCTAAACCTATTTGAGTGGGTAGAACAGTGATTGTAATAAAAATGGTTTTGATTCCCACAGGGCCATGGGGTGATGGTCCTTGAGGAGGGTACGCACTATGAGGGTGAGCTCCGAGGCATTGGAGTGTTTGGTGGGCGTGGGTGTTTGACCATTGCTCCTGGAGGGCATCGGCTCGAGGGCTTCCTCTCCGGTTCATGGGAAAGTGGCGTGAAGGTGAATGGGGGCACGTTCCACTTCAAGAGGGCTCCAACATCGCCATCTAGTGAACGGCCCCCACCCAGTTTAGCTTTGTTTTCTCATTCATCATCGCCCACACCCAGGTGAGAAGTGCAGAAACATGTTGCAATTTGTTTTATCCATTGTGAATGGTCGTTTGTCATCAGAAGCATAATTAATTCTGCCCAATTGTAATGGAATTCTGTATGCAATGGACAGCCATCCAGCAGCATGCTGTGATTTCCATAGGTGAAAATTCTTGGACTTTGGTTTTGATCCAGCCCTCTGTGTCAGCGCTGACTAACCTGTGTAGGGCAAAAAGTAGAGTGGAATTTAACTTTTTTAATTTTCCCTGTCATATTGCTATTTTATGTTCTAATGATTGCCCATCCTCTTCCTACCATAAAGCTAACTCTTTCTATCTTGTGAAATAATGCTATTTACATTGTCTGTAAATGATAAGGGTAAAAATATTATGAACCAATTCCTTAGCTTCCTTAAAGTCAAAATATTTGTACATCCATTCTTGCGAATGAAACTCATGAGATGTGGCTCTTGTTTGAAAAGATGTGAAGATATCTACAATTTTTTTCGAAGAGAAAATAGTAATAGTCTTCCTGAAAAGAATATAAATAATGCTCAATATAATCATCAATCTATCCTTTAGGCATTAACAAAATGCATATAGTTTTGATAAATTTGTAACATAAACACAGTCAACTGTAGAAAAGAGATTTCTCGTGACCTGTACACAACATCTAAAAAAATGTAAGTTCCTGCTGATAACAATGATCTCCTAATGTCAAGTATAGGTTTTTAATGTCAAGTATAGGTTTTTGCAGTGCTTGACAGTTTTACTGGATTTTGGGTGCTACTTTTTACATGAGGAACATGGGAGGAATCATCATATTTCTAAAGTGCCCTGTTAAATGAAGGCTTTTAAACTTTGTCGGGCAGTTATACCTTTGGTGGAGAAGTATCTAAACACTCCCTTATGTTTTGTGAATCCCTTTCTTTTTCCTTTAATTCCTCCTCCATTGAAAGACAGTAATTGCATAGTTACACTGATTCTGTTCTGTTCATCATGTTTACAGTGAGAATTCATTGGCATTGGTATTATGTACAACTTGAAACAATTCATAATTTTTAGCATTGACTATGATAAAATTCAATTTCTTAAGTACAACAACAGAAGCCTATGTGGTAGAACTAGAACCCTTCATTTGTAAGTGGAATGTAGGAATTCACACTTTGCATTTGAGTCATTATTCACTGATATCATTAATCATCTATCCAATGATCTACATGTCACTGCTCTCAGCTCAATTCTTCTATCTGCTAACCTCTTCATGTTAATATATTTCATAATGAAGGGAATCAGGCTTAAATTTGTGTAAGTTTCTTATATCCATACTGCAGGAGAGAAAATACAAGTTAAAGTACTTGTACTAAATTTTAATCTGACTGATCACGGTGTTGACTCCATGTGTCATTTTCAAGCTCAAAACCACTGTCAAATAAATGTGGAGTTTTAGATAGTGTTTTCTATAGTGCAGTAGGGATTACATATTTTTTCTCTTTTATATACTTTACCAATTATTATTTCTCTTCTATGGGCCTCTAGCTGTGATATCATTACTATAGTTCTTTTCACTTTGACACGTGTGCACATGGGAAAATCATGTGTCAAAAAGCATTTGATAAATTCTCACTGTTCATAGATGGCAGGGTATCTATGGATTATAAAAGGAAGTGACTTCATGACAGAGTTTTAAAGGAGGTAGCAAAAGTAGAATGAGGAAACATTGAAAGTACTGATCTCTTGAAGATATTGGGTGAGAGTAGTATAAAGGGGAAAGTAATATGGGTTTTGATTAGCTGGGAGATGATGGTTAATGTTAAGAGTTTAAGGAGTACATACAATAGGGCAGATATAGTGTTAATTGACAGTAGTGTATTTGGATGCCTGAAGGAGGCATGGGATATAGGGAGTTAGATCAGACAGTTACTGTTGAAAAACTGACCAACCAGTTGTCTGTGATGCTTCTGGTAACATACCAGGTCTATGCATTGTAATTATACAATGACTGACTAGTTGCTTGGTTCATCGTCTGTTGCATGTTGCTCTCTTTACTTCAATGAATGACTTCATGTCAACTTGTGCTCTTTTCATGTGCAGTTCCTTTGGAAAATTGTGTGTTCCCGCCTCAAAGAAGTGGAAGTCCCTGTTCCAACTGTGTCGGGAGGAGCTGGGACTCAAAGCAGAGGAAGATGAGGATGAGTACGTGGTGGTCAGTGACCTCAAGGGTTACAGTGAAAGGGTAGTGGTGTTGGGGGAGGGGGTGGATGAGGAGTCATGGCAGCGGGTGTGGGAGAATGTTGCCGTGGCGATCACCCGCTCACAACTCCGGCTCAAGCAGAGACTGCAGCAGCGTGGGAGGGAGGGGACCCCCGAGAGTGCCACTAGTGCTGCCACCAGTGAGGATAGCATTTCCCATTCCGGAGACGATGGACTCATCACCATCCCACATTTTGGTCGAAAATTCCTCGACAAGAAATCATATGGAGACATCCAGCTCTACTTGCTGAAGGTGAGTGACACATGGACAGGGATAGGTGCTTCTTTGATGTAGAACATGTCGAATAACGCGGAAAGAAATAGGCATCTATGCAGAGGTAGAAGGCATAGATAGAAGTAACATAAATATAATAAAAAACCAAACTTTTACAAAATACTGCAAAAATGTTTTTTCACCTTCACAACCCAGGTTTTGACAGAATAATCATCATCTTCAGACCTGAAGATAACGATTATTCTGTCAAAACCCAGGTCATGAAAGTGTAAAAACATTTTTGTGGTACTTTGTAAAAGTTTGGTTTTTATTAAATTTATTGAGTATGGAATACCACCAAGTTACAGAAGATAGAATTTTAGAACTTACATAAGACATTTCCATCCTCGAAAAGAAAATATAACAAGTGGAATTCCGAAGTATTCCACCCTGAACAAGAGTATAACCTTGAAAAATTAATGTAGGCCTGAGGTTATATTTTTCAAGTTTGAGCCACTCTCTCTGCCATTACTAAAGCCATGATAAATCAACAGACACTTAGTTTTTCCGCATTATTCCAAATATTGTGGAAAAACTGAGTGTTGTTTGATTTATTAAGAAATACTTCCAAGATGGGATTGGCTGTACTTCAAGTAACTAATCAGCTGTGATGATACTAACCCTTTCACTGTTTTGAATGCAATATTTTCTTTCATGGAACTTTCCATATACATGCAGGGTACTGTTATATAATTTCTTCATCTTAAATTTGAATTTGAAAAAGGGGTAAAAATATTTTTTACAATCAGTACAGACTAATTGCTTATGACATAATGCCCTATAATCAAGTCTTAATTGTCATTGATATTATCAATTATATCCAGTATATGTTAGTGATCACATGTATACTAAAAATTATGGTTCTTTTGTGGGCTTATTTTTGTTATATTACCTCTGGAGTCTTTATGAAGACTGTCTTTATGAAAATTTTGAATTGTTCGATATGGCCACCATTCTTTTGTTCACCCATTCAAACCACAGTATCCTTCCAGCAGGCAATCCCTCCATCATATTTGATGATGATAAAAAGATGTGAAATCATAGACTGTGGTGATTGGTATTCTTTTGATTAATTTGGCAATTCATGTCATTGATCGCATTGATTTAGGAGGTACAGTTGTCAGGGTAGCATTGTTGTTTCAGGCAACGGAGAGCAGACACCACCCCCTGGGAAGTCTGGTGTCCTCACTGGCATCTGCATTCAATGCCACTTATGGTGGTGTGCGAGTGCACCCTCTGCTGCTTCCCCATGCTGTCTCTGAGCTGGCATCGCTTACGGTGCGCCTCTATGCCATTTGCCGACTACTGTTCCCAGCCCTGCCATCATACCCCCAGGAGGTCATCCTGTCTAGCTCTGACAGCCCTGATGCCTCCCCCAGGTGATGTGCCAGTCCTCACTTCCCAAGAACGTTGCCATGGACTGGTTGTGAAGTCCACGACCCCTTAATCCGTCAAAAATATCCCTTTTGATGGTCATATGAGCAGGAGGATGAATGCACAGTTTAAGAATTGCAGTCAGCTGACCTTTACACTGAGATCGTTATATCATGACATCACTTCATGTTGTGCCCATTGAAATTATGGTTGAAAAATATCATTATGATTAGCTTGCATTCTTAGAAAATAATCATCTTGTAACATATTATTGCCATTTTGGATTTTTTTTTATTATCCATTCTAAGTTGGTAAAAAAAGACAGGCAGGCAAAGTTCTGACTGTGCTGCAAGGTTTGGTTCTTAAATACTTTTGGGTGGAATATCTGGATAGTAGATTGCTGGTGAAAAGGTGACCGTGGGTATATGTTTGATGTATATTTAGCCAGTTTTGGTGTATGCATAGCTGTGGTGTTAGTGTGTGGGCAAGCTTAGTATTCTATGGTGTCATCATGGACATGATGTTCCTGTGATAGGTAAAGTCTGAGACAACGATGTATGAGTTCTTCCTCTGCCTGCTCCTTGCCTCTTTGGTAAGCACAAAAACTCTCTGCACGTATTATAGGTTTTTGATTTCTTGGGATAGTTTTTCTCATTGAACTACTCTTAAACGTATTTACATTTCACATGGTGCAATTAAACTTGAATGTCATATTTTGGCTAAATTTGAACAAATCATCACTTTCCAACAATTTCACACTAATAGTTTAAACTGTCAACTAGATGGAATAGTAGATCTCATCTAGCTCTACAATTTAGGTATTTACTCCCTATAATATGTCAATTATAACTGAAGTTACAGCTATTAAATGGCCCAGAATATATGTACCTATTTGGTGAGCTCCACCTGCTTCAACCAGGCCGACCTTCAGGTTGAATGCAACTCATACCAGCAGTGATTAAAAGAACATGCTTTAGTTCTATTTCTTTTAACAAGTTCTATCAGTCTCTTTCAGAATTAGTGGATAGTGTGGGACATGAATATGTAGTTATTAAAATCACATCATTAGTTAATACATATTATTGTCAAATCTGTTGCTCATATAAAAATATCCTCAATGACCGATGAACTGAGAGATGTTGAAAATGTGGTGTACATGTTTACTCAATGTTATAAAGCTGCTGTGTGATTTTGTGCAGGGCAATGGCATATTGCCTTTCAGATGTATCTCAGCTCTTTCATCTGAATTATTATTTATGAGAATTATTCAACAACCAGCAAGGAATGGATACGATACTAAGGTATATTCTCACAGTTCGACTTTACAAATAACAGAAAACATAGCATATCTTGAGGCACCTTACAAACCATCAAAGAAATGTCATTTCCAACATCCACAGTTACTTATATGTCGAATAAATTGTTAATATTTATACTTCTTAGTAGATATTCCTATTTGCATTATTTATATTTTGACATGGAAATAAGTATAGAAATTAGGGATGGGTCGGTTCGGTTCTTCGGTTCTCGGTTCCACCGGTTCTTGAGCTTAGAACCGGAACCGAGGCCAAAAATAATCGGTACCGAAATAATTGGCGCGAAAACCAGTTTGAAACCTACTCACACTCCGAAAGTGGAGGCTTCACGTTAAAACCTGGTGAAATAGTGTACTTAGATGCTTCAAAGTCACGAATTATTCTAATTCAGTCTTTGAAAATGATTATTGATTACCTTATCTTACCATTGAGCAATGCAAAGTAAGTGGTAAATTAAGAACCGGAACCGAGAATCGGAACCGAGAACCGGAGTTAAGAACCGAACCGGAACCGGAACCGAAAAAAAGTGGAACCGACCCATCCCTAATAGAAATCTTTAAAAGTATATTTTGTGAGGAATATTTTTTGCCAAAACAAATTACATATAACTCTAAATATCGGTTGACCATCAATTTACTGAAAATGGTTTATACAGAAACTCCTTTAATCCAAGTGAAATTATGATCAGAAATTTAAAATTTCCACCACTGTGAGACTACCTATATACCATGGCAGTCAATAGATGGCACTAAGTGTTTTGGTGTTCAATTGTTTGTTTACTTGATCAATTCATTCTAATTTACTGATAACTGTATACAAAATTACATTACATTTGCCACCATTTAAACTAAGGCTAAGTTATGTACTTTTAAATTACTAATTCTTTCATTTGAAAAAAAAAATGTTGTAATGAAGATAAGTATACTTTACGTATGTGTTCTGTGCTGACATTATAAGTAGGTGACTACCCTAACCATCGCTAGTTCAGGAGAACAGATAATGCAGAAAGGCCCAGGAACCAAGCAAGCAGCAAAATCGATGGTCTTCCTGTGAATTGAGTGTGTTGACTTTACCCATTGCTGGTGTTAATGTGATGTTCTGTCATTGCTTTTATTGTAGGGATGAACGGGATGATATTGACCTTGATGACATGGTGGTGACATCTTCAGGTCTTCTGCATCCCATTCTTATGCCAAGAGTTTACTCATCACTCTTTGTGCTCTATGCACTGCATAACAAGTCAGAGGATGATGCCTACTGGCAGCGGCTGCTCAAGTGGAACAAGCTTGACAATCTGTCACTCATGACCTTCCTTGAGGTTAATAGGTGAGAACCTTAACCTGTTTAGTACCACCATATTTTGGATACACTGGGGAGAGGTGCCAAAGGCATTTTAACAAAAGTATATAACTAACGTGTCAGTAGAGAAAATGCTCTGAAAGTTTAAAATGCATAGATATTAGAGATGGGTCAAATAGCAGATTTCTCGAATACGAATACGAATAATAAATCATGACTCGAATATTTGAATACCTTGAATATTTGAATACCTTGAATATTTGAATACCTCAATTACTGGAATTGCAATTGAAATGCTAAATGTCATTCTCTTTTTTATTTGGAATCATGACTAGTGGTGACTAGTTTCAGTGTGTTATTTATGGTGAAAAGGCAACAGTTTTCCTGGAATTCCATTGGTTGAAACTGTTTTCTTCCTATCATAAATTACGAGGCAAAACCCATCAATAGACTCGAAATCTCCAGTGTCTTCTCATGGCACATATGATGTAGTTCCCCAGCACGCCAAATATAGCTTAGTATAATTATTTGAAATTTTGATTACTTTTTAGTACAGTAAGTCCCTGAGTTATGTCGGGGATACATGCTGATGATGTGCGATGTTAAACGAAACGACATAAAACGGAACCAGATTTTCGTGATCACTTAAATTCATTTATATATAACTGCATTGATTTCCACGTTCAATTTTTCTCCTTCATTCAAATAAATAATATTTATGGCTATTTAAGAGAGGATTAATACACGCTTAAATTATAAAATGAATTTGAATGAGGCCCTGTGATCAGCCTTGAATTTTCGAATCTACATTCCATTTTTCTCCAGAATGTTCGTACATGTATGATTCTCACCAGGGCACTGACACTTGAAGAGTGATGCCTATTGCTAAAACAATAAGTATTCAATTTCATCATAGTAGCTGCTTTTATTTATTTCCCAAACCAAAAGATTTTATGATCTCATGCAAAGTAAATGAAGTTTGACCACAATCTTAGAGGGAGCAGCACGTTACAAAAAATGCAAATAATGGTTACAAACAACCTTTATGGTGGCAGAGCTCTATGGAATGAGAGATCTAAAAAGTAGGAAGAGGACTGTCCTCAAAACAAGGCTGCCCTGAGATTGCTGTGTTAGGAGCTGGGAATGAATAAGTGAATTCTACGTAAGCACTGGAGAGAATGTGTGGGAAAGGTACTTCATGCGTATGTATTTCGTCGATGACAGAATCGTATGAACCATAACTAAGCTACTGTGCAGATCTATTGCTGTCAACTTTCCCCTCTACCATCCTACCGCTTACGTCGCCGACTGCAGCCGCAAACCTCTCAAATGCTGGCTTGTCATAAAAAATGCAGTCATAAATTACAAGCCTAAGTTAACATTAAAAAGGTGAAAAATATAACCTTTTGACAAAATCACTATTGGAAAATAATTCCCTTTTGATGGTAGAAAAATAGTTTGCAAGAATAAAGCATGAATTGACAAAAGATTAACTTTTATTTGCTCTTAAACTTGTACATATTTATTAGGATGGGGCTTTATCTTCTCGTCCCTTATTCTAGGAGGTCTCGGTCCGTTAAATTATTGTACCAATACATTTTTAAGGAAAAATATGTGATTAAATTATGAGTGGGTTATCAAAAAACGCAAACATATGCACAAAACCTTTCATTTTAACAAATCATGAAAGTACCTGACGTCACAGAAAACCTAAGGACTAAAAATAGTCGGAGTTATTCTAATGCATCTCCACCAAAAGAAGATTGGCTACTCTTGGCGTTCATCTGCTCAGCACCTTTGGTTATCTCTGTTTTGAAAGAAGAACTAAGGGTAGACTGAATGGGCTTCTTTTTTTTGCGCGATACAGTTCCCTGTAGCAGCCCAATGCGTCTTCAATCTGTTTGGCACATTCACTGCTTCTCTCCAAACTGGAATCATCCTCCGTCAAATATTTACTCCTGCTTCAATTAGACTGAAGGCATCAGACAAGTGTTTAGCAGTCAACTCTTTCACGAATGGTCCCTGAAGTGCGACAGTATCGTCCTCTTCTTGTGTTGCAGTCATTTTGGTGAAGCGGAGCCACAAGTCCTCTGTCGGTAATTCCTCTCCACTTCAATTAATCAACATTTTTACGTCATCTTCATCCGCTTCATTGAACCCAGCTTCCTTCGCCAGTTCCACAATTTGCTGTTTTATTTTTCAGGTGCATCTTGAAAGCTTCGAGAATTAACACATTGTGGCCAAACATTTTTCCAACAGCCATTTAGTGTTGTTTGTGTCACCTCATTTCATGAAGCGCCAATGTCGTCCACTGCTTTGCTGATGTTGGACTCTCTCCAAAATTCGCATATCAAGCCCTCACCATCAGTTTTTTTATTAGTTGGTTCATCACTCGACAAACGTAATAAGCTTTGAACGATGCAATGATGCCTTGGTCCATGGGTTCGATAAGCGAAGTGGTATTTGGTGGAAGGAATACTGTTTCAATGTTGTCCGTGAACTCATCCACATTCACTGGATGACCCAGGGCTGTATCTAAAATTAATAAAGCCTTGTTTGTGAGGCCATTTTCTTTGCAGTATTTTTTCACAAAAGGTGAAAAATATGACCGAACCCATTCCTGAAAAATCGTTGCCATCATCCAAGCTTTACGAGATTTCCTCCATGTCACAGGAAGGTCAGTGTTTGATTGGTTCCTTAAAGCTCTAAGATTTTCCACATGGTATATCAGCAAGGGTTTTAATGCTACGTCACCTTCAGCATTTGCACCTAGAAGGAGGGTGGGCGATCCTTGGCCGCTTTGAAGCCAGGAGCGGTCCTCTCCTCTTTCGCAATGAATGTTCGTGCTGCCATCCTCTTCCAGTATAAGCCCGTTTCGTCAACGTTAAATACCTGCCTGGAGGTATAACTACCCATTTCTATTATCTCCTGCAATTTTTCTGGAAATAATTCCACTGCTACCATGTCTGCACTCGCTGCCTCACCGGTAACTTTTATATTTTGTAGACTCGCTCGCCACTTAAAACGTGCAAACCACCCACGACGTGCATTGAACGTGTGCACACTTGTTTCCTCTTCCTCCACACTTGCTTTTTCTCTCAAATCTTTCCATATTGATCTTGCTTTTTCCTGAATCACTTTCAGACTTATTCGTATGGTTCACTGATTTTGGTGTTCAATCCATATCATGAGGAGGGCCTCCATATCCTCCATAAATTTATCGCTACTCTTCATTATTTGCCAGAACTCCTTGGCACCACACTTTCTGCAGAGATTTTAACTTTTTGAGAATCAGCACAAATTGTTCACACAGTTGTAGTTGGTAAGTCCAATATTCGTGCAATATCAGCACCCCGTTCTCCTATTTCGAAATGGTGGAGAACCTCCAATTTCACCTCTAAATTGATTGCTTTACACAGTTTCTTTGTTGATGCACTTTCTGTAGGTTTTAGGTGGATATATGGCAATTTATTAGATTTAAAAATTACTCTTCATGACTTGACTTAACTTTGCTATGGGAACACAGAATTTCGAGTAGCAAATGAACGATCTCAGGAAAGATACCTGACTGACTCAATTCTTGCATCAGCGATAGCTTCAGAAGGACGACCCACAAAATGCTTACTTTGTTTTGTGGCAATGAAGCTTTTTCTCATAGGCCAAGGAGGGAAAAAAGGCCCCTGATACGTCCGGCAATTGTTTGAAACGAAATGTCACTGTTCGCTTGCTTGAAAGTATGCACGTCCATCACTCGTCATCAATATGGCACAAGTAAAATGTTTCAATGGGTGCGATTGCATAGCAGGATTAAACCTACCCAGGATTAAATTAAAGGGTAGTACATATTAATGTAGCAACTAATTGGGCAATTACAGCTGCGAAATGTAATGATTCTTATTTTAAATGAAAATTGAATTTGTCAAAACTGATAAATATTTCTGTATCATTTGTAATGGGTGATGCTCAGCTTTAATGGTAATTATTTTTTTTCCATATCCATATCTAATGCAGGTGGTATTTTGTCTCTTGAGTTTAGAACCTCCAGATGAGAAGCTAAACTGCTCATTTGTTTCCTGTTATTTCCTGCAGGGTATTCTGGGGGTGTACTTTAGAAATGCCTTTGGTGCCACCCACACCAGCTCAATCACCACAGCATGGCCACACATTCACCAAGGCTGTGGAAACACTGCAGCAGTTGAAGACAACGTTTTGTCCCATTGAGAAGCTTCAAGTTATTCGCAAGACATTTGAGAGGATGGCATTTGTAAGTTGCCCTTGAATTAATCAATCCCACAACTTAAGTGATGAAATTTTCTGCATCCCACTTCCCTGCTTGCTAAAAGTCATTAAAAGTGGAATGATTTATAGCTAGAATATGAGGGTACCAAGTGATTTTTTCCTTTTAAATTTCAAGTATTTATAAGGGAATACAGTGCACTGTGCACTAATCACCAATTCAAGCCTCAGTGACCCACAGAATGAGCTGAGTATTTTCTCAAGGAACTTGATATGGCAAATCAATGATAAAAAGATGCTGAAAAATGTGTTTATATGTAGTTGCATAAGACGAACATGTGTTAGAAGAAAGAAGACTTGTTGCAAGGAGTATGATCTCTTTCAGTTGTTCCATTTTATAGAACTAATAATCTGAGGAAATCATGCTGGCCAGAAGACACTTTGGGTATTGAGTATGATCTCATCTGAATGACTATGAAACCTTGCTAAGAGCTGGTATAATTGTTACTTTCATTATATGTGGGAGATTTCCATGATTCCTACCTTAGAGTAAGTAGTATTTGACGTATTTTCTGGCATATAGGATGCTATGGTTATCTACATTTTTTCCTTGGGCAAAGTTTTATTTTTGAAATCAAAAGATGTGGCAGCTTTGTTCCATCAGGACAGCAAGATACTACAAATGTGCGGTCTCACTATATATTTTATGCCCTTGGTGTTGGATGATGGTGGCTTTTAATAAATTGGTTTATGTTAAAATATCCCTAAAGTAAAACTCATATCAGTAGCATGACCAATGAAATTTCAGTCATTTGAATGTATGCTAGTTATCACCACTGTATGAGGTTTAGTATTTTTCTGTTTTTTTTAAGAAAGAAAATGTAAAGCTCTGTTAGATACTACTCGATTGAATGTAAGTTCGACTCGATTCCCATCTTCATCTCCCCTTGGTCTCCACTTTGGCTGCAAACAATGGAATGGTATATACGTAAAAATAAAATAAAATACATTGTATATTCCACTCAATTTTAATCCACCGACCCCGGTTTTGTCGACTCCGTAGACATTTTTAGGCCCTGAAAATGTTTACGGAGTAGGCAAAACCCGGGTCGTGGTGGATTAAAATTGCGTGGAATATACAGCGTATTTTATTTTATTTCTACGTAAATATGCAGTTTCACCATGTTACGCCTGAAACTGTGCATTTTATAATGGAATGGTAGTCAAGGCATGCTATTGTTTAGAGTTTATGTTGAAACAATGCCTTGACTACCATTCTCTCAACACATCTCTTTAATGAAGTAGATAATGATCCATGGCTTGGAATCATTAGAAATGGCAAAAGCCCAGGAGAGGTGGATGGAGGGGGTGAATATGATGATGTGGAAATGAATGAGTTGTTTGGTAATAATAGTATATAGTAAACATGATAAAACTTCTTTATTGTGGAAAGATCGAGACAAAAGTGTTCCTTCTGCCACCCAGATAGCAAACCAGCTGGATTCCAGCCTGGATTTTGGCTGGATGAATCCAGCTGGACAAATCACCTGGAATCCAGCTGGAACATATAGCTTGAATCCAGCTGAACTAGTCAAGTCTGTATACAGCTGGTTGAGGCAGCCAGGAATATTAGCTTGAAATCCAGTTGGAATCCAACCTGTTGTCCTGATTGAATCTAGCTGGAATCATATAAAAAGATCAGTTAGAGTCCAGTTGGTTTCCAGCTGGATTCCAGCCTGGATTTTGGCTGGATGAATCCAGCTGGACAAATCACCTGGAATCCAGCTGGAACATATAGCTTGAATCCATCTGAACTAGTCAAGTCTGTTTGCAGCTGGTTGAGGCAGCCAGGAATATTAGCTTGAAATCCTGTTGGAATCCAACCTGTTGTCCTGATTGAATCTAGCTGGAATCATATAAAAAGATCAGTTAGAGTCCAGTTGGTTTCCAGCTGGATTCCAGCCTGGATTTTGGCTGGATGAATCCAGCTGGACAAATCACCTGGAATCCAGCTGGAACATATAGCTTGAATCCATCTGAACTAGTCAAGTCTGTTTGCAGCTGGTTGAGGCAGCCAGGAATATTAGCTTGAAATCCTGTTGGATTCCAGTTGCGATCCAACCTGTTGTCCTGATTGAATCTAGCTGGAATCATATAAAAAGCACACTGGTGAATTCCAGTTGGATTCCAACTGGCTTTGCTATGTGGGCATCTAACCACTTGTCAAAGTAATGACAGATAACTAATGATTGTTATGGCATGCAAATTTACAATTAGAAGCAGAAATGCATAGAAAGATGGCTCAAGGAAGTAAAAAACAATCAAATCAATGCACACAATATATCTATATTAAGTATCGGAAAACTGATGGTGTGAAAGTATTTACCACTGTGGGAAAAACTTACTTGCATCCTTTACAAAAAACCTACTACAGAAAAAGACCCACATTAGAAGGGTGGTAATAAACCCACAAAATCTTACCGGTAGTGTATCTAGTGTTTTGCTACTGTAACATAACGCAAGGCCGCCATAGTAGTTCGCGGTCGCTAGGGGAAGAATCAACAAGGAGGAGTCGAGGAAGAGGAGCGAGAGCGGCACGTCGCACGAGTGAGGCGGAGATTGGTGTTTGAATTTTGGCTGTTTTATTGGGGAAAGGAGAAAGTTTTGGAGGTGGGAGTACCAAGTGAGAAGTGCATTGACTGGCAGGAGTGGGAAGGCGAAGTGTGGAACTGTATGGACCGATCGGTGCTGTGGCGGTGCATATGGTATTTGGGTTGATAAAGTGACGTGGATAGTTTTGGAGGTATTGAAGATATTTTGCTTTGTTTCCGCCATCGGAACATGTATTGATTTGTAGCTATATGTTGTTGCATGGATGGGAGAGTATATTCTATAATTTGAATTTGTGTGTTGAATATTTGTCCTTTTAAATCGTGTTGCATACTTGATTGTATAAATAGGTCCGTGTCCATTCGAACTCCGTCTTAGGTTACATTTTGGCGCCCAACGTGGGGCTCGATTTATTAAATTAACGTTTGCGAGGAAAATTAATAAGGGAAACGTTAGTAGTATATACCACGCGGAAGACCTGAGAAAGCGGAATTTATGGAAGCGTTTTAATACGGGAATTTAGCAACCATTAGGCGAGTCAACAATATCGGGACATTTTGTCAATAAGGACGCTTAGGTTCGTGCGCGTCCAGTCAACAAAAAATTGCATTCACAACAATTAAAGTAAATTCTCTGGTCGAGGCGTTCGTTTTGGGCAAAATGGCCACGGTTGTTAAATATTTGGGTGAATTAAAGAAGACAGAAATTGTCGAGGAATTAAAACAACTGGGTTTAGATACCGTGGGGATTAAGAAAGAATTAATTAACAGATTACGATCGGCATTTGAGGAGAAGGGAATAAATATCGATACTCATCAATTTAAAATAATGGAGTTTCCCGCAGTCGGATCTAACATTATTGCATGGTTAGAAGAAAAAGAAAGAGTGAGGGAAGAGGAGAGAAAGAAGGAAAGGATGGAGCGAGAAGAGAAAAGAAGAGAGGAGCTAAGAGCCATGTTCGTCGAACAATCCGAACAATTGGGAGAGAGAATAGAAAAAGGGCTAGCAGCTCATTTTGAGGAAAGAATAAAGGAAGCGAAAGCCGAAAGGAACGAAAATGTCTACGCTTACATAGCAAGAGTAGAAGAGGGGCAGAGTCAGATTCGCACGGAAGTGAGGGAACTGCGAGAAGAGAATAGAAAGGAAAATCATGAAGTAATTTTACGGAACGGGAAGGAGAAGGTAGTATGTCCATTCAAAGATCCAAAAATATATTCACAACAGCTGGTGATGCACATTGAAGAAATAAGGATGAAGGAGAACCATACGAAGCGAGAGAAAGCGAGCATTTCGAAGGAGGAAATAGAGAGCAGCATTGAACAAATACCGGAATTGTCCAGGGAAGAAAGAAGATTATTAGCGGAAATAGTAAAGAAGAGGAAGGAAATATTTTCGAGTACGCCTGGGAAAATAAAAGGGTATTCGTACAAGTTAGAGATAAGGGAGAAACGAGAATTTAATAATAAATATAATAACATACCGCTAAATCTACATACGAAGGCAAGGGAAGCCATTAAGGAGCTGCTAGTCGAAGAAATAATTGAAAGGAGCACGTCGTGTTATATCTCGCCATTAGTTTGCATTATTAAGAAGGATAATTCAATAAGATTGTGTATGGATGCCAGAGCTGTTAATAAGATAATCAGGCCAGACTATGCTACCTCCAGGACACCGAAAGAATTATTTCAAGAATGTGCGAATGCTAAAGTCATGACCTCATTGGACCTCACGCAAAGTTTTTATCAAATCCCATTGGATCAAAATTCACGCAAATACTGTGCTTTTTCATTTGAGGGAAAAATCTATCAATTCACCAGAGTACCTTTTGGATGTGCCATTAGTAGCAGTGCATTGGTGAGAGCTCTTGATCATGTTTTCGGGGATGAAGTCAACAATTTCTGTTTAAACTTCGTTGATGATTTATTAATAATTTCCCGGAATTTTACAGAACACTTAAGGCATTTGGAAATTGTCTTGGATAAGCTTGAAGCTTCGGGAATTACAATGAATTTTAACGAAGTAAAGTTCTGTAGACAGAAGATAGAATTTCTTGGGCATGAGATTACTACAGAAGGAATAACGATTGCGGAGGAGAAGTTTGCGCCGATCCGAAATTTCCCACGCCCTAGGAGCAGGAAACAAGTTAAGTCATTTCTAGGACTAATAAACTACTACGCAAAATTCCACATGGATCATGCACAGATGACTGCGATGCTGAATGATCTCACCAAGAAGGACCGAAAGTGGGAATGGAATGGGGACCACCAACGAATATTCGATGAACTAAAAAGGGAATTCTGCAGATCAGTGATATTGCATCACCCTGACCCGCATAGACCGTATCACAGCAAAAGGAGAAAAAAGAAGAATGAGGAATGAAAGAAAACAACGAAGAGGGATAATAAACTTAAAAGTAGGGGACAGAGTGTTGGTCCGTACTTGCCCAGTATCACACAAAGAAAATAAAATCTACCACGGTGTCTTACCATTGTATGAAGGACCATATGAGATAAAAGACACACGGGGAAAATTTTCATTTATGTTGCGACATCCGGAGACTGGAGCAGACCGAGGTGTTTTCCATGTATCTAATCTAAAGCCGTATCGCGGGGAGTTCAATCGCACACACCACACAACACCCAATGCATTTTGAATACTAGCTATTCGCGTGAATACGTCACGATATAGGAAGGGGAAAGACAGTACGAATAGTAAGAGGGGCAGGACTTAGGCAGCGAATATGTAGCGGAAGAAATAGTTACAAGGTAATTAGAAATGCCTTTCGAGATATGTTTTAAGATAAGGAGTTCATTTTGGCACGGATAGGAGTTGATGTTGTAAGGGTTGAGACATGTCTTCAAATGTATACATTGTCCTGGCTTACCTCTGAGGCTTGTATGGGTGTATGAACATGTAACTGAGGTTGAGGTGAAATGAAGGAGATTGGTGAACTGTGGTGATAAAAGTGAGGTATGTCAAATGATCAGCTGTACAGTGGACATGAATGAATAGAGCAGGACAAAAGGTTACCTTGGTGACCACTGAAATTTGTGAAAGTAATGATATGTGATGATGATGTTGATAAAATGGAAGTGTTTATTTGGTGTTTGTAAAAATTAGAAAGTAAGGATTTACGTTGCTTGTTATCTGATGTTATCAGTGTATATATATATTTATTTGATGTTATTAGTGTATACATGTTTGTAAGATGCACAGTCACGTACCATAAGGAGGTTTGATTTATCTATGAAATTTAGCTTAAGTCAAAATTAGAGGTGTCGGGGCCACCTTCCATAGATCACTTTAGAGGTTTCGAAAGAGAATTTCTCAATGTTTTCTAAATTTCTTTCGACGGGGCAAATGTAACATAACGCAAGGCCGCCATAGTAGTTCGCGGTCGCTAGGGGAAGAATCAACAAGGAGGAGTCGAGGAAGAGGAGCGAGAGCGGCACGTCGCACGAGTGAGGCGGAGATTGGTGTTTGAATTTTGGCTGTTTTATTGGGGAAAGGAGAAAGTTTTGGAGGTGGGAGTACCAAGTGAGAAGTGCATTGACTGGCAGGAGTGGGAAGGCGAAGTGTGGAACTGTATGGACCGATCGGTGCTGTGGCGGTGCATATGGTATTTGGGTTGATAAAGTGACGTGGATAGTTTTGGAGGTATTGAAGATATTTTGCTTTGTTTCCGCCATCGGAACATGTATTGATTTGTAGCTATATGTTGTTGCATGGATGGGAGAGTATATTCTATAATTTGAATTTGTGTGTTGAATATTTGTCCTTTTAAATCGTGTTGCATACTTGATTGTATAAATAGGTCCGTGTCCATTCGAACTCCGTCTTAGGTTACACTACATAGATGTAAACAAATTAAACTTGGAGGATAAATTGCAATCTAGAATGATGAGAAAAGATGAAATAATTTGCTCACTCTCAAAGCTTTTTCCTTCTCAACTTCTTCCAACCAACAATATTTTTTTATTGTTTTTTCTTCTCCAGGCAATCCAGAAGCTTAAGGCTGACTCCCAGCAGTTTGGTATGGATGACCTCTTCCCACTTTTCAACTTCATAGTCATTAAGGCTCAGATCCTTCAGCTTGGCTCCGAGATTCACTTTGTAGAGGACTTCATGGATTCTCACTTGAGGCATGGGGAACTAGGCATGATGTTCACCACCCTTAAGGTTTGTACATTAGTCCTACCAATCCTTAAAGAAATCCCACTAACCTTCTCTGAATGGGAAATTACCTACCGTATTTACTCGTGTAAGCCGCACCCTCGTGTATCCAGCGCACCCCTGTTTTCGGGCAGGCTTGTGAGGAAAAAAATTATTTCTATCAAAAAAAATTTTTTTTCCTTGAGTCTGCATCATTTTGTCATAACATGAATGCACGTTCTTTAATAGAAATGCTATGCCTAAATTATGTGTACGTCTTTATCATTAATTGATTGAATTACGTGTTAAAATCGTCATCGCGTCGTGCATAGATGCACGGCCTCTTTTAAAGTGCATCTGTTTCTCGTAGCATATCACAGTTACATACGATCGCATCATCCAGCTATAAAAATGGCATCTGTTCAAAATAAATCTAACTGAAATAATTGCAGAAATATATACAATTTCTACCCGCAATTACTCTATTATTACGGCAATCCGTTGGCATATCAACAAATAAAAGCATAATGCCATCCATACCTGATAGCGGTGGTCTCATCTGCTCTCTGCGTAGTAGCTGTAGACTGGGACGATTTAACAACATCGGAAAGTTATGGGAACACACGGAAAAACTAAGCTCAATATAATAACAATTATAATTCTTATAAAACTAAAGAAAAACACATTCCCGGAAATAGAATCATAAATCACTAATGAATATTCATATCATAACAGTTTTCATTTTTAGTTTTCGTCACTGCTAGATTCAGTTACAGCATATTTCCTTCCTGCTGCTCGATTTCCTATTTTTTCGGCATCGCTTATAATATGTAGTTTTGTACTCACAGGAAACGATCACAATTTCACATCAGAATTCATTTTAAGGTAATAATGGCAAATTATTTTAAAATGCTAAATGATTGATTCGAACTTGTTTACTACTCTCACCATGAACTCTCACGCTCGGAGCGGATAGCAAGAAGGTATAATCTGCGAGCATACGACTATTGCAACTATGTAACAAATTCTTTGTCGTGTCTTTGCAATGTAGCGTCAATGTGTACGCAAATGGAGCTATCTATTACGTAAAAATGTTGCTACAGATACGTGATACCGAAACAAACTACGATTTTGAAAAGACGTAAAGACCCCCTTGTGGCAGCTTACAGGATACAGTAGATTTAAATACATATCAGAGCTACAATGTGTTGTCCTACGTACAATCTATACACGATAAATCTATTGCTTTGTCAAGTAGTGTTTCTGATCTATCGTTTCTTCAAGTACCGTTGTACCCTCAGACTTTGTTAAACGCGGATTTTTATTGCTAATTACTTCGAAATTTCAGAATACTTTACAATGTACGATTTACTACTAGACCATACTTACGATATGTCCTCAGAATGCGAAACTTAGGAGAAAAAACAACAGGAATTTGAGGAAAAATGGTGCGCGGCATACATGAAAATCTGGAGGATTCGTGTAAGCCGCGCACCCCCATATTTTCACCGGCGTTTCGGGAAAAAAGGTGCGTGGCTTACACGAGTAAATACGGTATATATGTACTCCCTCTGCTATTTGGCCAAGGGTTTGAGTTTTAGTTTTGGAACATAGGTGTATGATCAGAAGGAGATAAGTTAGGAGGTCAGGGTGGATGACTTGGCACCCACACTTGATATTTGACCAAAAATTCTTGCATGTAACCTGTGCCTGGTAAGATGATGCATTGTCACTTGGAAGGAAATAACTGCCAGGTGCTTTCTATTCAGATCATCCTCGAAGTATCCTCTTTTTTATATGTACCAAGATATATAAATTAAAAGCTGCAGTGACAGTTTATCACTAGGAACAAATTCGTGCTGCATTATTGCCTTGAAGTAGAAACACAAGTATTTGCTTCTTTGATTTTTGAAACCTATTTTCTTCCCGTTTGGTGAAGTTGATGACTTCCATTAAGCAATTTAGATTGAGCTGATCTTCAGTTGTGGAATAATAATGAAAACACCGTTATCTACCTCTACTACAATTATGTTTAACCCTTTCACTCTTACAGCATTTATGTTAATCCCTCCTAGAAAGGTCACAGTTATTTCTTGAATACATTATTTTTTTATTTTTTTACCAGCCTACAATGCGACCTAGCACTCTGAAATTTCAAACATATGTCATCTTAATTGAAATTGTTTCCATTAGTGAATTGAATTTATTTTTGAAAAAAAAATGTTTATAGAAAAACCATTTTTATCATGTGCCAATATATTGGAACTCTAGAGTGCGTTAAGGGGGCTGTATATCACTGAAAAAAACGCGTCCGCAGACGTCTACGTGTTCTTGATTTACGACTTAAATATACTAGTTATTGCAAATCTGATTGAGCAGGACTCTAGAATAAGGATTAATACTTAGCATAAGTATTGCAGTTATGGGCGTTTCACTTTCTATATAAATAGATCGAAAGCTGAAAAACGTAAATTTGTCCAAAATCAGGAGCTCGCCATGAAGCCTTGGACGCATATTTCTTTAAAATATTTTCATTCAGGCTATATAACCAACCTTCATCTCCATGTTGGAACATGGTAATGTTCCATAAAGCGTATTTTAGCGTCACAGTGAACATTCTCGTGGACCTATGCAACGCATTTTTCACGACTCCTCGATCTAAATTACGTGTTCCATCGGCGGCGCTGCGATTTCCGCTGTCAGCCTGAGAGCGAGTGGCAGCGCTTAGGAGGGGGGAAGAGCGGGTAGGGGAGGGGTGAGCGATTAAGGGGAGGTGTAGCTTTTTGGGACGCCCGTCGACCTTGTATTTCAACATGGTACGAGGCCCCCATGAAAATACCATGAGGGATAAGATTTCACAGCTGTCTTTGCTGCTCGCGCTTACTCCCAATGTGGATCGCTCGATATCGATCGATCCTTAGTAAAGGATCATATTCACTCTTCAACCAGTCCTTTTGTACTCGGATTTGTCAAATATTTTGTCGTAGTGATTGGCGTAGACAGTGGAGAGTGGAGGGGGGTGATCATCCGAGCACCTGTAAGTTATTACTATATTACGATAAATTGTGGGTGTGTCTGTTGCCTCAATCGCGTTAATGAATCTATCATTGCTTGTCCAGGAAACGTTTCTGGAGATTATTTATTTTTTTTCCTTTGCAAATTTGCTTAAACGGTCTGTTCCTTATTGATCAAATGGTCATCCATTGCTCTCAACATAATGAAAGTACTTTATGTCTACATTACGGTGATGCCATAATTTTGCCGGAATCTACGGTGACAAAAGCTTACGATCCAACCGGAAGACGAATCTTCGTTATAAAACTTTTTCTTCTAGGGAGGAAAAAACATTTTTTTCCTCCCTAAAACTATGGGAAAACATGCTTTCTTGCATAATATCAGACATGGAAGTGATAGAGGAGAAAAGGAAAGGGTTTTTCAGCAAATTTCGTCAGATGTGTAACATGGAAATATTTTTAAATACTGAAAACCCTAATAAAAAAATCGTATCAGTTAACAAGGCATGGTTATACTGTAAATTCCTTGTCATATCTTGTATATCGCCTCTAAGATGTGCATTTCTTTGAACTTCTGAATTCGGTCTTCAATAGTTGACTCCTTTTTTGATAGCATTACGGGATGATCTGACCCCGCGCACATTGCTACCAACGAGTTTGTAAAATATCCCAAATACAATGATATTAAGTAGAGATCGTACTGTTAAAGTTTTCAAGTACTACCCTAATCTACTCAGACTAAAATTATCTGTTGAAAATCCAATTTAATAACCACATTTCTAAAATAACTTCGGATATCATAGATAAATATAATCTTCTCAAGTAAATAACTTCATGACATTCTCTCTCGAGACATGCCGCCATCAAAATTCTGCTAATGTGCTTTGGAAATATATATGCGAAGCGGGTGCCATAAACTGTGGGATAATGACAAGGGTTTAATTACAGGTTGCAAATACGATATGAACTGACCAAGGACATTCACAACTAGCGGAGCTTAGTGCAGTTCCTTGATATGCCGTGTATTACTCCTAGAACGTACCGAAAAATGCATTAATACGTCATTTTAGGAATGCATGATGCTGCGTGGGAGGTTATGAGGCGTGCGGGAAAGTAGGAATATGATCTCGCCGTGCAGGCTGGAGACGTGGATACCGATGGTATACCCTTGATAGCAGTGGCTGCCAATGGGTCTTTAAGGAAAAGATCGTATTGGACTAACTACAACTCACTTTCCGGAGTGGTACGCGAAGCTATTTCTACTTACTTTTTTTAATTGTAATGAACTAGCGGGGGGAGGGGGGGGGGGGGGGCGTTGAATTTCAACAGCGTGGAAAATATCAAAATCAATGCATTGCCTTTAAAAGGCATTTCTCCAAAAAACCTTGCATATTATTTTTAAATATTTTAGATAGCTGAATTACCCGGTGTTGCCGGGGATCATAATTTTTCATAACTCATATGAGGAGAGTGAGGTTGGTTCATAGTTGTCACATAGTTGTCACTGTTGGTTTTACGATCTCGCTGTAGACGAAGCTCTCGTCCCTATGTAGATTGGTATTTATATGTATATTTGCGTAAAACTCTTTTCACCATTCACATCACAACTAGCTTAGGACAGTTTTACAAAGATATCATTATATCTTGATTGGTACGATTTTACCTTATTTAAAATGCATATATCCAATTATATCAAAACCCTTTTACATGTGATAGATAACGGCAGTGTGACACAGAGGGAGAGTATTGAAAAAGTAGGAGCTATATAAAAATGGAGACTAAAGGAAAAATTGAAAATAGATTGCAGGCGTTCGAGATGTGGGTGTGGAGGAAGAAGGAAAAAGAGCTTTGGACGGAGAGAAACGCAAATGCAGGAGTACTTGACTTCGTTTGGGAGGAGGAGGAGAAGCTGCTGGATGGGATTAGGGGAAGGCAGAGTAGGTGGCTTGAACAGGTAATGAGGGGCGATGGGTTGCTCCAAGTCGTGATAGAGGGAATAATGTTTGGCAAGCAGGGCAGGGGAAGGATGAGAATAGGTTTATGGACGGGATGAAGAAGGGTAGGACATGCGCGGAGAGAGAGAAAGATCCTATGGGTGCAGATCAGAACTCTGCGTGCATTGAGAGTGACAATCGGGAAGTAGATGAGGACTCCAAGACCAGCCTCCTGAAATCGCTCTCATTGAATGAGAAAGAGACAGAGGAATTAGAGGCACTAACCAGGAATCAGCGGTACTCAAGGCCGTTGATGCCTGAAAGCCTAAAAAGACTGACAGCATCCACATTCGGGCGTGTGTGCAAATTGAGGCCCAAAGCAACCAGGACAAATACTGTGAAGTCCATTTTACGCCCATCCTTCTCGGGAAGCAAATCCACAGAATACAGTAAGGCTATGGAACGAAGAGCCATTGAGGCCTACGAGGGGGAAAGCGGATGCACAGGGAATGTTTGTAGACCAGGAATTGCCATTTCTGGCGGCTCCCCCAATGGGCTAATACCTGATGGTAGAGGTGTTCTGGAAATAAAACGCCCTTGATCTTGTAGGGAGGTCACTCCTATTGAACGCATTAAAAATAACCAAGTTTTGCCATATTCTTGAAGGGAAATTAAAACAAAAAAGAGATCATCAATATTATTATCAAGTTCAAGAACAACTGCATTGTAATAAGGAGTATTGCATTTTTATATTTTGGGCCCCACGAGGCATTTTATATGAAAATTTAAGAGGGTTGACAGATTCTGGGCCAATCAAATGGTGTGTAACTAACACAAGTAACACGCAATAACATTAAAAAATTGCCTTATCTAATATTCATGTTTTCGTGATTTGTGGAAAAACCGGAGGTGATGTAGGAATTTGAAGGTAATTTTCGGAATCCACATAACAGTACGGCTCATTTCACACAACAAAATCTTGCATATTGGTGATAGTCACTGATTTTCGTAGCGCTTAGTACCTTTTCCAAAATTTTGTATCAATTTCCCGTGAAAACAGAAACAGCAATTTCTTCAACCGTCAATGTTATATAAAAATTGAGAGCGTAAACCTCAAGTAGATTTCTTCATTTAAAAATTAGTAATTTTAACTATACTGGCTACATATTCCAAATGAGGTCTAACAAGGAAAAAGTAGCCGATTTCTCGTACATGATCGTCTCATTTACCAATACTCTTTTGACGAATTCCAGTTTACGATTACCTTGACCCATTATTTCACGTATGTATTCACCCCAGGAAAGATCATGTGTCAGTCTTATCCCAAGATATTTAATGGATTCCAAGTTTGTTTCATTATTACATATTTTGTAAGTGATAGGAGGAGAAAAATTCTTTTTCCAAAAATTCATTACTACAAAAAAAAAAAAAATTAATTCCAACTGCGACGTATGACACCATTTTTCAATTGCTTGTAGGTCAATATTTAAATATTCTTTATCATTTGGGCATAGACTTTCCCTGTACAGTACCGCATCATCGGTAAATAGACGAAGCTTACTTTTCACCACCTTATTGATGTCATTCTTGTACAGTAGGAACAGGAGTGGACCTATCACACTACTTTGTGGGACACCTGAAGTGACTTCAATTGCCGGAGAGGTAACACCGTCCAAAACAACCCTTTGCACCCGATCATGCGGGAAATCATTTATCCATGATATAATATTACTGTCTATCCCATAAGATTTTAATATCAAAATTAGTTTGCTATGAGACACCTTGTCAAAAGCTTTCTTGAAATCGAAAAATATTGCATCCACTGGATATTACTTTCTCCATAAACTAAAATATCGTGGGAAAAGAGAGCAAGTTGAGTTTCACATGATCTTATCTTCCGGAAACCATACTGAACATAGGACAATAAATTCTGGTTATCTAGATGCCCCATGACTGAACTGACAATTATATGTTCCAGGACTTTGCAAGAAATGGATGTGAGGGATATAGGTCGGTAGTTATGTGGGTGCTCCCTATCACCACTTTTAACCTTAGAAATGCACACTTACTAAGAGAATCATAAAGTGCACACTGGTGTCCTGCGGACCCCATGAGTTATAATTTTTTTATTTCAGATTTTTGCTATATTTCATTGAGGAAGATGGCAAATATCATTCATATGAAGCCTTTTTAATATCAATGAGTTGAAATATTTTATTTAAAAAATATATAACGCAGTAAAAAATACCTTTTCAATTTGAAAACTTAGAAAATCTCTCAGAAATACATCAAATCGAAATTTATTTCCTGTTGCTCATGTTTTGACAATACCGAGAAATGCCATTAGTTACTTAAGGATAACACTTTGAAGTGTATGAAGACTATCGTTTTTAATAGTTTTTCTCCAAAAATATATTTATTACAACATTTGAAAGAAGCGTATTTTTCAAGTTTAATTTTTCAGTGATTTTTTCGAAAATTTCATAAACACTTATAATGTCAATTAAAATGCTTATAAATTTATAGTTTTTTGCGTAATAAATATAAATATTCACATTGTACTGGAAAGAAGTTGATTTTTCACTCCAGTACAGGCAGTACGCAGATAACTTCTATGCACATGGGAGTGCTGCACAATGAGCATAGATGTCTCATTTTTATTTCCCTTTCACTCGGGCATAAGTTACGTCGAACCTTATCAATCTGTAGAATTTTTAGCGTTGTTCGTCAACCGTGCGGTATTCATGGGCTGTGTAATAATTCCTACAATTATCCACCATGTCTTCTCAAATTTCACGAATTGGTGAACATTGATCGATCACCCTGCCCTGCAATCTTGAAGTAATCAAAACGCAGTGTTGACAACAGAAACGGGAGACACTGTAGCGGAGTGGTACATTGATATAGTGTATGCAAACTCAGTTTATAACAGCTCATACAGCATAATGTTGCACGTCTTCTGCACCCCAGAAAAATACTAAAGTCCAAAAAAATGCCTCCATCTCCTCAATTTCTACATCACTATGATACGATTGGGAACTTATATCTCTAAGCGCTGCCGTTGTATTTCCTCATTTCTGTGCATCGATATTAAATTTCGCAAAGCTCTATCAAATAATAACTGTCGAATTTGGTGAGGAGTTTTGATATCACTCGTTGCGCCTTTTGGTCCGGGTTGTTCTGAAATCAAATTTTACTGTTTCCTTCTCCAAAATACAAAAAAGAAAGAAAAATAAAATAAGTGTAATATCAATAATATCCATCGACTTTCAGGGTCTTCGGACAATATTCAAAATCGTGACATAACAAAAAATAATCATTGCACGGTAATTTTACCATATAAGGTTTAGGTAAAGATGCTAAAATCTGAATTAAAGTTCATGAGAAAAAGTAGGTGCTAATTTAGTTAGAGGTATTCGGAAGCACGCATCGAAAACAATCGTTATGAACCGACCGGGAAATTCATTTACAGAGCGAAATCTAGCGATAAATAAATAAAGTCTTTAGTGCTGAAAACATTACGTGGAAAATAATTCATCGTCTTTTGGTCTCTTTTTCCCGGCAGCAAGTTTGCAAGTCTTTCCCTCGCAGGTTTGTAGGTTGCCTTTCTGCCTCTATTCGCCTGGCTCCCTCTTGATCGCTTTGTCGCTGGTACACTTTCGTCTTATAAAGGTTCTCCGCTACTACCGCTGTCTCTATCTGCATCCGCGCAATCTTCCTCACTCTCCGAATCCGATTGCTCATGTGCGGAATCTACATCACTGCTTGACGAATTACCCCCATCCCTTCCTGCTCCTCCTCTTTCAACACCAGCAATGCCTGACGAATATCGTCATCACGCCTCATGTAGAATCACGACGAGGAAGACATCTCTAACGCAGCACCGACTCGCTATAGAAATGTGCAGGCTACCAATTGGTCTCGAGCTGAAATGACCAGCAATTGCCTTATCCTCTCTTTTTCCACAGATTTTGACGTATATGGGCTTCGGGTCGCCAGCCACTACTTGTAAGAAATGCCTACTCCCTTCATGAATTTTGAGGACATTCCCTTCCCAGCAAATTCCCGGGCCCTAGTTGTGAATTCCCTTGTGCTCTCCGAGGCGCCAGCTCATTGCCATTCTGTGACAAGTGCAAGTCCCGAAAAGGCTGCAGTCTATAGCTGTGTATATAATCCCCTTTACAGTTTCCAATACATAAAATATCCAAATGATGACGAACGCCAAATTATTATAAGGCATTATTTAGGATCGAAAAACCAAGAAATAATCTTCAATGCTGCTAAACTACGCTTCATGCACGTGAAGTTTTTCTATTCACATTTCACTTCTAAATTTCAAATGAGAATGCAGGAAAATTGGATAATTCCCGAAATATCTTCGATGGTACCAAATATCCTATAATAGTTTAAAAAATTATAAATATTGTTTTTAAATAATTAAAATGATTAAATACTATATCTACAAATACATTAACAGTAAAAAAAGGAAATACACAATGCTATATGATTTATTCGATATGTCTCAAAATTTACCATGAAATACACATTGGGGTCCAGCGGACCGCAGACCATTTTCAATATTTTTTCATGAACCACCAAGCATTTTAATTACTGCATCGCAGGCAATAGTCAGTTCCTAAGATGTAAAAAGGAATTTACATTAAATTATATTTCTGTATTTCACGTTTTGTGAAAGTTACGGCGAATAAAAAAATGTTTGGGGTCCACTGGGCCCCAGTATGCACTTCTAGGGTAAAAAATGGATGTACGACATGTTGGGTATAGCCTGGTTGGAGGGCAATTAGCTGTCGAGTGAGTCAGTTGTCGTGAGGCGCGATGGTAGACTAACCACTGTCTTTGCTAATATTGTTGTCACCCCCAGTCAGGGGCCCCTCTAAGCCGCCTCGCGCCGGAGGCCCTCGTCTATCACCGAACTAGCCAGACCGCCACTGACTTTCCCCTACTCTCGTCACCTTATCAGCAGAGCACGTTTTTCTGTGGGGTGGGGAATGGAGGGGAAGGTGGATAGGCTCGCCAAAGGCTGGCGGAGAACCGAGGGGATCTCCAAGGTCGTGGCGGATTCGAGAACTAAAAGACGCTTTTCTCCCGGAGTATACAGCCCCCTTAAGGAAAAGTCCAATACTGCAGGTCATAAAAACTTAACCAAGGAGTGTAATTTATGTCCAAAAAGAATGATTGTCCTCTTTTTCAGAATTTTACCTAATTTCCTGGTCTATAACACTTTTTCCTGCTAATGCATTATAAAATTGTTCTTGTTCAAATGGGCCAAGGATAATCCAACATTTTTATGCATCTAATTTTGTGTTATCATTGAAGTTGCCATTACTATTAATTATCTCTGTATGTACTTTCACTTCAGACAGTGAGCTAAGCTCTGTCATTCACTTGTTTTTGGGATATCATTTAACCTGAATCCAGTTGTAATTTTTGGAAGTTAGCCATCCCATTTTCTTCCTGTGAATTGTTGGCATTAAAAAATGCTATTTTTTTGTCTCAAAATCTAGCCCGAATGTGCAATGTGGTTTATTGGTTATTGTGTCCTAGGGGCCTGAAAATACGACATATATTCCCCCTAACAATTATTTCTAATATAATACATATATGGGTCATTCCATGTCAAATCGACCAGGTGATTGCCCTTAGGGTCACCGATTTTGACCAAATTTGGCATAACGGCTCCATTTGATAAGAAAATGAAAACACTGAAGTCGTTTTGCAAAACAAACAACCTTTTCCAAAATATTGCAACGTTGCAAAATTCGAATTTTGCAAAAGTTACTACACATTTTACGATAAATCTCAGAGACTATGTGAGCTACAGACTTGTTTAAGGACTTATTTTAAAGGCCTTGAATTGGAAAAATATAATAATGTTATATTGTGAAATATAAACAATTTTATAAAGTTAATAACAATTTAAAGTTTCAAATAGATTTTTGTCGGTGTACCTATACCTTCGATTTTGCTCATTTTTTTATATGCTGTAGACACAACCCTCCTCTATAAATTAAAAAAGTTTGCCAGAAGTAATTATTCATTTAAGAAATAAAAATATTTTTGAGTGAAGGTGTGATGCCTGCCAGTCACCTACCGGCCATCGTTATGGTACTCTGGTGTCTTCAGATCTCAGTAACTTTCTCATTCATCTTCTTCTCACCTATTTTTAACCCTATACCAACTCTTTGCCCTTGCATATCGCTATTTGCTTCACCCAGGTGTGACCACAGCCTTAGAAAATATGAAGAGTGGCACCAAGTAGTCTCTGAGATATTCCGTAAAATGTGTAGTACCTTTTGCAAAATTCGAATTTTGCAATATTTTTGCAAAATGACCGGGGGTGTTCATTTTCTTATCAAATGAAGCCGTTATGCCAAATTTGGTCAAAATTGGTGACCCCAAGGGTCATTTTTGCCAATTTTCTGGTCGAATTGAAGTGGAATGACCCATACATATTAATTTGCTTCTTATCAATGCTGTCATACTTATTATTGTAACAATTTTTAAACAGGCCTGCTACTACCAAATTCTACAGGAGAAAGTGGGCTGAACCAAGGAGAGGATCATTCTTTTCTACATTTTATATATGTGTATGTATATTAAGCCAAAAAGTACAAGCAATTCGTAAAGCATTTTTGAAGACTGATTGACATAAGGGGATATTAAGTGTGTCAGAATTTATTTTTATATGTCACATTTGATAGTTTCAAGTTAATTATTTCCCCTTGAGTATATTTTACTGTTAACTCTATTGTTGTTATTTATTAATCATGTAGATGATGAAAATAAATGTTTAGCTCTTATAATTATTTTTCTTTTAATTTTTGGAAATGCTCATATGAAGATTGTAGTCACACAGAAAACTGTCATAATTTCAAGGATGCTATTGATTTAAGGGAGGACAGGACACTATGTAGGTAGGGCATCTCATATCACCCAGCAATTTTTTGCATGTTATGAGGTTAAAGTGACTTTGCTGCTAATCATCAAAAGCAACTTGCTCTTGCAAATACTCCAGGATAGGCTGATGTGAGCTATATAGGTACTTCATTTGAATACATTTTTGCCCTTTTTTTCAGCACTTGTAATTATTTAGGGAGGTGTGGCCCAAATAGTTATAGGTTTATTTTCTCTGGGTACAATTCTCCAAAGAGTATAGGCATGATATTTTACCACGGTGTGAAACTTGCACTGGAAATGAATTTGTGCTTTTATTTTGTCTGAGTATGTTTTCATTCATTTCATATAAACTTGACTTAAGTTGATCTGGGAGGGGGTGTTTTCTCTCTGTCATTTTGAATGTTCTGAGTGCATAGCTAAATCTTTTGGTTGCATTGATATTATTGTGCTCACCTGTACTTGCTATAGAAAATGCATTTTCATGCTTTCTTCTCTTCTGTGGGTCAAGGTGGGGAAATTACAAGATCTTTATAATCCTCTGGTGGCCTTTTTTTTATCATCCCCTTTGGACAACTACTAAATACCAAAGATCTGTAATGCATTGCCATAGATGAAACAGTAACACATTATGACAAGGGAATGGATGAAGGAGGAACTATCTTGTAGCATAACCAATTGTCCTCCTCATAGATTGGGGCATGAAGGTAGAGAGTGTTTCAGCCCTTGAAGTGATAGCTGGCTCAACATGCATAAACATTTCTCTGATGGTTGTTCATGCTCCTGTGGGTATATGTTCTTGCAACTAAAAAGTTAATTCCTTGTGATGGCCTCTGCATTGAAATGTTGAATTTGAATTTCTTCCTACTTTGGTCCATATTGCTTGCACAACACTTTCACCAGCACTGCTGGCAAAAGTGTAATGAATGTGGTTAGGTATTGCCTGTCATATAGCGTCCTCCAATCCAGCCAGTTGGGCTTATAATTTGTATTGCATTTGTGGCCAGTTGTAATTGTAAAGTGTTCAGTTGGTTCTTTTTGGGAGACTCGGTAAACAAAGAGGTGAGCTCTCTTGGCGTATTGGTGTAAAAGAAAATCTAAAGAAACCCCTAAGCTATAAAAGAAAGTACCTATCTGTTAATAAAGTGTGAAAAAGAGTTGTATTGTCTTATAACAGGATAAAGTAGAGACAAAGCTGATTCCAGAAGGGTTCAACCACTTACACGATGCTATTTGCACAAAACTTATTTTCTCATCTGGAATAACCACAGGAAACAATTTGTATGCTAAAGGCTCCCAATTTATGAGTTTTTGTCACCTCATTAGAGTTGAAAACTAACAGCGCTCATGCAAGTCATGTTTGCAATTACTATGACACAGCAATCACATCAAAATGAACTTTGGGTTCAATGATTGAAAATGTTTGGGAAGTGAGTAAGGCTATATGCAGAAAAAATATCTTGCATAGGATAACTTTGAGAAAAAAATAGTTCCTCTCCTGTAACAGAGTACCTTAGTACTTATTAGAATTCACTTAGGAAATGCTCCAATCATATGCTAAATGTGGCTGCTTGTAAACAGCCAATCCTACTTAGGGTCAAATAGTACAAAGCACCCCCCAAAGAAAAAATTGACCATCTGAGACACCCACCCATAAGGTTGGAGCGCAGCATGAGGGAGTGTCAACAGAATCCAAATTCCACTTCATGCATACAGTGCATGGTAGTGCTATAGCACTATAATAGGAAAAGTCTGAGATGGATTGGATCAGCAGTTTGAGGAAAGATATGTACTTCAAAGCATTTGGAAATAATAATTGGTACCCTTGAATTTTGTTTGAATTTAAAATAACTATCCATGAACAATTATTTTTCATCATAAAAACCATCATTAGTGAATATAGAATTTTTTAATATTCTCGGTATCCGTACATAACCTAAGAGTATTTCTCCAAAGCCATCAACTTCATTTGTTTTTACTGAAAAACTTCTCCTAAAGGGGTCATTATTCGCTGGAACCAGTAGTGTCTGCTTAAGAGGAGTTCCACTGTATATTGTTGAATCTCACACTGATGATCTCAATAACATTAATGCAAGATTAGAAAGGAGAGAATTCAAAAATGTTCTCAAATAAATACAGATAATAGCCAGTTGGGCGCAACATTAATTTTTCTGCCCTTCCAAGTGGTTTTGTAATTAGAGTGGTGATATTAAAAAAATTATAACGTTGTCATCTTGCTTTAGACATTGACTTTCTGTACAACACAAAAACTAATTTTAAAATACCTTGTCATCTACCTTTACCTTCAATTAATGTATTATCTAACAGGAATGCCTGGTATTGCCCTCGATGCATTTTAGAATTTTAATTCATATATTGACTGGACTGGTCAACTTTTGACTTCCCAACTCGGACAACAAACTTTTTTCATTAGAGAGTGAAATATTATCAGAATACATTCTCAAAGGAATTTTGTACGTACAGATAGAGCAACCTAAATATTGCTGTAAGTAAAAGTATGCTCTACTTAATTTGCCAATTTCAAACGTTAATTATATTTTAACTGCTGAGATTATGAGGCGCCATCTAACCTGTGCTAAATTCTAACGCAAACCATACCCATAGAACGACTTGAACCAGTGACCATTGAATTCCTTAAGCTACATCATCACTAGTTTAGAACTAGGCCATAGATATAAATCTACCTATCTAATGGTCTTGGTCTAGAAAAGCCATGGTTTTACCCAATACAAGGAATTAAAAAACCTTTTGATAAAGTGTGTTATCATTCACACATAAGAGAAGAAAGCACTAATTAAAAATTATCAAAGATTGTTTTTATTCAATAAATAAAAAAAAACAAATTTTACATTCTTTTTACAAATAACATGAAATTTTCCTTGTTGATTGCAAGAAAAGAGATCACTGGGCCTTTTCTGATGCCAATAAATTCTTCTTGTAGCATTCTATACTGCACAACGGCACCCCAGTTTTGGAGCAATTGTATTTTTTCAAGTTGAAACATCCATCAACAGAACAAGCAACAGGCTTTGGTGGGTCTCTGAAAATAAAATGAATATCCATTGTTTCCTCATCAATGACAACCTTCGCATCTGCTATAAAAACCACCATTGAAAATGGACATGACAAAGAAAGATCACCAGAAATTTGGAAGATAGATTTTGTCCATATGTATGCAGATACTAGAGTTTAGGGCCTCAGGAAAATAGGGAATATTTAAATGAATAAAGGGAATGATCTCTACACATTAACTATTATTGTACAAAAATCACCCACCCTATAATGGTCGTGACAACATAGAAGCTACATTATAAAGTATATCCAGATACCAAAATGATGAACTAACCTAAAGAATAACCATAAGCACTTAAATTTGCTCACAATGTACCAAAAATATAGAAATAAATACATTTCAAAAGATCAATGTAATAATAATTTTATCTGCAAAAGCAGATAAAAAACAACTTCCACTACAAGAGGTGATGAGTTATCAATTTATTTCCATAAAAATATGATTTTTTTTACAAATTCACCAGAGAACATGTTCAGACCATGAGGTACTAACATATACATATATTGCATTTAATATTACTAATTCTAAACTTTTTTGGCCCAAATTGAATTTACCAAGGAATGTCAATGAGTCTTTTTGTGTGGTGGTCATTGTTTCATCTCAAAATATAAGCTCCTCAGGAGCCTTTATATTTCATCACACAAAATCATTTCATATAACAGCATGTTAACACTGTTAGTAAAATTAAATGATACCTATTAGTTTGCTTCTGATTCAACACCATATAGCATTTGATCATTCTTTTTTCAGGCGATTATGGTTGAAGGCAGTCTTATAGGGAAATGTGTCTGTGAATGTAGTGATTATCAGGAGTATCCAAACATAGAAACATCCTCATGCAGATTTATGCTTGGCTGTGAACCTCATAAGAGGCAACAGGTAGGAACCTGAGTAGACCAGATTTACTCACGTGCACAATGATTTAAAGGATTATAAACCTTTGGAGTAAGCAACAATTAACAGTAACGAGCTATTAATTCTCCACATTAATGATGAGTGATAACCATTTTTTACAGTATTTTTTTAAAAGCACAAGGGACTCGGTTTGAATCCCAATGGTGGAAGATTTTACAGTGGTATACCATTCCCTACTTGAGTGCAGACAGAACCCTTTGATGTAGTGCTGTATCACCTGTTAGACAGAATTCTAAACCATCAACCCTTTGGTGTCTGATTAAGAGCAGCCTTTTACCTACACCTCTACCCTATCTCCACTTCCTTTAAATTCCTTCCTCTATCCTAATAAGCACCTATCTTAAATGGCATAAATGACCTTAGTTGCCAGTCGCCTACCCTAACAACATCAGCAACAATTATTACACATGACAACAATACCAAGCTGAGATACTTATTGGCAGATGTTTTAAACATAATCAAGGGCCTTGAATATGGAAAACCTAAAATAATTAATAAGAAAGCCATATATTATTTTGAAGTTTAGAACTGTGCAGAGAAAGAAAATGAATGAGAGTTGTAGATGGTAGTCCAGAAAATGGTTATTTTATACAAGAATGGCACAGGGTGAGTACTTGGCAGTGTTAATTTTTAAATACATATACATTAAATTTCTTTGAATACAACTACCATCAAACAAACGAGGATCAATCTTTGATCTTCCTTAACCTAATATATCTTAGGAAGTAAAAAGAAAATTCTCCTGTATTTGATATTTCATTTTGCTAGATTAGGCATTTTCCAATGTGGAGTGTTGGGTGCTGATCTGAAGTGATGTGTTTGATATAGCAGGCTGGAAATTTGTCAGAATCCAAGAACTTGTTGGGGTCAATAGTTCTGAAGTATTCCTCTATGATCACTGCCTGAAAAATTCACAGTATTTCCACTAACACTACATCCTCACAGCTCAATGATTTCCATCTCCTGTTTCTAATTTATAGCTACCATTATTTTTTTCACTCTAAGTTTACATCACGATGTACATGTGATGTATACACCTACATACAACATGTGCAGCATGGAAAACCACACCTGAAATAAACCCACAAGATATTGCCAGAGACAGAAGGATTTGCAAGATAAAATACTCTCAATGTATTTTTCTTTGGCATTGATGAATATGTGGACCTTAGAATCAAGAACTCCACAACCATTAGTACTTACGCCACTTGAAGTGGTTTGAGAGGAAAGTCCATTCCTGGAGGCACCGAAACTGAATATCCAGTCAAAGTAATTTCATAGCGCAGTCTTGGAATATGCTTCCGTACACCAAATACTTTTGGTCTACCCACTTTTGACGTCTTAGAATCTTGCTTGCGAAGTAGTCTGTCCATTGTCTTTTTCTGCAAATATAAGCATACAAAATGGCAAATAACAAAGTGACTTTCGGCTGGGTGTGTGAACCTGAAGGGTGTATTTTATACGATATGGACAAATTTAGCTAGATGATAATGCAAATGCAAACTAAATCTTAGTAGCTAATGCAAAATATACATAAAACTAGACATTCAAAAGCTGTAAGAATATGAAAAGCTTGGGAAAATAGCTGGGAATAAATGGGAAAAAATTAGTAGCTAATGCAAAATATACATAAAACTAGACATTCAAAAGCTGTAAGAATATGAAAAGCTTGGGAAAATGACAAAGAAAAAAGAGCCATGCACAGGCAGAGCAAAACACATTAGAAAATTTCTTAACTGAAACAAAACATTCACTCATGAAAAGTGATTGCTAAAATAAGAAAACCTATTTTATACTTGTTACAGACATTATATGATGAAAATGAATAATGGGAGAATGATTGTGGGATATATGTGGGGGTTCAAAATAGGAAAACAATAAAGACAATTGCAAATAAATGTGTACTGCTGAGGGCGAGCAAAAAAAAAATAATCTGGCATTTGATGTAAAAATTATAAACTTGAATTTTTTTCTTGAGTTTCGAATATCCTCCGCAAAATATACCTATTGCCACAAAATATTACCGAAGAGAAAGAAAGAAAAAAAAATAATTAAACATGTACCAGGGATGATCTTGAAAAAAATACACTATGGAAGACGAGGAAAAAACACACCAGGTCATATTTTGAAGGAGCAAATGAAATTGGCCATACCTTGGGCCTTAAGCTGCCTTATGAGAGAAAGAGGGCCATTTAGGAATATATGACATCCCTTCATTTATATTGTGGTCCAATTACTTATCTTCTTTACGGCCAAAAACTAATGGAAACAGGGGTAAGTACCCGCTTCAGCTCTAGAATAACACTAATGCAGGTTTGACATATGACTGATATGTTGAACCAGTAAAGAGATTCATTAGAATCTTATAAAGCTTACACCCTTCTGTCTGAAAATATTAATTTGAATGGACACGCTGCGCATCTTTTGCCCATCTCATCAGTACCTCAAAATCAAACAAAAACTCAAGATGTACGAGCAATGAATAACAGATATTATCAACGCTCTCTATGGCTACATACAGAGATGGAACAGGAAATCATTCTGAAAACCTTTACATCCAAAGAGATTCAACCTACATTAAGGTATCTAAACATTATTCCAGAAGAGTTTCATTGCATAACTTACCTTGTCTTTCTCTCTTTTTTCTTCCATCAGTTGCTTCCTTTTTTGAAGTTTCATGGCTCGTTGTCTAAGCATTTCTTCAGTCACCACCACCTCTTTATAGCCTGATTAGAACATGAAAAAGAATGACAACCAATAATATTGGAATGGGGAGCGGAACAATTCAATGAACTTCTTTAATTGCTAACTAGGAGCACCTGTCGGAAGTGCAAGCAGTTGTTCACCACCCGGACTAGGCTCTTTGTCAGTCTTCTTTTCAAACATTGCTCTTTGCCTAGCTGTCATTAACTTTGGATTTTTTATTTTCTTTAATTCATCATCGACCTACAGGAAAAAAGCACAAGTCAGCATATTAATTTCACAACTATAAAACCCCAGCTGAAAGACTTGGACCCATAAAAATTCTTTTACCTCTTCAAGCTTCCCAGACTCAATGGCATCGAGCCATCTCTCTTCCTCACTTGATGTACCACTGTCTTTTCCTTTTCCCTTTTTTTTCTTGGTTACGTTTTTAGGGGATGGCGTACTCTGAGATGGAGTTTTATCAACCAATTCTGGGGGTGGACCCTTACTTTTTATCTTTTCATTTGATTCGAACATTTTCCCACTATTAAAAAAACACACATGATTAGTATAGATAATGCGGCTTAAAAGTTCCGTCACCTAGTAAATTCGGCATACATTGTTTCAGAGGGTCCAGCATCTTCATCCAATGACTTTTTTTTCTTGTGCTTCTTATGCTTATGTCTCTTGTGTTTTTTCATAGGCGATATCTCACCAGCATCTGTGAAAATAATACTAAAAACAGTCGGAAACGAAACCTAGGGACCCTGACATTATTTAAAAAAATTACGTACCGATATTAAGTTCATCGTCATCGCTGGTTTCTTTCCTTTTAGCAGAGGGTTTGGATAATATTGTCCTAGGTTTTCTAATTAAATTACTTGAACTACTCATCTTCTCTTCTACAAAAGAAATAATTACCTGCGCTTTATTACGCACAGAGATTCTGGTATTTATAGCCCAGTATAATGCAGAAAACGGAATGTGTACTTTATGTAAGGTATGTAAAATAACCACAAAACGCCGGCCACTTCCACTGTTACTACAACCCTAACCGGATGTTGACATTTTTATTTACATAGGAACTTACGAGAGTCAAAATAGAACTAAAATTGACGTTTTGCTCTATTTTGAGTGGAGTTAAGCCATAAAAAATGAGTTTTAAAAAATCAATATTAAAAAAGTTAAATTATTGGCAAGTAATTGTTTTTGTTTTTATAAGAGTAAATTAGATAGTTCATCGAATTTATGTAGGCAAAGGAGTTATGTCACACCCCTTCGGACTGACGTTGGTGGAGGACGTACGCTGCTCCTCGTGAGCTGCAAGTTTTATAAGTTCGTGATTATTCTTCGATTTCAGTGCGATCTAAACATATTTATTCTGCCATCATGGATGTCGAAAAAGTTACGGGTACCAACTACGGATTTATTTGGGCCAGTATTAGTACAACTTTATTTTTTACCAGCAATCTGTTGCTTCGACGTGTGGTTCCCGCATGTGCCAAGAAAACTAAGAGTCAGGAATGGAAATGGAGAAACACAGCTAACTCTTTGATACATTCCTTCATTGCTGGGTGCTGGTCATGCTTTTGGTGAGTGAAGATGAATGCTTCTTTTCACCATAGTTGAAATTATTACGGGTCGAGGTTGGCATAACATAGCAGGGATCTCTGGTTTTGATTGGTGTATGTACTGCGTAAACATGAGGGCGCGAAGCGAGGGCAGTTCGAACGGAGATGGTTCATAGTTGTTCAGAACCAACGCTGTCATACGGTTATAATTTCAAATGTATCCTCGCAAAATCCCTTCCCTGGCCGATTACTGCGGTATGTTTCTAGCCTTTGATTTTAGCTCTTTTGGGTTAATTATAAATGTTTCATCCTGAGATTTTTATTTTAAGTATTGAGCACTGTCCTCCGACATGTAGTAAAGAAGCACCCTTTACATTCTTGAGCCCGTTTTTGTTGTTGATAATGCTGGGTTACCCTTGAAGTAGGCATATATTAACTTTAGGTGTAAAACATGACGAGCTTGTCGTGAGGTTCCTAAGTAAATATATCCTTAATTTCGGGATGTCACCCACTACAAATAAACGGACGTAACGATAAAGTATTGGTCAGGAAATAAAGAAGCCGTCGTCTCAAATGGAAGAAAATGTTTGATGCCGAGTAGCCTGCAAGTCACCTCAATTGCGGGTTACTCCTCAACGGACATGATCCCCGTTGCATGATACTATAGGCTTGTGAACTACCCGGAAATTAGCCCAAGGAAATCTTATTTACTCGGAGATATTATGCAAAATAGGCTATTTTTGTAGGCACCTACCCAACCAGTATTCTCGTCTGACCTATTCTGAGCTCCGTGCGCGGAAGGACAAATGTTTCCGCTGGGCTGTCTATTTCTCTAATCTTATGTTAACAGTCAAATCGGCCGTTGTACGCAGTCGCAGACGATGTCAAGGACCTTCAAATATATGTACTTAGAGTTTGTCGTGATTAATTTTTGAAACCGATGATTTGCGACGATTACCTTCCGAGTTTGTGCATTAAGCTTAGGAATCCAACTACTTACATCATAGTATCATCCTTTAATGGAACTTTGGGATTGAGTTTTTGTGGTGATACTGTGTGGGTCGTGGTTCGAATCTTGGCCTTGATAGATTTTCCATCTCCGTAAGTCTAAGTAAGGGTAGGATGCTAAACCGTGAATTCCTTGGAGCTTCTCGTCAAGATGAAACTTGCCGGCACCGGGTTTCTATCCACCCTTCATCCAATACCTGAAAAATTACTTCATTTACCCAATCACCACACATCCTGAATAGCACATATGGCCTTAGCTGCCCCGTCAGGTCGCATCCTAGGGTAACTTCTCCCCGATTTTTGCATGCACTCGCTTTACTTCGACATTGAAGCCTACCTCATATTTGCATTCTTCTTGCATGAGTCTTACCAAAGAAATTTGCCGACCGGATTAGTTAGATAAGGCGTTTACATGTCAAGCCAAAGGTCGAGGATTTGAGTCGTGAGCCTTATGAAATCAGGAACCCTTTAACTGGCTGCCCCTTTTAGGAAGACTGTGCGAAAACTGCCATGCATATTTCCATGAAAATCGTCAGAGTATGAATTTTAGATATTTGAAGCATTTAATTTTAATAAATAAATTATGAATTTTCCTCAATGTTGACGATATATGTCAGTCTTTATAAGGATGAAAAAAATAATCCATTCTGTCACTGATTTTAAGGAAATGTAATATTACAAATATGTAATGTGAGTCGGTCCATATATCGGGCCACTGGCTGCTTAAGGGTTAAATAAGGCACCTAACTAGGATTTGGGTGTTAACGGTCGTGAAAAAATGGCGAAGAGCGTATCGTTGAGAAGAACTATGATGTGTATTCTAAATTTTCCTTTTGGGTATTAATGTCATTACTTTAAACATTTTTCAACACTTCTTCTGTCAAGAAAATGTAAGAAACGAGCCTTTTCGCCGAAATTCTATCATTTTACAGCGAACTGGGCAAATAACTTACGTTGTGATCATAAGTACTACTGCTGGTACTTCTAACCTTTTTAGGGAACTCTATTTCGTCGAATCGTTATGAATTATGAGTGCCTTAATCAACAAGTTTGTATTGCTAAGGATGAACATTGAGACGAACTTATATATTAAAATAATATAAATGTTACTCTTTATGGCTTGATTTAATTACCCAAGCCATATCCCCTTTCTGATTATTCTCATTTTTTAAATCTCTTTTATAGTGCTTCTTATTTTTAAACGAACATGTTGCATGTGCCTCTCTTCTATGTTCGAAATAAAGGGATGGAATACATGATAACGTAGGCTACGGCATGAAATCAACGTTAGGGATTGCCTTGAAAACAGATTATACGCATGCCATTTACTTTTCTAAGCCAAAAATGCCTTTTTCGTTACATTTCCTCTTGAAAGTGTTTCATCGCCATTGTCGGATTTCTCTTGCTGTCAGTTAAGAAAGTCACAGCTTAACTTTCACCAGCCAGCATTATTATTTCCTTGCGACTTTCACGCCCTGCCACCATATTAATACAGCACTAAACGCATTTGATTTCCAATATATAAGCAAAAAGTCGCTATTAGAACGAATCACCATCAGAATTACCATTTGCTGAATTCATTAATTAATGAAGTAACAAATTCTGAAGATTCAGGCGATATGGAGTGGAAGCGAAACATGATAACACAGAAAGAAAAACACGAGCCAAATCCACAAAAATAAACTTTACTACTTTTGTTTATTTTTGTGGATTTGGCTCGTGTTTTTCTTTCTGTGTTATCAATTAATGAAGTGATATTCTGTTTTACAAAATTTCATTTCAAGTTTCTTTTTATGACTACATACTACCCTGACTACATAAAATACCTTTAGTTTGAGACTGAAACTACCGACATATTATACTCCCACGTTACACCATCTGGGCTGAGAGGAAGGATTAACTGCTGGACTGTTAAGATATAAGAATTCGTTATTCCTACGTAAAATACAAGACTTTCTCACAGATAAAATTTAATTTTTGAAAAAATTACGAATCACAAAATTTTTTCCCGGTTTTTTTTTTCAATTTCTCACCACATTGTCATTTTCTTGGCTGGTGACCTACCACCCCCTGCCACACGCCCTAGTGGCGGCTCTCAGAGTGGCGCGTTGATGTAGTCTGGGTAGCTGGTGGGACATAGCTTAAGCCGTTGAGAGTACCTGATGGCCTAATTCTACTATTACTACCTCTGGTTTTGGATGTCTTCCCATTCTATTTAAGATCATAAGTGCAAATGGAATGCATACGTGAAATCATGACGCGACTCCCTCGTCAACGTAATCCCTTCACCTTGGCCTACACTGAGCTCTTACAATAACCGCTTCATGAGCTACACCGGCATTTTAACCTTAATGCCGAGAAATTCGAGGAATCTGCAAAAATGTTAATCCCTTGGCCGAAGGACGTTGTACGCGACGAAATATCTTGTGCAACATCTTTATGCTAAAATTGAACGGAATAATGAAGTGGATCTCGCGGACTGAATGCAAAATTGAATAGTGGTCGTGCTCAGAGGAAGATTTTCATCCCACATGTACTTAAAGTTGATTGAGAGCAAAGGTCACTATTTGATGAATAACAGTGAATGGTTGTAATCTCCCTCTCCGTGAATTTGACCTCGCAGAGAAACACCTACTTTTGTGCTGCGACGTAAACCACCGAGGAGGAAAATACATTTTTGCAAGATGCAGAAGAATAACAAAGGAAATACCAGAAACCAAAAAGTGATGATGATGTAGTTTCGGACGAAAACAGAATCGTTCGATAAATAAGGAAGACGAGCGGGGATGGATTACTACGAATAAATTAACGCAAACGCGGAGGGAAATATGGAAACATCCTATATTTTAGGGACTTAAATTTAAGGGGAAAGTAAATGATTTTTGGCGAGGAAAGTAATACACTGTTGAGTAAGTGGCGATAGTAGGAAATTATGAAATTGGAAACGGAAGAAATAAATTGAAAAACTCTTACCGGAGACTTCGAGAAGATTGTGGTGATCACAAAACCTAAGAAAATGATGGCCATGAAGGTATTAAATTAGCCCGTTTCCACATAATTCTAAAATTCTAACGCATACATATGTCACATGTGTATTAAGTCGAGAAACGGAAAGAAAAATGGAAGGGAACCAGTGGGAAAACCAATATGTAGGTACTCAGAAAAATCACGGAATAATAGAATACTCATCCCAATTGATGCATGCAAACAAACCAATGTCCGATCGAACCTGGCCCAACTTCATGGACCTGGAGAAGACCTTCGGCAACGTCGAGTAGGACGAAATGCGCAAATTAATGAGAAACCTCGGAATAGATTCTATCAACTACATAGAGACCACATGGTTGCCACGCTATGCTCAAAAAGTGGAAGAAACGTAGAAAGTTGATGTAGACGAGGATCAATCTCTCACCGGGGCTCTTTTTTATACATGAGGAGGCGACTAAGGAAGCGGAGAGAAGATAAATCAAAGGAATAAAAATAATTGGTGATGGAATTAACTTGCTGCGCTTAGCGGTTGACATCGGGATCTTAGCTGGAAATCGAGAGGACGTATAGGTCTCAAGATAATCGATGGAGCGAATACTTTGCTGTTAGACTGTTTTCACTCTAACACCTACACGGTTGGTTGGTGTTAGAAATTCCGTTTTATTTTCATTGATAATGATCCAACGCAACCCTCTAAAATAATAACTTTTGAACACGCATACCTTTTTTTTGTAAATATTCAATTTTATTACTGAGCGATTTATCTCACAACTTATCGTGTGCTTGAAGCAGTAATTATTTCCAAAAGTTTGGCACTGTCACAGAACGCTCTACAGATGGTGGTTTTTGCGAGTTGTTCAGTACACAATACGTTGGGTTTCTATCTTTGAAAACACTTAACATATCTGCCTTAGGCCGAACATGAACGTATATTTCCGAGACCATACTTTAATTTTCCTCGAATATACTCAGAATATTACCGCTCTTTACCATTTACCTGAAATAAGTTTTACAATGGGGGCGTTTATTCGGAACCGAAATCGCAATGTTGTACACGAAATCGTTAGATGGAAACAAAAAAAGAATTTTAGTGAAAAAATCAATCTTCTAACCACAACCATTCACTCATAAATCAAAAGTTAAAATAAACAAAAGGTGGCACCCACCAAAAAAGCTGCTGTAATAACATTGACGTTATTTTCCTCCCGTCCTTGACTGCTTTTCGTGGAAGGGAAGGGAGTGGAGGAAGGTTCTCGGAAGGTCTGCTCGCACAGATGCTGTCGCAACTGTCCTATTGGCAGAGTCAGCTGTGTCCCCCCATTGCGATATGGCAAAGTAGATTTGCGGGCTCAGTTGTGATTGGACGAAGTCGTTATACGTCAGAGGTTGCACCACGCCCAGTTTTTCGAAAGGGTTAAAAACATCAGTTTTTCGCCGCTTATAACTCAATAAATAATTGACGGATCAAAAAACGGAAAAACACGAGTCTTTTTATTTTACAAACTCTATCAGATTTGGCAATAAAAGATATGGTAAAGGACCCCATTAAGCGCTTGCCGTCATCTTCTGATTAATTTTTATGAAGTCATTATGAAGAAAGTTATAAAAAAATGGGAGGGTGTCACGGGATCATTCCACAACTATACAATTTGCAATTGTTAAACGCTGATTTCTTTCATATCCCATTATTTTGGCACCTTAAGTAATCATAATGACGAAATACGCGAATAATTACTCAAACGAGCTCAAATCCCCAGAAATTTCTGAGGGGAAGGAAGCTTGCGCGGCACAGTACCACAGCCTACGTCTCGCAATTTTTGTACAAATGTCTTCGTCACCGTCTCATCCAAGGTGTACCTTCATGTAACACTCCAAAGCATATATTTTTCCAAACATTTTTCATGAAATTCTCTGAAATTGAATTTTGTATAGTCATTCGCATGCCTTGAATTTCGGAGTGCTAATTCGTGTTAAGTTAACCAAATATACCTTCGCCTTTGAAAAATTTAATGCAGGTGGAAGAATCAATAATTGTGAAACTTTTTTTGATAATATGGCTCGGATTTCACAAACCGTCAGTCAGATGGCTCCAGAAAAAGCGAGAAAAAATCTTTTGCAAAAAAGTTGGTAATGAGATGGAATTATGTGTCGTCACTCCAAGCGAACTACAAAATGAGACAGCACGAATGCTCATCGTTTTCCAATTTAATTGCAATTGCTGCGATCCACACCGATTATGGATGGCCGCGGTAATCTACTTAGGTAACGCGCCAGTTTGGCAAACAAGAGGTTGCAGGTTCGAATTTCAGCCAGGTTATGGATGTTGTGCTTGTACTATGATTAAGACCTTGGGTTTCATGATTCAATATAGAAGTAGCCATTGTAGCACCTTAAATTCAAGTCTGCTATCTCTCATGGTTTGCTTTGTTTTGTCCAAACCCCGTCGTAATTAATATGAGTTTCTCCGTTACCTTCGGCATCCTCGGCAAAAAGGTGACTATTATGGTATTACGTAATGTCTTTCATGTTGGAGTGGTTTTTGCGTAACCAAGAAAATACCATCTAGAACTACTGTCGGTGCACCATTATTCTATAACATTTTTAACCCGCGAATCGAGTTATTTACTGCTTAATAGTACTTCATATTGGCGAGTAAACTTGCTGTTAGAAATTACAGTGAAGGCCTTATTTGTAATCGATAAATACAATATCCACGTGAGTGATATCTTCGCATGATAGTGAGACCCGTTTTTTAATCGCTGATTCAAGACTCGCTTGAAAGCCATTTGAGAAATTTGGTGACACCGCTCAGATAGCCACGATCTCAGATGCCTCATGGTTTTAATGGCCATATTAATTTTTACAAATACCAGAAGGAGGGCTTGGTATTTACTGTAGAATTCTGTTTTTCGGAGCTTCAATTTAGTAGGATATATCGTACAATATATCCTACACAATAGCGTATCCATACTCGAGGCGGGATTCAAACCAGCAGCCTTCAGGTTGCCAGGCCAACACCGTACCTGTCTGGTTACCACAGTCAGCAGAGAGAGCCTATACTTTTATCAATATGGTGGTGTGTTAATTGTCCTGTTATGTTTCACAGCTCCTTTTTGAAGTAAATTTTCATGACGATGGTCATACATAGAAGTAACACACAGAGTTCGATAATAATTATTATGCTAGTATGTGGCTTAAATTCCTCATTTCGTTTCTCTTACACCAACCACGTCTTGCCCCTTCGGTTAGAGGTATGAAGAAAAATCCTGAAAGAGCGAGGAAACAAACCTGAGTTTTGTGAGGGAGCCGTACAAAATGGTGTAACCATCTGAGCTCTTCAAGGGCCAGATGTGGCTGCAATTGTTCTCAAGTCAGTACAACACTAAGGTTTTGGGGGGATCGGGTTGGTTACTGGCCTCCCATCCCGAGGGCCCGGGTTCGATTCCCGGCAGTGGCGGATTTTTCAGTGGAAAACCGGTCCCCACTTGAGTGCCTAGTGGAGGGCATTTCAAGTTCAGTACTCCGTCCGTCGGATGGGACGTTAAGCCGTGATCCCCTTGGCGTCTTTCGTTAAGAGTAGGCTAATGCCGACGCCGGGTTTCTCTCCACCCTTCCTCCGTTCCATGACAACTCCTACCATTACCCAATTATCCACCTATCCTATATGGCGCAAATGACCTCAGCTGTTGGTCGCCTCCCCTAAATAACCAACCAACCATAGCAACCTACTAAGGTTTTGTACTACTGGAAACCAGTTTGGAACTGGAGGGGATCACAGTCAGTGCATTTTCCGGCATCCAGCCGGGTTTTCGGATCCAAAAAAGGGACCATGGGGCAATGCCTCTCTTTGGTCCCTCAATTACTGTAAACGGTCGGTGTGTAGTCACTCGCTTTACCAAGTGAGAGTAACGACATGAAGCAACATACGCGGGAGAGAGAGATGACGTTTTCGCTCGCCGACGCGCAGTTAAAAAATAACGATAACGACAGCGTACGCGTTTCAAAGACCTCAACAAACTTCAGGTTATCGACTCCATGCAACGCCACTCCATATCAGGTTCTCGACTAATGTTTGCTTTACATCTTGGCTAGTGGTTCTCGTCAGCAGTTCCGTTTTAGCATGATATCTTTTGCACCATTGATGTGGCAATTGAAACAAAAAAAGTCGTCATTTTTTAATACTTTTTTGCATAATTGTTTAGTGATAATCGTAATTTCTCTCTTTCTTCCTCCAACGCTTTCGATGAATGCTAAATGTATGCGCTTCGGAGTCAGCCGCTCGCGTTAAGAGTTTTTATTATCTTTTTGTTTCCTTGTTTGTTTACCCTCATTCTCTTCGGATATCGCGACATCAAGGTTGCTGTCGACGTCAGAGCGTGGAAAAGGTGCTGAATTCCTTGGAATGTAAATTTTGTTTTTTAAGGTCAGGAAATGCCATTAGAACTCGTTTGTAGCCGGCCTCAGCAGACCCGAGGTGCTCGCAATTCGAACCAAGCGCTTACAGCCGCTTGGTTCAACTTGCGATCTTGCTTGCGATCAACCTGGTCCAACTCATAAGATACGTCCACCTAAGCATAAACAGAGTAGGGGTCTGGTGTTTGTGGTGGCTAGAGCCCTGGCTTATCATCCCAAAGGTCTTGAGTTCGAATACCGTCCGTGGCAGAGAGTTTTCATCGCACTGGTCCCCACCCAATCCCGGAATGGAGAGCACGTCGAGTTCAGTACTCCGTCCGTCGGATTGGACTTCACACCTTGGACCCTTGGGCACCGAAGGCACCCAAGGGCCTTGGGTGCTTTTTGGTGATTAGGCTAATGCCGACGCCGGGCTTCGCTTCACCCTTGCTACGTTCCCTTAAAAATTCCTACCCAAATCCAGTCAGCTGTCTCCTTTTCCGAATTACTACCGCTACTAAGCACAGTTATTGTTTTTGGAATCAGACATTTCTGTTAAACCATTGACGGTAGTAACAATCGAAATAAAATGTATTTACTTCGGATGCAATCACACCCCTAGGAATACTTAGAGTACACGATTAGATGCGTTTGAGTGCATAATGACTTAAAAATTATTGGGAATAACTGTACTTTTGATGCATAATAGCAAAGGTAACTCATTGCTAACGGTACAGGGAAAAGAACTGGTCCCATCTGCTCTGATGCGAGGATTTCGCCCGCCGTTGTGCTTAAGTTTTGGTGAGCTCCACCCTTATCAGAGGAGGCCGGGTCACATCTATGTCCTCAGCTAAGAGGCGTGTCATCTGTTCCCCCACCCCGACCGATCGTCCCAGTGAAGGAAGCGTTAATAAAAACGAGTATTACCTATGCGTCCTTCGATGCTTTCAGCATCGAAGTGTTTAGCATCTTACATTGTAAACCTATTCTTTGACCAAATAATAATGAAGATATAAATAGTTGATAATTACATTTTATAACAGAATTCTACAATTTTTTTTACATGAATTGACAATTTTATCATTTGCACCCTACAATAATTACCTACTATTATACTGTCACTTTTTTGCTACAATGTGTAATACGCATAAAATCTGTACCATAACCTTATGAATCTGGCACTAAGACGAAAGATATTGCCTCTAAAGGCTTGTCTGAGAGTGCCAATTTTTGATGAGATACCTATGTTTATTCAATATCTTATTTTATCATTGTATTTCCTAGGTTACAACATATGGCCATTTTTTCGGATTTGACGTATTTTAAAGTTTTAAGATCGTTTGGAACAAAATAAAAAATGTTGAAACAAAATATACAAGGCCCTCATCCCTAACAACTTTTTAGAATTTCGAATTCTGTTGTGCCGAAAATTTATATCAGTATCATTACTACGTATTTGTTTGTAATGTTTGGAAAAAAGTGATCCAAAACAGTAGAGCAAATTCAATAGGGTCATATCAGGCGCTTTATATTTATCAGTTGTTGATAATCAGTGAACAAATAACACTGTTGGGAAATAAAGAAGGTATGTGTTAAGAACATCTGTTTTATTATTCACAAAATGGGGAGAATTCAAGGATGGTAACTTATTTGGGGGCGGTCTTGGAGAATTTTACGGATCGTTAATGGGGAGTGAGGTCAAAAAAGTGGAAATCAGCGTTACGTAATATATATGGATGGCCTTTTAGATGACCTTCAATGCTTTTGGCGTCAAAATGTTCAGAAAGGCATAAAATCAAGTAATTTTTGCCTCCCGATCGCACAGATAAATGCGTCAGCGTCCCTCGTTGAATCTTCTTTCAGCTCCCCAGTCATCCCGCTGCCGCCGGCGCCAGTGTCCTCTCCGTCCAGTTTTTTTGTTTACGCGTCTGGCGCCGGCGTTGCCCCCTCCCTCTCCCCTGCGACGCAATTCTTGTGCATTTCCGAGGGCGCCCAGCTCTCTTAATTCTCCACCCCTGTGATGTGTCCCCGCTCTCCTCACTCCATCGTGTGCCGATAATTGCCGCTTCGAGTCCGCGGACCCCTCCAGGGTTTAAGTGGTGGCGGTAGTGTGAGCTCTGGGGACCCATCCCCTCTCCTCGGTGCCAGGGTCACCTCCCTCTCTTTCTCTCGCCTGCGTTTTGGAGTGTTCCACAGAACGTTGGCTGGTCGGCCATCGATCTGAGGTTCTCTTCCATTGACTTTCCATTGCTGCGTTGGTTACGTAACACAGGCTTTATTCGATCCAGTGTGGTGCTCCGAGAGGAAGGAATCGTGGTGGTGACGGATTTTATTGGCGGCGATGATACACTCCGTCCCATTGAGTTCTCAGCTCACTACTACGGAAATATTAACAGAAATACAGCGTTTAAGCAATAATTGTTGCGTACGTTTTGGTTGTGTTTGTTGAGTTCGTGTAGAAAAGGGACGATTAAAAAAAAGGGGAGAAACATTGAGGCCGACTAACCCAATTAATCTATTGTACAATTTTCATCCATTATGAGTTTAACGTTAAATAAACGATGAGAGGGAACTAAATGTAAAGTCTAAGTAAAATACTTATTTTTGGTGTAAATCCCCAATTTTGAGTTTTGGCATTTTTGGCTGAATTTATTATTGTCTCTTTCTTGTATTTCTCACAACCCAGCTTACCTTTCCCATTCTTCTCCAAATTCACATCTCAAAAGCCTCCTGTATTAGTTGTAATCGTGGATTTTAGGTACTCCTGGCTGATGTTACGTTTCACAGTCTAATTTAAAATTTTAATTCTACGAGAAACTCACAACATCCTTGCTCTGTGCGGGATTTGAACCCACGATCTTTAGGTTGCCAGGCCGGCGCCTATACTCATTTTCTTCCTCCTTTCTTCAAGACCAAGTTCCGCTCCCTTTGGTTATGCTGTTCTTTTTCTTACGTCACTGCTACTGAGCACGATTTCGTCTTACACGTGACCCAGAGATGCACCCACCTGCTAATAAAAACCTGCTAATAAAATATGCTTGTCCAATTTCATGATTAGCCTACTTACCTAGCCTCAACAGCCTTTCCCTATATAGGCCTTACACTTCCTACGTTGAGGAGTACCGATTCGTTTGTTTACCCGCGTTTAATATTCGCCCCATATTTCTCTCGCATCCTGTTCCGCGGCTAACAATGACCACAGTCATTTCGGTGACTCGATAATTAACTCTTGGTCATCGGCGCATTCAATTGATTGTACGAAATCCACGCCTGCTTTTAGTCCTACTCTCCATGCCCACCTCGTGCCCTGATCACGACATCCTCGTAAAGGTTAAATAAGACTGGAGATATGGGCAGCCATGCCTCACTCCTCTGCCTATCACTGCCCACCATCTGCTACCGTAACTTGCGCCCTCGTGAGTCGTACATGGGTTTCCAGTAAGATTCTTATCCGTTGAGACAGTTCCTAGCTTCTGCATTTTCGCTAACTTCTCCCAGACTACTCCTAATTGAGATAGATATTTATTTGTTCTTGGACGTTATGTACCTTGGAACATTTACAGATAACAATTGGTAATAATTAACAGTCTCATTAGTGACAATAATTATACAATTGAGGTGTCTAAACATCGAATAAAAAATTAACACAAGGTGTCAATAGTTGAACAATAATTTGTACGAAATAACCAATTTAACAGTAAAAGCAGTATACTGCCGGACGATATTTTAAAATCGTAATACACAAAATTACTTTCTTTGTATTATATATTTCTCAGCTACGTACATCAGTGTCCTATTTACAGCCATAGCCTCATTCATTCTCTTCCCCTTCTTGCACTCAGTCGACCCTTCTATGGGTATTCCTTTGCTCTATTCCCTAACTTTCTATTTATCAATATAAGTACTAATACTGTTTCATCGTGCGAAATTGAGCTTAACTACCTATATTGTTCTTATGATTCTGCTTTACTTTCATTGGAGATGGATATTTAATCCTCTTTATCGAATTCTTATGGCCAAACTCCTACCTCACCATACCTCGGAACTAGTTAAAAAAATATTTGCTTCAGTTTTCTCTTAGATTCGTACTTAAAGGGTAATTAATAGTTTTTGGTGCACATTTACTGAATTTATTTGCATTAGAGAGGAAAACATTAACTTGGCAATTCCTCTATATATTTATTAAATCGCTACCCGGGTTTGAGGTTAAATGTCGACGACCTTCGCCGTCTTGAACTAAGAAAACGTCACCCTAAGATGATGTTTCACGCCAAAACCCGAGTTATGTTTCTGTTTATGGATGGATTGTTAAATTAATGTTTTTAGTTATGGTACCTAACGCGTAGAGCCATGCCCGTAGGATCAAGTGTTAATTTCTTGATCCCATGGCCCCTTTTTATTAAGAGGTGGAAAATGTCGACGCGGCGCTTTTTTCCACGCTTCCTCCGCTCCATAAACTTCAACCTCTTCCAAAATACCAAATTTTCCTTGATGGCATAAATGACCTTAGAGTTAGGTTGCCTCCCGTATCGACTCTATCACTTCATTTACACTTTTCCATTTATGATGTACGAAAATATTACATTCGTTAAAATAACGACGAGACGGATAAATCAACGTAAGTAGGTGATTGCTTTTAAAACGGCCAAAAGATCATCTCTGTAGCAAATTCTCAGATATTGGAGACTTTTCAGTGAATGGCCTTTGATTGTTCTTCTGCTATCTCTCACAGCTTACGAAGTAGATAATTGATATTCCTGTGTTTTCCTTCCTTCACTAGAGAAACTATTCGTGCTCGAGCCACGCAATGAAATATCCGCCATTGGACTCTACTGCATTGCTGAAACTCAGCGTAATCTACTTTTCGTAATTCTTCTCACCGTCTGTTTGTCTTGTCAGAGTTGCTTGAAATAGATTGATGAGCACGCTGAGAATTTTTATTGATCTGCCCAGCGTCACTCAAACTTAACGCCATAATAATTACTTGCCATTATCCTGCACACCGTTCGTTTTTCTTGCCGTAGTCCCTAGTAATTGATTTATGGACACGCTGAGAGTTTTCATTAATCTGTACTGCGTTGTTGAAACTCAACATAACCACCCACCATAATTCTACACTCCCTTATTCTTGTCATAGATGCTTGAAATCAATTGATAGGCACGCCGAAATTTTTCTTATCGTGCCCATCATCTGTTTTTATGTAACTGAGAAAATTATTACATTTTCTTGGTTAAATAAATGTCTATAACTATGTAAAAACGTCAATTCTCGATTCGAAGGGGAGGTATTTATTGCTCGAGATGTTTTAATTTTCCGAACAGTTTAGAAATCGTACACATTAGATGATTCTGCGCCCTTCTTCCAGGTTTACTGTGAAAAAGATAGCTGGTTCACCTTTGAAACATGTTATTGTTTCAGAGGCTGGCCTCGCATGCGTGTGAAAGCAAGAGACCTTTCACCATCACGAGCCAAGCACATCCGCTTTGCAATCTCACTGGATAATGTTTCTGAGGAGCGTGTGACCTCATTTCGCATGAGGTTAACTCTCTCCACACTGACTCTCATCTCGGATAAGGCGTGGGTGCCTTGCCCTCTTTGGAGTAAACAGTTAAATAAACTGGAGTAAGGGAGATGTGTCTAAGAACGTGTCGAGGGGCTGGAAAATTGTTCCAGTGATACGGAGTTCTTTGGATGCTGTGCGGGAGTTAAGTATTGAGATGGCTTGAGTTAAGTATTGAGATTGGTGGAACACGTAAGATCACTCATGCATTTTAGGAAGATTAAGGACTAGCTGCTCAGAATTAAGGAAACGACACATTTTTGTAGCTGATACGGTGTTTGCTGTACTGTCATACTCTTCGTGTGATGCATCTACAGCGCTCAAACGGTCAATTGGTGTGGGTTCAAGTGGCTTAAGATCCATTATGTGAGAAATGTTGAATATTTGGCTCCATTACTTTCGGGGATCTACACGATTTCGTGAATTTACGTACACTTAAGGACCACAAATTCCACGTTAGAGTATTTGAAACCTCGCCTTATTCCGGCATGATCCGGATTTTCCTCTCTCAAGAGTAAAATGAGGTTTTAAGTAGCCCCAACAACTTAGATTTTATCGCACTTTCGAAAACTTTATCTTAAGCTAATCTTATGACAACTAATACTAGCCATGATACTAATTATGTAGCTGCATGTGACCCATATTATTATTATTTTTCCATGTAGTACCCTAGTTGCCCGTCAATAGTGCATGTTTTGGTGATTTCACCCCCTACTACACACCCTTGCGGTGACTTGCAGGGTATCGCGTAGATGTAGATGAGGCAAGCACAACACCCGTGCACGAGGTGGGATTCGAACTCACTAGCTTTGGGTTATCAGGCTGTAGAGTTACCAGCCTGACTGCCTCAGCCAGGTTTTTTTCATCTTCCTCCGCATATCTGCGAACACCATGCTCTCTGGCCTTCAAAGTTAATTATTTTTCCAGCTCTGTGTGCTGGTAACTTTTCCAAGTCGTGGTTTACTGCAGGCATGTGACGGAAATCCAATGGCATCTACGAACGAAACGATTGGTGGATTGCCTTTCTGTGAGTATTTCTTTCGTGTTCAAACAGCGTCCTTTCGTGGCGTTGTCAAATTTTTGTTCATTCGTGTCTATAGCCGTCTCAAGGTACCGAGCGAGGGCCGTAGTACAGGGCGTAGTTCTCAGCACTCGGGAAACGATTGCTCCAATGATTCAAACGGAGTGGTCGCTCAGGTTGTTCTCCTGGAGGTGACTTCGAGAGAAAGTCGACCTTCAGTTTACCCGGACCTGCCTCAAAGCAGGACAGAAATGGATAGGGAAGCACTCGCCAAGGTCAGGAAATCGATGTAGGGCAAGTGCACGTTGCAAAATTCAATCCAGTTCATCTATTTGAGTAAATCTTACTTTTTAAACGGACGATGGTGAGTGCGGAGTGAGTAATTCATGACTACCTCCCTCAAGAGTCTCACAGCAGGGGCGTCGGAACTATTTTCGCTGGGAGGGGCCAACCTTGAAAAGGGCCCTGCTCCTATGAAAAGGACACGCATTTTTTTGCGGATAGGAGGGGGTAGAGACTATAATTCCGCTAAAAGTGTATGTGAAGGTGGTAGAATATGCGTCAGAAGGGAAAAATCAAGCTGGAAACAAGTGAAATTCAATTTTTATAAAAAAAAGACTCATTTCTCAAGGGCCCGGGGCAAATTATGGGGGGGGGGGGGCGAATGCCTCCCTTACCCCCTACTTCCGACGCCGACCTATCCTATTCGGCCAACCCGCGATTTCTGCGTTAAATCTTCTCTGTGTATTCCTATATTCTGCCTACCTTCAATCCATGATATCCGTTCTTTTCCTCCCTCTTCCTCGCTTACCGATAATTATGACTTTTAGCGTTCTCTTCAGCATTCCATTACCTCCAAAAGCATCCTTCATCCAATTTACTTTCTTCTAATTTTTTTAATTTTTCAACTACCTACCTTTCGTCTCCTATCATGTTTGAAACTTCCTCTTTTGTCAATCCTTTCGAGCAACCAACTTTCTCCCCAATAATTTTTAGTTGCTTTTTCCACTTATCACATTGATATTTTCACGAATAGTTGTATCATTTTCATTTCCACGTTCCATCAAAAAAAGGTAGAAATATGATGACATTTTATGTCATGAATGTTAATAGTAAATCTGTAATAATTCTCCAATTAACAGATTGTGTATTACAAATAAAAAATACGCACTGAATTTGTATCAATATAGAATAAAATTTTTAAGGGGTAAATTCAAAACTAATCACACTGAGGTGATGTATTTGATGTATAGAATAAATAATTTATGCATTTGTTTAACCAATTAATATTTATAATGTCCAATGTTAATAATATTTGTACTTTCATGTTCGATATTTAATTGTTTGCCCTATAATTATATCCATATGTTGCGTAAACATTTCAAACAACAACTAAAGAAATTTTTACGACTCCCTTTCGTTTCCTGTCATATTTGAAACTTCCTCATTGGTCAGCCCTTTCGAACAACTAATTTTCTCCATAGTAATTTGTAATTACAATTTTCCACTTTTTACATTAATTTATACGCTAATAGTTTCATTGCATTGCAGCATTTTCAAATGAAACTTTCAAGACAAGTATACTTGACAAGACTTTCAAGACAGAAATATGTTTTGGTTGGTGAAAATTTTGTGAAGAGCCAATCCCGTGGTGTCTAGGGGGAGGGGTTATGCGAAGGCTGAGAAAAAACTAACCGTTGAGGATAGGGAGGAGGCAGTGACGAGGAGATCACCGTCGTCGTTCACCGAATTAATTAGGCCTTCATTATTGAATTCCTGTCTTCCACGCCCACCCAGAGTCTTTCCCTACCCTCAAATGTACCTCCAGTTTTCCTCCTAACCGAACTCTCATCTCTCTCTCTCCTCAACATTTATGTTAACTCCACCCCTTCGCAGACCACAAATCCCTTCACCTTACCGCTCCTTAGAGGAACCACAGGATTGGTAATTGGCAGTAGTTATTCTGGGAAGGCGAATTTTAGCTTAGGTTATCGGAGTCATATAGGAAAGATGAGTACATTCAGTCGTTGACTTCGACGTTTCGACTTACGAAGTTTCGAATGACGACTGAGCATTTGGCAGCGGCGTGAATGGTGCTACTCTGCTGAATAACGCTACCGAACGGTGTGGAATAATGAAAAGGGTATAAAATAATTTAAAAATGATATCAGAAATAAAAAGACGAAAATTCTGAATACTTTTTCTCATGAATTAGTATTGATGAAGTACGAATGATTTGAAACTATTTTAGCCCCTTCCTTATTATGTTCTGATGAATTATTTCCTTATTCCTCGCTTATATTTACATTTGTTCTAAAAGTGTCACTTGAACGTATTGCAATTCAATGAAACTAGCAATGAATACATTATTATTAGCAGTGGCGAATTTCTATCATAATTTTCTATGGCACAATTCCACCGTCCACTTGAACGTATTGCAATTCAATGAAACTAGCAATGAATACATTCTTATTAGCAGTGGCGAATTTCTATCATAATTTTCTATTGCACAATTCCACCGTCAAGTCTGAAGTAATATTGCATAACTTTCTCGTTTCTTCTTCACACCTATTACTCGAAGACCTACAGTTTTCTCTCGTCCTTCTCCCTAAGGCTGAGATTTCTGAACCATAAACACATTCTCCGCAGTATAGTATTCACCTGTCCTCTCTTCGTGTCTCTTCTAAGAGAACTTCTCAATAATTCTTGTTTACTCACGAACGCTTGCTCTTCGCTTCATGTCCTAACGACAGATCCCAGTCCTGTCTGAAATGCAGTAACATGGTAAGGAAAAATGGGTTATCGTAAGTTAGTCAGTTACATATGATGTTAAAAATTATTGATATGATTTTAGAAAGTTGTGCATGGGAACAATAGCATTTCACGTGGAAAAATAAAATATCGGCACATGGTAGTGCAATAAACATGCACAACTTACTGCAATTTAATGGATACCTAAAATATGATACCGTGAGCAATAGATGCGTTAGCGTTTGGATCTATATTTTCCAGCCGAAATCGCATATCACTGTGACTTCTTATTGGTAGTAGGTTGCGATTTTAGTTTACAAATGGTGGCCTCCTTGAACACGTGTTATATCAAATCTGATGAAATAAAACCAATGTTAGATTTTAGGTATCAGTCCATAAATTTGGATTAAGAATTAAGTCGTTAATTTTTGCCGCTTCTATCATTTCTTTTAGTGGACTAGGGAATTATTCCGGGCCTACTTATATAAAATCGATACTAATGCACGTCTTTGAATAGTAGAATAAAGTGTTCGATGAAACAGTAAACGATTTGATTCTTCATTGTTTTTTGGCGTTATGTCGGCAAAAGCTTGGTCTATAGAATATTTCCCGCGTACATTTTTTTCAGGTCAAAGAAAATATTGACTTCTTGTCCTTCTCGATGGCGCAGCTGCATTTCAAGTTGGTGGATAGAGGCTTGTGTGTGGCTGCATGCTAATTGCGGCACGCGACGTTTCAGCATGCTATAGACCAAGCAAATCTAGAGAAAATCTAGCACGCTATCGAAACCGTTTTTTCTGCCGTGTATATTTCTTTACGAGGTTTGAGTAGTCCTATTTCACAATGAAGTGAACGTCTCTACGGCTGTAAGTAATAACAAATGGAGAAAAATGCCTTAATCCCCGCCTTAATGCCTTATTCACTGCCCCCTTAAAAGTACGGCTTTGGGAATATTTTTCCTCATTTGTTAGTCCTATTTCGTTGATAAATTGTTGGTAGATTTTAAAACGTATAATATAAAAATTTTTAATTCTAATTATTGATCCCAAGCAAAATTGAATAAAACTCCACTCTGTCGCGTGGTCCCAACCAATTTTGTGTAGGTACTTAAATGCCAGAACTGTGAGCTAATTGTAGCATGTAAAAGTGGTATAATTATTTGTTGTTGAATTGATGCATGTTCTTCATCAGAAACCAAGTATCTTAGAGTGATAATGGGTAGAAAATAAAAAAATCTTACAAAAAATTTAATGCACGGAGTGAGGTAAATAATTGGAAATAGGTTGTGGAACTAGACATGTGGCTACCACGTACGTGGCTACCGAAAGCTATAAAAATGTGCTTCCAAAATCGGTCAGGTAAATGGCACACTGAAACTCCAAAGTTTCATCGTTTTCATTTCTGGAAGCTCAAAGGCAGTTACTTCGTATGGATTCACTTAGCGCTTACGCTTTCACGGGAGTGAGTCAAGCGAAAGGTCAGCGGGCTAAGGCGCTTAGTTCCGCCTCTGACGCGCCTATGAAAATAATGCTTTAAGCCACCAAATGCGCCCATAGGGTTTCCGATGGTGCTTCACTCGTTCACTCGTCTAATAAGCAGTCGGAGGTGGTATAGATTCATCTTCGGGTCAGGTAGACCGATCGGATGACACTGAAACCTGTGTGAATGCCGAAATTCGGCGGCGATGGCATTCCGCCAAAGAATAAATGTATGTATGTACCATCAATCAGGGGAGGGAGCTACGGCCGTAATCTTAGGATTTAGGTCACAAATGACAAAGGTTTAATCGCTAACGATCTTAGCCTTGGGACACACAAAACATCCATGCTTTGAGTAGGATTCTAACCTGAGTACCACGGCCGGCAAGGAAATTGCAGCTCCTCTTTATGAGTATGAAAGTGGAAAGCGCAATGGTTAGTGCAGTTGCGATAATTTCCTTCGAGCATGGCAATGATTACTTGAACAGAGGTGGAATCACGGATTGGAATTATACTTAGCCGTTATACTAGGCTAGCAAGTGTGTTGATAATTGAAAATGTTTACTGGACCGCGAATCGAACCACGGACCATTGGCTTTCCGGGCCATTGCGCAGACCATATCTTTCCATTACCCTGGATTCGTGATCCCAATATTAGGAGGATGTGTAGAAGATATCAAGGATAGCACTCCTAAGGCGGGATTGGGTTTCAGTGAGATCTAGCCCCTACAGATCCTCTTAAAAAATTAGTCTTTGAGCTCAGGAATAATGGATAGCGTGAATGTACCGGCAAGCTAAAGGTCCATCATTTGATTTCTGGTTCAGTAAACCTTTTTCTTCTGGCAACTTTCTATACGACGTGGAAGGCGAGAGGAATCCATCACATTAATATTCCGACGACACGCGGCAAATAGACTCCATTGTGGATATTAAAGTTTTGATTACACAAGGACGTGATGAAATCCTCTGTATTAAAATATTACGGGGGTCAACTAATGCCACATTAAGACCTCCGTGCGAAGAATGCCCAAAAGAGTAAGTCGTTAGAAGAGTAATTAAATGGAGGAAGGGTGGAGAGATAACCGGCGTCGGCATTAGCCTACTGCTAACGAAAGGCGCCGAGGGCTCACGGTTTAACGTCCAAATCGACGGAAGGAGCACTGATCTCGGAACCCGCATGACTCAAGTGGAGAACGGATTACCAATGAAAACTCTCTACCACTGCCGGGATTAGAACCCGAGTCCTCGGGATGGAAGACCACTCTCTAGCCATCACACTCACCCGATCCCCCGGACCTGTGGGAGACTGGGAAAATTTAACGTTGGTAATGTGAAGAATGGTCCTCGATCTTGTGCAAGTTAGTTAAATTATATGTGCCCAAGGAAGGGGATCGTGGAGGGAAAGCTAAATTACCTTACATGCTGTATCCGTAATGGAAGCGTAGGAGTGGGGATAATGCTTAGGAAATCGGATCGTAAGGCATGTTAAGGAAAACTTAACTTTGTATTTTTCGCACTTTTATCTATAAACCCTACCGTGTGCAACGAAAGTATAGGAAAAGGCATATCATCATGGGATCGGTTAAATATTTTAGGAGAAATCTAGGAGACTGAAACATCGTTGTTCGGGAAATTATAGGCCGAGTAATTGACGCAAAGTATGGATTGAGAAAATCGAACGGTAGAGAAGAAAGACTTCTGGACATTATTAGAATTCTACCGGTGAAGGCTGGATTTTATGGATAGTATATTCTTTCCACACCTTTCTCTCATATATGTCTTTCAAATCCACACACTTCCTACCTTCAATTAATCTATCCAAACTATCCGTTCTTCTTCTCTCTCTATTTCGCATACCCAACTTTATTCCCTCCATCGTGTCTTTCAAAACACCTTTACATCTCAAAACCTCCAAATTCAAAAACGCTAATTCTATTTTTACCTTCTGTGTCAATTTTCATTATTGAGTGTGGTTATTAGTGGGGCCATTCACTTACTTTAAAAGCCGTAATCCAAGTTGGTATGTACTTACGGTAAATTCTAGGAAAAAAGGTAAACTAATAAATCGATAGCATTCTAGTAAGCAGTGATTTAGAAATCGAGTGCTGGTCTACAATAGATAAGCGGATGAAGATATCTCCATTGATCACGATATGGGGATGATGAAATATCTACTGAAATCATGGAATTGAGGAAAACTATAAGGAATGTACGGATAGTAAAGGAAATTAAAAATGATCTCCAAATTTTTCCCGGATTTTTTCTAAATTTTACGGATACAAATGTTGCGATACATATCTTTGGCGAAATTGAAGAATGATTAAAAATGATTCTATGAGGCCAAAGTAAGGAATTGAAAATAAATATGGGAAATCATTGAATGGAATATGGCGTGAATAAATGTGATGTCAATTGTTTTTTTTAATAAATACAATAACTTTAAGGCGTCGAGAATATTATAGATTTTATTCAAAAAGGCTAACTATTCCTCCATTCTTAAAGTGGAAAAAATGTACTTATGGTAAATGTTTCACGGGAAATCTTAATGGGATATAAATATAGTTTTCATTGCCTAGGACGCCTATGTTGGTTTTCATCTAACATACTTCATGCATTGTCATTAAAATTTTTCGAATTGCTTGATGATTTCTGCTCTTAGGTAATGCATTGCTGCGATTTCACATGCAAAATAAAGCACGGGTACGCATGAATTTCGATCTCATGACATGTAATTTTTTTTATTCACTTTAAAGGGAAAAGAAAAATGTAAAAATATCGGTAGTACACTATAATTTAACATATTTTGTAATCTGCTGCGTTTTCATGCTAGTTAAGGCTAACACATCCATTGTCAAGTAAAGTATTCTCTTCTAGAAAGAGTCATATATCATAGTGATGCACGAGAAAATTTCTCAGCCACTCTTTTAACTTTCTTTAAGAATAATCTCCACTCTACCATCAATAGTTGAGGCTATTGCTAAATATATGCTATGCTTTTGCTTTCGACCTCCTGCAGTATTCTAGCTGATTTTCTCATGAACCTTCACCAGCGCATTAGGTGGGCACTCAATTCTGGCCTTTACATCAAAGCCCGTCACACATCAACTTTGAAGCGTCGATTCCGTATTTTTTTGCCGTGGGCAATGCAATTGGCCTTGTTTGCCTTACACGAATCCCTTACACTTTTACATCAATCAACTTAGATGCTTAGAGATGTTGAAAACGAAAGTATCTGTAGATGTTGAACACGAAAAAGTATGCATCCCTTTTCAAGATATCCTGCGACTTGGATAGCTTCACATATGTCATATTTGACTTTAAAGTCCTTATCTGCACTCAAAAGTCGATTCAGACCGGGAGGAAAGGCACAAGGAGAGAAATGGAAGGGAGGTGCGAAAACCCGGGGTAGGTATTAGTATCTTAGGTATCTTAACGCCAAAGCGCCAAGTGGACTACGGCTTAACGTCCCATCCGACGGACGGAGTACTGCACTCGAATGCTCTCCACAGAGCACTCAAGTAGGTCCCGGTTTACGTATGAAAAATATCTTCCACGGCTGGGATTCGCACCCGGACTCAGGGTGAGAGGAGCAGCATTGTAATATTATATTAATACTAGCGTTTATTTAGCTGAAGCTATTCAAATAATAATCAAGCATATATGAAAAATGAAAAATCTAACTGTTGTAAAAATACTGATAAAACATATATAATTACATATTGTAAAACTTCCAAACTGACTCTTCCAACACCCTTTCCACTACCATATAATGTTGATATTATTTTGCCTCTAAGTTTAACGTAACCTTAACGGTTGCATTAATCAACCATTCTATTATTTTTATTAAAAAATACCACTATTTTTTAATTTTTAGTCCCTAGTTAGTTATTCAGAGGAGCCGACCGACAGGTGAGGTCATTTGCGCCAATTAGGATACTTGGGTAATTGGGTATGGTAGGAACATTTTAGGTAATGGTGGGAGGGTGGAGATAATCCCGGTGTCGGCATTAGCCTATAATTAACGATAGGCCCCAAGGAGACCTCGGCTTAACGTCCTATCCCACGGACGGAGTACTGAACCTGAAATGCCCTCCACTAGGCACTCAAGTAGGGACCGGTTTGTCACTGAAAAATCCACCACTGCCGTAAATCGAACCCGGGCCCTTTGGATAGGAGGCCAGTACTCTAGCCACCACACCAACCCGATCCCCTCTATTAATAATACCGAGTGCCGAGACCAGTGATTTATATGAGGACAATTCCTTATAAAAGAGTTAAGCCTGTGCCGATGTCTTTCTCATCGGAAGGTGGAAATTATAATCACTACACTAGCGCTCCCCCCATTTTGATGCCTATATGTATATAATATGTATGTCGTGTGTATTTTGTGAGGTCGTGTACTGCTGTCCCACTGTGGATTCACGCCGTTGGTTTCTTTGATTTGCAGTTTCTGGGAGACGCCTGTGATGCGGGAGGACCTCATCTCCAAGTACTCCACCTCATCTCATGTCCTGTGCTCGGTCACTACGGGTGAGTGAGTCAGCCGCAGTGCGCTGTTTCCCTCCTCGAAGCTGCGCTCTACGCCATCTGATAATTGCGTGTTGTGATCGCCCGAGATGGTAATATTTTTGACCTTGGTCTCTCGGGTGTTTTGCGGATATAAAGCGATCTGACATGCCTTTGCTCTTTACTTCTGGACTTTGGGCTGGTATACTGCACACAGTACTGGCCTCACTTCCCACAGGCTCGGGTTTGGAACCCAGAAGTTTCAGAGATTTTTCATTGCTATTCCAGTTCTCACTTGAGTGCTGTGTGAAGAGCACTTCGAGTGGGGATTAGAGCTAATGGGAAATGAGAGTAGTATAGTTTTTCTAATCTTTCACTTTACGTAAACCTTACGCAAACCTCTCCGCACTGCTGTTTTAAACTCTTATCGCGTTTAAAGGGATCGGGTTGGTGGGGTGACCAGAGTACTGGCTTCCCACCAATGGGGCCTGGTTCGAATCCCTGTTGGAGCTGATTACTTCATTGGTATACCGGTCCCCACTTCGGTGATGTGTGGAGTATACTAAGAGTGCAGAACTCCGTCAGTCGGTTGGGACATTATTCTAAGTCCGTGGTTGGGACGTTAAACCGTGGACCCCTTGGCGCCTTTAAGAGCAGACTTATACCGACGACGGTTGTTTCTCCACCATTATTCTGCTGTCTAGAGAGTTCCACCCTATACCCCATTAACTTCATATCTTAAATGGCATGAATGGCTTAAATGGCTTGAATATCCGAGCTTATCCCGAATAACTAACATGATCCCCAGCCAGAAAAAGAGAAGCCCAAGATTGTGATGATAATAAATTGTGACTTCTTTGATGGAGACAAGTTGGGTTTTGGAAAGTGGAGAGCAACTAGAAGTGCCATTATGTTAATGACAACATTTATAGAACGGAACATGCAGTACGATCATGATTTTTTGCGTGTATCTTGTTGATTCTGTAAAGTGATTGACTGAGTGGGCTGGAAGGGAAACAATATAATGTGTACTATGAGAATCGGTGGTGGATTAGCAAGATTGACGACTCATTCGAAACTTATTCCTGGATCTGATAGTATAGATTAGATTAGCACACGGAGAATCCGAGTGTGTAATTATAGAGGCGGTCGGCCGCTTTTCTGACTGCTCTTTCACTCATGTGGAAGAAGTGGTACGTCAGACGTGGAACGGAGAATAGCCAGGTCCACGATTGAGGTTAAACTGGGTGAGGTAGATAAAGCCGGTAGATTTGCGGATAACCAAGTTATAATAATGTTAGTGGTGATTGAACGTTGGCAACCGTCAACTTAGATCCATAGCGCCAGTAACGATGGGTGGGTAATTTGTTTGGGTTAATAATATTTATGGAAATTGTTGTGTTGTAGAATGAAATCTGGCACCAACATTATCATCCTTTTAAAAGTAAACTTTCAAACGTGCCAGTCATCAGGAGGAGTAGGAAAATTGATTAAATTTAATAGTATTCTACCAATAAGTTTTTATAGATTCAACCATTATTTCAGCGTCTGTGCGTCATATTCAAGGGTCTCTCTCGAGACTGTCAAGAAAGTACTCTGGGCCTTTGAAAATATCGCACAGACGTTGCAACCATAAAAAAACTTATTGATGGGAAAGTACGACGATGATGTAGAGGATCTGAGTCGTTTGAATGCGCACTTTTTCTATCCAGAAAACCGTTCAAATTATTACAAATGAATTATGATGGGAATTTGGAAATAACGCAATCGAGGCTTCCGATTTTCTTCAGCTTGTAGGATTTTCCCGATCCAATGAGCCTCATCTAGAGCCTCATCCAATGAGCCTCATCTCATTCTAGGTGTTAAAAAAATTACAGTTATCTACGGTGAACTATTTACTGATGATAGTGATCTACCTTTAGGTTAAAAAGATAACTCTCGTAACCATCTCGACTATTTGTCTGGCCGACGAAGTTTATTGCCAAGTTTAGTAACTAATTCATTTTATTTAAATAAATAATTCCATTCCCTCCTTTTAAATATAGCTAACCTTGTAGCGTCACTTTGTGTCTACGGGATTTCGGTATCAATGTCAATTTATGCCTATGGTATGGGTATATCTCATCCCAATTGATTCATTAGTGATTGAAATTATTTGTTCTATTGTTTGCTGTTTATAATGTATAGTTCATCCACTTAGAAAGGTGTTAGTACGGTTTAAATTAACTAAAAACTCCCGAGTTTCGTAGCGCAGTTCGAGAATGAACAATGCAGGGATTTAAAAGAAAGCCCTCCTTTACTTTGCGGGTGACATACTCATTCGCCAAGATAGCATTCCGGGAATACGGACCTGATACTCCGATATGATGTGAATATTGCTTTATTACTCACGAATGAGAGAAATAAGATGACTTGAAGTTATAGGAATTAGAAGTAATGATGTCGTCTATGGTAGTTAGGCCGATATCGTGCCGGCCTGGTTACTATCGGTCGTGGGTTCGAACCCTGCCTCGAGTGTTGTGTTCGTCTTGGGTTTTAGATTAGATTACATTGTGCAATATAGCCTACGCATTTGGAAAAGCTAAAAAATGAATTTTTCTACTGTAAAAATGTGATGGGTATGAGGTACGAGGCGTGAGATTACTCCTGAGATGTCTATTGAGTTTCTTAAGTAAACAAGAATCTGTTTGCAAAATTCGTCGATAAGCTGAATGAAGAAATCATGCCGTGGTTCGAAGGGATGATAACGAAACCGAGGACACTCAATATAGTTGAGAGAAACTAAGAAAGCGAAGGGTTTTTTAAGAATGTGATCGAATAGATGTTTGTTTTCGTGGTATTAAGAAATGCTTAATGTAGTTAATAGTTTCAGGCTTAACGCTGTGGAAATCTTTCATCGTAGGAATGAAGGATGAAATTGAAACACTGCAATTTCCACACACAGTTTTATTCTCCACGACCATGGTTTCGTTGCAAGGCAACATCATCCCCTGATGATGTTGCCTTGCAACGAAACCATGGTCGTGGAGAATAAAACTGTGTGTGGAAATTGCAGTGTTTCAATTTCATCCTTCATTCCTAAAATGCTTAATGGCTATGAAACCCATGCGTTAAGTAAAAACAATTAATTTTGGAGCCCAAGACATGTGCTCTGTCAGTTATATGAAGCAATACGTTAAAAACGTTTTTTGGCCTTCGATAACTAATGGCATATCTTAAAACGAGGCGTATGCGTCCTTGTTTTAAGTACTTCTAAAATTTGTGTCAGGATCGAAATGTGTGAAAAGTAATATACCAGAGAATTATTTTGCATGTAGTCAAATGGTGCTCAAATGTTCTCAATCGTCAACGGAAGCGTCCTAGCGTTCTGTGTAGTGTCGTTATGTTCAGTTTCTGGGGCAGCTATATCTATAAAATGTATGTAACGAAAATCAATTTGGTTGTGCGTTACTCCAGACACTAGTTTCCCTGCAATCTATGCTTTGTTTTAAATTATTTCATTCCATTCAAATTGATTCAAGGATTTTCAGACTCGATGAAAACTAACTTTCCAGTTTTTCCGTATTCGGAGCCTTGATTTGGATTTTCATTCATAAGAGTGGCTAGAATTCACCGAATAGACTCGACGGAGCTTATCGATGGAAGCGTTTTATTAATGAAATCATCGATTAGTGGCGATCACCAGATAGAGGGTCTACTCTTTGGCTTATCTCCAGCTATGGAGGCGATGTGCTGAATCCATCACTTAGTATTATTCTGACATCCCATTGAGCTTCCCTCGTATTCCTTTAGGTCAGAGGTCAGATTGCCTTTGCCACGCTTTCCTTTCAGCTTGCCCTCTTTTTTAACGTCGCTTCCGTCTTGTATTCTTGATAATATCTTTCAATTTCTTCTATCTCGACGGAAGTTAGCAGGAGATGAAAATGGTGGAAATCTTTGACCCTCACTTGGAAGTGGAAGAAGAATTTATTGCCTGATAGTGACGGAGATGAGTGGCAACAAATGGAGGTAGTGTCTTCAAATATAACAATGGAAGTTGTTTGTTGGGCGTAAATTCAACCAAATCGTGCTCAAGATCGCATAGCGGGCGTAATATCTACATACGGCCCAGGTGCGGCTGTTGATAATACGAGAGTTATATAATCCTTGTATTTTTGTTATTTTTTCACTGACGGTTCCCAGCTGTTAGTGGAGGAGATAAATTAACATTCGTATCTTGACAAATCTTGAGCGGTTTCAGAAAGGAAATGCCTGAGGTAATGGTCAAAGAGATATCGTTTCCCGATGAGCTGATATTACAAAAGGGACGTGGCATGAAATACTGAAGTGATTGGTTTTGGATGAATTCAACGCTTTCTTTTGTGTGTCAGTGACATGATAATGTATTTTTTCCTTATTCAAACAATGCAATAATAATATCCTCGCCTCTCCAATGTGCCATGATAAGCAGTCGGTAATTGTTTCTCAAAGTGGCCAAAAATACATTTATTTCTCAATTTATAATACTGTTTTCGATTCCATTTCAAGATGTTTGTCCAAGCATATTAGAGGTCGTGGATTTGTTTATTCTTTTGTTACAACTTCATGCACCTATATCTATATGGGTCATTCCACGCCAACTCGACCAGAGACTGTAAGACCTCGTTCCGACCTCGTGTTTTCTAGGGCGGTGATCACATACGGGAAGCAGTTGGCGAATAGCTCGGGAAAAGGAGTTTTAAGAGTATGTGCACGGTTGAATCCCTAATTATAGTTGACCAATTCAAGGCCTTTAAAACAAGTCCTTTTGCAAATCTGTAGCTTTACTAGTTTCAGAGATATGTCTTAAAATGTGTAGTAATTTTTGCAAAATTCGAATTTGCAACGTTGCAATTTCTCGTAAACGGTTGCGTGTTTTGCGTAACGGCTTGGGGGTTTTTGTTTTCTTATTAAATGGTGCCGATTTGCCAAGTTTGGTCAAAATCGATCACCCTAAGGGCAATCACCTGGTCGAATTGTCATGGAATGACCCATATATATAATACCTGTACCTGCCTGCCGACAAGCCATTGACTCAGGATGACTTGTGTGTAGTCTTTAAAGAAATATTTATAAGATTCATCCAGTAGACAGGTATACTTGCAGAGAGCGCTTGGACTTGGGCACAATCATCCATACACAAAGCAACTGTGTAATGAATCGAAACTGACGCAATGGTGAAAGCGGAAAAAATCAGAGCAACGCGGTGTTGAAATATCAGCAGCTGTTAGTTAACCGCATGAATTATTCCCGAAACACTTTTCTATCAATAGCCAACTGTCTGCTCTTCATAACTCCCTTCTTCCGTGCGCTGCTCGTAACCCCTTCCTCCCTTTGTCCTTTTCAACCCCGGTATTTTCTGCTCTGCGCGTATGGAGTCGTCACTGGAATGCCGAAACAGCTAGCAGGGGATACTGCACGCTGCGTAGGTACTTTTGTTAAAATTAAGCACTCGTTTTTAACTTATGGATGGACATAAGTCATAGTGAAAAATGCCAAGGGATCCACGGTTTGACATACCATCCGACGGACGGAATGCTGAACTTTAAGTACTCTCCGTACAGAACTCAAATTGTGAACGATATGCCGAATAAATCTCTCCCTTTACGAATCCGGTCCCTCAGGACGAGGGGCCAGCCAACACACCAACCGGATCCTCCTGAATCTGTCTGGACAGAGCATGTCTTATATGGTACATACATTCATCGATATGCGTGCAAAGCGGCAAAGGCTGATCGCATGGACTTTATAATGCGAGGAAATTTGTGGGGAAGGAATTAAGAGTGCGAAGGAAATAAAATTAAAACATGGGGATCTTCAACAAGCCAAAAAGTCCTGCTCGGTCAACTTTTTTGTGGCATGTTGTGTGGCGGGTGCAGCCTTAACAGATGAAGGGGATACGGAACGGAGGGGAAGTGGTGTTGTTGTGGTGACTAGAGTACTCCACAGGGTCCGGGTTTGAATACTGGCAGTAGTAGGTATTTTCATCGGTATACTGGTCCCTACTTGAGTCCTGTGCGGAGAGCACTTGAACCTCAGCACTGCTTATGTCGGAATCGACGTAAAACCGTGGAATACTAGGAGCGATTCGTTAAGTGTAGGCTAATTCCGACGTCGAGTTTCTCTCCATCCTTCCTTCATTCCCTGAAATATTTATGCCTCTACTCAACTTCCCACCTTAATGGCACAAAATTCCTATTATCTTGGTCGCCTCCCCCATTTACTATTGCCACTACGAAACAGAGGTATGATCTGCTCGACAGGGCAGCATTTGGAAAGGCTGCTCCACCTAACGTGAGTGTTGGCTGAGGGACTGTTTTACATGGTTCTTCGCATCCAACACTGCTTAGTGAAATTATTTTATAAATCTATTCAAAATTATACTGAGGGTTCAACGTGTGATAGGGTTATTTGGATGCTGATTTTAATCTATGGCGAAGGAAATATCATGATCATTCCCAGAACGTTAACTTCTTAGTAATCACGGTATTATATTTAGTTGAACCCACCGAGAGTGTTTGATCTTGAAATTAAAATATTCCTAATATTTACAGGTATAACCGTTTTGTCTTTGTATATTTCCTTTTCAGATGCATAGTATTCATTTTTGATCATACTTTCAGATTAATGCGTTGGATATCAAATGAAACGTGCCTTACGTGTTTGACCAAGTGGCTTTCTCCCTTTATACTAATAACGCATACCTATGTTCTCGCCTTCCCTTTTCCTTAGTTATTTCGCTGCACCTTCCTCCTAAGGGAGTGTGGAAGGTCTGAAGAAGACAATTTTTTTCCCCCGCTCTCCTCCTTCCCCTATAATAAATTGACAACTTTGTGATTTTCCAGAAAACTCTCCTCCCTTTTTCTTTGCGGTTCCTCGAAACCTAATCGTCGAAGAGTAATCAAGGCTCTACTCTGACTCTTTCTGATCTTCCTTTCCTGCGAAATTAATCCATGGGAGTGGTGTGAATCACTCATAGATCCGCGTTTAAAAAAAAGTGTTATCAGTTCCTGTCACATATTTCATACAATGTTCCATTTTTTGTGTGCAAAAAATTAATGTCAATGGCTGCCGTTTACTCTATAAACCCGATAACGTAATGAAAAATCTGTTTTCATTTGACCGTCGTCCGCCTTCTTGCTACTTTTTCAAGTTTACTCCCAACTGGTTAGTCTTAGATGGTCGAGTTGCAAAATGGCTTGGGTATTTACTATCATTTGATGTTTTTCTCCGGTCAACCGATTATAATTAGTAATTTCTGGTGCTCCACCAGTCAAGTGATATTGCTGGAAAATTGCTTCTTCCATTCTTCGTTCTCAAAAATCTTTTCATTCCCTAATTCCCTCTTCACTTTCCTTCACATTCATTTCCCTCTTCATTACACCTTCTGCCTTTCACCATCCCACCAAAATACCCATTTTATTCCTCCCTCTCTTCTATCGCTCATTCGAATGTTCCTCTTCCCGCATGCCTACCACAGATCATTCTTCACCGCCGTTCATACCTTATCACATTTAATCCTTACTTCCATCCACGGAGCCACTCATTTGCATCTTTTCTTATCTGCTACGCTTTCTCCTTTTTTACAACCGCGTCTCAAAAACCTCCAAGACTTCTCGTCCGTCATCCTCTCATTTTTAGCGTTCTATCTGTCCACAGCCCACCCTCCAACTGTGATGAAACCACATTGCCTGTCTAGCTCTTTATGGCGTTTTTTGAGCAACTTTGTTCAATATTCCTTGAGAATGCTATCCCCTGTCAATAAATACCCATTTTCTGAAGGTATTCTCCTCCTAATATCTTATACTAATATAATACATAAGACCTTATCTTTAAAAGTACAAGGTATTGTAATGTGTAAAAGTACAATGTAGTGTATTGTACAATGAATTGTAATGAGCATGGATTTTTAATATACTAAATAATTAACTCTTTCTGGCTGTATGGTTAAGCATTTTAGATATAAAAGTAGCTGTCACTGCTCCACGTGTGGCTAATCGATATTTTTTTCTTCTATAATTTAGGTTACTTTGTCTACGACTTCATAGACATGGCAGTCAACCATAGGAAGAGGAGCAGCTATGAGTTGATGTTTCATCATGTGATAGTAAGAAACTGAAAATCTTTACATTTATTGATCACAGTTTTTGTCTGAAGAATCATGTTGTAATTGATGGAGTGCGGGCCATGGTGTAAAGGGTTTGCTTGTTGACGGGGCTTCTTGGATCCTGATTGGGGTGAAACCTCTTTAATCCCACTCAGTCGGTAGGAATCGGATTAATTTGGTGGCTAGAGTGCTCTTGGTCTTCATCTGGTTGCTCTTCATCCAAAGGGCTGATTGTAAATCCCGAAAGTGGTATTTTTTCAGTGGTATACCGACCACTGCTTGAGTGCTTTACGGAGAGCACTTCAACTTGGATCCCTTCTTTAAGAGCGGGCTAATGCCAACGCCGGGTTTCTCTTCACCCTCCCCACACCTTCCTCTTCCCAAATACCCACTAATGGCCTCGATGGCCGTAGTTGTCTGTGCATCTACTGTCTGCGTATCTCCTGTCTCCTACAATTCTGTCTGCGAGTTTTTCTCGTTTTTGATAGGTCTGGAAAAGATGGTGCCTTTACCCCAACTTCAGATGAGTTCGACGTCGTTCCGGATCAACAAATATATATATTTATTTTCCACAACAAAACAGCACCTATGGCCTTTTACATCTGGGTATTTAACAAGTAACAACGGACGAGCACACACATCCATGTCCCGAGTGGTGACTTAACCAAGCCGCCACCGGGGCCGACAAATACATGAAAATGTCCTACACAGATGTGAATTATATACATTAATTGTTCTGAGTTAAAAGGAACCCTCACTTCTTCTTCTCAGAAAGATTTGAAAACAAACCTTTCGAATGTACGTTACTCTTTTTTTCTCTTTCCAAATTCAGTCCTTCGCTAAGGTACCAGCGTAAAACTAATTCCTTCGCCAAATCCTGGCTCCTAGAATCATTTTCAGCCATTTTATTTAAAGATTTATATCATGTCCTGGAAAATATTGAATGCGTGAAAATTGTTGTTTTTTTGCTTCATTTCTTTTTCCACTGAACCATAAGGTGTAAGTTGGCTTTCAGCTACCTGAAATGCACCGCATTGTTGCCCCTGTCGCTCAACGAAGTCTCCTGTAGAGTCAATGGAAATGCACACCTAGCCTCTCTCTATTGCTACGTGTTCGGAATATTAATCGAAGTTTGCCAAAGCAAAAAATGAAGTAATGTATACAAGACTTAGAATGTGCGAATCAAGGACGATTAAAATTGGTGCTGTGGATTATTGGCAATCATTCGTCAACGTCCCCAACCCTACTCACGTCAATGTTTCCTTTTCTCTCTCGTGTAACCGTTCGCTGCTTTTCTGCTCTCCTTTACTCAGCTAGAAGCGAATGTAGTCGCAAATTGATCTGCCGGGAGGCCTTGCTCACCTTCACATTAAGTCGAGGATCATATCATCACCGGCGATGGAAAAAAATCAAATGATATCGAAGGAGTCGGATCGTTACCGGTTCCATTTTTAATTACACACCTGTTTCTACGAACAGGTTTCCGAAAGATCATATTCGAGAAAAGTTATTTTTGCATTCATCCCGAATAAATTCCCTCGCCAGTAGTTCATCCGTCCGATTTGATGTTTGTGTGGTGTTCGTCAATCCTCAAAGGCTGAATAGGGAATCGTCCAACGTGGGTCCATCATAATAAAATACCGGGGCGTCTACCGCGAGATCTACCCCGTTCATTTTAGCCCCTGATTTTCGGGCGAGGAAAATTATACGGCCTTGAATTTCTGCAAGAAATCGTCAAATTGTGTATCATACACTGCACTCTAGGTGTAAAATGTTCTCCCAAGATGTCTCAGAACAAAATAGGTCATCATTGTACCCACATCTGAGGAGGAATGTGATCTTCGGGACATTGCCATTGAGTTCATACCGCTGAACCCAAGTAAATGGTGATGTGTTACGAACAATAGTCAGTAATAAATTTAACCGTTATCTATCATTGGCTGCTGCTAGAATTCGCGGAGAAATCAGAAAATTAACCCTTCAGTATTCACTCTTTTTGTTAATTATCCTATTAGTCTGTAACTCGTGTCATTCGCGTGCTTGCTATTAGGATATCTCACTGTATCATCATCCAATTGTTTAGCCTCTACTCCGGGCTTCACATTTTGCATTTGTACCGAATCCTCTGGAGACCAAGCGAGCGCAGGCGTTCCACTTTTCATGCAACGACCTCGGTCATCCGCGGGGCGGCATCAATAAATTTCAGATTATCATCGTCGGTCGCACAAGCGCCGGTCGGCGTTCGCACGCATTCGTGTGCCTGGAACGCCCTTCTGTAAATAATGCTGCCGTTTGATTCCTCCAATCCCATCCCCTTTCGTAGGTGGGGAGGATCCGCGCCTCCATGTGTCGACCTTTGGGTTGGAGGGTGCTTGTCTTCCAAATCATCCCTTTCTCGTCGGTAATTCGAGCTACCACACACAATATATTCCTCTCCTGGTTTTATTCATATATCTACTGAGAATGAGAAATGTACGTATTTCACTGGTCTTCAAGTCTGGAAAATTTCGTCTAGGATCAGTAGAGGTCCTCAAAAAGTCGCGTAATTTAGGGATAAAGCCGAGGAAAATGCTTTAGTGTGAGCATGGAATGCATATTTTGCAATAAGAAAACCAGTGTATACAAGTTAATTAGCACCTACTGTTTTAACCGTTTCCCAAATTTCCCAAACGAAACTGAAGAAAATGCTGTAATGGGAATGTCAAACATTATCATTTTCACAACTTGTAAGAATAGTATTGCTAAGCACGAGAAAAGGGATTTTTTTTTAACTCTTCATTAAACCTGGGTGAAAAATCCCCAGCAAAATCTCTCCTGTTTCTAAAATGTGTTTGAAGTGAATATAACTTACCGCTGAAGAGATCGTGGGTTTTGAAGAACCACCCAGGGTAAATTACTGGAAACATAATTAAGTTGCTTTTTCATTTATTCTGTGATAGAGGTGCCAGATTTTAGTACACTAGTTGTAATGGTCAGTACTCATGGTGTAAATGGGTGGTGTGATAAAAAAATAATGGAAATAACTTTGCAATGTTTTCTTCGATTGAAATGGCAGAGTGCATCAGGGGTTCCTTCCATATGGTCGTACGGTCAATAAGGAATGTTACCTGGAAGTTACGTGCTGTTTGCGTAAAGCAATCTGACAAAAACGCCCAGAATTGTGGCAAAACAACTCATGGAAATAGCACCACGATAATGCTCCTGCTCACACCTCACTGCTTGTTTGTGATTTTTTGGTAAAAAAACAAACCGTTATGTTGCCTCAGTCACCGTTTATGCCGGACATGGCCCCCTGTGACTTCTTTCTATTCCCGAGGCTGAAGAGAGCCATGAAAGGACTACCTTTTGTCACCATTGATGAGATAAACAGAGAATCGCCGAAGGAGCTGAACTCCATACTGAAAAGTGAGTTCCGGAAGTGCTTCCAAGATTGAAAAAGAAACGCTGGCTTAAGTGTATTATATCCGAGGGGGATTACTTTGAAGAAGACTAAATTGAAACTGATTAATAAATAAATATTATTCGAGAAAACAAAAATTCCCTTGCATAGGTTTGCTACAAGGAAGCAGCATCTGGTAGGGACAGTGAAAAGGGACAATGGCCAGTTACCCTCACATTTCTTCCAGGACAGTTACATAACTCATGGCATGAATCAAGATCCCATGCAAAGAAAAACATTGCCTTCCTTGGAACTGAATTAGAGTATTCTTACGAGGTTTACAAACCACATTTGAATTTTATTCCATTGTTTTCAAAGTAAAGCCTGAAATTTTCGTCAAATCCTTTCCAGGCAAAAAATATTGTGTAATCAGAGATTCTTTAGCAATTTGCTACTTTTAATACAGGAAAATGGATTTTTGAAACAAAAAATCTAGTTTTCCTGCCAGTTACTTTTGCTCCAACTTTCCAATGCTGAACTCTTATGAGTTGAGTCTAATCCACATTCTGTTAATCATTCCAAATAATTATTCAAATTATGATAGAACTAGTCTTCCTCAACAGTGGTATTTATTTTCCATGATACTACTGTGACTTTTTAGAATTTGAAAGTAACCACTGTTACTGAAATTATTTATAGATTACAGAATGGAGTTACTCAGTACCTTATTAGCTGTCATTCCTGACGAAGACATCTAAGAAAGTGAGCAGTTGATTGGTGAAAGTTGTTTGAGTTATCCACTAGGTCAAATCCTTCTTGGCTCCAACATTTTGATATACTAGTCATCCATCATCCTCAAGACTGAGTGTCGAGTGTGTCAAAATGGTCAGTATATGACGTGTAGATTGTCATAGAATGATATTGCTGAGAAGCATAATTTTCCCTATTACCCAATGGGAGAGGACAGTGATTTTCCTGGTCATCGTCGCTACATTAATGCTATGTTTGGTGCAAGTCTTCATCTCTCCATCTCCTCTATTATCTAATCTCTTACTTTGCACAAAATTCTTCTCCTTTACACCCTTCACTGGCTAATCCATGCATATGAGACCTTTCTTTCCCATTGTTTCTATTAAGCTTTCCCTTGATGCCTGTCATTGTCAGGCAATCAAGTCTCAAATATGGCTGATTGGGGTACCCCATCTTCTTTTGAGATATTTCCTCATAATTTCTTTCCTTCCGCTCTTCTTACAACTTCTTCATTGGTCACTCGGTCTATTCATTACATCTTCATCATTCTTCTATTGCACCAAATTTCAAGTCTAGTCTTTACTGTGGCTGTCATCATCCATGAATCTTTGTCATAAAGAATCACACTCCAGATGTTCGTTCTAATGAAGCATTTCCTCCATTTAAAGCTACATTTCCAGCTGTAAGTATTTGTCTTTAGGTAGAATACTCTTATATGTACCCTATTTTACATTCTATTTCCTTCTTGCTTCATCCCCAATCGTAATTCTGCCCCTATTATAGCCGTGGTCTCAAGCTTTTGTTTCTTGAGTTTAGCATTGGTCTTGGCCTCTTCTCTTCTGTAGCATATGATTACTCTAAGTTTTTATTTTTTTATGTGCTTTGTAGGCCTTCACCAGCTATACTGACCTTCAAGTAGAACAATGACAGGTTAGCTGGTGTAATGCATACATTTTTTAGCTTTTTTTAAATTTTCTTATCGAAATGAAAACTTCTCTCAGCAATTTTTACTTAAGATCTGAATTAAAATTTAAATAATATACTTCTATTTCTATCAGGTACTAAAATTCATGCTTAGCACCTTAGGTTGCATTTTTTGGCTTCCTTATGTCAAAGAAATAATGTTGATTTGTTGAATTGTTATTACACTCTCTTATGTAGTGGACAAAATTTGATTACTACCTACTTTCAAGATACATATGTGTATAACTTGCAAACTAGTTTGGACATATAGAGTTTCACATACATACAATCTAGATTGAATACATTTCCTTGAAGTGGAGCCGCAAGGTCAGAGTCATGTCATAAGCTGAGGTTTTTCAAGTTTTTAGGTTTCATAGAAAAAAAGAGGATTCATAGGGTAAGTTAATGTTTTTACTCACCACATATCCTTCGAAAACCTACTAAAACTTCGTAACAGACATGCAACTCCTGTGTGTACATTTTACAGATATCACATGCTATAATCTTTGTCAGCTATTGTTATCATTTGTTTTGACAGCTAAATTACTATAAAATGCCCAAAATTAATCAAAGAAATATGTGCTTTTAGAAACGCACATTGTATCCTTCTTTATCTTCAGTCTCATGCCTTTAATATAGTATTTACACTTGCTAACTTTATCTTGAAGCTTTATAACAAAGTATTCCTTGAGAGTACTGTACATACATTTAACTACCCACTTATACCATGATAAAATGTTTTCTTGCTTCACAAATCCAAGCAGAGTGAAGATACATCAGAAAAATTCATTTGCACTTGAAGAGGAATGGCTATAAATGTTATTTACTGGAATTCCATAATGTCTGAAGGAAAGTTTATAAGAAGAAAAAGTCTTCCTTAAAGAATAAATGAAGTGCATGACAAAGGACAAAACAAGTGGACAAAAATTGTCAGGTCTACAACCTTTGAAATTACAATTAATACATTGTCAGCATTAAAAAAATCTCTGAAGTGTGTCTGTTTGGTAGAACCCCTTCCTTAATGACTTAATTCCACATTTAGTTAACTTCTTATAAGAGAAGATACTGCCATACCATGGTAATAGAACTATGTAGAATAATAGCATCATTAGAATTTTTTATTTACAAATAGTTTTCAGTAATATTCCTACAGTCTCTTAATTCTTAAGGTTGCAGGTAAAAGTTATTTAGATTAAATGTACCATGTACAGATTGATTTTGTAGTTTATTTGATTTGTATAGTATTTGATTTCCCATGTACTGATGGTAGCTGTACCTACTAGAATTGTTCTTGACCAAACCAGGATATAATTCTGCATTTACATTGATGAAAACACAGTCATAAATTATGGATTTTCTGGATAATGTAGTAACAACTCTCAGCATATCCTGATAGTATGTAGAATTCATTTCTTGTCGAATTCATTGATGCATTTTAAAACTAGGAAAACATATGAAGATGGCAATGAAAGAATAATTTTGTGTGTCCATTTTCTCAATCCATTAGAGTGCTGTTCCATTTCAAAGGATTACCAATATGATCTTAATCAATGCTCAGTGCTATAAATATATAATGAAGAAGTTATCATTGTGGAAATCTGTCAAAAATTCACCAGTTTTGGTACTAATTACAATGGTGTTTTTTTATATATTTTCATTGCCTCTTGCTTTTGTATTTCCAGAACAGGTTATAGCCAAGATATTTGGAGAATCCCCACAGATGGGGGTCATGAGATGTTTCCTTCGTATTGTCTTTCATCAGGATCTGTAATCATATTCATCTAGATTTCTCCTCACTTTCAGTTATGAACTTGTAACTCAGCAAATGGATAGTAACTAATTTGTTTCAAATCAATGTAAAGCACCATTTGAATAATTTACATCACAGTATCATAAGTAGTTAATTTCTCTCTGTAATTAGTACTGATACTTTTTTTCTGCAGTCCACCATCTGCTTTGGTCTCTGTGTCAATACCCGCTACTACCTTGGATATGGCCTGGTGGCTCTGCTAGTTGAGGTGAACAGTGTCTTCCTTCACATACGGCAACTGATGCTGGTCCAAGGTGTGCCCTCCAAGGATCACATTCTCTATCGCATCAACACCTCACTCAATCTTGGTAAGTGTCAAAAGCAGAATTTTCACGGAGAAAAAATCAATCACCTTCATCTGAATTCGAACCAGAATTTGTCCCAGGTGCTTCAGTCAGTTAAGCCACCAAGACATCTTCCTCCCTGTGGATTTCTAAAGGTTTTAAAGGAACAAGATGTTAAAGAAACTGCCATGCATACAATGTCACGTAACTGCCACAATTGTGTGCACTGCACCATGAGGTTAAAGTCAACTCTAAGCACTAAGGTGCCTCCTTACAACAAATTTAAGTATTGGGAACTAGCTACAAAAAACCTTAGTGGAGTTACCTGCTGACATGCACCTTAGCAGAATTTCTATGGAGAAATTCTGCTAAGAAATTCTCAGGGGATCTGGGTTCGAATCCTCATCAAAGTGAATGATTTTTCCCTCACTATATATTCTGCTTTTGCGTATATTAGTAGGTAACTCCATCAAGGTTTTCGCAGCTCATTTGCAATTCTTAAATATTGTAGCTTTCCTTGCAATTGTCTGTAAAACTTGTAATCATTAAAAATAATGAGGGAATTTTGAAAAAACAGTTTTTAACAGTCTCTCTAAGTGAAAAGAAAGTTTCACTGTTGCACTCAATGGTTTGTAGCATAATATGGGAATTCATGGCCACATAAAGAAACAGAGTTACGTATATTTCCACTCAAATTTATTTAGGTACAATTAGTTTCAATGCATAGGCATCATCCTCAGGTACCTAAAGATGATGCCTATGTATTGAAGCTATTTGTTCCGAAATAAATTTGAGTGGAAAATATTTAATTTTTTTCTTTATATGAAAGTTTCCCAGCTGTGCTCTTTAGGGATGTTATGGAGATTTGTGTCAGCTTCAGTAATGCTTGCAGTGCTTCAGTTGTGTTCTGGCAAATTTTTTCTCTTATTTGTCCATTTAGTTGCAGGGGCGGATCCAGAGATCAGGTTTGGTGTGGGGGTCACCAGTTTTGTCCTCATTTCCTCCTCCCTTTCAATGAAAAGACAGTCTATCAATATGTGTTATTGAAATCATTTGGAGGATCACACCCCCCTTCTCCCCGGATCCAACTCTGTATATGTAGTTGTCTTGATATGGATGCATTCATATATGTAATTCATGCATATTCCTGCAGTTCATGAATTTCCAAACACAATCAGTGATGTCAGTTCAGTATCCTACCGATGTTAAATTGGTGCTAAAAAATTGGTTTCTTCAACAGGTTATTGATTGGAAATGTCCAGCAATTGATATCAACTGAGAGTTGATGTGATGTGACTTGATGTGAGAGAGACTTGATGTGAGAACAAAAGGCAATGCATTACGGCACCATTGAAGTATTCTACAATGTCTTCAAGTTATGAAATGCTTATGATGAAGACATTGCATCAACAAACTTATCTGAAATTGAAGTGTTTGGCCAAAAAATTTGGGTCTGCTGGATGCCTCCTCAATGACTTTCCAGTTCAATCATTTCTCAAAGTGTTAATTAGAAACCCTCATTTGCATTAAACTTAAGTTCTGTGAAGTTTATTTTTCATGAAGTTCATAGAAATCATCCAAAAGTCATGCATTATTATTATCACCCTTACCTCAGGTCAGCAAGAAATTTTTATCTTATGAGAATAGTTGTTTTTAAAGAATCAATGTATGCCCTGTTATAGAAACTCATATTCATTAAAGCCTGCTCAAAGAATGCAGGACACTAACTATGCTCTTTTTGGTTCTAGTTATGCTAGCCAGATAATCGCCTACTATGCCTTAATACTTTCTGGCATGCTGTGGGAGAGTTAAATTAAACTGCATATGTAGAGAATGAGTCAAATGAAGAGAGATAAGACTCTTCAAGGCAAGTGTCTTAAGGAAGAAAGAAAATGTTTTTAAAAAATATCATGGTGTTGTTGAGTATATTAGCAAGAAAAAATTTTCATTTTTGTTCATAGAAAATGTTTGGTGCCAGTTAACACTTCTTAGTAAATAAAACTTCTTTTTTGACAGTATCACCTTGTATTTTTATGTTTATGGTTTCTCCTGTTTACGGCTTTGCACCAGTCTTCGAGTAGACAAACATATTTCTTTGTTATTTAATACTTCCCATTTTTAAATGTATTCATCAGTCAAAATTTGATTTCACACTTAATAGTATTTCAGTCATTTAAGTAATTTTGATTTGGCTGCTATAGAATTACTAATCATTACACAATCACCCGAAATATTAGGGTATAGTTACATCCTGTGTAAATTAGTATCTTATGATGTCCATCATTTGTGACTTTTAATTTATTTCATATTTCTCTCTGTTCTAGCCACTTTCGTCATATTTCGAATTGTGACCCTTGGCTGGATGACTAGGTGGCTTATCCTTCATAGAGAAGAGCTCACTGCTGGGACATTCAATTTGGGAATATTATGTAAGAATGCTTTTGGCTAATCTTAAATTCTAACCCTTTTACTTTTGTACAACTAGTTTTAATGCAGAGGTGTCATCCTCATATGTAAGGATGATGCCTATGCGTAAAACTATTTGTTCTACTACTCTAAATTCTACTCATATATCATAATGTGCTGAAAATCAGTGTCCAAAAGTGAATGAAACTATTTGATCTGAGGAAAATTGGCAACAAGTATTGTGGTGCCTTTTCGACTCACTATTCCTTGCTTAACAAGAAAATATATAAGCAAGACCCTATTCTTGAGGGAGTTAAAATTTTTTGATCATAGTTCGTGGCACCCGAACATGGGATGGGACAACATGCCTGCATAATGTTCCTTTGTTTTGGTCTAAAACATGGGTTGGCAAATACGGCTCGTGAGCCGCAAGTGGGTCTTCCGGTAGGTAAATATGGATTGGAAGTAGAAAACTATTGTAGTTTCATTTAAATAGCATATGTTGAAATTTGTAAATGAAACTAATGTAGTTTTAATGGCTGATTCTGACAAAATCATGTTTATATGAAATAGAGTCATTCCATTTTAAATCGACCAATTTTTCGAAAAAATGGCACCTCACCTTCTCAGATTTAAACGAAATTCGGCTCGCAGGTAGTGCCTTGTGACCCATAATCTGTTGACTAAATTCACAGAAAAAATTATGCCCCTGAGTTATAGGCAAATGTACATTACTCGGACGCTTGATAAATGTCATTTTATGCTAAATTTGTACGAGCTCCAGCAAACTTACTTTGCTTAGCAGAAATATAAAAAAGGTATCAATGGAAAGGAAAAAGTCTATACTTGATACTAATGATCTTGAACATCCCATTCCACAAAAGAGGACATTCTATTAGTTGGGCACGATGAAGGTGTTGTGAATTCATACACCATGATACAATATAATACAACAAACCTTGTTTCCCTTAGGCATGTATAGCAGGTCCACTCCATTGATACATAATCATAGAGGACTTAAGGCAGTTGATGAGTTCATGCCCCACCTATTTCAACCTCGAAAACATTGTACCACCACACATTACCATTCCACCTCTTCTACAAGATATCAGTGACCCTATAAACATTCTCTGCTCGTTTTCATACCATTCTTAACTTGATTACATCATTGTTTATGGAATTCCTGCATTATTCAGGCCCTTCGCTTGTGGCTCTCAAGCGTTGTATTTTACACAAATTCCAATCCCTATATCTATCCAACCCCTGAAAAACACAACTCAATTCTTTTTTTCTTGAAAGAATACCTTTAGAAATTGCTAAATCAGTACTCACCTGATTTTTAAAACCTGTGCCACATAGATTCTTTTAACTCCAAAAAAAACATTTTTTGCCAAATTTCTAAGGTTCTTGGGATTTTTCCTCTGAGAAGGTATGTTAAAATCTACATTTTACTTTTTAATCATACACTACACACACGTGAGTATTAACACAAGAAAAATTAGCCTGTTACTTTAAGTCAATCTGGGTTTATTTATTGCCCAAAGTTACAAAAAAACATCATTTTGAAATTTGACTTAGAGCAGTTGAAGAAGCATTAAAACTTGCACAAAGTCAACATTCAAGATCAATAGTATCAAGTATAGGCTTTTTCCTTTCCATTGATACCTTTTTTTATATTTCTGCTAAGTAAAATAAGTTTGCTGGAGCTCGTACAAATTTAGCATAAAATGACGTTTATCAAGCGTCTGAGTAATGTACATTTGCCTATAACTCAGGGGCAAAATTTTTTCTCTGAATTTAGTCAACGGATTATGGGTCACTAGGGTAGGCACTACCTGCGGGCCAAATTTCATTGAAATCTGAGATGGCAGGGCAACGACCATTTGTTGATTTAAAATGGAATGACCCAACAGTATTTACAAAAGAGACATGTAAATTGTCTCAGCAAATGCTACCTCACTGCTCATACTAAACCTATGAAAAGCATCTCTTGAGTTGTTTTTATTCTAATAGAGATTTAAGTAATAATATTACTTTTTATAATTTTAACTTAGTTTTAATTGCTTTTAAACATATATTATGGTTCTAGAAAAAATGTAAGGGATAGTTTTGGCTCTTCTGTCGCAGAATCTTGCCAACCCCTGGTCTTAAAGCATACATTTTTATTTATTTTTGAATTTTTTATTGATGTTGGAACATGCCAGCAATGTTTGTGTGGTTTATTGTGTACCATTTTCTGGGAGTTATTTTTTACACCTGTCATCATGAAGATGAGGCTTGAAATTTTTATTGTATTGCCTGGGAACAACATAACAAGTATAACCATTTCTTTTATAAGTATAACCTGGTCTATGATATTCTATTCCAAACTCCAGCAGCAGCATAAGGGTGAAAAAATATCACTTATCAGTTAGTGGAGTAATATTGAATGTTAAAGATTAATCTGGTGAGGACCAAGTCACTTTTGATCACAAACCAGCAGTTCCTCTTAAATTTCACATATAAATGTAAGAGTGGCGTGACTCTCTGGTGAGTCAGTCCCCTATTGGTGATGGTGATGCGACCCACTGGTGACTTACACTGCCTTGTGGGCTGATTCTGATGTGACCCACTGGTGGGTTGTGCTGGGTTGAATGTGGTTTAGAATTATTTTAGATAAAGTAATTTAATTTTAAAATGGGTTAACATGTTATATGCAGTGCTGTGTTGAATGTGTTAACCTATTTTATTATTTTTTATTATATTATTATTTTACTATTTTACGCAGTGCTCACTATTTTTTTTCTGGTTTTTGAGGTGACTGATTTTTTTTAAAGATTCTTAGTGTATAACCACGAAAAACAATAGGCCAATCAACTAGTATACTATAAAATTAAAATTAAGCTTTAAAATTGAGTTTTTATTTTGAATGTCAATCGTAGTCTGCCACCACCCGTTAGCACCACTTGGTTGTTGTGTGTGGTTGCATACCCTCCCATATAGTCCGTTTCAAAGTGTCTTCCATTAATCCTTGTTTTTTGCATCAAAATATGTGTGGACTTCCTTATTTTTGGTCATAATTTTTTAATTAAAAATCATTTTTATAAATGTTCAGGCAGTGTACATCCTTCATCAATTCCTTCTGAAATCCACGACCTCACAGCTTCCAGCCTACAGACCACCGAATCCTTAGCAATAATTCATTACCTAATATTTTTCCGTGAATGCCATCTCCTGCATCTCTTACCTTCATGAATCATGTATTCAGTTTTATATATTATCACAGTGAGATTCGCTTATTCACTTTTTAGGATATTTCATGTTCCTCTGACATTTTATATAACCTTACTTATATAACATTTGTTGGTTCTCCTGACTCAAGGCATTCTTTGAACAGAAAAATATTTTATGATCTAAAGCTGTTCGCTGAAACTTTATTTAAAGCTATTTAGCACTTTTAAAATATTTTAATCAGTGCGGGAATATTTTATAAATGTAAATGAAAAAGTAAATGCAAGAATGAAAATACCTAAATGTTTGAAAGAGAAAAACACGTTAAACAGATGCTGTAAGGCAAGTCATACTTACAAACATTTTCATTCAAATATGTATAAATGTAACTTTTATTCTTACTACAGTTACAAGAATTGGATTTTGACCTAAATACTACAATGTAAACTATTGGTTTCACTAGAATAAGAAATAAAATAAAAATGTTAAATATGCACCTGGGGTACATACTTGCCTAAAATGTCATAAGTGATATAGTAAAGCCAATACAGAAATAAAAATAGCCCAAAAAAGTTATATGTAATAAGTAAAATAATAATATCAATAAGCCACAAAACGACCAGGATATAGACAAGTAGAACCAAATTATATTCAATTACCCACATAAAATTATCAAATCATATCCTACTATGTATTAACAAAAAAATCCTCAAAATTTAATTTGCAAAATACACAATAACATGAGTGACAATTAGCATTTGAAATGCACTCAATATTTTCATGAAAGTCCACAAAACACGGCTTGAAACAAATAGGTGGGCATCCCTCACAGGCAGGGCAAAAATACTTAGTATCCTTCCTGAACCCTGTAGATGTGCAATGTGCGCAACATTATTGAGGGACACGTTTCTGGCTTTTGTCAATATCGTAAGTCTTCGGGAAGTGCATAGATAATCCAAGGGCCCTAGAGGGTAAACTGGAGGAGGAATGAGGAATTGGTTCAAAGTAGGAAGGACTGAGGAGGGTTCCAATTATGGAGAGTCGGAAGTCATCATGCAGGACTTTGTCACCCCTTGAATAAACCTTTAAATACCATGGCATTTGCTATTAGACCATTGAAGTTTGATCTTTTAAGTCTGAATAAAAGGTTTGCCATGAAACATAATGTAGTTGTTAAGAAATATTTCCTTTATTTAGAGATGCACCTTATATTTCAGGTGAACATAAGAAAATTATCTTGTGAACTGTATTTCCCCTTAAGTTTCCTACAGTTCAATGGGTGGAAAATCAAAAATTTACCAATCAAGCATTGAGTAGGTATGGTTCCATTTTTTTAAAATATAGCTGGCAGCAGCGTAGGTCAAAGGCAATAGGAGGTTTTTCAATAGAGGTAAAAAGCAGGATTAAAAGACTGTGGCAAGGTTCATTAATGAACAGTCAATCACAGCAAATTTGGAATACTTTATATCCATGCTAATGTAATAGAACTTTTCCTCTTAGAGATTCATTCAAATGCTCCAATTTTTCCATCCCTCTATGAAGAACTTTATGTTTAAATTCAACAATCATGCAAAAATTTACAAGGAAAGAATTGGTATTTAAAAACTTAATTGGTAAAATAGACTAAAAAAACCTCAACCTTTTGCTATCTTCACAAAGAGATGTAAGTTTCGAAACCTATGGTGCTTTTAAGGCAAACCAAACCAAAAGCTCCCTGATGATATTACAATTGATATAAGTTTTTATCAAAGCTGCATTACCATCATTGAAAACTTTTGGAACATTCTCTACTTTCCTTTAAAATGGACATGGTATTATCATGTATAAATCTTAGTATGATTTACAACAGCATAGCTAAAAATTGTCTCACTCCTGTTTGGTTATTTTATGCACAAAATCATCATGGATTACTGGATTGAAGGGGTGCTGGATTATAAGCAAGTTCAGTAACCTGTATGGTGTGACTCATGTCATCGGAAAAATAGGTCATGACCCCTTTTTTTTGCTTTGTGGCATTGCAAATCCATATGAGCTCTTTATGTACAGCTACCCAATGGTTGGTGTTAATAATAATATGTAATAATAATATTTATTTGCCTAGTGACCTTGTCACAGTTTACAAAGAAAAGTATAAATGTACAAGATATAAGGCACGTCCACAAAAGAGAACATTGCAGAGATTAATACAAGTAGTGCATTAGATAGTGTAAAAGCAAAGGGTAAAAAATGTAATCATAATACATCTGGCAAAATGAAACCATGTTGCAATGTAGTACATAGAGAAACTCAGCAATCTCCATTATTATTCAGGTATTCCTTAATTGAGTAGTACATCTTTTTAAGTAAGTATGCTTTGAGATTTATTTAAAATTGGTAACCCCTTTTACATTCCTAATTTTTGTTGTTAACTTAAATAATCGAATACTCATTTCTTTGGGCTTTAGTTCTTATAGATTCATAGTGAATGTCATTATTACTTCTTGTAAAATAGTGATGGTAATTACAATTTAATGAGTAATCATTGATATTGTTTTTTACACACAAAATTAATAACAAAATGTATATAAATGGAAGAGGCAAAATTTGTAGATCAACAAATATTGGTTTGGATGGTGAAGTGTTAGGTTTGTCAGAAATTATTCTGATTGCTTCCTTTTGAAGTTTAAAGATAGCAAGAGAGATTTTGGCAGAGCCCCAGAAAATAATGCTATGGGCAATCTGAGAGTACAATTTACTATAAGTAATATAAATTTAACAAGATTGCTTTACTCATGGTTGCACGTAAATGCCTTAACAGGTAACAAGTTGAACACATTTTTTTAAGGATATGGTTTATTTGAGTCTCCCATGAAAGGTTGGCACTAAAGGAGATACCCAAAAATTTAACAACTGAGACTTGTTCAATTGATCGGCCATTTATATTAACAAGCAGACTCTCATAATGTTTTTTGTGGTGCAAGAAGTAGACTATTTTACTTTTCTTTACATTTAGGCTAATGCAGTTTTCATAACACCAGTTATTTATTTTTTTCCATACAGACCTTGATTTATGAATAAGAGAGTGGCGAGAGCCAGCAGCTAGAATCACGTAGATATCATCAGCATAAAGTACTGGTTTTATCCCATCAATATCCCTTAAGTAATCGGGTAGATCATTGATGTATATAAAAAAGAGCAGTGGCCCCAGGATTGATCCCTGATATCACAGCTGTTGCTTCACATAGTGGAGTATGTCTGGCTTTTGGGCTTTCACTGCCATTACTGGTCTGTCAAATGTTTCCTGTCTTCAACTAGAGACATTGGGTTGCATGTTTTGTGCCATACCACTAAAAGATGTAACATGCAGGCAGTTAACTTATGGCAGTTAATGTATGGCAGTTAACTTATGGCACGTAGCCAAGGGAGGGGCTTCTGGTGCTTCAGCCCCCCCCAAAATTTTTTCATAAATAATTTTGTTGCTCTGATTTTAGCAGTGAAATTTACCAATGAGAGGAGATAAGTATGGGCACTGTAAAAGTAAATACCAAGCACTGAAAATTAAGGGAAGAGATTTGTGACATAGTCTGCACCGAACGGGCAAGGCTGATTTGTTTCAAGTTACGCAAGACTTAGCCCCCCCCCCCTCCCCCTCCCCACTTCCCCTCTCCCTCCTCCCCCTCCCCCCCAAAGCAAATTTCTGGCTACGTACCTGTGGTGGCCTAACGACTTAATGCATAGATATACATCTAATGCCGATAATGTTATACCTCACTCACTCAGTGATTCAACCCGAAGGTTAGTTTTGATAGGTGAGGGTAGAGCTCACCCCAGACTAAGCCACAGGCATGTGAATTTCACACATTCAGGGTAGGGGGGCCAGTTCCTTTCCCTGGGCCACCGTGCACTCCGAGGATTTTTTTTGTTCGAGGGCATCAAAAGGCTTCACCCGGATTTGAATCCGGGACCCTTCGATCAGTAACAAGCCCTCTATCCACTAGGCCACCATGTTCCCTAATGCTATACCTACAGAGGTATAATGCAGAATGGCAGACGTAGTAACAAATGCAGAATTGGGATGTGGAATGTAAGATCACTAGGAGTGTGTGGGAAGTTGGAGAACATTAAGATGGACATGGACAGATTGGGGGTAGACATCATGGGAATGAGCGAAATAAAGTGGGCTGGAGCCGACGACTTATGGAACGATGATTACAGGGTGATTTACTCAGGAGATGACCAGAAGATAGCGGGAGTGGGATTCATACTGAAGAAAGACTGGTCAAGAAAATTGAAGTCCTACTGGCAATATAATGAAAGGATTCTGATGATCAAATTAGAAGGAGAACATACGGACACAGTGATAGTGCAGGTGTACATGCCGAGTTCGAGCCTTTCTGAAGAAGAAATAGAAGAAATGTATGACCAACTGGAAGAAGTCCTATACACAGTAAAAGGAAAGAACCTAATAGCTATGGGAGATTGGATTGCAGTGGTCGGAGAGGGTCGAGAAGGAAGTAGCGTGGTAAAGTTCGGTTTGGGAAAAAGAAATGCCATGTGAGAAAGGCTGGTAGAGTTCTGTAAAGAAAAGAACATGGTAATAACAAACACCCTCTTCGAGCAACATCGGCGAAGAAGATATGCATGGAAGATGCCGGGGGACAGAGGAAGATACCAGATAGACTATATCCTTGTCAGAACAAGATTAAGCAGTGCAAGAGCTACCCCGGAGCAGATATAAATAGTGACCATAACCTGGTGATCATGGACAACTGGGTGCGATACAAGAAGGTGAAGAGAATTATGAAGGAATAAGGATGGAAAGCAAAGACAATGGAGGAAAAAGAAGCAAGAGAAAGGTTCACCTCTGCCATTAATTCAAAACTATAAGTGGAGGAGACAATCATTACGGGAAGATGGAATGAAATAAAGAATATCATTACTGAGGTAGCAAATGTGCAACTCATGAGGAAGGAGGTAGAAACAAAGCGGCCATGGATAACGGCTTGAATACGAGACCTCATAGTGGAAAGAAGAAAACACAAGAACCCAAGGAATGAAACTGAGGAGGCCCAATATAAAAAGTTGAGCAACCAAGTAAATAGAGAGTGCAAGAAAGCTAAGCTAGAATGGATAGAAAACTGCTGGGAAGAAATAAATAACAATATAATGAAAGGAAATGCCGTAATGGCTTATGAACTGGTGAAGAGATAATTGGAAGAAAGGAAAACAAGATCCCACAACATAAGAGACTCGAATGGAAAGATACTCACAGATCAGGAAGACATAGGGAAGAGATGGAAGCAGTATATCGAAGAGCTCTATCAAGCACCCAAACCACTGGAAGCTGACTTAACGGAAGAAGAAATCAGGGAGGATTAAGATGAATGGTGGCCTGAGATACTGAGTGAGAAGCGAATTTGGCAGAGCCGTAAAAGACCTAAGGAACAACAGGACACCTGAAGGGGACAAAATAAATGGAGAAATCATCAAGGCACTCGGGGTCAAAGCAAAAGATACCCAATTTGGAATAATCAAAGATAGCTATGACAGTGGGAGACTACTAGAGGACTTCCAGAAGAGTGAAATGATTGCAATCCCGAAGAAGCCAAGGGCAGAGAAATGCAAAGAGCACAGAACATTGAGCCTGGTGTCACACACATCGAAAATACTTACTAGGATAATTAACAGAAGAATGGAAGAAAATATCAAAGAGAATCTTTTGGAAAATCAATTCGGATTCAGGAAAAACCGAGGAGCTAGGGTGGCAATACTCAGCTTAAGGATACAGGCCGAGAAAATGATACACGTAAACAAGACGTTGTATGTGGCATTCATGGACTTAGAAAAGACCTTTGACAACATCGAATGGAACAAGATGTTCAAGATACTGGAAGCAATTGGAATAGACTACAAGGATAGAAGAATAATCTATAGCCTCTACAAGAACCAGGTCACCACAATGCGAATGAAAGACGGAAGGAGGATAGAAGCCAAAATAAATAAAGGAGTCAGACGAGGATGCAACCCCAGTATTATTCAATATATACCTGGAAGAAATAATAAGAGCCACAGAGGAAATTGGTATCAAGGGCATCAAGGTGAATGGCGAAGAAATAAACATGCTAAGGTTTGCTGATGACATCGCAGTTGTAGCAGAAAGTCGAGAGGACCTGCAAGCATCCCTGACCACAATGAACCAATTACTTCAAGAGTATAATATGCGCATCAACAAGAAGGAAACTAAAATTGTAGTGTGCAGAAGAGAGAAGCTTAGGGCAAATATCACAATTCGAGGAGTGAAATTGGAACAAGTGGAGAACTTCACCTACCTCAGCAGCATTATAACTTGGGATGGAAGAAGCTCGATGGACGTCAAGTGAAGAATAGCACAAGCTAAGGAGGCGTTTATGAAGACGAGACAACTACTGTGCTCAAAGAACCTATGGCTGCAAACAAGGAAGCACTTCATCAAAACATTCGTATGGAGTGTGGCACTCTATGGGCCAGAGACATGGAACATCGGGGAAGCAGACCAACGATGAATTGAAACCTTCGAAAAATGGTGCTGGAGGCAAATGTTGAAGATTTAATGGACAGACAAAGTGAGGAACGAAGAGGTGTACAGAAGAGCAGATGAGGAAAGGACAATATGGAAAACCCTATGGCAAAAAAGAACCAGATGGATTGGACATACCTTGAGGCACAATGAATTAGTTATAAATATAATAGAAGAGAAGGTCCCGTGAGGAAGACCAAGGGACAAATATATAGGGCAAATAAAGAAGTACGTGAAAGAGAAAACATACCAGGGCGAGAGGGAATTAACGCCGAATAGGGCAGAATGGAGGGCTTCAGCAAACCAATCCTAGGGTTGAAATACTGATGATGATAGAGGTATAGCATTGTCGGCACCAAGGAGCATTCATGTATGGAAGCCCTTTAGCTGTATATCTATGCATTAAGTTGTTAGGCCACCAGAAGTCATAGGTTAACTGCTGGATTCAGAATGAAATATTTACTTCTTATCGTAGGGGCTTTAATTGACTAATTGATAGTGGAAAGTAATGAGTTTAGCATAATGAATCTAACATGAGATTTAGCATCGATTTACCTTTTAATTGTTTTCTTCTATCATAACATGTAAAGAGAATTAAATTGATGGAAGCAGGTGATACTTGGTGGAATTCCTTGATGTTATAATTGATAAAAAGGACCTTGAATTCCTCCCTAAAATGTTAAAATCTATTGGTAAAATAAAATGTATGTGTATGTGGAATTTTACAGAGTAGTTTCACTTTTATCATGTGTAATGTAGAATGAACTTAGAAACTTGTGATATCTTTAATGGCTTAATTTATTTGTTTATATCTTTTTGTTCATTTTTCTTCATTTTGTTCATGTTCTTATTATTTTCAGCTATTGCAGTGATAATATCAATGAGTGTTGTGCTGCTTCTTCGGGTGATAATGAAGGACTATGTATCAAGGCCTCATGTGCCCATTAATGAGAATATTAATCAGCTACTCTCTGAGGAGAGCACTGAATACAGCGCTTCAATTGCAAGCAAAAAAGACTGATATTGTGTTCCCTTTGTGCCGTTACATCCCTTTGAGGCTATTAAAAAGGAACTGGTCTTCTTTGAAGATTATGCACTTTTTTGTTGTTAATGGTGTTGAGGTGCACCCTGATTGAACACCAAAGAGCTGAAAGTGGTACCAAGACAATGGAAATTTACGAGTATGTGTGATTGTAGAGTAACAGAATGGAGCAATTTTGTACATCACACACTTTACTTAAAGTTTCTATCAATTGTTGATGTGATTGCATTTTACAATATTTACACAGTTTTCACGGGAAGTAAAATATTTTTTATTAATGTACCAGTCAGCATTCCTGAACTATTAAAAGATGTATTCATCATATAAACAGATTGAAAGGTAGGTATTTTGTGAAATTTGTGTCCTGTGGAAAATGATCTTTAAATTGACTGAGGAAAGTCAATATACTTGGCTGACACATTTTTCAATCTTCCTACAATATATTTTGTGAAGTCATGGGTTCGTTTCATACTACTTTGTAATTGATCTTAATTGATCTGCCAGTCCACTTTAAACTAACCGGATTAACATGGGTACCATAGTACTGGTATTATAGTTGTTATTTTTTTGGCTTTGGGAATGTTTCACTTGTCCAGTTTCAAAATGCCTGGTTATGTATTATCACCATTTCTGAACTGTCATAATAATGCTCTTTCATGATTAATGTTCTTGTAAACTCACCTACAACCTGATGTGATCTATGAAATTCAAGCTGCAAACTGGTTAACCCAGTGTCTACATCAGCTGATTGTTGATGTTACCCAGGATAATGGAACCATGCCTGAGAGGCCGTATTTATGTGAATTGGATGGTTTTAGAAATTTTGTACGTAATGAGCAATAATTGTATAAGAGTTTCACTGCTGTTTTGAAAAAAAACTTGTGTGACCTGTACCTTATGTTTTCTACATGAGGTGAACAATTCATTGGTTCTTTGCTGCTGCTAAACTTTTCAGGGTATTTTGCATACATTTTGATGTAAATTTTTGAGTAACCAATGCTCTTTGTCAAAGAAGTTTATCTACTGAGACCATCACTGTGCACATGTGTATGTATTTATTTCTTGCTGCTCACCACAACCTTGTATGAAATGCAAGTATAATCATTTGTTGATGTTTTTATTCACGTGAATAATTTTTCATGAATTTTCACGCATGTGATGAAAACGTTATATTATGACTGTTTTACCGTAGCATCCATCTACTCAGCTCAGCTACTTCTTACCACCAAGCATTTGTAAATGGCATTGAAATATATAATTTGTTGCAATTTTTCTCTGTGTGTGATATGTATTTCACATAACCTATTTGAAATAATTCTATGGTAGGTACCTGTCAAGGATTTCCCCATCCAATCAGAGTTTGGGAATCGCACTTAAATGGAACTCTAGAATTGTGATGTCACCTCTGGGTTTATAAAATAGGCTTCACAAAAAATATGTCGTATACATGCAAATGGAAGCTCATCAAAGAGATTCTAATAGAATAGCATTGTACTTGTATCATAATTGTTATGGAGACTGAATGATGAAGTCAATTGCAACGTTGAAAATTAGTGATGGGATGCAGGTTGGATTTTAGGCGTGGAGGAAGAACAGAGATAAACCTGTCATTGGCATTAGCCTATTCTTAATGAAATGGATCAAGGGGATCATGGAATAAAAACTCATCCGATGGGTGAAGTACAGCTTGTTTGAACGCTGGTGGCCCGTTTGCAGTAGCCTGTTTTTAACCAATGGACAAGTCTATTTTCTCAAGGGTTTTGGGGAATGTTCTCCTTATCCATTCTCCCTTGGGGATTCACTCATATGCTTGCTCAAATTGAGTGCTTGATTTCACTTTTTCATTTTAGCCATATCTTTATAGTTCCTATGCGATTAGTAATTGATAGTTTAGAGAAGTACGTGTTTGTTTTTATACTTATTCCTTTTCGATTTAGAATAATATTTTATTTTTTTAGCTGTATTTTTTCCTTCATTTTTAACTTTTGCTTAGATAATTTCAAAAGTTACTTCAGTTCGTGCAATTATTTAGTAATTTAATTCTCCTCTAACTTTGCCTTATGTTAGCTTTTTTATATTTTGTCAATAGATCAATCTAGGATTAAGTTAGGAGTAGTGTTATTTTCTTCATAGTTTACTCCCGTACTTCTCTAATACACTGCATTCATTAATCAGTTCTTTAATAGTTTTTTTTAATGGAGTAAGCATACCATGTATCTTGAATTAGTTTTATTTTTGCTGCATGCATCAGTTAGGGTTCATACAGCTGTTAGAATAAAAGTAGGATTTAGCATATTTTATGTAGATAGTTAGGTCTTAAGTTTTTTTGCTAGACATAATTGAGATAGACTTCTTGTCCAAATTTGGAGGTAGGAGGATTCTCCATATTCAGGTATGAGAAATTGTGTATAATGTGCTAACTTTTATTGGGGAAGAAGCAGTTGAGTCACTATTCCTTTCAAAGTGGCCACTGAAACTGGTGTTTTCCTTCACACCTTCAAGCGAATTGCTCAGGAAGGAGCTGTCATTTATAGTGGTTCAAAAGAGAAATTTGTGAGCCTGAAAAAGAAAAAGTCACAGAAGAAGACCCCCAAATCCACTATGAACAACTTTGACATGTAGTTGATTCGAAGGGTGGTGCACAATTTCCGTACAGTTGAAAAGAGGCACCCAGCACTACAGCTCTTCTGCCTATTGTGAAAGAGAATACAAGTTTTGATGACCAATTAAATTCCCTGCATGTCCTGATGAAAAATATTGGATTCGGGTAAGAGTATATTTAGGGTAGAATTAGGTACATTTACTATTGCAAGTACTATTTTTAATTTCTTACAAGCTCTCATTTTGCCTTTGTTGGAAAAAGATATCCAACAAAAAAATGCAGATGGAAAAGCATGACATAAGGTGGAAGGGAATGGTTTACCTCAGTAAAATTGAAAAAGTTAGAGGAAGGGAGACTTATTGTGTTTACATATGAGATATATTCTTCTCACACCACCTCCTTCCAATGGACCAGCAACAATGAACATGGGCTTAAGATACCTTATCCAAAGGATAGCAATTAATCATTAGTTATTTTAGTTAGTTGGTTTTACCAAAAATAGAAAAATTAATAAATTGGAGGGGTGGGTGGGGCCCTTCTGGAGCCCCCCTGGCACTTAGACTTCTTTAGATCCATTGTGCCAACCCACATTTAACTGCCCATCACTCACAGACAGGGGACAAGAGCACCACGGTAGAGGTATGGAGGGGGTCCATCCATCCAACCTCCATCAGAGTCCAAACATTGCTTAACTTTGGTGATCTCACGGGAACCAGTGTGCCTAAGTGGCTAGGCTCTTGCCCAGTATTAGAACAAAACTGAATAATATAAGTGGTTGTGGTAGAGGGCTGAGCTGCCAATTGGAATGTTCCAGGTTCAAATCCTGGGCAGAAGCCTTTCTGGAGACCCCCACATAAAATCCTCATAAATGGATTTTCTCTATGTCAGAACTTTATAAGAAATCGCAGGTGGTCCAGGGAAAGAAACAGGCCCCCACATGCTGAATGTGTAGATTTCATATGCCAAATGGCTCAGTATGGCTCTACGTTCACCTATCAAAATCTTACATTCGGGTTAAAGACAATTTTTTTAAAATCATATATATGTAATGCTACTTTTATTGAATGAGAATAAATGAGTGACAAAAATAAATTGTTGTCTTTACGCATTAATTGGTTCCACCACCAGAGGATTTCTCATATTGAAATATGGCCAAAAAAAATGGAAATTACCATGGTTTCAAATTAAAATTTTTCAAATTGTTGAGAAATCAGTTGATTCCAAATCTGCCTCAACACTTTGAGGTACTGTTGGATAATGCATTGTGTCACAATGCCCAACATGACCACTGCCCTAAAAAAATGACAAAAAGGAGGTGATGAAGGCATGGCTGGATGATCATAATGGTCAACAATCCTAGGATTGGTTTGACGCAGATTTCCACTTGATTCTTCTGTTGGCCAACCTTTTCATATTGACTTAATTCTTCTGTTTTACATTCTTCACAACCTGTTCCATGTATCTCATACAAGGCCTTCCTTTTCCAACCTTCCCATTCAATTTTCCCTCAATGATTTTTTTCATCAGGCCATCATGTCTCAAGATATGGCCTATTAATTTGTCCCGTCTTCTGTTTAGAGTTGTCAGTAGACTTCTCTTTTCTCCTACTCTTCTTAGGACTTCCTCATTACATTCTCACTCGATCCATTTAATCTTCACCATTCTTCTGTAGCACTGCATTTCGAATGCTTCCACCGGTCTTTTCTTCTCTGTTGCTGTCATCGTCCATGTCTCACTACTGTAAAGGAACACGTTCCAGATGTACCAGTTTACAGTTATTACATATGTTACAGTTTTCAGCATACTTCTCTTTTCTTCTTAGGACTTCATTTGTCACTCTGTTGATCTATTTTATCTTCATCATTCGTCGGTAGCACCATATTTCGAATGCTTTCACCCTTTTCTTCTCCACTGCTGTCATTGTTCATGACTCACTGCCATAAAGAAACATGCTCCAGATATACATTCTGTTGAACTGTTTCCTTACTTCTACGCTTGTATTTCCAACTGTAAGTAGATTCTTCTTTTGGCAGAATGCCATCTTTGCCTGGGATATTCCACTAACTATTTCTTTCTTGCTTTTTCCATCATTGGTTACTCTGCTTCCTAGGTAACAGAACTCTTTCACCTCTTCCAGACTGGCTTGAATGTGGAATAATATATGAAAGCAGAGAGACAAGGCTTGAGCTCTACAAAAAAAAGAATGAGCGAAGAAGGGGCCTGTGATGTATGGAGTGGACCAAATTTTGGTGGTTCATTGTCACTCAATAGTAAGATTGCCTCCCTATCACACTGAACTGTACCCTACACAAAACATGTAGGGGATAATGAAAAATTGAATGGCACTCCACAATACAATGTTTAATTTGGAAGATGTGAAGCATTTGGTGAATAAGAAATATGTGACAATTGGACTAGTTGAGTGGGGAAAAGAGTTGTCAGAGACCCATGCATATCAGAATCCAAATAACTATGTCCACTTACACGTTAGCAGGGAACCTTAAGTTAAAGTTATATAAATACTAAGGAAAATAATTTAGTTTTAAGACAAATAATCTAATTTATTAAAATTGATAGGAATTTACAAATTTAGTAAATAAATTCAACAAAAAATAAATTATATATTTTGCTCTCTATTAATAAAATGTAAGATATGGATTAAATGGTTTTAAATGTAAGATATGGATTAAATGGTTTTATAAAACAATGTAAGATATGGATCAGGGAACATCCTATGATTTGATTAATTAATAATAATGATCAGGGATATGGCCCTCTTTAATACAGGGAGTTAGAGTATTTGGCTTGAATGCATAACTTGTTTTAAATGAATAGAGAGGTATGGGTAAAAAGATTTAATTAACATATAAAGAGGGCACAAATTAAGCCAAAGTAACATATCTAATAAATATTATTGGATCCCTTAGCAGCAGAATGTTGAATACTCCACCGTTATGAATAACGTACTACGATAATTCTTATATAGAACTAGTTACAGGACACTAGGAAATCAATACTAATACACGTCTTTCACCAAGGTTGTATTCCGATGTCGGCCCTAGGTCGGCCCAACATCGGCATAAGTCGGCTGTAGTGTTGGTACGGAACGCTGTAAACCGATGTCGGCCCAATGTCGGTCCGATGTCGTATATGTCGGCCGACATTGCCGACATGAAAACGATGTCGGGCCGACGTTTGATGCTACTTGGGTTAGTGGAAAAGTGAAGGCAGAAGAAACTACATGTATAACAAATGAAATAGTATTAGATGAGAGTGAAAATTAACTAATAATTAACTTAAAGTGATTTAGAGGAAAGTAGCGAATGTGACAGTGGCTATATTATTCATAAATTGAACTTTACATGAAACAAGGTTGTAAATAACAATTATTTTCTGTGATATATTATAACCATTACTTTTGTGATTGAAGTAATGTCTGCTTTGCATGAGATATGATTAGTCAGTTAAGATATGGTTTCTTCCACAGACTGTGTATGCAGCAATTGATTTGATTTTTCTGAGAATAAGTGAACACGAAAGAAGTCAATGTCCACGTATAGAGCTGGCCAAGGTGAACAGATGAATACATAGATGGATTCTTGTGACATTCCTTTTGCTTCCGTGACTCACCCTGTAGGGTCTATATTAAATATGGTGTTGGCTACACTGCTGACCCTCCTTCCCTTTCTCTCCCTTGCTATGGAACTGACTGAAGGAAGAGGTTTGCCTTCCCCTCCAAGTTTCCTCCCAAAGCGAACCCTCGACTTGCTGCTGTACAGTGCTGTTAGGGGCCACCAGCTTTCAAACAAACTATATTTATCCTGAAATGCCCCATCAATTCTCAGCCCTTAGTAGTAGATAGCACCAGATTCCACTGATAAATTTATAAATTTCCTAGATTTTACGGCCACAGTTTATTATTCTGGCCCTTGAAATTCATGAATTCTCTTTGCAAAACTGGAGACACATTATTATGATTTTTCATTGACCTTTTAATCAAAAGACTTGCAAATAGTAATGTAAAATAGTTTTTGTACGAAAATTATAATCCAAATAACTGATACGCAATCTCTAAGATTTAGACCTGCATCAAGATAAAATTTCAAATCTGACAATAGCTTTTTTGTGAGCTTTTAAGTAATGTTCTCTCCATCATTTTTTAATGTACTATTTAAATTTTCTTTCTTCCATGGTACCAATTTAATTTTTTGCACATTAGAATATCAAGAAAAAATCGAACGATTATGGTGAATTTGCGGTTAAATTTCTCGTAGAATGAGAATATTACGTACGTTAGTGGCCTAGGTAAAATCTAATAGCTTTTGAATCTACCGGAAGAACTCAGTGACGTAAATAGTATATAAATTTATCGAGAGAGAGCGCTAAAGTTGCGAAAACAGCATCGCAAGAAAGGTATGCAGTACCGACTTTGCTCACTGTGGCGCCGTCATCAATAGGACATGGGAATTCGTGTGATACGTTCGCCGTGCCGTGCCATGAAGTGGATAGTTTTTATTGCACCGTCATAGAAGTGAATACCCCACGTGAGCTGGTCTCTAGTGCTGTTTTTTTTGTGTTAGAAAGAATTGTAAATCGGTGCTGGACTTCAGAAAACTGAAGAACTGTATATTCAAGATCCATTTTAATGTGGTAGTTGTGATTGATTCTACGGCAGCTATTCTCCTAGTGCGGGAAATCGGCTGGGCGACAGAAGGTCAGTTACTATTTACGACATCAAATTTGTAACACCTTGATTTCTGAATGATTAGTTGTTTGGTTACTTCCTGGTGAAGTTGGGTGACAGCAATCGTGGAAGAGTTTCCGTTTATCTAATCATATTTCTCTTATTCCCGCCTCGGAATAATAACGAAGTAAAATTAACGCCTTAACTGATATCATATAAGGTTATTGAAAGGCTTGGGATACTACATGCTGGATAAGTGATTTTTGACAGTGTTTCAGTGATAGAAATCACTCAATTATCTTATGGTGCTAATTTGTTTGCTGCTGTGTTTGAAACACACTGGTCTGTTCCTCTCGGTGTAAAGAATTCGTCGATATAAACACAAAGTTGTTACTTTAACTTAAGAAAAAAAACAAATTATCTGCATTAAAGTTGCTATTATTTCAATACATTACAATTCCTTGAAGATAATCCTCATCGAGGCGTTGTTTTTAGTGCAGATACTTGGCTGCTCTTGCAGTACTCCAATTTTTTCAGCTCTGGTTACATCTCTACGATTTCCTCGTTCAGTGATGATGCAGATACAGTGAACCACCTGTTCGTCGCTGTTTTATTTCTGCGTGCAAGCTCTCCTTTTGTTTCATCTCCTTTTGTTTTTATTGTCTCGAATAAGTGTCTTTTATGTTGGTTTGCAACGTGGATGGAACAATCTGAAAGGTGTATTGGTTTTTGTTTCCTCTATTTTGGAAACTTATAGTTATGTCATTATTTTTAAGGGCCTTAAGAAAAATATGTCTTGTCTCAGCTAGTTATTCTGCCCTCAAGTGTTTTGAAAAGTGCTCGTAGAAATGTGTGTAAAATCATGTAGTTGATGAGGCGATGCCGAATAATTTTTCTGTAATGTTCAACTTCAATGCAGGATATTTAGTGTTTATTTTATTATATATTCCCTCTTTGTGAGTGAATTTTGCTTGATTTTTTTTGGTCCAACCAGTTCCTCTTGGCTACATCTGGCGATCACGTAGCCTTTGGAACCACACACGCCCTTTCATACATTTCCTTGGAGTGAATCTAGAAAATATTTCGCCTGCGTCATACATTCGGAGACAGTGAATGTGTGGAGAAAGCAGAAAGAGCCATCGTGATACGGTGTTGCGTCAGTTTCAGGAAGAAAGTTTGTCGCAGACACTGAAATTCCCGCGAGTCTCTCCGTGCGGATGGACCTCGGGATGATGTGACCTCTTCGACTAACGGCTACTCTGGTGTCTCGTTACCTGTTGCTTTTGCTGCGTCAGATTCACTGGTCACACGGCGAGTTTCGGGTTAATTTCTCGAACGCAAATATTTGAAATTTTTGCTCTCGATACGTGATCCTTAAATTCACGGTCCGATCCTTCCTTCCAAAGTGGAAACAATCAATCGGCACTCTCAAATTCTTTGCGAATTTCCAAAGGCATCGGTCGACGTGTGCTGGCGTCTTAGGCCGCCCATGTAGTTCGCCCGTTTGGCTTGGTTGCCCTGGACCTTGCAGGGATATCTTCTTTGTCACCGCGGAGTAGGCCGCGACGGCCGCAACTAATGCCCTTCGTCTGACGCGAATGAGCTCAGGGGAGGGAGAGCCGATTTGTGGGCTGATTGACCCGAAGGGCCCCGCCTCCCCCTCTGCTGAGTCCCGGAATCGTGCCGGAGTGGGACCTGCTGGAGCGGTCGTGGAGGGATGTGCAGCGATGGCCGTCTGCCCTTCGTGTCTTGATTGCGTGGTGACGCGTTCTTGGTGACCTCTTCGTGCCGCCTAGGAGGATTGAACCGTTGTGCGTTCTCTCTCGGATGGACCTTCCTCTCTTTGCGGAGTAGCGCAAATATGCAATTACCTGCCGTACCTAGAAGGTTATTTTGGATCGTGCCGTCAGAAGTCTCTCTCGAGTGAATATCTCTGCCCTCAAGAGCTTGTTTATGGAGGAATGGGTCTTGGGAAACCTCTTCAAGTGAATGCATTGCATAAGAGCCTCGGGGAAGATGTTGAGTTTTGTATTCCCGCGGAATAGAGAGGTGTTTAATTATTAAACGTATTTTACAATGGCTTACGTTAGTTCGCTTTCGAGAAAACGTTATTCGGATAGCGAGGCGTTTCATTTTTAAACGTATTTTACAATGACCTGCGTAGGTTCGCTTTAATGAAAACGTTATTTTGAAACTGCCTCGTTTTGGACGTCGGCCAATGTAGTACATATTGTCCTTAGGTTATCTCGGCGTAGTTTCTAGCATTATAGCGTCAAAAAGTGCGACTCTTGTTTTATCTACATGGTCGGAAACAATCATCGTCGTTCTGGCTGGTGTGGCTTGAATTCAGCAAGTAGGTATACTATATCAACGACGGGTGAAATTTGCACATCGGGATAGGGTGAACAGTTTCTTCCCCTATACCTACTGCCTGTGGTTTCTCGGAAAATGTGCTACCAAAAAAGTGACGCATGGTCACAGCATGTATCCAAAGTAGTCTCTTGGGATCAAACCCGGGAAGCCTATCGCTCTTCCCCATCGGGCCATCACTTAGAGTGTATGACTCTATCGTCCGCGACTTCCTTCCGTCTGCCTTAGCATATACTACTGTCCCTTTAGTGATTACAGATATGAAGAAAATATGCATAGAAATACATCGTACATCATCAGTGGAATTATCTTGTGTTGGAAAAGTTAAAAGGGTACCCATCAATTTCGTTAAACTAACGTGGCAATTGCAGGAAGTGGCGTCATTAGGCAGACAAGATTATTAAGACAAGACATTAAGATGACAAAGAGCGGACGATTTTTCGGGCCCAAAAGGGTGTTACACTTATTTAAGGGAAATAAATATGAAGTTAATGTTGGATGTGGTTTCAGGAGACAACTAAGGTTTCAAACCTTTCTCTGGAGAGTGAACACTGGGATCGAGGGTCACAGATTCAAATTAAATCGTTGGAATGCTTCTTTAAAGCGTTCCCTCGCGCGAATAATGTAAAGGCAGTCGTTTCCATAGCCGTATGTGTTTCCTTCACACTAATAGAAATACTGTTGCCTAACTTCTCATTCTCATGTACTCAGAATGCATTTGTGTCCATTTTTACCAGCTGCATTTTCTCATACATTCCCAGATAATGTTTTTGAATTGCATCTCGTCGATTGACCTCACGTGAATTATATTGCTGTGTGAGTGCACCTATTCTTATCCACCTGAACCAAAATTACATTTAACGATGGTTTGAAGGCTTTCATTAAAAATTTTTGCGGAAAATATTGTTTCTACTGAATGTTTTCGCGGAGAATAATCAGCAATTTCTTCAGTCCATTTTTAATGCATTCACCTACATGCATTTATGAACGTTTCGGAAAAGCGTTTTTGAATGCCTTGCTTATTGAACGTGGGGTTTAATCCGGGAGCGCACGTTGTGGACGAGTGAATGGCCAAGTGTGAGAAAGGAATTCCCTCCTCCCTTTCTGCGAGAGACATCAGGAAATACTTGCTCTTGCGTTGCGTATGCCGAGAGCGCGGCATGCACCGCGGCGAGGTTATTCGAGGAAGGCGTCGCACTGCCAAGGTCATTTCTGCCATTGAGAATAGGCGTGCACTTTGATACAAACAGGACTTATGAGGGGAATCGCGAAAGGCTTAGAGAAACCCGTCGTCGGCATCGACCTACTCTGAAAAAAAGAAGGCGCAAAGAGTTCCACGGTTTGACGTACTATCCGACGCGCATGGAACACATGGACTGTATGCGTCCTCCACACAGTACATAGTGCAATCAGGCAGGCATGCAAATTACGCTGAAAAAGTCTCTGTCACAGCTGGGATTCGAACTCGGGGTTTCGGGACGGGAAATCAATTGGCATGAAAATGCACCACTTATCGGAAATAGCCTTGTTTGTAGTTCTGTAATGAATTTGAATGGTTGAGTGATGGAAAGTTAAAATTTTAAGTGCTAGAAATTGGAATAATTCTGTCTGTCATTTTTTTTGCAGTGCCGCGTGGCTTAGTTAGCATTGATCACGCTGCGCGTGCGAAAGCGAACGTGATTGATCGAAGGCTGTAACTAGTAGTTTCCGCTAGGAGCAAGTACGAAAACAACATCGCACCAATTATGAAATCAAGGCTACCAGCAAGCATACTGGCGATCCTACATGGGTACACTGGTTTCGTATCGCGCGTTTCTGCCCAGCTGTTATGCTTGCAGGTTCGCGCAAACTTGCACGAGGTCGAATCTAGTGTGATAAAGGCTTTATGGCTGCAAGAAACTGGCTATAACAGCAGCAGAAACGGAAGCATTTGAAATTTGATGTTACATGAGAGTAATGGGGATCATTGGAGTAGGCCATAACCGACGAATTTGATTTAAAAAGAGCATGAGACGGATTATGTGGCAAAGCGTTGAACCACAAATAGCACAACGTTATCAGTCAGATCTCGAGACGAAATTGTACCACGGAGGCAGTAATAAAAGAAAAATATGATAGAGATAGCTTCAGACGTATATGGTGCGAGCAGTGAAGGGCGTTTAAGAAACGAATGCACTCATCTTTTAGAACATGGACCTTGTTTTAGAAGTAATGGAGGTCGATGTATTCACGAGTGAAAATTTTAACCAAAGGGTTTTACATAAGTCTAAGATCTGAAAGTTCATATTTCTAACGATAGGCCGACGTTTTGTAGTTGTACGTTATTTTATGAAAATATGGCCTGTATATTACCTATCGGCGAGCGTGTTAGCCTTGTGGGTGGAGAATTGTGTTGCTAATGGTAAGTCCCGGGTTCAAATCCCGGCGGCGGACTCTGGGCGTGACCCAAGAAGATGCCAGTGGGGTAATTTTATGGGAACCATACCTTTCTGAGAAACTGCAGGTGGCGCACGATAAGGAATTGCCCCCCCCTCCCTCCCTACCCTGGCGTGTGAATTCTCTACCGTCACCAGTCCAGCCTTGGAGTTGAACACAACAACAATATTACGTAACGATTTTTCATGGCATTTAAAAATTTATAATTCACCGTATTGCCCTTATACGGCATTTATAGGTAGGAAAAATGCGATAATTGCGTATTCATGTGTTTTTTATTTTCTTCATTTGGGGTTTTAATTATTTAAAAAACAAGACAAGTCTCCGATTTATTATATCTCTCGATTCCTCGACAAAATACCTTACGTCTTCCTAGTGATATCGGGATTGAACTATGCGTACGGCAATGAAATAATCTTCAGCGAAGTCGGGGGTCGAACCTTGTACGATGTGTTCGTATGGTGAGCTCGGTGATAAAAAATCATAAGATTGGTAACTAATAGTAGTGATTGCGAATCCCATGCTGTGTCTGTTTACCCATGATCATTGCTGATCTTTAAACTTGGTCTGGTGATGCTCTCTATTCAATTCTTGGATTAGTTCTTATTGTGATTGTTGGTAGATACAGAGAGTGTTGAATTACGTAGTGAACGCTGGGAAATAAATAAATTAGTTCCACTTAACAAAAGATATACTAAATCAAAATGCGATGCTACACTGTAGTACATATCTTCAGGATGCCTTGAAGATGCTAGAGAGTGGCGAAGCATGTTGAGGGTATCGCAAAGATTTTTCTTTCCATGTTTCCCGTTAACACCTTCATGATTATGCAACTCTTCTTTAGCATACATTCTAATCCCTCGCTCTCTACTTTCACCGGTTATTTTTCTTTTATAGTTCATTCCATTCAGTTTTTCTCGACAAGTGGCTTCACGAGACCATCATGTCTACCGATGCATCCGATAAGATTATCTAATCTTTTCAGAAAGCTCGTGAAGTTCTTTTTTCCGCTTGTCTGAGATCCCCTTCGCCTTGCGTATGGGCCTAATCTCAATGACACGTTTCTACCAACCACTTCCGATTACATCTTTAACATCCTTGGACGGATCAGTCATATTTCTCCCCTTTTTTTTTATCGGCTACCGACACGGAACCTTTTATGTTTTTATCTTTTTTCCACGTGGAGCCAAGAGACGTTTATCTATTTTATTAGCGATGATTCGTAATAAAAAAAAACATCCGTCTTGAATCCGGTTCAAAGGGCTTTAGAGTACCACGATTCTATGATCGGGACCATCGTGTCATTCCCATTCATTGCGATGTATCGATTTTGCGGTATCGATCGAAAGATATAGTGTAATCGTATCGTGCGAAATGTTGGATCCAAAGGTCGATTTAGTGCACGAGAATCCGATTCTGTAACCTCGCATTGAATATGTTACTCTCAGATTGTTTGCTTCGCTTGGATCGCTTGCATTCGATTTCACCGGGTCGAATATTCAGATCGCTTCAAGCTATAATGTACGTGGTGGACAGTCTGTGTCAAAAGGGACTTAATTTTATAGAAGTGTACTAGTGGGTATAATAGTTTAGCGGTGTCGTGTGATGTAGAGCCTGCATGCTGCGTATCACGAATGACCCTTGTGTGCCAGCCATAATGTCCTTGTTTTCGTGATTGGTGCGGTTCTATTTTCGCACTTGCTCTCAGCGGGAAGTAGTAGCCGCCGACCAATCACGTCCGACCTTTCCTTCGCGCAGCGTGAACTCCAATTGGCAATACTGTCGGGAAAGAATGCTACGATCTTTAGCACGTTCATGAAGCTAGTTTGTACTTCAAGGGCAGCTTCCATCATACTAGCATAATAACCTAGAGATACACACACGTGACTCAATCTAACGTGATTTCATGTCGTAGAATTTTAGCTCTTAGCTGCTTGTAAGCACTGCATGTTTTGGTGATCTTCACACCCTTCGGTGGCTCGTACGGTATTGCATAGATGTAGATAAACTAGATAGTATCAAGTGGCCCCCAGCACACTAGGTTTCGTACAGAATCAAACATGTTGAGGGACAGTATTATATAGTTAAAATGGTATGGATCGGGGTGGCCGGGGATATAATTAATTTGAATAGTTAATGTAGATTTATGCCTTCTGCATAACTCAAAACTTAAATGCCTTATTTCACGTTTGCCAGTAAACTACCAAAATTAGTATAAGACTTGTGTTTTATCTGTCCTTCGGGGTAATTTTGTCTTTTTTGTCATTCTGAGCTGCATTGCATACTAAACTAATTTATTTCCTTTGTACGTTTGATATATTCAAGTTTAAATATAACGATGAAGTTATAACACAGGATTTGTGAACTTGACGATAGTGTAGGCTTGTTGTATATGTTACACCCTATCGGTGGCTCAAAAAGTAGGATTGTGTTGATGCCGATGTGGTACATTGCGATGCGGGCTTGCCGGCATCGCAATTGGTATAATTCTACGATGCGATACGGCTTTGAAGGAACACGCTCCAAATATGCGTTTTGAATTAATGTTTCGGTGCTGCAGAGCTTGTGTTTGATGATAAAAGTACGCTTTTCATCCAGTAAAAAGTGCCTTCCGCCAGGATTGTTGACTTTTGTATTCCCTTTTTGATTCATCCATCGCTGGCCTCCAACTTTCTTAATATTAGTGCAGGACTGTGTTTCTCAATTTTTTGCTTTATTCCATGTCATTCCACGATACACCACTGCATTTGCTGTTTTACCAGATTTATGGAGATTTCTCGGTTGTGTATCCTGGTTAACTGCTACATATCTTTCCTAGGGTTCTCTATCTTACTCTTACCAGCTAAGACATCGGCAAACCGCTGTTTGCTATTTCTCCATATGTTTCTCCGTATATACCTTAGATGCTTTAACATGTAATTGAAATTGCTTCTTTGGTGTAGATGCATCACAGGGGATAGTGAATATTGTTACCGTGTTACCTTCTTCATCCCTTATATCATATATGTTATATGCCCCTTCACTGATGTACCAAGTTAATCACAGCCGCTTGATTTTTACATTTGGGTCTGTGTCGTTATGTCATTTTATCCCACTCGGGGTGTCTCCTAAATGCGAGGTATTTTATTCCAGGTGGAAAATTTAAATATATTTCCCTAAATTCATAAAAGCCGTATATGTCGCTTGGTGTTTGTCCAGTTTTTTTATCCAAATAAAAAAGTAATTAAAAATACTAGTAGTTACTATCTTCAAGGTTTGGCTTATGATCCTGAAGTTATGATATTCATTCGACCTTCTCTTCATCATTAGTGTTATCATCTATGAGTCGCCGTGGGGTTAATTCGAATCCTTAGTCCATTATTTGATTTTATATTCGTCCTCCGTAAGAGTTCCACTTTCTCGCTCCGAATTGTACTGCACCTTCTGTTGTGTCTCTTGTCGTGATTCCTCATTGTCCTCAAGGACGCGTCTACCACTTCAAGTTAAATGCTGTACCAGGTTACGTTCATTTATCACCTAATACTTACCTGCATTCCTTCCTGTCCGTTTTAATTTAATTCCTTATCCGTAACGCATAGGCTTTTCTCCAGTTACATTTTTTTAATTGTTTTCTGTCGCTTCCGTCAGTTACAATTCAGCAGAGTTGCATTCAGTTGTACCTCATCTGTGATTCAGAGCTCCCTTTTGACTCCAATCCGTTGCAAAGTGGGCCAGATTAAATTTAAGAGTGGAGGCCATCTGGAGAATCGACGTGTTTTTGTAAGACATCTGAGGAAAGACAGTATGGCGCCTGTGAAGTGCGAAGGAGGATCGCTATGGCGAAAGAGGCGTATGCTCTTAGGAGATAAATATTGACAAGCGGTACCGAGTCTGATCTGGAGTGTAACAATGGTGTGACACCAAAATGTGCATTTGAAGGAAAGGAAATAAACATAGAAGGGAAGCTTTTGAAGTAGTAATAATAATCACCTTTATTTAATTCGCGAATTTAGGACCCTGAAGTCCTCTCTTACTATTAACAGATTGGACTGCACGAACATCCATGCTCCCGGTCAGTGAAAATCTTCCCTGGGCGGGGTACGCACCCGCGACCATGGGAATGACTGGGATATACCCTGCCACCACCGAGGCCGGCATGGGTGTGTAAGGATAGAGGAGGTGAGGTGGGTGGAAAGGGTGACAAACGAGGAAGAAGTGGGCAATGAGGGGTCGAGAGTGTTTTAATGAACGTGGTTTTGGGAGAGCATTTTGTTGGGGAAACGTGGTAGGGTAGAGGGAGGAGATAAAAAGGAAGTTTGCATGGAATTATGAGAGTTGGGAAGTTAGTGGATCCAAAGTAGAGCATCATATGTAGGTGAGCTATATCCTGCCGCGTGCGAGTGATGATAAATGAACTTTTAATTTACCGACAAATGTTTTTTTTGTCTTCCCTTCAGTACGAAATGGTGGTTTGCCGTGGTTCATCTGTGCCACCCCCTTGAGTAATCCTTGGTTTTATGTCTGGAAGTGCTAAACTTGTATGATATCTTCACCCCAAAGAATAACGCTCAATTTTCTGTCCAGTCTTCCATTGTTTATTATTCTGCATCTTCGTCTCCTCCTTCGGACCACATAATTTCACTGATTCCCATAATGTCGAAACATATTCTTCGTATTACCTTTTTAATTTTTTCAGTATTGTTTCGAACTGCTTCTCTTCGAACGATTGACTGAATTACTCGTACTGGCAGTCTCCATCGGGGCGTCGAACTTAGGATTTTTTTCTCCCCGGGAACGTTATGCGTGAGATGGTCCCGAATATTATATTATTATTTATATACGTATTTATTCTGAGGAATTGCATGGTTTCCATTGCCTTCATCTTATTTAAAGAAGATGTGAACTTATTTAAAAAAGAAAAGGTTTGGTTGGTCGTGGCTCCGTGAGAATATAATGTGCTTTGCCCTCGCCTTCCTCATCGCAGTTTGCCTCTTTACGCACCGCTAGCTACCCAACGGGCACATTTGTGTTTTTTTTTCTCAGCAGTGTAATGAGCCTGAAAATTGGTTGTGCGTACCACAAGGACTTCTTCCATGTTGTAGAGCAAGATAGTGGGCGGAGCTACTAGTTTCTCTTCCTGTATCGTTTTTCGTTATTATACGTTGTTTCCCAAAATGCCAAAATGCATTTTACGAGTGCTACTCGCAGCAGCATTCGAAGCAGTAAGTGCTGGGACGATCTGCCTGTGTTCCTGCTCTAGTCCATGTTTCTCTATATAGGGCACACACTCATGCTCTCCGGACCGAAGTATTTTACCGTTTAATGGTAGCATGACCCCTTTTTCGCACTCCCGTTATAATCTCAGTTGCTTTGAGGATTTGGTGAAAGTCCGTCCTAGAATACATGTAAATCATTCAGGGACGTCAAGGGCCTGGGGTCGCCGGATTTGAATTTCACACTGCGGTGTTGATTCGCCATCGATAACGTTAACGCGATTTTAATTAGCAAAGTGGTATCTCGCGAGGTCTAGCAAACCCTGTGCTTATGTATCGCGAGCGCTCGCACGAAAGCTCTTTTGTGCATATACATGTAAACATAAAACTCCGCATGTGATTGCATTATCATCATAAGTCAACAATCCTAAGATTGGCGCAGATATCCACTCCATTCTCCTAATGGCTATCCTCTTCATAATTTCATCGTACATAATTCTTATTTTCGCATCCTTTACTGTTGGCTCCATATATCTCATTCGATACCTTCCTTTTCCAATCTTCCCATTCACTTTTCCCTCGACTGTTGTCTTCATCAGGCCACGATGTCTCAAGATATGGCAGATTAAGTGGTACCTTCTTCTATTCAAATTGTCTGCAGACTTCTCTTTTCTCCCACTATTCTTAGAACTTCTTCGTTTGTCACTCGCTCGATCTATTTGATCTTCATCATTCTTTTGTAACACCACATTTCAAAACGCTTCCAACCTTGACTTCTCTGCTGCTGTTATCGTCCATGCCTCACTTCCATAGAGCAGTTTGCTTCGGAAGTAAGTTTAAATGAAACGTTTCCATGCTTCTAAGTTTGTATTTCCAGTCGTAAGTAGAATCCCATTTGATAGAATTCCCTCTTTGCCTGGGCTATTCTACTGCCTGCCTCGAGGCCCCACCTCCTTGACGCAAAACAATCCTATTTCTTGCTTCGTCCATCGCTGGTCACTCGGCTTCCAAGATGGCAATACTTGCTAACTTCTTCTAGCTTTTGCCTCCCAAGTTCAACACGCTAATAGTGCTTTCATAATAATGCGCGCGGTAGTATGAGGATAGAACTTATCTATGTACCGAAATGTCTGATTGTGAGTCGGCTGCTGGTAATGCTGTGATTGTTTGGATTGCTTTCTGCCTCCATTGAGGTTAGAATGTACTTACTCCCTTGTTAGACCTCATTTGGAATATGCTGCCAGTGAAACCGGCCTAAATAACGAACTTGAACGTGTGTAGCGAAGATCGGCAAGATTAGTAAAGGGACGGTACGATAACCATAGTAGCGTAATCAGTCTATTAAATGAATTAAAATCGGAATCATTGTCAGATCGCAGGTTGATTTTTAGAATAATCTCTTAAATCAATTCCGAGATAATATTTTCAGTGGTTACGTTAAAAATATTTTGCGAACCCCGACTTGCTATGGTAGGCTGGACCATAATTAAAAAATTGGATAAATTGATTGCTGAACTGACCGATTCAAAATGTCCTTTTTTCCTCGTACAGGTCGGGATATGAATGGTAAATATGTCCAATACGAGTGTATCAATGGATAGCATATGTAGCTGTATGTTGGTATAAGGACTTGAAGCTAACCCAAATAACAGCATGTTTTTGCATGCTTGCTTTGCTATTTTAGTGAAGTTTAGAGTAGTGTATTATTACTAATCCTTTTTATGCATGATATGTAGTGCATGTTTGGTGAGAATTCATCCCCTGCCACACACATTCATGGTGGCTTGCAGGGTATAATGTAAATGTATTGGAGGAGGTATTGGCATGCTAGTCCCTCGGTAACATTGAAGCCGGAACAGGGGTGCTTGGGAAGGATTAGGCCACACCTCGGCACAAGGCATTGCCTTTTATGCGGACTCTTGAGAACACTGTATGCGCATTAAAACACAAATAATTATGAAATTGTCCCGAAATTACATCGCAGCGTTAGTCTTCCTTAATCTATTTAAGGGACGTATTAATGCATTTGATTCATCTGGGTGCTAATTTTATTGCGAAAACTGTTTCCAACTTAAACTGCATATTTGGCGTTTGTTCGCGTGTTTGCTCACTTTCCACTATTTCGTTAACGAATTCCAAAAATGCATTCTATCATTACAACTTTTGAGCAAAAACAGCTTCATCCGTACGAATATCGCGGGAAGTGAGCCCGTATGTCCGTACTTACCAAGGTGGCCGCTGGCTTCTCAAATCAGCTGCGATGCCTCCTCCAATTCCTTTTAATATCCTTGGCTTCCTTTGGTGGCTGAGGATCTAGCCGAGAGTTGTGTATAAATCGCTGCTTATCTGCATGGCCTCCTTCGTTCATCCGACCTCAGATGCACGGGTTGGGTAATACCCAACCAGTATGAGCTTTATTTTCGAAGGCGTTGGCGTTGAAAGATGACACGGCATTTTTAAAAGAACTCTAATACAGGGTGCGGCAACATAACTTCCTTTTTTATATGGATACATCCATGCAAAAAAGGAAGTTATGTTGCCGCACCCTGTAAAATTCAACGCTGGCTGTTGAAGAGAAAATTGAATGAATTGCTGACTTGGCGTTGAACACTTTGCCTGGAACAAGTGTTGGCTTTTTGAGTTTGCACTTAATTAAGTCTTGAGTGACGTAAAAACTAAGCCTGTCCGTCGTAAAAATATACAGTTGGGAGAAGTGGAGGTGGATGGAAAGGAAGACAAACGAAGAAGTGGGTATGGTATGAATGGATAGGATGTAGGCTGAAGAAATAAGCCCATAGGGTGAGAATATGAGACAAGTAATGAGAGGCGAGAGTGTTTTATAGAACGTAATTATGGGGGGAACGTTAACAAATTCAAATATTTATGCAAGATGTGGTTTAAAAATAAGACAATTTTAAAGTAGTAATTTGACGTGTATTACCTATTGTTAATTGCATTAATAATATAGCAAATATAATACACTAATTGTTATTAGAGTAAGAAAATTTCACATGAAAATTACTCTTTAGTCTTAATCAGTGAGAGCATTGAGCCGTAGCTTGCACTTCCCGAGAAAGTGCCTATATATTCTGTTTTCAACCAATTTTTGACATTTAAATCTCGATTCCGTTTTGCTACCGGTAAATGAAACATACATTTCAATTTGTTGATGTATTATGTGTTCTATAAATAAAAATACGGTAGTTTTACCTTCATTTTTGGTTTATGTTCAGCTCCAAATGAACTCACCCAAAGACACGCATTTGGCCCGCGAACCACAGTTTTCCGACACTTGCCCTGGAGCAAGAAAGCCAGGCATTTGGAGGGAATTCATTACCAACTTTCTGGTTTAATTCCGTCTTGATCTCAGGCTCCCATGATCCTTGGAAAATTTTGTGTGCCCTTGTCTCTCTCGTTCATACTATTTGTTCGAACACTGTAGGAATAGGCTTGGGCATTTTTGAGACGTGGATTTGGCGAAGGTATGTTGGATTGATAGGAAGGCGATTGAGGAAGTGGTGGAGGTCGTAGGAGAGGAAACAGTGTTGACCAAAGAAATTACTAGAAGGCAGAGGGAGTGGATGTAATAGGTATTAAGGGGAGAGGGTGTTTTGAAGGACGTGTTGAAGGGAAGAATGTTTGCTGAGCGGGGTGAAGGGAGGAGAAGAACGGTATGTTTGGATGAGAGGTGGGAAGTAATCGGTACTAAAGAATGACACATCAGAAGTATCGTGGGAATAATTGTGTTATGTAATAGTCTAAAACTACCAAGACCGTAAGGAAAGTATTGACGATGACAATGGGGGACGTGCGTTTCGTCCTAGATTCCATCGTCTCTCCTCCCCCTCTGTATCTTTTTTTTAACGATAGTTTCAATTGCAAAACATATAAAAAACATTGCAGACAAACAATACAAGTTTCATTTACTGATTCTAGCACGGAATCTTGATATAAGTCACAAAAACTTACTTGCAAACTGAAAATACGTACACTTCCTCAGAAGATGCTAGCTAAAGCTCAATGCTCCCTCAGATTAAAACTAATGAGGGTCATTTTTGCATGGGATTTTCTTATTTTAGTAATGACATAATTTATAAACCGTGACACTGTTAAATCTCAGTTGCACCGCGATTTGGGAAATAGCAAATCCTGTCTCGAGCAATACGACCCTATTTTCTCTTATCTTGGACTCGATGGCATATGTGAAGGAAGAGGAGCTGATGGGTAGGTCAGGGATATTTTCAGATTTGAGCGGTTGCTCGGGGAAACGCATTCGCAGCCTCCACTTCACTCGTAACCATTCTACCATGTAGCCTTATGGCGGCAACGTTCGCCTTGGAGGATGATGATTTTTCTGAAGCTCTTACGCAGGCAACCTCGGCCTTCAGAATCCCTCTCCTAACGCAACTCAAGGCCCGCTACTGCTTAATTAAATGAAGTGACAAGGCTGTATGCTTATTTAAAAAGGATCAGAATCCATTGACATGCCACATATATCCCCTCGTAAGCAATGAGCAGTTGATTGAAAGAAGCAAGTAAATTACTTACATGCTCATCGCCCTATGCCGTGATACAAATTCAAATTTTCAAGATGATCCCGAGGGCCATCGCTCCGTATTCATATTGGGCTCCGCGTCTATCGGAGAGAGCGTAGGAAGACAGGATCCGTTTCTGACTTCCCACTTGTGCACCAATTTTATTTTAAACGGACTACTGTTATGTATGTTCTCCTTGATAATATAATTCCTTGTAGAATAACAGATTTGAGTGACTGGAGCCTGGGAGCTGTACTTTTGCCGTAGGGAAATGAAGTATGGGTGCAGGATGGATAATGCTTATCATGACTCTGCTGCAATTTTTTTAGGTATGTCCCTTAAAATTTTGTTCCTGGTTCCACGCGCAGATAGGCCGATTTTGTTTGTGTGTTAATTGTTGTTATCTCAGAAGGGATATTTGAGATGTATTTGTCCTTTCTCCAGTGAAAACTCACGCGCGTTGTCGTTCGAGGCAAGGTCAATGCGCAAATTGCCGTGTCATCCGGCTAGGATTTCCTGGGCGAGCTGGAGTATCTCTTCAGCCAGTGTGGGCGAGGAGGAGCGGGTAGTGATAATTCAATGACGACGTGTCAATCATCAGCGTACACTTTCTACATTGTCATGGCATGTCACTGAGAAGTGGTGTTGAGTATCCATGAATTGAAACATCATAAAGAATTATCGAATCCTACAAGGGGAGGTACCATTTCTCTGGCTGTCTGCTACATGCTTATTTTCTAGTCTGTTTGCTGGAGTAAACATAACTTTTTCAGCTCATAGGTTCTTTTAATAATAACGTAAACCCAATTGTATATGACAGCAATGACTCTGTTTCAGCTGATCAGTAAACTGGTGATTTTAGACATAACGTCTTTTCAGCGGTCATGGCGTCAGAATTTCATTATTTGGCTCCAGCTGAATCATTTACTGCAGTAGACTTGAGATCCGGGCATAAAAAATCTAAGAATCTAAAACTGAATATCATGAGTGGATAGAAAATAACCGAGCATGAAGCCTCCAGTTATAGTTGATTAGATATTAATATATGTATACTGACCAGATGTCTCTGAAAGTGACTTTTTAAATCCTCTTCGAGTAATGTCTAATGAGTCTAATTGGTCAGCATCGTTGTTACATCTTGTAGGTCAGTATATATTTATAATACAATTACTCGTGAAAATGAAGATGTGGGTCTTCCGGGTTTTCCTCCTCGCTGGTCCATGATTCGTGGGAACTTGTCTCAGGAATCATTGACCAACGCGGAGGAAAACCCGGAAGACTACACAAGGATTGCTCGCGAAAGTATAAGGAACTTTACGATGTCGGTGGAGATAAGTTGTTCCTGGTTTAAAGACATTATAGCTTTTTAATCTATGCTGTTCAATATTGCTATGTTTTGTTCTCTCTCGTTGAAAGGGTTCTGCTCTCAGGTCCGTAGTCTGAGGAGGGTCCAGATTGCTGTGAGTTGCGGCCCTCCTAATTCCCGATTACCTTGGTTTATTATGTTTGAAACGAGAAATCATAAATTGAAAATATATATTTTTTTCATCTATTCAGGGGCTCAACATTAGCGAGTCTTCCGCTCTCGAGATCTTCCCGGAAACAAGAGGCTTCTCCTCTGTTTTGCAATAGACATTACTAGACTTCCTCCGATTGCGACGTAATTACTCTCGGCTATGGTCTCGGATACCTTGAACTAAGTGCGCATATCGGTTGCTCGATAATGCTGAGATCCTTCTCTTCATCCCTGTCCTTCGGGTTCCCTGTCATTTGGGTTCCGTTCCCGGTGGAGGAGGATGATTTTTTTCTCTGTGGAAATCTTGCTGTTGTGCCTCTTGTACGTTTGGGATAGACTATGATTTCCCTTTATTATAAATTTTAATAGTGTGTGGAGCTACGTCGCAAAAAAAATGATCGTGGATATTAAGCCATAGTTTGTTAGGGTTAAAAAAAGGTAGTTAGGTTTCATTCTCCTCGAAACTTGAGTTCATATCTGTAATTATTGGCTTGAACTGGTAAATTTGTAGAATGCTGAAAGGAAAATTTTCTGTGAAGCCATGAAGTTCTCATCTACTAGGAGAATTAGCTGTCTAACTAGTCCGTGAACGCGATGCTGTCGACCCAAGCCTTAGTCTCTTGACCACCAGTGAACTCAAGGATAAACTTTTACTTTTCTTTGCGAAATCTCTTCGATTTAGCGATCGCTACAGCACCTTAGGTTTAATATTGAAGTCAACAGGGTGGCATAAGGACACGATAAAGGTACGTACTTGGAAAATTGGTTTAAAATTATTTCATCCCTAAGGTGTGTGACGGGAGATGGTAGATCACCAGCCATGAAAATAGGAATTAATTGAAAAGTGAGAATAAAAGCCATTGAAAAAGGAAGTGTACTTTTTGTAAAGTATCAAAATGTTTGCGTTGTTGTGGTGGATTTGCTGGTCTAAAAATGGACAAGAACTTTACGGTCCTATAGAGTTAATCTCTCTAATTTTTTCGCTTCTTTCTGTCCTCCTGTTGAAGTGTGCGGGTAGTTCATATCTGTAGTGTCAGCCTCGAACAAGTGCGATTTCGTTTTATCAAGTAACTTTAATCAGGAGTGCAACCGTATGGTTTCCTGGAGTTTCCCAACCCAGCCCTGTCAAAAAAACACTTTCTATTCTTTCTCGAGATTTTTTACGGATGCCGCTGCCCCTTTGCTCCTTTGAATCTTATTCAGTTGCCGAACTGAATATGCATTTGTTAGATTTCAAGTGCATGATACACACCCCTGGCGTGAGGCCTTAACCAGCGTAGTGAAACATTTCGCCATTACGGTTTAGCCAGAGTGCCTTCCCACGGTTCGTGGACTAATCTAACACCTCAGTAACCTTCCGTGAGTATTTCAGATTACTTTTAATTACTCCTCGATAGTAGATTTCCTGGAAGGATGACGTTCGAAGACGGTAAAAGTGTAATACTAGATAATCGTCATCATGAGTCGACAGTCATGAGATGGTTTGACGCAGTTCTCGACTCGATTCTCCGTTAAGCTAACCTCTCCAGATGTACAGATTCTTGTCTTTCTCTCTATCTACGTTCTCCTCTTTCATATTCTTACAACTTGCTTCATATATTTCAAGCGGGGCCTTCCTTTTCCATTCATTCTAGTTTCTCGTCGATTGTCTTCATCACACCAGTGTATAAATAACATATGCCTATAATTTTTTTTGGCTTCGATAGTATCTGCTTCGCCGATGTAATAAATTTGACGCTGCTATGTCTTTATTAGCAGAAATATAACATTTTGCTCTTTTTTATTTGTTTCGGTTACCAGTCGTGCTGCCAAAAATTTATATGGTATATATAGATTTATAGAGAGAATAAACCTGCTCACGTAGTTATTTCTGGATATAGGTCCATTATCGTCAACTAATTACTCAAGGGTAATTTGGTAATAAGTATCGTACATACTTGCAGAAGACTGAGGGTCGTGAAGACTGGCGCAATAATGTCAGTGTTGTGTTATAAGGTCCAGGATCCTGTTTATTACCTGGTATGACTTTCGGAATAACATTAGCTCTTACCAGTTATAAACTAGTGTTTCACGGCTGAGGTCATTTGGCTGCTAACTTTAAGCTCTTGAACTAAATCTAAGCTCCTAAACCTAACAGCAACGAAACATGAATGTTCGAGGCGAGGTTAGAACCCGCTATCTTTGGGTTTTCAGGCCAGGGCGCTGTCGACCTGACTACAGCATCTTACTAGCGCTGTGGTAATTGCCTACTTAACGCGTGTTAAATACGATGTCTACGAATGGAGCAATTTCAGAGGACTTCCATAAACACGTCTTGGTATCTCCTCCGCATCGGGGAATTTATTGCCGTTGATTGGTTTAATTGCATTTAAATCCTTTGAGGTGCATTACAAGTAGGTCACGTATAGCATGACTTCGTCGTTTTTGATGAGAACTTATAAAGAAACTTTGAAATTATTTTTTTCCTGCATTTATGACAGGATGAAAGTGTAATATAGGGTTTTTAATGATGTAGAAAAGTTCAGTTAACATTTAGGCGAGAAACACTCACAAATAAGTCGTTCGGTGTGCGGCCGTTGAATTTCGCTTTATTAGGTAGGCCAGGAAATTATTCGTGCACTAACCGGAGAAAATGATTTCTGAAAACGATGGTGTCAAATCTTTGACGGCCATGACAAGCTAACCTAGCTAACTGTGGGGAAATATGTGCATATTACATTTACCGCCTTCGGTGTCCAGGTCTGTAACTCGTCTACCTGAGAGCTCAAAGGTCAATATATCGAAGCCTGTGTAGGGCTGCTGGATGTTGTCTTTGTGCAGAATGGAGATATGTTAGATGATGTGATACACCTTAACCAAGATGGATACCTTTAAAATCTTAACTGCTTCTACCTTTTTTCTATTCTAATGCGACGTGCTGAATTTTAAAGAAAAATTGTGATTTTTGTTAAGGTTACTGTCATTATAACGTGAAATATCTTTCGCAAATTGTGATATCTTGCAAATCATGAACAGATTTTTCTTGATCTATTTCCGAGTTCTGTTCTGAGTGACTGATTGAGTGACCCTCGTGGTTTTCTGGTTCCCCCACCCCGTGTAATCGTGCAGGGTGTAATTGCGCCGTGCAAGCGCGCGAAACGACCAACACGTACTTAACGACTTATTTACCACCCTGATATTAAAAATTAATGCTTCGGAGCGATAAGAAGATGATTTATATCAACGATACGCAACGAGGAATTGCAGAGCGTTTCTGCCGCGGAACACATCATCTGCAGGTTTTCCAAGTTAATCAACTCAATTTGCTCGTAAATAACATAATTTTTAATTGTTTTTCTGGTTCTTTCTTCGGATGGTGTGCTTTATTTTAAAGGTGTGCAGTTTGCAAGGAATTTAAATCATTAAACCTTTTTCGAGGTGCGAAATATTTTAGGGACATTATTATTTTTCTCGTAATCTCAAAGAAATTAGGCAAGTTTTCCTCGAAGTGGTCGGACCTATAACTTTTTAAACGTTCCTTATTTCTCACCCACCGATAGCCCAAAGTTGCCCAAAGAGCAGTCCACTTTCGGTTGGCATATCAGGGAGGGTATGGATCGGCCAGTCCCTTCGCGGTCTGAACGGGAGATTACACGGGTTGTGGAATATCCGCTATCCTTCATCTACATCTACGTAATACCCTGCGAGCCACCGCGATGGTGTGTGGTAGGGGGCGAAGATCACCAAACTTTCACCATTGAATTGCACCTAGGCAACTGCATGGAAACAACCTAGATAATAGGGTCACATGCAGCTACATGGTTAGTATCTACATAGTAATAGTGGGATTATTGGTTGTTTATGCATGCATCATGCACTACAGACTATTTTAGCAATATTTCACCTGTCTATCTCTTTGCTATGCTGCCAATTGTGCTCTGTTATAGTACGCGGGAAAAATGACATTTTAAATCTATCGGTACGACAATCTCTCTCTCTCTGTCTCTCTAATCTTGTTAATCTGACCTAGCAAATCAGCTCTAATCTAACCTAGCATAATACGCACTGGTTCTTAATATATGTCTAATGTCATCTGTAAACAAATTAGTTTCGAATTTACTTAAAAGTTTTAACCTAAATTTAACCTGTGTTCTGATAGTAATTCCTATCCTAGTTCCTGTGTTAAACTCGTAACGCTAATACAATTATCATTACGACCTTTATAAAAAACCTAGCTGATCTCCTTTGCACACGCTCTAATTCCTTTATCATACCTTCCTCGTACGGATCCCATCTGCTAGCGGCATATTATAAATGAGGCCTGACAAGTGTAAAATAGCTTCTTTCTCGTACTCATCGCTTTTGCCTAGAACCCTTTTTACGAATCTTAATCTACGGTTTGGTACACTAGTTATTTCCCTCATGTGTTTTCCCCATCCTTATGACTGACCGCTTTGGGAGGTCAATACCTTTTCGAGGACTCCCTACGTTATCATCTTTCGGGGTAAGAGACGAGTGAAAGGCCGACATCCCCTAGGTGTACCAAAGTAAACGTTTCGCCCGCTACCGTTTTTCGCGTCGCCCGTGAGTCCAGTCCCCAAACCACCGCGGCTAAGTGAAACTTCTTGCGTCATGTGAAGTAGTTTAACTCGCGAGTGGTTCTCGCCTCTCATCAAGTGAGAGCGCGCTTCTGTGAAAGGTCTGTTGGGAAATTTTTCGTGGCCCAATTTCGTGGAATTGTTTCATCCTGAAGAATAAGGAAGTGACTGTCCACAGTGTAGTTCTGCAGTATATGTATTGAACAGGACGTAATATCACGGCGAATCCCGTTTCATGCGATGCTTGATCCAGCACAAAGCCTAGTGTGCTACCCGCTACTTGATATTGAGGACGGAATCTATTATGATTGGAATCGTAAGAGGGTAAGGTCAGTTGATGGATTTCTTCTTCTGTAATTGCCCATCTAACATTAGTACTCTCTTAACCATCTGGCATATAACACTGGACAAATAAGTTTTTTGCTTTATGACTTGACGTTGATTTTGTTGTAATGAATGTAAAACTGCCTTGTGTATATTGATTAGTATATGTAATTTACAATGAAACCCCGTTGACGTCCCTTATGTCATGAACAAATTTACCTTCGTCTCTGGGCAAATAAAAACTTCTGTTATTACTGTCGTCGTAGAAGGTTTCGCTAGATCAATTAGCTTTTGCTTGCGATGAAGTGGTGCTACTGAAAGCACTAATTTAAAAATGAGAAAATCGCACAGTGAATGTAAAGGCTTAACGTGATTGGTCAGTGGCATATCTACAGCTACGCGATTCCCTGCAAGCAACCGCGAGGGTGTGTGGCAGGGGTCACCAAACATGCACTATTGACATGTAACTAGGCTAGTACATGGAAACACACTACATAATGTGGTTACATGCAGCTAGATGGTTAATATATACGTAGTAAAAAAGGGATTGATTATTGATACATGCATAATGCACTACAGACCACTCTACAATATTTTACCTACCTATCCCTTTGCTATGCTACCTATTGTGTTCTCTTATAGTACGGGGGGGAAATGACAATTTGAATCTATCTATCTAATCGTATTTATCTTGTCAAATCTAGCATAATACGCTAGTGTTTTTAGTATATATCTATTATACTATGCCCTGCTGAGAGTTTGTAGCTAACTAGTGCCGCATCAAGTAGCTCAGAAAGTATGAGCATGATCGTGCTTGTTAGCTAGCATACTAGTTCTGTGTCACATGATACTGGAAAGGTATACTAGCAAGTAACCTCGACATTACACTAGAGCAAGTATCGTGTAGAGCGGGCTTAATACAGCACAGTCAGACGATATAGCCGATATAGCTGAATTGCAGGTCACGTTCGGTGAATTTAATGTGGAATGGCACTGGTGTTAGCTAGTATTTGTTTGTCAATGACTGAGCAGACCGATATGTGAGGGTTGAGTTACATTTTTCTTTCTTTCGTAGCATATTAAGATTTTTGTTTTCTTCCTTGTCCATCTTCGAAAATCCAAAACTTACAATCCAATTTCTGTTTTGATAGAATCATATGCTGGTCTGAACTAATTACTTCACAAAACATGCACAATATATTTCTTTGTAGACATTGGTGGATAACTCAGCTTAGTTTATAATATCAAAATCTGCATTTCAATTTCAAGTTCATCACCTCCATATACATCTCTACGTATCTAGTAGCATCTCTATCTACTGGTCGCCATTCCTAAGATTGGTGTGACTCAGCTATCCCCAAGATTCCGATATCGACTATCCTCTTCATATTGACGAAATTATTCTATTGTACATACTTCAACACCCCCCTAAGTATCTCATACGAGGTCTTCCAACCCCAACCTGCCCATTGCTTTCCTCTCAACGATCATTAGACATCATTTTTTTAAATCTGTTTTATATTTGAAGATATAGAAGTTCTATCTTCATGAGACACTCAATATATGACGGATAAAGTTTTCTGTTCTGTTTAATCTCCTTCAAACGTCTCTTTTCCCACACTACCGAAGACTTCTTCTTTTCTCGATCTATCTATTTTATGCTCGTCAATAATCTCTAACGCTATTTCTGGTGTTACAGAAACGTAAAATGTTTAGAATTATTCCAAGGTAGGTTTTATGGGAAGGCATGAAAAATATTTTTTTAATCCCGCCTGAATTGAGAATTATGAAATAAAATCACAGTGGTACTCCAAAAGAATTTTTTCTCCTGTGTGTATTTCTTGAGGCCAAGCTGTCTGTGATTTCCCCCAGTGTGATTTCTCAGTCGAGTGGAACGTAGGAACCACTTTTGATCTCCTGGGTGCGTGATTCTCCAGTAGAGATGTTAAATTTAGCTCATGGGCTATTGCTTTCCGTTGCTACCCCAGTATAATCAGGATATTACGGGCTAAATGACGATTCCATGTTAGGGACGTGTGGACGACCTGAGCCGGCTTTGAACGTTGCCTCGTGCTAAGAGGCCGATGAATCCCGTCGATGTGAAAAACCTAATAATCGAAAACTTAATCACTCAACATTTCTGCTTGCTGGGATGGAACCAGTTACAAGCGGCAATTAACAGTTTATCATCGGGTTTGCATTCCCGCATGGAAACATCCAGAGCAGTGTAAAGGGTTAAATAATTATCCTTTTGCGGAATGGGTCATTACTGTATCGAGAAAAAAGAAACAATTAAAACTGCATGCACCAATTAGTCTGGTTGAAAAATGGCTCTTAATGAAGAGGTGTAGTATCGCCATTATTGGTAATAGTATAGCATGCTATTGGTTTTCGGTGTGGGCCGTTTAATTTTAAACCAGGGTAACTCATAAATATGGAAATGATAATGCCATTATAGTGACTACGTATACAGTTGATGATTCACGTCCTCACCAAAATGGGAAGTATCCTTAAACAGCATTGTTTAAAAAATTGAAGGCAAGAAATTAGAAACTTAAGCGCGATTGTTCAAATTATGTATTGGGAAGGTTCAATCTTACGCTCCGCCGTGTTTGGTATGCAAATTTTGGCTTTTGATGGCGCCTTATGCCCACATGATAGAGGGGATAAAGGTACCGATTTTATTAAGTCTATTTTTGGCAAGGAATTTATTTTTATGAACTTCGAAGATAAGCCACTCCGTGAATAGAGCTATAAAGCTCTCTTTCTGATACAATCGCGAGTCATGCTGTTTTTTCGCGAGTAATTTTTCGTGATTTGCCTTTGAGATGTGTGATCATAAAGGCCGCTTTACACGATACAATTTCTTGTACATACAAATACTTGTATAAACTGAACGAAATTGTATGTTTGTCTGAATGGAATTAGAACATGTTCTGTTTCCCATTAAGTCATTCAGACAATCGCACAAGCGTTCGTACAATTCACCAATTTACACGGTACAATTTTCTCGTACAAGCGTTTGTACAAAAAGTTGTATCGTGTAAAGCGGCCTTAAAGCGAGGTGGAAAATGAGAAAAAAAGGAAAAATGTTATTCCTGATTAACATCGATACGCACTGTATACTGCTTTTTCTTGGACTATGTGGAGACATTTGTTGCTTCTTTGTAATTCGTGCCATTTTTGGCCCTCGCCTTCAATTTCCATTGACAGTGGCAATGTAGTGTGCGCCAATACAAGGGGCCATGGAGGAATATTTAGATAAAGAGGACTTTTTGAACCCTGGAAAAATGAACTTTGTGAGGAGAAAACGTATTTGCACAATTATCTCCAGAAAATATGTCGGCAGGTTTTGCCTGCGTTACCGTAAACCGAAAGGAGTTCGATTTGTGCCATCTACCAAAGGTATGAATAACTGGAGAAATGGGCTCGGCCTTTATTTTCTTAATTATGGAATCATTTACAGAGGCTATCGTGTAAGACTCTCTAGGATTACCAAAATGCTAATGTTACGAGTGACAGTTCTCATTTTACGCCTAGAAAGCGTAGTACTCAAATAGAAACCCCACCGTTCATTTGTTCTGTTGTCTATCTGCGTGATGATAGGGTAAGGACAGTGATGGTAGTAATTATGCATTTTCCAGAACTCTTAAATAGAATAGAAAATTGTTTTCATTTCATAGGGTTAATATTTTGGCCCGGGAACACTGTAATAAATGGAATATATATAATAGAATCCATTTAATAGTTCTCTTTGTGCCGATGAATTTCTTTCTTCGCCAGGTTAAAAAAAATGACCATAACCATGTAGATAATAAGTATGCCAGACACCTTAAACCACGAGAAAAGATGACCTCTTTAAAAAAAAACTACCTCTACGCAATTCCCTGCAAGCTACAACGAGGTTGTGCTGCAGGGGGTGAAGATCACAAAACATGCACTATTGACATGCGATTAGGCTACTACATGGAAGCATGTTAGATAATAGGGTCACATGCAGCTAGATGGTTAGTATCTACATATTATGTACAGGTTAATGAGGAAATTTAAAGCGGAAATGTGTAAACTAGTTCTGTGCAAACGGTATTCGATTGACGGCGTAAATTCTTGAAACATAGGGGTAATGTTTGTATTTTCTCCGAAAAAAATTGTTGACGCAATTTAGCTAGCTCTTTTTTACGTTAGCATTAAAACAAAGACGGCGATGCAGGAAATATCAGCGGTGGAACTTCCCTAATCCACTCCCGACGGAAGATGAAAAGGAAGGAAATGGATCTGTTGGTGTGGAGGTGGGGGTTATACGTCCAGGTAACCGAATACAGCTCCTCGCTGCCCTTCGGTCCGACGCTACCTCTTTCGTCGGAGAAGAGCCGCAATAATTGCACCGGGGATGACGTCAGGTGGGCGGAATAGGGGAAGGGGGATCCATTTCCGCCCCCGGAGGCGATTGGGACAACGGAGCTGGCTGCAGAGGGTCTCCTCGATGCCTCCGTGCGGCAGAAAGTGAAGCCTCTTGTACCTGCCACACGTTGCTTCACTCAGCCGCAGTAGATGTTCATGCGTAGAAATAGGAAGAGGAATACCTCACCTGATCCACAGATAATCTTTATGTAGTCCTAGGATTTTGTATTAGTTTTCATGGTATATGAATGCTGCATTTCGCCGATGACAGCGGTCATTGCAGGTACAGAAAGAGATTTAGTTAAGAAAAACATATTGACCAAATATCAGTTGGATAAAAAATAAACTTTTCTCCAACCCAAAGGTTGGTTTTTGATAGGTGAGAGTAGAGCTCACCCCGTACTAATTCTGGCGTACTGGCGTGTGAAATTCACACTTTCATAGGCTTAGTACGGGGTGAGCTCTACTCTCACCTATCAAAGACCAACCTTCGGGTTTAATCACAGAGTGAGGGAGTGTAAATACAATGGATAGCGTAGATAGTTCCGTGTTGGCATAACGACTTTAAGCTAACCCAACTAACAGCATGATATTGCATGATCGCTTCGCTTTTTTTGACTGTGGAGTTTAGACTAGAATATAATTTCTAATCCTTTTATGCATGATATATGATGCATTTTTGGTGTGAATTCACCCCCCGTCACACACCTTTATGGCTTGCAGGGTAATAAGTAGATGTAGGTAATACCCTGCAAGCCACCGCAAGGATGTGTGGAAGGGGGTGGACCACCACCGGGGTTGTGTTTGAAACCGTCGGGATTATCTCGAATAAGTAACCAAGGATTCGCGAGGTATAAACACGGATAGTTGGCAAATTTAGTGTGTCTGAATCGCTCGTTGCAATATCATTAATTCCTTTCTCTTCATTTTTCTCATCTGTCTCGACTATAGATCCCCCAGATGAGATAAATTACAAGTGTAAACAATGAATGAGGCTGTAATCGTTTTAAACAAACCAAATACGTGAAGTATTCGTGTTTATCCCACTTGGCTCTTTGGTCCCCTGTTCGAGATAATCCCGATGGTTTCATACTCAACCCCCGAAGCGTTATAAATCAGAGAGAAAGCTCTCTGATATGCAGGCATGCAAAAAAATACTGCTCCGTTTATACGCTAATTACATTAAACCTTGAGTCACAATCTACATCTACGCGATACCCTGCAAGTCACCGCGAGGGTGTGTGGCAGGGGGTTTAATGCTACCCCCTGGAGGAAAATATTAAGCGTGCAGTTAAAAAATCGATCATGGCATCCGAAACGGAGCAAAAAATCTGGCTACATGTCGTGGAACATACCTGGCAATTGAAAAATAAACAAGCTGCCGTATTTAACCACTGTTTTCTTTGGTGTAAGATACACAATGCGTTTCGACACATTGTCGAAAGGAAAGTGACAAGTGTCGAAAAGCGCTCTGTATCCTATACCAAAGAAAACAGTGGACAAATAAGACAGCTTGTTTCTTTCTCTAATGAAAGTGTAAGTCGAAACCCGGGTGGGTTATTAAAATGTAAGTGTGGAATTTACATACCAAGTTATTGGTCTTATTTCTATAACTCTAGCCAAGGAGGGGAAATATTGTTTCCAGCGGTGTCGGCGAGTTCCCTTTTAACCCACGGCGAGTCGAGTCAGCCCGTCAATCACATTGGCGCGACCCTGAGGCTCGAGTCTCGGGAGTGACCCGGAGCGTGTTGGCGGTTGCTGCTACTTGTTATTGTAATGATCTTCGGGGAGGAGGATGGGGAGCGAAGGGGGAATGAGCGTAGCCTGAGGCTAGAGGGCCTCCACTGAGTAGCCTTCGTCCTTGAGGAAGGCGCGGAGCCATACTGTTTCGTATCCCTGCGGAGTGTGTGTCCTTCTCCACGAGTGGAGTCGTTGTGGCCGACAGACGTGCGCCCTGTCGATCGAGTTTCAAGTAGTATTCCTCTGAATACCAGGCTTCCTTTCAGTCAGCACCATTCATCACAGGTGACTTTGAGCAGATTTATTGACATTATTACGGTTAGCGCCAAGGAAATGGGGAATGATCGAGTGGAGATGCGGATCCATTTCTGGATGGCAAATAATTATTTTTTATTTAATTATACGATAACCACACCACTACCAAATACCCTGGTAGCTACCACTAGGGTGTTTGGCAGGGGGTTAAGATCACCAAACATGCACTACTTACATGCAAATAAGAGCTAAGATGGTACTACTGCATGCAAACATGTTAGATATAAGGGTCACTTGCAACTAGGTGGGTCGTAGCTACACATTAATAAATTGATTACTGGAGAGAAAAAACATTTTTCTGAAAACAGTAATTGGTATTTCATATAGAAAATACCCTGCACAGCACCATAAAGGGGTGTGGCAGGGAAAGAGTAGCAGGATTCCCCTATCTTGCACTACAGATTACTCTAACAATTTTTACAAACCTATCCCTATGCTGTGCTGAATATTATGATCTTTAATCTACATCTACGCAATACCCTGCGAGCCTCCACGAGGGTGTGTAGCAGGGGGTGAAGATCACCAAACGTCCACTATTGACATGTAACTAGGCTACTAACTTATATTTGCGTAATCAGTCTATTAAATGAATTAAAATGGGAATTATTATCAGATCGCAGGTTGAAATTTAGACTTTATCTCTTAAATAAATTCCAAGATAATATGTTCACTACAGTCGTTAAATATATTTTGTGAACTCCAAAATACTATGGTAGACTGGACCATAATAACAAAATTAGAGATATTGATTGCCGAACTGACAGATTCAAAATGTCTTTTTCCTCGTACAATAGGGTAGTTTCCTTCATCAAAGAAAACGGACTTCATTAATTGCGATTTGTGCCCTGCCATAAATGTATTTAATTTACGCAAAAAGTTTGTATTGAGAAATCCCAGTTTACTAGAGAATTAAATGTTAATTTTAAGGCCATTTGAAAAGGCTCTGAAATGGCGGGGTGCGCTGCCTTCATGCTGACGTAACAGGAAGGTAGTTTACGTTGCGAAGCATAGGAAAATTCGTCTCCTGAACTTACCGTTGTATTTCAGGGCCCCTCAGCTCTAGTGAATATTTATTAGTATTAACCTGTAAAAACTATCAATGTTGGAAAAGAATTCTCAGTTAAACATGGTATTATTAGTCATTTTATAGGCTCAAGGACGTCCTGCTCGCTGTGTCTTCTGCTACGACGAAGCATGGCGTGAAGGTCGTGCGGCGATAGGCGAACTACATGATATGCTTGTGAAAGGAATACTGACTGATTTTAAATGAATCAACTGCATAAGTCATGTTAAATAAATAAATAAAAGTTAATTATAATTAATTAACGGAATAAATATGCCTCCAATACTTGTTCATAAGCCTTAACGGAGTGCGGCGTCTATTTGGAAGCGTCCGCAGCACCACCTGGTGGCAGGTAGAGGAAATAGTTTAACGTCACACGTAGGATTAACCGGCATGCAATAGTTTGCCGTCGCGTTTTCGCGCCATTGATTTTTTTCACTTTTTAATTAATGAGGAAAAATACTTAACGTCATTTAAAAATCGAACGGCTTAAAACACGTACTCCAGAGGTTATAAACTTTCGATCAAGACAATAAAAAAATAATAGGAAACTACCCTATTAGGAATATGAATAGTGGTAAATATATCCAATACGAGTGTATCAATCGATGGTCGGCGATTTTCTTTTTGGAAATAAGACAGTAAAGATAATATACTTGGTTGTTCAAGTGTATCAAAACCACGGAGGTGTAAATGCAGCTTTACACGGTACATTTTATTGTAAAAACGAATGTATGAAACTGAACGAAATGGTATATTTGTCTGAATGGAATTAGAACAGGTTCTAGGTATTTTCCGTTCAGTCATTCTGACATTCGCACAAGCGTCCTCACTATTTGCCGCATTACACGGTACAATTTTCCTCATACCAGCGTTCGTACAAGAAATTGTACAAAAAAATGTACCGTATAAAACGGCCTTATGAGTAACGACTGAATTTCCGCGAGGCTAGGCCACGCCTACTGAATCCTAGTTTGCTCTGTAAATTTAGATATATGCTAAGAAACCCTGCCTTTTGTGCTATGTTTGATCAGATAAACAAGATTAGAGAGAGAGAGATTGTCGTGCAGGTAGATTTAAAATGTCATTTTTACCCGCGTATCATAAGAGAACACAATAGGCAACATAGCAAAGGGATAAGAAGGTGAAATATTATTAGAGTAGTCTGTGGTGCGTGATGCATGTATCAATAACAAATCCCTTTTTTACTACTTATTTACACCCACCAATCCACATAACCCCCAGTCCGTCCCAATCACACATCTCCCTTCATCACCCCTACTGCCCCACCTCCTTGTAAGTCAAATTTCCCCTTCCACTTTCCTCTCCTCTCTAGGGTATATTTCTCCTATTGCGACTACCATATTTATACACTTGAAAATGGCATAGTGCTGAAACGCGCCGTGTAGCGTGCATCAAATAAAAAATGGTGGACAGATACGACAGCTTGTTTTCGTAATATAGGATAGGGAAAAGAAAAAAATTACCTTGAATATGTAATCAGTGTATGGGATCCGAATGAATTAGGTTTGATCAAGAAGCTAGACAGTGTGCAACGTAGAGCAGCTAGATTTGTTAAAAGGTGTTACGATAGCTTTAGTAGTGTATCAGAATTAATAGATGAATTAGGTTGTGTATCATTATCAGATCGTAGGTTAAAGGACAGATTAAATATATTGCTGAAAATTAAAACGATATCTTTACTGAAGATGTTAGATATATATTTTAAAAAACCAGTGTATTATGCTAGATTCGATCAGATACATAATATTAGATAGATTGTCGTACTGATAGATTCAAAATATAATTTTTCTCTCGTACTATAATAGAATACAATAGGCAGCAAGACAAAAGGATAGGTTGGAGAAATATGGCGTAGTGCATGATGCATGTATTAACAACCAATAATCCCTTTATTACTATGTAGATACTAATCATGTAGCTACATGTGACTTTATTATTTAACCTGTTTCCATGTAATAGCCGGTTTGCATGTCAATAGTACATGTTTGTTGATCTTCACCCCCTGCCACACACCCTCGTGGTGGCTTGCAGGGCATGACATTGAAGTAGATGAGTAAAACAGTCATGGATGCTACTTCGAAAAGAAGAAAGCAGAAGTTTGCTGTTGATACCGGATTTCGATTCGATTGATTGGCCATGCAGCAAATGTTTTATTGGAATTAAAAGCAAAAGGCTCTATAAAAGAGTGTTAACGAGTTCACGCGAAAGGATTAGTTACGGTTGAAAAAGGCGTGGGCGAATTATGATGCCGCAGTATTTATGAGAACTTCAGTCGAAAGGAGTATTGAGTACAATCTTGATGTTAACCGCGTTACCCATGCGCAGAATCTACTTATAACTGGAAATACAAGCTTGGAAGTGAAGAAACATTTCATTAGAACTTGTACATGTGGAGCATGTTCATGTATGGTAGGGAGGCATAGGCGATAAAAGCTGCGTAAAAGGCAAGACTGGAAACTTTCGAAACCTGGAATTACTGGATAAAGGTGAAGGTAAATTACACCTGTATTAGTTTGGTATTTATCGTTAGTGAGTGTAGCAGAAGCTGGCAGTGTAGTTAGGGAAGTAGTAATGATAAGATTGAAAAGAGCTTTGTTTGCTAGCAACTATAAAAAAAAGACGAGTGAATCATTTATAAGCTTGGTGGTCTAATGAAAACAGTCGTAAAGGATATAGTAAATGGGAAGAATAGCTTAAAAAGGTCTCATCTTAGAGTTATGTGGAGAGTAGTGGTGAAGGATGTTAAAGAGAAGAATTCTGGAAGAAGAAGTTGAGAGGTTAGTCAACGGAAGAATCAAATGGAGAACTGCGTCAAACCAATCCTCGAGTTGATAACTTGTAATGATTTAATACAAAGAGGCACCACGACTTGGGAACCTACTCTTTAGACCGGTAACTTAGGAATATTTGTGCTATTTAATATTAATGGGTATCTTTGTGGAGGTAGGATTTTTTTCGAGAACGAACCAAAGGTTTGGGGAACCCTGCGTTGGCATACCTATTATAAACGAAAGTTGCCTAGGCTTGACGGACCATTCGGCGGACAGGGTACTGAACTCGAAGTGCTCTCCACACAGCGCTCGATTAAGGACCGGTATAGATGAAACTTTTCCTTCTCTGTCGGGGTTCGAACTCGGGCCCTCAGTATAGGAGGCCTGTATGGAGGAGGTGTAAGTCACCAGCTGTGGAAATAACTTCCGCTGTGAAAGAAAGGAAAACAACCTTTGGAAATAAGTATGATTCGTAATTTTTTTATGAATTAGGTTTTGAATGCGCCGTAATCGTTTATTTTGCATGAAAAAAATAAATGATGGTATCTCTTGGTCTGGCAGTTAATCTGTCTTAATTTGTCGCTTCCTTATGGCCCGATGATGTAATTGAGAGTAGAAATATGTCTGAAGAGTTAGCCTCGTTCAAATGGTACTAGTTAAATTTTTCAAGTAACCTTAATCTTGGGAATGACCTTCTCTAGGCTTTCGCAACAAAGCCTTTCCAAAAGCCGAGTTCCACTTTATGCACGTCCATAGGGATTTTCTAACCCTTTGTATGTACCTTATTCAGTTCCCGAGTAAAATCTTAATTCTTTGGATCCCAAATGCACGATGCTTTCTCCAAGGTGAGGGCCTCACCTGAGCGAAATAACATCTCTAGGTCAGGTATAGACTGGATTTTTTTTCCGTCTAGCACGCCAGGTTTCACGGGAGTCAAGGCGCGCAGAGGAAGGTGGACTTCGGGACTTTTACTTTAGGTATGTATGTACGATCTGTTTGCTGCAGACTTGGTCGCCGCTTGGCTCTGAAGACGAGAAAATCGCCGTCAGTGAAGGCGAAGCAGCCACCTAGTTAAAGCCGGTGACTCGAAAAAGTCCATATCGAATCGCTCGCTCCCAGTGCAGCTCTCGAATCGCGACCTTGGGTCGCGTAAACAGAAAAGAACTCTTGTTTCTTGATTACTGCGATGACTGGACAATTTCTGGCCCTCGCGCTAGATTTAAGATTTCGAAACGACTCCTCCTCCTCCTCTGCGCAAGGGAGCCACTCTAGTAATGATTGATGCCGCCGCATGACGTCATGGGTCGCTTTCGCAACCTTCCAAGGCGATTCACACTAGTGGAGAGGGAATGTGACGCCTTGCTCGATTCTCAGCAGCCCCCTAACCCCCCTCCCCTTATGCACCCGCGCGAGTGACAGCCGGCGAGGGTGCACGCTCGCCGTCTCCTCGATGGAATGTCGTGTTTATAGCGCTCGTCGGACACTGGAGGACTCTGCTTCCCAACCGTTGTGGCACGGCGCAGAATCGTGCCGCGAAAGGGATGGATGTGTGCCGCGAAATTTTAACCGCAAAGTCTCGGGGCGATGGTACCCGATTATAAATCTTCTAAAAATATTACCTTTGGTTATCCTTTGAATTTTACTATTTGGTTAATGTGTGAAATATGAAAATTATCCCTAATATCACTTACAATTAGTGACGATATTTTAAATGGATACAGAATTTGATATTTTCGTTCCCTTGTCCCATCCTTCAAATAAATTTTGAAAATTTAATCTCAGTTTAGTTAAAGTCGACAATTTAGTTCACCGGTGAAGAATAAAAACCATCTCAAATATCACTCAGTGAGGATCTATGGGTTAGATATTTACTATCCATTTCTGTTGGTTAATTTCTTGCATGTGAGGATCTATGGGTTAGATATTTACTATCCATTTATGTTGGTTTATTTCGTGCATATGGCGGAATAAGGAGAATTACCGGATACGAGTGTCTAGGTGGACTGTTTAATGTGAAATAGGAAAAATTGTAATGTCAACAGAAAAAATATGCCTTCAGTATGTGCGGTGCCTGCATTTTTGGTGCCGTTTTAATATTTGTGCTTATAAGGTGTGCCTTGAAAGAGGTTAGGAAGCGCTGGGCCAGGGGAGTGGGATAAAACAGAGTTATTATGGTAGTATAGTATAATATAGTATTAATTATGTACACCAACTCGGGTTGGACAATTTCTAATATATGAAGGGACGGAGATGAAATATTTAAGCGCTAAGTCCTGGTTAAGGCGACGGTACCCGAGGGCTAGACTGCTGAGTGATTTCCTTTTCTTCCGTCGTTCCATCCTTTAAATAAACGTTCTAAAAGTTTAATCTCAGTTTGAGTTGAATTTGACAATTTAGTTCATGCGTGCGACGTACAAGCTGTATTAAATATCACTCGTTGAGGATGTATGGATTAGGTGTTTACATTCCGTTTTTGTTGGTTTATTTCATGCATATGAGGGATAAGAAGACTTAACCGACACGAGTGATGCCTAGATTGTTTGTTGTGAAAAAGAAAACATTATTTATATGAATGGAAACCTTTCCATCAGTGTGTGGCGTGAAAATATTTATCCTTGTGAGGTGTGCGATGTGGAAAAGTTTGAGAAGCCCTGCTTTAGGACATCGAGAAGATAACTCTGAGGAACAGGGCTGGATCAACCATAAAGAAAAATAAGCGCGTGCTTTGAGCACCAAGGAAATGGCGGCACCACAGAAATTTGCATTTGAAAACTTTTAAACTATAAATGAAGTAGATGTGTGCAAAAATGAACATTATTTTCCATCTTTAAGCACATTATGTGTAGTTAAGAAACACACATTAAATTTTGTTATGGTTGGATATTTTTCATGTTTTGAAATATATTTGTATATGGGAGCACCAAAATATTATAAATGCTTAGGGCCTCTAAGGGTCTTAATCTGGCCCTACTGATGAGAGAGAAGCGATTATACGGGCACGCGATTTTTACCCGCGAAAATGGCATTTTGAATCATGATAAAGATAGGCAGTAAAAACGTTGGGAAAATTATAATGATGTGTGATTCGTGTTTTTTTATTAAAAAAAACAGATTGTGTTTGCGTTGTTGACATGCATTTTATGTATGTTGGGAAAAGGATCTATTGCGTCTCATGGTCCGACAATTGATCTCCTTAGATTCGTCAATCCTGTCGGTCCTGGCAATAAAGTGTGTGGTAGAAATATCTGTGTCATTATAATTTGATATGTCAGACTCAAAGTCTTGTGATTTTTAATTTTTCAAGTAACTGTAATCTCGCAAACAATCTTCCAGTCTTATGCCATGAAGAAGCAAATTGAACAAAAGTTCGGAAAAAAAGTGCATGTCGTTGATATGGTTGGATCAGTGGCCTTAAATTTATTACTGGGTAAAATGATTTGTGGCTGAGGAGTGGTCATTCATAACTCTTTGCAATATGGTATTGTTACCTACTATCTCTTTAGTGATCCTTTTTCAGGGAAACGTGGCTATTATTAGCTATCGTTGAAAATCGCAGTTGGAAAAATAATTCTTAAATTAAGCGGCTGTTCCTCAGTTTTCCGGGCCAATGTGCGGACCACTATACGCCACTCAGCGATTCTTAATCCCTTGAGCAAATATAGGAGCAGCTCGAATTATGTCCTTGTCGGTGATATATCACATGTGCGTAAGTTCGTGAGGACCCGTGTAATAATCTCGAATTTTTGGCGAGAGAGAGGCGGCGAACCTTATCTCACGCCCTTCTTACCCACAAAACCAGCGGTTCCCAACATTTTTTCACCTGTTTACCTCTCAGTAGTCCCATTTCCCTAATCTGTAACCCTCATCAATGAGCCATGCTCGTAATTTGTGTAGCTGTCTTCCATTCACAATTTAGTCCGTAGTTGACTTGTTGTCGCTGAAAATGTGATTTCTTGAAGGTGCTTGTCCTCCGGGTATCCTACTACGTTTGTCCATTTTCCTTGACCGGCGTTTCCTAAGGGCTCTGTATGTGATCGTCTGGAGCTCCAGTTTTTTTTACTCTTGTTTCCTTTATTAATATATGCCAGATTATTCATACTTCCCTACGTGTATCGTATCATAAGTACTATGCCTCGTGGAATATAAACAGACACGACTAAACATCTTCGGGGGCTCAACAAGCAACTTTTCCTTCAAAAAGGGCTCCCGGACCGAAAAAGTTGTGGAACCATTGTCATAGGTAAATGTCCAGAAAAATGGACAACCGCGGAGGGACACCCGGAAGAGAAGCATCTTCAAGTTACCGTCGCCGCCTTCATATGAATCTAATATGATTGCTGACTCGTCGGTTATACAGTGCCGGACAAAAGCACATAACGGGATGTAATATTTCTGACAAACGATTGTGTTTTCTGTTTTTTCCGCCATTATTAAGCTTTCTTCGTGTACCCCTTAGGGTATAAAGCGAAGAAATACAGGTGAACAGAAGTATCTAGTTGCACGTGACTCCTATACTGACTTGTTTCCGTGTACTAGTATCATTAGCTCATAGTTGCATGTCAGTAGTGCATGCTTGGTGATCTACACCCGCTGTCACTCACCCTCGCAGTGGCTCGCAGGGTGTTACGTCGATGTAGATGAAGTAGTCGCTTCGTGACGTGACTTGAGGTGCCCCGTAAACTCTTCCACTATAAAGTGGTATCTTGTGGTTAGGGTGCACGGGTAGCATTGTTTTCATAGCCTCCGACAAATGGCGGTGTCAAAATTACTGCAGCGAATGGGGTTATGGTCACCGGAGTGAGCCCCTTCCTCTCAATTTTATTACAAAAGGGTGTCACGTGACCTGTCATTTATAACCTTACGCCTTCTCTGTGTTTGACAATTCTTGCTGCCAAATGTAAGACCTTCTTTCTCGAAAGGAGACTGATCTACAAACCGGAGTATCTGAAAAAACTGCATTTTTCCCTTCATTATGACGTCATATAATTCGATGTATGTTGCTGTATAGTTGTATTGTTGGATGTATACTGTTATCACCATTTACGATATCTGCTGTGAAATGGCGATTCAAAATAAGAGTCAAGATAAGAATCAAGAAGGTACATTTGAAAGTAGTAGGCCTTGCCATTGGATGTGGTGACCAACAACTAATTTAATTTTCGCCATTAAGGAGTTGGTATTAGGGAAGCGGTGACAATATAGGGAGTATAAAATGGTGGAAATTCGGCTTCGGCATCACCCTATTGTTGAACAAAGGAGTGTGAGGGGATCCGCGATTTTACCGTCTTTGTTTTAGGTTCCATCCGCCAAAAGTAGTGCTGAACTTAGTGTTCCCCACTGTGCAATCGTGTAGGGACCTGTATACCACTGAAAAATCTACCACCGCCGCGATTCTAAGCTGGTCCCTTGTTATTCTGCTAATTTCTCAAGTAAAACCTAGTCAAAAAAAGTCATGCTCCGAGGACAGCGTTCCCTTATCGGCATTTAATGGCAAGAGCTAGCGGACTGGACAGGGAAGGCACCAAACAGCGATATCCCTGCGGAATGAGGGAGTAATTAATAACTGTCGAATACCGTCGAATGTCTCGTGAATCACTCACAGTTCCCGAGGAGCGAAGCCGGCCGTGATAGCCAGGTGGGTAACGTGCCGTCCTGGCAACCCAAAGATCGCGGTTTCGAATCCCGCTGAGGGCATAGCTATTGTGTTTGTCTTAGAATTAAGATGCAAGGTTCGACGGTGGGATATGACGCTAGCCGTTGGATCCCCTTAAAACCCAAGTCCACGACTACTATCACCATAAGAGCGACGTGACACTTTCAGATTGGTTGGGCCTGATTCCAAACTCTCGTCGTCTTCCACAGCTGAGAGCATATGTTTTGTAGAATGGATGCCTGCTTCAAGTGGACTCATCATCTGACTTCGAGTGGTACTTGCCCTGTTATTGAGTCCTGCTGTGTTGTCCATGGTTTTCCGCACCCTTCACGGATGTATCGAAGCTCTACTCTTACAAAACTCATTAACTGGAGAGTGCAGCGTCTATCCTCGATAATCGAGTTCCTAATCTAATGCAATGCCAAAGTCAAAAAACGCTATCACGCTGCCATCGGGTCATTGCATAGTTATGTTTCCTGGGAGTGATGAGTTGGAGAGTTGCATCGAGCCTATTTTAGCGTTGATAATAACCTATCGTATCATTGTTATTAGAAAGTGTGGGCGACTCTTACACGTACGAAGATTCTTCTCGTTGTATTGTTGTCTAACAATTTTGTATTGTATTTTGTAGTTGTATTTCCCGAGGGATATTGTTGCGATCCGAAGCGTACTAAAAACATTAATGTTAATCAGTAATTCAGTGCAACGAGTAGATTAGAAATTTTGGAGAGGATGTCTCGCCTATATTTCGTCCATGTCAAGATTTAGCGTTGTTGGCTTCTTCCTGAATTAGGTCCTGTGTTATATGGTGCTATGTAAATAGGCGATTGAGGTAAGCTCTTGTATACAACACTAAGAAAGATATGTTGCACTGGAAAATTATGTTTAAAAAATAACCATGAGATGTCAGAAGATCAAAAAACATAAAAAAGAGTTCCAAAGATAGTAAACCTTTTACTTTTCATATGGAAAGGTATAATTCCCATTTATTTAGAAAATGCAACCTATTGCTATCAAACTTCTTTTGAACACAGTAACATTATAAAAAGAGAAGGATAGAATATGTAGACTAGATCACGGAATTCCCATTCATAGGAACTGGTTGCGTCACTAGGCGGTGGGAATTATTGGTAGCTCTTCGGAAGACTATTTCAAGTGCATTTCTTCTTATGTCAGTACAAACGTAAAACATTTCAAGTGCTTTTCTTCTTACGTTAGTTTCAACGTGAAACATTGGACCTCTTGGGGCACGTACTAGATAATTATAGTAGAATCAATATTTAAGAATAGTGGTGATATTCCTTAAACCATGTGATACCCTTCACAACATTTCTAAGAACATCTTATATATGTATGTTGCGCCGATATGTTATATAATATGTTGCGCCGATAATCGCCCTCCTCCACGTTTAGTCGAAGTCAGCATGGTATACCTATCCAAAACAATACTTTAAAAAAATCGGGTGATTCTGTCTAATAATCGGGCAAGGGCCTAGCCACGTTGAATCGCCGGTTCCTGTCAGATCACCGAAGTTAAGCAACTTTGGGCCGGGACGGAGGTTGAATGGGTGGCCCCTCCTCCATACCTCTACCGCGGTTCTATAGTCCCCCGTCTGCAAGTGGCGGGCAGGTTAAATGTGGGTTGGCACAATGGATCTAAAGAGGTCTAAGGTTCAAAAACCACCGCCCACCCCTCCAATTTACAATTTACATTTAATGTCTAGTAATCAAGCATTCGGCACATTTCATCACCAGTAGCTTGTTTGCTCCTATATTCTTTGCAACGGAATTGTGGGAAACCATGTTTATGCCCTGCGATGGAACAACGAAACGAGCGTGATTTGGACCCCCCGTCACGCTGCGTGATCCACTGCGTTAAGTCTGTCGGCGCCTGGCATCTCTCTCCGCACTCTATCTCATTGCGCCACCATGGCGAATCGCAGACATTCGTTGCGGCTGTTGTACGCTATGCAAACTACGCAGTTTGAAGAATCGTCGGAAGAACGCTGGAAATGGCTTGCACAAAAGTTGGCAATGTTAATGGAGCATTTGTTGCGTTAAGGAAATTCTGTATTATTATATAATTCCGCAACACGACGGATGTAGTGCTGCGCGGTATATGACCTAAAGCAGTGAATTGCATGGGCTCTTCCATGAATTACTGCGCATTAACTAACCCAGGTTCTATTTCCATTCTTTCATCCACGCAATTGTAACGATTTCTCGATGCTTCTTATTTTGACACGGCTTTTCACTCTGCAGTTTTTCACACTATCTCTCTCTATGCATCAGATTGCGCAAAGATAAGCATCGAGTAAAACTGCATCTCTTGTTGACTTCTAAGAGGTTTGTCGTGAAAGAACTCAGGACATCTCCACGAAACCGAAGTTGTGACGTAAGAACCTCAATCAATTATAAAGGCCGTTTTACACGACATGTCATTGTGCAGCCTGATGCATGGAAAGATTCACAGTGAAAAATGCATCGCTGAGGGCAACGAATTGAATGGAAAACTTGCCCAAATGCATGAATAATTATGCGGAGTAATAATATGAGTAATAAGTAAAGCAGTAACTAAATTTTCCCTACCTGAGTTTCATTTTCACGCTTTCATCCATCAAAAGTCCACTAATAGAAGCTGCTTTAAGTTCTGCAATTTATTGTTTCGTCTAAAATGACCATATGATTTGCATACCCAAGTAACAACTTGTTGTCCTCATTGTCGTGGTCGATTGTTGAATTTCAAGCCAATGCTGAACCAAAATTCAGGAAAAAAAAACAGTTGCTAAATGTTCAAAGGAGGGTAGGTTAAGAACATCATTTATCTTTCCAGTTCGCTTGCCTGAGTTGAAGTTGCCGGCGGCCAAGTGGCTCGCAGCGGAGGTAGATAAGCTGATCGCGAATCACGTGGCAGGAACAGCCCCTCACTGTGCATTCAGGATTGCATGGTCTCTGATTTCATCCGCGACTGCTTAGCATGATTTCCGTTAAGCAGCTCAATGTGTTAAACATGACCTCTATTGAGGGTCGATACGCGTTGTGCAATGCAATATGTTGTGGAAAATACGCGAGGCCTTAAGGTACGCGGTTTAACGCGCGGTTCCTTCCATGATCGTTTCTGCTCTAGGGCTTGGTTTTCATGTGCCCCACATGTTAAGGATATATCGCACCGTTTAACCCAGTTTACTGGAAACTTAATCTTTGACTCAGGTTAATTCGCACGATCGAACCAGACTTGTCAGGTTCCAGATTCATTGCCAAGGATCACAGGAAAAATAACATTTTATTCGATACCCAATTCGGTGTGTACGCTCACCGAAACTGTGAAAACAATATCACCATACTTCATAAATCGTTTCACATGAAACTTCGGATTTATAACAACATTCTGTCTCTTCCAGGAGGCGCTGGCGTCTCGCTTCGCCTCTGACCCCAGGATCGCGGTGTTCCGTCCATCCCCTTAGTCGAGGTCACCCACGACTCCGTCGGCGAGTCACTCCTCCACGGTAAGTCAGTCCATGTGCTGGGCATCCTGGGGGTAGTTGAGCATGTTGCTCGCGGACCGAAAAGGCGGTGGTAGCGGGGAAAAGCCAGGGTTTTGGGGGCGAAGGCTGGAAAGTCTGTTGTCAAATGTTAGGGGAATAGTTAAGGCGTTTTCCGTTGTATCTGCTTCCACGTTATGGCATGGTGGAAATACTCCAATACCCTCCAATGAACTAGTCAATGCATATACTCGTAGCTTTCGTAGCATCTGTAAAAGCTTATGTATCTGTAACTGGTAAAACTAGTTTGGAATTTCTATTAAAAGGTTATAAAGGTTGTTTTAATAAGTATAACCCTATTTTAAAACTTTATATCTAGTGATGAAAATACATTTCTAAAATAGAACAGTGTGCAAAATAATCGTTAAAAACATAATTTTGGGGTCGGGAATCCCAAAATACCAAGCACTGAAAATGAAGGAAGAGATTTGTAACACGTCGGCACCGAACTGGCAAGGCTGATTTGTTTCAAGTTACGCTACAATAGTCCCCGGAACAAATTTCTGGCTTCGTGCCTGCCCTCGAGTGAATGTTTCCGATGGGTTGCGTGGGAGGGTGCCACTGTGCGTGGGGCCTCTCGATCATCTGGAGGTCCACCTGGCCCTTGCCGGGGCCGCGGTCATCCGTATCCCCTTGAATGTAATCTCTGTGCGCGACATTTTAGTGACAGCGCTGGCGTCATCAGAAGCTACCAAGTGACGACATTTCCGCTTATTATGTGCGGTGTAACGCTGATAAAAGAAGTACGTGCGTCGCATGGTTACGTAATGGTAATCTGCTTGTTAGCATGTTGGAAGTTCCTCAGAGCATTTCATTTGGCTGTCACTGTTAGGTGCAGCCAGTTTCATTCGTCGGCTTCTTCCTTTATTGTGGAATCAATGTCGGCAATTGAGATATTAAAGGTGGTTTGCGGACAGTGAAAGAACCTCATGCCTCTGATCATCCCTGTATGGCAATCAGCCTGTGAGATTTCGTGGGAGCGGAGAGCTTTTCATTAAGTAGACACGTGCTGGAATTGTCTCCGTTAGATTTGAGTAGTGACTGAAGTACTGACTTACGACCTCGAAAGCCTGGGTTCGAATCCCTGCGGCGACAGTACTGGTTCCTACTCGAGTTCAATCTGGATAGTCTCTTATTAGCCTCTTATTGTGTCTTCAAGTTGAGATCTTAAACCGTATATCTCTTTCCGCCTTTGATTAAGAATTGGTTAATGCTGACGCCGGGTTTTTGGCCACCTTAGCTTCATTCTTATAGGAATCCCCTCCACCCCATTTTCCCCACCCATAATACATGTATATCTACGTTTAACCCTGCGAGCCACCACGAGGGTGTGTTGCAGGGGTGAAGGTCACCAAACATGCACTACTGACATGCAATTATGCTAATTGCGCAAATGACGTTGGCCTACGGTCGCTTCCCCGGAATAACCATCATCACTCACGTTGTCGATGCTGAGTACTATGATCTGCCAAATTATTTCCCTTAAATATGCTTTTCGGAACCAAAATAAATGGTTTTGGTCTTGTACCTTAAGTTCATTAACGCACCAAACTCGACAGACTCAAACATCATTGCCTCATCGCAAACTCAGGCATAGTAGGTAAGGGATTTACGTAAATTATTGCAGGTGCTTGTGAATTGGCATGTGGTTCGCTTAGGTGTCTACGGGGGTTCGTTATGCGGGGTGCGGCGTTTCCCAAGAATGGCGAGAACAATTAATCCGTTGTCAACCGTCAATGCAACACCGGCAACGCCGCACGGTCTAATTGCAGGCGTTGTATAAGTCTGTTGTATCACTCAAAAACAGAAAGGGTTCATTGCCAGCGTCACGTAAGTGTCTTAGAAAATGTTAACCCTTTAAGGAAGGAGGTAGGGTCTATACAGTGGGACATTAGCGATATGTAACATATGGATGGCCCCTTTAGGCGACATTCACTGTTTTGACATCGAAATGTTTAGCAAGTATAATAGGTGTACAATCCCATGTAATTTATGGGGGGGGGGCTCGGAGAATGAACGGAGCGTTATAGGTCGGGAGGGACCCGGTAAAAAAATTAGAAACTCGTAATACATGATTCATTAGCCCCATTAAAAATACCTATAATCCTCAATGGCTCAAAAACACACCGGTGGTGTCGATTGCGAATTATGGTGATTATTACTATCATATATTCATATTATCTTTTGTTGGTACGATTATATTATTTTTAATTTCTTCGAATTACAAGATCCGCATTATATCATCGTGTAATTTTGACGGTAACGCTGTCTTCTCGGAAGGCAGGAATGGATGACTGTTAATGCTCGGTAGCGCAACTGATGGCTTACGAATCCGGACGCATTTCTAGATGGCTTCCTCCCGATAAGGGCAGCAATCTGGCTCGTCATTGGAGAGTACAAGTACGGTGTAAGAGTGAAGAGATTATAGAATGGGGGTTCCGCTCAATTGTTTCGTTACTCCCCAAGTCGTTTCGTTTTACGCATTGAACCGATTAGGTGCGAGAGACCTTGCGAGAAGCATGGTCAGAAGAATCTAATTACCACTTCGCATTGAATGTAAGAATACACCTACAAAAAAAACTTTAAAAGTCCAAAGTTTAGCGTATAACAGCCATGAAAGACAAAATATACTTAGCGATATTGCGCTTGTCAATTTTGTGTATTTCCTCGCTTGGTTAGTTAGGAATATTACAATCAACAAAATGCAATTGGCTGAACGAAATTGCATACGATCCATGGAAAACGATGATCGGCTCAATCAAACAACGTAAAAATAATGTGGAAATTGAACCCCTTGAGTTTTGAATGAAAAAGCACACAGACACTTCGTAGACATAAAATTCTGGGACATTTCCGCAAAAGAATGTGCAGCAAAAAATGAAGTAAATACTTATGATAGAAAAAAAGGTCCGATGTTTTTTTCGATGCTATAGACTAGAACTAAGTAAAATATGTGCTGGGGAGGGATGCCAAATATTTGTGTCATCTAGAATAAGCAGCATAAATAATAATCTCCTATACATGTTGCCTCCGTCAACAAGTCACTGTGATGAAATTGAGCGTTCTCATGGCAACAGAAATGGCCATAATTCGCCGTACTAGCATGAGGTAACACAGAAGATGGCTCACTTCATATTTTATGTTGTGTCGTTAAGCTGCCTAATTAGGAAGAAGCTTGAGTGCTTGGGTAACTTAAGTTAACCAATTAGAAGCAATTGTGCCTTCTACTCTAGCGCCACTCGTGGCAGTAAGGAGTCGGGCATACATTAAGCAATATTCACGATGCATTATTTGCAGATTGAGTTAATGAAAGAAACAACATCCATTTAAGAATTATGACGCAGCTGATTTCAATATTAGTATAAGTCGTTCACAGTTTTTTATTCCTCTATCGCGGTGTTGAAGCGTATCTCTCCTTGGCCTGTGAAGGCACAAAAGTGTTTTCCGTGGAATGGTGAACGAATGTGTGTTTAAAACGTTATTTTAAGACCTTAACGTTGTGTCTTAGGTACATAGGTACATACATTTTGAACCGATCTCAAGCGCTCCGAACGTTCCACTAAAAATATTGCGATTACGAAAAAAAATTGCGATGAAAGTCAGTTGGTTGTTTGCATTGGATACAAGCATTTAATTAGCCTATTTGGGCACGACTTATTGGATTGGGTTAGTGTGGTGGCTAGATAGATGGATATTTATTTGTTCTAGGGCACGTCCAATGAGAACAAATACATTATTATTGCAAAACCTCTCAGACTTTTACATGATAGTTTCACACATTCAACAAAGCATACATTTAGCACAGATACAAATGCATAATATTGCATAGATTTCCTGTTTTTACAAACAGATTACATTTTGTTAACAGATTCAATTCTAACTTTAACCATTCTGTGATTCCAATAAATATTTATACGTTTTTGTTTTAACCCATTCAGTGGACGAACTTTGTTTTAGATCCAAAGGAAGGGAGTTCTAAAATTTCATTGAAGTTATTAGAGTAGGTACCTGCTTCCTCTCCCGAGGGTTCATGATTGTATCCCGGTAGAGGTATGACATTTTCAGTGGATTTTCGGTCCCTACTTGAATGTTGAGTGGAGTGCTTATCGAGTGCATACTCCCGACTGTCGGATGAGACGCTAAGCCATTGTCCCCACGGAGTTTGTCGACAATAGTAGGCTAATACCGACGCCTAATTTCTCTCCCCCATTCCTTCATACTCTGAGCTATGCCTAGCGCTACTCAATTGTGAAGGATTGCACGCGAAGATACTTTATTTCTTATGTTAATTCATTTTAGTGTAGAGATTAACAATAGAACCTTTAACGTAGTTACTAAATAGAGTAGGTAGTAGTTATTCGGGGAGCTGACTGACAGCTGAAGTAATTTGCGAAATTTTATGATGTTCAATAGATGGGCAAGTAGTTAAGAGGTAGGAGTTTTTCGCGGAACAGAGACCTGGCGTCGAACTTGGGCCTGCTCTTTACAAAAGGCGCTAAGGGATCCGTGGTTTAACGACCTCCCCGACGGGCAGAGTACTGAATTTTAAGTGTTCTCCACATAGCACCCAAGTAGGGACCAGTTTACCAAAGAACAATGCTCGTCCGGGATGCGAGTCCGTACCCTTCGAATGGGAGACCAGTACTCGAGGCCACAACACCATGACCCGATCCCTTTCCTAGCAAGAGTTTTAATTTCTTGACATTTTTGTATGTCTGGTGTTGAATCACTCACTGCTTTACACCCTTGCGGTGGCTTTCAGGTTTGTATGTAGCTGTACAAATTATAGCCCTATCTTCAATGGATATAGAGCAAGTAGTGAAGGCTGTGAGAGAGAAGAATTTTATGAATTTTGTAGATGTTAGCTTATGAAAGAATGGAGTGGAGAGCTGCGTCAAACAAATCTAAATCCCCTTCAAGGTTAGCGAACTAGCCGCGAATACCTTAGCGTAGTCACCCGCTGAAATGCGAAATAGCAGAATTTCCGCAAGCAAAAATCCACGTCGACCGGGACTCGAATCCGGAACCTCCTGGCCGGGCCAGGAAGTTCCGGATTCGAGTAGCGGGGCAGATACTCTACCAGAAGTAGAGTACGGAGTTAAATGGAAGAACGAAGTTGGGAATTACTATCAGAACCCAGGTTAAAATTTGGGTTAAACCTGTTAAGTAAATTCAAAGCTGATTTGTTTACAGATGACGATGGATATATGTTGAGAACCCCTGCGTATTATGCTAGGTTTGATCAGATAAACAAGATTAGAGAGATAGATTGTCGTGCGGATATAAAATGTCATTTTTCCCGCGTACCATAAGAAAGCACAGTAGGCAACATAGCAAAGGGATAGGTAGGTGAAATATACTCGCGCAGCTACTTAATTGCACAATTACATAATTTTTGCGCTACTAGTTTGCTACTAGCTTCATCTACATCTGCGCGATACTCTGAAAGCCATCGCGAGGGTGTGTGGCAGGGGGTGAAGATCACCAAACATGAACTACTTACATGGAAATAGGCTACTACATGGAAACATGATACACAATAAGGTCACATGCAGCTAGAGGTTTAGTATCTGCATAGTAATAAAGGGATTGATTGTTCATTCATGCATCATACGCTACAGAATACTCTACAATATTTCACTTACCTATCCTTTTGCTATGCTGCCTATTGTGTTCCCTTAAAGTATTTGTATGGCTTCCAGTATGACCTAGTAAACCTCCACCAGTCACTTTGGCGTTTGCAGTCGCTGTGTGAGTGGAGAAATATTTAAGAGTAGTCTGTAGTGCATGATGCATGTATTAACAACCAACCATTACTGTGATAGTAGTTTGCTTGCATGTCAATAGTGCATGCCTGGTGATCTTCACCCCCTGCCATACAACCTCGCGGTGGCTTGCAGGGTATCGCGAAGATGTAGATGTATTATAACATTAGGATATCTGAGGATTACTACGCAATTAATATACCATTTGTTTGACCACCCGGAGCCGAGAAAAATATTTATGATATAAATGATTACAGTGTCATTTCTTGGACAGATAAAATTCTTAAATTTATATGAAACCTTTAAGACGCTCTTGTATATACTGTGTAAAAATTTAGAAGAGATCGACTGACGGGTTTTTGAGAAATTTGTTTTTAATCAATGTAATTCTTGAACACGTTAAAAAACCGTCACTTTTTCCATTGGAGCTGTTGTAAATAATACAAAAATATAATTAAAAACATTTAAATGCTTAGTAATTAAGGTGGAATTTAACGAGAAAAATTATGATATAACTTAGTTATCTTTTGGTCTTTTGGTTTCTTCATAAACTCCAAACTCGAGTGAACATAATATTTTGGTCGACAGTAGGTCCAGTGGTGGATCAAATACCCTTTGAAATAGACTAAAAATTTGTTGATTATGATGATGCTATAATGTAATACACCTGCACCTCTATCCTCCACATTGTTGTTCAGTGAAATCAAAACGATGTTTGAACTATCATCGAGTAAAATTAAGAATGATTCCATATTAATTATATTTTTTCTTGCCTATATCATTAATCGGTTTAATGGAATGCAGATAACTATCTCAAAAATAAGGTTATCCTTGGTGATCTTTTCCCCCTGCCACTCTCTAGCGGTGGCTCGCAGGCTATTTACTAGATGTTGGATTAGATGATGATCTTTAATAGAGTTATAGGTTTTTATTCTTAAAAGTCTTGAAAAATAATGCGGAGATACTCAATTACGGTTCGCTTACCTTCAACAAGCCTACAAAAACTTAGTATTTCTGAATTTAATTGCAACATGTGTCCGATAGGGTATAATGCATTGTGGGAAATATTTTGCAAGTAACAGAAGTATAAACAAAAACTTTTGATAATACTCAGCAATGTTATTTGCATAACGACCACCTCCATGCAGTTTGTTACTCAATTATCGCGGTAACTATGTTATAGAATTTCGTTGTAGTTTTATTTTGCCTTTTTTCATTGTTTGATGTGAATTTTGTCACTGAATAGCTTAGCTGAGACATCGCTAATTTATCGAACTTTCCCGAACTTAAGCGGTTGCTAATTCATCCAGAATCGGGATGGTTCATAGCGTTCGCTAAGTTAGCGGTCCCTAACTCTTAACGCTACTTTACACGGTACATTTTATTGTACAAGCGAGTGTATGAAACTGAACGAAATTGTATGTTTGTCTGAATGGAATTAGAACAGGTTCTATTTTCTGTTCAGTCATTCAGACATTCACACGGGCGTTCACACCGCATTACACGGTACAATTTTCCTCGTACCAGCGTTTGCAAGAAATTGAAAAAAATGTAGGTGCCGTGTAAATCGGCCTTTAGTGATGAAAGAACCAGAAATGACGCACTAATGATTGCCCACTCCCTGCCACACACCCTTGCGTTGGCTTTGCCGGAGGGTGTTATGTAGATGTGTGTTGCCACCGCCTCATCCGACGTGGATCCTCTCAGCGGTGGAAGCGTCCCGGCTCATCCCCTCCCGCTCCACTCTGCTTCCACTTTCGCCCTCCTTCATTTGAATTGCCAACGGATCATCAGCAGGCAGGGAAGTATCGTAAGTGACTGAGGCTTCCGGTGAACGCGGGTTTCGTAAATAACCCTCGTCGATCCATTGAGGGAACGAAGGTGCACGATATTCGGTCGCCGATGATATAGAGCACTTGGTGTGGAAATGAAAGAAGAAATGTTTTAATGTATTATCTATACCCAAATGAAGTATGAGGCATTTATAAAGGAACTGCATTCGAAAAAATATTAATTTTTCCCAAATACGGCTCCCAAAAGTGATCTATTTAAAGTGATGCTTGGAGCGTGTAAAATTTTTGTTGTTATGCGGGTAGCCTACACTCTAAATTAGCTGTTTATTCTTAGGCAGCGTGTAAGCCATAGATTTCGTCAAATAAACTTAACATTTCAGTGTTGTAATCTGAAAACATGTATCTATCGTTAATATTTACCAATATTCCTATTTCGCAACAAATTAGTCTCCATAATCGTTTGTTTCCCATTTCCGCCTGAATTTTCGCAAAATTTTAAACTTTAGAGCTCGGGCGGCAGTGGTTAATATTATCCGATTTCGAAAAAATTTTGCATGCAAGATCCTGATATCAATACACAACTTTCCCGCATAGGGCAAATTTGATCCGGAAAAAAAACTTTTTTTCGGCCCACCATAATGTATGTACACCCGTCCACAAAAAAATGTTACCACCTCGGAGGCCGAATTTTTCAAAGTCCCGAGTTGAAGGAGATTTGACAACACTGCAGCTCTGTCCTTTTAAATGCCCCGAGCAGCACCAGCACCGAGGCTCGGTCCTCCTCCTTCCCTTGCCATGGTTTGTGGTGTGACCCTTCCTCAATGACCTGGAGAGAGATTTTTGCGTTGGAGAGGGAGGGCCGCAAGGGTGCCTTGTGACAATTAGTCGGCCCCCCAAGGAGTGAGGCCTCCCGAAAAAAGCCTTCTTTTAGTTTGCTGCTCGGAGTTACTCCCTTGAAGATGGGTCGCTTAGGTTTCCGCGACTACGGCTCTTGAGAGAGTGACTACCGAAATGTAAATGCAGCTCGAAGCAAGAGTTATCATTAACACCGTCGATATTTCTTAGTCTATGTCATTTCCACAACGTTCCAAAATACTCAATTTTTGCCTTTATTTCGTCGTAGAAAATTTTGATTACATAACATGAATAACATTGATGAATATTGTTATCAGCATTTACATATCTGTTAACGATCGTGTCATTTTTAAATTATCGGTGAATTATGTTTGACTGCGCGATGAGCTCGAAAACTGCGCTTGTATAGTAAATGGCAAAAATACTTACGCTACAACTGGCACATACAGATTTCAACAAGAAAAGAGAAGACTTATTGGACGTCTTTACGGAATATAAGTGTTAAGTTCCAACCTTAATTGCGTAATAAATTAGGAAAAATTATCGCGGATACAATTAGAATTTATTTCAAATTACACACCATCCTCGCGCTCTCGCATACTCGTCTGGTTAATTCTTAGAATGAATACTCATCGGCAATTCATATCGTAGTATATGCTATTGCAAAAATAAAAAAAAACTCAATAAATAAAAGTATTAAGGAGATTATTAGGAACAGCTTGAACGTCTCTTAGATGCATTGGTCAAAACTCTAAGTGTTTTCCTATTCGAAGGTCCCTGTTCGAAACCCAGCAGTCCGTACTTGAGTACTGTGTGTACTGGAGTACTACTACCTCTACTCAAAGGTTATAACATTTTCTCGTATCGTTGAACGGAAATGTGTATTAAGGACAGGACGGATAATTTTACAATGTGACCGGAACACATGCAACGTAATTAGAAGGAATACGTGGAATTACTGAACGACTGTGCAAAAAGGCCTAGAAGATTTTTATGGACTCACCCGTGGGATATGCGAGGAGAATATATTGTCGGAGGATTTCGTAGAAACTGTACTGACATATAAAACGGAAACGAGAGTAACAAGGAAATGTGATGGCAACTGAATCTCTCATACTGCTAAGCTTACGCTTAAAATCATCAACCAGGGTATGGAAAAGAGAGTAATAAATGAATGAGGCCGCCTTGTCCGCGATATCTGCTAGAGGACGAGTCATTCAAGCCTGTCATTTATCCCCCTCTGTGACGAAACGTCTCTCAACGTAATTCTCCTTCGGACTTAAATGTTGGCAGAATACTCCTTTTCAATACTAACCGGGTTACTACATTACTCTCCCTGCTCCATGATCTAACCCCTCTCTTCTAAATAAATTAAAATCACCCTCCATGCATGCAAAATTTCATTACTTGAGTCTTCTTATGATTTAAGGGGTGACTAGTTGACCAGGGCTTGATCACCCGCAAACCTTATCAACTTTCCCCTACCTATACACCTGTATCGAGCCCTCCCACCTTACCCTCCGAATGTGAATTAAAAAGTGCCGGTGCCTACGCACAGCCTTACGCAACCCATCTCTGTCATACCACCTCATCTCATTCCCCGTCCGCTTCTCTCACCAGCACTTTCTCGGTAATGCATGAACTTTGGCTCAGTCTTCTGTTCTTCCAATTAATTCCTGTTTTACGCAATAGTTCCATTAACCCTTTCCTCTTCACTCTGTCGAAAATATTTTTGAAATTAACAATACACGCAGATATATTCTGATTATATTCTAATCCTTTCCACTCATTCCAATGATTTTGATTGAAAAATTGCTTTCCGATGACAAAATATAAATTTACCTGCAGAAAAAATGTCTCCTTCCCCTCTCTCCCTCTCCAAGAAAACTAAATGCCCAGATATGGGCGATAAGTGACCACGGACCGCTTCGCTGAGGCCCTATTCTTAAATAATGCCGAGACGGGTATGGGGACGGATGCGTAGATTTTTTCACCTTAAGAATCATCTCCGACACGTTTTATGACACCCACCACTCCATCCAGGACACCTCGGGTCTTCTTCCTACCGGTTCAAGTCTCTTTCAGGGCCCAAGCACAATGGGTATTTAAGGAGCAGGTAAAGCATGGCGGGTTTTTCCTCTCTTAGGACTGACAAAGGTGGACAGAGAGTTTTGCAGTGGGGGGTGGACCGCAAGGGTGCCCTGCGACAATCGGCTCCGAGGAGTGAGGCCTCCCGAAATGCAGCCTTTTTTTCGATTGCTGCTCCGAGGGCCTCCCTCGAAGATGATCGTGTAGGTTTCGCGACTGCTGAGAGAGTGACGACCCAAATATGATTGCAGCTGAAGCAAGAGTTGTCATTAACACCGTCGATATGTCTTAGTCAAAAGCGTTCCCAAAATATTCACAAATACTCCGTTTTTGCCTTCATTTCGTCATAGGAAATAATGAGATCATAAAATATTCGAGATAAGAGCTTGAAAAATGCGCTTGTATAGGAAATGGTAAAAATAATAATGCTATAACTGTTACAGGCAGATTTCGATAACAATAGATAAGACGTACTGAACGTCTTTACGGCATATAAGTATTAAGTTCCAAGCTTAATTGGGTAATATATTAGGAAAAATTATCGCGGATATATTTAGAATTTCTTTCAAATTACATACAATCCTCGCATACTCGCCTGGTTATTTCTTAGAATGAATACTCATCGGCAATTCATATCGCAGTATATGCTACTTGAAATATAAAAAAATGACAGGACGTGTAATTCTGCAATATGATCAGAACACATTCAACGTAATTATAAGGAATACTTGGAATTACTGAAATACTGAGCAGAGAGGTCGGAGGATTTTTATGGGCTCGCTTGTAGGATATGCAAGGAGAATATACTGTCGGAGTATTCGAAGAAACTGTATTGCCATCTAAAACGAAAATGAGAGTAACAAGGGAATGCGAAGACTACTGAATCTCTCATGCTGCTACGTTGGTGCTTATAAACATCAATCGATGTATGGAAAGGAGAGCAATGAATTTCTAGGTGAGGATCAATTCATATTTTCCAAGGGAATTAAACACGTGATGTGATTGCAGTGATGAGAATCATTATTATCATTATTTTTGGTTCCACACACTGTCCCTCTTCAGCCCCCTATACCTCCCATCATTTTATCCAAGGTACCCGTTCTTCGCCTCACTCTACCCCGTTTAACCAATATTCTTCACTTAATCACATATTTCAATTCACCCTTTTCGTCTTCTCTATTGATCAATCAAAATTCTTTCCTCTCCTACCATTTCTAATACTTCATCATTTGTCCTCCTTTTGACCCACTTCAATTTCTCCATCCTTCTCCATACTCACATCTTAAAAGCTCTGAGTATATTTCCATCTTCGTTCCACGAAGCCTATGTTCGAGCGTCATATAGTGCCACGCTCCATATCAAACTTTTCGCTAGTATTTTCTACTTCCCTACTTAACACCCCTGTCAACAGCTCACGTCTACGACTAAAAGCTTATCTTGCTAATACAATCTTCTTTCTCCTCCTGTCCTCCTTCTGTCATCAATGCTGCTATACCCCTTTTTCTCCAATACACTACTTAAATAGCGGAAGGTGGAAATGTGAAGAAATGGAGAGCCTGTCCAAATTCAAACCTTGCTTGGAATAGCGCGTATAACAGCACATTTGTAGATCTATAGTTCATTTCTCGGATGAGTTTTTTTTTGTTGTGATCTGTCTTAATTCTATTTTCACCACCTGCTTACTGTTTGGGGTTGTGGGTATCATAAAACATGCCGGGAATGTTTCTGAGGGTGAAAAAATATAGACCGACTTCTGAACGTATCGGAATTATTTCCGAAGGTAGGGTATATCGGCTAAGCGCTCAAAGGCTTCTCTGATTAAGCCGTTTTATGCAAATGTCTTTTAGAGAGAATTAGGTAATGAGGCTGGAAAAACTTCTACTTTGTAAGAATCTCGGCCCACGTAAGCCGATAGCTATTGATTTTCAGAAATTAATGGCTTTTGAATAAAGTTCCAGGAGTTAAAGCGTTACAAAAATACTGAAGATCATATTAGCAACTGATCTAATTTCATATAGACGTAATACATGAGCAGTTGAAGTAGTGATCAATTGAAAAAAACTACGGAATAATAAACCTAAGACTTTCTGTTTACACCTTCCTAAGACTTTCTTCACACCTACGTTTTGCGACATGAACGTTGGATGAACCTGAGTTAATTGGTGACTTAGTGATGAATAAACGTAGGCGTTTGAAGTGTTAAGTTTAGAGGACATAAAATTTCAACCAGAACATTGCATATATTACGGTCTTATAATACCCGTGGAAGCGCAACGACCATTTAGCACGTTAATCATTACCCTCGGAAAATCGTCCGGTTGTCATAGGACTCCAAAGTGGTCTCGGAATAAATGTTAGGTATTTTCGAAAGAGGTTATAAAGCGAGTGTCATTTTCTATTATTTTTCTAGTAGAAATGTGGAGAGAAGTGATTGGAACTCATATCGTGCCCCTTCTCCCGTTCTGTGACCACGGGTACGTATGTGTCTCGGGCGACTCGTCTTCTAGCAGATATCCTGGACAAGCATGACCACTGAGAAGAGTGGTCTTGAGTCAAGGCGGTCTGCCCTGGTTGTTCACTTGAAAAAGTGTGAAAAGGGAATTGTTCTCGGGGGAAGGGTACCCCCAATAAATGGCGAGAGCAGCGAGAGCTCTGGGCATTTAAACTCTGCGCCAAGGGACAGTGTTGTCAAATCTCCTTCAACTCGGGACTTAGAAAAATTCGGCCTCCGAGGTGGTAACATTTTATTGTGGACGGGTGTACATACATAAACACATACGTGGAGGAGACGGTGGGTGAGGTGTTTTGTGGACAGGAGGAGGGATCGAAGCAATGAGCGTATAGGGTAAGGTGTTTGGGTTGGATGTTTGGGATCTAAGGGAGGGACTCTTTAAGAGGGAGCAAACACCCTAGGGACGAAAAAAGTATTGGTTGATCTCATCAAGGAGGTTAGAATCTACTGGAGAAGGCATCGCAGCTGATTTGAGAAGCCAGCGGCCATCTTGGTCAGTGCGACATATGGGCTTGCTAATCGCGGTAATCAGACGATTGGAGTTGATTTAGCTGGTGGTGAAACTTAGTGTAGTAAGATGAACAATGGAATGTATTTTTATAATTCGTCAATGAAACTGAGGAAAGTGCGCAATCATGCAAACGCCAAATATGTAGCGTAAATATAAATGGAATTCGAACCAGTTAAGGCAATGAAATTTACTCGCTGAGAAATCAAATGCAGTAATACCGCCCTTAAATAGTATTAGGATGATTAATTAACGCTGCTACGTGATGACATTTGTGTATCGTTTCATCGTTACTTATATTTTTATGCACATGCAGTGTCCGTAGGAGGCCGTTCAAAACAGTTTTTTGTACTGAGGAGGCGGGGCCTAATCGTTCCCAAGCATCCCCGTTCTGGCTTCATTGTCACTCATAGAATGCCAATGCCTCCTCCAGTACATTTTAGCCTCATTGGCTCTCATGTAGAGAGAGAGAAGGTGCGTTTTTTCTACACGTGCATGAACGCCAACTTGGTGTCAAACGAGCGTAAAATATACTAATAACACAAATGGAGAAATATGTCGTAATGTGTTTTCTCATGGAAAAAAAGTTCATGACTATGTCACCATCACTCGTCATCTATCAACTTATCTAACCCATGCATGGTAGGTAAATACTGATAAAAATAATTAGATAAAATCCATTATAACCAATAATCCTTTACTTATGTGTAGATAACCATATAGCTGCGTGTGACCCAATTACATGTAGTAGCCTAGTATTAAAAAAAAGTATTATTGGTGTGTGGTCCAAGGTACTATAACCGTAGACTAAGCTTCTATTACTTATTTCAAGTTGAAGTTACTCATTAACCGTTTTACAAAATGATAAAAAAACTTTAACATATTTATTTCCCATGCAGTTTTTATGCGTTAAACGAACGCGGTAGGTCCCGGACTCAGGCAATCAACTATGAATTTTAACTATCGTGGTTACTCAATCGTTTATTTTTACTGTCGTATTTTTCTTTGATATTTAAGTACTATTCAGTTACATGTACAAAGAAGTCCTCATTATGGCTTATGCTAGGATTTATTCGTTAATAAACCACAATACTTGCCTCCAATACGTTTCATAATAAAGAGGAGGCCGAAGGATGGAGTCAGTGCAAAAAAATAGCGAATCGCACTGTTGGTTCGGCCAGTTTATCATTCTTGAACAGCGTATTTCCGTAATGCAACATTATATGATAGTAAAAGTCACTTTACCGTACAACCACAATACCAATTACAATACCAATGAGAATAGGTATTGAGTAAATATTAAATCACGGCTTATATTTTCGATGCATATTATCTTTTTGGATTGGGTTTATGTAAAATATCCGTTCTTAATTACTTTTCTATATACTATACATATTTAACAACCCTTAATAAAACGGCATTCCCTTCAGCGTATGTCGCAACTCATGTACGTACGCAGTATGTATTACAATTACCTTTTCGAATGAATTTGATGCACAAACTGCATTTTCTGCTATTACATTTTGGTTGAATTAGTGTTCTTTACTGTGGTTTAAAGCAGGAGAAAATCATGCGTGACATTTGTTTAGTTTTGCCACAAATTTGATTTGTTTCGCATCCTAGTGTCAGCAAAGTTTAATATTCTCACATTTTTATTTCGTGGTTGTTCTCAGGGTACTCAAAAACCTGCATGCATGTACATTCTAAATTTCGAGTTAATCGGTCAGGTTCTTCATGATGTGACTGCCTTTTCGGGAAACTGTTCCACTGTGAGATGGAGAGAGATTTTTCAGTCATAGTCCTTACTGCAGCTCTTGTGTTGAGCGCGCTTGAAGTTCAAGGTCAGATGAGTCGTACACCGTGGGCTCGTTGGGGACCTTCGTCTCGAGTCGGCTAGTGCCTACGCCGGGTTTCTCTCCGCCATGCACTCAATGAAAATCCTACCTCTGCCTAATTTACCCGACTATTCTCTGTGGCTCAGATTATACCTTGAACCTCCCATGAATATCTACCGATCACATTTTTTTACATGCAGGGAGTCGCCGCTTATTCGTCACGTCTTGGTTTCGCAAAACCGCGACGTAAAGTGGATCGACAGATAAGGGTTCACCGTTTCCCTTGTACATGCGGGTATGTCGTCGTTTTCATTGAGAGAATGTGAACGCCTTTACATATTTAAGTATAAACGTGTAAATTATTTGTAGATATTATTTATATATTAATCCTTATCTTTAAATTAAATAGTAAGGCAAAACTAGATTTGACAACTTGATCGGATCAGCAGATTCCGAAAGTCCGGGAGATTTCTGTCTATCCCTGCGGGAGAGATGTATTTCAATACTAAATAGTTCGGGAGGCCTAGTTGTGACTGAAGACTGTTTTGGAAGTCACCCCTTTGCTCGATAACAGGTGGTGTGAAAATTAAGCGTGGAATCCGCTCGGAAGTGATCCTTCTCTCCGTCCCACGCGGCTTCAAAGGTGTCTCATCGAGAGTTTCTCTTGACCTCCTCTTTTCCCATCGTATTTCCCCTTTCATTGCCTCTAATTGTCCGTAGGTGATTAGTTTTTTTTTCTCTGTGTGTGTATGCCTAGTGAAAAAATATTGATGCTGAGAAAAACTTGATCAGAGCCGAAGGTTATAATTGATGATTTCACGATTTCCGTCCTAACTCCACGTCTGTCGAGTACTGCAGGGACCTTATATTGGGCCTTCATTACGCTTACTCGAAGCTCTCAAGCGTAACGGCCGGAAGGGACTTGATGAAGTTCTTGGATCCAAATCGTTTTCTGTGTCTACTCGAATCTTCGGAAGGCTATGTAGTCTTCTGATACGAAGTCTATTTAGCTCCTCTGGCTTCAAATCTTATTGAGTTACGGCCCCGTAGCTTCTTTCGGCACCGGAGCTTCTTTCGGCACCGCAGCTCAAACGATGGAAGCCTTTTTTCTTATTCCTATCCAACCTTCTCTTAAGTTTTTCGCGCATGTTGTATTATGTTTTACTGTTTTTTCGTCGCGTTCATCATTTAATGTGGATTTTTTAATTTTTAATTTTCAGTGGAAGGAATAAGATGTATTTTTTTAGTTTTTGGAGTGAATGTAGATGTCAGATGGAATTTTATTTTCCGCAATCACGCCAATGAAATACCCAACGTTCCAAAGTGGTGGAGATGGAATTACACCGTTGAAGTTGCTGGCATTTTCCGTTACTGCTGCTCAGTTCTTTTATATTAATCACTCGTGGTTCGACCAGGACTCGTGAATATCCAAATAAATGCAAAGCAATGTGTAGGCTTTTGATCATTGTTCTAAATGGAAGGATTAAAGCCATGAGTGAAGTGAAATGAACGTCTGTTGTGCAAATAGTTCCTCTTACACCAGTATAGTTCTCCTGAAAGTATGTGCATTATCATTAATTTGAAGAAAAGTGTTTTTTTTTAGATTGCCTTTCTCTTAATGTTGTCTAGAACTTTTGTTAGTGAGCCAAATTTCTCCCCTAACCTAGTGCTCCATCCGTTCAAAGTACTACTATTCAAATCTGCTGCGAATATTTACAGCTCTTACTTACAAGAAGAGGGTTGGATGCATCGACTTTTCAAGGCACGTAAATGGAAATCCCTACAATATCCTTACAGCTACATTTTATCGTGAACATGTGTAATGATCATCGTATAGTGAAATCGTAATGGTTGCGAGAACATGTTTGCTCTTATGTTGTATTGCTATATTATTGTTTTAGCAAAATTTGTGCGAAAGGAAAGGATTGTTAAAACCCATTCCGTACCGATATTGATGTCATTGACAATGGTTCCTCAACAGTTGCCTGGTCGATTGCTAAAAATGAACTATTTAACGTTCAAGTGTACGGTAACCAGCAAAACATATATCACCCGCCCGAACTGATGGAGCAGTAAACTTTCAACAATATAATTTTGCGTCACAATCTCGATAATTATTGCTTGTCCATCCAGACCATAAGGTCTTCGTATATCGTATGTGCTTTGCCTTTGCTGACTGAGTGTCCTATGTAATAATAGTTTGAAATTAGAAGTTGTAGTGTTGTGCATCTGCTTTGTCTCCTTGGTTAATTAGTTTCGCGTAGCCGGTTTGTTGTCTCTCGCGTAAGATTGGTCAAAGCTGAACATTTTATTTGGAAAGGTATCGTGGATGTAATTCACCAGCCTTTAGTCCACGCGGAGTTTTCACCATCGGTTCCAAGGAGGTGGGCTACTCGTGTGCTCCTGCACGTCGTGTAAGTACAGACTTATGTGTTACCTATCGGCTAGGACCTTTGCTGAGGCTCTCTATCACGTCGTTGCAAACTAGACCGTGGTGAGATTCAAATACACGATCTTGGGTTTCCAGAATAGCGAGTTAGCGCCCCGGCTGCCTTGACCGGTTCGCTTACCAGCTGGTACTACCTGGCCGGTACGCTACTGCTTTTACGTTTACGTAGTTTTATGTCGGCCATACTAATCCGAGGATCGAAATACGTTGTTGGCTTTGTCTCGATCCATGGCAGGAGGCGGGAATCCGTGGTTGATGCTGCAGTATCGTGCAGAGGCAAGTAGGAATCGATCGGCAATCTGTTGGCCTCGTCGTACCCGTTAGCGAGATTCCGCTGAAAGGGCGGACGAGAAGATAAGATAGCGCTGTTAGGGGTACGGGGGCGAGGCTCAAGGCTGTCGGCTCCGTGGCGGGCGACGCTGCATTGATGGCCATGCAGCGATTCGCCCCTTTCGCCCAAATCCCTTTGAAATCGGAACTGGATGGAGAAGCTTGATGATAACCTTAGCGTGTAGTAGTATAATAAGTTGTAGTAGCGGTTTTTTAGGTGCTCCAGCTGCTTAGGTAATATCGCACCGTCTAACCTTAACTTTAAGTTAACGATGCATTTAATTTCGTGCTCGAGTCAGGATACGAACCCGCGATGTTTGGGTCTTGAGGGCACTTTTGATCTTGAGATGTTATTTTGATGTTGTTATTTGAGGAAGTCTCCGATATTTGTCTTTTATACCATTATTGATACGTGGGTAATAACTATTTAGCCCTACAAGGTGTTCTAATTATAATCATTCCACGAAGTAATACTATATATTGTGTCTTCTTTAAACTTGCCATAATTTCTTCAAGTTTTCCGCCAACTATCAACTTAATTAGCCTCTCTACTTCTTAAGAATCCCATTTCTATTGTGTAACTGTGATTAATTTCATTCCATACTTCTCGCTGATCCTATTTACGTGATTTGAAGGTCGAAATGCAATCCCCTCGCTGACTGGCTAAGTAACGCTCGGCAATTCGCGGAAATTTATTTTATGTGCTCCCCTTCTACTTTTAGTTTTGCTTCAAGCTCATTCCACGCCTCCCTCAGCGTAAAGGTTAAATCAACGGGTGATAACGGGTAGTCCTGCCTCATCCCTGTGTCTATCAACCACCCTCCCTAATTCTCCATCTGTTACCTCAGCTTGTTTGTCCCTCTGAGCCAATATATGCTCTCAATAACAAGTCTATCCGTTGAGTCAGCTCTGAGTCCCTCGAATATCTTCATTAACTGCTCCCATATCAACTTGGCGAGGATAATCTCGTTATCCACAAAACATACAGATATATCCTGATCGTAGTCTATATTCGTTTCTATCATGTGTTTAGCACGGAATGCCTCGGTGTATCCTGAGGCCAAACTGATTTTCGCTCAAGTATTTCATTGGTCTAATTCCCTGCCTACATTTATTCCTCTGAAACTGTCTTCGTGGCGTGCAAAATTGAGCTTATTGTTAAGTTCCATGTATGTACTTCGCACAAATTTGTTGTCTTTCTTACGGATAGGTATTAATACCATTTTATCTAACTAAGTTTTCTGCCCATACTTCCATCCTTTTTCCTTAAGTAATTAAATTCTGGGGAATAAGTTCTGTTCCGACTTCTTTTTGTTTTCATTTTCATCTCCCTCTGTGACTGTCCTTTCTCACTATCCAATATGACCGAGGTAATCGAATTTACATTCCCGTTTAAAGAAGCAGATGACGAAAGTTCAAACTTACTGAATTTGCAGTTTGTAGCTTGAAGCGGTGGATTCAGCTTCTTCTCTGAGTCGTAGATTTCAAATGAAAAATGCTCATTTACCGTAAAAATGACGCATAAAATCTTTATATTTCATTCGGAAGTCTTAAACAAATCAGTGAATGAAGTATCGGGAGGAAATCCTATGCGTGCTACATTAGAAAAAACCTGAAATTCTTAAACACGACACGGTTGAGATGCAAATGTTTCGCAAAAAATAAGACGAGAAAAAAAGGGAATATTTGTGCGGGTTGTACACGGTAGCAGGTCTGTAGCTCGCTGGCCTGGTGACCCAAATGTCGCGGGTTCGAGCTCTGCCGTGATCGTGTATGTCGTGTTGGTCTCCTGATTAAGTTACTACTGAACGGATTGTTTTAACATGGGTTCGAACATTTCAAAACTTAAACCTAGTAATAATACATGTATGGGAAGCTAAAATGTCGCTGCTTATTTCTTTTCACAGTATGGTGAAGATCGGCAAGATTTGTAATGGTACGTAATGATAATTATCCTAGACAAGGCCGTAGCGAGTGGGGGGGGGGTGGAGTGAGGGGGTTGAAACCCCCCACCCCCGAAATTTGGAGACAAATTAGGTATATTGGAGTAGATAAATTTCTTATTTTGACCAATTAATCGATGGGGACCGTCTCAAGCTCCAAATCATTGAACACGCTCCCAAAAATGTTTTTTTTGGGCCTCATTCCATGCTCCAAACCAGTAGCCTAAGGCCCTAGCCAGAAATACTTTTAGGAGGTACAGTCATAATTGAACCACCCGAAAAAATTTTCTGGCTACGGCCTTGATACTAGCGTAACCGTCTATTGGAGGAATTGAAATGGGAATCATTATCCTAGGCTGAAATATAGCCTTCATCTCTTATGTACATTTCAGAACAATATTTAACAGATGACGTAAAAACATTTTGCGAATTCCGACTGACTGCGGTAGACGACCATAAACATAACATTTGGGAAATTGATTCTCGAACTGACAGTTAAAAACCTATTTCTTCCCTCGTGCTATAAGTGAACTGAATAGTTGTGAATATTTTTGATAATAAATGCACATAGATATCAATATATAGCTCAGGTAGCTGCAACACTTTTAGCAAATCCATATAAGAGCACGTTTATGCATGCTCTGCTCTTGTAATCATCTTTAATTTTTATGGCTAGACTAATATATACTTACTAATTCTCTTTTAGCAAAATTGGTGAAGCGTGTTTGGTGAAGATTCACCCCCTGCCTCACACCTTTATGCTGGCTTGCAGGGGATAACATCTACATAATACCTTGCATGTCACTATAAAGGTGTGTTTCAGGAGGTGAATTACACCAAGCATGCATTACATATCATGCATAAAAAAGGATTAGTAATAATATACGAGTCAAAACTTCACTATTTAAAAAAATGTATAAATAGCAAAGCAAGCATGTGCAAAATCATGCTGTCAGTTGGGTTAGCTTAAATTCCTTATACCAGCATGCGACGATCTATGCTATCCGTTGATACACTCGTATGTATACTATTGGATATATTTACAGATATTCAAGTCCCTAATTACACGAGGAAAAAAGGACATTTTGAATCTGTCAGTTCGGCAATCAATTGCTCTAATTTTGTTATTATGGTCCAATCCACCATAGTAAGTTGGAGTTTGCAAAATATTTTTAGCGTCAATATTATCTTGGAATTTATGTAAGAGATTAATTGTAAATTTCAACCGACGATCTGACAATGATTCCCATTTTAGCTCATGGACTGGTTACGCTAATATAGTTATCGTACCGTCCCTTTACAAATCTTGCCGATCTTCGCTGCACACGTTCAAGTTCATTATTTAGGCCTATTTCGTGTGGATCCCATATACTGTCAACGTATTCCAAATGAAGTCTAACAAGGGAAAAGTAGGTAATTTCTCGTACATGATCGTCACATTTACCCAGTACTCTTGATGAATCCTAGTTTACGACAGTTAACCAGCTACATGCCGGTATCAAGGCTTTTAGCTAACCCATATAACAGCACGTTTATGAATGATTTCTCTGCTATTTTAGTCTTCTTTAAATTGTTAATGGTTGCACTAATTTTAGTCTAACCATATGTCATCCTCTTTAAGCATTATAGGTGAAGCATTTTTGGTGAAGTTTCCCCTGCCTCACACACCTTTATACTGGCTTGCAGGGTATTGTGTAGGTTGTAGATTTCGTCAAGTGTGAGCGGAATACGTACGTGCGGAATGTTGTAAATACGGAAAATGTACCTACTATGTATATGGTTAACAAGAGAGTATACCTATTTCGTCGAGTGTGAGCATAATACGTGCGTGGGGAGTATTTTATACACGGAGAATGTACTACATGGTGAACAACGAGAGTGTGCCTATTCCATCGCAACTTGAGCTTGTTTGTGCTGAACTGAGACTGACGCCGTGAGCTCATTTCACCAATGCTCGCAGTTACGCGATCAAGGTCAAGGTCAGGCCGATGAATGGACGTGGGACTTCGCCTCCGTTACAGTTAGCTACTCCCGGTGACGTGCGGGCAGGGGAAGGGAAGGTTTTGGCGTATTACGGTGCCATGTGGTACCCACGGCTGCCTCAAGTTTGAAAAAAAAATGTTTGCTTTAGGTGATGCAGTTGACTTCTTAATTCATGCCAACCTCGTCATAGGACACTTCGAAAGTTCTTTCCCTCGAAAATAGAAACTTAAACCTTTATAATGGGGTGGCTAAATGTATGAAATATTCCTTCATTGGCCACTGGGATATGAGAATCAGTCTTCCCTTTTCTCTTGCATTGATTCATCTGCGCCAATTCCATAACCCATTTCACCATCACATTATGAGACGTAAACAGTCTTTTCCGATGCAAAACATTTCATCACATCTGTCCAAAAAAAATCGCCGAGAGTGAAGAGTACCTCCTCTTCCATATTTACCGCTGCTACGCACTAAAATCCCCTTAGCATTTTCCTCCGCTATGTTCATACATGCCTTCTGTATTACACCGAATTTATTTTTCAAAGCAAATGGGAGAACTGGGGCAATCGCTCGGAATTAAATTTCCACTGTCCGCTTCTTAATACACAGCCCCGATACTCGAAACCGCGGTGCCTAACATTTTCTTTCATCTTATAGGGATCGTGTTGGTTTGGTACCTAGAGTATTGGCTTCCCTTCCCGACAAACCGGGTTCGAGTTTCGCTGAGGGTAGATTTTTTTAGTGGTAAGCCTCTGTCTACTTCTTTTGCCGTGTGGTCAACACTTCAGCAGTTCAGTACTGTGTCCTTCGATTCGGACCGTGGATCCATTAGTGTCTTTAATTAAGAGCCGACCCTGGGTTTCTCGCCATCCAACCTCCACTCGCAAAACTTTCCACCTACACCCCCAAAACATTCCTACCTATTGTATATACTCAACCTGACCTTAATAGCGCAAACGACCGAAGTTGTGGGTTGCCTTCCGTACAAACCTGCACTAATATTTGCACTTGGCTACTGAAAAGTATCGTTCCTCGTAATCAAAGAAATCCTTCTTTGATCAAGTAAGAGAACAGTGCTACTTTTTCCTAGTGTGTCATCACCGATTATGTACGGGGTCAGTACCAGTAATGTTTGAATGTGAAGAGTAAACGTGTACAGAGAACGTAAGATACGTACATATCAATTCATGCATGATCACGCAGGATGAAGCTGTAGATCAGTAGTTCCCAGCCGGTGCACCGAGGAACTTCAGGGTGCCGGGAAAACAGTTTGGTGATGCCGCGAGATTATTGCGGGAAAACGAAAAATGCTTACCGGACCAACTTTATAATTAGTTACTCTAACGCTCGACAGAAGGTGAAAGGAATCGAAGCCCTTCGTAAACCTAAGAACTAAGTACTGTAAAGCGCCGATTACCCTTGGTAATGGAGCTGGAAGCCCAGTCGGATGATTAAAAAAATCCAAGAATGTAACCTCACTCTGTAGGATGCCGCCGACGAAAAAAGGGTGGGAATCACTGATGTACAAGAACCAAGCTCGGAAACATAAAGGAAACGCTTAGATTATACAAAAGCTGAACCTCATACTCGGAGATAATTATTCCTCATCGCTCCCGACCCTCTCAGGCGTCCCAGAAAACTACATTTTAAAAATCCGCTGGGCTCCCTCGTCTCCCTGCATCCTCAGCGTCCACAGTCGACCATACTCCTCGACCTGCAACCGCCCAAGATGTTCCATTAAATGCTTCCGCCACTTCAAACCTACTGCTACCACTGTCACCAATATATTTTTCTCCACTTGTTACCTGTACTTCATCCCTCTTCTTTCCATTGGTTTCTGTCTCTCTTCCTACGTTGCCAATGACACCACTTCTCTTTCCATCCGTATTAGCGGCCACCGTCATTTTAACCAAATCCTCCGCTTTCTCGATCCCACCCCAAAACACGCTGCTTCCCGCCGTCAAACCCTCGACGTTGTCTTTCTTTTTTACTATACTACACTTAGTCATGGAATAGTGTAGTAGCCCAGTGGGTAGAACGTTGGGCTCCCGGGTTAGAACACGGGAGAAGCCTTTGGAAACGTCCAATCTAGCGCAAGCTGTGATATATAACAAATTGCCAGGCTTCACTTTGTGGAACCACATATTGATAATGTAAGTAAATTCACTTTGTAAAATTCCACAGCTTTATTAGAACCGACCTAGGTTTTGACTAACTCAGTTATTATCAAGGTCTTGATAATGACTTGATATTGATATCTTGAAGATAATGACTTGATATTGATATCTTGAAGATAATGACTTGATCTTGATAATGACTGTGTAAGTCAAAACCTAGGTCGGTTCTAATAAATCTTTGGAATTTTACAAAGTGAATTTATTTACATTAGCAAGCTGTGATATTTTATAACTATCACCTCCTTGGGGTTGGGTTTAGGCTTTCAAAGACAATTGAATCATAAATAAGGAAAAAGTACTTGAAAACATTTGTGTATAGTGTTGCACTATGTGGCTCGGAGACGGACCATCGGAAAGCTGGAGAAGAAGGGAATAGAGGTGTTTGAAACTTGGTGCTGGATGTTTGCAGAATTTTTAACGTCTTTGTAAATTGACAGGGAAATAATTAAATGAAACTGATCTGCTTCAATGCGGAAAATGAACACACACGTAGTTTATTTACTCCAGAACGCTGTAATATGCAAACAACGTTAGGCGCCACTGGTGGCTAATAAACTTATTCAGGTATATATGCGGTGACTCAAAATGAAATTGTAATATACATCGCCTCATTTTGCATTTTTCATAACCTCTTTCGCTGAGGCGTTTGCGAATGATAAACTGGGTGGATCATATCAGAAATGAGGAAGTGTACAACAAAAGAATAGGAGAGGAAAAAATATGGAGTTCTATCAGGAAGGCGAATTCCGGATGCATCGGCCACACTTTGAGACATAAGGGATTTGGTAGGGACATAAAATAAGGGAAAACACCACGAGGAAGACAGAGGGGCTAAGATAAAACGGGATATGAAAAATAATAGCTATAAGGGATCTTTGATGGACTTAGCATGGGAGAGGGTTGAATGGAAGGCTATGGTCAACCAATCTGAGGATTGCAGAACTGGTGATGATGGGCTTAGTATTGGTGTGCTATACCGTCACGTATCAGATCAACAGATTGAACACAATTTCAACAAAATCTACTAATCTACTTACTTCAAGTGTCAGCAACCGTAAGGGGTGTGGCTGGGGGTTTAAGGTCACAAGTGGAATAGCTGTCTGGAACGGAAGGAGATGAGAGGCAGGTGTCATTTCATAGTGTCACGCTATTGTATTGTAGTCGCAAATCCGAATGCAGACTATCATTGAAGGCATTCTACCCTAGGGTGTGGTGACTAGAAGACAGGCCTCCCACCTCAAGCGCCCGGGTTCGAATCCCAGCAGTGGCAGGGACATTTGATCGGTGTAACCATGGTCCCCTTGACACCTTTCATAAGGAGAGAAATAATGCATATAAGTACTAGGTTACTCCGCACGTTTCCACCGTTCCCTGAAAAATTACTACCACTACCGAATAAAAACAACCTTTCTTGTATGTCGCATATGATCTTAGCCATCGGTTGGATAAATAACTACTTCCCTTTTCTGCAATCAGGGACCAGCATCGACGCGAGAACTGACACTTATTTGGGCGACCAAGGCCGTCCGACCTCAATGTCGCCAACTGAAGGCGCAAACATCCGTCCCCTCCACACCACTCTGAAGACCACCTTTCTTTTCTCCTATTCCACCCCTTTCCCGAGACCCGAGAACACCCAATCGGCGAAGGCGACTTGACCGCCGAAACGCCTCGTATTATCTTTGTGTGTGATCTTTCCCTGTGTTTCTATTCTTAGCTCATCTGTAGTGGCAGCGTTTCCCCGCGCAAGCATGGAAGGGTCAGGGGACACAAAAGAAGGACGTACACGAAGATGGTGGGGGTGGGTAATGGATGGCACTTTCTGCCTAGTGAAAGGGTCTGTGAATAGGTTCCTCTACACTTCCGCGCTCAATGAGCTTTGTGTGGATGTATGTATGTACATACATCCACACTGGTTTACATCCAGGTTATTCTCATATCCTTAACCTTCATTATTTTGCCCATGCACTTATCCTTCTGTCTTCCTCTTCGAGTATTTCCATCTGAGTTTCCCTCAGTGGTGCTTTTGGCAAAGCTTTTGTCTCCGCATGTGTCCAATCCTCGTTCTTTTCTATTGTGCTGTGCGTCTTGTAGATGTTTAGTCTTCGTTAAGCCGAATTATTAATATCGATAATGAGATCTTTTGATTCAGAAATTGAAACCGAAGCAAAACAATACTCCAGTAGACGTAATGGGTTCATGTAGAGGGGTATGCTTGAATCGTTCGAGATTGATTCCGGTACGGAATAATCCCGAACACAATGTAAAAACATACAAGTGAGTCCTTAGTTACGTACCGGAACCAATCCCAAGCGATTCAAGCACACCCCCCCGGTGGGTTTTAACGTTAAAGAAGCCTACACTCCAAAGATCTGAACATGTTATAAAAAAACAAGCGGACACTTAAACCAAACGCACTATCAATCTCACAGTCTGTGGTAGTTAATGGGGATATTGATTTCTCGTTAGGGATCTACCACAACATGCATATCTGAACTCAAAACGAATCCTTTACGTTTTATGTACGGTTGTGACCCAATTGAGGAGGAAAGGGGTATGAACATCCAAGCACTCGTGAATCAAGAGCCCATTTTATTCCTTTCTTTCTCGACTCTTCTGATACATATGTACTTACTTATTAATTTTTCATATAATCCGTCCATTTAATCTTTAGCATCCTACGCCATCAATAGGTCTTGAAGACTGCTATTCTTTTCTGATCTTATTTTTATCACGGCCCACGTGTCTCTGACTCATATAAGTAAGTCCTTCTCTGTTTTCCTTCGTTACAGGGCAGCGACCTGACACCCATTGGCGGTTGACGGCGACTGGCAGCGATGGATTCGGAGGCGCCCGCGGTGGAGGAGGAGGCCGGAGCCGCTGCCATGTTCGGCTACGTGGACATGGCACTGCTGGTCACGTTCTTCGGCGTCGTCTTCTACTGGTTCGTGCGCCCGCGTCTGCAGAGCCGCAAGGACGAAGCCACGGCGGCTGCCGCGGCCGCCGCCGCCTCCCGCTCCTACACCATGCAGTGAGTACATCAGTACAGCAAACATCCATACACGCCCGATCGGTCGAGAATCTGTGAACGAATGTCATCGCTCGACTATCATTATTCGTCGGGCGGGTTTTGCCAGGCGAGCGCCTTGCATAACAAAAAGGACGTTAATTGGCTCTGAACCCTCCGCTTACCGGTTCTTCGGGCTCAGTCACCGCCAACATTGAAAACGAAAGCCTTCTACGTGTATGTTCGCAAGCCCTGCAGCTTCTACTGATTGGTTGTTCACGTTTTTTGAAAATTTCATGTGGCCAGTAAACTTGTGCAAAACTTTCGCACATTCAACCTTTCCTTCTTCCCCTAAAAAAATATGGTTTTGTCTTTTGTTGGGTTGTTGAAGTGAAAAGTGTAAATACAAAATAGTAACGACAGTATATTGAAGTGAACGTATATAAAATGCATAATATTTCTTATTAGTTATTAATTTGAGTGATTAAAATCAACATATAACCTGCCGACAATAATTCACTTTTTCTTCTTTGTTTGTCTCCTTGGGGATGTTCTGGTTTCGGTATATTTAACTTATATAAACAATCAATTTGTTTTAACGTAAACTTAGTATGCGATGTCAGAAGTCTGTGAAAACTCCAATCCAGTTGTACGTTATTCATTGCTCTAGACTTTGTATTCGGTTAAAAAAGGGATATTGACGACAGAAATAATATATATAATACGATTAATTGATTAAAAAGCAAAGAAAATTTAGTGAGGAAAATTAGGCGACATTCATATTTTAGTAGGGCACAAGAAAAATAATTCCATAATTCAGTCCTTGACGAAGAAAGGAACTTTGATAGTACTCAATTCCTGGATGCTTTCCATATTATTTATGAAGTTATTTTCATGAAATTCTTTCGCCCTGATAATATGTTGACAAATACTGGCGACGTTGTGGCGTCGCAGCAGTGCTCACCCAGGTCAAGTGTGAACTAACCAGCGCTCCCGCACTGCAGGCTTAGAACTCCCATCATGACCATCGTATCTCCTCTATCTTTGGTTTGTCGCAGCTCTCCACTCGATTCTTCTATCAGCTGACTTCCTCACATTAAAACTGTTCTTCTTTTTCACATATTTCTACACTCGCTCAGTATGTCTTAAACAGTCTTCTTTCCCATTTACTTCACCTCGAGGGGTGTTTCCATCAAGCTACCGTGTCCCGTAATGGGTGCGACAAAGTGGCCCAATCCTTATTCTTAGTTTTCAGCTAACTTTTCAGTTCTCCCACCCTTACTAGACCTTTTTCGTTAGTTCCTCGGTGTATACATTTCATCTTTATCATTCTTCTGTAACTATAAATTTCAAATGCTTCTTGCCCTGCCTTTTCTCTACTGGATTCTCTTCCCGAGGGCCCGTGCTCGATTCCCGGTCGAAGCAAATTTTTTTAACCGTCGCACTGGTCCCCACCTTGATGCTGTGTGGAGAGCTGTTCGACTTTAGTACTCCGTCCGTCGGATGGGTCGTTAAACCGTGTATCCCTTGGCGCCTTTTGTTAAGAGTAGGTTGATGCCGAAGACGGGTTTCACTCATATCTGCCTCCGTTTCTTGAATCTTCTCAATGTCTCTTCTAAGGTGACTAGCGCCTTTTTTTTTAATTTTCCGTATTTTTCTTGACTGCTATAACATCGGCAAACAGCAGCATGTTGTTTCCCCCCGTGGATATTCACTCCTGAAGCCTTTCTTGGAATTCTATCACTGCCTTCTAGATATTAGTAGTAAACATCGCGTAGTATTAATCATAAATGTTACTTGCCTTGCTCCCTTCGACATTCTTACTTTTTCACGATTGGGTTCGGATAAAATATCAGCCACCTGGTTTTCATGCGATCTGTTTTTTACTCCATTGTCATTATATCATATCCAGATCCTTAGAGATCCGAAACATTTTCGGTGAATGCATTCAAACCAATTCTGTCCACTAATGCTACGATCATTGGATTGATCTTCTCTATTATTTTCTCTGTGACTAGCCATCGCCGATATTGATTATCGTATGGCCTTTTCAATTCATAATGATCTTCATTCAAGGACGCCTCTCATTTTCGTTGTTTTCTTCTGTAGATGATCCTAGTCAACATTTTGGAGGTATGTGTCGTCAGGACTATGGTCCTTAAATTTTCAAATTTCTCTACCCGTTCTTTTTTATTACAGGAATAGTGAGTGATGTTCTATTGGAAGCCCTTTGGCATATCTCCAGCTGAGTAAATGTCACATATGATTTTGAACTGTTGCGTTAACTTCTTCTCTCCCGCATTGTTTTATTAGCTTGGCAGAAACATAATCGATTCCGAATAGTGGTTATTATTTATATTAGTGTCAAATTTTGATATCAGTGGTGAATCTCTCAGTTGTCCTCCTGGAAGTCATTTTGGGCGTCATTTCTCTTAGTTTTCTAATTTCTCTCATTCAGATAACTCGCATGATACATTTAACCCTATTATTCCTTCCACCCTTTCATCCAGCTGTAATATTCAGTTGCGGTTTTCTCATTATTCTCTCGCATTTTATTGCATTTTACGCAGGGCTTCTTGAAGTAGTTGGTCATTATCCTGTAGGCTGCTTATTTCTAATGTCAGGGTATTTTATGTATGTTTGAATGTACGGATTTGATCCGTAATCCCTGAGCACTTCTCCCTGTAAGGCTAATTTTAGTTCTTATTATGCTATCGAAGATTCGCTCTTCTCTTTAATGTTACATTTAAACTTATATTTTCTTCTCTCGTCATTTTATTTTCATAACATCTTTTCTGAACTAGGGGTCGGCTTGACCGCTCTCTTTCCTGAGAGCATGCCGTGCGGTATCTCGTGTTTGATATTTTATCGTCTTTTTTCCAGTGTTCATATTCGCATACCCTCCCAAATTCTTATCCATCGTTATCACTGTCGATTTCTGCACCCGGGTAGCTTTTGCTGTCGTTCAAATAGTTTTTGAGTCTCTGATTTGCAGTGATCTGGCCGATTCAGAATCATCCTCTGTCTCCTGCAATTTTACTAGTGTGATTTCTTATGTGATGTTGTTTTTACACAATGCGTCAACAATCACAGAATTGCGCTATGTGCATAATTTCAGTGTTCTATCTCCTCACTAATTTCGTTTTCCGAATCCGTATTTTTCGGTTAACTTCCCACCTCGAATTTGTCCTAGATTGTCTCACATTCAGTGTACCATCTCCAAATCGCATGCTGGCAACTTTTGATCGATGTATTCTCGTTGGTAGTCCTCGCCAGGAATTTTGAATTGACCTTTATAATTTTGAATTGATCTCTGGAATATTTCACTCGAGAGGGTTTTATTAGACCCTCCTTCGAGTTGAACTATGCGATTTGGTTCGATTTGGCTATTTGATTCGTGTACGATAAAAAATGATCAGTGTTCAACCCTAAGGTTGGTTTTTGATAGGTGAGAATAGAGCTCACCCCTTGCTTAGCCATTGGCGTGTGAAATTCATACATTCAGGGTAGGGGGGCCAATTCCTTTCCCTGGTCCACCTGCGATTTCCTACGAAGTTCTACCACACAGATAATAGAATCGCGTGGATTTTTAGGTGGGGGTGTCCAGAAAGCTTCTGACGACTGAAAATTCAGCCGCCCGGCAACTTATGTTATAAATTATTCAAGCGTAATTATTTGAAGCTGTTGAATTAGTTACGTTTATATCTGAGTTGTTTTTAAACACTTTGCCAGCTTTTTCTAGGCATAGCCCGTTGTGTATCTATATGCGTCCCGAGGCAAAATGTACGTAGTCTTTCATGAATGAGCTCACCCTCATTGAAATCGGAATGTAACAGTAATGGTTACCTTATCCAGACACATCCCTGCGTTTCATACGTGGTAAACAGACTTGCACAATGCAGTGAGTATAAAAATGTTCATCCTGTAATCACCGTCATTGTCCAAAACGCGAGCTTTTCCTGAAGCATTGAACTCGCAGTAACTGTCCTTGAAACTTACCCCGTTCATTAAAATTTGCGATGTGTTATACCGGTGGATAATTCGCAGAATGGTGATCGTGCATTAGCTCTCAGATTACCGATAAAAAACAACGATAACGCGAACGCAGATGTAACCAAGAGGTCCAAAAGGCCAAGGTGGTGCCTCCTCGTATCTGCCTTCTCTGGAACTCTCCCTTGCAAGACGTCGATGGCTATGGAGATCTTCCCATTGTGTTTTTATAGAGAAGGAAGAAAGGATTTATGGGTGTTCGCCGGCCAAAGGACAGCAAGGCCTTCAGAGGAATCATTGCTCTCAGATTTCGAGACTTATCCATAGGAATGTTTATCTCCATAGTAATCGCATATATGTATCAATATTTTTTTCGGGTAATCTCTCAGAGAATGAAAAGGCTCCGAAATTCCAATAGGTGGGGATTTTCAAATATGACACAAATATCGACAAATGAACAATATGATGAACAAATTCTATGTATATATCGATCATCACACGGGTTGGTGTTGTGGCCAGAGATACTGTCTTCCAATCACGATGGTCCGGGTTCGAATTCCGACAGTAGCAGAGATTTTTCATTGGTATACTGGCCCCCACATGAGTGCTGTATGAAGAGTATTCGAGATCAGTACGCCGTCCGTCAGATGGGACGTTAAACCGTGGTCCCCTTGGCACATTTCTTTAAGAACAGACTAATGCCGACATCAGGTTTCTTTCCACTCTGCCTCCTTTTCCCGGAAATTTTCCTCCCATATCAAATGATCAACGTATCTCAAACGACGCGAATGAAATTAGCTATCGGTCGCCTCTCCCGAATCACAACCGCTAACCAGTCTTCACTGGCCGTCTCTCTTGAGATTGGTTTGATGCAGCTCAGGCACGTAGCCAGGAGGGGGGGGGGGCTTCTAGGGCTTCAGCCCCCCCTGAAATTTTTTCCTAATAATTTTGTTGTTTCGATTTTAACTGGGCATGATAATCCGGATTACACAGCGTATAATTCAAGTGTTAAGTGTCTTGAAACGTGATCACTAGTTTGATGCATGTTCGTCGATAATAGTTGTTCTTTTCAACCTGATATGTGTGTATGCGTTGAACTTCTGTTCTGGGGCCGGTCAAATTAACTCTATCATAATGAGGTAAGCAGTGAGCTTTACCAGTGAAAAGAGATAAGAATGGGCACTGTGAAAGTAAATACAGATTAGGGAAAATTAAGGGAAGAGATTTGTAGCGCGCCGGCACTGTACGGGCAAGGCTGATTTGTTTCAAGTTACGCTACACTAGACTTAGCCCCCCCTCTCGAAGCAAATTTTTGGCTACGTGCCTGATGCAGCTCGTGGCTCCGATCTTCAATTGTCCATATCTAACTGATATCTTCTCTGTTACATTCTTCATCACTTACTCAATATATCTCATCGGTGGGCTTTATCGGTAGCAGTTGCCACTTTCCCTCGATGACTGTACCACTATCTTAGTCGAGATATGTTTAATGAGGTTCTACGTGTATCAACGTGCACTGCATACCGCGAGGCATCTCGAAGTCGTGTGACAGAGAGTGAATCATCATATTTTTGCTCGCAATGCATAGATGCTAATTAAAAATTAGGAGCTACGTGAAAACGTAAAAAAAAATTACTAGTAGGTAACGGTATCAATCATTATAGTGTTCACGTTTAGGCATTGCATCTTGAACGGGAGGAATGAAATTGGTAAGGTTGGATTATTTCTACTGATTTTGTTACAAACGAATAAAGCATCACAAACTAAACACATTTATTTTATTCATCTGGTAATTATGACATTATATGTTATATGTTATCTCTTTTTGTGCGGAAGAATGCTATTTTAATCCGGTTGCCTGTGCATTTGGACTTTAGTTTGTTCTGGAATTGACTATAGTATGGAGGAGCACCCGATACGCTTTGGTCGTCATCAGATAGCTTATCGCCTTTGAATGTATATAAAAGGATTAGTCGACGTTTTAACTTGAGGTCTGATAGGGACTACCACCAAAGTCTTGCAACATGCTTGTGACACATAAGCAAAGCGTATTTGGCTACTGAGGTATTTGCTAAGGCAAATGGTAATCGGCTACTTGAATAAGATATTTCTTTTTTTTTTTTTGCTGCCACATATAGTCAGTTATCACAGAAATTAGTGCATAACAGAATTTTACTTTCTGCTGACAAGGGTCGATGCAAAAAATCCTCTATCAAACCCATGATTTAACCCTGTCGTGAGAAAATCAATGTCGACAATGTCTTAAAAGTGTGTAGTAAGGCAAGGGAATCTGTTATCTATCATCGGAGATGAGCAGAGAGAAAACGCCTTTTTAAGAGAGAAATGTATTTCAAAATTCACTTGAAAAAAAAACTTCTTCCTATTAAAGTAATTTTTTTACAAACTGGATGATGTTTCAGGCCGTTCATTCTGATAAATAGTTTTCTACTGGTTATCATAGGTTTTTTACGGAGTTTACCCCCTCTTCTTTGGACTTAATAAATTTATCGGCTGCATCCCTACGTTGCTTCTCTCTTCAAGTCTGCTTATTTTTCAACCCTCTTCAATATACCTATTTCCTTATCACCTTTTCTCTTTCTCCCTCGCCCACGCTTACACATCATCCTACCTTCGATGACGACCTTCAGCATTCCATTGTTAATCTACTCTGACTTCTAATATCCGCACGTATTCTTCTCTCCTCCCCAACCATTTTCAGCGCCTCTTCATTCATCCGCCTTTCCATCAATCGCACTTTCTCCATTCTCTTCCACACCCACATTTCTAAGGCATCCAATCGTTTATCGTAATTCTTCCCGGAGTCCAGGGCCTCGATCATGGTACTTCATAAGGCGTGCGCTAGCGTTATCGTTATTTTTTGATTCAACTCATGTCCGAGAGAACGCGATCTCCGTTCTTCATTTTTCGCACAGCACTTCAAACCGCTTATCACAATCAGTGGAGCGAATTTTATGGACGGTTATCGTTAACCCTGCGCTACTCTAGGGGGTAAGCGTTAACGATAAAGATTGCGATAACGAGAAAGATGCATCCGTGATTCCACTACAGGTCGCTGATCCATGTAAATCCGCGCCATAGCAAGGTCCACTAATATTTAGCCAAGTCTAATAAGTGAAGTTCTCGCGAAGGCTTTCGCGGTGCGCTGACATCGAGTGCTGTATGTTTTCGTGTTTCTGGTGAAATACGGAAATATGCAGCTCTTGCTATCAATCCAATGCTAATTACGAAAAAGGCCATAGAATCGCAATTGTGAATACTTTTACCAGGTGTACTGGGTTTATTGTATCACTGAGACATGGCCCGAGTCAGTTAATTATTATTTGGAGTTAAAGCAAGTGAATTAAGTACGTTTCTGGCACAGAAATACAACTCTAAAAGTTATATATTAAATTAGTCGGAAAGTGGAAAATACGGTAGTAGTAGTAGTACATATTAAGAATAATATTTTGTTATGATTACGTATAAATGAAATCAAATTTTCAAGTTGCTGTGAAGGACCACCACTGTTTGTTCCGCTTTTATTTTGCGGAATGAAGCAGTAAAATAAGATGTAAGGAAATTGATATTGCCACCAACAATTAAGGAGAACGATAACAATGATCATTTAAAGCATTGCTTGTGCACACAGTCTCTATCTTCGAAGGCGATAATGCTTTATGGCTTTGGCTCTTTTTACTCAATTTTTTTTAATTTGTGCTTTTAAATTTCTCCCTTATTCAAGTCATTATTTAAAAGTACAATTTAATGGGCAAAATTACGTTGAATCGTAATCACATGTCGAAAAACTCTTTAGGGTTGGCTTGTTTATTTTTGCTTACCGCCGATAGAGAAGTGAGGGTGAATTGCCTCATCATTATTATTATTATCATCATCATCATCACCTCGAACTCATCGCCATGAAGATGACTGTAGTGTCAGCCGTCGAAACGTCGGCAGTTGCCGAATCCCTGACCCGGTGGAGAACCCGTGAAAACTTCAGCAGCATTATTCGCCGGGAAAACACGAGATCATTCATGTGAGGGCGTCTGTCACGCCCTTGAACGCCCGCAACGAAGTGCTCGCCGTAACAATCGCTTCATATTTAAAAAAAAAATAAGTAAGTTTTAATTATGAGAGGGATTTTTTTGCACCCATTCCCGTTAAGCTTGTTTATTTTTTGGCCACCGAATTAAGCACTAAATAATTTGATTTTTCACCTCACTTAACTCTCGACGAAACGAATTGTTGTTGGCGAATTTACTTAGTAGCGGTGATTTTTCGGTGAATATACCCAATCGCTTCGATGGCAATAAAAACTACATTATTCTTTACCCACGCCCATGCAATATTTAAGGAAAGTAATAAATTATGAACATCCCTACATCCTCCAGGTGCGGACCCAGACGTCAAGTTTGTGGGGGGGGGGGCGGTCTCCAGTGTTGTCCTACCCCTTACTCCCCACCCCTCCATTCAAAAGACAGCCTATCTAGTTCAGTTCTCCAAGGCTTTGGGGAGGAAGAGGGGACCGACCGCCCCCCCCCCTGGATCCGCCCCTGACATCCTCATCCCTATGGCGTCCCTACATCCTCACTGAAGCTCATCAATTACTGGGTTTCTGGAAGTGACGTTTTCCCTCTGGAGCTCGTCTTCATTAGTATTATTTCTAGTGGTCATGTGAACTACTGAACTACCTTCAATCTATGTACTCACTCATGATGAGAAATTATGATTGCAACACCATAGTTTTGGTTGGTAATAATATTTCACTGCAAGAGGCTCTGAAATAAAATTAGGCCACAACATATGAAAGTAATTTAATTTAGTACATCTTTTTATTTTTCAGCACTGTGTTTAGTTCATTATTTTTCCCCTCTCTCATGCCATGAATTCATGGCATGAGAAAACTTATATTCCCATTGCATGGTATGAGATCAGTATCATGGGGATATACCACCACTGTTAATAAATTTTTCATGAATGAAGTGTATTTTTCCTTCTCTCAATTTTTAAATGCTCACGGTGGGTGTCTTTTTGCTGGGATCAAACAGTAAATTGATGTAAGCTGATGTAAAAGTATCAAATATATTATTGGTAAATTGAACCTACAACTATTTATGTGCAATAATTTTGGGAAAATAAAATTGACCATCCAAGCTGTTGGGTATTTTGTATATTATAAGTAAATTGTCAGGTGTCATTTTGAGATTGTTTTGTTCGTCATCTGGAAATGAAATTTCGTGATCTCTTTCTGTAGGTACTTAATTTTGGCATCTTCGGTTTTGACTCCTTGTGCCATTTTCTAGGTCTTACATGGTGCTACGTGATGAAGCTGTAGTCACCTATGTCAAAATAAATGTGGGAAAGGACCAAGATGTCTCTGCCCAACATATAGAATGTTTTAAAGTTTGATAGGTTGTCTTTTTTGCGGTGAGCAGTATCCACGGGCTATGTATTGTGAAAAATCAAGATTTGTGAAGCATTGTGTATCATTGCACTTTGAATGAAATGGCAACCAGGATGCCTTATTCTTTATGACCAGGTGGAAGTAACTTTGCTGTTGCTTGCGGAAAAGTTTCTACCATCAAATGTTTAACTTCTAAGACAAAAGTTAATGCTTGGAAATTTATAGTTAATGGCTATTTGTCAGAGTGCTTGGCAAAATTGCTGCTGTGCATATTTTACTGTGCTGTTCATGGTGACCACTAGTTATCATTTGAGGGAATCAATTGAAAGTATTTTTATGCAAAGTGCCTTTGAGGTTTGAGGTGACATGCTCTTTATTTCTTTCTATTTTTAGGCCATCAAGTATGGTGGGTGCATCTTCCACATCATTTGTTAAGAAACTTCAGAACTCTGGGAGATCTCTCGTCGTATTCTATGGGAGTCAGACTGGTACTGCAGAGGAATTTGCTGGGCGACTAGCAAAGGAAGGTGCTCGCTATCGTCTCAAAGGAATGGTTGCTGATCCTGAGGAATGTGACATGGTAGGTGGTGTGGTTTTGCTCATCTCAATTACTGCTCTGCTGCTTGGCACCATGGATACAATATCCATCTTGATGAAGTCAGTATTATTGGCCAGCATGTTTGCAAATACCTTCAACATCAAAATTTTGCTGATAAAATTTTCCTTGAGTTCATGTGATAGTGTATGTCCAAAATGCTTCTCCCTTTTAAGGAATCTCTCATTATCAAGAATGAACATTCTCTGATCTTCCTGCAATCCTCCTCATCCCTTTCACCCCAACAAAGGTTACTCATTGTGTGGTTCATACCGTTTGATAAATTTGGCATAGGTTACGGTTGAGTGAGCAGCAATCCTGGGCATTGTTTTCATTATTTGAAGAGCATTTGAATTTGCTTGCGCATCCAGTGTGACAAGGTTGTTTGTTATCTGTGGTAAGATAATTTTCTTAGTGTATGATAGATGCTTATTGATCTGATTTCCTATTTCTTGAATGTATTGGAATCTTGATATCAACGTGGTCCTTGAATACTTGCTGTGTTTCAATTTGAATTTAATTCTTTACCTTCTTTGTATTATCAAAACTTGAATCTAGACTTCACTTCGGTGTTATAGCATCCATTGCTTTGGCATATAGTCAAATCTATTATTGGACCCACATTGCATTGTTTTTCTTAGATTACAATATCTATTTTGGTGCCAATTTAATGCATGAATTCAGAAAATGCTGTCTCTCTTCATGTAAATTTTGTATGGAATACTGTATTGAAGTATTATTGCTGTTCATTGTATCCCATTTGTCCTGGACTGTTTTTACCACAATTATATTAATAACCGCTTGCTTTTAGTATTCTATTTGACTTTACTCCTATCAGTTCACTATCTACTTTGTTACGGGAATAGGGATAGTTGCCTAGCGGCAGTTGTCATGTTTGCAGCTACGTGGGCTGATGGGTGGCATATTTCCTTTAACAATTCCTGTTTTCACGACAGGAGGAGTTGACCAGTTTGAAAGATATAGAAAATTCCTTGGCCATCTTTTGCTTGGCTACGTATGGAGAAGGCGATCCCACAGATAATGCCCAAGAGTTTTTTGAATGGCTGCAGAGTGGAGATTGTGACCTATCAGGTCTCAATTATGCCGTAAGTCATTGAAACTTTAATTTTCTAAATGAGCAAAAAAATTAATTTATTTACAAGATCATTCTGCCTTTCCAGGTCTTTGGTTTGGGAAATAAGACTTATGAACATTATAATGAAATGGCCAAATATGTTGATAGGAGGCTGGAGGAACTTGGAGCCTCTAGGGTGTTTGAACTGGGACTTGGAGATGATGATGCCAAGTAAGTAATGTTATGGCAAAGTAATTCTGCATAAATTAGTTGGTAACTTTGGAAACATTAGGATAAGGGCAGAATTTCATAGCTGTAATTCAGCATTTTCATGCTGTCTCCATAATCCTGATTTATTTTGGCTGAGGAAACTTTTGAAAGTGAAAAGTAAAGTACTGCCTAACCGCTGTGTCTCACATAATGAATATTCCAATCATCCTCATTTTTTCGCTGTGTTTACAAAAATACACTAGTAATTTACATAACTGAAATTTATATATGCAAGCAATAGGAAAAATTGGAAGTTTTTCATTCATGTTCCAACTGCTGGATCAGATATACATATACTTTATTTTAACCTGTGTCCTCTTTTGGCTATCATGAAAGCTTAAAGTCAATTTGTATCAGTCCACCATGTATGGTCTTTCTACTGCCTAACTACTATTGCTCGGTTGAGAGAAGAGGTGGCAATCAATGATATTCTAGTGTCAATACTGGAAAACCTGACTAAAAGAAGGGATGCAGAGATTTTATGGAGTTGTAAAAATTATCTTTATGAGAGGAGTTTTGGTTTTATGGAAGCCATACTTTGATGCACTAAAGAGAAAAATGGATATGGTATGGAATATGAAGACTATTGAAGAATAAATTTCTTTTTTTTAGTGGAAAAGGTACAAATTACATTTATCCATAAAAATGGAAGAGAAAGTGAGCAAAATTTTGGAAAAAGAAGAGAGAAAGTTTCATTTTTGGAGGACTAATTGTGATATGTTTGCATTATTGAAAATGCACATTAGTGCAAGCAAGCATGCATGTGCAATAATGTTTTTGTGTATTTTGTACTTCATGGTGATATACAGTGTGAAAAGTTAATGAAAATATCATAGAGCATAGGAGAAAATGGGAAGGAATGGAAAGTGATTGAAATATACATGCCCTGGAACTGCGATCGAGGGTGGAAGATGTAAAATTTGAGTGGGTGGTGATACTTGCCTTTAGAGATGTGGTTATCAACAATACTTGTGAAAAATATTGTGTGGAAATGATGAGAAAAATATGGGAGGAGCCTTATGAAGCAATATAAATGCAAGAAAAGTTGATGAATGTGGCAAGACCATTGGATAAACTAGAACTGGTTGGTGGTGAAGGCTGCTCGGGTGCTCCACCGGGTAATCTCCTCCATGGCTGCCCTGCAGGCCAGCCATGGAGGAGATTACCCGGTGGAGCACCCGAGCAGCCTTCACCACCAGCATACGCCGGGAAAACATCAGATCCTTTTTTAGAACTGGTTGCTTGGATATCCATTGGTCATTTGCAATCCCTTGCACCAGCTAAGGAATTTAAAGTAATTAGAATTTCAGAATAAGGAAGGCGAGTACATCTATCGAAGTAGAAGGACATTGGTTAGAGGTAGAAGACTTTAGTTATTTTGGTAGTATCTTGAAGGAAAACTAATGTGATACTCCTGTGTTCAGGGGAGGACAGCTTTTGTGGAAGAGCCGTTTACTGGGAAGAGGGAAGTGGTAACAGAGACCTTGGGTTGATAAGTTAAGAAAAGACAGGTGAAGAGTATTTTTTTGGAGTTGCATTGATTGGTGCTAGGACATTTACATCAAGAAGCAAGAATGAAAATGGTGTGGTATCTTTTGTGATGATGTAGAAGATGAATGTCAAAGAAATGGAAAAGAAAGCAAGCAAAGAAGTGATGGGCCTTGGAGAAAAGTTGCTGGATGAAATCAGGATGTAGATGGAGCAAAACTACTGGGGAAAAATTGAACAATCATTACTAATGAAGACAGAGGAGTACCAGGCTTACTTCAGACACATTTTGGGAAAAAAATCATGTGAGTGATTTGATGCCAGACTTGCTATATTCCAACAAATATGAGGGAAAGATTGGTAAATAGGAGAAGATGGGAATGGTGAATGATTTCCTGCTTGAAAAATGTTACCTATGTCTGGAGGTCTTCCATCCTCTCACAGAAAAATGGACCTAACCCCCTGCTGGCTTCTTCAGCTAACTTACGCTTGGATAGTCCTTTTCACATTTCGTATTCACCCCCATCCATAATGATCAACTTTGTGAACTCCCCCTTACCTTTCACCTAACCCTCCCACTGCGCAGTGTTTATACTTCTACCCAAACTTGAAAACAGTTTGACGACTCATAAGAGAACATAGTGAAAAAGATGCTGAGAAAGCTAATGAAACATTTGTTTCTGAAACTGAAGGATGCAGAAAAAGTATTATGGCTTTATCTCTCGTAGGCCTGGGTTCACCAGAAAATTGGTTCTTTAAAATTTTGTTCTTCCTTTACATAAATCATTTGAATTAGGTGACCTTAAGTGGTAACTGCCGTGGCCTTGGTAGTTAAGGCATAATTTTGAGTAATATTTTGTAATCTTTTTATTAGTGGTATGGGTTCAAGCCTTACCAGAGGAATTTTTCCGATTGAATATATTTCAGAAAGAAACGTGGGATGCCCAGTCCCATACATGTACGACGTTAACATCAGCATTATCACTTTTGACCATATATGCTGGAATTTCAATCATCCTTCCAGGAAAGTATTTAGCTGGTTGCAGGATTATATGCTTTTCCCGAGTAGATACTTCACAAGTGGATGGTATGTCATTGGTTGAATATTTTCAGATTTTGAAAATCGAGGATAATTTGAGGCAAGACAGAGTTTGGATCACTCTCGGGTATTTCTGGGGGTCGTTACAGCTGTCACCAGCTATTTTCACCTACCTTCGTTGCTCATGTATGTAACAGGACATCCATCATTGTTTACGAAAGATGTTCCGATTATGAACTATTTAACCGGGGAAAAAATGCCGCAGGTGAGGCTCAAGCCTATGCCACTAATCAGAAAATTACAAAATATTACTTATGCCTTAACTACCATGGCGCGGCGGTTACTACGATGGGCCGTGTAATGCAAAAGATTTATACGGAACGAAATTCTATAGAAACATTTTTCTCATCGACCCGTGGCAATGGGAGAAGAAGCCGTGGTGTTTTTCCTACATTTTATCTCCAGTTTCAAAAAAATATTTCATTAGCTTTCTGAACATCTTTTTCGCTATGTCTCCTTGTCAGTGATCGTGCCGTAGACACGTCAAAAGGCTGCATTGTATATTTTCATTATGTATCATATTCGTATGCATTGTTGTTTAAACCTAAGTTCGTACCATGCAGGTGAGAAAGTACATGCCTACCTTCTAACCTATTTTTTAAAACTTATTTAAAACTCCGAAATTGACTATCACCCTTCTAATCTTGATCATATTTATGATTGTTGTTTTGTGGTAACCACGATAGCCATTATATGATGAAAACGATTGCGAAGGAGGTTGGCAGTGACTTCCTTGGTAACCTGTTGGTAACCACCGTTTGAATTGCCGCCCTCGGTGTGGTGCGCACCGTGCTTAGAACACGCTCTGTGGCAGTCAACTGTTCCGTGAATCTGCGATCGAGACATCACTCCGCTGTGCTCCGCTCGCTTGAATGCAATTCGGTAATTACGTTTGGTGGTGATTACGCAGTGCTGAACTTTTGATGTTGAAAGCAAAACTGTCTCGTGAATGCATCGATTACTGAAAAGAATATGACGAGTTTTTGACACCCAGGAGTTTTTCGGTGGTTTTTAGATTTGCCATGCCCGTGAATTTACATTTTCGATCCTGAGTGGTGTGGTAGATTGTATATTGAATTTACCGCAAACTTGAGAGTATTAGATGAGGAACTTCTCAAGTATTAAAAGACTCCCTTTAGTAGCCTTAGCAGGTCTTTCAGGGTGTGAATACCACAGTCGTAATATAATTAACAGAAGCATTTCATCTGTGAAATCTAGTCTTCCCATTTACAGAGTGTTAGATAGTAGTGCCTTAAGGTAGAGATATATGTTGTGTTAGGGAGTGTGCCCTGTTCGTGCAGTTAATTGAAAACAAACTTTTCCTATTTTCAGCATTGAAGATGACTTCATTACTTGGAAAGACAGACTGTGGCCATCGGTGTGTGAATTTTTCGGTTTGGATTCAAGTGGTGCCGGTGGCGATGGCGAGGCCTCCTTGAGGCAATACAAACTTACATTGCGTCCTGATGTAGCTCCTGATCGTATTTATACTGGCGAAGTAGCTCGATTGCACTCTTTAACGAACCAGAGGCCGTAAGTATCTCCTGTTTTAAATATCCATTTGCATTCAACCTTGAGTACTTGATATTTATCTTATCCCTGTTAATTTTGCTAGCATTTTGAGAATAAGCGACTGTCTTACATTCTTTATCGTTATTCTACAGGCCATATGATGCCAAGAATCCGTATGTTTCTCGTGTCCTTGCCCATAAAGAGCTTCACAAAGCAGGTGATAGATCGTGTATGCACATAGAGTTTGACATCGAAGGATCTAAAATGAGATACGATGCAGGTAAATTTTATAGACATAGAAGAGTTCATTTTGCCCTTGCAATGTTGTCCCTCCTTCCCGACGCTCCTTGTTAAACGATCTGGCCATAGCAGTACTCATGAAGCTCTGTACATAAAGCAAAGCAATGATACTTAGTTGCCCTTATTTGGAGAGATATTGAGAGCAAAAAATCTCTTCTTCCTCCCAATAACTCTTCAATTTTATGCTGATAAAGAAATAACATAATTTACATGTGTGGGTAAAGTATGTGGGTAAAAGATATTGTCTAAAGGATTCAGGCTTAAACATATGGAAATTTATAGTGACAGAGAAAAATAACAATGTAGGTATATTTCCACTAGTGAATTTATTGAAGGTACCTGATGATGGCACAGAAGCACTGAAACTAGTTGTACCTTCAATAAATTCATGAGTGGAAGTATACATTGTTATTTTTCTCTGTCAAAAAGATATTGCCATAAGTCATGATCCCTGTACCATGGCTTCGGCTATAAGTCTGCATATTCCTTTTGGTTCTCAGTATCTCAGGCAGTTCATAATCTGTACTTATTGAACAATAAAAACTTTTACAAAAGACTATGAGGACAAAAACCTACTCACAACCTGGGTTTCAAACGAATAATCATAAGTTGATGATGACAATCATTCATTGATGCAGAGACAGAGAATTTAAAGAGGACAGAGTTTTTTTTTATCAAGTCATGACCTATTAATTGAATTTCATTTCTCTGATGAGTAGTTGGTTTGAGGAACAAAGGCCCATATTATTTATTTTATACAGAATTTCAAGGATGTTGTGAAAGGTGTCCATGGGTTAAGCTTTTTCAAGGTGAAACTGGTTAATTATTAGAACACATGTTTCTGGAAAACGGATATAACTAGTATTTTAATGGCAATATCATCCCTTATTGAGTAATTTTTCAATGACGTTGGTTTATTTGATTGTTCACTTCTTGTAACACTTGGGCAATGGTGAGTCTCTGCAATCATGTCTCATCAAAGCCAGATATGGCATGAATTTTAATGTACATCATCCACTGTTTAGGTGACCATGTGGCTGTGTATCCTACTAATGATGAATCATTAGTGGAAGCAATGGGGAACATGTTGTTGTCGGAAGAAGAGGGAGGCCTGGACATTGTCTTCACTCTAACGAATGTGGATGAGGAGTCATCAAAGCGACATCCATTCCCTTGCCCATGCTCCTATCGTACTGCATTGATGCATTACCTTGATATCACATCAAACCCAAGGACGCACATATTCAAAGAGCTTGTTGAGTACACTAAGGATCCTGAGGTTGGTGGCTCGAAAATAACTCGGTGGACACTTAGTGATCTATGATTCTTTCTTAACTAATTAAAGTGAAGTTATTTCTAAACCAATTGAGAGGAATGCTACAGTCTTACAATTAGATGGCCTGAAGTTAGACATTTTTGTCATTATAAAAAAAAAACTTTTTGAAACAAACAATTGCAATTCATGGGATTCACATGGGTTGTAATGCAAGGCGGATGATTCTTTTTGTTGTTAAAAGAAATTTGGTCGCTGTGAGTTTCACTAGAATTATTTTATTTTGTGACCTGGATTTTGGCTCTTATGTGTCAACATCAGGTAAGCATCAAAACCTGGGTCTTACAATAAAATGTTTATTGCAGAATCAACAAAGTGACAGTTTCTTTTCACAACTTCATGCAGCAGTTTCATAATGTGAAACCTGAGTTTGTTAATTCACCCTTTTTTGTTTCAATGGAGAGAAAAGGAAATCTTTAGGGTGTTGTTTACTGTTACTATTTCATTAAGTTAAGGTAAATAATGCTTATCAGTATGAAATGTGAGGTTTAATTCAGAAAGTTTTTTTTCCTGGGGTTGTATCTTAAAGAAAAATTAGTGCATTAACTGAAATTTACAAAGAAATGAAAAAATACACTCTTGATTCTTAAATTGCATTGAGAAACGTCATTCTCGTTGTTAATATACTAATTATAATGTAAAATTCAAATTTCAAAACATTAAATGAATTTTATCAATAGCACATAATATTTTGTGAGCTCTCTCTAAGTAATATTATAATATCTGTAAGTCAAAAAAATAGGATTAACCAAGGTTTGATAAGTTTATTCACGCTAATCATGGTTGTGTTCAGGTAGGTTATGTGAAACAGCTCTTCAAATTAGATGAACTTCTGGCAATTTTAATTTCTCCTTGGCTTGAGTCATGCTAATACCTTGATTTGTAATGACAGGAGAAAGAGAAACTGCGTTTGATGTCGAGCACCAGTCCTGAAGGGAAACAGCTCTACAATGAGTGGGTGATACAAAGCAATCGGAACATAGTTCACATCCTGCAGGACCTCCCATCTTGCAGACCTCCTATTGACCATCTTTGTGAAATGCTCCCCAGGCTTCAGGCACGGTACTACTCGATATCATCATCACCAAAGGTAAGCTTAGCATTCTCATACTGTTAGATGTTAAACTTCTGGCTCTTGTAAATTTATTTTCACTTTAAGTACCAGAATGTCATTTCATAATAGTTTGTTGCAAGTAATCATAGTCCATGAATTCAATTGTGTTAAAAGAGAGCTAGTCTTTGAAAAATATTTTTTGGGATTGATTTTTATTATTACATGAAGTCATATGAATCGTTTCCATTTTATTTTACTTCCATATTTTTAATGTGCTACTCATTACATTTTAAAATCCTTACTTGTTTCTGTGCCCATTCTAATCTTTTTTCTCTCTCCCTATAGTGACATGCTGGTTACATGAATATTTATTTAATTTACTTTCATTTATTGTTCCACAAGGCCTAGTATACTGCAACATAAAATCAACAATTTTTTTATTAGTCTTTATTATAGCAATTCTATGATAGTGATGAACTGGTTTTTATTGTTAAATTTGGAGAAGATACATTATGTATTTAATATTCACCTATGATAAATTTAAACTAATTCTTATATAAAATTTGAAGTAGAAGGAAGTTTTAACTTGTATTTGTGAATCCAATTTGGCAATTCTACTATGCAGGGGAATATTATTTTGTATGAAATGTTGGAGAGAGATGCAAGATTTTCATCAGTCTCATATGCTAGTTAACCTGAAATGTCTTTTTATTTTATTGGATTTTAAAAAAATGATGTATGGTTGTGTGCTCACAAAATGTATCCTCATAATACCTACCTCGTAAGGGTGCTTGGCAGGGGTTGAGCCACCACCAGGCATGCATTTTAAATCAATAGAAAACTAAATTTACACTTATCATTATGTAGGCATATGGAAATACTATTCTTTGTGTGCACAACAGGGAAGCATAATGCTCATATGATGTATCATTGGATGTTGGCAAATGAGGAGATGATCTTACTGCTGAAGTAAGAGAAAGTGATCTTACTGCTGAGGAATGTGATTGCAGGGTGGGTTTTGGCAAAAGGGTTTTAGGTATCTGTAGACAGAATTATGTGTGCTAAGCTGAGGAATGATGTAATGTAAGACAGTTATTCATGGACTTTTCAATAAATAGCTCCCATGTAGTGCATCCAATCTTGCTTTAACCTATAAGAACCCATTGATTGTCTACTTGACGGTAATGTGTAATGTGTTTAATGCTGACAGGTGTACCCCAACTCGATCCATGTGACAGCCGTCCTTGTTCAGTACGAGACACCAACTGGACGCATCAACAAGGGTGTGGCCACCTCTTGGCTCTCCAAGAAAAAGCCACCCTCTGAGGTCAATGGTGCACCTGCTGGTGCCACCATCCCTGAAGGGGAAGAGCCAGAAACTGGAAGTAGAGTGGAAGAGGTTGTCACCAAGGCAATCGCAAGCCCCAATTCCACAGTGCCTATTTATGTGAGAAAGTCACAGTTCCGCCTGCCCTCTCGGTCCACGACTCCTGTGATAATGATTGGACCTGGAACTGGGCTTGCTCCATTCCGAGGCTTCATCCAGGAGAGGAACTTTGCCAAGGAGGAGGGTGAGTCTTGTTTGAACCTGGGCTCGTGTGTGCCTACACCTCATCTCCTTTGGTGGGAACCCCTAAGGGGAGAAAGACTCGATTGCTATTCAAACATTCATCGTATTGAAACATGAAATTATGCTTGAAGGTGATTACAGTAATTTTGAATTTGGTTGAAATCCAACATCCTTCTACCTTTTGTCATCATCAGTGTACATTATGTCCTAGGTATATGAACATGCATAAAATTGATGGTTTCTGGCGTCACTTTATGGAATTTACTTGTATTCATTATGAATGACAAAATAACCTTTGTATTTTCACAATTTATATTGTCATTCTTTGTTATTTTGTCATTCATAATGTATGATGCATGTCTTCTTCCTTCTTCAGGCTTAAGCATAGGCTTTAGCCTGTTCTTTAGCCACTTGTAAACATTCCTACTACTATTAAATTAGTGGATGAAGGCGATACTTCGTGGAAATTGTGAACGTTAAACATGGTAAATGAAACAGACTTAGTACTTGGTGCGAAGTTTTCCGCGGCGTTGTTCAGATGTTCTCTGCATCTCGGGTTCTGCGTCCGCGTATGTTGACTGGGGGTGACATACGCGGACGCAGAACCCGAGATGCAGAGAACATCAGACTTAGTACTTTCCACACAGCTTTATATGTTCCCCGATCGATTTCGACGACTAAGCGTCATTTTCAAGGGGGGCCAACTTACAAAACATTTCAAAACGAGGCATTATATATATTACCCTGAGGAGTGTGGGAAGGACTCAAACCGAGGAGGAGGGAGAGTTTAGGATAGGAGCGAGGGGGGTGGTGAAGTGAGTGAGGGAGGGAGTTGGGTTCCGTCAAGGACAGCGTGGAGGCACAATTATTGGTGAGGGTATTGTGGTGGGAATTAGAGTAGGGGGTTAAGTCAGATTTTAAAACTGTTAAAAACATCTGCGAGGATTTAAAATTTGTCAAGTCGTTTAAAATACACACATAAGGTGAAATGGAATGTCTTAAAATTTTTATGATTTCTAAATAATTTAACTTAAACTTTTATCGCATGTATTCTAAATTTTTATGTTAAAATCACTTTTAAGACCAGTCTCGAGGAGATGTTTGGTGAAAGCAATCTCCTCGAGAGTGGTCGTAAAAGTTATTTTATGTGATAATGTGAGTGCTGTATGCCATAGGCTAACCACAGTTAGATGCCAATCTAATGTTTTTTGACTTGCGAATAAGCCATCAGAATGCAACTCGATCTTATAGTAAGGACTTACTGTGCATGTCTCTTGTCCTTTGGACAAAAACTTCTATTCTTATATTGAGTATGATCACAATGTATTGTATTTTATATTGGAATGAACATTTTCTTCTGTCATTTATTAGGTAAGCCGGTTGGTGAAACAGTGTTATACTTTGGATGCCGAAAGAAGTCAGAAGATTTCATTTATGAAGACGAGCTGAATAAATATGTTGAAAATGGTGTGCTACAGGTAAGCATAACTCATTTCAGGGGTAATTGAATAATGAACTCTTATCTCAGTATTCACATATGTAGAAGGTAATAATCTATGTATAGTATGCATCTTTCTGGGGGAATTCATTTAAAAATTTAGGTGCGTATTTTGCATGGTTCAGAGCATGTTTTTGATATTATTGTGTTTTTATTTGGACCATAATGGAAATGCTACTGATAGAAAGCATGCCAGAAAGGTAAGGTTTGGTACACAGGTGCAAGTGGAAAATTTTATGTAGAGGCATGACTGCCTGCATGATGTTTTTTGAAAAATTTAGTAGTTGAGCATCTTTAATCTGGCACAGTTGGGACCGAAGTGATGCCAGATTAGGGATTTTGCCGGACTATGGGTCATGCATGGTAACTGGTCTATTTTTGACGTCCGGTATGTTTTCATTAAAAGGAGTCAATTATTTATGATAAAATATATTCGTTTGCCATTTACGGAACATAATTATTAAAAGAGTAACTGAGAATAATCAAAAAGAAATGGTTTCTTAATTCACGAAGTTATTACTTAAAAGTATCGTAGTTGTGCAGTGGGTGAAAATAACAGAAGTATCATATTACTGCACATTTAAAAGTGTAATATTATTATTGGAAAAGGGTAAACATATGAAATTTGATATTTCTTATGATGTGCTTTGTGCAACATATTTCCACCGCACTTGATTTGTTATCAGCTGATTCAGTGCAATGTCAACGCGTGGGTGTCGTCTGTATGGCCACCCATCACTACATCGCGTGTGACCGGACTGGATGATTCTTTAAAGTTCATCATTAATTGTAGTCTTCCTTCAACAATTTCAGGCTCTTCATCTGCATCCACACTCAATTTATTGTTATTAATTACCATTTCAGTGATTTCATCATCGGTGTATTGTGTGGGGAGAGTATCGTGGTCGCTAGCAATCCATTCCTCTAAATTTGCCAATTCCATTTCCTTTATTTTAGGATTATGGATGCTGTTTGCACAGTCAATCAACTCCATCATCAAATGTTTATCCTCGGAAACATGAGAGCCTTTGAAATCCTCACTTATTTCGTCTACATCAAACCCTAGAGCCGGCCACAATTTAAACCACGCGTTTAAAATGACTGTTAATTACTATTCCATGCATGCGAAATTTCTCATGTCACGTCTTTTAGATTATATCTGTTTCTGAAATGGTTTAGCCTGCTTTATTAACATTTGGCAAGAAATACTAACTAAGGCCTTTACTTTGATGCAAATGAAACCAAGTGATCTAAATCAACACTTTAATCTTCTTTCATAATGTTCCTCTCTGTCATCCATTTCTTTGTTCACTTTAACTGTAAAATTTTGAGGATTTTGTCTTTCTGCTTCTTAATGTGTTATATCTTTATATTGTCGAAGATCCAACTCAGCATGTTTCAGAAAAATGCTTTGCCAATCGATGCAATGGTGTCAAGCTTTTTCACAACTTGCTCTTCTACTGCAATCGTGAACATTTTGTACTGATGCTCACTCCTCTGCTGTTGCCACAACTGTATAGATTAGACATGATTAGGGAGAAACATAAGCAGATAACAAATAATTTTATCAAATTACGTCCAGTGGTCAATCAAAAATGCACATGCCATTGATGGTGGCTGATCTGTAAACTAGTCGTAGTCCGTCACGGCGATGTCTTCAATTTTGTATGTTTAGTTCAAGTTGCAGAATAATTCAAGTGTACATGAAGCTCCAGAAATTAATATTTTTAAATTATTCTGATTCTTGAAATTGGAAAATTAACGTTAAGAATGGGATAATATCTTGGCAGGTTATGAAGCAATGTTTCGGTAAAAAATGTTCGGCAATTTCCACAAAGTACCGGGTACTTGGTCATGGTAAAATTGCCAGATTATGGGTGTGCCCGGATTGAGGGTCCTCAACTGTAGTGGTCATTTAAAATGTATTCATAGAAGCTTAATATGCAAGAAATTACTCATTGTAATAGGTACGGTGGTTGAGTTTAGGTAATGAAAGTCAAAGCGAGCAATGTGGTTGAACTGCATGAAGATACCAGGTGTGTCAGTATTGATGTAAGTATGTGGGTACTGCAAATGTGTGAAGTTTCACTACCCATTGCCTCTTGTGCTTCATTGTTGTTATCACTACTCTGGTACATTCCTGTTCAGTTGACACAGTTTGAAACATTCTGCCGCTGAGTGCATACGAACTCCACCACTTCTTCTTTGATGTTAGGCAATCGGCCTGCTTTGGGACCTCTAAGTGACTTCCTGGTAGATTTGACGTCTTGCATTTTGTGTTTTGCAGATCTCCATCTTCGCACATTTGCCTCAGGAGCTCCAAACTTTCTACTTATGTGACAGTTATTTGTTTTATTAGCATTATTTACGACTAGTAGCTAAATTTGCTATTTCGTATTTCACAAAAAATTTCATAACTACGTCTAATATATTCGGTTAACTTACCGTTCTCACTCACGCCACGTATTTTACATGAAATGTCATTTTTAACCACTACGTATGTAAGGTACAATTCAGTCATGAATTCAAAATTTCAGATAAGAGTTAAAACCACCAAAAGTGAATTCCAGCCTTCCTTTGTTTTTGTGTATGCCCGAGGCGCTCGTTTGAAATACATCACTGTGACCATAGATAATGATTAGTACTGGAAAAATTATCATACCCATTGTTGTAATAACATTTCAATTATAGTATAGTTTATTTAAGTTATTATTCCAATGGATTCTTGTGGAATGGATCCCTATGAATCACATAGTCATACATATGCACATTCATAGCATAGTGCCACGTAAACATGCAGTTATAGGTTGTACTCGAATCTAAGATGAGTCCTGATATTTTTAGTTGAAAATTAGTCAAAAAAGGTCGTCTTAGAATCGGGTAAATACGGTATGTCACTCTAGGGTGGAAACCCAGGTTTTAAATGCAAAGAATGTATTGATGGTGGCAGGTGCAAAATAATTTTTGCTCTGTTCCTTGATCTCATGTCCAGTACAGAGATTTCCATCTGGTTAACCCTGATATAGCATAATTAGCCCCTGAAATTTATGAGTGATATGAAGGAAGATATGCAATTGAAATGAAAATAAAATTTTCAGTTCCGTGGTGAATGGAATACAATTGTATCCAAAAGAAATCAAGGGAAATGTTGTTTTCTAAACTAATTGCTGTCTTGATGCATCAAATGATAAGATTACTGTGATGGAGTAGGGCTTTCAATTGTTAGTGATCGAAAATGTGTTTCTTTGCAGATGCATGTTGCCTTCTCACGGGATGGGCCAGAGAAAGTTTATGTGACCCATTTGCTTCAGAAGAATGCGGATGAAGTTTGGAGGATAATAGGAGAAGGCAATGGTCATCTCTATGTCTGCGGGTAAGCTAATAATATCATTGGCCTAATGATAGTTTGTATGTTGCGTGACTGAGTGTGAGATTGTAGCATATGATGTGGCAAAGTATGACAGCGTTTATATTTGAATGGATCTGTCTTGGTATTTATATTTTTGTTAATTCAAGGCTTCTGTAATTATTAATTTTTTTACTGTAAAACGGCTCAATTCTTTCCACAGGGATGCCAGAAATATGGCTCGTGATGTACATGACATAGTGTTGAAGATTGTGCAGGAGAAGGGCAATTTGACGGAGGAGCAGGCTTTGGCATACGTGAAACGAATGGAAGCGCAGAAGAGGTACTCTGCAGATGTATGGAGCTGAGGGTGCCAGCCGAGTGTTAGGGGGTTTGAGGTGAATCACGGCAGTCGGTGGGGGTTTCAGTATCATCATCATCATCATTGGATCTATTTTGAAAGAAAAAGCTATGTTCAGTGGTGGAGAGATACGAGATGTGCTGGGTTATAATCATGTGAGACTTTGTGAGTGTTTGTTATTAATTGTTAAAAAATGCACAAAAGCCTCGATGAAAGCTCTTGAGATGGGTCGCACAAATACCAACAATTCACCTTGGGGATTTTGCTTAGGGAAGAGGATATTGAAGAACTGAATCATGATACGATGAAATTATCTCTCCCTTTTCTGTTGGTTTCATTTCCGTGATTGGGCTTCTCTCTCAATCCTTCACCACCTTTGAAGTTCAACTATGACGTTCAACCCAGGCCAGAATGGACTTCCCATAAGGCCATTGGGTTAGTGTCTCCATAGCGTGTGCAAGGCATTAGGACTTGCTCACATGCAAAGTATTTTAAGATAACCAATTATAGCTTAATTTGTTTTTATTGATTTTTATTGGATTGTTGGCCATATTTTAATAGTTCTTAAAAATCATTGTTAGAAATCAATTTTAATTTCAACCTACTCTTGTTGGGAGGGACCAAATCAATGTAAAATTGTATTTATGAAGTTTTGAATTACAAATACTTGAGTAAAATATTCTTATCCTTTTGTGTTTATCTTCCCTGATGAGGAGTCTGTGACTGTTTGAAAACGCATTGGATTTTATCTGTTTTGTAAAAGTGGATATAAAAGTTGCTGAAAACAGCCTGAGTAGGTAAGTAGAGCTGATGGAGATACTAGGTGGGAAGGAAGTAAGAATTGCCCATAATTGCTCTTACATTTGTAACATCTATGTGGGGTGTGGGTGCAACCAAGGTAAGGAGGAAAGTAGGACAAGAGCCAATTTATGCTGATTTTCAGATGACCTTTTAATGGCTAGTCTACCTGGTGATTGCAGTTATTATTAGGTAGATTATTGAACCCCTGTAAGAAAAATAGGATGAAGAATACAAAGAAATGGACTGAGGAAGATCTCCAGTAAACAGAAATTTGTCTCGGTTCCATTGGGAGTGGGGAGATTTGTTATAATGACACTTTTTAAATTGGATCTGAGGTTTTCGTTGGTTTTATGATTGATGAAAAGAGCTTATGGTCCTCTACATTGGTTTGTCTCTGGGTAACAGCTGAAAGTTCAGATATTTCTGGCCTGAAGATGCCAGCAGGATGGCTGTAACGACTTCGTCCATCCAGTGACACCAACATGGAGGAATACAACTGTAAGCCCTTTTTATCAAGAATACTTTATTTTTTCTTTCCTTCATGCATGAATATTGTGATGCGGATAACATAAAATGTGGTCGTCATAATTGCAATTTTCTCTCTCTTCAAGACTTGTAAAGTGAGTTGCTATTGTTGCCTTCATCAGGTTCGTTAAATTCAACTTCTTATTATCTAGAGCTGGAGGAGTTCAAGACAGAAAAATTGCAAGGGCAGACTTCAAAAAAATAAGTCATTGGCATAGCCCTCTTTTTAGCTATTACCAATCACTTGCTTCCATATTATGGGTAAAAAGTTGGGATGCAGAGAAGCAAAAATTACTCAAAGTTATTGTTCAGCAAACACTGAAGATAGGCTTTTTTATCCATAGTATTTACCTTTTTCACACACATTTTATCATTAATGTCTGTAGGATTTGTATTTCAATTTAATCATTGAAGTGAAAATGTTTTTCTCCACACTGGATTTACTTAGTTATGCGATAGTTATAGCTACAGTTTGGTCTTTCTCTAAGAAAATACAATAGTTCTGCCACTGAGCAGATTACAATCCCCTGAGGCGGAGAACCAAGAGCAACCTCAATATTGAAGCCTTATTGTACAACAAGCTACTAGGACTAAAGCTCATGATTTTCATGTCTTGCGGTGGGTTGCTAGTGAATTTAGGATAGATCATACCTGAAATTATGGCTGGGGTATTGATGTATAGACCTTGAGTGGATAATTTTCAACTCAGCATCATTAAGAGTTGTATGTTCTTACACACACATATATAAACAAGAGCCATAACTTTGCTCTCCATCTACTCAACTCCATGTCCTGGCAACATAATGCCAAGTTAAATACTATTTTTGCATTACAATCATCGTGCACATACTTTTATCAGCTGATGTTCACTCTCTGATGAACTTAAAATGGTTAGCTATCTAAATCCACATAACACAAACTACCGCTTGACATCATCCAGATTGCAAAACCTGGCCTTAATGTAATCACAGGGAATACTAAATATGCATCACTATTAAATTACACCAGGAAACGTTTTAGTGAACACGCATTAAAATATGACTATTATTTGAGTTGTTCATCAAACTGTCAGAACTAATATCTATTAAAATTTGTATTCAGTTCGATGATAGTCAGCTAGCAAAGGAAAAAACAATGTTTTGCTTTCAAATGTAAATATACATGAACACAGAAAAAAGTATTCTAATAATTGTTGGTACTAAACAGCAGATTTAATAGGTTAGGTAATGAATAATTTCATGCCAATGGGAATATTAAACCTCCATTTACCACAATTATATGTATTTAGTCTGAAACACACAAATTTAGCAAAGCTTGAATACAAACAACGGAAGCAACTCTTCCACAGTTTCACGCGTGTTTTGTTTTACTGACACCATGCTGAAGAGGGCACTGCTATTGACGGATTGCGGTAGTTGAAAATGATAGTAAAAGAATTATTTGAACGTGAGAGTGGATTGTTAATTTATTGTGTTCTCTGCGATTGATATAAAATGGCATCGGTTAAAGAATCGTTTGGAGGCTATAAGGAGTTGCATGAACACTTCATGTTGAATCACAGCGGTTCATCTCTTCTAGAATCTGCAATATTTTTATCAACACCGCCAGCAGCATTACTTTTCTGGTCAGTCACTACTTTATCCTCGAGTCTTAGTCCCTCTGCGAACGGATGCGGTTCTCTTGGCGCATTTGTATCAGAATTCCTCATCTTGATTTTTCCACTAGTGTTTACGTGCACAGTATGCGCGGATTATATTCTTGTTGTTTCGTCGACGTTGTTGTTGGCATGGTTGATATTGGTGATTCCCAACATAAGGGGTGAATTTTTGAAAAAATGCCGTGAATCATGGCTGGACACTGTCGTATGTTGTCAACACCGACCTTTCATTACTCTCTTCAGAGCATACACTAATATCATCACATGCCTATGTATTTTGGCGGTGGACTTCAGTGCATTTCCTAGGAAATTCGCGAAGACTGAAATCAGTGGCTACGGTTTAATGGACACTGGCACTGGACTCTTTGTTGTCGCCAACGCTCTGGTATCATACAGTCCCCTCCATCCCAACGGAACCTTGGGATTGAGAAAGACGATCAAATCGTCGGCACCGCTAATATTGCTTGGGGCTGTAAGATATTTATCCGTGAGTCAACTGGATTACCAAACTCACGTGTCCGAGTACGGTAGTCACTGGAACTTCTTCTTGACCTTGGCCGTTACGCGTGTGCTGGATGCGGCCCTCTCGTCCGTTTGCGGGAGCGGGAGCAGCTGGAGAGTGGGGGCGCAGTTCGCCGTCATCGCCTTTGGCCACGAACTGGCTCTTTCTGTGCTCGGGTTGAGGGCTTGGGTCATCTCGGAGCACACGCCTAGGACGGGCTTCGTCTCCGCCAACCGCGAGGGTCTTGCATCGCTGCCCGGCTACCTGGCCCTACACCGTGCCGGTACGCTAGTTGCCCACCGTGCCCGCGGTGTCCCACGGCGAACCACGCGACACTGGCTCGGCTTCCTCCTGCAGCTGACCTCGGCATCGCTGGTTGCCTGGGGAGTGACCCACTTCGTTCACGGAGTGACGGGCGTCTCCAGGAGGGTCGCCGATTTGGGGTACGTCTGCTGGGTGCTGGCATTCGCGCTGAGCAGCTTGACGCTCTTCCTGGGAGCAGAGTTGATCATCTCCGCTCTACGTCACGGCGCTGACCGGAAGATGAGCGGAGTTTCCGAGGGGGCGGTTGAGTTGGACGCAGGTGTCGTTCCAGGGTTACTGCAGGCGGTGAACTATAACGGACTGGCTTATTTTCTTGCGGCCAATCTCATGACTGGTGTAGTAAATTTATCCATACGGACGTTATATATTGAAACAGGCCTTACCATTCTCATTCTTACGTTGTACATGCTGATACTCAGTGCATTAGTGTACATTTTGTGTCTCAAGAAAATAAAGTTGAAGTATTGTTAATGTGTGTGAATGTGCCATTCCATAAGCTATAATCAGAATGTGCTCGTTCTCTCCTGGAAAATATTTTATCCATATTTTTAGATCTTTCCATTCTGTCTGATTAAGAGGAACGACCCCACATGTGGCTCCCATGGCTAATTGTACTCACTCCTGCTTAATGCTTTTCTACCGATGATGGGGAATTCTGGTGATCAACATAGACATCAAAGGAGTTTGAATTAACTCTTGAATTAACCCTGGCCTCACCCTCGGCGAAAGCAAGCTGCACCATCACCTTTGTAGGTCTAAGTACTTATGACGGGGAATTCTGGTGATCAACATAGACATCAAAGGAGTTTGAATTAACTCTTGAATTAACCCTGGCCTCACCCTCTGTGAAAGCTAGCTGCACCATCACCTTTGTAGGTCTGAGTACTTACTTACTGAGTAAATTGGTGGAAAATAAAGCCCATCAGCCTTCGGATGGATTTTGTAAGATTTTTAGGAACATAAATTCTTAATACTAAATTACAAACTACAGTCGGAAGGTTTGTGTGACAACTTTAGACAGGGCTCCCATTTATGTGTGCTTAGGTAAATAGAATTCACACATTTTTGATGGTGAGCACAATTTCTATTTTATTGCTTTCAGCAGCTCTGACATCACGATAATCACAGCTTGGATTAAGTGAGCATGTCCCAAGAGTCCTCTCCTTTTAAATAATATATTATGTGAATCTTATATGGGCAGAGATTTCTTCACCCTTATTTTCAATGACTGGTTTGCTTGTTACCTGAATTTCATGATACCACTGATATACCAAGATTCATCTTTAACCCTTATCCAGGCACCTTATGGGAATAACGTATCTGGGCAAGCCGAGTCCATTGGACCAATATTGTTAATTTTCATTTATTCTATACAATGCGGTACTTTCCTCACTTGAAAATATTTGGTGATTATCATTATTACTTATTAATAGTGTAATTACCTCTTTAAGAATTTTATAACAATTATTGATGAAAAAATACTAGTTCAGTTGTCATAATAAGGCCTAAGAATTCTGAACATAATTACTAAAATGAATACCTGTTTTGTGTTAAATTTATTTGAAGGAAATACATATTAAAAAAATAGAAAATATAAATACAAACATATAATCGCAACAAATACAATCCTTTGAATTGTAATCAAGACAAATTAAATATGAACAATGGAATTACAATCATAAAACTGTTAAGTTCAGCAACCAGCTATACATTCTGTGGCTCACTAGTACTTTTTACACTTCTTGCAGACATGGTTCACTTCCCTATGTTCATTGCACACTGATTTTTCACATGTGTTGCACCTTTGCCTCTTCTCACGATTTTTTGAAGACTGGCAAATGTAGCATCACTTTTTTGTTATTGCTCTCAAACCAGATGTTTGTGATATTCTACATTTTCCTCCATCATAAAGATCTTCGCTGATTCTATATTCCTTGATAAGCCAAAGGAAGGCCTTCGTGTAATGTGGGGCTGAACAAGACTTTCAGTTTGGATACCAGAATATATCTTCTGGCATTATGTTTACCAGTATGTCAATTGGGATTAGTTTCTTTCCAAACAACAAATGTTGCAACCCAACTTACATCTAGACCATTCATAAAAAATGCAAAAGGCCATTGATTTGTGCACCTTTTACACATGTAAGCATGCACTAACTGGGGGGTTATTTATTAATCTCACCTTGTTAATGACTCTTTGCAGGAAGGCGGGAGATCCGTTTCGCTCTCTTAATGATCGGCTCACGAACGGTTCATGAATTGTCGAAGCTTCTGTCGATAGAGCTATATGTTGCCGATCTCGGTGTACTGAAGTTCTTCACGTTGTGCAAATTCCAAAAATACAATTTAAATCGTTTGTATCTTTCTCGCTCTTGCTTTTTTTCCAACTCAAGCTTCAAGTGAAAATGGTGGAGGCTCCATTTCACGTTCTTTATGAAGATGAGATGGGAACTAATGTCAGGCGGAGATAATGAAACGGATCAAGAGTCGAAAGATACGGATCAGAGCGGATGAATCGTCTAAAAGACCAGCACATGATCGGCAGTTCACCGCTTGAGATCCGAAGATGGTCACGCCGCCTGGGTGGCGGAGTTTAACTACGAAAAAGTGACATTTTATGATGTATTCTCACTAAAGTGAGATTACAAAATAACACCCCTGATCTAATGAATCCACTCCACCCATCGTGCTGTTGTAGTGGACAATTATTTCTGGTTTATTACCGGCCTCCTCAATGATTCTGTTCGTATGATGCAACGCAGATAGAAGTACAACTGATCTCCTTATCTTTGGTACAGATGAAACTAATGTGCTATTCCTGGGAAAGCCAAACAGTGAGGAACCAGCTGCATGATATTTACTTGCTTGGAAATTATTTGGAATAAATTGTTTATTTTTTCTAACAGTTCCAACCAGGGTGAGTCCATTGCATATAAGATTCTGGGCAAGCTCCATATCCGTGAAATAATTGTCACATGTTACATTCCTATTGGTCAGTTGGTATGGCTCAGCAAGCTGCAGCACAACTCTACGACCCAACCCTGGCAGTGCTATTTCTCCTCCTCTTTTCCCAAGTAAGGCAGAGAGTTCAGAGGATAAAAAGTTTTTGCTTCACAAGCCCACCACACTTTAATTCCATATTTGCCTGACTTTGATGGCATGTACTGTTTGAAAGGGCATTTACCCTGGAATGAGCTGCTCATCTAAAGTGATAATAGGTCCCGGTAGGAAATATTTTCTAATATTGGAATTTAGCTTTTCCCAGACTTCCCGAATTGATGCAAATTTGTCTTTAAGGTGACTCATGGATTGCATAGTTTTATCTTCAAACTGAATGAACACAAGTAAACATTTGAATCGCTTTAGTCCCAAGGTGGCTCCAAATATTGGAGGACCATACAACTTACTCCAGAGAACATCATAATTAGAATGGCTTGATTGGAGATGACCTGCAGTGAGTAGTTACCCAAAAAATTCAGTAATTTCAATAGAATTGCAGGGTTTCCAACTATTCGTTACTTTTTTGTTTGCATTCACCCTTTCAGCTTCATGATTTTGTGAACTGAACTGAATCGTCAACAAAGAGTGTCAATTGCCAGAACTCAGCACTGGTGAATGTTTTTATGGGAATCTCATCAAGCAGGAGAGCTCAGACATTGTGTTATCACACAAGGAGAAGAGCCAAATTATACCTGCTATATTTTTTCAACTAAATTGTTTCAGAAGTCGTATTCATTAGAACAGCGGCTTCAGAGATGAAGCAGATCCTAAACCCAATATTTCATAATTGATAAAACCCAGCGTTATGAAAATTTCTCACTATTACTTTGTAAACGTTATTTGAATTCTGTGGATAGATTGTAGGAACTCGTCAGATGTGTCTATTATTCTCTCATTTTAGGTTGCACCTTACTTTACAAACTGAAGTTGAGCAGGGTGATCTTATGTCCATTGTATTTACATGGAATTACACTCTATCTACATAGTGTCGTTACTAGAATTCAAAGGATGCATGCCACATCTGTAGTGGCTACAATTAAAAGTCCTGATGATGGAAAACTCCATAAATAATGAAGGAACACTTAATATAATAAGTTCAGTGCAAACAGGGTCCAACGGACCTGACTTGCCCAGTTAACTTTGGAAAAGTTTCAATTTATTATAAAACACCAACTAACAATAAGATTTATTTTTCAAAATCTTTGAGTTTTACCGGTAAACCAATGTAGTGTTAACATAGTTATGGAAATTCAAAGATTTTGAAGAATAGTTCTCATTTTATGAGTTTTAATATATAGCAATTGATCCATTGGACCCACCTTGCCTGGATAAGGTTTCAGATAGAATTTTCGGCTGGAATACAAGGTGCTGGCTGAGTGGCACTTCCTAAACAATCACCCTTCATACACATGAAACCAGAGAAAATGGGCCATCAATCTCAGATGCTTGAAGAGAAGTTGATTAATGATCAGTGGCCAATTGATGTATGCATTGGAATTTTTCCTGGAATTGGTTAGCTAGTCATTGAAATTTCAGGTGAGATCACATACAGAAGAAACTTTTAGAATCATCTGCTCAGAATATTTGCTGGTAAATTACCATTATAAGACTTTTAGTTAGTTTTTTTATATTTAAGAAGGTGATTGACAGTTAATATTATCAAGGCTTGTGTCATTTAGGGAAGGTGGGTGTATTAAATGAGTTAGAAATTTATTTAGGGGATTAGGTGGAGGGAAACTCAGCATGGGCATAAGCCTGCTTTAAATTAATGGTGGTAAGGGCTTAAATCTGAGGAGTCCATTCTGATTATCATTGGTGATGGATTTGCCTACCTAATCATTTATTAAGATGGCCAAAAATGAATATACTGTCACTTGTGAAGATGCCAGTCGGATGACTTTAGAAAATGGTTGTCCCCCAGAGACACCCTAATGTAGAGGAATGCCTGAAAGCAATTGCCAGTGATAAGGGGTTGGCAGTTAACAACCCATCTAATGGGCAGATTACTTGAAGTGCTCTCGACACAGCACTGAAGTAGAAAAAGGAAATTTTTTTAAAAATCTGCCACTTCCAGGATTTGAACCAGAGCTGATTGGATGGCAATTCTCATCATGCCAACCAGCTCATGCTGTACACCAGGGGTCAGCAAACAACAGCTTGCCAGCTGCATATGGCTCTGGGGTAAAATAAGAAATTAAAATAGGGTATTTTAATTATTAGCACATGATACTATTTTATTTTCATTAACTGATGGTAATATATGCTTAAATAAATTAAAATAATATATTTTAATTTCTTAAAGCATATATTACCTTCAGTTAATGAAAGTAAAATAGTATCATGTGCTAATACTAACTTGGAATAGTACTTAAAATGAAAAATTGCTCGTTAATAAGGATATAATAATATATAATTATATTATTCTTATTATAAAGTGTAATCATGACTCTTGAATAATTATTAAATGCTGGAGAGTGGTAGGTCTTGGCTTTTCTGCCTAAAAACTAAACTAACCCTTGCTCTACATAATTCCACATCAGTGTTCGACCCAAAAGTTTGTTTGATAGGTGAGGGTAGAGCTCACCCTGTACTAGGAATTGGCATGTGAAATTCAGGGTAATGGGGGGCAATTCCTTTCCTTTGGCCACCTGCGATTTCCTATGCACTAATTTCTGATGCATGGAAAATCAAATCTCGATTTTCTGTGCATGCATTTTAGGTAGGGGTGTCCAGAAAGGCTTATGCTCAGAATTTGAACCTGGAACCTTCTTGGTCTGTAGCCCAGCACTCTACCCACTATTCCACATATTTTCATACTATATAGGTGGCATGCTATTACTTTCCATAAATTGGAAATCTCCCCTCCTCTTCCTCACCTACTAACATTCTTTTTAGGTAAAGGCCTTCAGATTCTCATCCCATGTCCTAAATCACTTGCTCAATTCAACCTCCCAGCCACATATTGTTCACAGTATCAGGCGTCACGTAGTGGAAGAGACATTGGATGAGTAAAAAACTTAAGCACTTTTCCACAATGTATTTTAAACAATAAAATTACACAACACGTGTTTCGGCTTACTAAGCCATCATCAGGTGTATACTCCTGATATACACCTGATGATGGCTTAGTAAGCCGAAACACGTGTTATGTAATTTTATTGTTTTAAATACATTGTGGAAAAGTGCTAAAGTTTTTTACTCTCAGCCACCTAATTTTCACCAAATGTATTTCCTTTTTACACTTTTTTTTAACAGTTCAATGATCATTCTCCTTCCTAGGTAGAGGGAAGGCGGCAGCACAGACAAATGGGCGAACAAGAAACAACATTTAGCAATTATTATTATTGATGGAGATGTCAGCTCTGAGGAGAACCAAGTAGAAAGCAGTGTAAAACCAATCTAAGGATTGTTGACTAATGATATGTGTTGTTTCTATCTAGCATTCAGAAATGAGTGAGCAAAGAAACACTACATACTACGTCTTCACTTAACCTTTATCTCATAATGCATCTCTTTTATCTTTCTCATTTATGAAAATGACTCTATCTTGAATGACTCCAGTGATGTTATGCACCATATTATTTTTGTTAGTAATTGGTTTTGTGAAACCTCGCATGGTTAAAAATGGTATGCAGCCCAAGATCTATATCCTCCAAACAACCTCATCCTTAACAATATCAACACAGAAAACAAAAACTTAAAGCATTGAAATAGGGTTCCTATATGGGGAGCAGAATAAACAGTGGTGGATGAAGTAAGATGGAAATATGTATTCATTAGAACTGATGAGGGAATACTGCCAAAAGAAGAATCTGCCTGTGGAAATGGAGGTAAAGAAACACTTCAGTAGAACTTTAAAACTGAAGAATGATCCTCGATAGCAGTGAAGCTTGGGCAAGAGTATAACCTCATAGAAGTCGATAATAGGAGTATATAGGTATTTGAAACGTGGTCTTGCAGAAGTAGAATGGAAATTAATAGAATTAAATAGTGTCCAATGAAAAGGTTTTTGAGAAGAGTGAGAGATTCCTAATGAAACTCCTGAAAAGATTTTTTTTAACCCCTATTGGATACATTTTCAGATATGAAGATTGAGTAAATACATTTGTTAGGAAAGAATGGTAAAGGAGAACCAATGAGATATTTGTAACAATTAGTGGATCATGAAATGAGAAGAAAAAAGTCAATATGAAGAGTTTTTTCATAAAATAATGGAGTGGAGAGCTATGTCAAACCACTCTTGAGATCATTTTACACATAGTAATAAGTTACATTTGATGCTGCATTTATTTATGGAAATTGCAAGAGTGAATGCATTACTATGGAGCAGGCTCTTTTCCTCACAGTTGTTTATACATTAGGGATGTTTTCCATGCAATCCATTGCTTAACACAATGTAATTTTCACTCTACATACATCCCAGTATCAGTCTGCTCAATAAAAACCATAATATTAAATGACCTCGAAGGTGACAGCTGATGATCATGATTACAGTAATGATAGCACTCTGAGAAACTCAAGTTTGAGGATAGCGAGATGGTCTTTCACTGATTGCTTAGGTGCAAAAAAGGCAAATGTAGTTATTATCATGTTTAGATACAATATAACTAAATTGTAAATACCCTAGTAGTTCACCTTAAGATTCAACACCATGTGAAAAATGCTCCTAAGCAGTTTATTGAACGTGAATTTTTGTTTTAGAGCTTATCTGAGGGGAAGAAGTAGACCCCATATGTTCTTATGTACAGCTGTGCTTATGACTTGATAATCTATTTTATACTTTCAATTTGCATAGAAGCATTGAACCCTCTCTTCTGATACATAGGTGTTAATGCTGTGTCATAGATAGGTGTTAATTTCTCTCCTAAATCCTTACACCCAAGGAGGATTAGATAATCTACCCCAATTAGAACAAAAAAAAGCACTTAGTAAAACTCCACCGCTATTTATTTGGACTCAAACAGTTTCAATGCTAAATGCGCATTGTTTTTACGAGGTTTGGTAGTAGACAGGGGTATGGCAAGTTCTTAAATACAAGGGCCACCGGCATGGTGTGCTCTGCCCTGCCCCAGGCCAGACCTCTTGAAAATGATGTGTGTAGCACTGTAACTGATTGAGGTCAAATAAATAACTGTGGAATGTACAGAATGCTGTATTTTGTTTCAATCATTTTGCAGTTCCATTAAGTGAATCCATCAACCATTAACCTCATTTTTACCCTTATATGAAATTACTACTTTTAATATCCACCTCAAACAGAGTGTCTAGAAATGTGATATAACCAAGCATTCCCATTTAAAACCAGATAAAAAAATATGATTATAAGGAGCAGATGAAGATGATGAATTGAGGATTGCAAACTAGCCAAAAAAACTGTAGCAGAGTTACCCCCACTGATATGAATAATTAAGCTAATACCAGAATTTCTATGAAGAAAAAAATCATTCACTTAAACTGGGGGGAGGGAATTTTATTATGTTTATGTCTTGAAATGTTCAGGAACTTTGTTGGTCGCATTCACTAGATACCTGAATGCAATTTAATTTCTCTCCTTTTGTCTGATGTTGAAAAGTGCTAATGATGCCAAATTATGGCCAGAGGATATAATGTTTCCCATGCTTCAGATATCCTGATAAGGTCTGGTGGGAAAGAATGGGATGAGAGAAGTCATTTTTCCACAATGCAGTTTTGAAAACGTTTTCTTGGAGAGAAGTGCTATTGCATTGTTATTAATGGCTTCGGAATTGGGGGGAAGGAGGGGCCAAAGCCCCCCACAGAATTTGCCCAGGCCCTTTCAGGTGAAGTGGGCCTCTAAATTTTTGAGGCCTGTTAATTGATTTAAATAGGGAATATGGCTTCTAGTTTCCACCCCATCCTATCCACAATATAATGTGGGCCCTTATATTAGGAGCAGGCCCCTTTTCAAGGTTGCCCCCCTCTCCTCCCCCTCCCCCCCCCCCAGCGAAAATAGTTCTGATGCCGCTGATTTTAATGATTGATTTTAACATGATAATTTTCTTAGTCATTAGCTATTTTGATTTCACATTCAGCAGTGACATTGCCATCTTCTTGTTGCTGCTTACCTTGGCCTTATTTCTTTGATATTTCCACTTTATAAGTTTTCAAATCCTGATGACAAGCAATGGCTAGGTTATAGATTACTATGTTTAGTCCATGATTACTAGAACGTAAAATGAAATATACTAGTGAGTAATGAGTGGGATCTTGCCTCTGCCAAATTTATCATAGGTGGTCTGGAATGGGACTTGGTATTGAGGAAGGGTTGGAATGTAACTTTAATAGATAGTCACATCCATATGTCATCCATTACTGTGACAATTCCTTTGTCTCATGTAACTTATATATATGTTCGGTGGGGTATTTCCGAAAGTGCATCCCTGTCGTTATTGTCATTGATGACAGGCACGTGAGTCGGCAACTGGAATGGGCGAGAAATCCGCAAGTCAGGTGACACACCTAAGACGGATTCGCCCGCCTTCACTCATCACGGTGACCTGCCTCTTCCCGGGGATTTCCTCGTCGGCTGGTGCTGCGTTTGGTGCTCCAGCTTCGCTTCGAGAGAAAAGGTGCCAGCCATGCTGAAGCCGGAGAATGTGCAGGTGAGGTGGGTCGCCGCGAAGCTTTTTGCGCCCTCCTTGGGCTTTCTGGTTAGTGTTGGATTCGAGACTATCTCCGTATTCACTACCATGAGGAAACCGTCCTTCCAATCGTTTCATCCTCGATTAACAAGGTCCTGAAAGGAAAGATTGAGAAATAAAATTACAATAGAGTAAGGTTTTCTCGTGCTCCAATTGCTGAAGAGTTCGTGTCTCCTAAAACTTCTGACTTAATTTAATCCAAAGGAAAAAACACAACACCCATATCCGAGACAGGATTTGAAATCGCGACCTTTGGGTTGTCAGACCACCACAATACCGACTTGAATCCTGCGGCCGATTGGGAAAAAATCGACTTTACCTTGTTGAGGAACATAAGAGGAGCAAGGTACTAAGGATAAAGTATGTTGAGGTAATGAAGAAAAAGTCTCATAAAAAAATTGATTTTGATTCTACGGACTTTTGAAGGCTCATCATCAACTATCTCAAACTCCCAATTCTTTTCTTGCTACTTATCTATGTGCGGGAAATCGTCATCGTTTAAAAGATAATCGTTATCTTTTAGAGGTAAGAGTCGATGGCATGTGATTCGCGCGGGATCTAAATACTCCCTTTTTGACTTGTAGTAATGCTAATTTTTTCAAACGTTAAGTGTGCCTTATGAACCTAGGGCCTGAGGCTGCTACTGTTGCGCGGCAGCGGATTGAAGCGGGTGGGGTTGCGGATCTTTCTCTAGCGTTATCACTCTCAGTAATAGGAACGCGATCATACCTGCGCCGAGTGCAATTCTCGAAGTAAGCGCGTCTTATTTTTAAAGTTATTAGCACACTTCTCTTTTCCCCGACTCTTCTTAAGGCTTGATAATTAGCCACTCGGTCGATTCCTTTATCTTCATCATTCTTCTGTAAAACCATATTCCAAATACTTCCAGCCTTGACGCTTCTGTGGGTGTTATCGTTCATCTACCACTACCGCAAAGAAACATACTCCAGCTGAAAGTTCTTATGAAATGTTTCTTTTCTTCCAAACTCGTTTTTCCCGCAGTTAGTGTATTCTTCTTTGGGTAGAATGCTCTCTTCGCCTGAGCTGTTATACTATTTCTTTCATACTTTGTCCATCACTTGTTTCTTGGATTCCCAAACAGCAATAATTTCTCACATTTGTTAGTTTTCGTTTCCCTGGTTAAAATTGGTGTCTGCTTCTACTCCTCTATTGCATACCATTGCCTTAATTTTCTTTTAACTACTTATCTTTCTACTCCAGTGGCGTGCGGTGTCAATTAGCCTCGGGGGCCTCTGGTAAGCGTTCGCACATCAGGGAAGGTATGCATCCCGTACGTCACTTGCGTAACCTCAATTAAAAACTAGATACCTATTACCGAGAATGGCATTCTATTTGAATTATTGAATTGTAAATAATTAAAACCGGATAATTACGTTGTTTAATCACCTATGATGCACATAAAAATCACCTTTCAGCACGTTTATCAAGTATCTAAAATAAGCATACCCAACATTTTTCTCATCGAAAGCTTTCTTGCGTAAAAACTATTGGCTTTTTAACTTGAACCATTCCGAAAGAAAAACATGTCTGCGTAAAATATCTAGTGATATCTATTCCATGTGTAGGATATGTGCAAATTTGCTCATTTTTAAGATACGGCTCACATGCCATCACAATCTCGGAATACGATAGATAAAGGACACCGCTCTGGATTTGAGACCTTATGAGTAATTTGGTGTGTCATTTCCATAGCTTGCTTCAAGAACACTGTTTCTTTGCTTGCCTTTAGAAATATAAAATACCATGAAATAAGTGAATCGGTCAAATCCATCGTAATCAATATCTTGAAACATGATAGTAAGTTTAGAGAACGTTGAATGTTCTCAAATCTATATTAGAAAGGTATGTCGAGAAATATATTTTTTTACATAAGGTTAAATATAGGATGCAGAAAACCATATAAATTTAATCTATATGATAAATAATAAGCGGTGTTATAAAATCGAATACATTGCGGGAAATGCCGCTATATATTTCACGCAGTGTATTCGATTGTTACTTCAGAGCAGGGCCGGCGACAAGGGGGAGGCAAAGGGGGCAAATGCCCAGGGGCCCGGGTCATCAGGGGGCCCGGGCCAATATAAATTAATTGAAAATAAAAATTTAAAGTATGAATAAATTTAAATGCCAAAGATAATACAAAATTTTGTTGTTTAAAAAGTGAAAAAAACAAATGAAGGTAGAACGTGTGTCAGTGTGCAATAGAGAAGTATGACGTTAGCATTGTTGCTGTGGTCTACGAGGGTTTTGGGGTGATGGGGACGATATAGCGAGAAGCGCGGGCGCTGTGACTCACCTTCCCTCCCTTTGCCACGAACATTCGCCACTCAGTGACATATTGTAACTTGAACGACAAGAAACCCCATCCCCCGTCTAAAGTCCATTGTTTACTTGGTAGTTTACTGTAAATAATCGTTCATTCTACAGTCAAAGTTACAGATTAGCAGTAGCAAGCTACACATTCTAGTGTTGTGTTATTGGTTTTGTATACGTGAGCGCCCACGGGGGTAGGGAGGGACCGCGGCCCCCCAACCTAGCCTCCCAGTAAGGATTGCAATCCCAGAGAGATTTTTCAATCCCAGCATTATGGGATCAACATCAAAAATTAGTCAAAATTTCCTGGAATTTAGTCCATCTTGTTTAATGCTGGCGATCACTTGTCTTTAACACGCGCACCGTAAGCTCATTTCAGTTTTCTTATGTATTACAAATGATAACAAATTACTTATTCCAAGAAAATATATTAGCCAATGGACTCAGACATCTACCGTGTTGAATTTCATGTCCAATAAAACTTATTTATTAGCGCTGCCTGTTAGCGAAAAGGTGTACGTCAATCCCGGTATCCCGGGATTCGTTTATACTAAATCCCGGGATTTCGGGATTGTCATTTCATCCAAGATTCCGGGATTGCAATCCTTAACTCCCAGGGAAAATAAAAAAGGGAAGCAAAAAAAGATTTTGCATTAAAAATTTTGTGAATATATACATATTTCAGAAAGTTATTCATTCTTAAACATGATGTACACTTTATGCTTGTGAAATATTTCTAAATTTGTTTCCTTGTTTTACTTAAATAAGTTCAAGGCCCAAGCACGCAGTGTCATGATTTTGTGTGGTTTTTGTTAATAGAAAGGAGAGGAAGGAAATTTTGAACCGATGCACAGTAGGCTGAAATCGAAATAAATGGTAAAAATTCCAAAATGACTTTTTTGGAGATAGAATCATGAAAATTGGTACAAATACTCATAATTGATTGGCAACCATGAAATGGCATGTCATTGGTCATGTTCTGTCGCCGTTACCGAGATGCAGGGGCTCAAACATAGCCAAAATTCCAAAATTACACCCGACTTCAGTTTTCTTTGAAAATCTTCCTATTTAAGTTGAGGGTGACGCCGTGGGAGGAATTTGGTCGGATAAAAAACTAGTATGTCTGTTAAAACCACACTTTTATTTTACTGTTGTTGACTTTGGGAGATTTTTTCTTTAATGTAGGTGAATTACGTGGTAAAATGGCGGACGCTATTTTCACGCAAAAATTCCTTTTGAAGTAGTAAATATCTGGCATGTTAAGTGCCTGTCAAGTGACTCATATTAAATCAATTTTTGATGCTTTTTAAAGGTAGATATGAAAAAAAATTGAAAATTCGTTTGCAACGCCAAAAATTACATTTGATTTTTCGTACGCGCGTCTGGAGCTTGAGGCACGCGCCGAGAGCTGGAAATGACGTGACGCGAGTAAGTTTTTTCAAGCCATAAGGAACATAACGCTTCTTATTGGCCTTTTTTAATATGCGTACATTGCTATTGATCTCCACCGGCTCTACATGTTTAAAATCATGGGGATATAGAAATATTAAGGTCTGTCAGTGTACGCGAAATCGCGTTCAAGGTTTCTTCTCTCAAAAGTAAACTTCTTATTCACACCCTCAAAGCCTTAAAATTCCTGTATTTTTCACATGAAACATTATTTTACGTTCCAGAGGGGCACTATTAAGGACTTCTTTCCGTTTATTTGTCTCTTCGCCCCAGCAGTCCAAGCCTTTGACCCTCCTAGGAGGTTCATGCAGAAAGGTACATTTCGGACACCGCGGAGCTTTTGGTTGTTCATCGAGAAAATCTACTAAAATCTTTCATTTTGCCTCCGTTACAATATGCATATCCGTACATTTTGGACACCGCGGAGATTTTGGTTGTTCATCGAGAAAATCTACTCAAATCTTTCATTTTCCCTGTGTTACAATATGCATATACCTGATTTATAGGTCACATTAGACTTTATTCATCTAGGAAAACTTTAGTTTCTACTTTACTTGAATTATGCACACAGGAATGTAACAAATTATCGAAAATAACTTAATATTGAGGCACAACAAAAATATATTCTGTTCGTCAAAACCCTTAACTTACATTATTTTTACCCATTCCCTGCTGTTATGTTTGATTGAAAGAGTTGTAGTGAAAGCAAAGCTTAGTAGAAGTGAACACTCTGCATTCAATTTCATTTGCTAGTGATATAATTATCTCCGTATCTCCGAAAAGATGGGAGAAATTGTGGATATGCTAATTTTGATAAAAGAAAAAACGTTTTATTATGAATTTTTATATAATTTTCTAGTTCAAGTAAGTCCTAGTTTTGATTACTTTAAAATGAAAGTGTAAAGTGTGTTACACCGTCAAAAAATTTTCATTTTGAATTGTTTCCCATCCCATTCCACTGATGTGTTTAATTAAAAAAAGGACAATAATTGTTTAAATTATTTATAGTAAATCAAAAGATTATGTATGAGAGTGTGCAAGTTTCTTCTGCAGAAAATGCTGGTAATCAGGTAAGTCTTGGTTATAAAATAACCTGAAAGTTCGCAGTTCTGGTCTAAATTGAGTGAGGGGGTTTGCCGGCATTTAGCGGGCCCGGACCACTCAGTTGCCCAGGGGCCCGAAAATCCTGTCGCCGGGCCTGCTTCAGAGAGGTCACCCACTGATTTGAAGACAAATGCGAGAATATAAAAAGGCAAAAAAGCATTCACCTGTCTTGTCCTCCTTACAATGAAAGCTCCAATGAAAAGATCTATCGATATGTATTATTGAAAAGTCTTTCGATATGTATTATTGAAATTATTTTTTGGGGAGGCGACCGACCACAGCGCTCCCTTCCCCCTGGATCCGCCCCTGTTCAGGCCGTTCTATTGCCCAAGCATGACTGTAGTTCCATCGTATATCGGGAGCAAAGAGTTTATCTTTGTCTATAAGAATTATATGCTTTGGATGAACAAATAACGCATTGGCAGACCCATCGGCATTCACATCAGCGAACTAAATTAATCGTTGCTGCACTTCCAAGGCATTGTCGAGGAAGTATCTTAGTGTTGTGGATGGCTGGTATTTATTACTGATATCTGAGGTCTCATCTAGAAACAGTGCCATGAAAATTGCGCTGCCTATTTCGTCTCTTATCTTATTTTTCAAAATTTTGCTAGTAGGTAGATATTATCCAGTCGTTTTTAATGTGTTTTGTTCTTCCTCTGAAAGGGGTTACATTCATGAGATGATGTCGTAAAGTTGGGTCATATTTACTGGTACTATTTAAAATTGCAGGGTAAATACCCTTATACGGGGAATCTCCAACCTCACCTCCTCTTAATGGAAGCTCTTGAATGGAAAAAAGGCGCATTGTGTCAATTAATCTCTGCATAATCAATCTGTTCTAGGACACTGTTTCGGAAATGGGAAAGAAGACGTGCTTCAATGTGGGTATTGCCGAGGTCGAGCAAACGAGCGAATGTGTCCCTATGACCTTTCATGTTTCGCTATGGCATTAAATATAATATTGAGTTTGTCATAAATAGGAGGCATAGCCAACAAAATAATTTCACGAGAGTAGAGCTCCCAGTCAGCCAACGGGTTTTTATATACAGGGACACGCAAAAATGTCGAAAGTACTCACGATTACGCTCTTTGTGTTTGCACTTTAAACTTGGTATTTCCAGTATCCCGAAATCGTAAATTATTCCTTGTTTTGTACGTAGAACATTAAATTTGGGTCATTTTCCTTTAAAGCTGTGCGAAACTTACGTTTCGTAAAAAATTGGGTTTACATTAGGTATACTGCAAACTTAGTGCTCTCAGGATTGTAAATGAGCATTCAAACACGAATCATTTTTATCCTCTAATGGTTCATCCTCTTTCAGCATTTCGGAAAATCTGCGCGCCGATATGTGAATATTTTCTTTTCCTCATATGGGTTTGAAAATTTTCGAAGGCGTTCATAAAAGAACTGGAAAAGACTAACATGTTCCATGGTATTGTATGACGCCGAAACGTTGAATTTACGGAAAGAGGTTGAACTGTTGACTTTTGAGATGTGGGTGTGGAGGAGGATGGAGACGGTAAGGTGAGTAGGAAGGAGGACGAACGTAGGAGCGGATAACATGTGGCGAAAGTGTTTTAAAGGACGTGGTAGAGGGAAAAATGTTGGTTAAGCGGAGTAGAGAGAAGGTTAATTTGAAGATAAGATCTGATAATGTTTGGCATCTTCCTCTGAGGGCTATGATAATGGCCAGTGTCAGTTTCCCTTCATTCTAATCTCACCCGCGATCGTGCTACATGTCTTATCTCACCTTGGACTCCAAACGGCGTTCCTTTGTGCTCATCTTCGCCCGCAGAGCCACCCTGACCGTCCTGTTCCGCTGGTCTCCCACCATTCTCTCGATCAGGTTGTCGGGGTCGGCGTCGTACTGGGCAGCCTTCTCGAGGATCCACCTCTGGAAGAGCTTGTAGTTCCTCTGGCTCTGCCTCTCTCGCCACTTGGGCCTCTGCCTCCACTCCTGGAAGTTCCAGTGTACCAGGAAAGCGTTGTCTAGAACTTTGAACGCGTACCCTTGCAGGTGCATTTCGTAGGCCTGGTGGAGAGGTTTGGAACCGAATTGGAAACGATGTTGTTTTCACCTGCTTCATGGAAGGCGCCCATTCTCGATCTCACGATGGACTATGAATTATTTTCACGTACTCAGGGAAATGGAGAATAAGGTAGACATTGATAAATATACCGAATGGGATCGGAACGTACGTGCATTCGTGATGCGCGTTCTCCCCTAACGTGAAAAGGGTAACTGGAGTAGGCCGACCGAATATAGAACCGAGGAATCAACTCGACGACTCAAGAAGGCAGAAATAATATCGTCTTATTTTTAGTTTTCGATTCTTGGATTCATAGTTCGCAGATTCATGATTCGTAAACTTCGTTTTTTTCTATATTCTTAGATTCGTTACTTTGTACTTGGATTGTAAACGGGAGCCCGGAGAAGAGGGCATATGAGTTCCTATGGGAGGATGAGTTTTGGCTTAGAAAAGGAATGACTCCCCTAATGCCGTGTTGTTGATAAGTTATGCACAGTTCACACGGTGCGTTTTTCCTTGAGTGATAGCTAGCTGGATTTCGTGCGTGCTACCTACTAAGCGGGCGCCGAAGGTGGCCGCTAGGCTGGCTTCGCTGATGGTTGTCGGTTCACTCGTAGCGAGCTATCCTCCTTGCTTACTCTTCTTAGAGCCTCAGCACGAAGATGTTTATTGTGATAGTTCCGATTACGAACTACATATAAACAAGTTTCTTCTCTATATGCTTCGATAAGCACCACAACTTGATCCCTAGTCTATAAATTTGCACTCATTTTTAAACAAAATATCGACCTGCAATGCTATTAAAAGTAGAACCAGGCAGAACCTTTATTTTGATCACGTGATACAAAGCTGACCGATGATTGGCCGGCAACAATAGCCGTCAGCAAAACACGCAAGGAAAATAGTACCGGACCTAACCTCAAAATCAAGCAAGCTAGCCGTCAGGGCAGCCCTCAGCAGTCAGCGTTTCCAGCAAGCGAGCACGCACGGCACCCAACAGCGCTCCACGAAAAAAATCCATCCCAGAAAAACGAACCGTGTGAACCGGGCTTAAGTTAGTGGGAAGGAGTTTTGTTGTTCAGGACGTTTTTAGTTACGTCCCTTTGGCTAGCGGGCAAAATTTACACTCGGCCTGGTCCCTGGCGTCTTGATTTTGTCAGGGTCCGTTCATCTTAATGAATTGCGTCCCGCTTGTCAACGTCAACGACGAGACGTGTCCCACAGTGCATGGTCAGCGGCAGCAAAGTCAAGGGCGTTTTACACGATGCAACAAACTACACCACCTGAAGCAGCGTCAAATCATCGTGGAAATTACTTGGATATATGCGTGAAAATAGAAAGGACTATTTTCCGCTCAATCGTTCATGAGCTATGGAAGCTTTCCATGCCATTGATGATGCAATTTATGATATGTGTCTCTTCATGCATCAGATTGCACGATAACGAGGATGGTGTTGAACTACCTAAAGGAAACATTGACTTAACTCCCGGGCTTTTCCCTCTCGAGCCGTGTCGAAGTTTAAAATTGTGAGTTGCTCTTTACATCTATGTAATAGTATTACTTATTGGGTGGATTGCAAGAACGAGGCTCAAACCGTGGTTTAGACGGCGTCTTCATGAGCCGCGGCCTGGACGCGATCTTCCTTCCGCTTGCATAAACAAGGTTTCGTCGCGGTCTATGAAAACCGCGGCCTGTCGTTGTTGATTATGTGGCAACGCTGACTACTGTCATTTGTTTCCCGAAAAGCAATTGTAAGCTCCTTAGCAACGTAAATAAACACCGTGAACTTCAGTTTGGATGCGTGTGAGTATCTAGTGAAAATGTGCAGTGGACGAAACGAAAACTTTTCGCTGGAAGAGAAGCTGCTCCTGATTTCTATTATATCAGAGTATGTAATACTAGAGAGTAAGGCGTATTACGCGACCACGTTGGATAGGGAAAAGGAGGAATTGAAAGATATTTGTGGAAAGTATAATGCCAACAACCCAAAAGTGTAATGCATTTCAATGAACTGGACTTTTATGCAAGGAAAGAAAACTTTTTAAAAGAAGCGAAGAATTTGTTTGTGAAGTGACTTAATTATCAAGGCAGTTAAGTTATTATTTTTGTGGCTGTAACCAGTTTATTCCTTATTTTTGTAGTTATATTTTTTGATTGTACGTCTTGTGATTATGTATGTGTCGAGTGAACATTAAACGCCAAAAAAATGAATAAATAACCCTATTTTCAACCTATTATTTGTACGCAGATTGAATAATATCCCTTTATATTGACGTATGTCTGGGCAGGAAATTTTAATATGCGTGTAGTCTAGAGAATCAATGTCAGGGAAGTTGTTCCTAATAAAATTATGTATCTAATAAATCGATTAGTTCTGTGTTAACTCCATGCATTTTCCGAAAAGCACTAGCGAAAGTATTTAGAGGTTTTCCCCATAGGTTAACAGCTAAGAATGGGTAATTTCACTAAATTTGGAGCACGATTTTTAATCATCAATCAACTGTACAAACGCAACCTATTTATCGTTATTTTTTCTTAACGTTACTTCACATTTCAAATGTAATTCATGCCCACCCTGATAAGAGAGAAAATCCAGCTATCACATCATGTAATTCTGCGGCAATTAAGGGGAATTTGGTAATATTTAGGTCCAATGAGCACAATGAGCTTCGCGTACATTCATTAAGCACCTAAAATCCGTTGATTCATGAACACCAATCTGATCCCCTAAAGCCTTAAAACAAAACTTGCAGTGACGAAAGACCTTAATTACATAAGCAATTGAATAATTGGTGGCACTTGGAATCCCCAGCGGTCCGTCGAAAGTCTGATATGATAGTTCGTTTCTCCCAATAGCTGATGAGTTACTTCTTTATTAAATCTTTACCTCTGTTCAAACTCTGAATCGATGTATGATAAAAATAGATCACTTTGGTCCCTAATTAATCTGTTTATCCTTATTGGTGGAACGTCAGCATCCTCAATATCTGTAATTTCTTCTATTTCCTCCGCCTCGCGAACGTCAAAAAGTGCCGGCCGGCCATGTTTGGTGTCTCTCGCGAACGCAGACCGCGGCTTAAACCTACCCAGCAGGAGGTTCGGGAATTGGCGGCTTTTGAACCGCGGTTTAGACGGCGTCTGACGTAAAACTCGTTCATGCAAGCAAAAAACCGCGGTTTCGGCCATTTTCCCTAACCACCGTCTAAACCGCGGTTTAAACCTCGTTCTTGCAATCCACCCATTGTCTTTACGGCAGTGAGGGATGGACGATGACAGCAGCGGAGAAGAAAAGGGTAGAAGCATTCGAAATGTGGTGCTACAGAAGAATGATGAAGATTAAATGGATCGACCGAGTAATTAACGAGGAAGTCCTAAGAAGAGTGGGAGAAAAGAGAAGTCTTCTGCATACCCTGAGAAGAAGACGGAACAACGTAATCGGCCATATCTTGAGACACGATGGCTTGATTAAGACAATCGTCGAGGGAAAAGCGAACGGGAAGATTGGAAAAGGCAGGCCTCGTATTAGATACATGGAAACAGGTTGTGAAGGATCTAAAAGAGAAGAATTACGTCACAATGAAAAGGTTGGCCGATTGAAGAATCGAGTGGAAAGCTGCGTCCAACCAATCCTAGGATTGTAGCCCATTGATGATGATTATGAGGAGAGCAGTGAAACAAGAATAACGAAGCCTATAAATTTTTCTTAAATTTGTTCCTTTCATCCCTAAACACCCAGATTACAAGCGATTAACACTTAAAAATACGAAAATAAAATTACTTTTCCTGGAAGGTAGGCAACTGGATGTTCTTAAAAAATCGACTGCGTGGTCCAGAATGGTTCCGGGTGACAACTGACATCAAACGATGCCACTTTCGTTCAATAACTTTTTTTGTACGGTCAATAACATAGCTCTGAAGTGCAAAAATGTGGTATTTTTGGCAAATTCAGTATTTCAAACTTCCCGTGCCTTGCGCGACCAATAAAAATTATCGCACGGACTTCCGGTTTTGGATTTGAGATCTGAATGTAAAAACGAAACTTTTGACGAGTCCGCCGCTCACATTTTTACCCACTTTGCGGATATGGACCACCCTAATGTAATACCCTCCAAGCCATTACGAAAGTGTATGGCAGGGGATAAAAGACCACTGTACATGCAACTAAGAGGTATAATTCTACTGTTTTATGGAAACTGGCTCTACTGTGTTGCTGGATGCAGGGAACTCTGATTAGTGACTAACCTTCAGCTGACCTATTTTTCAGTCACTAAATCTTTTACGCAGCTTCATCAACTTTTTTATGGGCTTCAATGGTTTCATTCTTTTATCACGAAATCAGCTCTTTGGAAATAGTTCTAGATTGTTACTACTATAACTTGATCTCTTGCTTGCTTATAAATTCGTGAGGTTTGAAGAATGTTAAGTTTAATTTTCAGATCATTACCGTCTTCTGCGTGAATGTTCTCGACAGGTAATCACAATTAGATTTTTTTGAGATTTTTTTATTGAACCCTGGTCCACGGGCCGAACAATCGATGCCGTAAATCCGAGTTGTGAAACAATACTGTGTTGTTTCGTTGTCGCGAAATGTCCGAATTGACCAAAATAAATTCCGATTTATCCACGCTTTTTAACATTGTTTGCATACAAAATGCTAATCACCAAGCTAAATGCGCACAAGCCGCGAATACCTTACGGGAGTCCCCCGCTGAAATGCACAATAGCAGAATTTCCACGAGGAAAAAATCCACTAATTAAGCCACCGAAGCTTCCTTCTTTGGTTCACCAGGGGATAAAGAAACTTCCTAAGTTCCAATGGGGAGAAAGAAGCTTCGGTAGCTCAATTTGCAGAGAACGTTTCCGGAAATCAGCAAGCTCGGGGTTCGAGTCCCGGTGGAGGTGGAATTTTTAATTGTGGAAATTCTGCTATCAAAAAAAGCATTCGAATTGAAGAGGATTTTTGTATTTTAGAAGTTAGAATCTGGATAAGTTTGGTGAAAAAGGGGAGGATTTGGGAGCTAAAAAAAACACCGGACGTGGTCATATTGAGACACGCACACCTATAGTACGACTGGCCTTTTCGTTGGAAGGTAGTGTCATGACCTGCTTCTATCGTACACTCACCTGAGTGTTCCTGGTCATTCCGAAGCCGACGAAGCGCTCGTCGAAGGGCGGCAACTCAGAGCGTCGGGCTACGTAAACCGGCTCGTACCAGAAGGGGAAGGCCCCGACCGAGTATGCGACGGAGACCCTGAGGTCGTCTGCCCTCCGGCTCACCGCCTCCCACTTGGCCAGCCGCGATGCCGCTTGGTTGGGCTGCGGGCGGGAGAGCGAGGTGAGGGAAAATGCGCACCGAGTCCGTCGTAGCGAAAAAAAAGATGCCCACTGGCAGTCTGTGCTCCAAAATTGTCATCTTTTAACCCGAGCATTCATACCCGATTCCCTCGATTATGCGACGGAAGGGCTGAAATCTGCCTCTCACTCCAATTTTAGAATTATTGGAGAGCCATGAAGGTTTTGTGGTAAAAAAGGAAAATTTAAGGCATTGCCAAAACAAGCAAGAGTATCAATTATATCTTCATCAAAACAAGAAAAAATCTTGCAATAAATTGCAACAATAGGTTTTAATCAGTCTGAGCAATGAGCTTGTATTTTTAGAGGACGCTTCCGTTTCGTTCAGCTTGTAATCATTCGTTTTTAATTTAAGCCACATTGGAATCAGTAAATGTAACAATGACAGTTTAAATAAATAAACCAACACTTATGTATCTTTCCACTTAAATTTATTTGGCACTACTTTTTTCAACGCATCGACGTCATCATCAGGTACAAGTCGAAATTTCTGCGTCTCTGGTAATCTCAGAGACTCTGGTATACCAGATACGCAGAAATTTTGACTTGTACCTGATGATGACGCCGATGCGTTGAAACTAGTAGTGCGAAATAAATTTAAGTGGAAAGATACATAGGTGTTGGTTTATTTATTTGATCGTGAATTTCCACATAGTTACGCCGCAAAGTATTGAGTGACAATGACAGTTTAATATAATCATTCCAAGAAATGGGTATGTAAATTAAACAATAAGAGTTTAAATTTCATATTCCATTTTAGTAAAGAGCCGCAGGTACGTACCCCAGAAGGCACCGTATACGTAGTTTGCCGTTCCTTAACCTAGATTAAAAAAATACTCGTCAAGATTTCCGTGGAGAAAAAAATCATTGACTGTGAATGTTTTTTTGTTCTGTGGAAATTGCTATTGCGCATATCAGCGGTTAGTTTCGTTGTGTTTATTTCGCGGCTAGTTTGTATTCCCAGAATTTTAATACAAGTATTTTTCAAATTCTCCTTAAGCTTTTGCAGTGAATAAAAACGTCTAAGGTCCACATCATAGCCAGGCAACAAAAAATTGCATCACTTTTAAGCATATGAAGAAGCCTGCTGGAATCCTGGCGAAACTGTCGTCATGGTACTCCTAACAACGTGAGAGAAAAACCGACAAAATTTTAATATTTTTTTTGTGAAAGGGTCCAGTTGACTTTAAGCTTAGTCTTTCATCATGATATATAAAGCAAATGGTCTCTTGTTGTGCAGAATATGCCGTGTTATTCCTGGCGAGAGAAATGATAAGAGAGGACCTTGCCTTGAATACGGCCGAATGGAACGGGCGCGCCTTGCCCTCCGCCTTGAGTCTCAGCAGCCGCGCCTTTGTGTCCGGAGGTGGGTGCGGGCACGCCTCGGAGGACCCGTTGGGCCGCAGCACCTCGTAGGTGGGCACCACGTAGGCACACCGGTGCGGGGCCCCCTCCTCGACTCTCAGGAAGGCCACAAGGCGCTGGCGAAGGGAGGCCGGCGGCACCATGTCCGCATCCACGGTCAGCACCCACTCTGCGGGGCACCTCTGCACCGCCGTGTTGCGGGCCAGGTTCTGCTCCGGATTCGGGGAGGGCGAAATGAAATCAATCCGCCCTCAGTCACATTATGAGATTCATGGTCATAAATAGAATTGACGTAATAACTAGTAGTTTAAAAATAATACCTCCTCCTTGACGATGACAGTCTTTATGTTATCCATTATGAAGAATAGATAAGACTTTTACTATTTTCACTCTGTATTCAAATTATAATTGGGTAGTTTCCTAAGTATTTTTCCTCATTAATTAAAAAGTGAAAAAATCAACGGCGCGAAAGCGCAAAGGAAAACAAACTATTGCATGCCGGTAAATCATACGTGTGACGTGACACTCTTTCCTCTACCTGCCACTAGGTAGTGCTGCGGACGCTTCCAAGCTAGAGGCACTGTATTGCCAATATCCCAATACAGTGCCTCTATTCCAAGCAGACAGTGCAATCCGTTAAAGCTTATTAACTAGAATAGGAGGTATATTTACTCAGTTAATTTATTACTATTAACTTTTATTTATTTATTTAAATTTATTTATGCAGCCGATTCAGCTAAAAACAGTTAGTATTCATTTTATTAAGCTTACCATGAAGTTCGCTCATTGCCAGGCAGATCCCCCATCCCTTCCATTCCTATCCTTGTACCTTTCCTCCCGGTCTGAAGCGCCTATTAGTGCGGAAACAGACTTGAAAACACCCATGATACTTGCTCATCGCCGCGCGAACTTCACGCCATGCTTCCCAGTAGCAGAAGACTCCACGAGCAGTATGCCATGGAGCCTGTAAAACGATTATTAATACCAAGTTTAACGGAGGAGGATTTTCAAAATTTGATAGTTTTCACAGGCTATTGTGAATACATATTCACCAGAGCTGGGGGGCTCTGAAATACAATGGTAAGTTCAGGAGACGAATATTTCCTATGTCTCACAATGCAAACTATGTACCTGTTACGTCAGCAAGAAGGCAGCGCATCCCGCCGTTACTGAGCTTTTTCAAATGGTCTTAAAATTAAAATTTAATCCTCTGGTAAACTGGGATATCTCAGTCCAAAATTTTTGCGTAAAATTAATACGTTTGTGGTAGGCGTGAATCGCAATTAATGGATTCTGTTTTCTTTCATGAAGGAATCTACCCTATTATGAATTATATGGTGTTGAATTTTAAATGCTGTGTGAAAATAGTACAAGTTTTTTATTTATGCCCCAAAATAAAAACCAAATATGTATATTCACAAAGTGACGTCTTATACCATTAATTGTAGTCCTAATGATGTTACTCAAATGAAAAAGTTAGTGGTAAGGGTAGTTTGGCGTCCGCAGCACTACCTAGTGGCAGGTAGAGGAAAGAGTGTCACGTCACTTACCTTCTGTAGTGAAGTCATCTATATATTGCGATTTCAGTCCTATTCACTCTTCTCGAACCATTTACGACGAGTATGGGGCAAATAGAGTGGAAAGAGCAAAGGGTCCTAAATAGGTTCACTGAACTTCGATCACAAATTCCGCGCTAAATTCAGCCCCTGTATCTTCTGACTTAAGATTTCCTCCCAGTTCAAGCAGCCCACAACAATGATAATAAACATTAGCCCCAGTGCCTTTCCAAGGTACCACAACAAGGAGGTTGGAATGCTTGGAGGAGGCATCGCAGCTGATTTGAGAAGCCAGCGGCCATCTTGGCAGGCACGACATACTACCTGCGATACTCATACGGATAAAGTTGTTTTTGAACGAGGTAAAGCTTAGAGCTTTAAGATGATTTATGGATTAAATTTGTTAAATTTCGTCAAAGAAACATAGGAAAGTGCGCAAACACGCAAGCAAGTGCCAAATATATTTTGTTAAAATATGTTACATTCGAACCAGTTTAAGTAATAAAAGTAAATCTCTGAGGAATAAATGCATTGTTACCTCTTTTAAATCTTAAGAGTCCCTTAAAACGAGTTGTTATATGAATAATTGAGTGTATTTTTAAAACTCGTCAAAGGAGCAGGAAAGTGCGCAAGCAATAAACAATCGCCAAATACGTACTTTTAATAGCTTAAATTCAAAACAATTTCAGTAATAAAACTAACTCCTAGGGGAGTCAAAATCAGTAATGCCCCTTTTAAATAGCCTTAGGGAGATTTCATTTTTATTCATGTTTCATTGCACACGCATTCTCCATAAAAGGCCGCATAATACTCATTGCTTCGTGTGGAGCAGGTGGGGCCTTATCCTTCCCAAGCACCTCCATTCTAGCTTCATTGTGACACATACACCAGCATGCCAATGCCTCCTCTGTTATATTCTAACCTCTTTGTTTGACAATCGGCGCGACTATCGAAATTTTTCTTTTACGAAATTTTTTCGTAAATTGTGCTTGTGGACAATGGAGGAAAATTTTTTCAGGCTTGTGGATTATTATTTAGATCGTTCGTGCTTGTCTGTGCGAATGTTTTGAGTTTTGAGGTCAATGGCGCAGGATTAATTTATTCCTAAACCACTTACCTGGATGTGACTTGTCGGTGTCTCTCTCTTGCTTGGTGGCCCAAAAACTCTTATAAAGTGAGTTATTAACAGGGGATCTGAGTGCATAATTTTGATTGTGGCAGTTTGAATTTGGCTGTAGGTTATTAATGGTATGTTCTCCCCGGGCGTGGAGTTGATCTTCCGTATAAATTCCTTTTACCCAGTTTTTTGCGAAAAGTACTAAAGTTACGGTTTTTCTGAGAAACTTCTTCTTTTATGATTAATGATTAGCTGTGAGATTTCACCACTTTTCATCAAATATATAGATGATTCCGAGGGATTACTCTCCTCACAAAGGAAAGGAAACCTTCTCTGAATGAGTGAGGGTGGAACTTTCATTGGAAAACCTACATACCTTCCCCGGTTTCTCTCCTTTCATGGCTTGGGAAAATCTTCTTGAAGCCAGGGAAAAGCAAAAGATCACTGTTAATGGTGCTGTCATTTACCTTAGAAAATGAGAGGACGTCTCTCCCTTGACATTGAAATTCTGTCAACGCAGGGGATGTACTTACGTACATACACTAGCTTATCCCCATTGACGGACAATGCTCGCTGTCACTGGACGAAGCTGTGGTGAGAAATCAAAACCATGTTCCTGTTTGTGTGGTAAGGGCCGTTTTTCATGAGGCACAAAACTGCGCACCCTCAGATAAGAACAAATTTCGGTAAATGCATTGAAGAAGGTATAGAATCACATCATTTTGCACAGTTTTTCATGCATTTAGGAAGTTTACTATTGAAGTTGTTGCTTTTCACCTTTTTTTTCCTTGTGAACCCCCTGGTTCTTAACTTCACGCATGTGGACCCCCGTATAAAACATTCATGTTTATTATTCCTACTACCATACGCATAATACGTGTAATATTCCTATTACTTCATACACTGTAAAAAGTTGATCTGATTTTCAGTGCGATCTGAATTTAAGCGCTGTCTGGTTTAAGGCAGGATCACGGATGAAAGGTGCGGAAGAGGCAGGAACATGGATGGTTGGTACAGGAGCAGTTAAGCAGGAAGCAGAGGAAGCAGGATTCAGGATGGTCTGATTTTCAGTCGTTCACCTGCCTTATTTTTAGACAAGATATTACTGCTGAAATTCAACATACCCTGTCTTAAAATTGTTGCATCTGAAATTCAGATCGCTTTTGTACCTTAAAATCAGATCTACTTTTTACAGTGTATTATGGACCCCCGAAATGCAGTTTTTTTTCTGTGGACACCGTCATGGCGTCTATGGACCCCTGGGTGTCCAATTTTCCCCCGGTTTGGAAACGCTGCTTTACACTATGTATTTTTCAGTGCAATCATTTCGTGCACCAGCCTCCGCAATGACTCACCACGCTTAAAACTGCCTTAACGGACACTGTTTGTTTGGCCTCCTGGACATGCGCACATCAGTGCATGACGTAGTGGAACATTGCCAAAAATTCTCTACCGGCGCAGCATTACAGTAATCATCTAAGACAGAAGTCGTAAAACAATAAATATCTTCAATAATAATAATAAGTTATTATTAATATAAGAGTTTTTGATTATTATGCATGGTCTTAATTGATAACTCTTTATGTATATGATATAATAAAGGTTTTAAAAATAAGACCATGCAGATACCATGAGCTCCCACCACGCAAAATCGTCTGCTTGAATACCTTGCTCGTTCTTCATCCTCTCCATCAAGTACATCTATCATATCACAACATGCATTAGTTCTCAATACTATCCAACAGCCTCGGAGACATGGTCTACTCTCTGCGTTGTAACAATATGCATTTATCGGTCTCTCGTTTTTGTATACATCATACGCGTACCTCATAATCATCATATATGGTCCTCAAGCATCATAAAACGCGCCAGAGCTGCACATCACTGTGCAATCACATGAGAGACTGAACTTCTTGCTGTTTGCTCTCTTATATGCCTTTTGTAAATCAACAAACGCACTGTGCAATCTCTTATGCTAATTTCTCAGGCACTGAATTCAGTACTTTCCGTTGACATTCACATTCCTTACCCGTAAAAATGCCAATCTGTTCCCGGAAGATTCTGCCTAGTCTTTACTCTTTTCATCGATGTTTGACAATACTCTTTCAGCAATACTGAAAAGACAAATTCTCAAATCTTCCTTCGCCAGTATTGGTATTAAGATTGAAAAGATTAACTTAAGATAGATTCGGCCAGTGTTATAGCTATGTAACATTTCTGCATTTTCTGGGTGATAAGGGCGTAATATGTTTATCTTAGTCCATCTCTGCCCTTTTTCGATCAAGTGGGGTCTAGCAGGGGTTGCCACTCTTTGTACAGATTACAATATTTTAACCGTCCGTTTCCATTATCGCCATATCCCTTCACCGCGTATCTATGCTTATGCCTCATATTTCTGTTCTCTGTATTATTCTCTCCAATATGTAACTACAATGGTTTGTATGCTGGAATATAATTATTCCCCGGAATTCCTTCCTTCGTGCTTCCGCCAATTTCTTCTTACTTAGAAGCTTTTAATCCAGTCTCCATTTATCCGGGATCTCATGGCGTTGGTTATCTGAGATGACGACAGGTTCGCCTGGATGGCACTGGGTGTCTTCAAGTCGAACTTGAAGACTCTCTTATCTCTCATTGCAGCCTATTCAATTCAACATATTCCCCTATTCAATACCATAACGACAGAAAGGAATCTATTCTATTGAGAAGGCAAATATTAGGATTCAATGGAATTTGACCAGGTGATTGGTTGAAGTAATCAGGGGGATGCGACTGACAATTAAAGTTATTGCATTATTTTAGGATAGGCGGGTAATCGGGAAGAGGAAAGATTGTTTTTTTTTAAGGAAAGGAGGAAGGATGGAGAAAAACCCGACGTCGGCGTTAGCCTGCTCTTAACAAAGGGCACCGTGGGGTCCACGACTTAACGTGCCATCCGTCGGCCTGAGTACTGGACTCGAAGTGCGAAGTTGAAAGTGTGAAGAAATACGATTCCCATTACGATTTTATATACTAGCAGAGGTGTATACATATTAGGAATCATGCTGTTGAATGGCATTCTAACTTCAGTTCTCCGTCCTTCGGTGGAGGTGTAGAACTCTCAGCACTTTCCGCACAGAGCAGACGTATGCCGGGTTTCATCATCTCCCTCCCTTCCATTGCCACCGTCACCCCCCCCCCCCCTCCTCCCGGTCCGAGGCGCCTCTGCACCCACAGACGTCGGGTGTCGCGACGCCCATCGTCATCGCCGCCATCTTTCCTTACCTGCGGGAAGAGGGTCTCTTCTCCGCCACCGCTGTAGTTTCCCGGCGCCCACTGCGTCCGTGTCTGGCGCCCTGCCTCGCCGTCGTCCGCCGGAGGCGCCTGACCACCGGCGCCGACGCTACCGAGAGGAGAAGAGAGGGGTCATGTCCTTGTCGGAAGTCGTGCTCCAACTTGAGTGAGCGCAATGAATTATTTACGTCTTAGCGTACACGTGAGGTAATGAGTTATGTGCTGCCTCACGAATAGTAATCAGCCTGCAGGTAAAAATATGATTTGCCTTGAATTCATTTCTAATTGGCTGTCATCTCGCGCCTCATCGAGCTTCAACTGGTATGTTGTGTTAGTGATCAGGGGGATGAAACATTTTTTTACAGTTATAATATATGGTAAGGGCACCTGCGTTTTGCAAGTCAAGTGTCCGCAAAATATTCCTCACGCTACGACCCGGAATGCGGGAATGATATGCGCCTGTCGGGCTTGGGGCTGGAAATAGCAACCCGCATCTTGTGCCCCCACAGATGAAACTAACTCTCGAAGGATTGACCTGACTTGTTGGTCCAAATAAAGCGGAATAAATACTTGTTCCTTGCTTCGCTGACAACAACAGTTAGTGGCTCAACTCGCTGCTAAACCAGTGCGCAATAATTCAGATACTCTTTAGAGTCATATCCCCCTTACGAAGGGACATTTCGATATTCGGTCGATGTGCAGTATAATTAAGAACTGGATGAGCGAGAAACTCGATCAACCTAACGACAGGTCTGGTCATTTTTACCAAAACTAAACCTCTATGAGTGTGAAACTAGAAAGGTCTCTGGAAAGGAGTCGTTCTGAGAGATAAGTGAGATCACCTTGCCTCTATAAGCGAGTGTGTCACCTAGGAAATGCAAGAAACTGTAATGTTTTGAATGGTCGCACAAAGGGTTTCTGCTTGTCCAAAAGGGGGCAGTTTGGCTTGCAAACAAAGGTGCTTAATAGATAATGAGTGTCAATCGCTGAGGGAGGTGAGTCGCCTCCTCGGGACGTTTATACAAAAATTAAAGTGATTTCATTGAGTGATAAACTTAAAATTATGAGTGTGTTTGAGAGTGGGAAGTCGTGAAGTAAATTGGAGACGATGGGGTAAACGGTCGTTTGGATGCAGAAAAAACCCGTAAAAAAGAAGCAAGTTGCTTTGAATTCGCTTGGCTCCGTACACAGGTTTTTCAATTCTCGACAGATATCGATCACCTAATTTATGATATGATTAATGACCGTAAAAAACATGATTGAGATTCAAAGGGCGAAAACTACTGACAGATTTCTTATTTCATTTGTAGCATTGTTGCTCGATAAAGGTATTGAGGTAATTACACTATTGGTTGAATTTTTATAGTTTAATTATATCTATATAATTGATAGAAGCCGCTGCTGAACCCCTACGTGTGAAAGAAGTGAGAAACTGAATCAGTGAGAAATCCTTATAAATATGAAAAAATTTCTAGCCCCATAAATTCTCACATAATCAGGTTTGAATGTAATTAGTGGATGCCGACGCGGCATTTGTCACTTCAAAAAACGGATGACTACCAGTAGGGCTGTGAAGTGAAAAGCGACGATTAAGGGACACATTGCGCATTCGCTGGCGTCTAATTTCGAGTCTGTTAACTGTTAAGGGGGTTAGGGAGCCTGTAAGTAAATAAGCCTTACAGGCTTCCTCCCAAATAACCTCCACTATATCAATAAGTAAGCCTTGGGGAGCCTTACTTACGTGCTGCCTAGTGGAGGTATTCACTGGCTGAACTTTGAAGCTAGTACATTAGAGTGATAACAAAATCGGGACTTTTCGGTATGCTGACGGACTTAATCGTTTCTTGGTTCTGATTTGGTAAATAGTACAGAAGGAAAAATTTGGACCCGATCAGACAATGTTTAGGAGTCCCACAGGAGCTTTAAATTATGAAAAATATCGATTTTTTAAAAATAAGTATTTATCTAACTAACTTCCATGGGCCTCTCAGTCGAGTGGGTGGGTGTTTCGCACGGGAGGTGAGTCCTTAAGGTTTCAGAAGTGGTAGGCACCAATAACGTATTCACCGATGGTGTTTGCGGCAAGGAGAGGGTTAATAAGGAGTTTTCGGTCTTCTTAGCAGGAGGTTGGGACGCCGTGCATTGAGAGCAGGGGAACAGCAACGAAAAACCTCACAGTGAAATATAAATGATTGTTACTTTCTCTAACGATGACCACACACCAAATGACGCTTGGACGTCTCTACAGCATTCTCATCATATTTATTTCTATGCTCAGATACAACTGCTAATCATTGGTTAAATTATGACACATAAGGAACTTTGTTTTCTATGTCACCCGACTTTCAGCCGCGTCATTTTCTACTCTGATGTTTATCTGCAATCCTTCCATGCCCGCCTGCAGTAGACGAAGCTAATTAATTTAGCTTCGTCGTAGGCAGTGGCGATGGTCCCGGTAGATCATCTCTGTTTTTGGTAGGAGAAAAGGTATCAACTCTGCTGTTTCCACATACACGTTTGTTGGGTACGACCATGGTTTCGTAGCAAGGCTACGTCATCAGGTGCCTGGTGCCTCAGGTGCCATCAGCCTTGCTGGAATGTGGAAACAGCAGAGTTGAAACCTTTTCTCCTACTATGAATAACTTCCACAAAGTTTTGCCCGAGACTGTGTCGTATCTCTGTTTTTGCTTGCGCCTCCGCAGATACCAATGCTTTGCACGCCACATCCGAGCGGACGACCATGTGTGCACCTCTATCGGGAAACTGGCCTCAACACAAGTCTTTTGCGAGAAAGTGTTACTTGCCCTCTAAGCCTCCACTTACCTCCTGTTTGTGGGGATGATGAGGTGAAAGCAGGCCTTGCGATAGGCCGGCGGACTGCAGTCCCGGAGCTTCCGCAAGAATAGGGCCGTGCGGCTCGGAGGATCGGGATCGAAGATGGCGACGGAAGCGGGCCCGGCCCACGAGGCCAGGGTCTCCAGGGCCGAGCTCACCCTGTCCACTGAGACGTGGGTCGCAAGGCACAGCGGTTCGTCCGGCAGTGGAGGCCATTCCGGGCCCGCGGCCGCGAAGGGTAGCACCTGCGTTTTATTATAATTTTAAGCATAGATAAGTGACGGTATAACTGATTAACTTTCCAACTATTCATGCCTGATAGTATAAAATCTTGTTTATATTGTCCGGCTGTTTGTATGGATACTTAACTAATGCTGTACATACCGACAGTACTTCAGAGAATAAGATAGGTAGATCAGGTTGTACAGTTTTGGGATACTGATCAGAGATATGAAGTTAGTATTGGGGAGAGACCTTTGGAAACGTTCGGCCAAACTTTTTACTTTAGTCATGTAATAGCAACTGCATCACCAGGAATCAGACTGGTGAATAAAAATGTACTTTCTATAGAGTTTGTGCTTTGGGTATATATGTACTTTTGGAGCAGAATCCGCTTCTAAGTTGAAACTAACAATTTTTACAATTAGTCAGCAATACCGGTTTAGCATCGATTTCCGGTCGCAGGTTTACATGTCACGCCAACTTACTTCGGTATTTCTGGATTGCCTACAATTTTGGAATTCCAATGCCGAAACTTTCAACGAGTCTCAATAACTGAGACGAAAATCGATCGGTGGGTTGCTTCCATGCTCACCGGTCACAAGGTGAAGTTTTCTGCAAAAACCTGCTCTTGAAGGCGAAGTCTAACGTCGCGGTGGTAACTCTGTGAAAACTACACTCTCCAATCAAAAGCGTAGAAAAGGTTAAGCGACACGATCGTATTCTGGAATGGTATTCGCCTCAGCAAATAAAATTTGACCTCAGTCTCATGTGGACATAGAAGTCATAGAGGAGGCGGAGGCTGTGAACTTATGTAGGCATACGTAACTTTCTATACGCCCAGAAGTGACTCTTATAACTTATGTGTATTTATAAAGCTCATGTTAACTTTTACTTTATGAGTTAAATATTGTACCACATAGCCATTGGGGAGAAATTGGTTGAACGCCCTCAATCAAATCGTGAGGAATTTGACTGTGAGTCACTGTTGTGTTTTTCCTTCCTTAATTTGCAGAGCAGCCACAATGTCGTGCGTGGCGATGTTCAAATTGCTCTTGAAAACGTTGAGCTATTGGAGTGAAGTCATTGCAATCTAATCATCAGGTGTGCCAGGAATTTAATCTCCCACGAGTGATCGCAATTTCCGGTTTACTTACTGTGGTTTGTCAATTTTTCGAAATAATCCTTGGACCGAAGTATCATTGACGTATTTTTTTATTTTTATGAAAAAAGGAAGATAACAGCAAAGCGAATAATACTAAGATGAATATGAGGAAGAGGAACCGTTTTACCAAGACACCCCCTGAGACGGCGTTGTGAATTACGCCTTCAGCACGTGATTTCATTAGATTTTTGAAGAGTTTACTGTGAGAAAAGATTTTACTGCAGTCTGAATTATAACCTTTAATTAAAAATTTTTTAAGATGCTCTAAGTTATGGAATATGGTCATTTAAGTAGCATCACGAATTTTTATTTTTCATAATGAATATGATATTGGATTTAATTTTTTTTTCTAAGTATGTGCCTTGAATATTGGGATTAATGGAAATAGAAATTGGGATAAATAGATATAAATTAATAAATCTGTTAATATTCATCAATCGATAACTTTATTTAAAGAAATTGCTTGAACCGAAAACTGAACTCGCTACCTTCACCCCTTTGGAGAACCACTGCCTCCTCAACTGGGTATTGGGAGATTTTTTGTTGGCATTTGTTCCAAAAGTTCGTTCATTTGTCAGTAATTTTAATCAGTCAGTAATTCAGTAATAATTATTCAGTTCCATGAATGTTGAATGATCGGTAAAGCCTCGTGAAACTTGGGATTCTGCCTCTTAGATCATCGGATTCGTCAATTTTACATACAATCTCCCAACTCGTTTTCTACCTGGGAACCCATCCTAATTCAAGGAGGCACAATTTGCATCACGATATATCTGCTGAGGTATACGATGTGGTCTTCAAATGGTCAGAAACATGGACCATCAGAGAAGCTGACTAAAAAAGAATAGGACTTTTTGTGGCCTGGTGTTGAGGTAGGATGCAACGACACAATGCACGGATAAAATGAGAAATGAAGAAGCAAACAGAAGAGCTGAGGAAGAATGGACTCAATGGAGCACAGTAGGGCAGAAGAAAACCACATGGATTGGCCATACCCTGAAAGATAATAGATTTGTCAACGACATACTAGAGAGAAAAATTAAGAATATACCCCGCAAGGTGAACCAAAGTGATCGGTAGATGGGTCAAATAAATATATTTTTAAGACTAAGAAATTAGTCCTAAGAAAAGTGGGAAAACATGGAAATGGAAGGAGAAAAGAGAAGCCCGCTGAAAAGTTTGAAAAGAAAATGGTACAACGTAATTGGCCATATCTTGAGCACGTTGGCCTGATAAAGATAACCGTCGGAGGGGAAGTCTATGGGAAGAATAGAGAAGGAGGACCATGAAATTTTTGAAACAAGTAGTGAAGGATGTTAAAGAGAAGAATTCTGTTAATGTGAAGATATTAGCCGTTTGAAGAATCGAGTAGAGAGCTGTGGTAAGCCAATCATCTGGCTGTTAACTTATAATGATGGCGAGGAAAAATTAAGTACTAATATGTATCTGAATTACTGATTAATAAGTGAGAATGGAGAACTGCGGTACCCCGACTTTAAGTTTGAAAAAAATAGGGCATGCGTTATTGTTACGTAAGTTGATAACAGCTGAAGTTAGTTATCCGTGGGAGGTGACCAGCATAAAAGGTCATTTGCGCCATTTTACGATAGGTGGGTCATTGGATAAACTGCACATTTTCAGGCGTAACTTGATGGAACTGCATGTTTACTTAAAAGTAAAATAAAATACTTTGTATATTCCCCACTATTTTAATTCACCGACCCTGGTTTCGTCTACTCCGTAGACATTTCAGGGGTCATTGGATATGGGTAGAAAGTTTTTAGGGAACGGATGGAAGGTGAAGAGAAACCTGGCGCGCGTCGGAAATACTCCACAACGAAAGGAGTGAAGGGGCTCATGGTTAAACGTCCTATCCGACAACCGGATCACTGCACTTGTTCATGCTCTCCGCATAGCACTCTAGTAGAAATCGGTAGACCGATGAAAAACCCCTGCCACTCCCAGAACTTGAACCCGGGCCCTCGGGATGGAAATTCGGTGGTCTAGTCACCACAGCAAGTTTTCCCAACTCTATATGTGGAGACGGTAGAGAATGCAGAATGATCTGGTGCTTTCCTGGTGTATCTATCGGTAGAGGAGGAGATAGATTTACGTTAGATATTTCGAGTTTGTATCGCGAAGTAAAGATGTCGATATACGTTACAATCGAACATCGCAGTAAGATATCGGCAGTGCTAAACAACAAGATATGGCACTTATTCCACAGGTTTTATTAGTGGTACAACGCGTTTCAGCGGTTAAGCCATCATCAGCCATCGTCAGACCTGTGGAATAAGTGCCATATCTTGTTGTTTATCATGATATCATTCCACTACGTCTCGCCGGACACAGTTACGTTCATCGGCAGTGCTGCCTACTGCACAACGGCCCACTCGCCTTGTAGCGACCAGAAGTGTCCAAGTGGAATCTGCTTTCGTCGAAGGAGAAAGATGGCTCTTCCGAAGCCCTCGGTGGCGGCCGAAGTCGCTGGGTGAATTCGCGGGCCCCAAACGCCAACATCACCGAAATGCCCAGGGCCCCTGACAGGATGACGGCCCCGAAGGCGAGGACCCGCCGCCGCATCCCGGACCATATCCACGTGGAGGCTGGCGAAGATGGGAGGCGTTTTGCCGGGTGGCATCTGAAGGGATGGAATCAATAACCGTCTCTTGTTAGCGAAAGAGTGCAATTCCAGTGAATTTCTCTTGGACATTTGTGAGCCAAGTGTTTCGTGGTATCATTATCAATTGGATAAAGTTATGTAGGTTTTGGTGAGGTTTTCCATCCTCGACGTTTCGAAGAGCACCTTGGACATGGTCCTCAGTGCTATTCAAAGCGCAAAGACTAATTCACTTGTGTATGCGATTCACATACTCGCCCGGTGCCAAACCTTAGGCGACCTTATCCAGATTATCCACTCGGAATGTCTAACTAAGGCCCTTCATACGAGGCCTCGTAATTGTCAATTTATTTTTGTTTATATTGGTATAAGGACATCTGATAGACAATGCATAGACCCCTATTTCCAGGACAGTTTCTCTTAATTGTGCACTTGATTTCGAATGTTTTTATATGACTCAGCGATATTCAGAGACATTCCTAAAAAAGCAGATCATCGCCCATACTAGGTTAAATTTCATGACCTCATTAGCCTCGGCAAGGTCAGTGCTGAGGTTGCCTTGCGGTTCAAAGGTCATGATATCTATCCACGCCTTGGGTATGCGCGCTTGGTTTTTTTCTTGATGAAATGGTGAGACAATACATACACTTGCATCAAGGGAAACCACATTCTTACATTTCTTCTTCCTAAGGATATTTTCATGAAATATAGGTGGACATGGTCATAGAAATGGATCCGTTGGGATCTCTTTTATCTCTATGCCTAGCGATTTCAATGTCATATTGAGAACAGTCCTTGCTGAAGATTCTCTCTTAGCCCTTGCCACTAATCCTAGACAATCATCCAACTCCTGCGCCTGTGTCATATTTGAAATAATGTCATCAATGCCGTTCCCGTCCACTCCTGCCGCGAGTAGGCAGCACCAATGTTATGACCAATAATACACGTGGGAACTAAACGAATGCGGGAAAAGCAAACGGAAAAGTGTGTCCGAAAATGGGGAAGATGCGTATCAGGATCTACTTACTTCTCGCAATCTCCTCAGCATGGAGATCATAATTTTTCCATAGAAATTCACTTTTTTACGGGCCATCCACATATCAGGATTTATTCTTCTTTTCTATCTCCACCGAGTTCAAAATGAAAAGCGTTCTAGTGGTTTCAAATTTCAGCAATGTTCACCACGTAGATATCCTCAGTTCTGAAAGTAGTCACTTTAAGAGTGAGGGCTATTTCACCCCGATCTTCTGATAATAGCGCTTCACGAGTCGAAATATAAAATTTTTCATCGAGCGACGCGTATTTACGCGAAGATAGACACCCTCATTCGAAGGTTTCCTGGCTTCTGATTGGCTCTCAAGACCTCCTTCGCGTGAAACGCGTGTATAAAAAGCCTGTCTTAAGAGGTAAACATTTTCTTTCACTTTTTCCATGCAGTTACTGTTGCTATAAGTATTTGTTAGTGATTAAAAATTCCGTAACCGAGGTTGATCTCCGAGGCCTCCTAAGCATCGAATCAGGTCCTGCGTATTATATTTATTTATTATGCTTATGGGTCATTATATTTGATAATGATAGTTACAGAATGAACTAAAACTCTTACAGTAACAAATACTACCTGTCAAAGCTGGCTGAAATAATGCGTAAACAATACCTTAAATTAATGGACACGTGAGCTTTGGACAATATTTCTATAAGGTATATCCTTATGAAAGTGCTCCTCATTTTTTAACTAATTAAAATCTTTACAAACGCTGTTTTAAATAGTGCAACTTCTAATTAAGAGTGCAGTTTTTCAATAGTCCCTCTTCTCATCCCTTATGTAAAAAGCTCTCTTCAGCTTCCCCTTATTAGTTAACTATTAGTCTCCGTATTATCGGGGAATTCTGAATCCTGATCCTTAATCCTGAATCATACGATCATTTTTCAAGCAGGTGTTCAGGGTCCTTTAAGATACAGGTTTCAGGGACAGGGATAAATGGTAGCTTGAATCATCATTTCCGTCACTCACATGGTCATTTTCTTCGTCCCTTTCCGAATCATTCGAAACATTGAATTTATGCCTTTCGTGGTTGCGTGTTGTTTGCAGTAGACGTTCGATTACCTACCTGTGCATTCTACATTCGCTGCTGTTCGCTCTGATATGCTGCCTTTCGGGCTCATAGCACGTCTATATATATGAACGGAAAAAAGGACTATTTGATGGAATAAGGTATGGGAGTCCCTATTATTGACCTATCCCAAAAAAGTAACATTTTGGATATTCAGTTTTCAGCTGTCATTTGATCTATAATTGTCGCTGTCCTTGAACTTGTTCGTGAGAAATGATAGTGTGACTCAGGTTTTAGAGAATCCCTTGCAGCGCCTGTAACTCCGGAGAATGATCGTTTTTCACCCTCTCCCCGTTCACTTTATCGGAGATTGCAGCATATGAAAAGTGACGATCGCCAAGTGCAGGAGTTACACTTTGCCTGATCTCCCAACATAGTTTGGCTAGATATCTAGGCGAGAAAAACGGAGCTAGGTTTTTTTATATCATAAATTCTCCCTCATTTAAACTAGGAAGAAGAGACGCTTGAGGAGCTAGAAGGGGAAATATTGGGAATGTAACAGTGTAAACGAATGTTTAGGGATGTTTTCGGATGTTTGTGAAAAGCACTTTGAATGAATGAAAAAGCTTCGTGAATCTCTGGCAACACCCTCAATATCACCCTCACTGGAAATGGAGTGAAATCTCTGAATATTTCATGCCGGACCCTTCCCAGCATATTGACCACGCTCGGCGACTTGCTGGATCCGATACACTGCAGTGAGTTCTGTGCTTTTGCTCGAGTCAGAACACAGTTACTCGAAAAGACTAAATTTTGTGGTGCGTGAGACTTTATCTTGTACAAATATGAGCACCTATCCTGATCAATAGCTTGGCAGTATCTTGTTGTAATGAATCAACGCGGTGTTTATAATTGATGGTCGCTAGTATGCTTGCGGGTATCTTTGATTTCACGATTGGTACGACCCTGATTTTTTACATGTTCCTAGTCCGAAGTAGTGTCTGTCAACTTATCATGCACACTTTTTAATTCCAAAACTACCTAGGGCTTTTACAAGTTCAAGAAATATGTGAATGATTGGAGGGAAGCTCTATCTTCTCTTTCTCGCATATTAGGTCTTGGTTATGAGTAATCATCGTGTGATATAGGATTAACTCTTACCTGCTGTGATATTGCTTCATCTTGAGAATTGACCTTTTGGAGTGATTTTCCAAATTTCAGGTGGACTCTCTTTAAGCACTACTTTCTGGAAACTGAAAAGTGGACCGTTTTCCCTGGAAACGAAAAGTATAGCAGCATTAAAAAAAATAATTTATCGGAAACGAGTGGCCAGCCGAAATTTCGAATACACTAATATGCGCGAGAATTTTGAAAAGAAAGCACAGATTTATGAATGTTTAAAGACCGAATTGTGAGCAGTTGAACATGAAGCATCATAAATAAGAAGACAAAAAATTAATAGTGAAATATAATAGTTGATTTTATCTGTGGTTTTCAAGTCTGTGCCCACACTCAACTAAAGGCGCTTCAGACCGGGGAAAAAGGATGGAAATGAAGAGATAAGTAGAAAGGGTGGAGAGAAACCCAGCGTCGGTATTATCCTGAGGCGCCAAGGGGACCACGGCCAAACGTCCCATCCGACGGACGGAATACTGTACTCGAATGTTCTCCATATAACACTCTAGTAGTGGCCGGTTCATATCATTGAAAACTATCTTCCACTGGCGGGATTCGAACCCGGTCCTGGTGAGAGGCCATTATTCTAACCACTACCTCTTTACCATCTACTCCAGCCCTCCCTCCTCCCCGCTTTACTAGCAGTACTAGCATATATGTAGGGCATGAAAACGTAGTAGATTGCCTTTGCATGCTGTTCTCGCCCTCCTTCGCCTCTTAACTTTCTTACACGACTCCACGTTAACTGTAAAATCCTTCTTTAAACCTTCATAACTTCTGCTCATATCATTGATGCAAACAGAAGCCGTTTCGGAAGAATTTTCACTATCCCGCCTTCTCTCCGGGTCCTTGGGAAGCTATTGCACCCTGGCGGCAGTTGATGTAAGTAAAAACCACGTACCCTTGCGTCGAATGCACCATACTACTCCCGTGCCGATAAACCGTAAATTCTTGAAAGGGGACGTAGATGGCTATGATCCAGCTGGCTTCTTGAATCTCACAAATAGTAATGTAAGATTAATGATTGTTCGTTTTTCTCTTCTCCAAGATTAATGTAATTACAATTGATATGTTGATGTTGGAAAACGAATAATACATCTGAAATTAAATGATTCTGGTCGTGGTTTAGCTGTTCATCTAACTCTTAATTGCACAAATTGTTGCTGGTATTTTTTTCTAATGCATCCTTTTGCCAAGGCTGATATTTAGAGATGTATTGTGTTACTTTGTAATAATATGGCATGCTATGGGTGAGATAGCAAATGGCAATAGCTTTTGAGAAAGCTGACAATTTACCTACTCTTTCTATACTCACACAGTGCTAGGCGAAATAATAATTTCAAATTACTTCCATCAGAGAATGTAATGTAAAATAAATATGTGTAAATTACGGAAACTTACTTATGGCTTTATGCAGCTATGCTCTTAAAAGTTTAATCCAAACATTTATTTGATTTCAAGCCACTAACGGATATAGCTTTCCAGCTCTTATATGGACTGTCATAATATGGACTGTCAAAATAGAAGCGCACTTTACACTTTAATTTAAAGAATGAAATGGCATTGTTAGATTATGAGCGGTGGTCATCCTATTTGGTGATCAAATTTATAAATAAAGTGCTCTGAAAAAGTCTCTTTCAACTTCTAAGGCAAGCATGGAGCTGTTGATTCTTTGCCATGTGAAATTATGATAGCTTTCATGCATAATTTAGATTATATTTTTTAAAAAATTTCGTCGTAAGTCTCCAGTTGCAATCGGTACAATTCTAAAAATGGTCATCGATTAAGCTCCCTATGAGCGGATAAAGCGTTTTTTAACGATACCAATTCCTCATTTTCCCTTGTTGGAGGAAAAAAATCACTTCTATAGCGGCATTGATGATGTGACCATCATCACAGAAAAAAATTGGATAAATTCTGACGGTTTTAAGTGGAAATTGTTCTATTTCCCCATTAAATGCAATTGAAGAGTACCATTAATCGGTTCCTCGACAATCTAAAAAATGCTATTATCCTCGACAAATATTGATGATCCTCAGCTACCGCTGGCATTTTATTGAAAGGTCGACGAGTGATGGCGTCTCGTCGCGAGCGTAGTAATTGGATGGAAATTAAAACCTCGGTATTGGTCTTTTTATCAGGGCATACGGCCCCAATCGATTAAGTCGTTTGGACGATGTGACTTCAAGTGCACTGCTTCGGCACTAAAATAAGCATCGCGCCTCAGCGGTCGCTGAGAATGTCAATATCGGAGCGAACCCGTTGACGACGCACTCTCAGCGCTGGAACGGCGCTCGCTTCGGAGATCGAGTTCTCGCCCCGGCCCGGGGCACACACCGCCATTCGATCCGGGGGCAGCGGCCCCCCCTGCCCCCCCAACCGCGTGCCTCGTAAGGGGCGATTGCTGCGGCTGCGCACCCCTATACCTCTCCCCTCCCCCCCACTTTGCCTCCCCCCTTACTCCCACCCCCGTATCCAGGGGGGCGGCTCAGTCGCTGGGCGCTCGGCGCGGAGCGAGAGGCTCTCCGACCCACGTCGACCTCACTCCGCCCCCGGAGGACGCCTCAACCTCCCACACACAGTGACCCTGCGCGGCTGCTGCCCTCCGCGTGGAAGGATCTGATGGTGGTTACCCTTTGGAACGCGCCTTTGCGCGATGACGGAGGGCCGCTGGGGGTCCGGAGGGCCTCCGGGGTCACATCGGGACGCCTGGACCGGAGAGGTCTCGTGCTGGGACCGCAGCGCGTGAATTAACGCGCCCGCGCTCACCCCAGCTGCGGCGGCGGCGCCTGTGGCCCGCTAGGCGCCACCGCGAGCGCCCTCCGGATGGGAGCTGTGAAGTGAGGAGAAGTCCCGGAGGATTTTATTTCAGGTGATTTCACTCTCTTTGACGAGTGGGGGGCGAGTAGATAGGGCAGTGATTCCCAACCGCTTACACTTGACACTTCAGGTTACCGGGGAAATAACAATGGGAGATCGGGTTGGTGTGGAGGCCAGAGTACTCGCCTCCTATCCCGAAGGCCAGGGTTCGGATCCCGGCAACGATGAATTTTTGATTGATATTGGAGATAGAAATAACAACACTGCAATTCCACTTATAAATCATATTTAATGCACGACCCGGGTTTAGCCACAGCGTAGCATCATCAGGTCATCTCACCTGATGATGCTACGCTGTGGCTAAACCCGGGTCGTGCATTAAATGTAATTTACATGTGGAATTGCAGTGTTGTTATTTCTATCCCCATGACGGATAAATTCCAACGAGTAACGCCGGAAACTTATATTTTTCATGGATAAACCAGTCCCTACTTGTGTGCCGTGAGGAGAGCACTTGGAGTATAGTACTCCGTACGTCAGATAGGACGTTAAGCCAGTCCCCTTGGCGCCTTTCGTAAAGTGTAGGCGACCTACCCATGCCTAGTTACCCACCTATCCTCTCCGGCACGAATGAACCCATTTGTCGGTCGCCTCCCCAAATATATACTGTCCAAACAGCTTATGATACCAAGAGATTATTACGGGCAAACGAAAATTGTTTAGCGGGTCCAACTTCTGAATTGATTACTCTCTCCCCCGATGGATAGTGAAAGTATTGGTAGTACTTTTTCCAACCTTTGGAGTAATTGCTGTAAAGCGCCGAACATCATTAGTAATGGAGAGGAAAGCCCAATTGGATGATTAAAAAAATTTAAGAAGGGTGATCTAAGATGGTAACTTCAGTCTAGAGGGTGCCGCCTACCTAAAGGGTTGGGAACTACAGAGACAGAGCGATGATTTGTGGGGAGATGTTGGTTTGTTGGCCGCAGGTCCTCGGTTCGAATCCTGGGGATGTATCTTTGGATACATTCCAGCTCGATGCCGTGAGGGAACCACCAGTGGTACAGGTAAAGGCATTGGTCTCTACCCAAGGTGATGAATGAAAGTCACGCTCCGTTTACTGTGGGTGAACTCGCGCCTAAGCGATCAAAGCGAGACTCCGTTTGGCGGTTTTTGCGGTGGTAATGTGAGGAAACGCGTTAAACTGCTTTCTCGACTCTCGGAAATTAACAGGAGAATGTGAGGATCATAAATAAATATTTTTCCTTCCACATAGGGCCGAGGTTTTCCTTTGAATCCTCTCTTGTAAGCCGTAGAGGAGGCAGCGTGACACAGGCCGAACTAAGAGTACCGTTTGGAGAATCAACAAGGACAGATATTTGTTGGGGCTATGTGGTAATAGTTCACAATTCTCATTCTTTCTTAGTCTTTGCATGGGAGGCATGGCAGAAGAGGAGCTAGAAGATTCAAAGGCGGGAATGAGTTTGGAGATTAATTTTGAGAATGCTCAAGCTTCAGTTAGCAGTTAAATTTATAAATTCATTTAAGATGGGAGGAAAGTTGTGCTTCCCGAGGAAGCAGAAGCCTACATTTATACTAATCAGGAGACCATTAATCAATGCACTTTCAGTTCGTTTCTCCAGGTTATGTTTCAGTGAAAAATAAATAAGCTCCAAGGAAAATTATTGTCACATTCGTAGACACGTTGTCGAAGATGCAAGACCGTTACGTAAAGGGTATACAGATATAGTAGCGAAGGTTTTTAGGGAATGCAGATTTCAACGGTTCTGAAAATTAAGCTTTTACGACGAAGGATGAGAAAATATATCCGAGGCCTTTTTATGTGGATTTGGAGGGTGATACATATGTGAATTGAACAGGGAAACGGATATAAAGGTTTATTTATGAACTCAAGAAAAGAGGGGATGAGGTATTTGAATAAAAAATGGACTATAAGGGAAAGGAAGCTATGAGATATAAAGATCGGATGTGAGGGATGACGGAGGCCTCTGCAGTTAGGAAATAGCCCATAAAGACGGAAGCGGGTGCTTTTGTATGTGGGAAAAAAGTGTTCTTATGGCAAAGAATTGAAAAATAATTTAAAAGGAAGAAACTAGGCTGTTTAAATTACAGTTCATTACTTTTAAATGACCCCGAATTGGTCGTGATAAAAATTATTGGAGTTACACGCTTATGAGAACAAAAAGGTGAAAAACCATTCACCTTCCTAGCCGACGATGTGACGATACCGCCAAATATCTAGCCCATTTTACCCCTTGGAAATCAACGGGGTACAATAACGCCTCGGTTTTGTGACTAGTTAAAATGCGGCACGATATTAGGAGGTTCCAGTCACAGTCATAGCTACAATTTTCCATCTGTGGAATTCTTGAAAATAAATCGTTGACGGATAACTTCTTCATCCCATGCAAGCCTGCTTGAAACTGAGGTGAGGTTCTTATTGGTGCCGGGAAATGAGCAGGCGTGATGGTGGCTTGAGTACTGGCGTTCCATCCCGAGAGTCCGAGTTTGAATCCAGGAAGTAGAAGCGATTTTTCATTGGTCACCGTTCATTACTTATGTGCCCCGTGGAGAGCACTTCGTGTTCACTACTCTGTCTGACGGATGGATGTTAAACTGTGGACCTCTGGGCGCCTTATGTTAAGAGTGGACTAATGCCGACGCCAGGTTTCCCTCCACCCTTCCATCGAATCCGAAAAAGCTGCTGCCCTTATCGGATGGCCCAGGTATCCTAAATGGTCTCTCGGTTACCACACCCGGATAACTATTACTTATTGCTCCTCCTGGGGTATGAGTGTCTTGTTTTTCATTAGGGACAAGTTCCGTTCGAATTTGATGCAACGTTAGCAGTTGGAGCACCTAAAAATTGCATCATACTGTTATTTAGTTTTCCTACGCATCTGCAGCACAGCAATTAACAGAATTAGGTCGATCAGTGGCCAAACAACTCGAAGGATTTGGATGGAATCCTCTTGTTCGACTCGAATTGAGGGGAGCGGATGAAGCTCATCGCTTATTCAGCGCAAGGCTTGCTTGGAATTCACTTGGAATCCCGCGTTTCCTTTCGAGAGGTATTCGGAGAATCTCTCCTCGGAGATTTGAGGAGGGAGTGTCTGTGAGGCTTCCTTCGGATCTGAACCCAAGATCCTCTGGTCCGTGGCAAAGTCCTCTATCCCTTGAAATCCAAGCCACGGCAATTTATTGTAGTGTCTTACTTAATTAACCTTGCTAAATTCGCAGGATTCGGGTTGATGTGGTGGTTAGAGTTGCAGCTCCCGAGCTTGAGGGCCCAGGTTCGAATCCCGGCAGTGGCAGAGAAATTTTATAGATATAGCGGCCCCAACTTTAGTGCTCTATGGAGAGCGATTCAAGTTCACTAAGCTGTCCGCCGGAAGGGACGTTAAAACAATGCTACTTTGCCGCCTTCTGCTAAGAGTTATCTAATGCTGACGCCGAGTATCTCTCCACTCTACTTCCATATTCCTGCCTCTACCAAATTATCCACCTATCCGATATAGTCCAAAATATCTTATGTTGGTCACCTCCTCAGAACATCTACTACCTCTCATTGAAATTGTATGTGTTTTGAATAATAGTAATGTAATATTATGTTTAATTACATCAGTGACGCTAATATAGGAATAAATGAATATGAATCATTGTGTATATGAATATTATCAAAATTTGAGCTAAAAATCAATGAAAATCCTTCGTTAAGTCAACGAAAATAAAACTTTATTTCCGACCTGGGTTTTGACAATTCTGCAGTCATTATCTACATAATGCCTGCGGATAATGACGCTAGAATACGACTGAGAGGCTACATATTGACTGGAGAGCAGTCGAATCTCTCGTTGGCGATAAATTTCTATAAAAATGTGGACTTCCTTAAGTTTTTCGTAATAATTGAAATACAGTTTCACAAAGAAACACCCGAGGCCATGAAGTTTAAATATGAGCAGTTACAATAACGTGATGAACACTCGATTTCTCTACAAGTGGCAGTGATGATTCCTGAAAGTAACTATCGATACTTTAAACAGGCATAACACTTAAGAAAAAATGTAAAACAAAATCCTGACTGCGACTGGATGTCATCTTGGTGGGTTGGGTTGGTGTAGCGGTTAGAGTACTGTCATTCTGTTCCTTTGAACCTTTGCTTTTACTTTTGCACCTTTTGTTCACAGAAGGCTTACTTCTAAGTCAGGATTCTCTCCACCCATCGTAGTCTACTGAGTGACCTGCAAGTCGCCTTGAGGTTGTGAGGTATTGGGGTAATCATATCCAAACATTACTACTACTTCCAGTTCCAACTGATTACATTCAGTATTTTTCCACGTAAAATGAGAAATGCGTTAGTGTGTAAATAAAGGATCTATCATCATCTTGAGTCAACAATCCTACGATTAATTTTGACGCAGCTCTCCACTGGATTCTTCTATTGGCTAACCCCTTTATATTAACATAATTCTTCTATCTCATATCCTTGTTCCACTTACTACTTGTTCCATATATCTCATCAGGGCATCATGTCTCAAGATATGGCCGATTAAGTTGCCCCTTCTTTCCAATGTTTTCAGCAGGCTTCTCTTTTCTCCTACTCTTATTAGCACTTCTTTGTTAGTCATTCGGTTGATCCATTTTATCTTCATCAATTTTCTTAAGCACCACTTTTGAATCCTTCCAGCCTTGACTTCTGCTGCTGGTATTGCCCATGCCTAACTTGAATAAAGAAGAGTGCTCCAGATGTATGTTCTGATGAATTATTTCCGTAAAATAAATGATTGATATCTACGAATGAATAATTTGTTCGTGATGATAAAGTATTTTTTTTAGATTGTTTAAGAGTCTATTAGACATGCTAAGGGAACCGTACTAGGTAGTAGATTTAGGTTTTAAGGTGCTCCAAACTCCAAGATTAAACTGCACCCTGTCAGTTCTACGCCTAATCCAGCCAAAGAGACATGCTCAAGGCGAGATTCGAACTACGGATTTTGAGGACGGCGCATTACCGACCTAACTACCGCGGCTGTTGGCAGCTCTTCCTTCGCCACCCACAGTCAACACGGAACTAAGTTTCGTTACTCGGAAAGGTTTTTAGGTCTGTAGAACTGTAAAATATTTCGGAAACCGCAAAACGTCATTTGGAGCAGGATATCCGATCTTATTCAGAATACGGTAGTTGCCTCATGTCCCGCTGAGCTCTCGCCCATCGAGACTTCCTGTGGACACATCCCAGTCGGACAGTGTCACCGCTACTCCGCCCTCTCTCGTCATCGGAAGGCGTGATTGTCACAACTTCAGCGACTTGTTAATTAACATACCTGCGGCATCGTAGAAGTGCACGATCGAGAGGATAGTATGGGCAGAGAAGAACACGTGCGAAGAATTTTTAGTTAAGGTGGAAGATGAGAGGAAGTTTTCGGAGGAAAATCTCTAGACGCCGAAGAAATTGATGGAGTATTGGTAAGCAAAGTCTTTCTAACCATTTTGATTGAAGGGGCAATAGGGGCAGAGGAAATGAATAGCTATATTGAACAGGAATTGAATGTTCGTAGTAGTTTTGGGTTTTAGTTGCTCCAACGACTGAGGCTGTGTTGCCTAATCCAAGATCTTAATCCTAGGAGTCCTAGGACAAGCACAACATCCATGCCCAGAGGAGTTGTGTTTGAAACTGTCAGGAATATCTCGAATTGGTAACCAGGGGGCATGTGGTACAAACATGGATGGTTCGCAAACGCGGTGTGATTGAATTGCTAACAAAAATCTCACTAATTGTTGTCTCTTGAGTTTTATTTCTTGCGGGGACGCTGTGCTCGATACGGATGAGAAAAGCTTCCAAAACCAATCAGTGAGATTGTAATGAGTGATTCAAGCAATGTAAATTCGTAAACCATTCATGCTTTTACCGCGTGGCTCCTTGGTTACCTGTTCGAGATAATCCCGATGGTTTCAAACACATCCCCCCTGGGGGGTTGGGTTTCAAACACATCCCCCCTGCGGGGTTGTGTTTGAAACCATCGGGATTTGAAACGAGTTTGTCGGGTTTGAAACCATCGAACTAATCGGGGGTTTGAACCGTTTTTTTAATCTCGAATAGGAAACCAAAGAGTCAAGTGGTACAAGCACGAATGGTTTGCAAATTTAGTGTGTTTGAATCGCTCGTTACAATATCATTAATTGTTTTCACTTAATTTTTTCTCATCTGTCTCGACAATAGAGCCCCAAGATGAGATAAAACAGAAGTGTAAGCAATGAATGAGGTTGTAATCATCGGTTTTAACACACCAAATTTGCGAACCATTCGTGTTTGTACCACGTGACTCCTTGGTCACCTGTTTGAGATAATCCTGACGGTTTCAAATACATCCCCCCTGGGCAGGATTCAAACCCGCGGTCCTTGGGTTGCTAGGGTAGCGCATTACCCGGCTACCACTTTAGTGAAGGGAATTAGTACGGTAAGGTGACTGGAGTGGCTAAGTGGCAAGGCGGGGTTAGATCAGGCAGTAACTGTCCATGAATCTGTTGATAGAACAATTACGGTGATCCATCTTTTATTCCTAAAAACAGGTAGACAAACGAACTTGATATTTTGTATGATTTAAATTATTTACCGTACTCTTTGACGTTGGAACTTGGAAAGAACTTTTATTCAGTTACGATATTTACTATATATTTTCTGAAAAATGAAAAACCAAAGGAGAATTCATGGGAAAACAAGAAATATTGCAGGTTTACACAAGGAAAAAAAGAATGTATATGAACAATATCAACTCCAAACTCAGAATTTTGGTGAGAATTGCTTAATACGATTTTGTATACGGAGAAATAACCAGAAATGCGGACTCTTTCATGTGACCTTTAGAATACTTGTTCTTTTTGTCATGGCTGCGTGCTAAAGCGATCATTGATCCCTATGTCGCGGTTCTGGCGTAGTAGAAAATAAGCATATTGAACACCTGGCTCAATTTTTTTCCTCAGGGTTATCACACTGGGACCTCATCCGAAATATCTGATACTAAAAATGGCTGTGTTAGAGCAAAGGAATCTTAAATACGGGCTTTAACAAAAGAGTAAAAAATTCATTTTATTTCCCTCTGGTCAGGCCTCATATCGCGTTCGGAGCGGATATTGAGGTTTTAGCAAAGAATATTTTACTACGGGAACTGAATGAGTCACAAAGGAAAGCGGTGCGTTCCGTGAAAAAAACCGATCGAGCGTTCAGTTGGCTGTTTGAAGTCTTTGGAGACTCAAAGGTTACACGCATGATTTATGTTATTAGATAACACGATAGGTGCTCGTCTGGGCTTTTTATTATTAATTGATTAATTAGAATGAATGTTGAATGTGCCTTCTTATTTTTGCTTCTCTTTATATAAATCATTCCCATCGTTGTGTTTACATTGTTTATGTTAAGAGATCATAGTTAAAATAATTTTTATTGCACGTTTACTTTTATCGGCCACTTTAGTATGGTGTAAAAAAGCAAAGTAATCACATTTTCGCGTCATATTTGACCCTTCAGATAACCTGGGGTGTTGTGCCACGTTTGAGCCTTTCATCGGGCATTTTCTTACTTCCGAGACACCTTCTTCTGTAGATTTTTAGTAGGTACTATTCTCTCTTTTCTCCCCGCGCATCTATCTCCGAGCAGTTTAATTAGAAATCTATCAATAACCTTTATCTCTCTGGATCTTAGGCGGTGAAATACTGCTTCGTTGTATGCAGCAAGTTTTCGTTCCATCTTACTCCATACTACAATTAATTTTGAGCCCCCATATTTTCTTTGACTGTATGTAATATTGAACTCAGTTCTCTGCCCTTCTTACAGTCCCCATCTCCTTCTTTCCCTATCCTGCGGAAGTATTCTCTACTATCTCCATGTGTCGTTAGGATCTGAGCTAGTGTGCAAGCATGTGGAACCTGCACCTCGCCCTTACTTTCAGCTGTGTGGCATATTAGAAATGATATTTTTATCTTATAGAGGGTTTCTGAATTATCATCCCAGCTGATTTAAGTTATTCTTTGAATTTTTCTTTTGAAAGTTCTGATCTTGTGGTAATCACCTGGTGTCATTTCATGCCCTATTCTCCAGCATTTTTCCCTATATTCAATTTCTCTCTCAAGTCGTTGTTAGATAATGTCAAACTTTGCTATTTCGCGCGTATTCCCTCTTTATTCGTATTTCTTCATACCCTTTGCCTCTTTCACTCTTTTCACGATCAGCAACCCCTCTGCCTCATGACTAACAGGTAACCTATTGTCTGATGGTTGAATTTAGTTCCGTCCAACTGATAGTTAGGTACAGATATGTGACCAAGTTAGGTAATGGTATTGATTTATTATGCTTGAAGTAAGAACTTTTGTCAAGAAGTTTTGTCAATATTTCTTAAGTAACTACCTGTAATGATAGGTATATCTCGTATTTACATGAGGAAAAAATGCAATATTAGCGTATTCGGAGTAGAGGATTTTTATGGAGAATAAGAAGGAAATTCACCGAATTTACTCGATTGGTCAAAGGGACATAAAAAGAAGCAACATATTATTAGGCAAATAAAATTGATAATAATTTGAATAAGGAACTTATATCAATTTCTTTCTCATAAATCAGATATTGTGAGCTCGTGATTACGGTTTGACTGTAGAATTACTCAAGTAATTCCTGAGTATATACCCTTATGCTACCGCAAAAGGATTTTCTAATCAATTTTAGGAAAGTTATCAAATGTGTGATAAAACGAAGATCAACGCATTGGATTGAAACACTCAATACGTGAGAACCGTAGATCTTCGCTGCAGTATTTTCATTCCTAAATTGTCATAAACCAATTTTCCCCATTTACCGAAAAATGTAATTTGATCCCCCGAAAATATCCGGTTTTCCTCGATAATGGCTCAATTCCTTTCTCTGGGCGCTCGTAAAATCGGATAGCATTTTTCGACGTCATCCCAGAGAGCATGCCAGCTTCTGCCAAGGATAATCGAACGGGATGACTAGACTTGATCGGTGAAAATTTATTTGGTGACGTAAAGGCTGGCAAGTTGTAATGCCAGAGTTTTGTTTTAGTCAGTCGGGGAAGGCCACCGCCTACTAAGTACATTTAGAATGGAGGGGTACTTGGGCAGTAGTAGATATATTTCAGGGAACGAAGGAAGGGTGGAGTAAAACTCGGCACAGATACTAGCCTGGTCTTAACGAAAGGCGCCAAGGGGTCAACGACTTAACGTCCTATCGGACTAACACAGTACTGAACTTGAAGTGATCTCCACACAACACTCAAGTAGAGACGGGATATATTAATAATCTCTGCCTCTGCGGGGATTCTAACCCTTGCTTTAGGGGTGGGGGTTCAGTACTGTAGCCGAAGCACAACCTCGATCTCCTTTTGTGATGCTAGAGTATTGCTATATACCCATAGGGCAGTAGAAAGAGTAGACAACAGACAAATGAGGGTAAGTGGATCTCATAAGAAATGACTAATAGTTTTAGGAAGGTATAGAGATGAAATTATTGAATCCCACTTGGAATTAAGCTTAAAAAATGAAATCGTAATATTGAGAAAGGAACTGTGATGGCGAAGGTAGAATGATGGACAGGTCAGGGGACAGAATATATATGAGATAAAGAGAAATATGTGGTTTTAACTCCACGATTATGATGTCATCGAGAAGTGAAAATAACCTGTCCTTTGAGAGCAAAACACGGAAGTATTGCAGCGAACCGGAAGAAGTGCAGGCTGGCTGGTAAGAAGTGTGTGGAAGTACGTAGTCATAAGGATAAGAAGAACATATTCGGAGTCTTTGGGAAGGAGATCGCAGTGGATCAGGATTATCTATACTAAAGAATATTAGACAGTACTAATGACAATGTAGGTGAGGAAAGCCGAAGGATAATATAGTGACCATGATTTTTACTGTCAGTTATTAAATAGTACTCAGAGATGCATGCTTAAGATCAATTAAATGATATTTAAAGCCAATTAATAAAGTCGAAACGATAAATGAATGAAGGAATACTCCAAAGTGGTAGAACGTGAAGATTAAGTACAACTTGATTCACAATAGGTCCACAGAAACATGGAAAATTTAAAATCATTATATTAGTGGTTTAAAAAGACGTGGAAAGATTTATACGGTGTTGGTCAGTGTGTTTATGGAGATTAGGACAACTTGTGATGATATTAAGGCATTAGCATTATTAGGAGTGAAGTTAATTCACCAATTGAAGTCTGAGTTTTGGGCATGGATCTGGGCGCATAATTACGAATGTGGGAAGAGAGATTCCTCAAAATATTTGGGGAATTGGGAAATGCTGGGATGAAGATGGGGTTTAGTATCATAGGAGTCAGTGAAATAATGCGATCCTGAACAGACGGCTTGGGATCAACAGTTACTGACAGCCACACTTATATGAAGGCAGGAACCAGAAGGAATATGCCGAGTAACCTTGCGCAAGCAGCAGAAACCCCTACTACACGAAGAATGATTGAAAACTAGACAGATGTGGATGAATACGACCATCTTCGTCGTAAAAATAAGTTAAAAATCCAAAGATTGGATTAACGCAGCTCTGCTCTCGATTCTCGTATCAGATAACCTCTTTGTACTAATATAATTCATCACATCCTTTACTACTTGCTCCATATTACTCATACGAGGTCTGTCGCTGACATTCTTTCCTTTAATTTTTCCAACACGATCATAGTACATATTAATCAGCCCGAAAATGTGGAAAATCACAAGTAGATTGCGTACCGGAAGAACCCCTTTAATTTACGTCTAAACGTGAGAGTGCAAAGGGCGACCATTGTATGAATAAGGAAGTAGTGTTTATCATACTTCTGGAAGGACTTTCGTTATAACATCAATTGAGGGTGGGAAGAAGTCAAGACTAGGTAGGGTCTTCCAAGTGCATTATGGCTTTATGCCAGGTGGGGATGGTGGATGCATCAACTGTGTGTACTTTATCCAGAGCTTAAGAAATGAGTGGAAGATTGTATCATGCGTTTGTTGATTTAGAAAAGGTATATCGCTCAGCAAACAGGAGGAAGTTGAGGTTTTCATGTGATTATGGAGTGAATGAACAGCTGTTGAGCGCCGTATGTTGTTAGTAGGCAATATATGATGAAAGTGAGAAAAGTGCTAATGTGAAGTATTCTGTGTGAATGAGGGTGCTAAGAAAATGTCTGTTTTGTCAAGAAGGTTGTCAATGTTTTTGTGAATTGGAAATTTCCCGAAGGTGTCTATTTTGTCAAGAAGGTTGTCAATTTTTTTGTGACGAAGAAATTTCCGTTTTATCAGGTGGAGAAGAGAATAAAATTTCTTCCAGTAGTTTCAAAAGTAGTTTTGTTATCAGCATTCCATATTGGAACTGTCTGTCAGGTAGAGCAACAAAATTCTGGCCCTTATTCTTTCTTATTCACTTTGAATTGTAACCTTGTAATTTATTTCGCACTATAATGAATATCGGATCATTAAATAGAAGCCAAGGTGATGGCCAAGTTGGACCCAGAATTTGGGAACCCCTGTTTTAGGGATTGAATTCTTTGCCCTGATTTTTATTCTTTCGGGATTAACAATTATTGTGAAGGTAATATTATTTTTGAATGTACAATTCTTTTGTCACAATTACTGGCTTTTATTGATTGACATCCTATTATGAGTCATAAAAATATAACAAATTTAAAGAAAATTATTCACTCTAATTAAAGATTACATACATGTACCCTACAAGTACTTTGAGGAACCTATATTTTGCTTGCGAACCTGACTGTGCACTGCGTTATGATGACACGTAGCCAACGGAATCACAGAATGAGCGCAACGAGAAATTTTGAGTTTAAGAAGCAAACATACCGATTTTTCACGGGATTATGAGTTAAAAATTTGCATTGCTGTTTCTAAATGCATTGCGTCATCAACTGATTAGACGTAATTCGATTAATTTATGATTCCTCGCGTTTATTATTTATTCAGAGTTACTGCATCAACCAGTGGCGTACGCAGGATTTCCTTCCGGGGTATTTATGTGCATCATCATAAAATGATATTTAGATTATTATTCAATGAAACAGTAATTAAATTAACATTCTCTTCTCGTGAAGACAATTCACAAGCCTAATAAGAAAAATTCTAAACGCTAGTGAAAAATATAAAAAAATAAGTAAATTATGGGAATGTTTTTGGGGTGTTTGAACTCTAAAACGGTTGTAAGTACGCCACTGGTATCAAGTTTTAACATGCAACTAGTCTCATTTTAGGATATATCAAGCCAGCCGCGTGAACGGTGGTGAAATTCACAATAATTACCATGCGAAATAATTCACCTGAACAGGGAATCGAACCACGGACCTTTGGCTATCTGGGCCGCAGCGCAGACCACTACGCTACACAGGATCCCTAATTCGCATGGCAATTTTATCGAGGTTAGGGGTACTAGATGTTGAGGCCTCGCGGTCCATCAAGGTTGGCAACGCAAGGGAGAAAGAGCTTCAAAGAAGCCACGACCAAAGGTGAACCCCATCCAGCGCTAAAGCCGCGCTTGGCGGTAAATGTAGGATATTTTAAGCCTGCCGCGTGAACGGCGGTGAAATTCACAATAATTGCCATGCAAAAAATTCACCTGGACCGGGAATCGAACCTCGGACCTTTGGCTTTCCGGGCTCCCATCAATCCATCCATGTGTGGATGGACAACCCTAAGATTGGTTTGGCGCAGCTCTCCTCTCGATTCTTCTAATAACTAACCTCTTCATGCAGTTCCTCTCTCTAACCCCCTTCTGTACTTTCTCCGTATAGGTACTTCATACGAGGCCTTCTTTTATTGTTCCTCACATTTACTTTTCCTCAGCGAATTAGTGCACTACGTAATTATGTTTTAAGATGATTAGCTCCATGATCCCTTATGGTGCGACCTGCTACGGCCGCGAATACTCGGACGGCAAGAGGCTACACGCAGCTGCTCCCGAAAGATACTTATGCAGATCATCCTCGCTGCGAAAACCTACGTACGGCCGATTAAGTTGCTCCGCATTCTTTTCAAGTTTTCATCAGACTTTTCTATTCTCTCATGTCGTTTAGGTTGTTTGATATTTGGTCGATCCATTTTATCTCTATCATTCTTCTGTGGCAACTCCCTTTGAATGCTTCCAGTCTTAATTTTTCGGCGGTTGTAATTATCCATGCCTTGTTGCCAAGAAAGAAGCATTCTTCAGATGAAAGTTCTAACGATGTTTTTCCCTACCTCCGAGCCTTTGTTTTTAGCTGTAATTAAATTCTTTTACCGGTAGAATATCCTTTTCAACTGGGCTATTTTACTGACCATTTCTTACTTCGTACATTGCTGGTTACTCTGCTTCACAGATAACGTTACTCTTATTTTCTTTTGAAGCTTTTGTTACCCCAGCTTAATATTGGCCCTGGACTCTTCTCTTCTACTCCATACCATTACCATTGTTTCCTTTTTATCGCTTTCAAATGATATCAGGCCAATTCCTCATGTTACCCAGAATCTTTCTGTAATCTCTTTCCGTCTCTGCTATAAATGACCGCTGACATCGGCGAAACGCATGAGTGAATTTAACCCGTGAATATTCACTCCCGAAGCCTTTTCATAGGCTTATTTAATGCCGTTCTCAACGCAGAATTTTAAAATTCCGAATGATAGGGCACAATCTTGTCTTACTCCATTCTTTATTCTCGCTTCTTTTCTACTGGGTACAAATATAACTTCCGAATTTCCGTAAAGGTCATCTACATTGAATTCCAATTGACTTTGTCAAAACTTTCACTACATTTACAAAAGCAATGAACGCCAATTTGTTCTTTTCCATTCTTTTCTCGAAGAGTTGCGTAAGGGCCAAAATTGCTTCTCTCGTATACTTGCTTTTCCTGAATCAGTACTGTTCTTCATCCAGGAACACCTCTGTTTTCGTCATATCCTCCTTTTTGATCCTAGTAAATATCTTTGATGCATGTGTTGCCACGTTTAAATGAAGTCGGACTATACTTAAATATGAAGTTAACTCTTCTATGCTTGCAGTTGTGAACGAATTGCTCCCTGAGGACCACGATTGGGCGTACACTCCGACGTACGGAGTTCTGAATATGAGGTATTCTCCCTACGGACTGAAGTGCAAGGTGCTATTTTAATGGACAGTCTATCACCGGGATTTGGATCATGTTATTAGGATGGAAAGACAAGTATCTAATAGCCAAACCAACCCTGTAATCAGAATGTGTTCTCTAGTACGATTAAACACAACTTTTTGTAAGGAAATATAACTCTAGTTTTGACAGTGGGCTTTCAAATCGACTCTTCCATAAATTTTCAAGGCAATTATAAAGGGTGGATGAATGAGAAGTTGACCTATATCTTCATTTCAGAGTCATCTCATCTTGCGAGGAACAAGAGAGTGAGAATACGAGTCGGACGGCTCAACAAAGCAGATCCCTTTTTGTACTTTTCAATTCAAATTAACCTTTTTAGTTCAGAATGACGGAAGAAACAAATTTTAAAATAGAGTACATTTTAATGACAGATTTCTAAAGAGTAAATGTGCCTTTCTGGAAAATTGTTTGTCGTGCCCTTTCTAATTAACTCTCTCTCGAGTTCGTCCTTCTTCGTAAACCACTAGTCCAGAGGTGTTTCACGCATGAAAACGTGATCCGTGGGATGGTTAGTGAAGATAGCGCAAGGAATGACGTTCCCGTTTCATAGGAAACAGCGACTGAAGGGCGTTTTCAATTAGCAGTTGAACCAGTTTCGTTCTTAAGGGTCGGATTGCCATTGGCCATCGCCAAGTACACGCCATGTCATGGGCCGAAAAAAAGTATCACCTAGTGAATTTTAGTTAAATTAAATGCACAGTATGACCACGAAACATTTGACAAATTCATACATTGTTTCCCACCTTTGGGTTCGCTATTTTTTCACCTTGTCGACCAAAAATGAAACCGACTCACCCTAACCATTTTCACCGCGAAATCATCGGCAGCTACGACGAAATTGACTGAGTGCAGCTTACCATTCAACCACCCTCTCCATGGATTTTTTTTGCTATTATAATATGCGTAGGACAACTAGCGCAATGAACGCCTATCCATCTATAATGATGATATTCACTTCGACTCCTTAAAGTGCATGAAAAGGAAGACATTCAGATTGCATTCCGAGTTTAAATCGATCTCAAAGATTCATTTAATCCATATCTAACAATAACTTGTACATTTAACTTTACTGAACTACCTTTTTTGTCAATTTTCATCCATACAGCTGGATATCGACTCTCATCCGAGTGCTACCAATATGTGGATGACACTAACTGTCCTTTTACGAATTCCCTCGGTACCTATTTGCAGCACTCCTTCATGTCTGCCTTGTATTTCTTAGTTAAGGCATTATCCATGCCTCTCGGGAATACCATGCAGTGACCACCTGTTCAGGACGAAATAGAGAAATTATTGTTGCTTACCTTATCCTTGTCACCAAACTTAATTTCCGTTGCCCTCCTCACATCAGTGCCGAGTGAGGGCAAGGTCGGACACGTCGCGTCAACCCTTGACGGGTCTCCTGAATGCTGCAATGCCCGTTCGCCGCAAGGCCCAGGGGGTCCTTCCCCTATCACAGCTGGGGGTCCTCTGGGTCTTCCTCTTTCGCGGTCCTAGGCGCCTCCTCGCCTCTCTCTGGCGCCAGCGCCTACTTGCGAGTCACTGCCGCCCCCGTCTCCCGCGGCTCTAGTTGCTGGCGAGGGGTTATCGTTCATTTCCCGCTCTCCTCCACCCCCTGTCTCCACTCCTTCCACCCTCCCCGCTCCAGATGTGACTGCTCGATTCACGGACATGAATATTGCATATCGATGTTTCCTAAGTATCGCGAAAACTCCGATATGATGCCTGATACTATATCGAACACTCAATAATGTCGCGTTTCGCGTGATATCCATCGCTATCAAACGCCCATTTATCGAATTGATTGGGGTCTCCATATCTACATCTGCGTAATACCCCTGCGAGCCACCGCGAGGGTGCGTGGCATCGCATTGTGTCGTCGTATTAATGGGAAAATCGCTTACCGTCGTGACTCAACCTCCTGGTATCTCAAGAAATGTATGTGGCCATTCACCCACTTAGGGAGCTCACAGTATTTTTAGCCCCTCCACCCATTAAGATTTTAGTAAACCATATGGTACCCCCTATTCATTGTAATAAAAAAGTAATTTTTAACATTCAAATTCAAAATAACTGACTTCGGCGAGATGTAGTGGAATCTATCATGATTATAACCAGCAAGATAGCACTATTCCACAGTTCACTATCCGTACTACGCGTGTCAGCCATCACCTGGTAGATTTTTAGATCATTTATTAGATTTGTTAGATTTGACGTAACTAATGCACTAAATGATCAGGTAGATCCTTAAGATCATTAGTTACATCAGATCTACCCGATGGTAACTACCTGATGATGACATCCATCGTTGAAACCTTGGTCGTCCTGTATGTCAATAAATGTGTGGAATTACAAAGTTATTGTTTCCATTTGAAGATACGTAGCTAATTCTAAGAAATGACGCTTGGTACGATAAATAACAATGTTTTTTTTTAGTCTATTATACATCTTTATGATCCTTCGCAATTCTATATCATATAGTTGCACGTGTCTGGTGTTTGCCGAACTAAAACAATTTTTTTTCTAATACGCGGTAACATCTATTTTTTCCTGACCGTAGAACACGTGTAGTGATGAAGTCATCCTATACAAGTGCCCTACATAAATGAATGATGGCGATTCACTTTTGGAGCTAGATTCATTTTCCCCCCGACTAATCATGTTCCGAGCGTTGCACGTGTTGACTCAATGCATTGGTGCAAGAGTCGCTCTTATCCTCTAATAGTGGCATTTTGGGAATTGTATGGCAAGGCACACAGGTAACCATTTGATTACGATTCACTAAAGGCATCTACATCTACATAATAGATGAAGCCACCATAAAGGAGTGTGGTAGGGGATAAATTCATACCAAACATGCATTATAAGTCATGCATATAAAATTATTAGTAACAATATACTAGTCTGAACTTCACAATTTAAAAAAGATAAAAATAGCAAAGACATGCAAGATGATGCTGTTAGTTGGGTTAGCTTGAAGTTCTTATACCCACAAGCAACTACCAACACCTATCCTTGATACACTCTTATGTATGCCATGGATATACTTACAGCTATTCTTATCCCTGATTGCAATGGCGTAATACCTAATTGTAATTGTAAGGCGATGGTGTAGCATGTCTTTGGGTTTCTATAGTCAATGATAGTGGCGTGCAGTGCTCCCCTCCTTTACCAAGTTTCATTTAAAAATACGCATTCACAGTGCATAATCTAGGTGAGGAAGGCTAAAAAACGAATTGTATCCTATGCTTGGAAGATTGACGAGAATGGAAAAAAAGAATATAAAAATCCGACGAATACTGATTAACGTTCATCAGATTCAGATGTTCCGGGTTCGATTCCGAGATAGTTCTTTGAACGCGTCAGTTTACACCATTAGTTTTCACTACAGATTTACAGTTTACACTACACATCTAGGAAGTTAGTTTACAAGTAAACTAACTTTCTGGATACCCATCAGTTAACCAGAGAACCACAGGTGAAAGGAAATGGACCCCTACTCTGATGTTTGTACATTTCGAACGCAGTGGGACACTGTGGATGATAAGCTTGTAGAAGAACTTGAATGGAAATCACTTAAAGATCCTGTAATATGGATTAAATCCGTAAGAGGTATTTTATTTTCCAAGGACGTCCCGCACATTCCTAAAACTCGTTCATGAGTCGATAGACTACACTATAAACATGAAATCAAGGAGACGTATAGCCGAACAAACTGGTTTTATGATTATATTTTTACAAGTGAGTGATTATAGCTCTTTGGATGCAAGGAACTGGAACTGAGTTAGAAAGTGTAGAGACTTAGTCTGTTGAGTATTAGGGTAACATTTTTTTTCTCAAAACTGTAATGAAAGGAGGTGGAAGTAAAGACAGAATAATCCGCGTGCACCGTTTCTTTAGGGACCGTCCATGTTTAACATAACGCTAAAGGGTGAGGGGGAGGGGATAACAGTCTGGCCAACTGCTATAATTCATAGGGAGGGGGTTTATCCTTTCATGGGAGAAAATTGTAATGATGATACAAAAAATGATCATTATGTGCCGCTCTGTATAGTACGTATCTTATTTTAAAAAATGTCTGTTTGTTAATATCCTGGGCACATGCATACGACTCTTTTATATTTTTTTATTAGAACAAACTGTTTTATAATAAAACTGGCGCCTGTTGACAAAATCTTAGGGGACTTCAATGGTTGAAAATATGTACGACAATAAGTTAATACTAATTCCCTCAATGTGAAAATCCATTCTGTGTTAATATAGTAGTTATCTTCATCTATAAAAAATAATTAGTGAATAAATAACAGCATTAAAAGATAAATAAAGTTTTGCGTAATCGATGTGAAAATTTCTCAAATGAGGCGATTGACCTTCAATTATTACTTATGAAAAAAGTAGTTATCTTTCTCAATAGAAAAGAATTAGTGAATAGGTACATAGCAGTATTGAAGTATTAATTATCTATTTATGTGGAATATTTTTTATTGTTCATAAAAAGAGAGGGTTGAAAGCTTTACTTAAATTTGAGGAAGGGCTCTTAGAGCATGTTACCAAGATTTATAGGAATAGAATGTGGAAGGAGATGAAAAAAGTGAAAAATCAGCATTACGCAATGTATAGGTGACCCCTATTCCGGGCAGGGGAGTTATATACCATCTGTGTGTACGTAATGGAGCACTTAAGAAGTATGCGGAAGAGAACTCGTTTGTTGTTTTAGTAAGTGATTATGGCAGAGTAAACAGGAAGAAGTTCAGGATGTAGGATAGTGAATGAGCAGCTATGGAGCGTTATCGGCACGGGGTATAATTATAGTGGGACACGTGTAAATGGTGAATAGAACTTGAGTGACTTCTTTGAGACGCCAGAGAGTACCTCTTGCATGTTTCTAGAGCTCCACGAATCCTAATTAGAGCGTGCACACGCTGCGAATTCCGATTCGCGACGTGAGAGGTTATACTCGTTCAAATACTCGCTGTCGACGCGCTCCAGAGTTGAGGATACGTTCAAATGTTTGCTACGTTTCCTTACCTCGCTTTGGAGCGAATGGAACGTCCCGAACTGCGCGCATTCCAGTGAATTGAGTGTGTCCACGAACGCGCAAACATTAGGAGATGTTCTCCATTCCCATCAGTAATGGAGAACATCTCCTAGTATTATAAACTAAACTAACACTGTAGAAATTTTGGCTCCATGCAAGTATTTTCCTTTGGATCATATTTTTATTCCCATTTATGCATTTTATTCTAACTCTACTTAATTTCACCATGCTAAAATAACAAGTACTAAGATGTAAATTTACCAGTTCACGGTAATACTAGTCTTAAATGCACGAAATTTGTTTATCGTGTATTAATGACGTACTTGATGCGAAATTTTCTCACAAAAACGGCGCCTTTCGTTAAATGTAGGATAATAGCACGTCGGGTTTCTCTCCCTCCTTCCTCCGTCCCCTAAAAAATTCCTAATCCTGCTCAGTCACTCGCCTATCCTAAATGGCGCAAATGACCTTAGCTTGGGTTGGATGGCAGAAGGGACAGTTTTTTCTCAGTCTCACCCTAATTAAGACGTATTCTCTGCTGAAAAATTCCGTAAATATTTTCTGTAGAGCGTAAGGAATTGTGCAGTACTTCTGTAGAAACAGTTCCCTCTTTACGGAGTTTTACAGAATAAATTCAAAAGAGAAGAGAGACTTTAGTGGAAAGTTGTGATGTCGTACTGTTTCAACGGAATCCTACGGAAATTTTTCCGAGGTTAAGTTCTAAATTCTGTGGGTTGTGCGGAAGCCCGGGATGTTTCTGCCGAATATCTTCCCGTCATCCATCTTGACCAATTCCTAAGGAACCAATCGAACGGTCAGAAAAGCATGTAATGAAGATCAGATGTTAAGTGTCGGGGCATTTACGATCTACGTTAAATGGTGAAATAGTCATGCATTTGGAATCGCATATCATACTGAAGTAAAATAATTATGCAGTTTTAAATCAATTATGAAATAGAAAATAACCTAAAATTTGAAGTATTAACGACGTTAAAATCCCCAATAATCATGTTTTTTGCTGTATCAAATTCCACGACACAATATGGTACCAGAATTTCAATATTTTACAAAATATAAATACCGTTTTCTCGTGAATCATGTTTTCCTTTATATTACACGGACTATAAACTGTCCGACTTCCTTACAGAGAGTATCCTTTTACGATGGCTGAATTTGCATTTTGATTGTTCTTATTATTAGCTGTAGGTCGCCTCCTCAATAACCACTATTATCTCTAACGGCGACAGTTTACCTGTGATTTTCTACGTCTGTCACAACAGCATGGAATGGGAAGTCTCTGCACTGCCCGCAGAGTAAAGGATTTAACCTTAACAGAAATGCATATTTTCACTCCTCTGAGCAGAATGCATGGCGCGTTCCTCCTTCGATCGTTTGCAGATAGGCTCCCGTTCCTCTAATGTCCGTGTAACACTTTCTACACGCTCCTGGTGAGTTTGCGCACGGCTTTCTCACTAGGTTCCCGCGTTGAATCTTTCGCAAATGGTAGCTGCCGTGATGTGGATGAGGGCATACTCAACCTCCACTCGTGTGTCAGGGAGATCGGAAGAGACGTGATGGGAGTCCAGGAGGGCTCACCTTGTCCAGAGAGTTTATCGCCATCGGATCGTCGCGAAAAAGCAATAAGTGGGTCTGAATATATAAATGTTACGCGCTTAGAGGGTGCAACGTAACGCGCTTGCGTCACGTTACACCCTCATCACTGTCATTGAGAGTTCGTTCATTGGGATAGCCATCCAACTAGACCTCCGGTGGTAGTCCTCGCAAAACAGAAGTCTTTGTCGTCACTGCCCGTGATCATTTTATGGTCCCACCTCATTGGTGAAATTATGGTCCCCATTGGGGAATATGCACGAAATTTGTTCGTCGTGTATTAATGACGTACTTGATGCGAAATTTTCTCACAAATGAAAAAAAAAATATAAGACAAAATTTTCTATGCTAACCTCAAAGGCTATGAAATGCTATTAGAATGTTCCGGAAAATTGACGAAAACCACGTGACCTTAAACGCCTTCTTACGTAACTGCACGGTATAGGCATCATATTGCTACGGAAATAGGCGTATTGCTTTGAGGTTTTTAACCGTTTCTTGATGGAAAACATAACTGAAATGGGATTTAAAAAAGCACAAACTTACAATTTGCCTTTCGTTGACTCCCTAATGGTGGCATTCTTCTTAAAAAAAAACAGCGATTGCTTTGTCATAGAAGAGAATCTTGGAGTAACAACAATTAGGGCACTATCTAGGTATTATGTATACATTTTATGAACGATTTTCTCGTTACGATCCGTACTACTTAAATAAAAAATCGAAATACATTCGTTTATTGCATTAAACAAATGAGATGAATGCAAACGTTTTCACCAAGTAAGCATTGAACAACTTACCTCCACATACAACTGATAAATAATGCCCATAGTGATACCGTGCCGTGACGTCATGCGATGACGTTGTGTTTTTAAGCTGCCAAAAACATACAATTTTTAAAGAGTAATGTCTTTGTACCACAACTTCATTCTTCAGAAAAGTTTCCACCAAGCACATTTTAGCTGATAAATTTCACATTCAAAAAGTTAAGAAAAATAGTGCATGTTCTCCATTATGCATCTACATCTCAACTCCTGGAACCACTACAAGGACGAGTGGCAGGGGGTGGTATGGATAAACAGCCGTGAAAATGAGGTTTGACAAAAAAACGTTGTCAATCGATAACGAAGTATGGTTAACATAAAAAAGAAACCTTGTAAATTTCAATTTTTTAAATTTAAACAAAATTTCGCCAAGTTTAGCCGGAAACCATATAAAAATGTAGTATGTAATCTGTTTTCAAGAATCATTTTTGTTTGCGATTTAGTTGCAGATATTGTGCGTAGGAAAAACGAATCCCTGTATTTCTCTGCTCGATAGTTAATCCATCTTAATCCATCTTTGTCGCTTCTCTCTGTCCTGCTGATGTAGTGTGAGGGTAAACATGTGTTTTTAACGTCAGATTAGAACTCGTGTAACACGAACGTATCCAATAACTTTAACCTTGCGAACAACCTTCCTAGTATCGAGTCTCAATTGACCCCTGGTGCACCAAATCATCCTCTCGGCGAATATAATTCTTTCCGAAAGATCACGGAATTGTTATGAATAAAATAAGTTGTTTTTGTCCGTGAATCTATCCGCAATTAGTGTCATTCACGTCATGGAGGATAGGTGGGCATTTGGAGAAGATTTGGACGTGGTTGGTTGGTTATTCAGGGGAGGCTGCCGACAGCTGAGGTCATTTGCGCCATTTAGAATAGGTAGGTAATTGGGTAATGGTAGGAGTTTTCAGGGAACGGAGGAATGGTGGAGAGAAACCCGGCGTCGGCATTAACCTAAGAAATGCGCCAAGGGGACCACGGCTCAACGTCCCATCGGACGGACGGAGTACTGAACTTGAAATGTTCTCCACTAGGCACTCAAGTGGGGACCGGTTTTCCACTGAAAAATCCGCCACTGCCGGGAATCGAACTCAGGAGATGGGAGGGAGGCCAGTACTCTAGCCACCACACCAAGCCGATTCCCGATTTGGATTTGGGAAGGCGGGAAAGAAATATGGAGTTGGCTTTATCTTGTTTTTAACGAAAGGCGCCTAGAGGCCCATGGTGTCAGGTCCCATCCGACGGACAGGGTACTCAACTCCTCTTCTTTCCCAGCATTCTAGTAGGGGTCAACATTGAGAGTAATAGTAAATGAACTTCAATTATTGTATTAATTCTGATGAGTCAGTGAAGCATTTAAAACGATTGTAGCGCATAATTTATGCTACAATTGTTTGCTAGACAAACATTCTACAAATTTTGAGCAAATATTTTTGGTCACGCGTATAAACAAATCCTATAGAATATAATTATTAATCCTTTTTATGCATGATATTTAATGCATGTTCCGTGCGGATTTACCCCCTCCCACACACCGTTATGGTGGCTTGCAGGTTATCGTGTAGATGCAGATGTAAATAGTGTAAATGACTGAAAAATATTAGACCCTTTTTCATCCGAGCAGACAAGTAAAATAAAGTCTAAATTTTGCTTTTCCCTATCCTATCTCCCCGTTACCTTCGATTAACTATAATGTATTACTGTCCCTTATAGCACAAATCAATCGGCCATCCTCTAAACATGATGAAGGCAATCGTTGAGGGACAAGTAAATGGAATGAATGGACAAGGCGTGATGGCCTGCAAGACAAGACCTTGCATGTGATATATAACGAAAGTAGTGTTGGATGCGAAAGAGAAGATTTGCGTAAATATTAATCGGTTAGCTGATAGGAGAATCGAGTGGAAAACTGCGTCAAACCAATTATTTACCGATGCTGATGGTCGCAATAAAAACTTGACATTTTAGTCAATTCCAGCAATCCAATCCGTAATTTTATTTTTATCATTCATCCCACTTCAGTTTACTGGGTATTTTAAATTTTTTATAGCAAAATTGTTCGTTCTAAATTTAAGCGAAAGATGTAGTCTGTATTAACACGATATGTCTCAAATCTTACTCCTGTCATTTAAAATTAAGGACATCAATCTGAATAGCTCGCGAGTGTTTCTTAAATTTTTATAAAGTGAGAAAATGTTGAAAGGCTGCGCATTGCTTTTTTGATCCGTATTGATGTGGAACTAACCACGGAATGCGTTGTTTCCCTCTCTTCGAGATGACTGTTCGAGGTACCCCGTGACATAGACGGACAGACACTTGCCTACTGCCTGCGGAATTTTGACTATGTACGTACTTTAGAAAGCCTACAAGATAACTTTCTCTCTCGTTTTTTTCACCCAAATACTTTCCATCATCATATCATAACATAACCGAGCAAAGATAACTTCTAATACACCTTCTCATCCTGTCTCGAAGTTCCAGGTTTTATGCTGCGTAGATAAATTCTTGTCTTACACCAACATTGCTGGGAGAATCTTAAGGAGTAGCGTAGGAGACTACCCCGTGCAATGGTGGTGAAAGCTAGAGACAAGAATTCATCTATGCATCAGAAACCCAGAACTTCGGGATAGAATGGAATTTTTTCGCGCTACGGAATTCTACGCTCTAATACCTATCTAAGTTCTAATATCTCTCTTCTATATTTACAGATTATCCTGCTGCCACTTCGGGGGTGTGACAGAGGATGAATCATCTGCAAATATCACCAGGTAAGTGAAACTGAAATATACATTTCTAATAAAAAACATCTTGTGCTAGTTAGACAATATACTGTTTATTAATTCGGGCGCAAGATCGTGCACACCATTAGAAAAAAGAGACGATTTAATGTTCGCAAAAGGAGTGAAATTACAGATTGGCAAGTCAAGACTTTGACTTTTGTTTTATTTAACCTGGGCTAGATGAGGCCCGATGGCCCCCTCTACCCATAGCCCAGGGTTCATTAAAGTACATCGTAAGCGGTTAGGTTTTTGGCATGCAGGACCCAAAATTTTTTTTCGGGTAATATATTTTTGTTATAAAAATGGGCCTGTAATTGACATAACAATAACTGTACGAAGTCAAGAAGGCAATTGGCTACGATTTTGAGGAAATATATCGTAAGCCTGGATAGGGAAAGGGGTATATCATGAAAAAAATACGGAAATACACACTTTTTTGAAAAATCGAAACAATTGGGAATGCATAGAATAAGCAATAGATCCCTTTTAAGTCATTCAATCACTAAAATTCGCAAACAGCTACTTGAATTATATGGTTCATCGTAAAAAGAGCTAGAAGTGACCGAATATCCGGGTTAATAGTTTCTTTAAACAATAAAAGGGCATTATTGCTAGAGAAAGCCAATGTAATGCAAGTATAAATACCTTAACATACGCTGAAGTGGGCGTTTGACTGAATTTACTGTTATCTGCACCATGAATACTACACCATTCATCAAAGACCAAAATTTCACTCTTGAAAGGTAGCTTGCTGCATGAAACACGTTTGGGGCGGAGAAAAAGAGTGTGAGAGACCTCGGGGAAGTAAATGAGTAGAATTCTTTTTTCGAAGTCAAAAAACGTTCACGAGAAATTTTAATTTAATACAAAGTGGGCTGATCACGTCAATTGGGATTCCTAGAAAAAGCATATCTTGAAAACTATGCAATTTGGAATCGGAGAAGACAGCCTCTGAAAAAAATTTCCAAAAAGCCTATGCACATTATTAATTATTATTAATTACATACTTATAAACATAATGCATATGTAACATGTAATTATAATATATAATTATAATTATACATTACATATTAAGTTCCACTCAGTAATAAATAGCGTAGAACCGATTTCGCTAGCTATAGTGTCGTGAGCTTCGATATTCATTCCTATTCTTCGTCGGAACAATACTTGTATTTTAATTGTTCCGTCTAAAAAAACAACAATTAAAATACTTGTATTTTAATTGTTGTTTTTTTAGACGAAGTTAGAAAATAGTTTGTTTTGCTTTCATTAGTATGCATTGGTTCTTCAAAGTCATGCCAAATAACGTTTACTATTTAGATATCGTTTATCCTATGTGTGAATAATATTCATATTAGCGTATTTCATGTGCTTAACGCAAAAAAGTATAGGGGAAAAGTCCTTTCCTGTAGTATAGGTAACCACTGTAATGGCTTTCCCTTATTTGTTACGTGACTGATGCTTATTAAATATTCTTATCTTCAAAAAAAATTATCAGGTGAATAATACACAATACGAGTAACACCTACATAGTGTAATGGATAGCTCTTGACATTAAACAATAATGATAAAATCACATTCAACGGGTTTTTGAGTAAACAATCATCGAAATGCAATGCGCAATACTTAAATGATTGGCATGCGGGTAAACTGGAATTTTCATCCCCTAGAAATTTTATTTTCCTCCCCTCTCGGATAATCGAGTGTCCGCGGGTGAATATACAGAAGGGAAAGCTGATCTGTGGGGAAGGCGTTTGTGTTAGCTAGAGTACCTGCTTCCCGTTCCGATGACCCGGGCTCGACTACCAGTGGCAGAGTTATCTTTTATTGGTACCTCGATTCCTTGTAAGCTTCGTATGCTATGCCTAGGGACAATCCGTTACATAACGTTAAAACCCCTAAGTGGACCCAAAACTAAGATCACTAAACCGTAGATCCCTTGGTGCCGGACGTGAAGATCTGGCTGAATTCGACGCCGATTTTCCCTCCACATTCTTGTTGCTCCCTCTGTTCCCCCGAAAATATTCTACCCCTATCCTTTTGTATATTTTCTGCTTCTACCCAGCATGAGTGGGAAAACGACAAGTGACAATGGCGAAGTGACCGAATGACGAATTTCGTCAAATAGCTTTCAGTGGCGCGGACGGTGACCTCTGGACGCTACAGCTGGGCATACAGGAACGCGGTTATAGATAACGTGTCCGGAAAGTGTCCATCTGCGGGCAAAATGATTCAAAAAAATGACCGAGCTCGTCTCTCATCCCATCGCTGGCCTTCTTTGGGCCTTCACCCACCTGGATCACTGCTTGTCGCCACTTTAACTTATCTGAGACCGGCTCCGGATGGGATGCGTGGGTGGCCCTACGCGCCGGCGCCTGAGGTCGTGTTGGCGCCGGACGGTGCACAGACGGGCGCCGACCGGTCCGGGGCACCTGGGAAAAGCATTCCGGGGTCATCCCAGACACCCAGAGTGAAGGTGACCGTGTGTTGTACAATGTGTGACGTGAGTTTCGCTCCAAGCTACCCTCGGGGTCAGGCTCGAGTGTCGTTAGGCATGCTTTGCAATGAATGGTGCTGAAAGACTTTTAACTATTCAATGATGTGCAAATGACACATTGATTATTGATATTGGACAATATTTATCATAAAAATTAAAATCACTGGTACTGTACTTTCCGGTGAATGTTTTACGGTACGACGCGTTTCTACCTTTGCGTCATTATCGAAATTTTTCGTAGAATGAAACAGTACCAGATATGGACGGTGCAATTGATTTTTGTGTTGCTCTTTAATTTGTTGGAAATGAATTATAACAAAATAGTTACGCATTTAGGACATTTACGATGCCATTTAATCATAAAATATCAGTTGTACACTGCCTGTTTTCGTATTGGTTTTCAGAATTTAGATCATTTTTAATTTGTCCACCGGCAATGTTACCAGCCAACCCACCCGGTGTACATGACGCATTTCATGCATATTATTGTGTGCATAAAGACGGATTATTCTGTTCCGTAATTGATCTTTCTTAGCTTGTTGAAGGATTTGGTGTTTTCCTGCTACATGATATGAGTGAATTTCTTTCGGGTAATCCACCAGGCAAGTGGCATTAAAAATGTATCTACATACCTGGTTGGTTATGCGAGAGAACTTCACTCTTTCTTAGCTAATTTTCATAGTAAATATTCTTATACTTCTTCATACTTCATACTGCTATGGTGACCACACCCTCAACGTCAATCACCGTGAACCATACCCTGCCGAACTTTCTCTCCCGATTTCGCATCCACTTTCCGCCCCGTCATCTCCGGTGTTTTTCCTGGAAATCCGTTTCCACTGAGGCGAAAAGTCACGGATACGGCGATGGCGTGCTTGGTTCGAGTGAAGGAGGGGTAGCGCCGAGTTAGGTAGGAGAAGAGATGGGAGACTGTGAAGTATCGTCCCCGGGATTGGTGATTTCCTGTGAACGCCCTGAACAACTTTGTCTAGAGCACTATTGAGTAGCACAGTTTTTCTGCCAGGATACGGTGTACCTGCGCGGCAGTTTAGGATATGGTCTGCGGCATAAGCACCTTAGCATTAAGAAAGTGCATATGCACTGACGAGAATTTTCGTGTCGCATTTCAAGTTCGAATAAGAATCAAAATTCGGAAAAAGAAGATAAGAAGTTTAGATTATTTTTGGTGGTTTTAAGAATTATCCTGGAAATTATTTTATTTTAATAAGAATATTTATTTTAATATTTATTTAATTAAATTAATTTAATTTACTTATTTAATATCTACTCCATGGTTTATGTACACTCCTGATTTTTCATATAAATTTTCTTACTGTTGTAACTCGTAGAATTATTTTCATTCACAGAAAATTGCCAAGAAATGTTGGTCTAACCATCAATGCAAGTCAACGATTCTAAGACTGGTTTGACGCTGCCCTCCGCTCGATATCAGCTAATCTCTTTATATTCACATAAATATTGTCTCTCAATCCGTAACAACTTATCACACGAGGTCTCCATTTTCATTATTTCCATTTCCTTGTACCTAGACAATTGTCCCCATCTTGCCGTCATGTCTAAAGACTACGAATATGACCGATTTAGTGGTTCCGTCTTGTTCTTAAGGTTTTCGGAAGACTTAATTCTCCTACTCGTTTTAATATTTCTTCGTTAGTCACTTGGTCGATCTATTTGATCTTCATCATTCTACTGCAGTACCACATTTGGTTCCAGACTTGTCTTCTCTACTGCTATCTGAGGTTTTCAAGCCTGTACCCGCACTTAAAGGCTCTTCAGACCGGGAGGAGAGGTACAAGGATAGGAATGGAAGAGTAGGGAGGAAGGATGGAGAGAAACCTTGTGTCGGTATTAGCTGCTCTTACGGAAAGGCTCCAAGGGGGCTACTAAAAACTGTGCTAATCTGTAGTGGTCTGGACAGAGTTGTTCAGGGCGTTAACAGGAAATCATCAACGGATAACATTAAGCCCTACCACATAGGGCTTAACGTCCCATCCGCCTGGCGGATTGTGGAACTCAAATACTGTCTACAAAGCATTCGAGTAGGATCCGGTTTACCTATGAAAAATAACTTCCACAGTGGAACCCGGGTCCTCCAGGTGATAGGACACTACACCAACCCGACCCCCTCTATAACGCATAACGTAACGTATAACGCTATATCGTCTAAACCTTAGTATTCAAAATCAATTTATTTGTAGAAAAATAACCTATTCTGTTTCATCATGATGCATCAAATTAATTGGGGGATCGGGTTGGAGTGGTAGCTAATGGTTTCCCATCCTGATGATCCAGGTTTGAGTCTAGGCAGAGGAAGATACTTCATCGGTATACTGGTCCATAATGAAGTTTATTTTTCTCACTTGGGTGCTGCGTGGAGATCACTCTGAGTGCAGCATTCCGTCCGTCGGATTGGACGTTAAACCGTGGACCCCTAGTCACCTTTCGTTTACATCAGGCTAATCTCAGCGCCGGATTTCACTCAATTTAGGCCCCTTACTGCTGGTACAGCTCACATTACTAATAAACGTGCGGGAGCGTATTTTACTCTCCGTCACTCCGTTCATCAATCGGTGAGCGTTCTCGGCGAGCTGAGAAGACTCAGGGACGAACGCTCTTCCTCAGGTGACCGACCGCCTCGGCGGAACTCGGCCACGAAGCGAGGGCGCTCTGGGGATGGAGAGGGGGAGGGGGGCGAAGAGGGCGGGGGGAGGGTTGAGCGGAACGGCTGCCCTCCCCCCCTCCTCTCACCTCCGAGCGCTCGCCAGTGCACAGTCGGCGCGCGGAAGTCAAGTGAATTGGTCGGAAGGTTGGACGCTCTGCAGAGAGTCATTCACTCACGGTGTTGTTATCGTGTTGTCGGTGAAGCGAGGCTGGAGCCAGCAGGACGTCTTCTAGGAGAGAGTCGAGTCGTCCACGGAGGAGTGAGTCCACCAGAGGGAAGGTGAGGAGCCTGGGGTCAGGTGGCGAGGGTTTCTGGGGTGTGGTGCCGCTGGAACGGCAGCACCGCATTCAAGTCTCCCGGCGTTGTTGACGAGTCCGGCGTTGCTTCGGTTACATCACCGTGGCATGTGTGGAATTCTTCGATCGCGATCGGCGGCACGTCGTCTAGCACGTGACTCGCGGAGAATTCTTGAGACCAACGGATTCCACGCAAATACCGGAACTTTGGAAGCAGTCTGTGGACTGCTCGCGCTGAATTTGTATTGTGTCACGACCTGATTATCTTATTTCCTCCCGTCCCCTCCTTGCGCCGAGGTATATTTTTGATAGAGCTCAGTTTGAAAATGAAAGACAACTCTAATTTTTTCCCGAATGGACTGAAACTGCCTCTCTCAATGTATGATAAAAGTTTAGGCGTCGTTTATTCCGGACGCGTGCAATCAGGCCATCTCGTGTCCTGTAACACCCGCGGCGTTCTTGTTCTCTCTGGATGAACATCTGAGACAATTTCTGCGAATTACAAACGTGATTTAAGGCGAGGCCTTCTCGAGGGGCGGCGCGACTATTTCGCCGCGTCACGTTGCATCTCTCTTTCCTCGGAACTTAACAATTTTCCGTCTGTGATCCCAACATTCGTTCTTCAGCATGTCGCGTGACCAATTTCGAGCTTTTGGATGCTGAGTTAGTATCTGGCGAGTTGTTTTGAGTCGCCGATCCGTCGGCTTCGTTGACAAGCGGTTGGAACGACCGTCCTCGTGCGTTCTTCTGTTGCGGAACTCCTTCTTTGGGCATCGCGGCCGACAGGGCGAGAAAATCAGGATAAATAATGGTGTGTGCGCGGAATGATAATGATTGTCCGTGATCCGCACGAGAGGTAGTGACCAGTGATCTTTCATTTGTGAAGGCGGACTCTTCGTGATGCCTTGCATCGTCTTGACCTTGCCCTATTGTTCTCACATTGTTACTTTCTCCCATCCGGGTGGCGGTGGTAGAAGTAGTAGTAGACTTGGGTTTTAGGTGCTAAGATGGCTGATTTTACAGCGAGGCGTTTAGCATAAGATCATGTCTTTAAGAAAAATAAGACCTCCATGCCGAAGGCTGGGCTAGAACCTGCGACCCCAGGATTGTAAAGTTACAGACTTTGGAAATAATCGCGAATCCTTAGTTCTCATTGCTGCTATTGTTGTCAATATAAGTATACTGTCACTCACCTATAGTAGGTACATTGTTCTCCGTTGCCTTCCCGATGGCTTACTTCACTATCTGAGATATGAGCGCTGGGAAAAATATTGAGAATTGAAGTCTCGTTTTAATTTTCCTAAGCGTAATCAAAAAGTTACGATAACGCGATAGTGTGCGTTAAGAATATCCTTTACCAAACCTTTGATTATCGCGGTCGGATTCTTTAAAGAATATGTTTTTGCACCCGAGCCTTATTCCTCATCTGTGTTTTCAGACCGAGAGGAAAGTTACAAGGGTGGATATGGTAGGGTAAATAGGAAGGGTGGAGGGAAACCCGGCGTCTGCATTAGTCTGCTCTTAACGAAAGTAGCCAAGGGGACCACGGCTTAGCGTCCCTTCCAAATGGACTCTGATGCTTTACCAAAGTACTCAACTAGGGGCCAGTTTACCAATGAAAAATGTGAAATCAAACGTTAACGAACCCACTTTGTGGCGCAATTTCATCATGAAATTTGAAAGGCCTTGTAGTTTTCTACACTTACTGTTTTTATTAACCTCACCGGTTTCAACGTCTCCGCGTCATTGTCAGGAGTACAGTGTACAGATAATGACGCGGATACGTTGAAACCGGTAGAGGTTAATAAAAACAAAAATATGTGGAAAACTACTGTCTTTCAAATTTCCTAATAAAAAAATATCTTCCAATGCCAAGGTACCCTCTGGGTAAGAGGCCAGTACTCTAACACTGCACTAACCCAACCCCCTATGAGGCCTTCTCCAATGTGAAGGTCAATAGCTAAGGAGAACTAATGTCGGGCTCTGTTGAGACATCGTGGGTGAGGTAAGCACAAGGCCGCAGCCTCTTTCTCTCTCTCTCTCCCTCGGGCCCAGAAAGTGAGTGATCCAATCGGGAAATCCCACGGAAAAGTCTGAGCGTGCTGCAAGCCGTGTTGAGATTCCGTCCAGTAACCGTGGCGGAGACACGCAGATGAAACCGCGCGGGTGAGCCGGACTCACCTCACCCGGCCAATTAACAAGTGAGGGATGCGCATTACATTTCCGTTAAGGTGACTGTGTAGGTATTGTTTGCGCCCGAACAGGAAGCTTGAAATCTCCAAGTACAGTTAACTGTTCCTAACCTAGTTGGATAAAGCGGTAATTTAAGGAATTTCGGGGGAAAGGGGCATGTATACCACAGTGTTCAACCCGTAGTTTGGCCTGTTTGGTGAGGGTAGTGTGTATCAAGTACTGAATGCTGAGGCGAAACGGTTTGTGAAGTTCACACATGAGTGTGGGCGGGCCAGTTCCTTTGCCTCTGCCGCCCGTAGTTTCCCAGTTAGGTATGGTATGCATAAAATCACACAGCTCGGGTGTAACTGGATTCGTCCGGGGTCGAACTTGGAACCTCTGGTCAGTGGCTCAACTAACAGGCAGCCACGCCACATGGAAACTGGCAATCGGCACCTAAATCGAAAGAATTACTCTGAGAACTATTTTAATTTGGGAGTGTTACTCTGCTCCCTTTTCGGCCCACTGCTTCCCACGTAGCGAGAAGAGGCGCCCCGCCAGCTTTCCGCATTCGAGCACCGTTATTAATCGCCACCTGCGGAACCGATCCGTTCTCCTCACGAGGTTGTTTCATTCAGTACGGTACACTCTCACCTCCCACGCTCCCTACACGTGCTGAAACACCATGTTTACACTATGCAGTTAAAAACTTGGTGTTGTAAACCCCTCAAGTAAGCAAATAGTGGAATTGTTGGAAATCCGTGGGTTTGGGAATGGTATGCACTGATATCAAAAGAGGGCAGGAAGCTTTTAATTCTAAGCGACCGAGAGTTCGGGATACTGTCCATTTCGGAAATCAGCTGAGAGTTTGTAGGTGGGTCTCCAAATGCCTTTCTTTTGTTATTTACAAGTGTTGCACCCACACGCAGCTATTCAAACTTCCGTTTTCCCACAAACTTCACTCTTTTATAAAATATTTCTATTCACTTCCGGTATATCTTCAAACACCATCCACATTCGCCGCTCCAATGACTCGGCTTATTTGCTTTTTATTCGGTATATGACACAATGATCACTTGTTCTGTTTTTGTGCAGCTGCATAATTTCCGCCCCAGTTCTCGGTAATACAATTCTATAGTAAAATATGACTGTCTCTAGGGTTCTGCGCTATTGAAATGTCTCATATTATTGCTACTGCATAGTAGAATTTGACCCCAAGTTATTTGCTGTGGAACGACAGCCGTGGTAACCGCTATTCAGGATGAAAAAAATCACGATCGCTAATTTTCAGCATTATAATTCGTTTTTAATGAAGTTTTCTTTCGTCATTCGATTTGTTCGAGACTATCTAGTATTAGCCACCGAGCGTGACTACATTTGTAGCATAATGGAACATGACTATTTTCTATTGTGCAAATGAATGTCCTCAACATTGGAATGAAATGTAAAAAAATTGTTAGCGGGATATTCACATATCCCACTGTTTTTAACGCTCTATATGGTTTCATTTTTGAGTGGATTGAATGACATAACTCGTGGAAGTTCTATAAGTTTACGGAGGAATTCTCTGTGTTTTTACACGATTATGTTTACTTCAGAAGTGCATTCACCACCACCGTAGCTGAACATTTTATTTTCATTCTGAGGGACAATGTCATGCATTAGCCTTTAAAATAAATGAGGTTATGCAATTGCGAATATTTTTGTGATACCTAATTATACTTAATTTCTGTGGGCTAGGTTGTACAAACTGGATTTGAAGCTTTGACCATTGACCAGTTGCAGTTACATGAACATTTCAACCTTTGCCTTGGACCATGGGTTTGTTTCCAATTGACGTGCTACTTCTGCGGAAAAATCCTTGTTTTGCTATATATTCCGAATCGGGTAGGTGTGATGCCCAGAGTAATTTTGCAATTTGTCATCATCAGCCTCATATGTCACAAGATTTGGCCGATTAGGTTGTCCCGTATTCCTTTTAAAATATTCAGCAGATTTCCTTTTTCTCTCTCTTATTAGAGCGTCTTCATTTGTTTCTCGGTCCATCCATTTTATCTTCATCATTTTTATGTAACACAACTTTTCTACTGCTTCCAGTCTTGACTGCCAAAGTCAATAGTTTATTCCTTACGCAAACTTGCGAAAACTTTTCTTGTTTTTGAAACTGAATAATTTGTTTTTGTCAAACATAATAATAATGATGCGTTTCCTAGGTTTCCATAATGTAACATATAACCATATCGAAACCTTATTAGTGCACAAGTTATTGCGAAGAAAAATAACGTGTTCTGTTTCCTCATGATGCATCAAATTCATTGGGGTATCGGGTTGGAGTGGTAGCTTCTTGTTTCCCATCCCAATGTCCCGGGTTTGAGTCCATGCTGAAGCAACTTTTTCATCGGTATACTGGTCCATTGTGAAGTTTATTTTTCTTACTTGGGTGCTATGCGGAGAGGACTCTTAGTGCAGCATTCTGTTCTTCGGATGGGACGTTAAATCGTAGACCCCTAGGCGGCTTTCGTTAATTGATGGCTAATGTGGACACCACGTTTCACTTAACCCTTCCTCCGTTCCTTCAAAAATTCCAACCCACATGCAATTATCCACCTATCCTAAATGGCGCGAGTGACTTCAGTCTTTGGTCACCTGGCCCGGATAACTACTACTCAAATTAATGTTAAAGGCCCGGGATGTCTTTTCGCTCCGATATTTCCGTTAAAAAATGACGGTGAGCGTGGTGCCCTAGTAGGTAGAGTATTGGGCTGCTATCAGGAGGTTCGGGGTCCGAATCCCGGCGGAGGACTTTGGACGTGATCCAGAAAACCCCAAGTGAGGTTATATTCTGGTAATACCGCAGGGAAATGAACTGGCCCCCCTATCTTGATGAGTGAGTTTCGCAAGACGCTGGGCTCTGCAGTCATTCAGCTCTACGCTCACCGATCAGACCAACCTTCTGGTTGAACTCAACTTTGACGCAAGCGCCTACGTCATGAAGACGCGTCCGTGGCGCCGGGTGCGTCGCGCGGAGACGGCTGCTGTGGCCGAGTTTACGGCAGCGCCGGTTGAATTTCGGGACGCACCCGTGCGTGGCATGTGGGAATGGTCGGTCCTTTCCCGTTATCGAAGGGGGAATGATATCGCTGGCCGCCAGTCCTTCCGCCGTCGAAGACGTCGTCGTCGCCGGCGGTCAGCGGCCGTCTTTTTCCCGTGTTGAGGACGAGTCTCTCACCCTCCCTCCCCGCTTCTCTCATCATCCCTCTCCCCCTCCTTGCAACCAACCCTTCTCCCCCCCTCCCACTAGCGCTCTTGACCCGCTTCCTCGGGGGTTGGAGGATCAGGAGGGGGGAGAAATGGAAGTCGTGTCAGTTTTTTCACGCTCGCCCCGCTGGTCAGGAAAAAAGCGTCCTCCGCGTGTTTACGCAAACGGAATATGGAGTCGACGCGCTACTTTTTTTCTCCGCAAATCACGCCCGGAATTCCGATGGCCCGAGCACAATGATCGGCTTGACGTAAGCAAAAGATTTGAGGCGTCGCGAAAAAACGTTATTTTTTGAAAGACAAGTACAATTTACTATTTTGGAATGAAAAATACTGGTATACTAAATATATTTAATGAAAAACCTACCATGGTTTCAGAGTCCAGTGCCATTTATACTTTGTAAAAGATATCTATGGTCCGTTTTCCCTGGAATACGTGGAGTGTCACCACTGTTTTCCAGTCCAAAATAAGTAATGTACAAAACTCTCACAAAGAGACGCCTGAGAATTTACCGTATTCACTGTTACGAGATGCGGATATTATGGTTTAAAGATTTTGTAATCAAATTCAATGAGACGTCTTCTTAAGAGTTATGAAAGCAAATTTTAGTTACCGCGGGAATGGATTGCGTCATATTGGTGGAAATTCAGTTGGCCGACAAAGAGCAATTTTGTTGTTGTCTAAATATTTCGTCTTCCTTTTATTCGCAGTTTCCCAACGCATTCCGTTTTTCAACTGCTGTGTCATTCTTGCTGTCATTATCAATGTTCTTGAATTGTGTCCGTTGGCATTTCCATTCCTTTAAATGGAAGTTTAATCCTCATGGTCTACATCTACATAATCTAGTAGTCTACATAGTCTACTGAGACTCTTCCCTATTCTACCTGTACCATGGTATGAGTCAAGTTCTACCTAAATCCTGGAGATGCTTAGCTTCCGAGTTGGTTAAGAATCGTAGAACGTGATAGCCAATTTCCTTAGGAATTCGTCTATTGTCTCTGGGCCGGCTTGAGCATGCATAATAGATCTCTGGCAGTCCAAACCGAGATCTAATTTGATCACTGACTTCAATTTTTCCGTGATCTACACTTGAGAGCGCTCTTTCACACACTTCTTATCTGAGTTGTTGCTGCGTGTTACATGATTGGACCTGTAAAGAGGATTCTTCGTCCGTGGTATAACTTTGGGTAACGGAAGAATTGAGGCGAGCTGAAACCTTCCAAGCACAAAAATATATTTATATCCCTCGACTGGCCTACGTCTTTGGTGGATCACTTTTACAGCTATACGTCTCCCAGCCTATCGTCCGAGGAACACTGATTTCGTAACGGCTCCAATGAGAAGGAGTTAATTCCTCATTTGATGGAGCCTTCGCAGTCCGAAGAAACGCGGAGGCAGACGAACTGGCCGCGAGAGAGAGGATAGAGAGGTGCGGACGGAGGATTGCTGTCTCGGAGAAGGGCGGGACGTAGAAATCCAGTTTATGAGCCCATTAGCTCCAGAGTGTATTTCCTTCATTTTATCGCCAGGGCGTTCTGATTTCCCCCTATATAGGATGGAGTCGTTATAATCCCCGAAGCCACTCGTATATGTGCAGTGAATCCTTTCCAAGTCCTTGGGTAACTTGCCTTATTCTATATTCGCCCGGCCGGCTGTACCTGTAGCCGCGGAATAGCGCTGCAGAGTCCGCCCCGCGAAACCGTGTTATTGGTCCGACGTCTGCGGAGAAGAAACCCACGCCGAGCGTGAATCGTGACCTCAGAGCCCGTGCGTGATGGGAGGGTTATTCTGTCGCCACTGCAAGCCATTGCGTAAAAATGCTCACGCTTTGTGCATTCTTTCCGTCGGTCTTCACGGTCGAGGTGACAGCGCGCGATGACACGTAGTATGGTGTCGGCAGCTCGTCAATATGTTTCCAGTTGTGACGGTTAAGGGGCCGGCCATAAATTGCTTAACGCCAAAGAGGGAGGGTTTGGGCCAAACGCTTCGATGCACTGACGTCAGGAAGGGAGGTGGGGGGGGGGGGGTTCAGCCTAACATTATGTTGGGAAACAGGTACGATATTAATTTTTATTTTGATCATATAATAGCGATTATACACTTCATAATCAGTGAATAGATAATGGTAGAGGCGAAAGACTTCTGTTACCTGGGAAGCCGAGTAAACAACGATGAACGAAGGTAGAAAAAAAAAGTCAGTAGATTATTCCAGGCAAAAGGAGCATTCTATCAAAAGAAGAATATACTTGCATCTGAAAATACAAGCGTAAAAGTAAGGAAACAATTTATCAGGTCTTACACCTGGAACATGTTTCTTTACGGCAGTGAGGCATTGACGATGACAGCAGCGGAGAAGAAAAGGGTGGAAGCATTCGAAATGTGGTGCTACAGAAGAATGATGAAGATAAAATGGATCGACCGAGTGACAAATGAAGAAGTCTTAAGAAGAGTGGGAGAAAAGAGGTCTGCTGAAAACTATAAAAAGAAGACGGAACAACCTAATTGGTCATATCTTAAGACACGATGACCGGATGAAGACAATCGTCGAGGGAAAAGTGAATGGGAAGAATGGAAAAGGAACGCGTCGTATGAGATATATGGAAATGATCGTGAAGGATATGAAAGAGAGTAATTATGTTAATATGAAGAAGTTTGCCGAATCGAGTGGAGGGCTGCGTCAAACCAAGCCTAGGATTGTTGACCGATGATGATGATTGAGATACAGACAAGGTATTTGTAAAGAAGGTGTTTTATTATTCACAAAAAGGATAGGGTTCGTTGTCAGAGTTACGAATTTCGGGCGTGTGTCTTAGATTACGTCACGGAGCGTTATGGTGGGGAAGGGGAGATAAAAATGTTTAAAAACAGCGTTACGTAATATACGGATAGCCCCTTAAATGGCTTGGCTGGCCGGGTGTGAACATAGTCACCCCACCTACTTCGTGCTTCCCAACGCGTCTGACTCAGCGAGGGCGGTGGTATCGCAACGGACGCGTTTGGTGATTTTGTATGTGAATTATACATTTACACAATATCGTGCAACTCTCCGCAAATGTATGTGGCAATCACTTGGCCTGCATGGATGGCAAGAAATCAAAACTTTTCTTAGTTGATACAATATGAGTTCTGTTGTTAGTTTTAAATTTTATTAAAAATATGAAATGCATATACAAGTGTAGAAGGGAGTTTTTATTGCAGTTGGAGGACCGTGGAAGTTTTGGAAAGTACATGCTATATACGCGCCAAAAATCAAGTAGTAGTTCATCTGGGGAGATGGCCGACAGTTGACATCTTTCGAACCATTCAGGATGGGTGGTGAATTCAGTATAACAGCGGGACTTTTTCAGGATGGGTAGAGAGAAACCCGGTGTTGGCATCAATGTGCTTTTACCAAAGGTCCCCCCCAAGAGGTCCCCGTTTTGACGTCTCATCCTACGGACGGAGTACTGAACTTAAAGAGCCCCCCAAACAGTACTCAAGTAGGGACCGGTATACCAGTGAAAAAATGTCTACCCCTGCTGCAATGCAGGAGGCATCCTTTGAGGAATTCTACCAGATATTAGGTTGAAGAACAGACTATATATTCGGTAGAAATTCCTGGCAGATTAGTTTCAGTAAAAATGCTAACCCTCATTGAAAATATACAGCTTTTAGTGGTAGGTTGTATCATTAAAATAAAATTAAGGAGAAAGTGTGACAGATGTTAGGAACGTATATTTCCGCGTAGAATGAAGACAATAATAGATATGGGCGAAGTTACCGGGTAGTTAATGAGATAAGTAATGTAGATATCAAGCTTTATTCAAGCCTTCATGTGGCTCTAAGTAAACAAAGCATTTATTCATGTTTTAATGTTTTGAAAAAGTTCCTTTTATGCTTGGCATGTAACGAAAAACATTTTTATTTGTGCATTTTCTGCCCTTCATGGTGTTAATTTATGATTATAAGCTTACAGGATGTGATGCCGCTATTTTTCCTTGGTTGATTTAACATGAAACCGGTGATGTAATTACAATGGGACAGTTTACTCGCGGGTAATGCATTGATGGTTTAAAGTCACCGCGCCACACATTCTTTCGGTGGCTTGCAGGGAAATGGTTGATCAGCAAACATACCAAGTAATCTTTATGTATAAATATTAAAGACACGTGGTTGGTTCCCGTCGGTTGACAAAATTCCATAAAGTACTCTACAACAAAATGTGATTGCAATCAGCGTTGGCTCGAAGTTAAATTGATTATCTGATTTTTATCTCAGTTTTTTCTCGTTGAATTCTATTGCCACCACCTTCACTTATATTCATACCAAACCCCTTCTATTTAAGAAAACCCCTATTCCCTAGGTCACTCTTATCACTCTATCGCTCATTCAGAATTTTTCGGACAAATAGTCAGCTCCGGTGGGTGCGAGCCTTTACTCACGCTATGGCCTTGGCATTACTCTTTATGTGAGCTCGCTTTAGTCATGACTATCGAGTTTGAATGAAATATTGCACATGGTTTTTTGTTTACGGTTAGTGTTTCGTCCGCCGTTTTTCATTTTCGGCTGTAGTCGTCTCGAAGGTGTCATAAGGGAACCGGTGGTTAAAATGCGTATACGAGACCGTTAAATACCGCCGTGAGGGGATATTCCACTCGCTGAAGGTCATTCGAGTGGTATGAGTTGTTGACTGACGACTCCGAAGGTCGGAAAATATGCGTAATTATTGTTTGCTTGTAAACTTTGGACGAGAAAGCTCTTTCTCATCACGGTGGTTCGACAGTGGAATTGTCGATATTATCGTCCCTGAGTGTGCGTTCTATATTGCGTAAATAATTTTTCATACACCATTTCTTGAGCTTTTACCGCATCTATCTCATTCATTCCTTGTACTTTTCTCAACGTAGGTGCCGTTAATTTTTTCTATTTTTGTGTTTTTTCTCTCTTAATTCAGATCCAAGAATTACTTTTCGCAATTTTCATTTTATTGATAACTCGTAATGTGGCCTCTGAAGGTACATGAATAATAATTTCTATTCTTCGTCTAGTGCCTTCTTTCTCATCCTCTTCCAGTGTTCTTGGGATAACCTTAGTTAATTTTCTCCAACTTTTGCCATTCATGTAATCATAAAAACAAAGCGTTTCCTTATTTATAATGAATTGTTTCCATTAATTAAAGGCTGATACTATTGAGTATATTCATGTAATTACTATAGTTTTTCACTTGCTGAGATTTGAGATGGCTTTCATCGCCAGTATGTGATGACTCTATATCTGTTCTTAGGTAACTTATATGATTTTTGGGTTAGTTCCTGAATATCGGCCTCTCTAGTATATACAAAACTTAATATCATGAACATTTTCCAAGAGTACAATCTTTGGTTGTGGGTCTTAGCTATGTATTTTCCATCAGTAATTTTTACTTTGCTCAGAATGTCAATATTCCTTTCTCGTTTTCGTTTCTTCTTCTTTATACATATTATTTAGAAATTTTCCATCTAAACACTCGGTTTTCTCGAATTATAGCTTTTTGTTTTCCTCTAGTCTTAGATTTGAATTAGGGCTTAAGGTTTACAACTGCTTAGGATACACTCTACCGTCTAACTTAACATAATACAAACCTTTTAAACCCCGAGATAAAAATTCTGTGCGAGATTTGAACCCGCGACCTATAAGTTGCCAGACTGGCTCTTTATACTGGGATCTGCTTTCAACTTACCCGTGTTATTGATCCGCGATATCATCATCGACGTCTTCTATTTCTTCATCTAAATGATGACCTCTCATAACCAAGTTACGGCATCCTCACTGGTTCCGTATCTCTTTATGGGTCTCCCTTACTCGAATAGATCCAGTAACTTCCAACTGCTTCGTATAATGCCCAAGAATACTTATCCGATGTGAATCCGTGAATCCTCGTTTATTACGCAACTAACCTCAATTTACATTTTTCCCTCTGAACATCTACACTTTACCATCGCTTATTCCGCAGCTAGACACTGTACCTAGAGGTCAATCGACTCGCTGCCTGCAATCTGTTGGCAGCAGCTGCTAGTAAAAATTTTTATCGCCTTGGTCAAAAAAAAAAACAATTACCAAGGGAGCATACATTAACACAAGTAGGAAAGTTCACTTAACTCAGTATAACATTTTTGATGAAAATGGGTTTAACAGTTGAGTGCTAAGGGAAGAATGGCATTGGCTTTCATAGATGACTTAGCATTAAGCTTAGCATGGCTTAGCAATTAATATTGTACCTCTTTTGTTGCATGTTTTCACCCTACCACACTACCTCACGGTGGCTCGCAGAGTATTTAGTAAACGTAGATGGAGTTTAGGAATTCTTTATGGCAAAGGGAAAGCAGTTTAAACTTAAATAATCGATAACTTCAGAATTATGAGAACTCGGTATATAGAAGAATGGTGAACAATGGTAGGTTGGGCAAGCGAAGCATGTGGTAGAAGTGGTGGGAGAAGAGAGGAGATCAGCGAGAGGAGGTAGGGAAAGTAAGTGGGGGAGTGTTTTTAGAGGGCACGGGTTGTTGAACAAGGTGATGGGGAGAGGCGATTGTCAGGTAAGTGAGGGAGAAGGAGTGGAGAACGGATTTTGAAGGCGTGAGGAGACGACGAAGAGGAGACAGAAACGGGTTTTTGTGGCTGGGAGGTTGAAGGTTTCCCAACGATAGAGGGTCATGAAATGATCAAAGTGCCTGTGGTGTAGGCTTTTCATTTTGGTGGAAGGCTTGTAGTTATAATAAAACTCTCAATATCTCGATGACTCTTGAAATGGTGAAAACCACCATCTGAAGAGTTATTGGCTCTTTTTTTATTAGTATTATGCATCTAAAACCTATTACAGTGGTTGAGAATGTACCGTTGACCTTTCGGTAGATAGATAAATAAAAAATGAAAAACTTTAAGCACTTTTTTTCAGATTTAATAAACACACTACGCGTTTCAATTCACAGAGACCTCATTAGGTGCAAGACTTTCATGTTAAAACGCCATGTGCGTTTATTACATCTGTGAAAAAGTGCTTAAAGCTTTTCATTTATATATAGCTTCCACTACATAAATCCTGGATTTGTTGATAGATAAATAATAATTCATTCAAGCCCTGGATACTATGCCCCGTGTTGTATCCAGGGCTTAAGGTAAGGATGTTTTGGTGTGGTAGGGATGGCAGCTATTGTAGTGGAGGAATCGTTGTTTATTATTGGGTTTGATGTGAAAAGATGAGTTAAATTTGTTATTGGAAAGGAAGATATTGACGTCGAAGAAGAAATACATTGGTGGTAATACATTATAGTACAAAATGTGGGGAATACGTTGATACGTTAATGAGCCCTTGGAACCTTGATCATAAACGAACAAAATTGTGGAGCAGATGAACAATATATTATAATTAGATACAAATACAAATATATACCCAGAGAAATATTACACTCATGGGCATTGGGCTACTTATGAATCAAATAGTCATATATCTTAGCTTTTAATACATGCAGGGATATAGTGCTTTTCAGTGAACCTGATAGCGAGTTCCATATTAGAGTTGGCTAAAAATGATTGTAATATTTGGATATACAATGTGCTGGACTGTATAGATTATAGGGATCGCTTCTGGTAGACATATTCTGAGATAGAGGTTGACTATTTAATAGATCTAAGAGATGAATATCCTTTCGCTTGGAAAATAAAGAGAGCAAAAATTAGGAAAGCATGTAATGACGTCTAGTTTCTACGTTTAACCAAGATATATTTCCTCTATAAGGAATAATATATTTTCTCAGCTCTTCAGATGTTGAAGACGAAATCAATGCAAGAGTTATTTAAATCTTAAAGTGTCTCTTTTTGTTCTTGAGTCACTAAGGACCAATCATCAGTAGTGAAGATGAGGGAATATCAATTCCGCAATTAATAATTTCTTGGTGTGAAGGGGTGGGATGTGTTTGAACAGAAGGTAAATTTGGTACATTGGTCTCATAATCCTATATTAATTTTGGAGTATTTGGTATTTCAAGTAAGGTAAGAGTTTATTGGAATCCCCAAATTTCGAACAATATTTGAATAGGGTATAGCAACATTGTTAATTATGACTTGGGGTATATTACCGAAGATTATTTTACTTGTCAACCTTGCTGTTTCAGTATTAATTGATTTAGTTTTCTCATTACTCTTAGTTTAAAAAATTCTGTTGATAGAGTCGTAAAGTAATTAGACGGGGCTAGCAAGGAGCGAGCTATTACTGAAGTATATCAGGATATGTGTGGAATCTCTGAGGGTCACACTCCTATGGGGTAGTTCTGATATGAAACCTATTTTGGTACATTTTCCGTTACGCTTAAGTCGTTAACGTTAAGGATTCTTATGGAAGCTCGTTTTCACTCATTTATTCTAAGCACCTCCGGATTGGGTATCCATATAGCCTCACTTAACCTATGCGTGAAATTGATGTTCTGACTTCTTTCTAACGGCATTTAGCCTGTAAAATACCGTATCCTTAAACAGGCACGAAAAGTATGGCGATAAGATCACCCATCCGTAAAAGCAGTTAACCTCTAGTATTTTCCGGGTTCATGCCCTCTAAGGATGGGGAAGGGTAAGCACGTATCTTTAATATGAGTCTCGCTTCCATTGCTTCCAGCCTAAAATAGCTGCAACGAGTCAAATTGGTGTGCAGATTCCACCTGTAAAGGTGGTATTACTTCTTAGCTTGAAACTGAGTTGAGATTCTGAATATGGTTGGACATATTTAGAATCTCAACTACAGTCTCACTTCTCTTGCTTGAGCAATAAAATCTCTATAACGAGACCGAAAGATTATACAGATCCTCCTCGATATGGTTCGAAGCCGTACGTGGCGTGCCGGTAAGAAGTAATACCAACTTTGCAGAGTGAACCTGCACACAAGTAGTTGTGATTCTGAATATGGCCCTTAGTCTTTATGTCAACATTGCGATCAGATAGTGATTCCCATCCAAATTCCTCTTACGATTTGGACCCAGGGCTCAATCTATCAAAACACCTTTTTAATAACCACGTATCTTCTCTCCGCTGCACATTATCAAATTCGGGAATCAAATCTCCTGAATAAGGTTTGCCTGTGCTCAGAGGCGTCGGAAGTGGGGGGCATGGGGGTCATTCGCCCCCCCCCCTCAGAATTTGCCCCGGGCCCTTGAGAAATAGTCTTCATTAATGACAATTTAATTTCACTGGTATCCCGCCCTCCTATTCCCTTCTGACGCATATTCTACCACCTTAATATGCACTTTTAGCGGAATTCTAGTCTCTACCCATCCTATCCGCAAAAAAATGCGGGCCCTTTTCATAGGAGCCGGGCTCTTTTCTTAAGAACCAGACCCTTTTCAAGGTTGGCCCCTCCCAGCGAAAATATTTCCGACGCCCCTGTCTGTGCTGTATAACCTCAGCAGATGAAACGCCTAAAGACCCAATTCTACTGCTGGGGAAATCGAAATGAGGGAGTTCAGGCTAGCCACAGTCGCTTATCAATAGAGACGCAGAGCCTTGAAAAAAACGAGGGAGCCGGAGACGAGTGTTTGCTGTGCTGGAATAGGGCAAGGAGAAAGAAGAGGCAGTGGGGAGGTCTTGACGCGTGATGACGTGAGTCGCGACTTCAAGTGAAGTCTTGAGAGGTGCCTTGATGGCGATGGGGTGGAGGCACGGCGTTGTCTTGGGCTGTCGAAGAGGAGACCTTGACAAGATCGTCTTTTACTGCAGGTAGCCTACCTGTAGCGGCCTCTTTTTTTCCAACCCCGAAGGTTGTAATTAAAGGCGAATGTTTATCCACGACTAATTGCAGTTTGTTCTCTTTTTAAGTTTTTCTATTGTTAGGAAGGGAGTCATCACGAAAACAATGCATTAACATTGAGAGTGATGGCTCAAAGAGGATTAGAACAAAAAGTTGTATTCTATGAGCGATCGGACTGATACCCGCCCAACCTACTTATATAACGGCGTCTGGGCGCGAATATTTGCATCATATGATGTGAGCACGGGTTGGGAATTTATTGAGGTTGACTATTAGTGGGATTTACTCTTCATCTCGTCTCTATTTAGGTTTATGTTGTTCGTGCAACAGCCTGTTATTATTCATATTCTCGGTATACCTATTGTGTGACTGAGAGTAAGACAGAATCCTCAGCTTAATACTACAAAATGGCTAAATGTCCCGTCCAATTAGATATTTTCATGCGTCAGTCTTTGCCCCCCTCAGCCTTCTGTAAATTTTTGTAAATTGGTATGATTGTTAGAGACTAATTTCATAGGTGTAACGATTATTTCCCTTTAGAAAATGATCCTCCAAATAAGTTTCTTATTAGAATAGTGTATGAAACAATGTTTCACGTTTAAAAATAAAAAAAAATATGTTTGAGAGCTTTATATTTTATCTCGTTCTCATATGATTGCTTTTGAATGAAACATTAGGGATTAGGGATCCCGTATTAGGGATTATAATGCCTGTGATTTTCAGTCGACCGTGATTAATTAATTTGATGAACACATCGAGACCTCTAGATTTGTGCCAATAAGCTTCCAATATATAATTTTGTGATAGTATTCTTTTCGTAGTGAAGTCTTAATCAAAATTAATCTGTTAAATTATGATAAAAATCTTGTACGCAACACACCATTTATCAATGCCTTACAAGTTCTCCAATTAATGGTCCTATCATGAGAAATGTGTTTTAATAACATCGACCACTATTGCTCTATCATACACCGACAACAGTAACTATAGAAGGGTGGTTTAGAATAGTGTAGGTAGGTACTGCTTTGCGAACCACGACACGTCCGCTCATGTGCATTGTGAGAGAAAAGCATTTTTTGAAACTTCGCGTTCTCAAATATTGCGAAATAAAATCGACCGACGGATGCCGGCTGAATTCCGCGCCATTGTTTTCTTAACAGTTTCTGACAACCATGACTTGGCTCCTCTGCTTGGTAGGTCACCGTGGTGACTGAACCGTGACTTCAACGCTGCGCAAACAAAGCAAAGGACGTTTTCCGTTCTTGAAGATATTCAAATCTTTATCTCGATTTTGACCGATCATCACTCGAAATCATTTCCGTTAACGAGAGAAAAATTAAGCCTAGAGGGTTTTCGCGTGACGGTTTATGAAATTTAAGTAAATGAAATGAATGCTTACATCAGAGAAAATTAGGTCATTGAAAATTGAAACGCAATTGATTATGATGATGAGACTGGCGGGTAATGAAACTTAGAAAATTTGGTAATTCTAAATAACACCGAGCCTCCATTTCCAACCCGGAGGTCGTGCACGTGTCGTTAGTGAGGGCAGTGATGAGGCTACTGAGTCCAAGAGTACGTATTATTCAAACCTATTTGTAAGAGACCTAGTTCCTTTTCCTGTACCGCATGTGGTTTCTCAAAAGATATAATACTGAGAAAATCACCCTCATTAGATAAAGCTGTACGTGTCTAAGACCCCTTCCGAACGCTTCCCATTCTCGCTATGCTCTAACTTCAGGCTACCACGTCAGATGTTATTTATCTATTTTAGAAGCTGGTAATATTCTTTAGAATGAATATATCTTGCCCACGATACCACAGCTTACTTGACGTCTGAGAACTGACCAAATTCAAATGTTGTCCACGTCATCTGGGAGTCGTTTCGGATGCCAGGCTGATTATAATTGTGATGGTTCATCAAAAAGGCGTGGCACACCGAATGGAATTAAATAACCTTATCTAAGAACCCTTTTAATGAATCCTAATCGACGGTTGGCTAGGCCTCTTATTTCCCGGATAAGTTTCCCGAGATAATACACATCCTGACTCATTTAGGTACTTTACGCAGCCAAATCGTCTGATGCCTTCTCATTCCTCTTTCTGTTTCTTTAGGCATTTTCTCTCATTCATACACATGCGTATTCCAGCATAAAAAACTTCGCTTTTCATGCTCGTCGCTATCGCCTCATACATAGTAAAAAGGATGACTGCACCAATATGGTCTCGCTGCTAAAGAGTGTGGCATTGAACTTTTGTAGAAATTATAATTTTACAGATTAATTCTACAGCTTAAGTAAAATCGGAGTGTAATTGTGTTGTTGTGGAGGCTAGATTACTGGCTCCCCACTAGGAGGGCGCGGGTTCAAATCGAGGCAGTGGTACAGATTTTTCATTGATATACATTTCACTCGTGCTGCTTAAGAGAACTTCTAGTTCAGTATTTCAGTTCAGCTTCTATTCAGTAACTTCTGAACAGGGACCCTTTGGCACCTTTCGTTGCTGACGCCGGGTTTCTCTTCATCCCTCCTTCGTTCCTCAAAATATTTCTACCTGCATACAATTACTCAGTTTTCCTAATGGCACAAATAGCCTTAGCTGTCGGTTGTCTCTTCCAAATCACAATTTCTACGAATACAAACCGAAAGGATCTAATCCTATAAATAATTATTAAAAGTATATTCGTGACATATGAGAGCGAAGACCAGAGAGTTCTTTTGCCATCCACGTTTTAACCTCCACTTAGAAAATTCTGATGGTGTGAGAAGCGTTTGAAGATGTTTGGACGCAGAATTGAGTAGTGCGCGAATGACTATAAGTTATGCAAAAAGGTGCTATGATTACTTTTGCTATGTGCTCGAATTTTAAAAGAAGTAGGTTAAGGACCTATATAAAAGCAGCATGTAAAACCATCTCTAAATACAAAGTTCCAACAAAAATTTTGTTCTTATAATATTCCACTCCCTATGAATAATCATGTATAACCACTCAGGAGAACATTTATACCGGCAACGTACCTATATTTTCAATAATTTTTAAGTTCCATTGTATAGGGCATGTTATAGCCACTCTCTTTCACATATTTATAAGTTTTATATTTCACAAAATCGGAAAACGCGTAATGACAATGCAGGCACAATGTAACCGACAGTATTTTCTCGCGATTTGACCGGCAGAACGGACCAACAATCACTGATACGGCAATAGCTCTATATCTTATGCGCCCAGTATGCCTTGGTGTGAATCATATCCAAGACGTGATTCATGACCGTGGCACAATTTTGTAACTTCGTCGTCAGCTCTGGTCTTCTGGGATTTATTGTAAATCTCGGAAAATAGCTCCCCAAAGAGGTCGGAAGTCCGATGACTCTATCCTTACTTACTATCTCTAATAAATTTATACTATAATCTCAACATTTTTACTGTTTTCTCTACTAGACATTCGCAGTTCCGTAAATGGACAAACTTTTGAGATTGGAAAGGTTTTGTTTTGTTTTTCACCATGTATGCGTCTGTACTAATGCGCTAATTCATGATTCAGAGTGAGCATGATTTAAGGGGAAGGTGCTAGGCAATTAAGGACAGGAATTCACGGCGCCAAGGGAAAGTAACGGTCATCATCACCAGCCGTCATTCCTAAGATTAGTTCGACGCAGCCCTCACCTCTATTCTTCTATAATGATGAATGATTTTCTTTTATATCCTTCACTACCTGCTCCATATACCCCATACGAGTAATTTTTTGCCATTCTTTCTGTTTAATTTTTCCCTCGACGGTGGTTTTCATCAGAGCATCATGTCTCAAGATCATGCTTACGTCATTGTGCTCTCTTCTTTTTAAAGTTTTCAACGGAATTCTTTTTTCGCACTCTTCTTCTTCGTTCTCCTTATTCTTCCCGCTTCATCGTTGGTCATTTGATCTATCCATTTGATCTTCACCATTCTTCTGTGACATTACTTCTGAAATATTTCCAATTTCGCTATTTATTTGGATGTTATCGTAAAGTCCTCGTTGCCAAATAGGTACGATATGGATATTTACAACGATATTCAATATTTCCTAACCGCTATCCCGTAGTAGTGTTTCTGAAAATTTGAATCATAGTTCGTATCCTCAGATGGGTTTTCCGTCTGGAACTTAGTTTCTTTGCGGAGATCTCTGGTTTCCATAGAAGCTTCTGATCTTCTTGGGCCACTTGAATAGCTTTGGGGTACCTCAACGAGACTCGAATTGAGGCTTGAAACCGATTCACTCATTCCGGCAGTGTCATCTTTCTGCGCACTCCGTTGACCGCTTTTAACGAGTTTTCCTTGTTCTGTTTGCGCGAAGTAGAATGAGAATTGAGTCATCAGGAGCTCCAGGAAAAAGAAGATGTGTACCGTTATATGTTGCTGTGATGTTGAGGTGTTTATATTCTGCAAGTTGTTTCGATCTATGTCATCATTTGTCCGTTCTTTCTGGATGGTGATGGTGGAAGGAGTTTACGAAGTACTTATCCCAATGATGTATGTAATTCAGGGTAGATGATCAGTTCGTATGTGGTTTTCCAAAGAGCTGGTACCCATAGAATCTTGGGTTTGGTTTAGCTTGGATTGTGTTTCGTTGGACGTTTCGAAAGAGGCTGACCTAATTATGAACCTAGGGCCCATGGTTATTAGCTCAATGGTCAGGGTATCTACTGCGCTACCAAGCCATTCTTACAATGACGCATCTTAAATATTTATTGTTGGTTGCGTCATACATAGGGGCGTAAACGTCATTTCAACAATGTTCAGTCCTCATTCAACGAGTACGGCAATCTTCTTTTTGGGAATCCTTGATCGAGCTGAACGTGAAACGGGGACTTAAATCTCATTCATAGAAAAGCCGTGTCAAATTTAAAGAACAATTATGGTGACGCGGCTGAACAAGTTTAGTTTTAAGTTTTTCTGTGCATTCTGAGAAACTGCTTCCTCTCTGATAAGCTTGCCTTTACAATAATTTGTAGATTCTTCTTCTTGAAGAATTCCTTCTTTGCCTGGGTTTTCCTGTTTATCATTTCAATTTCGCCTCTTCCATCGCTGGTGATTCCGCAGTCCGCATAATCACACATACATTTTAAATTTTTTTCCCGATTGTTCTTTATTGTAAACTTATTATATTCTTATTTTAGAAATCATCTCAAGTTCATCGTCATTTATCCTCATGGATTGTTACCGAGCAACTCTAAAAAAAATAATCAACTTCTCTTGTTGGCCAAATGATCAGCCAAATACCTATAGAAATAAGCGTTCATCAGCAACTGAATAAAGTTGTGTTCATTGATTTATAATACTGTAACACGATTCAATTTATTTTAAAATATTTCTACCGCTGGTCATGGGAATCAGTTGATTTCATCGTGCTTCGCGGGAAAAATTACGGTGACTGAATTTTACTCGAAAGAGAGTTAAGCGCAAGAAATGGGGGTCATTCCGCTAGACAAAAGACAAGTATGTTCTACTGACGGCTTGATGATGTTGATAGTTGACGAGTTGACTTAGTGCAGTTGTGATATGGTTAAACAACGCAAACTACTTCGCATTGATCGACAGTAATGCGAGAAGAAAGTGAGGATGAGCACGAAGTTGGGTGCATTGTTTAATCAGGCTAGAATACATAAAAACCTTATTGTACGAAGTGGAGTGAAGCAGACCTCCGTGAGCAGCTACCAATCTCTCGTCTATGTTCACCAAGATTCATCTTCCGGCCTAAAGCCTTGCGAGGGGATGTAACGATCTGTGACGGGTGCTTAGCATTAGGAGGAGGAAAGCTTTTGTCTTGAAATCAGCGCGTGTTCTTTGGTATTTGCGGGAGTACGTTTAATAGCATGAATTGATATAGTCGTAGTTCATGGCAGAATAATTTGACGCAGGTGGAATACCAGAATGGTTTGATAATCGTTGTGTGATAGCTTAATGCTGAATCATTCGTGATATTCTGTTGCTTCTTCCACATCCTATATTTAATTATATCTTTAAATATGACCCAAAGTTAACTACCGCTGAGTAAATATCGCGTCTGCGGATTAGGCCATATTTGAATAGGAGTACGACTCCACTTGCTTAACTATTTTGTTCGGATTTTATTCGCTGAAGGTTGATGATTGAGGAATTGTGGAGTACCTTGAGAGAATGGATGGAATGGTTGACAAGTGGCTAAGTTGTTTTTAAGGACGTGATAGAGGAGAGAATGCTTGATAATCGAGGAGGAGAAGACCGGGTAGTTTGGATAGAGTGATGAGTGGCGGGAAATATCATCTTCTATTTATAATAACAAACTTAAGAAGGATAACATATAATATAAATGTATTGTAGGAAGAGGTTAACGTTGTGATGAAATGCATCATCCTAAAAAATTTGAAAATTCATTCTTAACCTAGCCTTGAGTTAAAAATGTTTCGTCATTGACAACATTAAACATCACATTAACTCCCACGAATTAGTTCCTAATTTTTTCTTGGGAATCATGTGGTTCATTTCAAATATCCGTGTGCGTAGGACACTAATATATTTATTAATACATTTTTATCATCATCATTGGTTAACATCCTAGGTTGAAGGATTTGAACGTCGAAATGTCTGCACCTGAATTACCAACCCGGTGGGACTCCCGATAAGAATTCACTCGTATCCTAAGATTGGTTTGACGCAGCTCTCTACTCGATTCTCCTATTGGCTAACCTCTTCCTATAATTATTCTCTTTCACATCTTTCACTACCTGTTCTTCATAAATAAATTATAAAAATACATGATTATCACTTAATTAACTGTGTATTTAACTGCTATCGTATGTAGAAGGGACGTCCGAAGAAGCGTTCAGCTGGGCAGTCGCGTGTAGCGTGGTCCTTCCGCTACGATGCGTGCATTCCGTCGGGTGATGAGGTTGGTGGAGGGGCGGGGGGCTCCATTCGGAAATCCCCGTTAGACGCCCCTCCCCGGACCGTTTTGGCCCCCCCTCCCACCTCGCGGGAGGGCCGCTGAGTTGGCGGCGGTTGATTGAACTCTGGCAGCGCCCTTCCTCCCGCGGCCGTTGGCACCGCCATAGGAATGGCCGGCATCCGCGCCCGATATACGTATCGATATTTCTCATTAGGCATGCATTCGACGACGATTCTGAATCGTTATCTGAGTTCTGTACGTATCGTTGATATTCCTCAAATATTTGATGTGTTAAGGTGCGGTAACCTGAGGGGGCGGCGGGGGGTGTTTGAAACCGTCGGGATTATCTCGAATAGGTAACCAAGGAGTCACGTGGTATAAACACGAATGTAATACATTGGTGGCATAGGAAAAAAATGGAACTTGCCCCCTTCCCGGTGTGTTTTTTCACACGCCGTTCAGTCTATGTTAAACGCTGTTGTTTTAGAACTTGATTAAAGCTCTATCCTCACCAAAGAGATTGGTCTTCGGGTTGAAAACCAAGGTTTCTACACATTGATTGAACATTCTTGCATCGCATTGAATATTACTCGATGCCAAAGTTATCGTATAGTAGGGTTTGTGAATATGCATTTCATGTAATTGCGAATCAATATGTGTATCTTTTTCGATGGTTGCTCAAAAGCGTTTATTTTGTTTCCCGGGTTTAGAGGTTATTGATGACATAGTTTTATCTTTTAATTAGACATAAATATCCACTTATACTTCATTCTAACTTTATTGACCTTTGCACACGTAGAAAAATTATGAGCGGTTCCCGTTATTTTCCCGTATTACCATTTCTTATTGAGAAATAGAAGAAATCTTCTCCAATATAAATTTGACCTCTGTTGGTTTTTTCATACTTTCTCCGTTTGTCAGCAATGTCGTAACTTTTCTTCTCACTTAGATATGATCAATAATTTCACTTATTTTTTACGCTACCTTATTTCATTTAAATAAAACCGTTAGATTACCTTTCTTCCACTTAATGGAACTCATTCTTTCGGTGGAAAAGCTATGGCAACGAAATCCTTCATCATTTTCTAGGCAATACCACGTTGTTCCGCGAATCATATTTTTTACTTTCACCTGAGAATAAGGTTTTTTCGCACTGTGTGATTTCCTCACATAGCTCATCCGTAGTCGAAAGTTGGACCGGCTATAGAGAGCCGGTGGCTTGTTAATAAAGCAGGTGTGACTTTAGGATTGCAAACGCCGATAAATCGCCATTATCGACGAAACGGAAGGTTTACCAAATGTAGTTTCAGTTTGTGCATCGGTGTTTTTCTCATCAGTACGCTCGCGATCTGATCCGATGTTGGGTCGATAACTTTGGAGCGGCAAAATTCAATTATCGCATCGATGGTCTTCCAACGTATTAGTGGCGAGGCTGGGATAATTAAGATATTTAATGGCTTCTGCCGGGAGCAGATTGATGCGGCCGTGTGGGCAGAAGGTCGGTTGGGTGACGGCCAGCGTGCGAGGTAGGGAGGCGATGGACGCCTTTTTTATTTCCAGATAGTGGCCATCGAATATAATATTAAGGAAAATGACTGTTCATTTCGTGGAAGTTACTAATATCCATAGTAAAATGCACTTCGTACTTTTCCACAAGTTTATTGATGATACTACGCGTTTCAACGCCTTGCGGTATAGTATGTACCTGTCGATGCCCCACGACGGTGAAACGCGTCGTACCGTCAATGAACTTGTGGAAAAGTACGAAGTGCATTTTACTATGGATAATATTAAGGCTATTTACAGACATAATTGCATCATCGGGGCTTGTTTTATCGATTATTATCATCTAAAACAAATTCTGAAAATTCAGGCGATACACGGAGTGGAAGCGAAACATGATAACATGGAAAGAAAACGAACCAAAGGCACACATTTCCATCCATCCATTCCAATTAATTTAATTTCTGTGGATTTGACTCGTGTTTCCGTTCCATATTATCATTATTATCATCATATACTTCACTACTCAAATAAGTAGGTACTTAAAGTTGTATTTTGTTCCCTCTGATGAAAATACTCCGTGGATACTACTGATAAATCGCCTGATTTTCATGAGTTTGAGAAACAGGTTAATTTTATGTGGCATTTTTTCACCAAAAGACATTTCTTTCGTAAACCAATGCATATTCTGCGGGAAATCGTTAGGTTCATTCCCTGCTGACAACCGTATCGACAGATTTTGTGTGAAAATCGGGGATGGGAGGGGTAACACGATCAGTCTGGGGTATGTTTACTATTCTCTGAGTGAGGGAATGTAAATGCTTGCCTTTATCAACCGTAAATAAGAGGGTGTGATCTGATTAGTCCATTTATAGTCGTTGACTTTAGTTTAAGGTTCCGATAGTTGTGCACAAAAATATTCACGAATTGAAATTCAATTTTGTAATGTGACAGCGTAAATGAAATACGGCTATGAACATTACACTATAGACAGGATTCGAAGGAAGAATGCTGGATAAGCGAGGAGGTTGGACAATAGAAGGTATTTTGGATGGTATAAGGTTAAGTAGGAAATGCGCAGGCGTATAGAGAGGAATGGAGTAGGGATACACAATAAAAGCCTACCCCGAGAGGCAAAAGACTCATAAGTATAATGCAAAGTATCGGGACCATATCGTAAATGAAATATCAACTCCACAGATTTATTATCCTGGTACGACATGTTTCGACACATCAGGTACCTATCATCAGGTCATCATAGGTATCACATGTTTCGACACATCGGTTTCATCATCAGATGATGACACCGATGTGTCGAAACATGTCGTACCAGGAAAATAAATCTGTGGAAGGAAACAAAGTTAATATTTCATTTACGAAATTCATTTTCCACCTAGTTGGGCCTGATACTATGGAACGTATCGGGACCAGTTTAAGAGTAGAAACAAAGCAGAATACACCATAACAATAAACTCTATGCACTGACGAAAATTTTGTGTGTCTAATCAGTGTGTGTAAGATAGAACATTCTATAAGATGCATTTTAGGTTTTAACGAGAAAACCAAATTTTATAAAATTTGTTTACTCGTTTAGAAGATATGGCATCGTCTTAAGCGCATGCGTCTAGACTTTTTTTACGGACAGTGGACTCAGTGCCGATAACTGAACGTCGACTCCTCAGCTTATTCGCGGGCTCTTTCCGCGAGCCGGCCGTCCAGCCGAGACGACGACATTCCTTGCTCAAGGTCGATAATTTCTAATAGCATTTGCGAAGTGGGCTATGCGTGCAATATAGTCGCCTGTTGATAATAATTGTGGGTTTAATTACTGACGAGTCAAACCAGGGCCATGAGGTCTATCTAACAATGGGGGCTTAATATCGCAACCGAAAACGCTATATTGTACACGATATTGAGAGATGAAAACGAAAAACGAATTTTAGTGTAAAAATTAATCTTCTAACCGCAGCTATTCACTCATACACCAAAAATTAAAATAAGCAAGAGGTGAAGCCCACTAACGAGCTGCGTTAAGGATATCTACGTCATCCACCTCCCGTGCTTGACTGTGTTGAGGAAGAACGGGAAGGGAGATCCTGTCGCAACCACTTCCATTGACAGAGTCAGCCGTATCTCCCCCATTGATCGGATGAAGGAGCTTCGCGGTTTCAGTTGTGATTGGACGAAGTGGATGACGTACGAGTCCTATGCATGCCCACTTCTCCGAAAGGGTTGAAAACATCAGTTTTTCGCCTCTTGTAACTCGAGAACTTATCGAAGGATCGAATAACGTTAAATTACGGGTCTTTTTATTTTGCAAACTCTGTTTGAGTTTGTAAGCTAAAGAATATGGTAAACATTATCTCTGGACAAACAACCACTCGTGTAATGAAAATCGCAGCTGAAGTGGTACTCGCGACCTCGTGATTAGTGGGAGAGGGATTTTATCGATGCCAGAAAAAGTAATGGAGTTCGTCTATGGAGAATGTGGTGAAAGGACGATTAAAAAATATTCGCCCAACGTGGATCTCGAACCCACGACCCTGAGATTAAGAGTCTCATGCTCTACCGACTGAGCTAGCCGGGCACATGCTGTACATGGTATCAGTCATGTTGACTCTTATCTCCTAGCATCCATTTTGGAATTGCGTATTTATTATGAAGATCTCCTGCACATCAAACCTATTACGTTCACTTACCTCCTATGCATTGTTGAAGCCACGAGTTTCCTTTTCTGCAGCAGTTTAAAACAACATCCACCCGTAGACATCCTGAAATATTTGTTGCAGGGATTTACCAGGGGGAGACACATGCTGCTAAAAGAGTTAGTACAGTTCTTAAACAATGAAAATTGTGTCACTCCAATTACTAAATGAGGCCGATTTAAATTTCGAACGTAGGTGGTGAAATTTTCCCTCAGGATTTACTCTGGAACCTCTAAACCCTTAATTGGAAAGCATTGATACTAAAACGCCGAAGATAATGCAAATCCCTGCATCTAATTGACGAGGGCTTCAAGATTGTTATGATATTACGTTCGTTGACGTCGGTTGAATAATGCGAAGGGGCTATAAAATAAACTATTAATTCTTTTTCCACGGCGCCACCTTGGTTGGAGTGAGGGGGCGCCAATTCGGACGGCGGCGCCCCGTCTCGCTCGGCCGAGTGACTCCGCCGAGAGATGGCGCCTCGCACTGGAGGCGCCAGCGGAGAGGCGCCACTGCGTCGTCTTCGCCCGAATCGGAGAAATCGCTCGACAGATTAGGGCGACGGATTATCGAAACGCGGTTCGAGTTCCGAACAAGGACCCATTCCGTAAATTCGGTCGTCATTACATGGGAAGGGAGGTCTCAAGGTCCATACTGTTAATTCCATTAGATGGGAAGGGGAGTCCAACCACTGGGAATGCACGACGATAAAAATAATTTGGTGTTGAGAGAGGTTTTTGAGGAATTTTTATTTCCTCTTGACATGTTCTCGGCGACCAAGTTCTAGGAATGATTAACGGATGCCATCCATTGAAAGTTTTGACTGTCGAAGACACTGCAATGTCGTGGTTTTGCGGAGCTGCTTTGAGCTACGACAACTTAGAAGTAGTCTTACGTTTACAATGGGGTCGTTTACCATATTTTATTTATTGCCGAATCTGATAGAGTTTGTAAAAGCAAAAGACCCTTATTTTTCCGTTTTTTGATCCGTCAATTATTTCTCGAGTTATACGCGGCGAAAAACTGATGTTTTTAACCCTATCGGAAAAGTGGGCGTGGTGCAACCTCTAACGTATATCGACTTCGTCCAATCACAACTGAGCCCGCGAAGCTACTTCGCCTCATCGCAATGGAGGGACACAGCTGACTCTGCCAATGGCAGCAGTTGCGACAGCATCTGCGCGAGCAGACCTTCCGAGAACCCCCCTCCACTCCCTACCCTTCCTCGAAAAGCAGTCAAGGACGGGAGGAAAATTACGTCAATGCTATCACAGCAGATTTTTTGGTGGGTGTCACCTTTTGCTTATTAAAATTTTTGATTTATGAGGGAATGGTTGTGGTTAGAAGATAAATGTTTTCACTAAAATTCATTTTTCGCTTCCATCTAACGATGTCGTGTTTAAAATTGCGATTTCGGTTCCGAGTAAACACCCCCATTACTCCAACGGCTTAGGTTATATCGCACCGTCTAATCTAAGATGCACCCTAGGACAAGAACAACCTACAAGTCCTGGGCGGAACTTGAACCCACAACATTTGGTTTGCCTGTTCGGCAGATTATTAAAATGTCTACCACAGCCGGCTATGACTATCGGTCTTTCATAGCTTCCTCGATGATGGACCTGGGCATGGGGAGAATTTTGAGGCAATGTGATTCACGAATAACCTTTTCGATTTCTCATGTAGAATTTGCAGAAGAGGAAGTTGATTCGTGAGCTAGCAGTGAGAACCTTTGCTATAATGTTTCTTACCGTAAACAGGAAGAGGGGGGAGAAGAACGGGTAGGTTGGATAGAAAGATGGGAGGTAGGAGGTATAAGGGGCTGAAGAGGGACATCGTGTGAAATTTAGGGGGTGGGAAGAAATAAATGTCAATGTAGACCTATCTTCACCGGTATAAAACTGATAGTAATAAAATAATAAACATTTGTCCTCGGGTTCATCTGTGGATTACGCTTCTGCACCGCTATACAAATTTTAAAGAAATGCCAGGCCAGATGGGGAGGCTGATTCTATCTTTGGAAGGATGAATGAATTGTGGACGCGGAGATGGGTCCTTAGGGTATTATCTTTAGAGCGGATTAAATGTGAAAGCCGAATGAAAGCTGCTTTGATGGCGGAGCATGTGCGGACGTGTTGAGAGACGTTATTCTGATCGAAAAACTCTGGTTTTAAAGGCGAGAGATATATTATCCGAAATTATCCTAGTGGATTATATTTTTTATAAATTATTATTGTGATTTGAATGTGGAACATGCCGTGGAAATACTACGGCAAAAATACTCGGGAATCACTTTGGGGGGACCCAGCGCCACCATCCCTTCTAAATATTAATTTTCAACTCGGAACACTCAAGCTAATTATGTCACGCATTTAATAATACTGTTTCATTGGTTACCACCTGTCACTTGATGATCAGGAAATTTAACCATCATTATCGGTTACCTGGTATAAAATTTATTCCTTCATCCATTACCCACCTTAGCATTCCCATGGTATTTTTCTAAAATATATCAGATAATGATACACAGTCCCATAAAACTGAACCATTACAGAGCAGTTGGACTCTTAAATCTGCGAGTCCTGCTTTTGCAGGCTTGTGTCTAACCAAATGGCTGAGGTACCGAAATTAACAAAAGCGTAGCTACCAAAGGTAATGAGGAGAAAACGATTCGAGAAGTCTGTTGATAAAATTCTGGATGAAGACACCGAAATGGGAACGGGAAAGGAAAAACAGTGAAAAACTCTTTACTATACAATATAGGTATTCAAGAGATGTAAACTTATCTAGGACATCGGGTTGGTGTGGTAGCTAGAATATTGGCCTCCAATCCCAGAGGCCCGGGTTCAATTCCCGTCAGTGGAGGATTTTTCAGTGGTAAACCGGTCCCTACATGAGTGTCTAATGGAGGGCCTTTCAGGTTCAGTACTCCGTCCGTCATATGGGACGTTAAGCCGTGGTCCTTGAGGCACCTGTCGTCAAGAGTAGGCTAATGCCGACACGGTGTTTCTCTCCACCCTTCATCCATTACCTGAAATGTACCTACCATTACTCAATTGTCGGTCCTCACCCCTGACTAACTAATTAAAGTAAACTTATCTGCATAAAAAATGTGTGAAAGAGCTCCAAAGTACACGAGAAATAATTGATAAGATTGAAAAAAAGAATGAAACGAGAAATATAAACACTAGAGTCGTATTAAAAACAATTAATACCGCTAGTGAATATTAATAGTTTCGGTGAACAAAAACTACCTTCAATCCTCTATTATTGCTTCAGGTAGGTTGGCCTACGCTGAAGATCAAATCTTCGGAGGCTTGAAGTCGAAGACATATTACTTCGCTTTTGCTCTCACTAGCATTCACGTTGGCCACATCGATCTGTAACATTGAGTAGGTCCTCTTCGGGGTGAGATATCTTGGTCATCTTCTTTAAATTCCAGGCGCCGTGCATTTTATGGTGCCTTACGCTGAGAATCGCGGCTATGATGATAGTCAAACCGTTTGAAGGCGGAATATTATACTTCTCAAATAACACCAACGAGAATCGATAATGTCTGACCCGCGTCGTGTATCGACGCCCGCTCCTTTCGCGGTTCGTGCTCACGCTTACGAATCGAGCTTAAAAGTCGACGGTTCCGTGTAAACACACCATAATCCAGCGCCGCGACCTTCTCCGTCGTGGGTGGCAGCACTTTCGCTTGCCCCAGGTCACGTCGTCGCCGTCAGGGTCGTGAAAGACTCCTCCCCGAGGCTTGCTTGTCACTAGATCGCGTTCCAACTCTGGTGGAGCTTTCGAACCGCGCTGTAAGACCGCCACATCGTACGATCAAGAGGTGGCTTCGTAGTAAACTGACGGATTCGTTCGGGGACATTCCAATCAGTCCGCCCTCGACGAGGGAGACAAATAGGATAAATCATTGAGGGAGGGAACAGATGGTGCGTTCATTTGCGTGGATAAGTGGGTATTTTTTTTTTTGGAGAGTTAGAGATTTAAGGGAATGGGAGAAGGGTGGAGCGAAAATCTGGCGTAGGCATTAGCGAGGTCTTAACGAAAGCGTCAAGGGATCATCAGTTTTACGTCCCATCCGACGGACGGATCACTGAACTGAAAGTGCGGGCCTATATACCGGTGGAGAATCTCCTCCAATGCCGGAATTCAAACCCGGGCCGTTAGGTTTGGAAGCTTAGTCTCTGTCTACCAACCCTATCGTATTTATTGACTTTTTTGTATAACGTATTTATGTGGCTGACTTATTTTTATTGTGATCCAAATTGATTTGCACGCCACTTTCCCTGGTAAATTATTTTAAACCCCAATAAAACATTCACGAGTTGTGTCTTAAACACCAGAAGCATGCTAATTATATGCCTTAACGCCACAAAATTATATGTTTCTATTTTTACATTGGTGAGCCTTCCTACTATTCCTTTTATAAAGCCTTAGTCTCTTATAATGTGGTCCCTCAAATATTTATGTGTTGGATTAGACGCGCCCAAAGATTTATTGTCAACGCTACTTGTATATCTGCTCTGCAGTGAGCAGTGAAATCTGAGGTTTAAGTCACATCTCTGCCAGTAGTGTATTACAGTGCACTAAAAAATTTAATTCTTACTCTCAGTAGTGACAACAAGAGTTACGTATCTTCGTTGACAACTAATGACAGTCTTCGTATCTCCATTCGTACTTGCGTCTTAACGATTGAGTCAATAAGTATTTTTACGAGTGTCCGAAGGAGAAAACTTAAAAGGGTTCAGTAATGGATGATAAGTGAGAGTTCGATTGCTTTTTTACTTTCGGTTTTTGACATCGGTTTCTGGTTCAATGCGGCGAAAGTGTTGACCAGTTATTTCGCTGATATTAAAGATGCAAATATGCATCAGTCATCAAGCACGTTTAAGCCTATCCGCGTGGCCTGTTATGGAAAAGTTTCACCCTTCTGTATAATGCCCTCGAGAACTACTTTTCATGCAATGCATTCACCTCAGCCTCCCTGTGGAGCACCCTCCCCTCTGGCTTCATGATTACCGACCGTAATTGACGCTGGGAAATGGAGCGAGGAGGCGAAATGAGCATTTCTTCCCTTTTTAGTTTGCACTTTCTTGCCTCCTTACTTTCAGTGAGGAAGCGAGTGACATGGAGTTGGAAGGAACACTCTCATGGTCTCTGGGGAGTATAGAATTCGTTTTGCCTTCGATCCATCCCCTTCTCAGTATATATATACTGCCTGTAACTTGAGCGAATTCCACCCCCAGACGGTGCAAGTTGATCCGGCCGTGGTAGCCATGTCGATAACGAACTGGCCTCGCGACCCAGAGATCGTCATTTCGAATCCCTCCTTGGGTATGGTGTTGAATGGGTTGTAAGATTAGAGTTAGATGTAAGGTAGGCTATACGGTGCTATATAACCGTGTCAGTTTGAGCCTCTTAGCATCTAATTTTACTTCTGCTATGCGCAGTTGTTATATTGGATAGCCACGTCACCCGGAATTCCGGGAGACTCCAGGAATTGGACGTCTTTTCACACGTCTCCCCCGGCGGAAGGTGGAAATCTCCAGCCTTCTCTCTCTTATTCTAGGGTGTTAAGGATATGCTGATCCGTCAAGTTTAGATTGACTATTTCCTTTGTTTTAAAAGGTAATCAAAAGAGTTTCATTAGTATTGTTTAATTTGTTCAAGATGGTAAATTACCCAGAATATAGGTGAACATCATCTCATTTAATTGGTTTCATGAGGCAATAACCTTGTCAGATTTTCATCTATTGCCTCATTTTCCCGCAATTTTTTTCATCAAAATGAGAAATCTCGAGGAATCAAGGTATTTTTTTTAGATGTACCAGAATCATTTATCTATTGCACAATATTTTTATATTTATTACTAGCACTTGACTTAACGTAATCAGAACATTTAAGATATTTTGGACAACCAGGATACATTTTCATATCATCATCATCATGGGTCAACAATCCTAGGATTGGTTTGACGCAGCCCTCCACTCGATTCTTCTATCGGCCAACCTCGATCCTCTCTTTCACGTCCTTTACGACCTGTTCTATATAACTCATACGAGGCCTGTCTTTTCCATTCTTCCCGTTCACTCTTCCCTCGACGATTGTCTTCATCAGGCCATCGTGTCTTAAGATATGGCCGATTAGGCTGTTGTCCGATTAGGTTATTTTCATATCGCCTTTCAGTATATTAACATCTCTAATATAATCTGCGGAGTCATAGACCCAATGTCAATCGAAATCTAGTGAGAGGAGTGATGGGTGACGATAGTCTCTGGAGGATACTTAGAGGTAAAGAGAAAGGGCGAAACAGTTTATCAGTTGGGATAGTATTTTGAAGTCTATCATGAACCGAAGTACGCACGGATAGCGACGATGAAGAAAACACAGGATGTGCTGGAGAAGAAATAGGTAGTGTGCGTATTTAATTATCTTCGTGCCACCAAATAAGCCATGCCATCCGATGATATGTTCGACATGGTATGCTATAAAAATGCAATACTTCAGAGCAAAAAAGTACTCTGATTTGTAGATATTTATCTGTGCATGCAATCGAGTAATTATGAGCAATAAATTCATCATGACTCAGTTGTTGCCAGCATAAAATTACTGGCGGGAAAAAATATTGGAACGAACTATTTTTTGTGAAATGATAGTATAGCAATTATATTGGCCCTTGCTACTTCTCGCTCGAGGGCCAGAAGCCGATATATCAGCTCGCGCTACTTGAAGAGGAGGGTTAAAGGAGAAAATTGTGTGAGAAATGAGTCCACCGTGTGCTGTGTGCGGAGGGAAGGTGGTCGAATCCCCACCTACCGCTTCCATCCGAGAGCACAACGATATGCAGCGGAACAGTTAATGATGACGGCGAGAGGAACGATGCGCTGCAAGAGGGGTTCCCGTCATCCTACTTCTTCCCAACCCTCCCCCCCCCCCCTCATTCCTTTCCATCCCTCATCATGTGTGTGGAGTTGAGGGTTCATTTGACCCTGACGTCACGTTCACTGTTGCGCGCGCACCACCTTCTTCAACCCCGTCCCTCTGGAAGTCGTCCTCCTCTACTCTCTCTCATCTCCCTCTCCGTCCATGCCAGTCGCGGCATTGATTGAGTCGAGCTAGCTCGGAGGTGAGGCGGGCCAAGGCGAGGGGTGTATCTCCGCCTGCGCCGCTTCCGAAGGAATGCCAGAAGCCCCAGAGCGCGGAATGGCTTATGGCCCGCGAGGTTTCGTCGCAGGCGGATCTGGGATGAAATCAGGCCGAGATAATTCACTGTGAACAATGAGGGGGTTAGCTACAGTTTTTTGTTTAGAAATATGTAGTACGTTAGGTAGGCCTTTTGGAGGCGTGGGCCCAGTCGGGGTGGGTGCAATGACGGGCCTTGCGAGTGGAAATTTTAAACGGGTTCAAATGAATGACGTATGGCCATTTGGCGCCGTAGTCACGAAGTAATTATGTACCGAAGAGCCTCAGCACTCCACGGGCCCAAGTCTTAAATCTTTCGTTACGCTATAACGAATGAAATTTGTCGTTATGATAACGTCATTCGTTTCAAGTTACTCGTTTATCCACGTTGATAACAAAATATGACGTTTTCGTTGGTAACGAAAACGTCAATATTTATTCGGTGAGTAACGAAAGATTCAAGACTCGGGCCCGACATATGGAGTAGTATTGCTGTAGTCTTAGTATTCGTTATTTGGAGTGACAACCAGCAATTTAAGTTAATTGCTCCAATAAGTGCCCATCATAGTGGCCAGTTCCGTTGGGTTAAGGTTGTCAGGCCAGCGCGTAGCTAGCCTGGCCACCCTAATGTCCAGGTGTGAAATTTGCCCAGGATATGCATGGTGTATTTGTCTTAGGATTAAAGTCTTAGGTAATGCGGTGCAATTTATTCACTGCGACGGGGGCACCTAAATCTCAAGACCACTGCTACGGTGAGGATGTTTATTAGGGAATATGCAGGTATTTTTGAGAGGAGGAAGGTTGAAGAGAAGTCCTGGTCGTCAACATTAGTCTACTTTTAACGATAGGTGCCAAAGGGTTCGCAGAGTAACGTCCCATCGGACGGATAAGTACTACAATCGAAGTGCTCGTCACATAGCATTCCAGTAAGGACCGGTATTCCCTGAAAAATGACAATGCTGGGATTCTAACCTGTGCCCTCAGTACGAGAAGCCTGTACTCTAGTTATCACACCTATCCGATCCCCCGGTCCCACCTACTTTTTGTTATCACCTACTGGTTAATATATGTTTAGATAAACATGATATGTGCTAGAAGTATCCAAATATTCTATGTAGCAGGATCGTCTTCTCTTTCTAAAGCTTTGTTTTAGCTCTTCACACCTTCTTCCTCCAATCAATCCATCCAGACTCTGATCTTTTCCTCATTCTACACCTCATGCCTAAATATTCTCCTACATTACCTCCTGAGGTGATATTAATGAAGAAATAATATCACCGTAGGGGTACTTCAATATGAGGACTTGTCTTGTGAGGATAGTAGTCACTACAAGCCTTTCCCTGTACCACGCGTGGTTTATCAGAAAGATGTTTCCCGGTATGGCGAACTCAGCAAGATTTGGGTGGGCTTGTTCGAAGACCTCTCCCGAAATCGAACCCTGACCCTTTGATTAGTATTTCATCTCTCTCATTACCGCGCCATCACGCCGGTAATATTTTTCAAGCAGCGGGAAATAAAGTCTTGGTTGTTCGAATCTTGGAAGTGTATACTATGTCTGTGTGAATTAGAAGCTTAACACAAACAGCCATTAGGTAGCTGATTGCATTAGTTAACCTTAACTGTACTGTAAGCTCATCGAAACCAGAGATGTGATGCATGTACTTAATGAACAAAAGTAAGGTAGCTTAGAACGAAAACAGAATCTAGAATGAACTAATGATCGGTTTGATATGGTGATTTAAACTCAGGTTATCCATTCCGAGGGCCCAGGTTCTAACCCCAGCTGTGACTGAGGTTTTCATTGGCATCCTGGTCCTCACTTGTGTGCCCTGTGGAAATCACTTCATGTCCAGCACTCCGTCCGTTGGATAGGAAGTAAACAATATACCCCTTGGCGCCGTTCGTTTAGAGCTGGAATATGCCGACGCTGGTTTTTGCTCCCACCTTCTCCTTTTTGATGAGAAATCCTGCCCAAATAAAGTCATACACATAATTTTAATGGCGTCAGCTGTCGGTCACCTTCCAGTAATAACTACTTCTAGCATGAATAATACTGAATCCCTGGACACAGACTACTTTCTTTTCCAGAGTTTCTTAAGTAGACAGGTTGGTATCGTGCCGACCTAGCAACCAAAGGTTTCGGGTTCAAATCCCACTCAGGGCATGTGTGTTATAATTGTCTTAAGAGAAATATTTTCGGTTAAACAGTGCGATCTAACCCTAGTCGTTGGAGCATCTATAAACCAAAGTTGACAGTTAAATTTGCTTGATCTAGGGGAGAAAACGAAGGCATTATTCCTGCGGTATGAATGTGAGGGAGAGATTTGTGAAGGATATTGTGTGGTGGGTTGTGTTTGATATTCATGAAGTGTGAAATGACGACGATGAAGGGGCAAATGGGTGGCCTTGGAGTTGGGAAACCTAGGAGACGATTTGGCTCCCTCTCTAATTCGCCCGATTAGACTGCATTGGCATGATAAGGAGAGGGAAATGCGCGCGTTGGCGGAAATTTACGAAGCCACGGTGCCACCGCAGTTCCTCCGGCCTTTCCGAGACCGCAATGGGCTATAGGCTAAACGGCTAACAACCTGATGAAAAACAGTCGCATTCATCTCGGTCGTAAAATTGGTGTTCCTTGGGCAGGTTAAAGACATTTGTGGGGCATATTAAAGGTGTTTGTATGCATAATCGATGAGCCGGAAATAAATTGTCGCAAAGATATTTCAAGAAACATTATTCCAAATGCTTTTGGAGTGTGCCAAGAAATGCATGTCGGCAGTAGCATATTCTGATTCATCCGTATGCATTTTATAGAAAATTTTTGCCCCCAATAGATTTCCTCGTGCATATTCCACATCTATCCTCTCCTCAAATTACATTTTGTCCACTACAATAGCATGTAAAATTATTCGCTTCCTATATTCCCAAAGAGAGTGCCACTAATATTAATGTATTTTTCATACATTTTCTATTCATTATTTAATGAGACCAATTTCTTATAAGTTTGGTTTGAACATTTCTTTATAGCTGCAATTACAGAGGGGTGCCCACGGGGGGGTTTGATGGCGCAGAGTGGGAAACAGAAACGCCACGGGAGAAAGGCTGGTAGAGTTCTGTAAAGAAAAGAACATGGTAATGGCAAACACCCTCTTCGAGCAACATCGGCAAAGAAGATACACATGGAAGATGCCGGGGGACAGAGAAAGATACAAGATAGACTACACCCTTGTCAGAACGAGATATAAGAACCAAGTTAAGCTGTGTAAGATTTACTTACCCCGGAGCAGATATAAATAATGACCATAACCTGGTGATCATGGACAGCTGCCTGCGATACAAGAAGATTAAGAGAATTACGATGGAACACAAAGGCACTGGAGGATAAAGAAGTAAGAGAACGGTTCACCTCAACCATCGATGCAAAACTAGAATTAAAGGAGACTAGCATTGGAGGAAGATGTAATAAAATAAAGAATATCATTACTGAAGTAGCAAATGAGCAACTCGTGAGTAAGGCGGTAGAAACAAAGCGGCCATGGATAACGGCTCGAATACGAGACCTCATAGTGGAAAGAAGAAAATACAAGAACTCAAGAAATGAAACTGAGGAGGCCCAATAAAAGAAGTTGAAAAACCCAGTAAATAGAGTGAGCAAGAAAGCTAAGGAAGAATGAATAGAAAACTGCAGCGAAGAAATAAATAACAATTTAATGAAAGGAAACGTCTAAATGGCTTCTAAACTGGCGAAGAGATAATTCGAAGAAAGGGAACCAAGATCCCACAACATAAGAGACTTGAATGGAAAGATATTCTCAGATCAGGAAGACATAGGGAAGAGATGGAAGCAATACATCGAAAAGCTCTATCAAGCACCCAAACCACTGGAAGCTGACTTAACAGAAGAAGAAATCAGAGAGGATGAAGATGAATGGAGGCCCGAGATACTGAGAAGCGAATTTGACAGAGCCGTGAAAGACCTAAGGAACAACAAGGCACCTGAAGGGGACAAAACAAATGGAGAAATCATCAAGGCACTCGGGGTCAAAGGAAAAGATACCCTCTTTGGAATAATCAAAGATAGCTATGACAGTGGGAGATTACCAGAGGACTTCCAGAAGAGTGAAATGATCGCAATCCCGAAGAAGCCAAGGACAGAGAAATGCGAATAACACAGAAAACTGAGCCTGGTATCACACACATCGAAAATACGTACTAGGATAATTAGCAGACGAAAGGAAGGAAAGATCGAAGGAAATCTTTCGGAAAATCAATTCGGATTCAGGAAAAACCGATGAGCTAGGGAGGCAATACTCAGCTTAAGGATACTGGCCGAGAAAATGATACACGTGAAGAAGATGTTATATGTGGCATTCGTGGACTTGGATAAGGTCTTTGACGGCGTCGAAGTGAACAAGATTTTCAAGATACTGGAAGAAATTTGAATAGACTGTAAGGATAGAAGAATGATCTATAGCCTCTACAAAAACCAGGTCACCACAATGCGAATGAAAGACGGAAGGAAGATAAAGGCCAAAATAAATAAAGGAGTCAGACAAGGATGCAACCTCTCCCCAGCGTTATTCAATATATACCTGGAAGAAGTAATAAGAGACGCAGAGGAAATTGGTATCAAGGTGAATGGTGAAGAAATTAACATGCTCCTGTTTGCTGATGGCATCACAGTTGTAGCAGAAAGTTGAGAGGTCTTGCAAGCATCCCAGACCACAATGGACCAAATACTTCAAGAATATAATGAGTATCAATAAAAAGAAAACTAAAATCCTAGCGTGCGGAAGAGAGAAACTTAGGGCAGATATAACAATTCGAGAGTGAAATTAGAACAAGTGGAGAACTTCACCTACCTCGGCAGCACTATAACTTGCAATGGAAGAAGCTCGACGGACATCAAGTGAAGAATAGCACTAGCTAAGGAGGCGTTTATGAAGACGAGACAACTACTGTGCTCAAAGAACCTATGGCTACAAATAAGGAAGCACTTCATCAAAACATTCGTATGGAGCGTGGCACTCTATGGATCAGAGACATGGAACATCGAGAAAGCAGACCAGCGAAGAATTGAAGCCTTAAAAACATGGTGCTGGAGGAGAATGTTGAAGATTAAATGGAGAGATAATGTGAGGAACAAAGAGGTGTACAGAAGAGCAGATGAAGAAACCACAATATGGACAACCCTACTGCAAAGAAGAACCAGATGGAATGGACATACCTTGAGGCATAATGAATTAGTAAGAAATGTAATAGAAGGGAAGATTGAAGGGAAGGTCCCGTGAGGAAGACAAGGGATAAGTATTTTGGGCAAATAAAGAAGAACGTGAAAGAGAAAACATATCAGGGCATGAGGGAATGAACAATGAATATGGCAGAATGGAGGGCTGCAGTAAACCAATCCTAGGATTGAAATACTGGTGATGATGATCATGTATGGGTGATGAATGGCTGTCAAACCTTGTGCTTCTTTCGGCAGAGAGAGACGCCCTTTCAAGTATTTCTAATGAAGACATCTTTGAAAATTTTTCTAGAAGAACTTCATTAAGAAAAAAGTTATTGTCAACGCCTTAAAGCTGTACCTGGAATAATACATGAAAGTAATGTAGTTGTCTTTGCGATGGAAATAATATACTGTGATATATCGTAGGATTTATATAAGTAATACAGCCTTTATTTTCCATTTGATTCGATTAAATATCTTCAACACTACATACAACTTTGAATACATGTCATAATTAGAAATCCCTCCAATGTATAACTACTCGCTGTATTGCTTACCTTTAGGAATTATTCCATCAATAGTTAATGTAAATGAATTTTTTACGCTCGGACGTTATTTTGTACAGTGGATACCAGAACAGATTTTATACATGTGTGTTTTTCATATGAAGTGAGTTGTTTAATGTTGTCAAATGTTTAAAAAATAAACGTTATAAATCCAAAAATAACTATGCGACTGTTTATTACTCACACAAAAAAAGCTAGTAATCGAGAAAGGTGAGGTTATTTGCTGGACGTTTCCGATTCAAGGATGATGTTTGTTAGGTACTTTAAAAGTTTGCGGGGGGGTTGAATCATCAGGTTTAGGGTGGGGGGTGAGCCATCAAGCTTGAGGGGGTGGGCACCCCTGGATTACATAGTGTATTTAAATGACATACGTAGATTGTCGATGAAGTTTATTGGACGTGGATCCTATTTCCTTCTGAGTATTCGACAGACCTTTCTCAGATTGTTCTTTGTAGTATTAGGATTTGGCAATTTGACGCTTAAGCCTTTTTGGTATGAAAGAAAGGCATTATGTCTCCGGGTAAGGTCACTTTCATCGTTAATAATAATAACAGAAGTTGAAAATTAATAGCGCGCACGCGTACAAGAAGTCCTCGTGACTTCATCAGTACCTTTGGTTCATTATTTGCAAAATTGACTTTGGGACCAATGGAAGTGGAATTAATAGCATTTTTTTCTCGAAACAGCTTTCAGTGGCACGTTAATAGTCCAAAAGAACGATTTTAAATTGATGCCATCGTGTAGAATGAAGGCGAAATTGGCTCATCGGTTGGGCGGAAATAGAACGATGATTTCGCAGATCGCGTTTGTCAGGTTGGCAACCCGAGGATTTCGAATTCGAATCCCCTCGAGGGTATGGGTACTGCATGTGTCTCAGGAGTAAATTAGTTTCGACCGACAGCTCTTGTTATTTTCAGGTACTAATCCCCCTCGAAATTATCAAAATATGCTCTTGCGCCCCATCGTAAAAATATTGAATTTTCATTCATCCTGGAAAATAAAAATTGGAATCTCTGCTCTGCATAAGTATGAAAGCAATTTACTTTAAATAATATTTTGTTCTTGTCTTGAATGAATCGAACGGAAGGAGAAGAACGATTTGTGAATTCCACTCATAGATTTATCCTTAGTACGACCTAGGTTCCCGCACATTGTGACAACATAAGGCATCTCAAGGTGCCGAAGCCTATGTCGTGCTCAGAATAAATTTTGGAGTGAAATTTTTATGTTTTTATTTTCCTTCATGGATAAATTGCACGTGGTGAAGCTTGAGATAGTTTTATTCGTCATTATTCTGAAATAAACTCCTAAACATATTATCTTATACGTGGAAAATAAAAGAATGAAACTTTGTTAGGTTCACTTTATATTTAAATTGTGCCTATTTGAATATAAAGTGAACCCAACAAAGTTTCATTCTTTTATTTTCCATTATGGAAAGGTATCACATAGTTAAGCCTGAAGTTATCAGCTATATCATACACGTGTTTATTGTGACTACTATTATGTCGTTTTTTTTGACGTCTCGTGCCCCCTAAAATAGCTTCATGCAACCCTGAGGTTCGTGACCACTGGTTAAGAATCCATTGCTTAGACGATGCGATATAACCCATAATGCTGTAGTCCATTAAAAACCTAATTGTGCTACTTATTCCGCATTTGTTGACACACTTGGATTGGTCGCCAGCCTGCAATTATATAGCTTTCGAGCGGTGCAAACGATCCGAATTTGGACGCTGGTCTCCGGAGGAGGGAGACGGTCCGGGAGAAAGGGATTCCGGCCCGGGGCCGGAGCGGGGGGACGGATATCGATCGTCGCGTCGCTCCGGGCTCGGAGCCAAATGACCCGATTGGGAGATTAAAGGGAGTCACAGGTGTGACGGGACGTCGTGGATCTCCGCCGGGTCTTCGAGTGGCCGCCCGTGGCGCTTCGGCACCGCCGCCGCCCCTGTTGCCTCCTGGGAGAGTGGCAGGGGTGTTTGGTAGCGGCACGGCTCTCCGAGGACCAGCGGCGTCGGAAGTTCGCTCAACAATGCCGGGGGAAGTTCCTTTTCCCCTGCTGGCTTATCTTTCTCAGGGAGATCTAGCTACCAGAAAATCACACTGCTTTGGTTGGTATTGTTAGGTAGGGAAGGTGACCGACATCTAAGGTCATTTGCGCCTGTTGAAAGACAAACACACTACTTGTGTTACCATCGATTGTGTCTCTTGATATCGATTGTCATCTCTAGAGATCTATAGGGGAGATATATGCAGTAATTGCGGTTTTGTCTGTGGTGAAAGTATTGTAGTTAGCCGTTTTTTTCATGACAATAGAAGACTCCATCCGTCTGTTAGTTGAATGTGTTCTTCAACAGAGAGGTGAGTAATTTGGATGAGAAGGAATTTATTAGGGCTAGGAGGAAAGATGGAGCGATACCCTACCCTTAACGAAAAGTACCAAGGGGTCCTCATTTTAACGTCTCATCCGACGGCCGGAGTACTGCATTCAAAGTACTCCGGCAAAAGGCAAAAATTCAGTACTCAAATGACGACAGTTATATCAAATCTGGCATCTTGCCAGACAGTTATACCACTGCCGGGAGTCAAACCCAGGCCATCATGATTGGAGACCCTACTTTACACAGCTTACCAGCCAGATATCCACCTAGCTTGGGCGTTACTGGACTAGTCCTGAGGTTTCTTCCGAAATTGCGGGAGATGCCTCCCGGAAACTCGGGACCATCGGTCAGTAACCCCGAAGCCCTATCAACAGGGCCACCACGCCGTCACGATTTTGCGGTAGGAAAGGAAAAAATAACAGGTGGCCAGTTGCGGGGAGTACGTGAAAACCTTCTTAAGGAGTGTAACATTCTATGGGTCTCACAATCAGACAAGGGCCAGGCGCTCAGAAAAGAGTGGAAGCTTTCGAGCCTTGGTTTTGGCGTAGAAATCTTAAGTTTCAGAGAAATGATGTAATGAACAATGAAGAAGTATGTAGAAGATTCGAGGTAGAATGTGGTGTGTATGGAGTACTGTGTATCAAAGAAAAACCAGGTGGTTTGAACGCATTGTGAGACAAAAGGGATTTGTCAAAAATATAATTGAGGGAAATAACTCGAATGAGAGACTCGACGAGAAAGGCTAAAACATAAAAATATAGTATAGTCTCTTCGGTCTCCAATGAAAAAAAAATTTCTCGCCTATTTTGAGCACATTTTTTCGCACTCGCCTATTTTATGTTGAAAAAGTTTTATTGTTGTTGTTTTCGTTCAAATATTTATATTCCACATATGTGTTCAATTGTTATTTGAGAAATACAAAAAATTTGATGATCGCACGAATAATAATGAAGTACCACCTTAAGTATTAATATTCCGTGCTTGAACAAAAAAAATGCAACATACTACTACATATGTGAACAAGGGGACCGAAGAGGTTAATAGTGGTTTACGGAGTAGGTACCGAGGTGCGACTGAGCTAGCGATGAATTGGGAGGAGTAGACGGTTTCTGGTAATCGATCTTAGGATTGAATAAAAATGACGACAGTGGGGCGTATATTTTTTATTGATGATTATTTTACCATTTAACGTAGGCTTTGATTTTGTGTCCATACTCTCATTTAAAAAGACTTCACGTAACGATTCCCCCTGAGCCACTCTCTTTAAATCAACGTTTTTCCTGCAGTGTTTCTCTCCGTGATGAACATAGTGAAAATCTTCATGTTTCTTTCTTCAGTAATATCATCATTTGTGTTTTTTGCTGATATTCCATTTTCGTACTATAATTTTATGTCATTCTGAAGTATATATAACTATGTTTATCATATGCATATCACGTGTCATGTATTGACAGATATTTTTGTTTATTAGGTTGAAGAATAAACTTTAGTCTAAATCTCACCCCAATGAAGACGTTTATCTACCTATCTATTTCCCACCTCTATTCTTAATAAACAAAAAAAGGTTAACTTTATCCTCCTTGCTTGCTCAGCAATACATCTTTTCCGTCTTCTTCAATAACGGCATTCACTACCCCATTGTCCCTAATTACCTGCTCCTCCCACCCACTCCCCCCCTCCCTCATAGTTTCCCCCGACAATTTTTCTATACAATCATAGTATCAACATGCCTTATATATACTAATATTAGTACTATTTGAAAAATATTTATTAAGTTTTACCATCATCGCGGCTTAGTATTTCTCTCAATGTGCTCCCTTTCTTCCAGAAAAAAATAATGACTTTTTTGTGACATGGCATAAACTGATATGACATGAATTAATTTTTCAATTATATAGTTTGTTGTATGGATAATGATTGTGGCCTTAAGGAATCAATAAGTAAAATTCTCCAATTTGGTCTCTAGTTTTAACCGAATTCTCCCTTTGTCCCTATATGTCTCAGTTAAATTGGCCGTAAATGCTCGAAATACGCGAGTAACAATTTCCTTCTGTTCCATTCCTACATACAATTGCTTCATGTTTTTAGCTGGCTGAAACACCTCTTGGTGGATGTAGATCCATTGTAATTAAACTACACATTTATGTTGTTCATTGATGTAGAAAACATATTCTACGGTATTTGCTGCAATTGTTATAATGCTCTTCCGAAATTTCTTACTCATGGAACGGACAAAACCCAGAATCAACTCTTCAGACATTTTCAACCCGAAAGCCTGAATCATACGATAAATTTTTTTGTGGTCTAGTCCAGGGATGGTAACAGTGTAGCTCAAGTAGTTGAAAAATGAACCATCAAAGTGATCATTCACAGGAAAAGCTTAAAAGTGATTGGAAGTGCCATCACTTTCTCCAATGTTTGAGTGCTTTTTTCCGAACCACAGGACGTACGGGAGCTCAAAATGCAGCCAATCAGAGCGTACGGAAGTTAATGGAGAATCTGCCACCGCATGTGACTCCTGATCGAACAAGCATTGTAAACACTGTGGGTAACCACGATGTTGTGCTGTGAGTACAGAATATCTCGAAATAATGTTAGCTCGAAGGTTTCCGCGTAGTTGGTATGATGCTCTCTGCATGGTTTAGGGTTTCCCTCCGCGTTGGTTGGCTTGATGACAACGGTCATATTTTCGATCTGAAGAAGCTGACCGCGTAATGAGTGAAACAGATGTCATCAAGCCAACTAACGCGGGAGTAAACCCGAAACCATGCAGAGAGCATCTCGCAATATTTCAGGCTCTTGGCTGGTCGATGCTATTCCTTAATTCATCAATTTAGATTTTAACAAAAATAACTTGATAACACTACCCAAAATATCTTCGTGTTGCCTAGTAAATACACCTTTATGTGTAAAGAAAGGACTAGTGAAAAGTCTGATTTGGAACACGTAAATATATGGAGCGGAAAATTGGTCTTCAAGGAAAGAAGATGAAAACTAACTTCGGACTTTTGAGATGTGGGTGTGAAGAAGGATAGCTAGATTAATAAACATATTTTTTAGAGCGAGGTCGAATAGACCCTTCTTCCACCGTACCCTTAACTTCCTGTCTCCATCTAGAGGATGGAGAAGGTAAGGTGGGTGGAAAGAGGACAAACGATGATGGACTAGAGTTAGCAGGCGAGGAAAGGAAGATGTTTTAAAGAGAGAGAACGCGATAGAGAGAGAATGTTGGTTAAGCGGGAGGGAGGTAGGAGAAGAACGTATGGTTTGTATAGAAAATTGGGAAGTAGGAAGTATGAGGGTTTGAAGAGAGACATCGTGTGAAAGGGAGAAATGAATGAGTGTCATGGGAGAAATGAATGTCCACTTAGCCTCCACCTCCATCGGTGGAAAACTAATAATTGGACTAATAATTAAACTCGTCTCCATTATGACGGCGATTAAACCCGATGCTCGCCGAAGATTCGAAGGTGAATATTACTGAAAGTAACATACTGTCGTAATAATAATAATGAGGATATCCACTCGGAACCGAAATCGCTATTTTGTACACGAAATCGTTAGATGAAACGAAAAATGAATTTTGGTGAAAAATTAATCTTATAACCAAAGCCCTTCACTCACAAATCAAATATTAAAATAAGCAAAACGTCACATCCACCGAACGAGCAGCGTTAAGCATATCTACGTCATCCACCTCCCTTGCTTAACTGTGTTGAGGAAGAACGGGAAGGGAGTGGAGGTTTGCCTGAAGAGACACTGTCGCAACCACTTCCATTGGCAGAGTCAGCTGTGTGTGCACCGCGTGAGAAGGCGAAGGAGCTTCGCGGTCTCAGTTGTTAATGGACGAAGTGGGTGAAGCACTAGTCCTTTGCACGGCCACTTTTCCGAAAGGGTGAAAACCATCAGTATTTCGCCGCTTATAACTCGAGAACTAATTGACGAATCGAAGAACGGAAAATTACTGGTCTTTTTATTTTGTAAACTATCAGATTCGGCAATATAACAAAATATGATTAACGACCCCATTTAATGAAATGACTTTCTTGGGAGCGAAATGATTAGGGGAGGGACAAGAACGATGGCTTGAACTTTCATTTTCCCCTTTCCGAGAGCTGTGAACCTTGAACACGTACGTGAGATGATTGTTGTTCCGCGCCTTCGGTGGTTCACTTCAGTCTTGTCTCATGCCGCCTGACGACGCTCCTTCCGCAGATCGGAGGAATTGATCGCCCAGACTGTCGACGAACCGTTTTGGCGTGCCGCGCCGCCTCAGGGAGAAGGGGTACGCGTGACGTCACCGCCGCGAGGAGGCTGTGTGACGCAAGCGCGCGCGCGAATCCCCTCCCCTCCCTTCCGTATAGGAGGGGAGGGTGAGAGGTCAAGGGCGCGGGATGAAGCCGACGGGAGTAATGAATGCAGCAGGGTGGTGCGGTATTGCGATAAATCGGGAGCGATCATAGCGCGATATTTCGATAAATCGGTTTGTGGATAGTTCCTAGACTGCCGCAACCAACATACATACTTACGAAGATAGTCTCTTTCCTAACCAACCCCCAATTTCTGCATTAAATCTCTATTCATATCTCCATACCTTCCGCCTGCCCTCTAGAACGCCTACTGTTTTCCTTCCGGCCGGCCGCGTTGGCCAGGTCGGCAACGCGCGGGCATGGCAACCCCAAAGGTTCGAATCCCGCCTTGGGTAAGTGTGTTATGTTTTTCTCAGATATTAGGTTACACACTTAAATATAACCTTTGTCGTTAGAGCAACTAATATCCAAGTATACTACTCCTAATCTTATCCTCCACCTCTAACGCTTGACTAACATTCTCCTATATATGGCCTTCATCAATATTCTTTTATCTCGCATAACTTCATCAATCCACATCTGTTGCCTCTTAATTTCTCCAGCCAGCTTAAAATCCTATCTTATTTCAACACTTCCATTACTTGCAGCAGTTCTTGGAAGTGGCAATTTTGTAGAATACGTATCTCAACTCGAGGATAATGTCTGTTATTTTATATTACATTACGTTTAAAGGAAAATCTCACTTAACCAGTGTTGATTTCGTTATGAAGGTTGCCACACTTACATGCAAATGATATTGGGACTACTTAAAGCCTCTAATTTGATTTAAGAATCTGTATACATTTCTTCCGTATGAAAGAGTCATGATGAATTATATTATTACTATAATATTCCTCATGTGTTCTTTTCCCTTCTTTGGCAGTTTTAATTTTTAATTCTTTTCCTCACCCACATCTCAAATACCTCCAATTTCCGTTCGTTCTCTACCCTCAGAGACCAGGTTTTTGAGCAATAAGACGCAATGCTCCATATGAGAGTTTTCACTATTTTCTCTTTGTGTCTTTACTAAGTAACTAAGAGACGCCCCTCATTACTTCTGTTTTCGTAAGCGTTTCCAGGGATACGTTTGATGCGATGGCTTCATTAATGGTTTCATAACCAGAGAACCCTGGTTGGAATCCCGGCAGTTGTACAGTCTTTTATTGATGTACCGGTTCCTAATAAGTACTATGTGAAGAACACTTTCAGTTCATGACGTAAGTGATTGTAAGTGATTGATGGATAAAAGGAGGGGAGGAGCTCATGCAGGAAAATAGATAAAATTTAAATATATGTGATCAATGAATTGAAAGAACTCACTAATTAACAGCTATGATTACAAAATTCATGCATTAGATTCATTTCAGTCTTCAGGGAGATAAGTACATTTCTCCAAGAAGGAAAACTCTTCGGTGGTTTAATATTATTGAAAGACACAATTATCAACTTTGTGCCTTCCTATTCTCTCTATTTAAAAATAAAAGAGCGAAGTATCACCTTGATCTCTACTTCAGCCCTCTGGAAGTTACAACAATATTAACCAGAAGTAACTGATCCAACCTTTATTTACTAACACACAAGACTACCGTGTTTCTTCAATTATTCGTCAATTCCACATACATACGGAGCCATTCGGCAATGAAAATAAGAACCAGTAACAATTAGCTTGTTACAAGTACCTGATTAATCACTAAGTATTGAGAATTTTTCTATGCAAATGGATATTTATGCCATTTTTTTTTTAAATGACCTATTACTGTATTACGTAGTAACTACTAGATACTTAATTGCCATGTATCGTACAAAAAATATCCTGTGCGTCACGGTGAAGTCGGATGTTGTTGGTTATAAGACAAGCACCCAATTCATTTAAATAAAATTATACGCCTTCACTTCCGCATAGGTATCAAAAAGTTAACTTCTCAACACATCACCGTATTAACGTATGTGTGGAAGACATAGACCGGGCCCTATTATTCTGCCTTGTCGACTACCAGGGAAAAAAAGTAGCAGAGCGTGGTTTCGATCCACGGACCTCTGGGTTATGGGCCCAGCACGCTTCCACTGCGCCACTCTGCTCACTTTGATAAAGCGCTCGATAAATGATAAAGGATAATATTTGGCATACGTTGCCAAGCATTATTTTCACCCATCAATTCGATCAATCATTTCGTGTACAATTACCTTGGTATCCCAATTATTCACCGCTCCAATGAGAACGGCGCATTACCTGCCCCCTTTGTTTAACAACATATTAGTGTATTACATAGTAACTACTACTTACGTGTCATGTACTGTACGTAAAATATCATGTACGTGAAGAAGGATCAGATTATTCCTACCCAATTCTTTTATTATTTTCTTTCCTATCCTGTACGTCGCCAAGAAACTGTTGCTTTTAGAGGTGTGCTACCCAAAAGAATTTAAATAAATTCATAATGAAGACGTCAAGTAGGTACTTCCACAAAGTTCAGCCTTATACGCTTCTATAAGTTAATTTATACTCTCTTAAAATACCGCGTAGTCATAAAAAAATTAAATTTTCACCACACTGCTTAAAATGTTAATGCGCGGAAGGAATAGGAGTGGTCCAATTACTCTGCCCTGTGAAATACCGGAAATAAACTACCTGAGCGTGATTTCGATCCACGGACCTCTGGGTTATGGGCATAACACGCTTCCACGGCGCCACTCTGCTCACGCTGATAAGTCGCTGGATAAATGATAACGGATAATATGTGGCACATGTTGCCATGTATTATTTCCGCTTACCAATTCGAATTCGATTCCTCATTTCGTAAATAATTACTGTTGCATTCTAATTATTCACCGTGCCAATGAGAACGGCGCATTCTCTGGAGGGGTGGGGGCCCGGGGTTGCCCCTCCTACCCCCGTCAGCCGCCCCTGCAGCCGACGAAAGGGAGCGCGTCCCCCCTCTCGGCCACCCATGCCCTCCAGGCCAGTCATCCGTGACTGAGAGACTCGGGCGCCGCCGGCAAAAGCGAATGGAGCCGAGTGAGGGGTTCCCGGAGGAAACCAGGGCGGTCCGACAGCGTTAACAGGTGTCATTAGCATGTCTGTGGAACGGACCTCTGTGGATGACGAGGTGAAGCTTATCTGCAGAATTGATTTGGATCTTTTTTCGTGTCAAACCTACTTCTGTTTTCGCTACGGGAAGAAGTACGTCGAATATGTTTGCCGTTTGAATGGTCACAAAAAAGTAGTTTCACATCGTAATGACTCATTAACTTGATCCCTATTAAATTCGCAATTATGTGCCTTAAATTTTGTTAAACAAAGCTTTCAGTTTGTGGAACACCTCAAGTACAGTAGGTATTCCGTCTGCTGTATGGGATGTTAAATCGTGGACCCCTTCGAACCTTTCGTTCGAAGATTTCTTCCGCTCCCTAAAATATTCCTCGCTGTAACAAATTATCCCAAACCCATCCCAAATGACGCAGATAGGCTTAGCGCTCCGTTGTCACCCTCAAATAACTATTATTATTCACCATTTTAAGGTGTTTAACTACCCGTAATGGGTGCATGACCCAGAGGTTTCATTTCGAAAGGATGCCTCGCCAATAATGTGCTGTGCTACTGAAATTCTACTTATTAAACAGAACTGATGAAGTAGCCAACATGTGAAGGATTTTACTCAACTTAACTCTGAATTGCTGTGGATATTTCTCATCATTTGGCCCAAACTTAACCCTTAAGGCAAACGCAACATCCCTGCCCCGGCAGGATTTGAACCCTCGACCTTACGGTTACCGAGATTACCATTTTTCAGTAAACTACCACAGATTGTGCTGCAGATAGTGAGACAGGTTTTCTGGAATGTGCACGTGAATACTTTCTTTGCTTGTTCAACATCCATGGGGAGTGATACTCCCCATGGATGGACTCTTTTGCTAATCAGATACTATGTATCTTTTCTTTATCCTTTTTCTTCTTCTTCTTTCTCTTAGTACGTTGTCACTAGATATCTTAATTATTCTATCATCGTCCACTCCGTCGATGTGACTCTCTCAATCACTGTATTCAAGGATTGTGAAGTGGCCACGAATACCTTAGTGGAGTCGCCCGCTGAAATGTTACACCTAGTCCCTTAAGTTCCACAGGGAATAAGGAAGCCTTGGTAGCTTAATTGGTAAAGTACCTGGGCGGAAATTAGGTGATTCCGGGTTTGAGTGCCGGTCAAGATGGATTATTTCTCTGTGGAAATTCTGCTCCTTCTTCACTGCCTTAAAAACTCTCCGGTTACTTCGATTTTACATATGTATACATGTATATTTGTATAAAAACCAAGTAGCGGGGATAAAATCTGGACCCAGCTGTGAAGAAGCAAGAATAAGGAAATGAGTGAGACAAGGCTGTGCACTGTCTCCCGTAATTTTTAATGTTTACATCGAGAGAGACATCAATGAAGTCAAGGAGAAGTGTTCGGGAGTGAACATCCACGGAGAAACAATCAGTATGCTACGATTCGCTGATGACATAGCCCTCATAACAGAGGCAGAGAGTGATCTGATTAAGATGCTAACAACCATGGAAAGGACTATGGCCAGTTATCATCTGAAGATCAATAAAAAGAAAACTAAGATATTGGTGTGCAGCAAGAGAGAGGAGGCCAAAACCAACGTTATACTAGGAAAACAGAAACTGGAAGAGGTGAAAGAGTTCTGTTACCTGGGAAGCAGAGTAACCAACGATGGACGAAGCAAGAAAGAAATAGTGAGTAGAGTTTGCCCAGGCAAAGAGGGCATTCTATCAAAATAAGAATCTACTAACAGCTGGAAATACAAGCTTGGAAGTAAGGAAGCAAATCATCAAAACGTATATCTGGAGCAAGTTTCTTTACGGCAGTGAGGCATGGACGATGACAGCAGCGGAGAAGAAAAGGGTGGAACCATTCGAAATATGATGCTACCGAAGAATGATGAAGATAAAATGGATCGACCGAGTGACAAATGAAGAAGTCCTAAGAAGAGTGGGAGAAAAGAGAAGTCTGCTGAAAACTATAAAAAGAAGACGGGATAACCTAATCGGCCATATCTTAAGACACGATGGCCTGAAGAAGACAATCATCGAGGGAAGTGTGAACGAGAAGAATGGATAAGGCAAGCCTCGTATGAGTTGTATAGAACAGATCGTAAAGGGCGTGAAAGAGAGGAACTACGTTAATATAAAGAGGTTGGCCGATAGAAGAATCGAGTGGAGGGCTGCGTCAAATCAATCCTAGGATTGTTCACCCATGATGATGATGATGATGATACATGTATACATTCTTCTCTTCTTATATTCTCACTCCAACCAAAAGAAAGACATCTCTTAATGAAGTATTATATCTTCCGGGTTTCTTTCCGCGTCTGTCCATGTTGTGGGAGTGTCCGTAGTGACGTAGGACCGGGCCCTGGAAGAAATAATATTTAAAACCCTACACACCGCGGAAGCTTCCAACAACACATCTCTTAATTTTTTTCTTCTCATGTTCCCTCTTCAATGAAAAGAAAAAAACACTTCTCAATGCTTTTCTTTTCGTCATCTTTAACACTTTCATTTACTCTGCCTCAATGTTTTTATTCAACCTGTCGTGCAAAAACTCGTTACTGCCGTTTGAGCTGACCATCGATTACTCTCCCACGGACCAGCTTGGAGGCGAGGTGTGCGTGTTGGGAGGCGCCTGTCTCATGATGGCCCGACGAGGCGCCTACTCAACTCGTGTGTCCTCGGGATCGATGACCTCCGGCCACGTCTCCTCCGTGGCCTCTTCCGCCACCGGGGAGCGCCAACCCTCCGTGAATAATTCGCGAGCAGGGACACTGGAGGAGTCGGAGGCGATGCATTCGTTATTCGCGGCCGGCGTAACGGTGCCGCGGAGAGGAGCGGTCCTCTCCGGGCAGCCGGAATGTTAACTGTGGACGACGCCGAAGTGTGAAGCTATGCAGCGAGCAGTGGGGGCTGTATCATCGATCGCTCCCTAGCAGGACGGCCGGGCATCTCGTGACCCGAATGCTCGCTCTCCTCAGGAGTCGTCGAGGTGCCGTGCACTAGTCGTGTGTGCAGACTCAGGTACTCATTCTTACGTGTTTGAGTGCCCGAATGAACGCATGCGTATGTGACGAATATACGAGAGAATGCCCTACGCCAGTACCACCAACCACGGTAGTCAGGTCGGTGACGCGCTGACCTGGCAAACCGAAAGGCCGTAGGTTTGTATCCACATGTACGCTTTGCCTTGCAAGCCGCCGCAAGGGCGTTGACAAGTGGTGGTAGGTCACCAGCCAAGAAGTTGAGTTTTTTTTAATAGTCTTTGTGAATTAATGATGAATACCGATCCTTAATGTTAAAAGTCGACAAACAATTATTCATAATGAATCACTTCCTCCACTTTATGCCCGATAACATCGAGTATATCTAGTGGGTGATGTGTTTGATAGAAATATGCTTGTATGATATAGGGTTTTTTTGTTTAAAATTTGCTTACAATAAACTTTTTAATAAAGATTTCTAATGGTTGAAAGGGGAACAAACTACGCAAATTTTACTATAAACCTTTCTCTAGAAACTTTTACTGAAATTTACATAATTTGTTCCCTTTTCCACCATGGGGAAATTTCAAACAGTTACCCCTGAGACCGTACGATTTGTTTAAGACATCTAAGGCAACAAAGCCCCTGAGTCGGTGGGATACCCTCTATGGGATAGATTGTTGTTTTCGTTGATTGCTTGTTTGCGTTCTAACCGTGTATTTTGGATGGCAAAAGCGAATATTTTTATCCCTCGGTCAGAAAGTTGATTTTTCTTCATTGGTCGCTTCTTTCCGTCCTAATGATGTAGTGCAGGGATAAAAATATATCTGCGGTGTCAGATTTGAATTAGTCTTCTCTGATTCTGATTTCCAAAAAATAACCAGGTTCTCCTGAAGTTGTTCGGAGGGTCTCCTGAATTTGAACGCGAGACTTCCAGTTTATCCCCACTAGGCTACTACGCCGTAGGAAACTGATTTTGGTATTATATCATAGCTCAAGCTGGTAATCAGTCGATTTTTTTTGGAGAGAGTTTCAAAGTAGAGCAAAACCTGTGCTTTACTAACGCGTGTCATGAAGATTTATCCTCTGCCTCACACCTTTGAGACTTCGGGTAGGGCACTTTGTAGGGGTTAAAAAGGAGGCAAGTGTTGGTGTAGCTGGATGGATAGCCGGCTTGCTCTAGCTATCCTTCCCACGGGGTCACTGGCGTGCGAGGATTACCCTCTCGCGCCAGTGACCCTGTCCAACTCTTCCGCGGAGCTGCAGTCGCTTGTTTTCGGGAATTCGTGTAGATGGGTCGCTCCTGGCCCCGCTTCGCCCCTCCCGCCTCCTCCCTATCCCTGCCTCGCGACAGTAACGAGCACCTCTCGCTCAAGTGGCTCCGCAGACAATGCAAACGTGCTTCCCTCTGGATACGAGATGCCGACCACTCCCATTGTATTCTCGCGGAGGACTGAAGGCATTTTTTTTTCCATTTCACACAAAGGAGGAGCGATCCGGAATCGAGCTCCTCCCGACGAAACGAGGCCGGCCGAAAGGATGGAGGTGGAAAGAGAGAATACGTCCCCTCCCCCCATAACGACTCTCGCATCGGAGCAGCTGGAATCGCGAAGGAATGAACTCACGACCATCTCTCTCCCTCTTGTTTGTGAGCTCCGGGTTTTTCCGTCTCCGCGGCCGAAACGGAGACGTCCCACAAGGGACACGGATGGCTTGCCTCGCGACTTTTCCCATTCAACCGTCGTTAAATAGAGCGTGTTTGAGCGCTCGCGACAGTCGCGGGTGGGTTCGCGACAGACTCGTCGGAACGAGCGTTGTTCTCCGACGATGGGTCGTGGAACAACGCGCCTAGAGCAGCGACATCAAAGCGAGGTCGCTGCCGTCGATCGGAGCTTGAATGCGTAATGGAATCAGAATAATGGATGCAAGTAGTAGTAGTTATTGCCAATGTGTCACAAGGATAAAAAATACTTAATAAAATTTCACATTAAATTTACCTGTATTTTACCTGATGATGCCCTTACGGGTGAAACCTGGGTTGTACCTCCTTAAATTTTATGTGGAATTTTACTAAGTATTTTTTATCTTTGTGACATGGATTTGTTCCACAGAGTATCGCCTTCCATAGTGAAGGTTATTGTCATTGTGGCTTGAATGTACTTACTGGAGGAGGCATCGCAGCTGATTATCCCCCGTTTCCACTGCTAGCGTATCTACGCGCGTACCTACCTGCTAGCCCCCAAGGTTATTGTGGGGAGGTGACTGAGGGCGAAGGTTATTTGCGCCGTCTAGGACTGGTGGGCGACTGGTTATAGGTAGAAAGTTTTCAAGCACGCGACGGTTCGATTAACCGAGGAGAGCATTCAAAAATAATTGTGAGAGTTGTGTGTACACTGGAACACGCAAAGTAACGCACGTTTGAGTAATAGTGCTTCGCCCACTAACTCGGCGGAACATTGTTAGCGAGAGAGAGCAGAGACTAAAAATAGTCAGAACTCTCAGGAAATACAAAATTAATGTCGTAGGAGATATGTAATAAAGAGTTTCCGGCGTAAATTGTTGAAAGCTTTTATATTAATGATTAAGGAGTATGAAATAGTCATTAAATGAGCATGAGATCTTGTTATGAATGCTTTTGGTTATAATTTAGAATGATGATTGTCTACTTTAAACTGGCAAGAAATGCAAACTTGAAAGTAGTTATTCGGAGGAGTAAAAATATGGAAATCGATACCATTCCGACGCCCTTTTATCGATAGAGCGATAAAGGTCACGTGGTGGATAGAGTTATATCCTCGCATTGTGGAGACCCGGTGTCGAATCCCGGCTGTGGCAAAGATTTTTATTGGTATACCTGTCCTCTCATGCTGATGTGGAGTGGAATGGATGGAGTGGTGCATGGAGAGCACTTCAAGTGCAGTACTCGCTCCGCCGGATGGGACGTTGAGCCGCGGATCCCTTGGAGCTTTTCCTTTAGAGCATACTAATTCCGACGCCGGGTTTCCCTCCCAATATTCTCCGCACCCGATGGTAAAAGATACATGCACAATGCTGTCCAAATAAACCGCGCAATTGACTTCAAGGCTGTCGCCCCCTTTCTCGAAATAACGGATCCATTTTGGTGAACTAGTGGAACTTACAGCAAACTAGTACGCTTGTGCTGCGTATCACGAGAGGTGAAAGACAACAGCTTCTACGCACGAGCACCTTCCTACGCCGCTGGTTGACTCTGTCACGCCCCATTTCCGTCGTGACAGTAACGTGCGGTGACGTCGTGGGAACTCGATGTGCGTACTATCGTGACGGTTGTGGTTCGACACGCTGTCCAATATTCCTTCCTATCGAACGCTCCCAACCTAAATTTAGCAGTGGCTCGGAAATTGGGGAAATATGGCTCAAAATAAACGAGGTTGGTGTTAATAAAAGAAATTTTATTGGTAAAGATGGTTATTTTATGAAGATGAAGAGTATCATGAGGGCCTTTGGTTTGTAATTTCCTTCTGCGTGAATTTAACGATGCCCTGACGGAAGAAAAATAACATTTGTGTGAAGGACATAATAAAAACTCTTGCTGGTTATAATGGCGCCACGTAGAACTTAGGCGCCAAGTTTTAGCACTTGTCTAATCATGTTCTAGTCTTGTCATATGTCCATGTCATCATCTGGTCCTGAAGAGAATTAAGTGTAGAAAGCCACCTACGTCATGTTAATAAATCCAATAAATGAAGTTTTCAAAATAATTTTTCATTAGCTCCATAATGTATACTTCCACAAACTTAAGCCTGACGCATTTTTCCCAGAACGTTTGTATATCCAGCAGTGGCAGAGATATATCACTGGTACATAAGTCCCCTCTTGAGTGCTACATGGAAAGCGCTTCAAGTTCAGTGCTCCGTCCGTCGGTTGGGACTTAAACCGCGGCCTCCTTGGCGCTCTTCAGGCTAGGCTGGCTAGCAGACCAGGCTAGTGCTGTCGGTTTCTCTCCACCCTTCGTCCATTCCCTGAATAATTCCCAACATTACTCAAACACTCGCGTTTCCTCATCTATCGGTAGCCTCCCCAGAATAACTAAAACTACCTTTAAACTTCTTTGCTAGGTAAAAGAAACAAGTATTTATTCAAAGTAGGATCGAGGATCGTCATAACTTGTTCACCCAGTACCTTACTCAAATGAGATTTGAAAATTTTGGTTTTGTTTTGCTTAGAGTTCCGACCATTTTTTATAGTCTTCGCTCTCTCTATCCCAATATTCCGCCGAGTTCATGGGTGAAGAGCAATTACTCACTCTAACGCGCGTGACTTTGCGTGCTCTTAATGCGCACTCTCTCTCTCGCCCTTTCATTCTGGATGCGTTCCTCAATGAGTCGTACTGTTGCGTGCTTCGTTGATACGGGCGTATAAGTGTATCTGCCCTACTTCCAAATCTACAGCCCAAAAAATGATCTCGAATGGCTCATCGTTCCAGATTTTCAAGTCGCCGTAATCTCGTTTTTCGTTGAATACATCTTAAAATGTCATACAAGCCTGAAACACGGAGGGGCTCTGTAAGCTGTCGCGTGTTTCGACTGGGTAAAAAACTTTGAGGCTAACCGGAAAATGCCTTCACTCTCGAAAGCTTACGGTTCTAGCCATTATATTTATGGTCAGCAGGAGTCAGTAAGTAAACAAACCACAATTTGTTGGTGAAGAATCCGTAGTAAGTGACCATGGTAGACTGTTCAGTAACGTGATCGCCCGGTAACCCAAAGTTCGCGGGTTCGAATCCCTCCAGGGCATGGATGTTAGCCTCGTGTGCTGGCCTGTTAGCCTCGTAATATGAAATCACGCTCATTCGTCTCGTTTACATTATCTGTGTAAAAATCTTGTCTCTGCTCTCTTTTTATCAGTAGCGAATCGAGTAAATTATTCTAAAACAATCCTATGTTGATCCTATCTTAGGTTATAAGGTACGATATGGCCTTATCCGTTGGAGCACCTAAACAGCCGAGACTATAACTCCATTATTCCATTTAATCTCTAATAAGTGTTCTGAGATGTTCAAAGATGAACATGCACGATCATGAAAAGCGACGAATGCTCTTTATTTCGTCCTGTCAACGTAAAAATATGTTACGATATGGCCTTATCCGTTGGAGCACCTAAACAGCCGAGACTATAACTCCATTATTCCATTTGATCTCTAATAAGTGCTCTCAGATGCTCAAAGATGAACATGCACGGTCATGAAAAGCGACGAATGCTCCTTGTTTCGTCCTGTCAACGTGAAAAATATGTTAGCCTCGTGATATGAAATCACGTTCATTCCTCTCGTTCACATCATATGTGTAAAAAACCTTTCTCTGTTCTCTTTTTATCAGTAGCGAATCGAGTAAATTATCCTAAACAAATGATTCTATATGTGATTTTGTAAAATTTTGTAAATTATTTCAGTGAAATTCACAAAATTACCCCTGAAACCGTTCGTGTTGTGACTAGAATATTCTTTATCTGCTCGATTAGCGAAGTTATTTACTGATGCTTTCGTTCTAATTCCCTCCAATGTCGATGTCAAATTGTACTTTATCTACAATTTTATGTGATTAAACTATGTCATCTGCACCTCTCCGCTACTTCTATTAATTTCTTCGTTTTTTTGCCTCAATTTCTTAACGTTCCGCCCTTGGTTTCCACATTGCTGCTACCTGGATAATGTAAAAATCATCGCGAGAAATCTACGAAAAACCTAGGGAAGAAACTTTTCCGATTCGGAGTTTTTTCAATCTCCGTTTTTAAAAGATAATCCAGAAAATGGATTCACCGCTGACCTCACCTCTGCCGGCCGGAAGGAAAGGCGTATGGAGGATCGGGTTAGTGTGGTGGCTAAAATACTGGCCACCCATTCTAAGGGCCAGAGCCTGGTCGTAGCAGAGATTTTTTTATTAGTATACCGTACTCTTTTTAAGTAACTAGACACTTTAAGTGCAGTACTCCGTCCGTCGGATGGGACGTTAAATTGTGAACCCGTTGGCACGTTTCATTTAGAGCTCAGACGAATTCCGACACCGGTTTCCTTGCACTTGTCCTCCGTTCCTTGCAAAATTCCGATCTCTACCCAATAGCCCACCTGTATAGTCTACGATGTCTGGTAGTTCCTGACCAGATGTCGTTTGTTCCTTTACATTATATTATGGCACTCATTTGTACAACTGGCAAACTTTTGGCGCCGTCAAGTTACTCGTCGCGCCGAGAACTCGTTCCGGTGAACTGAGGCTCACATCATCCGGGAATTTGATAAAAGTACAACCAACCGGAGCCGCGGATGTTTGTGCCGTCGTTGCGTGTTTTTTTGCGAAACCTACTATACTAAATGTCCAATATTTGCTGGGACCAGATGTCTTTTATAGATAGATGACAAAATAAAATAATGAACAAAAATCCGCTGAGAAATACAGAGACGTGAGCAAGGAAGGAGAAAATATGTTTTTAAAATCGTTATTAAGTCTAATTTTGCTAGGGATTTCCACTTACCGTATTTACTCTCACAAAGTTCCAAAATTCCATCTCCCCACACCACAAATCCTTCACCCAATCATCGTTCTCCATCTCTCTCTATTCAATGCATCTTCCACATTTAATCCTCTCCCATTTCTTCACTCGCCTTTTTTCACTCCATCCAACCAAGACTCCTTTGATCTTCTTCTGATTCTTTTGCCATCTAGTTCCCATTTTAGAGCAATTATTACAGATTCTTTCTTCACTCATTCTTTGAACATGCCAAAACTCACGTCGTCTTAGTTATTCTAATAAACATATTACCTATCTGATATTGAAGATATATTTACGATTTTCACACTTTTTCTTTTTAGTTTTTTCCTGGATTTTTAAGTTCAATTTTTTTCCCGCACGAAAGCCGGTAAATGAATATGAAATCAGAGCGTGACTTTCGTGATTGTTCGTCTTTTGTCTTTGAGGGCGTCGTACGGATCCATTGAGTGTTTGATGGAGTGATCCAATAACCCATTTGTCTTTTTTTTAATTTTTCGATGCATGTGTATTTTGAATTTTTACAGCGCAAAATTCAGTAAATGAATTTGCAATCAGAGCGTGTCTTTCGTGATTTTTTTTCCCTGTTGTCGTTGGGGGCGTCGTGAGGCCTTCATTGAATGTGTTTTGATGTAGTGATGCAATAATATGTGTTCGTTCGCCAATTTTCCCCCGAGAGACTGACGTGTGCGTTGTCGTTGCAGGCGCCATGAGGCCGGGTGCCGTGGGTGCGGCGTGCGTGGCCACGTGCCTTCTGCTGCTTCTGCAGTCGTTGTCTGCGGACGGGCATCCGCAGGCCATCGTGTTCGAGGATGAGGCGTCGGAGACGGCAGCGGTGGCGGAGGGCGCCGGCCCCGGCGCCAGGGTCATGACCTCAGGGGCGCCAGCGCAGGACCCGGGAGAGGACAGGGCTGGCCACGTGGGCGGCTCCACCATCGGCGGGTGAGTGTTCCCCAACACCCTTTCACAAGTATTTCAGGATACAGAAATTCGTTTTTCCACGCAGTATACACGACTAACGCAAAAGAGACTTTAACTCCAAAAAACACGGATCAAATGCCTTTTTTTTATGAGAAATTTAAAAAAATTTGTTTCAGCCATCTATTGGATACGTTACTATAACTCTATTTACTCTCTTCCTCCAGTTTTCATTTATCCGCTTGCCCACTTTTTCCCAGTCTTCTTCTGAAAATACTCTCTTAGTTCTCGCTTTCCCTCAAATTTTTCCCTGCTACAATTTTTTTTCAATACCCTTTTGTCTCTTACATTCTCCTCCCTTATCCTACTCTTTTTAAGATCACAATGCTCTTCTTTCAACCTTGGAAAACTTAAGTTTTTACCCTCCCCTGGAAACTAATGATCGTAGAAGCTATCCTTTCTTTTCCCATTCTTTTGATGTTTTCATTGAAAACCATTCGTATTTTTTTATTGTTTCAAATTTCGCTATTATTACCTAATTTTTTTCTTCCCTTCTTTTTCGAGAACATTTCATTTTCACGGCATGTGACCTAGCAACCCTTGTTGCTCGTTGCTCGTGCAGTGGTTGGTATGGTGACATTATTATGGAGATTTGAGTCGCGGTCACTCGATTTTCCTCTAAATGGTGTTCAGAGTTAAGCCTGGATCACTAATTGTAAGTCATCTTGCAGTAACAAGATCAGAGACAGTGAAGCCATTGCTGAAATCATAACTCATAAATAGACTCAAAATGCTATCATTTGCAGAAATAGCGGTGATAATAAGGATTCCTATCTCCTGTTCTGTAACCTGAGTACCTTCTTTTTCCCGTCTCTGAAACCGTGCTTGAACCGAGCCGCAGCCAATCAGAGCGTAAGGCAGCAAATGCTACGAAGCGTTGGGGTTTCAATTAAAATTAGCCACCAATGAGTTTCACGTTCTGCAAAGTCTAGAATATTTTTCTCGCGGTTTGTCATTTCTCGCCATTACTACTGCGGCCGAAGCTACCCCGTGCTGTATTTAGGTACGCTGTTAAGTTCATGATGGTATGCAAGCCTAAAATGTGTCGTTGTGCTGCTGAGTAATTTTGCCCATTGACGATTATCAGCTTATGGGATTTAAGTTTCATGTCATATCTTGCATCTAGATCCTGTAATTGTGTGCAAGATCATTTATTTCATTATCAAGACTTGGCATATATTTTTAATAATAATAAAAGGTCTTTACTGGGGCGAGATTGAGACAAAACTGTCCCTTCTGCCATCTAATCCCTCGTCAAAATAAATATATAAATCATATAGTGGTCAATACCTAAAATGGATGATTTTTAGATGAATACAGAAGACTAAGGGAGACGCAATTGCAGTGACACCATTTTGCCATTTTTTCTTTTTCTAAAACGCGTGATAAGAAATAAATAGTCGATAAAAAAATAATTAATAATCTTATGATAAACTCTGGTCTGTAGATATTTATTCATCCAATGCCAGTAACTCTTGATAAGCATGCCTGGCTTAACTATGAAGCGGCTATAAATGTTACACATCACTTATCATTGCAATGACTACTGATCAGCTTACTACGATGCACAAAACTGCATTAATTGATTCATGGATTTCTTCCGTCATTCTTAACGGCACAGGTAAATAGTAAATGAAATAAAGAGTACAAAATGAATCTTTTTCATTCACCTTCGGATTTCCCTCCTGGCCTTTTCGCTTTCGATTTTTCTCGAGCACTTCGACGATACCGGGTTCGAAAGCGAAAACAAATTTGAAGAGGGAAAGGAGTCATGGAGTACAGTCGCTCTTCTCTTTCGGGAGATTTTATCGCAGATTCGCTAATCGCAGTAATGTAAGCAGTGCGTATGTCGCGAGCTGTTCGTAACCGTGGATGCGAGACGTTACTTCCGTCGTCGTTCATGGACGACGCACACTCCATTTCAACCCCGAGCTACGCTTCCGACGGCCTGCGGTCATCAGGCATCCGCTCGGATTGAATGAAGGAGTGAGTGAAAGAATAATGAAAGGGGTGGTTGAATGACCGAATGAAGTGATGTTCGCCGCCGACAAGCGGGCGGTGGCCAAATCGGTGAAATCTGTGACCTGAAAATTCGGAAGAATGGTTTCATTTTTTTCGTCCCGGAAGTTGAAATTCTGCGTAGCAACCCTCCACTGATTGACACGCGATTTCGCGTGTCATTTCGCGCGTCGGTCGGAGAAGAAGGGCGTTGGGTGTTTCGTGCAGGCGCTGCTTGGATTACTACCTAACAAAGAGGTCTTTGGGACCGTGGGCGAGGCAACAGGCCGTGTGGCCTTGGGATAGTCGAAGGGTTCTCGTTCTACGAGCTCCGCTTGACCCTCGTGATTGTGACTTAGTGATTAAGATGAAACGATATCATATCTGGATGGTCAGTACCTATAGAGAGATATATCATGTTCCACCCTCCACGTTATTGATTTCGAGGAAAGCAACAAGTTAACAAGTGAAAGCAAAATCTCTCGTGTCCTCATTCTTTTGTTGGAAATACTGAGGAATAAGATATGAAAGGAAAATCTCTCCGATATTTCTAGAACATTGCGTGTTTACTGCAGTGCACTACTAGTTCTGAATAATTTATAACTTTTTACTGTTTTTTTTTTCTCGTGATGTGCAGATGAAATAACTTGGATTTCTATGGTGACATATAATAAAAAAAAGACATGAAGGTATTATCTACTTTTTTTGTTGAAAGCGACTAAAGTAAGGTGATTTGCAATCTTCCACGGTTTCAGTTAAAACCCGAAGGTCACGGAACGGATCTCCCGTGAAGTAGGAATTGATGCTTTCCCGGCATACTACTGTACAGTACAGTGCTGTAATGTACAGCGTACTATACTAGTACTAGTAGACTATAGTAGTACTAGTATACTAGTAGATACCTACTTCATCAACGTATCAGTGACACTGTAACAGTTCTCACGGAAAATATTGACTTGACGGAAAAAATCCTATTTTTACGCCTTTTACTGATTGTGAGCAAAAAATGATATCTTGGCCGAAATATCCCATTTTTTGCGAATCACAGGGTTCAGCACGGTGAATTTATCACAATTGCACATCTTCGTGAACTGCAGCGATATATGAATGATACCTATAAAAAATTTCATGAAAAAATTTATCCATTACAAAGGAATGAAAATTTTTATATTTAAAGATTATTTCTGCTAATTTTAAAGGCCTGTTACTACACAAAAGCTGAAACTTCGGTGCAATGGAAAAAGGCTGCTTATTCAGTTTGACCGGTTTTCCCACTAAACTTTCTGGGACGAAAAAGTCTCACAGTTGGTTACCATTACCGTAATGCAGTATCATCTGGCGAACAGTATCAATTTGAGCGCTGAATATATTTGCGAAATCAAGATGGGAGAGGGAGAAAGATAAATAGCCAGCGTTTGGTAATAGTGGTGGGAGACCTTGTACCACTTTTTGTTGGTAAAGTGGGTAGATGCGGGGTTGGAAGAAAAATCGTGTGATGTGGCCTTGGCGGCTTTAGTACGAACAGGCGCTGACGGGTGGAGGGGAAAAGATGGGACAACGGCAATACATGAGGTCCAGCGCAGTTCAGGAGTAAGGCGAGTAGAATAAAAGGTGATCTCATTTGAAAGTGGAGGAAGAAGTGTGTGAATTCGCGAAGTATGATGCTGTTCTGGTTACCCTGAATCTACGTGTGTAAAGTAGTGAGCTTGAGTAGACGGTGTGAATTTTGGCGTGGTTTTGGTTGCAGAATTAGTGGTGCTTTGTAATCGTTTTAATTGAGTTTGAATTAACTTTATAAGGTCATCAATTTGTATCATATAGTTAAAATGAATCCCATCAGTAAATTATTTTCTTAAATTATATGATTAATTTTACATTCTTATTACAAGGTTAACTAAACGTTTACTATAAAAAGGTGCCGCTATTCTTTGTGCACTCTTTGCATCATACATCTTTGTAAAAAATATTTAATATATAATTTAGATTTTGTGCATTGAGTGACAAATAAGCTCCATCGCAATAGTTACTAGAAATCCCGACCCGATTATATGCACTGCTTTTTGACTCGCCTTAGCCGTTTCTGTGAATCTCCGAATGTAACTCGAAATCTCTTTGACGTCGCGTCAAGGCGGCCGATTTAACTGAGACTAACTCCTACTCTTGGTACCTTGATCCAGGAGGCCGAGGCTGAAGGGGAGGAGTAGAGGGGAGGACTATGAGTGGTAGAAATCCACACCTTATATTTATTGAATGCTCTGCAGGCCACCTCGTAGGTGCTTGGCAGGAAGTGAATAATCATAAACCATGCACTAATGAATACGCCAGTGCTTAATTAGAGAATTATGTTAATTGTGCTTGCCTTAGACACGTGACAAACATGGCGAGGGTGTTTTGAAGGACGAGAAAGAGAGTAAGATGTTGAATGAGCGGGAAGAGGAGCGGAAAGAACGGGTAGTTGGGATGGAATTATGAGATGTAGGAAGTGTGCGAAACGGAAGGACTACACATCAGAAGTATAGGGGTCGTGGGAAGAATTGTACATCAATCTTAACTTATCAAAACTGGAAGATCACTAATAATAATTATAATTGGCACAAACTAATCTCTTTTTCGCCCCCCCCCCACCCCCCCAGGTACCGTCCGGCGTTCGCCGTGGACTCGTCGAGTCGCCCGCAGTCGGACGACGCATCGCAGGCGTCGACTTTCGACCTCGACTTCACGTACCACAACTACGACGCCCTCACGCGGTTCCTGAGGGCCACCAGCTCCAGATTCCCGCATCTCACAGCTCTCTATTCCATCGGGAAATCCGTGCAGGGTGAGTACCCGCCATCTTCTCTTTTCTAGTTTAGTGGCTTTCGGATAATCCTCCATGTCAGGGCGCTTCTTGAATAAAGTTTCTCCAACCATTCTGCTGACTTCCGATACCTGAAAGTCGATGTACTTCAAGCGAAACGTTGGCAAAATCTTCGATGGTACATACTGTCGTCTCTCTTTCTCGGCTCGCGTGTTGAATACCATACTCCCCAAACGTAGTGAGCTTATCCTGAATTATTAATTTCCAACTGATTATGCCTTTAAATTATAAAAATGTTCTCGATAATTGATAAATACTTGTTGTTTCGTTGCAGTTAATTTTTAGGTTTCGTCAAAAAATTTATCATATATTTCTGAACTAATATTAAAGCATGTCTTATCTCTGGAGAGGAATAACACCAAGTAAACAATGACTGGCTAACTGGTATAGAATTCCATTGTTTTTGTCATAAATGCTTTGGAAATAATTACTCAGTTAGCAATAAACTATCTCTTCACACACTACTAAAAATTACATAAAATGTTTAGTAATAGGAGATCAGTTCTATCAGGATAGGGTTAGTTTCTTCCCTTGTGTCATCTGTGGTTTTCCAGGAGGTTCCGCTACGAACCAATCGTTCAGCTCGGTTTTAACTTAATATGAAAAAGGCTTTTATTGTATTCCTAAATATAAGCAGACATAAGCTCCACCCACTGGACAACGACGCTATGCATATACGAGTATGTATGTACTTTAAAATAGTGTTCAACCCCTATGTCGGCCTGGTTGGTGAAGGTTGAGCTCAGTAACTAGTGAGCCCAAAGGGGCATGGCATTTGCACATTGTTGTTGGGGGGATGTCCTCTAAAGGTTTTTTCTTTTTTTCTACCATTTTTTTTTCGACCATTTTTTTCTAAAAATATCTGGTACCCGGAAAATTATTAGCTAACAGAACCAGATCAGAACATCCTTTGCATCGCAGAGGAAGCAAATTCTTCCCGATCTATATGCGTAATGGCTCCAGGCTCCGCCTACCGAACAGTAAGCACATTGGATTCGAGCGTCATCGCGAAAAGAGTTGAAGAGGGATAGGGCAGGTGAGTATGTCTTGGAAGTACTGGTGTAGAGTTGAGCGGCGCGCATTCGAGGGTGAGCGGGACGAGGCTCAAATGTCTTGCTTTGGCTCCTTACTTATTTCGGAAGAACTGCGCTCCCTCGCGAATCGCGGTCTCGCCCCTCGGATGCCGTTTTCCGCCGCGGCTGTAGGCGGCCGGCCATTGGCCTCGGCATCTCCTTTTCAGAGTCGCATTTTCCGATCGCGATTGGATGATAGGAGAGGCAAAAGTAGCTGCACTTTGAGTGGTGTCGATGCAATATCCCAGGAACTGAGGTAATAAACAGATTGAAATAATGTTTTTATAAAACCCTTTTCAAGCTTATTGACTATGAATTTCCCATCCGTCATACTCCGCCTTAGAATGCTTTCTATTACCCTTCATCGCATCTTACCTGGCTTTCCTTGAATGTCACTGAGCAATTCTCAGTGAAGGAGCCATTTTTGTGGACTGATTTCATTTGCCAACTCATTAGTTTCACTTACACTAAGTGATTCTACGCTAAGTTTCTCTTAAACTAAGTTTCACTAACGCAAAGTTTCGAATACACTTAGTTTTACTGACATCGAGTTTCACTTGCACTCATCATCATCATCATTCGTTGACGATCCCAAGATTGGTTTGACGCAGCACTCCACTCGGTTCTCCTATCAGCTTACTTCTTCATAGTTGCGTAATTCTTCTGTTTTCATATCATTCACTATTTTCTCCATATGTCTCATGCAAGACGTTCTTTTTTAATCCTTCCCATTCACTTTTCTCTCGAGAATTATCTTCATCAAACCATCATTTCTCAAGACATGGCCGATTAAGCTGTCTTGTCTTCTTTTTAAAGTCTTTGTTAAACTTATATTTTCTCCCACTCTTCTCAGGACTTCTAAGTTTATCGATATGTCTGTTTTCTAACATTGAGTTTCACTTACACTTAGTTTTACTGAAAAAAATATCTTTTTTCGTTAAGTTTTACTAGCTTTAAGTTTCACTTAAACCAAGTGTTACTTACTCTTTTAAGTTTCACCTGCTTCACTGCTAGTACCAACTTTCTCACCCCATTCCATTCTCCACCTTGAAAAGCTTCCTATCACCCCTAATCGAATCCTGATTGCTTATCCTTTGCTATTCGTTGCTAGGCGTATCTCACTGTAGGCCCCGTTCGCTTCGGCTGGTATCCCAGCCCAGATCCTTCGATCCTGTCGCATTTGTAGTGTCCACTGCAGCAGACTGAAGTGCTTGCCGACGTTGCAAACGATGCCGTGACATCTTAGGAGAAAACGGTGTCGCCCGATGTGCTCACCAAGCTGAAAGGAATCTAAACTGAAGCCTCAATCTCGGAACTCAGTCGGGAGTCAAGCCAACTCTGGAATGACGGCATTTAAATGGCTCGTCATATGGCCGAGTCTCAGGCAAAACTTTTTGTGACTCAATCACATTAGGAGTAAAAGTTCCAACACTGCATTTTCCACGCAGGATTCTATTAGATACGACCAGGGTTTCGTTTCGTACCAGGGCTACATGATCAGGTGATGATGTCAAGGTCAAGCAAATAAACCAATGCATTTGAATTCCTCCCGTGGCTCCAAGCTGTTTGTTTGAACTGGAGTGTTTTTTATGAATCATACACCATCTGCTCTTTTAGGTCGCATGCTGTATTTAAAACATTCATTGCTGTATCACTCCACTGTACCACTCACCCCTAAAACATCTATGGCTAGGAAAATGACTTCATGTTGAGGGCCAGCGTTCGAATCCTGGGGGTTGTGTTTGAAACCGTCGGGATTATCTCGAATAGGTGACCAAGGAGTCATGTGGTATAAGCACGAATGGTTCATAAATTTTGTGAGTTTAAACGGCTGATTACAATCTCATTCATTGTTTAAACTTGTGTTTTATTTCATCTGGGGGCTCTTTAGTCGAGAGAGATGAGAAATACTCAAGTGAAAACAATTACTGATATTGTAACGAGCTATTCAGACACACTACATTTGTGAATCATTCGTGTTTGTACCACGTGACTCCTTGGTTACCTATTCCAGATAATCCCGACGGTTTCAAACACAACCCCGCTGGCAGTTAGTTGAGAACTGTGTGAAGAGCACTTCTAGCTCAACACTTAGTCCGTCAGATGGGATGTCAAACAGTACATCCCTTGATGTCTTTCGAGAAGGCTAATGCCGACGCCAGGTTTTGCTCCACCATTCCCCCATCATCCGTAATATATTATTTTTGCGTCATTATCTACGTATTCTTAATGATCAAGATGGCCTCGAAGGTTGATAGCCTCCCCCAAATAACTACTATTACTTAATTACCTTGTTATATTTACTTTTTATCCCTTCATTTCTCCTCATTGCCACTCCTTCGCTGGTGCTTCCACTTCTCTAATGCATTGATAGCTGATTGGTTGTCTTCATACACCACCACTAAGTCTTTATTTCAACATCTAGTTCTGCCACCACTTCTGCCTTGGCACGAGAAGGCAAAAACTTGTGATTGTTCATATAAGTACGCTTTTACACAGGTACAGGTGAGATGAGTTTACATGCGACTCCGAGAAAATTATTAGGTCCCCGCACTACATTGATAGACAGGGCCACTCAGAAAAGGTAAGAGAAATAAGTTGCATCACAGATAGATTCAAATGATTGTTCTCCCCTGGAACTATTCATGATCATTACAACAAAATAATTCTCTCAACATGAGTCCTTTATAAAAATAAATTTCCATCAAAGATTGTGTCTATATCGACGATCACCGACGATTTGTAACTATATCACGAAATGAGTATTACTAACAGATAACGCGATAACACAAAATGTGTATCACACATAGATGAGATGAGGGTGGTGGATTTTTGAGGATCAAAGTATATCTGCATAAGATCTTATTAAGTATAGTAAACTTATGTAGTGATTCCAAGGTGTTTTCTTGCAAATTAGATGACATGATTAGTGGAATTAGTAGTGTGCGTCCCGCTATATATTCATAGTAATCTTTCATTAGGTAGGTAGTGTAAGGAAACTGTTGTGTAAAACTGGTGATAACTCACACCCTGCTACAACTTCTCGAGGTGGCTTGCAGATATCCAGTGGATTTATGTAGCCTACTTAGGCCTTGGTTCGGAGGGAAAGTAACCTATCGATTCCTCTCAGGGTCGTAGAATGTCTCTGTGGCCATCTCTCTCCTTTGCTGTTTCAGATTCGTGACTCTTTTAAAGGCTTCCTAGACCGTGACGATATGTAAAGGATGGTATTGGGAGTGAAAAGAGAGGATATGGAATCAAGTTCTGATTCATATTAGACGTCCAACTGGAATGGGGGAGACATTTCCGTGCGACATCTAGAATTGAGGCGGGACCCTCTTGCCATGTTGCAATACCTTTGCTAACATACTGTATATTCAGTGTCCATGACTTTAAAATCTGAAGAAATCAAAGTTTATTCGTATAACTTGCTAATTTTGTCGATTTTTGGTTGGTGATAACACCTAACCGTTGGGGTTGTCTTTGAAATATGGTGATCTTCATTCGTAGTCCTTTCCTGGAACTTTCGATTTTTATTGTATAAGGTCTGCTGAAACTTTGTGTTATTCCATCAATAAATTTTATTATCAGGTGGGAACTCTTATAAATCACAGAAAAAATTCAAACTACCACGAATTTTGAAATGTTCCTGTGGTTTGTAGCATTTTCCCCCTAATTATAATACTTTCTGATTAGTGTTCAGTGTTTTTCTTATTAGACTTCAGTGCAAAGACGCTATCTTGCACATAGATAAAGATTGGTCACCGATGTGAAAGCCTATAAATATGTTTCCGTATATGTTAAAACGGAGCATTACTTTCGTAAAGTCCTCTCGGGCTTTCCGCCGGGTTAAATTTAAGGAGCATTACTTTATTTGCTTGTATCAATATGCCCCATGAACTAGGCACATGTTATATTTTCCTTACGACCTAACGGTTGTACTCTATTGCCATGCATATATCATCTGTCCTAGTGTTCTACTGTGCTCTTAACATGTAAGGTTACGTAAGATTTTTTATTCAATAATAGAAATTTCTGTTAGAATCGAAAAGTGTTTAAGGGGCAGTAATTATCGGTTACTATGCCAATATTTTATTATTTTTTTAAACTAAGACTTGCTTACCGTCATGGAAATAAATATTGGCGTTGATTCATTCCTGACTTGCTCTTGACGCTAAGTGCCAAAGAATCCATAGCTTCATGTCCGTTTGCTTTATTAATGCTGAGGATGAGAGAGGCTTATAGGATTGGCCAACGCGGAGGGTGGGACGGTTTGCATTATTAAGCAGTTGTTGACATTGCGGCCGGTGGAAGAGGAGGGGCGGTGGATGAGGGCGTTGGAATGAGGGTGGGGGGTTGGGTGACGACGGGACATGTTTTATCTTGCGCTCGATAGCGTGGGAGAAGGTGTGGATGAGAAAACGGGAAAGGTGGAGTTTGTGAGAGCGTTGATGGTTTGGATTTGTGTCAGATACGTTTGCGGCAGGTACGTTTGCAAGTGACAGGGAGAACAGTTGGGTAATTGTTGGCGATAGTATTGTGATTTTAGAAACTGGGGAAAATGTCATCAAGTTTGGATACATGAAGGAATTCACATTAGCATTCAGTTCTGTCTTATTGGCGGAGAAAGAAAATTCTACTCACGTGCCTTTCTATTTGTTCAGCTTTTTATTCGAGATACCTTCATTTATCTCTGTATTTAACCCTGTTAGAGTAAGAAAGGATATTTTATTTTTTTAGATGTACCGTATCCATGTGGGTGATTTTCACATGACGTATTTACTGCGTTGCCTCTTATGATCTAATGATAGGTGTCGAAGTTTCTCCTTATTGGGCACAAACATTCCGGGCCTCCTAGATAAAAGATGTGATAAAAGTTAACTGAAATATTGCATATCATAGAAATAGACTGGCGAGACAGAATTTGGGTTCTAAGCTGATGTATGATTCAGAAAGCGCAGGTGCGGGAAGCGGATGAGAATCCACTTCCCTCACCCTCCAACCATCCTTGCTTCGTCGACAGTTAGTGTACCTACTGTGATTGATGCGCGCGTCCATCGGACTCCGCGCCTACCATTATAAAGGCCCGACGTGTGTCAGAGGGCCCTTGAAAGGAAAGGCAGGGAGGGGGGACCAGGGCTGTCACCTTTCCCGGAACCGGAAGTATTTTGGCTCGTCACTCCCCGGAGGGAAGTAAGAATCTTCCGGAAATTTAGGAGCTTACAGTCCGTCAAATTTAGGTGAACTGTTTCCTTCGCTTTCAATGGTAATCAAAGGAATCTAATTAGCTCAAGGTATGTAAGACATCACTGGAAAAGTGATTTCAGGTGAACATTGACGCATTGAATTAGTTTCCTGGGATAGTGACCATTACAGAGGATCATCTCTAATCTTAATCTCCCGGAAATTCTTGGAATTTGCTCCAACTAAATGAGGAATCCCCCAGAATGAACCACTCCTAAGGTGGTAATCCTGGAAGGAAATATGTGTGAATGTAGTCGTGGGTGTGCCCGATGAGGCCTCAAATGTACGTGAAGGCAGAAAGCTAATTTAATTTAATTCTCATCTAAAGTGGGACAGACACCACGGGGTGGTATTCCTCGATGTGCCTCCTAATAATTTAAATGGAAAAAAATAACTCAGGGATTGCATTAAAGCGGTGACTACACTACTGGGTGCTCACTCCAAAGAACCGGGTTCAAGTCTCGATATTTGATATTTTTTCTCACGAATGAATTTTTCCACACCAGACGCTTCACTAGAGTACCGTGTGGAAAGCAATTCAAGTTCACTCTCGGCTCCTATCACTAAGAGTTAGCTAATGCCGCTGGGTTTTTCTGCGCCTTACCTCATTCACTCAGTGAAATTTCCTCCTTTTTTACAACTACCCACCTATTCTTAGTAGCGCTGATGACCCTAGTTGTCGGTGTCCATTCCAAATAACAACCACTATTGTCCAAATTGAAGTCACCTTTACTTCCCAAGACTGGCCTGAGACAATGCATATTACCTGCTGGATTTGATACGAGGAAGATAACTTCAGACTCATCTGCGATTTCAAGTCGGTACCCGTTTTTAATTTTTCCGCCTCAGCGGTGAGTGTGGAAACATCGTTCTAAAGAATTATTCTTCTCGGTGAAGTAAATAGATAAATTTCAAGTCCATTATCCTAGGAATGAATATTTCTTTTTTTTTCACCCGTTTGCTCTCTCATGCGGACTGCTTTTTCCTGCCGTGAGTAGTTAAAGTCACACACCTTACCCACATACACGACCTGTCCGTGAGCCGCATCGTATATCCCGTAGTACTATTTTACTATTTTTATTATTACTATACCGTAACACTTTTTTTCTCATGGGAATCATCTACATGACGGCGCACTGTGGGCTGAAATCGGAAAAAGGTCCATTCCAAATAACAACCACAAAAATCATATCTTCCCTATTTTTATAGATAGAACGACGAAATCTTCCCAACTATTTTGCTTTAGTCTTCTAAACATAAGTATGACAATATTTTGCCAAAAAAATGATCTGGGGCCTTTTTTTGAAACAAATTTGAGGAGACTGAAAAAATCCAAAAATCGACTAGGCGTACCGCTGCAATACAGAGGGATTATTTTATTTTAATAAAATGTTTTAAATACAAAAATAAGCCGTTTCAAATATATTTTAATTTTTTAAACAAAATATTACACATTAAATATATTAAAATATTTTTAATTAACAATATTAATGTAATAATTCATTAACATAAGGCATAAGGGTCAGCGATTGTATTGTTGTTACCTACACAAGATATAGCTGTAGAAGTATTTTAAATCTTGAAACATGATATAAAAAGTTAAAAAAAATATATTACAATTGATATAACCCGAAAAATTAATTCATCAACCTATTATAGGTCTTCATCGGATTCCAAATCACGCCTGTCCTCATCCGTTGTTGGCCGCGGCGTTTGCCGCTTTCCGAGCTGAAGGTTGTTTTTTCTTCAACCCCCATCCCTCCCATTGTAGAAATATGACTTAGATCCATGGATACGTGCATTTTTCAAAAAACTGTTCATCGTATGAGGAAGAGTGTTCCTCTTGAACTATTAGAAGATCTGGAAGGACAGAAAGGTGCTAGCATGGGGATGGAAGGGTAAGGGGGAAGGGTGGAGAGAAACCCGGGGTCGGATTCAGTCTGCTCTACACCGAAGGTGCCAAGGAGACCACGTCTTAACGTCCCATCCCACGGACGGAGTACTGAACTCGAATGCTCTCCACAAAGCACTTAAACAGGGGCCGGCTTACCAATGAAAAATAGCTCCCATTGCCAGTATTTGAACCTGGGCCATCGGGGTGAGAGGTCAGTAATCTCAGCTGCTAAATCAACCCTACTCGGACTTTTCTTTAGGCGCCGATAATGCGGCGGCTCGCTGCGCAAATACAAATCGCCTCTTTGGTGCCCTTCGAGCGTCTCTCCATTCTCCCCATTACGTATGTGTGTGTGTGTAAGTGACTCTTAGCTCTCGGGTTGCATGGGTGAGTCAAGGAAGCGCGGATCGAGGAGCAATAAATAAACGTCAGGGCGCCGCCGTTCCGGGGGCGGGACTCGGCGCCTCCGAAGGCGCCCTCTCCCCTCGACCCCTGCCCCCTTAACTCCCCTGGTGGGCGAGAGGAGATTCCGAGGGAGGCATTCACACTGCTCCAATCTCCCATCCTCCCCTCACGTTCCCTTTCCCTCGATACCGTTACCTCTCCCACCCAACGCCCGACTCGAACATGCTTCCAACATGGCCACCGCGCGTCCCGCGTGGGAGCACGACTTATAGGAGGGTTGACCGGGGTAGGGTTGCCACCTATCCCGGAATTCAAGGAGTCTCCCAGAAACGAGGCATATTTAGACTCGCTCCCCGGCTATCGACCGGAACCAGATAATCCTCGAAATTGCGGAATCTGCAGTTACTTTGAAGCTGGAAAGTTAATTGTTCCGTTAAACTTCATCCAAAGTAAAGATAATTGAGGCCTATAAATATTCAATTGGCATTAAAGGCCTTTGTAGGCCTCAATAAAGGCCTTTAAAGGCCTTTAATGCCAATCGAATATTTCTCTGCATGAAGACGACAATGTCTGTATGTTAACATGTTTCTTTTCAAGTTTATCACCAAATAGAAAATTTTGGAAAAGTCCGAAGAAATGGAAAATAAACCTTTGTATTCAGTTCGTGTGTAGGGTTAAAAAAATGATACTTATATCGTTTTTTGATCATGCAAGTATACAAAAGATCATGAAAAATGATATATCATTTTTTGATCATGATCATACAAGTATACTTGCATTAATGTTCGCCGCGATCATGTTCAAAATGTAATCAGTGTCCGTTTTTGGTTAGTTATTTCCTTTTTGTGAATGTTGATTGAACGATTTTCTTTAGTCTTGTTTCACTTATTCAGTTCATGAAAAATATCCCACAGTGAAGTTATTTCTGTGAATTGTAGCTAAATTAGAAAACTCCCGGAATGGACCGATCACAAGGTGTGGTCCACCTGGTCCGAGGTGATATCCCATACGCTGACGCGGCAACCTCGAGAGTCTCCCCACCGATTTCGGTGAATCTCTCCTCGGCACTCGACTCGTTTCGTCGGAATAGCCGAAGAACGGCGTAGGAAAGAATTGATGGACGACTGTAGCCGTCGGGCAAATGGCAGGGAAAACCAAGAAGAAGGATACGGGTTTTCCCGTCACTTACCCATTCCTTTTTTTTCCAAGTTTCCCCGTCATTTGCCCAACTCCTCTCTTTCCGATAGCCGCACCCTTTAACTCTTCCTCCCATCTCTGTAGCTTGAATTCACCCCTCAATCTGAGCACCTCCTGAAAATTTATAAATGTAATATATTTCCTTTTACAAATTTCTCTTGTATTAGATGATGGCTCGGTGAGTAGGAGCACATCGCTGCATTAAAAAGCTTAGTATAAGCGGAGTGTTGTTTGATTTAATACTTAATAGGTCATTTTAATCTGAAATATTTCATCCCATTTATACTGCGTATTTTACCGGTAGTTAATGTGCATCAGATCTTCTCTGTATCCTATTTTTTTAAAACAGTTTTTTATTATTTTATTACCTGTGTATTAGATGAAGGCAACCCGAGAATCATTTAAGCTTGTTGTTTGTTTTTTGTCTTCGTCAACGATGAGATCATCTTTTCCCCTTCCTCTATAGTATAATTCCATCTTCCATCACCTACATACACACATTGTAGAAACACAATGGGAATGATAGTGGGACGGAATATGGTGCTTCTCCTTTCTTCATATTTTTCGCTGCCTCATCCTGTCACTCAACCTTCCTCGATCTCTTATGGGCTAAAAGCTGGGGGCTCGGCAGTGGCAGGTACTTCGTTGGTTGACCGTTTCCCCAAGAGCTGTACGATCTGTGGATTATAATATCGCGCATTATATCGAAAAATTATGGATCAGTTGGGAAAATAAAACCTAAAAAGGGTGGAGATACTCCATCAAAATCTACTCCGACCAATAGTAAACCATCGAACTCGTAGATTCCAATAGTAATATCGTCGATATAACGGAGTGAGCTTGTTGGCAGTGAGAATTTTTTGAAGATATTAATACCGATGCCATTAGGTATATATTTGAAGACTCCTATACCGATATTTCAGTCAACTGGGTGACTATCAATAAGTTTGGGAAGCACTTGTCTCGGGAAAAGCTCAGTGCCGGGCCACTGTCCAAGAGCAAGTGAGTGTTAAGATTGTTTGGTGTGTGGGGGAGGGGAGGGAGGTAGGGGGGCATCTGATTGGTTGCTGTGGGGTGAGAGGGGAGGGGTTCTGTCATGTTTGGATGGTCTAATTTTGAAACTAAATAATGCGTTGTTCATGATTATTTTCTTGTTTAAATGTATGTGTAAGTTTTCCTAAGCATCTAGTTTAAAGTTTTCGGTTGCTTTTATTAACCATAAATCATATATTGTGATTGGGTGGCCTGTATCGCAAACGTGTTTGGCAACCGCTGATCGCGCAAAACGGTCATTTTTATAGTGTGCTAAGTGTTCCCTAGGGATCAGTATTAGTATCTTCAAAATAATGGCTTAGGGATGTAAATTGGCGCTATCACATTATATAGTTTGTCGCATAATGTCGATAATCAAATAATAACAATAATCGCTTTAGATCGCATATAGCATTTATATTGCAAATCGAATGATATGCCATCTCTATTGCGTGGTATCACATGTCATATGTCGCGCATCGGTGTATTGCGTATGCTGCTGTCTCCATTTTGCGTTGCGATGTCAACTTCCCTAAGCCTATCGCAGTCGATGCATAGTAGTGGCACACGGTCCTGATTGTTTACAGAAATACTTGCGAAATGAACGAATGCCTAATTTTTCAAATCGTCTTCCGCTATTTGGTCTCTGAGGCAATGCTCCAAGTTGAATAAATGCTACCATATGCACATTATTTTTAGCCAAGCCCAGTTCGGAAAGAGTTGGTGCCCTCATATTCCCCCAGCAATTTTTTCATTGCTTTGCTTCAGGAACATATTTCTCTATTTTTTCCCATTGTTAGATCTTTTAATTTTTCGCTTCCTCGCCGTCCTCTTTCCTTCCCTCCTCCTTCCACTGGCTCTCACTAGGGACCACTCAAAAGGAAGAAAGCGTGTTATTTTGTGCCGTTCTCATTTTCATTGTCTCACTCTTGAGAGCATTGCATGTTCCCTTTTTGAATTTAAACTCCCGACAAAGCGCTAGAATTGCGTACCGACCCAATTTTGGCAAAAAAATTTCCATTTCTTTTTCATATTTTCTTTCCTCATTTTTCGTCTAAAATCCTATTGTTCATTGTTTAAGTTTTACTTTTCTCTCTAAGCTATTGGATTAAGTGGGCATGGTTGTTAGATGAGGAACGAGGATAAGCAATCGTTTATGCTCATTGAATTTTCCCCATCTTTAATTATTTTATAAGCTCTAACTTCAACTCCTTTTTGGTGAATAAATGGAAGCTCTAGGCCACTAATTCAAATATTTCATCCCATTAATACTGCGTATTATACCGTCAATGAATGCGCATCAGCTATTCTCAGTAGCCTATTTTTTTAAAAGTTTTTAAATTATTTTATTACCCATGTATTGGACGAAGGCAGCCCGAAAATCATTCAAGCTTCTTATTTGTTTATTGTCTTCGTCAACGATGAGATTATCTCGAATACCTATCTAATCTATTTAACCTAATGTTTTATTTCTAATGCTTGCATTTAATTTTTTTCTTCGCCGTTTTAAATACGTGGTAGTTAAAGTACCTATAGTGAGCGATCGGTTTTGTAAACATTTTGTTAATAATGAAATTTCAAGGTTTCTCTAAGTCAAATTGTCGATGCGCTAAACTTTCACACACACTTCATTTCTCGCAATCCTACGTGAAGAGAGCCGGAGCCGTAAACTCTATCCCTCGGGCTAAATGGCTTGACTAGGAAGTAACAATTGCATGTTCGCGATTTATTTCATATTTTACTAGATTGAACCTCTGTTCTATCCTGGATCTCTCTGTGTGTTAACTCTCCACTATGGAGAAGTGTAGGGGAGTAGGAGCGGATTTGAATCCCTGTAGAAGCTGTTTTTTCATTGGTATAGGATTTAATTTGACCAACCCTAATAGAATGTGTGGAGAGCCCTTCGAATTCAGTACTCCGTCCTACGGATGGGACGTTAAACCGTGAACCCCGTGGCGCCTTTTGTGAAGAGTCTCATTTCGACGCCATATTTCTCTCTACCCTTCCTCTAGTCCCATATTGGATTATTGAAACAAACAAAGGAGATAAAATTAAGATGGTGGGTTTTGTAGGATTTAAGCATAGTAGCATGGAATAATGCATGCGAAAATTTTAGGACTATAAGCCTGACGACACATGCATCGAAGATACTGACCAGGATCATCTACAGAAGAATAGAACGAAAAGCAGAGGAGTTCCTGGATGAAGATCAATTCGGATTCAGGAAAAGTAAGGGTACAAGGGAAGCAATATTGGCCCTTAGGCTACTTATAGAGAAGAGAATGGAGAAGAACAAACCGACGTTCATTGCATTTGTGGATTTAGAGAAGGCCTTTGACAACGTGGATTGGGATTCAATGCTTGGAATTCTGAAGGGAATTGGAGTGTCCTACAATGACCGAAGAATTATACACAGTCTGTACAAAAACCAAGTTGCTGTGATTAAATCTGGACCCAGCTGTGAAGAGGCAAGAATAAGGAAAGGAGTGAGACAAGGCTGCGCACTGTCTCCCGTAATTTTTAATGTTTACATCGAGAGAGCCATAAATGAAGTCAAGGAGAAGTGTTCTGGAGTGAAAATCCACGGAGAATCAATCAGTATGCTACGATTCGCTGATGACATAGCTCTCATAGCAGAGACAGAGAAGGAGCTGAATAAGATGCTAACAACCATGGAAAGGACTATGGCCAGATATCAGCTGAAGATCAATAAGAAGAAGACTAAGATATTGGTGTGCAGCAAAAGAGAAGAGGCGAAAACCAACGTTAAACTAGGAAAACAGAAACTGGAAGAGGTGAAAGAGTTCTGTTACCTGGGAAGCAGAGTAACCAACGATGGACGAAGCAAGAAAGAAATAGTGAGTAGAATAGCCCAGGCGAAGAGGGCATTCTTTCAAAAGAAGAATCTACTTACAGCAGGAAATACAAGCATAGAAGTAAGAAAACAGTTCATCAGAACATACATCTGGAGCATTTTTCTTTACGGCAGTGAATCATGGACGATGACAGCAGCGGAGAAGAAAAGGGTAGAAGCATTTGAAATGTGGTGTTACAGAAGAATGCTGAAGATTAAATGGATCGACCGAGTAAGTAACGAGGAAGTGCTAAGAAGAGTAGGAGAAAAGAGAAGTCTGCTGACAACTCTAAAAAGAAGAAGGGAAAACTTAATCGGCCATATCTTGAGACACGACGGCCTGATGAAGACTATCGTCGAGGGAAAAGTGAACGGGAAGGTTGGAAAAGGCAGGCCTCGTATGAGATATATGGAACAAGTTGAGAAGAGTGTAAAAGAGAAGAATTACGTCACAATGAAAAGGTTGGCCGATAGAAGAATCGAGTGGAAAGCTGCGTCAAACCAATCCTAGGATTGTTGACCAATGATGATGATGATGAGCATGGAATAATAATGTGTGTGATGCATGTTTATAATACCTACTTCTCAATTTTTTCTTGTCACTTCGGATAAATAGCAGAATTTATAGTGTGGTCCCGCATGATATTCATAGGTAGGTAATACTAGTAAACTTACGTGGATGTACGTTGTGCATTTTTGGTGACAAGCTTACCCCCTGCCACACTCCTTTAAGGTGACTTTCAGGGTAGCCAGCATATATAGATAGATATTATTTTCACATATTGGACAGAAAACTAAGAGGGCCATAAACTCAACGACTCAACCCTAGACTAGAAAAATTCGGCCTCCGAGACGGTAAGTTTTTTTTGTTGACGGTTGTAAGTTATTGCATATTTGGTGAAAACTCACCCTCTGCCACACACCCTCGAGGTGGCTGCAGACTATTAAGTATATATAGATCATCATCATCATTAGTCATCAATCCGATGATTGGTTTGACGCAGCTCTCCACTGAGTTCTTCTATCGGCTACTCTCTTCATGTTTGCGTATTTCTTCTCTTTCACATCCTTCATCACTTTTTCCATATACCTCATACGAGGCCTTCCTTAACTGTTCTTCCCGTCCACTTGTCCTACAACGATTGTCTTCATCAGACCATCATATTTCATTATGTGGCCGATTAAGTTGTCCCGTCTTCTTCTTAGGGTATTCAGAAGACTTCTCTTATCTCCCACTCTTCTTAGGACTTCCTCGTCACTTACTAGGCTTATCCATGTAATCTTCTAGATGTAGATATTCCCTGGCAAATTCCTCCCTCTGAACAATTAGCTAGCTCTCCTAAATGGTGCAAATGACCTTAGCTGTCAGTTGTCTCGTCCAATAACAGCTACAACAACACGTGTATAATATATGTATGCTCCGCATATTTCACGCGAGCGTTGTGCCTGGACCCGCGACACTCTCACCGAAAGGGTTGTTCACCTCCGCCCCTCCCCTCCCTCACATTCCGCCTCTAGCGACCTCTCCTCTTTTTTACTGTTACTTCCCCCGGTGCCCCACCTGCGTGTTGGGGCCCGGCCCTTCTCCCCCACGTGTGTTGTGGAGAGGGGGCGGACTGAATTAGGGCCTTCCGCAGAGGGTGTATTGGACCGCAGATGGCGTCGCCCGACAGTGTCGCGGTGGCATACATTGCGGCATGGCGTTCCGTGGGGGTGAGCTCTCCCGTGGAATGGCATCATCATCTGGCGTGAAGCCCAGTATTGTGTGATTTCGACCTCCCTCCGCTCCAATTTCGGAAAACCAAAGCTTTTTAACGGTGAATAAATCACGTCGGAGCTGAGCTGAAAGCAACCGAGTAAGTCCACCGGGTTGCGGATGATGAGTCGACCACTAAATACAGAGGTTAGCTGCAGACAAGCGAGTTTACTCGTCGAATCAATAGTCGTGGACAAAAAGCGACGGTATATGTCTATCCTTGGGTAAGGTAGGTCACTCAAATGATACGGACACCTGTGATGATGCCGTGAATTGGCGACGGGAAGCCGCCAACAATTATGCATCTCATCTCCCGGAGGAAAGGGTTGCCGCTCTTCTTCATATGAGTGAAGGTGGAGACCACAGTGGTCAATGCTTCGACATTCGTTTCACTTCAACCGTGGTAACATTTCCTTTAACGGTTGTAGTGCTACGATGTGAATGGCGAGAGGAAATCACCACATTATTATCCAGAGGAGTGGCAGCTACTCCACTCTTTTCCTTTATCGAGAGGTAATGGAACCATTTAGGGTTCAGCCGATGGGAGAATCGAGTGGATGGCTACGTCAAACCGATCGCAAGACTTGTGATGATGATAATGACTAAATCACCCTCATCATATACAGTTATTAGAAACAATGGTATGATTTGCTCATCGTTGACGAAATGGCCGGAGATTTGGCAAGATAGGCTCCTTGACGAAAGGAGTTCGTCGACCATGGTAATTACGTTGGTAACGCGCCAGCCTGATAAACCAAAGGTTCAATTTAGCGAATTTCGCCCGGACCACAGTCGTTGTGATCATATTTAAGGTTAAATATAGGCTTGAACGGGGTCGGCAAAATTTTTAGACGGAAAAGCCAAACGCCTCCCTCCCAAAAATTTTAAAATTATTAGTGCCATCAATATGTATTTACAATGAACGTAAATTTGAAATAACATCTGAACAAGAGACAGTATAAAATATGTAATTGTCAAAAAACAAAGTTCGCAGAAAAACTTGCTCACATTGTTTAAATCAATGTGAACAATAGGCTCCCTCAGTACATCGATATGTCCAGTTTGTGACTAGTCATTTTGTGTTTAATTTGCGATTCCAGTTGCGTTACAGTAAAACTAAAGTAGTTTCTGCCTTCCGATGAAAACTGATAAAATTATTGATGAAACATTATTACTTTCATTTTCATTGGTGCTTAAGAGCCATTAGTACGTACGCAAAGAGCCGATCGTGGCTCGTGACCCGTAGTTTGCCAACCCCGGGGCTGGAAGGTGCGAAAAACTCCGCCTACTACGGAAATTAAAGCGTTTACCTTTCCTGATGACGGTAGACAAATGTTTAAAAATTCCTGTCTACTATGATAGCAGTGTGGCTGCCGAAGTAGGGCAGTTTTGAACTTCTGACCGGAGGTCCTAAGTTTGAATCCCGTGAGAGGTTCTTGAATATCTTCAGTTAAAACCCAGCTGGGGTTTTTTCAGACACCAGATCTTGGAAACCGCAGGAGGTGCAGTGCAAGTTCAGAAAGAAACTGCCCCTCTCATACCCTGATGTGTGAATATTACTCGTCATTGACTTATTAAACGGTGAGCTCTACCAATACCAGACCAAGCTTCGGGTTGAACTATGTTTAGTCATTAGATAGATAGATATTTGGGCTGAGAGGTTTAAAATTCCATCCCTTCTGCGTCCAGTACTTCGTCCGTCGGATGGCAGGTTAAACCGAGGACTCAATGGCGCCTTCCGTTAAGAGCAAGCTAATATTGGCACCGAGTTTCACTCCTCTCTTTTTCTGGTTCCTGGAAAATTTCCTCCTCTACCTAATCCTGTCCAAAAAGTATGTACTACTTTCAATCATTTTGAACATATCGTCACCAAAAAGTGATATCATTTAAAATATGAACCCGTGCTTTTCCGGTGAACTTCCTGAGGATATAAAAGGCATTCAAAATCTACGAAAAGACATTCAACTGCTCTGCGAATGATGCTCGAGTTGAACATCGAAACGTCGGCCGTACTCGGCTAACAACTACCATTATAATGGGAGGAATTTGTACAATATTGATGAACAATGTTTTCTATAAATTTGAAATTTTTTCATTAATTTTAATTTAAGAAAGTTTTCCAATGTAGTTTGCGAGTCTTGAGTGAAATCTTGGCTGTTTTATATTAGAGAGAAGAACATGAGCTCATTGAAATGACAAATAGCAATAAAAACAAGCCAGTAGCAATAAATCTTTAGTTCCATTTTTCAGTCATGGACAGGACAGGAGAGAAACTTGGATAAAGTAGGAACTCAGAATTTAGAAAACTAGTATGTGTAAAAAGGATCTGGTGCTTGGCATTGCTTTGAGTTTAGCGTTCTCTGGTCTTCATTTATCCTGCTGCCCTGGTGACAAGGAACAAGTCGAACCTCGAAGCCGTGGCATTAATTGTTAACTTCTGACGTTATTGTTGTTACCCTGACCAGGATAGGAATCAGAGAACACTATGATCACATTATGTGTAAACCAATAATACATTTATTCAAGACAATACGAGCCGGAACACAAAAGATGGAAAAGCGAGCGTAAGGGAAACCAGAAAAATCGGAAAATTGAGTTAACCGCTGCGCCACTACCAGGAGTAGACACTCGGAATGAAACCAAGTAGGTAAGAACATTTTATCTCGATGATGACCTGTGGTGGAGATGGTAGTGTAGTAGATGCTTTCCATGGACAACCACTCGCATTTTGCTGCTCGCGACACAAACGTACATGGAAACAAATCGACAGTAGCGCAGGGGCAGAAGGAGCTGCTAGTTTTGTCCTCCCTGGCGGGGGCGGGGTGGAGTGACTATACAGATATCGATATATGCGGTGCCTCCTGTGAGGCGTCGTGTGAGTTGGACCCACACGGGCCAAAGAGAGAGAAAGGAGACGCTGCCAATGACCTCTGACCTCCCGGGAGCACCGCACACGCCACAATCATATCGATGTCATTGACGGCGTCGTAGCGAATAGCATATCATTCTCGCAGATGACTGTCAAGGCCACAAATGGAGGCCAAGGACCTCCGATGCGGGAAGAGAACGCAAGGCGGCCATGTTGGGAAGAAGGGGAGTGGGCGAGGCCAAACACCGCGGTGACGATGAGGGGAAGAGGGCGGGGGAGGGGGTAAGGGTGGGGGGGGCCTCAACACGTGGAAAACGTTCCTATCGGAAGCAAACGGTAAATCTTCACGTGGCACTCTCGGTTGGGAGTTTCTCTCTGGCTTGTCAATCCGTAGTGTAGAATCGATTCTAAGGATCGATTGAGATCGAACGCGAATCGATTTACACAAAATATCAGATCCAAAACAAGAATTTAGAATTCATGAATGCATTCACGAAACTCAATGTGTGAATCAGCGTCCAATGAGGGAAAATGAACGAAAAACCTGGATTTATCGAGATATTAATATTCCTAGTTCCGAGCAGGATGTTCTGCTGAGTACTTTAAAACCCTGTAGTCATCCGATAGCCATACAATATTAAAACCCATGAAATTCCTGAGACAGAAGATATTGTAGGTAGTAAACAGTTAACCATATGAACAGCAATGACCCTATTTTGGTGGTAATTTTTTATCGATATCGTTGGTATAAATAAAGTATAATACGGGGCCGATTGCAATACTTTTCGGGACGTGGTAAATCGCCCCAACCAAATCGGAGCCACATACCTCATTTACTACTTTTTGTGAACAATCACTGATGTCGTGTATCTAAAATATTACTTTTTATGGATTCTCCATGAGAGTAGTTTGAATATTAGTTAGCTTTACGGAACTATACCAAGTGACTTTTTGAAGTCCAAGGAAATGCTTCTTTTTCATTTCGCCTGATATTTGGGCTGTAAGCAGAAGAAAGTGGGCTGAAATGTTTCGCTGAATCTTTTTTTGTGGGAAACGTGCTGTCTCCTGTAAAAATTTTGATTATACAAGAGGTGATTCATATTTATACCTAAACTTCGACCTTGAATTTTATTAGAAAAGGATGTTAATTAGTTTAACCTCCGCTACAATTCTGTTGGTAAAACATTAGGTTACTGCTAGGAAGTCCAGAAATCGTCTCAGTTCAACTAAAGTGTACGATATACTTTTAAAAAACACAATGTATTTTTACAAGGGACTCAATCCTTTATTTCAAGACCAATTTCGTTACAAGGTAGCATCGTTAAGCCTGAAATAAAGTGTTATCCCCTGTTGAATAGTAGTACGTTTTTCAGGTACATCATAAGTGTACCATTTGTTCCACAAATTAGAGCCAGAAACAGTCTCTAACCCAGCTGCGATTTTCTGTTATTATTTCACTCTGGGAAACCACAGATCGTACAGGAGAAGCTACTGGCCTCCCAACCCTGATGCGAGAATTTTACATACCGTTGGACTTGGTGCTTAGTGAGGTTTACCATTACCAAACAAACCAAACCTTCGGGTTCAAGACTATTTTTCCGGTATTCGTTCTTAAACTTTAACCTGTCTCCTTTTTCCTCTGCAGGTCGTGATCTCTGGGTCATGGTGGTGTCCTCGTCCCCCTATGAGCACATGGTAGGCAAGCCGGACGTGAAGTACGTCGCCAACATGCACGGAAACGAGGCCGTCGGACGCGAAATGATGCTGCACCTCATACACGTGAGTCCTCTCCCAATCTCTTTTTCCCGAAAATGATTTTACTTTGGTATACCCATCTCTAATTGTGTGGTGAGCGGGGGTCGAGTTGGTATGGTGGCTGTAAGGTGACTTTCCCATCCAAAGTACGTGTTCGAATCCCGGAAGTGGCAGGTTTTTGTCGGTGGAATGCCAGTTTTTGCGTAAATGCTTTATTATAACCAAATACCAGCCAACAAGAGGATCGTTTCCTTCATAAAAAAACAGAATTCATTTATTGCGATTCGTTTATAGGCTCCCTCTGCTACTGCGCAGCTTGACGTGAACTTCGCGCGATTGAATTTTTTCACTTTTTAATTAATGAGGAAAAATACTTAACGTCACTTTAAACTCGAATGCCTAAAAATACGTTCTCTAGAGGTTATAAAATTTCGATCAAGACAATAACAAAATGTAAGGAAACCACTCTATTCAAGTCCTGTGTTCAGCACATCGGGTGTGACTTTAAAACGCGGACCCCTATGAGCCTTTATTTAAGAGCAGGCTAATACCAATTCTGTGTTTTCTCTCCATCCTTTCTCCCTTTCCTAAATTTCTACCTCTTACCGTATATCGTAGACTATTAGAGGGTACTGTATGCTAGAGGGTCTGCTGAAAACTGTTATATGTTTTAAGACGGATCGGGGAAGGGCACCTCAAAGGGCAGAAGGAAGATTTTGAATGAGTCCACGTGAATTCTTGTGTTGTAAATCGTGTGCGAGAGGTATAGCCGCGGTTAAGGTAAGCAGTCACTGGATCGTTACTACTAAAATAACAATTCGATGAGAGCCGTTCTCAGCTTCGTAAAATCTATGATTTACGAGGAAATCTCATTGTTTCCTGAAACTTAATAAGTGTACGAAATCAGTTTACACCTCATAAAATAGGCGTGAACGTTATCTATTGTTACTACATAAAATTCTTCTCTGTTACACTTGGTTAGCGGCATATTCATTGAGGCGGTGTTTATTATTCCCGAGGCATGTTTACTGGAGACGTAATATCAGACCCAGATTAAAAATCTTCCTGCTGCTCTCTGTGATTCCCCTCTCAGAACTACCTTAAATCGTACTACAGTTTTGGGTTGGCTGTGAGCCTCTACTGTAGTATATACCCTCTTTTTATACTCACCTATACTAAATGGAGCACACTACCCTACAAGTGTTACCAAATAATAAAGGACCCTTCTCCTTTGTCTTCGAGAGGGAGTTGATTCGTCGCTGATTGCCCCGCCATTTTCTCATTCACTTATCTTTCCCTCTCTGTCCCTCCGCTGTAGTACCTGGTAAGCAGCTACGGGAGCGACCAGTACATCACGTGGCTGCTGGACAATACGAGGATCCACATTCTGCCCTCCATGAACCCGGACGGCTTCGAGGTGGCGCGCGAAGGCAACTGCGGCGGCGGACAGGGCAGGTGAGGCAGCGGGCGATGTTACTGGGCTTCACCCCACTACACATCATCGCCATTAACATTAGCACTAACGCACTAAAATTCAGAGCACTTAATTTAAGTGATAGAACTTTCCACGAAAGAAATTTAAAAATTGTTGAAGTAATTTTAGAGAAAAACCGTTTTCCAAAAAACTAATCCATTCAATAATACACCCGAAAAGAAAGTCATTTTCACCCACAGAATACTCTACAAATTCAAGTAACTCGTCAAACACCACAAAAACCAATATAGGGGAATTATTTATATAAATGGATTATCGGAACAAATAAGTAGGGTTTTCAAAAAAACAAATTACAAAATATCCAATAAAAACCACAAAACTCAACATAAACTTATATATTTAAAACTAAAATCAGAAACCTCTGATTAGTTGAAAAGTAATGTCGTTTATTCAATACCATGTAACAATTGTAATATGTAATAACTATATTGGCCAAACATCACAATATTTAAAAAACACTTTCACATCAGAACATCCATAAAAAATAAAATACAATTCTGTGCAATGACAAATCATACAATCTAAAACAGCCATACTTTTAATTTCGACCAAACAAAAATTTTAGTCACAGAAGAAAATTTATCAAAAAGGTTATTTAAAGAAATGTATCATATTAGTAAAGATCAAAATTCATGTAACAAAAGAACTGATATTTCTAATTTAAGTAAAAATTTAACACATCAAAGTTGAACAATTTACTACATCAAAATTAAAAAATTATAACACATAGACCTAAGCACCCAATTTGTAAACAAATTCACCTTATAGAACCTTAATATATGTATAATTTATTCCGTGTAATTTTTAGGCGTTAAAATTTGTAAAAAAGTTATATTGTAAAGCATTTTGGCACTGTAAACATCCTGTAAATCATGTTACCTATATTCATTGATGATTCATCTCATTTTTAGCTTTGAAGAAGGAAAAATATATTTTCCGAAACGTTGGCCAAAAGTTAAAAATTTTTTTCATTTTCAAAAAAAAGGACCTAAACTTCCGAAAAATCATCCATATAGTTAAAAAAAAGAGGTCTGGAATTCAACTTACCTATTAACATTAGCGTGATTTTGGATTTCTCAAAAGAGAATGGTCACTGAATTGCCGCATCTTAAACAGTCAATTTCTAGCTGCTGGCAGAGAGAGAATGGAAATATTTGCTTGGTGTTGTGGCACTCTGGTTTCCCATCGCGAGAGCTAGGGTTCGAGTCCCGACAATGGTAGTTTTTTGTGTCGAATGCATGCTCCCTGCTCGAGTGCGGTGTGGGGATCACATCGAGTTCAGTCCGTCTTGTGGGATGTAAAACCCTAATCCCCTTTGTTTTGTTAAAGGCAGGCTTAACCCTACGATTGGGTTTTTCCTCAAACTCCTTTCCCAATTATACAACCGATCATCAACTATCCACTTAACTTTGATGGTGCTATGTCCTCATCTCTCGTCCTCCCTCAATAGCAGCAATCGTTCCGCATACTTAGTATATTGCAGAGAGGCCCTTATGGGGAGGGATTCCAGCTACTGTATTGGAAGAGGGCCTCCTCAATTCTAACACGGGACTCACTATTTGAATACCGCTGAAGTCTCCTCCTCGAACCGAGATAAGTAATTACAAGAAATTTTAGTGTCAGTAATCTGCATTTTCGTCACAGCAACATTTACTCTCTGGGGGAATTTTACTTTACGGTGGGAAATGTTTAATGATTGAGTTAGTTTCCGGAATCGAACCATCTGGACCATAAAATGTGTTACTTAGCTTCCCGCTAGAGGTCCTCGGCGTCTCGACTCTACGCAAGCTCCTCATTTCTTGTTTCTGTGTCCTTCGTCGGCAGCATGGTCGGCAGAATAAGCTGAAAGGGATCTGTATGCAACCCCACAATGCCATACAGCTGTGCTGGTTGCCTACCCATCGCGGCGTCTCTTCAATGCTTTTGGCGATGTAGTGTGATCTTCTTTTCCATCGCGTCCGTGATTCGTTGCTCTGAGGTCTACGTGTCTAACCGCAGTATATTGGCTTCGAGGATTTCTATCCAGTTGTACTAGTCTCCATCCTATTCCTAGGGCTCAAAAAATGTTCAATATGTTTTTTTATCATTGATTCTGTAAGGTGGTGCCAATTATTACATTTTCCGAAATTAATTTCTGATTCTTCCTTGAGTTGTAAATGTTTTATGATCATTTCATCGACCAGTTGGATGTCCGATTGTGGTAAGTTCTTAAGTATGTTGGCATTTTTACATTGGAAGGTGGATTGTGGAAGGCGAAATAACTAACTGATTGTAAGACTTTTCTTATTCTTCTAAGTATTAATTTAAATAATTCTATTTAGAATGGTCATTATTATTCCCCTGTGTACTATCTTAGAAGGATAACGAAACTAAATTTCTCCACTTACTTCACAAATATTTCATTTCATGCTGTGATGATTTTTCAAATAGGTTTTGTAACAAGGTCTTTATCCATTTCTCCGTGCAGGTATAATGCAAGGGGCTTTGACCTCAATCGGAACTTCCCGGACTATTTCAAACAGAACAACAAGAGAGCTCAACCGGAGACAGATGCTGTGAAGGAGTGGGTCTCCAAGATCCAGTTTGCCCTCTCTGGGGGACTCCACGGTGGAGCTCTGGTGGCCTCATACCCCTTTGACAACACACCCAACTCCAGTAAGTATACTGGCCCCAAGGCAAGCGCACTTTGTGGCAAAACAATCGATTCAACCTCTTCGATGTCTATTCCCCTTTTATCTTTCCTGCTTTGGTGAATGTAAGTGACGAGTGTTCCATGTGTTGAGATAATCATCAGTATTTAACCAATCTTTAGTGGGTGGGTGGCTGTCTGCTGTTTCCATACCATTTATGCCATCTTTTACATTATTCTTCTTTTCTACTTTAAACGTCTCTATAAATGAGTAAATCATAATTTATTCTACCTGCCTTCATGCTATCCAGAACACCATTTGTCCCTCTTCTATGCAAACGTAACCGATTTCCACTCCTCTCTCCGTAATGCCCAGGGTTAGTCATGTGGTAACCTTGAGGGTAGAGCCTAGGCCTCCTGACTAGAGGTCCCAGGTTTGAATCTGGGATTGGCCTCTTTTGAATATGTATATCTAGTTGAACTGATGATATATCATGTTGTACGTACTTGATCTTTTTGGGAAACCACAGTACAAGGAAAGGAACAAGCACTCATATACTAACATGTGAAATGAAAACACAGCTTACTTACAATTAGTATATTGTCAACTGTACCCTCATCAACCTGACTCATATCCTGGTAGTATACTGTCCTTTATTATTATCGAAATGGACAGTGGCAAGGGTCTAATTTTCATATTTTTGCCCAAAAATATTCTAATTTCTTTTATTTCTCTAATGTATTTTATAAAACTAATCAACTAATAAAAGGCCATTCTGTGGCCAATTTTGAAATCATAATAACTAATCTCTGGTTGTAAAATATAAATGCAGGGATAACTTAATAGGTAATTGTGAAAATAAGTTTTTGGTATTGCCTGGAAAAACCAGAGGTGGCTGTATCATATTCTTTTTACTAATTAAATATAGTTTAACTAAGAAATCTTTTGAATTAGCTATATATTAAAACATTTCCACTTAAATATTTTATTTTAAATATTGTGTCCTTAGACCACTCTTATTTGAAATGTGCCATATCATGCACTAGTTGACAGGATGGCATTTAGAACTAATCTATGCCAAAGGAGTCTTCTTTCTTCTCCATTAAACATGTTATTACGATTGTTAAGGGATGATTTCTCTCTTTGTGCCCTTCATGGAAGGAATATGCAGATCTTCGCCTCTGTGTGCAGGTAAGGTAATATGTTTTAGGGACAAAATATTTTGTTCATATAACGAGCCCTTTTTATGCAAAAGAAAGATTAGTCATGTGAAAAGGTTATACCTTAAAAAGTAAAAATTTGAAGTATCACTACATTTAGCATTTGGATAAAGGTCATAAAATGGATAATATTCAATGAATTGTTAATAATGTGCTATAAATCAAAACTTAATATAAAGTAGTTACATGTTACTGAATGTGATCAAAAGCATTAAATTCCTTTTACTCTGAAAAAAATGTGAATAAATTGTGTCATTAAATCAAGTTCAGAAACCTTGAGGGTTTGTCAGTCTGAAACACTGAGAATCAGTGGTTTTGCATGGTGTCCTAGAAGGAAACTAAGGTTTCTTAAAATATGTAGTCATTAGCCTTGCTCTTTGCCAATTTAGTCTCATAAAATCTTCCTTCATCTACACCTGTTTACCCTCCCTTTTCCAAATGATCCATCCCTACATTTTGTGCTGTCTCTATTCTCTTTACGACAATCTCTGGTGCCCACTTTGAAAATAACTATCATCTGTTAGTTAGGCTGGTAATGAGTTGATCAATGTGTGGGCTCTATGTAGTGTTTCAGGGTTTATGAAATGAAATTTCACTTGGTCTTCCCTGAAAAATTTTGGTAAATTCTAGGATATCTTACCCCAGGTCATGATATTCTATTAATATACATACATACATACATATTTATTGGACGTTAAGCAAGATTGATTGATTAAAAAAATATATCTTACCAGCTACAATGAAACGTGCAAGTCTGATGATTTCTCTCCTCTTCCTGTGGGCCCAGTCTTCCAGAGTTACTCATCCTCTTCTCCCTCACTCACTCCTGATGACGATGTATTCAAGCACTTGGCTATGACGTATGCTGGAAACCACCCATCAATGCATCGTGGAATAGCATGTCATGCCAACTCTCCCTCATTTGAGAATGGAATCACCAATGGAGCATCCTGGTATCCTCTGACAGGTTGGTAGTGTAGGACAAATTAATCCAATAGAAGAATGTTACGAATCAATTGTCGGCATCTAAGTAGCTGTTTATGATTTATACTGCTGCAGTGACACGGTAAATCTCTTGGCCTCTAACGAAAACAATAATACTTTATAATGGGCAGATTCCTGATTTCAGGATAGGAAATACAATTTTAAATAATGCAAACTGAGGTCCAAGTAATTAAGCAATGAATTTCAAGTAATTTAGTAAATTGTAAAAATAAACTCACAAAATTAAATTTGTGCAACATAATGTAAAATATTGCTGGCAAACATTCATTGAAACTAGATCCCAAAACAATGACCTGTGACTTGTTTCAGGCATTCATTTTTTTTATAATCTGATCAAATTTTGTTATAAATGAGCTTAAAATTGAGGATAAAATTGATTTTGGAACTGATAAATTTAATGTCTCGGGCAAGTTTTACCTACTGCATTACTCCACTGCAGGGTGATGTTTCGAAATGGAATTACCAGAATATCTGTACATATTCCTATACGTATATTATGGAAATACATTTGGTATAAATGAGTTTTGATGGCTTAGTTTTTTACTTTGCTGCTACACCTTTATTGGAGAATATTTCTACTTGAGTGGATATTTAAGGAGTTGAAAATGTGTCAATATCAACTTCATTAGATGCTTTTTTAATGATTGAATTAATAAGTTTAATCACTACCAAAGTCACTGTAATAAATCTGCCAAGATTGAGATGTGTGTACAAATAAAACTTAGCAACACATATATTTAGAGGACAATAGCATTGTCCTCCATTTGGAGGAAACATACTTCATTTCCCTATTATCTAGATGGTAAAATCCTCTTCAATGCTACCATTATGGATGTATGCATTATTCATACCTTCATCAAGGCTTGACTTTTAATGTACACCTCCTGGCCATTTATTTTAAGTAACCAATGCTGATTGTATTTTTTTCAAATTGAAATTAGCCATTTTGTCTCCATCATTGTTATTCTCTCTCTCTTACTTTCAATTAATCATTAAGATATTTCTCATCAGGTGGGATGCAAGACTTCAACTATGTGTGGTATGGGTGCATGGAGGTGACCATTGAGATGTCCTGCTGCAAATACCCACCTGCATCTGAGCTGCCTCAGTTTTGGGAAGAAAACAGAGTGGTAAATACTAATGGATATATACCTGTATCTCAATGCCTCTACCTGGTAATGGTAGATCATTTAGTGGAAGGAACAGAAAGGAGGAATGATTATCATCGTTGTCCAAGAACTCATTTTATTACAGCACTAACGGAAGGACCCAAGTAATAAGAGAATATCATACCCAGGCCCAGTTTTATAATGTCTGGTTTGTGTTAACTACATTACCAGTAGGCATTAAGTTACTTTTGCCATAATCCTAACTTCTGGTTTAAAAAGGTACAACAGAAAAATGATTGGTTGCCACGAACGCTGACTGAATAAAAGTATAACATTGGTTGTTTTTTAGCCTCAAAAATATTTAATCAGACATAAAATCGGTCCTATAATTAGTATCTGGCTGGTTGAGGTAGGGGAGAGTGGCAGTCTTGCCAATGAGCTAAATGAGCTGCAACAAGGTGATGGTAGTCCCTCTAAAACAGTGACTGAGCTGATGGCTGAACAGGAGGTCAGTTGACTATGGAGCCAACTAAGCAGGGTGGAGGATGGGATGAAAGTTGGGCTAGCTAGTTGACTAAGCCAAGGATAGTTTGAAGACTGCCACAGGCTGATAGCTCCAACTTATAGCCTCTCTCAGTGAATTTAAGTGTTGATATGTCATAAGGAAGAGGGAGTACCCAAGGACATGTGCTGGTCCAGAGAGACCTTGTCACACACAGCAATAGATGGGGTATTCACCAAAATGTGTGCTTCATTCCATCACAACAATGGAATAAATACAGAGACCAATATGCTCCTTATCTTATGGTGGCTTGAGAGCAAAGGATCTTCCAGAAGATACCCTGTACTAACTAGTTTAACAGGTTATCCGCACAAATTTCATTTCATGATATCATCATTGTTTTATTTGAGAAATCCATATTCATTTTCTGTGTTCAAGCAATTGTTACAGTTCTGCATGCTAGAAAAGTAAGCAGTACTTATTACTTTGAATATTTTCCTAACAAAACAGTGGATTTTTCGGACTATTATCTTCAAATTTTATAAAAGACATATTTGAACTGCTCTTACATCACAAATACATCAAGAAGACAATTATTACTTTCAAGAGGGATCAAAATGATTGGCTACATGGATGTGTGCTCTAAAAAGAGGGTAAAACATTCCTGTAGTCATCTAGGTTCTTTCTTTTGAGAAAATAAGTAGTGGAAAAAATTTGGAAGGCCAAATAAAATACACATTACATTTTCCTCTCTTTCAGTCCCTTGTCAAGTTCCTTGCTGAGGTTCACCGAGGGGTCCATGGGTTTGTGATGGATGAGAATGGCAACCCAGTGGAGAAAGCATCTCTCAAGATCAAGGGTAGGGATGTTGGATTCCAAACAACCAAATATGGAGAATTCTGGAGAATTCTCTTACCTGGAATGTACAAACTAGAGGTGAGACAAAACTTTTACGTGATCTTGTGTCCTCTCCATAAATATAAATAACCCCAAAGGGAATTGGGTTGGCATTGTGGCTAGAGTGATAGGCTCCCATCACAAGTGCCAGGGATTTATTCACGCTGCTATGTGATTTGTTGCGGTGGCATTATTTTTGTCCTTGTAGATCACTCTAAAATACCATGAAGGAAACCACATTAATCAAGAAATTCTTCTCGGGTATTCCACCAGTTCAGATTGTCCATGCTGGCTGACGTTTCGATGCCCGACTCGGGCATCGTCTTCAGGGCAGTTGAGTGTCAATTCCGCGATTTTACCGTCTCAAGTATCCTTCCAGGAGGTCAGGTGCCTCGTGATTGGTGGCCATGGTGGGAAGGCTCCTTGGTGACCAATCCGGCGTCAGGAGTGCTCCGTTGTTTTCTGATCATGTTTAATACTGGTTTCCAAGTATTGTTCCTGGAAGGATACTTAAGGTGGCCAAATCGTGGAATCGACACTCAACGGCCCTGAAGATGATGCCCGAGTCAAGCATTGAAACATTGGCCAGCATGGACGATCTGAACCGGTGTAATACCCGAGGAGAATTTCTTCAATCTGTTCGCTGGGAAATTACGTGCATCTATTTCACATTAATCAATTACAAGATTAAGGAAATGAACTGTCGAGGGGTACGTAAGCTGAAATATGGTTGGGAACCTCTCTTCTAAATGTATTTGCCTCGCGTTTCATTGCTTCCTGCCCATTACTCATCTAGTGAATGACTCCTCAGGTCTACGCTGAGGGCTATATTCCTCGTGAGATGGAGTTTGGTGTGGTGGAGCAACACCCGACGCTGCTCAATGTGACGCTGCACCCGACCAAGGTACGTTCCCACCCCCCTCCGGCGAACGGCAGCCCGAGGGGAGCGAGGAAGCATGTGACGGTGGCCGGTGGTGGTGGTGTCGGTGGTGGTGATCCTGGTGCGGACGGTGGTGGTGCCGATCGAGGGGAGGCAGGGGGGGCGGAAGAGCCTTACGCCTTCTACAGCCCGGGTCCCGACGACTCCACCTTCGTGCCCACGTTCGAGGTGGGCGTTTGGGGGGTGAGGAGGGAGGAGGAGGAGGAGTTTCGCATCCGGGTGGCCTCCTTCACCCCCGGCAACCGGGGCAACCGCAGGGGAGGAGGCACGGGGTGCGCGGAACACCGGCACACGGCCCTGCCCCTGCTCCCCGCCTCCCTCCTCCTCTTCCTGTTCACGAGGAAGCACGTGGCGACATCGCCACGTGGCTGGTGATGCGCGTCCAGGTCTCGTTTAAACCTTGGGTGGCAGGTTTCCGCTCTCCGTAGCCGATGAGGGGATGTGGGACGCAACTTTGACGATGTTCTCTTATGTGAAACGTTTAGGGCATGGTGGTAAAAATTTTGATTCGCCCCCTGGGAAGATATACAACCAGCGGAGGTTTATTTTCATGTGATAAAAAAAACCCACTCCGTGCTGTGGCTGACTCACAGTCTCAACATAGCACTGTTGGGATACAATTGGTGATCAGGGATTTTTCATGGGAGCGTACGCAGAGATCGAGTGGTTCCTAATGTTGAGGGAATTACTGTGGCTGGGGCTCACGACTCATTAAAACTCACGATGGTACCTGCATACTAAAGGACTGGTGAAAATGCTAGGAAGGTACGAGGGACCAATTGTGACATTGCTATATAACTGACTTGCATTCTTCTAAAAACGTGATACATTCCATGATGCACTGTAGCAATGAGTGGCAGCCCTTTTAAGTACAAAAATTCTAAAATGGAAGCCTTCCATGAATTTTCAATAAGATAAAAATATGATAGTTGACCAATATTGCTGACCAATTTATTTTATAAGTCTTAAGATGCTTTTTGAAATGTATTAGTCCTAGAGTGAAGTTTATAGATTACAATTTTTAAGAATCGAGGTTCATCTAACAACATTGAAATTTTTTGACTTTACACTATACCTGTTAGATCTCTGCACCGTTGCTATTCGAACTGAATGTATATCATGGTTGCTTGCTGAAATGATTGATGATTATGAGTGTACTAAGAGGCAGGAAATGTAGATCAACACAGCTCACAATAGAATCCTCAAGGGATTGCAACTAAATCATTGCCAAAATGCATTTCTAGATGTTCAAGTGCAGAACAATTATATCATTGTCTTTTATTGAATATACTCATATTGTGCCTTGAATACCCGATACCCATAGAGAACAGGAGGGTGATTATTTTTTATTTTCAGCATATAGTTTGTTTGCTTTAAGCATTTACATTTTGCTGATGGGAATATGCAAGTGTGTACATCTGCGTACATACATATGTGTATGCACAGACACAGATGTAGTCATGCCTTGTTTTAGCACTGGAGGTATGCTTCCATGAGTTTTTAGTGTATTAATTTGAAGTAAAGAGTAATCATTTGATCATGGAGAAGATTTGGTTGGTTCCATTAGCCATATATACCAAGAAGCCAAGTATATAAAAACTTAATATTTTACATTCAAGAGCTTTTGCTCTATTTTTTAGAATTCTTTAGCTTGTAATTATATGTGCTCAAATTCAACATAAATAACTTTCGTGTGTGGTAAACATTTTACCATAATTTATAATTCCTGGTCTGAAGCTTTCAGTTCAGTGTTTTTAAAAATCCTCCACAGTAGAAATTGTGTAGGGCAATAGACACTCGTCAATTGGCTGAGTGCTGATGATGACACTTGTCAGTACTATGTATTTAATTCTGCTTAATATCAGTTGATTTGTTGGTGGGATGATGATGACATGAAATGAGAAGTTAAAAACTCTGTAAATGATCATAGAAATGTTTGTTGCAATGTGTTTTACAGGTCACATTGATGTGCTACTCAAGTGATTACTTTCAAAGACAGAGAACATGTTATTAGATGAAACATTGCACATTTTCACTTACTGGTCACCTGCAGTAGTTAAAACAATACTGTTGGTGGAAACTCCTGTAAACTACAGGGATAGATAATTCAGATGATTGCGGAAGCTGTACAGAAGTCTTTTGACAGTGACAACATGATTATCCCCCGTTCACAATTCCTAAATGTAAAAAAAAGATATACGCTTGTCACGTTGCACTTAGAGCATCACAGCCCCATATAGCGAGAGTTGAGTTGGGGAACCAGAGGGCAAGGGCATGATGTTTAAGCTACTGTTAAACTGTAGTGATTGGTTCAGTGCTGAACAAGGCATGGTTATATTAATTTTGAATGAAACTGATTTGCAAGTTGAGTGGCATCTCAAAAGTCCAATCAGTTTTCCTCCAATGCAATTCATTGTTGCTCATTTATTGTTTTATAGTTGTACTGTTGATAAAATAATGAAAACACCAATTAGATATTAGGATTGATAAGCAGGAGCACGATTGTTCCAATTATAATGAGCAATAATCACTTATGTAATATGTTACTCTTGGAGAGTGGTTCCAAGTGTTCATAATCAATATTTAAGAGTTTCAAATGACTGAGCTTTCTTGTTATGGGATATATACAAGATTAATGGCCAGAGAGAAAATTTCAGTTGAGCTTCCCTAGTCCATGACTCCATCGTTGGGGACACCAGCAGAGTTCAGCAATTTTGCAAGAATGACACCCTTGGATTCATGACAAAATTAATGATTTTGTATATTTAACATCAAGATATACAAGTCAAATAAACAAGATACTTCTCAATCAACATCTCCACTTGCATCAGTAACTCTCTGCACCATATTCTCAAGGGTAGAGAGGTGTAAGTGTCACTGAACCTGTTGAGATGACAAAGTAGGCACATGTTACAAATGTATAAGTTTGGGAATTATACACATTATTTTCATTGGAATGAAAACCTTCTCCAATAGAGAAAGAAATATAATTTGAGACATCTAAAGGAAGTGCTTCTCCTAGCCCATAAACTTACCAACTTCATGTTTATTAGAGACATGCATACTCACTTTGCTACATGAGAGTGGAATGGAGTGAGTATTTAGCAAATCAAATCATTAATTAAACATTTTGAAGGGCTTAATGGTCTCCAGGGCATTGATGAGAGTCTTCATATGATTCACAACTAGTGAGGTATTGTTACAAGCAGGCATTCAGATGGTGACTACCTTGCCTCAAAAGCATTGTTACCTCAGTTCATTGAAATCTCACTTCTCGTGTCCACACTGGTGTTTTTTCCACGGTCCACTCATTCATGAGCAGCCAAAATGTTTTGCAATGATGTTGCATCCAATTATTTACTCACTTCTAATTTCTAATGATAAAATGAAAATGTGTGATGGAAGATCATAGAATTCTTCTATGGTCACATTTGCTATAAAAATAACTTCTATCATATGAAAATGCATTTTTTCAATATGAGTATATAAAATGTATGCTGTGGCATGATTTATGGCACAATTGTGGAAGCTGATAATAAAAAAGAAGGTGAATTACTCATGATAAAATATCAGGCATAATTATGATTGCAACTAAACACAAACCAGTATTGCAAATGAAATGCAGACTGATTAGAGTATGCCTATGATTCAACCAGAGTTTATCTGTGATTTTCTCAAATATCTATCCTGTTAGCTGTATGTTTGTTTCCATTCAAACCCTTGACCTTCAAGGCTCTCTCTACCAGGCAGGAATAATTCTTTATCGCAAAATCCTTTTTATGATTCAAAGAGAAGCTCTATGATAATATTTAAATCCACTGACAGAAGACGATTGTTGCTGCTAGTGTATTTCCACTAATTATTGCCAGTTTCTCAACCACATTTTCCCAAAGTTTATAATTTTTTCTCCTATACTTTGCAGTCATTCAAAAGTACAGTTTTACTCTGTTTTAAATTAAAAAATTGAATGTGTATATACTACTACTTGCCAGATCATTAGTTATGGTAAATGTATTGGGTCAAATCTTCAATCTTGCATAACATTAATAGGAAGAAGTAAAATATAATGAATTTTATGATGAAAGAGAGTCAGGAATAGAGAGTAATAAGTTAGGTTATGGAAGAATGATCGAGTAATGATTTAGATCTGTCCTTGAGTCAAAAATTGTATGAATTCTCAGGGATTACAATAAGTGAAGGAGATCTTTAGTTTGCAACTCTTGAGGTTGAATAAAATTTTAGGGTGATTATGTAAGTGACAAATTATTTTCTTTCAGTGGTGGTGGTTAACAACTCTGTTTATTATTGTTAACAAATTATATTTGTTAACAATAATAAACAGTTATTAAATTTTAACACATTTTATTATTATCTTCAACTCAGAGATGCAAATTTCAATGAAATCAGGAGTGTAGGGTGGCAGATGGCTTACCTGCCTAAGTAGCTGATGCAGGATGAAGTTGTAGTTACAAATAAATGTTAACGAGAAATTTGAATGATTGGTTGGTATTAAATGACATGCCAAAAGAAATTGGACCTCATCACTTTTTGCTGTAACCAGTGTATTTCATATTTCCATTGTACACAAGCAATAGTTATAATTGCTACCTCGTATCCATATTCATGTTACATGAGTAGTAATAAATCTGCCCCATTTAAGGCCTTATATTCATAGAGGAACACTATCAGCTCAAACAGAAAAAATGGCAGCTTTTTATACAAACCTTTTTCGTCTTTCAATTCCAATTTTTTTCAAGTTAACACCCTCTCCACAATTTACACTTTTTTGTTTTATCCCCAGTCCTGAAGTTAGTTATTGAGGCATATTAGTGCATTTACTTTCTTCTTGACATGCGAAGCTGAGAATTCTTCCATAAATGTTTTATAATTCATTCAGAAGAATATCAATGAGCATTTTTATCCCTGCCAGTGTTGGTGGCCAATGTTTAAAACCGATGTCAATGTTTCCCTGCCATAGATGAATACCTGTCATAAAAAAATAATAAATCATAGAGCTGAGAATTCAGTGGATCTTGATAATCAAAGGCAAAATCAGTCTTACCCAAGATACATAACTTTCAATGTAGTTACTTTTTTAAGTAGCACTAATGGTGGATAAAAGCTAATATTTACTGACTTCATATCAGGTTCTTGCAATATGCTGGATTAAAACCTGCTGGGCTGTAAATAGGAGTATTTATATTTGCTAAGTGGCATCACAGACGTTTAAAACTGCTGCCACCAAAGCAAAATATCCTGGCTCAAGCTAATGTGTTTCACTTGATTGGTAAAGGCGTGTTGTGATTTTGGAGCAATAACAATACCTACTTGTGTATGATTGCTCAGTTCCATCTGATTTTTCAAGCTATGAAGTTCTTGTTCTTTAAAAATGAGAATACCTTATTTTAATGTATTAAAAATTTATCAAGCATCCATACCTCCCTAATATCCTGAAGGCCTTGTAATATCCTAAAATACTTATATTGTTGCTATCTTAAATTTCATTAATCACTTTAATAAAATAGCCTGATGATTTTATATACATAGATAAATGCTGGAAATGGGCAATTCAAAAATAGAATTACAGTGTATACATTTTATTATGATATTATGTTGTAAAAGTTAGGATATAATCAGCTTTCAGTAACACAGCTACTCATACAGCACATATTATGTAATTATTCATGTAGGTTGGCTCGAAATCTAGACTAAGGTGTATCCCCATATTTACCTAAACAATACTCGTGGTTGTTTGTGGTAAATTGAGTTGAACTGGTTCAACTCAAATTATCCCAACATTACATCAATTTAAAAATAAACTCTTAATGAAGATTTTCTGATTGACCACTTGAGTTACGATTGTCCATGTTGATTACTTACTTTCTAGCAACATGAAAATTTGAATATATATAAAAAAATGATGTGAACATTCAAAGTTTGAATCTATCTCTTGACATTTTTTTTCCGTTGCAGTTTTGTTGTACTACCGTCCCTGGTTATTAATATTTTAAAAATGTTTATCCAGGATACATTTTACCTATCTTACGTATTAATTGCCTAAATTACGTAATTAATGCATAAAATTACTTTTCATTTTATACCGGGTTTAACCATAGATGAGTAATGTCCGGTTTGGGGCGGATATACAACTGTGTATAGACTGAATTTGTTCCACTTGTGCATGTGTAAAAACAGTTTTTAGACGAGATAATTCCTGGATATTAAATGGCCTATAGACCAATTTGCGACCGTTTGTGCTGTATGGGTAGAAGATAAAAATCACAATATTCAGAGTTAATTTCTTAATCACTTGTCTTTACAGAACATTTGGTATACCTCTGCAAATATTAAGTAATGGACAATACCAAGTAACCACTCTCAGTAGCCCTTATTCTTCTATAACATATTTTTTACTCCCATTATTTATTTAATGATCATCTGATATTAATGCAAATTTCATTTTAATTGATAACTTGGTTTCCATTGAAGAGATTTCATAAGTAGTGTTACCATTCGATTTTTATACTTATTAATAATTCAAATCAGTATGTATTTCTAATTATTGTAATTATTTATCTCCCTAGTATAACTGGAATAGAAATAGAGGGAAAGGCGATGCAATTAAAATGTTCACCATCGCATTCAAATGAAATAGCTAGCTAGCTATTTCATTTGAAGCAGTGAGAATACTCTTACAAAAAGTGGCTCTAGATGAATCCATTTGAATTGCCCATCTCTGACATCTACCTATTAAATGATTATTCTGTTGAAACTTAGGCTTGTTCTTGCCATATTAAAAATACCCTAAAACCAAGTTTTGTCCATTCAGTGGAACTTTGCTTTTTTTAAAATAATCCCTATGTTTAAATTATGGATGAATGTACCTACCTTAGAATTTAATTTATGTTTGTGTGAAATCCATTGATCCTTTCCTATAATCAAATAAAATCTCAAATTCTCTCAAAATATGAGGCAGAATGTGCCTATTTTTTAGTTCTATCCCTGTAGTCAGCAAACTCTATGGGAATGACATTGTGAAGTAATTTTTTTCATATGAAGAAGAAAAATCTGTATCAATGTGATTACTTATGAGATTGTGATAAATGTGGTCTGTGAGAAGAGTTAACTACATGGTTTTGATCAGGTTTTGCTGAGCTACCTATATTTACGTTATTGGGATGATGTATTGCAGGTGTACAAAATGGAGTTTAATTCAAAGATTCTGGTGAGCAAAGTTTTGATTCAAAGGAAGTCCTTTAATTAGGTACTGTTCTCTTTTTGGGACTCTATATGGATCCTTCTAATACTGTTTATTATATTAAAGCTAACCTTGTAACGATCGAGAATTCTACTGAGCATTAATTACCAACCTGTATTCCTAATTTAGAATAATGTAAGATTTTTGTGCCAAATGATCATTTTTGAAATTTTAATGGAAATAAAGTTCTAGAATAGCTATTTTGATAAATATGCGGTTTTGGATTAATGCTACCATTGGTTATGACTATGATTTGATGAAGGTGGCAGAGGCCTAGTCTGTAAAATGGCAGCTTTGTTTCTTCTGATAGAGACCTGCCTTTCAAATCATTGTGTTACTCTCTGTAGAAAAAGTATTTATAGTCTATTTTATGTGTTAAGCAGAAATAAAACTTCTAAAGCATCTTCGACCTCGATTTTATCTTTAGATCTTTAGCATCATAAGTTACAAATCATATGCAGTACCTACTTGGTTGCATATAATTTGTATATAATGTGTGCTATTCTTGAAATAGTGCAGGATATACTCGCAACTTTTCTGAAAAACTGCAATTACACACATAAATATTTTTTAAATTCCATAGATGATTTTTGTAACACTCAGTTGAAAGCCAAATAGGTGGGTTCAAATTCAATTTCCACAAACTAGCATCAGTTGGTGGCAAACTAGCATCAAAATTGCATCAGTTGGTGGAAGAATGATAATACGAATACTTATGAATATGAAATATGTGCATCAATATTAACTATTTATTTTAACTGCATCCATGTTTTTCCAAAGTGCTGAATAAATTCAGAAGATTTTGCATTCATATCGTGCTGAGTAAAAGTTTCCTTTTCACACAGGACGAACACAGAAAGAAAATAATTTTGTCAATAGCCAACAGCAAAGGAGTATCTGATAGCTCATAACTTGCTGAAATGAGGAAGTTTGTGCATTTTGATGCAGTGTAATAGTGTTGTGAATCAATCACATATTAATGCATAATATATATTTTAAAATTTACTTTCTATATATTACCTATTCAGTAGTATCATAGAGTAAGTACCAATATACTTATTCTATGGTACCTATTACTCAGTTGCCTCTTGGTACTAAAATGCACCACTTTCCCTTCAATATGCACCTGGGCATCTTATATTTATCCCTATGCCACTTCTACACTTGCTATCAGTCATTCTTGGGCCTCAATTGGCCCCCCACCTAATTTCCACAAATGGTGCTTATACACTGACTGAATGCTGGGTGATGAAGTACCTACCTCTCAATAATCACCGCCCTGCAGGGTGATCTATTCAAGAGACATTCAAATAAACCGAGATCTATTCATACATCAAGAGCCAGACTTTCTGATGTAAACCCCTAGTGTTGCTGCATCTTGACTTGGGTACGTCATTCTAAAATTCCATTAAGGAAATTGCTCATTAGACTGAATTTTAAGTTTCAATTTGCTTGCCTTATTGCATGCCTTATGTTTTCATATTCACTAGTCATTGGTAGCACACAATCTGGTAGTTAATATCCAATTTCAATTTATATGCTTGCAACACAATTTAAAATGGAATAGTGTTTGAAAACTTTCTTGGGGGATATTTGAAACTTCTCTAATAAGAGACCCCTAATTAGTTTATGGCAAATTTTTAATGCCACTGACCTTGGAAAAGCCATAGTTCCCCTGGGAATACTTACAGAATCAAAGAAAGTGAAAAATAGATTAAAGGAACTTTTCATTACCATTGCAGAAGATATGTTCTCGTGTGTGAAATATATATAGGCAGTAATTGATGAGGCAAGCTCTTAATTATCATTTAAAGAAAAGAATTATAGGTTGATAATATGATTAAGTGAAAGATGTTACTTTTCACTCATTATGCCTAATTTAAAGTACGCTACTTGTGAGCGAGATCCACATAAGATAGCTTTGCTTTTGGTGACATATACATGAGGTGCAAAGAATAAAGAGTACATAGGCAAGATTTGTGGTTCGTGAGTATGATAATTATTTAAGTGTCACAAGTTTACTTGAATTGTTCAAATAGGAATTACAATCAGGCCATAGATTAAAATTTAGGCCGAATCTCTCAAGTAACTTTTAAGGCAATCTGGTCTCTGATGATATTTTGAGTTCTTGCAATTATGGACAATCTTATGATGAAAGCAAGATTGAAGAGATAAACTTTCATTAGCGTGGATGATTTTCTGCCTTACGACAAATCAAAAAAGACCAGGATAGAGGTCAAGATTATAGTGGCAGATGAAATGAAGGTAGCCTAGCCTATAGAATATCTGAATATAGTTCTTCAACCAACTAACTCATGATAACTTTACCCTTGCATGCCTCCTCTGATGAAAATCAGAGTGAATCTAAACAAATATTTAACATCTAAGCGAAAGTCATGTACTTTAATATTTACTAATCATTAGTTTGCATTTGCCTGGTTCATTGATTCCCTCCTGTTTTTCTTATCACATAATATATCTTTTATTGCATGTTTGGTGATGATTTTTCCTCTGCCACACACCCATGAGGTGGCTTGCAGGGCACTCTCTAGGGGTAGATTGGCTAAGAACATGACTTAGGAAACTTTAATATGGGACTGAAAGCCATTTTCCCAATAGCAATGTACAATGGTAATGATCTTAAATATTCAGTGCACCTATGAAGAAAATAATGCATAACAGCCAGAAAATTGATCTCTTTTAGATGATGCTCATTATCATCTGTAAGCAGTCAGCCGTGTTTAGTGTCAAACTACTTGCAAAGCTCCTTCAAGATGGCATTTTACACTCCCTAATCCTTAGCCTTGGTATTAAAATAATGAGATTCTTTAGGATGGAGGTGGCAGAGCTGATTATAAAGATTGGAGGGGTTTGACTAGAAGAGAAGGCACAGTTTAATTTCTGTGGTAGGATTTCGATGAAGGTGTTTATGGTATTAGGAGAGGAACTCTGTGGCTGAATGGGCATTTACCAACCACTTTTGAATTTATGACCACTATTCAACAAAATTGAATGTAGTTTTTTGAGTTACCATCTTGGTAATGGGCAGTGGTACTCTGAACTTGTATGTTTAAGGCAATTGCTATCAAAAGTACTGGAGAGCGTTCTACAGTAATTTTGATAGCAATTGCCTTAAAGTGCTTTACAGGCTTCCAAGTAAATACATTTGATGGCTAATGGGACTTGGCTAATTCTAAATGCATATAGATTTTGAACCTGGCTAAGTTAGTATTGTTTAAATTTTCATCAATGAACTCCATAGTGTAGTGTAGAACTAGGTGCTGTAGAACCACTACTGAAATGTAGAGAAATGACCTTTAAAGATAGTCTGTTAAATTATGTCTGCATGTTTAATGGCTGTAATTTATACACTGGAATACTAATTTTTCAAATCTATTTAATTTTAACTTTTTCAATTTTATTCTTGCATTGTTTTAGTGCCAACTTGTTTGGTCATGGTAGTGGCTGGTGTGTTTTCCATCACTTGAATACTGTACAAAAATTTTGTGGAATGTAAATATTTGTATATATGAATATGTCATTGAGTATTGTTTCTTGTTTAATTTTGAGGTGAATTTGTGTCCAAAGTGGGTCAACTTTGTACATAATAAATCCTGTTCTTTCAGCTAAGGAATGCTGAGGGTGTAGCATTAAATAGACCGGTGGTTGATGGATCAATAATCTTCCCAAATAACTAGCAAACATTTTAGCCCTGTGATGTATTGTAAGTACCTCCCATTTAAAATTCCATATTCTTGAATCTATATCTGTTATTACTGGTGATGGATGAATATTCTTATTTTCACTCTGTTCCTTTTCATTTTTACATAAAACTAATATACTCTAATTTTATCAATCATTCACAGCCATATACTTACAAACAGAATAATAAACTCAATCTAGTTGTTTGTCATTCTTTTTGTGACCTAATAGGTATGCAGAAATTACAGATTCTACATGCTTTGTCGTTTTTATTTTGTAGTTTGCTATTTTTTGTGCTGAAAATGCTACTCAAAATTGTTATTACCTGAATTAATCCTAAGTTGTCCTTCACAATATAAGAAAGCATGCAGTTCATTCAACAACTTTGCACTCAATGAATCTTATAACACCAAGGATGTATTAAAATGAATTTTCCTGCCAATGGATAATGCCTTTTGGTAAAATGTATCAAATTTGCATTCATTTTGCAGCGGTCTGACAACTTTTATAGACCATCACAGCATCCAGTTGCTTACTATCATCGTCAGCCTCCCCAGCCAGCGCCTCCGAGTAGTGGCATGGGAAGCATATTCTCCACCCTCTCAAATGGATTCACTAATCTCATGGGCAATCTTTTCGGCTAACGAGGAGTGAACCAGCTGCTTGATTGTTTGTAAATGAATCCATTACCTGAGCCTTCTCCTAATACAGCACTCTTCACTGCAGGCAAAACAGATTGACTCAAAAAGTGGTTGAGGAGCAGTGTATCTGGTGTGCTACCAAGACATGCCCTCCTTCAAATGGGTGCAATTAGTATGTTTTCATCAGGTAATTATTGAGGATCACATCGATGGAGCCTACACTGTGTGCTTGCACTCACTCTCATCTGACCCTGTGATGTCTGTTTCTTAATAGGCAGTTGGACTTGCATTCTGCCTAAGCCTACTTGAGGAGCAAATTACTTCATAAATTTGACTCTAGAATGTCTTCCTTTTTCCATGAATGCTAATCTTGAAATGATTCAAGGCTAACACAAGTGGCCTAGTGCTTTCTCTGCACTAACTTCATTTATTAGTGAGGAACCAAGGTCTCATGATATGACAAACTATTATGGACATCATTGAAATGTTTATTATTAAGATGAAAATCATTCCTCAATTTTATGTTTCTTATATAATGTAATCATGTGGAAGAGAGGGTAGTTCCTACTTGTTTAAAGTATTCATAAGTTAATTTTTTGCTGCATAAAAGCATTAACCCATAAGTTTACATGTGATTTTAGTCAATGACATGCCAGTTTAACAGTCATAATTATTTTATAACTCTTATTTATGCTGATATTCTTTGACTCTGCGATAAAATATCATGTCAGAATATTTTTCTCTGCTGCTTAAGTTGAATTCAGGGAGTTAGTTTAGTAAGTGACACGACATGGTGCAGAGCAATAAAATATCTAGCTATATTATATTGCGACTGAAAGAAATTAAAATATCCACATAAAACTTTTAAAAAATACAGACTGTTTTGCTGTTTCTAGTACTGCACTGTGAGATTTTAGCAATAATTACAAGTGATAAAACTCAGATGTAAAATACCTCAAAGCAATGAGACATGTGAATTGATCAATTCTTGCTTGGAATGAAGATAGGCTTTGAGGTGGATTTCAAAGGAATTTACACAAAAAAGTTCTAATTGATTTATTTCTTCAGTATTTTTCCAGATATGCCTGGATGTTTATGTTTTTTCTATGAATCACTAAATAAATGTCTTTATATTAATATTGTGATAAAAATTTGGCCTAGTTTAAATTCGGAATAGCCCCATATTAAGGCTTTTCTGGTATCTCGTATGCATTCATTAATGATGAGAGACTATTTTTTAAATATTTTCGTTCATAAACCTCTTTTAAGCTAGATATACTATGACACTGCTCTCTGTTAGCCAAGAATTTTTATAGCAAACTCAACAGAGCAGTTGAAGTATAATGAAATTAAAATACATATATATAATGTTCACTTTAATAGTCCCAGTACCCTCCTCTTATCACTGCTACTCTTTTTCCAGTCATAGTAATGAGTGCGTGTCTTCATTAGAATATGAACTTTGCCCCTGTGGGGGTTGGAGAACTCTAATTGGAGGATTGTGTGTTGCATGTGTGTGCTATACTTTACTGAGAGTACCTTCTTGTCTGCCTCAAGTTTCATTAGTTCCATGAGAGAAACCTCCCAAAATTGATATTGCAATATAAGGGCCTGAATCAGTTTGATTAAGTCCTGCTGAAGAAGATAGCCACTGAGAGTTGAGGAGCCTGGCAAGAGGTGGTCAACATACCAGGAGTAAAGTTATATAATCATAACACAGAGCATATACATATCTGGGTGGGTGTTCTGAAGAGAGCTGGGAGAATGTTATTAAATATACATAAAGTACTTCAATGAAGGGTATAATTTGCAGTAGATTGCTGCTTTGCTTAGCTATCAAGACTTGAATCACCAGTGGTACCAGACTCCCGATCAACATCTACAGAGTACTGCACATGATAATGAGATGAGAAAAAGTTGGTGAGGGCACAAATTTGTCTAGTGACATTGCTTTAGGGTTCTTAATTAAAAAATTTGAAAGGTATATGTTTTAATATTCCTCACATTATAGAACATAACCGTTTTAACACTGTTTAATATTGGTTCTTTTCCTAAATATAGAGTCTAGATTATATTTAGGAAAAGATAGCTTTCATCCACAAGACTATCATACCATGTTAAATTATTGGTTTCTTCAGCCAAGCAGTGAGAGCATCCACCTCAGCAATTTTCTACCATTAAGGGGTCATCAATATATTACATAATGCTGATTTTTCACTTTTTTCATCCCCCTCCTCCATTACAATGCTCCGTAACATTCTCCTACTCCCCCCTCCCTAAATTATTCAACACTACGAATGAGCACTATCATTTTTTTGAATAATGAAATAGATATTTTGTATAATTACCTTATATTATATCCCAGTATTATTTTTTGTTAATTACCTATTTTGTGTATCATCGTTCTAATTTGAACATAAAATGAATTTTATACTCTATTTTATTCCAAACATTAAGTAAGGGTGTGCTAACCTTTAGGTTGCTGTGAGATTGACAAGGGTACCTTACCATTACTTGCAAAAATTATATTACACCTTTAAAATGGTACAAATTCCGTTAGAAGAATGGCTTAAGTTTCTAAACTGTTACGAGAGGGTGCCGCGAGCGGTAAAATGCCGGGGATACCGGGAATAATTTTATTCCAGTAAGAAGTCAGTATTTAGTGTTTTAGGGAGAGGGATGGTATAACTTTAAAACTGTATTCAAGACCTTTCAGATCCCATCAATTACCTCTACCAGGTTGGTTCTACTGGTTGTAAATTGTAAGCTGTGAAATGCGAGTAAGCTAAGCAATATTTCATTTGCATTGTGGAAAAAATTATACCCTGAGTGGCATTGTAATAAGGAAAATTCATAATTAGCTGAGATCTATTTGATGTGGCGACTAGAATACTAGCCCAGCCGAGGTACCTCCCTTGGATCTCTATACGAATCCCATTATTGGTAGAGATTTTTCATTTGTATACCAGCCCCTACTTGAGTGCTGTGTGGAGAGCACTTCTAGTTCAGTACTTCGTCCGTCGAATGGGACGTAAAACAGTACCGCCAGTAAAATACACGGCAAGGGCTAGCTAATGCCAACGCCGGGTTTTCTTCACCTCCTCCGTTGCCTGGATAATTCATACCTCTTATCTGATGCCCACATAAGGGCGCAAGGGCGCAAATGACCTTGGTTGTCGCTCTCTTCTCCCAATTAACTCATATTACTTATCCACTTTGAGTCAAGTCATCTCCCTCTCTTCCTCAAAAATGGATTCTCAAAGCTACGGAGATGAAAGAGGGTTTGAAATTGCGGCCTGAAGGGGTAGGAGGTAGCTGTCTCCTCTCGCACCCCAAACTTAGGCCACAAAATAAATTTGTTTTAAAGCAGAATACAAAGAACCATAGAAACTAAATCGCATGCAGTGGTCACAAGTGCATTATTGGGTAATAACGTTTGTGCCGAAATTGTGCTCAAATAGACAGTCTACGGACATTTTATCATATGAAAAATAATTCATCCAATCAAAGTATTCTATTATCCTTCAGCGGATCACTTTCACTCTCGCCCCATTTCCCGCTCCCGAACCTTCCCCACTCATAAAACCCCCGCCCACTTCTCTTTCCGAGGAAGGATGAAGGCCCTTCCCCAACGGCCGTACCCTCTTTGCGTGGACCACACGTACGGGCGAATTTCTGCGAAACCTTCGCCGAAGGGCTTGGGTAACTCACAAGAATATTCATGCTGGTGTGAATCACTAAGAATGACGGTCTGTTGGCATCAAGTATTAAAACAATGCAAAATATTTCACTTTCAACATTGCCTTGGGTTTAATCATAGCCGTCCAAACAATAATCCCCGTAGTAGGAAAATAAGTTTTCATAATTCACTTTATTTATTCCCTTCTTAGTGTCTTCGCCAGTCGCAGTAACTTTTGCCCCATAATTATCCTACAGAGTTCGGGCTTTATGTTATTTCGCTCAGAATATGAGTACTCTGTCATAAAATATAACCAATAACCGGTTTTAAACCGCCATCCTGCTGTATTAGTTGCCTTATGAGCAAGGGGTACCAGTGTTTCCGAACAGAGTGACGACTTCGATTCTTTTTGATAAAGCATGATTATTTTTCGGTATTGCCAAAAAATAAACGAGTACTCATGTTAACCTGATCAAGAAAATAACAGTTTTTTAAGGTTAACGTAGGGTAAAAAACCGGTTATTTTTGCTCGTCCCTACTACTCACACTCACTGCGGTGATGAATGATGAGGTTGCTAGAGTTCCCATCCCCAGGCAAGGGTTCGCACTCAGTTGCGGAAATTTGTCTTGGATATATTGTTCCCACTTATGGAAGGCACTTCAAGCTCAACATTCCGTCCGTTGAATGGGACGTTATGTCGTAGACCCCTTGGCGCCTTTCATCAAGAGTAGGCATATGCCGACGCCGGGTTTCACTCCACCCTTCCTACACTTTAAAAAAAATCCTCATCATCAACATCACCAGTTATCAATATTAAAATAGGTTTCACGGAGTTTCCAACTCGATTCTCTTATCGGATAGACTCTTTATATTTACGTAAGTCTTTTATGGACCATCCATATATAACGTACTGCTGATTTCCCACTTTTCACCCCGTTCCTCCTGTAACACTCCATAGCATTCTCTAGGACCCTCCATGCATAACGTTTTACCCTGTCAATAACCCTCTCTTTTTTATAGTAATACAGAATGTCTTTTTAAATTTCTTATTTATTTCTCAATGCTATTCATTGCAATTATTTATTATTGCAATATTATTTATTAACTCATTAATAGCAGATAATAATTATTCGAGTAAAAATGAATTTATTACGCAGGTATCTTCCCAACGTAATGGAAGGGTGGGCTTCCTCCCTCTCCATCGATGGTACTTCCTAACAGCCCGTCCATTTAGTGTTACGGAGTTGCGTTAAACATGTAGGTACATAACAGTTGGCCCGACTCTCCTCCTTTTGCGTTAAGGCGTTACATGTGGACATCATCTTGGTGAGAGAGCAACTCAAGCGAGCAAAGAGCAAAAACAAATTGTAATACGCTTTTGAGAAGATCAAATTGGAGTAAGGAGCTGACGGAGCTGAAATGTAGTGAACTGGTCGTTTCCCATCCCGAGGACCCGGCTTCGGCTCTCGCCAGACATGGATGTTGTGTTGTCCTAGAATTAAGATATTAGGTTGGGCGGGATGATATAAACTTAGCCGTCCAAGTACTTGAAAAACCTAAGTACTAATACTTTTTGGTTGTGGCTATGTCACTGGCCTCGGATTTGAATCTCGGGAGTAGCAGGGGAATGCCAATTCCTTTCCCTTTTTAAGTGACGCTCCAGTTAAAGTTTTTCGTCCCACAGATTGGACGTTAAACCGTACTCCTTTCCTTGGGAGCAAGTGAACGCCGACACAGTGTTTCGCTCTACCCTTATCAATTCCCTGAATAAATTCCTACTCATATCTAATTTCCCACTTAGCCAAAATGGCGCAAATCACTTTAGCTGTCGGTCACCTCCTCCACTTATACTATTTTGAGGTATATTTTGGACGCTAGATGGTATTACTGGCTCGATTTAAACTCGGATGGCGATTGAGCAGGCTTCGCCTGGAATTGGAGAGATGAAATGGAAGGGGAACACGTTACACCAACAGCATTGAAATTCTCGCGTTACCCGGAAGTAACAGGAGGAGGGACAGTCAACAGCGCGCCATCTGATGAGAGGGAAGGCGGCAAAGTATTGCGTTCATTCTTTTGGAACGGCAGGTTCCTGGGACATATTAGTGTTACGTAGATTGTGAGGAACAAAATAGACGTGATAAGAACTGCTGACGCTAAGTCAAATGCAACCGGGATCGTTGAATACTTGCCGAAAGAACGTTTGAAAGGAAATCGCTGAGATATCACACGATCACACTGTTCGCTGGTTGCCTGCTTCTCAGAGCCCATTTCACATTTTCCGTGTTGCCCGAAGATATCCTTTCCCACTCACATTTCTCGTGAAGAGTAGAAGTAGTGGGTAAGTTCGGTTGTACATTTGCTGCTAACTATTAAATGTTCAGCCGCACGTAATCGAATCCCACGGTATGCCATGGATTTTTCCCGATCCGCGCATCTGTCTAGAGGAACAGATGACATCAATGCTGTGATGTCCAGTGGACTTATCCAGTTTTTAAATTACAGAAATGGTACTTTTATTTAACATTCCTCGCAAAATATTTTTCGTCAGGAAATGCGTTTTCTTTCATTTCGGGAGAAAATAGGTCTACCTAAAAATATTTCAACAGAAAAATTAGCTGATTCGTTGTTAGGTTTCTGTACTGGGTATACTGCATACCAGGCACGTAGCCAGAAATTTGCTCTGGCGGGGGGGGCTAAGTCTAGTGTAGCGTAACTTGCAACAAATCAATCAGCCTTGCCCGTTCGGTGCCGACATGTTACAAATCTCTTCCCTTAATTTTCAGTGCTTGGTCTTTACTTTCACAATGCCTATTCCTATCTCTTCTCACTGGTAAAGTTCACTGCTTACCTTTTATGAAGCAGTTAATTTGACCTGCCCTAGAACAGAAGTTCAACGCACGCATAAATACATATCAGATTGAAAGGAACAATTATTAACCTCACACATGCATCAAACTACTGATCATGTTTCAAATCACTTAAAACTTGAATTATACGCAGTGTAGTACGGATTATTATGCCCAGTTCAAATCAGAACGACAAAATAATTGGGAAAAAATTTCTGGGGGGTCTGAAGCGCCAGAATCCCCCCTGGCTTCTTGCCTGCTGCAGACGAGGAAACTGATAGCCATGGTCATTTGAGGCCATTTAGAATAATGGGGGGCAGTGGAGTGTAGGATTCACAAGAAATGGGAGTAATGGTCTTGAGCAGCAAGTTATAGATGCTAAGAGAGAAAGGTGCTTGTGTGAACACATAATGCAACGTCCCATCCACCGGACGGAGTGCTGAACTTTAAGTGCCCTCCTTACTGCAGTAACTGCAGAGCATGCTCTCAAGTAGGGAGCGTATTCCGCTGAAAAATATCTGCCACTGGCGGGATTCAAACTAATTTCCTTGATGTAGAAAGCTGGTATTCTTGCTATCAAACAAATTCCATCCCTCGCTAGGATCTTCAATGGCATTGCCTCTACCCCCGAAGCGGAGTCATTCGGGAGACTCCATTAAACCCCGTGGTCACAGGATCCACGGTTGACTGCCCACAATTCTCAATTCCCTCCGAACACTCCTCCCGCGCCTTACGAAATCCAAATCTGAAGTGCCTCTGCTGAAATTTCGCCGGGAAAAAATTATTTGAACATTCTTGCAGCTGGAGGAAAAATTAACCTTTCGTTTACGCCGTGAGATGAATAAGAATGATAGGGTCACAGGAAGATATTATTACAATTCTGTATCGTAAGATAATGTAAAATCTTTTAAGGAGACAGAAATCAAATATTCCAGATTTAAAAAAATATGTTTATCTCCCAAACGCTTGGTCGACGACGTGGTAGGTCAGTGGGTGTGGCGTTGGGATGCTGACCAGAGGTCCCGGGTTCAAATCCGAGAGAGGATTCTTTGGTATCCACCACCAAAACCCATAGTGAGTGAATTTTCTGGAATTCAGCTCTTCTTTGGAAACCACAAGCAACAGAGAGTAAGGAACTGGCCTCCATTCTCCATGCCTCCTCTCTCACCATTGAGGTAATTACTTAAAGTTAGTTCTATTCTAGCCAACCAGAGCAACATTTGCGTTGAGCAATGTAGATACGCTTATCCACCGCAGAGACAATTTTCCGACTGAATTTTCCCACGAAATCTTTTCAAAGCGTCCTTTTTAAAAATTTCTTTTGATGTCTTCTATGAAGGCCATATTTCAGATTTGTCGATCACTATTTACTTATATGTTGCCTTGCTTGAACATGTACTAGGATATTCCAGATCGAATTCTAAGATTTTAATGACCATGGAAATATAATCAGTGATGTGGCAAGAACTCTATCTTTCAATTCCAAGGAACACCTGTACCACCTGTACTTTGGACTTTTTGGCACCCTTCGTGAAGAGCAGGATGCCGACGTAGTGTATCCCTCCAAACTTTCTCCATTCCTTGGAAAATGTCGATCAATTACCCGTCTCTCCTCAAGGATAAAAATTGGGGTTAGTTGTCGGTTACTTTCCCAGAATTACCACAAGTAAACACGAATTTTTATACTCATAGGGAAACCCATATGGTGCGGACTCGATTACACGTCTAAGCTGAGGGATCACCAGCTGCATCAATGGGCGCTCGTCTCCCGTATGTTCTTCTTCCTGTCAGCTATTCTCAGATTTGACTGAGTTAGGAGATATATATTTGAGTGAATATTGACCTACATACTCTGGAACTCAAGGAAGGTGACAAATTATAAAATGAACCTCTATCCACCTTTCATCCGACTCCTCCCGTTCACCTTCAAAAGATTTACGTTTCGGTAAGTTTCTACGCACACCCTATCAGCATTTTTTTTTGTGAAATGGTTCTTCGTTACACGAGTCAATGACTTGTACTTGGAAAGCAGAGCCCAAGCGTAGATTTTCAAATAGCTCCCGTTTGCTGGTCTCCTTCGTACGAACTAGACGAAGCGAAACTTGCGAATAGATTTTTGCGTTCATCATGAAGATTATGAAATCATAATAAACTGCAGAAATAGTGAAATGAAACATTTGGGTGTTCACAGGGCTCTACTTACGTTAACATAATACCCCGCAGGGGTTTGTAGCATGGTGTTGCTCACACTTAGAATGTACTATCGACGGTAAAATAATTCCATTGTTCGTGGGTTTCACTGTACATTCATCTACATTAACCAAGGATCATGAAGGCTTCACGATCAATACAGCAATGTTTAACGTAGGGGTATCTTGTGCCTCTTACAGTTTCTCTCAAATGTGAAGTTGGTTACTTAAATAATTAAGTATTCAAGCGTTCACCTTGGCGAGTCTTGAGTACTTTACTTACAGTTCAAAGGATAAAATCATACTTTGAGGTTACACTGAGACTAAATCATTCTCTGCTGCTATTGCATTGGTGGAAGCCAAATTAGCCACTTTCCTTATCGACGTGTCTGATGAAGATAAGTTAAAGACGAGGGTCATAAACGCATTGGCCTTAATCAGGTAATACTTTGAGAGCGGTGAATCTCTTCAAATAGTATATTCGGCCAATATTGACAGAGCGGAGTGTTTCCCGGTCAGAAGAACGTTGGGGACGTTTTTACGTTGTAACGTACGGCCCGATACGACCGTAGTCAAGGTGACATGTTATGCGGCCGGGGTTAAGGACGCGAGGAGGGAAATAAACAAGTAAAAAAATACAATTGTGTATAATTAAGGAGGATTAAAAGAATAAAAATAAATTGGTGAAAGATAGAGGACAAAGAAAAAAATATCGGAGGAGTGCGTTACAAAGTCTATCCTCACAGACCTCTCAGCGTGCAATTTAATGTGAACGAAAAAATAGGGCGATCCTATCGCAGGGCATGTTCCTTATAACGACGCGACTAACCGAGAATAGATTCACTTTCGCAATGGGAAAAATACCATGACAATAGATTCATTTTCAAGTCAGTAAATTATTCGGGGGAGGTGACCGACAGCTAAGGTAATCTGCGATAGATGGGTGACTGGAATATGGGTAGGAATTTTTCAGAGAACGGAGGAAGGGTGGAGAGAAACCCTGCATCAATATTATCCTACTCTTTAGGAAATATCCAAATGGATCCACGGTCTAACGTCCCATCTGACGGAGTTTTGAAGTACATTTGCACGATTATGAAGAGGCCTGGTTTTTGGAAGAGGATAGGGGAGGTTGATAACCCTCCAGATGGGGGGTTAAGTTGGAACACAGTTTGGAGAGTGGTCGGACAGGAAGCAAGAGGCCATTGGGAAGGTCGCAGTGACGGAGACGGAACGGTGTGGGAAGAATGGTGAGAAGTGGTGAAAGTGCCAAAGGGGTACGTTTTACATTTTAGAAGCATGCACTTTCGTAGATGTTGCTATTTAAAAATTATCCAATAAATCCAGGTTGGCACCTTAGTCTCATAATTTTACATTTTTTAATTAGAATCAGAAGAATGCGACATTTCATTTAATGTATGTAACACAAGATATATGCAACATAAGGTATATCCAAGGTATATAAGACAAAGCAAGCATCCTCCAAAAACCAGACCTCTTGATAATGGTGCAAAAGTACGCTGAAACTGGTAGAAAGAAATTAAGAGTGGATACTACGAAGTACTATCGTGTTTGTCTTCACTACGCCAAAATTCCACCGTATCAATTCGCTGACCATCACCCTCACCGATTTAATTACCTCCACTAGTATGCCTATATCAAGTTCCTCTCACGCCTCTTTAGCCATTTTCTCCGAATATATATTGAAATGTATTGGGAACTACGGGTAACTTTGCCTAACTCCCCGCTCAATTCTTGTCCATCCCGAATCATTATCTGCTATCCTTACCTGAGCACACTGCTTCATAATTTTGTTCCCAATAAAACTTCCATTCCTCCTGTCTACTCCTAGATTCTCAGTGCATTCACCAGCTTAACCCAATATACACTATTATCAAACGCCTTTTCAAAGTCTACGAAAGAAGCAAACAATCCTGATTATTCACATTAATTGCCATGCGAAAAAATTCACCTGGACCGGGAATCGAACCACGGACCGTAGCTTTCCGGGCCACTGCACAGACCACTATGCTACCCAGGATCCCCAATTCGCATGGCAATTTTACCGAGGTACAAGGTACTAGATGTTGAGCCCTCGCGGTCCATCAAGGATGGCAACGCAAGGGCTTCAAAGAAGCCACGACCAAAGGTGAACCCCATCCATCGCTTAAGCCATGATTGGCGGTAAATGTAGGAAATTCCAAGCCTGCCGCGTGAACGGCGGTGAAATTCACATTAATTGCCATGCGAAAAGATTCACCTGGACCGTTAATCGAACCACGGACCTGTGGCTTTCCGGGCCACTGCGCAGACCACTACTCGTTCGTGGTTTGATTCCCGGTCCATGTGAATTTTTTCGCATGGCAATTAATGTGAATTTCACCGCCGTTCACGCGGCAGGCTTGGAATTTTCTACAAATCCTGATTATGCTCAATTTCATTTTCACGAAGGTGCTCATTAACACTATTGCATCACAGTTGATTATCTTTTTTTAAACTATATTGATTCTATAAATAATCAAGGATCAAAAATCGCTAAATCCAGAGTCGGAAACATTTTTTTTGTAGCTGCTATGCATCAAATTTCAAATGCTTTTCAGATTCATGCAGCATCGAGATTGCTCATCAGTAATGATTCTTCCATAACTAATATCCGTTACAAATCCCTCCATTCGCATTATCCATACCAAGATAGGTTTTCCATTTGTGGTATACTCCCCTAGGCATCAGGGCCCTGTATGGCGTACCTGGCGGCCGCCGCCGGGGGCCTCGCGAGAGAAAATGTAAATATATGTTGTTGTAAATTACCTGGTTCCTACTATCTGAGAATTAATAGTGATATATATTTGTACTCATTATGTATTGTCTTAATATGCAAGAAAAAGTCAATTTCAAGCTGCCAGGTTACAAGACTATAACATTGGGGGCCTCAGTCTAGATTCCGCCGGGAATAAATACGTCCCTGCTAGGCATACCGCGATGTCAAAAAATTCAAGAATATATACCGAGGCAGTAAGAGTTATCTTTCTTTGTTGGCTGACTTCCCTTTTCTTTTTAGCGGTATGATTCGTAGAGAAACTGTAAGTCATTCAGCGATGTCAATGGGTTCAAAATCATACGCCGAGGCATTGAGAATAATCTGCCAAGGCCGGAGGACCACTCGAACGGAATGTGGAGCGAAATTCACATACCGTCTCTCCATTAGACTTCCTTAACACGAGATGCTTTCTCGGTCCGCTTGTTCTTTCCCCACTCAAGCCACCCTCCCTCGTTCCCCTTTCCATCACTTGAACACCTCCCTCACTCACCCCCCCCCCCCCACTCTCCCTTCTCCCGACGTCTTCCCCTCGGAATGCGCCAAGAGCGCCCCCTGCGAAACGCGATTCATTTGTTTGGTGTATGCCAGTCGAGTCTGGAGTTTCGCCGGTGGCTGATGAAGGCGACCTCGAAGGAAAATTGCGAAATCCTTTGTTGAACAAGTGAGTATTAAATATTTATTTTTGGGTAACGAAGAGATTTTTTTACGACCGTGCCATATGTAATTCTCGTGCTTATTAATTAACCTTCCTATTGCAAGACATTTTGAGAGATATTTGAGCGAATGGAAGTAATTCAGACGAGTAAATGCCACTTGTTTCATTTTCCAATCTTCACTGGTAATGCTATCACATGAAGTCAATTTGGACGGTAGGTCATTATCGTTCTAATCAATAATATTTTGTTTGAAAGTGTGCGCATAAAATTTCATCCTTGTTAACGCTGATTTTCACGAATTTCCAGGATAGCATGAGCTCAAATGGACCGATTTCACCGGAATTATATTTTGCTGCTAAGGTAAAACGACACTCTTGATGTACGTATAATGTGAAGGTTTTTTTTTGAATCTGCAGTGAGTTTACGGGTGAGACCTTTGTTGCTAATGTTTGGACTCTTCCACGAAATTGTTTTAAAATTACAATTTGGAAGACGTTGCATTTGATCACCCTGTGTTCTTTAGCTTTGAATAGCCTCACAATGAGTTGCATTCCGTTAAGATGTCGCTTGCGGTTTTAAAGCAATTAAAAAACTTGGTGTCAATGCGAAAAACATAGTCTTAAGTTAAAACTCGTGTTGGAAATAGTGGCTAAGTTTAGTTACCATAGTTGCTCACGTGCAAAAGACTATCAGGCAGACACAGTTGATTTACTTTTTTTTATTTCTTCCATTTTTACATCTCGGCCATCAAGGATTTGCTGAAGATTCATCGGAGAGGGATGACAGCCATAATTCAACCCTCTCGAATAACTCCTGCGTTTGATGAGATTCTTCACTTTTTGTCAAGGTGGAGTGCTACAGTATCGCATAAAGTTGAATGATGCAGCTGATCCCACATTTGCCTTGCTTGAAATTTTGGAAGTGCGTAACCAGGTAATTCTAATGGGTGGGTTACAATTCCACCGTAGATGTTCAGTGTTCAAATTTTGACTCAAAAGAACTGTGTACAGTTTGGCATTAACCTTCCTAATTTCTCGTATACTATGGAATGTGTACTACCACTTTCAAAAGTCGGTCCCCTCAGTCAACGTGGGCAACTACGCGTTTAGCTGACTTGGAAATTCGGGCATTGCATTTGCCTTCCGCGACTTCTACGGTTCAATTCGACTTATCCTCACTAACCACGAAGACTTCTCACCTGACCTTCTCCCACTATCCCCAAATGCCCCGCCAGCCCTCCCGACTCCCGGCCGAACACGACTGAAAAAGCAAGGTGTTTCCGGTTCAGTGATTCTCACTCTTGGAAGGTCTTGTACTTTTGAAATATCGAGGAAATGTACCGGTGTGGCAACACACATTGAAGTCCAGCCCAGAGGGGACAAATAGTAGTGTCCTTAATTGAGAATCGGAACAGTGTGTCTCAAATAGCGGAGGACTTTAAAATTCACCATAAAACCATTCTTAAGTGGCTTAAAAGGAGCCAAAAGGTGATGATTTATTAGAATTTTATTTTAAGCTTCTATAAGATTTATATAGATAGTAACCTTGTTATTCATTCCACATTTATTACTCACCTTATCAAGTTTTGACTCATTATAAAAAATTATTTGCAATTTGAACGTACCTACTAAAATTCAAAATATTGCATCATATGCTCTTATCCAACACCAAACTATTCTAAAAACACGATAAATATTTTGTCGCTTGTTTGTAAATCGCATCTTGAATACAGGCGTATTTATTAATCAAAACGGAGTGCACTTTCCTTCTTTGAGTCTAGAAGTCAATTTGTACCTTCACTAATTCACTCGTTCAGATATAACCGCATTGATATATAATATAATCTGCTTTTCATTACGCCGATCGTATTAATCTTTCGTTCATTTCAATTTACCCTTAACTAAGATTGTATCATTTTTATGGAAGATCACCCCGTACTTAAACTTAAGTAATAAAGCATACGGGTCGGTTGAAAGTAGCTTCATGTAATGTAATAGGTAATATGTTTTTCCGTGACATTAGATTGAAGGCATTGTATCAATTCCATTTGTTAGTTTTCCTTTAAGTCTTTAATTCATATTTCATATTTCCTCTTTGTGTATTAAATTATTATTACGCGCACAGATCCACCGTTCCGGTGAGCAAAACTCTTCACTACCGGCTTGTTAACAATATAAAAGCGCACATGACGGGGGATATGATATGTTGTGTGAGTGTATTATTAATTTTCTACCGATGAAGGCATGTCCAAATGGACATTCAATTCTTCCCAGCCCCAAAATTTCACACGATGTCCCTCTTCCCCTCATACCTCCTGCCTCCCATCATTCTATCCTATCTACCCGTTCTCTCCCCCTCTTCCCCGATCACCCAACGTTTTTCCCTTAATTCACTTCTTTCAAAATACCATCCATGTATGAAAAGCAACTGATTATGGAAAAGGGGACAATGCTCTCAAAAAGGGTGTTAAGTTTATGCAATTCTCATCTCTGGTGTTCATTCCCTATTGAATGGGATCAGGTTAACGGGCACACACTCCATGAAAACGCACACGAAAACCACTTTCTGATTTCCAATTTTTCAGCAAATACTCATATTTTTATATTTTTATTTATTACATGGATGCACTTATTTGTAGTCCGAGGAAATATCAAACTCTTATTTCATCTCGCATTTCGGTGGCCTACAGTGAACTGTTGAAATAAACCGCCGCGCTACTGCGGAAGATTTTCGTTATTGCACAGTGTGTTCCATTGAATCACTGTGATTCAGCGCATTTCCCTGAGTAACGCCTTTTCAGTGAAATGAGGAAAAATGCGAATCTATAAAATATGCATATTTAATCGTCTGTCCCTTGTTGACTTCCAATGGGGCTCTGGAGTGAAGTTGAGAATAAAATCATCATAGTGTCAGTTATACTGGTATCGATAAATGAAACTGTCATCGTTTCATTGTCTTGAAATCGTGACGTAAAAATAAAAGTTTATTGATCACCAGCAAGACAAATATTTTACTCATTTTTTATTCGGTTAATGGTATTATTTCTTGGAGATTAATTGCTATCATCATTGGTCAAAAATCCTAGGATTCTTTTGACGCAGCCCTCCACTCCATTCTTCTATCGGCCAACCTCTCCATATTAGGGTAATTCCTTTCTTTTACATCCTTCACAACTTGTTCCAAATATCATATACGAGGCCTGCTTTTCCAGTCTTCCCGTTCACTTTTCCCTGGACGATTGTCTTCATCAAGCCCGATTACGTTGTCCCGTCTTCTTCTTAGGATATTCAGCAGACTCCTTTTTTCTCCCACAATTCTTACGACTTCCTCGTTACTTACTAGGTCGATCCATTTAATCTTCATCATACCTTCTGTAGCACAACATTTCGAATGCTTCCACCCTTTCCTTATCCGCGTCGTCCATGACTAGCTACCGTAAAGAAACATACTCCAGACTTATGCTCTGATGAATTGCTTCCTTATTTCTACGCTTGTATTTTCAGATGTAGGTAGGTTCTTCTTTCCATAGAATGCCCTCTTTGCCTGGGCTATTCTTCTGACTATTACTGTCTTGCTTCGTCCATCTTTGGTTACTCGGCTTCCCAGGTAAAAGAACTCCTTCACCTCATCAAGTTTTTGTTTTCCTAGTTTGACATTGATTTTGGCCTCTTCTCCCTTGTTGCACACCAATATATTCTTCCAAAGTCTTCTTATTGATCTGTAGCTGATATCAGGCCATTCTTCTTTCCATGGTTGTTAGTACCTTATTTAGTACCCCCTCTGTCTCTGTTATGAGTGCTATGTCATCAGCGAATCGCAGCATGGTTATTTTTTTTTCTCCGTGGATATTCACTCGAGAAGACTTCTCTTTGATTTCATTATTGGCTCTCTCAATGTAAACATTGAAAATTACGAGAGACAGTGCACAGCCTTGTCTCACTCCTTTCCTTAATCTCGTTTCTTCACAGCTGGGTCCAGATTTAATCACAGCTACTTGGTTTTTATACAAAGTCTGGATAATTCCTCGGTCATTGTACGACACTCCAATTCCTTTCAGAATTCCAAGCATTAAATTCCAATCTACGTTGTCAAAAGCCTTCTCTAAATCCACAAAGGCAATGAAAGTCGGTTTGTTCTTCTCCATTCTCTTCTCTATGAGCATCTTAAGGGTCAATATTGCTTCTCTTGCACCCTTACTTTTCCTGAATCCGAATTGATCTTCATCCAGGAACTCCTCAGCTTTAAGTTCCATTCATCTGTAGATGAACCTTGCCAATATTTTCGATGTACGTGTCGTCAGGCTTATAGTTCTAAAATTGTCGCATTTTTCTGCTCTCTTCATTTTGGGAATATGAATTGTGACGTTTTTCTTATAGTCCATGGCTATTTCTCCTGTTGAGTACATGTTGAAGATGGCCTTATAAAGATGGGCCAATGTCCTCTCTCCCGCATTCCTTATCAGTTCTGCAGGTATATCATCAATTCCAGAAGCCTTATTCATCCGAAGGTACCTTACTGCTGCGTCGAATTCCGATCTCAATATTGATGCTCCCATATCATCGTTTTCGACTTCGCTTTCCTCTTCAATCACTTTCGTGTAGAGATTATTTTCGTTGTATAACTCTTCCATATATTCTTTCCGTCTCTTCACTTTGTCTTCATTTTCAATCAAAAGTTCTTTATTCTTGTCCCTTATGGCATTGCATGGTGCGATTCGTTCTTTGAAGTGGTGTCTCACTATCCTTCAGTTTTCGTAGTATTGTACTTCCATCTTTCTTAAATCAGGTCTGAGACTTCTTCCGTGATCCATGGCTTCTTCTTCCTTTGCGGTTTCTTGTAGTCCACATTTAATGTTTTCACAACGCTTTTCCACTGATTTTCTGTCAGGTTCTCTCCTATGTTGTTCACTACTGGTTTTTGAAATGTACGCTGATATTGAGCCTCCTTCAGTTTTTCTACTTGCCGTTTATTCTTCTTTGATTTCTTTAATTTCCTGAATTTTAGATGGCATTTCATCATCACTAAAATTATGGTCGCTGTCGATGTCTGCACCCGGGTAGCTTTTACAGTCCTTCGCCTGATTCCTAAATCTTTGTTTCACTAAAATGTAGTATATTATAAATCTTCTTCTGTCTCCTGGCATTTTCCGCGTGTATCTTCTTCGGTTGTGATTAATAAATATTGTGTTGGTAACCACTAATTTCTTGTGTGCAGAATTCCAGTAGTCTTTCATCTCTTTCGTTTCGGTTTCCCAATCCATATTTTCCAGCTATTCTTCCATCTTTACCTTCGCCGACGACAGCTTTCCAGTCTTCTAAAATAATTAGGTTCCTTTTTTTCTTCTTCTTCTCTTACCTATTTTATTACTTCCGTGATATCTTCGTACACGTCTACCTCTTCTTCATCTTCGTAGTCCGATATTGGCTGGTAAACTTGCACCACAAAGGTATCTGTAGGCTTTGTCTCAATCTTCACCATTATAATCTTCTCACTGTACTGCAGGAAGCTCTTCACACGTAGTCCTGCACTCTTCCTTAGCATTTATGCCTACTCCAGGCCTACTATTCAGTGATCCGGTATGAATAATTCTGTAACTTCTGCTCCAAAAGTCTCCTCCTCCGGGCCATCTCATTTCACTGATTCCTAATAGGCCGAGGTCCATTCTCCGCATTTCCACCTTCAGGTTCTCCAATCATCCGCAAGTTCGAAATGATCGCACGTTCTAAGTTCCTACCCTAAAATTTCTATCACACTCCTTCGGATAGTCCCCGCTCGGAGATCCGAATGGGGGACTATTTTACCTCCGGAATATTTTACTCGAGAGGGTTCCATCACGTCTTGATAAAAAGAAAAGGGTGGAGCAGCTGCGACTCCTCGGGATAATATTGTGGTTGTTTCCCCTTACCTTCCACATCGGAGTACTACAGCCGTTAAAGTAAATGTTACCATGCCAGTAGTGAAATCTATGTCTCTGTACCTACCACTGTGGTCTCCACCTTCACTCATATGAAGAAGAGCTGCTGCCCTCCGGGTGATGGAACGCATCGTTGGCTGCCACCCGTCTCCAAGTCACGGCATCTTCACAGGTTCTTTATCATTTAAAGGTCTGCCTAACCCAGGGGTAGACCAAAACCCCCTCGGAATGCCGTTGCTTTATGTTCACGACTGCTTATTCGACGAGTAAACTCGCTTACCTCGTAGCTAACCTCTATATCTAGAGGTTGACCCACCATCCGCAACCCAGTGAACGCACTCGGTGGCTTTAAGCTCAGCCGCGAGAATTTTTATATTATTACTTTCAAACCTTATTTGTAAATGGTATACCTAGGGTTTTCGAATAGATTGAAAATATTGCTGTGATGGAGAGTTTGGCTCGTCCAACTCCGAAGTTCGCCGACCCTGAGCCGTATTTGTATGTGGCCTTAGCGGGTGTTGAATGAATGGGCACAGAAAGAATGATGGTGGAAGGGGGGGCGAGGGGGGCACCTTTCCCTCTCTCTCGCTCGCCTACCCCTACGGTTCTTTACCTTTGGTAGCAACTGGCATACCTAAAAATGTTCTCACATTCCTTAGAAAAAATATCTAATTTTTATTCACTACGGTGAAAGAAAATTGGTCTCACTATACTAGAAAGAAATAAAAAATGAAAATTTTTTTGATAATGGTTTTCATTATACCGTAGTATTCCAGTAAATAATAACTCCTTCGTTTGATTGATAAAGGATTCAATTACATTAAATTTTGTCCGCATATCTACGTTCATGTAAAATATACCTACTAATTTTACTTATAATGGTGTTTTATTGAGGAATATATTTGCCCCAATAATCTACTGAAACGTACTACAAAATACATCAGTCAACAGTCTTAAGATTGATTTCACGCAGCTCCCAACTCGATTCTTCTATCGGCTAACCTCTTCGTAATCGGCAAGTAATGATTTATTTCGTGAAATCGATAAAATACAAAGAGAATCAACTCTTTTTGTCAAGAACGCACTGAGTGTCACACAGCACTTAGATGCACTTCCTTGGATGGGAAACTGAAAACTCATAGATTAGGCGCCAGACTTATTCTTCTTGAAAATCTTAAAATGGGTGGAATTCGGGGATTTTACGTCAGGGATATGTTTTCCCCCACACTGCATCGGGAGATCAGATGAAAATGACAAAATTAGAGAGACTACCGAACGGATATTTATAGGAATTCATTTTTCACGCGGACAATTCGAGATCATTATTCAAATATGCTAGGATAAACATGAGTATTTCCCACTATCCCGAATCCTGACCTCTCCATTGTTCCTTTCCCATTAACCTAATGTCTAGTGACCTAACACACCCTGCCATACGCCCCTGAGGTGGCTCGGAGGGTATTGTGTACATGTAGTTCTCCTCTTCCTCTACCTTCACTACTTTATCTACAAATCTCATAGGAGGCCTTCCTTTGCCTCTCTTTCTATTCACCCTCCACCATTGTCATCATCAGACCATCATGTCTCAAGAAATAGCCAATTAAGTTGTCCTTTCTTCTATTCCAAGATTTCAAAAAACTTGTCATTTCTCCCACTGTTCTCGGAACTGCTTCGTTAGTCACTCGGGACGATCCATTTTATCCCCATCATTCTTCGGTAGCACTACATTTCACTGTATAACACTACATTTCAAATACACTTCCAGCCTCGACTTCTCTGTTCCTTTTATCGTCCAAGGGTCGTAGAGAAGAGAGTCCAAGCCTACTGTCATAAGGGTTGCTCCATATGTATGTTCTAGTGAAATGTTTCCTTACTTACCCGCATTATTTCCAGCTCTAAGTAGAATCTTCTTTTGGTAAAATACTCTTTTCACTTGGGCTATTCTACTGACATTTTCTTTATAACTCCATCGATCGCTGGTTACTCGGCTTCCCAAATAAACAATACTCTTTCACCTACTCATCTTTTTTTCCTAGTATACAAAAAATATAATTTTTTTGTTGACTGATACAAATGTATTTAAGAGACGATATATTTTTATCGTAATGTCTCTCACATCTTGAAGAAGCTTCTCTAACTAGCGGGTGTGTGCACCCCAGGTTTAAGGACCACTGATCTAGATTGTGTATTTGTAGCTAGGAGGAGTTAAGTAGTTACTGAGGAGTTACTTCTACAGTAGCCCTGAGGAAGTCTCCGGCAAAGGAGAGGAAACGTCGGCCACCCTCAAACCAGTTAACAAGACGCGGACAACCCAAAAAACATATAACAAGTCATAATATGGACCGCGAAAGTTTTAACGACTTGACCATGGTAATTGTTCACCCAAGATTTTATATATAAATGACAAAGGGTTTAAACTGGAGTTTTTAGAGAATTTTGAAATTGCTAAGAGACAAGGTGTTCCTAATGTATTGGTATTAATGACTCTTCCGAATTTAAATGTTCTCCTTTTACCTCCGTGTTGCGCCATGACCGTCCCTTCCTCTTCACCTTGACCATCGGTGATCAGCAATACCCCCACCTATTCTCCCCCCCCCCCACCCCCCGGTCCCCGTTCTCCCCCACTACCCCGAGCCACTACCCTACGTCAAATCATTTTGACGCAACATTGCCGATTCAGTGGCTCTTCCCTCCCTCAACCACTTCTCACCTAACCCCCACCCCCAGAATTTTGTATATATGTGACTTGCACTCCCAGAAACTTCGCAGATTGTACCCCTGATGATGACGTGACAAAGTGAATAATTTCCCCCATCATGCCGTCATTCCACAAAGTAGAGCCTGCAACAGTTGAAGACTTCAGTATCATCGATAAATTGATTTGCTTCAAATTAACGTAAAATATTCTATTCAAGTTCAACCAAGTTCTTGTAAGGACCTTCAAATGGTAATAAATTTACTCCCATCCTTTACTAATATTCCACTTATTTGCTGCGCTCTTCCAGATTCGGTAGTTGTGCATTCTTTCTTCTGCGGATACTATCATATAAAGTGGCTACATGGGAATCTGCTAGGCATGTTGGCCAGAAAACTGGTCTCTCGTCGTGAACGCTAAGGTTCGCGTCCCGACTATGGCCAAGATCTTCCAATGGAATGCTGATCCAAGAGTGAGTATTTATAAATTTCAGTACTCCGTGGAAGAAATTTCTCTCTATGGCACTTTTATCTGAGGAATGTGCACTAGTGTTCTAACATCTGATTGACTTGGGTATCATACGGATAGCTATGGATCTTCAAGTTGTGAAGTACTTAGTTCGCCATTCATCGGCTGCGGCTGCTGAAGCACAAATGTTTTCATGGTTGTGAACAAACGGAGGTGATGTGATGGTGTTTGGTTCTTATATTTCAGGGCCGAGACTTGCGTTTTCTACGTCTCATTCCATTTCCATGTCCTATTACACCGGTCTATTATTTGCGTTGTAAAGCCCTTCAGCGTATTCTCTCGATCCATTCTGTACATCTTGCATTTCATTAATAATTTTCCTTTCCACATTTTCCTTCCGTCATGCTCCCTTCGCCCGATTTCTTCCTCACCTTTAATGATATTTGGGACCTTGTACATTTTCCTAAACAGCTGAATATATTTTACAGTTTCCCTTTTCTTATCTTCCTAATACATAATTTATCCTGTTGTCCACGCCTTTCTTATATCGTTCTTATCGCTTTTTGGTTTTCTTAATATCTATTTTCTGATCTTCCTACCTTCGTCCTCTTTCTATCCCCATTTCTAGTATTAGTGTTTCGTCAACTAATTGCTCACTCTCGATTTTTTAATTTCCAGGTTTATCTTTATTTAATTACCTAATCATCCATTGCATTTATCTGTTGAAATCTAAAACTGAATTTCATTCCCACAATTCTAAATTTGCAAAAGGGTAGCTGTGTGATTTTATCATAATTATCATCGGTCATCAATCCTCAGATTGGTTTGACGCAGATCTCCATTCAGTTCTCCCAACGGCTCTTCTCTGCATACTTTATTCGTTTTTTCTTTTCCTTCCTTCACTACTTGCTTCATATATTTCATACTTGCCATTATGTAATCCCGTCTTCTTATAATGTTATCATCAGGCTTCTTTTTTCCTCCATTCTTCTCAGGATTTCTTCGTTTGTTACTCGGTCAATCCATTTTATCATCCTCCTGCTGCAAATACACATTTTGAATGCGTCTAGGGTTGAATTCTTTGTTGCTGTCGTCCATACCTCAATGCCATCATGGAGAATGCTCCAGACGTATGTTCTTATAAAGTCTATTCTTACTTCCATTCTTGTATTTCCAGCTGTAAGTTGATTCCTCTTCTGATAGAATGCTCTTTCCTTCGAGATTACACTACTATTTTTTTCTTACTCTGTCCATTACTGGTTAATTATAAAATGTCAAAAATCTTCCTTCTCTTCTTGAGTTCCCCAGTTTAACATTGGTCTTGACCTCTTGTCTCGTACTGCGTACAATTACCTTGATTCTTTCTAATGATCTTCGAGTGATATCTGGCCAACTTGTTTCCAAGTTTACAAGAGTTGTCCTTCAATTTCTCCGTCTTTGCATGACCGCTATCCCACACATCCCGCCGAAAATCCCTCCCTCTAGTCCCTCTAGCCCTTCTAGTTGGCTAAAAATATATGCCCGATACTTTCCAGACAAACAATGTGAATCACTTGATTCAATTCATGCATTGCTGTTTTTGTTCGTAAAAATTGGTACGCCTGACCTATCGAATCCCTAATCTTATATCTGACCTTAGTCATGTCACTAATTTCCGAGGAGAGCCCTTCACATAACTGGACAACGTGATATCCTTGATGATTACCGCCTCGTGTATCAAATACTGTGCATATGTGTCGTGAAGTATCAATGTGATAAGATGGTATTTGTTTTTTTATTTTTTGTATCCTCATTCTTCTACCCAGAAATATGCTTCTTGATATGTAAAATGAAAAAAATCAGACTGTAAATAGCAATAAAATTGTAGTTATATTGTTGACTTATAAATAATTTGGAAAAACAACTGCCTACTGATTTATTTTGGAGCCCCCGGAGAGCCGAGAAAATATTTTTGTAACGTAAAGGTAAGTGTCCGTGATTGCTAATTTAATAAATTCCATATAAAATGTATTTAGATGCTCCCTTGTGCCGTTGATCTTCATGTAATGTCATAATAGTGAACCAAAGCATAAAATTGGCATTCCATCTCAATTTATCTCAGTATAGAGAATTTGGATACTTTCAGGTTAGGTTTTTAAGGATCACTTGAACCCCCTTTTCCTGCTACATTGACTTCTTATGCACACCCTTAACGTTTTATCCCTGTGCTTGTTTTTAACTTCCATAGTCTCAAAGACAGCTCATATGGCCATTTTACATCGAGATCGATAACAGATACGCAACACACACAGCCGTTCCCTGGGCGGTGAAAAACCGACCCAGGCGGGGCTCGAACCCGCGACCCCAATCTTGAGATTCTAATTGTTCTTGTTATTCTTAATGCAAAATATTTTCCCTTGCTCTGTCATCCACAACTATTTGAATTAGTTTAAAATTTTCTTCCCGTTATAGTTCTGGATATCTCCCCTACTTCTGTTCCATATAAGACTTTTTCACTACATTAATTTTCTTTGAGTGACTGCCGTACACCATTGCTTGTGATCATTTCTCTGGTGTTTTTTGTCTTAAAGCTTCAAATATCATCTCAGATTTGCTTAGTAGAACCAAATTCACAGTATTCACTCAATCGTAAACTGAGGTTATTGCATGAAATATTACGTAATCAATAACTTTTTCTTAATCATTGAAATTTTTCATCCGCAAAGTTTACCTTGTTAAATACAGCTTCAGGTGTGAGCCATAAATCTTTTTCGTGTGAGGAGTTGGAGTGTCGAAATCCAACAGGTGAAATGAATTATCTTTTGAACTTAGTTTCATACGTGTAGGATATAGTCGTATGGATGTCCTTGATATTGACTTACTTTTTTGACAGCTTCCTGACTGTTTTGTCATAACTCATTTCCTTGCCAACAATTTCTCTCATTGTAGTCAGTCAGGATTCCTTTCACATTGTTTTGTCTTTTTGGTAGGGTTTTCTCCACTAAAAGAAATGCCTAAACATGTCTCTTTCGCAAATAGGCAGTCGTTTCACTCGTAGATGTTTCCCATTGCTATCGCTAGCTCCAGTTCAAGAAAGCGTATTCAACTGCCATTTTCCGCGGAGAAATAACGTGAAATTTGTGATAATCTATCCGCGATAATGGATCTGTTTATTTAAAAAAAATAAATAGCCTTAACTATAGAGATAAAGAACTAAGTTCCGTTTTTAGGTAGCACTAATTTGGGTAACTATTCCGATGATTCTTGTTAGAAACCTAGTTTTCTAGCATAGGTAGTGATTACGGGGTAAAAGTGACTTGTTTAAAATAGCGATTTTTCAGTAGATTTACATTAAAGAATGAATTTAATGAAAATAATCCCAAAACTTTAAGGGAAATAATACCTTTGGTCCTGTTACCTTTCAAATATTAAAAATTATTTTTTTCCTCCCAGAAAATATTCGAGCTTTTTATGAATCAAATTAATTCGCGCTGGATAATTCTTGTCATTTTATTTCGGGATATAATATAGGAGATAGAATTATTCTTACTTGCTTAGTTCAGGCTAAATAAAAAATAAGATTTCTCTTTTACATTTGGCCAATGGAATACGCTGTCGGAAGTATAAACTTACAATTCAATTATAATTTTCTCAATTTGAATGAATGTCGTTCCTGTCATGGGGGGTGTGCTTGAATCGTTCGAGGTTGATTCCGGTACGGAATAATCCCGAACACAATGTTAAAACATACGAGTGAGTCCTTAGTTACGTACCGGAATCAATCCCAAGCGATTCAAGAATTTTTTGCATTTTCTCATTAGGATGAAGTGCTCCTGTAACTAATGTGTGCCATTAGAGGGCTCGTATTGTTCAGTTGCGACAGATAAGATTTTACTATTGCATAAATATTAATTTGCTATAAATCCTGATCCATGGTCTTCTTCATATTCATCTTGTGCATGTGATATAAAATTAATTAACTTCCACGAAATCTTGTTTACAATTTTGAAATAGCGTAAATGCCTTGAGAAGCACCAAGAATGATATGCTGAAAAGCTGCTGTAAGGTGGATTTTGCAATGTGCCGTGTAAGAAATAGAAGATTTGAAAATAACGCTCGAATCCTTGGAAATTATTTAATTTCGTTATTTATTTGATCTAGATGTTTGACAGTTTTTTCCACTATTTTTTCATTGTTGAGAGATTGAACAGTTAGTTTATTGTAAATTTTGATTAAAATAAAAATATTTTATCAAGGACTTTTAGTACTCATTTATGCAAGAAACTAATGGTGAGCAAACAGTATTGAGACTTAATTGATTTATAATAATACTTCATTGATAAGAGCAGTGAGCTAAAGGAAACTGCTTCATTCTGAGTGGGGCGCAATCGGTCGGGCACAATTTTTCAGTATAATCTCAATGATGGAATGAGAAACTCATAAAAAGGTAATAAAGTCGAATGCCGTGTGATTTTTTACTCGGGAATACAAAATACATAGGAATTGCCATTGGTACAAAGATCAGCTTGAATTATAAATTTGCGGGCCTTGTAGTAATGCATTAGTAACACTTGGACATTTATAAGGGATTGAAGGGCCTTTTTGTTAGCTTAAGGAATTGTTTCATCCAATCTGGAAATTGTAAAACCACTCATTCGACGAATCACAATTAAACATCCGCGCAATGAATCATTGGCCTACTTGGATTTGGTTTGCGCGGACAAAATAAAATAAAACGATAGCATTTGTTCTAAAGATTTTTAGACGAAAATCGTAATTACGATCAGCTCCTCTGGTGGTGGTGTATATACTAGGTTCCACTTGATGATCCCATTGTTCGCAAAACTGAAGCCATATGCCATCTAGTGGTTGAAAAAATAACTATACTCCTAATTAAATTTTTCCACTATTTTTAGAAAAAATGTTGGTTTTAGATTTTTACAGTAGGCTCAGGATGACGCGGGAGGCCAGGAAAAACATAAAATATTGAACATTTTTTTCGGGTCGGCCGGTTTTTTTTCCGGCCGGCCAGCCGCCCTGCCGTGGAAAAATCGCGGCCGTTTACAAATAAATGTTCAATAATATATTGTTTTCCCGGCCTCCCGCGTCGCCCTGAACCTGCTGAAACAATATATATGAACACTTTTTTGAGGATGAGGCCAAAAATTTTTTTTATGGAAAATAAAAAAAAATCGCTGGCAAAAGGATTCGTGGCAAGACCAGCTATATTCCCACCAACGAATTGTATGCTTCTTATCCCCCCGGCTAACCGGGTTCTTATGAAATACAGCCTCAAACATCAGATTTGAGGTTGAAAATCAAGGACTTAGTCGTTTTTTCTCAAAATTTCGTCGGCGAGCGTCGGCAAGGCTCTGGCTCGAGAAATCCAAGGCATCTGCCTGCCTCATCGCCTCTCGCTGGTGAGGGTCTCCGGACTTAGAATATTTTTCTCAATGTGGACTGGGACTTAAATTTTTTTTGTGAGTAAGGGTTTTTCTCCGACCAAACCACCTCACCTTGGGCCTCGGCCCCTTAGCAGCTCCTTGAAGTCGATGAGCCGTGGAACATTGACTGAGCCGCTCATGGCGTATGATTCGGGACTTCACATATAGAAAATATTTACGTCATGTAATAGGAATTTTTTATGATTTTCTAATGGGATATTTAATGACTTTGTTCTTGTGTTGGGTCCTCCAAGGACCTCGTAGATAATAGTTTTATTATTTGACTTCGAAAATGATTAGGAACATATAATTAATTTAGGTGCTGAGATTAAATGTATATTTGAATGGTAATATTCCAATGGTTTTTTCAACAATGCTTCATTCAAATTCCTCAGACCCGAACGTGTGCCTTATAGATCTCACGTGGTTCAATTATTTAGGAGTTAAAATGATGCAAATTTAACCCTTTTACCACTCAATTATAGTAATTAACTTCTACCGCGCCTCGCTTGAATTGCTACGATTGGTGTTTACAATTTTCCACTGCAGCCACCATATTTAAAACATTGCACTAATTGCTCCTATTCCATGGCCGATATTATGATATAGGCCTACTGTGAACTATAAATGGCTTTAGGAGCTAGAATTTTACACCTTGCAATTTCCTTAGCTAATTTGAGTGGAATAACGTACTCCCATTTTAACAGCAGTGTATTTCCTTGACTAATCAGGAAAATAAAACCTTCTGTACAGGCTTTAATCATTAAATTCAGTGGTATTTTACTTTAGAGTTCCAAGAAAGTTAGAATACATTTTTAGAGTATCTCACCACTTAGCTTTTACAGAACTTGGACGAGATTTTTCTCGTAGTTTGCTTCAAAATTTTGAGGAGATAAATGGAAGGTTTCCCCTAAATTGGCATTTTAAATCTCAATTCTTCTAGTGAGGTTCCTTAAGGAAGGAAAGTATAATACATGCAACTATAAACAAAAACATAAGGGATTCACCTTTAGTCTTTTTTATTCATCAAAATAATACAAAAAAAGCATTCCGCCATCGAAACGACGGAAATGAGAATTTGAGTTTGTGCCATACAATATGGAGTAAAAGTAAAATTTCTGTCCACTTTCTTCAGCGTTACGACTTCCCGTGACTCTTCGCCGAATGTCTCCAGCTTGGCCGTTCACGCCTACTAATCTGTGGAAAAAGATAAAATTAAATTAAATTGAAAAATAAGCCAATTTTTCTTACATTAATGCTTAATACTTGCATAAATTACATCATTTCCGTAATGGGAAAAAACGCATTTTGCAAATCTTGAGAAAAGGGCTCCGAGTGAAAGGTTTTGGCCAGGAAACTTCAGTTCTGTACAAAAATAAAACCTTTCTTAATTGGCAAAAAACTAATATTATTTGAACAGAATTACAGATTTTTTTATCCATATATTTAGAGAACCCTTGCCAACAGCCATTGATTTCAATGCAGAGTCTCAAAGAAAATTAAAATAAATTTAAAAAAAACACGGGAGAAAACCAGGTTTGAAAACCAGGTATGAAAAGTCTGAACCCAGCAGTACAAGAAGCCGTAGAGAGAGTAATAGATGTTTTGCAATGTCTCTCGTAAATTCCCGTAACCTGCCGCCTTTTTCTAGAAATGCATTCAATAAATCAATGAGCTGCAGGATTAAATATCGACGGGGAAAAAATTAGCAAGCAGAGTTTCGTCGATGAGTAGCTGCCATTTCAGAAGGAAAGAAATTTAAGGAAATAAAAGGTCTCGTATAAGTTATAAAAAGCAAGCGAGTGATTTAAAAAAATACTTTGAGAATATGAAAATTTTAGCAATTAGAAGAATTGAATGGATAGCTCCGTCTAACCGTACTTGGGATTAACGTATTGTTGAGGAATGAAGAAGGGTCCATAAACTGAGTGGGCATACTAATGATGACATTATATCGAACTTAGGTAGGTATGTAGATTTAAGTTTTTATGGGTGCGTCGACGACTAAGGTCATTTGCACCACGCAGTCTATATAGTGTACTAAAATAAAAATTGGATAAGTCGGCAATAGAAATAAAAAGGAAAAATATATGAAACTATATTAAATCTTATTTAGAAGGCCAGTTACTTTTAAAAACGATATAATTCTGCTTAGACGATCATGATCGTCTCCTAGAACTTGTTCTAGGGATCCCCTAATACCCAGCTTTTCGCGCATAGTCCGGAATTTGTCACACTCAGTCAGGAGGTGTCGGACACACAGGAGAGTCGCATTCATCACAACAAGGTATCGAACTTCTTCAAACAGATTGACTGATAGCACTTAAGGTAGCAGGATTGTAATGAGTACAATACGAATTTCAGCAAAAAGAATAATAGCCCTTTATGACAATCGAGAGAGAAGTCATCGAGACATTGAATAATAAGATCTAAATTCCAAACAAATCTGAGTGAGACACGGTATAAAGAAAAATCATAATGAAGTTAAAGAAGTAAGGCTCACAGTAAAGACTAAATTGGACGTGAATTCGAGAACTAAATGACTGCCAAGGTTAATTGGAGTGATAAAATAAAATGAATCATTAAAAGTAAAATTATTTCAAATTATTATTTTAAAGAAAATCAAACAAAATTGAAAATTTTCATTAAAATAAGACAAATATATAACCAAAAAAATAAATAAGACTTAATAAATAAAATAAAATAGAAAACATCAAATAGGATACGGAAGAGGATTCACGACTCTTCATAATTATTCATTGATTGGGGTTCAAAATGCTTACATTCAAATCGACACGTACCAATCGTGATTTATTCTCCTCGATACTAACAATCCGGTCTATTTAGGGATCCCATCACGTGAGGAATCCCTTTCCACTAACCTAAGTTCCCCTGCCCTTCAGTCATTCAACTTGCCCCACGATGGACAAGAGGAAATTTCATTTGGCCTTTTCTCTCAATGTACAGGAAGAATTACTTGGAGTAGACACTACTATGTTACTACCCACCAAGAGAGTGCAACGAACGAACTTACACTTGGCCAGTCTTTGGAGGCTGCATCAGTATCGCCTCCATAAAATTTGATGACGACGTGACCTGTGTAAATACATCAGAGAATCAATACGATTTAGAAATGAAACAAAACCGTGAATATCATGTGAAGAAAAGCTGTGAATAAAAATAAAAAAAGCTTAAATTACACATTTTCTCCTTCCTTGGCCAAGTGAAGACAAAATTATTAGTTTCTGATGCTTGACTACCTTTAACATTAACTTTTAAATTTCAAAACTCGAGGAATTTCTTACTACGGTGATGTCTACCATCTCAAGAAAATGAAATTACTGGCATTTTATTCATCAGATGTATTAAGTTCACTATTTCCAATCGCTTCATCCAGACAGTCCGAAAATTTTAATCTCATTTGGACGAATGTCCCATAAGCATACCGAAGGTACAATTTAAACAAATGGAAAATAAAAAATTCCAAGCTCGTGAATATTGAATATTAACTATTGACATGACTCTACGGTGACATAGAAAATAAAACTATTGAATGATATCACTGTCGGATACCGTTAATGATGGCATTTTAAGTAATTGAAAGTGACAATCCTGCCCCAAAGCTACTAAAACTAATTGTTTCACAATTCTGCTCAGAATTCATTAGCGATTTTAAATTAATATTCATCACTTTTAGAGAATAAAATCGCCACAAGTTACCACGACGATGATCACATACAAAAACATTCACTTCCCTTATTCAGTCATCTAATTTCAATGAAGCTAAATAAGAGTAAAAACAAGTAATTTGCGAGCCATAAGCTGTAAATAATACCAACCACACATTAAATAAAACGTGCTACAAACAATTTGAACAGGAGAGAAATGTTTAAAAAATATCTGGATCCTATTTTTTCCTTAAATTCCACTAGATAATATTGAGAGTCTACTAGAATGAAGCACGTAAGGGTTACGAAATTATTGGAGACGTTAAGCAGAAAATCATACATGTACTAAAATAAAACTCCATTGAGGAGAAGTAGGCTTAGAGAAGATGTGCGATCCTTAACCAAGATAAAAAAGGAGAAATTCCAAGAGGAAAAAAATTATGTTAGCTTCCAGTAGCTGCGAGAAATAAAGGACTACTTAGGAGGCTGACTTCTGAAGAGTGGTCTTCTGAAGTTCAAATATTTCCTCAGGCCTTGAGCCCTTTTAGTGGAGACTGGGAGAAAATTATTTTAATTCGCAGACTGATTAAACAAATGAAATGAAACGAGATGTTCATTGCAATCTATTTTTGGCTCTTATTCGTGAAAACCTGTGTTGGAATTAGAAAAGTGACGTAAGGGTAAGGAGATTTGAAATGTGAATGTGCTTGATCTTAACGAAATTTGCTAGGTTCCTCCAACTCGAACTTGATCCGACAGAATTAGTTGCGCCTCACATAGAACCAAAATCGGCAACATACCAGAACACCTTCGGAATCTAAACCCTCGGTAACGGAAGCCAATAGACAAGCTATCTATTTGAAGTTCTCAAATTTTAGGGTAATAAGAACCACAATTCAACACGTGAGAAATTTGCATAAATACTTACCGTGTCAATAAGCTACGGGAAATAAAGGAACCTGGTGGTCAAAGAACCTCTCATAAATGGAATCCCATGTTCATCGCGTGTTCCCAGGTACTCTAACACAAAGAGCTTTAGCCCCGAAGAGATGGTGGACTGATCTCAGAGAACTGGTTGCGAGTTCAATCAAAATCCCACCATGCTCATCAAGTTTTCTCGAGAGTAAGAAATTCACTTTTCTGGAAATTTCACTTTTTTCACTTTTCAGCTAACATGATGCGTGCTCTGGTATATCAGAGTGCCGTTCGTTACTCTGAAATAAAAAAAATCATTTAAAGACAAGAAATGATATCGAACAACGAAACGAACACGATGCAATTCGAGAAAAATTTTAATTCCTTACACTTCAATTAACATTAATTAAAATTTTCACATGTCGGAAAACAGCTGAAGACATTGCAATTATCAAATAATCACAAAAATTCGGCACGGCCCTAAGTCAGAAGTCGAATTAGCCTTGGTTGAAATTGTGGAACGGCAGCAACTTACTGTCACTTAAAACACCGGTTAAATGGAACCATTCGAAGTCTTAATTATCAATTTATTCTCACTAGGTATTTGAAAGAATCAACTGAGGGCCCAGTTTGACTAATACCTACTTCAGTTATTCAAATATCAGACTGTACGCAACAGAATGGATGTAACTACAGCAAGAAATAATGCATGAATTTTATGACTTACACGAGATTCATGGGAGGCATACAGTTTTAGCTTACCTTTCTTTTACTAAGAAGCAACAATCCACACTTGATAAGCTCCATCCGACAGCACAAATAGTACGAATCTACACATTTCAGGCCAGCTTGAAGACTTTTGGAACTGGTTACCCGCACGTTTGTTTCATCTTTAACCACTGTCCATTCGTGCCTTCAACCATTCTGAAGACGAACAAATAATTTGGGTAACTGTATGCTTATTGTAGTCTGGAGAGCAAATTCAAATAGGTCTACGTAAAGCACCAAGATAGTTTATGACTTGAACGGTGATTACCTGATTATCCAAACCACTGTGGTTAACTTCTCTCTTGGTTTCGTCGGTTCGCATCCACCGAAATTCCTACACGCCAGTGTTGAATAAATGCGAAGAAACTGCATCCGTTCCCGCCGACGAGCAGCACCGCAAAGAACGCGGTCGGGTGCCGCGAGAAGGAGGGTTGCTAAGGAGGGGAAGGGGAGAGGTATCGACAGGAGGGGAGGTGAAAGCTATGCCACCAACGCCACTAAGGCGATAACGCCGCATGACCGCAAGCGCTGGGTAGCCTTCGTTCCGCACTCGCAGTTGAAAAATATAAAATTCGATACAAAATATTGTAGTCAGTTGAGTTCTCTAAAATAAATTGAATCGCAAAAGAAAATTCTAAAAATATACGAAGGAGTTTCATGCGCGCCCCCAAGTCATATACTTACCGAGAAAATCCGGTTTCTTAAATTGAATAAAATAACGTAAACGAATCAAGTTCAACATTTGAAATTTCATGGACATCACGACAACAGTAAGACTCACATTCTGTCAATTTTTCCTTTCATTTGTGCCATTCACATTGGTATTAGAAATTGCCAAAGTGACGCTACCGTCCGCGAATATCAAAAGACAGCCATTTTCTATTCTCACCGCATAAACATGCCTCAAAATAGCTATAAACGAATTTACTTTACTATCATTAAACGCGGAATTAAATTATCAACATACTTGTACGCCTTGTTTGGAAATTTCTTCGTCCGTTTTTGAGATATAAAGCCTCATTCTCGAGTCCTTACACTTTTTGCGCGGACTGTAGTTCGTTACTTTATGAGGTTACGTGGTACTAGTAGGTTACATGTGTAAAATATAGATATCATGTAAATAATACCCATTGACGATGCATGCACTAGGTATTTACATTCCACACAATAATTCCTCACTACAACAGGTAACACACAAGAATTAATGCCCTTGATCCTTGAAAAAAACTAAGAAAAATGAGCCACCCATATGCATATAGACAGATATATGTTATAAATTCATTTTTGTCATACCTAATTTGTGTAATTTTTAATGATGATACAAATATTAATTTATCAATAATAATAGCACTTATAAATAAAAATAAAGAATCTATGTTTTCATTCACAAAAAGAGAGGGTTCATTAGAAGCTTCAGGTAATTTATGGGGGTCCTTGAGAATATTACGGAGCCTTATAGAGGGGAAGGGATGATAAATATTCCAATTTAAAGGATTCAGTGGAAATCAACATAACGTAATGTACAAGCAATCCCAAAAAGGCTTTATAGATGAAGTAAGTGGTAGAGGAAATGCTCCTTTCTGCATTTTCTCATTCACTCACCTGGTTTGTAAGGAAATGGAATAATCCCCTCTTCTACTCAGGGTTCACCAAGAGGGGATTCTGTGATATCGACCCTAGTACAGTATTGCTTAACTTAAGACGTAGTGTTGGTGTAATGGAAAGAGTACTGGCTTCCCATCCTGAAGGTCCAGGTTTGAATCCCAGCTGTGGCAGATTTATCATCGAAATACCGGCCTACAAAATTTTTTTCTACTAAAAAAAAATTGGGGAGGAATAAAATATTTGGGCGGGATTTTTAAAATGCATAAAGAAATTCACTTATTGTAAGTATTTTACCCGTTTACAATAATTCATTTTAGCATCGAATGGATATAACGATAAATGGATGTTAAGCGTTAAGTGAAGTATAATAAAATATCGTGCAGTTATAGAGAATAGTTCAGCCAGCCGAAAGCTTCGTTTATTTTGGTCGCGTCTCTCTATATTCTTCCTTACTCTTCCAATTGGATGCCGCACCGCGCCATCACGACGAATTGAGACAAGAACTTTATCTGTTATATCTCTAATTATCATACATGTAGAAAAATAAACTTCGAATTCAAATTCTACAATTTAGGTTAGGAGTGCTCCACCTTAGAAGCGATCATCAAAGAATATTTTCAATTTGTTACGTTCAATTGTTTGCATCAATCGTATTGTTTAAATCACAATAACAAAAAATGTTTCGAATACGAATTCAGCAGATCATAAAACTATTATGACATCCTTCAAATGTGATACTTATTGTTATGTATGCATCACTGTTGCGTTGGCAACTATGTGCATGTGTGTTGGCAGCTGCGCGGCCTGCATGCGCGGTGTGAGCCGGGCGCAGCCAAAGCGGTGAGCAGGCGGTCTCGTTCTGTCTCCCGCGAGTTACGGTTGTCCCTACCAGTCCCTACTGTAGTCTCTTGTACTCTATCTTATATTTGCGACCAAGTTAATAAACGCTTGGAACCGGACGTCTATGGTTTATTTCCAGCCCATGTGTACGCAACGACATAACACTTATGTAAATATAACAGCGGTATTAATTTTAGCCACTTTTTGGGATTTCGCCCCACTGTGCATCGTCAAGGCCACCATAAGATTTCCGAACGCAACCCAGTTGCATAACTGACTCAGCATCCCTCCAAAATTATTCCCGCCACTTCCCCCCAACAGGTCACATCACAGTACCGTCAAAAGGCTTAGACTTACGGATCGTGCATACACTGCACGTTACCTTTTACGGTGATTCCACTTCCCCTTAGTCGACAACCTTAGCATTTGTCCACCTGACAGACCTACCACCAGCGGCGTCGGAAGTGGGGGGCAGGGGTGGCCGAAGGCTCCCCCAAAATTTGTCCCGGGCTCTTGAGGATTGAGCAGTCTTCATTAATAAAAGTTAAATTTCAAATGTTTCCAGCTTGCTTTTTCCCTTCTGACACATAATCTACCACCTTCGTATGCTCTTTTAGCGGAATTAGTCTCTACCCCCTCCTATTCGCAAAAAAAATGCGGGCCCTTTTCAAGGTTGGCCCCTTCCAGCGAAAATAGTTCCGACGCCCCTGCCTGCCACCAGAAGAAGGTGAAAGTGAGGTGGAAAAAATGACCAAACCTTCCCTTTCAACGGAAACTTCTGGATGTGTAGATGACATTAGATATCCAGTTTGCTATGCAAACAAAAATCTTTTACCTGAACTTATTAATGAAGCTTTGAAATTAGAATCCCAAAATCTACTGTCTATGGTTTTTCCAACTTCGTGTGGAAGGAAATTCAATCCGAAAGTAAAAACAATTTTTCTACCAAACGGAACAGAAAAAGAACGTAAATGGCTTGGTTACATTAAATACAGTTATGCGGTCTTTTGCTTACATTGTCTGATATTTTCTTTACCTACAGAAAGAAGTAATGGTAGTGGCCGTAACTTCGTGGAAATCCTTCATACTTGGAATGTTCAAAGAAATATCTACTTGGCTGTTTCCAAATGTGCTGCTGTGCAAACAAAAAGCTTTCACCTGAACTTATTAATGTCTATGTCATTCCAACACATGTGGAAACAGCCTAGTAGATATTTCTTTGAATGTTCCAACTGCAGAAATAACTATTTGGGACACTACAGGTTATAGGGGGTGGACAGACCACAGGGGAGTTAGAGACATAGAACTCCATGAAAGATCCAAAGCTCATATATCTTCCCAAATTGCAAGGCTTCAATTGATCTCTAAAAAAGGATAAAAAAGATTTGACTGAACAAAGTGACAAATCGGTAAATCACCACCGCGAAGTTCTATCTGTCATAATAGACTACTGCCGTTATCTAGCAGAGGAGATGTTGCCCTGCAGAAATAAAGACTCACTGGATGGAAAACTTTCCAACTTATTCAGATTACTAGAAAAGTACAACCCACACACAAGAGTTTATTTGGAGAAGCTTGACAAATCAAAAGAAAAGAAAACATGGATCTAATCTGCTTAGTTGTGAGAACATGTTTGATTTAATAATCACCATGAATGATATAGTTGTATCAAAAATTGTTGAGCCTGTTAATAAAACCAAACTGCACAGTGAAAAGTACAACTTCATAACAATTTCACAGAAATTTTTAATGGTTGTGACTGGTTTTGTTGAAGAGTCGACATCATCATGTGAAATAATACAAAACCCTTGAACTTATATAGTCAAGTCTAAAAACAAGAGGGGGGAGTAGTATCTGACCTCAGCTGTGGGAGGTTGGGATCTAGTGGGTTCAAATGGGGTTGGGCAGGGCGGCAGACAATGGCTGGCATTTTTTGGTGAAGGTAAAATCTAGGAGGGGAGAGCGTGTCATAAAAATGTTTTCATTTAACAAAAGTTGTCCACTCGTTAGTCTCTGAGAGTGGTGTACTCAACTCTTATAAAAATGAACTAGCTACTATCAAATTAGTAGCGAGAAACAGCGGTTACCACACCAACAGCGGTTTCGGAAGTGGGGTGTAGGGGAGGCATTCCCCCCCCCCCCCGGGCCCTTGAGAAATTAGTCTTCATTAATAAAAATTAAATTCCACTTGTTTCCAGCTTGCCTTTTCCCTTCTGACGCATATTCTACCACCTTCATATGCACTTTTAGCAGAATTCTAGTCTCTACCCCCTCCTATCCGCAAAAAAATGCGGGCCCTTTCCAAGGCCCTCCCAGCAAAAATAGTTCCGACACCCACGAGAGCACAAGAGGTGCTTTACTAGTGACAATGTGGATCAGTCACACTTTGCTAAGCACCTGTGGGAGGAGGACCACTTCAGCAACTTCGACCGTGAGATACACCACCAAGAAAGGAAGGGAAGGAGGCTCGATGCCTGGGAGCAGTTGGAGATAAGAAGAAGTTTTACGAGTGGACAACTTTTTTTAATTGAAAACGTTTTTATGACACATTCTCCCCTCCTAGTTTTTACCTTCACCAAAAAATGCCAGCCTCCCTGCCCAACCCCATTTGAACTCACTAGATCCCATGTTAATCCCCCCACCTCTCCCAGCTAAGGTCAGATCCTACTCCCCCTCCCATTCCCCCCCCCCCACTTCCTCCTCACATCCTCCCCCATTATTTTTAGACTCGTCTATATAAGCTCAAGGTTTTTGTATTATTTCACCCAATGATGTCGACTCTTCAACGAAACCGGCCGTAACCATTAAAAATTTCTGTGAATTTGAAACTAAGTTGTACTCTTCATTGTGGACATGAAATTTCACTAAGTTGAGCCTGAAACCAACATGTACAACTGCACTAGTTAGACACGTCAAGCTCATAGATAGGCAGGGGTAAATCAAAGACAATGTGAGACCAGAAGAGCGACTTCTTAAGGTGTTTACCAGCAGAGACACAACAGGTGAGCACTTGTCATCTGAGCTGTTTAACACTGCTAATAATTGGTATTGACACGAGTGGTATGGTGGGACAGAGTATGGATTGTGAGGGAAACTTTTGAGGTCGATTTAATTGAGTTAATTCATTTGTGCCCAAAAGCTTACTACCCCTTAGGAAAATTTACAAAAGAAAACTTTAAGTCTCCTACAGTGAATTAAAACATCATCCTAAAGTAAACTTGAAAAAAAACTTAAGATTGCATCTATAAGTTTAGAAAAAACTAAGAAAACTTTAGGATTGGCTCAAAACTTTAGAAAAAAATATAAGAAAACTTTAAAATGGACTCATAACTTTAGAAATACTTTTCAATTTAAATGTTAACTTTAAATGTTTCAATTAACTTTAAGTAAAATTAAAGATTTATTTAGTAAATTTTCCTCAGGGATATATGGTGATGCTCACATAGATTTTTGTTATATATAATTTTGTCCTTTCTCGGCGAATAATATTTATAAATAATTCTCGGGTTTCCAGCCGAGTAAGATTTTGCGTTGCTGACGTTTCGACAGAATACTCCTCCATCGTCCTCAGAGCAATAAATTGCTTATGTTTCGACGGAATACTCCTCCATCGTCCTCAGAACAATAAATTGCTCTGAGGACAATGGAGGAGTATTCCGTCGGAACGTCAGCAACATAAAATCCTACTTGGCTGGAATCCCGAGAATTATTTATAAATAGATTTTTGTTGTTCATTGAGAAGTCCATGGATATTTGCCAAGTACGGGACATGTTCTCAATTCTTCAAGAGCTCTGTGTGTTATGTCTGGCCACAAAAGACATCACACATTCTTTAAAAAGTTAAAAAAGTCCCATATCCGGCCAGTAGAATGCAGCTGAAGAGAGTCAACATGACTAATTGGTCGTGCAAAGGTGAACAAGGACAAAATATCAGAGAGGGATTCAAGGGCATCGGCAAAGGGACTTCTAAAAGAAATATCCAATTATGACATTGATGCAACCATGCAAATTGCTTCAGAACTCTTCAGTCTCGTCACCAGTAACTGTTTACAGTCAAACATCATTGACTGTGCAATTGTTCCGACTGTTATTTCTGAGACCATTTCAAAAATGGAGGCCATGAGTAATGACGAATCATGGAGCAAAATCGCAGATCGCATCAATCATTTCACAGTTGAACATAACCTCCAGCAAACTTCCAACCGAAGAATTCGTAAAAGAAAAAGGTTCATAGACGAACTTGCCATTGATGAGACCCTAACTCACTCAAGAGTGAAAATAAGATCAGCAGTGTACTTTTAATTCCTCGACTCCTAAAGTATTCAGCTGTGGGATCCGTTTTCAGAAAGTTCTCTGAATATTGAACAAATGAATTACTTTTCCCATGAAGATTTACTCAATGTTGTGAAAAATATGGATATTACTCTAAGGCCGATTCTAGTCAGTGACTTGTGTGAGAATTGAGGAATCGATGATGAAGAACTTTGTGAAGAAGTTAATGTATTTAGTCAACTGTACAAAGTTAGCTACCTGAGCATTGATTTATCAGATGTGCTGAGCTTGGGTGATGAGAGTCTGAGCCAAAATAATGGTGAACACTAGATTCTAGACACACCAGATTCTTCTAACGACAAGCCTAATGACCCTGGTGGAGGGGAGGGGGAGGCGTGGGGAGGTTGTTGGTTTTGGGGGGGGAATGTGCCATCAGCACTGGGGGGGATGGGCACCCCTGTATACCAGATCACCACTTGGATGCCTCGTGGAAATCACCACGAGTTCAGTACTCGTCTGTTCAGTAGGACGTTAAACTTTGAACCCCTTGGCCTTTCATTGAGAGTAGGTTAATTCTGATGCCAGAGTTCACTCCACCCTTCTTTGAAATAAATCCTATCCATATCCAATTACCCACCCAGGACACAAATGACCTTAGCTGTCTGTTACATCACCCATATGATACCTATTCGAGGGTTACTCATTATAAGTGGATTGAACAGACTGAAAATCCCCTGCTTAAATGTATACAATATTCAAGAAACCAACAAGAGAAATCATTGAATTATGAAATCATGGATGAGTCATGTTTTAATTCTTTCCAAAATTTTCCAATTTCCACTTTTTACTCAAGAATCACAGACAATAATTCTCAGAATATATTGTCAACAATGCACCCCAATTATTGAAATCAGCCACAGACCTTACAGCCCCCATGAATTTGTTCAATATTTTCCTTTTGAACAGTACTGGTTAACCTGAATACTTATACCTCTTAGATCATGATTGCTGAAAATTTCTGACCTGAGACCAGCTCAATGAAAGAATGCCCTAATGACGTATTCCACAAAACAAATATTTATGATTCCACAAGATCAGAACACCACTGCAAGACCACTTAATTGATGAAGGTGACATACAAATGCCTCAGTATCACTTTCAGCAGCATGCCATCCACTGACATCAATGGCATTGGACACTGGCATCCACTAATAGCAATGGCAAAAAGCTCAACCAACAAGAAAGCTGAATCACCAGGCACTTTAGTCAACGACAGAGCTGGGGTAACATGTACCAAACACAAATGCAACAGACACTGCACCCTTTCTAGTTCTTGGAGACACTTGAGAGCTGGAAGCATCTCATATTCATGAATGATATCAATCCTTCAACGTTTGTCCACCAGCCACAGTGCACTTTGGCAGCATTAATGAGTGGATACAACCAGATTGGATGTACAATAATTACACAGAAGATAACTACATTCCCCTGCTACTCAGTAACCTTATGAATAATGCCTTGAAAGGCACTGATCAATGAGCTGAGCTGAACTTTTTCTGAAGTTCCCACAGACAATCGATGCTCCACTTCAGCCATTTTAATCAGAAGATGTATTCTAATCTCCGCTGGAAACTCAACTGCAAAGATAAATAAAAGAGTTTTCATGAAAAAAGCTTTCTTTAGAAATAAATTTCTAATAAAAGTTATAATGCAACCAACAGCAATATACTTACTGCGGTGAACATATGAATGGATTTCCATTAGTATATCTTCCAATGCAAGTCCTTTTGCAGTCTTCAATTCAAGAATTTCTGAGACAAGTTAAAGTTTTATGGTTAATGTATGTCACACATGAAAATATTTTACATAAACTAAAACAATCATTACAATTAGTAAACAAATATTGTTTCATTAGTAGCAACATCATTCCTGATGGAAGAAGTAAAAGGGATATATTTCGTTGAATCCTCACAGCAAAGGACACTTATCAATCTCTACGCCAACAAAATAGCAGGAAGTATATGACAAGAGCCTTTCAAGATTTCTGTAAAGGAGTCATCTGATATAAGCTGGACAGTGTTTACAGAATCAAGACTTAATGATTAAAACAAATGATGAGCAGTCACTATGAAAGACTTTAAAATGAAGGAGAGATGCATGGTTTGCACACCAGCTTTCGTATGAGGGGTGAATATGTGAATACCATACGTAATGATAGAAGGCAAAACTAATGGGGATGACGACCCAGATGCAGACAATGGAGGGAATACAATGCGGAAGGTATTTTGGAATGGGGGCTTTTACTTGGAACCGAAATCGCTATTTTGTACATGATAATGTTAGATTGAAATGAAAAATGAAGTTCGTAGAAAAAATTAATCTTCTAAGCAGAGCCATTCACTCGTAAATCAAAAATCAAAATAAACAAATGGTAATGCTCACCGAACGACCTGCCTTTAAGGATATTTACTTCATCCACCTCCCATCCTAGACTGTTTTGAGAGAAAGGGAGGGGAATGGAGGTGGTCTGCTCGCACAGATCCTGTCGCAACCACTTCCATTGGTAGGGTAAGATGTGTGTCCCCAATTGTGATTGGGCAAAGACGCTTCGCAGTCTCATTGTGATTGGATGAAATGAATGACATACAAGTCCTTTGCAGGTCCACTTTTCCGAAAGGGTTAAAAACATAATTTTTTTCCCTCTTAAACTCGAGAGCTATGTGATGGATTAAAGAACAGAAAAATATAGGTCTGTTTATCTTACAAAATCTACCAGATTCGGCAATAAAAAACAACCCCATTAAAAAAATGACAGGCAATACAGAAAAAAAGGTATGTTATGGTATACCATTCCTAATAGATAGTTCACTGAAGGATGCATAGAGAATATAATTGCCATATTTGACAGCATATAAGAGGCATATTCACTAACCAAAAGTTGGAAAAAAAAATGCATGATTGAGTGACCATACACTTGTTCCTATCAATTTCATTCGAGATCTCATTTGGATATGGTGGAATTAAGCCAAACTATGGACATCCAAGTGATGATCATAGCACAGACAAAATTAGCAATTACAAATGCAACACTCTTCATGTTCATCATAAAGGTCAAATCTTTGCATACCTATCTTCGTGGTCATTCACATATCTGGGGATTTTTCTTAAGTTCATTATTTCCAAAAAAAGGTGGGTATTTACATTTTATATGCCATTAAATACAGAAAGTGGTTTGGTGAAAAAAATGAAACTTCCAAATATTAACAGCTAACTAAAATATTAAGATGAAAAAATCTTTAAGTATAAAGGAACAAGAAACAAGGTGTGTGACCACTGTAAGTCATCAAAGGATACGTTTATATGCTGATGCAAAATCCTCATTAAGCATCCAGTTAACAATGTGGACAATGTCTGACTTCAGTGGGTGGCCTGTACACAAATATACATTTTCCTCAGTGACGTCATTGTATGCCATATGAGCGCTTTGCAGTATGTTCAGCACTTTCCTCATATCCCCTTTGGCCAGGGTCAAGAGAGCTTGCTTGCCATCCTCTGTTGCTTTGACGCTGAAACAGAGATAGGAAATCAGTGGCACTGAACCAAGTACAACCTTGTAGAACAAAAGCACAGACTCCCTACTCACTTTTCCTGCTCTATAACATAATTGAGTCTTGGAAGAATCTGATCATCAAGCAGTGGAGCAAATCGAAATCTTGTACATCTTGACTGCAGTGCAGGAATTATCTTACCCAAGTAGTTACAAATTATGCAGAATCTGACATTGTCCGTATACTTTTCAATGACTGTAAAAAAAGAATCCCCAAAATTTAACCACAAACAATTAACAGAGCACAAGGGGCAAATATACATGTTGGTAGCTAGCACCAAAAGTTTATTGGATAAACATTATCATTATGGTACAAATGAACTGTAAATCATGACATTACTTTTATGTTACCAAATGATTCAATCATTCGCCAACTTTAATATGTATATAATAAAAACAAGAAACCAAAATGACAAGTGATGTACCCCATTAGAAAAAATGGTATTTCCCCCATGAAACTTGAATGATTTTTTGATGACTTGAAGTCCAAAAAATCTGACTACTTATTCAAGTGTAATATTTATTTGTTTGAACTTATGGATCATGGAATTAATCAATAATAATATTTCTAAATTAACATGATTTTTCCTTATCAAAGTAAAATCACTACCCTCATGAAAAAACTACTCAAACTGTGACCATGCGAAGAAAAGACACTATACTTTACCAGAATGCATACATACAAATATAAAGTTGATTTAAAAACTTGAATAACTCTTAGGGCATATCTATGAAATCACTTACTCCGCCGCAAAGCATTCTGGGCATCAGTGGTCATGGCATCTGCTTCATCAAGGATAATTAGTTTAAAGCCTCCTTTGAATATTGTTCGAGTGCTGGCAAAGTTCAGTATAACTCCTCGAACTATTCCTATTCCACGATCGTCTGAAGCATTGAGTTCCAAAACCTTTAATGAAAACACATAATTACATAGAAAAGCTGTTACTTTCTCTTTAATTTTCTACAAGTAGTGGAAACATTGACTTGTTTCATAATTGTAAATTTTTCCACAATTTTCTATTTAATCATTTCAAAATGATTTGATATAGTCATTGCATAATCTATATTCAATATCCATTGTCAACTCCAATAAGCAAACACGCAATCAAAATAAAATGTATCCACATAAAATATGTGAACCTAGGGTTACTGGTTTACTACACCTCTTCAGTGACACCTTGGCATATAACATCGACACCTCCTAATCATCAAATACTAAACACTTCACAATAAGTTTTCTCCCAAAATTAACATTACCATATGAGAAATAACAATGACAATAGCATTTGGAAAAGGTGGTCACCCAACTATTTCAAGGATTTCATACAATGCATCTTGAGATCCCAAAAGAAAAAATGAGATGAATATTCAATCAGTTAATTAAAAACCTGTCTAATTCTGTTTTTTAATTATTACCTATCAATATTTCCATGGGAAGATATCAGTGCACAGCCACTACAGGAGAAAAACAAGTGTTGTAATTACTATTGTGTATTATCTTCCACTGAAGAGAACTGGGAATGCTGTGGGCATTAATGGACTGTTTCAAACAGTCACCACATTACTACCAATCGAATAATTATGTTGCATAGCTCTCATCACTGGGGAGGCCTATTCAGAACATGTCAGGCACCAAGAGTGACATTTTCACTTCTGCTGTGCATCAGTTAAATTCCATACTATTCCATTCTATCAACTATTATTAATTGAAAAAAATACTGCTATGACCACATACGAATTTCATGATGTATTTATGCAGAGTATGAAAATAATGTTTATGTTCCCTCATGTTATCAGGTTGGTGCCACTAATTTGGTATACACAAATGAAGAGTGGGATGATTATGCATTTAAGCAGTTTTGTCAAGATGACTAGCTCATCTTCAGTGCCATCCTACTCAGGAGGCTAATATCTCCAAAAAGAGATAAGTTTCCTATGGCGAAAGCCTAAACAACATTGACATCTTTCCTGAATACTGTATGAAAGGCATGAAATATTTTCCTTCAGGTATCCTTAGCAGAAGTTAAAATTTATTGCCTAATTGGGTAATATCAAATGAATTGTCTCGCTCTTTTGAATATTTCCAATATGCAGAGGTATATTCTAGAAGTCAACAAATATCTGCATAATGTCATGAATTTCGCATCAAGTGAAAATATGGGTTTACATAGACAGTGGAGTACTGTCTTGAGGTTTAAATCCCCCAAAACATTTTCGTAATTTACTGCATTTTGTATATTTTGCACTAGCGTTTAGAAATTTGCTTAGTGGCCTGAAAAATATAGTTGAATTGTCTTCACCAAAAGAGAATATTAATTTATTTGTTTTACCGAATAATAATCTAAATATCATTTTATGACGATGCACATGAATAGTAATGAAACCCCCCAGAAGTAAATCCTGCGTACGCTACTGGATGTAGATGATTATAATTTGTCACAACTCACCATAGAATTCAGCTGACTAGGAGAGTACATTTTCTTGGCACAGGCCAATATGGTGGAGGTTTTCCCAGTACCAGGAGGACCGTAGAAAAGGAGGTGAGGTAGTTGATCATCCCTTATAAATTTGTCCACTATAAGAAAATTATTCAAGCACTGACAATGCGTGACAAACACTGGATGCGCATGCATGGATATAGTATGACATGATGTTGAACGAGTACGTACGTGTCTTGATCACATCCACATGAGATATTAGCTCATCTAGACCTTTGGGACGATACTTCTCCACCCTGAAAACAAAAATAACGATTAGCATTCACTTAAATTCACTCACGTGCAATTCCAGAGCTTGTTCCGCAAGGCAGATCTAACTTAAATTATCACTAAAAATTATATTGCTTTCCGCTTTTAGGGTTGCGACGCACTGATCGGACTTCTAAACTACGGCCATACATTAGAACCAATCACAAACACGAGTGTTTTCCTTTAAAGTGAACTTAATAATCGCCTAAAACTTTTTCAACGCATACAAAATGTAAAATTTCTTACCAAGGTAAGTTAGGCTTTACTATTTCAGGTTCCGGCATTTCCAAGCAAACGTCAACAAGCCAACACAGTTGTTTCTACTTCCAATACGGAGATCAACACACGATTTGCCGCCAACAAGTATTTCGAAAATCGTACTTCTTATGGAAAATATTTAGTTCCTCTTGGCGCCTCCAGATGTCAACAATAGCATTTTGGGCGCGAGTTTCGTCAAGCGGAAAAATGGTGTACCAGAATCGTAGCAATCGTAAGGAAAGTAAATTCAATAAAAAAATGAATATAATCACTAGATATATAGATTAGACGTTCTTCAATGCAATTTTGAATCATAGTTCACTCTATTGTTATTCACCTTCCTGTATTTAATTGTTCTCACATCTTTTCTTATATATCTCTAGTGTCTTAGTAATATTTGCCCTGGCATGCAACTAGAATGTGAGTTTCTGACGCTATTAATTTTACAAAGTACTAACATACTTTGGAGGATTGGTTTGGAATATTTTTCCTATGGACGCTGGTTTTGAATCCTTCAAGCTCATCCTGTAGGTGAAATTTGTGGATATATCGTAATTTAAATCGTAATTATGTAATAACTAATGTTATTACAAAATTTGAACTTATTGTTTGTACTACCTTAATTTTTTCATTGTCTTATATTTAATCACAGAAGGTTGAAGATCCAGGAATACTGCGTATTCTAAAAATCATTTTTTGTTTTTATGTATATAGGTATCAAAATTCTTATGTGCCAGAGTCTGTACCTATCCCACCAGTCTACAGCGAGATCTGCATTGGAGAAAACTGAATTTTCCCCGCTAAAAGATGAATATCGGAGCATCGAGGGATCAAGATTTTAATATGCCAGCGGGAACTTTTCCTTGCTTACGATGGCCCAGGGCAAGTGAATCAATCTTTGGATGTGGGACTGCATTTACGAGCGATTCCCTGGCCGCTAGCTTCCATTTTGCCCGTACCTCATTGGTGTGGTAAGTACGTTATAATTTAAGTTTATTATTGTTCAGATTGATATTACGGTGCTAGTTATCATGTAATTTAAGAACTTGAAATCCTTGAAAGAGATACCTTTAGTATCGGTGCCGTCCATGGTAGACAGGTTTGTTACACACTGGATTGGCAAAAGGTTTGAGTTCGAACCCCAACCATGGCTTGGATATACTTTTCTCTGAAAAATTAGAATCTTAGATTAGATAGTGCTATACCATTTTAGTTGTTAGAACTTCTTAAACCCATACCTCTATTTGAGACCGGATATATGTACGAGTTTGTTTTTTTTTCAAAGATAGCTTGAGTTTTTTAAAAACATTTTGCTGATTCTGGTTCCAGGTGAGGAGTCATTCAATTACCCCACTGTCGCATGGCAATTGAAGTTGTAGATATTTAGGATGCTTTGTCTATATTACGCCCATCTTGTTTCAGTTCCTTTTTTTAACCTTTCAAAAACGGTGCTTGCAATGAAATTGGGAAATTTCCTATTTGAGTGACTGCACTAAACAGATTTGAACTCCATGTTTGCTCATTTACTCATCTTTCTACAAATAAAAGTAAATTTCTCCCAGATTACATTTTTAAGTGGCTCAATGCCTATGTAAAATATGAAGTTCAGAAGCCCACTCATTTATTCAACTCTTAAGGTAGTCTTTTCACCACTGTGTGAGGCCTTATTCTCTTTGTTGGCCTTTTGGTTTGACTGACAGTATGAATGCAAATTTCTTCTTATCTTTTTGGTAATTTAACACTTTTCGACTCTCCAGTCAACTAATTGTGGGGATGTCACATCATTATGTAATCTTTAAATGGAATTTATTAAAATGTGGTTATTGAATTCATGAGACTGATTATAAGTCACATGATATTACGTAATATTGTGTACCTGCAGCTGATTGCTGGGAAAAACTTTTTTTACTTAAATATGGTTTATTGAAAATAAATTCATAGAGGCGGTCATTTTATTCATGCCCACGCCATTCAGATGTGGTTTTACTACTGTTGAGTAGGGGTTTGATAAATTTCGTTTTATAAGAGGTAATATAGTTCTACTCAAATAATGGAAGGAAATAATTATATTCACATGGATTAATGCGAAGGGGCATGATAATATCAAAAACTGTTAACAATTACTACTATTTCATTTTCAATTAAATTTTCCATGACCTTATGTTAATATTAAATAAAATGCCCAAAAGTTTTTCTTCAATTTTTTTCATAGAAAATTCAATGTTCTAGGATAAAATTCATTCCAAAGGGGATTAACATTTTTCAACACTTCTAGTAGAGCAATTGTGAAGAAGTGAACCTCATGCATCACCTTTTGATTGATGAAAATCAGTAATGTTTAATCAGTATTTTCACTTTCTTGAGATGGTATTTATGAAAACAGTACCTACTTCCTTTGTTTCTCCAAGCATTTTTCTTCAATAATACCTTCATTTCTCTGGTAGTATTTTCTTGTTTCGTGTTCGTGAATGATCGAACTAAAATAGTTAGATAACCACTTTATTTCAGCAATGAAGTTAAATTTAACATCTAGTGAGATGTTAAAATTCTTCATGCTAAATTTTTTTATCAACTCTGGCATGGTAGATGGAGGCTGATGCAAACAGAGGATTTAAATTTTTCTAACTTGGTAAGGAGAGATGGAAGGGTGATGCGTATTTAGCACAGTCCGGGGCAATAAATTTAATTCCTGATTTGTAATTTGATATCCTCTTTCAAATGCTATGATGCCAGCTTCATAGAATTCAAATTAATTCTTTGGCTAATGTATTACATGTTAGCAAATTATTGCACTTACGTAGGAATTCATGCTCTAAGCAACTTAATTTTCTTGCCGTAAGACCTGAAATGTCTAAAGACAAGATTTATTTATATCTACATCTACAGGATACCCTGCAAGCTGCACCTGGAGGGTGTGTGGAAGGGGGTGAGTAATCACCAAACATGCACTAAAGTAAGATTTACTACTATTACTAGAAGAAAACTTTAGTATATACATATACTAAAGTTTTCTTATGGAGGTACTTACCTGACAGCATCTTTAATGATGTGCATCCCATTGCTGTGAAAAAGGAAGCAGTCTTATTTTTTCAGTCTCTTGATTAAAAGTGTCATTTTTAAGGTAGAGGTACCAGTACAAGAATTGAGTGAATTTTTGTGTCAAAAACTCCCGACACTGTGCATTTTTAATCTCCTTTCAGATAATCGATTCACACAATTTTGGGTACTTAAGTCAATCCAGAGGAAAGCTTGCTGGCATAGGTGAACACATGTATTGTAGGAACTTTTAGTAATATTAAAAAGTAGTTAGTCATCAGCTTTCGTGAAGAGAAACGTGTAAGTGACTTTGCTAATTCTGGTCCTCCTTCAGTCACACTCTGATATGCTTGTGATGCGGGTTGTTCTTGTAGCAATCGGATTACTTACCCAACCTATGATTATCTTAACCCTCTCCCAATCAAAACTTAAATGCAGCATTCTGTGCTTTTTCAAAACCCATCCAGAACCGCCCAGCCATTTTAAATAGACCTGTATAATCCTTGATCATGAGAATTCCATGGACTCCTTGTAGAATTTCCTGCCATCCTAAGTGCATTCAGTTAATCATTTTGATAGTCTGGACTATCAATAGACTCATTTTTATTTGATTGCAAGCACGGTAAAATAAATGTGAATTGCTATTAATTGCTCTTGGGGCCATATTTGAGAGGTTATTGATTATAAGTTTGAAATAATTTCATGATTTTATAAGTATCCAAATGATTTATGTAAATATTGACTGGACTAGGTGTTTAAAGGTAGTCTGAGGGTAATGCTAAGGTAAAACATCAATAGACTAGCATCCTAACAGTATATTTCCAATTCATGTTTCCAAAATGAGATACTAGGTTTTTGTACTGAGAAACCCAAAAGTATAATCAAATATAAGAATAGTACCTAAGTTGAAACATAAAATGTTATAAAAATATGGGTCAAAAAGGGAAATTCAAATAATCGGAGAGAAACGACAGGCATGTAGTGAAATAGGTAGTGTGTACCAGCTTTTACGAATGGAGCTCCAATGCAAATTGAACAAATCGTATTATAACATATCTGTAGGAAGTTTGTTGATGCCATTGTAATAAAGTCCGGTAATTAATACTCGAATAACTTACATAAAAGGTCAGAGAAAAATTATTTATAATTGTCAAGAAAATGGGTCCTCTTTTTCAGAAATACCCCATTCCAGCCTGAAAGGTTTGGAAAATGATAACCATTTTTGTAAAGGTTCAATTAATGACTGTATCAATGAATTTACGAATGTTTATAATAGCTTTGCGGCTCTAATTTCAACATGTAACAAAAGATAGTGCTATAGTACATGTTGGGAATCGTCCCTTACAAATAAATGTTAAAATATCTTAATATTATACATACGTTTGAATTTTCTCACTTCCGTTGAATTTCAATGGGACCCTTCCGCTAGACTTATTATAGACAGAAAGATTCAGAATACTACTCCCAACGGGAACTTCAGCTAGTTTCCTTAAATATTGAAGCTAACAATTAAAGGACATTGAATAACTTTTTATTTTCAAATGTTTAAGCTACCCGATAACATTGGACCATTAAGAAACTCTTAAATATCATTATTTTTACTAAATTCTGGATCCTGAAAAAGCATTATATCATACTTTTTACCTTAGTGAAGTAAAATATAAATGATGGCAGTGTCGTTTTCATGAAAGTTAAACCTCTTCTGAGTGGCTAGCAGACACCATGTCTTCAGGAGGATCTTAGCATGTGATGAAAGTGCCAGGAATTTAATAGTATTAAATACAAATAGATCTATGCCTTGCAGCAGATTCAAAATATGTTCTCTTTATTGAACATAAATGCTTATACAGTAAATTATGTAATGATGATAACCAAATTAATGATTCACGTCAATAAAATTGTAAGTATATAGGGTAGGCCTTTTCGACCAACAATTTCTCACATAAAATAACAGCCACATTGAGAGCATCCACTGTTTATTTTCAATGAGACATGTACACATTTTAATTTCTGCTTTCAATGACTAGTTGGTAGGGCACACTCCCATTGTGACATTGCCAACTGCCTGGCTCACAGACAATTGTATTGGTTTTGAATTTATCACCACATTACGTACACATCCTACAAATGGTAGCCTTGTTTCTATGCCACGGAATCTGGCTGGTACAATATGCATATGGCCTCCTAAGAAGAGTGGATTTGCTGTGTCTGTTGATGATGAGCCATACTCACCAATGCCCGGTTCCACATACACACGATCAACCGCAAGTGACACTGTATTCTTGTTCTTAATAGCTGAGAATAGAGAAAAAAGTATGTAAATGATCATGCAATGCTTGCAACAGTATGTGACCTTGCAATATTCTGATAATACATGCTTTAGAAGCAATAGGTGTGGAAAAGTTAAGAAAAAGCAGCCTTAACAGAGTTTAAATCTATAGACAATAAGGTATAAACATTAAGCCCTTATGAGGCAGAATTTCTACCATTTTATTATCTGATAAGCAATTACATCAGAATATAGAAAAAATAATAAGTACATTAACATTTAGGAAACAGAAGACAGGAGTCATCATGTATAAACTGCATTTCAAGAAATAATCTAGTATGTCATGTATGTTCATTTTCAGTACAAGAAAATTTCTATTGCTTTTAATTAACCATAAGCTATTTTATTCTAATCCTTTAAACAAATTTAAAATTGACAGAAATTTTCTAAATTTCACTATACCTAGTTAAATGGATTAGGAAAACTACCAGAGGTTATCAAAGGACAAGGTTAATTGAGTTTATGATCAATGATGCTTCAATCGTTATTATCAAAAAAATCAGTATTAAAATAATGAATTCCATTTTAATCGTTTGAATTTATACCATTTGAATTTTCATGGGAATAGACATGCCTGTGATAGGGAAGTAAGTAGATGCACATCATGACAAACATTTCCACATCAATGGATGCAACAATAACTTACCTGAAATTGTGTGCCACTGTCCATCACAGAAGAAATGGGGGTGGGGAGGAACATAGGCTGCTGATATGGCCCCCTTTCCATTATCAACTGTGAACTTGATAACACCATTGACTATCTGAAGCACAAGGAAGTCCCGCTTCCCATGTACAGACATCAGTATGCCTGTGATGTTCCTTGGCTTAATGTCCATTGCTATTTCAATCTTAATGCCAACCTTAAAAGAGTTTGCTGCAAGAGAAACAGTAAATCACCGACCATTTACATCCAAGAGAGCACTTTAACTTAAAATGCTCTCTACACAGCAATCAAGTAAGGACCTGTATACCAATGAAAAATCACAGTCAAAGCCAGAATTTGATCCTGAGCCATCATCAGCCTGGCAGTTAAAGCCAACCTGATCCCCATGTCAGACATGAAGTCATAGAAAAGCGAGATGAGATGAAAGGGAAAATAGTAGGAAGGTAATTAAAGAGTGAAAATTTCATAGTCCTTTCCAAATACTCATTGTGGTCATAAATTAAGTTTGAGGAAAAGGCGCATCTGTAAATACACCTTTTTGACAATCAGTCCCTCTTGTATGTCACTTTTATCTGATCTCCTCTGACATCACATTCAGGACTTGACTAATGTTCTAATCATACAAAGCTCAGTGGATTATTACAGTTAAGAACACAAGGTGGGAATGTCACAGAATTCTGTGCAATTGAAGACCAATGACCAAATTACTGAAATTGAAAATGATGGGTATACTTTTGCAATATGCTTTTTTTTCCAATGTCGTTAAAAAATCTGCACATGTTGGAAATAAATTTAAAGTAAAACTATTTCCATAATTCATTTACCAATTCTTATGAAACCACCAGCAGCAGAGAAGTAGAATCCTGGTTCCACTTTCTCAGAGCATGGGATAACACCCTCAGCAATTGTTGGTTCACCAACGGTTTTTCCATTCATACGGAAGTTTCGAATGCATCCGGGGAAACTGTTGTTCACACCCTACAAGTGGAAAAAGACAGGAGTGTGGTTTCTAATTAATCACCTTCAATAGTTTTATCGCATTGTTTTTAATGAGTGCAAGATAGCAATAAAATGCATGAATGAATGATAGGGCACAGTTGTAATGAATATACATATTTCTCTTCAGTTAATAATTGACAGCTGTTTTCTATACATATAAGCCAAATATGAATGCAGCAAAGACTAAATGAAAAATGGTATTGTTACAGTAAAACTCAAAGAAGACTACAGGGTAGTCACTTTCATAAATCTTGTTTTAAGCTCACCATATCTAAATAGTCACAATGTGCAACGCTTATGCAACAAAATATGTTGGGTTAAAAGAGTTTTCTAGGAATCAATAAGGTATTCTGTGTTTCCATCAGAATGTCAGCATCAGAGTTCAGAACTTGATCTCTCAGCTATCCATATTACACCATCAGGCACACATTTCAAGCACTTAGCTAAGTAATAGTAGATTTTATTTTGAAGCCCAATATATAAATGCAGCAGCAATGCAAACACAGTGACCGTATCCACTTAAAAAAATATATATACGTAATTTATACTCAAATTTCCACTAATTGTGCCCACCCACGGCACGCACTTCTTCTACTTATTACCATAAAACAATACAAAAAATGGGTTTTCATGCATGTAACTCCTCTGAATATATGTACTTCTGAGTTGCAAAATGACAGGGACCCTGGTCAGAATGGCTGTGCTAACCTTCAGATTTCCTTTGGCTTCCAATCCAGCAGCCTCTGAGATGCCTCCAATGAAGAATGGTGGGATCACATTAAGTGCCTTGGTGTTACCTTTCGATGAACCCTCACCGACTTCAGCATGGTCCACACTCAGTTTCCCCAGGGTGTGCTGACGTGAGAAAGTCACTGAGTGCCACTGTCCATCATTGTATGTCTCCTCTGATGTGATCAATGCTGGTCCAGAGCCACAGTTGAATGAGTAGTAGAGCTTTGGTAAGAAATAGGAATAAAATCAGGCATATATTGCCAGGAAAGTGAAACAGAGTCACAGAATTAATAGAGAGTCACAGAATATAATACCAACTGAAATTTTCAAGCACATTTTAGGGTAGGTCCTAAACGGGAAATTCTGTAAAGATTGGCACCATTTGTTTTACTTCCTGAAAAAGTATTATAGGTGAGTTAAAACAGTTAATAAGGGTTTGAAGTGCTCTAATGGATGTGTTTATATTCCAACATCTAACATCAAGCTCATAGAATATTTCATCAAAAGGTTATTAATACCTTTCCATTTCATTAAAAGATAATTAATTGCACTTCATTAAACCATTGGAGAAGCCATGAAAAGTATCTCACCTGGAAAAGGGACCATAAGTTATATGAACCCTACAATACACATCATAAAAACAACAGATGGAAGTTTTCAAAAGTAGTAAGATGACGAGACTTATTGGTTTTACTAAGTTTCACCCATGAAAAATACATCTGGGTCTACTTGGAATGGCTTGATTTTCCATAGGTTCCCAGGGCAATGGTGCTCAAACAGCACATCCTAATCAATGAATATCTTTTCCTTCTTTGTTTTCACATTAGTTTTTTCTTTATTTTAGGGCATTTAACTCTTCAAATGAAACAATTTTGGAGGTAGAAGTAAACCTACAGTTGCACACCACAGTTAAACACCATGGGTTGGCATTACACCCAGCCAAATAATAAGCTGTGCACCCGGCGGGTCTAACTAATGACATCCTCATTACTAACACTCCCCGCATCGGGGAGTGTTACGAGGGTCATCCAGAAAATAAGTTTCGTTTTGGTCTGTAGGTTGCTAGGGCTTTTGTTTATTAAATTCTGGCAATGCTGTACAAAAGAGGGGAGCCTTCTGAATAGAATGAGAGGTGAAGGGCTGCCATAGCCTTTAAAACACGGTCACAGCAAGTCGTTGAAATGGAGCCCTCGACGTCGCGTCCCGCCACCTCTGTGCCTGTTCAAAATTCAAAGTTTTGAAGTCCACCAGGAAGATCATGGCCTCTGTTTTCTGAGACCAAAAAGGAATTCTCCTGATCGATTTGTTGCCTCAAGGAGAAACAATTAACACCTCCCGGTATTGTGAGACCCTGAAGAACCTTCGTCGGGCCATCCAGAACAAGAGAAGAGGAATGTTGACCTCTGGTGTGTGCCTTCTCCACGACAATGCACGGCCTCACATCGCTCGTTCCACTACAGAACTTTTGGATCATTTTGGTTGGGATGTTCTGACCCATCCACCTTACAGTCCTGACTTGGCCCCTTCAGACTTTCATCTGTTCACCAAAATGAAGGAGGGATTAGCCGGAGAACGTTTCACAAGTGACGAGGAAGTAAAGAAACTGTCACCAAATGGACCAAGGAGGTGGAGGGAAGCTTCTACGAGGAGGGGATTTCAAAGCTCATTTGTCGGTATACGAAGTGCATTGAGGTTTCCGGAGATTATGTGGAAAAATAATACATATTATCAAGAACGTTTTCTGTAAGCTTAAATTTTTTTCAATAAAAACTCGATTAATAAGAAAAAAATGGAACTTATTTTCTGGATGACCCTCATAGTAATGAGGACGTGTCACGGAGAGCAAGCTCGAGATTCTAAGAGTGAGTTACGAGGACACAACAGGGAGAGTAAGAAGCGAAGGTGAGGAGAGGAGATAGATGATATGTGGCAGTGCGAGTGAAACCGAGGAGGCCTTGGCGGTATTCTGATATGGGAAGGCGCACTCCGGCCCAGTCTCACAGAGGGAGGTCCAAACACACCGATCATGATAAGTGAAAAGGAACCAGGACATTTAAAATTTGATTCAAAGAACTTACGCCCACTTTATGAGATTATCCAAGAATTTTCTAATTGGTTAATATAAATGTATTTTGTATAAATTATGTAAATTGGGCCCAATTCTTTATTTTATAAGAATTAAAAGTATCTCTTGTGCATGAATAACATAAGTAGTGTTCTTTTATCAACTGAAATACAGTTGAGCACCCTTAATCCGAGAATCCGTAATCAGGGAATACCCATAGTCCGGCAATTTTTTCATGACCAACTACCCGGTACTTCGTGGAAAATGCCAAAACATTTTTTACCGAAATATTGCTTCATAAATGCTGTGATATTATCCGATACTTAACATTAATTTTCCCATTCTGAGAATCAGAATAATTTAAACATACAGTAGAACCTCACTTATGAAACTTTCAGCGGACACCAAAAAAAAGTTTCATAAGTGAGGAAGTTTCATAACTGAGGTTTCATAGTAAGGGAACATGAAACCCTTTTCAAATGTCCAATTTAGTCTTTTTTGTTCCATGTTTGAGGTTGCATGTTTAGATGCAGGCAAATGAAGCCTAATAATTTACTGTATTACAAGCAACTATGCAAATAAATGTATGTACGTGACACCTAGACAGAAACAGTGAGCATTTGCAACCCTGAAATATGCTAAGATCTGTACCCAAAGTTGAATTTCTTGGTCTAATAGTTAGCATTCCTGACACTTTGACCAACAGACCAGTCTAGGTTCAATTAATGCTTGGCACATTTCGTAATGGTGTTTATTGTCAGTTAATCTTCTACATACAAGAACCAGATTATGCAGGAGAATTGATTACTAAAAATCGGATGTGAATAATAGGTTAATTTTTTTCCTTTGCCAACTATTTTTCTTCAAAATATCACTACGTAAGAACAAAGATCAAACTGAATATAGTTTTAAGTTTCTATTAAATATCAGAAAGCAATTGGTATTAGAAGTTTGTTATTGCTATTCATTCAGCCATTTTGAAATTATAATTTAATTACTTCATCAGGATTGTAGGCCCGAGTGATTCGATGGCGAAAGAAAAGATTTTTTTGAATGAGCATCATGTGTTTTCACCTTGTCGTGATCTTTTTTGGATCCGGATTTGGATCCTTGCCTGGGTTTTGGATCTTTATCTTGGTTTTTGTTCCTTAGTTTCGGATACTGGATTCTGAATTTCATTCCTTTTCTAATGCTACATTTTAAATATATCTATATAGAAAAATAGCAACAATAGTATTTCCAAAATAACAAGTAAATTCATTGTAGAAAAAAATCTACTTCCTATCATCTATATGGATAATATTTTCCTGGGTAAAAGGTACGGATGCAATAACAACATCTTATAACTTCTAATATAAAGTTCACTTTCCTTATTACATATACTCACCAACAATACATTTCGAAACCTGTTCAACTATTATTTAGATTGCTGTTAGAGAAAACATTATAATTCATTTAATTAATATTTGAATTATTTTCCAAAATATAAGATCCCAGTGATGCCATATTGTATCACCCTCTATTCAGAAAGGTTTAAATTCAATTATAGAAAAAAGGTTTCCTAGCATATCACATGCCAGGAATAATATAATATAGAACATTAAATAATAAACAAAATCAAAAACCTTAAATTAATTCAGCACACGATTGTCATTAATGAGTTTACATTAACTTGGGTTGATGTTGTTAATCAAATCCTTGAATGCTTTCAAATTCTTTTTTGGAAACAAAAAATTTTTAATGCAGTCAGGAGATTCGAAATATGGAGTATCTGGGGATTCAATTTTGAAGCCGATAAAATTATTATAGAATATTTCAAGCTGCTAAACTAGAAATTTTGCAATATCTAATTAATGATACCCTTTAAATGATATTTGTGAGTTCTGTACTCATAAGGAGAGGTTGTGTAACTCAGATCATGAAATGAGATGAGCCTTTTTTTCATGCTACTAGAGGCAAAAGAAAAGAAATGTGTATTGGCATTTTTCTCCATTGATCTCAAGATAAAAGGTAGAATTATATGCAGGGAGCCGGCGGGATGCAGGCCTGCATTCTCCGAACTCAGGTAAGCTGATAATAGCAGAGTGAGGTAGTGTACTGCATATAATGAAGTTCAATTCTTATCGCTGTTTCAAATTTTTCTTTCAGCCGTTGAATGAAAAATTTTATCATCCTTAATTTTCAATTCTTGTATGTGGATACACCCTTTTTGTACTTTTATTGCTTAAACTAGATTTACAAATACATTACTCAAAAATACATTGTAAAGCTAACATAATGATTCCACGATTTTAATTCTGTAATAAAATATTTTTCCCATCACTTTCACTAATGCCAAACTTTATTACTTTTGTTTAATATATTGACTCATAAACTGATATGCAATTCCTGATAATTTACTTCTTTTAATTCCTACTTGCATTACCCTAGGGATACAGCATGGACTGTATTCCTAGGCAGTGTTAAGGAATAAACTCGCGACCGGCAGTACACTAGCTCTTATTTTTAACAACTACATTATCATAGGTTCATGCGAGTCTGGCGAATGTAGGCGACCCGCGCGACATTCCTCTTTATTTTTTCCCGCCTCTCCGGGCCTATGGAGAAAAAAGCCAAGACATATATTTCTTTATTTTGTTCTAGTGAACGGAAAAATATTTCATCTCATTTCGTGGCCGGAGTTACAAATCCTCTCCTTGTCAGTATCCAGTATCCTGCATTCCATTCATGAGGCGCTTTGATTGCTGAGCTGCAAAACTCAAAAATCTCCGATCGGGATCCGAATTTATACTGTCTTCGGATTTGATTTAAGTAGAGAATGAAATGAAAGATCCGTGGATCTTAAGATCCGACATTCCTTAATTTTTGAGTAATACATTCGTAAATCTAATTTAAACAATATAAGTATAAAACTGTGAGTATTCAGATGTAAGGGTTCGAAATTCAAGATGATAAAATTTCGATGCAATGACTGAAAGAAAAAATTAAACTGCGATAGGGATCGAACTTCGCGTATCTCTCGTTGTGCGCCTGATGCCGGCGATTGTAGGCTACCGCGTTACATTTTACGTATTTTTTTTTTTCTCGCGATACATGGATAATGGGAAAAAAGTCGTCTTTCTTATAAATAATTGAAATGGTGCATAAATGAAAATACGAGACTTATGATAGGCGTTGACAAAAACTGAAATTCGACGCATTTCCGCACGTCAGACACTGAAAAGTCATATAAGTGAGGACTTTCCTACCTAAGGACTGGAAGAAAACAGTTCATAATTGAATTCATCGCATAATGAAAAGTTTCGTAAAGGAGGTTGAAATACATGGGGTCTTATGGAGTTATTTACCGGACCAAAACAAAAAGTGTATAAATTAGGTCGTCGTATAAAAGAGGGTCGTATATCAGAGGTTCTACTGTAGATGTCTTTCCGTCGGTCAGTCAACGAAAAGTCGTATAAGTGAGGACTTTCCTACCAAGGGACTGGAAAAAAACGGTGTATAACCGAGTTCGTCGTATAAATGAAAAGTTTCATAAGCGAGGTTGGAAATACATGGGGTCTTATGGGGTTATTTACCGGACCGAAAAAAAACGGTGTATAAATGAGGTCGTCGCATAAACGAGGGTCGTATAACCGAGGTTCTACTGTATTAATGTCTGGTACTTTGTGTGCACTGGAATTGTTCTGCAACTTGAAGTAAACATATAAATTTGAAGACATCGCCGAGATGGAATACAACTAATTTACAGATCGGCCACTTTCAATGGTGTGTGTAATCTCATCTATACAGTTGTGGCAACAGCATAGGAGTGAGGCATCAGTACAAAATGTTAATGATCGCAGAAAAAGTGCAAGTTGTGAAAAAGATTGACACCGTTGTATCAGTAAAGCGTTTGTCTGAAACATACAGTGTGGGATCTTCAACAATATAGCACATGAAGCAACAATGAACCACAGGAAGAGAAAATCCTCAAAATTTTACTGTTAAAGTGACACGAAGAAATGGATGACAGAGAGAAAAACTATAAAAGAAGATTTAAGTGGTTTCATGGTTTCGATTGCGTCGAAGTAAAGGCCTTAGTATTTCTGGCCAAATGCTAATGGAGCAGGTTAAACTATTTCAGAAACAGATGTGATCAATCTAAAAAATGTGATGTGGGAAATTTCACTTTCATGGGATAGTATTTCACAGTCGGTTCTAAAACATGCGTGGTTGAAATTTTGGCCTGCTTTAAGGTTTGATATAGACGAAATGAATGGGGATTTCAAAGGCTTTCATGTTTTTGAGGATAAAAATATGATGATGGAATTAGCAAACAGCATCCGTAGCCCTGAATTAAAGGAAATGGAATTGGAAAATTTAGAGGAAAGGATAGATAGTGGCCATGATACTTCCACCACAAAACATTTCACAGATGGTGAAATCACTGAAATAATAATTAATAACAATAAATCTGAGTGGGAATGAAGATGATGAGCCTGTAATTGGTGAAGGAAGACTACTATTGATGATTGTCTTTAAACAATGATCCAGTCCGATCTCCCGCGACATAGTGATGGGTGGCCATGTAGACGACACCCACGCATTGACATCGAGCTGAATCAGCTGATAACAAACCAAGCACAGTAGGAAATATGTTGTGCGAAGCAATGCATACAAAATATCAAATTCTATATACATTTTTCCAACAATAATATTATACTTTTAAATGTGCAGCAACATGATGCACACGATGCACTAAGAATCTATAGATTCCATTATTTTCACTCACTGCACAACTTCGATACTTTTATGTAATAACTTGGCGAATTAAAAAACCATTTCTTTCTGATTATTCTCATGACTTTTTTTAATATGGTTTAGTAAATCGCAAACGAATATATTTTGTTACCTATCAATAATTGACTTCTTTCAATGAAAACTTCCGGGAGTCAAAAATAGATGAGTTGCCATGCACCCAAAGTCCGTCAAAATCCCTTATCCGGCATCACTTTGATCCCGACTATGCCGGATGAAAGAAGCTCAACTGTATCTTGTTGCCTGTAATTTATGTATATGTGTTGTAAGAATGTGTGCGGAAGGTAAGGATAAGTGAGCTAGCTGGACAACGGATACATAAAGGTAACCAGGGAAAGGGTTACATGGGAAATTAAAATTTTAAAACCACTATCCTTGAGATCTGCCACCCTACTGACAGAAGCTATGTTAGGTTGAAGTGTTTTGTCTTTTTTGCCAACAAATTATTCATTTGCTTAGTTCACTTTTCACTAGCTGTATCAACCTAGACTCAAGTTCTGCTTTAAAAAAAATGTTAACTACTTACGATTCCACCCTTCAGGATCAACGAGATGTAGTCTATGTGTCTTTGATCTGCAACATAGAAAAGGATGCCATCTGGCTCCATGGTGTTGAATTCAACAGCGAATTCATATCTATTCCGGTATCGTGCTGGTACAGATGCATACTCAAGTCGACTTCTCCTCTCAGTCCCTGGTGAAATAACAAAAGCAATCAAGCATTTCTCCCATTTAAAACCAGTAGCTACAACTTGATTAGTTGACTTCATTTACCTATTTTTATGCTAATTAGTTAGTTATTCAGGGGAGGTGACCGACAGCTGAGGTCATTTGTGTCAATTAGGATAGATGGGTAATAGGGTAATGGTAGGAGTTTTCAGGGAACATTTTATGCTACATAATTGCATGATGGACTTTACATGCTCATTCCATCTTATGCCTGGTTGTACTCCCTTGATAGAAAACAAATTTTAAAAAAAGTATCCTCATGCACTGTAAATAATTCACTCACCAAATCTGTATCCACTGGCTGCATTCACGTCTGGATCGTGAGATGGCACCATTGGGAGATGACAGCGTGCCTCACTTGGGGTCACTGGGGGTGGTGTTGTTGTGGTAATTGGTTGAGGAGGTGTTGTTACAGCCACTGTATGATGGGGCACCCCACTTGTGACCCCCTCTTCAGACTTCTCCTCTTCTGCCGCGCCAAACATGGAGGAAAATGGTGAGAACAGGATGTTGTCACAATCCTTTCATCAAGGGGAGCACACAGTGGTTACTCAATAAAAAAGTTAACCAAGAAAATCTACAAGATTCGCAGGACTTTTTCAATCTTATTTATGCATTTTAAGTATTGAATTAAATTAGAAAATACATCTTACAAGAATTTAGGCTAGAAAAATAAGATGCGAAAAGCTACACCAACAAAGATATTTCCAGACAAACATTGACAAGAAAATTGGAATTGTCAGCAGCTGTTAAAAAAAATAATTCTGAAGTTGAATCAATCTAAGTTACTGCCACACAAATTACATAATGGAGACATTGGCTTCCTACTTCAGAATATTCTGAGAGAAATTAATGCTGGATTCAACCATTCATAGTTGAATAAATCAGGCGCTGGGACAAGTCATCAAAATAAGCAGACTCTTCCAGACTGTGGGAATGTAGCAGAGGGACTCTCATTCTCTGGGTGTATCATTCCAGAACCAAATTGGATAATTATGGAAGTTAATGCACCTACATTGCAATCAATGCCCTTAATAAGACCGTTTTTTTCTTTCAAGATAGAATGGCACTTGGAGAAAAGGGTGTATCCTCCTAAACTCAACAACTTACCTCTTTTAGGTTATTTAATTTACCCTGTTATAGGTTAATTAATGTTTGAGCTAAGAGGTAGATGTTGTGCTAAGAGGTAGCATATTCAGTATGCATTGCATGTGGTTCTGAGTCACTTACAATATCATAATATGTGGAGGAGAGTTGAGCTCTCTCCCCTCTTGGTTCTCATGTTATAGCATACAGTAAGTCCTCAAGCAAAAAGAGAAGTTCTGTGTAATTATACTTACTTTAGATTTAAATATCCAGTGAAACAGAGATTGGATTTATCTTACTCTCAGCTTTATCGCATTATGTTAACAGACCCTCAAAAGATGGCATTTTTTGTAATCGTCGCCAATCATGGTAAAAGCAGCAAAAATGGATAGGTAAGTTGTGGTGTTTCCACTTACATGGATTTCTACTTATGCGGAAATTTTTCAGACAAACGAACTGCGAAAGTTGAGGACTTACTTTATTAAGTTTGGTGATGTATCATATTTCTTTCATTTCTGTGTGAATTATTTCACACGTTTCGGTAGAGACAAAATCGTTGCCTAGCAAAAATATTTTTTTTTAGGTTAAAGTTTGCAATTCTAAGTTTCTACTGAATAATTTCCCTTTATTTTTACAAATGTTATGTAATAATTGTTGATGTATCAAACTGATACAGCCCCGCACCAGAATTCTACTAAATAATAATACACTGCCCAGCATGGCTTTATGTTTTAGAGATGTACAATGATTATGGTCAAACCCATTGCAAAGGTAGCCTTAAACATTAAACTTACAACTTTTTTCTTTCAATACCAGCAATTGCATATTCCTTCATTTCACAATTTTTCAACAAATAACACTTTTTATCCAACAATAGTGTGGAAGAGATGATTAGTAGAATGCTGAAAGAGTGTGATGATGATACTGATACTCTAACAGTTACAAAGAGTTTTAATAAACAGAATGGCTAAAAAAATTTCTTACCATCATAATCATCTCCTCCAGTCTCTTCTGGTGGGGCTGAAAAATAAAAGAAATGGATATAAATCCACCACTAGTCACTACTACTCCACCACTTTAAAAAGTATTTTATATGAGAACTTATGGAAGCTCTAAGAGACTATAATCAGGTATGAACACTTACCTACTGGAAGTCTTCCATAGTCATATGCACCAGTTACACATTTCCCAAGTACCGTGTGAACACCTTTGGTGGCATTTGCAAAGTTAATGACCTTCCCATTGATTGTGGCCTCTCCCAGACAGCCCACAAATGGCATCTCACTGGCTACTGCTCCTGGCATGATGCTCAGATCTGAGGGAACGCCTCCAAAGTATAGTTTCCCATAACGTATCACTAGTGACTCTGGTGACTCACTAGAGCTGCAAATGGAAATAAGTCAGTTTCAATTATTTGGGCACACCTCCCAGCAAAATAGTTGCTTACGAAATTACTCTTAAATTGCAATTATCAATCCCTGCATGTCTCTTAGTTTCAAATCCAGACAGCTGTTGAAAAATCTGGCCTCCCACTTAAAGAACAATGAAATGTGATGAAAAACTCATAGGCTCAATCAATTTCATGTAAACAGTAGGTACATTGAGAGCTTGACTCATAGTTAATTCATCTGAATCCACTCACATGGCCTCGGTTTCATTTCTACACACTGTAATAATTTGGCAAAAATACAAATTTCCATAAAAATTGACTAAGACTCATTAATGCTACAACAAACTTATTGGATAAGCAGGAAAGAGTAAACACCCTAAAAAATCTTACGCTACAAATTCATTCCAGATATTTCCCTCAACAACCATGAAAATTACAATGTTAGATCTTAGGTTTCCCAATTGTTATAGGTTACCAATGTGGCAAAACCCAGAAAAATAGAGAGATCCACAAAGCATGAAAATTACAATTTAAAGTACAATAATCTTTTTCTGATTCCACAAATTTCATCGCCTAAACACCAACCACAAACTGAAATTATGCCATCTTAAATGCATACAAAAGAGCACAGTTAATTATTGCATCAACTAACCTGATAATATTAATCAATTTTGGTTACTATGTGTTAAGTAGAGATGGGTCGAATCCAGTTTTTCTCAAATCCGAATCTTGAATCTGAATCTTAAATTCACCCTTGAATCTTGAACCTCATTTCGAATCCAAATCTTTTATTTGCCTTTGATCCTAAATTTTATTTAAAATCTTAATTTTTACTATTTCCTTGAATCCCAAGTACAATTTCAAAGCCAACTCTTTATTTTATCCTTAATCTTATATTTTATTTTGAATTCTATAATTAATTTTACACATACAATTGAATTAAACACTACAACTACAAGTATAAAACATTTTATTGCTTTAAAATTTATTTTTAAAAATGAGCATTTTAATACGTTCCTTATGATGCTGATTTCTCATTTTACCACAAATAATGCGCTCCATTATTACTGAAGATGTTTAAATAATTATTCTACAGCCAATTCCTTTGACTCTAACTCTCGTTTAACCAATATTGTGGGTGTATCGGGAGAATGGCATTTGCCATTCCACGGCACATTACAAATAATATATGTACTTCCAAAAATATATTATTAAGATAGCTATTAAAAGTAATATTTTCGGTAATTTCATAGACCCATGGCTGTATTTGCTGTCCATGGCATTAAATTTCATGTTATATGTAATTATTTGCAATGCAAAACATTGATTTTACATGCTTAAATCCCTCAAATTACCATACTTTCTTGAGTTCTAATTGTGCTGTGGGATCAAGAAATATATAGCAATGCGATGGACTCTTATTGGGAAAAACTTTGGAAACCAGGAAAATTGTCATACTTCTCACACTTCCTCTCCAAAATGCATAAAATATTATAATGGGTCAGAGAAAGAACTTTTTTTTTTTACAATTTGCAAGAATACTAAATAATGGCATGCCCACAATACATATGTTCCTACAGGATTTAGTTCCATTCAAGTACAGTGCAGGTAACCTTCTCCAGCATAGAGGCAGAAATGAAAGAGGCCAATTTCTATTGCCATAAATTCGCCTCAGAAAACAGCTGATTTAAAGTTATTGGCATCATGCTACTACTACTAGTACTAAGGTCGGAATTGTGAGCCAAATATCATCCAAATTTACATGTGTATGTTTAATCAATAATTACCGATAGCAATAACTATGTGTGGAATATTATCTTGATTATTTGAAATCATAATTGCTGAAAGCAAGGCCACACACAAACAGTTGTAAGTTCCAAATTGAGTTTTATTGAGATATCCATATCTTCTTCCGTAATGTAACATCGATGCCAGCAACATGATCTTTATGATAGTAACGCCCGACCACCCCAATACTTCTGTATTCATTAATTAAATGAAGTCTGGTTTCATCAGATTGAATGACTTATGTTTCCCAGCCATGAAGCTGACTTTTGGAGAGAACTGAATTCAGAGTAACAGAAGCAGGAGGAATTCAAAAAAGCAAGGAAAAGTGCAGGAACTGTGGTGAAATCCACAAACCCACATGCGGGTATGCCCAGACTTGTAAATGTACACTTGACCATTGGGTGGAACATTCAGCGAAAAAATGTGTATATTTTAATGCAAATGATAGACGTTATGAGCTGGTGCACATGCAATGTGCTGAACATGATTCCAGTTGTCTCTTTCGGGAGCCACTGCATGTGGAGCTTTGTCAACTGATTGCGAGCTTTTGCATCCATTACAGGTAGCATCATTAAGGTTACAATAATGAAGTTGATATCTCAGCTATTTATTGGGGAGACATACCCCATCCATTTCCAACCTTACCCTTATTTGGTTTTGTTTCTCATTGACAATGTCCCCACTAGCTTCAGAAGGTGATGACTCAGCCTGTACCCTGGGTGTTTACAAGAACTTTTCCTTCAGTGGCAGACAAAAGAGTCATACTCCAACAGAGCAATGTTCAACCCACCTCCATTGATACTAATGGGCAAGAAATATTTATCCTCACATGCATTAATAAAAAATAACACATAACGATGATGGGAGTTGACAGAAAGTTCCAGACAGTTTCTATTAACTAAATAGAAAAGAAGACAATGTTAATTGCTTCACTATAGTCTATGAAATGCAACACAAATTTTGCAACAAAAACTCCAACGTAAGAAATTAAGCACCCTGCCATTGTTTGCTCTCCCTCTTGCCCCCTAAGTTTAGTTAAGTCATCCACACCCATGAAACATCTCCCTCCCCCCATATCCTGGCCCCTTAGCCATCAACAGAATACAGTGGGATCTGGGGCAGCCTCCTACTGCCTCCTGGGACAGCTGGGGATGAGGTGAGGGAGAGGTTAGGAGGTAGATGGGAAAACTCTCAGACCAATGCCTTTCAGGAGGGAAGGAACTAGGGGATGAAGAGTGAGATAAGGAGACAAAGTGTGATAAGGGGGACAGTTGTATTTGAAGCTCAAATAAATAAGCACACATTGACACACAGTGGAAAAGCCTAGTTATTCCTGCCACCCTCACCCACCTCATTCCTAAGGTGTGTCTCTGATGAACTCTGCAATTGACCCTTCAGTAAGGAAATAAAACACTAGTGATTGATTATTATGCAGGTATATCTGTAAGTAACTCCTTTAAAATTTTTCATGGCTAGTTTGCAATCTTTGATTAGTTGAAAAATAAGCAACTTAGTGTTTTCAGTTAACCTCATGGATGGCAGTGTAGTGTATATGATTATACATTCAAGCCCACTTATATCAAACCCATTTTTAACGAAGTTCTGGTTATAATGAAGTGAAGGGTATTCCTCGTCAAAAATGGCCATTTTTTCATGTTAAAAATCCCACCTTTAACAAGCATTTATTTATCGGTGGTCTGCTTTTAACAAAGTTTTTTTGTGCAATGGGTAACTCATGTCTTTCCGTAGTACCCTCCAGTTGTTGTTAACATATTTTCAGTATTATCTTGATGTGCCCCCGGCGTGGTCCGAAATGTGTGCCATTTCCGAACATCGCGTGTCCGCTGCCCCCTCGCGGCTCCCGCGTGAACTACCCTCCGGCCTAGCAACCGAGCCATGTGGAAGAGGCGCTCTCACCCACACCATGCAGCATCATAGGTTTTCCCCTACCCCCTTCCCCCGCCTCCGAGGACACACCAGGTGCCATTCACTTTTCCTCTCCCCCGCGCGCTCTTCCCCCTCCCGCGCTCCGCCAACGCACCCTGATTGGCCCGACCCTGGCCACACCTCCCTCTCCGGAGGGAATATAAGCCAGGGTCCCGGCCAGGGAAAGGTGAGTTCGCCAGTGGAGGGAACACAGTTCGGGCTAGTGCCTTTGAGTTCCCCTCTTTCCACTGGCGGAGTCCACCAGTGGAAGGAACATAGTTCGGGCAGTGCCTTGGAGCTCCCTCCTCCACCACCAAGGGTACGCCGTGCACCCTGGTTCGGGCCCTCGCCCTTGAGCTTGTGCCGGCATAGTTCCTGACAGCTCTCCGCGCCCACGAAGAAGCGGCCTGATCCTGGACCAGACACCTCACCGGACCCGCCGCCAGGGTGAATGCCAGCGCCCAATCGCTGCAGTTGACCCGCCACTCAGGCCCCTCCAGACGCCACCGCCGTACCAGCTTCGGCCGCCCAGAAACGCGCCGAAGAGGACAATTACTGAAGCGAGCGCACGCCACCATTCAGTTTTTTTCTTTGTGGGAGAAGGCTTGCCTTTTCTCCCCTGTAACCCTCTATTCACCAAGGAAAATAAACGCAGAGTCAACCATTTCTTTGGGCTATTTTCTTATTTCCCTGGTAGTCCCCGCCGCCTCCGCTCACGGACTCCATCAATCTGAGACTCCGCGGGTATGGGATTGAGGAGTCTTGGTCGCTCCCCGCCCTCGCTGTGGTCTAGTCCGCGACAATCTGCTGGCTAAACCTGACAAAGGTGTAGATCTGATAATTTTCGTCCATAAATATGCCCAATGGCATCAGGGTTTTCCACCCCTCTGACTTTCTGTATTGCTCTGCCGGACAACCTTCTGCCTTTAGCTCTTCCTGTGGTGCTGGCTTCATTCTTTGGTCGTCAGCCATCACGACAAGCAAGACTGTGTAAGCTCGTGCCTGAGCTTCCATCTATTTCCCCTCGTCCTTAGTTGATGTCTCAGTGTCTCAGTTAATTCTTTTAAAAAGTAACAATTAAATTAAATAGTTAGCCACTTTTGTAACAATTAATTTTATTCGTTAATCCCAACTATGGTTGACAGATTCAAGTTAAAGTCGGAGATGTATGCACTATCAGATGCAATCATGCAGAAAATAAAAAACAAAATAAATATTTTTGGGCATGTTTCCAGTAATACCACTTAAGTTGTATTTTCCAGGTTACCATAATTTTTGCCTTAGATCTTTAGAGTTATTGGTCTGCTATCAGCCCATTTCCCCCAAGACTTTGCTACGATGATGAACTTCTGCATCATCATCCTTCCCCGCAGGAAGTCCCTTATCAGTTACTACCATGAAAAAAAGTATCACATTTCACTCATCGCTTTCTCACACCCTAACTTCCATGTGGCTTCCAATAGAGGAAGGCTTGGGATAGGGTAGAGAAGGGTAGGGGTTGAGCATCATATCAATGTCAGTGATGAATCCAGAATCTCTTAGCACTACATTCATTCAACCAGAGCCTGGAAAGAGGGGAGACTCAGAAGGAATGAAGGGGAAGGCATTATTTATGGTGCGATGGCCCGAAAAAAAATAGGGACAGAGCGGCTGAGATACGACTGTACTTGAGGGATGTTTGATTCGGGATAAACAGTTGCTGGTGCACAGCACATCATAAGCATAAGCAAATGTTCAAAATAGCTTGGCAACACTTAAAAGTAAGTTAAGCTCAAGAAAGCAATACCAAAATCTCAATGACTTTGAAATAGACACTCACTAACCATCGAAGTGCACTGCCCCAGTGAATTGTTTCAAAATTAACGATATGCTGGGGTGTCACGGGACAAAATTCAACTTCGAGTTACATATTAGGTGTACTTCGAATCATCCGTACCATCAAAGTACGCAAGCCGTAACATTACAGCAGTGACCTCCAAAATAGGATTTGGAAAAACTGGCCCACATTTAATGAAGTTTGGTTATTACAGAGTAAATATTTGGCCCCTCAACTTCATTACAAACGGACTTGACTAACTATTTCGTGAAATAATATGTATGGCAGCTCATCTCCACATCCTGTTTCTTAACAGCATCTAGATATCCACAAGTAATTTTGCCTTGGTATCTTAGTCATGGTTAATGCACCCAACTGAAAATTAACAGGCTTGAGTCCACATCAAAGTGAATGATTTTTTTTCTCTGTGGAAAATGTGCTATTGCATATATAAGTGGGTAACTCTGTCAATGTTTTTGTGGCTAGTTCTCAATCCTTGAATGAGTCCTAAAACTAAAATGGATAAAATAGCATAGAATGACAAATGGGCCTAGATAAATGAAATTCTCTCAAATAGCTTTGCATACCAATTAATAAATTACGCAAGTGGTTCAATGGTTGCATATCATTATGATAAGGCTAACAGGATACATTTACCAGAGTGTACTAGTGAGGAGCAGAGAGTGCAAATGTGGTTACTGCCATACAGTCTATCTTCTAGGTTCAGATCAACTGAAGTAAGCTGATCCTTCAGATCAGGGCTAACAGAAAATTGTAAGCAAAATGAAAACTGAGGGAGTGCAACCTCATTGGCCACCTTTGAATTTAGCAGTTAGTCACTGCTGTGACCACACAGGCACTGACCATATGACTACAAAGCCAGGGCATTCTGGGAGCTAAGAAAAACAAGGATTGGAGAGAAGGCCAATGAAAAAGTGAGTGCATGGGGAGGAAGCAACCAAGGATGATGAGAGAATCTTCTGGAGGATGTTCACCAAACCTTCTGGAGATGTTCTGTTGTCTGTACCGGCAAATGAAACTTAACTTTGGAAGCATCCTAATTTCTCATCCATTAGACTCACAAAAATAAATTTAACATGCGCTTATGACTTAAAAAAAATATATATATAAACTGGTTACTCACCTGAATGATTCATAGTCATCGATGTGCAGAAGCATAGCATTCGAATTATATGTTGCGGTTACAACATGCCACTGACCATCACTGTATTTGGTTGGGCTGGAGACTGAAGAATCAGTTGAAACTTTCATCCTGCCTTGTGGCCCAAGCATCACTAGTGACCCATCGACCAAGGACAATGAAACCCCAGTTGACTGAGTAGAGTCAGTCAAATAGAACAGGAGACCATCTCCATGTGTAGTATTGAACTTGAAGTTCAACTGCAGGAAGTTCTCACTTGTCATGTTGGGCCAAATTATGAAGCCTGGGAAATTCTCCAGGAATGAAACAATGCTTGCTACCTGAGGAAATACAACAAATAAGAAGATATTAAGTATTAAATATGAAGATATATCATATAAAAAATTTATGTCCATATTATCTTGATTACAATAGGTATAACATGCCTAAAAATATCTACCATATTAAATAAGTGCTATTGAAAGAGGAGAGTTCAAAACGATTTTGAATATTAAAATCAATTGCCTATTGGAATTGGTATCAATTACCTTGTTATCTGAAATCAACTATCTCTGAACTCCAATTACAATCACCCAAATAAATAAAATTATGTTAGGTAATTCATGTCACAAAGTACTAAAAATTGACCAATAAGCTAAAAAAATAACTAAAACACTTAAAATAAAACTTGAATTAAGCATGGCAAGTTGCAACATATGATATTAAGAAATATGTGCAAAGTAAAGCACATTCTGATGAGTTCAGGCTCAGGAGTTTGATTTAAGTTATCCTGCAAACAGTAATCATTGACTTAGTTAATTATTTCATGATCATCAAGTTAGAATCTTGAAATTGTCCATTGCAAAGCAGGAAAATATTTTTAAGGAAACTACAACCAAAAACTTTCAAGAATGCTGAAATTAGATGACAATTGAACCATTCCATAATTTAACTACCAACTACGAGAATAACTAACTGTTAGTTATTCTCAACAGATTTATTTCCTTTCCTTAAGGCTGAATTTTGTAAATACAATACAGATATTTTCCCATACAACAAATAAATGTTGGCAGTAATTGACGCTGGGGTAAGGAGAAGCAACTGCAAGAGCAAAGGTTCCAGTAATGCAATTTTCAAAGCTGATACCCAAATCACAGAACACCAGGCCTCCTCTAGTGAAGCCCGGCTCACAAAGAAGAGCTCAACCCAGGGGCGTCAGAACTATTTTTGTTGGGAGGGGCCAACCTGGAAAAGGGCCCGGCTCTTAAGAAAAGGGCCCGCATTTTTGTTGGGAGGGGCCAACCTTGAAAAGGGCCTGGTTCTTAAGAAAAGGGCCCGCATTTTTTTATGGATAGGAGGGGGTAGAGACTAGAATTCCGATAAAAGTGCATATTAAGGTGGTAGAATATGCGTCAGAAGGGAAAAGGCAAGCTGAAAACAAGTGAAATTCAATTTTTATTAATGAAGTCTCATTTCTCAAGAGCCGGGGAAAATTCTGAGGGGGGGGGGGCCGAATGCCCTCCCTGCTCCCCACTTCCGACGCTGCTGGCCCAACCCTCAGTAGCATTGTATGCCCCTCACCCAGCTTGTGTGCACAGTTGCAAATGCAGCTATTTAACCATATTGATTAACATTGTTTTGAACTTATATGATTTAGATTCAAAAATGAATTCAGCTGAGAATTTTGAAATTTTACATAAAATTCTGGCATATATTGTAAAAGAGTTGTTCCAAGGAGCATCTTTATCACAAAAATTCTGAGGTGCAAGTTTCATAGGAAATGGATCTTATGAATCCTATCACTCCTTTCAGTACAGTCAATCAGAGGTATGTTAAGCATGTTATAATGCTCTCAAAGCTATTTTTACTCCATCACTGAGTTATCATCAGATATTTTGGAAGAATCCCTAGTGGTACGGTGGACCTCCTGCCTTCTTTTTCTGAATTTTAGTTTTACCAGTTTCGTTTTTTTTATAAATGAATCATAAATAACTCATTTCTTCCCTACCCTTGGTCATATCTTAGGGTAGCCCATGAAGCATGTTTAAATAATAGCAAAAATTTAAGTTCTACCATCAATACTAAACTTGCGTTCATTCTACTCAGCACGTATGTTGTTCAGCGTTTCTACCTTCGCTCCTAACTCATTTTCAAGAAATATAAAATTCAATTAAAGTATTGCGGTATGGTCTAATGTTATGACATTAATTAATTCGCATAAAACATTTTAAAATGAAGATGAAGGTGAATGTCGCACTCCTCCAGCATTGCATAGTTAAGGAGAAAACTTGGTTTAGTAAATTGACTATGAGTAACTTAAACGAATACAGTAAATACTTTGAAACTTAAAAGACATTGTGAAAATCATGGGACTTGTATTCTATCAAAATTATCTTTCATTTATTCACCTTATTCAGTTCACCTTATTATGAAAACCACTGAAGTGAAGCTACCCTCTGTGACTCTAAAAAGAAATTGAGCCATTTTTCGTCCTCAATGCAAAAACATGGTTCAAAGTATTTATTTAAAAAAGTGTTCTACCTACCTTAAACATAAGACTAAATTATCTATGTGCTGATATACTCTGTATACTTATCGCCTGTTATATTTCATGGACTTTATTTACAAAATGTGGTTTTGGTCAATATCATCATAATTAAATATTGAGTACACATCAATGTAAGGTATTGTACTTATTTTCTTGGGAGGTATAATAAGTGTAAATGAAATGTAGTAACAATAAATTAACTCCAGCTATCTACAGAAATAACTGACTTGATAGCAAGCAAAATGTTCCCCTGAAAGTTATGCAACCCACAAATACACCAATTTGCCTGGGAATGCCTAATCTGTTTAGCATGTTTTCCTTGTTACCACATTCAGATCTGGAGCATGTTTATTTATGGTAGTGAGGCATGGATAATGACAGTGGCAGAAAAGAAAAGGGTGGAAGTATTCGAAATGAGCTGCTACAGAAGAATGATGAAGATTAAATGGATCGACCGAGTAAGTAATGAGGAAGTCCTAAGAAGAGTGGGAGAGAAATCTTCTGAATACCCTAAGAAGAAAATGGAACGACTTAATCGGCCACATCATGAGACATGATGGCTTAATGAAGACAATCGTAGAGGGACAAGTGGACGGGAAGAATGGCAAAGGAAGGCCTCGTGTGAGATATATGGAACAAGTGATAAAGGATGTGAAAGAGGAGAAATACATAAATATGAAGAGATTAGCCAATAGAAGGACTCAGTGGAGATCTGCGTCAAACCAATCTGAGGATTGATAACCAATGATGATAACCACATACAGAATGTCATGTCCTTAAAAAACTTGCTAATGAGAGCCCACTTTCTTACTAATTCCACTTTTGTGAGTTCTTCCCTCACTTCTGGGAATCAAATTTGTTTACGGTAAAACACTAGATATGCTCATATTGATGATAGAGTTACCTTTAAAAATTACTAACTCTCAGTCTAATAAGAGGTTTCCATTTCCGATTGGAACATTTTGTGATATGCAGCAATTACAACTGTTGAAAAGTCAGAACACAAAAATGTAGTTGACCATTGAATCACCCAGAGATGGACTGCCAAACGGATGGAGAGTGAGTTTTCCAACTGGCCAATCACTGAGGAAAGGGTCTGGTGCCGTACTGACTTGATTTGCAAGGGATAGAAAACATAACTGCTAATTTCATCACTCCTAAGGAGTTCATTAAATGGGTGTAATGTGTCTCCCATGCAGCAGAGAACACTGGAGAAAATTCCAAATGATGTAAATCAGCTGGAGCAAAAGGGCTAATGTTATCACAGTGGGATTAACGGGCACTTCTTTAGGGCTTCCTATTGCCTGGGAAATACATTGTATCTTTTACTTTCACTCAGGATATCCCAGATTTTCTTACAGCTGCTGATCTCCCTCTTCAACAGATAGCACAGTTTCTTTCCCCAATTTACTCAGGTGCATGTTTTTTTATTAGTTAAAAAAAATTGTAAAGGGAGCTGTGAATTCCTTGAACACCATTTTTGAAATCAACCTCGCTTATTTCATAGCCTTGACAGTCTTTTCAAGTTGATATGAGTATTTCACGAAGTCCGTTTCTTGTCATCTTCACGCAGGTTCTCAATAATCAGTTATCACTCAGTAGGTATAATCAAAATCGCATTTTGCTCAACAGAAACTAATACATTCATTACTTTAAATGATTTTTACAAATATAATAATAATAAATGATGCTTTTGAGGAAATATATGCTTCATCAATTAGTACTGATAGATGATATGAAACAAATTCACATACCAAATGGCACATTAATTTTTTCCAAGGTAAAGCTTTTTTATCTGCTGAGCGGCAAACATATTGCAATAACTTAAATGAGAAGACTTCAATCAATCTCACTGATTATGGATACCATATATTACATCACTCCTTACACTGGAGGCATTTTAAAATTGTGTCATGAAACAAATTAGGATGTTGGTCAATGCTAGTATCATTGATCTTAAAAATTCAATCTCTTCCCACTCTAAAAAGTGTGAGTTGTTTGTGGATTCGGTCACTCACCTTTACAGGGCACCCTGGAGTCACCCCTAAAGCCTCCAAGTTTTGGCTGAGGTCAACAGGAGTGCCATCCAAGTGAACTTGATCGATGCAGCCATCAAAATCTCTGTTGGTAACACTGATAAAGTGATGGTCACCAGGATAGCCTCCAAAGTACACAGACTCAGAAACTATCAAGTCTGTAGCACTTCCTGGGGAAGTACCCTGGTCAAGTAATTCTCCATCAACCTTAAAGATAAGAGCATATATGTTTTAAAAATTCTAATCCTCTGCAATTAGATATAGTATTTGGTGTAAAAAAGGAATGATAAAAAGGGTAATTTTTACATATTAAAGAATCTAGATGAAATATGAAGAAAACAAAATGAAAAGTCAAGGGAAGATGTTAAATAATAAGTTTTTCCCTTACTAACATAAGGCTAATTATACATAACAGGTTGTTAATTAAATTTTGTCAATTTTTTCATGAAAAAATCTTTAACACAATTGTATTCAACAAATTATCCATAAAATAGGTAAAATAAAAATTTGTTGAGGAAATATTCAAAATTGATCTCAGAATGCACTATCTACATATTATTGCACTTATTCTATAATAAAATACTGACAAAAATGTAAAATAGAATACAGTAAGTCCTTGACTTATGTGGATCCGAGTTACACTGATCCGGAGTTACGTGGATGTTCAGTTAGGCCGGTGTTAAGGCCTACACGAACCGGCGTGGGACGCTGGAGCGAAATTCGCGCGGGACAAAATCTCTCGGCGGGATACCAGTACGCAGAAACTGACGCGAATCCCACTCTGCAGAGTGCGGACCCACAGCGAATATTATTTAGTTCGCTGCATGCCACATTTCCCTCATCCTGCGACTAGTCTAGCGAAAAATTACTGTGAGAAATGTCGACAGGAGAGTTCATTGCAGCGATTAAGAAGTATCCATTACTTAATCCGAAAATCAATGAAAATGATTAGGTCAAATACTTACATAAGCACAATTTTGAATATTATATGCAAATAGTATTTTTTTAAATTAGAAAGTATTGCTTGCTAATACTCCTTTCTCGGCATTCATCTTCTGCCAATGCGATTATGAAGAGAGCTTCATCTTTGTCAGATGACACTTCCATAGTCTTAACACTGAAGCGAAGTACTGACGCCCGTGTGCGCCCTGAAGTCCCGTGAATGTATCGCTTTGGTCCGAGGGACATTAAGTTTGCCCCCTTGGCGAATTTCGCTCCCATGTCCCGCTTTTGCACCCTGCACCAGTGTGTTCAGATCACAGATGTTCAGGCCTTATGTTTGCGTTTTCTCCGTGTTTCTGTTACCGCGACAGATACACTGGTGATGACCTGCGACTCATTGTCAAGCGTGCAAGAGTTGATACCAAACTACGGGTGTTTGGAACGCTCACTCTAGTTAAGGTCATTACATAGTTCGATAGGTGATGATTTGATAATCGTGAAGGTGAAAAAGTCTAATGTGATTACCTTTTTCCTTTTCATCATCTTTGCTGAACCCTTCCTAGGCCACTCGCGACACCGCTGAATTTTTAATCTTGTTTTTACTTTTAAGTCTGTAAGTCCGTGGACTTCACATACAACAATGCCTCTCTGCGAGACATCATATATATAAATAAATGCACGTCAAACATTAACACACAGCAACCACAATCAATACACATTCACACCGGTAGGTGAAAGAAAACAGACTGAACTTACAAACAGACAGTGCCATAAGCAGCGTCCCGTCTGGCAGTCCTCGGTATGAGGAGTACATTGGCTATATGTTCCATTGTGACATAAACATGACATGCAGTGCTTTGAAATCCATTGTTGGTCGAAAGCCTGGCCGGGTCCATAAGAATCTATGTGTTTGATCTTTTACCAGCTGTCGCCCCGTAACTGCCGTAACTGTCACGACAACAGAAACCCGAAAAAAAAGTAAGCCTGTCACCGACTTTATGGCCATCAATGTCTTTTTTCAGTGTAGTTCGACCATCCTGCGTAAGTCGATGCGTAGTTAACTATCTACTCCATAGATGATGTCTGTTATCCATCACAACAAAAAAAGAATATGTTTTGAGTAATTATACTGGCTTCAGATTTAAATATCCAATGAAATAAAGATTGGATTCGTGTTACTCTCGGAATTGTCGTATTATGGTAACTTAACGGCTTCTCAAAAGATGGCGTTTTCTGTAATAGTCGCCGATTGCCACCAACCTCGGTAAAAGCGGCACTGCTAATGGTTCAAAAATAGATATGTAAGTTGCTGCGTTTCGACTTACGTGGACTTCGACTTAAGCGGACATTTTTGGAGCGAATTAACCATGCAAGTCGCGGACTTACTGTACTGAAAATTGATGAATGGCGGACATTTACTGACCTTGAGAGCTCCATCACTTCTTTGCCGCACGGCCTCAACAGTATGCCACTTGCCATCACTGTATGACTTCTTTGACTTGAGGGTGACAACGCCAGATCCTAAATCATACTGTGAAGAATTGTCAGAATGTTAATGTCTACCTTTGAATGAAAATTACACATTTAGGAAAAGTAAAAAATACAATTAAGAAAAAAATGTGAAAATAGAATACCTCCTTGTAGGAGAAAATTGTAACACTTTATGCAAAAAACATTTTTATTAAGTTAATGAACTGAAATACAAGCTGTTATCCACAGCTTGTATAAAAACCAGGTGGCCATAATCAAATCAGGACCCAGCAGTAAAGAAGCAAGCACAAACAAAGGAGTGAGGCAAGGCACTGTCTCCCATATTATTCAATGTCTACATCGAGAAAGCCATCCAAGAAGTCAAAGAAAAGTCTTCGGGAGTGAATATCCATGGGGAGAAAATCAGCATGCTACGATTCGTCAATGACATAGCAGTCATGGCAGAAACAGAAGGAGATTTAAAGAAAACACTAGGAAATATGGAAAGAACAATGACCAGATACCATCTGAAGATCAATAAAAAGAAAACTAAGGTATTGGTATGCAGTAGGAGAAAGGAATCCAGGACCAATGCTTAACTAGGAAAACAAAAAATCGAGGAGATGGAAGAGTTCTGTTACCTGGGAGGCCGAGAAACCAGCGATGGATGAAGTAAAAGATAAATTTCCAGTAGAATTTCCCAAGTGAAAAGGACATTTTACCAGAAGAAGATTCTGCTTACAGCTGCAAATACAAGCGTTGAAGTCAGGAAACATTTCATTAGAACATTCATCTGGAGCATTCTACTATATGGCAGCAAAGCATGGACAATAACAGCAGCAGAGAAGTCCAGGCTGGAAGCATTTGAAATGTGGTGCTACCGAAGAATGATGAAGATAAAATGGATCGATCGAGAGACAAACGAAGAAGCCTTAGAAGAGTGGGAGAGAAGAGATGCCTACTGAAAACCTTAAAACGAAGACGGGACAACTTAATAGGCCACATCTTAAGACTCAATGGCCTGATGAAGACAATTGTCGAGGGAGAAGTGAATGGGAAGAATGGAAAAGGCAGGGCTCGTATGAGGTATATGGAGCAAGTTATGAAGGATGTAAAAGAGAGGACCTACGCCAATATGAAGAGGTTGGCCGATAGAAGAATCGAGTGGAGTGATGCGTCAAACCAATCCTAGGATTGTTGACCGATGATGATGAATGAACTGAAGCAGCCATTCATTTCCAGACTTTATGTGTTCATTAAAATTTATTGGGTGCATTAATGCAAATGTCAGTTTGTACCATACTTAATACAATCCAGACTTATTTATCACAAAAATCATGATGCCAATATATTGCTTGATTGCTGCAGGGAAGAATGTAATTCAAATATGTCCAACATATCTGTCTATGCTGCACTGAAAGTTCTTGAGTAAATGTCTGAAAGGCAACTCACCATTCTAAGATTTGATTACATCCTGAATCCTGGGCAAGTTTTGAGTGAGAAGCACTTTTCAATTATTGATAGTAAAAAAAAGATGACTTTTTTAATACCCATAGTTTTATGATGGTACTAATATGCCCAAGTGGAATAATAATCTATCCAACATTACTACTCTTTTTTTTGTAAAAGTTCAGCAAATTCCAAATCATTAAATCAGATTTTGGTGGGGTCAAAGAGTATATCTCCTTTGCATCCCATGGCCATGTGAAGCAAGCCATAATTTTTTGGGCATTGCAAAGGCATGTCCAGGATAATTTCTAAGCTCAAGCAAATCCTAACTAAAAACTAAACATCATATATGCCACAAGATCAAATTACGTCGATATATACAAGGTTCAATCAAAATAAAAAATATATAAGAATAAAATTATAAATGAACACCACACATTGTGCTGAGCTGGAGATTGCTTTTAGTGATCATGGCTGCTATTCTGAATCAAACAGCAACAGCATTATACAACATAATAGTGGCAAAAGTTGCTATCTTCAAGACAATTATGACTCAGTTGCTACATATATTGCATATGCTATTCTGAATGGCAGATAATGACCGGATATATTATGGATATAATGACCGGCTGGGTCGTTATATTATTGTCCAGTCTGCAAGACCAGGCAATCTGGATAGTGTGACGTAAATGAGTTCAAATCAGTATGCTAAGCAACTTTTAGATGTTTTAAATTGTTTACTTCGAGTAGCATTATTCAGGGCAAGGGCTAGCAATGTTGAATCACTAGTTCCCATCAGATCACTGAAGTTAAGCAACATTGGGTCGGGACAGAGGCTGGATGGGTAACCCTCCTCCATACCTCTACCAGGGTGCTATTGTCCCTTGCCTGCAAGTAGCGGGCAGGTTAAATGTCAGTTGGCACAATGGATCTAAAGAGGCCTAAGTACCAGGGGGACTCCAGTAGGCAAAAAATATTTATTGTTCATTGATACCATTCACTGACTCGGACAATAAAAAAGTAAAAGTTACATTGTTTAAGATTTGTGATGATTAAATGAAGAAATGAATATGATTACTTACCCCAGATCGGAGCATAACCAATTCATTATTAACAAACTCGTATTCGTAAACCTATTACTTAATAAATGCCACATGAATATTAATAATAAAAACATTTTTCAACATAAGACCTAATCTCTGACATGATTTTTAATGCTAAAATAGCCAAGATAAATTCATATTTCCTATTAATAGCTAAAAAGTTTTAAATAAAGTAGGTATAGGCACAAAACTGGAATACATTTTACAATAAGAGTTAAGCAGTTTCATAGGTAAATGTAAGCAGGAGAGTTACTTCAGTTAACCATGTTTGCTCTGAAGATATTTTAATCTGAATGAATAAGCGAATTTTCCATGAGGGAAATAAATTACATTTGTATAATATAATGGATTAATATCAGCTGTTCCCTGGCCATGGTGGTGAAGTTGGCCGTGAATCTGTCCCAGAAAAATGTAAACATGAATATAAACATGCCTGACATTGGCTGCCAGAATTTATTTTCTGATTTTTATAGTTCTTATACCGGAAGTGGCAAGCTTTACTATTGTGACTCAGAACTGGATAATTTATAGCCCACCTTGATTCAGAATAGCATTTTGGGCTGTAATGACCTCTGGAATAGCATGATCATGAAATAGTGCCCCTAAATTCAGAATAGCAGCCTATGACATGTAAAATCATCAAAAAATACATAGTTTGCATAGAAGAATGTAATGGCAAGAATGTATTTATGTACCTGATAGATGATCCTTCCCCCTCTCATTTCAACAGACAGGAAAGAATCATCCTTCTCCACCAAGAAAAGCAAGCCATCTTTAGCAAAAGTCTTAAAGTCTAGCTGAACATCACTCCTCTGCCGCATCTGGTAACCTTCTCCATTCAGGATAGCATAGCCACTTCCATCAAAACGGAAACCTGTTTTTGGTTGTAGATTCACTAGTTTATCCCTGAAAGGAAAATCATTTCAAAATACTTTAATTCAATATGGGTAAATTTATCCAAGCAAAGGCTACATGGATTTTAGAGAGGCTGATTAAGAGTTGCAATTACAAAATACCCAAATATTTATCCATACGATTAAAAATTATGCAATAATTACATTCTCTAATTCCTTCATCATCCCTGATTATTTATTTTGCTCCTAATCTAATTCACTTATATAATGATGACACATTACCTTTACTTCTTCTCATTAACATTTCCAGAAGAAACAAATGTTTGGAATTATTTAATAATATGTAAATGTTAAGGTATAACGTAAGCAGGAATGATGTCTTTCTTCTGTCTCAATGTTTCCACACCTGAATATTTTTATTAATCATTGTAATGCATTCTAATATCTTGTTGTTCCTATGTGTTTTATCGACATCCTATCCAGAATTAAAACATTCCTTTTAAAATGGTAAATCTTAATCTGAGGCTAGTCACAAGAACTATATAAAGTGAAGAAACATGGGTTGAAAGAGGCATACCACTAATGCTGAGACATGGGTCTCTTACTTCTGACTGTAAAAACTTAGCCTGCAAATGTGGGATGACTCTGCTCCCTGTCGTCATTTTCCTGGCAACATCACTTTCAGGAAAATCTTTATATGTATTACCCATTTGTTGATTATTTCACTATTTAAAGTTTAGCTACAGTGAGATATAGTGGCATAATTGTGGGGTATATTTCATCACTATCATCTTAGTAAAATTAATTATATTATAAGAGTAAAATTAATTATATTATAAGAGCAAAATCAACTCATCACTCCTCACCAGGAAACTTTTATAATTTTTCAAATACCAAAATCCCACCTCCACTTCTCAGATTTTTTGAAAATTCTAGTATTGCCACTGGTACAGAAGACAGCTAATTTAAAAAGATGTCCTTCATTATAAAATAGGAACAATTTCCACCATATTTTTGGAGACGGTACTTCCATGGCACAGTATTTGCAAAGGAAGGCATTCTTTTTCCTTTACAAAAAACATACTCAGCATAAAAGTTATGCATAAATATTGTCAAAATAACTTGGTTCATAGAATTACAGTGAACTCTCATTAGGACATTTTCCTTGTTAGTATGTTCGTTTCCTCAAGTCCATGTCACAGTGCACGTAAATAATACTAGTTAGCACATTTTGGTTACCTCTTTAGCATGTTCAGAGGAGGACCAAACCACTTTTGTCCCAGGAAAATAATTACGGTATAGGTTGATTTGACAATGGATATCTTGCAAATGGTTTACATCAAACATTAAAAAATTGTTATTGCTTACAAAAATATTTAAATACAGATAATAAGGTAAAAAAATGTTTATGAAGCACTTAAAGGGCACCCAAAAGCCCCGAATTTTATCACAATTTTCATCTGTTTCACAAGTGTGGACTAGTCATCAAAACTATGCGAGCACCAATACTTCCTGACATTAATTGTGAGACTGGTACTTAATATTAGCCGTGGGAAGGCCAGAGGTGAAAAGAAAATTATTAATTGAAAAGCTCAACCTTCTTTGGAAAGTAGACAAAAATCCACGTACGAAGCATGCTGAAGTAGTGGCAAAAATTGAAGTTCTGCCATCAATACTACACTCGAGATCGTTCCACCTAATGCATACGTTATTTGGCATTTTTTCCCTTTGCTCCAAACTCGTTTTCAAAAATATAAAATTCAATGAAAATATTGGGGCATGGTCAAGAGTTATGACATTGATAGATTCTCATTAGGAATTTTAAATTGAAGACAAAGGGGTACATGTGCTTCCAATGTTGTATACCCATGGAGAAAACCTGGATTTGTAAATTTTCAAGAATAACTTGAACAAATTTAAGCGAATCAAGTAAAAAACTCAAAAGACATCAAGACAAAAGTACAATTCATATTCTATCAACATTCCCTTTCATTCGTGCATTTCATATTGTTATGACAACCACCAGTGATGCTGTCCTCTGCGACTCAAAAAAAATTATGCCATTTTTCATCCTCACAGCAAAAAGATGCCACAAAAGTAATCATTAAAAAAAAGTCTGTTACCTGCATCAAATGAAAGAATTAATTATCTACATGCTAATATACTCTGTATGAATATTGCTTCTACAGTTTTTGAGATATAAAGCCTTCAACTTGAGTCTTTTTGTGTGGACTGTATGTTAAAAATGTGCTCTTTGGTCATTATTGTCGTAATTAGTTATTGAGTGCGCACCAATGTAAGGTATCTTACATGTTTTCTTGAGAGGTGTAGCAATTGCAAATGAAACTTTGTTACAATAAATGAACAACAGTGATCTACGGAATGAACTAACTTGACAGTATGGATGGTATGCAACTCTCACATATGTCTTCAACTTGCCCTGAAAGGCGTAACCTGTTTAGTACATTTTCCTCCTTACCACGTTCAGAACTATGGGTCCCTACAAAAGCATGCTCACGAGAGTCCACTGTATTCATAAAAAGTACTATGATACATAGTGATAACGTCAACCAAATTATAATATGATATATCATCAAGTCTGAATATTATTCAGACTTTTTGGGTGGAGAGGATTTAACTTCTGTGTATTTGTTTAAACTATAGATCATACTTGGAGAAATGTTAAAAATGTAAACTTTCCTACAAACATATTCCCAATCGGTTCATAAGAGGAAAACTTAGGGAGGAGAGCTAACTCAAATTAAAGCCACCGAGTGTCAATGGCTAAAGTCATATCCACCAAAAACCTCTCATAACTGTCAAGTTTTGAATCTCATAACATGGGAAACCATTGCTCAAAAATAAATTTGTTCATTAACTATTTTTTTATTATCAATTAATTCTTGTATATGAATGGAGCTCATCTTACTTGATTAAGCCAGTCTTGGAGGATATTATAGAGAAATTCACAAATGGTAACTCAATTAAAATCAGTCCCTATTTTAAAACCTATCATCTGCAGTGACTTTTAGAGCATCCACTGCAATGGCGTCAACATTCTATGTTGGTTAGGGGTGAATTGCATACTGACTACAATGTATTTTGAAACATATTCAATACAAGGAATTTCATAAGAACTACCTGTGTTACCCTGAGGAAATTTATGAATCCCAAATTCATGTACCAGAATAATTCCTTTAATTAAACCGAGATTTGAAAATTCATACAAACCTTTCCTTGGCACCATCCATAATATTATCTGCATCGTTAAAATTCCAGAAGGAGACAGGAGTATCTCCAATCATCAGCTCTTCCAATTCTCCCTCAAATGCAGAATACTTGACATCAGGCTGCATTTTGAACATGGTCGGATAACTTCCAACAAACAACTTGGAAAGATTCTGATCCAAATTGAGAATTGATGATGTTCCAGGCAACACCACAGCACTCTCATGGGGTATCTCTTGGCCATCCTTGGATTCCTCGCGGATGATCAATTTCACACTTTTACCAACTCTGAAATATACATTCATGACATATAAGAAGTAATATTGCATAACAAAACTTAATGAAAAGGCATACAATACCAACCTAAATGCTAGTGGAAAATTTCTTAAACACGATGAAGTATCACCCACCCTGACCTAGGGGAACCCACATCACTTCCTCCAACTCCGACACTCAGTGCTTCTTAAAAATTGGCCAAAGACAAGAGCCATAAAAAGACCTCCAGGTTACTATCACCAACCTTCACACCTCCTCCCTTCCCCTCTCCATGGTGTGAAAATGAGAAGGGGACAGCAAACACCATGGTTGGCCCACATCGGAAAGCTAGAGCACTCATAAGATCACTTTCAACGGCAAAAGTGTTCAAAAATCTTAAGGCAGGTTTCCATCCATCTCTGATCCCTAACTGTACCATGCCACTGCCATCAAAATCATTACGTCTCCCTTTCATCTTCTCTGCCCCCTCCCCTTTTCCCACTTTCCCTTTTTTTTCTTCCCCAACACCAATGAATGTATACCTTGCCAAGACCAAAAAGAGTCATTCTTGATGATGATGTAAAGCATCAAAACCATTCATACAATAAAGTACTAATAAAGTAAAAAAGTGGAAAACTCCAAAGGATTCTTTTTCTTTTGTAATTTTCAATCATTTTAGTTATTAAATAAGGGTTTCTAAAAAATGGGTCCCACGAAACACCTATGCATTACATCAGGAACCAAAATGAGATTTCATCAAATTATGAGCCTTCTGCATATCCTTTCCAACTCACCTTAGTGTTAAAAACAGGATTTTAATTTCCATGACTCCAAGGAAAAGAACTTAGTGATTTGAGTGTGTCAAACACCAAGATATGTTGGAAGGTATGTTACGTAGAATGCTCTGACACCCAAGGTGATTTATAATCACTTATTACCTAATCTTTCTGTTTGCAGCCTCAGTTATTAAAGACTTCATGGCAAACCAAAATATTATCATAAAGGAAAAAATATAAAATAAAATGAGCACATAAACACCAAGCTCCCTCCACTGACAAAAACCAGAAGGTCAAACCAGACAGTTGATGCAAGGTCCATGCTAGAGACTTGGTACCCTTGACTAGAGTTGGGTAAATTACCGTAATTTTCAATTGAGGTAAATTACCGTGGTAAATTAAGGTAATTTTCGAAAATTACCACATTTTTTCTGGTAATTTTAAGTTTTGAGCTGTAAATCCTTATCAGAGGACTCCGAACGAAATCAAATAGCATTGAGATATAAATGCCGACGCTTATATCAAACATATCATGACGTTTCTCTATTATAACTCATTAAAAAAATTAAAACTCTTTTTTCAGAATATGAGAAATTTTAGTTCCAAAGACATACCTCGGCACAATGTGCATTTGTTATTTTACTCTGAATTAATTGGAAATAATCATGGACACAATGTAAACAAAATCATTTTAGTTTCTTAATTTATAATATTACCCATCCAATGGTTTCTTCGTGAGGAAGAAATTTTCTGAAAAGAACTTTTCTGAAAATTACTGTTTATTACGGTAATTTTCAGGGGTGTTGGTAATTTACGAAAAATACCACGGTAATTTATGAAAATTACTGCGGTAATTTACCAAGTTGCCCATCTCTACCCTTGACATGCAGCTGAACATCCATAAGAACATGGAACTCACTATTTTCTGGGGCCTTTGGGAGAATTTCTACTGAATATAACCTTAGACAAACATGTGGGTCGTGCTACATGTCTCATACCTATTATTCTTCTGATTTATGATCAATTTAATTTGCAACTAATATTAAAAATGAAAACTGCTAGTAACTCTGAGAAGTTCTATTTAGACATAAATATAGACTAATTATTGCTACAAGCAGACTACTAGAGAAACTCAAGTTGGACTGGAAGTCTTTGTAAGCAGCTTACTCAAAATCACTATGGGAATTAAAAGCCATAAAGTAAGAAAATATTGAATTAAAATGTGGGTACTTAATTAAGATAATTAGTCCATTAACAATTTTCTTCTCTGATATTAATCTGAAATAATTTCAAAGAATGTAACTTTTTAGTCACCATCAAGTTTCAATATAGTCTCGTAGAAAGCAATAATGTATTTATTATGCATTATAAGTAGAGGTCCAGGAAATAGAATTATAAAAATTCAAAAGTAGTTTTATGAATCTCAAAATTAGCGTAGTTTTATCTTTATTTTTGATTTTTCTGGCACAAATAAGATGGTAGAAAATTTTTTTAGATAATATATTTTGTAAAAGTTACCGCCTACAAATGGAATAAAAATTTGCAAGTTTTATTGAGAATTTGTCCAAAAAGTAATGAATTCATGTTGTACCATTTTATGGCCACATTTTTGCATTGTGTCATGTTATATCAATAAAGAGATATCTTGGGACCCATAATTATAAGTATGATTTTTATTTTGTCTTGTACTGATCTCATGCAAGCTATTGGCTACAGTCTGCTTTGATTACGTTTCTTATCTACTGCATTACTAATGATAATAGAAGTGGGGTTTGGAGATATTGCTCAGCTTATCAGTGCAACAAGGGATTTCTCATGCAGAGCAACAGTAATAAAGACATCTAAAAAAAGATGTAGCTAGGCAATACCCCACCAGAGTTCATATAATTGGGATGACAACAATTCTATGTATTTATAAAAGGACACCAAATGGTTTTTCTAGTTACCTTTCTATGATAGCTTGATACCAAACATCATCAGCCACATACTTATCACTTGCTATGCTTTGGGCCCCAGACCCAAGGTCTATTTTTAATATTGGGTATCCATTCTCAATTTCCAAAGCCATGAAATCATCCTGGAAAAATTAATATTATTTTTTAATAAATGAATGGGGCATTATAAACCACGAACACACTCCTTATTGTGACGTAGGTTTTGGCTTTGCTTGTTATGTTGTTAATAAAACAAAATTAAATTAGTGACCAAAATTACTCTTCAAATTTTAAGACCTTCAGCTATGACAATGTTCCTGGAACAGTTATACAGTTGCTCCCTTCGTGCAGGTCAGTGTATTTTCAAGAGTCTACAACTAGCTCAAGCAATGGGTAAAGGGCTTGATTTTCAAGATGGTAGGGTTTTAGAATGTGAGAAGTTCCCGGTGCTGAGCAAATCTATGACCTGTTTATAGGTTAGAGCTAAAAAACACATCAGAAAGAAAATAGGAGGATTGCTAATATTCAATAATAGCAACTGCATGAAAGTTATCCTTTGTAGACTCACAGAAATGAGTAAATGATGGAGACTGCACCAGGTACTGCAATTATGAAGTTATGTATCTCAGTATTTTCACCAGATTAGGTTGGAACCTGCTGACATATCAATGGTATGATTTTACCATTGAAGCAACTACAGCTTCTAGCCTTACTGAGGAAAAGCCTAAGAAAGCGCATTTGTCACATAGGAATGTGGCAAAAACCATTGATCTAAAGCAAGTTTTTCGGTCAACTTATTTACATTTTGAACACATTTCCTACAGTTTTTAAAATGTTTTATAGGAATGGGAAAAAAGTTTTAAAGTTGTTTTTGTGCTGGCTGGGAAAGGTATGAGGTGAAAGAATTAAGATAGGTACATCCAATGTCAATGAAAAATCAGATACATGAAAAAATAGCATAATCCTTGCCCCTTAACATTCAGGTTAATTTGAACTAATTTGTAGTATAAAAGTGAATCTTATGAGCTGGGAAATACAGCAGTGATTAACAAGCCTGACAATAATAAATAACATTGGCCTAAAGCAAGGAAATACAAGTTACATAAACATTTTCAATCCAAGAAGAATGAAATGAATTTGAAAACATTTTTCCTGTGGATTAGAATGATTCAATGTGCAAGGGGTTTATCAAATGAGGTTATATTTGAAGTTAGTAATAAGAGAGTAGAGAACATTAATATTCTAACCGAGTCTTTAATGAAGATGCTTTATAAAATTATTTTTTGGCAAAACAAGAAAGGTACTTCCATACTTCTTCACTTGAATATCATTTCAAACAAAGCTAACTAATGAAAATCATTAAGAAATACATTACCGATACAACTCTTCTCAGCCTCTTCTTGGTATCAATTTCATTTCCGAGGTAAAGCAGGAAACCATTTGGTTTGTCAGTTTTGAAGTATGTAGAAACTCGAGCAGAAGTACCAAGCTGTGCCAATCCATCAGGGTTCCTAAGCTCAAGCGTGGTGTTCCCATACATTTTGATACCGACTTTAATCCTAATGTTAAACAAAGAAAACAAAAATCAATATACTGACAATACAATTCACAAATTTCATCAACTAAAAATGATAATCCATTTTAAATATATACCATCTTAGATATCAGAGGGTTGTGAAACTTTTCTTCAAGAGCTCTTAATTCATGCACGCCACGACAAAGTTATTCTCACAGAAAATATTCTTCATCAATGACTCATTTGCTAATAAGCAACATTTCAGCCAACTAAAGTACAAAATCACATCACAAATAATGCTCCTATAATATAAACATAGTACAAGCTGTACACTCATATCACTGAGGGCCTATGAGCAGTGGGAAAAGGCTAAGTTTGCAGAGTTTCAGCCTCTTGTTCTAATTATTGGGTTCTATGGCTGGTCATGTCCCCAATTTATAGGCTGGGATGAAGATTAATAACAGCAAAACAAAAATACAGGAGTTGGGGGGTTACAATAACAAAGTAGGGGAGTACAATTTTGCTAGACGATTTTGTTACTCTAACAACAAAAGCAAAACGGTGTTCACCAGCTGAGGGGAGAGCTAAAAACTGGAAATTTGAGTAATGCTGTCAAAAAATGGTTACTTACGATTTTGATAGAGACGTTATAATTCTACACTTCCAATGAAAGATGATAAGGATAGATTGAAGGATTTTAAATGCAATACTGAAGATGAATGAAAAAAGTGAAATACGCAGAAAGGAGGATGAGAGATGTATATCAATGAATGATGAGGGTAGGAAGAAAGTTGATGCAGTAAATTACGTGGAGATAGAGTAGAAGGATGGATGAAAAAATTCAGAAACATAGGGTTCAAAGGTCATTACGTAGGAAAAAATACTGAGTGAGAAAGAAAATGGGCATTTATGATCGGATGAAGAGAGAGAGAAAAAGTATGCTGCTTATGAGTGATCCACAGAAGGGAGGGTTCAAAGGTATGGTATTAGTATTCATGCTAAACCTACTCAAACTGATATAACTTCTCAAACTATGATAGCACATTAAAATGGCAATTTTTTTTTTTTACATATTAACATAGATTGTATCGCAGTAACCTTCTTTCATTACCTTTGCTTCAAACAAATATATATATAACTCCATGAGTGAGCTCCATTTCCAGGGCATTTCCATTTCCAACCACGCACTCCCTTAAATAGGACTTAGGTCAAGGCAAGTAAAGGCTAGCTTTGCAAGTTAGCTTTGGAGGCTGATAGATGTGGCTTAACGAGAGCACTGTCCATAAAAATCAATGGGCTCCAGTACTCCGATGGCACAAAAGAAAGACCCAGGGTATTTGCAATTGTAACATCTGGAAATTCATGACTAAAGTAAACACCACTGATAGGAATGGGAGCAAATTACAAGTATTTCACTGTGTGTGACAAGAGGATATGAGTTGATATGAGTCAAATGAATTAGTTCATAGTGGTTTTCTAGGGCCATTTAGCCATTTGGTAATCTCAACTCATGAATATTCTACTGTATGCCCTCTCTTACAGGCAGGCCTCATTAGCCACTAAATCCTCATTAAAAGAATGGGTCAGCAAGAAACTGGCACTAAGCTAGCTGAAACACTTAGTATGACTATGAAAATACTCATAGAAAAATTCGATCATATTCCTATTGCAAATGGCCATCTGTGATAACAAAAAATTTGGCAATATCAGTGCTCCTACGACATGGTCCAAAACCCTTTCTTTACATATATTTAGCATGCTTATGAAAATCCTTACAGCTCATTCAGCGAGACCATAACTCTTGGGGTAATTTAGACTGAATATCCTTATGTTAGAACAACATGCTTGGGCAATAAGATTAGCCAAAAAGTATATTATCAAAAGGTATTTCAAATACATGTTTTACGACTCTAATTATTCATAAGAGTATTTGCATACTGTTTTGACCAGTTCAATCCACTTGGAAGAGTAATCACAGAGAACATACAGGTAACCCTCTTTTAGCACAAGATATAGGTACCTATATTCCAAAAATAGTCCCACGTTAAGCAAAAATTGAATGCTCTAAGGATCCCTGTATTTTCATTGCTATGGCTTTTCTTCTTTTCATACCCTTCAGTACTCTCTTTATCTCACAGTGAAATATTTCTGGACCCAGACAATCCATAATTGAATGCATTCTTTTCTCATCTCTATTAACACCAGTCTACCATATATATTATATTTATGCTCAAGTACTTAAATGTAATTTCTCCATCCACCCTGTAACTCTTCTGGTTCCATAAGTAATTTCCCGTCTCACTCCTAATCAATAATATCATCATTTTCTATCTTATACAGCCCAAAGCATTTTGATCTGGGGTTAGTGCATGCATTCTCTCCCTCTTGTAGTACTTTTTCTATTCCATTGAATTACATTTTCCACCACACACACTTTGACCAAAGACCTAGTTTCTCATCCTTGTTTGGTGTGCATTTTTTAGCACAACCTCTGACCCAGCTCACCATCTCATATTTCCACTCCGCTCTCTTCACCATATTCCTAATCATTTCTTCTCAATTGATAGATTCTTAATCCTTTTGTACATATCCTTCCTATCACTGTCCCGCTGTTTATACTCTTGCTTCTTAAACATTTTATATTTGCACAGTGACTTGCCTTATGAGATCTGAATGAGCCTTGATCTGTGTGAGACCAACAGGGCCAGTAATTATAGTATTATTATTATTAATTACTGTAAAGTAACTTCCACCTCTTAGTCTCCGGCTAGCATCAAGTTTCATTACTGTCATAATAGCCGGAGTCTCGAGAGGAGTCACACTATGGGTAGCCACATCCGCCACCGTCGGATAGGTGGCTACCCTGCATTAGGGTCATGGGCACAAAGCAGGTGGAGGGACCTGAGAAGAACACCCTTCTACACTGCTCCTCCAAGTACATCCACTCGTGCCCTGCACGCTGGGATGCACTTGAGATTGTCTGTCAGGGAGCTCCTGACACCATCAAGTATGCCCACCATGAGGACTACCAGTTTCACAGAGTAGACCAAGTACATATGCTGGAGTTCAAAATATATTATTATTATCACTGTCCAACTGCTTTCTTTATCCCAATTTTTAGCTCCTACTACCCTTTGTATGTGCGTAAATAAAATAACTATGAATATTTTCAAACTATTTATTTAAAAAATGACATTTAAACAATCATGCTGATATTGAAATGCCATGTTCATAGCATGCTACGTATAATCATTAGTGAGTATGCACGCATTTAAGCATATTCTCAAGCAAATAAAAGTTTCCTGAAAACTGATGATAAAAATTTTCTGTACCATTAGGTTGGCATATTATTGGAATTATTTATAACATGTTCAAGTGGTAAGTGTAGGTTTTTGTGTTAAGAATAATGAGGAGAAGAAGAGGGGGCAATTCAAGATCATTAAAAAATTTCAAACTCCTTTGAAGACAAGCAGAAATATTCAATCATGCCAGATATGTAAAGCAGACATTTGGATGGGCCATGCAGGTGTAGTATTCAGCTTCTGATTCATTAGTAACAATAAGATTATGTTGAAAGACTTGAAAATTTCATTAAACAAAACTTATATCAAATATAAATGTCCCCTTTCACTGAAAGACCAAATTTTTTTCATTGGACAGGCAATGTCATGAATATAATGTTAAATCCATGCATAATAAATTGAAAACTTATATTTCCACAGTGAATAGCAAAAACATGAAATATGAACAAATATAGTACAAAGTCTATTTTTTTCATCACGTATACACTCCACAAAGTGTCCTTTCATTCCATACAATACATAAAATATTCTGATTTATGATACACTTCATTTTCTCAAAACTGATTTAAACCATAGTGAAAATCAGTTTTTTATGTTGCATGGGTTGAGTTTACTTGATGATTTTGTAAGAAAAATGTTTCTTTGTCACCATTTAAGTTTCAAATGACAATATGATGTCACTTGTTCTGAACCTCATATGCAAGAAGAATTCAGTTCACTTACTGTGAGACAATGTTCAACTATCCAAAAACTCTGGGGAAATATCTTTTGTAGACAACTTTATAAGAATCACTCATTCTACCGCATTAATTTGATTAATGCGGTGCATTAATTAACCCATTCACATCCATAAGCGTATTCATATGCATAAAGCATGGTACTACCAGCATCATCTCACAGTCTTTTTAAGTGCTATCTATTCGATTTTTGTTGGTACAATTTAATTAATTACATATGCTCCACTTGTATTGCCATCTCGTGCTAATCTAGAAAAATAATTCCATATATACCTGTGAAAAATACCATATAAAAACCCTGTGGTGTTCATGGCAGATTTAAATTGCCAGAGGAAGGATGTGAATGGGTTACCAATGATAAAGTAGTGACTCTGACAAAATTGCAATGGAAATGATGGCAAGTGTGTATAATAATAAAAACTACAAATGTAATTTTCTCATTATATAATGCTCAATTCATATATTTTTGGCTGAAGTAAGGTTGTGACATGTACCAACCTATGCAAATTTTTGCATAACACCCTAAATTTCAGGGGCAAAAAGGAAGGCAAATGCAAGCATTAAAATAAATGTTTATAACAATGCTAAAACATTGGCAAAGAAGTAAAAACATTTCTTATTTACTGAGAAAAGTTATAATTATTTGTATAAATAGTAATAATATTATATGAACAACAAAACATAATTTTCAACAACAAAATTGAAATAATTAATTTCATGTATCTTTTTTTCACCAGGTAATTATGTTTGTTTAAAAAATTACAAATTATTTAACTGAAGAGAAATTTTTCAGTTGCTTATTACAGTACAGCATTGATTATCTGTAATAATGGAGGGGGAAGCCCAATCGCGGATAATCGAAAGTGACAGATTATCCGTTCATGATCATTTTTCAAGTAGTTTTGACCTTGGTTTCAGTACCATGCTTTCTCCTTGTCTTTTGTGCCTACTCCATTGAAGTACTCATTATTTTCATACGATTTTGTTAATTGGCCAATAGTTCATTAAATTTATTTTTCCAAAACATTTGAACAACTATTTATATTATAATAATGTCAGTCGATTACGTACATTGAATGCGCTCCATCAATCTGCGAAACGTTAAGTGGTGAATCTTAATCTCAGATGTGCAATTGGTCCCTTTTTTATATACCTACTCATGATATTTGCCTAGCAGTAACTTTTTTAGTTCATGATTGCAATACATTATGCTCGTCGCGAGTAATCTGAGGCTATGCTGATCAGAAAAATTTGCATTATATTTTTTTACCTATATCTCTCATATCAAGGTAGCTGAAGCATGACTAGGTACCTTTTGTGTGAGTGGTATGAGTCCAATGCCTACACCCCAAGCTATAGCTGACCTACGTCTCTTCGGCGGCAATAAGAGGTTCTTGGGAGTTCCGAGTTCCCTAACCCTCAGTGCTTACTCAGCCGGCTCTCAAAGTAAACAAGTGAAGGTTGCAGACAGCCCAATTCCCACACGTAGCATCATAAGTTAACATCTCAGAAATTTCTAATATGACACACTTCCTATTTAGCAGGGCTTGGAAGGATTTGGGACAAGACAAAAAAGTCATCCAAAAGAAGAAGATTTTGCTGGGATGGAACGGGATGGAATTTTGGGGTGGAGAGAAATTTTGTGACAAGATTTTCAGAATGAATAAAATGTTGGGATGAGACTGAATTAAAATCCTGGAATGAAGCAACTGTGCAGGATGGGAGGAAATGACTATAACGGGAAGAAATACGTTGTGGAGCGAGAGAAAATGACAACTTCAGGAGGCAGAAACATTTTACTTGAAAAAAGCAGCACAAAGTCCTTTTAAATTTTCACATCTATAAAGAGAAAAGGGAAAAGAGAATAACTGTTGGGACAGCTTTATATAAACAGAGGAAACATCAAGGCAACTGAAGTAGAGATGAATTTATTAGTGATTTTATTGTAAAATTTAAACAATCTGTCAGGGTAAAGAAAAACTTGATGAATACCAAAAGCAAGAAAATTATTCGAAAATAAAAAAATTGTGCCAGATGTAAAGGAACGAGCAAAACAAGAGGAAGCAAACAAAATGAAAAAATATTTCGGGACAAAATGAGACGAAAATTTTGGAATGCAAAAATTTACGGCATGAGACAAACATTTCGGGATAAAGGTTTGCTCACTTTCATTGCAAACCTTGCTATTTAACAAAAAATTCAATATTTTGAATCAATTACATTTCCAACTGAAACATATCGAGCATGAAATGGCCGCAGAAGTAATAACCACACCCGCCTGGGGCACGCAAATATTGAGCGATGATTCAGGAGATTCACCATAATACAACATTCTCATGTGAATAATTAGATTCCCTGCTGCTGGAAAACCTTTTGTGCCGGATAAAGTTAGCAATATTGAAGACTTAGACATGACCAGCCACTGCCTGCGTGAGCAAGAAGAAGTGGGAGGGGTGGGTAGGAAGGGCAGAGTAGGGGAGGGAGTGGAAGGACTTGTTGAGGGACTGATAGGATGAAGGTCCAAAGGTCAGTTAATTGAACATTTGATAATTGGTGCTCCACTGTATATTCATGCTTGTTTTAGATGCTTGCCTTCTATTTTTTTGTACCATGATGTTATATTTATTGTGCAAATCATATTCCCGCACATTTGTCATCCTTCACAAATATGTGAAAATCACTATTTACACTGTTCATAATTGATATTGTGGAAGTTTAGAATAGTACAGTGAAAAATTAATCACATTCACCGAGGTTAATTCCACATATGATGAAAGAATACAGTGATTGTTTTTGTTGATATTCAGTAAAATACAAATAATCTATGGTTCACTTTGTAATGTTAATCCTAATCCTTTGTAATGTTAATGTTGTTAATAACCACCTAGATGGGTTATTAGAATATCATATTAATTATTATAAATCATATCATCACTCCCAAAGCCATTTCTACATGCATGAACATGCATGTTTGTGACTACAAGAATTTAATTTGTGCATTACTTGCCATCCTAAATGTCATGTCATTCACCTGACTCTTTATTGGCTAATCACAAATTGCAATTACTTGACTGCCTATTTTTTCATAGAACTCATTTCTGGGTGAAGAAACTTCACCACTTCATTACAGAATCAGAAATAATATGGACGGGTGAAGTTTTATTTATGGTTATGTCCATCACCAGTGATGGATATCACCTAAGTTACAGAATATGGCCTCAGGATCATTTCTTTATCTTCTCTATTGAAGCTCTATATCATTTTAGAAACCATGGAAGTACTTTTCTCACATTTTTGTACAAATTACAATTAAATCTGATATTTTGGGATATGTTACCTAACCAGCCATGGTAACTTAGCATATGTGCCCAAAACAAGTATAGGTCATCCACTTGGCAAGTTGAAGAAGTTATTAATTCTCTCTTTTGGCTGAACCAGTAGGTACATAGGATCTGAAGATTCTTGAATCTCACCTTCTTACTCACAATAATAACTGATTTCATTGATTCCAGAATCCCATGCCACTTGAGATGAGAATAGAGTCCAAATCTTGGCCAGGCAGTTGGCAGAGCTTCCGTTTAAACTCTTGTGGTGTCAATATTTGGTATGAATTCATTATGACGAATTACTTGCAGTATTTTTCATGATTGCGGCTCCTTCAGGAGATTATTTTATGACATACACATATCTTTGTTCATGTTGTCGCAGTAGGTGTTCAGTATTGGCAGGCATTATTGGATATATGCCTGCTAGACACTAGACACTAGCATGTGAAGTAAGTAAGATGTGCACTTTCAAAATGCCCTCATATTTTCAAGAGATTTAAAGCCAAGATTGTTTACCTAGTGCATTTGAAGTGATGAATAATGAAGTAAAAATCATAAAATATGGCTTTATCCTCTAGTCCAAATTATATTTCATTAGAAGCATATATTAATTGATTTCTTTCAGGGACCAATTTAAAATCTCAGTGAAAATACCTACTTTTCATTCAATAATTCATACAAATATATGCATTCAGTTTGACCTCCAACCTACGATACATGGAAGATCACATTTATTTATTATAAGTATTCAACCTAATAAGAATCCCTTCCAAAATTGTCCCTACAATAATCAGGATACAAAGCTCATTACTTGGTCCCTTAAACCCAGAAAAGAGAAAAAATATGATGATGGTTGATGGTGAGAAAATGAATTGATGAAAATATCTTAGGGTTGTCAATATAAGGTTTCCTTATAGGGACCTAATTATGGATCTTGGAAATGACTCACTCCATTATATTTATTGAAATGCCTGCAGTGAAAGTTAGTACTCATCAGAATAAAGATCAACTTGAGAAAATGAAAATTATTGCAGGAATATGATTTTTCTGAAAATGGATGCAAACGAAAAAACAGCATGGAGTGATATCCTTTGAAATAGTAAATCTCAAATGTAAATTTCAGAAAAACACTATGCTAAAACCTAAATGATGAATTAATGACAATTAAAAATTATAGAACTGCTTAAAAATATGGGGAAGCCATGAACTGATGCTAAATGTTTCACATAAAATTAAAACAAAATCTTTTAAATCATTTGCTTGATCATAATACTTTATTCTCTAACTGCACCCACAATTTGGCAAGGGAACCAAGGAAGCCATGGACACATAAACAGATTCTTCAATACAAATAGCATATTCTGAGTAGCATACAAAGGGCATACTGAGCCAGGAGACTGGGATTCATATCATCTTACCTATTCACAGTATCCCTTGCAAGTGCCAATTTCTTCTCCAAGATTCTTATTTGCTCTCTCAAATCTTCATGAGCAGCTCCCACATTTGCTTGCTTTTCTCCAACTTGGCTCATTAGCTTAGTGATATCAGGAAGAAGGGTACTCACCCTTTCAGCTGAAAAGAAACAATAGTTCCATGCAACACATGAAGATAGACAAATTATGCACCAATGCAAAAAAAAAAGCTATTGGTTACAACCCCTTTTTATGTATTTTTCTTGTTAAAACATCAATTTCTCTCACCCTAGATTCATACTCACAAACAAACAGAAAAATTCCACAGCAGTCACATTCATCACATTCCCAGACAGCACAGCCACTAGGGTATAAAAATTGTAAATCCCTTGTACAGTTACAAATTGTATAGTTTTCGTAAGAACTTTTGTAATACAATTGTATTACAGGACATTTCATACAAAGCAATCGTAATACTATTGTATTACAGCATCAAAAATACAAGGAATATACAAATTTGTAAAACCAATGTATTACAATTGTAACACGGAAAATAGTACAAACATCATATGCACGCGCATATGAAGATGCCTGTGTGGCCAATGGTAATTTGATTGTAAAACAGCAAGAATATACAATTCGTAAAATTTTTGTATTAGTTTGTAATACAGAAATTAATACAAAAATATTGTTCGCGCGCATGCAAAGGCTTGGTGTGTTTCTTTAGCACAGGACGCCACTTAGTATCGCCAATTTATTATGTTTGTTTATTGTGTGGTTTTTGTTGTTTATTTTGAATCTGCCGACCCAACGTTAGCAAGCTTTAAATCGTGTGCGTACTTAAGTCCTAAATGAGCTATACTGTTTGTGAGTAGTAATGGCAAGTGTAAATGCTTTTCAACATAATTGTTATGATTTAGATCTTGGTAAGAGTGTGATGTATTTTTCCTTAATGCCTCTGTGTGTATATGCATTAAAATTATTATAATAATTTTAATTGCCTTGATTTGGGGAGCATGGTTGGCTACAAGTTAAGTCATGGTTTATTGGGCCTGGTGACACAATGTATGAACTCGTGTGATTCCATGTTCGTATGGATGGATGAAATTATAACTGGTTCTTTGTTTACTTCTCACGCCTTCACTCCTACATGGGATAACTGAATTCATGCATCTTTATACCGTATTTACTCGTGTAAGCTGCGCCCTCGTGTAAGCCGCGCCCTCGTGTATCCCGCGCACCCCTATTTTCGGGAAGGCTCGTGAGGAAAAAAATTATTTGTCAGAAAATTATTTTTTTTGCTCTTGAATCTGCATCATTTTGTAATAACATGAATGCACGTTCTTTAAGAGAAATGCTGTGCCTATATTACATGTACGTCTTTCTCATTAATTGATTTAATTACGTGTTAATATCGTAACGATTGTCATCGCGTCGTGCATCGATGCACGGCCTCCACGGCCTCTTTTACTGTGCATCTTTTTCTCGTAACATCTCACAGTTACATACGACACATCATCCTACTATAAAAATGGCATCTTTTCAAAATAACATCTAACTGGAATAATTGCAGAAATATGTACAATTTCAACCCGTGATTACTTTATTATTACGGAAATCCGTTGGCATATCAACAAATAAAAGCAGAACGCCATCCGTACCATAGCGGTGGTCTCGTCTGCTCTCTGCGCAGTAGCTGTGGACTTGGATGATTTAACAACACCGGAAAGTCTTGGGAACACACGGAAACAACTAAGCTCAATTTAATAACAATTATAATTCTTGTAAAACTAAAGAAAAACATATTCGCGGAAATAGAATCGTAAATCACTAATGAATATTCATATCATAATAGTTCCCATTTTTAGTTTTCGTCACTGCTAGATTCAGATACACCATATTTCCTTCCTGCAGCTCGATTTTCTACTTTTTCGGCATCGCTTATAATATGTTGTTTTGTACTCACGGGAAACGATCGCAATTTCACATGAGAATTCATTTTTAGGGTGATAATTGCAAATTATTTTATAATGCTAAATGATCGATTCGAACTCGTTGACTACACTCACGCACGGATAGTAAGAAGGTATAATCTCTCAGCATACGACTCTTGCCACTATGTAACAAATTCTTTGTCGTGTCTTTGCAATGTAGCTTTAATGTTTACACAAAAGGAGCTATCTATTGCGTAAAAATGTTGCTACAGATACGTGATACTGAAACAAACTCCGCTTACGACTTTGAAAAGACATAAAGATGCCGCCCCCCTTGTGGCAGCTTACAGGATACAATGTAGATTTAAATACATATCAGTGCTACAAAGTGTTGTCCTAAGTACGATCTATACACGATAAATCTATTAATTTGTCAAGTGGTGTTTCGGATCTAGCGTTTCTTCGGATCTAGCATTTTCAAGTACCGTCGTACGCTCAGACTTTTGGATTTTTATTACAAATTACTTCGAAATTTCAGAATACTTTACATTGTACGATTTACTACTAGACCATACTTACCAATTAACGTCGATATGTTTACAGAATGCGAAACTTAGGAGAAAAAAACAACAGGAATTTGAGGAAAAATAGTGCGCGGTTTATACGAAAATCTGGAGGATTCGTGTAAGCCGCGCACCCCTATTTTTTTACCGGTGTTTCGGGAAAAAAGGTGCACGGCTTACACGAGTAAATACGGTAAAATGCCTGAGTTATAAAGACAAATGTTATGTGTAACACTTCACATTCTCCAGCAAGCTCGTTCAAGCTCGCAAACTTGATTATTTCGTAGATATTTTTTTAATCGATAGTTTTGTATAGGGTTGCTGTTATGCTATGTTATTTATTTGGTGGAAGTTCAAGATAATAAGAGGCATTGAGGAGATACCCATTTTGTTGTACATGACAATAACTATGTTTGACCACAGTTCTCTTTTGTAGGATATTTCAAGCCTGCCGCATGAACGGCGGTGAAATTCGAATGAATTGCCATGAGAAAAAATTTACCTGGACCGGGAATCGAACCACGAACCTTTGGCTTTTCGGGCCACTGTGCAGACCACTACGCTACCCAGGATCCTTAATTCCCATGGCAATTTTACTGAGGTTCAAGGTACTAGTTTTTTTTCAAAATCTGCACATCTGTAGTGATCTGCACAGTGGCCCGGAAAGCCAAAGGTCCGTGGTTTGATTCCTAGTCCAGGTGAATTTTTTCTCATGGCAATTCATTCGGACAGTTCTCTTTTGAATAAAAGAAATTTATTGTAACAGAGCAAATATTTTTTTACGACAAAGTCCTGCATTTCCTACTAAATGACAGGGTTAATGCAAAATAATTTTTTTGTAAAACAATTGTAATTGAGATCTAAATTTCAACAGTAATATATATATATATATATAGTTTTGTATATATATATAGTTATATATATATATATATATATATATATATATATATATATATATATATATATATATATATATATATACAAGTCTTGGGAGAAGCCACAATCGTGGAAAATAAACAATATCACAGGTGTGAAAATAAAACATAGAAACACAGAAAAAGAACACTCACACGTATAGTAGAATATTTCGGTGGTCACAGACACCTTCCTCAACAAGAAGAGGAATACAAGTGAGGAGACGGACGGTTGGAAGGAGAGAGGGAAAAGGATGGCTTGGGGGAGAGGGTGCTCGTGAGGGTAAGGGAGAGGATGGGGGAGAGGGTGGAGGGAAGGGTGGGGGAGGGTTAGTGCATCGCATTGATTCCAGGATATTTACATGCATCTAAAAGATAGATGCATGTTAGCTCAATAGTGTGCAATTTAACGGGTGGATCTGTAGGAGGGAGAGAGGAAAGAATTGAAACTTTGAAACACGAGTTGAACGAAGAATCATGTTCAGAGACATGTTTGGGGACAGGGAGAGGGAAGTGCGGAGAGGAGGGATTGCAAGAAGCGCGGTGATTATTCATGCGAATATTAAGGGGTGTGGTGCATTGGCCAATATAGAAAGCGGGGCAGAGACTACATTGAAGGTGGTAAATAACATTACTGGAAATACAGGAGGAAGATGGAAAGTGAGGGAGAGAGTTAAGAAGATGAGAGAGAGATGTGGGTGGTGCGGTGAAAATAGGGCATGTCTTGCATCTCGCGCGATTGCATGGAGTCGGGGTGGCTTTAATGCTGTGGGAGTCTTTGAGGAGAGGATTAGTACTTTTGAAAATACTGCTAAGGTTGGCTGGGCGTCTGTAGGTAACTGAAGGGCAGACAGGGAATATTTTGGAGGTGGAGCTGCTGTTGGAAAGGATGGGGAAGAGTTCCTTAAGTATAAGTTTGAGGGAATGTGAGCCAGGGAAGTAGGTAGTGCAGATGGAGGGGATGTTGTGGCGATTCGGAAGAGGAGGTTTAGGTTGATGCGGAGTTTTAAGGATTTTTTTGTTTAGAAGGGATTCTGGGTAGCCACGGCAGAGAAGAGACTTATGAAGGGTCGAAAGGAATTCATGTAGGGAGTCCGGGTTATTACAAATGCGGTGGCCGCGGATGGAGAGAGAGAAGGGAATAGAGCGTTTAGTGTGGGAGGGATGGCAGCTGCTATAGTGTAGATATTGAAGTTTATTGGTTCGGTTTTGAATTTATTGTCTGAGAGGGAAATGTTGACATCGAGGAAAGAGATGTTAGTGGTAGAGGTGGTTGAAGTGAAAGAAAGAGACGAAGAGTCATCAAGTGAAGAAATGAAAGTGTTGAGGGAATCAATGTCATGCGGCCAGAGGAGGAAAATGTCATCAATGTATCTCACCCATAGTAGGGGTTTAAGTGGGTAGTGGGGAAGAAAGTTCTTTTCAAGGAAGCCGAGATAAAGATTGGCGTACGAGGGGCTGAACCTACTTCCCATGGCACAACCTTTGGTTTGAAGATAGTGTTGATTGTTGAACGAGAAGGCGTTGTGGGTGAGAATGAAGTAGGATAGGTCGAGTAGGAATTCAGTGCTAGGGACGTGGGGCGTAGGACGTTGTGATAGGTAGTGGCGGAGAGCGGAAAGGCCTTCATCATGTGGGATGGAGGTGTAGAGAGAGGTAACATCTATGGTAGCCATGATAATGGGTTGGTTGGGGGGAAGGGTGATGGAGTTCAATATGGAGAGAAAATGATAGGTGTCACGGACGTATGAGGGTAGGGACTGGACATGAGGTTGGAGATAGTAGTCCACGAAGGCAGAAATGCGTTCCGTGGGCGAGTTGCACGAGGAAACAATTGGGCGGCCAGGATTGTTCTCCTTGTGAATTTTAGGAAGGAGGTAAAAGTGAGGGGTGCGAGGATGTATATATATATATATATATATATATATATATATATATATATAATATATATACATACATATATATATATATATATATATATATATATATATATATATATATATATATATATATATATATATATATATATATATGTATATATATGTCATGGAAAATACATGACTTTTCCATATATATATATATATATATATATATATGGAAAAGTCATGTATTTTCCATGCATATTATACATATGCATAAATTCAATGAAATACATATGGACAAATACAATGTATGTTATTCATTAAGATTCGTTGCCGAGTCAATTTCATGTATAGCAGTACCATTTCTATCACGTTAAATCCTGTACACTGCCAATAGGTTCTCAGTGTATCTTCTGAATCAATATAAGTCTAATTTATCCCGCCTAGCATGAAGAGACTATCAATCATGTATATGTATATTGGTCATACTTATTTTTATCCATGAAACGGATATCGGGGAAACATTACAAGGGCAGAAATCACTACAGTATTAGTCTTTTAAAGTTACTAATTGCATGTACATTGATGCCAATGTAGAGTCCTATATAAGCAGCCGTTTTATGGCTTCATCGTCAATAAGGTGGCATCATTCAGTAGATACACAAACACAGGCAGGAATAACAGTGTTATCGTGCAGTGTGTAGGCGAACTATTGACTACTGAGATAAGTTGGTATAAGTATTCTCTATCGAAGTATAAATATTACCTGAACCATCTGTAATTTTTTTAAAACTACATTTATAGCACTAACCTTTTAGCACCACCTGGAAATGATTCTATAACCAAACAAAAACGCTGTTGTGAGCCATTAATTAATGTTTTTGTTCTTGGTTTTTACAATAATTAACGAGTCTGAACACGTGTACAGCACACGTTGAAAACAGCAAAAACGCATTTAAATCGAATTTATATAGTCTCGATTTCGTTTTTAGGCATTCAACTGTCAATTTGTAAATTTCATGTATTTGGATCTAAATTACAAACATATTACAATTTGTAAAACCCTTGTATTTTGCCTCTGTAATACAACTGTAATACAATGGTATTAGAGGACATTTGACACTGTATTACAGCTGTAATACAATTGTAATACAAATAGCCCTTTTTGTAATATGATTGTAATACAACTGTAATACAGTAGTAATACCAAATCTGTGCTGCCTGGGTTAATGCCATACTGGATAGTATATTGAATGAGTCATTTCAAATTATTTGCATGGCCTAAAATTACATTTGAAAGAGATATAAACTGGATCAAGACCAGCTAACATAATCGAAAGCTTTGCCAACATAAATGAAAGATCTCACCCTTATCTACATTTAAGGACCATTAATCCAGATTCATACAACTTTCAGTGATACCAAGATACCAAGCGACAGGTACCAAGCCATCTGACAAAACTGTAAATCAACAAATATGCTATACTGTGAGGCTTTATCCTAGAAGCGTTATGGTTTTTATAAGTAGTTATAGAGTAACTTATAATAAGGTAATTGACACATAAATTTCTCAACACTAATGTGCAATCTCTTAGTACTTGTTTGATTGTGGAGTTATAAGAATGCTCTTATCTGTAAAATTGGGAACTAACCACAACAAAATTATTGGCATCAGGAGCAATGGAAACTCACCTTGATTCTGTACATGGGAAATATCTTTACGTGCATTATCTATTAATTTGGGAATCTGCTTGGCCTCCTTCAAGTCTTCAGGCACACTGAGAGCAATCGTCGAAATCTTTGAGAGTGCATCTTTAGCAAGCATGCCTGCCTCATCAGCCATGGTAGTAGCATTTGTAGACATTGCCTCAAATGGCTCACTTGGTATGTTTGCAAGTGCTCTGTGGACAAAAATGCATGTAAAAACCATTGTCTACAGAGGGTGAATTGTAGTAATTAATCATTATTACCTAGGTGATAAAAAATCTTATACCATCAATAACTAACATTACTTATTGAAAAAAATGAACATTAGGCAGAGAACAAAATGAAATCTATAGGCACAAGACACAAATGGGATCTTGATTTTCAATTTCACCAAAGCAATAAAACATGCAACTACAACTCTACCGTTCAGCTTCCAACTTAACCCATTGGGTTAAAGTGCCGGCGATTCACCAGTCACGTTATAAACATATTTATTGTTGTTTCTATGATGGAATTCAATGTTCTAATGCTATTCTTTTCTGATGATATGCACCACAAGTCTTTTTTATTGAGTGAAAATAAGTTTTGAAATATTAAATGTATAATTAATTTTAGTTTCCAAAAAATGAAATGATTTCCAAGTAGTAGTAGAGTTAGGTTTTTACGGTGAGTTGACGGCCATGGTCATTTGCACCATACACAGCCCAAGATATAAACACAGTAGTATTACTACTAAACACTAATCGTAGGCATATTTACGAATTGTTATTAAATATTTATTAAAACTATAAAAGGACTGGTAAAATCATATTTTGGTTATTTTTCATAGGCCTATTTCTTTGAAAAATAAAATAGCGCGGCTTAGGGGATCAGGGTCATCACCGAGAACATATTCTAGGCCTCCCCTGATGCCTAGCTTACTACGTACATCCTGATGCTTGACGCACTTTGTCAGGAGGTGTCAAACAGTGAGGGGAGAGTCGCAATCCTCACAGCATGGTGGAATTTTCTCTTCCGCGAAGAGAAAGGAGTGGATCAGGGTGCAGTGCCCTATTCACAAGCATGAGATGATGCCTTCCTCTCCGATGACCCCTGATGGAAGAGGGCCATGCCAATGCAACCAGTTTAACACACCGCAATTTATTGTTGGCTGTGTTTACCCACGCATACATCGTAGGTTTTCGCATGGAACTAGGTTATGTGCTTGTTCTGGGATGAGCAAGGCATCCCCTGCCAATATGTCTGCCCTCTCATTTCCAGTTATTCCCAAATGCCCAGGAACCCAAACGAACATGATATAAATTCCCTTCCTTTAAAAGGATAAGAGGGAAGACTAAATAATTGATGAATGACTTCCAAAATAAATTTTTCCGAAAATTAAAGTGGGTTTTAAGGGTAGAAAATCCATGGAAAATTAAGAGGCAAATGGGTTAATGCTGGACTCTGACACTTTTCTGCAGATACTGAGTATGTGCTCAAACATTCCTGACACCTAAAACAGAAGACTCTCATTATTACAAACTACATTCCTATGAAATTTCGTAATTACAAAGCAAAATCTTTGGTCTCGATCAAAGGGGAATCTAAACGTATGGTAAAAAAAAACGATATTACGAAATTTCCGATATCATGAAATTACAAACCTTAGTCCCAGTCCCAATAGAAACAAAGAAAACTACATCATGAATTTTGACACAATAAAAAACAGCATCCATGCAGGCATCCAATATGCTGCATTATAAATCATGAAGCTTTGTCACACGTGCCATGCCCAAAAACTAGAGAACTACCATGTAAACAATGAATACTTTGCATAGGCTATTTAGTTGGGTTGAGGTACAGGACACTCATTAGGTTTGTAAACTTGGAAGGGACATTGGAAGCATGAGAGTTCAAGAGGGGATGAAAGGGAAGAAACCAAAGATAAGGACTTGTCCTTTTCTTTTCACTCCTCCCCAAACTCTCATGCTTCTATTATCCCTCAGAAGGTCACTAACCCACTAACCTAACTCCTGCACTCTCCACCTGGCTAATTCTCCCTCCCCCTCCAAGTTCCCGGCCTAGTGTTGGCTCCACCCCTCCCTCCCCCAACCACTCACTTCCTTTTATCATCCCTATACTACATAGAACACAATATTGTTTATGCTAATAGACTATAGAGTGGCAGCGACCAAGGGTGTTTCCTGAGAGCTATCACAAATCCCTCTGCAAGCTGTTTCCCCTGCCAGACAAACAAAGTAAATGTATAAGAGCTTTCTTAGAGAACATCTGGAGACTTTTCAGACAGATGTTAAGGCTTAGACACAATCAACATGTACATATAATGCATAGTGTGTCTGTGAAATGCAGCAAAGATAACAGCACGTGGCATTTAGACAATGGACACAACCATGAGCTTATGAGTAGGTAAGGAGATGGGAAACTTATATATCTACACGTCTTTTGTACATGAAGAACCACCACAGCCGATAGTCTTCTGGGGGATTTCTCTGGTAGTTGGTCATTAGAAGGATAACTGCTCATGAATGTCTTAATCCACAATCTTGCTCAGTTTTGAACCTCATTTACGACCTGATTCTCTCAGCAGGAGGGGTATGGGACCAAACAGACCATATGCAATACGATAAAAAGTTATAAACCATTCAAATGGGAAATGATTTATCATCTCTGTTGTTTCACTAATCCAAACAGAGTTACAATTCTTTTTTGATAGATGTTCTACACTAAAAACTAGACTTGGGCCAATATCAATAGCGAGTATCACGTATTGGCCATTTTCCCAATACTTTGATGTTTTCGAGTATTTTTTTTTTCCGGATACTTTTATTTGAAAGTATTTGTTCGGAGAAAATCATCTAAAAACAAATAATTTCGAAATCCTGCCTTCTTCAACTGACTTACTAAATTTCTGCGTATTTGTTTACTTAGCTGTGATCTTCGTGACAGTAAAAGTGAGACAAGTGCTTAGAATTAGCTATGGGAAAGCCTGAGGTGAAAAGTTCGACCTCCTCCGAAAAGTAGACGAAAATCCAAGTACGAAGAAAGTTTGCTGAAATAGTGGCAGAAAATAAAGTTCTGCCGTCAACTCAGGTTAGTTCTGCTCAACACATACATTGTTCCACGTTTCCGTCTACGTTCCAAACTCAATTTCAAAAATATTAAATGCAAATAAAGTATTGTGGCATAGTCAAGTGTTATGACGTCAATGAATTCGCATTAGAAAATTTAAAATGAAGACAAAGTTGCTTGCGTGACTCCAATGCTGCAACTTACAGAGAAAATCCTGTTTCGTAAATTGACTAGAATAACTTAAATGAATATAACTAAATATTTGAAACTTAAAGGACGTTATGGCAAAAGTATGATTCATATTCTATCAAACTTTCCATTCATTTGTGATTTTCATATTGTTATGACAATCTCCAAAGTGACACTTGGCTCTGCGACTGTAAAAGAAAATGTGCCATTTTTCATCCTCACTGCAAACACATGCCTCAAAAGTAATTATTAAAAAAAATCTGGTACCTGTAATGAATGTAAGGCTAAATTATCTACACGCTGATATACTATCTATGAATTTTGCTTCTTCCTTTTTTGGGATATCAAGCCTCAAAGTCGAGTCTATATATACTTTTTGTGAGAATAGTACAGTTGAGCACCCTTAATCCGGGAACCCATAATCCGGGAACACCCATAATCTGGCAATTTTGCCATGACCAACTACCTGGTACTTAGTGGAAAATGCCGAAACATTTTTAACCGGAACATTGCTTCATAACCAGCCGAGATATTATAAGAATTATATTAATAACGAGATACCATTCTTAACGTTTAAACATTTTAATTTCTGGTGCTTCGTGTACACTGAAATTATTCTGGAACTTGAAGTAAACATATAAATTTGAAGACATCGCCGAGACGGACTACGACTAATTTACAGATCAGCCACTTTCAATGTCGTGCGAATTTTTGATTGATCACTAGACGTAATTTGATAAAATTATTGGTTATATTCTTATGTTTCACCCAAAACATGTCTCATCCATATAGTTGTGGCAACAGCACAAAACATTAACCATCTCAGAAAAAGTGCAAGTTTTGAAAAAGTTTGACGCCGTTGCATCAGTAAAGCGTTTGACCAAAACATACTACGTGGTATTTTCAACAATATAGCACATTAAGAAGCTGAAAGAGAAAAATCATCAAAATTTTACTGTTAAAGTACCACGAAGAAGTAGATAACAGAGAGAAAAACTATGAAAGAAGATTTAGGTGCTGATTTAGATAGCCTGGTTTCGATTGCGTCGAAGTGAAGGCCTTAGTTAGTATTTCTGGCCAAATGCTAATGGAGCTGGATAAACTATTTCAGAAATAGACGTGATCAATACAAAAGACGTAATTCAAGAAATTTCACGTGCAGGCAATAGCATTTCACCATCCGTTCTAAAACACGTGCGGTTTAAATTGTTGCCTGCTTTAAGGTGTGATATAGACGAAATAAGTGGGGATTTAAAAACTTTCATGTTTCTGAGGATGAAAATATGATGATAGAGTTTGCAAACATCATCCATAACCCTGAATTAAAGGAAATGGAATTGGTAAATTTAGACGAAAGGATAGTTAGCGGCCACTATATTCTCACCACACAACATATCATAGATGATGAAATCATTGAAATGGTAATTAATAACAATAAACTCGAGTGGGGATGAAGATGATCAGCCTGAAATTGTTGAAGGAAGACTACTATTGATGATGGTCTTTAAAGAATAATCCAGTCCGGTCGCCCGCGGCGACCTAGTGATGGGCGGCCGTACACACGACACCCACGTGTTGGCATCGCGCTGAATCAGCTGATAAATCAAGCGTGGTAGGAAATTATGTTACGCAAAGCACAGCGTAGGAAATATCAAATTTTATGCCCTTTTCCAATAACAATATGAAACTTTTACATGTTCAGCAATATGCACAATGCTTAGATTCCGTTATTTTCACTCACTGCGCAACTTCGATAATTTTAAATAATAACTTTGTGTACTAAGAAACCATTTTTTTTATAATTATTCTCAGTAACCCTTTTTAAAATAATGTTCAGTAAATGGCAAATGAATATATTTTGTTATAAATAATTGATTCTTTCCATGAGAACATCCCGGACATCAGAAATAGACTAGTTGCCATGCATGACCCATAGTCCGGCAAAATCCCTAATCCGGAATCACTTCGGTCCCGACTGTGCCGGATTAAAGATGCTCAACTGTATACACAAAGCGTGCTATTTGGTCTTACAGTCATCATTAATTATTGAGTGTGCATGAATGCAAGTTATCGCACGTATTTTTTTGGAAGGTGTAATTATTGAAAATGAAACTTTGTTACTGTAAATTAACGCCACCAATGAACTAACTTGAAGGCACGAGTATTATTCCCCTGAGAGTTATGCAACACACACATATATTCAACATAACCCAAGGAGGCCTAACCTGTTCAGCAAGTTTTCCTCATTACCATGTTCAGGATTTCGGGTCCCTACAAAAATGTGCTAGCGTGAGTCCACTGTATTTGGGTGTACTTGCAGGTTTAGAGTTTCCTGAGCAAATGTTTTCAGAGACTGGTGCTATGGTCCTGATAGAAGAACCCTCCTAACTGCTGAGCATGTTCAGCAGCTGTGTTAATAATATTTCAATGAGCAATACATTCAAATATGAGCTGCTGAGCATGTTCAGGAGCTCTTATTTCTTAATAATTTTCAGTATTTACAATGCCAGAGGGCTAAGAGTCTGAAATCTAATTCTAGCAATAATTGTAAGAGTAGCAAAATTATAGAGTTGTCACAATGTCTTTTCTCTCAATAATTAGGTACTCTTTTATAACACTTTTGATTACTGAGTTGACTTCATGAGAAGGAAAGAACTTATCAAAGTTTTTTGGAAAAATAAGTAAGGTATCGGCAAATAATACTATTGGTATCGGCCACTGGTATGGAGGTATCGGGATGTAATTGGAAAAAGTGGTATTGGTACAAGTCTACTAGAAACTAAGGTTTTTCACTTTTCCATTAAGTATTTTAAAAAACTAACAGTATTTCAATTGAGGATGATCTCCAACTACATGAAGATAGTTTAGTGGAGGGCCTGGGTTTGATTCCTGGCAGTGGTTGATTTTTCAGTGGTAAACCAGTCCCTACCTGAGTGCCTAGTGGAGGGCATTTCAGGTTCAGAACTCCGTCCGTTGGATGGGACGTTAAGGCGTGGTCTCCTTGGCACCTATTGTTAAGAGCAGGTTAATGCCAAAGCCAGGTTTCTTTCTACCTTTCCTCCATTACCTTAAACGTTGCTACCATTACCCAATTATCCATCTTTCCTAAATGGTGCAAATGACATCAGCTGTTGGTCACCTCCCCTCAATAACTAGCTGCAAGGATGACGATTGGGAGTAGGGCCTGGTGTCTAAAAAAAACATTGATACGAAGTTCGATTGTATGAACCACTGGTTTATTGGTCCCATGAACTTCATAGTAACGAGAGTCTACTGTAAATGGTGAATATACATTTACTATGTATTTCTAATACATTTAATGCATTACCATGGACCCCACAGAGTTCACATCAGTTTTCATTCAAATAACTCTCAACTATTTTCTTCATGTATTTTTATGATTATGTACTACATTCCCACACTAGAAATCGTTACCTATTTATTCATGAAGGGTTGCCCATTTCCTAAGTCTAACAAAGGTGGCCATGATTACTGGGGCCGTATTCTGTAACTTGGGTGATATCTATCACCGGTGATGGACATCACCGAAAAACTTCACCCGGTGATGAGGAGTGCTATGAAAAATTACGTGGTCTAGTAATGGTAAAATGTGATTAGAGGAAGGGTAGCGCTACCCTTCCCATACCCTCGACAGAGGGTAGCGGGTGGGTAAGTGGAGAGTAAGCGATGGAGTTCTCAGCTAGGGTAGTGGAAGGGTAGTGCTACCCTTCCCTTACCCTCCACGGAGGGTAGCGTGTGGGTAGGCGGAGGGTAAGTGACGGAGTTTCCAGCGAGGGTAGTAGAAGGGTAGCACTCCCCTTCCCTTAAGCTCCACAGAGGGTAGCGGGTGGGTAGGCGGAGGGTAAGCGACGGAGTTCCCAGCGAGGGTAGTGGGAGTGCCTCCCTTCCCTTACCCTCCACAGAGTGTAGAGCATGGGTTGACTGAGGGTAGCTACCCACCATGGAGGAGATTATTTTTTCCAGGGTAAAACTGTTTTATTCCTGGAAAGCTATCCTAACGGCTTCACACAAACATTTCTAACCCAATGGCTACAAGGAAGAATAGCAAATAAATAATCTTAATTATAAACCTACATATGTATTTTAATTATGAATGAGCAGCTGATTACATACATGGTTGGTAGTCTTTTTATCATACAGGCAATTTACCCAAATCAGAAAATTTAATCTTTCCTGTTATTTACCCTGTTCTGTTAAAGTTTAGAAATTATTTCCACCCTGTGAGTGCATATATGTTCATTTCAAACATTGGTATTTCACTCTTTCTGACACTCACCTGTTGATTGACTTGTCAGCTGTCTCAGCATAGTCATTAAGGTCATTAATTTGCACGATACTTTGTTTGGCTACTTCCAAACTTGGAGTCAGATGAGACTGTGCTGCATCTAGGGTTCCCCTTGCATCTTGTAACAGCTTAGAAGAACGGAGGTCAGATTCACTAGTTCGCTCCCCTAAACCTTCAGACTAACAAAAGAAAAAGTTTAATTAACAGATGCATCTGCCTACAATTGTTTTTATGGAGGTGAATAGCATGCATTGCAAATAAGGGGCTTGCTTTTTAACATCAGGATACCACTGTACTCTTTCACTTTCACTCTGTACTTTATTACAGTTTTGCCTAAACCTGGTAAACTTTTCAAATGATAATAAAGCAAGAAAAATACTTTCTGCAGAAGTTGGGGGGAAGGATCCCACAGGAGTGAAGTACAAAATTTTTGGAATTCATTGAGTTTTAGATCTCTAGCCATATGCTCAATTACACTAAAGAGTTGACTTAACCCATAACTTTAGCTAAATATGATGTCCTTTTCATCCCTTGTATAAAAACCTGGATTTTCTGTCTTACATATTAATCTTTCTTGTTCTTGTTCAAAGAAAAAGAAATTATCTGATTATGCAAGAAATTCAGATGCTCACCAATAAATAGGGCAGAGTCTTATCACTTTTGCAGGAGGTTGACCTAAGACCCTTACCGGTAAATGATACCAGCTTCTTCAACCTCACCCCATTATAACCTTTTATATTTCCACAACAAAACTAATGTTTTTAACCTACATCTCCTCCTCCTCTATCCCTCTTCCACTACCTACAACACTCAATCAAAACAATACTAACAAATACATTCATCTGTTATCATTCACAACATGCAGAGAATCAGTATCACATTGTGAGGCTCACTGAAATAAAATTGATTTTCTGGCATGGGCAGAGAAAAGATTGACCTTATTTATTTTACATATGACAAAACACAGATACAGTTGAGCACCCTTAATCCGGGAACCCCTAATCCGGGAGCACCTATAATCTGGCAATTTTGCCATGACCAACTATCTGGTACTTAGTGGAAAATGCCGAAACATTTTTAACCGGAACATTGCTTCATAACCTGCCGAGATATTATTCTTATATTAATACCGAGATACCATTCTTAACATTAATTTTTCCATTTCGAGAATCAGAATAATTTAAACATATTTATTTCTGGTACTTCGCCTACACCGGAATTATTCTGGAACTGGAAGTAAACATATACATTTAACGACATCGCCGAGACGGAATACGACTAATTTACAGATCGGCCACTTTCAATGGCGCGCGCATTTTTGATTGACCACTATACGTAATATGATAAAATTATTGGTTATATTCTTATATTTCACGCAAAACATGTCTCATCAATACAGTTGTGGCAACAGCACAAAACGTTAACCATCGCAGAAAAAGTGCAAGTTGTGAAAAAGCTTGACGCCATTGCATCAGTAAAGCGTTTTACTGAAACATACTACGCGGAATCTTCAACAATATAGCACATTAAGAAGCTGGAAGAGAAAAATCATCAAAACTTTACTGTTAAAGTGACACGAAGAAGTAGATAACAGAGAGAAAAACTATGAAAGGAGATTTAGGTGCTGATTTAGATAGCCTGGTTTCGATTGCGTCGGAGTGAAGGGCTTAGTATTTCTGGCCAAATGCTAATGGAGCAGGATAAACTGTTTTAGAAATAGACGTGATCAATCCAAAAGACGTGATTCGGGAAATTTAACGTGCAGGCAATAGCATTTCACCGTCCGTTCTAAAAACACGCGTGGTTTAAATTGTAGCCTGCTTTAAGGTTTGATATAAACGAAATAATTGGAGATTTAAAAAATGTCATGTTCCTGAGGATAAAAATATGATGATGGAGTTTGCAAACATCATCCATAACCCTGAATTAAAGGAAATGGAATTGGTACATTTAGACGAAAGGATAGTTAGCGGCCACGATATTCTCACCACACAACATATCATAGATGATGAAATCATTGAAATGGTAATTAATAACAATAAATCCGAGTGGGGATGACGATGATCAGATTGAAATTGTAGAAGGAGGACTACTATTTATGATGGTCTTTAAAGAATAATCCACTCCGGTCGCCCGCGGCGATGGGCGGCCGTACACACGACACCCACGCGTTGGCAACGTGCTGAATCAGCTGATAACAAATCGAGCGCCGTAGGAAATTATGTTACGCAAAGCACAGCATAAGAAATATAAATTTTTATACCCTTTTCCAATAACAATGTGAAACTTTTACATGTGCAGCTATATGCACAATACTTAGATTCCGTTATTTTCACTCACTCCGCAACTTCGATAATTTTAAATAATAACTTCGTGAAATAATTGACTCCTTTCAATGAAAACATCCCGGACGTCAGAAATATACCAGTTGCCATGCATGACCTATAGTCCAGCAAAATCCCTAATCCGGCATCACTTCGGTCCCGACTGTGCCGGATTAAAGATGCTCAACTGTAGTAGTATATTAGATTTAGATTACCATTTCTGTAGCATTGTTTGCTGCATTCCCAGCATCTTGAGCAGCTTGCAATGCATCAGCTATTGCCACAACTATATCCCTGTACACATTTGCTGCAGCAATTGCATTTTCAGATGTGTTACGGGTATCAGCCAATAAATCATACAAATCTGCAGCCTGTAATGGAATTAAAACACAATGTTACTATTCTTTTTAGAGAAAATTCTTCCCATACGCAGAAGAAGTAATGCGGAAATTAATTTAAAAAGTTATGCTGGGACATGTGAAGTGATGCTGAATACAGTTAACCCCTTTTAATACAAGAAATACATTCTATGGAACTATGTAATTCACGGGTGATATGTATGAGGAATAATAAATGTGGACCAATTAAACACCAAGGACAATTTAAATAACATTTCTATGAGCAACATTATGAACTAAATATTATTATACATTTTTATGACAACAATGGTATGATAACATCCATTTACAGAAATGCATGTGTAGCTGATGTAAATAAAATGAAGAAAACCACAACCATTAGTCCTTACTAATCATTGAACTGAAGAACCCTAATCACTGAATACTTACATCAGCATGGATTTCACTACAATGGGGTCATGACAGGAAGGATTAAATATCAACATCGATACCAAACAGTGCACCTCATGACATACTGCATTCTATCATTGAGAAGTCACTTGTGGCAATGATTTATCCCACTCACCAAGTAATTTGATTCAATTTACTTTGCTGTTTCACTACAGCACACGGTTTTAGAGGCATCAAAATGCTCTAATTTGCTTTGACTCCACTACATTTTGCAGATGCTTTCATTCATTATGGAATGAAAAGATTGTAACACGCCTTGAATTACTATAATCCCAATCATCCTGATACAGTAGAGGCTGAAACTTTACCCATGATGATGCTTAAAACTTGATCCCACATTCATATGGCTCAACAAAAGAGAATGAAAGAATACAAAGTTGGTTTTTATATCATAATGGATTTGTTTCACTGAGTAGGAACAATAAGATTTGAATTCTTGGACTGGTACTAATTTTCCAACCCCACACCCAATACCTATTTCATTCTCACTCACTCAGTGACGAAAACAAAGGTTGGTTTGACTTTTGAGGGCCAATGAATTCATCAATATGCTTAATGCAGATGTTATATTTATCTTCTTACTATTTCCTTACCTAATAACCAAAATTAAAGGTGGTGTGAGAGTATTTAGGGCATAATTAGTCATGCTAAAGAGGGAAATTTGGTCCTGTTGCATTAAAGAAATCTTTGAGGATCAATATCATGTTTTAGTTTATATCATGCTAAGCAAGGTACCTATATAATATTTTTAGATTTCACCTTGTGCACCCTTGATATGATAAGTCAAGAGTGTGCAATGACTACTTACCCTGGAGTCCAGCTCATCAGCATGTTTGATAGCATTTTCTGCTGGTTCCTTCACAGATTTCAGCTCGTCTTCCCTCTCCTGGATTGTGTCATTCACTTTGTTATTCTCCTCCTTCAGATCATCAACACTCTTGTCTGAGAAAATATTTAAATGTCTGAGAGAATACAAAAAGTAAAAACTGCACTGAAAACTTTACTCGTGAATAAAACTTCATCAAGTGAATTAGCTGTGATGCAGGATTGCCAATTCTCAGATATTCTTCTCAAGAGATTAATGGAACACTAGAATGCTTAAACTTTTTCCCTCCAAAACACCTAGGCCCATAAATTTGACAACAGTTTTTTCTATTTATTATTATACAATAACAAACAAACTTCTTTTGATTTTATATTTCATAAGGCAAATTCTTATTTAAATTAATTTTTTTCTTCAAATTATTCATTTCTATTTATTCACATATATATTATTGGCATATATTACATCCCCAAGAACAGCTCTAATGGTCTTTTACCTTGGTATACAGGGTGTCCAAAACCACCCGTCCACCCCCTAAAAGTTGCCAGGAAAGATTATTTTTCAGGAACTGTTGGCTCATTCATAAGTAAATGGGCTATGCTCTATCGAATGGTCATAAAATCAACTTCCGATTTACACCGGAAGTGGGCTATTCAGACCGGAGGTTCATTTTTTCAAACGGAACATGCAAATATTTTTCACAGATTCGGATTCTACGCTGAAAAATACGTAACTTACATTTTTTGATAAAATGTGATTTTTGACCTCTAATTGACCTCTAAATTTGCCAAAACCAGTACTTGGTGCTGAAACTAGGAATTTGCACGTCATGACCTAGAAATTGGATTCTGTGTTGGAAATCGTGTGATTTATTCAATAAATGATAAAAAAAACGACCGCTGCTCTACCGGTAGGAACAGAAGCGGACTTCCTACCGGAAGTGGACCATCTAGACCGGAAGTAAACTTTTTACCTCGAATTTGAAAGTTGTGAGATTGAAATTGGTACTCCTATCGTCTTAACACACCATTTTCTTCATAATAGTTAAACCTACATCTCATATCAGATAGACTATTTTAGATTTTGTAGCCAATGAGGATTCTTCGGTGCCCAGTACCGGCAATTCCAAGTATTTACCGACCCATAACTTTTAAACGTGTATTCGTGCGACCATAAGATTTTTCTGTGAAAATCTGCTGGTTGAATACGGCACCAATTGCAAAAATCAAGACGTTGGGCTTTGTCATTTTTATTGAAATATTGGACTAATTCCATTCTGTGGGGATGAAACTTATTCCCTTTCAAAATATTGTAAATGGACCTCCGAAAAATGCCAGAATCAACTTCCGTCCTTCTTAGAGCATCGTGCGGATTTAAAATCGCTGCGGCTAAAATATCTGCTGACTTTTGAACGCTAATAAACCGTTCAATTTTGCGGCCTTTATTGTTATGCGTTTGCACAATTTCAATATTTCATACTAGTTTAGAAAGTCGAGAAAAAAACTTTCCGTGAGTGAGGAAATCGGTCAGGGTAGTGTTCCACCTATAATTGTGCAGCAGCAGAGAAGGAGCCAGCTTCAAACAGAATTTGGAGCATGTCGAATGCCTCTTGATTTGAATACACCATCACCCTTCAAACAAACAGTCACTTTATGTTTCTGGATGTGGTTAAAAAGTAAACAACAGCAACAATTACAGTAAAACACACGATTTACAACGCAGAATTCAATTTCTAGGTCACGATGTGCAAATTCCTAGTTTCAACACCAAGTACCAGTTTCGGCAAATCTAGAGGTCAATTAGAGGTCAAAAATCACATTTTATCAAAAAATGTTTCCAGCAAAAGTTACGTATTTTTCAGCGTAGAATCTGAATCTGTGAAAAATATTTGCATGTTCCGTTTGAAAAAATGAACTTCTGGTCTGAATAGCCCACTTCCGGTGTAAATCAGAAGTTGATTTTATGACCATTCGATAGAGCATAGACCATTTACTTATGAATGAGCCAACAGTTTCTGAAAAATAATCTTTCCTGACAACTTTTAGGGGGTGGATGGGTGGTTTTGGACACCCTGTATAGTATAACATAACAAATTTAGATCAATAACCACATCGTTGCCAATGGTAACCAAAAACCCAAGAGGCTAAATTTGCACCAGTGACCCTGTGGTTGACTGCTGAGGAATTTATCACCCCACCTCTGAGGCTGGCTTAAGGTTGATAAACTGAGTTCAAATTCTGCAACAGATTTCCATCAAAATTGAAACTTTGTTGAATGTTGAAGGATGAATGCATAGGGCGCAAGAAATCTCCGATTCCCAATGAGCATGAGTGGCAACTACATTGGTCATCACTATATCTTCCTCTTGAAAAAGATGATCACTAGCACAGATATGTCATGCTAGCCCATTAAAAGTAATAATCAAACTTTCAAAATTCTGAAAATGGTCACTCTGGAATTTATCACACAATGTTACAGCCCTCAGCTCACAAAGCCTTGAAGTTAAAAGTTGTCAAGCTCTGAACTAACTCCTGCAGGAGTAAAGTGAAATTTCTGGGCCAGAAATTTGCTGATGATAAATAAGCAGACTACATCTTATTCTGAAGAAGACTAAAACTTATTCGTAAGTACAACTTGCTCTTACCTCTGTGCAGGGCCCTTCTTATATTTTGCATCCTGACTCAGCAAACAAAATTACCAACCAAAATAATGTAATTTGAAACCCTATCAACCAAGAGCTCATCATTCATTATCATTTTATGTTGAGCACCCATGAAATAATGATTTCTACAAAGTATAATTTTTTGCTCTGGTTCCATTTACCTACCTAAATTTAAGAAGTTAGAGTTGGCTCCAGCGAGTAAGTCATAAGATTTTTGAATGTAATCCTTTGCTTTTTCCATTAAATTCTCTGTATCTTTTGTCAGGTTGTTCACGGACATAACTTTGGGTGCAAATCTAGCATTTCTGAAATAGTAACAAACAGAAACCATTAAATATTTAAAATTCATGTTACTTTGTTATTATATCAACTGACCAAGACTTCTTAAGATATCTCTTGTCTCACCTATTTTGTAAATTAAGACGCTCAGCTTCAGCATATTTCTTCTCAGCCATTGCACTGTTATTTCTCAGATCATCTAGTTTTGAATCAAACTGTTCAATTTTATGACGAAGAGCTTCAAACTCTTTGCTCTGATTTGTCACAGGAGTAGAGAAATCCATTATACTAGCGAGAACATCATGAGATTTGTCATACTCTTCTCTGACCTCTTTTTGATGAGGGTCAAAATTAATGCCCTCAATTTCCTTGAGAATGTTCTGTGCATTCAGGAGAGCATAATCCACCTTGGGTCCTATAAAAAAGCATTATCTTGTATTTAAAAAAAAAACACATTTCTAACCTTTTGTTACTGCAAAACATTTTCTTTAAAGACTAAGTACATTATGAAATTTTCAACAATGTGAAATTTTAAGAAATGCCTTGCGCTAAAAACTAATGAATAAGCGAGTAAGAATATGCCAATAGTTCAAATTAATAATTTATGAAAAATAGAACAAAAATAAACATATAGCAATTATGATATCACATTTAATGAAACTAATCAGTTTTGACTATAGCAATGAGTTTTCCTCACCACTTCCACCTTCCAAACTGTTAGCCAAGCCGCTCACTTCGAGTACAATGGCAGTTGAACCTTCAACTGCCCTCTGGATCAATTCCTCCACCTTGAGAGCCTCCTCACGCACCTCATCTCCCTCCTCTTTTGTGTTGGTACTTCTCCCAGCAGCATACTCCGCCTTGGTAGAGTTAAAAGAAAATTAATTCATTCACCCCACTGGTTGATTCACTCAAATTTTCATGTAATATTCATGCCATCTGCCTATGACAAGAAACAATAATGATATTAGAAGCCGGAAAAGTAAGCAAGATGGAATAGCAAAAATTAAAAAAAAAAGTACTCACAGTACGGTGCAGGTTTCTTGCAGCTTCCTTAAGGTTCAAAAGGTCATTTTCAATTGGCTGCAAGTCAATTCTCATAGGATCCAATAATTGTACTTTAGGACTTAATTCTGTCACTGATTCGTTGATATATATTAACCTTTGTGTTGTAAAAAATCCTAATGCAATAGTCTGTAAGAGATATTTTCAATTACTAATTTAATATTTACACAATTTATACATAAATACTAAAAGTTTAGAGGAAAATAATAAGAGATGGAACAAATAGCAGATTTCTTGAACTCAAACATCGAATTTGAATATATATGTTAACTTGAATAATCAAATACCACCCTCAAATATGGAATACCTTGAATACTAGATTTGCAATTTATATGTTAAATGATATTCTGATAATTTATTTGATTCCCATTGAAGTAAAAATCTACAACTCAATTTGACTAAAAAATTTAATTCTGGAATGATTTAATCTAACAACAGTTTCACTGGAATTCCATTAGTTGAAATCTTTCGACCATAAATTATGTGACAAAACCAATCAAGAGACTTGTATCTTTCCCATATCCTTGCTGCACATAAATACAGTTCATCAGCACTCCAACTATTGCACTGTATGGGCACTCAATGTTGTACATGACTGTTGTACACAATATTTGAGGTATGTGTGCGCAGTTTTTCTTTCAGCATAATTATTCAAGATCTTGAATATCAAATAACTACTCTCAAGTATTTGAGATATTTGAGGATTCACATGTAAATTTTGCACATCTCTAATAATAATATCAATAAAAAATCTTAGGATTGCTAACTTGATGATGAAATAAGGACAAAAGATGATTATAAAGTTTTGGTGACCGTTATACATTTATTAGCACAATAATATTTTGTTCCATACATTTAAGTATCCAGTTTGACTTCAAAGTAATCATGGATGAAAGAATTTCAAAGAATATTTGGCAATAAGGACAGAGGGAGGAGTTGGACAAAAGTTTGGATGGAATTATAAGAGATAGAAAGTATACAGAACTAACCCTAGTAGCACAAAAGATGCTGAGCACATGCTCACGGCATTTCCATTATGCTCAAGGAAACATTTTCGAATGTATATTGTGAGCATATGTTGAAAATGTTTTCATGTCATTTTTGGAGCCACTCATTTTATAACATGCAGTCCGCATATTTCTAGCATATGTTCGAAAAACATGCTCAAAATATTTTGATGTTACGTGCCTAACATATTTCTAGCATATGTTCATAGAACATGCTTAAAATATTTTGATGGAAATAGCTCATTGTTTATTGATAGACATGTTTATTTATACGTTTCCATAACTCTAAGTCTAACTTTGAAGTTTTGAGTTGAATTTACCAGTCCACGTTCGTGTTCAGTCTTGCTATGATAACTCATTTTACCAATATTGCCATCATCGTCGGGCTTAATTTCGTCGGTATGTCCATGGGTTTTGTACCGTTTTCTATTGATTAGACCTAAATTAATGTTAATGATAGTAAATAACTGTGTTGTATGTTCATAATTGTGCCGATGGTGTTCATTTAGCTCAACGTTCATCTCATATTTCGCGGCGTTTGGAAAGGGTATACCAACATCGCAAAGCAGAGCGGCGGCGAATTATGTTGAGAAACGAATGTGAGAAGCCAGAGTAAGCTCCTTGCTAAATTGCATTTCAAACTGTTGGTGTTCACGGCAGCTTAATTTGATAATGGGATGATCATTTTCGAGCATTCAGGAGATTCAGATACGGTGAGTAATTATTTACGTAATTGAAAATAGATTATTTTAAAGAAAATTCATCAATTTGTCATTGTTTATAATAACCCTTTCTATGGTTTTCATTGGATTCCTGTCTTGAGTATTGACGACAATTCTTTTTCTTCTTTCAGAAATGTTATATTATTACCTTACTCGGCATTTTGGAATGAGCTAACGAGGACATAATTCAACTATAGACCATTTGTGAACGTGAAAACGTCGGAATTGTTGATTAACCTTAGTGCAGTGACGAGTGTTGAAACAATTTAAAAGAACTTCCTCTCGGGAAAATGTAGTTACATTAATGAGACGAGAGTGGATTAAAAATACCTTTGGCTATTAAATACGCAGAACAAATAAAATTAAAGTTGTGTTGTTGGTGTTGTGCATTCTCGTGTGATGTGCTGTCATATTGGTTTTCTTCGAGAACATGCGTAGTATGTTGAAAGGCATGTTTTATGTGGTGCGGATCGTCAAGTGAATGAAGTAATTGAATTTAGAAGGAATACTAATAAATATTTTAATCTACAGCTGCTTCGTTTTAAAATCATTTCCCGAAAGTCCTGAAAATTAAGTGTTAATAAATGTGTGTAGGAAGCCAGTGCAGTAGCAATTATGGGCACTTCACTCCTTCACTTGTCACCCATTGAAAGGAGGATAGAAGTATAACATTACGAATAGTTGTACATTGCATCTAACTTTAAGATGAAATACGGTCGGAGCAACGATCGGAAGTCTCCTAATTCCGTCACATCTTGTGCTGAAGATATTTTATTCGGATGAAGAGAAGTCCGGAAAGATATTTAAATGGAAGAAATTCAAACTCCATTATTTAAAGTTAAAAACTGACCATAGTATACTATGGTCAGTCACTCAAAAATATACCATGTATACATGGTATATTTTAGACTGAAATACCGGTATTGGAGTTCAAATTTCTTCCATTTAATTTACTTTTCGGACTTTTCTTCCTCCGATAGAATGACCCTGAACGGTGATAGATTAAATATGCTGCATAACATAATTGAAATATGCTCAGCATGTTTTCTCAAATATGCCATGCCTGTGTTGACAACATGCTCAGCATATTTTCGAAAATGTTTTCAGCACATTTATAGCATATGATTACCCGGACATTTGTTAATGCTCAGCATATGCTAGAAACATTTTCAACATATTGAACATATTTTACGAAAATGTGCTTAGCATATTGTGAGCATTAATTGTGCTACTAGGGAAAGAACAACTTCATGTTAAAGTTAAATTGTGTAAGAAAAATTTTTCGTTCATCTAAAGTTATCCTAACCAGAAGCATGATAAATGATAATTATAAACTTACATTGAAATCCCGAGCAACAGGACCAAGGGTATCCATTAGATTTCCAGTTACATCAAGCAAGTCATGAATGCATGAATCACATTCAAAGCAACCCTGGTCATGAACCAACACCCAGCGATATGGACAGTGATCACATTTCTCCCCTATCACACCTGGTAAGCACTCACACTGACCAGTGTAAGCATTGCAGCCAACACCAACGGAATATTCAGTGTTGCAACCACAAGCTATGGAATAAATAGATGGAGTAAATGCATGCGGATGAAATAAGTTAAAGAATTCACCTATATAGTGAAATCAAAACAGCTAAGTAGGTATGAAACAGCCATGAATACTTTATACAAATATTGGTTTTTATTAACAGATGGATATAATATATGGAAAACTATATTTTCACACTCAGTCTTATGAAACACAATCATCAGGCCATACCCAAAAAGAATATGAAATGAATCAGGCAGATACTGCATAATCCTGAGAGAATCTCACATGCAATTTATAATTTTAACCCATTCAGGTAGAGAGCAGGGGATTTGCCAGCAGTTGGCCTGGCCATTACAAAATTTATCCATCTTTTTTTCCTGGCAAAAATAACTAACTTTAATATCTTGACCAAAGTTATAATTTAGAGCTTGCAATGAAAATATCATGTCATAGTTCAAAATTGATAATATGTTTTTTGTAAGTTAAATACTCTTTGGTTATCCCAATTCACCATCTAATAATTTTGTAACTATTAACATGTTCACCTTTAATCATCTAAATGGTCAACTACAATGGAAGAAAAAATACAAATATTAACTTGAAATTTTATGCCAAAACATGAGCTCAAAAAATAGTTTATCAGATGTATTGAGCTTTTAATATGACATATAATAGATGTCAAGACATCTCAATCCATCAATTCTTTACTCACAGACACATCCTGATGGACCATAGTTCCAATATCCTGGGGAGCATCGATCACAAGTACGCCCACTGACACCAGGTTGACACCTGCATTGACCAGTGAAATCATCACATTGAGCTGACTCTGAAGCCACTTGGCAATTGCAAGAGGTGCAGCCCTGGAAAATGGAAAATGTTCCCAAATTATTCCCACTTCTTCCCATTACAGAGCACTCATTCCATTAGTTCCCTCTCCTATTTTTTTACAATTATTTCATCATGTGCCTCTTGGATATAATGATGATGTTCTCCAATCTAATGATAGCATGTTTTAAGCAAATGTTTATAGACCATACTTCACATATAAGTGATCACTGTAATTGCCATAGTATAGCCCTTTGTGAAAAAACTGTTAGATTTCAACAGTTACAGTTTAAGTTCAACAGTTGCTGTTGAATTTAACAGTTGGCCCAATTTACTAATGAATATTTATACAGTAACTATTGGAAATAACTGTTGGCCCAAATTACTGTTGAAATTTTCAGCTGTTTTTTGCATAGGGAGGACACATCAGTGTATTGTTGTATACCCCATTATGTTGTCTGCTACAAGTTTGAAATGGCAGCATAACTTTTTGTTTTTCAGTTGTCCTGCTGGTCAGTGCCCCTCCGTGGGAACTTTGTACAAGTAAGTTTATTGTGCATACTTACTAGATGCTGTCCATTTTTTATTTCACCCACTAAAAGATCCCACTCAGCAGATTTTCCAAATCTAGAAAACATCATGTATAAGACCCTGTTTTATGTATCTCTTTAATGAGAAAAATTATTACTATTATCTGCATTTTCCTATTTTTTACTTGGCAAGGCTGTCCTTTTGAAAATCAAGAGGCAGCAATTTTGTACCGTCAGCACAGCAGATCAATGAAAATGTACTGTGTGTTTTCTCATGTTATCAAGTATTAGCAATAACACATTGAAAAACTTGGGAATCTACTATTTTTTTTGAGGGAACATCAAATGTCAATGGGACCTCATCCCTGTTTATTATTCGTGAAGGTACAAAATTTTGCCACGAAGGTTTAGCCAACCAAACCAATAACCAAAAGGTTTCCACTCTATAATAGTATACATTTCATGAACATCCTGATAAATTACAGTCTTCAAGGTAAATTTTGAAGTAAAAAAAAGACCTTCCCACTCTAGCCTAGTCAAAGCTAGAATGAGAGTAGATGTTCCCATGGGTGGCACTCACCCTGCAAGAGGAGAAGCCCCAGTGGTTGAGGGCACAGCGGTCACACTTCTCACCGATGACATTAGGGTGACAATCACACTCTCCTGTATAGCTGTTGCATAAGTCTGTGCCACACTCATCACAGATGCAGCCTACAAGGGACATGAGCAAATAACATGAAGTGTCATGAATGGCAGAATGATGGTGCAATGAAAATTTTCTAAGGATAAAAGGCTTTTTGGACCAGGAATTAAACCAGAAATATTTTACTTACAGAGCCAATATGGAATGAGTCCACAAAATTGACTTAACTTCCTCACTCTCTCTCTGCATATCATAACAGTCCCAAGTACATACAAATACTCTCAGTCATAAGTAGTGATGGACGGATCCAGGTTTTTTGTCGGATCCGGAACCGGATCCTTGCCTGGGTTTCGGATCTTTATCTCGGTTCCGGATCCTTAGTTTCAGACACTCGATTCTGAATGACATTCATTTTCAGAACCTAGATTTTTTTAAAATATATAAATACAGCAACAATAGAATTACCAAAAACAAGTAAATTTATTGCAGAAAAAATCAACTTTCAAATCTATGTGGATAATATTTTCCTGGAACAAGATTTACGGATGCAATAACTATATCTTATTACTTCTAATATAAAGATCAACTTCCTTATCACATACTCATCAAACAATTATATTTCTGAAACCTATACAGTTATTCTTTAGAGTGCAGTTAAAAGAAACATAAGTTCATTTTTATTAATAAAGGAATTATTTTCCAATTATTAATCAAATCCTTGAATGCTTTCATATTCTTTTTTAGAAACAAAAAAATTTTAATGCAGCCAAGAGATCCCATTTATGAAATATCTGGGAATTCCATTTTTAAGACGAAAAAATCATTATAGAATATTTCAAGCTGTTAAACTAGTAATTTTGCACTGTCTCATTAATAATAACCATTAAAATGAATCTATAGAATTTTATACTCATAAGGAGAGGTGTAACTCGGATCATGAAATGAGATTAGCCTTTTTTCATGCTACTAGAAGCAAAATTTAAAAAAGCCTCGAATTTTTTCTCCATTGGCTCGGGTTTTCAAGAAAAATGTAGAATGACATGTGGGGAGCATGTATTCTCCAAAATCAGGCAAGCCCACAATAGCAGAGTGGGGTAGTGACTGCAGGGTAATGAAGTTCGATTCTTATCGCTGTTTAAAATTTTTCTTTCAGCCACTGAATCAAAAACTTTATCATCCTTCATTTCCAACCTTTGTATGGATACTAACATTTTTGTGCTTCTATCGTTTAAACTACATTTACAAATGCGTCACTGAAAAATACATGGTAAAGTTAACGTAATGATTCCACGATTTAATTCTGCATTAAAAATTTTTTCCAATCATTTCACTAATGCCAAATTTTATTATTATATTGACTTATAAATTGACATAAAATTTCTGATAATCTACTTTTTTTAGCTACCTACTTACATCACCCTGAACACTTGCATCAGGCAGTGTTAAGAATCGAACTCGAGACCGGCAGTACACTAGCCCTCATGTTTAACAACTACGCTATCATATGTTCAAGGGAATATGGCGAATGTAGGCAACCCGCGTGACATTCGGCTTTATTTTTCTTCTCGCGCATCCGGGCCTATGAAGAAAAAAGTCACGACGAATATTTTTTTATTTTGTTTTTGTGGCACGGACAACTCTTCTTCTCATTTCGTGACCGAGTTACACAACCTCTCCTTGTCAGTTTCTACCATACGTACATTCCATTCGCGGGACGCATCGATCACGAGGCCGCGAAATTTTAAAATCTCCGTTCTGGATCTGAATTTTTACTGCCTTCGGATATGATTTCAGTAGCGAATGAAATGAAAGACCCGTGGATCCGACCCCGACCATCCTTAATTTATTAATGGTTCATTTTTAAATCTAATTTAAACAACAAAAGTATGATAAAGTGAGTATTCAGATTTAATGGTTGAAATTGAAGAGGATAACATTTTCGATGCAACGACTGAAAGAAAAAATTAAACTGCGATAGGGATCGAACTTCGCACAGTACACTAGCTCTCGTTGTACGCCTGATCCCGGCGAATGTAGGCTACCCGCGTGACATCTTACGTATTGTTTTTCTCGCGATCCCGGGATAATGGGGAAAAAAGTCATATTTCTTTATTTTGCTTCTAGTTGCACGGTAACATTTTCATCTAATTTCATGACCTGAGTTACACATCCTCTTCGTGTCAATATCTACCGCAACTACATTCCATTCACGGGGCTCTTCGATCGCTAAGGCGCGAAAATTTAAAATCTACGATCCGGATCCGATTTTACTCCGTGTCTTTGGATCCGAATCCGGAACCGAAAAAATGAGAGATCCGCGGATCTTTGGATCCGACGGATCCGATCCGGCCATCACTAGTCATAAGTACACAAGAAGAAGCTTTGTTACATAAGATTTTAAAAAATCACATACCTAGACATTTTTTACATATGTATTAAAACCTATTCTCTTTTTCTTTAGTATGATACCCTCAAAAACAATATGGTGCACGCAAAGTAATGCTGCACCCTCTTGCAATACCAAAGACCATTTATCCATGTTTTTCACTAGTCTAAACCCTTTCCTTACCAGAACACACTTCAAAATACCCTAGTGCATTGCGATTGATATGCTGCAGTAGGTATTCTTTTTTGGGGAAAATGGCATGCAAATAGGTGGCTCCCAATGCCAGATTCCCTACCAAGTTCCCTCCTTCACCATTTATTTGTTCCCTAAGGCAGGTACATGGCTATCTAATTACACAATGTTGGATTCTTTTCAACTCCTTTTGTAAAGGATGAATGAGTTTTTTTTACAATCATCATGAACAGATGGAAAATTATCCTTCAACAAAATTTGAAAGATTTTCAATGAAAAGAGTTGCTACTTATTTACCTGTCTTGGTGGTCTACTCCAATTTAATTTTTAGCTATAACCTAGAGATGGATTTTAGTGTTATTCTTTGCCTATTCATCTCTAGTATCTTGCAATTTAATTACTAGAAGATTATGATTTTATTTATCCTGAATTCTTCTGAATAGGTACCATTTCACCCTTTTTTAGACTGGCATTTTTGGATTGACATCACTTATTTTGGCAACCATTTCTTAACTTTCATCACTACAGCAGCAGTCCTAGAGTAATTTTGCAATCGAAATTATATAAATATAATGGTTGGGGGAGGCGGGGGAGGAGAGGGGTAGTGAAATTACAGTGGAAATCCACTGTAGTGAGTATGAGTTATAGCAAGAATATCATTTCTGTCATATGGTCATAATGAGTCGATTTTGCCATGATTGTCATCCTAGTTGCATAACTCATGGGCATGCATTGGTGCCAAAATTTCTTTATGAAGCATATGATTTTCAACATATTTTCTGATAGATTGTTACTAATATTCAATAGTTCACCTTCTCCATAACTAGTCACCATAAGATATGACAATAGGGATGATTAAAAATTCAAATAGGTCATAACGAGTGTGCCTTATAAGTTTGCGACTTTCGACAGCACCCATTATAGTGGACTTCTGAATTAAGGAATCACAACCCAGACAGCACATAAGCTTGCCGCAATGTTATGCCACAAAGGCTTCGGGAACCTTGGCAATGTTGCCAATGCTGCTACAATGTTGTGGGAACATTGAAAGAATAAGGTTACAATGGAAATGTTAAATTAAGGTTATGGCAAGGTTGTTTCCGCAAGCTCTCTTTTGCGCATGCGCATCAGGGCCTAAGACGGTGAGAAGTTTCATGTTAAAAATATTAGCTTTTCATAAACCTCACGTACATGAGTTCTTTGGTCATTCTTGAATGGTATTCCATCCAACAGGATCATTGTTGATGGGAAACAATTGCTAGTGAAAAACAAACCTTTGGGGAATTTCATTAAAAGTCACCTTTTTGTAACACTGTCCATATGTTGTCAGCAACAGCTACTTATTCAGAGAAAACTCGTATTTATTTCTCTCAGCATTGAAAGAATATGAATTATGTACATACCTACCGGTCAAGCTAATTTTTTCGAAGAATATTATAAGATGGGAAATATCCGTAGCATTAGTCTTTTGAAATTAGAACTCCTTAGTGAGTTGGTGCCGGCAAGGAGAGGTATATAAAGAGTCTCTTACCCTCAGACTTGTAACTTAGAGTTGCACACGTGCATAGTCAAAGGTTTGGTTCGTTAGGTTGGCAGTCTTTCATAATTTACGCAGGACATGGGGGAGAATAGCATCGTTTTATAACAACAGGTTCATGTACTTGTTGACAATCATCCATATTAGTCATTCCTAACCACATTGATGTGTACATATTTTTTCATACTTTCACCATTTCATTTTTGTTGCTGTGTGAAAGAACTAACTGAGTTAACATGAGAAGAAACAAATTAATATGATCAAGGAAGGAATAAGTACAACTTCAAACTAATTCTGAGCCATGAGTGGAAAAGTATCTTTTGCATGTTAAGTTTTGCAATGTTGAAATTGTTACAACGTGATTTGGTGGGAACTTACTGTAAGAAAGTGTGTTACAACTATGTACGTTCACAAATGAATGTTAGTACGTTTCGGGATTGAGTTCTACAACACTGATTTGAACTGCAAACTCAACACGGTATTGTACTACAACCTTGCAATAATGTTATGCCCGTAACCTTGCGGCAAGGCTACGCCCGGAACCTTGTGGCAAGGTTGGAAAACATGCATTAGTGGCCTTGCGGCAATGTTAACACAAGGTTACACCTTGCAAATTTAACCTTGCTGCAATGTTGCCATGTTATGAAACAAGGTGGTTACAATATTATAGGAAGGTTAATGTGCCATCTGGGAAACTTCCTCCACGTGCCACCATAATTATGCTCATTGGTAGACATATTTATATCACTTCTAGAACCTACACAACTAAACAAATCTCAACCAACTAACAGTTAAAACAAATGCCTGATAACATTGAATGACCATTCATGTAGAGATTACCAAATATCAACTCACATACAGGAAAAGATATTCCCTGCTATGTGGTAGGTAGATTTATAAATGATACAATGAACAGCTGCTAAAGTGAATTGTTTAAAAAATATGCTCTAAGTTCTGAATATAGTCAGTAGGTGCAACATTTCAGCTCAGTTGGTGAAAATGCTCAAATATCAAAAAAATTATTCACCATCAGAATGGACTTTAAGCCTCCATATTCACTAATAAAGAAAGCTAAGTGCAAACTGAGCTGTTTGCACTAAGCTTTCTAATAAATACATAGAAGCACTCATAAATACTTTTAAAAATGTCAGGAATGGAACTTTTTTTGTGCCACATTTTGTAAAAAAAAATACTCATCAATAATTACTAAAGAGAAGAAACATGGTAATATAGTTTGTTGGGGAGCTCCTTGTTATCGTAGGTTTCCACTAAAGTATCCCCTCCACTGCTAGAGGCTTCTTCAGGGTAGAATCTACATAATATAGTTTTTTTTGGGGAGCTCCATGTTATCGTAGGCTTCCACCAACGTATCCCCTCCGCTGCTGGAGCTCCCCAAAAGAACTATATTACCATAGACATGAACCGCAAAAGTTTTAATCAATTTATGAGAAGAAACATATTAGTTACATTTTTAATATAAAATAAATTGAGCTAGGAAGATATAGACATGGAATCATAGATAATTGGCATTAGCTATTTTATACATAGACACACACCTGACTATCTCAATTTCCTATAAGATTTTCAATTTCACTCATGCTATTCATACCAGTAACTATAATGTCTGTGTGTAAGAGAGCTATTTATTTCATAATGTATACACACTGAACTAATCCTCCAGTTTATTACAGAGACAAAAATTGAAACACTAGTTAAATATTTGAGGAAGTTTCCAGCATTACTTGGTGGAAGTGGATCATAACTTGATGAAAAACTTAGGATTTCCTCATGTATGCGGAAATACCAAGTATTTCAATAAGTCATGAACGAAAGATTATTTCTACCAAATGGACTTCTTATTGGAATTGTATTGTATTAACAGCCCTCTTGACTGATGTATTCATTGTGCAGTAGTGTTTTGCGCAGTCACGTCGCTTTGCCGGTTGTTGGCAGGCTATCGGCATGGCCAGTTGAGGTACGTCCAGTGACGTGTTAAGATGTGTATGCAGAGGGGTATAATAAAGAAGTGATTATCCACAAGGTGCGAGTTAGTTGGTTATTTTAAACCTATTTCTAAACATCTTTGTGTTTTATTCCTCCAACAACTTACTTAACTGGATTAATCTTTAGGAAAATTCTTTGACATCACTAAGCAAGTAACTTACTTTGACAATCCTTGAGATCAACAGCATCGCCATAATACCCTGGAGCGCAAAGGGCACATGCCTCCCCATGTGTGTTGTTTAAGCATTTCAAACATTCACCAGAGACTGAATCACAAGAACTAAAGTCATTAGAATCTATATTCCCAGAGCATTCACAAGGCTTGCAATAGTCCCCTGAAAATAGCCAAGATAATACACATTAATAATATGCATAGAACATTGATTAATATCCATGAAATGAGTGTAATCCATTATTTATCTGGCCTAAAGAAATATTAAGAATAAATTAAATCTACTAACCAGGCATTTCTGGTTTCCCATAGTAGCCAGCAGCACATGACTCACACCTTGGTCCATAATATCCAGGGTAGCAATCACATCGGATGTGGATTCCATCAGGACTTACATCACAGCCCACAGCAAAGCTGTAAGAAATTTAAAAAGAGATGAAATGAAGATTTGGATCTCTCACCAGGTACTTGAATGACATAATTTAGTTGTCCATGAGATATAGATAGGATGAATATTTGCCTTTTCAACAAAGAACTAAATTGACATTAACTTGACAGAAATAGAAAATTAATATTTTATTAAATTAAATTAATGAAAAACTAATGGCAGGTGATATTTACAGCAAAGAAGGTTGCAAGAGAAGTGAAAATGGAAGTCTTCATAGAGACTGAAACTGATTTGAAGCGTTGATTGAGCCACTATGATCTCCTATCCCATCACTCATTACAGCACGACACAGCATTTCCGCCCTGTTTTCCATTTCTTCCTTAGATGGATTCTGTCAAGGGGATTTACCAAAATGCCTTAGTGGTTAGCTATACAATGCTATCTCCATCAACACATTACACCTGCATCATCTGATATTGGTGAAATATGACCTTAGCTATTAGCAAATCCTAAATACAAATCCTACCTGTTCTACCACCGATATATTACCAGTGCAGTATTTCACATAGGTGCTATTTGCAGTACAGCATTTCACTATCTCTGGTGTTGGTTTGGTACAATATTAAAGAAATGTTGTTTAAAAAAGTGTTTCCACTAAGACCCTTGATTAAATTATCAAGTTAAACCACCACCTTTCATTAAATTTGAGAACTGATATTCAATTACAATTTTCATAAATAAGATTTTACATTGCTGTTGGAGGTGCCCATCTATTCACTTTCACTACAGACTGTGTGTGGTCAGGGGGATAAGAAAATGGAATTTTCATTACTTGTTGATGAATTCATTCCACTTTCATGACAATAATCACTTGGATAATGACTTTTCCAAAGTCAATGTCTGTGTCAATAAGTTAAAAAATCATGTGGATTACACAAAGTTTTATTGATGAAGAGTCTAATTGATGACCAATCATCCAGTCCATAGAAAAATGGTGTGGAATCACCAATTTAGCAACTACAGTGCTCTCCATGCCATCAGTCACTGTAATAAGTTTTGTTGTTAATTTTGCAGGATATTCTCATTAGAATGTCCAAAATATTAGAGTTTATTTCACTTAAAACCTATATCATGATCTTTATGCATCAAGTCCCTTACTTAAATCCATGATTCCATATCAAGGACAGCAATAAAAGGCTCCCCATACTCTCAAAATGTGGATTCTCTACCTAGGGCATCCTAAAATTTATCAAGCCAAAACCATGCCTACACATGATGACACTGGCTGGTTCTGAGAAAACTTTGGGCTATGGAGTTATAGCTCAGACAAAACTATTCAGTTTTTCAAGAATTAGAATTTACCCAGAGAGAGTTTTCAGTGCTTCAGTGTTTGCACTGTAACTCAAGAGTCTTTATGTTTATGGAGATCTCTACTTACTTGTTAGATGTTATCGGCAGCGGGCATGCACAGATCAAACAATCAAATGGAGTGCCATAAGTGGCATTGCCATGGAATCCTGCGACACATTTCTCACAGTGATCTCCTGTTGTGTTGTGCTTACAGTCCTGAAATGGAAATTTGTTTCCATCATTAAAATCAGAGTTGTACATATCAACAACCATTGGTAGATTTATTTTCCAAAGAAAAAATATCAGTAGATAGGGCTGTGTGAGCAGGGATTTTTTAAGTCGAGCGAGATCGAGAGAGAATTTGAAAAAAATCTTGAATCTCGAGTGAGATTTGAGCACACTGGAATTGCAGTACAGATTTTAATCTATGTAGCTACTAATTTTGTACTTACACAAATATAAGTTTAAGCTTAGGCATAATTAACCAAATTCGGTTGAGCGTAACTTTAGCATTTACTTTTGGAGATCAACATCAACGTGGAATCATTAGGATGAAGGTATCCTGTATTTATGCAATGATAGGCCTCCATCGAATTATGTATACACCCCTACTTTCACCACTAAAATTCAAAAACGTTTTTGAGTATAAATACCATCACCCAATACATAAGCATAATGGCCGCACCCCATGTTTTAACTTGGTATCTTTTTATATGCCAGGCCTATATTCACATAAATACATTTCAAATAAAATAACATTACAGGATTTCAAAATTGAGCTTGGTCTTTATTAAATTATTACAAAAATGAAAAAATCTTACACAACGTGGATTTTCAAGTTTTTATTTAAGAAACATAAGTGTAGTATTTCACCCTCAAAGATCAAGACAAAACAAATGTTCACTACCTGAGGTCATGAATTAGCTATCCACGATATGTAACTAACAAGATTAAAAGAAAAACTTTATCTAGATCTTATTAAATCATAGTAGGGCCTAGCCACCTACTGAAAACACAACCTATATTTTCAGGTTTTTATTTAAGAAACATAAGACAACTGTTTCACCCTCAAAGATAAAGACAAAGTGTATGTTCACTACCTGAGATCATGAATTAGCTATCCACGACATATAATGATCAAGATTAGAAGAAAGTAGGAGTATTAAAAGTCCGTAGAATAGTTTCTCCTTTGGGGTCGATAGAGCACTCTATTTTCTCTAGCTGCAACTTCTCAAATCATGCTTCAGTTTAGTAGCTCGCACAACAGAGTGTACAATCCATTGGTATAATCAGTCAAAATGTACGTTGGCATCGAATTTGCTAGGTCAGATTGTCAGTCATGGAAATCATGACAGGCTATGCCTAAATTAAAACATAGATAGATAGAGTAAAATTCGGTTATAACGTGCCCCACTACACCACGGGTCTCACCATGTCCCCAAAAATAATTACATTGACTATTTTCACGCTAGAAGTAGGTAACTTTTTTGCGAATTTTATCCCGACGTCCTAGCTGATGCGCCTCAACGGCGCAACTTAAAGAGATCTACGCAGTCGGCGACATGTCTAATACAGTAAAACCTCATCTCACCATATCCCCCTAAATGATTCCATGGACAATTTTTATTGCAAGTGGAAGGTTAGTCTGGCAGATTTTATCCCGAAGCGTCGCAAAGGCGCTACTTCAGGCGCTCATACCACTTATCATCAAGATCACACCAATGCAATCGGCGACATCTTATGTAATTTGATATGAAAGAAAGACAACCGCGAGAATGTGAGCACATACATTGTTTCATAACAAAATTAACTACCCAGCAAATTGAAATTGGTCATTATATCTTGTGAACTCAACCTGAAAATCAGTGGAGTGAATTATATATGCATTACTCCCGCACTGGTAGATTTCCATGTTCCTACCATGGCGCTATAATACCAAGGTAATTACATTTCTACAATCTTAGAGCATTTTTGTGGTGAACCTTGGTGGTTTCACCTCTACCTTTGGCTTAATTCATATGAATATGTACATTATGTATTAACTTTGATTTTAGGGGAAAACGATGTCTACTAAAAGGAAATTAACTTATACAATTACAGGAAAAGTTGGGCATACTCAGCAGAGTGAAACATGGTGATATGAAATGAAGTTTATTCTGGGAGTTGGGTGAGAGGCCTAAAATAGAAAAAGTACTCAATCACATCGGTGAACTGATGAATTGGCTAGAGAGACAGAGCGATTTTGATCATCTTCATCTGTCACATTTGCAAAACATTAAGACTTATGTGACAAAGAAACGCTATTAACTACCGTGGCAAAAGAAAATATCAGAATAATTTAGTAACTCCCGTTAAAGTATGGTGAGCATTTAAACCACAAAACATCATTTTCAATTGTATTCTGCAAATAAATTAGCTATAAAATTTAGTTTTATAGGTTTTCTTTACTGTTTCTCATGAAGTTTCCCTTAATAACGTGGGTTGCCGATAACGTCCCCCTTGACCCTCGTTATAACTGGATTTTCCTCTATCTTATTTTAACTTATTGGGTGTATGCTAGTGCTAGAAGTAGCCTAAATTCATACGTGCCTATTTTATGCATCATTTGTTAGTAGGCACTAGGCCTCCGATCATGAAATGGAGCAGGGACTCGGTTAGGACCTACACCGAGGCCTAGGCTCTCCTAACTACTCGAGTCTAGGCCTAAGACTAAGAGATTTCTCGACATTTTGTGGCATGACAACATGAAATTATCACGCAAAAGTAAGGGAATAAATATTAATTTACTACGTCGCATTATAAAGCAAGGCCCCATAAAATTAAGTCCACCACGATGGAGATCTCGAGACAAGCTTGAGACTCATTTTTTGAGCGTATTGAGATCAAAATCGAGCAAGATTCGAGTAGTACTTTTATCTCACTCGAATCTCAAAAAGTTGAGACTCGCACAGCCCTATCAGTAGATAATAGTGAATACAGTGAACTCTTGTAGGACGTTCCTTGATAGCATATTTTCCTTATTTGCAAGTTCAATTCCTCAGGTCTAAGTCACAGTTCATGTAAGTAATCCTGGTTTGTACAATTTGGTGACCTCTTTAGCATGTTCCGAGGAGGACCAAGCCAAATTTGTACCAGGAAAATAACCACCCTATAGGTTCATTTGACCACGGATTTCTCTCAAGAGAATTCTAGCATTAAACATTTTTTTTATTGCTTGTAATAATATTGTGATAAGTATTTTAGGATAAAAAAAAGTTTATGATGAAGTAAAAGGGCACACACAATGCGTGCCACAAGCCACGCATTATATTGCAATGTTTGCTTGTTTTATGTCCCGGACATCAAAACAGTGGGAGCACCAGAACTTTGTGGCATTGAAAGTGAGACAAGTGCTTCGAATTAGCCATAGAAAACCTTGCGGTGAAAAAAATATCAATTGAAAAGCTCAACCTCTTCTGAGAAGTAGACAAAAATCCATGTAAAAAGCATGTCTAACATAGAGGCAAAAATGAAAGATCTACTGTCAATATTAAACTTGAGTTCTCTTACATTGTTTGGCATTTTTGCCTTTGCTTCAAACTCCTTTACAAAAAATATGAAATTCAAATGAAGTATTTTGACATGTTAAGTATTGTGACATAATTGATTTTGGATAGAAATTTTAAAAAGAAGACAAATGTGACCATCGTGTCCCTCCAAGTCACATACTTATAGAGTAAACCTGGTTTTGTAAATGACTAGAATAACATAAACAATTGGAGTAAAACATCTGAAATTTCAAGAATATCATGACCAAAGTGCCACTCATATTCTTTCAAAATTCCCTTTTTTTTGTGCACTACATATTGTTATCACAAACCACCAAATTGATGCTCCCTCCGGGACTAAAAAAGTTGGAGCCATTTTTATTCTCACTGCAAAACTATACCTTGAAGTAGTTATTAGAAATTAGAATGACCATTATCTGCATAAAAGAGACTAAATTATCTACATGATGACCTGTTCTGCATGAATGTAGCTTCTCCCATTTTTGAGATATAAAGCCTCAAACTCAAGTGTAGGTATATACTTTATGCATGAACTGAATTTAAAAAACATGAGCTGTTTGGTCATTATTGTCATAATTAATCGCTGAGTGTGCATCAACATAAGGCATCATATTTATCTTCTTGGGAGGCATAATAAGTGCAAATGAAACATTTGTTACAATACATGAACAACAGCTATCTACAGAATTAACTAAATAAATGAAAAAGGTATCAGACCCACCTGAAAATTATGCAACCCACACAACTACATATTCAACTTACCCTGGAAGGCCTTATCTGTTTTGCATTTTTTCCTTATTATCACGTTTTGAAATTCGGATCCCTTCATATATGTGCTAATGAGAGTTCACTTCAGTCAATGCTACTTTTAAAAATGCCATCAGATAAACTGCCCATTAATATTATTGAATGTTATAACATAGTTCAATTCAATTCAATAAAATAGTTACAGAATGTTATAAGATAGTCTGGATAAATATGAATGATATATCATTCATGTTCATCCAGACTATCTTATGGCTAAATTTATTTCCCTGAATTAGACCTTGCAGTACTAGATTAATCCAATGATAACTTACTATGCAAACACCAGTGACAGGATCGCAGGTATCGGCATGTCCATTACACTGACATGCAATACAGAATCCACCATAAGTCCCAACTTTGGATCGGTAGTACCCAGGAGCACATTCCTCACAAGACAGGCCTTGGTAGTTAGGAGGACAACTGCACTGCTCAACAGACAGAGCCTTCCCTGCACGAGGGTTGTATTCCTTATCAGCCGTCTCCAACACTGCATGCTCCAACCTGTAATGAACAATCAATAATACATAGGTTGATCCAGGCACCACACTTTCAGGTAAAAACATAGGATCATGGGTAAAAACATGAACTCAGGCAATAAACTCCAATATATGCTGTATGCTTGCTTTTGTGCTTTACATTTTGTCATAATAATATGTATTCATTTTAAAAGAAATAGATACTTTCAATTTGGTGTTGATACCTTGAAGCTAATACGAATGCAATTGAATTGGAGGCAACAATGCCACTTGACTTACCTATGCTTGGATTCTGCACAAAAATTTTGATGTTCAACGCACATTTTTAGCACAAAATGCAAGGCCATACAAATTTAGAAAGATTTGAGTTATTCAGCCAAACAAAGTGAAACTAAATCAAATTTGGTCATAATTATATACTTATTAGACTAAAAAAGAAAGCCTTGCAATTTGATAATAATCTGATATAAAATGGTGCTCAAACAAATGCAATCAGTTAAATACCTCCTGGAATTGAACTTTATAAAAACGGAAAATAGTTTTCCTATATTTTCCCGGCGTTTATAAAAATGGAAATAGTTTCCCTGAGTCCTACTGGCTTGTAGTAACACAATGTGAATTATAGCATATCTCTGGGAAAACCAGTATCCGAGATGCATGATTAATAGAGCAAATGGAAATTTTATGCAAAGATAGCGGTGATTATCATCATAAGGTAACTCACCTGGTGTAGAGGCTGGGCTCCCAATAGGTGGCCTTTATGTATATTCCACGGAGGTTATGCAGTACCTGCATCAGTTGCTCACGTGTGGCAGAAAGGCCATTCGGCAAAATGAAATTGGTCTCCACAAGGTCCAATGAGGCATAGTAACTCTCATCTGAAGGAGGCTGTTCCAATGAGAAGTGAAGGAGATGCAAATTGGCACCATGGAGAATCACATCAGCTCCACTCACGGCACTACCTAAAATAGAGATTTTAAGCTTTGTTAAGTGTCTGGTGAATGCCTACTTCCTACTCAGCCCTTAAATATTTCTAGGGTACAATTTGGATCCATATAGGTATTATGTATGGCATACAATGCATCTTACATTAAGGGAAAGAGTTCCAAAACACTTATGCCTTATTTACATTTTCATCTTTATATTACTACCATGTAACAAATTAAGTGATAAACTTAAATCAACTGACAATTTATCCACTTTTAAGAACAAACTTAGAAGTTTTCTCCAAGATTACCTTTTTTACTCCATCCATGAGTTCTTGGAGAGTGACAGATGTTAGTATCTTTTGTTTGTGTTGGTTATTATGTCATTTGAATTGTATCTTTAGAACTTGATGTGTCCTATATTTTGTATGATTTACATAATCTCTGAGCAAATACACAATTATTACTATTACTTTTGAACTTGCTTCACAAGGCAGAGGCTATGTGACATAACTTTTTAAGCACAGAGGGTATTCATCTACAGCCACCCCTAACTTGGAACTCCCCTGTGCTAATACTTATGCTTATATTCAACACAGAATGACCATCATGCAGAAAAGGATTTAATTCTCAGTATGGTGAGATTATTTATAATGATTTTATGATTCGATTTATTATGGTTTGTAGTAAATATTTTATAGTTTTCAAATGATCAGCAAGTTATTTAACATTTTATTCCTAACATAGTAATAGGCAGGCTGATGAGTAAATTAAATAACATAAGGGCAATAACAATGAAAGAAAATTTCACCACTATAAGAAATTATCTTGTGTGAAAATTTTACCTTCAAAGGGACTTTTGTTTCAGAAAGAATTTGTTAAAAAGTGGAAATTTTCCATTAAATATTTTTAATGCTTTTGAGATAATCATCATAATCAATAGATAGGGGAAGTTAAGGGAATTAGAAATTGGATGGTGAACTTCACATTTAATTTGAATCTTCACATTGTTTCCAACATTAAGGAATCTTTCGGCAGGAAATCAAAGGAGTGAAAATGTTTTTTAGAACAAAGGATTTGAAGTTCCCTCTCACATATTTCTCATCATTCCAAACACATATTTATCATCAAGAAATATTAAGATCACTTTAATACAGTACTGACCTAATGGAACCAGGAATTCCTATCACTGCATTTTCTATAGCCTCATAGCTATAATGCAAGAGTATGTGTAAGCCAATATGAACGTATCAGTGGACTTGATGACATGACAAGAGGAATAATCATTTTACTTGTCCCAACATATGTATGATCTCTTCAAAAATACAGTAAAACCTCATATTTGCATTATCGGAATTTACGTTTTCCCGCAATTTATAATGTTTTTATTGGGTCCCACATAATTTTCCTTAGCTTTAGCAGTCTATATAAAACACTTTTTTACCTCGTTTCGTGCATATACACTTCAAAAACACAAGAGAAATAATATGCTCCATTTTATGGAATAATTTGAACTTAGTGGCAGAGCGGGACAGTACACAGCACCACTAGTGATGGAAAAATGAAATATTTACACTCTTGATCCTTCTGCTGAGAAAAGTTTCGTATTATGGAATGAAAACATATAGGATTCAACTTAAAATTTAGGTACACCAGGGGGAGTATATTTAAACTGTACCAAAGTTCATGTTGCGAAGAATGAAAATGAATTTTCACCCAGACATTATGAAATGATAAAAAATACATGAACTGAACTGGTCAACGATAACTGGGGATTATTCATCAGAACATCGCTCTGCATTGATTCAACTGTTTTACTACAGGTTACTATAAAACAAAACTTACTGAAACTTGTTTTATCACGTAGAAACCGCACTGAATAAATAAAATTATTTTGTTGAGAAATTTTTGAAGTTGGATAACTGCTTGCGCTGCCCGACCAGCGAGGTAGCTCAATATCCTCTTGTATTAATTATGTTATCCTTAATTACTCCAGAATTTAAATTTTGTTTGGAAATAGAAATGAATTAGAATATTTTTGGATGATTCGAGGATTTTCTTGGTTTTTTCCACGTTGGTTCATCCCTCAGGACGAGAGTTTCGCCGGCATTCCAGATGCCGTCTTCAGGTCCATAGTTAGCATCCTATCAAATTCCCTATACCTTTGCCCTATATATTTCCCATATCTTCGTACTATATATTTCCTATGTCAAATTTCCTATACTTTGGGCCTGAAGATGCCATCTGGAATGCTGGAAAAACTGTCGTCCAGAAGGATGAACCAACGCAGAAACAAAACAGAAACCCTTGACTGATCTTCTAATCCTTATGGAAACCTTTTGCAGCAACTATAATATTTTCAATTTAGGTGTAAATAAAAATTGTGGATTCTCATCATGCAATGCGCACTGATATAGCGAAACACCTAAGATTACCGGTCTCTACAATGGATATGATAATGAAAAATCGTGCTATGATTCAGAAACATAGCTAGTTAGTGCAGGCATCAGTCGAAAAAAATAAAATGTCCCTCAACGATTGTCTTCATCAGGCCATTGTGTCTTAGGATATGGCCGATTATGTTGTCCCATCTTCTTTGAATCCTACAAACTGATATTGCTGCAGTTAACACCACATTGGCATTGACGCCTATTAAAATCCAATTTAGGAAAGTGTTAACCTTTCATAACAATATTGTGAATGGACATAATATGAAATAGGCTGTAATTAACTTGAACGGCTTTTCACTACAAACACTGGTAAACTTATGCATTTGGATTATGCAGTCCAAATTAAGTCAATGATTTTGCTCAAGTCTGCGAGGCAAACTCACTTTTCTTTGGAAGTCCGGATAGGAAAAGAAACATTGCATTAGATTCAAACAAATATGGTACATTACTGAATGTTTTTCCAGCTTTCCACCGGTTAATCTAGATCTATTAGATAATCTAGATAAACTAGACCATACCTATATTAAATATGGTACATTATTATCTCCTATGCTATGAGGTAGCTCCATGTTTAACAGATATGTATGGTTATGTTTTTGTTTAAAAAAAGGGGGTTAAAATAAGCTTACCAAAAGGCCCAGGTGAATAGATGACAGTGAAGTTCAAGGCTCCCCCATATGATACAATCCTGTTTCCTAAGTAAGAAGCTGGAGCCACAAAGTAAGTCACCTTATCAATCAATTCCTCAGATGTTAAGTCAGCAGACACAACTCCTCCAGATGTTTCTGGTAAGGTGTTGATTGGTTCAATTGTGACTTGGTAATGGACACTCCCTCCTCCTACATCAACTGAAGCCAAATACCAGTCTTCCATACGAGATACCTGAAAATAAGGGTACATCATCATGAAGATGTCATCAAAAGACAGTAATGAATTAAAATTGATAAAAATATATTGCCATGCATGGCCTATCCCTATGGTATTATCATTTGAATGGTGGCTGCCCAGCAACCATGCATCTCCTGGTGGCGATACAGAAAACCTTTTATGACTCCACTCCTTACTGCCATTATCCATGGCCCCCTTATAACTCTAAAGGAGCCCCTAACTTATAGCTCCTTACTGTCAGTACGGAGCCCATGCTTGAGCATTACGCTCTGCTTGGGCTTGTGGAATGGGACCTTGGCTCGCTTTCACATATCATGTAAATGAGTTGAAGTCAAATAAAATGTTAAATACATATGTTGTCTTTATTTATGTTTACAGACACAACACACATAATATTGCTTACTGAAAACCTTACTCATTTAAAATTTCTTGAGGCCTATGGTATGCTTTAACAATACAGACATAAATCCTGGTAATGGAAATTCCCATGCACTTATGGCTGCAGGTAAGGCAAATTCCACAAAATGATGCTGATACAAAATCTTTGCATGGTTGCTTAGATGAGCACGGAAAAAGATGATTAAAAAAGGGCAGAAATAGAAAATGGACTAGGAAAGTCAGGACATTAATGAGAACATGACAGTAAAAAAACAAAAAAATGAAGTGAGGACAGAAGACAAAGATATTTAAGAAATCTGATATATGAGATAGCCAAGCATTATTAGAGACAGTTGGTACAAGTTAGAAGCTAATCTATTGTAAATACTCCTTATTTACAAGCAACATAGTTTAAAAAGACATAGTTCGAAATCTTTTAGTGGTATATTTGCATGGAAACAATCCTGAAAGTTGTAAACTGAATAACTTCTATCTATACAAGTAGTTCCCTATGTACCTACACAGCCCTTGAATTATTTATAAAAAGATAACTTTTTCAATGCTTGTTAAAATAAATTAGAACATGTTTACATCCTTATTTTTGGAATATTGTGAGGGTAATATGCAATTGATAGGTGCAAACATATTTTTTTCAAATAATTACCAATTAAATGTTTTAATGCATGATATGCAGTACCCAACCAGTACCATACCAAATGAAGTTAAAATATCAGTGAAAACTTAAATGAATAATAATAAAACAATATAATTATGTACTTACGTATGACCTATAGAGAGAAGAGCTTGAACAGACACTTGATCTTCCAAAACAGAAGCATTTGGTGCAGCCATCAGGATTTTTCTCCTGAATATTGAAAGTCCCCTCCTTGCAAATGTCACATGCCAATCCATTTACATTACTCTTGCAGAAACATTCCGCAGAGTGCTTTACAAATAAAGAAAATGATATTGGTAAGCAACAGGCGATTATGAAATGAATCAAATGCTAAATTACTACTTCTGAACGATCAGTGAAAGTAAAATAAAAACTTGGTGCTATTATAATCTTTAGAGATAAATTTCTGCGATAAATAAAATACATTTATGGCAAAGCGGAAAATTTTAGACATATAGCTAACTTTGAAATGGAGCCAGATTTGCATGGACAGATATTCCTGCAGCATGATGAAATGATAGAAACTCTGAATATAGAAACTAAGCCCATGGTTAACATTATCTTGAATCAGCAGATTCGTAATTTGAAACCAGGAGGATAAATATATCGGCAATTGTTATGATGTTATCTTTCAAAATTTCATACTTAAGGCAAAATACAGCCAAAAATTTATCTGTAATGCATTAATAATCTGTTTTTGGCTGGGTTGAAACTTGGCCCCACCTGGTCACATATTTCTGGTGTTGTGCCCCTTAGGTCACAGCTGCAAAGTTCGCAGAATGGAAAGGATGAGAATCCTGCCATGCAGCTGTCACATGTCCGACCAACAACATTCTCTTTACACCTGGGGAAAAGGAGAAATCGAAAAGTTCAATTATCTGACATGCACCATATATTAATTAACCTCTGAAGTGGAAAAATCAAAAGTAAGATGAAGATTAATTTAAAAAGGTCATTGAGGGAATAAAATGAGGGAGGATGACTCTTCTGACTGTATGGAAGAAGTGAGCTGTGCTTACAGGACAGGATGCTATGATATATTTATACATTCTTATGTTTGTAGATCGTCTGGTTCTGGTATGTTTTAACATGTTTCTGACCATGTTCTATGTCAACACTTGACCAACAGAGCAATAAAGTTATTATTATTATTATTATTATTATTAAAACTATACTGTTTTTGAAAAATTAAAACACATGCACCCAAGAAAATTGTAGAGGAATTTGTGTTATATGCGGACGAAGAAAGTGAAAGGTATTCTCAGATTTGTCAGCAAGATCACCATAGATTATAGTTGCTTTTAAAGAAGTACATTATTACAGTACATACAAGAAACTGAAACAATAATTACAAGGTATTATTTCACTAATCTTATCAATTGTATTTACAGTATCTTAAAGGGGTGGTAGGATCAATCAACAATGACCACATGTATTTGAGAAAGCCATTGCTATATCATCCATGTGTTAATCAATAAAAAATCTACGAAGTTGACTATTGGAATTAGCATGGACACACCAGCCAATAAAAACTTACTTGCACAATCCTGTGAGAAGGTCACATTGCAAATTTCCCCTCTCAACACCAAGAGGATTACAACTACATTCTTCACAGCCAATTATCTGGTCATAGCCATAAGTGTACGGGACACACTGATCACAATTTCTTCCAGTTACCCTTGGAGGACAGATGCATGAGCCTGAATTTTGATTGAAAGACAAATCAATGAAGGACAGTTACAGTTTTTTTAAGCAAGCACATCAAATGATGATTGCCAATGATATATGACTTATAAACATGATCAAATAAATCACAGGAAAGAAATAAAGAGCAGAGGACCTGATTCAGGATCACAAATTGCAGTGGATGGGCAGCTACAGGGTCTGCAGTCTGGAAATCCAAAGTAGCCCGTCTTGCAGTGCTCACACCTCCTTCCAATCACATTGGGTTTACAAGGACACTGGCCACCAAACTTTTCACATTCAAAGCTCAAAGAACCTTCTATGTCACAATGGCAAGGCAAAGCCCCATTGTTGTAATCTGATGTTATGGAGAAAACTGCATCCCGGCAGAAATCTAAAAGTTTAGTTATAGAGACGTGTTTTAGTTTACATGTAAATTCAAACAGAATCAACAGCCATTAAGACTATTTTAAAGAAATCAAGTGGTAGATTATGCTAATAATATTTAGTGTACAAGGCATCACTTTCTGGTTAAAGATGGAGGGAAATTCCTCACTGAATTGATTTGAATGATGATGAAGACAGACCCTGGCAAAAATATGGTATAAGGAAGCATGCATGGAGAGCCAAAGAATTGTGGTGACTTAACTGTCAATTGATTGTTAATGGAATGTAAATGAAGGGTAATGTTGTGTCAAGGAAGTCAGTAAAAGAAGAAAAAATCAGTAAAATGAAACAAGGAAGCATACAGATAGTGGATGCTGGAACAGATCGCAAACCATTGACAGAGCATGCACGAGATGGAAATAAAGCGTACGGAAGCATTGATGGAACGTGCACAAGCTCTCTTAGCAAAAAAAAGACTTAAAATTTTTTCACCCTGGTATATGCTGGAAAATTAGATCATTAACAACATAATATAAGAGTAAATCAAGGAGCTCTTTAAAAAAATCAAGAACAAAATGCTTTAATCAGTTTTAAAAACTTTTAAACAGTGCCTAAATCATTCTTAATGTAATATGAAGGTTAAATGATTGTAGTGTATTGTAACTTATTTCCTAGTATGTCTAATGTCCATGCCAATCACTATAACATGTATTGCATGTCTACCTACCTTTTCTACCTAATCCTTCCATCCTATATACATATACCTACCCGCGTTGCAATGCTACTGATTACAGTAGGAGGATGTTTAATATTTCTGTTTGCTTGCACCAATGTATTTCATGAGTAAAATTGAGCATGATCGATATGAATATGAACATTTGGTATTTCTTCAATATTAGGTGAGATAATAGAGTTTTATTAATTAATTAGCTACTGATGAGAATCAATGGACAGCACTACAGGATAGAGTGACTGAAATGGTGTTGCATGATGATGCACACATGAAATCAACTTTACGAGTAAATGAATGACAAACATGACCAGTGTTTTAAACACAAGTATACATATAAATGTTTTCATATTATACAGCTGAGGTTTGGATTGTATATTTACATCACAATGAAATACCAATCAAGTAAAAAGTTCTACAGATTTAATATGAGAACAAACAACCTTTGTTCATCAGTTATTGAAAAAAATTCAAAACATCAGATCTTAATATTTTTCCACAGTTCAGGTTTAAATGGATTTCATGAAAAACCTTATTGAAAGGATAAGCTGATCTTGTATTTCACCCAGTATATGGTGAACTTATCGAATTCACTTCCACAGAGAACTCACTTCACTTTGTGATTTTGTGTAAATTATGATGACATACAATTTAAGATCACAGCATACACTCATAATGCAAAATAATTATGGTGTACCACCAAGTCCCATGCAGCACATGTTATGTAATTATTCGCATAGGTTGGGTCGAAATCTAGACTAAGGCCTTAGACTAGATTTTGAACCAACCTACACACCAGTGTATCCCCATATTTACCTAAACTATACTCGTGGTTGTTCGGGGCAAATTGAGTTGAACAGGTTCAACTCAAATCATACCAAAATTACATCAATTTCAAAATAAACATTTAATGAAGATTTTCTGATCGAACACTTGAGTTTTGATTGTCCATTTTGATTACTCACTTCCTAGTCAAAACGCAAATTTTAATATCTGAATATGAAAGGCAATGAACAAGTTATGCATTCGTATTGTATTTTTCTGTATAAACATATAGTTTTCTACATAGGTATGTATTATAGGTTCCGCTTCTGTAGATGTCTGATTAATAAGATTAGTATAGTTCCCTGAATTTCATGTCGACGAAAATATTTTTTCAGAACAGTCTAAAAATTTATGAAGGGAGTGTCTGATGCTGACGCTAGTCTAATGTTAGGATGCTGAGGAAAATTGGCAGGCAGGTAGTCCCTGATTAATGATTTACGAATCACCCCACTTATCGGGTTATAAATCCAATAACTTCAACAGAAAAGTTTGAAATATTTTGTTACAAAAAATTACACATCTTCTATCGTGGGAAGTTAGGTCAGGGGTAAAGTAGGTATTTCATTAGTATGAATGCTTAAAATTACTCGCATTCTAGCAAGGAGAGTTGGGTGAGGGGTAAAGTGCACAATTATAAATGTAAACGTTCATAGTTTGAGTCTAGCTCTCGACATTTCTTTTTCCATCGCAGTTTTGTTGTACTACCGTCCCTGGTTATTAATATTTTTAACATGTTCATCCAGGATACATTTTACTAGGGATGTGTGAGTAGCACTTTTTGACCTCGAGTCGAGTATCGAGTCGAGTTGTAAAGTACTTGAGAGTATCGAGTCGAGTCGAGTTTGTACATTATTGTACATGAGTGAAGAGACCCAGTTCTTACTTAAGTCATCGCAATTAAAGTTAGCCAGCAATCTACTATCAAATGGCAGGTCTACCTACCTAATGCATAGTTATAAACAGTCAAATTCATATGGCACGTAGCGCAGGCCAAAAGTCTGTGGCGCCTCTGCGCCACCAGCGGACGATAGAGAAAATGGCCGCGAGATGGCACCAGACTCAGGTGCCTAACGGATAGCCGCGGTAGTTCGGAGTTGCCCGCCAGAGGTTCCAATGAAACGGGAAGCGCACATGTTCGCGGCGTCCTACGGCAGTTGGAACGCGACCACTGGCGACGAGAAGAATAGATAACTCTCTGAAGTGCTTGGCGAACGCCGCCATCTTGTACATTTACTGAGTGTTCAATATACGTTGTTTTAGTTACAATTCTGGCGTAAAATCATTCCGCACCAAAGTTCCAACCCCCAAATAGTGGTGACCAATGACGTGAGTGTTTTCCTTTTCGCGGAGTGAATATTTTCGATTTTTACTTTTTCGCCCCACGTGGTCAGGATGCCGAACCCGCCGGATATGTCTGAGAGTGGTGAGTCCGGGCTGCAAGTAAATCGGGTGGCAATGAAACTCCCACCATTTTGGCCCGATAGACCCGCGCTATGGTTTGAGCAAATGGAAATCCAATTCGGACTCGCCGGAATCACCAAGGACAAGACCATGTTCATGTACGCCGTATCGCAGTTGGACAATAAGTACGCGATCGAAGTGGAGGACGTGATAACAAATCCACCCAAGACCGACCGATACGCCAAATTAAAAGCAGAAATTCTCCACCGCCTCTCCGCATCTCAGGAGACGCGACTTCGGCAGTTGGTGGAGCACGAGGAATTAGGAGACCGGAAGCCATCCCAACTCCTACGCCACCTGCGGACGTTGGCCGGGGAAACGATACCAGATGATTTTCTACGGTCCCTTTGGATGAGCCGCTTACCAGCCAGCACCCAAACCATTTTGGCGACCAGACATCGGTGGACTTAAACAGCGTCGCCAACCTAGCGGACAAGATCCATGAGGTTGCACCCCGTCCTCAAGTGGCCAGCACCTCGATGTATCCTGAGGTTGAGGCGCTTACTCGTCGGATGGAGGAGCTCGCGAGGCAGGTATCGTCCCTCTCCCAGGCGTTGGAGTCCGCGGGAAATTTCTCGCGCCGCTCCCGTTCCCGCTCGGAAGGACGCCACTCCAGGAATCGTAGCCGCTCAGCCCCGCGCCACCCGTCATGGTGCTGGTACCATGATACATTTGGCGCCAAGGCGACGAAGTGCAGGAATCCGTGCAATTACCCGGCGGAAAACGCGGAGGGCAGTCGCTGATGGCGGCCGGTGATAGTTGCCCTGGCCCATGCCGCCTTTTCGTCACAGACACTCAGAGTAAAGTCCAATTTTTAGTGGATACGGGGTCGGACCTTTGTGTTTACCCGCGCTCGCGAGTAAAAGGGAAGCCCCTTGTTACATCATATGAACTGTTTGCGGCCAACGGCTCCGTCATCAAAACGTACGGCTGGATAGTGTTGTGTCTCAATTTGAGCCTCCGTAGAGACTTTAAGTGGAGATTTATTATTGCCGACGTTGAGAAACCTATCATAGGTGCGGACTTTTTGTCTTTTTACGGCCTACTTGTAGACATTCGCCACCGCAGGCTCCTTGATGGACTAACGTCCCTGTCCGTGACTGGCAGGGTTGTCAACAAAGATGTAAATAGTGTTTGTGATAGTTTAAAGGGCAACTGTGATATTTCTATGTATTTGAATGTTTTGCGCGAGTTTCCGGACATCACCCGTCCCACAGGGGCCCCCAAAGGACGCAAGCACCCGGTGGAACATCACATCCGCACCACACCGGGCCCCCAAGTGTCTTGTAAGCCGCGCCGGTTGGCACCCGCGATGCTACGCGTCGCCAAGAAGGAGTTTGACGGGATGATGCAGATGGGCATCGCCAGGCGCTCAGAAAGCTCTTGGTCGTCTCCCCTCCACTTAGTGCCCAAAACGGGGGGAGAGTGGAGGCCCTGTGGCGATTACCGGGCGTTGAACGCGAGGACGATTCCCGATAGGTATCCTGTGCCCCACATTGAAGACTTCGCCATGTCCCTTGCCGGAAAATCGATTTTTTCCACAATAGATTTAGTGAGAGCGTACAACCAAATCCCGGTGTTCGCGGACGATATAAAGAAGACTGCAATCACGACTCCATTCGGTTTGTACGAATTCCCTGTCATGAGCTTTGGGTTAAAAAACGCTGCGCAAACTTTCCAACGTTTTGTCGATGAGGTTTTACGCGGCCTCGACTTTGCCTACGCCTACATTGACGATATTTTGATTGCGTCGTCCTCAGAGGAGGAACATGCAGATCACCTCCGCCAAGTGTTTTCAAGGATGAACGAATACGGAGTCGTGCTAAACCCAGCGAAGTGTGTTTTCGGGCAGAAAGTAGTGAAATTTCTGGGGTATTTAGTGTCGGGCGAGGGTACAAAGCCTTTACCGGAGAAAGTGGACGCCATTCAGCGTTTCTCGCTGCCCACCACAGTACAGGAGCTTAGACAGTTTCTGGGCATGATCAATTTCTATCGGCGTTTCATCCCAAACGTAGCCGGAACGCAAGCGCCATTGAACAATGTGCTGAAAGGGCCTAAGAAGAAAGGTAGTGTGAAGGTGACATGGACGCCATCGCTGGAGAGTGCTTTTGTTAAGTGCAAAGAAGTGCTCGCGCGCGCAACGCTGCTCGCCCACCCAGACCACGACGCCCCGATAGCAGTGATGACGGATGCATCCGCGGACGCGATGGGCGCCGTGCTCCAGCAGCACACAAAAGACGGTTGGAAACCGCTTAATTTTTATTCGCGGAAGTTCAGTGCTACGGAAGTGAAGTACAGTGCGTACGACCGTGAGCTCCTAGCCATTTACTGTGCCATTCGGCGTTTTCGACATATGGTCGAAGGCCGTAATTTTTGTGTTTTAACGGACCACAAACCACTTATTTTTGCTTTCAAGCAGAAACCAGAGAAGTGCACTCCCAGACAATTCCGGTGGTTAGACCTGATCTCACAATACACCACGGACATTCGTCATGTGTCCGGTTGTGACAACGTCGTCGCCGATGCCCTCTCCCGTTGTGCGGAGGTCTCGCAAGCCGTCAGCCATCAGCTGTTGGCCGAGGTTCAAGACACGGATCCGGAGCTCAAGCATCTGCTAAGCTCGAAGTCTTCGCTCAATCTGCGTAAGGTGTCCATTCCAGGGTTCGAAGTGGATGTCTACTGCGACATTTCCACTAACACCTCGCGCCCATTTGTGCCTGAACCCCTAAGAAAGCGTGTGTTCCTCTCCCTACACAATCTTGCCCACCCCGGTGTAAAAGCCTCGGCGCGACTGGTGGCCTCCCGTTTCGTGTGGCCGTCGATAAAGAAGGACTGTCGGCAGTGGGCAAGGGAGTGCTTGGCCTGCCAACGGTGCAAAGTGACGAGACACGTTTCGTCGCCTGTGGGATCCTTTCCATTGCCAGTGTCCCGTTTTGAACATGTTCACCTGGACATTATTGGTGCTCTTCCTGTTTCGCAGGGTTTTCGTTATTGTTTGACCTCTATTGACAGGTATACCCGCTGGATGGAGGCTATCCCCATCGCCGATATATCCGCGGAGACTGTGGCACGAGCTTTCTTCTCCGGATGGATAGCGCGCTTCGGCACGCCTGCACGGGTGACAACAGACCAGGGGAGGCAGTTCGAGAGCCAGCTTTTCCGCCAGCTATCCCAAACAGTGGGATGCGCCCACTTACGCACGGTGGCGTACAATCCGGCGGCGAACGGGATGGTAGAGAGAGCTCACCGCCAGCTGAAGGCCGCCATCCGCTGCCATGCAAGCAACGCATGGGTAGATGTCCTACCCGCCGTACTGATGGGACTACGAGCCGCCTGGAGAGAGGACCTGGGAACGACTTCAGCGGAGTTGGTTTACGGCGCTCCATTGCGCCTACCGGGGGATTTCATCTCCCCGACGCCAGCTAACCAGGTGGAAGATCCCACCAATTTTGTGGTGCAGTTGAGGAATCATTTCCGGAAACTCAGTCCACATCCAGGGTCTCGCCATGGTGAAAAGCGGACATTTATTTTCCGTGAATTATCCTCTTGTCCGCAGGTTTTTATTCGAAATGATGCCGTGCGGAAGCCCTTGCAGCCGCCCTATGATGGGCCATATAAAGTCCTCCAGAGGGGGGACAAGCATTTCGTCTTGCGATGCGGCAGCCGCGACACCCGGGTGGCCATCGACCGTCTAAAACCGGCGTATATAGCCGCAGACGAAGCCACGGATGAAGGTCCTTCAGCCGGTCGAGCACAAGAGGGAACGCCCCCAGCCGGTCTAGGACCTGAGGAAACGCCACCAGCATCTGTCCGCCCTGACGGGCCAAGACGAGATCAGCCAGCGCCGCCACCGAGAGACGACGGCCGGCATACGCGGGCAGGACGCCGAGTCCACTTCCCGCAGCATCTGCGAGATTTTACGATATAATTTGATTTTGTACGAAATGTAATTTTTTTTCTCTTGTCATCCCACATAGTATTGTTCTGCCGAGGGGGTGATGTGGCACCTCTGCGCCACCAGCGGACGATAGAGAAAACGGCCGCGAGATGGCACCAGACTCAGGTGCCTAACGGATAGCCGCGGTAGTTCGGAGTTGCCCACCAGAGGTTCCAATGAAACGGGAAGCGCACATGTTCGCGGCGTCCTACGGCAGTTGGAACGCGACCACTGGCGACGAGAAGAATAGATAACTCTCTGAAGTGCTTGGTGAACGCCGCCATCTTGTACATTTACTGAGTGTTCAATATACGTTGTTTTAGTTACAATTCTGGCGTAAAATCATTCCGCACCAAAGTTCCAACCCCCAAAAGTCAATGGAAATTTTCCGGTAGCTCTTGAAAAAAGAAAATTACCTTCATTCCTAGGATTACTCAAAAATGTGTAAATTAGCTTGCAGTACGGTACCTAGAGTGTACTTAGGCATAATATGAGGCCTACATGAGTGACATGCCCTATTAACTTGTAATGAAAGTAAGCCAGGAAGCAAACTATTTTTTCTTAAGGAATACATAAGCCTAATTAGAAGAGCATTCCTTGTATTTCGCATGCCTATGTATTTCTTTTCAGAGCTAAACGCTTTCTCAGTGATGTCATGTATGCCGGGGTTAGTCCAACCGTACAGTGAATTTCACACAATATGCCTTATTTGTGCAGTAAATATTTGATAAGCTCGCACCTCAAATTTATGATTGGCCGTTAATTACATAGTTAGTTTTTTAACATATACTTTTCTTCCTCTTCCAATTAAGTGCACCATCTCTTCAAAATCGATGATTTCTTCTTAAACATGATAGAACTTAGAATCATAAAAATGACCTTTGTCAATCACCCCCATTTGCACGATGCATGAACACCCAATATCAGCACGGGTTATTTCCATTTTCCATTAATGCAAGTTAATAATGTTTGAACAATGAATATTCATTCACGGATGAATGTGAGCAGGTACATGAATTTTGTATAGAGTCCTGTGGATTAAAGTTTTCGATTTCTAAGGAAATATATTTGAACAAAAATTTATTATAGATAATTATCTATAGATATTTATAATTATCTATCTTAAGATATGACTAGGAACTTGAAATTAATGATGTAATTAATAATCCTAAATAGGAAACAAAAAATTGGAATAGTAAAACTTATAAGTTTTATACGATACCTATATCATCCGTAATGCCCTTATAATAGGATGGCTACCATCCGTTACAAAATTTCCTTCACCCGTGAATTTGAAGACCAATATCTCCAAGATGGCTAAAGCGATTCTAAAATAAAGTATATCAAATTAAAGCCTGTTTATTTCTACGTTTACTGGTAGTATTAAAATATTTTTACAATTTTTTTACTTAAGTACGTGTTTAAGAACGGATTTTTAGCGAATTTTTTTTTTATACCAGATGGATCCATCGAATTCGGGCATCGTAAGAACAACACAGATCGAGATATCAAACTTCCTTTTCACATATTGTAGCAAAGGGCTTTTTTAATAGTTATACGAAGTTTATTACTATTACGTTCATCAATATTTTTGTTATTGATGAATTTGTCAGACTGCGTTATTTTCCGTCCCGCACGCTTTCCGTCCCGGAAATCACCGTTTGGATATTTCTCTTGCTCTCGGGTCATTAATATGAATCCTCTTATGAAATCTCAGTAGAATTCGTTGATTATTTGAGATCGATATATATTTATTTTCGGCTATAAAAGCACACTCAAATGTCCAGAGCATGCCTGGAAAGGTAGCGCGCGCGTGGAATGATCTGCTGCAAGCAGATCGCCTATCGCTGTGAAAAAGTCATGAGGACTCGACAATAGCGAAAAAAAGTATCGCCTTTAAGAATGCAAGTCAGTGTCAGTTTAAGAACTGACGGTATCTTTGGAAGCATACCGTCATTATGCCTCCTTGCGCAAAGATTTTGGAGACGGAGTTGAAGATAATTTAAAATGCAATTTGTTTCTTTCGTTGAGAAGCCGAGAAATGTGGGGACAAAAGCTATCTCTCTTATCGCTGATTTTATTTTGGTGAATACTGCAACTTATAAACTTTTATTCAAGCATAGGCAAGGATATTTTTCCTGTGCATACTAGAGAAATTTTCTCGCGTGGTGTTTGGTGCGCGCGGTACCTACGGTAGCTTACAACTTGACAATCTCGAGCAGCTTATCTCTCCAGGCCAAAAGTCCTGTCGCGTGGAGCTCGCTTTCCGAAATAAATATATACACGTTGAAAGAATATCTAATTCTCCCAATTTGTTAAGTCATTTTACACGTTCTTAGTTTTCAAACATGAAGAATACCATCAAAACGAACTAAATTTCCGACTTCCGCATCCTGAGATAGCGCATTTTGAAATATTATTCGTTACGTTATTAGTAACTGAGTAATCTATTTTAAACTTTGTTTAGTCTAAGATAAATATATGTTCCATATCTTATGCGAAGAAAAGAGAAGTGGCTTTTCATGTGTATCTTCAAGTGGGCGTCAAACTTGCTTCCCGGAACTTGAATAATATCCGGCGTTTTATCTGTCTCAGTCGAAAAATTAATTAATATAACAAGCTAAAAATATATTTTTGACATTATTAAACGTATAAATAAACAAGATTTAGTTCGAATTACTTTATTTTAAAATTGAACTACTCATTTTTGTGATCTAAACCTTCAAACTCAGGGGATGGAATTTACCACGGACATTAGGTGCCTTGAGCTCGAATATAGTCCCCCACCCCAGACTTTTTCCGCGAATATTTCGGCCAAAAAGGGGGGGGCTAGCTATATTCGGAGGAATACGGTACATATGCGGTTTCATGGACCGTCAAACCACCGATTCATCCATTCGTTCACACAAACGTACATGAATCCGTTCACGTAAACGTACATGAAACCATTCACGCAAATGTAAATGAGCGTACGTAAGTACATGTTCGTACGTGTTATCTACCGTGTAACCCAGAGATTTACTCGATTTTGATGATAGCGCTTCCTGTCAGCAGATTTCTGAACCTATTGGCCTTGGCGGCTCCGTAAACAAAAACTACTCGACTCGACTTTCGTAAAAATACTCGAGTGCTCGAGTCGAGTACCAACTACTCGACTCGACTCGAATTTTCGAGTACTCGCACATCCCTACATTTTACCTATCTTATGCATTAATTGTGTAAATTATGTAATTAATACATAAAATTACTTTTCATTTAATACCTGATTTGACCACAGACGAGTATTATCCGGTTTGGGGCAGACATACAACTGTATAAAGACTGGATTTATTCCACTTGTGCACGTGTAAGAACAGTTTTTAGATGAGATAATTCCAGGATATTAAATGGCCTAGAGACCAATTTGCGGCCATTTGTGCTGTATGGGGTGCAGACTAAGGTACAGCCAAGCTCCAAGGGTGATTGAAAATGCAGCGTTGAACAAGCAGTATTTCTCTGCTACCTTTCCAGTAAACAAGCTGTAGAAAATGCATAATAAAACTGCAAGGAAGCATTGAGATTTGTACTGTAGAGGAACTGTACATCGCCACTTCATGTACATGTAAATGAAGCATGAGAAGCTGACTTTGAGTGGAAGCAGAGATCACCACTTCCATCTTCCTTTGTGTATGTTAATTGAAGAGTCAAAGAAGCATACATCAAGCAACATGTATCAGAAGTGGAGAACACCGCTTCCATACACTTTGTGTATACTATTACAAGAGTCTAAGTAGTCTATACCTAATGTAGATCCCCTTCCTAAAGCGGAACAATGTACACGCTCCCTGAATGCTCGAGGAAGTGGAACACTTTCACTAGGGAGGCTGAAGTTCCTGTTTGATAAGGACAAATGTGAACTCCTATATCTCAATGTCAAACTGATGAAATTTAAGAAACTTAGTTTGTTGATAGGTAGCAAAAAAATAAACCAATGAACCTGATACATTCTAAGCCACAATTCAAGCAATGCTATTATCAATATGCTTCCCCTCCCTCCATTAGAGGTATTAAGGAAAAAGTACAGAGCATAATAACGAAACATGATATTCTAACTTTTCAGCCATTGATAATACATTACAAACTAAAAGGTTTTCCAGTAAGGAGGTAACCATGCATATGCCTTCCATGCATAAAAAAGTATGCCAACTAGATATTAAAGATTATACATTAGTCCAAACCTGAGGCAGTGTGGTCCATGTGGAACTCATTCTTTCCACACTGTTTCAAGAAGAGACCTGTTTGATCCAAAAGCTCTTCATGTAATATGTTTTCAGTGAACTGATCAGATGGTACTACAATCACATAATCAAGCCAAACAGTTTTATGGTTGGGTTCCTGAAACAAAAAGAGACATCCACCATCAAGAATGAAATTAATTGAGGTTTACTAATTTTGAATAGGAAAATACTAGAAAATACTCGCAATACAGACTAAATCACTGTTCAGTATTCATGGAATTACCTAATGAACCTACAATCAAATAATAACTTGGAAGAGTATTCTGGGTAATCTGTTTAGTATTTGATCTGAGGGCCTTTTTATATTTCACTGTGTACTTTTGTCTGCTTACTTAATCACTAGTATGAGTCCATCTACAAATAAAGTATTCACCACACATTTGCATGTATTTCCTGTGACTAGTATAAAGGATGAGATAAACAACATAACTAATAAATTTTGCCCCTATATAGGTAGAGCATAAATTATGTATGCATGGAATTCCTGTACACCACAAAAACATTATTGTATGAGTTTCAACATTTCCATAATATGAAAAAATTCAAGTTACTGAAATTTTCCTTACAGAGAACACATTGTGTCCAGGGCAATTTGTCAATAGAGTAGAGGGTACATGGCCACACACTTATCATGTTTTTTTTGGCCTGTAGATGACATTTTAATAATAAACTCAACCACACATACAGGAGCATGTGTGTGCATGTGCACGCACCCACACACACAGTGCACACAAGTACACTCACCCAAGTCTATTCTCCAGCATGATAGCACAGAAATGTAACATCTTGGAATTACAGAGTAGCGCATCTCTTTCAAGAAGATTGGATGGAATCTGATACAAATATACAAAAATTCTTATTGAATACAGATATCACTTACTACTGACAGAGGTAGCATTTCAGTCATCTAATGAATAAAAATTTTTCCATTGGGTTTTTTCAGGCACTGAATGGTGCAGCAGATACATTGAATCCTCCCTATAATGAATTCGCAGGGACCGGAAAAACGACGATATTGTTGTATGGAGGTTCATTATACGTAGTTTATATGCAGGTTGCGTACTCTCAGGAGAATTCAAGAATTCGTGTAGCTGTAAGACGACCCTCATTTATTTTATTTACATTTATTCTTTATGATAAAAACTCTGTGGTTTCCACCTAGAAAAATAGCTAACATTAAAGAGGGAGCAAACTTACCATACTGAGGATATTCTTCAAGCATAGTTGTGAAACTAGATCAATCCAAGTTGTTCAACAAATACACTCATCTTATGGACTAAGAATAGTTCCATAACTATCAGGAAACACCATAAATTCTTTCACAATTGGAAAGGAAGAAGATTATAAGGTACCAAAATGAAAAATTAACATGTTTGCAATCCGTCCTCATACCTCCTCTACACAGGACTTGATTAAAAAGACTTCATTTTTATTCCTCTTAAGTAGTAGCAATTGTGGGTTCTAATATGCTTTAAACACTTGATGTAATTAAAACACGGAGTTCTTGTTGGGATTTATAATCCAGCCCGGGTTGTATCTGTCATCTGTTTGGGTTTATGTATGTGCTTTGTAATCCATGGCGACATAATAAATAGTTCTGTTACCGAGGCATGGTGCATTTCAGCTCTATTTGGATCTCATAGCCACCCTCCGTAATGTCCAACAGTTCTTGCATTTACAAGTAGTGGAAAAAACAACTTATCCCATAAAAATGAAGTGTACCTTAAAGGTAAGGAGGAAGTTCTCCATCAAGTCAAAATTAATATTTCCATTGGGCTGCTGAACTATGGATCGACAGCCAGACGATGAAGGGCAATGCTCAACAGGCAGAGATGCTTCATAGATCTGGCCATTTTGGACCAGCACGTCCACTTCAAACTCTTCAAATAAACAAATAACAAAGAATTAGATTTCACCCAGATTGAAAACTATGCTATACACACGTGAATCACGTTTTCACATCCATATGATAAGTACAAGACCTCTCAGACCTAAAATTAAGACAATATTTTCCTCTGCATAAGTTTCAGTCTATTTTTGATGTCTTATTTAGAATTAAATAATTAACCTTTTATTTCTTCTAAACTGTTCATGGTAAAACTGCAAAGTGATCTTTTACTCAGTGACTTGAACAAAATATGTTAAATACAGTTATTATGGTATGAATTTCAAAGGAAATCTGTAATTAATTAACCCTTTTGCACTTTTGGTTTTCAAGCCCAGAAAGCTCACGCCTTATTTCTGCAAATTGAAAGCAAATAATATTAGTTAGTCTGTTTTTAGGTCAAGAATATTGAAATTTTAACTGAAAATGGAAATCATATTTTAGTTTCCATTTCAAATTTATTGGATGCATCAAAATGAAAAACAATTTTATAAAAATATTTAGTACAAAAATTTGATTAACTAGAGCCGAAATATCAGCACCTTGAGCTTTTTAAGGCAAATATGGGAAGCCAATATATTGGCACCTTGAGCTTCTAAGGGTTAAGCAGGACCACAAAGCAAAAACTCAAAGCCAGTAACTTTTACGCCAAGTATAATGTACATGACATACAATAATTTTCTATAGAGGTCTCCAAGGAACAGAGAGGGTCTGAACATATCCATTCTCACACCTAAAATATAGAGGCTTACTGGAAAATTTTAAGTCTAAAATTGTAGTATTTATAATTTTCTTGTCAGAGATAACCATTAACCTGAAATATATCATTTTTAAAGAATTTAAAGAAAAGTATGTGCCACTGCCATTGGCATAGCGCCAATGCAAGGGGTAAAGGGGCACAACTGTAACTAGGCCCAGGGCCTGGAGGGCCCACTGGGGGCCCTGTACACTCAAGGTGATAAATAAAGAAAAAATGAAAATTAGATTTACAACTGATAAATTTTGAAGGGTTCATTACAATATGCTACACAAGCATCTTGTAAATATCATTTTAGTACAAGGGAAGGCATTGTTTTTATTAATTTTATGCCTAATTCGCAAGAGCTCCAGGGTGTTAAGACTCTGTTTTTTCCAAGGCCCCTGGGCCAACACCACCTAGATTAGAAGGCCTTAGGACTCAAAGCTCGAAATCCTTTGACGTCATCATCCGGAGGCCTAGTCCTCCTTGACAACGAGATAAGTTTGTATTTATCCATCGTTTTTTCAATGAAAATGGTTTATAAACGTTGTGTTCATAATGCCGTGGAAAATATTCGAGCAGTGAGAAAGTGTCAGTGTTTCGTTTTCCAGAAGACGACAAGCTGAAGAAAAAGTGGATAAGGATTATTCCGAGAGACAAATGCATACCAACTGCACATTCGAGGGTAAGTTAAAACAGTACAAAGAATATGTTTTCGCTGTAATGTGCTTGTTTTAAGCTTGCTTCGAACTAATATGCTTGCTGTTCGAAGTTAATATTTAGTCCTAGCAATTAGTCCTTATATAAAGTCCTTATTAGTCCTTATATAAAGAAAACATTACCGAACCTTACCAATAACCAGCGAAACATTAGTGTAGTCGAATTATTAGTTTTCATCGAGAAGTTAAGGAGCAGAGGCTATCATTTTTTGTTAACGATTATCTTTTAAAAATGCTTTTACTACCAATTTTACTTCATTTTTCAGATATCCATGAAGCATTTCCTGGCATTTGATGTTTTATGGAAGACATCCACTTTTTACGAGAAGATTGGAAGCCTCTTACGGTGCGATTATCAGCACTGAAACTAAAAGATGGTGCAAATACGTTCTGTTTTCCCTGGTTGCCCATCTTACCTAAGTTCAGCGCAATCACCCCGTGAGGAACTGGAGATGAAGGGGTTGAAAAAGGAGATGGAGCAGCTGGAAAGGTGCAGTGCGGAGAGTAAAGAAGAGAGGAGGGCCTATGATGAGAAGATGAAGTTCAATGTTTTGGCTGGACTTCATACGAAATTGAAAAAATGTGACTGGTTGGGTGATTTCTCCATTGCCATTAAAGAGGATCAAATGCTTCTGTGCCACATAGTGAACAAACGTTTTCCAGAAATCAAGACGTGTTGCAATTGGAAACGATTTGGAAGTGTTTTTTTAGGTAATGTTTCCATGAGACAAGTGAAGTAAATTCAATTTTCCCATGCAAGTAAAGAAGATTAATACAAATAATGCAATTTTGAATGTATTAAACGTTTTGATGGAAAACCAAGTAAGATCTGAGAAGCCAGATATGAACCTTAAGTTAGAAGTGATTTTGCACATCTTAGAGTCCCTAAGATCAAATGATGAAGTAGTTGATAGAGTTAAATTTGTTATTGAAAAACTGAGACTCATGCTCTCTAACAAGTTTGCAGCTGTGAAATCTTTTGTTCACACATATATTGTGATGAATAAAATCGTCGGCAGTCCCTTAGAAGCAGATTCCTTGAAAGTAGTGAGCCAGAGAAATGTATTGTTTAGAGTTAAGCATGAATGCACCGATTTTAAATTACTTTTTAAATGAAACCGTTTGTGAAAATGACCACCCAATGAACATTGGCATTGAAAAAATAGTTTGCCTGTTGTTATATCTTTCTTAAGAATTACAGTAACAGAAAAAGTGATGACTGTGGTTGTCCTATCAGCACTAGGAAGCTTCTTACATTTGTGAAGTGATTTTACTATTGTGCATTAATAAATTTGATATGCCATTGAAAAAACCTTGTCTTTATTATTAATAGCAGTTTTTGTGGAAGTTCTGGAATGTAAGAAGTAGTATATACTCGTGTAAGCTTTAGTTTGCGATAAAAACCATATTTTAACCATCGTTTTTTAAATCGGGGTGTGAACTCATGAAATTCTTCTCAAATTGAAGATAGCTTTAGTTGCTAATAGTTTATAAATTATTCAAATCTTTGTTACAACTTCACTGCCGGTGCCATGCATCGTAATCGTTGTGTTGTAAAGTTGTAATAATAAGTAATACGACCACTATTATTTGGAAGTTTTTCAAAAACTGGCAATGTGTGTAGCTATGTGGAACAATATTTAGTTCAGTGGACCCTTTATTTTGGTAAATGAAAAGGTGTAGCATGTGGTTTCCAAAAATAATTTAGTTTAATTACTATGCATTTGCTGTGGATTGAAGAGTTGGGTTAGTGTAATGGTTGAGCAAGGAACATATGATTTCAACGCGAATAATATTTCCAATTACGTATCATTTATTAGGTGGATATTCACTATCGCTCATTTATTTATTTCTTTCTATCTGATGGATTAAAATAGAGGGTCTATCAATAACTAATAGAGAATGACGTACTGAATCACGCATAATACAGCGTTATAAATTTTCGAGTTGAGGTTCGGTTTCCTTCTTGACGCAAACCCGGCTCGTTTGGCCTCCGGATGATGACGTCACACGCGAGTCCTAAGGCCTTCTAATCTAGGTGGTGTTGCCTGGGCCCCCCTGTGATTCTTGAACCCAGGTACAAACACACCCTGCTGTGATGCTGTCACTGCCTTAGAAGTCTGTTCATGATTTCCATTCATTTTTACTTTCATTATATCACTTGACATTTCATAATTCAAAACATAAATGGATCTTCTGACTACCTCAAAAATTATAATCAATATGATAATGGAGATGCCTCTTACCTGGGAATTCTGGCTGGTAGTAGTGTATGACAAACACATAGGGGCCTTCTTGTGGCACTTTTCCAATGACATCAACCATTGCATCTATGTGATTCAAATAAATAAGACCAGAGGAATTATCAGATATACCAGTAGGAAGCTTGGAAGAGACCTGATCTTCATTGCCCAGTTCAAATTCAACCTTTGTGGAGAGGAAAGAAAAAGTAATTTCAAAACTTCATTGAGAATGATGTAGCATTATTAATTATACAATATAATTGAATTAAAAAAGGCAGTGAGGCTCTTATAAAGTATAAAATATTATAACTAAGGAAGCACAATTTATAATGATTGGTGCCAAGAAATACAGGGGAAAAGTATGCATGGACATTACTGCCCCCTGATGTGAAATATAGAAACCTGCTAGGAAGAAATTCCAAATTGCAAAACATTATTACTCAAAGAAGAGACTCAAGAGCTGATTGAAGGAAGTTGAAGCATTACTACATCTACCTCAGTAATAATAGCACATTTTCTGCCTAAGGGAATCAAAATTTTAAAATACTGCAACTATCTTTTTGTTAAAACAGGTGGCGTAGATAAAAGATATGAAGAGATAAAAGAATAAATAATAAATATTCAATGGAAAACCACCAGTTACTCACTTATTTATCTCTTCTCATTTTACTATCCTCACCCTAAGTTAGTAATTGCCCCTGAATATGATTTGCATATGCAGTAATGTAGGTAAAATATCTCCAGCACACCAAAAAGTTAATTCCAAAACTCACTCCTTTCCTCTGATAATATATACCAGCTCACCTTTCTAGAATCCGGTGCAATAGGGAATGAAGCAGGGATGCACACTCCATTTTTCTTGACACAAAAGGATTTTGGCTCGATGTAATCAGTGGACCACTTATCTTGAGGAATGGCCACTACAGACTCAAGGGCTATATTTGAGTTCTCATCACCCTAGAAACAGAGAAAGAGCATGGTCATCAATATAGGATGAAAAAAAAACAACTTCAGTCATTAGATGAACAGAAATGTTAATCTTCCGGGCACAAGGAATCACATTTCAAATTAAAAAACCTTCAACATAAATCTCTTGATTATAATTACAGTTCCAAATAATTAATGTCATGAAAATGGTACTTTCTATTCAATAAAAGACAATTTTGCATATTTCCCAATTTTGATTATCAACCTTGGTTCCAGCTTGTTGCACAAATTGCATGAGAGAGGAATGAGTCATGGGAGTTCAAATGGATAAATTAGGCAAGTCTTCAATTGATCTTTTTCTAATCCACAGTTAACTCAAGCATTCTAATATCTTAGATCCACATCTAATCCTCATATCTTCAAACTTCTCAGAGACAATTACAGTAGAAGCCCATTATAGTGAGTACGGCACATAGCGAGAATCTCACAATAACGAGTGATTGGCAATGTACCATTAAAAGGCCCATGATAAAAGAAAACGGATATAGCGAGGCCAAGAAGCTCCTGCCACGGTATACGCTTGGTATTACGAGCGATATTTCTTGAGGGGGATGCACTGCTAAGTACAAATTAATGCATAGTATTTATCTTTAGTAGTATTATTAGTCAACTACAACTTAGAATACAAGATTTGTGCCATCCCTACATTATTTAAAGTCAATTCAAGTCAAGGCACTGATGATTTACGGCCTACCCAGGCGTATCACGCTCGCCCTTTTTAGTTGTTCTTTTGTTAAGCCAAGTTAACATAGGAGCAGAATGTGCATTAGATGGTCAAGCGGCAAAGCATTAACCAATCACACGACAGCAAAGAGCGGTGATGTGGGTAACGGGTGGAGTTCAGCCCACCTGCCTTCGCCATCCTCCATCCACCCGCTCGTTCCCGCCACTCCGCCTGCCCACTAGTTCCTGCTCCTCCGCCCACCTGCTAGTTCCCGCCCCTCTGCCCACCCACTAGTTCCCACCTCTCATCTCGTTCCTGTCCCTATACTGAAGCAGACGACGCTTAAATAATTTTTCAACCAGGAATAGAAATTGAAAGTAATGTGCTGTTAATGTGAAGCATGTGTATGTGTGATACCTAAGGTCTGACGTTTGTTTTGTTATGCTTTAATTCTGGCGACGAAGTTGTCAAAGTTTTCCATTGCCAAAGAATTATAAATTTCCTTATAATTTTACGATTCATATATCCTGGTTTCGATTATTTTTTCCTGAAAAGAAATAATCGGAATACTTAAGTTTTGTGATACATCTGTTAATTTGCACATATTTTTCAATGTTTTCATAAATTTTGCCAGGGCTGATTTTATGTGAATAATTAAAATTTATCCTGTTCAAAAACTTTTCATGAATTCATGATAGATACATAAAATTTTGAGTGAATGCATTGATAATTCTCAGCAAAAGTATTTCACGCGAGTTACCTCCGTTCACCTTACATCCTCCAGATGGCAGCACTAGTACGAAATATGATGTGCAGCGCAACCTACAGAGGCATTTGCTTGAGTAAATAAATACTCGCTGCAACTAATTTTCGAGAGATAACTAAATGTGAATATTAAGAATGGCTAGGAATAGGTAATTACGCTAGAAATATTTTCGACTGCCGAAAAATTTTGGCAAGTCATTACAACTTTCCTAACCAATGGACATACTGATTAACACTAGAAGACTTCAGCAAAGAGTAAATTATTGTTTTGGAAGATTTAATTCACAAAATGATCGATGAATAAACAATTGCACACGAAAACTGCTCTTCTACCTGTTTCTAATAGTATGGTAATGAGAGAAAAAATGAAAGTAAGAACAACTGTGGGAATTGAGAGGCTTAATCCTGCACCTTTGGATATAATGAGCACTTGCTATAGCGAGTGATTTCTCAGCCATTGGGAGCACTCATTATACCAAGCCTCCACTGTATAAACAGGGGAACTATTTAGAAGTTCCTGCATAAGAGGTTTTCCTCTCCACGAAGTTTGATTTTTTAAGTCACAAAATAATACCCATTAGGCATACATTTCCCTATGAATTAAATTTCCAACATAAGAAGTTTTGAACCCTCTGACTCAGGAAAAACTTCTTAACACATTCAACCCGGAATATTTCTAGTGTGCAATCATGAAAAAAGGAAAGTGTTTTCTGCCACATTAATTTGGCCAGTCACTTAAATGTAATTTAAAATTAGATAAAATTTTTTTTGAATTACAAAACTCGCTAATTTATTAAAGACGCGAGTTCGCGTCCTTCAGAGAGGTCTTCAGTGAGGTCATCAGAGAGGTCATTAACAGACGTGAATGCGCATCCTTCGGTATCCTGGCAACGCACCTCGGATGTGCATTTGCGTCCGTCGGGTTGAATGTGTTAACAGGGTTTTACTGTAATTGTTACCAGGTAATCACAACATAGAGGTATATATTCAGTAATTGCATTATTTTTGATGGAATGTAAAAGGGTTGAAATACCATATTTCTCAGTAACTATATATAGTTATAAGCTATAGCTTCTCCAGTTACATGCAACCTTTTGTCCTCTTTGTAAATGTACAAGACAGAGTTAATTTTAACTGTACTAGCTAAAATGTCCATCATACATACCTTAAGGACTAAGCTGATGAAGCTTTGTAAATGTACAAGACAGAGTTAATTTTAACTGTACTAGCTAAAATGTCCATCATACATACCTTAAGGACTAAGCTGATGAAATTGGAATCAAATGTGAATACTCCAATCTTTCCATATTTGTCCTTCACAGCTTGGCGGCAGAGAAATGTGTAATGGCATGGATAGAGGGTCACTCTTCCTTTCTGCCTCCCTGTAAATATGTCCACAAATCATGGGAAAAGGCAAAGATTAAAGTCCAGCTGTTAGATGTTATGAATCTAGTCTACCACGTAAATGAATTAACAGAAAAACTAATGAGGACTGGGTAAGCACACTTTGTTTATACAGTAAAACCCCGTATTTGCGTTATCGGAATTTACATTTTCCCGCAAATTGCAACGTTTTTTTTGGGTCCCATCAAATTTCCTATCTCTGCAACGTATGTAGAACCCTGTATTTACACCGTGTGTTTCTCCGTTTTCCCGCTATTTGCAATACGATGTGCTGACCAAAAAAATAATTTCCCTTTTAAAACAGTTACTCGTGCATATCAGCCTTTACAAACCATCTTTTGGCGTCCTTTCGGACATATGTACTTAAAAATACAAGAGTGAGAGAGCGGTAAAGAGAACTATTTTCGGGAAGAATTTGAATGTGGCGGGGCACAACGCCACCAGTGTCGGAAATTTGAACTACGTCATCTCGTTATCTTCCGCGAGGAAAAGATTCACGATATGAAATGAATGTATTGTAGGACTACCCTGCTAATAACAAATACAATGTTAAGAACTGCTGTCGGAATGTTGACAATATTGATTCAGTACAGAATTTGATATGATTAAGAATGAAAGCGATTTGACCAACCAAAAGCAACCAGACGTGATCAAACGTGATAAATGCTGGCTGGAACTATATAACGTGACCGATAACTGGGATCATTTACGCCGACTTGATTCAACAGTTATAACAATGATGGGTTACTTAAATATAAAACTTATTGGAACTTGCATTATCCCATTCAAGCCACGCTGCATCGCAAATAATTATAATATTTAAAAATTATGAAGTTGCACGACAGTTTGCACTAGTAGAACGGCGAGGTAGCTCGAGCTACGCGATCGTGTGTTGCTAAGTTAACTTAAGGGTAATTACCCTCAATTACTATGGAAAATAGAATTTATCGTGCTTAAAAATGGAAAAGCGAGGTGAAAAACGGACATTTTCAATTGAGGACAAAATGAAAATTTTAGGGGAAGTTGATGCCCATATTAGAACCCACATTGAACTGGCGAAGCAACTCAGATTGCCGGTCTCGACATTGAATACCATAGTGACAAATCTTGATGCGATTATAATACATGCAAAACAGTGTGGACATTTGTCAAAAATGATAAAACATGTGAAGAATTCCGGGTATGAAGAATTAGAACGAATGCTGAAAAAATAGTTTTTAGGTGCAAGATCATGAAATGTCCCTGTGAATGGCGTCATCTTACAAGAAAATACGTTTCATATCGCTACAGGATGGGAATCGAAGATTTTATGGCATCCTATGGTTGGTTGGATAGATTCAAAAATTGGTACAATCTTGTATACAAGACTGTGAGTGGTGAAAGTAAAGGTATTAACATTGAGACTGCAACTCAGTGGAAAGTATCTGAACTGATTAGACTTCTGGAAGGCCACAGCCCAAAAGATGTTTTCAATGCAGACGAGACAGGATTATTCTTTAATGTGCTGCCAGCAAAAACAGTGTGCTTCAGAGGGGAACAATGTCATGGAGGGTCCCTTAGTAAACAAAGACTTACTGTCTTCTTAACCACAAATGCAGATGGAAGTGAGAAACTTCAGTCGCTAGCGATTGGCAAATCAAAAAGTCCTAGGTGTTTCAAGCATGTAAAACAGTTGCCCACTAGATACACCACAAATACCAAAGCATGGATGACCTCAGCAATATTTGAGGATCAGCTTCATGCTCTGGATGCGAGAATGGGGTCACAGAACAGGAAAATTCTGCTGTTTATTGATCAGTGCCCAGCCCATCTACGGAATGTACACTTAAGAAATGTACAGTTAAATTTTTTTCCAGCAAACTGTACCAGTGAGCTCCAACCATTTGATTTAGGAATAATTCACACATTTAAGGTGCATTATCGAAGAATGATTGTACAGAAATTGTCTCTGCAATTGTGGTAGGGACATAAAGACAATCAAATTGAGTGTACTGGTTGCCTTTCACTACATTTCATGGGCCTGGAAACAGGTTTAGAACTCTACAATATATAACTGCTTTAGAAGAGCAGGATTTCATGTTGATAGCGGCGAAGAAATTCCAGTTGAATTTACTTGTGATGATGATACTATAGACAATGACTGGAATCTTCTTGAGACAAATTATACTTTCTCGGAGTTTGTCAAATTAGATTCTTAAGAATTGTGACACAATTGGGTTGTGACAACTGCCGCAGAGAGTGTAGATGACATTTTGGGTAAACACCTGGAGGAAGATGCAAATGAGGAGGACACAGAGGATGAAGAGACTCCTATACCTTCATACTAAGACACAGCATGTGCTGTTCACACACTAAGGATTTACTTGTTAGGTGGAAACTGCAGTAAGCAAATGCTTGATGAACTGCAAAAAATTGAAAATAAAGTGCATGATATCAATACACAAATGAAGCCAAAGCAGTTGAAAATATCTGACTTTTTTGCTAAGGAATATACAGTAAGTACTCAGCAAAAAAAAGTCATAATCATTAGATTGTTTCAATGATTCCTGATAGCAAGCAACACTGAAATGACACTGCCATTGTAATTCTTGATTATATTTACAATATCTTCTTTCAGTATTCTCAACTCGATACATTATTGTGTGTAGGATCCACATAACCTAAAAATTGCATTTTCATTAAGTTCTTTTTTTTTACATTTGATCATTTTTTTCTTGGTTTAGTGCAATAAGACGTAGTCCTAATTTATTTTATATTATGGCAATGAAAGAGAAAAATAGTTTGCTTTTTATTTTATTAATTTAAAAATTTTAATGTTATGTTATTCACAGTAAATTAAGAGAGCTGTAGTTAAAGAAATAAATAATACAATTCCTCTGTTTGAGTTTATCAGCCTGCTTTTTATTTTTGACATTTCCCAAGCTAGTACGTATGTAAAAGTGAAAAATTCTCCATTTCCCACTATTTGCATTTTCCCGCAATTTGCACTTTTTTTCTGGGGTCCCTAGAAAAGTGCAAATAAGGGGTTTTACTGTATTACATTTAAAAATTCCTGATCATATTTCTTGTAAATAAAGTAGTTAACAGGGCAGTTTTTGAAACAGTAGTTTATTGAAGCTATAGTACCTACAGGTAACTAATTTCACCTATGTTCAATACTGAATTGGCAGCCATATATGGTATTTATTTTTGCACTGCATAAAATGCTTATAAAAGAGAACCTTATTTTATGAAAAAGAAGTGTTCCATTGTGTAGTTCGAGATTACATTAAGTGAGCAAATAGCAGCAAACACAAAGACAATACTATACCAGCACAAACTGGGGACAGTGCCAGCTGCTGTAGCATCATGGTCAATTGACTGAGAGAAAGAGGCATCAGATATATCAGTGGGGACAATGTAGCTTCTGCCAATTGTCTGCAATTCTCCTCTGGGATAATTGATAGAAGAGATCCATTCCATCTACATTGTAGGCATAAGAAGGAGTGAACTTTTTGTTGAAATATGTTTTGGAGCGGTATCGTAAATTGTATTCAGTTTACTTTTTGTGTGTGGTTACCATGGCACCACGACTTATAGGTTGCCATTTATTTTGTACATGGTGTGGTGCCTTCTATTGTTGAGAGTTCTTTTTCTTTCAAATAAAGTTCAGTTCTCTTTTGGTGGTTAAGCTGTGTGGTCATTATTTTTTCTCCCAAAGGTCACGCAAAGAAACAGACAAACCCCTAAAATTCTGCTGACAGGTTATGGGCCCAGGCACAACGGGTCCACTGCGGAAGGGTGTGAAGAAGAAATAAGGTTTTGCGATATTGGAGTGGGTAAAAAGTGACATAGAAAACGGTCGTGGAAAAAAATGGTGACGGTTGGCGCATTTTTTGAATCATCATGACGTCCACAAACGAAGACTCCACGAGCCGTATACCAAGTATAAACTCAAACAATTACTTTGCTTGGGAATTGCAAGTGAAACAAGATTTGTTACTCCGGGATGCATGGGAGGCTGTTGAAGGTCATACCAACATGGCAGATAAAGTATTATCCCAGGGTGAAATTCGGCATCGCGCGAAATGTAACACGATTGATTGTCTGTGATATACAAAAGTGTTTGGTATGAATTTCTTGGAGATATCACAGAATGTGCATCGGCCAAAGAGGCATGGCATATTTTAAACCAGCTGTGCAACTGCGAAGACTTAGTGAACTGTGAGCAATGGTTCTGAAAGAACTTACACACTGTGTCAAAACTGAAGGTCCATCCAAGAATATTTTTTGAAGATGCAAAATCTCCAGAGGAGAGTGGGATCGGGTTGGTGTGGTGGTCTGGCCTCCCATCCCAAGGGCCCGGGTTTGATTCCCGGAAGTGACGGATTTTTCAGTGGAAAACTGGTCCCCACTTGAGTGCCTAGTGGAGGGTATTTCAAGTTCAGTACTCCATCCGTTGGATGAGATGTTAAGCTGTGGTCCCCTTGGCACCTTTGGTTAAGAGTAGGCTTATGCCGATGCCGGGTTTCTGTCCACCCTTCCTCCGTTTCCTGAAATCTCCTACCATTACCCAATTACCCACCTGTCCTAAATGACACAAATGACCTCAGCTGTCGGTCGCCTCCCATGAATAAACATCACCAGAGAGCGGCCAAGGGAGGATTCGAAATGATGGACAAGCAGATAGCTGGCATAATTCTCAGCAATCTACCAGAGACATACCAAGGTTATGTAAAGTCATGGGAGATAGAGAGTTCTAACCATAGAACAACTCTCTTGAAGTCAAAAGTTGTTGACAGCAGAAAAGAAAACAGCCTTTCAAACCCAGACACGAACAAGAAAGGAAAGACTTTTAATGAAGGCAGGAAGGACAATAGTAATCCAACGGAAGATAGTTCAGAAAACATAACTAAACCAACTACCAACCAATGACAGTTTTGGGGTTACGCCTGTGGAGAAGAAGGCCACATTTCACGAAATTGCCCAAAGAAGAAGGAAGCTGAAAAACCAGTAAGTCAGCGGGAACAGAAGAAGGCCACGGCATCAATCGTATCTAGAGAATTTGTTTCCCTGTGTGCCAAGCGTGATGTACACAATGGCCAGGGAGTATGGCTATTAGATTGCGGGGCATCAGATCACATGACTTCCAGAAAAGATTTGTTCTCTTCATTCACCCTGATGTGTAGAGAAGTGGGGGTAGGTGATGGTGCACCATTAAGAATAGAAGGACAATGGAATGTAGTTCTGCATGTGTCCAAAGACTACGGAGGTAAAGATGTAGAGGAGGTAGCATTGTGAAATATAAAGCTAGACTGGTTGCTCAGGGCTTTACTCAAGTGTTTGGGGTAGATTTCTCTGAAACATTGTCCTGTTATTTACAAGAAGGTTTTACACGTTCTAATGGCAATTGCTATAGAAAACGATTGGGAGATGGAACATTTGGACATTGTGGGAGCTTATCTAAGCAGTCCTATTGATGTAACTATTTATATGGAGCAGGCACCTTGTGTATATGTTCTAGGCAAGGATAATCGACATTATGTGTATAAATTGCTGAAAAGTGTATATGGATTGAAACAATTTGGTCAAAATTGGAATACATACTTAAATGAGTGTCTTAAAGAGTAAGGTCTAAAACGATGTGTGAGTGACCCTTGCGTGTATGTTGGTATGAATATAATTGTGGGAGTGTATGTTGATAAATTACCAGTTGTTGGAAGGAAAGCACAAATCAATCATTTAAAGTTGAGTTGTCCAAAGTTGTTGATGTAAAGGATCTTGGTGAATTGTCAAATTTATAGTCCTTGAACATCATCAGACCAAATAGCGGGGAGCTAGTTGTAATCCAAAAATCATATGTTGAAAGTGTACTGAGTGAATTATACTTGTCTAACTGTAGAGGTGTGTCCATGCCATTGGAGGTGGGGGAGGAAGTTACTGCGGAAAATCAGTTTGATGCTACTCTGTACCTTATGGCAATTGGGTGTTTATTATACACTGCTACAAGTACTAGACCTGATATCAATCGTGCAACATGCAAATTAAACCAGTATTGTCAAGGCCCCTCTACTGAATATTGGACTAATGTACAGCATGTTTTCAGATATCTGAAGCAAACAAAGGAGTATTCTATGAATTATTGTAAGACTGGTAAGACTAGAGTGTACACAGATGCCAATTATGGTAATGACGAGAGTGACAGTAAGTCGTTTAGTGGCTCTGTGAGCGGGTGGACCAATTATCTGGAGGTCTAAAAAGCAGCGAGAAATCTCTACTTCATCCACTTATGCTGAATATATTACCACATATGAGACTGCAACTGAGGTTGTATGGTTAAGGCAGTTTCTAGGGGAAATTGGTGAAGGAAAATTCATTGATACACCCTGTGTTATTAATGCAGATAATCAAAGTGTAATATACATGGCATCAGGCAATGCCATCAAGGATAGAAGTAAGCAAATTTGCATCAAAAAACAATTTGTAAGGGATTTGGTACAGTCAGAGGAGGTATCATTTAATTATGTGCACTCCAGTAAAAATATTGCTGATATGCTAACAAAACCTCTCTCAGGTGTAAAAACCAAAGAATTCTGTCAGCTGCTAGCTCTTGGACGTACTACATAAGCAATGTGCTTAAGTATCCATTTTTTTATTTATTGTCCACCAATGAAGGTGATATGTTAACTATATCTGGTAATATGTACCTCTAAGATTGTATTTTTATGCTTTGTCACTAATAATTTAGAATCCCAAGGGGAGGTGTTAAAATATGTTTTGGAGCAGTATCCTAAATTGTATTCAGTTTCCTTTTTGTGTGTGGTAAGCATGGCACCACGACTTATAGATTGCCATTTATTTTGTACGTGGTGTGGTGCCTTCTATTGTTGAGAGTTCTTTTTTTTTCAAATAAAGTTCAGTTCTCTTTTGGCAGTTAAGCTGGGTGTCATTATTTTTTCTCCCAAAAGTCACGCAAAGAAATGGACAAATCCCCAAAATTCTGCTGACACTTTTGCCATAACTTTTCATTTGATTTAGCCACTGTCACCAAGTAGCAGCATCTAATTTGAATTACATTTTTTACCATTGAAGTGCTATGTGATTTATCATTTTTTAAGTGAACCTACCAACCATTTCTTATATTTTTGCATGAAAAAATGTTTTACTCCGTAAACAAATTCTTAAATAAGTGATTAGGGGTATTTTTTCCTTTTATCTGCATTATATTTTAAACTTAATCTTTATTCTGGACGTGTCCCATATTTGAACATGATGTATCAAATCTCAGAACCAACATATTATTATTATCTAATTATTTGGGTGGCCTCATATTATCATTGGTTTGGATAATCAAGGGTTTATCGACTTCCCTCACGATATGTACAATCCCGTGGTCTTTATACTTATTAGATTATCATATTACCCCTTGGTGTGTAAAAAAATATTGAAAATAAGATAGGTAGGTAATGGGTAAGAAAAAATTTGGAACTTTCTAATATTAGATATGAAGAACTCATGAGTTTACATAAGGAAGAGATGGAAATAAGAGTAGGCACCTGTCGTAGAGCTTGCTTCAATCTCTACGGTTGAGACTTGAGCATCTTCATCAGGGGTGAAATAATTGAGGACCAGGATATATGGACCAATCCTTGAAAGACTCAAGTCTAAATGGATTTCTTCTTGTTGCGGATTAAGGAGGGGCATTTCTCCTTCTCCAAAATGATCAAGCACCTGAAAAAATGCAGATAGTATGTGACTATTTAGCAGTAACTCGAAAAACAGAAATTATTAGCTATACATGATTAAAATGAAACTTACACTGCCTGGGTGACCTAGCAACATAGTTGAGATTTTTCACATCATATAGCATGCGATAGGATATGGCAGTGTTGAAGCAATATGTTCAATGATGAAAATATCTATTTATACCATTAATGCCTTGTGTTAGACTGGTGGAATAATACCATCATAGTAATAAAGGGCTTCCAATCTCAAGTTATGTTTTGAAAGTACTGAATTTAATGGCATATAAAACCCTCCTTTTTTCAAAATAATGGCTCAAAAAATCACCACCTGGTCTTACACGTGAAGGTTAAACCTTACACAGGCTAACATGCTAACGCCTGGTAAAATTCAAGTACCAACAAACTCCTTCACCCAGTTCACAATTCCATTCCCGTTATTCTGTCATTTCAAGTTCACTTTCTTGGCAAATAGAATAAAATGGTGAGAACAAGGAGTATTTTAAAATTATATCTACGGACGCAAAGTGGAATTAATTCTCAACCCAATTGCGGTTAATCCACCCCATTTCACCATTTAAACAATAAGTAGTTTCAGCAGTCATGTAATAATATATTTGACCGGAACATATGGAATAAATGTAATGGATATGCGGGAATCAGTCCAATGTGTTTGTTAACATAGACAACAGAAGTGACACTGTTACCTCTGGGTTATATACCCTAAAACTAAAAATTTTTTATTACCACCTCACCCTACACTGCTAGAAATTTTAATATTAATCAGCCTACAGATGTATTTAAATTTTGTTTATTCATTTCATCATCCCTTATCTCAGTTAGAAATCAGACGAATTGATTGATGTCTTGAAGTGATGGAAGACACAAGTCAATGGAAGCAAGGATTTAGAAGGAATTGTGTTGAAGACTAGCTTATATATATTCTGGACACAGTAATATTTTAGACTAGGGATGGGTCGGTTCCACTTTTTTCGGTTCCGGTTCGGTTCTTAACTTCGGTTCTCGGTTCCGGTTCTTAATTTACCACTTACTTTGCATTGCTCAATGGTAAGATAAGGTAATCAATAATCATTTTCAGAGACTGAATTAGAATAATTCGCGACTTTGAAGCATCTAAGTACACTATTTCACCAGGTTTTAATGTGAATCCTCCACTTTCGGAGTGTGAGTAGGTTTCAAACTGGTTTTCGCGTGAATTATTTCGGTACCGATTATTTTTGGCCTCGGTTCCGGTTCTAAGCTCAAGAACCGGTGGATCCGAGAACCGAAGAACCAAACCGACCCATCCCTATTTTAGACATAAATATTTTGAATGATATTACACTTTTGACAGGTCATCTCTCCAGAGCACTTCTGAAAGAAGTTAAAATCAGACATTAAAGATGCCTGTTACATTGGAACGAAAACATTTCCTGGTCAATGCTTAGCTTACTGCTGCAACAGTGGCATTCAACTTTAGGTATGGATTGAGTGTCTCGGAATATATTTTACTATCCTCACCTTCTCATCAGTGAAATACTCCCTCAGAGGCCTCCTTTCATTGTCCTGAGGCAAGAAACCTCCTTCCCCATGGACCATATCAAACTGCGAGACTTGAGGATACAGGAAATGCCTACAGAGAGTCTGGTTCTCATTGCTGCCAACTGCCAAGCATGGATTGTTGACACTCTTAGAGAGAATGGTTGCTTCATAGAAGGCTGATGGCATGATGACAAAGTAATCCTGTTGCAAAAGAAATCCAGGGTAAGAGATGACTGTTGGTCATTGGAGAAAAAAGTTGGACATTTTATTTAACCTTACCACATTAATGAAATGCACATATTGACAAAATAAGTTTGGTTTTGGAAGGGTGTCTATGCCATAATATAGCAGAAAAATAAGGAGGAACTCCAGAAACCATTGCAAGGACATCAAATTTTTTACTGCAAATGTATTTTGCACGTAGATGAGTCCGTTTTCTCCAAGGCAAAAGCTTTGGGATAGTCCCCGAGTGGGCATTATGATGATTTTTTTCTGGAGGAAGTAATTTAAGTATTTTCAAGGAGTATATGAAGTAGATAATTTTAATGAGTGTTACTTGCCATAATTTTAGGAATGTCTAACTAATAATGTAGTTAAAACATAGCATTCTTCTAACAAGTGAAGGTTAGTTTACCTGCCCATGGGTAAAAATCCAATAAAATTTTAGTTGATATCCACTAAATATTGTGGATATCCACATAAAATATAGTGGATGTCCACTAAAATTTGTGGATATTCACTTAACATGCAGTGGATATTCACTTAACATGTAGTGGATATCCACTAATTATTGTGGATATTCACATCAAATATAGTGGATGTCCACTAAAGTTTGTGGATGTCCACTAAATATTGTGGCTATTCACATAATATATAGTGGATGTCCACTAAAGTTTGTGGATGTCCACTATAGTTTGTGGATGTCCACTAAAATCTGTGGATATTCACTTAACATGTAGTGGATATCTACTAAATATAGTGATCTACTAATGCAAATAGGCACTAATGCCACTTAAGTACATAGATTGTGGATATTCACAACTTTTAGTGGATCCTTAGATGTATCCACTAACCTAAGTTGTGGATATCCTCCTTTCAGAGGATACGCACGTTGTATTGGATATGATGAATGGCATTATTAACAATTCCATTTTTGTCGACAGGATCCTGTTAAAATAACTGTTATAACCCTTATACCTCTTCTTTTCCTCCCATCTTTTATTTCCTCATCCAATTGATTAGGGGATACTTTTGCAAACAACCTATGGATTTTAGTCCCACGTAAATAATATCAACTTATAAAATCTATTTTTCACGACTATAATAGGTATAACTTTTCCCATAAGTAGAACTTAGAATTTGCTTTTATCGTGAGGCGACACTCTGCGACGATTATGACGTCTTCTTCTGCGTCTACGCATAATAACTACCAATATTATAGGTAGACGATGAAATTGTTGGTAATACGATTTGCCACAAAACCGCAGGGTAGGTAGGTATCTATTTTTCAATATACAATCGTTTTTCTATCATAATTCGCTAGTTTTTGAGTTATATGGTCATAGTTATTCAAATTCGTGTTGATCAGCGAAAATCTAGCAGTCACGTGACGTTCGATCGTAACCCGTAACCCCCGTAACCATAGTAACAACAACAACCAATAACAGACGCGGCACAGATAAACTGTTTAACCAGTCATATTGGTAACGGATATTTGTTTCTAGTAATCTTTGTTGCATCAGAGGATTTTCACACATGGCCATGGCGAGCTTTGCGTATGCATAACGTTTCGCGGAGAGAGTGGAAAGGCGATAGTGCCGATATCTTTCGTAAAAGACTTCAATAAAAAAGAATGTAGTCCAAAAACACTCTACCAAGTTTTCAGAAGTAGCATGGAGGACGATTCCCCGAGGGAAAAGCTACAGCGAGAAGTGAAAACCCCGGAGTACGACAAATTTCGCGCCTTAACCAATGCAAACGCTACTGTGGATATTGTTTTCTTTTTTCCGCTTAAACATGTCAATCTTCAAAAATTTTAGTGGACTCCGATATCGCCACCATTTGTGGATCCATTAATTGTGGATCCACTAATTGTGGATCCACTAATTGTGGATCTACTACTAGTGGATCCACTAAAATTTTAGTGGATGCTGACATTGCCACTTATTGTGGATCCACTAAAATTTTAGTGGATGCCGAAATCACCACTTATTGTGGATCCACTAAAATTTTAGTGGATGCCGAAATCGCCACTTATTGTGGATCCACTAATAGTGGATTTTTACCCATGGGTGATGATGACTTAAATACTATGTGATGAGAAATTTAAACAATCTGTGAAAAATGAAGAGTATTTATCTCAGTCGTACCATAAGATACCTATTTATGATTATTACAAGACTTAACCAAGCCAGACAGATTAATTAAAAATATTATACCAACTATTCAAGTGAGTCTTCTGTAGCTATAAAAGAAAAGTGAAATATTCATAAATGAAATGCCTGTTTTAAAAGGAACTCATGAATTCCAAGTCATTTGACATCTAAACTTAGAAAATAAAATAGTCCACTGTTGTTTATTCAAGTGCAAAGACACTTCAAATGGAATAAAGTCATACAGATACTTTTTCCGTGACCTGGATACCCTATTAGTAATTAACAATTCACTAGTATGTATCAACAAGACATCCAAATATTGGATTTATCATTCAAATGGAGAAATAAAAGTTCGAAGTCATTCAATGGCAAGAGTCTGGTGAAAAAGTGATGCTCTAATAATAGGCTTATTTGCATGTCTTACCAAAAACAGGTACTTGTCAGTCTTTATTTTGATGGTCCATCTACCAGGATTCATGACCATTGGTGATGGAATTGACCCTGATGGTCCAGATACGGTGACAAAGGAAGGCTGATCATTTGCTTTCAGCATAACATGAAATACTTGCTCAATGTCACTGGGGTTGTCTGGAGTGATTGTAACAGTTCCAAGAGCAGGTTCCCCAGTAGGATTAACGTAACGAAGGACCATACGGTAGATGGATGATTTCTCAATGTAGGCATCTTGAAAAATTTCATTCTGTGGATTAAATAAAATTCCTTTAATGGCACTGAATATGACTTGAAATCCACAAATATAAGATAAAAAATATTTATGCAAATACACTTTTATAGAACTTGTAAAAGTTGTTGAAGATAAGTCAGAAATGGAATTACTCTTTGAATCATAAAGAGCATAGGATTCAAGCGAGATAGAATGCACACTTAAGTTGTATATTAACAGACTCATTAAAAATAATATTTTAGTCAGCCTGCTACAGTTACAAGACTTAAGAAATGGCTAAACACTCGTACTTTATCATAAATCTTTAGCTGATTTATATTAGCCATTCCATACAGGGATGGATTAACCGAAAAACTAAATAAGCACCTTCTTAGGCACCATAGGGTATCAAAAGAGAAGAGAAAGTGTATGTACACTGTGCGCAGAGTGTGCTCCCTTCAAAGTGTGATGGACAGTGTGACCACAATGTGCTGCACACTGTACAAGGCTATTAGTCACAGTGTACGCACACTGTGCTCCCTTCAAAGTGTGATGGACAGTGTGACCACAATGTGCAGCACACTGTACATGGGTATTAGTCACAGTGTCCTCACAATGTGTGCACGGTGTCCTCACACTGTGAACACACTGTACCGTCACAGTGTATATCACACTTTTGAGTCCCAATTTACGCTTTTGTCACAGTGTATGCACACTGTAATCACACTCTTGTCACATTCTAAGCACACTGTGTTCACGCTTCTGTCACATTGTCAGTCACACGTCTGTCACAGTTTATTTTCAACAGGGTAATTATGCATGCACATCTGAAATCATTCCATTGCACGCCTGAAACACCAGAAGGGAGTTGAACAGGCAAGAAATATAGCAAAGGTATATTGTTTTGAGAAGTTCCTTTAAAGAAAAGTTGATATGAAGTTCAATATTATGAAATGCCAATTTTTCGGTCCCATGAACTTTGTAATAACAGGAATCTACTGTAATTATTTAATGTTGTGTCATTACATTTGTTTTTTCTATTTGCTACAAATTGTTTATTTTGATTTACACTTTGTACTTCCTTCAACCCAACATGCCTTATACAGCTTCTGTAGCTCAATTTATGAGTCAAATAAAATTTATTATTATTATTTTTTAAGTCTGACATTTGCTAAGCAGGCTCTGGTGTGAACAAACCTGAAGTTGGGAGAACACAGCATATCCCTTCCATGAGTAGTCAGGGAAAGTATACTCATTGAATCCATAGCGCACTGGTGTGTAGGCAGCTGTCCTTCCATCCTCTGCCTCAAACTGATATTGATGGAGAGTCGGAAAATAGTGAGCCTTCAATGGCTCAGTGCATGTCAGCCCCTCAATACGAGGCTTGCATGGACACTGACCTGTATCCTTCTGGCATATGCTAGTGATGGAGCCTCCGATGTCACAGCCACAATCTGGAAATAATTAGGAATATATAATGCCAGGGGCATAAGGAGAATTCATAATACATTAATTTGAACTACTGGTGATGTTAAGCATTATTACACCAATTATCCATAAAAATACTTCTGTGATATGATGCTCATAATCTTAGAATACATCAGCAATATAATGCATTCATGATCGGAAATCAAGTAACACATGACTAGGGGAAATACAGTAGAAGCCCGGTATAGTGAGTACGGCTTATTGCGAGAATCGCGTTATAGCGAGTGATTGTCTTTGTACCGCCAAAAGGCCTATGTTTTACATGTAAAATAAAGCGGATATAGCGAGGCCAAAAAGTTCCTTCCACGGTATACGCTCGGTATTACGACAGATATCTCTCGAGGGCGATGCATCGCCAAGCAAAAATAAACTATTGGGTTTTGTATTATCTGCTAATTAAAGTAAAAATACAAGATGAGTGCCATATCTACAACACCTAAAGCCAGTTATGTCCAAACATTAACGATTTACGGCCTTCAGTTCGCTCTGCGCGCTCCCATTTTACGTTCTTCTTTTGTTAGGCCCAGTCATCAGTGGGAGTGGGCAGACGACGAGCAAGATGAGGTCGAGTTAGGTCTAAGCATGGGCGATATTGATAATTCAATATCGGGATACTATAATTTTAGCATATCATAAGGTGGCGATAACGATAACTCAGCGAGACGATAAACATCGTCTAATCGATAAACATGCCCCGATAACATATCGTGCCCGATATGTTACCGGGGCACGATAAGATGTCGGGGCATGATAAGATCTCGGGGCACGATAGATGTCGGGGCAGGATGAGATATCGAGGCACGATAAGATATCGGGGCACGATAAGATGTCGGGGCACGATAAGATATAGGGTAGGGTACATTCGAAAACTCGACAAAGCTGATGTTATCGTCATGACATATTTGCAAAATTATCCAAAAACTTCCACAGTATACCTAATATTTTAATTCCGACTAGTTACGCTGTCTTTACAGCTTTCTTTGGCGATCAAAAAATAGAAGAACTGGAAGAAAAGATATAGGTAGGTGTGATAAATATCGCTACAAATAGGTATCGCGATAACTATCACGATAAATATCGTGACCATGATAAATATCGCGATAAAATATCATGATATCGCGCCCCGATAAAATATCACGATATCGCGCCCCGATAAAATATCACTATATATTATCACTATATATTATCACGATAAATATCGCAATATGAGATCGTGATATTGCACTCGTTCAAACATAGCGTGTTCACGCCTGATGAATTATCGTGATATTGCTCCAGTTAATCGAGTCGGAAAAAGACAGCTGTAAGTTGGCCTTCGCTTAAGCTTGAAAAATATCTTCGACCCCCGAAACATGCCGTATTTCAGTGAACCTTCAGGCCAATTTTCCCAACTGATGGATGTACTGGTTAACATTTGAAAACTCGACAAAGCTGATGTTATCGTCATGACATATTTGCAAAATTATCCAAAAACTTCCACAGTATACCTAATATTTTAATTCCGACTAGTTACGCTGTCTTTACAGCTTTCTTCGGCGATCAAAAAATAGAAGAACTGGAAGAAAAACATCGAAACTAGGGGAATTAATATTTTATATAATGGAAAATGTCCTGTTTCTTTCATGAAATATGATGATATTCTACCAGATTGTGCCTGAACTGACTTTTTTGCTGTTTACCTTTGTCAAATGCCACGGAAAAAAAAGAAAAACTGTAAATACGAACGACTATGAGAATTAGGTGGGTTTTTTCAACACCATCGGATATAACGAGCACTCGATTTAGCGAGTGATTTCTGAGGGATTATGAGCACTCGTTATACCGGGATTCCACTGTATTTGGCCCCCTCAAGTTCGTTATAAACGGGCTTGACAGTATACATTCTTTGATTTTGAATCGCGACTAGGGGTGACAAGTTTCAGCACGTTATATATGGTGAAAAGAAAACAGTTTTGCCAGAATATTATTTATTGAAACTGTTGTCTTTCTACCATAAATTAAGTGGCAAAACCCTTTAACAAACGTATATCTCTGCTGTCCTCTCCCGGTGTATATGATGTCATTCTTCAACTCACCAAATATAGCACTGTGTGGGAGGTCAATGGTGTTTGGCATGATATTCAAAGTATTTGAATTTTATTTTTTAGCATAATTATTCAAGATCTCGAATATCGAATACATTATAGTATTCGGGGGCAGTATTTGCACATTCAAAAAAGAAACATAATGTAAAATTACCAATGCATCCAAATAAGTTCTTATCCATAAGGTTGTAAGTTCCATCCAAGCACTCTTCACATCTCCGAGAGCCAACTGAAGACTTGCAAATACATTGACCTGTCTTTTGGTCACATTCTCCAATACCTCCCATAACTCCAGGCATGTAGCAATCACAGTCTGAAATTACATGTAAAAGCATTAGTGGAAATCACTCTTTAGCAATGCATTAAATAAAAAAAATACTCCATAAGCATGAGTTACTTGATAAGTAGTCCTTAATTTCGAAGACTCAAAACCTACAACTTTCATTTAAATAAAAAAAGCAACAAAAGAGGAGCATTAAAATTAATAGGTATAAGGTATAATAAGCACACCTTAAAATAATGAGTGAATTTATTACAACTGCCTATACTCATAATCAATCTTTGGTGGATGTAAAATGTAACATACAAAAATGAACAAAATTTAAAACTATAATAGAAATTTGTAATGCTTTAAGAGGTAAGAGTTAAAAATATCTTTAAAAAGAGTTCTGTTATTTGACTGCTTCTATTATTTACCCTTCTGGATAAGCAATTTTTAAATATGACATTATTTTGTCATCATGCTAAAAAATAAACCCATAGGAAAAAAGTATAACAACCTTTAGATTTTGCCTGAGAATCATTTTTTCAGAATCACACTTTTAAAAAAGATCTCTAGCACATTTTGAATGGAGGCAGATACAGTAAGATAAAATAATATGTACCTTCACATCCTTTTGGGTTTGGTGCCTGAAGATTCCAATACAGGGGTTTGCATTCATTACATATTCTTCCTTGCACATGTTCTTTACATTGGCAAAGCTCTCCAGGAGGCAAGGATCCACAGCCAGTGAATGACTCTACCACTCCAGATGGATCACAATTGCATTCTGGAAATCAAGAAGTTGACTAGGTGAAAAATTTAAAGCAAAAAGTAAAAGAACAAACTTCCCACCCCTCCCCCTCTGGCGACAAAACTGGGGGTATGAAGGAAGCAGGAGAGGCGGACAACATAGGACACCTCACGGAGGAAGACTGAGAGTTGGAAACTGCAGTCCATGGACAGCGAGGAATGTAGCCCAGAGTGCTAAATAAATATTATTACACCTTGAGGGCATTTCCATTCCAAAATCCTAGCCCGACATTGAGATAGTCCCGAAATACAATTCTGGGAATCACATAATTAGGGACAATTTTTTTGACCAGCATGTACATGACATGCAAGAGAACATAAGATTGGGTATTTGAGCAGTCCAAGAGAGGGAGAACACTCGGCTGGCTCTGTCAACAGCTGAAACATTTTTCATAAAAGCATCTTCAGATCAACTTGAAAACCACCTGCTGCTCAAATGCATAATTACAGTCCCCACATTTGAAAAGCATGCATTGGCTGTAATACTTTCAATTTGTATTATATTCTTCCTGTTTTTTTCCATCACTCAATCAATGCTCATATACTGCACAGTATCCATGCACTATAGCTAAGGATCACAATGATTATCATTGGATTTCAAGGGTCATCATTGAAAGGGTCACTAATGTCACTCTCTTAAACAGCTGACACCTATGAGATCAAAGGTCTTAAAGTTACACGTATCCCTTGGGAAGAAGTGTTATTGAGAGAATGGCTATAAAAAGAGCACAGAAATCAAACACCAGAAGCAGCAAACCAGCTTAGCTGAATAGCAATAGAATCTGCCTTCTTCCTTCCATCTAGTTGATGATAAATGTTAGCAGTTGAGTAAACATATATAATATACAATGAGCAGGCGATTAGTGTTTTAAACTCTCCATATAATTGACTAATATCAGAAGAGAAATTGGCAAAACTCACCCTGAAAAGAATACTCAGTTGAAGATAAAGATACATAATCAGATTTGAAAGCCCATTACCGTATTTTCCACCTAATAAGATGCCTAGCATATAAGATGCGCCCTAGTTTATAGATCATATGTAGCATAAAGCCATGATGCCAAATAAGATGCGGGTTGATATTCCATGAATTTATCCAGTTCAAAAATCTAGTCTTATAGGCCAGAAATTACTGTATTTGACATTCACGAAAAAGTCATTACATACATCTTAATTTGCTGTGAAGAACTTAGCTCTAACCTCACATTATGGCATATTATGCATTTGGTACAATTATAGATTTCTTTCTTTTAAATGAATTGCATGAATTGCAGACATGAATTGCTTCATGCCTGCAGCTGTAAAAACAAGAATTTCTTTCATTTTGGGGCTGTAATCAATTTCAATATTTTGTCAATTGGAAAAATGTATTGAATATTGCCCCATACATTTGGGAGATCCTTTTATTAAACACTGGAAAACCTGCTTAGAAATAACTAAATTTTGTAACATCGACATTGTAGTATCAAGTTTCTACTAGTGATGGCCGGATCGGATCCATCAGATTCAAAGATCAACGGGTCTTTCATTTTACTCAGTTCTGGATTTGGATCCAAAGACAGAGTAAAATCGGATCCGGATCATAGATTTTAAATTTTCATGGCTTAGTGATCAAAGCGCCCTGTGAATGGAATGTAGGTGCGGTCGATATTGACAAGAAGAGGATGTGTAACTCAGGTCACGAAATTAGGTGAAAATGTTCTCATGCAACTAGAAGCAAAATAAAGAAATGACTCTTTTCCCCAATACCCCGGTATCGCGAGAACAAAATTTGTAGGATGTCACGCGGCTAACCTACATTTGCCGGGATCAGGCGGACAACGAGAGCTAGTGTACTGCGCGAAGTTCGATCCCTATCGCAGTTTAATTTTTTCTTTCAGTCACTGCATCGAAAATGTTATCATATTCAATTTCAAACCATTACATCTGAATACTCACTTAGTTATTCTTTTGTTGTTTAAATTAGATTTACAAATGTACCACTCATAAATTAAGGATGGTCGGGTCGGATCCAAAGATCCACGGGTATTTCATTTCATTCGCTACTGAAATCATATCCGAAAACAAAGTAAATTCAGATCCGGATCGGAGATTTTAAAATTTCGTGGCTTAGTGATTGATGCGCCCCGTGAATGGAATGTAGGCATGGTAGATACTGACAAAGAGAGGTTAAGTAGCTCGGGTCATGAAATGAGAATAAGATTTTTTCCGTGCCAGTAAAACAAAAATTAAAAAAATACTCATCTTGACTTTTTTCTCCATAGGCCCGGATACATGAGAAAAATTAAGCTGAATGTCATATGGGTCACCTACATTCACGAGATTCCCATGAACCTATCAGAGCATAGTTGTTAAAAATGAGGGCTAGTGTACTGCTGGTTGTGAGTTCAATCCATAACACTACCTAGGAACACAGCCTTGCTGTATTCCTAGGGTAATGCAAGTAGGCAATTAAAAAAAAGTAGATTATCAGAAATTTCATGACAATTTATAAGGCAAAAAAATAATAAAATTTGGCATTAGTGAAATGATTGGAAAAAATTTTTATTACAGAATTAAATCGTGGACTCATTACATTAACTTTGCAATGTTTTTTTGAGTGACACATTTGAAAATCTAGTTTAAGTGATAGAAGTACAAAAAAGTTAGTATCTACACACAAAGGTTGGAAATGAAGGATGATAAAGTTTTTGATTCAATGGCTGAAAGAAAAATGTTAAACAGCGATAAGAATCAAATTTCACTACCTGCAGTCCACTACCCCAATCTGCTATTGTCAGCTTGCCTGAGTTTGGAGAATGCAGGCTCCCCACATGTCATTCTGCATTTTTTCTTGCAAACCGGGGTCAATAGAGAAAATTTTCTGACATATTTTTAAAATTTTTCTTCTAGTAGCATGAAAAACGGCCAATCTCATTTCAAGATCAGAGATACACAACTTCCCCATAGGAGTATAAAATTCTCAAATTTCATTTTTCGGTTATTATTAATAAGACATTACAAAATTGCTAGTTTAGCAATATTCTATAATAATTTTTTTGTCTTAAAAATGGAATCCCCTGATATTCCATAAATGGGATCACTTGGCTGCAGTAAAAATTGTTTTGTGTTTCTAAAAAAGAATTTGAAAGCGTTCAAGGATTTGATTAATAATTGGAAAATAATTCCTTTATTAATGAAAATGAACTTATAATGTTTCTTTTAACTGTACTCTAAAGAATATTTGCACGGGTTTCAAAAATATATTGCTTGATGAGTATGTGATAAGGAAAGTGATCTTTATATTAGAAGTAACAAGATATAAGTAGTTATTGCATCCATAAATCTTGATCCAGGAAAATATAATCATCATAGATGATAGGAAGTTGATTTTTTCTACAATAAATTTACTTGCTTTTTGGTAATTCTATTGTTGCTGTTTTTATATAACCTATATTAAAAATCTAGGATTAGAAAAGGAATGAAATTCAGAATCGAGTATCTGAAACTAAGGATCCGAAACCGAGATACAGATCCGAAACCCAGGCAAGGATCCGGTTCCGGATCCGACAAAAAACCTGGATCTGTCCATCACTAGTTTCTACTGTATTAAATAGTGTATTCACTGAATAAATACTGTATAAATAAATACTGCATGAATACTGTTTTCACTGGCAACTAGCAACAAAAACAGGACAGAACTAAGTTCTCTGAGGTTTACGAGAAAACAGAAACAAACCTTCGCATATTGGAAAGTTGTAGAATCCTTCACGGCAAGCATCACAATTGATTCCATCAAAGTTTGGTTTGCACTGGCATTTTCCTTCGTTGTCACAGGAAACACCAATGGCTCCATGTAGATGGCAGTTGCAAGCTGTATGAATATGCAAGTTATGATAACATAAGATTTCTGTTTTCAAAAGTGATGGGAGCAGCAGAACTTGAAAATTAAGTTACATTGAGCAGAAGTAGCTAAAATTTGAGAGTTTTGACCATGAAAGTTGCAAAAATATTATAGGATTGAAAAGATCAATCATCCTCTCAGAACCAGTGCATTTAGAAACAATTGCAGTCAAAATGACAAAATCTAAATTATATTTAATGTGCCTCATACCCCATTTTTAGGCCTAAATTGCAAAAAGATGCAGCTGGGAATTTCATATAAGGCAACACATGCTATGAAAATGGTATGGGTATTTTTCAAAAATAGAAATTGCTATTCATCCATTTATTTCAATTTTAGGCATTTTCAGCAATATTGTTCCAATCAATCATGATTTGTCCAATAAAATTGTAGCTAGTAATTGTAATTAAGGGCATTGTATATGCAAGAACCAATATCAGCCTCTAGTACTAATATCCTGGAGTACAAAGTTTGAAGAAATAGACAAATATTTTCCATGAATGTATTATGAACAATAAAATAGATTTATTTTTAATAAAAATAAAAATCAAACATAGTAGCTATGTACCAAGGCATTCAGGATACTGGAAGTAGCCAGGACTGCACTGATCACATGTTCTTCCAGCAAAGTTGGGAAGACATGGGCAACGTCCAGATGCATCACACACAGAGGAAGCACTTCCTTGCGTACTACAGTCACAGGGCCGGCAATCAGGGTAGCCAAAGTAACCAGGAAGGCACTGATCACAACGTGGTCCTCCATAGCCCTCTCTGCACAGACAATTTCCAGTCTCCTTGCCACACACTCCTGGTAGTGTACCTCTTGCATCACAGTTACAGTCTGGAAAGATGAGCAACCAAAACTGATTTTCACAATCCAAAAAATATTGGTGGAATACTGATTCAATATTAAACAATTAAGCTACAGATTTTTTCAGCTGGAATCCAATATATTCAAAATAGAGTTCAAAGTTATTATTAGCATTGTTACTCATAAGCATACAGTAACTTTATAGCCAAAAACCTTCAATTTTATCAATTATAACTGGTTTTGGCACAGAAATTTATGGGCAAAAAATCAAGACAAGTTTATCAAGTTCATTGATTTTAAATCACCTACCTTCATCTAGAGATGGGTAAATTACCGTAATTTTCAATTGAGGTAAATTGGAGGTAAAGGTACTAGCTAAATAATTTGTTCTATTCTATTGAGGAATACCTCAATGACACTGCGTGTTAAAACCTGTAATTGTGTATTATATATGTATATATGTATGAATATGACGTGCCCTATATCTTTTCATATCAATGTAACAGATCTTTGGTAAACAAAGAATCAAAAAGAAATGTAAACAAAATCATTTTAGCTACTCATTTTATAATATCACCCATTCCAATGGTTTCTTCGTGAGGAAGAAATTTTCTGTAAAAGAACTATTCTGAAAATTACTGTTTATTACGGTAATTTTCAGGGGTGTTTACCGAGTTGCCCATCTCTACCTTCATCACCTGATTTTCTACTTGTTCCATTACCAACTTTCTTGTCTAGCCATTTACCACCTGAATCATAGCTTCTCTCATGCATCCTTACAATTATATGCTCTTTCAGTAAAGATCATTCATTTTTCATTGTATCTGAAATTTCTTCATAGCCTCAGCAAGATCTCTATATCAAATTTTCAATGCCCATTGGTATTGGCTACCCACCTAATTTTATTCTTCAATTCTCAGTAAATAGTGCTATTCTTTCCTTTACTGATTATCTGCCATTCCATCTCTCTTACATTCTCCTCACTCTTTTATGTTGTCCATGGTTTTCTTTTTATCCCCATGTTTATTATTCCATTATAGCTTAAACTTACAATTACACATGGTATTGACACTTTCATAGCTAATCTATTAACTCAAACAGTCCATCAAAAAAGTAGAATCAGAATGTTTAAAGAAAAAAGTGAGAAACAAAATCCACTCACAACTGCACTCAGGATAGTTGAAGTAGCCATCTCGGCAGGACTCACAGGCCCTCCCTCCAAAGTTGCTCTTGCAGGCGCACTGACCATCCTCTTTGCTGCAAACGTTGGACAGAGAGCCAACAGGGTTGCACTCGCAAGCTTGTTAGATAAAAAACAAAAGCATGAGTAACAAAGTAGCCTGGCACATCCTTCGCTAGCACCACCTATGCATAAGCCATGACAGAACCTTTAGTTCATCACTTTCCCAATACATACAATTATTTTAATAAGACTCCTAGAACACAAACTATTCTTGGCATATCTAATATGTGTGTTCAAAAAACTTGATGGTATTTTCATTGGTAAAAATTAAAAAAGATTAACTATTTGTTGGTATAAAATACGGCATGGTATAGTACACTGTTGATGGATCCATGCAAATATATAGCCTAGGCACAATAAATATATTTATCACACAAAAAAAATTTAAACTCCAGTGAGCTTGCAAAATGCCCAAAATTATCATACTGCATTTAATTCGAGTCTAAGATCATTTTGATAAAATTTCAACTGTAAATGTTGCATGTTTAAAAATGTCTCAGAAATATGAAGAATACCTAAGTATTCCAGCCATTCTGTATATTGAATATGTAATGCATGATTAAGTATTTTATAAGAATGTATTTCATGATATATCAAAGCAAAAATAAACAATAATAACTATTGAAATATTATTCTTGTGGGAATAATGATTGTTTAAAGTAATAATGATCATCTATCAGAATTTAGAGGTGAATATCTGTAATCTATCAAATAGAAACCGAGCTAAAAACTGTTTATAAACAATATTGACCCTTAGCTGTATCAGCCTTATTTTTTTATTACAATTGCAGAAGAAAATGTGACAGAGTGTATTCCTCTCTTCAGTAGGTCAAGACAGAGTAGGAATTCTAACATCTTTGTAAGTAATTTCCTAATGAGTGATTCTACTGGTGACCTTTTCTTGTGAACCAAGGGATGGGTAATAATGAGACTACAGATATGCTATGCAATGCTATAGAATGCATGGTCATGAGTAATAGTGAAGGAATGGACAAAGGGGGAAGTTTTAAAGAAGGGCTGAAGATAACTTTTATGTAGTTTCTTTTTCTAAGTCAGGGCCATAAAGAAAAGGAAGGACTTTGGGCTCTTGAATTAAAAAAATGGCAAAATGCTAAATAATGTTCCTGCCAAAGCTGCCCATGCATTCATTCCCACTGCAAAGGGGTTCAGATTACAATCAACCCAAATAGTGCTGCCAAAATTTAGCTAAACCAGTGAGAAGTACCACAGAAATTTGAACAATAATGTACCACATCATAAAAACACAAAAACTGAAATTAATACTGGAGAAATCAATTTTGGATTTTTCTTTCATTTTACCAGCAATTTAGTATCCATAAGTAAATAAAATTACTTTGACACAATTTCAGTCAAAACTTACATATTATTTAAATATAATAATTTAATGGTTGGTCTACACAAGAGCTGATACTTCAGCCCATGGTACTTCTGGCCAAAGAAGAAGACGGCAATAAAAGGGTATAGAAACACCTTAAATATGCTCAATCACTTACCAGAACAAATGGAGAAGTTGTAAAATCCATCACCGCAGCTATCGCAGAACTTCCCAGCATAATTTTGCTTGCAGGGACACTGTCCTCCAATGGCCTCACAATGAAAGCCTCTGGTTCCATTCATGTGGCAATCACATGGCCGGCAGTCAGGGTATCCAAAGTAGCCAAAGCTGCAGCTGTCGCAATTTGGTGGCGTGAATTCTGGCTTGCACTCACACTGACCCGTCCCCTCAGCACAGTTGTTGGTTGAAAAGAAGTAGTCACACTCACATGCTGCAAGATGGTTTTGGCAGGAAAAGGGGAAAGTAAAGTATCAACAATATGACAAAGGATATGGGAATTTTATTCCAAAAGGCTGTGAGTGAAAGAGCTTTAAACTCAATTTCTAGATCTAGACCTTCAATTTTGGATGAAAAAATTGACGTAAAACAAGAATGGCCCTAATGTCATTTGATTACCCACCCACTTAAAAACTCACCACAAGAAAAGAAGATGCCAATATATCAAATGAAAACTTTCTTTAGCCATCTTGTGTTTCCTTTAGTTACCTACCTCAAGCCCTCTGGGTATCACATATTTTACAAAAATTTATCTGTTCTACTCATTACACAACAGTTGCTTTATTTTAAAAATATTTAGTGCCTTGAGACAAAGAGAAATGCAGCAATTGAAAAAACCAAGCAAATGAAGAATCCACTCATATATCCCTGGGTGAGAAGATAAACCTATAATATTGAAAGGACATTCATGCAACTGAAAAACAATGTTGACGACATTAGGGATTCAGGAGATCCAAAATGTAAATATGAATGTCTTAGTAAACATTCAAATTAGCTAAAAGGAGTAAAAATATACAGCCAAAAATGACCTTGATGAAAATGAGATCAAGAGAAAACTTCCCAGTTGTCTCACAGGAAGACTGTAATATTTCATATCGCATGCAATAATGTGATATTTAGTAGTAATTTGATCTTTCTCATCTCATGGTACTCTCCTCTGTGTATTACTCCCAAAGTTTAAATAATTGTAGTTTTCATTTTGTACCATTCTGAAAGGACAAGCCCAATAATTTCATACCCATCTGGCTTTTTCTCAGAGGTTAAGCTGATACCAAAAACAAAAACTTTTCCACATCATCCCACATTCATTTTCCCAATATTTATATATTTATTAACATTTGCTGCTCTGCTGCATAACATGATACCATGACCATAATGAAACACCATGCACAGTAAAAATAATAGTAATGAAGCCATGTGAAAACTAAAAGAAAATCTCACTAATAAATTTCCAAGAAAAGACACATCACAGCTTGGATCCACATCACTTAGCATGTATAACTTTGAATGAATAATATTTACTCTAACCATAATTGATGATAAATGATAAATTTTTGCAAAGAGAAACCATTGATTGTATGATATTAAGGATTTAAGAGGGACAAGGGGGGAGTGTTCTTACGTTCACAAACATCTGGTGCATCCAAGGCCCTCCCAAATGGACGGAAAAAGCCAGGCTTGCAGCGATTACAATTGATGCCTTCAGTGTTGTCACGGCAATTCTTGCAGACACCACCCCCTTCATACTTGCCATGGACATCCAGGGACAGCCTTTTCTCATCGATTTCTGGATCATATTCACACTCATCGCTATGACCAAAGCAGTTGCAAGCTGTGGAGAAAAGTGAGGTTTCAAATATGTGCTCCAGAATTTTTATGGATTACATTTTGATCACTTGCATTAATTCAAACACACTCATGTCACAGAAATGTTAGCTCAGCATACTGAGTGGTAGAGTGCATTTATGTTAGGTGTTAAATCAGTAACCATATTTATGCAGTCATGTGAAAAATCAGTGCTAAGAATTACAAAACATAATGGTACATTGAAAGAAGGGGTTTTCCCTGAAATTACACACATGCAATACAGTAAAACATTTATGCTTCAAAGTAAGGATAAAATGTAAGGAAATAAAACAGGAAATTATTTTTTTTTCATTCATAATTACTGCCAATAAAAAAGCTTGGAAGTGATAATATACAATTCACACTACCAAAGATGCCACTTTTCCAAGGGAGAAGTTTTAAAAGCCAGCTTTAAAAAAATCACTTTAATTCCTTAGGATTTGGTGACTTAGGAAGTATAGACAACATGTTTTAGGAAAATTACCTTGAAAAACAATAATGGCTAACAAGGCATTCACAACAGTACTGGGGACAATTTTATGCTAAAAGTTACTTCTTTGGTAGACTCGGGTTATGACTGAAATAAAAATGGTGGCTTGAAATTCCCCCCTTGTACTCAGACACACATAGGAAAGCAAAAGTGGATGTTAAAAAACATTAAATTTAAAAAAAGTTGCTTACGTTCACAGACAAAAGGCTCATAGCTGTTGGACTGCCTCCATGCCTTTTGCACAAAGCCATCACAGCACTGCTCACACTGAGAGCCACAAGTGTTGTGCTGGCAGCGGCACAACAGCTTGTATGGATCATTAGGATCAGTTATGTCGCATAGGTCTGCATGTCCATTACAGACACAACGACCACCAATGCTTATATCCTTAATTGAATAGAAGTACTGAAATTCAAATAGTAAAATATGAATTAATGAAACTCAAATACAGTAGAGCCTCCTGTCAACGAAATTCAAGGGACCCAAATTTTCCAGTGCTCGTTAATGGGGAGTTCGTTAATCAGAGTGTGTGGTGGGTTTCATACCTCCCATTTTTTACAGGGGCTTTTCTTGTCGTATCAAAGAAGCAGGAGTAATCGAACGAAAATACATTTTTTTATACCCTATTTGCTAAGTGACATCATAAATGTATGTAGTAGCTTCTTGTACTACTTACTGAAGAATTGAATCGTAAATAATTACCTATTATAGAAGAGGAAAATAATTGGCCGTGGGAACGGTGATGCTTTTACATGATGGTGCGAGGCGAACTGCCTGGCTCCACAGTTTTTTCGGCAGTTGAAGTACAAATTGAATAGTTGTTTGTTTTACTTGCTGAGTTCTTTTAAAAATAAATTTCATTTTTTCTATGACATCGCTTGAGTCAAACACAGCTGCCTAATGATCTGGAAATGACCTTTATGGATTATTTAATATTATACATTGTAAGCTACTATTTCATTATTTCTGATGGTCAAACTTCACAATAAATATTATTTGTAAAGGTTGCTTGCCGGCGAAATTGAATTTTGATTGGGGAAATAGAAACTGAGGTTTTGCGATTGTCATTGTTTGCCGTTGAAAATCCACTGAAAGTTTTATGAAAAAAATTACAGTTCATAACTCCGAAACTATTCAATCTTTGCGATATTTAACATTTTCCGTACCATTTATAATCTCATCTCCACTGCCATAATGTTAATTACCTCTCTTGAAGAAGATATTTTTAAACATAATGTTACGTTGCAATAACTATAGAATATGAGGCATTTTAACATTCCTTATGCTCAATAGCAGAAGTTCACAGAGAAAAAAAATCATTCACCTTGACTCGAATGATTCTGATGAACATGACTCGGGAATCGAATCCAAATCCCCTGACATAATAAGCACCTTAGAGCTTCTCGAAATTCGGCCTCAACCTCTTGGACAGTGGTGCCGTGTGCACGGCATCGACTGCTTTCTGATATGATATGTTAGCAGTTTGAGTACATCTTGTTCCTTTAAATCTTCTAAAATTCCACAGGGAAAAATGATGCCTTGGTAGCTTAATTGATTAAAGCACCTGACCAGAAATCAGGTTATCCGGGTTCGAGTCCTCTGGGCAACACTGTTAAGGTTCTCGCGGTCAGTTCTCGACTTTGAGCTGCCACCTTATCTTAAATTGGCATTCTCTTCCGTAGCATTCCGGTGAATTAAACTCAGGAGAGTCAAAAAATTCAAACAAGTTACTTTCTTGATATTTGCATTTGTTTTACTATACACAAAAATTATTTGAAGAAAGAGTCAATGGTGGCCCACTTTAAACTATTCCTTTTCTCTTCTGCATTCTCCACTTCCCGGAATTCTCTAACAGCATCCTTGTTACATTCTTCAGCAGAGAGCAAGAATTTCTCAGGCATGTCCACTGTTGGAATGACTTCTCGGGACTGGTGTTTCACGAACTCTCTCTCTAGATCTTCATTGTCCCCTTCGGTCTCCATCCTCTTTTTCACTCGCCTCACTTTCGGCAGAGCACGTCCTACACCTTCGTCGACATTTACGAAGTTATCAAATGAAATGTCTCAGATGCTTAGCTTGCCCATCAGTTCCTCCCAATCTCCATCCCCTTGCGCTTGCATTCACTTCACAATTAGATTCAGTTTCATTAAACCCTGTTTTCTAGCGAAGTAATGTCTTAATGTAGCAGGGGAAATGGCACCCCAACAAAGACACATATGCTGCAGAGCCTGGAGAATGTTCCATCTGAGAAGAGTTGGGTGGCTGGTACCCTACACCCTTCCAAGAAAATACTGCACCAATTGTCGTCAGTACACCCGCTTTACGTGGGATATGACTCCCTGGTCCAGCGGCTGTAACCGACTTTGCAGTTAGGAGGGAAGAAAACAACCACCACATTTCTTACATTTATAGCCTCTGATTTGTGGGCCGAGCAGCGATCAAAAAACAACAGAATTTTTCTATTTTGACCTCCTATTCGAGCTTCAACCTCAACAACTCATTCCCGAAATATCTCAGTGGTCATCCAAGAATTTCTATGTTCGTAGGGATACGGTAGTTGTAGTACATTTTTTAAACAATGAGTTTTGTTGGATTTTCCAATTACAAGCATAGGTAATTTCACTGAACCATCGCTGTTGGCACAAAATAGCACAATAAATCTCTGTTGTAGAAAAATCCTGCATCATCAGCGTTAAAAATGTCTTTCAGTTTGTATTGCCCGATCAACTTTGGCATCCTTTGCCTCCAATTTTTCTCAAACTCGGGATCTACTGATGCCTCAACCCAAGAAATTTTTGTGGTGGCTAAGTTCCACCTTCTTTCTTCAACTATAAGTTCAATGAATCACAATTTACGTATGCAGAGACACTAGAAACATAATTTTTCCTTCGACACTCTTAAATGTACAAGAGCCAATTTAGGCATTCTTTTAAGTCACCTTTATGAACTCGTAAGTTGTCAATTGAAGCAGAGCATACGATATTTAGCTCAACATATCTATGTCCGGCTTCTACACAGCATATCCATTTCCCGTACGTTTACGTAAAAATATTGCGCATTACATTTTTTCGATTGCTTGTAATAGGTTCAGCCTCCCGCGGCAATGCTAATCCAGTCTTTGTGTCTATGCTATTTGCAGTAAACCTATAAAAAAACAACAGTATATCATGACAAAAACAAAAAGAAACAATAATAATGACATGCATACTGGTTCAAGACTTATTTACTCATGTCACGAAAATATTGAAATATGATCATGTTAATACATAAAATGCAATGAAAGACACGCACCCAAGTTTTAATGGACGTTTAGGAAAAAAAGGAACACAGGTTTCAAGAGTAAACACCAGCTCATGTGCTTCTGAAAAAAAACCGGTGTTCAATGAGAAAAAATTCATCCTAAAGTTCCAACAAGTGATCATGGGACTGGCTCTCCATCTCATTGTCGAGAGGTTCTCGTTGTATGGGAGTCCGTTGTAAGGGAGTCAAAATTTGTGCTTTTTAATGTCAGCTTGGCGGGACCAAATCCATTTGCTCGTTAATCGGAGGTGCTCGTTGTAAGGGAGTTCGCTAACAGGAGGTTTTACTGTAGTAAACTATGAGAAAACTGTAATACAGTAGTTAAGTCGATAATAGATAGAGCATTGTAAAAGGGTTGGTAAAAATCTTGAGCAAGAGAAATTATGTTCCTACTATTAGCCAGAGTCAAATCATTATCATTTTATAGCACTGTTTCTCCATGGTAAAATCTACCAAGTAGGCTAGTGTTGAAGTCATGGTATTTTACCTGAAATTAGGCTAAAAAATTTGCAGCATATCTTTGAGGCCAAAGACTATTTTTTCAAAGATCTATGCAAATTTTAGAAGAAGGTTGTCTGCACTTAACAGTAAGCTAATGCTATGCAATTTATAGAATACATAGAAAAAAGTAAATGATTCCTGGTAATGATGTTTTTTTACCGATCAAGAAAAAGGTAATGGATCAAAACAAGATTTTTTTCCCACAAGTTTTCTTTTCAGAACTGGGGTGCCAACCCCTCGATGCCATCAAATATGACAGCAGCAGCATGGGATTTTTATACATGGCAATAGAGAGCAGAATTCAATTTCAGACATCATCCTGTTCCATAATGTAATGTATATTTGGGTATTATTGTGTATTCTGATCACTTGCACATATATGTGCATGTACATCTCCTCAGAAGGAATTTAGAAGCCAGTTGCATTCACCATCTTTTATTAAGTGGCACACTACTGTCATTCAAATCATCACCTAAATTACTAATTGGAATTCACTAATTAATCTTGAAGTGGACAAAATAAGAAATATGTATGCCAATACGCATGAAAGTTATAATTTATTTTTATAATTGAAGAATTCTCCTATTTTGTCAGTTAGAAAATAATTTATGAAATAATCTTCATATACATACCCTTCTAGTAACAGTTGGATCCTGTCGTGCCACAGACATCAAATGACCCAATAGAGTCTTGGTCCTCAACAGTCGTAAACGCACATTTGTAGCCCTTGTCCACTCTTGCAGTACAGTGGAGTTGAAGAAGTCATTTGCAGATGGTCGATTGTTTAGCAAGGAGACTACAATCTAAAAAAAAACAGAATTTCAATACTGCAGGATATTTGAATATTACAGGAGGCCTCAAATGCAATAGTGCAAATATAGATGCTGAATAGAAAGAGAATAGAGACAACTAGCATACCTCTCCACCCTCCAGGGGTACTACTTTGGAGTATTCTGTTTCACAAATGACTGAGTCATCACGATCAATTGGACCCAGGGCTTCACTTCCAAAGTAGGTTTCACAGTCACTGGAATGAAGAATAACAAGTATTTTAAGATTAAAAATAACACAACATTAGATAATGGATTTAAGATGGGAAAGTGTCTACATATACTTAGTACTCTGCAAGCCACCTTGAGATTGTGAAACTTCACTAAACAAGCAATACAGTGGAGCCTCGATCTATCCTTCCTGTGAGGTTTGTTTCCTGCAACTATCATTCGCTATTCTTAGTCCCGTATGAAGCTCCATAGAAATAATGTTATTTATTCCCACATACATCGTTCTCCGAAGCATCATTTTCCCACAAGATCCCACAAGATACACATGATCATTTGTGTATCACCTTGTTTTATTTGCGCTGCCATTTCTTAAGATTAAAATGTTGAAGATTCAGTCACACAAACATGTTGCACACTTTGTAGTCGACTCTGTGCCTGTGATAGTGTCATTCCCCAATTTCATTTCGTTGCAAGTGGTTCTGTGTGCATTAATCCATTGTTTTCATTCACTTACTTCTGTCAGTTTGTGTTTGTTTATAAGTTTCATTTAATTTTTCTTCGGATCATGGCTCATCCAAAGAAGAAAGTTAGAACTTTGCGAGATCATATCAGAAAAGTAGAAGAAGTAGAAAAGAATCCAGGGGAGAAACATGTGGACATAGCAAACCACCTCGGGTTGTCAGCTAGCACATTAAATTAAATCTTTGCGAAAAAGGATGAGATCAGAGAGCAAATAGATAAATGTGGTAACACGTCCAAGAAGAGAAAAACTACCAGGAAGTTGACATTCATGGAAATGGAAACAGTGCTCTTTGCTTGGTACCTACCAGCAGGCATGAGCATCCAACATAATAGTTGATGGAGTTACACTTAGGGAAAAAGCAAAAATTATAGCCATCCAGCTGAACATTGATGATTTTAGTGGGTCTAATGGCTGGATAAGTTATTTTAAAGATCGTCATGGTCTTGTGCAAAAGAAGCTGGCAGAAGAGAGTATTGCGGTAAGTATAGAAAGTACTGACACTTGCCTGGAAAGTCAACCATCTCTTCTGTAGGGATACAACACACGCAATGTGTACAATGCAGATAACACTGGATTATTCTTCCATGTACTTCCCGATAGAACCTTAGCATATAAAGGAGAATGTTACCATGGTGGGAAACATTCCAAAGACAGACTAACTGAACTTTACTTTGTGTCAACCAGTGATGGATATGACAAACAAGTGCCGATGGTGATTGGGAAATCACCAAAGCCAAGGTGCTATAAGAACGTCAAAAAATAGCCGGCATGCATGCATTGATAGATACTACCTAAAATACTACTATATGAGAAACATAGTAATTGTACTATCATTTTCAAAAGTATCTATGCACCCACATGCCCCATTATTTCATTGATTGGGGCGAGTTGGAAAAACTTTTAAGGGTTTGCACAAATAAAAGCTCTCGCTAGTTCTGGTTGCGACCTTTACTGGAATAGTTTTACGTCGCGGAGACCTGAGAAGGTCAGAAGTGGAAGCGACAAGGCTAGCAAAACTGGTGTCAAATCAACCACAGGAACAAAAGCCCCAGCAGAAGGAATGCACTGAAGGAATTCACATACACGCTCTCGACCTGAGGCTTTTCTTTTGGGCTTGTCTAGAGGTTTTTGTTCCAGCACGGAGTGATAGAAGCTAAATAAATCAGTGTTTACACAAGCATGGTGTAGCAGTGTGAAGGTCGTAGGATCAAGACTCCTCCGGGTGAATTTTTTTCATTTCCTTTCCAAGTATTTTAATAGTATTTCTTCATTGATGGATAAGTGTGTATTTATCTCCATCAAATTCGTAATTTTCGACCTGATATCAATTCCGGCAATGGAACCCTAGATGATGTAGAGCCAGGGCAGTGATAAAGTTGCGCCTACCTTTGAAGATGCATATTCTGGTCAACTTAAATCTAGTACTTATTGATGCTACTGGTTTACATGAACACCATTGATTTCTCTTTGCTCCAGGCATCAAAATCAGCATGAACACCTTCGAGTTCAAGAAATAATTCATCCTCCTTGTTGAATAAGTTCTTATCAGGAATATATTGATGGACATAGTGCTATTTTTCTGATTAATGTGGTCTTTCTTAATATTCCAGCATTCAAATAGTAATTGATAACATTAGTTTTCCTTGCAGTAATAGTACTTATTCGAGGGAGGGAACTGACTGTTGAGGACATTTGCACAATTTAGGATAGCTTGTAGTTTGGGTAGAGGTACGATTTTTTCAAAGAACTGAAGAAGTTCCCTTGCTAAAAGCACACTAATTCCGAATTAAACTTCTTTAATATAAGTTGCCTTCACACCTTATCAATTTTGGATGGAAAAAGCTAAAAAAATACCCTTATGAGATTTCCTTTCACATATCATACGTAATTTAATTCGTCTCCTAGAATTAAATTTCACTTAAGACAAGTTTTAATTAAGTCTTTTATTAATTAAAATACCAAATATGGTGTAATTACCAACAGTGGTATCTAAAAATATGCATCCTTCAAGCATTGCGACGTAAGAATATATGACGCTTTTGTTTTACATAGGAACTGGAATGATCGTATTTTTAAACTTTGTGTGTTCAATACTCCACTAAAACATTTAAATAGCACTTATAATTTGAAAGTGGCATGGGTAATCATTTATGAATTCAAAGCATAAAGGGTACAGACATCATGTATTTAAAAGTCTTGAAAATATATGTCCCGTAAGTTGACTGTCCTCGATACGAGAGTACTAGATTCTGTGTATTGCAAATTTATGATCTACGTAAGGCAACAAAAGCAAAAAAATCCTCAAAAATGATTAGATTTTCAGCGAAAAGTTCAAAATGTTCAGTTCATTGATTAATATAGAAAAGGGAAAGAATAGGATAAAATACTTTATGCTTCCTCTTCATATTGGTCCAAAATTTAAACTTGCAGCTAATCACTTCATTTTTTAATGAGGGAAAATATAGATGCTATGTACAGAAATTTTTGTTTTCCCCATCTAATCTCATTTATAAAATGGAATCCTCTCTAGGCTTGAACGCAGGCGAAAAAATCGGGGTTTTCCTTGTTTCCTGACTCATTGAACGAATAGCAAATTCGCCTGAAATTTCATATCTTCTAACTCTACTAGAAATATCTAAGAATTTTTATTAGTGAGTGAGTCAGTTCTATAGCGATACTAGCTGAAGGTGCCGTTGACATTCAATAGGAGGGAAAAAGTTTTAAATACAGATGGTATTTTTAAAAATTTCGATAAAAGGTTGATTCCACTCATGTGCACTGCAGCTATCATTCACTCAAATTGTACTTTCGAATTCTAAATCCATTTTATGACAATGTATGCACATAAGTATTTCCAGTAAATTAATCTGGGACAAAACCAAGGATAGTTTTTGGAACCTTTCTGGCTATGCGAAACCAAGTGAGTTAAAAAGTGCAGGTGGGGGCTACAGGTGAAAATCATAAAACTTACTCAGTAATCGCTATGGTGAAAATGAAGCCAGAATATGAAGGATTAGTTCCCTCCTTCTCGACATAAAACGCTTCATTTTTTACGACCTCGTATATAATTCGTACGTGCGTTAATACCCGATAAATTTATTGCAGTGGCATTATGGCTGTCCTTAATGGAGGATTTTAAGGAAAGTAATAATACATTGTGTTCCCTTAGGTATTCATAAAACCTGGCACAAATTTATCATATTTTACTACATTTATGGCACTCATGTGCTGATTTTGCACTGTCGATTTGACGCATTTTTTAAGTACAATTCATTTCCATCTCACTATTATTGTGCTGAAATTTTTTTGCTGTTTTCCTTTTTCCTATGTTTTGTGCAATCCATTATTAACCTTACGTCTCTAAGTTTTACTGCATGCAAAACCCACTTCATCCGTGAGTAGTGCTAGCAGTCACTAGTGCTAGCGCTAGCAGTCAGCTAGTGAATGTATGTGCTGAATAATATTAATAATTTTTCTTTGCAAATCATTTGCGATTATGCCTCCAGTACCTTTAAATATCATTTCCAAAAAAAAACGATGCTGATAACGGCATTACTTAAGGGCGAACCATCATTTTAGGCATGTCAGATAACCTACCTTAATTCTTACGTATATTATAATTCATTAATTTTCCTTTTGAATGGTGTAAGAATATTGCTTTGTCATTGACCATTTAACGAAGATATATGGATTTGAAAATGAAGGTTTTTCTCATTAAAATGCATTGTCCTTATGGGAGAATATTGAACTTACCTCGCATAGCAATCTTAACTCAATTTTGGCCCAAGAAATGTTTTTACAAAACTAAGGCAATGTGCACGAAATATTGAGGCACATGATATATTTTCTTCAGTTTAGGACATGAGAAGTTTAACGCTAATAATATAGTTTAAAGAACACCCTTCTGGTTTCCTTCCGTGCAAAGAGCCTGCTGCAGTGGACAAGGGAACGTAGCGAAGTATTGGGAGGTAAAATATAAATTAGGATATAGAAATTAAGTAGACGGCTTTTACTTTAATTGTCATAATGCCTTTAGAAATTCAATTCTTAGTTTTAAAAAATTGGAATCGATTTAGACATGGAATCAATATGATTCCACGAAATAAGATTATGGTGAAATGGGATGATGAATATGAATTATGAATAAAGGTGAGAAAATGAATGATGTCATGAACGAATAATTGAAATGAAAACGTTTGTAAAAGAACCGGAAAAAGGATAAATTTTTGATGTTAATTACACATATTAGAGGAACCTGGATCGCAGAGCCTAAAATGATGGCAAGAATAAGAATGTTTAAAGCCTTGTCCGTTAAATAAAGAATAAATTAAAAACTCTATTGCCACTTATTAAATGAATTTAAGTGAATGAAAGAAAAATGTTTTGCGCTCTCTTAAATTCTGGATTTCTTAGGATGGCAGAAACACAAAGAAATTCACGGCATCTCTCTAGAATAAATCGTTTCTGAGATGAAGGGGAGGATGGATGCACTGGTGAATGGGCGGACAAGAAACAGCATTCGCTATTTCTTATTATAGATAGATAATATGGTAACGTATTTATTCAAAGTTACAACATTCGATGTTAATTACTCATGATCAATTTGTCTCGTTACTTCATATCTTGACAAAAGTAGGCCAAAACTTTCTTATACACGGATCTTGACGAAACCATGCATGTACTTGCTAACGGTGTAATAAAAAGTATTATTATTATTATCTTTCGGTAACAGCAGGCTTATGCTGGATTTCTTTACACTATTCCTCACTTCCTCCAAAAATTCCTATGTCTGCCCAGTTATTCATGCATACTTAATCATGCAAATGACCTTGGCTGTCAGCTACCTCCCCCAAATAACTACTACCTATCGCTTCAAAAACTAAAATCGTGATGGGAATAAATTCACATGTTCAGCAGTATATAAATGTCATCCTAATACATTTGTAAATAGATAAAAAAAGATGCTCCATTGGAGGCTCGAACTCCTGACCTAGAGCTTTGGATGAGAGTGCACAATGGTAGCCACTACACTACGCGGGCCTCTAGTACGAAAAGGCATTCTTTTTGTTTCGTTGCCTTCTTGTATGAGAAAAACCCTCGAGACGGAGACCGAGAGTTAAGACTTGCCTATCGATCGCAAGGAGATTGTGGACTAGAGTTTCTTTGGCAGTGCATTCCTTCGGCTGGGGCTTCTGTCCCTTGAGTTTATTTGACTCGTTTCGCTAGTCCTGTTGCATTAGCCGCCTTACCTACTTGTCGGGCCCCAGTAATGTAAGCTATTCCCGCTAAGGCCAAAGCTGTATGCCAACCCAAAAATGTTTTCCAAGTCGACACCATTCAATTCAAACCTGAAATGGGGCGTATGGGTGTATAGATACTTTTGGAAATGATAGTACATGTATCTAGGATGTACAAATAAATAGTTAGTATTTATGGAGGAATAGAATTTTTACAACTCAGTAAGCCATTTGTTTGAATTAATTGAGTTATAATTCGCATTATACATACAGGGGAGCAGTTAACTTGAGTTAGTATACATCTAAGTGCACAGCACTTTTGTAAATAATCATCACTTTGATACATACTATGCACTTTAAGGGCATTTTACACACCTGGAAAAATACAATTATTTTAAATGTTAATTTTAACAGACCCACAAAGAGATCTTGCATATATTTATTGCTTATAACCAGAGTTTTCACCAAAATCTTGATGAAACTTGAAATATCATTGTTGAAGTGAAAAAGTAATGTAAAAGTCAAGTTGAATTTTTAAGTTGATGGTTTTCATTCTTAGATGGCACTGCGATGCCGATTTGGATGTTCGTTTTTGTTGTTGTTATGCAATTAAGGGAGCAACAAAAAGGACCTAGAAACAGTAACTGAATCTAAAAAGAGACATCAAAATGTTACCAAATACATTATGGAGAAATATATATCTCAATAGGTTATGGGCCCAGACTGCCCAGCTTACACGAGTTGCTTTTAAGTACATAGAGAGTTGCATGCAAGATCGTGTGAACCACGTCTAGGTTAAGTTTACTGTGGAGTCTCGTCATCTCAGCATTCTTGAAGAATGGATCTGGCAAAACCAATCAAACCCCAGGCTGGAGAGGCAGACTGGCCAACTTTGAAGTGGAAATTGCGGGACTTGTTGGATTACCACGAAGGAACCCTCGATGCAATTGATGGAAAATTGGTGAAACCCAAGCCCCTGTTGCCTGATGTTCACTTTCAAAGTTTGAAGTCGACAGGGGAATACTGATTAGTCGGTGGATCATGCTGTTGAAACTGGCTAATTTATGGGCGATGAGATGGCAGGAATCAAAGGGTATCACTTGATTCGTGTAAGTGGGTTTCCGGAAGATGGAGAAAACGTGTTTTTGGTCACTTATCTCGATGGTGAGGTCCAGGAAGTTAATTTTGCCATTTACGCTCGACTTCAAACTTTGAGAGTGAACTGAAGACCATAAAATACATAGCCCTGAAGAACGGTTACAGTTTGGACACCATCGAAAAATTACTCCGTAATAAACGGAAAAAACAGGCAGTGAATTTAAACACCTCCCTCCTACTAGGACAGAAAGTGGGGCAAAATCCCTTTCCACCACAAATTATCTTACAAGATAGCCAACACCTTTCCTAAAGATAATTTGCGTGTTTCCTTCTATGCTCCCTTGACCCTATCTAAAGCCCTCTGCTCCAACAAAGACCCCATAGACCACGTCAAAAAGTGCGGTGTGTATGAAATTAAATGCGATTGTGGAGCCATCTACATCGGCCAGACAGGGAGGTGTTTTTCCACATGCATTAATGAACACAAAAAGTGCTACATTTTAGGCAACACTAATTCCATTTTCGCCAAACACCTGTTAGAATCCAAACACACATGCAATTTTGATTTTAAAGTGCTCCACACCTAAGACAAAGGCAAGAAATTAGACACCATGGAGCAGGTCGAAATTATCCAACGAAGGGATAGGAATCTCCTCAACGATGTGCAATTTTATTCATCTCCCTCCCCACTCCTCTCTATCACTTATCCACTCTGATTGTTTTTAGACAAGGGCTCCCTCACCTCTAATCACTGGTTTTCCCTGGCCCACGTGTGATTTCATTGTGCTACCTTAACCAAGTGCCCCTCGTGACCCCTCCCCCCCCCACCACGCCTATGTGGACACACTCCCCGAGTGTCTCACCCCCTTCCACGGACCTGGCGTTCAAAGCTTCGCCGCGGGACACCCCTTAGCGGCCAGAGACCAGCATTTTCACAGCCTTCTTCTTATCTGTGGGCTCGAAGACCAGGAGCGGCCTACTGGGATAATTCCCCCCCCCCCCCCCCCACTTTGCCTCTGTGCCTTCGTCGGGCAAGGCCGAAAGACGGCGGCCTCTCATCCCACAGGACGGCACCCTTTTCCTCCCCCCCCCTCACATATGGCCTCTCTTGAACTTGAAGGTGTATGATCTGCCTTGGTACTCCTCAATGGCCAGGGTTTCCCAGTTCCCTGTGTGGTTTTTCCAACTCCCACCCCTAGCACCATTTCTCCCTCCTCTCCCCCCCTTTTTCCGTTGTTACCCTTGGTTTAGGCCCTCTTCCCCTCCTCTTTCCTCACTCCTTTTTTTTCCCTGGTCCCTCCCCTCATTTGTATATATACTGGACTTTGTTGAGATTTGGTCACCTGATGATGATGTATCACAACGAAACCGGTCGAAGTAAAGATTTCTTTGTGGAAAATTGCCAATCGTATTTAATTATGTTATTCCACCATATAACGCCTGAAACGACTCTTTTTGTTCATGCAAGAAGTGGATTGCTGATGGACGACCAAAGAAGAGCGCCACTCAAGAGCAACGGCGTGGACACCAATGTAGCCCTGTGTGCCATCAGTAAAGATATTTTTCAAGTCGAGACGGTCTCATCAGGATGGTGGATTGACAACGGAGCAACGAAGCATGTGACGACTTGTCTGGATCTGTTTGTCGAGTTTCAGGAGTTTCAAAGTCCCTGCATCATCAAGGCCAATGGAAAAGAAGCTCTCAAGGCCATCAGGAAAGACACAGTTGAAATTTTATCATTCACAGAAGAAAACACCTTGAAGGGACCAAAACATCTTGAAGATTACACCATGATAGTGGAGGAGTTCTTGAATCAAGTGTTGGAGGATCCTAAGACCATTGAAGATGTGTTGAGAAGCGAGGATTCAGTCGAGTGGAAGAGAGCTATGGATTGTGAAATTGCTTCATTGAAAGAGAATCAAACATGGATTTTGACAGATCTTTCACCAGGTGCAAAATAATTCCATGTAAATGGGTCTTTCAACTCAAGAAAAATCCAGATGGCAGCATCGACAAGTACAAGGGGAGATTGGTTGTTAAGGGGTTCAGTCAGCGTCATGACATTGATTACAGTGAGACCTTCAGTCAAGTGGCAAAGATGGGAACGATCCGCTCAATTCTCAGCATTGCAGCAGGTAAGAAGATGCACCTGACACAATTTGCCGTGTCAACAGCATTTCTGTATGGAGAGCTTGAAGAAACAGTTTTCATGAAGCAGCCTCAAAGATATGAAGACGGAACCAGCAAGGTTTGTCAGCTGAAGAGAAGTCTTTACGGATTTAAGCAAGCACCTAGATGCTGGAATAAACGACTTGGAGCATTCCTGCAACTACATGGGTTCAAGGCCAGCCATGCTGATCATGTTTATACATTCGAGAGAGGAATGGTCAGACTCTTACCTGTGATCTACGCAGATGATGGCTTGATGGCAGCAACTAATCTAAAAGAGATGAAAGTTTTCATTGAAGAGTTAAAGACAAGAGTTCAACATCATTGCAAAGTGAGCAAGCTATTTTCTGGGCCTTGAAATTCAGCGAGAAGAGAAGTTTATTAAGATAAGTCAGAGAGCATATGCAAAGAAAATTTTAGAACAATTCAATTTTTCAGAATGTAGACCGGTTTCAACTCCAATGCTCAAAGATGCAGTAATTTCCACACCAGGGAAAGATGACGAGGCATCAAGGTTTCCTTACAGTTGGAGCTCTATTGTATTTGATGCTTGGCACAAGATCAGACCTGGCTTGCAGTGTTGGAATCATTTTGAGGACACTCGAAAATCCAACTCAAGAAGATGTGGTACGAGTCAAGAGAGTCTTCAGATACATAGCAGGGACATTGAATCTGGGGATAGTCTATCGCAGCTATGTGAATGAGGGTTTTCTGGATGTCTACAGCGATGCAGATTTTGGAGAATGCACATCAACGGGTCGTTCAACCTATGGAGTCATCATTAGGTATGCAGGAGAGGCAATTTCATGGATCAGCCAATGACAAGCTGTCATAGCAACTTCGACAATTGAAGCAGATTAATTGCCATGAGAAAAAATTCACCTGGACTGGGAATCGAACCATGGACCTTTGGCTTTACATGCCACTGCACAGACCACTACACTACCCAGGATCTTTAATTCCCATGGCAATTTTACCAAGGTTCAAGGTACTAGATTTTGAGTCCTCATGGTCCATGAAGGATGGCAACGCAAGTGAGAAAGGGCTTCAAAGAAGCCACGACCAATGGTGAACCCAATCCAGCACTAAACCCACGCTAGGCGGTAAATGTAGGATATTTCAAGCCTGCCACATGAATGGCGGTGAAATTCACATTAATTGGCATGAGAAAAAATTCACCAGGACCGGGAATCGAACCACAGACCTTTGGCTTTCCGGGTCACTTTGCAGACCACTACGCTACCCAGGATCTTTAATTCCCATGGCAATTTTACCGAGGTTCAAGGTACTACATTTTGAGCCCTCACGGTCCATCAAGGATGGCAACGCAAGGGATAAATGGCTTCAAAGAAGCCACGACCAATGGTGAACCCCACCGCTGTTCACACGGCAGGCTTGAAATATCCTACATTTACCACCTAGCATGGCTTTAGCTTTGGGAATTAAAGATCCTGGGTAGTGTAGTGGTCTGCATATTAAATGATTATTTTCTACCAACTTGTGCTTTAAAAACTATGATATAAATACAAAAAACATTGAAAAGAACAACTTACTTTGGAGAATCAGAAAAATACTGCCATGGCTTGTAAGTCACTCCATTGTCTGTTGATCGCTCAAGGACCCACACTCCTGGTCGAGGTGAATTTGCCATCTTTATGAACACATAAGCCACATGAAACTCCTGTGAAAAATAATATCAAACATTAAAAAGAGAGTTACAAAATACAAATTTGACATGAAATAAAATCTGAGCAATGCATTGATTTTCACTATAAGATCACTCGTAAATAGGAGACATATGGTCAGCAAAGAAGGGTATATAAGGAGGAAGAAATCAATGAGGACTGCAAACATATGCAAAAAGATTAGCAACAGTTCCAATATGCAAAGTATTTAAAATTGGCATAATCAATCAAAAAGTATTCATTACATTAAAAATACTCCTTCAAATTCAAAAATATTGCAATTACTGATGACATATGGTCAGATCTTACACACAAAAACCAACAATGACAGTAATACCTAATTGCAGTCAAACTACTCACCCCCCTACAATCATATACCTAAGTAGAATTGTGGCATTGTACCATTCAGTTCCACCTGGAACAACACCACTACGGACCACTTCCACTAGTTTTGCCACTCTTAAACATTTCTTTCCATTCCCTCTCCAGTTCAGTGTATGCTCTGCCACCCTTCATCCTGACCAAAAGGAAAATCCTTTACTCCCACTTACTTTCTCCCACAATTCACTACCTCTATGATGGCCTCCTGTTTACTACCACCTCTAATTTCTTGGCCCAACCATCCATTTTGCCTCCTCCCGCCACCAGCAATTTTTCCTCCTTTTCACCCACCTAACCTTCTTAATCCTTCTTACACCTGCATTTAAAAAGTTCAAAACTCTATTTCCATCCTCACCCCTCAAAGACTTTTTGGTAATATACATGCCACAACAAAATGCCACACATCCAGCCATGATTAAACTAGCTCTATATGAGACTCTTCCTGATTATAAGTCTCAGGCGTTTCTGTGGTGTTGAACAGTGGAGACCAGCAATCTTCGAGGTTGCATCCAGATATGTTGTTTTTTCTCCAAAAAAACCTGGTGCGGAGAAAAAAACCACATGTGGACGTGGCCCGGAAGAATGTTGGCCTCAACTCTTCTTGATTATTTTCATTGTATATTTAATCAGCATGCCTCCCTATAATTAGTTATCTCCTATGAGGGAGCACCTCTTTTCATATGCTTTGCATATATAAAAAGAGCTGTTAGCTCAAAGAAAACTAATTCTGTTTTCCTACAACATATTACCCAAGTAGTATTACAGCACTTGTTTAATAGCTTGTGACTACTTTCTCTAAATTTAGTCTGTGTTATAGTAACTTTCCTTGCTGTAATTTTCTGATGGTGTATCTTGATTCCAAATCTTTTGCACTGCTATGCAACTAGTATCACATATTAACCAACTACCTAATGAGTGCTTGATCAAGTGCAAACCTAACAGACATCAACTTATCTTATACCTTTACCCCTGCATCAAGCCCTTCCCTTGATTCTCTTGCAATTCCCTCAGAATATACATACAAAAGCACCAGTGAAAGTAAGTAGCCCTGTTGAATCCTACCTCATTACCACTAACTATCTACTGTCACCTTCTGAGCCCTGTGTAATTTCTGCAACAGTTCCATGCCTCTTCAGAATATTCCTCTATCTTCTGCAATATTTAAATTAATTTGTCCCACTTCATCTGCCTTTACTTTTATGAAATCAGCAAAATATGCAAAAACATCCAAATTACATTCTATATTCCTTTCCATTAATATTCTCATCACATCATGAGTTCACCTCCCCACACAGTGGCGCAGGATAAATCTCTTGCTTGTCAAACTCAATGTTGTGGGTTCAGGTCCTACCAGGAAGGATTTTCACTTTCCAGGGCATGGCTGTTTGTGTAGATCATTACAGTTAACTGTAAAAGAGGACTTGATAGTCTTAAATTCCCTGTACTAATAAAGACATGCTTAATATAAATTCATATTAGGAGACCCAAAGTGATTTTCCTGAGGAAATCATTTGCCTACTTTTTCAGCCTTCTTCCAATGACACTAAGCTGATATATAAGCTGCAAGCAAGATCGCACTCAGAATCCCTAAGTGTTTGTATTTCCTAATTATCTTCTTTTCTAGTATATGTATTAACACATTTCTCATGAAATCATTGGATCAAACTACTTGCTTATACATCATATGAACAAGTCCATAAAATCTTTCATTTTCATTTTTCACTGCTTCTTCAGGAACTCTGATGGAATATTATTAAAAAGCTCTTTACTTTAGCTGTCTTCATTTCGCTCAACTCTCTTTTTATTTCAATATCTAGTACTCCTGGTCTAAGCTCATCCTTATCTACATCTTTTTCCCTTCTGTGCCCAAATATCTGGGCCTATTACACTACGATGGATTTCTTCCACCTATACTTTCTGTCTAAACTAGTGTGTATCGGGTTTAATCAGTCAATTTCTGGTATTTCCCTAGGCACATGGTAACGTTTTCCATTTTTTGTTGCCAGATAACCCCGTAACTTTTGCGTATAGGACACTCAATTTCTCCTTCTCCATGGAGCCTCTCCATCTTAGCATATTGCCATATCCTCCAATACCCTTTGTTGGTTTCTCCCTTAAGTGTATGTATAACTATACATATCTCTCCTGTCTATGACCATATTCACATATTCCATTTCCTTCCTTTTTCAGTTCCCTCCATAATTTCTTCAGTTATTTAGCTTCTTAATAATTATAATGCCTACTGAACATGTGTTTTCTTCACTTCTCTTCTTATGCCATCTTTATTTTTTTTCATCCATCCTCAACTTTTACCTGTCATTATCATTGTTCAAAGGACTATTCACCAAATCTTCATTTACTGTCGGATTTAAGTTCTTATTTCCTATTTTCTCTTACTCCTTCCCCTCATTCCTTTGAGAATCTAATTTCATAGTTTATTACTGTAAACTTAAGGCCAGAGACTGCATCTGCACCGTGAAAGCTGTGTGAACCCTGACCTTCCGGTTGCAGGACCAACCTGGCTACCTTGGCCACCTAACCTTGAGGCAGCTTGCAGTGAATACTGTACATCAGTGGTTCTTAACCAGGGGTGGACACACCCTTGAGGGTGTAAGATGCTAATTCAGGGGGTGCTAGATGATAAAATAAAAAAGATATTTTCCATTGCATACATAGTTGCCACGAACAACTAGTAAAGAAATCTGTTTAGTAGTTATTGGAGTTTATATTGACATTACAACAAAATATTACTGCTAAAGTAAATTGCTTTAATATTTTTATACACCAGAGGCCCACTTTTCCCAATAATGGTTAGATTATCTTCAACCTGAAGGTTGGGCTGCTTGATGAGGGTAGAGCTCACCAACTACTAAGCCTGAGGGAGTGTGAAATTCACATATCAGGGTAGGGGACAGTTCCTTTCCCTGTGCCTCCAGAAAATAACACAGTAAGTACTCAGAAAACATCAAAACTCGGGTTTGGCTGGACATATCCAAAGGCATCTGGCAGATTCGAACCCGAGACCTTGGATTAGCAGCCCAACTACAGAGCTACCATGCTGTGATGAATAAAAATTCGATATTTTTGCGAGGGGGTGCGAGATAACGAAGGTTTAGACCCACCACTGCCGACGAGGATGACGCGAGGCTGCAAAAACGCAACTCGACTTCACGAGGGTCGAATCCTTGATCTCGTTTTTCGACTGGAGTGGCGCCTCTCCAGCAAGAGAGGAGGATGGGGTGGAGAGGGATGAGGGGAAGTGGTGAGCTGTTCGCCCAACATCTCCCGCCCACGGGCACGCAGCGCCTATCCGACGACGCCTGTAATCGTGTCGGCGGTGGGAGACAACGGTTGCGAGGGGCTGTTTGGCATGAGTCGCCCAGTCCCGCCTGCCTTATCGCAGAGACAGGGCCCGGAAGAGGGCAATTTCGAGCTTCCGGTCTTCCCAGTAGGGAGAGAGGGGGAGGCGATAGGCTTCTTGCCCTTCTTTTTACATCCATCCGAGCAGTTGGACCTTCGCAATGGCTTCATCATCTTACACGCCTTAACGGTTCTGCCCAGAGAGCTTTCTATTGTCCGCATCGTCCCAAAAAGCCATTTTCGCAATATCCAATAAGTTTTGAAAGTTAAGGAATACTGAATCCTCTAAATACACACATCGAAGAGCATTCAGTGCAGCATTTCTGGAAGATTGTTCAATGATTCTTGAAGATGCACATTCAAGAGAAGATCGATAGAACTAGAATCGGGTTAAAGGGGTGACTAGAGAAATGATTTCCTGTCCGGAGGGCCCGGGTTGGAGTATCGGCAATGGTAGAGATTTTATATTGTATACGAGTCCCCACTTGAGTGCTGAGAGGAGAGCACTTCAAGTTCTCAAGAGTAAAAAGTTCAGCATTGTATCCTTTAAATCTACTACCTATAAACCACGTGTTGGCTGAAAATGTACCAAGCATGACTGGCAACTGAAATGATGACGGTTAAAATTCACGGTCTACACAAAAGCTACGAGAATTTTAGGCACCGAGTTTCAGAAAACGTTTATTTCACACCATCGCATCAAGTACCCATTTCCATTGCTTTGCAAGATGTGACTGTACTCCAATATTCGGCAAAAGCCGGGATCGGGTGGGGATTGTTGACTGGCTAATCATCCCGGGGATTCCCATTGAGATCTCGCCTGTGGCACCGCGATATACCGGTCTCTACTCGAGGGCTGAGTGGATAGCACTTTGGGCTCGGTACTCCTTCCGTCTAATGGGACGTTACCGTGGCCCCCTAGCCATCTTTCGTCAAGAGCAGACTAATGTCGACGCAGGATACACCCCTCCTTTAAACCCTGAATTGCTAACGTGAGCCAAATTCCAACCAATCCTTATCGGCGCAAATAACCATGAAAATGGGTCCTATTCCTCACCAACAACAACCTAAATCGACATGTTATAGTTTGATGAGAATCAAACATGATTATTGTCGAATGAACAATCGGAGTACGGACTCAAGAGTAGGAGTAACGTTTGCATTTGATGACGAACGGAGTTGGATGTGCCTAATATGAATCTTCATAATTCAATACGCCTTGCATTGTCATGGAAATAGTTACTTGATGCATTAGTATGAAATAAAGAAATGTTTGTTGCATGTCATAGTTAATACGAATGATATAATATCTTCAAACATTATCTTTAAAGATAACATATCATTCATATCTTCGCATCACGTAGGCCAACGAGGATCGCCGCATTAGCTCCCAAAATAACCATTTCACGGAGTGGACAGAGGCGGAAGCGAAGAGTCAGAGAGCCATATGGGTCTGCCGGAGTGGATGGACTCTCTCTACGATCGGGAGGAAGGCGGACGACCCCCTCACATTCTGCGGGGGTCGTCGAGGAGGGTGGGGAGTGGGAAGACGGGCACCGCGGATGACGCAATAATGAGAGCATTCAATGATGTCGCGCGACATCACAGCTCGGAATCCCATCTGCCTCTCGCCAAGTCGTCGGGAGGGCTGGCGGGAGAGGAGGAACCTTAGGATCGAGGGAGAAGGGCTGCTTCTAACCCAATCACCCTGGGGAGGTCCTACGGGAGAGGCAACCTCGGCGAATTATAACGGATCGCCGTGCGTCTTCATTGAGGCATTCTCGGACAGTCAACTACATTGCGGCGGCCCTCCAAATTCCTAAACCGCCTCCATCTCTCTGCGGCGAGAATCGAGCAAGCCACGCGACCTGGCATCAAAAAACGTCTAAATCGAAGGAAGAAGTAATAAACCTCAAGTGACGAGGTTCTCAACAAGGGAAAAAAGGCTCCGAAGACAGGCATTTTCATTTTAATGGGGATATTTTTAACACTTTCATGGTCATATCTTTCTTAGTGCTTCAACTGCCCTTTCGTTATTTTATCTTTCATGGATACCATTTTCTAAGAAAGCCTGTTTAGACCAATTTAATGACCCTTAAGACATTCCTCCTCGTGAATAGGAGTACTTCGCTTTTTGAGTAATACATCACGGGCGAGGAAGAGAATCAGAGATGATTGGGAGGTGTATAACTAAGTAGAGGACAAGAAACCACTGCTCCTAACATAGGTCTTTCGCTGAAGACCGAGAAGGATTTATCTCGGTGACAAGTCAAACTAGACTTAGACGATTATGTAGCGTTAGTGGCTACCTACCCGGTAGTACTGGGTTATAATATAAAAAAAACAAAAAAGTTCTGACAGGAGGCATAAACGTCTTGTTGGAAACTTAAACACGACCCACAAGTTTTGATAGTTGATGGAGGAACTGGGTTGGCAGTGATCGGCAGAAGAGTGAGGAATGGCTGTCCATATCGCCAGACATGGGATAACTTGAAGTTCAACAATACTTATTAGCTGGGGAGCTAAACAAAGCAGGTAAGATTTGCTGATAACTTAACGTTAATTAGGGAGTCAGCCAATTGATTTTAATCATTTTTAACCGTATTAGAGGATACGTATTTGATTCATGGGTTGAAGATTAATCTCGGGTAAACCAAGGTGTTGAAATTCCTGACGGACATGGAAGCTACGCTATGCGTAAAGTTGGCGGGGATTCAACAGAGAAAATGAACTTCGTAACTTACCTAAGTTTTCGGTGGCCTTCCCTTATAGCAGAATAATAACTTTTTAATATCCTGGAATTTGAATGAAAATAGGTTTATTCGTAGGGACACAGGGAAAGGAATTGAATCAGCAAAAGAGGCATTTCCAAAAAGAAACTAAGTAGTGACATACGTTAAAGGCGAAGAAGAGATTGGTAAAGACGCTTTGGAGTTGGGCATGATATGGCGTCAAAACTTGGTCTATGAGGATGGAAGATGGTGAGGCGAAAGTTTCTGAAATATGGGTCTGGACGAGAATAGCTAGAGGCTAAGCTGGGTAGAGAGGAAGACAAACGGAGAGGTGTTAGGCATAGTGGGTAAGAGGAAGTTGTTTGGGGAATTTCGATGGGAGGAAAAGTAGATAGAGGCAATACTGAAGGGCAATGACTTCTTGACATCGACGATTGTGGAGATAATGATGGAAAACGGTGGGAAGAGAAGAAACATAGATTTTGAACAGCATGAGGGAAGCTAGTAGATTTTTATATACAGTTAAATGAGGACCTAAAATACGGCATCAGTACAATTTGTTAACAGGGATGGTTAAGAGATGCATAGTGGGTAGATTAGAGAGACAAATTACAATATCCTAAAATATTCGTAGACCACTGACGAAGAAAATTCTTCCTGTGCCGACTGAGACGTACTTCGCACTCAGTATTAGCTCTTCAGTTGCTTTCCTTACAGCAATTATTCCATCATTTCTGAAATCCCTGATGCTGCTATTTATCGGATTTTTAATGCACACCAAAATCTATAAGTCCAGTTGAAGCTCAGGATAACCACTTTATTCAGTATTTTCAGGCTTAAATTTGTTGAAATTCATTTGTTGAATTCAACACCTTCAAATACCACTAATTAATTTATAAAGTAAGGAAAAGATTTTAACGAGGAGGCGACAACTTCAGGTACCGAAGATGACACCCTAACGCTTGAAAACTATCTCGTACCGAATAAATTACTAAATTGAATTTTTAAGCATTGAAATGTTTTATTACCTACTTTTCAATAATATTAAGAACGAGGTAGTTTTCAACGTGTGTAGACGTCATCTACAAGTACTGAAAATTACGCTTATGAGTTCAAAAAATAGTAGGTTCCTAACAATCATTTAGTGGAATTTTACAGTGCTGAAATATTTTTCATGGCCACTCTATTTCCAGTCTCAACTCTCATTGTTCACGGGGTTGGTTTTCCAAAAGTCTTGGAGGATGACCGGGTGGGAAGTTGGGGGGGAGGGGCGGCTGGAAGAACATGCTTCTCTGGGGTAGGGGTAGTAAAGGAGCAGTGACTGGGAGGAAAGCGTCCTTCCCTCCCATGTGGAGAAGGGGGGGACTTTCTCCTCCTCGGGGGAGTGGGGAGGGTGCAGAGTAAAGGCAGCAGCTGCCGACAAATGTGCGGCCGACTTTGTTGCCGACGCCATGGACATCTTGCCGGGATAGAAAAACTGTGGGAACTTACAAGCACGGAGGCAGCGGCCGAGCGTAATTATTGCCCGGGTGATGTCATTCCTTTTCCTTCGTTAGTGTAGTAAGTTTCGGGGGCATGGGTGTTCACAATGCCAAGCCCCCATGATGCCATGCACCCATCGAGTCCATGTCGGCCGGTTTGACTTCGATTTGAGGGGCCGATTTGGTGTAGTGGCCTCTCAATCTCACCTCGAGGTCCCAAGTTTGTATCCCGGCTGTGGCAGAGAGTTTTCATTGATAAATGGCCCCTACTTGAATGCCTTGTAGAGCACATTCGAGTGCAGAACTCGGTCCGTCGGATGGGACGTCAAGCCGTGATCCTCGGGCTGATGCTGAAGCCGGGTTTCTCTCAACCCTTCCTCCTCACACTTCAGTTCCCATCCTTGTACCTTTTCTCCCAATCTGAGGCGCCTTCAAGTGCGGAACAGACTAGAAACCATACATGAAACAAAACCCATTCCAACCCCGGATAGTGATAGAATTATGTGTTAGATAAAGAGATGAAGTTGTATGAAGTCATTTGGAGACACAGTTATCTATACCACATTCAAGTATTGAGGAAATCGGGTTGGGGTGGTGGCTAGTACTAGCTTCCTATCCCGTGAGCCCGGGTTCGTATAACGAGAGTGAAAGATATTTTGCAATGGTGTAAGGATCCCTTCCTGAGTGCTGTGTGGAGAGAAAGTGCAGTTCTCCGCCCGCCGCCCACCAGCCCATCTCCGAAGGTATATCCCGAAGCTCGGGAGGATGTGTTGGACAGTTTGGCGCCCCGAGTTTGTTGGCTTGAGGCTCTTGAGAAAGACAGACGTTCTAGTTTGCACACTCATTTGCATGTAGTGTTAAAAACAGTAGAAAGTTGGTTTTTAAGTGACTTGCGTGAATATTTTGATTGAGTTTTTGACTCTCAGTGTTTACTGATGTGGACCAATGTAAGTCAGAGCGAAGTGCTTTGAAATACTGTTTAAAGGAGGATTAGGATTTAGTGACTGATGTACGTGTTTCGAAGTTAAATATTTTTACCGGGATAATTTGTGGGCTCGTAATAGTGATACGTATTGTTATTGCGATCCGCTTGTATTTGATTACTGTAATTATAAGTATTTCCAATCTCTCTTTTCGGAGGAGCAGAAGGAGAAAGTTGCACCTTTTAGGTGTTTTAGGGAATATTTTTCATCACACTTTTGGTTGATCATATTGGTGGAACAGCAAACTAGAAGGTTGGTATCATAAGCAAAGAAATTTATATTTAGAGGGCGAGAAAAATTGTGGTAAAAGTAAGTTTGTAAATTCGTTAATTGGTAAAGAGAACTTAAAGTAGGTTTGTTATCCAGATGTTGGCAAGTTTGCATTAGGTGATTTAGATGTAGATTATTATCAGGTAATATTTTTGGGGAATTCAATTACACTTATCATTGTTGCAGCTTTTTGAAGCGTTTGTCGGAGGTTTTGCCCTTTTGTCCTTGTGAAAAGTTTACAACTGGTAAGGCAATTTGCTGGCGCAAGCCTGTAATATTTGTCAGAAATGAGTTGACCATTAACGAAGATGCTCTTTTATGTAGGTTAGAAATAGTGGAATGTGATGGTGAACATTTCGGAGAGGCGCTGAGTTTATTACCGGTGATCAAGGCGGAGAAGGAACCTTTGACCTCGGAGGGGGTGGAGACTGTCGAATTATCGCCGGAGGGGGATCGGGAGGAGCATTAGACTTGGTTTGGGTGGTAAAATTAGTCGGTTGTCATTTGGGCAGATATTGCGTGTGAAACGCTGGGAATAATGTATAGGCATAAGGAGATTATGTTGAAAAATAAAAAAATCTACCCAAAATAATTTGTTTTTCTACCTTTTTCTAAGGACTTATTGAAAGACCCTCGTACAAGAGTGAACGGCAAGTGGTGAGGCACTACGGTAAAGAAGCGTTTACTCACCGAATGACTTGAAGTTTTTCCAACTTCACAAATATCCTACCAGATACGGATCTGACATTAAACGCCCATTCTACTTGAAAAAGAGAGAGCACTTCGTTGATGTTCTTATATAGGAAGGTGACAGGCAGCTGAGATGATTTGCGACACGAAAGATTGAGAGAAAATTACAGTTTAAAGCTTGATTTTTATTTGAGAATGGTGTAAGGTTGTAGAGAAACGCGCCTTTGGGATAATCTTGCTCCTAACGAAATGCGCCGAGTAGTCTACTGCTTTGCGTCTCATTTGACGGACGGAGTACTGAGCATGAAATAACCTCCACATAACACTCAAGTAGGGGTTGATATACCGATAAAAATCTTGCCCTTCCAGGGCTCCAACTCGGGTCCCCGAGACGGGAGGTCAGTTGGATCCTCGTAGAATCCCTGTCCAATTATCATCATCCAGTTCAATACTTGGAGCAGTGGATTCGAAGAAGTAACCCTTAGCTAAGGTTATCTGTGCTATTTAGGAAAGGTAGGTGATTCGGTAGGGAAGTAATTAATTAGGCAACGAAAGAAGGGTAGCAAGAAACCCAGCACCAGCATTAGCCCACCAAAATGACATGGGTCCACGGTTTAACGTCTTATCCGACGGACGTTATATTGAACTCGGAAGTCTCTCCATTCAGCTCTCAAGTAGGGACCGGAATATTTCTGAAAAATCTGCCACTGCCGATTCGAACCTGAGTCCTCAGGATGGGAGGCCAGCACTCAAGCCTCCGCACCAATCCCCCTCAATTATTACCTGAATGGTAATGAAAAAGGTAGCACTATCTCCGAATTAATTCAATCAACTTCCTCTCTTCCTCTAGAATTTTCAGCACTTTCTCGTTCCACTTTCTTTCTACCAATCTTACCTTCTGAATCCTTCACCAAACCCACATCTCAAAAGCAGCCAGTCCAATTCCTTCCTCTTTCCTTGACATCTAGGCTGTGGCGTCATATAGTGAGTGCCACGCTCTTACGCCAGATTCTTCACCAGTATTTTGTTAGCGTTCCTAGTCAAGGATCCTGTCATTAGTTCTCTCTTCCGATTAAAAGCCGGCTCAGGAAAAGCCATTCTTAACTGTTGTTGTTCCTCCTGAAATTTCCTTTTCCGAACTCCGGCAGAATTCAATTTGATTACTCTCTCGGCACAATGGTTCCGCATTCTTACTCTCCTTGTTTCGATCATGCCGGGCTTTCAAATTCGGTATCGGAATTCAAAGATTACGAATTAGCCGCGAATGCCGTAGTGGAGTCACCCAATGAAATGCACAATAAATAAATTTCCACAGGGAAAAAACTCCACCTCGACCGGGATGCGAACCCGGACCCCCTTATTTCCGGCCCGGTACTCTACCAGTTAAGCTTCCTGGAAGCCTCGGTAGCTTAACTGGTAGAGTAAAGGGCAGGAAATACGGGGATCCGGGTTCGCATCCCGGTCGAGGTGGAATTTTTTCCTTCTGGAAATTCATTTATTGCGGTTTCCGAAGTTATCACACAAAAATCGGCGGCGTATATGTTTTAGCAACGTAAAAAAGACTTATGCCACTTTAAAAAATGCACTATCCAAAAATATGCTAGTAATAAGATAATTTATTGCTAACATAGATTCGGATAGTCACCTCATTAGTATTGATACTACTATTTGCGGTGTCAAGTGCCCTAAACTATCAATGTTTACCGCTCACCACGGAAAACCCGAATATTTTACTCAAGAATTTAATATTTTAAAATTGGAGCAATCGTACTCACGATGCGAAGTTTTTTTCCTATTGCTATTGAAGAATTATTGTGCTAACAATGCGAGAATGTCACGGATCTCTCGCTATAACTAAATTGTTTAGTTGTGAGACACGCGGAGGCCAGGCCTGTACCGCACCGAACTAAAAAAAAACAAAGGCTACTTTTTACACTTTTTACCTTACACCCGCTGTAAAAAATATTAAAATGGGCCTCAAAAATTTAAATTTCCCGTTGAATAACGTAGAATTAAATAAGAAAAATGACGGTGTGATAAGTTTTTCCGTAGGCCTTCCTGTTATTTTGTTATATGTATCCAAAATAGAGTGAATAATTTCTGCGCCGACAGTAAGTTAAGAATTCGAAGGAGCAATATAATTTCAGCAGTTACAGCATTTTAAAAAGATGATTACACCACCTAAGATACACAATAGTGCCTAATGCAATAACGCTTTTAAATATCAACATAATTAATTATTGATGTACAATGGCACGCACCTAAATTATTTCCTCTCTCTCAGATTAAATATGTCGGCGTCAGTCGTACGTGCCATAGTTGCGATCATTACAGGTTGGTACCCGCGGGGCTAAGACAAAGCAAGGCGATTATTTATGCTCCATTTATGAGTTTTTATATGATTTGTGATTACATCAATTTCACAATAGTTTCATCTTAAAAAGAGACGGAAGCATTTGCGAGGCACTACTTGATACTATTATTCGCTACACAGTATATTTTTAATTACTACTAAATACTGACCCAGTCATAATTTTAAAATATTTTGTCACCGCATGCAAAAATTAAGTCAAAACATAGGCCATAAATAATTGCTCTATGGCATTCAGAAACAGAAAATTCATCAAATTACGATTGGACCCACATTCTCTCGACCAAAATAGTCTATTTTAAGTTCGCGCGGGTCCTTATTTTCCTCAAAACGGTTACACAGCTACGCATGAAGAAATTCCAATGTACTGGGCGAATTCGCGCTAGTTCGAAGGATAAGAGCCTATGTACATAATATATCCTGTATAAATAATAAATATATCCTGTGCATACGACCTTTGGGTACGAGGTTAGTTTAACTTTGATGGAATGACTATAATTTACAACCAATATACGAGGTTTCAAATGAATTTTTTTAGGAGCTCGAACTTCTTAGGTTAAGTCATAACGTTTGACCTAACTTAAAACTGCCCTTAATCCTAAGAAAAAAAATACATAAAGTGCGAGTCAATGACTCCTGAACGACAATATTAATTCGAAAGTAAGTCAATTCTTCACCGAGCCCATAAGTTTTATAGACAATTGTTTTCATTCGAGTTACTACGTTGACACGTAGTTTCTTCAGGCCCTTCGAGGTTTGGAGGATTGATTAATTAATATTACTCATTTCTCCTTTCTTCAGGTTCCAAACCTATACAATATTACCAAGACTTATATTTCAGAAAGGAATATCGACAACTTCCACCAAGCTTGATATTGTGTATTTCAATAATAAATATTTTACACTCATCATATCCAAGAAATACCTGTTGTTTACTGAACACCCGAGCGTTTCCACTCATAGCACTTTTAATTTTACTTTACTACGAATATTTCTCACCCTCCCCACAGTCGATTTCGTCCACCATTCCGTTTATTAAGCGCTGCATACCAACAATTGTATTTACGAAAGGTTGCTTAGGATATATCGTTAATGAAATATGTAGTTAGTTTACTAACAGAAGTGGCACTTAACGGAATGCCTTGTACATATAGAGTGATGCCAGTACACGAAGGACGTTGTTATTCTCTGACACTCTTTCCCAATTTGAACCCTGCCAAAAATCCTGTTTCTTACTACAGTATACTCGGAATTCCTACAACCAATCTGTAGAAATTCGTTAAAGTATTAAAACAATTTTGAGGAAATCCTTAAACCTTAATGCAGTTTCTTACAAGCTCTGAAGAGATTCCTAAAACCATTCTATAGAACTACCTTCACATTCTGAACATATTATTTAAAGCGCTCAGTAGAACTTACTTAAAACACTCAGTGAAAATTCCACGGCGTTTTCCACGCATGCGATATGGATATTATTTTTCTCGATTATGCTCAGGTTTTTTAATAACGCCTTCTCTACTAACAGACAAACCAAAACTGTGAGCAAATAGAAGCACCATTTGGCTTGGATTTTTTCCGGGATATTTCGCAAGGGATGTTGATTAACCTTTGATATCTCCCGCATAGGTGTATATTGCTCGAACAAGCAATATAAACCTACGCTGGAGATTTCCCGTAAGCTACTCCAAGCCACATTTCACCGCGAAAGCCTTCATAAAGAATAGATGGCATGTGTTACGGGGGAAGAAAATATGATGGAAATAGTATGTACATAATACTGGGTTACGCAATTACGAAGAGAACAGGAATTTTTGTGGACAAAAATTACGTCGCCCATACGGCAATAATGTCAAGTAGGGAAGAACTGCGAGTGGCACGACTGACTTTCTTTCGGCCTTCCCTCCCGCGCCGGGCCCATCCCTAGGATAAGGGCCCTACCGCCCCCGCATCGGTTGGGTCGGGCCCCTTCACAGCGCGGAAGGAGGAAGACGGGGGCGGAGGCACACGTGCGGTCCAGATGGGCCCCGAAGGACCATCCCTAGTAGGAGTACACAAGCCCCCATCTCGACTACATGCCATTCACGCAGTTAGCGATTGGGTCACCAGAAGACAGGGCGTGGGGGAGGCTTTCTTGCGACTTAGCTGTTGGCGTCTCCAGTGGGAACCTATGCCCACGCTATTTTGCCGCCTCTGGGCCAGCAAAGCCTTAACTATATAGCTCGCGCTTTCTGAGGGGACAGCGTAGATAGCTTCATTTTCTGTCTTTTGAAATTTGAGTCTGGGGGAGAATGGAAAAGTATGAACGGAAAGGAAGGCGAACAATGAAGTGTTAAGCTCGGCTGAGGATGAAGGAAAGATGTTGAAATTACGAGGAGACAGACTATATGGATGGGACGAGTAGGTAATGAGAGGCAAGAAGTTACTGAAGGCCGTTTATGAAGGTAAAATTCTGGGACAGCGATGAAAAGGGAGGAGAAGGAAAGTGTTTTCGAATTGCTGTAGAGAGATGAAGTGCTGAGCTGAGATGAAAAGAAAAATAAAGTATGGTAATATAGGGTAGCGGTCGTTCAGAGAAGGCAATACCAAGCTAAAAACACTACATCTAATATAACCCTGACCGACAGAATCTAATACTAAACCTACTAACACTAACAAGAAGTATTTTTTTTTCTTTTCTCGATCACTTGAATACATATGTTTTAATTTGATCTGAAGAATTTGGTCAATGTAAGCTCAGATTTCCGTTGCAAACGTTTCGCTGAAGTTTATTTACAGGGCTAAATTCAATACGTAGCAAATAACATCAGTGATAATTGTGAAGTTTACAATGAACACGTAAATTATACATACAACAAAATACGTACATACATGCATATATACACACATACATAGTTATAGAATTGAATAATTTCCCTACGGAAACTAATTTTACAGAAAAACATCATTTGTCATTGTGAAATCTGAAAATTTCAAGCTATCGGAAATGGTTTTATTGGAGGAGTTCAAGTTATCGGAAAAGGAAAGCAGTTGATCTAATAATCTAGGGGTGGGATCACTGATCCTTATTTCACATTCCCGCCATCGTTATCAAGAAAACGGTCTCGTTTAGAAGCACAATTATCACATTAATCATCCAAATGACTTGTTATACCATCGAAAATTGGTGATTTTTGACGGCGGACATAATTTGAAGTGTATCGCATTTTCGCTTCCCTAAGCGTAGATAATTATAAATAACGGTTAACAATAACGTTACTGTTCTCGTTAAGACCCTAAATGCAGATGAGTACACTTCTATCGATCTCATTCGAACACACGCAACCTCATCTCCCTGAGGTGTTAGCACTCTGCCCCTTGACGGGCAGAGCCCCAAACCCCCTTTCACACACCAACAACTGCGCTGTACAAGCTGGACGTAGACGCGAAAATACTGTGCTCCGTTGCTTACACCTTGCGCTTGTAGTGATATTCTTGTAGCCGCATTCTGACAAAATTATCTGTTTCAAGACCCTTTGCGGGCGTCATAACTAAACTCCGGGCGTTAAAAGGCGGGAAAATTTACTCGAGAACCTGACAGCTACGCCTGTTGTGCCGCGATATCACAATAAATGGAGCAGCCATGTTCCGGAGAGGAGGGCGTCCTTTGATCCACTTCCGCTAAGTGAACGCATGCAGAATACGATACGGGAGTTGTCCCGAGAAGCGCTATAGCAAGGGTTGCCACCTTAGAATATTCCAAAACGGGGTAATTTTACATTGGGAACATCCCAAAACCGAGGATTATAGCCGGGCTTTTCATCATATATCGCATCTTCTTTCAACTACACTGACAGCCTATGAAGAGCCATTAGACTTCATGTGAGAGAGGTGTCGAGAATCTCGAAAAAAATTGACATTTTAAGGATCGTGATCCCCTTCGATCGTGATGAAGATCAACTTGGGGGAGAGGGGGTGTGTCCAGCTTTCATCTACATCTACGTAAACCACCGCGAGTGTGTGTGGCAGGGGGTGACGATCACCAAACATGCACCATTGACATGCAAATATAGAATCACATTCATATGCCGCTAGATGGTTAGTATCTACTGGCTAGTTTTTCATTCTCGTTGGGATAACGATACCATAAAGTCATTTATAGTTAAAGAAATACTAATGATAAAAGTAATATGTAATGAATAAATAATAGTATTGTTGCTCATCGCCGATGACATAGCAGTCATGGCAGAGACAGAAGGGGAGGACTCAAGTAACCATAGAAAGGACAATGGCCTGATATCAATTGAAGGTCAATAAAAGGAAAACTAAAGTATTCTAGGAGAGAAGAGGCCAAGACCAATGCCAATACAATAAAACAAAAGCTCGAGGAGGTGAAAGAGTATTGTCATCTGGAAAGCCAAGTAACCAGCGATGCAGGAAGCAAGAAAGAAATTGGCAGTAGATTAGCAGAAGAGGGAATTCTACAAAACACAACTTACAGCTGGAAATACAAGCGTGGAAGCATATAGTGGAATCATTCATCCGAATATGCATCTGAAAATACTCTTCTTTATGGAAGTAAGACATGAACCATAATAGCAGCAGAATAGTCAGGGCTGGAAGCATTACATATGCGATGCCACAGAGGAATGATAACGAAAACCTGAATCGACCGCGTGACAAACGAAGAAGTCATAAGAAGAGTGGGGAAAATGGAAGATGGCTTAAAACTTTGTAAAGAAGACCGGACAACATAATCGGCCATATTTTAAGACACGATGGATGGCCTAATGAAGACAATCGTCGAGGGAAAAGTGAATGAGTGAATGGCAAAGGAAGGCCACGCATGAGATACTTGAACAAGTGAAGGATATGAAAGAGAAGAATTAGGTTAATATGGAGAAGTTAGCCTATGGAAGAATCGAGTGTAGAACTAGTCAAACCAATCTTAAGACTGTTGACTCGTGAAGATGATGAAATTTTATCTTTTATACCCATTTTCAATTTTTACGTTTTTTTTGCTGTATTTATAGGAGGCTTATTTAATATATAACACTCCCGCTAGCCACTGGCATGGTAACTCATTTCTATCAAACCTCCAATTCGTCGGTATCCGAAACATTTTTAAGACAAGCTTTCGCCTTCTTCTGGAGGACGGCGACGTCATTCATTATCGCCGTCGACCCTTGCCCCCTTCCCCCAATTGAGGGCAGCAGCGCGGTCAAAGGCTGCTTGTGTCCGGCCAACGCTCGCATTGGAACGCGGGTCGGCTCCTGATTCACTCACTCGTCTTCCCCCGCTATCACTTGGTCCTGGCTTCCGGTCGGGCCTCTTCTCTCTCCCTCCCTCTCACAGCCCAAAGTGAAGCGATTTGCGTCCAGGCTGCTGTGTCGTGTTGTATTAGGACTCGAAACGCTTTACACAGCTACGGAGCGGGGGTCGAGGGGGAGATACCCTCGGGGGAAAGGAGATAGGGTGGTCGGTCATTCAATTATCGTCTCCAACACACGCGATAGTTTCCTGAACGACTTCGATCGTGCCAATGTGCATATTTAAGTTAGTAAAAAAAATCAGTCTCGCCAAGAGAACCCGCTGAAATACAAATGAAGGACATGGAAGGGGAAGGACTTATCAAACCAGACATCCTGAAGAGGATGTTGGATAGTTCATCAAACGCTTATAGATGCAGGATGCAGGCCTGGCTTATGGCCCGGGCGACACGAAGGAAGGGAATGGAAAGAGCTATTTTATATCCGGGAATTGACAACTTACTTCTTGTCCAACTAACTAATTTACTTTTCACTGCTTAATTTTTACTTCTACGTTGAACTGGTGAATATTTGTTACAACAGGGTTTGATAACCGAGGGAAAGGGGGGACGGGGCGCCGGAATACTCTCTCGCCCGGGTGAAAATTTTGCCTTAAGCCGGCCCTGTATAGATGAAGAAATTCTATGATTTCCCACGGTATCGCATCAATTGCGATTGACGACGTCTCGCAGGTCTCGTCGGTGGACTCATCCTTAGAATAAACGGTAATCTCAATAGATACGAACCGATGGGAAAGAAGAAAACTTTCTTTTAATCAGGGCATTCGCCGTGGAACTTTTTTCGAGGTTTTTTCGTGCATATCAATGGACATTTCCTACAGATTGTAAAATCCGATAATTACCGGTTGTTTATAGTCATCGCGACCGAATAACTTCATACCACCCTCCACGCTGCATCTCCTTATATGTCGTCAATTTAAAAGGAAACCATGAGAAATAACGTGGAAACAATGCCTATGACTGAACGGGAAGTGATTTCCACATGATCACGCAAACGTCATAACACAGTTAAAATTCACTGGGTGAATGCCTTTTGGTGCCTAGATATTGAGGGAACCAATGATGTGACGACTGACGGCTAACCATTTAAAATTATTAGCTAAAAAAAATATTCACATTCATAAGAATAAGAAAACATTGCTGTGTACCTCGTTATTGGATAAAATAAACACCAGTCACTTTGTAACTTATCCAATATGCAGTGTTTCTACCAAGTGGTTCCCAAGATATCGATTTGTCAACATATCCCACATCCGAACATGCAACGCCACCTGCTATACCGTAAGCAGCAACAAATCTCGAAGTTGGTGAAACAGTCATACCGATTTGTCTGCGTGTTACACGCCAACAAACGCCCGGACACGAGTCTAAAGAGAAGACTGACGGAATTAGCTACGTCGACGTGTATACTTTAAATTGTACTAACGCAAGTTCTTGTTATTTGTGTGTTGGATATATTTTGAAGAATGGGCTATATACATCCGGAAATATACCTACCACAAACTAACTTACTGCGAGAAGACTCTTCAGAATACGAAATGGGCTGCTTGGAAAGCATTTGAAAAAGAGAGGAAATTGGGTAGGTGTAGTGACGAGAGTACTGCCCTCCCAACCAGAAGTACCGGGTTCAAACACATACAGTGGCAGATATATTCATTTATGATCTGCACTAGAGTGCTGCTAGAAGAGAACTTCAGTTCAGTGTCCGTCGGAAGGGACGTTAGACCGTGAACTAATGGGCACCTCTCGTTAAGAGTTGTTAAATGACGATGCCGGGTTTCTCTCCATCCTTGATACATTCCTTAAAAAATCCTCTCTCAAACCAATTACCCTCCTATCTAAAACGGTGCAAGTGACCTGAGCTTTCGTCCATCTTCCCCGAATAACAATCATGACAACTACATATGTAATTCGACGTCAATAATTGATTATTTGAGATATAATCTCCGTGGCACATCGGTATCGGTACACATTATGCTCAGTCAAGCGACCGAGCATAATTTGTTGGCAGAGAATTGATTTCTATGGGTAAAGTTCTTTCATCCACATCGACTAATTCCCCCTATCCATCTCCATGGCCTTTGACGTATGGCCGAGGGAGGAGAAGCTTTTCTTATGAAGGAAAGAGCGGCAATTGGCACCCAGCTGTCGTCCCGCGGAATGCTCTGAGAGAGAGAGGGAGTTGGGATGCTCATCTTTTCCATCAGACATCCCCCTCCCCGTCTTTTCTCCTCAATTGATGCCTCGACCAACGAGCGGAGCCATAGTCGCCGCCGCCAAACCAACCCACGGTCAGGACTGCGTGTACGAAAGCGCACTTCCTTCCTTTTTCGATTAAATACGAACTGTTATGACACTCGGCTCCTGCTCAGTTGGGTACTGATGGGAGTCTTGAAGAAAGTAGGAAGGGTGGAGAGAAACCCGGCTCCTGCGCCTGCCTTTTACTCCCAACGAAAGTCGTCAAAGGATCCAAAGTTTGAACGTCGGGAAAATTGGCGGATGGTAAGAGTATTGGTTTCCTCCCATGGCTCGATCGACCATAAAGGAAAATATTCACGTGTTTAGGGAGTCAAGGGTGAGGGGCACCCCAGAAATTTGAAATAGGACTTTTTAACTATTAATGAAGGGGATGCATAAAAAGATTTAAAAAAAATCTATCTTACGGTACAATTTTCTTACATTCGATATATGGCATTTTATTTTATGGTTAAATATTGTTTGTATTTAGAATTACATATAAATTAGGGGCACCAAAATCTTATTAGTGATATGGGCGTCTAAGGGTCTTAATCCGGCCCTACTTTCGCCCTTTATGGTCCGTGTTAGATTCCAAGCAGATGCTTCATTGGCATTCCCGCATGCATTACGTGCGGATAATATTCCGACTGCAAAGCTCCGTCCTTAGGATTGGACGCAAACTGCAACGCAGAAGAACTGTGCACCACGTGGTGCTTTTCTTTCAGAGAGGGCTAATGCCGAGACTGAGACTCTCCCCCTTCCTACTTTTCCTTCCAAACCTGTCCTTATATCTCCCTTTCCAGGCTGAGGAGTCTATAAATAAGGGACAGACTTGAAGCCATCGATGAGATGAGTTTATCGTTCCATCCGACGGACGGAGTGTTGAACTTGAAGTGCTTTCCAAACGGTTCTCAAGTAGTGACCTGGATCCAACCGGAAAAAATTCTGCCACTCACGGGATTCGAAGCAGGGCCATCGGGATGGAAAACAATAGTCTAGACCGGGGGTGGCGAATCTATGCCACGCGTGCCCAAAGTAGCACGCGGAGCTGGGAGGGCGCACGATCGATACCTCTATCTCACTCGATAGGTTGGCACGCGAGTCGTGCGAGTTAACTCTTATTTCATAAACTTTGGCACTCAATCGTCAAAAGGTTCGCCACCCCTGGTCTAGACACTTCACTAACCTGATCCCTCCATGCTAAATCCGCTTCCCTTCGCATCACAGCCAAACAAGAAGAAACCGACCAAATTCACAATCCATTCACGCAAGTACGCATTACCTATTAATAAAAAATTAAAAACACGTAATTCGATCATATTAAAAAATAAGTAATACGGAAGTAATACTTTTTTAATAGGTATTGCACCCGTTTGAGAGGCACGTGGATCCCGCTACAATTGAGTGCTCCGTAGAAAGATTTTCATGTCGATCTACACTTATCTTAATAAGAAAAATAATATGCATACCACAGAACATGAATCGGATATTCCGGACGTTATATATTCCGGAATAGCAGTATAATTCGGTTTTTAAGGGTGCATCGACATCAACGATCATTTTGCACCACTACTTTATTTGTTATATCGGAAAATGGCATGAGAATGGCATAAACTTATTTACTTCGATACCTAATTATATACCTAGTTAGATAAAGGAAAAGAAATTGACTTTTTGTTTAAAACGAATATATGAACGCAGTTAAAATAAAATATTCTATTCTGTTAAAGATACCTGTCTCTTTTAAGAACTTAATAATTTTTTTGACATTTTCTTCTTCGTCGCCTAACACTTCTCTTAGGTTTCCACGGATTTAAAAGACTTTGACGCACGGCCCGATACTTAATACACTCCGTAAAGATGCGTTCCATACTGAGGAGGGAGTCTCAGTCAACACACCGGGGCTGTATTTTCTCTTCTGAAAAGTGTGAGAGGGCACAATGCTCTATCCTCAGGCGAGTGATGGCGACCTATTCACCACGAGAAATCCTTGTGGAAGTGGGCGACGGAGTTTATTTCTTGTGATGCTTGCCCATGCATCCTTCCACGCCTTCAGGTCCATTTTTCCTGAGAGTCTCATGTAGTCCGGAATATATGGTCGGTTTCATCGATACGCACTGGTCAGTATATCGCCACATACCGATCGTTGTCTCACGGTGTAGCTGGTTATCCATGCCAGTCAGTCCGGTGCGCCACTTGGCGCTAACGGCATGGTTAGCACCATTGTTAGAGGATGACGCCATAAAGCACTGACTAAGTGGCCACAAGATGAGGAAAAAGACGCGCTTACCTGACCCAGGTCGATGGTGAGGTTGACCTCGTTGTACTTGGTGCCCCTGGAGAGCGGCGGGCTCTGCCACCACTTCTCGGAGCCATCCACGGCGTTCTCGGGCGGGTGCCACTTATCGGGTCGGTTGGGGTCGCACACATCGCACACCTGAGGGACAAATCACAAGACAACATGTAAACCATTGGGTGCCGTGAATTCAAAGGGCCCAAAACAGCATGCTCAGTCTTGCTCGGACTGCAGGTGCATATTAAACGCTTAATACGAATTACCTTCTGAACACAGACGGGCAAAACTATCGATACACCAGGAAACACCACAGACATGTTTTTTGGTAAACATAGTCAGTTATAGTTATATCGAGGGTAAAAATTAATAAGTACCAGATATAAGCTGCGCATTCTCTTATGTTTCCATTAGATTTTAAATTGGTCCTGCTGCTAAGGTCGAGTCGCACGGTCTAACCTCACTTAATTACCACAAAGTCTAACATATCACCCATACCCGACGTCGCATTCGAACCTGCGAACCGGCCGCGGTAGTCAAGTTGGCAAGGCACTGGCTGGAGAACTCATAGGTGTGGGTTCGAATGCCGCTTCCGGCATAGGTGTTTATTTGGTCCCCATATTGAGTTAGGTTAGATGATACGATATAACTTTAGCAGTTGGGGAATCTTTAATACTAATTTCCCCACTACTCGAACTCGCGACTTTTGCCAGTCCGGCACGTCACCTATGTGATTACCACGGCCAGTGATGCCTCGCATCCTTGGCACGGGAAACGTTGCTCCACTACCACCGGGAAATCATGTAATTGCTTTCGACGCTACTGCGTCAGTGCATCGGACGTGAGTGCTACAGATGGATACAAGAGCTAGTGAGATTGGACCAAAATTATTGATGGTGTGACGGATCACACACAATGAGAACCTACACATAACTCGATGATATACCTACATAAATTTCAAACACGTGCTATCTTTCACGCCAATATTTGTGTGATTTAATTAGCCCAAAATGGGAAGCTCTAACTTTAAAGAAATCCACTCAAAGATAATTAATATGATAATTACTCATCGTGAGCTAAGTAAAGATCCATGAATCTTAGTAAACGTTGGAGTGACCCCTAGGAAATAAAAAGATATTTTCTATATGGAATGATATTTAGAATCTGGTAAACCAAAGTCCCCATGGAGCAGAGATTTGGCGATATGAAAGACATGTTTAACTACAATTTACTCCTAGAAGCAAGGAAGTTTGGTGCTAACCGAAAAAAAATGGCTATTAAGGGCGACGTCCGCTCTGTAGGCGTGGTTCCGAGGAAAAGAATGATAGCTTAACACTGTGGAATTGAGTATGAAATATGATAACGGAAATAATACATTGGTAAGCTCGAGACACCAAAAGTATACGCTTCAATAATCAGATATTTACTGCTGAGAAAGAAATTTAGATTAGTGCTTTGATATAATGCACGTTGGCCATTCGTAGGAGACTCGCGAGGTAAACGCCGTAGTTCAACATGAGGCCGCTCATCGCAGAGGGGACGACAAACGCGAGAAATACCGGAATTGTATCCGCAACTCTCGCATTTCTCGTGGAAATGATTAGTTAGGTTACATAACCTGCTTTTTTACCTTAAGTCCTCAAGAGAAGAAATCTGCAGCTCATTTTTTTTAGGCATTCCCTCACTTCTTTGGCACGTAACCATAAATGTTTGGATGGGATTGGGGCATTGTCTAACCTTAGAAATGATAGTTTGAAATTTAACGCTACATTGCAGATTAAAGGCGACATGGTGGCCCGGTGGGAATAGCGTTAGACTACAGGCCAGAGGTTCTGGGTTTGAATCCGCGAGATTCATCCCGACACGTCCAGCTTAATCCAAAAAGAGTGATTTCCAGGATCACTAAATTTTTCTGGGGAGTCACAGGTGGCACGGGAAAGGATTTACTCCTCTACTGTCCCTCTATTCCCTCTACTGTGATGCTTGAGTTTTGCACACATAGGGTTAAGTACCTGGTCATACTGCGAAAAAAGCATTTGTATATTTTCTTCTCTTTTTCATTTAACATCAGACCAGTTTCAATGTTTGCATCATCTTCAAGGGATATGAACTATAACAAAATAAATAAATAATACCAAAATCACTGGGGTGTCACACAAAAAAGTGTGGAAAAGTACCATGTATTTTCCTCGCAGTTTGGCTGCGAACTTTCACTACATCAATACGCCTAAGATTTAGTTCGTAGTTGGTGAGATTTACCCTCGCCAGCCAGGCCGATTTTTGTGTTGAACACTTTTTAGCATAGTTTCCTAAGTAACTCTAGATGACTCATCAGTACATCCTACTCGGTGGGTTGCTGGGTCCTATACAGATGCAGGTTATAATCTACGGCGATAGTTCGCTGCCAAGTGAACATGGGCCAAGGGGCGAGCGGAAGATGCCCTCGCCCTAGGGTTTCCTTATTCTCGACATTTTAAGACCATTGAGAATAGGGAAATCATATTTCCCCAAAATTCCTGAATTATTTTTTAAACTCAATTTTATTCATATTCATTCGACGACAAGGCCAATGACTGAAACTCATCAAAGGCTAAGCTGTGATGAGAAAAGGGAAATCCTGTCACGTGATCAGGGTACTTCCAGGGCACAGTGTCCTGTTGAACTTTCGTAAATATAGGTGACACGTAAATCATAGCGACAAGCATTTTGTACTATTCCACTCAAATCATGTGCAAAAAGCACTAAGTGGTCACTATGGTTAACTATTCCACAAAGTTAAACTTGAGTCCAGCGAGCTGATTTTGGGTATACCAGTGTTATATTTTGAAGTCAAACTCAAAACATATAGAGCATAATTTAATATAGCAAATTAAAAAACACGAGCGAACTCGAGTTTTACAAATTATAATTAATATATATTACAATTAAATAATACAATTTAAAAACTCGAGCGAACTTGGAATTTTTACATGCATCACCCGTTTTGCAAATGTTTATCTTGTTTAGTCACGAGAGAAAAGGTTAAAAAGGCAATTTTTTTCCATTTTCCGACCAATTTATCTCGGAAACGAGGCAGGGTTGAATATTCCCATCGAAGGACGGAAAATTTCTTTCTGTTCGGAAACTTTCCACCATTCCACGCGAACGACACATGGACGTGGGGATCAAGGGACTTTGGGGGCGTCCACGTGAGGCGTTTAGGGGGGGTAGGGGGTCGAGCCGAATCTCACCCAATCTCGTAGGGGGGTCTCGGCAAATATCACGTAAATTTTTTTTCGCAACAAACAGTGTAAAATTGCGAGAAAACTGGGTTAAATTAAGTAAAACATGTTTCTCCACTAAAATATGGCTAAATCCTACACAATAATATTTATCGCGGTTTTATGAACGCCACAAAATAGTAAAGTAGCCCTTCCGTTTGTTAACCGCCACCGACCCGCCAAACGCGCGACTGGACGAACGCTGCGGCGTAAGAGCCGGGTGACACCGAAGTTTGTTTTTTTAAAATAAATCCATCGCAATCACGCACAGTTTAACGTATTTACACTAAAAATACGCATTTTGAAAAATCTCACGTGAGATTGGGGGTAGGGGGTCGAGCCAAATCTCACGACATCTCACCAAGGGGGGAGGGGAGGTCGAAAAATCACCAAAATCGCCTCACGTAATTAATGGACGCCTCCTTTTCTACGGCTTTTATCGAGTGCATTCGTAAGCCCAACGAAGGGGTAACTTCTAACTAATGACTAAACCTTGTAAAATTATCTAAACGCGTTGACGGTTCTAAATATCGGATATTCTGGCAGTACATCATCATCATTGTAGGCCAATCGGAGGCGAAAATAAATTCAGATTTAAATATTTTGTTGCAAAGCTTAAGAGCCTAAATCATGTCAACTCATAAGAGAGCACCTTTTATATCCGGTTCAACTTCGCTCTATAACTTTAAAAAGGAAAATAAAATTCAGAAATATGGCACGTGAGTCTGCAACGGGATGTTTTTTCCATAAAATAGCTAATGAGGATTTTGGGGATTCTAGTTTTAAAAATAGCGTCATTAGCTGGTAATAAAGCTTTGGACATCCTTGAATTACGTCAGATAATAAGCACGTTATTATAGAGTGAAAGAAATAATAAAGAACTATAAGAAAAGAAAGCCGTGCATAACTTTTCGGGAGTCTACATAAAATAGTAATAAAATTTGATTATCGGAATGAGTCGGCCTCAAAAGGCTAGAAGAAGAAAAGAGCATTACTAATGATCAAAACAAAATGATTTTATGAATGCACGGCATCTAATATACGGTTATTTTCAATATTAGGATAATGGAATGTTCTGGTAATCAATGAAGAAATTAAGCAAACCAAATACCCACTGACATAACCCATAAGTCTGACAACTGCCCCGCCAACTCCATGACAACAAACAGTACCTATGAGGGCTAAGTATTTTTGCCTAAATTATCCTTGGTTCGATGGCCGTTTCTGAGAAGACTTTATTTCTATTAAATTAGTTGAACAACGTGGAACCTCAAGAATGCCGCAACATTTTAACCCTACAGTCTCCAAAAGTCTCTATTTCGGCCTGAAAACAAATGGATTAGTCGAGTTTTTCAGGAATCCACGTCAGCTTAACCGAGGTTAACATATCTAAGTCTACGTTGAATGCTTAATTATATCATTTGTAAATTCGAGTAACGCCATCATCAAGCAGAACTACGCCAGTGTTCCACTCGTAGGTAGGTCTGGTTGGTGAGGGTAGAACTGACGAATCACTTTGACACAATGGAGTTGAAGTTTACACATCAGGGAAGGGGAGCGAAATTCTATCACTGTGCTGCCTGTAGTTTCCTGGAAAGATCTGGTACCCACAAAATCACTCCGCTTGGGTTTCTCCTTTCGTGCCCAGAATCATCTTCCGTATCCGAAACCTAGGCTTCCGGTTAGCAAACCAATGCTCTTTCCACTACGCTACCACTGCACTCCACACCCGAAGACACTTAGCGACGGGAAATACTGCAGTTTCGTTGACGCATGTGCTACCGGAAGCGATTGCAGGGCCAAATTAGCCCACAAGACCTGGCCAACATACTCGAATTGACCTTCAGGCCTTCCAGGGTGGCTTTTTGCAGCCGGTAGATGAGATGATTAGGGCGATCCGGAATGACAGGGGAGAAGGCCATGGCGAACTCACCTGGCCCTGGATGAGGTTTACGTTGACGTCGTCGCGGTCCGCGTAGGCACCCACTAGCTGGCAATACAGTTCGGGCTTGGTTGGTCCTTCGGCGTCCTCCTCGATACCGCAGGTGGACGTGGCCCATATTCGGCGGCCCTCGGCCAAGTTGAAGTAGGGAGGGGTCAGTACTTGACCCTGCACTGCTAGGGCGGACAACAACACCAGAACGCCGGCCACCGCCGCCGCCATCGCGGCCAAACGATGTCCTCCAACGGGAAAGAAAAGTGCAGAGGGCAGACGCGAGAGAAAGAGGGGGAGGGAAAAGGGGTCTGCAGCCCGCGCGTGTTGTATCCTTCAACCCCAAACGTTTGCTTCCCGTCCCAGGCGACTACCCGGCGACGACTGACACTTGTGCGGGCTGGACCGGCGGCGGTTGCTAGTAGGGGGTGGAGAGGACAGAGGTTGGATGGCTCGTAGGGGGTATAGTTTATGCCGGCACCACCGCGCGCTACAATCGCTCAGGTTTTCATTAAGTCACACGCTTGTCGTAAATGGCCAATAAAAATTAAGGACTGCTGATACGTCAGTCGCGTGAGCGAATGTGGCATTTATGTCACTTGTTTACAGTTGATGTCTAGGAAACCCTCAACCGGACATGAACGGACGTAAAAAATAAATTCTTATGTACCAAACGTGCAAATCACGGGGCAATCATCGGAGTAATTCAAATATGTAGATATAATATGTAACGCTGATTTTCCAATTTTTTTCACCCCCTCCTCCCCCACTTTATCTCTCCGCACCATCCATCAAAATTACATTACGGTGCCAATGAACCCTCTTTTTTGTGCATTATAAACACTCTTCAAAAATACTTTATTTATCTATCCATTTCTTCTAAAAGAGAACCACAAAGTACTTTTTCAGAATTTTATTTTAAATGTGGCCAATTTTAAATAAAACTGGAGGGTCGCCAAGTTGTTTTCTATTGGTATAGCTACGTACGTTCACTACGTAAATACTCCTAAGATTTCCTTTTTTCCACACATTATTTATTCACCAATTAATATGTGTAACATGATTATGCTTTAAATAAGGAATGATTTTATAACGAATCTTTCCTCCAACGAAACGATAAGCTACACTCTTACCTCCTTTGGCGTTACGAACTTTATGGACAAACCAATTCTTTCTTTCTCCACTAACTTACTTCCCTGTGATTTTCAATCAATATTTTGGAAAATGCCCATTTAGTGTTACCCTGCCGTTTGACTGGAATGCGAAAGACGGAATTACGATTAATTTAATTAATTGAAAGAGTTTTAAAGAAATTATGGAAAGAATTACGAGGTAAACTACGTAACAATGCAATGAGGGCAGACCCGGTAAAATACTTCTACTAATCCTTGTGTATCAATGAGTTCTACCATTCTTTCTTTTCGTGAAAATTTCTCAATACACGTTTACAATGGTCATTTTGAAAAACGCGCATAGAGAATTAATTTCACGCACACAGAATCGACAGACGATTGAATACTTCGAAAGAGAGGTGAAAAGTCGATAACAATGAATTTTACGAGCACTCATTGGAGGATTTTTTTTAAATTACGTGAAGAAGAGGAGGCGAAATTAAAAAATAATATAATAAGGCAATTCAATGCAGGTCTATACCAAAATATTTCTATGACAAAAGATGTTGACTCAAAACGAATACAAGGAGATTGATACAAAATGCTGTCCATTTTGTATCAATCCTCCATCAACTCAGGCAGTATCCTGCCTTACCATGGTTCCTTAGCCCAAATTGCAACATTTTGTGAACAATTATTTATCTTTAGAAATTATTGTAACTTGTAACAACAATAGTGAGTTTACAATGACCGAAATATTGACGATACAAAATCCGCACGCAATCGTCGGTAATGGCTTTGATCTAATGATTCCCAGTTGTAATATTTAATGGCGCAAATGACCTCATCAGGCGGTAGCCTTCTCCAAACCAGGACGTAAATGTCATTAGCTATTAGTCGCCTTCCCCAGTTAACTAACTACAACTACAAGCATCTTCGTTCTAGTCGCTCATCGCTGTCATTGCCGCACTACAAACTCTTCCTTCTCTCGCGTCCGGGCAAAAATATCTATTTCGTTACCCGACAACTATGTTTTAATTTCATGAATGGGCAACGCTAAAATCAGTAAAGAATAATAATTAATAAAAAAGCAAACGGAATTAAAAGATAATAAATACTGAGCGAAAGATGTGCCGAAAACGAGGCAGCAAGCCCTGCAAAAATCTCACATAACCAACCCACTGAGATTCAGCATATTACCTCTCTGGTGAGAGATAAGGAAAACTTTCCCGTCTGGAGGTTTTTTTTTGTTTGAACTTTTCATTTGTTTACGCTCTCATGTATGACAAAGGCTTTGGGAGTGGGAGTGGCGAGAATAGGAAGATAAAAGAAACTCTTCTTATGCCAGGAAGTCATTCTCTTTTTCTCCGGGGACAAAATAGGAATTTCCTTTGCGGCTTCGGAATGTAGCGTTGTAGATATGGCCAGTTCAACAAGAATCGGTAAGGTATATCTGGGAATAGCAACAATTGAGAATTGAGGAACAAAAAACGATTTAAAACTTGCTGAACCCTCTAACTGAATCTCAGGGAAGAAAATGGAGCTTTGTGTGTTTCAATTCTTTGGATACCCCACGTTTAGGGTACAAAGGACCCCGGAACCTTATCCCACCAACCCAAATAGCCAAAATACACTCTCAGTCACTTCCTCGTACTGGTTTTGTGGTTTCAGGGGCTAGATCAGCCATAATCTGCTTAAATGAGTATCAAAATACCCACGAACCCACTCCTCAAACTGTTTGCATAAGTGTACCTTGGTTTCAGTAATTCTTTGTTTCATAAATAAAAAACTTTAACGTTGGAGCAAAACATAAACCGATTTTAAAAGAATTTGGATGTTTTGGCGCTTGTGGGATGTAGACATAAATTCTGGACTCAATTCATTTGTCTCGTGGCTGAGCTTAAAGATACCGAGTGTGTCCACCGGGTTACGGATGGTAGGTTAACCTCTAGATATAGAGGTTCGCTGGCGAGTTTCTTCGTCGAATACGGAGTCGTGGACAAAAAGCGACGGCACTCCGAGGCGGTATTGGTCTATCATTGAGTAATATAGGCCTTTAAATGATACAGAAACCTGTGAAAATGCCGTGACTTGGAACGGGAGGCCGCCTACAATTATGCTTCCCATCACCCCTAAAGAGAGAGCCGCAGCTTTTCTTCTCAGAAGTGAAGGTAGAGACTACAATGGTCTGTACAGCGACCCTCATTTCACTACAGGCGTGGTAATATTTACTTGAACGGCTGTAGGACAGCGATGTAGAAGGCAAGGGGAAACCACCACATTATTATACCGAGGAGTCGCAGCTACTCCACTCTATTCTTTTTACCAAGAAGTGATGGAACCCTCTCGAGTAAAATTCTAAGTCCGTGAGTAAAATATTACGGAGGTAAAATAGTCCCCCATTTGGATCTCCGGACTGAGACTGCATGAAGGAGTACATTATTCAAGTGTGATAGATATTTTAGGGTAGGGACGTGGAGCATGACACCACTTCAGACCTGCGAAAGATTGGAGAACCTGAAGGCGGAAATGCGGAGAATGCACCTCGACGTATTAGGAATCGGTGAAATGAGATGTCCCGAAGAAGGAGACTTTTGGAATGGAAGTTACAAATTATTCACACCAGATCACCGAATGGTAATGCTGGAGTAGGCATGACGCTCAGGAAGAGTGCAGGACTACGAGTGAAGAGCTTCCAGCAGTACAGTGAGAGGACTATAATGGTGAGGATCCGGACCAAGCCAACAGATACCAATGTGGTGCAGGTTTACATGCCTACGTCGGGCCACGAAGATGAAGGAGTAGAAGATGTCTATGAGGATATCACGGAAATAATAAAGCAGGTAAGAGGGGAAGGAAACTTAATTATTTTAGGAGATTGGATCGCTGTCTACGGCGAAGGTCAAGATGGAAGAATAACAAGAAAATATAGCTTGGGAAATCGAAATGAGAGAGGATAAAGATTTACAGAATTCTGCACACAGCAAAAGTTGGTTGTGGAAGATACTTTGCTTAAAAACCACCACCGGAGAAGATAAACCTGGAAAATGCCCGAAGGCAGAGAAATATTTGAAATTGATTATATTTTAGTGAAGCAGAGATTCAGGAACCAGGTGAAGAACTGAAAAAGCTACCCGGGTTCAGGTAACGACAGTGACCATAACTTAGTGATGGTGAAATGCCGCTTAAAATTCAAGAAATCAATGAAGAACGTAGGGCAAGTAGAGAAACTAAAGGAACATCGACAACGGCTGGCCTTTCCAAAGCAATGGAAAACAAGATAGAAGAGGATCTCAACGAAAAATTAGAGGAAAAGAGATGGGAAAAGATCAAATTCGGGCTACATGAAGCAGCAAAAGAATTTCTGGAGAGAAGAAAAGATGTCAAGAAGAAGTCATGGGTTACAGAAGAAGTCTTAGAATTCATTGAAGAGGAAATAAAATATAAAAATGTGAACACTGGAAAAGGGCACCTATCCTGCAAAAGATTTAGAAATAAGATAAATCCTAAATCGTAAGTAGCAAGGGAGTTGTGGAAGAAGGATCTATGCGAAGATGTACAAATCCACTTCGCATATGGAAATATGTAAGTTGCCCACAGGATTGTGAGGAATCACTTCAAGGAACGGGATGCAAGATGTAATACCATTAGGGACAAGAATGGAAAACTCTTAATTGAACATCAGTATAAAGTGAAGAGATGGAAGGGATTCCGTTGTTTCAGGCGTGACTTCATGGAATCACGATGTCCATCAGGTCACCTGATGATGACGTGCTACGTCGAAACCTAGGTCGTTTGCAATAAATACATGTGGAATTACAAAGTTACTGCTTCTCATTCAAGATGGAAAGAATACTCGGAAGAGTTGTACAAGGGAAGCTATCTTAGAGTGGAAGTAGTAGAAGAGGAAAATGAAGTCGATAAGGATGATTTGGGAGCCACAATATTAAGATCAGAATTTGACGCAGCTGTAAGATACCTGAGGATAAATAAGGCTTCGGGAATAGATGATATTCCTGCCGAACTAATTAAAAATGCCGGAGTGAAGACATTTACTAAGCTGTACAAAACCATCTGCGACATGAACTCTACAGGAGAGACACCCACGGACATTGAGAAGAACCTCATCATCCCTATTGCTAAAAAGAAGAGGGCCGAGAACTGTGAACATTTTAGGACTATAGGCCTGACGACACATCCCTCGAAGATATTGACAAGAATCATCGACAGATGAATAGAACGAAAAGCTGAGGAGTTCCTGGATGAGGGCCAATTCGGGTTCAGAAAAAAAGGACACAAGAGAGGCGATTTTTGCCCTTAGGCTACTTTTAGAGAAGAGAGAACAATCTACCAACGTATGTTGTTTCTTGATTTGGAGAAGGCATTTGACTAAGTGGATTGGAACTTGATGCTGAGGATTATGAAAGAAATTGAAGTATCATACATTGACCGAAGAGTTATCCACATATTGTATAAACACCAGGTGTCTGCAACAAAATCAGGACCCAGCAGTAGAGAAGCAAGCATAAAGAAAGGAGTGAGACAAGGCTGTGCACTGCCTTCCGTATTATTCAAGATCTACATCGAGAAAGCCATCCAAGAAGCCAAGAAGTCCTACGGAGGGGAGAAAATCAGCATGCTGCGATGGCAGAAACAGAAGGGGATATAAAGAAGATACTAGAAAGTATGGAAAGGACAATGGCCAGATATCACCTGAAGATAAATAAAAAGAAAACTAAGATATTGGTGTGCAGCAGGAGAAATGAAGCCAGGACCAATGTCAAACTTGGAAAACAAAAAATTGAGAAGGTGGAAGAGTTCTGTTACCTGGGAAGCCAAGTAACCAACGATGCACGAAGCAAAAGAGAAATTTCCAGTAGACTGCCCAGGCGAAAAGGGCGTTTTAGCAAAAGAAGATTCTGCCTACAGCTGCAAATACAAGTGTAGAATAGAGGAAACATTTCACTAGAACTGATGAAGACAATTGTCGAGGAAAAAGTGAAAGGGAAGAATGGAAAAGACAGGCTCGTAGGTGGGATTTAATGTTAAGGGTGCGTCGACACAGAGGTCATTTCGCACCACGGTCTATAATTGAAATGACATCGTTATGGGCTGCATTAGCCCTAAGATACTAATGCGATTTTTAGATTTATCTTGTATCCAATGCTTTAACTTTCCGGTGCAAAAATGTTATACAGAGTCGATGATATTTATATCTTTTAGGAAAAATATAACCCGGTTGAGTCGGTCAGTGTTATCTCTCAGATTGTACTTGAGATTCCCACTCAGTTTAAAACGATTCCGTGCTTCTTGGTACTTAGCACACTCGACATGACGGGTTTAACAGTTTGATATTTATCATATGCATCGCAGTGAGGAGGTATCTTATTTTCAGTGAATAAGAAAGAGTGTGTCAATGCACAATGGACTATCCGCAGCCGGGCAATGACCTCTTCCATGCGGCTACCTCGGACAGAAGATGAACATGCCGAGATATCCGATTTTGTCTCGCGTAGCTTATTACATTGTACGCTACCCCAAGATTCACTCCATTGTTCAATGGCAATCCTTCGAAGCATGGACTTGGTATCCGCTCGTAGAACCCAGTCAATGACGGGATCCGGGTCTTCCAAAGCCTCTTTTGCCACTCTATCTGCTTTTCCGTTACCCGAAATGCCAACGTGGCCACGGAACCAAACAAAAATGACCATGAAAATTGCAGGCCTCGTATGAGATATATGGAGCAAGTAGTGAAGGATGTTAAAGAGTGATTACGTTAGTATGAAGAGGTTGGCCGATAGAAGATTCGAGTGGAGGGCTGCGTCAAACCAATCTTAGGATTGTTGACCGATGATAACGAATTCATTTGTGAGTCTCAAGGAAACGTAGACATAGTTTTAAGTATTTCCTAGAGTTATACATACAGGGCATTTTCTTTTTTTTTGAGCGAGGAGGTAATAAATATTGGTCTCACTTGCTCGTTTAATCGGCATTGAATGCTCCATTCAGAACAAAAATACCTTGTAACAGGTGTGTCAACTTACGGAAAAGATTCCTGCTCTTTGTTGGAAATAATGTGTAAGTTGGAAATGGTATTTGTAATACTTTGTATATCGATAGAGGAAACTAGCGATTATCGATTGTCGACTATGTCATTTGCATCAGCTGGTGTGCCAAGCAGAGTCATGCAGTTACGAATCGGAGTTCAATCGAATTCGGCAATGACTATCCTTCACTAGTTTGTCGTGATAAGTCAATAAACTTTAAGTCATCACTACTTCTCGTTTCTTCTATAAACCATACCATCCAACAGGTTATGGGCCCAGGCTCATTTTACGAAATTCTACCACTGTTTTAGCGGGCTGAAGCTGTAAATACAGCCGTTTACTAAAAGTGGAGTCGAAAGATGTTAAGTTCAATGAAAATAATGAAGCAGATGAGAAAATGCAGCATAGCAAGCAAGAATTCCACTTTCAATTGCTTAGAGAAGAAGGTTATGAAGAAATTGAAGGGGAAACGGGCGAAGACTATTCAGAAATAGGTAATCAAGAAACTCATCAACTACACGAAGTAGCTCAACGTTGTTTAAGAGATAGAGAACAGCTGAGAAGACCTCAGCGATATGATGACTTCGATGATGTAAGTTTTGCTGAGTGTGCTGAGCCGATCACCTACAGGGATGCTGTTACAGGACCCGAGAAAAAGAAATGGACGGAAGCTATACAAGAAGAACTATCAGCTCATCACGCTAATGGCACCTGGACTATTGTTGCGAAAAATGACAAGAAAGTGATAGACTCAAAATGGATTTTTAAGACTCAAGGCTCTGAAAGTGGCACACGCTACAAGGCAAGTTTGCGTGCAAGAGGGTGTAGTCAACGACCAGGACTTGATTATGGAGAAACGTTCTCAATAGTCGTGAAGTATGACTCTTTGAGAACTTTCTTGGCAGTTGCAGCTGGAGAAGACCTGGAGATGGTCCACTTTGATGTTAAAACTGCTTTCCTGTAAGGGGAACTGAAGGAAGGTGTACATGTCAATCCCAGAAGGTATTGAGGTGAAATGTAATGGTAATTGTGAACTTGTATGTAAGTTAAATAAGTCTTTTAATGGTTTGAAACAATCTCCAAGAACCTGGAACTAAACATTTGTTTTAATTCCTCAATAAATTTCAATTTGTTGCCAGTGATGCTGACAAATGTGTATTCTCTCAAATCAAGTGTTCTAATAGAATGATTTTAGCCTTATTTGTAGATGATGGTCAGCTGATTGGGAGAAATATGGAGGTGATTCATGGTGTTTTGGAAGCTCTGGGTAACGAGTTCGAAATAAAACTTTCAGAGGCTCGGAACTTTTGTGGCATGAACATTATGAGAGATCGAGCGGCAGGTACTATCTATGTTCATCAGACAACTTATGCTGAGAAAATCCTCAGGCAATTTCAGCTATTTGATTCAAGTCTATTGACTGTTCCTGCTGTTCCCAATATAAGGTTGAGTAAGGGAATCGATAAAAGTGGCCTTATAACATTTCCATATCGCCAAGCTGTGGGTTCACTAGCTATTGTTAGTAGACCAGATATCTCTTTTTTGTTAATTGTGTGAGAAGTACTTGAACAATTATCATGAAAGCAATGTCAATGCTGTAAAAAGAAATTCCCGATATGTTAAAGGTACAGTTGATTATGGTATATTGTACAATAGTGGTAGTTCAAGTGGAGAATTGATATGCTTCAGTGACTCAGATTTTGCGGGAATCCTGACACTCGTAGGTCAATGACTGGATTTGTGTGTTTATTGTCAGGTGGTCCGTTCACTAGGGTCTCTCAACGTCAGAGGATGGTGACAATGAGTACCACCGAAGCCGAATATATATCTGCATGTATGGCCGCCATGGAAATTGTGTGGCTAAAGAAACTGTTAAATGATATTGGTTAGGAATGAGTGAGTTCAACCCCGCTTTATGTGGACAACCAAAGTGCTATTAGGCTTGTCAAAAATTCGGAGCTCCACAAGCGGACAAAACATATCGATATTCGAAAGCACTTTATTCGTGAGCAATACGAAAGTAAAATTGTCAATTTTCAATAGGTACTTTTCAATTATGTACGGCGATAGCCGATTATCGAACGCAGGTGCCGTCGATCGTCAGGATGTCATGAAAAGAAACAGCTGGCACCGGTTTTACGCACATGCGGAGTCAGTTCAGGGAATTGGAGGGTAAATAAGAAAGTAGCAACAAAGGGAATTGTCCGGTAAAGTTCGAATCAGCCATACAATTCTCCAATTTTGCTCGGTAAAAGGTAGGTACTGTGATTGACTTTAGTAATTTTTTTCGTATGTTAGTGGAATGGCACAGCAGTATTTTTGGGATTCTGATTGATAAATGCCGTAGAATACCTTTCCTGTGTCTGTGAGTGTACAAAAATAGAGGCTATCTGGGATCTGAACAGATACGCCAAATAAATCATCATTTGTTGATTCATTATTTTACGTGACGTCATATTACGCCCACAGATAATCATCTGTTCGGCTCTCCTCAGAGCAGAGAGCCAACGGCAGCCGGCGATATACAGCGATCCAGCAAAATCCTTAGCACCGCGGCGGAGCACAGTGGGCGTAGGTAAAAACAAATTTGACCAAAACCCTAAATTTTGACTATTTTTTTGGAAAGCAAGAATGGTACAGTCTGATAGTATAATGTCTAAGGATTAAGGAACTATAGCTATTTAACTTTTAGTTCATCCATTAAACCACCAGAAGCCATTGAAAATGAGAAACAATAATAAAAAATTTCAAATCGGAATTTCCGGAAAAATCGAGTATTTGCTTTCACTCGTGAGTCGTTAAGCTGTTTTAAAAAAATAGATTTCAAGCATATTTTCTGAAATAATAAACGTTTCCTAAGAATTATATTTCAGAATTTATTTGTTTTTATTAATTTTTCATACAATTATTAAACATTCAAAAGTGCACTATTTTTTGACTATTTTTTCCATGAAGTGGAGAAAATATTCATGAGGGAAACGAGACTCGATCGAAAAATTTATATCGCAAGAAAGACCTGAATCATTAGTATATGTTTCAAAAGAAAAATCTTGCTCCAACTTGCACCTTTTCCTTAAGTATGGGATATGTATAAGAAGACCATGCAGCCGCCCGGCCCGATAATAAGCCGCAGAATTTCCTGATTTTTTCTTGGTCGAATCAAAAGGAAATTAAGTTACCACCGATATTATTTTTACTCCAAATATTAGGAAAGAAGCCAAATTTAAAAATAAATGTGAAATATTCGTCCACAAGTACATTTACACTCTCTTGGGGTCAAATTGAAAGTGAAAAATTCGCCGCCGGTCACCCATCAGCCAGATGAGGGCATGTGACCAAATGACTGCAGAGAGGATATTTTTCCTTTATTACCTATTCATTCGCACATAGATACAAGGAATTTCCTGCACTTTGAAACCAGAAACCCCTCCGAGCTTGGGAAGAGAGAAAAGAATCAAAGCGATCCCGGGCATTGCATACGACAGACAGACTGCAATAATCCCTTGGGGCCATAATCCGCTTCCACTACTCTTTCTTTAATAAGTAACGCATCTCGTGCTCTCCAATATTTTGTTCCTTAAAAATGTGGTGCTCGTGAATATGGTATTTGGGACTTAGCTGTTTCATTGAAAAGGCGCCACTAATTGTTTTACGACCGTAGCGCATGAGCATAGGTTAATGGCCTCCAAAAGATCGCTTCTCTGGAACACGCGAGTGAACGTGTTAGCTAGCAATTTACAAGGCGGTTTTCCCAAAAATACACTCGTACTACTGGCTGTATTTAGAAAATTTCATGCCTCCTCATTTTTACTCATAGGGTTAGTCTAATTAAGTGGTGAGTGGAGAAACATCGATGTCACATTAACTACTGAGTGAGGAGTTCCCCTCAGTTCACCCAGAGTTTGGCTGCCGGTTGTCATAGTTATTCTACTACAGAGAGGTCGTACACGACGGAGAGAATACATTAACTCCGAATAAAGGTATGATTGACAGCAATAATTGTAGAAAGAATAACTACTGATAAAGCAGAGCACAACAAATGATGGAAGTACCGCGAGACGCTTCTCCAATTCAAAGCTGTCGTCGGAAATTTCTGGTAGGTAAATAACCATTTACATATGTTATTTTGTTTCATAATTTTTTATTCAAATCAGCATGACCGATGAAAATTACATATAAATAATATCTGGTCGTCATATTTCTCCATTCGGATATTAATGAGGAGCTAATTCAGGGGTTTTTCGACCATTGATTGTAAAAAGTTTTCGGGAGTCTTCCGCGTTGTCATTCTGTTAAAATGGCGACGTTTCACCCACCCCGCTGCTGGCGTCCTCACGCCAGGCTGCAGCCTGGCCTGAGGATTTATCATTTATAGCACTTGTAGGAATGAATTAATCTACGTTAAATAATAACGGAGGTATAAGTTTTGGCAAGATTTTCTCAACACCAAGAAGTTGGCCAAAATAAAAAAAAATAGTTTTTATTTAGGGTATTTCTAACCATAGATTGCATAGAATAATATTTGAGCTTTAGTAAAATGTTTGACAAGTAGATAAGACTATACCTGTGCGAATAAATCAGTATTGAAAAGACTGTTCGAAAGGTCGAGAGTGTCACGGGCGTTAAGGCAGAAGCAGTAGGTCCACTTCACGTCGACGTTACTACGCAGTGGTTGTACTTATTTCATTTTTGTTTGACTCAGCTCATGAATGTAAATGAATTTGAAATTTCTGTTGTAGAAGTTAAAAAAATAATGGTAATCTTTCTAATTCTCAAATGTTCCAAGTGATCTTTTTATTTTGAATTTAATATAAAGATTTATTTTAACCAATGAAAACGTTAAGTGTTGCACGGTGTCGCACCGAGATATTTGTACCTGTTATAGGTGAAGGTGTTAACTAATGGATATTGAAATAATATACTGCCCCAAGCTGCCAGAACGAGTTATGAAGCTAAAAATCGTGCATCACCGAACTCCGCGCGCCCATTATTCTCATTAGGCCCATTTTTCGAATATTTTGCTCGTTACTTCTGTAAGAGCGTTGGCAGCCTATCTTAGCTTTAGCTAAGATAGCTAAGCTATATCAACAGGTAAACTTGAGGGTTTAGCTCAATGCTACAAGTTGCCTTAACTAACGTATCGTAATCGGAGTCCAAGGTGGGTAATGCTGGCGAAAGAGGAGAAGAGTCGGGCCAATGAAAGGAAATCCCTGAAGGAGGGTATATGGGAGAAAAAGGGGGTGGATAGGTGGAAGATTGAAGTGGGTGGATGGCGAGATATTCTTAGTACATAACGGCTTTGTGAGTTGTAATGCGTAGCGCATTTAAACCCTGTGGAAAAGTGATCTAGTTCTGTGGAATTTTTGTATCCATAGCAACTATCGAAACAAACAGGGCTGAAGGGAAGAAAGCTATGACTGGTAAGTTGTCTAATTGGTTTAAATTACTTTTTGTAATAAATATATTTGAGGATTCCGTTAAGTTTATCTTAAACAGAGAGGAATCTTTATTATCTTAAGGTTACATTTATTAGGCGATTCAGTGTGCTAATTTATGCATTTGCTTTGAGATTTGTAATGTGCTTTTTACTATAAATAGGAGGACAAACCTTTTGGCTATATATTTATTGCATACCCAGCGCTAATAATATTACAGGGTATTGGCTTGACACAGGTTGTATTGGCCTCACCAGAGGTGAGATATTTTCATTCATTCGAGGCCATTTGAAAGAGTGTGCTATCATGATTTATGGAGTTTTGGAAAATTTAATTTCCAGCAGATGTTGCTACGAGTATTCCATGCCAGAGCAACAAAAGATCTAGATTCGAACGCATATTTGCGCGCTCCGACGCAGATGGCAACGGGCTTCACAGACTTCAGAGCGCTTTTTTGAAGTCAACAAAGAATGGATTGAGGTATTCGTTTCTTTTGTTGAAGACATACCAGCAGAGGTTGCTAATCCAACCACTGCTGGCCGTCCAACTTCTAATTTTACTAGTAGTAGTAGTAGTTAAAGGGTGCGTCGACGGCTGAGGTCATTTTGCACCGCTATCTAATCTATTTTTTTAAAAGTATTTTTAAATACATAATAAAATTTACTTTGCAGGGTTTTTGTTTACGGAATATGCTGAAATTGAAACTGTGAAATTAACCGAAATAGTTATTATTTTAAATTTTTTTTATTATATTTAATGTATAATTTTACTTCCTCCAGTGAGAGATCCAAACGGAGGCGAACCAAAAGACTACGTTTTGAATCCAGTCCTGATAGCTGGCGTACGCCACAGATGGTCCTTCGGGCTGAAGGTAAATTGGATGCAGCGGTAGTGGTCAAAGATGTTACTCAGAGCACACCAAATACAGCGAAAAAAATATCGCAGTTGTTTTCGCCAGGAGCCTGAAAATACTTTGACAGGAGACTCTGCTCTATCGCTGATGATAACATTGAATTTGTCGAAGAACCAGTACCAACAATTGCGGCATACTTCTGTTCAAAGCCATTGTAAGATGTTCCCATCGTACAAGACGGTAATGGAATCAAAGCGGTCTTGCTGCCCCAGTAACGGAAACATTCATATCACCGATACCAGCACAGGATTAAGCTTACAATCGCTATTGGACCACATTGCCCAACGCATTTTATTGCTACAAACGGAGGTACTCTGCAGTTTTTCATCATTTTAGACATCGAATTTAACCTTAATTTTCAAGTGGGGATGTGATGGTTGCTCCGGGCAAAGCAACAACAAGCAAAGGCTTACAGATGCAGATGGAAATAACACAGATGATTCAAGTATTTTTTTCACATCTTTAGAGCCACTGCAGCTCATCTCATCTGCTGACAAGGACATCGTTGTCTGGAAAAATCCTCGTATTTCTTCTCCTCGATTTTGAATAGAAAATAAGAGAAATCAAAAAGAAAACTTATTCTCTTTTGCAAGTGTAGTTAATGGAAAAAGAGTTATAGTTACGAACAAACTGGCTTTGACAATGATTGATGGCAAAGTCTGTAATGTCGTATCCAACACTTGATCGGCCCAGAAGTGTCACCTCTGCAACGCAACATCGAAGAATTTCAATGATATCGAAAACATCTTGACCCGACCCATCAACACGGAAAACCTGGAATACTATTTCACCCAAGAAGCTCTTTTTGCATCCTTCACAACCTGTCGAGCTCTAGCTCTCAGATGTCGGAAGGAGGCTAGATTTCTTTCGGTTGGGTATTTATTAAATATTCGCAACGCTTTTTTACGCTGGCGAATAGCTTTCGCGCAATCATCATTCCACCACGGCACCGCTGCAGCGCGCTGGCCTTGTAATTATACGGCGAGACCGTGGTACGCTGCTGTCTGCCGCTTCAATGATGGTTGCAGTCAGGTTATCAATATTTTCCACACTGTCACGGGTTTCGTCATATTTAAAATTAAAATTCTCCTTAAAAAGCCCCCAGTTCGCCTTCCGAACAATCCAGTTGCCCGGCCGAATAAAATCCGTATTAATATGGTGTTCCTTCGTAAAAAGGATGGGATAGTGATCGCTCCCACAAAGGTCGTCATGCACAAGTATATCAAGTTTTGTAGCTAAAATGCTCGACACGATACATAGGTCGATAGTCGAAGAGTCACCAGTAAAACTGTTAAAACATGTCTTTTCCGCGTTATTTAGTAACACTAGGTTAATGTCACATATAAATTGGGATAAAATCCGTCCTCTACGGTTGCACTGAGCTCTAGCACTTCCCCATAGCGGATCGTGTGCGTTAAAATCTCCCAATAAAATAAAAGGCTGAGGGAGCTGATGGACAAGGGCTTCCAGGTTAAAACTGGTGACCGGCTCACCCTCCGGGAGATACACGTTACACAACGTAATCGCCTCGGGGGCACGCACGGTCACTGCTACCGCCTGAAGCGGCGTGTGTAGTTGCACTCGAGAGGTGTAAAGGGCCTCCCGAGTAGCAATCAACACTCCACCTTGGGCTCGTTGGCCACTGGTGTCGTCGTCTAAAAACGTAAAAACCTTTTAAAATGCCCTTGTCCGTTGTTTTAAAATGTGTTTCCTGCAGGCATATGCAAGACGGGTTAAAATCACGAATTAAAACGGTCAGCTCCTCCTTACGCCGATAAAAACCATTGCAGTTCCACTGCAGAGTAAAAGCCATAAATCTCTTTAAAAAATAAAATAAATAAATACGATAAATTATTTAAAAAGGCGGAGGCCGAATACGGTGCTTCTTCCCCTTTTGTTTCGCGAGGAGGACTTCAGTCTCCGAGGGACTGTCGTCCTCCTCCATTGATTCCACCGGAAGTAGCTTGGCTAGTCCGGGGGGGCCGGGGGATGGCGTTTTTTCGCGCTGTTTCAGCGCTACCCCGGCTGAGGGTTTAGACTGGTTCTTCTTAGGAGAACCAGTGGTGGATATATTTTTATTCACTGCCGGATTTGGTGCCTTAGCCGGCTTGGCTACATCTGTTACCTCTGCGGGTTTCGTGTTCACATTACTCTCCGTCTGTGTACCTTGGGACGCTTTTGGCACGGAGGTATTTGCAACGGAGGCAAAGGATTTTGAAAAGATAGGTGCTGCCATGACCCTACACCTTTTCCTCGCCTCGAAGTACGGAATTTTTTCTACTGTTTTAATTTCCATTACTTTTCTTTCCTCTAACATCTTGGGACATTTACGAGAGTACGCTGGATGCGTACCCTCGCAGTTGACGCAGTGTTGTTCCCTGTTGCATTCCGCACTCTCATGGCCTTCCAGGCCGCAGCGCGGGCAGGTGGCCTTGCCCTCACATCGCGTTTCGATGTGGCCGAAGCGCTGGCACTGGAAGCAGCGCATGGGCGCCGGTATGAATGGCCTCACTGGAACCGAGGTAGGTAGGTTTAAAAATTGTAGGGTGCGTCGACGGCTAGGTCATTTTGCACCACTACCCATTCTTATTAGTAAAAAAGGGAATAGTAATAATAATAAAAATTGTCTATTGCAGTTATATCACTTATTAAAAAAATTAAATAGAGTGATTTAAAAAAAAAAGGGTGAAGCTTATATTTTTCTGAATAGTCCCGTCTCTTTCAGAAACTTGATAACTCGGGTTATAACATTAGGGTCGTCTCCTAGGACGGATTTTAGGTCTCCGATTAGGTTTAGCTCCCGGCCGCCCGTTTACAGCGAATCCGGGGCCAAAGAGGAGTATTGGCCCATAGTCCATACCGGGCATCCGACACCCGGCTGGGAACCACGGACCTCACCCTCCAGATCCCCTTCTCCTCCTTACGGGTCTCCGCACACGGCATACATGCGGGTGGATCGCAGGCCAGGTGGTGTGGCCGCACACAGACAGTTGACCCACTAGACTGTCCGGGCTCAACCCTTGCTGGCACGAGGTTTGTTTTCGGGGTTGTCTCCCCGCCCTTTTAGTCGCCTCTTACGACAAGCAGGGATACTGCGGGAGTATTCTCAATCCCCCTACCCGCAGGGGGCAATTTCCTCTCGTATGTCCTGCTGTACCCACCGGATCAAATGCAACTTTTAACGTCAGCAGCCGTTATATTTCATCGGAATCCTAAGAGGAAATCGCGAGTCATTGCCGTAAGGGTAGAACAACAGTAGATACCTAAATTGAATTTGCTGTTTCCTCAAGATAAGATTTGCCATTTTATTAAAGTTAAGGAGAAGGATTTGAGGAACGGAATATTAATTAGACTCGTACGTCTATCTATTCCGTTAATTAATGATACATTTTCATCTTCAACCTATGCGATTCTCAATTTCTCGAATATATCGACCGCTGACAATCGATTACCGATGATCACAAGTGTCACAGCCTTTCAGTGGGGTGTTACAGATGAAGTTAGATGCGGAATTTCGTGTTACGATGTAATTCCGAAAAGCCTTCAAAGGGAAGAGATTACAGGCATGCACCCTATAATTATATAGTTTCAAAGGATTACAATGTATTTCTATTAATTTTGGTTATCTAAACCGTACAATTTCAATGTGAATGTACTTCACAAAATGACATCAAAGAGAAAGCAATTTACTCTGGAGCAAAAATTAGCCATTTTTAAAGATGTTGACGGTGGGATGAAGAAAGTAGATGTCGCCAAGAAGTACGAAATATCCCCATCACAAACGTTATCAACAATTGTGACGAGCAGGAAAGTTATTAAGCAATAAATATATCGAGAAAAAGACTCCGACCGGCAGCATACGAGAAGGTTGATGAAGCTACATTTAAATGGTTCTTAGAAATACGGAGTCATAACTTCCCATCACAGGCTCCTATGTCAGGAAGATAAAGAATTTTACATCATTTTTGGTGAAGAAGGCTTTACTGCGTCGCAAGATTGGTTAGAAAAGTTTCGCGCCCGCCACAACATATTATCCAAGGCGATAATGGGAGAAGAGTTATCCGTGCCGGGGGATGCTGTTGTTCAGTGGAAGGCTGGGAAATTGAAAGAAATAATTGAAAGTTACTCCCCGGAAAATATATTTAATGCTGGCGAAACTGCTTTAACTGTATCGGCTGCTACCAGAGAGGACAATGGACGTGAAAACGGATACCTGCAAAGGGGGGGAAGACAAAAGATCGCGTCACTCTCATTCTATGTTGCAATGCGACTAGAACAGAGAAAATGAGACCTATGGTAATAGGAAATGCAAGAAGCCCTCGTTGCTTTAAAATCGTAAGGAGTTTACCGGCAGATTATAGGTCGAATAAAAATGCCTGGATGACTACTGATCTTTTTCAACGGTGGGTTGCGGATATTGATGCCAAAATGCGAGTACAGAATAAGAAGATCGCCCTTTTATTATACAATGGGGGCGTTTACTCGGAACCAAAATCGCAATTTTGTGCACGAAATTGTTAGATGGAAACGAAAAAAGAATTTTAGTGAAACAATCTTCTAACTACAACCATTCACTAATAAATCAAAAATTAAAATAAGCAAAAGGTGACGCCCCCCGAAAAAGCTGTTGTGATAACATTGATGTCATTTTCCTCCTGTCCTTGACTGTTTTTTTAGGGAAAGGGACGGGAGTGGAGGGGGGTTCTCGGAAGGTCTGCTCGCACATACGCAGTCGCAACTGTCCTATTGGCAGAGTCAGCTGTGTCCCCCCCATTGCGATAAGGCAAAGTAGCTTTGTGGGCTCAATTGTGATTAGACGAAGTCGTTATACGTAAGAGGTTGCACCATGCCCACTTTTCCGAAAGGATTAAAAACATCAGTTTTTCGCCCCTTATAACTCCATAAATACTTGACGGATCAGAAAATAGGAAAAATACGGGTCTTTTTATTTTACAAACTATATCAGATTCGGCAATTAAAAAAAATGGTAAACGACCCCATTGCTCCGCTCACAACTCCTGTGACAATAATAGATCAACTAATGTAAAACTGTTTTCTCCCTCCAAACTGCACTTCCCACTTGCAACCCTTAGACATGGGCATTATCCACTCTTTTAAGTCCAACTATAGATCAAGAATGTTACAGCGAATTGTGATTAATTTTGAGAGAAAGATGGAGAAACCTTAGTTTATAAATTTAAAACAGGATATTGAGATGGTAGTTGGTGGAGTGTTACTCCAGAGACAATGAAAAACTGTAGGAGGTAGGTAGGTTTTAGCTTCCCTGAGGATTAAGATCCTGAGCCAGAGATTGTAGATGAAGATGGTGGCATTGATGAAGCATGGGAACAATACATTGAAAAAGCTGGTGTACAGACTGATGTTACAATAAATGATTTTGTATCTTCAGATGAGGATATTTCGGTGTTCCCTAAAATGACCTGTGAGGATATTCTGCAGGAAGTTACAGAACATGATTCAGATGAAAGTGATGATGATGAAGAAGTTCTGAGGTAGAAATGATGACTCTCACTGGGGCCATTTCATCCATCAAAGCACTGCAATTTTTTTTCCAGAGGGAGATGTACCAGGAGAGTACCTAGCTTCTCTAGACCAATTGAGGTCACTTTGTGTGAGATGGTCCTTGAGTGGGAAGTCAAGTGTCATAAAAAGATATTTTTTTCAATAAATGATGTTATTATGTATTTGGTTTCCGAGTCCATTATACATCGAATTCCTGTTAATTCCAGGTGTATGGAATGCCTTATTTATTATATATAAAAATGTGGGAAGGCTCAAAGCTCAGTTGCTCTCTGAAACCCCTTAATTTGAATATTTTGTTTTATATTCCACCAAAGTTTTGGTAATATTCTCCAGAATAATCTGTTTTATCCCTCTACATAATAAATGGGACTGAGTTATGTAGAGGTCAGTTACTAGCTGGTGTATTATACAACAAGAGTTATTTATTTGCATTTTATGCAGGAACTGTAATTCCAAGAGCTTATAGGGAAGTCATTATGTTTTATTATTCTAAATCAAAGTGATGGAAACAGCATACATAATTCGTTAAATTTGCTAAAAGTGTGAGAAAATAAATGTTTTCTTCCAATCAATACAATCGCACCATTTTGAGTTAGATACATAAAATCTCTTCTTTGTGTCTCATTTAATGCTGAATTGAAATATTCTTTTATTATATCTTGGTAAAATAACATAATTTTCTTTACTGCTCTGAAGTAGAGCACAGCAATAATGTAGATAAGTTCCTAAGGAGCCATCACTCAATCGACCATTCATAAGGTTAATTTCATATAGTACAATATGAATATAAGGTGGTAATATAGAGAATATTACCACCTCTGTACAACATAGGACAGGAACTTCAACACAGGACACATTCAACACAGGAAAAAACTTTGTTGTACGGAGTACAACAAAGTTTTTTCCTGGTCCCAAGTAGTTTGTTATACAGAGGTTTGAATGTATAACACACTTACTAGAACAAATGAGCTGCATCTTCAACATGAATATGATTAATGAAATTGTATACAAAATATGGACTACAACAGATCGCACAACACTTATGAGTCTGTACAAACGTGGAAGATTTCCTTGAGACCTTCGAAGCTTAAGTGAAATTGCTTTTGCCTCATTCTTTCATTGCTACTCAGCAGTCATGCTTTCTGTCAAATCTGAAAGAAAATCTTGAAGAGAATCAGTGTGTGGTGATATGCGATTTTGCCGAGAACTATTCCTTTGTATACAGCTTGCAGTCCAAGGATACCACTGGAACAATCCCCAAGCTACTATTCACCCTTTCATCATTTACTACAAGAGTCCACTCACATGTCAGTTGAATCATGTTTCTTTTGTTGTCGTCTCAGAATGTCTCAAACATGACACTGTCAGCGTTCACCTTTTCCAAGGCCATCTGTTGCAGTTTATTTCATCCCATTTTGAAAAGAAAGTACAACTCATCTATTACTTCTCCGATGGAGCAGCTTCACAATATAAGAACAGGAAGAATTTTGTCAATTTATGCCATCATGATGTAGATTTTGGTATTACAGCTGAGTGGCATTTCTTCGCTACCTCACATGGAAAGGGACCATGTGATGGCGTGGCAGGAACCATTAAGAGATTAGCAGCACGTGTCAGCCGTCAATTTTCGTACAATGACCAAATTATGACGCCGCGACAACTGTATGAATGGGCTTCAAGAAATATACCTTCTTGACATTTTAAATACAGCACGGACAAGGAATTCCCCCTGCGGGTAGGGGGATTGAGAATACTCCCGCAGTATCCCTGCTTGTCGTAAGAGGCGACTAAAAGGGCGGGGAAAACCCCGAAAACAAACCCCGAGCCAACAAGGGTTGAGCCCGGACAGTCTTGTGGGTCAACTGTCTGTGTGCGGCCATACCACCTGGCCTGCGATCCACCCGCATGTTTGCCGTGTGCGGAGACCCGTAAGGAGGAGAAGGGGATCCTGGAGGGTGAGGTCCGTGGTTCCCAGCCGGGTGTCGGATGCCCGGTATGGACTTCGAGCCAATACCCCTCTTTGGCCCCGGATTCTGTGTAAACGGGCGGCCGGGAGCTAGCCACTCCCGGTCAATCGGCTTCCGATACGTTCGGTGGCGGGTGCCAGGGAGGTGGGGGTCTGCGTAGGGCGGTCGGAGATGCACGGGTTTGGTGGGCCCGTGTATCAAAGATCCAACCTGAAACAGACAACCACCTCTAGGGTGCTATATCCTCTCGGGTAGCCCTGGCGACCGCACCGGTTTGCGGTGCGGCGTCCCAAATGTGTGGCTCCATGGTGGGTGGGGAGCCCGGAGGACGAAATTTAAAATTGGTATGGCGGATAGCATCCTTCCACCAACTAAAAAATCCCGCCCAGGTATGGGCGGGGGAGATAAAGGTATTTGTGGAAGCAAGCGCTTCCTTGTAATGAGATGCGAGAAGGAAGGCGAGACATTTTCTCATAAGAAAAGTTTTGTCGGCAATGGTGTCTGGCGACATAAAATCAGCAAAAAAGCTTCGAGATGGTACTTTGCTTTTAGAAACGGCAAACATAGCTCAGAGTGAAAAGCTCTTAGCTATGGAAAAATTCCATGACTTTCCTGTGAAAGTAGTGGCGCACCGCACATTGAATACTTGTCGGGGAGTAATTAGCCACTTCGATCTCCTCCACGTAGAAGTCGACGAGATAAAGAGAGAGATGTCCTCTCAAGGGGTAAGCGATGCTCGTCGACTTACTACCAGGCGCAACGGTGTGGTAATTAATACTACGTCCGAGGTTCTTACCTTTGCGTTGGACAAGCTCCCCGACAAAGTATTCATTGGCTACGAGTCAGTGCCGGTGAGACCTTTCATTCCAGCACCCATGCGCTGCTTCCAGTGCCAGCGTTTCGGCCACATCGCCACGCGATGTGAGGGCAAGGCCACCTGCCCACGCTGCGGCCTGGACTCGCATGAGGGAGAGGAATGTGTGACTGACCCACACTGCGTGAACTGTGAGGGTACTCACCCGGTGTACTCTCGCAAGTGTCCTAAAATGCTGGAAGAAAGGAAAGTCATGGAATTGAAAACGTTGGAAAAAATAACTTATTTCGAGGCGAGGAAAAGATATAGGGCGTTAGCTGCCCCCGTCTTTTCCCGATCATTTGCCTCCGTTGCCGTAGTGCAAAAAGCCACCATGGGTACGCAGACCGAAGATATGAATAAGAAAAATAAAGTTGCGACAAAAGAATTAGCGAAGCCGGCGAAAACCTTGGCACCGGCTACTAAAGAGGCCACCACTAAAGAGACCACCACTAATGTGGGTTCCCCCAAGAAGAACCCTACAAAAAATAATCCCGGGACCGCAAATAACTCGCGCGGGAAAACACCACCCCCCGGGCCATCCGGTGTGTCCAAGCTTGGACAGCCGGAATCTATGGAGGAGGATGAAAGTCTCTCTGAGACGGAAATCCTCCTCGCGAACAATTGGGGAGAAGAGGCCGGATTAAACGTTGATCCTCCCGTAGCACGGATAGCTCCATTTTAGCGATTTTTATTTGTATATATCAGTTTTAAATTTTATATTATATTTACGTTTTATATTATATTTATGGCTTTTATCTTGCAGTGGAACTGCAATGGATTTTATAGGCATAAGGAGGAGATGACACTTTTAATCCAAGATTTTAACCCTTCTTGTATTTGTCTACAAGAGACACATTTTAAGAGGACGGACAAGGGCATTTTAAAAGGTTTTAACGCTTTTAGATTTGACGACACCAGTGGCAATCGAGCCCAGGGTGGAGTGGCTGTTTACATTCGGGAGGCCCTTTACACCTCCCGAGTACAGCTTAACACACCGTTTCAGGCGGTGGCGGTAACGGTGCACGCCCCGGATCAGGTGACGTTGTGTAACGTTTATCTTCCGGAGGCTGCACCGGTTACTCGTTTTAATTTGGAAGCCCTTGTCCGTCAACTCCCAAAGCCCTACATTTTATTAGGAGATTTTAACGCCCATGACACCTTATGGGGGAGTTCCAGGAGACAGTGCGACCGTAGAGGTCGTATTTTAGCCAATTTTATTTTAGATTTTAACCTGGTTTTATTGAATAACGGGGAGAAAACCCGTTTTAACGCTTTTAACGGTCAGTACTCTGCGATTGACCTATGCATTACCTCGAGCAGTTTAATTAATAAAATTCAAATATCCGTGCATAATGATTTGTGTGGGAGCGATCATTTTCCCCTTTTACTCAAAAGAGACCAAATACTCAACTTCGATTATATTCGTCCGGGTAACTGGATTATCCGGAAAGCTGACTGGTCCTATTTTAAAAAAGTATTTAATTTTAACCATAATGAGGCTTGTGACCCTATATTAAATATAGAGAGTTTGACAAACTGCCTGTTAGAAAGCGCAAGGTGCAGTATTCCTCGGTCCAAGGGCACCGCACCGAGACCAGCAGTTCCATGGTGGAATGAGGAATGCGCTGAGGCAATTCGACGACGGAAGAAAGCGCTGAGAATTTTTAATAAATATCCTACTGCAACGAATCTATCCTCATTTCGCCGCCTACGAGCTAAAGCTCGACAGGTAGTAAGAGAGGCAAAAAAGGCCTCTTGGATGGAATTTGTATCGGCTCTAAACTGCCGAACTCCGATTGCACAGGTTTGGAATAAGGTGAGGAATATATCAGGGAGCCAGAAGCGACTTGGCGTACATCCCCTTAAGGTCGGCAACAACATCCTAACATCTCCAATTGATATTTGTGAGGCCTTTGGTCAACTATACGCCAAGGCCAGTAGTGACGAGAGTTGCCATCCACAACAAATGTGGCATAAGGAGTGTTACGAGTCTGCCCAGCTTACCTTCGAGTCGCGGACGGTGGCAGATTACAACCTACCTTTCTCCTTGTGGGAACTAAGCTCAGCCATTGCAGACTCCCATGACACCGCTCCGGGAATAGACCAGATCCACAATGCCTTTCTTCGGAATCTTCCTGAGAGGGCATTGCCGGAGGTCCTTCGCACCCCCTACCAACTTTGGTCTGAGGGAAGCTTCCCACCTTCCTGGCGGGAGTCTGCAATAGTTCCAATCCTAAAACAGGGTAAAGAGACCACCGATCCAAACAGCTACAGACCGATTTCCCTCACCAGCTGCCTGTGCAAGGTAATGGAAAGGATGGTTAATCGGCGGCTCGTCTGGTGGCTGGAGCACCGAAACCTTCTTTCCGACATCCAGTGTGGATTTCGGCGGGGCCGCTCGACTATTGACCACCTAGTACGAGCGGACAATTTCATCCAGGAGGCCTTTCTTCTCCGCCAGCACGTCGTAGGTGTCTTCTTCGACTTGGAGAGGGCATACGACGGAGTCTGGCGGAAGAAGATTTTAATAGTTTTACATGAATGGGGTCTGAGGGGTAACATGCTCACCTTTATCCGAAACTTTTTAGTAGACCGGGTGTTTAAGATTAAAATTGGCCGTCATCTATCTAGTCAATATACTCAGGAAAACGGAGTGCCACAGGGCTCCGTACTGAGCGTCACGCTTTTTGCAGTCGCGATAAATGAGGTGGCTAATTGCATCAAACCACCCATTATGGGATCTCTCTTTGTGTATGACCTTGCCATATTCTGCAGGTCTTCCAAACTCGTCTCTGCCGGAAGATTGTTACAGCTCACCATCAATAGGCTGGAAGACTGGTGCCGAAGGAATGGATTTAGGTTTTCATTCCAGAAGACGAATTGCGTTCATTTCTACCGACGGAGGGGAATCTTTTCTCCACCTGTGCTGAAGCTAGCTGGCAGAAATATCCCTTATGTGGAATCAGTGCATTTTCTTGGAATGACGCTCGATTTTAGACTCAATTGGCGGAAACACATAGAGGAGCTGAAAAATAAATGTCATAGGTCTCTAAACATCTTAAAATTTCTAAGCCACTCGACATGGGGAGCAGACCGCAAAACGATGCTTCTGCTCTACCGTTCCCTTGTCCGCTCTAGGCTTGACTATGGCTCAGTTATCTATTCTTCGAGCCGTGAGTCGTACATGAGACCATTGACGACGATTCATAATGCGGGGTTACGGCTGTCCACTGGCGCCTATAGAACTAGCCCGGTCGTCAGCATTTATGCTGACGCAGGTGAATCGCCGCTCTCATGCCGGAGAAATTTTTTAATGTGCAGTTACGCGGCCAAAGTCTTTACCACGAAGGCACACCCCTGTTTTAAAATTCTTTTTAAACCTAGATTTTTAGAAATTTTTAATTTAAGGACAAGGTCTACTAGACCTCTTGGCATTCGTTTTAAACATTTTATCGATAGTGCTGGCATTATGCTCCCGGAAGTGTATCGCATTGGATACTCGAACCACCCACCTTGGTTAACTCCAACGCCTAAAATATGCTCTACTCTAAATAGCCGGCGGAAAAGTTGCACCACCGCATCGGAATATCAACACCTCTTCCGAGAATTCTTAAGCAGTCACTCCGATCTTATCCCCGTGTATACGGATGGCTCAAGGTCGGAGACTGCGTGTGCCTGCGCAGTCACCTCGGCCCATCATGGAGTCATCCAGGCCAGGCTAAACCCGCTGTGTAGTGTGTACACAGCGGAACTCCTGGCCATCAAGATGGCTCTGGACGGGATAAGAAGTTCTGGTGGCTCCTATGCCGTATGTACTGACTCCATGAGCTCCCTGGGTTCCATTTCCTGTATATTCCCCATGCACCCTATTTTACAGGACATACAGTCTTCCCTCTTATCCCTTGAGAGGAAGGGAATTAATATCACGTTCGTTTGGGTTCCTGGGCATGTGGGAATTGCCGGAAATGAGAGGGCAGACAAATTGGCAAAAGATGCCTTGCTCATCCCAGAGCAAGCGCATAACCTAGTACCATGCGAAGACCTCCGATGCATGTTTAGCAAAGTAGTGAAGGGGCAATGGTACAATGCGTGGGTGAACACAGTCAACAACAAATTGCGGTGTGTTAAACCGGTTGCATCTGCATGGCCGTCTTCCGTTAGGGGTAGTCGGAGAGAGGAAGTCATCATCACACGCTTGCGGATAGGGCACTGCGCCCTGACCCACTCCTTTCTTTTCACGGAAGAGAAAATTCCACCGCGCTGTGAAGATTGCGACTCACCTCTCACTGTTCGGCACCTCCTCACGGAGTGCGTCAAGCATCGGGATGCACGTAATAAGTTAGGCATAAGGGGAGGCCTAGAATACGTTCTCGGTGACGATCCTGATCGCCTAAGCCGCGTTATTTTATTTTTCAAAGAAATAGGCCTTTTAACCAAAATATGATTCTACTAGTTCTTCTACAGTTACTACATATATATTTATTAAAAATTCGTAAATACACTAACGATTAGTGTTTTTTTTACAACTCTACTGTGTTTATATTAGGTTGTGTACGGTGCGAATGACCACGGCCGTCGACGCACCTCAAAAACCTAACTCTACTACTACTACGGACAAGGAATGTGAGAATCACAGTGAGTTCCTCAAGAAACGCCATAGTAGTGCTCGACCAATTCCCAGTACACAAAAACTTCACTGTGTAATACCAGTAAGTCAAACTACAGTTAAAACTAAGTTGTATTCAAACACAGTTGAACACAAAGTTGAATCAGTTTTGCTTAATCCATTATAACTTAGCTTAAAAACTGCATACACTGTGTTAAATGGATATTGAATTTTGTTTTTATTTTAGGGGCCGAAAGATAAGACCTGATTCAGATTTTAAATTGGCTGATTTCCTGATCTAGATTTCATATCAGACCTGATCTGAAGCTTTTCATAAGGTTGTGCAGCATGACAATCCCTTTAATCCTGGACTGCGTTGCCATTGGGGTACCAGCCTAATATTTGGTACACATGTAGAAAAATGTTGTGACAATAAAATATATTTTTTTATAATTTTCTGAGATGGCATGTTTTGAGATATTAAAGGTCAAAGGTAACAGTGAATGACCTCGAACCTGAAATCTGTCATAAGAAGCTCATGTTGAGTATCAGTAGAAAGATCTATTCTTTAGCTTTATAATTATGTTTAAAAATTTATTCTACTACGATTAGAAAAAAAGTTAGAGCACTTTGTTTGTACGTGAGTTAGCCATTTTTTATGAAAATTTAAATTTTTATGTCATCTGTATCTCGAACAATTTTCAAAATAAAAATTTGAAAATTGGCAGATTTACTTACCTTGCAATATGTGTCCATCACACCAACTTTCATCAAAATCAGAATTGGTGAGGTCAAAACTGTGATTGATCTGACATGGAATCACTCATTGTTCCTCGGCTCCCGATTGTTGCCGATAGTACATGGTGGCAGCGGTGAAGTAAAATTCGCACGTGGTTCGGGGTATCAACGTCTGGCACGATAGATTACGTTGCTTAAAATGACGACTCCAACGAATATTACGGTGACGACGGAGCCGGCGCTTAATATTACACCGCCAGAAAATTTAGACTTTTCACGTCCCTCAGCGTGGGAACTATGGAAAAAGAGGTTCCAAAGATATGTGGCAGTTTCGGGATTCATTTCGAAAACGGATGCTGAAAAAATAGACATACTGTTATACTTTTTGGGCCACAAGGCAGAAGAAATTTGGTCGCAGTTCAAGCCGGGGCCAGTAACTTATGAAAATGCGCCTAAAGCTTTTGAGGATCACATGATTCCGAGAAAAAATGTAATATTTGAACGTTTTAAGTTTAATTCAAGGGTTCAGCATCAGGGTGAATCTATTGACGAGTTCATCACCGCTCTATACGTCTTAGTAGAATCCTGTGATTATGGGAACTTAAAAGACGATTTGGTACGAGACCGAATTGTAGTAGGAATGCGCGATGTGAAAACTAGTGAGCAGATGCAGCTGCGTTCCTCTCTTACGTTGCACGATGCTGTCCTGACGGCAAAGCAAGCAGAATTGCAGAGTCAACAGTCCCAGGTGCTGCATTCAGAATCCAGGATGGTGAACGTCGTCCAGAAAGGAGGGAAGGAGAAGCAGACGCCATGTCGAGGATCAAGGGGTCAACCAGCTGCGGGGCGAGGTCCACCCAAGGATGCATCTCCGCATTCATCACAGCAGAAATGTGGCTATTGTGGACTGAAGTCACATCCAAGGTCAAGTTGTCCAGCAAGGAAGGCTAAGTGTCACAAATGTGGTTCTCAAGGACATTGGGCAAATGTATGTAAGAAGGTATGTTCTTCTTCATCAAGTTCACCAAGGAACTATCATAGGAGGATTAATGCTATAAGTGAAAACACTTGTAATGAACCAGATAGTCCAGATTTTTATTTTCTTGGTCAATGCGAAGTAATAAGTAAAAAGGGTAAAAATAATGGTACTGAATATTATTGGACAGTTCCAATAAGTCTCCCAAGAATGGGAAAAACAGTTAAATTTTTGGTCGACACTGGTGCTGATGTTGCTTGTCTACTAGTTCAAGAGATACCAATGTCGCTAAGGGACCAATTAAATCCTGACAATGATTGTGTAATGGGTCCTGATGGTAAGAAATTAAATAATTCAGGTAGCTTATCACAAGATTTGGTGTATAAGGGTCGTTCATTGCTGACCAAAGTTTACGTTATTTCTGGTTTAAAAATGCCTATTTTAGGTAGAACAGCGTTAACTAAACTAGGAGATATTGGGTTTGATGGCTCAAATATTGTTGTGTCTGAGAAACAAGTTTGTGTTAATGTAATTAAAAAATCCCTAGTAAATGTTACTAAGGAATATCCAGGTCTTTTCAAAGACATTGGAGAATTTAAAACTGAGGTAAAAATTCAACTATGTGAAGATGTGAAACCCTTCCAACAGTTGTAGTTCCCAAGAATAACTCTGTTCGTATTTGTGGAGACTACACAGCCCTCAATAAATGTGTTAAAAGACCTTACTTTCCAATATTTAGTGTAGACCGAACTTTCGCTCTTCTTTCAGGAGCTAATATATTTAGTAAAATTGATGCTAATCTAGGATTTTATCAAATTCGTTTGGAAAAAGAAAGTCAACCCTTGACTACATTCATAACACCTTTTGGGCGATATTTGTTTAAAAGATTACCATTTGGAATTTCTTGTGCACCAGAGTACTTCTCTTGTAAAATAGCCAAAGTGATTGAAGGTATTGAAGGTGTTATACATCATGCTGATGACATATTAGTGTGGGGCTCTTCAGTGTAGGAGCATGATATTCGGCTTAGAAAGGTTTTGCATTATCTCCACAAGAAAGGGAGTTACAATTAATAAAGAAAAATGTGAATTCGGGGTATCTCAAGTTAAGTATTTGGGATATATTATTTCAGAAAAAGGTGTATCTGTAGATCCAGAAAGCGTGGAAGCAATTATAAATCTCCCAGAGCCGACAAATGTGGAAGAAGTTCAGCAATTCTTGGGTATGGTAAATTACGTTTCTCGGCACTTGCCTGAGAAGTCTCATATTTTACAACCGTTGCTAGACTTGCTCAAAAAAGAAACTTCCTTTATATGGGGAAGTGCCCTAATTAAATCTTTCACAAAAATTAAAGATTTACGGTCTAGATCACCTACTCTTGCATTCTATGATCCTAATAAACCACTTTTTTTGAGTGCAGATGCTAGTTCTTATGGCATTGGTTGCTGTTTAATGCAGGATAACCGAGGCCAAAGGGAGATTGTAGCTTATGGCTCGAGAAGTCTTTCATCAGCTGAGAAAAGGTACTCACAAATTGAAAAAGAGGCTTTAGCGCTCACGTGGGCTGCTGATAAGTTTAAGGAATATTTAATTGGGCTCAAGTTTACTTTTGAGACTGATCATAAGCCTCTACTTCAGATATTACAAACCAAACCTATTGATGAGTTGACACCCCGGCTTCAGAGGTTTCGACTCAGATTGTTAAGATTTAACTATACTGTAGAATATATTCCTGGCAAATTGTTGAAGGTCGCTGACTGTTTGTCAAGAAATGTTGTGTGTAATTATGGGGATCAAGACAGCCAAGAGCTAAATGAGGAAACTGAAGCTTATGTCAATGCTGTTATTCAAAGTTTACCTGTTAAAGATGAATTTCTTCAACTCATTAAAAATGGACAAGCCAATGGCCGTATTTGTTTAAAACTCAAGCTTATGCACTTATGGGTTGGCCTAGCCTATCAAATTTACCAAATTACATGCATCCCTACAATCAATACAAGCAGAATATTAGTTATGATGAAAATCTTGTTCTTTAAGCTTCGAGAATAGTCATTCCCCCTTCTTTACAAAAGCAGTGCTTGGATTTCATTCATGAAGGACATCAAGGTATTGTAAAATGTTGTAGAAGGGCTAAACAGTCAGTATGGTGGATTGGGCTATCCTCACAACTAGAAAGCATGATTAGAAATTGTCCAAATTGTATTCAGGAAAGAGTGAATATAAGGGAACCTAATTATAGAGATAGCCTCCCTGAGCGACCATGGCAAAATGTGGCAGTGGATTTGTTTAAATGTGGTAAATGGTATCTTATTATAATATTATAACTGATTACTACTCTCGTTTTTTTGAAATTATGCCCTTGTCTAGTTCAACTGAAATGGTTATCATAGAAAAACTTAAAGAAGTATTTGCTCGTTTTGGTATCCCCGAAGTAGTAAGAACAGACGGGGGACCCCAATTTAAATCTCAATTTGGGAGATTTGCTCAGAGTTTTAATTTCAAACATATTACCTCCTCTCCATATTTTTCTCAATCCAATGGAGCCGTAGAAGCAGCTGTTAAAGTGGCAAAAATGCTACTTAAGAAAAATGATGGCGATTTCTCTTTAGCACTGTTAGCCTACCGTACCACTCCACTGGAAAATGGTTTCAGTCCCGGGGAGTTGTTGATGAATCGTCACTTACTATCTACACTTCTTATGCTTCCACCTAGGTATACCAAGGTCATTGATAGTAATGACATTGTATTAGAGAGGAAGAATACTAGGATGGAAAAGACTGCTAGTAGGTATAATAAAAGACATAAAGCTAAGACTTTGCCGGACTTGGAGGTTAACAGTACAGTATGGGTAACAGATCTGAGGCAATATGGTCGGGTAAAGGATAAATGTGAGGAACCAAGAAGTTATTTAGTGGAAACTAGTGAAGGAGTATATAGGAGGAATAGATGGTTTCTTGTGCCAGCACCTTACTTTATTGGGAAAATGAATTAAGGAAACCCAAGTTCTCTGTAATTCTAAACGATCCTGCAAATGGGAGTGATAGGAATTTAGAGATGCTGGATAGGGATACTACGATGGACCAAAGTGAAGTAGTGGATGGTAGTAGTAGTAGTATTATTTTTTAAGGTGCGTCGACTACTAAGGTCATTTTGCACCTTTACTCATCCAGATTAAAAGCAAGAGTCACAAAAAAACATAGTAAGTATATAGGAATACTTAGGAATAGTATAGATTATCAGTGGACACGATAGGTCTAAGTCTGTATTAGTCATAGTCACATGGCAAAAGAGTTACATTTGGACTATTAGGAAATTTACAATGCTCTTCCTGGGCCTTAAATTTTGGACAATAAATTAACTTCCTGGAGAAATTTGAGAACGCTATCTATAGCATTACGATTGTCACCCAACACCTTGTTCAGACCCCCACATATTTTGTGGCGTTCGCGTTGCATCCGATATTTTAAACAGTCGACAAGTAGATGCTTCACAGTCAGACGGCAGTTGCAGTTATCGCAATTTGGTGCGTCCTTCTCGGGGGTAAAGAGATAAGAGTGTGTCAGGGCTGTATGCCCTATTCTTAGCCTGGTGACAACAACCTCTTCCCGTCGGCTATCCCTGACCGAGGATGTCCAACCTATTACATGGTCTTTGATTTCCCTAAGTTTGTTCGACGTTACGTCGCTCCATGTCATAGCCCAGGAAGCGAGAACTGATTTCTTCAAGTGAGCTCTTAAGTCTTGACTTGGGACTTCACCAATATAATTCTCGCCGCTGATGGTGGCAGCTCGTGCAGCAGCATCTGCCGCTTCATTACCGGTAACACCCACGTGGCCAGGTACCCACAGGAATTTTATGTGAGTGTCCTTAGCATAGAGGCGGTGAATGCATGTTAATATGTTTTGGACCACGGGATGTGAAGGAGAGAGGCTGCAGATACTTTGAAGGGAGCTTTGGGAGTCTGTACATATTAAATAAGACCTACTACTACATTCAGTCTCTTGTAGTGTGGCTTCAATAGCATCTAGCGAGGCTTTTATGGCTAGTAACTCCGCCGTGTAGACAGTGCATATGGGGTGTAAAGTAAAGGCCGCGGAGCCTATATCCGCAGAAAAGTAGGCGGAACCGCACGCGACGTCTGTTTTAGAGCCGTCAGTGTATATTTTTGCACTGTCACAACTGTTTATCGCTTCTAGGGCTCGACGTTTAAGCTCGATTGGGGTACTGTTAGCCTTGGATTCCATGTAGTCTATATAGCAGTCTATCTTAGGGATCTCCCATGGCGCAAGCTTAAACGTTTTTGTAGGGCATACCTTTGGCAGGTGAACGCCCAAGTCGGCCAATAAAATTTTAAAACGTATGGCCAAGGGTTGCGTGGCCCGTGGTCGTTTGTTAAAAACATTTAAAAAACGCGGGTTAAAAATTATATTAAAACATGGGTGAGTCCGTGATGATAAAATTTTGCTTATGTAGTTACACATTAAAATGTTCCTCCGGACCTCTAGGGGAGGTTCGCCTGCGTCAATATAAATGCTCTGCACAGGGCTGGTTCTAAAGGCCCCAGTTGAAAGCCTCAAACCAGCGTTGTGTACCGAGGTTAGAGCCTTTAACTGGCTCTTTCTCGCTGATGCGTACACAATACACCCGTATTCTATTTTGGACCGCACTAGTGCTCTATATATACGGAGCAGTGTTGTTCTGTCCGCGCCCCAATATGTTCGACTCAAAACTTTTAATATATTTAAAACTTTTGAACAAGCATTTTTTGTATGCCGTATGTGTTCTCGCCAATCCAGTTTTTTGTCAAGGATAAGGCCAAGAAAACGATGGGACTCAGTCAGTGACAGTCGATAACCCCCCAAATATAGTGTGGGCTCCAGTACAATACCCCTTAGCCTGTGGATGTGCATACATTTGGTTTTATCGGTTGAGAAACGAAGTCCATTCTCCTGAGACCATTGGTTTAAGCGATTCAAAGTTATTTGTACCTGACGTTCACCTGTAGAAAGCTTTGACGACTTGCAAAATATTGCTAAGTCGTCGACAAATAGCGAGGCCATTACAGGCGTCTGGATACAATTTACAATGCTGTTAATGGCAATAGCGAAGAGGGTTACACTTAGGACGGAGCCTTGGGGTACTCCGTTCTCCAATATGTGAGGATGCGATAAAATATTTCCAACTCTGACTCTAAAGGTACGCCCGAATAAAAAATTATTTACAAAAATGGGCAAGTTACCCCTAAAGCCCCATTCATGCAACGTTTGTAGAATTTTGTGCCTCCACGCAGTGTCATACGCTTTCTCAATGTCGAAAAAGACAGCAATGACATGTTGCCGGAGAAGGAATCCCTCCTGGACGAAGTTTTCAATTCTAACGAGGTGGTCAATCGTAGATCGTCCGCGTCGGAAACCACACTGTATATTGGAGAGGAGATTGCGACTCTCAAGGCACCAAACCAGCCGTGTGTTCACCAACTTTTCCATCAGTTTACACAGACAGCTAGTTAGTGAAATAGGGCGGTAGTGAGATGGATGGGATTTATCCTGGCCCCGTTTTGGAATTGGAACAATAATAGATTCTCGCCAACTCTCAGGAAATACTTGTTCAGCCCACAATTGATTTAATGTAGCGAGCACATCTCGCAGTGCGAAAGGCGGAATATTCCTCAAAAAAGCGTTATGGATTAAATCATTGCCGGGTGAACTATCTTTTAAATCTTCCAGGGCTGACCTTAGCTCCCGCATAGAAAAGGGCTTGTTATAGGGTGCGATGGTTCTACTCTCACCGAAATTTAGGTGCATACTTTCGGCCTGACGCTTTATTACTTTGAATGAGGGATGGTAAGAGTCACTGCCACTAATGGTGGCGTAATGCTTGCCAAAAGCTTCTGCTATTTCCTCGGGAGTAGAGAGAATTTTTCCATCAATATGTAACCCTGAGGCTGGGGCAAAGTTACGCTTACCCATCACGGACTTAATTTTATTCCAAACTTGTGTAGGAGGCGTTCGGTGATTAATACTGGATACGTAATTTGTCCAAGAGGATTTCTTTGCCTCTCTAATGACCTGTCGAGCCTTGGCTCGCAGTCGGCGGAAGGCCGCAAGGTTAGTTGAGGTAGGGAATTTATTAAAAATGCGCAGCGCTCTTTTACGTCTCTGGATGGCCTCGGCGCACTCCGCGTTCCACCACGGAACTGGAGGACGACGATGAGTACCCGAGGTGGTAGCAACGCTACCTTCCGCGGCTTCAAGGATAGCTTCCGTAAGAGCCTTTACATTATCCAGACTTTGTCTGCTGCTGGAAAATTTAAAACTGAATTTTCGATTGAAATCAGTCCAATTGGCTTTCCTAATAAGCCACGTTTTTGGAGCATTAAAAACACAAGTCTTTCCCGTTTTACTGATAAACAAGGGAAAGTGGTCGCTCCCACACAGATCATTATGGACCCTCATTTTAAAAAAAGGCGCAATAGATTCCGTGCTAACCCACAGATCAATGGAGGAATACCCTCCGTTAAACGCATTAAAACGAGTCTTCTCCTGGTCATTTAATAAAACTAAGTTAAAATCGTTAAAAAACCTTTCTAAAAGACGCCCTCGGCCGTTAAAATCACGCATCTCGTCACCCCAAAGGCTATTGTGTGCATTAAAATCGCCCAATAGGACGAATGGCCTCGGGAGCTGACCGACTAGATTTTCAAGGTTACTTCTGGTGACTGGAGCCCATTCCGGCAGGTATATGTTGCAAAAAGTAATGCTTTCCGGGATAGCTATGGTAATTGCTTGGGCCTGTAGCGGCGTGTGCAGGTCCACTCGGGAGGTGTAAAGGGTCTCGCGAATGAATGCAGCAACACCGCCACGTGCCCTGTTACCATCGACGTCGTCAATTCTAAAAACCTTAAAACCATTCAATGTTGGATTGTCAGATGCTTTAAAATGTGTTTCTTGAAGAAAAACACATGCAGGGTTAAAATTACTCAATAGGAGCTTAAAATCTTCTAAATGTTTAAAAAAACCGTTGCAATTCCACTGCATTATGGTGGCCATATAAATGAAAGGATTTAAAAACCAAATAAATAAATATATAGAGTACTAAATTCCCTTCTGAATTGTGGAAGGATTACCGCTTTATTTTTCGGGCCTTTTTTTCCTTCATTTTTGCGAGGAGGATCTCAGTCTCAGACAGAGACTCGTCCTCCTCCATGGACTCCGGTTGGATAGGCTTGACCGAACCGGTTGGCCCACGGGGCGGTGTTTTTGCCCGTCCTTGGGGTAAAGTTGCCTCCGGATGAGCTGGCTTAGCTCGTCCCGAGGGATCGGGAGAGGGCGTTTTTTCACGATTTTGCAGCTCGGTCCCGGCGATTGATTTATGCGGGTTCTTCTTTGGAGAACCCGCCGTGGTGGTGGCATTGTTTATTGGTGCCGGATTAGAGGCCTTAGCCGGCTTGGCTGATTCTTTTTTTTCCGGTGCCTTTCTGGGTTCGACTGTCATCTCGGTTTGGGTAGACTGGGTTACCTTTGGAGTTGGAGGTGAAACAACACAGGCGAATGATTTGGAGAAAGTAGGAGCGACTAGTGCCCTGTACTTTTTCCGCGCCTCTATGTAGGTTACTTTCTCTATAGTCCTTATCTCCATTACTTTCTTTTCCTCCACCATTTTCGGACACTTACGAGAGTACACTGGGTGTGTACCCTCGCAGTTGACGCAGTGAGGTTCGTTGGCACACTCAGCTTCCTCATGCTTGTCCAGGCCGCAGCGCGGGCAGGTGGCCTTGCCCTCACACCGCGTAGCGATGTGGCCAAAGCGCTGGCACTGGAAGCAACGCATCGGAGCCGGTACGAATGGCCTCACAGGAACCGATTCGTAACCCACAAATACCTTTTCAGGGAGCACATCTACGGCAAATGTGAGAACTACGGACGTAGTATTTTTCACTACGCCGTCACGCCTAGTGGTGAGCCGACGAGCATCAATCACACCCTGAGAGGCCATCTCTCTCTTGATCTCATCGACTCCCACGTAAAGAAGATCGAAGTGCGATATGACTCCCTTACTCGTATTTAGTGAGCGGTGTACCTCAACAGTGACCGGAATGTCATGGAGGGTCTTCAAAGCGAGAAGCTTGTCGCTTTGTATAACGTTACAAGTTTCAATTAGGAGCGACCCATCTCTAAGTTTCTTGGCTGACTTGATATCACCTGGAATCTTACTGGAAATTTCCCTCCTAATGAGGAAGGGAGAAACTTTTTGAAGCGTCTCACCTTCCTTTACGCACTTCATGCTTAAATATCGTTTACTCGCAACGAATACATTTTCTCCCCCGCCCGTGTCTGGGCGGGATCTTTTGGGAGGTGGAAAATTAGTTTCCTCCATACCAATGAGAACTTCATCCCCCGGGCTCCCCACCCACCATGGAGCCACACATTCGGGACGCCGCACCGCAAACCGGTGCGGTCGCCAGGGCTACCCGAGGGGATATAGCACCCTAGAGGTGGTTGCCTGTTTCGGGTTGGAATCTTCGGTGCACGAGCCCACCAAACCCGTACACCTCCGACCGCCCTACGCAGACCCCCACCTCCCTGGCACTCGCCACCGAACGTATCGGAAGCCGATTGACCGGGAGTGGCTAGCTCCCGGCCGCCCGTTTACACAGAATCCGGGGCCGAAGAGGGGTATTGGCCCACAGTCCATACCGGGCATCCGACACCCGGCTGGGAACCACGGACCTCACCCTCCAGGATCCCCTTCTCCTCCTTACGGGTCTCCGCACACGGCAAACATGCGGGTGGATCGCAGGCCAGGTGGTATGGCCGCACACAGACAGTTGACCCACAAGACTGTCCGGGCTCAACCCTTGCTGGCACGGGGTTTGTTTTCGGGGTTATCTCCCCGCCCTTTTAGTCGCCTCTTACGACAAGCAGAGATACTGCGGGAGTATTCTCAATCCCCCTACCCGCAGGGGGTAAGTAGTGGATGGGTCAAAAGCTGGAAGTGAAAAGGTGACTGTAACCAATACTAATGGTGAAAGTGTGCATAAACATAACGATGAAAGTTCACTCCAAAATTCGAGAATTCTTAGATCCTGTAGAAAGAGGAAGAAGCCGGTGTGGTTACGTGATTATATACCTAAATAAAGAAAAAAAAATATTGCATTGTTGATGAGTTGGAAATATTGTTCATCGTTCTTTTGTGGCATTGTGGGTTGATAAGTCTGATATTGTACTTGTATTGTATTGTACATTAATTAGATTGAAACAGTATTATTTTGCACACTGATGAGTTTAAAATAAAAAAAAGGGAGATGTTCTGTCAGCGTATGTTTGGCAACACTGTAAGAAGACAAAACAAGCTGACTGGGCATTCTCTCTCGGAGCTTAGAGTGAGACTGCCCGAGAGAATGCCCAGTCAGCTTGTTTTGTCTTCTTACAGTGTTGCCAAACATACACTGACAGAACAATATGTATTTAGGCGCAACCATTAAAGTTTACTTCAAATTTGTTCCATTCCATTGTTTTCATAATTTTTCTGTAAAAATGAAAATATCAACGGTACAGCAATAATAACTTCACATTCGGATTCAGTGGATCAATAAACATTAATAACAACCTTCGAATCCAGAAAATGGGTAAAAATAACAACAATATTAATATTGGCCAATTTTTGGGATTTCGCCCCACTGTGCGGCATGGCGATCGCCGTCTATCGCCGCAAATCGAAAGCACCCAATATGTACAAAGCGAGAATCAAATATTTTTACTAAACCTTTATCTAAGGACAGGTTTGTTAAATTTAGAACATTACTGAAAAATGTTTCTGCTACTTAAAACAGTGTGAGTGAATTAAGATGTTCTCTGTGTTGCTCTTATGGCAAAGTTATTACAAATAGTGGGAGTTGGAAATAATTTGTATGCTGGAAATAGTATTTGTAATACTTTGTGTATCGATAGAGGAAGCTAGCGATTATCGATTGTCGACTATGTCATTTGCATCAGCTGGTGTGCCAAGCAGAATCATGCAGTTACGAATCGAAGTTCAGTTGAATTCGGCAATGACTATCCTTCACTAGTTTTTCGTGTTAAGTTAATAAACGTTAAGTCATCACTACTTCTCGTTTCTTCTATAAACCATACCATCCCACAAGTTTAAAGGCTTAGTTCGGCATTTTATCATATTTCATACACCACTTCATCTCATTGTCAGTCTTACAATTAGTATCTTTGAGCGATGTGCACTGGAAAGCTTGCTACTGTCATGAAAAACCTCAATATCGGTCAAACTGATGGAAAATTTCTATCCTAGAAAAGAGATAAATATTTTAAAGGGTCTCATGCTACTGATGATACATTTCGTTGAACGAAAAGAACAACACTTTATTCGAGGAAACAACGAATCACAATTCAATACAAAAAACAAGGCAATTTTGTATTCCGAGATATTATGCCAAGCTGAAATATAAACAAATTCCCGTTCAATTAAGTAAGAGAATGGTGATGGTAGCCTGATCCAGATAAAAGGTTCAAGAGCAAAACTCGTCGTTGGCGACGTGGTCGTCCTGACCATCATGGTGGCCGCACGCATCAGAGACGTTATTTAGAATCCCTGTGCTTCTTGCATGCTTGCTTGCCTCGATCCACTTCTCTCAGCAGTTTCATCGTCTCTTCCTCTGCCGCTTTGAAACTCTTCAACGCCTGTGCGGAAAGGACGGAAGGAAGTGAGAATGCCAACGCGACCACTAACTTATTTCAAACTATAATCACATGCAGGACAGACATTACACAAATATTAAAAAATCATATGCGCTTTCTCTACTTTTGGTTTTCCAAATCTTGACTACAGCTCCCTTGTATTTCACGACCTTACTGTTCAACAGAATGTAAAATAACAAAGATCACTAAATTCATGTGTAAGATTATTATTAAATCTTTGACGTGATGAACATATATCCCCGTATCTCCGGTAACTTGGAAGCCTTCAACAAAATCACATAGAATGTACCTTCTGGCTACATTCTTCTACTACCTTTTCCATAGTAAGCAACCTGAGTGCCTACTAAACCTCTTCCTTACCACACCATCTACTCTAACAATCGTTACAAGATGTTCCCATTTCTTGTACTACCCAGGACACCCACCGCATTGCAACATTCCATAATTCATTTCAAGTTGCCGGAGTTAAAAATTTTGGAACTCTCTACCTGATGACTTTGCAGGAAAATTGCAGATTCTAGACCAATTTAAAACAGACTTCATAAAATGTTATCAGGCTAAGAAGTTTCACTTTATTTTTCATGCACGTATACCATTTAAATTCTTATATATCCATTTTTAGGTTTTTGCGATTAATATAACTATTGTTGAAAATTATTGTATTGATGCTACCACTGGATATTTTCCTTTTGTTAAAGATTGGAATCTGTCGGAACTTGGACATCAGATTGTTTTTGTAATGATTGTTGTACTTAAGGGATGATGTCCCACTACAAATAAATTGTATACCTATCTACATCACAAATGAAAGGAAATGTCTAAAACAATGACACTCAAACATTTCACTTTTTAGGCCCACTTTTATAATATTTTATTATTTATTTTCATGATTTAGTTTCTTGAAGACGTGCTATTATATATTTGACACCAACATCATTTAACTTACTGTCAACAGGACCTATAAAAATCGTGACTGCCCGTAAACACAGCATTTTAGTCTTTGAAAATTGAAACCTGGTTGTTATTCGAGGAAGGAGACCGACAGATAAGGTGATCCTACATTTAATAAAAGTGGTTTAATAGGTCGAGGTGCGAATATTCCTGGGAACAAGGAGAAGAAACCCGGCGTCAGCGTTAGCCTATTCTTATCTAAAGACGCCATGAAGATCGCGACTTGACGTCCCATCCGACGAACGTCGGAACTGAACTTTAAATTATCCCCGCAGTACTCAACTGAGGACCAATATGCCAATGAAAAATCTGCACCAAAGTCGGGATTCGAAACCGGGCACTCTGAGTGGGAAATGCGTTCTCGGTCCACCACAACACTCCCATATTTCCGACCTCTACGGTTCGGTCTTCACTTGCAGAGTATCGAAACACGTTCCCTTAAATTTCTGTCGCGCTTCCATCGTTCAGGCACTCCACAGTCAGCACTTTGATATCCGCCTCCTTATCTCGCCGACTGGATGAATACACTTCCTCTTCCGTTCGCTCTCTCTACTTCCTCCGCGCTTTCCATCCACCCACTAGTAACCTCGACCTCTCACTTCACCTTCCAACGTAAACTTGGGGTAAATGCTGAGCATGGCGTAGAAGGAAAGAATGAAGGATGATGGGGAGTGGACTGGAGAAATGGTTCGAGTACTGGTGTCCCAACTCTAGGGACCGAATCCAAAGGCCACCAGTGGCAGATATTTTTCATCGTCAAATCGACCCTCACTTGAGGTAGGTAGGTATATTTTGATTCATAGGCTGCGTCGACAACTATGGTCATTTTGCACCACGCACAATCTAATTTATATTTATAAAAATGTAGAAATATAAATGTAGAGTAAATAGAATGGCAGTATAATAGGTGCAAATATATGAAAATATATTATATTTTATTTAATAGTTTCGTTTCCTTTAAAAGAGCAATTACATGGCAGAGACGATCGGATCGTTGCCGAGAACGTGTTCTAGGTCGCCGCTGATGCCTAGCCTATTACGTCGTCACACTCCATTGGGATTTGTCGCACACTGAGAGGAGAGTCACAGTCATCGCATCGTGGAGGAATTTGCTTTTTCGCGAAGAGGAACGAGAGGTTCAGGGCGCAATGCCCGATTCTTAAACGTGTGATGACCTCTTCCTCTCTGCGACTACCCCTGACGAAGTGGGCCACCCTGACGTTACCGGTTTAATTGTCCGTAACTTATAGATTGGGACATTCCTCCAAAGTTCACTCCACTGCTCTAGGACTATTTTACGGAGAGAAGCTTGCAGATCCTGATAGGGTACTAGCGTCGTCGTCGGCTCAGGGATATTTAGAGCTTCTTTTGAGCTGCATCCGCCTGCTCATTTCCGGAAATACCCATATGTTAGTAGTGCATGCTTGGTGATCTTCACCCCCTGCCACACACCCTCGCGGTGGCTTGCAGGGTATCGTGTAGATGTATGTCTAGGGACCCAGAGAAAAATAACTTTGATTCATTTCTATTACGGGATAAAAGGGTAGTAAGTATTCACTGGACAATAGGGTGTGGCGAAGAAAAGACGGAAATTGATTGCAGCGCGTTTATCGAGTCCGTGCAAATGACAAAAGACCCCGGAAAACCCCCAATTCCATCGAGCGCCATCTTAATGGCCAGCAGCTCTGCTGTGTACACGCTACACGGCGTATTGAGCCTGAACTGGACTACACCGTGATGGGACGAGGTAACCGCGCACGAACAAACTGCGTCCGACTTCGACCTATCCGTGAATACGGGGATGAAGTCGGCGTGGCGACAGAGAAATTCATTGAAGAGACGCTGGCATACTAGAGCAGTGGTGTGGGATATATGGCACCTACCAAGTGCCATATGGATGTCCGGCGGCGGAATAATCCACGGTGGGTAACTCGAGTACCCCACAGGATGAACATCTGGGAGCCTTAACCCGATACCCGGAATAAATAAATTAAAACGAATACTGAGCGGCTTGGTAGCTCTTGTCCGTGGATTAAAAAGTTCCATAAATGTAGAGTTAAAAATCAAATTAAAACACGGGCGATTCTTGGTAGCTAAAATTTTCACCACATAGGAGCACATCAGTATGTTCCTACTGTACAGTAACGGAGGCTCCCCGGAATCAGCATAAATGCTGAGGAACGGTCTGGTCCGGAAAGCACCAGTGGAAATACGAAGCCCTGCGCAATTACTGTTCTCAAAGGCCTCAATGGCCTTAAGTAAGAGTCGCGATACGGGAGAATTTTGCTTTTAAGCGACAAGGCTGGTGGATTGTAGTGTCCCCTCACCAAGTAAAAATGGACGCATTTGCACTTGTCCGAGAAAAACTTAAAGCCATTTCTCCGAGTCCAAACCTCCAGTTTATTTACAGCTAACTAAGTCACTCTGGTTGCAGAGACTATTTTGGACGACCTGCAAAATATTGCTAGGTCGTCAACGAACAAAGATCCCATGAGTGGAGGTTTAATACATTTGGCTATGTTTTTGATCGCAATTCCGAGAAGTATCACACTTAAAACTGAACCCTGTGGAATTCCAATGTCCTGCCGATAAATTTAGATAGATATCTACCTATTTTAACTTTAAAAACACGATCAGTTAAAAAATTCTTAATAAAAATAGGTAAATTGCCCCTCAATCCCCACTCATGAAGAGTCATTAAAATCTTATGCCGCCACACTCGGTCGTATGCCTTCTCCATGTCGAAGAAGACACACGACGAGTTGACGGAGAAGAAAGGCTTCCTGTATGAAATTGTCGGCTCTGACCAGGTGGTCAAGGGTCTATCGGCCACCTCTAAAGCCGCATTGAATATTCGAAAGAAGGTTTCGACGCTCCAACCACCAAAGGAGACGCCGATTTACCACTCTTTCCATTATATTGCACAGAAAACTAGTACGGGAGATGGGTCTATAATTAGTCGGGTCAGCTCTATACCTTCACATTAATTGCCATGCGAAAATATTCACTTGGACCGGGAATCGAACCTCGGACCTTTGGTGGGCCAGGAATACTAAGGTATTCCTGGCCCACATGTCCCTGCACAAGTTACTGTCTCTAAAAACAGTGTATCGCATCCAGAAAAGCCTCTCATCGAACCATCCGATATTTCCTCAGTGCCTTCTAGACCAGGCGCATCGGGAAATTCATCTCGCTCAGGTTCTGCTGCTGGAGTTACCACCTTCCCTTATGAAAAAACTTTAATGGAGAAATTCGAAAAAAAGGCAAAAGTCCAAAAGGATAAATTTGATAAAACATTAAAGAAAATCACTAGCACTACCACCAAGCCTGTAACTTGTGTAGTTTCAATGGCTAAGAAGAAACCCAAAATTAGCATCAAACAACCAAGAAGACGCGAACTAAACGAACTCTACCCAGTCAGTCACGCACCGAAGACGATGAGCCACCCCTACAAAATTTCGACTCCAACTTCAGTTCTGATGACTCTCAAGAAACGAATGAATATTGTGCGAACATAACGAATGTGTATTGTGCGGTAGCTCGTTTTCAAAGAAAATACGCACAGTGTTTTAAGTGGTGTCACGAGGAATGCAGTGGCAGGAAAAACGCCATTTTCTTGTGTGGCCCATGCCACGACATTTGATCATTCTTTTTCATTACTTCAACAATTTTCAATCTTGTTTTGTGAACAGAAAAAATTCATTATTTGGGGGAAATTTAAATGAAGAGATTATTCAATTTTGCTTATTTCCTGATGTGTTTCTCCTTATAATTTTGCTTCAATAAAAATTCATTTTGTGAAACAATGTTGAAAGAAATTCTTTTATTTTGAAAATTTTAGTTATTCCGATTTCCAAAACTAAGTTCCCGTAATATGAGATAGTATCTCATATTTGGCTTCCGAGGTGTTATTGGGAACACTTTTTACGAAGTAACACATTTGACAGTTTTCGGTAATTTTATTTTTTCAAGAATTGTATGAAAAACAGAACAAATTTCAAATTGGATTATATTAGTCGGATAATGTACCTACGCTTCTCTGGAAGAAATGGCATTGAAAACTTTCTCTATTTAAAGGACAAAAAATTCCACAAAAAGTATCTCATTATTGGGTCCTTTCCCCTATCGCTGAACTTTTTTTTTTACCGATAAGCTATTTGATAAAAGGTCAATTATCTCACTTTTAACACCAAACTAAACGTATATTCCGCATAAATTCCTATGTATGGTATATTCTATCTTTTGTGCTGGCTGGGAGGTTTCCGCGGTTTCTCTAAGTTTACCAGATTCGCTAATGAGGTTGAACAAGACTTACGCTCTCCAAAAGACGCTGTGAGTCTTTCAACCTCTCGTCCACGGCATGGGTGGAATGCTGCTTGGAGACTTCGTTGAAGTTGATCGGCTTTGACTTTTTTTCTTTTACATGCAGTGGACATGCACCGGGGGCCATCGCTAACTGAGAATGGAAGAGTCAAAAAATTAACAACTGGTGTATATGAAAGCACACATATGAAGATACGGAATTTAAAAAAATATGGCTGTTATCTCGGAAAAAATATACAAGTGAATGAAAGAAAGTTACGGCTTAGTATCAGCTTTGGAACCGATAGTCAGTAATAATGGTTTATTGTAAAACGGTGATGCTATAAAACATACTGAGAAAACAAACGCTGCAGCCATGGAAACCAGTAAACATCATCGGCAAGCATGGGGACTTCACGTGGTGTACGTCTGTCTGTGCGATATTGCTTTGACAGCTAGAGACAACCACCATAACATGATACCTACCGTATCTACCAAGGAAGTTAGAAAGTATTGGTGGAGGCATTTGCAGTGACTGCAGAGGCGAGGGGCTATCTCGGTTGGCACGGACTTGCTACCCGCGACACTCGTACGGATGTTGTTTTTGCACGCAGTAAAGTTATAGTTCTAATATCCTGAAATGCATTTTTAAAATTCGTTAAAGAAACAGGAAAGTACGCAAACAAGTACCAAGGGCTTTTTCAGCAGGTAAAATTCGAACCAGTTTTAGTAAAGGGTTTACTCCCTCTTGATACATTGGTACCTTCCTTAAATAGCCTTAGGTAAATTCACTGAAGCCATTAAAAAAAAATTTGGTCACCATTTCATTTCTTTTTATGCTTGAATACACATGAAATCTCTATAGGAGGCTGTATAAAAAGCACTGTTTTGTACGGAGTACGTGGGGTCTAATCCTTCCCAAGCACCCCCATTATGTCCTTACTGCTACCCGTAGGCCAGCATGGCAATGCCTCCTCCAGTGTCTTACAACCTCCTTGATATCTACCAGAGCCATCTGCGGGCACTAACTCGCAAGTAAAATTCTCTAAACGTGTTGCAATTACTACAGCTGGTATGCTGTTAGGCGAGAGCCAATCCTGGGGCGGAATTCTGTACACACCTAACGACACCTATCGGTATCGGTGGCTACCGACGGTCGTCGCTTGTACCGATGATCGAGCTATTCTGCACCCGCCACCTACCGACACTCGTCGGTGCAAGCGACCTAACTCTGACGTAATGCATTTGTCGGTAAGGAAGCAGCACCTGCGCGCGAGGCTACAAGTTTCGACCAATGATATAGCTTGACTCAAATAGGAAAAAGTGCACCATCGAATTGCGAAATATCTTGGCGTTGTTACGTGATTTGAAATCCACATCAGTCTAGACATGGATTATTTCGGAAGGTATGTACGATTATAACTAAGTAAGTTGATATTTATAAGTTAAATGTGGCTCTAATAAACACAACATGTGTAGGATAATGATAATGTTTTGTGAGAGAATACTTAAAACAAATATTTAATTTGTGGTGCTATCTCCACGGAGAGAAAATCAGAGCACGGTTATAATTAAGACCTTGCAATAATATGGATTTACCCGATGCAAATATCCGTGTGAGAAAATTTTTCTTGCAAATAATCGTTACCATTCTCAAGCTATGAGGGGGAAACAAAATGTACACCTAAATAGGTACCAACTACTCGAGGTTAGTAAAAAAATGGCCTTTTTTATTTGCTTAAAAATATATTACAGTCTGCCAATAGAATTGAAATCCATTACTTAGAAAAAGGAATTGAAATCTCAATTAAAGCTATGCCTTATTTAGATTGCTTTTTACAACATTAGTGAATATTTGGTAGCTAATATTTTTGTACTTGCATGAGTACGTATTTTATTGATCCATTTTTTTAATTGATGCCCTCTTACCTAAATGGAATAACCGCGATGGTGTGTGGCAGGGGGTGAACATCAGCTATTATGCACTTTAGACATGTTAACATGCTACTATAGGGTATAGGACAACTAGATTGTTAGTATCTATTAAGTAAATGACGGATTGGTTGTTAATACATGCATCATGCACTTCAAGTCTATTCTGCATACTTTGTCGATGCTAGAATGAGTAGATGAATGTTATCTGACATCTATGCTTATATATTAAATATTGAATTGGCATTCTACAGCATTTATTGTACAACTATCTCCGTCCAACTCATCTCCAATAATGTCCTGCAGTGACAAGAAAAGTAGAGCATCAAGGGCGACTGGCTCTCAATGCGAACATTTAGTTGCTTACATGGAAAGTCATCGCAAGTTTGCTGCTGGCCAGTTTGTGGGAAAAGATGGAAGGAAAGGAAGCCTGGAGCAGTGGGAGAGGCTTTGCAAAGAACTTAATGCTATCCCGCAAGGAGCATGGAAAACTGCAAAGCAATGGCAGATAGTAAGTGGAATTTTAGTGAGTGCATTACCATCATGTACTTTCTATTTCATATTCTAGCTTAATGCTGTCACTCTTCTCACAGGTTTGGGGGGACATGAAGTCAAAGGCCTCCCGCAAGGCTTCCCAGCTGAGGAGGGAGAGATTAAGAACGGGAACCTTCCCGTTGAGGACTCTCCCACTTGAATCCCTGGAAAGGAGGATTGTGGGAGAGGAATATGCCGTGGAAAGCGACGTGTGTCCAGACAGCACTCCAGAGGATGAGGTGTCTTCGCTGGCTTTATCACCTAATTTTTTTCCCCTCTATTATGCTTGTATTTTATCACTTACCTTAATTGATTCTGAGAAGTAGCAGTAGACATTTTGTGGCAGTCAGTGTTTGCATAACATATATATTAAATAAGGTATTTCTAATCATGTGCTTCTCTCATACAGATGACACAGGTGCTTCTGGTGGAGGGCCCATGCCTACCATTACCTGGTGACGGTACGTTCTCCACTAATGGAAATCACCTTTGTTAATTTAATTACTTTGGTGCACTTGGGCATGCAAACATGTCTTCTTGTCTGTGTTAAGGATAAACCTAATACTAATGATGTTCTGCTCATTTTGCTGGAGCACAATTAGTGGACTCAACAGATGTGGAAAATATGCCTCCATCCACCCCTGAAGGGGCAGTTGGGGTTAATGACTTCGGTCAGGCAGAGGAAGCAGCCTTGCCAGAGGTCATGGAACTACCTACACCACAGAATATGACCTCCGATAGGAGGAGGACAGGTACTGTATATTACTTGCACATGTAATCAAACTTAACTGGCAAGCACACATGAATATTAATGCTTGGCAGGCTTTGAGTTTGCATTGCTTCAGCCTTCATTGCAAACCATGGCTGCAGCAATTTCTATGGAATACTGAGATCGGTGGAATCATTGAACGGCTAACTTTACACTAATGACTAATATAATATGACTTTTAATAGCTTTCAGTGATGGGTGCACACATAGTAAGTCCCTTCATAAGTGAATGCATGGACCTTATTTTCTATATCTTACTGCTTATTTTATACATTCCAGCATCGACAACACTCCATTGAATATATTAACATTCCTTCTATCCTCTGCCTCTGTGTCTGCACGTGGATGGGAAAGGTTTGCTTCCCAATTAAACAGTGCAAGGGAGCAATTTCCTGAAATTTCCAGGAAAAACTCAGCAGCAATTGAAGTAAGTTTAATTGGTTTTATTATAATATTTTGCATTAGATGTCACATGCTTCATACAATATTACAAAAAAACATTTCAGGCAATGGCAGGGGAAATCAACAAACTTGCAGGTAGGTGGATTTGGATTTATAGGGTGCGCCGACAACTATGATCATTTTGCACCACGCACAATCTAATTTATATCAATAAATATGTAGAAATATAAATGTAGAGTAAATAGAATGGCAGTATAATAGGTGCTAATATATGAAAATAAATTATATTTTATTTAATAGTTTCGTTTCCTTTAAAAGAGCAATGACATGGCATAGACGATCGGCATCGTTGCCTAGAACGTGTTCTAGGTCGCCGCTGATACCTAGCCTATTACGTCGTCACACTCCATTGGGATTTGTCGCACACTGAGAGGAGAGTCACAGTCATCGCACCGTGGAGGAATTTGCTTTTTCGCGAAGAGGAACGAGAGATTCAGGGCGCAATGCCCGATTCTTAAACGTGTGATGACCACTTCCTCTCTGCGACTACCCCTGACGGAAGTGGGCCACCCTGACGTTACCGGTTTAATTGCCCGTAACTTATTGTTTGGGACATTCCTCCAAAGTTCACTCCACTGCTCTAGGACTATTTTACGGAGAGAAGCTTGCAGATCCTGATAGGGTACTAGCGTCGTCGTCGGCTCAGGGATATTTAGAGCTTCTTTTGCAGCTGCATCCGCCTGCTCATTTCCGGAAATACCCATATGTCCAGGGACCCAGAGAAAAATAACTTTGATTCATTTCTGTTACAGGATAAAAGGGTAGTATGTATTCGCTGGACAATAGGGTGTGGCGAAGAAAAGACGGAAATGGATTGCAGAGCGCTCTTCGAGTTCGTAGGTAGGTAGGATTATGTTTTTAAGGTGCGTCGACGTCTGAGGTCATTTTGCACCTTAAGCTCTCGCCAGCTTACCCAATAGGATAAACATCTGAGAGCCTTAACCCGATAACCGGAATAAATAAATTAAAACGTATACTGAGCGGCTTGGTAGCTTTTGTCCGTCGATTAAAAAGTTCCATAAATCTCGAGTTAAAAATCATATTAAAACACGGGTGATTTTTGGTAACTAAAATTTTTGCTACACAGGAGCACATCAGCATGTTCCTACGATACGGCAACGGAGGCTCCCCGGAATCAGCATAAATGCTGAATACCGGACAAAACCGGAAAGCACAAGTGGAACGTACACAACTGATCCGTAGTCCAGTTTGGAATGTACGAGTGCGCGGTACAATAAAAGCAGGGACATCCGATCGGCACCCCAAGTTGTGTTACTTGAAAATTTTAAAATAGAGTCCGTAGACATATATCTCTCAAAGTCTGCATGTGTTGACGCCAGTTCTTTCGGCAATCAAAAGTCATACCGACGAATGGGACAGACTCCACATACTGTAGAATTTTAAAGCGTACTTTTACTCCCTTTTACGTATTTTGAGGCACGACAAACATCTCAGTATTCCGTCGTTGGAGATGATTGGAAGATTGGAGATAAGTGAAAATTATTTCCTACGAGTATTCATTAATGTTTAGGCAGATTATGTAATATGTGGTACATACTTATTACGTAGGTATTGTAAATTAATAACACAGCACGAAATTTTAGTATTGCTACCTACCTTATGGAAGTAAAATATTCTCCATCACTGATCTAAGGACATTTACCATTAGAACAGGATTGAATTTGAAGAAATTGTCGGCAATCTTAATTAAATACCCCATTTTTTCAATCACTTAAAAAATCTATCGACTCGAATTTCGAGGTGCTCACACATACCTAGTTTTCAGCAAACAGATTCTTAATGAATCCAATGAAAACCCAATTCTTACCCTGTTCTCTTCAACAAATTACACCAGACAATGAAGTTGTTAAACTTCTTGGCTTTTACCTTGATCCCAAACTAACCTGGAGTATGCATATTTTACAAATTAGGAAAAAAATTGCCAGATCTCTGTACTTAATCAGGAAGCTTAAGTGCTGTGTGACCAATAACCATCTTCTTAATGCATATAATGCATTTTTTCAATCTCACCTTTCATATGGAATCAGACTTTGGGGGCATGCTTCAGATGTAAAACAACTATTAATACTCCAAAAGAAGGTGGTTCGAGTTATCTCTAACTCTGGATTTAATGTACATATTATACCCCTTTTTGTTAGAGTAGGCATTATGACAGTATACAGCCTATATATATATTTTTTTTTTCACACACTGTTGTTCGTCAAGAGAAATCTGCAAATGTACTTCACAAGAGCTGATGTACACAATTATGACACTAGAGCAAATCATAAACTAGTTATGCCTCACTGTAGAGTGGTTGAATCGTTTAGCTAAGACAACATGGCTATCAAGTGTTTCAATATGCTGCCCCACTGAGCAAGAATGATTGACTACAAAAACTTCCGCGGGACCCTAGAGAAATGGCTCATCTCTAAACCTATGTACTCATTGGAGGAATACTTTGAAATTGATTTATCCACAATAAGATTTTAATTGTATACTTGCATTTTGATTCTAACAGTATTTATTTTCTGTTTCTTACTGTAGATCTAAATTTTGCTTATTGCTGTATATTTTAGTTATTTAGTTGTATATATAGTTGAGTATTCAGTGTATTTCTTTCTTTCTGTATCCTCGCAAGAAGAGCGTAATGACTGACGACATTACCACAATTCTTGTTGAGCTACAGATGAATAAAGACATTATTATTATTGTGAATGACATCAATGTTTAACATCAAGAAATAAAATGTTATGGGATATGCATTGAGTTACAATCGTTTAGTCACCTTTAACTTTCTGTTATCATGTTGAATATGAATTGTTTTAAAATAAACATATGGCCTTTAAATTAAAGCTATAGGTATTATCTTTAAGGAATTTAAATAAAGATGTTATGAACATAATATTACAAAACAAGGGAGGACATTTAATATTCTTTCTTAATCTAACTGGGTATTAGGGTATTCAATATTATAGACAGCAAGTGTGCAGCCATTTTCCATGTCTTACTGGATTACTAGGAAATGTGGAGTACTACTGAAATTAATGCACGATTCACTTCAGTATATGAGAAAAGGTCATAGTCGACGCGAATGTCCCTTTTTTCCCTCTCCCCGGTCCCGAGGGCAGGATAGCAGGTTCATTTTTGTTAATATTCCTTTTTCTCCGCATCTCTCAAGACGCGGTTGGTGCCCAAAATTGCCTGCGCTTCTTGCCCAAAACTGCCTGCGTTTCTTACCCAACATCTCCCCCAATCTTTCACAGTCCCTTCCAGTGACCGCACCGTGGCCTTGGGGCGCCGGTTACAATATAATAGTTATAGCCATACAGACTCACCTTAGAAATTTACCAATGAAATGTCAAAAGTTCACCATTACAGCTGAAACACCAAAGAAATAAAGTAGTAGGAATATTTAATGGAATTAACTACTAACATATATTGCATGTAGTAGTTTGGGGAAATTCTTTTTACTTTTAGTATACATACTATATACATATATATATATATATTGTGACCTCGGTCACGTGGGGGGTGGGGGGATGTGGGGGGGGGTGGGGGGATGTGGGGGGGGTGGGGGGATGTGGGGGGGGGTGGGGGGATGTGGGGGGGGGTTTCGAGGTGCACGGGCCGAAATGCGGGAAAAGTTGGGGGACGTATGGGTAACCCCGGGCACCTGGATGGGAGGTGGAAAGGGACGGAAAGGAGGGTGGGGGGAGGGGAGAAGGTGTGGGGGGAGGGGAGAAGGTGTGTGGGGGGAGGGGAGAAGGTGTGGGGGGAATCCTCCGATGACTGGAGGGCTGAGAGAAGGTGTGGGGGGATCCTCCGATGACTGGAGCGCTGAGAGAAGGAGAGATTTGACACGAATCTTTGTGGACTTACGTTTAATTTCACAAAAAAAAAGCAAGAACGAAACACAAGCAATAATGCATTAAATCGCCCACTCTCACCGGTGTTGGCGGCAACTGAACCACAGTAATTGACAAAGTTAATAGTCACACAAATGTAAAAGAAAACCAGTGAACGAAAAAAAATGACTTCCCTTCCTAAACTTTTCGACAATCCATCAAAGTCAGATACACTAAAACAATGAAACACCAGAATTGCAACCCTACGAAAAGAACACACACGCAATCCCACATCGGGGAAAAATGGAGGGGGGGAATCGGAACGAGAGAAAGACGCGAAACGGCGGCTCTTCGTCACTGGGGGGGGGGGATAATTTGGGGTCCGGGGACGACACCAATGGGGGACTCTCGGTTGAGATCTTCTTCACTTGGGGGGAACAGTTCGGGGTTTGGGGGTATGGTGATTTTACTTATCAGACCTCTGGTTCTCTGTCACTGCTGAGGGCTAAATCCCTCTGGTGGCTCTTTCTCTGGGGTTGTTACGCCATCCGCTGTCTCCTTGGCTGAGAGAATTTCCGATGAAGTGCGTGGGGTGACCTTCTCTTGGTCACGGAAAACTCCCGGTCAATCTCCTATTTCCGTCCAACCCGGCTTCTCCTCTGGTCCAACCTCCAGCGCCACTTCAAATCTTCTCTCTCTAGGCCACTCTCTCCTCTCTTGTCGCACACTCTCCGACAGACGTTTGCCCCGAGAAAAACCCAGAGCCTAGGTCAGTAGAGGACTAGCAGCATTTCAGCATAACAGGGTAGCCACCAACCGCTAACCGCCGGGTGGCTTGCGCACCGGCGTTATATACCCTCTGAGGGGTGGTTTCCTGGGGGGGGGGGAATGGGGAGAGTATGGGGAAGGGTCACGCTCCTTCGAGCCGCACCATCGCCGGGGAGGGGGGGGGGGGGTTCTTCTGTACTTGGGGGGGAGAAACTTGGATTCCGGAGGCCGCCGAACTGTGTCCTTGTTCTCGGTGGGGGGGGGGGGGGGGGGGGGCGGAACGGTGGGGACTCTCTTCTTTCTTCTCGAAACGGTCAAGGACGCACACAGGAGGGGTCGGAAAACGGGGAATTGGGGTTGTGGGGGTGGGGGAATGAATCACACTCTTCGTCCATTCACACATACTTGTTCCACTTGAACAAACATACCCTAAGTCAAACATAAAATTAAGCTCTCCTTCCCTCACGCGTATCCATACTACTCCTACTATGTCACCGGCCAAACGGCAACGGTTACAATATATATATATATATATATTCATTATGACCTTCCTTTGTTTGGAGTAGTAGGTTTGGGATTACGGGTGCGTCGACGACTAAGGTCATTAGCACCACGCGCAATCTAATTGCACCATATATATTTTTTCCAATTTTAATATGGCAGCAGTTGAATATTAGGAATGAATATAAACATTTTACCCATTATATTGAATTTAAAAGACCAGTTTTCCTAAGGAAATTTGTGACACGGCTTAGGCGATCAGGATCATCGCCGAGAACATATTCTAAGCTTCGACCGCAGCACGATGCTTTTATTCTATTGCACACTGGCGCGGTCTAAACTAGATTACGGATGTTTTACTTACTCGTCTGGCCGCGAGTCAATTTTAAGAACACTAACGACGGTGCACAACGCAGGACTCCGGCTTTCAACTGGGGCCTTACGAACTAGTCCGGTGCTCAATATCCTGTTTTGACCTTTGTACTGATTGGACTACCCTGACGGAACCTTCATTGACCTGGCGCGTACTTTGGATCTCACTCTCCCGTTTTCGACCCTCGCACCGTTTGGACTATCCACTCAGTTTTCGATAGAATGGAAGCTCTGTACTTCCTTCCAGTGCTCTTTGGAGAGCATAATCGAAGGCGAAGGCAAGAACAACGGCAGTTTCGCCTTTTTTGCCGGCAGTTACGGTACACGCACAATCCTTTTGCTTCCTTACTCAAAAGAAGAAAGAGTTGACGTGTTGCGCAATCAAATGATTGGCCCGAGAAAAAAACTCCCATAAATGGTTTTTAAATTCCTCAACAGATATTGTTTGATTGTTTTCACCACCAATTAATTAGAACTAGTTCTATACCTGACCGCTAGAGGCGCTGGTGTTATGTAATCACCTTACGAAAAATTCAGGAATTTGACAGAATTTCTTACAAATAACTTACCTATTACTTACGTAAGTAACATATAAGGTGCACCCATAGTGCTGGCTGGGTAACTACAGGGGAAAAATTTAAAATCGAAGTTGATGAGCATGGGGCCTTGGTTGAGTTAAAATACCCCACCTGTCATAATTATTAATGTCAGGAATTATAGTTATTATTCTTACCATTGAATGACAAAATAATCTGATTCTTAAATCTTATTTTCAGGAGGTTGCAAACATGCACTAGCATTTTTGATGTGGATACATTACCAAAGTGTAGAACCTTCCCCTACTGATGTAGAAAATTATTGGAAAAAGCCATCTTTAAGTTGTGCCACATCCAGTAACTTAGAAGTTTCAGACTTTGGGGCAGTTTCTTCAGTAATTTCTCCGGATGTGGCCAAATTCAAGAAGCGTGTAATTGAGGGAGCTGGAGATGAAGAATCTCAATTTTTAAAACATCATCGGCCACTTACACCTTTTACAACCTTACAAATATTTAGTATGCTTGGAAAATGCATTGGCATTCATGGATGTGATATCAACTATGATTTATTTATTAATTTTGCAAAAGCTGAGATGACACCAGAGTTATGCCAGGCTGCTGAGTCAGAAACTTGTGATCAGGCAGGGAGTAAGTGGTGGCATAGCCTACGGTTAGGAAGGGACTCCGCCTCGAGAATGTACTCAGCAATGAACTCTAAGAAACAAACGCCTATTGTCTCTTTCGACAATAGGCGGATGGCATTCCAAGCTGCCTCAGCAATCCAATTGCCACGGCCCATTTAAACCTTTAAAAAAAATACAACCAGCATTACAACAGCACAATATCATATTTACCATTATATAGGGGTCATTCCACTGCAATTCAACATGCAATGATCCCTTACGGCCTATGATTTTGATCAAAAGTGGTTTATGGTCAGAAAATTTACGAGCGATGAAAAACTTTGGAACAGTTTTGTGGAAAACCCTATTGTGAGATTTTCATGTGTTCAAATTTATTCATATTCTTCCCAAGAAATCAGTGCCTTAAGTCATACTTTTCCTTATACAGGTCCCTGCTTGTCAAAGTTGTAGGACAATAATGTCTGGCTCATAATTAGATTAATATATTTTTTATTACATGTTTTCTCCCTATACTCAATCTAAATAAGGTTAACGTCATCCAAAATTATCAATAAGCTCTTGCCTAAAAATTGCAAATAGTACTTACTTAACTTTATACATTATCTATACCAACAAATAGTAGTTAATTATATATTTTGTACAATGGGCAAGAGCATTCATAAGTATCGTACTACCTCACATTTTCGTTTATAAAACTAGATTCATTTAACTAGATTATAAATAAAATAACCAAAACTTCTACATGAAAAAAGTCAACAAAATTTAGGCTTTTAATAAAAGGCCTATGACATAAATATGCAGGGTTCTTGGGGGGAAATTGCCAATGGATTTTCTACCCATACACCAATTTTGATCCACAATGGAGACCATTATTTGTTGACCTGAGGTAAAAGTATCCTTCTGTGAATCAAGTCATTGAATTAAGCATAACTACACCCAAGCAGAATAAAGTAATGGAACTAGAATTGGTATTATGAATAATATTTGATTGGCCAATCCAACTAAATGGAAAGCTTAATTAAGAGTCGACTAGAAGGTTATCCATTGGCAAAGGTTGTATAGTCTTCTCTAAAACATTAATTTATCTCAATCCATCACCAAGGCAGGATTCGAATCCTTAGCCTTACCCAGGCCCGTGAAATTCTGACCTGGCTATCACAGTAGTAGTAGTTTTAGTTTTTAAGGTCCGTCGACGACTAAGGTCATTTTGCACCTTGTCAAAATATTTTATAAACGAGTACATATGATCATTAAAAAGTGAGAATGTAAAAAGGTAAGAATACTAAGAAGTTATAAGTTAATTTTTTTTAAAATATAGAGGTATCTTTCAAGAAGGAGAGTAAACGGTCGATCATGTTGGGGACATTTCCTAGGATTTGTCCTAGATTGTCCACAACATTCAATCTTTCTCACGCAGCACGATAGATATAACACTCCGTCAGGAGGTGCCTCACAGTAGTTTTAAGCTTACTGAAACTCGATGGGTCATCGGAGTCAGTACTTGAACATGGATTCTCATAAGTGATCATGTGAACACGGGCTGAATTTAACATCTTATTCATGTTCCGACTAAATGCAATTTGCACAGCGTGATTTCTCTGCTGAAAATTCGCGAAATTGAAGTCAATTAATTTAATTCAACATTCTTAAAACAATATATAGTCTGTGAGGAAACTACCCTAATTTGCGAATTTGATAGAGCACAGGCCACAATAAATTCAAGCAAATATGTAACCTGAATGGAAACGATTAATTATAATGTTTTAACACAAAAAGGCTATTCACCTTTCTTTGCTGCTTTAATTCCGATGTGTCCCGGTAAAGATTTTTTATATTTGTCCTACACTCGACAAAATGTTTAACGGAAGTACTTTGATCCTCTTCTGGCTTTTTACCCATTCCTCCACGGCACTTACTGATGCACAGGCCATTGATGGAAGGTAACCGAGATCCAGAGGAAATGTTTTTAGAGAAACTGGATCAGTATCATGCAAGATCTGGTAGAATAATAAACAAGACTAGGTTGTTTGAATCATAAGAGTTGATGAAATTGGTTGGTTATTGGTGCTATTTATTGTTATTCTTGTTATTTATCGTTATTATTTATTATCTACTATGTTTGAGTCTGAAGAGTCGATCAAACTTGTTTATTAGAGGTGGTTTAAAAAAATACTTCCTCTCGCATAAAATGTTGAGTAACTGAGGAGTGTACGTGTTGTAACAAATGAATAACGCATAGAGGGCACGCAGGTGGTGCCCCGGATGTACAGGATTGTCGGGCAGTCATTAAATTCGTAGTTGTTCAAGCAGCTGGTTGTCTTTTCATTTAGTGTACCAATCCTCGAATACCACAGAAACCAGGTAACTAATTCAATTCAAATCATCACTACATCAATTATTACAACTCTGCTATAAAATAACATTAAAAATAACCATAGTCAAGGTTCAAAGTGAAAATAACAGTTTCTGACTTGGTCATCTTTGTACGCTTACTGAAACTCGATGGGTCATCGGAGTCAGTACTTGAACATGGATTCTCTTAAGTACTCATGTGAACACGGGCTGGATTTAACATCTTATTCATGTTCCGACTAAATGCAATTTGTACAGCGTGATTTCTCTGCTGAAAATTCGTGAAATTGAAGTCAATTAATTTAATTCAACATTCTTAAAACAAAACAGAGTTTGTGAGGAAACTACCCCAATTTGCGAATTTGATAGAGCACAGGCCACAAGAAATTCAAGCAAATATGTAACCTGAATGGAATCGATTAATTATAATGTTTTAACACAAAAAGGTTATTCACCTTTCTTTGCTGCTTTAATTCCGATGTGTCCCGGTAAAGATTTTTTATATTTGTCCTACACTCGACAAAATGTTTAACGGAAGTACTTTGATCCTCTTCTGGCTTTTTACCCATTCATCCACGGCACTTACTGATGCGGCCGTGTGAAGAACGTGCGCCCTGTAGAAGTCTTCATCTTCAGTGTCAGTATCGTCCACTTTACATGGTACTCTGTTTCAATTGTGAAGGGTGCGTGGCGGGGAAAGATGTTCTCAGTCGGTACAATCTGCGACTTCCCCTTCCATTCATGAAGATATTGCATGAAGGCGTACGTCATTAGAGAAACAAGGGAAAGATCGAGAGGCTGCAAAAATAATTACACACAGAATACTATAAAATCGTGAATGAAACAGAATGAAAAAAGATCCTTCGTAGTATTTCACACTCTGACATCCATTTCTTAGCCAGTTTTCAAAAACATCACAAAGGTTCACACACTAACCTTATTTCACCTTCCGATGGTAAAAAGAAAACTCTATACCAACAAAATTATTAACTTGCGGTAACTTTTGTTAGGTACTGCTTAAAACAACGTGGTCTCCACTGAGGTTCATGCGGTCGAGAAACGCGTACGGTCTTTGTTTTTTTGGCGGTGTTGACATTTTTCTTGAATTATGTGTATTATGTATATCATCAAATTTTGCTAAGTGGTTTACAATTAATTAATTTTAAAATTGGTTTAACACAGCAATTAGTATACATTACACGTGAAATTACAAAAACTGGACAATATTCCTAAGTCTATGGCTTGGCATCAGCGCTCTTGATGTTGATGGTTGGATGGTTGTTTGGTATTTTTTTGTCGAGCAACGAGATTGAAGAGAACTTGAGATTTGTTGAGAATAGCCACGTAATATCTTTCATTTCATGAGATAATAATATTAACGCTCACGTGGAATCGATTCCGAGCGTAATAGTGCGATTGAACTTTTGAAAATCGACGGTATAATTACCAACACCGGTTGATATCGAGTCAACTATACCAATTACCTGGAATTTATACGGAAGCCTATTCTAGAGACGACCGTAGAATGTCTGATGGAGGGGAGGAGGTTGTTTTGCCTCCAAGAGTTTTAAAACGCGGTCGTTATCGTAAAGAATTGTATCGAGGAGCTGATTCCTCCACATTCTCCTGGAATTGGAAAAGAAGATTGAATGCTGAGGTGAGTAGTATTATAGCGATGCACCATACCCACGTAGAAGTACTTTCATATATTTCCAGTTATCTTTTCATTATGAGGTATATAAACGAAATGAGATAAAGACAATGCCTTCCACTTCTTGTTTTGTTGTAAATAAATCCCCTTCTTATCGGTTATGTCATGTGCTCGGTAATTATCGTAATCCTGAAGACTCTCCATATGTAGCTGCTTTTACTCCTCTAACCTAGCCAACTTGGCACGCTCTCCTGCTTTTACTCTTGCATTGAGATAATTAGTATTTCATTTTTTAAACAAATGCTCTATTCGGCATTGAGGTAACAAGTGTTTGTACCGACCAAGTCCGTGGGTGAAATGTGTGCTTAATAAAGTCTTGATGTCCTCTCAGCCTCTAATTCTTACCTAGATTATACAGTATTTCAAATGCCATATAGTTTTAATATTGACCACCCATAATTTATCGTGCATATTCCATTTATTTGCTTTTCAGAGTGGCCCCAGTTTTTCAACTGATGGGGACCAGATACCCTATTCCATCGCCAATAAAGTGGATCATGTAGAACAAGGAAGCGGTTCCTTTACTGCTATGCACTCCGACGATAGCAGAAGCTTTGATTCGAGTGATTCCGATGGTAGTGATATTTCGTAATACTGTTCTGATAGCAGTGTATCCTCTGAATCATCTGCAGGCTCAGAAAACATGGCAGAAGACAGGAATAGTGTACTGGAAGACTTCATCTCAAACCATCAAGGTCCTTCTTCATTCACAGTTAATTTCTCACCATGTGAAATTTTGGCAATGGTGATTACAATAATTATTGCCAATAATTTAACTTTGACTGCTGCCTGTGGTATAATGGGAATGCTTAATGTTTTGCTGGGTACTTCCGTTTTGCCACAGACACCCTATCTGTTGAAGAAACTTCTTAATCCAAACACAGGCATGAAAACCCATTACACATGTAAAAATTGTGACAATTTTTTGTGCGAAAAATCTGATGCAAGTGAAATCAAATGTAAGAATCGCTCTCTTGAGAATGATGTTCGTGGCTATCAGTATGAATATTGTTTTGTCAAGTTTAATGTCCGAAATCAAACTAAGACACCCCTGGAGAGGGCTGATGTAAATTTCACATTCAGGTCAGGTGATGATTATTCCTTTACGGACATTACATGTGGGTTTCTTTACAAGAGTTCTGTCCCAGAATCTGACACCACTGAGAAGTTTATTTCTTGCAATTTTAACAGTGATGGAGCACCAATTGGTAATGCAAGGACCTCAATTGTCCTAATTCTCCTTACCATAAATGAAGTAAGTCTTGAACATAGAAGGAAATATATTGTGCTGGCTGGTTTGTGGTATGGTAAGAAAAAACCACGAATGGATGTTTTCCTAACTCCTTTTGTGGATATGATGAATTCACTGTATCATCATGGAATTAATGTAAATAACAGGGGATTGAAAGCAAATGTCAGAGTTATAACTTTGTGTTGCTGAGTGGATAGTGTAGCTCGCTCAGAAATGCAAGGTCTTGTGAGTCACAATGGGTATAACTGTTGTAGTTGGTGCCTCATCCGTGGCGAAAATGTTAATGGAGTTGGAGTTAACCAAGGTGGGTGGTTCGAGTATCCAATGCGATACACTTCCGGGAGCATAATGCCAGCACTATCGATAAAATGTTTAAAACGAATGCCAAGTGGTCTAGTAGACCTTGTCCTTAAATTAAAAATTTCTAAAAATTTAGGTTTAAAAAGAATTTTAAAACAGGGGTGTGCCTTCGTGGTAAAGACTTTGGCCGCGTAACTGCACATTAAAAAATTTCTCCGGTATGAGAGCGGCGATTCACCTGCGTCAGCATAAATGCTGACGACCGGACTAGTTCTATAGGCGCCAGTGGACAGCCGTAACCCCGCATTATGAATCGTCGTCAATGGTCTCATGTACGACTCACGGCTCGAAGAATAGATAACTGAGCCATAGTCAAGCCTAGAGCGGACAAGGGAACGGTAGAGCAGAAGCATCGTTTTGCGGTCTGCTCCCCATGTCGAGTGGCTTAGATATTTTAAGATGTTTAGAGACCTATGACATTTATTTTTCAACTCCTCTATGTGTTTCCGCCAATTGAGTCTAAAATCGAGCGTCATTCCAAGAAAGTGCACGGATTCTACATAAGGAAGATTTCTGCCAGCTAGCTTCAGCACAGGTGGAGAAAAGATTCCCCTCCGTCGGTAGAAATGAACGCAATTCGTCTTCTGGAATGAAAACCTAAATCCATTCCTTCGGCACCAGTCTTCCAGCCTATTGATGGTGAGCTGTAACAATCTTCCGGCAGAGACGAGTTTGGAAGACCGGCAGAGACGAGTTTGGAAGACCTGCAGAATATGGCAAGGTCATCCACAAAGAGAGATCCCATAATGGGTGGTTTGATGCAATTTGCCACCTCATTTATCGCGACTGCAAAAAGCGTGACGCTCAGTACGGAGCCCTGTGGCACTCCGTTTTCCTGAGTATATTGACTAGATAGATGACGGCCAATTTTAATCTTAAACACCCGGTCTACTAAAAAGTTTCGAATAAAGGTGAGCATGTTACCCCTCAGACCCCATTCATGTAAGACTATTAAAATCTTCTTCCGCCAGACTCCATCGTAAGCCCTCTCCAAGTCGAAGAAAACACCTACGACGTGCTGGCGGAGAAGAAAGGCCTCCTGGATGAAATTGTCCGCTCGTACTAGGTGGTCAATAGTCGAGCGGCCCCGCCGAAATCCACACTGGATGTCGGAAAGAAGGTTTCGGTGCTCCAGCCACCAGACGAGCCGCCGATTAACCATCCTTTCCATTACCTTGCACAGGCAGCTAGTGAGAGATATCGGTCTGTAGCTGTTTGGATCGGTGGTCTCTTTACCCTGTTTTAGGATTGGAACTATTGCAGACTCCCGCCAGGAAGGTGGGAAGCTTCCCTCAGACCAAAGTTGGTTGAGGGTGCGAAGGACCTCCGGCAATGCCCTCTCAGGAAGATTCCGAAGAAAGGCATTGTGGATCTGGTCTATTCCCGGAGCGGTGTCATGGGAGTCTGCAATGGCTGAGCTTAGTTCCCACAAGGAGAAAGGTAGGTTGTAATCTGCCACCGTCCGCGACTCAAAGGTAAGCTGGACAGACTCGTAACCATGCTCGTAACGCTCCTTATGCCACATTTGTTGTGGATGGCAACTCTCGTCACTACTGGCCTTGGCGTATAATTGGCCAAAGGCCTCACAAATATCACGTGGAGATGTTAAAATGTTGTTGTCGACCTTAAGGAGATGCACGCCAAGTCGCTTCTGGCTCCCTGATATACTCCTCACCTTATTCCAAACCTGTGCAATCGGAGTTCGGCAGTTTAGAGCCGATACAAATTCCATCCAGGAGGCCTTTTTTGCCTCTCTTACTACCTGTCGAGCTTTAGCTCGTAGGCGGCGAAATGAGGATAGATTCGTTGCAGTAGGATATTTATTAAAAATTCTCAGCGCTTTCTTCCGTCGTCGAATTGCCTCAGCGCATTCCTCATTCCACCATGGAACTGCTGGTCTCGGTGCGGTGCCCTTTGACCGAGGAATACTGCACCTTGCGCTTTCTAACAGGCAGTTTGTCAAACTCTCTATATTTAATAAAGGATCACAAGCCTCATTATGGTTAAAATTAAACACTTTTTTAAAATAGGACCAGTCAGCTTTCCGGATAATCCAGTTACCCGGACGAATATAATCGAAGTTGAGCATTTGGTCTCTTTTGAGTAAAAGGGGAAAATGGTCGCTCCCACACAAATCGTTAAGCACGGATATTTGAATTTTATTAATTAAACTGCTCGAGGTAATGCATAGGTCAATCGCAGAGTACTGACCGTTAAAAGCGTTAAAACGGGTTTTCTCCCCGTTATTCAATAAAACCAGGTTAAAATCTAAAATAAAATGGGCTAAAATACGACCTCTACGGTCGCACTGTCTACTGGAACTCCCCCATAAGGTGTCATGGGCGTTAAAATCTCCTAATAAAATGTAGGGCTTTGGGAGTTGACGGACAAGGGCTTCCAAATTAAAACGAGTAACCGGTGCAGCCTCCGGAAGATAAAGGTTACACAACGTCACCTGTTCCGGGGCGTGCACCGTTACCGCCACCGCCTGAAACGGTGTGTTAAGCTGGACTCGGGAGGTGTAAAGGGCCTCCCGAATGTAAACAGCCACTCCACCCTGGGCTCTATTGCCACTGGTGTCGTCAAATCTAAAAGCGTTAAAACCTTTTAAAATGCCCTTGTCCGTCCTCTTAAAGTGTGTCTCTTGTAGACAAATACAAGAAGGGTTAAAATCTTGGATTAAAAGTGTCATCTCCTCCTTATGCCTATAAAATCCATTGCAGTTCCACTGCAAGATAAAAGCCATAAATATAATATAAAACGTAAATATAATATAAAATTTAAAACTGATATATACAAATAAAAATCGCTAAAATCGAGCTATCCGTGCTACGGGAGGATCAACGTTTAATCCGGCGTCTTCTCCCCAATTGTTTCGCGAGGAGGATTTCCGTCTCAGAGAGACTTTCATCCTCCTCCATAGACTCCGGCTGTCCAAGCTTGGACACACCGGATGGCCCGGGGGGTAGTGTTTTCCCGCGCGCGTTATTTGCGGTCCCGGGATTATTTTTGGTAGGGTTCTTCTTGGGGGAACCCACATTAGTGGTGGTCTCTTTAGTAGCCGGTGCCAAGGTTTTCGCCGGCTTCGCTAATTCTTTTGTCGCTACTTTATTTTTCTTATTCACATCTTCGGTCTGCGTACCCATGGTGGCTTTTTGCACTACGGCAACAGAGGCAAATGATCGCGAAAAGACGGGGGCAGCTAACGCCCTGTATTTTTTCCTCGCCTCGAAATAAGTTATTTTTTCCAACGTTTTCAATTCCATGACTTTCCTTTCTTCCAGCATTTTAGGACACTTGCGAGAGTACACCGGGTGTGTACCCTCGCAGTTCACACAGTGTGGATCAGTCACACATTCCTCTCCCTCATGCGAGTCCAGGCCGCAGCGTGGGCAGGTGGACTTGCCCTCGCATCGCGTGGCGATGTGGCCGAAACGCTGGCACTGGAAGCAGCGCATGGGTGCTGGAATGAAAGGTCTCACCGGCACTGACTCGTAGCCAATGAATACTTTGTCGGGGAGCTTGTCCAACGCAAAGGTAAGAACCACGGACGTAGTATTAATTACCACACCGTTGCGCCTGGTAGTAAGTCGACGAGCATCGCTTACCCCTTGAGAGGACATCTCTCTCTTTATCTCGTCGACTTCTACATGGAGGAGATCGAAGTGACTAATTACTCCCCGACAAGTATTCAATGTGCGGTGCGCCTCTACTTTCACAGGAAAGTCATGGAATTTTTCCATAGCTAAGAGCTTTTCACTCTGAGCTATGTTTGCCGTTTCTAAAAGCAGAGTACCATCTCGAAGCTTTTTTGCTGATTTTATGTCGCCAGACACCATTGCAGACAAAACTTTTCTTATGAGAAAAGGGGAGACCTTGGCAAATGTCTCGCCTTCCTTCTCGCATCTCATTACAAGGAAGCGCTTGCTTCCACAAATACCTTTATCGCCCCCGCCCATATCTGGGCGGGATTTTTTAGTTGGTGGAAGGATGCTATCCGCCATACCAATTTTAAATTTCGTCCTCCGGGCTCCCCACCCACCATGGAGCCACACATTTGGGACGCCGCACCGCAAACCGGTGCGGTCGCCAGGGCTACCCGAGGGGATATAGCACCCTAGAGGTGGTTGTCTGTTTCGGGTTGGATCTTTGATACACGGGCCCACCAAACCCGTACATCTCCGACCGCCCTACGCAGACCCCCACCTCCCTGGCACTCGCCACCGAACGTATCGGAAGCCGATTGACCGGGAGTGGCTAGCTCCCGGCCGCCCGTTTACACAGAATCCGGGGCCAAAGAGGGGTATTGGCCCCTAGTCCATACCGGGCATCCGACACCCGGCTGGGAACCACGGACCTCACCCTCCAGGATCCCCTTCTCCTCCTTACGGGTCTCCGCACACGGCAAACATGCGGGTGGATCGCAGGCCAGGTGGTATGGCCGCACACAGACAGTTGACCCACAAGACTGTCCGGGCTCAACCCTTGTTGGCTCGGGGTTTGTTTTCGGGGTTTTCTCCCCGCCCTTTTAGTCGCCTCTTACGACAAGCAGGGATACTGCGGGAGTATTCTCAATCCCCCTACCCGCAGGGGGAGTGAAGTATCCAATTCCTGATGAAATTCCAAAATCAAGATCTGACAAACACATCAACAAATGCTGCCAAAAGTATGCCAATGGTAACGTAAGTAATGTGCTAAGTATTAAAGGGGTCAGTCCTCTAGTAAATTTATTGAATTTCAAAATGATTTGGGGGTTTATTCCCGATTATATGCATTGCGTTCTTCAAGGAGTGATGAAAAGATTACTGGGCATTTGGCTTACTAAAGCTGATGAGTTCTATTACATTGGCAATCCCAGCAAGATTACACAAATTGAATTGCGAGTACAGAGAATTAAGCCACCGTCATATCTGAAAAGATTGCCAGTTCTAATCAGCAATCATAAGCACATGAGGAAGGCTAGGGAGTTAGAAAACTGGATGTTATTCTACAGTGTTCCATTGCTAGATGGTATATTGCCATCCATCCTGCTGAATCACTGGAAGCTTTTAGTTTCATCAATGTATCTGCTGCTACAGAATTCTTTGTCTGTGGAAGAAATAACGCAAGCTAACAGGCTCTTGGTTGAATTTGTTTGCAAGATAGAAACGCATTATGGGAAATATGAAATAACTTATAACGTGCACCAGTTGTTGCACTTCGCAGGGAGTGTACGATTCTGGGGCCCTTTTTGGGCCCATACTGCATTTCCCTATGAAAATGCAATTGGTGTTATTAAGAGGGTTATTAAAGTAGTAGTAGTAATTTGTTTTAAGGGTGCGTCGAAATCGAAGGTCATTTTGCACCACTACTAAATTGGTTATAAAGGGAAATAGATTAGCATAAACATATTTACTTCGACACCTATTAACGGTTACAAGCGGCACGAGATATTCCTCATCAGATTAAGAGAAGTCTAGAGTACAATATACAGAGAGAATGCATATTACAATCTGGAGCCTGCCGAAAAGAGGCAGTTGATTTCTGCAACTCTGTAGTGAATAGTGCAAGAAGCAAGTGCTGTGCAGCAGAAGGTGAAGCAGTATATGGAAAGGGGAGTCTTTTCTATGTTTTCCTTTATGCATTGCCTGAAAAGTTATACTTTCAAGGTGGTAATGTTTCCTGAAACCACTGCAATTCACAAAGTAGTCCGAGATGGTGTTACGTATGAAAGAGGTGTGGCAAATGTTCTAGGGAAAGTGTGACAACTCCTATGTGGAATTAGAGGATGGGACTTTTGCCAGAATAGTACAAATTTTACTCGATGAAGAATCAAAGAAATGTTGTGCAATTTTGGAAAGTTTTGAGTGCGAAAATAATCCAGGATTACAGCATATTAAGAGAATCATTCGTAGGAATAATGAATTTGCATGTAAATTTTCATTTGTGAAAAATATATGTTTGTGTTGACACCGGTAATGATAGATACTTATGTAGTGTCCCGCAAAAACATTTTAATATGTACTTATAATTGAATTTACCTGTGGTTTATGTATTGCTTTATGTTACTGTTACAATAGACTTAATTCATAATGTGATTTGCTCGTAATAAATTTTTAAAATTAAAATGAAAATAATCAAGCAGTGAATATGTGGGCTCAGTTTTATCTATTTCAGTTGGTCAGTTACTATATGACAGTAGGTATTATACGTACACCTAGGATATGCATTCGGCTCATTTCAGTGTCTCAGTTCCCACGATTATACGAATCCCATTAATATATTTCCCACTAATTCGAATGATCAATGAGTTTCCCTTATAATAGGCATGGAGGATTATACGAATGGATTTTTTAAATGTTCATTTACTCCTCACTTCATCCATTATTTTCATATAACTGGATTTTCCTTCAGTCCTGTATGATTGTTCCCAATTCACTTGATTATAAAATTATTGTTTTCCAAATATTTTCCTTGATGAACTTGAAAATGGATTAGGATTTTTATGTTCTTGACCCCCCAGGTACATGAAAGTTCCTATTTAATTCCCCCATTCTTTCAGAATTGCAGTGGTTTCTCCCCTTTCTTACAGGTTATATGCAATGGTTCCACAGAGCGTTGCCCCCGTTTCTTCTTGGAGCATGCACGTTCCCCTCACTCTTCTCCCTGGAACATAAGTTTCCGGGTGGTTCCCCCTGGAACATTAACGTTCCCGGGTGGTTCCAGGGGGAAATACCATGAAACAGGGGGGAACCTTCTAACAGGGCCTCTTTTCATGATTTTTGCATGAGGATACAGCACTATTATTTTCAGGGATGAACTGAATGGGAGAGCAAGCTACATTAACTTGCTGGCATTTGGTTTGGTTCATGGAGCATAAAACTGACTTGCTTCTGACTGAAGGTTTCATGTTCACTTGACTTGAAACTTCTCTGAAGTTAGCGGTAAATGCAACATTGCTAGCTTGAGTGCTAACACTCCGAGTGACTTCGGAGAGCAAACACAAAGCTTCTGCTGCCATCTGACTCCTGGGTGATGCAGGGCATGTTTCCATGTCTGTGGGTTCCTCATAGTCATTCAGAGAGAATCCTTCGTCTAAATATTGTTTTAGGTTATCTCGATCATTAGGAACTATAGGTGCCATGAGAGAAAAGTTTTGCTTCTTGGATCTTCTGAGGCTAGTTAGTCATTCATTAACGGGCTGTACCGTCTTCCTATGTGGTTGGCATTTGAATATGTGAGGCACAACTTCTTTTTTAACCTTCAACAGCCCTCTATAGTATATGAACTTGATGAAGTTCTCCAAGTCCTCCTCTTGCTGAATAAGAAAAGTAAGATTCTGTTAGTTGAAATTATTTAAAAAAACATTGTTCATAGTTAATAATAAATTTAATCATGATTTTCGGCCACAAAAAAAGAAGAACGCAGCCGACGTGGTGGACAAGAAGAGCCTAGAACTATGTTGAACTCAGTTGTTCCTAAGGCAGGGGCTTCTGACCCTGTGAAACCATCCTGAAATCTGTGTTGATCTCTCTTGAAATACCGTCTTCGACTGGCTTGTTTTCAGAATGTGTTGGAACTGCCTTGATCATTGGTTGAAACTCACTTGATCCAACTTGTTTATTTCTGTTGGTTGTAACATAGATAGATAGAATTTCGTTTACAGGGTGCGTCGACGGCTATTGGTCATTTCGCACCTCGCGCAAGTGATAAAGTGATAAATTACATTAGGGAAAGGTATGTTAAATTGCAGTGCTGTCAAAAAGCATGACATAAAAATAACTGTCAAATCAAATTTAAAATGCCTATTTGTTTAAGATATGAAATTACTTGGGTTAGGCGGTCTGGGTCATTCCCCAGAACGTGGCTTATATCGCTTCGGATCCTTAGAGAGTCGCGCAATCTCCGGTATTTTTCGCACTCCGTCAAAATATGCCTTACGGAGAGGAGAGATCCACAGTCATCACATCGAGGTGGTATTTTCTCTTCGGTGAAGAGGAATGAGTGAGTCAGAGCGCAATGTCCGATTCTCAAACGTGTGACGACTACCTCCTCCCTCCGGCATCCCCTGACGGATGAAGGCCATGCAGATGTTGTATGTTTAATTTCACGGAGTTTGTTGCTCGTGACGTTAAACCAAGATTCCCGCCAATACTCCAGAGCTTCGTTACGTAACGTTAGTCTCAAATCCTCGTGTGGTACCAGTTTAGAGGCAAGGACAGAATTTTTTAGCGCCTTCTTAGCAGCAGAATCAGCCTTTTCATTACCTCTTATTCCCACATGTCCAGGGATCCATATGAAGGTAATTGACACCCCTTTCTCCCTCAGGCATATTATGGACGACTGAATTTCCTGGACAATCGGATGAGTCGGGTACATTGTGGAGATAGACTGCAGAGCGCTTAGGGAGTCCAAGCAGATAAGAAATTTCTTATCCGAGCATTTTATACCACAGAGGGCCATTTTAATGGCGAAGAGCTCCGATGTATAAACGCTGCATAATGGGTTTAATTTAGCTGTTGCTATTCCATGATAGGATGATACGACTGCGCACGCACAAGCTCTACTGGACTTTGACCCGTCCGTATAGACGGGAATTAGTTCGGGATGATTGTAGAGAAATTCATTAAATGCATGCTGGTATTCTGTGGCCAGGGTAACGGTTTTGGGGTACCTGTGTAGGTCAAGAATAAAATCTGACCGGGGAAAAAGCCAAGGGGGGCGGCTTGAGTAGCCTACTGCGTAAACCTCGGCCAGAGTAAAATTTCGCTCAGCAATAAAATCATTAAAACGGACACCGAATGGTCTGGTGACCTTCGTCTTTCTGTTAAAAACATCTATAAATCTTGGCTTAAAAACGATATTAAAACAAGGGTGAGATGGCAAAGACAAAAGCTTTGCGGCATAGCTACACATAAGCATAATCCTGCGGGTGTGCAAAGGTGGTTCACCAGAGTCTGAGTATAGGCTCAAAACTGGGCTGGTTCTGAATGCTCCAGTCGCTAACCGCAATCCTGAATTGTGTAGCGATGCCAACGGCTTTAGGTATGTTTCCCTCGCGGATGAGTAAACAAGGCACCCGTAGTCTATTTTAGATCTTACAAGCGCTCTATACAACATTAACATTGATGTGCGATCGGCTCCCCAAGAAGAGTGGCTCAGAACTCTTAGGACGTTAAAGACCTTCATGCATTTTTCCTTTAGCGTTCGGATATGCATTCGCCAGTCTAGTCGTTTGTCAAAAACCAAGCCAAGAAATACTGCTGAATCCTTGAATGGCAGATTTTTCCCATCCAGTTCTATCTTAGGCTGTGGGTATATTCCGCGAAGCCTATTAAAATGTACACATTTCGTTTTCTCATGAGAGAAACGGAACCCGTTGTCATTAGACCATCTTTTCAGTTTATTGACAGTGATTTGTACCTGTCTTTCTGCTGCCTTTAACCTTCGTGACCTGCAGAAAATGGCGAGGTCGTCTACGAAGAGTGAGCCCATCACTGATGGTTGTATGCAGTCTACTATATCATTTACAGCAACTGCGAAAAGTGTCACACTTAGCACAGAGCCTTGGGGTACCCCGTTTTCCTGTAAATGTACATCCGAAAGGCTCCTTCCGATGCGTACTCTAAAAACACGATTAGTTAGGAAATTTTTAATGAAAATTGGCAGGTTTCCTTTAAAGCCCCATTTATGTATGGTCTGAAGAATCTTGTGTCGCCACACTCTATCGTATGCTTTTTCTAGATCAAAAAACACTCCAATAACATGATGGCGTAAAAGGAATGCTTCTTGAATAAAGTTGTCGGCTCGTACTAAGTGGTCGGTTGTCGACCTATTTCTTCGAAAACCACATTGGATATTTGAAATAAGGTTCCACCTCTCAAGGCACCAGACTAGGCGGCGGTTTACCAATTTTTCCATTACCTTACACAGACAACTTGTTAGTGATATTGGTCGGTAGCTATTGGGGTCTGTTTTTTCTTTGCCAGATTTTGGAATAGGTATGATGACAGCTTCCCTCCAGGTGTGTGGGAATTTACCTTCCTCCCAGAGTTGATTGAACGTAAGCAGGATTTCCCTCAACGCTTCCTCAGGTAGGTGTTTAAGGAAGGCATTATGGACGTCATCCAAACCAGGTGATGTGTTCTTTGTCTCCGCAATGGCGGCCTTTAGTTCATTTAGGGTAAATGGAATATTATAATTCGCTTGAGTCCCCTTCTCCGAGAAATCAAGTCGGTCTCTTTCAGCCCTCTCTTTTGCTGCCATAAAGGTAGCGTCAAAGTTAGCATTACTGCTGGTATTTGCAAGTAGTTGACCAAATACTTCGCTTACATCGTGCTGGGAAGATACAATACTAGAGCCTACTTTGAGGGAACTAGCCTGTGAGTAGTGACATGTACCGGTGATTTGCTTTATCTTGCGCCAAACTTGTGAAATGGGCGTTCTATTGTTGATACTGTTGACGTATTCTGTCCAAGAGGCCTTTTTTGCCGCCTGAATCGTTTGGCGAGCCTTAGCCCTCAGTTTCCTAAATGCCGAGAGATTCGAGGTGGTTGGATATTTTTTAAATATCCTAAGGGCACGGTTCCTGACACGAATTGATTTCGCACATTCGGAGGTCCACCACGGCACCGGTATACGCCTAGCGTTGCCGGATGACTTAGGCACACTGGCATTTGCTGCATCTATGATACAAGTAGTTAGTGCCTCAATATTCTCTAGGCATCCGCGATTTCTGTCATAGGTAAAGTTAAAAGACTGGTTGAAAAGGGCCCAGTTAGCTCTACGGAGAACCCAATGCCCTGGTCCGTTATAATTAAAACATCGACTCCCTTCTTTTTTAATTATAATAGGGAAGTGATCACTGCCACATAAATCACTGTGGACCGACATATGGAACTTCGTGCCAATATTACCCGAGCACATAGAAAGGTCTATGGAGGAAAAACCTCCGTTAAAACTATTAAATCGGGTACTGTCCCCGTTGTTAAGTAAAAAGAGGTTAAAATCTTCTATAAAATTTGCCAAAATTCGGCCTCTCCTGTTACATTGATCTCTGTTACTACCCCAAAGAGTGTGATGTGCATTAAAATCCCCTAGTAAAACAAAAGGTTTAGGGAGTTGTCGCACTAAATCATCCAGATTTTCCTTGTTTACCGGGGCCCCTTCAGGCAGGTATACGTTACAAAAGGTAATCAGTTCAGGGCACGCAATGGTCACAGCAATAGCCTGAAAAGGAGTTTGTAGACTGACCTGGGAGGTATAGAAACCCTCTTGAACTGCAGTAATTACTCCACCTTGCGCTCTATTTCCGCTCTCATCGTCAAACCGGAAAATCTTAAAGCCTCTTAAAACGATTTTATCAGAAGGCTTAAAATGTGTTTCTTGTATGCAGATACAGAGAGGGCTAAAATTTCTCATTAAAACCTTCAACTCCTCTTTGCGGCGGTAAAATCCACAGCAATTCCACTGTAGGATTGAAAACATTTTGGGGTGATTAAGATGTGCGCACTTATCTTTTAATGCGATTTTTCTTCTTCCCTTGACTCCTAGCTTGGAGGATTTCAGTTTCCGACAAACTGTCGTCCTCCTCCATAGCCACCACATCGGATGTTGTAGACGAGGGGCCGGGAGGGTTAGGAGGTCCAGGGGAAAACGATTTAGTGCGCTGCAGTCCTTGCATTTTCTTCCCAGCATTAGGTTGGTTCTTCTTGGGAGGACCAGCGATTTTTGTATCTTTATTTAGTTCCTGCGTCTTTTTCATTTCTGCCACATTGGCTATTCCTTTTTGGGTCCCTTCTTTGTAATTTTCCTTCATCGGATTAAATTTGGGTGTTTGAGTTTGTACGGAGCACTTCCTTACCGGCGCAGAGGCCACGGTGGCAAAAGACCGAGAAAAGGTGGGGGCTACTAGGGCCCGATACTTCCTGCGTGCTTCTAAGTAAGTTAACTTTTCGATAGTTTTTATCTCTATCACTTTTCTTTCCTCTTGTTGCTTGGGGCACTTATTAGAGTATGCAGGGTGTGCACCTTCGCAGTTCACGCAGCTCGGTTCAGATGTACATTCATCAGTTTCGTGCTTAGCTTTGCCACAGCGGGGGCAGGTAGCCTCGCCCTCACATCTGGTTGCGATATGGCCAAAACGTTGGCAGTTAAAGCAACGCATGGGACGAGGTATGAAAGGCCGCACAGGTACGGATTCATACCCCACATACACCTTCTCTGGAAGTTTATCGCAGGCGAAGGTCAGAACTATAGACGTTGTATCTCTTAGCGTCCCATTTCGTTTAGTTTTCAAGCGTCGACAGTCGATCACTCCCTGATGCTCCATTTCTCTTTTTATTTCATCTTCCTCAACATACAGAAGATCAAAGTGTGAAATAACCCCCTTAGATGTATTCAAGGATCCGTGTTTCTCCACTATAACAGGTATGTTTTGAAGCATCTCCATTCGTAGTAGTTCCACACTCTGCGCTTCATTGGTTGTTTCAATTAGTAGCGTTCCGTCTCTAAGTTTCTTCGCAGATTTAAGTTCTCCTGAGACAAAGCTCGACAGGACCCTTCTTATAAGGAAGGGAGAAACTTTTTTAAGAGTCTCGCCTTCTTCCTTGCATTTCATTATTAGATAGCGCTGAGATGCGCGAAAACTATTGGCTCCCCCGCCCATATCTGAGCGAAGTTTTTTGGGTGGAGGAAGATTTAAGTCTGCCATGCCACTTATAAGTTCGTCCCTCGAGCTCCCCACCCGCCACGGAGCCACACATTTGGGACGCCACGCTGCAAACCAGCGTGGTCGCCAGGGCTACCCGAGGAATATAGCACTATTGATGTGGGGGCCTGTTTCAGGTTAGAACCTCCAGTGCATGAGTCCTCCACACCCATACACCTTTGGCCGCCCTACGCAGACCCCCGTCTCTCCAGCACTCGCCACCGAACATATCGGAAAGCCGATTGATCAGGATTGGCTAGATCCTGACCGCCCGTTTACAGGGAATCCGAGGCCAAAGCGGGGTATTGAACTCCGGCCCATACCGGGGATCCGACACCCGGCTGGGTGCCGGAGAACTCACCAACCAGGATCCTCTTCTCCCCCTTACGGGTCACCGCACACGGCAAACATGCGGGTGGATCGCAGGCCAGCTGGTATGGCCGCACACAGACAGTTGACCCACAAGACTGTCCGGACTCAACCCTTGCTGACTCAGTGGTTTGTTTTCGGGGTTGTCTCCCCGCCCTTTTAGTCGCCTCTTACGACAAGCAGGGTTGCTGCGGGAGTATTCTCAATCCCCCTACCCGCAGGGGGTGGTTGTAACATAGAAATCACCAATGTGCAAATGGTGTACATAACAATATTACTTATAATGTGTTAAGAGGCACAAGGCTAATGTTTTTATAGATGTTTCCATCTTTTAAGACTGAAGAAGCTCCAGTATGCTTTAGGCATCAATCAATTTTCTGCATCTAACCAGTGTACTTAGTAATACATATTAGACAAAGATCATCAGCCCACCTTGGTCACAATAGAAACTCTTGAAGTACTCATCAAGCGAAACTAATACTTAGTAAGCGAAATGTGGGCGTTTTTCATAATTACAAGTATTACTTACCACATCACGTAGTAGACTTTAATCCTTTGATATTAGACTGAAGGTAGGTAGGTTTAAAACTTGTAGGGTGCGTCGACGGCTAGGTCATTTTGCACCACTACCCATTCTTAGTAGTAAAATTTATAAAAGTAACAGTAATAATAATAAAAATTGTCTATCATAGTTATGGCGCTTATTAAAAAATTGAATACAGTGATTTATTATTAAAAAAAGTGAATTATATTTTTCTGTATAGTCCCGTCTCTTTCAGATACTTGATAACTCGGCTTATAACATTAGGGTCGTCTCCTAGGACGGATTTTAGGTCTCCCCCTAAGTTTAGCCGCCTTCGCGCGTCACGGTATTTGTCACACTCCGTCAGGATATGCCGAACGCTGAGAGGACAGTTGCAGTCATCACACTGAGGTCGTTGTTTCTCTTCCGTGAAGAGGAATGAGTGGGTCAGAGGACAATGCCCTATCCTCAAACGTGTGATGACGACTTCCTCTCTTCGGCTATTCCCGACGGAAGAGGGCCACACTGACGTAACCGGCTTGATGTCGCGGAGTTTATTATTATGTGTAGTGCGCCAATATTCCTTCCACTGCCCTTGGACTACCTGTCTCAGGCAAGATTGTAGGTCCTCGTAAGGTACCAGCGTGGACTTACACTCCGTCTCGTTCAGAGCTTCTTTGGCCAAAGCGTCTGCCTTTTCATTTCCGGCTATTCCCACATGCCCCGGGACCCAAAGGAACCAAACAAGTACTCCCTTTCTGCTGAGAGACAGCAGGGACGAATGTATATCCTGAATGATCGGGTGCATGGGCGAAAAACCGGAAATTGATTGTAAGGAACTCAGGGAATCGGTGCATATAACAAAGGAGCCATCTCCGTCACATAGAGTTTCGAGTGCCATCTTCATGGCGAATAGTTCCGCTGTGTACACACTACACAGCGGATTTAATTTCGCTTTGACGGCTCCTTGGGTACTCGTGAACGCTGCGCAGGCACAGGCCAACTCCGATTTTGATCCGTCAGTGTACACAGGAAGAAAATCGGAGTGATTACTCAGAAACATTAAAAACTGACGTTGGTATTCCAAGGAAGTTGTAAAGGATTTTGGTAGTTTGCTTAGGACTGTATTAACCACAGGAGCGGGTGTTAACCAGGGAGGGTGGGTTGCGTAAGATACAGGGTACACTTCAGGCATACTGAAATCACACCCACGAATAAAATCGTTGAAACGTACGCAAACGGGCCTAGTGGCCTTCGTCCGTCGGTTAAAAATATCTAAAAAACGTGGTTTAAAGAGTATGTTAAAACATGGGTGTGCCGTCATGGATAAAACTTTGGAGGCGTAATTGCACATAAGCGCGTTTCTTCGGTGGCATAGAGGAGGCTCCCCTGCATCAGAATAGATGCTTATGACAGGGCTTGTCCGAAATGCCCCCGTACAGAGTCGCAACCCCGCGTTGTGCACGGGGGACAATGCTCGCAGGTATGACTCGCGGGCGGACGCATAGACAAAACAACCGTAGTCTAGTTTAGAACGAACCAATGTGCGGTACAATAAGAGCAATGTTGTGCGGTCTGCTCCCCACGATGTGTTGCTTAAAAACTTTAACACGTTTAACGATTTCAGACATTTTGTCTTTAAATTTTGAATGTGCTCTCGCCAATTGAGCCTGTAGTCGAGTGTCATACCGAGAAAGCGGGCCGACTGGACGAAAGGAAGATTTCTTCCTCCAAGGGATAGTGTGGGCAGCATTTGGATTCCTATTCTCCTGTGGAAGTGGACGCACCTGGTCTTCTCAAAGGAGAACCGAAATCCGTTCCTTTGGGTCCATTGGTCCAGTTTGTTTAATGTCAATTGGACCATTCGGGACGCAGTTACAACCTTGGATGACCTGCAGAAAATTGCCAGGTCATCCACGAACAGTGTGCCTATCACCGGCGCCTTGATACAATTTACGACGTCATTAATCGCAATGGCGAAAAGCGTCACGCTTAAGACAGATCCCTGGGGAACTCCGTTGTCAAGACGGTAAAAGTTGGATAAAAACTGGCCTATTCTAATTTTAAAAACTCGGTGCATTAAAAAATTTTGAATAAAAATCGGCAAATTGCCTCTAAAGCCCCACTCGTGCAAAGTCGTTAATACCTTCCGCCGCCACACCCGGTCGTAAGCCTTCTCCAAATCGAAGAAGACCCCGATCACATGCTGGCGGAGGAGAAAGCCTTCTTGAATGAAATTGTCGATCCTCACCAAATGGTCCATTGTGGAACGGCCCCGTCTAAATCCACATTGGATGCTGGAGAGAAGGTTCCGGCGCTCTAACCACCAAACGAGCCGCCGGTTCACCATTCTCTCCATTAACTTGCACAGGCAGCTGGTGAGAGATATTGGCCGGTAAGAATTCGGGTCAGCTCTATTTTTCCCATGTTTGGGTATAGGGACAATGACAGACTCCCGCCAGGACGAAGGAAAGTTACCTTCTGCCCACAGTTGATTATACGTCTGCAGGACTTCCTGCAGCGCTGTCTCCGGGAGGTTGCGGAGAAAAGAATTGTGGACCCCGTCTGGTCCTGGAGAGGTGTCGTGGGAGTCATCGATGGCAGATTTCAACTCCCACAAGGAAAAGGGGAGGTTGTAATCTGCCGTTGTCCGCGTCTCCTGGAAGCCGATAGAAATGTTCTCGAACCGTTGCTTAATCGTTCGGAAGGCAGGATCAAGATTTTCATCGCTGCTCGTCTTTGAGATTAACTGGCCGAATATTTCGCCGATGGCAGCTGGAGAAGTAACCACATTTCCTCTGACTTTTAAGAAGGAGACACCGAGCTGCTGATGATTTCCCGAAATGCTCTTCACCTTGCGCCAAACCTGTGCAAGTGGTGTGCTGATATTGACACCAGAAACAAAATTCATCCAAGAGGCCCTCTTTGCCTCCTTCACGACCTGACGGGCTTTAGCTCTCAGACGCCGGAAAGAGGACAGATTGTTTTGAGTGGGATATTTATTGAATATGTGCAACGCCTTCTTGCGTTGCCGGATGGCTTTAGCACAGTCATCATTCCACCATGGCACGGGAGCTCTCGACATGATGCGCCGAGACCGTGGTACGCTCTTGTCGGCGGCGTTGATGATGCTGTTAGTCAGTGATTTTACATTAAAAGCGCTATCGCGATTTGCATCGCACGTGTATTTAAAATTACTTTTAAAACAAGGCCAGTCGGCTTTCCGGACAATCCAGTTGCCTGGTCGGATAAAATCAGAGTTAAAAAATCGCTCCTTAAAAATTAAAAGGGGAAAGTGATCGCTACCACAAAGATCTTCGTGTACAGACAAAGATATTTTATTGGTTAAACTGCTCGATAAGATGCATAAATCAATGGCGGAGAAATCACCATTGAAAGAGTTAAACCGGGTCTTCTTCCCGTTGTTCAATAGAACTAGGTTAAAATCTAAAATAAAACTTGATAAAATGCGTCCCCTGCGGTTGCACTGCACCGCAGTGCTTCCCCATAGACGATCATGAGCGTTAAAATCCCCGAGTAAAATAAAAGGCCGAGGCAGCTGGTGCACAAGGGATTCTAGATTAAAACGGGTGACCGGTGCACCCTCCGGCAGATAAACGTTGCATACCGTAATCGCCTCCGGAGCGTGCACCGTAACTGCCACCGCTTGAAACGGTGTATTTAGCTGTATTCGGGAGGTGTAAAGGGCCTCCCGAATAGCAACTGCCACTCCACCCTGGGCTCGTTGGCCGCTGGTGTCGTCATGTCTAAAAACGTTAAAATGTTTTAAAATCCCATTGTCTGTGTCTTTAAAATGCGTCTCTTGAAGACAAACGCAAAAAGGGTTAAAATCTCGAATTAAAATGGCCAGCTCCTCCTTGTGCCTATAAAAACCGTTGCAGTTCCACTGCATTATAAAAGCCATAATAAATAAATAAATAAATATATAAATATATATATATAAATATATAAATATAAAAAGGGATTAAAACAATAAATACGAGCAGTTAAAACTTTGGGAAGATCAGCGCTTAATGCGGTTTTTCTTCCCCTTACTGCCAAATTGGAGTATTTCTGTGTCTGATAGACACTCCTCCATTGGCTCTGGTTGGCTCTTTCGAACCTTACCAGATGGGGGAGGGGATTGGGAGTTCCCACGCTTTGTTTGCGTGGCCCCGGTGGTAGATTTGTTGGGGTTCTTCTTAGAAGAACCCGGACCGGTGGTTGCTGTATTGTTTGCCGGATATGTGGCCTTAGCCGGCGTGGCCGATTTTTGCACAGAGGATTTTGTTTTCGGGCTCTCATTATATTCCGTCTGTGTCGAGATTGTGACCTTGGCTATTCGAGGGGAGGCGACATGAGCGTATGACTTGGAGAAAGTAGGAGCAACTTGTGCTCTATACTTTTTCCGAGCCTCAAAGTAGGGGATTTTATCGACCGTCTTTATCTCCATTATTTTTCGCTCTTCCATCATCTTTGGGCAATTACGAGAGTACACGGGATGTGCACCCTCGCAATTGACGCAAAGTGGGTCTCCTATGCACTCCGCACCCTCATGCTTCTCCAGGCCGCAGCGGGGGCAGGTGGCCTTGCCCTCGCACCGTGTGGCCATGTGGCCGAATCGCTGGCACTGGTAGCATCGCATGGGTGCCGGTATGAATGGCCGCACTGGGACCGATTCATAACCAACAAACACCTTGTCGGGGAGTTGGTCACGCGCGAACGTGAGTACAACAGACGTTGTGTTTACTCTTTCTCCGTTGCGCTTTGTAGTGAGTCGACGAGCATCGGTGACTCCCTGAGAGGCCATCTCTCGCTTGATCTCGTCGATCTCTACGTACAAAAGGTCATAGTGACTAATCACTCCCCGACAGGTGTTTAAGGTGCGGTGCACCTCGACCTTAACGGGAATTTCGCCAAGCTTTTCCATTTTCAAGAGCTTGTCGCTTTGACCCCTCGAAGCCGTTTCGATGAGCAGTGTGCCATCGCGAAGTTTCTTGGCAGATTTTAGTTCCCCAGGAACAAAACCAGACAGAACTTTACGTATAAGGAAGGGAGACACCTTTTTCAGGCTCTCCCCTTCCTTCTGACACCTCATCACTAAATAGCGCTGACTAGCGCCGGGAACGTTAACTCCCCCGCCCGTTTCCGGACGGGATCTATTAGGTGGTGGAAGGGATTCATCCGCCATACCTAAACTTGATTCATCCCCCGGGCTCCCCACCCACCATGGAGCCACACATTTGGGACGCCGCACCGCAAACCGGTGCGGTCGCCAGGGCTACCCGAGGGGATATAGCACCCTAGAGGTGGTTGTCTGTTTCGGGTTGGGTCTTTAATGCACGGGCCCACCAAACCCGTACATCTCCGACCGCCTTACGCAGACCCCCACCTCCCTGGCACTCGCCACCGTTAAGCTGAACGCCACGGAAGCCGATTGACCGGGAGTGGCTAGCTCCCGGCCGCCCGTTTACAGCGAATCCAGGGCCGAAGAGGGGTATTGGCCCGTAGTCCATACCGGGCATCCGACACCCGGCTGGGAACCACGGACCTCGCCCTCCAGGATCCCCTTCTCCTCCTTACGGGTCTCCGCACACGGCAAACATGCGGGTGGATCGCAGGCCAGGTGGTATGGCCGCACACAGACAGTTGACCCACAACACTGTCCGGGCTCAACCCTTGTTGGCTCTGGGTTTGTTATCGGGGTGTTCTCCCCGCCCTTTTAGTCGCCTCTTACGACAAGCAGGGATACTGCGGGAGTATTCTCATTCCCCCTACCCGCAGGGGGATATTAGACTGAATTCCGGTTATCTTGGAAAAGAGGGCAAAATGATAAGGGATTACAGGATCATCATGTACAGGTAAGTAAAATCGGTATTCATCAAGCATAACAATAAAATTTGCTAAAATTATTCATCCTTCTAAATAGCAACTAATTTATATTTATATAATGAAGAAGCTCCTCTCAGATGCCAACACATGACCCTCGGTGCTGACGATGGATATGCATGCACCGATTAAACTCGAAATTACCATTTAAACCTGTCCCTGTATTAAATGCATATGCACTTGAGCATAATAATTCTCTCATTCAAGATAATTCGTTATTTGAATTTTTCTATTCTCATTTCATAAATGTAACCCAAAATATCAAAAATTTTATTTCATTATTAATCGCAAATCAACTGACAGTATTTCAAGAGAGATCAACACAGATTTCAGGATGGTTTCAACAGGGTCAGAAGCCCCTGCCTTAGGAACAACGGAGTTCAACACAGTTCTAGGCAGTTTCAAGTCTTTTTATATGTTTCAACAGATGTTCAAGAGATTAACAACACAAATTCTCTTTCATGGGAGCGGTCACGATAGCGAATTTACTTCACTAGTTTAGGTTAACACGATTCAGAAAAGCATTACTCAAAAATGGAGACGGTGCGACGTTAATATCCTTTCCAAAAATAATCCATTCATTTACAAGCAAATTTTAAGTCTTTCCCACAAGACTGATCTTGCCGGCTCAGAGAAAATTCCACCAATCCGGGCAGCAACTCGCGCGTTAAAAAGTCATTTTAACAATATCAAGTAAATCCGTAGTATTTTTAACAATATCAAATAAATCCGTAGGATTTTTAACAACATATCCCTAGTTGGACGGTTTATCACATAATTTTCGTAGATTTCAATACTTGCGTTGAAATGATCTTCACAGATGAATCCCACCGTTTTCTTTGAAATATCCCCCGGAACCATTTTCCGGAAATACGTGGTGAGATTTAATATTTCCTTTTTAATGCATTAGAATTTATCTGCATTAACTGGATTACTCGTACAAACTATTGTACTATTTAGGATCGGAAAAAATTTCTTCCAACAATTATTGAATAAAAGTATAGGGGGTTGACTCCTTCAAGCATCAATCTTGTTTATGTAAGCAATGCTAAATGGAAGCGTATTTTACGTTTACGTCCGAAATGAAAAAAATTCCGAATCTTACGAATACAATCAACATTTTCGCAGAACTACAATTTATTTTTTCTCGTATATTTAAAAAAAAATATCGGAAACATTTCGTACCTCTGAAATGTCATCAGGGCACTGCGGTTCAATTACTTTTGAAAGGCAAATTTACAAACGTTAATTCCTGCTTGCATTCTAGTGATACTACTGCAGAGACAAAGTAAGGAGACTGCTTATGAGCCTTCTGGAAGAAGAATGTTTGATATAAGACACCTTTTCACTTCTCTGTTAGCTCTGGGAAATCATGCACCATTTAGCTGAAAATACTGCAGTATATGTGCGAGATGCAGAACTATGAAAACACCGGCCAAACAGCATGTGTGCTTCAAGAATAGGAACAAGTCCTCGACGGCAATGGAAGTCAACATAATTGTCAAGGGATGAAAAACAAGTGTAATGATGCACAATTTGAAATACCACCGGCTTACAGATAAGATAATATGAAGTTCTTGTCACGCATCTTATAAATGGGTGTTGTGTAATTAGTTTTATCTTTCTTCACGCATATAAGATAAAATTTCCATTTCATTCTTCGTTCTTAACCTTCTTTACGTTGAGGTGGAGGAAATAAAGAGAGAGATGGGCCCTCAAGGCGTGATTGATTGCCGCCGCCTCACAACAAAGAAAAACGGTGAAGTGATCAACACGACATCAGTTGTCCTCACGTTTGCCTGCGACAGACTCCCAGATAAAGTGTTTGTGGGCTACGAATCGTTCTCGGTTCGACCCTTTGTTCCCAACCCAATGCTATGCTACCAATGCCAGAAATTTGGTCATATCTCAGCAGATGCCAGGGAACTGCCACCTGATGAGGATAAGCATGAAAATGAGAACTGCTCCTCTAAAGCGCGCTGTGTCAATTGTGAGGGTGAACATCCAGTTTATTCTCGCGATTGCCCAAGGCTCAAAGAGGAAAAAAAGATAATGGAAATAAAAACTCTGGAAAAGCTCTCATATTTTGAAGCCAGGAAGAAGTACCGTGCTCAACAAGCTCCAAGTTTCTCTCGCTCCTTTACAACGGTATCATCTGTTTCTGTCCGTACCACATCTACGCAAACCGAAAATCAACAAAATGCTCCTACCGAAAATCAACAAAATGCTCCTACCGAAAATCAACAAAATGCTCCTACCGAAAATCAACAAAATGCTCCTGCCGTGAACCCCAACATACAGAAAATAAGAAAACTCCCAGTGAAAAGAAACAACCGGTAAGGAAAATAAACAGCCAAACAGTGAACGTAAAGATAATCTCACCATTAAAAAGGCAACAAAGACCCCATCAAGTCCCCCCAAGAAAGAAACTACGAAACCTAAAAGTTTCTCACCTAACAGACGTGAGAGGACTCCCTCACCTGGGTCATCCGAAACAAACGTCGCATGCCAGCCTGAGGCGATGGAAGAATAATCGCCTACGGCGATAGGGCCTCTTAATTTATTTGTAAATTTATATATATATATATTTTATATTTTTATTTATTGCTTTTAATGGACATTTTACAGTGGAACTGTAATGGTTTTTACAGACACAAAGAGGAATTAGCAATTCTTATAAGAGATTTTAACCCGCCTTGTATCTGTATACAAGAGACGCATTGTAAACCGACGGATATAGGCACTTTAAATGGTTTTGATGTATTAAGATTAGATGACACGAGTGGTCAACGTGCCCGCGGTGGAGTCGCGGTTGCTATTCGGGAGGCCCTTTACACCTCCCGGGTACCGCTTAGCACACCGTTTCAGGCTGTCGCGGTGACAATTCATATCCCAGAACCGATAACGGTGTGTAATATTTATCTACCAGAAGAGGCTCCGGTCACGCGGAGTAATCTGGAAGACCTCGCCCGTCAACTACCAAGACCTTTTTTACTCCTAGGAGATTTAAATGCCCATGACACCCTTTGGGGAAGCTTGAGTACCCAAAAAAACAGAAGAGGTCAGATCTTAGCCGGTTTTATTGACAATTTTAACAAATATTTATTAAACAACGGGGAAAAACCCATTTCAATAGCTCCAATGGGGAGTTTTCTACTGTGATGGTATGGCACCATCTCCAGTTTTTTTTTATGCCCCCCTTTGTATGGGCCCCGCATCAGGTACGGCGCGATGATGGGTGAGTGTGTACGTGACATTTTGGCAGTGCTAGCGATAGGAAGTGTGGTGAAAAGCAACGCCGCACAGTGGTCGGAAATCGAAATTTTTTGGACAAAATTCAAAAATCGTTTTTTTTTAGGTATGGACTTCAAACTTCGCACATATACTCACAAAAGATTGCTGATTAAGGAATAGTGCGTCATTTGTCATGATTCTGAACCGTTAGCTAGATACAGGGGCTCAAACATGACCAAATTTCCAAAAAACTCCCGACTTCCTTTTTCACCGAATATCTTCAAGGTTTCGTTGATGGTGTTGTTGTGGGATGAATTTGATCGAATAAAAAATGGTATCATCTATTAAAACAATGCTTTGCCTTTAATATGCTTTAGTTTTGAAGATTTTTAAACACATTTGTGTGCTATTACGTTACAAAATGGCGGAAGCTGTTTTTGGACAAAATTTCACATAAAGTAGAGAATATCTAGCATTTTAGGGAGAGACCTGTCAAGTGACTTATGTCAGAGCGTTTGTTGAAGAATTTTAGATAGATATAGAATAATTTTAGTATTTGTTTTAGAGCTTTTATACGGGAGCACGATTTTACTCTACCTGACGTATATCCAGTGTCAAATACTAGTCATCCGCCATGGGCGCTATCGAAACCGTAGTAGTAGTAGTATTTTTATTTGGGGTGCGTCGACGGCTGAGGTCATTTTGCACCCTTGTCTCTTCAACTAACGTTATTGTGTATCTAATTACCACTACTATTTCTTAAAGAACTTATTTCCATTTTATCTTATCCTTACAATTTAGGGAAGAGCCCAATAACTTTTAGAAATAATATTATGCTATCAAGTTCATTAGGGTGATCCCCTAGGAGATTTTCTAGGCCTCCCCTAATTTTTAGCCGCCTTAGAACGTCCCGGTATTTATCACACTCTGTCAGGATATGCCTAATGCTGAGAGGAGAGTCGCATTCTTCACACCTTCTTTTATTGATTTTACTTGATAAATCTTGTGTGGTATAGAAAAGAGTGAATTGAAAGTATTAAAATATGACACCTGATTTACGTCTCTTTAGATATTTGGCATGAGTTAATGCTGACCAAGAATTCAACCACGAAAATCTGACACATCATCCTTATTCAAATTGTGAGGTCATACTAAGTTTTCTTTATTTTTCCTAGGAATGTGGCCATTTGCACTGACCATACTAGAGGAAACAGCAACAAGTACAGATGGACTAATGCCCACAGAACACTTTTACCCATGATGTCAAAATAAGCTATGTTTGTATAGAAAAGTACATGTTGTTGATGGAATATCATCTCACAAAAGCCTACATAACCTCATGTACATTGATTGTAACAATAAAAAATATTTACTCAAACGTTTTATTATTAAAAGTGGAACAAATCCTAGGCATAGAAATGTATTTTCTTAGTTGTCATTAAGGTACTGTAGTGCAGGTTGAAATTTCCTTTGATGTAATCCCGGTTAACTTTTTCACCATGGGATAGGAAATATATCTTACTTGAAAAATGTGTTTCAAGGGTTGGTTTTTCGCTTTTTCTCAGCGAACAATTTTCTACAACGTAAGTAAATTATCTTACAATGATTATACTGTTCAGCCTTATGCACGATGTTTCCAGGAATAATAAGACATGAAATGTGCACTTTTCTTGCTCTTGGGCGTCGCGATACTAGAAATTCACCGATGAGGCCAAATGACGAGCACTGCGGTTAATCATATCGCACCCTTTAAATTATTCGCGTAAGCGCCCCCAAATGGTCTTTAAAGTTAGGGATTTACCGGCCGGGACTGTGTGGTGATAATTCTTCAAAGCATTTCCGCAGTTTCCTTCGCTACGGTATTTTTTTTCAGGTCTCTGTATCTAAAGAGACCTATCATCAATTTTGTTCGAAAGACTAAGGGCTAAATGAAAGGCATCAGCTTTATTTTGTTTCAAAGGGCAGGAGTTTTCGGCATCTCTCTCTTCCTCACTCCCCTCTGCCGCAGCAGACGGTCGCCGGACCCCGTAGGACCCCTAACGTCACGTGAAGCGATGTTGCCAAATTGCATTTCATGGCCTGTTATGAAGTCGGCCATGCATTGTCACAATGCAGTTGCCATAGCATTGTCACAGTGCAGTTGCCATAGCAGAGTCACAGTGCAGATGCCATAACATTGTCACAGTGCAGATGCCATGACATTGTCACAGTGCAGTTGCCATAGCATTGCCACAGTACAGTTTCTACTATAGTACTCTTCCCTAGAATCACTAATTGACTGCCCTAGAAATGGCTATTGTATTAATTATAGCTTTTTTGAAGCTAAGATACAGAAATAATTGAATTGAATCTGGAAAGACCAATTGCCAATGGTATATTAGTGGTTGACATGACCACACTCATTCAAAGTTAGACCAGTCAAAGGAAATATAGGCCATATTCCAAATAGACACTCCATTGAATTTGGAACTGAATAGTTCCATTTCATTAATATAAACAATCAATACTGTGACATGTCGTTTACAAGCCATGTTTAACTTTTAAGTAAACTATATGCATGAAATTCAGGGGGTGCGCCATCTTTGATTTTGATCATTGCTTTTCTACAGAGAGATAGGAAATTTTGGCGCCTGCCTCTACAATGGGCGATAAAGACTGTTTTACACGGCGAATGATCATGCGAATGAAATCATGCGCATGAAGTTCATGCGTCGTGTAATACAGAAATCACCCCGCATGAAATTCATTCGCATGATCATGCGATCAAAATTAGAACATGTTCTAATTTTGCTCGCATGATTCCTTGAATGATCACGTGATACGAGCGCACGACGTCCGGCTTTGTTTTCTGAGCGGGTAGAATCGGATTCAAATGAAACAAGTGAGTTCCGAAACGCTAAACTGAGCTAGTAGTAGTAGTGTTAGGTTTAAGGTGCGTCGACGGCCATGGTCATTCGCACCATACGCAACCTAAAATGTCCACAGGATCAAAATAACTAAACAGGCGTATTAACGAATTGTTATAAAAAATTTATTTAAACCATAAGAGGGCTGGACGGATCAAATTTTGTTTAAAAGGCCTATATCTTTGAAGAATAAAATCACCTGGCTCAGGCGAGCAGGGTCGTCTCCGAGAACGTGTTCTAGGTCTCCCCTGATATCTAACTTATTACGCACTGCCCGGTGCTTAACACACTCCATCAGGAGGTGCCGAACAGTGAGAGGTGAGTCGCAATCTTCACAGCGCGGTGGAATTTTCTCTTCCGTGAAGAGAAAGGAGTGGGTCAGGGCGCAGTGCCCTATCCGCAAGCGTGTAACTACGACTTCCTCTCTTCGACTACTCCTAACGGAAGAGGGCCATGCCGATGCAACCGGTTTTACGCACCGCAATTTATTGTTGGCTGTGTTTGCCCACGCATTGTACCACTGCTGTTTTACTACTGTACTTAACGTACATCGGAGGTCTTCGCATGGTACCAGGGTATGCGCTTGTTCTGGGAGAAGCAAGGCATCCTTTGCCAATATATCTGCCCTCTCGTTTCCGGCAATTCCCACATGCCCAGGAACCCAAACGAACATGATATCAATTCCCTTCCTCTCAAGGGATAAGAGGGAAGTCTGTATGTCCTGTACTATAGGGTGCATGGGGAAAAAGCAAGAGATGGAACCCAGGGAACTCATGGAGTCAGTGCATATGGCATAGGAGCCACCAGAACTTTTTATTCCATCCAAGGCCATCTTGATGGCCAGGAGTTCCGCTGTGTACACACTACACAATGAGCTTAGCCTGGCCTGGATGACTCCATGGTGGACGGAGGTAACTGCGCAGGCACATGCAGTGTCCGACCTTGAGCCATCCGTATATACGGGGATAAGGTCGGAGTGACTGCTTAAGAATTCTCGGAAAAGTTGCTGGTATTCCGATGAGGTGGTGCAATCTTTTCGCCGGCTATTTAGAACAGAGTAAACTTTAGGCCTTGGAATCAACCACGGTGGGTGGTTCGAATAACCGATACGGTAAACTTCCGGGAGCGTAATACGAGTGCTATCGATAAAATCTTTGAAACGTATTCCCAGTGGCCTGGTAGACCTTGTCCTTGTGTTAAATATTTCTAAAAATCTGGGTTTAAAAAGAATTTTAAAACAGGGGTGTGCCTTCGTGGTAAGGACTTTGGCAGCGTAGCTGCACATTAAAAGACTCCTCCGGCTCGAGAGCGGCGGCTCGCCAGCGTCGGCATAAATGCTGACAACCGGACTAGTCCTGAAGGCCCCAGTAGACAGCCGCAACCCCGCATTGTGAATCGTCGTCAGAGGTCTCATGTACGACTCACGCCCCGAAGAATAGACAACTGAGCCGTAGTCTAGTCTAGAGCGGATAAGTGATCGGTAGAGCAGGAGCATCGTTTTGCGGTCTGCTCCCCATGTCGAATGGCTTAAAAATTTTAAAATGTTTAATGTCCGGTGACATTTAGTTCTTAACGCCTCTATGTGTTGCCGCCAATTCAGTCTATAGTCGAGCGTCATTCCAAGAAACTGTACAGATTCCACGTAAGGGAGAATTCTGCCAGCTAGTTGCAGCACAGGTGGAAAAAAGGTTCCCCTCCGGCGGTAGAAATGTACGCACTTCGTTTTCTGAAACGAGAACCTAAATCCGTTTCTTTGGGACCAGTCTTCTAGCCTGTTGACGGTGAGTTGCAATAATCTGCCGGCAGAGACTAGTTTGGAGGACCTGCAGAATATAGCAAGGTCATCCACGAACAGTGATCCCATAACGGGTGTTTTGATGCAGTTTGCCACCTCGTTTATTGCGACTGCAAATAGCGTGACGCTCAGTACGGAGCCCTGTGGAACTCCGTTTTCCTGGGTATACTGGTCAGATATATGACGGCCTATTTTAACTCTAAAAACCCTGTCTATTAAAAAGTTACGAATAAAGTAGAGCAAGTTACCCCTCAGACCCCATTCATGCAAAATAATTAGAATCTTCTTCCGCCAGACTCCATCGTATGCCCTCTCCAAGTCAAAGAAGACACCTATGACGTGTTGGCGGAGGAGAAAGGCCTCTTGTATGAAATTGTCGACTCTTACCAGGTTGTCAATAGTCGAACGGCCCCGCCGAAATCCACACTGGATGTCGGAAAGCAGGTTTCGGCGCTCCAGCCACCACACGAGCCGCCGATTAACCATTCTTTCCATTACCTTGCACAGGCAGCTGGTGAGGGATATCGGTCTATAGCTGTTTGGATCGGTGGTCTCTTTGCCCTGTTTCAGGATAGGAACTATGGCAGACTCCCGCCAGGGGGGTGGAAAGCTACCCTCAGACCAAAGTTGGTTGAGGGTGCGAAGGACCTCCGGCAATGCCTCCTCCGGAAGGTTCCGCAGAAAGGCATTGTGGACCTGGTCCATTCCTGGAGCGGTGTCATGGGAATCAGCAATGGCTGAGCTTAGTTCCCACAGGGGGAAAGGTAGATTGTAGTCGGCCACCGTCCGCGACTCAAAAGTAAGCTGGACCGACTCGTAGCGCTCCTTATGGCACAACTGCTGTGGATGGCAACTCTCGTCACCACTCGCCTTGGCGTACAATTGACCAAAGGCCTCACAAATAGCAGGTGGAGATGTTATCACGTTGTTGCCGACCTTAAGGAGATGTACGCCACCAAGTCGCTGTTGACTACCCGATATACTCCTCACCTTATTCCAAACCTGTGCAAGTGGAGTTCGGCAGGTTATAGCTGATACAAATTCCATCCAAGAGGCCTTTTTGGCCTCTCTCACTACCTGCCGAGCTTTAGCTCGGAGGCGGCGGAATGAGGATAGATTCCTTTCTGTGGGGTATTTGCTAAAAATCCTCAGCGCTTTCTTCCGTCGTCGAATTGCCGCCGCGCATTCCTCGTTCCACCATGGTACTGCTGGTCTCAGTTTGGTGCCCTTTGACCGAGGAACACTGCACCTTGCGCTTTCAATCGGGCAATTCGTTAACCTCTCAATGTTTATTATAGGGTCACATGCTTCGTCATGGTTAAAATTAAAAACTTTTTTAAAATAAGACCAGTCACCTTTCCGGATAAGCCAGTTACCCGGACGAATATAATCTAAAATAAGATTTTGGTCTTTTTTGACTAACAGGGGAAAATGATCGCTCCCACACAAATCATTATGCACGGATATTTCCATCTTGTTTATCAAACTGCTCGATGCAATGCACAGGTCAATCGCAGAGTACTGACCGTTAAAAGCATTAAAACGGGTTTTCTCCCCGTTGTTCAATAAAATCATGTTAAAATCTAAAATAAAATTGGCTAAAATACGACCTCTTCGGTCGCACTGACTCCTAGAACTCCCCCACAGGGTGTCATGTGCATTAAAATCTCCTAGTAAAATGTAGGGCTTCGGGAGTTGACGGACAAGGGCGTCCAAGTTAAAACGAGTAACCGGTGCAGCCTCCGGGAGATAAACATTGCACAATGTTACCGGTTCCGGGGCGTACACGGTTACCGCCACCGCCTGAAACGGCGTGTTAAGCTGTACTCGGGAGGTGTAAAGAGCCTCCCGAATGTAAACAGCCACTCCACCCTGGGCTCGATTGCCACTGGTGTCGTCAAATCTAAAAGTGTTAAAACCTTTTAAAATGCCCTTGTCCGTCCTCTTAAAATGTGTCTCTTGAAGACATATACAAAGAGGGTTAAAATCATGAATTAAAAGGGTCATCTCCTCCTTATGCCGGTAAAATCCATTGCAGTTCCACTGCAAGATAAAAGCCATATTTGATAGTATAAAATATAAAAATAAAACTATGATCGAGCTATCCGTGCAATGGGAGGATCAACGCTTAATACGGCGCCTTCTTCCCGACTGTTTTGCGAGGAGGATTTCTGTCTCAGAGAGACTTTCATCCTCCTCCATACATTCCGGCTGTCCAGGCTTGGACATACCGGATGGTGGTGCCTTTTCCCGCGAGTTATTAGCGTTCGGGGAATTATGTTTAGTGGGGTTCTTCTTGGGAGAACCCGCAGAGCTGGTGGTCACTTTACGAGCCGGTGACAAGTTTTTGGCCGGCATTGCCACTTCTTTCGTCGCTACTTTCATTAAATGTTCACTACTTTCGGTTTGCGTTGCTATAGTGGCTTTAGGGACTGGTGTTACGGCAACTGAGGCGAATGAGCGGGAAAACACAGGAGCTGCTAATGCCCTATACTTTTTCCTCGCCTCGAAATACGTTATTTTTTCCAGTGTCTTTATTTCCATGACTTTCCTTTCTTCCAGCATTTTCGGACATTTGCGAGAGTACACCGGGTGTGCACCCTCGCAGTTGACGCAGTGTGTATCTTGCACACAGTCCTCTCCCTCATGCGCATCCAGGCCGTAGCGTGGGCAGGTGGCCTTGCCCTCACATCGCGTGGCGATGTGGCCGAAGCGCTGGCACTGGAAGCAGCGCATTGGAGCTGGAATATAGGGCCTCACCGGTACTGACTCGTAGCCAATGAATACCTTATCGGGGAGCTTTTCACATCCAAAGGTCAAAACCACAGACGTAGTGTTAATTACTACGCCGTTGCGCCTTGTAGTAAGTCGACGGACATCGCTGACACCTTGAGATGCCATCTCTCTCTTAATTTCGTCGACTTCTACATGGAGGAGGTCAAAGTGACTGATTACTCCCCGACAGGTATTCAATGTACGGTGAACCTCTACTTTTACTGGAAAGTCATGGAATCTATCCGTAGCCAAGAGTTTCTCGCTCTGTGCTATATTTGCCGTTTCAATTAGCAAGGTGCCATCCCTGAGCTTTTTCGCTGACTTGATTTCACCGGGTACCAATGCCGACATAACTTTTCCTCTAAGGAATGGGGAAACCTTGGCAAAGGTCTCACCCTCCTTCATGCATCTCATAATGAGAAAGCGCTTACTTCCGTTAGTACACATTTCTCTCCCACCCATGTCCGGGCGGGATTTTTTAGTTGGTGGAAGAATATTATCCGCCATACCAATTTTAAATTTCGTCCCCCGAGCTCCCCACCCACCATGGAGCCACACATTCGGGACGCCGCACCGCAAACCGGTGCGGTCGCCAGGGCTACCCGAGGGGATATAGCACCCTAGAGGTGGTTGACTGTTTCGGGTTGGGTCTTTAATGCACGGGCCCACCAAACCCGTACATCTCTGACCGCCCTACGCAGACCCCCACCTCCCTGGCACTCGCCACCGTTAAGCTGAACGCCACGGAAGCCGATTGACCGGGAGTGGCTAGCTCCCGGCCGCCCGTTTACACAGAATCCGGGGCCGAAGAGGGGTATTGGCCCGTAGTCCATACCGGGCATCCGACACCCGGCTGGGAACCTCAGACCTCACCCTCCAGGATCCCCTTCTCCTCCTTACGGGTCTCCGCACACGGCAAACATGCGGGTGGATCGCAGGCCAGGTGGTATGGCCGCACACAGACAGTTGACCCACAAGACTGTCCGGGCTCAACCCTTGCTGGCACGGGGTTTGTTTTCGGGGTTTTCTCCCCGCCCTTTTAGTCGCCTCTTACGACAAGCAGAGATACTGCGGGAGTATTCTCAATCCCCCTACCCGCTAAACTGAGCTACTTCCGCCTTTCGGTAAACGTGGTGTGGTATTGCAGTGACTCAGTGGTACTGTGTGATTTCGTGTTCGATATTTTTATTATTCTTTTTCATAATCTTCATTCTCCTTATTAATTAAATTTAGCTTTTTGTTATCCTTTCTTAGTAGGTATTTTATAGATAGGGTATTTTGTTTTTACTTGTTTGAAGTTGATATCGGGAATTGGTGTGTTCGGTTTAGGGTGTATATTTTTTTTGTTATCATGGTACATTTTGTAGTAAATTAGGATAATTTTGTAATCGGTTTTTAGGATTTAACTTTTTTTGTGGTGATAGGGTTTCGTTTTTATTAGGGTTAAATTTTTATTCTACTTATAGTCACGTGGATTTAGATAGCGTTTTATGTCATTGAGTCTTTTAGTGTAGTTTAATTTGTAATACGTAGCATTAAAACATCTCTTTTTTATTTAGCTAGTAGCACCATAATTTTTAGAGTAGGTAAGTACTTTCGCGCTTTTGGGGAAAATCACCCAGTGTCTACAGAGTTACCTGCCACGCTCACGCTTCTGTTAAGCAGCTTTAAATTTGTATTGAAAAATGTCTTGGACCCGGGAACAGGTGGACAGTTTGATAGAGTTGGTCCGAGTGAGGCCACATCTCTATAACACAAAAGATCCAAAGTACAAGAATAAGAATATTAGGCAGCTGGGATTGGAGGAGATTGCCGCCGAATTAGCTACAATAAGGTGAGTGTCTCATTTGAATAAGTGGAGTAATGTAAATATTTGTGAAATATTGTAATCTCTGCGGAATAGAGGACACTGAGGAAGATAAGTGCGAGGAGGACACATTTTTTTCGTTGGCAATGAGATTTACGGTAACATATTGTAGTGGTCCAACCGCCCGGATGAAACTTTTGGGCCGAAAGGAACACGTACAAAGAAAATAAAAAAATCTTCGCGAACCTTTCCCGCGCTAGGTCCGCGGAGCCAAACTGCGTCACCTGGTACGAGAAAAAATAGACATACGCCTCTTTGAGAGAGGGCAAGCGGGTGGGGGGTCCCCGACCTTGTGCAATTTTCACACGCTCCCTGGCTTTACCGCCGGGGCGAAACGTATGGAGGGTAGGAATGGAATGTGGTGGGGGTGATAAGGAGCCTCGCCTCCCGACCCGCGGAAAAAGACGACGCACACACACTTTACCATTCATATAACACACATTATTATTCCAAAACGAAAAATTGATACATTTGACAAAGGATAATATACTCTTTTTCTAAAGTTAATGAGGGATGAATGAATAAAATGATTTTATGATGGATGATGATGACAGGAAAAGTGAAAATAATTTTACAAAAAAAAAAAATGACACCGTCTTAGGCGGTGGGGAACGACAAAAATTTTAGCAATTTCAGCCTTCTGGAGGGAGGTAATTCTGAGTCCTTCCCTTTCTTTCTTTGAGCACTCGTTCCACTTCAATAAAGTTTAGTACACCGCTTCAAAGGAGTTCATGGGGAAGCTAGTGCAGCAGCTGAACACAGTGGGGGGGGGGGGTTTACATTGAAAGCCGGTCGGGCGTCGACAACCTTACTTGGCCTCACGGCGACAACCACGTCCTGGAGATCTCCCTGCTTTTGCTTCTCCGACCGCAGGCTCCTTCGTGTCAGGACTGGAGCGGCGTCTGGCACTCGATGCATGGGAGTCTCCTTCAGGACGTTTTTTCTCTTGTCGTCCGCGAAACAATCTCGCCAACCTGTCCGGCTTGGCGACGGCATAAGCTCCGCCCGTTGCTCGCTTTCTTTTTGGAATCTCCTTGAGGCGTTGCTGCTGCCTGCTTTATATACCCCGGGGATGACGATGGGGTGGGGGTTCTCGATGTTGGGCGGGGGGGGGGGGGGGGGGGGGGGGTTTGGCGTGGGTCAGGCCACAGGCCCATATCACTTCACTTGTTCTTACACTGACTCATTCACTCCCGCTCGCACTCAGTCTCACCTTCCTCCACGGGTCGAGTTTAGAGGGGGTGGGGTGAGGGTACGGGGTGGGGGAGGAATGTGGTCGGGCCAGGGAGCATTGCGTAATGTTCGAACCATTACAATATGCATGTAAAAAGTAGACGTTTCCGAACTTGTTGCACTTCGAAGCGCGCGTAACATAGAAGTACGCGGAGAAAGGATTATCTCACTAAAGGTCAATCTCATCGAATCAATTGGCAGAAGATTGGACCTTAAAAAATGTTTTTATTCAGAAGATACAGAAACCTTGCATTACGACTTCTTTCATGTTACCTCCTTGATGATGTTAGAGTCCTATAATGTATTTTTCTTATAACTATTTGAGAGCTATGAACTGAAGTGTTTCTCTATTGATAGGCCTAACTCCACTGCTGAAGATTGCCGCAGGAAATGGCATTCTCTGCGGACTAATTATATGGCAGAGAAGATGAAGGTGAGGATAACAAAAAGAAGTGGAGCTGGTGCCGATTCGGTAAGGACATCCTTTTGTTAAACTAAAATGCAACTATCTTTCTTTGGTTCAAACTGAATATCTTATTCCCTCGCGCTGTTACTTACAAATGAATATTTCAGGTTCGGACACCTTCCCTTTTTTATTATGCCGCCATGGCTTTCCTTGAGGACACAATTGCTGTGCGACCTCATACCTCCTCACTGGATGTAGTGCAGGTTAGTTGACATAGCACTGATGTAATATCTCTTACAATTGTGGATTTGAGCTAGCATTGTAAACAATTGTTAGCCAAGTTGTTTGATGACATAATTCGACGGTGATCAACTCAAGGCATTTCCTCATGTGTAACAGACCATTTTAAGTAGAAAGATTAAGCAACAAAGTAGCGGTAATTCTGTTTAATTTGTGAATTCATTCCTGTTCTCCACTATATTTCATATTTTTCAATCTTAACATTTTCTGTTATTGTGAATTTGACTGCCAAAAATTTATGTCTTCAGAAGCCTAGATACATGTGTTAATGTAAAAAAAAACTAAAAATTATTCCTGTTAGTGTGTATTAGTGCAGCTATTTCAGGTATTGCCTTCCTGTATGATATTGCTTCCTCAAAATGTATCCATTGTCTACAGCAACCATTCATACTTTCCAGGAACACAGTGCTCCCTTTGTGGAAGAGGAATGGGAGGTGATTTGTTCTGATGAAAACCCCCTGGTGGAAATCACAGAGTCCCCAGGAACTTCTTCCCCGGGACCTTCTGATCGTCCAGCGAGTGCTCCCCCCATGACAGCCACTCCCTCACTGGGATGTCAAAGTAGGGGTAAGAAGAGGAAGCTCGACTCCCCCATGCCACAACTGATCAGCGAAAAGCATCAGCCGGCAACGATAAGAGCCCTAAAAAGACCTTCCCGAGCCGAGAAAACGTCCACCTCCGATCGTCGTATACAACGTAGCAGAAGCCCACGCCTTCCGCGATTTGATCCGAGGCACGGTGGTGGACAAATCCTTCACCCTTTCACACGAAGAAGCCAGCACCCGAGTCCTACTGCGGTCCATGGAAGACTACAACCGCGCCATCTAACTCCTAGAAGACGGAGATGCACAATATTCTACCTGGGCAGTGGGAGAGGAAAAGGTTACGTCTTTCACCATCAGAGGACTCACCTACAGACACAACACGGACCTGATTATGCTTGATCTCCAGAACATCAGATTAATCGTCCGCTGCATCAGACAACTGAAGCACAACGGTCGACCGATTGGCGTCTTTGTGGTCGCCATTTCGCCGACTTCAGAGTGGCCGATCGACCGCATCCGAGGTATCAAGAACATCGGCAATTCCGTCTGCTCAGTTACACTGTTCAGACACACGGAACCTCAGATGTGCTACCGCTGCAGCATATACGGACACTGTTCCTTCTTCTGCACGGCTTCGCCGCGATGCTTCAAATGCGCTAACGCGCACGAGGGACGCAACTGCCAGGAAGCCCACAAGCGCCGCTGCTGCAATTGCGGTGGCGACCACATAGCCTGCGCCCGCGACTGCCCGGTATGGATCGAGCAGCAAAAGCGCTTGGACAACAAGCCCTCCAAGCGCGGCGGAAAGGCGACTGCCGGTCCTGCATCAGGAGCCACACGGGATGCAGCAGCATTCACATCATCGGCGGCGACCACCCGGGATCCACAAAGAAGCCCAAGGTCATACGCCCTCCTGTTCCTTCCCTTGGATGCCAGAACGCCTGGGGAAATGGAAATGTGCCACGATCGACAAACGGTGCATCATACATCTTTACAAAGTGGGATTATCCTGAATTATTAGTTGTATATCACCATTCATATTTATGAAAACCTCATTTCGATTTCAAGAAAACCTCATTGATTTAATGTTTGACTCTTATGTTCGGGATGAAGATTTCCTTCAGATCCATGCTTGAGGCAGCAGTGGGTGAATGCCATGACAAGAGTGAATTTCAATCCCACAAAATACTCTTAACTTTGCAGCAACCACTTCGAGGAGGAAGATTTCCGCACATCTGGTTGGAGCAGTGTGAGAGTCCTTAAACCAGATGCTGTGCCCTCAGTGTTTAATTTTCCAGCTCACCTGCTGAAAGTAGGTAAGGGAAGGGAGCCCCCTTGTCAAAGATCTCCTCGGTGTGTCTAAATTTTTGACCTCGGATGTGTGGGAGTACATGTTGTAATTTAATTTGTAAAATTTATAATGGTGTGATAATTTTATTCCTAAGTGGTTCTGAACCAGCTAAAGTGGAAGAGCCACTGGCAGGAGGCAAAGAAAATGAAGATTGTCAATTACTGCCTGGTGGATGTGGAGATTCCTCCACCATGGAATTCAGGTAGTGAATCTTGTGTTTTTCATTGCAATATTATTGTTTTCATTGAATTTCTTCTTTATGTTAACCTACAACAAATGTTATTTCTTTATGCTTTCTACTGAGTAGGACTGAAGCTTCTATGAAGCGCAAGGCATAAGTGGAAGACTATGCTGAGGAGGATATGTCATCCCCACACACAGCTGTTAAGTTCATGAAGATAGCAAATGAAGCCCTGAGGGAAAAAATCGCATGGTTAAAATAATGCGAGTGAAGAAGAAGCGATTAAAAGGAAGAGTGGAAAACCTTCAGACCCTGGTTGAGCACCTGAGAAGTAAAACGTTAATAAGTGATGACGCTTCAGATACTTTACTTGTAAGTGATAACTCCAAATAGAAATAACTTGAGAGTTTTTTTTACACTATTTGGAATAGTGTTTTTTTAGTTTCAGGGTTCTATTAATCTTATTTTTTTTTAGAAATTTTTCTTTTTCAGGCATCTATGCCAAAGGGAGTACAATGCTATTTAAGAGGCTGCTTCTTGGGTCAACGAAGAAGAAATATCCCGAGGGACTGAGGAGTTTTGTATTAACTCTTAATTTTTACTCTCCTAAAGCTTATGCCTATGTGAGGTCCATATTTAAAAATGTGTTGCCACACCCTCGCACTCTTCAGAAGTGGTACCAGGCAGTTGATGGAAGACCAGGATTCACAAAGGAAGCCATAGCTGCCATTGAAATGAAAGTGAGGGAAAATTCTGGAAAAGGAAAGAATACTGTGTGTGCCCTGATGATGGACGAAATGTTCATCATGCAAAAAATTGAGAAAAAGGTAAGAAATTTTATGGATTTGTGAGCTTTGCGAGTGAGCACAACTGTGACGTAACTTCGGAAGCACAGCATGCGTTGGTCATGATGGTCAATGCCGTCAATGACTCCTGGAAAATTCCGGTGGGGTATTTCCTAATAAAATCCCTAGGGGCGGAAGAAAGAGGGAATGTAGTGAGGAATTGCCTGGAGATTCTCCATAGAGCTGGAGTTGTGGTTCCAACACTAACTTTTGATGGGGCTTCAACCAATATTTCCATGGTGGCTTCTTGGGTGGGGATGTGAGGGGCCAACCATGTAAGCCTTGGTTTCCTCATCCGGTGACTGGGGTTGATGTATATGTGATCTTAGACCCCAGCCACATGCTGAAGTTGGTGAGGAATTCCCTTGCAGCATGCAAATCTTTCATAGGTAAGGATGGTGGGATCATCAAGTGGGGCTTCATAGAGGATTTAGTTAACATTCAGGAAATGGAGGGCTTGCACTTGGGCACCAAATGTACTCGAAGACACATCCAATGGCATAGGGAAAAAATGAGGGTTAAATTAGCAGCCCAAACCCTGAGCAGAAGTGTGAGCAAGGCACTTCAACATCTGAGGGAGTCCAATTATAGTGACCAAACAATTATCCAGACCCACTGAGGAATTCCTGTTGATATTCAACGATGGTTTTGATATCTTGAATTCAAGAAATCTTCTTGGCCGAGGATTTAAAGGGGGGATAACAAACACCAACAAAGCCAAAGTGTTTCTCGAGCCATTTGTCCGTCGATGAAACAATGCCCTTACTATGGCTGCCATGGCACAAAGCAGCACACCCATGGCAAGCCAAAAAGATTTGGATTGAAACTGTGGTCAATCGCAACAAGAAGTGGCTATGTTGGCTTGTATGGCTGTTTCATTTGAGCCATACCAAGGGGCTAAATCACGCCCACTACCACATCAAGATAGCCTTGGCCTGGGTGCAGCTGTAGTTTTGGAAATGGAGTCTCGCCTCCCTAAGGAGCTGGGGCCATATAACTTGTATTTTGATAACTTTTTTTCTGGATTGGGGCTTCTAAAAGCACTCTCAGAATGCGGAACCGGTACTATTCGAGAAAACAGAACTGAAAAATGCCCACTTACATCCAAGGCAGTGATGACAAAAGAGAAGCGTGGTTCTTTATCATTCAAAACCACTGCGGATGTTTTGATAGCCAACTGGCACGACAACAGTACTGTCACCCTTGCCTCAAACTGTCATAGCATCCTACCTCTTACCAAGGTCAACAGCGTTGGGACTGGAGAAGGTAAACGGACAAAAATTCAGGTTGAATGCCCATGTATAGTGTGCAAGTATAACAAATAAATGTGTGGAGTCGATCGTTTTGATGAAAATGTCCAATTCCTCATAGTTGGCCTCCGAGGGAAAAAGTGGTGGTTTCCTTTATTTGCATTTGGGCTCTACTCAGCTTGCCCAAATGCATGGCTCCTCTTCAAGGCAGTAAGTGGAGAATCATTTACTTACTGTGTGTTTAGAAGAGCAGTTGTGCAGTCCTACTGTGGCATGCACAGGAAGCCACCAAGTGTCACATGTGTCTCTAGAAGGAAGAGTTTCACCTGCTGTGCGGCTTAGTGCTCCAGATGAACATAATAGAGAAGATTGTTCGCAACGTAGGTGTGCAAAGTGCCATAAGCGCACACGGATCATGCGTAGCAAGTGCAACGTGGGCCTTCACATTCAGTGTGGTATGAGTATCATACAAAAAAATGAGCAAGACACTTACTAATGTCAATTTAAACATTCTTTCATTCTAGTTTGACTGTATATGATAAACATTTTTCTTTAGTTAGTAATAAAAACATCCCAAACAACACACTACTGTTATATATTATCACCATTATCACTCAATATATCCTAACGTCCAGTGTCACCTACAGGTGACACCAAAAAAAAATGCGCTAAAAAAATGAAAAAAAAAATTCCATGTGCTTATACATGTATAAGTACTACAACTTTTATTGGGATTACCTAATAACTTGATTTTTAAGTACGGGAATTAGAGAGTTAATTTATTATCTTCCAGAGCAGATCAGGGTAATTCAAAGTATGTATTTGTCAAAGAATTTTTTCAGCTCAGGAAATTTTAACCCTAGGATGGGAAGGTATTGTATTAAATGTGGGAAAGAAATTCCACCACAAGGTGAATACTCTTGTCCCAATTTTAAATCTGCGAATTTCATCATTTGTTATTTTGATCTTCAGATAAAAAATATGTTTAGCAGACATGATTTTGTTGCTGCCATCACTGAGTATTACCATAGGAATGGCAGAACTACTTCCAATTTGGAAAATGTTACTCATGGGGCTCTCTACAGTCAATTCAAACAAGTATTCACAGGTGCTTATGATTTCACGGTAATGCTGTACACATATGGGATTCTAGAAGAATTTTTTACTCTTCTAGAATCATCAGAGCAAGACCTGGCCAGTCTTGCTCCTCATAAATGAGCTCCCGTACCACTTGCGTTACTTGCCCCAAAATGTTATTTTTGCTGGACTTTGGTATGCACAACAGAAGCCCAATTTTGGGATCTACATGTTACCGATGCATAAAATATTCTCCTGTCTCCACAATGGAATTGAAGTTGTTTTGCCCTGGGCCATACAACCATGGTCAAGTCATTCATATTAAATGGTATTGCCGACCTGCCGGCCAAGGCTCTCCTTCTAAATTTGAAAAACTTTAACCGTTTCTTCGGCTGCCCCAAATATATAATAAAAGGAGGAAAGGTAACTGTTGCTGGCAAAAAGAAGGAATTTGTTTACAAATACTCAGAACGTCTCACATTGCGTACGCATGCAGAATCTTTAAAGCACAGTGAGGAAGCTGGAAGAACCCATAAACCGGTTTATGGTTTTAAAGGGATTAATGTGATTTCTAAAGTTTGTCCTGATTTCATAAGAGGTATGGGAATTGACACCACGCATGCTGTGTTTGGAGGTGTCTGTAAATCACTAATGTATCTCTGGTTTCATGTTTGTTACAGAAAATGTTCACTTTCCTTGCAACATTATATTTATAAAATTGATTATTCACGGCTGTCGAAAATAATTCCACTTATGTCCATCCTCCGTACCCCAAGGTCCATCAAATCCCATTTTTCATTTTACAAAACTTCAGAAAATAAGAACTTTTTACTATGCTGGGCAATCCCTGTTTTGTGTGATGTCATGCCCTCAACTCTTTTGGCTCATCGCTACTTGTTGGTTCATGCTACATTTTTATTATATCAACAGCCTGTTTCTCAGAATGATATTAATCTTGCTCATATGCAACTTGTTAGTATTGTGAAGCAGTATGAAATGTATTATGGGCCTCAGTTCATGACTGCAAATTTACATTCACTGCTGCATTTAGCGGAAAATGTCAGGGATTTGGGTCCTGTATTAGAGATGTCATGTTTTCCTTTAGAAGGGTTACTGGGTACCATTAACAATTGGTGAGTACACAACTAAACATTCAGAATACAAAATACTCGAGTCATTTCATACAATCCAGAATTTGCCTCGGTACATCTCACTGTTGGATCGCAGCTCCTCAGGCAAGAAATATGTGGCAAGTATATCTAACTCCAAAATGAAAATGGAAGGAATTGATGGAGAGACCTTGGCTTTGGGAAGAATGCAACAGATTACCACAATGTCATCATTCTTAATTAATGCTATTGCAAGTCTTTCGGATTGTCCCATTACCTCTACTCCAAAGGTTTGGGTGTTTGGCCAACTACGAAAGGGAAATGATGTTATTGTAAGTAAAAGTAGTATAAGTAGGAAAAGATGCTCTCCCTGATTCATCCAAGGATCCTTTGCCAAGATCCTTGATCTTTGCCAAGATCCTTGATCTTGTCTAAGAATAAATCTTTCTACTTAAGTGGAAACTTTTGTCAAGTTCAAAAAGTGTACCTGTTTTACATTTTGTCACTGTGAGAGTTACTATTATGCTGTGGTGACAGAATGCGTTAAAAATACAAATAATTTGCCATTGAATGACTTCATGAATGAAATACTTTTATCATGTGAACCAACAAGTGGAATTTTGGACGATATTATAGAAATATATGTCCTAATAACTGTTGAAAGCAAATTGTACTGCACTAAACGAGCAAATTCAATTGAAAAAGAATAGAAATATGTCCTAAGTTGAATGTCACAGGAACTGACATGCTTTGTATATGTATTTTATTATTAAGTGTCCTAAGTTGAATGTCACAGGAACTGACATGCTTTGTATATGTATTTTATTATTATGTACGTGCCAGCATAATATGCTGTTATCATGTGTTTTGTATCATTAAACTGTTGAAAAAGAAAATACGCCTTAAGTTTTTATTCGATAATATGCTGAGGTACGACATTACAGGTGGGTTTTCTCTAGGTAGACTTCAGTTTTTTGCTATGGATTATGTCAATACTTTGTCATCTACATGTTGAATGTGGTGGAGAAGACTATTAGGAGCCTTAAGAACAGAAGTGTGTGCAGGAGTAACAGTAAAAATGTAGGAAAATGTATGCGAGTAACTGAAGCTAAAGCGGTTTGCCAGGATATGTCAGAACAGAGAAAATTAAGAAAGAATAGTCAAATAAAGGCCAATAATAGGCAGTGGCGGCGCCAGGGGTGGGTCAGGGCCCACCCAAATTTTTTTGGCCCACCCAAATAAGACGGAAAAATGTCAGAATCGAAGTCCAAAGTTAAAATTTATTTTATAAAATTAAAATAAATTGTATCCAGTTATAGGCGTATGGAAAACTACTCTGTTAATTTACTAAACAATTTTGTATTGTCCATATTAAGTCCGTAAAATAAAACAAATACACTCGAAGTGGATTTTATGACGACGAAGTTAACATCGACCTATCCATTGATCCGGGGATGCAGATGAGTCGGCGATCGACGGCACCTGCGTTGGATAATTGGCTATCGCCTTACCCAAATGAAAAGCACTGACGTCTATCGGTGGCTCTTCTCTCCGAGGTGAGCCGAACAGTTATTCCCACCCAGTGTCGAGTTTAAAGGGAGCCGGCACCCGACCGCGGCAACCTGGTGGCGGCACCCGACCAAGGCGATTTTTTTACGGAAGGTTGAAGAGGGGAAATCACTTCCCCTACTCTCACTCTAGCGCTCTACATCTACACAGTACTTCAGCTCTGGAAAGCAACTGACCTTTGGTTCCCGGAATTGAAAGAAATTGACTATCAAGGATCAGCAAGTGGACAACAAGGTTGGAGCTTTTATGCAGAAAACAAAGAAAGAATAATAAATTCTATCTTAGTTACTGATAATGGAGGACAATCGATCTCAATTGGTGACGTCTTTAATATGCCTTCTGGTGAAATTGATAGAATGCTATTTTCAGTGTTTACCATGAAAATTATTTTAACTATTATAGTGGTGATCGTTGTGGTCTTGGTTATCAGGGTTTTAAAGCTTGTTCTTTGTATTGGGAGAAAATTGAAAAAAAAACCTGCCACACACCTTTATGGTGGCTTGCAGGGTATTATGTAGATGTACACGATACCCTGCAAGCCACCGTGTTAGGTTAGCCAAGTGTTAGGAAAAAACTTGAATCTAAAAGGGAAAAATACACACATCATGTAATACGAAACGAAATTCTTAGCACCATGAGCAATATTGTTCTAGAATATATCTCAGATGAAGTGAAAGAAGCTCAGTATTTTGCTCTGTGGTTGACGAGTCAAAAGATGGTTCAAAAACTGAGCAACTATGAATTGTCATTCGGTACTATTTAGATGGTAACATATACGAAAGGTTTCTAGGATTTTAACCTGCAAAAAAATTGGATGCTTCTTCTTTGTTAGTCTGCATTCAAAAAAACTAGCGAACTGTGGAGTTAATTTAAATTACTGTGTTGCACAAACATATGATGGAGCTACCGTTATGAGTGGTTCTTGTGCAGGTATTCAAGCTCTTTTAAGCAGGGAAGTCCCACAAGCCATCTACACACACTGTATGAACCATAAGTTGAATCTCGTCATAGTAGCCACATGTAGAGGGATCAAGTCGGCGACAGATTTTTTTATGACACTGCAGGGACTCTTGTTTTTATGAGTGGGTCGGCAGTGCATCAAATGTTTATTGATACACAAATTAAAATCAAGATTGGAAAAGTGGAATTAAAAAAGTTAAGAGATACTAATGGAATGTCCTTTACGACCTGTCCTATGTAACTCATACGAGGCCTGCCTTTTCCATTCTTTCCGTTCACTTTTCCTTCGACGATACAGGTTACAGCATGCAGACTTAAATTCTGAGGCAATTGTAGCTCTAGTATAGTACAAGTTGTGACGCAAAGTGCAGTTTGATCTATAATCTATAATACAGTTCTATTCCTGTTACACAACTGTGTCATAGTGCAGTTTGAGCTATAGTAGATTTCTAGTCCAGTCACAGCTAGTAGTAATTTGATTTATAGGGTGCGTCGACATCGAGGTCATTTTGCACCTCTACTATATTTATGTTAGCAAAATGTTTTCTTGTCAGCTTTTGTCACCGTTACCTTGAATATGCTAGAAAAGTGACAGGAAATCTGACTTTTGCTAAATAGATAAATACAAACCATTAAATTCTAGATATCGAAAAAAAAACAAAACAAAAAAAAACGATATTAAAACAATTAAATAATAAAATTATTTAAAATTAAATATCGAATGTCATAGTTTGTTAAAAATACCAGTTTCTTTTAAAAACTTTAAAACTTTATTGATGCCCTCTGCTTCGTCGCCTAAGACTTCTCTTAGGGTTCCACAGATATTCAGGCTTTCACGCACGGCCTCATACTTAACACATTCCGTTAAGATGTGTTCCACACTGAGGATGGATTCGCAAACATCACACCGAGGTTTTGTTTTCTCCTCTGAGAAGAGATACGAGTGCGTAAGGGCACAATGCCCTATCCTCAGGCGAGTGATGGCGACCTCTTCACCACGAGAAATCCTTCTGGAGGTGGCCCACTCCGATGTTTCGGGCTTAATCGATCGGAGTTTATTTCCTGTGGTGCTTTTCCATGCATCTTCCCACTCCTTCATGGCCGTGTTCCGTAGCGTGAGTCGTACATCGTCTGCGGGCACTAAGGTTGAGGTTATAGTCGATAGTCTAAGGGCTTTCTTCGCCTCTAAGTCAGCCTTCTCATTCCCAGGAATGCCGACATGTCCAGGGATCCATACGAAGGCTACAATTACTCCCCGCTTTCCTAGGTGGAGCAGTAATGAATGTATCTCCTGGACTATCGGATGCACGGGGGTGAGCTGCGAAATAGAAAGGAGGGCACTATAGGAGTCTGAGCATATCAGGAACGAAGCATTGCATCTATTGATGGTGCTAAGCGCGATCTTAATGGCCAGTAGTTCTGCCGTAAATACGGTGCAGGAAGGATGCAGTTTCTCCTTTATAACTCCATGGTAGGTAGAAAACACAGCACATGCGCATGCAGAACCACCCTTGGACCCATCCGTAAACACAGGGGTGAAGCTGGAATAATTCGCCAAGACTTCTTTAAATAAACCCAGGTACTCTGAAGAGGTAGTAGTGGATTTGCGACATCTGAGCAAATTAAAAATAATATTTGGCCGAGGTATTAGCCACGGTGGATGTTTGTGGTGCCCTTTAGGATACATGTCCGGCAAATTAAAATTGTGCTTTCCTATAAAATTTCGAAAACGAATACTGATGGGTCTAGTAGCCCTAGTCCGTCGATTAAAAGTATCTAAAAATTTAGGATTAAAAACACTGTTAAAAAATGGATGTGTCCTCATCGATAAAATTTTCACAACGTAGTTGCACAGTAATATCTTCCGGCGAGTTTCCAACGGTGGCTCACCGGCATCGGCGTACATACTCAGGACTGGAGATGTCCTGAAAGCTCCAGTGGCCAAACGTAAACCGCTATTGTGGACCGAGGTTAGAGGCTTCAAGTAGCAATCGCGACTGGATGAGTAGATTGCTGACCCGTAATCAAGTCTAGATCGTATGAGCGAGCGATATAATAAAAGCATTGTAGAGCGGTCAGCACCCCATGTTTTGTGACTTAAAAACCGTAATATATTAAGAATCTTGAAACATCGCTCACGTAAGACCTTTATATGTTCTCGCCAATTAAGGCGGTAGTCAAAAATCAAACCAAGGAAGCGGACTGATTCCACGTATGTCAAGTTTTTTCCCCCAAGGCTTAGTGTCGGTGGATTATAAATGCCTCTTAGACGGTGGAAGTGGATACATTTGGTCTTTTCAGCAGAGAACCGAAATCCACTGCCGCGAGACCACTCGTCTAATTTCTTAAGACAGACCTGGATATGTCTGCCAGCACTAACTAATTTAGAAGACCTGCAAAAAATGGCAAGATCGTCTACAAACAAGGAGCCTGTGAGCGGTGCTTTAATACACTCTGCGATGTCGTTTATCGCAATGCCAAATAAAGTTACGCTTAACACAGAGCCTTGAGGTACCCCGTTTTCCTGTTTATAGAGTCTGGACAGGCTACTACCTACCTTAACTTTAAAAACACGGTCCATTAAAAAGTTACGTATAAAAATTGGTAAATTTCCACGGAAACCCCAGTCATACAACGACTTTAAAATCTTCCGTCGCCAGACTCGATCGTATGCCTTTTCGATATCGAAGAACACAGCTATAACGTGCTGGCGGAGAAGAAAGGCTTCTTGGATGAATGTGTCCAATTGTGCAAGGTGATCAGATGTTGATCTACCCCGCCTAAAACCACACTGGATATTTGCTAAAAGATTCCATTTCTCCAGACACCAAACGAGACGTTGGTTCACCATCCTTTCCATGATTTTACATAGACAGCTGGTAAGGGAGATTGGCCGGTAGCTGCAGGGGTCCGCTCGGTCTTTACCCACCTTGGGAATGGGGACGACAATAGCTTCCCGCCAGCTATTAGGGAAAATGCCCTCTGACCAAATTTTGTTAAAAGTTTTAAGGATTTCGTATAAGGCCGATTTCGAAAGATTCCGAAGAAAGGCATTATGGATGCCATCTGCCCCGGTTGCAGAGTCTCGAGAAGCTGAAATGGCAGACTCTAGTTCCCACATGGAGAATGGCTCGTTATAAAAAACAGCATCGTGGGTGACTTTGAAGTTAAGAGATCTCGCTTCGGTCACCTTCTTTACTCTAAGAAAGGACCCGTCATACATGCTGTCGCTGGAGGCATTAGATAGGGTCTGGCCGAAAATCTCCGAGACCTCAAGGGGTGAGGTCACCACCAGCCCATTAACCTTAAGGTAAGAAATACTCTGTGGTTGCTGTGTTCCCGAAATAAGTTTAACCTTCCTCCACACTTTATTTATTGGTGTTCTGCTATTGATTGAGGACAGGTACGTCATCCAAGAAGCCGTTTTCGCCTCTTTCACGAGTCTACGAGCTTTAGCCCTGAGGCAACGAAAGGAGGCTAGATTCCTTTCTGTCGGATATTTCCGGAAGATATTCAATGCTCGCTTCCGTTTCTTGATAGCATCCGCAATTTCTTCGTTCCACCAGGGGACTGACCGACGGGACGTCTTCCCCTTTGTCCGCGGCACGGAGGATTCCGCGGCCTCCATTATTGATGTAGTGAGTGCTGCTACATTTGTCGTGGCGTTTTTAGTGTCGTCATAAAAAAAATTAAAATTTCTTTTAAATTTGACCCAATCTGCTTTTCGAATTACCCAGTTGCTGGGTATTGTATAACCCACGTTCTTCAAGTGTTCCATGTGAATAAAAATAGGGAAATGGTCGCTCCCGCAAAGGTCCTCATGGACGGACATGGTTAATTTCGTTATGAGATTGCTGGTAGAGATGCACAAATCGATGCTCGAGAGCTCCCCATTAAAACTGCTGAAATGGGTTTTCTCCCCAGAATTTAATAAATAAAGGTTAAAATCATCAATAAAATTCGATAAAATCCGTCCTCTCCTATTGCTTTGTGCCCTGCTGCTTCCCCATAATGGGTCGTGGGCATTAAAATCTCCCAGGAGGATAAAAGGTCTGGGAAGTTGATTAACTAAGTTTTCCAGGTTCTGCCGTGAGACTGGGGCATTCTCGGGGAAATAAACGTTGCACAGAGTTATTTTCTCCGGTACATGGACTGTTACTGCCACCGCTTGAAAAGGTGTGGCGAGCTGCACTTCTGAGGTGTATAGGGCCTCTCGAATAGCAACTGCAACTCCTCCTCTGGCTCTTAGGCCTGTGATGTCGTCAGACCTAAATACGTTGAATCCCCTCAATTTACCCTGGTCAGTCACTTTAAAATGGGTCTCCTGAAGACACACGCACATTGGATTAAAATCGCGGATTAAAATGGCCAGCTCCTCCTTATGCCGTATAAAACCATTGCAATTCCATTGCAGAATAAAATTCATATTAAATATGGGATAAAATATAGGTGGAAGGGGATCACCGTTTTAAACGGTGCTTCTTTCCCTTTTGCCGGGCTAAGAGGACTTCGGTTTCAGATGGGCTGTCGTCCTCTTCCATGGACTCCAGTGGTGAGCTGGCCCCCTTTGAGGGCCTGGGGGAAGGAGTGTTTTCCCTGAGCACCACTGCAGTTTTAGTTTGTTTGATTGGGATTTTCGTCGGAGAACCCGGGCTCTTTTTTTCTTTTGGCGCTTGAGAAGTACTTCTACCAGGTACGTTTACTTTTTCTTCCTTAGATATTTTCTTGGTTTCCTTAGCAATATGGGTATCGTGCGTCTGTGTGGCAATGGTGCGCTTAGATATAGGCTTAGCTGCCGTGGCCGCAAAAGAACGAGAGAAAATAGGTGGAGCACTAGCCTGGTACTTCCTTCTGGCTTCCAAATAAGGTATTTTTTCCAGGACTTTTATTTCCATTATTGCTCGTTCTTCTACCTGTTTTGGACATTTCCGTGAAAACACCGGATGGTCACCACTACAGTTCACGCAGCTTGGGTCTGAGGTACATTCTTCCTCTTCATGTTTATCTTTACCGCAGCAAGGGCAGGTGGCCTTGCCCTCACAACGAGTTGCCATGTGGCCGAAACGTTGGCATTTAAAACAACGAAGAGGATTTGGGACGAATGGCCTTACTGGTACAGACTCATAACCGATGAATACTTTCTTGGGAAGCTCATCTGAGGCGAAAGTGAGAATTACTGATGTGGTGTCTATTGTCTTTCCATTTCGCTTTGATTTTAATCGTCGACAGTCAGTTACGCCTTGTGGTGCCATTTCTTGAATGATTTCCTCAACATCGACATGAAGGAGGTCGAAGTGGCTTATTACGCCCTGACAGCTGTTTAAAGTGCGGTGTAATTCAACTTTAATTGGAATTGTACCTAATCTTTCCATCGACAGAAGCTTATCGCTTTGAACTTCCGACACAGTTTCAATTAAGAGTGTGCCATTTCTCAATTTCTTGGCGCTTTTCAATTCGCCAGGGACGGAACTTGAAAGTAGACGCCGAATAAGAAAGGGAGATACTTTGCTAAGTGTCTCCCCTTCCTTTTGACAACTCATAACTAAATATCGCCTGCTGGCGCGAAAACCTGTTTCTCCCCCACCCTTATCGGGGCGGGATCTTTTGATTGGTGGAAATGTATTTTCTTCCATTCCCAAAATACCTTCATCCCCCGGGCTCCCCACCCACCACGGAGCCACACATTCGGGACGCCGCACCGCAAGCCGGTGCGGTCGCCAGGGCTACCCGAGGGGATATAGCACCCTAGAGGTGGTTGTCTGTTTCGGGTTACATCTTCGAGGCACGGGCCCACCAAACCCGTACATCTCCGACCGCCCTACGCAGACCCCCACCTCCCTGGCACTCGCCACCGTTAAGCTTACGCCACGGAAGCCGATTGACCGGGAGTGGCTAGCTCCCGGCCGCCCGTTTGTAGCGAATCCGGGGCCAAAGAGGGGTATTGGCCCGTAGTCCATACCGAGCATCCGACACCCAGCTGGGAACCACGGACCTCACCCTCCAGGATCCCCTTCTCCTCCTTACGGGTCTCCGCACACGGCAAACATGCGGGTGGATCGCAGGCCAGGTGGTATGGCCGCACACAGACAGTTGACCCACAAGACTGTCCGGACTCAACCCTTGTTGGCTCTGGGTTTGTTTTCGGGGTTGTCTCCCCGCCCTTTTAGTCGCCTCTTACGACAAGCAGGGATACTGCGGGAGTATTCTCAATCCCCCTACCCGCAGGGGGTTCCAGTCACAGCTGTATCACAGTGCAGTTTGAGCTATAGTAGAGTTCTAGTCCAGTCACACAGCTGTGTCACAATGCAGTTTGAGCCATAGTGCAGTTACAGCATGGCGATTAAGCACGGTTAGAGTACAGTCCTCTCCAAAGATCAGCTGCCACAGTGCAGTATAGCACAGTTAATTGCACTGTGACTGTGCTAAATGTTGAGTTTAGTCCAATTTTAGACTAGTTACAGTTCATCCACAGTATAGATTTTTTTCATGAGCGTTTAGGAGTAACGAGGAAGATGTTAATGGCGTTTATGAAAGGCAAACTTACTGTGAGGCAGTCAACTTTCCCAATTCACCGGGTGAAGAGGCAGTTAGAGCTGGCATAAAAACCCATATTCCTTGGGACTTTCCCAAAGGAACAAGGTCATTAAGGTACCTCTCACGGTTTAAAGCCACTGAGCTACGTCTGGCTTTTAGTATATGTGGGTCCATATGCATTCACTGGAATTGTCAATGGTATAGTGTTCATGCATTGCTGCTGCCTCCACGTTGCAAGGCGAGTCCTTTTGTCAAGAACACTTATGGCTGAATACTTGGATTTTGCTCGTGAGTCAATGCAGTATTTTGTTTCTTGCGTTGGGAAGCTGTATGGGAAAGAAAGTGAATCCCATAACGTTTACAATCTTATCCATATTGTGGCGGATGCGGCTAATTATGGCACCCTGGATGAATTCAGTTCATTTAAAATTGACAACTATCAGTCAAAACTGAAGAAATTGCTTAGAAAACGTGAGAAGCCTCTGCAGGAAATAATTCGAAGATTGGCAGAACTGACATAAGGAAGGAAAAAAAGGAACTTCTTTGTCATAATCTACATGGCGCGATGGCAGTGCACTGGCCTGCCATTAGGTTTGTGATCCTATTGAAGGCAGCAGCTGCGCCAGCTATTCCTGGTGTAGCCCAAATTGCTCCTGAGCGCCTCTGGAACTATATGTCTGCGCTCGCTACGTCTAGACATGAACGGGACTTCCTAACCTTGGGGGCATACGAAGCATCCCTACTCATATACGGAACTTTGTTGCCGGTCAAGGCAGGAGCAGTTCCCACTCCAGCCCAACTCAATGCTTGGTTGCAGCCCAACAACCAGCTCCCACGTTACGTGAATCAAGCAGAGGTGCCTGCTGATTTTGCTCCCCTCGTTTACCATGTGTTTGTTTCCAGCACAATGGAATCATGTGCTGGTTTCTCGTTACCGCCACCTGTTGACTACAACTTTCTCCATCGTCTATTCTCGATTACTCGAACAGAATCCGTGACATTCCTTAATGATTACATGTGCCTCTCCCTATGCAGCATGGGAGAGAGGATGCTTCATGCTGCCTACCTCTCCGCTTCTGTGGGGACGGTGATTACCACAGTGTTGGCTACTTTCAATATAAACGGACAGTTTCTCCAGCACCTGGTTAATGGTGTGGGATATAGTCCCCACCTGATGTCCATCGCTAAGGATTGTAACCTTTATGTCAATCCCAATGGTGCCTATAGCACCATCGCCTTGATCTGGAACCACTTAGGTCACCAAATGAGTGAGCTATTCGGTGGTTGCTTACCACCTATGGTTGGGGGCTCTAGGAATTGGAATCTGTATGAAAATGTATGGGGATTCCTTGAGGGCCCTTTTCTACTGAACTGGCCACGCCATCCGCCCCGTCTATTCAATCCAATCGTTATGTTGGATTTCCTAGACATGGTACCCCCTGAGTGGGGTATTATTGAGCCCTCAGCTACCGTCAGCTTCCGTCAGGAAGTTAGTTTATATGGGGCGGGAGTTAACATCGGTTGGTTCGCTGACGTCGGTGAATCTAGTTATGCGAATGCCCAAAAGAGCACCTACCCCGCAGCCAACCTCATTCCTTATGGTGGTATGGCAATGAACGTTATTGGGCAAATCAGTGTCAACCTGCTTGCGGGGGGAATAGAGCCACCTTTCACCTACCGGTCCCGCTTATGGGACACTACTGGCACACATCCCCCTGATCCTAATGTTGCTCACCCTCATCCGCCTGTGTGGATGGCTGGGCTCCGAATATACGAGCCCTGTACTGTGATGAACTATGATTGGGAGCTATTCACAAACTATGCCCCCATGTTACTTCAAAATGCCCTCACGTACGGACTCATTTGCCATATGACTACGCCGACCTTAGATACAAATCGTTTCTATGGTTTCCTTGTGGGTGGCAGACATGCGGGCTTCCAGTTGCCTAGTTCCTCTTATGCCTTACCACCTGGCCTCCAGCGAGTCCCTACCGTCCCTAGTTGCGTGACTGCTGTCAAAGCGGACACCATCCCCACTCTCCTTGGTAAGCCCATGGCCGAGGTCTCCGCGGAGGTAGCTACTGGGGCTGTCATTAATGCGGTGAGTGCTCTGGGGACCCTCGCCCCGAGGCAGGAAAACTCCTAGAGGCTGGCCTACCCCCCGAAGTGACCAGCCTACCATTCCCCACCTCGCATAAACCTCACACCCCTCATTCCCACCCTATTTACAAGCCCTTACCCTATCCTAACGACCTACCCAACCTCCAGGGGGCTCTAGTAAGGGGAAAGAGTGTCTTGTCCGCCGCACCTCCCCCTAGGATAGCCTTAGCACACGTTGAGTGTTACTCTGGTAGTTATGCTAATGGCATTGCTGCATGCCTCTCCTTACGTCCCGGTTACCAACTTTCCAATTGGCTGGGCTATTATGTTTCGCCTCGGCTGCTAAAGCGGAAGTACCGGCGCTTATCTTTCCAAAGCACCATTAAGATGCTGGATTGCTTAGAGAAACTGCTCAACGCTGGAACCCAATTATCACCAACCATTTACCAGCTAGTTGCAGTGGGTCGGGTTCCAGTAAAGTTACAGCTATGTATTCTACACTTTCCACTGCATGTCCTAACAATTTCAGTTCTGCTAAATGGAGTGTCGCAGCAATACATATTATCGGAATGATGGAGGACAAACTTGAATTATACGGTAAAAAGCTTAAGAACATTAAAGACTTCTACTCTGTCCCCGTGGCTTCTGAGCTGGTAGGAATTTATTGGGCAGAAGCAGTGTCTGCTAATGCTGTTTGGCTGGCAAATGACATTAAGTTCACGGCAGTTTTGCCGCCTTTGGACTCAGGAGGGTTCTACGTGGCTGAAATTCTGCACTGTTAGTGGTCGATGCCATCTAGCATTTCCAGAGGTATGGCTTTGTAATTAGTGTTATAGGTATACAGTGAATCACTAATTTTGCAAAGTATTTACTTGCATATCTTTTGTATTTCATTAATAATTGAATTTGTTTTCACTTGCAGGTGATGTCTGCATCTTCAGATATAAGGGAATATGTAGTCAAGGAGATTATGGAGAGTAGCAAACTGGTCATCACTGTGGTGCCAAAAATTTGGGTCTGTATAACTGAGGGGAAACTACTTTGGCCACCGAAGACCAGTGGCAATGAGCTGGCCTTAATTAAATCATGTGCAGAGTCTTATCCAGGCATGAGTATAAGGGTCTCACAATGACAAAAGCATTTGATAAGTGTCAATAAGTGTTTTCTATTACCTTTGCAAAGGCATAATTTATGTGGGTTTTTCTCGATCGATTCTTAAATTTAATGCTGGCTCATAACTCAAAAGGTATATATCCTGAGACAGACCATGTCAAGGAGCTTGCATTGCGTTTGAAGATTTTAAAAAAGGCTGAAACCGTGCTGGAGGAATCTATTGAAGCTGGTAGAAGATTAGCATTACCTTCAGAGAATAGATATGTAGGGGAGTCAACATCAGAGGAAAGTCATGTAGATGAGGAAGACCCTCTAGTAATGAGACCTGATTTGCATTGTTGGCAGCCCAAACAACGAACTAAGAACTGTGGCCTGCTCCACTCAAAATTGCAACTTGTGTGAGGCAACTGAATAAGGGAACCTCAGAAAAGGTAACGATGTTTGATTAACCTTAATTACTTTTGGTTCTTTTAATCCAATATATTATATGTGCACTACATGAAATTGAGACACTTATAAATATTCTTCTTTTCAGAGCATGAGAGTGGGACTGACAAAAGGATAATATTTGAAGTATATATAAAAGGTAGTATATAGTTCCATAATGCAATTTAATAAATTTATTATTCGCTCAAGTATTTCTCTCATCGTATACTCTCCTATCATTCATCCAAATTACTCTCTATAAGCATGTGTGGCTTTTTTTTCTAGATTTGGACTGTTTATGGTGCTTTCATAGCCACATCAGAGGATTGCTGCAGAGCTACCCAAAGTTAGTGCGGTTGCCTAATAGTTCACATGCATAAACATGTATATTTAATGCATGTGGTAAAGTTCTTGGTACATTTTCCCTGAACAGTGACACTATCATTTATTATTTGGATTAGGTAGTTTACTAATTTTTCATGAACTGCTGTTCTTTTTCAGAGATGGTTGAGGATCTCATATTTGAATTTAAAACACTCATGGCAAGTGTTCCAAGTAAATTTCATTTATTGAAGGATCATATTGTGGGGGAGTGAAATAATGAATTATTGCCATTAAAATTGAATATGAGAGCAGACTTGAAAGCCATGATACCTTTCTCAATTTATTGAAAGAGAAGCAGAGGAGGACCTCTCCCTTGGGGGTATACGTGATTATGAAAGAGCCTGTAAGGATAGCTCACAAGCTTTTCCTAATGTACGCAGGGAGCTGGGCGGCGTTACTGCAGGTGGAGACAGAAATAGGTTCCAATCCAGACTGATTTGAGTATTTGGTTTTAGAAATTTTGCCTAAACATTCCCTCTAAAATCAATACATTGTTCTTACAGCAATGCTTTTGGATAGGCTTCTTTTACTGTGGCCATTGGTATTGAATGACTTTTTGTCATATTATGTCAATTATTTCAGTTTGCGGCCACCATTGTAATACCATGCTTGTCATTAAAATGTTACAAGACTTAATTGACCACCATCCAATCAATTTCCTTAAGAGATGCTCTAATGATTAACAACATTTTTCTGTGTATTCTGGTTCGAATTAATGGCATTTCTCTCTACCCAATTGTATAACATTTTATATTATGTAAGTTGCTGATATAAGAAAATGTACCATTTATTGTCCTATTTACTCGTCAGGTTGCCTTTTTCCTTGAGATGAAAATTAAGGATCTTGCAACATGGGTGACTAAAAACTTGGGAGTGGAGTGTGACGATCGACCTGGCAAGGTTGACTAACTACATAATTGCCTTTCTTCATAGGTGTGCTGCATCTGAACTCTCTCCTTGAAGTTCAAATCTTTAAGCAATGCGATTATTTTTTTTGCAAAATTTAAGGAGGCGACCTTTCTTTCGACATCAATGGCTAGGTTTAATATCTTTGTGCTATATTCCTCAGTGAAATATAAACTCGCATCATTATGGGGTCACATACGTTTCATTCTCTGTATCCCCCAACGAGAATTTTTTGTTGGGTTAACTGTCTTTGATACATTGTTTTAACAGTACTATTTATTTGTATTATAATTTCGAGAACGGAAAATGAGCACATTTTTCAGGATCCCGAGCGGATAGTGTATTCCGTGATTCGTAACAACGAAGAGGAGAGCATATGTGCGATATAATAAAAGCAATGTTTTGCGGTCTGCTCCCCACGATGTGTGGCTTAAAAATTTTAATATATTTAGCGATTTGATGCATTTTATCCTTAAAAGATTGATATGTTCTCGCCAATTGAGCCTGTAGTCGAGCGTCATGCCAAGAAAGCGGGCCGACTGAACAAAAGGGAGATTTCTTCCCCCAGGAAGCTGAAGCGGGCAGGGGAGAAAACTGACCTGGATTCGGAAATCGAGGCAGACAAAAAAGGGTGAGCATCGAGGAAAAGGAAATTGCACATTGAGGATGAAGACTCGGAAGATAATGATGGTGGTGACAGCAGAGTTGCCATAAGCAATGCGAAAACTCGAAGAAAGGCAACAGTGCCGAAGCAGCTTCCAGTTATACAACTGCCAATGTTTGATTTAGAAGTTCTGAATGTTTGCGGTATGCTATAAGCCTGTTTTTCCTTTATCTTACACTTTGATTTAGTGTCATTGCCCCTGAAAAAATATTTAGGAAAATTTCATTGTAAAAATACATGCTTTGATGGATAAAGACGAAATATCAGTCAATATTTTTCTTGTCAAATGAGAATTGCATTAAAATTTTTACGCGCCATTACTACCATGGATCCCACCAAGAGTCAATGGGATAAGGTTCCGCCGTGTAGATGCTACATATCGGGCTCAGCTTCGCCTTGTTCACTCCATGGTGGGAGGAGAACACTGCACATGCGCACGCTTATTCCGACTTAGATCCATCCATAAACACGGTGATTGATCCAGGATGGCGACGCAGTACTTCCCGAAAGAGCTGCTGGTACTCGGCGGATGAGATGGAATATTTGTGGCCTCTTTGTAGAGCGAAGTTACATTTCGGAAGCGATACTCGCCAAGAGGGGAATCAGAAAACCCACAGGAATACACCTCTGGAACAGTCAAGCCCGTTTCAACGATAAAATTATTGATAAGGATACTTAAGGATCTGGTAGCCCTTGTTCGCCTGTTAAACAAGTTTAAAAACAGGTGTTTAAAAATGAGATTTAAACAACGGTGCACCCTGATAGATAACATTTTTGCATCGCAATTAACCATCAAGATGTTACACCGCATTGGCGTCCGAGCATACGATCAAGATCGGGAACGTCCTAAACGCCACTCGTAGCCCCGCAATGTGAACCGTAGAATACGGTTGCAGGTAGCTCTCCCGGGGCAAGGCGCACTCGTAGTCTAGCTGCACCTGCACCCCATGATAAAGTGACAAAAACGCGCAAAACTTTAAAACATCTATCTCTCAGGCCTAGAAAGTGCTCTCTCCCATTGACCGGCGATAATGTCGCAACCAGAAAGAGGAAGAAGGTGGCGATGTTGCAGGTGAAGGAGAGTCGGGCTATTTGCTTGATTGGAGAAGCCATGGTCCTGTTCTTCGAGGTAATTAAGGGTAAGAAAACGGCCTACGGCATTTGGGAGACGATCATGGACAGCTACGAGAAGGCCTCGCAGAGAAACAGGATAGTACTCAGTAGCGAGTATCGTACCAAGAAGTGGGGACACTCAAAGGGGTCTTTTTCACACTACTGCAACAGGTTTCGTAGGCTAGTCCGGGGCCTAAGAAATACCATATTGGTAATGGACGAGAATCAGGTGGCTCTCGTAATTATTTCTCTACAAGAAGCTCATGGTACTGTTGTGACTACTATTCGTGCACAGGCGGAGAAAACTGTCCTGGATTCGGAAATCGAGGCAGACAAAAAAGGGTGAGCATCGAGGAAAAGGAAATTGCACGGTGAGGATGAAGAATCGGAAGATAATGATGGTGGTGATAGTAGAGTTAGAGGAGTTAGTCCGTTAATTCTAACCTTGGCACTGGTGAAAAGCACGGTGGAGGAATACGAGGTAACCCACCGCAAGAGTGCGGGACCCTCAAAATCCACCGGGGCCACCACCAGCAATTTCTCTGCTGTTCTAGGTCGCAATCAAAGACCCCACCCATTTCCTTATAATCGCAACAATTGCGGGGAATTTGCGCACCGGGCATCAGATTGCTGGAGTCGGAGAAGAGTTACTCTCTGTTTTGAGCTCATTTCCCCAGTCACAATACAATTGCCTACTTATCATGTGTGTTGAAAATTTCCCCCTCCATCCAGATTTTGAAGCTGAAACTTAAATAGGAGCAAAGGAGTTTCGAAAAGTATCGTTTTGTTCTCGAGATTAAAACTTCACTTAGATCTAAACAAAACTCCCTATTGAATTTCATATTGTAATGGAACTGAAAAAACGGGACCACTTACTTTCGTTCAACTACGGATAGAAACGAAAAATATTCTTTTAGTTTCGGCAACCATCCTTTGCAGGAACCAACCCGACGCAAAGTACCGTTAGTGACTTTCGGATTTACTCATGACGGTAGAACCCTGTCTTAGTCTAAAAATACAGAAAACGACTCCAATAGTTACTCTGAGAACTATGATTGACAATATAGCTCCCCTTTGTCAGGTACATTTAGTGATTTTTGCGAAATCCAGCCGTAGATAGGACTGCCCTACCGATGTAATACAGCCCATGTTACCAGTGGACATAAAAAATATAATTTATTCGAATGTCCATGTCAATTAATTGAAGGGTCAAGCCCGAAAGCCGTGCAATACCACCCGCGGGTGGGTTTCTTGGTTGAGGATCCAAGCCTGCAATTCGGTTTCTTTGACAAGGTTCCAATTCCTTGTGAGGATATGTCTGGTTCCCGAGCCAAATGTTGAGCAGCTCATCCTAGGTTCCCAAACCTAAAGTACGTTCTTATATGGCTACCAAGACAAAGCTCGTTGCTTTATCACGGACTGCCAAATTTTACAGATTGCATATTTATTATTGAATTTTCGACCCGTGCTCTTTAGCATGAAAATCGATGCTGCTGACCTGAAGACGTAACTGAGGGAGCTGGAAGCACGCTAAGGAGATGAAACGTTGGAATCAACAAAGATCTTGCTTTTCATGCCAAAGAATGTGCAGGACCTCTGAGACGCATAAAGTTTACCAATACGTCATTTTGTTTCACTGAAATGTCTAGTGTTGCTTACTCACCATTTGTTGCCATTAATGCAGGCAACATAACGACCAGAAACCAGTTCGGCCAATTTTAAATGTGGTTTGAAGCAACGGAATATTTTGGCTACAAAGTTGATGGTGTCTTTAGAAACTGTGACGGAAATCGAATTGGTATCAACCGGCACTAACTGGTGATGATCTCTTGAGCCTGCTATTATTCTGCAAACCCTCCACCTTTCTTCTTGCTTGATCCTGTTTTCCTGAATTTATTCGTAGCAGGTCCTAGTGGCTAATGACTTCCCTTCAAGTACTCAGCGTCCTGTGCATCTCAATTCGACTGCGATATTAAGTAATTTATTCACCGTAAGAAGCTTTTTACTTTGCTGGTTCGAGGCCGTTTTATTAATAATGTTCCATCCCTAAGTTTTTTGACAGATTTCAAATCTCCAAGTAAAAAACCTAGAAAAATCTTTTTATAAGGAGGGAAGACACTTTCGTTAGTGTCTCACCTTCCTTAGTTCACCTCATGACTAAATAGCGCTTGGAGGCGCAAAACACAGCACCTCCCCCGCACGTATCTGGGCTGGATCTTTTCGGTTTTGGCGGTGAGGGATTCTCAGCCATACCAAAATAAAAATTCATCCCTTGGGCTCCCCACCCATCACACATAGTATACCGTGGCCGTTTATGTTCCTTCGTTAACGAAATTACAACGAATTTAAGTAAAATCAAATAATGATGCCATAAGAATACTCAAGGAGTCGTCCGGGGCCGCTAATACACTGGTGTAAAATCAAATTTGACGTAAAATCGAAATTCTACCATATAATAGTCTTACATTACAGTGAGTCCCCTAAACCATTGCGAGCGTTGGCGCGACCCAGGCCATCTTCCGTGGCCGTGTATGTTTCCTTCGGTGAAATTACAAATTGACAATGTCTAATTCTTCAAGAAAGAGGTAGCATGTCGTGGTATTTGTGGATTACTTAAAAGGCATCGTAGGGAAAGTTAATGGCCAATTTACTGGCACAGTTATCACTAAGTGCGCGAAAATAACAAACAACGCCAAGTTGTTGTACTAGTTCAAAATCGGATAGCAGGAGTGAACTTCAGCAGCGAATCACAATTTGATTAACATGGTTACAACGCCTTGATTGTCAGAGGGAACCAAAAATGTAAAAATATTTGTACAAACAAACAAAACGTAAGCACGCCATTGCGAGCCAAAAAAGGAGGCAATTAGCAAAGGCAGCATCATATTCAGGAATATCACATTTGAGGTGGTTTGTGACCTGGCTAAATTGCTTCGAGAGGGAGCTAAGGGGGCCATTCAATAATTACGCCGAGCGTGACAGGTGGGGAGGACTCTTCTTACTGTCTCACGAAGGGGGGTATGGGGATCGAAGGGGATCTTACGTAAGATTTTGTATACAAGTGTGATCGTACTTGCATCACCGTTTTAATAATCATCGTCTCGTATCTTTAGAACTGCAAGCACGTATTTAATAAGAGCTAGTGTGCTCCAGCTACCACTCGACGTGAGTCTCGGAAGTTAAATAAAAACGCGAGGTAAAATCTTCCGAACAACATAGCCTGGGATTCCTTGTGATGAGCGGAATACATGGTGATAATTAACTTTAACATTAATAGGCAAATATCACATACAAAAGAGATACATCGTAAGACTGATTCACAACTAAATAACTAAGACACAACTGAATGTTCAACGAATTAACGGGGCTTATTCTATGCACGTCAGCGACGGACATTAGTTCTAGTTGGTGAAATAAAGGGCGGGAAAGACTTCCCGATAAACGTAATGGTAGAAAAATAACGAGAATTTCCTATCCCAGTTTCTACCTGATTGTTACGAAATTACCCTGACTTTTCCATAAATTCAAAATTCCTTGACAATTCCAAGTTTTCCCTGACGATCGCCACCCTGACATCTGGCCACAGAACTGTCCAGACGCATCCCTTGCTAGACTGGGGGCTAGTTATCGGGGTTGTTCCCCATCCTTTTAGTCGCCTTTTACGACAAGCAGGGATACTGCGGGAGTATTCTCAATCCCCCTACCCGCAGGGGAGGGCAAGGAGGCCTTAGCCCTGGGTTTACACTTGGGAGAGGGCGCAACCCCCACCCCTTTGCACACTGGAGGGAAGGGTACTCCAAAAAATAGGACCGGATCTCTAGCGGTCTGGGCATTTAAACTCTCCACAACGAGGAGCAGTACAGCATCGTAGTCAAATCTCCTTCAACTCGAGGCAGAAAAAGTTTCCCTACGATGTGATTTTTTTGTTGACAGCTGTACAATGATACTAAACCAATTGTAAGTTTCAGCTCCTGCTGGAGAGGACGGGGCCTTTCGCGCGCTTCTTCAAGAACAAGGGTTTGAATTGGTGTGTTGGATATAGACTTGATTTCCCTCCCAACCCCGTAGCCTGGGTTCGAATCTCGGCTGAGGCATACCAGTACCGACCTGGGTGTGGAGAGCACTTCGAGTTCAGCACTCCATCCGTCGGATGGAACATCAAGCCGCAGATCCCACTGGAGCCTTTAGCCAAGAGAAGACGAATGCCCCCTTTGGATTTCACTCCACCCTCCCTCAATTCTCTAAAAAATCCCTATTCGTTTCAAAATATCCACCTAGCTTAAATGATGCAAATGACCTCAGCTTTCGGTCACTTCTCCTGAATTACTACCACTACTTCGAGAAGGGCTGGATTTGTACCTACCAATTGTGAGTCGTTTTTACTCCTGCCTAGCAACTGGTGTGTTTTGAAAGCTTGGAGGATCAATAAAACAGTTCACACGTAAGTCCAGAACTATGAACTTAGGCTGACTCCTTATGGGGGATGTCTGTAGATGATTGAAGATAGCTTGTAGAAGATAGTTGACAGGTAAATATGAAATGGGCCTTTAAAAGACTATCCCTAGCACCAGTATCAACATGAGTAACATAGTGGAGTCCATGAGTACAGGGTTCCCCTACCTTGCCAGCTGGATTGAAGGAATGTTGGAATATGGAATACACAGACTGGAAGCATTTCTAGATGTTGAAGAGGCTTTTAACATCATATTCCTCTCCACTGGACCTCACGGAGGCCCAGGCATTGTAAATGCATTTCCTCAAACCATAAACAAAGAAAACACTCCTCTACTGTATGGAAGACAAGAATGAACAAGAAACTGCTAAGTACAAACAACCACTTACAAAGAATGGCCAGTATGGGCACCACAAGGGCAATGAGAATGAACCCAATTATGGCTCTCAAAATCCTCCTGAATGTAGTCTCCCTTTATATGAAAGCCGAGATTCAGGTAAGGAGTGTAGCCCACCATTTTAAATTTATAGGACATTGGTATCACAGGGTACACATCTCTGCGTACACACAAACTTGGAAGGAATTAACAAAGTCAAGCCCCAACTCTGAGATGGACTCAAGATGGGATAATTGCAAGGTTCAAACTATCACTCTTACTTTTCAAAACCAACTTTATGAACGGAGAACACTGAGTTGGGGAAGGAGGGGATACATTTTTATGGGGCCAATTCATGGTATACAGATGGCTCCAAAGAAGGGAAGAGGGGAGCGGGGATCTACAGTTGTAGTGTACCAAGAAAGCTTTCAGTCCTTTCATGAAAACATGGTACTGTGTTCTAGGTAGACGTTTACACCCTTCTGGCCTACGCTCTTGCCATTAAAGGACCGAGGACCGTATAACAGACCAATCCACAAATGTACTGATTAAGAGCTTTATAAGTTCTAACATCACCATGGTAAAAATCACAGTAGTAGAATGAGAAACTCAATGCAATAGGCAGATGTGGAAGTGTAAGTGTAATTTATATTGACTTACTAATGACAGGCTCATAAAAGGTTGAGAAGGCACCTGGTAAGACACAGGAAGTGTGAAACAGTTCCTGTTTATTCATACCATTGATAATTGTGCTGCTACATCTTATCTTACAAATTAGTTAATTCTCAGAATATTTTATGCACGTTTCAAGAGAAATTTCATTTTACATTAACAGACATTATCATCACAAATATGTTCTCAACATGAGATTCATGATGCTATTTATTACACTTCCATGAAAGACTCAAGAGTTAACCACCATTCCTCAGTTTAAAAGCTTCCAAAATCACATTTCATATTTTTCCATATTACCTCAACACAAATAAGTTCGCCCATTTGGGACACTGTGTCATTTAATTTATAGACAATTATTGTTCAAAACATCTCATAATGGACAGATGAAATATCCAACAAAACAGTAACTCATTTGGCAATACTAAAATGAGGCGACTAGAGGCCCACCAGTCACCATCTTCCTTTCCTAACATGTGTGCATTCTCTCTCTAACCTTTTCAAGCTATTTAAAAATTCCAAAACCTAACTTAAACCCTTCTCCCCTACCCATCTCTGGACATACAAGTTCATCCGAAGCACATATGTCAAAATATCCCATTCACATTCCCTAAGTTGAACAAATCCTCTCTTCAAAGAAAGTAGGTTGACCACTTGTCTTGTTATTGCTAGAATGAAGTCATACTAATTGGAGGAGTCATTAAAAATGTATATACATGAAACAAAAAAATATTAATAGCTGAGAAAATGACAGAAAAATGCAGAGGGAAGGAATAAATAAAAATAAATAGTAAAAAAACATTATTGCATTGGTAGGGATGAGAAAATGTTACTCTAATATCTGGCACCATCTCAGACAGAGCCATGCATCCTTTCCAATTAAAACTTGATCCATTCAGATTCATTTGATCAGCATGAGGGAACGAGTGAGGGGTGGATAGCCCCTCCAGGAGCATCAACACATCTTGTTCAACTGCATTGGAGAGGAGGTTTGGGAGGGGTTTGAGGCCATTCCCACAGTAGCCTTTACTCGAGGAGAGGAGGGAGGGCCTGGTCCTGGAGGCCTTAGTGGGCCCAGGACTGATGGAGCTGAGGACAAGTGAGTCAGTGGAAGAGTTGTCACATGCTGAAGAGGAGGTGAGCAGTTGGCAGCCTCTCCACCAGTGTTCACCACCAGCAAGGCCCCATCCCCAGTTGAATGCATGATGGGGGATGTTTCAGAGGGAGCACTGCTCTCTGGGGGGGTAGAAGGGGGTGGAGGTGGTTGGATTCCACCCTCCCCTCGCCGGCAGCGAAGGCGACAGTCCTGGATGAAGTTGGCAATGGAGCGGTAGTACCCAGGGCAGCTCCAGGTGTCATTGTGCCCTCCTGACCCAAACTGCAACAGCTGCTTCTGTGAGACTGAGGGTGGGACTAGGGAGTGCAGGTCACACATCATGCGAGGGGGCACCAGGGTGTCCGCCAGCCCAGACACAAAGAGAACTGAAGACACACCTAACCTCTGGATCTTTGCCTGAGAGAGGAACTGAAATGAAAGTGGAAAGGAAATCACTTTCATCAATTTTTGCTGTGAGAGGTGACTGAGAGTTGAGGTAATTTACATCACGGAGAATAGGAGGGTTCTAAAAAAGAAGTAGAAACGAAGGAAGTGAGGAGAAAAATACAGCATTGACATTACCGTACCCTTAATAAAAGATGGTAAGAGTCCTTCACAGAGTGTGTACACTCGAGTAGTAGTAGTATTATCATTTAAAGGGTGCGTCGACGCATGGTCATTTTGCACCTCTGCTTATATTAAACGAAAAGTTGCGTAAGAAGAAAAAAAAAATAAAAAAAAACAAAAAAAATAATGATCCAATCTGAATCAACATATTCCTTGTAACCTCATGTATTCTGAGATTTATAGTCGTTGAAAGAGCCCGCTTTCTTTTAGAAACAATTTTACCTTATCAATGTTGACAGGGTCATCACATAAAATGTCGGAGAGATCTCCTTCAATTTCGTGTTTTCTCTGCATAACCTCATATGTGCGACATTCTGTAAGGAGATGTCGTATGGATATGGGAGATGTCGTATGGATATGGGAGAGTCGCATTCATTGCATATAGGCTGTTCTTTGTTATTAGAGAATAGAAAAGAGTGGGTAAGGGCACTATGACCTATACACAAGTGTGTACACTCGATTATATCATTCACCGCTATCACAAATAGCATCATGCTTAGAATGAAGTCTTGATGAACTCCGTTGTCTTGTTGGCAGGATTTCGAGACTTCTACTGAATATTAATTTAAAAACATGGTCTGACAAAAAATTTTTTATGAAATTTGGTAGATTATCTTTGAAGCCCCTATTATGTAGTGGAGGATTTTCAGGCACCAGACCCTGTCAGACAATTGCACTTTGTAGTTAGTCGATGAGCTGTGAGGCCATCCCAGGTTTGATCTCATCAACATCGAGAAGATCGTAGTTGCTGATGACTCACTGGCATGTATTAAGGGTGTGGTGCACATCAACCTTGTTGGAATGTTGTTCAATATTTCCATTGCCAGTACCTTTACACTTTGTTCAGATGATGAGTCAATGAATAACGTTCCATTCCTCAGTTTCTTAGCTGATCACAGCTCTCCAGGTACCGATGATGACAACAATCTCCTTATAAGTAAAGGAGGCACCTTCGTAATGGTCTCTCCCTTTTGGCAGCCCATTATCAAAAATCTGTGTTCTTTCCAAACACATTATCTCCTACACCCATATGTGGGCAGGTTCCTTTTGCTTGGTGGATGGTTGCTATGATCCATTCCAAACTTCATTTCAACCCCTCGACTTTCCACCCACCATGGAGCCAAACATGCCACACTGCAAGCTGGTATGGTCCCCAGGGCTACTTGAGGGTGTATAGCACCCTAGAGGTGGTTTTCTGTTTCAGGTTGGATCTTTGATGAACAGTCCCACCAAACCCACACATCCCTGACCACCCTACGCAGACCCCCACCTACCTGGCACTCACCACATCTATATTGAAATTCATCCACTTAGAAAGTCCATAATTTCCATGGAAAACATGACATAAAAATGAAATATTAATATTTTACCAAAACAGCAAATGCATTCAAGTAGCTCACCTTATTTTTGTAGCAACAGAGTGGCAAATAGTTTAGAACCCTCCAGCCCAGAAGAACTGCTGCCATATCTGGAATGCTGGTGAAGGTGTTCTCTAGAATGAGGCACCAAATTTTCGATGCATACTCTGGGTGTGATGCTAAATCAATGGCCACAGCTCCACCTGCATACCAGAAGAAGACATAATAAGCACTAATAAAAATGCCCACAGAACCGTGGCAGAGAGTACACAACAGATGTCTAAAATGAAGGAAAATGTAGGAACAACAGTGAATGCAATAATTCAGCTCAATAAACTATTTGTTTTAATCTCATTCTTGAAAAATCAGGAACAAATTAAGATTTAGAAACAAAGACATCACTACTATAGTTGAGCAATATATGTTTATGTTTCTAATGAATCCTTCATAGTACAGTAGAAGCTCCATATCATGTTAGCTCTCCGAAGCTGAAAAACCACTCACTATACTGAACTCTCGTTATTACTGAAGATGTTTCAATAATCTACAGCCAGTTCCTGTGACTTTAAATCTAGTTTAAACAAGATTATGGGAGTTTTGAGAGAATGGCCAGCAGATTCCATTTAGACATATTACAAATGGTATTTTCGCACATTTCATCAACCTGTGGTATTAGAGGTGGTATTGTGTTATTTACTGTTAATGGCATTAAATTTAAGTTACATATACATATGTAATTACTTGGTACACACAGAAAAAGATTCATGATATTAAATAAATTCATTATAGGACTAGTCATCTACGTAATTGATACAATGTAAGAACTCCTGTCAGAAAATATTGATTTAGTATGAAATTGATATGATGAAGAATGAAAATGCTTTCTTGACCAGAAATGATGAAATGTGAAAAATGCCAGAACTATTAAACGTGACCGAAAACTGGAATCATTTTTACGGAGGATTCAACAGTTATAACAATGATGGATTACTAAAATATAAAACTTACTGAAACTTGCATTATCGTATTCAAGTCACCTTGGATCAAAAATAATTATCTTATTTATAAATTATGAAGTTGAACAACAGTTTGCATTATGTGAATGGCAAGGCAGTTCAGATACTCCAGTATCGTGAAGTTACCCTAATATAGTATGGAATATAGAATTTATCTTGTTTGAAAATGGACAGGCGAGGCTAATAAACCAACATTTTCAATTGAGGACAAAATAAAAATTTGAGGGCAAGTTTATTATCATCTTGGAATCTGCATTGATCTAACAAAGCATCTCAGATTGCCAGTCTTGACACTGAATACCAAAGTGAAAAATTGTGATGATGTAAAACATGCAAACCAGTGCAGACATTTGTCAAAAAAGAGAAAATATGTAAAGAACGCCTGGTGTGAAGAATTAGAAAGATTGCTGAAAAAGTGGTTTTTAGGTGCAAGATCATGAAATGTCCCTGTGAATGGCATCATCTTACGATAAAAAAGTGTTCCAATCCACCACAATTGGGAATCCAAGATTTCATAGCATCAAATGTTTGGTTGGATGGATTAAAATACAGGCACAATCTTGTATACAAGGGTGTGAATGGTGAAAGTAAAGGTGTTGACAATGAGACAGTGACTCAGTGGAAGGTATCTGAACTGAATTGACTTTTGGGAGGTTATAGCCCACAAGATCATTTCATTGCAGATGAGACTTGATTATTCTTTAATGCGCTGCCAGCAAAAATACTGTGCTTCAGAATGGAACAATGACATGATGGGGCGCTTAGTAAACAAAGACTTACTGTCCTATTAATCACAAATGCAGATGGAAGTGAGAAACTTCAGCTGCTAGAGTGATTGGCAAATCAATGAGTCCTAGGTGTTTCAAGCATGTGAAACATTTTACCACAAGATACACTGAAAATACCAAACCACGGATTTGACTGTCCACCAGACAGGCTCAGACAGACAATTTACACTTGACGATTGGGTGGAAAAATTTGTTTTCATTTTAATGCAAATGGTGGTCATCATGAGCACAAGCTTGCGCTGTATATGTATCAATCGTAATATAGAACAACACCTGTGAAAGCAACTTGTTGTTCTACTTGTTATGAATTTATTTTATACGTGAATCATAGGGTAAAATATGGTCCCTAGAGCATTCCTTGCTATTTCGAGCTTCTCGTTATATGCCGTACTCGTTACATGGGGCTTCCACTGCAGCTATTTGGGGGAGGTGACCCATCAACTACAGTCACTTGCACCTTTAGGATATGAGGGTAACTGGCTATTGATAGGATTTTTCAAGGAGTGACCATCAGCGATTCTTCACCATGTCAACAAATTTTTTTTTTGGCTTTGTATGAAAATAGCACGGTTTTTGGTGCTCAGAAAACAGAAACTTGAAAAACCAAAAATTATAAAATATTTTTATAACTTAATAAAATATTTTTGAGCCAAAACCATTTTTGCAATCCCAAATATAAACATAGAAGAAACAGATAAGTAAAAAAATAACCTTAAAAACTGTAACTCATTCCTTAAAAAGTATAAAAATTGTTGTGGGCTACAACTGTAGCCCACGCGGGTGTCAACGTCTCAATTACTCATGTGAGTACTGCAGGGTTAAGGATAAGCAGCACTCTTTTGCTCAGTGTGTGATGTACTCTTTTGATCGCACAAGATGTGCTTGACCTTCGGCATAGAGGTCCGACCGGAGGAAAGGTAATCCATCACACACTGAAATCTCAACACCTGTTGTCTGGCCAGTATGATTTTGACATTAAGCTCTTTGAGCCTATTTGCTGCTTTTGTTTCCCAAGTGGCAAACACCTGGGGAGAGGCCGACAGTTGGCGGCAGTCAATTTCCCAGAGGCTGGACGTTTCCATCAATATCATATCTACGATGCCATTCAACTGGCACAGCTGTTGGTCCCACAGAGAAATTTTGTGATGGAAAGTAGATCAGAGTCGGCCTTCGGCTCGTCTCTCTTCACCCAAAGATTGGCAGGAACCACAGCAGTAGGAGGTTCATCTGCCTTTGTAGGAGATAGAGCCTTGGCCGGTGGTGTACTACTCTGACCTTGCGGTTGGTGTGTCGTTTTCTTGCGCAGTTGATGGGCGCAGTCGTGCAGATTCTGCTGCGACAGATGGTTATATTCAGGATGCATCTCACACCACAAAGAGTGCATCCTTGCCATGAATCCCCTGCGACTTGGCTCACTGGCAGCATGGCAAGATAGAAGGCCTCCCCTCAGGGTCTCCATCCCTATTATTATTATATTATGTTACAATTAGTAACTTCCTCCTCTGAGTCCCGGCTAGCATCAGTCAGGTTTCGTTGCCATCCTAATTGCCGGAGACTCGAGAGGGGTCGTGCCTATGAGCATCCGCCACCGGTACCCAGTATTGGGGTCATGCACACGAAGGAGGTGGGGGGACCTGAGAAGGACAGCCTTCTGCATTGCACTTGCAAGTGCATCCGCTCCCGCCCTGCATGCTGGGATGCACTTGAGATTTTCAACCAGTGAGCTCTTGACACCACCTGGTTATGTTCAGGATACATCTCACACCACAAAGAGTGCATCCTCACCATATATCCTCAGGGACTTGGCTCACTGGCAGCATGGCAAGCTAGAAGGTCTCCCCTCAGGGTCTCCCTCCACTCTATGCAAGCTCCCATTTTAGATGTCGTTTCTTTGCCACACCCAACTTTACTAGGGCCCTCATCTGAGAAGGGCCGGTTGTGGGTGGCATTACAAGAATTCTTAGGTACCCAGTTATTCCACGAGTGGGGAGGTTAACCCCATAAGCAGACGGCCACCATTAGCCAGCAGAAGCCATTACCAGGGATGCCACCAGGTGGTCGGTTTTTGACCCCTTATATTATTACTAGGGACATGACATTTTTGCGGCAGGATTCACAAAATAAGCAACTTTCGGGTTTTATCACGAAATTAACCGTATCTTCTTTGAAACGCGATTTTTTTAAAGAAATTTGAGATATTTTGCAAATGTCATATTTTTGTAGCATGAAATATTTTCTTGCTTATTACAATTTCTGTACAATCATCATTCAATTACAATTGTTTTACTTTTTGGGGCCTAATCTGTAACTTGGGAGTGCTATGTACCGCCAGCGGTGTTTTCCGCCTACAAATAAGGCATGTTGCAATTCTGTAAACACCGCCGCGTTATATTACGCCAATTTCTGTTAAATAACGCTATTGCGACGTCGGAGAACAGTATGAGAAATTCTAAGGGCAAATACCAAAACGTTTTTTTAAATTTTAAAAGCTCTATTAATTGGCAGGAATATATTGGTTTTGCCCATATTTTTTTATTTATTCTTAATTTATATTTATTTGCATTAAAAAAATATTTAATTAAATTTTAATTTTGTGGAAGTTAACCCGCCGTGACTCGTGCAGGGTGTCCCAGGCACCCCAGCGTCTTGTTCTGGGTAGGGTACGTTTCAGGTCAAGTTTTATGGTCCCGTCTTCTCAGTACCTGGTTTTAGGGATGTTTTCGAGCTCTCCTTCAAAAATGATTAGTTTCTTTCAGTTCTCCGCCGAGATCTGACGCTTTTGTGAAGACAGTGCGCATCTCTTCGGAGCGAAATTTTCGAGTGTTGGTTTCATGCTTACGTACATGCCGCAAATGTATTAGCGTTTTCCGTTTTTTGTCTTCATTGCATCCTCTACAGAATACTGTCGCAATGAATATATCTTTCTTTTATTTGGTAAGTCTTTTTACTTAACCCATTCAATGCGGATGACAGCCAGGGCTGTCATGCCCTTGGGATCCTTTTGAATGGTTATAACGGAACTACGCGTGGCCGTTTTGGGGTGCTTTCTTTTCTCCGCTCTGCAGTTGGGTTCTGGCCGTCCTGTAGTGTGCTTCGTTTCTGGTTTCAGCGAATTTTAGCTTTTCTGCAGTTTTTCGCGTTTTTACGATTTTTTTGAGTTTTTGCTACTTTTTCGCTGTAGTTCCAGTGTGATATTTTCCGATGTACGTTGTTTTTTTGTGTGTTACTAGTGACTTCTAAACTACTACTGGCATTCGAGTTTCATCAATTGATTTTCAGTGTAGCATTTTATTCTTCGTCAGTATTTTGGTGTTTAATGATGAGGTTAATGTCGGGAGACGGAGAGGAATGCGGAGTGCATATTGTTGAATTACCAATCTCTTAGAGGGAGGATAACGTACTGGAAGCCATTGGATAGGGAGGAGTTTAATGTTTGGTTGGGCCTGCTCTTCCACATGGGGACAATCAGAACAAACCGGATGTCCGATTATTGAAAAACATCGATATTTTTCAATTTTAAATATTCCGGGATTCGATGCCGAGGGAGTGTTTCCTAGGGGTATTGCAAGCACTGCACTTTGCTAAAAATCCTGATGAGAATGATCCTGCTCCCAGAGATCGTGTATATAAAATAAGATCCCTTCTACATCTACATCTACATAATACCCTGCAAGCCACCATATAGGTGTGTGGCAGGGGACTAAACTATACTTCTAAACTGCTTCCAGGAGGCGATGGAGGAAGGGAATTGTGCATTGACGAGTCGATGCTACTCTGGAGAGGCCGCTTGGGTACCTTCAAGGTAAAAAACACAAGCATGGCATAAAAATGTATATGCTTTGTGAACCTGCAGGGTTAGTCCACCGCTTGATTATTTACGCGAGCTCCGGAGATGATGAGTGGGGTGGACGAGGACATGGAGATCAAGTTGTGCATAAACGTTTAGAGAACTTTTAGCGTAATGGAAACAGTGTTTATCTGAACAATTATTATAACAATGTACGTTTAACTAGGGATCTGCTTTCAAGTGAAACGTACTGCACAGGAACCCTGCGAGCGAACAGGAAAGAAAATGTAAAAGGGGTTTTCGGCCGAAAATTGCCAAAGGGAGAGGTCATTACTCGCTGGAATAAGTATGGAATTTGAGTCTTTCGATGGAAAGAGAAGACAGACGTTGCCATGATTTTCTTTATTTGGAAGCAACTTTGTACCAAATTCACGACCAGGCAGAGGAGAAGCCGTAGCTACTTAGAATAAGTTTAGGGGAGGGGGAGGGGGTTGATCATTGCGACCAGCTGTTGTCGTACTACACCTGTGAGCACAAAACGCTCAGGTGGTATAAGAAGGTAGGAATCCACATATTTCAGATTATGCTGGTGAACAGCTATATGCTTTATAACAAATATAGCGGGAATAAAAAGAGCCTTTATGCTTTTAGGTTTGAGTTAATTGAGTCCTTACTTTCCAGTAGGACAAAGGCTTTGATTGCTTTTCCGCAACCAAAAAGGGGTCTCGCCCACTTTCCCGCTATGACAGCTGTTGGGGAGAAAGGGAAAAATAGCAGGAGAGATGCAGAGTATGTAACACTAAGGGAGTACGGAAATCTGTGGTGTACATTTGTCCTAACTCTGAGGGCGAGCCGTGACTTTGCTTGCGCCCTTGCTTACAGGAATTTCATACAAATATTTTAGTTTTCGTGAAAATCTATTCTCGTAGGATTTTTGTTTGCATAATTGTGGATTCCAATATAATAAATTTTATAAGGTATTAAGTTTAGATTCATTCTTTAGTCTTTAAATATGGTGTTTTCGTTATTATAATATTTAATAATTCATGATTTTCAAGGTTTTCTGTAAAGACATTTTTCCTGTAGCAAATATTGTAATTCATTTAATTATTGGTGACATCTCTTTTATCATTGCTGTTATAGACTTATTTTTCAGAATATATTTTTTATTTTTTTATTGTGTACCATTGCATTATTCAAAACTGCTGTTTGAATGAGTGTGTAAATGTATGTATACATACATTTGTGAGATCTTATGTTTGGAAGAATACTGTACTGCATCGAGCATTTTTGTATACTATGATAAAATATAGTTTATCCAATGCACATCGGATTGATTTATTATTATTGTAAGTAATGCAATTATTTATCCAATGTTTAAAATCACTAGTAAGTCAAAGTAGCTCCCTGAGTTCGTTACAGTTCCGTATTTCTGAAGTGTATACGCGAGCTTAAAATTCAGAGAACTGGGTGTTCTAAATGGGTAAAAAAAGGAAGTGAACAATGAAATTGAGGAAAAGAGATAGAAGGAACAGAAATTTGGATGGTCAGGGGTTAGAAAAGGAACCACTAGAGGAGAGGAAAGAAAGTTGTGGCTTGGCAGGGGTTGGGGAAAAGGAAGCGACAAGTGAAACCCGAAGGGGGGAGAGGCAGGGGATAGGACAACAGAAAGGGTACAATAGACCGAGGCACTCAGCGGCTCATAAACATTTTTACCGAGGACGGGTTTTTCCAAGGATACTAATAGAATCAGTGGGGTTTTCATAGAGACAATTGCAGAATGTCTACCATGACGAATTCTCAGGCATGCTACGAGCGGGCGACACCCAGCGGACGAGTGATATCATGGGATTCCAAAATAATTTGGCGTGATCGCTAATTATATTATGGTGAATTCGAACCAAAGAGTATATGCAGTTAGGCTAGCGTGTATAACTATAGTGATAGTGCTGCTGCCTGAGCTACGATCAATATAATTTTATAGTTGTTAGTGGCTTTCATGGAGGCAAAATCTTTGAAGCGCCTAGAGATATGGGGTTTTTTCTTGTACATTAGGGAAGGAAAATTTAAGGAGTACAAGGAGAAGGAAAATTTAAAACACTACTGAGTACGAATTACGAATAGAGAACACATTTTATCTTCATATAACTCAACTCAAAGCCGAAATATTTACAGCAAAAAAATGCGATCAAGATAAGTGCAATTTACATGCATTCTTACAGAACAAAAATTAAATTTAAAATATAAGCTGACAAATACCTGTGTGAAAACTTCTTTGCTTAGAAAAACGCAACCATTAACCTCTTATTGAACTTAACCAAGACAGTAATTTTAAGTTTTTCTCTAAAATTTCGCAAAAGAAACGAATCACCGCATCAGTTGTGCGGGTTGCATAAGTCAGGAAACTTCGCCAGGAGCGGATGACATTCCTGAATGTCATAAAAAAAATTTTTAAAAAAGAGATGAAAAAAGGCAAGTACACGTTATTTGTATGTATGTTATGCTTAAATTAGGCAAACTAAATAGTATAAGGCAAAAAAACATATTCCGACACCGGCAAAGGTACCATCTTATGGTGCCGCATTGAAAGGGTTAACATTATAAAATTTTTCTTATTTTGACAATCGGTGATTCATTATTATTCAGATTCCTACTACTTCATTACGTTTTATAAATTTTCAATGTTTATTTCACCATTATTTATCGTTTTTTCATTATTACAAAAGAAACTATGCAAAATAATTATGTTATTTTACCATTTTAGGGAAAAATTTCATCCCACAGTTTTCTAATTTTTCTATTTGAAGTTGTTGCTGGTGAGAAGTCTTTGAATTCCACAAGTCGAGGTAGGTTAGGGTTCACGTTATTTCTACTTTCTGATAAATGAGAAATTGAAATTTTGGGAACCACAAAAAATCTTTCGGAAACTTACATAAACTATATTTACCCTTAGATGATCTATTTACGATCAGAGAGGGACATAGAAACTGCCCTTCTGCTTTCCAGTGGACTATCTGATGAAGAAGAATTTGACTCAGACAGCGAATTCTCTTCAGCTTCAGCACAGGAATCGGAGCACGACACATGCAGCGATCAGGACATCAGTGATTCAGAGACTGAGTATACAACTGTGACAAAGGATAATTTTTTGATGGGTAAAGACCGTGTGACAAAATGGAGTACTTCTGAGCCACGACGTAATGTTCGAACACCAATCCATAACATTGTATCTCAGGCAGCTGGCTTCAAGGGGAATAAGAATGATATAAAATCTCTGCTAGATTGTTTTGACATTATTTTTGATGAAAACATCTTTCATATAATTGTAAATAGTACAAATATCAAACTTTCAGAAAAAGTGCAGAATTATTCTCGAGAAAGAGATGCTAAGCCAACAGACGAATCTGAAATCAGATGTCTCATTGGTCTGCTTTTTTATTTAGGGGCAAACAAATCAGGTCGCCAGAACTTGAAAGATATGTGGGATCAAGATGGTTTGGGTGTGGAGATATTTAGGGCATCAATGAATTACCAGAGATTTAAATTGTTGCTTCAATGTCTAAGATTTGATGACGTCAAAGACAGAGAAAACAGGGGAAAAACTGATAAATTGGCTCCGATACGAGAGGTATTTGAGATGTTTATTCGTACATTTCAAGAGTTGTACTACATCGGTGAGTTTTCTACAGTAGATGAACAATTAATTCCTTTTCGGGGTAGATGTTCTTTCTGCCAATATTTGCCGAATAAACCAGCAAAGTACGGAATAAAAATATTTGCTCTTGTAGATGCTACTGTGTATTACACGCAAAACATGGAGGTTTATCTAGGAATTCAGCCAGATGGTCCTTTTAGAGTAGACAACAGCCCAAAGGAAGTTGTGAAAAGGATTGTCAGTCCAATTTTGGGATCCGGGAGGAACGTTACAGCTGACAATTGGTTCATGAGTGTGCCACTTTTGGAAGACTTACTTCAAAGAAAATTGACTATGGTGGGGACCATTAGGAAGAATAAGGCAGAGCTACCCCCTGAAATTGTTGATGTAAAAAATAGAGATGAGTACAGTAGCATCTTTATCTTCAGGAAAAATATGACTCTTGTGTCATATGTTCCTAAAAAGAAGAAGAACGTTCTAATGATTTCAAGTATGCACAGTGAAATAAGCATAGATCCGACCACCGCTGATAAGCAAAAACCGGAAATGATATCATTTTACAACTCAACAAAAGGTGGTGTTGACACGGTAGATGAAATGTGCGCTACCTATAGTGTTGCCAGAAATACAAGGAGATGGCCTGTGGTGGTTTTTTACCATTTGTTGAATACATTAGGCATCAATGCGTTCGTTATTTTTAGGAGCATATATCCTGAAATGAAGACAAATAGGAGAACATTCCTCCGAGAAATTGCCAAAGGCTTAACAAAACCTTCTATTGTCAAGAGAGGTTCACAAAAAAATTTGCCTAAGGAATTTAGGAAAACATTGGAGAAATACGGAGAGCCATCAACATCAGAGCCACAGGAAAAGCAGAGAAGAGGAAGTGGAAGGTGTGTAATTTGCCCCAGAGCCAAAGACATAAAAACTAAATTATTTTGTGAAATTTGTGAAAGGAATATGTGTGCATCGCACATGTTGAAAGTATGTAATGAGTGCTTTGAAAATATTAAAAAATAGTTGTGAAGGAATTTGTGCAAATCATTATTTTCATGTCCTTCATCAGTCCTTTCCCAATGTCAACTGATGCTATACCTGCTACAACTCGTTAATATTCTCGTCTTATTTGAGAAATAATATCATCTGAAGTTGATCCAAAGGAAACTATCCCTAAGGAAAATATGAATCTTGGTAAATAATTACGAGGATTTCTCAGGAAAATTTTAGTGATAACTAACGTGATGTCTGCATACACAAAGTAACGAAGAAAAGTCTTGTTTAGAGAAGCCAAAATTCATATTGAATTACCGAAATGGAGGAAACTTCTCCTTTTCTTGGTACCAGTGACCGCCAGAACAAAAGAATTTATTGCAGGGTAAACCTCTCAGCAAAGAGAGCAGGGAAGTCCTTTACCCAAGTCCTTTCCGGCCTTTGCCCAAAACATTTCCAAAATCCAAATGACCCTGACTCGGCTGCGTGTGAGGGAAAGAGTATCTTTCTTCTCAACTCTCTCCGCGGGAGAGTGGTGCAAATCTCTCTATACATCCCCCCTCCGTCTTCCGCCACTTCGTTTGTGAAACCTTTTTATTGCTTCCGGTCTTGGGTGCGTAGAGGGGTTTTCACCCTCCTTGCTATGGTATTTGCCAGACTTTCCCTGTCCTCCCCCAAGCCTGGCGCGTGTCATGACGAAAGACCGAGATGGTCGGTATCTACATCACATACGAGGGAGGAATCAATGGCGTGAGAAATAAACAACGGAGGGAGTAGTTCAGATTTTTCGATCGCTATTAGGTCTATGCTTGATTTCCAAAAAGATGCAGCTTTTCCCAGGCAACTTTGGCATTTATTACCTATAAGATTATTCAGAATTATCCCACTTGAAAAAGCCAGTCATTAAAATAAAGTTTCTTCAAACACATTTCTAATAATCATTATTCCTAACTTAGGATGATATTTGATCGTTTTATTAGATGTAAAAAAAACCCTAATCATCAAGATTCATTCATTTCAATAAACTTTAAAGCAGGGAAATCGCGAGTCTCAAAGCCGTATGTTCCATCAAATAATCATAAATTGATTCCTAAATGTTTATGGAATGCAAAAGTTACCCAATTATTAATCAGAGTAATAATTTTCTGGTCATATGTGTTAAGGTATTTTATGCTCTAGAAGATCGTTTATGGTGTTATAGCCACCATAAAGAGATAATAATGAAATGAAGTAACTTTCCAATTATTTATCCAGGTAATTTGTAAAGTTAAATGAAGGAAATAATTATTGTTTTGATTAGATTACAGTCATTATGTAGAAATTTTTACTAATTATATCAATGACCGATTCTTATGTATTTCAAATCCTTATGAAAATTCACAAAAGTACACTAAGTTTACTATTATTCACGTCTAACTAACAAATATTAGCAACAGTTACGAAAGTGTTTAAAAAGAGCAGAAATTGTAGCAAAATAGGACTCCATAATTGAAGAAAGCGAAAAAAACGTGTGGGGTGTCAGAAACACCCCACGCGAGCTCTCACGTTCGTAAATAGGGCGCGAGTCACGGAGGGTTAATAGCGAAAAACAAAAATGTGGCGAACCGGTGTGATGGCTTGCTGGGCTCTCCACCACACGGATTCTTTATAAAATAAAGATTTGTAGTAATGGTAGTAATCTGAATTACGTTCACAGAGGCTTGATTAAAGTAACTCTATCTGTGTAATAAAATTGTATTTAAAATAGCTCATTTCTTTCTGCATTGATACGGAAGCTATGCAATGGTGATGGACACATTTTACACATATGTAATAGATTTTAATAGTAATAGCAGGCCGGCAATGGAAAATCGGGATTAATCTGTCAAGGAGAATAAAGAAACATAGTTTCCGAAAAGTATGCTGCCCAGATGGCGACTGGCTAGTCGAGGACATGGTAACATTTAGTTACATTTACTCCAGCCACTGCACCGGTTGCAGGTGGCCCGGCAGGTTTTTCTGGGTCGCACCCAGGACCATTGACGTAAGATTATCTTTTGAAAAGATTGATTTCATCCATGCCAGCACTGGTGTTGCTGGTAACTTTGTTAGCAGTTGTATTCAATGAGAGACAAAAAGTCGGCGGAATGCACACATTCGCTCCCGGCTAGATTAGCAGTCCAGTTTGTTATGATAAAAGTAAAGACAATGTTGCAATTTTTTCATACATGACGCTCGAAATGTAACTTCTGGAGTGCCGAAATGCTTCAGCTAGTTCTGGGTGGGACTTAAGTTTCACCATATCATCTTATTCAAAGAGCAAAAGACTATGCCTAAGATCCTATCAATATTCACCCATGAAAGTGAGTTTAAAGAAGGATTTTACATATTTGATGAAAAAATAAGATAATTATGTGTAAATATTGCAATGCGAGGATTGATTGGACTAGAAAAGATTCCTGTGTGAAGCATGTGGAAAATAATAGCCACAAGCGAAGTAAAGAAAAGTCCATAAAAGATTGTAGTTTGTTGAAGCAATTATCTTTAACCTAGGTGGTAGAAACTGGGAGGAAGATACAGGTAGAGAAGCAGATCTTCAATTTGGAATTTTCTGAAGCTCTCATGAAAGCAAATATTCCCCTGGAAAAAGCAGATGACCAAGGATTTAGAAGATGGCTAAATAAATATGTTACAGGTATGGATGTTGGCAGTTTCCAAGTCAATTTCATAAAATGACTAGCTTAAGACTTAAAATCTGCACATTTATTTCAGGATCTGGAGAACTTCCATGTGCCAAGACATTATGGCAAAACATGTTCCGCATATACAGTTGAGCATCTTTAACCCGGCACAGTCGGGACCGAAGTGATGCCGGATTAGGGATTTTGCCGGACTATGGGTCATGCATGGCAACTGGTCTATTTCTGACGTCCGGGATGTTTTCATTGAAAGGAGTCAATTATTTATAACAAAATATATTCTTTTTCCATTTCCTGAACATTATTTTAAAAAGAGTTTCTGAGAATAATCAGAAAGAAATGGTTTCTTAATTCACAAAGTTATTATTTAAAATTATCGATGTTGCGCAGTGAGTGAAAAATAATGGAATCTAAGCATTGTGCATATTGCTGAACATGTAAAAGTTTCATATTATTATTGGGAAAGGGTATAAAATTTGATATTTCTTATGCTGTGCTTTGCGTAACATAATTTCCTACCGCACTTGATTTGTTATCAGCTGATTCAGCGCGATGTCAACGCATGGGTGTCGTATGTACGGCCGCCCATCACTATGTCGCCACGGGCGATCGGACTGGATTATTCTTTAAAGACCATCATCATTAGTAGTCTTCCTTCAACAATTTCAGGCTGATCATCTTCATCCCCACTCGGATTTATTGTTATTAATTACCATTTCAATGATTTCATCATCTATGATATATAACATATGCTATGTGGTGAGAATATCGTGGCCGCTAACTATCTTTTCGTCTAAATTTACCAATTCCATTTCCTTTAATTCAGGGTTATGGATGATGTTTGCAAACTCCATCATCATATTTTTATCCTCAGAAACATGAAATTTTTTAAATCCCCACTTATTTCGTCTATATCAAACCTTAAAGCAGGCCACAATTTAAACCACGCGTGTTTTAGAATGGACGGTGAAATACTATTGCATGCACGTGAAATTTCCCACATCACGTCTATTTCTGAAATATTTTATCCTGCTCCATTAGCATTTGGCCAGAAATACTATCTAAGCCCTTCACTCCGACGCAATCGAAACCAGGCTATCTAAATCAGCACGTAAATCTTCTTTCATAGTTTTTCTCTCTGTGATCTACGTATTCGTGTCACTTTAACAGTAAAATTTTGATGATTTTTCTCTTTCAGCTTCTTAATGTGTTATGTTGTTGAAGATCCCACGTAGTATGTTTCAGTCAAACGCTTTACTAATGCAACGGCGTCAAGCTTTTTCACAACTTGCACTTTTTCTGCGAAGGTTAACGTTTTGTGCTGTTGCCACAACTATATGGATGAGACATGTTTTGGGTGAAACATAAGCAGATAACAAATAATTTTTATCAAATAACGTCTAGTGGTCAATCAAAAATTCGCACGCCTTTGAAAGTGGCCGATGTCGTAGTCCATCTCGGCGATGTATTCAAATTTATGTTTACTTCAAGTTCCGGAATAATTCCAGTGTACACGAAGTACCAGAAATTAATATTTTTAAATTATTCTGATTCTCGAAATGGGAAAATTAATGCTAAGAATGGTATCTCGGTATTAATATAAGAATAATATCTCGGCAGGTAGCAATGTTTCGGCATTCTCCACTAAGTACCAGGCAGTTAGTCATGGCAAAATTGCCGGATTATGGGTGTTCCCGAATTAGGGGTTCCTGGATTAAGGGTGCTCAACTGTATAATTTTCTGTTCCAAATCACATAAACTTGGATAATATACACCAATATTTGGTAACATTTTAAGGCTTCAAAAAACCACCTTGACGACCAAAGGCATTGCTACAGTTGACTCTGATAAAAATACATGGGGATCCAACACAAAAATATATCAATTAGGAGGCATTTTAAAATTACTCCAGAGCATCAATATCTGAAATTCTAGTACCTTCATTAGACCTAGGGTTTCCAATCTTGTTGAATGGAGCAAAAATGGCTGTAGGGGTGCAGACGAAAGGCAAACAATGAAAATTATAATATTTTAATAGTAGATCAGTTGGGAAATTGAGTCATTACAAATACTCCCACAAGCAATAAAACTTAATGACTCCTCTCAATCACACACTCAGGGTTCTGAATTTTTCTTCTACATTAAGGACCAATCAATCACATCATTCTCTCAGTCACCTAACTCTCAAGCACTCTTTATTAGTTAATCACTAATACAAACACTTTTAATTTTCATGTTAAGTTTATTTTTTCACCAGGGCGAATAAATTATTTACATTGGGCCAGCAGCACAACAACACCCTGAAATGTGGGGGGGTGTGGGGTGGTGAAGGTGAGGGGGGTTGAGAGTGGTTGCATAACTTAGAGGGGGGACATATATGCGGGCCGTCAAGTTAGTTTATTCCATAGATTGCTGTTGTTCATTCACCGTAACAAAGTTTCATTTGCAATTGTTACACCTCTGAAGAAAATACATACAATACCTTACGTTGGTGGGCACTCAATACAGGGTGGTGATTGTCAGGGAAAACCTGGTGATCGTCAGGGAAAACCTGGAAATGTCAGGGAATTTTGGAAATCTGGAAATGTCAGGGAATACTCGTAACAGTCAGGGAGAAACTGGGATAGGAAAGTCTCATTATTTTTCTACCATAACGTTCACTGGGCAATCCATCCCGCCCTTTGTTTCACCAACTAAAACTAATGTCCGTCACCGAAGTGCATAGAATACGCCCCCGTCAATTCCCTGATCATTCAGTCGTGAATCTTGGTTAATTAGTTGTGAATCAGTCATTAAATGAATCCCTTTTGTATATCCTTAATGTGATACTTGCCTAGTAGTGTTAGAAATTCATGATCAGCATGTATTCCGCTCATCACAAGAAACCCGAGACTATGTTGTTTGGAAGATTTTACCTCGCATTTTTTTTAGCTTCCGTGACTCAGGTCGAGAGGTAGCTGAACACACTAGCTCGTAGTAAATATGTGCTTGCAGTTCTAAAAATATGAGATGATGATTATTAAAACGGTAATTCAAGTACGATCACACGTGCAAACAAAAACTTATGTATGATCATCTTTGATTTCCATACCCCCCTTTGTGAGACCATAAAGGCCGTTGTACGCAGTACAATTTCTAGCACAAGAACTTGTTCAATGCGCAAATTGTATCGTGTACAAGGTGCTTATACAATTTCTTTTACCAGAAATTAGAACATGCTCTAAATTACTGGATGAAACCGTCTAAGATCCACTCCGTAACTTCTGTGCAAGACATGTGATGGTAGTGATGCGTTCAGGTAGTATTCGTAAGGTTTGTGTTCTGTGTTTGTGATCACTTTTATTCCTATTAGCGTGGCAAAACTTCCATTTTTGTGGTACATATCGTGATATTCTTTGTTGATTCCATATTGTGATATTCGTTGGTCGCATCGGAAGTTTTCTATTACTCAAAAGATGAGTTGGACACACTGACAAACATTAAACCTCAATGAAATTAGGATGACGTTATTGAACCAAAAAGGAAATATTAGCAACAAGCATAGACATGATGTTTGGAGGATAAATGATGGGTTTCATGAGCCGATAAAAGAGTGCAAGTAACCAATCATATAACTTCATTCTATTAATGCTAAGCTTAATGGTAGCAAATCATTGTAACCCAGTTACTGTGGCAGTATTTTCAAAATAAAATTATTATCGGATAATGCAATTAAGCTGTTCGACAGAAAACGATATCTACGCATGTTATTGGTGCACAAATTGCAAGAAAATCTTTGATCGTGCATGACCATCAACCATCTTCTTGTACAATTTATTGGTCAAATCTCGCCATTCAATTTATGGTACAAGATCTTGTAGAAGAGATTTTACTGTGTACAACGGCCTTACGAAGAGTCCTCCCCTCCCCACCTTTCACGCTCGACGTAATTATTGAATAAAGGTAGTTGTTTCAGGCTTGATTTGGAGGAATATCATAACGAAAGAAAAAGACTGGCAATTTTCCACAAGAATTGTGGAAATTCTTGAGGAAAATTGCCAGTCTTTTTCTTTCGTAATTATTGAATGGCCCCCTTAGCTCCCTCTCGAATCAATTTAGTCAGGTCACAAACCACCTCAAATATGATATCCCTAAATATGACGCTGCCGTTGCTAATTGCCCCCTGTCTTCGCTCGCAGTGGTGCGATCATGTTTTGTTTGTTTGTAAAGTATTTTTATATTTTTGGTTCCCTTTTACAATCAAGGGGTTATGACCACGTTAATCAAATTGTTATTCACTTCTAAAGTGCTCGTGCCATCCGATTTTGATACAGTCCAACAACTTGGCTTTGGTTTGTATTTTTCGTGCAGCTTAGTGATACCCGTGCCGGAGTCCGCCAGTAAATTGGCCATTAACTTTTTCTTCGATGCCTTTTCAGTAATCTTCAACTTCCCAGAACTACCACGACACACCACCTCTTCCTTGAAAATTAGACATTGTCAATTTGTAATTTTACCGAAGGAAACATACATGCCACGGAAATACGATATGCTTAACTTGTGAAGGTTTAATATATTTTTTCATTAGGGTGGAGGTTCAATACATATATTTTTTCATTCTTATAGGTTTTAATGTATTTATTTCAGCTTTTAACATTTTCTGAGTTTTGATCAATAATTTAATTCAGCAGAAATAAAATATTCCCATAATAGGAGACCTTTTGGTGATCGGTCAGGAAATTGGTAAAGCCATCAGGGAAAAGTAAAGGAATTTTAAAATTGGATATCAGTAGCCACCCTGCAATAATTAATTACAACAATAATGACCAAAAAGCACGTTTTGTATATTCAGCCCACAGGAAAAGGCTCAAGCTGAAGGATTTATGTCTCAAAAACTGAAGAATTGATATTCATAGAGAGCATATCAGCGTGTAGATAATTCAGTCTTTCATTTAATGCAGGTAGAGTCGCAGAGGACAGCATCACTTTGGCGGTTGTTGTAGCAATTTGAAATGCACAAATGTAAGGGAATTTTGATAGAATATGAATTGTACTTTTTTCATGATGTCCTTTGAGTTTCAAATGATTTACTTATATTCGTTTAAGTTATTCTAGCAAATTACGAAACCGGGTTTTTTCCAAAAGTATGCAACATTAGAAGCACGCAAACACCTTCATCTTCAATTTAAAATTTCTAATGAGAATCTATTAACATCATAACACTTGACCATTCTGCAATACTTTATTTTAATTTTATATTTTTGAATACTAATTGAGAGCGAAGGCAGAAACGCCGAACAACGTATGCGTTGAGTAGAATGATCTCCAGTTCAGTATTGATGGCATAACTTTAATTTTTGCCACTATTTCAACACACTTCATACGTGGATTTTTCATGTCTATTCTTTGTAGGAGGTTGAGCTTTCCAATTAATAATTTTCTTTTCACCTCAGACCTTCCCAAGGCTAATGCTAAGTAGTTATACCATGTTTAATGTCGGGAAGTATTGGTACTCGCGTAGTTTTGATATCTAGCAAGGCCGTCTCAATACACAGACCTGATACATGGGATGAAAAATCTCTTTTACATCGCGAAAGAAATCTGAACGAAAGGTGTTGCTCAATTGTTTACCGGATTATCTATAGTAATTTTACTGTTGACATTTGTATGTTCATGGTTAGGAGAGTGAAACGTGCTGTTTTAACCGTATGTATTGGCGTTTTGTAGTAGTATTTAGTGTTAGTATCTGCATTTTTATGGAATATTACCATTTTATATGGATCTTTGTGGTTTTGGAATCCAAAGACAGCGAAGTTAACGGCGGTAAAACAAAATTAGATGGTAATTAATATGCCTATTTCATTCTTTACCTGGCGTACTATGTTGCAAGTTAAATTCCTTTCACTTTCCTCTCAACTGTTGTCATTTAGTATAACTTAATTTGTTTTCTTTATGTACACAATAGTATTTTGTCAGTATTCTTCACCTTGGGGTTAGCTTGACAGCTGAATTTATTTAAGTTTCTTATAAACATTGTCATCCACTTTGTATTCGTGGTTTAATGGCACTGAGAACATTAAGAAATCCTCAGCATTATTATTATGCAGTACTACTCGCTTAGAACTAAATGAAGTTTCCAACTTAATTGAATATATAACTGTTACTGACGACAATTTTCATCTTACATGCTTGTTCTACTTTTCGGAAGCTGATAAAAATTTACATCTACATCTACATAATACCCTGCATTTGACAAAGAGCTACAGTTTTATATGAAGAAGCTAGCAAAAGGGTTGGTGAAAGCTGCCCTGATGAGAAATTTATCTATCCAATCATGTGTATAAATATGTTATATTGTGAAACAATACATATTTAGCAGAACAAGCTTGAAATGGAAAAATACACTGAAAAACTTAGGTAAATCAAAAACAATTTTTATGGTCTACTTAAGTAAATTACTAGTTTCTCCTGTTGAAAAATAAAGTTACTTACTCTATTGCGTGCTTATCATAATGAATGTTAGAATAAACTTGGTATTTCCAGTTATTTATCTCACACTATGACAATGGTTTCGACGATTCATAAAGTAACACCCGAAACCATCAATTCCATTGCGCGTATTTAAATAATAATAGGTGAGTAAAAAGTATTCTTAGATATTTCAGATGGGGGGAAAAGTGCTGTGTGCCATATGCTTTTGAGTCGGAGCGGTTTGTATTTGTAGCGGTCTGATAAGAATAATATTGGGGCAACGAGCGACATTCTTGTGAATAATTAATGTAAAAATAAAATTGATGCAATAAAACGGCAAAATGTAACAAAATCTAGGAAAGTTGTTTCCGTAAATGCCTAAATTATTATCATAATTAGGTTGTTTTATTCAAATTGGGATGGGGGTGGTAAGTGTGTAACAGGTAAGCGATGGAATATTATTAGTGGAATGAACATAGATCAAATTACCACGTTAAATGAGGCAGGGTATTCAAACAAAATACATCTCGCATTTCTCTACACTATGAATTCTCGTCGGATCACTCTCGTGACGTCACAGGAGTGCAGGTACGTAGCCAGAAATTTGCTTCGGGGAGGGGGTGTATGGGATGGGGGTGTAGAGGGGGGAATTGACGTAACTTGAAACAAATCAGCCTTGCTCACTCGGTGTCTACATGTTACAAATCTCTTCCCTTAGTTTTCAGTGCTTGGTATTTACTTTTACAGTGCCCATACTTATCTCTTCTCATTAGTAAAATTCACTGCTAACATCAGAACAACCAAATTATTGGGAAAAAATTTTGGGGGGGCTGAAGCCCAAAAAGCCCCCCTCCCCTGGCTACGTGCCTGTAGGAGTGTGTTCCGCATGTATGTAGAGACGGCCTTGTATCAAGTTGACACAAGTAAAAAAAACGAACATCGCAATAAAATCCAGGGCTTTTGGGTGCCCTATTAATTCTACATACGCATTTTTTCACCATATTATCCCTATTTAAGTATTTTTGTAAGCAATAACAATCATTTTAATGCAAGATGTTAGCCTTTTGCGAGATATCCATTGTCAAATCAACCTATACGGCAATTATGTTCCTGGGAAAAGTTTGGTTTGGTCCTCCTTTGAACGTGCTAAAGAGGTAAGCAAAATGTGCTAACTAGTATTACTTACATGCACTGTGACGTGGATCTGAGGAAACTACTGTACTAACGAGAAAAACGTGCTATCAAGGAACGTCCTAACGAGAGTTCACTGTTGACTGTGCCAATTTTGTGCAGCCTTCAAAATCAGAGCGGAGTCGCTAGTAATAATTTTACAAAACGGGGAGTGTCCATTAAAAAGTTAGCCACAACCTCTGATTTCTGTGAGGTGCTAGCTCACCCCACAATCGTGCTTAGGGGTGGAATGCCCCCCTTGCCCCCTCCCCTGTTGTTGTGCCCCAGCATTGGGCATAATTAGGTGATAAAGCTGAATATCCATGCATAATGGATATCTATCGATGACACTAAAAACTGTTAGTGAAAAAAAGTCACAGGACATAACCAATATTCCTTCAATTAAATACTCAACTTATTACAGAAGCTATAAAATTAGTTTTGGATAGATGATAGGGGTCAATGGAAGAATATAGAAGGAGATTATTTGCATTCCAAATTTGGCATTAGAACAAAGTATTGACTTCAGACGTGAGCCAGTCAACTCACCCAGTGACCTGCCGAAAACAATAACTTCCGAGTTGTTGATGTCCCTTCGAGACATTAGATAGTTGAGGGCTGCCCTGGCATCCATGTTGAGCCCATCCTCAGAGGGAGCTCCTTGGGACAGGCCATAGCCTCTGTATTCAAGCATCAGGATGTTGCAACGCACATGCTGGTACAACCCAACAACATTCTGGAGCCTAAAATACCAAACCAAAGAAGGTTTACAACATTACCAACTGCATAATTAATACAGCCTTCCCAAAAATGGACATTGGAATGTTCACTAATAACAGCTGATCCTGGGATTATACCTGTATTCAACACTTGAATATACTGACGAAGTAACAATACGAACCAAAGCATATCTGTTGATTAATAATGGTAGACTACATTTTCAGTGGATTTTCATGAAGGGATATAATTTATTTCTACCTTTTCGTGTTCTCATGACCGTCTATTCAGCACTGCCCATTGGTGGTTACAGGGAGTTTTCACAGCATACAAAACAAAAGGCTAACACTTTGCGTAGGCACATGTAAAACATTACAATATCATGACATGCCTCACTTGCCTTGATTTCCTGTAATATTTTTCAATTGGAAACATATCACATTCCTAGACTCAGCAAATCCTTATCTACTTCTAACTTCTTTTTCTAAATCTAATTCTGCAGGCCTATTGTTTTCATTGATTCTTTCACATATTTTCCCACCTGGCCTCAATTCCCATTTACTCTAATACAAACATAGGCATTTTCCTTGCTTTTTCTTCATAGATGGGATCCAAAATCCTCTCGCTACCTGATTACTTTTGTACATTTGACCCTTTTCTGTCCCACAATTTTTTTCATACCTTTTCTCTTTCTAGTACACCTCTCACCCTTTTTTTTATTTACATAAGTTTGCTTAATATGTTTTACATTATTGTACCTGGAAAATAATTCATCTTGCACTTTCTCCTCTTATTTTCCCCGCAGTAATTTCTTCACATGTTGATACCTTGTCACAAGGTTTTGAATAATCTATGCCAATTGCTTTTTTTCTGTTTCTTTAGTGAAGTAATTTTTTTAGGTGCATTGATGGCTTTGGTCATTTTGCAATAACAAATAGACTCGAGTGAAAAAAGTTGATCATGCCAGGAGATAATAATAAGGTAAACGTGAAAAAATCATGTTCTCTGCAGGGAGAAATTAAATACTAATTCCTTGAATGTGCATGTCACCATTGGTAAAATGGAATGAATGACAAAACTAACCCTGAAGCAGCTGATTCCCTTTTAAAAACAATAAAACCTGGTCTATTTTAGTCTTATTGTCATTTAAAATATCACACTCCTAAAATAGAATGCTTTCTGTGCAAATCCAAATGTATTTGGCATTGTGATAGAGGGTTTCTCACAGATAAAGAGTTGCTGCTTTCGTACCCACGATTTTCAACAAATTAAGAAGATTCGTTCAATATTGCAAGAATTTGAACATATCAATGAAATGAATTAGGCAATTTTCCACAAAAACTTTAGTCATGACCTGTGCCAGTGCCTAACCATGTCGATACACCGGTTCCCGTCAGATCACCGAAGTTAAGCAACATTGGGCCCAGAGGGAGGTTGGATGGGTAACCCCCCTCCATACCTCTACCGTGGTGCTCTTGTCCCCTGTCTGCAAGTGGCGGGCAAGTTAAATGTGGGTTGGCACAATGGACCTAGGGAGGTCTAAGTGCCAGAAGGGCTCCAGAAGGCCCCCGCCCATCCCCCCAATTTACATTTTAGTCATGACCTGGGTTTCATAAGAGATAATTCCTTATCAGATGATAAATGCATCTAAATTAAATCTTAGGTACAGGGTGTACTTTCATTTTTGCTGGAAATCACATACATATTTGTTATGCTATGTCATAACCTGAATTCCAGCTTTTTTCACCAGTCCCCTGATCAATGCTTTTCTCTTACTATAACCACTTCCAATCACTGCTTCCTTTCCTCACCCTTCTTCCTAGATTGAATCTAAGAATCCAATTCAATTTGACTAGGCTGCAATTAGAGTCTGCTATGGGCCTTGTTAAGTTGTATGAACTGATTATGCGACCTCTACATTTAGGCCTAAAAATCATATTATCTAATTCATATCTTCCTGCGTTGCTCACCATGTACTATGACCTTGTGTTTGTTCTACTAACCTAGTTCTGATGTCAAGCTATGAGATTGTTTTAACAAAGGTATTTTTCCCCAGAGGAGAAAAGACTGGAAGCCTTAGAAACATGGGCATGGAGGAGAATGGAGAATGCGTGATGGATGGAAAGGTACCTAAAAGAATGAATAGGTACTGATAAGGGCCCTTGGTGAAACATGGACATGATAGAAAAAAAATACTATGGATTGTTCCACACAAGCAGGAATGTGGAAGAATACAAAATCTATTTATTTCCAAGAGGTGCCTAGCATAGGGAGGAGATAATATTTCAGGCAGAAATAATAAAGAATAGGTGGATGGAACAGTCTCTTAGGGACAAAGGATGCTGAAGGTTGTTACCGAGGGCAAGCAAGTTAAAATGGTGATGTTAGAATGAGGTCAAAGGATGTAGCCTAGGGATATTTGATAGATAATTTCATACCAGTTAGGGTAGGTTTTGATAGTGTGTGCCTGTGTAACCTTGTTGGTAAGCGAGGATAAGGAGGAAAGACAAAAATCATTATGTGCAGGACGAAATGTGGTGGGCCTAACCACCTTGAAACACAAGTTGTTCTCAGATCACCGAGGTTAAGCAATATTGGGCACGGATGGGGGTTGGATAGGTGACCCTCCTCCATACCTCTACTGTGATGTTCTTGTTCATCTTCATGTGGCAGGCAGGTAAAACATGGGCAGGTACAATGGACCCAAAAGGGGTCTATGTGCCAGGAGGGCTCCAGAAGGCCACTGTCCACCCTTTGAAATAACATTTTTTACATGGACAGGAGTAAACATATGCAGACTTGAAGAGAGACCTAGTGTAGGGAGGGATCTGATAGATAAATGAAATAAAAAGCAGAGTAGTTGCACTCTTATCAAAACCTACCCTAAATGGCACAAAGCTATCAATCATTTCCCCTAGTCTACATTCTTGACCTAATTCTAGCATCACCTAATTAAACAAGATTTCAATGACTTTTCAGTTAACTCTTCCATTACCACCACTCAAAATATAAGTTTTAAGTCCACTTCGGAAAGCAAATATTACTGAAGTGTGAGTGAATTCTTGGAGAAAGGAATGCAGCATGATTTTTTTTCCTTTTCTGCATTTTGTTTCATGAATGTATGATCTGATGAAATCCAAGCCTGTAACCCTTTGGTCTGAAATAAATAGTATTATTACTATTTCCAACCAGAATTCCAATCCCCATTGATATTGAAATTTTTTCTCTCGGGACATGTACCATTAGTATTCAAAGTTCTTTAATGCCATCAACTTACTTTTCAAGGGTCCCTGCTGTGATGTTTATCCACATAATGACTACATTTTTAAATCTTAAAATGTAACTCTTAATGTAATGTGCATCTTAAAATCTAACTGATTTATCTACAAATACCTTTATTTCATCATCGTTGTCATAGGCATTTGAAAATGTAAAATTATTTAGAGTAGGTTTACATCCACTGTTAATTTTGGGAACAAATGTGAAAGGGGGACTTAAAAATTATGGCTCACTGGAAAATGCAAGAAAGAATTTTCATCTGCTATCGACATTTTCAACTATCATACACTTTACAGAAGGGTCACAAAAACTATAGAACACTAGCACATCATTACCAGTTTTTCAGTCTTAACACAGATTACTTCCTTTTTTATTCCACTTTACCCAGGGCTGAAATAATAATGCCTATTGTGAATACAAAAATTTATCACAAAAGACAAACACTCTGTCTGTGGTTTCATAATTATGAAACATTCTCAAGAATACCAGTAACAACTATGATTGCTACGAAAACTCCACAGCTATCTGACGAAGGGTAGGTAATAAGCTTGAAATTACCATGATGTCAGATTGCATAGAAGCACCATGAACTTTGGTGAGAAAGCTTGTAAAACGTCTCAAAGTAGGCAAGGTAAAGGCTTAATGGCAACAGTATTAACATAATTTATATTTACTCAACACATTGTATTGATTTTTCGCCAGAAAACATCGTCATATTCCGCAAAGCAATAAAGTTATCCAGTTCAAGCATTGAAGGCATGTTATCCCCTTAATGATCCGATTACAAAGATACAATCACCGATCGAATCGTGATTACAACTAGATAGTTTTAAAACTCAACGTACCTGTGTCCCATATTTCCCGCATTTCCATGTAGGAAAAGAATTGTCGGAACTTGAGATGCGAGATCTCCAGCTTGGCGGATGAAGAACAGATGTAACATAACTCCGTCTAGACTTCTAATGTATATATTTTCATACGGCAGCCCAAACATAGTGGGCACGGGAACGAATACTCGCGAATGACTGGGCTGATCTGGATGAAACAGAAGTTGATCTTCGGTGTGGTACAGAATACCTATGGTAAAATATATATGGATATAAATTGAGGCTTTCCAGAAATATACAACAATATTTCCTGCTAGGCAAAATTACATTCGTTCCTCACCTGTAGTTGCGAAGCATAACAGCAGGAAGGCCAAAAGACCACCGTACACCCAGTAAAGAAAGAAGCATGCAAAAACAGCAGCACTGGATAAAGCCCAACATTTCATTAACGCTGCAGCTATAAACTTCAGTAGCTTCGTGCATGAGGCACTAAGTCGTAGAGTCATTTTTAACTTCTTTTTCCTACACGCATGTACTTGAGGTTTTAACTAGTTCACGTTTTGTTCACATGAACATAATTCACGACCCCATCCGTTGAAATAATACCCTCGACATTCAGTATCGTGAAAACTTTTAAGTATGCTAAAAGACAGCGGGAACTATTTAGACCGAACACATACCCTTCATTGTCTCACTTGCAAAATGCTTAAAATGACCATTCCGGGGATGAAATTGTACCCGATCGTCAAAGACAACGAAATTTTCACCTATCCACGCGTCGATTATTCGTGGCTTGCCCATTGGGACATCGTTCAATTACAAACAGTAAATTCCTAATACAATTAGCGAATGAATAGGGACGCTACCATTAGGAAAATGAAAATTTACAATTCGATCCATAATCCGTTAATAATTATGAATTCAACACAGAATTGACCCGAAAAAGCCGATAAATTCTAATTTGAAATTAAATGAAATAAACTTTTGAAAAGAGGCGTCTAAAGTTCGTCATTTGTTAACTAGCTGGACGCGTAGGAGCTGGATGTTCACATGTGGGATGGACGTTTTTTGAATGGCTTCCGGAATAGATTACTTGATAGTTACAGAAATAGCCGTATGAGGGCATTAGAGGGTACCTTACCCTAGCGGCCCTCTATTAACAGAGGGCCTCTACCTTACCCAGTTTATTATTGGCAATCCAGAGGAGCCTTACCCGTATTGTAAATATTAAAATGGGTTCTCAACAGATGCATAGATTTCATTTTCAAAGCGTATTGTACGTGATGAAATCACTAACATTTAGCAGTATTTACCCATATCGGAATTTAAATAATCAGCATTCGGTACAAATAGAGTTATTAAAGTTTTAACCCAACTTTGACTTCCGTTGTCTAATTTTAAAAATGGACTTCGTAGCTGAAGTTTGTAAAGAACCCCAATGCTCATGCTTTAGCCTTAGAAATTCAAAAGGTATATACGTATGCGCGGGCAAGATCCAAGGAACCACAGAACTGCAGTTATAGTTCCTTAGTTTAACCCTGTAGCGGGCGCGTGTTCGGTGTTTGGACCGCACTTTTTGATTATTTAATAATTACATGGCATTTCGGCTTCGCTGCCGCTCGAGCTCGTCGTGTATTCTTCGTTTACTATGTAACGCATATAACTTCGCCAGTATTATCATTCTTGGCCTTAACGATCAGTCTTGGGTGAGCCGCAAAGTGAGTGCCTTCCATGTCAAGTGGTACTGCCGTCTAAACACCGCCACGCGCACGTTTAAGTAAATATTTTTAAAAAATATTATTTATTGGTTTTCGAGTTTTTCAGCATATTTGAATTAATTATCTTTATTATTTCGTATAATGAAGAATTTTATCTTTTCTACTAATTGAAGAAGCAACTAAATGCATAATATTTCACCACGGCTTGAGATATCTCACGTACGGAACGACAGAGGACTGATTCAATGCCTACAAGATATTTCCGAAGATGAACAAGATGAAAACTTGATCGATGACACAGCAGATGTGGATTACGAAAGTGAAGCCATTGATGAGGACAGTCGCAGCAATGCTTCCGAGCAGTCTATTTTGGAAATGTTGAAATTGTTGAAGATGCGTGTGAAGACTAGATTTTTTTATCGCTAAGGATACCTTTACGATATGGGTTAGTGATTCTCAAGCCATAAAATCAAAAAATAGATCCAAAAATGTTGATAAAATTTTGCCTGGTCCGAAAGGAACCGCTCGGGTATTATACGCAGCTTTAGATGTTTTCTTACAACTCATTACTCTAGAAATGATTGTGATATCGTAAGATACACAAATTTTTATATTGCTAAAAGCGAGTGGAAAATGTGAAAGCTCGAATAAGAGATTATGTTGAAACATTGCGTCCTGAAACTATGGCTCTATTTGGAGCATTATTTTTCATTGCGGTGAAGAAAGGTAACCACGCCAATGTCTTGGAACTCTGGCCTGCAGACGGCACTGGATTGGCCAAATTTCAGTTGTAAACGATTTCTTTCTTTTTGATGAGATACCTACGTTTTGAGAACATCACCATTATAATGGACCGTCAAGTGACCGACAGATTAGCGGCTATCCGCGAATCCCATCCCAATTTCGTTACAAACTGCCAAAGAAGTTACGCGGTTGGGGAGTTCGTCACCATGTTGACGAAATGCTTGTTGCTATTCGAGGTCGTTATGGGTGTGTGCAATGCATGCCAATAAAACCAGCAAGATATGGGATAAAATGTTATGCATTATGTGAAAGTAAGACATTTGATATTTTTAATTTGTATATATGTTGTGGAAAGAACCATAACGGTCCTTACTGTAATTCCAATAAGCCGACTGATGTAGTAGTAGTAGTAGTAGTGTTAGGTTTAAGGTGCGTCGACGGCCATGGTCATTCGCACCATACGCAACCTAAAATGTCCATAGGATCAGTATAACTAAACAGGCGAATTGTTATTTACAAAAAAAATTAAAATCATAAGAGGGCTGGCCGAATCAAATTTTGTGTAAAAGGCCTATTTCTCTGAAGAATAAAATTACCCGGCTCAGGCGAGCAGGGTCGTCTCCGGGAACGTATTCTAGGCCTCCCCTGATATCTAATTTATTACGCACTGCCCGGTGCTTAACGCACTCCGTCAGGAGGTGCCGAACAGTGAGAGGTGAGTCGCAATCTTCACAGCGCGGTGGGATTTTCTCTTCCGTGAAGAGAAAGGAGTGGGTCAGGGCGGAGTGCCCTATCCGCAAGCGTGTAACTACGACTTCCTCTCTCCGACTACTCCTAACGGAAGAGGGCCATGCCGATGCAACCGGTTTTACGCACCGCAATTTATTGCTGGCTGTGTCTGCCCACGCATTGTACCACTGCTGTTTTACTACTGTACTTAACGTACATCGGAGGTCTTCGCATGGTACCAGGGTATGCGCTTGTTCTGGGAGAAGCAAGGCATCCTTTGCCAATATATCTGCCCTCTCGTTTCCGGCAATTCCCACATGCCCAGGAACCCAGACGAACATAATATCTATTTCCTTCCTCTCAAGAGATAAGAGGGAAGACTGTATGTCCTGTACTATAGGGTGCATGGGGGAAAAAGCAGGAGATGGAACCCAGGGAACTCATGGAGTCAGTGCATATGGCATAGGAGCCGCCAAAACTTTTTATTCCATCCAGAGCCATCTTGATGGCCAGGAGTTCCGCTGTGTACACACTACACAACGGGCTCAGCCTGGCCTGGATGTCACCATGGTGGACCGAGGTGACTGCGCAGGCACATGCAGTGTCCGACCTTGAGCCATCCGTATACAAGGGAATAAGGTTGGAGTGACTGCTTAAGAATTCTCGGAAAAGTTGCTGGTATTCCGATGCGGTGGTGCAATCTTTTCGCCGGCTATTTAGAACAGAGTAAACTTTAGGCCTTGGAATCAACCACGGTGGGTGGTTCGAATATCCGATACGGTAAACTTCCGGGAGCGTAATACGAGTGCTATCGATAAAATCTTTAAAACGTACACCCAGTGGCCTGGTAGACCTTGTCCTCGTGTTAAAAATTTCTAAAAATCTGGGTTTAAAAAGAATTTTAAAACAGGGGTGTGCCTTCGTGGTAAGAACTTTGGCAGCGTAGCGGCACATTAAAAGACTCCTCCGGTACAAGAGCGGCGGCTCGCAGGCGTCGGCATAAATGCTGACAACCGGACTAGTCCTGAAGGCCCCAGTGGACAGCCGCAACCCCGCATTGTGAATCGTCGTCAGAGGTCTCATGTACGACTCACGCCCCGAAGAATAGACAACTGAGCCGTAGTCGAGTCTAGAGCGGATAAGTGATCGGTAGAGCAGAAGCATCGTTTTGCGGTCTGCTCCCCATGTCGAATGGCTTAAAAATTTTAAAATATTTAATGTCCTGTGACATTTAATTCTTAGCGCCTCAATGTGTTGCCGCCAATTCAGTCTATAGTCGAGCGTCATTCCAAGAAACTGTACAGATTCCACGTAAGGGAGAATTCTGCCAGCTAGTTGCAGCACAGGTGGAAAAAAGATTCCCCTCCGGCGGTAGAAATGTACGCACTTCGTTTTCTGAAACGAGAACCTAAATCCGTTTCTTCGGGACCAGTCTTCTAGCCTGTTGATGGTGAGTTGCAATAATCTGCCGGCAGAGACTAGTTTGGAAGACCTGCAGAATATAGCAAGGTCATCCACGAACAGTGATCCCATAATGGGTGGTTTGATGCAGTTTGCCACCTCGTTTATTTCGACTGAAAATAGCGTGACGCTCAGTACGGATCCCTGTGGAACTCCGTTTTCCTGGGTATACTGATCAGATATATGACGGCCTATTTTAACCCTAAAAACCCTGTCTATTAAAAAGTTACGAATAAAGTTGAGCAAGTTACCCCTCAGACCCCATTCATACAAAATAATTAGAATCTTCTTCCGCCAGACTCCATCGTATGCCCTCTCTAAGTCAAAGAAGACACCCTTGACGTGTTGGCGGAGGAGAAAGGCCTCCTGGATGAAATTGTCGACTCTTACTAGGTTGTCAATAGTCGAACGGCCCCGCCGAAATCCACACTGGATGTCGGAAAGCAGGTTTCGGCGCTCCAGCCACCAGACGAGCCGCCGGGAAGCTACCCTCAGACCAAAGTTGGTTGAGGGAGCGAAGGACCTCCGACAATGCCTCCTCCGGAAGATTCCGCAGAAAGGCATTGTGGACCTGGTCCAATCCTGGAGCGGTGTCATGGGAATCAGCAATGGCTGAGCTTAGTTCCCACAGGGAGAAAGGTAGATTGTAGTCGGCCACCGACCGCGACTCAAAAGTAAGCTGGACAGACTCGTAGCGCTCCTTATGGGGCAACTGCTGTGGATGGCAACTATCGTCACCACTCGCCTTGGCGTATAATTGACCAAATGCCTCACAAATAGCAGGGGGAGATGTTATTACGTTGTTGCCGACCTTAAGGAGATGTACGCCACCAATTCGCTTCTGGCTCCCCGATATACTCCTCACCTTATTCCAAACCTGTGAAAGTGGAGTTCGGATGGTAATAGCTGATACAAATTCCATCCAAGAGGCCTTTTTGGCCTCTCTCACTACCTGCCGAGCTTTAGCTCGGAGGCGGCGGAATGAGGATAGATTCCTTTCTGTGGGGTATTTGCTAAAAATTCTCAGCGATTTCTTCCGTCGTCGAATTGCCGCGGCGCATTCCTCGTTCCACCATGGTACTGCTTGTCTCTGTGTGGTGCCCTTTGACCGAGGAACACTACACCTTGCGCTTTCAATCAGCCAATTCGTTAACCTCTCAATGTTTATTATAGGGTCACATGCTTCGTTATGGTTAAAATTAAAAACTTTTTTAAAATAAGACCAGTCACCTTTCCGGATAAGCCAGTTACCCGGACGAATGTAATCCAAAATGAGATTTTGGTCTTTTTTGACTAACAGGGGAAAATGATCGCTCCCACACAAATCATCATACACGGATATTTCAATCTTATTTATCAAATTGCTCGATGAAATGCACAGGTCAATCGCAGAGTACTGACCGTTAAAAGCATTAAAACGGGTTTTCTCCCCGTTGTTCAATAAAAGCATGTTAAAATCTAAAATAAAATTGGCTAAAATACGACCTCTTCGGTCGCACTGACTCCTAGAACTCCCCCACAGGGTGTCATGTGCATTAAAATCTCCTAGTAAAATGTAGGGCTTCGGGAGTTGACGGACAAGGGCGTCCAAGTTAAAACGAGTAACCGGTGCAGCCTCCGGGAGATAAACATTGCACAATGTTACCGGTTCCGGGGCGTACACGGTTACCGCCACCGCCTGAAACGGTGTGTTAAGCTGTACTCGGGAGGTGTAAAGATCCTCCCGAATGCAAACAACCACTCCACCCTGCACTCGATTGCCACTGGTGTTGTCAAATCTAAAAATGTTAAAACCTTTTCAAATGCCTTTGTCCGTCCTCTTAAAATGTGTCTCTTGAAGACATATACAAAGAGGGTTAAAATCATGAATTAAAAGGGTCATCTCCTCCTTGTGCCGGTAAAATCCATTGCAGTTCCACTGCAAGATAAAAGCCATATTTAATAGTATAAAATATAAAAATAAAACTATGATCGAGCTATCCGTGCAGCGGGAGGATCAACGCTTAATACGGCGCCTTCTTCCCGACTGTTTTGCGAGGAGGATTTCTGTCTCAGAGAGACTTTCATCCTCCTGCATACATTCCGGCTGTCCGGGCTTGGACACACCGGATGGTGGTGTCTTTTCGCGTGAGTTATTAGCGTTCGCGGAATTATTTTTAATGGGGTTCTTCTTGGGAGAACCCGCAGAGCTGGTGGTCACTTTACGAACCGGTGACAAGTTTTTGGCCGGCATTGCCAATTCTTTCGTCGCTACTTTCATTAAACGTTCACTACTTTTGGTTTGCGTTGCTATAGTGGCTTTAGGGACTGGTGTTACGGCAACTGAGGCAAATGAGCGGGAAAACACGGGAGCAGCCAATGCCCTACACTTTTTCCTCGCCTCGAAATACGTTATTTTTTCCAGAGTCTTTATTTCCAAGACTTTCCTTTCTTCCAGCATTTTCGGACATTTGCGAGAGTACACCGGGTGTGCACCCTCGCAGTTGACGCAGTGTGTATCTTGCACACAGTCCTCTCCCTCATGCGCATCCAGGCCGCAGCTTGGGCAGGTGGCCTTGCCCTCACATCGTGTGGCGATGTGGCCGAAGCGCTGGCACTGGAAGCAGCGCATGGGAGCTGGAATATAGGGCCTCACCGGTACTGACTCATAGCCAATGAATAGCTTATCGGGGAGCTTTTCACATCCAAAGGTCAAAACCACTGACGTAGTGTTAATTACTACGCCGCACAGTGGTCGATTTCACTGATTTAGCGGGACAAAAGTATAAAATGCAAGTTCCTTGTAATCATGTGTAATTGCGTTAATACATAGCCAATGAACCAACAAAGGCTACGGAGAAGAAATTATACTGAAAATGCTGGTTTGTTTGACGGTAGTAATAAACTGAAGTGGAAGAATTAATTTCTGGTCCTCTAGTCGCACTCCGTGGTCACAGCGCACCAGTCACATTCGGAGTGTATATTGGCTCGAGCTTACGTGATATTTTGAAAACCTTCACGCTAGATAGAGAAGATTGTGTCCTTTGAGTATTCACAAGTTAATATTTGAGAAAATTTGCAAGGTTGGGTGTGATAAGTATCGCTGAACAATTCGTTAAAAATAATTATTAATTTTTGCACGAAGCATTTTTAGAGCTGGCGTACAAAAAAAGTTTCACAAGGTTTCACGTTAAAATTTGGCACATTATAATCCTTCATTTGGTATCTGTGAACCAGTAACAGCGGTATTTGCGCCCACTTGCGCCGAATGAAGTTATTCTCATTTTTCAGGAGCCGTGCACGCCATCTCGCGAAGAGATTTCTAATTCGAGAGTAGTATCTGTCATATAAAAAGTTCTTATTGTTGGTGATTTCTGTAATTTTTGGTAAACTATTCGATAATGGTGGAAAGCGATGTTTCAGGTACTCAATAGTAATTTTGCTAAAGTTCCCAAAAAAATTTATGATACAAATGCCGTGCAAAGTGAGTGTAACTTAAGGTTCTTATGTTATGTAATATACATTTAGAATTCGACCCTATAACAAGTCTTCTCGAGATATCCTTCGTTAATATAGTATGGTAGAATTGAAATTAACAAAACATCAATATATATCTTTGCAAAAGGGATCTAAAGAAAGAAGTTTTTATATTTATCTCTCGTACCACTCAGTTTTAAAGGCACAAATGGATTGTTACACTATGCAGGAATCGTTCATTGTATCAGAAACCGTAGCGGAGGTTAAATTACAAAATTTATTAGATGATACAGTGATAAGTCTGATGAAAGTATCAATTAAAACATAAAATAAAATAAAACATAAAATTACCAATTAAAACAGCAATTTGATACAAAAAAGTATTAATTCAAATGAGTAAAGAGAAATGGGGCTGCGATGGCAGTTCAGGACTCTCCCTTCTAAAGCAAAGAATTTCCGAAAATCGGCAATCTTCGGATTCCGACGTTCTTCTGACGTCAATTGTTCCCTTACAACTTCAACTTGAGGAATAATAAATGAATCAAAAGGTAACGTATGGCAAAATCGTCCTCCACGAGATTTGCAGACCTATTCGTTTTCATTTTGTGAAGGAAACTTCAGATAAAATTAGAGAAAAAATCCTCTAAATTGAAAAGCAAATAGCTAATTTGATGCCAGCTAAATTAAACATTGCAAATGAAGTAATTGAGAGAATTATTGAGCATTTGCCTTTAAGTACAATGGTAGATGGCAAAGTCTGCAACTCTTTGACGAATAATTCATCAGCGCAAGTGTGCTACATTTTTTGTGCTTCTCCTAAAGACATGGAAAATATTGAAACTATTAAAAAGCGACGAGTTAATACGTTAGAATTTAACTTTGGCTTATCTACACTGCATCCTCTATTCGACTTTTCGAGTGTCTTGCATATATCCTGCAGGCTAAAAATTCAGAAATGGCAAGTCCGTGGAAATCAGAGAGCAAAAGGTGCTTATCTGTTAAGAAAAAAAGAAATAATAAGTAAGTTTAGACCAGAAAGGGGCCTCCTAGTTGATGTAGTAAAACAAGGATGTGGAACGACCGACGATGGTAACACCTCTCGCCGATTCTTTGAAACCCCAAGAAAACCTGCGGAAATTACTGGATTTGACGAGACGTTGAACGTTTCTCCTTTATTTTGCAAGCCATATCAAGTGGATATGGACTTAACGCAGACGCCTTTGGAAAGTATGCCCATGACACTTTTAACCTACCTATATGTTAGCCTTTGCAAGTAGCTTTAAAAGCCTACTAGTTGTTATAAAATTTTGATCGATGGAGCAGACGTGATTGCAATCTTGGTTTAACAACTTGCCAACTATCAAAGGATGTGCATGAGACGTGACACAAGGAACATCTCTTTCGAAAAATATCAAGAGAGGTCACTAATCAAGACTTGTGGAATCTAATATTAACACGTTCCAACCCAATAATTTCGGCCCTCTGAAAATTACCAATTGAATACTGTTGTCAACTGCACAGTGCTGTGATAAGTACACTAAAAACTTCTGTACATGTGGTAAATGACGCCTCAACGGATACGGGGAGAGAGTGAATATTTTTGAATGAATTTTAATAATAATAATAATACATTTTATATATTTTCTGTGGCAATGCCACCTTAGAAAAACAATACAAATTAAACATATACACCAGTCGGCATTTAACATGACAATAAGCAATTACATGAAGTATTATAAAAACATAAGTCAAAATGTTCTGTAATGTTTTGTAATTTTAATGTGATAAAATCCATTAAAATATTTTATGCATTAAAAAATTTTCAAGAAAATATGTTAATGTTACAAAAATATATTGAAATACCTGTATTCATATTTTTTATGCGTATAGTAAATAATTATTTGTTTTCTATTTGAAAACAAAGCAGAAACTTTTATTACTTCAATTTCTAGATGATAACACAGACAGCGAAACAACGTAGAATTACTCATGGAGCCCACTTTTAATGCTATATTTTCATGTTGTGCTGCTTTTCCGGTTCATAATTCCAGAATTTTCCACTAAAACAAGGCTATTAGATAGCTTAAACTGAAAAAATAATTTTGTCCCTCTAATATCCGAAAATTGACCACTGTGCGCCGTTGCGCCTTGTAGTAAGTCGACGGACATCGCTTACACCTTGAGATGCCATCTCTCTCTTAATTTCGTCGACTTCTACATGGAGGAGGTCAAAGTGACTGATTACTCCCCGACAGGTATTCAATGTACGGTGAACCTCTACTTTCACTGGAAAGTCATGGAATCTATCCGTAGCTATCAGTTTCTCGCTCTGTGCTATGTTAGCCGTTTCAATAAGCAAGGTGCCATCCCTGAGCTTTTTTGCTGACTTGATGTCACCGGGTACCAATGCCGACATGACTTTTCTTATAAGGAATGGGGAAACCTTGGCAAAGGTCTCACCCTCCTTCATACATTTCATAATTAAAAAGCGCTTAGTTACGTTTACACACATTTCTCTCCCACCCATGTCCGGGCGGGATCTTTGAATTGGTGGAAGAATATTATCCGCCATACCAATTTTAAATTTCGTCCCCAAAACTCCCCACCCACCATGGAGCCACACATTCGGGACGCCGCACCGCAAACCAGTGCGGTCGCCAGGGCTACCCGAGGGATATAGCTACCTAGAGGTGGTAGTCTGTTTCGGGTTGGATTTTCGATGCACGGGCCCACCAAACCCGTACATCTCCGACCGCCCTACGCAGACCCCCACTTCCCTGGCACTCGCCACCGTTAAGCAGAACGCCACGGAAGCCGATTGACCGGGAGTGGCTAGCTCCCGGCCGCCCGTTTACAGCGAATCCGGGGCCAAAGAGGGGTATTGGCCCGTAGTCCATACCGGGCATCCGACACCCGGCTGGGAACCACGCACTGTACCCTCCAGGATCCCCTACTCCTCCCTACGGGTCTCCGCACACGGCAAACATGCGGGTGGATGGTTAACCAGATGGTATGGTCACTCACAGGTATCAGACCCACTCACTACCCGGACGATACCCTATCTGAACTGGGGGTTTGTTATCGGGGTTTTCTCCCCGCCCTTTTAGTCGCCTCTTACGACAAGTAGGGATACTGCGGGAGTATTTTCAATCCCCCTACCCGCAGGGGGGCGACTGATGTTGTGAAAGGGTTAATTGTTCCTAATAGAAATTCTCACAGGAACCTCACACCGGAAAATCATTACAGCAGTGAGTAGTCCCTGAGTGAATACTTACTAAAAGAAGGGTTAATTTTCCTAGGCACAATTAAAAGAGACATAAAAGAGATACCACGAGAATTTATAACAAATAAGGCACGTCAAGTGGGATCAAGCATGTTCGGGTTTGAGGATGATAAGACTCTGGTGTCTTATGCTACCAAAAAAAGAAAAAAAATTGTTATCCTATTGTCTTCAATGCACAACACTAATTAAATCGATCCAGAAACAAAAAACCTCTAGTAAATCCTGATTAAAACAGAACCGAAGGCGGGGTGCACACTGTTAACCAACTTGTTCAACGCGTACGACAAAGAAAAAAACAAGGCGCCTCAGGTGGCGTTCTTCTGAGAACTTGATGTTGCTGGATTAAACTTATACAAAATATTCCTCGCCAACAATCCAGTAAAAGAGTGCACGAGAAGGAAGTAGGTACCTCACCGATTTGTTATTTAGCCTAATGGAAAAAAACTTACGGATTAGATCTAAATTATAGTGCTTTGCCAAAGATGTATTGTGTTTCTTGTCCAAATTCCGTGAAACCCCAGGATCTGTAAAGAAATTTTCTTAAAAAAATCTGCTTCCTTTATGGAGCACATAAAAACAGTCTTGGTGTTACGTGTCATTTATGCAACCGAAACGTTTGCAGAAATTTCGCCAGCACAAAATTACCTGTGAGGTGTGCAATCTAGAGTGTGTTCACGAAGATGCTTAGCGCCTATTACGTTGCACATTTATAATGTCAAAATATGTGCGTATCTCTCTGTAAATTTTTGAATATATTTATGCACAGATTTCTTTCATATCTTACGTAAAAATTTGTAAACTTGGTGTCCTAAAGAAAAAAAAATTGAATGGATGATTTTTTCATCTTCTGAATAATATATATGTTTATGAGCTATAATTATAAAAATAAATAATTAGGCATGTGTTTACAATTTATTAGAACGTGCCCATTGGTCAATAAAAATTGTTATAACTAGTAGAAAGTAAAATATGGGATGAGCGGTCCAAACACCGCCACGCGAACAGTAACTGGAGTTTAAGAGGCGCGCCTGCTAGACGGTTAAGAGAGGAGATTGGAGAAAGGTACGGTTAAGAGAGGAGATTGGGAAGGGAGCATATCATTCAGCACACACATTAGTTTTTTGGAAAACAAAAAAATTTCAAGGTTTTCCATATGGTCCAACTTACACTGCGAATGAAGGACTTTTGGGATGAAGTCACTTTGGTGGTCTTCTTCTATTAAATGCTTGGCGAACTGGGAACTTTCATTACCATTCGTTAAACAGCGCTGATGTTCTTTTACCCGTGTACGGATAGCACGTCCTGTTTGCCCAACATAGGCGGCTTTACAGTTGGCATCTTTGCAACTAAGTAGGTATACACCACTTTTATCAAGCACATCATATTTATGTCAAGAATTAAATAGTAAGTTACTCAAACAGTTAGGGTTGTAAAATGAAACCTTAAATTTGTGCATCGGTATATAATTGGCTATTTGATATGACAATTTGTCAATTTGTTATATGCTAGTAAAAGAGCTCATCAGAAATATCACAATTTTTATTGCTGGCACTAATACGCAAGGGAAATATGTTAGCGTGATGCGCTGCATTCCTCACGCAATGTTCCTGTTTTCGCCAAAATCATATATTTTGTCAGAATTGTGCTGAAATGGAGTTATGTAAAATTATGCTGAATTATATACTGAATAAAAACGTTAAAAACTAATTTTAATAATATTTTGTATTAAAAAAACTTTTCTCGGGGAACTGCCCAATGGGTCGTTTACGACACAGTCACGCACGAGGTAACGGAGCGTGACACTATGCTCAAACTAAATTTCGTCATCATAAGGGATGATTTCTAATTTTTTCTGATCAATTTTGAAAAAAATAAAAAAAATCGCTGGGCAATAATGGATTAAAAAACTGGATGACAAGGCTGAGACGATCAGGGTCACCCCTTATTCCCAGCCTGTTTCGTGCAGCACGGTGCCTATCACACTCAGGTAGGAAGTGTCTCACAGTGAATAGGGAGTGGCAGTTATCGCACTGGGGCGATCTTTTCCTCTGTAAAGACAAAGGAGTGTGCTACGGCAGTGTGCCCTAACCTCAACCGTGCGATCACCAATTTCTCCCTGCGAGTCCTCCCAACCGACGTGGGCCAAACTGATATTCACTGCTTGATGCTGCGGAGTTTGTTCCCCATCTGAGAGCGCGAGCGCCAGATATCTGCATACTGATTCAGGTCTGCTTTCCTCAACATGGCCCTCACATCGCACACGAGAACCAGCGAAGAAGATTCGCAGCGGTTCCAGATTCAGCGCGTCCTTTGCAGCCAAGTCGGCTTTTTCATCACCGGCTACACCCACAGGAAACGTACTTTTGCTCCCTTTTTAGTTAAGGATATCAGGGCGGACTGTATCTCCTGGACGGTAGGGTGCATTGGGGAGTAGCCGGATATGGCCTGTAACGCACCCATGGAATCACTACAGATCATGTAAGGGCCGTTATTGTCTTCAATCCCACCCAGAGCCATTTTTAGGTGAAGAGCTAAGCCGTACACAGCGGCACCACACAGCGGACTAAGCTTCATCTTTATGACTTCGTGGTGGGACGAGAAAACTGCACACGCACATGCTGACTCCGACTTCGATCCATCCGTAAAAACGGGGATAAAGTCGGAGTTTCAGAGAAGTGCCTCCTAAACATTTGCTGCCACTCCTCTGATATAGTGGTACATTTCTGGCCTCTTTGCAGCAAATAGCTACATTTCGGGGACGGTACCCGTCACGGTGGGTGGCTCGAATACCCACACCTTCTACAGTTCTGGAAGTGTTATGTCAGTGCCATCAATAAAGTCTTGAAAACGAAAACTTAAAGGCTGGGTGGCCCTTGTTCTTGTGTTAAAAAAGTTTAAAAACCTGAGGTTAAAAATTATATTAAAACAATGGTGCGTCCTCATTGATAAAATCTTTGCTGCATAATTGCACATAAGGATGTTTCTCCGCGTTGACCAAGGGAGCTCCCCGGCTTCCAAATACGAGTTCAAGACAGGAGACGTCCTGAACGCTCCTGGAGTCCGTGCAAACGAGGAAGGAGCCAGAATTTAAATAAATATTTCTTAGGGCCATTTTATTAGTCATTGATTCCACGGTATATACGCTACACAGTGGATTGAGTCTCGCCTTGATAACACTGCAATGAGTGGAGTACACGGCACATGCGCATGCTGAATCAGACTTCGATCCATCCGTATACACGGGGATCGAGTCCGGGTGGTTATATAGGAGTTCTAAAACAGGCTCTTGTACTCCAGCGACGTGGACGAGGATTTCTGGTGACTATGCAGACCAGTGTAACACTCTGTTCGCGGTAGACCCCAAGGCCGGTATTTCGAATACCCGACGGCGTACACATCCGGTAGCGAAATCTGAAATTCCTGAATAAAATCTTTAAAACGAATGCTTAGTGGTCTGGAAGCCCTTGTCCTTCTGTTAAATAAAATGGGTGTTTCAACATAGATAAAATTTTTCACACATAGTTGCACGTCAGCATTAGCCTGTGAGTACCCAGCGGCGGATCACAGGCGTCGAAATATAAGCTTAGAACAGGAGAAGTCCCAAATGCACCAGTGGCTAACCGTAATCCTTCCTTCTGGACCGCTGTAAACGGTCGCCGTTATGACTCTCGTCCAGACGAGTAGATGAAACACCCATAGTCCATTTTAGACCTAATCAGCGGAAAGGTATAATAAAATCGAGGTCGTGCGATCTGCACCCCACGTTGTGTTGTTTAAAATTCGTAAAATATTTAGGCTCCGGCGACACTTTTCCGCTAGTTTGCGGACGTGTTCCTGCCTTGTCAATCTACGGTCTAAAACCAAGCCTACAAATCGAACAGTTTCTACGTAAGGAAGATTACTACGTCGTAAGCGTAACGGCGGAGCTATGTGGATACCTCATAATCGGTGAAAATTTAATTCACACAGTTTTATCCTTAAAAAAACGAAGACCGTTTCTTTTATCCCAGTTGTTCAGTTTGGTAACGGTCAACTGTGTCAGCCTTGCAGCGGTAGCTAATGTAGACGACCTGCATAAGACTGCAAGGTCGTCTAAGAATAAGGATCCCATCACCGTGCTTTTATGCAGTCGACAATGTCATTAATGGCGATTGCAAACAACGTTACGCTTAAGACAGAGACTTGTGGAACGCCGTTATCCTGAGAGTAGAACTGCGAGAAGTTTTTACCAACTCTCTCTCTAAAACCACGGATTGTTAAAACGTTTCGGATAACAATGGAGAGATTAACCCTGAAACCCCAGCATTGTTAGCAGGATCTTCCATCGCCACAGCATGTCGTTGCCTTCTCTAAGTCAAAGAAGACTCCAATGACATGTTGACGCAAAAGGAAGGCCTCCTGGATAAAATTATCTGTCCGAACAAGATGGTCGATAGTAGATCTACCCCTAAAAAACCACATTGTATGTGGGAGAGGTTTCGCCGCTCCAACCACCAAACGAGCTGGCGATTGACCATTCTCTCCATAACCTTGCACAGGCAACTGGTAAGTGAAATGGGCCTATAATAGGTCTCTGGACAATTTTTTAAATGGTATTGATAGACTATTAAAAAAAAATTTAATAGCACTAAAACAGCTATGCGATTTAAAAAACGTGTTTATTTCATGTATTTTTCGAGAAATAACGAAATAAGGTAGGCATTTTTGGGCCGCGAACACGCCCACTTTTAAACGTATTGTGATTGGCCCGCTGAAATGTGATGTCAGCTCCTGCAACGCGGCGACTGAACTGCAGTCGTTTGAGTGGCAGCGAACATTGTTTCATCTTTCGCTGTTCGATTTGATTCTTCTAGTGGGGTTAAAGGAGGTTAAAAAGACTTCTTTATTATTTAGATCCAATGGAGCCTGGATTTGTAAAAGCCGATGCAAGAAATTTGCCTAAGGTTTCAACGTTAGCCATGTTTACGTACGTGTCTAACAACAGTAGCTACATTCAAGCTGAAAGTCGGGGAGTGAAGATGGCAAGGTAAAAGCATTTTAATTTTTGGAAATGTATGTTTTCCTTAGAACTATGTAACCTATGTATTTGTCACGTAGGTAATCACATTTAAAAAACGTTTTTGTGTTAGGGTCGGACGGGAAGAATACGGCGATGACGCCGTCGGCTATGTGCAACTCAGGCACGAGAAAGATATTTGCATTGTTCGTGCTCGTGTTTGCCCCGAGCATAAAGTAAGAGCCAAGGCATATGCTGTGGAAGCACAACTATTGCTGAATAGTAACGAAAGCGAGGTAATAAGCCTTTCATGTAAGGATTGCACAGCAAGTTTAGGTAAGCAAAAAATACGAGTATTATGTGTGTCTAATTTTTCTGCACTCAAAAAAATTTTCTTATTAATGAGTTAGTGATTTAAGAAAATTCTTTACTCAGCTTTTCATTAAGGCTTCAAAAAACTGAAAAAAAGTTGCCTATGTTGCAGGGGCGATATCCTAATAAGCTTATAATAATAGGTTTCATATAATGCACACATTTTTTAAGTTGAAGGGTATAAGTTTATAAAGACATTCGAGTATATACTATGAAATCAGTGAAATTCTGCCATAAATTACACCTATATTTGCCCCTACATTTCTCTTAATTCCTCTGCAGGTGGATGTAAGCATTCACATGCTCTTCTCACTTGGCTGCACAGGCGGAGTGAAGAGAAGGCTTGTACTTCAGTAGCTTGCTATTGGAAGAAACCTAAACTTGCCTCTGTTGGGGTAGTAGCACGGACTGCTGCTGAATTAAAATGCAGTTCCAAAAAGAAGGAGCGCAGGGTAGTTTTAAATGATTGTGATGACAACTTTTTATCAGAAGTGTTGGAAGAGGCCAAGAAAATGAATGTAAAATCGCAGTTGATGCAACATTACTTGCCATTGCCCATGTCAAAAGTCCTCTCTATGCACCTACTGATGCGGGACTTTAAAGAAATATCTGGGGGATCCGCAGATGATTTCCTACTCTTCTGCAGGGAAAGGTGCACAGATCTTGCTTTGCAGGATATTTTAGCCAGCAGTATGGGGCAGTCAGATTCCCCATCTTGGTACCATATCAGATATGGTAGGTGGTCAGGCAGTGTTGCGCATGAGTGTGCCCACTGCAAAACTGAAGAGGGGTCACTAGTGGAGAGGATTTTGGGTGCCCGGCACATGGTAACTTCCCAAATGCAAAGGGGGCTTAATATTGAGGAAAAAGTGATCAGTGTAGTAGCTAGAATGCTGAAATGCAAAATTTTTAAATGTGGGTTTATTCTCAATAAGGATGTTCCAGAGGGTGGGTGTTCACCTGATGGCATATCAGAGGATGCCATTTATGAAGTTAAGTGCCCAACAAAGGTGTCCACAAGAGATGCATATGTTACCCGAGATAATGTGCTCAAACCAAAGGTTTATGCACAGATGCAGATAGAGATGTGGTTTGGAGAAAGGAAAAAGGGATATCTATGCCTTGCCAGTCCCTTTTTTGAAAAGGACAAGGTTGTGGAAGTGTTTGAAGTTGCTGAGGATAAGGATTTCACTGTTGCACTTATCTCTAAATGCTCCAAATTCTGGGCTAAATTTATTTTTCCTGTGATGTATAGAGAATATTGAGTTACAATTTAGGTACATCAACTAATGAAATCTGTGTCTATGAATGTAAACTCATTTATCATTTTATTCCCCAAAGTAGCAATTTTTAAAAGATATGCTGAAACATAAGCATATACAAATGATTCATCTGTAAATGAATTTTATGAGTACCTATGTCATAAATATTTGACTAATTATTTATGCTGATGATACCAATGTGATTTCTTCCACTTCACATGACTGCCTGGTTGAGTAGCATCATGATGAATCTATTCAACCTTAAGAATCTTAAGATTGGTTTGAGACAGCTCCTCACTCAATCCTCCTATTGGCTAACCCCTTAAAATTGATGTGATTCTTCTCTTTCACATCCATTACCACTTGATCCATGTATCTCACCTGAGGCCTGTCGTTTCCAGTCTTTGCATTCACTTCTCCCTTGATGATTGTCTTCATCAGGCCATCATGACTTGAGATTATGGTCGATTAAGTTATCACCTATTCTTTTCTTTTTTGCTTTGTCCATTGCTGGTAATCCAGCTTCCCTGATAACAATACCTTCTCAAGTTTTTGTTTTCCTAGTTTAACATTGGTCTTGGCTTAATATACATGAATATTATAATATTATCAACTTCCTCCCCAGTAATGATTATCACTATCATCACACTAGAGGTAAAAATAGCATTGAAATGGCAGACAGAATAACAAATACCATAATTAAACAAATCACAGAAGGCCCTAGGGGAATGGGCAATACAATTTTACAACTATCTATATAATTTACACTGAATTTAGGATACTAAATTTTAACTAAGGGCGAAGAACAATTCACTAGGGCACAAGCAATTATTACAGCATCATCACAGCAGTTTTGGAGTTGATGTGTAATTGTGGAATGGGGGTCTAGGAAACAAAATGCGCGTAACCTCCCGATGCATCGTTCAATGTGGATTCTCAAGCTGGCAACTTTCTTCCCAAACACAGCTTTTGGCTTAGACAAAACTTGGCCACTTGCCACACTAGGAGGCCTTACCAATCTGTTGCCCTGCTCTATTAACAGAGGTTCCAATCCCTTAAATCCACGGTCAGCCATAACATGGAGACCCTTTGGGATTTCTCTTAGTAATCCACTCTTAATGGTCACCTGTACATCAGAAAATCTTCCACGGAAACCCTTTGAGATGAACATAATAGTCCCATCTGGTGATGCACCTACTAAATATTTCAGTGTGTTGCACTTTTTATATTCAGAGTAGGTCTCGGACTGATCACATGCATTTGATGGCTTCTGTATTTGTATCTCAAATGTGTCAATGATGACATACGTTTCCTGAAACCTAGCTCAAAATGCAATTGGTAAATTTTCATGGACAGTTTTGGGAGGCAACCACCTAATTAGCTGTTTCATTGCAGATGAAACATATTTGATATGCTTGTTGAACAACCTGGCTGCATATGATTCACAAAATCCCATATTGGTGCCCCAAAGTTTTGAAGGTGAAATTGCACCTGATTTTCCTTAAAATGAGGGTTACAATGTCTTTGTTATGGATGTGATTCCCCCGATAAATTATTCTTTTTTCTAACATATTAATTATAAATGCAAAATTATCTGGCACCCCCATGTAGTGCATACCATCATGCTCATTGTGAAACCTTGTGGTGATTAATGAATTTACATCAACATTGTATGACTGTGTCCCAAAATCAGAATCCAAAGATTTTTCCTCATAAATACTCTCAGCATCAGACTGGCCTTCTGCTGAGGTAATTGATGACTCAGAAGTATATATGTCATCCACAGAAAGCTTTTGTGGTTGACAAAGAATCTCAGTTGATTTCATTGGCGAAACACTGGCATCCACAAGCTTCATTTTTCGGCTTTCTGTCTGGGTACCCCGACTTCGGTAATGTTTCCATTTGGGCTTTGGTCCTCTTATTGATTCTGTCCCAAGAAATGACATATCTTCCTCTCTCTCTGTTCCGGGCATAATGGTGGCAGCAACTCCAACTGAAGAAAAATGTGTAATTTATCCAATTATTTTATTTCCTACAAGGAAACCTTCATAAATCACTATATGTAGGAACTGTTGAGTATTCTCAGATTTGGTCTACATGCCGTAATGAAAATAATTAATACCTGCATCTTCCACTTGTGTAGATTGCTGGCCACTTTCAAATGAACCAACATCTGTAAGTGGTTCTTCCACACTGTCGTCTAGAAACAAAACACAAATTAACTTCTAGTCAACCTTACTTTTATATGCACAGAAACCATTATCATACAGAAATGATTACCTTTCAGTAGCTCAATCAAAATTTCCTTTCGTTTTCTACCCAATGTGCTTTTCCTCCCATCGCTTTTCAACGTCACTCCTTGACAGGTAAATTTTGAAGGCACAGCCTGCTTTCTGAGTCTGGGTCTAGCATTGCTGAGTTCCATTCCCAGTAGTTAACAAGGTCCTCTTTTAACTTCACCACACAATGGAAAAATAATATTAATAATAATCATTTAATAATCCTACCACTTAATAGTAATCTACCTTGTAATATTTCAGAAAAAAATAAAATATTTGGAATGTGATAAAAAACATAAATTACATATACTTTCTATTCCAACAATAGCAATACCTAACTACATTATAGGTTCACTATGTAAGGAGGATGCAGAGTTCTCTACATTCCTTGTCTATCATTCAACGAAGAGAATACTTCGTTATTGGAGTTCATTTGAATTTACAAGGAAGGTGTCTCAAGTGTGTCTCACCAGTTTCTAACAAATTGGGCTCATTTTGTTTCTCTCGGGTGCCATCCGAGAGAAACAACCCAAAGTGCGCCTGGGATGGAGAGGAAGCCTCCCAGGGCACTCCAGGTGCAGTCCAACTGGGAACAGAGGCGGCGCCTGTAGACTGCTGGACTGGGTGGAATTTGGGGGTAAACAGTAGGCAGTGGCGTACCAAGGCTACTTAGAGCCCGGGTCTAACTAGATGGTAGCCACCCCCGGTAGAAAAAAAAATATTTTTTCTTAAACTAAAAAAAGATGTTTTTCAATTTTGCCTCCCCCCTCCATGGCGCCCGGGGCGGCCGCCCCGTTCGTACCCCCCTTGGTACGCCACTGGCAGTAGGGGATGTTTTCACCCCTTCAACGGCTTCACACCTTCAACCTTCTGATGAACTTCTGATGAATCTCTTTTTTCGTTAACAAAATGAACCCGGTTTAATCAAAATCAATGAGAATCACCTGGGGTACCTTCCTTGTGAGTATAACATGTAAACATTACCTTACGTTAACGTACGTTCCGCCCAGGGGCGTCGGAACTATTTTCACTTGGGGGGGGGGGGGGGGGAACCTTGAAATAGGACCGGTAACTAAGAAAAGGTCCCACATTTATTGCGGCGGATAGGAGGGGTTAGAGACCATAATTTCGATAAAAGAGCATATTAAGGCATGAGGATGTGTGACAGAAAGTACCCTCTTTGACTGGAAAGGCCCGGGGCAAATTCCTGCCCCCCACTTCCGACGCCGCTGGTTCCGCAACACTTGAACATATTACTTAATGACTACTTGAGGCATACATGGTCTACACTCGACCAATGCTATTATAATGGACATGTTAACTTACATCAAAGTGATCTTCACAGATGCAAACGTTAGATTTTGGTGAAATTATGTCCTTCCGCCGGCACTTCTTCACCCATAACGATCTTTTCTCGGCATCTCGGGGAATTGTAAAAAAATACTTTTTCGGCGCATTTCCGCTGGTGTTAATGCATTTTGGCACGATACAGTACTTAAAGCAACGCTTTGACATATTCGAAACATCGGCTTAATCAGAGAAATTGCAATTATAATCGCCTAAACTCTTGAAACTTCGCGTTGAAAAACGAACTCCGAGACCACTATTGCAGGACCTGACGTCATTCAAGATGGCAGCGATGCGAATTACGTTTTTGTGAGGGACCGACTCGTGGCGATTTCAAATGCTTATATTTAATAAATAAAATACTTTTCGTCGAAACTACTTGGGCAGCAAGTAATAATTTTATATAAACTCTTGGAAAATGTCTTTATTGGAATATGTGTCCAGAGACCTATTACTAGGGCAACTGTTGTCATTTCCCTGCTTTGGCATTGGAACCCCGATGGATTCCCGCCAGGATTGTGGAAAATTACCCTCCAACCATATTGGTTGAAGGATGTGAAGAACTTCCAGCATCGCATTCTCCGGTAGATTCCGGAGTAATACGTAGTGGACACCGTCCAATCCGGGGGACGTGTTCTGGCAGTCAGAAATTGCAGAGGCCAGCTCCTGCAGCGAAAAGCATTCGTTGTAGTCGGCAGTGCCGTGCTGTTTCACGGAATGTAAGAGATGTAGCTTCGCAGGGTTGTTTTATTTCCATAAAGTCGGCATTATAATTTTCATAACTACAAAGCCAAGCACCTCACATAATTCCGAGGGCGATGTACCCACCCGGTCATCGACTTTTATCCGGAAATGCCGCATTGCTGAAATAAATGTTGCACAACGTTATGTTCTCTGGTGCGTGCACGGTCACCGCAACAGCCTGGAAAGGTGTGTACAGTTGTACCCGAGAGGTGTAAAGGGCCTCTCGGATAGCAACCGCCACTCCCCTTTGTGCCCTTTGGCCGCTGGTATCGTCAAATCTAAAAACATTAAAATTTCTTAGAATACCTTGGCCTGTGGTTTTAAAATACGTCTCTTGGAGACAAATACAGAACGGATTAAAATTGTGAACTAAAATCCTCAATTCCTCCCTGTGGCGATTAAAACTTTACAGTTCTACTGTAAAATGGTGCCCATTAAAAGGATAAATAGTATAAAACTATCGACAGACAAAAGCGTCCGTCCGTCGTGAGGATTAGCACCTAATACGATTTTTTTCTTTTGCCTGGCTATGAGGATGTCTGTCTCAGACAGATCATCCTCTTCCATAGCCTCCACTGTACATGGAGCGCGTATCGCGAAGGGGCCGGGGGATGGTGTTTTTTAACGACTCAGTTATTTCGGCGATTTCTTTTAAGAGAGCCCGCGCTGGTGGCATTAGTCGGTTTCGCCGGCTTTGTAGCCTTTTCCGGCTAGGCTTGTTCTTCTTTTTTAGGTCTCGTGTTCTTAGTTTTCTCCACATCATTTTTTAGTAGTATCTGTTGTATTTATTTTTGCTGGGGTTTCAACGACAGCAGCGAAAGATCTTGAAAATGTGGGGGCTATTAGCATGCGATACTTTCTCCAGGCAGCTAAGTATGGCAACTTTTCTGCCGTTTTTATCTCTAGTATTTTCTCTTCCTCCTTCATCTTCGGACATTCGCGAGAATATGCTGGGTGCGCTCCTTCGCAATTGACTCAAAATGGTTCCGAGGTGCATGCGTTATCCTCATGCTTTTCCTTACCACCGCGGGCAGGTGGCCTTGCCCTGGCATCTAGTGGCGATATGGCCAAAGCGTTGGCATTGGAAACATCGCATGGGGCTAGGGATGAATGCGCGAACAGGAACTGATTCATACCCTACAAACACCTCGTCGGGGAGCGTTTCGCGCGAGAAGGTGAGGATAACAGACGTGCTGTTTATCAGCTCACCGTTCCGCTTTATTTTCAATTGACGACAGTATATGACACCCTGAGAGGCCATCTCCCTCTTTATTTCATCGTCGACGTACAGCAGGTCGTAGCAGCTAATCACTCCCCGAATGGTGCTCAAGGTGCGGTGCACCTCGACCTTGACTGTAATGTCATGAAGACAGGTAAAGTTCTGTAGTTTCGCGCATTGAGCATCATTGGCTGTTTCTATTAATAAAGTGCCGTCGCGCAGCTTCTTGACTGATATCAGGTCACCAGTAACTGATGCTGAAAGGACAACGTATTAAGTAGTACGGCACGTTAGTGAGGGTCTTACCGTCCTTTGCGCACCTCATAATCAAGTACCTCCTAGAGGCAGTCACCGAATTAACTCCCCCACCCGTTTCCGGACGGGATTTTTTTGTTGGAGGAAGAGTATCTGGATCCATAGAGAAATGTGATTAATCCCCTGGGCTCCCCACCCACCACGGAGCCACACGTTTGGGACGCCACACCGCAAACCTGTGTTGTTACCAGGGCTACCTAAGGGATATAGCACTATCGTGTAGGATATTTACTTCGAGTTGGGCCTACAGTGCATGGGCCCTCCAAACCCATACACCTTTGGCTGCTCTACACAGACCCCCGTCACTCCAGCACTCGCCATCGATGCGTGTCGATAAGCCGATTGATCAAGAGTGGCAAGATCTTGACTGCCCATTTACAGCGAATCCGGGGCCAAAGTGGGATATTGAATTTCGGACCATACCGGGAATCCGACACCCGGCTGGGTGCCGGAGAACGCACCCACCAGGATCCCTATCTCCTCCTTAGGGGTCTCCGCACACGGCAAACATGCGCGTGGATCGCAGGCCAGCTGGTATGGCCGCACACAGACAGCGGATCCACAAGACTGTTCGGACGCATCCCTTGCGAACTCAGGGTTGTCTCCCCGCCCTTTTGTCGGCTCTTACGACAAGCAGGAATACTGCGGGAGTATTCTCAATCCCCCTACCCGCAGGGGGTTTTTAGCTCGGTATCTGGTATAGGGATTGTAAAATCGATTTCGATTTTAATCAAAAGTCGATTATAACACTCCCATTTTCGATGCAATCGAAGTCCACTTTTTGTTTTGGAAAACCTTCAAAATCGAAACTAGCTGATCGATTTAGGATTTTTAGCTTGCTATAGCATTTGATTTGCCGCCTCGCTTTTATCCTCGCCGCGCTATTTCACTCTGCATCGCTGGTGGAAGAATTTTGGAGGGTAGGCAAAGTGCTTCGGACACCAGCAGGTTGCAGTTCCCAACTGTAGGGCTGCGGATTTTTATTACAATTCTAGTCTTTCCTGGGTGGACTCGCGCTCGGAACTAATACATTGTAGACCGCGAGACGAAGATTAGAAATCATAATATGCGTTGACAGTGCCTTTTACGTAAACGTTTTCTCAATAAATCGCTTCACAGCAATCCCTTTCTTCAAAATAGATTCGTCCAGTCCGAATATCGTCTTCTGCGCTTGGGCCACGAAATTCCAATTGCACTGTACTGTAGGCTGCGTGCGTTGGCCATGTCGTAGGGGTGGCGGCATAGTGAGTATCGACTTAGAAAAGGCCGAGTCAGAACACAATGATTTATTCAGGTACATCATACTTTCAAGTAATCGCCCCTTAAATGCCCTTTTGGTCCAGCGGGCGCGCGTGTAGTGGGAGTACCCTTCCCCCTAATACATGCAGGACTCCCAGATACCTTGGTGACTCACCTCTATGCGCCGGAAGCGCACTCCCTTGGTCTCGTGGAGCTCCGTGTCGTCTGACACGCGTTGTTCCGCTCCTCAATGACACGAAGGAGTCGGCCACCAGGGTTTGGGAGAGGAGATGAATGTCTGGCGGTGCTCCGCGTTGCCTGTAAAGGCGCCCATTGTTCTAGGGTCACATGGTTCTAGGGTCTGGAGCCTGCCGCGTGACCGTCCGGTATAAGAAAGGCGATGCATGGTCCGAGGGGGGGGGGGGGTGGGATGCAGGGGACGAGAACGCAGGTGACGCTCCTATCCGACAGCCAGCATGCGTTTTGTTTGATTCGTTACCGTGCTACTTGTATTGCGTTACGGTCGTTCCGATCGGAGAGCGGTTTGCCGCCCTTTGCATCAGCCATGGCTCCTCCAAGTGCTGTTTGGCAGTATTTTAGCAAGCAAACAATTAATAATAAAACCTTCGTGAAGTGCTCAAAGTGTCACCTGAGCTTGACTTACAGTCGTTCGACTAGTACTTTGATCAGTCATCCGAAGGTGCACAAGATTGAGGTTTATGTTAGTGCGCCAAAAAGAAAGAGAACGGCAAGCAGTGCATATGATAATAAGTCTGAGGAAGAAATGGACCTGGCTAGTATTTCTGGTGCAGCAAAAGCAGCATTTTCCTTACCTCCGCCATCACCACGATTAGAAGAAGTAAGTGTACGGAAGTTTTACTCGTAGGCTTCCGCGGATGCACTCTTGACTATTTCTTTTTTCAGGATTCATTCCGCGTTTATTTAAATAGTACAACAATATTTCGCTAGCCTTCCTGCTAGCTTCGTCAGGTCATCTGATCTGTCTTTTCCCCGCTCGTCGTCCTATGGGTGCTTTTCTTTAAGGTACGGCGATAGCCGACTATCAAGCGCAAGTGCCGTCGATCGCTAAGCTGCAAATGAAATTAAACACCGCTGGCACCGGCTATTCGCGCATGGGCAGTCAGTTCTGGGAATTGGATGGTAAATAAGAAAGTAGCAACGAAGGCAATCGTCCGGTAAAGTTTGAATCAGCCATAAAATTCACCAATTTTCCTCGGTAAAAGGTAATGTGATTGATTCTAGTAATTTTTTACCGATGTTAGTGGAATGCCATAACAGTATTTTTGGCGTTCTGATTGATAAATGCCGTAGAATTCCTTTCCTGTGTCTGCGAGTTTACAAAAAATATTGATCTGGGATCTGAACAGGGAGTAGGTCAAGGTAGGTAGTATTAGTTTGTAGTGTGCGTCGACGGCATGGTCATTTTGCAGCTCTTACTCTTCAAAATTATACATAAACTTTTTTAATATTCGGATGTGGTAGGTTGTCTGGCAACTAGATATATTGCTTATCTGTTATTTCGTTGAAGATAAAATCATTTAAATTTCCTAAACTGTTACTTATATTTTATTAAAAAGTGCCGTTTCCTTTAGAGAAAAAATACGCGGCCGATAGCATGGCACTATTCTATTCCACCATGGCACTGTAGCGCGCTTCAACCTACCAGATGAAAGTGGAACACTTTGCTCGGCAGCAGTTAGTATGGCGACTGTGAGAGTGTCCACGTTTTCCGATCCGCTACGGGTGCCGTCGAACATAAATTTGAAACTATTCCCATAAGTTTCCCAATCAGCCTTCCGTAAAATCCAATTCCTGGGTACGTTAATATTTGGGTTAAACCCATTTTTCCTGATTAAAATCGGGAAGTGGTCACTTCCGCAAACGTCGCAAAGAGCCATTTTATTAAATTAGTTTAAAAATTAAAACAAAAAAAAATAAATATGTAGCTTTAAAAATTATATAAAATATAAGGCTATCAACTTAGCCTGAGCTTCCTTCCTTTTGTACTTTAAAGGAGAGTTCGCAGTTGGCTTTCGTCTAATATTTCCTCCTCCCGGAATTCGCGAGAAGGAGAGGCGGAGGTTAACGCGAGGCTACGCGTTCTTTCTCTTTGCGTTTAGGAGAGATATACAGTGAGCGTTTTGGACGGAGCTTTTTATTACTCGAGGCCTCAGAAATCACGGAGACTTTATTTTTGGAATCCTTCCTCAGTGTGCTCTTAGGGTTTCCTGTTGAGGGCGATTTTTTAGTAGAGGTAATTTCCTTACTTTTGGTTTCTTACTTCTTTGGTCCCTGACTCTCAGTCTGTGTGCTTGCCGACACTTTTTCAATCGTGGCTACAGATGCGAATGATCTAGAAAATGTTGGGGCTATCACCTTTCTAAATTTTTTCCTAGCTTCTAGGAAAGGGATTTTTTCCAGCACCTTAATCTCCATTATCTTATTTTCCTCATGCATTCTTGGGCAATCCCGTAAATACACGGGATGCGCTCCTTGGCAGTTAACGCAGAGCGCTGGGCTGCCACAAACATCTCCATCGTGCTTGTCTTTTTTACATTTGGGGCAGGTAGGCTTCCCTTTGCATTTGGACACTATGTGACCAAAGCGTTGGTATTGGAAACATCGTTAGGGTCTCGGGATAATGGGCCTTACAGCGCATGAGTTGTAGCCAACATTTACTCGGCTTGGAAGTTTATCCAGCTAGAATGTAAGCACTACAGATGCTGAGTCGACAGATTCTCCATTTCGCCTCGTCTTGATCCAACGACAGAAGATGACGCACTGGGGAGCCATCTCCTTCGTTATCTCTTCGACAGAGGTGTATAATAGGTCGTAGCACGATATAACACCACTGCATGTATTTAAGCTCCTGTGTGCCTCAACTTTTACAGGAATATTTAGAAACCTTTCCATCATAAAAAGCTTTTCGCTTTGCTTATCATTCGCGGTCTGTATAAGCAGTATTCCAACGCGCCGCTTCTTTACGTTTTCCAAGGAACATTAATGCTCAGGGCTTCTATGGATTAGGAAGGGGGACACCTTCGAGAGGTTCTCCCCTTCCACCGAGCATTTCATTATTAAATATTTACTGCATGTATATACAGGGTCTCCAACGCCCATATCAGGGCAGCATCTCTTAAGTGGAGGAAATGAATTCGTCTCCATAAGAGTTCGTGATTCATCCCCTGGCCTACCCACCCACCACGGAGCCACACAATTGGGACGCCGCACCGCAAACCGGTGCGGTCGCCAGGGCTAACCAAGGGGATATAGCACTATCGATATGGGAGCCTGCGTCCAGTTCGAACCTCTAACGCGCAGGCCCTCCTAACCCACGCGCCTTCGGCCGCCCTAAGCATTGTCTCTCCAGCACTCGCCATCGAACGCATGCGTGTCGAAAGCCGATTGACCGGGGGTGGCTAGCCCCCGGCCGCCCGTTTATAGGGAATCCAGGGCCGAAGTGGGGTGTTGAACTCCGGACCATACCGGGCATCCGACACCCGGCTGGGTGCCAGAGAACTCACCCACCAGGATCCCCTTCTCCCCCTTACGGGTCACCACACACGGCAAAATGCGGGTGGATCGAGGGCCAGCTGGTGTGGCCGCTCACAGACAGCTGACCCACATGACTGTCCGGACTCATCCCCAGCTGACTCAGGGGTTTGTTTTCGGAGTTTTCCTCCCCGCCCTTTTAATCGCCTCTTACGACAAGCAGGGATGCTGCGGGTGTACTCTCAATTCCCATACCCGCAGGGGGTCAGAGACGTCAAATAAATCTTCTTTTATTGCTACATTGTTTGACGTGACGTCATATTACGCCAATAGCTTTTCATCTGTTCGGCTCTCCTCAGAGCAGAGAGCCACCGGCAGCCGGCGATCCAACTAAATCGAAAATCGAAAGCACCGCGGAATGGCGACCGTCGTCTATCGCCGGTTGCAGCCGCAAATCGAAAGCACCCATATAGGACTGGACCCTATTGTTGCCTGAATTTTTAAATTTGAAAAAATATTTGAAAATGTTCCCCAAAGTGTAACCGCCTTCACGATTGATGTTCCATGGTCTTTTTGCTATTTCTATAGCCTCTTTGATTAGCCTGACAAAGCCAGCAGGAGGGCTAGCGAAATAGTTATACTATTTAAATACACGCGGAATTAATCCCGAAAAAAGAAATAGTCAGTATATACGGAAGTTCGTTCACTATTAACATTTTCAAGATGGACGATGAGACGATAATACTTGTGGGCTAGGGTAAAGAATATTGTCTTGTTTGTCAAATTAAAAATTTTTGAAAAGTAAGTAGATGCTGTACATGAAAATTTGTGTCCATAGGCTTGTTCTCATCTTCAATCTCCGTCAGCTCAATCGTTAATGCCCTCACTATCCTGGTCACCTGGACGCCAAGCCGAACAGGTTCTTTAGGAGGATCCTCTCGTCCAGATAGTCGCGGTAACATTTTAGGACCTCTTAGACAGATGTTTCAGCAATGCCTCTGCATTTCTGGTGATCTCACTGTTTAGAACATTGGGAAGGTTTGGTACTATATACTCCAAGCTCGGCTTGCTTTCACACAACGCACTCGTGTGTGGTGTTGAAGTTGATGACAGCCTAAAAAATGATGCAAAAGTGTAATTCGTCTTCGTGTCTATTTTTTAGCTGGAAGTCATAAAGATGAGGCAATAGCGGACGCACTGGGCTTCATGATTTGTAGGGACCACCTTCCCTTGTGCACGTATATAGAAGGATTCCGCGTATACTCGCGCAAACTGAATTCTCTTTATAAAGTTCCTTGCTCAAAAACATTAGCCAAGAATATTGAAGCAAAATACGCATCTCTAAAGGATGATGTGACCCAAGTGCTAGAAAAAGTTGATTCTTTATACCTGAATACTGACTTATGGACGCATAAGCGTACGATGCAAGGTTACTTAGGAGTGACGGCGCATTTTGGCGCAAAGGTCAGTATTTTCCTTCCAATTAACTTTACGGAGACATATAATGTCGCAAATGCGAAAGTGTTCATAAACTAAAAATAATTTATTTTTAGGGGAGAATTTGATTTCAATTGAATTAGGTGAATATCCTATGTCTGATAGAAAGAACACGGAGAATTTAACAAGAGCTTTACGGAGTATATGCGCGGATTGGCACATTGACCCGGAAAAGGTAAGCGCAGCCGTTACCGACGGCGGCGCGAACATTAAGGCTGCAACGCGTGAACTTTTTGGAGAGAATAGGCACGTTCCGTGCTTCGCTCACGCTTTGAACAACATTGGCCAAGCTGTGATTAAGCTTCACTTGAAGTCGAGGCGCCCTGTTCCTTCTGAGCGGGACGACTGGGAGGCCCTAGAGACCGACGTTCGGGAGGATGAGGAAGAAGAGGCTGACGCCGATGAAGAAGGCGAGGAAGCAGATACAGGAGATTCCGCTCCGCTAAGAAGCCAGCTGATGCTAGCAAAAGCGATTGTTCGCTTCTTCCGTCAGAGTGAAGTTGCGACCACCGAACTTATGGAATATCAGAGGGAAGCCGGTCAGCCGCATCGCCTAGCACTGAAGCTTATTCAAGAATTCCGCACTCACTGGAATTCATGCTTCGACATGCTTGACCGAATGCTTCACCTCTCCGAAATTGTTAGCCGCGTGCTCTTCAAAATCCAAAAAGAAAAAAAAATAAGAAGAGGAAACCTCCTACTATGCTCACAGCAGAACATTCGGAGAGTTTGAGTGAGGTTTTAAACAATCCTGAAAGCCTTATTCGTAATCACATCGGAGGTTTTGAGCGAAAAACTACAATCGCTGAGTAAAGTTATTCCTCTAACAGCATACTCGAAAAAGGTAAGCACAGTGATTGTAAATTTCAACCTTTCATTTCGGCTAGAAAATCGATTTAAAAAATTAAAATCGAAAGTCGATTAATCAAAAATTGATTCTGGATTTAATTATCCAATCCCTAGTCAGGCAGTAAGCTTCCACGGAGGCTGCCCTCTAATTAATGCTAGGCTTTAACTTGGTTCTGCCTACGACGATGTAGCACTATCGAGTTCCAAGCGCGTCGTCCTCCTTAGGCGCTTGTCTAAAGCAGTAAATTCGCTTTGTAAAGTGGAAAGACAGTTTATTTACATTTACATTCAGAAGAGTCGTTTTAAACATTTCTGGAAAATCCGTCATATTTTGCACGAGTTTGGAATGCAGAATCTCTATAGTTGTAATTACATTGCTAAAGAAAAAATCATGCGTGCTTCTCCTAATTGTTCTCGGTGTGAATTCATCTAGTTTGATCCATGGTCGTCTTGACCATGACATAAAAAGTTTTTCTCTTATTTTACCAGGTGACAAGTTTTCAGAGTTCTCCATGCGGGCAGCGCCTATCTTCTTTACTGCCATCTTGGACTTTTCCAAACACTTCGATACCCTTTCATATATTGGATGACGTCACCGACTTCTTCTCCTTCCAATTTAAAAAAAAGCAAATCACACTATCATCCAAATCTCGCCTTCAGAAGGAGGAGATTTGATAATCATATTTAAGCACCTTAATGTGACTACTACGATTGAAAAAGGAAGAATAAGCTAATAAGCACCACGGAATATTAAACATTGAACAACTGACAAGGTCAGCATTAATTGTTCACGCCCGGCCATACTTTGAAACACCTGTGAAAACACTTGAAAAACTTACGCAGTCCAAATTCTTCGGCTCCTTGTTACCCATTGTAAGTTTAATTCCATTGATTTGATTTGGGGTTATGTTAAAGGCAAGGTAGCCAAAGTTAATTTGTTCAACGCTACAGAGAAGGGAAGGAGCATGGAGGTAATAAATACGCTCTTTCAAGAAGCTTTACATTTTGTTGCTTCTTAAGTATGGCGGAAGTGTATGATCCATACAAAAAAATATAGAAGATCATCACTGGGAAATAGAAAACAGACGATGTGCCTACTGTGGAACCACTGATAATAAATTTAATGAACTCTTCTGAATCCTCCAAATACGATGGCCCTTCTGTTGAGAATGGATAGGAATTAATGTTAGTAGCTTAGATAGAGTTAGTAGTAATGCAATAACGTAATATAATAGAAATATGATATATTATTTTGGAAATACCATTTTCCATCCTGCCATTGGAGATTAAAAGCCAATTAATTTTCAGAAATTCAGAGATTCATGAGAAAATGTAACGGGAAATGTAAAGAAAAACTTCTTAGAAAAAAGTTTAAACACCACATTAAATAGACTCGAAATAGAAAATACAGTCAACGGAGACAAAGTGGCTGGTGGCTGAGCGCGCGCGGATCTGGCACCCCGATGACTGAGGTCGACCGAGTTGTCGTATGTACGGCTTGTACAAAAACGCTTTTCAAATAAATCTCAATATAAAATCAATAGTTTTTACCAAAACAGACTATTTCACCTTTTAATCTCCACAAAGAGACATATCCCACGTTTTTGTGACGTTTCAGTCGAGAAAAAATGTTCAATTAGTCATTCTATTACAATATTTTTTCGGTCATAGAAAAAATTCTAAACCTTCACCATAAATTACAAAATATTAGCGACTAACTTGTATTAAGATTTAGATTTGTTGGGAAGAATTTTTTAACTTATGAATTTTCAAAAAGGTGGATCGGTTGAAAGGCGTTGCAAAACCGGTACCTTTTTATTCTCAATGCCACAAAAAAGGTGTTTCGATAATATTCCTCTTTATATGCGTAAAAGCAGAATTAAATAAGTTAAATTTGACGTATTTATTCTCATGCAGGTCCATCCAGGTTGATTTGCTATTAAGCTGCAAACTAGGGTATCCATAACTTTTATTCCGACAGTAACTTCAGCCGTTGCGTTAGAATCAGGGACTCCGCAAATACGCAGCATGTAAATCTCTGTCGCGCCATTTGAAATATGTTTGCTTATTAGGCAAAGTCGGCCAAATTAACAAATGAAGGTGAGAGGCGCAGCTAACTCCGACTGAAGTTACTCTTCAGTAACATGTTCTGAGAACTCGAACCTCCAAATTGAGTTATTTTGAGTTCACTAATCGCGAATGCTGTTGAGGCGCCCATCTTAGCCCATAATCCCAAGTAATGGCTTACAACATATCTCCCTAGGTATACTTCATTTAAAGCTACCTTAACAGGAAGAAAAGTAAGGCAAAATAATAAACTGATTGCTTGGAAATAAGGGAAAAAATATTTTTCTAGATTCATCCTAGAGGCTATGCTGCATGCGTATACTTTTTTCAGCGCGTGTAGCCTATAGCCGAGGATGAAATATTCAATTCACAAGAAATTTCTTAGTTATGTACGTGACGCCACACGAGTAAGATCTGTCGTGCCAAATTCCGACACTTGATGAGTATCACATAAGAAGAATTTCTTAGGCATGCCCACTTAAAATGCAATGGCAGTCACACGCTTAGCTGCTGACCTAGTATTTTAAAAGTCTCATTCCTTGTGGCACTTCATTTTACTCTTTTTCGAAATTGTAGCGGTATATTCTTCGATTTCCAGTGCCAAAATTTTCTAGTTTTCCGCAGATTCATGGTGAAACAGTATTCCCCAAACCAGTTCTCAATAGCTTGTCACACTTAACTGATGCACTCTTTCGGGCAATCCTCAACCGGAGGTCTGAATATAAGGTTATTTTTACTCACGGTTATTCACTCACGCAGTATTCCATCATGCACGTTTCATTCAGAGAAATTACAAAGAAAAGGGTTAACCTGCTTCCCCCGAAAAGAAATAATTAGGTGGTTTCTTCTATTTTTTCTATACCACAGTGGTACATCCGGAATAATAACATTTAATGATGAATATTTTATAAATCTTAGAATGTAGATGATTTATTTAACATAAAAAAACATATACATATATAGGTTGTATATAACCTATATAAATATGTACATAAGTTGGTAGTAGTCCCTCAAATATGGAGTGATAGAAAAACATTGAAAGTACACTCATCATGCCCAAAATCACGGCTTTCTGAAGGATAAATTAACTCTACAAATTAAAAATAGTTGATTTGATGATTTACTTCATAATTTCAATCCTTGAAATGCTGTTTCTATATATTTCGAAGGATACGGTTGCATTTTAGTCGATTGACATCATTTACGCACCGCGTTCGACCTGAAGGTTGATCTGATCTGTTTATTACAGCTCGCAAAGCCAAATGGTGTCCTAATTTCACACACAAGGATTGGAATTTTTAGTACCTTTCCGTATGTCCACAGTGGTTTTGCTAGAAAATATTGAGCCCTGGAATCTACCAAACTTGGACATGGATTTACTCATATAAATTTCCCTATCCAAGATTAAAACTCAAAACCTTATTCAACAGCCCAGTGCTTTGCATATTACGCTTCCATATTATACGCACTAATTTTAAATAAATACATCCAGTAGCTTTATACGTTAGTCCTAATTTAGAAACAGAGTGATGGGAAATACAGAAGAGCCAGCAAAGCAGTTTGTTTTCTTTTCCACGGTAAATATCGGTAATTTTCAAAAAATAAAATTTTGTTATCAATACGACAGCTTAGATGATAATATGCAGTAGCAAAAATTTCGTAGAATTGGATCACCTTTTAGGCATTGATTCAGAGTGATATAAATCATGGAAAAATATTCTTACGTCAATGTGTTCGATGTGTTTGAAAACCTCTAAACTCAACAAGCATATGTTACTCTGGCATTTTTTGATGCTATATTTTCTCTTCTTTTGTTTTAATTGTAGTGATTAAAGACCCGAAATTTCCGAGAGATCAAAAGATATTTATTTTTGTGTGCCACAACACAGATTGTATGGGTAGTATTTTAATTTCATCTTATTTCAACTCAAATTCTTTAGTTCTCTTTGACACAGCCCGCCTCCACAAGAAACGGTTGGCCTTTGAAAACAACCGGAGCAACAGGTTTTACCGATACAATCGACTTTATGCCAGGTGCTGGAATGCATGCTTCACGGTTCTTGAGGGGATAAGGCTTCAAGCCGTTGAAGCCGAAGAAAGAACATAGGGAGCCCTTGTTCAACGAGTTGGAAGTGGATGGGGGAAGTCCAATAATTCCCTTTATTACAGTTGCGAGGTTTAAGTTATCTCCTTATGCAGTCTCGGTGTTATTTCCATATGGATTGGATATAAAATGGGATATATCTTGTTGAAATAAAAAAGCGTAACTTAGTTGTCCCACATATATTTGATATATGTGGGACAACTAAGTTACGCATTTCTATTTCAATATGAAGCAGTTCCATTAAATTACCTCACATACAGTTTACTATATAGATGGGCCATGGCGCCCAAAATCCGACATTTTTACAACTTTTATTCAAACTGTTGTTACTGCGAAAATAGTGCAGATATTATCAAATAAAAAATTTTAAGTATTGCGCATATCACAGAAAAGGTTTCGTAAAAGTTTTGGCTTTGTACTACTAACAGTTATTTTATATTAATCAAGAAACCTTAGCGTGTCGGAATATGGACCAGTTACCTTACATAAACTACGACCGATTCCGGCGTCCAAAGGTTTTTTTTTTTCATGCGGCTTCTTAATGTTACGTGTTGCAAGTGCTTCCATGGTTTTAATTTCAAATATATGGATTTGTCGAAAAATAACGTCGAATTAGATCTCTCTTAAATGAATTGCAGGGTTTATTTGGGTCATGCGCCCTCGTGCAATTATTTCCTGATAAAACAACGACTCCCAGTCCTTTGTCACGGGGAGAAATCTCTGAATTGCAAACACGTTTTGAGGTGGTAAAGACTAAAAAATAACCGGAACAACCTCTGACCGCTCTTCTTTTTAGAAAGCTGCGAGTCTCGGGTTTCTTTTTTTCACTGGTGACGGGAACCGCTTGCTACTGGCCTTGGCTTTGCCGCGCCCTCTTTCCGGACTCAGTCCCGCTCTTCCACACCCCTCACTGGGAGAGTTCACCCCTTTCCCTGGGATTTGGGTCGCGGCCCTGACCCACTTCGCCCGCTAGGCGAGGCCTGATTCGGGCGGACGCCCACCCCTCCATTCACGCATCGGAAGCGGACGGGGTGCACCCTCCTCATCCCCTGCGGATCGGATCGGCAACAAAAGGACACCATCCCCATGACGTCACAGTTCGGAGGAAAATACTCCCTCGCGTCGTGGTGGTAGTAGTAGCTAGGTCATACGCGGGAGACGACATCCAAGGTCATTTCAGACATTCAGGTTAAGTGGGTAATTGGGTGTACGTGGGATATTTTTTAGGGAACGGAGGATGGGGAATTGAATTGCCGTACTTGGTAGAAAACTGGCTTTCCATCCCAAAGGCCAAGGTTCGAATCACGGAAGTGGCAGAGTTTTTCATTGGCATACCGTTCCCCACCTGAGTACCTACTATGTGGAGAGCTCTTCAAGTTCATCAAACCGTCCGCCAAATGGGACGTTTAACACTAGATGTCTTGGCGCTTTTCGTTAATGGCAGGCTAATGCCAACGCCTGTTTTCGCTCCAGCCCTCCTTCGTTCCCTGAAAAATTTCCCACCCAAATCCGTTTGCCTTTCTATCCTAATTGGCACAAAGGACCTGAGCTATTGGCCGCCTCACCTTAATAACTACTACTACCACTTGGGTTGGTGTGGTGCCTAGAGACCCAGCTTCCCATTCCGAGGGCCTGGGATCGAACCCCGAAAGAAGGAGTGATTTTTCATCAGTAATCTATTTTCTACTTGAGTGCTAGGTGGTGAGCACTTCAAATTCAGTATACCGTTCGTGGGATAGGATGTTAAACCGTCTCCCCTTGGTGCCTTCTTGAAGGCAAGGTTATTTTTCGGCTTTCTTGAAGGCATACCCTATTGCTGTAGGCCCATAACCGTACATTCTTTAAATTTATATATAAACCCATTCTTTCATTCATAGAAACATCCTCTAGATTTATTTATAAACCACATCATAACCTTTGATCTTTGATATTTGGTATTTTCAAAACCATTGTGACTATAATTGACATTGGTACTATTATAATCTTCAAAGTTCGCTTTAGGAGTCATTTCCCGACATACGATCGCTTCATGAACCAATAACCTAATATTGCTCGTAGTTAGTCCTATTGAAAGGTAGAACGCTGGGTAAGGGAAAAATAAGGATTAAGAGAATGAAGTTCGAGTTCGATGAAGGAAGACAGGAAATGTGCTGATCTGAGGGCAGAGGGTGGATATTTTTCCAAATAATAACTATGTACATGCAAATAACAGTTACGATATTATTTTAATAAAGGTTGATTATTGACTGAATGATTAGTATCTACGTAAAACTATAGTAATTACACATTTACGTGTATAGTGTTATATGTAATTAAGTAAGTAATCCGAAGGGAGCCATTTCCATTCCAATATTTTGACACCACGCAATTCTTATAATTAAATTCAAGCCGTCAAGAAACACCTATCAACAATCGCTTCCAAGTTCCATGCTAGAGACCATTCATCACCGTCAATTTATATCCTTCCCACCCACCACCGTGTCATCGGCAAAAGGGCAGTGATTACCGTAGCTTGAGAACTCAGTAACCCGATAAGGGTAGGTATATGCAAAGTGATAGTAAGGAGCCCTTCAGAAAATACAAAGAAGAGTAGGGACGCTTATCGATACCTACCATGATCGCCCAAAAATGAGTTCTAATGTTGCCTCTTATTTCCGTTCTCATCATGCGGGTATCACAACTATAGCAGCAGGGCTGAAAGAAGCGATAAATTATGAGAGATCAGCTAACAAGAAAATTCAACAATTTGTTTCGCTAATTCACCTTAATATAAACAAAGAATAATATTTAAAAAATATACCCTTCTTTTAATGGATTTTTATTTTTAATTTCGTCGCTGGTGACCTACTAACCCTGGCCACACACCTGTGGAAGGAGCTCGCAGGCTTTTATCATGAAAAATACTCAATTTATCGGCCTGGGCGGCTCACTTTCATGAGTAATATCTAGATTGATGGAACTGATTAACTTCTGTAAATGTAGCTGAAAACGTAGAGAAATAAAAATATACGCTTCGATCATTCTGATCAATATATTTGTAGGTTGCCATCTATGGCATTCTCACCCATATACTCGGTCAAAAATTACTTTATAGATAGTTCATCAACTGTACGCCTTCTGCATCCTCAGTTGAAAAGGAACGCCTTAAATAATGGGGCTATCCTTATGCTTTTTGGATGTAAATCTCACATAAATGAGGTGTTACACACTTATCTATATTATTTCTGCTCACTCAATCCTAATTTCAAAGAGTTTTAACGTGAATTTTACCAAAGAGGTGAGTTCGGAGATATAAAAAGAATGAGGCACAGAGCTGCTTTCAAGTAGTAGAATGCGCTGTCTGTAGAAGTTTATGTACTAAGGGCAGATGCTGAGGTCTAGATAAAAATTATTGTCTGCATTGAAAATAATTTTAAAACCATGATGTGGTTAATAGTATGTGGGACGTTTACGGGTAATATATCTCTATCAGAAAGGCGCTTCTACTTTGAAATAAGGACTACCTCACAAGGTTATAAATTTTAAAACATCATTTCAGACTGGCATAATTGAATTAGCGCACAGAGAGCGTACTGAGCAAAAGATCCTGATTTAAATTCGGGAGAGGCGTTGTACTCGTTCACTTGAAAACCCAAGCTGTGTGATTTTCAGTGCAGAGACCTTCTAGGAATTTATAGAGGTGGCATAGGGAAAGAATGATGATGCTATTAGGGGAAGCGACCGACAGCTAAGGTGATGTGCGGAATTTCAGATAAGTGGATGCTTGGGAAGAGTTTAACATTCGTAGGGAGTGGAGGGAGAGCGGAGAGAACCGTGGCGTCGGAATCAGCCTGTTCTGACTGAAAGGTAAAAAGATGTTCACAGTTTTACGTCCTATCCGACGTTCGGAGTGAGAACATAAAGATTCCTCCACACAACACTCAAGTATAGACCAGCATATCAAAATTTTTTTTCCAAATATAGGATCGAACCCGGACCTCATGATGGAAAGGCAGTACTCTAGGCACAGCACATCCCGGTACCCGCAAAGAACGGAACTGGCCCATATACCCTGATGCGTACATTTCACGTCGTTGGGCGCTATCCTTGGTGAGTTTTACCTTCACTAACCAGGTCATATTTTGTGTTCAACTCCTCATTTCCGTTGCGGTATGAGAGGAATCCCATCACGAAAGAATGGGACGAAAAACTTTTTATTTTATCCAACGCTTGACGCGACACTTGCCTAGAGAGTTTTATGTTCCATGTACTTTTTTCCGGGAGGAAGAATTTTAAGGGTGCTTCTCCCCTCTATTGGTTAGTGTCCTAACCCTACGGCGTCGGGAGAAGCGTGGGACGATCGCTGTGGCCTGGCTCACTGGGGCTTGACTTCAAAGGCGAGCTCTTCACTACTACGAACATCATTGCTACTCAATGATGCCCCCTTCCTTCGTGGCCTTGGCTCGAGGAAAAATGATACTTCTTAAAATTTTTATGTGCTAGTTTGGAAGCCGAGCCACAATATTAAAGGACACAGTGGCACAAGTGGAACCATTCCCAAAAAATTCGGTTGCGCCAAATTGTTCAGAGGGTGTAGAATTTGGAAGAGGCACCCCGAAAAAATTAGTGGCTTCAATTTCCATAGTCTCGATTCTCATTTCCAGGAGTGCACAATTACCATTCCATTTAAGACTCCTACAGATGCCGTATTTGAATGGAGCAAATATTCTTGTGAAAAACAATATTTCCAATAGAAATAACATTTGACCTCCATTAAAACAATGCACTTAGGTTAAATAGAGTGAGGGTGATACTTTACTTGAGGATAATACGGGAATTGATACTTTAATGAACGAAGGTATGGTCCCTAAATGCAAGAGAAGATTTTCGATATATATAGCAGACCTTCGATTTTGAAAACTTTAAATGAGTAATAATACTGTTGTTGTGACGATTAAAGGCGTTAAAACTGTTTCCGATTTCGTATTGGAAGAGGAAACTTTGCACATCTGATGGGCCCCACCCTGACACAAAAAGATAAACTTACTTGCGACAAAGACAAAGCCACCGTTTTGACCTCCATCGAGTGACGCCATTTTGATAAAATGCATGCGAGTGATGGAGAGCGATCCATTCCACGGCGTCGAGTTCAAATCACACTGAACCAGGACTTGTGTGAGGATAGATTTATGAAGTCTTTCTTCCTGCGAACATTGCGTTCAAAATATATTCAGGCCATTGGTCGGATGCAGTGGTGAATTGTAGATGATCTAGTCTGTAGTTCTTTAGGAAAAGTTCTACACTCTACCTACTAATATTAACTCCATCATAGCATACGTAATTTAATACAAACAATGTCAAAACCCATTAAAAATATTATTTCCCTTCGTAGTTACCAAGCATGTAATATCACGTGCCTGTTGAATGCCTGACCAACACTCTTGGCTTATCACAAAGTCACTTAGCCATTATTTCAAGCACGTATAGCATGCTTAATGATGACTCACCTTTGCATTAACCTTTCGGGGCACTTGGACGAAGATAATGAGCACCGGGAAAAATTGCGCGGGTGAACAGTATAATCTTCCACGACTACACAAAAATGCACGCACGTCGCTAAAAAATTGTCGTCCCTCTGTTATTCCCGTAGCATAAATGGCACATCTGAGATAAAAAATTAATTTTCAACGATTCAAAAACGGAAAAAATTGAGCTATCACAAAACGCGCGCCTGCAATTAGGAAAAAAGGAATTCCGGAGGCATCTGACTCACAGGGATAATTCACGAAAGTTGACGAAAGAGGAGGGGTCCCTAAAACGTAAAGGGTGTTCGCGAAATATTGGCGAGGCAAAGGGGCGTCGAAGGGTGTGGAGCGTTAAAGGGACCGAGAGAGGGCGCTCGATCCATATTGGACTAGGTCAGCGAAGACTGGGTCACCCAGATACCGAGGCAGGAGTTTTCGCCGCGGAGAGAGGCTAGGAAATAGGTCAGCCGCGGAGAAATGGGGCAATGCTAGAGAGAGAGAGAGGACCTGCGCGTCACCTTGACCCAGCGTGGCCTAGAACGCGCGCGTGCTCCACCTTCCTCCCTCTCAGCTTCCCAGCTGTCCTCCCCGCGCTTGCATCAGGGATCCGGTCTTCCGCATCAAACTATAATATGCAGTAAGAGACAGGGAACAATATTGATGACATCCGTCGGAAACACAACCGCGACTACTAATACATAATATCATACAAAGCACAGAAACGTTGTAAGCATCGATGGCGACGGGGCAAAGCCATATCTAAAGTTTAGTTTCGAATCCAAACAGAGTGGAGTTTTCGCTACCCGGAGATTGGATGTACGCATCTGTCTTTATTATAACGTTATATAGCCTGGGGTAAATGTCAAATTCCTGTTCCAGGAGGCTTCTTTAATAAGTAGAATGAAATAAATAAGTAAACCAACCCCAGGAATGTTTGAATGTTATTAAATCAAAACATGTTAGTTACTAAAATACGAATTCATTCTCAAGTTGAAATTGAAATCATCTAAAAATAAAGTTTTTGCATGCAATCAGTAGTAGTAGTATCATTTAAAGGGTGCGTCGACGGCATGGTCATTTTGCACCTATGCTTATATTAAACGAAAAGTTGCGTAAGAAAAAAATAAATAAATACAAAATAATGATCCAATCTAAATCGGCATATTCCTTGTAACCTAATGCATTCTGAGATTTATAGTCGTTGAAAGAGCCCGCTTTCTTTTAGAAACAATATTACCTTATCAATTTTGACAGGGTCATCACATAAAATGTCGGAGAGATCTCCTTCAATTCCGTGTTTTCTCCGCATAGCCTCGTATGTGCGACATAAATAGATATTTTGCATGCAATTAGGCTACCAACGTAAAGCTCTAGGACGGACACCACCCGTAAACAAAAATTTGACATTCCTCGAGTCATGGAAAACAACGGAATAGTTTATATATAATCTCATCCCAGCCAGAAAAAACAAGCCAAAATCGACACACATTGCCCATTTATCACATAGGTAGCCTATCTCTATTCCATGATTGTCCCTAATTTTTCGCAGAAAAAATGACTTGTTGAACCTCCCCGTTCTGTCCCTTCACTTTTATATTCATTACCTAACCTACCACTGTATGCTAGAGCTTTTAATACAATTTAATGTATGTCTTTGAAAGAGAAACTACAATAAGAAGAAAGATGCAAAGTAATTATATTCCTAATTATCAAGAAAATCGACGATTTGAAAACGTTATTCACAAATATATAGCGTTTTTAAGGCAAGGGTACAATGAGCTTAAATTAAAACTAGTGTACAACTGTCCATTAATAATTTCACCGACAAGTGTAAAAGCCGTAAAAAAATCTGTACACGTCTGAAAGGCTACTTGGAGCACTTACCTCTCTTCATTATAATGTTATATAGCTTATTGATAATCCACGCTTTTCTAAGTTCACGCCTATAACTGTGATTCATAAAAAAATATTGATGAATTTATTAGTGATAGAGAGTAACTGTGTCTATGTGGCACGAACTGGTAGAAGATTTAGAGCAAGACTGCATAGGATAGTATAGAGCAGGAATGTCAAATTTTTGTATACGGGTGGTGTCTGTCCTAGAGCTTTACATTAGTAGCCGAATAGCGTGCAAAAACTATATTTTTAGGTGAATTTCCATTTCAACTTGAGAAATGAACTCATATTTTAGTAACTAATATATTTTGACAACAATGTATAGAAGGTGACGATAAGTCGGTCATTGAGAATCATTAACGGGAGTGTAACCACTGTTATGATTTTACTGCTGACGTAGCACATGTTCAAGAAAAAGGCGCAAAGCTGGATTTTTAAGAAAATTTTGACATGTTGTGTTGTGCAAAGGTGATTGATTAGAACATTTAAAATAACTTGTTACCAGCTGGTGTGTCATCACTTTACCAAATGACTATTTCACCTCCCAAAGATACTTCTCCACTCACTTGACCTTCAGCCTACAAGCCAGATATTTCACCCCGCACACCTTCACCTCCAGTGCAATTAACCCAACCTACCATTCTCCCAACCCCCTACCCCAATGTTTGAGAGGGTATATATTGAGAGTTCGCCGTGGGAAGAACTGTACTTGTACCTTGTGAAAGACGTGATGACGGCGAAACCGATTGGTGAAATAAAGATTAGTGTGGAATATAAAAAGTTACTGCCTATATATTCGTCACCTTTAGCGGAGAATGGTGGGGGTAACTCGACACTAGACGCAAATAACCGACGAGTAAACAATTCTAGTGATAGAAACAACACTATGGGTTTCAATGTTGAATCAACTTTATGATACGAGGGTCATCCAGAAAATAAGTTCCGTTTTGGTCTGTAGGTTGCTAGGGCTTTTGTTTATTAAATTCTGGCAACGTTGTACGAAAGAGGGGAACCTTCTGAATAGAATGAGAGGTGAAAGGCCGCAGTAGCCTTGAAAACACGGTCACAGCAAGTCGTTGAAATGGAGCCCTCGACGTCGCGTCCCGCCACCTCTGTGCCTGTTCAAAATTCAAAGATGTGAAGTCCACCAGGAAGATCATGACCTCTGTTTTCTGGGACCAAAAAGGAATTCTCCTGATTGATTTGTTGCCTCAAGGAGAAACAACGCCTCCCAGTATTGTGAGACCCTGAAGAACCTTCGTCGGGCCATCCAGAACAAGAGAAGAGGAATGTTGACCTCTGGTGTGTGCCTTCTCCACGACAATGCACGGCCTCACGTCGCTCGTTCCACTACGGAACTTTTGGATAATTTCGGTTGGGAAGTTCTGACCCATCCACCTTACAGTCTTGACTTGGCCCCTTCAGACTTTCATCTGTTCACCTAAATGAAGGAGGGATTAGCCGGAGAACGTTTCACAAGTGACGAGGAAGTAAAAGAAACTGCCACCAAATGGACCAAGGAGGTGGCGGGAAGCTTCTACGAGGAGGGGATTTCAAAGCTCATTTGTCGGTATACGAAGTGCATTGAGGTTTCCGGAGAATATGTGGAAAAATAATACATATTATCAAGAACGTTTTCTGTAAGTTTAAATTTTTTGCAATAAAAACTCGATTGATAAGAAAAAGACGGAACTCATTTTCTGGATGACCCTCGTATTATTCAACAACTTTTCTCAATCTACGCTATTATTACCAAAGTAGCATTCTTAATACCAATCACAACTTGATTACACTTGTTTATTCATTCACGGTATTCTTGAACATATACTTTAATGCTGATATCGATACAGCATCACATATTACACTTCGTGTATGGTTTATAATTTTAGCTAAATTAAAGCACATAATCTCCCATCTCAATATCACGCATTATCTTACTATCGTATTTCCATACTTTTAGCTATCATCTAGGCTACCATAACGCTCTCGGGTTTTTAATAAAATTTTAGCACACCTTCAGGAAAGGTATCCGTCTTAAACTTCAGAAGGAGATTTAGCTACCTACGATTTGATATTGCCTCCCAACCTAATCCTTAAAATAATTCGGACATACTGCTCGCCTAAGCGGAAACGGGATTTCCGGGAAAAACACCGGAAACGATCAGAAGATTGGTAACCGTGAAATGGAGCGCGGGAGAGAAAGTTTGGAGACGCCTGCCCTTGGGTCAGCCTTCCGACAACAGTTGCTCGGGAAAACGGGAAGTGGGTCTAATGGGACGGAAAACATCCCCTAAGAGACGAGGAAGTGCTCGTCCAATGTACTTAAAAGAAGAAAAGGAAGTCTCCTTCCGGTTTTGGTTTATCTGGGCACTCGACAGGGTTTCACGTTCTCTTCTTTGGGGCTAAAAGCCATTCCTTGACCTTGTAGCTCTGAAATCCCCTTCTAGTCTGAGGTTATCCGGATATTTTTCAACGCCAGCCTTCCCACCTTTTTTTTTAGCTTCAATTACTGGTAAAGTACACAATCTAAGGTCTGAGGAATATCTAAATGACGTTAATATTATTAATTAAACTGTACCTTAGACTTAGGCTTCATTTTACAATCGGTGTTTCTCCTTATTTCCAGGCACAGAACATCGATACACTACACCACAATAAACTAAGTAAATGGGAAGAATGGCAAAGGTGGACCTCGTATGAGATGAATAGGTAAAGCAGTGAAGGACGAAACAGAGAAGAAATATAAAAGTATGAAAGGGTTTTCTAAAAGGAGAATGGAATGGAGAACTAAATCAAAACAATTTAGGATCACTAATTTATAAGGATGGCACAAATAAAAACTTCATCTAGCCATCCTTACAACTACCATCATCAGCAGAAAAGTTTGTGGCGTGAACCAAAAAAAAAGTTATTTTACACATCTATAGATAAAAAAGTGCAGTAATATGTATTTGATGATACATAAGCGTTAAAATTCGAGTACTTGAATCCTTGCATAAAAACTCAAAATAAAATATTCGTATCTTATAGAAAAGAAAAGTTTTTCCAAAAGTTCAATAAGGGGACTGAGTATGCTACCAACATTTTTTAAAACGTAACCTAAGTCATCAACCAGGTTAAGCGCATGCACTTACTCCGTTAGAAGATTTCGAAAAATGAAAGGGGAATCGCATTCATCACACTGTGTTGGAGTTTTTCCTAGGTTGAATACAGATGAGATGGCGATTTCCTCCAAAAAATTCACTTCCTTCTCTAGGTTGTATTCAAAATTCCTCCCTCTTCCTGACGACATTTCATTTGCAGTTTTGTCCAGGAGACTTATTCAATGGCACGCCACAATGTCTCCATTGCTGCACTGAAAATTTTGGATTTTTCGAGGCTTTGACGTCACAACCTCGACATTTCCGAAGATCAAAAATGCCGAGTATTTTCTGAATAAGGCCCCTGAACACTCAATCAGCAGACGGCTGCACTACCACTGCAAATCCACGCTTCTAAGTCGAAATACTGTTAGACACGTCGATTCTCCTCTCTTCGCACGCCTTTGAACTCCCCGGGGTACGACCCGCGCCGCGCTGATGAGAGGGAAGGCGGTGATGCCTCCGTTAGCGGAAGAGAAATAATGCTGCTCCCCTCTGAAACAGAAAAGATCTTGGAATGGATTTACTTGATCATTCCGTTGGTCATTTTTCTCAAGCGCTCCATTGCCAGTGCCCGGGGCCATTGTGGTCTGTGAGCTGCCACGAGGGGTTCGATAACCTTCTCCACGACTAATGAGGACTTCCAGTGGTTTTGTTTCCATTGAAAAGTGGACTCGCGACTAAGCTAGAATGTATAATAATCGTCTGCGAGATCTATGACAAATGAGTCCAAATTCAACATCGGAATGACCCCATAGTACTACTATCCGAAGTTAATGAAAAATATATTCAGACACGCTCTCGCAGACTGTTTATGACTAAGGACATAACGTAAATGGATCACGGGTAAGGCGGAGCATAAACAGAGTAGGAAATGAAATAATTTAAACATATACTTGAGCTTCAAAAGGTTTGTGCCTCCGAAATCATTCGGGAACGATATACGCCGATAGTACTATTTCGGATGCATCCGTGTTAATGTTACCCTAATTCCTAATCACAGACTGCATACCTTCAAGCACACAAACTCTAAGGAAACATAATTTCCTCGTCTATAATGGTGGACATGTTTCCCTGCCAGCTGCTACACGGATGTGTGACAATGGGCGACCATTCACTAGATGCAAAAATATTGACAGATGAAAATGCCAAACAAGAAATTCAAATGGTGAATAGGCTGATGCAATTCCGTAGACAGGGTGAATACTTGGGCAGTATCTATGGTGGCACGGGAAAAACGAGCTCTGGAATCTAAATCTTCAAAAGCCTCTTATTCTTTTTCGTCTGACCTATAAATGTAGAGTGGGACTTGAAATACTCCCTGCGTCGGGCCCGAACTAGGGCCATTTGATTTTTTTTGTTGCCTTGAACCTGCTTAACTTAAACCTGATTTATCTAATGACTTGAGCCTTAAAGCTCGCGATCCCCGAGTCTGTGAAGAACCCTCATTCCCCCAAACACACACACACTCTCTAAGCTACCATCACTTGTGCTTACACCCTCACACGGAAGCACCTAGCATCACAAGCGCACGCACACCGGAGCCGAAGAAAGCGGGTCGGCGGAGAGACAAACAAACAGACAGACATCAAGAGTGAGAGAGAGAGAAAGAGAGGTCCCGCGCCCCGTATCCGTGTCTTTCTCCTGCTTCCTTCCCTCCCGAGCCAAGTGCGAGGGGATATGGTGGGGGGGGAGAAGGAGCGGCAGAGCAGATGTGGTGATCGATAATGTCAACGACCCCCTCTCGCGTGCTTACTACGCTCAACTCCATGAAGGGGAGGGGAGATTCAACCCCATTTCCGAGCCCCTTTCGACGCGCGCACCCTCCCCTCGCTTGCGAGAGAGGGAGAAGAAGGGAGACTGGAGACGCGACGCCGGCGATAGAGCTTGTGTGTTTGCCAGGAGATCGGCGGCGGCGGTGGTCTACTGACGGTGCGTCCCATCCCTACAGCGGTGACGGCGTGCGTGTCCCGGGGTTCAGGATCCACGTGAGCTCGAGTGAGTGAGTGAGACCCTTCCTCCGTCCGCTCCACAAGGGTTCCCAATGGTAGAGTCACGAAAAAGCTGCTTTGTTCCCGGTATCGGCGTCGAGAATAGCGTCCCGTCCCCTTTTCCTTCAGCATTCCAATGCCCCAAATTTTCAAACGATTTTACTTTTCAATATTACGGTCACCGATTTTAGACCTTAAGATTGATCGACTCTGTTTGCACAGTATCCATTTTTGGGATGGTGTTCCCCACGTCCTTAACAAATACCCCAGTCATTTTTCTCCGTCAGCCTACAGGGAGATGTATCACCGTTGTGTAATTACTTTCCTCAATTATATATCGCGCTCAGAATCACGAGTTCACACTATGAGATGCAACGAAAATGACTACAACTTCGGACTAGCTGGGATTAATGAATTGGGTGAAGAGTCGTGTAGTTTACGTTGGTGGCTCATGTTATTAGCGGGTGGCGATCGAAAGCTGAGATCATTTCCGCCATTGGGAAATGTGGGTTAATGGGTAAAGGTAGGTTTTATTCAGCGTAATTGGGAATGGTGGAGAGAAACTCGGCGTCGGCATTACCCTAATCTTGACGAAAGAAGTCAAGAGTTTCACGGTTCAACGTGCCATCCAAGAGTACTGAACTTGAACTCCACTCCACCCAACATTTATAGGAAGAGGTATTCTATTGTGAAATCTCCGTAACCACCAGGAATTGAACCCCGTGCCCTATAGATGTGATGCTAGTATGCTAACCAACGCACCAATCCGATCCCCGTCAGGGCTACTAATAGGAAGCAAAATATTATTTATACTTTTACAATTTTTTGTATTATTGTGGCGTTAACTGGATGCTAGAGCAAGTGAAAAAATACCTAATAATATACGTGCAACACGTGTCTATGTCCTCGATTCTTTCCTTGCCCTTCATAGTTTCTCACTGCCACACCGTCTCGGGTCGAAGGTTACAGAATTCCTCCGTCATCCCTTCCATGTTTTGGAGTGCACCTCGCTCTCCGACTCGATTTTCGCCAACTGGATGACTCCCTAGAGGCGGCACAACATGACGGTCAGTGGTAGGGGTAGAGAGAAGCGGGCAGCATCTCCTTCGGGCGCCGACCTAGTCTTCTCTATCGCCAGGACGGGAGATCAAGGTAGAGATAATACGGGTAGGCTGGATGCGCCTGTATCCAAAGATCCTTGGCATCCCGATAAAGGTGAATTTTTCGGAGGGTGATGCGAGCGAGAGTGGGCCGGACCGCTCCAACCATGCGCGAGAGCTTAAAAATTGTCGATTGCAGTACGGTGAGGACGCCGATGAGGAAGTAGTAGCAGTAACGTTCATAACACAATGGCCCACAACACAAGTGTTTCGTTGGTGGGAGATTCATCTTGGAAAATGATAGCAAAATGTAAAAAAAAATACTTGCCATGAGATTCGTTCGATCAAACCACTGATATTGTCGCAGATTCCTTTGAAATTATTTGACGGATGATTCCATTACTTTGGGAAAATACATTTGTAATAGTTAAATTAATTAAAACCTTACCGTTCCACTTTTTTGATATGTACTTATTATAGCTAGTTTTGCCATTTGCAAATAAGTGGTGAGTTATTTCTGCTTGAGATTATCAAGGAGTGAATTTCTCCAAAGCCACGATTTCACATCCGTCATGGATAAATCATTGGCAGCTTTTCGAGAAAAGCATTCATTGCTAGTTTCGATACTCTACATATCTTCGTATGAGGATCTGAAGATGATACGGTGTTGCGAAACCAACTGAAATAAGTAAAATATTTAAAAAAAAGTTGAAAACAGAATTACCAATTAAGTACTGCTTTGAGAACTTTGATTAACTCTTGGCGGTAAATGACTCATCGAAGGTGCTAGGTGTGAGGATGCCCGTTTGTGACGCGGTGATGACGTGGAAGAAGGCGCTCAACAAGTTAGTTGAAATCGCTGCTACGTGCTCCGGCTCTGAATAGTTGGGCTAACATGTTCGGAGAGACCTCGGGTGTCTCTAAAGAAGAGAAAGTTTGTTCCCGTTTCATGCTGATCCCAGACATCTGAGGCTTACTTCGCCTACGATTTAGCACCATATCAGCTATTACGCTGAATTGCACTCGCAGTCTACAAAAAAGTGATTTTACTCCGTACACTAAAGGATAGCTGGTTTTGCATATAGGTGGGCATCATTTACATAAATTTCATTGTTTTACATTGGCATTCGGGTAAAATCCAAAGGCTGAAAGTATCAGGTAAAATAATTTAAACATACGCATATTACCATGTAAATGAATATGATTTATTGAGAAGTTCATGTCATTACACTATGAGTAAAAGATTCATATGCTCCACTCGCTAACATTGGAATTGAACGCAATATAAAGGCAAAAAAGTGTAATTGACCTGTGATAATTGATCTTAATAAACACTGCTGCGGCAAAAATAAGTATTTGATGTTAGAAATCCACCGATTTGTTTACGCTGACGTTTTCTATTCTCAATTTGTAAATGGCGGTAAAATACAAGATTTGTAGGCCTTAACGTCTAAACCTTTAACGTTTAAACCTACAACCTTTAAAGCGATTAATTGCCTTCGAGATTCCATCGTAAAAATAGCTTTAAAATTGATATTATCTTAACCTTAAAATATATTCTTCAGTTGCATATAAAATGCAGAATGGGTGCAAACCGTTAGATTTTTAGCTGGGCTTTCGATGGGTAGCCTTCGAAAATCTTAACACACTAAACGTCTGTAACGAATCAGGACTTATAAAGTTTTTTGTAAAGATGGTTTCCTTTATCAGGAGAATATTTAGCTTGGATGTGACTTCTGCTATGATTAGTAGTAGGTATAGATTTATTGGTGCGTCGGCAACTACGGTATTTTGCACCACACACAATTGACTCTTGATTAAGTAAAAAGTATAAGCTTTAAGTTCTACTACGATTCAGGGAATGTCAGGTGGGTGTTGTGGTTGTAGAACTGTCTTCTCACCCTGATGGCTCGGGTCCTGACTTTGACCAATTTTTTTTCTTTTCATACCGGTGCCTGTTTGAGTGTATAAGGAGAGAACATCAAGTACTCTGTCCATGGGATGGACGTTTAACCATGAACCTCTCGGCACTTTTAGAGTTACGCTTCCTTAAGAGATGTCCCATTTAATGCACGGTTAGTCAAGAAATCTATCTACAATACAAATATAACTTACATATATTTTATATATACAATGCCCCTCTCATTTTGAGAGTCCGGGTTCAGATTCCGTCGGATGGAAGGTTAAACCTTGGACCCATTGACGTTTTTCGTTAAAATTAGGCTAATACCGAAGCTTCACGCTTCCTTTCCCAACTGAAAATTCCTAAATAACCTATTACCTATCATGAATGTATCAAATGAGCTAGGCTATTGGTCATCTTCCCGGTATAAAAAACACTACTCCAGGAACGGTGACAAAATTTGATAAAACTTCATGTACTCTGTAGATCTCTCTCCTCCGACACTGGGTGGAATTGGGAAGCTCGCAGAGAGGATGAAATTAACCACCGGTCGAAAGAAGAATAGATTTATGGGATTCAAAGTCAACAGAATCAGTGCTGCCAAATTTTGAGACGCATCCATTTTTTTATCTCCCGCTTAATCTCATTTGTTTGCAGATTTTTAGGTGAGCGCTCGGGGAAGAGAAAAGCTCGTCCGGAAGAGGGGAGATACGAGAAGTCTCTTCAGGGCTCAGCAAAATTCAATTGTGAGCCTCACTTCACGATAAAGTTCGCATTTAAAGAGTCCGTACGATGAAATTAACGGTGTACACGGACAACAATACTTTTGCACTACAACAGTGCGAGGAGCCGAAACTTTACGAATTCCTGATTTACTTTCTCCCAATCTATTTTCATTCTTTTGTATTTAAATCATAATAATCAGATAAAAATAGTTATATTTCAGTGGGATGAGAGACGAAAATTAATAAAAGACGGAATTGCAGTTAGAAAATTTGGATATTAAACTCTAATCCTTTGAGCACCACAAACTTAGCATCATTCACGCAATAATCATAATAGGAGATTATTACAGCTAAGTAATTGAAAAAAATCGACATTGAAGTAATATTTCTGATGATGACCAACTCATTACATGGAACACAAAAACAAAATTAGTGGATCATACTGAATGGAAACGTTATAATAAATCACTATGGCTTCTTACAGAAATTAATATCGATAAAAAGCAACAAAAATTCTCTGCACCGGAAGAAACAGGCGAGGGTTCATAAGTACGCCCCTGCATTTGGGACGTTTTCAGAAATCATATTTGACCTGTTCTCGTCAGAAGACTAAGTACCATAGGAATGGAAATTTTCTAATAATTCCATGATATATAAAATCGCAAACTGATAGGATCACGGTAATTACATACTCATTTGCTAGTATCTCCTCCAAAAGTTTTTCGCTTATTTATAGCAAGTAATGTAGCAATAAGTTCCGAGTTAGTCGAAATTTACTCCGCAGAAATTTACTTGGCTCTACAAAAATAGGTCTAGTGATAAGGCACTATTTTTCATGACATCAATAAATCAGATATATTCAATAAATCAGGTAAAGGAGATTTTCTTGGATTTAAAAGAAAGTTCCACTGGATCCTGAAAAGAAATCTAAATCATTTACAGCAAGGCTAAGGGATAAGGGACAGTATTTCTTTCACAGGGTGCGCCGATGACTAAGGTCACATATTGCACCATGCTCTGAACTATGAGCCCCTATTATTGTTTAACTTCGCTGAACTTAAATATTGTATAACAAATTTTATTTTACTGGCACGTTTCTCAATAATTCCAATTCCAAATATTTACGACGAATTTTTCACGAATACGAATTTAAATTCGTAAATTATATAATATGGTCGATTTGATCACGGTTATCACTTATAGCTTTGGTTAAGTCTCCCTGGGTTTAACTCTCTCAAGTGCAGCTCCTTAGCTATTGCAGTCACGGCTAGGATATAAAATACTAAGTCACCAGCAATATCAGGTTACTTATAGATGATAGAAAGCGACTTTAAGACTCTTACATTAGTTCCCAGCGATATTGATGTATTTTGCCCCGAATGGGGGCTTAAATTAAATCTAAACCATGCTTAGTAATAAGCCTTTGGCAACAAAACACTTACATCAGCCTCAAATTTATAATTTTGGCAGAATAGAAAAACGAGTTGTAAGTAAAATAATCTCCACACAACTCTTACACAAAATCTATGATGGTTAATCAAATTTTACACAATAGCATCACTGTATTAGAGGGAATTGTATCCATTGAAGAATCGTCGATAGGGAACCCAACAAAAAGAAAACGACCAAAATCATTCCGCTCTGGTAAGGACATCTGGAGAATACCTCCAGGACTTGGGTTCCAGCTATTGAAGAATTGATTTGGGAACTGAATGAACTACAAAGAAAAGGAGAGTGATGCGTTCAACTCCGTACGAACACAGAGAGACACACTCAGATATTGGAAGGATTTGATTGAGAGACCGATGGAAAGGTGGGGCGCCAACCTAAGAGCACTTCATAAATAGAAACCGCACAAGTTTAGGGCAGACTTCTGAGATATTTCTAATCCCACCAAACATCAGCAGGACAGAAAGGAGCGAAAAGATTTAGAGATCATCTGTTGGGCCGAAAGATAAAATAATTCACAATGATCTATAAAACAAACAAAGATGCATGCACCTCAAAAATCACCTCTTTCTTTTCAACTTTACGACCCCATTATTTTGATCAAATCCTCATTTTCAAAGCTATTGACCTACCATACCCTGCCTCATACCTTTGCGCGGCTAGGACGGTAACAAGTAGGAGTTGAAAAAATAAAATAATTGCAGTAATCCTTTGAGCCCGAATGGATTACTAAGAATTTTCGTATAAAAGAGGAGAAATGATACTTTTTCATGTCGCTGCTACCACGAGGAGTCCCCAAGCAGCGGAGCAGCCATGTACTGCCACGAGACAATGGATTGCTTCCTGTTGCCTGGGTATACGTGCCAGATGGGCCGGTGCATCTGTGACCAAGAACGTCACACTGGCCTCTTCTCCTGCATACCAGGTATGGGGGCGGAGTGGGAATCTTTGGTTCTACCAGAAGAGTCCACTTGCCTCAGATACCACGAACCATTCATTGCTTTTAGGTCCTTCACAAGCGGAGAACTTTTGGACTCCACTTCGCTGTATAATCCTGTACTTCATCATTTATTTCTTTCAGCCGTCATTAATGATTATTAATGACATTATGTGACGGATCTTAAACGAATGTTGCCAGTAGGGGATTGCTAAATGGTGCTGTCCATAAATAACATAACGCTATAGGAAGGGGGTCAATTGTTTCGATGCATCATGTTCAGGGTAAGAGGTTCAGCATTCCGTTACGTTGGGAGTAAGATACATTAAAAATACATTCTCTTCTTCAAATATTAATTATGATGAAAAACACAATAATTATTGAGAAAGTGATAGTATTGAGATATAAATTAGGTGTTCATAAAAATATGTTTTATCATTCACAAAAAGAGAGTTCATTGGCATCATTACGTATTTTAAGGGTGTGGGGTTGTTGATAGCATTATAGAGGGAGAAAACGAGATAAAAAATGGAAAATCAGCGTTACATAATATATGGATGGCTACTTTAAATAAAATGACCAATTTTTTGAAGAGAGCACATCATTAATTACTCATTGTGTAGCAAAATTACGTTTTAAATTGCTCCTTAAGTTGAAGCACCTAAACAACATAATTCAGCGTTACCGATCTGGCTTTGCGCCTACGGCAACAGATTATAAGGGGTAGTTTCTGTGTAGTGAGGGGTAGGAAGGCTCCTCGGTGGTCAGAAAGTAATTTACAATTCGATGAAATGGAAGCACCTTAACCTTAGTTGAGCATTTCATTTAAATTACAAGTTAAAAAGTTTTCTAAACTCAAACTGATTTTTACTGGCCATGAAAAATACCTAGAGCACCTTCCAAGTGAATAATTTTAATTTTTTTCCTCAGCTCGTATCCACGGTGACAAATGTCAAGATGATTTGGATTGTCGTACCGGTGATGTCAACTTGGTGTGCGTAGGGCTGGAATTGCGGACATGCCGCTGTCGAAGGTGAGACCATATTTCCTTCCTTTTTAGAATTGTTAGTTTTGGACATACACTTAATTTATGGGGATGAGTATGCAGTTTCATGTCGCACTTTAAGTGTCTCTTTGGACTTTTTTGAATTTTTCTGGCTAAGGTATGTTTCAATTCTTCCCGCGACTCTTATCTTCCATGTGATATCCTTCTTTAGTTCCGAATACTTTATCCCTCTCATAATTCAATCCAAATTACCAGCTCTTCTCCCACCTCTTCCGCGCAACCCAACATTCTTTCCTCCATTACGCCAATCAAAACATCCTCACCTATTATTATCCGTTTCGTCCACTCTACCTTCTCCTTACTTCTTTAATCAACACTTTACCTTCTCCATTCTCTTCTATATCAACATCTCAAAAGCCGGCAATTGAAGGCCGTAATTTTCATCCTCTTCCCTTAAAGTCGACGTTTCGGCACCATCCTCAATGTTAGACTTTTCATTAGACACTCCTTTACGTTCATACACACAACGTACCCGTCATCTCAACCAACATCTCAATACGGGTAACAGTGTCTTTACGGGTCTACGGGTAACAACCCTCTTCTACGGGTAACAGCCTCTTTCGCCAACGATATTTCCTCCGAATCCTTTTTCCTTCAATATACTACACAGGTATATAAAAAAATTTACCTGCTAAAGCTCGATACTTCCTTTTTTGAAATTAATCATGCCTAATCATGCGAACCAAATGTTCTTTTACACAGTAAAACGCATTTGTGTACATATGTGCACAGGTATATGTGCATTTTTACGTGTGCGTTATGTACACTTAAGTCTATTTAGACAAATATACTGCTCTAAAAACATGTTTTTGCTACCCTATCACGCCAAAATCATGAAAATAATAGGCTAAATTATATGCGCATTCTTCGTGCATTGAAATCGAAAAGTCACATGGGTTCTTTGCAGGTAGGTAATTGTTACCAAACAGCAGCATAAGGTAACTACGCATTAAAAAAATTGAGTTAGGGCGACACGTAAAACATACTATTAAAAGAGGAAGGGTGTACTTGAAGAACATCAACATAAAATTTGTTCGTGTCTGTCCCTACTTAACTTTTTCTGAAGGCGAAGGAAAGAATTAAAATCCTTTAATGACGTTTCCGTGACTATTTTTGAAAACACAAGCACTCATCTTACGCTGATTGTTTACTTTATCTCATGTATAATACGTAAACTGTTCCCAAAAATGTCAATTACCGTAGAGCGGGGTTACTTTGTGACTGTGGGTACAACTTTGTGACACGCGACGAAATTTTTGAATTTTCCCTCTCACGCGGCGTACGTGACTCATTTGTATCTACTGACGCCTCCACCGCCTTCACCAACGTACTGCGCCATCTAGTGACACTCGCGCAAAGGTGCTAGTCGTTGATTGTCTACAGTCTACAGGTTCTTGTCGGAACATGTGTTTTCGTGAATAGACAAACTGCTGGAAACTTTGTATGCTGCAGCCGTACTATTGAACGAGCCGTCCCAAACAGGTGAATTATTATGATTGTTAATGTCTTGGCTACAACATATATTATTGTGATCTTAAAAAAAGTGAAATTTGGAGTAGTTGCGATAACATAACCAAAAAGTCAGCAGATGATGGGGTTACTTTGTGACGGCTGAAAATGTCACAATGTAACCCCACCTTCTTTGTTTATAAAAAATAACAATGTTTCTGTGTTATTGCAGTGATTGAAGGAAAATGAGGAAGTATAAACGTCAACTGGGTGCTCGTACCTACCGGAATGACACCCAAGAAACCCTAAATGATGCCGTCCAAATGATTTTATCGAAGAAAATATCACTGAGAGGTGCATCGGAGAGGTTAGTTTTCACTTCGTATCTTTTGCTAACAATAATAATCATTACTCGTATTCCAAATATTTGGTATTTGTTTCTTTCAGATTCAACATTCATAGGAATACGTTATGGTTGAAAGTACGAGAAGCAAAGGGAGAAAAACAGCCATCAAAAAAGCCGGGTCGACAACCAATTTTCAATGAGGAGGAAGAAGCTTCGTTTGTAGCTCATGCCGTTGCGCTTTCTTCATTCGGATTCCCAATGACAACGTTTGATTTACGTTGTGCAGTTAAATCGTACCTGGACCGAACTGGCAGAAGGGTTAAACAGTTCAAAAATGACAACTTTCCGGGGAAAGATTGGGCGCTAGCGTTTATGAAACGTCACAAAGATGAAATATCTCAACGGATGTCGAAGAATATCACTTATGCGAGGGCCGCAACGAACGCAGAAGTCATCAACATGTTCTTCGAGAACTTAGAAAAGGAACTTGAAGGCGTTCCCCCGGAAAACATATGGAACTACGACGAGACGAACCTGATGGACGACCCGGGTTCCAAGAAAGTCATAACTCGTAGAGGCGCAAAATACCCAGAACAAATACAAAATGCATCTAAAGCGAACACTTCTATTATGGTTTGTGGCAATGCCGCTGGTGAACTTCTCCCCATCTACGTCAACTATAAAGCGGAAAAGATGTGGACAACATGGACGGAAAACGGGCCAGAGGGTGCCCGTTATAATAGGTCGAAATCGGGGTGGTTCGATCACAACGTATTCGAGGACTGGTTCGTGTCACACTTGCTGCCTCGTTTAAAGCGCCAAGATGGTAAGAAGGCGCTTATAGGGGACAATTTAAGTTCCCACATTAATTTGGAAATCCTTAAACTTTGCGAAGAAAACAACATAAAGTTTATCGCCCTTCCGCCCAACGCCACTCACCTTCTGCAGCCATTAGACGTGGCATATTTCCGTCCGATGAAAACTGTCTGGCGCAAGGTTCTGACAGAGTGGAAGAAGTCTACATCGGGAAGCCGCTGTACAAACGTTCCAAAGGACGAGTTTCCAGGACTGCTGAAATCCTTGATGACTGAACTCTCGAAGGGCACGGAAACAAACCTAAAATCCGGATTTCGGAAAACCGGAATATATCCCCTTGACAAACAGCAAGTTCTTCAACGGCTTCCACAGTCAGTCCTTGAAGAGAGCTTGGAATCGATCCCTGGAACAGTTGGGGATGTGTTTTTAGAAGAATTAAACAAGAAAAGAGATGAGGTGACTGCAAAACGGGGTCCAAAGCGGCGCAAGAAGGTGGAGATCATGCCCGGAAGAAGTATCTCTGCTGGCGAGGTAGAAGAGGTGCTAAAAAAGGCGGCTGCGAAGAAAACTCGCAAAGCTGGCGGCAGAAGGAAGAAACCGCGGAAGAAGGGGCCTCAGGAGAGGTCTGCACGAGTTGAAGAAAGTGACAGCGAAGCGTCGGAAAGGCGGTGGTCAGAAGAAGATCCCAGCGATCCATCCGAAATCTGCGAAACATTCAGTGACTTAGAGCCCGGGCGTAACTCTGACTCCGAAGCTGGTCCGTCCTCTGCAGCTACAAAACCTGCCGCCAACGTCCACAAGAACGGTGCGAGCCAGGTCACCTTCAAAGAAGATGACTTCGTTGTGGTAAACTTTGAAGGCGACCTCTTTCCTGGAAGAGTAACCGCAGTCGAACCAGAAGGGTATATGGTAAGCGTGATGGAGAAGACTAAGTTGAACCGGTATTGGAAATGGCCAGACCACGAGGACAACATCTTGTACGAGAAAGACGAAATTTTGTTTCAAATTGCCGTCCCAGAACTTGTCCGGCGAGGTCTGTTTGCCGTTAAAGAATTAGATTAAATGTCTCTCGTTTTGATACTTTTTGTATTACATTTTATACCGTACCTACCGGTATCAGTTCTTTTTAAAAGAATTTGCAATGTTTCCAAAGAAAAAACCAAGAACTTTTTATGTTTTCAAGTTTTAACATGATTGACGTTACAAATTCTAGTGAAACATGAGTTTTTTTGTACCAAAAAAGTACTGTAAACTGTTTTAATAAACATAAGCAGTCTAACTTTGTGACTTTTTTCCTTTCCAGTGCTTTATAACGGCCCTACCACTGTTGTCACAAAGTAGCCCCACCCACAGGGGTTACTTTGTGACAACTTTGAACCCTAATATCTGCTAAAGTATTGATTCTTTTAGTCGATTAATGCATCGCGATAAAGAAGAAGGATGTAGAAATGTATTGTAATAGTTAGTTTCGCGAACCATACGTAACTAACGAGCCTAGAGACAAAAATGTCCGAAAAGTGTCACAAAGTAACCCCGCTCTACGGTACCTTTAAAGATACCAAGCGTCTATGTGAATTCTACATCGTCACCTAAGGCGATGTAAATGATTGTAAATTACGAAGGAATACGAGTATACTACAAATGAGGCACTTAAATGAATTCGTTACAATGCTTTATTGTTGAAGGCATGCAAAGGATGTTAGTTTGCGTAAATAGAGTTAAGAATTATTTTCTGTTCTACCACAATCTCGGCTACCTGTATTACACCTACCTAACTGATTATTACACAGAATGATACCAATGACGATCTCTTAGGGTTTGTTATTGAGGTATCTTATGAAATGTACTTCTGAAAACCATCAATATTGCGGTAGTCTGAAGGCTATCTCCGTCACCAATAGAGATGGGAAGAGTACCAGAAAAGAGGAGCTCTCAGGGGCTCATTTACAGTTGCTCTTCAAAATTTGTAATTAGTTATAAATACCGATTACATTTTAAAAAAGTAACCAGAGAAAGTTACAAGTAAATTACCGCTACTTTTCAAAAAAATTAGAAATGGGTCTACGAGGCCAATTCTGGAAGATCTATAGCATGCAGTTTTTTACATCAAGTTATTATTCTAACGCACTGTATTTAATGTAAATATTTAAACGCATATGACCAATCGTGCTGCTCATGTAGTAGGTACCTACTATTGAGCCGGCTCCATTTAATTCATTGGTCACATTTTTTCACGGATAATTTTTCGCAGTTACGCAGTTTAAATAATGGATTAAACTCTGAACCTGATTACCTACAAGGTTCTACCATATTACAATCAATTTAATATGACGTGGGCTGCCCACTGATATCCTTTCAACTGATAAATGAATCTACGTACGCAGATCCTGCAAATGTAAAAGTTAAGTAACCTCACCAACATCTTAGCTTGAATGCAACTGCAAATATTCTGCAAACATAAAAGTTAAATAACGTCACGAACATCGTAGCTTGAATGCAAAGTTAAAATATGACAGCCATATATTCATAGCTTCACTTACCTTCAGTTAACTGAAAATAGGGCTCTAAATAGGCCAAGAGGAATTCTGTTTCAATATCGGCCATGGCATGATGCTGACGGAAAAGATTCTGTAAAGCGGAATTACGGCGAGGTACGACTGCAACTAATCACGGAGGTCTACACGTAGACAATCCTGCAACGTACGTGCAAAATTGCAAAAACTTTCGGCTTCATTATCGATAGTGCCGAATTCTTTGACCTTCAAAAGCATCGATAAGAATTTGTCTAAATTGAGTTTGAACACATCATGAAAGTACCGATTACTTTCCGAAAACCATGAGTAAAATATAAGTAATACATACATTTTTAAATGCAACAATTACAAGTGAAAATAAACCAAAAAAGTAATCGTTACCGGTAACGCAGTATTCCCCATCACTGGAAACCAATGTAAAATTAATAAAAAGTGATAGTTGTGCTTCACAAGTTATATCGTTCCTGAATACTGAAGTGACTGGAATATACTACTATTCAATAACGACGTGAATGGTGTAGATGAATCTATAATTACGTGGATCTTACAAAAATTAGCTTTTTATCTCCGCTTTCAAAAATTAAGGGTTTTATATGCAATTTTCCAGTCGTTTGGAATGTTATTTCTGGGATTAATGAATACTATTTCAAGATATGGAACTATTTCGAAATCCAGTTCTTTGTATACGCGATCTGATTACGTCAGGACCTGGGGACTTAATGGGGCTATTATCTCCTGTAAGGCTAGTATCCCGCAACAAGAAAAATCAATGGGATCATCGGCCGGTGTAATGACCTAATATCACTTCAGGTTAACAGAGTAGATTATTAACTGTAGATGCACACGTTTCCGGTTCGATTCTCGGTCCAAAAGAATTTTTCATTCAGCAATTTTCCATGCCAATGTATATTCCCAAGGGCTAGGTGATACTGCGATACATCCACTACGAAGTCGATATCAACGTGACATCCCCATGTGTAATATAAATGTGCAATAAAATGCGATACTAAGGGATATACGGCACAAAGCGATATCTCCCATTTACATCTTCAATTTGATAAAATGAAAAAAAAGGGGGTGGACAGGGTCCTTTTGGTGCCCCCAGGCACTTTCTTAGCAAACAAAATAAAAAAGAAACGCAGCTAGCGATAGAGCAGATTACCTCAACCCCAGAGCAATGATATAAACATAGCTTCTCTACCCTAGCGACTCTGGACGGCATTTTTAGTAATGAAGAACCTGCACGACCGTATGAGAAAGATCTGAGTTGGTGAGGTTAACAGAGACACATGTAGCATAGTACACTAGGGTCAAATAGGGAGGACTTTTGAAAACGAGAGTAACAGAACGCCAGCTGTGTTTCTGCAACAAAGATTCCAAATCCCATTCGGTCAAAAAGTTAATAGAATAATACCATTGCTCCAACTTTAATTTGAGTAAATAAAATAATCACTTGGTAAGATTCCACAAATTTTATTTTTCCCCGACCTAGGTTTCGATTGGTTTGACAATCATTATCATTACCTTGATAATGATTGTCAAACCAATCGAAACCTAGGTCGGGGAAAAATAAAATTTGTGGAATCTTACCAAGTGATTATTTTATTTACTATGCGGTTCCACCAAGTGAAGCCTGAGGATTTCCTCTTTATTTAATTTGAGTACCTACCACCTTGAAAAGGACGGCAGCTAGACGCCTAGGAGCAAGGGAACTTAATAAAAAGGAAGGAAAACGCCAAATTTTAAATTTTATGGAGGTATTTATTTAGTTATCACCACCTAGTTTTTAGCTCGTCTCCCCCACCCCCGCCCTTCGCTATGCATGTCTCTGAGATTTTATGGATTGGTCGCATGCCTGATAATAATAGGAGTGAAACGCGTGTTGTATATTAAAATAAACCGTTTTATGTCCAAATCCTGCATATTCTTAAATTACTGTTTCACCAGGTAATCCCTGATTCTGTAGAATTTAATTTTCTCAGTTTTCAGACTTATACCAGTAGTTCGGGAACAAATTACGGAGATTTTCTTAAAATCATGCTTGATCCCCTCAAATGTACACTGAGCTTTTTTTAAGCGTCATATAGTGGAACCACTGCCTATTGGATCAAATAAATACCATCGCCCTTATTCCACCACCTTGTCATCCCCATGCTTACTGTACCCAACCTGAACTACCTCCAAATATCAACTTCTGCCCCCCCCACCCTCACTCTTCTCCCCCTTTTCCCTAACTACCCCTCTTATATAAGGCTCAGTTTCACTTTAATTTTTAGTGTACATGATGATGCCATAAGTGGCGAAAATATTTACTGGCCTTATATCTGCAAAAGGCGAGCTTATCGATGGGATCTCCCAATTCTCTATTTTTTTACTATATTTTCTATTTTAACCTTTACTTAAGACTATTTTACTCGAATCATCCACTGGAGGGCACCCTTTTCTATTGACTTCGATTCCTGGATTATGCTCTTTACCGATGGAAAATACGCTACGTCAGTTAGATATTTTTACAACTCTGTTTAATTAATTATGCAACTAAATTATTGTACCCATGCAAATGAGATGATTCTATAATTTTTAAGATTTGAAGCGCACTATAGGACATCCTGATTTTTCAATCTTTAGATAACGCTGAGTTTATATCTATAATTTGGCAAGTGTTGGTAAAATCCATTATAATGATAAGACTTATTTCAGACATACACTGTGGAGTTAATAAACAATGTACATAAAGTTTCTTGTATTAACAATAAGGATACATCACGAAGTGTCAAGAGGTTGGGTCTCTCCATCAATTTTAGTAACTTCCCACTGGCGAATACATACATCGGAAAGAAATCTTTACAAATGTTAAAATTCCGAGTTCCTCAAACCATCACCACATGTACAAAACGACAGCAATTCACTCACTAATAAATAGACTAACTATTCTTCATTTGGTTCATCAAATTTTTTCAACGTGTTGACGAATATTCGACTTATCAGCCGAAGAAATTGTTTCAGCACCAAGAAATCCAACAAATTACCCTGCAAAGCCACTACCTCTCAACTTGGATAGTGAATCCTCTAATGATGAAATGTAAAAAAAACATGAAGCGAATTGCTGTTCCTGCGTAACGTAACGCATTCAGTAGCCTGGCATATTTCTACAGAACAACACGTTTACTTTATAACACAATAAGTCTAGGGCAAAAATTATTGCTCAATTCAAAAGAAAATTTACATCCCTAAATAACAAAGTGGTATCTACAAGTTACAGCGGAAAGAGTGCGATGATGTATATATAGGGCAGATGAGGAGAAATTCTCCATTAGTGCGAGGGAACTAAAACTGCACCACCAAATAAAACCGGCAATCAAATTTCGCGCAGAATTCAATGCACTCGGGTCATAAAGGGTGTATAGACACTATGATTTTACACGCATTAAATAAGGGTTTGGAGTGCTTGGAGAAATTTGAAATCTATAAAGTTTGACAATAGATTATTTGAACGATTTGACATACACAAAAATCTCACGCCAATCCCCAACCGTATCTACCCCTGAACCCACCTTACTAAACCCAACAGTGAAACCACACATGAGTCCTACCCCCAATTCCTCTCTTATCCCTACCCAATATATTTCATATTTAAGACTGATTTTACGGTATTTTTCTGTGACCCTTTAAATGACGCGAATGCGATGAAACCTTGGCAGGGTTTTATTGAAAAAATCTTGGGGGAAACTACAAGATTTACTCAGTATATTGCGGCCTTGTAAGTAGTCAAGCCTGAATGTTATCGACCTGAATAGCTTTAGCCAGCTAGAACGTTAAACGAAGTCTCTTTTTTGTTCTCTTGCTACTATAATAACTAAATATAAACCCAAGTTGATTCAAAGATTGCTTGAAATATTCTGGTATTGGATACCTTGTTTTCATGGAAATACCCTTTGACATTTCAGAGGCCTCGTTTGGGACATCCTATCCAAAAGGTGTTACAGAGTGGACGACGACATTTACGGTAAGTTTATGAATACAGGATAAAATGAAGAGATGCGCAAAAGATGAATATCCAAAGTTGTCAATCACTTAAAGTGTATTTCACGTCCTCAGGGGGAAAGTTCGATCCAATCAGAGATGTGATAATTCCAGGAATTATTGTGATGACTATAGGAGCCATGATGTATTTAGGAATTAAGTTATTTTGCAATTGGTAAGTAACCACGCTGAAGAGCATGGGTATAAATATTAGTATTAGTTAATAATTAGACCTGGGTCATTTTGACTGCCTGGGCCATTTTGCACCTTCTAAGCCTTAAGCAGTTGCTGTATCACACAACATGATACCCTGAATACATTTTTTCCAATTTATAATTTTGCATAGCAACATTTTATTCATACGAATGAGTAGTAATAGATTTAGTTAATTTAAAGGTGCGTCGACGGCTTAAGTCATTTTACACCTTGTCTAAATATTTTATAAAGGAGCACGTATAATGTTCATTAAAAGTTCATACGAATGATTTTGAATATTATTATAACATATTCTATCCTTAAGAAAGTTGAGTACTCCGCCCGTCTGGGCTTTGTCATATAATAAAATATTTCTCAAGTCTCTATTAATAAGAAATTTTTCGCGGGTGCTCAGGTATTTTCTGCATTCAAACAGATATGCCTCACTGTTAAAGAGAACCAACAATGCTCGCATAGTGGGTGCTACTTCTGTTGCGTGAAGATAAACTTATAGGTAAGAGCTGAGTGCCATTTTCTCAAACTGGATATTAAGACTACATCCCTTCTGGATGGATGAAAGCGGTTGTGTCTTGGCATGGACATAACTCAGTTAGAAACCTGAGTTTACAGAATTAAGTAAAATGTTTCCCTTTACCTGGGGTAACTAAATATGTTTATTTCTTTCAAGCGGTAAACTTTGGCACCGGAGAAGGCGCCAGGACACATCCCAAGAAACACATCACCACCCAGGAACTACATGGGTTACCTCTTATCGAGGTAAGTATTCGCTTCCATCCACAGATCCTCATGCATGAACATATCCCACAACTATATAGTTGAAAAAAACCGTATCAGTTTAAGTTCTCTTGAAGTTTGTTAGCTATCACACACAAAATATTTAATATAATATTTATTTATCAATCAAGTAGAAGTACTGATAATAATGGACTTGACTACGGTCTTTTTGCCGATGAGACTTTAAATGAATCAGAGAGGACGACTTAGATGTTACTAACCAAGTTTTGATGCTTGCTTCAAATCGTACAATGAAAACACTACTTTTGCCGAGAAAGTTAACAAACGTGCACGCTTGCTGAAGTTGTTTTCATCTACGAAAACACCTCCTTTAAACATTAAAAAAAAGAGAACTTTAATTTATTTGTAAGCTCAGTTTCTTGCAAAAATTTAGTAAAACGATAATAAATAGATTACGCCGAGTTAATTATTCGGGAGAAAGGACCGATAGATGAGTAAAAATCATGGAACTAGTAAAGCATCGTTTCCAAAGTATAATTTCCTGTTCTTACCAGCGGGACTCAGAAATGAGTTTAATATGACCCTGATTAAGTTGAAATAAGAATTAAAACATCCAACTTTTATAAAACACATTAAACACTCCCTCCCATTTTACATCGATTTCAAAAATCCACTTCATCTTCCAACATTCAACAGCTTTCTTGCCTTTGAGTTTATTCATATGTGCTCGGAAACCTGTCACCTACTAATACAAATGAACTAACCTTTTCAAACTTTAGAACACTCTTTGCAAATTATTTCACAGACTTTATATTAAAAAAAATAAAACCAGTGTCATCCATGTAAACTAGTGTATCTCATGAAGTGCTCTATTCTAGTCGGCCATAGGAGGTCATTTTAAATTAACACCTTGAAATTTTCACAAAGCTTCTACGTTTATTTACAATAGATTCCAAAAAGTTCAGCCCTACTCAACCGAATGTCGGCAATGTCTCCGGAAACGATCTCTAAACCATATATCGAAATACACAATTACATAGTCTATACTTCAGAGGGCTAACGCCTGGAGCGCAATCAACACATATCGTAAATCTAAAAGAACATTCTTATGTTGCGTAAGGAAAACTTCAAACGTTTTTTGGGCCCCGTAAAACGCTTTTAAACATCCTCCCTGCAACGCAACTCTAGCAGTGAGCTCCCTCTTTTTTGTGAAAGAAAAAGTCACTCTTTAAAAAAAATGCCTTATTTAATTCTAAATATGTACTATTATAACTGTGCCTACTTAATATATCAAACTGAATATTTGAAAAAAGAACGAAACTATGATGTGCCATTTATGATTGTTTCCCAACACAACGGAAGGCTGGAGGTTTTGTTTTTAGGGTGGTTTGAAATTAGGGTAATTTCGCATCGCACATAATTTATTATATCATAAGTAATAAATAAAATGTTTTCAGATGTTCTAAATAAAATTAAAATACATTTATTTACGGAGGGCTGCAGTAAACAAATTCTAGGATTGAAATACTGATGACGAAATCATATTCCATTAATATGGCCTGTGTTATGATAAAGCCGATCAGGGTCGTTGAAATTTTGTTCACAAAGTTAGCATTAAACATACATATTGCTCGCCTTGCCTAAGCGAGTAGACAAATGGGTGGCGGAGTTGTTTTTTGCTAGAAAAGATTATACCTGTTTGAGTAGTGAGTTCACATGCATGGCACAATAATTGATGGGTTGTAGTTAAATCAATTGAAATGCATGGACTGAAGTGTTGCCCATGACTACCATGCGGCGCCCTCTCCACAGTCGTTGGCTCTCTGTCGGGCCTCGAGGGAGGCGCGGCATCCATCAACGGCACCCGGCCACCGCCCAGTCGACACCACACCTCCTCGCCCCCGCCCGCATGCGTCGGCCTCTTCGTGTCCTCCGGCGCCGCCGCCAACCCGGTGCCCAGCGCCCCGGCCCCAACGCCCTCTCCGCCGCCAGCCTCCCTGCTGTTAGGCCCTCCGCCCCTCGACGGACCCATCCCAGCACCGCCCCCGTACGAGGAGGCCCTCGGACACAAGGTTGTCCTCAGCAGCAGCTATCCACCGCCTCCGCCAGCCACTCCAGGAGGCGGCCGACCCCCGCCCGGGGGCCACGCCGCCCCCTCGACGTCACGACTGGGGCAGTGAGGGACGCGAGAGTGGAGGGGAGAGGCGCCGCGACGCCAACTTCCCAGGACGGACGCCGGTGCGACAGGGCTCGGGCCTGGGGCCTTATTCATAAAAGACTGGAAACGCTAGACCCTCGACAATACCAATTTGCGATGTCGTACAATCGACAAATTTATTGCGCACCAAAATGGCGACTTGATTCGTCTTTTGACGTCAACATGCTGTCGACACTCGGCAGTCAAAATGTCTGCACGTCGAAATGGCAACTTGTTGAAGATTTGATGTCAAAAATGCCGCCGTCGAGGCTCGACAATCCGATTGCATGTACGCCAAAATGGTGACCAGTTGAGATTTTTAGTGACTAAATGTCAAGGCTCGACAACGTTATTACTTTACTGAATAAGGCACCCGGACCAACTGCGGAGTCTCCGCTCAAGCCCCGGCGAATGGATTCCGGCGCTCACCACTCCGATACTGTGATTTTGAAGTGAGGTGAAACATGGGTGATAGCATCCACTGCCTCCAAGCCCGCATGAGGAGAAAGTGCATTGAAGACTGAGAGGTTGGCACGGTCCGACACTAAATTCTCATTTGCCATCAACCGATCACTATACGATTGACGGCAATGGGATTTCCCGCAGGCCGAGTACAATCAAGCAGCAACAACAATCACTCTCTTCAGGTGCTTGTAACATTTGCTCAGTAGTTAACACCTCAGGAGCTACAGTGTCTCCTAACGTCTTTTTCTAGGCTTCGACGTGGACAGCGTCACTTTCTTAAAAATGCTAACTAGTACCACTATCATTGTATGTGATTACATTTGAATGGGGATGTGGAAACAAGAGCAACTTTTTCGATATTTTTTGTCAAGTTTCACTTAATTCAGTGCCGCAGTACTAAATTATTCAGACGTATGGAGCCATTAACTTTGGGAAGACAACGGAAAGTTCGAATTTGAGGCCAATGGAAAAAATACAGAAATTATATCTATCCATAAGGAGTAAATTTGCACCCTAGTTTGAGACGCTAGACGCAGTTTTACATCCCAAAATATCATTGGCGGCGCTTAGTATGAAATTGCAATTATTTAGTCAACGTAAATTGAAGATGGACGGAGGGAAAAAAATCCTTCCCCTACTAATTTAGAGGTAAAAGAACCTATCCTGTTTCCACCGGCGCACACTCGTTACCGTTAGAATCCTGAGTTATGCTTGAAAGCGGCATAGTTAAACACTTCCTAAACGAAGTAACTTCATAAAACATACGCTACAAGAATACTCTTGATCCGATGCCATCGTCTGCGTGGCCAGTAAAATGCGCATACTGCGTTGCTGAAGTGATTATTCCTTTATCAGGGTCATTATGCTACAGAATCAGCTACTGAACAAGCCAACAGGGCGCTCTCTTGCTTTAATGTGCAACATAAATTTCTTAGTTCATTCATTATATTGGGAAATGATCCATCTTCATTGGAAGGCAAACAGCAATTAAAGTTATTCCTAGGGCCACCACAGAACAGTTTGGTATCCCAAAATATCAAAATGGCCAACGTCCAAAATGTAAATCTGGAAAAAATCTTATTCTTTGTAAATGTTAGATAACAATACGCAGAAGAGAAAACTATGAAGGGAAATGGTAATACTTTCCACTCAAGAAGACACAGGGTAAAATTACTGGCAGTGAGAACCAGCGTTAAGTCGTAAATATCTTTATTACCATGAGGCCTACTTGTTATTTGATGGCAATCAGAGAGAAGTCAGGGCACGGAAGGTGTGCATAATGAGGGAGAACGCAGTGCCATCGGCGAAAACTCTAAAGGCAAGAACATAATTTTGTCAAATGAAAGGGCCCCTCTTGTGAAAAAAGACTGATTTTTTATCGAATAAGGATCCGTTTTCATTTTACCAACATTTTTTTTCACGGACCAGTGGCCACAATTGGCGAGAATCTTAGGCACGTTTGTTATTTGTATTGTAAGTGGCTGGAGATTTTTATACATTGTGGTATTATAAAAGGATTTTCAAGTCTTTTTTTGGTCTCAAGATGTGTGATGTAAACTGATTTCACTATTCCGGAAATAAATGACAACTTTGCTCAATCGTACCATAAAAAAGATTTTTTATTTAAAAAAAGACGCTGAAATAAAATCCCCGATGAAAAAAAGATAACCAGGTAAGTAATGCAATGGATACTTTTCAGCTGAAGACAATCCAATGAGTCGGCATCACTCTAAAACACTGACTGATACCACCACGGTTTACTTGTGTTTGCGTGTAAGATGAAACTTAATATAACAACCGAAGACATTTTCGAATTATCCAAAATTAAGTGACACTTCGCATTCCATATCTTTGTAAACCAGTAGACCCGCGACATTACCGATCGGGGATAGTCATCGCAAATTCTAGCATTGAGAGCAGTTCACGAAAACCTTAGCGGAGTCACCCGTTGAAATGCACTAAAACAGAATTTATACCCAGAAGGAAGCCTTGGTAGCTTAATTGGCAAAGCGCCTGGCCGATAATCAGGGTTCGAGTCCCCATCAAGGTACATTTTTTATCAATGGAAATTCTGCGATAGTCATCACATTTACCTTATTGAACAAATATCCATTTAAAAAGGAAAAGTAGCTTTAAATGTATTGTAAAATAAGAAAGATCGTAAGCAGTCCCGGTGGATTAACTGCGGGTAGTCTGGTCAGACTTTGCACCGAGCTAGGGTATCCATGACTGATGTTTCGAAGAGGAAGTCTCATCTTCTTTTAGGCGAAAGCATGACCGATTTCAAAACTCAGCACTCACTTTTCACCCTGAGGAGGATGAGAAACTTACTCCTCGAAACGTCGGCAATGTAAAGACAAACTCAGTGCAAAACCCGACAAGACTACAGTTATGCTGTAAAATAGTTTGAATTTGAACCGAACAACTTTATATACCTTTTCAAGGAGATAACATTCAAGTAGGGATAAAATACGTCAATAGTTCGATGAAAGGTGGAAAAGAATACTTGAATAATAACCAGCATTGTCATGAGTGTTCTAACGGTTATATATTAAAATATATACCTACCTATATCACACACAACCGATCACATTATGTGCTACTTTAGTTCCCATGCATCCTGACTCTCATCACTCCACTCAAACGGCCAATTCTCCTTTACCCCGCTTACTCACCGTTCTTCCCTCGGTCACTCCCTTCAAAACACCCTCGCCCCTAATTACGTGTCCCATCCACCTGCTCTTGTCTCCTCCTAATTCTTCCTCTCAACTTCCTCTCTTCCCCTACTGTCCCTAGCATTTCCTCGTAAAAAACGAATTTTCGTCACATTATTTATTTATTTTAAATCGAGGCTAAGAGAAACACCTTCACGGGTTTTACTCCATCGTGGAACTCCTTAACAGGGAATTGTAGGCCCCAAAATCACCGTTGAAATAAAGAATCATCGATCGGGAGCTCGCACGGCCACCGCGAACGCCTGAAAAGGCGCGTTCAACTATACTCGGGAGGTGAAGGGGGACTCCCTAATTGCAAATGTCACTTCAACCTGAGCGCGCCGCCAGCAAGTGTAGTCACACTTTGAAAACATCACACTTTTTAAAGCGTTTTAAACTCCTTTAAAATTATGTCAATGGGAGTCAAATGAAATCACGTAAAATGGACAGCCAAACAATTATTCCGGTTGCGTTCTATTATTGCATGTAGATTCGGATTTGATGGAAGCACTGACATCGAGGGTAATTATCACCACGCTCTATCTAATGCTTCTAATCTAAAAACTTGTAATGTCTCCATTAATAAATAATAGAACAAACACAAAATACGTTTTCCATTACGATACGATCATTATTTAAACATCATATATTAATTTAAACAGTGAATTATCCATAGAAAAAAAGAAAATCGGCTTTACTTTTTTTCTATGGATATTTAATAGGCAATAGGGGTTAACATTAACTGTCAAATTCATTAAATGCAGAAGACCGTAAAAGCTATGAACAGGGTTTGGTTTAAGACAGAGCAATCGGTGACGTGGGAGGATGGAGGCTGAATGCGGATATTATTTTTTCCTTTTGCTTCGCGACGAGGTTTTTCCTTCGCGAAAATTTCAACTTCCTCCAGTGTACCCAGCTCGGTCGATCCGAAGGCAGACCCGGAAGTGGCGACTCCGCGCGCTTTCTTTTCGGGACCCCGGTCTTGGTTGCAAGCCAGCTTTTTCATAAAAATTTGCAATCGTGGTATTCATCCCTGTCACCCCGGTATCGACATACCTTATCCTAATCGGCCGATCTGTGGACTGACGTTTCCCTTGAAATATTGACTCCGTCCGTTTCAATGGTACTAATTACACAAGCTAAATAAGCGGGATACACAAGTAAATAGGGGAATTAGCAGCATTTTTCCGAGCCTCAATAAATGTCATAACGTTAAAAGGGGATAGGGATGTGATTTCAGAGACACCTATATTGTACGAAATTACGGCTACGATAAAATACACGATTTCCAAGCATCGTAGAAGAAAGTTTGAACTCAAAATTTTGTGGCCCAAGTGGTAGGCTTGAAGTAGGGGTGCGCCAACTGCTACGGCAATTGTTTTACATCGTGCAATCTGTTCCAAACGAGGTAAAAAAATTTAAAGCATTAGTTTAAAATGGGAAATATAATCATAAGAAGGCATCACCGTAAAAAGTAATACATCTGGGTAATTTCACGTTAATTCGATCAGGTGATTGCCCTTTGGGTAACAGATTTTGACCAAATTCGAGAGAACCCACCATTTGATAAGAAAATTAAAACCCCAAAACTGTTTTGCAAAACATGTAACCGCTTACGAGAAAATGCAATGTGGCGGAATTCGAATTTTGAAAAAGTGACGACACATTAGACGGTATATGTCCGAGACTATCAAAGCTACAGTTTTGCAAAAGGGTTTATATTAAAGGCCTTATTAGATAGGTCTTTTTCCGTTCTTTGTCCCATTCGGCCAATGCTATCGTCGTAAGGTGAGCTTATAGATCGTGAGCTGGCACCTTCTTTATTTCTAAATCCCATTCTCGGAGCGCATGTTTCGCTAAGGCATTAGCCCGTTCGTTTCCGGCTACCCCGAACGACCAGGGACCCAGATGAATTTCATAGCATCTCCTTTAACATAAAGAGCAATGAGAGCTGCATGGATGAATGCACTATAAGATGGGAAGGCGAATAGACAGAAATTGACTGTATGGCACTTAAATAATCAGTACATACTAACATAGTTGGGATTAATGATTAAAAAAATTAACGATTAAAATTAATCTTAAAAAATGTGGTTAACTATTTAATTTAATGGTTACTTTTTATATGATATATATTTTTATAACTTTTTATCATCAAAAATATGCATTAACTGATACAAAACTTACTTAAGTTAATTTTTTTCGTTTATTTTGGGCAAATGTTGACATGTCTGAATTTGGGCGCAAAGGATGCTCAACAGGCAAAGCGGAAAATAAAACGGTATGTAAGAATGCAAGGGTAGTTGCGCTAGATGCGATGAATATCCCAAGACGAATACATCCAAACAAAAGCGGGCTGAGGGAAGTGATCGCCAAAGTTTAGGAACTGAATTTAGAATCAGACGAGAAAACATGAGACCACCCGAAGACAATGTCCAGAGGGCTCGTATGCCTCGTAAACTCGGTGACATCATGTCGTCAATACTATATAGTTGAAACGGAGAAAGAAGGGTCGTTAAAAAACCTATGACGGATAACAAGGGGGAGGGATTCATTCAAACTAACGTATCTGTTACAATCCCCCAGTCTACGTATGCCTTACTCGGCGACATTGCGTCGTCAATACATGTAGTCTGAGGATTGGTCCATAGCCGTGTATGCCTCACCTCTAACTTACGACTGGTATGGGCACCCAGCGAAGAAACTTAAGAGCTGCTAAAACGCGTTGCAGTATATTTAATCAAATTCTATACGATTTTTCTATAAGTGTTTTAGGATAGTGTTGTAATAGCGAAAAAGTTTATCATATGGTAGAATACTCACATTTCTGGTCACATAAATTATGAGCTATACAATTTACTCATTTTTTGCTGTATTACCTTTGTTTCCGAAGACAAAGCAGACGATCTTGATGGTGCCTGGAGGAAGGGGTTTAAGTCATTAATTATTTCCGCAGCCATTTCCTTCGTCAACCGATAAAGTTTTGTGAAACTTCTTTACGCCGAAAGTGGATGGGGGAGTGGGAGCCCAGGAGAATTTATGGATAGTTCAAAGTATTTAATTAAGTATTTGTTGACAATTGCCTTATTGCAGATTTGGGTGAACCTCCGCTGCCATGTAAGAGATTATGCTGCCACAGCTACATTAGTAAGAGAATCTACAGGCAATCCTAACACTGTAGCAGAGCCGAAAGAACTTGATAGGAAAGTTCTGAGTATATCTGGACACGAATCTTCAGTTGATATTAAATTATACTGAGTTTAAATGGATAATAACCAGATGATTAGTTCTTTTAAAGATTATATTCAGTAGTTTTATTCAAATTATCTTGAAGAACCAGTCATTAAAAATTCTGTTTATGAACAAAAACACATTTTCTTTGTAGTAGTAGTTTTGATTGGGGTGCGTCGACGGCTGAGGTCATTTTGCACCATTCAAAATCTTATTATTGCTAATATGATATTATAAAACGGTATGAGTATATGAGCTAATGCAAATTCCTCGTAGGTAAAATAACTATATTTTATTGTAAAATCCGCATTTTTTAAAAAAGTTAAAACCTTGGTGATGTTATCGGCGTCATCTCCTAGGAATTTTCTTATTCCGCCCCGGATGTCTAGCCTCTCCCGTGCTACCGATACACATTACACTCCGTCAGGAGGTGCCGCACAGTCAAGAGAGAATCGCAGTCGTCACAGCGGCGCGGGATCTTCTCTTCAGTAAAAAGATAGGAGTGTGTCAAGGCACAATGTCCTATTCTCAAGCGAGTGACGGCGACCTCATCCCTGCGACTTCTCCCGGCGGAAGTGGCCCACGCTGATATCTCGGGTTTTATTTCACGGAGCTTATTATTATGTTGGTCGGTCCATAGCTCCTTCCACTTTTCCAAGGCGAAGTGCCTGAGCTTAGTCCTGAGATCATCTACGGGTACCAGAGGTATTTTCAGATCTGGGGCGGTTAGTGCTTCTTTAGCAGCTGCGTCGGCTTTTTCGTTCCCTCCTATCCCCATGTGCCCAGGAATCCACAAGAATGATATTATCACTCCCTCCGCATTGAGGGATAGTATGGAAGAGTGAATGTCTTGCACAACTGGGTTAGAGGGTGAAAACTCGGAAATTGACTTCAACGCACTCGCAGAATCTGTACATATTAGGAAGGAGGCATTTCTGCATTTGATATTGGCCAGAGCCAATTTGATGGCAGTCAATTCTGCCGTAAAAACGGAACACATCGGATTGAGTCTTGCTTTAATTATACCGTGGTACGTTGATACCACTGCACATCCGCAAGAGGTTCCAGACTTTGAGCCATCTGTAAAGACGATGGTGAAGTCGCGGTGATGACTGAGGACTTCTCTGAATAGATACCCGTACTCCGTAGAATTGGTACAGGATTTCCGACATAGAAGTAGCCTCCAAATAAAATTCGGCCGAGGAATCGACCACGAAGGTTCTGTCATGTACCCGGTCGGATACACGTCTGGTGGGTTAAAACCGCGCTCTTCGATAAAATTTTTAAAACGTACACTTACAGGCTTCGTAGCCCTTATCCTTCTATTAAAAATGTCTAAAAACCTTGGGACATTTTCTTTGTCTACATAATGCCATGTATTCCGAAAAATTCTATATTAATTTCCAATGGAACTTAAAACTCAGGTAATTAACATATTTCAGTGTCAAGGCAATAATTCCCGAGTTGGATGCACAAGTGGCAAGGTACAAGTCCCAATAATTGAATTAAGTGTCCATATGAACAATTACTAAAAATCAATGATTATGGTTAGAGGTACCCTTGTCATTTAAAATTCAAAATAATTTGATAGATTATTGAAGTACTTGAGGGACTGCATCTTCACCACCCACTGTCACTTCCTTTCATAGGATAGGATTAGTTTTTTAGGGTGCATCAACGCCTAAGGTTATTTTGCATAGCTTCTTAAGCTTTAAAACATGAGCTCTTCCGTATAACATTAATATTTTAAAAATTTCCGAATAATGTTAAGTAAACTATATTTTATTAAAAAGATATATGTGCTTTAAGAATTGTAATATACTCCTCCCATACTAATTACCCTAATAAAAGAGACTGTAGCCTCATTCCCTTTTCCTCAAGTATAATCCGTGCCCTCATGGTAGTAGTAGTATTATTTTTAAGGTGCGTCGACTACTAAGGTCATTTTGCACCTTTACTCATCCAGATTAAAAGCAAGAGTCACAAAAAAACATAGTAAGTATATAGGAATACTTAGGAATAGTATAGATTATCAGTGGACACGATAGGTCTAAGTCTGTATTAGTCATAGTCATATGGCAAAAGAGTTACATTTGGACTATTAGGAAATTTACAATGCTCTTCCCGGGCCTTAAATTTTGGACAATAAATTAACTTCCTGGAGAAATTTAAGAACGCTATCTATAGCATTACGATTGTCACCCAACACCTTGTTCAGACCCCCACATATTTTGTGGCGTTCGCGTTGCATCCGATATTTTAAACAGTCGACAATTAAATGCTTCACAGTCAGTTAGTCGTCGTCTTCATATTTATATGTTTACTTCCAGTTGCAGAATAATTCCAGTGTACACAAAGTATCAGAAATTAAGATGTTCAAATCATTCTGATTCTTCGAAATGGGAAAATTAACGTTAAGAATGGGATAATATCTCGGCATGTTATGAAGCAGTGCTAAGTACCGGGTAGTTGGTCATGGCAAAATTGCCGGGTTATGGGTGTTCCGGATTAGGGATTCCCGGATTAAGGGTGGTCAACTGTATTAGTTGTATTGCATTTTATAGTTCGCAGTGTTTAGTATTCAGGTGTACAGTAGCTTGAACTTTTATGTGGTAGAATGTGGAATGTTTTAAATTTTCCATATTGAAGATTCATTATTGCCAAATGGTGAATTTTAAGTGTAGTTAAAAAGTACTTCTTTTAAAAATTTTGAAACATAAAGCAAACATTGTGTGGATTCTCAGGAAATCTTAAGGGGTAAGCAGAAATATGTAGCATTAATCTTTTTGAAGCAGAGTAGTAGTAGTAGTATTGGGTGTTTATTGGGTGCGTCGACGGCTTAAGGTCATTTTGCACCACCCACAGTCTAATTTGTACTGTCCTAGGTTTAATGTCAGTAGGAGTGTAATGCTGATATTATTATACTTACATGAATTAAAAGACTATATATCTACACAGACAGTGGTAACTTAGATTTTATTATAAAGGCCAGTTGCTTTCATAAACGATGTGACTCGGGATAGACATTCGGAGTTATTACCTAAGATATGCTCTAGGCCTCCTCTGATGCCTAGTTGCTCGCGTGCATCCCGATGCTTGTCGCACTCCGTCAGGACGTGTCGAATGCTAAGAAGACAGTCGCAGTCATCACACCGAGGTGGGTTCTTATCTTCTGAGAAGAGGTAAGAGTGGGTTAAGGCGCAATGCCCAATTCTCAGCCGGGTGATGACTACTTCCTCTCTGCGACTGTTCCTGACGGAAGTGGGCCACACTGACGTTACCGGTTTTATGCAACGCAGCTTATTGTCGGTCACATCTGCCCAACATTTGTTCCACTGCTCTAGGGCTACTCTCCGGAGGTGAGCCTGCAGATCCTGATAAGGTACCAGAGTCGTTGTCAATTCACGCATTTGGAGAGCTTCTTTCGCTGCTGCGTCTGCTCTCTCGTTCCCAGCGATTCCCATATGTCCAGGCACCCAGATGAAGATAACTTTGATTCCCTTCTTGTAGAGGGATAGAAGGGTATTGTGTATGTTCTGGACAATAGGATGCATGGGAGAGAATACAGAAATAGATTGCAATGCGCTCATGGAGTCTGTGCAGATGGCAAAGGACTTGGCAGCCTCCCCAATCCCATCAAGAGCCATCTTAATGGCCAGCAGCTCGGCAGTGTATATGCTACACAGGGAGCTGAGCCGAGCCCGAATGACACCATGATGGGACGATGTAACCGCGCATGAACAACCTACATCCGACTTCGATCCATCCGTGAATACGGGGATGAAGCCGGGGTGGCGAAAGATAAATTCATTGTATAGACACTGGTACTCCTGAGCAGTAGTATAGGCTTTGTGTCGTGAGGCAAGTTTCATATAGATTTCAGGGGGCGGAATTATCCAAGGTGGGTTACTGGAGTACCTAACAGAATAAACGTCTGGGAGCATAAGTCCACTGTCCCGAATAAAAATTTGAAAACGAACGCTGAGCGGCTTGGTGGCTCTTGTCCGTCTGTTAAAAAGTTCTAAAAATCTAGGGTTAAAAATTACATTAAAACAAGGGTGGCTCTTCGAAGATAAAACCTTGGCCACATATGAGCACATTAAAATATTTCTGCGGTACGACAACGGCGGCTCCCCGGCCTCAGCGTAAAAGCTGAGGACCGGACTTGTCCTGAAGGCGCCAGTGGATATCCGGAGCCCTGCGTTGTGTACTGTTGTCAGAGGCTTCACGTACGAATCCCGGGCGGACGCATAAACGAATGACCCGTAGTCAAGTTTAGATCTCACGAGTGCGCGGTACAAATTAAGCATGGATTTTCGATCAGCACCCCAAGATGAGTGGCTTAAATATTTTAAAATGTTTAGAGTCTGGAGACTTTTTTGCCTTAAAAGGCGAATATGCTCCCGCCAGTTTAGTCGGTAGTCCAGGGTCATACCGAGGAACCTGACCGACTCGACATATGGGAGGATTCTGCCATCAAGTGACAGCGCTGGCGGAACGTACTCTCCCCTCACCCGGTAAAAATGAATACATTTACACTTCTCTACTGAAAACTTAAACCCGTTCCTCAAAGACCAATCCTCCAGTCTATTTAGAGCTAGCTGGATAACTCTGGTAGCGCTGGTAAGTTTCGCTGACCTGCAAAATATTGCAAGGTCGTCCACGAACAGCGATCCCAGAAGAGGAGGTTTGATACATTTTGCGATATCGTTTATGGCGATAGCAAAGAGTGTAACGCTTAAGACCGATCCTTGAGGCACTCCATTTTCCTGGGTGTGAAATTCTGATAGGTGTTTGCCTATCTTTACTCTAAAAACACGATTTGTTAAAAAGTTCTTGATAAATACCGGTAAGTTCCCCCTTAGTCCCCACTCATGCAACGTATTTAAAATCTTCAGCCGCCAGACCCGATCGTATGCCTTCTCCATGTCGAAGAAGACACCCACGACGTGTTGGCGTAGAAGAAAGGCCTCCTGGATGAAGTTATCAACTCTGACCAGGTGGTCGACAGTCGAGCGACCACGTCTGAAACCGCATTGGATGGTGGAGAGAAGGTTTCGGCGCTCCAACCACCAAACGAGACGTTTATTCACCATCCTCTCCATTAGTTTACACAGGCAGCTGGTGAGGGAGATGGGTCTGTAATTTTCCGGGTCAGCTCTGTCTTTACCCTGTTTTGGAATAGGAACTACGAGAGACTCCCGCCAGGAAGATGGAAAGCTACCCTCACTCCACAGCTGGTTGAGGGAGCGAAGGACGTCCAACAATGCTCTGTCCGGAATATTCCGGAGAAAAGCATTATGGATTTCGTCCATTCCTGCGGCCGTGTCACGCGAGTCTGCAATAGCAGAACGTAGTTCCCAAAGAGTGAACGGGATATTGTAGTCTGCCACCGTCTGTTTTTCGGAGAAGATAGGCGGATGAGATTCGGCTCGTCTCTTAACAGAAAGGAAGTGATCGGCGTATGTGTCGTCGCTGCATGTGCTGGCGAATAGCTCGCCGAAAACTTCGCCAATATCGGCTTGAGACGTCAACACATCACCGTCAACATTTAGGAACGAGACGCCGGGCTGATGGTGAATTCCCGAGATACGTTTCACCTTGTTCCACACCTGTGCAACGGGTGTTCTGGAGTTGATGCTAGATACGTACTCCATCCAGGAGACCTTTTTAGCTTCCCTCACTACCTTTCGAGCTTTCGCTCGAAGGCGTCTAAATGCGGCCAGATTAAACGCTGTGGGGAATTTGTTAAATATTCGTAATGCCTTCTTGCGTTGGCGAATAGCGTTAGCACAGTCTTCATTCCACCATGGCACTGTAGGTTTGGAGGTGCTTCGCACTGATCGCGGTACACTACCATTGGCGGACTCAAGAATACTTCTGGTCAGTTTTGCAATGTTAAAAATCCCGTCGCGGCTTTCGTCAAACGTAAAACTAAAAGTCTTCTTAAAATCTGGCCAATTGGCTCTCCGAATAATCCAGTTTCCCGGGCGGATAAAATCTATGTTAAAATTCTCCTCCCTACTAATTAAAAGGGGAAAGTGGTCGCTCCCACATAAATCATCGTGTACGGACAAGTGAAATTTACTAAGCAAGGTGCTCGATGTAATGCATATGTCTATTGAGGAGAATTGACCACTGAAGGAGTTAAAACGTGTGTGTTCCCCGTTATTCATTAAAATTAGGTTAAAATCCGTGATAAAATTAGCTAGGATACGACCCCTTCGGTCGCTCTGTGCCCTAGAGCTACCCCAAAGGGTATCGTGGGCATTAAAATCACCTACTAAAAAGAAAGGTCTCGGTAGTTGACGGACAAGGGATTCCAGATTAAAACGAGTCACCGGTGCCCCCTCAGGCAAGTAGACGTTGCATAACGTCAATGCCTCTGGGGCATGCACAGTCACAGCGACCGCCTGAAAAGGCGTGTTCAGCTGCACTCGGGAGGTGTAAAGGGCCTCCCGAGTGGCAACTGCCACTCCACCCTGGGCACGTTGGCCACTGGTGTCGTCCAGTCTAAAAACATTAAAACCTTTTAAAATTCCCTTGTCCGTTGTTTTAAAATGAGTTTCCTGCAGGCATATGCAAGACGGGTTAAAATCACGAATTAAAACGGTCAGCTCCTCCTTACGCCGATAAAAACCATTGCAGTTCCACTGCAAAATAAAAGCCATAAATATATTTTAAAATAAATAAATAAATAAATACGCTCGAATATATAAAAAGGGGGTTCAGCGCCGAATACGGTGCTTTTTCCCCTTTTGTTTCGCAGGGAGGACTTCAATCTCTGAGGGACTGTCGTCCTCCTCCACCGGAGGGGTCAGGGGATGGGGTTTTTTCGGGGGCGCTACCCCGGTAGCTGTGTTTTTCTGGTTCTTTTTAGGAGAACCAGTGATGGTGGTGGTGTTTTTCGGTGCCGGATTTGGTGCCTTAGCCGGCTTGGCTACTTCTTTTACTTCAGCGATATCTACATTTGCATTTCACTCAGTTTGCGTTCCTTGGGAGGCCTTTGGTATATTTGGGGACGCAACGGAGGCAAAAGATTTCGAAAATATGGGTGCTGCCATTGCCCTGTACCTTTTCCTCGCCTCGAAGTATGGGATTTTCTCTATTGTTTTAATTTCCATGACTTTGCGCTCTTCTATCATTTTTGGGCACTTGCGAGAATACGCCGGATGCGTACCCTCGCAGTTCACACAACGTGGTTCCTTGTTGCAGTCCGCACTCTCATGGTCTTCCAGGCCGCAGCGCGGGCAGGTGGCCTTGCCCTCACATCGCGGGGCGATGTGGCCGAAGCGCTGGCACTGGAAGCAGCGCATGGGCGCCGGTATGAATGGTCGCACTGGAACTGATTCATAGCCGACGAATACCTTGTCGGGGAGACTATCACGCGCAAAGGTTAATACGACAGAAGTAGAGTTTACGACTTCGCCATTGCGCTTAGTGGTAAGCCGACGAGCATCAGTGACTCCTTGAGATGCCATTTCACTTTTTATCTCGTCGACTTCCACGTACAGTAGGTCGTAATGTGATATTACTCCCCGACAGGTATTAAGAGTACGGTGCAACTCCACTTTTACTGGAATATCGTGCAGCTTCGTGAGTGACAAGAGCTTCACACTTTGTACATTATTTGCTGCTTCGATTAGCAAGCTTCCGTCACGCAGCTTTTTAGCGGATTTCAGCTCTCCTGGTATTGCAGACGACAGAACTTTACGAATGAGAAAGGGGGACACCCGCTTAAGCGTCTCCCCTTCTTTAACGCACTTCATTATCAAAAACCGCTTGCAAGCGGAAAAACACTTATCTCCCCCGCCCGTATCCGGGCGGGATCTTTTGGAGGGTGGAAGAATTGAATCTGCCATGCCAAATATTACTTCATCCCCCGGGCTCCCCACCCACCATGGAGCCACACATTCGGGACGCCGCACCGCAAACCGATGCGGTCGCCAGGGCTACCCGAGGGGATATAGCACCCTAGAGGTGGTTGGCTGTTTCGGGTTGGATCTTCGATGCACGGGCCCACCAAACCCGTACATCTCCGACCGCCCTACACAGACTCCCACTTCCCTGGCACTCGCCACCGTTAAGCTAAACGCCACGGAAGCCGATTGACCGGGAGTGGCTAGCTCCCGGCCGCCCGTTTGCAGCGAATCCGGGGCCGAAGAGGGGTATTGGCCCCCAGTCCATACCGGGCATCCGACACCCGGCTGGGAACCACGGACCTCACCCTCCAGGATCCCCTTCTCCTCCTTACGGGTCTCCGCACACGGCAAACATGCGGGTGGATCGCAGGCCAGGTGGTGTGGCCGCACACAGACAGTTGACCCACAAGACTGTCCGGGCTCAACCCTTGCTGGCTCTGGGATTGTTATCGGGGTTGTCTCCCCGCCCTTTTAGTCGCCTCTTACGACAAGCAGGGATACTGCGGGAGTATTCTCAATCCCCCTACCCGCAGGGGGACTTTTTGAAGCGAATACATCTTTAAAGCATTACTGTTTTTTTCTTACAGAACTAATACGACAAAACCGGGACACAAACAACTGCACTGAAAGCGAAATTGAGTGTGCAATAGCCAGTTGGTTTCGATTTGGTAGGGACCGCAATGGAGGACGAGAAAAAAGAAGAGTCACAGACCAGAATGGAGAAGGCATTCAGTGAGAAGATAATAAATCAATTCTTGTTCCAAACAAGATGTGAGTGATGTCACTATCAGGCAGGGTGTCATAGTTTCTATCTTCCTGGGAGACCTTAACTGCTATTTAGGAATTAATCCTCCTGACAATTGCTTTTTGACCAAGGAGAATAATCTTCTACTTACTCATGGTATCAAGAGGAATGCTTATCTCCACAACACTTATGAGTTAAATTGTTCAGTTATAAAAATACTGTTGATTCTTTTCAGTCCCATTACCAAGCAGTCATTTGAATATATTTAAAAGTTTTTTAGAAAGTCCTGTAAGCCATTTTATCTCAGTTAATCCCTCTGAATTAAAGAAAAAGTGTATTTTGGTCTCTAATGTTGAAGATGATTCTTACGTTTGTTTTCCTTATGCCAATATGAAAATTGGTACATAATACAGGTATGTACTGAAGTATCTTGACTGGTTTTCAAGGGTCATTGCCTACTGTTTTCAATTATAAATATGTCAATCTTTACATTAAAGGAGTTCCATATGCATAAGATTGTTTAATTAAAAATGGTGTATCTCATCTTATCCCGAGTTTAGTACTACTATTCCACCACTTTATTTATTCTGCACAGAACTGGAATGAAAGTATAGGTGCTACTCCAACTATTCAACAGTGGATGAAATATGAAGCACTTCTTATATGTAGATCACAAACTATAAGTTGGGTAGAGAATGGGAGAGGTAATTATTTTGGCACTGGTATATATGATGATGCTATGCCTAGTGACATTGCATAGATTAATAGGAGGGATGGTGGTACGACGGTTGGTGGATGGTGGGGCTACATGGTCGGGGAACAGTTGGGCCAACGGTTGGCAAAACGGACATGAGTAACGGTTGGCCAACCGTCGTCGTAACCGTTCCCCAACGTTGACCCAACCGTCTGTGCTACATGGGATATTTGGTATTACTTCAAGAATGGTAAAGGTAGTCGCAAAAACCATAACTAAGCCCCTAACACATATTTTAACAAATGCTATGAAGATGGTACTTTCCCAAAGCAACTAAAATCAAGTATAATAGTCCAGGAAACATGAAAAACATTAATAACTATTGACCGGTTTCCCAATAATCTCCAAAATTTTTGAAAAAATTATCCATAGAATACTTTTTTTTAGAGAAATATTCACATCTTTCTAAAAACCAACATGGATATCGTAAAAATAAAAATAAAACAACAACAACAGCAATGTATGATGTTTTATAGGAAATCATTGACCAACTAAACAACAATAAAATAGCAATAAGTCTCTTCTTAGACCTCAGTAAAGCATTTGATTGAGTAAATCAGAATCTTTTGCTAAGTAAGACCAACAAATTAGGTATAAGAGCTAAAACCTATGAACTACTTGCGTCCTATCTGAAAGAAAGAAAACAATATGCACAAATAAAAAGTTCATGTGGAATTAACATCTCATCCGCTAACGGGGGGCATCCCTCAAGGACCCATATTGGGACCTCTCTTATACCTAATATATATAAATGACTTTTTTACCTACATGAATACTGCACCATGCACAATATATGCTGATGATACCTCTATGAGAATACATACAGCAGATATTGATCACGCAATATGAAATATTGGGATCCCTAAATAAAGCAAAAAATTCGTTTTTGTCAAATGATTTAATAATTAATTATAACAAAACACAGTTTCTTTACTATTCTGTACCTAATTCTTTAAAACATAAAGAAAATATTTTACGCCTCAATAATAGCTTACCATATGTTAATGTTGATAGCCTTAAGTTTCTAGGTTTAAATATAAATACCAACCTAAACTGGAGTTGCCACGTTAACAGCATTCTGTAAAAAACTGAATAAGAGTGTTTTTGATATCAGGATTATAATGCAATCCTGTTCAAAGAAGAAACTTTGGTATGCTAAATTGCACAGCCTACTGCAATATGGTGTCATCTATTGAGGACAAGCCCCAATTGCACACATAGAAAGATTATTTAGCATTCAGAAAAGAGCGATAAGACCAGAGTACAGAGTGCTGATCTCGCACTCAAGGCGTTCCGATTAAATTGACGCCATATTGGCATCGAAGATGCGTGGGTGTCGGCATTAACAGGCGCTTGGATTACCAGGTGGAGGCTGACTAGCCGGAGGCGCGCCGACCGTATTTTAGCCGCGGGAGTCACCTCACTGCAACAAAATGTTAACAAAATGATATATTACGCCTAAGAAATGGAAAGCAATGTCCGAGAGGTTTCAAAGTGGCAAAGGAATGGTTCGAACAAGTCACTTGAAGGTGGTAAGGCCCACTCAGTAGCGGGTTGATTACCCGTTTTGCGTGTTGTCTTACTCGTATTTTTAGTAATTCCTTATTTATAGGGTTGGACCATCGAATCTGCTAACCCCCCCGAATCCATCGAATCTGCTAACCTCCCCGAATCCATTGAATCTCCTAGATTTTACGATTCGAATGTGGTTTCGATGAGATTCGAAAAACACGCAAGTTCTAAATCGCCCCACTATTTTTGCTGCAGTTATAATCTGAAGACACCTATACGCATTCTGCCAGTCTGTTTTTATTCAATTTAATGAAATTGAGGAACGAACTTTTAAATAGTTTACTCTCATTAAAAAATAATATAACATCAGTAGTCATTAAACCATTAACATTCACAACTTTTAATAGCAAGCAGCAAAATTGAAGGACGCCAATAGGGTAGTTTCCTATTATTTTTTACTGTCTTGATCGAAATTTTATAACCTCTGGAGTACGTGTTTTAAGCCGTTCGATTTTAAAATGACGTTAAGTATTTTTCCTCGTTAATGAAAAAGTGAAAAAAATCAATGGCGCGAAAACGCGACGGCAAACTATTTCATGCCGGTAAATCATACCTGTGGCGTTTAACGCTTTCCTCTACGTGCCACTAGGTAGCACTGCGGACGCTGCACTCCTTTAAAGCTTATTAACTTTTATTTATTCATTTAATATTATTTATGCATTTGATTCATTTAAAAACAGTTAGTATTCCTTTTACAAGCATACCGTGTAGTTCGCTCATCGGCACGCGACCTTCACGCCATGCTTCGCTGTAGCAGAAGACTCCACCAGCAGGATGCCCTTGAGCCTATAAAACGACTATTAATACCATGTTTAATAGAGAAGACTTTTCGAACTTCGATAGTTTTCCCAGGTTATTACTAATACATTTTCACTAGAGCTGAGGGGCCCTGAAAAACAATGGTATGTTCAGGAGACGAATTTTCCCATGCCTCGCAACGTAACTACGTCAGCAAGTAGGCAGTGCACCCTGCCATTTCAGTCTTTTCAAATGGTCTTAAAATTAACATTAAATTGTCTAGTAACCTGGGATTTTTCAATACAAAATTTTTGCGTAAAATAAATAAATTTATGGCAGGACACGATTTGCAAAATGAAGTCTGTTTCATTGATGAAGGAAACTACCCTATTCATGACAGTTGAAGATCGTAATTCAAAGACATTCTAGGGCAGCCTTTTTCAACTGGTATAGGAGGACGGTGTAAGGCTATTCTTGGGTAACAGTGATGAAGATTGTGGCATTGCGGTGTAAGCGCATAATCCAATGAACACGTTACCGGGAAAAAGATTAGATCTGATTATTGGTGAGTATACGTGTGACTTTTTTGTCCTGCAAGCATTTGTGGTCATTGGCTTGGACAATTGCGAACACTAAAATGTCGGAGGTTTGGGACCATTTCACCATCTGTGAAACCAACGAAGTTTACACCGTCTCAACCCTTCTGGATCCAAGGCTCAAGGGTAGCTGTTTTACATGTGCTAATAATTTAATCCAGGCGAAGTCAGAACTTCTGAAGAGAATGAGACAAATGGCCTCAAAAGATAAAAAAGAGGTGGGTGTTAATTCCAGTAATAAAGACTCTTTATGTAAATACTACTGATTCAATAAGATATTATCGCAAAATTCCATTTTAATTTTCAGTGGTAACTACATGCATCAGTTTGTTATTATAAGACATTTTGTTGAGTTTTAAACTAATTTTTCATTTCAAACATTTCCAGTAGTGTATATTTTTCTCTTTATTTTATTTTTGTTTTAGGAAAAAAGTGATGAGGTAGGGAATAATCCTATCGCTCATCATGCCATGTGGGCTCATTACTCAAAAATAATGAAAACTCAGTCAGAAGTGGTCAAGTTCCAGGATGAGGAGCCGGAGTTTAATTCCTACTTGAGGGAATTGGTATCTGATGAATCTTGGTAAGCATTTCTGCAAGAATGTCAGGTGATATTACTCGTGCATTTTTCATTGAAATTCGAGTTCTGTAACTGCAGTACATAATTTGCTGAAAATAATTTTTAGGCTCCAGAAGATGCATCAGAAACTAAATCATCACCGACCCCCATAGACGTTTGCAGTACTTCTACATTACCATTTCGGTATGGATCATTTGAATGTCGCAATTTGACATCCACTCCAAAAAGGTCTGTCTCTCTATCAGCATCCTCTCCACGCCTATCAGTGAAAGGTAAGCTTACATATGTTGTAAATAGTTAATATTCCCTGAAATAATTTCTCAATTGTTGAATTCTGTCCACTCCGTGATTTAATTTGCTGAACTTTACCTGCCAGTTGGGTACCGTTTGGTTAATCTTTAATATTTCACCTTTTACCCTCTGAAGGTGATTTAGCTGGTACTTCAGGATTATTTGACAAGTCATATGATAGCGTGGGCAATTCACAGACTCCACATCAATTTCAGAACACGTCCACTCGAGTTAAGGAGGCTTTACGGACGCCAAATGCAACTACTCCACGGACTGTCCATGTGAAATCTCTCATACATCGTGCAAAAAAACGCTTGCAAAACAAACAAAAATTAAATGTTTGAAGCAGAAGATTAAAATAAGAGAAATAAAGATAAATACATTGGAGTAGGCTCTTGATAAACTAAGGGAAAATACGAAAATCTCGCCTGAAGGCCTGTATGCGCTACAATCAGTTCTGCCAAAGAATGGAGCAGCCATAATTGAACGAATGAAGATGAGTGAAAAACATAAGTGTAACGGAAAAGGTACTAACGGCATCCAGTACCCAGAGGAGATCCGTATGTTTGCACTGAGCCTTCATTACTACTCCGTACAGGCATATAATTATGTTAGGGCTAACCTAGGAAATTGCCTACCACATGAAAGTGTCATAAGAGCGTGGTACACTTCTACAAACGGGAACCTAGTGTTCACACAGGAATCCTTCGATGTCCTCAAGGTAGGTAGGTATTGATTTTTGGGGTGCTTCGACAGCCAAGGTCATTTCGCACCACCCATTCTCTAATTTATCCATAGGCAATATATTAAACTATATTTACGGTAGATCGAAATAAGACTAAAAATAAGAATAAAAACATGTCTGTATAGTATTATATTTTATTAAAAAGGTCAGTTTCCTTTAGCAGGGTTATGACACGGTTAAGACGATCAGGGTCATTGCCTAGAACATGCTCTAGGCTCCCCCTGATCCCTAACCGGAGGCGTGTATTCCGAAATAAGTTACAATCCGTCAGGATGTGTCGCACACTGAGTGGCATGTTGCACTCATTGCAGAGAGGCGGTTCCTTCTCTTCGGTGAAGAGATACGAGTGAGTCAAACGGCAATGACCGATTCGTAGTCGTGCAATGACGACTTCCTCTCTGCGATTACTCCTGACGGACGTTGGCCATGCCGCCGTTACCGGTTTTAAACTGCGTAATTTGTTATTTGGGAGATCGCTCCATTGCTCCTGCCACTGTTGGAAAACTGAACCCTCAAGATGGGACCGAAGGTCTTCGAAAGGTACCAGAGTTGATGTGCAATTTTCTTCTTTTAGGGCAGCCTTCGCGGTTGCATCGACACGCTCATTCCCGACAATTCCCATGTGGCTGGGGACCCAAAGAAAGATGATGGTGACTCCCTTCTTTTGAAGGGAGAGTAGCGACTCATGGATCTGCTGGCATAATGGGTTCGTAGAAGTACAGTCGGAAATAGAGTTTAGGGCACTTAGAGAGTCAGAGCAAATTGCGAAGGATCCTCCACTACTGTCTATTCTACACAGAGCAATCTTTATAGCGAACAGCTCCGCCGTGAATACACTGCACAGTGGACTGAGTTTAGCCTTTATGGTACCATGATAAGAAGAAACTACAGCACAGGCACAGGCGGTAGCAGACTTCGACCCGTCTGTGAATACAGTGACAAAATTGGGGTGGTTGCCCAGGAACACAGAGAAGGCACGCTGGCACTCAGTAGCAGTGGTGGAAGCCTTTGAACGATCACTTAGGAGCATCTTTATTATAGGAGTAGGAGTTAGCCATGGTGGGTGGTTAGATGACCCGACAGGGTATAAATCCGGTAGACCAACTCCTCGTTCTCGAATAAAATAGTTAAAACGAACATTGGCAGGCCGTGTGGCCTTTGTCTTACGGTTAAAAACATCTAAAAATCGTGGTTTTGAAAACAAGTTAAAACATGGATGCGTCTTCATTGCTAAAACCTTTGAGGCGTAGTTGCACATTAGCAGGTTCCTTCGGTAGCACAAAGGGGTTTCTCCTGCATCAGAGTAGATGCTCAGGATAGGGCTGGTCCGAAACGGCCCCGTACACAGTCGTAAACCGGTATTGTGTATCACAGTCAGTGGTCGAAGGTACGACTCTCGACCGGAAGAGTACACAAAGGAACCATAGTCAAGTTTTGACCGTACTAAAGCACGATACAATAAAATTAGTGTGGAGCGATCAGCTCCCCATGTCGAGTGACTTAGGTACTTTAAAATGTTTAACGTTTTGTGACATTTCATTTTTAAACTTTCTACGTGAGCACGCCAGTTGAGGCGGTAGTCAAATTTCAGGCCTAAAAAACGGATTGAGTCGACAAATGGAAGGTTTTTACCACCCAAGCGTAACACTGGAGGGATGTTATGTCCCCTACACCGGCGGAAATGAACGCACTTGGTTTTCTCTGAGGAGAACTTAAAACCATTACACTGGGCCCACTTGTGCAATTTGTTCAAAGTGAGTTGGATTAGTCTGGCTGCGGTAGCGGGTTGGGATGACCTACAAAAAATTGCAAAGTCATCCACAAACAGTGATGCTATTACTGGTGTGCCTACACAGTTAGCAATATCGTTAATCGCTACAGCGAAAAGCGTTACACTAAGGACAGAACCCTGAGGAACTCCATTTTCTTGGCTGTAAAATTGCGATTTATGCTGGCCTATTCTGACTTTAAAAACTCGGTTGGATAAAAAGTTTCGAATAAAAATGGGTAGATTACCCCTAAAACCCCATTCATGCAGAGTGTTTAGAATTTTGTGTCGCCAAGTTCGGTCAAAAGCCTTTTCAATATCGAAAAATACGCCAATCACGTGTTGACGTAGAAGGAAGGCTTCCTGGATAAAATTGTCTATCCTTACTAGGTGATCAGTGGTGGAACGGCCCCTACGAAATCCACACTGAACACCAGAAAGAAGGTTGCGACGCTCTAGCCACCATATGAGCCGCCGATTCACCATTCTTTCCATAATCTTGCAAAGGCAGCTAGTAAGAGATATCGGCCTGTAGTTGTTCGGGTCAGCTCGGTCTTTACCCTGTTTTAATATAGGGACTACAACAGACTCCCGCCAGGACGATGGACAGGAACCTTCAACCCATAGCTGATTGAAGGTGTGGAGGACCTCCAACAATGCCGATTCCGGAATATTCCGGAGAAAGGCATTGTGGACTTCGTCGGGACCTGGAGAAGTCATGTGGGAGTCCGCAGTGGCGGACTCTAGTTCCCACAGGGAAAACGGAAGGTTATAATCTGCCAGGGATCGTCGCTCCTTAAAGTCGATAGAAAATGCCTCCTTTTCCTTCTTAATTTTTAAAAAAGTGTCATTGTAGCTTTTATTAGAGCTGGTTTTGGCTAGTTCCTGTCCGAATATATCTCCAATAGAAGATGGCGATGTAACTGTATTGCCTCCAACACGTAGAAAGGAGACGCCGAGCTGTTGGTGGTTGCCAGATATACTTCTTACTTTACGCCAAACCTGTGCAACCGGCGTCCAACTGTTGACGCCGGAGACAAATTCCATCCAGGAAGCCCTCTTCGCCTCCTTCACCACCTGACGTGCCTTCGCTCTTAAGCGTCGGAAGGCGGAAAGGTTCATGTTCGTGGGAAATTTTTTAAAAATTCGTAACGCCTTCTTACGTTGACGAATGGCTTCTGCGCATTCATTGTTCCACCAAGGTACGGAAGGCCTCGAAGGGACGCGGCGACGCCGTGGTACGCTTGCATCTGCGGCTTCAATGATTTGGCTGGTCAAAGCGTTAATGTTTGTAACACTATCTAGCGTTTTGTCGTGTTTAAAATTAAAATTACGGTTAAAATGAGACCAATCGGCTTTCCGGACAATCCAGTTGCCCGGCGGAATAAAAACAGGATTAAAACGTCCTTCCTTTTTTATAAAAAGAGGGAAGTGATCGCTGCCACTCAAGTCCTCATGTACCAAAAAGTTAATTTTGTTCATTAAACTGCTAGATGCTATGCAGAGATCAATACATGAGAACTGACCGTTGAAAGAGTTGAAACGGGTTTTCTCTCCGTTGTTTACTAAAAACAGGTTTAAATCCATAATAAAATTCGCCATGACACGGCCTCTGCGGTCGCACTGCACTTGAGAACTTCCCAACATTGTGTCGTGAGCGTTGAAGTCCCCAAGTAAAATGAATGGTCGTGGTAACTGACGGACAAGGGCTTCCAAGTTAAATCGTGTGACCGGTGCAGCTTCAGGAAGATAGACGTTACATATCGTTATCGGTTCGGGGGCGTGCACCGTCACCGCTATAGCCTGAAATGGTGTGTGTAGATGAATTCGGGAAGTGTAAAGGGCTTCCCGAATATAGATAGCCACTCCACCTTGGGCTCGTTGGCCGCTGGTGTCGTCAAATCTAAAAATTTTAAAATTCTTTAAAATACCCTTGTCCGTCATTTTAAAATGAGTCTCTTGGAGACAAACACAAGAGGGGTTAAAATCACGTATTAAAACGGTTAGCTCCTCTCTATGGCGATAAAATCCGTTACAGTTCCACTGTAATATAAAAGCCATTAAAATTTAAAAAATAAATAAATAAATAGAATAAATAAATATATAAATAAATTTAAAAGGCAAGAGCCAGACACTGAGCACTAAGGGGTCAGCGTCTAAGGCGATTCTTCTTGCCTTTTTGCCTTGCTAATAGGACTTCCGTCTCTGAGAGACTTTCGTCCTCCTCCATGAGTTCCAGCTCAGTTTGTTTTGAGCTGGAAGGGCCAAGGGTTGGCGTTTCCTTTCGCGTGTTGGGTGTATCCCGGGTTTCGTTTTTTGGTGGGATCTTCTTCGGGGAACCCACACAGGCGGTATTTGTCTTTTTCGCTGGTTTGGGAGCCTTAGCCAGCTTGGCGGTTTCTTTCTGCGTGTCTTTCGCATTGGCAGTATCGGTCTGCGTACCTCTCCCGTATGCTCCCCAGGTACGTAGGCAGACAACACTTTCCTTATAAGGAAGGGAGACACTTTTTGGAGTGACTCACCTTCTTTTAGACACTTCATTACCAAGAATCTCTTGCTAGCATTTATGACACAATCTCCCCCGCCGGGATCCGGACGGGATCTCTTTATTGGTGGAATGTTGTTTTCCATGCCAATTCTGTATTTCATCCCCCGGGCTCCCCACCCACCATGGAGCCACACATCCGGGACGCCGCACCGCAAGCCGGTGCGGTCGCCAGGGCTACCCGAGGGGATATAGCACCCTAGAGGTGGTTGTCTGTTTCGGGTTGGGTCTTCGACGCACGGGCCCACCAAACCAGTGCGTCTCCGACCGCCCTACGCAGACCCCCACCTCCCTGGCACTCGCCACCGTTAAGCTTACGCCACGGAAGCCGATTGACCGGGAGTGGCTAGCTCCCGGCCGCCCGTTTACACAGAATCCGGGGCCAAAGAGGGATATTGGCCCGAAGTCCATACCGGGCATCCGACACCCGGCTGGGAACCACGGACCTCACCCTCCAGGATCCCCTTCTCCTCCTTACGGGTCTCCGCACACGGCAAACATGCGGGTGGATCGTTAACCAGATGGTATGGTCACTCACAGGTAGCAGACCCACTCACTACCCGGACGATACCCTATCTAAACTGGGGGTTTGTTATCGGGGTTTTCTCCCCACCCTTTTAGTCGCCTCTTACGACAAGCAGGGATACTGCGGGAGTATTCTCAATCCCCCTACCCGCAGGGGGTATGTCCTCAAGGTGTACGTGGGAAAGAGGGGCGAAAGGAAAAAGAGCGTTAAAGTTTGCCTTATCGTGGATGCTATGCATATGCGAAAACATGTCGATGGTGGACATGGAAAAGTCATGGGCTACGTAGACTGCAGTGAAGAATTTGTCGACATGGGCTTAGGCAATCTACAAGGTACTAGGGCGTTCGCCACTCAGGCATTAGTTTTTATGATTGTTGGTATAAACGATAAATTTCGACTGCCAGTGGGTTACTGCCTCGTCAACAGCATCAATGCAGAAGAGCAGTACTCCCAATACATGCACAGCTAAGCTGGCAGACGTAGGGGTCGAAGTGCAGTGTCTCAATTTTGATGGACGACCCACTAACATTGCAACAGGAGTTCGCCTGGAAGCTTGACTGTATCCTCCAACAGCTTCGCGACCAATCAAGCCGAGTTTTACTCTTGCAGCAACCAAATCGACGATCATTATAATGCAGGATGCTTGCCATGTCCAAAAACTCATCCGAAATGCATTGGGTGATCTTTACCTGTTCGTCGATTTTCTTGGCCGCCAAGTAAGCTGGAAATTCTTTGAAGAACTTTACAGGCTGTAACTGCAGTAAGGGATGCACCTTGTAAAGAAACTGAAGACTCGCCACATATATTACAAACGGACTTGCAGTGTTTCCACCGCCGCTCAGACTCTCAGTGCCTCTGTTGCTGATGCCATGGACATCTGTAGAGATCATTTACAGCTCCCAGAATTTAAAGGCTCCGAAGGCACTGTTCACTTTTTGCGCCTCTTTGATTCTTGGTTTGATGTAATGAACTCCAGGGGAAGGTAATTTTGTTGATATTTTTACATAATATTAGTTGCAAAATTAATTGAAGTATTATAGCTACTTTTTTTGCAGCCACAATTCCTCCTCTAGTTCAATTCTCTCCGCGAGTTTAAAAGCGCCCTTAAGCCTTGAAAACAAGGAGAAAGCATTTAAAAAGCTAGAGGAAATGGACGAATACACAAGCACCCTGCGCCATGTTAAAGAAGACGGCAGAGAGATTCCTGTGCTACAAAATAATCGACGTGCGGCATTCACGGGAGTTATTATTTGCAATCAATCTATTAGGGAATTGTACGAGAGGCTTGTGAATGGCCCCCTGATTCGAATATCTAAATATCGCCTCTCGCAAGATCATTTAGAGCTCTTCTTCGGGCAGGTAAATCAATACTTGCCTTGGAGATAGCGAATTTACGAATGAATTGTCATCATGATGTTTCTGCTAGATTAGTAACCTTTGTACTTCTACATCTTTATGGATTTTTAACTTACTTCTCACAGATCTGGCAGAAAAGCGGATCAATCCCAGTGCTCCCAAGTTCCGCTCTGCGTAGAAGAAATTGCTATTTCATCTGGAGATCAAGAACAGCAAAAATTCAAACTGCTGGGAAATAGGACATGTGCGAATGCTTCACGTTTCCTCGGTCTTCAGGAGGGGAACCAATCCTTTCTCCAATTGTGACACCGTTCCGCAACTATCAGACCAAGATTTTTTCCAAATATGTGATATCAATTCTCTGTCAAAGTTCAAGGAATCGGTCATTCCTTACAATGCTGGGTTTGTTCTAGAAAAGGTTATACCGCATCTTGATTGTGAGTCCTGTGCTGCGGGTTTAAGACAGTTTACGTCAGAGTATGCCCTTATTAATTTGCGAAGTGAAAGAAGGAATCACTGGATCCTTATACTTCCCGTCATATGATGTGGTGAAAATATGCAGCATGGCCGAAGCTGCTTTCAGAGCAGCTCGAACAAGAAATGGGTTAATGGAAGCTTATAGGTCACTACAGGTCATATTTAACGTCGTGTGCAGAGAAGCTCTAGAGCAAGGATCCCTCAAAACTTGATTGTCCATTCAAAAGATCACCTTGACTGTCATACTGTACCGATTGCGAAAATCATTATTAAGAAGTACCTTGAGATACGAATTTCACATGCAGCACGGGAGGAAAACGAGTGACATCAGGCTAGGGAAAATCGTATCCGTTACATGAACAGCCGGATTACAATTTTTAAACATCAGTAACTGACTGTTTGACTATTTATTGCAAGAAGATTGAAGTTGTCAACAACAACTGCGTACTTTTCTGTTAGTTTCATTAATTTAATAACATATGCATGTATACCTACTTAACAACTGGCAATATTGTTGTTTCTTATTTATCCTAAGAAAATATCAAATTCACTAAAGAGGCTTATTCATTTTTTATGTTAATTAATTAAGCTCATTGTGTTCACATGGAAGATGGAAATTTTCAACTACTCCCTGCCATTTTACGCTTGCGCTTACTTTTTTGCCGCTGGGAATTATGCTTTCTTAGCCTGCAAAAGGCATGTAAATAAAAATTGCAAACGATGATATGGGTTCATATTACTTATCTTTTTTACCACATTACCACTGTGGGCGTCATGCCAACTGTACAAATTAAATTTCATTCTCTCTGCAATTAACATAAGCCACACAATCCCATTCATTCGGTAGACAGTAACTCTCCTTTATATTCTGTTTCAAGCTCTCCTTTATGTCGTAAAATTTCTGTTTTCTATTCTGCTTCCTCCGAACAATATATTTGATCTCGGGATTCGTCGAGGGACTTTCTCTATTAATTTGCCCTTCTATTATGTTCCTTTATAGTTCATTGTATCCCGAAATGTGGTCATCTATGAGGTTCTTGTCTACTTCATAGTGTTCCATATGCATCTATTCTTCATCGTATCAGTTAGTAGTAGTAGTAGTAGTATTTGGTGTTTTGGGTGCGTCGACAACTGAGGTCATTTTGCACCACTCTCATCCATGGGTGAATAAAATGTAAGTAATATAGTATTTCCCTATAGTTATATTTATGTGATAACATGTGCAGGTCGTGATCTAATACAAAGATTTTATAGTTTATTGAAAACATTTATGTCTTTTAAAAAAGCAATAATCCGGGTCAGACTCTCCGGAGAATCGCCTAGAATAGTTTCTAAGGCCCCGTTAACCTTGTGTTTCTCCCTAGAAGAACTGTATTTATCGCACTCTGTCAGGATGTGTCGCACACTAAGAGGGGAGTCGCAATCATCACACCGAGGTAGTAACTTTTCTTCGGTGAAGAGGTATGAGTGAGTCAAGGTAGTGTGCCCTATTCTCAGGCGAGTAATTGCGACTTCTTCTCTCCGGGTACTCCTTACGGAGGAGGGCCACGCTGATACTACCGGTTTGATAGCCCGAAGTTTATTATTCGTTAGCCCCTGCCACGATTGCTGCCATCTGCCTATAACCATGTTTCGAAACTTAGACTTAAGGTCATCTACAGTTATCAACGGCGTTAATATTTCTGGCATGTTTAGTGCTTCCTTTGCTGCTTTGTCCGCACGTTCATTGCCAGCTATTCCCACATGTCCGGGGACCCAAATAAAAGAAATTTTTATTCCCTTGCCGCGAAGGGATTGGAGGGTGCATTGTATATCCTGGACAAGAGGATGGAGTGGGTAATAGGACGAAATGGACTTTAAAGCGCTTAAGGAGTCCGTGCAAATGAGGAAAGAGCCAGAGTTGGAATTAATATTTCTTAGGGCCATTTTAATAGCCATTAATTCCGCTGTATATACGCTGCACAGCGGATTGAGTGTGACCTTGATGTAATTGTGATGAGTGGAGTACACGGCGCATGCGCATGCTGAATCAGACTTCGATCCGTCCGTATACACTGGGATCGAGTCCGGGTGGTTACCTAGAAGTTCTATAAAAAGGCTCTGGTACTCCGGCGACGTGGAAGAGGATTTTTGACGACTATGCAGAGCAGTGTAACACTCTGGTCGCGGTAGTAACCAAGGTGGGTCTTTCGAATACCCGACGGCGTACACATCCGGCAGTAAAAACTGAAATTCCTCAGTAAAATCTTTAAAACGAATGCTTAGTGGTCTGGAAGCCCTTGTCCTTCTGTTAAAAATATCTAAAAACCTTGGTTTAAAAACGATTTCAAAACATGGGTGTTTCGACATAGATAAAATTTTTGACACATAGTTGCATGTCAGCATTGGCCTACGAGTCGCCAGTGGCGGCTCTCCGGCGTCCGAATATAAGCTTGGGACAGGAGAGGTCCTAAATGTACCAGTAGCTAACCGTAGTCCTGCGTTGTGGACCGTTGTTAACGGTCGCAGGTATGACTCTCGTCCAGACGAGTAGACGAAACACCCATAGTCCATTTTAGACCTAATAAGCGCACGGTATAATAAAATCGAGGTCGTACGATCTGCACCCCACGTTGTGTTGTTTAAAATTCGTAAAATATTTAGGCTCCGGCGACACTTTTCCGCTAGCTTGCGGATGTGTTCCTGCCATGTCAATCTACAGTCTAAAGCCATGCCAAGAAATCGAACAGTTTCTACGTAAGGAAGATTACTACGTCGTAAGCGTAACGGTGGAGCTATGTGGATACCTCGTAATCTGTGAAAATGCATGCACACAGTTTTCTCCTTGGAGAAACGAAGCCCGTTTCTATTAACCCAGTTGTTCAGTTTGGTAATGGTCAGCTGTGTCAGCCTTGCCGCGCTAGCTAATGTAGACGACTTGCAGAAAATTGCAAGGTCGTCTACAAATAAGGATCCCATCACCGGTGCTTTTATGCAGTCGACAATGTCATTAATGGCGATTGCAAACAACGTTACGCTTAAAACAGAGCCTTGTGGAACGCCGTTACCCTGAGAGTAGAACTGCGAGAAGTTTTTACCAACTCTCACCCTAAAAACACGGTTTGTTAAAAAGTTTCGGATAAAAATGGGTAGATTACCCCTGAAACCCCAGCTGTGCATTGTTTGCAGGATCTTCCGGCGCCACAGCATGTCGTAAGCCTTCTCTAAGTCAAAGAAAACTCCAATGACATGTTGACGCAGAAGGAAGGCCTCCTGGATAAAATTATCTGTCCGGACAAGATGGTCGATAGTAGATCTACCCCTACGAAAACCACATTGTATGTTGGAGAGAAGGTTTCGCCGCTCCAACCACCAAACGAGCCGGCGATTGACCATTCTCTCCATAACCTTGCACAGGCAACTGGTTAGTGAGATGGGCCTATAATTGCTAGGGTAACTTTTGTCTTTTCCCTGCTTTGGTATTGGAACCACGATAGATTCTCGCCAGGATTGTGGAAAATTACCCTCCAACCATATTTGGTTGAAGGTATGAAGAACTTCCAGCAACGCATACTCCGGTAGATTCCGGAGAAATACGTTGTGGACACCGTCCATTCCTGGGGACGTGTTCCGGCAGTCAGCAATTGCAGAGGCCAGCTCCCATAGCGAAAAGCATTCGTTGTAGTCGGCAGTGCCGTGCGTTTCACGGAATGTGAGGGATTTTGCTTCGCAGCGTTGTTTTATTTCCCTAAAGTAGGCATTATAATTTTCGTCACTACAAATTTTAGTGAACGTGCGACCAAACACCTCGCATAATTCCGAGGGAGATGTAATCACCTGGTCATCGACTTTTAGTCCGGAAACGCCGCATTGCTGACTGGAACCCGAGATGCTTCGCACCTTCCTCCAGACCTGTGCGAGAGGTGTCCTGTGATTTACGCCAGAGATGAATTCTGTCCAGGAGGCTTTCTTCGCCTCTTTAACGATTTGTCGAGCTTTCGCTCGAAGGCGTCGGAAGGAGGCTAGATTAGTTTCCGTGGGGTACTTCTGGAAAATACGAAGGGCTCGCTTCCGCAATTTTATCGCATTCGCGCATTCCTCTGTCCACCATGGCACTGCTGGTGGATGGACGATACCCTTAGACCGTGGGACGCTAATATTTGCCGCCTCGATGATAGCAGACGTAAGTACCTCGACGTTGTTCATTGCGTCACGGTTACCATCATGTTTAAACGTAAAATTCTCTCTGAAAATTGACCAGTCAGCTTTTTGAATAAGCCAATTTCCAGGAGTTACATAAAGTGGATTAAAACTGGTATCCTTCCGTATGAAAAGCGGAAAATGATCACTGCCACATAGGTCTGAATGGACGGCCAAGTTAAGTTTTGTGGAAAGGCTGCTCGAGCAGATAGCGAGGTCAATGGATGAAAATTCTCCATTAAAACTATTAAAGCGGGTTTTCTCAGTACTATTCAGTAAAAAAAGGTTAAAATCTTGGATAAAATGCGATAAAATCCGTCCTCTTCTATTGCGCTGTCTCCGAGAGCTACCCCACAAAGGGTCATCAGTTTTTTATACGCGGAAGTTGACACCTTGTTCTATTGCTTTTATAAAATTCTAGACAGCACACGCAAATATTCCAAACTAAGAGGTTTCAAAATTTGTTTAAATTTTATAACATAAGACTGGAACATCAGGATTTTGGCGCCGAAAATCGTGTATTTTTTTCAATTAAGATATCGTAAATGTACATAATAGAAGAGAAAAACATGTCTTAACTCTAAAACAAATGTAGAAACAAGCGTTTTATTGGACGCTATTTATTTTTAAAAATTCGATTCATTTCTCCAGAAAATGTACGCTTCTAATTTTTACAGGACTCCTTGTCTCGAGTAGTATTAGTAGTAGAGTTAGGTTTTTAAGGTGCGTCGACGGCCGTGGTCATTCGCACCATACACAACCTAATATAAACCTTGTCTCGATCTTAAAGAACTAGTCTTCACGTACAATGCATTCCACTCATTGGTTTTCCAGTGTCCTCATTCATGCCTATTTCTTGGCTCAAGACAATAGAAAGACATATCTTCGCAGATATTTCTCTGACAGTCAGTAGGAAAGGCAAAGACCGGTGGTATCCTGAACCTATGCTACCCGGAGATAGGAGATAAGCACTCTGTACTCTGGTGCGATAAGGGTCTTAAATGATCTAAAACTACATGAATCATGTAAAAATTATTTCATTAGGGATAAAATACCAACATTTCCTTGTATTTACATACTTACATGGCTATTCTGCAACTTTAGGGCGCTATATTACGCCACCGCTATTTCCCTTCGGAAATTACGCCTTTTCCGATTCTGTAAATACCGCCGCGCTATATTACGCTTAATCCGACAGCGCTATATAGCACCACAGCGTTATCTATGAAGGCTATGAGAAACATGGTAAGGCAAATTCCACACGTCCTGTAAGAGGCCGTAAAAAGAAACTATTTAACTAAAATCTCCATTATATGGGTTAAATATGGTATTAAAACTCAAACCCTTACATAAAACGCCAATAAAAACTTTGTTGCAGATAAAATAAGAATCAAAGGTGAAATATACAACATATTAATTAGATGACGACAGTTGAATAACAAAATCAAAAACATGCAGGCAGCATAGCAGACAGCAATTGAATTTGAACCGATAAAATTTATATTGCAATGGAGACCTAAGTAATTTAACAGTAGGGTGTAAATTGCTACTTTAGTGGACTGATGCGTGACATCTGCACCTAATGAATGTGAATGAGATTCTGTTATTTTTTTATTAATATGTGACGACTGGAAAATTTAGCAACAAATTCAGGATGCAAAAAATGACTCGGAAACAATCGGCAACGAGGGCGAATTTCACGAGCGAACATCGACATCTTGCCCTGGGTAAGTTTGATGGATTTAATAAATTCCATCAAAAAAAGCAGTGGGAAGACCTTGCTGAATTTCTTTCCCTACACGGACCACCAAAGACTGTAGAGCAATGGAAGAAAGTATGTTTATGTCATAAATCCCGATAGTAATATTATTATATGCAGTGTATTGCAGTTTGATAATACTGGATAATATTTTAGGCATGGAAAGACCTAAGGTGCAAGTCCCGCAAAAAAAAACCGTATTAAGGCAATTCGAACTTCCACTGGAAACAAGAGAGGTCAGAAAGTTTTATAATATCATGAAAAAATAAGGAATGATTACAACGCTCTAGTTTGCATCATATTCTAAAAGAAATTTTTTTAGGTTGATGTGCCACAGCTAAACGAGGTGAAAAGCCTTGTTATTTCCGTTATAGGAAAGACTACATCCACTCTATTTATGGAAGTAGGTGTTAGCAGTGCTCAAGGCCCAAGTAATGAAGTGCAGGAAGATGTTTTTGTAAGTATCAAATCAATGTGCTAAAGCTCTACAATTTGTAGATTTTTAATTAAATTCTTATTATGTTATTCAGGATGCAAGCACAATCGCTGAAGAGCACGAAGAAGATTATGGTCAAGAGTTGAGAATGTAATTTCCCTACTTTGTAGTTACGATAGTGTGCTAATTCTGTTCAATTTATTTGTATAGGTTGTTGTGAGAAGTAGCAACCCACCTGCAGCCTCAGTAGCCATGGCTAGCAGTAGCAGTTATGAGGTATCAAAGGAATCTCTACCACACGAAACTGCCAGCCAAAGTTGTAGGACTCTCCATTATAATGATCACTGATTTCTATTTGCTTACTATTACTATTTTCTTATTATTATTTCAAAACACAACATAATTTCTTTCTATGCTTCTAGCATGTGCCCCAAGAATGGTGACTGGAAAGGATAGGCTGAAAGATATCAGAATCAACTAATGAATTCTGATTTATCTCAGCTTAAAGTTTTGGAGGTGAGTATGCAGAATTTTAGAAATCCGTAAATGGTTTGCATTGCCTAGCAAGTTTATTTTTCTATTCCAATATCAAAATATAATTTGCAGGATATTTCCAACAGCCTATCTGCCTTACAATAAGGGCAAGCAGAACTAATCAGGCAAGGGCAGCAAAGAAACGAACAGGATGAAAAGGACAAAGGAGAGGAGAGATTTTGAGGCTGAACTCCTGTGCCTTACAAGAGAGCAGCTAAATATGCAAGCTGAAATATTGACTGTCCTACAAGCGATGGCAAATTTTCAACAAAGTTCACTGAGATAATTACCATCCCCTGTTATTAAATTTAATCATTTTCATTAGCTTTTTAATATATCTTTAAATAAATGGACCTAAGATTCAAGCCTTTTATTAATTATTTCAGGTCGAGGATTGAGTCCATAATGATAAGTAAAATTATAAGTCCATAATAATTTTTTTACAGATCAAAAGCATGTAATTGCAGGCACCATGGAAATAATTATTGAAAACAAATTAGCAAATTAGGTCACAAGATAGCACAAACAAACATAACAGCAAGAAAATTAAATCAGCCTAGGTAAAATAACGTTGGATAATATCCTTTGTCGCCTCCTAGCATGGGCTAATACTTCTCCTGCTTCGACATGATGAACTTGATGTGGAATTTCATCTGGTATTTCAATATCTGGTAGGGGAATTCCGAAATTTAAAACATTCACTGATAAAGGCCTATGCGGTGGAAATTGAGAGGGGAGGAATGATACTGTCAGTTAAATTCAGCAAAACCATGAAACATATTATTCCTACTCCAATTCATTAATATTTTCAAATTGTTAGAAGAGCAACAACACCATAAGAAGTTTCATTTATTACAGCAATGACAACAACATACCGATGGTGAATCATTATGTTGTGGAGTACTACACAGCATACTATTATTTTTGATGCCCTTTCAGGAGTATAGTGTAGGGGTTCGGTCTTAGAGGAGGCATCTCCACCATGCCGTCATAACGCCGAATACCCTTTCCACAATGTTTCTCGTCCTACAGTGGGACATTGTGTACCTGAATTCAGGAGTACCTTCTTGAGAATTAGGCAGTGGTATCATCAGCCATGGTTCTAAGGCATATCTAGAATCTCCTGGAGCAGGGATTAAAAAGATTGATTCATAATGAAAATTAACTATGAAGACCTTCATTATGAAGTAGTTACACAACAGCAAGCTTTGTCAACACATATTAAATGGAAAGCAATGAACCCACCCAACAAGAAATATGCACCATTGGAAATCCTCATAATCTCTTTTGCTTGCTATCGTTCCAAATAAACTGATCGTGAACTGACCCACGATACATGGTAACATTTGTAACTACCATACGGTCATCGCAGATCTGAAAATTTGTATGAATAAAAATGTATTACCTTTAAACCTATAAAATAAAAATTAACATTTTCCTCCGAAATTAATTCTGCAAGGTGTTGGGGATTCTAATGTTGAAGTGATGATAAAATAGAGATTTTTACCATCTGGGTATTTAGAGAGAAATACCCTTTCCTATTCCTGTAACCTTCTGAATTCTCAGGTGTTACAACAGAGATGTGTGTGCAGTCAATTATTCCTACTAATCCAGAAAATCCAGCAAAAGCTCTAAATCTGAAAACAGTTATTACAATGCAGAACCATAATAAGGTGTTATTTAAAATGTCTTGCGTTTCCCCGAGGAAAGTTCATACCCCTCATCTATTGCAGCAATCTCGAGATATGTTTCCGGGAATTTAATCCAGTGGTGAAGGCGTTCACATATGCCTAACGTCACCTTTGAAACAATCTATTTACTGCTGGCTGGCTAATTGGCATTAGATAATCTTGACCTACTCCTCTTTGGTAGCTCCCTTCTGCTAGGAACCGAAGGGTGACTAACACCTAAATGAGTTGATAATTCCAAGGGAATTTCGTAAAAATAGCCTACCACCGTGGTACCTATAATTTATGATACACAACCTGCAGTTGGGGTGTGTTGCCACTTTTCATCAAAAGCTTTTGCCGTGTCCTTATCAGACCTCTTGTAATACATGCTACTAATAAGGTAATCATTAATTATTGCAGCATTTACAATTTACTTGGACGTGAGGTTTCCATCCTGATACACGTTTCCATCCTGATACACGTTTCCTTGCAAGAATCGGCTCCAAAGATTCACAAAGGTACGCGGCTATTTCCTTAGACACGCGAAATACTTTACAGAAGTCGTCATTTCGCAGCTACACCTTTCTATAAAAAATATCTAAAAACCGAGGTTTAAAAACTATATCAAAACAAGGATGTATTTTCATAGATAAAAGCTTCGCAACGTAATTGCACATCAATATTTACCTGCGTGTTGCCAGTGGAGGCTCCGCCGCGTTGAATAAATACTCAGAACAGGGGATGTCCGAAAAGCACCAATGGCCAGTCGAAGTCCGGTGTTGTGTACCGTGTTCAGAGGCTTTAAATAGCTTTCTCGACCTGAAGCGTAAACTACGGAGCCGAATTCTAATTTGGAGTGGACTAGTGAGCGATACAATAGAAGCATCATGGTGCGGTCTGCGCCCTAAGTTGAATAACGTAAAAACTTTAAAATATTTACGGCTTGATAACATTTCGCCTTCAGAGTTCTGATATGCTCTCGCCAATTCAGTTTGCAGTCAAACGTCATGCCCAGGAACCTAAGTGAGTCCGCAAAGGAGAGAATTACGTTCCCCAAACGTAAAACAGGTCGAATGTGAACTCCTCGTAATATTTGGAAAAGCATGCACTTGGTCTTCTCCGCAGAGAACTGAAACCCATTGTCGTTGGGCCATTTTACTAGTTTGTTCAAGGTTAGTTGGATTTGTCTTGCGGCATTACCTACTTTCGACGACCGGCAGAAAATGGCGTGATCATCCACAAACAACGACCCTATTACTGGTGTTTAGATGCACGTCACTACGTCGTCTATAGCTATTGTGAAGATAGTGTACTCGAACGGACAACCGTATCCAGGACCTCCTCATCGAGCACCTCCCCCAATCATGGGAAGTGACCGTGGATAAGGCGGTTCCCGGTGCGGAGAGGAGGTTGAGACCGGACATCATCGTTCGAGGGGGCCCCACGGGTAGGATCCACATCCTGGACATCACGGTACCTTTTGAGAACAGGTCGCAGGCTTTCCGAGCGGCCCGCGCAGCCAAGGTGGACAAATACCGGGAGCTGGCCGAGAAAACCGAGAAAAAATAGTGTCCCTAAGGAAGAAGATGTGCTCCGCCGCGATAACTTACTCAGCGGACATTTACAGAAAACATTTGAAACTGGCTAATTAGTGATCTCTGTATTAATAGTGATCTCTGTGTTAATAGTGACCTCTGTGCGTGTATGTGAAATATGTTAATAGACATTCAGGGACTAATCCACCCCCCCCCTATTTGGGAGAGGATCATATCGCCACCGGCGACCAATGTATACTATTTGTACATTTTTTTCAAAATTGAAAATAAAAGGCACTCCCATTTTTTTATCAAAAGAACGAGAGAAATCTTTCCCAATCCTCACCTTAAAAGCAGCATGAAAATGCTGGTATCGGTGTGGTGCCTTTTGACCGAGGAACACTGCACCTGCGCTTTCTATCAGGCAATTCGTAAATATTTTTTTAAAAATATAGGGTCATAGGCTTCGTCATGGTTAAAATTAAATACTTTTTTAAAATAAGACCAGTCAGCTTTCCGGACAATTCAGTTATACGGACGAATATAATCGAAATTGAGATCATTGTCTCTTTTGACTAAAAGGGGAAAATGATCGCTCCCACACAAATCGTGAGGGAGCGATTTAATTATGCACGGATATTTGAATTTTATTAATCAAACTGCTCGATGAAATGCATAGGTTAATCGCAGAGTAATGACCATTAAAAGCGTTAAAACGGGGTTTCTCCCAGTTATTCAATAAAATAAAGTTAAAATCTAAAATAAAATTGGCTAAAATACGACCTCTTCGGTCGCACTGTCTACTAGATTTCCCCCATAGAGAGTCGTGAGCGTTAAAATCTCCTAGTAAAATATAGGGCTTTGGGAGTCAGACAAGGACTTCCAAATTAAAACGAGTAACCGGTGCAGCCTCCGGAAGATAAACGTGTTACACAACGTCAGCGGTTCCGGGGCGATATCAGCGGCACCGTTACCGCCACCACCTGAAACGGTGTGTTAAGCTGTACCCAGGAGGTGTACAGGGCCTCGAAAATGTAAAAAACCACTCCACCCTGAGCTCCATTACCACTGGTGTCGTCATATCTAAAAGCTTTAAAACCTTTTTAAATGCCCTTGTCCGTCATCTTAAAATGTGTCTCTTGGAGACAAATACAAGAAGAGTTAAAATCTTGGATTATAAGTGTCATCTCCTCTTCATGCCTGTAAAATCCATTGCAGTTCCACTGCAAGATAAAAGTCATAAATATAATATTAATGTTGCGCCGCCCAAGGGCTCGTGGGGCGCCGCCCAATGTAAATATGATACATGTAAATATGATATATACAAATAAAAATCGCTATAATCGAGCTATCCGTGCAACGGGAGGATCAACGTCTAATCCGACGTCTTCTGCTCCAATTGTTTCGCGAGGAGGACTTCTGTCTCAGAGAGACTTTCATCCTCCTCCATTAATTCCGGCTGTCCAGGTTTGAACACACCGGATGGCCCGCGGGATGGTGTCTTCCCGCGCGAGTTATTTGCGGTGTTCGATATCATATTAAACGCCGTTCTTTTTTTTTCGATATGGTGGAGCTCTTGTCGCCCTCCCCTCCTTCCCCTCTCTCGGAACCCAGTGATAGTTTGGCGAAGGAGTCTCTCGCTCTCGTGTGCAGTCGGCCGGTGCAGTTCCTTCCCTCTCTCTCTGCCGTGCAACGCCTGGACTTCTTCACTTCCCGTCCCATACCAGTGAACGGACTTCTTTCGGCTTGAGCACGGCTGGTCCTTCGGAATGGATTTCATCAAACTCTCCAAAACTTCTGTTATCATACACTGTGTCAATTTATTAGTAGTAATTTGGTTTTATAGGGTTCGTCGACATCGAGGTCATTTTGCACCACTACTATCTTTATGTGTTGTTTGTATATCAAAATGTGTTGTTGTCAGCTTTTGTCACCGTTACCTTGAAAATGTTAGAAAAGTGACAAGAAATCTGACTTCTGCTTCAAATAGATAAATATAATCCATAAAACTCAAGATAACGAAAAAAATCGATATTAAAATAAATAAATAAATAAATAAATAATAAAATTATTTACATTTAAATATCGAATACCTAGTTTGTTAAAAATTCCTATTTTTTTAAAATTTTGTTGATGCCATCTGCTTCGTAGCCTAAGACTTCTCTTAGGTTTCCGCAGATATTCATGCTTTCACGGACGGTGAGGCCGTTTACTTAACACATTCCATTAAGATGGGTTCCACACTGAGGATGGTATCACAAACATCGCACCGAGGTTTTGTAAGAGAGCTTCTAAGTTCTTTCGTATGACAGGAGCCCCCTCTGGAAAGTAGACGTTACATAACGTTATCGTCTCCGGAGTGTGCAGCGTTACCGCCACTGCCTGGAAGGAAGTGTCCAGCTGTACTCGGGAGGTGTAAAGGGCCTCCCAAGTAGCTATCGCCACTCCACCTTGAGCACGGAGGCCACTAGTGTCATCTAGTCTAAAAACATTAAAACCTCTTAGAGAACCCTTGTCTGTAGTTTTATAAAGAGTCTCTTGGAGACAAACGCAAACGGGGTTAAAATCTCGAATTAAAACGGCTAGCTCCTCCTTATGCCGGTAAAACCCATTACAGTTCCATTGAATGGTAAATACCATAAAGGTTAAAAGGATAAAATTAACAACTTAAAATCGAGTAGTCCTGACAATAGGGTGGTCAGCGCCGTATCCGGTTTCTTCTGCCTGTAGGTTTTGCAAAACCTTCGCTCTCGGAGAGACTTTCGTCTTCCTCCATCGATTCCGGACGGCTTACATTCAGTCCAGATGGACCTGGTGATGGCGTTTTCTCACGCCGATTCTGCAACAGTGCAGCGGTGGTTTTAGGTGGGTTCTTTTGGGTAGAACCCACATTTGTGTCATTCGTCTTGTTCGGTTTAGGGACGTGTGGCCGGCTTGGCCGATTCTTTTTCTGGGGCAATTGGTTTTTTGATTTCTTTGGGATCTCTTGGGATAGCTACGCTTACCTTCGGGAATTGCATTTTCGTGGTAACTTCGGCAAAAGATTTCGAAAGTGTAGGGGCGACCGTGGCCCTATACTTTTTCCGCGCCTCTAAGTACCTAATTTTTTCCACGGTTTTTAGCACCATGACCTTCCTTTCTTCGATTTGCTTAGGGCACTTGCGAGAGTACACTGGGTGTGCACCCTCGCAATTGACGCACTGTGGGTCTTTTGTGCACTCAGTTCCATCATGCGCGTCCAGGCAGGTGGCCTTGCCCTCACATCGCGTGGCGATGTGAGGGCAAGGCCACCTGCAGCGCATGGGTGCTGGTATAAATGGTCGCACTGGGACAGATTCGTACCCTATAAAAACCTTGTCGGGGAGCCTATCGAATGAGAAAGTGAGGATAACGGATTTTGTGTCCATCACTTCCCATTACGCCTCGTGGTGAGTCGACGAGCATCAGTCACACCTTGGGGAGCCATCTCTCTTCTGATTTCGTCGACATCAACGTAAAGTAGATCGTAATGCGTGATAACCCCCCGACTGCTGTTTAGAGTGCGGTGCACCTCCACCGAGACTGGGATGTCATGGAGCATTTTCAGTTTCAGAAGCTTTTCGATCTGTGCAGTGCTGCAAGTTTCTATCAGTAGTGAACCGTCACGTAATTTTTTGGTAGATCTAATTGTAAGTTCTCCAGTGACCGACGCAGACAAAACTTTCCTAATCAGGAAGGGAGATACCGGAGTCAAGGTCTCTCCTTCTTTCTGGCATTTCATCAAAAGATAGCGCTTACAAGCTGTAACTGTTAATTCTCGCCCACCCGTGTCCGGGCGGGGTCTTTTTGGTGGTGGAAGTTTAGTTCCATCCATCCCTTTGAAATGTTCATCCCCCGGGCTCCCCACCCACCATGGAGCCACACATTTGGGACACCGCACGGCAAGCCGGTGCGGTCGCCAGGGCTACCCGAGGGGATATAGCACCCTAGAGTCGGTTGTCTGTTTCGGGTTGGATCTTCCATGCACGGGCCCACCAAACCCGTACACCTCCGACCGCCCTACGCCGACCCCCACCTCCCTGGCACTCGCCACCGTTAAGCGTAACGCCACGGAAGCCGATTGGCCGGGAGTGGCAAGCTCCCGGCCGTCCGTTTACATAGAATCCCGGGCCAAAGAGGGGTATCGGCCCGTAGTCCATGCCGGGCATCCGACACCCGGCTGGGAACCACGGATCTCACCCTCCAGGATCCCCTTCTCCTCCTTACGGGTCTCCGCACACGGCAAAAATGCGAGTGGATCGCAGGCCAGGTGGTGTGGCCGCACACAGACAGTTGACCCACAGGACTGTCCGGGCTCAACCCTTGCTGGCACGGGGTTTGTTTTCGGGGTTGTCTCCCCGCCCTTTTAGTCGCCTCTTACGACAAGCAGAGATACTGCGGGAGTATTGTCAATCCCCTACCCGCAGGGGGGACACCATTCAGAATCATTAAAATAAGCATAATTCCTTACTATTCATTGAGATTAATTTTACATTTGCAATATTATCACCATGCAATATTTCATTATAACTACTTTCTACTAGAAGTTAATATTAATTTCTAATATATTTTTTACAATTGCAGACGATGGTGCCTACTGATCACATGCCCGAACCGCAGTGTATAAGTGAGAATCATCATGTTGATGAGCCAGAGAATCTAGCAATTACCAACCCATGTGAAGTGGAAGCAGCAAAAGCACTTCGTATACTCGACAGAGATGAGCGGAAAGATACTAATGAAGTCAGCATACAAGTGGAGGTGAAGAAGAAAGATTTTTGCTGTCAAGTTTCCTTTGGAGATTTTAATAATCGATTGGTAACTTGATCGATTCACCTAAGAAGCTGACCACTGTTGCTGTGTTATTAATCCAGATGCTTACTGCTATTGTGGGATTATTTACTGTTATTCATCCTGAGAGCAATAGAGGTAATTTTAATAACAAAACTAGGGTGCTGAAGACGCTGATTAAATTAAAATTAAATGTATCTTTTGCTGTGATGGTCGTTTTATTTTCATGCTCAGCAACAACGTGCAAAAATGTGTTCTCAGCAACTGTGGAGTGGAGGATCTGCATACATTTTGAACAATGTCATGATGTGGCCAAGTAAGGCTGAAATTTATAAAAATATTCCCAGATGTTTTGAAAATGTTTGGAGAGTTCGCGTTATACTGGGCTGCACTGAGATCCGCCTATTCAACTTTAAGTAACTCAAATGTAGGATACTTTCATATTCTCATTAAAAGGGGTAGTAGTAGTAGTAGAATTAATTTTTTTTGGGTGCATCGACATCTAAGGTCATTTAGCACCGCTTCTTAAACTTGAAAACATTAGCTAGTCCGTGGGATCTTATTGTTTCAAAAATTTCGAACTGTTCAGTTAACATTTTATTAAAAAGATCTATGTGCCTTAGAAATTGTATATTTTTTGTATAAGTCTCGTCATTGCCTAGTATTTTGCGTAGACGGCCGTGGATATTCATCATTTCACGTTCGTCTTGATATCTGACGCACTCCGTCAGGATGTGTCGCACAGTAACTGGAGCACCACATTCGTCGCACCAGGGCTGGATCTTCTCTTCGGAGAAGAGGTATGCGTGGGTTAGGTTGCAATGCCCAATCCTCATTAAAAGGGTTGCTATACTGTGAAGTATATGCTTGGTGTGACTCCAGGGGGGATTGTAAGTCTTTTAACCAATGGCTATGGGGGAAGAGCCTCCGATACAAAAAATATTTGAAGAAAGTGGGCTCATACAGCACTGGTTATGTAAATACTCGTGTAGGTAGGGTCGAAATCTAGACTAAGGTGTATCACCCTATTTACCTAAATAATACTCGTGATTGTTCGGGGTAAATTGAGTTGGACAGGTTCAACTCAAATTACCACAACATTACACTGTAATTTCGAAATAAACTTTTTGTGAAGATATTCTAATCCAACACTTATGTTACGATTGCCCACGTCGATTACTTACTTTCTATATAGTCAGTACGTAAATTTTAATATCCGAAAACGAAGGGAGATGAACAATTTTTACCAGCATATCACGATATCACTTCACGAGTAAAATTTATCATTAACTGTATAACCATAGCGTGCACCCAACACGGGGGGTAAAGGATCATCTCTTCCTATGGGGAGTGGGGGACCCGAGCCCACCGAGGAGACAACCTCGTGAAAAAATCCACAGTGCGTCGGGGCAGTCTCCGGACAGTACGTGGTTCTACTGTGTGTAAATCCACGACATCTGGCCAACTGACTCATCCGCGAGTTTGCCGTGCGTGGAGACCCGTAAGGTGGGGAAAGAGGATCACAGTGGTTGAGCTTCCCAGACTGGATGGGGGTCGGATCCCCTGAAAGCCGGGTTGCAACACACCACTTTGGCCTTGGACTCCACCGAAACGGGAGGTCAGGGAGTAGCCGCCTCTGATCAATCAGCTAGCTGTTTCGTATTGGCGTTCAGCATGGGGGTTTGGCGGAAGAGCGTCGAGTGTGCGTGGGTTTGGAGGACCTGCGTAGCCAGAGACACACCCAGGAGCAGACAACCATACCAGAAGTGCTATATTCATCGGGTAGCCCTGGCGACCGCACCGGCTTGCGGTATGGCGTCCCGAATATGTGGCTCCGTGGTGAGTGGAGAGCCCGGGGGATGATGTTTTCTGATAAGTAACTGGATCCAACATTTCCTCCACCAAAAAATTTCCATCCCAACACGGATGGGGGAGGTATAAATGTTAAGTGTAAGAAATACTTGGTAATGCGTTGTACAAAGGAAGGAGAATCTTTCACGAAAGTTTCCCTTTTCCTTATCCATAGAGTAGTAGTAGTATTTTGTTTTAAGGGTGCGTCGACATCAAAGGTCATTTTGCACCACTACTAAATTGGTTGGAAACATATTTACTTCGACACCTATTAACGGTTACATACACGAAAATAGATGGACTTTTTATTGAAAACAATTATATGAAAGCAGTGAATATTAAATATTATATTCTATTTAAGATACCAATTTCTTTTAAAAACTTTATAATTTTGTTGACATTCGCCACTTCGTCGCCTAATACCTCTCTTAGGTCTCCACGGATATTAAGACTTTCACGTACTGCCCGATACTTAACACACTCCGTAAAGATGTGTTCCACACTGAGGGGGGAGTCGCAGACATCACACCTGGGTTGTGTTTTCTCTTCAGAAAAGAGATAAGAGTGCGTGAGGGCACAATGCCCTATCCTCAGCCGAGTGATGGCGACCTCTTCACCTCGAGACATTCTTCTGGACGTGGGCCACTCCGATGTTACGGGCTTAATCGAGCGGAGTTTATTTCTTGTGATGCTTGCCCATGCATCCCCCCATTCCTTCAGGGCCATTTTCCGTAACGTGTGTCTCATATCGTCAGCGGGCACTAAAACTGAGGTAATAGTAGAAAGACCTAGAGCTTTTTTGGCTTCTAAATCAGCCTTCTCATTACCAGGAATGCCAACATGTCCTGGTATCCATACGAAGGATACACTTACTCCCCGATTTTCAAGGTGAAGTAGTAGCGATTGTATCTCTTGGACTATTGGATGGACTGGGAGGTATTTAGAAATTGAAAGCAGAGCACTTGAAGAATCTGTGCATATAATGAATGAGTCGTTCCGTCGTTTAATATTTTTTAGCGCCACCTTAATAGCCGTTATTTCTGCTGTGAAGATGTTACAGAAAGACATTAATTTTGTTTTTATTACTCCATGATGAGTGGAGACAACTGCGCACGCGCAACCCGAGGTCGATTTCGACCCATCCGTAAAAACGGGGGTTATGCCTGGGTGGTTCGCCAAGACTTCATTAAATAGATTCAGGTACTCTGCTGGAGTGGTGGAGGATTTACGGCATCTATGTAGATGAAATATGATCTTTGGCCGCGGTATTAACCACGGAGGGTGTTTGGATAGCCCCGTAGGGTACACGTCCGGAAAATTAAAATTGTTTACGTTGATAAAATGGCGAAAGAGAATGCTGATAGGCTGCGTTGCCTTTGTCCTTCGATTAAAAGCATCTAAAAATCTAGGGTTAAAAACACTGCCAAAAAATGGATGGTCCCTCTGAGATAAGATTCTCACCACATAATTACACATTAAAATTTTCCGGCGAGTTGTCAGAGGCGGTTCTCCGGCTTCGGCATATATACTAGGTACTGGAGAGGTCCGGAAGGCTCCAGTAGCCAATCGTAATCCACTATTGTGGACCGAAGAGAGAGGTTTTAGGTAGCTATCTCGACTGGAGGAATAGACTGCTGATCCATAGTCAAGTCGTGACCGTATGAGTGATCGGTATAGTGTAAGCAATGTAGTGCGATCAGCACCCCATGTTCTATGACTTAAAAATCGTAGAATGTTTAAAATCTTAAAACATCGCTCACGCAAAATCTTGGTATGCTCTCGCCAATTTAGGCGGTAGTCAAATGTTAAACCAAGGAAGCGGACCGACTCTACGTACGCCAGGTTTTCACGGCCAAGGCGAAGTGTCGGTGGACTATGAATACCTCGTAGCCGGTGAAAATGAACGCACTTCGTCTTTTCAGGAGAGAAACGAAATCCACTGCTTCGGGACCACTCATTCAAATTTTTTAGACAGAGTTGGATATGTCTTGCTGCGCTTACTAATTTGGACGATCTGCAGAAAATTGCAAGATCGTCTACATACAATGATCCTAACACTGGTGTCCTAATATTCTCTGCTATATCATTTAATGCGATTGCAAATAGCGTTACACTCAGTACGGAGCCTTGTGGTACTCCGTTTTCCTGTTCGTATGATCTTGACAGCGTGTTACCTATCCTAATTTTAAAAACTCGGACCATCAAAAAGTTTCGGATAAAAATAGGCAACTTACCTCTAAAGCCCCAGTCATGCAGAGTCTTTAAAATCTTCCAACGCCAGACACGGTCGTATGCTTTTTCTAGGTCAAAGAAAACGGCTAGGACGTGTTGGCGGAGGAGGAACGCTTCCTGGATGAAATTGTCCAATATAGCAAGGTGATCAGTAGTAGATCTACCGTGCCTAAATCCACATTGGATATTTGTCAGAAGATTCCTCTTTTCCAAACACCAAAGGAGGCGACGGTTCACCATTCTCTCCAAGATTTTACATAAGCAACTCGTAAGGGAGATTGGTCGGTAGTTGCCAGGGTCTGCTCGGTCTTTACCCACTTTTAGGACAGGAATGACAATAGATTCTCTCCACTTCTTGGGAAAGATACCCTGTGACCAAATTTGGTTAAGGGTCAAAAGCATTTGTTTCAATCCTGACACCGGAAGGTTTCGGAGGAAGGCATTATGAATATTATCCGCACCCGTGGCGGAGTCGCGAGAATCTGAGATAGCAGAATCTAATTCCCATATGGAGAATGGGACGTTATATTCTGCCTCATCCGTCTCGTTAAAATTTAGAGGCCGTGATTCACAGATTCTTCTCCTCCTCTGAAAGGATTCGTCATATACGCTGTCACTGCTGGTCCTTGCGAAGGTTCGACCAAATATATCGCAGAGCTCGGGTGGCGACGTCACCACTAGTCCATTCACCTTTAAGTGAGGCACACCATAAGGCTGCTGCGTTCCCGAAATGCATTTTACCTTCTTCCATACTTCCGCTATTGGTGTTCTGTTATTAACAGAGGACACAAAAGTCATCCAGGAAGACTTTTTCGCCTCTTTTACAACTTGGCGAGCCTTGGCCCTTAAACGTCGGAAAGATGCCAAATTAATTTCTGTCGGGTATTTTTGGAATATTCTTAACGCCCGCTTCCGCTTCTTAATTGCGTCCGAACAGTCTGAATTCCACCAAGGAACTGACCGACGATGGGTTCTCAGCCCCGACCGTGGTATGGCGGATTCCGCGGCTTCAATTATTGAGGTGGTAAGTGCCTCTACATTTTGTTCCGCGTTTGTGTCATCATTGTGTGAAAATTTAAAATTTGTTTTGTAGTTATACCAATTTGCCTTTCGGATAACCCAACTGTCAGGAAAATTAGAACTAGCACTATTTGTGTGTTCCTTATAAATAAAAAGAGGAAAGTGGTCGCTCCCGCATAAATCCTGATGAACGGACAATTTTAATTTAGTGATCAGGCTGCTAGTAGAAATGCACAGGTCAATCACGGAAAACTGCCCATTAAAACTGTTAAAATGGGTTTTTTCCCCCGAGTTTAATAAATATAAATTAAAATCATCAATAAAATGGGATAAAATCCGCCCTCTCCTGTTGCATTGAGCCCTGTTACTTCCCCACAGAGTATCATGGGCATTAAAATCACCTAAAAGAATATAAGGTCTGGGAAGTTGGTTAACCAGGCTTTCTAAATTTTGTCGTGTCACTGGTGCACCCTCTGGGAAATAAACGTTGCACAACGTTACCTTCTCCGGCAGGTGCACCGTTACTGCCACTGCCTGCAAGGGTGTCGCTAGTTCCACTCGAGAGGTGTACAGGGCCTCCCGAATAGCCACCGCGACTCCTCCTCTAGCTCTCTGTCCAGTGGAGTCGTCAAATCTAAAAACATTGTAACCGGTCAATTTGCCCTGGTCTGTCGTTTTAAAATGGGTCTCTTGTAAACAAAGGCAGAGCGGATTAAAATCGCGGATTAAAATGGCCAGCTCCTCCTTATGCCGATAAAAACCATTGCAGTTCCACTGCAGTAAAAACGCCATGGTTAAAATAATAAAATGAATAAAATATTTTTTTTTTTTTTCTAATTAAATATGTAGATTGTCCGTCATCGTATTTCATCAGCGTTTTATGCGGTGCTGCTTTCCCTTCTGACGAGCTGCAAGGACTTCAGCCTCAGATGGGCAGTCGTCCTCTTCCATTGATTCCAGCGATGTGTCCTTACAAGAAGGTCCTGGGGGGGGAGTCTTTCCCCTTTGCATCGCTGTGGCCTTGGGTTTCATCGGGTTCTTCATTGGAGAACCCGGAATTATTTTCTCCTTAGATGGAGGTGTAGTTTTATTTGCCCTGCTTGGGCTGGTCGAATCCTTGGCAACTCTTTCCTTTTCTTTGGTGATAACTGGCTCTTGTGTTTGAGTAGAGATTGTGCGTTTCTTGACTGTGGTAGCCGCTAGTGAGGCGAAGGAACGGGAGAAAATAGGGGCAGCTTGAGATCTATATTTCTTCCGCGCTTCGATGTACGGGATCTTGTCTGTTACCTTAATTTCCATTATCTTCCGTTCCTCTACCTGCATGGGGCACTTGCGAGAGTAAGCTGGATGGTTACCCTCACAGTTAACACATTGACACTCAGAGCTGCATTCCTCATCACCATGTTTTTCTTTGCCGCAGTTTGGGCAAATGGCCTTGCCCTTGCATCTCAATGCTATGTGTCCAAAGCGTTGGCAGTTGAAGCACCTCATAGGTGCCGGTATGAATGGCCGCACTGGGACCGATTCATAGCCTATAAACACCTTTTCTGGGAGCTTATCACAAGCGAAAGTAAGAATGACCGATGTAGTATCGATCATCCTTCCTTCACGCTTCGTCTTCAGGCGGCGACAGTCGATCACTCCTTGGCAGGCCATTTCTTTCTTTATTTCTTCCTCATCGACGTATAGGAGGTCGTAGTGGCTGATTACACCCCTACAAGTGTTCAGCGTTTTATGCACCTCTACGTTTACTGCTAGTTCACAGAACTGTTCCATTCGCAACAGCTTTTCGCTTTGCGCATCGGAAACCGTTTCGATGAGAAGTGTTCCATCTCTTAGCTTTTTTGCAGACGCAAGTTCTCCAGGCACGCTGCTAGAAAGCACCCGACGTATAAGGAAGGGAGAAACTTTCTGAAGTGTCTCGCCTTCCTTCTGGCATCGCATAATCAAATAACGCCTACTGGCGTGAAAACACGTTACTCCCCCGCCCGTATCTGGACGGGATCTTTTTGATGGTGGAAATTTATTATTTTCCATGCCATACCATAATTCGTCCCCCGGGCTCCCCACCCACCATGGAGCCACACATCCGGGACGCCGCACCGCAAACCGGTGCGGTCGCCAGGGCTACCCGAGGGGATATAGCACCCTTGAGGTGGTTGTCTGTTTCGGGGTAGAATCTTCGGTGCACGAGCCCACCAAACCCGCACACCTCCGACCGCCCTACGCAGACCCCCACCCCCATGGCACTCGCCACCGAACGTATCGGAAGCCGATTGATCAAGAGTGGCTAGCTCTTAACCTCCCGTTTACGGGGAATCCGGGGCCGAAGTGGGGTATTGAACTCCGGCCCATACCGGGTATCCGAAACCCGGCTGGGTGCCGGAGAACTCACCCACCAGGATCCCCTTCTCCCCCTTACGGGTCTCCATGCACGGCAAACACATGGGTGGATCGTGGGCAAGATGGTACCGCCACACACAGACAGCTGATCCACAGGACTGTCCGGACGCATCCCTTGCTGGACTGGGGGTTTGTTATCGGGGTTTCCTCCCCGCCCTTTTAGTCGCCTCTTACGACAAGCAGGGATACTGCGGGAGTATTCTCAATCCCCCTACCCGCAGGGGTCCCTTATCCATAGAGTTTTGTCACGTTTTGTACCAGGGAATTAAAAATCTGTTAAAAAGCTTCGAGATGGCACCCTACTCATTGAGGCATCCGATGTAAACAGAGCGATGCGCTTTTAAAAATGAGTGTGTTTGATAATATCCCCGTACAAGTAGAAGCACATACTACCTTAAATACGTCACGTGGAGTCATCTCTCATTATGACCTGCTATACGTCGAGGTGGAAGAGATAAAGAGGGAGATAAAAAACCAGTCAGTAATCGACTGCAGACGACTAAAGACAAAAAAGAACGGAGAATTCGTTAATACAACATGTGGTTCTTAACTTTTCGACGGGCAAACTCCCGGAAAAGGTTTTCGTAGGTTACGAAGAGAGTCAGTGAGACCGTTTATCCCTACCCTATGAGGTACTTCAGTCGCCAACACTTCGGCCACACTGCTCAGCAATGCCAGGGTTAAACCATCTGCCCACGTTGCGGCAACGATAAGCACGACGAGAACTGTACCTCTGAACTCCACTGCGTAATAATCCTGTGATAATAAATAAACATGGAAACAACACACAACATTGTGGAACATGCCACACTGGGTTCTACGCAACGCCAATTGGTCAGCTTTTAAAAGGAATTTTAACTTCCAGCACGACTTGGACCGAGGCGATTTACGCAACACAAGAGCACCTTACAGAGGCCATCATAACCGCAGCAAAAAGTAGCATCCAGATGTCTTCCGGGAAAGCCCGACGACAACCTGTTCCGTGGTGGAACGAGCAGTGTGCTGAGTCTATCCGCGGACGGAAAAGAGCTTTGCAGATCTTTAATCAACACCCTAATTAAGTGAACCTGACAGCCTATCGACGCATGAGAGCAAAAGCACTTCGGGTTGTAAAGGACGCGAAAAGACAGTCGTGGACAAACTACGTGTCTTCCATTAATGCAGAAACGCCTATAGCCCAAGTGTGGAGCATGGTTATAAAAATTTCTGGCAAATACCATACAAATGGTCAGGTCTTAAAATAAATGGACACGCTATAATATCCCAGGAATCCATCGTAGACGCCTTAGGCCTTCACTATCCCAAAGTTAGCAGTACGGCAGATTATCCTCCCGAATTCACCAGAATAAAAGACAATATGAAGAAAGCTACAATAGAATTTGGTGAACTAATACTCCAGCATCCTATAACACGGCTTTTTCGCTGTGGGAGCTGAGGACCGCGGTCGATTTAGGGAAAAACACATGCCCAGGTGCTGACGGTGTTCACAATGCACAATTTCATTTAAAAGTAGTAGTAGTAATTTGGTTTTATAGGGTGCGTCGACATCGAGGTTATTTTGCACCACTACTGTCTTTATGTTAGCGAAAATGTGTTGTCAGCTTTTGTCACCGTTACCTTGAAAATGTTAGAAAAGTGACAGGAAATCTGACGTTTGCTTCAAATAGATAAATATAAACCATTAAACTCTAGATATAAAAAAAATCGATATTAAAATACATAAATAAATAACAAAATTATTTACATTTAAATATCGAATATCGTAGTTTATTAAAGATTTTTATTTCTTTTAAAAATTTTGTTGATGCCATCTGCTTTGTCGCCTAAAACTTCTCTTAGGTTTCCGCAGATATTCAGGCTTTCACGCACGGCCTCATACTTAACACATTCCGTTAAGATGTGATCCACACTGAGGATGGCATCGCAAACATCGCACCGAGGTTTTGTTTTCTCCTATGAGAAGAGATAAGAGTGCGTAAGGGCACATTGCACTATCCTCAGCCGAGTGATGGCGACCTTCTCAGCCGAGTGATGGCGACCTTCTCAGCCGAGTGATGGCGACCTTCTCAGCCGAGTGATGGCGACCTCTTCACCACGAGAAATCCTTCTGGACATGGGCCACTCCGATGTTTCGGGCTAAGTCGAACGGAGTTTATTACCTGTGGTGTTTTTCCATGTAGCTTCCCACTCCTTCATGGTCGTGTTCCGTAGCTCACATCGTCTCACATCGTCTGCGGGCACTAAGCTTTAATTAAAAACCTACCTGTATCCCATGAGGTCCGTCTCCAACGCAGGAATTCAGCTACATGAAGTGTACCCTGTTGGCCACATTGGCAGATATCACAGCCTAAAATCATCACGGAGCTCGCTACCTGTAAGAAGTCATGTACACATCAGTGTGAATACCTTCAGCGGGCGCGGACCGATCTACAATGCTGCGACTATATAGGGCACTGGTTCGATCCAAGATGGACTACGGATCTTTTATCTATGGTGCTACCCGCGCATCATACTTAAAGCCGCTAGCAAGTACACACAACCTTGGACTCCGGCTAGCAACGGGTGCCTTTCGAACGAGTCCGATCAATAGCCTTCTGTGTGATGCAGGTGAACCACCGCTTGACATCCGTAGAGATCTTTTGATGTGTAACTACGCTAGTAAAATTTTAGCCATGCCATCGCACCCGTGTTTTAAATTAACCATTAACGAACCGATGACTCACATTTTTAACAGAAAACCACGGGCTACTAAACCTTTTTATGTGCGTTTTGCCTATATTTTAGAGAGATATTCTATTACCGTTCCCCGGATAGAAAGGATATGAGTGGCTAAAACTCCTCCATGGCTTATTCCTCAGCCGGACATCTGGTGGAAGCTAGCAAGCCGGGCAAAGTCTGACTCACTTCCTGAGGAAAATAGGTCCTTGTTTTCAGAGTTCCTATCCCAATGCCACGATCTAACACCCATTTACACGGACGGCTCTAAGTCTGAGTCAGCATGTGCCTGTGCCTATGTGAGCTTGTACAAAACCGTGAGCACAAAGCTCAACCCTGAATGCAGCGTGTACACTGCAGAGTTGACTGCTATTAAACTCGCCCTTAGGGACGTTGAGACTCGAGGTATATCATGTTTGCTATGTTCCGACTCCATGAGCGCCTTGAAAGCCATCTCAAATTATAATGCTGCGCACCCAATCATAAGAGATATACAAGAATCTCTGAGAAGCCTTCAGAGCGGAGGCATCTCTATTAAGTTTGCGTGGGTCCCTAGCCACGTGGGAATCCCGGGAAATGAGGCAGCCGATGATGATGCGAAAAAGGCCCTCGGTAACCATAGAGTTGACCTAGACGCAGTAACCGTAGAAGATCTCCAGAACACACTCAGACGCAGAATCCTGAATGAATGGGATACGGAATGGAAATCGGTGACTAATAATAAACTGCGCGAGATAAAAAGTTCCACCAAAGCCTGGTTGTCCCCCGTCAGGGATAGTAGAAGGGAGGAGGTGGTCATCACCCGTATGAGGATAGGGCACAGTCATCTGACCCACTCCTTTCTCTTCACTGAAGAGAAAATCCCACCCCGGTGTGATGACTGTTACTGTCCTCTAGGAATTCGGAATATCCTGACGGAGTGTGGCAGATACCGGGACATACGTAGCCGACTGGGCATTGGGGGTGACCTAGGGTCCATTCTGGGTGACGACCCCAATGCTATTGGCCGCGTAATTTTATTTCTAAAGGAAACGGCGCTTTTTAATAAAATATAAGCAACAGTTTAGGAAATGTAAATGGTTTTAACCTGAACCCTATAATAGATAAGCAATATATCTAGCTACCTGACAACCTGCCTTATCCGAATATAAAAAGTATATACATAACTTTGAAGAGTAGAGGTGCAAAATGACCATGCCGTCGACGCACCCTACAAACTAATACTACCTACCTACCTACCTCCAGCGGTTTAAATATATATGTAGCAGATAACCAGATGCCATCTAACTCTACACGGATGGCTCGAAATCACTCACGGCATGCGCATACATAACACTCCTGAGGATAGGAAACTCTGCCCTTACGCACTCCTACCTCTTTACACAAGATAAAAATCTACCACGCTGTGACCACTGTAACTCTTCCCTGACAATAAAACACATCCTCACTGAATGTGGACAATACGCCCGCATTAGAAGTAGATATTCGATCCTAGACCAAATTAAAGACTGCCTAAGCGATGACGCAAACGAAGTAGAGAGGATCCTATTTTCCTTAACAAGACAACATTAATTTCGCTGATTTAAAGGATAAATCTGGTAGCTAACATCGAGGCACTTACCCAATAATCCGTATAGCAGCTCACAGGTGTATCAAACAGCGCCAATAAAACGAACTTCCCTATGTAGATACTATCTATTCTTACCGTGGCGCAAAATGACCACGACCACTAAAAACCCACCTACTACTACTACATAGCGTGCAGTTTTTATAAATGCCTGCGACATGTGTATTTATAAATACAATGTAGAATCCACGCGATTGTAATAATTATGATTGCATTTACTTTACTTCCTTCACGTTTGGCCATTGTTCATCATTATTTGATCATTCATATTTCTGATCACTAGACATATGTTCATGTAGACGAAGAACAACTTAGACCAGATTATTATTTTGTATATTCTATGCAAGAATGTATGATATAGATTTTTTATTCACTGTGATTATTGCTGTTTTAAATAGTTTTATACGTATTTATGATAATTATTAATTGGCGATCTCGTCTGCACACAGAGTTTTTACCTATAGATGGCTCAGCAACAAACAATTCTGAACGATATTGCATTAAGCGTACACTCACGAGGTACGTGAAGGCGTCCATTTTGCCGTTCTTTCGCCTTGTGCTCTGTGCCGGCGCCTTCAGATTTAGTTACATATCATTATTTTCATTATCATTTCATCCATCCATTTGATGATATTCATATAAAATCATCAAAATCTATTTCCTGCACACCTCTCACCCATCCATTTCCTTTCCTGTATCCTTAACCATCCATATTCCCTTTTCATTGCCCATTAATTTCATATTCATTTTTCATTCATCATCATGACATTTAGTTTACTGAAGCAGAACACCTTTAGAAAGTATTTTCCGAAGAGAATTTTCAGTACTCTACCTTCAGTTATTAGGACCATTTCTACCTGCGATATAAGAAAGCTCCATAAACGAGTGAACGCTTTCATCACTGTACTTTGAGGTAGGGGAGGATGGGGTACATTGAGACAAGGGGTACTATGTGTCATCATTCCTACTATTCAAACATGCGCGCGCAGCTCAACATCGACGTGAACAAATGAGCGGTATAGATGCGGATGTTGTTGTGACAAAGTTTCAGAGGGCTATGATAAGTATTATGGCGGCAGCAGCTTGAAAATAGGAAACCAGGTCACCAGAAATTGGATTTTTCTGCAGCAAACTTTCTTTATATGTTAAGTCGTTCCAATTTTTACTCAAACGAATGTCAGTACGAGAGAGAGCCAACATTGAGGCTGATTTTAAACTCATTCCTGTGTGCATGTGGCGCCTGTGTTCAAGACTATGTGAGGTTATGTTGAAGTATTACATTCGGTGTACATTGTGACCGCCACGGCAGAGGTGCTATATGACAGCGTCCTTTTCTCCTATTAAGGTAATCTACCTATTTGTTTTCTTCTTGGTAAGGCTTATTTCCGAAAGCAAATTATGTAATTCCGTTGCTTCAGGATTGCTTTTGTTGGCACTATACCTTCTAGGCCTGAAGCTATAGCCTCAAATAATTTGTTCCTTCGGTTAACATGTGATTTTGTTTGCAGATAAACAATGCCTACGAAAAGGAAAACAGCGAGCACACAACGATGGATCGTGTCAATTACCTAAAGGTTTTGAATAGACACATTGCTCTCACAAATAGCTCTAAAGAAAACCCATCCCTTCTTATATTGGATAATCTAGAAGCAACAATGAATTCGTCACTATATTGGATACACAATGCTATGGTCTTTAAAATGTGGGGTTCATTTGTTTATTTTACGATAACAGCAAAAACATCTTCCTATAAGTTTGAATTTTCTTGCTATTCTTCCGTACGATCTATAAAAAGTATAACACTCCCATATTGTTTTCATCACGCAAAAATAATTAATATTGCAACGGTGTAATGTGCATGACATAAGGTCTTTTCAGGGGACTATTTATCTGGTTTTTAAACAACTGAATTTAATATTACAAATCTCTGATGTGCCAACATCACAGTTAACTGCTTTTTAATATATTTCTTTGTGAGTGTATTGCTTTTGCCTTATTCGTGGTGTTTTTGTGTTGAGTTCATACCCTTGTTTGGCTTTCTCTGTATTATGTTCAAATTTTACTGCATATCTATCCATTTTGGTAAGTTGCTTGCGTGGTAAATTATCACGTAAAGAATATAATTGTTAACATTGTCCGTTGTCAGTTTTAAGGTCAGCTTTCCGGACCCAGGCACTTGTTTAGGCATAAAATGTGAAACGGAGGAAGGAATACTTTGCAACGCCAAAAGAGATCAAAATAAATATTTACGAAATATTCATTAGACCTGTAGTACTGTATGCAGTGCAAGCTTGGGGAGGACTATTAAACAAGGGAGCATTAAAACAAATCGAAGTACATGAAAGGAAATGCATAAGATCAATCCTATTCTATAAGAAAAGAATTAAAAATACCGAGGTCTATAAAAGATCGGGAATAACGCCAATAACGGACATTGTAAAAAAGTTAAAAATGGATTATACTAGAAATCTAATGACGTCAGACAAAGAAATTTTAAAACAGCTGGCTGTAGACACGAAGGATGACAGGGACTTATGTCGTAGACCATGCTACGACATAGTCACATTGACAGATCAATAGTTCGATTAACAAAAAAAAAGGGGTTCCCTTTTAAATATCATATAATTGACTGGGAAAGTCAAAAACAAGTCATAGGGCAAAAGCCATGACAATGGCATCCCCTGAAAAAAAAATGCTGCTTCGCAGCATGGACACTCTGCTATATATAATACTTTGCATGTAGTGAGCAAAACATGCTGAGAATTGTCAGGGAAATTTCACATGATTTATTCATGCAAGGTGGTAGTTCTGAGCTTGAGTAGGGAGAAGAGTCAGTTGATTCAGCTGGTTTTGATGTAGGCTCTCAGGTTAATCAGAGGGTGGAAATGGAACATTTTCTGGGGAGCTCTGATCCCTGCTCTGGGTTTCTGAACCCAGGGGTACTTGAAGGTGAGGTGCAGGAGGAACTTTTAGATTTTGAAGACGTTCTACTGAAATCTGATAGTAAAGGTCATAGCGGAGATGATGGTTTAGAGCTGGATGGCGATGCTTTAGGATCGCTGAGGCGGTGGGCAGCCTCTGGTGAGACCCATGCCAAAGTTACATATTCAAAAAATTTTTGGCATGGTCCAACCTCTAAGTGACTTGGAAGTATGGCGTGTGACCTGATATCGAAAGAGACAATAAGTAAAAAGATGTAATGCTTTCCCGGCGTATGCTGGTAGTGAAGGCTGCTCGGGTGCTCCACCCGGTAATCTCCTCCATGGCTGCCGACGTTTCGGGAGCGTTTGCGGGAGCGCTGACGACGTTTTGTCCACGCTATTCCACAGAGCGAGGGCCATATCCGACTCGGAGAGCCTAGCGCAGGAGATTAATCATCTCAAAAAAACCTTCCGCCTGAATGGCTACAACAAGTAGGAGATATCTTGGGCCCTTAAAAAGGCCTTCAGCGTTCGAAAAGGCGCCCGGAAGGACAAAGAACGCTAGGACCCGGTGGCAAGGGCCGGAATACCATACGTGTCTACGGTTTCCGGCCAAATCTCCAGAATTTTGAAGAGACAAGGAATCGAATCCTTCTTCCGGCCATTCACCAAGCTGAGGGACCAATTAGTTAGAGCGAAGGATCCCTGTGAATGTGGAGATATTTACTTGGGGGAAACTGGTAGGACAATTGCCACGAGAATCAAAGAACATCAAAGGCATTTCAGGCTATGTCAACCTGAAAAATCTGAGGTGGCCGAACATAGCATCAACAAAAACCATGCTATCCATTGGGACGAGGTGAAGATCATCTCTCGAGAGATGAAGTACTGGGAAAGATTTACAAAGGAGGCCATAGACACCGGCTAGCGGAGAATAGCATCAATAGAGATGGCGGCTACTCCCTTAGCAACACCTGGCAACCCGTCCTACGAAGCATCCGATTGGCTAAAACCAAGGACCAATCAGAGGGAACTTGAGGCCCGACAACAGCTATATAAGGTGGCCACTTTCCGAGCAGGACAGCCTTTCGTATCTCACGCAGGAACTATCGCTGCTACCTTCGACCTTTGCTGCGAAACGGACATCTGGACTCATCGTACATCCTAAGACGCATCCAGAGACATCCGGGCAACCTTACTTCAGCAAATTATTGCTGATTTCTACCGCCCTGAGATACGTGCATCGCTGAGACGACTTGCAACCGACGCGCGAGGCCCGCACCTCCCCGAGGGACACCTTTGGAGCCCACTGGGAGGACCGCTGCGGCCGAGGCGGAGGACACAAGCTTCGAGGGACCTTCGACCCTTGAGCACGTGGGAACTGGAACTGTTACTGGAGCAGTAACAGTAACTGAAGTCGGAACTGGTGACTAGGAACAGTCACCGGAACCGGTAACGGAACCGGAACAGGAGCAGGAGCAGTAACCGGAATTGGAACTGGTGACTAGGAACAGTCACCGGAACCGATAACGGAACCGGAACCGAAATCGCCGATTTTACCTGCGGAACGTGCATTTTGACACGTCCCGCTTCTGCGGGGATCCCTTCCCCATCCCTACCTGCAACCTTTGGGGCTATCCCGCCCCCCCTTGCACAGGGTTATTCGTGCCCAAGGGAAGAGGGGCTCGTGGGTGTCTGGCTAACAGAGACCCAGATTCTCAACCCACGAGTGTCGCTCGACCCTTTCCCCTATACTCACTCCTCGGTCGATCCCGATTCGCGACCCCTGGCAGAGGGCCTCCTAACGGAGTGAACCTCCTAGGGGGAACGCCAGGGGGGACCGGTCGGGTCCCCACGCTAGGGTGCCCTCCCACACACCCCGCGACACACCACTTGCCATGGACGCTAAGGGCGCCATCCGAAAAAAGGCTCACCAACGGAGCCATTCTACCTCCTCCTCCGTGGAGTCATTCACTCCAATAGGCTGCGACCTGCGACTATCTAGGGGGTCGCGTAGCGCTCTTCACCTAACGGACTCGCACCCGAGCCCCCTGCAACTCGAGAACCTGCAGCCCCTGCTGCTGTCGCTCCAACCGTAGATTTGCCGCCACCTACTGTGGCCCCACCCCCGCTGACCTACGATGGCGAATTCCCGGCTGACGGCTTCACCTTCCCCAGGAAGACGGTCAAGCGCTCGGCGCCCGTATCCCCTACGCCCCTGGCCACTTCCTCAAAATTCAGGGCGCTCCGACTCGACGACAACTGCGATGGGACGTCCACCCCTGACACCGGAACCATGGATGTTGACCCTGCTGATCAGACCCCGCGAGGCAACATACCGCCAATTTTCCTGAAAGGAACGGCTAACTGGCAGGAAAGATATAAGCGCATCGCAGCCCTCTGCATCTTCCCACCGGTCGCCGCCATGGCTGGCGGTGACATCAAACTTAAATGCCAAACGGTAGCCGACTTCCGCAAGGTGACCGCTTCCCTCAAGGAAGCAAACCAGCTTTTCTACTCCTACCAACTGCCTGAGGACAGATCATTTTACTACGTGGTCCGCGGCCTCCCTACCGACACCGAACCGGGTGACATCCTCGAGGACATCGTGGGGAACGGCATCCCCGCCACCAAATGTGTCCAACTGCTTACATCGCGGCTCACCCCCTCCCAACGGGCGGACCGGGAACGCATCCTGGCTCGAGACCCGAGCCATGTCTTCCCGCCACAGACGAAACGGAAGTTGCCACTCTTTCAAATCGAGGTTCCCCAGAAGGCCGACGGCAACCTCCTTTGCCAGCTCACGAATTTGTGCAACCTCTCCGTTAGGGTGGAGCCATACAAAACGCCCACGGGTCCCCCCCAATGTACTAGATGCCAGCGGCATGGTCATACCTGGCGAAATTGCAACCTTGGATACCGTTGCGTGAAATGCGCAGAGACCCACGCCCCTGGTGCCTGCCGCCTGCTGCCAATGCAGAGAGCCACATGCGTAAACTGCGGGCAGGAGCACTCCGCCAACTTTAGAGGTTGCAGCGCGTACATCACTTACGCCGCCCGCACCCGCGGCCCCCGGGACGCACCCCCTACCTCGCCTCCTACTGCCCCTACACCTCCGCCTCCTCCGCCTCCAACCCCTACGGCGCCCCCTCCTTCCACCGAAGTCGCTTCACCACCTCCGCCTTCACCCGAGAGCTTCTTCAAAACCCTCCTCGACCGCCTCCTTCCGCTAGCCCTATCCCTATTCATGAAGATGATGACCCCACCTCCTGACAAAACCCCATATCAGGTCCTACTCGATGAGTTCCCCTCATTCCTGTCATCCCTCGCTCATGGATAAAAACTACCATCCTCCGACCCAATTGAAAATCACCACCTGGAATGTCCAATCTGCTTCCCTCAATTATCCTGACATTCTCCACTTCACCTCATCTGCCTTCCCTGATGTCCTTCTCCTCCAGGAGACCGGCCTCAAGCCGCACCACCTGTTCCGCGTCCCGGGGTATACCGTCTATCGTCGGGACCGTTATCCCAGAAAGGGCGGCGGCGTGGCCGTGCTGGTCAAATCCTCGCTGCGCCACCTGATTCCACTTCAGTCCATGCAGACAACCCGCCTGGAGGCCACCGGCATCACCCTTCGTACTTCCGAAGGACCTCTTAACATATGGTCGGCATACCATCCACCGGGCCACAACTTCACCGACGCTGACCTGGACCTCCTCCTCTCCACCGCCGCTGCTGACAAGTCCCTTATCGCCGGTGACCTAAACGCTAAGCATCGGCTCTGGGGCTGCAGGGCTACTACAGGCAAAGGCACCCAACTACGCAGGGCAATGTCCGACATGCCGCTTCACCTCCTTATCCCCCACTCTGCGACCCACTTCCTACCCAACCGCCCCGACAGCTCCGACATACTGGACTATGCCCTATCCTCCATCGACATCCCACTGCCCGACATCACCGTCCACGAAACCTCCGCCTCTGATCACGCACCCGTCTCCTTCCTTTTCCACCTCTCCCCCACCCCATCCAACCATCTCCCACGGAACGTAAATTGGGAAATCTTCCAATTGCACGCCGAGGCCCACTTACATCATCTACCTACCCAGCCTTTATCCTCACCTTCCGATATTGACCTCGCTATTGACAACCTCACCCTTATCATCACCGAATCCCTCATTACTTCCGCTAAACCGGCCCCGCCCCCCCCCCCCTTCTCCCCAGCCCCACACCCTGCCCCTTTCCGTTTTAACCCTTATCCGCGAGAGAAACCGGGCCAGACGCCACTATCAGTCAACTCACAACCCAGCCTTTGCGGCTGACTACCGTAACCTCCGCCTTCGTGTACGAGCCAAACTGCGGAATCTACGAGCCACAACCATCACCAGGCGCCTCTTCTCCGCGGGCACCACATCCGAGACCCGGCCTTGGGCGCTGCTGCGGCAAATTCGCGGCCGGCCGTCCACGGTCCCCGCTCTCACGATCGGCGAACACACCACCACCGACGACCTCGAAAAATCGAACATCTTCGCCCGGCAACTTGCCACCACCTTTTGTAACACCCTTCCTTCCCCACATGAATCCTCCGCGTCCGCTGCCTGCACTGCACTGACCTTTACCCCCTCCTCTGAACCCGTCCCCGTCACTCCCTCCGAAATTAAATCTATCCTCAACAACCTCCAAACCAGGAAAGCTCCTGGCCCTGATTCCATTCCCAACCGCGCACTGAAAACCCTACCTGCATCCTTTCACCCATTCATCTCGGACATCCTCACCGCCTGCCTCCACCTTTCGTACTTTCCGACCCAATGGAAACGTGCGAATATCAAAATGATCCTGAAGCCCCGCAAACCTCCATCTGACCCCACATCCTATCGACCTATCTCCCTCCTTTCCTCACTCGGCAAGTTGCTGGAGCGCATCATCCTCCGCCGCCTTGAGCCAGTAGTTGACACTGAAAGGCTCATCCCGCCATGGCAAATGGGATTCCGCCGCCGCCACTCAGCATCACACCAGCTCGTCCGACTAGTTCAGCACATCGCATCGGGCTTTCAGCGGCACTCCACGACTGTTACGGCATTTCTTGATCTTCAGCAGGCATTTGACCGAGTCTGGCCCGGTGGACTCATCCTCAAATTATCCCGACTTCCCATTCCCACCTACCTTAACAAAATAATCCTTTCTTTCCTGACATCCCGTTCCTTTCACGTAACCGTCAACTCCTCTTCCTCGGCTACCCACCCCACCTCTGCGGGAGTTCCCCAAGGCGCCATCCTTTCCCCTATCCTTTTTAACCTCTTCCTCTCAGACTTACCCATCCCACCAAACACCACCCTATTTCAGTACGCGGACGACATTGCCCTTGCCGCCACCACCGTTAGCCCCGCCTTCGCTGCACGACGGCTAAGGCCCGCCTTCACATCCACGGCCGAGTGGCTCCGGTCGTGGAAACTGACAGTAAACCCAAGAAAGACCGACCTCATCACATTCTCCAGAATGAGACGGAACCTCCGCCTTCCGGAACTCACCATCGAGGAGAAAACCATCACTCCAAAACCCCAAACGAAATACCTCGGCGTAACCTTGGATACCCGGTTGCTTTTCGAGCAGCACACCTCCACCACCATCGGGAAGGCATTAGGTATCAGCAACGCACTGTCACCGCTCTTCCACCGTCGATCGCCACTGTCCCTCCCCGAGAAGGTCCTGCTGTTTAAAGCCCTGGTGATTCCAACTCTGACCTACGCCTCACCGGCCTGGGCCTTCCGTTCACGAACGAACATAATACGACTCACCGGAACATATCACCGCCTGATCCGGCGGATGACGGGGGCCCCGTGGTTCGTGCGAAATTCCCAACTCCTTCATGAATTGAACCTACCCACCCTACCTGACACACTGCGTCACATCCACACCCGTTTCAAAAGATCCCTTCTCCTCACCCAGAATCCCTGCCTCATGAACCTCTGGCACGGTCCTATAATTGATAACAAAAAGTTCCCTCTGCCTCTCTCCCTTCCCAGAATGCCCTGAACAAAATAGCCCGTCCCTCCCACATGAAATAATCCTCCATTTATCCTCCTACCTATTCCATGACTCTACCCTACCTGAACAAAATAACCTATCGACCCTTCCTATTCTGACCTAACCCTCGCACGAACCACCCTGTCAACGGCCCCCGGCCGGAAAGCAGAGGACCATATCGGGGGGGACATCCCCCCTGGTGAGCTCTACGAAAGGAGCAGGACAGCCGACCAACTTCCTTTCCAGGGTACCTGCCCTTCTCCTCAGCTGGTGGCTTTCAGCGAACATCTAGAACCAACGCGTCCTTTTTTTTTAAGCGGCAACGTGGCTCCGGGGGCGGGGAAGGTTAACTTGTTCCTTCTTCTTACCGCCCGGAGGTGCACGTTCACTTCCGCTGCAAGGTTGTCCTTCCCTGGAATGCGGTGCACGAGGGCTTGAACCTCCTGGCACGCACCGCTGACTGGGGGGGGTCCCCTCGTTAGGGATTATTAGGGATCTTAGGCTTCTTCTCGGTTTTCTGTGGCAAAGGACATCCATCGGCAGCCATTGGACTCGGCGGAAGACGGAAGGAACCGCCACCGCAGCCGCGGCGGCCAATGTCTTCACCCCATCACCCTCACTTAACGGGCTCAGCACGCGTCCAAAAACTAAAAAAATCACTTAAAATGTCTTCTGTTTCTCATGCGCTATCGGTCTTCAACGGCCTTTCCTCAAACGGTAAAGCGCAATTTGCAAAAAGCATTCAGGGCACCTTTCCGGTGCCGGCACAAGCTCCCGTAATCTCACAACCCTTAGAGGACACCGATTCCACTACAAAGACCGTTCCCATAATTCAATTAGAATCAGAGCTCCCCCCAACCGGAAATGGCGCCCCTAGCATTAATACCATTCAGATTCCTGAAACCAGTAATACCAATACCGGTATATCCTCAACCGCAGATTCTTCTCACTTAATGGAGGACCAATTCGAAACCGTTCTTCACAAAAAGCGGAAAACCGCTCGTCCCATAGAAAAAATTCAATTATCTGATATTCCCCATACTTCTAACTACATCATTATTCAGGACCCCGAAATCCCATCATCAAATCAACCTCCCCAAAGTCAGCCCATTCACAATCAGTCCCGTAATAGCCAAACGGCAACCAATAGTGCTCATTCTGAACAAACGGCATCATCCCCAGACGGCAATTCCGACATGGACACCAGCGCTCCACGTAAAGCTAAAATTCCGCCAATCAAAGTAGCAGACACTTCCGACTGGAAGGTGCTTCACGAACGTGTCATGAAAGGATGTAAAGTCCCACCCATTTCTCATTCATCAAGACCCAACCAGGCTATTATCAAATGTTCAAATTCCGCCGATTTCACCACAGTAAAGGATATCTTGAAAGACCTTAAAATTCCGTTTCATACTTATCAATTAGCCGACATGCGACGCAAGGAATTCGCCATCAAGGGGCTCTTTCCTTCCATTGATCTCGAGACCATTGAAAAAGATATAGCTAAAAAAGGGTTCCCCGTATGAAAAGCCATACGGATTATGTCCACTCGACCCTCAGATGCACAACGCGCTTCCGGTACTTATTCAGTAAAACCATACCCGACTCATACTGTCAAACTCAGTTGCGAAAATTGCACTGACGTTCAGGCATTCCTTGCCATTACCTCAGTTGCAGGCCTGTCTGTCAAAATTTCAATTTACCGTAAACCCAACAAACCGGTACAATGTCATCGCTGCCAGGCATTCGGCCACACAAAAAATCACTGCTGTCATACGCCTCGTTGCCGCAGATGTGGCAAGGAACACTTCAGCTTTGACTGCCCAGTACCAATAGAAGATCCTCCTGTCTGCGCCCTCTGCGGCAAGGACCACCCCGCCAACTACAGAGGTTGCGAACGCCACAAAGAACAGAAGCGTGCACTCTACGCAGCAAAAGCCAAAAATAATACCCCGACTGATCGGCCCCTTTCAGGACCAATCCCTGAGCCTTCCGTAACTAACTTTCCACATCTCCCATCAACAAATACCGTCATTCCGCCTTCTGTCCAATCTCTCCCAGCATCCCAACGTTTACCACCGCAACAACCATCATCCATTCCTCCCCAGCCATCCGAGAACGTCGAATTATTTGACCCGGAATTCCTCCGCTTCCTACAATTGCTACAACCTCAAATCGTCACCATAAAATCACTCCCCTCTCTTCAAAATAGAAAAAATTACGTAATTAATCAGCTCTTTGTCAACCCCCCTTGATGGCCTCATACCTCCATCATAATTGCACTCGCCAGTCACCACAAACAACACTAAATATACTGTCATGGAACTGTAACGGCATCACGAACAAAAAACACGAGCTGTTACAGTTCTCAATCGCAAACAACATTGACATAATTCTCCTTCAAGAAACACATCTCAAATCACACCAGTCGCTTTACAACACATTACACAGTTTATCGTCTAGACCGAACCACCGCGAACGGCGGTGGCGTTGCAATCCTTATCAAAAACAACATCAAACACACGTTACACAACATACCCGAGTGCAATTACATCGAAGCCCTTGGTATCTCAGTCACCACACAACACGGCACACTTGACATTTTTACCGTTTATCATCCTGCAACCAAAACTCTGATCAGGGAGGACTTGGAAAGGCTTTTCTCAATCGGAAATCACGGAATTTTCGTCGGGGACTGGAACGCCAAACATCCCCAATGGAATAGTAACGTCATATCCAAAAACGGCAGAATCCTTCATTCTCATATCAATCATCCATCCTTTTCAATCGCGGCCCCCATGGAGCCGTCGCATTACGCCCACAATAGACGTCTCCATAACGGCGACATCATCGATTTCGCCATTTTGAAAAACTGCCCCATCATCCTGGAACCATCAATCATTCATCAATTCACTTCTGATCATTTTCCGCTCCTGTTCAAAATTCCCATTACTGCCAAAAATTTAATTCCTTCCGACTTTAAAATTACTAATTGGGAAATTTTTCCGGAGACCCTGGATTACCTCATTGCTGACGTAGCCCCGCTAAATGCACCGACACCAAAAGATATCGATTCCCGACTGACTCTCCTTACGGACTCCCTCAACAAGGCGAAAGACCATGCGACGAAATCATTCACACCCAAACATGAGACCAATCCTAAATTCCCACCATTCCTCATTGCATTAATTCAAAACCGCAACAAAGCAAGACGAAATTGGCAGCGCTCGCGCCTACCGACTGACAAATCCATATACAACCGACTGACCAACTTAGTCAAAAAAGAAACCCACAAATATGCCACCCAGAAATGGGAAGACCACATCGGCAAACTGAAACTTACCGACAATTCCATTTGGAAAACGACTAAAGCCCTCAGACGTAGACAAAAAATCTTTAACCCTCCGCTCATAATGGACAATACTTATATATTCAATCCCCTACAAAAAGCCGAAATTCAAGCAAATTTTTTACAAGAAACCATGTCCCTCGATCCTTCTCCTTCGCCCCTTGACCGGGAAATATCCTCATTCCTTTTAAACCTAAAACCCAATAATCCTTCAGATCCAATCACCAATCCTACAGAAATTTGTTCAATAATAAATTCCTTCTCCGCTCGTAAGGCGGCGGGCCTGGACGGCATCTCCAACCTAATGTTAAAGTTCGCCGCCCGGGTGCCGAAATTCCTTTTTCTCACTTCCGATCTTATTAACAACTCCTCCATTTCCCATTTCCCGTCCGCATGGAAAGACGCAAAAATAATCCTCATTCCCAAGCCAGATAAAAACCCTACCATTCCCGGTAATTCCCGTCCGATTTCCCTGCTATCAAACCTTTCAAAAATTTTTGAACGTCTAATTTTAAAGCTCCTAAACTCCCACATTCTTTCCAACTCCATTATCCGTCCTGAACAACTTGGTTTCCGACGTAATACATCTGCCGTTCACCAAATCCTTCGACTGGTTGAAACCATCTCTCACGGTTTCAACCGGAAGAAGGTGACAGACACAGTTTTCCTTGACGTGGCGCGAGCGTTTGACCGCGTTTGGCACCAGGGTCTCCTCTTCAAACTTCACAAATTAAATTTTCCAGTTCCCGTCATTTGCATCATCCACAGTTTTCTCTCAAACCGAAAATTCTGTGTTGCTGAGGAAAAATCACTTTCCTCATTTCGTCCGATTGAGTCTGGCGTTCCTCAGGGCTCCCTGATCAGTCCGATCCTGTTCAACATCTACGTAAACGACATGCCTTCTTCACCTGCCACCAACATTTACATGTACGCCGATGATACAGCCATTTCAGCCACTTCATACACCGGAGACACCAACATTAATAAACTTAATAAACACCTCAGAGCAATACACAAATGGACTCAAATCTGGAAGATCAAAGTAAATGCCACCAAAAGTACCCATGTTCACTTCTCCAAAAAACATAAAGATCAACCACGTACACAACCTACATTAAATAAACAACGGATACCAGGGGCAGCATCTAATAAATTCCTTGGCGTCATTCTCGATCGGCTACTCACCTACCAACCGCACCTCCGTTATTGCACTCATAAAGCCCTCATTTCTAGAATGGCAATATTAAAAATGTGCTCCCAAGGTTCCCCGCTACCACACCGTACTAGAATTCGACTGTACTCCGCAGTGGTGCGTCCTGTGCTCACCTACGGTTGCGAGGTGTTTGCTAAAAACAAAACTATTAGGACCAAATTAGAAATTTTCCAGAACAAATCAATACGCAATCTTTTGCACCTAAGCAAACTCGTGTCCATCCCGGAAGTCAGGGCGGCCCACATACCCTTTATTTCCGAATTAATTTTAATACGCGATCCAAAACCAGAATAATAGATAGAACATCTCATTAGTATCACGATGCAGGAGTGCATGTTAATATATACTTTTATAACAGATACTTATAATCAAAAGCATTTTATTGTATATATACATGTTAGATAAAGCGAATTATTAACAATTTCAGAAAAACTCACTTGTGAAGAGATACATGACTGCCTTTTACATATCTTTCCTTGCATCCGAAAGCACTACACGAGTGAACCATGTTGCGTTTCTTGCCTGATATCACGTGACTGCCTGCTTGCTTATCCTGACCTCGCAGGAATGAGGTCACGCTCAGTCTACCTTATTCAAGGTCTATGGGGTCAACTGTCTGTCTGACTTAAACACTTGGGAAGTAGTAAAATTTTCTAAAATTCTGTCTCAGCAACTTCATTTTACCGTTGTGTTGTTCAGCTCACTATGAAACACACGATATGTAAACGACTCCTTTGCCAAGCAAAAGTCAATGGAACCACATGAGGATAATACAGGTTCGGTGAAGTACAGATGAATAATACGAGGGAAGTTTTTTTTTCAACCTCCGATCGCACAGCATAAACGCAAGACAAGCGCTAGGCGGGTGGTATGCGAATTACGCAACAGTGCATCTCCCGTATCACATGCTCTATCACTGCCGAGTTCAAGTCGTCAGTCTGCTCTGAGTGGGAGCCACATAAACATGGCCGCCTCAATTGATTCTCCCGCCAAGTGCGAATTGCAAAGTGTTATTCGTTTCCTGCAAGCAGAAGGGAATAGTGATGCAGAAATTCATCAACGAATGAGCCGAGTGTATGGAGAAAACTTTATGAGTGATGGAGATGTGCGTGAATGGTGTCGAAAATTTAAAGACGGCCGAACTGATGTGCACGATGAAGACGGTCAAGGACGCAAGTCTGTCGCTACAGACGGCCTTGTTCAACGAATTGACCAAGTGGTTAGAGAAAACAGTAGGTTCACAAAAAGTGACCTGTATATGGAATTTCCGGAAGTTTCAAGATCATCTCTGTACTCTATTGTAACGGAGCATTTAGGCTACAAAAAAACTTTGTGTTCGTTGGGTTCCAAAAATGTTGGCCGAAAATCACAAAACTCGCCGAATGGCTTCAGCTTTGACGCACCTTGACCGTTATGCCGATGAATGGGAAAACTTTTTGAAATCAATGGTGACGGAGATGAGACATGGATTCAATATGACACCCGAAACAAAGCGACAATCACAACAATGGATGCACACGAATTCACCAAACAAACCCATAAAATTCAAACAAACCTTCAACAATAGAAAGATTATGGCTACCGTATTTTGGGACCAAAAAGGTGTGTTGCTTGTGGAGTTCATGCAGCCGGGGACAACGATTAATTTAACTGTTTATTGTGAAACATTACGAAGTTTGCGGAGAGCCATTCAAAACCAAAGAAGAGGCATGCTGACTTCTGCAATTGTTTTGATCCATGACAATGCGCGTCCTCACAGTGCTGGTGCAACCCAAAGACTCCTTGAGCAATTTCGATGGGTCGTTTTCGATCACCCGCCATACAGTCCCGATCTAGCGCCAAGTGACTTCCATCTTTTCCCTGAATTGAAGAAGTGGCTAGGACGGCAGCGTTTTCAAACCAATTTCAATACAACGTCAAGACATTTCTATTCATTGGCGGCAACTTTTTATAAAGAGGGTAGTCAAGCTTATCCACAAGTACAACAAATGCCTCAATTGTCAAGGTGATTATGTCGAAAAGTAACCATAAGAGTGCATAACTTTTGGTATTAAACATTTTTGTTATACTCAATTTGTGTTTCATTTATGGCCCATCGGAGGTTGAAAAAAACTACCCCGTATCTTTTAATTACTTGTCTTTGTTTAGAATGTATTGCATGCTACAGCAAAATTGGTGGTAACCCAAGGGTGCCCACCATGCAGAAACAGCTGCTGATTCAATTTATGGTGGAACGCCCTGGGCTTGCCACCTAAATTTCACAGGTTCACAAGCTAATGCAATGAAACAGCATCTGTGGGCCGAGCTTGCTGCTAATTTAAATGCCTGCGCCACAGGAGTAGAGAGGACGCCGGAAAAGTGGTCAAGGTCACTGCAGTTCACTATATTGATCAGATATATATGATACCTGATATAGAACGAAATTTGTATTTGTCAGAGCTGCAAATGGATAACTTTTAATGGATTGACAACTTTGATATTCCAAATGTAAACCCACTATTACAGCTATGTCAATAACTTTGAGGATCCATTCGCTTCGGGATTTCGTCAGCGTAGTAGTAGTAGTGTTGTTGTTTAAGGGTGCGTCGACGTCCAGGAGGCCTATTTGCTAACTTTCGTGTTTCCGTGTCGATCGACTCGGAAACCCCCGTTTCCGAGTCGATCGACACGGACGAATCGTCACGGAAACAGACTGAATGCTATTAGCTAGGCTTTTCGGAACCTGGTCCACGGAATCCACGGTCGTTCCTTGTTCACGACCGGAGCTACGAAAATCGGCAGGGTTGCCACGTAGTCATCACCATCGTCCTGCCGGGCAACGTCATAGATTCAATGACGCATCACCTCTAAGCCAATGAGAGAAATTCATGAAGCATTTGTTTCATCGTCTGCATCATATGTAAAACATGGAGCGCGAAGGAGGTAAGTCAGTGAATTTATTCAACATCTATTAAGTTATCTAACGTGCAGTTCATGATGTCGTTAGAAGACGACGCGCGTGATACCATGTAATTATTTTGTTGAATAGTACGATTGTCCTTTAGAGTAAGATTGCGGTCACTTTACTTTTCTCATTAAAATCTTCAAAGAGTGCCTGAACTAGTAGAGTTTGCCTGCATTTTGTTAGTAACTTATACAATTTCACGAAGAATTTCCCTTAACTCATCATTAGAAATATTTCTTTAACTTTTCAATGACATTACGGTTTTTTTAATTTTCCTATTAAAAGCTCCCACGAGATTCCACGAAATGGTAGAGTTTTTACTAAATGCTGTTATGCACATACACAGCTTTACAAATAATTTTCCCTAAGTCATCATTAAAATGAATATTTCAGTCGCACAGTGGTTGTCGAGACCCATACTGATCTAATAGCATAATAACAGTGGTTCGTGTATTGCATACATTACTGCCACTATTATCCATAGGCATTCACGTGAATGTCGTTTTGTCGGAGTGAGTTTCAATAAAGTAACGCACGATCAAACACACTTTAATTATGTAATGTAGATGAATGAGAGATTAGTTCCATCCATATACTTCTACGAAGTGTCGAAATATTTTCTAACAGTATAATTCGTGGCACCATAACGTGACCTTTTTCTTGCAGTATTTCTGTGCTCATACGAGTAACTGACTTAATATTTGTGAACTATAAAGGCGTTAGTAAACTTTTCTAAAATTCTGTCTCAGCATATTCATTTTACCGTTGTGTTATTCAGCACACTATGAAACACACGATGTGTACACAATTCCTTTGCAAAGCAGAAGGCAATGGAAACACACGAGGATAATACAGGTTCGGTGAAGTTCAGACGAATAATACCTTTTCATAACTTGTCTTTGTTTTAGAACCTGTAGCAAGCTGCAGTCAAGTTGGTGGGAGCCCAAGGGTGTCCACCGAACAGAAACAGCTGTTGATTCAGTTCATGGTGGAACACCCTGGGCTTGCCACCAACAAATTTACAGGCCCACAGGGTAGCATCAAGAAGCAGCACCTGTGGGCCGAGATCGCAGGAGTACTGAATGCCTGTGCCACAGGAGCAAGGAAGTCGCCGGAGAAATGGTCCAAGGTAATACACTTTAGTCCACTATAATGCTCAGATATATAGTAGACAGTGCTATGATACCTGATATGGAACATTTCCTTTTTAGTGTTGGCAGGACTGGAGGTCCGATACCAAGGCCAAGGCTGCCAAAATTAAAAATCATGCAGCTGGTACAGGGGGAGGGCCAGCACTGAAAGTGACTTCCCTCTCACTACAGGAGGAGTTGCTCCTGTCAGTAATTGGAAAGGTGATAGTTGCAGGGCACACCATCATCAATGACCCCCTGGAGGTGATTGTTGGCTAAGCATGAGTGGCTCTAATTTCTTGCAAAAATATCTCTCGCAGTATATCTTACATTATCATTTGTCTCCACAGCGATTCCGACTGCAGAGAACCTTCCCCATACCTTCTTCCCTTCCCTCCCAAACCTCTCTTCAACCTGACCCTTCATCCCTTCCCTCCCAAACCTCTCTTCAACCTGACCCTTCATCCCTTCCCTCCCAAACCTCTCTTCAACCTAACCCTTCATCCCTTCCCTCCCAAACCTCTCTTCAACCTGACCCTTCATCCCTTCCCTCCCAAACCTCTCTTCAACCTGACCCTTCATCCCTTCCCTCCCAAACCTCTCTTCAACCTAACCCTTCATCCCTTCCCTCCCAAACCTCTCTTCAACCTGACCCTTCATCCCTTCCCTCCCAAACCTCTCTTCAACCTGACCCTTCATCCCTTGATGATACCTTTACTTTCCCCTTGTCACCCTCTATTTTACCTTTGAACCCCACCCCTTCTCCAGAGCCCTCTGTCCCCCCATCACCCTCCCCCACCTACCACACCACACAGGGAAGACTCAGTGCTGCCCCTCCCCCACCACCCCTGTCCGCCAACAGGAAGAGGAAGAGGCCTGCCAGCTCAAGTAAGTTATGTACTCAAAATTGGGAGATTTAGGCATGTGGTGCTCTTTCAGTAACTTTGAGCAATGCGAGCATTCGTGTTAGCCGAAAAACCTGTTCAACGTACCACTACATGGATACTCAACTCATTAACATAGAGGCATAGGTTGGTTCTGGTATGGGTGGTGGAATCAGTATATACAATAAAACTGTGGATAACAATACATACACTTTTATTTCAGTATTAGGGACATTCAGTTTGTGAGCTCTTAATTATGAAAATATTACCATGATGTGCGCCAACAACATGGCCAAAACCCGCGCCAAGAAATTTAAATCTCCCGGCACGAAGAGCGACCACGTGGACCCTCCCCCTAACTCCCCTCGCGTCACCGTCCACCCCCCACGCCAAGGAGAAGGGGCGGACGGGTTGACGTCACCGGGCCACGTGGCCGGGAAGCCCGAATCTCCCCTCACTTCTCCTCACTCCCCTTTCCACCCACGCCAACGACGCAGGGACTTTCTCTTTTCCCCTACCCCGGGCCCCAAGACGAACGCTCATTGGCTAGCAGCAGGGCCCAGCCTGGAATATAAGGGGGGGCCCAGGGCCCGAACAGACAGAACGGAGGAGGGAGAGCAAGGAGACGGATCGAAGTGCGAACAGCCTCGAGTCGTCACCTTCAACTGTTACGGGGGTGGAGCGAGCGCATCCTCACCCCGACGCCGTACTCGCGCTTTTTGCGAAGCGGCACAACTCTCCACGGTGCAGCCGAACCCGAATGCCGAGACGACCCCGCCTCGCCCGGAACGCCGCCAGAGCCCGCCAGCGGCAGGAGGAGGCAGCACGCCGACCACCGGACCAACCTGGAGTTTCCTGCTCGACGCCGCCACCAGCACCAGTGACCAGAAGGCCAACGCAGTCCCCCAGTATCGAGGACTACCAACAGTGGGCAGCCGAAGCAGCCGCCCACCCCTGGCCAATCCTGAGTCCGCTGCCGCCGACGCCGCCGCCGCCCTACGCCCGGTATCAACTCGAGCTGCTCCTGAGCCCACTGCCGCCGACGCCGCCGACGCCGCCGCCGCCCTACGCCTGGTACCAACCCGAGCCGCTCCTGAGCCCGCTGCCGCCGACGCCGCCATCATACGGACTGCGACCACTCGACTCGCCGCTCACCCCTTACGCCACGGTGACCAGACTACCGCGGAGGATCAGCGACCCGAGGGTGGTGAGGATGTTGTTTGGGCCCTCGCCTCAGAAACAGCCGACCAGGAGACCAACGCAGAAGACTGACTAGGCCTGCAGCCCGCGGCCGGACGCCCTTCAGGCGATTTGTGTGATTTGTTTGACAACGCCCGCTCCCTACGCGGAGTAAGGCCCCATGTTCCAACCAGACGACCAATAAACCTGGGTCAACAACAATTGGTAGTTGTGTGTATATTTTTCCTGCTTGTCCTTCTCCCAGACTACTCATGAGGACCCGCTCCCAGCCAGGACCCCTCAACGACTCAGCAGCGGAGGATACGACAACCATAACAGCAAAACAGAAGATGTTAGAATAATGGAGTCACGAAGTCCTTAAGGAGTAATACCTATAAGTGGAGTGCACAGTTCATATCATTGTAAGAACTTACAACATGAATTAGGTTGTTTAAGTTTCCATAGCCAATGAAGACATTTTTTAAAACTTTAAGATGAACTCCAACATACATTAAATATTTCAACCAACTAGGTGGACATCCTCAGGAAGGAGAATAAAGGGTTAAGTGGGACTTGCCCAAGGGAAAACAACAGTGTTGCAGCACTGTCTGCAGCCAAGCAACAGTTTCCATTGAGGAAGAGAAGGGGGGTAGGTGTCGGGAAGTGAGGTTGTGATAGGGTGATAAGTGATGGAGGAAAGGGGGAGGAAGGAGAAGTCAGTTGGCACTGCATTGTGTTGTGTGGGTGTTTACATTTTCCTACCAAAATGATAAGTGCTGTAAATTAAGTCAGGTTCATTATTTATAATTTTGTCTCAACCTCTTGGTTGGCATATTTGATTGAAAGTATGTCTTAAAATTAAATACTCTAAACAAGAAGGTAAATAATCGAAATAAGTATTTACGCATTTAGAGTATGTATAAAATAAAATAATAATTCAATATTGGCTACAGAAACTTTTTCAATGTAACTTAAAAGCCAATAGTCTGCTCTTATTTTCGTTAACATCATGAACATTACAGTACAACACACTCTGCCACGTTGAAAATATAGAACACCATAATAAGCTTATGCAGATGAATTATAGCTGATGAAGCAATATCACATAACTTTCTGTTCCTTATTGATTACGCAGGAAATGAGTCCGAGGAGAGGCTGGCGAGAGCTGCTGAGGTCAGGGCAGAAGCCTGCAGGGAGAGGGCAGAAGCCAGCAGGGAGAGGGCAGAAGCCAGCAGGGAGAGGGCAGAAGCCAGCAGGGAGAGGGCAGAAGCCAGCAGGGAGAGGGCAGAAGCCAGCAGGGAGAGGGCAGAAGCCAGCAGGGAGAGGGCAGAAGCCAGCAGGGAGAGGGCAGAAGCCAGCAGGGAGAGGGCTGCTGCCATGACCTCAATGGCAGAAGATAGCAGGGAGAGGACTGCTGCCTTGACCTCAATGGCAGAATCAGCAAGGAGAACGTCAGATGTTTTATGTGAAACACTGCAAACCGTCAGTGCTGAGTAAGTTTAGCTGTGTACAGAACAAGTTCACAAGCCATCACTTAGAAATAATTTATATTTGTCTGAGCTGCAAGTGGATCACTTGTAATGGATTGACAACATTGATATTCCGCATGTAAACCCCCTATTGGTTGCCTATTTTTGTTACAGCTATGTCAATAAAGTTGAGGATCCATTCGTTTTGGGACTTCTTCAGCATGTGTCCATTCTGCGGCGACAACAGTTTCGCCAACGTTTCAGTTCGCGTCTTCCGGTCTGAAGTGTTTCTTAGCAGATTTTTACTGTCTTGTATACCACATTCTGCCATATGCACTCTGATGGTCAATTGAGCGTATTTTCATTGCCCGTTAGACTAGTTTCTTCAAATAGATGCTTCCATGCATGGGAGAGTTTATTGCTATCCTCTCTGTTAAAGGTTATGGGGTTCTTGGCCGATTCCATTGCCTCGTGTATGAGCCTTGGGAAAAAGTATTTGTCGGTCTATCTTCTGTTGTTTGCGTAACTAGGACAAGGGACATTTTTTGCAGAGGAAAAGACCTTATGCAGACGGAAGAACAGAGCGGCATATATGAGACCCGATGCGATTGTAGGAAGGCCTACATTGGGCAAACCTCGACTGCCCTAAAGATCCACATTCAAGAACATAGGAAAGGGACAAACCGAAGCAGCTTTCAAGTGCGCAAATTGCGGACAGGCACATTCCGCTATGTACCGTAAATGCCCCCCTTTCTTAGCAGCAAAAGCCAAGAAGAATGGCGAGCCGACGGAACTTCAATCGACTGACGGAATTTATAACCTCAGGGTAGAGCTAGGCAGAAAAGCGTTAATCCGTTAATTAAGGAAGTTTAAGTATCGCTTAAAGATTTAATGTTAAGTTAAACTGAAAAACTATTCTCGGTCTTATTAACTTCCGTTAATTTAATAACGTTAAGTCCGTTACTTGTACGTAGCGTGCGTGTGAGCAACAGCACAATATTTATTGAGGTTATTGCGTTGACAGAATTGTTTCATTGAGGGGCTGTTGTGTTTTGAGTTCAGTCAGTAATTGGCTTTATTGTTTTTAATACATTATGGAAATTAAAAATCTGGAACTTGCTGAACTTGATATTAGAAGCAGCAGCTTCACTCGTTCTCAACATACGGAAAGTCAAAATATTCGGCCGTATTGAATCGATTATGTTGAATTTAAATATCAATCGGAAGATGAACTGGATTATGAATTTAAAATAAGTTTGCCAAAAATTTAAGGCTCACGTTTCCACCCTAAACAATTTTAAACAACACATGAAAGGAACGCATCCATCTAAATACGTTCAATAAGAAAAAGTAAGCAGTAAAACATTGGCAAATATTTTGGCATCGCAGATAACGGCAGCGGCTAATCCCAAAATAGTTTGAACCGATGCATGCTAAATTTTTTCGTTACCAGCAAAATTCCACTAAATGTTGTAGAGTCAGATCAGAAACCTTTGAGAAACTGATTAAAAAGTGAACACCAGCAAGAGTTCAATCTCCAGAAGAACATTAGGTAAACTTATCGTAGATTTGCATGCTCAGTTGAAGCAGCATTTGATTACGTATGAACTCTTTCAGCACACTTAACTCTTGATTAAATTTAAAGGAATAATATTTGTTCGTATTTTGTTCTGATCAGGATTTCAAGTAAGATCGCAGTGGTGGGTGCGAATTTGAGTTAAAGAGAGAGCAAATTTGAAATTTGGCATAGTAAAAGTATAAAGCATTAAAGTTGCATCGCGTCATACAAATCGAAATCAATCGTCTATCGCCCCTTTGAATTAATACGAAAATTTTGTTTTTTACTGGTTTTATTCGACATATTTTCGAATGCTTGGCAAAGTTGATTGGCTGGCTGGCTGACTACTGGTCTGCTCAAACAAAAGTTTTGCTGCTCAGAACAAGTATTAGAGTAGGTATATTTCAACCAATAAGAAACCTTAGTCACTTCCACAGGATTTTTCTTAAATTAAATTTTGTTTTTTACTGGTATTATTCGACATTCGACTTCCACAGGATTAATAAAAGTCATGTGGAAGTGACTAAGATTTCTTATTGGTTGACATCATGACAACCTTCCACCACGTCAATGCTTCGAACTTCGCTTTTATAGGTATATTTCGTTGGAAGGTGTGCTTGATTCGCCTGATGCGTTCCACTTTATTTTACAAAGACTTCGGTTTGATGACAAAGGAAGAAGAAGCGAATTGCACCCGTTACAGAGGTTTTCTAGCGAATTCTAAAACATTTTACGTAGGGAACTTAGAAGTATACGTAGGGAATCAGCCGGAAGGCTAATTTTACGTAAGTAACAGTGGTCGCAATATAACCGCCGATAATTGGTTAAACAGTTACGAGCTGGTTTTAGATCTTCTAAAAGCTAACCTTACGTAAGTAGGAAAAGTAAGGAAAAATAAACGGCAGCTTCCACCCAGTTTTACATTCCCTGTCGGTCAAGAAGCATTTATAACTCGTTTTGGCTTTCATAAGCATTGCTTATTGCTATCATACATACGAAAGACAAGAAAAAAATGTAATTTTAATATCGCCCGTGCATCCATTCGAGATTCCACAATCGATGAAACAACAGGGAATGCGAGAAAGCCAGAGATCGTGACATTCTACATTGCGACTAAATCTAGCATTGATGTAGTAGATAAATTATGTGCGACATACTCAGTAGCAATAAACACCAAAAGGTGGCCAATGACTATAATTTATACCATTCTCAACGTGGCTGCAATGAATGCTCAGGAAATTTACCTTGAACAAAACAGAGTTCACATGCAATTCTGAAAAGAAGGCATTTTATCAAAGCCCTTGCGCAAGACCTGACCAAAGAGCTGCAAAAACGTATCCACTTAGTTTGAGAAAAATCAAACCATGAAATCGACCTTCACAGATCAGGGCTTCCCTTCTGATTCGTATCATCATATATTCATTTATATTCTATTTCACAAAAGTTAGCTGGTTTTCAATCTTTAATCCATAGACTAATCAACATCCACAGTCCAATAAACACTTAGGTCAAGAGCTCCTGATCATCAAGCCGATAGCGAGGGAAAATGGTTACAGTGACGGACTCATCGACTCCTTGCTAGCAAATAAAAAGCGAAAACAAACAGTGAACCTCATTGCCTCCCTCACTCCACAACAGACCAGTGAACCCCAGAAATGGTGCAAAATTCCCTTCTTTAAACATCTCTCCTACAAAATTACAAACCAAATCCCCAAAGATTAATTCAGAGTTTCCTTCTAAACCCCTACCACATTATCCTGGCTTCTGTGCAATAGCAAAGACAAATTTGAAAAAGAAAAGTTTAGTGTTGTATATGAAATCACATGTTGCGAGTGTCAGGCGCAACATATAGGACATACAGGTAGAGATTTCAACAGAAGAATCAACGAACCAAAAAAATGCATCGCCCAAGTTCAACATCCATGATGGCCAAACATATTAGAGAGCGGCTACAGTCCAAATTTTAAAACCAAAGTCCTCCATATCCAAGTTAAAGGGAAAAAATAGACGCCTTGGAACAATTAAGAGATCCTCCAATGTGCCAATTCCAATGTTTCCATACTGAACGACGATCTATACACTTTGAATTCCCCCCTACTTTCCATTACAGCATCGGCTCTCCATTCCTCCCCATACGCTTTTTACCTCCTCCGGTTTTTCCACTCATCACTTCTCCTCTCTCCGCCCCATCCCCCACCTTTTACAAAAGATGTATATATTGACTGCACCTAACAAAATTTTAACCCTGACTATGATGTATCAAAATCGAAACCCGGGCTGAATTAAAAGTTATTTTTCTGGAAAATTGCACATCATTATTCCAATATACTTGGACCTGCAAATTTCCAATGTGTGCAACTCTTGAGGTATAGTTCGGCAAAATTTTATTTTCTCCGAAATAAGTGTCGAATCCATATCTGCAAACTTATTTACTTTTCCCTAGTTCAGTCAAAGTTAGATTACGGATTGATTTGTTGGGGAGGAGCTTACTATCATACCATAAGGGCTGCTATAATTTTACCAAAGAAGAATCAGATTGATGCTCTTAAAAAATCCATGGGAGCATACTCCAACCCTTTTCTCTGGTCAAAGGTTACTCCCTTTAAAAAATGTGCAATGTGCCAAAAGTTATGGACCTTTATAAGATGTTTAATCTCCGCAGAGGCCACTGAATCCCTACAACTAAAGTATACTTAACTATATTCAAAAGATCCTTTTTGTACATGGGACTGAAATTGTATAATCAATTATCACACAAAATTTAAAAAAAAACAAACCGTAAGATTTTCCTTAGATCCGTAAAAAATTGGTTTTTGTCTTTGTGATAACATAGAGATTGTACTTCGCTAACATATTTTGTTTTGCTGAAGTGCCTTTGTTGTCAAAATCTCTTTATATCATCATCATTTCCGAGCAATGAATGTGAAACAACTGAAGGCACCATAAAAACAGGCTTATTGCCTTACTAACTTCCAAATTTTCTAATTGTAAAAAGAAATTGTATTGGAAGAATAAATTCATATTATTATATGGAAAAATTCAATTCCATTTCGCAAGAATCCTCGGATTTTATATTACATGCATTTTTTTTAAACAATAGTTATTTTATTATAAGGTACACTATTTGCGTCTGACAAACGCCACGCGAGCATATTTGTTTCAGAAGTTGACGCGAGTACGGAAGGGTTAAGGCCTCTAGAGTTCCACATGAGAGAGGGAAGCCTCGGTAGCTTCTAGCGTGCGGACGTGTTTTCGAGGTGCTCCCGAACACCGCCGTCAGAGGCCCTACCTTTGCGCGGTGTTGTCGCCACCGTCATAAGGTACTGTAATCGTTAATATCAGTGATTTTTGTGACTTTACCGGTCACATTGTGCACAAAGCTCTTCGAGAGGCGCTCTTTTATTCGACCCCGCGTATGCCGTCTCGGCTGCGCCCTTTTCGAGTGTGAGTGTATGTAGATATACCAATTGTTAAGATGACGCACGTCATTCCTGACATACGAACCTGCTCGTTAAGTATCAAAACGAATCACGGAGTAAATTATGCGCCACCGTATGAGGCGCAAGTCTTTTGCCAAAACATCCTAGCCCTACGCTACGACGATCTTAGCAGTCTAATGTTCGGCAACAACCGTTCTAAATTTTATATATGAAATTTTTAAACGAAGACATTTTTAAACGAAGACATTTTTAATCGAAGGCACTTTCATCCGGGCAATGACGAAGCTATCACCCAGCATGCCGTTCCCGTCAGCCGAACACCCATGCTCCACCTTAACCCTGGGAAGAATTCGTGGGGGGGGGGGGGGGGGCAGTTAACGTTAGAGTACAGTGTCTTCCTGAGGAGGTACTGGGCATAAAAATCTCAGACATCATGCGAAACTACGGTCGTACGCTGAATGAAACGCACAGCAGATGGCACGGCGATCGGCTGATGCCTATTAAAACTGGGAGAAGGGTGGTCATATGGTAATCGAAAGGGAATACATTACAAGACACACATGCGTTCGCACAGATTATGGGTCAGACGGCGCTTGTAGTCTACCACGGACAAAAGAGGACCTGTACCCGTTACGAGTTGACGGGATATGAACGTCAGGACTGCCCCAGGGACAATCAACCGCAGCGATACGCTGACGCAGCCCAGCTAATCCCAGAGTCACCGGAGGATGAGAAGGAACGGGAGTACCGGTCACGCGCTGTCGCTGAGCTCGAAGCATCCCTCCCCCCGACTGCATCAACGGATCATGGATTTTGATAAAAAGTATTGGTGACAAATATGTATGCATTTTCTCCAACACCAAGTCCCGTTAGGAAACGGGGCATGGGACTGCCGAAAAGCCAAACAAAGGTCCTTCCTCCGAGGCAAGCCCTATATTAAGTCCTCCGCACACCTTCCATGAATGGATCACGGTAAATGCAGGAAAGACCAAAGCCATCATTTTCCACCGGAAGCAGAAACCAACGCCGGAAGCCAACCTACTGGTAGACGGAATACAGCTGCCCTGGGAATTGGAGGTCCAGTACCTGGGAGTTCTCCTCGACCAGAAACTGCTGTGGAAGAGCCAGGTGGGAAGAGCCCGCGCGAAAGGATGTGCTGCCCTAAATCGACTCCGGCCGATAATAGGACCCAGAATCCCGAGCGTGGACACAAAGCGCAAGCTTAACAAATCCTGTGTGCTCTCCACCATCACGTACGCAGCTCCAGTGTGGTCCAGCGCAGCGAGGTCCCACATTGGCCGACTTCAGACGGTGCAGAACCGTGCACTGCGCATGATCCTGGCACGCCCGAGTCACGAGAAAATAGAGAAACTGCACAAGGACGGGAACTTGGAGCCCCTTGCCGTCCTCCTGCCGACCATCGCGCAGCGCTTCTTTGAGAAAGCGGAGGGCTCCCAACACAGCGCCATCTCCAAGCTGGCTACTATTGAGGTGCTGCCGTGGGACCGCTACAAGCGACCCATAGCAAGCCTGGACAGGGAGGACACCAACCCACCTAAGAGACCCCGGATGCAGTAACCACTGGACCCGGGTACAAGAAGACAACAAAAAGAACGACAGTTACCGCCGCATTGACGCCTTAGTGGGCAACGGCCCGGGAAGGCGAATAACTGCCCCACCACCAACGGGAAGGGACAATACAAGCGCTACTTCCAAGAAGATGTAAGAGAACAAATGAAAAAGAAGATTGGATTTGGAGAAGCGAACAGCTTTTTCACGCTCGCCATTTAAATTGGATGCTCCCACTGAATTGACGACCCTCGCACCGCCCGGACAACGATTTTTGATTGAATAAAACACCCTCACCACCTGCGTCCGAGGGCGCCGGCAATTCATCAATCGGCCACCGCTGTCATCACCGCCACTCCAATAATGACACAAACATCATCGTTCATCCCAGAGATGGAGAACAACAATATCGCATCATTCACCCAGGCGCATGAGAGCCATGCGGAAGACGACACCTCAGAATTCTAGACTTATCACCCGTCAGGCAGCCTCAAATTAACACCCATCTTTGCACAAGAAACTCGCACGGCCACAAGAAGGGCCTTCACTACCAGAGAGGTCACCCAAATACGTCTTTAGCTCTTACAGGAGACCAATATTGCAACCACTTATCGATTCGCTCCACTGGAAAATCTCCCAGACACAGACTTGATGGAAGAAGAAGACGACGCCACGTCTGCGACACATGCACCACTGTCAACACCCGCCATCAACCCAGATGCGCAGCCCACAGTTACACCTGCCGTCTCCACTTCGCCAAAGGCAAAAAAAGCACCCCCCGCCCATCATCATCTATGATGCTGTAGACGATCACGCTCTCCGTGATCTCATCAGAGAAGCGGTCACCGATAAAGTTCACCATGTCTCACGGCGAACATCTAACCAAAGTTCATTTTCGAAACATGGAAGATTTCGCCAACTTACGAAGCGTCTTGAACGCTCAAGACGCTCAGTATTCAAGATGGGCGGTCGAAAATGAAAAGACGGGTGTCCTTTCAAATCCGCGACCTGACATCGTGCCACAGCGCAGATCTTTTGAAGGAAGACATGGAAGAAATGGAATGGAGTGAGTGAATTCAAAGGTACGCCTGGAGTTAAAGGCATAGAAAACTGTACGCTATATCAATGCTTTGAAAACCTCTTCCCTGAAGATGTCTTCAAGCACATTTGCCGAGAAACCAACAAATATGACAAGGAAATGTTGGAAAAGAAGGGAACGTTATCTCCTAGGTCAAAAGTTCACAGATGGGAAGGTGTTCCTATTGATGACATCAAGGCATTCGAGGAAGTAGAAATAGGCATGAGCGTACTTCACAAAGGAAACCTGGAGGACTATTTCAGCGATAGCTTTTGGCTAACCCATACTCCAGGGTTTTCAACAATTTTTAGTAGGAATCATTATACAGTGATTGGCTCATTAATACACTTCGCTGACAACTCTGAAAAATATTTAAATGACAGGTTGTATAAAATCGGGCCAGTTATAAAGGTTGTATAAAATCAGGCCAGTTATAAATTTTGTAAAAGATTTGTAAACCAAAATATACGAGTCTCGCAGAGAAATTACTGTCGATGAAACTATGCTAAGGTAGGCTTTATTTCTAGCAATATCTACCATCTAAGCCCTCAGCAAAATGGGGTATAAAGTTGTGGTTTTAGTGTGATTCCAAAACGTCGTATTTACTGAAATTTATGGGGGAGTTGGTAAATTTGATCAGCTTTGTTCTACGTATCCCTTCAACTGGAAATGTCAAAAATGGTACCATCCAATTTGGCACTTCCCAAAGTTGATGGTGCTAATGTCATGAGCGGCCGGAAATCAGGAGTGCATACAATTATCAGACACGAGTATCCTTATGCTTAATTTGTCATCATCTGAATTTAATTTTGGCCCAAGTAGCCAGTAAAAAAAAGGTAGGGCGTGTGTTTTTTTGCTAATGTTCGAGAGATACAATTGTTTTTCGTTAATTCACCCCAAAGGGTTGCCATCCTTGATCAGGTGGTAGGGAAAAGTTTCACATGGCACTCCGACTAGGCGGACTTTTCATTGTAGGACTATTGTCACAGTATACGAACAAAGGATTCTATAATTTAATGTCTGGAACAAATCGAAGAGACGAGCTGACAAAGCAAAACTATCAACCAAGCACAAGGACTACGCTTGAAAACACAACAGTTCACTTTCAGCTTATGGTTAGAATTCCTTTATCTTTACATTTTGCCTTGAAAGCCTTCATTTCCATCAAATTCGTCTTGTCTTGAAACTTATCGACCAATCATTAGGTTTTCAAGCCTTCCCAGCGTTCCCTCTGGTTCTACTGGAGGAGATTGTTGACAACATGGCTGCCTGGGAGAGTAATGCTGTTGAGGCGCTTATTAATTTTTACGAAGAAAGCAGGTGTTTTTATGAAGTGAGCTCTCCGGATTACCATAATAAACAGGAAAGAACTTGAAGCACTCCATGAAATTGGCAAGAAGTTGGCGCCGGTAAGTAAATTAATGAATATTACTTCTAATCTTTAGATTTAGCTTTATAAGCTACCTTGATCAGTCGTGAATATAGAACTCATTTTAAAGGATCTCTTGATGGTTTCTTAGTTGTTGTTTACATGTTTCTATGTTAATGATTTTAATTTCTCACGATACTGCTTGAGACATGGATTTATTTCTTCACGTGGTGATTTTAGTGTTCATTTCAAAATGTGTGGGTTGTGTATACTTGTTCTACACATCCTACGTTGTTGATTTTCTTTCATTTAGGGAGTACTTTGAATCGATTTACAATAAACTGTTTTTTACTCGTCATTGTCATCGCCGAATCAAAATTTTCTTTTATTAATTATCCCAATAGTTTCGATCTAGCACAACGGCGGAGGACGTTAAGTCTAAAATTAGTAGCCTCCGCATACAGTACATGGCGGAAAAAATCAAATGGAAGAAGTCGCAGAAAAGTGGGGCATCTTTGGATGATGTGCAGAAGCCGAAGTTACGGTGCTACAATCACCTGCAGTTCCTTGAAAGGCAAACGACGTACATCAAATTTCATTCCGCTTGAGCAGAAGGTATGTAAATCACGTCTGAAAATCAATATTTTGAACTTAAGGCATTTATTATGTATTTTACGTAATTAAACTCAGGATGAAGATACAACACAAATACAAATGGACATGTATGAGATAAGTTGTGTGCTACAGACCATCGACCTCTTTATTAACCATCCTTCGTCATCTCTCTTGCTTGGGTTACGGCTTTTTCGGCATTAAAACTTTACTTTAAATATGTACCTCCAATTGTTGTGCATTGTATATGTAACCTTCAGGAAATAATTTGATTTCATTTGTTAACAGGAAATAACTAGTGATATACAAAATTATGAACTCCTCCTCCAGAGTTCTGCTGAGGAAGACCTTAGCGAGAGGATTCCAGTACCCCTACTAAGTGGCGAAACTGCTTCCTCAAGTATTGTCACAAGCAATACGGCCTCATAGAGTGGGTCCTCAAAAGGTACACAGACTCCCAAGAGGAAGAAGACCGAGGAAGCCAATGACATACACGACTTCCGGTCAGACTTCTGCTCTCAACAACTCGGTGCAGAAGTACAATAAAATGGAAATGTTCGGCCTGTATGTAGGCCGAGAGTTGATGGAAATTAGCGATAAAGGAAGGCAGAAAGCTGCAGTTAAAATTTTTTTTGATATTCTCATGGATGCGAAAGACGATGAAGATTTGTAAATTTATGTACTCGTGCATTAAGCCCAGCTGTAGAACAGTGCGACAGTAACTTTCTCTTGTATATACGGCACAAATATAAATTTCTTTCACTGTCTGATAAAACTGTTGTTCTGATGATCGATGAAATTCATTTGAGTCAGTACTTTGATTATAAAGGTGGAAATATTGTTGGCAGTGCTTTCAATAGTGAAGATGCTGCTATAAGTGCCCACGTGTTTATGGTTAGCAGTGTTTTCCCCAAATTTAAAGATGCTGTGCATATGATTCCATGCACGTCTATGGTGGCTGAGACATTGTTCTCTTTTGTGAAAAAGGTTATAGTTGGGCTAGAGGAAATTGGATATAAGGTTATCTGTGTTGTGTCTGATAATAATGCAATCAACAAAAAAGCAATGTCAGCTTTCACTAATTCTCCTAAATTATCAATTGTTTATCCACACCCAGCAGACATCTCCAGGCCACTATCTTACCTGTTTGATTCTGTGCATTTATTATAATGTGTTAGAAATAATTGGCTTGTACAGAAAGATTTATATAAGACTATGCATTTTCCCAATTTCAACCTTGAGTCAAATCTTGATAGCAACAAAGAATTAAAGGCAGCCTTTTGTGCCCCGAGAAAGTTGTGCCAGTCTGAGTCTGGAAGCCTTTTAAAATATATATGTAAACGCTATCTGCTAAGGCACTATCCCTAACTAACTTTGAGAAACAAAACGTGAAACTTGTTCTTCAGATATTCAATGACTATGTCATTAAAGCTCTCCTGTATCTTGGGGAGAAACAAAATATCCCTCATTTTGCTGACTCAGCCAAATTTATTAGAATCTTTCAATGCTGGTGGAATGTGATGAATGTCAAAACTTCATTCAAGGGGCACAGATTAAATGATGGCAATCAAAATCCATAAGGCAAAAAAAATGATTGAGCTTGCCAGTTACTGTATCAATGAGCTCAACATGTCATTTATATTGCCAGGCAAATTCCAAACAGAGTGTTTGGAGTCTAGGTTTGGCAAGTATCGCCAACTTTCTGGGTCTCATTATGTATCTTTAACACGTTCCCTGCCACTGTTTTTTCGCCAATTTTACCCCCTGCGCCAAAATGTTTTTTTGCGTATTATCTTTGATTATGCCGCAATTTTGTATTTTAACGTCGTTTTGGATGTTTATAACGGAAATAAACAATAGTTTACAGCTTTCGGTCATTATGACCGACGCGGCGTAGGGTGGCATCATTGATACTTCTACGCCGCGTCGGTAATTTTTTCGGTCGTCGCTTGAGAGCGACAATGTTACCGCGATAAGTTACAAAGTAGGTAATGTTTTCAGGGAAGACAAATTAATGAAGACAAATCTTTGTAGTGGTCAGCAAAAGTCGTAAATACTGGGGGATGGGGACCCACTGGTGATAAAATGTGACATACGCCAGGGCTCAAGGAAGGGTTAGTCAGAGGGAATGAGTTTTCGAGGGAAGAGGCCCAGCATTGTGATCGGCGTTGCAGTCCCTGCCGGTTGTGTTACTTCTTTCGTGTGTGCAGCACTATTTCTCGGTTAGTTTGAAGCCTTAGGCCCTCACCAACAGTAAAATGTCGAAACGGAGATATCCTTTTCGGGAGAAAGAAACCCTTTGCGACGAAGACGTATCGGATTTGTTAGACATGTCAAATGAAGATTTTGATGACACAGATGACGACCAGAATTTTGAACCTTGTTCTGCGAGCGAATCCAGTGACTCGTGGAAGTCAGCAGATTTGGAGGAAGAGCATCCAGCAGCAGGTAAAATATTTTCAGAAAATCGATGAATGAAACTGCTTTTGTTTGATTAGTTTTCTGAATTTTTTATTGCTCATTTACTTCGGCAGGATTCTACACATCCGCTTTGTCACCATCTCCATCAGCCTCTACGCTGACAGAACTAACTACGGTTGTAACTTGCGTTCTCTTTCGCATGAGGGTGCAATTGAACACCACTATGGCTCTCAGACTGATGAAAATGAAGAAGAAAATGGAAATAGTGATTCTTGGTTTCCACCCCGAGGTCGACAGCAAAAATTTGAAGAATTTCGTGAATATGTGGGAGTAAATCCTGCAGTTTTACAAGAACTATCAGAAGGCAAGCCTGGTGATTTTTATATGGCAGTAGTAGATAACTCCATTTTCCTAAGTATTTCAGATCAAACAAATCTTTATGCCACACAACTACTAATGCAAGACCAAAGTATTTCAGCTTCATCAAGACTGCATCATTGGGAGCCTACAAATGTAACTGAAATGAAACATTTTTTTGGCCTCGTCGCTTACATGGGAATGATGAGGTTGCCTCTCATCAAGGATTACTGGTCCAGGGACATCTTATTCAAATATGACTTCGCCCCTAGTATTATGTCCAGGAATAGGTCTGAGCTGCTACTACGAATGCTCCACTTTGCGGATAATGAGGAATGTACTGAAGTCGATAGGCTGCATAAAGTTCAAGGTCTCGTCAATAAACTGATGGGAGCGTTTCCAGTGTCTATACCACCCCACCGAAACGGTATGTATTGACTAGTCACTCATTCCTTTTCGAGGGCGGATCGTCATGCGTCAATATCTGAAACAAACGCGGCACAGATATGGAATAAAACTATTCAAGTTGTGTACAGGGCATGGCTACACATTCCGACTGAAAATTTACGCTGCGAAAAATCTAGAAGTAAGGAAGAAAACTCCAATGGATATTGTACTAGATTTGTGTGACCCAATTTTGAACCAAGGGTGTACAATATGTACGGACAATTGGTACACTAGTATTGAACTAACAAACAAATTACTGGGTAATAAAACCCATTTGGTCGAAACGTTGAGAAAAAATAATAAGCACACTCCAAAAGATGTTACTCAGAAATGCCGAATGAAAAAGGGTGAAACTGCTGCCAAGGAAAATCGCAGAGGAATAACTGTTCTCAACAGGAGTAGTAGTAGTAGTAGTATTTGGTGTTTTGGGTGCGTCGACAGGTGAGGTCATTTTGCACCACTCTCATCCATGGGTGAATAAAATGTAAGTAATATAGTATTTCCCTATAGTTATATTTATGTGATAACATGTGCAGGTCGTGATCTAATACAAAGATTTTATAGTTTATTGTTACACTCCGTCAGGAGGTGCCTTACGCTCAGTGGACGGTCGCAATCGTCGCAGAACGGGGGATTTTTTCCTCTGTAAAAAGGAACGAGTGTGTCAGGGTACAGTGCCCTATCCTCGCCACGCTTGTATGTCGGTCTTAATGGACCTGAGTTTGTTATTGTAGGTGGTGCGATGTGAGTCGTGCAAGTCGATGATGGTGAATAGTGAAAGTAGTGGCGAATGCTTGCGGCTTAATGACAACATTAAAGATATTGATAGGGGTGGTTTACCCGACCCTAATATTGTGGTAGTGAATATTGTTATTTATAATTATGTAATCACATGAAAACTTTCTAGGGAATCATTTTTTAACAGTGCACTTTGCCAACGCAATATTGCCACTCAAGTCACCCTAAGTAAACTAAGTGATGATGATATTCTGCTGGAACCTGATTTCTGTGAAAATGGGCATTCATCAGAAAGTATTCAGAAAACGATTGTTTGGGCTTCCATTAACACCCTTTTAAATAATTTAGGTGTAAGAAGGAATGAAAATATTTCAAATGTAAAATGTAATATGGTTAAAAAAAAAAGGAAGTTGCAAACATCACTGAAATGATGTAAGTGTATCAATAACTAGAATCTCTTTCCAGAACTGATTGTAATCACCCATTGTGACCTTGCATTGTTTTCCCCCACACTATTATATACCATCTGTGTAAATTTGGACTCCTGAAGTGCATCAAATATTTGTGTTAAAGTTTTGAAAAATATCTTACTACTGACTGCCAATAACTGGTGTTTGCTGCCTACCAGGGTGTTTCTGTAATCAAGCAAAGATTATTGTGCATTAGTCTAGTTATCTTCCTATGCCTTTCTGCGCCAGTCATGTAAAGAGTTATTTGTATTTTATCTATTGTGTGGATCTTTTATCTGAGTCGATAAAGTGTTAAAAAAGAGAATTTTTGGCCATTTTATTTTTGGAGTGATTTCCCATTTAACGAAAACCTTTAATGATGAAGTAATTTTATTCTGTATCCTCTTTACTTTCTTCAATTATTCTATTAATTAGTTCCTGGCTCTGAGAATTTTGGTAAGGAATAGGTTCTGAAAACTAACGATTTTGGTAAGGAATTCGTTCTGTAAACTGCCTTTGTTAAAATTTAAAAAATTCGTTTTCATTAAAGTGCCTATCACATATTTCTTACGTCTGAAGTTGAGCAGTTAAATCGTTTACGAACCCCTTACGCTTCTCTCGGGCAACTTATGTTCTTGCATTTTAAGTAAGCTGATTTACCGGGCGACTTAATTAATATGGGCTATTTACCGTAAAGTCAACTTTGTGTGCGTCAGTACTACTACTGCAATTTTGCGTTCTTTTAGCGGCATGCGAATGACAACGCGTTCGGCCTGAGGGACGAGTTCCTGACTACGTCAGGTAGCACTACTCCGAGTGACGTTACGAAGCAGCGAAGAAGCCTTCTATTCTAGGTGGCTCTGTTTGGACACGCCTCTTTGTTTTCCGCCGAGAAATTACGAGGCCGGCGAAATCCTCGTCGGCAGCGAAGAAATCCTTTGGAGCAAAAATTTCCTGTACCTCGGCGTCCTCCTTGACAGCCACATGAACATGACCGCACAAGCCCAGAGAGCAGCATCCACCGTCCGCACCCGCCGCGCTCCTGGGTGCAAAGCAAATGAGCGTAGAATCTCGCCTTCGCCTATGGAAGGCGACACAGACCAATTCTGTCTTGCGCGGCTCCGGCTTGGAACGGATTCCTCTGCACCCGGGCGCGGAACATCATCGAGGTCGCGGACAGGAAATGCCAACGACACGCCCTTCGCCTGGGATTCATGCCCGGAAACCTTGCGCTCCCGGAAATTACGAAAACACCGCCGATTTCCGATCACCTCGCAGAAATTACAAAAAAATTCTTCGAAAAATCGTCGCTTTCCAGCTTCGAAGAAATCCAGGGCATCGCAGCATCCACCATTTCTCCGTGGGACATCTTCCCGCGCCCAAGAGCCAGCACCCGGGAGCCGGAGGAACAACCGCCTCCGAGAAAAAGAAGGAAAACTTAGTCGGAAAAAGGACCGCTTCGCCGTAGACACCATCCTCCAGCCGGCAATAGTAGTGAGAGTTCCGGCCAATAGGAGAGCAGCATCACCGGCGGCCATATTGGAGCGGCCGAAGGAGAATCGAAACATATATAAGTCGGCCAATTTTTTTAAGCCAAAAGCAAGTACTGGTTAAGAGACCGATTGCTTGATCAGTTCTGTTTGCAGTAAATTCCTCATTCCATTATTCCACTTCTCTCCCTATTTCCTTCCAAATCCTTATCCTTCCCTTATTCATCCCCAGCTTTGGTTTAAATCCCCATATAAAGACTTGGCCAACTTGGACTTCGATTTTCGGACAACTTTCTGCACCTGAACATTGGATAACTGGACCCTGCCTGACTGGACACCGATTCTGGATTTCTCCTTGTACCTGACGCTCGGATACGCTACTTTGGACCACTTTGGACAACGAATTTTGGATCTTTCTACTCAAGCTCGCGGAATTGGAGATTTCTTAGGGAATCAAATTCATCGAGCCGTTCAGACTCCTTTCCCTATCCTTTCCTCGGCAATAAAGGAGTGCCAAGGTGAGAGTGGCTAACCAGCTCCACTTTCTCATCACCTGGCGGCGTCCTTTCACCTTTGCCGGTTCCCTAAGGTTGTCTTTCTCCTCAAAACCGGGCAGAGGGCTTGCACCTCCGCTGCACGCCCGGCGGAGAGGGGACGGTCCGCTTGCTAGGGCCCCCCGACTTCGTTATATCCTTAAAGCTACCTTCCTTTTCCTCACTGAACGGCCTTTTTTACGACCAGTATATTTCTTGCACATTCTTATCAGATATGGCAACTGCCAATGAAGAACTCACCATCCAAGTCGAGGACTCACTTGTTGGTTCTCCTACCTCTCCTCTCTCACCTTTTAAAGTTCCCCTTCCTGACGATTCCTCTGACGACGATCACACCATGTTCGTCCATCCTTCCACAATTCCCGACATCCCGGTAACCAACTATTCTCGACCACCTCTGAAAAGCCCCGATGAGGGCCCTACTTCAAGAATATCTTCGGCAAAATTTTTTAAAGTTCGCCCTATTACTTCTCCCGTCATAAGCAGGAAAAAGAACAAGATGCAGCTCGCAAAGGAGAACATGAATAAGCTACATACTCGTCAAATCAAGAAGGAGAAGCCATTGCACTATGGTAAAATTTCAACCAATTCACCTGAACCAGAAGAGACAGTCATATCGTTTGTGGCAGAAATCAACCAATCAGCAAATTCCGCTGACTCCTGGCCGGTAACTTCTGCTGGACTCGCAGAATCTGACGGCAAAAAAACCTCAACGGCCTTTTTCAAGACCAAAAATGTGGACACCATTTGGATTGACAACTCACAACCCTGTCATGATATCACCGTTCCTTCTCAAGAACCCATCGTGACTTCACCCAACTCGGGTACTTTAACGCAGCTACTACAGGAGAAAGATTTATCTCTCCTCAACCCTTCAAGAAATGACGATACGTTCCACCAAAATGAGGATCTCTCAAATGCAGCCTATCCCGGAGAGCGCTCCACTAACGTCGACAACTCGAACTTCTCACCACTTCCAAAAACCAACTCACCAGAACTAGAAATTACCTCAACGGCCCCTATCAAGACCAAATATACGGGCACAATCAAGAAATCCAAATTAAGTTCCCGCCATGAGAACACTTCCTTCTCTCAAGAAAACGATAATACACCGCCTCAGATCGATCCTTCAACTCCAAGATTCTCTGCTCTTCAATCTCTAGATGACTTACCTAGAGATACACTTTCCGCAATACCTGATATGGACTGCCGCCCTGGAACATCTCAAGAATCTGGCTGGACTATCGTAACCAACAAACAAAAGAACTTCACCGCCAAAAAACAATTTACCCCTCCTGACAACCCAGATCTGTTGCCGATTGAATCTCGTCCCAATTCCCGCATCCCTGCTATCCGCCTTCTCGCATCCTCCAACTACCAGCAACACTTGAAGTCCCTCATCCCTACCTTGAATTACCAACCTAACATTAACCTTTCAAACCAGTACCTATTCATAAACTCCAAATGCCCTGCTGACTACCGCGCAACCAAAGCGTACCTCGAAAGAAAAAACCTTCCTTTCTTTACAAATCCTCTACCCACTGAGAGAAGAAGAGCTTTCCTGCTTAAAGGCATACCAGAGTGCACCTCCACCGAACAAATCGCAAAGGACCTGGAAGAAGATGGCTTCCTTACTACAGGCGTTATCCCCATAAAATCCCCCCAGAATCACCCAAATCCGTTCCTCTTTTTTAAACTTTCACTAGTAGACGTGTCAAAGGAGGCAGAACTCTTGGCAATAAAAAAGTACTGCGGGGTTGATATCCGAGTGGAGGAATACCAACCTTCTATCTACCCTGCCCAATGTCTGAAGTGCCTACAGTTTGGACATACCAAAAACTTCTGCTACCTGAAACAAAGGTGCAGATTGTGCGCACAATTCCACCATCGTTCCGCCTGCACACTCACTGATCAGGACTCATACAAATGCGCAAATTGTGGTGGCGCCCACTCAGCCATGTATAGACTCTGTCCAGCCTTTATAAAGGCAAATGCAATCAAGAACGGCGAACCCGTTCCGCTGGAAGCGGCGGCCCTCCAACCATCATACGACCCAGCTCCTCCCCCACTCCTAAATGCTTGGGACATTCTCCCACAACGCAAACGCACGACAAAACGGACTCCTACAAGACCTACGACTCAGACGACTGTTGACGAAATCTGCCCCCCTCCTCCAACCAATTACAGAGAACAGGTTTTTGTCCTTCCTGACATTGTTCCCCCTCCGCCTAATGGCACATGGGAGGACTTCCAATTTCAAGATGTAAAGGAACTTCCTCCTCCTGAGGCCTTTACTTCCTTCCCCAGTCTTCCTGGCACTAGTCGCGACATGCTTTCACATGACCTTTCTATCTGTGCGACAGTACCTGAAATAAAGCTGGCTCGCTTTTCCGTTCCTCAGGAAATCATCCACCCACCTGACTCTCCTGCCTGCTCACTACCCTTAGCACAGGCATCCACCTCCCATACCATCACCTCACTAGGTCAGTACAAAACTTCATCAAATGTCCAGCCTCATCCTGCCAAGAACGGCGTACCTTCTTACCGCTCACCTGATAACTCAACTTCTCAACCTCACACTTCCAGTAGAGGCACACTCCACAATCCTGTCTTGGACACTGGCAATTCTCAGCCGCAAAGTGTCACTGACCAGCAGCAACTTATCACAGATAAAATCCCACCCGCTCATGTAACAAAGATTCCCCATTGTCCTGAGGAACAAGCTCCTCAAAACCTAAACTGGCCAGAAATTATCCAAACCACAACTGCATCTCTTGCCGCAGTCCTGTCAGCCCAACCTCATCAAAGACTTCAAGTCTTTCTAGAATCTTACGCCTCACTATGCAAAGCATTCCTACAAAATGTCTAGCACATCTAACAGACAAAACCATATTTCCCAGCTCACAGTTCTATCCTGGAACGTAAACGGAATCCCCAACAAAATCATCGATCTACACTTACTCATTTCTACACACAATCCGGACATTATTACTCTATCTGAAACACACCTTACTCCTAACAAAAACCTGTTTGCTCCAGGCTACCAAACCTACAGACTAGACAGACAACACTCACCAGCAAATCCCAAAGCCAACCCCGGTGGGGGAGTTGCCATTCTCGTAAAACAATCATTCAAACACACACAACTCCCACACAAACACGTCACCATTGAACACACGGGCATCTCCGTTTCCACGGCCATTGGTCGGCTCAATATTTACAGCACCTACCATCCCCCCAAGCCCTTTCAACCTGAGTTGCTGGACAAGCTTTTCTCATACAAATCTCCAACCATCGTCTTCGGTGACCTTAACTGCAAGCACGTTGATTGGGGCTGCCGGGCTTCCAACAGAAACGGTACCTTACTCAATTCACACTGTACTGACAAAAACATTCAACTACACGCTCCTGCAGAATACACTCACATCAGTTCAACACCAACCAAGGACACCTCTGACATTCTCGACATTGCCCTCTCAACCCACTATCCTTATGACATTCCGTCTAAGGTTCTGCATCACTACTCCTCAGATCACCTGCCAGTCCTCTTTTACCTAGAAGCTTCCCCAGTAATCGATATTCCTACCAGAATTACCCATAACTGGACGAAATTCACTAAACTATTATCTAACTCGCCTCATTCCTTTCCTCCCATCTCCCCGGATCCTCAATCCATATCCTCTGCCATAAAAGCTCTCTCCAACCATGTACAACACTGCCTTCAGCTTTCCCAACGCAAACCCCCTGTCATCCCTCTCATCACTTCCTCTCTCCCTGCACATATATTACAACTCATTAAAGATAAAAACAAAATCAGACACCTATATCAACACACGAGAAACACAATTTACAAATCCAGATTCCATGCAATTACCAAAATCTTAAAACATGAGCTACATAAACACCGTTCCTCCACCTGGAATGACAAAATTAAATCCCTCTCCACAAATGACAACACTCTCTGGAAATTTACACGCACACTACAGAGCTCCACTAAAACAACACCCCCTCTTATCATCAACAGCCGCAAACTCAACACGGACGCCGAGAGAGGTGAAGCTTTCGCTTCTCGTATGCTCTCGGCGTTCTCCCGGCAGCCCGAGGAACCAGACGACCCTACTGATCTGGATGTGCAAACAGATATCCTGTCCCTAATGCATACACCATCATCTGAACCTTTTACCTGCGCTTTATCGGATGTCAAAACCATCATCAACAGCCTTCCGAACAAATGCTCCTCAGGCCCCGACCTTATCTCCCCAAAGGCCACCAAACTGCTTCCAACCCCGCTAATTGACTACCTCACCTGCATTTTCAACGCATGCCTCAAAATTGCCCTTTTCCCGGATGAATGGAAGACATCTACCATAGTAATGATCCCCAAACCGAATAAAATACTGACTGACGTCTCAAACTACCGACCAATCTCCCTTACTTGCACCTTCGCAAAAATTTACGAAAGACTTATTCTTCGACAGCTCCAACGACTCCCCTTCCCCCTATTCCGCGAAGAACAATTCGGCTTCGCGGCTCGCACATCTACTGTGCACCAAATCAACAGATTTACCGAATTTGCTACCTCAGGCTTTAATAATAACATGGTTACCACCGCCGTCTTCTTGGACATCAGCCAGGCCTTCGATAAGGTCTGGCATGATGGGCTCATCTCCAAACTCCTAGCCATCAATGTCCCCATTAATCTTGTTAAAATCATCAAATCTTTTCTTCTGAACCGCCGCTTCCGTATCAAACATGGCAACTTTCTTTCCGACCTTCACCCTATCCACACAGGTGTCCCACAGGGAGCAGTCCTAAGCCCAACCCTCTTCAATATATTTATCAATGACTTCCCCACCACCGACAGGACAGAACTTTTTCTTTACGCTGACGACGCCACCATTGCTACTCGTAGCTGGTGGCCTGACAAGAATGCGGACGTCCTTCAGACGCATCTGGACCAAATAGAGGACTGGTTGGACTCTTGGAAGTTACGTATTAACCCTGACAAATGTGCTAAGGTATGCTTCACCTTCAAGAAGACGAAAAGAGACAACTTCCCACTTACGCTCTACAACAAATTCATCCCACAACCGACCGAAGCAACCTTTCTTGGAGTGACTCTAGACGAAAGACTTTCTTTTTCTTCCCATATCGACAAAATTCTTACCACTGTCACAAACACCAAAAAGGCCCTCCACCCTCTTCTTCATTATCATAGCCCCACCTCATTAAACAACAAAATCAGAATCCTTTTCAGTATCATCCTTCCTAAGATGCTATATGCCTGTCCTGTGTGGATAACTACCAGTGCAACATGCAAAAAGAGATTACAAACCTTCCTCAACAAAGCTGTAAGGCAACTATCAGGCACTCCTTGGTTTATCCCTAACTCCCTTATTCACTCGGAACTCAGCATCCCTCAGCTTACAGAACTTCTAACTCAAAATGCCTCTAACTATGCCACCTCAGTCAGATACTCTACTAACTCCCTCATATCATCCCTCTGGTCCCCATCATTACCAACTGGCCGTTACCTATACCCCAAAGATTTCCTTCCTCATACCAAAATTAAACGCACAAAGAAGAAACTACCAAAATTTCCCGATAACCTTTCTCACCTAGCAATACTTCACCAGCCTTTCCAACCCTTTCCCAACCCAAACGCCTCAGCTGTACAACTGGACTCTTCTACAGAAGATGATCATTGCACCAGCAACACTACGAATCTCTCTCAGTCACCTATCCACGATTCTCAACCCTTTACTAATACCAATCAATCCACCCCTACATCCCTCTCCCACCCCGGTTGCGGTAGAGGTGGGGCTTCTCTAGACAACCTTCTCCCGCCATTCCCAGATTAATCCTTTATCATCTCCTCTGACCTAAATTAAACATCCAACCATATGTCACCTTACTCCACACTGATAAAAATCATCCCTATCGGCAACTCTTTACCTCAATAAAATAACCTGTCCTAACCTCAACAAAACAAACCTGTCCTAGCCTCAACAAAAAAACCTGTCCTACCCTCAACAAAACAACCCTTCTGCCTATTTATAAAAAAAAAAAAAAAAAATTAAATCCAACCACCTTGAACTGAAGATTCTTACTCGACGCCATCATCACTTATATATCTCCAGCCACGACCAGCAAGAGCCTAAAGCTCGGAATGGCGATCACAGGTTTACTAGCACAACTCTGGACTCTCTGGCCAAAAGCAAGATTTTTCCTTTCCAGGGCACCTGTCCTTCTCCTCAGCTGGTGGCTTTCAGCGACTCAACTAGATTCTACGCGTCACCTTTTTTTTTAAAGCGGCAACAAGGCTCCGGGCGGGGAAGGCTAACTTGCTCCTTCTTCTTACCGCCCGGTGGCGTTTGTTCACTCCCGCTGAAAAGGTTGTCCCTTCCTGGGATGCGGTGCACGAGGGCTTGAACCTCCTGGCACGCACCGCTGACTGGGGGGGGTTCCCTCGTTAGGGACTGTTAGGGAAATTGCCATCTTCTCGGTTTTCTACGGCAGAGGACAACAACTACGGCAGCCATCGGAGTCGTCGGCAACAGCAAGGAGCCGCCGAGGCGGTTCCCACCATCATATGCGACACCACGCCCTTCATTAGGTCTCGCCCGTATTCAACGGCTTAAGAAATCTTTAAAAATGCCAAGCATTAAGAACGCATTGTCCCAGGTCAACGGCCTTCTGACGACCTTCAACAACGCAGAAAAAGCCATATTCACCCAAAAGTTGCTGGCTTCCCTTCAGGTGCCAGATTGCATTCCCGCTGCTTCACAGCCTCCGGTTACGGAGTCCTCCACTCAATCCACATCTTCTGATATATCAGCCGCTCCCCCAACCGGAAAAGACGAGATTCAAATAGCGTTGTCAATTCCCCTATAGTTACCACCCTGCACTCCGATCCCACCACGTCTACTGATGAAGACTTTCAAACAGTCCTCCACAAAAAAAGAAAAACTGCTGGTCCCATAAACCAGGTGCAACTGTCCGACATTCCCTATTCCCAAATGTCCAATTATATCATTGTAGATCCCGAATCATCCTCCAATAATCCGCTCCTTCAGAGCAAATCATCATCTAGTTCCACTCCAACAGTGCAAGTCACGCAACACGTTGAATCCGACTCGGACATGGATACCAGCGCGCCGCGTAAACCGAAAATTCCACCAATTAAAATCGCGGACACTTCGCAGTGGAAGGAGCTGTTTTGTCGCATGACTAAGGGCTGCTCAATCCCCCCCATTTCTCATTCCACAGGTCCAAACCAGGCCGTCATCAAATGCTCCACAGTTAAAGATTTCGTCGTAGTCAAAGAAATCCTGAAGGAAAATAATATCCCTTTCCACACTTACCAACTAGCAGACGAAAGACGCCGGGAATTTGCCGTCAAGGGGCTTTTTCCATCAATAGACGTCGAAACCATCGAAACCGACATCAGGGACAAAGGTTTTCCCATTCGCAACGCCATCCGTATCATGTCCACCCGCCCGTCTGACGCCCAACGCGCAGCCGGAACTTTCTCTGTCAAACCATATCCTACACACACTGTGAAAGTGAGCTGCGACCACTGCACGGACGTTTCAGCCTTTTTAGCTCTCACCTCAATAGCCGGTCTTGCAGTAAAAATCTCCATTTATAGAAAACCAAATGTTCCTACCCAATGCCACAGGTGCCAGGATTTCGGCCACACCAAAAACCTTTTTGGTAACGGTCAACTGTGTCAGCCTTGCAGCGCTAGCTATTGTAGACGACCTGCAAAAAATTGCAAGGTCGTCTACAAATAAGGATCCCATCACTGGTGCTTTTATGCAGTCGACAATGTCATTAATGGCGATTGCAAACAACGTTACGCTTAGAACAGAACCTTGTGGGACGCCGTTATCCTGAGGGTAGAGCTGCGAGAAGTTTTTACCAACTCTCACTCTAAAACCACGGTTTGTTAAAAAGTTTCGGATAAAAATGGGTAGATTACCCCTGAAACCCCAGCTGTGCATCGTTTGCAGGATCTTCCGGCGCCACAGCATGTCGTAGGCCTTCTCTAAGTCAAAGAAAACTCCGATGACATGTTGACGTAGAAGGAAGGCCTCCTGGATAAAATTATCTGTCCGGACAAGATGGTCGATAGTAGATCTACCCCTACGAAAACCACATTGTATGTTGGAGAGAAGGTTTCGCCGCTCCAACAACCAAACGAGCCTGCGATTGACCATTCTCTCCATAACCTTGCACAGGCAACTGGTTAGTGAGATGGGCCTATAGTTGCTAGGGTTACTGTTGTCCTTTCCCTGCTTTGGTATGGGAACCACGATAGATTCTCGCCAGGATTGCGGAAAATTACCCTCCAACCATATTTGGTTGAAGGTATGAAGAACTTCCAGCTACGCATATTCCGGTAGATTCCGGAGAAATACGTTGTGGACACCGTCCATTCCTGGGGACGTGTTCCGGCAGTCAGCAATTGCAGAGGTCAGCTCCCATAGCGAAAAGCATTCGTTGTAGTCGGCAGTGCCGTGCCTTACACGGAATGTGAGGGATGTTGCTTCGCAGCGTTGTTTTATTTCCCTAAAGTAGGCATTATAATTTTCGTCACTACAAATATTAGTGAACGTGCGACCAAACACCTCACATAATTCCGAGGGAGATGTAACCACCCGGTCATCGACTTTTAGTCCGGATACGCCACATTGCTGACTGGAGCCCGAGATGCTTCGCACCTTCCTCCAGACCTGTGTGAGGGGTGTCCTGTGATTTACGCCAGAGATGAATTCTGTCCAGGAGGCCTTCTTCGCCTCTTTAACGATTTGTCGAGCTTTCGCTCGAAGACGTCGGAAGGAGGCAAGATTTGTTTCCGTGGGGTACTTCTGGAAAATACGAAGGGCTCGCTTCCGCAGTTTTATCGCATTCGCGCATTCTTCTGTCCACCATGGCACTGCAGGTCGATGGACGATACCCTTAGACCGTGGGACGCTAATATTTGCAGCCTCGATGATAGCACACGTAAGTACCTCGACGTTGGTTATTGCGTCACGGTTGCCATCATGTTTAAATGTAAAATTCTCTCTGAAAATTGACCATTCAGATTTTTGAATAAGCCAATTTCCAGGAGTTACATAAAGTGGGTTAAAACTGGTATCCTTCCGTATTAAAAGCGGAAAATGATCACTGCCACATAGGTCTGAATGGACGGCCAAGTTTAGTTTTGTGGAAAGGCTGCTCGAGCAGATAGCGAGGTCAATGGATGAAAACTCTCCATTAAAACTATTAAAGCGGGTTTTCTCAGTACTATTCAGTAAAAAAAGGTTAAAAGCTTGGATAAAATGCGATAAAATCCGTCCTCTTCTATTGCGCTTCTCCGAGAGCTACCCCACAAAGGGTCATGTGCATTGAAGTCTCCCAAGATTATAAAGGGTTTCGGTAATTGTAAGACAAGGTCTTCCAGGTTGCGTTCAGTGACAGGTGCGCACTCTGATAAGTAAACGTTGCACAACGTTATGGTCTCTGGGGCGTGCAGGGTCACCGCAATCGCTTGGAAAGGTGTGTTCAGTTGTACCCGAGAGGTGTAAAGGGCCTCTCGGATAGGAACCGCCACTCCTTCTTGGGCCCTTCGGCCGCTGGTATCGTCCAATCTAAAAACATTAAAATTTCTTAGAATACCCTGGTCTGTGGCTTTAGTGTTTCTTGGAGACAAATACAGAACTGGGAGGTCGTGCGCGAGCGGCCACCACAGCAGCAACCCGGATACTCAGCGTATCGCCCCAGCCAGCCCACCAGAGGCCGGGGTCGCCGGACCGGCGGCGGCGTGCGACCCGCGCCCGCCTCCAGACGCCGCTAGAACTACGGTCACCCCGAGCACGGCGGACCCTGTCCCTGTGCTGCACCTGCCGGGACCTCCGTCTCCGGGCCCACCGGAATTGCTGGAGGATGCCGCGCAGGACGACCCCGTCATCGGGGAACTCCTGCGCTGGCATGACTCCGGTGAGCCCGGAGACGCGGTCCCCTGGCGCGACCCTGAATCAGACGACGACAACGATCCAGAGGCCTCCGACGCCGGCTCCGCTTCCAGCGGATCTGGCCAGAGCACAGCGGACACCGTCCAGACGTCGGAGCCTTCTCAGACCAATGATCCGGAACTTCCATCCGGAGGCCCCGGATTCGGGACGTTCATGACCACTGACGAACCAGGTATGCTCCCGCTGGAACATCTCCTACGGGACCCACAACGTGCCCCTGTGAATCTAGTCCAACCGGACTGTGAACCCCTCGCTCCCGCACGGGTATTTCCCTATGATGACCCGTCAGTGACAGAACTCCTCTTAGTTGGGGCAAACTTGCCTCGACCGGAAGGGGCCCCGTTCGTTTTCATGGACTCTGGGGCAGACCCTGACTTGCTGCGCCACCTGGACGCCTTGGTGCAACGAGGCGTGCTGCTTCGCCGGCGACCAATTTGTGCATTTAAGGCATATCTTATCCCTAAGACCAGTGGCGGCACGAGGCTAATCCACGACCTCAGCCCCTGGACTCAATATTATAGGAAACCTAAGTTTCGGCTCAAAGATGCCGCCGCTGCAATCGCCCAGATCCCTCGAGGTGCGTGGTTAGCAAAGCTCGATTTGCAGGATGCTTTCTTCCAGCTGTCAATCCAGCAAGAACATCGGGCTTTCTACGGGATCCGAGCCGATCGGCGATATTACACGTTCCAGAGGTTACCCATGGGACACTGCCTAGCGCCGGCTATAATGCAGCGCTGGGCGAGAGCCGTTTCCAGAGAAGTGCTTCGTCGTTTTAAATTGTGCTTAATACCGTACTTAGACGATTGGCTCCTCGTCGGATCTGAAGACCGGAGGGAAACCGCCGCCCTAGTGGAAAATGTGACACAGTTTTTGACTGACACGCTAGGAATCTCGTTAAACTGGAACAAGTGCATAGTGAGACCCCGACAAACACTACATTATCTTGGTGTGATCATCAACACAGTCGCCTCAACCCTACGGTTGACTCCAGCTGCCCTTGTTCGACTGCACTCTGCGATATGTATTTTACCCCGTCTCAGAGCCCTTGACATTCCCAAGATCGCGGGTTACGTGGCCTGGGTTTGCTATATACTTCAATTGCCTTATTTTCTTATTAATAATACTTACCAGCGTAAGACAACCTGGCTTTTACGTTTTTACGATGAGCAGTTATTTCATCGCACTAGGCAGTGTTTGCAATACGAACTGACATTTACGGCACTGTGATGCGACGCCCTTCCGCTGGGCAGTGGTGTGCCCCAGCCTGGACCTGACCAAGTCGGAGGCCTTCCCGAACCAGCTACCCATTTATTTTGCCGAAGCTACGGCTGCGCTCCAGGGAGCCTTATTTATGTTTCACAATCTTCCTGAGTTTTGTACTTTAATAATGTATACAGACAACCAAGCGGTGCTGTCGGCCCTCCGCCGAGGCACCGGATTATTATTCAATTACGACAACTATGTAAAAATTTACTTGCAATTAATAAAGGATGTGACACGTCACGTGTCCTGGAGGTATGTCCCTACCGCGGCCAACCTTGCCGACCGTCCATCGCGGACCGTACTCCCGTAGCTTTATGCCAAGGCCGGCCATATTGGCCGCGCCAAGGTATATAAGCGCGGGTGTGCGGGACCGACGCGGTTGAGTTGAAGGTGGGTCGCGACAGGGACGTGCGCCCAGTCTACCTCAGACCTCCGGTAATTTCGGCGAATTCTTTTTAGAAGATTCCGCGCTGACGGCATTAGTCGTTTTCGCCGGCTTTGTAGCCTTATCCGGCTTGGCTTGTTCTTTTTTAGGCGTGTTCTTAATTTTATCCACATCGTTTTTTTTAGTACTATTTGTTGCATTTTTATTATCTGGGGTTTCTACAACTGCGGCGAAAGATCTTGAAAATGTAGGGGCTATTAGCGTGCGATACTTTCTCCGGGCATCTAAATATGACAACTTTTCCACTGTTTTAATCTCTATTATTTTCTTTTCCTCCTTCATCTTCGGACAATCGCGAGAGTAAGCTGGGTGCGCACCCTCGCAATTGACGCAAAAAGGTTCCGAGGTGCATGCGTCATCCTCATGCTTTTCCTTACCACACCGCGGGCAGGTGGCCTTGCCCTGGCATCTAGTGGCGATATGGCCAAAGCGCTGGCATTGGAAACATCGCATGGGGCTTGGGATATATGGGCGAACAGGAACTGATTCATACCCTACAAACACCTTGTCAGGGAGCGTGTCGCGCGAGAAGGTGAGGATAACAGACGTGCTGTTTATCAGCTCACCGTTCCGCTTTATTTTCAATCGACGACAGTCTGTGACACCCTGAGGGGCCATCTCCCTCTTTATTTCGTCGTCGTCGACGTACAGCAGGTCGTAGCAGCTAATTACTCCCCGACTGGTGTTCAGGGTGCGATGCACCTCGACCTTGACTGCTATTTCATGAAGACAGGTTAACTTCAGTAGTTTCTGGCTTTGAGCATCATTGGCAGTTTCTATTAATAAAGTGCCGTCACGCAGCTTCTTGGTTGATATCAGGTCACCGGTAACTGATGCAGAAAGGACTCGACGTATTAGGAAGGGAGACACCTTAGTGAGGGTCTCACCTTCCTTTGCGCACCTCATTATCAAGTACCGCCTAGAGGCAGTCACTGGATTAGCTCCCCCGCCCGTTTCCGGACGGGATCTTTTTGGTGGAGGAAGGGTGTCTGGATCCATTTAGAAATTGGGTTCATCCCCTGGGCTCCCCACCCACCACGGAGCCACACATTTGGGACGCCACACCGCAAACCGGTGTGGTCGCCAGGGCTACCCGAGGGGATATAGCGCCATCGTGTAGGAGATCTGCTTCGAGTTGGACCTACAGTGCATGGGCCCTCCAAACCCATACACCTTTGGCCGCTCTACACAGACCCCCATCACTCCAGCACTCGCCATCGATACGTGTCGATAAGCCGATTGATCAAGACTGGCTAGATCTTGACCGCCCGTTTACAGGGGATCCAGGGCCAAAGTGGGGTATTGAACTTCGGACCATACCGGGTATCCGACACCCGGCTGGGTTCCGGCGAACTCACCCACCAGGATCCCCTTCTCCCCCTTACGGGTCTCCGCACACGGCAAACATGCGGGTGGATCGCAGGCCAGGTGGTGTGGCCGCACACAGACAGTTGACCCACAAGACTGTCCGGGCTCAACCCTTGTTGGCTCTGGGTTTGTTTTCGGGGTTGTCTCCCCGCCCTTTTAGTCGCCTCTTACGACAAGCAGAGATACTGCGGGAGTATTCTCAATCCCCCTACCCGCAGGGGGGTTTCATCAGTTTCCTGCAGTGGTTGCAGCCACTCACCAAGACCACCCAAACTCTTCCCACTCTCCAGGAGAAGAAGAATTTCGTCCTACATCAGCTTTTCACCAATCCCCCTTGATGGACACACACCAAAACGGAAATGCACTCCACAGTCACCACATTCAACACTCAACATACTATCATGGAATTGTAACGGCATCCCTCACAAAAAACACGAGCTGTTACAATTCGCAAACACAAACAACATTGACATTATGCTATTACAAGAGACACACTTGAATTCACACCACGCATTACACAGCCCACATTATCACGTTCATCGTTTAGACAGAACCACCGGCAGAGGCGGTGGTGTTGCCATTCTCATTAAACACAACATTCAATACACATTACACAACATCCCCGAGTGCAATTTCATAGAGGCCCTTGGTATAGCAGTCACCACACAACACGGAACACTAGACATCTTCTCAGTTTACCAACCTGCCACCAAACCTCTGATCAGGGAGGACTTGGAAAGGCTTTTCTCAATCGGAAAGCACGGAATTTTCGTCGGGGACTGGAACGCCAAACATCCACTCTGGAACAGCAATTTAATTTCCAAAAACGGCAAAATTCTTTTCTCTTTCGTTAATCAGGCACCCTTTTCGGTAGCAGCACCAATGGAGCCAACCCATTATGCTTACAACAGGCGTCATGGAAACGGCGACATCATAGACTTTGCAATCCTAAAACGAATTCCGATAACTTTGCAACCGTCTGTCATTCATTCTTTTACTTCCGATCATCTTCCTTTAGTATTTAAAATCCCCATTACCGCCAAATACCTTCTTCCTCCGGATTTCACAATCACCGACTGGAATATTTTCCCCGAGACCCTGGAGTATTATCTTAAAGACGCGAACCCGCTTGTTTCCCCGACCTCTCACGACATCGACTCCCAAGTGACTCTCCTTACGGACTCCCTCACCAAATCCAAAACCCATGCGACCAAGACTTTTACGCCGAAACATGAGGCTAATCCAAAATTTCCTCAGCACCTCATCAATTTAATTCAGGACAGGAATAAAGCCAGACGCAACTGGCAGCGCTCGCGCCACCCGACTGACAAATCCGCATATAACCGACTGGCCAATCAGGTCAAACAACAGACTCAAAAATTTTCCTCCCAGAAATGGGAGGATCACATAAGTAAACTCAACTTCACGGACAACTCCATTTGGAGAATGACTCGTTCTTTACGACGTACACAAAAAATTTTCAATTCCCCTCTGATAATAGACAAGACATACGTTTACAATCCACAACAAAAAGCGGAAATCCAAGCAAATTTCCTACAGGAAACCATGACCCTTGATCCTTCTCCTTCGCCCATTGACCACGAAATCTCTTCATTCCTCAAGAACCTGCACCTCTCCAATAGCACCGATTCCCTTACCGATCCAGAAGAAATCCGCTCAATTATCAACTCCTTCTCAGCCAGAAAAGCTCCGGGACTGGACGGCGTCACTAACTTAATGTTAAAATTCGCCGCCCGAGTTGCGAAATTCCTCCTCCTTACTTCCGACCTTTTTAACCATATTTATTCCTCTTCTTATTTCCCTCAAGTTTGGAAATCCGCCAAAATTATCCTCATTCCAAAACCCGACAAAAACCCTACCATTCCTGGCAATGCCCGTCCCATATCCCTTCTGTCCAACCTCTCAAATATCCTTGAACGCCTTATCCTGAAACTCCTTGAATCCCATGTCCTCACCTATTCCATTATCCGTCCCGAACAGCTTGGTTTTCGACGACGGACTTCTGCACTGCACCAAATCCTTCGACTGGTTGAAGCCATTTCACATGGTTTCAACCGGAAGAAGGTGACCGACACTGTTTTCCTTGACGTCGCGCGAGCGTTTGACCGCGTCTGGCACCAGGGTCTCCTTTACAAACTGCATTTGCTTCATTTCCCAGTCCCCGTCATCTGTTTTCTCCGTAACTACCTTTCAAATCGAAAATTCAAGAGGGTAATTCGCTCTCTTCGCTCCGTCCGATTGAGTCTGGCGTTCCTCAGGGCTCCCTGATCAGTCCGATCCTTTTTAACCTGTTCGTTAACGACATTCCATCATCACCTGCCACCGAATTATATATGTACGCCGACGATACAGCCATCTCAGCCACATCTTTTGCCGGCGACCCTAACATCAACAAACTAAATAAACATCACCGAGCCATCAGCAAATGGACCAAACTTTGGAAAATCAAAATCAACGCATCCAAAAGCACACACGTTCACTTTTCTAAAAAACGAAAACACCAACCACGCATACCACTCATCTTCAACAAACATATAATACCAGGGGCCTCCTCACACAAATTTCTCGGCGTCATCCTAGATCGTCTGCTCACATTCCAACCGCACCTAAAATACTGCCTCCGTAAAGGACTCATCGCTAGACTCGCCATTAAGAAAATTTGTACGCAAGGATCCCCTCTCTCACACCGAACCAGAGTTCGACTGTATTCTGCAGTTGTGCGACCCACGGTTACTTACGGCTGTGAAGTGTTTGCTAAATCTAAAATCATACGCGCCAAATTAGAAACATTTCAAAATAAATCACTCCGTCACCTGTTGAATATCAACAAATTAGTCTCCATTTCTGAAGTACGTGACGCGCACAATCTTCCGGAACTTAATTCATTTATTTCTAAACTCTGTAATAATTTTGGTCACCGATTAGCGTCCACTAGAAATCCCCTATTAAATCGCATCTGGAATTATGATCCTCACGCCCCTACTACACATACACTGCCTCAACACATTACTCTCCTATGAGTCTATCCTATCTTCCTTTTAGTTATTAGGGTCTTAGTTTTTACCTTTTTAAATCATTCGCCACTAAATGTCCATAAATCATTCACCCTCACCTTTTAATATTGTTATTCATACCGAGAACGGAGCGGCACCGTTTTGGCCAAACCCTGGCCAAGCGGTGTCGTACCATATCGAAACAGCATTTCATCCAGAGCGCCGCCTTATGTATGGCGCGCTCCCATTACGCACGGCCAGTATATATAGCGGCCAAATGTGCAAAAATGTAAATATCGCTCATTTCCATCATAATCATTACTTGTTTGTTGAAAAGATGGCCGGAATGCTGCACAAAATATAATTGAAAAGAAAATAAAAAAAGAACAGCACCTACGAGCCCATAAAAGTCCCCATTATTCAAAATGTTACCAATTTTTGGACTATCCAGTCCGCTCACGTTCTAAGGGGCATCTTAAATAGAAAAAATTGAAAAAATTAAACCAAAAAAAAATAAACAAAAACTAATAAAATCATTGTTAAAAAGTATAAAAATCTAAAAATTCACAAAAATATGCATAGTTAATCATTTCACCTCGCTGACTGAATCGCGAAACTGTACATATGTTAATTGTAGAATAAGCTTCCGTTTCTCGCAAACATGACACACACACCCGCCCTTTTTTTAATACAACTGCAATTTTTATAGTTTAAGTTTTCGTCCCATGTAATTCCGGTTGGGGTGAGCCACGCTCACCGGTACGGAGGGAAGTTAGCGCCTACGGCGCGGTCAAATGAGAGCAGGGAAGCCAAAAGCAGCCGTGTTAGAGAAGCGATAGCTTAATCCCACACTGTATCCTGCCTTCTCTACTGCTTGCCGCTCGATTCTGACTGATCACTCGCCTGCTTGGACAACTCTTCCGGACTTTGGACCACTTTCTGCCTGCCACTTCCGATCTCGACCCTGCCCTCCTGGACAACTCTTCTGGTCAACAGGATACTGCTGACCGTCAACCAGCCTCCTTGGAACCTCCATCGGGACGAAATTTGGAATTTCAAATTTTGGCCGCCTTATATACTACGGCAACAGATCCGGCCCTTTTCAAGACCATTGGAAATTTTCGGCACAAGCGGTAACCTGAAGGTTTTCAGACAAGCACAGCTCACCTGCACCTACGAATAGGTACCCAAACCCAGCCTGGGCGCTCGGGGGGGGCGGGTAACTCAGCTCCGCCTTCTCACTCCCGAGTGACGCCATCGCTGGCCAATAACATACGGTCGCTCTCGTTCGTTGACCCCGGGAAGGAGGCTTGAACTCCCACTGCACTCCCGGGGAAAATACGATCGGGTCCCCACGCTAGGGTACCCAAACCAAACATGCCAAACTCTGCGAAAACCACCAACGCAGCTGATTTAGACGACCTTACGCCTCATTTTGCCCGTACCATCTACTCACAAAGAATGGAATCCAGACTCCTCCAACCAGACATCCCGGATCCAGTCCTTCCGAATGTACTACAATCCATGATCAATGCGGTTAGCCTCCCCAAACCACAGTCATCAAAATCCGCAACCACACAAATCCCCATTGATCAGGATCCACGCCTCCTGTCCCTACTATCGGAAAGAGGTTCCGAACTACGGGACTTCATTGCCGCCCAACAAGCCGCGTTGCCGCCCGAGGAACAACCTTTCCAGAGCGTGAAAAAACGCAAAGCTAGCAGCCCCATAATGCCTGACCATGCTCCAACGCCGCTAGAAGCCCACGCAAACCGCTTCGCCCCGATCAGCCCAGACGACGGCCCGGAAATGGACGTCGTAGAGCAACAAGAAGACGACGTAGAAGCCCCACAATTGGGAAAACCGAAAGGAAAATCTGGTATTCCTCCCATCTTCATAAAGGATACCACAGACTGGCCCAACAAATTCACACTTATCAACAATCACTGCACCTTGCCGCCGGTCGCCTCACTGCGAAAGAAAGAAATTCACCTCTAATGCCAGAAGATCGAAGACTTTCGCGCAGTATCGCAGGTGCTGAAAGGAAAAAAGATCGCCCACTACACTTTCCAGCCGAAAGGCGACAAAAAACAATATTTTGTCATCAAAGGCCTGCCTCCTGACTCCAAAACGGACGACATTACAAGCGCCCTAGCTGAATGTGGGATACAAACAACCCACATTCATCAATTGCAGTCCTCACGTCTAAGCACCGAAGAAAGCGCCCAAAGAAGAGCCCTTAAAACCGCTGACCCATCCGCTACCCTACCTCCGCTGATGCTGAAACCTCTTCCATTGTTCCAATTCCGCCTAGACAAGTCCTTACAAAAAGAAAAACTCAAAGAAGTAACCAACCTCCTGAACCTGACCACAAAGATCGAGCCCCATAGACCGTCACTCGGACCTCTCCAATGTAAACGCTGCCAGGCATACGGCCACTCATGGAAAATGTGTGGCCTGGACCCGATATGCATGAAATGCGCGGGGAAACACCTCTCCGGAGAATGCAAAAAGAGCCGCGACATCCCTGGAAAATGTGCCAACTGCTCCGGTGCCCACGTCGCAATCTATAAAGGATGCCCTGTCTACAAAGATTTAGTACAAAAAATCCGCGACAAACAGCAACCACAAACGGCAACTACGCCACCTCCAATGAACCAGGAAAACTTTCCAGAGATTGCCGCACAGAACCCACCGCCCGCAACGGAATCCAGCATCAACGCGCCTAAAACGCCAAACGTGGACACCAGTCAACGCCAGGCTACACCTTCATACTCTACAATCATTCATCCCAACCCATCGCCATCACCTAACACGCCAGAACTGCCCAGCGCAAGAGTAACCGCCGAAACCACATCACCAACCGATTCCTGGAAAGGAAAATTAAAATCCTGGCTCTTCACTTTAATTAAAAAGATGGTTTCCCCGGAACAAGGTAAATCACGAATAGACATCTTCCTGGAAGAACTAATAAGCGGCGGAATGATCCTCATAAATGGATTGTAACCAACCACGCACAATTCAACGTCCCCTCTCAATCATCACATGGAATGCTGCCGGCCTAAAATCCAAGAAATCAGAACTACTACACCTCCTACATGAAAAACATCCGGACATAGTCCTTATTCAAGAAACGTGGCTGAAGGAAACAGACTCCTTCAACGCACCCAACTACAACAACATCCGCTGCGACCGCCAAGTAACTGTTGGAGGCGGAGTACTCATCCTAGCCAGGAAAAACATCCAGCTAACCACCCTTCGAAAACCAAAAACGGCAGATTTGGAACTTGTCGGCGCCAAAATCAACTCAACCACAGGACCACTCCACATCTGGTCAGCATACCTGCCTCCTAAACAGCGACAAATCAACAGCAGAGATCTGGCGGCCATCAAAAACATAACCAAATTCCCGGCCATCATCGGGGGAGACCTGAACTCAAAGCACATTGTCTGGGGCTGCCGGACAAACAATCCCAGAGGACTGGACCTCAGAAAAGCAGAAGAAAACTTCCCTTTCACCATCCTAGCACCAGCCCATCCCACCCACTATCCATTCACACCAAACTCCAATCCAGACATCCTGGATATCTTCATCATTTCCAAAATCAACGCCAGCGTGATGCCCGTCACATTACCGCAAAACGCCTCCGATCATCGAGCCGTTCTCTTTAACCTCCAAACGGAAGCATTTCACACCCCTGCAAGACCAACCATAAATTGGAAACAATTTAGCAACGCTGCCGCAGAAAAACTACTTCCTGATCCGAGACAGGCAAAATCCCCAGCAGAAATCGACGCCTTGGTACAATTACTTGATCTCTACCTAAACGCCTGCCTCAGGGAAGCGGAAACACCACCACCAGCAACCAAGCCCATAGACTCATCACTACCAGCACACATCCTGGCACTAATCAACCGTAGAAACGCCGCCCTGCGAAAATGGAGGAAAACGCAACAACCTGCGCACAGGGATACCTACAAAGCCCTCCGAAATAAAACAACAACAGAAATTAGAAGTCACACTCAGGATTGCTGGGACAAAAAGATCACCGCACTCAGTCACCGAGACAACTCCGTTTGGCAACTGGCCCGCGCCCTCAAACACAAGAAGCTGCCACCAGGCCCCATCATGCAAGACGGATCATCGTTTGAAACGTCTGAGGAAAAAGCCGGCCTGTTCGCCCGGCACCTATCCAACATTTTCCAAAATCCTTTGCCATCCCCGCTAGAAGCTGCATGCCTCAACGACTCAGTTTCTCTCCAATTCTGCCCATCCCCACCGTTTCCCCCGTTAACTCCCAAAGAATTGCAAGCAATCATCAAATCCCTTCCCAACAAAAAAGCACCCGGACCAGACCAATTCACAAACCACCTCATCAAATCCCTACCTGACAATTTTCTGTCCTTCCTAAGAAACCTTATCAACACATGCCTCCTGAACTCCTATTTCCCCCAAGCCTGGAAACTGGCCAAAGTCAGCATGATCCCTAAACCAAATAAATCCCGATCGGATCCCAACAATTACCGTCCAATTAGCCTGCTCTCATCCTTTGCCAAAATGCTAGAAAAAGCAATTCTCAACCGCCTCCTACCTGAAACCTGCAACTCATAAGAGACGAACAAGCCGGCTTCAGAGCCAAACATTCTACAGTTCATCAAATTACCAGAATGACAGAGTTCATCCAATTTGGATTCAACATCAACAAATATACCGTGGGCGCATTCCTCGACCAATCCAAGGCGTTCGACCGTGTCTGGCACAACGGCCTAATCCATAAACTCCTCGCCTCTCCTCTTTCCATCTACCTCTGCAAAATTCTCCAATCTTACCTATCCAACAGATCCTTCTACATCCAAGTCGAACAAAGCACCTCTGACACCTTCCCTGTATCCTCTGGCGTACCGCAAGGTTCCATCCTATCCCCCTTCCTTTTCAACCTCTACATAAACGACCTACCCTCTCACCAACAAACCGAAACCTTCATATATGCCGATGATCTCGCCATCCTATCACGCTCCTTTCAGCCAGACACGGCGGGCGACCACGTCCAAGAACACCTCGACGAAGTGGAAGAGTGGATGGACCACTGGAAGCTCGAACTCAATCCTGCCAAATGTGAAATCATCACCTTCGCAAGAAAAAAGAAGCGCTCACTCTCCACACCAATTTACTACAAGAACGACCGTCTCGCAACCGTCACAAACACGAAGTTCTTAGGCGTCACCCTGGACACCAAACTTACTTGGTCGGCGCACGCAGCAGCAGCTACCAAGAAAGCCAAGGCAGCAATATGCGCCATATACCCGTTACTAAAAAGCTCCAGCCCACTAGCACTCGACACAAAAATAATCCTCTACAAATCAATGATCAGGCCCCTCCTCACGTATGGATACCCGGCATGGGGATCCATTGCCCTCAACCACCTAAATTCCCTTATTGTCATTCAAAACAAGGCATTAAGGGCCATCAGCGGAGCCCCATGGTTCCTCCGCAACGATTATATCCACAAAAACCTGCAAATCGACAATCTAAAGGACCACCTGACATCAATTGCCAAAAATTTTCAAGACTCACTGAAGAACACGGACAACCAACTACTCGAATCCATATGGGAATACTCAGATAACCCACATTTCAAGTACCTGAGGCCGAAAAACTCCATGAAAGCAGCCTATCAATCCACATAAAAGCCTAAAACATATAACCGCCACTTAACGATCATCAACCCACTCAACGTATACCAGCTACTGCTGAAACAACGAAGAAATGCGCTACCGCGCATCCAATCAAGTCCGCAAGTCCCTTCAAGCCAAAAGCACTTCCTGAAGACGCCGTTGGATTTTCCTGCCTGCTGACCTTACCTAGTAAAGGAAAATAGAAAAAAAGAAGTCAATAAAGAGAACCGCCATCTCTCTGCGTGCCGTAGAGCCGCCCCCCCCCCACTTTTGCCGGTCTTTTTCATGACCCGGAAAAAAAAACAGCCAAAGAAATCAACTGAGATCACTAATACGGAGATTGCATCTGAACCACCTTCCACTGCCGAGCGTCTCCGCGCTCATTTTAGCCGCGCCCGCGAGCGCGCCCCTTCTGCCTCTCCTGACTCTGAAAAATTGAAAACTATGAACCGCCTTGACGCCGCTATCGCCGATGTCCGTGAGCTTTCTTGCCGGACTTTCATCATCCGAAAAAAAGAAATTTATCGCCGCTCTTCTCGATCCTCCTGCACCTTCTGCTTCCGTTCTACCTGCACCCGCACCCGATCCTTCACCTACCCGGTCAGCCAACCCTGTTCCCGTTGCTTCCCGCAACCCGGTTCCTGCTCCCAAGATTGATCCTGCACCCGCTAACCATGTTCCCGATTCTGCCGCACCTTGCACCCGAGCTCCTGCACCCGCCAACCAGAATTCTGCTTCCCGATCAACCGTTCCTTCACCAACCATCCATGTTCCTGGCTCTTCCGCTCCTTCTGCGCCCTGCACCCATGTTCCTGCCGCACCCGGCCTTCCTGTTCCTGCCGCACCCGGCCTTCCTGTTCCTGCCGCACCCCGCACCTCTGCCTCATCCAACTCGGTGAGTGAGCTTGCCATTACCGGTCCTTCATGCGCACAATCCCCAATGTTAGACAGTTCTGGCTTTATCACAGTTTTAAACTCAAAAAAAAATAACAGGCGCCGTAAGAACGATTCAAGTCCAAATAGCGATGCGCCTTTGCCCAAAAATCCAGTTCACATTCCCAGTATTCAAGTTCTTCAAACTTACAATCAATTCTCTATTCTCTCGGAATCTCCTGATTCCGCAGTTCCAATGTTAACTGATTCTCCCGCTTCTACTGAAGCCCCTACAAAGTTTAATGTCACTGTTTCAAATTATCCCGCTCCTTCCTCTAGTATTAATAGTAGAAATGTTGTAGATAATGATGTGCATGTGCATGCTGCAGTTTCCGCCGACGCCACAACAGAATTTCCTGAGCCACTTCAACGCCGCGTAAAAATTCCGCCGATCAAAATCAGCGACACTTCCAAATGGGGCGAACTATGGAGCCGTCGGACGAAAGCGTGCCACGCGACGCCTTCAGCACATTCCACCGGCACAAATTCCGCTATTCTACGCACCATTTCAGCAGATGATTTTCGCGTCTGCACCTCTATACTGTCCGAACTTGCGATTCCATTCGTCACCTACTCGCTTCCGGATGAGCGACGTAAAGAGTTCTCCTTGCGTGGCCTGTTCCCTTCAATTTCGGATGAGACCATTCTTGCCGAACTTCAAACTAAAGTTAAAGACGTAATTGAAGTCCGCAGAATATTTAGCACCAAGCCAAGCGAAGCCCAACGCGCTCTTGGCGTCAAATCAGTCCCAAAATACGCGACTGGCACTTGCCAAATCATTTGCAATCCCTCTCACTACAGTCACAAACACCAAAAAGGCCCTCCACCCTCTTCTTCATTACCACAGCCCCACCACATTAAATAATAAAATCAGAATCCTTTTCTGCATCATCCTTCCTAAGATGTTATACGCCTGTCCTGTGTGGATAACTACCAATGCAACATGTAAAAAGAGACTACAGACATTTATCAACAAAGCTGTAAGGCAACTATCAGGCGCTCCCTGGTTTATCCCTAACTCCCTTATCCACTCGGAACTCAGCATCCCTCAGCTTACAGAACTTTTAACACAAAATGCCTCTCACTATGCCACCTCAGTCAAATACTCTACTAACTCCCTTATATCATCCCTCTGGTCTCCCTCATTACCCACTGATCGTTACCTATACCCTAAAGATTTCCTTCCTCATACCAAAATCAAAAAGAAGAAACTACCAAAATTTCCCGAAAACCTTTCCCATCTAGCAACTCTTCACCAGCCTTTCCACCCCTTCCCCAACCCTAACGCCCCAACGGAACAACTGGAATCTACTACAGAAGATGATCATTGTACCGACCAAACTACAAATCTCTCTCAGTCCCCTATCCACGATTCTCAACCCTTCGTTAATACCTATCAATCCACCTCTACATCCCTCTCCCACTCCGGTTGCGGTAGAGGCGGGGCTTCTCTGGACAACCTTCTCCCGCCATTCCCAGATTAATCCCTCATCATTTCTCTCTGACCTTAATTGAGCATCCAACCATATATCACCTTTCTCTACACTGGCAATAAATCATCCCTGTCTGCAATTCTTTACCTCAACAAAATAACCTGTCCTAACCTCAACAAAATAACCTTTCTGCTTAAAAAAAAAAATCCAGCCACTTTGAATTGAAGATCCTCACCGCACGTTATTATCACTTAATACATCTCCAGCCACGACCAGCAAGAGCCAAAAGCTCGGAATGGTGAACACAGGTATTCTAGCACACTTCTGCTTCTGCAGCCAAAAGCAGTAGCAATTATCGAAACAAGTAAGAAGGCCGACAAAGCGAATGAATATGTGCAAGATGCCCTACACGAAGCGAACAGGTGGTATAAGAAATGGCGACTAACGCTAAACACCAAGAAGACGCAGGCAATTCTGTTCCATAGGCCAGGCACTACGACACCGAGATGTGAGCTGCTCAGAATTGACGCTCAGCCTATTGAGTTCGACCATATTCACCATATTGTAATAATAAATATTCCTCTTTCTTACGTTTACCCATGGCCCCCTACATTATGCAACCTTGGACTATGTGTGTTAAAGCTGAAGTCGAGAGCAGATTCTCAAGGGTTAGTATGATCCCATACCTCGACGCTTGGCTGTTCCACGGACAATTCTCGTTCGACTACATGCAGAGAATCCTGACCTTCCTAGAACAAGACCTAGGGGTTACTATCAATTACGATAAAAGCATCATAAGGCCGCAATTCCACATTGTATATTTGAGTGTCTACATTGAGACCCCGACTCAGCCCAGCGAAAACTGCAACGCGTCACCGACAAACTGCAAGCCTGGATGCAGAAATGGTTCCTGAAACCTAATCCTTGATAATCCGTAGATTTTATAACTGTTATATTTTTGTGACATATTTTATATTTGTTACGCCGGTCCGTGAAGGTTTTTTCGGGTTTCCCTGCACTTCGGGCAAATGACGGACCAATAGGCACCCCCGTACAACGAACAAATTCAATGAACAATGAAAACCAAAGATCACCATGAACGAAACCCTGAAGAGGATACTTAAATCCTAAAACAGGGCTCCCCAATATTGTTATTTATTATTGTTATGAAATATTTATTGTATATGTTATTGGGGATAATAAACGTTTTTTGAATCTTAAGTCGAAATCTGCTCCAGGCCCGGATGCCGTCTCAAATAAGCTGCTAAAACATCTCACTAAACCTGCTGTAGCCTTTTTATCCCGCCTCTTTAACCACCTGATTCGCATTTCCTATTTCCCTATCGCCTGGAAAATCGCCAAAATCATAATGCTTCCTATACCTGATAAATCCCTTGCCATCACTGAGGAAGCACATTTTGAGTTTAATTATATAGAAGAAGACATTGTTTTTGAGTTGTGATTTAAACAATATTTTGTTTCCTTGAAACTTCTGTTTGCTGATGACATAATATTCTTAGGAAAATTCTGGTTAGTATTAATTTCACTAGTATTACACATGTGAGGAACTTCAGGTTGGGAAAATAATTAAATTTTTATTCCTTGTCATATTTTTATGATATTTTCTCAATATGTGGTAATATTTTGAGGTTTTGGAGTGACATTGGCCCAGGCTTATTCCACTTCATCTGTGAAAGTTACTTGTTTTATAAAGAATATTTTTGATTGATTGGTAATCTTCAAGTACCTATAATGTGTTTCAGTCTCAGATAACACCTACCTACATAGCATTTAAGTTTAGATGGTAAAGTAATCATGCCAAGAAAGCACAGAAGAATGTTGGATAGTCGATGCTACTGTGACTACACACCTGAAGTATTGCAGAACTGTTTGCAAGCCATCATAAGTGGAATGCCCCCGAGAGTTGCCTGTGCTACATTTGGCATACCACGCAGCACAGTTAAAAATAAATTAAAGGGGGAGTTTCCTCATAGTCCAGGTGGCCAGAAAGTATTTACTCAGGAAGAGGAGTCATTTGTTAGCCACATTATTAAGTTGTCTGAGTTTGAATTTCCAATGACTGAAAATGAATTGCGATTTATTGTGGCTGGATATTTAAATAAAAGAGGCAGAAATGTGAAAGTATTTAAGGACAATATTCCTGGATGTGACTGGGCAAAAAACTTTGTGAGGCGACATGTGATTCTTACACCAAGATTTTCAGCAAATATTAAGAGGGCAAGAGCATCAATAACAGTAGAATGCATAAGTGACTATATTGACAATTTAGAGCAGGTTATAAATGATGTTCCTCCATGCAACTATGATGAACTATGGAACTAGTGTGGAACTATGATGAAACAAATTTAAGTGACAATCCAGGCAGTAAGAGAGTTTTGTGCAAAAGAGGGTCTAAATATCCAAAACGGATTTGCAACTTCAGTAAATCGTCAACTAGTTTGATGTTTTGTGGAAATGCTGCTGGTTATCTGTTGCCCCCTTATGTGGTATATAACGCAGAGCATTTATGGACGACATGGTGTGAAAATGGTCCAAAAGGCTGCAGGTACAACCGCACTAAGCATGGCTGGTTTGATGCAGCCACTTTTCAACATTGGTTTGAGTTCCATTTACTGCCCGTTTTAAGAAAGCAAGTTGGTAAAAAAGTAATGATAGGGGATAATTTGTCTTCCCATATCAATCAACATGTCTCAAAGTTATGCAAAGAAAACAACATCAGCTTTGTTTGTCTGCCACCCAACACAACTCATTTAGCGCAGCCATTGGATGTTGCCTTTTTCTCCCCAAGGAAAAAAGCCTGGAGGAAAATACTATCTGAATGGAGAGAAACTTCTGAAGGCCAAAGGCAGGGCACTTTGCAGAAGGAGTACTTAGCACCACTATTAGGAATGCTTATGGATGCATTGAAAGAGAGTTCCAAAACAAATTTAATCTCAGGATTTAGAAAGTTTGGAGTTCTTCCTATTAATGAGCAAGAAATTTTAAGCCGGATTCCTTCACAAGACCATCTCAGTGTGGAACAGATAAGTGAAGCATTTATTTATCATCTTAATCAGAAAAGGGCAGAATGTGTTCCCAAGAAATCAGCTGTTGGGGCAAGAAAAAAGCTAAATGTGTTCCCAGGGAAAATCATTTGCTCTGATGACATAACATCAGAGGAAGAAGAGCAAGAGTCAAATAATAGCAGCCCAGGGACCTCAAATGTTAAAAAAAGGGGCAGGCCTAAAAAAATGCTTGTTGAAAACGAGCCAGAAGACTCTGATGTAGGTAATTCAAGTGTGTCCCTACCACTCAGAGAAAAAAATAATCAAGGCAATTCACCAGCCACACTGAACAGCACCAGCAACCATTTCAAATGTGGGCAGTTCATCTCCATCTTTTATAATGGGGGAGAATTTCCTGGCAAAATAGTTGCAATGCATTCTCACGGATTGGAGGTGGAATGCATGAAAAGAGGGAACAAATTTTGTAAGTGGCCAGAAAGACCAGATTGAATGCAATATAAATTTGATGAAGTGGGGAGACCAATAAATACCCCTCGCCAGGTTTCGAAAAGAGGATTTTTCCCGAGCTCCAGAACTTGAAAATTTTGTTTAATTTGAATGTGAATAAATCCAATACAAAAGGAAATATGCTTATATTTTTCTTAGTACCTACCCACTTGAAATAGATGTTATCTACATGAAGTGATTTCTAACAATAAGATGGAAGAAAAGGAAAGTATTTTTTTTCATACATAAAATTTCACTGAACTGCGAAAGTTATTCTCATATATTATTTAATTTGGCAATATGTCTGCACCTTCAAACTCCCTTGGTGTTACAACAGCCTAAACCTTGTTTTCATGCATGAATTGAGATGTTATCCTTGCTTATTACTTAGTTCTCTTTATTTCAAAAGAGGTGGGCCAAAGTCACCTCTACCATAGGCTGAATGTGACCCAAAACAAAGGCTGGTAATATATATAGGTATATATTTCAAACAGAAATTTTCTATTTGTATTGTATGTATTTGTTCATTAGTTATATGTTAATTACTCAGATATGATAAAAATAAGCAATTAAAGTTATAACACCTTACATTGGTATCTTCATATCAAAGTTGCCTCAAATTGGGCCAATGTACCTCCTAAATGGGCTTACAGTACCTCCTCATTATCGTCAAAGCAATGGTAGAGCTGAACAGGGTGTAAATCTGGGTAAAAAGCTACTAAAAAGTGTTTCGAGGATGGGACTAATTTTCATGAAGCACTAATGGAGTACAACAACAGTACTATAATGAGTTTAGGAGCATCACCCTCACAGATACTAAATAGTCGAATTATGAGATCTTTGCTGCCAATGTCAGCATATCATTTAGAACCAAAATTCAAAGTGATGTCTATTACAAGCTGTGTGCAGGACAGAGAAAAATGGAAGATTGGTATAACAAGAAATCTCATAGGAAAGAACAGACTTTTAAAAGGGGAGAAAAGGTAGTGCCAAAGATAATTGTTGGGAAAAAGCTATTGTATTAAATAAGGCTGATGAACATCTTATTGGATAAGAGTAGATAAGACTGTGTCAGTTGTTAGACATAATAGTTTTCAGCTGCAAAATATCTTGTGATGAGAGATGTAGAATACTGAGCTATGATGACTTTTCTAACTGTAACCCAATTGTTAGAGAGACTGGCAATGGAAATGCTGGTGTCAATGTTGATGCCAATGTACCCAATACAAGTGGACCAATGCGAGAGAATCTGAATCAAAATAATACTACACTTAATAATGGTCAGAACAATAGTTGTGGTGTAATGACAAGGAGTGGATTATTGTAAAATGGGTACAAGTTTGTAAATTTGCATGTTAATGTGTATAGTAATTGTTTGAGGTGATTTCCATGTTGTACAACTCGGAGGGAGGTGTGTCATATAGGTTGGTACCTAAATTTCGAGTTAAATGATTTGTGTCTTAGGTTGGTAACAATGTAGAACTCAAGTTTCTTTCAAGATGGTTCCTAATAAAAGTTTACCGGAACATGTGCATTATGATTGTCCATCTTGGTAGACAACAATTAAAGAGTGCATTTTAAGGGTCAATATGGGCTCAAATACTATTTATTAAATCCACTGCCTGATGTTGAAAATTGAGAATCAGAATTCCATCTGTAATTTGCACTTGATGACAATAGCTGTTGAACCCCAAGTCAAGAATAAATAAATTTACAATGAAATATGCAGTGTTTCTTTTCAATCAGGAAGAGGTGGAGCTGTGAGAGTACCTATATCTAGCCGCTGTAAGACTAAGAATACAGAATGGGAACAAAGCGACATAAACCCAAGTGAAAGAGCAAATGTATAAACCATGATGTAGTGTGTCTGGTGGATAGAAATAAAAGATGGATTAAATGCACTGACAGACCATTTGCCATGATTGGCATCAAAGGAGAACTCTTTGAACCATACCGGGCATCTGAACACAGCTAAGAGCAATGAAACTTGCCATGGAATTTAAGATACCATACAGATATCCAAGCCAAGAGGATCTGGGTGAAGGCATCTCTGGTTTTCCACCGGCTCAGGTCTTTCATGGCCTAAGCCTGGAGCTAGGCAGACACTAAACCACCTTACAAGAATCAATACAGAAAGCTGATATACTATACTTTCTGGATAAATGCTTGAAGACCTGAGGTTTGTTTTCGGCGTTGTCACCACCCTTTTAGTCGCCTCTTACGACAAGCAGGGATACTGCGGGAGTATTCTCCATCCCCCTACCCGCAGGGGTATCTCATTATTTTTTTAAATTACTCACCTTTTCAAGCAATCATGGAGGCTACAACAATACCAGTCGTCTTCATGTGAATCACCATCACCTAAAGAGGCAGGGTTGAATTAAAACCAAGGTCGTGTTCAATGCATGTACTGCAGAATTGCAGTTGTTCGTTACTCAGCTAACTAACTAACCATATTTAACTAAGGAAAAAAGGCCCCCTTTCAATATGCTAGTAGTACGCTGGATCCAGATACTGGTTTGTTTCTAAAGGGTTTATGCTTAAAATAATACCAATAAGAGTGGCATGAATCTAATAAAGGCCACTTTTATGGCAAATACTCATGAAGTGAACAAAAATTTATGCATGAGCCTTTTTCGTGCACACTGACTATGAGGCTTGGGCAATTTATTTCATTCATCAATTTTTAGTTTATAGAAAATAAGGACACAGAATGAGTTGAGGTATTTGCCATGTGCATACAAAGATATCCAGTTACGCCCATGGTCATGGCCAGCAAATGAGGTTACGAAAAATCATTATCAAAAAACAAGTATGGTAGAAATTATTGAAACTGATATCACTGGGATTCAACATAATCTGAAAGCACTCCCATTTACAAACATTAAAAAGTTTTATCTTTTATAGGGACTCAAACATTAAAAAGTTTTACCTTTTTTAGGGACCAGGTTTTCTCACTCTTTTTTCTCTTGCAGGAGTTTGATTGGCTTAAATATGAACAGGACCCCAGACATTGCAAAGTATGACATTAAGTCAGCGACACACTTTTTTCTAATACATGAGACACAGTAGGCGTAGGGAATTCTTTGTTTCTTACTAAGCAGAGGACCTTCAAATTTTGAAAACTGAATTTAGAAAATATTTAAGAGAGATCATAGCACATATTAATAAAACAATAAGTTAGTCTATGGCACCACATCAGGCTCAGTCACTATTTACCTCCTTACCACCCAGTTTACTTACCAAATGTTTGCCAAGCTAACCCAGGAACATAGAAATGCTATATGACTGATTACATTTTTGTCACAGTAGTGAGTTAGGAATAGGCTTAAACTGGGAGAAAATAATTTATAGACACAAGAAACTTGAGTAATGTACTCTTGAATAAACAACAATTCTTCCATACAAGATGCTCATTCATGCATTGGGATCATTATTCCATGATACAAACTTCCAACCATGAACAAGGTCTCTACAACTGATAATAGGAAAAACAAGTAGATGTAATGCCTTGTTTCTGCACCACCACTATGAGGGTAAGGGGCACACTAACCTGTGTTCACAATTCAACTACCCCTTTCCTTGTTCCACATTCTCTCAGTCATGCCTAAACACATTCTCACACAGACATTCATGCACATTTGCAAACACTGGTCCTTGAAAACAATCTGTCCATGTGCCATTCTGTAAGATGGGTAAAGTCCATACATTTACCAAATCACTGATTTAGTAAAGTTGCACCTCATCCATTTTGGCCCAGAAACATTTCCACACCTATCATATTCACTTTCTAGCACCACATAAATTATTCACGATAGAATTTGAGGATTTAATGTTAATTTTTCCAGATCAGTGATTCCCTTTTCAGGCATGCAAGAGGCCTGTCTCATGGTATTACATACCAACCATGAAATACTAAGGGAATGCGGAATCACTTTCACTGGTGCTTTAATTCAAGATCACTGAAGACCCTCACCCCTTTATAAACCTTTAAATACAAACACAGCATTACATGCTGCATAAAAAAACAAGTAGTTTATGCTGCTTACACACTCCTCAAGTATTTTAATCTTGGATTAAAAACTTTAAGAACAAGAAAGAGAATGCAAACAGGGGAAGTAATGAATGCTGAGGTGAGATAGTGCAACTGTTGCCAGCATCTTCCTTCTTACTCACTACCACCAGACAACAAGGCGATAAACTCCATAATAATTAACCACGTCCACTCACAGCAAAACTTCAACGATTTCCTAGTAACCACTGACAAGAATAGTGAAATTTCCCTCCATGGATCGGTGCTCAGATGCACTCCACAGAGTAAGCACTATTCAATGCAGCAATGCACTGCACACTGCAAGCCCTCCCACACCCTTCTCCCTTCTCTAAATGGAGACAAGGGGCACCCCAGGGTGTACACTGAGCAATACCAAATGGTAACGCCAACCATATGACAACAGCTACATCACAGGGAATGTGAGAAAGCCATCATGTCACATAACAATCTAAATTTGAGCACCACTTCTGTTTTCCATCTGGCTTCAGGGTATACAACTCCGACACTCCAAAAAACACTGTATGAACAGAACAGCAATCACACACATGAATTCTGCTCCTGTGAAATACACTAACGCCCTTTGACAATATACGTGAACCACAGGGTACCACAGGAAGGGTAAATGTGAATAATGACAGATCAGCTCAAGGCTCACTGAATGCCCATCAAGACGGCCACCTCTCACTCAGAGTCCTTGGATCAAAGTTCATCGTGAGAGGCATCTTTCTGCGATGGGTCACGAGTTCGTTCCTGCTCCCCAACTGCCTCCACCAACACCCCACCCTCCTTTGGACACTCACCCTCTGATCCCCCAAGGGTCCGAGAACGTGAAGCCAGGGCACGCAGGAACTCAGATGAGGTGTGTGGCAGGGAGGAGAGTGGTTTCTCCTTAGCGGCCGCCAGTGCCACATTTTCGATGGCTGTCAGGCATAGGAGTACATCTGATGACACTAGGGGTTTTCCCCCTCCACCCTCTGCCACACCCTCTGCTGCACCACCACTGAGGGCTCGCCGTGCCGCAGCACCCACCACCGAGTCCATCTTACCATCACACTCAGCTACCACACGCTTCAGCAGCTCCCCCACTGCTGCCTCCTCAACACTGCCCTTCGCCGCTGTATCGCCCACTGGTGTCACTTCCGGCGTGCCAACCTGCAAAACAATGGGAGCGTCATGATACTCATTGGCCAAAATATCCAGCCATCCAAGGGCTTTATTCAGGAAGATCTCATCATCACTGAGAAACAGGAATGTCAAGGCTGCGACTACACATAAATACTGCTGGTTAACCCTTGAAAGAAGTTTACAAAGTCATTTTTCATTTCCTTTCTGTGATGGCTAACTTCCACCAAATTAAGCCTAACACAGATTATAGGGGTATTAGTTTCACAGATAGATAACATATATAAGACTGGCAAAGAAACAAAAATGACTGTGTGCAGTGAAACATTCTGCAAGCCTGATTTCTACCTCATACATATATTATCCACTGGTTAAATTTGGAATAATGAAAAGTACTAATATCAAGTCACACCTGAGGCACTGCTTTCTTGCGCAGGAAGTCATGCACAGATTCCTTCAGTTTCTGCAAGGTCTTGTCATGCGTGCTTTGCTCTCCATGACTTTGTTTCGGCTCCCCACCATTCCCTGGAAATTTATCAATTTTTAATCAGAACTTCAGAATATTTTTCATCATAATAATGCACCTAAATGTTAGAAATAATCATTAGCATAGCACATGTCTCACTAATAGTTAGCATTCTAATTACCTAGGTCCCACAGCAAGGTTATTTAACATTTCTGGTACCTAGCATTACAAGTAGGCAAGGATCATTTAGAGTTTTTATGGCTTAATTTAAATTTTACCATGACCTAATGTAATGCAGCTTGCAGGATTAAAGCCACTTACTCTAATGAGTACACCTCAGCCATGTATCAGGGTTGATACGCATTGCCAGTTTTGATTTTCCCTGACTTCTTCCTGACTCTCCAGACCAAAACACACAATTTTTCTCTGACTTAAAAATCATCCCGTTTGAAAACTAAAAAAATGAGAAATATTTTAAAGGAGGGCTTGGCTTCTTTAGCTAACTTCTTTTAAAGGACTAATGTGAAGCACAGGTACCATAATCCATGGACATAAAATGGAGCATAAATAAAGCGTCACTTAAAGATTTATCTTGGTAGCAAAAGTACATCAGCTCTTGAACATAAAATGATACAAAAATAAACCACAAAAAACATAGCAGCACACAGTGGGCTTGTGATCCACTCTTCAAAGAAAACAGCTCATTGAATCATGCTCTGCAAGGGGGAAAGTTCTTCATCAATGACCTGAGATTCAGTTTTTCTGCTAAAACTATCATCTTTCTTGTCTCTTGATTGTTTCATTTCATCTAAAATCATGGTGTCTACTAATATATGAAAAAGAAATTCAAGACTTTTCAAGACAAAAATTTTTGAATTCCAGACCAAAAAGTCTCACTTCTTAATGTGTCATCGTGACGGTCAATAGTTCAATGCCCAGCCCTATCTAATTTTTCACTTGGAATTGGCCATCTTATTATATCCACATTATTAAGTACAAGCACAGCACCTTATCTACTTCATTCATGATTAAACTCCTACTAGAAATTAAAATGCCGTATACTCGAAATGGACTGTACCATGACATTCACGGCTGTTTTTGAGGAATGCACGGCGGCACACCGCACAGCGGTGCAGGATCCCTAATAATTGGTATTTTGGATTAAAAAATGTTCAATTATATGAAATTTGATCTATATAGGTTTTCGAGGTCGCTGAATATGAATTTAGATTCAAAACATTTGTAAACTAATTTTTTCGCAAAAAGTTTTGCAATTTTTTTACTTAAATTAACTCTTATTTAAAACATCACGATTAATGTGAGCAAACATACATTTTCTGTCACTGAATACTAATTTGATGTTCATATTTTCACTAATTACTTTCTTTGCAAAAGTATTTGCAATATTTTTATTACTTGGATTTACACAAACTCAAAATTCTCGTTTCATTCAAAATTATAGCACAAAGGTTTTTGTGATCTCTGATCACAAATTTGATGTTAATATTTTCACAAATTAATTATTTTGCAAAACTATAAAAGTGAATTTTCAAAAAAGTTTCTTTATTTTTGAACAAGAAATTATGTAAAAAAAATAATTTTGCAAATTATATTTGCAATATATTAATGAACAGTTAAATAGCACTCGCCTTCAGTTACAAAACCCATTTTTCAGAACAAGAATAGGGGCTATACACGTTATACTAGAGAGAATTGAAGGTGAAGCTGTGCCTGCTCCTTTTCATATGATGCACTTGTTACCAATGCAAAATTTTATCTGATCTACTAGAGGAGTAGCAACAGCGATATGTCCTTAATTAAGATGGTTTTGAATGCGTCAATCAGTGCATCCAAAGTATATGCACAAAAACACTACATAGAGTTTTTCTAGACTCATAAATACCAAGTATTAGGGATCCTGCACCACTGTGCGCCGTACACGGCGGTCGGGTTCGCTCCGTCCCGTGTGAAAGGAGCCTTTGAATGAAATGATGTCCGTCGCCAGTCCAACCAAAGGCACCTCTTGAGCACACACCAGCTCGAAGGCTGACTAACCAACTCAACTCGAGCTGGCGAATGCCAAGTTCTCCAGTAAAAACAAACGATTTTGTTGCAAACTCACACATGCCGACAGATGAACTAGACTTTCTAACGGCTTTTGAACTAGCTAGCTCACCGTCAGATAAATAACAAAGGCATTCCACCGCACTAGCTGGCAAATGGCGAGTTCTCCAGTATATCATCTAGGAGCCAACGACATTCGTCAGTGGCGGCACATATGGCGTCGTCGGCGACAACGTAATATGATGAGTGAAAGTTTCTCGGGTCTTCCACCAGGTCAAAGGCTCCATCTCTGCCTACGTTTCGGAAAACGAGTCATTTTCGGAAACATCGGCAGAGATGGAGCCTTTGACCCGGTGGAAGCCCTGAGAAACTTTCACTCATCTAATCCGCTGGGAAAATACCAAAATGTATTATAATGTTTTTACTTTCCAGGGGCTGATCTCTGTTTTTTCACAAAGACGTTATGCTTGCGTATAAAAGCAACACAATTCAATGGGAAATGCTAATAACAAAATGGCAAACGGTAAGATATACTGAATGGATGAGAGAAAGAAAACATTCCAATTCCACAGTAAAGTTAATTAATCCCACCCGATTATGATGATGCGCAGCATAGAAACTTAGGAAGTGATGGTTTAAATATAATATTTATAGTGGAATTTAATCGAGCTACACCCTCAGAGGTATGGCAAAATGCAAAATGTCACAATCGTACTAGAGTACGATCTATGGATCGCCTGAATCTTTGGGAGCGTTATAATAACCGCGGTCAAGGTCATTCTTTCGAAATAGCATTCATGGGCAGGAGGGAAGTATACGATCTTCAACCTGCAACCGGCTAAGCCGATTTGTCACGCGGCGGCATGCAGGAAACGGTGCCCATGTCTAGTGCAATCGAATGACGAAAGTCACGAACTCACAAATACTGACCAGAGAGGTTTAAAATAACACCTCTTTGATAATGAAAAATAAAGAAAACGGGAAACAATATCTCATTTCATAATGCCAAGTCTGCCGTACCAATTTTTATCCTGACGATTTGCAAGCAACCATTTTTCTCGATTTTTGATTATTTTTCAGTGAATTCCCGACCTCTTCCATATTTTTTCCCGACGTTAATTAATTCCCGACTTTTTCCCAGATTCCCGACTTTTCCCGACTGGTAGACACCCTGAAAATAGAAAGTTTTTTGACCTCAGACCTCATATTCTTCCTTTTTTATTTCGTGCTACCTTCAACTCTTCATGGTACCTCTCTTGTGCACTTCTAGCTTTGGTTACCATTGACTTTGTGACCTTCAAATTTAGTATACCACCAGTGGCCTTAATTCCGTTATAAGCTTGCCTTAGGGCGATTAGAGAAGGGCCCAATAGATTTTCTACAGGGTTTATAGGGGTTTGTATTTTCATTTTCCCTGACTTTTCCAGGATTTCCAGACCATTATTAGTGATTTTCCCTGACTTTTGAGTGCCTGAAAACTCCCAAGATTTGTCATTTATAGAGATAAAAGTGGTAGTGAGGAAGCAGAGAAGTCTAATGAAATATTGTAGGTTCATTTTCATATTAATCATATGAACTTCCAGTAATAAGAGATCAACAACTTTAGGTCCACAAAATAAAAATTATGATTACTAACATTGATATGCCTTCAGAAAGGGTTTTAATAGCAGAAAAATATATGCAAAGAAGGCTAACCTGGCTTTTCCTTCAAACCTGATGTCATGTTAAAGTAGCTCTTTGAATCAATCTTGATTTTTTCTTCCTCACATCCTTCTACAAATTTGGCTAAGTGAAATCAAATTTGACTGAGAATAACTTTTTTGTCACCAGAGGGACAAAGTGAAGCATTCATGGCAAAATTGCTAGTGAATGAAAATGAGATGCGCAAACCTTTCGCCAATCTTTTCACCAAATTGTGCAGGCTATAGCCAGAAAGAACCAGAATAGGGCCCCTGGGCAGCCTCCTCCACAGCAAAGCCAGCCTGAGGCCAGTCGTCCTCTCCTTCACCCTGCCCTCCGCTCCTATGTGCAGTTTTCGATCTCTTTGCATTTTCAGGTGATAAATTCCAAAATTTGTACGTTTTGTGATTTTTCCCTGACCACATTTTAAATTCCCTGACTTTTCCAGGATTTCCATGGCCGTTTTCATTTTCCCTTTTCCAGGATTTCCAGGTTCCTATAAACCTTGTTCTATGATTATTTCCTAGTCGATAGAGAAACCTCTATAGGCATTTCCATGACTTAAAATTAGCACTTTTTGGAGGAACTTTCCCATTTGAAAACATGTTTGCAGAAGAATTTTCTGGTTTGCAAACTTATATTCACCAGATAAACAATGTCACTACAAGTGGTCAATTCAGGTTTCTGCCTCTTGAACTGTTTTAAGATATTTATCATATCCCGTGAATCACATATCTGTTTAAATTCCCTTTCAACAACATTTCATTCATGGGAGAAATCAATTTTCCTCCAGAAAATATCTGAAGAGTAATGGTCAACATTCGTTAGGCTGTTTTTGGATAAGCTACGATAATAGCTGGGTCATAGAAAGTTATTTCTTGACAATGACGATACTTTATAGGAGATTTTTCTAAAATCTTTATTGACACATTTTAGAATACCAACACAATCCTCCCTGAATTTGGTCTGGAGACACTTTCACCATCCTGATTTCAGCTTTGACAGCATGTCCCAAGTTCATGTTTTGACAAAATTAAGTCTGTTATAATTAGGTCAATTTTTCCAATGATTCTGACATCATAATACGAGGTACAGTAGAAACTCGAAAATACGAACTTTGAAATTACGAAATTTTGATTTTACGAAGCAAAATCTTCGGTCCCGACCAAAAGGGTATCTAAGTGTATGTAACAGCACGCGATATTACGAAATAACGAAGTTTTAAAATTACGAACCTCGGATCTTGGTCCCGACGTGAAAAATTTACTCGTTTATACGAATAATGATGGATCACAGTAACGTTTTCCGGCGCTCCTTGTCAGAGTTAAACATCTAATTAATCATCGTCGCCGAATACATTATGCTCTGAATGTATTACCTGAACGATATCTAATTTTTCAATGCTACAATAGTAAGGACGACTTTGAATCGTAGCTCATAAAATATGAAACCAATCTGACATCAAATGCGTTCGGCTTTGTAACCACGAGTCCACAGAGTTGCCAACGAGTAAAGAAAACGTAAATTTGTAATTTAACTAAATACACATTCTCCCACATTGCCCAGCCGCGGAAACAGGATGTAGACGCCTGAATGAAACCACCCGTCGTCTAGCCGTGACGTTCAGACGCGACAGTCGGACGTGGCCGCTGGACGCCCCAGTGAAACCAGACCTTAAGGACGACTTTGAATCGTAGGTATCATAGCTCATAAAATATGGAACCAATCGGACAAAAAATGCGTTTTGCTTTGTTACCACGAGTCCACAGAGTTGCCAACGAGTAAAAAAATGTGAAGTACTCGTGTACGGATATACTCGCCGGCGAGAGACTAATTGCTACAACCAGCATTTTCCTCTCATGATCCCTGGCATTTTTTGTTACCAGTTTTCCCAAACATAAATCCATGATGAATATTCCTGATGTAGAAATCGTTTGCTGCGCGTTTGCAATAACTATGACATGTATCGGAGATGGTGCTATGTTGTTCGAGCGGTAGATTCAGTCGTGAATATAACCCAAGGATGCTTTTTTTCTTCTCACTATTTCAGACTGATTACACTCAACCTTGCTCGACGGCATAATTATTCCGGCTGGCAATAGTTATCATCGAAGGACTCATGTTTAATTTACCGTCCTCATTGAGCGTTTTGATGTAGTCATCGAGCAAGGCTCTTCATATGCATTTCCCTTCCCTTCTTCCACCGCCAACAGCAAAGAAAATCAGAGAAAGTATGAGTTCGCATGGTTCATCGGGCCATTTAGTTTAACGCACATTAATTCTAAAGGAAGACTAGTTCTGGGCACATGCAAAATCAATGGGAAAAAACGCTCAAGCACCCATATATATATTTATATCGGAAAATGGTGTACCCTCCTCCCCTTTCACTCCAACATAGCGGTCGAAGAAATATCCTAAAAGAGAGATCACTAGGCAGTCCCCACCAGGAAAATTCACCCAGCTCTCCTTCTCCTTTGCTCCAAAACCTCGGCATACTCTCCCCCATCACCTTTCTCTCTCACTCTTGCGGCTAACCTATTCCTCCCACACTGGCTATATTTCCCCTTCAAGTGACCCTCCGTGTCCCCCCTTCCCGCTCTATGAGGAGGCACAAGCCATCCCCCTCACACCCAAGCCCCCCCCCCCCCATGCCCACCCTCCGGGATATCAGGCCCCTTCGAGTGCCCCTCCATCCCACCCCCTCAATGCTAGGCTAGCATGATATGCCCCACGCTGACTTTGCAGGCCCCCCATACCAGCTCTTGGGCCCTTTAAGAAGTTCTCTCCCCAATCTCAAGGAATCTGTGCACGCCGATGGGTCTAACTCAGCGTAAATATTGTTTTGCGGGCATGTCTTGATTCATGGTAAAAGCTCCACTCGCCAGAGTCATGTCTTCCCTCTCCGCCGACGCAGCAAATTGAGGTAAGGGAGGAGGAAGAGAAGATGCGACTATTCGGCGTAAAGCTGATGATTCATTCGAGGTTTAGTCTTCGCGCGCAGCCCTTGGCCTTGAATCCCATGTGGATCACCCTCACAACAGACGTAAGATACTACGAGACCATGGGCCTCGCAGCTGTTTTAGTGAGCGGGCGAATGGAGTAACCCCCACCCACAGCGAGGGGGAAAGAGGGAAAGAAAGCAGCTTCCAGCTTGATGCGTGGCCTGACCTGGAGCTGCAATGCTTGGACGCAAGTCTCCTTGCTTGATCGTAAGCAAAGGAAAAACGATTAGCAAAAATATCCCACATTTCAATTGAATAGTGAATGTTCAAAAGAATTCTGAGATATAATGAATGAAGAGCAGGCAGGCAGACCTAATCTGAATAGAACCACAACTGAAGCTTTCGTGTAGTAGAGTGAAAAACGAAAATTATTGATTTGTAATCGTTAGTAGCCGATGAAGTGTAAAAGGAACTATCAACCTTCACTGTTGAAGTGCGTGGCTTGTACACCCTACTTCTGAAAGGAAGTACACAGCTGGACTCTTCTATAAGCTCTTCTTTCGGCTCTATCATCTCGGAAATAACCACGCACAAATAAGCTGAATCCAAGGGAGAAAAACGATTGTTATTTCGGGAAATTAATGGGCTTAGCATTATTTATACAAAATACATAACGTGTATCCATCGCATAGCATCCGTGAGAGAATCTTATTTTCACTGTCTTAGCTTAACGTAGGTAGATACATATATTATGCCTGACGCGGAGAAAGGACCATCTTCTAACGAAATTTTATTCCTCTAATTTCAATATCGGGTGCCAATGATCACGCAAGTCGCACACTTGCTTATTGTATGCATCAATCAGTATTACTAATGATTAAACATCGCTCACGCTTCAGTTAAAGAGTTCTCCAGTTAGGAAATAATATAGAAAAATGCGCTATGAAGCTTCATAGGCTTATTCCAAACTGCACAAAAAATTGGGCAAAAGACTCTTCATTGCCTAATCATTCATTGGAAAAAAAGAACAGCAAGTTAGTTGTCGCGATGTAAATTTCCGCGGGGCTTAGATGGGAGTTTAATTCTTCCGAGTTTCGGGATTTCCATCGTGAAAAGATGGAACGATATGGTGGAAATCCCGAAAATGGGAAGAATCAACCTCCGACAAATTAGTTGCGTTAAACTGTTTGCACCTTGTGGGCATGAACACACATTGAAGTATACTTTTATGAATTATAACTTCGTAAATCATGCAAGTACATCGCGAGAGTTCACCTTAATTTAAGGAAACGACCAAGAGCTTCATCGCGATGTTTTTGAAAGATACTCGTTGATACGAAATTTGATATTACGAAGTGCCGATTTTTCCGGTCCCGTCGACTTCGTAATTTCGAGTTTCTACTGTATTAAACTGGATAAAAGGGCAGAAAGGTCCATATGTAGGAATGGTGCCAATAGATTGTTAGTTTAATAGGTAGCTAGATATGGCTCCAAAAACAAATAAGAGAAAAATTCCACATTTGGTCACATGAGTTTGTCTTCTGTCTCCTTAACTACGATTTTGAAACTGTGAGATACAATCTTAATATTGTCCCAATCGCAACCTTGAAGAAACTCCTCAACATTTTAAGTCATAATCTCCCTTCAATTACAGAAGAATTGTTCACCCACCTAATAGGGCAAAACTTCAGTGGAAATAAGTCAGATCCTGAATATGCACTGTGCTGGGCAGGTACATCCTTGAATAAATTATAATCTGCTCTCAAAAATTGCACGACCATCAAGCTAGAACCCCTGAAGCCTGTCTTAAATGCATTGTGTAGTGTGTGCAAGCCATATGAACCCATGTTCAGGAAAGGAGATTCTTCTTTGCCATTTTCTGCCTTGAAGTATGTCTCTAAATCCTTAACAAATTTCCAATTAGCGTTAGGGCTATTGATTGAGATTTGTAAAATTTGTTTGAGTTTGAGAGGTTTGGTTTGATTAATGAAGGCAGAGGCAACATCAGACGCCTTAGCATGGCCAAAAATGCAGGAGTTAAATACTGAGTGGTAACTTCATTTGCATTGGGACTCAAAAACGGAACTGCTAATTACATTTGTTTACTCAGGCTACCTTTCTTTAAACTTTCATCAAAGAAAATTACAAAAGGGCCAATTAGCTGAACTTTGTTAACCACCATTTCACTGTAATATGGCACCAGACCATGAACCAGCATGTAACCTATTTTATTTTGTTTCTAATTTCATCCCTTCACTATTCACACCTCAGCAAGCTGAAGCATAGAATCCGTAGTGCAGTCGATTGAGTCACATGCCGAATCAGTGCCGAAGGTGCATGATTTTTTCCTGACCAACAATAAAATTCCCTGACTTTTCCTGACATTCAAGATGCGTACCAACCCTGTGTATCAACATAATAAACTGGACATGATATATGATTGCAATGAAAAAAAAAACATGCATTTGTTCATTAGTAATCAAATTTCATGTCTAAATCGGTTGAATATGAAATTATCAAATTTCAGAATTCATATGAAATCATCAAATTTCAGAATTTTATGTCCTAGCCCTCGCATTTTAAGCATTAGGTTGGCAGGAGGTATCACCATCCATCTCAGCAGTTCACTCACACATACCAGCAAGGGCAGATGCACTTGAAGTGAGCGTCACGACCATCGAAGGAGAATGAGAGAGCGCCTGCAGTAGGATGGTGGCATCACTGTAGAAGAGGAACACGACAGGGATGGTCACATCGTCCTGCCCATCACCCGACATGGCAAACATGGCGGACGAAGTGGCCGACGTTCCCGGAGTGTTGTCCACCACAACCACCCCGACAGCACCCGCAGCCTGCACACGACGTGCCTGTAAAAACAATCCACCAGTTGATTTAAAATGCTTTTTGTTGTCAGGGTTATCATGTGACCATGGTATTCCCCTGATGGGGACGTAATAGCGTTGCAGTTCACAGCCTAGTGCTGCTGTAAATATTCCCTTTTACCTACATTTCCATCCTGGCGACACATTCATAATAACTCCACACCAAGCACCCTTTGTGTCCCAATTCTTGCAACTGCCCATGAAGAGACCTCATGCAGAGCCACAGTCACCACAGAGGGTAGTATCTACTCTTTATCACAAAAAAATTAGCAATTTATGGCATAATTCTCTGCTCTGAAGCAATGCTCTTTCTTCCACTACACCAAGCAGAAGTGATGCATAATGACAACATAACTTTCAAATAATGAACTTAGGTACATTTCCAAGTTCATCCCTTTAAGTTAATGAGTGAATTTTTGACTAATTCAACATGTGCGAGGAAAAATTTACAACACAGCACTAGGATCAACAATGCTAGAACGAGCACGTTTTCAAGACAAGAGATGATATCCTTCACTTGAGAGCCTTCTCACCTTTTCGATGAACATGCAGTCCCCTCTCTCCACAATGGCAATCCTACCAACTAATCTCTCTGGGTTCTCTAGATCTCCACAAACTCTCAGGGGCTCTGCAACACCCACACGTGCTGTCACCTGAGGACACAAGGAATGAAAATGATAAGGAGCCAAGAAAGGGGGCTGGATAACAATCAATTAGAAACCAATAGATGCAAAACAGATAGACAAAACAAACATATTCAAGGATTCAGCCAGAAAGGTGAAGCATTTGCTAGCCATCAAACTATCATCTCCTGCACCAGCAATACCATTGGGAACTAAACAAGTTACAGAGGAAAGCAGCATATTCTGCAACAATTTTCTATGAGCACACAGTGAGTGTCACTCGGCTATTGAAAGATTTTGCCGGGAAAACCTAGAGACAAGATGGTCGACTATGAAATTTAAGTTACTTGAAAATAAAATCACACAAAATAGAATTTGACACTGCAGGCATAAATCAGGAGAACAGACACATGTGACAAATCAAGAGAAATCAAATGTTGGACCGAGGAGTACAAGATTGTTTTTCCCACGTGCAATACAAGACTACAGTGCAAAGTATGATTCTTTCAAACAAATTACACAATATACTTCATTACTATATTTAAAAATTAAAAGTTTTTTTTTTAGATAAAAGTCAACTTCACGGCTGGTGGTAGGTGACCAGCCATGAAGCTGACTTGCAATTGCACGTATCTTACGCCAACTTAGCTGGATTTTGATCCCGAGAGTAAGCTCTTAATAACAACATTCTAATCTCTCTCTCCCTCTAAACAGTCTTGTATGGCACAAAATATACAATGGAACTTGCTCCATGCCCTGAGAATTTACTTCTGTGTATTAGTATAACTTTCTAGAATACCCAAGCTTTGTCATCCACTGCCAGTGAGTTGAATTAATCATTCTTTTTGGATATTTTAGATTAAAAATGTATTATGTATGACAAGAGATGAAAGGAAATGGCAGACACTTCACATTTCATAGTAAAGGGTGAATGGAATGGAGAACATGAATCACCCACGTTCATGAAGAGCAATCTGAGATGTAAATTTAACATTTTGTGCAAACTGTTTTTGGAAGAGTAACAGAAACAACTACCAAAAATAAGAAAAAAAAAAGAGGATGGCTTCCAGTTTATAACAAATATTAATGGGAAAATAAAAACACATGAAGGCTACGGATAGAGATGGGACTGTTGACATATAATACAGTATAAGTACACTTAATAATTAGGTATGTGGAATATTCACTTGATTATGCATCATAATTGTCGCAAGTAAGTCCACACACAAACATTTTGTAATTTCCAAATTGAATTTAATTTGATATACCCTTAATAATTTCTACCACCAGCTACACCACCATTTTGATAATAATGCCCTGACTTCTTTGTTTTCACTAAAGAAACAAAATTTTGTTTAAGATATAAAGACTCAAGTTCCCTGGCCATGAAGTTGGATCTAGGAGTGAACAGGTGACAGAAGGGGGAGAAAAACAAAAGAGTAATGAACTTATTAATTAAATGAGTTTGGCAATTTTCCACAAAAAAATCTTTACTTCGACCGGTTTCGATGTGATACATCATCATCAGGTGGAAACCGGTCGAAGTAAAGATTTTTTTGTGGAAAATTGCCAAACTCATTTAATTATGTTATTCCACCATATAACGCCTGAAACGTCTCTTTATAGAGTAATGAACATTGAGAAATCCGTACGTGCACATATGGATATGACCAGAATGTTGCAAATGTACACTTGACCACTGAGAGAAAATTTGTTTTCATTTTCTTGAAAATGTTAGAAGTCATGAGCACTAGCTTTTGTACATGCAATGTGTCATATATTACTTGCAGCTTCAAATGAGCCCTGCGAAAGCAACTTGTTGCCCTCCTTATTTCTAATTTACTTTACGTGCAAATTGTAGGGTAATAAATGGTCCCTTGACCATCCCTCGCTATTTCAAGCTTCTCGTTATATGCCATACTCATTACATGGGGCTTCCACTGTACTTGTTTATAATACACTGTGCAGGGGATCGAACTAAATGTTCTTTAGTATTGGAAAATTTTAATATTAGCTACAAATGCTCCATTCAAACATGATGCCTGTGTAGATCGATAAACAATAATTCTGCACCAGAAAGACCTAATTATCAAAGGAGATTGATAACTTTGACAGTGTAATTTCAAACCACCCACTTATAACCATCCATAGCATTTAATTCTTAAAACTGATTTATTTATTGATCCTGGGCTAGATGAGACCACATGGCCCCCTCTGCCCCTAGCCCAGGGTTCATTACGATACAGAGTTCAATAATTAATCAGTTAACAAGCAAGACCCTGGAAGGTAAACCCTGATGGTAGATCCACGGCTAATATTTTATCTAAATTAACACCTCTTCTTTAATTACTCAAAAAAGTGCAAAAGAGGAGTTTAATTTTCCCTGCTGCACACACCATTTGATATCCCTTCAGTTCCAGTCCAAAATGAGCAGGTCCTGCATTTAACACCACTTTTCCATCAGCACCAACTTTCACTGACAGCTTGGTTTGTGTGGCTGCCCAAAGGGAGTAAAACACCACAGCCTGAGGAGATGTCTCTGCCTGTGTTGACTGTGCCCTTGAGATCTCCACCATCTCCTGCATGAAGAGGATGCCCTCTTCACCATCTGCAGGGGACTGAGCCTGTATGACCCAAGAAGAGACAAGTCAACCAATAGGGCAAAATTCCCAATGGAATTTTCTTCCATGGAAGAAAATAATTATTCTTACAAGGTGGCACCTTGCAAATATGAGTTATATTTAATAAACAAACGACTACTGTCGACCAAAATATTATGTGCACTGAGTTTGAAGGGTGTTAACGAAGTAACCAAAACAGCTACAGAAAATTTAATCATACACAGTAGAACCTCAGTTATATGACCCTCGCTTATGTGATGACCTCATTTATAGTTTTTTTTTGGTCCGGTAAATAATCCCATAAGACCCCATGTATTTCCAACCTCGCTTAAGAAACTTTTCATTTATATGACACACTCAGTATAAACGGTTTTTTTTTCCAGTCCCTTGGTAGGTAAGTACTCACTTATACGACTCTTCAGTGACTGAGTGAGTTTTTGTCAACGACTATTATAAGTCTCGTATTTTCATTTATGCACCATTTCAATTATTTATTTTTTCCCCATTACCCTGGTATTGCAAAAAAGATATGTAGAACAGGGTTTATAGGAGTTTTTCCTTTTCATTTTCCCTGACTTTTCCAGGATTTCCAGACCATTATTAGTGATTTTCCCTGACTTTTGAGCGGCTGAATACACCAAGATTTCGGTTTATAGAGATAAAAAGAGTCCCTATTTTCAGTTAAATCTCTGTTCATACCTAGTGATATTCTGTTATAGAAGAAAAATAGTTGGTAAAGGAAAAACATTACCTATTATTTACAGCTGAGTTTTTAGCTGATCAATACTCCTGCATAATATAAGACACTGTCTCCGGCGTTACTCGGCGTACAAGCTGGTGCTTGTATATTGAAGATGAACTGACAATAAACCCCATTACGAAATGTACCAAGCATTAATTGAAACTAGGCCCTGCTGGTCAAGTGCCAGGAATGCTAACAATTAGACCAAGAAATTCAACTTTGGGAATAGATATTAGCATATTTCAGGATTGAAAATGCTTACTGTTTCTGTCTAGGTGTCATGAACATACATTTATTTGTAGTTGCTTGTAATGCAATAAATTATTAGGCTTCATTTGCCTGCATCTAAACATGCAACTGCATGATATCCTCGTCACTACAAAAGCTGACCTTAAGCAATGACCATAAGTGATAATCACATGTACATAAGCTATATAATCGAGGAAAAAAAAACTTTTCAGTACTTACACTGGCGATATTGTGAAGTAGTTGAACCCTTCCATCAGGCAATGACAGAACGGTGATTCCCATATCTCGGATGATTTTAGCATGCTCTTCATTACCTGCCTACAAAAGAAAATGAGAAGACATTGATGAAAAAACAAACACTTGGGCATTGCTATCCTTTATATAAAGAGGCATATAATGAGAAGGGGAAAACTTTTTCTAACCAACCAAAAAAGGTAGGCATTGGTACAGTAATTCATTGACAAGCTTTTATAAAATCCATAGGTACCATCAGAAAGATGCCTGATCTCACTGATCAAATTTGCATCATCCACGTTCCCTGTCAAGGTAGATGACATGGCTGCCATATACCCTTTAAAGAGGGTCATGTGGGTTGTATTGCCTGCCTAAACTTCAAATGGCAGTCAGCTGTTCAAGCTTACCATTGATGAACCAGAACACAAGGAGTTGACTATGCAGAGATCTTCAGCCCTATATGAGTTAGGCAACCTTGGCCCTAACAGCAAGAATCAGGTGATGTTGATGAGGGCCCACATTTTTCTTTCTGCTGTACCTATTGGTGTGGTACAGTGACTTCCAGGTAATCTCTCTCTTCATCAAGTATGTAAATTTTCATAAAATGTGTGACTGCAAGGCTTGGAAGCACTTACCTTATCGCTTTTCAAAAGGAAACTTATTTTTATAAGTCTTTCAAGACTTTTGGAAGAGCTTGACCACTCACTACTGTGAAGCATCGCAAATTAACTTCACAAAATATCTAGCACCCCTGCAAGATACTAGTCTCAGCCCACACACGTTCATATGGATAAGGTCTAGTATTTCCATCTTCCTCATTGATCTTTTTGGAAGCAAGGTTAGTCTTATTTCCCTTTGTGCAGTCTTCACACATGCATACCTGCCAAATCTTAGGGACCCTATGAGACTCCTTTGGGTACAGTGCTCAAGATGTCTTTTCAGTTTATTTTCAACTTTTAAGGAATAACTCAAATGAAATCATCTTCTGCTTTAAGTTATGATGTGGTGAAAGCTTTTTCTTAAAGTTTCCTCACAAACTGTATTCACCTGAGTCTAAGACAACCACTCACTTTAGAGTACTCATGAAAAGAACACGACAACATTTTACATTATCATTGTAATAATTACGCCTTTTACCAATATTAATTCTTACCTTCACTTTTCTTGAAAATAACCACCTGAGTATGAAATTGGAAACCAATACAAATACAACCATTAAGTTTAAAAACATTCAGTGCAGGAAAAAACTAGGGTCGGGGAAGGGATTCGAAGATTCGGTCGAATCCTATCAAATCCATGGTTAAAAGATTCGATCGAATCAATGGATTAAAGATTTGAATACTAGTCGTGCGGATTCTATGTACCAGTGGCGGAGAACTACAGTTTGCCCTCGACTATGTGGATCCAATTTACATGGATCCGGAGTTACGGGGATCTTCAGTTAGGCCGGAGACATGCTTGCATTTCTCTGTGTTTCTGTTGCCGCGACAGATTTAACCGCGTGACAACCCGTGACTCATTGCCTAGTGCGCAAGAATTGGTGCCAAACTATGGGTATTCAGGACAGCAACTCTAGTTTAAGGCATTACATAGTCTGATAAGTGATATTTGATCATCGTGACGGTAAAAAGATTGATGTGATCAGGCATCGTCTTTTTTCAGTGTAGTTTGACCTTCCCGAAAAGTCGACGCATAGTTAATTATCTACTCCATAGATGACACCTGTTGTCCATTACAGCAAAAAAAGAAGTTTTGGGAGATTATACTTATTTTAGATTTAAATATCCAGTGAAATAAAGATTGATTTGTGTTACTCTAGGTTTTGTTGTATTATTTGAAATGGTTTCTCAAAAGATGGCATTTTCTGTAATCCTCACCGATTGCCGCCGTGAAAGCAGCACTGCTAATGGTTCAAAAATGGATAGGTAGGCGTCTCGACTTAGGCGGATTTCTACTTCTTTTTGTACTGTAATTGACAACAGCCATCATCTATGGAGTAGATAATTAACTATGCATCGACTTACGCAGGAAGGTCAAACTTCGCCAAAAATGACATTGATGCCTGATCACGTAAGACTTTTTCACCATCACGATGATCAAATATCACCTATCAAACTATGTAATGTTTTAAACTAGAGTTGCGATTCCGAACACCCGTAGTTTGGCATCAACTCTTGCACGCTAGGCAATGCGTCACGGGTCGTCACAAAGTTGAATCTGCCACGGCAACAGAAACGCGGAGAAACGCAAGCATGTCACCGGCCTAACTGAACATCCAGGTAACTCCAAATCCTGTGTCATTCAGATTCGCACAAGTGGCGCAAACGCTAAATATCCCTTCTTAAACACGTATTTCAGTAAATAAAATTTGTAAATATATTTTAATTCCATCAGTAAACACAGTAATAAACAAGCTGTAATTTGATATACTTTACTTTAAAATCGCAATAGCCATCTTGGAGATATTGGTCTTCAAACTGGCGGGTGATGGAAATTTTGCACTTGAAAAAATGAGGGAGGGGGACTATATTCGGAGGAATACGGTACCTCATAGGAGACCTGCCTTTTCCATTCTTTCTGCTCCCTTTTCTCTCAATGATTGTCTTCAATGACATATATGCACTAGGTACCATTAAAGACAGAGGGATACTGAAGGAAGGGTTTTGTGATGGAGAGATGGAAAGTGAAAAGGCATTTCTGAGAGTTCAAAGAACAACAGGAAATATCCTGATCTGAAGAGACAATTGAGGGAAGGTGTAGCTAAGCAAATGCAATGCAAGATAGTATGGATATAATCAACATGTACCCTAATGAGTAGATAACTATCAATTACCTCATCACAAAATTTATCCATGCAAGTGGAATGGGGTAAAACCCAGCAATGAGCTCTTACCTGATACTCTGAAGCCCGCAACTTGCGTCGTGTACTGCTCTTGGGGCAAATGCCATCCACAAGATTCCGCAGTGGCCTCCGCACAGACTCCGGGAAGAGGTGGAGAGTGTTTGGGCATGAACGAGCATTCTCCACATCCTCATCCCATCCCGAGTATGTGTCGCCTGTCGTTGCTCCCCTTGGACGGTCTCTGCGCTCACCCATTGACTGGAAATAAAACAAAACAGGTGTCCTTAGGTCAAAGGAGGAGATTAAATTCCTACAGCATACCAACCATTGTAGTGGGTTGACGAGAGATGAGAGTCAGGTAAGGAACACTGATTACGAAAAAAACAACTGTGATAAGGACAGTGATGAATTGATGAAAAACACTCAGAATGAGACCATTCGAGTTTAGGTTCTGAGGGATAATGCTAGGAGACACTTGACCAACCAGATTACCACATTAATTATAATCACCCGTCATCAATCCTACGCTTGGCTGAATGTAACACTACCCGTTTCATCAATAACCTTAACTCTTCATAAAACATTATTTTACCTTTTTGTATATACTGGCTCCATAATATGAAATAATGAAAAGTAATTTAGTTCTTCCACATAAAATTTATTTCAAACCACCTGTGTTCCATTGTAAAATAACAGCATCTGAAATATTGAACAGGTATAACACACAACCATCATGTGAAAAATTTCATTCACCTGATGACATTGTATCACAACAAAACCTAAGCCATGGGAAATGAATTCACATGAAAATGCCAACTAACTGATTCTTATTTCAAAATAATGCAGGTACACAAAACTAAGCCTAAAAACATTAAAATGGCTACATAGTATCCATTAGATTTTCTAGCTCATAATTTCTCAAATTCACTCTCCCTCTGACAATTTTCATGAGATCATAATGTCTCTAAACATGGCGGATAAATAGAGGTCCAGGAAAATAGTTACATAAAAATTCAAAATTGGTTTTAAGGATTTCAAATTAGTGTAATATCGTTTTATGATTTTTTTCTTTTTCTGGTACAAATAAGATCAGTTTACAAGACAACAGAATACAGTTGTCCCCTATTTATTATTCTGCGTATCTTTTCCTCGATTTCTTGTTTTCATCATCCTCAAGACAAGAACTCAGGCCAAAGAGCATGTTCGATTTAAAATAAACTCAAAAGCAGATTCTCAGCAGATCACAGCATTTCATGTGCTTCCAGTCTTGTCTTCCCTGTGGATGTTAGTGTTTATGCCTAACCTCCTAAAGGAGGATGCTCCACACACCAGTGTTTCAAAAATTTCCAACTTGGAACTTTGTTATGAATTTTGATGTATAAACACAGTCTTTCATGCAAGCATCCCCAACATTGCATAATTAATCATGATGCTTTGCCACACGAGCTGTGCCCAAGAACTTGAGAACTACCATACTGTGCATGGATTACGCAATCGATACTCTGCATAAGCTATTTAGCTGGGTGCAGGACTCCCATTGGGTTGGTGATCTTCAGAGGGACAATAGAAGCACGAGAGGTTAAGGAAGGGTGAAAAGGAAGAAATGAAAGATAAGAACCTAACTTTTCTCTTTCACACCCCCACAATCCCACTAATCCATTGGTGCACTCTCTTCCTGGCTAATCACAATCATCCTGGCCTGGCTTCGGCTCTCCCCACTCACTGCCGTCATAGCACCCATCATAGTTATATTGTTAATGCTGAGAGACTGTTTGTTCTGAACATTGGAAAGGATTGGTCAAGGATTGTTTTCCAGCACAGTTTTTGGTCTTGAATGAAGCTCCATACTGAAAATGCTATTTATTCCATCAATCATCCATAATTTCCCAAATATTCATTTTACTCTATTGATCGTTGGCAAATAGCGGTCCAAAAGTAGCATTTCCTGGATTGGTAGTTAAAAAAAAGAAATGAATTACATATTTATATTGTATTATATACCTTGCCTCAGCAGTCAGCTTCGTGCCCATGATGGCATCATCCCCAGACTTCACTTTGTTGCAAGGATGACGATGGTGACTAGAAATGGTGTGATTTGTGGTTTTCTAATGATAAATGTGTTGAATTTCATATCTTTGCACACAGTTCGATCGCTAATTATACATGCACATCTGAAATCATTCCACAACATGGCTGACCATAATTGTGGAAGAGACATGGAAAATAGGAAAGGGATATTTTTTGCAATGTTCCTAAAAAAGAAACTATACGAAGTTCGATATTACAAACCTCCAATTTTATGGACCTATGAACTTCATAATGAGAGCTCACTCTCTTCACAATACTTGGAGGACCACTTAAATCTAAAAAAGCTCTTAGTTCTGGAACATCTCTTGTTGCCTCTCTTAGGTCAAATGGGCATGAGTGTGATGTTTCATCTCCTTACTCATTCCAGTGAAGTGTTTCATCACCGCAAAACACCCACCACGTGAGCATCTAATCATAACCAGGGATTGGACGGGTAAATGAGTTTGGAATGGAAAGACTTACATCTACAAAAGTAAAGTTGGAGAGGCGGGCAAGTGACAAGGGAAGCAGGTGGGCTTCCGTGGTAAAGAGGAACTCATCCAAATCCAGGATCAAATCATTTGGGTCAGCAAAGAGTAGATAGAGATACTTGAACGTTTCTGCCAGCACAAAGGAATCCATTCTAGAAAGATAAGCAGAGTGAAATAAGCAAACCATGGATGAAAATATGTATCAGTTGCACAAATACTAATATGTAGTACCTATTCAGGCCAGTGGCATGATCCTTAGGAAAACAATTTAATTGTGCCACAGTGCAAAAAAGGTTGGTATGCACTGCTTCATTAAGTTCAGCGAATACATAGATACATACATCTGGCTTGATACACAGATTACAGTAGGCTTCTATAGTATCTAGAAACAAAAAGTTTACTCTTAATTTCCTATATATAGCTACAGCAATCTTCATTTTAATTACAATAGTATTTTCTCCATCACAGACTCAAAAGTGGCCAGCAGGGTACAATGTAGATTTTGAATCCAAGCAAAACTTCTCTCCAATTCCTACTTATCAGCAAGTAAATATTCACAGCTTTAAAACTAGATGCTTCCCCCTATTCCCCTAATTCCATTCCCAATTCACATACTCTAAATATCATACATCTTTCCACAATATTTCTTATACGCCAAAAGAAAAAATTTACAAAACATAAATACTTTACAAAAGAAGTTAGTGCTGACTTATAGTAAAGAAATAACCATTAATAAAAATGGATACAACAAAACAATGTTTTGGCAAGGAAGACAAAGGCAGTAAAGTTGTTGAATTATTCAACGAAGATGACTTAAGTGCTTATTCTAATAATATAGAAAGTAGCCAAATATTATCAAATTTATAGTGAAAACTGGGAAGAAGCAGAGTAGGTAGATGCAGCAGGGACTACGGGATACTTGAGACTAATGAAGAAGAAGGAAAAGAATAGATATTTTAGATAAGGTGAACATAGATAGGAATATGCATATCAGAGGAGAGAAAAATGTATGAGTAATGCGGAAAATACAATGTAAGGAAGAATGGGAATACTTTATCAAAACCTACCCTAGCCAGCAAAAAACCGACGACAATGTGAACTCTTAAATTCTAAGAAAACATAACATCCACATCCAAGTTGGGATTCAAATCCACAATCTTTGACTTGCCTGCCCTGCACCTTATTGACCTGTTGCAAGGCTGGTACGAGATTTAATTTTAGTGTTTGCAAAAACTAAGAGGATCCCCTAACATTATGGGGATGCATGCAATCAACGTTAACAGAATATATTCCATAGTTCACGAGGCAATCTCAACAGGGTTGAAACGGGTTTGATGGGAATAATGATGCTCAATCCCTCAACTGTATTTCTGCCTTAAGCCTGAAAAGCATAGGAATGCTACGCATGTGCCTTTAACTAGGAAATGAGCCACAGTTTGGGTGCTTCTTCCCCAACCAAAAACATAATCATGCACACTACAAGACGATGATCAATTAATCTTTCTATGGCAAGGTTCTGAACACAATCTGAGCTCCAGAGGCAACTTCCCCTTAGTTCTTTCTGACAGAGGGCAACAATCTTACCAACACCAAAGATTCTCTCACCTGTCCTCATGCACACCTGTCCTCACATCCTTCACAGCTGCATACCCACAAGGAACTCTAGCATACTTTTGAAGACTGCGCAGAACATTGCGCCCAACTTCCAAATAGTATGGGTCCCCGGTGGCTCGGTAGAGGAAATAAGTGGATTCTAGGAACTCTGGCCTCAAAGGGTGTTGCCCCCAGTGCACCTGTGAACCAAAATGGTTTTCCATTTATTCAGTGGATGCAAAAGGGACTACATGTGACATATCTCATTTCTTCACTTATTTAATGAACTCTTTTACTCAAATATCCACTCTACAATCAGCCTGCACCTCATGAGATATAATAGAGCATAATTCCATTAATCAAATTTTAGCTGCACTTGGAAGCATTCACCTACATACTTTCACCACAAACTGCATTGTGGCTGTGAGCTTGGAGCAATCACCATCATTCATTTTTTACTGAGATTATTAACTCTTAATACAGTTGCTATTTTTGAAATATAATGTCCCTATTTCATTCCCACACACTGTTAAGATTATAATATGTTAATCAACATCCTGTCTTACACTTGGAATTAATCCCCAATAAGCAATCTCTCTATAAATATTGACTCAGTGATGGGAAAAAATACAGAAAAACCTCGTATTTACATTATCGGAATTTACGTTTTCCCACAATTTACAATGTTTTTATCGAGTCCCATCCCATTTATATATCTCCATAGAGCCCTGTATTTATACCATGACCTTTCCGTTTTCCCACTGTTTGTGTTTGATGCGGGTAAGAATGTGATAGATCAAAAAACAATATCCCCTTCTATGACATTTAGCCATACGTACGGTCTATGTAAAACACTGTTTTTCCTAGTTTCGGCATATAAAGAGAACAAGAGAGAGAGCAGCAATGTGCTCCGTTTTACAGAATAATTTGAACTTAGCAGGGAAGTACACAGTGCCACTAGTGACGTGAAAGATGAAATATCATCGCGATAGACACTCGCTATCCTTTTGCTGGGAAAAGATTCCTACTATGAAATGAATTTGTATAGGACGCAATTTATAATTTAGGAACACCTGTGGGAGTATATTTAAGCTGTACCAAAGTTAATATTGTGAAAAATGAAAATGAAGTTTTACCCAGACATCATGAAATGTTAAAAATACATTAACTGAACTGGATTGGCGCTGCATTGATTCAACAGTTTTAATACAAGTTACTACAAAACAAAACTTATTGAAACTAGTTTCATCGTATGAAAATAGGATTAAATAGATAAAATTATTTTTTTTTAATTTTTTTGCCGTTGGATAATTGCTTGGCGCTGGCCGACTAGCAAGGTAGCTCATATTCATAGAGAATATTGATTCTCATGTGTTGTTTATGTTATCCTTAATAACTCCGGAAAATAAATTTTATTTTACTTGGAAATGGGAAATGGATGCGAATTACAATATTTTCAGGTGACTCAAGGGTTTTCAGGTTTCTTCCGCATTGGTTCATCCCTCTGGACAACAGTTTCATCAGCATTCTAGACACCAACTTCAGGTCCGAAGATTGCATCCCTTCAAATTTCCTATACTTTGGACCTGAAGATTATTGTGGTTCAAACAAAACGAGTTTTTAACTTGGGAATAGCATTAGTACTCAAAGTTGTAGTTTGGTATCCTAAATATAGAAAAAATAATAAAAAAATTCTAAGTTGACATCATCAGTTTGCGTAATTGGCTTAAAGTTTGAAAAAAATTGTCAAAAACTGAAATTTCGGATAAATAATACAGTAAAACCTCCCGTTAGCGAACTCCCTTACAACGAGCACCTCCGATTAACGAGCAAATGGAGTTGGTCCCGTCAAGCTGCCATCAAAAAACACGCATTTTGACTCCCTTACAACGAACTCCCATCAACGAGAACCTCCCGACAACGAGGTGAAGAGCCAGTCCTGGGAGCACTGGTTGACCTCTTTAGGTAGATTTTTTTCTCATCGAACGCCATTTTTTTTCAGAAGTACATGAGCTGTCATTTACTCTTGAAACCCGTGTTTGCAGTTTTCCTAATTGTTCGTTAAAAATCAGGTGCCTGTCTTTCGTGGAATTTTATGCATCAACATGATCGTTTTTTGCAAATTTTCGTGACATGACCAAGTAAGTCTTGAACCAGTACGCATATCATGCTGTGTTATACTGTTGCTTTTTTCTAGGTTTGCTGCAAATAGCGTAGTGACAAAGACTGGATTAGCGTTGCCACGGGAGGTTGGACGTATTGCAAGCGTTTGCTGCACACAGAACGTCTGCAATCGAAAAAAATGTAATGCGGAGTATTTTTAGGTAGTTGTATGGCAAATGGATATGCTGCGAAGAAGCCTGACATAGATATGTTGAGCTAAATATCGTATGCTTGCATCAATTGACAACTTACGAGTTCATATAGGTGACTTCAAAGCTCGCCTAAATTGGCTATTGTGCATATAAGAGTGTCACGGGGGAAAATTATGTTCCTGGCGTCTCTGCATGCATTAATTGTGATTCATTGAACTTACAGTAGAAGAAAGAAGGTGGAACTTGGGCACCACAAAACACTCTGGGGTTGAGGCATCAGTAGATCCCGATTAGAGAGAAATTATAGGCAAAAGTTTCCAAAGTTGATTGGGCAATACGAACTCAAAGACATATTTAATGCTGATATAGCACGATTTTTCAACAATAGAGATTTATTATGCTATTTTATACCAACAGCGATGTTTCAGTGAAATAACCTCCGCTTTTAATTGGAAAATCCAACAAAACTTTAAAAACTTTAAAAAATGTACAACTACCATGTCCCTACAAACAGAAATTCTTGGATGACCGCTGATATATTTTGGGAATTGAAGTTGGAATCATTGGAGTTGAAGCTTGAATGGGAGGTCAAAAAAGAAAATTCTGTTGTTTGTTGATCGCTGCACGGACCACAAATCGGAGGCTATAATGTAAGAAATGTGATGGTGGTTTTCTTCCCGCTTAACTGCACAAGTCGGCTGCAGCAGACCAGGGAGTCATATCCCACGTAAAGAGGGTGTGCCGACGACAATTGGCGCAGTATTAACTTAGAAGGATGTAGAGTACCAGCAACCCAACTCTTCTCAGATGGAACATTCTCCAGGCTATGCAGTGTCTGTGGCTTTGTTGGGATGCCGTTCTGCTCACTACAATGAGACATTACTTCGCTAGGGCAGGGTTTAATTACATTGAATCTCATTGTGAAGTGAAAGCAAGCCAGGGGGATGGAGATTGGGAGGAACTGATGGGCAAGCTAAGCATTCAAGACATTTCATTTGATGACATCATTAATATCGACAAAGGTGTAGTGCCATGCTCTGATAAAAGTGAGGCGAGTGAAAAAGAGAATGGAGAGCAAAGAGGAAAATGAAGATCTGGAGAGGGAGTTTGTGAAACACAAGTCCCGAGAAGTCATTCCAGCACTGGACACGACTGAGAAATTCTTGCTAACTGCTGAAGAATGTAACAAGGATGCTATTAGACCATTCCGGGAAGTGGAGAATGGTGTTCTTCGTGAGAGAAGGAATAGTTTAAAGCTGGCGACCATTGACTCTTCCTTCAAATAATTTTTGAGCATAATAATACAAATGCAAATATCAAAAGATTTTTTCAAGTAACTCGTTCGAATTTTTTGACTCTATTGAGTCTAATTCACTGGACTGCTATGGAAGAAAATGCCAATTTAAGATATATGTGTAAGCTCAAAGTTTCCAAGAAGTATACTGATAACATAAAGAACAAACCAAAGGACGGCGAGAACCTTAACGGCATTGCCCACAGAAATAGCACAATCGCAAAAGTACCTACTATAGAGAAAAAAATCATTCGCCTTGACCAGGACTCGAGCCCGGATAACCTGATTTCCGGTCAGGCGCTTTAATTAGGGTACCGCAGTTTTCGCAGTTTACTGCAGTAAACAGTTTACCCTCTGGAGAAGTTTTAGAAGTCTTAAAGGAATAAAATGTACTCTAACTGCTTGACAATTATTTTCCTCTTCTATAATAAGTAGTTACTTGCAATATAATTCTTCATAAAGTAGTTCAAGAAACTACTACATACATTTATGATGTCACTAGCGAATACCGTGTAAAACCCATGCTAATTTTGCTCGATTACTCCTACTTCCTGCTTATGACACGAAAAGCCCCTGGTAAAATATGGAGGTATGCAACCCGCCACACCTTCCAATTAACGAACTCCCCACTAACGAGCAATGGAAAATTTGGGTCCCTTGAATTTCGTTAACGGGAGGTTTTACTGTATTTTTAAATTTTGTTTTTCTTTTATGCAACAGCCATAAAATGGCAGTTTATAGCATGGTTTCAGCTCCAAAAAATATGATAATTCTTACATACCACCTTTAGTTCTCGCATACGCCCTAAAGTTGGTTAAAATACCTAAAAATTGAGATTTTATTATGCACTGAACATGTCTTAATTACATCTGAAAATTGCAATGGATCATATAGTTAAGCTTTTGTTTATATTATACGATACATAAAATTTTACTGAAGGCCAAATTTGTTAAAATATAACCTAACCCATAACTGCAGTATTATAAATAAAACTGTAAATCTATGATAATATATCACTACTAGAACTACGTGGATTTTAGAGAAGTGGCATTTTTCTTGTTTATCCTCATAGTGGTATGCAGTATTTTAAGCTTGTACAACTTTCCAGATATATTATACATATGTTGTGCAGCTCTTAGCTAGTTTCTAACCAATTGCAACTACCGAGATTTCACCATGTGGATGTGGCTGCACATCAAGTTCCCTGCCCATCCAATCATCGAACTGTAGGGGTGTGTTATTTACAATATTTACAGTTCTTAGTAGATAATCTCAATACCCAACAAGTCAACCAATTAGTGCATATTTTTTAAGATTATTCAAAAATCTTAGGCATTGTTTTAAATTGACTTTTATAGTCACATGAAGGCATAATTGACCTTGAGAGCAAAGTTGCCCTTATGAAACCATCTCTGTTCTCTTCTCCACTTTAGTAGAAGATTATATTACAAGCTTTACGACTCTTTCATCGCTTTGTGAGTGGCAAGGAAAGTTCATAGGCTCGAACTTGGGTAAAACAGCAGAATGGAGAAGTTCTTCAAGCATATCCATTTACACACTGTTGATTATTGGAGGAGATGAAGGTTTGCACTTGGACCAATCAATCAGTTTAGTATAATCTGAAGCAGCAAAATTGATGTCTGGTGGTACAAAAGTTTGCACCGATTTCTCTTTTGGTTCTTGCTTTTTTTGCTTTTAGCAGTCTCGGAAAGGCTAGTTTCCGTACATGGACTCCCTCATCTACTATAATTGCTATTAACATATTTTCTGGGTGACAAAAAAAGCATTCCTCTCAATCACAGGATCAACTATTTTTGTACACTGCCGGGCAGCTGTTGTGTCGTCTGAATGACTTTGAAAATGTGAACTGGTCCATACTTCACCGAGTAATGTCTTTTAATTTCAAACCATACTGGTACGTATATCTTCATTATGTAGGTGGCCAGTATCTTAAATTCATTAGAAGGTTTCATTTTGGAAATGTAGAGTCTTAAGCAAGTCAACCACTTAGAATGACTAAGTGGACCTGGATCTTTCACAGTGAGATCTCACACACACTTTCCTGTCTTGACTGCTCGATAAATATCAAGTAAGTACTGTTGGTCCTTCCTTAGGTCAGTTTTTGTCACTTTGGTGCCTTCACTATTAATCATTTCAAAATTAGCAACTGGGAGTTTTTCACAGCCTGACAACTGTTAGCTAATTTTTTCTGAGAAACTTGTGGGTCCTTTGGTCTCACCATCGACACTTTCAAACAAATGCTTAAGGCGTTATGGTACCCTCGGCCGCGGGCAGTTTTGGGCGACCGTTTCCGGCCTTTTTTCGCGCTGTCCGTGTTTATATATCACTCAACTACGGGATAACTATTGAAGATAGAGACTTACGGTTTTCTTTATTTGATTCAGGAGATATCATTCCACATAACGATTGGAAAGAAAAAATTTTATTTCTCCAGGTTAGCGAGAAAATCAAGCTGAACTTTGGCTTATTAAAACTTGCTTCGAAGACAGAAATTAAAAAATCGGAAAAAATCAAAAAATGGCGACGTCATTCCTCTACAAGTACCTTTAAGCACATAGGTCAGAATTAGTTTCCTAAGCCGCTATCATCAAAGCCGTGGACCCCTGCACGCCGAAAATCTTAATTTTTCCAGTGTCTATTGTGGCGTGCTAGGCCGTTATGAATTTTATCCTCCCAAGCGCTGACTCTGCGGCAACGCGGCATAAGGGGGAGGGGAAGTTGGTCGTCCCCTCGCCGATTTCGTCATCCGCTCAAGGTCTTCTGCTGCCTTGGTTCTTCAACTGTTTCTAGGAATTCGTGAGGATCCTTTTGGACGCGCATTCGCATTGGAAATAAGCTAACAGGGTGTCTCGGGGTGGCCTAGTGGATAGGGCACTGGGCTACCGACCGGAGTGTTTCGGGTTCAAGTGGCTTTCTGCACGCCCCAGCCTAAAATCCTCGTTATTTGATTTTCTACGAGTCAGAACTTCGTAGGAAATCGCAAGTGGCCCAGGGAAAGTAAGTGGACCCCCTACCCTGAATGTGTGAATTTCACACGCCAATGGCTTAGTACGGGGTGAGCTCTACTCTCACCTATCAAAGACCAACCTTCGGGTTGAACACCGGGAATTAGAGGGGAATTTTGGGTACATATCTACATCTACATAATACCCTGCAAGCCACCATAAAGGTGTGTGGCAGGGGGTGAACTCTCACCAAACATGCACTACATTTCATGCATAAAAAAAGGATCAGTACTTTAATAGGTACTGTTCAAAACTACGCTATTTAAAAAAGATAAAAATAGCAAAACATGCATGCAAAAACATGCCGTTAGTTGGGTTAGTTATAGTCCTTATACCAACATGCAGCTACCAATGTTATCCATTGCTACACTCGTACTGGATATATTTACCGTTATTTATATCCCTAATAGTAATATCTAGAATTTCGAAGAATTTTCGGAAATTTTCTTATCTGAAAGGGAATAATTATTTTTGAAACATATAGTGAGAATTCAGTCATGATTTATCGAAATCCGTTTACACTCGCTTAAGAACAAGAAATTACGCATTTTTATGGTAATTTTGTCCAGTTTTCGTACTGCAACATTACAGTACAGAGAGTAAAGTGGTTGCGTCAATACGATAAGATATATCGGTACGGGAAATTAAATACATTTCACCGCCCAAGACCCTTATTATTTCATTGCCATCATTACTCTGGTTTTTTACAGCTTCGTCGGACGCTAGCCACCGTGTCTCAAGATTTCCATCGATAATTTATGAAAGCACTATTATAATGTGGTATTCACTCACTCGTATTGCTTATTTAGTACTTCTCAATGCGAAATTGAAATGCAAATTAGGTTTCCTTTTACCGTCTTAGCAACGAGCGGAAACTAAAAGGATTCCTTGACTACAATTTTTCTGTGTTTTTTTAGCCTCAGATGTAGGCTCAGACGTTAAAGACTTTTCAACTCTATTTTCCAAGCGCATGCACTATTCTCACCTGTTAATTGGATTAACTTCATAGGCGTTGAAATGGGAATATGTTACTCCAAATATGGACATTGCATCACACATTTCCGCGTAACGCTAGTAAAAACACAACGCAGAAGGTACTTGAACCCGGAATATTTTGGTTTCTTGGCCGATACGTTCTTTACCCTGCTTCAACGGCCGGTTCTTATTGATTGTTACAACTTGTAATCTGCTGTAAAATTAACGCAGCATCATACTGTCGGAGCGTTATTCAAAATTTATAGCGGGGTGTGACTGATGTGTATATTTCATCCTCTATTGTAGTAAGTATTCGTGCACAACGGCTAATTAAACATTGTGGAAACCCTGTAACGTCGGGAGATACGTTTTGCGGTAAAATTAAGCCGCAGGTAATAACCACTGTACTTATGTTTGAGTCACTTGCTCGATTACATAGGTCGTGTCGGCTTATTTGATAACCCTTAACTGTTGTCAACAATCATTATATAACGAAAAAATCTCTGGGCATTTAAAAATATGATTAAAAATGAGATAAATCAATGATAGTGGCAAGTCATCCCGAATTCCGTCACATTTTCACGATCGAAAAATTAGGGGCAGAATCACGTATCCTCTCATGGTGTGGGTAACGTTATCGCAAATTGCACGAATTCATTTTGAAGCGGATTTAGCGCAGTCATCACAGAAACGGTCCAAATGTTATTCCAATTCAGAATGGTTATTTAAAACGTATGATAATTTATAGCAATGAAGGATTGGTAACACTAACGTAATTACTACCGGCAGAGTTTATTAAATGATATTATTATACATGTAAATTAAGAAACAAATTATTAGGTTAATTTGTTGGGCTTATCCTCAATCACCATGGTTTGCGAACGACAAATAGATCAAGGATGTTGTGCACAAAACAGTGGAACGAGATATACGGGATGTAATTGAAGCGCTTCGCATCTTCATCTGCATACATCTTTCACGGAAGTGACTGAATCAGCGTTTCGCAGTATTTCGACCAGCATATTGCAGTTTCTGTTTCGATTCTCACAAACCGTGCCTATATGCTGAAGGTATGGTCAAAACTGACAGAGGGCACTAATTCGAATACTGGTTTGAATGACGCGCTTCCTTGACTGCGCATAGCTGTGCAAGACGTAACTTTGAAGTTTTTACTGGCATTAATGAACTATAAAATGTACGGATATCATTTTTCAAGTTTTTTCTCTTGAAGAATATGAAAGCTAATTCTGGAAGCAAATTATTGTAACTTTCCATTGTTCTAGTGCGCATCCGTACACCAGATCGAATGATAAAACACTATTGCACATAAAAAATAAAGATAACGCGATTTCCTTCATGATGGAGTTCCGTGAACGACGCTAGACATCTTATCTATGCAATTTACGAACTCTAGAAAAACAAAGTTCTTAATTTCAGAAAACGCACTGAATTACAAGGTGTATTCGAAAAGTAAGGACCGTTTCCTTATATTCAAATGTTGGCAGCTTAGAACAAAGTTGTTTGAATGCTACGCCATCTATTGATAGTTTATGAGTTCACTGAAGTCATTATGTTGATATAGTATTCGTTTGACTATCCCTGAAAACAAGTAACAATGGCTTCGAGTAGTAGTATTTTTTGGGTGAGTCGACAGCTTTGGTCACTTGCAAATGGCTTCGAAAATCGTTACTCCCGCCAGTTGCGAAGAGCGTCCTGTAATTCGATTTTTGCGCGCAAAAGGATCTACAGCTACTCTTATTCATCAGGAGTTGTGCCTATTCATGGGATTACAGAAATAAGAGAAGAATTGGATAGACAATAGTGTCGAGACTATAAAAGTGGCCGCACATATGTGCATAATGAGGAGTGGAGTGGCCGGCCCAGTATCCAAACCAATAATATCTCAAGAAGAGGACCAAAAACTGTGATCTCATCGACGATTGATGATTAGTGCTCTGGATGATAAAGTTACTCTATTGGACGCACCAATATTTGAACAATGGTCACGGAGACGTTCCATCCTATATCGACGGCTCGGTAAACTGTCGTCCGGGAGAGTCCACTACTATGAAATGGCGCGTCCTCACTCCGCTGTCCATACCAGAGGTAAGATTCAGGATTTCCGTTGTAAACTTTTCGATCACCCACCTTACAGTCCCTATACCTACTATTACCTCTTCTTGCACCTGAAGCAAGGATTAGTGGAAGATTTGAAGATCTCTAGACTGCCGTTTTCACCCAGCTCAATTCTCAGGCGGAGAACTTCTATACATCCTTTTTATTAGAGATAGGTCGAATAGCATTTTTCTTGAATTCGAGGTTCGAATTAGAATATCTAATATTTTTATGAATATTGTACTCGAATTTCATGGGCGTTTTTCCACCAATTTTAAATACAAACGACGATTCAAATAAAAAATAGCGTAGTACTACTATTTTTTAGACCCTATTTACAAAAGTTACAAAAAACTAAATTGTAAAATTAGCTGAACAGAATGTATTAAAATTACGAAGTATTGAAGGTTCTAAAAAGAAACAATGCTCTTGACAATATATTCACACATATTTATAGTTGGTCACAAATCTGCTGGAGCACAGCCATAAAAATAATTCAATCAATGTTAAAATATCACCAACTCTAATAAAAATATTGCATTATTTATCCTGCTTTATAAGAATGAACAATTTTTTATTGGCACTTCAAAAGTAACTTGGCACTTTTCAAATAAAGTACTACTATAATATAAATTTCTCTTTGCAAATAAGGTATGTACTAACTTCTAAAAACACAAATTTCACTCCGCAAATAAGGTATGTACTAACTTCTGAAAACAGAAATTGCACTTCGCTAATTAGGGACTAATAAAAACACTCATTGCCTTTGACAATAAGGTACTTAAAATACGAACAACATTATTTTAAGTTTAAGTTTTGTTAAAAAAAAATAACATTTTCACTGTGTCTGGGTCCCGTCTATTTCTTTTTTTATCGCAGATTATCCCAGCTGTGCTATCATTTCGGCTATTACCCTTGTTATTTTTTCTTGCCTCTTGTCCTCTGGTTTGAACTTCCCCTTCTTATCCATGAAACTCGGCAAGGATAACTGTCTTCTAGGATGATGATGTTTTTTAATTTTCCCTGGCGGAGATTCTGCTTCACCAGATTCACTTGCTGACGACGATGGCAAAGAGCACTGAGTAGATGACATAACTTCAGAATTGCTGTCATCATGGGTCTCAGGGTAGCCTTTGTCAATCAGCTGCATAATGTCATCTTTGTGCCTTTTCAAATGGTGTTTTAAACCTGAAGTAGTACGCGACGCACCACGCGATATACTCGCACTGCAAAAATTGCAAACTGCTAATTTCTCGTCGAGATCACAAATGTGAAAATGTTGCCACACTTCGATGGTCATTCTAACTTAATAAGTTTGAGTTTAATAAGTTAACATAATAAGTTGACACAACTTAATAAGTTTACGTTAATGAGAAATTTGGTGGATTAAAAACGAACATAAGTTTTACGACGGCTTATATACTTCTTCTCCTCAATCCTTACGCAACTGACAAACCGCGGCAAACTTGGAACACCGCGATTCTTTTGTTTCTTATTATAAGCATGTATTTTACTATGTTAATCACAAACCTGAAATTAAATAAGGAAACCAAATTTATTTCAAAAATTGAATTTATAAAATGTAAGCGTAGTCATGCAACGAGGAGTCAAAAAAAGGAACAACCAATCTCGCGAGCGTTTGATCATTTGCTTTGTCATGTAATTCTCGGGAAGGTATTATGGATTTATATTTTCATGCTTAACTTAAAGATGAAGTTTGGTTTGAAATATTAACTAATGAATTGGTACCAACCAAATCTGCTAGCCCTAATGCTTTGTAACATGTTACCCAACCGATGCCCGCGAATTATAAAAGCATAGTCGATTTGTGTAATGTATTCGAGATGGTGAAATTATTACTTTGTGTCCTCGAATATATAATAGTGCAAATAGCTCACTATCCGAGTTATTCGAGGATTCGACTATTCTAATGTGCCATCTCTATTTTTTATGCATGATATGCATGTAACATGCATAACATGTAATGCATGTTTGGTGTGAACTCACCCCCTGCCATACACATTTATGGTACTTGCAGGGTATTATGTAGATGTATATGCGTGCAAAGGAGATTGAAAAAGCTAGTGCAACGTTACGAAAAGGGCTAAGAAGCGAACGGCGAATAAGTAAGAAAGTAAAGTACGTTTGTGGAATACGCCTCGTATATTATTGATGAGATAATGACTCATCTGGATGAATTTTTTGTCAGTTAAGACAAAGATTTGCTTTGTTTCGAGAGAATTTATTGTTAAAAAATTGGAAAATAATATAGTTTGACCTCAAAACGTGGAACGTATGACATGTGTAAAAACCTTAATAGTGTGGCAGCGAATTACCTGAATAGAAAACGTATTAATTACGTAAAAAAATCCTTGCTTCCGACAAACATTCTGCGGTCATAAAGTTCACTTGACATTTTCAAGGGAGAGTCCACAAAGCCATTAATGGAGGTTACAGTCCTGGTAAATAATGATCAAACCATGGCTTCTCTTCAGATAATATATGGAATTAGTCTTGTCGTCCTCCCTTGGTACGGTAGGAGGATTTGCATTGCAGATATAAGGGGCTCCTCATATCAGCAAGGCGATAGAGGATTATTTGACGAAAAAAGAATTTCAGCATACTCTTATTAGCAAATAATATTTAATCAACAATTTATTATTATATTATTTAAAAAATAACTAGGGGGGCAATCCCCTCTGTATTGCTATGGCGGGCCAGCCCCCTTTACGCTAGCTACGAAAAAAAAATTTCGACGTTCAGCGAAAGAAGTTTTTGATGGTGTGTCGTCACAATTTTTCCATGCATCTCTCGTAGACGGAACAAGATTAGAAGGTGCAGGAGAGTGCATATACATGCTAGCCTACGAGTGACAACGAAGGCAGAAAATCGATTAGGCCCCAAATCCTTGGGACTAAACCTGGTGTTTTCTTTGGCCTCTTATGGAGATTTTAAGCATATTAGAATGTGAATAACAATTGAGATAGAGATTGTGTGGTCATTATAGCTGAGTACTAGACTTCACCATCAGGGATCGGGTTCGATTCCCGGCTGTAGCAGACATTTTTCATTGGTTTTTTGGTCCCTACTTAGTGCTGTATAGAGAGATACTCAAGTTCTGTGCTCCGTCTGTCGGATGGAACGCTACACCGTGGGCTCCTTGGAGTCTTTCTTTTGGAGAAGGGTAACTCCGGGTTTTCTTCTCCAATCTTCCGTTCCATGAAAGCCTCACCTCTACGCAATTACTCACGTATTCTGAATAGCGCAAATAGCGCTGAATAGCTGTCGGTTGCCTCCTCTAAATAATTATGACTAATATTACCCTTGAAGAGTATCGTGTCCGAAATACATTTCTACATCTACATCTATACGATACCCTGCAAGCCACCGCGAGGGTGTGTGGCAGAGGGTGAAGATCACCAGGCATGCACTACTAACATGCAAACTAGCAACTATATTGTCTCATGCAACTTGATTGTTAGTGTCTACAGTAGTTAAGGGGTAAGACATTCATCATGCACTACATAATACTCAAGAATATTTCCCCTGCCTATCCCTTTCCTATGCTGCCTATTCTGTTCTCTTATAGTACGGGGGAAAATGCCATTTTGAATCTATCATTACGACAATTTATCTCTCTAATCTTATTTATCTGGTCGAATCTAGCATAATACGCTGGTGTTTTTAATATGTGCCTAACATCTTCAGTAAAGCTATCCGATTGAAATTTCTCTAATAGATTTAATCTGAACTTTAACCTACGCTCTGATAATGATTCCCACCCTTATTCTTGTATTAATTCTGATACACTACTCAACCTATCGTAACACCTTTTGACGAACCTAGCTGATCTACGCTGCACACTGTCTAGTTCTCTCATCAAACCTAATTCATTAGGATCCCATACACTGGCTGCATACTCAAGGTGGGGCCTAAGTAGTGAAAAGTAACATCGCTCTTTTGTCTTCTCATCACATTTCCCAAGTACTCTTTTTATAAATCCTAGCTTTCTCTTCGCTCGGCCGCATATATCCCGGATGTATCTACCCCACGATAAATCTTTAGTGATTGATACACCTAAATATCTTACGGTTTCAACGTTTTCGATCTTCGTGTTATTAATTGTATAGGATCGCTCTATCGAATTATTCCTCCTCCAAAAATTGATAGCTACACACTTTTTAAGGTTGAGTTCTAACTGCCATTTGTCGCACCACTCTTGAATTGCATCTAAATCCTTGCTAAGCGATTCCCTGTCTTCTTCTTTAGATATACCCCTATACACTACCGCATCGTCTGCAAAAAGTCTAAGCTTACTACTAACTACGGTACCCAAATCGTTTATGTATAAAAAAAAATAGAAGCGGACCTACTACGCTACCCTGGGGAACTCCCGATGTGACTTCGAATGTGTCCGACATGATACCATCTATGACAACCCTCTGCTCTCGCCCACTTAAGAATTCTTTTACCCAACATACAACGTCTTTATTTATACCAAAACTCTCTAACTTCAAGATTAATTTGTCATGAGGAACTTTATCGAAAGCCTTTTTAAAATCTAAAAATATCGCATCAACTTCAGTACTGCTTTCGCCGTGGACTAAAATATCGTGTACGAATAAAGCTAATTGTGTCTCGCAAGATCTACCTTTCCGGAACCCATGCTGGCTGTTTATGAGTAATTTCTGACTATCCAAATGCCCCATGATCGAACTGACTACAATGTGCTCAAATATCTTACAAGAGATTGACGTGAGTGAAATGGGTCTGTAGTTACTGGGTTCTTCCCTATCACCGCTTTTAAATACAGGTGTAATGTTTGCTACTTTCCAATCCTTGGGTACTGTGTGGTTCTTTAGTGTTTTATTGAATATTATTTCTAGATAGGGGGCTATTTCAGAAGCTAATGTTTTATATACTCTGGAAGGAATTTGATCGGGACCTGGTGATTTGTTTTTACCTATGCTTTTTAACTGCTGCTCTATTCCGCGACATGAAATGTTTATTTCGGGCATTTGCTCACCGAAAGTGTTCGGCGGTGGTTCCACTGCGTTTTGTGACGATGAGTTGAATACACTTTGGGAGAAGGTGTTTAAAGTATTGGCTTTTTCTACACTGCTGGTGACTCTGATTCCTTTATTATTTTTAAGTGTGTGCACTGTGGACTTATTTCCCTGAAGCTCTGTCACATATGACCAAAACGCTTTAGGATTGCTATCTAAATATTCTCCTAACATCTTTCGGCGGCGTCAGCAGTCTTTGTAAAGAAAAATTTAGAAAATTATAAATTTATTTTATTCCACTAGAAGATAATTCTTTCCTTAACGTCTGGTACAAATTCAACCTCTTGAAATTACATACGTATGCTTGATTTGTCACTTTTTCTATTATTTTCACGAATTTTACTCCGAATTCTATCTACTACTCCTAGTTTCACCGCGTGCATCGACAAAATCATGAGTGCATCTAATCTCGTTGTATAGGCCTATCTTCTGCATGAATTGTTATGATAGCCAGCTTTTACCATTCCATTGGTTGTGAAGATGGAGGTTTTAAAAACCACAACATTTAATTCTACTTGAAACTCATTTCAGAATTTTTATTTTTATTTAATTGTAAGTTGCAACTGAGCAACGGAATATTTTATGGAAGTTTATATGATTTGAAACAGGAAACTATATTTCTTGTTAAGGATTAGATTTTTATGGGGCTTTCTTTCATCTGGTTCATGTCTGGTGTAGGACAATAAATACTACTAAAATTTTCGGAAAGGCAATACGATTGTAGATTGTAAGACAAAGAGCGAATAGAGTTGTTGCTATTTTTTTTACAAAGTTATTGATATATGTACACATACATTGTGGTTGTTCGCAATGAACTAAAATCAATCACTTTCACGAGGAAAAGTCTCGAGTGAAAAATTAGTGATGTTTTCGAGAGAACACGAGAAGTGATTAATTTAATCTCAGTTATTTAGGTAGCATCTGCTCATTTCACAATCAGAATATTACAAAACGCCAAAAAAGAACTGTTTTAATGGTTGATTACGTATTTCTTAGGACAAAATTTTTATTCCCGCCAGCCCTTGTGTCAGATTCAGTTGAAGGTTGTTCAGTTCAATATGCGCTAGGTTATTAATGTTTTTCATACGCCGTATCTTTTTGAATCCTAGGGGATTCTTCTTAATTCCTGACATACTTTAAAGGAGAAAGATTTTGGAAGTAAAAACCAAATTTATATTGGCAATTGTTAATGTAAATGCTGCTCCTTATGTGGGACCACGGAGGGCTAAGTAAGTAATCGTATGCTATAAGTGATAAAAAATGAAAGGTGGAAGATATAGAAACTTTTTTCCCCGAGGAAGAATTGCTATAGAGAGTATGATAACCCATTAGTGAATGTGGGTTAAATATGAACTTGGAGGGTTATAAAAATTCTGGCAGCACGACTTCCAAAAGGTGAGATCTCGACCAAAGCAATAGAATGGAAGCTCTGACTTACGCAAACATTTCTAAGAACTGAACTCAGAGTCTGCATGTAATCTGACCCTCGCCAGGCTTCTGGGAGCGACCCACGTGAGAGGGATGAGGAGCGAAGGAGGGAGGGTGGCACAATGTTGCCGCTGACCAGAGACGGTGGGGAGAATGGAATGGGAAAATGGCTCGTAACGGCGCGGTCGACCTCTGCAGCCGCCGAAAAAATTAAGATTTTCGGCGTGCATGGGTCCACGGCTTTGATGATAGCGGCTTAGGAAACTAATTCTGACCTATGTGCTTAAAGGTACTTGTAGAGGAATGATGTCGCCATTTTTTGATTTTTTCCGATTTTTGAATTTCTGTCTTCGAAGCAAGTTTTAATAAGCCAAAGTTCAGCTTGATTTTCTCGCTAACCTAGAGAAATAAAATTTTTTCTTTCCAATCGTTATGTGGAATGGTATCTCCTGAATCAAATAAAGAAAACCGCAAGTCTCTATCTTCAATAGTTATCCCGTAGTTGAGTGATATATAAACACGGACAGAGCGAAGAGACTGCCGCCCGAAACAGCCCGCGGCCGAGGATACCATAACCCCTTAATGGAAGTTTGTTAAAATGTAGCAAGCATATAAACCATTTAAATGGATGGCCACGTTTAACCTCAAGATTACGTATAACACCGTTTTCCATCCCGTGTTTGTCGCTATCCTATCACAACCAACAAGCTGAACACAGTCAAAGTGTTTACTCTCTAAATAGCACCAAATGCTTTGGCTATTTCGCTTCCATTGCCACTTTGCGATGTCAAATGTCCCATATACTTTCCACCACTCTTGAACAAAACTGATATGTTCCTCTTTCTTCAATCATTGATGCATTTTGTTACCGTTTCCTGATTATAAGTGTTGTCTTTTCGCTCGTCGAAATATACTTCATACATCTTTGTATTTGGATTTTCCATGTAAATAGTCTCGATCACTTGTTAACGCAGTTGCAGGAAGTTTAATGCGCTTCAGAGATGTGGATGGTGAACTGTGTTTGACAGTTTGACTAGTGACTCTAAATTTGGGTGTTTTGGGCTGTATTTATTATAGCATCTCATTCCCTTGCATTCACATTAGGTACAACAGCTTTGTTTTTTGTATGAATTTGTTTTTTTTAATCTCGTTTTATTGTCCTATTAGTCTCTACTCTTTCTAAGTTGCCAACTTGCTATTTCAACTGGCTATTTTGCTGGTCGTACATGAACTCTCTCTCTCTCTCTCTCTCTCAATAATAGGGATCTTTCCTTCATCACATTGAGTTTCATCATTTCTTAGGGTTGAAACCAGTCTATATACTGCCATTTTATGGATGTTGTGTAAAAAATAACCAACGATCATATTAATAAAAATAAAAACGGAATGTAAAAATGAAATCCCATCAATCCTGTTGATTCATATTTAACGCTGAATCCACTGCACAAATAACAGGTCATAAATTTTTCCAAAATTTCTGTTTTTGACAATCTTTTTTCTACCTTTAAGCCACATGCGCGAACTGAAGACGTCAGCTTAGAATTTTATTATTATTTTTCCTGTATTTAGGTTACCAAATTGCAACTTTCTAGTGCTAATGCGATTCCAAAATAAAAAACCATGTTTTTCGAACCACCCTACTGAAGATGCCATCTGGAATGCCGGCGAAACTGTTGTGCAGTAAGATGAACCAACGCAGAAAAACTGAAACCCTCGTCAAATCTTCTAATCACCATGAAAGCCTTTGCAGCAACTAGAATATTTTCAAATGAAATTGTGGATTCTCATGATGCAACTTGATTACCGGTCTCTACAATGGATACAATTATGAAAAATCACGATATGATTCAGAAACATGCTAGTTAGTGGTCATCTGCACTAATGGTCAAACAACGGTCTAAAAAAAATAAAATGTCAAGAAATCATCATATGAAGGAATACCATATTAAAAAGTGGTTTTTAAGGTCTAGAACATCATATACAGTTGAGCACCCTTAATCTGGGAATCCCTAACCTGGGAACACCCATAATCTGGCAATTTTGCCATGACCAACTACCCGGTACTTTGTGGAAAATTCTGAAACAATGCTTCATATCCTTCCGAGATATTATGCCATTCTTAATGTTAATTTTCCCATTTTGAGAATCAGAATAATTTAAACATATTAATTTCTGGCACTTCGTGTACACTGGAATTATTCTGCAACTTGAAGTAAACATATAAATATGAAGACATCGCAGAGACAGATTACAACTAATTTACAGATTGGCCACTTTCAATGCCACATGCATTTTTGATTGACCACTAGACACAGTTTGATAAAATTATTTGTTATCGGCTTATGTTTCTCCCAAATAGTCTTATCTATACAGTTGTGACAACAGCAGAGGAGTGTGGTATCAATACAAAATGTTAACGATCACAGTATAGTGCAAGCTGTGAATAAACTTGACGCCATTGCATCAGTAAAGCTTTTGTCTGAAACATACTGCGTGGGATTATCAACAATATAACACATTTAGAAGCTGAAAGAGAAAATCCTAAAATTTTATTGTTAATGTGACACAAAGAAATGGATGAAAGAGGGAAAAACTATGAAAGAAGATTTAAGTGCTGATTTAGATCGCGTGGTTTCGATTGCTTTGAAGTGAAGGGCTTAGTTAGTATTTCCGGCCATATGCTAATGGAGCATGATAAACTATTTCAGAAATAGAAGTGATCAATCTAAAAGACGTGATGTGGGAAATTTCATGTGCATGCAATAGCATTTCACAGTCAGTTCTAAAACACCCGTGGTTTAAATTGTGGCCTGCTTGAAGGTTTGATGTAGACGAAATAAGTGGGGTTTTAAAATTTTTTTATGTGTCTGAGGATAAAAATATGATTTTTTTAGGATGGATGGATAAAATATGAGGATAAAAAGATGATGATGGAGTTTTCAAACAGCATCCATAACCCTGAATTACAGGAAATGGAATTAGTAAATTTAGATGAAAGGATAGTTAGCAGCCATGATACTCTCACCACACATTTCACAGATGATGAAATCATTGAAATGGTAATTAATAACAATAAATTTGAGTTGAGATGAAGATGACGAGCCTGAAATTGTTGAAGGAAGATAACTATTGATGATGGTATTTAAAGAATCAGCCAGTCTGGTCGCCCACGACATAGTGATGAGCAGCTGTGTAGACGACACCCACATGTTGACATCGCACTGAATCAGCTGATAACAAATCAAGTGCGGTAGGAAATATGTTATGCAAAGCCCAGCATAAGAAATATCAATTTTATACCCTTTCCCAATAATAATATGAAACTTTTACATGTGCAGCAATATGCTCAATGCTTAGATTCCATTATTTTCACTCACTGCGTAACTTCGATACTTATTAATAATAACTTTGTGAATTAAGAACCCATTTCTTTCTGATTAATCTCAGTGACTCTCTTTAAAATAATGTTCAGTAAATGGAAAACGAATACATTTTGTTATAAATAATTGACTCCTTTCTATGAAAACACCCCAGATGTCAAAAATATCCATTGCCAAGCATGACCCATAGTCCGGCAAAATCCCCAATCGGCATCTTTTTGGTCCCGACTGTGCCGGATTAAAGATTCTCAACTGCATTGCCGTGAAAGGCTTCATCATAACAGATAATGCATTGCACAATGTATACGTTTTATACTGATAGATTTGACGACGTCCATTGGTTGGTTGAAACATTGGTAGAAATATATCTTACAAAAATAAATCAGGACAGCTCTATACTTTAAGAAATAATTAATAATATTGCTCTAATTCAATTTACCAGTGTTTCTCATTTATATATTTACTTTAATTGTTAAACTATGCATGTGAAACTGAAAATTGTCCTTTTCCAACTATTTGCATTTTCCTGCAATTTGCACTGTTTTCTAGAAGTCCCTAGAAAAGCTGTATTTATGCCAGTTTGAGACTATTTGATACAAGAGACAATCAATTGTTTCAAGATAAATACATATTGTTGAAGCAAATTTTTCTTGCAACAATACACAAAAAATTAAATTTCAAGACGTTTGTTTACATCAATTAGCCATCGGAGACACATGCATTTGAACATATACATTTACTCTAAAATCTTAAAATACATAATACAAGTACCTGAAAATCTGTTGTGAATGCTTCAGGGATGAAGTTGTGCCTCTGCATCACCTGGTAGAGCATCTCATGTGTCTCCACTGCTGGTTTGATGTCTCCTTTTAAGACCTTTCAAAGGAGGAGACAAAGAACAAGGGATTGAAGAGTGATGATGGTGGACTGGGACATTTTTTTAGCCAAAAAGAGTGACAAAAGAGCCTCTGACCTGCAGTCCTGGCCAAAATGCAAGGAGAGCATCCATGAAGTTCCTTGAGTTGGTGTGTGGTCGGTGCATGTGGACATCAAGCAGCATTGGTCCCTGACTGATGTACTTCATGACTGCTGAGTAATGCTGTGCAACAAGAGAGATCAAATACTTTAAACTTGACTTAAGTAATTATAAAAACATTAATCATACTTTTGAAAGGATTAACTCTAACCTAAAGATATTTTTAACAGTTCCATAATTATCTGATCACAAAACGACACTATTAGGTAAAATCACTTTGTAAGTAGTAAAATGTGGAAAATTTGAAACCTCTATTATGCATCTTGAATTTACTTCCACATTTTTCTTTTTCAGTGACAACAGTTTCACTGACATTCCAGTGATGATCAGAAAGGGCACTTCAGGCCACAAGAAGTGGACTGGAATGCCCCCACAACACTCTTGACACTGAAATGGATGAATGAAGAAGAAAATTCTGAAGTATGAGGCATGAATTCATAGAACTTGATTCACATTATACAGTAGAAGCCCGGTATAGTGAGTACGGCTTATTGCGAGAATCGCGTTATAGCGAGTGATTGCCTTTGTACCGCCAAAAGGCCTATGTTTTACATGCAAAATAAAGCGGATATAGCGAGGCCAAAAAGTTCCTTCCACGGTATATGCTCGGTATTACGACAGATATCTCTCGAGGGCGATGCAACGCCTAGCAAATATAAACTATTGTGTTTTGTATTATCTGCTAATTAAACTAAAAATACAAGGTGTGTGCCATATCTACAACACCTAAAGCCAGTTATGTCCAAACATTAATGATTTACGGCCTTCAGTACCCTCTGCGCGCTCCCATTTTACGTTATTCTTTTGTTAGGCCCAGTCATCAGTGGGAGTGGGCAGACGACGAGCAAGATGAGAGTAGGAGAGGGAGTTAGGTCTAGGCATGGGCGATATTATAATTCATAATCGGGATACGATAATTTTAGCATATCATAAGGTGGCGATAACGATAACTCAGCGTGACGATAAACATCGTCTTATCGTGCCCCGATATGATATCGGGGTGCGATAAATATCGCTATTAATAGGTATCGCGATAACTATCACGATAAATATCGCGATAAAATATCATGATATCGTGACCATGATAAATATCGCGATAAAATATCATGATATCGCGCCCCGATAAAATTTCACGATATCGCGCCCCGATAAAATATCACTATATATTATCACGATAAATACCGCGATAAAAGATCGTGATATCGCGCTCGTTCAAACATAGCGTGTTCGCGCCCGATGAATTATCGTGATATTGCTCCAGTTAATCGTGTCGGAAAAAGAAGGCCGTAAGTTGGCCTTCGCTTAAGCTTGAAAAATATCTACGACCCCCGAAACATGCCGTATTTCAGTGAACCTTCAGGCCAATTTTCCCAACTGGACGTACTAGTTAACATTCGAAAACTTGACAAAGCTGATATTATCGTTATGACATATTCGCAAAATTATCCAAAAACTTCCACAGTATACCTAATATTTTAATTCTGACTAGTTACGCTGTCTTTACAGCTTTCTTCGGCGATCGAAAAATAGAAGAACTGGAAGAAAAACATCGAAACTAGGGGAATTAATATTTTATATAATGGAAAATGTCCTGTTTCTTTCATGAAATATGTTGATATTCTACCAGATTGTGCCTGAAATGACTTTTTTGCTGTTTACCTTCGTCAAATACCACGGAAACAAAAGAAAAACTAAATACGAGCGACTATGAGAATTAGGTGGGTTTTTTCAACACCATCGGATATAACGAGCGCTCGATTGAGCGAGTGATTTCAGAGGGATTATGAGCACTCGTTATACCGGGATTCCTCTGTAAATGAAAAGAGTGACTTCGCAAATCCGTAAAATTCTAATACTCATTATAATAAAGGCATGCTCAACCCACAGGTTGGTTTTTGACAGGTCAGAATAGAGCTCACCCTATACTAAGCCATTTCTAAACCTCATAAAACCCAGTTAAAGACAAGTTTCCACGGAAGCCTGCACACCAATTGAAAAATTTTACTATTAAAACAATACACCTTGTGTTATAAGCACACATTGTATAGAAAAGTGAATCCTCATAACCAGATATTCTTAGAATTATTGGGTCAAGTTTTTTGTACTTCAAACCATTTGACTTTCAAGGGTCCACTGCACCTCATCAACTTCATCCAGAAGTTTGATAAAAATTGGAAAGGACTGCAAACTGGCCACAATTTAACCTTAATATGGTTACCAGAACAACAATATAAAATTTCCATGGGGAAAAAGTCATCAACCTTCCATACTGTATGGAGAGCTACTTACCCGATTGAAACGCCCAAGGTAGCGCTCATCACCAAGCAATATGTATGCCTTGAGGCAGTATTCGTAGTAGGAGTCGATGCCAGCACCAACCCCTGAATCCCTTCTCACCCAGTCGCCACTGTGCACATTCAACACTGTGCCCATGAGATCAGAGCTGCGGTGCCGCATACGCCACAACACATCCATCGCTTTATGAGCCTTCTCCTGTTCCATGAAAAATTAATCCATCAATGATATTATGATAATTTTCAGTCACGGATAACTTATTTCTTGATTTTCACCCATTTGATCACCTCTACAAAAGCAGAGATCCAAAGAAAAATAAAGCTAATATAGAATGGTGATATAAGTGAATTATTACAATTGACTCAGCCTGGAATTAGGCTTTCATGACTAGATCCAACTTAAAAATGACGAAAAATGCAGGTACAGTAGACTCTCAATAATACGAAGCACGATAATATGAAGATAATAAAACGGCCAGTCTTGCCAATTTTTTTAAAACGATAGGTAACTCTTACAAAAGTATTAGTATTAGAGGATCAAAAGCAAGTGTTAACCACAATCTGCATGACTTCTCAGCAAATAACAGTTTCCCAAGAGCCAGACATTCAACTAAGTGTCATTTCTTGGCAACTGCTTCTTTTATGACATAACACACAAACATGAGGTAGTAATGGTGCTAGCTGAGAACATTTTAAATACCTCAAATATTGATTCCCCTGTGAGTCTGGACAGTGCTGCCATCTCAAGGATCATTGTCCCAGCACAAGCAGTACAGGTCTCCCTCGAAGATTCCAGCTTCTGACTCTTTAGACCATACCTCAGGTTTATCTGCAACCAAGATTGATGCATTTGAATGGCCTTTCTGCCCCAAATACCAATAATGATACTACTGTAGGAGCGGAACAACAAGTTTTCATGTGCTTATCACTCATGAAATTCATCAAGATTCTACCAGTTGGCACAGGGAAATTGATTTATTATGAACGAATATAACATTAAAACTTTTAGTGTGGCCTGCTGAGATGATGAAGAGGAAAGGTAAGAGACCATAAATATTAAATTAAACAGGATTCTGTCCCTCACATGTGAATCCACACTCATTACACCAGACAAACTAATTCCCATGAGGTACAGTCATTTCAAGACATGAATTCTGATGTCTGTCAGCTATTTACAGAGAATGACTACAATGATCCAATCAGTGACAATAAACATTGGGGCGACAAATTGCACGGCAGTAGTACTCAGCCTAAACCTGAACAATGGTATGCTAGTAAGACTAATACGCTGGTTTGATTGAAAATAGTACAGAATTATAGTAAGGGAAAAAATAGTACTTCAGCAATCAACATCTGCTCCAAAAATATGACCCTCTCAAATCTGTGGACAGAGGTGGTGTTATATTCCACTGCAAGTAAAATGTACCACAACCACTGTGCTCCCAGCTTAGTATGAAAATTTTGAATTGCCAATTTTTATCATTCATCTACGTCTACCTAATACCCTTCAAGCCACCGCAAGGATGTGTGGCTTGCGTGATGATTAAAAAATCAGAGATAACACTTACTACCATGCAGAAAAGCAAAAAAAATACTACCATGTCAACATGCCATTTATATGGAATTGAGAGGCACAATGCTGTCTCCCTGAGGAATATATAAAGCATGCATTTACAATGCACATGAAATGATAGCTATAAATGACTAAAAATTGCAAGTTAATACTAAGTAATGAATTAATTATTAGTTTTGATTCGTAATTCATTTCAATAATTAAATTAAAATATGAACATATTTCTGAGAGCATGCATGAATTAGAAGTGTTAATGCACCAACACATTTAAAAAAATAACCATATTCTCGATAGAGAAAAATAACAATGCATCTTTCCACTAATTTATTCTTAGGCCGTATTCTTACAGCATCATCATCAGATACATTGATTACACATCTCATTACATAAGATATATCATTACTTTTCTCTATTGATTATGGATTTCCACATCGATAAGCCAGAATCCTTTGAACTAACTACATTCTTATTTCTAAATGAAATCTACAATACCTATTATGAATTCCCCATGTACCTTCACTTTATTGTATTACTGTCCCTAATTGTGCATGGATCATTAATAGAGATTATATCTGAATATATTCAAAGTGAATAAATGCAAACCATGCATAAGAGATGTGTACATGATGAACTGGAAGACAGCTCAGCTTGCATGCAAGACCTCAAAATGTACAAGTTTGCAGCTGGTTTTAAATGATGCTGATAATTTTTAATCATTAATCACTCAAAAACATTGCCTCTACAGCTAATTTTCTAATGCAATGGCCTCTGACATGAACTCCAGCAGGAAACCTTCCCATTGATACAACAAAATCAATTGACAGGAGAACACACCCACGCATTCTCCAGAGATTGCTGCAAATTTATTAACTTCGACCCTACCATGGTTCCCTATTCTGATGATGTGTCACCTCCTGCCAGCCTTTGCCAGCTGGATGCCAACTCTCCTGTGATTGGGAAAGTCAAGTATGAGGAAATCCTTACCCTGGCATGAGGAATCCCAGTGGTCGTGTTGAATGCTGGAAGAAGTCTGTAGCCAACATCTCGAGCCAAATCCAGCAGCTCACTGCGATACCAGCTCATGATCCCAGCCTGCTGCTGCAAGTACTCGGCCAGTATGTGACCTGAGAGAAGACCCCTGTGGAAAGGGTAATGGAAAATAAGGTGTTTCCTCCATTACAATTTGCAAAAAGCAGTCAGCCTGCCATCCCTCAAGAGCCAAGAAAGCTCAACACAGCCAAATTGATAGGGGGCATCTGAAAACATACCAACCATTGCATGAGCCACCTAAGGACTATGGTAGCATAGATATTACACTAAAGTTCATTCTCTGGGAATAAATATAGCATGATGTTATCAGGAAATTCGACTGTCCCAGTCCAATGTTGGAAAGTTCAGTTCCAGAGACAACGTCATGGCTGGAAAATGAAATTTTTAATAAAAAAGAAAGTGGCAGGGCGAATGGGCATTAGTATCAAAAAATTATCTCAACTGGCACTACAGAGGAAGATATTACATGCCTCTCCATGAAATTCAATTTGGAACTTAAAACTTTGGAACTATTTGTGAGTGGCCTTGCATGCAACCCTTAAATTTCATTTAATCACGAGAATATATATTCCACATATAATTATTACTGTCAATGATATCGATTACTATTATGCACATACTTTATAATTCTTATGATATTGGACTATATAATTCTGACCCTAGTGGCATTCACTTTTCACCATTTGAGCCACATTCATTTTTTTCCCTTGCTTCACCTACATATGCATTAAACCAACACTTACCCAAGTATTCTGATGTTTGTCTCGAAGACAGAGACCACAATGTCACTGTCAAAGGAAACATCCCTGGCCACCAACTTCACAGCTTGCTCAAATTCTTTCAGGTCCCCAAGTATCTACAAAAAAATGACAAATTACAATTGGAAATGTTTCCACACACAATTCTTAGAATATACTCCATGCCCGGATATCAAAGCTGAGGTTGAAGGATCGCGAACTAGCCGCGAGGACCTTAACGGAGTTACCTGCTGAAATTGCACAATAGCAGAACATCTAGCTCTATTAAGGCCTCTAATATTCCACAGGGAAAAATGACGCCTCAGTAGCTTAACTGGTAAAGCACCTGGCCGGAAATCAGGGGATCCGGGTTCGAATCCCGGTCAAGGTGAATGATTTTTTCTCTGTGGAATTTCTGCCAAAGCTGAGGTTATTGAAACATCCTTCTTTTCAATTTATTTAATTTTAGCATAGGTGAATAGGTAGGCATATTATGCCATTTTATGTATTCCTCCTCCAGTGACTTTGACCGGTAGTATTGATACCAACCAAGGTGAAATCTGGAGCATCAAAGGCATGGACTCATCAGTAATCAAGTACAGTAGTGGGTTGACAGTGTTGTTAAAGATTCTATCATATTAGCTAGCTTGACTTGACTTTATCATAGCTAGTCTTGACTTGACTTTATCATAGCTAGTCTTGACTTGACAAGGCATTACAAACTCCTTTTAGAACTCCTTTAGAATACTCCTTACCATCATTCCTAGTGTACCACCTTTTGCTTTTATGTAAGCTCTCAAGAGTGTACATTCTATTAAAAATTCTTCTGTATACTTTTTCCTCCTGCTCTGAATTTCCCACAACAGCTGCCTTGGTTTTTCCCCTATCCTATAGCCTCGCCCGTCCTTCAGTACATCTAAATCCCAAATGCCCATCATCTATTTGGTTAACATCAAATAACCAACATATTCAACTGAGATTCCATAAGTCCAAATAGTGGACAGTTTTCAGGGGCAAACGGAACAGAAAATAAAGCAGTCTGATAATTCGACCCTCTTTCTTACACAAAGGAAAAGTCACTTTAAGTTCCCCAGACAAGAGCCATACTAGTCATACATTTCCATTACAAACTTTGCCATCAAATAGTATGCCTAATGCACTTTGCTTTCTCATATCTAATCTGTGTAATCTGGTAAAAAACTACCATATGTGTTTAAAGTCCACATCAACAAACAGTTAAAACAAATTGGATTATGAGCAACCTACCACAACCAATACTGTGCTACAACAATTTACTCTTGGCTGCCATGAATTATAATGATCATTACCTACATCACATGCATTTGCTTGCAAAATAAAAAAAATCCATATGACACTTTTACCATTACTTGTGAAGTAGGTACTATTTCTGAAGTGTTATTCTTAAAATCCCTCAACTTTCAACCAATAAAGTTAGGTAATATTTATTTGCATCATGAGGGTTGAATACCTGCAACACCAGAGAAAATTCTGGTTAAGATTACCTCTCCAGCTGAATAACACCAACCCAGTAGGTGATGCTTTCCTACTGCATACAATTTGCAATGGGCAGATAAATTAATATCAAACCATATGCAACATGATAACAAAACACAGCATTCTTTAGTCGTGGAAATTTATGTATTTTTTCTAGCCAAATTGCGAATAAATCTAGTAGCCAGAAACATAAGTAGTTCTCAAACATATAAAGTTTTTCAGTGAAAAAGGAGCCAAGAATAGGGTAAAATATTCTCAACATGTAATAGACTCATTCACATGTACTTATCCAGATATAATGCCATAGAATTTGACAGCAATGGTCATCATTCCGAAGGCAATTGAGCAACGAACATTAACTTCACACACACACAAAACCCAAAAGAATGGGATGAGGGAGCAATCTTGCTTCTTCCATTTATAATTATTCATAATGTTTTCTCCCTGTACTGGTTTTACTTACCACTAGAGTATCCAAGGAGTCCACAAGAGTGAGTGAGAAACTGAAAAGAAAGAAAGAGGAATAAGGCAATGTAAGTGGCTCACATAACAAAGGGTATATGTGATAACTTACATTAGTAGAAGCATTCTATTCTCCCAGTCACAACATGTTATGCATTCAAATTTGTGTGTCATTGTTTAAAGAACTAAAATCCTGGATATGGCCATGGAACTATTCATAAAATGGCAATAAGATTATCTTTTTTGATATCTATAAGATTATTTCATCTTAATCGTTTTTCTGTATTGCCATCTATCAAATTCTTCTAGAAGTCAAGGCTAGAAGCATTTGAAATATTGGTGCTACAGAAGAACAATGAAAATAAAATGGATCAACTGAGAATCAAACAATGAGTTCCCGAAAAGAGTGGCAGAGAAGAGAAGTCTCCTGAAAACTCTGTGAAGAAGAAGGACAATTTAGATGGCCATATAATGACACATGATGGCCTCATGAAGATAATCGCTGTGGGAAAAGTGAATGGAAAGAATGGAAAAGGAAGGCCTAGATGGATGGAATAAGTAGTGCAGGATGTGAAAGAGAAGAATTATGTTACTATGGAAAGATTAGCCAATAGGATAATCGAGTGGAGAATAGTGACAAACCAATCCTAGGATTTTTGACTAGTCATCTACATACATAATACCCCAAAAGTCACATTATGGATAGGGACCGGAAAAATCGCAATCGGCAATAAAGGTGAATTTTCTGCCAAAATTTGGGATAAAACCGAGATATCTGCGAATTTAGTAAATATGCAAAATGAGGTTATGAATACAAAAAACTAGAAGGAAATGGCAATAAAAATATCTTTAAATGTTTTTCTTTATGAAATCCCTTTTTTATCCATCAAAACTATGATTATTATCATCTGAACATATCAAATTAGCATATTTTCATCTTAAACGTAATAAAACACACATATGTGAAATGATTATACCATGTAATGATTATACTGTGTAATGCTTATACCGTGTAATGAGCAGAGGAGCGTTGTTGCGCATTTTGCCTCACCTTTGTCAGTAAATGAAAGTGTTTGGTCGCGCAATTGCATCCACATGGTGAATCAGTCTTGTGAAGCAGTGTAAATGCGAGACAGTAAGAGGATTCAGCCTTTAAAACTTAGTTGCAACTGGGTTACCCCAATTATCGACAAATATGATACACAGTTAAACTTCGTATTTGAATTACAGGAATGTATGTTTTCCTGCAATTTACGTTTTTATCGGGTCCCATCCCGTTTCCTCTATCTCCAGCGTATGTACAACTCTATATTTACACCATGAAATTTTCCGTTTTCCCGCTGTTTGCATTAGATGCAAGTTAGAATGCGATAGAATTCAAACTATACAAAACTTCAACAAAATTCCCTTACCTTGACAGTTAGCCATACATACTAGTGTATATAAAACACCTTTTTACCCCGTTCCATGCATATACACTTCAAAAATATTCTTTTTTTATTTTTAAGAAATGAGGAAGTCAGTGGAGGGGTTATGGGGAATGGCATGATGGGATAGGAAATATCTCAGGGATTCAAGACCTTCATCGTGGGGTATAGAAGTGTGTACGGAGGTGACATCGATGGTAGCAAATATGATGGATTGATTTAAAGGGAGAGGTGTGTTGTGTAGAATAGGTGTGTGTATATGTTTCATCGGCTCTTCTGAGTGCTATTTCCGTGATACATCAAGCTACATAGCTGCAGATACTTTTTCTTCGATCATTTGTCTTGTGTCTACTCGTCGGTTCCTGCACCGCTGTCTTCTTGTCTCAACCTTTGTGCTATAATTTTATCTCCACTGTAATTCCTACCACTATTTCCCCTTTCCTTTTGATTTCCTTAATCCATACTCTTTTCAGTATGGATTTCCCTGCACCTCTATCCTCGTGGATTAAGAAACTGCGTTTTCATGCCCACAAGGTAGCCCAATATACTAGCCACGCTGAGTTCCTGACCCAATGTCTATGCATAGGGATTGTGCCCAATGGCCTTATACTTTCCCTACCATTATCAGCCACTTTTCCAGACATCCACAGCCATCTTCATATTTTTTCATACCAAAAATATCTGCAATATTCTCACGTAGTCTTAACTCATTACCTCGCCATTCGCCAACAACACCTCTCCTGTCTACTCTCCATCTTTAAACTTATAACCATGACCACTGCCCACCCTACCCTGCAAGTTAACTTCATTCTTTTATCGGCCAACTACTATCTCGCAAAAAGACGCAGACGCCATCTTCAAAAACTTTTTTAACTCTATGTTAATTTCCTTCATGTGGGCTTGGATTTACCAGCCAAACACTTGACCAGTCCTCCCGCTCACCAAAAAAGTCTCCGAAAAATCATTCATTGAATCTCTGACCCCCAAAAATAACCTCACACAGAATGAAATCCATGCCCTCAAAAAACTCCGCCAAAACCCAGATATCGTCATTACGACAGCAGACAAGGGCTCATCAGTTGTCATGATGAACACGAAAAACTACATCTCCGAAGCACTTCGTTAGCGACTCCTCCACCTACACACCACTACCCCACGATCCAACTCCCGAATTCCAACAAGAAATAGAATCCTTCCTTCAAGAAGCAGCTCCTGATGAAGGACTATCACCAAAAGACATTTCTTTTGTTTCACCCCAGAACACCTTAACTTTATCTTCTCTCCAAAATACACAAGCCTACTGTTCCCTGCCGACCAATTGACCGACAGAAATAACTCCGGTAATTCAATCTCGGTTTCAGATTTGATTTTTATTATTTCAAAGAGTTTAAAGTCATTTCATTATTACACACAACGTAAATTCCATTCATCCTCAAGAAATTCGCAGGCTTGTCCATCCACTGTTGAAAACATCTGCTTCTTTCATGGAGAGCAAAAGTTTTTCAATAGTTGGATACTCCCTCCTCTCTTAGTAACTGTATACATGCCTGCGAATTGCTTCCTCATCAAAATTATCAATGTCAGTTTTCCGACTTCTTCTGGGCGTTTTTTTTTGCTGGGGTACAACAGTAGTTGGATTACAGTCACTATTGTGGTCTCCATATTTTTCCTTCAGGATCCTCCCAACTGACTTCGTGCTTAGTCCACATTCTTGTACAATTCTTTCCATCACTCTTATTAAAGGGATAATGGAGCTGCCATGAAGCTTTTCCTTCTCCAAGTATTCGTGAACACTCACGATCATTTCACGAATTTGAGAACGCAATGTCACACCGTGGCCACGTTTCTTCTCACTCACCCTGGTAGACGTAGAAATTGAGGAAATACTTTGATAAGAGAAGACACAATGGCTGCACACCAGAAAAGACTCCCGGAGGTTTTCACCAAGCACTAAAGTGAAATACCTCCGTTACAAAAGCACCCGTAAGTTTATCCGCATAACTTGGGAAAAAGCACACGAAAGTCTCAAAACACCACTGATGCTGAAGGAATGTACGTAGAGAACTCAAAGAGATGCTGAAAGACCGAGGTATTTCCGGTGATTCATATCATATGACAATGTTGTATGACAAGGCAAGGGTGTGGGGTGCAGTTGGGGGACAGTGATTGGCTGCGCGGCCCATGCATGCACCATGGTTTCCCGTCTCCCTGACTTGTTCTGTCATCCGACAACTCTCGCTGGCTAGACTGTAGTAGAAGCATGAAGTAATGATAAATTTGAATATTGTGCAAACATGCTTAAGAATTGATATTTGATTCTAGGTTATTCGATGATAAAAAAAAGATGCTATTTTTTCTGGTCCCTACATTTCTTGCCGAAACCAACAATTCACATGAAAAAATATGAAAACTAGTAACTACCAATGATTAAAGTAACAAAACACTAATACCTATATGCTAGGTAACCCACACTTCAGGCATAATACTCTCCCTTAATAATAAGAGGATCATCACTTACTTGCCGAGGGTGTCATCAATGTCACCTCGGCTTGGCTCAGTGCCCCTCCAGCGACCACAGCAAGTTAGTGGCATCAACTCATCTGCTGGATATGCATTGTCCTGTAAATGATTATTTTGGCATGAAGAGACACATTGACACACACTCTTAACCACTTGACAGACAAATGCTGATTTCAAATAGGCATTTTATTTTGGTGAGGGCAGGCAATTCCAAAATAAACAGGCACAGTTTTAAAGTAAGGTCATCCCACATACAGAGACTTTCCAAAATTAGCCATCTACCAGCTAAAAAACTAGGAAGACTACGGAAGAAATATAATAAACTTCACAAGTGAGATGTCTTGTCACCACCAACTAAGTGACTTATTTCGACATAAAACAATTTTCTACTTCCATTGATCTTCCTCTCTTCTTATTTTGAGGCACTTACGTCGATTCAGGGAAATCGGAATACAGCACAAAATGGATGCAGGATTCCCTTCCATCACATAATGTGCTTTAAAACTTTATGAATTAGTGTGCCAACAGCCATAAAGATGACAGGACACACTTCCACTTAGTAGGCTTTTCTTAAGATATCAAATTCTGTGATATTCTTCGCAATCTAATTGACAGATTTTAACAAGCAAAGAATCTGTATCAAATTTCTAAATTGAAAACGGTTGCAGAAACCCATCATATACTCAGTTTATGACTTTGTATTCAAGATGCATTTATTTAAATTTAACTAAAAATGTTGGATCATGGGCGACCCCATGGAAGCTGTCACAAGGAATGTTCATGGTGAAAAATAAAATTAGCAACAGAATGAATTTGAGGAGGGAATAAAGTTCAAAAAATATTTTGTAGGATTACAGAGAAAATTTTGAATTACAGAGATTTTATGAAATGCATAATAATCAATCCAGGAGATTGTTATCTGATAGTTGTAAAAGTCAATGCAGATTAGTGGGTGGTAGAATCCTTTGATGGCACTTTCGGGAATATTGATGATTGGTGTAATAGGACTGCCTTAACCCCAGAAGTGCACAATGGGGTCCAGTGGACCCCAGACATTTTTTTCTTCACAGTAGCTTTCACAAAACATGAAATATAGGGAGATAATTTTAATGTAAATTCCTTTTTACATCTTAGGAAAAGATTCTTGCATGTGCTGCAGTTATTAACATGCATGGTGTTTCATAAAAAAATATTGAAAATGGTCTGGGGTCCACTGTACCCCAGTGAGTATTTAATGGTAAATTTTGAGACTGCAAAAATTATATATCATTGATTATCTCCTTTTTTACTGTAAATGTATATGATATAATAATATTAAAAAGTTTGAATTATTTAAAAAATATATTTATACTTTTTTAACAATTATGAGATATGTGGTACCATCAAATAGATATTTAGTGAATTATCCAATTTTCCTGCTTTGTCATCAATTTAGAAATTTAGAAGTGAAATGCGAATAGAAAAACTTCACGTGGATCAAGTGTATATTAGCAGTATTGAAGATTTATTCTTTGTTTTTCGCATCTAAATTATGCCTTATACTTAGACATTCGTCATCATTTGGAGATTTTTTTATATTGGAAACTGCAAAGGGGATTATATGTACAGCTATGGACTGCAACCTTTTTTGGGCTTGTACTAGTCACAATAAACTGATGCCTCAGAAGGCAGAGGAGAATTTTCAGCTAGGGCCCAGGAATTTGCAATGAGGGGATAGTCCTCAAAATTCATAAAGGGAGCAGGAACTGGCATTTCAAAGAAGTATTGGTTAGCAACCAAAAGCCCATCCATGTCAAAAGCTGTAGAAAAAGAGAGCATAAGGCAATTGCTGGCCATTTTAGCTCGAGACAAGGTGATAACCTGCACACTTCTCTAGTAAGTCGGTGCTTCATTAAAGATGTCTTCCTCGTCGTGATTCTACATGAGGCGTGATAAAGATACCTATTCGTCAGGCATTAATGGTGTCAGGAGAAGGAGCAGGAGGGCATGGGAGGCGATTTGTCAGGTAGTGATGTAGATTCTGTACGTGAGCAATCAGATACCGAGAGAGAGGGAGACAACACGGAGGCAGACAGAGACAATGCAGCAAAGCGACAGCAAACAGCGACAATTTTACCAGCAGCAAAGCGACAAAGAGGCAGCCAGCCACCCAAATAGAGGCAGAAAGACATCCTAACTGTGAGGGAAAGATGGTTATTGCTGGCGGATGAAAGAGCCTGAAAGACGAGAAACTATTTTCCAAACTAAAGACAGTTTCGTGCAAATGAACATGTATCGCTAGATACTTTTTCCACTCCTATGTGGATGGTCATAAAGATTGTTTTCAATGGGTGCTCCCAAATACCACAAGTGACAATAGCGCACATTTTTTCTCCTGCACTTTAATTTAGATTTTGACATCTTCACCTAAAATTTATTTGGTAAAATTACCATATGATGATTTTTTTTGGTTATGCCAAGATTTTGAATATTGTCTGAATACACTGAAAGCAAGTGTGTGCAAAAAGCAAAACAAATTGTGTTAAGGAGAATGAGACAGTGAAATTTGGTGTTGGCACTGCCTGGACCCACAGTTGCAGTGCGTGATGCCAAAACTTCCTGGCAAGCTTGGCAGTTATTATTTGATAGCGCATTGCAAAATAAAATATTGATGTACACAAATGGGGAAATGCAATGCCAGCATTTCGAGATTTTAGTTCCTCAACTGTATCATAATGATGTAGATACTAAGGAGACGGAGGCATTTTTTTGGACTTATGTATTTTTATGGGTGCAAAAGATATGCAACACTGATCTGTATGAGCGGAGGTCAACTGAGTTTGGATCTACACTATACCAATGTACCATGCCTCTACAGTGATTCCTGTTTCTGTTGTCAACACTGCATTTTGATGATAAAACCACAAGATCACAGCGTAGGGTGATCGATTAATTTCCACCAATTCATGAAATTTGGGAAGACTTTGTGAAGAATTGTAAGAAATATTATACACCCCATGAGTACTGCACAGGCTATGAACAACTCTACAAATTTTACAAATTGATGGGCCTGCAGTGCAGCAACGAGATGTACTTCAAAGGAAGGTTCGATGCAGCTTATGTCTGAGGGAAAGGGACAGAAAAGCGAGACATCTATGCTCATCTTGCAGCACTCCCATGTGTGACGAGCATAGAAGTTATCAGTGCACTGCCCGTACAGCAGTGAAAAATTAACTTCTAACCAATACAATGTGAAAATCTATATTTATTAAAAAAAAAAATATATATATATTTATAAGCATTTTAACTGACATCAAAAGTGTGGACATAATTTTCGAAAAAATCACAGAAAAATTGAACTTGAAAACTTCGCTTCTTTCAAATGTTATAATAAACATATTGTTTTGGGGAAAAAGCATTTGTAACAATATTTTACATACACTTCAAATGTTAATTTTAAGTTGTTAAAAGCATTTCTTGATATATTCAAAGCATGAATTATTCGAATAGAAAAATAAAATTCGATTTAATGAATTTTTAAGGGATTTTCTAAGTATTCAAATTGCAAAGGTATTTTTTATTTTGCTATATATTTTTAAAACTAAAATATTTTAACACATTGATATAAAAAAGGCTCCACATAAATGATATTTACCATATTCCAAAGCGAAATAGAGCAAAAAGCTGAAATAAAAATTATAAGTGATGAGGTCTGCTGGACCCCAGTGTGCACTTTATGATCCTCCTAGGAAGTGTGCATTTCTACGGTTAAATGCCAAACAATAGTGTAAACATATATTGGTATGCATTTCCATGGGTTAATTTTAAACAAAAGTCGGTTTTCTGTGATTGAGACTGTGATTTGGGACTAGTTTTTTGAATGATAATTTAGGCACCGAGGCGGCTTAGATTATACCAAACCATAAAACTAACCCTTAATTCAATGTCAAATACAACAACCACACTTGAGGCAGGAAGTTGAACCATTTGGGTTGCAAAGTGGATGATGAAGCATCATTGGGGAGGATGTGGACTGGAAAATTATGTCTAAATAAGAATAAACTGCATGAGCATGATGGTAAGAAATTGAAAGTTTCATGAAAATGGTAAAAGCTCAGTACTGTTGCATACTCTGCATGGGAAATTTGGATTGCCTGCAATCAATTCTCTGGAAGTAGGAAAGGAGCAATACACTGAAAGAGATTAAATGGTAAGGATTCAGAGGATGCTCCAATTGCTAACACAATAGAGTTATAGGGAAAATGATGGGAGATTCTGGGTGGGTTAAAGAGACAAATAATACTTAAGATACTCAAAGATAGTCACAAATAAAACATAAAATAGAAGAAAAAGGTAGCACAAAGACAGTATAAATGAATGCATGCAAACAGAGAATAGATACATAAATGTAATGAGGCTGAGGGGAAAGACTGTACATATCTGGAAGAGGGTGAGAAAATACAAACACAACTAAAAGCAACAATTCAGAATTTAAAAAATGGGTGGATAGGAGAGAGCAGATGTAGGCCACAGGAATGAGTGCATGCATGAGCTAAATTTGAAGTTCAGGCTTCCACAGTGATGCTAAACCTTCTACTTGAGGTCATTCTTCAAAGAATGAAAGGAAGTGAAAGAAAAGAAGAAGCCTAACGGGTGTGAATCTATGAAATGAATGTGAAATGAAGACTAACAGGGGAAGTGTTTTGAAGTATAAACCATTGTGGCACTGAGTATGAAAGTCTTTACCCTGGATTAAATTGCAAGGAAGAAAATGGGACAATGGTTGTTTTTACAGTGATACACCAGACCCTTATACCTATTCAGATGCAGTGCAGAAAGCTCTAAATTCAACACTAATTCCATTGAATGGAACATGAAGCTGTGGATCCTTTGGCACCTTTCACTAAAAGCAGGCAAATACAGATGCTGGGTTTCAGCCCCCCCTTCCTTCATTCCCGGTAAAATTCCTTCTCAACCCATTTACTCACCTATCCTAATTGGTGCCAATGATCTGTTGTTGGTCGCCTCCCATGAATAACACTACAATTTACAAAGTTGTGCATGGCAGATGAAGTTTGGCCTCATTATATTTTCTTTATACTTTGAGTAGGCCCGTGTAATCACAAGTGCAGAAGGCATGTGATTTGCAAAGAAGCATACGTGCAAGAGTATACTCTTGCAGTCTATAATTCTATCCATTATAACTCTATAATTTAATCCATTATATATGATGGATAAAATGAGAGTGAAGAGGGCTATGATAGACTGCGTAATAAATGTTGAATAAATATGATACTAGTTTACTGTATAGTTTGATCATATTAAGAAATTGACAACTGAATCATCATGGAGATAACACAAAAAACAGGTACGTACTAAACTAGATAATATGAAACAGCATGATTTCTACATCATCATACCAAGCACCAAATCCACTCTTTTTCTTTCCTCAATCACCTTGTTCCCTATCAAAGCTTTTAGCATCCTCATGCCTCCTAAAACTCAATTGACCTCATAAAAACCATAATATTTTAAAATCATTCTACCCAGGGGGAGAAATAGGACACAGTATTAACATTGGGCAGAAGTTTACTTCGGAGTCTTCAATAAAATCCAATACTGGTTTCAAAGACACCAAGCCAACCTTTTAAATTTACCGAGGCTGTTTCTGGCCATTTTTGGCGATTCAGCCACTAGAGAATCAAAACCCATAATGGACATAAGAAAGAAGCACGTAGAAACTTAGTTCAGCTACTGAACATCCATTTCCACTAAAAACTAAATCGGGGATTGAGTGGGAAGTAGAGAATGTACAGACTGAAAATTTCAAAATGTTCAATCCGCACCACCGCTTACATAGCCGAAAACTTAGCTCATAATGGGTTTAACTAGCTTCGTTAACATATTGAAGTAACAATAATTAGATATGATATTAATAAATATTATGGCTCACCATGTACGACCTATAGGCATGATAAAACATATCCCGAGCCTCCTCCCTGCAAAAAGAAAATGAAATTTAAAATATTCATATTTCTGAAGACACGAAAACAGTAATATGAAGTCCAGAAAATACGTTGGGCCATCTTGCCACAAAATATTAGCAAAAGTATCACATACGACTTACTTCAACATTTCTCTTTCTTCCTTTCCCATAGCTTGAGAAACATCACCTAATTGAGCTTCAACAAAGGAAAGTATCAGAAACAAAACAAATGCAGAATACCACCGTCCTCGGCGGATTAGCGAAGGGGGTGGTTCCATCTTCGTGGGCAAATATTTACGCCACGAAGAAGCGAATTACAATGCCTAATGTCAGGACAAATTACTATACGATGCGAACAACATAGCTACTCGAGGGCTGCAACATAACCTGAACTCATAATGAAGGTTTCATTATGTTGAGGGATCCTTTTGGGTGACGAAAGGAACAAGGTAACAGCAACCTGATAGCCTTAGAATGCATTCACCTTTGCACAATAGCCATGTTTTTTGCTACAATTACAGCAATACCCGATCAGCTATTTGGAACGTATACTTTTCTCACAAATTCTAAGGACATATTACCGCCAAAACTGTGAAAATTAACAACTAAAATACCAACTTATACTTAGGAAATTACACACATACACCCCTTGAACGAACACAGTAGATGACGAGTAACGCTTCGATGATGTTTTCCCATGAATCCGCACAAACGAGGACAAATCGCCGTTATTTCCAAGTATTTCGAAATTCGTTCGTTTCGTTAATAGCCGCTAGTGGCGCTAGCTTGCAATTGTCCTCTGGAAAGGCGCGAATTTGACAAATTACTCGGAAAAGCCCGGATGCAAAAATTATCCCGTAAGTTGTGCGGTCGTGGTGTTTGAAATTGTTCTTTAAGTTCGTTTTAAGAAATGTATTTATTACACCTTGAACAGGTTCAGTATTATTTGTTACTTGTGTGCGCATAGATATAAAATCATTTTTCAATGTATGTAAAAAAACTTTGTTTCCTATAGCATCCAACGTTTCACCATTAGGACGAGAAAGTTCCTTTGATCAAGCAAATGGCCTTATACGATTGAGTTAGTTTCCAAAAGGATACTTGTTCCTAAAGGTAATCACTTATTTCTCTACAATTCTTCTAAATAGGCTCCTTTATCCACACAGCATTTTCAGCATTCCTGCCACACTTTGTTTGCTCCCGGAAGGCGGAAACTGAAATACTCTTTAAGACCTCAGTCGTAGTGGTTTGGCCCCTGTCTATCGACCAAAAACTGCTAAATTTCAGGCTTGTTTTGAATACAGCGATGAAAGTCGAGAGGGGCCAAGTCTGGGCTGTAAGGTGGTTGGGCAATTGGTAAGTTATCACGTTGTGCTTGGTTAAAAACTCCCTCATGAGCAGTGGCGTGTTGGCGTTGTGACAAAATGAAACACAGTTCCCTCATTTTAAAAATTTCGGGTACAGTTTCGTGCACCACAGTTTTTGGTAAATTCAACTCCTGCACTGTTAATCAAAACCTAGCTTAAATACCCATCATGATGGAAATGTAAGACAGCCTTTGCAGAGTCCAAAAATTGTTTCAATATCACCGAGTTGTCATCATTTCGGTTCATTGACAGACATCCTGTGTATTCTTCGTCAATACCTCTTCCCTCACCAATGTGTGTAGCAATGGACCACAAAGAAATATTGAGGCATGTGAAACCAGTGGGAGGCAAAGATGTTGATGATATATCTGCTAACATAATCAAATCAGTCATTATCTATGTTTTTGAGCCTCTAATCTTTTATGAAATTGTTGTCTAGGTCAGGATATTTTTTCTGATCCAACAAAATCTCTATTTGTACTTGCATGATTAAAGGGGCAGTAGAAATTACATTAATAACTCAATCAATTTCCGTTGTTTCAGTGGTTTCTAAAACCATTAAAGCTGACGATAAAACGAATTGTAGGTTTTCTTGGAATCCAATAGCATTAGTTGTGAATCACAGTTTGGTTTTAGTGAGGGCAAATCAACTGTCCATGCTGACACGAACCTAATTTTTCAAATGATGAGCAACTTAACAGAACTGAATTCTTATAGGAAACTGTTTCCGGGGTAACTTGGCAGAATTTTACCATAATGGAGAAGAGAAAAACGAACACTGCAATTCTACAAAACATTTATTTTGGCACGACCATGGTTTCACTGCAGTGCAGCATCTTCAGGTGGGTATACTTATAACAAAATAGAGCATCAGCCTTATAATTTTTGAATGTTGGAGTGGGGGAGGAATGGGGTTGGAGAGCGGGGGAGAGAATATGTGACCAAGGATTGGCAGATCAAGTGAGTGTGGTGATGCATTAGGGTCCTGGGGTGGCGGAAGTCAGGCCTGGTGGAAATTGGGGTGGGGGAGGAATGGAGTTGCAGAGAGGTAGGGAGAGGGGAAGTGACCAAGGATTGGCAGGTTGGGTGAGGGTAGTGATATGCGCTAGGGTGTTTGCCTGGGGGTGGTTAGGGTCCCACGTGGGGAAGGAGAGTCCGAGGGTTAAGCTTTGGAGCTCATGAGCTGCCCTGCAGGGGGAAGGGGAGGTGTAAGAGAGGGGAGCAGGATAGATGCAATAGTTCATTCAAAACCTCACAGGATTTGGAATTGACACAGATTGATATTTCTATTTCCTTCGAGTCCATCCAACTTGGGACCCTTATTTTCCATATGCAATATATCTGGTGTAAAATCACCTCTGTGTTCATGTTGTAATAGATGATTGGCAAATTGGGAAGTGTATTCGTGGTTTTGGAATTAACCTTTATGTTCTTTTATCCTCGTGTCAAAAGTTCTCCCTGTCTGGCCAATGTATGAGGCCCCTTAATCATCACAGATGAGTTTATAAACTCAGCTCTCTTTCATTATATCTGCTTTACCCTTGGTCGACCCTGTATCTTAGTATAGTTATGTAGTTAACTTATGTATCTTAGTGTAGTTGTGTAGAAAGCGGCTCTGCCATCACACTCACCCGACTTGCCCATCCTTGGTCACTTCCTCTCTCCCCCACTCTCCAACCCCAGTCCTCCCCCACCCTGACTTGATGCTGTATTTTGTATACCCATCTGAAGATGCAGCACCACAGGGAAACCATGGTCGTGCCGAAATAAAAGTTTTGTGGAATTGTAGTGTTTGTTTTTCCCTTCTCCAACTGAATTCTTGTTGATATGATTAAAGCATTTGACTTTGATTTACACCAGAAATACCTAGACAATTAACAAAGCTATGGGATAAAAGGGGAAACAATTGTCTTATGGGAAAATGGAAGCTTTAACCCCTCCAGCGTGTGCGACACAGCAGTTGCGTCCTCTAAATTCCATGCCTCTAGTGTGACTTTAATCGGAGGTATTTAAATCGCTCGGGGTGCTTTTTTCTGGGCAGCGTCGACCATTTGTGCAGACGTTAGCCTAATTATTTTTAACACAATAGTTGCTCTTCAAAAAAATTTTTAAAAATTACAGTCAATACAAAAATAATTTCTCTTCATTATTATAAAGGGATACTTACATTTTTCCGGGTCATTTATTTTTTCTTGCACTCCATATCCGGCATTTAGTAGTGGACCTGAGTGTGGTATTTCTGGAAACAGGGGTCTAAGCAGAGTGACCCCTGGGCAGTTTTTACACCTGTATCTTGTATCTTTCCGTTTTTCGTACACACCACGCAGTTCCTTCTTCCAACCTTCAATGATTCTGTTTTTGGGTTTTCTTCAATAAAATGCTGGCCTGTCAAGCATGTACATTCCGTATCCATATCTGAGGGCTGCCCTTTGCGTTTCTCGATGTTCTGTCCATGATACTTGACTATGATTTTATTGACTAACTCTACTCGGAACGAGAGATGATCTTTTTTGTTTCCAGCCTTGCAGTATAGAATGTAAGAATTTAAGACAGCTATATTTACGAAATGGTTGAATAATTTCTTGTACCACACTTTTGTCCTTTTCCTTTCTAGCAAGAATGATTCTAAAAGTTGGTCTTTCAAGTCTACGCCTCCCATATATTTTGTACTCTATTACACACGCAGGTTTGTTCACACATTCTAACCCACCCTTCTGACTAACGGGATGCATTTGGTCTGAATGTTTAGTAGTTAGCATTGTCACATCGCGCTTATTCTTCCACTTCAATGCAACTAATTTCCCACACTTTGCGCTAACCACTTCTCCTTTCTTTAGCTTCCTTTTAAAATTTGCTGGTATGCCTTTGCGTGTGATTTTCACTGTTCCTACAGCATCTGTTGTCCTCTGCACTAATCTCAAAAAAAGGTCAGGACTACTGTAGTAATTGTCCATATAAATACATGTGCCCGAGTCTAAAAGTTTCTCACATAAACTTAGAATAACTTTTGTTGAATAAAGATCTTTGTAATTTGTAATTTCACAGTCTAACTTGGTCCCTGAACGACGGTAAATAGTAAAATTCCATAAATACCCTATGGAGTCACAAAGTTTGAACTTTTTTATCCCAAAGTTTGAACTTTGCCAACCCACCCTTCTGACTAACGGGATGCATTTGGTCTGAATGTTTAGTAGGTAGCATTGTGACACCACGCTTATCCTTCCACTTCATTGCAACTAATACACTTTGCCACTAACCACTTCTCCTTTCTTAAGTTTCTTTTTGAAATTTGCTGGTATACATTTGCGTGTGATTTTCACTGTTCCCTCAGCATCTGTTGTCCTCTGAGCTAATCTCAAAAAAAGATCAGGACTACTGTAGTAATTGTCCATATAAATACATCTGCCCGAGTCTAAAAGTTTCTCCCATAGATTTAGAACAACTTTAGTTGAAAAAAGGTCTTTGTCATTTGTAATTTCACAACCTAACTTGGTCCCTGAGCCATTGTAAATAATAAAATTCCATAAATACCCTACGGAGTCACAAAGTTCGAACATTTTTATCCCAAACCGAGAGCTTTCAGGGGAATATATTGTTTCCAAGAAAGTCTACCTTTCCACAATAACAATGATTCATCAACACTGACTTCCTTTCCCGGCACATACACTTTTTGGAATTTATTTTTTAAATATTCACTAATTGGTAAAATTTTATACAGTTTTGGATCCATTTTTACTAATTCCTCATTGATGTTTGGTGTTATCCACAAAATGGAGAAATTTTGTCAGTAATGAAAACCTTTCCTCGCTCATTACATTAGGAAAAAATGGAGTTTCTAGTATATGTTGTCTACTAAAATACATTCTGAGGCTTGGTTTCTGAATTGTTCCCATCAACATAACCAAACCTAGGAATATTACTCAAATTTCTCTCGGAGTTGTAGGAACCCGTTTTTGAAAGTGTGATTTTTTTTGGCCAAGATTTTTTCTTCCTCACGGGCAAGAAACTGTTCTGCATAGTGGTTTGTTTCAGTCACTATTATTTCAGTTAGATCATCATCGAAAAATAACTCAAAATAATCCAGGGGATTAGCATTACACTGAACAGACACTATTTGTTTCCCAAGCAAATCACACGCAAAAGGCACAGAAGGATTAGCACTTTCGATCTCTTCCCAATTATTATCTAGGATATTCACAGACAATTGAGGAGGTTCTTCCTCCTCGGAACTAGAATCCAGAGAGTAGCCAATTGAATCCTCAGAAATTGTATCTGAACATTCTGCACTCTCATCTTCCAGAACATCAAGCACTTGCTCATCAGACAACTCACGTGAGCTAGAATTCATGGTCAACTAAAGAGAGGTTCAGCGACGGGACGGTCCCAACGAAGAAAAAGAAACTAAGCCCCCAACTCAACCATAGGCGTCAGGGTAACTCGACCCTTATCTTCAAACATCGTAAATAAGATACCGGAGCTGACAGGTCTTCGAAGTTCCTAGAAGCATTGAGTGACCATGCCTGGAAGGACCATGGCTTCGTAATTATTACCACGATGATAGAGAAAGGAAATGTTGACACAGAAAAACAGATAACAAGGAACCACAGACGAAAGCATTCAGCATCAGCACGCCCGTATCATCTCTCTGGAAGTTCATAAAGGAGATTGTGAGAGGGATAAAATACGTTCGTGCTGGGCTGCGAGAGAGCCTTCCCTTTCCCAGGCATGAGTTGAAAAAAATTTTTTTTTGATGCATAAACATTAACACAGATACATAGGAGGACCAGGACGAAGGCAGGAGGTATTGGACCTCATATATACTCACTGAAAAAAACATATTTGAGTGGAAGCGATAAGAATTCCCAATGAAAAACCTGGAGGCAAGCGGTGCGCCGCACACGCTTGAGACATGGATTCTAGCGGACGCAGACGGTACGTCGCACACGCTGAGGGATTAAATGCCTCCATTTAAAGTCATGCTTGAGGGGTTAAGCTCCCATATTAAGTAAAGTGTTATCAGTTTTTTATTGCAAATGGCTTGGGTAGTGTTGTGGTTGGTTTGAATATTCCTCAAGGGCCAGTGCTGGGACCTCTTCTTTTTATTCACATGTTGAATGATATTGCAAACATGTTTTAAATGTATTGCTAAATTCCTCATGTATGCTGATGATATGACTACCTGTCTGAAAGAATGACTAATGGCATAAACAGGCTGCGTAAGCCTTAGAGGAGGCTGGTGATAGGTTCCTACTTAATGGTAATTAGACCCAATCTTTGTTACTGGGTGTGAAAAATTGAATCAAGAAGTGAAACTGCTAGGTTCCCATTTGGTTACAAAGCTGTCAGGGAATGTGCACATCTATACATTTTTTAGCTGGCTATCTAAAAGTGCCTGGTCTAATTGGAAGCCTCCAACCTTAGATTCCTAAGATGTAGCTGCACAATGTCTATTTTATCTTTTTTCATAGTTTATTAATAATGGTGAGTAATTGACTGCTTTAATGGCTCTAATATTATAAGGGTTCTTCCAATGTAGCAAATACATAGTTCTGAGGGTGATGACTAAGATCAATTTTGATGCTTGTATACTGTTATTTGTGAGTGAGGCAATTATGTCCGTAGTTAACCTGTATATTCATGATAATTTATTGCACTCCAAATATAATATGCTAAATTCTACAACCAGGGTAGATGTTCATTCCCACCATAGCAGAAGTAAGGACATTCTTGGTACACCCTCTTACAGGCTTTAAAAGTCTGCTTAGATTTCCTGTGATCAAAATGAAATTTTATAATAGTGGTACTCACAACTTTCAGGTAAGTGATGGTAGTGGCTTGGTAATTTAGAACATCTGAGAGTAGGGGAGCAGTAGAGCAACATTAGGGTAACCCCTTTCTACTACCCATCTACATCTCCCTGGGCTGTAAGGCAAAGGTAGTGGCATGTAGCACTTGTGCCTCTGTAGCGTACAGTAATGGTAGGTCGGGTATGACAGGAGGCCTTCGTCTTCTCTAAGACATTTTCCATGATGTTCAGGATAGTGATATAACATTCTCAGTTGTCAGAAATACATGATGATAATGTTAAAAAACTCAGAAGCTGTAGCAAAACAATTCTATTGCAATTATTTTTGGAAGTGCATAGAATTTAGGTGTAGGTTGCACAGTAAAAGTTGTAGGTAAACAATATCTACACAGAGTCCATACAAAAGAGTGCATATGAACAAGTTAGAATGCACATAGGTACATGTTGACATGCTGATTAGCAATAGGATTTAAAACATGTACCAGCAGCTTCTGATTGTCTCGAGAAGTACCATGAGGGTTCCCCTCTCTAGGTCAATAATGAGGACATGACTTGTCAATGAGCTGATTCCTTTAGCAGTGATATCACTGCTATGCAATTGGATATGCAGTTTAAGTCATCAGTGCTCTCTGAAAAATTTGGGGATAAATAGTTACCTCCCAACAAACAAAAATTGTGGTAAAAGTTTTGTAGAATGAATTCATTTAAAGGTCATGATTTGATACAGAAAGTCCCCATAGGTTAGCAAGAAATGCATAACATTTTGTTCTTTAGAGAGACATACCTCACCATCTGGTTTCTGCAAAACGTAATCTTCACAAACTACTGTTAGTATTTGCTGCAGCTCTCATTTTCCATTCTTTCTTCCCACAGCATCCTGTAGATCACTTCCAGAAAGGCCGACACTATGCAAACTAGAACCACTTGTTTGGTGGACTGTTTATTCTCTACAGGGTTTTCACGGAGTGGTTGCAAGGATCCCTCCAACTTACTGCATTCACTGCCATTTCAGTCAAGGTACCAACATACACGTACTTAATTAAGCTCTCAAGAATGTTTTAACACTATGAAGGACGGGAGGGGTCATTTGACCCATTTTTGAGATACAACTTAACTTCTCTCTGTGTAAAATATTTTTAATTTGTCTGAAACTTCTTTACTTTGTTCATTTTGGTCTGAAATTTTATAAAGTAGTGTTAAAATTATTCTAAAACTTTACATTAATTTTTTATAAGAGTTATACCTAGAAGGATGGCTGGGGGTCATTTGACCCCTGACTTGTTTTCCCAGTATATCTTCATATTCCTCTTACTTTTAGTCTCACAATCTTTTACAAAGATCCATTTATTCAGCAGCAAAGTGGATCAGTGGGTTAGTGCTTGAGTTATGGACCAAAGGGCACCTGGTTCCATTTCGGGTGTTGCCTCTAGATATCGACAGCAAAATCTAAACTGAGTGACTTTTTCTGCACCAGATTTTTTTGGAAAACCACAAGCAGCACAGGGAAAGTAAATCCTCCCCTCCATTTCTCCCCCCCCTCCCCCAGTGTGACACCCGTATTCCAATGGTATTTTTACATGGGTAATTTTCTTACCATGTAAATCTTGTTTTTATCGTCCTTTCGAAATCATATTCACTCCTATGGACGTGTATCTTTATACAGTAATGGTTTGGAAGGAATAGAGAACTGGTAGGAAATATTATTGACCATTGACCTAAAATCTTTTTCTTATGGCTGTATTCGTTCCTGCCCGCATTGCAAACACACTTGCCCTTGCTCTTTTTGTTCACCCCTCTGCTGCGTGACAGGGACACCGTCAGTAGTTTGTGCCATTTACTACCAAAGTCTATACCACATGCCAAAACAAATGTTTAAGAGGCGGTGATATTGAGCATGCTACACTTGTTAGTGAGTGACAGTATTTTATGAAACTTCCCATGCTCCACAGTGAAATGTACTGTGGAGCATGGGACGTTTAATAATCCTTATTGGTATTTGTCAAGAGAGGACGTTCTTATAATTATCGCAATGATTTAGTATGCATGGGGCTTCTTGGGGCTGCGGCATTTTCCCAAAAAACAGGAGTAAAGTCTGGTGCCAAATATATTCTCTTGTGCAATGCCATGGGATCAATTCTTGAATATAATGAAACATTCACCATCCAAATCGAGGGGGACTCCAATAGGACTGTATCGACTATAGTCGTGTGCTAAATGCAGATGAATTTTTGGCTTCTGCACCTAGAACAATTTTCTCACAAATCTTGAGCCTGCTCCATTGAAATGCAGGTGCAATATACATGGAACAAACCTAAGAATTTCAAAATCAAGAAAAAGGTTCAGTAAGTACATCAAAATACTTTCTAAATGCATTTCTGTGTTGTAGACAACATCCTGTTTTACAACAAAATCGAAGCGGGAGTAGATGCTATGGAAGGCTTTTGCTGGGAATATTCCACCTGATCAACTGCATGGAGGTGGCCTATTCATGTATTTTTCAATTGGACTTTCCTGCAATTTATAGGTCAGTACTCTAGAAGGAAACTAAAAAAGTCTTAACGAGTCATGAAAAGATAACCAAAAATTAGTTGAAAAGGTGTGAAGAATCTTGTCCGATGCAACTTCCACCATCAAGTACCAATCAAACTGGCAAAACTTCATTAGATACCACTTTATAATCCCTATAAAGAGTGTAAAAGAGAATAAGGTGTCAAAAAATCTTCAAATTATCAAAACGCTAGCTTACCATGTTTGGTTTCAATGCACAAAATATTTTGAGGAAAGTGTGCCAAGAAGAGGAAATGTGATAATAGTAATATATTTTGTATTTTTATATCAATGAATCCTATTCCATCGCAATATTCTCAAAAAAATTTCAAGAGGAACTTTAATGACTATAAATAATTGCAATTGTGTAATTATATTGACTATAGTCTATTAGTCTATTGACTATATATAGACTCGAAACCATTGTAACCTGATGACCATTGCCTATAAATTAGATTATGATTAACATAAGTGATAATTTTGTATTTATAACCATCAGAATACCTTATTAAATGCTTTGTGATATAAGTATAACATAAACATCAACAACACTACAAGAACACAATCCATGGGAATACATAAAACTTATAATTTGGTAAAATGAAGTTTGGTTCAAATGACCCCTTGCCATACTTCAAGGTAGAGTGAAATTCCCATCCTCATGGTGTTAAATTTCAGATTCTTTAGTTTTACGCTACACATGTACATATGGAATGAAAAAGACTATATCAAGGTACCTATTATGAAAATATTTGCATGGTTTTAATCAGTAATTTTAACTTTTACATATGGCTATATTTCTTGAGTCTGTATGATACTCTGAGCACTACCTCTTCATCATGCCAAACGAATGGTAGGTGATGGGTAGTCCAACATCTTTCCTGCACCTCAATGCACTCATAGTGTGAATGGTAGCTACCACTCCCATATGCTTCCTTGGAATTCGAGCAAGGGTAGGTGGGAGCTCCCAGTACATAGGTGGTAGAATTGTGGAGGTGGGAGGCAGCCAATATCTACCTGCCCTCTCCTTACACTTCAGGATGTGTAATGGGAAATTAATCAGGGAGTAGGCCTTTAGGGGCCAAGCAAGAGTGCTATGTTGCCACACCTTCACAATCCATGAAATGAAAACAGCAGGTAAAGGCAGCTAACTACACTTCATGACATGTACTACCATCCCTGTACACCCTGCCTACCCACCATGTAGGAGCTTTTAGATTTAGTTTAATTATTTGCTAGTACACTTTGTTAAAATATGACACCAGAGCATTATAGTGGGGTTAAATGTATGAAACCTGGTATGACCCACCTATGGTTTATAGCAGTATCAGTTGGGTGGTGTGACCTAACTGTTGTTGTTGTGACCCTTAGATTTTTGCATAGAATTTAAATGGAGCTTCTTTTATCAGACATAACTTGATAGAATTTGCTAAAAAATTTTAATGAAAACAGTAATTCCAAGGATGCATTAATTGTTATGTTCAGAGCAGCCACGTATTCAGGGGGGGGGGGGGGCTTCTGGAGTTTTAGCCCCCCACAAATTTTTTCCCCTTGCGATGAGTGCTTTTGATTCATTGGCCAAGGGGACTGCTAGCCAAGGGGCATTCATCCTCTGACTCACCATTACTCAATTCAGATGCATTAATTTCTGCCTCAGAATCACTTTGAAGGAACATCTCAATTTCCTTTCCATTAGGGTCTGAGCCATATGTCAATATAATATTATATTGACACTTAGTATAAAACAATGTTAAACAATTTATTTTCCTTTGTAACAGCATAATTTCCAGCTATATACACATGGATTAAGACTCAGAGCATGAAACCAAGGGATGAAAATCACCAAGAGGAGTTTCATCATTATCTTTGTCTATGTGGTGAGGAAAAGACTGATCGCGTGAATAGACTGGTTATGCTCGGGGCACCCAGAAGTGTTTATGTCCAACATTAGTGGGTGAGGGGATGCATATGAGGTCATCTGGACTATTTACATTTGAGATTTTGAGGACTATTTATGTAAAACGTTTTGTTGCTCTGATTTTAAGTGGGCATGATAATCCGTATAACACTGCACATAGTTCAATAGTTAAGTGCCTTGAAATGTGATCACTAGTTTGATTCATGCATGTGGTTAATGATTATTCTTTTCAATCTGATATGTATATATCCGTCGAACTTCTGTTCTGGGGCCAGTCTGAAATTAACTGCTTCATAACAAGATAAGCAGTGAACTTTACCAGCGAGAAGAGATAGGAATAGTCACTGTGAAAGTAAATACCAAGCAGTGAAAATTTAGGGAAGAGATTAGTAACATGCCAGCACTGAAGGAGGGGGTAGAGACTAGACTTTATCTAAAAGAGCACATGAAGGTGTGAGAAGATGTGGCACAAGGGCAGGGCTGCTACCAGCCTGTGGCCTAAATAATAGTGACCTTAGTGACTTTTCCTTGGTGAAATAGTGACCATATAACGATCAAATAGTGACCAAAAATGACCAACAATTGACCTAAAAGTGACCAAAAAAAGATTTTTGGCCACCAAGCACAAATTAACGTTTCTCACTTTTAGACTTAGGACACATGGAAGTAATAGGAGGAACAAAAACAGGACAACTTGGGTTAAATACATATGTTCATTGAGCATATTAGCATATTCAATCAAGAAAAACTACAAATTTTCATTTTAGAAAATAAAATAAAATGAAATGAAACATTGCATAAAAGAATTCTTTTTCAAAAATAAAGATTGTTAGTCTTAGCACACGAAAGGAACTACTCAACACTACAGATTGTTCTTCTATCTTTTCTTTTGCTCGAATGTCAAATCTGATATGAGGTCATATTGTCTTTTTTGTACTACTTTTTTGACTGCAGTGGCGTGCATATGAGAAGTTGCTGAATCTCTGCGAATGGCAGCCATGCCTATGAACATTGCCTGGGCAAGGGTGATATCTTCAATGTTCTTCTTAGCAATGGTGTTCTTAACCCATACAGCTCAAAGGGCCGCAAATTGTTCTCTAGGCCGTTTAATATCCAGGAATTTTCTCGCGTAAAAACCATTTTTACATGTGCACAAGTGGAATAAATTCAGTCTATATACGGTTGTATGTCCGCCCCAAACCAGATAATACTCGTCTATGGTCAAATCCAGTATTAAATGAAAAGTAATTTTATGAATTAATTATGTAATTTACGCAATTAATATGTAAGGTAGGTAAAATGTATCCTGAATAAACATGTTAAAAATATTAATAACTATGGGGATGGTAGTACAACAAAACTGCGATGGTGAAAAAATATAGAGAGATAAATTCAAACTATGAACATCTACGTTAAGAACTGAGCACTTTACCACTGTCTCAACTCTCATTTCTGGAAAGTGAGTAATTTTAAGCATTCAATACTAATAAAATACCTACTTTGCCCCTGACCCAACTTCCCATGATGGAAGATACGTAATTTTAAGCATTATGATTGTAACAAAATATTTAAAACTTTTCTATTGAAGTTATTGGATTTATAACCCGATAAAGGGGGGTTATTCGTAAATCATTAATCAGGGACCACCTAAGTTTCATCAGCATCCTAACATCAGACTAGCGTCAGCATCGGACACTCCATTCGCAAGTTGTTGGACTGTTCTGAAAAAATATTTCCGTCAACATGAAATTCAAGGAACTATAATAATCTTATTAATCAGATATCTACAGAAGCCAATCTTAATACATACCTATATAGAAAACTATATGTTTCAACTGAGAAATACAATATGAATGCATAACTTGTTCATTGCCTTTCGTGTGGTTCGATCAGAAAATCTTCATTAAAAGTTTGTTGAAATTAGTGTACAGCTGGTATAATTTGAGTTGAACCTGTTCAATTCAATTTACCCCTAACAACCACGAGTATTGTTTAGGTAAATATGGGGATACACCTTAGTCTAGATTTCGACCCAACCTACATGGATAATTACATAACATGTGCTGTATGGGAAGGTGTGCACATTGACTTCATCAAATACTCTGTTCACCCTAGCAGATGAACACTCCTCTTCCTCCTGCAATCCTCTTTTTGCACAATAGTGTTCCTGCTCTTCTTCGTCTGTTTTGCTTTTTTCATCTCTTCTTCCAGTCTTTCTACATCTTCTTTCGGGCCTCCTATACTTTTATCTTCCTCGCTTCTTCCAAGTAAACTCTTCTAAGTAAGTAATCTTGATTACTTACTTAGAAGAGTTGTTACTTACATTAGAGCTTACTAATGTTGATTAGCACAGTGTGCACTTGTAACAAGATCTTTGGTAATAGGTACTAGAAATGGCTTATTGCCATATTTGTTTAGTGCACTCTTGACTACCATGTATGCAGTAAGAGTGTGTTCAGACATAGCAGTTCTGTCACATGTTATAATCCTCCCTGACGTCAAGAAGCCCCTCTTGACATCAGCTTGTCTGTGAAAGAGAGACAGGACAGCTTTCAATAACTGCGAGACAGTCGGGTCAAATGTCCTCATAAAAAGTTGAAAAAATGACTTTGGGTCACCTTTTTTCAATTGGGGACCACTGTGCTTCACTTGCTCTTGCGCTCAAAATGCCCATCCATGCGGGATGGGCATCAGTATACATGAATAATAAGTTTATTGTTCCAATGCTGGTGCAATCTTTCGTTATGAGCACTTGGGTTTGAATGAGTCCCCCTGTCCCACAGTCATCCCTAAGCTATGGAAATGGTGCATATGGGCCCCCTAGATAATATGCTTGGATAAACGAAAGGAAAGTGAAAACATCATATTTCTCATTCCTCATAGAAAAATGCTCAATTCTTGAAAAAGCATATCAAAACATAGTGTGGGATAACTGTGCATAGCACATAGGATAGTGCCATGGGTAGTTTAAACCAGCACATAGGACAGCATTGAAGGGTTAATTGATTCTTTGGAAATATGACCTATTCTACATGATGTCAGTTTTTGTTTCTCCTTATTTCTTTTTTACCCCCATGATCAACATTCCAAGGCCCAAGTTATCCATGCAGTCAAACCTCCCAATAGTGGATCCAAACATATCGATATGTTTGGAACGGAAAACATTTCTACTATTGAGAGGTGTCCACTATTTAGCTGGAATAAGGATAGGTTTTCTCATGCAGTAACTATGGTGAATTAAAATATAAAGATTTTTAATACATTGCAATAAACTTTTATTTTTTTAATATTAGGAAAATAAATCCTCATAGCAAAAAATTATGAAATAAAACAGTGGTGCATTTTTCATCCATGGACCAACTATTGGCATCAGTATGATCAAAACAACAATCGGTACCCAGAAAAGAGATAATTGTAGCAGTATTGTAGGCAGTGAGTGGAAAGGAAACCGGCAGGAGTACAAACTTGTTGACAGACAACCAGATTGCTCCCTAATTGCTAATAAAAAGTTTTTTCCTAAATAACTTCCTCATGCAAAAGTTCCTAAGGTACACATATTTTCTTCAACAAATGGGTTTTTTGTTAGGGGAAGAGAAATGTTCACAGGAGAGCTCATAGTGTGTGTTCTTTAACCCCTCCAGCGTGTGTGACATAGCAGTTGCGTTCGCATAGTTCCATGCCTCTAGTGTGACTTTAATCAGAGCTATTTAAATCACTCAGGGTGCTTTTTTTCTGGGCAATGTAAATGACGTTGTGCAGATGTTAGCCTAATCATTTTTAACATAATAGTCACTCTTCAAAACTTAAAAAAATTATAGTCTGTGAAAAAATATTTGCACTTTATTATTATAAATGGATACTTACTTTTTCTGGGTAATTTATTTTCTCTTGCACTCCATATCCAGCAATTAGCTAGTTGCTGGATATGGAGGAGGATATTAGCTAATAGCTCCCCTACTAGTAGGGGACCTGAGTGTGATATTTCTCAAAACGGGTCTAAACAGAGTGACCCTGGGCAGTTTTTACACCTGTATCATATATTTTTCCACTTTCTATTTGTCATACAGACCACGCACTTTCTTCTGCTAACCTTTAAAGATTCTGTTTTTGGATTTTCTTCAATAAAATGCTAGCCTGCCAAGCATTTACATTCCAAATCCGTATCTGAGGGCTGTCCTTCATGTTTCTCTATACTCTGTCCATGAAACTTGACTATGAGTTTGATAACTTAGTCTGCTCTGAACGAAAGATGGTCTTTTTTTTTTGCCAGCCTTGCAGTATAGAATGCAAGAATTTAAGATAGCTATATTTATGAAATGGTTGAATAATTTCTTGTACCACACTTTTGTCCTTTTCCTTTCTAGCAAGAATGATTTCAAAAGTTGGTCTTTCAAGTCTATGCCTCCCATATATTTATTGTACTCAGTTACACATGCAGGTTTGTTCACAGATTCTAACCCACCCTTCCGACTAGTGGGATGAATTTGGTCTGAATGTTTAGTAGCTAGCATTGTGACACCACGCCTATCCTTCCACTTCATTGCAACTGATACACTTTGCCACTAACCACTTCTCCTTTCTTAAGTTTCTTTTTAAAATTTGCTGGTATACATTTGCGTGTGATTTTCACTGTTCCCTCAGCATCTGTTGTCCTCTGAGCTAATCTCAAAAAAAGATCAGGACTACTGTAATAATTGTCCATATAAATACATCTGCCCGAGTCTAAAAGTTTCTCACATAAACTTAGAATAACTTTTGTTGAATAAAGATCTTTGTAATTTGTAATTTCACAGTCTAATTTGGTCCCTGAACGATGGTAAATAATAAAATTCCATAAATACCCTGCGGAGTCACAAAGTTTGAACTTTTTTCTGAGGCTTGGTTTCTGAATTATTCCCATCAACATAAGCAAACCTAGGAATACCCTTATTTCTCTTGGAGTTGCGGGAACTCATTTTTGAAAGTGAATTTTTTTGTTCCAAGATTATTTTTTTCTCACGAGCAAGAAAGTGTTCAGCATAGCGGTTTGTTTCAGTTACTATTATTGTAATTTGATTGTCGTCGAAAAATAATTCAAAATTATCCAGGGGATCAGCAGCACACTGAACAGGCACTATTTGTTTCCCAAGCAAATCGCACGTAAAAGGCACTAGAGGATTAGCACTGTCGATCTCTTCCCAAATATTATCTTGAATATTCACAGACAATTGAAAAGGTTCTTCCTCTTTGGAACTAGAATCCCGAATGTAGCCAATTGAATCCTCAGAAATTGTATCTGAATATACTGCACTCTCTTCTTCCAGAACGCCAGGCACTTGCTCATCAGACAACTCATGTGAGCGAGAAGCCAACTAAAGAGGGGTTCAGCAATGGGACGGTCCCAACAAAGAATAAAAACTAAGCCCCCAATTCAACCATGGGTGTCAGGGTAACTAGATCCTTATCTTCAAGCATCATAAATAAGATAATAGAGCTGACAGGTCTTAGAAGTTCCTAGAAGCATTGAGTGACCATGCCTGGAGGGACCGTGGCTTCGTAATTATTACCATGATGAAAGAGAAAGGAAATGTTGACACAGAAAAACAGATAACTAGGAACCACAGACGAAAGCATTCAGCATCATCACGCATGTATCATCCATCTGGAAGGTCATAAAGGAAATTGTGAGTGGAAAAAAATATGTTCGTATGCAGATACCAGATGCTGGGCTGCGAGTGAGCCTTCCCTTTCCCAGAGTTGAAAGAAATTTTTTTAGATGCGTAAGCATTGACACAGATACGTAGGAGGATCAGAATGAAGGCAGGAGGCATTGGACCAAATGTATACTCACTGAAAATACATACATGTATTTGAGCGTGACTCTTAAGAATTCCCAATGAAAAACCTGGACGCAAGCAGTGCACCTCACTTGCTGCTTGAGACATGGATTTTAGTGTACACAGACAGAATGTCACACACGCTGAGGGATTAAATGCCTCCATTTAAAGTCACGCTTGAGGGGTTAATGGAGGTAATTGAAGGAAAAATGTTTCTCTCTGTTGTCTACATATGTTATTGAAAGTGTCTGCTATTTGGAGGTGTTAGTTCCATAAGCCTTCATGTTCTGCTGCTAGGGATCAAAAAACTGTCCATTTTTAGGAGGCACCCACTCTTTGGAGGTGTCTGTTAAGGGAGGTTTGACTTTATTATTCTTAGTCACAAGTTCTGGGTAACTAACTTAACATTCTTGTCACAATATACTTTTACACATTCCTCCCAACTTTGGCATATTTTTCTTGGCTCTGAGAGTACCTACTACTTCTTCCTTCACCCAATAAATTAGTTAGTCATACAAACTTTTGAATGAATACTTATCCTTCTCAGTGATTGGACTTTTAAGGTCATACTTAAATATTAAGTTACATTTATTTCTGGCTGTTTTCCCTTGAAAAAATGAAAGAGTGCAATTACGAGGAAGAAATATGACATAAATCCTAGGTTCCTGTTGTTATACAGGTGGGAAACACATGTCCAGATTCTTCTGCTATGGATGGGGCGTAGAAGAAACATACATAAAAGGATACATCTATAGCTTCATTTCTTTAACAACTTCAGCAACAGCAAAGGTAATGGTGGACTTTAGGAATCTGTAGTACCTCTGTTCTCAGACTGGCAACCCTATGCAGAAGTGGGATTCCACAAAAGGGTTGAATGGGCTGTGAAAGCTGTCAGACCCTGGTAGACTTGCTGTTTTATGGATATCATAAAAATGATAAGGTTATGAGAAGTTCCATCAAACCTGATAAAGGATTTGCAATTGCATTGACTTGTTGTATATGTACACATATAATACATATTGTACAACAAAAATATGTATGTATAATACATATATTTATACTGCAAACATTGTCTTTACAACATTTTTTGGCTAAAAACATGGTTAACAATTAATGCCTTATCATAAAAAGGGTCTTCATTAATCTTAATAAATTTTCGATCATAGTTTTCCAAAAGATATATGCTTTCATCCTCAGAAACAAAAAAAAACAGGCTTTTTCATTCCTTCAATGAAAATTTACACTATTCAATGCCATCATCATCATCATCATCATGGGTCCACAATCCTAGGATTGGTTTGACACAGTCCTCCCCTCATGTCTTCTATCGGCCAACCTCTTCATATTAACGTAATTCCTCTCTTTCTGGTCCTTCACGACCTGTTCTATAAAACTCATACAAGGCCTGCCTTTTCCATTCTTGCCGTTCACTTTTCCCTCAACGGTCTTTATCAGGCCATCGTGTCTTAAGATATGGCCGATTAGGTTGTCCTGTCTTTGTTTCATAGTTTTCAGCAGACTTCTCTGTTCTCCCACTCTTCTTAAGACTTTTTCATTTATCACTTGGTCGATCCATTTTATCTTCATAATTCTTTGGTAGCACCACATTTTGAATGCTTCCACCCTTTTCTTCTCCGCTGCTGTCATCGTCCAAGCCTCACTGCCATAAAGATACATAAAAAAATATATTTTCTGTATATATGCTTATACGAACAATCATCATCTTTGGTCAACAATCCTAGGATTGATTTGACGCAGCCCTCCACTTGATTCTTCTATCGGCCAACCTCTTCATATTGATGTAATTCTTCTCTTTTGCATCCCTACAACATGTTCCATGTATCTCATATGCGGCCTGCTTTTCCAATCTTCCCGTTCACTTTTCCCTTGACGATTGTCTTCATCAGGATCATTGTGTCATTAGAACAATAAATACATTAAACATAACTAAATCATAAAATGATGTGCCGCACTTGGTCATTCTATGAGCAGATATGATGCACTTCCAAAGAATAGTGTATTTCAGCTCATCTACCAAGAGTTTTGTTGTAGGTAGTGATTCCCACGTATTATCAAAAGTAGTGTGATGAAAATCTTGCTAGGAGTGCCACTTCATATATATTATTTATGCGACGATAGCCATGGGTTCCACTTCCCCCAAATTTACACTTACCTCAGTGTACGTTATTCTTATTTTAAACTTTGAACAAGTGTCTTATTACTCATAATTTTTATACATCAACTATGTATTGAATTTAAACAGATGAGATCTTCATATAAATTTATCTTTATTTCATCTTAGACTTAATGACTGTTCTCTCCTTGATCATATTTAACAGTCTAACAGATCAGTCAGGCATTAGTGCATGGGTTCTGAAATTCCTATGAATATTAACAGAAATAATAGGCTCTCAAATATAGCAAAAAATGTTAATACAAAGAGTTGTTTGCTCTCCCTGCTTTGTATGCATACCAAAAACATATTGCCTCTTGAAGAAATCAATGATTAGGAATCTAAGGACAATGGATACACATTGAATTTAAAGCAACTGTAGTGACTCGAGTCACAATTAATAAGATATTTCTGTTTTTGTTTTTTGACTCTGAAAAAAATGTGAAGATCCTATTCCTGGATTTATACTGAGAATTCTTTGGAAGGGTTACCACACTGGGACCCCTACCTTTTGTAGGGTTTTGAGTTAAAACACCAGGTTTTCCTAGGTTCTGTTAAGTGAAAACAGTTTAATTTAGCGAAGAAATTTATGGAAATCATTATTTGGTTAGGAGGTTTAGTTATTCACTGTCTGTTGAATTTTTATTTTTGATTAATCACTGATGAAAATAGGAATGGCATATAAAACTAATCTAATTGCTTATGGAATGTATTTGTTAATTTCAATCAATACAAACCAAACTTCAAGGATATCAATAATAAAATAAAATCGGTATTGTTATATACCTACTGAATAATATTCTTTTCCTTTGGAGATATTAAAAATAATTTCGACAAATGTTTGTTTCCCAGGAGTGCTCACTTGTGATTTTCTCATTTTTTTATATGCCATTGTCATATTTGCTTTTTGAGTAATCTAGCATGCAATTTACTGTTTTATTCCCTCATTTCTTCTCCAACTTTCTGCATTTCTCCTTCTCTTTGAAAATGGAGACCAGCTCTTCATCGTTCTTGGCAAGCACTTGTAAGCATCTGAGCTGAAATTCTCTAACCTTGCCTGAAAATTACTCACTCTCTGACAGTTTTAAGAATGTAAATGCTGTACTGATTAAACACATGATTAGAAGGTTGACAGATCACCAAAAAAAGTCTTATCGAATTTTTAACTTATTATCTCATTTAATATGAATATTTATTAGAAAACCCACTAGATGTAGTTTTCATCTTTTCTTCTTTCAGTTTTTCATAGTTGTTCAGACCTCACTGCACTCCTCAGCCGGAAACCATGCAACATGATTGCCCTTACTAACTCACTCATTACATATTCTTGCTTTTCTTAGCCCTCAAATGTTCATTCATTGAAGAAATAGATACCCACCCCAAGAATAGGGGAACGGAGACTCAGTTAATAGGGGGGTTGCAAGGGGCAGATAGCAAATGCTCCATCAGATATAATGGACAGTTGCAAATTAGGGAAACCTGAATAAGCTATCCTGAGGGGGTGTTCTTCTTTGTTCAAGATTGATTCTGGTATGTAACTAAGGACTCATTTGTATGTTTTTACATTGCGTTCAGGATTATTCTGTACCAGAATCAATCAGGATTGATTCAAGCATAACCCCCCTGAACTGAGGTAACAGCACCTCAGCGATATGGAGAGGGTGATTTGCTGTGGAGTCGCACTCTTTGAAAGCCACAGAGCCCAATTACAGTGCTGTTTCAAAGAGAGGAGGTGCTGCTATATGCACTGTACAATATACCTTGAGCATGGGAAGAGAACCCTAAAGGATAGGAGAAGAAATGTAGGTGTAAAACCAAGGTCTTGCATTTGGTCTAATAGATGGAAACTCTGATACAAAACCCTGGTCCACTAGGTTGGGGGTTTGTCATAAGAATAGCTACCTTATTCTAGAAAATATTTTTGTTTACAAGTATTAAAATTATTTATTGGAAAACAATGGAAACTATGGTAGAGACACGGAACAAGGGCCTAGTCACATTGAAACACCAGTTCCTGATTTTAGGTCTGGATGGCTATTTGATAGGTGACCATCCTCCTTACCTCTACTGCTGCCTCTTGTCCCCAATCTTAAAGTGGCTGGTGGGTAAAAATATGGGTTGTCACTATGCATCCAAAGGGAAAAAGAGCCAGGGTGCTCCAGAAGGTCTGTGCCCACCCCTAAAATTTGCTTATGGTATATCAGTCTCTGTAGAGACTCAGTATGATAAAAGGCTAAAGAGAAGAAAATATGTACCCAGTATTTTATAATGGCAGCATGGACTATGTAGATCCTGAAAAAGCTGGAGCATTGATACAACTAAAGCAAGAGTTGCAAAAATATAGAATAATGTTTGCAGCAGTACAAGAGATGAGTTGGCATGGGAATGGAATGTTTATGTCAGAGTACTATGTGATGATGAACAATGGTGGGAATGGAGTAGTGAATGGGACAGGTGTTATAGTACATAAGAAAGTAAAGCCAAGCATTCTGGATTTTTAGCCCATTAATGATAGGATATGTTCGCTCAGAATAATAGTAAAGTACTTTAACCTGATAATATTCTGTTTCTATGTCCCAACAAAAGGACAAGGAAATGAATAATTCTATAACTTCCGCTTCAGAAGTCTCCTTCTTCGGGACACCTCATTACACCGACTCCTAATATGTCGAGGTTTATTACCCGCATTTCCATCTTCAGGTCCTCTAATCTCCCGCAGGTCCTAAGGGATCGAATGTTCCACGTCCCGACCCAAAAATGTCTTATCACACTGATGTACTCGGGGGACCGGCAGTGAAAGGGTTAAATTTAACTTTGCCCATTCTGTTTTAGGAAATATTATTGCTTAGTTTTTATGGTTTAATTTCGTATACGTCTAACGGCTTTCATGACAAATTTAGTATTTTTGTAATCCTTGTACTGAATGACTATCTAGACCTAGATCATCTGAGAACCTTGTCGATCTATTCCTGCCTCAAGCCTTTCTTGGCCCCTCACACCATTTCCTTAGAATATATGTTGAACAGATCACACCAAGTACGGAGTGGAATAAAAATGGGATGTAAATAATACTGTTAGCCTCTGCCCGGAGACCCAAATGGGGGACTATTTTACCTACGGAATATATTACTCGAGAGGGTTCCATCTTTCCTTGACAAAAAGAAAGCAAAAAGAAAAGAGTGGAGCAGCTGCGACTCCTCGGGATAATAACGTGGTGGTTTCCCCTTGCCTTCCGCAACGCAGTGTTACAGCCGCACCACGCCTGTAGTGTAATGAGTGTCACTGTACTGACCACTGAGGTCTCCACCTTCACTGATAAGAAAAAGAACTGTTGCCCTCTCCTCCGCGTGATGATATACATTATTGTTGGTAGCGTCCTGTCACTAAGTCACTATCTTCACAGGTTTCTGTATCATTTAGAAGGCCTAACATACCCTGGGATATACCAATACCTCCTCTGATTGTCGTCGCATTCTGTCCACGACTGCTTATTCGACGAGTAAACTCGCTCATATCGCAGCTAACCTCTATGTTTAGAGGTTGACCCACTATCCGCAATCAGGTGGACGCACTCGTGGCTTTAACCTTAGCCGCGAGTAACCAAGAGTAGTAAACCGATTAAACAAATGTCGCCCACTTCTCAATGACCCTTTATCATTATAATGATATATTGCTTCTGTATACAGAAGAAATATGAGTCAACACCTCTTTCTCTATCGCGATTCTCAGGCTAACTTCCCTGCTGTCTACCGTTTCTATCCGAGGTACCGGCAATAAAAGAAATGGTTGACGAGTTTACGTTGTGGAATTTAGTTTTCATTTAAAAAATGAAAAAACTTAGTTCTTTTCCACCAATATATTTTTAAAAAACTACCAGTTTGCGACGAAAACGTGCCGTAGCGACATCCACTTCACATTCTCCAACCCCCACGACTTGCACTAAGTGGGTGAAGTTACCTTTTACGAAGAATTTAACATACAAGCTATATAGATACTTCCCGAAAAATACAAAATCTCTGTGTAAAATCCGGTGACACTACAAAAATTATTATTCAATTCCGAGGACCGAACTGACACGAGAGATAAAAGTGGGGTATATTTACTCAAGTGTGATACTCCCTATTGTAATTCTATTTATGTCGGCCAAACTGGTAGAAAATTAAATGTTAGAATAACGGAACATGTAAAATCCAGCCTGAAGGGGGACAATTAGTCAAATTATGCGGAACATTTGATTGATGAGGATCACACATCCAGTTTTACCCCCAAGCTCCTATACGTGTGTGACAAGGGTAGGAAATTGGACTTCATGGAAAATTTTGAAATTTTAGTGTATCATGAAATGCATGGTGTTAAGCTGTTAAATGATGTAATCCCTACTAACCCCTCACCCTTGCTTTCAGTGCCAGTACCTCCGCCTCCACCCCCTTAGTCCTTGAGCCTGGCGTCAACTTGTTTGTTCCTTCCTTGCAGTTTTCACCTCGAAACCACTCACCTCCCTCACCCCCCCTTTTTTAACTGACCTCTCCCCATATATAAGCTGTGTTATTCATGGATTTTTTCACATTGTAATCTTGAGAATGGCCTGAGAAGGCCGAAACCGGTAGATTTGTTTAAATATATTGGTGGAAAAGAATTAAGTTTTTTCATTTTTAAAATGAGGTACCGGCATACAATTAAAACATACCAAAATAAAAAAAAAGTGCTAATAGATCGGGGGACCGGCAGTGAAAGGGATAAATTTAACTTCGCCCTTTTTGTTTTAGGAAATCTTATTGCTTTAGTTTTTATGGTTTAATTTCGTATACATCTAACGGCTTTTATGAAAAATTTAGTATTTTTGTAATCCTTGTACCGAATGACTGTCTAGACCTTGATCATCTGAGAACCTTGTCGATCTATTCCTGCCTTAAGCCTTTCTTGGCCCCTCACACCATTTCCTTCGAATATATGTTGAACAGATCACACCAAGTACGGAGTGGAATAAAAATGGGATGTAAATAATAAGCTGACGAAAATGGCATGGATTTGAATTTTAACATAAGACTCATGGTTGATCGTGAATAAAAATAGCGAGAAACAATTCCACAGTTCCCACTGTACTTTTTTAAAAACCTTTCCAACTATTTAAACCAAAAAGGTGGATTATTTTTATGATCAATATCGTTTTTTAATTAAAGTTCCTCCAAATGCTATGAAAATGCGCTAATTGGTGTTTAAACTAACCTTTGGGACGCGAAATGTAGATCGTATGTAGGATCCCATACGGCATTAAATTTTTCCACGAAATGTTAATAGCTGCATTACACCTTTGGATATTTAATAAAATGTTACGTCTCTCCTGTAATTATATATCACAGATCAGTGCTTGACAGAATACAGTCAAACAAAATTGCTTTTTTTTTTCGCTGCGTCACTGCGGGAGATTGTGGCCGAGCGAAAAATTATCAAGCCAAACAGATACGGATTTTAAAGGAGGTGAACACTGAAATTTATTAAAATTTAACTCTTTGTATATTATCGTTACTTTGTTTTTTCCTAAAATAGTTTCTTCTTTAGATCAGGAGAACACACTACCTTTCTTTATGGTAGCTAAAATTCCTATCATTAATGTTCCTATAGGGTATACTTCTCTATTCTCTAACATCCCACCCTCTACTGCGGACATCAATAAAGCACTGCCTCAATGGGTCTATCCCCCCACTCTTCCTAATTTTCTTCACTGACTTTCTTTCCTCCCCAACCATGTCCAGAAATACCTCATTAGTACCCCTATTCGTCCAATGTGTGTATTACACCTTCTCTGCTTTCATATCTTATACACTTCTATCTCTCCCCATCCTCTCTCGTGAACGTCAACATTTCTCCATCATGCAATACTAAGCTCCAGATTAAACTCCATAATAAACCTTTTATTTATTTCCTTACCCAGCGTTCTTGTCATAATTTACCTACGCGATTCTCCTTCGTATATCTTTGGTTTTATGCGTTGCGAAATTCAAATTGCTACCTACATAACCGAAATGATAAACCTATTTCCCCATTCAGTCATCCATGCACCTTGGAATCATTTCATCAGCATTGATTTAGATTTAAAATTGCAAAGGGAGGAAAAGATCACATGGAGTTATATTCGGACGGTAGACCTTTACCATATTCCTGATTCTGATGCCAATTTTTAGACAGATTATCCTTCGAAAGTATCTCTTTCGGATTGTATAGTGCACAAAAAAGTTTGATATGAAGGAAGGGTACCGTTTCTAAGATGCTAATGTTTTCGGGGATAGATCCTGTATGAGGTGAAATAAATTTCCATTTTCTTCTCGGCCAAAAATAAGTCAATCCTATAAACTCAAACCAAAATAAGTACCAATATATTTCCGTGACATTAAGTTGTGTACCCGAAAAGATAAATTAATGTAGAAAAGAGCCGGCAGCGGTAGTCAGGTCGGTAATGCGCTATTCCAGCCACCTAAAGGTCGCTTGTTTGGATCCCGCCCGAAGCATATATGTTGTATTTCCATGTATGTCCATCACAGGACTGAGTTGGATTAGAAGTTGAGATGTAAACCAAACCGTCTGAGATTTTTAAAACCTTATTCTACCATTATATAAGAAAAAAGAATAATTGGGAGAAATATTTCACCATCAGTGTTCCTACTTTTCTTTGCATTTGATTCGTCTACCGACTTCTTCCATGCACAATTTATCTCTCAAATCGGCTTTTCAGTTCGTTATTTGAATTTGTTCTGATTGGCAATCACCTTAGTGTTTAAAAGTGGGCCCCAACCTCGTGTTGACCATGGTTAGGGAAGAAAGAAATTTCTGGCAGAAATAGGATCTGGCGGAATAGGTGGATGGAACATACTTATTGACTATGGAATGCTGACGGTCATTATTGGAAATAGAATACTGGGTTAGCAAAGATAAGGAAGAAAAAGAAAGGGTAATACGGATCAGACTAAAGAAAATACCGCGATTTCAGAGAGAAATAGCGTAGGAAAGTTTGCGGTGGACGAATGAAATGCAGAGTTGGAACACTCCACCAAAACCTACTGTAACTGGTAGGAAACAATCAATCACAATGATGGATGAAATTTGATCGCATCCGATAAGAAAGGCTAAAGAATATCTACAAAAATGCCAATTCGATTCTCAAAGGCCTTGGAAAATACAAGGGATGTTTTTTTTAACAATACATGGCAGTTCTTTCGGAAAGCAGTTCAGTGTCGTATGGGACATCCACACTCGGCACTGAATTATCGCTTCCCCACCCCGCGATGAAGCCTAGGCCTGACCCCTGACAACCCCTCCCTAGCCCCTCCGCCCCCTTCACAATCGAGAAGGTTCCCGTCCCGGCCGCCCCAAGCGCGACAGCCAATTGCCCAAGAGCGCGACGCTTGTGCCTCTGACGTGATTTATGAGCAGATTTGGCGCTCAATTTGGAGAATTCTGGTTTCGCAAGCGATAACAGGCGTATCGTCTTTCACTTCCCTGTGACGAGGGTCCGTGATGAGCTCAGTTTCGTCCGTGCGGGCCGAATTCCTCGCCAACGTGTCTGGCCAGAATAGCTTACGGGAGAGTCGATCTCAGAAGATTTACATGAAACCGAGATCGGCGAGAATACGTTCTCGAAATGTCGTCCTCTAATCTGCGCCGTTTCAAACTTCAATGTCTCTCGCGCGTGACTGATCACCATCCGGCGACATCCTCTCCGATTAGAACCTTCTTCGCTCTGGGGTGTAAAATTCAATGTAGAATACGTCATCAGTGATTTCAAGCCGTTTCGCTCATAGAGAAACTTCATACCGGTAGTGGAATCCGGATTTTAGGTACTCCGAATCATCATCTTCGACACGAGTCAATAATCTTAAGATTATTGACTCGTGACGCAGCTCTCCACTCGATTCTTCTATCAGGTCTTCATATTAACATAATTATTCTCTTCCACAGCCTTCACATCTTGTTCTGTGTAACTCATGCAAGGTATTCCTATTCCATTCTTTCCATTCACTTGCCCCAACTATTGTCTTCATCAAACCAGCATGTCTCAGGATATGGACGATTAAGTTGTCTCGTTTTCTTTTAAAGTTTTCAATAGACTTCTCTTTTCTCCCACTCCTAAGACGGCTAAGTTTGTCACTCGGTCTATCCATATTATCTACATAATTCTTTTGTAGTACAACAGTTCAAATACTTCAAGCCTTGACTACTCTGCTGCTGTTATCGTCCACACCTCACTAAATGACTTCACATGTCATAAAAAAGTGAGTTCTAATGAAGTGTATTCTAACTTCCAAGCTTTTATTTCTCCAGCCATAAGCAGATTCTTCTTTTGGTAAAATGCCCTCTGCGCCTGGGCTACGTACTCAGACTACTTAGGCAATATCGTACCGTATAATCTAAAATTAAAGGAAAGGAAAGTAGGTCGGATTCGAACCTCCGATCTTTCGGTTGCCAGACCTCCACGATAACCAACCTCTACCGTGGTTGGTGCTTCAGGCTGTGAGGAAAAGCAAGTGCCGACATTAAGGGAGGAAGAACAAAAACTATGTGGTTGGCCTAGGTTTTAAACGTAGCTGGAGGTTAGTGGTTCAGAGGGGGTGGATCTAGCGATGTCGCAGACCAGTAGAGGTTTGGTAAGGAAAAGGCCTACGAGCCCGATGGATCATCCATACTTATACTAAACCTTGGGTCCAAAACGGCATTTGCCAACGTCAGAGGATGACGGCAGGGAGAGGGACCAGAGCGTTGGATGGAATGAGACCGAGAAATACCCCTTTTTGCTCCTATTCTCCCTCTCTACGACATAAGAATGGAATCGTAAGGGAAATGTGAAAAGGTGAAGAAAAGCCCGGCGTCATCACAGCCCGCTCTTAACAAAAGGCGCGAAGGGGTCCACCACTTTAATCCCATCCGACGGACGGAATACTGAACTTGGAATTCTCTCCGCACGGCATCCAAGTCGGGATTCCACTTAAATACCGGCTGGAATTCGAACTCTGGCAATTAGGGTAGAAAGTCAGTGCTCATGTCATCCAGCTCATAGGCACCATTCAGAATGGATGCGAAACAATCTGATGGTTATTGCAGCCGTCTTCGACTTGACAGTCCTCCACTTCCTTCAGCCACATTTCAGTGTCATTGTAATTTTATTAATTAATTGATTACAATCGTTCTAGCAAATAAAGTTTGCTATATTCCACTCTTCATTGAAATATCGAGGATTGAAGCGGAAGTTGACCGACAAAAAAAAGTAATTGTGGTTGGGAAAAAATTCTTTTGTAGCACCCCCATTCGACTTTTATTTCTTTCTCTCTCTATTTCTAAAGCCAATCTCATACGTATGAAATAAGACAGAACATAACGTTTGGTTTCGAAGTATGTTTGTGACATCAACGGAAAGAGATTTATTTCCATTATCACGTCAAATGAAGTCTGTTCTTCAAACTTACGTATCCGTGAATTATACTGCACGTACGTACATTCAACCTAGTAGTTAAAATATTTTAATCTTAATACTAATTTTAGAGTCAAAATCCAATTAGGAAGTTTTTCCGAACTGGGCAGGATCCTTCCTTCTCATTGCCGCTAACGTTATCATTAAGGCAAAAACCCCTGTAAGCGCTCCGCTCGGGCTTACCAGTACAACTACTCGCTCCAATTGAGATTAGTGACTTCAAGCACCAGACGAAATTCCAAGAGAGGCAATCTCGTTTTAGATCTCTTAAGCGAAATGAAAAATAACGACAACGCGAGAGCGCGCGTTATGAAGATCCATGGTCGAGCCTCTGGTCCACCCTCAGAAAGGGCGTGCGTTCTGCGTGAGGACGAGAGATGTGGATAAAAACTAGATTTGATCTCATATATCCGCCGAAACTCTCTAAAAATCCTAATATTATGTCACCTTACTTGCAGGCTTGGTATTTTCTTCATCACAAAGGATCTTCACTCCTTTGCTCTCAGAACCACACGTGCGCCCTTGACATTACATTCTCTTCGGGAATGGATTCTGCCACATTGTTGTGCTGTGGTGAAATTTGAAAACCTCGGCACTCATCTTGCTTGGGGATGCATTTCCTCCAATGGCTTGTCCCCAGCCGAGGCTGGTCCCGAATATTTATATTCCATTTACCGATTGTATTTGAATTTCAAATCTGGCGATGTCATCGCCTCGGTAGGAATCCGGCCGTTGTCATGGAGACGCCTGTAGGCTCCCTCCCCCCACCCTCCGCGACTCACGACGCGACGCCTACCACGTGGTTCGCCGCCGCGAGATGAGCGGGCGAACGGCGTCCGACCGCGTCCACCGCCCCTCTTCGACCGATCGATTGCGGAAAGGAGATCGAAAATGCAGCGTCCCCTCCCACTCTCTCCACCCTACTTTGGCGTGCATTGGAAGCGTCTTCCTTTGAGTGGACCATGAGCAGGGGGACACCCTATAGAGCTGGGCAGTATTTCAAGTCAATGTTCATTGCCAATATCCGAAGTAAGTCGTTGTGATAGCAATATCAATAACGGGGTCAAGTTATATTGAGTATAAATATTAAAAAATCGTACTGAAGCCAATGTTTTAACATTGCAGGGTTGAAATATGGCTTATTCAAGTCTCCTCAATTATGTTCCTTGGTTCAATAGTCTTATGGCAGAATGATGCAAGACACATATAGGTACATGCAGTAAATATGAATTTGGATATTAAATGGGTACAAAAGTAGTGTCGAAAACAAATTACGCATAACGATTACTAGGAAATTGCAAAGAAACAGGAATTAAGCTCTCATTGGCCACACAGAAGATCACCTCGGCGTTCTTTGCTTTGAGAGAGATGCGAGGAAGAATGAAAAGGTTTCCGCCCATCCTAAAGAGATTATGATGGCACTCTAGTCGCTATGATCACTGTGAGAGATTTTACCTTGAGTTCTGATCGGATAGATTTTATTTGTCTGATATATTTGACCTTTTAATATTCATATATTGGAATATTGATATCCGATATTGGGTATTTATGCATTGAATCAATATCCAATCGCCGATGTTGAATACTGAAATTTCAATATTTAAAATCATTGAATTGTAACCATTATATTTAAGTACTTATTGCTCAGCTCTACGGCCGTCCTCTTATTTCCTCGCGATTTCATTAAAAGATGAAAGAAGGACGAGTTGGAAGAAGCTACCTTTAAGGAATTACACCTCACCTCCTCCCTATATCTGTATTTATTCGACGAAATTACTCTCATATAAATATTTTGCTTTTAACTCTCCTAGTTGTACAAATACAATATTCATATTAGAATATACATTTTATAATAAAATTTTACGTATTCTAGTGAAAAAGAAAAATAATGATAACAATATGGGAACCGCACTCATAAAAAGAGAAATCAGAGAGAACAGAATTCAAACATTCAAGTAGGTAATATGTAAGCATTGTCATTCAGCATTTCCGTGAAATCATTGCGAGTTCAAATATATTAAACAAGTTGTTAAATATGTTACAAGTGATATTAAACCGTAGAATAATAGCAAGCAAAGTAAAAGAGCAAATACCCACTCGAGTTGCGAGTCAGGGAAGATTCTAAACAGGACAAACCATTACTGTGCAACATTTTCCTTACACCGTCTTTTTCATTCCATTATCATCTCAACCCTTAGTGCATATTTTTTATTATATCATGTAAAATATCTTATTGGGTAAGTCTGCGAGGAAAATGTCCAATTACTGCTGTAAATATGTATTTTGATATTAAATAGCATCAAAATTAGTGACGCAAACAAGCTGCACATGACAATTATCACCCAGGGACAGGAATGAAGCCCACATTAACCGCACAGAAAATTAACATCCCTGTATTTTATCCAGAGAGAGAGAGAGACAGAAATACAAGCATAAATGCAAATGTTTCCGCCCATACTAAAGAGATATTCAAACGGCGCTCTAGTCGCTATGATCACTGTGGTAGATTTAATCTTGAGCTCTGATGTAATTGATTTTATCTGTCTGATAAAACCAGATAGATCACCTAAGTTTTGCAAATTATTTTACGTTGCTTTATAATGTGCTTTTGTGATGTTTTTTCTTCTTGGAATGGGGTTCGGATAATTTGTTCGTCCGGAGGGGAAATGCCATAACCAGCGTGTTGAATGCCCGAGTGAGCCGTTACCTGAAAGGTCTTCGTTGACCGCCTCCGATCTAATACCATCGGCTCCCTAGATTTCGGTCCTCGTAGTTCTCCATTCTCAATTTACTCGCGAACCCCAGCGAAATCTGCCCTCTTTCCAACTACCCATAAAATGGGGGTGCGCCGTAGTTCAATAATCTCACGCAATAGGGAACTGCTGCTTATATTTATACGGGAATCGTAACGCACTAATTTTTATAAAATGTTGGTTAATGTTGATGCTTTAATATATGAAACAGGTAAGGTTTGGTAAGGGCAGTGAAAATATTTTGTGATGACTCAACAATTCGATGAATGTGGCCCATGCTTTTTTGAAGTCTATGAGTGGTATGCGACCAATCTATGGTTCATTTCCACTGCTTTTGGTCGTGGGATTCTAAAATATTGCTGAAATAGCTACCTCGTACAGTTTTTTTTGGTAATTTCTCATGCGGCCTCAGTTGGAGCGGTACCCTCTTATGGCATATATACGATGAATTCATCACCAACATTGTTGCATATTATGAATTTCGTGAGTTATATGCCACACGGTACGGGCTAAGGCGTGCTCCATGTTTCTTAGGTTCAACGTTCCGGAGTCTTCTATGTCCATTTTGAACTCTCGTTGATCAGTCATTTGAACAATCTCATCTTAATTTTCTCGGTCAGGATCAATTTCTCAGTGAAGAACTACTTTGGTAATTACCTTTTTTGGAAATTTACCAATGCCTTTTTTATAATATTTGAATTCTTATTACAATATACCAGCCTCATGTTTTTCGCTGCTCGTTTGATATTCCTTTAAACGTAACATAAAATAAAAACACCTTATGTTGGCTTTAACTCAGTGGATGGTGGTGCTATTCGTATGGTTAAGACTGTCCTGCAACGTTGTATTCGTAGCAGTTCGTCAAAAACTCATTCTTCTAGGGCCCTCAGAAGTACTTATGGGATGTGGATGCTGAAATAGACTGATAAGTGTGATAGAGTTCCGTTTTTCGAGAAAACTTCGCTCCACTTACCCGGCGGTCACGTCTCTGATGACCGAGGAGAAAATCGAGGTCTCCCTGGACCTAACAGACTAACTGCGCGAAGAGTTTGAAGGATATTTTCTTTGTTATCAGTAGTAAAGTAAGAGAAGAAGGTTTTCCATGTGTTTTTCTTGTGAATTGACGATGGTTTTTCTGCTCAGCGCGAAGCGGAGGACAATTTATTTCTATTATTTGCTTCCGCAGGAGCGAGCAACGTGGCAGGTGTTTTTTTTTATTTATCGTTTCTATTATTTTCCCGTATTTCGAGCGAAAGAGTAAAGAAAGCAATCAAGTAAAGAAAGCGAATTTCTCTCTCTCGAATCTTAGCTTTCAAGGTAGGGAACGGGTTGGTTTGGTACCTGAGTTCTTACCAGAGAGACCGAGTTCGACGGACGGGAGTGGCAGCTTTTTAGAAGCGTACTGGTCTCTACTTCGTCTGGTCTACGTACTGGTACTAATTGTCTAACCCAAGGGTCATAGGTTCAAATCCCACCTTGGGCATGGATGTTATGGTCGTCATGGCTTAAAAGATTTTGATTGAATATGTAGTGTGATACAATCTTGGCCGTTGAAGCACCGAAAACCAAAGCCTACTTCTACAGAATGAGCAAAAAACTTTTTCATTAGACATTTACTTTTATCAACAAATCGTTTTTAAAGGTTTTTCCTCCAGCTTGAGCAGTTTAAGATCAATTTAATCTACAGTTCAAAGATCATCAAGAAAGTGAACTAAGAATTTCGAGACTTATGTGGAAATAACTGCATAATAATATCAAATTCATTTTTAAATGATATTTTTGGTGTTTTTTCGAGTTTTTATAAAAAACGTGACACCCCATTCAAATTAGAAATAAAACGGAAACATGCCTAGGCGTCGTTAACAGTGAAAATTATTATGGTAATTCGAATAGTTGTTTAGCTGTTCTTCATAAATCAAGTCATGATATCCCAAACTTTGTAGAAACAAGTCCCTTAAGTAATCCTTTAATTATGACTACATTACATAATTATACCACTTATGTACAGCTACGTCAGGAACTGTTTTTTTGTTTGGTAAAAATTACTCTTTTGTAATATGAAGGTCAATTTTAAGTAATTCGTTATCTTACAAATTAATTAACTTTTTTGATAAAACATTTTCTTTTCAGAAAACGTTTTACAATTAATTTTTAACAGCAATTATTGATAACATTGTGAATACATTTCCGGGGATGCTTTAGTTTCCGACTCAATAAAGCAGGCGGACGGTAAAACATGGAATTAGTTTGGAAGTCCAAGTCAATCTTTGGGTGTTTTGACTCTCAGAAGAAACGGCGGGAAAAATCTGGAGAAGGTGGTAAAGGGACACTAGCAAATTCACAAGGAAAACAGGTGGACTGGGAAGGGGTAGTCATACACAAGACGGGGACAAAAAATGTGATCATCAGTAAAACAAAGACAAACAAAATTCTGAAAATAGTTAATTCGCGAGTTTTTTTTTAAGCATGAAAAGTTTCGTCGACATTCTCAGGTCCTTGCCTAAGAAAAGCTAATCTCGTGATTCAATATCGAACACGAATAAACTCATGAAACTGACAATTTTTTCGTTTTTTTGTTGGACATGAAATTTCACAAAGTGAAGCCTGAAAATATCGAGACTGTAATCATGATTATTTAAGGAAACATCCCACCATATCTCACGGGAGCTGGAGACGGGGACCTTTATCGTATAAGAGCCACAGAGAAGGACATGCGGCAAATTTAATGAAGAGAAGACCACATTAGAATAGACTGTCTATTGAAGAAAATACCGGTAGGAATGAGTAGCGAGAAGTTGGACCCAATGCATTCACCTGCGGATATTTGTGACATGTAATAAAACCAACAGCCCCACGAGAGAAAAGAAGGGGGAGGGAAATTATTGGGAAGGAGGAGCGGAGAGGAAGTAGACAGGGCTGAGGTGGGAGGGAGGGGAAGTACATGGCTGGGTCAGCAAGTGAGCCAAGTGGGGAGAAGATGGGAAGGAAAGGAATGTGCGGTGAGTAGAATGGTAACGAGTAACTCTATGAACCAGAAGGTTCGCGGGTTCGTATCCCGCCTCGGTGATGGGCGATGCATTTTCTGAGAATTATGGTTCAGAGAGGTTAAATGGTAAACATAGAGGTTCAATGGTTATATATTTATGGTTATAGTTTTATAAAATTGAAACAAAGACTTCTGCGGCATTTTTTGTGTGATATTTGTTTTTTCGGGATTTATACCGCGTTTATGCATGCATTTTTTGACAGTATATTGCCAGCTCTCCTGCTTCCTATGGGATGAAGAAGCCAGCAGAAGAGCTGGCGAAATATTGTCGAAAAATATACATTTGTAAAATTACATCGTACACGTATGTACATGGAAAAATTTCCAAACGCGGTATAAATCCCAGACCAAACAAATATTGCACATATATGTACGGTAATACATAGACATATTACATACAGTTTATAATTTATTTTAATTTTAGCTTTGGGGCAATAAATTTATTTGGATCTTATTGCTGTGATTGAATTCCACGTTTGTAGAGTATTTTTTATATATTATCCTTATCTAGATTGCTGAGTTGGTGAAAGAGAGGACAAATTGACTCTGGAATTGGCTCTGGATAGAAATAGCATGTTTGAAAGTACCACCTTAACTCATAATACTACTTCTAGGATAGGAAGGAATAATTAAGAGCCACTCTTTCAAAAACATATCCCAAATTTTGAATGTTATGTTTTAGCACCGAATTAGAAAGTAGACACATCAAAGCGTGTTACTTCAATTCCTTCAACAGTACCATTTTTACGGCAATCAGATGCGGCCAAGGAGGTTAGAATGTACTTGAAGAAGCATTATGCTAGAGGTGACAGAGAAGCCAGAAGAGGGGTGCTTGGGAAAGATTAGGCCCCACCTACTCCGTACAAAACATTGCGTCTCGTACGGCCTCTTATGGAGACTGCATGTGTATCAAAGCGTAAATAACCATGAAATGGGACTCAAATTTCATGACAGTGGCGTCTGTTAACCGTCCTAATGTTGTAAAAGGGACGTATTAATGCATTTAAATTCCCTTAGGAGTTAAGTTTACTACCAAAACTGGTTCAAATGTAACATAATTTAACTATTTACATATTTGACTGTTATTGGATCGAGGGTTTCCGCGGTGTTGGTTAGATACTCTGCATGTTTCTGGGTTTCCTTCAGCGTAGGTTGGCAAGAAGACAACAGTTTCGCTGACTATCCTGTCAGCGTCTTCAGGTCGAAGGTGTTGGCATGTGGTTTCTGTGTCGTGTATATACCGTAGGCTTTCTGGATGCTGCACTCTGATTGTCTGTCTCTTTGATGACTTTTCCATGCACTTTGAAGGGGATAACCGTCCTTTCTGTTGAAATTCAACGGAATTATTTGAATTTCAATGGCTTCCCTGATCTGCCGAGGGAAGTATCGGTACTCCTTTGCCAAAAGTTTGTTCTTCTCAAATGTAATTGTACGAATTTTGAAAAAGTATTCCTTTATTCATCTTACTACTCTAATTTTTGCCCAGTGCAAAATCAACTTCAGCCGTATGAATATCGCGAGCAGGAAGCCATTATGTCGTGCTTACTAAGATGGCCGCTTGCTCCTCCAGTCAGCCGTGACGCTTCCTCCATTATATTCTAACATGCTGGTATTATTACGGTCCCAGCTCCATTCTAGTGACGAATTTAGTGGTAGAATTAGGTTTCAAGATGCTCTAAGTGCTAATGTTATTCATGAATTGCGAATCATCTACGAAAAACGAGAGTTACCTGCCGATATTCATATCTAATAGCGGAATTTATTCAGAAAAAAAGTCATCCCCCTTGACCGTGATTCGAACCCGGATCTCTTCATTCCAGGCCTAGAGGTTTAGTCAGGAATCTCAATTGAGAGAACCTGGTCGGAAATCAGGAGATTCGGGCTCGGATTCCACCGGAGTTGGATGACTTTTTGTCTGTGGAATGATACATACTAAGCTCATATCACAAAATCAATCCCGTGTAAAGGGATATTCCAGAAAATTGGTCAATCCAGTGAACTTTACACTATTTCTCAGGAAACAGGAGACACCAAAAATGATTACCGGGCACGACGACCTTCCGTTCTGTAGGGCCGTGCAGAAGAACACAAGAGAACCAAATACAGGACCGGTCTCCAGAGTCACTGCGAAGGCAATGGAGAGAAATCTAACTACAGCCTGTTTGAAGGCTACTGAAATGAAGTTTTGTAAGTACTAACTTCGAATCCTATTTTTTATTGTGATTTGAAAATTGCCAGCATAATCATGACAATTGCTGCTATTTGCAAGTTGAATGCTTGTCTCTGATTAGAAAGTTGCCATTATAAACTTATCAATTGTGCTCAGTGCCTTGAAAATGGAGTGGTCTTCATCAGTTCACTATATAAACGTTTGCATATGAAGTTTCCTCGGGTTACCAGCCATGTCATAATGTTGATAGGCATCGAAAATAAGGCGTAGTCTACCATCGTCTTTAGTGTGAGCACTCACCCTGAAGATGATGGCACACTATATCTTCGAAACTTCGGTGCCGATAAACACCCTCATCCGGCTGTAAATCCGAGAAAACTTCTTCATCAGTATTCGCAGGGAAAAACTACGTTCTTTCCACGTTTTTCATAGTTTTGCTATCTTATGAATTAGGAATATTTATCGCTATGACATACTCTCAAATGCTAATTAGGATCCAAGTAGTGCTGCCTTTCCATCCCAAAAAGTTCTGGTAATTATCAAGGGTGAATTTCATCGCCCGATTTAGCTGACGTTATCGCGATTTATTCTTACGCTCCGTCGCGGGAATAGGAGACTTGACAGGGAGAAAAAGTTTCTATTATATTTTGTTCCTTTGTCCGAACAACTCGTCGAGAAATGCCATTGTAGTGGGCGAATTTCTGTGAACATATGTTCTTGATGGGACAGCAAATCTAATGGGGGAAAATACAACTTGTATATTCATCATCATCGATCAACAATCCTAGGATTGGTTTGACGCAGCCCTCCACTCGATTCTTCTATCGACCAGCTTCTTCATATTGACGTAGCTCCTCTCTTTTACATCCTCCTTAACTTGCTCCATATACCTCACACGAGGCCTGCCTTTTCCATTCTTCTTGTTCACTTTTCCCTCGACAATTGTCTTCATCAGGCTTTCGTGTCTCAAGATGTGGCCTATTAAGTTGTCCCGTCTTCTTTTTCATGTTTTCATTAGACATCTCTTCTCTCCCGCTCTTCTTACGCCTTCTTCGTTTGTCACTCGATCGATCCATTTTATCTTCATCATTATACGTGAAATACGTGAAACAGTGAACAGCCTTGTCTCACTCGTTTCTTTACGCTTGCTTCTGTACTGCTTGGTCCTGATTTGATTATGGCCACCTGGTTTTTAAATGGTTATGGTTTTTTTGGTGTTTACATGTGTATTACTTTTTAAAAATGTTTGAAACATGCTATGTAGTGGACGCAATAGTGCATGCTATCGGTTTCTTTTCTTCCTTTCTGAAAGTAAGCCGAATGTAATGCAGAAAACATGTTCATATCTAATTTACTGTAAGATCTAATGAGACCTCACCCTTTGTAATCATTGCGCTCTAAAGAATAAAGATTTGGATTGCCTATTTCAGCTGGCAAGGGCATGAGCAAGGTATCAATCGGAATCACTGTTATTATTCGGAGAAGGACCTGTCGGTAGCCATAGTCTTATGTTGAGGCGATCAGCATTTACGGCCATTAAGGATAGGCAGATAGTGTGCCATTAAGGATAGGCAGGAAATTAGGAAGATATAAGAATGATCGAGGGAACAGACGAAGGGTGGAATCAAAGCCGGAGTTAGCGTGTGCCTAGTAGTATCTATTATTAGTATTTTTCGATGCGCCGACAGATTTGGTCATCTGCAGAGTTAGCCTATTCTTAGTGAAATTGGATGCAGTTGTTGATAATTGTATTGTTAAATATAATAGTATTATTAGTCTTTTGCTCTGTTGGAGAACGGATTTACATTCTCCCGTGAAAAAAACTAAATGCGTCCACTTTCACCGGATGAGAGGCGCATTTCCCCAGCCAGCTATAAAACTTGGTAGCGAGGACCAAGAGTTTGTGGCATCCATACGCTTTCTCGGTGTAGTGCTAGATTCCTACCTGAATTGGTGTGACCACATCAGAATTTTTAAAAGGACGTAGCTTTAAAATTTTAAATATTTTGAGATATCTCACCAATCATTCCTGGGGAGCCGACCCTAAGTCCATTCTCACTCTGTATAGGACATTAGTGCGGTCTAAACTGGAATACGGGTGTTTCGTCTATGGATCAACTCGCTTCACTTACCTAAAAGCCTTAACGACAGTGCATAACGCTGGGCTACGACTAGCAACGGGGGCTTTCAGCACAAGTCCGATTGTTAGTGTTTATTCGGACGCAGGGGAACCTCCCTTGGAAATACGCAGGACTAAACTGATGTATAATTATGCCGTAAAAATTTTATCTCCGAAGGGACATCCGTGTTTAACCAAATTTTTAATCCCAATTTTATGCAGCTTTTTAGCAGGTGGCCTAGAACGACGCTACCCTTAGGGATACGTTTTATAATTTTATCTCTGAGGTTGGAATGGACCATCCTAGGATTTTAAATTGTGAGGTCCCGAAGAACCTGGCATCCAGCTGCAAAGCTGCAAACACTCCAATGGCACTGATATCCTCATTCTTGAAACTTCTAAGTAAATATAGTGGATATACCCCTGTTTATACAGATGGGTCTAGATTTAAGACATCTACCGCCTGCTCCTTCATATCTCAGGCGGCCACCGTCCAAGTAAAGCTGCATCCATACTGTAGTATTTTCACAGCTGAGACCCTCGCCATTAAGATGGCTTTGGAGAGCATAGAAGCGAAGGAGTCAGCTTACATTATATGTTCTGATTCCCTGAGCGCCTTGCAATCTATCGCCACTTACTCCCACGGGACACAATCTCACAAGAAATTCACAAAATCCTATCAAGACTACAATCTGAAGATGTAAGCGTCACTCTGACGTGGTCTCCAGCTCACGTAGGAATTTCAGGCAATGAAAAAGCAGACTTGGCAGCAAAAAAAAGCCCTTAGTAAACAAGACGTAGTTTGTCTATGTTACGGCAAATTACTTGAAATCAAAATTTGCTCAGATACTAAAGGATCATTGGCAGTGGTCATGGGGAAGCGAAAGCCAATATAAGCTGCGATCAATCAAAGCGGTTGTCTCTCCTTGATTATCATCCATCCGGAAAAGTAGAAGGGAAGAAGTCGTAATATCCCGTTTGCGAAATGGACACACAGCTCTTACCCACAAATTTCTCTTCACACAACAGAAAGAGCACCCACTATACGAACACTGTGGGTCCCTCCTGACAGTAAGGCATATCCTAGCTGAATGTAGAAAATACGAGAGCACCCACGAAAAATTTCATATTCATGGGGACGTAAACAGTATTTTATTTGATGACGAAATCAAGGTGGACAGAATAATTAACTTTCTTAAGGAAATTAAATTTTATCACCTTATTTAAATCATTTTTATGGATACAATACTGCTATATAGAAATAATCAGTTACAATGTTTAATTCAGGACATCTTAAAATTATATGATGCTACGAAAAATACTGAAGGCTTAGAAGGTGAAATATGACCTAAGTAGTCGAAACACCTTAATAATCAACTACTGCTAGTATGATCCAATTAGATTGTGCATGTTTCTAATGACCTTAGTCGTCGACGCACCCGTAATCCCCAACCTACTACTACTTAGTGAAAGTTGCCAAGGGATCCACAGTTTTTCGTCTCATAGGATGGACGGAGTGCTAAACTCAGAATAACACTCCTTACAGCACTCACTTGTGCCCAGGCATTGCGCTGAAAAATCTCGGCTATTGCCTAAATTTGTACCGGAGTCCATAGTTTGGGAAATACGCTCAAAGATTATGGGAGACAAGTACGCTAAGGACAAATACGAAAGGAAATAGAAAATTGTTGCCAAAAATTGCAACAAATCGTATTTTTTACAGGTCCCTTCAGATTACAGATGTTATACGTGATACTGTTACTGAACTTAATAAACAAAAAATTAGTGTCCTCCCCGGCAATATGGGGGAGTTGAAATTCAATAAGGAAGCTATAAAAGAAGCGACGATAAAAATGAGGAAGGCACAATATAGCACGCTTTCTTTCTTCCGAGAGTTCTAAGTGTGCTCCCACGGTGGAAGGATAGAAGGGAAGGGTATAACGACAGAAATGAAAACAAAAATGGAAAGCTTCAATAATAAAAACGGAAATATGCTTCTGAAGCATAGTAATAGAGAAAATCATTGGGTGGGATACGAGAATCCTTATCTTACTCTATCCTACCTAGGTTCGTCCCCAAAAAATTGCGAATACGGCAGAGTTTTTTAACTTGTAGAATAGCCCGGAGGTCCGATAAAGGAGGATGATTTGAAGAATAGTGTGCGCGTTCATTTTGAACGCATTTTTGCCAGATAGGGGCAATGGTGTGACGACGAAGCACTGACTACTATCGAACTGCCAGCCCGGAGTCCGGAAGAGATAGGGGTCGGAAGGGTGGTGGATGAGGTCGTGAAAAATATGCCGTTAGGGAAATAACCCTGATTTATCTTCCTGCCATTCGAATTGAATTCTGCACTTTGAAAAATTCGTTATTTTTCCCCGAATATGCAAGCAGATGATAGGAGATGAAACTACACCTATAACGCAAGAAATGCAGATAGCACATACTTTCCGAAGACAAAAAGCTTAAAATATAGGGTGATTACTAATTGTCTCAGTTTTGAACGCAGAATATCAAAATTGTAATGGTTTTTACTGATGTATTTTGATAGCTTATGATACTATTATAATGGGTATGGTAACCTCTATGAAAAAATATACCATAAAAAGCCTTCAGGTGATGAACTGACGACAATAACCATATTTCAGCCATTTTTAACTTATCTTCGCGAGTTTCTTGTTTAAAGAGGTAATATTATGAGGTGTTAAAGTCATTAAACTATTATCACCCATAAAATGACAATCCTGAAAGATAATTAAGAATGTCCATTCTCAAAGAAGTAAGCCTATTGCTCTAGGCTAGAGTCCAAGCTTCAATGTGTATTCTAATGATATCTTCTTCCACTCATCAGCATGACCTTTGTGGGTCACGCATCCAATTTTACGGCTAATTCTTTATTGCGATTTCTACTGATGGGCAATTTTTTACATACTGCAGTACCAATATTTTTACGTTTTTAATATAGGCGTTTTGTTTAAACATATATTTTCTTTTCTCATCTCCAAATCAAGAGCCAACCTCGGTAGCTATGTTGGAAATGCAACGGCTGTGTATTCCAAATGACTTGGGCTCGAATCCCGCTTTGAGTACGGATGTAGTGCTCGTCTTGAGATCAAATTAGATTAAATAGTTCGAAACAACTTTGGAAATTGGACCACCTTAATACCTGGTATGTAGAATGAGAAGATGCAACCTATGTACATTTTCACAGACTTTATTTGCTGGTACAACGCGTTTCGACGCTAAGGCGTCATTCTCAAGTACCGAATATATCCGAAAGTATGAAGCCGAATCTATCGATTTCACCTGGTATCTACTTCACTTACACCAAGTGATAAGGTACGTATGTTGTAAGCGTAAGGAAACTATGGTTGACTTCAGCCTTGTTCGGTGAATTGAGTCGATGAAAGTATCTCTAGTTTCCATATGGATTAGTGACTCCATGACCAACGTTTCGACTGCTTACTCCGCAGAGTTAACTGTCGAAACGTCGGTAATGGAGCCACTAACCCAGATGAAAAACGGAGAGACTTTCATCAGCCGGTGATGAAACTAATTATCTTAGGAAATTAACTTGCCAATACAGTTTCATCACCAAAAGCGTGAGAGTAAGCTGTCGAAACGTCGGCAATGGAGCCACTAACGCGTGTGGAAACCTGAGACACTTTCATCAGCAAGTGATGAAACGAATTCCCGTATAAAATTATCCGGCCACTACACTTTTATCACCAAAAGTGTGAGAGGACCAGCCTTGGATTTCTGCCTACTTTTCATCTCGGGCTGTACTAAGCGTCTCAGATTGGGATTCCCTGAGAGGTCAATTTGGCTGCGCGGGGGGCGAAGTAGGCCTCCGCTTGCCCCCTCGCCCCGCCCTTCAACGAAGAGTCATCTCTCGACGCCCTCATAACTACGACCTCCCCATCCTAAGTGGAAATATCAACACGTCACCCGCTTACTGCACCCGTCTTTTTAATCAACGCCCTCTGAAGGCTATCCCTCCTTTTTCCTCCCCGGTATGGTGCGGCATGGCGGTCGCCCTGCCCCGCCCTGGGGCGGACCGCGTATCAGAGAGGCCTGTCAAGGAACGGCGGGTCGTTTCCCCTGATATCACTCCTTTGCTTCCCTTCCCGAGACCTTTTAAAGCCTCCGTATAGCACGGCTCGTTTTTCCCTCCATTCCGTCAAGAGGGACGAGTGAGCTTCGACGAGAAATCGGACGCGATCCATGAAAGACGACTCGACCACCCGTCGATTTGTTGGCCTCTACTTCGTGCTTGTCTCGTTCAACTAAAATGGATCGCGATGTCCAAATCCAATCAAATTTCCTTGCTCTTTTCATTCGTCTCTTTTCATCAAAGGACTTTTCGTCGGCGAGACCTTGTCAAGGTTCTAGTTTTTTCCAGCCAGTTTCAAGGTCGGTGACGCGCGGGCTTGGTAACTCAGGGGTGGGGGAATAAAACCCCTCCTCTGGCGCGGATGTCGGTTTTGTTTAATGATTAAGATTAATATTAAATGAAATTAAACGGGGCAATATAGCCTTAGCAGTTAAAGCCTATTTCTAATGCCTTTCTTTTCTTTTGACTTAGTAAGTAAGTGTGTGAATTTGAAAAATGCACTTTGTATGCGATGACAAAACAATTGCGAAAATTTTCTTTGAAATCCTGCGTAATACGGTGTGCAGAATAAAATTCAAGGCGACACATTGTCAATGGATGGAATGGAGTTTATATACAGAAATAACTATGTAAACGCGCCACGTACTACAAAAATGTATTCGTAACGATACCGTCATTAGCACACGAATTACTCCTTTGGCGCCGCCAGCTCTTCCCAGCGATCAACGCTGAAAAGTTTAACTGATTCAAATATACCTATCATAGCCTGTTTCATCTTTATGGGTCGAAGGAGGTATTGCGCATGTCCTCTATCTCGTGCTATGGTATTACTAAGCATCTCACTCTCATTTTATCGGTATTAAGCTCTAATTCGAAAAATCTTACCAGTGATAATAAATTCAGTTTATAACTTGCGCTCGTAAAACGAATATTTTATTTTATTGGATTTGGAGAAAAAATCGTGATGAGTAGAAAATGAAAGAATGGCGGTGACGATGAGGTAAAAAAAATAGAATTCGATCATCCTTATTCCGTAATAATCCGTAATGATATCGTTGAACATATTCAGGCTTAATATTGTATAAGGAACATATATTCAATCAGACACACTCACGTTTCTACAGAACGTGCAGAGTCATCTTCAAGTACTAGCCTTGTACATACCTGAAGATTACTCTGCAGGCATCCCATATGGTATAAAGAGAATATAGAATGTCGATATTTTTGCTTACGTCTATAGTGGTCGATATTTCGAATGTTGGTCCAAATTGGTCTATATTTTGAGGCAGGATCTATATTTTGGCCAAAGGTAAGCTACAATTCACACTGAAGCTGCCGGGACAGCACTGCAAAGTTTGAATATGTGCGCTGCAGCAAGGCGCTGCTGCTTTTTTTGTCTGCTTTGTCTGGCTCCAGCGGTGTAACTGATATGCTCGGCACTTAAGTCTCTGCTAGAGTACTATATTACCCTATTAAGGACCTCTAGTCTCTGCCCGGCAGCTGCTGAAAGTGGACGATGTTGACGTAGAGGAGAAGACTAAAGTGGAGTTGAAGACGCTTCAAGATCTTGCTTACCCTGCTGTTGATATTCAGTCCTTTCAGCTGCAGGCACAGAGACAAATCGTCGCTGCCATGTATCACATTCTTGCCAATTCTGCACTCAAGAACAAGGTTATTATAAAAACTTTGCGCTGCCTCCAACCAGGTGAGCGGACAATGAGTCGCAGTAAGTCAGCTATTTGCAGGGTGGCGAAAGTACTGCCGATTGAGATTGACCTCGACGCATTGCGGGACGAGTGGACACTACTCGGCACCGAGAGTGACTCATCTTTCCCCAACAACTCGTCTGAAATCCCCGGGGGAGTATTGGGAAAGTATTGGCAAGCTGAAACTTCAGGCCAACGTCCTGAAATACAAGCTCACCACGAAAGTGGTGAAGGCATCTCTGTCCCTAAGTCACGGTAATGCTTACATTGAACGTGATTTTTCTATGTACAATTTTTACCTGACCGCACCTAAGACTGGCATTCAAGAAAAATCAACAAACGCAGCTATGATACTCAAAAGTGCCATGAAGGTATATGGCGGTCCGGAGGCCTTCCCCATCGACGAGAATCTTCTGAGATTACACCAAAATGCTGATCGCAGTTATTCTATCTCGAGGGAGAAAGGAAGAAGAATGAAGAAGAAAATAGGAGACAAGAACAGGCTCAGGTAGAAATGTAAGCTAGAGAGGAAGTACGCCGGAAGTTAGATGGAGCAAAAAAGAAGATTGTTGAGGAGGAAGAGTAAGTGCTAGAGTTGGCGGATGTCGTCAAGAGCAAGAAAACCGCTGCTGCTACTCTTCGCAGTGACGCCAATAAACGCTTGTCAAAATAATTGGGCCAAAATTTAACGGAAATCGTGGCATCGCAAGCCATTCTGGAGGCCGCCGATAAACTATTGGAAGAAGTGGAAGAGAAAAATAAAGAAGCCGAAGCTTCACGGATTTCCGTCGACAAAAGAAAAACCAAAGTCATCCACCAGCTGAAATCTGCAGCCAAAAAAAATCCGACTTATGAGTAGAGATTTCTCATTTTGTATTTTATTCAACTTTATGAAGAAAATACTCATATTTCCAACTGCCGTGTTTTTCTCAATTTTTCCGGTACTCTAACCTCTACCACAGAAACTAGAAAGCTTTTAAGAATAAAATGCATAATTTTGCCTAATAATGCAGATTTGGCCTGATTTACCTTGATTTTAATGCATATTATGAGTCAGTTTTGGTCTATATTTTGGTCTATAATTTCACGAACTTGATCTTATGAGGTCTATACTTTTTTCCCTGAGCCTAGGGGATGCCTGTGACTCTGTGATGTGAAATGCGTTGTGATTTAAAAAATCTTTACGTTTCAACTGACTAAGCATTTCAATTCATAGTCATCTTCAGGTACAGCCCATGTATCTAAAGATGACTGTGTGTAGAAATGTGTTTTGCATTGAAACCTCTGTAGAAAAGTGCGAGTACTCTTTGATTGAATGCGTAATAATGCCCACTGAGGTTGAATACTTATAGTAGATTATTAGGAAGTGCATTACTCTGATGGCCTACGGAATATGGCATAAGTGAGAACATATAAATAAGACAAAATGCTAGTATTAAAACGTAGAGTTAGGTTTTTATTTTTAAAATACGGTAAAACGATGTCATCCTAATGATTAGGGGAAGTCCTGGGAATATCAGTGTTTCAGTTCGGTATATATAGTACATATGTATATAGTATATGCAGTATTCATCTTGAAGGAACGGAAAGTATACGAGTATGCGGTCTACTGGAAGAAGTCCCGTGCTTTATGAGTGGAACGAGGAACTTCGTTTTTACGAGCGAATCGACACAGTAGTTTTGCTGAGATATCCCACACTGAAGCCCATATATGTTACATATATTTCCCATATATTCCCAGATATACGCTTCAGTGTGGGATGGAAGCAACTATACGCAGCGTCGACAGTGAAAACTGAGCAGGAAAGGAGAGGAATGGGTTGGAGCAAACATATCTTATGCTGCATTGGGGAAATTATGCTGTGGAAGATATGGGGACATTTGAGCGGAAGCTTGGTCGGGTCGAATGAATTCAGGCAGGTGAAGATACTGTAAATCGATGGAAGAGTCATTGCATGAGGCATATCTGCTCCGATGCTAACGGGAATCTTGTTGTCAAGTAACAAGGGTACTGGAGGCCAATGTTGTTGTTTAATTTCCGGTTGTAGCTTGGTACTGGTAGCTTTAAAAGCCTCAATTTACTCTGCGCCGTAAATGGTAAGTCCACCAGAACCTTGGAGATTGCCTACGGTTTGAGACTAGTGCCATTCTCACCGAGACGCAAACCACACGCAAACCCCTCTTGTGTTGATTTATACCATGGTCATGTGTTCTGTCATCATAAGGGCTCAAAAGTGGATTAATTGTTCAAAGTATTCAATGAAATCAGGGTAAATGGGCCATTTCCTTCTCCATAAGAAGGCCGTGGCTGATATCCAGAACATTTAACTGCATGGGTTTTAATAGGCGTATTCAAAGGCCTCCTTTGGTTTCCACCTAGGGATCTCCGGTAATTATATTCATGCTTATGGGCTACTAAGCCGCGCAAAGGGCCTTATTTCTGTAATAATAAACATTATTTGTAAAACATGAAAGAAATCTGGAAGAAAAGAAAGGAAGGGAAGAAACAGCTGAAGTGAGCTTAGTTTACTACCACTAATAAGGTATAAGAAGCATATTTCGACGGAAACCCTGTATACTATAGCTAACAATCAAGTGGTTTCTAGGCTTTCCCGTCTTAAAGGCGACTCATACTGGGAGAAAAGAAAATGCAAGAAAAGGAAAAGGTAGGCGTGGAAAGAAACTTGGCATTAGATTAAGCCTACTGTTAATGTAATGTGCTAAAGGGTCCGCTGTTTAAAACCCCATCTGACGGACGGAGACGCAAACTTGGAATGTTCTGCTCACAGCGTCCAAATATAGATTCCAACGGCATCCCTACCAAAATGAGAAACACCACCTCCGTCAATTAGCTCGCGATACTCAATGATAGAAAGCAGACGTCACAGTCGGTGCAAATGGGTTAAGGATTAGGAACTAAGCATGTGCATTACGTGTTCCAACCGCACATTCGGTCGGCTGTTGAGTTCGGTGCCCAGCGGTTTCTCCATTCCTCCCTGGAATACAGTGGTCTGCTCTCGAGGGAGTAGGAATCGCCATCAAATCCCCTGCGCTGGTTGCTGGCCAATCCACCATTAGTAGTGTTCCCATTAGTGGTGGGGACTGGGGCGGAAATACCGCACCCAAGTTGCCCACGGGGTGTTCCTCGCCATGCATGTCCTTTGTCTACAGTTCGTAACCGGGATGTCCCATCGGGGACAAGATGGCCCCCAGCCAACGGGTAGAGAGGTCATTGAAGTTGGGAGGAGGGGTTCAGTCGTTGAGAAATAGTGCGCGTGGTTGCAAATTTGTTACCATCGCCTGGTTATGAATCCTGAATTGATTTGACGCAACGTTATAATAAGTTCTCCTATCTGGAAGCATGTTCATAATTGTTAGATTATATTTTTTGCGCCTTTCAAAACTTGTTCCATACTTCAGGTCCAAGGCCTACTCTTACCGTTGTTACCATTCACTTTTCCCTCGACGACCCTACTCATGAAAAGATTACGCTTGAGGTGTTGTCCAATAAGGCTGCCTAGTTTTCTTTTCATGCAATTCTTAGGATTTATATTCTCCCTCTCGTTAGTCCTCGTTAGTTGCACCGCCCATTCAATTCATAGATTAAATATTCTATTTGTCTCAATTCTCTTCTGATTGCGTGAGGTTAAGACGTTTAGGGATACACCGAACGAATTTTCCTATGGCACAAAATTAATCAAAAGTATTGGGAACCAATGTTACGTTAGTAGATTAGACCTCACAATCATGATACATGTAGACGCCTTGAAAGAAAGTTTTAAAAACTCATTCTTCCGCATACCATTAGCCATCGAAACAAAAGTACTGTAACCCCATTTCAACCGACGGATAAAAATAATTTGCAGAACTGTGGTAGTGATAAATAATCGATGGCTGGTGTCATATCACCCCCTCCCCCACCTCATGCCCTTGCGGCGACTCACGAAGTGTTTTGTACATGTTCTATTCTTCATCTTTGTGGTCGTAGTCTTTATTATTCTTCTGTAACGTCACATTTAAAATGTTTCTACTTAAGCCCTTTTTTATCGGTTTAGTTGCCCATGCTTCACTTAATGGAGCACGCTCCATGAAGCGCATCCTTACCTCCAAGCTTCTGTCTCTAGTAGTTAATATGTAATTTCTTCTTCCATTGTTTTTCATTTGGGAGTTCTGCTACTACTTATCCTCTTGCTTTGTCTACCAATAATTTCCCAAATAGCAGCACACTTCCACTCCTTTAAGATGAGTTTCAGATGTTTAAACCTACTTCTGCTCGTCTACTGCAGGACAAAATGTTTGGTGTATTTATCGTTCGTCAGTTAATACATCGTCAGAAATTGATCTTAGCTGTATACCCTGTTTCTTAGATTTATTTCTGTTTTTAACCTGACTATATTGGCACATGGTAACGTGCTAATTTTTTCTCCGTAGTTGTTGTAGCTGATGTTTTCACCTGTAGAATTCCCTTTAACTTATTCTTTGATGCATCGGCCATTTTAGACATTGAAAATATAGGGGGAGTTGAACATATTCAAGCTTATCTCCATGTTGCCATGCTGCCATCTTCTTTGTTGGGCCGACATTTCATTACGGCATCCTGGAGTCTGAGCATGGAATTACAATAACAGAAATTACGTTATAGTTATTTTTTTAACAAAATTTACACTAAGGAAGAATCCTCCTTGTTCGGGACTCAAACTCGGAACCCCCTGATTTCTGGACTGGCACTGAGTAGGTACCTAACCGGAAATCAGGGTACTCCGGGTTCGAGTTCCGGTTGAGGTAGATTTTTCCCTTGTGTAAGTTCTGCTATTGCGCATTTTAGTGGGTGACTCCGCTAAGTTTTTCATGGTTAGTTCGCAATCCTTGAATTTAGATATAATTTCTTTTATTTTTAAAGGAATTCGAAAACATGATTGAAAATTTCCAAATTTATCCTCATGCACGAATTCACCAACATGCAGCTACTCACGCGATTTATCGGTGGGAAATTTACTATGATCGATAACTTTCTAGAGGAGTTTTGCGTTATTGATAACTTGATGGTTTTGAAACAACGTGATTTCCGTCAATAATTGGCCCTGAGTGCAAAATTTCAGCGGCATCTCTCCGTTTTGTTCTCCCAGTCCGTATATCCCAGAAACTTTTCTTGTCTTGAGGTTTTACGTGGTGGCGATCCAATCTCCCAGGTTTGATTATTACATTATTTTTTGTTTTTGTATTTATTCATGGAGATCATAACAGGCGCCATCTAATTTTCCGTTTTCGTCGTGCGTCTGAAAAATGCAAATGTCTCTTAGGCTCCCGGAGTCGATAGAAACAGTGAGTGATTTTGCCTTGCCGGGCCAATATACAGAACACCACGCTACCCAGGATTCCGATATTCCAATAGGAATGTCCAGGGTTCCAATGAGAAAGGGTAGCGGGATCTGCGGATTGACTCAGTGAGCCAAAGGCCTATGATTCGATTCTCGATCCAGAAAACCCATTTCCTTCGGAAATTTTCTACAAGCGTGCCTTGTATAACGGCGATGTAACATCTTAAGGAAAACCACCAATAAAAGTTTATATGATATTAGCTGGTTGTTAAGCTGACTGAAGAGCTGTGCGATCCGACCGAGACAGGTGGCGTGGCTGTTCCAAGGCTTTACGTAGTCTCCTCCTCTTCTTTCGTCTGATTAAGTAGGCCACTGGAAGAAGCGGTATGACCACGGAGTGTACGGGCCCGACCCACTTGCCTTGGAGTCCAAGAATGTCACAGGGTCTTACGGGAAGTAAAGGAATGGTGTGCATTCAAACGAGGGACGTCTTTAAGCTGCTGTCATGGAGAACGCGACATACATAGTTCCACTTCCTCCCAGCTCGCTAATGCCGTCAAGAGCGGGAAGCACAGGTTATTTCACCTGACATGCGCGCCAGCGGAGACGAACTCTATATTCACCCTGCACCCTGCACGTCATATGTAGGGTGTGTGGCAGGGGATGAACCATCAGCAAGAAAGCTTTAGGCTCATGCACCGATAGATGCGCTACTACGTTATGAGAGAAACTTATTAGTTAGACATGCGACAGGCTCATACAACTAGATGATTCGTTAATATCAGGGAATATATTTTTCATAGATGGGTTGGGAAAATAACTCGCTTATCGAAACGTTGGCGATAAAAGGGCTCATCCAGTACAAAAACCGTGAAAATTTCATTCTCGTTATCCACCAGGAAAGCAAAGGGTTAGAAATTTTCTCGTTGAATACATTATTTCTGCATAATACATGCCGGAGTGCATTGAAAGTGAGATTACAGAGGTTAAAGATTTTTCAGGTAGACTACAGTCCAGGTAACATCGGGGACTTGGCAGGTGCTAACTACATTACACCCATCGATCTAGTTATTTTGATCAATTATGATCTCCCATTGTTCGCGGGGAGAAAGATTAAATAATTAATTATTTTCTCGGCATCTTATATCTCTCTTTTCTTATTTTCGTAATTTTGAGAAGATATAAATTTTAATGAAGGTTCAAGGTAGTTGATATTTTAAGCAACTTAATATTCTGAAATATCATTTCCACGAGTGTTTTATCAGTCATACAAGTATTTAGAGATTTTCTTTTATTTGTTAATGTCAATCGTGCGTGAAACGAGTGAACTAGTTTTGAATTTTCTAGTAGCAAAATAAATAAGCCCATATGATTTGGGATAATGATAATTTATACCAAATGCATTTAATTAAAACTGAATGACGGCAAAAATCAAACAAAAGTGCATTACAATCTTCAAGTGACTTTTACAACAAATTTTGAGAAAAATTCGGTGAATGTGTCGGATGAATATTATTTCCCTGAAATTTAAAAGGACTAACGAGAAAGCAATTATCAGAGAAGCTTTTTTTAGTATTTAGTATACTGGAGTGAATTGTGGAATGAATTCAGCGATATGCGCAATTAGAAAGCTTTAAGCACGCGTGGTCAATTTCAAATACCCCATGTGGTGTCCTTCCTAATCACATAGCTTCTCACATCTGCGCCGTTTTATCATCCCTGTTCACACATTAATGGACCTAACTCATACGTTTCGTAATAAGTTCCCATTTTAACCCTAGCCTATTGCTGCATATCAACCAAATGTTACTGCATTTAAATTAGTACGTGAATATCCCCTTGAACCTCATTAGTGAAACATTACAACTACCCCAAAACGAGAGAGGCTCTCGAGCGGAAATAGTCAAGCACTCCTTTCCACGCTGTACTACCGGATTGCAGTATAGGCCTAGCTCAATTTTATCATCATAACTACATGTTCATTTAATTATGTAGATGATTTCGGGTTTATTGTGCTACATTATTACCCTTAGTCATATTCTATGTTAGCAGGAAACAAAAGTAGAATTGACATGGGTACCTGGACACAAGCGTGAATGGTAATGACGCAGCTGACGAATTCGCGAAAGAAACGCTAATTATAACTCAGAATGATGTAAAAGGAAGGCCTACTCTGTGAGAATTTAAAGGGAAAGTTTAAAAAAATCCTCTATACGAATTGAAACAATACGTGGTTCAGTATTTCCACGAGCAAACTCCGAGGTATTACGGATGGTATATATGATTGGGAGCATTCAAACGGAGAAAATGAGAGAAGGGGTTGTGATAGCACCAACTAAAGTTGAGCATACATCATGCACGCATAGATACCTTTTCATATAGAAGGAAGAACCGCCTAAAAACAAAAAAAAAATTTTCATCTTTTAAGAAGGGGTCACATCTATTTTCATAAATTTAATGCATATAAACTATATAGCATTAAATAATTAGTTTAAAGGCATAATTCGACAAGTTATTTCTCTTTTTCACTTTCAACCATTTTCCATTTCCATTTTATTTTTTACAAATTACGATGATTTTACGGTGAAAGTGCAAAATAACCTTAGTTGTCAAAGCACAGAAACACTATATCATCTCCGACCTCGTTACCCCTACCTCTTCATTAATGTTTCCTGGTTTAACCTGAATATTTTCATTTGTTAATGATTATAATTGCTGAGAGTTAATGTGAATTTGGATAGTTAAACTTGCTGATTTCTTTTTGCCGTTCTGTAAATTACTCGAAATCCTTTTTTTAAGGATTAAACCTCAGATTATTAATACAAATATGACCATGCATCGTAGTTTAGTGACGTTGGAAGGAATTGCTACAACTAACAAAATCCAAGTAAAATGTAAATTCGTACAGGGAAATAACGTCAATTATTTCCCTTTATCAATAAAGAATATTTATACAAACTTAGCTTTCATTAATGTTGACGCAAAATGAATAACAGCTTTGAATGTATTACGAAAATGAGTTAAGTATCGTTGTGGATGCCAGCAATGCATTTCCAGCGTTTATCTTTGCATGTTATCTTCTATTAGATAACGATATGATTCAAAATAAAAGGGTGTGTTTTTCTAATACCACCTGTCATTCACCAGTGCTATTGAAAACTTTGCGCTTTGATGTTGGCAATCACTCGTCGCTTCCACTTCACTGCAAAAAACAGGGTCTCTTACCTCTCAAGTTTGCCTCCAATACGTTAGCGTATTCATTCGATTCGTTGCAATGGGCCATAGTGACGGTTTTACTAATTTTTTCCAGATATATATGAAAGCTGAACTCCCGTAACGATAATGATCAATAGTGAACATTCATATGTGCGTGTTTTGATTTTTCAAGCTCGCTTCACCGGGGTCAAAAAAAGCTGTGGAGATGACATGCGCCGCCTCCATTTTGCTAACGCAAAAAAATGACTTGCCCCGCAGTATTTAGCATTTTACTCCGCCTAACTCTTCCCTGAGCATTTTTCACATTTTTTCATTCATGGAGATTGAGTTGGTGCGGTGGATGGAGTACCGGTTTATCAGTCCGAAGGACTAGGTTTGAATCCTGATTGATTTTTTTAGTGATATACCGGTCCCTATTGAGTGCTGTGCAGAGAGTTATTTATTGTTGTTCTTCGTTGGATGGGAGGTTAAACAGAGGATGTGCGCATAAAAAATTGTGTAACTGCCACATTTCCTAAAAAATTGGGGTAATGCCCTTCTTTTTATGAGCTGATGGTAGCGCTGTTAGGTACTCATAATTTAAATTTTAGCGAACCCTTTTTTACGTCTCCATAACTGTTTATCAATTGTAACTCTGGTAACCTGGACATTTATCTATATGATAACTTTCAGTCATTACTCAGTTCATCGGTTTGGACGTTGAAACCATGGAGTCCTTGTTTTTCTGTTTTTTTGTTGTTGTGTTTTCGTTGAGAGCAGGCTTTTGCCGATATCAGGTTTCTTTCCACGTTTTCTATGAACCATAACTTCCTTTCCTCATTTACCTACCTCTCCTTGCCAAGGAAAATGATCCAAGATGTCGGTCGCCTCACCATAACAACCTAACTTATTTCTTTCACAGCTAGCTTTGCTGAGCTTACAACGTCATAGACTTTGAAGCAAGTTATCTTTTGTTATTTAGCCAGTCTATATCTACCACTGATTCAAATCCTCCTTCTCGGTATCCACTCGGATTTTTTGTTCGCCGTTCTCTTCTCGACGCCATCAACATTTCAACAAACCAGTAGTGTGCTACCTTGATGTGAAAGATTAACCGAGATACTAACTGAATGTGGCATTCTAGAGTTCTCGAAGCGTGAAAAAGGAAAAACTTATTCGTATTTTTGAATCCGTAGAATAATAATGATTGCGGCTTAGCGGAGTGCACGGAACCATGCAAATGATTTCATTTAATTACATTCATGTGCGTGCTCATTTCATTCATGAGATGCGACACATTATGAGAATGAGGGGGGAGGAGTAGGTGGGCTTCTGGGAAACTTCCGTAATAGCTTTCGGGGGGACGGTGGCCCAGGGGAACAGTTATATGAATGGTTTTATTCAAAGGGAGAACCCCATTTCAAATGGGTCCTCGCCTGCTGTCAGACTGCTCCAAAAGAAGGGGGAGGCGAGCGATTTTTATTTTAGTGGCAAAACCCCGTGATTCTCTGTTGCGAAAAATAAGGAAATGTGGGACAGAGGATAATATGGTCATTGATTTATATCTGCGCTCCTATAGCTGACTCAGTCATATTGCTGTCGTTTTAATTCTAAGGGTTTAGCGCACCGTAATATTTGCTCAATATACCTTAGTTTTTCAGAGATGAACCTCCGAAGGTGACAGGGTTTTGTTGATATTTCCTTACAGCAACGCTGTGAAGAATGGGTTGGTATGGTGACCAGGGTACTATTCCCCGATGTCGAGGGCCGAGATTTGTGGTGTCAAATATTTTAAGTAGAACACCAGTGCATAATTGAGTGATTTGTGAAGAGTAGTGAAAGTTCAGTCCTCCTTCCGTCAAATGGGATGAAAATCCGTAGACCCCTTTGCTTATTTCGTTCAGAGGAGCTTTTCGCTAATACGGGTGTTAGATTTTTCTTCACCCTAACTCCAGTCCTAGAATTCCCGTCCTTGTCCAAATACCTACCCATCCTAGGTGGCCCAAATTACCTAAGCATCTGGTCGCCTTCCCTGATAAAGATAACAACGAAGAAGTTATTTGAAGTTCTTCTCCAGTTCGGAAGTGGGGTGAACTTCAACTTCGCATGTAGGTACGTATTCGCTGTCCGCTCACTTTTTGATACTTTCACGAAGAAATATCTGACTCATCGTTTTTTTGGGTGGTGTTGTGACGAAGAGCTTTTTTCTATAGAACTGACGGTACAACTAAGTTTCGAATACTCGATTTATTCCCTCAGGAACGCTGTGCGATTGCCTTCACGGTGGGACACGTTTTGGACGACCTTCCCATCCCTGAGCTGGAGTAGGGCTCAATTTTGTTGTGACGTTGCGACACCGAGGCGCTATCGTATTGGCACTGAAATGCCATTCTGAGATTGTGAGTTTTCTATCCTCACCTCTCCATAAAGATGCCACGTTTCTTATCTGGTGGTCGACTTTGAAAAGAAAAAGAGAAGCTGGTTAGAGCATGACGTCTCTCATGTGCGAGAAAATGTCATACTTTCCCATGTTTTAAAGATCAATGGAACCAAATCCTGGCCTGTCTTGAACCATTGCGAAGGAATAGTTGCCCTTAGCTGTCTAAGGTGTCGTAGAATTTTGTTCTTGGTCGCGTTATAATCCACATGTCCTGAACGTATACCAAATATAATTGTCTAATATTTCAACTCATGCGTTTAATTTAAATCGATTCGTATTTATACTGGCAAAATCGAGCTCCCTTGGTAAGCGACTGGAGTGGTTTAAGCCGTGCAGTGTTGCCTTGCCGAGGAAGCTCGCTTTTGCCAGTATAAATACCAATCGATTTAAATTAAACCCATATGTTGAAATATTAGATAATTACATATTGGATACATTCAGGACATGTGGATTATAACGCGACCAAGAATGAAATTCTACGACACCCCAGTTTTGAAATGCTAACGTTTTATTAAATTGATCACAACTTTTCTTCTATTAAATTTATACTCTGAAAACTTACAAAATGCACGGAAAACATATATATCTATCATTATTCAAACTTTGGTTGCAATTGAACGCCTTTTTATTGATTTACGAATCATCAAAGTCGTCGCTTTGCTCGAACACCGTCTAAAACCACCACCTTTTACGTTACAACTGTTGTAAAAAAATATGAAAATGCGTTTAAAAAATTTAAGTCTGCTATTCAATAACGAAAAATGAAATTAGAAAAATCACGGTGTGATTAGTGTTTCTGTAGGCTCAGCTGTTGATTTGTTATTCGTATTCAAACTCGAGTGCACATAATTTCTGCTCCGACAGTACGCAATAATATGGAGTACTCATAAATTCCATACATTCATGGCACATTTGAATACTTGTGGATATTGAGATTAAAACTGAAGAGAGGTTTATAGCACATTCACAGAAAAAAATTGGGGGTTTAATGTTGTAGTCCCGGTCATGGTGGATATTTTCTCTGTGGGAGTTCTGCTGTGGTGCATTTTCTGAGGGCAACTTCAACTTTTCTGAGGGCAAGGGCAACTGAGGTATTCGCGGCTAGTCCGTAATCCTTGAAGAAACACATACGTAGTTTACATCCCAAGCAAATGCTAAAAAAAGTGATATAAGGGTGCAAATGTTTAAATGACATTTATAACACTCGTCTTCATAAAACACTTTATAAAAAAGCGAGCAGCTAAAATTCGTTTCTTGACGCGATAGACATATAGGAATCGATGTTTAAGAGTAGCGTTGACCAACTTGTAGGTAACCGTCAACATTGAAGCCCTCAAACAAATATTTATGATTAATTGAAATATTTCCCATGAGAAGGTTTTAAATCTAACTTATATCGAAAATAGATTGAAATCACTCATAATAATGATATTTGAGTCTCAACTGATTAGCTACGTAAAAGACGCTGAAATATATTCGATATAAACGTAGATGTATATATATATTAATGTTCTGGGACATTCTGTCTCGTGGGTGACTCATAGCAAACCGCAAAAGAATTTATGAGTATTAAGAAAAAATACAGTCTCGTTGTTGATACAGTAATTTAACAATAGAGGGATGCCCTATCGTTTTGGGGGATCGTTTTAACAATATGTATAAGCACCAGCTGTCGACAGTTGAACGCGTATTTAAATTATTACATGGAAAAATGCATAGTAAATAGGTTTAATCTATTTAATATGAATATCAGCTGTACTGCAGATAGTAAAAGCGTCAATTACTTTCAGACATTTTGACTTTTATGCTAGTATGTATATGTTTTACGAGTTTAATCAAATTGAAATCTAGATATTTTGAAAGCCGTTTAAGGAATCTGGTTACAAACTGATTTCACATTGAAAATCTGGCTATTTCCATACAGAATCTTTCATTCACTGTTAAAATAACTGAAGAGGTGAGGCCAATTCTTTTCATCTGTATTTTTATGTATATTTCCGCGACAATGGCCACTTCAGACCATTAGGAAAGGTACAAGGATGGGAGTTGAACGGAAAGGAGGAAGGGTGGAGAGAAAACCAGCGTCGGCATTAGCATACTCTTTACGAAAAGGCGCCAAGAAGACCACGGCTTAACGTCCCATCCAACGCACTCAAAGAGGAGCCGGTTTAACTATGAAAAATATCTTATACTGCCTTATGGCGAGGAGCTAGTACGCAAACCACTAAACCACTACACCAACCCGGCCCGTCAATTATTTTGTGATTTGACATGTAGCCACACATAAACGAACACCCTGATTGTGCGTTGTGTTCCATCGGACGAACGTTCTCACCAATGCATAAGCTTCACAAATTGCCATCCCATTCTTAAATCCATCCTGATATTTGCAAAAAAAAACCGTTTTACTGCTTTCCTTAAACTTATGTTCATATGTACGTTGGTCATACAAGAGATTAAGCTTACTACCTGTAGCATGTGATCTTCGCAAGCATCTTCTCTCTCTCTCGGGAAAAACCTTTTTTTACCAATTCCTTGGGCAGGACCCATTCCTCCAGTTCCAAAATCGAGTACAAAATTTGTTTTGCATCTCTTCAAACATTAAAGCTACTCTGAAATGGCATTTTATCTTTCTACGAGCTTTCTCGTCTTCTATTCTTGCAAAAAGGTCCTGTGGTTAGCATTCTAGTATTTAAGATTATCTTTGTCTCCGTCATATCTTAATTCCACTGAGAGAAGTAGCAGTGACTATATCTAAAACTTCGTAATCTTCTTACAGTTGTAGACAACTTCTTTGTAATTGGCTCAGTTATGTCTCACAATTGAAATTCGTGTATGTTAAGTCGAGGACTATTCTTGTTGCTCACAGTTTGAGATTTGAATAGAAATAATGAACAGATATGCTTGTGACAAAATTTTTCGCAATGCCTTTGTAATATACTTTATAATTAGAATAATTTTCAACCTATATTGAGCCATTGAGTTTTAATTGTTTATCGTTTACCTTTCTTATTAAATTTCCATACGATAACATTTTTATGAACTGGCATCATTTTTTTATATTTTCTGTCAATAGACGAAGCAGAAATAGAACTTGTTTTCATTGAGTAAATTAATCCCAAATTATGAAGCCATTATTTGCAGTTTTAGTAGGAGCATTGAGCAAAAACCTCTTCAGACGACGAAGAAGAATACGAATTCTCGCCATATTCATCTCTCTCATCATTCCATTCACAACTGGCTCAACAGTTGCGTCTCAGTGGAAAGCTGCTCCCGTCTATTCGCTCTTAGAGCGATACTCCCCGGAATACACCCATTTGCTATGTTTTTCCATTTCGCTTCCATGCTCTTGTGCTCATATTCAATAGATACTGTTTGCGTTGACGCTCGAATGCGTGTTTTTAAGCAGTTCCCTTCTGGTCTTCTCCGAATCTCTATTTAAGGTGACTTTTTTTTAAAGTTTCCGTTAAAAACATCACATAGGTACGCTAAAAAACATTAAAGGCTTTCTAAACACAACACTACTTTCCGCCAACACAGATTTTCTAAAATGATAAATATTTCTTTCTTTTCAGGAGATCATTTACGTTCTCCAAGAAAAGTCAAACGTTTACGACGTAAAGATAGCTTGTCCTACCAAAAAGTTCAACTTTTTGACCTATCTGGTTTATATGTGCCAGAAAAGATATCGTTGAACTATTTTTTGCTGATCTAGTTCTCAAATAGTGATGCTAATTTGACATTAGTATTGTGTAGCCTTTATAAAGATGAACATGCACAATTTTTCATTTAGACATAAATGAAGATTCAGACACGTTATTTGTTGCATCGGAACCTTAATTGTGATTACTTTTTTTCACTTAACTGCAGTAAGCATTTCTCCACAAAGTCGATTTTGTCAATCATTCTTATAGACTGAACTTTTTACTGTCGTAAACTTCGTTTTGAAGTCAACTTTCGGTTCCTTAATTATTTCAGAAACAGTGATGCGGATAAAATGATTGAGCACGGATATCACGTTTTTTTAAATGCGAATATTAACTATTACGCCAAAATTAATTCTCCCATTCTTCAGGCGGCGTAGTAGCCCAGTGGGCTGATCGCCGGGCTATAGACCTAAGTTTTCGGTTTCAATTCATGCTTAAGCCTTTGGACAACTCCAGTTTAACTGCAGTGGAGTTATTTCTGGGCACTGGGATCATACCGAGGCAAATGAACTGGCCTATCTATCCTGATGTGTTAATTTCATATGCCGTTGGGCTTAGTACTACGTAACCTCGCACTTTACCAGCCCGATTGACTCTCGTGTTGAATGAATACTTAAGTATATTTTAATTTTCCCTCACACAAGGAAACTTAACCACGAAACCGTTTATGGCCCTAGATTTCATATTTCAGGAGTTTTTTTATTGCAGAATGGTACTGAATATCCAACCTATTCGATTGATTTTGGCATTTGTCAACATCCGAATATCTGATGAATTTGGTGTCAATTGCTTTCCTGGGTCGTGACCCGGGAAAATAGTTTCAGACACGTTCTCTGTTGTCATCGGGATCGTAATTGCGTTTAAAATTGTTCTCTTAATTCTTGAGTTCTCTACGGCTAACTTATAATGCCACACTCTACGGGTGAGCCTGACGGGTGAACTTTAAACGAAGTTAATTCCGTGTAGTCGTCACTCGAGTAGTAGGCTTGGGTTTTTAAATACTACAAAAGCTGTGGTTATTCTTCATTCTCTAGACTAAGTTAATTTTCCTAAGATAGGCACAACACCCATGCCTGAGGCGGCATATGAACACGTGACTTAAGGATTGACAAGCCTGACTTTTTACTAGTCTGACCTTCGCGGCCGGCTTCGACACTCGAGCTAGAGCCATATTGGTAAGTTCTGTAACGGACGCGCCAAAGTGAGGAAATGGGATGGGTCGACTATAACGATGCACTATCGACAGGGAGGGTTTGATTACATCAGCGTTCGATTACATCAGGAGAAAGATACGTACTAGTAGCAGTAGTCCTGAGATTTTTTTCTTTTTCCAACGACTGAGGTCATATTGTACCGTCTAATATCTTAAATCTTGGAAACACAGCATCCATGTCCTACGTGGGATTCGAACCCGCAACCTTTGCATCGCCAGGCCAACGCGGTTCCAACCTCGCTACCGCGGTCGGCAAGCTATATCTGAAATCCATTCTTTTTTCAAATAATGATTCTATATGCATATGATAACTCGGAAATCAATAATAATATCTAGAAATAAATTAGGTATTTATAAAAAATATGTTTTATCTTTCACAAAAAGAGAGTGTTGCGTAAATTATGATTTGGAAAGAGGGGATCTTTACGGACTGTTATATAGCATTAGAGAGAGTGAAAAATTTGGAAAATCAGCAATACGTGACAAATGAAAGGCCCTTTTACGGGAAACCCTGAATATCTATTAATTCGGATTATCAGCCATCTTCGAAGGTTTCACCAAAAATCTCCGTCTGTGAAGGAAATAACGTCGGGAAAGCGAAACTCAAGGCCGTAGACTCACTTTTCAGAGCAAGGAGGTTGTCTTTTGATCTTTCTACGGTGGATAGATTTTAAATTAACATCCGTAAGGGATCACCTACGGAAATTATTTCAAAGTATTTATGACATTGTGAGGAAACTATTCATGGTGAATTTTTAGTCTTTATTTAACAAATAATTATGGGGCCTGGAGACATGGATACCTTAGAAATTCAGTATTAGCTCTTTATTCTTATGTGTAATTTAAATATTTACTGAGAAAATAAGTTTTATTAAAATAGGTTAAATAGGACGTCGGTTTTCGCGGCATTCCAATGAAATCGGTAGATTTTCGGTCGGATGGTTTTATTTTAAACAGTGCAGGTGTATGCATATGATCTCAAAAAAACATCTATTTATTTCACCTCTTCATGAAAAATGTTAAAATTTCTTAGCACGATTTATATTTGTTATATTTCTCCCTCCCATTGAATTTCAACGGGCAACTTCAGCTAGTTTAAAATAAAAAAAATATTTGGTGGTAAAACTTGGTTTTATACAAAATATCTATGATTTATTTGATAGATCTTGTACAAAACGTACTAGTACGCCTTTGGGTATCATTTCATCAAAATATACGCAACTTGTAAGAAATATTCAATGATCCTATGAAATTATCTTGTAACTTAAGACTCGAGTGCTCGTTACTTTCAACACTAGACATATTGTGGTAACTGTCCCAGTTAATATGTAATACTGATGAAGGCTTGAGATGGTGGAACTGCTCCATAGTAAATCGTGATTGAAATTTTGCAATGTTTTAATGATTGATTGACAGCTAGGTTCGTTGTTATTACATTTTCAAGTGTACCTGAATATATTGAAAATACAACGAAACAGGTTGTTAATAAACCGTTTAAAACAGTGGAACATCGCAATAGTAACTTTCTAGGATAAATGGCAATAAAAGCAGTAAACCTTATAATGATAATGATTCCTAAAGCAGCTAGACATTTTATGAGTTTCCGGGTCTGAATCGATGTCAAGGTGTCAACAAACACTACGGCTCAATAAAATCTGGAAACTAGGCGATAAAAATTCCTAAAGCTGCTAGACATTTTATGAGTTCCCCGAGCAAAATCGATGACACGGTGTCAGCAAACACGTGCTAAGTTTTGAATCGAATGTGGTAAATCAGCGGTTCACGTGATGCACCTGGCCACAGGGCGGAGCGGCGCCAACGCTGAGGTTGGATACCTCTTTCCGCGTACTCACTAACTGTTTCCCCGGCCACGAGTCTGTGGGAGGAATGACAGGGTCGGACTGCCCCGTTTCCACCACCATCCCCACGGGCCATCTTACGGCACCCAAGAAATGCCCTGTTTCCACTTGCATCGTACGTACTGTCGTAACCGGCTAGCACTTGTTCCCACCGTAATATGCATACCATTGTAACTTCATGCTGCTCCATTCACGGATAGTTGAAATGATCAAGTGTTAAATTCATCGCTTAGCTCCAGGACTAAAGTAGAGCTAATACATATCTTCCAACTGTTTAACCGTTTTAAAATTGCGCCGTAGAAGAGAACTTAATCACTGTAAAAATTCCACCACAAATATTTTGGAATTTGCTCATCGACCGAGTTTCTTTGTACAGCTTCATGGACGATTCCATAAAGTAAAACCCGGGGTCTTTAGTTTTAAAATTATTTGTCACTTTTCATCTCTTATTCATCAATAAACATCGTAAGCGTATGCATACTATTTGTCTAAGTTGGTGATCATAATTAATTTTTTTCCCCAGTTTCCGCCCCTTGATACCGTTGGCAGTGGAACTACGATTTACGAAGCTTCAGTCGCGAGTTCCCGCGGCGTTTTCCGCTCATGTTTCAGTGCGATGGTCCGCTAGATCTATAGCCTTGGATTGCCCGTACGTTGGTAATGGATGCGGGTCAATAGCGTGGGAATGCGCGATCCGACCTAGACCTGCAAAAACACCGTTGTAAGCGCTACCAGCTAAGTGGAAAGAGGCAAAGAGAAATACGATAATCAAAAGAATCCAATAGCATGGATATTTGTGGCATTAACAGATGATAAAGTGGGAAAGAGCGCCATTCATTAAAATCCTATAGTTAACTTTTTTTTATTTAAGCATTTGAAAAATCTAGGGAAAACGGGAAAATGATAGACAGGTAAATAAAAGGGATAAAAGCGAAAACCTTTTTTATGAGTGTCACGGGCCTGATATGGAGTTAATATGTATGCTTCAAAGAAGGAAAGGTGTTATCAATAGAGCTTATTAGGCATTTATCCTGGTATATCCTAAACGTGGACAATGGACAGAGGTCAGCCAGGTGCCTGATTGTGGTATAAAATTTCCCAGAAGCAAAATCCAGAAAACTAGGATGGATAATGGGAGAAATAAGAGAATTAGAAAGATTTTTCTGGTGGAACCAGTAAAGGAGAGGATAGAGACGGCTCAGTGTTTGGACATGTGAAAAGAACGGAAAGGGGTAAAATTAGGGATGGGTTGGTTCGGTTCATCGGTTCTCGGTTCCACCGGTTCTTGGAGCTTAGAACCGGAACCGAGGCCAAAAATAAACGGTACCGAAATAATTGGCGCGAAAACCAGTTTGAAACCTGCTCACACTCTGAAAGTGGAGGCTTCACATTAAAACCTGGTGAAATAGTGTACTTAGATGCTTCAAAGTTGCCGCGAATTATTCTAATTCAGTCGTTAAAATGACTATATGATTTATTTTATTACATCCAATTCTAGTAAGTGATGAAATACCGCCGTAATAAGGATATTCTGAATGATAGGTATATGTTACGTCCACCTCCTTTGGAGGTGCGACTCCTCATATCATTTTCGTAAATTATATCGTAATATAGTATATATAACACAAAATATAATGAAGTAGGTAATCAAGCAGTATGTCTCTGAAAATGATTATTGATTATCTTATCTTACCACTAAGCAATGCAAAGTAAGTGGTAAATCAAGAACCGGAACCGAGAATCGGAACCGAGAACTGAAGTTAAGAACCGAACCGGAACCGAAAAAAAGTGGAACCGACCCATCCCTAAATAAAATACATTGAGGAAGACCCACGGGGTGGATGGAACACAGGAGTCGATACAGAAACGAGGAGAGGATTGGACTAGAGTGATAACAGGGTCGATCAGTCATCATTGGGTACATTGCACTTGTGTAGCTATGCACAACCTCTTGCATCTCTTAGTTACAAGCCTAAAAATTTCTGTGTCCGTAGTAAAACAGGACAAAAGTAAACTTTGCTCCTTCCACAGTATATTTATTTGATTTGAAATTGATTTCAGCCATTAGTCCACCCTCAGATAGGCTGCACTGCGCTGATCAGGGATGGGCCTGCGGTTGAAATCGGCATTGCTGTGGAAAACACAAAGCATACCTTAAGTGCATATAATCTTTGTACCTAAACCTCAGGTACACCAGTCTTTTATCTATCGTTTACAAGACTGTACCCTTAATTTAAGGCTCATCAGACCTAGAGTATATGCATAAGAATAGGAATAGAAGGGTATGGAGCCGGTGTCAACACTTAGTACACTAGCATTGCATACTCGTGGCTGAAGTCGATAGTGTGATTCAAGAAGTGAATTCTAAAAGAGCAAAAATTTACATTTGTTATGTTTTCCCCAGGATATATGTATTTCACAAAGTTTAACTCTTAAAGCACGTTGGAGGTGAAAACAGGGCGGAAGGGGGCATTTGCGAGCACTCGGTGGGCCGGTCCCGCCCATCCCGTCCACGACTTCCCTTGAGTGCTCGGCCCCCCATCTCGAGTTTCAACGGCGAAGAGCGGCGTCCGTCCATCCTGCGGGGGCGGAGGGATGAGTGGGAGGGCGCCACCGGAGGGTGAGGCTGTGCTTTTGTTTCCCTCGCGGCCGACGAAGAAGGGGAGGAGGAGAGAGAGGACTTCCCCGCGCCAACCCTTAAAGGCGCGGCTGGAATGCTTGCCTCGTTTCTCTCGTAATACGACCCCCACGTCCTCTCTCCTCCCCAACCTCCAGGGAGGTCATCAGCTCCTCGGGAGCGTTCCATCCGCCTCGCCGCTTTCACCTGGAGCGCCCACCCTCCCCCGTGGTACTCCTCTCTTCCTTTGCCCCTGCACCTTGACCCCCGCTTGCTTCCACATCGCCACGGACCCTGCTTCCCCCCCGCTCCACTCTCACAGCCGTCCGCTGTAATAAAATCATTACGGCGCTCCCTCCCTCCCCGCGGGGCAAGTTATCGCGCCCCCACGCCCCTTTGCTTGCCCCACTGCGCCCCCCAAGGGGAGGGGGGGCGGGAAATGAACCCTCCCGTCTCCTTGTGCTGGCCGCGAATTTGGGGAAAGCGGTGAGTTGCTCGGTGGAGAAGAATTAGATTCTAACGTGCTCCGGCTGTTAACGGTTGCATCGCACCCAATCACTTGAAGGAAATAGTACTAACTAAGCGCAGTTTTCGCATAACATTGTGCAAAATAACGAAACTCAGGGAAATTGTCGCAATCATGGTTCACCACGGTTTCTGTACATAAGCATCATTTTTAGGCAAATTTAACAATTAGATTTGATTTTAATTTTGGGGGGCTTTGACAGCAGAGGTAATTTTACTCCATCTACCTACCTCATTAGAATATATAGTATCATTAAAGGGTGGCCGTATAATTATCCCACAGAAAGTACTTGACCTTATGTATATTAATTACAGTATGCCGCTTTGACTTCAAAAGGTTAATTTAATTATTTACTCTTTAGAAACTCTTCTCCTCTTATGTTAAAACGTTCTCCAACTTCCCGATACTTCTTACACTCCGTCAGGAGGTGCATCACACTCAGGTAACGGTGGTAATCGTCACAATGGGGTCGGACTGCTCCTAGGTAAAGGAGAACGAGTGAGTCAGGGCGCAGTGTCTCAAATTAAACTTACTCTTAGTATCATTATTTAGACCATGATAAATGCGGTGCGGGGATTGATGAATTGTGGACCCTAGAGTACTGGCTTCCATCATGAGAGTCCGGGCTGTTATTCTGGGAGTGGCAGATTTTACAGTGATATACTGATCCCTATTTAGATTCTGTGTGGAGAACTCCAACCGTCGGAGAGAACTTTAAGCCATGGTCCCTATGGCGCCTACCGTGAAAAGTAGGCTAATGCCTGTGACTGGGTTCTCTGCAATCACTGTTCAGTCCCATGCCGCTTCCCAAATACTAACCTATTGTTGATGGTAAAAATGACTTTAGTTGTAGGTCGCAAGGTATTTTTCTGGTCGTAGTTTTTTCATGGATGCATAAAGAGTGTTCTGAAATCCACAAGAATGTGTGTTAGGAGGAGATTACCACCAAAAGCAGCAAAACAAAGGTTAATGGACAACGTAGTGAATTATCTGTGAGATGGTTGGGCATAAATTGTGTTCATTCGGCCCATATGTTTTCCATCATAACGAGTAACAAGACTTTTTCTTACTTATCCTAAATTATTTTCCTCCCAACAAAATTTCCCTTGCTTTAAGACTTAAAATTAGACAAGGCGAAAGGAAACAGAAATCTCGTAATCATGTTTACGGTTGCAGAAGCTAGGGATTCTTTTCCCTGTGTCGAGTATGATAAGATGAAGAGTAAATCATTGTTCATAAATGATCTTTTGCGTGAAGCAGGTAATTGTTATTCAAACACCATTTGATTTAATTGGGAGTTATGTATGAGTAATGTTTATGGCATATTTAAGTAATTTAATTTGACAAAATCTGGAACTTTCTCCTTTCTAGATATAATAGACGTCTAGATCTATCTAAATAGATTATTTCAACATAGAGAGGATTTAATTAGGTGGATGGCCGAAGATAATACTGTGCAATAAAGTAACGGTGTTGATTTTAGCTGTAATTTCATGTGAAATCCGTGAACATAAATCTATTAATAAAAATAAATGGAATCAAGAAAATGAAGGTTATAATAGGATAGATTGGCCTTAAAAATAAGTGATTTTCTGAAGATTTAGCAAATAAAAAACTAATTAATAAGAGTAGCAAAATAATAAAACTAGTCTATTGGGAGATTGATAGATGTTTCCATGTAGTAGCATGTTTGCATGTCAATACTGCATGCTTGGTGTTCTTCAACCCCTGCCACTCACCCTCCCGGTGGCTTGCAGGGTATCGCGTAGATGTAGGTTCATAGTAAGTTCTCGGTAGAAGGTTTAATCCCTGGATCATGAAAAATCCCTAGAACTTATTATAGAGAAAAAAATTCTTGATGCACGAAATAGAAGAAGGGCAACTCTGCCGAAAAAAGAACAAGCAATCTAACACGCCGTAAAGCGAGAAAAGACGTAGATGAGAAATACATTGAGTGGAAGTGGTGTGGAAAACTTCAGTGGAATACCACCTATAGGTTAGGGTGAAACTGCCTCAAAAAAGGTGCTCCCAAAATATGATTCTATTTGGGTGCACGGAGGGGAAATTTTAGTTATTCATGAAGAAAAAGTAAAGACCTGGAATCCGATCGGCGCGAGAGTAATCGGAAAGGAAAATGATTGAGATGGTCCATTCAGGAGACGGAATACTGAGATCGGAATCAACGAAGCAATGAAACACCTGCATATAAATAAGGCTCCCGAAATGGGAGACGTTGCTGCCAAATTCATTGAAATACTGAAAAGAAGATATTATGTTTTTGAAAAGAAGATACATGTTTCCGAAACAGTGACATGTACTCAACCTTAAGAAACCAATGGACTACAGTTGAAAAATATTATTATCTCAGTCCCCAAAAAAGTAGAGGACAGAAGGTTGCGGGAACTTTTAGCCTGCTTGGAATGGCAGAAATAAATTTAGTGCTTTCAAAAAAGTAGTTTTTGAGCAAAAAAGTTTATTCAAAATACGAAAATACTGTTCTGAAATAAGGCAGGCAATGGCTTCGGGATTATCGGATTTTAAAAAATATTATTAATTCTTTGCAAAATTTATCGCAAGGAAGATCGATGCCCACGATTGGTTGTGAATCTCAGGGAGAAGAAAAGTTACGCCTACAAATGGAATTGGAATGCGCTAAAATATTTAAACGAATTTAGTATCATTATATGCATACTTTATTTACATCCATTAATCAACTCTTAAGCCGTGAAGAATCTCTAGGTGCTCTCGACTTGCAAATGCGTGCTTCATATTGGTTGGAAAACACATTTTATGATGAGTATTGATTCACAATCAGAGTGTTTATAATTTCATCGTTGCTAAGAATAGAAAACAATATCCTCGCTGAATCATTGCTGTCCTTTGACTTTTAAATGTTTGTGTATATTCATTTAAAACAAGATTTGACTAAAAATTAAGTTTCTCATAAATTAATAAAAGGTGATTCCTAGCGATTCATGGTGAGTTCTGGCAGAATAAGATCAATCAATGAATCATATTTGGTGCGGAATAGCTTCTTTTGAAAATCTTGTATTGGGATGAAGTTTGCTCTTTATCATCTAGTTATAGAGTGTACTTTTTAAAGTTCATCTCTGAATGAAAACAAAAGGGAGGTAAGGCTGGGATATAGAACGACTTGGGCATCTAACTAAAGTTTATTTTTCTCCTCCCGGTCCGCTCGGGACTGAGGACATTTGCTCTTTGAATATCACCAAAGAGTTGAAAATTGCAGTACCGCATTATTCTCGCCGTAGTAGTCTTGAGTTTTAGTCTCTCCAACAGCTGAAGTTGTTTCGCACCGTCTGAATTAAGATATTAATCCTAAAACATACACAACACCCATGTCCGGGATTCGAACCCTCATTTCTTGTGCTTCTAGACCAGTACATTTCGACCTGGTCACCACGGTATTCCTATTTCCCTCTATTTCAAGTATGAAAATATCGGGTACCTGTGTTATGGAGCTTTTATGAAATCGGATCCGAAGATAAATGCATGGGTTCTATATTTATGGCATATCTGCCTTCGTGAAAGGTAGTATTTTTATTTTTTTTCGCGTGAATTTTAGCGGGTACTCTTCCTTTTTACCACGTGTAATGCTTTTTCTCTGGCAGATAAATCATGCAAGAGCTTCATAGTGTTACAAATATTTCATTGGTTTTATTTTTTTATGAACACTTGATGTGTCAGTAAAAACTCTTGGCTTTCGACCATTGATATCTAGGGCTTCCAGAAGTAATTTTTTTCCTTGGGAAGCATTCCAAAGCCATCATCTGAAAAAAGGATAGAAGCTTTAACTGAGAAAAACAAGCGTATAGTTTGGACCTCAGCCCATCTGTAGCCTTCAACTTTAAACCCTCCGGATTCGCCTGAGAGGGCCCCCTCATGGTACTAGCACAAACGAAAACTTGCGTCATCATTATAAGAGGTCATAGGATGTTTAACGTGCCGAGGATTTTGGCCAGAAGTGGGCTAAGGAAACTTACTTTCTTTCATGAGACGTGTAATGCACACCCAACCCTATGACTCCTAGTTCTATTTTTTGTGGGATTGACATTTCAGATATATTTGCTTACCAGTCAGTGACTGATTTCGAAGCCATTATTAGCTCCACTTAAATTATTGTGCCAGCTATGAAAGGTTTGTGGATTATCTCTGGCCGTCTGGTCCATTCACATACTGTGAACCTCGTCCCACCTTTAAAAACCGATCCCCTTTTCTTGCATGAACCATCCTCTACACGTAAGTATCTTCTCCCTTCTTTCATATCGTCAAAAATCTTTTTCTCCTCCTTCTGTATTCAGCTAACATTCATATATTCATCAAGCTCTTCAGTAATCTCTTACCTCTGAAAGCATTGTTGTCCTTATTCGAGTAAGGCGACGGACGACCGAAGTCATTTACGCCATTTAGTGGTAGTGGTAGTTACGCGGGGAATGCGACGTACAGCCAATGTCCTTTTCACATTTTTGGTTAGGTTGGTATTTGCAGAGCTAAGACGGAGCTTAGGAACGGACTAAGAGCGGTAGGAAACCCGGCGTATTCATTAGCCTGCTCTTAGTGAAAGATGCCAAGGGGTCCACGGTTTGACATCACATCCTACGGACGGAGTACTGTACTCGAAAAGCTCACCACACAACCCTGAAGTAATTATCGATTTGCCTATGAAAAATGTTTGTCATTGCCGGGATTTAAACTCGGACCCTCGGGATGGGAGGCCAGTACTCCAGCCACCTCACCAATACGATCCCCTCTCTATTTAGGATACGTTGGTTATCGGACAATTTAAGGAACTATTCGAGGAACGGAACCAAGGGTGAAGAGAAATCCAGCAACTGCATTAGTATACTCTTGGCGAAAGACGCCTAGGGATGTACGGTTTAACATCCCATTTGACGGACGGAGAACTGAACATGGAGAGCTCTTCACATTCAGTCGAGTAGGAACCGCTATAGTAAAATAGAAATTTAGAATGTGGTGATTTCTTTTAATAATGTGTGCATATTTTTTCATTACTAACTCTAGCATTCTCTAGTGCATATAAGTTTTGTAATTAATTAATTTATAGAAATGACTTCTTAATTTAAAAAAATTATGTTACTTTGTACTAACTAACAATTTAGTTCATTAATGGATAATATTTCACGTGTCTCGTGACAGCATGCTTAATATTTTCCTCGGCGCGGCAGTATCTTGTGACTCTTGGTTTCATATAAAAAGTTTATAAGTGGAGTAGTATTTTTTGCATGCCTGTATGATCGTAAGTGTTCTGTTTGATTAGATGTCCTGTCCACCCACCCTTGTGGTGGCTTCCAGGATGTAAACTGGCTTGAGCCATAAGTAAAACTTTCAAGATAATATTGTTACTAAGTTTTCAATGGAATGTTGCGTTACATGGGCCAGAGAGCTGATGATCGGTTATTTATACCAGAATACAGAATTGTGTAATGTATAAGAATTGTATAAGACAGTGGAAGACAATACTGTATAACAGAATACAGAAACAGACAATTAAGCTAATGGAATTGATTTTGAATTGGAAATCAGAATATCAGTCTCGGGAGGAGTAAGATGTGGTCAATTACTATCAGGTGATTGGATCAGGAATGTTGGATTCCTAGCGGATTAAATTATTTGTCTTAATGTCCAACCACAGAGGAAGTAGAAAGGGATTTATTGATCAACCTGGTAAAGGGATAACAGCTTCGAGGGGAATTTATTGTTTTGTCAAAAGAAAAATAAAGGACTGTGAATAAGGAAGTTTGCATCGCAAATCCAGAAACCAAAAATGTTAATAAAATCGAATCTTCTTCGAATTTCAAAAATTATTAACCTAGAAACAATTAAACAAAATAAACTCCTCAGGAGAGAAGTCGGTTACAAATTGACTGCTTTTGCAAAGGGGTTGTGGAAAAGAAAAGGAAGATGAATGACTAAGTGCTGAACATGGTGGGGCAGGAAATAAAATAAATTGCAGAAAATTGTATTTTTAGTTGGAGAAAACAAGTGATAAGGGATAGCGACAACCTACAAGCCGCGGGCCTACGGGTTTGTGGAGTTAGATTGGTGCAAAAGCGAAGGGGTGGTGGGAATAAAAAAGGCTGGGACAACAAATATCCCCTCATAGCGGCCCCGAAAAACGGCAAATGGTAATTATCCACGTCGAAATCATCAGCATTCGTTAAACAATGATTGGATGACAGATAGGCTTCAAAGTTCCGTAGTATATTCGGTCTAAATCATAAACTGTGGTCTGGTTGTGATTTATATCCTAGTTATTTTAAAGCTGTGACACTAAAACAAAATGGAAAATTCGGCCTTTAATTAATCTCACAGATCTTTTCCGAGCACGACTCCAGAATGAAACTTACTTCTTGCTTCTTACGGATCCCATATACTCCTGAACTATTCTAGATGACGAGCATGAATTTATCACAAATTAATAGAATAACAGTTTTATCCTTTTTTTAGACCAATTAGACATGTAAATTTTATGCCAAGACGAATTAAACATGAAACGCCTATGAACTTTCATCTGGACATTGTTTCCCTACCAACAAATGCTCCAAGACTACCCAGAGCTGAAATACCTGCTTTTATCTTTTACGCAAAGACCTTAATGAGTTCAAAGAAACCTAACGTCGACATTATTCAAAACCTTTTTATAATATTTGCATTATATATTAATTATACATTCCAAACACAAAAAAATTTGTTCACGAAAATCTTCAGGTGTCGTTCGCAAGGAATTTTTAATGAAGAACGGTCCAAGGTGCGACGTGATGCTACCGAAAAATTTGCATAATCTTCATCATTGGCCTCATATATGCCTCGCGCATAAGGACGTCTACGACGTGAAGGATATGTGTAAGTATTGAATCGAAACGGAGAGGAGAAAGTGTCGGGAGGATTCCGGCCGCCTCTCATCGAAGGCTGCAATGGGTCCACAGTTTTACGTCTCATTCAATAGGCAGACCTTGAAATGTGTCTACATGGAACGCCAGTAGAGTTCCAATAAAATATCTGTCGGAACTCAAACCTGAGTCCAGTGTGTGAGAGAATAGAACTCGCTTTTAAAAATTTGTTTTTACGACCATCTTTTGACTGGTGAATACCGAGGCATCAGTATTGGAAAGAAATGAAAAATTAAAAATAACTCTCGACGAAAACATCCTGAAGGGTATAGCTGAAAAATGTTAGTTGGTTCATCCTTATTGGAGGTTTCACCTTTCATGTCACAATATCGATCATGATATGTGAGGAACTGAACGACGCTGAACGACTTGCCCCCCGAAGGCGATTGAATGGATGGTTACCCGTTGTGAGAAATGGATTTCTTAAGATGCCTTCAATTCCAAGGAAAGTTCCTTGCTAGGGCAGAGGCAAGATGGCTGGTGCGCGCGTGCCATTAGCATATCAATGCGACATCCTTTTGTCTGCCCCGTTCGTTGAAAGCGTACGTCGGGCGTATTTCAGCGCCTGGCTTGGAATGGCTGTGACGCCATCACTTTCACCGGGGAGGAGATTCTGTGTTCCCCCTTCCTCCTCTGAATAGGGGCCGAAGGAAGAGGAGGAAATATAAGGGTTTCGCCGATCAAATCCATCATCCATTAAACCCTGAGCGTAATATAATCCGACAATTGGACCGAGGTGGCTTTTGTGTTGTCATGGAAATGGAATAATTGGCGCTCCGATCACTGAACCGGAGAGGAGTCCGTGGAAACGCAATTTCCTGCATTTTCTGAGGCAAGTATTTGCCGTTCTCACCCCCAAAATCTCCATGCGTTTATATTATTTCTTGGCACACATTAATGATGTAGTTAAATCTAACTCTTAGGGTCCTCTGTGTGTTACGTAACGCGGTTTTCCCCCTTTTTTGACCCTCCCATCCCATTTAGCGCACTGTAACTATATCTAAAACCCTCCCTAAATTAGGTAATGCTGTCAAAAACCCTCTATTTTTGTGAATGATAAATGAACGCATATTTTAAGCACTTGATACATTTATCAGTGCCATTATTTATTCATTATGTATTATCTGTATCATCATTATCTTTTCACTAAGGGAGGAATTAATATTTTATGTATTACCCAACGTAGCAGAAGGCATGATTCCCCCCTTTCTGCCGATGAGGCATCGTAACAGGCCGCCCAACCCCTCTTCATCTTTAGCATTGCGTTAATTATAGATAGGTCTTAATCTTAGCTCATATTTTCCAAAGTAGTCATAGAATTCTGGTTTTAATTGTTCGCAACTGCTTAGGCTATATCGCTGTCTAACTGAAATTTATACAACAGAGAAATACAGCATTCCCGACTGAGGCGGGATTCGAGATCACGGCCTCTTGGTTTCCAGATCACGATTATAACCTGCTCTCTTTCGGACGACTTGCTCCTCAATCTCCATATTATCTTTCTTAGTACAATCTCTTTCATTTCCCAACCTTGCATATTACTCTCTTGTAAAATCTAGTTACAATAGACCAAGAGTATACGCTGAATCCACTTTTTATATCTATTTTAACATCATCAATGACTTATCTGGTTATATCTTTGAGTCAATTGCTGTTTCCCTTCTTTTGGCCGAGATCATTTTCACTATTCTTTTCAAGGATCAAATAAAATGTCAAACACTCCAACACGCTCATCCAGTCCAAACAAAGTCCATATTCCGGAACTATATTGGTCAGAGTACAATTCAGATTTTAAAATTGCTAAGGTTCTAGCATCCAGTCTTTAAGTCTTGAATAAACGGATATTTCTTGCCTGTGCTCTTCATCTCGTGAAGGCCGTAATATCTTCACATTCATCATCAACGTAGGTCAATAATCCTAGCATTGGCTTGACGCAGCTTTCCACTTGATTCTCCTATCGGCTAACCTCTTAATATTTTCTTCGTTCTTCTCTTTCACTGCCTTCACCACTTGCTCCATATCTCTCATACGAGATCCTCCTTTTCCATTCTGCCCATTCGATTTTTCCTTGATTGTCTTCATCAGGCCATCATGAGTCAGGCCATGTGGCCAGTTGAAGTCCTCTTTCAAAAGATTTTTGAAGACTTCTTTTTTCTCCTACTTCTCTTAGCACTTCTTTGTAAGTCACTCGTTCGATCCATTTTCTTCATCATTCCTCTATAATACTGCATTTCGATTGCAACCAGCATTGTCTTTTTGCTGCTATTATCGTCTGTGCCTCACAGCATAAAGAAGCATGCACCAGATGTAAGTTATAATGAAATGTTTACTCATTTCCATGCTTCCGTTTCCAGCCATAAGCAGATTATTCTTTTGGTAGAGTGTCCTCTTCTCCTCGGCGATTCTGCTACATTATTCTAGATTTATCCATCATTGGTTACTCGACTTCCTATATGACCATACTCTTAAACTTCCTCAAGATTGTTTTCCTAGTTTAACGTAGTTTTTCTTAGCCTCACCTCTCCTACTGCATACGACGTTTTCTTTTTATTCATCTTATGGTGATACTTTGCCATTGTCTTTTCCATTTTTACTAGAGTCTTCTTTACGGATTTTACGTTAGGAGAATAAATAATCTTAACAACTTATTATGGCCAAATATATTAAGAGACATAAAAATATCGTTCTGTCATTGAGCCTAATTTTTATAGAGAAGAAACATGAGAAATGACAGAAAGGGATGCACAGAGATTGGAGGATGATGACATAGACTATGTAAGGAAAAGCCATAGAATATTACGGTTAAAGAGTATCAGGAATAAAAAATGAGGTGAATGATACAAGAAAAAAGTATAGAAGAAATGAAAGGAAACAAGGTTAAAATTGTATGGCCGTATAGAAATGTTGGAGAACCACCCATTGCCCAAAAATACCAGACTGGCAACCATCTGTGAGGAGAATAAGAGGACGACCACCAGATGATTGTATGATGCGTGTCACCTTAGACAAATGGAAACGATTGGAGCGGAAAAAATGAATTTATCTGCATATTGATATGGATACAGATGTGAAAATGTTCCCTCTATTATGGGTTTCCACGGAATTAAAATTTTTGTGGAAGCTTTTACACCATGGATAAGATAATAAAATCATAGTGACCCATGACCCATGGTCATTACTCATCGAAAGTCAAGTCATGAGACCATTTTATTTGTGGGCATATAAAAGTTTTCGCGGGAAAAAGGTTTGCGTCAAAATAACCTCTGCAGCATCGTGAAGAATACATTTTAAAGCGTAGTAAATATTTAATGTCTACGTAATATTTCGTGAAAAATAGAAACAGTACGGGATAATGAGTCCTTTCGAGTTATTTCAATCTCTGTGGATAATGTAGCCCCTTTCAGAAACAAACTCTTTAAAGTAACCGTCCTGACCACTCACTATACCAATTGAGATTGTGGTTTGAAGCACCAGACAATTTTTTAGAAGAATCACGAACACATTTCCGCTGTCATAAACTGTGGCAAAAAGTAACAGAAGGCGAGCGTCCGCAATAGACCCGTAGTGCCTGTGATCAGAGACGACCTTCTTTCTTCGCTGCCTTTTTGAGTGTTAAGAGGAGATAAGAAAGGGACGAGCAAATTCTCGAAAGATTCATTGCCCATGTGGTCTCTTAAAAGCTCTGGATCATCAAAACGTCTTTCGCGGGGAGTAATGCTGAAGAAATTCAAGAGATTATGAGAGGAAAAATGCCGCATTCCCAAAGCGCTTTTACTGTGGAAAATGACGCTGGCGCTCGCTCCACCAACTCGCATCTCGTATCCGCACGCTCTCCGACAGGTAACTCACATGACGAGGGAAAGAGAAATCAAACCACCCGTCTGCAAGAGGGGGAAGGAGTTGTAGGTGATTCATCAAAATGCACTTTGTCTGCAGCAAGCCTCAGGCCGTATGAAAGAGAAGCACGTTTATTCATGTCATTTCGTAACTTGGAACTAGGGCATCGAACCTCAATTTTTTTCGCTTCAGTTTCCGCTCTTTTTACGTGAATAAATACAAAATGCTTTTTTTGAACCCTCCCCGGCAATCATCAATGACACAGTTTAAATCCTTTTTCTCGCTCCAGCCAAGGATCTCATGGATACTTTAGAAGATGGCGCAATTGAAAAAATTATACCAAACAAATACTCAATAAAAATGTAACTGAAAGTAATCACATAGAAATAAGTTTAAACTTCAATTTAAATGTTCAGTATGCTCAGGATATGGACCACATGGTGTTAAGGCATGTCGTCCATATCTTGCTTAGGGGGTCGATAACTGTTATTGACCGCTAAGAACATCGACTAAATTACAAAAGGGAACTGAAACTATGTGTAATAAGTTTTGGTGGAAGCACAAATTTCTCAGTTTTTGTATTCGGATTTACTTAAACTTGGACCAAAAACACTGGTATTTGTCGGTTCACTCTGTTACGGTTTTAATTCCCGCTTTACGCATCAAACATATTACGTACGTTCATTATTTTATAATTCTTAGGTATTCTCCTGAATTCGGACTAAAATTACCTGTTAGTTTAAATGATTACCTGTTCATTAAAATATACTTGTTTATGTTCATTACGGCCAGAAAATACTTTGGAATCTTCATAAGCAGTCCAAATACAGTGGAGGAACTCGACCGGAGGAAATGGAGGAAAATAATCGGAGTTTGCAAACTCTTTTTCACAAATTCACAAACGACGTACTGTCGTACTATCTTAGACTGGACCATGAACATTAAAATAGGGAAATCGACTGCCGAACCGACAGGTTGAAATTGTCTTTATTTCCTCGTACAACTAGGGATGTGAATAGTTGTGAATATATTCAATGCTATTTGTACTATACAAGTGTATCATTAGATGCATAGGTGGTTGCATGTTTGTGTAAGGAATTTAAACTAAACCAACTAACAGCATGTTTCTGCATGCTTGCTTTGATCTTTAAATCTTTTTTAACTGTCATGCGTCGACTAGAGTATAGCATAGATACTAATCCTTCTTAAACATGATATGTAATGTGTGCTTGGCGTAACTTTAACCCCTACCACCAACTTTATGGTGGCTCGCAGGGAAATATGAACACGTATCCTTCTGCTGACTACCCTGCAAGCCACCTCGAGGGCGCCGGGCACTATCCCCGTGCAGCTATGAAAACTACTCGCCCTTTTTCCGTGTTACTTAAGTGACGTATAAAATTTGGTGGAATAAATGGAGTTATATAATAGGAATGGTTGTATGCTGAGAGAACGACGTACGTGCAGGCAGAGAAACTTTGAAAATACGTATATACAGGCATATGGTGTCTGAAATTTCTCTACAGGTGAAACCTTAAAGGACGCAGTTTGAGAAAATACCCCTCGGGCTCATTGCTTGCGGACTTAAGAGTTCAAGAACGCAAGCAAGCATAGTAAATGAGTTTTAAACTTTTTTGTTGGGAAAGTTGGGAACTAAGTAAAAGCACGGGGGTATATGAGTGACGAATCGTGAAAAGGAAAGCAATTCCTTTCTCTTTTCTACTCATCAGGATGAGCGCTACGAAAGTGACGGTGACGGCATGGATAGGTTTTGCGACGCCGATGTTATTACACTTGTTACCAGTAATGCTTAGTGTTTTAATCCACCAACGCGATCAAAATGGAAGCTATTTGCTTGGCTTGTATTATTATGACCAGTTAAAAGTCTCGAACACCTTTTTTGTGGTTATCTCTCAGTAAATTAAAACAGTAGCAGAAAATATCCATGCAAAGTTCATAATTTTTCTATAGCTATCGTTGAAGAAAATGAGAGACTATTAGAATTGAAAGTTATGGCGTCAAAATCCGATTCTCACAGTCACAATATTGTGTTTAAATCTATGTAGATCCCTGCAAGCCAATGCAATTGTGCGGCAGGCAGGATTTAATTTCAAACTGGATCCCGTGTATCATGTTAACAACTTTTTCATCTGTTATTGCATGCCGTGTTTGAATATGAATTTGGGTGAAACTTTGTCGAGAGCAACGTTGATCAAAGTTGGCCACGCGCATACATAATGAATGTATGTATTGTTTAAGACATTTCATTGCATGAGATACAGTGACTAAACCGCTTTATGGCAGCCTTAAATTAGAAGCAGTATTGCGAATGAAGCTGCCTTCTTTCATAGTCAATTTTGGATGTCTGAACAGTAAAATCGGCATTGAGGTTACAAATGATGAGGTATTGAAAAGTTGAGAAATCGCCCATGATAAAGAGACAGCTTCTTTGCTCAGAAAAGTCTAGAGGCTAAAACTGGAGGCAAGAAAGCAGAATGTAAAAATGTTCTTCTGAGAAGTAGCTTGATACGAATTGGAAGTGTGGACCAATTGAAAAGCGGGCAGAAGAATTTGAAGACTTCGAAACCTAGCGCTGAAGAAAAATGCTGAAGATCAAACGACGGACAAAGTAAGAAATATAGGACTCTATGCACCAGTTTTCAAAATAGAAGAGCGCGATGAATTGGTCACCGTGAGAAACAATGGGTTTGTAAATAACATCCTGGAGAGGAAAGTCGAAGTAAAAGCCTCACAAGGGATATCAAGAGACAAAATAGCTAAGAAAAAGCAAGAGGTATGCTGGTCATAATAATTACTGGAAAGAAAAAACGTGCTTGGAATCGGGCAGAATGGAGAGCTGAAGATAACCAATATTAGGATTGAGATACTGAATAGGGACGATAAGATTGCTTCCACAACGGTAATGCACACTTTGCAGTCTTCCCATGCAAGACACTCCTGCGGCGGCTAGCAGAGTAGTCTGCTGTTGATACCAACCCTTTCAACACCTAAGAGGTAGAATACCCGTGGTAGGTTCTCTGTAGACGCGGATTTAGATGTAAATGACCGTCAGCGGTGCGCATATCAGCGAGCAAACATCAGTTGGAGAGTCTGCCTAGGGCAGGAGCAAACCCTTCCGGTGATGGGCGTTGAGTGAAGAGGGCTTTGCATGGGTCACCCTCCTGAGGGCTCTCCGTCGACCCCTCGCTTCTCGGCCCAAGCAAATCCTTTGGGCCGCAGAAGGGCGGATGTGTGAGAAGTAGGTGAGATGCCATTGGAGGAAGGGGTGGGTGGGGATGTTGAGGGCGGGTGTGTGCAGAAGGGTCGAAACCTATGGTCCCTGGTCGGCCCAGCGTGGAAAATACCTGGCCTGGAAAATAAGTGAATTGTGCGTTTCCTCTTTGACAAAGCAGGGGAATAATATGCAACCACGTGGAAAGACGGGACTAGTTGGGATGACGTCCCCGTAAACATCTCGACGCGGGAATGATTATTCAAAAGATGCTGGGTTTTACAGGTTATTTTTGCCGTACCCATTGCCGTACGTATTCCATTGTTAGTCCTCTCTTAGGAGTTAGCCGTAGTGATAGTAACATTAGGTGGGTTTCTGTCAACAAAAATGGTTCACCTACAGGAATAAACATATATTTGGAACATAGAACGAAAATATTATGGTGTACTTATTAAAGCATTTGGTCGTTGCAGTATTTGGTTCCACGACCTGAGCTCTAAAAGGACCTGTTGATAAAGAGAGACAATAATAGACTGTGAGCTGTTAAGATGTGGGTGTGTAGGAAAATGGAATATGGAATAACTTATGATTTAGAAAAATAAACCAAGTGCTGTTTTAACTGTATGTTTCATCAGTATCGATCGTCTTCAACGCATGAGACCTTGATAATATCACATGTGTTGGTTCTACTGCAAAACAAAAGATAGTGTGAAGTGTTGATGAATAAAGTAACATAAGTTAATAATAACTTATTTCATCTTGCAAAGTCCCTTCTTAATTTTCTCGCTCAGTATTTTTGCGTTCATCACCGAAGCAATATAGTTTATGTGAAGTAAGAAAAATCAAAATAAAAACAATGAATGGGAATTAATGTGCTTCAATCATCAACGATGGTATTTGTTCTTCTACTTGGTCACCAATTTCTGCTTTTTACTAAATATCTTGTGTGAAAGTACAAGATCTGTATGCATTTGAACTAGTTTCACTAATTTTATTTATAATAATAGATAAAGTTCTGATAACCACTCTTGTATGCAAGCTGCTGTAACAAGAGGCTAGGCATTCATACAACCGTGATTGCCAAGCTGTAATTTTGAGAATTTTTGAAAGAAATACAGGCGCACTGATCCTTAAAATTGCTTAGAATAGAAAAATATTCCTTGCGTCTTAGAGAGGACGGCTATCAAATGCTGTGTCTAATGTTTAAGTAGCCTTTAGGTTATTGACCTTGTTTGGATTTTGGCGAATATATATACCCCACGATAACCGCATGCATGCACTTGAGATCACTAGTGGTATATTCCGTAGCAATAAATAATTGCATCGCTAAAATTTCCCATGTATCCAATCGAATATAATCCTTCCAGTGGCTGATTTTTTCTCGTATCCAATATAGACCAATTTGCTTAAATTGCATAATTTACACAAACAATGGTCCGTAAAAACGGTAGAGCAACATAGAATGTACTGGATGTTGTTCTTCTGAGAAGGTCATATTAAAAAGCATGAACTATTTAAAGCTAACAGAAAAGTTTCAACTAGCCAGAGCATGCATTAGAACTTGCATCTAAAGCTTGCTTCTTAATGGCTGTGAGATGTGAACGAATACAGCAGCAGATCACTTGGGACTAAAAGCATTCCAAGTATGGTGCTAAAAAAATAAAACGGATAGACCGAGTGACAAACGAAAAAGTCCTAAGAGAAATGAGAGGGAAGTCTGATAAAACCTCTAAGAAGAAAACGGGGCATCCTAAGATACCGTATGGTTAGATGGTCTAATGAAAAGAGTCACAGTGGTAAGAGTGAAGGGAAAGAATGAAATCCCTAATTAAAATACTCGGAGCAATTAGAAAAAAATGTACAAGAAAAAAATTATGAAAATATTAAGAGATTAGCCGATAGGAAAATCTACTGCAGAGATTCGTTGGACCCCTCCTAGAATTGATGACGGCTGACGGTGATGAGCTATTTATAAATTCATATAGGTAATCTCATTCCTTGTTCTATAAGAGTGGAGAACACCAAAAATTTGCCGTACCAATATTATTAAATCATATTATAGACCAATTCTCGGGGCTGAGCTTAAAACCACCGAGTGCGTCCACCGGGTTACGGATGGTGGGTCGACCTGTAGATTTAGAGGTTAGCTGCTAGGTAAGCGAGTTAACTCGTCGAATGGTGGTATTGATCTATTACTGGGTAAGATAGGCCTTTAAATGACACAGAAACCTGTGACGATGCCGTGACTTGGCTGCCTCCCGTCGCCATAATTATGCTTCCTAGCACCCGGAGGAGAGGGCAGCTGCTCTTATTCACATGAGTGAAGGTGAAGACCGCAGTGGTCGGTACAGCGACACTCATTTCACTACTGGCATGGTAACATTTAGGTACTCTAACCGCTATAGTACTGCGATGTGGAAGGCAAGGGGAAACCACCACATTATTATCCCGAGGAGTCGCAGCTACTCCACTCCTTTCTTTCTTATCATGACGTGATATAACCCTCTCGAGTAAAATATTCCTGAGGCAAAATAGTCCTCCATTCGGATCTTCGGGCGGGGACTACCCGAGAGAGTACATCAGTCAAGTGTGATAGTAATTTTAGCGTAGGAACGTGGAACGTGCGATCACTTCGGACCTGCGGGAAATTGGAGAACCTTAAGGTGGAAGTGGGAAGAATGGAACTTGACATATTAGGAATCATTGAAATGAGATGGCCCGAAGAAGGAGACTTCTGGAGTGAAAGTTATGGAATCATTCACACTTGGATCAAAAAATGGTAACGCTGGAGTAGGCATAATGCTCAGGAAGAGTGCAGGACTGCGCGTAAAGAGCTTCCTGCAGTACAGTGAGAGGATTATAATGGTGAAGATTGAGTCCAAGCCTACAGGTACCTTTGTGTTACAAGTTTACATGCCAACGTCGAACTACGAAGATGAAGAAGTGGAAGACGTCTATGAGGATATCACGGAAGTAATAAAGCACGTAATAGGAAAAAAAACTTAATTATTTTAGGAGATTGGAACGCTGTCATTGGCGAAGATAAAGATGGAAGAATAGCAGATAAATATGGCTTGGGAAATCGACATGAAAGACTTGTAGAATCTGCACACAACATAAGTTGGTGGTGGCAAACACATTGTTTAAAAACCATCAACGGAGAAGATATGCATGGAAAATGCTCGGAGACAGAGGAAGATTTCAAATTGACTACATTTTAGTGAAGCAAAGTTTCAGATACCAGGTGAAGAACTGCAAAACTACCGGGTGCTGATATAGACAGTGACCACAACTTAGCGATGATGAAATTCCACTTAAAACTCAAGAAATTGAAGAAATCAATGAAGCGTATGGCAAGTGGAGAAACTAAAGGAACCCCAACAACGGCTGGCCTTTTAGAATGCAGTGAAAAACAAAATAGAACAGGATTTGAATGTGAAATCAGTGGAAAAGAGATGGAAGAACATCAAAATCGGGATACAGGAAGCAGCAAAAGTAGTTCTGGGGAGAAGAAAAGTTGTTAAGAAGAAGCCATGGATTACAGAAGAAGTCTTAGAATTGATTAAAGAGAGAAGAAGATATAAAAATGTGGAAACTGAAGAAGGGCAACTTCATTACAAAAGAATCAGGAATGAAATAAACCGTAAAGCGAGAAAAGCAAGGGAAATATGGATGAAGGGTCTATGCGAAGATGTGCAAAGCAACGTCGCAAAAGAAAATGTGGAAATTGCATATAGGATGGTGAGAAATCACTTCAAGGAACGGGCTGCAAGGTGTAACAGCATCAGGGACAAGAATGGAGAATTCCTAATTGAACATGAGGATAAAGTAAAGAGATGGAAGGAATAATTGGAAGAGTTGTAAAATGGAAGCTATCATAGAGCGGAAGTAATCGAACAGGAAGATGAAGTCGATAAAGATGATATTGGAGCCCCAATCTTAATATCAGAATTTTACGTAGCTGTAAGGTATCTGAAGATAAATAAGGCTTCGGGAATAGATGATATTGCTGCCGAACTAATAAAAAACGCCGGAGAGAAGACGTTTACTCAGCTGTACAAAATCATATGCGATATGCACTCTACAAGAGAGATACCCACGGACTTTGAGAAGAAATTCATCATCCCTATTGCCATAAAGAAGAAGGCTGAGAACTGTGAACATTTTAGGACCATAAGCCTGACGCATCATGCCTCGAAGATATTGACCAGAATCATCTATAGAAGAATAGAGCGAAGAGCTGAGGAGTTCCTGGATGAGGACCAATCAGGGTTCAGAAGAAACAAGGGCACAAGAGAAACGATTTTGGCCCTCAGGCTACTTATAGAGAAGAGAATAGAGGAGAATCTACCGACTTTTGTTGCATTTGTAGTTTTGGAGAAGGCATTTGACATCGTGAATTGGAACATAATACTAAAAATTCTGAAAGAAATTAGAGTATCATACAATGACCGAAGAGTTATCCACTGGCCACAGCTTGTATAAAAACCAGGTGGCGTTAATAAAATCAGGACCCAGCAGTACAGAAGCAAGCATAAAGAAAAGACGGAGACAAGGCTGTGCAGTGTCTTCTGTATTATTTAATGTCTACATCGAGAAAGCTATCCAAGAAGTCAAATATAAGTCTCCGGAAGTGAATATCCACGGGGAGAAAATCAGCCTGGTATGTACTATTCGCTGATGACATAGCAGTCATGGCAGAAACAGAAGGAGATTTAAAGAAGAGACTAGTAGATATGGAAATAAACAATGACCAGATATGATCTGAATATCAATAATAAGAAAAATAAGGTATTGATATGCAGTAAAAGAAAGGAAGCCAGGACCAATGTTAAATTCGGAAAACAAAAAATCGAGGAGGTGGAAGAGTTCTGTTACCTGGGAAGCCGAGTAACCAGCGATGGATGAAGTAAAAGAGAAATTGCCAGTAGAATTGCCCAAGCAAAAAGGGCATTTTAACAGAAGAAGATTCTGCTTACAGCTGTAAATATAAGCTTGGAAGTGAGGAAACATTTCATTAAGACATACATCTGGAGCATTCTACTATATGGCAGCGAAGCGTGAACAATAACATTAGCAGAGCAGTCCAGGCTGGAAGCATTTGAAATGTGGTGCTACCGAAGAATGATGAAAATAAAATGGATCGATCGAGTGATAAACGAAGAAGTCTTAAGAAGAGTGGGAGAAAAGAGATGTCTACTGAATACCTTAAAAAGAAGACGGGACAACTTAATAGGCCACATCTGAAGACACGATGGCCTGATGAAGACAATCGTCGAGGGAAAAGTGAACGGGAATAATGGGAAAAGCAGGCCTCGTATGAGGTAATGGGGCAAGTTGTGAAGGATGTAAAAGAGAGGAGCTAAGTCAATATGAAGAGGTTAGCCGATAGAAGAATCGAGTGGAGGGATGCGTTAAACCAATCCTAGGATTGCTGACGCATGATGATGATAGACCAATTCGACTCTCTGCAATCTGAGATCGGGAATTGTAGAGGCGTCAAAATGTCAATTTCAAGGATAAAAACTTGAGTCTTTTCTGAGTAAGACTCCTGAACCATCATCTAGGAAGTATTTGACATTGCCAACCCTTGATATTGAAGAAAAATTGAGGCTTCGCCCTCAGAGAGTTACTATTTGACTTTTAACTGCTCAGTTTCTTGGAGGATATGCCTCCACAAACTCGTCCTCAGCAAAGTGTGAGAATTCCGAGTATTTCCCCAATAAATCGTTGTTGCCCCAGAATACCCAAGAAAAAAATTAACAACTTACTTATACTGATTTAGATTTGATTATAATTAGGTATAGACTTTTAAGTGATAGGATATATTTGAAATTTAGTTATTCCTACTTGCATAAGGGAACAGGCCTAATGAAAACAGGGGTTTTAGTGATCTAGAGTGAAACATGCCATACTTTGAAAATTAAATAAATTTGTGTGCGACCGGTTTATAAAATTAAGCTTTTCATTTTCAATTTACGCTTAAATTGCAGATCTCATAATGAATGCCAAACAAAGATATACACCTGCCAATTATCCTAGAGAAATGGACCCTTAAGATTTTCACGAGAATGAAATGTATAAAAATGATCTCTCTTTATAGTTAGTTTTAATAATTGGCTTATTTATTTGAGTGATGCGTAAATTATAAATGCGTAACCCTGTTAAAAAGGCATTTCCAATTAAATTACCAATTTAAAATGCGTATAACGCATTGCTCTTCATTTGAAAGTTCATATGCGGCAACACATCCCCAAGATGGCTTGCCTATTTTTCTGTGGATTTGATATAATATAACTGATTTACCTTCCAAAGTTTTCCACATTTGACTAATTTCTTTGGATTCTTAGAACCTGACTTCAGGTTCGTCCGAGTGATTGTATGCAGAGGGAATCCTTCCTCCATCTCCCATCTCATTCCGACCGATAACTTCCTAATTAATCGACTGTTATTTTTGCGATTCTATTACCGTGATAGCTTTATGTCGACTTTCTGGTATTTGCCTTTCCTAAATACACATTAATGTTTTTTTCCTCTCTCTCTTTCAAGTATTCCTTTGAACCCCAAGCATTTCAAAGGTGATGCGGGAACGAGTTCTCTCTTGACGGGAAAAGAGCGGGATGATTATTAATTAGCGCGGGCTCATCCACTTTGAGATCTCTGTGAGTTTTACGAATTCTCTGCCTTTCTCTATTTGTTCTCCTCGTCGCGAGTTTTTTTTTACCGGGACTTGCCTTTTCGCGCAAGGTTGAATCAGCCCGACGGTGGCGAAAAGGCCGCCTTCCTGCCTCACTACTTGCGGTAACGAGTTGTGCCGATATTTCCGGCTGCTCGCACATCCAGCGCGTGAAAAGAGGAAGCGAGGAGTTTCCCGGAGTTGCTGGTAACTCATCCCGGGACGCGCCTCGGTGGGTCGACGATTCGCACGGAGTCGAACGACATCGGGGTGCTTTGGGATTCCAGTTCAGCAGCGGAGGGGAGACGAGAAACCGAGTAAGCGCTTCAGTTTCGTCGTTTGTGTGTATCAGCATCTTGTTGGCTCGCTCTATGCCCAAGATACTCTAATCATGAGTGGATTTAAAGTATTTGAAACCTCTGTGATGATGATATGCGTAACAGTCTATTAGATGCAAAGATACGCCGTTCTAAAATGAGCCCTCTCAAGTAATTAGCTTACTCATGGCGCATTCATCGCAAACATTTTCCCAATTAATACAAATTTGAATTATTGTACTTAGCGTATTTAGGAAAATCTTAGATTTTATTGAGGTTGCCATTTGACTTTATTGATGCGAAGGCATGACGCTCTACATTGAACCACCCTGTAATTATTTTGACGGGGTCGTAGTAGTACAAATATAATTATTTTTACGGGATAGTTCATATTCTTATATTGTCCAATTGTATTGTATATAATGAAAATATCCTACTGAGCGTTTAAAAATGGCAGTCTCATGTTGAATACTGAGAGAAAAGGGCTGTGAAGGAAATGCTTCTGTGAATGATATCAAATATATAGACACATTTTGAAAACACGATGCGCAATAAGTACTTTTTTGTTTTTTGTCACGGTATTGAGTTAATTATTTATCATGCGTAAGTATAATGCATGAATCAAACCATGTTGACAGCTACGTTGAGTCGTCTCTAGCGTTCAAAACTTATGTACTTTTCGAAACCTACCTATTTCTTTACGGGAGGCGTAATAAAATTTTGGGAAAAAATAAGTGAGTCCTATTGATGCCGAACGTCAATATTTTCTTCCACATGATTTAGGGTTTTGAGGCGATAGATCGGATGCAACGGCCTCATCGCTATGATTCTTTCTATCACATGTTTCATATTTAATGGCTCTGCTTCGGTAATCTCAACGGAACTCCGTCAGTAATAACTCCGGTTGAGGTGGTGTCAACTACATTTTATATTGCGATTGGAATTGTTTTCGCCGTGGAAATCACCCACTCTACCCACAAGGCGATTTTTCTCAGTCTTAGACAGCGGGGTCAAGCGCTGCTTCTAATGGGCTGATGTCTTTTGATTTTATCGTAGAGTTCTGCCTTAGTTTCATGAATTTGAAGTGCATAAAAATACCCATAAATCGGATATCATTCACATTTAAAATCACATCCTCCATCTCATACATCACTCATTCTATCTCCATGTATTCTGTCTTTAACTTCTTTACTTTAGTGCAAATATTCGTCCATTCATTTACACTAATTACATCACACTTTTCTTCCATGAATTTTTCACACTCTGGATACGAACACAGGGTGCGGTAGTGAAATTATTTATCAGCTGTATCGCTTTGTATCACGTTATTCGAGTCCGTTTCTTCGCTTCCGTTTTCAGTGCACCCACTCCCGCCATTCGTCGAAAAGAATCCACATTGTGATGCTTTCACGAACTCGCTTTATCCTTCATTTTTGCTTCTTATTAGTATATTTTATTTGAAATTATATGTGCAATCCACTTGAATTCTTCTCTCTTCTGTCCTTGATCATCTCAATTGGAGGTGAAAGATGCTGGATGATCTATGAAATATTTCGGCTTACTTAAGAACATCATTACCTAGATTAGATACAAATGACTTCATTTTTTAGTTCTCCGGCCTTACCATTCGCCATTCGCCATTCGCCTTACCACCCTTACCACTTGTAACATTCATATACCACTTAGAACGTCGTCCTTGCTATTTTCTACCTCATTTGAGCTTCATATTGTAGCATAATTTTTTCTTTTAATGACCCTTGCTCTATTTCCTTTTCTTGTCTTAGTGCACATTATATCTTTTCCCTCCAATAAAAAGGAAATCCTCAGACTTCACTTGGTGGAACCGCATGGAATCCCTCCAAGTTTATATCACACCCTTCCACGCCGTTTCTTCGCCTCAATTTCCAGTGCATCCACCTCCATCTTTCGTCAAAAGTAATCCACGTTGTGATGCCTTCACGAATTTGCATTCTCCATCATCTTCGCTTATTATTAGTGCATTTTTTATAATTATTTGTGCAATTATCCTTTGAAACTTGAATTCTTCTCTTTTCTGTCCTTGATCATCCCAAGGCTTCTGCACGGCCTTCCGTATTATTTCCGCTTTGAGTTTACCTATTGATTATTCTGCCACTTCTTTCATTCCCGTTAAAGCTTTTCCTCTTTTCCGTCCCCTTTTAGTTAGAGCCTTTTTTCAGAGCTACCTGGCAAGTCTCCGGTATTTTTCTCCCTCTTTTTGCTTCTGGATAAGGTCTCTCGTTTTTCCTTTCTGCCACGATGAATTCTTTTGAATCCGACGCTACATTTCCATGCTTTTGTGTCCATGATCCCAATACGCATCCGTTTCTATGAGAGTTAGACGGGTTGGTGACTGTACCCTGTATGCTTATTTGTCGCACCTGGAACCAAAACCAAATCTATCGGTATGTGAAATAGATGAAAACCTAAAAAAATATTACCCCGACGATGACTTGAGAAACAGGAATGAATGAAAATTTTCTATGAGGATTAAATGCACTTGACCATGTTAAATCCCTCTAACTTTATAAAAAAACGAATAAAAAACACCTTGTCACCATCAGATTCAGGACCTGATGGTGACCCATTGTGCTGAAACTGTGGTTGGTTTTTGAAAAATCACAATTAAGTTTTATAAAATCAAGTGCATTTATTTCTTAGAGATAAGTTCCATTAATGTAAGTCTGAGATTGTTCCCTCCATGAAAAAAATTATCCACTTAACGGTTCCCCTCTTTTATTCTGTTCAGTGTCCCTATTCGCTAAGGTAATGTTCACGGAAATTCCGTTGCCAAGTATCGGAATGACGCCACATCCTGAAGAATATCCAAGTTACCATTCAGTAAGGTTTTCATGGTATTTCTGTCTCGACACTCTAGTCTTCCGTCACCGTGAGCAGTCTTCAGGTCTTAACTTGGAATACTAAGGTATATTATTGTATTCTCTTGACAGTCATTTGTGCAAATATTGTGATTGCTCCAGCATGACTCGTGTAACTGTGATTCATTGCCTGTATTGTATCCATCGTCTATTCCGACGACACGTTCCCGCGAGTAAGAATGAGTTTTCAGTTTTAATGACGTTCGAGCATCTTATGGCTTTGCACGTAGCAGTTGAAGTAAAAGTATCAACTGAAAAGGGACATGCAATAAAACTCCTTAGGCTGTTAAAAATGTCTGTTACCAACACCCGTCTCATTAGGAAAAAAAGGTGATGGCATTTCAAACGAGTGTTTCTGTTCCAGTTAAAAAGACTTGGTCGTGGGATAGTGAGAGACGCATTTAGTGGGCGATTTTAATTGCAACTTTTGCCTGCCACTTAGCAAATGGATTGCACTGTAGTGCTACTTTTAATTTTAATTACTTATTTTCTCACACATGTCAGAAAGGCAGAGTTTATAACATGGTAAGCCGCATGTTTTTTGCATTTTAATTGATAAAAAAGGTCAGTGGTCCACAAAAATTTGTTCCAAAGACCACGATGCGTACCAACTGAAATTTGGGAAAATGAAAGTGACGCATCTCTTGAAACTGTTAATGGGCGTGTTGATTGTCGAGATGTTTTAAATTAATTTTGTGGACACTTCAACGTTTTTAATTTTAATGTGATCTATATGTAATACAGTACATTTATTTCTTAGCAAATGGATTTATGTTAACGTGCAGGGCCTTATGAGGTATTTTTTCTTCGTTTCTATATCATATTTTCTCTCTAACATTCATTTCGATTTAGCACAAAGAGTCTGGATTCTCTTCGATGCCCTTACCTATAATTTTCTTCTGTTAATTTCAGTAATGCCTTCCTTTGAAATATTGCTTAATTTAAAAAGCCAGGTATGCAAATAACCAAAAGGCCAGTCAAAGAAAAACGGTGTGGTTTTTTTAGCGAGTCGAAGGCTTTAAGAGTTAATTGGAAAACTTTGATGAGGAAAATTGAAAAAGATGTGCTTAAACGCAGTAAAAAATATATTTATAGCAAACCTTGAAGACCTATGCTTGAATTTTTTACCTGGTGGAAAATATAATTATATTTTACGGCATATGTGGTGAACGTGGGTCTATTTGATGGAATATGGACTGGCACTTATCATTTCCCCACCAATAATGCATAACCTATCTCCACAGTATTTAATTACATTATTGTGGTCAAAATCAATTTTGACTATACGGTTAATTGCAGTTATCCGTTATTTTCTGACTGTTAGTCCTTCTATGTGTATACGAATCCTTGAGCTAAGTACACGCCTAAGTTGAGCTTATTTACGTATTTAAATTCGACACGAATCTTGAAGTATTTATGTCTGGTGTTTTCGCTTAAGGTACCATTTAAAATACAAGTAATAACGGATCGGCTTCGCAAGGGATTATGTGCGACCATTTCCCACCTAGCATCGAAGCGAAGGGGAGTCGCCAGCGGCGTGCAACGGGCGGCCCTCTGCCCCCGACCCCTGTTTTTCGTTGCCTCCGTCCATTCGTCAGCGCGAGGAGGGAATTCGGTGCGAAAGGGGTCTGCTTGTGAATAATTGATGCCGCCCCTTGAATATTTGATCAGCCCTCGAGCATGAGTTCGCCGTGATGGGAGGTGGAGAACGGGAGGAAGGGGCCCTCCCCGCAGCCGCAGGCATTCGTTGCCGGCGAGGGCATCATCGGCCCCCGCGGCCTGCGGGGCCCGCGGTGGCCGGACCCTTACTCCCACATCCGCCCGCTCATCAGGGACGCGCGCTCGACACGCAGACATCTCCTTCGCCCTGGACCCGTGATTACCCGGGGTGCTTCCCGTTTCACGCCCCAGTCGCTTTCATCCTAAGCCCCCGGAATAGTCTGCGAAGTCGTTTCGAGGGTGTGTGGAATGGGTTTAATCATTGCCATACATGCACGTAACGGAACGGAAAGCAAGAAACGGATGAGTTTTTGTATACCATTCAAAGATTGCTTCTAAGCACGGCCTAGGTAGGATAAATGTATGAATGCAGTTCACGAAGCTTTTTGTTTTCTCTTCCACTATGGATGAATTCCTCTTAGTGAAACCTTAGGTTGTTGCATTACATACACATTTTAATAGATATGGCACTATTTAATGTGAAAAACGTTTGCATAGCATGCTCCCGTAACGCGCAAATACATTATTTGTAAATACGTAGGAATACAGTTCTTAGTTTTGTGTTAGGAATGTGTTGATAATTTCCTGGGGAAAATGTTTTTCTTGCCTTGGAATCGAACTAGTAATGATCATTGGCTCACTTAGCCAGCTTGCCTTTGGGATAACAAACCTTAGGTAGTGTGGTGGTCTGTACATTGACCAGGAAAGCCAAGCCCGGGAAACCTTTTCAACGAGTAGTTTTCGACGTACCCGCTTGAAGTTCAGAGTGGCAGAAAATGTCTTGCAGTGTGTTGCCAATCGCAATCTGGGATGTTGTATAGAATATCCTCGTGGGTAGTGGCTTTTTGAAGTCCAATTCCGCCTTTCGAGTTTTTTTTTGATGGACTGGATTGGCGAATGAGAGCTGGCTCCTACAGACCCTCCTAATATTTCATTTAGGATCAATAATCCTTGGTAGTGTTTTGATATATGCATTATCCTTGAAACTAAAAGGTACTTGGTTCGCTTCTCGGTCCTGAAATATTTTTTCTTTGATAATTTTTAGAGCACGGAGTATCTACCTGTGGCTCTTGCTTGTCGTCCAGGGCTGCTTGGAAGATAACTTATCTTGTTAGGGCTTTGCTAAAATGAGTTATGCCTATTAGGTATGCAAAGATGAAATATTGCTAGAAACGTTAAGAACGGTTTTAAAATAAACTGATGATTACTTAAACGATATTACACCTTCCAATCCGTTTCTGGTGGTGTGTATAGATCTTAATGTCTTGTTAATATTTCAGAAAATAGATGACGCCTGAGCGATAGAAACTATTTAGTATCTAACAAATCACGTAGCGTGTTTTTAATGTTGGAATATTTCCCTCAACTCATTTGCCCCAGGCGAGATTTGAACCGTTGTGCTCTCAGGTAAGCGAGTTACTGACCTTGTCAATTCGGCCTGCTTGCAGTTTATTGGTTTAGCTGCGTGAGGTCCTGCAGCGGGAAGAAGCATGAAAATATAATTTTTTTTTCCAAAAATATTTCACACCACCGCAGAGAGAATAATAATCTCAAAATCGGTTTTCCATGAGTAGGTACTCATTATATTTGTTGTATTTTGCTCGAAGCAACGTCAGTTCATTGTAACCTCAGTTCTAAACTCACTTAAAGGAGTCTCAGTCCGGGAGGAAATGTATAAGGATGGGATTATATGTGAAAAGTGGAAAATCCGGTTATATGCATATATAACCGGATTTTCCGGTTATAACCGGATATAGAGGAGAGCTGGTGCGTCACATTAATTCCAGGAAATTTACATGCTTCTAAAAGCCAAATACAATTTAATTCAATCGTGTGTAGTTTAACGGGTGGATCTGTAGGAGGGAGGAAGGAAAGAATTGAAACAAGAGTTAAGCGAAGGATCATGTTCAGAGGCATGTTTGGGGACAGGGAGAGAGAAGTGCGTAGAAGAAGGGTTGTAGGAAGCGCGGTGATTGTTCATACGAATATTGAGGGATGTGGTGCATTGGCCCATATAGAAAGCGGAGTAGAGGTTGCATTGCAGATGGTTAATGGCATTACTGGAAATAGAAGTGGGAGAAAGAAAGTGAGGGAGAGAGTTAAGAAGATGAGAGAGAGATGTGGGTGGTGTAGTGAAAGTAGTTGAAAAGTTGGTAGTGCAGATGGTGCGGATGTTGTGGCGATTAGGAAGAGGAGGTTTAGGTTGATAGGGAGTTTTAAGGATTTTTTTGTTTGAAAGGGATTCTGGGTAGCCACGGCGGAGAAGAGACTTATGAAGGGTCGAAAGGAATTCTTGTAGGGAGTCCGGGTTATTACAAATGTGGTGGCCGCGAATGGAGAGAGAGAAGGGAATAGACCGTTTAGTGTGGGAGGGATGGCAGCTGCTATAGTGTAGATATTGAAGTTTGTTGGTTGGTTTGATGTGGACTGCGGTTTTGAATTTCTTATCTGAGAGGGAAATGTTAACATCGAGGAAAGAAATGTCAGCGGTAGAGGTGGTTGAGGTGAAAGAAAGAGAGGAAGAGGCATCAAGCGAAGAAATGAAGGTGTTGAGGGAGTTAATGTCGTGCGGCCAGAGGAGGAAAATGTCATCTATGTATTTCAACCATAGTAGGGGTTTAATTGGGTAGTGGGAAAGAAAGTTTTTTTCAAGGAAAACGAGATACAGTTTGGCGTACGAGTGACTGAACCTACTACCCATGGCGCAACCTTTAGTTTGAAAGTAATGTTCACTGTTAAACGAGAAGGCGTTGTGGGTGAGAATTAAGCGGGATAGGTTGAATAGAAAGTCAGTGTTGGATACATGGGGCGTAGAGTGATGTGATAGGTAATGGCGGAGAGCGGAAAGGCCTTCATGGTGTGGGATGGAGGTGTAGAGAGAGGTGACATCTATGGTGGCCATAATGATGGGTTGGTTGGGGGAAAGGGTGATGGAGTTCAATATGGGACTGGACAAAAGGTTGGAGGTAGTGGTTTACGAAAGCAGAAATGCGTTCCGTGGACGAATTGCATGAGGAAACAATTGGGCGGCCAGGATTATTCTCCTAATGGATTTTTGGAAGAGTACATATACGTAAAAATACAGCTATATCAACGCATGTGTATATCTAGATATATCTGTATCTACTGACTACCGTGCAAGCCATCTCGAGGGTGTGTGGCAGGTGGAGAAAAATTGCACTTGGTATTAATAACAATACAATGTTTAAACTGTGTTATGTGAGTTTTTTTAAAAAACTTTACGCTGAAATCATTCCAAGTATTTATTTCCATCACTGCTCTTTGGTAATTGTCCTGCTTATGGGAACAATATTTACAAATATGACGTAATTTCCCTCAGTTTTACCGTAAATTTTACCTCAACGAGGCATTCCTATTTTCAAATTTCTTGCCTGGCTTCATTATTTCATGTAATAATTTTAAAATTTGAATTGAAGATAGTACTAAAGATCTAATAATTGGAAACCGCAGATAAATGTGGAAGCAAAAATACTGCATAATAGCAGTAGTTCTAAAGTTATTGAATGTTTCTAAACAGCGTAGTACAGTGTGTATGTGTCATCCCGATTATCTCCAGATCATTCCTTACATATTTAATTTTTGTGCGATAAAGAGGTTAAATTATCACTTGTGCATTTCGATATGTCCGCAAAATATTGAGCTTCTGTATCAGTTTTCAAACCGATGACTCGAAAGTATTTTGCAATGAAAAATGTATACTTATGCAATTATCTCCGTATCCAATTGTTTTATCAAAAATATAAAAAAAGATATATTCGATGAAAACTCATTACACCATTGACTCTCTCATTAAAATTTTCTCTTTCAATAGCGTATGGACTAATGAATTGAAACTAATTGGATCCACAGGGAAATTAGTTTTCTGTTCGAATCTGCATGTCTCGCTGCTTTACATCGCTGGCGCTGAGAAGGCTAGGAGTTAGCTAGCGTGTGCTTTGAAAGGCTTCATCCACGATGGAGATACAAAGCAATGCTAGTGCTCATGCGTGTAAATACTACTACCTATAAAAAACATTTAAAAAGGGTACTAGCAGAAAAATAAAAATGGGATAACCAAGGTGCTTTTAGTTACATGCTATGACAAATGTTATGGGCTCCCAAAAGACAAAAATTCACATATTTACCGATAAATTACTGCTTTAGGAATGTTAGATATTCTAGGAGATATTCAAAGCCATTTGTTGTAAATTTGAAATTTAATGATCGTTCTTTATCCAAATGTGATATTCTGACTCTGAATTAATACCTGATGTTACTTGCAAATCAGAGACTTGTTGTGGAAGCTAAGCATGCATATGTGCAGTTGCTAATAACTTAGAAATATTATGCCATCGAAAATGTGGAGCACATTTGATGACTAAGGAATCAGAAAAGTTCCCAGAAAATCGCGCACAAAGTGCATTCTTGTGCAGCAAAAACCACGTGTCATTAACGGACGCAATGACGCACTCTCTGACTCAACTGAAAAGAAAAAAAATACGCATTGGATTTTTATATGGTTCAATTCACGAAACTTACTAAATAAATAAAGGAGATAAATTCCATTGAGCACATAAAAATAGCTTTTTATCTGCGAGGAGACGGAGCTGGGAAGTACTTTAAAAATCCTTTCTGGAGAGAGGAATCCGAAGAATCACAGATTTTGACTTGCTTGGAAATGAAAGTTTACAGGACAAGGGCGTAAGCAGCATTACAGATGGTGGTAGATATTAATTCTCCTTACAACGAAAGTAGTGTTCACGTCATTCACATAGAGAATGTAATGGGTAGCGTGAGGCAAGTGGTAAGCGGCTGCTCCGTCCAAACGATTATCATTTCAATTTGTGATAATGACACAGCCCGCTTCTGGGGAGCGACCCCTTCCAGGGGGACCCCTTATTTTCTAAAGACCTAGATGGACCCGGCATCGTCGCCCCTACTGCCCCCGAACACTGCGCCACTCCGCCCCGGTCGCTCTTTGTTTGGACTGCGTGCCCATTTTGGAATCATCATCCCCTCGTCTCACCCAAGTGTTTGGCCTCGCGTGGGTGCAACCGAAATTGCCCAATAATCCAATACTTACCGGGATGGAGTGTTTGCTTAAAGGCAACGTAAATATCATCACCTTTACCGACGACGTGATGAAAGTTCTTGTCTTTTTCCGTTCCACCCCTCAACTATTAACCTTGAGGAGGAATTTCTTTTCCATTCCGAATGGGAAACATGGTTCCTGGCTCTGCCGAGAGAGATTTTTTTCCAAATGGAAGGAACCGAAGAAAATACGGTTATTTTCTCACGTTCGTACTTCTATAATGGTGACGTAGGTGTCCGAATTGATATTTCTATGGGAAAATATTATTTAAACTTGAATCTGTCAGTTTTTAGAAACAGAGAACTCCTTTCTTTAGGTGATATCCACATTTTTTATTTTTGGCTATGACCAATATTGACTTTACACACGCGCCATTTCTAAGAGTTCCAAACGAAAACAGACCATATTGAAGTTTTATTTCAAAGGATTTTCTTGGAGATTATGGGAAGAAGATAGTTCTGGATGAAATCAAGGTGCGATAAGGGTGGAAAAATGGTCACGCTAACCTTAAAAATCCTTTTCCTGTTTACCCGCCAGTCCAACTTGCAGACCCTTGGTTTTCATGTTTTTCTCATTGTAAGCTCTACGATTACACGAAGGAAATTAGAGTTTGCTTCATTACCGTCACCCTAGATCGGCGTGGATGAATGATGCTAGTAGACCTCTCTCACCGGCGTCCATCACCAACGATCTCTCTCCACGTGGCCAGGGAAGCCCACCCGCCGATGCGGGTGTCGCCGATGGAAAGCTGTAGCGACTAATTACTCTCCAAACAACCTGCTTTTGCCCTGATAATGCATTAATGGCGCTTTTCGTGGAATGCAAGATGCTCGGTAGCTATGCAGCGTCATGGATAAATAATGGTAGAAGTGTAGTCACTGTTTAACTTAGTTAGCGCTCTTTCACGCTAATACCATTCGTCACTGAAGTACACAAAGTAACATGTTTAGTACCCTTAAGTTAATAATACCCTTTTTCCTTTATCAGTGGAACGCAAATGATGGGAATATTATTATTCCTACTGTAACAGTTATGCTACTACACACGTTGTTTATCCATCCCTAGAACTCGGGTTTAAGTCCTGGGGGTTGCAGAAATATTTCACCGGCATATCGGTCCCTACTTACGTACTGTACCTAGAAAACTCCTGGTCGATACTCTGTCTTCCTCATGGGTTAGTAAACATTGGACCTCTTTGCGCCATTCTTTAAGAATGGGCTTATGCCGACGATGTGTTTAACTCCACCCAACCTTCACTCGAAAAAATTCCATACCTCTAAAGTTCCGCCTATGTTTTCGGCGGAAATAACGTTAGAAATTAAAAATTAGAAACTAAATTCTGCCGGTGTCTCAGAGTAACTAAAAATGCATGTATGATGAAATTTATTGGTAAGTTAATTTTTAAAATCAACTTGGTGCTAAAGTTTTGAGTGATGGAGCTTCTTGATTTGACCACGATATCAAGATGTCAATTTTACTAAACATTACCTTTAAACCGACAACTAATACGATAATTACTGTGATGATGTCGCATTAACTTTGCATGAATATGCGATGCTTGGTGATTTTATTGCGTCATTGACAAATGGAAATCACCACTGGGCATAAAATTTTTGTACAACTGATCCTTTGATTGCGTCCTTTCATCCTCAAAAGAGTTAGGTATATATAGTATTTTATCGTAATATTACATTATATTCCTAAACAATAACCAAGTCACCAATGGAAAATGAGTAGTTCTCTTACTGTTTTACATTAACTGAGTACTGGAAAATTTCAACGGTGGAAATCATTGATTTGATTGCTGTAAAGAGAGGTCTGTGGAAGATAAAAAACAGTCTATCGCCAGCTGTAGAAGTCAGGTCGTTACACGCCGGCTTGACAACTATAAGGTATTGAGTTCAGGTCCTGCTTCGGTTACGGGTGTCATGTTTGTCTTAGATGTAAGCTTACCACTAAGTTTGACGGTGCGATGTAACCTAAATATTTGAAGCGCCTGAAAACCTTATGTTATTACTACTGTACAAAATCTATAGAAACTATATTTGGTGTAACAGTATCTGCAATCCGATATTTTTTTTATAGATATGAATGATGTGCACCTGATTTTAATCCATTTTATACCTCTCTACACTTTTTAATTGCAATAAAATTTGGCGAGAATTGGAGATTTATGCCCCATTTGCAGATTTAGCTCAGGATCCAATTAATTTTAATGAACTTTGTGGTGACATCTATTTGATCATCCGGTGTTTTGTGACAGAATAAATGATTTATGAACTGATTATAGGACTTTCTTATATGCAATTATACTCAGCTAAACTTGCATCCCTTGTAGCATTCATACGCTTCTTAAAATTCATTCTACAGCTACATATTATGTTAGAATTTTATTGATTAATTCCATTTAGTTGTATATTATTTATGTAAAAGCAATTACAATGAATTACACCAATTACGGCACTACTCGCTTAGTGATATTTCACTCGACAATCATTAAATCAATAATTAACAAATAGGTACCTAACATATTTACTGGTTCTATATATTTTATAAAACGCAACTTCCGTTTAAATTTTCTTGAAAATAAATGTCAATTTGTTATTAAAAATAAAGTTTCAGTCAATGACTGATTGAATTAGATTAAATTTAAATTATCTGTTGATAGTATTTATATTATTATGTGAACATGATCTATTGTAGGGAGTTTTTCTGAGCTGAAATGTTGCAAATTTGGCATATGACGAAATCATGATACAAATTTAAAAACATATTATATTTTAAACAAAATTGATGACCAATTTTAAGGGCATGCAATCGTACATTCAGAACCTGGTACTAGCCAGCCATTCTGCACCAATTAGGTCGCTTTCAGGCTTCTAAACGAGGACTACAAATTACCTTGACATGGTGTAATGGTGATTACTTCTCCTGGTAGATTCATCTGCGTAAGATCGGCTAACCGTTCGGAACAATACTAATGGGATCTAGTACTTCTGAGTAAAAACCATGAAAAAATACGCCTGACCTCAGTGGTCATTATGTTGATGGAAACAAGCTTAAATACCTACTCAGTTGGAGAGGTCAACGTGAAACATAGCATACCGAAATAAATTCACTACGAAACAACGAAAACTCATTTGGAATGAACTAAATGTTGCGCACAGCTGTACGGGAGGTGAGGTTTATCATGGCCGTCATCATTAAAAAGCCATGATATGCCACTAGGCCGTGTAAGGTTTCGCTAGGTTTGATATTTGAAGTATTGAACTTTAAATTTAATAGCGTGTTACGAGTTAAGATTAAAAAAATCAATCGTCTCTTCATTAATTTACCGACTATGGACTACAAAGTCCTCTATTACAATTAACTGTAATTAATCACTCCATGTCCTGGAAAGTGAAAATCCTCCCTGGACAGAACCCGCGACCTCCAGTTTGGCAGACAAAAGATTTACCCCACCTCCACCGAGATCGAACGAAATATACGGTATAGCAATGATGCTGCTGTAGAGTGTATTTATATCTAGATTCTGAAAGGATTTGCAAATTGAACGTAGAACCCACCGAGGTCCTTAGCGACATTCAACCGGATTAGTTGAAAGCCACGGACTGTAATACAAGGCTTACGGATCTTTTCATATTCCATCATACGAACCGTAACCCCTAAAAACTAGCAACAGTTGGCAATGACTCTGTTATAACTTTGACTCGGTAATAAATCAACTTTAAATCTATATTTTATAGCTCCGCTTCGCATTTATGATCAACCTACATTGTTAGACACGATTTAAATCACGAGTTTTTTTAGGATATTTAGGAAAAAATAGCACTGTACAGATACGTGCTTTAGGCAAGTGTTGGGAAGCTTGCTAATTTAGATACGGAAAACCGAGCAGAAATTCAGAGCTAAAATAATACGACCTTTTACGTGGTTTTGAAAACGTTTCTAATACGCTGGTTGGACATTGGATAAAAGAGGAAATGTGAAGGGATAAAATGAAATTAATCTAAAGGGAGAGAAGAAAACATGCAAATGAATAAGAGGTGGAACTTAGATGAAGGCCTATAGGAGAGTAATTGGGAAAGGAGCTGATCAATTTTTTCGAAAGGAAAATGCACGGCATCATGATACCAACCACTCTTGCAAAATTTGTGCCAATAGTTGATAGAAAGTTAGAATTAAAAATGCAACAAATTCAATCCAATGCGAGTCTTTGACTTTTTATAACTCTTAAGTTATTCCGTATTATGGCTACTTTAGGAATTCCCCTACACCAATTTTATGAAATAAGTGGCTGAAAAAGAAATAGTCATTTAATAATCCAATTAAAAGGACTTTAGACCCTAGGTTTTGGATTTTCTGTGGCACTGTCAACAAAAAGTTTTAACAACAATAACCACTTTCTGTTTTAATTACCATCAATGGTCAGATCCAACATGGCGAGGAAAGACTGGTGGAACGATAATGACATGGATGTGGCTTCTTTATAACCTTGGTGACTCTTGGCTACTGTTTTGTCCAAAGTGCCTAAATTTCACAAACTACCTTAATGGTTTTAATCGTGATTGGGTAAAGAAATCAGGCTTCTTGCATGAATTATTTTCTTGCCTTGACGCTTTCACTATCAAAGACAAAACGCAAACTACATTGCTTCTAATCGACTTTCCAAAACTTTTAACTCCAATTAAGAATTATAATTTAAAGTTCCGGAATTTATATGAAAAAAGAAAAAAAAGCACTTATTACTCCCCAGGGTGGATTAAAATTTAACTGTGACGCAAGCGTTGCCGTTATGAAAATGCTAAGTCCCTGATTGAGTCTCTGACATCATAAGATCCATCTTAGGGTTCTCTCCTCAATAAGAGGTGACCTTGATCGATTCCCTCCTCTTCTCCCACCAATGTGGTCACTAGAAGTTGAAAGGGTAACTTCTTCCAGTAATCTTCATCCACAAGCAGTCGAGAAGCTGATATTGAGGGTGGTCAGCCGATGATTACTCTCTTTTTTATATCCTGCATGTTGCAACCCGCATTGCAAGCGAGTATGCAAGTGTTGCCTTTGCATCCGGATAAACGTGATTAGTAAATGCAAAAACGAAGAGCAAATGACCCCTTTCCTCATATGTCCCCATGTTAAGACATCATGTGAGACAAAGAATGACATACTTAGATCTAGGTCCTATCACTAATTCTTCTTTAGCCACTGTGACGGCTAGAAAAGGCAAGTATAGCTTGGTTTCCGGTCTGGATCTCATCTTGTTTCTTCGGCATAGGCTTTTATCTTGTTCCTGTGCCATAAAAATACTTTCTTTCAACCTTTTCCTTGCTCTTCTAATGCTTCTTTTCCCATTTGGAAAATTCCCATGGTATGCATCAGAGAGGTGGGTGTCTGGGTGAAGGTAGGGGTTTCAGGGTACGAACGGAATGTGGAGAGAAAAAAATCGTTGGCATTAGCCTGCTTTTAACGAAAGTCATTAAGGGGGCAACGGCTTAACGTCCCATCCAATGGGTAATTCCTGGACTCGAAACACGCTCCATTCGGCGCTCAAGAAGGGATGAATCTTTACTATTCTGTCGTTGTCTATCCTGCCTATATGACTATCCCACTTTCTTCTTCTGTTTATAACCCATTCTCCAATTGTTTCTATTTTGCAATCCTCTCTCATGTTATCAATCGTTTCTCTCTCTCCTAATGTATTCTCCTTGATTGTTATTGCTGGCACCATTCTGGAGGTAGGCCTTTTAATTTCCCTACCTTCTCTATTTAAAATTTCCCTCCCTCTCTCCTTGGTCGCAATCCGGCCATCACTTGTTTTATTCTGACGTTCGGCTGTCCGGAGAGTTTTCGTCTCCTACGGGACAGTGTCCGTCTGAAGTCGAGAGGAGGCAATGGGGTCAGTGTGGAATCGGCCTTTGGCTTGGCTAGTCAGCCGTTTGCCTCGGGCGAGTTCGAAGTCGGCTGGTCGGCATATGAATCGAAGAACTTACGAGCGCTCATCACAAATTAGACTAAACCAGAGACAGGTAAGCGCCCATGTCCTTGTCCTATCCCTTTACTCCCGTCATTATTTTGCTCTCCCCATTACTTTTCTTCCCGGTTTTTATTTTGATTACCCGGCTTGTGTAGGCCTACCTCCCTTTAATTTATTGGTGCGGCAGCGACAGTCCCGAGTGGGTTATACAGTTATGATAACTTTTATTGGTGCAGTTTCCATCAGTTGTTTTGTTCTTGGTGTTTCATTCTGTTTCTGCTGACCACTTAATTATTGGTCTTATAAGCCCTTTAAAAAACTTGCCCTTGTGTCCTGTCTTAAATGTTTATTTTTCACATCCTTTGCGTTAAACAGCTAGAAACTCTATTTACTATGAGTACTCGCTCTTTTGTTTCCAATCGGGACATCCCATTGCCTGTAACTGTCATTACTAAATGTTACTTCACTTTCTACTTTATAACACTTAGCATTCATGCATATTCTATTGATATATTATCTACTGCTAACTTAAATCTTAACTGGAACTGATATATAGCCATGCTAGTATAGGTGCATTATTGTGTAGGCAGGGGGATTTTGCAGGGGACGGACGGAGGGTGAAGGGAGACCCAGCGTCTGTAATAGCCTGCTGTTAACGAAAGACGCCAAAAAGTCGACCGATTAGCGTCCCTCCCAGCAGACTGAGTACCACGGAATACTGGGTTCCATACAGAACTCAAATGATGACTGGTATGGCAGTGAAACATCTTTGCCGCTACCGATAATCGAACGCAATCTTCGGGGTGGGAAGCCAGTACTATAAAACCACCACAGCAACCCGATCTTCCTTGTATTTTTAGTTGTTTTGGGGAAGACAACCGACAACTGACGCTATTCACGTAAGAGATGTGGTTGTCTGGGTAAAGTTAGGAATTTTCAGAGAACGAAGAAAGGATGGAGAGAAACTCGGCTTTGGCATTAGCCTGCTCGTAACAAAAGTCGCCTAGGGGTCAACGTCTTAACGCCCTATCTGACGGACAGAGTACTGGATTGAAAATGCTCTCCGCAAGGCACTCAAGTGGGAACCGGTTTACCAGTGACATGACCGAAATTCGAACTCAGGCTCTTATGATGGAAGGCCAATACTCTAGCCACCACACCAGCCCTATCCCCCTTTGTATTTATTACTGGGATGAAGGAATGGGAGTGAAGGATACACGCTGCCTTACCTATTGACTTCGAGTTGATCGCGTTCAAGACGCCCCCGATTCGTTTCCGAGCTGGAATGTTGCCGAAGGACAACCCTCTCTCCTTCGACTTCTTCTCTTCCGGCCCTCCTGGCCTCGAAGTCAGTCAATTGGCCTCCGCCGGAAGCTCCATAGGTCGGCACACGGCGTTGCTGTCTCTGGTCAAGGAGGCGACCTCCAAAAGGGACGAGCCAGCAACCCGCGCGGGCAAACAATTTTTTCGCACCGCGCGGGGGTGGAGGGGGGCGGTGCTTTGTGGCGTCCGCTATCCTATTGGGGACGACGGAGAGTGAATCAATGGTCGGACGCAAATGAGCGATAGTCTGACGCTCTTGGACCCCGAAGGAATTTTTTTTTCCCGTTGGCCTGCCCACTGTCGTCAAATCTTCGGAAAATTGCCAAATCACTTCCATCTTTTGCCAAATGGTTCCTACACGACAGAGCGTGCCCTTACGGGAGAGAGATAGGACTGTTTTCGGAGCGACATCCCCGCCCCCTCCCCAAGCCTTCCCGGTGGCGTCGCGAGGACGCCTTCCTCGACGACGGAGTGGGTTTCGGGGTATATTTGGGTAAGCTTCGGGTAAGATTTATTTTTCATTATGATCTATAAACCTCAGGTGATTCCAGTTGTAAATATGAGATATCACGAATATGAAATACGAGTGCAATAACCTCATTATGATATGATATGTTCACCTAGGGAGATATGAATTGTTAGAAGTGTGGAAATCTTAAATCCTAATTATTTGATATAAGCCTTTTTTTCAAATCTATCAAACGAAGAAAAGCTCAAATGGCCATATTTAAATGAAAAGGTGGAAATCTACGACCTTAAAACGTTAATAACAAGAGGTAAAAAATAAATCCCCGAAAAGAAAAAATAAAGAATTGGATGCCCTGTGGATGAAATAATAGAGCAATTATATTATTAATTACAGCCTTTTCGATACCGAAAGGTCACTAACCATAAAAGAAGTTAAAATCGTGAATCGTGACATTATCACTTCCTAATAAGAGATGCCATGTGGAATGGTTTGGGGAAATAATCTTTACAGGAGTATCTTGGGAAAAAGGAAGCTTTCTACTTGCATGCGATTGTGAGGCTGATAAATAATGAATTAGAAGTTATGATAATTATGAAAACGATCAGACTTCGAAGTTCATTTATGGAAATATTCCTATCTAATTTAAGATCAAATTCCAATTATTCCGACTGGTGCGTGTCCCCGAAAACGTGATTGCTTTTTTCGACCTAGTTTTAAATACTAAAATATAGCATAAGTTTATCTCAAGGCTCGAAGAATGCTCATTAACATGCAACGCAAAAATGTGCAATATCTTTGCGAGTATGAGTGACCAGATGAAATACTTTGGATTTTAGTTATGAAGTAGATCACATCTGAAACTTTAGGAGTGTGCAAACATACCAATAATTCAACATATTTATGTATCAGCCTCTATTGGAATGTTTAGATATAACGGAGTGGACCTGTTCTGCTTTGAATTACCTGATATGATCATATCCTACAATTCATTTCTTCAGAGAAGTTTTATCTTTATACATAATACATAAAAGGCAATTTATTTTTCTCCCTACTCTTTTTGAGATCTTCGTTTCCACTATCCTAATTTCGAGGGAAACCTTCAGTAACTTATTATTCCTAGGGAAAAATTGCAAAAGCTGTACATGATTTTATGTTCCGGAATTAACGGGAATAATTTTATATTCTGGGGGAGGTAATGAATAACGTATTCGTTACCTCCCTTGGCGTTTTGATCATTGTTCCTCTTTTTCGTCCATAATTGCTTTTTCCATTATTCTTCAATTACAGATCAATAAAACTCCTCTCTTTCTTCATATTCTTTCCTTATAGTCCAGGGATTCAGACATATCCACGCTCTCTATCAAGCTCATTAGCAACATTTTATTCGCATCTTTGCTTAAGGTTCTCGTTATAAGTCTCTTGTGCCCGAGGATTTATGGTGAGGACACCAATCCATCTCCCAGTATCATAAGTAACTTTGTCTACCTAAGTGACAAATCTATTCCAGTTGTTCTAGTTCCCCTGCTTCAAGTTCCCAAATTGCCTTCTTTCTTCACCGCCCCACTGAAATATTAACATTTGTTATGACTTACATTCTTTCATAATCTCAGATTTGTTTTATTACTAATGCCGTCATAAGAAAGTTTTTCCAATCCCCTTGTTCCTTCCCCAACTTTCATGCTTAAATTGTTTTTTCGTCAGTACACTATTTTCAGTACAGTACAGTATAGTCCTGCGTCCATCCGTATTTTAATTAGCTTTTCCCACTGAACTTTTCAAACTCCTTGGAATCAACTAAACTTGTAAAAACTTCCAAATTTACTCAATTTTCATTTCATGTAGCGTCCTAATCAGTGATCTAGTGCCACCATTTTCCGTCCCTCCTAAAACAATGCTGAATCTCCCCTGAAAACTCTATCTCTTCTCTTCTCCAACCTTCTGTTTATTATCCTAAAATTCGTTGCAACATACAGAATGAAGCTAATTGTCCTATAGTGCTGGCAAACTTCTGCCATCTTTTTTTTAGTGATGGGATCAAAACTCCAGTTACCAAGTTTTCTGCCCAATCTCCTTTATACGCCCTTCGAGAAAGTCCTAAAGACCTCTCTCTCTGCCTCTGAAGGCAGTAGAAACTTAGCTAATGGATCGAAAAACCTACGAGCATCAAGAAATATGCAAAAAAATGTAAAATCAACTTTACTCGCGCTATAGAGCTTCACCTATTTTTAATTTTTGAATTTTCCTCTGCAAAAATCTTGCGTACTTTTCGCACGGTTTTCATCAACCTATATATTGGGATGTGACTAGCTGTAGGTATATATTTAATATAATTACACAAACTAATAGATAGGTAGCCTAGCATTGATTTTTTAGCCTATGTAAATTGTTATACTACTAATTGTCTTAAAAGATGATTGGTAGTGCATGTTTGGTGAATACTCAGTCCCTGTCCACACCATTAGGTGGCCTGCAGGATATTATGTAGATGTAAATGTACATAAATAGGGGGATGAGAGCTTGAAAATTCTGTACCTTACTCGGGTAAGCCAAGTGTAACCACCTTAAGGCAGCTTTATCTAAATTATGCCCATTGATTTATTTTTAGTGAATTAAATGTCAAATAAACGATGATTTCTAAGGAATATCTCGATTCATCTTTTCGGATTTTTTTCTAGCATACTCTCTTCAATCATATCGCCACAACTCATGCTCCATGAAAAATTGAAGTTCGTATGAATATCTGACCCGTCTCTTCCTTTTACATCTACATTCAAGAAGTACAAGCATGTTTGACATGCAAGTTTGCAATTCATCTGGAGGATGCGTGGTAGTGGATGAATAATCATCAAGCATGCATTACGTATATGCAATTTAGAAGTTACATGCAATACTTGAAAAACTTCAGTGAAAACCTTTTTTGTTATAAAGACATGTGCGACTAGGTGATTAGTATATACTTATTTATATTATAATTAACATTTTTTTGGCTTTTCTTAAAAAAACATTGATTTCTAATTCCCAATCGGCATGCAAGAGCTTAATTAACATGAGGTAGTGATAAGAAACTATTACAGGTGCCCTGCAGAAGAAGTACATTTCACCTATGGCTACTATGATACCTATTGTGAGCACTTATCGTTCTGAAATCTGAAATTACCGCGACAGCTGACTTTATTCCCATAGATCCTTGATAAAGGATTTAAAATATCTAATTTCAATTACGGGGCCTGGAATGAGTCCCGTATCGTTATTTTTCTCTACATTCCTCTTTAGAGAGAGTATAAATTTAGTGCCCATTGGCTTCCATGAATATGGTAGCCGGTTCTTAGTTATTTAATGTCGACCTAGTAATTTAAATGGTGACCTACAAGCAATTAAAAAATGTTGTGATACATGGCAGTTAAAATTAAATTTAAAAAAATGTGTAGTTATTGAATTTTTGAAAAAAATAATTCTTCTCCTCCTAGCACTTACAAAATAAGTAATAATGAATTAAAAAACGTGGAATACATTAAATATCTTGGAATAAGACTGACACATGATCTTTTCTGGGGTAAACACATGCGTGAAATAATGGGTCTAGCTAATCGTAAATTGGGATTCATCAAAAGAGTATTGGGTAAATGTGACCATCATGTATGAGAAATCAGCTCCTTTACCTTGTTAGACCTCATGAAGACTTTTCCTTGTATTTAAAGCTCTTATTTCTATATTTTATATTATTGAACGCAAGCAGTCCCAATCGATGTCACATTTCCTCTGTAGGCATAAACAAGGTGGTTAATTGAACCCTTTTTTGGTACGTTTTCGCATCTCATTGTATATCTTGCCATTTAGACTTTTGGTTTTGTGAGTAATTTTTTACTATTGTGCAAGAGTTTCACCGTTTATTATTATTTTTTAAATTAAAAATACGATTTTTGCTCTTAAAAAGCCCGACGAAGCCGGCAGAATAGCAAGGTGGTTAAATGTGTGTGTAACAAATTGATCTTAATTAGTTCATCTTATTATATTGTCCTTACCTAAATTTCAATTGGTTCTATTGGAAACGTTTTGTCTTGCACATAACTGTTTAAATTCATTATTCCTTTGAGCTCTATAGTTTTTAAGTTTCCCATAAATTGCGTCCCATTTTCTTCCTTGCTCGAAGAAGGTCGGAATCGTTATTCCTTCTTTTATGTGGCCACTTTATTTATCAATTTGGCGAATACGTATCTTGAAGGAACTGCAATAGAGCAGTTTTCTCAACTATTCGTTGCAGAAATTGAAATGATAAGTTTGAAGCACCAGGCAAACGTTTGAGAATTGCAAACACGTTTTCTTTCTCCTAAGCGCAGTTGAAAGATAACCAGATAAAGCGATCGCGCACGCTATGATGATCCGTAAACGAGGCCCGTGTTTTCTCCTCTATCCCATGCCTTATTGATTTCCCGCCCGAGTTCATTATTTAGCTCTCCGTATTTATTTTAACCTTCCTCTTTCTTGATGCTCCTTCATTTCCTTTTGTCTTGTATCTTTTCAATCATCTCTTCCGTAAATCCACGGTTTCCTGATTCTCACCGTGTTAACCATTTCTATTTTTCTTTCCGTCGCTTGATTTATTCTTTCCTTCAGACATTACCATTAATCATCTGCCACTTTCATCTCTCTGCTGTCATCCGAATGTTCATCAACTGGTTTCCAAAACCCTTTGCTTCTTCTAAATCCTCGTCATTCTCCTACCGTGCCCTACTGCCTTTTCTAACCCTGATGGGTGATTCTATTCTGTTATTGCTGACTTCTGTTCAACGATTATTTTGGCCCTATCTTTAAGGAAGTAAGAAGTACTCATGCCGATAAATAGAAGTGACTTTGATGGAAAGAAAAAAAAAACTTTTCGAATTTCACTTAAAAAATTTTTACTCACGACCCGGGCTTAAACAATTTATGCCATCTGTAGATCCACCTGAAGATGGCATACATTTTCGAAACCCGAGTCGTGAGTAAACATTTTTCCGTGAAATTCGCAAAGTTTGTTTTTCTTTACATCATGGAAAAGTTTCGCAAAATTAACCTTGAAACCGTTCGGTTTGTTAGAAGTGACTTTGGTCGGCATCCACGATACTTTCTCGGTACCGATCATGATTTCAAAGTCACGGCTTCATTTTCAGGGTACAAATGAATATTTTGCCTTAACATCGTCCGTCAATTACCTTCAGATCGCAGGCAGCTCACCTGAGGGTGGATGGGGATGGATACGGAACATTGCATGTCGAACGGTAGGGGGAATAGCGAATGGTGATCCAAACTAGTGTGAGGAGGTTGTTTGGAAAAATTTACGTAGACTCAAAGGTCGATTTCTGGGAATTTAAAATGGAAGGTTTAGATAGCGTGCACCACGTGGTTTAAAAGCGAGGTTTAGAATTTATTACAATTAAGCGTTTAAAGTCAGGAAAAAATGTTTCATAATTGTAATACCCCTACGGGAAACTACGATATGCACATTAAGCTATGCAGACTACTTATTGCGGAAGAATATGAACATTAGGAATATATAACCATGAAATTGTGGAAAAATTTCAAGATTGGGTTCTAGAAAACAATTAATTAAACCACACTAAATAGAAAATAATAAAATATGGGAGGCTAAGAAAGGGATATATTCTTGAAATCAGGGTAGTTTATAAGTAATTTCGAATAGTAAGTACCTTTTGAAGTAAATACTAACATATGGATAGTTGGATCTAACCATAAAGGAACGATGCTCTCAAGGTAAAAAAACTATAAATATTTCAAATTGCTTATTATATGACCAGTTTAAAATCTAAGGAAAGCAGACACAAACTTTATGTTAGGTGCTATGGTAAAAAGCAACGTACAGCTATGAAATATGGCCACTATTAGAATAATCCAAAATACTGTTATTGACCAACGAAAAAAAATTTGGGAGATTATCAGGAAACTTAAAAACGGGATGAATGAGGATCGAAAGAATAAGAGGAGTTATGATTATCAATAATACTACGGCAGATAACATTAAAGCCTACCTATTGAGAAGATAAGGACGTATGAAACGGATGTTAAAGGGGATTCGGAATTATGATTATATCATTTACCGTTATTACGAGTATAATGCCGGTTTCACTCTCTCCTTGGGCAATGATTCTTATGACCCCTAGCGCTGGCGGCAGTGGTGACTGGCGGGAGCAATCACCACCGCTTTGCATTTCACAACTAACAAGCGATGAAGTATAATGCTTGAATCAAAATGATGAAATATTTTGGTCGGAAAAGTGAACTGGTGTAGAGGAAAACAATTGTTCAGCAATGGGAAGAAGCATTTCCATCAAAAACTACTCTGGGTGGTAGAAAATTACAGCTAACAATGTCGTGTGGGGATAAGAAAAGTTTCCAATGAAAAATGATCGTGTTGAAAAGAAGAAACATCGACCAAAAGGTATAACATGATTATTATTGGTGGAGTATAAAAGAATAACTCTCCTTCACATGAACCAAAGCTTACGAGAAAACATTCATACAACCTCTAACGCACCTTCTTTTGACATTTACTGATATAATTCCCCTACGCGGCAAAATACTGAATGCAATCTTTAAGAAAGCAACAGTTTTCTATTGGTGTGGCCATCGATTGGGAAAAAAGTAGCAAATTGGAAACAATATATTCCTGATCTTGGATCTCAGGTTTTGGCAGCGAGAACTGTCGTCTCCAAAGGTTTCCGGGAACAGCTTCGTATGACACTTTGTCGGTATTCGATCTTTAGCAGCCATTGCAGGGCGCATCTTCAGGATATATTAAAATCCTGAAGATACGCCATATATCCTGAAGATTTGCCCTGCAATGGCCGCGAAAATCGAGCACCGACAAAGTGTCATACGCGGCTGTTCCCGGAAACCGTTTATGAATATAATATGTTGTTGACTTACATTCGACAAATGCTAGTCAAAATGCACGAGTTTTGCTGTCCACATATTTTAATGTATATCTACTAGTACACATGTACGTATAAGTATACATTTAAATGTATAATTTTGTGTACATGTATGCAGGTATACATGAAACCAAACGAGCAGAAAAGCTAATGTATTTTAATTTAATCCTTAAAATACTGTTCCACCAAGTAACGCCAGAGACGGTCGAATTTATTCATTCCCCAAGTGGACTCTCTGGCCGCCAATCTTAAAGTTTCTCGACTCAACCTTCGATTAAGCAGATCATTTAACAGAAAAATAATCGAGATAGACTGAGGTACGCATCATGAATGTTAGCTTTAGGGAAAAACAATATTCATCCGAAGTCAAATTCAGCGGTCTCTTTGTTTAAAAAGTTCGAGTGCTCTTCCGGACATGCACCTTTCAGGATGTCCTAGCGATGCGGAAAGAAGTCGCGAGCCGTGGGTGCAACGTCAGACCAAGTGCTGTTCAGTCTTGAGCTTGTGGCGGGTGGGGGGGGGGGGGGGGGAAGGGGGGGAATACTTCTCGACTGCTTCTTCGTGAGAGACGAGACATCTTCCTCCGATATCTCTTCTTCCTCGCGCTACACTCCCAACTTGGACCCCGCCCTCGACAACCGCCTTCCCTTCCGATCGCCTTAGTTTCCACCGAGACACGTTTCTCCACTCAAAGTACTATGGGTGGCAAAGGCGGCATCCGGTACCCTCCCTCTGTCTATATCCCGAACTTCCCCGACCCCGCTCCTTTCACTGCCGCTGCTTCCTTCGGCCGGAGTCACTTTTCGGGACCTCCCGCCGAGTTCGTCTCATCGCGGACGGTCCTATTTGACGCGTGGTCCTGCTTTCCGTGAACGGAAGGAACTCTCTCACTTTTTTCACTCCTTTTGGCAGCGAGTCTTCTTCTTCCGCAGCGCTCACTTGTGAGATCCCTTCGTCTCACTTGTGGATTCAAGTAGAGTGCCCCCATTTGAGTTTCCGAACGCTCAAGGCGTGTCGTTATCTGAAGTGAAAGCGAACCGGGAATTTTCCAATTCTTATTTGAATAGGAATATCCTTCAGAGTCCGAATATCTGTTCAAATTTTCCTTTGCCCACATTTGGCTCCATCAAATTCTTAGCTTAGCGTTGACAAGCTGAGTAAACAAGCATCTGCTGGATTATCATTATGTAGTATTCCACCTATTAGAATGGTCTTAGATGGAGTACAACTCTGCGCCACTATCACTTCCCCATTTATTTTGCATCCTACCTTCCCAGCTAAATGCCCTACTTCATATTGGCACACTCGCTAGTTATTACTCCGATCGTCAGATCTAAAGTATCTCTATCTCCGTTGTAATATTTCTATCCATTATGACACATAATCTCATTGGAGTTAATTGCGTACTATTCACCGATCCTGCCTTTATCAAATTTTCTCCTACTACTTACTCTTTTTTAAAACAGTTCCAATCACTTATTTGTTCTTCTTCCTTTATGTCAATTGATCTTTCGTTTTTTCTCAGATTAAATGTTTCATACACTTCCTATCTTATTTCATTCTCTTTTCATGGGTTCGAAGTATCGATACCGTATAAAGCCACGGCTTTATCCAACTCATTAGTAACTAGTTAGATAACATTTTGGTATATTTCTTTATTTACAAGTTACCTCTGGTTACCAAATTCTCCTCCATTAGTAATACACTTGCCTTCTTCCAAGATGCATCCTAAGCTACTAAGGACTATGTAAACGACAAATGCTCTTCAAAAAAACACATTGATCATCATATAATGAAGTTTCAGTTGATGCGGTAATCAGAGTTGTGGTTTCCAAACTAGAGGGCCCGGGTTCGAGCCCCTGCTATGAAGTAGATTTTCATTAGAATACCTGTTCATGCTAAAGAGCTGTGTGGAATGCACTATTAGTGCAATATTAGTATACTGTGTGGTATATTGGTCGCTGAATAGAGGACTACCTTGGGTCTTTTGCTAACAGGCGGCTAATGCCTGTCGCCTGATTACATTCCGCATTTCCTCCGACCCTTGAATAATTCTGACTTCAACTTTATGTCCCACTTATCCTTAATGGCGCAAATGACCTCAGCTGCTGGTCGCCTCCCCAAATAACTAATGCGAAATACACGGTCTGAGTAACAGCACTGGCGTTGCTTTATTCGCCTCGTAAAGATCCTTTCTTTCTCTCAGCAACTTCTCCCTCCCTGTGCCAGGAAAGCTAGGGCTCCCAAGGGTGCAATCCGTCGTTGAGAAGATGGGAATGTTGGAGAGACGATTCAGCGCCTCCTTTAATTCTTTGACTTCCTGTTTCTTTCTCCCTCAAGCCCTACTAGCGTAGGTAACCGCCACATCATTAACACTTACAGCATATTTCGCTTCCAGTACACCGGATGGGTTGAAACACAGTACTTATTGACATAATTGGGCTTTATCTAATCACTGAGACTCGGCCTAACTCTCCTATTAACCGCCTTAAAGAATCAAAACACGGAAAAATGGCATATCGCCAAGTGGAACAGTTTAAAAGAGGAAAAGCTATTACAAAATCTCATTTTTTTCCTCTGTTTAACTGTTATTACGTAAAAAACAAAAAGAAATAATATTAAACCATTAAAGACCGAGTTTTATCATATTTCCCAGTCTAATCCCTCATTTGAACCAGGTATCAAATGCAATATGAATTAAAAGTAGTTACTTTGACCATATTTCCCGTTAAATAGTGGAACAACTATCGAGGTGCGCCTTGTAAAATAGGTAAAAATAGCAGCAAACTTTCAGGAAAAATGAGAAGAATCCATTAGAACGTTTTTGACTGGTAGCACTTGTAATGGTCGGGGAGAAATTTTGAGTCAGAGGTAATAACCCTTCGTTCGAAAATACTTTCCCAAATTAAGAATCCTACTTTGCTAAACGCTTACTGGCAAGAGAATATATGAGTTATTTTGATCCTTGGCCCGTTGGTGCTGAACAGAAGAGCACTAGACTTGACGCTTTGGATAATACACACAAACATTTTAACTTAGGTGGCAATAAATCATTTTCCAATTATTCCCACACGTTTGACACCCAATGGTTCATGTAACCTTCCTCCTTACCGTCTACCCATCTTGCCTAAATAAACTGGCTTTCTTTTCCGTATATGTCCACATAATTACACATCTCCATGAAAAAGGTTATCACTTGCACATTAATAGACCTGAATGCCATCAAAACTTAAACCTAATTGCTGTATTTAGGTTCAAACTAGATTTCCAGTTATGTTAAATTTCGGTGTGAAAGTGGCAGTCTTTGGTTTCATATTAATGACGTCCTCCTTTTTTCAGCCAGTCAATGTTATCTTCCATCGTGGTCACCAATCGTCATCCCAAATGCCAACTCAATTCAAAGAATGGAGCAACGTTAAAGGCGTCGCTTAAGTAAAACCAGAGGAAAATATGGGGAAATGGTAAATACATGTGGTCACATTGAGAAGTGGAACACTTCTATATCAATGAAACTTTAGCTGCTCTATGAGGCCAACAGATCAAGGTAACTGAAGTAGTTAAAGTAGTTATGCATGCTTTGCAATTAAGGGCTATTATTTTAAAGTTTGTCTATTAAAGTATATACAATTTACAGCCAAGACTACTTAACTTGAAAAATAAATATTTTTTTTAAATTTTGGCCGGCTATTCGTACTTGTAACGGCACTGTGCCTTGAGTTAAATTTATTACAAACATTTAAGGAATTTATTTGGCCTGCAGGACAAAGAATGACCCTCTGAATTCTTTGGGAGAGCAAAAATAAGTTTCTGGTGCAATCTCCGTTTGTTACTAAACTTGGTCTTTTTACTAATTGGAACATAATATTCATTTATGTAGTTAACAATGTGAAAAGGCTGTAATTCTAAGTAGGCTAATCTCTTAGACTCATGCGTAAAACACAATTACTTGGGACTCAAGAGAAAATATGGTGAATATAAACACAGCCTCGCAGTAGTCTTTGTTTTATCTCAAAATTTAACGGACCAAAAAAGCATATATATTGCTGAAAACTATCCTTTTTAAAGGAATGTTCACATTTGTCCGTTTACAAGGGTCGCATATTCTGCTTTAGGGTGAATACCGATCGACGGTTAAATAATGTCGCTGAGGAGAGGCTACCACAACTGGTAAAGTTATAAAAGAAGAATACGCATCACTGTGCAATGGAGCTGTCATGTGTGGATGCGGTCTGCGTGAAAGGGAAGCTTATACCCCTTGGGGAATTTATAGGTACTAGCCTTACTGAGAAAGGGAATACAAAATCATCTTAAGAGGAGCATGGGATAAGCTCTAGTCATAAAATCAAACACGTAATGGAAATATTGACAGTTTTGGAATGTCAATTTTGAGAATTTACATTTATGGCGAAATAAATTAACCCAATTTCAAATATGATATGCTCATGGAGTTTATATGCAATATTAGTAGTATTTTCAATAAAAAATCTGAATGAAGGATCATAAATTGCTATCGTAGATTTATCGAGAAGATACGGACTATTACTCGCGGCAAAGTCCAAAACTTCGACTGCGTTTATGACTGTTGAGAGTTTTTCGAGAAGAAATCCAACTCTGCCCTGACAAACCCCTACTGATCATTCATCTCACTATGTAATCACTTTGAGACTTGAAATTTGTCTACAATATTTGGTGTTATGGAGTTTGCGAAATATAATTAAAAGTGTGCATCCTAATTTTAAAATGTGAATTTTTAATTTTCTGAAACATGAGTGAATCGGTTGGGTTCCTAGGTTCGCAAGATTCCACAAGCAGTTGAACCAAAAATAATGCCATATTTCCGGTATATTCCGAATCCGGCATTAAAACACGTTTTATTGCCCTTGGCGCTGAGAGGTGAGCGGCAGATGACCCTCTCGCTTCGGGGCGTTCGCCCCGGGCAGGAGGAGGCCCTAGCGTGGAAGTGGACGTGAGATTATAGCCCCAACTTCCTCAGTTCTTGTGAAGGGAGGTATTCGCTCCAACAGTACGAGTCTACGAATACGAGTCTGGCAGGCCGAGGTTCTCATCACAGTGGTGGTACGATGTCGCCTTCTGCCGGACTGGTACTGGGCTGCTCCGGGCGACGTTTGGAATCTCCGGGCCGGCAATTGTGACATTTTACCGCTCGCCATTCTTCTGCATCCCGGCGAAGCTTAAGGCGTAACGTTTTTCTACCGTTCGATAGATGACGCGGCGAATGTCACTGATCGTTTCGTAAGTATTTTATCCCGCGTGGGTTACACCCTCACCCATAAAAAAGGCCGATTTTTCTTTGACACGTTTTGTCGGAAAATATGTTAATGCCGGTTGCAGCATCGAGTTTCATTTTTTGTGGATTTTGGACTTTGTTCAATTATAACATATCAATGGCATAAAATTAAAGGAAAAAATCATAATTTTTTATTTAAAATTATGTACTAAATTTCACGATCGGAATTAACACAGGGATTTTTTGAAACGGTACGAGAGCGGTGTTTCTCCTCGATTTATTTTCAGGAAGACCCCTTTGGCACATTTTTAAATTCAGCATGGTTTGCCATCTTGATCTCAAATGTTGAACAATAACTACCACGTTTCCAATGTAGAAATTTGGGATATTGGGATGCAAATTGTACTAATGCATCATTTAGAAAAATCAAAATGGCTTCTATGATTTGACTAGGAGAGAATGTGTTACAATAAAGATGATGAATTCCAGTTGCGGGCTTAGTTTTTACCTGTTATTACGGTAATGTTATATCACACCATCTAACATGTATTTTTAAACCTAAGATGTCGCAACATGTATGCCTGGAGAGGGATTCGAACTCGCACACGTTGAGTTGTGCTGAGTTGGCCGGTGCGTTACCGACCTGGCTACTACGGTCGACTATGGTGAATTCTTCAAATTGTTTCCGAATAACTAAACGATGAATGTAGGAGAAGTGCGTAATTTATTCACCAATCAACACATTTAGCCGTGAGTTTCTATTCAAATAAGAATTTTAATGCTCCTGCTGGTACCTGTTCTGTTTCCCGTCATTGAAACTGATTCGGACGCCTACAACGCCTGTACGACGTTACATGCCTCTACAGAGTTGCTCCATCCTCCTCGCTAACACTGGTACCACAGTTTCCTGCCACTTGAGTGGACATCTACGTCTCCAGTGGTTTGAAGCCTGTCCCACTCTTTAAGGTATCTAGAAGGAGGAATGTTTCATGGACGAATTTGAAGGGAAAGGAGAGGGAAAGGAGCAACGGTGGAGAGAAATCTGACGTTGACATTGAGACTGCTCTCAACAAAATACTAAGAGGAATCCGCAACTTAAAGTGCGACGGACGGCAAAAATAAAATTGTATTCATATTCAACATTATATTCAAGTATACTTTTGAAAGAAATTTCTAACAGGGTTCTATATCTAATGGGTGTGTACTACACCCATTAATTCGCATCCGCTTCGCTAACCATTGAGTTGGTAAGCAGTGATTCGGGGGACGTAGGCGACAGCTTAGATTGCTTGACCCATTCAGAAATTTTTACAGAAATTGGAACGCGGTGCCTAAGCGAGGTTAACCAATGCCATTTATACCCGTAATCACTGACTGTTTCTGCACATAGTATTTTCTACGCCTATTTGCTTGCATCCACTTCGCGAACCATTGAGTTGAGTTGTAGTGACTCAGAGTGAGGTGACCGGCAACTTAGCTTGAGCTTGCCATGATATGTGGAGAGAATTCTCCCTTGTTGGTGTTGGCACATAGATTCCCGGTTATTTTTGATTGCTGGCACATGGACCGTAGTAGCCAGGTCGGCAACTGGAGAATAGGTGGAGCAATTGGAGAGTATTCTCCCTCCCATATGCTTGAGCCATTTAGGCTGGGAGGGTATCTGAGCTGCAGAAGGAATTATTTTAGGGAACGGAGGAATGGGACAGCATGGCAACTCCCGGCGTCGAAATACTCTTCACGAAAGGCTCCATAGGGTCCTCGGTTTAGCGTCGCAACCTACGGGCGGAGTTTTGAATTTTAATTTCTTTTCACACTGCTCTAAAGAAGGGACCGGTATTCCAATGAGAACTATCTGCTACTGCCGCACCGGGTCCTTTGGAAGGAAAGAGCTCTCCGTAACTCTATGCACCTCACCAACCTCATGCATAGTCTTTTGATTCATTGCCTGAAATTAAGATTAAGGTCTTTTTTCGGGTTTTACAGTATTCTTCGTAGTATCTAACATTATATATGATCAAAATTTCTCAAATCTTTGACGCTATGATACGCATTAAATAATTTTCACTGATTAGGAGTGCATTCCGTTACATGCACCAATTGCCTCGGTGCTCTTCAAGCCGTTCATTTTCATGCATTTGGGTGGCTTATACTTTGATGTGCGCTGCAAAAGGCCTCGCAACGAGGAGGATGAAATATTAATCTAAGCGCTCCAAACGCTCAAATGAAATGCTGATGCAGTTGATACGATAACGTCATTAGTTGGTTCTTTACGTTGGATTCGAATCCGTGACAGAATTCATCGTGTATGTTGAATCAGCCGTGTTCTATTACCAATGGAAGGCACCTAGACTCCTCAGTGGCAAACAAGCCCACCGGTGATGACAACTATGGCTTTGAATTCATCTTGAACTAGGAAAAATAACGACATCCTCTTTTTAATGGTCGTACAATTTTGTCATCCACATCTACTGATTGTGAGTATCCTGAAAGCTATCTCGAGAGTAAAATGGAAGTCCTCAGGCTTTACTTCGTTGGTCCGCATGATGGTAGCGATGAGCAAAAGATCCACAAGTTTATTCAGACACCAACCTAGGTTTCGATTGTAGTACAATCATCTTCAAGGTAAGCGCAAAGAGTCAACGAGCTCCTTAAATACCTGGAAAGGTGGTGACATGATCGGTGGGTTGGGGCAACAATGGAAAAAGAGGGGGAGAGGGGACGGGGGTGAGGATAGCTCGTAGTTATGACTTGGCCGGAGGAGGGGGCGGGGGGGTAGGAAGATGGGTCAAGTCGGGGAAAAGAGAAAAGGTAAGGTCAGGAAGGGAGAGTGGGAAGGGAACATGTATTCATTTAACAAATGCACGTTGTTTTTGATTGCTGACATTATCTCTAACTGTTCGAGGAAATTCAACCTTTGGCCATTGCACTGGGTGTGGAGCACTTTAGGAATAAAGTCACTGGTGTGGTCTTCTTCAATGAGGTGTTTGGAAAATGTGGAGCTATAATGCTCTTTCTTTAAACAGTTTTTGTTTCCTTTTTGATGCTCGTCGAGTTTGACCAGTGGTTCCACCAATCTAAGGGGTTTTTTCTCCCTGCCACTATCTTGAGAGATTGCTTGTGAGGGTAAAAATTACCAAACATGTATTGGAGTGGTATTGCTATTGCTTCATGTATTTTTCGTGTAGTGGTATGTGAGAATAAAATGGGTCATGCTAAATCGAAACGTAGGTCACAAGTCAGAATAGGTGGAGCAATTTGGCTACCTTGGTAGTAAGTCGAAGGAAATGTGGAGTGGCAGCAAGTCCGAGGGGGATTTGCGTTAGCGAAAGAGGATTTATTATTAGATGTGAACTGATGAAAAGACAGTTGAGTAGGAATTTACAGGCAAACTAGCGAAGAGTCTGTCTGGAGTGTGGCACTGTATGGCACTGGAAAATGAAATTTAAGGAAAGAAGATGATAATGAACCTAGGGGTTTAGATATGTGGGTATGGAGGAAGTAAGGTCAATTGGAAGGAGGATGAACGATGAAATGCTAGAGATGGCGAGATATGATAGGGAGATGTCTGAAGAAATTAGGAAAAGGCAGATGGTCTGAATGGAGCCGGTAATAATGGATGAGGAAGATTAAAAAGACTTTATTGAGGACAGAATGTTACTTAAGCGTGGTAGAGGGAGGAGAAGAACCGGTAATTTGGATGTATCATTTAGGAATAGGAGGAATGCGGGGTTTAAGAGAGACATCCTGTGAAATGTGAGGATTGTGGGAGAAACTTAATGCCCATTTATATATACATTCACCAATATGACTAATAAATAATTGTATTTTTTAGAATTTGCGTGCTAAGTAATACTATTTTCTCCTTAAAAAATGGAAGTGAGTCAAAGAGGTCGTAATATATGACAAGTTCCAGCATGGTGTTTAGAATCAAAGATAACTATGCATCTGATGGCCGAACAGGTTTTTGCACTACAAATGAACAGAAAATGCGTGAATATTTGAATGGTAGCTAACAAAACGCCAGGGTATAATCGAACCGGATACGCCATTCATACTCACCAACCAGAAAACCAAACGCACTATCAATCACAATCAAGTCTGCGGTAGTATACTGGAAAGTCGATCGAGGAACAAACACAGAGAACGCTTATTCAACCTGAAGCAGATCATTCAAGGATTCACGTTTTTTTGGGAATCAGTCAAGGAAGCAACAGTTATGAATGTCCAAGCACCCATTCTGTGATTGGTTCTGAGAATTGAATTCCGCACCAGAAACGTTCACGGCAAACAAAAAATACAAATTAACGGTGTTTTGTCAGAGCTCTTTTGCAACTTCGAAAAAAGTACGTACGGATATGTCTTACAATTCACAGGTTTATGGAGAGATCAATCGCACTCTGTTGGTCTCAAATCATGAAAAGACTCGCTTAGGATTTCAAAAAGATATGCTCTTGGAGAAGCTTATTTAGGAATAATCTGTGTACCAAAATTAAGAGGGCGCTTTCACAAATAGTCGGACAAATCTTTAGTTAAGGCGAGAAAGTCACATAACTTAGAAGAAGGTAAATAGGAATAAAAAAGGAGAGAGAAACATATCGATGCGTAACAAATACGCGCTTTGCCTTCAAGCGTAGGTATTTGCCATTGAGCTCACCAAAGGAAAATCTCTTAAATGCGAGGTCCTATCAAGTCAGAACTCAACGCGTTTCTTTTAATCAAACCCCGCGTGGTCTTTGGAGTTTTGTTTCTTTGTATTTAAAATTTTGAGGCTGTAAAGCTCATTCATCCCTTTTAATAGACATGTTCACATTAAAACACTATAATTGTGAAAAACGTAAATATTTTTGCTCCTAAACAATGAACACAATATTTTCTTGTCACGCATTAAATTCTTTGATATTATAAATCACTTGTGGTTTATCATAAAGTGCAAGGTGGTTAATATCATAATGGAACCCATCTATTATTAGATATTTGTCCTCTGAGGATGCTAGTTTTAAACTGATGCTTTCTATTATTTAAGCATGTTGGGTTAGTGGGTAAATCTTTGTGATTCTGGCCAGAAGTTTCAGCGTCTAATCCAGTAGTCGACTTTGTGTAAGTCCGGCCACGGTTAAGTTAGTCGGAAATTCGATTTGCGTCATATTACGAGGACTAGCTCTACCTGGGAAACGAAATGGAACCGCATGTGGAAAAGAAATAGTTTCCCTACTAAAAGGGGTGAATTTCACACTCCGTTGTACTCAATATTTGGTGAGATCTATCTTCACCGGCCTTTGGGTCGAGCACTAGCTGCTTTTGTTTTTAAATATCCATAGCGTAACGTTTCTCAATAATTGCTGGTGTCAATTAATCCTCGACGGTACTTCGTTATACGAGCGTTGTTCTCATATTAGCGATCAAGTAAATGGCTTTGAAACCCTCCCATGCCAAATGTCGGAGCTTAAGGTTCTGCCTCGTATATGGCGTTTTTCTTCTCGGCATTGGTTTCAATCCTGTTTATGAGGGGACTCCGGCTATTTGCCGGACCGAAACCGACTCGACTCCATATCATATCGTATGCGAACTAATTTATTGGTAATACCTGGTGCGCGCGCTACGTAAATTGTTGCTATTTTCTCCCTTAATTCTTAAAACACGCTTAATCGATCACGTGAATTGTTAAAACCAACTATTCCTCCTCTTCCATGAAATTTACAGAAGAGGAAATTTTTTCAAAATTACTTTGCAAACTATGCATAATAGTTTTCTATTTTTTATCGTCTTGATCTGAAGTTAATAACATTAAAGTATTCACTTGAAGCAGTTTTCTTTGTAAATTACCTTAAGTAATTTTCTTGATTTATTAAAAAGTGAAAAAATTCTACGGCCCAAAAACGTGACGGAAATGACGGTGGACCAAGAATCGCAATTAAAGAGATATATTTTTTTATCAAGGATTCCCTTCCTTCCATTCCTGCCCTTAGATCATTTTGAAACCAGAGACAAAGATATAATTTGGACTTTTCTTGGCTCAATGTTATTTCTTGTTAGCTTAGATGATCTTGGTTCATACTAGTACGGTGCAGATACATCCTGCATTTGAGCAAAATCTCTTGATTTCAATTCTAAATATCATTGCGGTTCACGTGAATCTGCTGACTATAGCATAGGCCTAACATCGCGAGAGCTCGGATTCAGATCCCGAGTGGTTAAAACGACAGTGACAAGGCTTCGCCTTTGGTGAAAGAAGGGTAGAATACGAAACTTATTAATGTTGAATTGATTTTTACTTACAATAAAGCTGAAGATTCTGAAATAAACAATAGGAATTGAAGAAAATGCAATGGCGAACAGTTTTGATCGTGGAAATCGATGCACCCTGTAAGCTGTTCTGCTACTACGAGGGATTTATCACAACTGAATACGAGTACTATGAACTATAATTCATTAATAATACTAGTACTTTCTCTCCAGTAGTGGTAGTTGTTCGCGTGAACCTAACTGCTGAGTTCATTTGATTCATTTATGGTTGGTGGCACTTTGGTAGAGAAAGGAATTTGGCAGAGAACTGGGAAAAGGAGAAGAGAAACCCGGGGTCAGCTTTAGCCTGCTCTTATCGAAAGACTCCAGTAGACGGAGTATTTTCCTTGAAGTCCTCTCCGCGAAGCACTATGGTAGGGAGCCATGTGCTAATGAGCAAGTCATTCGGGGGGAGGAACTCATATAATTTGAGCCATTTAGGAAAGGCAGGTAATTGGGTAGAGATAGGAACATTTCAGGGAAATGAGGAAGAGTGGAGAGAAACCTGGCGACAGTACCAGCCTGCTCTTAACGTAAGGTGTCAAGGGGTGTACGGTTTAATGTCACACTCAACGGACGGAGAACTGAACTTAAAATACCCACCACTAGACGCTCAATTTGTGAGCGGTTAACTACAGAAAAATCGGCAACCCCCGGGATTCGAATCAGAGACTTCGAGGTATGAAGCCAGTGCTTCATCCACGATACCAAGCCTTACTTCTAGGATCTCATCTAGACTCTCGTTTCATCATGACGATGTCGTAGTACTATCATTGTACTTCTTAGTTACGTGTGTGGTTACCTTTCAACCCAATTACAAACTTTCGCGGTGGATCGCATTGTAGTACGTAAATGTGGATGTCCTCATTCGCTCAATGTAGCATGCGAATAAGGTCCTCTCTGCAAGTCCCACTGATAATCAGGTAATTAAATTATTCCTTAAATTATTATTATTATTAAATGAAATCTAATTGTTCTTCGCAATTTAACGTGTTTTCAAGCTAGTTATTCACATTTCCATAAGTATTATGCAAACTCTTATAGATTCTTAAATTCCATTAATTCGACTTCATGGATCTCTCTCACTTAGAATTTGTTCACTCTAAGAACTATATCCTATATTCCTGCGTCTTTTCAAGGATAAATTGTAGGAGTTTATTCTCCAGAAACCATATTTGCGCCTTTTCTGCGAGGATATTTCATCTCCCTTGAGAACAATGAACTAGCCCCAATCGGAAAGTAATGAAATTATCTCTTCATCATTAAAAGTCATCATAAAATTCCTTTTTATAGAGAAATTTTTCAGAATTTTAGACTATTTTGACAGTTGCGAGTGGAAACCTAAAATCAGAGAAGTTTTTACGACGATGCGTATGAATTGAAGAATCACGGAATAATTAACTAATTTCCTGCGACTGGTAACGGAAAAATATTGGGATTTTCATGGCTACTTGAAATGGTGCGGGCTCGGGATTACACGTTAATATAAATCTTAAACTAAGGTAAATTAAATCTATGCTTTCACCATAGCAGGTTTGCTAGAGAAATTAATCAATATGGAAATTATCGTAATCACAGACTGGTGTATCCGGTGATTTGAAGCATATTCCCGGGTACATATGAGATTTCTCAGGGAACGGAATAAGGAGTAGGTGGCATCCCTATTAGGGATATCTATGACTGTCCCTATTTGGGATATCCTTTTAGGGATTCCCTAATTCTGTCTAGAGGAATACCCCAATCTGGAAAAAAATCTTAAAATACTAATTTCCACTATCTATCAAAGCATTTATTATCACTTTCCGAACATTATTTATCAAGGAGGCACATCTCTATGACATCCCTTAGTTAAATTTAATGCTAATAAGGAGACTAACTTTAAACCAACAAGGGCTCCTTCACAATAAAACATTTATTTTATGTTGATATCAAATTCACACTGAATACTTCAGAACACCTATAAAATATTTATGGTATCCATCTTGTGATCATACTAACGATAGGCAAATTTAAATTGATGAGAATATGAGAATGAGTAAAAAATTCTCCAAAATCCGTAAACAAATATAATTTTCTAAATAAGGGTGGGGTATCAATATTATCAACTAGAACTCACGCCCTAGTTAGAGATTCTCTATCCAGGAGAAAATTACTCCTAGTAAGAGAGCAACACTAACGAGTCACATTCACGTAAGTGGTTTAGGGAGCCACACAAGAGTCCCCGTGAATATGTTCACGAAAATGTGATTCCCGGATGCCAGGAACAACTTTTTCGGGAACACTTCACACAGAACACACCCACTGTAACCACTCATACTCTGAAAACACACACTAGGAAGCTAAAAAGGTTGGCTAACACCACAAGTCAAAGGGTAAGTTAAGAAAATGGGACGGAGGAAAGGTAAATACGTATATGCGTATTTCGGCCACAAAGCAGTCCTCTTCAGCGTACTGAATGTATATCGTCACAGCAACGCAGGGTTGTTTGATGGACCTTCGAACTGACTTCGAGACTACTTCTGGATTCCCGGATTATCCGGGTCAAATCCGAAGGCCTAGGTAGAAACCAGTTCCACACACGTATTTATTACTGCGGTATAAACATTCTCATTATTAATAAATGCATCACCGGCTTTATTGATAAGTTATTAAGTCATCAAAACTCACATAGGAAATATATTTCGAAAAACAAGATAAGGCTAAAACTGACTACCCTGTAAGCCATTTCGAGGTTTGATGCAGGGAGTGAGTACTCACCAAACATGCACTTGGGAAATGCACTAATGCTCATGCCTACAACTTAAGTTAATGAAACTTCACAATGAATATCAAGCGGGATTCACATCACAAATTCCACCCTTCATCTAAAATGTGAGGAAATACTTAAGAAACACAACTAACATGCATTAATTGCTCATGCAATTAATCTTACTTCTTTGGACTTCGATCTTAAATAAATTCGTCGTTTTAATCTCATTATTAGCCTTATATAGCCCATTATTTTCACATTTCTTATCTATATCAATGTGTTATTTTTATGTGTGCGATTGTATTTTTAAGTTAATGGAAGTTATTTTAAGGAATGTATCTTGGTCTGACCTGTCTTGAATTTTTTTATGGGCATGAATAGTGTAAGGGAAGAACTTGCACGTATGTCTCACGGTATTGCAGTTAATTTCCATAATTTTATCAGTGTGGCTCCTTCTAATTAATTCTCTGGGCGTCGGAGGAAAACTCTTCTGGCATGTGCAGTCATTTGCAAGTGTATGTGGGCAAGCTCGTCCGCGTCACTAGCGGCCAAGCTCCGAATATCCAAACTATGTTCGCTACTACTGTGTGATATAGTAAACTTGTGTTAAAGTAATGATAGGAAAGTATATGAAGAAATGGCAGATTTAGCTAGGAAGTCACAAGAAATATGACGGGAAAGGAATTATTCATGGCATCTAAGCATGTGTTTAGGCACTAATCACGGAATGATAAAATCTTGTCAAAATTAGTCTTCATGTACGCATTCAGAAGTAGTTCTGGTTTGCTGCTTCCGTTCTTGAAGCGTCCCTCAACCCTATGTCTTTGATAACAAAATTATATTTCTAATATTCTGTTTTCTTTAGAGCAATTTTTTACGATACGGGAGTAAGTTACACTTGCCCCCTTTTCGTAACAATTGTTTGCAAATTTTGCAGATTTCTGAATGTTATCTAATTCTGTGAATAATCCATTTTTCCATGGGTACCAAATACTAGAAGTGCATTCCAATTTAATACGTATTTGTGGTGACATGCCAATAATTCCACGAAATGCCCTTAACAGACTAATAATATATCAATGTTAAAACATGAGGCGTGAGAAAATAATAACTTGAGGAACATTTTTATCAGTTTTCACGTTGAGGTGACCAAGAACAAGGGAAGTAATTAGAAATGTGAAGTCCGTAAAGGAAGGCATCTGATATATTATGTCACATGCTGTGGCGCTTAGAGAAGAATGATTTTGGAGTGATTTCAGAATTCGTAGGTTAGTAGGGTGGTTAGCGCGCTGGGTTCCTATTCCAAGGGATATCTCCCGCTTGGTGGAGTCCCGCTTGTTATTTGAGTGCCTTGTGGAGAGCGATTCAAGGGCCCTAAACAGTCCGGACTCGGATGTGTCGTGAAACTGAAAACTTTTTATGGGCCCTTGGTGAGGAATGGGTCGATGCGTCGTTTTACGCATTCGGCGTCAGAGCCATACATCTCCTCGGTTCTTTCGCCGAAAGGTCGATTACCTCACTTTCAAGTACCAAAAGGAAATGGGGACTAAAATCCCGTTTGAAATAAAATATATGGTCACGCATTGATCTTTCCTATAAACGAAAACAATGAAACATTGCCTTAAAATGGGCATGAAGAGAGCCCTTGTGAAATGGAGCCGAGGTAGCTGAGGGCGATTTTGTGATGAATATAGTAGAATATTGTGATAAACCCAATATTTCATGGACAAGAATTTATCAAAAAATTTCCTCAAGCCATGGTAAACATTTCCGAATTTTTTTTATGATGCACTTAATTATTGGGGGGCGTGTGCTTTGAATTTAATTGCTGGAAAAAGTCGAAGATTTGCATTCATCTGCTGGACATATCAGTGTTTATTGTTTTCTCTCTCCGTATATCCCACAGTTTCTCTCTCTTTTAGAAAGGGTTTGGTGCACAAATTAGCTTACCTCGAATTTTGGAAAGCTATCTTCATATCCTTCAAGATTATTATTCCTTTCGATGGGTCAGTTTCATATTTACATTGATTGTAATACAAATTTTCATTTTTTCTGTGCGTTAGATTTTTTTCGTTCAGTAAATATGTAAATATCGTATTATATAAACATGTAAATATAGATATTGTCCGTCAACCTTATCGAGAGGTAAAACGCACATATCGTTCACTTATTAATAAAAAATAGCTTGGCGTTCGAATTTCAAGAAAATTTTTATTTTTTATCGAGAATCTAATGAATGACTTAAATGGAGTTTATTTAAAAACGGCAATGATATTAATTCATTCAGTTCTTTTACCATTATTTTATATTGCAAGTTCCGGTGATTATACACTGTGCCATCAAAAATAGGTGGCTTGGTTTTATGGAAGGCATGTAGAAAAAAAACGAGAAAGGTAAAGATAATATTTGCTTTGGTTTTAGCCTACTTCAAATTAAAGTGTAAAATTTTACTCGTGCTGATGTTCCATGCAGCAAAAATTCCCACCGACGCTAGTGCCTCGCTCTCTATATAGGAAACCTCTATTCCAAATCCTGGTAATACCTGAGTTTGAAATACTACAAATATTAATAGCAGTCGTTCGTATTCCATGTAAAAAAGATAGAGAATCATGCTCGTTCGTCCAATATTCTGCTGGAATATGGAATGGATGTCCTTGATATTCATTAAAATGATGGTATGAATAAATTTGATGGTTTCAGGTTTGACTTGATGGAAGTTTTGCGTGGAAGGTTTTCAATAATAGACTCAGTGACGTTTTTACACAGAGCTGGTAAAAGTGTAAAATGGACGCTCCGGATTCATATGAAATGGGCCCACGTTGATGTTTTAGAAATATCACGCTTTGTAATGACCATGCTTTGCACAATCCCGCGCCCTTACTCAACCCGACCATCTCCCTCCTAAATCACCTAATTTAACCTCCCCCCTGACAGCAACCTTACCCTCACTCATTCCCCGCAGTCCCTACCTCGTACCACAAGTCTTTTTCCATCTTTTTTAACCCTCAAAGTTCGGGGGTGGTAAAACCACTTGGGTTGAAAAAAAAATCATATTCCTCACTTACCGATTGGTGTCCTTTAACCCCTCAGCTGCATCCCATTTATCTTCATGCCCTTCCTTTTTCATGTTCCTTTACACTCTGACTCCCTCACATCGCTTAAATTTTTCTTTTATATTCCCGCTGAAACTAAATATTTGAACTTTCGCCATGTGGAGGGACGTATTATCATTAAAATGCTTTGTGGCTTTCACACTTTAAAGTTGTGGGAGCCGCAAAGTTTTTTTTAACAATCATTATATTCCCCGCTATATCATCCTTGCCTTGCACGTGATAATACCGCAGCTTGGTAAAACACGTCGTGTTGTTTTGCAACCCTATTTAAAATGGCTCTCCGATTCATGCTCTCTTGCAATCCTCTCTTTAATCTTGTCGATATGTATGCTCATTTGAAAAGGACGACATTGGGTGGTGAGGTTGAATGTAAGAAAGAAAATTTAAAGAAAGTGACTGTGTAGAAGCTGGCATGGATTATGCAAGGGGTTCCAAGGTTTGGATAACTGAAGAAATGGGAAAGACGGAATGGGAGAGCATAAATTCAGATGGGTAGGACAACAGTCAAAGGAGGAAAAACTTGAGTGGGCTAAGTGTTGCATGGAAGAAACTGTAATGCGATGAAATTGAAAAGTAACACAGAGAGGAAGGTATTAACAGTGAACTTGAAGTGAGATCTTACCCATCAATTGGAGAAGAAAAACGATCCCACCAATTTAGAACACTACGAAAAAGGGAACAATATGGTAATTTTTTCTAGGCGCAAAAGAGTTTCACACGAGATGGAGGCAATGTGATGCGGGACTGGACTCAGCGATAAAGATCATAGACCTGCCTACATGGATAGATAACGAAAATGAATTTAACTGATACGTTTGGTACAAATCTAGAGACATATATCGGGGCTGGGTGGGAATGTAAGATGAGTAAAAGCGTAGAGAAATATATTTACGATTTCATGAAATATTATGGTCTACTTAATGAGATGTATGGACAATCTAATCTGGTCATATGACTTTCTAGAAGCAGTTTTGATCCCTAACCCAGAAAAGAGAATGCAGAAGTTTGCGGAGTGAAGGACTATTAGCTTAATTTCGCATGCTGCAACGCTTGCGCTCTGAATAATAAATAGGAGGCTGGGAAACTAAGTCCGTTATGGAGCATAAGTTTGAGTTTCAAATAGAAGAAGAAACTCTTGATGCCATTGCTTTAATGAAAAAATTGGTAGAAAGGAATATTGAGTAGAATCAGAATAGTTTTCAGGCACTTTTTGTTTGTAGGCTAGCCCATAAAAAATCGAATGCACAATATATCCTGTGGATGTAAATGGCCCTGATGGGTTAAATATTTGATTATTTTTTACTTAATGAATCGGGGTAAAATTTTTTCCAAACTTAATATTTTGATATATCATATAAAAAATTTCTCCCAAATATAGGAATCATATTCTTATCAACATCTTCCGTATTTTTTCAATGCATATTCCCAAAGTACTAATGAGCAAGTGGTTTACTTTTTCCTAACTCTATATATTTAAAATCTTTATCACTTACTTCACATGATTTTCGCGACATACTTTTTCCTTTTAATACTGGTCAAATGCTATATTGTACTGAAAAATATTTTTCCGCTTTTCACTTTGTTTAAGTAAATTTGAAATTAAAGGAACTGATGTGGAAAAAATATCGGTACGGTGTGAATATTTAATATCATCCCATATTTAAGGTGCGTTCCTGTAGAGACATTTTATTGAATATATGATTGATTTTACTTCGAGCTCTGATTAGCTATCTATAACACACGTTATGTTATTGTGTAGAGACATGGGCAACGATCGAGAAATAGGGTAGAAAACTTGAATTAGAGGTGATATAAGAAAGTTTAGGTGGATGTGTGGGATAATAAATGAATATCTAATAAGAAATAAATATACCGGAGGAATGTTTAAGATTGGTCCATGGCGTATGAAGATGCAGGGAAATAAGCTGAGCAGGCTTGTGAATGTGGAGAGAAGGAAAGAAAACTTCGTGGAGAGGAGAGTGCGAAGATTGGAGGTGGCTGGAGAGAGAAGTGCAGGAAGACCCAAGCTCAGATGGGGGAGATAAAATAGCCGAGGTCTCGAGCGAAAAAGGTTATATGGGAGAGACAACCCAAAACACAAAGAAATGGAAGAAAAAAACAAATGGAGGAAATGACTATCCCATTTAGGAGTGGGATAAGGCGAAGTGAAAGGAGGAGAAGAAGAAAACATTCCAGTTCATGTTCAGTAGAAAGATATGTCAGTTTTCTGAGAAGAAATTGGTTATCATCATTGTCTCTCCGCAGAATTTCTAACGTCGATTGCAAGTGGTTGAAATTGCAGTTCTTAGGAAATAAATAAAAAAGGATAAGATGAGATAAGATAAGATAGTATTTATTTTTTCCAGATATGCTGACAAAAAAATACCTTAAGTTAATGCAGAGCATTACGTATACCTGTTTTGTGGCTACCATCAGAAAACTATGCAATAATTATGATAATACGTAACAAATTCGGTAAAAATAAATGGATTTTACAAAAAAATAATTTCACAAAGAAGACGAAAAAGCAAGACAATTCGTGCTTTAGAAAAAAACATTGACGCCATGAAATAAATTAAACAGACCTTATAATTAATAAATGTATCGCAATGTCTGAATACCCTAAGAAGAAGACGAGGCAACTTAATCGGCCACATAATGGGACGTGATGGCCTGAAAAAGACAATCGTCGAGGGACAAGTGGATGGGAAGAATGGCAAAGGAAGGCCTCATGCGAGATATATGGAACAAGTGATGAAGAATGTGAAAGAGAAGAAATACGTAAATATTAATAGATCAGCCGGTAGAAGAACTCAGTTGAGAGCTGCGTAAAACCAATCTGAGTATTGATGACTCATGATGATGATGATCGAAATGTCTTAGAATCTATTAAAATACATCTAGAAGTTCCTTTTCAATTCATTTTTTATAGCGTGAAGGATACAACATATATCTATCGCAAATAGTTCCCTGAAAATTGCGGTTCAGTATGTGACTGTTCACGGAAAGAATGACTTTTGAAACCTCTAAATTCTTCTCTCTACTTCTACTTGTATGATGTAGTGAAATATAATGCCGAGGTTTACAATTAAGCTTCAGATATCTGTGGGGGGCACATTGCTATATTACTTTAAATATATGTATTACTCGAATAGCTAACTCATGACGTAGATTAGAAGTTAACCCTGAATTCAACAGGTTCTTGCACTCAGGGAAACTTAAAGTATTCCTATTTCAAATATACTGGAGTGGACGTTACTTTAGGATTACTGACGCCCTGAATAGAAAGCGTCAGGAGGATTGTAGAAGGACCTGCCAAGAACCTTAGTTTTGCCGCTTAACTTTCAGAAGCTAAATATCATTAAATTCCTATTTTCCCACAATTTTTGCCGTTAGAAAAATTCGATGTCTTCTAATTTTGATTTGATAATTCGAGGTCCAAACACCATGGATAATTCATTTCAAATTGGGCGGAGGGGATAATGAAATATGTAGTAATGACAAGGAAAAGAAACGGCGGTGTCACAAAACCCAAGTTCCCAAAGAGAGTATTTGGATAGTGCTTCGAAAAAGCTCAGAGGAACTAGATGCGTATAGTGAATTGGCATGTGAAAGAAATTGTGCGTTGAGAAATTTTTAAAATATTAAGAGGCTTCCAAGGAGAAGAAAAAAATTGTGAGAATTATAGAGATAGAATGTGTCACGTATACTGAAATGTGAGCATTATGTAAAAGTGTGGCGCTGGATTGTATTCCAAATTTTATTTCTCTACATTCATTGGAATAATTATGGTTTTTTTAGTCCTAAACGTTAATTTAATATTCGAAGGCGGAAGAAGTTCATCCTATACTCATAAATAACTAATTATATTGAGCGTTGTTGGGAATTTGGTTCACCACATTTGTAATAGAAACGGTAGGTTGCGGAGGTAACGCAGTACACACTCTAGGGTGCGTATTTTGCGGCCTAATATGATGCGTGTATGAACATTGTTTTCTCTGTGAGGTGGGTAGTTCATGGCCTAATGCGATACTTATATAGTGCCGTGCAGTATCCTCTCCGCAAAAGCCATTAATAATACGCAATTATGCCTAAATATTAGTTCACTTTTAGGTTGAGAAGATAAACGACGGGGAAATATAGTGAAAAAATGCGCGTAATAATATTACAGCAATGAAATGGTTCATGCTTTTTCCACTGTCAGCAAAGTGTCACTAAATTTTGTGTTCCTACGAAATTAATTTTCTGCCTATTGCCTCTACCAAGCAAGAGAGTGATAGTACTTTTGGGTTTTTAGGTGCTCCAACGGGTAAGGTTATACCGTACCATCTAGTGTAAGACCTTAATCCCAAGGCAAGCACAACATCCATGTCCAGGGGGATTGTGTTTGAAACAGTCGGGATTATCTGGAATAGGTAACTAAGGAGACGCGAGGTATAAACAATTATGGTTCGCGAATTTGGTTTGTTAAAACGGCTGATTACAACCTCATTTATTGTTTACACTTGCGTTTTATCTCATCTGGGGGCTCTATAGTCGAGACAGACGAGAAAAACTTAAGTGAAAACAGTTATTGAGGTTGTAATCAGTGGTTTTAACACACCAAATTTGATAACTATTTTTGTTTATACCACGTGACTCTTTGGTTACCTATTCGAGATAATCCCGACGGTTTCAAACAACCTGGCGTGGCGGTCGAACCCACGATATTTGGGTTGCCAAATCACTATGATACCAAGCAGGCAACCGCGGTCGGACCGAGGAAGAGAGATTGGAGCATTTAGGATCAAGGGGCTTCAAATGAAAGCGGATGATTTTGATGTGGGAGATGTCGGCTAAAGTGAACAAGCACAGAAAAGAGAAGTGAGCGATGTTATGTTTCTTGATTTTATGTTTTAAGATAATTTGAGGGTGGAAAAATTTGGTGAAAGGCAATAAAATTCTGAATGATTAATCGTCGGTAAGGAAAAGACCGAAATAAAAGAAATTCAGACCTATAGGATGGCACATGAATATGAAAATTAATCGCATTGGAGATTATAAAGGAGTACTGTGCTCGAAAAGGTAGTACGAAAATTCGTCGCAATGCAAGAACGTTCAGGTAGAGCTTGAACTAGAATTAAGTTTAATGACTGGGTACTAATGGGATGGAAACTACGAATAGCGATTTTTCTCTATGTATTCTACATATACATCCGCTTTTTACCCTACGAGTTGCCGCAAAGGCGTGTGAGAGAAGTTGATATCTTCAACACTCAGTAATATGACTCAAAAATATAAGAAAAATAACGAAAAAAATGGACATTGATGCTAAACATAATTCAACACCAATTTAAGCCGAATTTAGAGAAAAGACCGAAATAAAAGAAATTCAGAGCTATAGGATGGCACATGAATATGAAAATTGATCGCGTACGTCCATTTATAATTTTTTCTGGAAAGTAACGCTTTTTTCAAGATAACAAGAGTTATTTTTTTTAAATTAACGCTTGATATATATTTCTCCGGAGTTGATATCTCTAAATATGTACTCTTTGTTTCGTGATTCTCCTGCTTTAAGGCCTGTAGTACGACTTTTTCTCAGGAGCACCTATGACAGTGCGAGAAGGGCCGCCTTTTTGCAGTCTCTTTCGGGCAAACGCAATGGAGAAGCGCGAGGCGCATGACAATAACCTATTGGGCATTATGCCCAAGTTTACTCTTCGTTATGAAGAACCCATTGTGCGAGTGGAATGGTGAGGAAAGTTTGAGTTTGAGCTAATGATACCAGTTGTGAATGAGGATTGCATAGATGCGCAGAATATTAATGAATGCTTGAACTTTCGATGGAACGTATATCCCTGTTTACACCTCGTGGCGATAAAACATCACGCATACTTAGATTAGTGGTTTTCGACTGACAGAGATTGTTTTTCATGGACGACTTGTACTCTCTTTTATCACTTCTCAACTATTGTTTTATATATATATTAAACGTCAATTCGTTCCTAGTCCTTCCCTTGGTCATTTTTCGTAGTCATACAATGTCACGATTCAGGTCAAACTCCTTACTAACCTTTTCTTATTTTCTGTAGGGAGGGTTCACGTAATTTCTCTCCTGCTAGTGAAGCCTTATTCGCACTCAATTGTCCTACAAGTACCTTAGGTTATTCGTCCAACAATGCCGAACATGCTACGTAATTCTGAGCGTATTCCAGTTTTGCAAAAAATACGACAAATAACCATGTAACTGATAAGTACATCCTGCTATAGTTTCTTCCCTCGTGAGGAAATATTATCGCCTCGAAGGTTCTTAGTTAAGGACTGCGATTATGTTAGCCGAGATATCCCAGCAGCACCGGCTAGAGACTTGGGTTCACATAATGGTCTCCAGATGACACCCGATTCCCGTTTACGACCGAGGCTCCCAGCTGTTGTTATGCACGTGCTTTACGCGAGGAGGGAGGTCTGCGGGCGAAAGAATAGGAGTGAAAATAGCGGCTGGGGCGAGTGGCTGGAAAGGTTAGGAGGGAACTGACTTTTCCACCCATCCTCAAGGCTTTCAAACATCAATTCGATAAGGGGCGTCAGGGTCGGGCGGGGCAACAATACTCGTCCTTGAGAGGTGAGGGAGGAGGCGTGGCTTCGATATCCCTCGCTCCCATAGATTGCTATTTTTCCACTCTCTCTTTCTTCAGTCCCGTCACCCAAAGTTCCTCCGCCCACCCACTGTCCTCCCCTCCTCCCACGTAAGGCGCCGCCTTGGCATCTCTGGGAAACCCATATTGGAGCGGCTCATTCACTCTTCCGGTACTTCTAAATGAGATTCCTTTGCAATCTCCTCTTCCAGATCGAAATCTCATCTCGAGAAATTACTTTCTCCTCCTCGCTCCCTCCGCCCTGAGTCGCCTCCGGCTCTCGGACCCGCGCGTCCTGAATTTTCCTTCCGAACGCGTGTTCTCTTTCCCGCCGATCGAGGGCATGTACTCGCGGGGGCGGTGCCCATTCCCTCCCGCTCGTGAGAGGGAGAAACTAACTGACAGAGCATGGCGGCGCCCTTTCCCGATCGCAACCTCCGCCAGTATACATACGCCTTTGAAGGATATTGTGAGCAAATCCGACCATTACTCTAGTTAAAGGCAATTGTTGATGATAAAATGAGTGGGAATAATGAAAATATATGGCGCAATAAATAAAAGATCTAAAAGAAGAGACTAACGTAAATATGAAGATGCTAAGCAAGGGAGTATCAATCTTGAAATTGATAGTGATGTATGCATAGTGATGATGATGACACAAGATATGAATGATGATTTTAGGAAAGGCAAGGGATTTATAATGTTGAATAAATTCGTACCACTAAGAAGGAATTTGTTTTTCCCTATATGTAATTCTATGAAATTTTCTGGAAAAGAGAGTGCATGAAAAGCACTCACCTGGTGGAATTCGTGAGAAAATAGCTACCACTATAGTTTTTCACGTAAAGTTTTTAGATATTGTCTTACGCAATTACTTTTCCATTCAGTTTCGTGGTTAAGAACTTAGTGGCTGGAAACCGAGGAAAATGTGAAATTACAATTACGGCAATGAAAGTTTGGTGAATACTTATACAACACTATTATTTTTCATACCCGTAACCTTCCGGCAGGCGCGCTGTTTTCCGTCACACGAGCGGGCGCGTCGTGTACGCTTTACATGACGACTTTATGCTACTAAAAATACGGTAATTTGTTAAATAATAACAATATTAATTCTTGAATATCAAATTAATTCATTTTTAAAACAGTTCATGAACAATATAGTTACATTGGTCCATTTTTAATACGCAGGACTGGCTAGCTTGCCGAAGAGTCGTTCTGATCGCCGTCCTCATGGCACGGGAGGATATAAAAATATCAAATGTTATCATTAGTTTAAATAAAATATTATTGACAATCGATAAAAAAGCAACAGGATGGAATGCGGAAAAATATACTCAAAGACGTTGATTGTCTCCTTTACCAGAAACTGCTACTTAAAAAAATGTCTACACACCACGAAGGGTATTTATAAAATGAAGGAATAGCGTGGGTAGGTGCGTAGGTTCTGGATTGGTCTGCTAACAATAAAAGGGTTTTCCCCACCAAAAACCGGACACCGTGTGCTCCGTACAAGTACGCGCCCGCCGGAAGATTGAATATTTAATGCATTTCTATTTTATAGTCTTATACAATGAGCGTATCAGAGAAAACTAAGCGTAAAGGAGGGATGAAAGTGAGCGATTTACTGATCAATTTGCTTCTCTATCTTGTGTATAGAGTGACTTAAGTTTTTAATTCAAAGAATTCTAGCTTTAGTTTTTGCTCAAATTATTTTTTTGAATTTCGAATCAAAAGATATGATTGGAAGGGGAAATAGGAACGGAAGAGAAAAAGGTGGTGTAGAAATAACTCTGTTCTCAATTTACGGTTTCAAGGGGTCCATGGTCCAATGCTATCCGATTGGCCAAAGTTATTCCACCGCGTCCATTTTCTTCCTCTTTGGAATTTGGTGGAGTATTTCAGGCTGTAAGTCCTATCGTGGTCTTTTTCCATGATATTGTCGGCAAAGGGCGAAGGCGGATGTGGTTTCCCCACTGTGGAGTCAGTTTTCGTGTTCTTTGATATTTTCTCGTTCTCTTTACAACACGAAATTGGCCTCAGAGAAAAAAGACCAATACATGCCCGACGACATCACTTTCTTCCACCTCTCTCCCTGGTGTCGATTCCACACCCATTCCACAATAGCCCCCTTTACTCTGATCCCGTTTCCCCTTCCCATCTTCTGTCTCCTCTTTATAGGCAACCACATACCGAAATAACTCATGGACCTAAGTCATCCCACACTTACACTATTCTCCTCCCACTCGACCCTCCAACCCAAGGTACGCTCAAACCACTTCGTTTCTTTCACTCGTAGATGGCGAAAAAGTTTTATTGTAGTCGAATATATAATGTAATTTTCCCTCTTTCCTCTACCTCTTGACCTTCGACCTCAAGGCCCAACCTCCCCATCAAACCTCCCCGTGTTCTCTCTCGGCGTCACCAAAACAATTTCATTTCACCTGAATATGGCGTTATTGCCGAAGCCGGTTGTATAATCTATCTATATTTCTATACCTATATCAACAGATTAGCCTGCAAGCTACGTCGAGGATGTGTGGAAGAGGACGAGTTGTCACCAAACATGCACTAAAGTTTATTTATACTACGTACCTAAAGAGAGGTTTCCATGAATATCATGCGGGACACACACTAAAAATTCTACTGTTCAACCAATATGCAAAGAAACATCTGAGAAGTACTACAAGACATGCATTATGCATATTAGTATTTCATACGGGCATGCTTAAATCCTAAACAAATTTAATCTCATCTTTGTTTTTTCCGTTGATCCGTGTTAATCTAATGCGTGCAATACTATTTTAATTTTAAGGTAAATTTATTTTATAAAGGCATCATGGTGTGAGAAGTTGTATTGTTGTGATGCTCTCGAATTGTTTGAGAAAGTAACGTATATACTAATTTACTTGTGGTTCAATGTATGCCTCTTGTATTCTCTCTATGGTCCTGTTTACCAATGTAGTGTGGCGCCTTTAGGATTATATCAAGTTTTGAGATAAATTTGTCGGCTCTCTACTTATTTATAAGCCGTAGTCTGCCTCGCTGTCTTCTTGCCTGAAAGATCTCCTATCCCATTGTCTCTATCAGCGAATCTATTACTCGTACTACCTTGTCATTGCAATAGTTCTTGTGTGAAAGTGAAGAGTGAAAAGGGAATTTTATCTAAGTCCCATATGAATCCGTTTTACCTCAGTTCTCACACATCACTCAAGTGGGGACCGGTATGCCAATGAAAGATCTCTAGCATTTCCAAGACACGAACCCGGGTTCTTGGCATAAGAAGCTAGTTATCACTACACAATCATATCCTCATACTGCTAGTAGCTACATCAGCAGGGTTGATATTTAAAGAAATGTACCTAGGAAGAAAAACAGCTTAATGGAAAAAAAGCTTCTTATTTTATACTCCTTTCCCATGCCTTGGAGGCAAGCATTGAGAAAATGCCTAACATTATACCAATTGCTTCAGTATATTGAAGTTAATTTTCAAGCAATCGGGGAAATATCTGTGGCAATAACAATTATTTGTACGTTATTTGTTTTATGCAGTTATGCTAGATAATTGAAAAACTGCACTGATTCTTCTAATTAATTATCTTCCCTGTAATTTTTATAATATTTCTTAATGTCCCTCATTGACCCCTGATAAAACATTTGTTAAATCTCGCATAGGACAACTTCTATTTTCTATACTTTTAACAAAAACAGTGAGCCCCTGGAAGAAATGAGGTAGAAGTTGAGTAGGTGATGCCCAAAGTCATTAAAGACAACGACTTCTCAAATTTGGTAATATGGGATACCACGTAGAATGCTTGGAAGAGAAGAAAAGGAGAGTTAAGAGTAAAGAGTTTATGTACAATATGAACGAAAGTAGGACATCTACCGTATTGATAGAAGAGCTTAGGGAAAGAAAAGTTCAGAAGTTTCGAAAGGGAAGTGGTCAATGAAAACCAACTGTGAATGGTAGATGACAATAGGTCTAAAATATTTTCTAATTAATTTAACTTAAGGAGGTTCCACCGTGACACTGCGATTCAAACTCCCGTAAAAGAGCTATGTTATTTAATGAATAAATACCGATCCAGAATAACACCTATATGGAAAATCATCTATAGGGTGATAACGCATACACAATAATTGTATGAGTATGTTATTTTATAGCACGTTGTAATTGCATTATATTTTATACAAGTTCTTTTAACTCATTTTGGCTTCGGAACGTAACTGACGTGTTGTTGCCACATTTAATTTACAAAGTGAGAATACATGCTCAATCCCGCTAATACGTATTCTAAAATAGGTTAAATATTATATTACTTAGTTTTAAACTATTCCCTTGCAAATACATTTCTTTGTTTTGATTTTATTAATATTGATATTTTTGAAAATTGTTTGGCAACAATGACGCAGCTACCAACGATTAACTTTGAGTGCTAACCTTACTTCAATGGAGTTTTTAATGTGATTATGAAATCTTCGGAAAAAGCAATTTAAAATATTTTTTCACCATCAGAACTTTACTAAAATCATTTTCAGCAAAATTCTCCAAGGCATTCGCATCTAATTCCACAATGGATCTATATAAGACGACAAAGGCTAAAGTAAAAGGAATTATCCCAGGTTCTGTTTTATTTCTGCTACTGCTCTTAATAGTGCCAGGTAGAGAGCTATTTCACCGCTAGCCATTCAATGGAGAAGTCTATTCACTATACGCAGTCTGATGAGTTTATTTTTGTTAGGATAAATCTGAACCACAAATATGTCGCAAATCCAGAACAAATATTGAAAAATAAAGGAAGGTAAATATGAGGTTTCGAAGGTCGAAAATAAATTCTGAGGATTTCATTTCAGAAGCCAAACATTTTATTTTCTCTTGATGCCAGTTGAAACGCAGTAGCTTCATTCTTTTCGATTGCCATACCCGGCTTACGATCTCCTGCGCTCCGCTGTTTTGCATCCAGTGGCAGGAGGCTGGAGGAGATAAGAGTTCCTCCCGACAGGGTACCAGGCCGTAACTTAACCGCTTGCGTGGTATATTTCTCCGGTCTGGTAAAACCAGGATCCACTTGAGATTCGCTTTCATCTTCAACCTACGATCCAGTCGCACTAAATCCCTCGATCCCTTACCTTATTTCTCCACTTCACGAAATGATCGAGGTCCGCGGTTGACGGAGGGATTTATCTGAAGAAATATTTCTATTGTCTGCTTAAACTTTGGTTGCAGAAAAATCTCATGTTATTTTTGTTGTTGGAGGAGGAGATCGAAAGCTTAGGCCCCTTGCGCCATTGAAAAAAGGTGGACAATTGGGAGAATGTTGGATTAGCATTGGGAATGAACCAGGGGCCGCGGTTAACTCAGGCGATTAACTGGAAAAACATTTCAATTCTGGACTTTAACTTTGGGTGCTAACAAATCTCATCTACTTGTCGTTGATAGGGGAGGCAATCTAAAGCTTAGGCCGCTTGCGCTGATAAGGGAACATGAATAATTGGGAGAGGCATTTATTTGTTGAAGATTTCGCGGCTCATGGTGAGGCAAAAGAATTTTCTGGTTTTGCCACGTTTCATCCGATATCAGCCCGACGTTTTGTGACACCTGCTGATTTATATTTCAGGAGAGTGCTCTTAAAAAGTGACCAACAGGTTTCGATAAAACGTCGGACTGATACGGAACAAGACGCGGTAAAACCCAAAACATTTTTTGCCTTAGTTGGGAGGAGTCTGGATTATTATTGGGGATAGAGGAAGGGTTGAGGCACTTGGAGTCGGAATCAGCCTACTTTTAACGAGAGGCACTATGCGTTCAATGATTTAACGTCCAATCCGACAGATGGTGCACTGCAATTAAGAGAATCTCCATTTAGTGATGAACTCGAATTTAGCTGAAAAATCTCTAAAACTGCCGCGTTTCTAACCAAACATTCGGAACTGAAGTAATTGTCTTGGGTTTTAGGTTTTCCAACAGCAAAGGATATTCCGCACTATCTAACCGTAGTTACCACTTACTCGTGGGGCAAGCATTACATCCATTCCCCGAGCGGGAATCGAACTTAGCGAGGCCGGCGCGTTACCTTGCCACCACGATTAGCTCCGAATAGGAGGTAACTGCTCTAGTCTCCATATCAACCGACACCCTGCAAGTGTCTTCTGCTCGCTTTGACACATTCTTAAAGCTTCCTTGGAAGCACCCTACACTAGAATGACTTGCGTTTGAGTTAGCCTTGGGAACAATCATCACAGCATTTGTTAATTCATCCACTCTGTAATCCTTGTGCTAACACATTTCGTCCCACACTGTTGTTTTCCACCTTTTAATTGTTCCCAATTTTAATTTCGGTTTGTATACATCTTTTGTTATGCTTATGAAAAATAAACCCGAAGGAAAGGAAGTCTTCGTATGATATATATTTTGAAGAGGAAATGATGGGTGTAAAGTAGACAAATTATGAGTAAGCCTATATGATATATTGGCTATAGTTATGTGAAGAGATTTGTCGATTTAAAAAATCAAGCAGAAAACTGAGTCGTAAGAATATTATAATTGATGGGTAGTGATGATATCTTATTTATTCCGGAAAAATTATATCAGGCCGGATCAATTCTAAAGGTGGTACGACACCAGCTAGAGTATGTGGAGCAATATAGTTACTTGTTTAGTTTGAGAAAAAATGGTAAAATAACTTCGATGCTTGCAGGAGAATCGTCTTGGTGTAAGGGTCATTTAATTCCAGGAGATAATGTAGGAGTATGATATGGAATATGGCATGAATTGTTGGTGACACTTGGGCCTGAAGGAAAGAGAATAGGGACAGACTGTCGACTTTTGAGATGTGGGTGGAGGAGGATGCAGGGAGAGAGGCCTGAAAGATGGCAAACATGGAAGTTATGGGAATGGCAGGGGAGGACAGAGAGTTGTTGACGAAGTTGGGAGGAGGATATCGAATGATCGCATGAGTAAAAGAATAAAAATGTTGAAAGAGAATGGGTGTAGGGAAGAGGGTGCTATGTAGAACACGTTGGAGAGTAGACTGTTGGGTGAGCAGGGTAAGGGAGGTGGAACCAAAGCCTTTTGGATAAAATGATGATAGTTGGAAAATATGCGGTGAAACAAGAAAATCATGCAAAGGGTAGTTATATGGAAGTGGATATAAAAGATTTAAAGGCTTCCAAGCAAATTAAAATTCACCCTATCGATGAAACATAAATCATTGTTTTCGTTCCCCCCATCATTTCTCCCCTATACTCTGCTACTGCACCGAGAGTATTGTGCGATTATATTACCGTGTGCTGTAAAATTGTGTTCCGAGTCTCTTCTTAAATCCTTCTCTATCAACTCCTCAAGCCTCTGAAATTCCATTATGACCTCCGTCCTAGAAGCGCCTACACTTTTTACTTTTTGGTATTTGATCATCTTTTTACCTTAGAGTGAGAGACATTCCATATAGGTCTCTAAGTCACTGGTTGCATCCATTTTTTTATTATTATGTACTCATTTGTCAAATAAATAATATTTAATATATCGAGTTTGGTTTTATAAGTCATATATCACATTTCTATATGTGTTATGAATTAAATCGTAATTTCTTGTATTTACTCTTCCGCATTTTGAATTCTCTAACTCTAATCCCTCTAATCGTATGATAAGAGTTAAATTCTTTTCCTTGTAATGAGCCAATGTATTTGTGAGTTTTCCTTTCCTCATTTAGCAGCATGGTAACTTTGTTTGCATTTATTCTATTTTAAAATTTTAAACTTGTACAACATGATGTGCATTAGATAAAACTGTATGTATCTATTCTATACTCCATGAAACCATGTCTCAGATCCGTTTCAAAATACATACCGCTACAGAGTACTGAGTGGTATCATCATTGATCTATTCGATAAATTGTTTTTGTGGAAGTCTGAGATATTTCCAGATATTTTGGTGTCCTAAGGAAATGATAGTCGGACTGGAGACTTTCAACCTATTCTTCGGAGCCCACTCTATCAGAACTCTCTTCCCTATCCTGATATACCTTATTCCTCCCTTATCCCCTCTCTCGCAGGTCAAAATATACTTGTAAAATTTAGATGCATGTTTTGTGTGTGTGCTCCACTGTTACTGATTGAATCGGCTTTGGGATAGAAACATTTTAGTTAAATTAATGTCTCTTTGATTCTTTAACATACTACAATGTCGGACAAGGCTTAATGTAGCCAGATCTTTTCTCTTTGCGTGAATGTATTCTCATCTATCTATCTGTGACAGTATAATCCTTTTCATCATGTACCCGTATATCGCCATGTAACTGCTCTGACAGTTCCATCACCTTTCCTTAATGTGCGTAGCAGAGTTATTGCTCCCAAATGATCAAATTTCTTTAATGATTCCTTTAAATTCATCCTTTAATGTTCCTGCTCCTCTCTGATAAACTGTGGTAATTAACTTCTGCTCCACATTTACAGCATGCACTACCTTCAGAGCCATTTATATCAATTTTTATGATAATTATCGCAATACCCTAGAATGATACGAATGCACTCGTATTTACATTTTTACTCAATTCCAGAGTGAAAATGACTTCCATTTTTGACATCAGCTAAGAGATTCTGTATTTATTACTAATGCTAGATAAAATAATAACGATCCTAGGGCTAAAAATTCGAGAAAAATATTTAAATTAAATATTTCCAAAATCGTGAAAGGAGCAAAGACGACACAAAAATATCGCTAAGACCATAAACAGTACCTTTTCCTCTGAGAAATTCACATGTGATATACATATACCAACCAACCAACCAACTCCGTTAATTGTACGCTTCGTCAGGTCCGGTACCGCCTCTGCATTAATTCAAGCCAAGCGAAATAAGCCCCACCTAACACTTGGTGACATAAACGTCAATGCTGGCCCAAACCACCTCAGTGTGTACGTCAATGAATCGTTGTCTCAGTTAAACAGGAAGATATACGCCGCTGCTAAAAACTTGAAAACGGAAGGTAAAATTAAATATTTGTGGGTGCGAAATGGTCGAGTGTTTGTACGAGTCCGAGAAGGCGGCGAGCGCATTCAAATATCCAAGGAAGAAGACCTTTGTAACATATATTAGCATCAGGCCCCCCCGCTACTTCCAAAAGTGAAAACCAGTCTGAGTGAAATAACCGTCTCCCTTGTCAACTGTCAGTCCCTCATATGTCATATTGATGAGTTCCGGAACCACTTTACCTGTCACCCAGCTGATATAATTTGTTTGACCGAAACGTGGTTAAAGCCGAGTACTCCAGACGAAATGGTGGAACTTGACAACTATCATCTTCTCCGCCACGATAGAGTTGGCAAAGTTGGTGGCGGAGTCGGCGCCTTCATACATCATCGCCTGCACTCAAAGGTCCTGGCAACCTCGCCGCCGATCTATGAGGCCCGGCCTGAATTCCTGGTAATTGAAATAACGGGGGGAAACCTGTCGAAACTGTTATTGTTTATTGTTTATCGACCACCTAAAGTGGGGCATTTATCTGACATTGAAAATGCTTACTTGAAGTTTTGTCCCACCTATAAAAATGTAATCATTGTTGGGGACTTCAATGCTGATTTGCTTCGTGATGGTTATTATAGTACATTTCTGAGAAACTTCATTTATTGTAATGACTTGTACTTGATCCCATTGAATGCAACCCATCATACCGAAAACTGTCATACGCTTCTTGACCTATGTATAGTTGATTCCCAAGACAAAGTCTCATCCTACTGTCAGTCACCTGTCACGTTTCTCTCGGCCCACGACAAAATTGCTGTAACGTATAAATTTCATACTGTCATTTCTCAGTCACCTGCTATTACTTTTAGACAAGCCAGGAACATGGATGTAGAAAGATTTCAGACAAAATTGACCGAGGTTGATTGGGAAAAGCTGTTTACTTCTCCTAATGTTGACGAAAAAGTCAATTTTTTCAACTCCAATTTTATTAGCTGTCTTGACAGCTTTGCCCCAAAACGTTCACTAATACCTAAACGACCCTCAGCTCCGTGGATAACGCAGGAAATAAAACGAGAAATTAAAGAAAGAGACAGATTGAGACGCGCTTTCATCCGGACGCAAAACCCAACTCTCTACAAAATATTCATAAAACAGCGTAATTTTGTCAAAGGCTTAATAACGAAAACTAAGAGAGGGTACTACATGACTACCTTTTCACAACTTACAAATTCAAAAGAAATATGGAGAGAACTGAAATACCTTGGCCTCATCAGACAGCCAGATAAATTTTCATTAAGTGGTTTTTCCTTGAACGAACTGAATGAATGCTTCTCCTCGAGTGGTATTTCCCCTTCCAGCAACACCGGTGCTGCCATTTTCAATATTTCGTCTGTGGATGCCGTTGTTCCGTTCGACGACAAAAATTTTTACTTTCATCACATCACACCTGAAATGTTGCAGAAAGCTCTATTCTCCTCTAGATCCAACTCGGTTGGTGTAGACGATATCTCGATAAAATTTCTAAAAGCATCATCATCAACTGTGCTCCCTGCTCTGCTCAATATCTTTAACTCCTCTTTAATGACTGGCATATTTCCGTCTGACTGGAAGTCCTCCCTAATTCGACCTATCAAAAAAGTTAAAAATCCCTCGTCACCGGCGGACTATCGCCCCATTTCCTTACTTTGCGCCGCCTCAAAATGCCTTGAGAAAATTGTCCACGAACAGATTGTGGAGTACCTCAATGTAAACAAACTGTTTGACCCATTCCAATCTGGTTTTCGTAAGAACTTTTCAACGCAGTCCACTCTCATTAAAGTCACAGACGACATAAGATACGCCATGGACAAAAAACTGTTAACTATCCTGGTACTATTTGATTTTAGCAAAGCATTTGACCGCGTAAATCATGCACTATTACTTCAAAAAATGAAAAATCTGAATTTTTCCTGTTCCTCCCTAAATTGGTTCTTTTCGTACTTACATGGGCGACGGCAGTCAGTGAAAGACTCTCTTGGAAACCAGTCAAAATGGCTTCCTATTTCATGTGGTGTACCACAAGGGTCGGTGCTTGGTCCACTATTGTTTTCATTATATGTTCGCGATCTCCCAAACTGTATTTCAAACTGTAAATATATGATGTACGCTGACGATCTACAAATCTATTGCCATTGTTACCCAAAAGACCTCATGGAAACGATAAATAAGGTGAATGATGACGTCTCTGCCATCAGTCTATGGGCCCAGGAAAATTATCTGGTATTAAACAGTAACAAAACAAAAGCTATGATCGTAGGCAATCCCAGGGTCATTGCTAAACTCAACCTTGTAACGCTGCCCACGATAAATGTGCAAAATACCAGTGTTCCCTACTCCAACAGTGTAAAAAATTTAGGTGTTACGATAACACATAACTTGTCATGGAAGGAACACATAATGAGTGTAGCCAATAGGGTTAATGCAATCCTTCATCAGCTGAAATTACACAAAACCCTGCTGCCCACCTATATTAGGACACGGCTGATTTCCTCCCTTATTTTTCCACATTTCGATTACTGCAACTTGGTATTTCATGATTTAACGGAGGAACTCAATATCAAGCTCCAACGTCTCCTAAATTCTTGTGTCAGGTACGTCTTCGATCTGCGGAGGGACGATCATATTTCTCCCTACCTCGATAAGCTCTCTTGGCTTGATCTAAAAACAAGGCGCAAATTCATGATGGCCTGTTTCATGTACTCCCTCTTTAAACACAATGAACCCCATTATTTAGTTGAATTTTATCCAATTAAGGTAAAGTCCCTTAATGTAGTAACTAGGATGGATCCTAATTACCTTTATGGGCCCCAAATTAGATCCACGACTTATCAAAATTCGGTCACAGTTGTAGGATCGCATATATGGAACAACCTCCCTAATAATATCAAAGACTCTCCATCCCTGAACATATTCAAGAGGAAACTCTTAAAACTACTGAAAGAAAAATCCCTTACTTTGTAATACCCAAAGGAAAATCTCTTGTTTTGTTTTGTTCTATCTACCAAGTGATGTTCTTTATTTTGAGTAATCAATTTTATTGTATTTAGCTAATGTTTATTATTACTGCCTATGTTGTCTTTCTCTCGCTGACCAAAAAAAAAAAAACAAAATTGTAATACCTCAAACTTGAGTCACTTAATACTCAATGTTTTTTTTTTTTGTAATATTCTATCGAACCCTTAGTTTTTTTGTTATAATATCACACTGTGAGCTCTATTGTAACATTTTTTATTCACCACTGTTCATAGGGGATGTAAATCCTGGAATATAATAAACGTTATTATTATTATTATTATTATATATATACGGGGGTTAGGGTTGGTGCGGTAGTTGTAGTACTGACTTTTCACCTCTAGGAGTTGAAATCCTGGTGATGGAAAAGATTTTTCAATTGTGCACTGGTCCCTAGTTGAATGCTGTGTGGTGAGAACTTCAAGTTCAGTACTCCGTCCGTCGAATAGCATGTAAAACCGCAGACCCCTCAGCGCCTTTCGTTATGGTCAGGCTTTTGTTATGGTTATAGTGATTGATGCTTTAATTTTCATGAAATTCTTCAAGCAATGAATTCCACTGACGATTATTTTGTGTTCCCATTCTGTAAAGAGTAGAATAATCCCTTCGGAGAGGGATATCCTCGTCATATCCAAATTTCCGGCATCAGACGTCGTTTATTGCTTTCCGTTGGCGATTTCTGCGGTTGTGTTGGATACATTTCTGCTTGAAAGTAGACGGACTTCAACTTCACTAATAGCTCGAACTTGGATCGATTGTGTTCGAAACCTGAACTTGCATCGCAGTTGCTGTTTACAAGTGCGAGTGGGTTTTGGCAGTTGACTATCACAACAGTCGACTGCTACGTGTAAACGCACCTTTAGCAAAGTTGAAGTGCGTCTACTTTCCAGCGGAAATGTAGCCAGCACTATCGCAACAATCGCCAAGAAAAAACGGTATACGACGTCTGATACCGGGAATAAGGATATGAGAATAAGGATATGAGAATAAGGATATGAGAACAAGGATATTCATCACCGAAATAAAGACTCTACTCTTTACAGAATGGGAATACAAAATAAATTTCAATGGAATTTATGGCTTGAAGAATTTCATGAAAATTTAAGCATCTACTACTGACATCAAACGCTTTTTCTTTTTTACGACAAAGCCTAACTAGCGGCACTAGGCCGCGTAGAGCGTGGTACAGACGCATTATAGCAGTAGCGATATATGGCCCATCTCACGGTTGCCATATAAGTACACTGCTAAGTGTAAAGAACCTTTACAGCTTCCAGAGAAATAAAATCCTAACTATTTTGCTTATAATCGGCGATATCGTATTTATCACGCTACATCCGTACATATCGCACTAATTCCGAGGGAAATTGTCACTAGCGGGACATTGAAATCAAAGAAGAGGATTTTATGTCGGAAGAAGATATAATTGAATTCATAGGAACCCAAAGACTTTCGTTATTTTTATCGTTCTTAAATTATTTAATTTGTTGTTTGTTATTTTTATCGTAGCGTAGAATATGTAAATAAGTTTGGAAGTTTATTGATTTTGAATGCTGATGCTATGCGAGGGTGGAGATCCTTCCTGCCCTAGTAGAAACAGGACAAGAAATAAAGTGCGAAGTGATAAGAGACATTTGATTTAATCATGGCTTGACTTGGATCAGTTTCATCGCTTGACGCGTCGCAAGAGTGGAAGTACCGTGCAACCAGCGCACTGTGGGCTGAAATCGAATAAAATAGGGCAAAAATGATTTTTTCACTTTTTATTTCGGTAAAAACAATGATATATTCTAAATTTTCAATAATCATTTTACAAAATACTGAAAGAATTTTATTTATAAGTGCTTTTTGATTAGACTAGCAGGCGTCTGTGAAGTTCGTGAAAAAAGATCGCAAATTTATTTTACCTTTTCTTGTGAAAACTGACGGAATAATTTTGTAACTGCTTCCTTTTAAATCAAGTTACGTAATTCTCAAGCATATCAACATAAAAATGTGTATTTTTTTTGCATCAGCTATAGTGAAAACTTTGATTTTTTATATTAAACAAACTTTATTAAACAATAAAAATATGCATTTTTTCACGTATTTTTACCATAAATTAGAAAAAAAACTTTATGTTAGCGGTCTTTAGCGATAAAATTTTTTGTACCATATCATAAAGTAAAATGTCAACTTTAATATTCAAAAGAAAAATCCAGCCCCAATCTGCCCACCCACCACTCCGATCAAGTTATATACGCAGAGGTCCAACCTCGCGACGCGGAGCTGAGATGCGGAAATCCGTTCAGAATTTGTTACAGTTTTGGATTCTTCAACAAAAATGAGACAACATTCGTGTTTTCCATACAAGTATATATTATGCACCCTAGGTTAGCCTTATTGTTCCATTTTTTCAAAAAGCACATTACGATTTTATTTAGAAAGATAACATTTGCAAGGTTCAACGCGTGCGCCGGCAAGTCGGAAGCTTGTCTCATGAAGCGGGCGGCTGCGAGGGAATATTTTCTTCCAAAATTCTGACTTCAATCCTCCCGCCATCCTCCCCAACGCCGCATCTATAGAGTCTGCAATAGGCCTCCTTTCCTCTCACACCCAACAAAAGCTTTTACATGCTAAAAACAAACTCAAAATCCTCCCCCTCATTACATCTTCATTGCCCACACACATCAGACAACTCATACACGACAAAAACAAAATACGGTACCTTTACCAAAATACACGAAACAACATCCACAAAACCCAATACAACAGTATCACAAACTTAGTTAAGACCGAAATTAAGTCCTTCCGACAAAACGCCTGGAACAATAAAATGTCCTCCCTTACAGTTACAGACAACTCACTCTGGAAAATGACCAGGCAATTACGCAACCCTGTTAAAGCAACCCCTCCCCTAATTATACACAATCACACCCTCAACACCGACGCCGAACGCGGGGAAGCTTTCTCCAATAGGATGCGTTCGGCGTTCGCCCGACAGCCTGAACACGACGACTCAGACTCAGACGACGAAGACTGCACTGTCCTTAACGACGCAAATTCCCTCCTCCTTACCCCGACGCATGAACCTTCCCTCTGCACCCTCGCAGAGGTGAACGGTATCATTAAAAACCTACCGAACAAATGTTCTACAGGGACCGACCAGATACCCCCGAAGCCTATAAAACTCTTCCCAGACGCCATTAAACTCTACCTAGTGGACTTATTCAACGCCTGTTTCCTCACAGCCTCCTTCCCAGACAAATGGAAAACCTCCATCATAGTCATGATCCCCAAACCACGGAAATCCCACTCCGACGTTAACAACTACCGACCCATCTCATTGACGTGCACCCTTTCCAAAATTTACGAAAGACATCCTCAACAGACTCAAAAAAATCCCGATGCGACTGTTCCGAAAGGAACAATTTGGTTTTGCCGCAGGTACCTCCACCGTCCATCAAATCAACCGCCTTACAGAATACATTACCTCAGGCTTTAACCAGAAAGAAAGTCACTTCTGCAGTCTTTCTCGACATTAGCCAGGCCTTTGACAAGGTCTGGCACAACGGCCTCATCCACAAACTCCTCAAACTCCCTATTCCTCTCACCCTTATCAAAATAATTCAATCCTTCCTTCACAACCGCCAGTTTATCATGAAACACAATAGCTTCCTTTCCGATACCTTCCCTGTCCACACTGGTGTCCCACAAGGAGCAGTCCTCAGTCCCACCCTTTTCAATATTTTCATCGATGACTTTCCTACCACACCCATCACGGAACTATACCTATACGCTGACGACGCCACCATTGCCACCAGTAGCTGGTGACCAGACAAGAACGCCGCCGCCCTTCAGCATCACCTTGACCTTATTGAAGACTGGTTAGACTCTTGGCGACTGACCATGAATACGAGCAAATGCGCCAAGGTTTGCTTTACATTCAGACAAGTTAAAAGAGACAATTTTCCCCTGACTATGTATAACAAATTCATCCCACAAACGATGACTGCCACCTTCCTAGGTGTGACACTCGACGAAAAACTAACGTTCTCCAACCATATCGACGGCACCCTAAATTTTTCCAAAACCATCAGATACTCCATCAACGACCTTATTTCCTCCCTCTGGTCCCCCAACTTACCCACAGGAAGATTCCCATACCCTAAAGATCGTTTACCCCCATCAAAACCCAACATCAAATTGAAAACCAAAATCCCAAAGTTCCCATCAAAACAATCCCACTGTCCGACTCTTCACCTTCCCTTCAAACCCTTTCCCTCCTCCACCCCGGTAGAACCAGCAACACCCACAATAGAAGCTGAACCTACATCAACAACATCTGAAGATGCCCCACATCCTCATCAAGATCCGGACTCACCATCATCATTAAACCGTCTCTCAGCTCCCATACCCTCCACACCTACTACTCTTCACCCTGGCTGCGGCAGAGGCTCAGCAAACCTTAAGCTGCTCCTTCCTCTTTTCCCAGACTAAAATCCCTTCATTGAAACTCAAACCTCGTACCACCCTTCCAACCATAATGATTCTTAACAACCCTGCAGCAGCAATTACCAATCCAAAACTCCACCTTCAACAAAATAACCTCTCCCAACAAAGCTAATTATTTGGTCATCCTTTCCCCAACAAAATAATCTCTCTTTCCCAAATTCATCTCTAAAACGCACTACCCTAAATATTCCTTAACCCACATCCCTAATAAAATAACCCTGCACCCCTAATTATATCCTAACCAAAATTACCAACCCCGACTAGAAAGGAAGAAATTCCAGAATGGCGACATAGGTTTACTATCAAATACTGGATACTGGAATATTTTCTCATTTTTGGAAAACCCAAGTTTTACCACTATGCACTCACATGTTTTACTTCTCACACATTCCTGAACCTTCTACCATCAGCCACTCAAACCTTCGAAAAAGGAAAGGGTACAGCAGTGCCGCGGTCACTACCCGGCCGACCGCGATAATCCCCTTTGTGCTCCTTAGCCCTACCTTAGTCTTCTAATTTTTTTATAGCGTTCGAGAGTTTTAATTCCTATACGGCCGAGTGTCGGTAAATATGGCATTCGATGCTTTGTTGTTCGTTTGTGGAAATGCCGCTTATTGCTTATTGCCTCGTCCCTGAAAAGGTGTTTTTGCACTTTTGAGGATCGCTTCTGTTGGACACGTGTACGGTCGAATTCTACGAAGTATTTACCATGGGTTTTTCTACGAATGCTTGTTTCCAATTGGTTGAAAAAATGCTCTTTTTCACGATTTTACTGAGCAAATTAGTCAGATTTTTGTCGTGAGTGCGAAAAGATCTCAGTGCTTGTGCCACGGAAGCCAAAAACCATGAGTTCTCTTAAGTTCAATTTCCCCAGAGCATGAAATTTCAACGTAGAGGCCGAACTAGAGTTTACTACGGATAGATAAAAAGGAAAGTTTCCCTGGACAAATGTCTCGGTGATTATGTGTGTATTACGTAGGGAATTTTATTCTGATTTTGATTTGTTTATCCGGTGATTCAGATTATAAACATTCCGCATTAGAAAGAAATGGACCCAACGAAAGTGACCCGAAAACAAATGCATGGCGTGATTTTCAATGGAAGTGAAAATTAACGAGGAACTTATTGCAAGGTTTGCCACAATTTTGAAGGCATTAATTCTGGGCTTGAAATACATTACGGTACTTACAGCGATTACTGCTCTAAGACCGCTACCCTATATGTGAAATTGTATCCGTGGTATTTCATGCCGCCCACGGAGCCCAAGGTGCTATTTCGTGGAGCATCAATTGCAATGGTAGCAGTGCTTCCCCTTGGCCATGTGTCGGAGGAAGCTTTGGAATATCGGCATAAAGATATTAGAAAGTACCGAGCTCGCCATGCAAGAAAATTTTATCGTTTGGCTGAAATGGAGGATCTTTTCTGAAGGGTTCTCCTAACTTCGGATCCCCTAATATCTGGAAGTTTTATTTGAAAAAATGTAAAAATAAATGTTTCGAAAGAAACACAGGAATTGCTTGTGATGGAGGAGCCAACTTTGAATGAGGACAGTGATGATTTGGAATCCGATGAAAACTTATAATGAATTAATTTTTCGGGTGATATCACTTGTAATAAATAATTTTAAGTGTTTTATTTTTTATACTATCTGTTTCAAGATTTAAAATATATATGAAGTAGTTTCTTGCGTATGTAACCACAGGGTAATCAACGACCCTGATGCCTCCTGTTAATTAACAATTTCATTAATATTGTTTATGAAACTCATTTTATGTATTTGATATGAAATATTTTGTTAAAAAAATTAAAATATATTTGAAATGGCTTACTGTTCATTAAAAACTATTTATTAAAATAAAATAATCCATCTATACTGCCGCGGTACGGCTAGTCGATTTTTGATTTTTTTCAGTCTTCACTAATTTGTTTAAAAAAGGTCCCGGATCTTTTTTTTGCAAAATGTTATAATATTCACGTTAAGAAGCCTAAACAAAGTAGTTGGGAAGATGTAGTCGTTCTATCTATAAAAATAGGGATGATATGATTTTTGCCCAGATTTCGATTTCATCCCACAGTGCAGCGCGAGCCAAGGAAGGTACCGATTTATATCGATTTAGGAATATTATCGCTATTACCATGAAAGCCTGTACATTGTGTACATGTGTACATTGGCCATTAGGTGCCTGTCACCGAACCGGAATAACCATTACCATTCTAATTTCAACGCAACTTATATCAAGAAAAAGAACATAGTAGAATGAAATGCTGCTACAGGTATCCCTCGCCAACCGCAGTTTTTTATCCCGCGGCCCTTGGTTATAGGCGGTCAGCGGTTTGGGCTCTGATTTTCTCAACCGCGGCATTTCCCTTGCGTATGAGCGGTTTTGACCAATCTAATGCCTTTTTTTATATTCACAAATATCACTAATGATTTATACACAGATACGCGCACGAGTGCTAAAATGTATATATTATGGAATGAACTTTGCCTTGAAAAAAATCATGTGACTCGATCGGGAATCGAACCCGGATCTCCCAGTTTCCGATTAGTAACACCTAGAAGCCATCTTCCTTCAAGGCGAATTTCTATCCAATCGAGTGAATTAAATGCATACGTGATTACATACATTAATAATAATTAATACATTAATCCAAAAATAGTTCGTAAATCTTAAATGAATTTTGGTGGAATATGACACCTAATCCTTGATTTACTGTGTACTTCGTTATTTATCAACCGCGGTTTTGTCAACCGTGAGGTTTTTCAGGAACGTAACCCCCGCGGTTGACGAGGGATAACTGTATTTCATTGGGACGAGACTTTCCCTAATACTGAGTCGGATCGGTCGAATTCGTCGAGTCAGGAGAAGTCGGAAATACGGGCACATTTTTCAAGCGTGTCCCGTATTGGCAAGGAAGCCGAGGAGTGCTCCGCTTGTTGTGCTCGGGCAAGAGTGTGCCAGAGTCGCGAGCGGGGGCGGAAGGGGGCGCATATCATCTTCCTCGCCCCGGGCGGCGCCCCCCTCCTCCTCTCTCCCCACTTTCCTACGTTTCAGAGAAAGAGAGAGTGAGAGAGTGTCAGCGGGGAGCCGGGGGGTACGCGCGCTAGTGGATCGCCTTGAGGAGGGGGGGGGGGCGAGGAAGGAAGTCCCCTGTCACTTGTTTTCCTGGCGACATCTTCATGTGCGCGCCCCTTAGTTTTGGGGAGGTGAAGGTGGAGAGGAATAAGGAGGGTCTGCCTCGCTCAGGATCCCCGGAGATCCATCTTGGAACACGGGGCTGTCATTTTGACTAATGAAATGATAATACATGCATTTCTTGTTTTGTTTTAGACCAAAAGTTTGATTTTAACAAATATACGGACGAATTTCCGTGTTTTCAACTTTGGAGCGCACCCATTCCGATGATAGTATTACCTTTTTCCTTACTAAATAATTTTTATATCGTTCATATATCGGAAAAGTCTCATCTACACTCTTAGGATACGGAACGGGATGGCGACTTAAGTACTCATCTCATTAAAACGGGGATTAAATAGGTTCGCGTTACATTTATTGGCATTATTAAACGTTCTCCGTAATTGGATAGCTCCACGTATCCCTTATTGCCACAACAATCGCATTGACCTTAGGTATACACAACCTAAGTGAAGATATTCATGAATGTGGAGAAATATGGAAAAGTGGGTTCTAAATAACTCTGGGCTCTGATTGGTGATATTTTTGCAGTTGCTAATCTCATAAAATTCGCATTCCTCTACCTGTGCACCTTTGATATCACTCTTTACATTTACTTTCAAAAACCCAAAACGCTACAAATAAACCCGCACTTTGCATTTTAAATTATTACTACATTAATTTATGATTTTTGGAATTTGGAGCCATACATGCTATGTAAGAACTCACCAGGGTGATATTTTAAATAAGATGAATACTTTAAGCCATGAGCAGCTTCAGTAGTAAATCAATTCCACGAAGTACTGTTTCTATGCATTATTTATCATATTAATTTTCTCAAGCAGATATTAGGCATGCTGAATCAGCAACGGAAAATATATACTATCTCGAATCGGCTGGTAGTGGACCATAATTCCTGATTCTTTTATTGATGGTGATCTGACGCTTGGTGCTTTCCCTAAAATGTGATGTCATCTTTCGGGAGTGTTTTTAAGATTCATAGCAACGCGCCAGTTGGGTGAAAGGTACTCATTTTTATCAGACTATGGAATAGAACATAAAATATAAGTATTGATGCATGGTGAGGAAGTGGCAGTGATTACCAAAGAGAAAGTGGAAGGCTATAATTTAATTAGTACATGTAAGGAAATGCTGAATTGTACGTGAAATTTTGTCGGAAGTCTATCATCAGTCCACTCTTGTGGATATGCTATCATGCATGCTTTAGGAATCATCATTTATCTAAAAAAGTAGTTATAAAAATTTCTGACTTATTAACTAGTCTTCATATTACTTTGTATGTCCTAACGATTAAGTTACGAGTGTCTCATGATTGGTAAGATATCTAACATTTTACTCAAAGCAGAAGCATGATACGTATCATCTGTATTTTAGTAGTATATGCATGGACTAGGATTTTTGCAGGCCTGCATGTAAGTAGGCGTACATTTAATTCTCTCTTGATTTAAAATGCATGCCTGGTGATGGTTCCCTCCTGCCACACACCATTGCTGAAACTTGCAGGATATTATGTAGGGTAAAATTGATAAGAGAGCGATGTATAGGAATGAAGCATTAATAATTACTAATGCGTAATACGAGCATTATGAGCTCGTATTTCATAAGTAGTACATACTATTGAATTTGTAGTCTACTTCCATGTTGACCATAGGGTTGTGGTTCGAGTATCATATTGAAAATTCCGAAGTTCCATCGATATACGTTGTTTTCATGAGATGTGGTATTTCATATATCTCGTTTTATAATACAATAATAATAATAATATAATTTATTGTTCACAGATTTACATCTGATATGAAAAAATTTTCATGCTTCACATATGAACTCAAAATACATTTTAATTTTGTGCACAAAGCACCAATTTAAGAAAAAATATTACAATTTAGTAAACAACAAAAGAAGAGGATAGTGATACAGATTCAATACACCGATACATCAGCAGCATCGAAGTTATCAATTTTTGTTGCTCGATAGAGTGTACTTGAAAGCCAAGGCCATCGGTCGGGAGGAACAAGCGACAACGCATCGGAATTCGCCCTTTCAGCTTACCGTCAACATCTGCCATCGCCAATCTCCAGGGTAGACGCCCCCGCTTCAAATCCTTCTGCGAAGTCGGCTTGTCGAACGAGACTTGAGCCACCCCTAATTCTGAGATTCTTAGAAGGCGCCTTCAATGCCGCTGAGTGGTGCCCTGCTGTTCACGAAGAAACGCCCCCGCTGGGTATTGACTTTGAAACAGAGACTCCCCGGGGTGATAAGGGAAGTATACCATTGACCCGCTAGCGTACTACTCTGTGGTCTTTTTTCATCACCGTCCTAGATCTCAGCTCCTTCCATTATCCCTTCCCACCGTCTCTCTCCCACCGTCGCCACTCTGACGATGGATGAATTATGTACTATCGTATATTCATCCATAGGTCTGACCGCACAGGGCAAAACCGTTATACGTTTTGGATGTAGTACTGGAAGGTTTCCATAGATGACGAGGGAAGAATTTTTCGCGTTACATAACAAAATATAAAAATCGCTTCCATTGCTTGAGTGAATCAAAAATTTCTTGTCACAGGAGGGATTCCTTTGTTGTTTCATAAGAAAACAGATAATCCAACGCTGCAAGGAGCCAACAGAGTAGACTACAGGACACATCTCGATTGTGTCGCTTAAGTCGATGAGAAAAAGAAAAGAGATGTAAGCCATATATATCGTTTGTAACATAACGTGAATAATTCTTACCATGCCATCTATGAAAACCTTCCAGTACTACACCCAAAACGTAAAACAGTTTTGCTCTATTCGGTCAGCCCTCTTCTATATATATATTATGCTTACTCTATGATACTATATGCACACACCTCGCCCGGGTGGTAAAAGTAAACTTCAAACCATATGTTCGCATGTAGCACCCTTTAATTTAAATGTCAATGGGTATATTGTTTATATCAAGAGTTATCCAAGTTAATTTTAAACTTTAGAAAGTATTAAATAGTCCCGTTTCTTTCGAAAAATTTATAACGTGTTCTATCGTATCCTGTCTTTTAGATAGGTCCTAAAAATTCTGGTGTGCCCTCATTCATACCGAGTTTTACTCGCCTCGCTCGGTACTTATCGCATTCGCTGAGGTGGTACTTTAAATTAATGCCGGATGAATCTTCTTCCGAGAGAGGAGTGAATGCGTTCAGGCACAATTCTTCATCCTAACGTATGCAATTAGGCTTTAGAGGGCATTAACTTCTATGGTTAATCCACACCGTTTAACACAACAATCAACACAGCATCCATGCCCGAAGCGGGCTTCGAACTCGCGGCCTTGAAGTTGTCAGTCAGGGTCGTTGTAAACATGGCTTCCCTGGCCGTAACTCAGGAATGCCATGGCTACTTCTTCCTTATGCTTGCTACAGGCGAAAGTGGGCCAAGCCATCGGGATTTATTGACCGTATATTTTTTATTATCAACAGAGATCCACAATTCCCTCCACTGATCTAGAATGGCATGGCATAGCTATATCCTGGGGTATAACTCATTGGTGGAGCGTTCGAATTCATAAATCCCTCGGAGAGCGCGGATCCCAGAGGAGAAATGATTCGCCCATTCGCGGCAATGCTGACGGTGAAAAAAAGGGAGCTGGGTTGTGGTTAAGGAGTGTCTAAAACCCTAGGGTAATAGTCTGAGCACGGAATGGCATCATGTTCGCCAAAGGAGCGCTTTCGAATGTTTCCGAAAGTTGCGGAAGTTTCTTTTGTTGGCAACGCGGCTCGAGTTTCGGATTTCGGGGGTGCGGGGTTGGGTGGGCGGTGGAATAATGCCAGCAGTCCTGGATTGGGAGGTGGTGTCGCGCGGGACCTCCACACCCACCCTTCCCACTCCACGTCAGGCCGCACCCCACCCTCCCGAATCTTCCCCTCTCGTCCCCGGGGGCCTTGCGATGCACAGTTCCTGATATCGGATCTCGATACAAAAAATATTTGCCCATAATTATCGGATGAATTCAGCAACATCGGTGCCACTGGAAGATTCGTGTTGATGTGGTGGCTACGGTGTTGGCTTACCATCGCGAGATACTGTGTTCGAATCCCGGAAAATGAAGTTATTTCTGGGGTAAACCGATCCCTAGTTCAGTGCAATGTGGAGAATTTCTGAGTGTAGTACTTCGTCCGTCGGATAGGACGTTGAACCTTGCATCGTCAAGGTATGGGACGAAAGGTCTTTCTCTTTTTACTTTTGTTAAGAACAGGCTAATGCCGACTCGGGGTATCTCTCAACTCCATTTCCTGCATTATCTTCACTCGTTTAGCTGTAATGACAGAAATCACTGTAATTAACGGTCTTGGAGTGACAACGGCAATATTGGTGATCTAGGGTAGTAGTAACAAGCTTTATTGTTAATGTTGCTCGAATCGAATCGCATTGGCATCATGCAAGCTCTTTAAGGGGGAAATTTTGGAGCATCGGAAGTTTTAGTCGTAAAACCTGAGAGATACCTCTTGAGTATCCCCGCATAGAATGTAAATGTTACCATTTTTTTGTTTTTACCTGTTCTTGAGAAGTTATAAGTGAATTCTCTCCGTGATTTTGGGAACTTCTCTCTACTCTGGGCTTATTTACGACAAGACTTTCCCCTAACCGTGCAGGAGACCTGGAAGGGCCTTACTCAAAAAGACTTCGACATTGTCGGATCTTAACGATGACGACTTTTGACAAAATTGCTTGTTAAATCTCTTATAATTATGGTTCTTTTTGAATGTATGTAACTATGGAGTAAATAAATATTATTATTATATTATAATTATTATTGCTGCATTGCAAATTTGGTTTTCTCGAAGCTTTGACGTTACAGTCTCTACACCTATGCGACGAAAGTGTTTCCTGAATAAGTCGCAAGGTCGGATTGGATTGCTGAGGCCGAGACTTTGAGGAAGTCCATTGGATAAAACTGAGAATTACTTAAGCCTTCTACTGAGAATAATATATTAATTACGAAGTACGAGTATCTGAAGATGGTACAGTGTAGTGAAACATGTTGTACCTAATATATTTGCAATAAATATATATTATTATCATTGGAAAGCTTAAGTAATTCTCAATTTTATCCAATAGCAAGGTCGATTGCGGTGTGATCGGAATTTATATCAAAGATGGGTCTCGTCATATTGACTGCAGTATTCCTTGCATGTCGGATGAAAAGTGGAATTTGCACTGTTTTTCATGAATGATATTCATAGTAACCCGTCGATATGTAGGTAGTGTAGGTAAACGTAAGAGCATGTACGCAGTACGTTTGGTGTCACGTTACCCCTCCCACACACCATCAAGATGGCAAGCAGGTAGTCAGTAGATGTAGTATTCGTGCAGAAAATATCGATTGTTGCCATGTCAAAAATTATTATGAACTGAAACTTCACTCTGTGCTATGGTCGGTTAAGCTGGCGTTTGGTAACTATAAGATCACGGGTTCAAATCCCACCTTGGACATGAGTGTATTGTTTCTCTTGGGATTGATTATGAGAGAGACCAAGTGAGAGTCATTGAATTTTCGGCCTAACATTTAATCTCTCTTAAATTGTCGCTTCTGCCTAATCTAACGATGAGGTGTGTGGATGCACATTTGCCTGAAGTGCCAGCTTCGTACTCGTGTGATTTGAATTTTTAAGTAGTTTCAAATTTGCTAGCTAAGTGGTCGCGTTTGTTCATTCTGACATTCCTCTTTATATCTAATAGGATCTGATCGGATAATCTAATCGGAATAGTGGATATGTCGTCACATCACTCAGGCCAGCCATTTCGTCGTACGCTGAGTATGGGGTGAGGGAGGATTTGGTCCTTCGCTGACGCCTCACCCCCGTGGAACGAAACCGCAGATCGTTGACCGAGAGCGGAGTGAACGAGGCGGAAGTCACGAGCCAAGCCCTCGGGAGTCCACTGTCACTCTCGGTGGTCTTCCTCGATTAATCGATTGATTTCGGAGCGCGTGTGTATTCGTGCAATCTCCCTCGAGAGTATGGGTCCCTCACCCCTCCCCTCTCACCCCTCATTCTATAACCCCAACCCTCCCACTCCCCTCCACCCCCTTGCGCCGAAATCCGACGCAAAAACAACACCCCTCCGCCCTCAACAAAACCCCCCCTCCAACCCTCCTTCGTCGCCTTTAATGTCTCGAGATACGGACGATAATCCTCCCTCCGTGCCCTTTGTTTCTTTCACAGATGATTCAGTCGTATTCGCTGATAACGACTTATTTCAGTATCAAAGACCTGCATTCGGAACGCTAGTGTATCGCGCGAATGGAAGCTTATCCTCGATCCGAGGACAGAGAGGAGCTGCGAATTAGGCGAAGTGAATGAGAACCATAAGGAAGAGACGTTACGGATAGGGAAAAAAGCAAACAAACAACGAAACCGAAAGAATGCAGTGGCTACGTATGTCTACGAAGAACAGGCACTGATTTCTGAGATGAGGGTTTGTTTGAAGGTCCCTTAGAAATAGTTTCTCATATTCTATTTACATCTTTTGTGTAAACACTGCAGTATATACATATATGGTTGATGTTTACACTCATCGATGCCTATACTAGCCTAGTGTTCACCAATGAGAAGTGGGCTCAGATTTTTCTCCCGCATAGTTATGGAAATTCATTTAACAAAAATATATTCCAACCCTTTAGTTTCCAGGGGATGATGCCTAGGCTCTGAAACTGAGTGGGTGCCTAGTAAATCATTGAATAGAATTTGAAAGGGCTGGATTATTTTCTTATAATGAGAAATCGATTTTTAATTTACTTTTTGCCTTGGAAGTATTGTCCTAGATGTACGGTTGGTGTATGATTGTATGATAACTACGGTCATCCTTTGCTTACTTGGAGTGGTGCCAGTGTGCTGGGAGCGGTATAACATCTTGTCGTCGCACCCCTCGCAACTCCGAGGGCGTTGCAATGCTCTACTCCCTCTTCGCAATGAGCCAATGGATTCTAGGTATCCGTCGAATCGTTGCATATATTCTCAGAGTGAATTCCTATGCCAAACTTTTAAACCTTCACATTTTCGAGAGGTCATGTGCATCTGATTGAGCTCAACGGAACGGTTATTTATTTTCAGCTGAGGGAAGATGTGGCATTTTCCCGGTCAGTGTCTCCAGGATCGAACAAAAAAATAGCTTTTTTTCTCCTTTAGCCCAATATCCCCTGTCCTTTGCAACTACGAATACAACATGAAGGTGGCCTTCACTTGGTTTGGTCAGTGAACCCTTGAAATTGAAGGATAAACATTAAAACAGAGTTTTGGTATTATTGGACACTAGCTGAAGTTGTCCGCTGAAATTATTATTGTCCCTTTAAAATAATAAGAAATATTTAAAGTAGTTTTATATACTTGTATTCATTCCAAGACCCATTTAGTGTACGCTTCGTTGAGCGGCGCATATGCTCACTCAGTATGCTTGGATACATTTATCACGTGGGTGTAATATAGCCCAATTATATGTGAACTTACCCACGTAGATTTGTGTTATGAATTTTTTATCAACCAGCCGATAAGAGTTGCAAAGTTTTTTCGTCCAGTTTTGCACGCGGATGTCTTTTTGGTTGAAATACGGCACTTGTCCACTCAGCTTAGCATTAATCGTGAGGCTCTAACTATGCGGAGTACATACATTATATTAAATGCTAATGAAACTGAGCTAATTGTCTTGAGATAATTGTGGTCCAAATTTAGTAATTGAATTTTGATAATTATGGCACAATTCCGTGAATTTATTGATGTGAGTATGTCTTGCTCTTCTTTTCTGGCTCTCGTAGCTAGTACTGATCTAAGCTTAGTTGAATATTTGGACCTGAATTGTTTTAGGCTAGAATGAATTCAATTTGAATTAATTCTAGCCTAACTTCACTGGCGAGGGGTTCGCACTGCGTAGTTGTAATCATTGCTTCCTAATCACGAAACGTGCTCTAAATATTATAATTTTCTTCACAGGAATGAAATCTCCCCTGAAGCACTTTCAGTGAAATTAGTCTGCAAAAGCTTGAATATTGGAATTGAGTTTTCTCTGATGTGTACTTGAAGAAATGAAGACAGACGCCCTTCAGTCGCGTGGACAAGATTCCATGCCCTTCAATCATCTTCGCAGTAGCAACTGTTGGACTACGTTGACGCGATGCAGAATAATCTATGTGAGTTTAAATTAGCAATTAGAATTTAATTATTCAATTGAACATTTATTGAGCGGACGTTCATTGTTACGTAACGCTTAAGGAATGAGGGGCCGGGCCAATAATTACGATGTGTTGTGGACAGGAGGAGAAGGTCCAGTATTAAATTACGTAGGTAACGTGAAATATTTTACAATTAACTCGTGATTGAATAAAAACAATTGCGTGCTTAGTATGTTGATGCCGAAGATTTTACAAATATGGAAATGACTGTTGATCGAATCGTTGAGAATTCTCATCTACCTTAGGAAGTAAATTATGGCACTAAATGAGAGTTTATCCCTTGTGAGAAGATGCAACATAAATTCATTACTTATAAAAATAGTAATGAGGATACAATTGATAATCAATTAATAAATGATTCTGTTAAAAAAAGCCTTTGTAAAGCATGTATGTCTTACGATTTCCAAAAAAGTGGGCGTCATTGGCGGTGCTATGGATGTTACTGGAGTGCTCTTAGAGAATTTTTTTAGCACTATAGAGAGGAATGGAAAAATTGGAAAACCAGAGTTACTTCATATGTAGATACCTCCAAGTTAGCTGGGGAAACCAGTATCCTCTAGCTTGGAGACGATAAGAACACTGAAGCCTTTGCCCCTACAAATGAACTCCTTGTCAAATACTATTTTAGACAGCTTTGAAAGAAGTTAATAGGAAATAAGAGAAGAGAGTTAAAGTAAATTTGAGAACATTAAAATCTCTGTAAGGGTAATGTAAATTTCTTGGAGGCGTAAATGCGAATGCAAAGCTTCAGTTTAGGATTTGTTAGAGATTCAAAACATTAATTTTACAAACGGTAAACTGTTAAGGGGTCCCCGTGTGTGAAATCAGTATTGGCACAATGGCCAAACTTGAAATAACTTATATTGACTACTGAGACTGTATTCTCATTTCCGATTACCACAAACGTCTTGCAATCAGAACTCGCGTATCGAATTCCAACTAAAGCACATTTGATGCTCAAGACTCAATGTATCCCTTAAATAATCTAAAGAAAAAAGATAAAGTTTTTGGAATGAAGGGTTAATTAGATATTTTAGTATTGACATCCTCAACCATAGTCCGTATGTAAAGACAAGTTATCTTGAAGGGGTGAAACCATTGTTAAACCATTGAGGTACATAAGTGGGAAAAAAGGTTATCTTTGATTTTAGTGATCTAATCAAAGAATAAACTTGAAGTGGTATTTTAACTTCATAGCATAAAAATTGGAATCGGTGGTGGAGTATCTATAAGATATACATAATTGGTTTAATGTTGGTACACATCTAAAGACTTCCAAAGACTGTCATTACATAAGCCCTTGCTGAAAAACGTTCTATGAATACTGAAAAGCCCACAACCGATGCAGCAATGTGGTGTGGGATTTTCAACTTTACACGATTCCCAAAAAAAATCCAAAGGTAAAGGATCTACTAAGGTCTACTTAGAAGCTTTGTCGTTGCTGATATCCGTCCCTTTTTTCATTCTTTCAACTCGACATCTTTATAAAAGAAATAGCTAAAAATTTCTTTGTTAAAATTTATTTCATGTCTAAAGTAAAGATATACAATTCCTACCCGTTCAATGCATATCGGAATACAAGCTGGTATTGTCAAAATTATATTTACGACGTGAATTGTCTTTTAGTATGCTATCGTGATGAAAGTAATGTGATAAATGCGATGAATTAATGTTTATTTAATTTTTTATTTCCTCATCATACTTAAATCATCCAATAGACGTGCATGCTACCAAGATACGCGTAAAATATCAAGCCGAAGAGTAATATAATTCGCATAGGATATTAAATAATTTATTTTAGAAGAGATGGAACGCCACGCAAATTAAATTTAAATTAAGGTAGAGAATTATTTGAAGAACGTGACGGGGTGAGAAATGAAGATCTACATCTGATAAATATCTCCAGAGGTATTTGGAAAGAGATTCAACGGCCCAGGTTTGATGTATCTCTAGTAGATAATGAAAAGCATAATTTTCAGCCAAGAAGCTAAATGTACGCTTTGATAACTCATCCAATTTGAAGACCATAAAACCACGAGCTCGGATGGGACCTTCTCATTCTGCAAACTCACATGAGACTGACGAAATATTTTTTATATTAGTTCGAACATATTTACTCCGCACTTTTTAACCTGTAACAATTGTTGATGCATAAATGTGGTACAGTAATTTAATACTGCGAACTGGCAGGATAGGCGGCGTAAAATGTCAATCACGCATGCATCTTGCGCCAACGATATTTCCAGCGCTGCTTCATGTCAAAGATGCTCATTGCATTATTCTACTTATTTTACTATTGGAAGACATCTGTAATCAGAGCGTTGAAAAAATTCAAGTACCTTATAAGGTATTAAGTTTTAGTGCCACCTCTCTTTTTAGTGCCATTTTAAAACCACTTTAGGAATTCAAACGGTCGATTTTCTTGTCTGTAAACCATCTCCCGAATTAAAATGTTATGTCTGTGAAAGGGAAAACACTCAAAGTATCCCAGTAAGGTTACTGAAGACACGCCGGCTTGGCAGTTTGAGATTATAACCAAATTATAGTTAAATTTAGGAAAAATATTCACCATTTGTAATTGCTAACATTGCTATGCCTCTATGAAAATTAAAACAAAGACAAACGGAGACACTGCATAAAATGGAGAAAAAAATTTTTATTCTGTAAAAATTCCGACCTTAAGGTCTCATGAGATGACCGTGGAGGGTGAAGAGAATAAGAAAAATGGCAGAATAGGAGAGCTGTGTAAGAAAGTTTTGGGGAAAGAATTGAAAGATTTGGAAGAGAAGCATTGCGCTGATTCAAAAAGGTAATCTAATAGAAAAATCAGTAATCAGTTTTATCAAACCAACTGTGTGATTGATTGACGGCGATGGTAATGATTTGAGAATATATGTATTAAATTACTTATATACGACTGCCTTGAAAAGAGAAGTCATTCGAAGTCATATGAATAGAGAAGTCTCCTGAAAATCCTGAGAAGAACTCAATCAGCTTCATCATGATGCATGATCGCCAGGTAAAGACAATCGTCGAAGGACAAGTCAACGAGAAGAGTGGCAGAGGAAGGGCTCGTTTGAGATAGATAGAACAAGTGATGAAGGTTGTGAAAGAGAAGAAATACGTAAATATGAAGAGATTAGCTGATAGGAGAATCGCGTGGAGAACCGCGTCAAACCAATCTCAGGATCGTTGGCTGAAGATGATGATGGCTGCCTTATCACTGAACCACACTGGGATAACCAGCATCTTATTCCACCTGATTTAAGGAATTCTAACTAATACTAAAACTGCCCCTAGGTGCACATAATTCGAAAACGGGTTCGGATATGATTGAATGAATGAAAACGTAACTGGTTGTTCCACAAAAAAGTATTTGTTTACAGCCAAATTACTTTTCTATTTCAATTATTAAACAGTTAAACAAGGTTACGTTGGATACAGTTAACTATATGGGTTCAAATATATTTAGAATGCTGGTTTTATATTTCAAAACTGGGGAAAGAAGTTTTTTTTTGGCAGATAGGACGTTAATCTGCGTCTCCGCGCATAATCTAGACCCACCTTTATTTCCCTACCACACCAAATCTGTCCACCTTTCTTTATATCTGTCCACCTTTCTTAAATGGCGGTAATGAACTCGCCTTTCCGTCACTCCTCCTTGTTACGACATATTAATTGAAATGCACCGCTGAATCTGTAGCATTACTATCTCACTAAAATTGTACCGTAAACGTAGTCTCTACCTTGAAATTCCCAAAAAAGCGGCCATCTCTGGCCTTCATTCGTCGTCACCACGTCTCACATGCTAAAATCCTCCGGCTATATTCATAAATTCTATGCAGGCTACTAAGAGCTATACGGCTCACTAACTAAAATTGTTGTTGTTGTAATTAGGGAAGGTGACCGACAACTAAGTTCACTGCGTCATAAAGGATATGTGAGCTTTTTTTGATGTATGCAGGGTTTTTGGGAGCGAAAGGAATGGTGGAAAGAAATTCTGCGACGGTTTTAGCCTACTTTTAACGGAAGGCGCCAAGGGGTACACAGTTTATCGTCCCTTCCGACGTCCTGATTACTGCACTTGGAGTTTCGTCGGTACGATAGTTAACTGAAGGTTAACCGCAGGATAGTTAACTGATAGTTAACTGAAACTTCTTTAGAATCCCTGAAAATGATTCTAAAGAAAAGTCACTGAAACAGACGGGATTTGACAGGAGCCTTCGGGATAGGATGCCAGTACTCTAATAACCACACCAAGTGAACCTCTTACAAGACTTTTTCTAGCAAAACACTATTCATAGCCCGCTACCAAGCACCCTAACCATGTAGTAATCCTGCTTGTATTACGGACTCTTAAACAATTCCTCGCCTTTTTTTTAGAGGAGCTACTGGGTAGCCTACACAGTTCTCCGAGGTAACATAAAGCGTGAAGTTTTTTTTATTTCTCAATGATTGAAAGCAAAAATATGTAATAAAAATTGAACATGTTGTTAAACGTTCATAGTCAATCATTCAGGCAAGGTTTGAAGTTTCGCTGGATGTGAGCTTGTGCTTAATAGGTTTCTAAATCTTCTGATGCCTTAGGCGATGCGATATAACCTTAGCTATTGGAGAACGTAAGTGTTACGTTTAGTTACCGCTTCTCCTCATATTGAATATTTGACAGATTTTTTTTCGGATGCTTACTCAAAGATTCTCAGAAATTTTTCCTCCTCTTTCAATATGTACAGTTTTAACGTGCAACGCTCCACACATATCCATAATTTGGAATAAAAATTGCAATCAAATGTACCCAAGGTTTTGATATTGGTGAACATGATCCAAAATCTCCATCCTAGAAAATAGGTTTTATGAAAATTAAAGAGTGGACTCCCAGTCCATCGAGATGATTGTCATATTGAAGGGTTGGATTGGGACACATATTGTTGAGATGGAATACGAAAATGTCATTATATTCTCATATTGTTCATAGAACTTAAGGTTTGCTGACGTAACATGAAAATAATACTTTTTACTGGTAATTGAATTTAAAGAAATACAGTTTTCTTTTAAAAATCGTGCGTACAGATTAAAACTGTCAAATCTTTTGAAATTTGAGGGTTAAAATTTGAATTCGGTATTTCCAGTGGAGATGAACTATAAACATCCTTAGATGGTAATTATGGTTTTTCCTAGTCCACCAGTGATGTTAGTGCACGTTTGGTTAGAACATCCCTCCAAAATGTTTCTGTTACATTCCCGTATTTTTCGATCAAATTTCTCTCATTGATCATCAAAAACACGGATTGGATACTGCAGTCTTTTGAGCTTAGCATCGGTATTTTGAAGCTTACAGCAACTGATTCCAAGCATCAATATGGCTTCAATGCCGTCATTTTGGAACGCTTGGACCGGGGACTAAAATCCGATGAGCTTCAATGTAAAATCCGGATTATCCTACAAATGTATTGCAATATGTGGATTAACTGCAAAAATTGGAATTGTGGAATCCATAGAAATGAGAAATGTCGACCGGAATCGATTGACATTTATGCATTTTCTGCATGGCTTTACTGCACTGCCTTCTGATAAACTGCCCTTAAAACAGATGCAAATAAATGTCGTGCATATACATATACATTTATGTATGCATGAAATATAATATACGTACATAAAATGAGATTCCCCCCGGGTTATTATGCATGCATATTCGACGAGTATACAATCATGCTTTTAATGATTAATTTACTGATTTTACTGCTAAAAACTAAGAGAAGGGCTTTTAATGCATCAAAGCCCATTACTCTAACTTGAATGATGCCGGGTAGATAACAGCAATAGTCTAAAACAAGTATTTCTGGTTACGTACCACATTGTAATCTGAAACAAGTACAACCGTTTATTTACATTACCTAAAGTTTTTGCATACATTTGCCAAAGAGTCAAAAATCGACGTTACTCATCCACATTATCTCCGTGGTAACTCCTATTCAATATATTGTGGTATTTTGTTGTGTCGTAACAATGGATTTCTAAACCTCTTTGACCTATTATCTCTCTCTATATTTATGATTGTAAACCATACCGTAGTAAATTAAGTGTAATACTAAAGTACGTATGAGGTTTAGATAAGTTTTAGCATCTTGAGAAAAGGTAAAGAAGGTAAACTTTGATTTATGCTGTAGTTTTAGACTGTAATGGAGCCTATGATGTAATAGTGATCCCCATTCTAATATTAGTAACGATTTGGGCACACCGGAAAACCTATCGTAGTCATTTTGACAAATATAGCTATTATCTGCTGTACAATAACCAACTCCGAAATCAAGCATACCCCATCTATAATTTTACTTATTACTTATTTAATATTATTATTATAAGTGTTCCAATGTATAACTTATTTAATACTTTTAGAATTGCATATAAAGGTAGCTTCGTTGAGTTCAATTTCACCCTATCAATTGTAAGTATTTTGCGGATTGTCGTCAAAGTATTGTTAGTAGTAAAATGAAGGTGAATGTGATTGAACTGTTGAGGTTCTTTAGCAGCATCTAACATGGACTTAGTGCTAACGTATTAATGCCACAGGGGAGGTTCGGATTCGCGGCGATTGGTTTGTCTCGTTGGAATGTTATCGTCACCCATATGTCACCTAGCTATCGATGAAGTATCTCTCTACATAGTCCTTAAGTCGCTTTGTTGAATGTATTGACGAGCCCCCGGAGGCTTCATAGAAACAGGCTCTGGGGAATTCCAATGGAGGGGTCCGTGTCATATTAGTCACCTGATAATGCGATTTGCTACCCCTGCTTCGTGTGCTACAGGTAGCTGGAATGGTGAAAGGGGCACTGAGGGTTAAGAGAGATCGATATTTTGTTATTTGCGATCAACTTTTTCCAGCGATTAACCATCGTAATAACTGCATTAATCCACCAAACATATTTAACTAAATTTTAGTATCGGTCTTATGGCAGAGAAATTTCATTCTTCATGTGTTTACCATATTTCACTTGACATCCTTAAAAATTGAACATGGACGCTGGATCAACAACCTGAAAGGTAGAAATAAATTAATCCCTGTAAAGCGTTTTCCGTTGTTTCATTCAACTGGAATTACGTCAGTAAATATATAATAGGTAATACACTATTCCACTCAAAGTCTCCAACTCCACATGGCGGCAGAAGCAAGGACTTCAATGTCTTGTCCTATAATTATCAGATATCGGTGATTCAGTTATCTGATTTTATATCTCTTCAACCAGGAAACAATTCTACAGTTGAAGATAATGACAAATCCAAGGAATGGCTGAGCTGGTTACTCAACCATAATGCAAGTTGCTGCTGCTCTCAGCTACTTGCTTGGAAGCGTCTTTTTGATCTCACATAATCAATCATGAACGACGTGGTAACATAAGGAACCTCCATGCCATAATATTGCATATTTTTTTTCGCTTTTGACCCAGAGCTTAGAGACGCTCACGTTGGGCTGCAGGCGGATATGGGTCGATGGAGGATTGGAAAGTCGACAAATCATTCGACTACCGCGAAAAAAACCAAGCATGCCCGTAATTTTGATTCAGCTCCATGATTTATATTCCTCTCACAATTCCAGCTCTATTGTTGGCAGGTTTGAGATTTCCCACTAAGCTTTTCCCGCGAAAATTGACGTGCCCTACTTCGTGCGTATGCCCCGGAATCACCTGATGGACGGATGAATATTTCGTTTTATTGTATATCTGGGTGGTTTAACGCTATTCATTGCTCACGTACAATGAGCAAAGTGTCAGGTTCAATTGACTTCAGCTAGCGTGTGCATCGAGAACCGGTGGACGGGTTGGTTTCGTGTTCCACTCATTTATTCATCCGTTCATGCAAATGGGACCGTGGATAGTTTTCTGAAACGTAGGATATGTCAACGCAGACGTACTGATGGAGGATTTGTTTACACGTTCTGGAAACTCTAGCCTCGCTAAAGAAATTTTCTCTGCCCTAAGCGGCAAGCAAAAGTAAAAAACATAAGGAATCGATTCGTCCAGTAACAGCAAAGACAGCGGGCGCCAGACGAGGGGTTGTGAGATGGATTCAGTGGGAGGGGGTAGAAGAACAAGCGCTCGGGACGGAAGGGAATCGAACTTGGGCCTCTGAGGACACCGCAAAGCCACTACAGGAGTCTCCTCGCTCAGGAACCCCATAACTTCATAAACCGGAATCCGGAATGATTCATTATCCAATTAGGAGACAGACGATTATTTGAAACTTTCACCGGCCTTGGTTGCCAGATTTTTAAAGCGCAAGTCTGGCAACCAATAGGTAGTGGGTTTGAATTTTACGCAAGATATAAATTCTGTGTATGTCTCAGGGTTAAGCCTAGGATTAAGGTGGGTGTGTTATACGCTCTGGCCTCACTACTCGAAGGTCATGGGTTTGAATTCCTCTTCGAGCATGGATGTTATGCTGTAGTGGATTAAAGAAGCTACGTTAGACTGATACAGTCTTAGGCGTTGGAGCACGTAAAACTCAACTACTATGCTACCTAAGGAATGGGAGCGCAGAGAACACAGAATTATATCTCCTAAGACTGGAAAATTCCATGATAAATTAGGTAAAACGATTAATATCATACTTAAGCATATTGACCTTGGGAAAAGCATGGACTCAGGTACATACATTGCGAGCTTCTTAGCTGAGTGTTCCTTACGAACGTGGATTGCTATATTCGCGAGTCACTTTAAATGGTGAACTTCGAATAATTAATGGATGAAAGTAACGATCGATGTTGCCTTGATAATGCGATCTCCCAATACTTTTTAGAATACAAATGCATTAAGAATTTTTACTTTTAGTCCAACGACAGGCTCAAGTAGATGTATCTCCACGCTTTCACATATAATTATCCACCAATACAGCCCCAGAAGCTTGGCGCTATATTCATAAAAATGCACTTGTGGCCCCTCAGGGAGTCAAAATAAAATACCTTTCTATATTACTCGCTAAATCGCTCGAACGGAGAATAAAATCACCCATTGCTAGAGGGGAATGATTGCTGAGAGTGAGCATTATTGTGCCCTTATCTCTCAAAAAACCTGAAACTGACGAATGGGTTATGCCCTTTCCTTGAGTTTTTTGCGGTGTATCGTACTCTTGTCATAAGTTATTAATTTCTGCGAAAATCGAGTTGCTTAACAATGACTACTAGGGTAAAGCAGGTTGGATAACAAAGTGAATGCCAATGAGTTTTCTACGTTCTTCTTTCTTTATTTATAATGTATTCTATTTTCTTAATCAACCTTGTTATTAAATATGCATGCATTTGCTTATCGCACAGATGTGGTAGGATACAAAATATCGTACCATGTCATCATAAAGAAATTATTCGTGTCATTAATCCTAGTTTTATTGCCTGTCAATTCAATGTTACAGATGTCATCCGTAGCATTGGAGCACGTGTTGAGTCTGAGAGGCTCGCAACGCAAGAGAAATTGCTGTTCATTTCTCCAAGAATAATAAAATAGACGTAGATGATAATGAATCAAAATCAGAATTTGATAGTATAAAGCGTTTCTGAAAGTGGTAGATTAAGACACTGGTTTTCATTATTAGTAGTGCGAAAAGTTAAAGAAAAATAAACGCCTTATTGATAGGAATTGAGTTCTATGGTAGAATCTCATCATGATGTTGGTGGACGTAAAGAACTTTTCCTTTGTTTTAATATTTCTATTCGTTCAAGTTGCGAATTGAAATTTCATTTAGTCTCCCAAACTGGCGAAGAAATAACCTGAAGTCACACTTTGAAAGATTAGTGGAATTTATGGTTGAAAAAATATTCTTTGAAAAAATTGCGTATGTTTCGACAGTAGATACTACTACTGCAAGCTTGAGCCACTTCCAAAGGGTTACAAAGTTAACGCTGTGCTCTATAAGAGTAGTGAAAAAATAAGTTTCAACAGAGGGAGTACTCTTCTCCAAGCTTTCTGCGTCAGCATCAGCAAGTGGCCATCACTCTAAGCGTATCAAGGGAGGGAAATGAGTTTCTGATGAAGCTTTTAAGGGATTTGAAAAGGGGGAGAGGGGATGATGTAAAAGTCGGCTCTTAAAAAAATCGTCATAAAACCCAATTAAAGCCGAATCAAACGGGTAGCAGAATGAAAGTCGTTGGTGGGGAAAAAACGACTGAATGTGGAGCGACTTACGACTGACTGTTCGAGAACAATCCAGTCCGATGTGGAATCCGATTGGCGGCAGGAAAAAATCGCGATCCTTTATTTTGGAATCCTCTCTGTCATGAGTCGGGCCCGCGGCCTCCTTCACGGAACATCGTGTGGCACCGCCCGGAGGAAAGAAGATGGAGGCGGATGCAAATGCGGACGGGAAGCGATGAATATGAAACGGACTGTGATCGATTGACTAGCGATGGAGTTCCGAGAAGTCTCCTGGGAAAACTCTCCGGAACGAAGAAGGGACTGACTTGTTGGACACGTCTTTGAGATTTGATGACTCGGGACGACATTTTCCCAAGTGAAAGTGGACGTCGTGAGATCGCCGGAGGAATATTAAGAATAGAATTCGTGTCGCTACGTCAGAAATAAGCCTAAAAAAATAAGAAAAAAACAGGGGGGTTGGTTAAGGGAAAATCTATTGTTATCTCTCTTCGTTAAATGCCATGATTCGGCTCAGAAAAATCGTGCTCAAAATGGGGAACATGCACTATTTTGTATAGCTCTTTGAATGCGAAGTTTATTCGCTGAGAAATGTGTAGCGAAAATTTTGCCGAAGAATTAAGTTACGTTACAAAGATATTACTCTTTCAAAATAGTACACTTTCGGCAGCTTAAAAAAATGACGTCACTATCGGTTTTATCTTTTGCGTGGAGGTAAGTTGTTAAACGAATAACTGGCGGAAACGTATGTATTTATCTGATTTGTTTATTGCAGTAAGCGAATGGATTTAGATTTTTTCATTTAAGTAACATGGATCGTAACGAGCAACTCAACCATAGTGTATAATATTTCTAATTTGCCCTGTTTGTTTTCACTCCAAATATTTTTGTTAAGACAAAGCAATTGCTGTTTTTTTTAAAAGAAGGATGCCACCATAAGGGAATCAAACAAAGGCAAATTGTCGGATTGCGCTTTACTTAATCCCTTTTCAGTCATGGTTTCGATCAAGAAACCGCTAAAAAATTATCTTCAAGGAAAGTAGGTGTATTTAAAAACAATCCCAAAGAATGTGGAAAAGAGTGGTGAGGGGTCGCTGGATGGTGAAGAGGTCTAATGAGGATGGGAAAATGCCACTTGAGATGAAAAAATAACTTGTATTACTTGAAGCAGCGTCAACTCTTGGAATTTTTACGGCTGAATTTGCGAAATAGGATATGGGTTATTTTCCACACGGATTTACATTCAGTTAGGTACCATGAAATACGTCGCTTTGCGCAATGAAATATTTGCTGCGCTTCACGCCATGTACCAGACTGTAGACGACTACCGAGAGACGGCTGGTGTGATTTTTTAGTAGGTAACAGAAGTGGATGAACGAAGTTTACAGAGGTGACGAAATTTTAAGAGGGAAGAATATGATTTAAGCACAAAAGAAAGAGAAAAATAATGGATGTTATGGATGAAGGAAAGGCAGGAAGAAGACATAAAGATTCAAATAAAGATTAAATAAAGAATTTGTGATTTAATGGAATGGGTGGGAATAAGCAGGCTGGTTGTGTACACAATATAATCTAAAATTAATGATGAAATGCATACAATGATGAAGAATAACGTTTTAAATAACCAGGTAAAAGCATCCTGAATAAGTACAATAAAATCAAAGAAAATGAAAAGTTCATTTCCAGGAAAAATTTGATGCGTCATAAACTTGGCCTCTCCGTTTTCAGTCAATAAAGTCGAGATGAGAAGTCGACTTCATGATGACCTAATGACTGAAACCTCTAAACCCCTCTCTCCTCCTATCCCTTATATTCCTAAACTGTTACAACTCCTAGTCTGAGACACCTGGACACATTGTTGTTATGGGTAATGGTCTCCTATTCCCAGGGCTCAGGCTTGAATCCCGGCAGTGGGAGAATTTACGACGATAAAACGGCCCTCACCTGAATGCTGGATATTACTTCTAGTTCAGCACTTGGTCCGTCAGATGGGACGTTAAACTTTAGATCACTTGGTGTATTTTATTAAGAGCAGGCAAACACCCGCTCTCGGTTGTATTCCTGAAAAATCCTACCGCTACCCTAAAACCCGCCAATCCACTATAGCGCAAATTACCCGAGTTGTCGATCGCCTCCCTCGTACAACTGCTGTTACTTTGAGGCACTTTTTAGAGCGGAACAGACTTGAAGCCACTCATAGTGAGTGCGGATAGAACGACAGCAAAGCTTTTTATTGAAACATTTCCGAACGTCATTCCTAGGAGAGGAACCGGAATTGATGCAGTGATTGATCACAAGTCAGGTTTCATCCGCGTTTTCGATAACTCTGCGGATTGCCTCGGCTCACATTCCTTCAAACAGTCTAGAGACTCGCTTTGCTTCCTTTCCAGAACTGGATGCATGAGGCACACCGTACATCCATTCTCCGTCACACTTCATTTCAAACGACTGCTGGCTTCCTGTAGACAAGATTTAATGTTTCCTGATGAGCATCAATTCCCACGGTTTTGAAGTCCCTGGACTCCTTCCAATCTCCTCTCAAAGTGACCCACTTAATTCCCCGACATTTTTCTCAGAGAAAGAATTTTCTATACGGTCGTACTCCAGATTTGAGCTCGTCGGAGAGCAAAGCAAACATTAATATCGAGCTTGATCATAGACCCTCTCTCGCTTCATATGGACACTTGCGTACATCCCGGCATTGCATTTGAAATAAAGTTGAGAACAGTGAAGGTTATCTCAAAGGGAATTGGATTTCAAAAAAATCATCGATGCAAGTAAATCATGGGAGAAATGTTGCGACAAACGTGCCGACGATGAGCTTACTGAGATGTAAATCCCTCAAAGGGCGAGCGGGTACTCGGAACGTCCGCCTGGCAGAACGAATGAAAGCCATCGAGAAAGCCCACCAAAGTAAGCTTTGTATACAATCGGAGATCCTGCGCCTCAAAAGAAATTGCAGTATATAAAAAGAAAATGTCCCATATGAAAATGAAATGCCCCAACCACATCAGTTAAAAATATCTTGGTATTATTCTTGACAAACATTTGAATTTTGCTCAGGCATGCAAGGACGCACATGCAGAAAGGGTATGGACCTATGGATCGCTTATATCCACTTCCTGCAGTTATTTAATTTAGTACTGATAGAAATTTGAAGTGGAATCCTTCTCTGAAGATGTTGCGGCATCTATTTCGCTTCACTGTAATGGAGGTGACGGATATGAAAATAAAATTAGAAGGATGAATACTAAGGCAGACAGTTGGCTTGAGTCCTGACTTCCTATCTCGAGGCTATTGGTGCGAATCCTGAAAGTGGCAGTATTTTTATTTGATGTAGCTGGTTCCTATTTAAGCACTGTGCAGATAAAAATTCAGATGTGCATGCAAAATTCACACTGTGCAGATAAAAAATAAAAGTAGAGTAATCAGTTAGTTATAAGGGAAGTTAAACCTTGAATATATTTGCTCCTTGCGTTGAAAGCAGGCTAATGCCGACACTGGGTTTCTCTCCACCCTTTCTCACTCCCCAGTTCATGCATATTATGTAACGTCAAAGGGGTCAAACCAAATGTTACAACGCACCTATGGACAGGGGTGGAGGTCCAGCCTTCCATTGCTCTGGGAGAAAGCTACGTTATGTATTCTTTATTCGTTAAAATAAGAATACCGCAAATTGTAATTAGCGAAGGAACAATAGTACATATTGAGGAGTACAAAAGGCATTTATAAGATTGAGTATTTTATCGTTCACAAAATGTGAGGGTTCATTGTCATAATGGTTTCAACATAGTAGTAATAGCTTCCCAGTGATACCCACAGGCCTCATTGCACTCCCTGCAAGGTACAAGTTCCATCACACCACAATGCCGTTTGTCAATTTTCTCTAGCGTGTATAGTTCCCGTGATATGATGGTGAAGCATGCAGCGTGCCTGTGCCTCGCCGGCCTTGGTGAAGCTTCCGCTGTGATCAAACCGTAATCACTCTGCTTCGAATGGTTTTACTCGTTTTCTCTAACAAGCATAGTTCCTGAGATGTGACGGTTTCAACATAGTCGCAATGGCTGCCCAGTGTGGCAGCCGGCTTCAGTGTCATCCCCGCAAGGTACAAGCTCTATCACTACGATGTGAATTCCGTTTGTCATTTTTCTCTATCGCGTATAGATACCGAGAAATGACGGTGACGCATTCCATATTTTCCAGCTCCTAAGGCTATAACACGAAAGCGTGGTTAGAGCGTTGGGATATTGACCGGATTTTCCAGTTCCAATTCCCAGGAGAGTGGATTTGAAACTGGAAACTCCGGATTCGGATCCAAGGTGCAATATACTACATACTATAGATACTATATACTTTATTTGGACCTGACTAAAGAAACATAAGCTTGGTAATTTTCTGGGTACCAGATCATTTTGGTAAAATCACAGCCAGCCCAAGGAAAAAACTGCTCCCCCGTTTTGATGTGTGAACTTCATACGCCGTCGGGCTTAATATTTGATGATCACTACCCTCATTTCACCTTTGGATTTACAAAAAGTTTTTTAAAGTTTATATCACAACTAATAGCGCCATTTAATCCTAAGAGTAGCACAAAATCCGTGTCGTAAGGGAGATTCGGACCCACGAACTTAGGATTGCGAGGCCGACAACTTAGCGACCACACTGGCATTTTTCAGTTTTACATTTCAAGGATACATTCCCATATTCTACGTTTAGGCCATGATTAATGGGATACTAGTTTGGGCCTCTCCCGTCGAAATCTTCAAATTAATTTTTTTCTTGATATAGCAATTTGAATGGTTACCCTTTTAGGGCCGTAAGCCTCTTCTTAAAATCCTCAGAGTGTGACAGATGTTACATCAGTGAGTATTTATTTCATTTTACTCAATAGACTGTCTGAAAACATTTGTCATGACATCAGCTGCATTCTAAACAGCAACCAGATTAAAAGGCAAACCTCCTACTATATTTTGAAGTTAAATATTATTTCATTTTTTGGATGAAAGGAAGCTAATTAGCACTTGCAAAAGATCATCCCAAGAACGTGATAAAACAATGTTCGCTCAAATGAAAGTCTTCTGTCATCCTAGAAGTTATTTAGGCATTTATTGTGTTTTTACGCATCGCATGTCTAAAAACCTTGAACATGTCCTCCTTGTGGAGGAATTCTATTGTGATCCTGCTAGCATTTGGACCGAGATAATGAACGATATAACGACATGTCTGCTATTTGATTCTTCTCCTAAAATCATTTTTACATCCCTCCAGCCCATTTAATGGGCAGTTCCCTTTCATTCTTATGGAGTCCAAAAGCATTTTCCATTGTATCTGGAACGCCCACTGCCTCCAAATATTTCCCTTATCCCCTCCTTCTGCCTCAATTCCATTTCCTCGAAAAACTTAATTTCCTCCCCTATCATGCCTAAAGATCCCTCTTTTATCTTTTTCTCCATCCCCATTAACATGAACTACTCTCTCAATCTCCCCCTCCAATCCGTACGCATTCTAATAACCCAAGCCCAAGGTTTATTAGAAATGTAGAAAATAGCTACGTAATGAAATTCTCGATTTTATATGTTATAATTCCTTATTAAGGAAAAGCAATCACAATCAATTTTATGCTTTTCTCCGAAACCGTATTACCATGTTTAAAATTAATTCTACTGGCCTGTATAGCGCAGCTTAAAAATTTAACGATTTTCTGAACTAAATTATATTAATATCCTATTTAATGGCCAACTTTGATTTTATTTATACAATGAGTATCTCAATGTATAGTTGATTGACAGAAATATCCATCCATGAAGATGTACTAATACTGGAGGTTAATGTCTTCTATGTTGGCCTGTAAGAGAATTGACAGTTAGTACACTAAGAGACATCACTCGCTATTCAACTACATCTACATAATACCCTGCAAGCCTTCATAAAGGTATGTGGCAGGGGGTGAATTCTCACCAAACACGTACTGCATATCGAGCATAAAAAAGTATTAGTAATAATATACTTTTCTAAACTTCAATTTTTAAATAGGATAAAAATAGCACAGAAATCATGCGATATAATGCTGTTTACTGGATTAGCTTAAATTCCTTATACCAGCATGGAACTATCTATGCTATCCATTGATGCACTCATATTAAACATATTTACCGCTATTCATATCCCAGTTGTACGAGGAAAAAAGGACATTTTGAATCTGTCAGTTTTAATCAGTCAATTCACCAAGCTTGGAAGTAAGGGGACCTTTCATTGGAACATACATTCACAGCATGCTCATTACTGTAAGAAATGGTCAATAACAGATGGAGGAAATTCAAGACTGAATTCAAGACTGGAAGCATGGACAAATGCTTTAAATTTTATGAAGTGGATCGACCGAGTTGCAAATGAAGTTTTGAGAAGAGTCGAAGGACAGAGATATCTGCTAAAATCTTAAAAAAAATATGGCTGGGGGACTTAATCGAGTATAATCTAAGACAGGATGATCATAGGATTAGGCAAAATTTGTGTGTAAAGAATGGTAAAGTACAGATTAAATCTATTATAGAAATTCTAAAATTCCTCAATCGGATAGCTTTACTGAAGATGTTAGGCACATATTAAAAGCACCAGCGTATTATGCTAGATTCGACCAGATAAATAAGATTAGAGAGATAAATTGCGTACTGATAGATTCAAAATGGCATTTTTCCCCGGTACCATAAAAGAACAGAATAGACAGCATAGCAAAGGGATAGGTAGGGTAAATATTTTAGAGTAGTCTGTAGTGCATGATGCATGTATTAATCCCTTAAATACTATAGATACTAACAATCTAGTTGCATGAGTACCCTATAGTTGCTTGTTTGCATGTCAATGGTGTATGCTTGGTGATGTTCCCCCCCTGCCACACACCCTCGCGGTGGCTTGCAGGGTATCGTGTAGATGTAGATGTAAATAAAGCCCTCTTGTGACTTATAAATATCATGTATTTATTGTTTGAACATGTGAAAGAAGAGGAAGGCCAACAGGAGAATCGAGTGTAAAGCTACGTCAAACCAAACTTAGTATTGATGACTGGTGATGACGTGTGATTCACCCTATATCCCGAATTTTCTAGGTCTTATTTATTGATTTCGCTCTGCACCTATCTAGTCCCATTTTGTCTCTCTTAAGTTGACCCCATTATACTTACGTCCGTTTCTCGGAGCCACGCCGTATATCCTGAGACCGCCAATCCTCGAAATGTAGGGGTCATATAAAATTGGCAACGTATTCCCTGTTTTCATTTTAAGCCACCGTAGTTCGTAGTTCAATGCCCTTTTTTATAGCTCCACCGTTGAGTTTCTTTCCTCTGCCATAGCTGTTGATAATAAACTACTTTAATCGATTATTTATAGTTTGGTTGCATCTACCGTGATCTATTTGTTAGTAGGTACATGATATGTATGTTTTTTGTTGTTTCCTTTAACATCGCATCTATTCAACAAAATTTCATTTATGCGTGATGTGAAGCTACGTTTTAGTCGTTATGAATTCATTTATTTCTTCCTTCCGTGAATTCTTTGCCTTTTCTCACCATCTTGCTAGTCCAAACACCACAGTCTTGCCACTTGGTAAAGCTTTCCCTGGAACTCGTTGTTTCTCTGTGGTTTCTGTTTCTGTCCGTGATATTAAAATGTAATATTTCTACATGCTTAGATCCCACTGAATTTTGTCTGGAAAAATTTACTATGTTCCGTTGGCATATCATTCTAAAGCTAAATCAACCATGTGTGTGTCATAGCGCCAAGTATCTTTAATTTAATTAACACATTAATTACACGATTTCTTAAATCCCTGGCAATTATGTGTGCGTCATAGGGCTAAGTTTATGTTTATTAACGTATTAATTACATGATTTCTTAAATCCCTGGTTAATCTACTACGTGGTGTATATTTAAAGAGTTGTCAGATGTTTATAATGATGTTCGACCACTAAATTTAAATTGATAATGTCGGAAGAATTCCAAATAATTAGATCCTAATTAATTTGCCAATTTATTGAACGTATTTCTAAAAATCGAACAAATGGCAAGAGTAGTATGCGCTTAAAATGTCCAGCAATGGCTGGAAGGGCAAGACCCAGTGTGATGTCCTTTCCTACCAGCGAGCAATGTATCGGGATTAATAATTGAATTCTCTCCCTTCTCTTCTCTTTACCTCAATTACACCCTTCATTCCCTCTCTGGTGGTTACGATGCGACGATCGAAGTGAATAAGTGGGAGAGGAATTCCTCGTTTATGGGCATCCCGTAGAATCGCTGTCGTGGCTTGTGGATCGCCGTTACTGGAATCAGGAATCTCCTCCGTTAACGCAGCGTTTATTGAGTGATTATGGGGATGCAATATTGAGGTCAGGAATCAACGCAGCGTTGGAGGCCTGCGCATTGACAAGCATACCGCTATCGACAATATTGCTGCTGAAATGATAATAAAAATGGAGAGTAGATATTGCCCAAGTACTCAAAGCCATATGTTACACGTGATCAACTGGAGAGAAACCGAATAATTTTCCAAAAGAATTGTCCAATACCCTATGTTCAAATAGAAGAGGACAAATAAATGTGCAGCCATTCAGAACAGAGCGCGATAACACATACTTCTAAGATAAACTTAGATTTTATACGGGGAAATAAAACGATAAACTTGATTAAGATCGATTTATAAATCCTGTGAATCTAGGGCACAAAAGAATCAATTTGGTCATGAAGATGACGTGCGACCAGAAAAAGACTACTTAGAGCTGTAAATATTTTTCTGGGAATAAGGAAGCTTTTCACTACTACTTAACTCTTGGGACATGCACCTTTATGGCAATAAGGCTTGGACGTTAATAGGCGAATCAATTATTAAGTTTTAATCATTTGTAATAAAGTGACACAGAAGAATTATGAAGACGAACTGGATAGTTAATTTCATTTTTTTTAGCATTGAAGGATGTTAATCTGAAATAGTTAGTCGATGGAACAATCGAGTTGAGAACTGCGCCAAAACTCCGCCTTAGTGGGCAGGACCTGCTCGCAGAGCCATACATTCCCTTCTATTCCTCTGTTATTATTATACTCTCCACCATATTCCGTGCATTAGTGTTGGGCAGTAGTTATCTACAAGTAGCTCAAAGTAATTTAAATGTATCAATTTGAACTGAACTACTTGAATACTAAATTGAACTTGAATGCAAGTGCAGTACTACGTCCGTCGGATAAAACGTTAAATCGTAGACCTCTTGGCGTTTATATTTATGTGCAGGCAAATGTCAGTGCAGGGTTTCTCTCCTACTCTTCACCGCACCCTAATGTAGTAGGATTTGGTTGTATCATGCTCCACCTAATATGGTTACACTACGACACTGAGAATTCTAGCTTAATGCCAAGCTTATTTCTAAGACGAACGCATCCATGCGTAACGCGGTATGAAATCCACAACCTTTGGGTTGCCAGGCCTGCGCTAAACCCAGCTGACTTTCATGGCTGGCTCCACGCTAAAATTCTTAGCTCTAGCTTATCCCTCAAAAAGGCGCAAATTCACTTATTTGTTGATCGTCTGAACCAAACAGTTGCTAATAATTAACTCCTATCATTCATGAGCCGGTACCTTATGCAATAGGGACCGTGCATTGGCCATTTTAATTTTTATATCTCATGACACGCTTATAAATATAAAAAAAGCTATAATAATTATCCAAGACAGTTTGGGTTGAAAAATGTCAATCGAAAAACTGTATATTTTAAATTCCTAACATTTGTAGTCATATTAATAGAAAAAGAACTGTGACGCCAGTGCTATGGTATCTTGCTAGTGAATATGGAAGTAAATATAAATTTCACTTAAAAATTTCACTTTCACATCTTGCCGAGATATACTAACGTAGGAATTAGGAGATTCGAAAAGCTGTTTTTCAATGTACCAAAATATCCTGAAATGAGGAATATTGATCGATATCGATTCGTATCGTTAGCCCAATATTTTCGGAAGACTACCTGCAAGTTCATTCTTAAACTAAAAAAAACATGCTTATGCATAAAATTTCAAGTTTAAAAACATCAGATCTGTAACCTACGATAGTTTCACGTAAGTGGAATATTTTAATTTAAAAAATTCATGCCCGGACTAAAATTGTGGCTGCCACACATTTCGCTTTCGTCTAAGAAACAGCTGGTGACCGTGTTTGCCACCATCGCTGAAGCATCCTTCTTCAGCTTCCCCATCCCATGTACCCTCCGCTTCGACCTCTCTTCCTCACTTTCATTCCCCCTTCACTCTCGAACAAGTATCGGTTTGCGAAAACCACGAAATGCTCGCACCGTTCATTCGCCTTCTTCTTTGCCTGTTTTGGGAATCGCATGCTTTTGACTCCGGCCCCGTGGGTTCCGCTTAATTGGTTCTCTAGTGGAGGAATTCCATCGGACTCAGAATCCCTCTCCCTTGCGTGGGTGGGCCTACGGGGGTAGCGGTGGCAGGAGCCAAGGGGTAGGAGAAAGAGATAGAGAGGCATTTCACGCCGTTGGCGCCGCTGTTAATCATTTCCCTCCTTCAGTCCCAAATTGTGGCCAATAAGCTCTCAATTTCGGAAGAATTTCCCGAAATCGATCGTTCTTTCCCATTTCGCATGTTTATTTTTCGCAGCTTTTTATTCTCTGTTTTTTCTTAATCTATACATACAAAGTGCATTATTATCGAGGTACCTGGAAATGTATATTACTAACCACCTCAAACGCCTGTGGCAGGGGATGAATCACGTTGCATGAACTGCATTTATATGCGTACACTAATAAATAGAATACTACTACTTAGAGACTAAATTAAATGGTCTGTGAGATTACAATATAAAATTGGTACATAATGCCACAAAAATATAAGAGTATAATGTAATAATACTAACCCAACTCTTTACAAATGAACCTTTGACATTAAACTGAAAAGGTCAAAACAGGTTGAGTTGCCAGTGCAATAAAATGTGAGGAATACAACCATTCTTAGAGATTACTCATAATCATCCTGAGGGTCAGACACCACAGTTTTTGCACCCTAGAAGTCAAAGTAAATTTAAAATGAGCTAAACGTTTCATACAAACATATTTATGTCAGCCTTCTAAAGTCTAACATTTTCCTTACCAGTTCTAATTATCTTAACGCCAACGTCAATGTCATATATTATCGTACCGTATTGCACTCAGACAGAACGACATTTTAAAGCTCTCTCTCTCTTGCTCTCGAGCTCTCTATTATTACCCTTATTGTATAAACTACCTTAATACACGGGTGATTTTGGATATTTTCAGCATATTCAGAGTATGGATCCGCATTTAATGTCTGCATTTCATTAACACTGCAAATACCTTGTTAATAGAGCATTTTAAATGCTCTCTACCGATCACTATTCTCCCACTCGAGGCGCAAACTTCGGTTTTTAGCTGACAACGATAGGCATGTCGGTAACTCGGTGGCCTTGAAAACCTAAGGATTTGGGTTCGTATAACACTTAGGGATTTCGTATCTGTCTTACGTTCAAGAGCTTAGGTTGGACGGTGCGATGTAACCTTAGCTGTTTCAGCAACTAAATATCCAAGGGTACTACCACATCTTGAACTCATGTCTCGTTCAAGAGGAAGGAGAAGAAGAAGGTGAGATGATAACGTATTCATTGGCTCGCAGTCGAAGCTCGAGTCTCTAACCTGGGCGAGCGATGATTCCGTGGGATTGCTCTTTCCGGGTCGGGTTTGCCTTATTATTAATGGCCTCACTTCGAAGGGAGAGGGATGGGGGAGGAAGGAGAGTAAGGAGGAAGGAGAGGTGGAGCGAGAAATGAATGAAGTTTAGGGGGGAAGGATCTAGTCACTTCGAAATCGAGTAATCGCCTCTCCCCCATTCAAACCACACCTCCCGCTGCTTTGAGCGGAGTTGGCTTTCTGCGTTTTTAATGGCGTTTTCTTGTCGGGGAGCCCAACCGTTCAAATAGGGTTTTGTTGTTTCCTAAGCGGCCGTCCGCCCTCGAGGCAACTAGCGCAATAAAATCCCTTTAATGGCGTTTTTCGCGCGAATACGTTTCCCCAGGGGATTATGTATTGTGGCGTGCCGCTGCATTGGCCGAGGTATGTGGCTACGGCCCGCATTCACCCTCCTCGCGGGCCTCCTCCCACCCTAAGAACGCTGAATTTACGCCCACGCGCTAAATTTCTCCGTGCTATAAATAGCAGGCATTTATAATCCTTACTAAATAAAAGGCTTAGATGTTGGATTTGTGGGTAATTTTCCCCTGACCGTTTGGAGAATACGTATCATGGTGTGCATTTTCACAAAAATATCAGGATGCCATCATCGTTAGCAATTTTTTTTAAATGAGATATAAGACTAATTACTGGACAGGAAATGTTACAATCTCATTTATGGAAAGCCATCTTATATCCATACATCAGATCTAAGAGACAGTTAATAATTTTAAATCTAACTTGTTAATATTTTTTGGCTGTTGGGATTTAATTTAAAAGCGATGGTCAGAAGAGGATGAAAGACTAGTTGCAGAACACTGAGGGTAGGAAAGAAAATTATTTATGGAAAATATTAGGGGGCGTAATGGGAGGATGTAACTAGTAATGAAAAGTAGGGTAAGTGATAGTGAGACAACGGGCTGAAGGTTGTTATCGTAGGTAGAATGCTGGCTGAATAGGGAAGAGTTTGGAAAGGAAAAGACATTTTGGATATCATGAAGAGGTTAGAAATACGCCGATATGAAGAGGGGAAATGGAAGGAGTATTGTTTTGGTAACGCAATGCAAAGAACAGTGGGAACATTTCACCAAAACTTACGTAACCGGTAGGAAGATATGAATATGCAAATCAACGTTATTCGTCTTCTTTCATTGATATAGGTTAATATTTCTGCTGTGAACCATTGAATTATTTTGATGATGAATGTTTTCTTACTTATGCTAATTACTGTGGTCAGGGCATCTTTCCAAGTCACATTCGGATGGCAATTGGGTTATTCTGTAGAAGTATATCGTATTTTAGTCTTTCAGTCCAAGAAAAAGCAAAAGCAGGTATATCAGCAGAGACACGCTAAGCGATCTCCGCCGACTACAATAGAAGTTTATTCATGAAATTCTATTACAATGATATAACCTGACATTAAAAGAGCGGAAGTAGCAAGTGAGAGAAACAATTAGGATAAATGATTTTCATCTCTACAGAGTTTTTGGAAATTGTCTTCATTTCAGGATCAGAACATGTGCTACTTTTAGAGAATATCTAAAGAAATACCAAGTTAAAAAATGATAATGACCAAATTCATATTGTGTGTAGTTATCCGTTTCTGCATTGAAAATGCAAGGGTTAATTCTTATTACTCAGGAGTTACTCACTCTTACGAATTCCATAAGTGTAAATTCAGCTTCATGTCTGTGGTAAACTAGGTTATATATTAAATTTGACATGAGTTTGAAGTGGACAGTGTATCATCAAATCATTGCACTTTTTTGCGCGTTTGTTTTTGCTTATAAATTTAATTACATCTACAGTTAAAGTTAATAACTCTGTTTTGATTCTCAAGGATTCAAATTTTCCAGGAATTTATGAATATTGGGAAGAGAGGCGACTCTGCTTTGATCCATTGAGAACGTCGTGAGTAACTGAAACTATTAATGACTGCTTTAAGTTGGGTTCTTTACGGCCTGCTGACGGAGGGAGATATGGAGGACGACGCCAGTATTAAACGGTGGAGAAAGCGTCATTTTGTGCCCTCCGTAGTAGGGTTGCAACGATTTTGTAATTTTGGACTCGCTGGATAACTGTAGTGGCCCATGCGGAGTAATTTATCTCATTAATAATTGGAATGATGTTATAGGTAATCAGTGAGACTTGTGACATTTTCGTTTCGAGCATGACTTTTGAGAAGTACTCAAAAAATAAAAATTGGGCAAAACACTTATTGATTTTCCTGCAGGTAATATTTTCTTAAGGCTCGGGAAATTTAGATCAGAACTCGATTGCCGTACAAAGCGGCAGTTATGGGTTACCATTATTACTCGATGTTTTATGGGAATTTTGAAAAAATAACATGGTCCTTAGTGCTAAAAAAACTTTTTTATGACAGCTAAAGTGACAGATTTTTGAAAAAGATTGGACGCATTAAATCATTCCAAATGTGTTACCCAAACTTAGAATATACTTCCGTGGCTCTACAAGTTTTTACCGCGTGCATTCAGTTATGGTGACCTCAGTTTTCACACTCACAAGACTGGTTGAATTACCTGCGAAACTTTTGTCACCACAAGTCAACGCACGCAGTGCAGATCCGAAGACCTAAAGAGAGAAATACTGCTGACCAATGCCATGGAAACGTAGGAACCAACTCTTACGTTAACGATCTATGCGATAAGATAATGTGATCGATCTTAGATTAGCACCTAATGAGGCTCAAGCAATCGGTAAAATATTTCCCTCGAGGCCTGTGGAAATGGAAATTTTTTCCGAGTGTCGCCAATGTTAATCAGCTGGCGTATCGGACTGTGACTGATTGGTCGCTGACGCCATCGTTTCTGGGGACCTCGAATGGAAGCAGCAAGGGGATGGTGAGGCCTGATTGATGAGCGGCGGGAGGCACTCTGTAGGTTGGTGGGGTCAGGGGTGGAGATTTGGAACGGGGTTGCCGGATGGGCAGGAAAAACGCAGAGTTCAGAGGCCTCGGAGGCCTCAAAGTCCAGGGAAAGCATTGAGGGATACAGAAGAGCGTTCTTGCCGGACAGCTCCGGAATTGGATTCCGAAGTTGGCATTTCTGATGAAAGTAATCAGGAAAAGATGCGCACTGTTCCCATTTGCCTTAAATATTTGGAAAGCGGGAAGAAAAGGACTTAATGTATTCTACGTCGCTCGACGCAATGCTTGCCGATCTATCCCAAACATTTTGACGCTCTTAAAATTTGGTTGGGAAACCTTTTTATATTGAAGTAGGTATTTTATTTCCACGTATCTTAAACTTTCTTTTAAATTCCTCCCAGCTTTTTTTTTCCCTGTCACTGGACTGGCATTTGTCCTGTTATCGCGTCATTCACTGCAGTAGGCCATACCATACTTATCAAGGATGTCATTATTGACTTCAAAGGAGACACAAATCCCAGACGTGGTCGTTGTCAAACATCCGCACTATTAAGTCAGGTATTCTTCTACTTGTACGTTGTGGAGCAATAGTGTTTTTTCCGGAAGATGACTGATAGTAAGGGAATTAGCGCCCGAGCTGGGTACTTAAAGATATTTCAGGCAACGGATGATGCGGAACTCAGCTTATCCTGCTTTTAAACGAAAGGCACCAACTGATCCACTGTTTAACGCCCCATTTGAAGGTTGACGTATTGACCTTGAAGAACTCCCCATTTAGCACTCAACCTGACGTGACCTGTTTGTTTATTAACAATCTACCTTTCCAGAATGTATCTTTTCCAGGATTCAAACGTATGACACTAGGATACGAGGCTATTACACAAGCCACACATTCAACCCAATTTTAATGTGCATCGTCGTCGTGTTCGACTCTGAACCTAATTGGGAAGGTAGTATGATGCTCTAGCTTTGTATGTACGCCATTTTTTTTAGAATCCTCTGCGATAATTTCTTGAGCATGGGAAGGAGCGTATTGGGTCTGTAATTCCCAATTTCCCGTTACGCCTGCTGCGCCTTAAGGATCATGATGGTCTCGGTCGCCTTCCACACGCTCGGACGGAAGCGCCCGAGGCCAAAGCATGCCAAAAACAGGACTATGAAGTTCACCGCCAGTTATGTAGGCATGTGATGGTGGTCCTCGTTCGGGATTCCGTCCACGTCAGGAGCCTTCTTCCTCTTCGGGGTCTTCAATGCTTCTCGGAGCCTTTCTTCTGAGACCCAGTGAATGTTTTTCTCGAAGAGTTCCTCTCCCTTTGTACTCGGGGGCAGGAGTTGGGCCTTGGAGTTCCATCGCGTCCTCAGTGTGGAGAAATATTCAACTAGGTAAACTGCACATTCCACCCTTTCATCCTTGTTACAGCCCTTAACTCGCGGGGAGAGTTCTTTAAGACTGCTTTGCAGTAAATGTTTCTATTTATACTAAGAATCAGAGGACTGATTGAAAATTTACTTAATCCTAAATCGGAATACTCCCATGCAAACCGATTCAAGAATGTGTAGTAGGGTAAAATTCTCCCCTTGTATGTGTTATATAAACGCACTCTTAGGTATAGCACTAACAAGCAGTGCGTAATTAGAAAAAAATGGAGTTTTAAGACGAGCACCAGGGTCGTGCAACTTTTTTCTTTTAACTCACTTAAATATGTTAACACGAAGCATGAAAGGGTGGCTAATGATTTTTTCTCTGTGGAATATCTTGCTATCGTGCAATTCAGCGGGTAACTTCGCTAAAGTTTTCGCGGCTAGCTCGCGACATTTGAATTTGTTACAAGTAAGCACCTTAACTAGTGTTTAATCCGACATTTAGCACTAGTGTTTAAATGTCGGATTTAACCTCGTGGACGGTGGCGCCGGGCGCACGACTTCGGCTGCTTAGTGACATAATATGTCTAGCAGTCCGGTAACATCTTGTTCCTTTAAAGCCTCTAAAATTTCCACAGAGAAAGAGGACGTCTCGGTAGGTCAACTGTTAGAGCACCTGGCCGGAAATCAGGGGGTCCTGGTTTGAGTCCCGGTCAAGGCGAATGATTTTTTCCCTTTGGATCTTGCTATCATGAAAGGGTGGTGTTAACATGGGTTGGTAGCGTAAAGAACTTAATTTCAATTATATAGACATAGATATTTACAGTGCACATTCCTATCAGGGTAGAATATAGCTGAATATGATCTGATTTTGTTGATCGGAAGTAAGGCATTTTTAATGTATCTGTACGGCAGTCTGTCTATCTAATGATGATTTACTAATCGAATCGATTGTAATTTTAGGGTTCTCTCAAAATATTTCTGACGTTATTGGAAAATAGATCGGCTACAAATTTTTTTGAACGATTCAACGTGACAAACAACTTAAGTTCTAATAGACATTTTCAACTGAAAAGAAGAATGAAGGTAAATTAAAATACTTTGCTTCCTACAAGTTCACTTTTTATTGTCGACTAGTTTCGATACACTGTACCATCTTCAGGACTAGAAGAAGCTATGACTCTACAATTCAACAGGGTTATAAGTTTTATTGTCACGACCGGTTTCGCCAAAGAGCAGCATATTCTCACAATATCACCAGAAGATGCTGCTCTGCGGCGAAACCGGTCATGAAAATAAAAGTTACAACCATGTGGAATTGCAGAGTTATTTCTTCTTTTCCTAATACCAAGGAATTTCACCAAGTGAGGTCTGAAATTATTGTCTACATTCTCGATTGAGTTCTTCCAAGAAGCTGGAGCATAAAAATTGTTATTACAGCGACCTTTTATAAATCTAACGGATCTGTTCTGGTCACGCTCTAATTCGATAGATCAAGTCTGCCTCATACTGTTTCCCACTTACTATGCAAAACGAGAGAAAAGTATCATCTTTCTCGTACTTTAAATTCACGTATAGGACTCTTTACAAATCATAAGCGACGGTTTCGAGGTCATTTGATTCCCTTATGTGACTACCCCACAAGATTTCTACTTGTGATGGTAATGGCAGTATTTAATTTTTCATACATTTGATACTTTTGTTCTTTGAAGGGGGATAATATTTCTCCAAAAGGTCATGAGAACACTTTCCTCATGCACATGTCAGCTGTCTCGGGCCATACTATTTTCGTCTCTTTGATGCTTAGCATCTACTTATCGTCACCGTTACGCAATTTGCAATCATTATCTTTCCAAAACCAACAAAGCACAGCTTACTGGAAACGAAATACTGTCATCGTAAGCCGTATGTTTATATTTTTTCCATGTATAAGACATATTCCTTTAAAAAAACATGGGAAATCAATTTGGCCTTTGAATATGACCGCTCATAAAGCCCTTATCGACAAATCATGTGAGAAAAATCTTGTTTCCAAAATTAGCGATGCGTGCAGATTTTGATGCAAGATTTTCTAATTTTCTCCTTTGAAAAGATAGAAATGCGGATGATTATAAAAGAACTTTCATTCCTATGTTTTTATTTAATTCTGCTGTCAATTTACCATTTTTATCATTCGATGCAGGATTTGATGGTCCATGATTTTTAGCGTGGTTTCAATACTTTTAGGTTTATACCCGTTGCTGAAATAATAACGAGGGATTTTCCACAAACTATTTTGTGGAAAATTGCTCGTCATAATTTCAGGATGTACAAATTCCATTGGATTTCGCGATAAGTCTCGATTTTATAGGTATTCAATGCATTTATCAGTATCACTTCACTCCCTGTAATGATTATTTCAAAGATTTTGTGGTCAATTTATGTACCATTAATTCAAGTCAGTAAAATAATACATTCGAGCGGTGAAACAACCTGGAAGGTGTATTGAAAATGGTAAGAAGATTGATGATGCTTTGGTCGAGTACAAGTATTCATCTGGTCCGCGTTTCCGTCTTTCACGTGTACTAATACAGCAAGTTTTTGTGTGCTCTAAACACGGAGGTGATTGGCGGGAATCGTTTTCATAACCTCGGTCGTAATTGGCTCCAGGTCTCTGGGGTTGGTTTGGCTTCCCTTAATGCCCCGGTGGCTTCGCTCCAAAACATGATAAATGACCCATTGGCGAAGAGGTAACGGCCGACCTCTTGGAGATAAATCTTCGTTCTTTTCCCATTACCTAATTAATTAACTGCTTCGGGGGATCGGTGCTTCCGACGGTTGAGCATCAAAGAAACACACTATGGTTTATTTTTCAACAATTCGCAAAAAAAAGATCGTAGTTTTGGGAATCGGAAGTGGAAAAACTCCTTATTTTATCGCCGGAGCAATATCCGATCCGCTCATAGGTATCTGTCTTTACATTCGTCTTCCCTATAAGGTTTGCTGCTGCTGCTACTTTGTGGCAATTTCGGGCTATTCTTTTGAAGGTGATTCACGGGACTGTTTCCTCTCTAATCAGCCGGACGGTCTCCTTCGTGACAAATAGCATTGCTGTCCTCGAGTCTCTGTTTGATCGCTCACACGTCCTCCTCGCGGCCCAGCGGGCGCTCAATCTTAAGGCCGTATTACACGGCTAATGATCATGCAAAAGATATCATGCGCCACGCGTAAAACGGAAAATTTCTCTCATGAAAATTCATTCGCATTATCATTTGATGAAAATTAGAACATGTTCTAATTTCGATCGCATGATCCCGTGAATAATCCCATGATACGAGCGCTCGATGTCCGTCGTTGTTTTATGATCGGCTAGAAGAGGATTCAAATTGAACAAGTGTAGGAATAAATCCAATTAAGTGCAAATCTCGTACTTGTCTAAAGTTATTGGCGTGCAGGAGTATTTATAATCTTATATAATTCATATACGTAATATCCATGGGAATGCCCCTAGTGAAGTTCTTCAATTAATCTCCTTTCGGTCCAAGCCGGAGTTTATTATTATATATTATGTAAGTATTCGATTATTTTGATTATTATTATGACATGTATAAAGAAATAAAATTTAAGGATAGAATATGGAATTTAGAACTGAAAAAATGCATTAAAATATTTACAACTGAAAAAATGCATTAAAATATTTACAACAGCAGTTTTCCGCTGGCTCTCATGGCATGCATAAGGATTTCACTTTACTACTGATTGTTATCACATCTATCACGAACTGAGAAAAATTAAAACAACTAGCACGTGTCTAACCTTAAAATAGTTCACTCTCTTATTCCGATTGTACTCCATCACATTTCAAGCATAATTAAATTTAGTGTATCCCCATAAATTCTTGTTGAGTAAAAAGGAACGGTACGGTCATGGATACGATACACCCGACACTAAAAATCTTAGCGTGACAGCCAGCCGGAAAACGAATTGTAAAATATCAATTCAGTGATCACCATGTAAATCAAAGGGTGGACATTGTGTGTACCTCTTATCACAGAAATTGCTCCTCTCGTCATCGTGTTCGACCTTTCATAATCATGTCTGATGAGATATAATGTAGTAAGGAAATGCTCCGGCGTCTTTCTTGAAATAATAAGATAAGCCTCTGAGTCCTTTAATAGCAGTTCTAGCATACCTCGACCTCTATTTCCCATTTCCTATTTGTCTCCTATGTTTCTCAGACAAAATATTGTCTACCAACGTGTAATTGACGCTGTAGCCATGGATACAAAAATTAAACCTCACCCACCCATCATTAAAAGCTCTACTTCAGTTCATATTAACTTATACCTCGGTCTCTATAAAAATTATTTCATGGATATTATAGGTACTATGTATACATCTTACTTTAATTAATCAATGACGTACATCAGACCATGAATATTTATTCATGCTCATGAATCAGACGAGGTAAACAAACCATTCCTACCATCAAACTAGCTGCGTTGGTAGAACTTTCTCCGTGAATTGGTATGTATCTACTATAGATAGGCCTACCACTGCGCATCCTTTCAGTGCATAAAATTCAAGGGATCAATTCGAATAATCATTCGCCGTGTAAAACGCCCTTAGGCGGTAGCTATTTCAAGTCATCACTTAAATTCATTCGCGAATTAATTCATGCACATGATAATTTCCTATGTAAAACGTCCTTTATGGTGATGGTAGATGAATCCTCGCAACACTACTGTGGGAGAGATACCTCCTTGTTTGATTAAAACGTTTTAATAGTGTACAGAACTCCGGGGAATATGCTAGCGGAGAATGGAGGTTGCATTGACTATAGCACCAGAGCGCGACATTCTGAATCATCATCATTACTAATTATCAGTCCTAAGATTGGTTTGGCTCAGCGCTTTACTTATTCCTCTTTCGTTTAACCTTTCACTGTCGTATAATGCTTCAGTCTCACGTACTTCACTCCATATATCATGTAACTCACATGAGGACTTCCTTTGCCATTCTTCCCATTCACTTTCGTCCCATCCTTTCTTTTTGCTGAGAGAGATATTCAGGTCGATATAGCACCAGACTGATAAGCAGTGGTCATGGGGTCGAATCCCTTCGAAGGTTTAATTGTTGTGCTTGTCTTAAGAGTATACTAAGTAAGCTAGAAAGACACTGTCTCAGACATTACTCCATGAAATTGCTCCATAGTGCCATAATTAAATAATAAAATTTTGCAATTGCACATATTTATTTAAACATCCTGTTTCGTAACTGTAGCCTGAAGATGTAACTCTATTATGAAACTGGTCTTTTAAATACTTTTTATGTGGAAGAGCAAAGTTTTATTTTTTTAACTGTTACACATAAGTAAGTTAACTTGGATAGCGTGACACAACCAAATCTGTTAGAGAAATTTATAACGTAATTCTAAGAGTACTTCTCTCTTCTAATTTAATTTTTCTACTGGGCATCTCTATTTTCCAGCTCTTCTGACAACTTCTTCGCTAAATTCTCCGGAGAGCCCTCCATTCTAATAATATTTAGATAAAATGTAGCCGCTGTTTAGGTAGTGTAGATAATAAAGGTAGATGGGTGGTTTTAGATCAAAAGTATTCAGAATTGTTTTGTGGATCCAAGTTTGATCCAAGGTACTGCAAAACTTACAAATTTCAGTTTGAGTAGGTATTGTTGCTACTCTACGTGACGGCAAAATTAAAAAATAATCGTCATTGTTAATTTATGCATGAAAGAGGATTAGTTTTAGAAGTTGGTATTAAATAGGATTTTACTTTTTTGGTTTACATTAGTTTTTAGCTTATTTTAGGGGTTTGTATATATATATATATATATATGCGGTTTTTTTGACTCTTACGGCCCTTTTGTACAGCTCATTATCTAATTTGTATTATCACAAAAATGTAAAAAAGTGTTTATTTAAAGAGCCATAGTTGTAAACACTATTGATGGCTAAATATTGCTAAGAGAAAGCCAGCCTCTTTTATAAAAGACGTGTGGCTCACGCTGGAAAATCGAGGGCTTTGCTTAAAATGTAATTTAGGTCTCCCACCATGCAGAAAGGTGTTTCAGCTCTCTTGACTTCCCTCGAAGAGATCCTATCATCATGGTTGATTTAACCTGCCATCATCAACCCATCAATTGGGAAAATTTGATTCATTTGCTTAATTGATTTTGACCTCCCCGGCTTCCAGAATAGGGCCAAAGTTGTGGCCTTCGTGTTTCTGCCGGGTACGGATATTGCACTGAGTCTAGACGGACGGAAAGCCGTGAATGGCAAGCCCAAGTGATTCAAGATCCTAGTCAGTTGTTGGCCGCCTGAGACGTCCTCTGAAATGCAAGTGAGGAGTGCTTTCCAGTAATATGCAAGGGGTGAGCCCCATTGCATGCCAGTGAAGCGCATTCCTCTTATGGGGACAATGATGCTCCAGAGCGCTCTCAATTTGCGTTGCGGGCAGGTAGTCAGTTTCGCTTACGGCTAGAAATTGGACCGTAAGACTTGCCTGTGGTATCATTTACCGGCCAAACGCTACTCTTTAACCCTATAGGACCAAGTCAAGGCGACCTGCTACTATCCTTGACTGCGTTGGATAATTTGCTGCTTCAGTTTCTTAGATGATGGTTGAGAATGGGTATGGTTTGTTTTCTTCCAGAATGATTCTATCGATGGAACTCGGTCTGTATTAAACCTGTTCAAACTGGGTTCTGTGCCCCTCTGAACTTTAGTCCTTGAGGTCTGGCCGTTGTAAGTTATTTGTCTTGCGACTAAACACGGCTATGGTGTGAGCTGAAAATTACCTTAGACGGTACGCTTCCTAGAAACCAAGATTCAAGCCTTATACGTACATTTGGTTTGGAAAAAGTGTGCCCGGGAAACGAACCACGGAATTTAATCTTACCGGAATAAGGCGCAGGTAACGTGGTGGTCTAAGTTCAGTGGTTCACTATCTATTGCAAAATACCTTTTTGACTGAAGATTTTCAGAAGTAATCAGTTACAATTAGGGCTTGGAACGGAATTGAACGAACCTACGTCCCGAAACTTTTTACGTGCTGATATTTTCGTCTCGTTACTTCTTAAAAATTTTACGTTCCGAAATTTTCGTCTTGTTTTGCCATGAATATTTTTGTGTCCCAAAATTTTCGTTTCGTCTCGTTTCGTCCCTAAAATTTTGCCACTTCGAGTTTTATTCGTTCCTTTACGTCTAGTACAATTTTTTCATTATGGAATTATTCTATTCTGGCCTTGATTTCGGTATTGATCATTATTTTACTTTAACTGCTTTTTTTAAATTTTGCGATAAAGACTGCTAGACCGTTTTTGTAGCCAGCCACGTATATTTTAGAATCATTGTCTTTCAAATTAAAAGCTTCCTTTTAGTGGTAGCACTTTACTTAGCTGAACATTGTAATCCACATTAAGTACGTATTCTGTTTTAGAAGCCCCCAACCTACAGATAGTCGAGGTTTACTCGATTACGCTCTTTTATAAAAAATATTCACTTTATTCCTTCTATTCTGTGCATTTCGTTAGAAACACTCAATCAAATATCCGCAATCAGTGAAATAAGGTTTATTGTGATGATAATTGAAATTAAACATATACACTCTATTTTCTGACTCATAATTTAATAAAGAATTCTTTTGGGATATAAAGATATACCTCTTGAATTATTAAAGATGTAATGAAATAAATTCGGCTTTTTCTATGCATGACAGTGATGACTGCGCAAAAAATTCATCTTTGCTTCAGACGGTGATGTTACCGCTATTTGTCTAGAGATGACCCAACGGATTCTCCTTTTCTTTTTCTTAGTACCTATAGGCGAAAAAGTTTGTAGGGACTTTTGCTGCATTTTTCTCGTTAAATGTTTCTTCCTCCCTAACTTTTTGTATTCTCTGCAACATATCTTGCCCCGTTATTTTTGTATCTTTCCATCCTGCATTATGTCCCATGATTTACGTCCATTCTCATCCCGACACTTTTTTCGTCGTGAAAACTTCATCTTGTCTCGTCCAACACTTTTCTCCGTCCTAAACCTTTCGTCCCATTCCATTCCAGCATATTCTTCGTCTTTGGGACAATTTTTTTCGTCTCGTCCCTAATCGTTCCAAGCCTGGCTACAATACACTTTATTTGAATGGGCCTTAGATTATATTTCACCCTTCAATTATTAATATGGAATCTCGGTTTTCATGAAAATAAGTTGAGTAACTATAATAAAATTCTAAATAAATATATAGGTAAATAAATAAAATAAATATATTCTAATCCTGAAAATATACCGCACACGGATAGCTATCGACCAAGCATCGCCTAGACATTTATTTTCAATTTAAACTGGCACCCACGTAAACTTTGGTTTAAATGAATTATATTGCTTGGAGGAGAACAATACTTTTTTATCATCGGCCCCATGTTTTAGTTAGTTAGGGGTTGATAACGCCGTCAACTTTAATCATTTTCCTGGTTAGAAAATTTTTCTGTAGAAAATGCATACGAAAGGGGAGATGACGATGTTGTAAATAAAATGAAAAACCTTAGCGCGCATGAGAAACCGTCATCCGTTCTCCGCGTTTTACGAGCGAAGGATTCACGATGCAGAAAATTGAATGTGACGAGACGACAGTATACCGTGATTGGCCAGATTTACTATGCGAAGAAAACGGATGAGGCAACCTTGGAGATCGGGCAGATAGTTTTCTAAATATTTTTTCCTCCAAATATTTTTCCCTATCATTTTTCGGAAAAATACTCGCTATATGCCTAGGAATTGCAATTGAATACTTCTATTTTGACCTAGTTTCAACGGCACCAACCAGTGATGCCGTTGAATATTTTAAAGGAAAATTGAGAGCAACCCAAAATCGTTCCCTTTAGCATGATTTTTAATGCAACTATTATATATTACTGAGGAGCCCGCATACTTATCGTTTTGTGTTTACCCGAATTCGTAAAAAAATTCAATTTTATTGGATTCAAAATTTCAATTTCATTGAGTTCGAAATTTCACTGTCATATGTGGTGATCATTTTTTTATAATATAACTTCTTTGAAGATTTTCAAAATCCGTATTTAATGGACGTAAACAGCGTTGGAAAAAAACTTGGACGAAATAACTTGAGCTCATTAGCATTTTAGACAAGTTTTATCGACGAAAACTTTTGATCTACATAATACCCTGCCATCCACCGCAAGGGTGTGTAGCAGGGAGTGAATTATCACTAGGCATGTATTACCACTCAAAGAGAACACTTACTGCCATGCACGCAAGCAAAAATAATACTAGTCCTTTTATACACCTGTTACATGGACCCAAGAATCCAAATGCTACCACTTCGAAAAAAATCTCTATGATATGATATTGCTAGCCTCAAAGTAAAATAACGACGGATAGAAGAGTGAAAATCTCTTACAAATATTTCTGGTTGTGCCAAACATGCAACGAGATAGGAAAAACCATAATACTTATGCTTTTGTATGTAGAATTTCATGTATTCGTGCAAAAAGGCTGAAACCTATCATAATTACCCTGACAGTAACTTCGATTTAATCTATAATTGCCCCCTATGGCTATCATCATCATGAGTCAGTACTCATTAGATTGGTTTGATGCAGCTCTACACTCGATTTTTCTATCGGCTTATCTCTTTATATTCACACAACTCCTCTCATTCACATCCTTATCATCATGCTCTATAAAATAAAAAGTAATTATTCAGGCTTCACTTGGAGTAACCGCAAGTTAACAACTACAAGGAACACTTTGTAATATTCAACATAAATTTTATCGAAACCCAGGTGGGTGTCAATAAAGTTTTTGTGGAATATTACCAATGTTTCTCCTAGTTATTGATCTATATTTTTTTGAGGCCTTTCTTTTCCGTTCTTAACATTCGCTTGTCCTCAAAGATAATCTTATGAAATCTTTTGGCCCAACTACATAATCGTCTAATTCATTCATGATATAACCTACCACCTAGCGTATACTGAGGATTCAAACATGTGTTGAATTTCTTCATAAAAGGGATCCGTTTGAAATTTCTGCTGTATACATTTTCAGTATTTCAACCAACATCAGATAATGGTTCCCAAACCAGTACCCTCACAATTATCAGACACTGCTAAGCCTGCCAAAGAAACTACTTGTGAAACCACGTCGTAATGAAAGTAAAAGCTAATTGATCAATATATAGTGATAGATAATGTCGTCAATAATACATTAGTTATATCGAGGAGAAGGGGAGAGAGTCTCCTTCGCGTCCATTATCACGTGTAAGGCCAAAATCACGTGACATGGGGCATGTGCGAGTGGACCTGGGTCTAGCGAGCCTTCGATTCGATTTCTCGGAGGGAATTCGCTTCGTCATCCCGTCGTTAGGTACGCTGGTGCCAGGATGGAGAGGTAGGACACAGAAGTAATCGTGTCTGTGTGCTCGGCGGGTCGAAAACCCAATAGCAGAGCCGTCACATGCACGGTCATGTCTGTTTATACTAACAAAGGAACATCCTTGTGACGGCGGAGGTGAAATGTTTAATTCGTCGCTTTCATTTTCTATTAAATATGCAATTTATTTCGACACTTTTACCTTTCAAAAAACTTGAACAAAAAAAATTGGGCAATCCTGTGCCTTATTTTTATTTGAAGTGAATTTCCATGCTCATGCGAACGCGAAAAGTAAATGTAGGATTCTGGCGTTCACCTTCCCAGAAAAAATCTAAGTTAATCCATGTTCAGATACTTACGAGTGTGTTCAGATACTTACGAGTGTGTTCAGATACTTACGAGTGTTTCATTTTTGCCAAATAAACACTAAAAGGGTGGGGGAACACATTTAAACAAACTTTTTTTTGCCATAACCGTCGCTTGAACCGTGTTGTGAAAAGTTCCAGTCATTAGGAGTTCTACCATTTTCTCTGCACTACATGCAAATGGTACGCGTCGATGACCCGATGTAAATGTAGCCAGTGCCAAAAGACTCATGCCGTAGAAACCTATGAACCACTGTTCATAGGTTTCACGTTATTTACCTGCCGCAATTGGACCGATTGAATGCATATCTTTGCTGAGTAAATAATGATGAAAAAGCTGCGCTACCTGTCTGTCGGTGACTTCATTTCTTCCTTTCGTTCAAGGAATTAGGTATTTTCCTTAAGGCCATTTTACATGGTACTTATTTCAGTCCTGAGAAATTCGATTCTGCGGAAGCAAATTTGAACACTGAAGGTCTCGGATGTACCTTTTAATGCGATACAACTCTTTGTTTACACTGTTTGGACGTGTTTATTCGGAAGCCAGCTTACCACGCACCTGTACATAATCATTTCGGAGTGATGATGGAAAAATCCTTCCTCAGATGAGACGAAGAAACGCCCGCAGTATTAGTATGCAGTGATTTTCCTAACCTAGTACCGCTCCATTGATTCAACTCCGCCACCGATATTTCTTTTAAATATTCTACTTGCTTGTGACTGGTAGTTGGATTCGAGACTCGGATAAAAAGTAAGTTTCATAATTATACCTGTACTCAGAACAAAATCGAACGCAACGCATTTATCTCATACGATTGACCCATTTACACGACACGATTTTAAGTGTACAAAATTTGGGTCGATTCTCAGTGCTGAAATACGTGTCATGTAAAACGACCTATCCGATCCCTAACTCCATTTGCGCTTTGAATGCTATCCTTGCCCATGAATGCTTCGGATTGAATGGCTCGCTACAAGCTAAGCTTTTGTTTCGTCACTCTCTTTCACTTTCTTGGCTTGAATTTGAAATCTTCTCACGTTTGCGGATCACCTGTTTCTTAATATTATTTTACATTGCAACTGATTTTATTTTCTGGTTACAGTGCGGAAAAGAAGGAAAGTACTGGATATGTATATATTTATAGTTTATTTGAGCCAGTGTTGGTGGAGACAGCGTAATCAATAAATAAGGAATACTGCTGATATCAGGGAGTTGATAACGGATGGACTATATTTTGGCCACACCCTAATAGTTAATTAAAACTGGGAACATGGTATGATAATGAGGAAAATGGTGTTTAACCAGTAATTTGTATGTTTACACTGGACATTTATGATCTCTTTAGACATTTCTGAAAAATTATATTCCAATTTCCTCTCCAGCTATGATAGGTACTCTCTTTCATGCTGTTCATTCATGGTCGTAACGCTAATTCATTTTCTCCCGCGTCCTCATTTCTCTCTCATTCTACATTGCCTTTCATATAGTGGACCATCCACCTATCGTGCTTCATTCAATTTCATCCAATAAATTTCTCAGCTCTCCCGTCGTTCCCAGCACCTCCTAATTCGTGGGACTTTTCGTCTATTATATCTTCTCCATCATTATCATTTGTCAAAAATCTTAAGAATGATTCAATGCAGTTTTTTATGACCCTTCTATCAGCTAATATTTTCATATTGACGCATTTCCTCTTTTACACATCCTCCAACACTCGCTTAATGAATGTCTTATGAGACTTATTTTGCTAATCCTCCAACTTAATTTTCCGGCGAAAACGGTCTTCGGCAGACGATAACGTCTTAAGGTACGCCCGATTTGGTTTCCCCATCCTTTTATTAAAGTTTTCATCTGACTTCTCTCTTCTCCCATTTTTGTAGGGATTTCTTCGTTTGTCATTTGGTCAGTTCGCCACTACAGAGTCTGTACTTGAGTTCTTAGGAGAGGTTTATCATTGCTTTGAACGTTGAGCCGTGGGACCCTTGGTGACTCAGTAGGTCAGTAAGGTCAGGCGAATGCCGACGCAGGTTTTTGCTCCACTGTTTTTATATGCCTTGGAAAAAAAATCTTTGAAATAAATGTTTGAACGTAATAGCTGCCGATCACTTTCTAATCATAGCAAATACTCCAATTTTTTCTCCTTCAATAATTTCTCATTAAAGGGTGACGCTAATATGCATCTTGGTGCCAAGAAACTAGAAAGGAAATCCAATCTCAATCGGAGGTCACCCAATAGCAGAAAAAATTGGGCTGCTCTCCATCGGAGCTATACTTTTCTGGGAGTGTGGTCTCGATTTGATACAGGAAGTTTTGTTTAGGACATGTCGCGCTTGACGCACGTGAAATTCGAACAGGCCATAATGATTTATATTCAAGGATGAACTGTAAAGAGGCATTGAATGACTACGAAACGTGACCCAAAAAGGAAGAGAATTAAGATAGATTAGATGCATTCGAGATGCGCTCGTGGAAAGTGAAGTATGTTTATGGAAAGGTGATTTGTATCGGATATTAGAGTTCATTGAGAGGCAAAAGAGATTTGTGGTGTTCTTTGGGAAAAAGAAGAGCGTATGGATAGAGCAGTAACTGGATGTGTGAACATTTTGAAGGAAGTAATACATATAAGGAATGGTGAATGCTATTTAAATGGGAAAGGGGGAGAGGAAAATAGCACGTTTGGATGAAAATATGAAATGTGAAAATACTTAGATCGGAAGAAAAACATCACCGTAAAGATACGTATATACGATTACATCAGAATATAAACAAGTATTTTATGCACATTTCGATGAAACGCAACCGATTCAATGTATCTACTAATTATAGTCAAACAGAATTAATGAGAAAAAATGGTAGTTGATTAGATTTCCTTCAATTAGTGGGTTTCTTTTGCGTAAGACTTGTAGCTAGGTGAGCCCAAAGCGACGAGTGGGATAGTAAAAGCTTCTAATTTTTAGAGCTCAGTGGTACATTAAAACCAAAGCGCAGGATGCAAAAACTGGGGAGTGAATGAGATATGTTTTTAAATAAGCAAACCTCTTTTGCTACAATGTCCTCATTAAAGTGCTTAGGGCTACCCCACAATAATTTCGGGAATTAAATGGTTTCAGCTCACAACGGGGTCACCTTTGGCTTCATCAATTTAGCAAAAAAATATTCAAAATTTTTGATCCCTAGGGATGTGAACGAGCCATTTATATTAGATGAACCTGTGTTTTTTCGATTGTCAAATCGTGATTCTCTATTACGCCGATACACTCCCTTTTATTCCGCATTGATGGATTTCCTCCGCATCAAAATGCGTGAGATACGCGAATGGTCATATTTTACTGCCCGACAAACCGGCGGAGGATCCCCATTTTTTTCCTTCCCAGTAGGATGAAAGCAAATTGGGACCGAATCACTCCCTGCCTCTCATTGGTCCCGCTTTCGTCAGACCGCCACGCTCTCATCGATGCGAGAGGGAACAATTGAAACGCGGAGTCCAGCCGCCATTCGCTTCACCACCATAAACTCTGAAATCCGCGCTCCCCCGGGAATGGGAGGGAAGGTGGGGGGAGAGCTGGAGTGAAGGAAGGGAGTGGAGGGAGGTTGGATCGTGAGAAGGGTGGCAGGGGGTGCGTGGGGTAGAGATCCCGGAGTCGTTTTGCCGATCGCAAAAAAAATATCAGAAGCCGGACAGCGCAAATCTCCGGCCGCGTGCGGTCACTGCAATGTGTGGCGTAATAACGTCGGCTTTTGGCAAAAAAAATTGTCGGATATCGCAAAAGCGGGGATTAAATAGCTCGTCTCTTCCGATCGTTGGAGCGAGAACTGTGGGTGAAGCCTTTTTCCATGCTGGTGGTTGTAGTCGTGAGCACAGCGACCCATGAGGTTCGCTTCTTTGTTTCTGCTTCTTGCGTCTAGTTCTGGCTTCTAGTATTATTCCTCTGACTTGGCCGATGGCATGGCAGGTGGCATCGCAAGGCCGGTCCAGAAATACTGTTCTGTTTAACTGCCTCTCTCGTCGGTCGATTCACAAAATTTACTCGAGCGACGAACACAATATTCCACTTTTTTAAAACGTTTTCACGAGTCAAACGAAAAGATGTATGAGTTGGACAAGCGATTTTACTAAGAATTCTCTCATGCGTCAAAAATAAAGGTGGAAAAAGCCATAATTAGAATGAGGGCCTGAAAAATAATTACAAAGATGTCTGGTTGATGTAGTAGTTAGAGTGCTGGCCTCTCACCCCAAGATCTCGGGTTTAAATCCTGGTAGTGATTAAAACAGTGATATGCATATTTTTTTAATTTTAAACCAGCCCCTACGTGAGTAATTTGTATTAAGGATTTGAGTTCATTCAACACTCCATCTGTCGATTGTGACATTAAGCCGGGTTCCTTTGGCGGCATTAGTTAAGAGCAGGCTAGTGCTGATGCCGGATTTCCCTGCACCCTTCCTCCTTATCCTTAATTTGCTATCCTTGTACCTTTCCTCCACACTGAAGAGCCTTTAAATAGGGTATTTACTTGAAAAACAACAAATGATACAGGCGTAATTCTGTTAATTCTCGCGGAGGAAACCCAATTGATGACTTTTTGACCATGACCTATACAAGTAGAGTTTGTTCATTGTTTAATATAATTTCAATTTTGTTTTTAATACTGATGATATTCTGAGTGTGAACAGCATCCTCGAAACTATTTGGAAATGTTTTCTGTGAAAGTCAACTTCTTCGGAAAAGCAAGAAGGCAAAGAAAAAGGATGATTTCGGTCTGTTAAAGCCTCAACAGGAAATAGATTCGTGCACTTGGCATCCTAAGCACATCGATCTACACCTGGTACAGGATAAGATACGAATAAAATCAATGTAATTTGTGAAAACGATTTTAAAGAGCGCACGGTTAAAGTCATTTGGTTAATGGTAGAATTTGGTTCGGAATCTCTTGCAACTATGTAGTTATAAGACGAATTTCAATCAGTCGATGAATTCGAAGATTGTACGAAGAGACTTGACTTTGATACAGAAGAAGTTTTTGTTAGCTACATGGTATAAGTATGATAGACAAAAGTGGTAAGTTAAGAATATCGGTTAAAGACCCGAGAGATCTAAGAATTCGTGTTTATCTCCGACTATCATGAGCCACACCTAAAACTCTTATGACTAAAACTCTAAAACGATTGCAACTTGCTTTTTAATATTATCTTCTAATCTCCGACTGTAGGTTTCTAAAACTTAGCCTAACTACTGCTGACCTACAATCTCTGCCACCTTCAACCTTTGCGCCAGCTGGTAGAGTAACATGTGCGTAGATCACAAAATCGGCTATTAGGAATATTCTTTATGCATGTGTATTCCCTATCAAGTTTGTAATGCACTTAAGTGTGGCTCACTTTATATTTTCGATAAATAACATTTAATCCCACAATCTGGTGTTTTAGATCGTGATCAACCCCATACTCCAGTATCTAAGGGCTTAACGCAAGACTTTTTATGAGATTTCGTCATCGACAAACCTAAATGATTTAATTAGTACTAATCCCGCTTTTATGCCAAATCAATCTTCTCTCACCTCCCTATAAGTCATTTCCACCGCATACTGAAGAGACCTGGGGATAGTAGGAAACCCAGTTTAATTTCCCACACGGACCTTCTGCTGTGCAAAGTGATTATTCATCGGTAATCCATGCTTGAGCTCTCATAGCCACGGAAGGGTTTTCAGTGTGTTAGTCGCCTATCCGTTCAGGCCATTCCTATGTATCTCAGTATTTCATTGACTTTTCTCAGTCCTCTATCTTCCTACTCGATTTCCAAGAACCTTCTCAAAGTCTTAGAAATACGCAAAGTTATCCATATCTACTCCATATAACATTCCACTGACATCAGTAATTCTATGGCAAAGTCTCCATAAAACAATAAAAAAACAGTTGCCTAAATATAAACACGAGGCTCACTGAACATTTATTAAAGTTAAGTTCAAATATTGTGAAATATTGAATATTTAACTTTGTTTACAGTTAACCAGATTTAGCTTTTCGGTTAGGGTAATTGTAGACGGATTAAAGTAATCGAATAATTAACTTTTGGGATTGGAAACAACTCCATGATCACTTTATTCTCAATTTATGTATAAAAACACTCACAACATTCGTGATCATGAGGGTCTTCCCATGAAAAGTATTTTGAACCTCTTATCGCTTAATAATTTATTCATTATAATTTTTCACCAATGTCGTCTGTATGGCGTTCATTCTTAAATATTTTATTTATTTGCAATTGCTTACAGTTTAAAATATTTGAAACTATTGAATACGCTACGATTTTTGTGTAGTTTGGGTTACAACTCAGGGTATCGGGCTACCAAGTTGTAAATTGTAGGAGTCACTGACGTTCAGCATATTTTCCAGGGTTAATCATTTCATCTAAGGATATCCAGCTGTACACATATTTAAAGACACATGCCTATTTAAAGTTAGAAATCCACCAATTAATTGAGTTCATGCATCTGAAAATAACTTATACCTGAAGGGTCTCTCAAAATAATCGTAGTGAACTCAACTGATGATACATGAAATCACCATTACTGAAATAATATGCTGATAGAATCATAAATATTTATATACGACACAGTCTCAGGCAAAACTTTGTGGAAGTTATTCATGGTAACAGAAAAGTTATCAACACTGCTGTTTCCATACACACTTTTTTCCCATGATGATGTAGCCTTGCTACGAAATCATGGTCGTGCCAAATAAAAGTGGATGTGGAAACAGCAGTATTGATAACTTTTCTCCTGCTATAAATATTTAGCTTGAGTTAACATAATCCTACCCGAATCCGGTTTGTAAAACTTCGGCAGTCAATTCGTTGAAGAATGAGAGCAAAAAAGTAAGTCCGAATAAGCTGTAAAATCGGCGAGGAATCTCATGTGGCGTCACCCTCATTTAAAAAATGAAACAGCGTCACCATTAAAATATATGGAACGTGATATTGCTCGAGGTTAATCCCGCGACGCAGAGATGGTATTCAGGAGACCGTTGCGGAAATTGTACAATACAATCATGTTTGCGGCTGAGTTTGATCCCTTCCAGGCGTTTACAAAATGGGACTCGTTAAACTTTTTATGTCCGCAATATGCCCGTTTCACTTTGACTTTTTGGTGTAATTCAATTCCATGTACATCCTAATAGAATGATCGGCCAATTCGATTAAATCAGCCGAAACAACGAATTATATTGAATGCATCCAAGAAAAAAAACAGGGAATTAGAAGCAAAGGCATGACATTTCTGGTATTCTGGTGAGATAAAAGCTAATGCTTGGGCAAGAGAGAATGCGGAGAAACGCAAGCAACGTAAAGCAGGCAGTTGTATCGAAGATTGGCTGTCATTTAATCTTGAAGGATGAACTTCGTGTCACGTTTGTAGAGACGGTTCGAAATAGTAGTTGGAATTATAAAAGGTAGGGACTGGCTGCTAAGAAAAGAATTAAAGACAGGTAGACCCTCGACATGGACACCCAACGTGGATAGCAGCCTCCTATAATTAAAAGGAGGGTTCAACGTGCCGTAGAGGTCACAGGTTCGAATCCCGTTCGGGTAGAAATCTCGCTGTCCTGAGCATGCTTATTTGTGATGTTCTGAGATTAATGTGAGGTCTTTTAGTTATTATTAAAATGCTCAGTGAATAAAATAATGTCTATTTATTGTTGTATTGTTTCACCATCTGTCACGGAGTGCATTGTACTTGAAGTTGTATCCAAAAAACTACATATTTTGAAAAACAGCAATTTCTCGCAATCTTCACAAATATTATTGACCAATTAGGGACTTCGCGGAAAAATCTCAGCTCCAATGGGATTCGTACTCGGATTCTCTGAATGGAAAGACATCTCGTCGGCTCGGAACTGTATGTAACACTCCCGCTTATGAAGTTTAAAAAACAGAACGTTTTCGTCAGATTCTCCGATATGATAGGGCGGCTGTTTCCTTCCTATGAAGTGAACGATTTTCATTCACCTAAAAATAAGATGTGGACGAGGCCTGGGACTGTAGAAGCGTGTGATCCGCGTGATAGCGTTTGGTCTTTGATTCAATTTCTCGCAGGGAATTCGCTGTCAGGCACGCCGATACCTGGATAGAGAGGGAATACGATCAGATGTAATTGCGCCTGCACGCTCCATGGCTAGAAAACTCAATAGGAGAGCCGTCACTTGCATAACCACGAGTGATTGTGTTTACAGATGAACTTGGATGACGGCAAAGGTTTCGTACTCTTTGGGTGGAGGCCAAATGATAAGATTCGTCACATTCATTGGAAAAATTCATAATTATTATTATTAGTTTTCTACCGGTAATCAATCACGTCTTTCAAAACTCCCTCACCCTTTATTGTCTTTTTCATTCACCCCGCTTCCTTCTCTTACTTTCCGACATCAAATTTCTTTCCTCTCCAACCAAATGAAGCACTTTGCCGTTTTTCCTCCTTTCGACCCAATTTGATTTCTTCGTCCTCAATACCAACATATAAACAGCCCTAAATTCAATTTCCGACCAGTTACGCTATCAGACTCCTTAATGTAGAGGATGAGGATAATTTCATGTAATTCCACCCAATTTGTTGGAATAATATATATTGAAGTGACGAGAAACCATGTGAAATTTTGCTCAGCATATTTTTCAAACGACCACGGTGTAGATTGTGTACGTCATTATCGAGACCGCGGAACTAACACAGTCCAAATTGTCAATTTTTAAGAAATTAGGCGCAGAATTTAATTTGTTTTCATTTTTCTTGAGCAATGTCACGCAAAGCGCTGCTAAAAAATGGAATGAATTTATTTCCCCGTTTTTCATTTTGCTATATCAATGGATAAAAACATTTAGTGCGGAAAGAACTAACTATACATGATAATAACAAGATGATTAACGCTCAGAAGGGCAAAAATTATTTTGTCTTTAATTTCAAATGCCACTACGTTTTTGTTAGAGAAGTATACGGTAATATTGCCCAATGATTATTGCGGTGATATTGCGGTGCTTCAAGCATTGGCATATACAGGTAGTATTTGTCTGTTCTTTGGTAAGGTAGGACTTTCTCACGACTAGGAAACTCAAGAAAATCCCTTCCTAAAGATGAAAAGCCACAACAATTTATTTGTCATCAACCGGGGAAGAAGAAAGCAGATTTTCCTCGAATAAGTGTAGGTAGAGGCCTCTTTGTTCGGTACTGTGACACTATTGGCGTAGTAACAATCATGTTCAAGGCTTTAGTACTACCATTTATTTTTTCGGGAAGCCGTAGTCTGTTATTCATTCTATCATCCTGTGGTTTTATTTATGAAAAAATTATTATAGTATTCTGATGAACAAAATAATTTGGTGGCAAATTAGTTTTCCATTATATCTCCAATCGGTGACTAAATGAGAGAGAGCACATATAATTCAAGTTTTCTAATCAACTAAGGGCTAAAACTCAATGGAAACAATATAAGATTTATACATTCCTCATAAAAATGGAAAGCTGTAAATTGGAAATGCGAAGATGTTGTGAGGATTAAAATCACCCTAAGAAATACGATTTTCGAGCAAATGCTGCAGGACGACACTCACTCGAATGTTGATTTATACCGAAATCAATATTATGCTAAAAATGAGATGCAAATTCATGCAGACATTTTTCCTTGCTTTTATGGCTAGGATAACTACTCAGCCCTTGGGTGTTATTGTTGTTAAGGTTTTCGTGCATATGAATGTAAAAAGTATAACACTATAGGTGGCTAGAGCTAGAAGCGTTTGTCTGAAAGAAATGAAAACTCCAGACATGGAGGTTATGTTTGAAGCAAATATGAAATGGAAATATTCTCAGTGAGAATGTAATCGAGTAAGGGGAAAATGACACAGGGAAGGATGAAATGGGGTACGCAGTATTGAGACATAAATTTGACACAAGGAAACAAGGTCACTATAGTCTAATACGTCCGTGTCCCAGTTTCAAATTTGGTCTTTGCGCTAGTTTTTGTAATTGGAACTTAAAAGAACAAACAGAATACATTCTATAAATATCAATTTTGTTGCGTGTCAGTCAGTCCGTCCGTCAGTCTGTATCATTTTTGTTTTGTACTCTCCCAATTTTTGAGCTAAAAGAGCGAGGTTTGGTGCCTTGAGTGTGGATTCTCTGTCTGTATGATTTGTTAGTAGTTTTGGAATTTTTGCAGTTTGTGGTGCAGAGAAAAATGCAAAAAACGTGGTTTTTGAGAATGGGAGAATGCTACAGTTATGGTACATGGAGATTAATAAGAACAAAATAAATATTATGGTGTGCATCTGAAATGAAGTGAATTGAAAAATTTAACTACCCTATCGAAATAGGAAAAACCGTGAGGAGTAAGATATTTAGGATTCAGGGTAATTTTCAACGCAGATTGATTTTAATCATTGGTAAATCTCAGAGGAAGGCAGACTTTTACTGGCAACTTTGTGAGATTTACTTACTTTGTGAGATTAGTATCTTCTAATAACTGAAATGTGAGCTTGAATTCAACGAAAATTTTCATTAGAGTGTACTTTTGAGTATGCTCCTTTATGAAAGAAAGCAATGGAGGGTAGGAACAGTTAAAAAAGGCAAGAATGGGCGTTTTGAAATGTTAAATTAGAGAAGAGTGATGAGGATGAAACAGAAAGACAATATATGATGAAGGACGTGCAAGAATGGTTGGAGAAAGAAGGCATCTCATAAAAATTCTTAAACGAAGACGGGGAAACGTAATTGGACACATTTTGAGAAGCAACGGTCTTATGTAGACATTCATCTTAGGAAAAGTCGATTGAAGGAATTGCAGAGGAGGGTCTAGTATGACACATAGAGCGGGCAATGAATGATGCAACAGAGAAGAATTATGTCATTGTAAAGAGAATAGCTGATGAAGCTGAGTGACTATCTGCTTTCAATCTCACGGTCGTTAACTAAAGATGATGGTACCGAAAGAGCTGTCATCCCCACCCATCCATCAAAAATGCCTACGGAAATTAGCATTTTACTCTTTGGTCTCGGGGACAGGTATGCACCGTGCTTGAAACTCAAAATTATTAGCAGCAATTAAAGGTTTATCCTATAGCATTGCGGTTAGCGAAAAAAATATTTTATCTCTTTATGCTCCGTAATATGATAAGAAAATTATTGATGTGCTATCAAATAAATTTGACCATTCCATTGTAATATTAATAATAGAAATGATTTGGCCATGTAATATTGTCTTTAATTGGAAGGGCTGTCGAAAGACGCATATATCTCTTAGAGACTAAACACTTTTAATTTTTTAAAATTTGGTATCAGAACGCAATTACGTATTTACATTAGTTGAAAGCCATTTTAAGGGGGAAATCATTTATTCTCTCGTTCATTAAATGCGTAAACCTTGTCCATTTTTAGTCAAGGGGTAAAATAAGAAAATATATTATTTTTATAATCGGGCGTTTGACGTTCTATGTTTCAATAAAATATGTAATTTACGTCGAAATTCATCCTATATTTCCTTGTCATTTCGTGCATTGCCTTGCCTGCTTCCAATTTAATCGCTCCGATCCATTTTACTGCAATAAAGTTTTCAGTTGTCAAGACCAGCAATTTGACACCCGAATGGACTACGATAAGGAAATAAATATTCCTCAAAGACAAATGGATCATAATACAGCAGTTCAAAAATAGGCCGTTTCCTCTACCCATTTTGCTCGTAACATTTGTAATTTCCCTGTGCTGCGAATATCGCGGCAGTTGGTCTTTATGTATTCCCCGTTTAATTCGAGGACTTAGGACTAAGGTGGTTGAATCCGGGAGAGGTCTTGGTACACGTTCATATGTTCCCAAACTGTATGATTACCAGGGTACTAGATCTTTTTGGGAAACCATACGCTGCACAGGAAAAGTAAATGGACCCCCGACTCGTAAGGAGTGTGTTTTTCACACCTCAGTATTCGGAGGGCTCTACTCAAACCAATCAGTCCTAACATCTAGTTGAACACTGTAACAACAATGAATTTTACCTGGACTATGTTTGACGTAAAAATTGCATTTTATCCGAGAATACGAGCCATTGTTGATCCCAGTTATCACCAATACCTCTCAATGCATATTATATAATCAGCACTCCAGAGTTGGCGAACACTGCGGAGGTCGAAAAAATATGCAGTAAACTCTTAGGCCCGTATCGTAAAAGTCCCCTCTACGTAGAGCCACAGGCTGGCCTACTGTGAGGCTGACCTTGCTTGCGAAGGAGGTCCCTCTATCTATTCGTATGTTAAAAGTCTCCTCCCTCTCGGCTTCTAGGAGGAGAGGTTAGAGCCGGCGGAAGTGACGCATTTCTCAAGAGAAAGTTTCTGCTTGCGTAGTTGACAGTCTTCTAGTAAAATTCTATGGTGATTTTTGCGAAGCGTATTCTGTAAAGCAATGCGCAGTGGAGATAGACGCTCGAAGTGACGCAAAATGTCTCGCTGTCTGTGGGATCCTCACAATTTCTGGCAGTTGCCTGGCTAGTTGCGTGCTAATAACCTGAAGAGCATATGTCCCAAATTATCAGTACCATCGTGTATGACTTACGTTGATAGTAAATTGTATGTATGTTGCCTGTTTGTGCAGAAGTACTGTGCCTTGTACTGTTGTAGCATATTACACATAATTATTGATTAAATCACCTGTGCACCTTCAAAAGTCAACTAATTTTGTCTCTCTGACGAGGACTTTATCTGTATGCATGTTAAATACTCTGAAAGGTAAATAAATTACAAAGCTTGCCGGATACTGCGTTCCAAATTAGTGGTAAATGTAAAAACGCGACGGATCAATTTTTTCACTTATGTGAATAACAATACAATCGCATACCTTTATCAATCTGGACATTGTAGATTGCGCCAATCCATGAAAATCGCCGGAGACAATCTAAAGCAAGAGGGGAAGGTATAGGAGTACTTGTGAATGCATTTCAAATCTATGAACCAGACGTAACTTTTCATTTGAATCGCTATAATGTTGTCATCTTTACAGTGTGGTATTTATTTAACAAGGGGAGTGTCCGAGTTTCGGGTCTAGGATTTTGACGAAATTTGCCAGGCAGGTAGTGCTTGATTAGTTATTTACGAATCACCCCACATATAGGGTTATATATCCAGTAACTTCGACAAAAAACGAGTTTGAAATATATTATTGCCAATATAAAGCTAATAATTAGCTATGTTTAAACAGTGCAGTTTGGGTTAGGGGTAAAGTACTCGCATCACAATGTCAACGTCTCTTTTTTCTTTTTTCTCAAAGTTCTTTTTTCTCTTGCGATTAGTTTTTCCAAAAAAGCACAGCGCTGGAAAATCACGGCACCAGACAAATTAGAACAAATGTTGTACGTACGTCGGGAGTGCGTTGTCAAAGATACGGAAATTAAAAATCACGATCACACTTCATGCTCTTCCGTTAATTTCGTACACAAAAACCGACACGGCGTGCGGACGTATTTCCGCCACGTACTAATTACGTGATTTAGGTAAATAACGTAATTGACTGTTTCACGTACTAATTACGTAATTTTAGCAAATTACGTAAGAAGTACGTAAAATAGTTAAAATGCATCCCGGGTAAACACATAAAAAATATGTAAAACCAGGGATAGTCGTACAACGAAACTGCGATGAAAAAAAACTAATGCCGGAGAGTCTCGAACCAGAAACGTTGTCGATGTGATGCGAGTACTTTACCCCGATCCCAAACCGCACTGTTAAAACTTTGCTAATTATTAGCTTTATATTGGCAATAAAATATTTCAAACTTTTTTTGTCGAAGTTACTGGATATATAACTACACATGAATGAAAAGAATTAACGTGCAAACGTTAATTGCACGTTAACTATAACCATGCAATGTATTCACTAGCATTGAGCTCCACATTACCGCTGCATAAGTCGTTTTCAATAAAATCCCACTTACCTGAAAACTTCCAGTGGCGTAAAACCTTAATACAGCCAATAACTTTATTACTCTCGGGACAGGAAGGCCTTGCATGTCCACGTTTTCTGGCCATAGCATAAGTAATAATACGCCTGTTATTATCGCTTTATGGAACCTATACCTAGCGAAAACTTCAGAGTCCGCATAAAATTCTAGAGGGTTATCCCTGTCGTGAAGTCTTATGCGTGGTACATATAAAAAGGCCTCATTATCCTCAAAGTGATGAAGAAACTCATCCAAGTCGTTCATCTCATAAAAATTCATCAATTCAGCCATCATTTCACGCTCGCAATGTCACCTTTACCCAGTCCTCTACGCTTTGAGGTTACTTCTAACCAACCTCTAAGTATAAGGTCGGATTTAGAGGTAGAGGTGACGATTTGAGGTAGAGGTCAGATTTAGGATACCAATTCGCCCGCTCCTGACGTCATAGAGGTAGAGGTCAGCCTAGAGGAAGCTTTTACGATACGGGCCTTAGCCTCCACGTACTCAATCTTTCTACAGAATCCACCTGCGGTCTTTTTTAACCCAATACTATATTACAAAAAAGTGTGTTTTTTAAAGAAATTCTATTTATTTAAAAATAGCAGTGTTACTTAATTCAACTAGTATTATGTTGAATTGCCATAGGACATAAATATCGTTCAACTATTCTGCTGAATAACATTAATGATAGGTAATTTACAATCATTAGCTACATATATTTATTCCGCATCTCACTGACCTATATTTTAGGTAATTAATATTTCATGCAAAATATAAACACTGCTTTAATAGGAAAACGAAAATAATATGTTTACATATTCAAATTAAATTTCTTCACATTTTTATTAATTATTGACCTTTCGGTTTAATTCCCGTGAGTGGAAGCGCACACACTTTATCACTGCTTGTTTGTCATTTTCTACTATGCTGCAGTAAATTAGATGGTGATATCCTCTAGGGACGACTGCTTCCCTAATTATATGCATTTGAGTTTGAGGGCTCTTCAATCATCATTTTATTTCTGGCTCTACCATCTCTTTCGTTTAATCAATTATAAGTTAGCTTCTCATTCTCTTTCCTGCTTCCCTGTTGACACTTCTTGCCTTCAGTAAAAATGCGTTTAATTCTGTAAAAGTAATACAAATGTTATTTCGGTGGATTTTTTTACGCACTGTATGTTTGTGTGTGTAGCATGACCCCCCGCCTGCTGATGGAGGCTCGAAGGATACCTTTTAGATGTATACTCAAGGCTTTCCCAAACCCTTCCTCCTCGGATGAATCCTGTATTTTTTCTGATGTAGTACAGGCGGGACAGGTAATTTTAGTCAATAGAATCGTGTATTGCATTATTGCAGGTTGAATACTTGGTAAGCTACGATGAGCAATTATGAATATTTGTTGGAAGTAATAGGATCCGAAGAGAGAAATATCGTTGGGATGGAGCCGAATATAGTATGAACTGAAAATTCGAGTAGGGGCACTCCCTTAAAACATAATTTTAACTAGTTGACATGCAGTAATCAATCAATCTTAACTAATTGTGCATTATTAGGAAAGTAAACTTTTATGCTAGAAAATTTTAAGATATTTCTTGGAATGTTTTAAAATTATAATTGAAATTTGAGGAAGTGGGTGGTGTGGAGGATGCGTTGGTGGTAAGGCTGCTTTGATTGGCTGAAGCATAGAGGGTTGGAGAGGGAGAGAGATCGCGGTCGGGCGGGCCCCCTTTCTCTCGAGGTCCGACCCGGAACTCCCCACCTCCCCCCGGAGAGGCGCCCGCTTCCGCCGCAGACGGGAAGACGCCGATTAGGCCGAGCGCCACTAGTCCTCTCCGATTCCGGAAGTGACCCAATGACTTCGGGGCAGTTCCCCACCGGCCGGTAAGGATAACCGACACGAGGGGGACGGCTTAACGGTCAGAAACGAGGAAGACCGCCGTTTATTAGGGGACGAGGGTCGTTTATAGAAAGCAGCCGTGCACGCTCTCGCATCACCATCATATTGAGTACACTCTTCTCAACAGCATCAACACCAGATGGTGCTGGTTAATGTGGCTGCAGTCCACCGCCCGCTGATGCTCTCTTCCTTCCCATGCTGTGACACGATTGCGGAACATAAACCGAAAACTCACGTGATGTTAGAGCGTCCCACTGAGTCCTCGGTGAAAATACTGGTAGAAGATGTAAATTTACCTAAATTTGTTTTGTGGAGATTGCATTAATGTGCAAAGTATGAGATGATTTAAATATAGGACTGTGAAAACTTTTTCTTGAGACAAAAAAGTATCAGTAATGAATACAACTGATAAGAAAGAGAAAATAAGCGATGGCTTAATAACTTCTCGATAGAATTATTTAAACACGACCCTAATTCTCACTTGTTAATTAAAAATTAACAAGTGAATTTATTTTCAGATGTTTACTGAATCTACTGTGAAATTTTTAATCCAATTTCTTTTCCCTTGTTAGTAGATTTTTCAGTAAAATTCTATTACTATTGTTTATTATATAACAAAGTTATAACATATTGACACACGAATGTATTATGCTCAACACGACACATGAATGTATTATACTCAAATTCCATGGAAAACTTAGTCAGTTTACCTTTAACCAAAAGTGGGAATGAGGTACAAGTTTTGACATGTCTAAAAATTTTTCCTCATAATTTCCTCATATATATCAGGTGAATTTTTTGTAGAACCACTGTATACTAATGAAAGAAAAGCTCGTAGTTCACTTATATGCTCCAACATCTCAAATAAAGAGTGTATTACCGGTTTTGCCAGCAACTGTATCGTCAGGCACAAGAGTTTCCACTCATCCCTGGAGGGGAATGACCTCTTGTAATGCACGAAAATGAAAACGGGGATTGAGATTTATCGTCGGTTTGCCTGTCCGGATGCTAAGTGGAGAACATTTCGAATTTAATACTCCGTCCGTCAGATACCGTCATTTAAACCTTGAACCCTTGGCTACTTGCGCTAGGAGCAATAAGACACCCACGCAGACACTCCATATATATTTCTGTTCCTTGAAACATTCCTATTGATATCGAATTTTTCACCTATACTAGATGGCGCAAACATCCTTAGCTGTCAATATCCTGCCACCGACAGCTATTGCTACTGAAATAATAACGGTTTTCCTCACCGCATGCTCTTAATTTGCCCATAAAGGTAAAGAATTCGATTTAGTTTGAGAGGAAATCTCAAAACCACTTCAAAAGCTCTGGTCCGCCTGTAAAGCTCGATTAAATACAGGGAAATATTGATTTAAATTCGAAGCAATACTTCATTGACATGCGAAGTTAGTTTTTCTGCCATAATATAACTGTAGACTCAGCCAGTAGAAAATTGTGCTTGGACAATATGGGATAGACATAGAATCATTACGAATTGAAAGGAATGTAGAACAGGTGGAAATTTGCATATGTAGCCATTAGGACTGAGGGAGTTAATAGTGGATGTTTTTCTTGGAAACGAATTGCAACCAGTATCCGATCAAACATTTTCAAGTGTATCTGATTAACTATGGTGTGAATGAGGGAATTGGGGATGATGATGAGATGGAAGTACCGGTGGTTCCCCTCGAAAACCGCTGGCTGCGCAGGGTCTGCTCCAATCCTTGTTATCCTCTGACATATACACGCAAACCCTTGGTCTCCAGAGAAATGCGAAACTCTACATTCCACGTCACTTACCTTCAATATTAGCTCAGCTCCTTCGCTGCATATACTCGTCTTGAGAAGTAGAATATTTCCTTAGGTATGATCCCAGGGAGAGGAGTCTGTGTTTATTGCTAAGCCTGGAGTTCCTGCTGTAAACTTAAAACGAGTGAGTTATAAATCCTGCTCAGAGATCTCGGAATAACTTTGGGCCACATTGGGCCACAAATTAAATGCAAAAGTCAACCTCGGATGCAGAAATGAATTATCGGAGTTGAAAGAAAAATATTTCCCTTTGGTAGAGGAATTACAATATCTGTTATAGACGCAATATAAAATTTTTGGGTATAAAACAATGTCCAAATAGATATAAACGTTACCTCTTGAGGAAAGAAAAAACTTCCTGCGATGCAAGTGTAGTGAACGATATTCAGAGTGGAAAGAGGAGCGGGCAGTCATGAACAGTATTCACCCCGAGGCCAACAGATTCCTATTGATTTACGGCAAGGCCTCTTATTTAGATTCAGAGTCCTCTAGATTGACAATAATAAATTTACTTTATTATTGGCAATCTAGAGGACTTTTGTTCACTCGATAGAGAGACTCCATCTATTGTTGGAAAATGAACAATAGAAATGACGTCATGGCACGTCATCAAAGGGTAAAGTCTAAGATAACATCATATCAAATCAAGTCTCATTTAAAGGGTTACGAGAGACATTTTTTAGCATGTGTGTTATCTAGATAAGATAACCAGCCATACTAAGGATAAATAGCATGTTTCATATGATTGACTACAATTGCTGTCCTACTAGAAGCTCTGCAATGCAACAAACTTCCTATTTTACTCGTTTCTTTGGTATTGTAGTCGCTAAGTAACAACGCAAACGGAGATAATTGTTCATAAAAAATACACATCGTATTTCATTATTAAGTAGTAATGTTTTTTCAGATAAGAGTCAGCTTAACGGCCGGTAACATACTACCCCGGCCACACTCCCTTCGGGCGGCCTACAGGGTAAAGTGGAGATGTAGACGAGGCTTTTGAAAAGTTACATACTTCATATACTAGTGCGAACAAGTAATAATTGTACCATTTTATTGAAACCACTTAAGGCTGAGGAAAAATGGGTAATTCCTTGCATTTTATTGAAGAGAATTGCTGTGAGTTGAGAAGAATCCCTTGAATTCTTCTCAGCTCCCAGTTTAAATATCTTAATTTTCGGTTTAATAGTTCGGTGATATTGAAGCTGTGGCCAACATAAATCATCTAAAATAATCGACGCTGGTAATTCTAAAGCTTTCACTGCGCAAGGTCCCCGATAAGGCACTGATCGATTATGAATCAGCCTCATTGCATCCAATCATAATTGTTACAATGCACTGTCAGTATTTGGCACATCGCCACGTGATTTGAGGGCAAGGCCACCAGAGCTGCAGCCTGACCAGGACGATGCTACAGAATGCTCCAATGGCACACAAGGCGTGAAATGCGAGGGTACTTTCCGTGTTAACTCTCGAAAAGATCCGACGATGAGTGATGAGAAAGGTCACGAAGGTCAAAACGCTTGATAAATCACTTATGTTGAGGCGTTGAAAAATATAGGGCACAAGGCGCACCATATTCTTTCCACCCTTACTCCAGGTCATGTCGACCACGACCTCATCATTATTCCGTCGCAGACGGAAACAACCGTGATCCAAGTAAATAAAGTCCCCACTTCAAAAAACAGCCAAGTCTTAAAGGTCTCAAATCGAGGGTGTACACTATAAGTTTATCGATCAAAGAACTCCTCACATAGACTCTACCGGGTTTACTCTCTGAAAGCACTAGGAAACTGTAAATCTCCTCTACTGCGGTTGGGGATAAATAACCAGAGCGTCCTGGCTTGATGTCACTGCAGGACGAGAGCACTGCTCTAATTTTTAAATTGTTTAGTTTTTATTTTCTCGTATTGTAATTGGCCTTGAAAGAAAAACAGTTTAGCGGGGAGTTACTCTACAACTAATAACAATAAATTCACGTGAATTTATCGTTATTAGTTGTAGAGTAACCCCTATTTCAATTTTTTTTTTCAAATTTTAATTTTTAAATTGTTTAGTTTTTATTTTCTCGTATTGCAATTGGCCTTGAAAGAAAAACAGTTTTGCGGGGAGTTACTGTAATAACAATAACTTCACGTGAATTTATCGCTATTAGTTGTAGAGTAACCCCTATTTCAAACCTGAGCATTTGAAACTGAAGGTGCCAAAGAGTCCACGGTTTCGCATCCCATATTTTGGAGGGAATAATGAATCCGAAGTGCTCTCCACAAATGACTAAAGCACGGACCGCTAGAGGGATGAAAAATCTGACGCTGCCGGGATTGGATTCTGTTCCCTCCCGATGTGAGGCCTTGAGATTTAGTTTAGTATCAAGAGCTTATTTATATCTATGATAGAGCTTAGTTTAGATAATGCTATTGAACCTGTTGGAGCTCAGCAAGACCTGATTTTGCAAACTAAAAAAGGTTTCCGCTACACACGGAAGCACATCTGTCGCTCCGGATTTTTTTCGTGTTAGCCGAGGCGGCACGGCGGCGCTGCGAAAAGGTGGATTACGCCGCTTCGAACGCACCAGAGGGATTTTCACGCACTCGTGGGGAAGTATTGCTCCCACCACTCAATTCCCAGTTTCATCGTCAACCCTCGTCCTTCCACACCTACACTCTCCCCAGCCTACGCTCCGCTCCCGTCGACCGCGCTATCTCGTCGCACGGCTGAGTTCGAGCGGGGCCTGCGGCGGTACGCCACCCGAGATAAAGGGATCCCTCGATACGGGGAGGCATTCAACGGCAGATGCGAGCGCAATTTCGTAGCCGTCGACTTCAAGATTGTGCGTGAGAGCTGCCATGATACGGGTCATTGATGCAGGGTGCGTGCTTCGACGAAAGCGTGCGGCGAGTGTTGCGATTATTGCATGCGTTCGCCGGGACGCGATCGTGTCTAAATTTCGCCCGTTCGTGCATGAAATATTGACTCCCCTGTTGCGTGGATCGAGAGTGGAAGAGGTTATGTCGGAGGGAATCAAAGAGGAATCAAAATAGAATCAAATTCGCGAGCTGCGTACCCGCACCTTCGTCTTGATTAAGTGAGGACACGATGTCTCATCCAGAAGGGTCTCATTGCGCCTTAGATTTCCTCGTGGAATGGAATCTCTTCGGAATTGACATTTAGATCGTCGAAAGCTCCTCTGTGATATTGATCTTGTTAGAGTTTAATAGAAATAGAATTCTCCACTCCTATTGTTTGAATAGACTATTCTTAGTATCAATTATTTATAGGCATTGTGCAATTGCGCATCGTATTCATGGATAACGTTTTGAAGCCTGAATTGCACAAACCTGATCATTTACTAGAAAGAAAAAAACAGGTGTTTGGTAATGTTCTACAAAGTATCCGACGAAAAATTAGGAATCTTTTCATAGAATCGGACTTACTGGTCACTTAACGAGGCATAACGAATTTGCTCGTGGTTTAGGATGTAACATCGCATGAATATATTACTAAAAAGAAACAATCACTTATGACTTCCCCTACACATTGATTTTCAGAATTTTAAATGTTTAAAAAAAAATATTTCTGGGGCATAAAACCTTTCTATATACACTGTTATGTGCACGTTATACAAGCAGGCTGAGATTGGCAGTTGAAAGGGGTCGTGAAATATGGACTCATTCCGCTACGGTTGCTGACCCACCCTCGTCGACTGGGAAGGAGCATTTCCCTAAAGCCTGTTTCACACCATACTTGATCCAGCACAGGACCTAGTGTGCTAGCCGCTACTTGATATTGAGGACGGAATCTAGTATGATTGGAACCTCCTAGGAGGTTTCACACGATCATCGACCTTGTGCTTGCTATGAATCGGTTATTCCATATGATTCCATGCTAATTAAAAAAAGAGAAGTTCGCACAGTTTCAGTAACGTGACTTGATTGGTCGATGGCTACTGGGCTACTAGGTCCTACTAGAAATCTTCGTTCCGCATCAAGTATGAAATCCAGTAGCTCAGCGAGTATACTAGCTAGCATGCTTGCCAGCCAATATACTGGTTCTGTTCACACGATACTGGAAAACTAGCATACTAGCGAGTATACTAGAACTTGTGCTGGATCAAGTATCGTGTGAAATGGGCTTAAGATACGATGAGGTCGGCGCGATGCATATTCAAATAAATTGATGCTTCGGCTGCTCGTTCGTCCCTCCCAAGGTATTGGACTTGTATTGTTTTGAGAGTATTGCATTGACGTCCATAGGGACGAGGTTCAAGTCTCTGGGATGGCAGATTTTTTAGTGAAATACCGATATCATTTGATTGCCATGTAGAGAGTATTTTTGAGTAGTTCTCCATTCGTCGGATGAGCGTTAAATCCTGGATCCCTTAGCGTCTTCCTTTAAGAGTAAAATGATGCTGACGTCGGATTTTGCTCCACTGTTATTCAGCCTTCGCACCTCTCCTTCCAAACTGAGACGCCGTTAAGCTTGGTACAGACTTGTAACCATAGATTGTCCACGACAACTTAGTGCACTTTAGATGCATCCATTTCACGGGAACATAGAATTAGCTTGTCGGGGACACCACCGCTGGAGGATCTCCCCGAAGCTGGGCCTCATTCATGGATCTTCATAAGGCGTTCGCTAGCGTTATCGTTATTTTTTTGATTTAAATTATGTCAGAGAGAACGTGTTCACCGTTCTTCATTTTTCGCACAGCACTTCAAATCGCTTATCACAATCACTGTAGTGAATTTAATAGACGGTTATTGTTAACTCTGCGCTGCTCTAGGGGTAAGCCTCAACGATAAAGATTCCGATAACGCGAAAGATGCATCCGTGATTCCACACCTGCTTCGTTTTCGGCTTAGATGCTCGAAATCACAACAATGGGGGAGAGACTTTAAGTAAATCCTGCCTCCAATCTTCAACTTCATCACCTTCCCTACCATCTCTTTATTTAAATTATTTTCTTAATTTCTCACCGCGATTTTTCAAGTTGCCTTGGAATAAAAATAAGCAAAAGTAATTTAGGTCCACAAATACCTTCTCAATTTCTCGTGTTCTTGTACCTCAGTTGAAAAATGGAAGAAGATGAAGATCCTCAACCAACTTTTGTGATAAAATGTAGGCAAGTGAATCCTACAAGCGGAAATTCATCGAAATCGAAGTTTCCGTGCCAATTGGGCGTATGAATCTGAATCATCATGAGTATGATACCTTTAATTATATTTTTTAATGAAAATTTCAACTTGTCTTTGCCTTCAGTTTACTCCCTGTAATTGAGTGATGCTAAAACGCGAGTTAGCGATTACGGTCACTCACAGCGGCTTGCCAAATCGATGGGAAGCGCGCAGCAACTGTATTGCCTTATTATTCCCTGCCCCCACGGTCTCTATGCTGTTTATAGTGTGCGCAGCGTTTCATCTTCCCTGCGCATACATTTCTTAGCATCCAACTCCATGAGCACATTCAAATAAGCACAATTTACGAGGAAAGTTCGTATCTTTTATTAGGCTGAAACGCTGAAACTCACGTTCTGTGGAGTTCGGAGGGACAAACGGATCTTTGCAGCATCTGCTCGATCCACTCGATTTCTAATTCAATTATTCACGCATGATACAAGACGCATACGGTCTCTCCTCCGACTATGAGGCGGCTCAGGAAATTTCCGAAGGAGAAGATAAAATTACCATGAAATTGGAGTGGAGTGATGCGAAGCTTGTTGAGGTATTCTTCATTTAGGTAATTCTTCGAGTTACGTTGCGGTTATTCTGTATTATTCTGCTAGATCATTTTAAGGGAGGTGTAAAGAGGATGCCTTCTCACAAAAAACACTTGACTTGAACTTCTATCTAAAGCATGCTTCTTTTATCTAGGGCGTGGTCGATGATATTCACTGTAAACTTTTCGTTGGAAGCGTTCTGAATGTAGTGTTTCGAATTAATGATGATGATTCAATGTATCGACAAAGTAACAAAGAAGTCTTAAGAAAAGTAGAGGAAAAGAGAAGTCTACTGATAACTTAGAAAACAATACGTAACCTCATTGGCCGTATTTTGAAACATGATGGTCTGATAAAAAAGTCGTCGATGTATCGGCGAATGACAAAATGGCAAAGGAAGGTCTATCATGATTTATATGAGGCGGTATGAAAGTCGAGAATTATGCAAATTTAATGTTTATCCTAATTATCTTAACATATTAATGTTTAATTTTTAGCATATTGCCCATTAGATGTGGAATGGATCAAAATCGCTTCCTTCGTCGAATAGTCGGTGTTTTCCTACCCTGGGGTGGCAAGAAAACTGACTTCTCCATCACGGAGGAGTAAAATTAGGTTTTTAGGTCCTCGAACTGCTGAGGTTATATTCATAGCTCTCTTATTCTACTCTTAAGCTAAGTATATAGGGAAATATGAAGTTCATACCCAAGGGGGAAATCGAACTCACAAGTTTTGGGTTCCCAGGCCATTGCGAGACCTGGCTGCCGCAGTTGGTCTAGTTCACTGACGTGAGCGAACTGACGATAGGTATATCCTGTGAGGCCAAAAAGAAGTCACCTTCATGTACGGCGAAAAGAAAACGGGTTACGAGTTAGTAAAGTGGAATTAATTAAAATTTTTATCTCCAGTCGCGAAGAATAAATATTATATTGTAACTTGATATCTTGAATGCTTCTTTTTTCGGTCCATTTTAACCTCAAACTCCAATTTTCAAAACTACGATAGATTGCTTTCATTATGCCTAAAATCAACTCCCGAACAGTTTTCCTTCACAACGTGAGTATAAATGGTAAAGTAAAGCAAGACTTTGAACGGAACGCATCTGTTGGCAGAATGAGATATTGAAAACAGCAAAAAGGCCCATAGGTATTACCGACCCTATTTCAATATTCTTTACTCCGGTTCTGCCGCTTCCTGTAGAGTTACTGTAACGTGCCGAGATCGATGACACACTCAGTATGCAAATTTTTGGGAAAATTACCTTTGTAGTTCACAATAGGAGACATAAATTCGTTTATAATGTGGCAGACTGCGCTTGCAGCGGAGAAAACACGGACGCGGACTAATAGAGGGCGGTGTTTCGCGAGATGTGTAGAGGGAGGAGGATGGGAGACCCCACCCACCCCCTTTCCAACTCTCATCCCATTTTACCCCTCGACCCTTTCGAATTTTCGTCCCATTTTACATATCCCCTTCCACCACCTCTCCAGCCCTTCCTCTGCCACATAACCCCATCGTGGTCTCCCCCCGCCAGCACCCTTCTGGCACAGCCGCCGACCTCCTCTCTCTTCTCCTACCCAATCGTTCACCCGACTCCATCAGTGCCCTAAGCGGCCCCCCGTGGCTGTCAGTTCCGACGTGGCCCGGGGGTGATGGCCCTCGCCGCCCCTCCGTCTCCCTGAGGTCACGCGTGAGTGACTCTGCACCACGCCGAGGCTGACTTCATAAATGGCCATTGTTTGCCGAGCGACTGCTTGAAGTTAGTGCCCCAAAGTAAGGCCTCCCGTTCTTCCTTCCGAAATACGGATTGAATTAATTTCAGTATTGCATGGTTTTAGGATGTGTATTTAGGTGGTTAGTTTTATAGGTTTATAACATATAGTTGCATTCCTATGGTTTTGCAAACCATTTATTATGCTCAGAAGTTAGTTTATCATCACACTTTTAAATCATCTCTCAACGATAATAACCGGTTTTTTGACCGTTGTGACTGTGCTATCTTCAATTGGTTGGTTAGTTGGTTATTTAGGGGAGGCGACCGACAGCTGAGGTCATTTGCGCCGTATAGGATAGGTGGGTAATTGGGTAACGGTAGGAGTTTTTAGGGAACGGAGGAAGGGTGGAGAGAAACCCGGCGTCGGCATTAGCCTACTCTTAACGAAAGGCGCCAAGGGGACCACGGCTTAACGTCCCATCCGACGGACGGAGTACTGTACTTGAAATGCCCTCCACAAGGCACTCAAGTGGGGACCGGTTTTCCGCACTGAAAAATCTGCCACTGCCGGGAATCGAACCCGGGCCCTCGGGATGGGAGGCCAGTACTCTAGCCACCACACCAACCCGATCCCCTATCTTCAATTTATACCTTAGTCATTCCCATCACCTGTTCATTCGCCATGATAAACTTTTCACATTGTCTACTTTTCCTTATACTGTCCAAATACCTATCACCCAACTTACTTCCTCCCTCTCACTTTTTTTCCTTCATTCTTTCCTCATTCCCAACCTCCAGGAATCCACTGCCTTTAAAAATTCCACCGTACACCAATCTAATTCCATAAAATAATTCTACCTCCTCAAATATTTCTCAATAACTTCGTATGTTGATGACCCTTGTCTAGCAAATCTGCGTTTATCTTTCTTGTCCCCTCCATCCTCTTTCACATTCACAACTCAAAATCATCCGAGTTCCTTACTCCTTTCTCGTAAATCCAGTTGCACAGTCAAATGGTTCCGCACTAAAAATCAAAGTTTTAACTTAAATTTTTTTTGCTTATTTACTTAAAATCTCTAAAATGAATATCATTCTTTTTTAAAGTACATAGCTCTTTAGCTTATTCGTTGTTGAAAGAAAGAAATTTAGAAGAAAAATTAATCTGAACAATTCACCTGGACCGGGAATCAAACAACGGACCTTTGGCTTTCCGGGCCACCGCACATAATACTAAGTATCCAGGATTGGTAATTCACATGGCAATTTTAATGTGAATTTCACCGCCGTTCACGCGGCAGGCTATAAATATACCACACTAAATCGAATGTTCACCAAGTGGAGGAATAAAAGCATATTAATTGCACGTTGAGAAAAGAAAGAGAACATGTTGTGGTAAATGAGAAGTTGAGAACTGTTAATGGAACAAACTATTGATTGATGAAACAAATCAAAATATGATTAATACAAATTGAGGAAGGCTTATCGTATCACATCTTACGTGTCGTATCTGATATGTGATCTGTGTAGGGATTTTGTGGTCGAGATAAAAAATATTGCTTCATCTTGCTTCAAAGGTATTTTAGTGGCATCTCATTATTTAATGCTCCTTAAGGTTCGTGGCCATGTCAAATTATTTTATCTTTAAAAACTCGCAAATGTGTTTCCCTTGCGTGGTTATTTTCACTTTATATTGAAGTAAAAATGAAATAATTTGAAGGATTCATTCAGTAATTCACCTCAAGCTGTCACAAGGTACTAGGATTTGTACGGACATATTACTTGTCGTCAAGGCCTTATAATGAAAACCATGTCCTGAATAAACATCTATGTTCAGGCATCCGCTCCCATTAACCTGGAATTAAAGGAAAATATATTTTATCATAAAAACGATTTAATTTCTAGTACTTATTACCATTTATGTGTACCATTATTGGAGATTCGAATTGAAAATATTAAAAATTACACCCTAGATAAAATTAGATTGAAAAAAATGAGATAATATTTGACAGTTCACATAGAGTCTCATCATGCGAATGAATTGGAATCTAATTTGGCCGGGAGAGAATTACCATTAAAGGATATTAAATGGTTTGTAAAAACCCATGTGACCGTGTAAAAACCAACGAATCGTGAAACTGGAGTGAAAAATTTGTTTTTGGAACTTTTACTGTTATATTTGTTTAATCTAGTCTCTATTAGAGTTTTTTTTAGTATCACAAATTCAAATATCACTGTTGGGAGAGTAGTTATGGGATATTTTTCGGCCCTGAGAATAATGGAATGTGAATAAATGATTCCCCTAATTGGTTATATAATATTTAAAAATATATAGGGATAGTGAATACGTAATTGGGAATATTCACCTACCATATGTATAGAATACTAAGCGATTCTCCTTCCCAACCCAATGGTAGTGTTTCCAATCACCGCCATTTCCAGTCCATGTCCAATTTCTGTATAATGGCCATGAAGAGTACTGGTACTACCGATGTCAAACGCAATTATGCTAAAATTCAGACCTTCACTAGTTGATTCTGATCATGTTTCATTTGAGTTTAATTACAATCATGAAATTACTTCAGGGGTGGTGGAAGTAGTTACACTTCCACCGTAACCCGGCGGAATGACTGGAGGTAATATAAACGTTAACCCGACAACAAACATGGGAACAATCCGATGTGCACAAATCCGCCTCGTACAATCGCCCAGTGTCCACTTCTAGGCGAAATGCAAATCTGTGGATGTGGAACGTCACAAGTTCTCGGTTGTATGGCGCCATCTTGTGGAGTTATGCTCAGGCAACCGATATAAATGCCACACCGCGCCGCACCGTGGCCACGAGAGTTCGGAAGTGAATAGTAAAGTGATGTTATACTCCACATTGATAGGATCAAATTCAAAAGGTTCAGTTAATTCAGACACGTTATAAAGAAATATTTATAAAAACGAGGCTTTGTGTCCTCGATAGATTCTAACGCTTCAGTGCGAACCATCGCGAGAAAAAAATTATGAGTTGTGAAATAAAATGTAATTCATTTATTACATTCCTTTTTAATTGCATTTTAGTATTTTAGAAGCTGCTTTAGACTCTACACAGCGAAAACGGTGGTTCGGACCAAGGACAATGTATTTTGGTGTGGAAATAACAGCTGTCATAGAAGAACAACAAGGTCAGAGCTTTGATAATTACGATGACGCATTGAAATGAGTTGGAAAAAAATTATAATAAACAGGCAGGAAAAGTCGGACGTCATTCCTCCCCATGATTAAGCCGAAACAGTTGACATTTATGGACTAATTAAACTTGAAAGACAGATGTTAGACTGCGATTGCAGTAGTTATACTGGGAATCGACTTTTAAATGTTCCAAACTGCTCATAATGCATGTGATAACCTAACCTTAATCATAACAAGAACGCCACATCTATATCCGGGGCGGGATCCGAGTCCGCGACCAGGTGGTGGCCAGGCCAACACTTTAGCGAACTGGCTATCTCGGCCGGATGAGGTGATTGTAATGATGAGCTTAGTAATGCCAAGAAATATTCCATATCGATTTCCTATGATGAAGGCTTAGAAAGAAATGGTATGCATTGTAAAGGTAAATGAATAACAAGTTCACAATTTGTGTTGCTTGAACAAGTGGAAATACTCCGGGAAAATTGATACTTTCCCCCTCTCACCTGTTGTGATGACGGTGTGGGGTTCTCTATCTCAAAAGGGTCGTGTTTGAAGCATTCATTCGGAGCACGGATTGAAGGGTCATTTCATTGGACAATCGGTTCAGTGGTCGGGTTCGCGTAATCGCATGGTGCTCCAACGTGGACCTCTCCTTTCCCTCTCCTCGGCCGGTGGATTTCCCATGGGGCCTTTCTCTCTCCCACTGCGTAAAGGGGGCGACCGCGGTCGTAATTTGGCATTTGGCTTCATGTCGGAGTGTGTTTTGAATGTTTAAATCCAAGTCGATTCGGGGGACTCGTAATTAGCGGAAAGCGGCGTGAGCGGCGAACCGGAAGTTGGTGATTTGGTCGGACGCGCTCTCGCCGTGATTGAATATCGACGGGACTTCCAACTCCACTTGACCGTCGAACGCTCCGAAGTCGTATTCAATCCATCCGTTCCATCAACGATTCGCCATGATTATTTTGCGTGTAGCGTTCGCCTATAGCTGAATAAAAAAATCCTAATCACCCATCTGCCCCGCCAGCTTAAGATTTTTTGTTGACAAAATGTCGATGTATTTATCGGTTGGTGTAATGATACCTCTCTTGTTCTCTGTTGCAGACGGGAGACCGTGATTGCCACGTCGATAACGCATGGATCGGGAAACTATGGTCAAGTGTATATTTCCTGTATGGCACGTGGACGTTTGTCTTTGGATTAGGATACGGTCCAAGCTGGGTTAGACGGTGCTGGATGTTACCCATGAAAGTCAGGTTAGTAATGTGCAGCCCGACGAAATGAAGTTCATGGGTTCGAATCAAACTTCTGGCATGTTCGTTGTTTTTTTCTTAAGATAAGCCTATGGATAAAGTCAGGTTTTAGGGTTCCATCTGTCAGTGTGGATAGGTTCTAATTCCACTGGGGCATGGTCATTACGGTTGTCTTTGGATTGACTTATGTTGAACGATGTGATATAGCCTCTTGCTCCCCCTTCACCCTGATTCTGCTACTACCCTAGTTTTTTCTTGCCTCGAGTGGTACGTTTAGAAACTCCGTTTCGTGATTCTCCACTCGGTGTATTCTCAGCCAAACATCCCCCATGGAGTTCGGCTGGATAAGGCAACCATGGCCGCCACCACTTAATCATTCCGGACCGTCTCCCCCTCCTACTCAGAAAAGTAGCTCAATCGGGTGGGAGTGCCGAGAAACGCGAGCGGGGAACAGGGGTCGATCCCTTTCTCTCCCGTGGGGTCTCTGGGGGAAACGCAACTCCCGCCGAAGGAGCGGCGCGGCCGCGACCACCATTTGATTCGTAGCCCAGGACTTAGCTTTCGATTTCATTTGTTGAATTAACCGACGCAGCGGAGGCTCCGTGTTATTCGCTTCGAGTTTGCTTCAGCAAGTACTGTACGGGTCTTTGATTCGCAAGGGGATCGTGGGACGCTGGGGAAGGAGGTGAGGTGAACGAAGAGAGCCAATCCCTGAAACTGGCGTAGTCAGTGTGGCCAGCGTCCGTAATAAAGAATGGAGAAAATTTTTATCCCCGTCAGTTAAACTACAATCAATTATTCACTAACGCTCTTATCACCTTATGCCAGTCTTATAAAAAAACATAGATTGGCGAAATGTAGAGTTGAAACTAAGGCATTCGGGGTATATGGTGCAAACAGCTTAAGGAACCTGATTGCGACTTCTATCTGTTATTTTTTTCATTTCATTAACCCCGTTGGACTTAAATTGGTTGTTCCTAAGGCACTCAGTGTCGTACGACAATTTTTAAGCATGGGAAAAGTAGTTAGACGCCAAGTTCTAAATTAAATCTAAATTCTAAAAGTAAATTAATTTAACAAATTTTCAGATTTCATTGTATGCTGTCTTAAAAATATGCAGAACACTATTCCCATTGGTGAAATTAAAATTTTTGGTCCTTATTGCCGCAGGATAGATAGGCTTTAAGATGTAAAAATGACGTGAATATAGAGTCAATCTGAAGACTTATGGGATAAATGTAGACCTTAGACTGTGAATTACTTCTATCCTTAAAAGTTTAATATGTTATCCCTTTTTATTGTCTTAGAATTATTGAAATGTGTTAAAATATACAGCTTGAATGGTGAACTTGGGAGTAAATAAGGCAACGGTTTTTAAGTATGCTGTCATGTATCATGTATTTTTGAAAATTTCGTAACAATATCCTTGCTACGGCAATTCATGGTCGTCTTTTGCTTTCACCGCCGTATGTATAGGTGCCATAGAGATTCAAAATTACCGTCGCACACTACGACTGAAATAGCTAATAACAATGAACAGATGAACGTAATGTTCTGTTCTATATAGAACTTTAGGGCCGTGGACTTGCGTGTGAGGCGACAGTCTACTGCTGGAAGAGTCCAAGGTCAGGGTGACTGGCCTCGAGGGTTGTACCGGGGGTGAGCGCAATGGGACAACGGGGCAAATGTTACCCCTATTGTAGGGCGAAGACTACGTCCGCACGAATCTTTTGGGCCGGAAACATTTTGAGCAGTCATTACGCGGCGGAGCCACGCGTGATTAAAATGAATGTCCCACATGTCTCGGTGACGTCGAGGGGCGGCTTTTTTACGGTCGTTCTGGCGGACGTAATCTGCTTCTATATCTCGCGGGTGTGGTGAGATGTGGGGTGACTCATTTTCCGTATGTAGTCTGAGGAGAGTGTGTCTCCTACGTTTCCACGCCATTATTCATTGCTCTTTACCCTGCCTGTCTTGATTTTTATAGCTTTTTTTTGAATTTGTGTTTACCTGTCACTTACATCAATGTAGTGCCTACCTGAAAATACAAACGCAGGGGTAATGGTTTGTTTTTATTATATAAATAGTTTTCTTACAAAAAGGAAAGTTATTATGCTAAAATTATTATCAGGGAGATTATAAGGATATGTAATCTAAATTTTAGGCTTTTTAGATGATTCCACGTACCTAACCTTAAGTGTTAAACGAATGTGTACAGTTTAACATTGACATCTGTTGGGTGTAAAAACACAACGTTGTAGGTAGTGTCCAACGTTCTTGTGTCAGTAATTAATCTCTGTTTAAGTAGTATCGTTTTTATTAGTGTATGCATGTAATACGCGTATGGTGATTATCACACCCTGCCATACATCCTCAAGTGGCTCTAGGAGTTGAACTAAAGATAGACTTGGAGCGTAGATTTTCGGCACGCGACACATTTTATTACGTCTCGAGGTTCCGGGTTTCTGCTGCGCAGATAATTTCTTATCTCTAGCTTCCGCCACCATTGCAGGGAGTATTTTCAGGTTAATGTGGCTTATTTTACCGACGAATATATATGTAAATATGTTTATAATTATTTACATTTTCGAAAATGCAATTGAAGGCATGCAAAGTGCAACCTAATATTTAAATACGTGACCAATTTTGTTTTGTTCATTATTTATTTGTTGCCTTGACGGGACAAACTATTTAGTTGTTTTGATTTTAGTTGTTTGGCACTTGATGAATGTGCCACTAGAAGCTGGCACATTCATGTACATTCTGGCGGTTCAAGTGCATTAGTTACCTTCGCTCTGGCTGTATTATGGTCATGAAATACTGACGGAGTTAAAAAATACTATAATTTCGTCTTTAATAAGCAATAATTTTCGTGAAACAAAATACCGTTTGCGTTTAGAATTAATGCGATTTAACGTAAAAGGGTATACGCGTGAAATAAATTAGGAGGTCGAGGGTGCTTCTCCCGTTATGTTCCGGATTCCATTGATGGACACACTGAAAAGGAAATCACTAACTCCGCAACGAGTCTGCATTTTTTCTCCATTTTGAGGAGTAAATAGGTTAGCGTTGTGTGAACTATTCTCAATACTGCGATGCAAAACTTCTCTCCGACTGCACCTGACAGAATCTGATCTAGTAATTGCTGTGGTCTTATTGTTACTCAGTTTATTACCGATCGTATTTTGCCATGGTTTTATGCCACTGGTTTTTGTCGGCGTCTCTGAGCGTTGACGTGAATCTGACCTTGGTGTACGCGCTTAATCCACATTATCGTTACCAAGGGCATCCGTTGCCGCAGCATCAGCTCCCAAATTTTCAGGTGTTTATATGTGCCCACGACTCTGAGAAAAGATATTTCTCGTTTTCCTTTCTATTAAATACTCCGTTAAATGATTCACGAGTTTAATTCAGCAGAATATTTTATCAAGAATCAAAGTAGATAGGTACATCTTGATTATACCGCCTCCAATGTAGTTAAATCGGAAAACCATGCAGCACGCAAGACGATTTTTCACTCTCGCAGCAGTGCTGAAACTCAGAGACTGCATTCTCCTTCAAGGGGTAGTTGCTTTTTTAAATGTTTTTATAATCCCAAAATGTGGTCGTTTGAGGCATTCCGCTAAATATCTGGGAGCAACCACAAACATAAGGATATTCTTTTCCTATTTATCGAGAATTATTTGGCATACATATTGATTTACATACGTGCTGACCCGAGCTGTTTATAAAACAAAATTTAAATCGGAAATATCACGCTGATGTTATTGTTTTCATATTTTTGACAGTAATGTTATGCTGCATGGTTAGTCTTATTATATAATTTCCATTCCTGGTCGGCATATTATCGGCATACATCAGCGTTAGAGCCAAAACTGTGTGCTTATGTGAGGAAGCTGCGACACCTCTGAAAAGGCAGCTTTACACGGTACATTTTATTGTACAAACGATTTTATAAAACTGAACGAAATTGTACGTTTGTCTGAATGAAATTAGAACAGGTTCTATTTTCCGTTCAGTCATTCAGACATTCGCACAAGCGTTCACACAATTTGCCGCTTTGCACGGTACAATTTTCCTCATACAAGCGTTTGTACAAGAAATTGTACAAAAAAAATTACCGTGTAAAACGGCCTTTAGGTATTACTTGGTGAATGGCTCTGCATTTCTTTCGGGATTGCTCCGCGTATGTTGGCTTAACTTGACAACAGTTTCGCCGACATTCCAGCTGGAGTCTTTAGGTCGACTGCAGCTCGCTGCGGTTTTCGCCGCCTATATATGTATAGGACGTCTCGTCTCGTAGCTGCTCCCTGATTGGTTGGATGGCGGAGAGTCCTTTTCCACGCACTGTGCAATTTTGCGTTTGTCTGAATGAAATTAGAACAGGTTCTATTTTCCGTTCAGTCATTCAGACATTCGCACAAGCGTTCACACAATTTGCCGCTTTGCACGGTACAATTTTCCTCATACAAGCGTTTGTACAAGAAATTGTACAAAAAAAATTACCGTGTAAAACGGCCTTTAGGTATTACTTGGTGAATGGCTCTGCATTTCTTTCGGGATTGCTCCGCGTATGTTGGCTTAACTTGACAACAGTTTCGCCGACATTCCAGCTGGAGTCTTTAGGTCGACTGCTGCTCGCTGCGGTTTTCGCCGCCTATATATGTATAGGACGTCTCGTCTCGTAGCTGCTCCCTGATTGTTTGGATGGCGGAGAGTCCTTTTCCACGCACTGTGCAATGGATATCCATCCTCTTGATTGAAGTTGTTAGGTGCCTTCACTATTTCGATGGCCTCTCTTATCAATCTTGGGAAATAACGTTTCTCTTTAGCTAATATTTTAGTTTTATCGAAATCTCATGCCCTGGTTTGCTCCATGCATGCTCGGAGACGGCGGATAAGTTGTACTGGTTCTTCTCCATAGCTCTCTGGTGTTCCTTCAGTCTTACAGCAACCTATCTGCACGTTTCGCCAATATAGGTCTTCCCACAGCAGCACGGCACTTGGTAAACTCCTTCGTTCATATTCTGTGGGATTTTGTCATTGGGCGTTTGAAGCCTGTTGGCCATCTTCGTCAAGCGATGGTTTCTTGTGCCGACTTGATGTTTTCTCAGGACCCTGGCAATCCTCTCCGTTGTCTCTGCTACGAAGGGGATGTTGGCGTATGTCTTTGGCTTCTCGTCATCCGTTTCGCGCCTTTCCTCGGTAGTGGTCTGGCCCCGTTTCTCCTCCTTCGCGGTCCTTTTTAGGATGATGTCTCTTCCGTAGCCATTCTTTTGTAGAGTTCCCAAGGGGTGTGATTTCTCTGCGGCCAGTGTGTCCGCGTCCGAAATGCAGTAGGCACGGTTTACTAGAGTAGCCACCAGTGAAGCTTTCTGGGAATGATGGTGATGCGAAGAAGCGTGTCCGTGTGCGTCTTCTTTCTATATACTGCGTGGCCAAGATTCCCGTCGCGTCTTTTCTTCACCAAAACGTCCAAGAATGGGAGTTGATTGTCTTGTTCAGTCTCCATGGTGAATGTTATAGCCGGATGCTGGGAGTTGAGATGTAGAAGGAATTTCTCCAGTTGGTGTGGGCCGTGGGGCCAGATAACGAACGTGTCGTCAACATATCTTGGCCAAATAGTTGGTTTCTTCTTCCATGAGTCCATTGCTGTTTTCTCGAGCTTTTTCATGAAAAGATTCGCAACCACCGGGGAGAGAGGTGAGCCCATCGCCGACCCGTCTGTCTGCTCGTAATAATTTCCCTTCCGAAGAAAGAATGAATTTCTTAGGCAGTACTCAACTAATTCGGGGAAGTCCTCGGAGATCCCGACCGATGTAAGTTCTTTAACGGTTTCCACAGTCTCCCGAATCGGTACGTTGGTGAAGAGGATGTGACATCGAAACTGACCATTATGTCGCATTGGTTGATAGTGACGTTCTTCGAAGTTCTTGGAGTTTCTTACGTAGTATTACTTGGTGAATATGAATAATTACGTCAAGAATTGACTTAATGCTTGGGTATGCAATCCATCTCACGAAATAACTCCCCTTACCCTAATTCCCGACTCTTCTTTTTAAGCATTGCGCAAACTTCTACACTGGGAAGAACTCCCCTATTCATCTCGTACGCGTCGCTGAGTTTTATTGACCAATACTCAACTCCCACTTAATTTCTTCGATCTCCCCGAGCTCTGACGTTCTTTGTGTGATACCCCCTTCTTCCCTAATCTACTGCCCAGTGGCCGCAACACGTCTCTGGGGACGCCTAAAGGCCACCATGCAATTGTGATCCTTGAGATTGAAATTCCTTCCAATAAACGCGGTGCGGAATTGGAAGAACGGATTGGATTGGGAATAGAATGAATCGGCCCAACTGGATGGGGAACTTTTGTTTGCGGGAGATTAGAACCCTAGATTTGAATAAATGGGTCAATCTGATTTCAGAAATAGCGGGAGCGCAGTGATGTTCCTTTGTTTTTTTTACCTACCATAATTTCCAATATCATTCCGCTTACTAATTTCCACTTTGCTGTGTTTTTACAACCTCGTGCGCCATTTTGTCGATGAGCATCTACGCTTATATTTGTTATTTCCGATATGTCGGCGTGCGTTGCTGTAGAATTGCTTGCTTTGTTTTTTGTACAGTTTCCGCTTATGGTAATTTCCGCTTTCTTCCTCGGGATTGAAATCCTCTTTGATGATAGCAATCGAAAGGATTAGTATTGCATATTGGAGTATGGTCTCAATGGTCACGGCGCATCTCCATCTCTTGCCTCTGCGCCGCCCACACCTCTCCTGCCCAAGGGCACGTACTAGCTCTCTTCCTATCACTGTGATGCCGCCATCTCCTTTCCAACGGCTTGCAGGCTGCAGGACAACCACGCACTAGCATCCCGCCAATCGTATGCCAACCGCACTCCATTGTCTCGCTAACCACTCGCCAACCGCTCGCCAACCGCCTGTCATCGGCTCCTCACAACTTGATGATCACTCGATGATTAATCCAGAGTGTGATTCAGGGGAGAAACATTTGATGAATTAAGGTGAGCTACTAATTGGCTTAAGTGAAAATTTCCGATGACAGGAATATTCGAATGCCAATTAAAATAGGGAATTATATCTCCAAATAGATAAAATCCCTATTTTAATTGGCATTCTGAGAATCATTTGAGGGCATGTCCGTGGTTCGATTCCCGGTCCAGGTGAATTTTTTCGCGTGGTAATTAATGTGCATTTGAGGACAGATTCGTTGTTGGTGGCCGACCCTGGTAGTGAAAACTACGCGTTCCCCTCTATGCTCCCCGTTGCATTCTCTCCTCTTGGAGGATGGTCAGGTCAGTAGAAGTACCATACACTCATATGTCTGCTTCTCAAATAAAACTGAACCGAGAATATACAACTTATAAAATGAATTTTTGCAAAAGTATCTCATCGTTTGAACTGCAAAAGTTAAAGATTTTCTTCCATTTTCATCCTGTTTGCACAAGTTAATAATTATTTCAAGGTGGTGGATGCTGAAAATTTTCTCATGTTTAACGTACTTATCTCTTGACGGAGCTTTGGGGAACCGGGAACTTATGAAGCTTTCTAATCATGGACTCACGGTAGATAGGTCACCAGTTCTCGAGGGAGAAGCGCGTCTGTTTCATGGCTTTCACAATCTGCATCTACACATACATTGTGTCCTTCAATCCTTCACGAGAGTGACTTGCAGAGAGGACTCAAAACCAAGCATGCATTTCCGTCGAGTAAATAGTCCGATTGCTAGTAATCTCTTAACCCGTTTTGCCGTGTAATCTCAGGGAACAAGAGAACTCCACCGACGATACAGTTTCGGTTTAATCTACCGTCGTGGGAGGGACACTGCACAATTCTTGAAAATAATACATGTCGTTCCATGACAACACAGTGCCTGAAATAGACTTATACATTGTGCATAAATAATCTCATCCATATAGGCATAAGCACCCAATATTTGCATTTGACATCATAAGTATTATATTCTCGGTAACCTTGATTCAATCTATCTTTTCCTTTTTTAATTCGTTAGAAGGACACATTGAACCTCTCCAGCTCTTGATTTCTCATTTTTTTATGCTTTCTCACCTACCATAATATATTGGAGTCTTGCATAATGAAAATTTTCAGAAGAGAATTTAATTTATCTTGTATTTTATAATCTACTATTACATAGCTAAATTTTTCCTAGCCCAATTTTTTCAACCATTTGCACTCAGTGCTTAACCTATCACAGCACCTTTTCACCACCTAGTTTCTCCGTCGTCTTTGCTCATTATGAGATCGGCCTAAAAGTGGGTGGGAATCGGGTTGGCATGGTAACTAGAATACTGGCTTTCCGTCTCCAGAACCTGGGTTCATATCCCGTTGGAAGCAGGAATTTTTCATTGCTATAATGATATCTTCTTGAAGTGTTGTGAGGAGAGTACTTCAAGTCCAATGCTCCGTCCGCTTGATGAGACATTTAAGCTGCAGACCTCTTGGTTCCTTTCTTTAAGTGGAGGCAATGTGCCAATGCTAGGTTTCTTTCTCCTTCCTATGTTCCATTACAAATTCCTTCCTCAACCCAATTCCAGGCCCATGTTAAATAGTGCTTTAGCTTGAGCAGCAGGGTAACTATCATCTCCCTCGAAAAACAACTACCCAAGGGTAAGCAGACAATTAATGGCACTCTTATTTTGATATACACTCTGGAGGGAGGGGCATTTAAATCGTGGAGGCTCATCAGGAGAGATTTAATTCATAATTCATTTAAGAAAAACACGTGAGGCACTCATTTCGGCTACTGCAACTTAAATGATTCCGCCAGGTGTAGATTTCGTGCCTCACTTTACATTTTTATTTATCTTATTGTAGCCCAATAGGAATTCTCCGTTGATAAAACTTACTCTAATCTGCGAAGAGTTCTTTGACCTCTCCCGTTCACGCCAGCCATGAGGATGGGTATGACCATCGGAATAAGGACCAACGAACGGTGCCTTCGCAATCGCCCTCAAACGAAATTTTTCCACGCTCCTCGCCGTCGCTGGCCCAGTCCCAGCAATATTTACTCGTGTTAGGTTTTAAGCAATTCCTTAGGATCCCATTTCCCCACGCTCCTTAAGCGTTCCACATTCCTTCGTTTATATGATTTTGGTGCTGCTTAAATGCAGTCCTTCTTGGGAACCCGAGCTGTGTTGTGGATAAATGCATGTGTATCTTGTGGCAAGAAAGAATTTTAGCAGTAACCTCTGGTTGGCCGAGAGCCAAACGACCTGAGCATCGTTCAGTGGCGCGCGGCCGGAAGAACCCTTGTCCGTATCTGCAAATGGAATTATGGGGTGGCTGAGAGGGCCAATGGGAGAGAGCCTCTCTCTCATTCTCTCTCCCTTCCTTCTATTTCCTCCCACCTCCACCCTCTTCCGCTAGTAGACAACCTGGTCGACGCCATCCTACAGTTATCTTCGGATTGTTCGCGGTTTCTCTGAATAAATTAAAAAGGTAAAAATTTAGTGTACTTTAGCCTCGTGGTTGGTGGTGCGATAAGGACTTGTATGACTGCCTGAAAGCATTGTGTGAATTTCTTTCGTGTGGAGGGTAAAGTGCTGGATTTTCATCCAAAACGCCGAGTTCCGGCTGTGACATTTTTCTGTGGTGTACCGATCCCTACGTGATGTGTGGAGAGCACCTCATATCAGGTGCTTACGGTACCTATTCTTAAGAATCGGATCATTCCAATGCCGGATTTTTCTTCAACTTTCCTCCATCCCCTGCAAAATTCATACCCATATTTAAATTCCTACCGGTTGTAATGGTGCAATTAGTCTTAACTAATATCCCTAGGAATAAAAACTACGAATTGTTCGTGACAAAGTATACACAGTAGTTCGAAATAATATCAAACTTCTTTAAAATGTACTACCTTTAGAAATCACAACCCTATAAGACACTTTGCTACCATAATTAGCTAGAGGTGTCTTTTCGATATCGAGGGACTAGGGTTCGACACTCGTTCAAGGTGGTTAATTTTTACATCGAATTAATATTGTTTCCGTTTTCAAAGAGATGAATCTGACAAGTTTAATAGCTATCAGTTAGCTGTCCTTTAATATCCCATTGACTTTCAGCCGACAAAACAAACCGAAGGACGAGGCATTTCTCAGCAAGATACGCATGCTTACAGCCTTTCACATATTTGATGCATTTAGTCATTATCAGAAGCACTCTTTTAACGCTTTACAGTTTGCATCTCTGAATAGGAGTACCTCTCCGAGAGGAAGAGAAATTATAGGAATGATACCCCCCTGTTTGGCTTTCGTCATGTTTCTATACTTCAGCTGTTAGGAGTTTATTATGAGCATTCATGAAAGAAATACCGATGTAATGCCAGACGTCACTGATTAAAGTCGGTGAGTATGGTTTTTAAATAAAAAATGAAGATCTAATAATATAACAAAATACTTGTTGAAAAAAGCAATTAATATTGTTTTCCAAAACGCGAATTTGAGTTTTTCTCGTTTTTGAAGGATAATTTAATATAATTTTGAAACTTTTGTGCGGAGTGGCTTCATTATTTTTAATTTTGCCGGTAATTGTACATTTATTCAAGAATCTCGATTTTCTAACTTAATGAGCATCGATTACACAGTAACCCTTTCTATAAAATAAGAAAACCTTGTGCGGTTCTAGGGATTGAGGACTAGCTAGTTACTTCGTAGAAAATACCTATTGCTGTTTAGCTTTTGATGTTCGCAGTAATGGGCTGTACTTATTTCGAGAAATATCCACTCATTGCATGGAAGGAATACGTAAGTGTATCTTGGTTGACAGTAATAATCGGGTAATATTCCAGGAAATCATTACACTGCCTTAAAATTGATTCAATACCCTTGTTTTCAGAATTATGGGTATTATCGTATTTTAATAATACTCAACATTATCATATTTCAATAAAATCTTTGTTGTTCAAAAATGAGATGTGTATGAATTTGCTCATGCGGCGTTGCGCACCTATGAATCAAAACTTGGACGCATGAAAGGAAAGTGGAAGAAAAAAACGCATCCGATTACGCGTACTAATCCCTGAGGCTATAACTAGAGATGTAATGGAGGAGGTTCGTGGATGGCTAAGAGCGTGGGGAATTATCTGGGAGGGAAAATCGATGATGGCGTGGGACATTGTGAATCAATAGCCATGCGGCGAGCGATTGCAGGAGGGGAAAAGTGGAGAGAATCCCTAAAGATAACCACGGGAACGAATGCGATGGGTAAATAAAGAGTATCGGGGAAGCGGGAAAGAATCAACAGCGGAGGGAATGGAGCAGAGTGTTTCGGTCGATCGCTCTTGGCGCTGAATGGACACAGGACTCTCCTTCCGTCCTTAAGAGCGTCGCTCCTTCCATTTCCTCGTTATGCTTGCCTCATTGCCTCCTCGAGGAGGATCACAAGTGTAAACCAGTTATTACATGTTTTTTTCCGCTTATGCCCCCCTTAACCTTTCCTTAACGTCATGTGCTTGAAGGAAGAATTACTCTTTTTTATAAGTTTCATTAAATCAATTGTGACGCAATATACGGTCTTCTATTTTCTGGCTATTATTGGATACTGTTCCCGATTTTGCCTTGTGGCGATTTTCCATGTTAGGAAATAAAGTAGAGACACAAACTGCAATACTGTACTAAACATTTAGTGAACGACCTTGGTTTTGCTGATAAGAAGCATAAGGGAAGCACTATGTATACAGAAATACATCTCAACTTCCCTCTCTTTTATCTCTGTATATATATTATTTCTCTTTTATGCTTCTCACCTGATGATGCTGCACAGCTGCGAAACCCGGGTCGTTTAATAAATATTTAGTGCAAAATTCCTGTGTGTATCTTACCCTATTTCCTACCTAGATTATAGCACTTTTTTATTTCAAATCAAATTTCCTTTTTCATATCATATTGGTATTATTGATGCCTTTTTCCTTATAAGATTAAATATTTCGAGCTGCCTGATTTTGCTCATCAGGATTTTTAATTTAATTCATGAATTATATACAGTTGAATAGTTGTCATTATTATTATATAACCTTTCTCAGATATGTATGAACCTCCGTTGTTATATTGCTAATGTCATGCTGCATCTCTCGACACTTGCTCACCACAGTTACTATTTCATCAATCACAGTTTTGCTACTCATTCACGTTAACACTTCTTTTGTGATGTTGGTGTTCATATTGAAGGAGACCGAAAGGTTGGATCATTGACGCTATTAAGAATAGGTTGGTGTTTGAGAAGTGGAAATTAGGCAGTGACGTGGACATTGCCCGATGTCGGCCATAGGCACGACCACCGAGAAGAGATCTATTCTCGGTGGTCGTGCCATAGCTTGCTCTTGACTAAAGGTTCCAGGAGAATCTCTTTTCAACATTCAATCTGAAGGACGGAATACTGCACTTAAAATGCTCACCACTCAATAAGAACTGATCTGCTCCGTGTGTTTCATTGCCAACATTCTGTGCTTTAGGATTTAAATCACAATGTAAAAATGAGCGGACTTATGAAATATAGGGAGTGGAAATGAAAATAAGTTTAGTTTTAAAGTGTTTTATAGTGCATTATAATGTTTCAGAATGTAAGAAATATTCTTTGTGGAAGAATGTTAAATGCATCTAATCAATCCACTCTCGAGCATGATAAATTGTAAACTATTGAGGTCATTTTCAGGTAATGGATAGGGTTATAATATACTTTTTACTTGAAATAAATGAGGAAAACATTCTTTGCAAAAATAGCTTCTTATCTCTATCGTTGCTATCATCCTAACCGGGGAAGAATTCTTTTGGTGCTTCTACTTATTGAGTTTGGCTTTATACCGTTAACATTTCATTTTTATCGCCAAATTTATGCTGTGACAGCCAGCTATAAGCCTTTTTATGTGAAAAGAGTCCCATCTGGTAACGCGAATTGCTTTTCATGTTTTTTGACACCATTAGTAAAATGGCGGCACCACGAATTCCGTTAATTAGTGATGGCGTCATAAAACTTAATTTTAATACGCATTTTAATTTTTTCTCCGTAATGAAGTTCTCCCACCACACTCCCTCAACGAATGTGATGACGATAATATGATGGAAAATTGAAGAAGGGAATAGGGGGTTTTTCCATGCTGATTAATTTCTACGTATATAGGAAATATCATCTTTTAACTTTTTAAATTTTTCGTCATGTATGTTAAACGTTAAGAAAACAGAAACTGGAAGAGGTGAAAGAGTTCTGTTACCTGGGAAGCAGAGTAACCAACGATGGACGAAGCAAGAAAGAAATAGTGAGTAGAATGGCCCAGGCAAAGAGGGCATTCTATCAAAAGAAGAATCTACCTACAGCTGGAAATACAAGATTGGAAGTAAGGAAGCAATTCATCAAAACGTATATCTGGAGCATGTTCCTTTGCGGCAGTGAGGCATGGACGATGACAGCAGCGGAGAAGAAAAGGGTTGAAGCATTCAAAATATGGTGCTATCGAAGATGATGAAGATAAAATGGATCGACCGAGTGACAAATGAAGAAGTCCTAAGAAGAGTGGGAGAAAAGAGAAGTCTGCTGAAAACTATAAAAAGAAGACGGGATAACTTAATGGGCCACATCTTAAGGCACGATGGCCTGATGAAGACAGTCGTAGAAGGAAAGGTGAACGGGTAGAACGGAAAAGGAAGGCCTCGTATGAGTTACATAGAACAGGTCATAAAGGACGTGAAAGAGAGGAACTACGTTAATATGAAGAGGTTGGCCGATAGAAGAATCGAGTGAAGGGCTGCGTCAAACCAATCCTAGGATTGTTGACCCTTGATGATGATGATGGTAAACGTCGTTGACTATCAGTTCTCATTGTCTTCCTGTTCCTTTTGACTATCCGAAAACTTTCATGGATATACGTATATTCGTAAACCAGAGTATTTATCTAAAACTACATCGATATAAAGAGAAGTACAAGAATATCCAGTTGTCTCTTTAGGGAGCCGCCGCGTGTGGAGCTTTGTCGTCCGAACTTTCGCGTCCATTGCAGCCCGCACCATCAGGGTGAAATACCTAAGAAGAAGTAGCATCTTGGCTGTTTATTGTGAAGATATGCCCCCTCCCTCCGCCTTATTTGGCATTGTCTCTCGCATCCCATCTTTCCCAGCTTGCGTCATAAAGTGATGACTCATCTTGAACCCTCGGTGTTCGGAGGGCTTTCCCTCGTGTGGCGGACGAAGAATCCTCTTCCATGCGGCGCAGAGTTTAATGACGGAGAGTCACGGTTGAAGTTGTTCGGCCATTTTTTTTATTTCGACCGCTTCCTGTATTAACCGTGGGTAATGGCGCGGTTATTTCGGTATTGCCCGTGTCTTGTCCGATAAAGAAGAAACAGAAGTACTAAGAAACTTATTAATGTTTTTTTCATTCCCCTTTCTGGGTTTCTGTTGCAGGATTTGAAGTGGCAAAAATTTAACACGAGAATGCTGTAGAGGAGCCAAAATTGCAAAATAGATATTCCAGGAATCAAGTCATTCTCTCAAGTCAGAATCATGTCAAAACTCACATTCGATTACGTTTCTAATCAGTCATTGCTTTTCATCTTTACTGTTAATCCTAAATATTCCGTAGCGTATTCCTGGAAGGAAAATTAAACTTCATTTTTTTGAATGTAACTATACATTTTTCAGCATAAACTACAAATGTGCCTGTCCATGGGCTAAAGAAGTTTCTACTGCTACCGTTTTCTCGATGAACCAATTAAGTCGTGCATGTATGTGATGTGCAATAAAAAGTTGATAATAAGTTTTAAGGTTAGGGAAATGGACTCCGATCTCATGCTCTGTGAAGATTCTGCATCTTATGCATTTCTGATTTGAAAGTTGGAAATAAAAATAAATGGCTAATGAGTTTCGGAGACGGAGTTGAGGGCGAAGAAGGAACTAATCGTAGACTAAATCGTAAACTAAAAGACGGTCATTTTGCGTTCATCTTGCGATCCGGAGGGAATGGACCGCGCAGCGCTTAATTATTTTTTCAAAAAAATTCAAGCTACAATAAAATTCCTAAAAGAACGCACCCCGATGGCCAGGGTTCAAATTTTGGCAGTGATAAACATTTTCAATGTTACACCAGTCCCGACTTGGGTACTATGTGATCAGGACATCAAGCTCAGCACTCCGTCCGCCTGATGGGACGGTAAACCTATTGGCGCCTCTCGTTGAGAGCAGGCCAATGTCGACGCTGGATTTCTCTCCATTCCTCCATTATTAGAAAAACTCCAACACCTACATAATTACCCACCTATCCTAAATGTTTCAAATGACCTAATATGTCGGTCGCGTACCCCGCATATTCACGACAACTCATCGAGAAGGAACCAAAATGAAAGCAGTGACCAATTAAGCCACAAAAACCTTAAAAGTTGTCTATCTTAAAAAAAGTAGAACAAGTCATCTTAAAGGAAAAATTAAAAGTTTTGGCATGGTCTCTAAAGTGCGTCTTAGTTTAGTAAAACATGATTATCGTTTCCTCGTTCACTTTAATGGCATAGTATTCTCACCAAAGTCCTCATGATGTACATGCACTATTATTAAAGGCTATTTATTCAAGTACACGAGTGCGAAATCTGCGACATTAACACTTTAGCGTTACTTGAGCAAGGGACACTTGAAAAGGACGAAAATAACCCAAAGTTCAACCAAAAGGTATCTGTCGGTCTGGTTGGTGAGGTTGTGGTTTAACTGGTTATGAGCCTAACGGCTTTTGAAATAAACGCATCAGGTTTGGGAGGGCGGGGTAGTTTTTTTCTCTTTACGCAATAAAATCTGTCGCTCAGAAAATCACACAGTTTTGGTTTGGCTGGGAGCTTTGGAGCCTCACTCTCATTATTGAACCAGGATATTCCGGTCGTTAGGTGTTTATATTTGTCCTGGGAGTCACCATACGAATCGTCACTCACGAGTCTATCGATAATTTCGCAGTTTCACGCTCGAATGGACAGCAAATGCTTATTATGCTTTCGGAGGTTTCAAATATTACTCAATTTTCAATAAGAAAAAACATTAATTCATTTTTTTAGCGGTGGTTTTGCACACGTACAGTGTTTAGTGTTTACGCTCCTGACTATTCACGTTTCCCGCCAATTGCAATGGAGTTGGTGCATGAAAATATAAAATTGAAATAGGTGATATATATAGATTCCTCTTATTCTGCTAGACATCATAAATTTGCTTTGTGAGAGTAATTTATGTCATATACGCCATGTTGATGAGATATTTTTGGCACGTTATGAGGGAGTAATTACGTAAAGTGACGCTGAAGTGTTGATTTTAGCTTTGTTGATGTTAGTCAATTTATGATCAGTAATAGACAATATAGAAATGCATCTCTATACCGTTGCAATTAAACGGCTCCATCTCTCTTCACTGCAGCTCATTATCGTCATCTTATGTCAACAATCGTAAGATTGGTTTTAGCAGCTATCTAATCGATTCTTCTATAGGCTAACCTCTTCATTGTAACATAATTCTTCTCTTAAATACTTAAGTACTTGTTCAATGCATCTCATGCGTGGCCTTCCTTTTCCATTCTTTTCATTCACTTTCCCTCTACGATTGCCTTCATCAAGCCATCATGTCCCATTTTTTTCGAAGGAATAGAAGCTCAAACAAGCCGAATTAAATGGAAGACAATTAAACTCCGATATCGGTATTTTGGGCAATAGAGTTATCATTAAACAGGAAGGGAATTTTAACTTGAATCTCTAGACTCAGAATGCGTACATTCTAGCCTTCGCTGACTCACACACATCATTCGAAATCTTCTCCCTGTTGATGGTCACCTTGCTGACCGAAATACCGTTTTTCACGTAGTGGGCTTTTTCAAATTTTCCATTCTTTGACAAAAATTAATTTCAGCCAATTTACTCTCCTTTAATATACTATCATTTCTCAAGATATGGCTGATTGTGTTGTCCCATTTTCTTTTCAAATTTTTCGGCATACATTTCTTCCCACCCATTTTTAATGGGACTTAGATTTTAGACTTGTTAGACATCTCATGCGAGGTCTTCCTTTTCCATTCTTCCCATTCGTTTTTCCCGACGAATGTCTTCATCAGTCCATTATGTCTAAAGATGTGGGCGATTAAGTTGTCTCGTCTTCTTTACGAATTTTTCAGCAGTCCTTCCACACGTCTTAAATTCTCCGCTAGTCACTCGGTCTATCCATTTGATCTTCATCATTATTCTGCAGCATCACATATAGAATACTTCCAACTTCGACTTCTCTTCTGCTTTTATCGTCCATGCCTCACTGCCATAAAGAAACGTGCCCCAGGTGTAAATTATACTGAAATTTCCTTACCTCCAATCTTGTGTTTCCAGCCGTAAATCTTTTCTAGAATTCTCTCTTCACCTGGACTATTCTACTGGTTATATCTTTCTTTCTTCGTCGATTACTGGTTGCTCGGTTTCCTAAATAACATAATCTTTCACTTTATACAGCTTTAGTGCCTTTATATTAACTTCTAGGTTCTAGTCTAACTTTTATAGATTCCGAGGTGTTGGCCTCTTCGCTCCCACTTCATGTTTTTACTTTTGTTTCTTTTTGTTGATTTTTAGAAGATATCTGGCCATTAGTATTTAATTATTATTATTCTTTTATTTTATTTCCGTGCTATTTTTTTGCCCATTACTTCAAGAAAAACACTGCGTCTCAATCTGGATTCATTTTGGTGGTGGGTTGCGTTTTTATGAACTTTCTCTGAAGTTTCTTTGAGATTTATTTTTAAGATATTGAACAGGGTGGCGATCGTCAGGGAAAACCGGGAAAACCTGGAATTGTCAGGGAATTTTGAAAATCTGGAAAAGTCAGGGAATTCTCGTAATAGTCAGGGAGAAACTGGTATTGGAAATTCTCGTTATTTTTTTACAACTACCTTTACCTTTCGTGAGATAGTAAGAAGAGTCCTCCTCCCCTCCCCACCTTTCACGCTCGACGTACTTATTGAATGGCCCGAATTCTATGCAGTCTTTCCCGCCCTTTATTTCACCTAACTTTCACCAACTAAAACTAATGTCCGTCGCTGAAGTGCATAGAATTCGTTGAACATTCGGTTGTGAATCAGTCGTACAATGTATCCCTTTTTTATATCCTTAATGCGATATTTGCCTAGTAGTGTTAAAATTCATGATCACCGTGTTCTGCTCATCACAAGGAATCCAAGGCTAGGTTCTTCGGAAGATTTTACCTCGCGTTCTTTTTAACTTCCGAGACTCAGGTCGAGAGGTAGTTGGAGCACACTAGCCTGTAGTAAGTACGTGCTTGAGTTCTCAAAATACGAGACGATGATTATTAAAACGGCAATGCAAGTACGATCACACGTGTAAACAAAATCTTACGTAAGATCACCTTCGATTTCCATACCCCCCTTCCTGAGATAGTAAGAAGAGTCCTCCTCCCCTCCCCACCTTTCACGCTCGACGTACTTATTGAATGACCCCTTAGATCCCTCTCGAAGCAATTTAGTTAGGTCACAAACCACCTCAAATATGATATTCCTAAATATGACGCGGCCGTTGCTAATTGCCTCCTGTTTTCGCTCGCAGTGGCGCGATTACGTTTTGTTTGTATATACAAATATTTATACATATTTGGTTCCATCTTACTATCAAGGGGTTGTGACCACGTTAATCAAATTGTTATTCGCTTCTAAAAGTCACTCGTGCCATCCGATTTTGATCCAGTCCAGGAACTTGGCATTGGTTCGTATTTTTCGCGCAGCTTAGTGATACCTGTGCCGGTGTCCGCCAGTAAATTGGCTATTAACTTTCCCTTCGATGCCTTTTCAGTAATCTTCAACTTCCCAGGACTACCACGACACGCCACCTCTTCCTTGAAGAATTAGACATAGTCAATTTGTAATTTTACCGAAGGATACATACACGGCCACGGAAATACGATACACGGCCGCGAAAAATGTATTAAAAGTGTGTACAATTTGTGTGAGGGCTTAACTTGTGAAGGTTTAATATATTTTTTCATTCTTATAGCTTTTAATGTATTGATTTCAGCTATTAACATTTACTGAGTTTTGACGAAAATTTAATTCAGCAGAAATAAAATATTCCGAAAATAGGAGACCTTTTGGCGATCGGTCAGGGAAATTGGTAAAGCCATCAGGGAAAAAGCAGGGAAAAGTGAGGGAATTTAAAAATCGGTTTCCAGTAGCCACCCTGTTGAAGCTCTATTTCACAAAAACGCACTTCTTTATACACTGTTGCCTTTAGAGTCATTCTACCCCTTGCTTTATGCGATGAATTTGAACCCATCTTCGGTTCTTGCTTTACTCACGCCTAAGTCTGCATCTGCATCCAAAATCTATAGTTATCTTTCAGGGTGAGGACTACGGGTCTTTTCGATCGATGCATATCGACTGACATTGTGGGCATTGCTTCCGCGGAGGATTTATCTTCCCTTTGAGCTCTTGGCCGTGAGGTGCCAAATCTAGCAACAGAAATCTTCTCACAGTCCGTTATATATCGATAAATAATGTCCACGTTACATATTGATTTACGAGGGTGAGTCAGAAATTATCTACAATTTCACCATAACATAGCGTCACGGGATTCATTATGACCTTCTACGTATGTACTTTGAACTGGTGCGACTGAGGTTTAGGGTTCGAAGTTTGATCCCGATCGCGTTGCTTGGCTTTCTGTCCTTGCAGTGTAAATATATTCGCTCTATTAGCCGTTTTGCAGCAAGGAGGAACAAGCAGCGATCCGATTTCTCTATTTATAGGGGGTGAAAGGAGCTGACATTTACTGTAGACTTTTATCACAGCACGGAATTCCGTAAGAGTGTTTTTTCGTCGATCGAGAAGTTTGAAAGTGGTCGGACGAGGTGATAAACGAGTAGGGAGTAGGTCTTCCTTTAAGTGCTTCTTCTACAGGTCACCACGGACGATAAGATTCAGAGAGCGTGAGAGATGGTTCTTGCCAATAGGTGAGATACCATCGGTGAGGTACTGTCATCTATGAGTATTATGCATGGTTCGGCACATCAAATCATCCTCGAAGAGTGTTCCGTAAAGTCCTTCGAGAGATAATTTTCGAATCGCCCTTTTTTAAGTTCCATAGTTGACTCCGAGGTCTTATTCTCGTCCTCTCACTTAGCATCCTACAGTCATTAGCATCCACAAATTCCTCGTTTGCACCTCGATTTCTTCGCTCGGCTTCACCCAATCTGATCTCCCTCACTGTCCTATGTTCCTAGACTAAAAGTTTCAACGAGCATGCTTAGTCTAGACACTTAGTGACACTCCTCTCGGGAAAACATCTACATCTATATACACCCTGCAAGCCACCGAAAGGGTGTGTGACTAGACATCGAAAATGAATGAACTAACCCAGCAACCTTTAGAAGTCCGAGCAGCTATTCTAGCGAGAAGGTGTCCATCGATGTTGACAAACCCATCTCTTGTCCCCCTGCGTAGCCACCGGGGGTTCAGAGGTCATCGCTTTCCTCGCCGCATCAGCGCTTCCGTCTCCATAGCAACCGAGGGTGTAAGGCGTGACTCTGACTCGAGGGACGCTGCGAGTAGGGAAAGGGGTGGGGATATCTTTCGCCGCCCTTCCCGACCCCCAGAAAGGAATAGGCATCTCTCCCACCACGCATCTAAGGGTCTCCCATTCTATTCTCCAGTGCGACCTCCGCAAACTGGACCGAACAGGTGTGGCCAAATTGGGGGTTGAGGAAGAGGGAGGAAGTTAAGCGGGACGGGAGAGGGGGAGGAAGCAAACAACACCTGGCGACCGAACTCAGAAGGGGAGGAGCTCCGGTCTGGATTAGGACGACTCGTTTTTTGGGGTGTGTGGTGGGAGTGTTTCAGAACAGTGTTACCCAACATCCAACTGGTCAGGGGCTGAGATTCGAGACTGCCCCTCACTTAAAGTAAGCGCTTCGGACTGGGAGGGAGGCATGGCGAAGGGGTTTAGCTGGGAATGTACACCTCCATCTGCTCATTTTAATAAAGAGTAAGAGCTTATTGCATTTAACAGTAACATGAAAAAGTTAAAATTCATCTCATCTAAGTGCATGGAAGCTAGGTTACCTCGAAGGCTAACCTGTTCTGAAGTTAACCTCATTGAAAACTTTTACTTTGATAACAGGCATACCTGATAAGCTACTCAGTACTTTACATAATCATGTGGTGTAACAAGAACAAAGTGAAATAAGTTGTGTTAAATAAATGATAGTGCCTTTAAATTGTGAAAATATCGATACTATAAATCATTATCATTAGTCAGCAATCCTCAGATTGGTTTGATGCATCTATCCACTGAATTATTCTATTAGTAAAAATGTATAATATTAAAAAAATGGATATACTTATAGTATAATCTAATATACCTTAGGGCCCGTATTGACGAAGGACCTCTTTAATATGGTTTGATTTCAGACCGTTACCCTGAAAGTCACCTCAAGAGTATGAGCAGGTTGTGAGTAATCATCAAATATCATCTACCTACATGCGCTGATGGACAGAATACTTCTTTTTTCTTCTCATTCGGTTGTAACTTTGAGTAACCACATCATAGAAAAAATAAATAATGCTGTTATTAATTTTTCATCAAAAAGTTTTGACAAAGCCAAACCGTGGTTATACTGGATGCACATCATTTTCAATGGATCTCTGAGAAAACACCGTGAAATCAGCCTTAACAAAAAGAAGATTGGGGATGGGGAAGGAAAATTTTGCAGTTTACTGTTTATAGAATAATTATTCGTCATAAAAATACACAATGCATCCAAAAGACACGTAAAACTCAATGAATAATATCACATAGCTTGTACTTGGTTTATGAATATTTGAATGAATTAAATTTCTTATTAGACGTACTAGGGTGCAGTTGCCATGAAGTACATAGTTTTAACAATGTATATAAGTCTAATCTACCGGCATTGCAGCAAATGTTTCTTTTATTTTTTATCTCGATAATGGTTATTGTTTGTTAAAAGAAAGTCGTTTTAAATCATACTTTTTAAATTTTATCGTGTAAATCCGATAAGGGTTTTTTGGCTAATTCGTAATACTCATAACTGTTTCAAAACTATTCGAAAGAAAGTATCTCTTTAATCATCCTATCGTGAGAAAATTTAAGGGGAATGGGTTGATATAGTAACTAGATTACTAGCTTCCGGATAGGGTCCAAAGCCCGGTTGTGGCGGAGATTATTCATCGGTCAACCGGTCCCTACTTGAGTGGTGTGTGAACAACACTTCAACTGATTACCCCGCCCGTCGGATAGGACGGTAAATAGTGCTCTCCTTGGCGACTTAAGTTCGGTTCAGGCTGAAGCCCTCGCCAGATTTCCTCTACCCTCCTATATTTCCCGGAAAATCCTACCTCCATACAATACTCGCCAACACTAAAATGGAGCAAATGACTTTAGTTGTCGTTCGCCTTCCACGAATAACCACTTGAATCAAAGGTGAACTTAGGAAGAGCTATGGAGATGGAGAAAACTCTTCTAGCGTTCTTTAACCTTTTGCTCCGAATGTCGTCCCTGCGAGGTAAGGATTCGGAACGTCTATGTCTATGCCACGCGATGTCATTACTCCTAAGAATGAAAGCAAATATCATCTGCAGACCACGCTGGAGGAAAGGAAAATAGCCGCTAGCGTTAGGTCCCCACGTACGCTATTTCACTTTGGCGCTCAACTCAGCGGGAAATCAGACACAATTTCCTCTCAGAAACTGGACTAAGGAATTCCGCAGCTACGATTTCCCTTCTCTTATCTTCTTTCCGTGCTCAAATAATTGTGTGTGTCATTCCATCTTGTCCCTCCCCTTGCCGTAATTATTTGACGCTCGATTTTGGACACAGAGTGGATTATAAGAATGGGGGGCCCGATGGAGAAAGGGGTCTCTCCTTACCGAGCCACTGCTGGTCTGCTAGATCCCGACTCCCTGCACCCTTCCGCTGGTCTAGGACAACACACCTCTGAACCACTGCGTCTCGGGTACCACCAAGTTCTCAAAGTATTCCATTTCCGAAACGCTCGTTAAGATTAATCCATGTTCAACAATAAATCTTGGTCAACCACACAATTGCTGTTCTTCCTCTCGTAGTGTCACGGTGGTATTCATTTTCCGGCAGAAAATTCTTGTAGGTTCTAACAAGTGAATACTAACACCTTTACTCTTTCATCATATGACCCAACTTGAGTGTCGGTTCAAGACAGAAGGCTAGTGGATGTGAGCAGTCACTGTGAAATATCCTATCCCTCACGGTTCACATCCCATATGAAAGCATCCACCCGTATATTTAAAAAAATGAGCATCAGCTATGAGAGCTATGAAAAGGGGTGATGTGAAAGCGAAAAGTATCTTCCTCGATACTATCGCACGTTACGATGAATTTTCCTTTGTCTGTAATTTTTCTGTAAAAGATAGTGAAAAAATAGCGATAGATTTGTAGAGAGAGGATGCCAATGACGGTTTGAGAGAGCGGAAATTTAAAATAAAAAAATATTATTTCCCCCAATTATACGTTTCACTGATTCCTCCAATATTGAGGGACATTATTTGTCTTCATACTTACTGAACCCACAAAGGAGGGATTATTTCACTCGTCAAAAGAAAATAATCCCTTTGAAGCGTTCTCCCGTAGCGTCATGGAAATAATTTTCTTTTTTGCTGTGGAGAGAAGAGGATTTCTTGGAATAAAATATTTTTTTGGGATGGATTCCAATTGGGTGTCGTGCGGAACATTTAACTCCGAGATGTCTCATTATTCATTTTTGAAGCATGCATAAATTTGAATATTTGATTAAAAAATGAAAATGTTTTCCATATATCCTTGTTCCCTAAAATTTATATTCTTAAGCTTTATTTTGCTGGGGAATTTAACAGTGTGAATGAGAGTGGAAGTCAAAATATTAATACTTAATTCGCTAAATGCTTTATATTCTTCATCAAGATACTTGTGCGTTTGTTCCAAAGACAATAGAAATATCTTTGGCAAAAAGTTTCCCAGTGAATACCTATGGGTCTCTTTTGCTTTCCTTACAGCGCACATTCTCTGGGAAAATTTCTGTTATCCGCCATTGCTCACAGTTATTTTCATAAGTATAAGTATAAATTAGGCCACAGTGATTCACAAAAAATAGTCATACTCTTATGTCTGGCACCGATAAAACGGCTTGTGTATTCTTAAAAGTGTCTATAAAATACGTTAAAATTATAATTTCTGTCAATTGAACCATGCGATTTATTCAGTAAATTGAGAGGATTTGGAAATAGTCGCTAATGATTCACGAAAGTTTTAATTTCAATCCAAACATTTCTTTGAGCACTTAATAGCCCAGTGTGATGAAAATATCCGCTCACTACCAATATTTTAGCAGAAATGAGGTCATAAAATGCCCAATGATTGAAGTAAGAGGTATGCCTCCGTTAGTCTAAAGAATTCTTCACAGAAATGATTTATTTACGTACCAGAATTTATAGATTTGTAGAATTCATGTTTCACAGAATGAAAAAAGGTTAGGGTGTGGGTAAGAAAAAAGTGTGGATAAAATAAGGGCAAAAAAAGGGTGTAGGATACCCAGCTAAGCCATGGAAGTAATTATCTCTAAACAAATACATCCCCATTTTATGTATCTTCCCGTTTTTCCTGGTTCTTATTGCTCATCAAGGTTGCAAAAAGACATAATTGGAATTTTATGGAAGATTCAGGTTATTAGAGTTTGGTCACCATGAAACGACAGGTATCATTTTGCAGTTTGGAAACTCCAACGATGTTCTTATAAAAAAGAAGCCACTGCATTTCCTAAATGGTTGGAAGCAATTGTTCATAGTACTGTGGACGGAAGTGAAATGAACAATCAAATTTACTCTGATTTTAAGTGCGTGAGAGTATCAAACCTAGTAGAGTTATATTTTCCAACTTTTGTGCTTTTCATTCCTTTCCCAGCATTTATTCAGTAATTATCTTTTATGTACTATTCGTGAATATTCAATTAATATTTCGTCCTTTTCCTGTGCTTGACGAAAGGATACGTCCGGTAGTTTATGGCGGAAACCATTCGAAAAAACTCAGTCGATAGCTGGGCAGAGCAATACGCTGTTCTGAATATTGCACTACGATATCAACTTTATATCGCCAAAGCATCGATATGACGACATGGGGATGTGAATTGGTAATATTGTAGGATAAAGCCTGATATCGCTTGATGTAGTGATATTGGTTGATATTGAGTATCGGTTGTATCACATCATCATCATTAGTCAGCAATCCTGAGATTGGTTTGACGCAGCTCTCTGTATTATTCTATCAGCTAGTCCCTTGATATTTTCATTTTTCTTCTCTTTCACATCCTTCATCATTTGTTGTATACATCTCATACGAGGCCTTCCTTTGCCGTTCTTCCCATGCACTAGTCCTTCAACGATTGTCTTCATCGGGCCATCTTGTCTCATGATTTGGCCGATTAAGTTGTCCCTTCTTCTTCTTAGGGTATTCAGAAGACTTTTATTTTCTTCTACCCTTCTTAAGACTTCTCCGTTTGGCACTCGGTGATCCATTTTATCTCATTTCTCTTCTGTAGCACCAAATTTCGAATGCTTCCATGATTTTTTCTCCACTGCTGTCTTCGTGGATGCCTCATAGCCGTAAAGAAACATGCACCGGATGTACGCTCTGATGAATTGTTTCCTTATTTCTACACTTTTGTTTCCAGCTGTAAGTAGATTCCTCTTTTGAGAGAATGCCCTCTTTGCCTGGGCTATTCTGCTATTTTTTTCTTGCTTCGTCCATCGTTGGTTACTCGGCTTTCCGGGTAACAGAATTCTTTCACCTCCAAGTTTCCTAGTTGTATGCACGTTGGTTGTTGCCTCTTCTCTCCTGCTGCACACCAATATCTTAGTCTCCTTCTTTTTGATATTCAGCTAATATCTAGCCATTGTCCTTTCCATGGCCATTAGAATCTTATTCAGATCCCTCTGTCTCTAAATGAGTGCTATGTCATCGTCGAGTCACAGCATGATATATTGAACTCTGAGGATATTCACTCCAGAAGAGTTCTGTCTGTTGTCATTGATGGGTCTCTCGATGTAATCATTAAAAATTACGGGAGTAAGCGCACAGTCCTTCCTTATTCTTGCTTCTTCACAGCTGGGTCCGGATTTAATGTCAGCTACTATCTGTAGATACCGATATATCACGTGATTGTTGATATTGAATATCGGTTTATATCGGGATATCAGTTGATACCGAATGTCTGTTTTCATCGGAATTGCGGTTGGTATCGAATATCTGTTTGGGATATCGGTTGATATCGAATATCGGTGTATATCGGGATATCAGTTGATATCGCATGGCGGGGGATATGGTGATATTGCGTTGCGGAATGACGTGTTAGCTGTCGCTAAAATATCGCGTCACGATATCAAGTGCAATCGCATGTCGCGGAAAATGCATCGTTGTATCGCACAGCCCAATCCAAAAGGGACCGAAGATTGACCCCTAGACGTGCGTACTCTTTCTACTATCAGATCTATGGGATACGATGGGATCCCTACGAAATCGGTCTAAATAACGAACTTGAACGTGTGCAGCAAAAATCGGCAAGATTTGTAAAGGCCAAGTATAGTATAGTACGATTACTCTATACTATGTTAGCGTAACCAGTCTATTGAATGAATTAAAATGGGAATCATTGTCAGATCGCAGGTTCAAATTTAGATTTAATCTCCTAAATAAATTCGAAGATAATATTTTCAGTGATGACGTTAAAAATATTTTGCGAACCCCAACTTACTATGGTAGACTGGACCGTAATTACAAAATTAGAGAAATTGATTGCCAAACTGACAGATTCAAAATGTCCTTTTTTCCTCGTACAAGTATGGATATGAATAGCGGTAAATATGTCCAATACGAGTGAATCAATCCATAGCATAGGTAGTTGCATGTTGGTATAAGGACTTGAAGGTAACCAGTCTAACAGCACGTTTTTGCATGCTTAGTTTGCTATTTTTATCATTTTAAATATTGCAGTTTAGACTTATATATTAATACTAATCCTTTTTTATGCATAATATGTAGAGCATGTTTGGTGATAATTCACCCCCTGTCGCACACCTCTATGGTGGCCATCAGTGTATTATGTGTATGTAAATGTACTATGAATGGGATCACAGGTTTTCTCCAACTGTGGTATTTTAACTCACGATACCTGTTCAGGTCTAAGACTTGATAAATAGCCTTAGAACAAGGTTGTGGAATCCGGAAAAATTTTAATTTAATTCCAACTAAAACAAAACACATGCTCATTAACTTTTTTTCAATACCGCAAAGTCGTGTATTTCAAATGACGTTGTTACTAGAGTTTGCCACTACTAAGTTCTGGCACTAGAATAAAAAATATATTTAAAAAAAATTAAAATAATAAATTGCACTCATCTACGTCTACGCTATACCCTGCAAGTCACCGCGAGGGTGTGAAGATCATCAAACATGCACTATGGACATGCAACTAGGTTACTACATGGAAACATGTTAGTTAATTGTGTAGCATACAGCTAAATGTTTTATATCTTCATAGTTATAAATGGATTGGTTGTTAATACATGCATCATGCACGCAGGAATGCACGCACGCTTTCCATGGAATTTTACAGTGTATCCTTTTGAATTAAGTGACAAGAGGTGATGACTATGGTTCTGACCTCCGTTTTGTTCACCTTGGAAATTTGAATTTTCGGAACAATTTCCGATCAACAAGGCTTATTTAAATTACTAAAAGTAAATAAGAAGATACATTTTTGCAATTGTATGCTACATAGGGGTAGTACTTGTGATAGGAAGGAGGGTAAAAACAATTTTTTTACGAAACTTACTCTTCGATGCGCGCGTCTTTTGAATTCTCTACGGCTTCACTGAGTTACAATTACAAAACTCGTCAGAGAGCCTATTGAAATACATACGCAATCACCGGAACAATTTTAACAGAGATCAAGGAGAGAAACTCAGTGAGTCATAGAACCCTATTATCTCTCGGAGAATGCCACGCAGCTTCAATCTCCCTCTTCATCCCTCACCCCCGTCCGTGTACTCCTAGGCATATAGAAGTGGTCACTGACCTCTCACCAGGTGGATCCGGGTTCGAATGCTGTCAGTATAAATTACTTTTCATTGGTAATCCGTCCGCTACTTGTGTTTTCTGGAAAACAATCGAGCACAGTAGGTACTCTGTCCGTTGGATGGGACGTAAAGCCGTGGTTCCCTTGGAGCCTTTTCGTTCAGAGCAGGTTAATGCCAACGCTGGGTTTCTCTCTACCTTTCCTTATTTCCATTCCAGTTCCGTTCTTTTACTTTTCCTCCCGGTCTGAAGCGGCCATCGGTGCGGAGGTAGACTTGAAAACACATATGAGATGCACCACTTAACTCTCACTAACCAGCAGGCCTCCAGCATTGGAGGGGAAACGTTAATGTTTTGTAAAATTTTGACACGGAATATAGCCCGAAAGTATTATTTTATATACCTACTCAATTTCATTTTCATTAAATTTTTGGCCCCATCGGCGTATCTCCTACTTCTCTTCATATTATGCGGTAAACCATTTTCATATCTTCCGTTTTCTCTCTTACCCAGCATTCAACCCTCTTTACGTACCTGCATTCTATTGTCCCTATGTAGTACCTGTTCCATCTACTATTTTATCTAATCCATCAATGGTATTTGCAAGCCACTCTCATTTGCCCCCAACTTCGAGCTTATTCTACAATAATGTACCAAAAGAGAATTTTTCGAATAATGTGAACCTACCTAGTGATATAATATAGAATTACTTGTCGCAATTCTCTCCGCATAATTAATTATAAAATATAATCCGCGTAATAATATAAAAGTTAGATATATGAGAGGAATCAATTAAATGATGAGAGGGTCACGAAGACACTTTGTACTGTTTCCGCATTACTGTACTTCTAAATTTAAATATCAAGACGATATTTTCACTAATGACGTTAAAAATATTTTGTGAACTCTAACTTACTATGGTAAACTGGACCATGATCATAAAATCAGAGAAATTGATTGCCGAACTGACAAATTAAAAATGCCCTTCTTTACGCGTACAATATCGGATAGGAACAGTTGTAAATGCATCTAATAGTTTAAATACGAGTGTATCAAAGGATAGCATAGGTGGTTGCATGTTGGTATTAGGACTTTAAGCTAACCCAACCAACAGTATGTTTTTCAATGCTTGCTTTTTTCTTTTTTTATCTTTTTTAAATTGTGAAGTTTAGAATAGAATATAAATAATAATCCCTTCTGTGTGACATGTAATGCATGTTTTTTGTGAATTTCCCCCCTGCCACACACCTTTTTGGTGGCTTGTAGGGTATTATGTAGATGCACTTTTTCTTCAAGTAAAGCCATTCATAAGTGATCAATTTAAGTTGTAACACGTTCGGCGATTATACTATGATTGGGGAGATAATCATACTAGCCCGAGAGACGGTGGATTTGAAAAATTATTGTCCGATTTTGGGAGACTCCCGGAAAACCGGGATATGTGGCAACTCTAGCTGTAAAGGTACCCAACTCAGGAATTTTCCCCAAAGTATAATCACCGAACGGTGGCAACTTAAATCGATCGATTATAAATGGCTTGTACTTAAGGAAAATGCATAGTGATACTGGAACAGTACAAGGACAAATTACGAACCTACGACTACACAATACCTTGCAAGAGTATGTGACAGAGGGTTAAACCATAACTAAGAATATGTAATTGCCAATACTTTAGCATTTTTAATTACTACAACACGGATTATATCCCTAGGTTTTTAATCTAAAAATGGAATTCAACTTAGAAATAAAGTATTTTCATAAGCTGTACTTCTTCAAAAGAAAATTCATTAACTTCGGAGTGGGACTCTTCGAGTGTACAGATGTTTGACATAGAACATAGAATGGACACATATTCGACGAAAGGGATTAATATCGAGGGAAACATTCTTTTATTGTCGCATTTATGAAAAACATTAGGCGGATTCATCCCTAATCCGGAGTTGGGTATGTGGTGGGAGGGGATGAAGTAACCTTATTCTTGGCTTATAAGGGAATGCCCTGAACCAAGTGCGTGGATGGGCGGGCGCATGTTTGAAATACCTTCGTGCTTCAAGCAGTTACCCGCGTGCGGGCAACTGCCTTGACACGTAATGAATGAGAGCCGTCCTCGGCCGCCGATAAATAAAAGGGAACGGTCGCGTGCCATTGGCTGCAGGTGCGGATGGGACGAGGTTGGGCGAAGCAACCGTCGGGTGGGGGTGAAGAGGAAAGGGAATGCAAATCGTCCGGACGGTGTCCCGCTTCCCCCTCGAGGGGCATTATGGGAAGCGCCTTCGGGACCCGCCGGAGCCTCCGGGAGTTTTCTCCCTTTTATGACCGACCACCCCTCGCTCCGGAGCAGGGCCGGGTGACGCAGGGCTTGTACCGTGGAGTGGGTTGACGAGAGTGCGCGTTTGGGCGAGGGGGTTGGGACGAGAAATATGCGTTCGTCTCGGCGGCTCCTGCCCCATTGTGTGAGAGCATGCGGGGCTCCGTGTACACACAATATACCTATGTATGCGAATATATCCAAAAGGTCTCCACTCCCGCCACGAAATCTCTTTTCCCAGTGTAACCCCCTGTTGTCACAACCCTCCATCCTTTCGTCTGCCCGCATCACTCCTGCTGCTAGGAGGCCGATTATTCAGAAATATGAAACGTGCGCAATGTTGTCATTTTTTTCAAAAATATTGAGCTTTGTACAGCTATATGTCACCCTTGTGAGCTTCTGCTAGGGTGCGACATAGGATGGCCATAAAAATTGTATTTTGATGCGGAACATTTTATAAAATAATAGTCTGGTTTTAATCCTTTTTTGAGATAATTATCCTTTACTTGCGGCACGTAGTGTGTGTCGGAAATACGAATTATTGTATCTTTCAATCCTATGTAATCTCATTTAATTTATCCCTTATGTCTTCTCTACTACGTTGTTTGGCAGTATATATGAGCTATAATACTGAAAATTCATAAAAATGATTTCAACTTTAGTATTCATTCTGTCGGATTGGATGTTGAGCCGTGGTCTTAATAGAGCATTTCATTAAGATAAGGCTAGTTTCGACGCCGGGTTTCTCTCCACCCTTCCTCCTTACCTTTTTATTCTCATCCTTGTACCTTTCTCCTCTCAGCCTGAAACACCATTAAGTGCGGGGCAACCTTGTAATCACGGATGAGTTTTAAGTCTAGGAGATTAGGTGTAATGGCTATTATACTGGCTCCCCATTTCAATGCCCGGGTTGAATCTCGGGAGTGGGATAGATTTTTCTTTGATTTGCCTGTCGTTGTTTTGCGCTGTGCGGAGAGCGCTTCGCGTGCAGAACCTCGTCTGTCAGATAAGACATAAAACTATAGATCCCTTGGCACCTTTTGTCAAGTGAAGGCAAAAGCGGGTATCGGATTTCTCTCCACTCTTCCTCCTCTCCCTATAAATTACGTCCTCTAATACCACTTATAGTCCTTTAAGAGCAGAAAAAACTCAAAAACCGCCAGCGATGACAACTAATTCCTAACATGTGGGAAGAATGCAGAATTTTTTCTGATTTGTCCATTAAGGTCGATAAAGAGGGAATAAATTGTTTGCGAGTTATAAAACTCAATAATACGCGGTATAAGTTCCAAGGCTGAGTGAATATTCGGCTCGAAAGTTTAAATAAAATACGGGGAAGAGTCTTTCTATTCGAGGGCGACGATACTCAGAGAGCTGAAGTTTGAGTGCACTTAAATATTTCTGAAAAAAGCGATCATTAAATATTTGAAATTTCTCGTCTTGCTTTTAATTAAATTTTCTACAACGTAGTTTTATTATTTTTTATGCAAAGTAAGAACTGTGCGTCAGACGTACTTGCTTTTTCTCGGTGAAACTATTCAAAAGACCGTAATTACTACCAATCTGCCATCTAAGGGATTATGTGCAAACACGAATGTTTTGCTGTTGATCTTCGTCTTTACATAAGCTTGTGTAGTGGCAGGCCTCATTTCCTGTAAAGATTTGGTGGTAATGGCTTAGCACACGGTTATTGCGTTTTTGTTAAGCTATAAAGGTGAACTCACCACATGCAGACATTATTGTTTTTGAAATTCTTCCGATAACAAGCCAACTACCTTGACGCTCTGAGAGCTTTCAGACAATTTTTTTTTTCGTTGTTTCGTTGTTCGTTTCTTCTTTAAGGATAAGATGATTATCACACCGGTAAGTGGGCCTCACATACGCTATTGCATCAAATGATTTTATGAAAATAGACCCAGTTCTATTACGTAAAACGATGCATAAATCCAAAGTTTATAAAAAGGGTTTATCGTGAGCAAGATCATTTGTATACATATAATTGAGTCTATGAAACGACTTAGCAAAACTTTCGCCGTGAGCAACAGACATGAAAAGCGGAAATGTGAACATTAGCATATGTGCTCAGTGCTTGCTTGGTGATGATTTTCTCCATACGTATCACCCTCAGTGCGGTATGCGGGGTACTTATGTTTTTATCTCGTGTGATCCAAATCTCTAAAAATCCCAGGTGGAAAAATTTGAGTGTGATTGTATTAATTTTCATTCAGAAAAGAAAACAAATGGCTATTAATTTTACGGTTCATTTGCGTGAAATAGACGTTTATATTAAAAATGAATCTAGTTTTCTATTCATCTTGAACCAGAAAACGAGAGTAGCTTTATTTCGCTCGTGGAGTCAAAAGCTCTCAAGAATTATTTCCCCGAGCCGTCATTAGGTGATGCTAAGCTTGCCGTATGTGGATAGGCATATTATAAATTATTACAAATATCCTGACGTAAGGTTTAAATTACATCAGTACTTTGTAAACGCTATATCAGCTTCTGGAAACTAACGCATAAAAAAATATTTTTGGCCAGTCTTGATACGTTTGATCGTGGTAATCTTCGTCTTGACTAGAAGAAAGAAGAAGACTAGACTTCATTCCAGTATTTAGTATCCAATTGCCTTGACTTGGCAATTGAGAGCCATAATAAACTCATTAGTTATAATTGTTTATGAGTACAAATGTTTATAGAACATCTTCACCGTAATTGTTCTACCATTTCTGTTAGGCTTCTGGCTAGTTCCCGTATGCCATTTCTCTTCTTTGAGGAGATTTTCACTTTCTTTCTTTTTCTTAAATCAAATTGCTTTTTGAACATTTTTATCAACTGTTTCCCTTTAAGCTTCTTAGAATGCCAATTCAGTTCCTTTTAGAAGTTACCTATAAGTAATTCGCTAACACTTAGACTTCCTACATCCATGATTCACTCTGTACAAATACGTTACTCTACTGCTCAAAAAACCTTATCCCGTTACTAATTTTGTTGCATTATTCCGTAAAACTTCACAAAAGTGTAAATAATACAAAAGAAACAAAGGCGTCCCGCCCACATTCCTTATTTCTGTCGATTGACATTCTATTTACCCATTTGATGTAACACGTGTTCCCCCCTGATTCCATATAGATACAGCACGGGGGTATTCAAGCGATCTATACTAATATCGATAAATTTTAAAATTATCTTTTTCTTGTAAATATCCTCAATTAATGTTCCTTATCGCTTTTATTCTTATTCGCTTTTGGTTTTTTTTTAGATATCGTTCTCGTCATACCCCTCGTCTTCACTAATCTTACAATTAATTCTCAAAAACTCCCTATCACTTCATGTTTTTCCAAAAAAAAATGGTAGGAACTCCACGGCGGTTTTGTCAACCCCGTCAATTTACATCCTCTTCATTTTACGTAGTTTTTTCTGCCTGTCTTATACTTTTATGTTTATGCTGCTGCCTTGGTTTAATGGCATATTACGGGCTCCCTATTTCAAGGGCCTGGGTTGAATCCCGGGAGGGGTAAAGAGATTTTTTTGATTTACCGGTCCTTTCTTGTCAACTGTGTGAAGAGCGCTTCGAATGCAGAACCTCGTCGGTCAGATAAGGCGTTAAATTATTGATATGAAATTCACTTTGTTATGGCAAAAGATATAACGTGTTGGCAACAATGTTCTTAGGTCTTAAAAATTTACAAAAATCCAGGGATATGACTCAGAATCACATTAGTGTTAGAAAAAAGGAAACTATACCAAAAAACATTTGCATTGTACCTACTCAATGGGTCAAAGACGAGGACCATTGAAAAATTCAATCAGAAAAGATAAGTTATTAGTCTGGGAGATCTATTATTTCCGTAGGATTTTGAATATTCAATGCATGAATAGAAATAAAAATGAAGTATCAAACTAAATAGCCGAGGAGGTTGTAGAGCCAAGTACGAATGATCTTGATGGATGTGATAATGGTCGATGTATGATGAATTTATCAAGAGCCTAATGGAGTGAATGTGGAAGGAATGGCCTCATGAGCATTATAGTATTATAGGAGCATAGGCCTAATAAAGATAGATTCAGGATATAACATAGACCGGGTTGTAACGGGGCTAGCAAAGAATCGGGAAGATTGGAGGACTGTAGTTAAAACAATCTTAGGATTTAGAAGAAATGATGAATTTACAAATTCTCGCTTCTTTGTCTATAATCTAAAAATTAAAGGAAGACTTAGATAAGATAAGTTATTCATAACGGTATTACCAGATTTTGTGCTTGCGGGGACTGTACAGTTTCGTTTCCACACCAGAAGGCATTCCCTGAGTGATCACGAAAATTACTAAACAAGGTTCGTGAGGTGCGTACTTAGGAGAAATAAGAGGATGGGAAAAGTAGCAGAGTGACACGCAGAGACGGCGTTGCTCGTATGACGACGGGAGCAGTCCACGTTTTGGACTTCAGGAGGTTGCACGTGCTACGAATACACTTGCGTTGACAACGCGGCCGTCATCGTCGCACACGTGTGTCTAAATTAGCCCCTGCATACGTATTGCCCCTTCCCGCGTTCACGGAACCCTGTCATATCTACCTCCCACCCTTCACGCTCTCCTCCCCTTTTCCTTTCTCTTTCCGTGATTGCTCGCCTCTCGTTACCAGCTATCCCTCTCGTCATTTGTCCGCTTTGTTCCACGTACCTACTCTTCGCTTTTTTTTCGAGATCCAGATCCGGAGAAGGTAACGTGCACGTAGACGCAGCGTTCCTTGACTTAAGAAAAGCGTTTGACAAGCTTCCCCACTGTAAACTACTCGCGAAGTTAGCATCATACGGAATAGACAGTAATATAGTAGGCTGGATAGGAGACTTCTTGCATGAACGCGTTCAAAGGTTGGTATTAGATGGTGTCAGCTCAAGGGAAGTGAAAGTTACATCGGGTGTTCCCCAGGGAAGCGTGATAGACCCAATTTTATGTCTTCTTTGCGTAAATGACTTGAATACAGTAGTTACAAATAGCAAGCTCCGTCTTTTTGCCAATGATGCAGTAGTGCATAAGGAAATTAGAAATTAAGAGGAGAGTCAGTCTTTAGCTAAGGATTTAGATGCAATTGATGATTGGTGTGATAGTTGGCAGCTAGAATTAAATTTGAAGAAATGCGCCGTAATGAACTTTTGGAAAAAAATAGCTTTCCCAGGAATAATTATTGCATCAAAGAAAAGAAAATATCTAACGTAGAATCTATTAAATACTTAGGCGTCACCATCACTGAAGACATGCCATGGGGGGGGGACTACACATCACGGAAATGACTAGTGTAGCAAACCGTAGATTAGGATTCGTAAAAAGGGTTTTGGGCAATTACGATGAGAGAGTACGAGAAAGAAGCTATTTTACACTTGTCAGGCTTCATTTAGAATATGCCGCTAGTATATGGGATCCGTACGACGAAGGTATTATAAAAGAATTAGAGCGTGTGCAAAGGAGATCCGCTAGATTTCTTAAAGGCCGTTATGATAATTGTATAAGTGTTACGAGTTCAATAGAAGAACTGGGAAGGGAATTGCTATCACAACGCGGGTAAAATTTAGGTTAAACCTTCGAAACCGATGTGTTCACAGATGATGTTAGATATATAATAAGAATCCCTGCGTATTACGCTAGTTTTGATCAGATTAACAAGATTAGAGAGATTATTTGTCGTACCGATTGATTTAAAATGTCATTTTTCCCGCGTACCATAAGAGAGAACAATAGGCAGCGCAGCAAAGGGATAGGTAGGTGAAATATAGCCAGAGTAGTCTGCAGTGCATGATGCATGTAATAACTACCAATAATCCCTTTCTTTTTTCGTAGATATTAACCATCTAGCTGCATGTGACGCTATTATCTAGCATATCTTCATTAAATATCCTAGTTGCATGTCAATAGTGCATGTTTGGTGATCTTCACCCCCTGTCACACACCATCGTGGTGGTGCGCAGGGTATTACGTAGATGTAGATTCTGTACACCACTGTGACCCTTTGTTGGGATTTTTTAGAGGTAAGCAGTGGAAGCGAGACTGAAGTTGAGATTCAGAATATGGCCTTAAGCGCTACGATGCTACAACTACATGCAAACATGTTAGAGTAACTAGAGGGTTTGTATCTATATAGTATTGAATGCTTTCATGCACTACAGACTACTTCAATAAGTTTATATTTTCCTATCCCTCTGCTATGCTGTCTATTGTGTTCTATTATAGCACATGGTACTTTCTCTTATGGTGGTATGGGAAAAATGACGTAAATCTATCGGTACGAGAATCTATTTCTCTAACCTTGTATATCTGATCAAACCTAGCTTAGATCGCAGGGGTTATTAAATGCCGTTAGGATAATTGTAATAGAGGTACGAGTTTAATAGAAGAACTTGGTATTACTACCAGAACGCAGGAATTTAGGGAAACCTTTTAAGTAAATATAAAGCTGATTCGTTTATAGACGACATTAGATGCATATTAACAAATCTTGCTGATGTCCTGTACACACTCCATAATTCCTTTATCATACCTTCTAAGTACGAAAACCATACATTAGCCGCATATTCTACGTAAGGCCTCGCAAGTTTAAGGCAGCATATTCCTAAGGTGAATAGGTACTATCAAACAATTCGTAAATATCCCTGAAACAATTTTATTGACAGCTGAGTGTATGATTGACAGAGAAATTTTTGTTTCAAAATTATACTTTGATAAACTTCTAATAGTCCACTTTAAGGGTTAATGACAAATATCTCAGATAGGGCATAATTTTCGCTGGGTGCACCGGCAGTCCGGCACTTCATCAGAATACCCCTCATGTATCAAACGGAAACTTTTAGCCGCCATATTATGAAATGATGCTGATGCTGCATGGGTATATCGATAAATACGAGCAAAATCTGAGTTACTGTGAAGTGAAGTAATGGAATATCGAGCCCGTTAATTCCGAGATTTTGCAAGAAAACAAGCGTGGGAAGAATGGTAGCTTAAGTAAACAAAATAGGTGCAAACAAAAGGACGCCATTGAATAAGTTAAACGTAGCGTAATTATTTTTGTGTAGTGGAAACTAACAGCTCAATGTTTTTAATTTTGCTTGCAAATATTTGGGCGTTATTTTGATGATTTTTTTAGGCAAAGCAAAAATGACTTTCTACAATGCATCACTATATACGTACAGGTATTTAATCTCATTGAAAGGTTTTGATAGATTGCTTAATTTCAACCCAAACTAGTAAAAACTTTATCGGTGGCAGATTTTTACTACGTCATTCCCTACCTGAGTACTGAATGGAAAACACTTCTAATTGAGTTGTGAGCACTTCAAGCTCAGTACTCCTTCCGTCGGATAGTATGTTAAACAGAGATTCCCTTTTCGCCTTTCATAGGTAGCTCACTAATGCCGGCGCTTCATCAATCTTCCTCCACATCGTAACCCCCTTCCTCTTTCCAAATATTCACCAATCCTTGCCGTCACATGTGACTCTAAGCGACGGTTACCTGATATACAACAATGACAACAAAAGAGTAGGTCGAAAGGCAGAAGAAAATCATTTGAAATTCAAAAAAAAAAACAAGACGACAACAGAAAAAAATGTGGCCACTTCGCTAGCCATAGATGAATAATTGGAGACAAATGAGATGCATCTCATAACGCGGTAGATATGGATTTAGATTTATTTTAAGTTGACTAAAATGAAATAATTTGAATCTTAATGGATGGTGGGTTGTCTTACAATTAATGAAGATATTGTAAGAAAGCGAAATAACTTTAAATATGGATAAACCAACGAAGAGTAAATAAATGGTTATGACACTGGAATCCACTATCTCCCGAATCCACAATCTCCCGAGAATTTTTGTAGCTACATCGAAATAGCAATTGAGTACGTCAAGGAGAAGACTTCATAAGTGAAGATAGAGGGGGAAAGTTAGCGTATTGAGTTTGGCCTAAGACATAGGGGTAAAGGTAGAGACAAAAATATATTACTACAATATTCGGCAATCATAAATAGGTTTGTTACAAGATAGTATGTACTTTAAAGTTTATTAAAATACAAAAAAATTACATGTAGTAAAATAGCAGACGATTAGAGGTATACTGAACTAGGAAAACAAATGGTTGAAGAGGTTGAGGTTAAGTCTTTTTGGGAAGCAGAAAACCAGGGTTGAAAAGGGGAAAAGAAGAGTCCCTTTATATCCCGGGACAGGAGGGCATTTTGCCAGACGTATAATCCGCTTACAGTCTAAAATACAATCTTGTAAGTAGGCATGGGAAAACTTTGCCAGAATCACAAATAGATCATGCTCTTTTTTGGTAATGAGGCATAGAAAAATGCAGCCACAGAAAAGGCTAAACTAAATGCTTGTTACAGCAAAATGATAAGATAAAATGGATTAACCAAATGCGAGTGTGGAGGCGGTAGAACTGTCTTTTATTCCCAAGGGCCTGGGTTTCAACCCCACTAATGACAATTTTTCATTGGTATACAGGTCCATAATTCAATGAGATATGGAAAGTACAAGTTATATACTCCATCTGCCGGATAGCACGATAAGCAGTGGACTCCTTGGCGCGTTTCGTATAAAAAAATGAGAGGACGACACCGAGTTTCTCTCTCCATTACTTGCACTCCCTAAATTCATGAATCAATCCAAATACCCACATATCCACAATGGCATAAATCACCGTAATTTTTAGTCACCTTCAATAATAACATTGCCTTTTTTTCCCTTTACGACTGCATTCATTAGACCATTATGCCTCTTGGAAATGGCCAATATGATATCTCATCCTTCCTAAATTTCTTTTTTTTCCCATTCTTGTTTAACACTCGTTACAAATCAAAGTAACAGTATTATATTTTTTCATATTTTTATAAAATCAGATTCATGAACAGTGATGATGAAAGTATAAATATTTTATATATTTATCAAAACTTCGTTTATATGGATTGCACAGCAAGGAAATTATTTTTATTGCGTATCTCTTAATGCAATCTTGCAAGAAAAATATAAAGATTTTGCAGATCGCTGTCCGACCTCAGTTACTCTTGGGTAAGGAAAAATGTTGTGATTTTCTTCGCATGTTGCGCATCAAATCCACGATACGCCTGCAGCTATTATATTCTTGGACGAACCCACTCCGTTACACGCAGCTAAACCTCATGCAGATAAAATTAAAATAACCTGAGCAAAATCTTTGATTCTCTTTGATTTTTCCGTTTTAAAGATTTAATTAGTAGCTCTGATTTGAGCTGTTATGCTAATTCAGGAATAGTGTCTTTTGGAAAGGGCCAAATAGGTTACCCCATCTTCTACCTAAAGTGCTATTTTCTGTCATTCTTGTTAAAAACTCGTAGTAATTCAATGTGTCCATTTTATCTCATTCACTTTTTCTCTGTAGAGTATTGGGGAAATCAGCTTTTTAACTCTTAACAAATAGAGGTTAACGCAATGGCAAATGAGACATGATGAGAATATCTCTTGATACAATGAGGAAATGAGAAAAATCCTAAGAAATAACTGCTATCGAAAGACATACTTAAAGTGGTGGCCAGCCTAGGTCAAAAATTGCCGGATTACCAACGTCATTGGTGGAATCCTGCCTCGAACACGGGTGTCGTGTTTATCACGGGACATAGCTAGTTTTGAAGAAGCGATGTAATCTCTTAAGTTGGAGGTCCTTAAAATCTAATTGTACGACTTCTACTATTACCACTACTAGAAGACCAATGGAATTAAGATAAGCCATTACACACGATTCACCCGCGCTCCATTTATCTCCCTCGTGATGAAAGGATAATGAGGGAAAATGCGAAAAGAAAGCATGAGTCCTCACAGGCGTCCTCATGGTGTTTCATTCTGGAGCGACCGGGTGCACATTTGACCTCAGACGAGGTTAGCTGGGTTCAGGCTGTCCTTCTGGGTAGCGGGAATTTGAGGGGAAGTCTACGTCTACACTGCGAGCCACCACGAGGGGGTGTGGCAGGTCACAAAACGTGCGCTACTTAATGCTACTACTTCATGCACATATGTTAGACACAAGGGTCACGAGCAACTAGGTGGTTAGTAACTGCACATTATTTTCGAAAATAAGACAAATATTTGCAATTTACCACTGATTCCTTAATTTACCTTAGCTATGTGGCTAATTCCAATTTACCTTAATTCCGACCCAGGTTTCGTTGGCACTGCATCATCGTCAGGTCGACCTTACATGTTGCAGTACCAACGAAACCCGGGTCGGAATTGAGGTTTTTTATCTGTGGTGAATTGCAAATTTTTGTCTTCTTTTTGGTATGTTCGAATACCACGCAATATCGCCAGAATCTACTGAATTTATGTACATTATTGAATTAATCATTGGTTAGAAAAAACATTTTCCTAAATACGTCAATCGGTAATCCCCTACCATCCATGTGTTAGTAATGCTTAAAATGCATCATGTACTATAGACTATGCTAGCAGTTTTTTACTTACTTAACCCTTTGGTATTCTGTCTATTGTGCTCTTTTATGGTACACGGGAAAAATGACATTTTGAATCCATCGGTACTACAACGTATCTCTCTAATCTTGTTTATCTGATCAAACATTGCATAATACGCAGGAGTTCTTAACATATATCTAACGTCATCTTTAAACAAATCACCTTCGAATTTACTTAAAAGGTTTAGCCAGCATTTCAAACTGCGTTCTGATAATAATTCCCATCCTATCGGTCCGGGACCGGTCTGCTGCTACTTTTAAGGCCGTATTACACTATGCTATGCTGTTTCCATCGAATAAACACAAACTGGTACTGTAGGAACAGATGGGATTGGGAATTGCACGGCTTGATTCTAGTGGATAGGGAACATTCTATTTGATTGCTATTCAGAGTTAGCGGACGAGCCCTGAGGTGCTTATATTTCTTACTTCCTACGTTCCCGGTTACAGGTTACTATCTGTCCCCGGGTTTTGTTTTTTCGACCTATATCTGTAAAATTTAGCTTCAAAGCCAAGAGTTGCAATAGTGGTTTCGAGCCTCTTAAGCCGTGCGTCCCACTTTTCATTGTCAGAGTTACAAAGTCCCACCAAAATGCAAGGAAAAGCGCAGTGATTTTTCGACTCTTCGGTACGTGCATACGTTGTAGGTGTACGCATTTTTCGTTATTCTAACAGCGATTAAATGTGGGGAACGTATTGAGCTTGGTCAAGTCACACCCAGAGGACTCTGAGAACCCATTTGTGGGGAGCGTCCGACCGGCTGGGAGAGACTGTTCTAATGGAATAAGACATTATTTATGACATTGTGCGATTGGAATAAGCAATAAAGATTCAATTGTTTAGTGGGCAGTAAAATAATATACTGGATGGGTAAAATCGAGGGTTAAGTCCCTCGAGGAAGACCAAGGGACAAATACCTGGGACAAATTATGTGGGGGATGTTGTTACGATGAATTTACGATGAATCTTAGGATTAATATGCTGATGATGATGAGTGAAATATGGCCTTTAGTTAGTTTTAAGCTTCGCCATGCGCTATTTAATAGTCCCAAGATCAATGTCCACCCCTTTCACTCGCTCAGCGACCAGAAGTATCCTCCTCATACACTACGGGGTGGACCCTTTGGGGAGAGTCCTTTAAAATTGCCCCAATCTGGAGGCGATGGGGGATTAAATTTCTGAGGAGATTTTCGTCGAGAAAATTCCGGGAATGATCGTCACCGAACTCCCCTCTATTTCTGGGCAATTCTCTCTCGAAATTGGGGATCCAAGCGGATACACCCTGTGATGTATATCTTAGGTTGCGTGTGGGGTGAAAGAGAGAGTAGAGTGTGAGGCGCTGACGTACTGAGTTGGTTGGCACTGAGTATTTGGGTCCAAGAGCTGTTCCGGAGAGGGATGCTGGGAGGGATGGGGGAGTCTCGGGGACTTGGGTGGCCAGGAGAGAGTCGGGAGTCCAGAAAACGGTCAAGATTCAAACTGGTTTGGCAGAGGACACGAAAAAGGCGTGCTCTTGGGTCTTTTGTTGTCTCCTGAGTATTCTCTGCATTGGAAAAGCCTCGTGTTGTAACATTGATTTCATCTGCCTGTAGAAAAACCCAATTGAAGTCTACTTGTGCCAGCCACATAGCTAACCCATCGAATGTGGTAGGTGGAATGATCTTCACATCGTTTTCCAGAATGCACCTTAATTTATTGTATATTTTCTCAAATTGACTGATAAACCGTGAAGTGGTAATGGATATTTTTATTGGAGTCCACTGTAGTGCTTCAAAAACTTCCGTTTATTTCAACTATGAATGTTAACATCATCCTTTAAAAGTATTTCAGCCGCAAATTTCTGAGAAAACTCCCCTTGCTGTCCATGCTTGTGTTCGCCAGTTAAAGTGTCATTAGTGCAAACCCACAATTCACGTAAGAAATGGAATTAGTGGCGAGTGATGGACAAAATCTTAAATCTACATGTAACCATTTTGCAATTTATCAAGTAACGTTTAATGAATATAGTGATTTAAATAGACGTCCGATGAATTTTGCAAATGTTCATTCATCTCTTTTTTCTTATCGATGTTACTTTATTATAGCCACTACTTAACAATATATAATTACTGACATAGTAGTAACATAGTATATACTATTAACATCTAAATGGAGCCAAAAATTGAATGATAGCATCTTATACCTATAATAAAATAAAAAGAAATTTCTCTGAAGCCATTCACAATACTTTTGCATAAAAATTAAATTGTCATTTAAACATATTTATTTGCTTTTGGTGAAAGTGAAACATAACTCTTCTATTTTAATACCCAAAGTAAACTGATTCTGCATTGATTATTAAGTTGTTGATTAGTCTCTAATTAAAGGCTTAAGATTTAAAATAATTTTTTTCTTATGATTTCATTATTCCCCTTTCTTGATTGAGCTGCACACGTATAAGTGTAAGAACCAATGATTAATGGATCAAATGAGGGAGGTTTCTGGTCCATATATTGCCTTTATATTGCGGTAATTGATCATCCCGTCGATGTTTAGAATTTTATCAATATGGTGGAAAGTAACTTCATCAAATCGGTAAGATTTCTAAATATGCTCAACTACCTCCTCACCGAGCTTGTGTTGCCATATTGTCGTTGACTGAAGGTTTTATTAGCTTATTCCGACATCCAAGAAAAATAAGTAACAGCTGTGTTTAAACGGTAAAATCATTGGTAAAACTCAAAAGTGGATCAAAATACTTTGCGGGTCAACGAAAATTGCCCTTGCAAATCAGGAGAATTAAATTTACGGCATTCAAATCGCGCGGTCAAGGCACGTAGCCTCCCCTTGTAAGATGATTACCATTCTCACCATTTACTGCCAACGATACAAACAAGAGATGAACAATAGTATTTATCACCCAAAAAAATAGCATATAATCATCCAAAAGTCAGTCATGCTATATAGACATCAGATTTTTTCCCCAAAAGCAGGTCATTTGCGTCACTGACCTCTCTCACCATACAGAGTTCCAGCGTGATCAAAACGTCTTCCTCATGCTCTTCTCTGCAGACGTGCTGTAACTCGTATATCCTTGATTTCATTCATAACACTGTATTATGAAATATTTTGACGCAACTCTGAAAGGAAGCATTGTCTGCAAGCCAGAATGCATAACTACTCGATGCAAAGAATCAGTTCCGAAGTCACGGATCTAAGATAAATGCAAAAAATTGTTTAAGCCTCAGAGTTTTCCCTGTTTCTCATTAGTGTTGATCACTCAATGATAATTGCCGGTGAATCCAGTGTAAGCCAATTTTTAAAGGGTAAAATGTCATGTGTAGGTCTATGGTTAAAAGTACATCAGTACAACTCTGCGTAAAGTTTGCACATTCAACCTCCCTCCCTCTTTAGTTGGGTTGTTGATGTAATGAAGGAAGTTTACATACATAGCAAAGGCAGTTTATTAATATGTACGCATTAAAATTGTTTTTGTTAGTTTTTTATTTTATATCGCACCCGTCAAGCTTGAGGGAGGAAAACAGACGCTTTAAAAGTCTACTATCTTTAAACAGTTATTCCAGCGCAGCGATCTAAGAATTCTCCATTGTAATGAGCAGAAAGAGAGAAAATATTGAAAGGCCAGCTGGATATGTAACATTACCTTACATCTCTGGAATCACAGGCCATTTTGGCAGAATCTTGAAGAAATACGATATCATTTGCCATTTTAACACCGGAGTGAGGGCACGCTACACTCTTACGAGTAAAAGACCTGCTACCGAGTCTACACTAAGGCATGTATGAAATCCCTTCCATCTTCGGAAGAGTATACGTTGGAAAATCTGATTTCTCAGCGAGTGAATGTATCAAGGAGCATGAAAGGACGATGAGGAGGAAAGATTGGTACAGTAATGCCCTCTCTGAATACATGTTTGGAGGGAACACACAAAATTAAGTTTAAATGAAACTAGCATGTAGATTAAGGGATAGATAATGTCACAATCAGGGAAGAATTAGATATATTAATTAAAAAAAGATCGAAAAATCTCAGCAAAGAGAGTGAATACCAGCTTCCACACGCAATGGATAGGGTCGCAAAAGATTAAAATGGGGATGCGTAATGGTCTCCATGCTTGTAATCACTAAACATCAATGCATGAGGTCCAGCAAATTAAGACAATCATTTTTGCTTAAGAAAACAATCGGAATCAGTGATAACAAAAGCAGAACAAGCTTGGAAAATACTTCCTTTTTCTTTGTTTATTTACGTCTCTTTTGGGGCCTTCTTGTTCCGTTACGCTAAATTATTTTTACATTTCACCTAAATTACTCACGAACGAAGTTTTTTTAAACGCAAAATAAATTAGCGATGCGTTAAGATGGTATAACCTGATCCACTGATATATAACTTGGGTATCCACTGATACCCAAGTCGCTGCTATAGACTTTACATTTGCTGAGAAAAAGTGATATTGACAACAGGAATAATATATAGTATAGGATCATGATGAATAAAATGATGCTTTGAATTCTTGAAACACATTTGTTATTAATAGGCCACGCAACAAATAAAACCTGGTTTATTGATTTACAAATGAGTCATATTGACTAGCACAGTTTATTAAAAAACATGATTTTCCGAGAGTAGGCCATCTTCGGGTACAGTGAAATCGTTTCGGACTGGTCAAGTGAAGGAAACGGAAGGGTTTGAGGGGACCCTTGGGGTGGAGGGTCGAGGCATCTCCAATTACAATAAAACTGTCTCTTCGTCCTTTAAAACATGACAGCTTTGTTTTTGTATGTAGATAACGAATATTTTTTATGCTCAAATCTACGATAATTGGTAAAAAAAACTACCCTCTTATGACATGAATTTGCTTCTGCCATTGTGGCTATGTGAACTCCATTATTTATTGCTCATGGAATGCAAAGTCGTCCAATCTGAGCTCTCGGTCATTGAGCTGGAAAAATTAATAAATGCCGTCCACTTTTCTGCCTTCCGTCGGCAAATGAAGTTTGAGATAATCTAGATATTCGTGAAAAAATGCGTTACCAGTCCTAACGGCGAAAGAGATACTCTCACGTTGATAAGTTTTGTCGAGAAACCTCCCGATAAGCTCGAAATCTGTCCGTCAGGAATGGAATATTTATATTATCACGATCGTGATTAAGAAAATATCACCCAGTTTAAAAAAATACTAAGTTTTTAGACGTGATGTGGAGCCATTCGTGAATAACCAAAGGAAAGAGCGATTTTCCACAAAGATTTTATTTTCACTACCCCATCTCCTTCCCCTTATAACTCCCCCACCTATTCATCTGCCTCTTCCCTCCGCATTTTTTATGCATAGGAAGGCGCATGACCATTTTTTTGCCTGAGGAGGATGTATGTCATTTAAGGCCGTAATAAAATATATATCTTCGTGGAAGTTTGCTATTTTTGATCTTCCATATTCTTTCTCGGTTTAAATTTTAATTTAGCATGTTCTCTAAGCTAAATAAATCCAAGATGCCCGTGATACATAATTTCACTAACCTACGAAGAAACAGACTGACCTTGGTATCACAAGAGAGTGTGGTATCACAAGAGAGTGAACGGAGCCCAAATAGTTTATTAATATGATCATAAAAGTATTTAGATGTGAAAGATAACGTAATTTTATGCTAAAGAGTGGAGTGGCTGCTTGGTAGTTGCGTTCTACTCCTCTCCTATTGATCATAAAACAATTCTGCCACTGCCAGTACTCAAACCCAGGTCCTTGGAATGGGAAGTTAATACTATACCCATCACACCTATATTACAGCTGACAAGAACTTTATTATATTTTCAGCAAGGTAATTTTTTTATTTTATCGCCACTATTTCATTTTTACAGTCTTAAATAAATGTGAAAGGAGGGCGAAAATATTTCTCAGAAAAAAAATTTGGCTCGGGGCCATGAGCGACCACGCAGCCGTTACCTTCCGCATTTGAAGCCCTTTTAAACGACGGACTGGCGAGACTTTAACTCATGTGTTGCATCTCGGTATTCCTTCCTCGTTCACTCCCGTGATTCATGGTACTGAGGATCCTTTTCCCATTGACCCTAGAAAGAGAAAAATCTAGTTTCCCCTGGGGAAGTCTCGTAATCTGGGAATGAACTGATCGGATATATCTCTTTTTTTAACTCGCCTCAAAGTATCCATTTCAAGGAAAGATACGACATCATCAAGACCTTATGAATTTTCCTGTATATTTCAAATGTTGGGGTTGTGATAGCTTAAAATAGGATCCCTAGGGGGTCTGCAATCCCAGTTAATGAAAAAAAAAACAATTTAATCTTCCCCTTGAGACGGGAGGAATACCAGGGAGTGTTACTTGACTGGTGGTTACTTGACTGGTTGAATGGCTGAAACTCTTGCAGGCGCGCGGAATTTGAACTAAGGAAAATAGGTTGATTCCCAAAAGTATATAACGTCATGATTATTTATGAAATTGGGCTTTAAAAAGTAAGTTTAGATCAAAGAGATGCAATAGGTGCACTAAAATATGTTAAATTCAATCTGAAGTCATCCAAAATAAAACTATACACAATAGTTTTCACTGAATCACACACTCAGTATTATTTAAAAATTTCTACGCATACTTGCCTAAGGAAAGAATAACATTAAGTAGAAGAATTTTTTTAGATTTATCCTTGGTTTCTTGGTTGTATGCTTCAACAAGAGTCTGAAATGTGCCCAGATGATTGCATTTTAAATATGAGTTTCACAAAACACGTAGGCAGCGGAAAATCCTAATGTTGAGTCACAAGTTCATGGTATGATTTTTCCTGACGGTGGCAAAATCTGTAACAAACTGGGACCAGAGAAAACACTTCTGGGAAGAAATTATGACTCCAACCCCAGGACCGTGTAACTATTATATGAAATAGTAGCTATCAATGGATTATTACGAGGTCGTTACTCAGTTACGCTCGATGCAAATACAGTCAATACTTTACGCACACATCTAAAGCCTCATTACCATTGAAAGCGGTTGTTCTACTTGATGTTTAGACGTATTTGAATATTATTTAGAGGTAAAAAGCATTGACGCACTTCATTTCAAATCTCATTTGAAAGTTAATGATCTGTTTTATACTTCCGGAAGGTCATTTATCTTCTCAAAATACATAAAAAATTTAGGTACATTGCAAAATTCGATGGCTCGTTTCAATGGACTCCACTTTCTGAAATATTAGGTAGGAAAAATATGACCTGTTTTGTCGAATAGTCGATTATCAGGCAACCTGAAGATGTTGATTATTGAAGATATTAGTCGTGTTTTAGTAAATCCGTGTGACATTTATAATGCTTTGTTTTTTACTGAATATCATTGTATTTTCAAATATATTAGTGCTGTTTCATATCACAACATAGTTTAATCTATTGTGTTACCTGGTGGATTAAAAGCATTAGCTTGGAAAGAAGCAGTTACATTTCGTAGTTCCACTGTTTGAATTTAATAAATTACCTGGGTTTTGACTTATGCTATCATTGTCAGGTAGGTACTGAGTCGATTGTTAAATTTGAAATGAATATATGATAAATTAGCAGTTTATTTATAAAAATACATTTTGTGGTGCTATCAAATGTTTTGACTTTATCCTCGATACATTCTATCATTTTAATCGTTTCAAAATCAAATTTATGATTTTTTAAAGGAAAACTCGTGGGACCCGATGAAAAATGGATATCATATTTTTAATTTCCTAATGTAACTACCTATGTAATTTCAAAGTACCATACATGTAGAATTCCATACAGGAAAGCAAAGCTCCATGAGTACGACGACGAATTTTGAGGTCCGAGATTTGAGCTTCTGATATTCGTTATTTGGGCACTAAATCTTTCTTATCGTTATAATATAAATGTACATGTTATTCCTAAATCCGCGCCAGGGATAACGTTGCCAGGGGGCGCCTTGGCAGGTTTTATTGAATGCCGAGATGCCGGAACCTAAAGCCGTTGGCGCCGCTTTGTCGCGGGAATCTGGGCTGACATCTCCGGGAGATGGTAGCGTTGAGATGGGGATGAGTGTCGCCTCCCCAACTCGTCTTGCTTTTGTGCCGGGCAAGGACGGCGAAGTAGTGGAGAACGACGATAAAGTACTCTCGAGATATTTCAAGTTTACCTTTCCTATGGGAGTGAAAACATATGGAAAACTGTCTTAGCGTTTGGGGCTGTGGTAAATTATCAAAATCACAGTTTATATTCAGGGAAGTAATTTAATAAAGCAAACCTGAAGCTCGCAATTGCATCCTGGTAGTGCGAGATATACTTCATACATTATATATGTCGTATATGTCATCCGCATACTAGCCCCTACCTGAGGATTTCGTGGAGAGGAGACGAATTCAGTTATCCGTCTGTCGGACGGGACGTTAAGCCATGGTTAAGTTATTTCGTTATGTGCAGACTTCGTCAAGGCCTTTCGTTAAAATCAGGCTAATGTATACTCAGGGTTTCTCTCCCCTCTTCCTTCTTATCCTTCCCTTCATACCGTTGTACCTTTCTTTCTGTTCTGAAACGCCTATAAGTGCGGGTACAGACTTGAAAACACAGTTGAGAATGGCCAAGGTCTCGCAGGAAAAGGGAAGGGAATAGGGAGGTGACACTCTGACCTCAATGACTTATGTCCCATTGGTGATAAATTGGTACCAAACCCTGTCACTCCATGTGTTGAAAAAAATGAGCATAGTCACTGGCTGACTGATATTCATCTATCAATTAGGGTAAGTATGCAAGGAGTGTTCTTACTTTCTTTCGCACTTAATTCAACCAATAAATCCTCTCCGCTGTTGATCTTTTCAGGTTAACGTATATCCTAATGAAAATAATTAGCTTAGTTATATTCATTTGAACCCATTCAACAAGGTGAACTCACCAACCATCGATTTCATAACGTATTTCATACCCATCTTCAAACCATTCATACATCTTTCCTTTTTTTCTCGTTCTAATTAACTTCGCGTCCATTCTACACCTTCGATAATGACCTTCAGGATTCAATTGTCTCTAAATGTTCCCTTCAACATATGTTTTAAGTTTTATAAAAGAAGTGGGACTCCTTAGTAGTTAATAGGTTATAGAAGCTTTAAATCCAAATAATATTATACAGTGTGCACAAATAATATTGTTAAGGGTTCGAAATGTCCATTGCTGTCGATGCACCCTTAAACCCAAACTTCTAAATTAAAAAAACCTCAGTAGTCCCCTATTTACCTTTTCGTTCCACGTATTTCAGCTCATACTAATTTCTGCTATCAATATTCGTTCATCCCCACCGATATTCAGCACTACTTCTTTTGCCATGCTTTCATTTGTACTTTTTCTATTCTTCTCCCCACCTATATTTATAAATTGCCGTAAAAAAAGTTTAATAGGGAAGGAATCGAATCACAGACATTTGGCCTGCCAGACCAATGCAAAGACCACCTTGCTGCACACCACGAATACATAGAATGCACAGGCGTGAAACAAATACTACTACTATAAGGATAAAATAGATTTCTTCCTAATGACTTTTAACACAATTATGCACCCAATAGAGGAAAAGATTTTAGTATTTATGATGTTATTTTTAACCGTGACGTAATAAGGCTCCTCTTTTGAATCGTGTTGCATTTTGCTGGTTGAATAACATAATTGTTTTCAAACAGTCAGGGTTGTTTTCATCGACCACGTATTTCTTTCACCACTTCAAACATCCGTTTTCCAACGCTCTTTCTCCCCTTAGTTCAGCATATGCCCTATATCGGTTCGTCTCCTTCAAAAAGCGTATCTTGTCCAACATTTTACCCTTTATAACGACCTTAAATAAACAACTGCTTTTAATTACATGGTCCTTCCGCCAGATCAACCTCATCCTCATTTTCTCCCATCTTCTCGCCAACTATAACCATCAACTCGTAATTTCCCTCCCACAGTCCATTGTATCTTATCCTTTTATCTCCAAACCTTCATATGAATCGTCTCTTAATTACTCCTGTTCTACTTCCCTTAGGTCCATGTTTCCAAACTACTTAAAACCAAGTTTAAGATTCAACTCTTCGGCAATCGGTTCGTGGCATCTTTACCAGTGTCCCTGATATTTTTCCTAACAGAAAAATCCCATCTGGTCAGCCTAATTCCTACGTTTTTCATTTGTTCTATGGCCGCCTCTATCTATAGTTCTTTCAAATTATCTGTGTGGTTTGCTGAACCCCTTTTCATTTACTCCGGTTCCTCTTTTATTTGTATCTTAGAATTCATTTCACTCGAGAATCTCGTCAGTTTATCTATCCATAAACTATCTTCTATCTACTATTTAACCTTCAAGTAGCAATTAAAACAACCTGGCCGAGTGGTTAACTGAAAATATATCATTCGCGAATTTAACGCACTTTATCCACCCTTTTCTTATCCTTATTACTGTATCTTATTTCCCCTCGACTGTCAAATTCTCTCTCTGGAAAATAACCTAATTAACACTGGCTACATCCAGTAAACGTGTCTAATTCGATTATCCATCTGCTGTTCACACATATAATTTCTGTTTAAAAAATAAAATTTTAATGAGGTTTTTATCCTCCAAATTTACTCCGAACTTTCCTTGCACGTGCGATAACTTGTCCGGGTATACATATTATGGCACGCAATACCTTCAAATGGATTACATTAGCAAAAAAATTGTATGCTGAACTCATCGCCCTTTTAGATGATTTTCTCATTGACGCAATGGAATTTGAGTTGCTCTCCCCTTTCTAAAACCCAACTGATGTACACCACAGACATCCTTCGCCCTTTTCTTTAAAATTTTCTCCCTTGTCCTAATTCATTATTTACAACGTGAAAACGAAAGTAAATCGTTCTGGAGTTTCTCCAAACTTTTGCTTTCCTTCCCAGAATTGTGCCAGACCGCGTCCTCATAAACCGCGCAAATAAATCCAGTAGTATTTTTTCCATTCTTTCCTATGTATTTTAGTAAATTTGATGGGACACAGCGTATTCCCAGGGCCTTTCCAGCTGTCAACTACCGCAGTGCTCCTCCATATGCCGTCTAATATACCTCGGCGCATATGACTGCTTCACATTTCATTTTATTATCTAAGTGCACTGGACTATTATCCCTACCATAAAGTTCTCGAACGTATGCCTTCCATTTGCATCCTGCATCTCTTCTGGTTGTGTTAATAACATTCTTGTCTTGTACCTGACCTGTGGTAACATTTTTCCATCTTACAACCTGAGAGCATTTTCATATCGGCTGATTCTGCGTACATTTCTCTCCCTTGCATTAATGTTTCAATCACGCCGCGCTGCCCCTTTTCCCTTGCCTCCTGTTCCATATCAGCTTCTTGCCTCGCCTTGTTATCCATTTACCTGCCCATTCTCTTTCCGTCCCTAGAATTTACATTCTCGTAATATTGTTTTTCTAACGCAATACTGTCTTGTCTCTGTAGCATTCTATTTCCACGTTTAAACGTAAAAGCCAATTATATCTAACTTACCGTTATTCAATTAGTTCGTTGCATCTGTTCTGGTTTGATTAATCACTTACTCGTTGTTTCGCTGATTCCATTATTCACTTTATCTTCATGAAGGTCTGAAAAGATTTTCTCTCTGTTATAGAGTTTACTAATGTCATATTTGTGACCATTACTTCATATTAGTAACAATTATATTTCTTTTCATTCTTTATTATTTCTTTATTTAAACCAGGCTTTATTGTTTTAAATTTCACCTTTTTATTTATCCTTGCCTATTTTTTAAAGATGTTCAGCATCAGCGTTTAGGTTGTTGGGAGGTATTGTTGCTAAATTAATATTTTTTCTGAATAATGACAAGAACAAACTATGTTTTAATCCACAGAGATTTTTACTGGTACTATTAGTTTCAACGCCACGGAGTCATCATCAGGTTCAAAATGCACCTGATGATGACGCTGTGCCCCATATCTTTCAAGTATCTGATAGTCTTCCAGTAATAAATTGCTAAAAAGCAATGTAGGTATATTAAAAATTGGATAGCGGCAGAGCATACCACCTACTAGATATATTTGACAAAGTGCTGGTGTCATGAAATAATTTACTGCTGTTCAAATCTGAGTATTTATGGTTTAGAGAGGTCGCTGTTTAAATTGTTTGGTTGAGAAATAATCCTGCTTACGACAAGAATGCACTCTTCTATGTAACCTGACGGTCAACTGTGGGACAGCCCCTTCATGAGGCTGCTGCTTCCGTTGCCAATAGACATTTCTTTTACTTTATGTATTACGAGGAGCGACACATACTTTACAAGTTTTGCCGTTCAATAAATAACCCTAGAGCTGGTAACATGATTTCAGGTATTTGTTATAAGTCAATTCTATTAACAGATTGGATTTTCCCTAGGGACACAATAGTTCTTCGTCTAACGAATAAGCGTCTGATATCTTTTGTAGAGACAAGAAACAAATCTACAACAAGCTTATCTGATTACATTTCCAAGTTGCTAGGAAATATCTAAACCATGCTATTGTTCGTAAAAGGGACTGCAAAGCATTTTGCTTCCTTTAACTTTAATTATATTCACTCCTCTTTTTCTCTCTCGTGAAATGTCGCCAGCTTACACAAATTGATTCTTTAACTTCAATTTGGAGTGTCTCTACTCCATTATCAAAATCTTTTTCATCTCTTTAAAAGTCTTTATCTTCATTTCTACCCACTTCTGTTTATGAGTAGATATTAGGTATTTCCGTAAGTCAATTTCATTAACTGATTTGACTCTTCTAGAAAACACATGAGCTATAAAACGTAATATCATCATTCCATCTTTTGTAGAGACAGAAAATACATCTGATATAAACGTATATGATTACATGCCTTAGTGGGACTGAATTTATATAAAATAATCTTTTTTTTCTAACAGGAGCTGCAAAAATTGACCTGCATTCTCAGATATTTCTTCGTCAGTTCCCAGAAATATTCATCTGTTAAACGGAAGCAAGCGCGAGCAAGGGGAAAAAGATGAAAAAACGCATCGCTGTGCATTCCAAGAAGAGACAACGAGGAGAAAGCCGATTCGTACGTGGATTCGCCGCTGTTCAATGTAAGTTAACCCGTCATCCATAAGACTGTAATACTCTTTTTACTATGTGTACACATTTTTAGACCCAGTGCAATAGAGTCGAATTTATGATATATCATCGAAAACACATACTATGAGCTTCTCGAGAAGGAAGAAAGTAGCGCTTCACGTTAAGCGCCATGGCGGTCCATTTGGACCGCCGTGAAATATTCCAGGGTGGTCCTATGGGACCGCCAAGCATTTTTCCAAGTTAATCGCTGCCAAGGTCGGAGGACCGCTACTGTAGCGTGTAACACGGTACGCTTGGACCGCAATGGCTCCAAGGAGGTCACGGACGGCAGAGGTTCGGGGATTAACAAAAATAAATTGTAAAAATCTCAAGATATTTTGTTAGCGTAATAGAAATTGAAAAATTTTAATATCATTACTTCCACATAATGTTTTATCCTCCTTAGCACACTTCTTTGCTTAAAACACTAACACTGCAAAAACATTTATATTACTTACAGTAAGTCTTACTAGATAAAAATTATTTTTTATGGTTGGTATACAGCTAAACAATCTATGCAAAAGTGTGGATTTCCTTCGCAGTCTTCGCAATATACGAGTATAATGACTTTTGGCACGTTGACACTATTTAGGATACCATTCTTTTTTTTATCATAACAAAACTTACAATTTTTTTGTACTTTATGTCATGGTCCTTGCTTCTTTTTTTAGGGAACGGGAAATGCTTTTCCTTCTTTTGTTCAATGATGTCCCAGACTAATCATCCTCAGTCTCTTTCTCGCCGGCAAACAATAACTGGTCAATTAGAACATCCCTAAATACAGTTACGGGCATTGAGCCGTCATTGATGTTTTTAAACAAAAAGTGTGCATTTCCTACGCTTATTCACAGTATTAGTTCAAATGCTATTTTGCGGTACCACTATAATGTTTTTCTCAAAGCCGTTCCTGCTTCGTAGCTTGAAATCTGATCGGACCAATCGATTGAACTTTTCCCTTTATTTTGCGCCAATATAGCTAAGGGTTTTTTTCACAGTTGCCATTTCGTCCTTATGCTTGGTGGATAGAATCAATTCATCTCGCAGATCTTTCCATTTCATGATACCTGCCCTGATGGTATTTTTTGAAAATTCATGTCGGCGCTGAACGTGTTAAAAAATGATCCCCTGCTATTTTATTTCGCAACAATCTTCCCAGCTTTCAACTTTTTTGTATCACATTTTTCGGGTTTTCTCGTCGTTTACTGCGGAGTGTCCCAAAGAGGTCAGTCTCTTTGTCGAGTGGAGCATTTGCTATTTCTTTTGGTATAGTAATTATCAGTAATTACGGTTTTCCCTGATTTTAGTACATTTTCTGATAATTTAATGACTATTTTAGTTGGAATGGAAACACTTGCATCTTTCTCTACTGCAGTAAATTTTCATGCTCCTTGTGTATCCTTTACCAGAGCATAACTTGAAAATTTTTATTCCGTACTTATAGCTTTTTTGTGGAATACTTATATTACTCAATTTTAAGGCCCTCCCTGAACGTCTCGTCCGCATAAAATATTGCCCAGGAGTAAAGAATTTTTCCACATTCTAATGAGGGATTTCATTATGGGCTCTATTTTGTTGCATCTATTCCCATCCGGGCACTCTTCATTATTGCTTATGTGCCACATCCTTAGTATGATTCCAAATCAATTGCGCAACTTAACAATTGAAAGGATTTTGACACCAAACAGCCTTCTTTTACACCAGTAGTGGCGAATTGTTGGTAAATCAACAATACCCATATATCCAACAATGCCAATAAATCTCTTCATCTCCTCCTTCGTAGTGGGTTCCAAGGAGTGTAGCCTGGATTGCAGATTATTCACTTTGGCACGTAAGTGCTCCGTTGAAAAAGAAAGGAATTTAAGTACACAACGTCTTCGTCACTGAAAACATCTAAACCTTAGTGTGCATAAAGTATCTCTAACCGGACGGATCCATATTCGGATAAAGTATCTATTTTTTCGAAGATGAGGCGAATAGATTCAATTAAATGTTGCAGCAGATATATTCCGCAAACCCATTAACGGTATGCAAGGGGAATACAAAATCCTACCTTTTGATTTCTAAGTAAGGCCGTTATGATTGCGTACCACAAAGTAAAAGAAACAAGGTGTACGAGTGAGCTGAAGTGGGTAGGGCTCAATGAAAGGGAGGGGTGTCGGCAAGGTTCCTTGGATGACACTTGAGACATTTGTGAGCAAAGACATAGGCTGTACGATTGTTACACATGTAAGCATTCATCAGGTAAAATATCGAATGAATGAGTCAACGCGAATCAAATAGTCGTCCGTCATGGCGGTCCTATGACGTGGACCGCCATGGGACCACCGCGGCAACAGAGGACCAATGGTTACCGTGGTTGCCATGCCATGGTTGTCCCTTGGGACCGCAACAAAAAAAATCGGGATTTTCAGAAAAAACGGCAAATAATAATATGTATAAGGAGTTACTATATTTCTAAAGGATATTCGAAGTCATAAAACTCAAAAAAATAATTTGGCCCTGATGGCATTTTTTGAAAATTCATGTCGGCGCTGAACGTGTTAAAAAAGAGAGCATTGGGTAGGATAGTTGAAACGATTTTGCTAGTTGGATAGAATCTTGGACGAGAGTCAGCGTAGTACTAATGATATTACAAATATCGTTTGGGCTAAGCGTACAATGTCCAACAGACGAAAACTTCTGAGGAGAAATGTGAAGAAATGGCTAGTGGACATCCTGATAAGGAGCTTGGTTTTGTATGGACCCGAGAGCTGGACTCGACTGGATGAGAGGTGTAGAGAAAAGATTAGAATCTGCTGGTGTGGGAGAGAATGGTAAAAGCTCGATGGACGAAAAAGGGAACGGATAATGCAGAATTGAGCACGGTTGGAGGAGAAAGGAAGTTTGTTGGGGGAAATGAGGTGACGGATTAGGTGGTTGGGACGAGTGATTAGGGACCATGAAAATCTGAAGGCCGTCATCGAGGACTGGATGCTGAGTAAGCTCGGAAATGGGCGGAATAAAAAAAGCAATTCAGATGGTATGAGAGAGAGGATGGATATACGCTGAACTGAAGAGAGGAATGGTGCAAGGCGCGAGAAGACATTAGGAAAAAGTAATGTAGAGGAGAAAAAGGGAACTCAATCAAAACCTGCCCTAACCGGATGCAAACTATCAATCAAAGCCCTCCTATAGCCTCCCTTAAACGCCAGTTCGTAAGGAGCTTTACTTGAAATGGGCGGGCGGGGTACCAAACGCTCTTTCTCTCACCCTCCACCCGAACTCATTTGGACCCCTTGCCCCCGCAGCCGGGCTATCCCCAAACGACATGGTATTTTCCATCGGCCCCCGCGCGCCTTGAGTGCGTGCGTTGCGTGAGGGGGAGACCCTTCCCCCCCCTCTCCCCTGGCCATACGTCCCTCTCGCCCTTCTCGCGGCTAATGGACACTCCCACAGGGTTCCTTCCTTTTCTTCCAATGGCCTTCCGCTCGTCGGGTGGCAATGGAATCGGATCTTATCCGAACACGCCTACCCACGCCCACATGGCTCCGGAGAGGCAGACAGACCACGAAGCGACCCAGAGAAGGAAAGAATTTAGGGTGGAGAGAGAGAGAGGGGGGGGGGTTGAGTCAAGTCAAGGATTGTCTACGCTGTAATCACTTCAAGGAGGGTGATAACTGCGTCCTCAAAAGAGGCGTCACAAATTGTTTGCAAATGATTTGAAGGGAAGAGCTGGGAGGGATCGGGCTAGTGTGGTAGCTAGAGATATCCTTCCATCTCGCAGTGGCAGGGATTTTTCAATGGTATACGGGTTCTACGTGAGTACCGTGCTGATTGCACTTCGGTTATAGTACTCTGTCCGTCAAATTTAACCATGGACTCAATGTGGCCTTATATGTGGCCGAAATCAAACTATGGACACAATGTGGCCTTTCGTTGAGAGCAGGATAATTCCGACGCCAGATTTGGCTCCAACCTTGCTCTGATTTCCGATCTCAGATACGACCCTACTAAGCTACCTCCCCTGAAAACTGAAGAGTCAGATCTTCCGGGTGTCATTCCACATTTTTTCATCATGGGTGGCGCCGGGTTTCGTGGAAACTCCTAAAAAAAGTGGAATACCATCCGGAATACCTAAACCATCAGCTTCACTCCACGGAAGCCTTCATTCCTATGTATGTGATTGTTTAATAAGCAGGAGCTCTATCTTGGACATTCATAACTCATGAGAGTTCGTTATCGTTATTTGTAATGACGCTTAAGAAAGGGAAATCGTAACTTCAGTTACTCAAATTTTTCAGGCTCTTCATATCACCAAACGTAAGTGATCGGTCCAGGCCACATATTATTACAGTTGAGCACCCTTAATCCGGGAATCCCTAATCCGGGAACACCCATAATCCGGCAATTTTTCCATGACCAACTACCCGGTACATCGTGGAAAATACCGAAACATTGCTTCATTACCTGCCGAGATATCCCATTCTTATAACGTTAATTTTCCCATTCCGAGAATCAGAATAATTTAAACATTAATTTCTGGTACTTCGTGTGCACCGGAATTGTTCTGCAAATTGAAGTAAACATAAATTTGAAGACATCGCCGAGACGGACTACGACCAATTTACAGATCGGCCACTTTCAATAGCGTGCGCATTTTTGATTGACCACTAGACGTAATTTGATCAAATTATTTGTTATCTGCTTATTTTTCTCCTAAATCATGTCTCATCTATACAGTTATGGCAACATCAGAGGAGTGAGGCATCAGTATAAAACGCTAGCGATCGCAGAAGAAGGGCAGTTGTAAAAAATCTTGACGCCGTTGCATCAGTAAAGCGTTTTTCTGAAAAATACTGCGTGGGGTCTTCAACAATATAGCACATTTAGAAGCTGAAAGAGAAAATCCTCAAAATATTACTGAGAGAGTGCCACGAAGAAATGGATGACAGAGAGAAAAACTATGAAAGAAGATTTAAGTGCTGAATCAGATTGCGTGGTTTCGATTGCGTCGAAGTGAATTCACTTAGGCCTTAAGGCCTTAGTATTTCTGGCCAAATGCTGATGGAGCAGAATACACTATTTCAGAAACAGACGTGATCAATCTAGAAGACGTGATGTGGCAAATTTCGCGTGCATGGAATAGTATTTCACAGTCAGTTCTAAAACACGCGTGGATTAAATTGTGGCCTGCTTTACGGTTTGATGTAGACGAAATAAGTGAGGATTTAAAAATTCTCATGTTTCTGAGGATTAAAATATGATGATGGAGTTTGCAAACACCATCCGTAACCCAGATTTAAAGGAAATGGAATTGGTAAATTTAGAGGAAAGGATAGTCAGCGGCCACGATACTCTCACCACACAACATTTCGCAGACGATGAAATCATTGAAATGGTAATTAATAACAATAAATCCGAGTGGGGTTGAAGATGATGAAACTGAAATTGTTGAAGGAAGACTACCATTGATGGTTGTCTTTGAACAATCATCCAGTCCGATCGCCCGCGACGTAGTGATGGGCGGCCGTGTAGACGACACCAACGCGTTGACGTTGCGCTGAATCAGCTGATAAAAAACCAAGCACGGTAGGATGTATGTTGCGCGAATCAATGCATAAGAAATATCAAATTCTATATACCCTTTTCCAGAAATAATATTATAACTTTAAATGTGCAGCAAAATGATGCACACGATGCTTAGATTCCCTTATTTTCACTCTCTACGCAACTTCGATACTTTTAAGTAATAATGTAACGAATGATTGAAAACGGTAGCGTTAAAGAAGGATCCATAAACCTGTCCCAGGTTGTTCGTGTGTCGGCCAGGTAAACCAAAGGTCGTGGGTTAGAATCCCACCCTGGGCATTGTTACTGTGCTTGGATTAGGTTTACGATTAAGTTAGATGGTGAGGCACAGACTACGTAGTCGAAGAAACTGAACCCTACATGTATTTCATGAAATAACTTGAGCATATCTGAAAAACTCACCCCACACAACTTAGGCAATATTTTTAGGTGCTGCACTCAATTGACGATATTCTGCGTAGAACTTGTGCCTGGGCGATAGGGTGAGTAATGTGATCACCACCATTTTCATTCATTGAGGTCTTTACAAAATGCATATTGAGCCCATCGAAATAAGCCGGCTTATCAAAACAAATTAGTGTCTATTAAATAGATTTTTATGTGAATGGTTTAGTTGTCGCCTCAGACATTTTGTTTCATACCAATAACCATCAGATACAGCACTCGAGACTGCCAAGATAAATTTGGTTCTAAAAATATACCATCTTATGCTACTTTAGATAATAATTCGTGTTTTTTTTTGCGATGATTAACACTCAAAAGATGAAAGTATTCGCCCAGAGAAGTCACCAAGCAAGACTGGTTTTTGGATCTTTGTTGCATTCTATGTTTTTATTCTTTGAGATTGTGTTTCCCATTCTTACATTTGTCCGAAAAAAGTGGAGAATTTGGAAGCTCACTTAACCGCCTGCTCCTCTTTTTTTGTCAAGTCCCCATTTCCTCAATGTCCTGGGCCCCAGTGCTACACTGGGGGAGGGCACGAAGAGAATATTTCCCCCCAGCCGCGACGCTTCCGGCCTTCAGGGAGCGTGTTAGCCGCTGTCGTCATCCACACTTTAACCAATAGACGGACGGGCATGCACGTCTCGGCGTGGCGGAAGCAAAGCCTGGGGACGGCGGGGAAAGAAGTCGCTCGGCTCTTCCCGCGACAGTGCTCTCCCGGCTCCCCGCGGGGCGGTAGCGCGTGGCTGCATGTCGAGAGGGAGATGGGGGTTGGCTAGGAACCCTTCTGGGCGCCTAGTGGGGGCAGGGGTGGAGGTGGAGAGGGGGTGGGGCAGGGGGATGTTGTGCACGGTGTGAGATGAAGACGTGGCTCTGAATACCAAGACGAGGAGGAGGAGGTTGGAGGAATTCATTTCGCCGATGGGAGTAAGGAGGGAGGGAGATTTGGATATTCGAGACCAAGGCCGATCTCCGTCGCGGTGAAGGCGGTGGCTATGTACCCAAGAGGAAAACCCGAGGCCACCATGGACCACGAGTGCCCGTGAATACTATGGATTGCGAGGGTTCTGCGACTCATGAGGATGTTGGGATGAGTTATGCAATCTGAAAGTTACGGAACTAGGCTGCATTATCCTCGTCAGTCTGTCAATCCCTCTCGATAACTAATCGCAGTTATCTAATTTATTTCAACATTTTTAATGCATAATTTCTACACGTCAGGTGATTTTATGACGCGAAATATGTGTGGTTGTTGTATATTTGTGTTGTTTTAGGTACCCTAATGACTAAGTTTGCATCAGACATTTTACTCCCATTCGTTATCCTTAGAAAACACATCACCTATGCCAGAGACGGGATTTTATCTCGCTATCTTTGGGTTACTCGCTTCCAACGTGAGAACCTTGTGTTGAAATGAAAAAACCGGCTTGAAATAATATTCTGATGACGAATCTCCTAATGATGCCATTTTATCGACTTCTACATATTGGAAGGGATAAATAAAAAAATATTCGCCCAAATTGTTGTGTGGATTCGTTAGGTTGTATGCCATTAAACTTTACCTTTCGATAGCCGATAAATGAAATTGAAGTGTTTAACAGGTGGTTGAGGGGGAGTTTGAAGAGGGTTCGTCAGATTGAGAGTAAGACGAATTATGAAGTGTTAAATTGGTGGGAGGGTTCGGAAACTATAGATAGGCCACTGCAAAGGTGAGTAGCAGGGGGGGCTTCCAACATCTGTCAGAGGAGGCTGATGGGTAATAAGTACAAGGAAGAAACGGATATTCCGAATGGTTTGAGGGAAGATATAAAGTGACAGGAACGCTCTGTAACATGTCAATACAACAGGTATAGTTTACATGAATGCCTAGTGGGTGACACGAGGATAAGAACACACGCAAACTGTCCAATAGTCTACTATGGTTGGCAACACACTGACCGTAATAGATGCTTAATATATTTCTGTTCGTTATATATATAAATGTACTTACGATATCGGTGTCAGTTTCGATTTCGATTTCTGATTATCAATGTAATTTAGTGGTATGAAGTAAGTTAAAAGACCCGTTTTTACTACAGACCCAAGGCAAGACGGTGACCATTTCAAATTTGTCGTTATAGCGGAATGATGGAAATAAACTGTAAAAAAAACGAGTGGCAAACGAAGTAATTCTGTAAAGAGTGACAAAATATGACCTCGTGCAAGGTTTAAGAATAAGGCGAGGAAACCTAATCGGTCGCATTCATGTCATGGAGAGGATAGTGAATGGGTAGAGTTACTAAGGAGGACTTCACATGGCATTAATGAAGCAAGTAGCGAAAAATGTAAAAGTAAAAATTGTTGCGGGTATGAATTGGTAAGCTTGGAGAAGAATCGAGTATAGAGCTCATTCAGAGCAGCCTTTGATGACTAGCAATTATGACGATGACGATCGTATTGTCCTCGGTGTTAATTTGATGTCCTTCAGTCGCGCGGGGCGTCATTAGCTTTCAGATTTCTTCCTATTTCTGTGGCACATTAAAAAGTCTCTTAGAGTAATTTAATTACTTAACTTAGGTAGGAGTAACTTAGGATAAATATTCCATTACGTTATGATTATTATCCCTACCTACAAATATCAATCGCAGGCTTAGACGCGATATTCAAATTATTAAACACGAACATTTCCTACATCAGCTGTTGCTATCTTAAATACATGTTGCTATCTTAAATACAATCTAAAAACACGAGAACGATCATTAACGTCCATAGTATTTTGGAAGCGTATAATATTTCCTGAGGCTCTTGCAAATTTTATTACTTGGTGCTAACAAGTAGAATTATTTAGAGGAGACACAAAAATATATGTCTTGCTTTAAATGCATAAGACCAAGAGAACCTAGTATTCCACAACATTTAATGAACACCATGAACACTAGAAGCGAGAACATCAAGCAGGGCAATTATGTATCGTCCCTTATAAAACAATTACTAACATCTTAGGCATCAAAATCCATTAAATGAAAAAATGAACGACGAAAAAAGTCGATTGTATTTCTTTCTCCCGTTTTAAATCACAAATTAGTACTACTTAGACGAAAATTTCATTTCGTACTCTATTTCTGAATACCTTCAATCAACGTTCAACAAAAAAGTGCTACGCCAACTCACACCCCCCACTTCTACAAATTAACATTCAAATTATTCTATGCTGCCTTTCACTTTCCCCTTTCTCAGCCGTCAACGTTATTTAAAGCCTGAGTTACCTCTCACTTCCTTGTCCACACTGTTCAATTGTCAGAATGATCGTTTTCCAAGTGAAATTATTATTCACAAGAGAAGCGGTTTTTCCCTTAAAATTCGAAGGGAACGCGAGTGTTGTTATTGAATCTAATTGGATCGTCTGGCTAAATCGTGAAGTTTAGGTATTATTAAAGCCATATAACATGTGACTCATAAGATTAAAGCACAAGTGTGTGGAAGGAGGTGTTTCCGCACCAATATTATATTATCATCGCGTAAATAATCATACGATCAACGGTAGGAACGCCGAACAGTGAGTTGAAATCGAAAATACCTGGCCAAAATTCAAAAAGTGATTTTTTCAAGCCAGGAAGCTGAAAATTTACATAAATATTCTCAAAGGACCTGTGCATCCGATAATTTAAGGCATTTTCCTTAGTACTCAACAATTAACAAATTGCATGAGGTCAAAGGTGCACAAATTTCGCAAAAATGGTCTACACTCAATTTTCTCACGAAATCTTCAAAATCAAGCCCTTGCTGAACATTTATGGGGGATTAATTTGAAATAAACAGATGTAATTGGATGAAGCAGTTTTTTATCTTTGTTCTAATGTAGTTTACTTGCATTTTTGTTATTATTTACCGTAGATATTAAATAAAATGGCGGACCTTCATTTTTGGTCATTTTTTTAATATATGGAGAGAAAAAGTAAATTGCATCGCCGAGCATCACGGAGAAACGTATATGGGGAAACTCTACAAAGCTTTCGTAGTGCAAATCCGATGAGTTATGCTGCGACCGTTTGCGACGCCAAATTTCACATTAGTTTTTCGATCGCGCGGTCGAGTCTGGTCCAACCCGCCTGCAGCGGGACGGCAAGTGGTTGGAATGGATTGTAGCCGCATCCACTCCGCTATGGAGATTTTCGAGATGCTAACATTGACAAGGGCCTCCATCTATTACATTTTGAAGAATTCGTGGAAATAATACGCATTTTATAACGTGGAGTAAAGGTCTAGGAGGTACTGAAAGACTGCTTTCTTCGGGTGCACCGCGGAGCAGGGAACTGATGAATATGAATTCATCCGACATCGATTCTCAGTGCCGTATTTGCTTAAACTGAGAATGGCCTGAGCTTCCGTCAAAGCCATATTTACAAATTAGTGCACAATTTATATTATGCGAGGTTGTTGAATCTCTGGAAATGCATTTCAAGTTATGCGATGCTGAATGATCAAGTAGACTTTGAAGTTTAACTTCACATGATTCCTCTAAAATAGTAACTTCACCTGAATAAGTAGCACTTTAACCATCTGTAGTTTTTTGAAATTAGGATATAATTTATGGCCATGACATTCTGGTACTTTTCGAAGGTCTTTGTATATGCTGGTGAAAGCAATATCACCCTGAAGATGCGACCTTAAAGGCCGCGAATGCTTGGTCTACAAGGTGCCACACGCTACTGCTCCCGACAATGACTCATGCATGACTATATACTGACTCTTCGATAGTTACAAACTGATAAAAGAGAGAAAAAAGAGCGAAGATAAAACGATAACGAGATGCACAGTAGATAAACTGTCTGCTTCCGATGATGGCACTTGCTTGAGACCGGAAGATTTGAACTGGTAGCATTAAAAATATAAAGGTCACTGAAACAAAATTGCATTTCGCTTTGAAAAAAAATGTCTTATTAAATTATTGAAACTGCAACTCAAATACATACTGTGTTCAAACGTAAGTTTCTGCGGTGTTGGTGTGGTAAAATTTGCATGATGACTCGTTTCGCCACGTTATTTTACGGTGAAAAGATAACAAACTTTTACGATAATAACGCGATAAAACCCGTCATGATACAGAATTTATCACTAAAATACTGTCACCATCATGGAAGAATTATCACATTTATGTAGTTAATTCCACAGGAAATCCATAGGATTTTTCAAAAAGTTAACAATGGAAATTCATTTTAACAGACTAAAAAAAGAGACGAGCACCGAGTCAAAATGTCGCACAAAACATTTAAAATACACACAGACATTAAAATTTCATGCATATTGAAATGGCAATTAAAGAAGACAATGGGGACAAGAGGAGGGGGTGTTGAATCTCAAATAAGCCACTTTATAAATGTCTCTCCCCAGATTACCGAAGGCAGTTATGTGTTAACCAGGAAGAAGTGCTTCTCTACTTACCATGATGCGTATATTCCACCTACCTGGTTTGTGATAATGAGAGCCCAATATATTCCTACAAATTCAGCCGCCAGCAGGATTAATCACTGGGTGACAACAAATTTGATCGAAAACTCATCGTGGGGCACTCTGGAAATAAGCGGGTGAGTTGACAAAAAGCTAGGACTTGTTCAGTAAATTCCTGGAAAGAGTGGTTGAATGACAAAAGAGCAGGTTTAACCTTTACCTATTCAATATTCCGGCCCCAACTAGATCGTAATACTGCTATATGGGATCCTGATGAAGCAAGCTCAATTTCGGAATTGGATAGTGTATAGCGAGGAGCTGTTAGGTTTCTGAATAAGTTTTATCATAGTTTTGGCATTTTGTCCTAAAGGTAAGAGGAATATGGTTAAGAATCATTACCAGATTACAAATTGAATTGGATGCAGTTATTTCTACAATAGTCAAGGAAATAATAACATTATTAAATAATTCATTTATTGTACGAACCCTTATGCATTTTGGTACGTAAAACTGAAATAAAGAGAAAATCAAAGAGATATGAAGACAGAGTATTAAAATTTCATTTATTCGGTTCACAATAAATAATGATAATGTAAGTTTCCGGGGCAATTGGGTAGTTGATGCAAATTCTAGTATGTTTTGCTGCATGAGGAACTAAAGATAAAAAATGCGCGTAATTTATTTTAGACAGATCCTTGCTTGTCGTTTCAAAAGGAAATTAACAGTGCATCATATTAATAAGAAATACACATCTGAGAATTATAGCCTCAGCATTGCAAGTATGACTAACACGTTGAGTAGCATTCTTATTCTCTAGTGCATGGGCGTATTAAACGTTTGGTGGCTGATTATTCCCCCCTGCCAAACACCTATATAGTGGCTTACAGGATAATATGTAGGTATAGATGAGTCACACATGCAATGGATTTTAACAGATAATTTTTGAGACAGTTAGTGAGATGAGCCATCGTAATTATCTCAGCATACCTTATATCTATGACTTTTTTGCCTTAAAAACTTCAACTCAAATTGAGGGGGAACTCAAATCCCCCCTCAACCAATGAACTCTGCTAAAAACATAAAATATACTTTTATTGTTAAGGATACTTTCATTTTATTCCCAATCTACTCTTATTCGACCTTTAAGGACTCAAATTTGTAACTACAGTTTCATTGACTTCGCAAATCCCCGTTCGCCCTTCTTGGGATGGAAATGACCTTTGACATTTTGGGATCAAATTTAATTTAATATGACGCTCGGGGATGAACTCGCCACCAGATTGCGGGAAACTAATTATTGGCATTCGTTCGTGGGATATAAAATTGCTACCTGTGATTATTTGCTCAAGGCAACCTTTATTGATTTTCGTTTAGACCAGATGACACCGTAATACTTCAATTTACAAATGTTATCGCATTAATGATCTCCCGCGAGTACTTACTGCGAGTCGAAAATTAAGGATCTCTTCGGGGTAGAATTAGCCTTCTCTTCGCTTCTACTCAGTACTTAACACCTACACTTACCAGACAGCTAACGACTTTTTTCGAGTTGAATCCATAAATTTGAAATTAACATCCACTGAATTCAGCGTCTTGTATTCCTGTTCACCGCGCTTCAACGTAACCTTAGGTCCCTCAATAAGATGTTTACATAGTGATATGCCGCAGATTGAAAGGATAAATTTCATGGTATTAGTTCTCAGTCATGTCGTATCCATTTCCTTATATCCTAGGTTTAAAATTTTGGAAAAAATATTTATATTCCCACTGGCTGGAATAAGGTGCATCAATTTTCAGTCATCAACTCTTTTTTTCCGTGTTAACAAATATACATTTTTCTCTCCTCTTTTTATTATTTTATTGAGGAATCAAAATGTTAGTACTCTTTGATTAGATTCCGTATACTTGTTGCGTTTGTATCTATTTTTATTGCCACTTAATGTATTTAACTTAGTTTAGTGACAGATTTTTGTTCTCTTACAAACCTTGCCGCTAATTTCGTTTTCTCCTCCAATTTCATGGATACTGATACGCTTCATAGTATAAAAACAAACTCGAATGCATCCATTTCAAACCTGACCTGATATTGCATTAGGTAAGTAGGCATAAATGGAATCGCATCAAAGTGCAGGGAATCACATGCATTGATCAGTGTTTACTCAGGATCATTGAATTCCTGTTTTATTTCCGAAATTCAAGTGTTTGTTCCCGTCTAACACCTACTTATGAAATTTTTATCAGCAATACAGTAAACTGAAATTTCGCATTTATATGAATCTTGATCCATAAGAGCCTTTAAGGTTGTAGAATGCGCTGATAAAATTTTTATCTTTTCTGTTGCCATTATTTCTAACCAGCATGCGAAAGTTATAGATTTCCATGCATTTCATCATGCTTGATTTTTATACCCGTTTTGCCTTTTTTGTACAGAATTTTCATTTACCATATAGTTACGAAGCTCAAAAATCTTTTTAAACGCTGAAATATATGTTATCTGAATAGAAAATATGTTCTTTTATGCTAAAAACACCATTTCATGAGCATCATTAAAACATATTTAATGAGTTCATATGCATGTAGTGGGAATAGCATTATATTTTAATGAAAATCTAAATGCTTTCATAATAAGACTCAGGTTATTTAACAGATTGGACAACGGAAATAAGATTTTATTATTCTGTAATAATTTTCCCCTAAATGTAACTACTCGTCACTAGAAATTAAGGTATTATGCTTAATAATATACAATCAGAATCTAAATATATTCTTCACGAATTCCATGAGAATTCAGAAGCCATGTGATTGCCGCTTAGGCGCAGTAAAGTATTTACTATTGTTGAATTAAAAGCAAATACTCATAGGCCATTTAGCAACTAGTTATCACCCTGTTACTTTGTGATGGGCGAAGTGTTTAGTTAACGAGGAAGAATATGCATTGACTCAGGCCTAATATGATGGACAAAATACAAAATGTAAGGAGCTTTCGCAGGGATTAGTGACCAATTATAAGATAAATCTGTTTTGAAAGCAGATAATATATCTGCTTTCAAAGGGATCGTAAAACACTGGGGGCTATATTTCACTGGGAAAACAACGGGGGCTATAATACAGTGAAACCCGGGTCATAGTAAAGTTTATTTTTGTGGATTTGGCTCGTATTTCTTTCTATGTTATCGGGGTCTTGAAATTGGATATTACGAGAAAAACTAGCGGCTGAGCTTAAAGTCACCGAGTGCGTCCACCGGGTTGCGGATGGTGAGTCGACCTCTAGATATAGAGGTTAGCTGCGAGATAAGCGAGTTTACTCGTCGAAAAAGCAGTCGTGGACATAAAGCGACGGCATTCCGAAGGGATATTGGTCTATCCCTGTGTAAGGTAGGCCTCTAAATACTACAGAGCCTGTGAAGATGCCGTGACTTGGCGACGGGGGGCCTCTAATAATAACGATTCTCAACGCCCGGAGGAGAGGGCAGCAGCTCTTCTTCATATGAGTGAAGGTGGAGACCAAAGTGGTCGGTACAGCGACACTCAATCCACTACAGGCGTGGTAACATTTATTTTAACGGTTGTAGTACTGCAATGTGGAAGACAAGGGAAAACCACCACATTATTATCCCGAGGAGTCGCAGCTACTCCACTCTTTCCTTTCTTATCAAGACCTATTATTATTGCCAAGAAGAAGCCTGGATCACGGAGGTAGTCATAGACTTGATTGAAAAAAGAAGAAAGAACATGAATGCGAAAACTGAAGAAGTGCAGCTTTCCTACAAAAGAATAAGGAACAAAATAAGTCGCAAAACAATGAAAGCTAGAGAGATGTGGATGAACAACCTATGCGAAGATGTACAAAGAAACTTTGCACTTGGAAAGGTGGAAGCTGCCTACAGGATAGTGAGGAACCACTTCAAGGAACGGAGCGCAAGATGCAATGCCATAAGGGACAAGAATGGAGAAATTTTGATTGAAAACGAGGACAAAGTGAAGAGATGGAAAGAATATCTGGAAGAATTATACAACGGAAAAAATCTCAACGCAAACGCTATTGAAGAGGAAAGCGAAGTGGAAAAAGATGATATGGGAGCATCAATATTAAGATCGGAATTTGACGCTGCAGTAAGGACCTTCGTATGAATAAGGCTTCTGATATTGATGATGTCCCTGCAGAACTATTTAAAAATGCAGGAGAGAAGACATAAACTCACCTTTACAAAACCATTTGCGACATGTACTTAACAGGAGAAATTACAAGGGACTTCGAGTAAAACATCATCATTCCTATTCACAAGAAGAAGAGAGCGGAGAAATACCAAAATTTTCGGGCTATAAGCCTGACGACACATGCATCGAAGATACTGACAAGGATCATCTACAGAAGAATATAACGAAAAGCAGAGGAGTTCCTGGATGAAAATCAATTCGGATTTAGGAAAAGTAAGGGCACAAGGAAAGCAATATTGGCCCTTAGGCTGCTTATAGAGAAGAGAATGGAGAAGAACAAACCGATGTTCATTGCATTTGTGGATTTAGAGATGGCTTTTGACAGTGTGGATTGGGATTAAATGCTTGGAATTCTTAAGGGAATTGGAGTGTCATACAATGACCGAAGAATATGTACAGTCTGTATAAAAACCAAGTAACTGTGATTAAATCTGAACCCAGCTGTGAAGAGGCAGGAATAAGGAAAGGAGTGAGACAAGGCTGTGTACTATCTCCCGTAATGTTCAATGTTTACATCGAGAGAGCCATCAATGAAATCAAAGAGAAGTCTTCTGGAGTGACTATCCACGGAGAAAAAACAAGCATGCTGCGATTCGCTGATTACATGGCACTCATTGCAGAGACAGAGAGGGATCTGAACAATGGCCAGATATCAATTGAGGATAAATAAGAAGAAGACTAAGATATTGGCGTGCAGCAAGAAAGAAGAGGCAAAACCAGGAAGCTAGGAAACTAGGAAAAAAAACTTGATGAGTTGAATGAGTTCTGTTACCCAGGAAGCCGAGTAATCAACGATGGTCGAAGTAAGAAAGAAATAGTAGAATAAAATAGTTACAGTAGGAAAAGAGGGCATTCTATCAAAATAAGAATCTACTTACATTAAATTCAGTCATAAATAAGAGTATATGAGTAAAGAATATCTTATCGTGTGCGTGAAAAAAATATTTTTTTAAACTATATCCGAACATTTTATGGTGTATTGTGTATGATGTGGCCGTTGAATGATTTAATTCAAGTTTATGCAACTGAATCAATTCGTTTTCCTGCGCTACTCAGGATAGGAGTGAAAATGACGTTTTCGAGGGAAGCAGGAGCTCAGTGTTACTTGCGACGGACATTTCATTATTTTCCCACGAATTTATCCCATGGGGCACAAGGTTTTTCCGCAATGGAAAATAGAGCGTGCATGCAATCCGATGGTGGGTATTCGCACGTACGCGCTTGCTCAGCAGTTTCGTCTATGTTGTTCCCATTGCCAAGTGCATGCAAACAAGTGAGTCCGTTCTCTGTTGCGAATGACGTTGCCTCCCGTTGAAATGAATCACCCGAGCAGAACGGCGCTTGTTCTGCGGCCAAACGTTCCCCTCAGAGTGCACTGTGCCCATTTCAATCCTCCCTTCACTGCGATATCTCGACTATACACCCGTTCTAATCGCGGGACGGACGTAACATACGGGTCGTCCTCTTCCTCGCTCAATGATCTCCACTGATCGATAGTTGTCTCGAATTGACGAGTACACGATCTTGATGATAGTGATTTCTGATCCCTGCGGCTTAAACCCATCAATACGTTCATCCATCTCATTTATGGATAAAATCCCATCGTTAAGTCCCCATAATTTGTTTTCTTTTCAGATCGCGAGTAACGTGATAGTTCAGGGGTTGAGTGCTAGGTTTTGAACGGTGGTCCTGGGCTTGAATCTAGGAAAGAGTACCAATTAATTCAAAAACGCAAGCATAATCAACACAAGCAACCATACTGGGAAATTACCTACACCTCCTACCTTGATTATCGTTGTGGAGTGATGTAGGCGGAGTATTCTGTAGCGCACATGAAAAATGTGTGAAAAATTGATTTGCAAGCCTGGTAATCATAACGTGATGAATTTAAGTAAATAGTTACCCAATGAAATAATTAACATTATACTTCTTCATTATTTAGGTTGGCTTTCCTGCTGTATGCAATAATAATGTATTCTACTAATTAAATGTTATGGCGTTATATGTGGAAGTACGTAGTCCGAATTTCATAATCGTTCACAATCTGCCACACCCCTTGCATGGTACTCAGTGGATGAAATAGATGAAGTACATGCTGATAATTTAAGAACATTCTATAGTTTTTATAACATATTATTTAAACTTATTTGTAGCATGGACCAAACTCTTTGGAACATCCCAACATTTGTGCTTCCATTCGGAAAGGAGTCCATTCTATCCCCTCTGTGAACGTTGATAAAAGCCCTGAAGCTGCTTACTTTTATTTCCTTCACCATCCCTCTGTAATTGGACGTACTAGGGTACATAAGTTTGAGGCGGAGGTCGATTACCAGACTCTTTCAAGTACGCCTATTAAGGGAGTCGTGTGCGATTGCATATAACGCGTGTAGAATCGCGGTGGGGAATGAGAGCGGAAGTGGGGTATTCACTCCCGAGGTTGGCCGCGGGCATTGGGTGTTCCTTGAAGAGGCCACCACGCCCCCCGTTCCCCGCGATGGCCATCGTGCCCCTTTAAGTCTCCCTTTCCCCCAGATGCCCTCCGCGCACCGCTGCTGTGAACACGCATACTCACCGCCGAAGCAGCTTTTTCGTTCCGGCGAGGAATCCGGCGCGGCTCGATACGGCGATCGAGATCATTAAGAGCTCGGATAAACCGCTCCTCCTCCTCTTCAGCGAGGTCCTTCTCCCTCCAATGAGAAACTCGAATCTTGAGTGGATGTTCATTCCTCGCGCAGTTCAGCATTGCCCTCGACGCACTCGGAGGAGAGGAGGAGCTGAGGGATAGGGTGGAGCCAATCATTGGCGTTAGAACTATATATTTCTCCATGATGCGAATTCCATTCAGCACAAGTAAAGAAAGCTCAAAAAATTGAAAGCAAAGGTAAACAAGTAGATCATTGGTTATATCCAGTCCCAGAAGCTTTTCAATGGATCCTGTGATCCGCTTGCCTTTTAATAAATTGTGTAGAGTTTGACGTCGATATTCTCTGCCCGAGTTGTGGTTTCTTCTGCCACCAAATCCTTCAACGTCTGGATTATTTTCTTTGTCCTCATTTCATCTTGGCTTCATTAAGTCAAGTTCCACCATTGTGGCCACAAGTGGCGTGCTTAAAATTTTGTTCAACCTATACTATATTGCGTGAAGGTTTCTCGGGTCCTCCACCGGGTTAATTCGTCCATGTCCGCCGACGTTTCGATTGCCGAGTCGGGAATCGAAACGTCGGCGGACATGGACGAATTAACCCGGTGGAGGACCCGAGAAACCTTCACGCAGCAGATACGCTGGGAAAGCACCAGATCTTTTTTCCTATACTATATTGCTACCAAGTCCCATCGCGATATAAAACAGGTGGGTCATTTCGATACCATCTTTCTTGCTACAGTAGAGTATGTTGAATTTCCATCCAATATATTTTGTTGAGTGTTACCCCGTGAACGAGAGCGATTTAGAATAATCAGAACTGTCATTTAAGTGGGGTTTCAACCAGCATATTCATGTTCTTGGACGGACGTCACATTCTCTCATCCGGAACGACGAGACGCTGGTGACATTTAATTCTTGCCTTGGTGGCTTTAATTCTCTGAATACTCGCGCCCAGGTATAAAATATATACTGTTTTTCAAGCCTAAGTGGGTCTGCGTTAGTTCAACCTCATTCGTTCAAATATTTTCTATCACTTTACTTATCAAGTAAAGTATCGGATTAAAACCTGTGAACGTGGATCGTAGAATTGAGAAACTTCCTATATCTTGGTATTTTTATTTTTTTTTGGCCCGTTGGAACCCATCGTGAACGTGTATGTGATATTTTACGCAACGATGCGTAAAATGCTTTGACTTAAACCGAGGGAGAGAAGGCAACCGATACACCACGTCACCGCGAGGTGAATAGGATAAACATCCCTTCAAACGAAAACTGGATTAGTACCAGGGGAAGAAAATTGCAGTGAGACATGAATTGGATTATAGGATCAGAGTAATCAGAAAGCATCCTTATGGGCTGTGTAGAGTTCTATGCCTTGTCACTGAAGTTTAAGGAAGAGAGGTTTTGTTTCTAACCCGGGTATTGTAAGAAGTGATGGCCTAGCGCTATGAGAAACGCTGAAGGACTGCTTTCCATAGAATGGCAGGTGAGGCTTTGAGCAAAGATTACAAATCCCTCAAAAAACTATAGTCAAGTTAGAGAATGAAATTTGTATTGACATCTGTGTTGCCATTATGAATCATCGACATGGATCGCGTAGCGTAGAGTAATTATTAATGTTCTCATTTAACCCCCCGACGGACATTTTGCCTGTAACTCAGAAATATTACGAAAAATACGATTTTTACTTCCTGTGACAAGTGCATTTGGCTTATCCTTCGCACTTAAAACTTAAAGTTATTGTTTTTATTCTCAAGCAATTTGTTTTAACCCTTGCTTAAATGTTACAATATTTTTCGCACACGTGATAGGTTATCATAAAATCATTAAAATATTTCAGCACTGTAAAATTCCACTGAATGATACGATCTACTTTTCAACTCATGAGTGACATATTCCGGTTCTATTTGCTGGAAACGACTCGTACCCAATAAATCACTCGGTGGAATTTTGCAGCGATGAAATTAATTTTATGGTATGAACTACCGTAAGGTTTAGACGGGAAAATTGAGATGAATTGTCAAGTGACACTATTTTCCCTTTGGGAAGGTAATTGGCAGTGAATTGTATACACACCAATTCCCTTGTTGTACCAGCATAATTTCATACTAACTATTCGTAATTCTATTTTCTATTTACCCTTACTTTCTTTAATCGGTTTATTTTACCTTGGTTATTTCAGATTTAAATATGCGCCCGAAACATTCCCGACGCAGCTATGAGATCTCTTAGAGCTCAATCTCTAATAATTAATCTCTAACCTAACCTTAGGTATTAGTTGACAAGGTAGGAGTCCTAACTTGTCAACAACTTGGGCTACAACTAATCAGATAAAGTCCAAATAATTTTTGTATCATCCAAAGCAGTAAAAAACTGGCACTATATTCCTACCTCTGCTTCTAGATCATCTTCGAGGGCATACTTTCTCGCTGTCAGCGTTACCAGTTGCTCGGAGCGGATAATTTTTGATTAACCCTCCGAAGATGAACCCCTTCACTCCCTTGTTTCACCATTCACTGTGAATTAATGGGAACACTATTTTTTGCTTTGACTTTTATCTTCTTTTGTGGCCATGTGATCTTTTTTTCCTGCAAAAAGTAATGCGTGAGAGACTTTGTCTACTCTTTATCTCTTGTAGCTGGGTAAGGTTCATCCTACTTACCACTGGGATATCTTATTCCTCTACACACCGAGTTACGAGTGTGTCATCGAGATTCACATGCTAGAGGCCTGTAATTCATATTCATTTGAAAGTGGGCAACCTACGCGACGTGACTCTACGGCAGTGACATTTTGTAGGTTCCTCATAACAAAATCAGTACTTATTAACATCGCGTAAATCTCGCGTGAAGTAATACATGTGAGTCAAATAATTTAAGAGTGGTTTAAGTGAAAAAATATATTGTAGTTCTTTGAAAGGAAGGAGATTTAGTAAGGAGTTAAATTATACTGTCGAGAAAATTTTATTAAATCCTATCAAGCGAAAGCAGGATACATACATGTTTGTTATTACATTTATCATCGTAGCTCCATTTTTAAAAGTAATTGTTTCTGTAGTGCTCTCCTTTAGGAAGCTATCAGATGATATAGCGAGAATTGCACATTTTTGGAAATCATATTCCCCCTTTATTCGAAAATTTATTATGGTCGCCAGTGCGGAGTTATCCCCTCTTGGCATGCCATTATTTTTAAGTACGATATGACTTCATATTAGAAAAGATTGCGTTCAACGCCCTCTTTATTTTTTCTTTCCTCACAGCCTTTTCCTCTGCTAAGGCCTCCATTCTTCCTCAGCATCTTCTTTGTATTCCAGTGTCATCAATTTTCGTTATTGCGATTTTCATGCAAATTTTTTGTGAATAATTATTTCACCATTGCTGTCGGTTAGATTGAATCACATGTCAATTATGCATTCATTGGTTGAATAGTAGAGTGCCAAGCCTCTATCATATGAGCATGTTTTACGGCATAGGTTTTTCTGTAGATATTATCCAAGAAAATTTAAAATTATCGTGCATTTATACATGAGGATTAGTGTATTTCAATGCTCAGTTTTTCGTTGGTAATACATTGATGCTTACTTAGTTTACGTACTGCACAATTAAATTCAAAATTTGTCACTGTCAATGTGAAAGAGAAGGTAACCAGTCTCAGCGGAGGCTATGCTGCTGAATTTTAAAACCTAATTATGTTTTGCTGATTCTTTGATGTTCAGGGGTAGAGATTTGACTTTTTGGGAGACATATAGCAATTATGATTTGATACCTCATATTTTAATTCACCCGAACGGATTAAATTAAGTTAATATATGCGGAGTGGGGTCATAAAATATACTCAAGCGGAGGAAGGCATGAAATATAAGGCAAAATATTTGTGTGGTGCTAATATCTTCGTATAATGTTTCCGAATTGTAGATTTACCATCAGAAAATTTCCTTTTCTGAAGTTCAAACTGAAATAAACTGAAGTCTGATTAACGTAATGAAATTAAATGGTAATTGCCAATATGAGACCTTTATTACTAACATAGAATAACTTCTATAGAATTTATATAATATTAATAAGCATGAAGTGTCTCATATTACCGGCGATCTACGCAATAGCGGCGAGCATGCAGTACAAAATAAGACATCTGCTAAAACTAGGACAATTGGCTTGTGTCAGCTTTGTGTGATGACCTACACTTCAATTGCTTCAATGATGGAATTTCACCAAATACCTGCGAAGGATTTTCGTAGCATAGTGGAATAGAATATTTCAGCGTAAACTACAATCCTCTACAATTCATGACTAAGCATTGCGGAAATCTTTGATCGTAAAAATGTGGCGTCGCGCACTCGACATAATCTTCTTGACTGTCGCTCATTATTAAAATTTCTGTAGGCCTCCTGAATAAGTGGATTACGTTTATAAGAGTGCCTTGACAGCTAAGAGCATTTGCACCTCTCGTGCTTCCTAAATGAGGCTATTTCTACAAAGGCATAATTCACAGGGTGGAGAAAGGTTTTCAGATGATCAAATAATAAAGTGCGACCCAGCGACCTCACCCATTTGTAATCTCGTGAGTAACAAATGTGTGGTGACATGTTTTAAACTAAGAGTGGATGACGACAGTCGGGATCCTACGGATGAGATATCAACACCGAGCTATGAAGAGCGAAATTCAAAAACGGTAAAGCGATGGCTTACGTTATGCGTAGCTTATTCATGATGTAATGTCCGTCGAATTAGGTTTTACATATTATTTTGAATGCCATCTGCCAAGAACGATCTCTGGCAGAAGCAAAGATAAGTTCTATACTTTCCGGAGCTATAGCATTTTGAGTTTTCACTTGGGAAACTTTCAAGTATTCACCTTCGCCATGGATTAATCTGTCGCATTTTGGTCCCTCTCCCCTACTTTCTGTCCTCTGATGTGCTATTAAATGACATATCGTCGTATTTGTGCGACATAGTGGGTACATATCTCGAAAACATGAAACTGAATGGCCTTGAAGTGAACTAATGGACAATTCAAAAGGAAACGCGCAAGGACTTAATGCTGGTGCTAGGATAATATGCAGGTGCATTAGTTTAAAGGACCTGAGAGCATTCAGGACAAAGGAATACTGCAATGCATTCTAATCTGAAGTATTAAGAGGAGGGAAGCAGATGACCATGATCAAAGGGCCATTTTCTCTGAAGGCAACTCTCGGAATCAAATGCGATTTCTATACTGCTGGCGTAAAACAAACGGTGTTCCCTAAAATGCCTCAAGGGCCCGCTTGACAATTGGTACTGCAGACATCAGTCCTCAAAGCTTCTTCATCCACGTCGCGTTAATGGCCTCTCGTCCACAACGACTGAGGGAGAGAAACGAGAAATGGTGCTTGCACAATATCGAGGAGCGCCATGTGACCCAGAGTGGGAGCTACTGTGAGCTTAGCCCTCCAATTATCCACTTGCACTCACTTCAAAGGAACGTGACACATTGAGTAGTAAATGTTGTGCATAGGGAGGTAGACGACAGTTAACTTCATTTTGGCGGATTTGGAAAGTGCAAAATTGGATAAAGTTGGAAGTTTTTTCGGGAACTAAGGAAAAAATGAGAGAAGCCACAATGGCCTGCTCTTTAACGAAGTCGTCTAGTGGTGAAAGGTTTAACGTTCAATTCTGGACGGAGTACTGAAGGCGAAGTGCTATCGGCAAGAATTCAATGAGTGGAGGACAGGCAGAGAGAAATTTATCGTCGGCGTTGGTCCGCTCTTACCGAAATGTATGAATACGTTCGCGTTCTTACTTCCTCTGTCGGATGGAGCACTGAACTCAAAACGATCTCCACACCGTGCTCAAATGGGTGCTAGTTTACCACGGAGAATACTTACAACTCTGGAATTTGAACTCAAACACTTGGAAAGGAAGGTCAGCACTCTAGCCACCACACCTGCCTGAGTCTTCTTCTAGTGTTTTCTCGGAGAGAACTATATAAAGTTAATTGTAAATCTATTAAAAGTGGGTCGTATCACTAATATATGTATTTGTTAAATTCTTAATTGGTTGAAGTAGGATTATTCAAAAGGAGAAAAACTGGAGAGAAGTCTGGTGTCTAAATCTGCCTCCTATTAATGAAAAGCGGCAAAGGATCACGGTTTAATGGCCCATCCTACGGATAAAGTACTGAACTGCTCCTCTGATAACCTTTATGTAAGAACCAGTGTGTCAACGAAAAATCCTGCCACTACTGGGCTTCAAATCCGTACCATCACGATGGTAAGGTAATCTATCATCCACGCCTACAAATCGACATTCATTAAATCAACCGAATATAGTAAGTAATGCATTGTTTTTTATGTTACCGAGACCAACCCTATACTCGCAACCCATGCTATATAGTGACAAATCTTGGATATGAGGGAACTAAAACTGCTATTTTACTGTCGTCCTATTCAGAGGAGCTTGTGTTTACTAGTGTACGACTACTGACCAGAATATGCTGTGTCTGAGTTTTAAAAAAAAGCCCCTCGGGCCAGACCCAAAACCCTCCCCTGTCCATCTCTTCGAGTGTCTCTTGACCCACTTCTCCCTATTCCACGCCAGCCAGCTTCCACTTCATCTCGCTAATTAACTCAACTGGCGCGTTTGCAACGGTGGACGACGAAGACAAAAGCAAACGAAGAGCCTTCCCGGAAAAAAAATATGTTCGTGGCGGATGGATGCGGACAGTGAAATTCCGGCGCAAGGAGACCGTCGAGATCGCACGTAGGGCGAAAAGGCTAAAAGCCAATTTCCTGTCGTAGAATGAAGTGGTATATTCAAGAAGGCTTGTACATTCAATTTATGCTATTTTTAATGACCTCCAAAATCTTGGTTCCTAATTTTTTCAGTCCTTTATTCATCGATTTCATATTTTCCTGAATGGTGTAATCAGTAGCAAGTCAGCTCAGAAAGTGCGGATCTATGATTTGAACACATTTCAGTTGACGCTGTTTTTAGCCATCATCTCATTTATTTCTTCCTTCTCTACAGCATCTATGCTCGTAGAATAGCAGGGGAGATTTAAGTTTTATATGCTCCTACTTCTTAGGTTATATGACACCATGTAACCTAATTGTAAGTCTAACATTTTATTTAAGACAATACCAGTACAAAACCCCAAGCGGGATTCTAACCTGTAACCTTTAGATTGCCAGGAGACACTGCTGGATACTGAGTCCGGTGGCTGTGTTCCTTCTTGTACATGTTACCTATCCTTGATCAATTTCTATTCTTCTTGTATCCAGAATGACGCACTGACCTGGCAACACAAAGGTTGTGGGTTCGCTCTCTATCTTGGGCATTTTTCCTGTTTTAAGTTTAAGAATATATTTAATTGAGTTGTTAAGGAGTTGTGACCTCTAAAATTCTTATTTTTTCTATCACTAAAGTTCGGTTTCGGAGCCTCCAGCTCCAAATTTTACTAATATTAGACAATGTTAATACAGCCTCAAGTAAAGAAAACTATTTTGCAGAATTCTCTTATGTATTTAAATATCCATGTTATGAAATAAACGAATTCATTTTTTGCTCAAGTTACCTGTGTTTAATGTTTTATTTTCGTTTCTTCATTATTCTCGGTTAAAGATGATTAGGATGTAATACAATGGACTCTCAACTGCTTCGTTCTGTAATGAATTTGAGAGCAATAGTCAATTGTGTATAAGGACGTAGTTTTCGTGTTCGTACGGCCAATTTGAATCCCTTGCCAGCAATAACGAACAAGTCCTTCGCTCTTCGTTTATCAATCGCTGAAACGAGTGGATATGGTTCGAAATTCTGTGCGGGAAAAAATCAGCTGAAGAGACGATCCGCAGGATTAAGACCAAATCGGGCAAGATCTGAGACATTGCTGACTCCAATGGCCTAGTGTTGACCGTTATTTTGAGGATGATACGTCTTTTAGAAGACTCATGTATGATGTCGGCGGTAGATATTACCTCCCCTTGTTGCTTTACTTTTGCTTGGCCTAATTGTTATGCTAAGTAAAAACTTTGGAGTTAGTAGGTGAAAAGAGTCTTTGCAATTAAACTGTTTAAAAAAAGAATAGCGGAAAGAATAGTTTTCAACACTGGAATTGCAAAGACTTTTTTCACATACTAGCAATGGAGTTCCACAAAGTATCGGCCACTTCCATCAACTGCATTTTGGAGATACCCGAGTGTCACTTTCCGCATCACTACAAAACGTATTGCAGCTTGCAGTTAAGCCTCTATTCTTTCTGTACGACAATAGTTACTAGCTTTATAGCCTTGCATTTTACTCTCCATGCTCAGAAAAAAGGTAGCGCAGGGCCCGGGTTCGAATCCCGGCACTTGCGGATTTTTCATGGCTATACCTGTCCCTACTTCAGTGCGTTGTGGAGAGTATTCAAGTTCAGTACTCCGTACGTCGGATGGGATGTAAAGCCGTGGTCCCCTTGCCACTTTTTTTAAGAGCAGGAGAATGCCGACGCCGGTTTTCTCTCCACCCTTCCCCCCTTCACGAAAAACTCCTACCTCTACCCAGTTACCCACGTTTCCTCTGAAGCGAATATTACTTCAGTTATCGGTCACCCCCCCGAATAACTAAAAGCAAGAGCCATCACGGTGCAAGATGTACAGTAACAAGTTCATTTTTTCGACTTCTCCACGCATGCGGTTAAAGACATTGTTTACAGTCGATAACTTCGTAGAAGTGAAGGGTTGGGGGTGTATTCAGCGATTTCGCGTGCCATCACGTCGACTTTGATCTCCTACAATTAGACTGCCTTGAGAGACGTTACCTCGTCACAATGCCCCTCCGGTTTGGAGAAGCACTCTGCTGCTCTATGATGCAATGCATTACGTCCAAGTATGACAGGTACAGTGCCCTTTGCCTCCGACGTGCACTCATCCATTAGCGAACCGGCCAACGAGGAGGGAAACGAGTAATGCCGTGGAAGCGGTCGTTACGTGCCGACGTGACAGCACAAAGGCTCATTTACCGTTTCGACATGAATGTCGTGTTTGTCTTAGGAAGCTTAAATTGTCGTGCGATTTGGCGTTAGTAGTCGAAGGATATGATTACCAACAGTTTCTTTTCCACGACGCGATGCGTCTGGCTGAAGTCTGAAAGTGGTTTTTTTCAACCCGGACTCTTTAACTTTGCATGGTGATTCTCCACTGATCAATTCATTTGGTTTCACATTCTATTTGTCCTGATTCTTATATATCAATCATTTACATGGGGTCAAAGTGGATCAATTTATCAAAAAACGGCCTCCGTCCATTTTCCATGAAAATCTATAAAAACCAGCTGCCACTGAGCCTTTAGAGATAGAGCATTGGTATGAACACCGATGCCATTGTGTTTTCAGTCAAATTTTAGTCCTCATGCAGGAAGCTACATCGATGTACAAACCGTTACGAATATCTCGGTAACTTTAAAAGTATCCTGAGCTAGAATCTGTTGAGAACTTTGCAGTGTTCGTAACGTAGAAAATAAAATCGATTTTTTTTATCGCGCGTAGTCCGGTTCTGCCCGCCGGCAATTGGGAGTATACCGTCGAGGATAGAATGCTGATGTGCTATGCTGTCAAAAAATTTGCTATTGTTATTTTAAAAGTCTATTAATTGAAAATGCCATTTAGAGATGTTTTTGTGAAGATAAAATATAGAGTATTGATTCCTTCTATATGATATATGCCGCGATACTGGATGCCAATGCAATTTTTTCGATTTCAGCCCATTGGTGAGAGTACGAATTAAAAGCACACAATTAGAAGCCTCTTCTTACGCCTTAATTTCTCACAACGCACAAAACGTTTCTTGACATAACCATTTTGTTTATATAACAATTATTCAAGCATACAATACATTAGGTGAATCAGTAATTCACAAAGAATATATTCTGACCACACACCTTATTCCTGTCGTGATAATTCCTATTAATGCCGCAGGTCTCTAGTCTTACGCTATTTACTGGCTTAAATAGCACGCTTCTTTTTCTTTGTCTCTGTGGGTTATTGCTAACCGGGCATATCCCTCAGTACTTGAGCCTATTGAATGGATTCCCATTTGAGATGGAGAGAACAGATTCTTCAGAAGATGTTTGACTACAGAAAATAATATTACGCTTAAAATTGTGCACTCCCTTGTATTTAATCCAAGAAACACTTAAAAATGTTCGCTTGTCATTTTCAATTCATTCTTCTACGGAATGAAGAATTTTAACCTTAAATATACATGGCTGGGATGACAAAAAAATTCTTCAATGTTGGACCGTGCATTTTGATAGACCCAGGTTTCAGAAATTTTAAAAAAAGAAAGTGATTCCATTTTCATCCCATAGACCGGATTCAAATGTATTCTGTGCATAATGAATTAATTGAATCGCATTCCATTAACGTCGTCCTACCATACCCTCTGTGCCTCCGTCATAAGCGGGTCCTTTCGCTAATTGTCACTTGTCATTCATAGTTGGACTCTCCCTGCCATCAAATTTTTCTCGAGAGCCACTTGAAAGGGATCTCTATTTTTTTACGTCAGCTTTGAGGGAAAATCTGAGAAAAAGTCAACCGCGAAATATACTTCGTATTTCCATCTCATGTCCCAAATTTCTTTATTTTTCTAAGACCCCTTCGCTACTTCCTATTTCCGTTTCCCTTTTCCCATTTCTCTAATGCCTCGAGTCCTTTCCTACTAACTTATTTGATGTCATATTTTTCTATCGAAGAACATTATCTTCATCGGTATATTTTTTCAGGCGTACCAGTATCAGCATTCTTTTTTTAGGTTTTGAATTTTTTTTCACTTTCCACATCCATTTGCAGAATTTCGTGTCTATCTCGTGCGATATCTCTATCTCGTGTCTATCTCTAAATAGCGACTCAGGCAAGAAAGGAAGACTTAAGAATGGAATTGGAATGGAAAAAGGTAAGAGAGGAGAGAAATCCGGCGTAGGTATCAGCCCTTTAGCCCCTCTTTGGGGAGGGGCTAAAGGACCCACATTTTTACGACCATTTACGAACGGAGTATTTAAATCGGAATGCTCTCAAAATAGAGTTTTACAAATAACTATCTTATTTTTCTCCCTCATTCCCAATCAGGAACTGCTGCCCTAATCGTTTTTGCATGATTATTCTCTATTACAACTTTCTCGAGGAACTTTCTCTATTTATTATCTTTCTCGATGCTCTACGATCTTATTGTCTCTAAATCACGACTGATTCACCTCTCTTTCATTTGAACTTATGCAGGTCTTTTTAATTCAAACCAACATAGACATTCAGCATAAGTAACGCTAGTACCTAGGTAGCTAACGGTAATCCTACTATTTTAGTTGCAAATGCCCATGGTGTTACTCAAAATCTATTTCAGCAAAAGAATATGCAATAACAAGGCTCATGAAAAAGTGTAGAGTTTGTTGGTAGAACGGAAGTGGGTGTAGATCTTGGAATTAAAAACGAGGAAACATCGAGTCCCACCTGCTAACTCCCTAACCTGATTGGCTCATGGATTTAATTTCGAGCTCTCGATTGTAGGCATATTGAAAGTTTCCTATCCTCTCGGGCTACTCCGCACGCGTTTCAATTCGGACCGTTCCCCAATTCCTCTGTACAATTATTCCACGGGATGCAATCCCAAGAACTGTCATTGTATGGAGAGGTATTGACCTTTTCTAACATGCCAGCCCCCACCTCCAATTCTCTGCTCCACGAGAACGGGATGCAGCATTCGCCGCCTTCCTCCGTCTCTCAGAGTCCTGGGCGCACGACTGCTCTTTCACCAAGCGACCCTACTCGCCCAAACCCCCCTTTCGCTCTACACCTGTCAATATTTCCCGCTCTCGAAACTATGGCATGCCTCGATTTTGGACTCGTTTTATATTTGCTTCCTCATACTTGGCCAACTTGATTTGTGAAGTGTGCAAAAATTGGATCCGGAGAAGTGGAATGCGATGGACGGACGACCTGTGGGTCCTGTACTCGCTCGTCACATCACGGAAGTCTTTTCATGCTCTTTGATTTGCACGGGCGTGTATTTACCCACGTGCGTGCGTCCGTGGGTACCATTTTCTCTTTTTCAACGCCTTTTTGCAAGGTGTAGACAGTCTGAGCACGTTGCGACCCGGATCTATGTCTCTCCCGGCCAATTCACAATCTGTTTAACCTGGGGATAGGGTTGGTGTGGCTGCTAGACTACTGGCCTTAGATCACGTGGCTCCAGACTCGAATCCTGAGAGAGGATATTTATCAGCGGTATAATAGTCTCTGTAACCGGTAGGAAAACCGTATGGAGGTTTGTGTCAAACCAATCCTAGAATTGTTGACCCACGATGATGATTATAATAGTCTCTACTTGAGTGCTGATTGGTGTGCTACAGCTCTTAAAGTTCCGTCGGTTGGGACGCGAACCTTGGTTCTTGTTAAAATTAGACTTAGACAAGATTTCTTATATAAACAAGAGTTCTCATTTTTGTTAAGATTAGCCTTCTACAAGAGGGACAAAATTTTCTCCATCCTAATTCCACTCCTTAAATTCTTGCCTCTTACCAAATTGTAACAAATCTCTAATAGCGCGTATTACTTCAGCTCTCTTTCGTATCTACGTATATAATGATGAAAAAGGCACCTAGTTACCCCTTGGAGGGGCATCGGGTTGAAGAGGTGATTATAGTAATGGCCTTCAATCCTTAGGACTCAGGCTTTAAAGAACCTGGGAGTGGAAGATTTTTCAATTATTAATTAACCTGCTCTTACATGAGTTCTATGCGGAGGGTATTTCATTGCATCGTCCGTCAGATGGAACGTTAAACATGGGACTCCTTGGCGCCTATAGCTAAGAGAATGCTATTGCTGGCGCTTGGTTTCTCTCCAACTCGTCATTTCCCTGCTTTATTTCTATCTATTCGCAAATACTCACTACACTTGACAGTGCCAGTGTCCTTCAGTCGGCCGCCTACAATGATGAAGAAAACAAGTAGTGCCATAATCCATAGGGAGTGATTTATCTGGAATAGACGGCCGTGTTCACTTTGACTATGAAAAATATGGGAAACTATTCCTATCCTTTCTTTCAGTGAAATTAAATATTTAATACGGGTTGTTATGCATCCTATGTAAAATGAAACACACGTGTTTAGTTTTGCTTGAAGAATGATGATGCAATGCTGCAACGCATACTGGCGAGGTGGTTGGTTTCGGACTTTAATTCAGAGATTGGGGGAAGACGTGAAATAAATATGTACATCAATAGAATTAACTGAAGCGTTGAAATTTTTTGGACTATACGGACAGAATTTCGTTTGATTCAGCTTACTTTTGCGTTATTACTTATTCGCCTAGCTAAAAAGAGGTTATTACTTATTCGCCTAGCATACAAAGATCACGGCTACGTATACCTGATGTAACCTTTGTTGAAATTTTTACTTATTTTATTGTGAGGGAATGCTTTCTGGCGGGAAATGGTGGAAGTTATCCATCACGGACAATGAAAGTAACTTGTGAACTTCACAGATAATTTTATTCACACGACTTGGGTTTCGACAATTTGTACCATATTTAGGCCCCTTGAAGATGACACCAAGTGTCGAAACCCGTGTCGTCTGAATAAAATTGTCTGTGAAGTTCACAAGTTATTTTTATTTTCCGCTTTCTTGTTTTTGGCTAGGTTCAAGTAAAATGAATGCGCCTTAGGACACGAATGAGAGAATTTAGTGTTTGACCAAATACATGACGATGAGTGGTAGAGAGAAGAGTGGGTTGTTTTCAAAGCTATTTATTCAGTAGCCTATCTGTCATGGGTGCTTTAACCGTTCTACACAGCGGTATGAATTAATATTGAGTTCTCTAAAAAATTCACCATCGGAGAGGTAGTGGAATTGTTGCAAGACTCCATGAAATGAACAGCAGAGTGCTGATCATTAGAGATATTCGCTATGATGACCCACGTAACTAAATTTTATATAAAAACATGGAAACAGTAGAAGAATATTCCGATTTACGGGTTATCCGCGCATCGTTCCATTTGTCTGATGGTATTTCGCTGGCTGTCATGCGGGTTTTCTCAGATGCCATTGATGATGTTTGCCGAAAAGCGCCGTCATATATAGAAGCTCCGCGGAAGCCTACGTCATTAATAGAAAAAATGGCTGCTATCTTTTCTCAGGATAATGCCGTGTCCACAAAAATTAGAAGTAATATCAATATAAATACTTGGTGAAAATACTCGAGTAAAAGCCAGTCATTTACACCAACTTCCATAATAAATCATTATTCCAGGTGGAATGAAGTCGAAATTGAGTCCAGATTTATTGAATTTTTTCCAAATACAAGTAACGTCGTCTACTCCACAGTTAAAGCTCATAGTGAATTAGTTTTTTTTACTGGAAAATAATTTTGTTCTTATGGTCTAAAAAGTTTCCACAAAATTAAGGATGTGATAACCTCATCGGTAACCCATGAGTTAGTGTTTGAATGTAACCGTGTAATACGCGCCCTCCTCTGAAAACCAAGAGCTATAGATTTTACTTTTTTTCAGAAGACGTAGTGAAAATATATTTCTCGTCAATTGGATATCATTTTCCTTTTACTTTAAGGTACATAGTGATGAATATGACACTACAATATGCGTCAGCCAGATTTGAGCTGAAAATTCAAGGCACTAACAGGTTTTTTAATCATCAAACTTGTCGTAACGTGCTGAATCGCAGCGTCTTAGAGTTACGTATATATTACTTCATATATACTTACATATATATGTAATTGAGCTTTGAATATTGCGGAAATGCATTAAAATCATTTTCCATCCAGGGTTAATATTTTTCCGTGGTAAAACCACCGTATTGCGCATTCTCCGTTACTCTATCCGTACACATTTCTCTGTTTCCAATCCGTCGGAATGTAGTACACCAGTTCTCGGTGGCTTTATATGTTTTTTTACCCCAACTCGGCCGCTGACTTTCGTGCAGATGCGCCGGCAGGCTTGAGCTTCCCGGCAGATTTGCGCTCAGTACCGGAGATATGGTCTACTTTTGAATAGAAGAGCATCAAAGCGCGCAATTCCTTTGAAACTTTTGGTCTGATACGACATACTCCATGCTTTTGGTAATCCGCATGCGAATGGAGGGGTCACACGTAACGCAAAGGAACTTCCCCTAGGATGGAAACAATCGTGAGGGAGAAAGATAGCATAGAGGGTGTACTCCTCATTCCTCTCCAGCATAGTGTAGCGTTGGCCCCCACCTTCACTGAGCGTTTGCACCCTACTCTCTTACTCCATCAGGGAGACTTCCTCCACACACGCGCCGGCATCAACGAGAGTAGGAGCAATCCACGACCCATCCCCTAAAAACCCTCCCCTGAGGCGCCAAGCCTCAGGGGCAAGATCAACAACAGGGCAGTGGTGGCGGGGGATAGGGAAGAAGCGATGGACGGGCGTACGGACTCTTAGTGCGGCAACCCTCCTTCTTATGTTTGCACAAATATTGACTCCTCTCTCTTCGTTTGTACACCCTGCGCTGGAGCAACCCCACGCTCCCAACTTCAAGAAATTGTATCTTCCGGAGATATTAAGCCCCAGATCTGCGACGCTGCGAAAATACCGATCGATATGGGAACTCGTACATGACAATAGATTAAAAACCTTTAAAAGTGATGTTGATGCGTCGATGGCAGGAGAAGATCCTTTAGAAAAGACTGCCGAAAAGATGGAGTACGTAGAATACCCGCGGCTACTAAGATGGAATGATACAAATCACTAATACTGCTCATGATATGCTTTGCTGCACGACGCATTTCTACGCTTTGCATGACTATCAAGCAAATGGTCTTCCATTACCAGGTCCCTGGTTCGCGCCAGGGAGAGCCATTTAAGTTCCATCCGCGGATAGGAAAACTCTATGCTGTTAGGCTAAACTTTGAGGAAATTCGTTGCCATTGTATATAAAAAATGTGTACTATTCCACATTTAAATAATAAAAACAGGACCAGTGTCATTCTCCTCACGATATTCTCTTGTGGTTGTAACCACTTTCTTGTAAGTGATTCATATAATTAAAGTTAAGCGATAATTTTACTTAGTAATGAAACCACAGCCTCAGCATCAAAATGGGATCAACGGGAACAGTTATTTTTCCATTTTATCAACCTTTACAGCTTTTCAGTTTTGCCAGTAGTTGACTTGCATGGCATATCGCCACCACTACGAGGGTGTGGTTGGATATGTCCTGACAAGTACCTGGCTCTATTTTGAGGCAAAGGTTTTCTGGATGCTGAATGGCTGGTGGATGCTATCGTGAAATACTTTGTTAACAGATGGAAAGGCACGTTGGGAAAACCCAGAACTGTCGTCACAATTCACTTATGGCGTATTCCTTCTGGGCTGCTATCATCTCTAGCACCTGGATGAAAACTCCAGGATTACATTATGTTGGGAAAGGGTCGAATTCAAGGAAAACCACTCGCAGTACATTTCATTCCTGTCAGGAATAGAAAAACTGATACCACCATCAATATCAACCAATTCGTCCACAATAAATTATGTGTAATAATCACTTTATAGGTTTTCGGAGAATGGTGTTTTTATGCCACAGTATAAAACTGAAGTTTCAGCCCCCTTAATTAGCATACGATAAAAAATATACCAGAAATTTTCTGAAAACAGGCAGGTCATTGGAAATGTAACGCCCAATAATATGGATTCATTTGCAGGTGAAATTCACTTAAAGGAAAACAATATATAAATATTTATGATATTGGGTAAAAAAAGACAATGGTAATATAGATTAAATTAAAAGATGTACCCCACCGTTGATTTATAAAATGAATAAGACCTCACAATCATAGTCTGAGGCCACTACTAGGCGTCTCGGGCCGCAGACCAGTCACAAAACCTTGGCTCAAAGTTTCCATAGCAACGTAGTTACTATCTCCTAAAAAGAATATGAGCCTATGTTGTGGGAGAATTTCATTTTTTTATCTCCAGCAAGCTTTTTGTCGTGTTAGAACAAGATTTCATCCGTGACACATTCTCTGTAGCAGCAAAACCTAAAAGCCTTATACTCATGACATTCCTGCGGCTTTCACCTATCACTTCTTCTTCCGCAGAGTTTCCTCGCATACATGAGACTTCTAAATTTCCAACTTTTGAGTCTGGCGAAATAATGAGACTTGACTTTATTCAACACGACATATGTTTTGTTGCTGAGCATATCATCAGGTTAAAAAATACAAAATATATGTCCATCGATTCAGAAAGAAACCTACCCCCTTTTCTTTCTGTATAAATATATGTATACATATTTTATTGTAATTTTTTCACCTAATGATGTTGCTAAGCAGTAAAACCTAGGTCTTATTGAATACAATCATATGAAAACACGGGGTCACTCCGTTCATTTCCCACTCAGTATTTCATTGTGCATCGTTTCCACAAAGTTACGCCTCATGCTATTGAACTTAGGGCATGGGTGTGACTTCTGGTAAATATTTTACTGTCTTACCCAGTTGGACTTTATGTAAAGAGCATTGCATGTTCAGTGCTTCGTCCGTCAGATTAGATGCTAAGCAGTGGATCCCTTTGCTCCTTATGTTTAGAGTGAGCTAATTTGTCAACGCCGGGTTTCTCCCTACCACTATCTTTTTCCTTTCCAATCTTATTTTTCCAACTCTCTTTGCGGAACGAGGCACCTCTAAGAGTGGGAGAGACTTGAATACGCTGATAGATGAATCCTTACACTCATCCTAGTTTTCTTCTGCTTCTCCTTGACCTTTCTCGCAAACACCGCACTCAAATCTTTCTCCCTTTTGTCATTAACCATTCGATCCTCCCATCTCCTTTTGGTCTTCCTCTGGGTATTCTGCCCTCCACTTCTGAGTGAAGTGTCCTCTCTGTTGGCTCTTCTGTCTCCTCCTCAACACCCCCTACCAATGTAGCTGTCTTTCCTGACGTCCCGACGATCTTCCCCGACGTCATAACCCCTCGGGGTATCTTACGGATTCTATCAATTCTAATTCAGTCTCTTCTAGTCTTGGCTTCCCTATTGTCTATCCCAAAATTCTCGTTTCCGCCAGATCGAATTTTTTTCCCAGTAAAATCCTTACTGGCCACGTCTCGCTATCGTATATCATAACCGAATTTAAAAGAACATCCCATGTTTCGTTTATTTGGCGTCGGCAGCGCGGAATGAACCGTCGTTTTCTTCTCGAGAATAGATGTTTATTGGAGAACTCTTCGTACCTGCCGTGAATGGCAGGAGAAGCGACCTATATGCAGATGATGAAGTCGAAGGAATCGTCCAGAAGGCCACACCAGAACTCTAGAGAACAATCTAGAATTGTCCAAGAAAAAAAACGTAAAAATATTTTCCGGAACCGAGACCCGAGCACGTACCGCCCGCACGGGGGACGAGAGGGGATCCCTCGAGCCAAAGTGGCAGTTGTGACGGAATACCGCCACAACCCGCAAACGGCTCACCTGAAAATTTTTTCCATTAAAAGTATAACTTTCAACTCAGTTTAACTAAGAGAATGTGTAGTAACATTTTGATTACTGATTCTTGAACTCAAGAATTTTGTGGCTGCGGCGACGTATTTGGCTGCGGCCAAATAATTATTAATTGTAATGCTCACAAGAGATCTACTCAAGTTGATCTCTTGTGAGCATTACAATTAATAATTATTTTCCTCATTTTTTAAATCCTATGTATTGTTCACTGTAGTCTATTTCTCCCTGATCGTTGCCAGATCAATTATATCCTGATACTTCTTACCCTAATACCTTTGTATTTTTTCCATGCTTTTTTCCACTAGTTCATAACCCTCGTCGCGTCCTCCCTTCTTTTTTTATCTCAAATATGTTTTTGTGTATTCCATTATCTCCAAGCATACGTGTAATCCTCCTCATTCTTCTCAATCATCGTAATGTGCCCCATTGTATTTTAATCAAATAAATTACAATACCTTAAAATAAGTACGATTAGCAAATTATATTTTTAGCACCTTGTGTAGGATACACAGAATGAGAATTTCAGGAATATTCCTGAAGATGCTTCAGTGTAGCGAAACTTGCTAAGCCTTCTTAATGCTTGTAACGGCAACAATTATTTACTGATTGTTTCACTATGAAATTTCATAAATTATCGGTTTTTGCCATCCTTCAATTTATGAAGTGCACTTAAAATACCGTAATTGTTTATATCAGCCAAGAGGGATTAGTAGAATAATATTTTTAACTGAAAAGACGTTTACTTTTGAATGCTTATTCTACTGCCACTAGTGCTCTTGCCATTCGGAATTGCATAAGTTTTTGTGTCGCGGGGTAAGTCTACATGGACATGATGTTTTCGCTGCGCTCAGAGACGAGGGGTAGTGAAAACGTTCGTGGGAAGTGGCTAGCATTCCGGGGTATTAACGGATTTGAATACTACGAGAAACCGCGCCTTGCTCTATCCATTACTCGCTCGCCACCTTTGTCTCATTCTGTTCACCAATACGAGCTCCTCCTGGTTCTTCCTTCGCCGCCTCCGCGATTGAACTGGGCTTGGAATGCCTAAACAATGCTTTTGGGATCAATTTTACTTTGGGTCCACTCTGATTAATGTTCCCCCGCTAGGCCTCGACCAGAGCACTTCCATAGAACCCGGTCGCTGTTCCATCCTCTTTAATTCACTCCCCATCGCGTGAGATTGAGTCGTCATCCAATCTGAAGCGGGAAAGAAATCGCTCTCCTATCCCCACCAGAATGAATCGGAGATGACTCTTCACTTTCCGCACCGTGAAGACTCCCTTTCATTGCAATGCGGATCGTTTTTTATCCCCATTACTTCTTTCTCGGCATCCATCCAGTGATTGTGGCCTACAGTATTTTGTCGGCTCTTGGAAAACGGAACGTTAAACTGCTGGGTCTCCTCCGTGTCCCTCGAAAGAATTATTTGGAATGTGGAATTACATTTAAGCTAGCGGGAAAAAGTAATGGGAAGACTTTCAGATGGAGTTTTTTTAGCGGTACTCAACTGGTCATTGTGGATTTTTCATGGACCATTTTTACCCTCTTTAGACCTTTATGAACTCTTTTTTCATTCTGAGCTTTTTCCCTCTTTAGCTCAGCACGCGTTCAGTCTCCCTCAATGCTCTCTATAAGGTATATTCCCTTTCTCTCTCTTCCGGTCTTCCCCAGCTTTCTATCCATTATCGATTGATGGTTGGTTTCCCATACATCCATATGAAACGACCATTCAAAATACAAAATGGCCATTAAAATATAAATTACATAGTATAACCGCCTTCTCTACCTCCTCCAATCAACTCCGAAAACTTTTACTGCTCTCCATCAATGTCCAGCACCTCATTACGAGTCGCCATTTTGGTCTTTATTTCCATTCTTCCTAAAATCTTCCTCTCGCACCAAAACCTCTTTTAATCTCTTCCCTTCCTCTATCGACAATGTCCAAGTTTCTCATTGTTACAAGAACAAGCTTCAGGATGAACCAATCTTATAAATAAAAATGGATTGCGCATTTTGTTGGTAAGCGGTTAACTTGGGTAATGGCTGGACCGATTTCGCTGAAATCTTCACAATTCGTTGATCCCCGTTCCGGGACGGTAAACGGGTTATAATATATGGTGTAGGAATAATACATGAATTTTGAATTACATTTACAATTTTTCTCATAAGATTACACGGAGTTTTACATTTTTCACGGTGCAGTGCTTTCATATTTCGTTCATTAAAATACTTCAATTTGTATCGATAGCTTTTATTTTTCCTTCATCGGAATGTCGAAACTCTGTACTATCTTATTTTTTCGATGCTTTTATGATAAATCATCCAGTTAACGATTTATTACGCAATTTAAACGATTTTTGTAGCTCTTTAAATGGGTCTTTCATTGTTGTCTCCGATCCATTTCTGATGTAAACAAACACCGCATTTCGTGCTGGAGGGCTATAGATATTGATTCTTTTATTATTGTTGTAGCAACCAAGAATTTGGAGATTTCAAAAAGTGCACTGGACTCTGAATCGCATTGAAATGCCCCCAATAAGAACGAAGATTTATAGTCGCAGATATCGCAATGCTATAATAGGAACAAGGCATTTCTTTTCTTTGATTATACTTAAACATCGATCTTGCAATCGAAATCAAAATGCACATATAACACCTTGAGATTCATGTGATTTCAAATTTAATGGGAAAAAATAGGTCATTTGGTTGACATTAAATTATGACTTTTTTATATTTATATCTATCTTAACATATCAAAAACGAGTGATTTCCCTTTTCTTTATTTTCCATTTAATCACACTGTAAAAAGTTGATCTGATTTTCAGTGCGATCTGAATTTAAGCGCTGTCTGGTTTAAGGCAGGAACACGGATGCAAGGTGCGGAAGAGGCAGGAACATGGATGGTTGGTACAGGAACAGTTACGGAGGAAGCAGAGGGAGCAGGATTCTGGATGGTCTGATTTTCAGTCGTTCACCTGCCTTATTTTTAGACAATATATTACTGCTGAAATTCAACATACCCTGTCTTAAAATTGTTGCATCTGAAATTCAGATCGCTTTTGTACCTTAAAATCAGATCTACTTTTTACAGTGCAGACTGTGCCACCGGAACGCGTGGACAGGTACAGCTATTAAAAATATATATCAATTTGCAATGGGAAATTTAAAAATAGGGCATTGACAATGAAGATAAACTTCAATTTAAACATTTACCCATGATAAATAACTATGCATAACTGTTATTATTATGCTGATTGAGTAACTGTCCACGTCAAGTGTATATATATTTTGAAATGACCTCGAGCAAAGCTGAGGGCATTTCAAGTACAGTACACCGTCTGTCGGATGAGACGTTAAACTGTGGACCCCTTGGCGCCGTTCGCAATAGTAGGCTAATGTCGACGCCAGGTGTCCCTCCATCCTTCTCTGTACAGTTTCCCTTGGCGCAAATGACCTAAGTTGTCGGTCGCCGGCTTTAAAATGCTACTACTACTACTAGCAAAGCCTGGCATTTTCGCTAGATTTATATAGAATCCACCCACGTCGCGTCGGAAGGGAATGTTGAGCGATTGAGAAAGTCATGCATACGAAGTCCTAAGATGTCCATTTCTCGACGCAGTTTGGAACTTGGCATTGCTAAAATAACTATTCAAAATTATAAATGAAGTCTTAAATTGCATGCTTACAATATTCAACTGTGGCATGAAATCAAACCAACGGATAGGCCTACATTTGTTGAATTTTCGGTAAAGATGCTGGCTGACATGCTGAAGTGACTTCAACATTAACACTGACATCAAATCTCGGAGAGGTGCTGCTCAATCACATATTCATTTCATATTGATACCTCGATAATAACTATTTATCGAGTAATTGACAAATGAAATCCTGAACAACGTATTCGATGACTCTGTATAAAGATGAAATAAATATACACTGGCAGGACAAAGTCTGCCGGGTTCAGCTAATTTATAATATTTTTCTTAAATTTACGCCAAGCGTTCCAGTCCTAAGATCTCTCCTATCGATACAAGTTTTTTCACCAACGCAGTTATTTTGTCTACCAGTGTTTCTTTTATGTTACCCGCACTTTCCTCCGACCTATAATCCAGATGCATATTTATAGATGCACGACCTGTTTCAGTTTCTTCCTCCACACAAATGCATGATTTACGATTCTTTCTGCGGGAGAATTGCATTAATTTATTTTTTGTCATTATCCCTAAAATTTCAGAAAAAAAATTGTTCCGAAAAGTCACAGGCTTGCTAAATATAGCTTTTTAGGCAAAAAAGTAGGTAAATATAGTCTTTATTTAAGCTCATCAAGAGCTTTAGCCATTAGGTAGGTTGGCCATTAGTAGCTTCTACTTGGAAGGTATTAAAGAAGCACATTATGAAGGCGTAAATGATAATTATCCTGTACGATAAGGAGTCGCAAATTCTGTTTGGGATGTTAAAGTCTTTGCTTTTAATGATGAGCTTGAAATTGGGCTATGGATTTCATCACCTTAACTGCTCCCAAGATTAGCTTGCAGAGATGTGCTGTTGGGTATCTGGGTGGTCTTATGAACGTATTCGGACGAATGGATGATAAAAATCGTAGGTTAATCACATTTCCGATAGAGAGTTTTACTAATGTTGGAGAACTTAAGACAGGAACCCTCGGTGAAGATGTCGAGAAAAGGTTAATGAGGAGTTTCTTCCAGAGCATGGCGTTATGCGGTTGGGAAACGTGGCCCTGGGGGCTTAAGGTATGAGAGATAGGAAGCGTCTGGGATGTGGATCCGGAGAAGAATGAAGATGATAAGGTGGGCGGACAGGATGACAAATGACGAGGTGCTGGGCATGGTAGGGTAGGAGGGAAAGTTGCCGAAGGAAATTAGGAGGTGGCCGGATGGGCGGATGGACCAAATCATTAAAGATGATCTTTTATTGGAGGTAGCTGCTGAATTGAGATACAGTGCTGCGGATATGTTATAGGGAGGAAGAGATTAAAGTTATTTTGATGGCATGAAAGGAGTTGAAACCTGCGCCGAGTTAAATGAAAAAAATCTTCGAAATATGTATGATCTGTATAAGTGGAAAGGAAAGCGTAAAAGTCCTTGAAAAGCTACCGTGACCAACGAAATACAACTTTTATAATTTTTCTAACACCGAACTTGACGTTCCTTTTCTACAGCTCTCGCGACCGCTCCTGATGTTTGTCCTCACATAGTGTTTCAGCTCATCCAGTAAGATTGCGCTTTCAGCTATAAGCAAATACATATTACTTTTATAAGAATATACTCCTCGCTCTGTCCGTCGTGTTTTCATAATTACTTTGCTTTTCATTCATTGCCTGTTATTATGCTTTAAAAAAGTCTCTCGTCATCAATATCTTGCTTTTCCAGCTTAGAGTTGGCCTTACGTACCATCCTTCTTCAATGTATCGTGCATAGCATTTGTTTATTATACTAATTTTAGGCATGGTGTTTATCTTTCTATTTCATTGAAATGTTGTCTATGTAAACCAACGTCTTTCATAGTTACCCTACTGCCTCAATTGGAACAATATTACTATATATAACTATATGGTACATCATAATATGCTAATACTTCCCTGTTGAAGATGCTTCCCATCCCCTAAACGAAGAATGAGCTTCTTTAATTGTTTTTCATTACAGAAATTAAATTGAATACACAGTTTATTATTTGCTACCGTTTATCTTGAACAGTTAATCGATTATGTGATAAATAGATAACGATCGTTTTCATGGTGACACTAGAAGTCCATGTTATCTGGTTATTAGCTTTATGCTCTTTTCAATGCCTACTCCAATCTGCCGTCTTTTTTGCATTGCTTTTAGCAGCTCATGGGTTGGGATATGAATTTTGGATCTAATTTTTTAGGATTATTTGTGACTATGCTAAGGCTTTCATATTATAAAGTCATATCATAATACCTTCCAACATATTAACTTTTGCTGAACGAAACCATATATTCCTGCCTCAAAATATTACAAATCGTGCTTATTTTTTTATGCTGTTACCTTGATAACTAATTGACCTGCATGCCTTTTTATGCCAAATGAGACTGTGTGTGTATGTATGGTTGAATTAGCCCCTGCGCGCCATCTCTTGGTCGCCACTCTTGGGCAATGGGTGATATAAACCCCCACGTAATTATTATCTAAGAGGTATTATATGAGATTACTTCTCCTTTGATGCAAATCTGTAGGCTTCTCACTGCCTCTGCTCCTTTGCCAGTAGGACCTTCCTGTACCCAACCATTCAGCCACTCGTAATTAGTGTAGACAATCTCAGTGATCATAATGCTCATGCTAAATAAGTCAAATTTATACCAGATAAAAAATAATCCTAGAAAAATTAAGTGCTTCTACGTTGCCCTGACAGTTTGAGACAGGGCTATTGCGTATTATGGCGTGCGAAAGTGTAACTAAATAAATCCATGACAACATAATCTATCTCTGAGTCAATCATTAATCTCCTCATAAGGTCGAATGCTTTCTCTATCTAATCAACTTGACTTTCTTCAAATGTAATTTGAAGAAAGTTCAAATGCAATTTGAAAATCATGGCAATAGAGAAGAGAGTAGCTATCTCAAAGCCTAGTGGTTTTTTCCTCTTTTTCTCATGAATTGTAACGATGCTAGGATTAGCAGTGAGAGCTCTCAACAGAAAATCATTGAAGATTGAAACTTTCTTCTTTTCACCAACTACGTAGCCGTGCCAAAATAATTTGGCCAAAAAAAATCATCTCCATCGTCTATGATAGATTACATCGGGTCCTAATAGACTTGAGTTTAGATACTCCAAATAGTAGGTGAAATCGCTCTGTCTACCCTAAGATATTAATAACGCATAAGAAAACACAACATCCGGGATTCGTAGGAACATCCATTCTCCTAAGGAAAATATTTGTACAAAGAAACAGGTCAGAGGACTCGAGCGGCTGTTGTGGAAAACGACCCGTTGCTTAATTACAAAATCAAGCTGTATACCTTGTGGTGAGAATGTACACCTTGCACACTTGAATGTACGCGGTGCATAAAGGAACAATAACATGGAAGGCATGGAAGGATGTGCTATATTTACCCCGAGCATTTCCGTAAACTTGGGCGCAAAACCCGAAAGGAAGAGGGCGAAACATTTAGGGAGGAGGAAGTTGTGGGGCATCACGTTTCCAAGCCTCACCGCGTCACGCCTTGTTCTTCACCTTGTCCCTCACCGTCGGCATCCCCCTCCTCGCGGCCCAATTCCTGCGGTGGCACTCCCTCCTCCTGGCCCATATTTTATGCTCGGCCGGCGCTGGAGTGCACCAAGTGCGTTGTTTCACACGTGTTTGTGGGGATTGGTCGATATCGTCCCCGCGCGCGCCGAGATTTGGGTCGGCGTGGCAACCGAGTGCACCCGAGGGACCTTGGGAAAGTTTTCGTCCGAGTCCGTTGTACTCTCTCCCCTCTTTCTCTCTCCCTTGTTATCCCTATCACTCTCTTCCTCTCCATAACTTTCCTCCTCTCTACTGCTAGAGTTTTACAATTACGATCTTCTATCTATCACTAACTTCTTTCATTATCCTCCCTAAATTGCTATCTTCTCTCCATTACGAACTAACTTTGTCTATTTCTCTCTGCTCCTCCAACACTATTTTTTCTGTATTACCCTGTCTATTTAACTTCCTCTATATATATTCTCTCTTTGAAGAAAAGTTAATTTTTAAGGAGTTCCAACTGTTAAGGTGTTGTCTTAATGTGTAACTTACCTTAATAATATTCTTGTCCGTCTAAGAGAACAGCGTTCATGTATGATGTGGGATTCGAACTCACGACCTTTGGCTTGCCTGGCTGGTATTTGATCCGATCCGACAACCTCGGCCAGCATATTGTGTTTTTTTCATTCCCTCTTTATCAATAATCATGTGTTTATTTTTCTCTCTTGTACTATGTTTCTATTTCTCTCTTCATTTCTCTTTTTATATTTCTTTAGAAGTCTCATTTCTCTGTTTCAACTTCTATCCATATTTTCTCTTCTTCTCCATTTCCCTGCATTCCTATAGAGGATGCAAACTAAACGCATCAATTGGGCCTTTCTTCTGAGATATTCGAAGCGTGTGGATTGAATACATTAGAATTTTGAGCCACGGAATCGTAACTTCTGAATCACTTGCTCATGACTCCTCAACCGGAAAACGATTCCAGGAAAAATACTGAATAAATTTCAGCCGACCGACCGAATCTTGCCTTTCTGAGTTCCGTATCTAGGGTGAATCACTCGCGCATTTCCGTGTTTCTTCTCCCTTCCGCAACAGCTGCCGTACGGTGTGGAAGGGAAGGACGCGGTCGACGCCGGCCACGCTGCGACGAGAGGGCTTGGCACAAGCTTCGCGAGTACTCCTCAGCCCATTCAGTCCAAACGTAGTGTTCGAGACCGCCGTGTCGCTCAGCCGGGATGAAGGGGAGGAGAAAGGGGCGGCCATTTCTCTCAACTTCCCCGAGATTTTTAAAGGGAATGGTGGGAGTGGGTTGGGGGAGGATTTTTGAAAAAGAGGAGGGGGGTGGGTGGTGTAGAGATTCATGAAGGGGAAGACCCCCCTATTGATCGGGGACAGTGTGCGTTCGTTTACGTGTGCGTGAGGTCAGTCCGTTTTAAAGTTTAAAGGTCATTTTAGCTCTCCGTCCTCGCTGACCTCCATCATCGCTCCCTCCTGCCGGGCCGAAAGGGGTGGATGAACGAACGTCCAATGTGCTGTCCGGCGCGTGCAAATGGGAGGGCAAATGAATACTCGTGGAGGGGTGCATGTGATTGGATTGCAGTGAAACTCGGCCTCCGTGATGGGTTAATGTTGCTGAAGGCTGATTTGAATCGTTGGGTAGATGAAAATCAGTTTGTTTATTTCTCCAGTTCATCATCTCCGTTACGCAAGCTTGTATAAAGCTGTTGCCTTTCGGAATCCTTTGTGCGTACCTACGCATTATAAAATTATGCTGTGACCTACTACCAATTTGTTTTACCTGTTCCGAGTTTTTCGTTTCTGATATGAAATTGTAGTTTCAAATAGGAAATTTTTATTTTCTAATAGAATGTTGTGTTTTCGATAAAAAATTGTATTTTATAATAGAGCATTAAATTTTCTGGTAAAAAATTGTATTTTCCAGTAGAAAGTTACATTTTGTAGTAGAAAATTACATATCTTGTGCAGAATTGCATTTTTAGAAGAAAATTATATTTTCTAATGAAAAATTAAAGCAAAACACTGATATGATCTATTTTATAGATTGTTAAAAACTTAACAAGGGTTGCCTAGCCGATCCTAGATAATTCATTTAAACGCACGAATCTAAGAAAGTTTGCAAACTATTACCCCTAAAAGGTAGATTGACCTTTAAGAAGAAAAACAGGGGAAATGTAATCATGATAAATATTTGAAGTATTTATAATATTTATAAAATAATAGTAATTAAGAAGCTTATTTTCTTGATAAAGGAATGGAAAATTGTTACTTTTCCAATTTTTATTAAAAATTAAAAACATCTGCTTATATCTTTGTTGAAGAATCAAGGGAAGCTTATAATCTTCAAGAGCAAATGAATAAAAAGCCGCATTGATTAAAATTTGTATCACTTCAAACTATTTACGACATCATTTAAAATAACCTATATACTGCAGTGTATAACGTTTTTTAAAATGATTTATTTAGTATGCAATATCTTCACTTCCGCCTAATACCTTTATCTATCAAATGAGCACATAGTATAGATAAAATAAACGGTTATAATTATAATTGACATGTTTTTTTGAAGATTTTTTATGACCAAGCAAATGCCCACTGCCTAAACTTAGTGCAACATTACACTGAGGTGCCCAGCCCTAACACAATTCCTAATTTCAGCTATATCTTCTTTAATATCTCCCAAATACGTTATGTTTTCGAAGAGTTTCTTTTATGGGTTTAAAATTAAGGTAATTGATTCATTGTTATCACTTACGTTCATCTTTTTAGACTAGAGATGACATTCCTTACGAAGTTCTAATATGTTTTACCCTGGAATGATACTCCTTAAGGACGCCGAAAAATTTTTTTTTGAATCTGTTTCTTCACCAGAGCATTAGGTAACAACTCAGTCGGAATACTGATAAGGAGAAGAAGGCTAGGGGGAAAGGCTTTGAGACTTAACTGAGAATTCAACACGTAGGGCAAGTGGAAGCCCTTTATTGAAATGTTAAGGACTTTTAAGTTGGTGCTAAGGGAATGGCAATTTTATCGATAAATAGTAAATGCGAAATTTCATAATTCATAATATACAAGTAGAGAATTGATAGAAATATTAGTTTTCGAGAGATATTATACTATTTGCAAGTATGAGGCATAAGTCTATACCAGATAATAGAATTTTAAAAAATCCACATATAAATAAAATATATGTGTAGTAGTAAGACATAAAAAATAAATAAAAGAGTTGAATATGAACAATGATATTGTGATTATTTTTTCTGTGGGCTCTTCTGTTATTTGGTATTTGTATGCAAGATCGAGTGCACATAATTTCTGCGCCGGCAGTAGACGTTTTTTTCCCTAGATATTTCCTGTTGTCGTAAATGATTGATGGAGTTAACTTATGCTATATTCTTGAAGAAAAGCGATTTGGGCACTTTTTAAAACAAGATGATCTGATGAACTTGTCGTCGAGGGAAAACCGAATACAAAAAAATGGAAAATAGAGTATTCATTTAAAAAATATGGCACATGTAGTTAACGACGGAAAAGAAGATATGTATATACATATGAAGAGGGAAGACGATAGGATAATAAAGTGTCGATCTGCATCTAATAAATCTAAGGTTTAATGACTGGTGCAGGTAAAGGAAGAATTTACGAGGAAAACGGAGTTAATGCGGAAATCGCCGAGTGGACCCATGGAAAAAAGCTAAAGTCTAGCTTGGAGCGTAGCTTTGTATGACTCAGAAACCTAGCATTTGCAGGAAAAGAATGAGTGGAATTTTCAGCCCTTTGCGGTGTAGATGTGCAGAACCATTGAAAGAGTTGTCTTGGCAGAGAGGGGAACGAGCAGAGCATTAATAAAAGCTAGTGAGAAGTGGTGGACAAATTAGAAGGAGGAAGCGGAATGCTACATCGCGGCATACCGAGGAAAATGCGGAAGATGGAGGAAGGAATCAAGCGCTCTTGAAGTCATGAAGATAGGTAGTAGATATGGAGTTTTGAAGAGGGAATTGCAGAAAATAAATCCATGGGGCATGGGAATTCATTGGCGAGGACGGTGATAGAGGATAAACATGCGCGTTAAATAGCAGGCATTGGCTATCTAGAGAGCAAACAGTTTTAGATCAAATTTTTGAGTTGATATTTGGTCAAAAGTTATTGTATTTTATTTTAAGTGCTCTACCCCACTAAGATCTTAATCCTAACAATAACACGACATCCATGCCCTGAGCGAGATTAGAACCTGTGACCTTTGGGTTGTCACGTCGGCGCTTTACCAAGCTGGGTACCACGGCTGGAATATTTAGTAATACCAGGTTTTTTAAAGTCACATTACATTGTCTAATTCGATAACGGCAGAAAAACTTGAACGATGTATTTTTCACACACTTTATTGAATTACTAATCCCTACTGGTTACGACACTCGAGTCATTATCAAGCGTATTCTCTCGTGTCTGTACTCTCAAAGGTACTTGGGATTACCCTTGATAATGACACAAGAGTGTCGAAACCGGTAGGGGTTTGTAATTCAATGCAGTGCGTGAAAAATATCGTTCAAGTTTTTCTTTCAGTATGTCACTTTTTCACAAAGTATCGCCTGATTCAACTCAATTCGTAACTCTATTACATTTGCTGGTACTTATTGACATAAAAAAAGCTCACCACTAACTGCTATTAAATTCAAAGATAAACTTCTATTATGGTCGTATGTGTATATCGTATGGCAGCATTTAGTACAGTGACCTATTTTGTTGGGTTACGTGCTACTGTGAAACGAAAAGTGTTATGAACGGAGATGATATATCTCTACAAAGGTAAGCAATTTGCTTCAAAATGTTTGGAAGCATGTCAGACCTTAAGTTTCGCCTCACACGTAGCGAATGTTTGGGAAGCGAGAGCCGCAGAAGGGTGTGAAATATTTTGGAAGGAATTTGGGTGGAATGGCACCGTTCCGGATTGGGATCACATTCGAAATAGTTTTGTTCCATGTGTTGGGGCTGTGAACAGCTCTGCGTGTGATGCAATCCATCTCCGGTGGGCCTATCGGAGATGTGGGGCGTGGATGTTGGGGCCAGCCAGAGGGAAGGAAGATGGATGGGGTGATGTGGAAAAAAGCGCCGTGGGGTCGTTCGTCAGATGCGCACGTAAATTGAGGAGTCCTCGCCGTTCAGACGGGTAAATAAAACCGCCGATGGCGTCGTTTGCCACGCTGGCGAGTCCTTCACGTGTCGATGAATATGTGGATGTAATTGCTTTCTCTCCCGTTAGCGATTCCTAAGAGTATGAATTTTTCGACTTTTATGTTTCCGGAATGGTTCAATAAAGAACGATACATCCCACTGCTCTAGTTCTTACAACAGTTGCGTTATTTTCTTCCAGTGTTATGCTCTATGAGATAGAAGTATTATCCACCACACCCCATTACCAAAAAACACAGCTTATAACAATCTACCCTCTCCTTTCATCAAAAGGAACCCGGAAAGTGATCAAAAGCCTAAAATCTTCCTGGTGACGGTATGACGGCTCTGGAGCATTGCGTTTTCGGAGCAGTTTATTCCAGCAGTGACTCCCTTATTTCGAAGGGTATTAGGATAAAATTACTTTCTGTCGTTTCTGCAAATCCTTAGAGAATTCATCTGTTGACTTTTGTGCTTCTAAAACCGGTCAGCAATGAAGGTTGTAACCTGGGTAGTGTCGTAGTTGTTACAATTGTCGTAACCGTATATTCGTTTTGCTATCTTTTACAAGTAGAGATTTTATTTTCCATACAAAAAACACCTTCTTACCTCTAATCACCTCCTTAAGGAATTCACCCTCTCCTTGAATGAAAATGCACTGGGGGAGTGATTGAAAAAATAATCAAATTGCCGAAATCGACGTTAGAACGAAGGTTTCCGCGGTGAAGGTTTGATTATGCATTGTTTCGGGTTTTGTTCCGCGTCAGTTGGCTAGTAGACAACAGTTTCCATGGCTCTCCTGCCAGCGTCCTCTGGTCGAAGATACCTTCAACTTCATATTTAGATGGATGCATGATTCCCTCGCAATAACAAATGCCACATTCTAGCGGAAAGAGTATGTGGACTTTAATACAGCCGTTATTGGTCATTGATGTAGGTATACTATCTGCTTTCCGATACAATGGGCTCTAGTCGTAATGGCAGTTGAAGGATTCTGCTTCCAGCAAGTCATCGTCATTTGGAGATGTCAACCACTCCGTCCCAGTATTAAATGACCACCTCCCTCAATTCCGCTCTTTCGTTTCATGATAATGAACTTGGGAGGTGATCAAAAGCAGAAAACATTCCTCCTGTCGGCACGAAATCGTACATTTCAAAGTCGCACGATATCGAAGCAGTTTCATCGTGTAATGGCTTCAGTTTGTTTCGAGTGATATGTGGGTGTTATTGCTTTCTGTCATGCCTGCAATCCTTTGTGGGAATGTGTTCATTGACTCCGGCGCTTTAGAAAAATTTCAATAATGAATATTGCTTTGCAATACGCAGAGTTCTTGCCACAGCAACATTTCAAGGATTTCCTTTCTGCTAGATTGAGGCAGATGGATGTTACCTACCCGTCCCAATATCAGTTCACCACTTCCATCAAAAACTCGGGATTCGTATCACATGAAGGCAGTTTATGTTAGTGGCAACACATTTTTCGGTGGGCACGAGGATCTATTTGCTTTCTTTGTTGTCTGCGATATTCTTGGATAAATCATATGCCGGTTTTCGTATTTCAGAAATCGGTAAGAGATCACCTTCGCCTTCCAATGTGTCTTTTAAAATGTTAGGCTAAAATGAGGTTAGAATGTACTCGATGAGGCATTGGTATGACAGCCTATGAGTAATAATGAAAACAGAATGGGGGTGCTTGGGAACCGCAGCTACTCCATGCAAAACTTTGCGTTTCAAACGGCCTCTCGTGGAGTCTGAATACGTATAAAAGCATAAAAAACAAAATAAATGATCGCAAATTTTAAAGAAGCGGCATCTGCTAATCTTACGGTGAAATAAGGGAGGTATTAATGTATTTTGTTACCTTGAGAGATAATTTTATTTCTAAAACTGGTTCTATTACTATGTAAACTAGATATTTGGTGATTTTTGGCGTGTTTACGCACTTACCTCTGTTTCTTTGGTAAATTTTAAAAATTCATTCCATTATTCATCTTACTACTCTAGTTTATTCTTATGCTATGGTGAAAAACAATTTCATCTGTTCGAGCATCGCAAGTAGCAATGTCGTATACCTGCACCTTCCAAGATGGACACTGGCTTGTCAAATTAGCTGCAACGCCTCATCCACAATATTCAACCTCCTTTGTCAAAACAATGCATTATTATACTTTGCCAAGGCACTGACAGGGAAATGTGTTGTCTCAATATTGAAGCACCTCCTACTCATGAAAATGTTCTCAAGGAGTGATCAAAAGGCAAAAACGTTTTTGACATTTATGCTCGGAAGCCGTGCAAAATGGAAACAGTTTTCCTTACCAGCAACTATTTCACTCTGTACGGTTCTAGTCTCTGGAAAGATGCAGGACTTTATTTTGGATAGTCTACGGTAGATGGAGGCGTTACTCACCACCTCTTGCCATCCTCAAACCGCCTCCTCCTCCAGCAATGAACTCTTCCATGATAAGGATCAAGGGGAATGACTAAAAGCCGAAATCGTTTCGCATGTTATTTTCATTGCTTTGACGCCTATGAGAGGGGAGAGAGAGGTGTCCCCATCCCTTCCATTCCTATCCTTATTCATTTCCTCCCGGTATGAAGCGCCTATTAGTGCGGGAACATATTTTAAAACACCCATGATGCCGATGAATTAATATGCTTGAGGAGTATTCAAAACGAATTGGATGTTTTTGAGCCACTAGGCCCTTCAGTGCCCCCCAACTGGATGGACGAGTGCCCAGTTTTAATTATACAACCGAGGGGAAATATTTCCGTGCACATGACAGCGCGTCCATTACAAAAATTCAAACCCGGCGATAGGAATTAGCCCGGGGTCTTCGTTTTTGTAGGTAAAACTAGAGTTCCATATTCCGTAAAGCCCCATGGCGAGTTCAATCTACGCATGTATTAATTAAGGGTGCGTGAATGCTTCACTCCCAGCACCGCGTGCTTTTTTCTCACCAATCGTTGTAGACCTCAAAATGACGCAGCCTAGGGGTGCGTTGATGTGAGTTTAGTATTTTAATGCAGCATTTAATTTTCAATCTAAATTGGACATTAAAATAATTTTGGCTTGTTTATAAATAAACGAAAATAATGCTAACGATCGCAAAATAAATCGTGAAAGTTTATATCACCAAAAATTTGTATTTTGAAACGGTTTTTCAACGGAATTCCCATGCATATAACGTACCATGAAATACAAATTATATATTTGGTAACTTTATCTGTGATATATGCCTTTGGCTTCCTTTGTCGCATTTTTATTGTGAAGTTATTCAAAATGAAATTGTATTTGGTGCCTATTCTCTTTCCAATGCAATTTTTCGTGTTTAAATCACGTTTTAGTATTGGTTTAATGTTCGTCCAGTTTTCGTTTATTTCCGTCGAGTCGATGCTTTTTGAGGCCGTTTTACCCGAAGCATATGGTATTGAGGTCAAATACACAGAGAGATGTGCAGTAAAATCGCATCCTATGCATCGCAAGGAATTGTGTGGAATCGTTTCAATTACGTGAGTGACTGCCTGTGAAATAGCACCCGTTCTATTTTTTTGCCTTATTCCATGGACATTGCCATGATTTGACGCCGCGTTAAGCTGCACGCTCTATTATTGTCTCGTGATAATCGGATTTTATGGAAAAAAGGGAACATATGACAACCTATCCTGCGCCTGCAGTATTATATTTTCAGTCTCTTGTGCAATCTTTTGCTCTTCACCAGCTCGAAATATTAAAAGTATCAAAGTTAATGTGGCTCAGAATTATAGATTACGCTTCAACGTGCCCCATTCTCGCAGTTACACTTAGTTACTCTGTCGCGTTTTGGAGAACCAGGGAAGGGATGCCAAGATCCTCTCATAAGTTCCGCGAACTTCCATTTGCTCCGGGATGCGACGTGAATCACGAAAACGGGCCTTTCCCTCCCCCCAACGCGAGAAAGGAGCGAGAAAAATTGGGATGACTGCTGGGAAACTTCCATCACATTGAAGTTTTGTTTTTCTCCACGGAGATGGAACGGGATACTTGTGACCGGCGTTTCGGTATCATGACGTGTACATTTGTCAGAGGTGTTAAATGCTTGAAAACGACAACAGCGTGATATATTTCGAATCTGATTTTGCTTTTTTACTCTGTAAAAATATTCTTCTTTTCTGTATGTCCCTCCTGAAGTTCCTCCTTTATTCCTTAGCCTTATTAAAGGGAATGCGCTCAGAAGTGCTACTTCACTCTCTTTGAAATATTTGTAGATATTTATGCAACCATAAAAAATGAATAAAATCTTGTCAGTATCAGTGAATGCTATACTATATTAATATCAATATATGTGCTTTCATTACCCGCGGAGTATTCTCCTTTTCTTTTTTTTCTTACCATTTATACGCCAGGCGTTGTTAAAGCTCATTTAGCTCTTTTAATTTCCCTCATTTAACAGCTACTGCTGCTTACCTTCAAATTCAGTGAGGAATCCCACGTGCGTGGATATTTAAACAGACAAGGGAAGTTTGCATAAAGAGAGGGCTTCTAAGTCAGGGTAAATATATGTTTTCCGGGTAGGTACCCTTTCCTTCACTTACCCACAGGTCTGCTTGCCGAGACTTGTGTTTGGATATCCCACGGTCAACAGTCACAACAAATAGTTCGTAGTGTTTGTAAGCACTTGGATGCAAAAGCGGCGATTGCAATCCGAAGGAGTTTCAATCTATTAATGGTGTGCACTCCAATGAATCAGCAGTACTCCACAGCGTAGGGATTATCTGTTGGCATTTTGGAACATGGCTCATGAGGGTCGTGAATGAGGGCAACAGGGTCGGTTATATAACCGGTGCCGGAGACAGGGGCGACTGAGCCTCGGCAAATCGTTGACGGGTGGTCGATGATGAAGTTCCACGTCCGTTTGCGAGCAACTATTTGCTGAAAGATATGTAGAGACCAAGATTTCGTAAACGGTCAGTACGTAGCGGCGAAATTTCGTAGTCAGGCTACACGTAACATTTTATTCCGGAAATGTAGATATTTGAGTACGGTCACATGGCATCTAGAAGTGCAGGTAGAGATAGGTCCTGGAAAAGTGTGAGAATTCCTCATAGTAAGAATAGTGTAGTCAATGACTTCTGGTATTATGATAGAAGCTTTTGTGTCACGACGGCTATTTAAAACAATTTCAATTAATATATGACTCAATTTATTTATAGCTACCTAAAACTATTTCACGTTAGGTCGTAGAAAACTATACTTTGAACGACAAATTGTGACCGAATTACATAAACTGATATTTCATAACCGAAATATTTCATAGCACATAATACATACTCTTTCTTAAATGAAAGCATACAGTCTCTTGATACTCAGAGTTGGGAACGAAAGTGATATAAATAAATATAGATAGATATAAGAAATAAATGAAATTTATCGTGGAAGAGCTTGAGAAATAATATAGTGAGGTAAACGGCTACGTTCAGTAAAGGGATTTCTATGCTAAAGAATATCCATACGGATATTAATTAGTATCTGACTACTTGGCTTCTAAAATTAAAAGTGCTGATCTTTTATTCATTCGGAGTATTCCCCGTAAGTAATAGTATTTACTCCTCAACACCAAGTCATGGACCTTAAAGTGCTTCAGTGAGCTTGGGTCACCAAGGTGATTTTCTGGGGCAGGTTACAAGCAAGATAATATATATTCACGCTTGTAGTCTAAGAAGATTAATGAGTGACTCTAAGGTGCAGGGATCAAAGTAGATAAATGCATCATCAAATTAAATTTAAGCATTCATTTTTCCCACGGGATAATCGCATACTTTACAAAATAACGGCACAATTCACAGAAAAATTTTCCGTCTTCTTGGAAAAGAGCCGTTTCCCCCCCAAATACGTAATGAATCGAAAAACGTGGAATGTTGAATATTGAGGAGAATGAAATTTCTCAGAAATACTATCATGGAAAGCATGCCGCGTGAAAAAACATTCGGGGAATAACCAGCGAAGCAAATCTTGATTAAGGAAAAGAGCTCTACGAAATTGTAAGGAGAAAGTATAAGGAAGATATAAAGGCCTAGTTAGGTCTATTTAAGAGTAGTAGCTAATTGAATAGGGGATCCATACTATAGCGATGTGATGGAAAATGATTAGCTGATAGTTGAAAGCAATTGGTATCCTAAAAGATCGATTTCTCCATTGTGATGCCTCGGGGGATCAATGAATGTGTTATTGCGGTCCCATATTTTCCCAGAGAATTCTCTGATTAAAAAAGTTCTCGTGTTTTCCTGCGGGTCGTTTTAATTGCGAGCACAGACATCCAAAGACGATGGCGGACGTATCTGTCGAAACATCGGTACCTACTCGCAAATACCACCCCGGTGAGAAACTCGATAACGCTTTGATTTTTCAATGTGCTTTTTTCCGTCATACTAATTAAATGGGTTGCGAGGTTCGTGATAATAAAAAAACTTAGAAAATGGAGAAGTTGCTAAATAGATGCTTTCGCTTGGGTATGACTAGAAAACTATAAAAATGTATTCAGCGAATTGTTGAAGTAGTAAGCGTTTCAAAAATGGAAATAAAACCTGCTATCTTTTATGTAGAATTAGAAGAAATTTGGTTATTATTATATTAAGATATTTACTTCCAAGAAAACATCGCACTATGTTTTAAGTATCTTCTGTTGCTGGAGAATGTCAGGCTTAGAAGGAGAAATTACTCAATAATTCCACACTGTTATTATTACTGTCTAATCGACCGGTTTCAACGTCTTCAGGTCATTATCTAGATCAGAATGACACATGAAGTAAAATGTAAATGGACTTCACTGGCTACCACACATTAGGTTCCACGTTATACCATGTCTATTATTAGCCTTGATATTATGAAGGCCTGGAGTGATTCATCTCTTGCCACTTACCTTCGATTTCGTATTTACATTAGCTGTAGGAAGTGCTTAGTTGGTTGCTGACTCGATACGCAATAAGTAGTCATTGGAGAACGTAAAATGTGAAATCAAGGGAATTGGCACCCACCGCACTAGTACCACACCCTACAGTTTCATAATGTCTTCTTTACCAAATCTTGTACTTTGTTTGACTTTATTCCAGTTTTATCACCTTTATTTTGCTCTTTTACCAGCATTGTTTACTTCTTGATCATGTTCCGAATGAGAGAATTATTCTAAATAACAATCAGTCCAAGTATACAACGGCCAACCATACGACCGAGAACAGTGGACATGAGAAAGAGGAAGGTAAATGGTTTCTGATTTTGAGGTTGGAACTCGAAACATGTCTCCCAAGGAGTAAATGTCAATCGCCGTGAATGTGTGACCCTTATATATTCAGCTGAGAATGATATATAGAGTAGTACGGATATGTATGAAAAGTTCCGGAGACAAATAGTATCGACTCAGAACCCAGGCCAAAGAAAACCTCGTCGATCAACGTCGTCTCGTTTTATCTCACTTCAACAAGATTTGATAAGATTATGGATGCCCTACTGGTCAAGAAAGATTTTCAAAGACAAAATCTACATTCTTTTGACACTTTTATACACATGCTCTCTCTATTATTATTACATTTTCGCTGCGGTGAAATCTAATTTTATTTTCGCATCTTTTAAGTGATTATAAGAAAAACTCTTGAAAGATGCGAATCATTACCACTTCTCATCCTTACATTGGTTTGAGCCACTGCCGAATGGCTGCAGCTTCCCACGATGTGTAAGCTCTTCGTGATGACGTTAATCTCTTTGTGTCAATCTCTATCCGATCGATCCATGTTTTTTGTGTGATGTATTACTTATCCATTCTTCCCACTCATTTTCTTCCACGACTTTCATCACCTGGCCATTATGTCTTAAAATGTAGGCGATTAGGTTCTCTTTTTTTCTATTTGTAGTTGTCATCAGACTTCCTTTTTCTGCTATTCTCCCTAGAACTTCTTCGTTTATCACTCGGAGTATCAATTTTATCTTCACTTCGCCAAAAAAAACAAATTTTGGATACTTCTAGTCTTGACTGTCCTGCGGCTATAACGGTGAATACCACTTGGCAGTAAAGGGCATATCCAAGATAAACGCTCTAACTAAGAGTTTCTAATCTCGAGACATTAAATTTTCAGCTGTACGGAGACTCTTCTTTTGGTAGAATTTCCTCTTCACTTGGGTTACTCTAGAGACTTTTTGATTATTTTTATCTGTAGCTTAGCATTCATATTATACGAAGACAATAAAAAATCAATAAACTCTAGGATTCGATGAAGAGCCATTCTCTGAAAACTCTCTAGAGTATATTAAAATACTTAAACTTTCTTCGACCATTTTGCCATGTTCAGCAAGACGTTTGTAACGCCGTAAGTTTTTCTCTGATCTCATTGTTGTGTCATTTATTATTTTTTTCACGTAAAAATTTCATCTAACGCATTCCCTTTCGCCCCTCAAGTATTCTCATCCACTTTGATGTGACCGTCACTTCTGCAGTTGACCAAAAGTGTCGCCAATTCCTCCCTCGTCACTCTTTTCCGAGGGATAACTTTTATTCGAATGGTGGGTGGAGGACTTAGCGTCAGTCGCGAAAGCTCTTCAAGTCCTTCCTCTTTTGCCCACGCCCGAGGGAGGAGAGTGGTTGAGGGTGGGACCTTGGAGAAGAAATTCAAGGGGAGACGATCTAGGGTCGTGCTGCGAGGGATTATATCGGGACCAAAATGCCGAGGCCTTTCATGCACTCCGGAGAGAACTCCTCCGAGCAGCTTTTGCCCGCAAGTTTCACGTTTCCAACGACGGAAAGTGAGGGAGAGAGTTAGGAAGATGAGAGAGAGAGATATGTGGGTGGTGCAGTGAAAATAGGGAATGTCTTGCATCTCGCGCGATTACAGGGAGTGGGGGGGGGTGTCTTTAATGGTGTATGAGTCTTTGAGGAGAGGATTAGTACTTTTGAAAATACTGCCTAGGTTGGCTGGGTGTCTGTAGGTTACAGAAGTGCAGACAGGGATCACTTTGGAAGTGGTGGTGCTGTGACTCCCACACCATTGAACCCCCCCCCCACTCCCTGTAATCGCGTGAGATGCAAGACATGCCCTATTTTCACTGCACCACCCACATCTCTCTCTCATCTTCTTAACTCTCTCCCTCACTTTCCGTCTTCCTCCCCTATTTCTAGTAATGCTATTTACCACCTGCAATGTAGTCTCTGCCCCGCTTTCTATATTGATCGATGCACCGTACCCCTCAATATTCGCATGAACAATCACCGCCCTTCCTGCAACCCTTCCTCTCCGCACTTCTCTCTCTCTCTCTGTCCCTAAACATGAAGGGAAATAATTAATAAATCAAATGCATTGCTACTTTTATAAGAGCCTTTTCTTTTATTGTATCCATGTGAAAACGATCATCATCATCAGTATTTCAATCTTAGGATTGGTTTAATGCAGCCCTCCATTCTGCCCTATTCAGTGTTAATTTCCGCACGCCCTGGTATGTTTTCTCTTTCACGTCCTTCTTTATTTGCCCTATATATTTGTCCCTTGGTCTTCCTTGCGGTACCTTCCCTTCAATCTTCCTTTCTACTATAGTTATACCTAAAGCAGTGTGCCTCAAGGTATGTCCAATCCATCTGGTTCTTCTTTGCATTTGGGTTTTCCATATTGTACTTTCTTCATCTGCTCTTCTGTACACCTCTTCGTTCCTCAATTTATCTGTCCATTTAATCTTAAATATTCTCCTCCAGCACCATGTTTCGAAGGTTTCAATTCTTCATTGGTCTGCTTTCCCGATGTTCCATGTCTCTGATTCATAGAGTGCCACGCTCTATACGAATGTTTTGATGAAGTGCCTCCTTGTTTGCAGCCGTAGGCTCTTTGAGCATAGTAGTGGTCTCTTCTTCATAAACACTTCCATAGCTTGTGCAATTCTTCGCTTATTCGCATTGTAGTGACCTGGTTCTTGTAGAGGCTATAGATTATTATTCTATCCTTGTAGTCTATTCCAATGTCTTCCAGGAACCTAAACATCTTGCTCCGTGTTGTCACCGGGAATTGAACCAGTGACTCTCAGCTTACCAATCAGACTCGCTACCCCTAGGCTACTTTAGAATTCATTTACCGGCTCCATATTTCCTCTATTTCTCTCTTCAATTGGATATGTTCCCTACCCTTCTTCGTACCATTCATGATGCCAATAATTTTATTTCTCTTCCTCACTCACCTATTTACCTACCTTACCTATTTCTCTACCTCACTTACCAGCTATAACCTTCAGCTCCATTGTCGGTAAATACCTGCTTTATCCACGTACACTGCTTTCTTATGATTTTTGTAATTATTTCCTCTCCTCCCCAACTATATTCAGCACCTCTTCATTCGTCCGCCTTTCCGTCCATTGCATTAAATTGCGAAGTTGTTGGTTTTTTTTAAATAAACCCGTGCGTCAGTATATTTTTCGATCTCTTAAAGTTAAGAGCCGAGTGCATTCACTTATTGGGGAGAAGCTGCCCTGGGCGATTCTATTCAAAATTATAATATTTTATGCCACGACTTACGCCATCATACGTGCATATTGTAATTTTAAAAATTTTTTAGGATAAATGTGCATCGTAAAGTTTTGTGCTTTTAGAAGTTTTTGCTAAAATGCTCTAAATCTCAGTGCCGAGCGTGCCGAGTTCATTTGCTCGCGAATGAGAAGCTGCCCGGGGAAAATTCCCCTCTTAAATGGTGCCACGTATCACCACGTACCCTAAATTGTCGCCCGGGGCGAATGCACCCACTGCTCTCCCTCAAGGTTTTTAAGAACACGAAATGGTCCAGGCCATGCTAATACATTAAATTTTTATCTCTTTCATCATCTCTAACTTCTCAGCTGCCTTCTTCTCTAGTGTATGTAGTCTCTAGTACTCTCTAGTTTCTCTCTAGGCGTAAAGTAGGCAGAATAGAATAAAGGTTTTTGGTAGGTACTCCAAATGCCAAAGTTGCATTGCACCGGTTACCCTAAATTAATCCTCATCTTAACCCAAATATGAGTGTTGAATCAATGACGGCGGTAATCGAATACACGATATTTTAATTGGCATATTGCCATAAAGGCTCGACACGGATAAAGTCACTATAGCCGGCACGTAAATTAGCCTTTAGTACATCTAAAAAAAAGGATAAATGTCACTTTTCTAACTAATATCAACTAAACACTTTGGTGCCTTATGAAAATTAAAACAAATGCTCTCAACAAATGTTTAAACTAAAAAATATCAGTAAGTGAAAATAGGTATCAGGATATCTATTTATCTAATAATTTAGTTCTGCATTTACAACGTTCTTTACAGGGTAACTCAAGGGTGTGTAATCCTGGGTGAATAGCCAATGAACATACATTGCGTTCAAGCAGAAATCGGCAAATTACAACTGTATCAGTGATTACTGTCAATATCTTGCCTGCGGACAATATCATATTTTACACTAAATGCAAGGAAATATGCAGGAAAAAGTTTATCAATTACTTCGCGCTTAGAAGTGATTCACTCTTCGTTACTCGCCTAGAGAGAGATAGCGGTATGGAATGCTTAATTTTCGAGGGGTTCAATCAAGGGTAAAATCTTTGCGAGAACCAATTTTATTAAGTGTGCGAGGGAAAGGAATATTTAGCGACCGAGAATTTGGTACGGGTGGAGCTTTTCCCTGGTTTCTTTATAGGCCCACGCCAACGTTTCGCAATATTACGCGAGGTTCAAAATGCTTAATATTCAGTAGTCTGGAAACTGTCCTTAAATTTAGGTAGCTTCGCTTTCAGCGAGCGGAGGATAGGGTCGAAGTTAAGAGGGTGTGGAAAGAGGGAGGGAGATCCCATCTGTTCGTGAAGGAGAGGGAAGGTGGGGGAGCCGGGGCGCTCTCTCGGAAAGTAACACCCCCTTCGGGCTCGCGTTGTCGCTGGAAGGTCAACGGGGTCAACTCCATCTGTTGTGATCCTCAGATTGATTTTTATTGCCTCTCCTGTTGTTGCCAATAGAGAAGGTAACAGCCTACTAAGTGCTGAAACCGGTAGTTAGGTCGGTAAAGAGTCGGCCTGACAACTGGTATATCGCTGTTTCGAATCCCACCTCGAGGATCTATATTTTACCCATCTCAGGATTAAAATTATGTTAGTTCTAAGCCATGTTCATGGCTAAAGGTGATTTATTCATAACTATCTTGCTCTACATTTCGCTAGGGTCCTTAACCTTTATTCTTAGGAAAAATATTGTAAAGCGGTTAATATGGAGCGATGCAAATTAGGTTTCCCAACCTGAAACCTGGGGAAAATGAACGAAAAAATAATGGCTGCATTTGTTGTGTGAGTTCGGAGGACGCAGAATAAAAGTACGATGGAATAAAAAAACCGTTATATCCTTAACAGATTGGACACATCAAATCTCAATTTAACTACTTATACCGACAGCTAATACATCAGCGAGTTTTAATGGATCAGGAGTTTTGTTGATGTATTGTAAGATTTTTTTTGAGAACGGACTGTGCCACCTATCAAAGTTTATACCCACCAGCATTTACAAATATGCTAGTCATTTTACTTTTAGAGAATATAGCAATTTTGGCCAACCCGTGATTGCTCTTCAGCCCGGATCCTTCACGCTGAATTTATAGTCTATTAAGTCGGCCACAGTAGCTAGACAATAACGCGTCGTAATTACTTACCAATGCCCCTGGGCTCGAGTGCCTCCTAGGGTACTGATATTGTGTTTGTCTTAGCATTAGAATAAGAGTAACATTGGGCTAAACGAATGCTATAAAACCTTACCTGTTGGAGTACTTAAAATTGTCAATGTACTACTACTAATTTGTTTTACAAACCATTGGCTGAATGTGTATAATGATCAAGCATTTATTAGTTTATCAGCATCAGGGTTGGAGCGAAAAACTTGATTTATTCAAGGTCATTGGGTTGATATGGTGGCCAGATTGCTGGTCTCCCATCCCGAGGGCTCGGGTTCTAATCCCGGCCAAAATGGAATTTTCTTTGGTAAACCAGTTCCTACTTGAGTGCTTTCTGGAGAGCATTCGAGTACATTACTCTGGCCGTCGGATGGGACGTTATATTATGGGAAGTTGAGGACGGATGGTTCCGTTGGCGTCTTTCGTTAAGAGCAGGCTGTTACCGACTCTGGGTTTCTTTCACCCTTTCTCCGTTCCCTGAAAACTTCTACCTCACCCCAGAAACGCACCTATCCTCTCCGGCGCAAATAACCTCAGTTGTCGGTCGCCGTCCCCAAGTAACTACAACTACTATTGATTTACTCGATTGCGCATACTTTGCGCTTCAATTCCATTCCTCGACTGCCCTACTAAAGTACTTCTTGCTGCATTCCTGCATTATCCGCCATCTGCTCACCTCCCAGTCTTGTGATCCGTGGCCACGTATGGAATCGCACGGAACTTGATTGGAATGCAAATATCTTCACCAAACTATGGTTTATTGTGTCAGCTAGTTATTCGGAGAAGGTGATTGAAAACTACGGAAAACTGCACAATTTAGGATAGGTGGGTAATTTGTTAGAGGTAGGAACTTTTCAGGTCACGGAGGAAAGGTGGAGTAAAACACTTAGCCGGCACACGTTAACCTGATGGAAAGTATCCGAGGGGTCTCTCATTTACGTCCCAACCGAAGGAAGGAGTACTGAACTTGAAGTGCTCTCCCCGCATCACCCGTGTAGGTACTGGAATACTGATGATACATTTCGTATGTGCCGCATTCGAACCCGGGCCCTCGGGATGGTAGACCAGCACTCTAGTCACCGCATCAAACCAATCCTCATTGGAGATTTTGAAATTGGGTTAAGAACAGTTTGGGTCAGAAGTACCTTGAGTGCACTCGGCATGCGTGTGACGTGATAATTTTTTTCTAGTTAAATAAATTTTACTTCCCAATTTTGTTTTTCCTCTAAATATATTTAGGCCCATGTTATGTGGTAATGTTCTCATCTTCTTACATTCTTATGAGAAACGAAGGTCGATTTCCTGGTGCTCCTAAAACTGCTAATGCCATATCTCACCATCTAACCTAATTGATTACTATTCTTTATCCTATGAGAAACACTGGGCCAGACGTGGGTCCCGAACCCTTTTCACCTTAGGGCTACTAAGCTGATCGTTACTCACCTGGTTACTTAAGGTGGCTCCTCTATTTTCTGTGACTCCATAGAAAGAAGAATGAAAATATTTTTATCTCTTGATTTCTTTCATCCGGTTTATTATAACTAATAATCCGGCATTAACATAGCGCGAATTTACGATTGAGTGTTTTAATTGGCTTGCACTAATAATAATAATAAAGACTTAAGGGGAATTGCCAGCAGGGGTCGATTATCTTCGTCATCCTCTCTGCGTCCAATTTGCAGTCTCTCATTGGTTGAAGCGCCATCAATTCTGGAATTGACGCGTAAGATATGACAGTGATTGCGGGGATTATCCCTTTTTCATTGGCGCGTATCCAATTTAGCGCTGTCCATATAACTGGCTTAACATTCTTAGCTTTAATTTTCTTGATTGATACATTTAATATCCAGCGCAGGAGAAACCACTCGCGATGATTAATATGGATAAATATTAGCAGGTATTGATTTTCCTGCTAATTATTATAAAAATGCGAGGTTGAATTTCAGTAATTAATACAGCACTTATTAAATATTAGTGTTCTTACCAAGAGCTCTCATGTTATGTTGATTAATCCTCGAATTGCAATTACTAAAGAGCACTGACTATGGTATCATTACCTTCTCTGTATTCTATTTATTCCGGCTCAGAGATCTCGTTCTGCTTCATGTTCAATTCATAATGAATTGCGGCGTAGTGGTTAAAGGGTCACTTCACGCAAAATTGTATCAATATTTGTTTCAAGCACATAGATTACACACAATTATGCGGTGTTGTTGATTCCCAGAAGTGACCGAGTTCACCCATTTTTTGGAAATATTTTTTAATGGGGAGAATAGACTTCCACTTAAAGGGTCGATCATGATATTTCGACGTATTTGCAGGGTGGCGATCATCAGGGAAAACCGGGAAAACCTGGAATTGTGAGGGAATTGTGGAAATCTGGAAAAGCAGGGAATGGTCAGGGAATTCTCATAACAGTAAGGGAGAAACTGGGATAGGAAATTCTCGTATTTTTCTACCGTTACGTAAACGTAAATACAGCTTTTAATGTCTATTGGAGTGGCAGTCTTTCCCACCCTTTATTTCACCAAAACATTTCACCAACTAAAACTAATGTCCGTCGCCGAAGTCCGTAGAATAAGCCCAGTATATTTGTTGAATATTCAGTTGTGAATCTTAGTTCTTTAGTTGTGAATCAGTCGTACAATGTATCCCTTTTGTATATCCTTAATGGGATATTTGCCCAGTAGTGTTAAAATTCATGATCACCTTGTATCCCGCTCATCACAAGGAATCCGAGGCTATATTTTTCGGAAGATTTTACCTCGCGTTTTTTTTTTTAACTTCCGAGACTCAGGTCAAGAGGTAGTACACTAGTAGTTGTAGCACACTAGCTTGGAGTAAGTACATGCTTGCAGTTCTAAAAATACTAGACGATGGTTATTAAAACGGTAATACAAGTACGATCACACGTGTAAACAAAATCTTGAGTTTTGACGTGAGATCATCTTCGATTTCCATACCCCCCTTATCCCCCTTCCCGAGACCATAAGAAGAGTCCTCCTCTCTTCCCCACCTTTCATGTTAGACGTAATTATTGAATGGCCCCCTTAACTCCCTCTCGAAGCAATTTAGTCAAGTCACAAACCACCTCAAATATGGCATTCCTAAATATGATGCTGCCGTTGCTAATTAACTCCTGTTTTCGCTCGCAGTGGCGCGATTACGTTTCATTTGTTTATACAAATATTTTTACATTTTTGGTTCCCTCTTATAATCAAGGGGTTATGACGACGTTAATCAAGTTGTTATTCGATTAAAAACTCGTGCCATCCGAGTTTGATCCAGTCCAAGAACTTGGCTTTGGTTTGTATTTTTCGCGTAGCTTTGTGCTACCTGTGCCAGAGTCCGCCAGTAAATTGGCCATTAACTTTCCCTTCGATGCCTTTTCAGTAATCTTCAACTTCCCAGAACTACCGTGACACGCCACCTCTTCCTTGAAGAAATAGATATTTTCAATTTGTAATTTTACCGAAGGAAACATACACGGCCACGGAAATACGGTACACGGCCGCGAAAAATATATTAAAAGTGTGTAAAATTTGTGTGAGGGCTTAACTTGTGAAGATTCAATATATATTTTTCATTAGGGCGGAGATTCCATATAATTTTTCATTCTTATAGCTTTTAATGTATTAATTTCAGCTTTTAAAATTTTCTGAGTTTTGGCGAAAATTAAATTCAGCAAAAATAAAATATTTCGATAATAGGAGACCTTTTGGCGATCGGTCATGGAAATCGGTAAAGCCATCAGGGAAAAGTCAGGGAATTTGAAAATTGATTATCAGTACCCACCCTGATTTGACGACGTAGTTATTTTCATTTCTATTCCAGCTTACAGACTACTCCCTAAGCTTCTCTAAGAAAGAGAGAAAAGGTGGATAAGAAAATTGAAGTGTGCATAAAATTTTTGTATGTAATCTCGAAAGTTCTGTGGTGCAATTTGCTGCTCACTGCACTTCCCTAGGTTTAAATCTGGAATTCCAGCCTGCTCCCCTGTTCGGGAGTAGGCTTAAGTTGTTCCAGATTTAGCCAACATCACCCACTGGACACCGTTCCAGGGCCTGCCCGGCGTCTTGCGATACGACTATCATGTGCCTTCGGAGCGTCCCCGCGCGAGCCCTAATTTTCTGCCTGGCTTCTCGTTCCGAAGTACAACAAACTCTGGGTCTAAATCCCTGCAATGAGAGATTTTTTAGCAAAAGACTCGACTTTAAAGACATTTTATTTCTTTTAAATAATTTATAATATACATATATATATTCATATACTCGTGGAACAAAAACTGCACACGGATAAAATGGAAAGAGAAGAATCTTGAGGTAAAACATATGCTCATAAAGAAACCACAATCAATGCTTACGATTAAGAAATTTAGTTAAATTTTCGATCAACTGCTTTAATTAATGGGTAACAACAGGACTGGCTAGCTTCCTTCCTCGTTACCCGGTATCAACACAGAGTAGTTCTTCCCTATGAAGCAGCTTTGTTTCAGGGTTGCCTAATTATTTTGTTTATAGCCTTTGTCTTATGTCCCGTTTTTTTCTTTCCCAGTTGTATTTGAGAAAGAAGAATTTTCTTCTGTTTCTTATCTATTTTTTGCCCACAAAAGACGCTCTTTGGCCACCTACATGTATCACGTTGGTCATCTTTTGGTTTTTTCTGGGTTTTGATTAAACTTTCAGTACTATTTTGCAGATTCTCTTGGTGTTTTCGCCTCATATCCATAATTACTTTTATGATCGGATTAATTTTTTGCAATTTCATATGCGCCCTCTCTTCTACTTTCTCATTGTATTATGAAAATGGCCAGGCTACATTTACTGCCATGTATTTCTAGATTTTCACGAGTGCTTTTATTCAAAACACCGGCCCAAGTTGGTGCTTCATGCGATATACGCGTACAGCATACACTATATCCGGTACATACTTTAATGCAGTTCTTACTTGTATCCCTGAGGAGAGCATATCGATTATAAGTATCCGTCCGTGGAATGTGACGTGAGAATGTGTACTACTTGGTGCCTTTCATAAAGGGAACGCTGATGCCGTCGCTGGGTTTCTCTTCTCCTTTACTATGCTTACTCTTCATCGTTACTCATCAGTTCCTACTCATCCCGAGGCGCCTTTAAGGGCTGGTAAGAGTTTAAAATCACTCACGACGACGAAGGGTTGGTTTCCGTCGCATCTCTGCGAGGGAATGGGTGAAAAATACCCCCAGGCGACGCTCTCGCTGCCGGCAGTGGGGTGATAATCGGGACGGAATAATTCCCAGCGCCATGGAGGCGCCACTACCATCCCCCTATCCTCCCATTTTCCCCTCTTGTCCCCTCTTCCCTTTCGCGTTGGTTGTGAGAGTATGTTCAGCTTTCCCTGGAAATCGTATTAGGTGTGCCATATTTTCACATTTGTTGCGCAATTTCCTTTCTTGGAACTTTATAAGTAAAATAAATTGCTAAGAATGGTAATCAATGAGAGTAGCTAAGAGTAAAATATTAAATTCAGTTTATCAATATTTGCTTTTTGACAGCTAAACTTCGTAATCAAAATGCATAAAGACCAATGCGGGATATTCGCACTTTCAACCTTCTGTCCCCAAAAAAAAAATTACATAATTCTATTGTTAGATTTTCGAACTGAATTGGTGACGGACGTGTATGTACAAAATAGCTAAAACATTTTATTAATGTAAACGTATTTGAATTTCTAAGTACTTTTTATTAGTTATTGATTTTCGCCGTTAAAAGCTACATACATGCCTCTTCCTCGACGCTGTTTTTTGTTTATTTACGTATCCATTTGAGCGCTTTTTCGTCGTTTTTCACTAAAAGATTTTTTTCTCGAAATTTTTAAAGAAAAGTTTTATTTTAACGCAAACTATGCTACTGACCTTGTCAGAAGTAGAAAATATGCATATGCCTGATGCTATATTCATCGCCATCATCGAATTAACACAATCCCCCCCTATCGAAAACTCTGTCCACTACCTAAAAGACGAGCACTGGTCTCAAATTAAAATTATTTACAATGAAATTTATTTCTTAAAACACTAGATACCATTACAAACGATAAAATTTCTCCCCTAAAAAAGATTCTTAATAGCTATGCAACACTATATAAATTAAATTATTATCTCTTATAAGATCGAGAACTTAAAATAAATTAAACACAATTGATTAACCCTGATACAAAAGGTAATACAAATAAAGTATACTTTTACAAAATTAAATATTTCAAAATATTTTCAAAATACCCTCACGTTACTTATTTACTCTCACTAAAAATTAATTTTAATTCTATGTACTAAAAACATAAATATTGTGAGATGAATAACACCTAGTCGATTTAAGTCTACCTTTATATCCAGCTGCCTTGATTAGGCCTATTCATTTCTATTCCAGCATATAGACTACTACGTAAGATCCTCTAAGTAAGAATATGCCCTCTAATAGGCCTACCTCTTCTTCTTTTTTCCATGCCAGAATATTGTTGGGTATCCCTCTACCTTACATCCGGAATTTTTTTTCAGTATATTTTATACCTTGTCATGATTTCACCTCTGATTCTCCCGTCTATTTTTCTTGTTTCGTACCGTGTATGCATTATTTTTGCTTACCAACCCTATATCTGCTCCATAATTCTCTTCTCAAAATTCATAGAGAGGCATGTTTACTACGATCAATGTCTCTATTTCATAATTCAAAATGATACCGATCAGAGTTTTAGATAATTTAAACTTTGTTCTGGGAGTGTAAAGATTTGATTTGAATTTTAGCCCCTATCATTAGCCGAAATACTGTTCATTATTTTACAGCTCAGTTTTTTCTCTTGGTTCAGAGTAACACCTAAATATTTGAATGCTGAGACTGTTGAGATATTGATGATAAATTCAAATAGCCTTTCGCAATACACACGAGTAAGCGTAAATATCTATGCAATGCATTCCTGAAGTCAAATATTGCATTGGCATCAGGTTGGTGTAGTCTCATTACACGGGTCCAAGGTTAGTAGACCCATTACAAGGGTCGGAGTTCAATTCCCCACTAAGGCTGAGGTTATACATCTATATACCAATCCTTATATGCAATGTGCTGTGTAATGGGCACTTTGAGTTCAATACTCCGACCGTGCATTAAACCGTGGGTTCCTTCGCGCTTTTGGTTAAGAGAATTTTAATGCCGATGCCTGGTTTCTCTCCTCCTTTCCACAGCTCCTTTAAAGATTCCTACACATTTACAAATACTCACCTACCCTAATTGGAGTGAACGACTTCAGCTTTAGCTGTCGGTTGTCTCTCCAATATGACAAAAACTCGAGGATTTTTTTTACGCATGTGAGACGGTACACCTTTACTTCATTAGTCGAAATGGAAATACAGTTTTAGATGTGTGAATCGGTGCTTGAGGATATAGTTGGTCAGCATATGAGGTCACATTGCACCCGCACTCTGAGACTATTTCTTTCTGCGTTTCTCGGCTCTAATTGTATTTTGCCTGCATTTTGGGGCAAAACGTGTTTTATGTGTTAATGAAAAATGCCCAGGATGAGAATAAGATTGTTGGGAAACGGACACTGGTAAAATATTCTAAAGAATAAATTGGTAAATAATCCTCAATCTTGTTGAACTAAAATTAATTAATCGTAGATTTTTAATTTCATTGAAAGTATATTAGTTGTCGTTCTTACTTTAATTAAGGTTCGATATTTTATTTTTTTAACCTGCGGCTCGCGTCCGTTGCTGTATACACCAATTAGGAAAATTAATCTGTGGGAATACTGCGCGAACTTTTCAATACAATGCCTCTAGCTCAAATCACGATGCGTTCCTCCAGTACTTTGGTGTCCATTTGTGCTCCGTATCTTCCAGTCAGTGGCCACATAGATTTTTATTGGCAATAAATAATTGGTCACGGCTAACGATATAAAAGTTTGTCCTCCAATGGCCTCCTATTCAAACTCACTCGTACTGACAGTAATTCTTTATCCTATATTTTGTTTTGACCATAATGGTCGGTAAAGAAATATTTCCATGAAAAATACAATTGGTACGCTAAAATCTTGTAAGCAATTGTGTTTAGTAAATTAACGGAACTAATGGAATTTTTCTTTTAAGTAATTTATTTGGAAAATCTGTTATTTTTTCCGCAAGAAATTAATGTCAAATCGGGCTTGACACCATGAGAATCATAACTTTAAAAAATACCATTTGGGTTTCACGATAATAAAATGCTTGATTTTCCATCCCACTTATGCCCACTGCACGATACTACTCCTGCATTGCAACTTCAAATAGTGCTAAAGGGAGTGGATCTCCTGGCTGGGGAATATATCACCTGACCGCCTCGTGATAGAATATTTACACAATATTACAAGCGGAGAGGATATATATTCGGCGAGTTCTTACGATGCTCAACTGCTCCTGATGATGTTTTAAGTTTCCCTAAGATATTGAGAAAAATATTCAGGTTTTGTTTATCGTAGCTGTAAACAGAGGCTTATGCTTCTCGAAATGGTAACGTAGTACTGGGCCCGAAAGGATAATTTAGTCGGAGTAGCCAACTTATTCTTTACGCCCCATGATCTGAAGAGAAACTGAGTGAAGGGTTTTTCTCTAAAAGGAATTTTCTAATCCATGACAACACTTGAGGAACCTGGACACAGTTTAGCAGGGAAAGCTTACTTAACTTATTGTATTGGTTACGATATTACGTTTTTATTTTTGTGGTTGCCAAACAATTCCTGGTGAAATAGGATGTCTGGCATATTCTTATTATCATCAAGCATAAGAAGATATATTTTATCGCCAGCAATCCGTTCATCGCTCCAAAATGTCCAAAAAACGTGATAAATATTCTTCTAATTTTCATAGTGTACTAAATCAATATTTTAAATCTGCATATAAGTCGTTACGTTGGTCAATGTGCGTAGTTGGCATCTCCAGGGGGCACGGTGTTAACGGTAGCAATGGAGTGAATGTAAAACGCTAATGTAAAAACGTATATTGCCCTCCTGGTCGTGTACATGTATAACAGCAGAAGTATAAGAGTAAATACTCCAAAAGAGCTCCGGTAGGAAAGAGTCAAGCGTCACAACTTCCCTTGACTCATACAACGGAGGGGATAGCCACGATACGAATTGGCAACAGAAACATTGACGAGAGGAAACTCAGAAAATTACGAAAACAATATTGGAATAGAAACCTGGAGTATCAGGATGCCCTCTGAGCAGGGAAACTAGAGCTTGTAATTAGAATAGAGAAGTAAATTATAAATAAGTTGGGTTAGAGAGACGGGAGAACAATGGGAATTACTGTAGAGATGGTCACAGAGTAGGGTATAATGGTGAGAAAAAATGTCAGGGGGTAGCTGTGGTTGGGAAGAAAAACAGCCTAAATGAATTGCCTAAAACACCAAGCCATAAACACAGAATTACAAGAAAGGATGTAAAGGAGGTGGGAAACAGAGTTTAATGAGTCGTGGTAAAAGACAGAGAGGAAATAAAATAAAAGAAGAGGTAGACGAATTAACTGAAAAAGTCGAGGGAAGGTAGCACGTAAGAGTAATGGGAGGGACAAAACTGGGGTAGGAAAAAGTATGGGTTGAGTGTTGGTAATGATCGCGAGGAACAGTGAAACCGTGGAGTTCACAAAGAGGCATAATACAGTGGGCACCAATGCATGATAGAAGATCTTCACCCATCCAGTTTTACTCGTAAACTTTCGGGAGGTAAAGAAAGTATCACTTAAATTATATGAATGCCATGTTACGATGAAATGACATAAAATTTACCAACCTTTCCGAGTGTCGATGCTAACACAAAAAATTGTTTACCAGTGATGAAATGTGAGTTTAAATTCAAAATATTAAGATGGTGAGGGGAATGACAGAATCTCTAATTGGAGAAAAATAGAGAGAACACCACTATTAGCTTGCAGACAGATGAACAAAGATTAGAAATGGAGGGCAGTTAGTAAAGCGTGGAAAAATAGTTGATAATAACGAGTAGAAAAGCATGAAGAGCAATAGGGGCTGTGTAAACTAGAACGATTAAGAATCCACTGATGACGCCAGAAATAAAAAGAAGATTGAAGAAAGAAGGCAGAGAGTAAGTATGGCATAAAAATGCGGATCTTTCAAGTAAGAGGGCTTACGGATTGAATAATGAATCTAGAACGCATGGGGAAAAGTACTTGATCAAGGAAAAATGGGAAGAAATATGGAGGGTCAAGGTGGAAGGAGAAAAGGTTGTTGAAATCTTGCTTAGGGCAAGATAAAAAAAATTATTTGGTGGCGGAAGTATGACAGAATTATGCGGAAAAAAGTAAATGTATTTTGTAATGTGTTAATGTAATGTTTTAATGTATCAATGGTGGCTCTATAAAGGTTATGAAGTGCGTAGCATGCAAGAACTCGTGATATTTGGTTATTTCATTCGTTGATTGCCATAGATATAAGTTTAACTGAGAGCGTGTGGGAGGGTTGCAGTTACTAAGGTTGTAAAATTGAAGTCCTTATGTCATATAAACCCCGAAGTAGGCTACCCCCACAAGAATCCTCATGACGCTTATCTATTTCCTTATTTTACGCACCAGGAATGCCTAAAACAAGGCATCGCACATTTTTGCTCGGAGACACTTGCTAGATTGCAGGTGAACATTTTCTCAGAATTAACGGCGCAACGCGGTGGAGCCTGGAAATACAGCCTTCACCGTCAACGTAGGAAAGAAGCCTTCTCACAAAAATTCATGTTTATACGCTGGAGAGGTAGGCGATCGACGCCGTAAACTTCCTCTTCCTTCTAGACAAATAGGGCTGATAAACGAGCCAGCATGGAATGATCGGAAATTTTACTGAGAGAAGAAGGACATTTTTTATTGTTTCTAACATTGCACCAAATAGCCCCTGTTCCCCATTCCACTAATAAGTGAGGGAGGATTTAACATATTTATTATTCGATAATCTTAATGACGCGCTTAAGCTACTAATAAAAACTGCTCAACTGTGCTATTTCTGAAATTATGCTGGTGGTCCAATAGTCGTCTAATAACTCGCAGAAGAGCAGATGTGGAAACTTGGCCAACTATAGGTTCTCTGAACTGCGTCAAAGCCCTTGAAATTATTTTTTTAAGCTGTTTATGCCCAACAACTTTTCTTACCATCAGCCCTTGCGGATCCCAGGTAATTGGACCTGACAACTAGAAAATATCTTGGATTAGCCGTAAATGGATAGAAGACGAGAAAAGTTGGAAAAATACTCATAAAAACTGTGTAGTAAGAGAATTAGGCTGTAATTGCGAGGAATAAAAAGGGATTTTGGGATACTACGAATTGCGATACGTAAAGCTGCATGATAAAAAAATCTATGATGATCCAAAGACGGTTAGGAACATAAAATAACACCAATGCGTAAAGCGCTCAACTACTGAAAAAATACAAAATAACTGGAGAAAACTAGGAAGATATAGAATAACGCCAATCTCGGGAGTCCTCGCATTACTCAATCAAAGATCTACTGCGCTCTGTACTGGGTATTGAAATACATCCTGGCGGACTCCCATTGCCAAGATATATTAATCTCATAGATATCATTAATTTGAGATATTTCTTTCCTAATAGAAACATATTGCTGAGACATTTTCATTTTAATATTAGGTATTTATTAGTAACAAAAAATGTTATAACCTTGGAAATTAAAACGATGATGTTCAAGAATATTACAAAGTAATGGCTAAATAAACTTTTTGAGGTGATTTATTGATATAACAATGTGTTGACGTTTACCATTTATTGAAACAATTAAATATTTACCTGAATAAGCTAAGTATTAGTTGTATCAATAAAACGTATTAAAAATTCAAATAATTAAGCAGCTTAGAACTCACGGAATCATTCTGATAAATCTGAGTAATTACGTAGCTTTAGCTGTAAGATTAATGCGGATTGACTGTGAGTATATCAATAAATCGAATGACGAATGTGAAACTAGACTCCATTGCGAACTAATCACGGAAAAAATGTGCACTGCCACAAAGAGTGATATTTCCTAAAAAGCTTTCCTCATCGTCATCGGTCAACAATCCTAGGATTGGTTTGACGCAGCCCTCCACTCGATTCTTCTATCGGCCAACCTCTTTATAATAACGTAATTCTTTTCTTTTACATCATTCACATCTCCATACATCTCATACGAGGCCTGCCCGTTCACTTTTCCCTTGATGATTGTGTTCATCAGGTCATCGTGTCTTAAGATATGGCCGATTAAGTTGTCCAGTCTTCTTTTTAGGGTTTTCAGTAGACATCTCTTTTCTTCCATTCTTCTAAAGACTTCGTCGTTTGTCACTTGGTATATTCATTTTATCTTCATTATTCTTCGGTAGCACCACTTTTCAAACGCCTCCAGCCTTGACTTCTCTGCTACTGTTATCGTCCATGCTTCGCTGCCATATAGTAAAATGCTCCAGATGTATGTCCTAATGAAATGTTTTCTCACTTCCACTCCTGTATTTTTAGCTCTAAGCAGGGTTTTCTTTTGGTAAAATATTCTTTTCGCCTGGGCAATTCTAATGGCAAATTCTCTTTTACTTTGTCCATCTTTGGTTACTCGGCTTCCCAGGTAACATAACTCTTCCATCTCCTCGATTTTTTGTTTTCCTAGTTTAGCATATGTCCTGGCTTCTTTTCTCTTACTGCATACCCATACGTTAGTATTTTTTTATTCATCTTCAGGTGATATCTGTCCAGTATCCTTTCGATATTTCCTAGTGTCTTTTTTAAATCTCCTTCAGTTTCTGCCATAACTGATATGTCGTCGGCGAATCGCAGTATGCTGTATTTCTCCGCCTGGATATTCACTCCTGGAGATTTTTCTATGACTTCTTGGATGGCTTTCTCGATGTAGACATTGAATAATGCAGGAGACGGTGCACAGCCTCTTCTCACTCCCTTCTTTATGCTTGCTTCTGTACTGCTTTGACCTGATTTGGTTACGGTCGCCTGTTTTTATACAAGCTGAAGAAAGCTCTTCGGTCATTGTGTGATACTCCACTTTATTTCAGATTATTCAGCATCAAGTCCCAATCCACATTGTCAAACGTCTTCTCCAAATCTACAAATACAACAAACGTCGGTAGATTCTTCTCTACGCTATTCTATAAAAGTAGTTTGAGTGACAAAATCGCTTCTCTTGTGCCCTTGTTTTTTCTGAGCCCATATTGGTCCTTATTCGGGGATTCCTTAGCTTTTCATCATATTATTCTACAAATGATCTTATCAATATCTTCGAGGCATATGTGGTATAAACATTTGTTCAAAAAATTAAGTCTAAAATAACTTAAAAATATTGGTGATAACACTATTGGAAAAGTGAACAGGAAGAATGGAAAAGGCTGGCCTCATATAAGGTATATGGAGCAAGTTATGAAGGATGTAAAAGAGAGGAACTACGTCAATATGAAGAGGTTGGCCGATAGAAGAATCGAGTGGAGGGCTGCGTCAAACCAATCCTAGTGTTGTTGACCGATGATGATGATGTACACTAATTGCTGTACTAGTTACGTACATGAATTCGTTTAGGATTTTCAGACATATCCCATATAAAATGTAGACCTAGGTATAATCAAATTAAAATCCAGTATGATTTCCAACTGCATTCATAACATGCAGCAAACTCGTTCGCGTTGCTGTGTATTTGTATTCACTCGTTACATTAAATAATTATGCTATACATGGATCTGGTTATATCGTAAATTCGGTACTTTAATGGATAACAATTAAAGAATTATTAATTTTCACAGTCATTTTAACGTTTGTTCATTGTATTTCTGTTTGACATGCTCTAATTTCAATTTCAAATTGTTGCTGTAGATGGCTAATAGCATAGCTAATGATGCCATTAACTAATGTTTATACCGCTCAGTTACCTATTTGGGACATTAAAATGATTATTAATGATAAACAGTAAAATTGTTTTTGATTTAATTTTATCCCGATCAATAGATTATTACTACATTAGTATATCTACTGAATATATTTACGAATCACTTCAAAAATATCGTTTTTCCTCAAAAATGGCATTTAAATCAAAGATTTATGTCAGAGAAGGAAGAAAATATTCGTTTACAAGGTTGTTTTAGAAGGCGTTACTTTGCTTCTCCTCTTGGAATTTTGATACTGCCTTTCATCATTTTAAATGGCTAGAATTTCTACCTTTTCTTCATGACCATCCTCTTATATTTAAGAACGGAGAATAATCCTCGATACACTTTATCATGTAGTCCATTCAAATTATACTCTCCTTTGATCCTTGAGACGAATTAGAGTATGGTATCTGGTGTTGCTGCGCAAGAGAGTACTTTATATTATTCGAAGATTCTTAATTATTATAAGAATTATTGTTCAGCTATATCAGTAAAATATTAGTATTTTGTTATACAAATCTAATTATTCGTATATTATTAAACTCACATTTTTCAGATCTGACTGTAGCTAATGAAACGATATTTAGTTATGCAGCACGAAACTGTGGAAGAAGTGAGTTTTGCATCACTCTGGCAACCGGAATCGTACGTGGAAGAATTTAGCGTCATTCATTATGAAGAACCACTTCCATAAAGTTTTGCCAGAACATATTAATATGTTTACTAAAATTCACCGCTTAATGCGGGTTTAGTTGCAAAATTTTGAAATTCATCTCGCAGTTTTTTATATTCTCCACTGATATTGATTCTGGTTTCGTATTAAATCCATTATACAGTTGTGAGAAATCTTGGCTTTTACCTTTCCAGTTCTTTCTTCCCGATCTACCGCGTACAATTCATGTGCCGCGAAATCAATAAAATGATATGCCTTGAAAAAGTCTGTTGGAGAACAAATGGTTCATTCCGGTGAAAATTCAGTTGCTCTACTGAAGGAATGAATACGTTTATACGCATTTTACCGCATTCAGTGGAAATAAGATATTTTCATAACCGTCTTTTGCTCGAGCGTCGCGGAACGTCAATGGCAGTGTAGTTACGGGACCGCTATTTTCCACCCCACCGGAGCCAAGTATCCCAACCACACATGGGAATATGTACATGTTTATTTATTTACTTACGGCGTGCACTTTGGCGGAATAGTTAGCCTGGTTGATTGCTGAGTGTCGTGAATCAGACCTCACCCGACGCGGTGGATTCTCGGAAAACATAGCTTCCCTCCCCTGAAATGGCTGCAAAAGCAGAAATCGGAGCAAAGTACACCCCCGCCATTACTGCGAGGAGCGAATGCCCCTCCAGTCTGGAATCCTTTGATCTCCGGGTAAGACTGTCGTGGCGGTAACGAAAGAGGAAATTGCGGAGGCTCGTAAAATGATTTACGGCCGAGGAAAGACACGCAGACGCGTAGCATCCTGTTTTTAAGCATCTCGGCGATTTTGAAATGCAGGAGAATGAATTGTGCGCACGAGGTCGGGAGAGCTGGAAACGAAGGGATGATGTATTCATTCTACCGAGTCCGTTGTGTCCTACACTCGGCGACCGTGGCTTTTCTCATTTCCCAGACTGACAAGCGCTCTATGGTACCACGACTCTTCAGTCCAGTGTGGAGTTCCAAGTGAAACACTTTCATCATATGCTGTTCAGTACCCTAGTTTATGAATTCATGGGTAGTTTTCTTTTTAGGAATCAGCTATCAGTATCAAAATGGACACTCCCCATTTACTCTCGTCTGATTTTGAGAACCTTCATTCTTATGTGAACAAGAAGATCGAACAAAGTCACATGATATATTCCTCTTCGTAGCGTAATGTAGCTTTCACATATCCTCCATCAAATAGTTTTTCTCTGACTCTTACTCTGTTTAACACACTTGCCGATCTTTCCGCAGTTACTCGTTGTCAGGTACTTGTAGAGGAATCCGATGCCCTGGTTTCTCTCCTTAATCTATAACATTTTTCTGAACGTTTCTCCCAACCGGCCATTAAGTTCAGCCTCTAAAATTGAATACTGAAAGGATTCATGCTGCTGAGAGTTTTAAGATATGTATGTACACTCTTTGTACATACGCCCATTATTCAGAGGAGTGTTCTACTCCCCGAACTGGAGATTCACTGAGAATCCTATTTCATCCTCCACGTTGTTCAGTTGGTCTGGTTAGTTGAGGTAGAGCTCACAAATTACTAAGTCTTTATAATCGGCACCTCTACTTTTGTTTAAAAAATGTTATTCAGAAAATCATGCAGTTTGGTTTTAACTGGATGAGATCGATGGACTCGCCTCTCTTTTTACGCTACGCCTCTCACCACATTATTCTCTACGGAGAGTTTTAAGAAACAGCCCTTACCAGAGGGGTGCGTTGAGAAATATCCCATGCTATTCTTTGCCTCATTTACCTTTCATAATGCTACGTTTAAGCTGCGCATCATGTCGTGCTCTCATCTCCTTAAAAGGCGCTAAAAATTTCATTGACTCGCTTTCTTGCACTACATCTATACCATGCTACGTAAAACCTTCCCGTGGTGCTACCTTTGATTTTTTTCCCTATGTGCGCGATTTATATTTTTTACTGTGACTAGAGCGTAGCGAGTATCTTTTAAGCCTTGTCTGAATTTGATGAGCATAACGGATTAACAATATTCAATATAAGGTGCATAAATTCCTCGATTACTACAAGTTCTTTCGATGGCAACATGTAGGGCAATAATAGGCATCTATAGAGCGACAAGGTGTCCGATAATGCACCACAAGAATTCATGACAAGGGATGACTCTGGTTAAGATACGCACTGTAGAAAAGAAATGATCCTATTTTTGTTGAAAAACCGACGGTTTTTCTGTTATCAAAATCACAAATGGAACACGGAGGATTCACATGCATTCCAGTGTCCTAACTCAAAATAATACCGTGCGTAACAAACTTGGAAGTATTGTATTTCTTGGGGTTGTCTGTACCAGGTACACACTATAGACAAGAAAATAACCGTTTTGTTATGAACAACACCATCAATTTCACCGCAGCCAAATTCGTGAATGAAACACGGAGGTTTCATATGCATTCCTACCGCCTACCTCAAAATAACATCGTACGGAATACACATTGAAAATCTTGCTCATGCATTATTGATTGCATGACAAACATTCGGAGAAGTGTCTAAAAATAATTTCGTGAGTTGAAAATCTAAGGGTTCATGCAGCTAAAAAAAATAAAATAAAAATCAACCACCTATATCCTGACGATTCTTACGTAAATAATTTCGACCTTATGCCGAGCGAGGTCGATAATGCAACAACCTGTCGCCCATATGTTACGGGTTCAAATCCCGATTCGTGAGTATGGATGCTGCGACCTTCATAGAGCTTTATACAATGCGATAACGTCAGCAGAGGGAACAGCTTAACTCCTAATGCCGTTATAATTATTAAAGGAGAAAATAATGGGTTGGATTTAATGAATTATTTTCCCCTATTGCACGTTCCCCACGTCTAGGAATGACATTAAAAACTCTAACGTTCATCTATGTGTCTAATGTTATTACAGTAATGAACATACAACGATGAAATATTTTATACATTTCTAATGTTTTCAGTAAATATTTTTGTCCTTAAATTTGGGAATGAGACTTGTAATCATTCAAAGTGCAAATGACAACTTACGTATTTCATGTTTGTATCATTTCGTCAAATTAATGTTTAGTGTTGAAATTTTTGTTGTATATGTTTATAGAGTGGCATCGAAAGGTAACACGATTTAGATCTTTTATAAAATAGAATAAAATTGACCGGTAGTAGTTTCTACTACGATGCACAACATAACATCAAAAACGTATGTCTACTCTGGTTGGCTCTTTTCGATGAAAGCAACAATAGGTAAGTAAACTCCATGACTAAACTTCTACCTGACTTTGTTTTCGGTTACATTTCAAGATGGAATCCTCCTAATAAAGGCAGCATTTAGGCACCTAATTGGCATCTTCGTGAAAAAAAACAAACGGGTAGATCAACTGGGGAAAGCTCGCCTTGATCGTCTTGCAACGAGTTTGCCTTTTGTTCGAGCGCCATGCACACATTTCAATGGATGGCATCGATCGTTTGGGCGGGAAAACGTCGGTAATCATTGGTATGCTCATCCACGGGAGTTCTCTCCGACGGTCGTCTCGCGTCTTTCTCTCTCGAAATTGGGAGTACGGCTGACGTGCACGGGCTCTCTCTTGTTCCCTTCCATGCATCGAGATAGAGAGGGGAGGGGTGGACGCTTCGCTCATTCGTGGGAGCCTGAGTGGATGGGAGCGGCTCTGCGCAGCGCTCTCCGATGGAAAACGGATTCGATTGAGCTGTATTAAATTGCATATCAAGAATCGGAATCGCTTTGTGAAGGAATGAAAAGCCATGTTTCGAATTTCTTTCTCCGTGGAACAAAATCTGGGACGGCGGGTGGAGGGGCTGGGGGATAAAAGCGACGCTGCTTATATATTTCCATTTCAGAGTATGATCGTAAAAACTTTATATGGAGTTATTCTCGGCGTACTTCCAAATCTTTTATCTCCGTAAGGTCTCATAAAAAAGTTAAAGGATCCATCATCGTATGGCTCGCTGGTATTTCATTTATTGTCATCTGCAGGCGGTCGCGGTGATGGGGCCCGCCAAGTCTTTCTTCTTGGAGGGGATAGTTTTGGTATCTAGTCGAGACGAGGTTTATTGCCACAAGTGGCGGATTCATAGTGCTCTGTGACTTTGAATGTAGATGCTCACTCAGCGCTGGGTTTAGACTACCGGAAGAAGTTCTTCGCAGACCGTGTCACCGCAGGAGTTCTTGGTGAATTGCTGACGTCTTAAATGGTGGTGCGTTCACGACACCCGACTTCAAATTCCTCCTTGACAAATAGTCGTGAAGATACTAAGCTTCATATTTTCGAGCGAGTACATTCTTTTTTAACAAAATTAACAACTCTAAAAATTCTCATGTGTTGGTTGACTAGTCCTCCCGAAGTTTTTTATCACAATTAAGGGAGGAGAGCGGCAACTAAAGTCCTTTGCAGTATTTGCAATTGATGGGTATTTCGGAAGAAGAAAGCTTTTAGCTAGTGGAAGTAGGGTGAATAGAAACCTAGAATCAGTATTAGCATTCTCTGGCATATAGACGAAAGCGGTCTACGGTTTGACGTCTCACCAAGCGGACGGAGAATGGAACACGAAGCGCCCTACACACAGCATTCAAGAAGAGACCGGTATACTTACTGCTTAAAAAACTACCTTTGACGGGTTTAGAACTCGGGCCTTCAGCATTGAAACCCGGTAATCTATGCATCATACTTATCCAATCCCATGTGTCCAAGGGATCGCATCATTTCTACTAATCACAGAATGGGTTGAATGCGTTTTAAAAGCCCTCTTCCAATTCAATGATATCAGGTGTAACCGTGTGGAAACTATGCATGGCTTAATAATGAGATTTGACATCGTTTCGCCTCGTTGTGTTATTCTAAACTACCTTCTCAGCAATGACACCTAGTGGGCCTTATTACGTGACCGAAGAATTTGAGGCAGTTGCGCCGAATTGTTGACCGCAGGCGGTCTCTGTCTGCAATTTTCAATTGGACTACAATGGAGGCGTTAGTTCCTCACTCTCTCAATGACATACGCATCATTCTTCGATAACAATATAATTCAAGCGCCTCAATCTTCTTGCGCATGGCGGTTGTGATCGTCCATGTCTTCGATCCTTAGGTCATGATAGGGAAGATCATTCATTGAATTAGTATACTTTTGGATGAATTAAGGTGAGCTTCCAATTTGGCTTATTTGAAAATGTCGGGAGACCGGAATATCCAAATGCCAAATTAAAGCGTCGAAAACAATATCTCCTGGAGATATCATTTACCATACTCTAATTTGGCATTTGGACATTCCGGTCTTTCGACATTTTAGTATGCGTTTGGTTATCATGCTGATTCCTTTGTTCTTCCACAGTTAATGCAGATTTTTAGCTACAATTTCAATAATTCATGTCATATAGGGATAAAGAAAAGAGAAAGAAAGTAGGGGAGTTATTGGCGGCGGGAAGTGAAGAAGGGGCCCTTGGGAGCAGGGGAAGTGCAAGTTGCCACGTCACCGCGACATCTTGGTAAGGAAAGGGAGAGGAGGAGATGAGAAGGATCCATTGCAGGTCCGAGGTGGGAGTGGGAGGCGTACACGATGTCGTTGATCAACTGGGCATTTTTTTTGCCCTCTTCCAATTCTGAGAGACAGTTACGTGTTACATGTATCTTAATCCTCCGTTGTTTTTCAAACTTCTTCCTGGTTTCTTCCTTTCATTCTTTCTCTTTCCCTCTCCATGTAATGATTTCATGACCCATTGCATGTATACGGCACAGGACCATTAAGACAATAACCTCGAAGACTAGGTGTCGAAACCTCGGTTGATTTTCTCATACGTGTTATTGTTTGTACTCCGTGAGGTTTTTATTCTTTGTGACGGAGAAACAGTTATATCAATACTCCAAATGGCCTATTCAAAAAAATTCTCTCTTTCTCTCTCAATCTCAAGTTTGTTTGATAGGTGGGGGTAGAGCTCACCCCGTACTAAGTGTGTACGTACTGAGCGAAATTCACTCATTCAGGACGGGGACAGCTCCTTTCCCTGGGCTACCTGCGATTTCTGACGCGACTGCGAAAGTTCTGACTCATAAAATATAGACTCGTGAGGATTTTATGTGAGGGTGTAAGCTTCTGCCCAGGTTTTGAACCAGGAACCCTCTGGTCTGTAGTCCAGCACTGTATCCATTTGGCCACCACGCCCGAATATACTTATTTTCTCATTCATACAAACATGCGTAAGATAAAATGTTCCTGTATTCGATAGAGGACATTGAAATATACCTCTAGTCCACATTCTAGTTGAAAATATTGAAAATCATTATTCGCTCTCTCCTCTCTGTATTTAAAATATTTTTTCATTTTTTCCTCATCTGAATGCCAAAATCCACTCCAAAGAGGGACGACTTAGTTGGAATTTAAATTGAAGGGGGAACCCATGAGTTTGGTAACACGATAAAGTTCTAGAAATTGATAAAACTGCCAGCGCATGGGCCCGCAGGCACATGGCAAAAACACAGTCCTTTAAACGGAGAAAAGCATTTCTGCGTAAAACAAACGATGAAAAATCAATGGAAATGACTGCTCTATATGTTTCCTCATTTGAAATATTTAATCGGTTAAATGTATCTCAACATATTGGTGCGATAAACAATACCAGTATAAAATTCACTTCGATAATGCTGAATTATGAGCGAGACAGATCATACGAAGTGGTGCCACATTATGTTTTACAAAACCACGAAAAGCATTTAATGATTATTTTTATGGTGAGTTTTCAAGAAAACTTTAGCATCATTAAATTGGTTTATTCTATCTTCGTAGCATATCAATGAAAAGAGAAAAATGTTATGATATGCATTAGATGACAAAAATGGAAAGCTTAAATTAGTAATTATTATTGTCCTAGGTTGCAAAAGAAAGTTTTTATTTGCACTTAATCTATTCATCTGGGTGTAAATAATTTAAATCTCTCTGTTTTAATGCATAAAAGAAAATGCATGAATGATATCACCGTTTCATGCTTTTAGACCATACCGTGCTTCTCACTGCTGCCTTTCAAAGATGTTAAATGGAATATTTCCGTATTAAACTGTTTAACAATTCAGCCAACAGTAATCCAAAAAAATCGGCTTAGATTGTGTAAGAAGAAGCCTTTTCTTAATTCAGATTTCATTCCTTGATGCAGTATTTGAATGTAGTTAGGAAGCAAATATTTTAGAATATAAAAATGTCCTTTGAGTTAATATTAAAATTACTAATGTCATCACTTCACGTCTGAAAAATGTTATGGCTTGCAAAGACTATAACTTTCTGCAGTAAAGTAATATTAATAGCATCGTGGGCTGTAGTGTTATGGAATGTTATTTTTCAGGTTCTTTTACAGCAGAATATACTGCTTGACTACATTATATTTGTTTATGCAATTTAATATTTATCCGTTAGGATGGGTTTTGGAGGAATAAACCTTGTCTAGTTTAAGTTACCTCCTTATCCTTATAATCTCCCCTTTGTGCACTGTTGTTTAGAAAAGAATACTCTTCTTCTTATCATTTCCTCCATAATTCCATTCTCTCCACTCTCCCTTACCCACTTTCCTACCTCTATTCCTTCTCTATCGACTTTCAGACTTCCATTGCTCCTAATCTCCGGTTCCAAACATCTATTCTGTTTAATCTTAATTTCTTCCAGCTCCTCCATTTCTCCTCCAAAAGTCTGGATAACTTTGTCGTTCGTCTTCCTTTCGGTCCATCGCACTTTCTCCACTCTCCTCCGAACTCACTTTTTAAAACAACCAATGTTTTTTCTACCTCTTTCCCCTGGTTCCAGATCTGGGAGCTATAATCACCACGCTCCTCATAAGTCTCTTCACTTACTTTTTCTTGGCATATTTCTATGCTCTGCATCCCACCGTTAATTTTTCCTTGTGATGGCAGTAATGGAAGTAGTAGGTATTATGGTTTTAAATACCCATAAATGCTAATGTTATATCACGCCGTCTTACTGAACTAAGTACCATGCCTCATCTGGTATAAATTCCAGAGGTGAGATTCGAACCCGTGGCCTTATATTTATTCCTATTAGTCTGGTACTGACCTAGCCGACTCTTGTTTAATTCATATTTTGCTAAAATAATTGCTCCCGCTTTGTCTTTGTACTACATTTGTCTTCGTTTAATTTGCAGCCCTATGAACCAAATCAAAATATTCTCTTCTACAGCACTGTGATTTTATATTTTCTTATCATTCTTCGCAGAGAATAAAATCACTCTCTCTTCTCATGATTGAATATCACCCTCAGTAAAACTAAAAAAATGTAATAGTGAGTATGTAACTATACAATGATTCTTATTGGACAGGCTTGATATCCCTCAACCCTACTGACTTAGTGCATTTTATTCCTTTCTTTCTTTCACTTATTATCTAGTTTCAATCTCCTCCAATGCCTCTTTCCATATTTTTCAACATAAGTGTTAATAAACCCTCTCATTATCGAGTTCTTTTAAATATATATGGTGGATATAAGTTGAAATGACTCGTGTCTACTCTTTATGCACGTTTGATGGTGGTGTTCGAGGGACCTTATGTCCTTTAAGAAATGTTTCCCATGTACTATCCCGCGTACAATTCATCCTTTCTATGTCTGTTTCATTACCAATAATGTCAAAGATTACAATATCATGTGTCGAATATCGCTTACGTAACGTTAATGAGAACCCAGTTTTAGCAAATTGAATTCCTCCTGGAATTGTTCCAACCGGTCTTCATAGAAAATATAATTAAACATCGGAATTTTTTCCGAAGATAAAATATTGCGCAGATGCACTTATAAATACTTATAACTCGAATCTACTTGCTTTCTTCCACGTATTAGTTATTCCTTACCAAATTACCGTTAAAATATTCCGACTTTTTCTCTTTGGCTAAAATACAAGTGTTAAGTGGGTAGGCATAATAAATACAAAGCAAAACAGACAGGTGACAGAAACATAGAAACACGAAAAGGAGACTGAGAAAAGTTTGGACGTTCGTTGGAAAAAGCGGACATGCCGCCTTTTTCAACAGAAGGGGTTGATGGAACCTCTTCTGTTGAAACAGGCGGCATGTCCGCGGAAACGTCCAAACTGTTGTGAGTGTCTCCTTTTCGTGTTTCATTTAATATTACATTCATTAATTTTAACACTTACAGCCCTTTACATGTATTATCTAAGTCCATAACATTACGAGAAATACTGAGTGAACCCTAAATTACATTCCACCATTGCTCTCATTTACACAAAGGAAAACTCGCTATCACAAATTTTCATCATTTATTCTTTAATTTTCTCCATAGCAGTTGCTGCATGTAATACTAAGTTAATTGCTAACATAATTTGAAACGATTTCTCTTTTTCCGCATCGATGTTTTTGTAAAGGTTTTGCTAATTTTTCAGACCAAACTTCATAAGTTATTCCAATACGCATGAAATTTTACGCCTTCCATTTTATTCATATTTTCAGCCTTCTTGACGGAACATTACCTAATTCTGCCCTTCTGGTTTCACGTCTACTAAAGCTTTCTCGGTCTTGCAAAATAATACTCCTGGATCCAGAATATCTTATCAATTTCCAATTAATTTTACGCATATGCATGTTTCAGGTGCTCTTTTCATAGTTTTGCCACAGAGTTTCATCATCATTCCCGAAGGGAAGGCTTCACTAATGATTTCACTGTTTTTTAATTAAATGAGATCCAATTCCCCTTTTTGATACCGTATCGGAATAGTTATCTCTATTAGTTATTATTGCATGGGAATCTGCTGCTAACTGATTACTTTTTTTCTTCCTTAATCACAGCATTGCGTTTCACATCTCTCTGTATCTTCTCCATTTTGTGGCGTGGCTCATTTACAGGTCGTTCCGTTTCCTCACTGTCATCTACTTACTCTTCTTCACTTTCTTAGTTTATCCTTTTTCGATTGGCTAATGTCTGCATTGACTCCAATAAGTCTACAAATTGATGGCGCAGGTCATTAATTTATTACTTTTGTAAACTAATCCCTAAACTCGTAAACTAAATTTGTAACTCATTATCTTAGTCATTCTTCTCTAAGTATACCTTCATTTGTGGCAGTGCCATTAATTTTTTTAAAAAATATTTTTAACTTAATTAAAAGTCTTGACCGTTTTTAAGACAACCATTTCTACATTTCTGCATCGCAATATATGCTCCATTCTTTTCCATCCCCACCTTCAACACTAATCAGATTCTCTTCCACAAATAGTGTTAGGTGTTTCCTTATTTCAACCGTCTCCAATAGTTTTCAAGTTATTTGTTCACTCACTCGAATTATTTTTTGCATGTGGACACACGTGGGCCTACTGTTTTGCTTGCAGATTTGTTGGAATCTTCAATGATCACATCTCGTAGTATACTATTACTTGATGTTTTTATATACGCGACATTCGTCTATAATTCCATCGGTTTGTTACTAAACTCCCTGGTTCTTGTCTCCTCCAATGTTTAATACTCTAAAATAACTTACCTGTGTCTGTTACCATCGTCGATATAACTTCAGAGAAATGTATCATGAGTAGTCCACCTCAAAGTGTTTTATTTAACAATGTATCTTTCATGCCCTCAGCATAGTAGTGTGCGAATGACCATGGCCGTCGACGCACCTTAAACCTAACTCTACTACTACTAGCGTAGTAGTAACATTTCGCCTCGTAAATATTAAACTATATGACCTCGTCATGATTTTCTTACGAGCTATCTTTATTATGATTACAAGTTTGAAGAAGAAAATTGAAATTTAAAAAAGAAATTGTGGTAGCTATAAGTTTTTTAAAACTTCTTTGCTCTTGTTTTTATTAATTAAGCATGAAATTTATTTCCAAACCAGAAAACATTCTAAATTTGTGATTGTAGCTTATTCTTTAAAATAACAGTTAAGGAAAATATCAAAAATGTGTCTATTGAGGGTGAGAGAAATGAAACATCGAGAGAAGTTAAGAGAGCAAGCGGGGAAAATGTGAAGGATATGTGTTATGATAGTGAGAGGAAAGGGAGGTTTGAGAGAACTGAGAGAAGAGTAAGTGCATGTGTGGACATGCACTTACTCTTGCATGTGTCTTATATCAAAATGCTTGAAATCTATTGTATTCTTTTTCGGAGCATTCATAATCTTCTGGCGGAAATTATATTACGCTCCATTTTTATTTAAAATTATTTCTGTGTCCATTTTTATTTTTCATGAGCTTACAAACCCCGCTCCATCCAAATCTTATTCCCTTTTTAACACCGGTCCTGAAATGAAAGAATCGATTTAATATTGTTTTCTTAATATTCTTTCTTCTCAAATTGCTGACAAATAATAAAAGTTTATCAAATTTTCTTTGGTCTCTTGACACATATTGAATACCGTGTCTTATTTCCTATATGTAATGAATAAGTTCTTAATGTTTCTAGAATTAAATTTCTCTTTTCATTTGCAGGCTCCTTTAATAGCTCTTCGAGGATGAATTGCCAAATGTTAGAAATTAGATTCGTTTACCTACCTTCTCCAGTAATTCGCGCACTGTGCTGTACGGAATGGTGCACCATAAACTTCTGGTGAGTGATCTTTTAATTTAATCTTTTGCGTATTCTTCAAGTGCGACGCCGTTTTTGGTGGCTGGTATGGCATTAAGTAAGCTTGAACAATAGTGGTATACATATTTTAATTATGTCTTTGTTGCTGATTTGCCCTCTTAAGTGTACTCTGACCACTATAATTCGTGCCATGCAGTGCTTGCATTTGTCTTCTGATTCTTTTTTATCAATTTTAAAAGCGTCTTGAAAATTTTCCTATGTGAATTTCCTATGAATTATGAGGCAGAAAGCACAATGAATGCCGGTTATTGATAAGCTCACTAAGGCATTGGGTGCCGTTCTCATTCTGTATCAGAGGAGTTACGGATAGAAACAATATCTTCCTAATTTAAACATTTGGCTCATATCATTCCTACTCTCAATAAGATGACAATACAAAAATATAACTTTGGTGCCTACATACATTCACTACCATGGTGTTAGATTGCTTTCTTATTTTCATATTATGAGATAAAGATTTATTATTTTCATGTTATGAGATGATCATTGGTCAACAATCCTAGGATTGGTTTGACGCAGCTTTCCACCCGATAGAAGAATCGAGTGTAAAGCTGCGTCAAACCAATCCTAGGATTGTTGACCAATGATGATGATGATGATGATGATGATGATGAGATAAAGGGCATGGAAGTATTCTTCTCAGTCGTATATAAGTCCCTAAAAGCGTAAAAAAAGAGTCAGAAAGATAATATACTATTTCATTTTATATCAGTTTATTTATTCATGTTTAATCAAGGACATTTTTCCCTGAGATACTTCAATGCTCTTCTCTACCGAACAACTCACAATATTTATAGACGCAAGAGCTCAACTAATATCGTTTAATCAAAGAAATTTCCATAAATGCTGATTAAGATTAGTGAAAGAAATTATATGGAAAGGAGCGTTTTATAAGTGTTTTGTGTATGAATGTCAGCGTTTTTAAAGCATAATTATATCACTCACTCCTTATTGGGGCCCACACCTCGCAATTTAAAAATCTGTTTTAGACGCATAATCAAATTCCACTACGAGTGTAGAGACAAATACTAATAATGCCCCCATTTTGAAAGCCATTTGATGGTGATCATTTTTTTCAATGAAAACGATTTTCAACACTGAAAAAATTTTGCCTACACACCCTCGGCAGACTTCTGGATGTTAGAGTGCTGATATGTGCTCCACCTCATCTTTGCGTTCAAACTGTGGTATTCAGCGGATCCCCTAAGGAATATCTTACGTGGCAAAGGTTGAATGGATGTTTCCTGCCCATTAATCAATTACAAACTCGACAGGAATTCATATTTTGGAGAGCGATGCATCTTTAACTATGTTCTTTGTCCATCAATTTTAAAGGGAGGAGGTTTGACTACAATTTCCGGTTCCCCTGTTCCCCTTTCGGGAGAGAATTCGTTTCCTCGGAAGGGTGCCCTTCAAAACTGCCTCGTATAATAAAGGGAGAGAGCGAGGGGGAGAGGAGGTGAGGAGAGAGGTATTCCCTCTCCCCCGGACTACGTACCACTCTCCCGGTCGGCCTCTTTTCTCAAATAGCGCGCTCAAACCTTCTCCATTCTCTCCTTCTCTCTCTCCGTATACGAGTCTCGAGTGCTTGCAGCCGTTGCTGGCGCTTGCAGAGGAGAGGGCGCTCATTAGTTCTCTTGTGCCCTCCTGAGCCGTCGTCGACCCCCTTTCTATTCCGTGACTCCGATCACGGACGGCGGAAGCGGGTGACATGCCTCGTCTCACGACTAATTAATGATTCGGGATTTGACGTTGTGCACTTGTAATGCCACAAACAGAGCGGATGGAATTCTGTCGCAGGACGAGCAAATGTTTTCTCGTAAATAATTTCCAGGCCACTGTGGTCCTGCGCCAACGCCAAAGCTATGATGATACATCATGATTGTTTGGTATGACTCCATCACACACCTTTACGGTGGCTTGCGGGGAATTATTTATATGTAACAATTTACCAGACAAAAGGATACTGGTTCCGTCGCTAGCTTGGGCCTGGAAGTTTATTTAAAAATTATTTTGTGAGAATTTTTTCCCTTTCCGTTGCCAGTGATGAAAACTACACTCAGTTATGTATTTCTTATGGAATGTAGCGTCAAGGTAGCTAGTACGTAGACATTTGTAGAAGTCAGTTATCAGGTGTTCTAACGACTTAGATTGTGCTTACCATCTAACGTAAAATTTATCCTAAAGAATGTAAACTCTGGAGTTGCGGGTTGCCAGGCCGGCGATTTACCAAATTTACTACCACGGTACACTGATTCTTTAGTTTCTATGCTCTATTAGAACTCGGTTTTGAAGCAAATGAATGAGTCGTCGTAGTAAATGAGGTTTTTCCTTCCTTCAAGTTCATATTATTTTTTATTACCTTTGCATGAAATTCTTGCTTTCGGTAGCCCGTTCATGTCCTAGAGTGTGAGCCCTATTAGGAGTCTTTGGAAAAGCCAAGAAGAAGAATTTTTATCTTCAAGATGACCGAGATTCGTAACGATATTTATGCTGAAAATGAGCTGAAAATATTCTGAGTGCCTGCTTATGTCTAAAATATCGTTAAAGAATAAAATTGTTATGGGAATGAACGCAATTACTTCCTCTGTTTCGAGAGAGTAGAAAGGTCCCAAGCCAGGCCAGCTTAAGTCAAGGATTACACACACGAGTTAACAAACACTTCCATGGATGTTAGGAACGACCTCGCGTTAAGACCTCGGGATCGTACCTCTGAAAATAGTTTTTAGTCTGGAGTGTTCACTGTTCATGTGCCCTTACTCCGTTTGCACTCTCTCGCCCAAAAAGTAATTCTCAACGTCAATGACATAATTAATAGAATTTTTGAGTTTTCAAAGGCAACTGTAAATTAAGTCACTCAAATCAGGATTATATCTACATTAGGCTCTTCTTTCAAGCTTCGAAAGATAAATGGTTTTCAGGATGAGAGGAAATCAAGATTTTTGACTGGAACAAAATGACGTTTAAAATAATAATCAAGGGACGTTTTTTCACAGAGTATACATTTTTACACACTCTCCTGAGAATAATTTTCTGATTTTTTAGGTCTCTCAGTCAAGGGGTCACTATTTGCACTTAATTTTTGGGAACTTGTAAATGTTTTAATGTCATGCTTTATCGTATCCATAATTGGTAATTTATTTTTTACAAATTATTTCACACCCTCTTCGATGACCTTTCGTTTGGTCTACCTCGATTTAAGACTATGTCTTCCAACTCGTCAATTTTGTATGTAATTGTCAAATGTAGTCCTCAGATATTCACATGTTGTCTTGAACATAATTTTGGTGGCAAAGAGCATGATTCGGTAAATTCCTTAGAAATACATGTAATATCACTAAAGATGAAGATACGTTGCAGTAAATTGATTATTCCCTCACTCTTCTGTGCTCACGTATTTTTAAGGGTGAGATTCTTATTTTTATTTAAGTCATCCAGGTTCATTCACAGGGCATTATTTTTGTGGGTTTTTTGTTGCCTGTTTCAATCACTGAGGCTCATGAAATTGGCAATGTGAATAATTTATGCCTTGGATAAAAACTACTATTAGTATCTGCTTTACTTGATAAGACTTTCTACCGAAGGAGGGAGACTCATTGTATCAATTTACGCCTGAATACTATATTTCGACCGGAATGGAGAGGTTTATTTAACGAGGGGCACGATTATACTCATATATTTCCACTCGCCTGGATATAAATGGGACACTCGAATTCTTTCCATCTTATCAAGGCTGTGTATCTACGAGGAACTTGCCCATAGTTAATATTTTAACGTGAACACCTATCTCAGAAAGGCAAAAGTAATGAGATTTCCGAGAGAAGAAAGGCTAGATAATCCAATTACAGGAAGAATATATCCTGGAAGTGTATTTCACGTACTCGAAGGGCTTTTCAGATGTAAATCGGTTTAGCAAATGCATACGGAGGAAGGCCTCTTCGGCCGCACGGAATCATTCCGCCCAAAAACTGGACCTTTTCGAAATGAAGACGAACGTAGATTCGATGCTTTAGAAATGTGATTGTGGAGTAGAATGTATAGGGTTATAAGGGTGGATACGATGCCCAACGAAGGCGTTTTTGATGTGATAGGTACTGGATGGATGGAAATTGATAGCGTACATTTAAAGACGGAATAGGATAGGAAATAGGAATTATTTTTAGAAAATGGGTTGCTGCAGAGAGGTGAAAGAGGGCCAAGCCTGGAAGTAGTAGGGAAAAGAAATTTCGTTTGTTCTACGTTCGTCTTCATTTCGCAAATATCCAGTTTCTGGGCAAAATAATTCCGTGCTGCATAGTGTAGCTTTAAACATCCCGCTCTCAACGGCCTTGCACACGGACGTTTTCATCAATTTCCCCATCCTTAGCGTAAGATAAGCATAAAAAACGGAATAGAGACTGCAAACATTTAAGATGGCATCATTAAGAGTTAAACCTGAAGTAAACAGAGTATCAAGGACTATTCGAGACATTGATTGAGAATATGACAAATTGTACTGCACGAAGCGCACTGTGTAAATCTCTGGACTTAAATCTTTGTGAAAACTCTATCAACGCTATAAAGCCTCTTCTATGGCAGTAAGTAGAGTTCTTCATACTCATGTGATAGGTGGACTTAACTGATTCATCATTTTTATGTCTTGTCATCAATCGTCATTGTGTCTTTTTCAGCATAAAGCTGGGTAAAATGTCTCTCAATATCTTTAATGCCACTGGATTATTCGAAACGTTACTACAGTTCCTCTAATAGATCTGTTACCAAGCACTTAATCACCTTGAGTACCTATATTTCTTCTGGAACATTTGCACTTAAACTGCATATAGTACTTACTTTTTTATCTCTGATGTACACTAAAAAGTCGGAGTGGTACTAAATAAGGAGCCACCTCCTTAACTCACCGTCAATATTTTACGTGTGGTGCTAGCTTTACGCTCGTACCAAATACTCGTTTCACACGATACCTTAATCTGAGTATCCACAGAAATCTCACTCATTATTGCACCCAGGTGACCTCCTTATTTTATGACTCGGTCTCCTTTGACTGCCAGAATTTTATACGCCTCGTATACCGCGTCTTTTCGTGATTTCGTGGAAAATACCAGGCTTTCTGCAAACCGTTCGCCAACAGTAGTAAGTTTGAATGCGTCACCGAAGTTGACCGGAAATTTACCTTCTGGGTATGGTATTCTTTTTCTCACTCGTAGTATGCACGTGGAGAATTTTCTGTGGTTGTATTATCATCGGCAGAGAGTTTGGCACCATTTCTATTCACGATGTGCCAGCCAATTTTCCTGCCACGGGTATCGCACCATCTCCAGAGAAAAAAAAATGTTTCTCTTCGTTAAGCCCGCGAGGAAAAGGTTGAACATCACGAGTATACTGGTACTGAACCACCTCACTCCTTTTCCGAAGTAGGGGATTCGCGAGTGGGAGACGTGTCGCTTGTCTCTCAGTGCGCGCGGCTGATTACCTTATTGGAATCCTGGGTCATAACTTAGGTGGAGACAGCTCATTTCGTAGTTGGGGATTTCGCCTTTTTTTACGAGGACGGGGGAGTGGGGCCCCTGTTATTGGTCCCCGCGGCCTCTCGCGAATCCTTTCGCACTGTTATCGCCCCCGCATTCCCTGGCAGCCCACAAAGCCCTCCACTACACTCCCACACCGGCTTCCATTCCTGTCGGCGGCGGAGACGACGGCTCCATCCCTCCCGCAAGTTGATGGCCGTTCTTTTCATCGGCAATCCGCCTCGAGGGGTGCGTCCTTCAGCTCCCTTGGAATCTGCTCGTCTTTCGGAGACCCTTTTTTTAAGGCTGCGTGGTATCGGTTTTCACGGCTGCCAGCTCATGATCTGAGAAGCGGGCGAAGAGGTGTTCAATGGAGGGATCAACGTTTTTTTTCATTTGCTTTTTGAGCCATAAATGTAAAAATATTATTTTCGATAGAGTTCACTACAGTTTCAAACCTCATCAAAATCTGTTACTTTTCATTACGCAAGATTAGGTGTAGGAAAGCTTTAAAAAATGCATTAAAATGCAAAAAAACGTTCTACTTAATGTGCTGAATACTGAGTTTTAAAAAGTAACGGGGAACATTGTATGATTGTTTCTTGTAATTTTTCAGAAATTTTCCAAAATCCTATCTTCCTAAAAAGTGTAGGTTATTTATTGATTACAATACATAGATTAATGATCCGAGGACGTATAAGCAGCAATTTTCAACTAAGGCGATCATACGTATATCTGTGGGGCCTCGGCCACCCAGGCACCTCGGCGGTCACCATTACCGGGCCCGCCTTTTTCGTGTTGTCCGACCCAAGACTAGGACCAAACATCTGGAGCGTCCCTTTCGCCCCCACGCCTGTCTTCGGAAGGAGCGCGTGGGGCAGGACACGCTAGAGTACGCCATCGCCTCCCGCACGAGGCAGACAAACCGCTCGCGCCCGCTCTACGCAGAGCAGCGCTGTATCCTTACTTTCCGTAATGAAATCAAGTTCACTTCCATCATGTGTGTTTTTACTCTCAACCTGCCAAGCAGTCCCTTTACGCGAGAACGGCGGCCATCACCATTCATATTTGTTAAGAAAGAGTTTCCGCACAAAAGGTACCCTGTCAGGTATTGTGACTAACCAAAAGGAACCTTTTCAATGAGAACATCATCAATATTAATTCCTTAGCTCATGTTATGGCAATATTTGTGAAACGTTTGCGGATATACCGACAGAAATACAAATATGAATTTCAGCTTCGTAAAGGTCTTATGGATTTGATTTTGACTGGTACGATAAACTTTAGATTTTAAGCTCAAAATCTAAATCATAGGCTCCAGCATTATCATCTTTAAAAAAAGTATTACTTGCCTTATGAAAGTGATATTCTCTTAAACATTCTCAGAACCTAAAAGTAATTCTTGGTTAGGTTGGACAATCGGCATGATGAGTCTAGTCGAGTGGTTCGGAACCACTGTACTGCAGCACTCCAGGATGCTGGAAAATCGGCTAGAGCATCCTCGACATCATTGCTGGAAAACAAAATATGTTTAGCAGGACCAACATCTGAATTTGTTACTCTCGCACCCTACAGATGGTTAATGAATATCGAAGAACTTCTTCCAAACTAAGGACTAATAACTTTAAAAAATCGATTATATTGGTAATGGAGAGGGTAGCCCAATCAGATGAGTAAAAAAATGCAAGGACGACTCTCCAAGTTTTAAACCTGGCCTCGGTGTGAAGGCTACCTACCGCCAACCTAAAAGTTTGGAAATCACTGGTAGTGGTGACCCATGGCATCCTGTAGCATAGGCAATACATTGACAAATCTGTTTTGCAAAGTACGAACACCTAAGGATGCGAGTCTGACCGAGTTAAAATGCAGTTAGTGATAAAACTAAAAATATGACGTTTCTTAGTATCTCTAGGAATTGTTACGATAATAAACATTCCGAACCATAAACAATCTATTATTACTAACATATGGATCATGTATGGGACTTAAATTACTAGACGTTACATATAAATCGCGGTTATCTCTATTTATTGCAAAACTTACTATAAGTGAATTTCTGAATTATGTCAAAATATTTGTTGTACGCAACAAAGGATACACTATTTTACTGTATAGCCTCTTTAAATACGATGTTATCCATTTTGGATTTCAAATGTTACTAGTTGTTCCATGCTGTCGAACTCTTATTGCTGATCATTCAGTCGAAAATGTGGTAAGGACCAGCTAAATCACTAGTATTGGAAGTCGCTGGGATTATTCAATAAAATATGTAGGATAAAAATACGAGGCATTGGCAAAAAAATTTCCCTATGTTACTTTCCTGAGTGGTACTTGATGCCTGATAATAAATATTACCATTGTGTCTACCCAAAAAAATTGTCATTTTTTTAGCTCATATATTGGGATTTTAATTGGAACACATGAAATTTTTATGAATATATATTACTTTAACGTCCTTATTAAGTTTTACTCCTTTCTTCCTGATTACTAGATATATTCTTCCATCCGTCTGAATGGCTAATGTTTTCTCCTATCTCCTGCAAAAATGGGCCTCTCTATTCTTCGGTGCATGTCTGTCGCATAACTTTCATTTCAAGCAATGATTAATGCATTTTGTTTAGGATCCCTCCTCGGATTTATTGAAGTACAATTGCAGTACTTTTATACAGTAGTATAAAAGCTTTTTTATGGCATCATGATGAGCATATTAAATTTTCCCGAAGTGACGCGTGGTATTATTTCTAATATCCTTTGACCCCTGCTGCATCAACTAAGCCTGCTCGAAATGAGAACGAAAGAATACGAGAGGTTTTTGCGTATATTGGATGAAAGGTGCGATTCGGAAGACGAGGGCGAGATGGAAACCCAGAGGTCAGATAAAGTGGGGATTTTCTTGCCCACGGCGCACAGTATATCATCCTTTTCGTAATGAAAATGTGAAGCATATTTCTCTCTACCAAATGTAAAATTTGAAATTATGCGGAACCATTCCTCATATTTTGTAGACATTGAAGAACTAAGGGTCTTCCAGATTGATCGATTCGAAGTTCATTAACTTTATTTATAAGTCTTCTACTTTATTGGAATACATCTCTCTTGCCTATAGGGGATAAAATATTCTATTGCATATCTTATTAGCTTTGAGAGTAGCAAACAGGAGTATTGAATAGTATCGAAGGAAAATTGTTTGCTAAACTGGGAATTAATCCACCGAGTGATAAAAGTAAATCCATTGAAACCAGATATCCAAATATAGTAGTGACCGAATATAGTACTGGCCTAGGAGGTTGGAGGTCCGTGGTTCAATTTCTGGTGTAGGTGAACTTTTTTCTTCAGTATTTTTCACGAAGATTAGTGGAAGTCTTTAACACATTTTTGGGCGATAAAAAACTGAGATCTGATAGTTTTTACCATGTACTTTAGTTTCGCAAATTAGCTAGTTGGGCATTTTCTATGGAGTTCTTTTTTTTGCATTTTCAACCCCATAAACATTATTTAAGAACGAATTTATAGGTATAAGTACCTACATAAAATTACTTGATTGAGAATTTCCCGGCTGGGCCAAGCAACCGTTGCTACTAGGTAGAGCACGTCTGTCAACCCATAAATCGCTTGCTCAGAGCATGGGTTTTGTATTTATTTTTGTAGAAAATCCTAGGTTAGATGTGCGATAAAATTTCAGCCTTTAAATATCCAAAATCCAAGGTTGCTGCTACTGAAAGCTATCTGCATGGCACTGCGTAAATCTATCGGGCATAAAACCACCGCTCACCCAAGTTTTGGGGGATTTTGTCTGACTGCGACCAAGTTGGGTACTCTATTCACCGTCTTGCGAGTGATCGCCTCTTGTATCCTCTCTTTTCACTTTAAGACAAGGAAGAATACCTCTTTTTGAGGGCAGATGGCTTAGATTTCATCGACCGGATTGGTGACTCAGCACCTAACGCTCAGTCACCTAGGTTGGTGGCAAAGTTAAAGCCACGATGATTGACTTTCATGGCGAAGGAATTGCTATCAGAGTCTGAGTTACTCCAACTATTCCCTGTTGTTCCCTCTTTTACAATAATAATGAGGATGTAGCCGGAGAATGTGACTTTTGAAACCCCAATGTCACCATCATTGCTCTTGATTGCTTTGATACGTTGGATGAAAAGTAGGTAATTAATTTCCTGCTGAACAGCAGAATTACTCTTCTTTGCAAACGCAAGTACACGCACTTTAATTTGCTTCAAAATGATGTTTTTTTGATTTATTTAGTGCTAAGATTCCAATATCAATTGAAAGTAGATAGTCGTCAAGAGGTATAATAAGTGCACATAGCACAACACTATTAAGAAGAATGTAACCAGGGTAATTTATACCCTGGTTACAAGGTGACACTTGGCATTTTTCTATCGCTCATTATTTCCTAGCCACAGTCCTCATGGATATTTCATCTTCCGTACATACATTTCTTCCTACTTGCTACAATCAAGTATTCAGTCATTCAAGCATGGAATCATACATCATCTTATATTTCACTAGTACAAATGTATTTGTCTAAATAAGCTGCCAAGGCATGTCTGGCGTGTTTTCCTTCAGCCCTTGCCCAACCTCCAATTGGTGACTAAGGTGTCGGTGTGTTAATCCCACGTTTGGAATTAAAATTTCGTCTACCCATATTAGGTTACCTACCAGAGCTACTAATATTGTTGCAATAACATTATAAAATGAATTTGTTGACACTGGGAAATCATAAGAGAGCTTTAGAATAAAAATTATTCAATCAAGTCTATTCTTGCAATTCTTACTGTCCAAGGCACAAAGCCCCTTTTATGTTGTTTGACCATTAATAGAGAAGCACCATAAATCTACTGTTTGGGCCAGCATAAGAAAAACATGTGAGTAAATATTGTGCTCTTCATTTCCCACGTAGGGTTAATTTCACTGGTTTCTCATTCTCCATAAAAAAATGATATCAGAAGTATGTTAACTTGAAGTTCACCAGCGCTTGCAGAATTTATTCTCACGGTAAATTTTATTTACAAATTTTAATATAACTTGTGGTAGGAAGTGAACGTTTGAAAAGTCCAATAAAAGCTGTAGGTTTTCCAAAAAAAAAGGAATCACTGATATTTATAACCTTTTCTCTATGGAGACGGAGGGACATTGTGATTTTAAATTTCTATACATCCTTTGTCTTCTCCTTTATATACGAGAGAGTCTTCGCACGAATGGCGAATGTCAGGTTTAATCTGGCTCGCTGGCTGACTGAAACGCATCCCTTGGAAAGTTCCGTGAGTAAACGTGGGTAAAACCCATCCTCATTTCCCGATGCCACATCAAGTATCCGTTTAGCGGGTGCGAACGGCATTTCCTTTCACACATGAAACCCGTCACACCCCGTCTCTTCTCTTTAGCCCCATCCTGTCTCAATTCGTGTCCTGAGGCAACATTTTCGTTTCTCCAGCCGCGCTCTCTACTGCCATGGTGTTCTATTATTAACCCTTCCTTTTTCACTATGTGCAAATGGGTGCGACCTCATGATTGTCTCATTATGGAGCCAATGTCAATTTTTTATTCATCAAAGAACTGTCCGAGGTTGACAGGCCTCAGATAGTGGAATAGTCATCATAAATATATTGCAAATATATGCGGTAGGGTTTGGGACATGCAAATAATAATACACATTTCATCACACTTTTACCGCTCAAACTCAGTAGTGGCGGGGTGAAGCCATACCCTAAAATACGGGCACGAGTCTCGTTAGGATATTTATCAGTGCCCGTGGCATAAACATGATTCTTTCTGTTCCCTTATAGTGCTGTACACGAGGCGGTAAAAGGTCAAAGTGCTCTTCCTGGGGTCTCAATAAATATTCTGGTAATGCTTAGATTAGTCGAAGACCAGTGGGATCCACGCTTTGTTATGGAGTTCGAGTAGGAAGTATTTGAAATACATACGCGTCGGCTTCTATCATTTATCATACAAGTAGTTCCTTCTACATCTACATACTACCCTGCAAGCCACCGCAAGGATGTGTGGAATGGGGTGAACCATCAACAGGTATGAATTGCAGAACACGCAGAAGCATGGTTAAAAAAGGATAACATTGGGAGAAAGGACTAGGAATGGGGAAGTAGAAGGAGCGTTGAAGATCTCAGGAGATGATGTCGATGAACTGTGGCGGCATGGTGTCGAGGGAGCTTTTCAGTCTCCGCCACAAAACGAAGTCTCCCTTGGCGGACGTAAATAGCGAGACCCCATTAATTCCGTGTTCCGGGTCCCTTTTGATGGCGGGTTACACAACAATCTTGGACTAATAGGTGATGGCAGAGAGTTCATTCGTGAGAAGGGTTCAGTGGTTTAGTTAATGCAGTGGTTTCTGCGGTAGGAAGCGATCATTCTCTCTTAATTCCTCACCGAGGGCACCAAGGAAACCTTTAATGTCGAAGAATTGACTGCGGGGTTAACATGGTGTGGGCGGGACCCTGCGGAGGGCATTATTTCATTGGTCGAGGATTGGGGCACGGCAGATCTGATTTATTTACGGACGCAAATCTGGGATTGACGGGGAAATCTGGGGCATTATTGGACCGAGAGGGCTCAAAGTCCTTCCTTCTCGGGAGTAGGGGTGTAGGGCAATGCCCTCGGAGATGTTGCTTGGGACTTCCTCTACGCTTCTGGATTTGGTTCAGGTTCTGGACGTGGAGCGGAAACAGTCTCTAAGCCGAGCTGGTTTTAGGGTTTCTTTTCATTTGTTGCATTGTACGCTGTGCTACTACCGAGCAACGTCCTCTGCCTACAATAAAATTTTTCTCTCTACAGCATCGCTAGGTAAAGACTGAAAACTGAAATAACATTTTATTAATGAAATTTTAAAAAATAGCTAAAAAGATACTGATAGAGGATAACGATTTTTGCATCGTGATTACCTTTTCACCTCCTCATGACTCTCTCCAATGGAATTGAGTTGTGGCATTTCCGCAGCTGTATTTCTTAATATAAGAATCGCGGTACTGCGACATCATCATCAATATATAAGTTTTTATTTGTTACAAAATACAATTTTGTTCCATTTATCTCATCCACTGACTTCCTCAATGAGGAATGTTTCTCACTGATATGTTTCCATGTTTAATTAGATTATTCCATACTCTTCTCAGAGTTCTCACAGAATTTTAAAATTTTAATAAATTTGTATAACTCCTTGCTTATACGTTGGAGTGAAAAAGAGTTAGTACGATCTTCATTACTTATTTTTGTTCGGAAAATTGAACTGTAACAGACTTGCCTCTCGTGCACTTGTTATTGCCCATATCTCATACCACTTGTAATACCATGAGAGAAGATGCTTCAAAAGGAATCTCTAATAATCGTTGGTGAATTCAACGTTATTATTTCCAGCTGACGGTAAACTTGTGTACTGTCTTCCCTACCTAGGCTATTAATCAAATACTATTCGTAGTGTTATTGAATTGCAATATTTATAAGTCCAAACTCTTTCTATTACTTGACAATCGATTGTACATAAAACTTATACAAATTTCCGTCACACTTTTTTTGTCCTTAAGAACGAAGATTTGGCATACAGTTCAATGTTTGGCATACAAATAATTCTTGGTAACATCATGATGAGTTCAGTTAGTTCAAGTGTTAATTTTATGGATAATTCGAATGTCTTTAAAGATTTAAACGCTGTGCAAAAGTAGATCTACTTTATCAAACCTTGATTACTATTTTCACGATATCCCTAAATAAAATGAAACTAAAAGCTTGAAAATAATATGTTTTTCGATTTAAACATGATGTTAAACTAGTTTCGTGCCACAGAGCGAAAATGAAAACTTCATTTAAGGGAAATAATTAATAAATCAAATGCATTGCTACTTTTATGAGAGACATTTATTTTATGGTATCCATTTGAAAACGATCATCATCATCAGTATTTCAATCCTAGGATTGGTTTACTGCAGCCTCAATTCTGCCCTATTCAGTGTTAATTCCGTCACGCCCTGGTATGTTTTCTCTTTCACGTCCTTCTTTATTTGCCCTATATATTTGTTCCCTTGGTCTTCCTCGCGGGACCTTCCCTTCAATCTTCCTTTCTACTATATTTCTACCTAAATCAATGTGCCTCAAGGTATGTCCAATCCATCTGGTTCTTCTTTGCCGTAGGGTTTTCCATATTGTCCATATTTCTTCATCTGCTCTTCTGTACACCTCTTCGTTCCTCACTTTATCTGTCCATTTAATCTTCAACATTCGCCTCCAGCACCATGTATCGAAGGCTTCAATTCTTCGTTGGTCTGCTTTCCCGATGTTCCATGTCTCTGATCCATAGAGTGCCACGCTCCATACGAATGTTTTGATAAAGTGATTCCTTGTTTGCAGCCGTAGGCTCTTTGAGCATAGTAGTTGTCTCTTCTTCATAAACGCCTCCTTAGCTTGTGCTATTCTTCGCTTGATATCCGTCGAGCTTCTTCCATCCCATGTAATAGTGCTGTCGAGGTAGGTGAAGTTCTCCACGTATTCCAATTTCACTCCTCGAATTGGTTATATTTGCCCTAAGCTTCTCTATTCCGCTCACTAGGATTTTAGTTTTCTTCTTGTTGATGCTCATATTATATTCTTGAAGTACTTGCTTGCAGGTCCTCTCAACTTTCTGCTACACCTACGATATCATCAGAAAACCTTAGCTTGTCTATTTCTTCGCCATTCACCTTGATGCCCTTGATACCAATTTCCTCTGCGGCTCTTATTGCTTCTTCTAGGTATATATTAAACAACGCTGGGGAGAGGTTGCATTCTTGTCTGATTCCTTTATATATTTTGGCTTCTATCTTCCTTCCGTTTTTCATTCGCATTGTGGTGACCTGGTTTTTGTAGAGGCTATAGATAATTCTTCTATTCTTGTAGTCTATTCCAACTGCTTCCGGTATCTTAAACATTTTATTCAATTTGACGTTGTCAAAGGCCTTTTCCAAGTCCATGAATGCCACATTCAACTTTTACGACTTTTTTACGTGTATCTAACGTGTATCACGTGAATCGGTAAAACGATAATGATGGCGAATACCACTTTTATTCATTAATAGTACCTCAACGTGTTTTTTTATCGGAAATTTGAATGTGAGTTAGCGTATATCGGAGGACGCTAGAAAACGGGAAAGCAGTTAGGAAAAATATTCAAACGCGGGAGAACTTTCAAAACTTAAAGCGTGATAATATACAATAGAAGTCAAAAATGAATCCTAATTCATATCACAAAGGTAATAATCAGTCACATAATCTAGCATACTTTAAGCACATCATATGTTCATACTTCTAGGAAACTTTATTCCTTGCCAAGGGCATACCAAATAATACGTTCATTAGAGCCAATCCCCCTGCCACATGAACTCTAGTTAGTTTTCAAGGTTTTGAGCACATAAATAGTAAGCACTTTGCTAGGGTTCGTGAGGAACTTGTTGACAAGAAGAAATGTAGTAGGTAACAAATGCACTCAATTTTCGCTGGTAATCAGTTGTCATTTCCTGCCTTTAGACAGCATCAGGTATCCCACATATTGTCGTGACATTTTTCTATTGTCGTGACTATTTTGAAGATTTTATGATAGAAAAACATTAAGAGATGCCATAGCACGCTAATGTGATGAATAAATGTATTACTTATAGAGAGCTTGTAATAAAAACCATAAACACTGAATTTAACTCATCCATTACGGCGTTGAGACGAGTCTCACGAGGTGATAATAACAATGAAGATAACTCTGGACGGCTTTAGTATCAAATTTCAGTAAACTTTTTGCACTCAATGAAGAAAAATAATTACCTTTTACTTGAATTTGAAATAAGTCTTATTTATTTTTGACAAGTTTTTCTAATTTTTACGCATAAAATTTCCTACAGTTGGGAGCTATCACCAGTGTGTGGTGGGTGGGTAAAAAGATGGTCATGGGTAGCGGTTGTTGGGGTTATAGGGGTTAATATTCTATGTTTGGGTAAAAGATGAGGAAAGGCCTTAGCGCTGTGTGAAGGGTGGAATTTTTGGTGTTAGAAGGGTTAAGGGATTATGAAGGGCGGTGGGGGTAGGCGTAAGTGAACACGTTAATGAGTTTTATGAGTGAGCTCATTATGATCCAGGGGCAGGGAAATGGAGGTTCTCAGTCGGGAGTTAATTCTGTTTTTCCATGAAAGAAAGGTTGACTCACAGAATGAGAAGTGGTGCTGAAAATTCACATCGTCTACCATTAAAAATTTCCATTTCACATTTTCTTTTCTCTAACTCCTCCCTCGTGTATATTTTAAACCCTTTCTCAACTCGGTGTATAATCATCTTAAGTGTTCTCTCAATATTATCCTCCTTTTGAATTGTCCCTGCCTGCTTTTCCTTGCCCATGATTATCGTGTGTCGCATATTTTATAACCAATGCAAGTTTGAGGCACAAAAATTGTTTTATTTGATTTCCTAATATCTCGCAGTGAAATACCTCCATAGAAATAACTTTAATGCCTGTTATTCATGGTGAAATGTCCTGTGAATGATTTTTACAATTTTTTTATGAAACATTTTAGAATCGTACGTAAAATGTACTTACATGCTTACCGTATTACTATTCATTATTCCGCAATATTTACTTAACCTGCAATCTAATGGATTTTTTGCGAGAAATAATGCTGTGCCGTTTATTGCCGACTTCACATCAGGTTGTATAGTTGCAAGCCTCACTTACTGTAAATGTTTGGCAGAAGTGACCTCCGGATCAAGTCGTACGCTCGTATCAAGCCATGGAGGTGATTATACCACATGAAACACTAGATTTTAATGATAAACGTCAAATCGACAAAGTAACTGCCTCGAATATCCGTGAGCTTCAAGACATGTTTTTTTAGTTTGTCCTTTTTTCGTTCTGTGAATTAGTTCTAAGTAAATTATACGGTCTAAGTAAACTAAGTAAAGATTATCGAAGCAGTGAGTTACACCTCTCATTTTCTGTTGCATGGAACGTTTGATGGAAATAGAAACAGCTCTGGTTCATATATTGTATTAAGGTTTCGTTGCGAGAAAGCCAATTTTTATCAAATTTTTATGAAACGCTTCAACGACAAATTAAGCGTGAGCAGGTGGCATAAGATTTTTTTCCCCATAATTGTTTAACGTATTGCGATAGTACAATTTTCGTTTCACTGTATTTCCAAGTATTTTTTCCTGATGCTACACCACCTCTCGCTTTTACCATATGGATTGAAGTTTTTCAAGTTCATTTAATATGTTTAAGTATTATTGTTATGGATAACTCTTGTTTGTTATTATTAAGAACGTTTCTATGGTTAATTTTCTCACAAAACTCTATCATGTGAATTTCATGGAGTGAGAGGCTGTTTGTTTTCAGTATATATATATACATAAACCACTATTTTCCTCTTTTTAATCCCTTAACGATCACTTTTATGCTTTGGAAAGGAGATATCCTAAATCACTCAGTACAACCTTTGATAAATATTTTGATAAGCATTTGACTCTTTGAAGGCGCTACCATATTACTAACCGGGCAGAGAAAAAATTGAAAAGCAAATAAAATTAAACCACAGTCTGAAATTAATATCCGTTAAATATTTTCTAATGACCTTGCTACCTGATACAATTACCAAGGAGACCTTTCGTTTACTACACGGCTGACCTTATGAGTTACGTCGGCCTGGTAACCCGGTATTAAGGTCACCAGCTTGGATCAGTTATGAGTGCTACGTTTGTCTTACAATCATGCTTAAAATAAGCTAGACAGGAAGAAGTAATATACCCATGGTTGGAATAGGTTAGAGCTTCATTCAGCTCTTAACATCTTGCCGATTATAGACGCACATAGTCTAGCTTGTCGCTTAAAAATGGCTCTTTTGGATTCAATACGCTATAACTCGTAAACTCACTCAAAATGAACCATTATAAGGTGAAAGTTGCCAACTTCTCTTCCGACATCACTGATTTTTCTCAGAAATTCTTGACGGAACGTAAACGACGATTTCTGAGTTTTTTTTAACTCCCCCTCCCACGAACTCTCATTTGTTATTGTGACGCAAGGGTATTTAATATCTCTCACGAGCGGTATTTATTTTGTTCGATTACTTACTTATTATTTGGTGGTTACCCTGTTATCATAATTTCAACACCTCCCATTTCTTAAAATTTAATTTCAGCTGTCATATAGCACCCGTTATTGATTACTCCTGGGTCAATTGTCAGCGCTCGTTTATCAACGTCGGTAAGAGAGATCATCCATACCCCAAGACGTCATCAACAAAACAGTGGAGCCTACTTTTAACTAAGTCATTAACATAATTAATGCGACGAAGAAATTGAGGTGGACCTAATTGGATTCGATGCGGCTATAACTTCGTCGGAGCTCACACAATCTGTAAACGACGATATAACAACCTCGTAAACCTTCTATCCATCTTAAATTATGCTCTGCATGCTACTGTTAGGCTTAAAAAATATGCATCCGTAAAAACAAGGGGTACTGTTTGATTGCCTTTTATGATGTAATAGAACTCGAGTTTACTTGAACTTTATCGTCGTCCAAAAACAAATTGACTGGGGTGAAAGTACGAGGCATGACACAAAAATATAATTTTTGAGCCCATATGGTTTCATACTAATCATTACAGCCTATATATTTCTCCCATGATCACTGATATGAGTTTGAGAATTTTCTACGATATGAATGTAATTCATAATTGTCTACTTTGGGACGGCTTCTTTATATCACCACTTTAGATTGCCGGCCGCAACAGCCAGGTCAGCAACTTCTGGGAACAAGTGACTGAGAATACGCCTTGCTTAGTATGTACTCTCGGTAGATTCGGTAAAACCTATTTGGAGGAAATGATGCGATTAATTTGTCTTAAAATTCGTGTTTATTATTCCATTGATATCACGTTCTCCGAGTTAAATGCTGCTTTTATCCTGTCATATACATTAACAATAAGCGAATTAAAGTCTTTTCCGAATTCATCAAGCTGTTTCGTGAGTGTCTTTTGATTTTCATTGATGCAACAAAATTGGTTGTTTTGCAGTATCATCAAATCTTTTTTTTGTAATTTTAATGCTGCTTTTACACGTGCTGGTAGAAATGACGTTCTTAAGTTTTTTTATCTCCGCGTGGCTATCTCGGTTGCGTTATGAACATTATCACATTTGCAAATTATTCTGGTCCCGTACTACGGCTTGCACGCGTATTAGGTACATAGTTGCTAACTTATGAGCACATTTAAGGTCTCGCTCCATATGTTCTCCGAATATCTGTCTTTGCACCAGATTTTGGCTTCTTGAATCCGTTCAATCTTAAATGCTGTCGAGGTAAATCTTCTTTATTTTGTCTCTTTCTTGAACTAATTTGGAACTAAGCGTTTTCTAATGTTTAGTCATTTACCTCATTTACGCTTACGAAGTATCGTTGCATTTCTAGAATATTGTGGTAACAAAATAAAAACCTTCATTCCCTTTACTGAGAATGGTAATATTTTTTTATGTGCGGCAAAATGTTTAAATAAATTCAGTAATGACTCCTGAATTTCTTTGTCCCAACCACTGGTTTTGTGTTTGTACGTAATTTAACTTATTGAGGGAGTGTTAAATTCTCAGCCTATTAGATACGTTAATTTTTGTGAATTAACAATGCAAATTTGCCTCACAGCTGATAATTGGGAGTTGTAACCTGGATTATGAGGTATTTAGTTCGTGCTTAGGGTATGATTCCTAATATTGGGCATAGAAACTCGCTTTAAATGTTCATTTTATGGTTCACAATATGATTTTACCTACCATTGCATTTTCTAACGCATTTTTAAGTAACCACGGTGTTGGAACTTCTCTCTCTATTTTCCAATGTATTATGCAGGGGAGTCAGGGCGTGAAAGTGAAAACTGAGTTAAAGGGAATGCACAGATTTCAAAAGGGAGTAAAGTATTCAACCTAAGAAAATGTAATATTTCTTACAATTCATTCATTACTCTACCAATTTCGTAATTTCAGTAGGAGGCTTTTTGCTGAGTGAGCATGTGGGACATATTATGTAGCGTTGGAGGGAAATAAATAAGTGGTTAATGGGGATGGGGTTAGTTATGCGAGAAATTTGGTTGGGGGAGAGATTAAAGAAGGAAAATATCAATTAATTACAATTTCTTTTCACCTTCTCACAATTCTTCACAAGTTCCTGACAATTTGCTCTAAAAATAAAAGTAAATTACATGCATTACATGAAATTGGTCATTAATTTGAGGCCACCAAATTCTTGATAACTCCAAGAAATACTGCTAAATTCTCTTTTTATGCTTGCTTAAGATTAAAAAAGTAAAAATGGATTAATGTCACTAACCAAAAATTTTGTTTTGCAAAAATTACCAATTTTCCTCAATTTTTAAATATTTAGTATGCCAAGCTATTACTCTTTGGAATTATTTTCCGCCTGTTTGCTTTAAATCTAGTTATGATAGAATGTTTTTATTGCTATGTCCACGCAATGCTTTTAGGTTAAAGTGAAGGAGTGAGCATTCCACTCGAAGTACTCTTGGCTTGGCTTTCTTCCGTGTTCCTCCATATATATGCTGTCGAAAGTTTCACTGGCTTTCGTCCAGTTCACTTTTGAAGGTTAAAAGTGAAGTTCACTTTGGGTCTTAAGGAGTGCACTGGAACTCACGCGATGCTATCGTCACCTGGAAAAGAAGAGCGAAGAAAAAAAACGAGAGAGATGCTAAGTGGGTGTTTTAACACAGCTTTAACCCATTTAGCACACTTACTTGAATAAGTCGGGCAGGAATTGCCTTAGGCTGGAACTAAAAACAAATTTTTTTTGGCCAATTCAGTGCAGATATTTTCTGTTTTTCAAAAACTGCTGAAATATATTTATAACACCAACTTACAACACTCCGATCATACAGGGAAAATAGTTAAATAGACTGCTACTCGGATAGATTGACAATGTCTTAATTTCAGCAAGTAATTAAAGACCATTTATAGTAACGAATAAAATAAAATTAAAATGAAAAAATCATAAAAGACCATAACTGGTAAGCACTATGAAACTGAATAGGCAGTTGTGTTGTAGATAGCAAAGTATGTACTTAGCCCTAACTACTAAAATTGACCCCACCATTGCATATCTAATTGGAATTAAACCTAATTGAATTCAAACAAATCCCTATTAATGGAAATATCTTCATTTGTCGACATAATCATTAAGATTCTCTAAACTGGAGCATGAGTAAACAAACTTGTTTAATTATTGCGTAGTAAATAATGCATTTTCCTTTAATTGTCTGTCAGTTCATTTCGCTAGTGCATTATGATAATACCAACTGAATCCTCCTGCCACAGAAACTCAAGGTACATGAACCATTATACAAGCATTGTGATGCAATAATACTGGCACTCAAATGTTTGTACGCATTCTCAAACGGTACTTTCATCTCACAAAATCGCTTTTTACAGAAGAACGCATTGGCTGCACGTTAAATTACTGTTTCCCCTCGTCTTTTACCATTTAATGATCTCCTAAATAATGATACAGAATTAAACCTTCGGAATTACCTCAGGCGTTGGAGGGGAAATTTCGTTTTTTATCAATGATTTTATGTGGAAAATATTCCCAAAATCTACTGTCTTAGCTATTATACCCCCCAGGAAACGTATGAACAGTTATTACTGGCTTTACTGGTCACCGAGTCAGCGTTCCGTTGGGTACCGAAATCAAAATCTTAAGGGGCGTGGTCGGTCCCGTGAGAGAGTGATGGAGTCGGGCGGGTAAGATCGGTGGATTTCCACGGGAATAAGCATGTGAGGCTGTTCGCAAAAGACGAATGTATTCCCAAGAAACACTCAGTTGAAGGAATGTTGATAATTTTGCATACTCGGAGGAAGCAACTCCGAAAATCAAAGCTTAGTTACGAGGCCCTCTTACATGACGCTGGCCATAGTCTGATTGATGCACAGTGAAAATTGTATTACGCCAATAAGTAAATTGCTTTAAAAACTTCCAATGTGCGTGAACCTCTGTGTGGCTAATTGAATCTATTCACTTTGCACGCATTTGTTCATTAAGTGCAATTTACACGGATTTGTATTGCTTTTAGTCGTGGAAAATAGTGTTTCGCGTAGAATAACTTTTAGGGCCATATTCAGAATCTCAGCTACAGTCTCGTTCTTACTGCTTACATCCTAAAATCCCAACAATGAGTAAAATGGGTGTACAGATCAGTACAGTTGGTGTTACACCTCAACGTGAGAATTGAATTGAGACTCTGAGTGTGGCATGTGGCTGGGCCGTTATTTATTATCTTCTCACTTCTACTGCTTACGCTATAAAATCTTTATTAACAGTCCAAAAGGGTATAAAAATTCTTCTCAATATAGTGCGAAGAGGTATACTGCGTGGGGCTAAGAAGTAATACCAAAATTGGAGGGAGAACCTGCACACCAATTTGACTAGGAGTAAAGATTTTAGGACTTAGGCATTAGAAGCGAAACTGTAATTGATATTTTGAAAATGGCTCTTAGTAATTCGAATGAGGTGACCGAGAGCTAAGGCCATTCCCTCCATTGAGAATACGCGAATGATTTGTTAGAGCTAGAAATGTTTCAGGGAAAGGAGGGTTGGTGTAGTGAAACCCAGATATTGGCTTGAAACTATGCTTAATCAGCAGCCTCAACAGCCAATGATTTAGCGTCCTGTCTGAAGGAGCACTGTTTTTCGAAGTGTTCTTCGAAGTTGGGATGGGAGATACATTGATTCATTTCTACATTTACTGTTTTTATTCAAAACACTTTCGGGGCCCTCGGTTTGGGAAGCTTATAGGCCAATATCTGCCCACCTTACCAACATATCCACCCCATATAAAGTCTCCTCACCCCATATAAACTCACCTCATATAAAGTGCCTACAATATTTGCTCTGTGGTTTCTCAGAGTTTCCCATATATGATGGTCTTAATGACAACAAAGAATTTCTCTAGCGGTGGATGCAAAATTTTACTGAGCATAAAGTTAGCATGCGGCAAAGCTACATTCAACTATCAAAGAATAATAGATCTTTCGCCAGCTAACTAGCTATCTTAGTGAGGGGAAAGCTAGCGGTTTGGAAACCCAATTACTGCAGAGGTACTCATTTCCTTTAATGGCCAAGTGTACTTCCGCGTGTAATTCGCCGTCCACATAGCAGGAATGTTCTTTCCTGAGTTCCGAGTTGTTAAAGGAGCGCTTAGAGCCCTGCGGTGAGAGAAAACCTTAAAGACGCCTGGCGTAGTTGTGCTGGAGACGAGCCAAAAGAAGCTTGAGTGTGGAGGGTGAGTTTTTGGGAGAGGGAGGTGAGGAGGAAGAACAAGGCACCCAACTCCGGTTCCTCCCCAAATTCTCATCCCCTTCCAACCCCTCCCGGTTGGCTCTCTGGCGTCGGTGTGGGGGACATCCCCCCATCTCTTTCCCCACGAACACGAACGGCATATCTAAGTGAATATTGTTGCGTCATTCGCGAGGGTGCCAGTTCCGTCTTAGCCCTTGTAATGGGGTGCTCGTTGCTGAGTCGCGGGCACCCTTTTCCTGCTCGTGGTGAAGATAAGGCGAGGGCGCGAGCCATGTCGCCCACCTCTCGACTTTATCGCGTCCCGCGGGCCAAAGAAAAACGACTAGAGGCAGCTTGGTGGCAGTGATAAATGCAGAGAGGGCGCATGACTTTATGAACCATTTTCTCGCCTCCCGTTTGAGTTAGAGTGGACTGAGTCGCGGGCCAATGCCACGCGCGGAGTTATTTGCGAAAAAAATTGTATATTTTACGTGCTCTTTTTGCGTGGCATCCTCACCGTTCATAGGTATATTATGCTTGGAGAATGAGAGAAAGCAGCTGCGGCAGAAAGTGGATCGTTTTACTGAACCGATGTTTTTGTGGCATTTGACTATGGCTGGCGAAAGTGCTTAACCAACATAAAACTACTTAACGCTTTCTACAGTATATTTATTGAACTTATACGGCTGATTTCAGCCGTTAGACTATTCAGATACACCAGGGTTTGATGACGATTTCAGCATTTTTGCAGTGTTGACGTTTTCATTGCTCTGGGTTTGCGGCCATTATAGGTAACTTTTCCATTTTGCCATGGGTCCTTTCTTCGTTTTATTGCTATTGTTACCAATAACGCAGACTTCAATAGAACATAGCTTCCCAATGAGACTGTCTTCAAAGACTTGGCCTACTAATTGACTTATAGTGAAAATTTTAGGTGCCGCATTCGTCTGCGATTGATGAGGGGCAGCAGATGAGGCAGTGGGCTGTCTATTGACGTTGATTTGAGGCCATCTTGACGTTTGGTTGCCCGTGGAGGTGACCGCGGAAGTGGCAAAAGCTAGGACCGCTTATGACTATCACGCAGTATTACCCAAAATTTTCGGCGAATACGTGTGTGCTATACAAATCATCTTCAAGTGAGGAATCTTTTGTGGATACGTAGGCCATTGCCTGGCCCTATCCAGCAGCAGAAATAAAGAGTGAATAGACGCTCACCTTCTGTGCATAAGAAAGGGCAGAGCTCCATAAGGCATTTGCAAGGAGTGTATTCCGTATCGCCCAATATTCGCATTGGTGTGCTTCAGGTCGTTCAATTTCACGTATTACAGGGCTGCGATGTGGACTTCAAGAGGCCGAATAACGAGCAAAGCAATATGAGTTTCAAAGCCCCAAATGAAATGCCTAAAATATAATTTATTTAAGGCAACAAAGACTCCAAACGAGCATTTCTGCCGATGTACTTATTTACAGTGCATTACAAACAACTTTGTGTGACGTTGCTGTTTTAAGTTCTCACCTGCACCAGAGGCATTCCGTTCCATTGTAGTGCACCGTCTGCTTCGATGTGCCAAAGTGAATCCGAACGGCATTTGAAGAATTGGCGCAAGAATGTAATTGGTGTGTAAAACGGAACTCGACCCAGAACCTTATAGAGTCAGCTGAAGAGCAAAGATTCATCCCTGCCCTGGCTGTTCCAGTGGTTTTTAAATATTAAATGTTTGACTCGGTGGCCCGTCACCACATCGATAGCGGTCGCCTCCCTCTCCATCCCTTCTCTTCACGAATACCTCAGCTTCACTGCCGCTTTTAATCTGTGGGGCCCAGTGAATGAAAAATCATAGGGTTTGCAGTTGATTACTGGAACCAGTTCGAATTTATTTTCTGTAGTGCGCTCAGTAATTTTCACTTGTGTGGTCGCTAACTTGCGTTCAACTTAGCCAATGGGCTGGATTTGGGAATGAAACATGAACATTTAGCTTTCCCGGTAGGTACGCTTACTACTTCGGTACCTAGGATTCCTATTCTATGATTACCTCAGAGGAAAATATACAGGAGCGAAGAAGCACTCATCTATTGCGTTCCATCAAATGCGGATGGCACCAGTGGGACAGATTTTAAATTAATAGAACCTATAATATACGAACATGCATCATAATTATGTATATTCATCATTTAAAAGATATGTTAGTGACAAAACAAATGCAAATATTGCCGCTATAAGTGCATATCGGCAGCTTCAAACAGTGTGACCAGAAAGAAGTTCATAGCCGGAAATTGAATCGCGGATCTTTGACTTTTTGGGTCAATGATTCGACCGCTATGCTATGCAGGTTTCCTAATCCCAAAAGTAATGAATAGAGGACATTTGGAATCTAACGCAAAGGTTTTCCAGGACCTAGAAAAATCTTTCTTTGAGTAATTAGGAACTCACTGGGTTGCCACTTATAGTTACGGGAATAATATCTAAGTCTGGTTGATGCCTTTTGTTTCCGCATAGAGCTGAAACCTTTTGCCCGTCAGTTCATCAATGTCATCCCCTACCATAATTGGGGTGATCATTGAGAACTCATTCACTTTGGGTCGAAAGACGTGTGGGAGGAAGGGATCCAGGAAAATGAACAGCTGACCAGCCCCCACATTGACGACGAGCCGATCGAGATGTTGCTAATGGAGAAGGTCCCAGGAGACCGTGGAAGGCCCACTTTCCTCCCCTGGGGGATACGCTCGGAAAGCTTTTCCCAGTCACTAGCGTCAACGAAGAGCGAGTGCCCTCCATTCTTGAAAGTATAGAGAGATGTGTTTCGGTCAACCTACCTTCGGGGAGGATCAACTTTTAGATTGGCTGGGCGAGGGAGCATGATCACCAGGTTCCTCGTAATTGGCGATGCCGTAAGTAGCATAGACAGTTATTTGACGGGGATAACTCAGGCCCGGTCGAGTCAGAAAGGGTATGAATTCATACGCCCAAGATAAATAATGATATATACTGCACGGTTTACTTTTCAGAGACGGAAAAGTATTGACTCTTAGCTCTATAACTTCAGTCTTCACTTTTCGGGAGCACGAAATGTCTATAACGCAGAAGGGTGCAATTTCTTTTTCCGAAATTATGTATTTGGGTACGACGCGTTTCAATGACTCGCGCTACCATTAGGAACTCTATGTTACAGCAAATTGATGGCTTTGATAGGTGTTTTGTAAAGTATATTTTTTTCTTTCTGTAGTATGACCAAAGACTGCAGGCGAAACCATTAACCACCTTCCAGCTCCAAGGTCAACATTATGGTAACACGTTATTAGTAGACCCTTTATTCAGTTAGCCCAGATATATCGTTTTTTATCCGATTTTAAATTGATATTTAGTTTTAAATATTGACATCTATGTAATTGAAGTGCACTTTATTATCCTAGGCAAATCTATTTTAGCCAAGGAAATATTACATTTGTGCATGGAAAGTACAGAGATTACGCAAAAAGTTATGATTAGCTAATTTGAAATTATAATGCATGCTATTACTCTATAGGACATAGATGCTCAAACAAACGCTACCCAATATCCAACTGCGGGAATTGACGGTCACAATAGTAGGTTATTATCACCTGGAATTAGAATGCAAGGACGCTAGGACGTAATGGGAAGATTAAAAGGGGACAACCGAATCAATCATTGCTTCGCCGAACATCCACGTATAACACAGTGGTCTTTGAGGGGCTTTGTTGGTTTCCCTTTTGCCTTAGGAAAATACCCGACCAATAGCCATCCTGGATAAAATTATGTCCTATTAACATAATACCCTCCTTAACTACACCACTATGAGCGGAAGTATCAACTCCTTTAAACCAAAGAGAGGAAATTGTTCGTAAATCGTGATTATCGGTAAAATTTTAAGCAATGGGATTCCACAAGTTCTCGTCTCGCCAAAATGCCAATCCATCACTTTGTTACGATGTCTGTCTGAAAATTTTAATGGGACTACAAGCTATAAGAGGATGAAAAAGTAAGGCCTTTCAGTCAAAATACTTCTTGGTTCGTGTCGGTTACATAATAGTAAAAGTAGCTAATACCAGTGCAATTATTTCGCTACTGCCAGTATTAAGGTACAGGAAATGGCTGTGTTTACTTTGAAAAGTTTCATCTACTTATTTTTGAATCAATAAATGTCGTGTTCTATAAATTAACATTTAATATTATATCGTTATACGATTTAATATGTCTTGCCCTACACCTGGTTGAAACTTAAAAATTATATTAAACCTTGCCTCAAAAATATATCTAAATTGCATATGTCATGTAGGGATTGTTAGCCATTACAGAATGAGACGAAGAATCATGCATTGAAGTTTTATGCATTTTAGTCGAATAGAACTATTTGTAGATTTACGTCGGTTTTTTATTTTATTTCTTTGAAAAAGCACTCAGTTCTTTCAGAACACTCATTGTCAACTTTCAGAACACGCATAACGTAGAAGAGTCTATTAAGTACTCGTCAGGACACATGTAGTTTTCAATGAAAGTTCCACTCACATTTCTTTTACATATTTCCCGTCCATGAATTTCATTCACCATAGAGCATGAAAAAGAGCTCAAGGTATATATCACCCAGCTAATGGTTTTAATTTGCAAATAATAATTAAAATGCAGGGGTAATTTTTCAGCCTACAACTGCTCTTTTATTACACAGGCAGTGTTTTTAGAGCCAGTTTTTTATCACTGCTTAATACATTTTTCCACCAGGTAATCTCTCAATGAATATGCTTATGCGCCGCTGTCAAGTGTACGTTGAATAATAAAAACAATTCCTCCTAGCTAATTTGGAGGAACGCTCTGAATTCCGCGGTTGTACGGAGATATTTATGAAGAAAAAAGAGAGTCATTTGCTAGAGAGCAGCTACATGTACTGGCGAATGCGATAATTCACGCTGAGCAAGAGTAATTAGCGATCAGGGAAGCCTTTTGAATACTCAATGGAAGCAGCGGCGCCGTGTCTCCACACGACTCACTCGGGCACCTCGCCTCGCTTATTATTCAGCTCTTCTCGTTCTTCTCCCCCTTTCATTCCTCTTTCCTATCTGCCTCCTCCCACGCCCTCGTTCTTCTCGCGTCGTCAAATGGAACCCCAGCGGCCCATTTCTGCCGCGGCCTCGCGGAATGACAATGGCACCGGCGACCAATGAGGTTGTCTCCCTACTCCTCTGCCCGGATGAACATTTCTTCTCCGCCTATCCATCGGTGGTTGATGGGTTTTGCTTGCTTGAATCCCTTGCTCAGCACGATTCTGGGTCAAATGGCTGCTTAAAAAATATTACCGATTTCGGCGTTTGGAAGTCGACTTGTCATCCGATGGCGAAAATATAGTGCCATCCTGTTTCATGAGGTGCATTGAGATCGATCGGTCTTCCTCGCGATTTCGTTTCCAGATCCTAGTGTATTCTTGAAGAGAAATGTGTCTGCATAACAGGGACTTAACCAAGGATCTAATTGGGTGAGCCATCTACGGAATGATGCTTTTTGGTTTTCCGTACCTGCGGTGGCGCCATTTGGGATAACACAACCCTTGTGATTCCACGTCGTTTGGTAATCCATCGCCAACTACTCTTTTTGAGATATGGGTAGTATCTGAAGACACTTTTTCGGTACTGGTCCCTTATAATTAAACCGGAAACTACGTTTTCAGATATATATCTACCGTGCCACCTACCACCAGTGGTAGAAGGTGACAACATGGTGATCTCGCAAACAATAGGACTTCCTGCCTCAACAATGCCCAGCTGCACAGGTTCTGCACAGATCCAATACAAATATTTATGTTTACGTTTCAGGTATACAAATACGAATAAAAAAGGACTCTTATTTATTTCCATTCAGAAATATAAGCACATGTAAAACAGGGTAAAATATACTTTGCTATCCCAATTTTCTTAATGTAATATTGCTTCAGTGCATTATTTTCCGTATCTTACCAATACTAACTCTTCTGCTAACTCAGACTATCCTATGATGAATCTTCGACTCTTAATCTTACTTATACTGCTATTTAATCGTAAAAACTAGAACCAGAGGCAAAGAAAATATGTTTCCCAATTAATATTACAGTTTTGTATTTATCTTGGCTTTCATTAAATCATCACTTTATTTGAAAAAAATACTCATTAAGATATTGGAGCATCTAAACACATATACACATACTTTGTGATTATTATTATCGTAGCTTTTCCAAAAATCGGAATGTGTCTTTAAATCCTTCAGCAATAAAAAGGGTATCGTCACTGATAAAAAAACTCGAATGGAAAAGAATTCTTTAGAGTTTTCCACTATGTAAATGTGTATAATGTCTCTTTCGTAATATTTAAGTTACAGCACAGCGGTACTTTAATATTTCGTTGACAAGACTCTTTATCAATCGTAGAAAATCTGTTATATTTTAGAGACAATATATAAGACAAAAATACGACACGAAAGTAAAGTATTCTTTTATGTAATCTCCTTGAGCTTGTCTTCTTCTCCTGATTTTTCCCATTATGAGTTGCATATACTCTTGGTTGGTTGGCTATTCAGGGGAGGCGACCGACAGCTGAGGTCATTTGCGCCATTTAGGATAGGTGGGTATTTGGGTAATGGTAGGAGTTTTCAGGTAACGGAGGAAGGGTGGAGAGAAACCCGGCGTCGGCATTAGCCTACTCTTAACGAAAGGCGCCAAGGGGACCGAGGCTTATCGTCCCATCCGACGGACGGAGTATTGAACTTGAAATGCCCTCCATTGGGCACTCAATTGGGGACCGGTTTTCCACTGAAAAAATCTGCCACTACCGGGTATCGAACCCGGGCCTTCGGGATTGGGGGCCAGTACTATAGTCACCACACCAACCCGGTCCTCTCTATATACCATTCTCTCTCCCCTATATATATACCCTTCCCTCTCCCCTATATATACCCTTCCCTTTCCCCTCTATATACCCTTCCCTCTCCATTTATTCGGTCTTAGTACGATCGGGAGGGAACTCGGACGTGTAATTTCTTTTAAATGTACCTTCTTCATGCTTCTAAGATTCCGAGTAAAGAGAAATCATCCTCTAAACGTCTTACGAAACCAATCAAAATAAAACATCAAACCAGTAATAATTGAATATCTTGGTGTATCTACCACAAGGTACGTTGTGAAGATCCGCACTGGGGTGATTAGCTTGCTGAAGAACCCGTTTATTCGTAAATGTTAGTAAAAAGGGTTTCTCGGGAAATATGGCATTAAATTCAAAGAATAATGCTCTTATTTCCTCCTCGATTGAAGGACACATCCATCCCGTATAATACGCGTTTTAATGCAAGGTTTAAGCTACGATACGAGTTCACTATGGTAGTTTTTTATTAACTCTCATCTTTTGGTAGAAGGAAACAGGGACTGTCAGACCGCTAAGTAAAATATTTTTGTTATTTTTATTTTAGAGAAAGAAACCCACATACAGCTATGATGCCATTTTATAGTGGAAAATAGCAGTGCATAAATTTTATAGCATATAAAAGAAGAAGAAAATAAAAGTAACAGGAAACAAATAGTAGGGAAAGGCTATTCTGGTGACAGATACGAAATAGAAAGGCTTATGAATGATTTAATTAGGAGTGCAAAGGGATCAATGTGTTGCGGGAGGGAGTTTAATAGAGAGGAGAGACGGAAGAAAAGAGAACGTTTAGTAATCGAAAGTCTGGGAATGGGCACGTAGAGTAAAGGATGAGAACGGCTGGGGCGGGATGGAACTTCGAAGTTGACAAAGGAGAGCAAATCGGGGCAGTCGATGGTGGGATTGAGAATATTATAAATAAGTTTTAAGTCTGCTGTGAGTATAAGGGTGCTAAGATTAGGGTTGGAGAGTGAGGATAAAATATTATTGGTGGATATGTTACGAAAATGTGGTAATCTATTTTGAACTATTTTAGCAAAGAAATTGCAGACACAGTTCAGGGATGAGAGATTAGTTTGAGGAGAGATAGACCAGATGGGGCAGGAATAGGTAAGAATTGGAAGAACGATAGAAGAAAAGAAGGTTCTAAGGGCTTGTGGGTCATCAGTAACTTAACGTTCACTTAATTATTTAAGATCTTTGACAAAAGACACTAAAAATAATCTGAGAACCTCTAGGTATTGCGGGAAATTTAATAAGGAAAATCAGAAAAATTGGAAAGAGATACTGTGGTATGGATAGATGTAATTTTGTTTTCTTCCTGAAAAATGAAGGAGATCAGAGTAGAGTAGATGAGATTATTGTAGCCTACCTAGAATACTTGTAAAAGCCCTTCAGATTTTAATTCACCCATGCTGTACAATAGCTTGGGTGCTGTGTTGAGTCACAATGTAAACTAGTTCGTAAAACGTATTTGCATTCCTTGTTTATTTGAAGTTAATAACATTTTCAAGTTGATGTCTAATCAACACAAAATTTTTCAACAGCCTTTATAATTTTGTAGGGCGTATTAATATTTATTATAAGGAGTAATAATATTTTTGTAGGGCGTACCTAGTAGTAGTAGTAGGCCCGTAGTAGTGATTCAAACTCGATCTCGTACTCTCGAAGTGGATATCAGGAACTCTGATAATAGTGGGCTATGTTACTTCCAATGCCTTTCATCAGTGACAAGTTTTTTCTCTTGACTGAAATTTATTGATGCATTATTTATTTCAACCCTTTATATCAACGTTTATTATCCTTGCTATCTCTTCTTGGCTTATCATTTTGCCTATTTTTTGTTTCTTCACATAAATGATTTGTCACATAATCTTCATACTCTTCTATTTTTATGACTTCCTCCTCTTCTTCTCCTGTGCCACTTAAGTATTTGCCCTACTCAACCACTTTCTTCCCTTTTTACTACCTCCTTTACTTTCAACTTAAATTTCTAATTACGCCCTCTTGCCCTCTTCAACCACTTGCTTCCCTTTTTACTACCACCTTTACTCTACTTGAAATTCTAATTCCCAATTACGCCATTTTAATCCTTCATGTTGGAGACTCGATGTCGACACGCGGATCTAAAATCTAATAGCGTCTGTTATTTCCGACAGTTGGAATAATAGCACCTTTCCTTTCACATTTAAAAACAATTTGGCCAAATTTTAGCAAAATTTGGGGAATCATTATTTCCTTCCAAGGCATGTGATCGCACAAACGCGACCGGTGCCGAAAGGTAGAAAAAATTGGGAAATTGAAAGAAACATATAATATATATATGCAAATTCTCTGGAAAAATCTCCTTTCATTCCCCCGCGGGAAGACTTCCACGGAATTGCTTCTCGTCATTCTTCCACAATAGGAGCCTCTTGGAATAATTTCCACCGAACAAAGGCACGCGCAGGGAAAGGCCGATGGAAAAAAAGCCTTAAATTATTAATCAGTCTTTTCCTCCCTGTCGGGAGGGAGATGGGTAGAAAGAGAGATGGCGTGAGAGAGGTAGAGGGAGCGAGAGATTAAGAGAAAGAGAATGAGAGAGGCAGAGAGGGTAGCTTGCTCTTCGATAGCTTCGGAGGAATCCTTTGTCCTCGCCGTTGGAGTGGCCAGTTGCCGCCTCAAATTACGTTCCCCCTCTCGCCTCCCCTCCGGGAACTTAAGCGAAATGTTAACGCCGGCCGGCCGCAGGGATTTTGTTTCCCCTTCATCTGGCCCTCCCCCCTCTCTCTCCCCGCGAGTATGTCATTAGCGAGATTGCTTCGTCGATATGCGAACCAAGGGAGGGGAGGGAGGGGGTATGCGAACTCGTTTAATCCCCAGCCCTCACCTTCGGGCTCCTTTCGCCGCTTCAACGGAGGACGACCCTCGCTCTCGGTGAGCGAGCGGGAAGAATGCCGACGCAAATTGGCGCACTAGGCCTTAATATGGGCCTCGCGAGACTTGCGACGCTATCGGCGTGCCTTCAGGCTCACATGGGGTCGTATAATGGCGTGGCCCCTACCCTCCCTCGAAGGGTAGCAGAGCTGCTTCTCCCTCGTCCCGACAGCATCGTCATTGTGCCCTGCGTCATGATTTCCTTGCTCACCGGTGATGCTTCCGACTCCGCTCACCCTCGGGGCTGTCATCTCCGCGTGGAATTTCTACGCTCAGCGGTTGGAATTCCAACAGAAAGAAGCAGAGAGTTAAACCACTTGGTGAAACTAGTCATTTTCAATCAGGGTATTGATTTACTCCCGTTAAACCATTCCTTTGATTCATCAGCTCCTAGGCGAGAGTTAATTTAGATGATGCTCATGAGAGGACTATGGCAAAATATCCCAAACGCTAAGCTACGTTGAAATTCATGAGGAGATCCCAGATTTTATGAGGACATAATATTATTTTTTAATTGGTATCTTAAATGTTTTTTAATAGCTAATCTCGAGGAAGCATTCAAGGGAGTACAAAAGACATCATCTTAAGAAAACACAAAATACACCCGTATTTAATCAACGGGAAGATACGGTGTATTATTATACACAATACTGATGAAAGAGCACAATGTAAAATAAAACAAAATTATCATTTTGATGCAAAGAAGAAGCTTAAGCAAAGAAGGAACAACGCTTAGTTTCGCCGTAGCTAACGTGAATGGATGGTTAATAAAAAAAGTAAAAAATTCCGTCTGCAATTGGAGTGACCTGATCGGTTTACCAGACTTAGGTAGAAGGCTTAGGCAGCTCCCCAATCCAAGCATGCTTTTTTTCTTATTATGGTCATGGTAGCCATGTTGGTACACACAATTCGAAGGTTGCGTGCTTAAATCTCGCAGGATGCATGCATCTTTGTTTTTCTAACGAGCTGAGTTTCATTGAGACCATGCGACATAGTCTTACCTGTAACACCTTCTGAAAACCGAAATCCGTTACCAAAATTTGAGTAGTGTGATTGGTAGTGGTATGTTTGTGTAGGTCATCGTTTTTGAAACTAAGTTTTGCTCTTAGTTCGAGTAGTCTCCTGGTGTGGTGTGCAATCTGGCATTCAAGGATTTGGAGCGGAAAGTGATTGGTCTGTCACCTACCAATTAAATCGCGCAATAAAGCTACTGCGAATGTAGTAAAAGGCTGGATTCAGAACAATAACGTCAGGATTTTGTCCCAATCTGTTGTTTTAAAAAGAGACTCAGATAATGAGGTTATAAAATCCATATTATTTACTTCCCCATATCCTATGTTTTGAGATCAGGAAAAGTGTAATTATCCTTATTACGTTTACCACTTCTGTTGTTATTTCCAGAGACGTGAAAGCTAAGAAAAATGCTAATGATAAGGTCAGAAGGTGGCCTTGGTGACCAAATAGGGGGAAAGGATTTTGTTCTCTTAACTGGATGGCAACTGCATGGAAACATATATGACCTTTACTAGCCAATTAGGGTAAAATTAGCACTCCCAGTAAAACAACCTTCTTGCAGCAGGGACCATATCCAATATGCTGCCACCCGTGCCACATATTGCTGTATAAGACGCTCGTATATTGTGCCCGATGGAAATAGAAAAGAAGGAAGTTTTCCTTGGTTCACGATCCTGATTATTTCCATTATCTCCTAACCAAGTTTCGGTCATGGTGACCGAAATGTCCAGGAATGTGTTAATGAGAAGTAGAAAACAAAATAAACAGTGAAAAGGTCTACAGTAAGATGAGTTTATTAATCGTCCAATGCCAAGTTATGATACATAATCTCGGCGTCTCTTGTATCAGATGTTTACTGTACATTCTGCTCGGTTTTTCGACTTAATCTGTGATCGAATTTACCTCGCTTATTTCCCAGATGTTTTCCTCACGATGTGAAATTTGCGTCATTGTATTTATTTGGGGAGGCAGCCGGCAACTTAGGTCATTTCTGTCAGAGAGGATGGGTAACTGGGTGAAGGCAAGAGTTTTCAGAGGAAGGTTGAAGAGGAACCCCTGTATCGGCATTCGCCTGGTCTTACCGACAGGAGCCAAGGGGACCACGGTTTAACTGACGGACGAAATTCTGGACTTGAATTGCTCTCCACAAGGCAATCAATTAGGGACCTGCATATCAATGAAAAATCCGCCTTAGTCGGTATTCGATCCCGGCCTCTCGGGATTGGAGGCCAGTACTCTATCCTCGATACCAACCTTGCTGTGGCGGTAATTAACCACATTTTTCAAGAAAACAAAATGAATTTAATACAACAAATAAATCGATACAAAGGATATAACAAAAATTCTGGATAGTACAATGAAGTGCGTTTCCCGAAGGACCAGCCGTGCCTAAGCCGGAAGAAGTCCGTTCACTAGTATTAGAGAAGCATTGAAGTCCAGGCGTTGTATGGCGGAGAGAGAGAGGGAACTGCACCGGCCGACTGCACACGAGAGAGAGAGAGCGACTCCTTCCCCACACCATCACTGGGTCCCAAGAGAGGGGAAGGAGGGGAGGGCGACAACAGCTCCACCATATTAAAAAAAAGAAGGGCGTTTAGCATGACATCGAACACCTGCATTTTGCGATGAGCACGCTAAGGTGTAAATGAATTCCAAGTAATAATGATATTGTGTCCGATTCAGTATTTATCAGGGAGTTACTCTTTTCCTAAACATAATGTTCATTCGTCGGATGAAAGTTAATTATAGTCGCCACCTATTCGTAAGTTATTGATCTCTTCGAGGTGTATTGTTTGTCTATTCTAACGGTCGTTTATTGTAGCCTTTACGAGTTTCGGTGTACACTACTATACCATCATCAAGAATGCAAAGCATACTACTAATGTGGTGTTTACTTAATTATTATGGACAAACATTAAAAGAAAGGCCATTACGGTTACTTAATATTTAAATAATTCATGACCAGTCCGTTTGTACGAGATACTTTAATTCATGCACGCGGTTAGGTACTTAAAAACATGGTCGCTATTTATTTCCTCATTAAAAGATGGGCTAATATACAGTATTTTAAATCCTTCTATGATGTATAGTGCCTGTGATCTCCTATATAATAACGAATTCAATACATCGACACATCTGACCTAAAGACGCCAGCAGGATGGCTGGAGAAACTGTTGTCGTCTAGTGACAAGCCAACGCTGAGTAACACCCGGAAGCCCACTTCATTGTACATACATTTTATAAATATAAATACACGCACTGCAATAAAGCATACAAATTAATTTTCTAAACTAATATGAACCATTTCATCGTATTCCTTAAACGAACTAATTTTTTCAGTACTTAGAGGAATTAATACTGGTAATTTTTCAGCATGAAAAATATCAAAAGAGGCTCAAAAGTAGTTATCGAAGAAGAAAGGTCAATTTATTTGATGAAACTTTGTGTTTAAAGGATAAAATATAGTTAACTTCGATTTTCGGAAATTGGACTCATAATTTAATGAAAGAACTGACCATAGAATACCTCATGATAAGATTTCTTTGACCATGCACAAACAGTCCAGGAGAATTTGCTTTAATTGTAGTGCTAATCATATAGCCATGAAACAGGATTTGTGGTATTCAATTGACTAATTTCGTAAACAAATCAATAAACAAAAGGTTCAAATACTGAAGATTCTTGTAACGCATTCCTCAAAGTCACACGCTTGGCAGTAAACGAATTTGAATGCGTAAAACCAAATAACTTTTGTTTAATGCAAGCTCTATACGGAGAGGAATGCGTTCCGTGTGCCTATCATTGGAATTTTTCTCCATTATCAGGTAAAATTTACCATTAACTGATTATTTTTCACTAACTACCTAACCGTTAAATGCATTTAGAGAATAACTGGGTCAAATTACTAATTGTAAACGGAATAGAAATATCAGACTAATTATGTATCAAATTAACTTCAAAATATATGCATTAAAATATCCAACTATGGTACTTATGACTCTATGGTAGGCAAGTATTCTAACTCTAGGTCTAAAACGTACCAACTCAGTACCTAAGGACTAACAGGAACTAGGAATACTTGACAAGAATTTGCAAGTACGCAGAATATATGTACAGATATAGTATTGGGAGGAAGAGGATTCACAAGGCCGCTATTAATGGAAAACTGCATAGAAAGAAAGGCTGAGACATAAATGGTAACTACTTAAAAGAAGAAGAAGTGATGTTGGTAATTTTCTGTACTGAATAGAGATATCGATAAGTGAAGGAGTGCTCTTGATTTAGAAAAAAATAAATGTGGTGGTGCTGTATGCCCCACCAATGGGACACTATTATTTATAATTTGAATGCTTTGAAGTTAGCACAATCCATTACTTTTATGCGGTTATTGCAGTTTTATGAAAATGATGTACTTCCATTATAATTCAAATCGACAGGTGGAAGCATTTCTTTGGTATGTTACATATTAGATTATGCTGATATTTAACGCCATTTTCATTCTCTCTATCTGAGTATAAGACGTTTTATATAATTCAAAATAATTACTTGCGGTGTTGATTTTCATTTATATTCCATTCCTCAGAACTGTATCGATGTATTTATATAGATTTCCTATGAACATTAACTTTGTTGTGCACCTCGGATGAGGAAAATGAACACTGAGAAAAAAAAACAGATTTTAATTTTGTATTTAATAAAAGAGTTTATTTTGCACTATCAATCGGTCAGGATCCGAATCCCGGTGGGGGCGGAGAGTGTTAATTGGTATGCCTTCCCCAATTGAGTACTTGAGTACTGAAGGTCACCTGAACTGAAAAACGTATTCAAGAAGGACCTAAAACAAATCCCGGAGTGATAAGGGTTTTGTATTGACACCTCGATCCCTATTTGTGTTTCGTTTAGAGAGAACTTTAGAAACGGAAACCAATGGGACACTAAAATCATGAGTTTCTCGGGGCCATTTAAGAGTAGGTTAATCCGACACTGAGTTTTTCTCTCCCCTGCCTCCTTTCAAATACAGAGCATACCAATACGCGATTACCCACTTTGAACCTCGATGGTCCAAATACCTAAGCTTTTGGTCCTCCACCCATGGCTATGAAAGAGAAGAATGGCCAAATCACACTAATTATTCACTGAATTCGTATTTATTTCAACAGTACAGTTCAAGTCATCTCCAGCGTCCACAGTAAAAAAAAACTTCTGCAACACATGCATGAAAAGGGAACTATAAAATATTGAGTTTGGATTCAAACTTTCAGGAATAGGCACTGAGAGGGGGAGGGCCAGAAATGATGGGAAGGAGCAGGGAACCCCATCGCTGTCAGTCACCATTGGGTTAACGGGAGTGGTATCGAGACCTTCTCCGTCTGTCGCCTCCGCTCGATCACAACCAGCCTCCTCCTCCACCCCTCCTCCTCACCCATCCGATCAATCTGTCGCGTGCCAGAGCGCTACCGAGCGCGTGCCTTGACTTCGACAAGTCTCGGCTTTCGCCAAGCACCCACACACTCGTATCCGTCCATCTTGCCATCAATCAACCTCATATATATAGAGAGAGGAAGAGTGTGTGGAGGGAAGCTCTTCTGTCGACCGTTTAATGCCAAAGAAGGACGTGCGTGTCGGACGGAAATAAAGATTTATGGATGGGCTGCCCGTTGCCACCGACGCTTTTTAACGTATATTCCGAGGAAATGGTGAGTGGTGTGCAGGATGGGTTTGATGGGGGGGGAAAAGGTAGCTGGAAAGTTGATTAAGTTGGTAAGGTGCGCGGGATCAAGAGCCAGTCAACAAAGGGCTTATAAAGACAACTAGATCCGTTACAAAACCTGTTCTGAGGATACGGGGTGAGGATAAAAAAAAGTGGAAAAGCGTTAAAAAAAATAGAGAGGGCCAGAGTAAATTTAAATTTATCCGAAGGATAAAGAGCATTTCTCTTATCCATTTTCGTTTACTAATTTTCCGTAATATACAAGAGATATGAACGTATATTTAGCGTTTTTGGGAAATTGATTAGCTTAAAACTCACTCAATTTACTTTAAAAGCTTTGAGTACAATTAAATATTTATCCTGTTTTTTTAGAGCCCGACATCAAAGTGCTTTTTTCCTCTCTGTTTATCTGAGTATATTTTTTCATGACTGTGCCTTAGTATGGACTGTAAAGGTAATCTTCATTGTCGTGGAACACTGGGCATCAAATAGTTTTCTCGTACTTTTATATTTTTTTTGTTTGCAGTTTTGAGATGCGTTTTATTTCTTCATATATTTCCAGTTTGATCAGTGCCCATATCACGTCACTGTCGCTCTCTCTTGTCAAATTACTTGGGGTGTACGTAGTAATTTCAAGGCTCAGGATTTATAAGAATGAATTCGGTGTATTTATCACGCAATTTAGTTACAATACTGGGAAAATTCCTTAAATCACAGAGCTTATTAAATTGTAAAACCGTAGTATCGAATAGATATAAAGTCCGCTTCCTTTACCTTTTTATATTTTCCTTGATGGTTGCGTATATTATGTTATACTCACTGATTCCGTGAATATCGTAAGTAATTATTACAGAATCGGTGGCGGTCAAGAAATCTACTAATTCTACCCCAGATTACACCTCTACACCTTTTAACAACTTGGGAGTGATTTGAAAACAACTCAAGTCATGTCTCGCTTGTATCTAAGTAATTAACTATTTATACCTATAATAAGTATTCTGTTAAAATGTTTATGGTTAAACTATATCATAATAAAAGTCTGATTCTCAATGTTTGTGGAGGAAAACCTAAATTTTAATCTATACTGGGTGTATTGTTTCAGGATTGTGATTCACTGGTCTATAAAACCAAGAAATGCTTTTATTTCATTGCTTCCTTTGACTATTTATATTTGCGAGGCCATTTGAATTAGACTAATGAGCGGTTTTTAATTTTCTGTAAAATTTTTCGCATAATCTTTCATGCACTTCATCTTCAAGGGTCAGTTATCTTAGGATTGGTTTGACGCAGCCCTCCACTCGTTTATTCTGTCGGCCAACCTCTTCATAATAACATTACTCCTCTCTTTTACATCCTTCACCACCTGTTCCATGTATCTCATACGAGGCCTGCCATTTTCATTCTTCCCGTTTGCTTTTCTCTCGACGATTGCCTTCATCAGACCATCGTGTCTCAAGATATGGCCGATTAAGTTTTTCCGTCTTCTTTTTAGAGTTTTCAGCAGACCACTCCCACTCTTCTTAGAACTTACTCGTTTGTCACTCGGATGATCCATTTAATCTCATCATTCTCCTGTAACACCACATTTCGAATGTTTCTACCCCTTTCTTCTCCGCAGCTGTCATCGTCCATGCCTCACCGCCGTAAAGAAACATAATCCAGTTCTTATGAATTGTTTTTTTATCTGTACGCTGTAATTAGTTTCATGCCATTGAGAAGTTTTTTTATGATAAGCGTTAGTTTAAATAATGCATTTATCAATGCGCAATGACTAGCCCCACGTATTGTGGCATTTGGTCTTGAATTGTGATAAGACAAGGACTAATAGGACTTTCGGTGCCTTATTAGTCGTTAACTGCTTTCCTTATTATTCCTCATCATCGTTAGCCATACTCTGGTTTCATTCAAAATCTATTTTCTTCTGCTGCCTTCTCCTGAATTTTGGTCAACTTCCACATCAATTCTAATTTACCCTCCGTCATGAATGCATGTCGCATGTTGTAAGGGTCTCTTGAATTTTCTTTTGAAAAGTAAGTAAGTCTTCAGTATACCAATCACTTGAGAAATTAAGGCAATTGCTTCTAGTGACGAAATATATCCCAACAAAAGCAACGTTTTAAAATGTTTCAATGATTTGATGAAACAATCTATTACTTAAGCATCATCGCGATAATGTGCTAAATGGTGTTGAAATCCGGCACGTTGTTCCGGTAAGCGTTTGAAAGAGTCCTTCGTTTTCGTTTTCACATAGTATAGTATTATATTACAGTAAAATTACAGCCAAACACTCCAGAGAAATTTTTGGCCTCACTCACGTTACCTCAGTTTCAAACATCTAAGATTAGCAAGGAAACAGAAAGACAATGAAAGAGAAGGTTCCTTCCACATGTGGTTATTCATAATTTTAGGTTTGAAGAAGAATGGAGCAAAAGATAGAAAGTAACTAACCCCGGTTAAACGGTAACTTTTTTTTTTGACCGCAAAAATTAACTGCTGTTTCTATATCGACCGCAAAGCAAGTCATGGAAATATTACAATTAAATTCGCGAGGTATTCAAGCATAATTTTTTTCATGAGCAGTATAGTAAATTTTAGAGAAGTTTACAATTCTCTTGAGTGGTACTATGCAATTGCTACAATTAGCTCATAAGGTTAGAAATAAGGCAAAAATGGTGGAATAGAATCATTAAACTCCCAACCATCAAGTGTATTGTAGCATAATAGCGTGATGTAATAATAAATAGGATAATAATATAAATAATAGATAATATTATGTGTATTTATAAATGATAGATAATATACAATAGATATATACATAACATAAATAATAGGCAGTAGGTATTATAAAATCATTTTACATTTTTATTGGTGAAGTCATCCAAGTTCTAGTTAGAATTCTGCTCACTTATTGAAAAACAAGGAATAATCAATGTTACTTACTATGTACCATGAAGTCATACGAAGACATACTAAGAACGAAGAAAGAATTGGGTGATTGCATCTGAAATGATTAATGAATGGTACTTGGTGTGTAGATTTCAACATTGTGGCAAATTTTTTCATATAATCTTTTTCCTGATTTTTTTATTGAAAATACCAAAGTTTTTACATGGACATTCTTCTGTTCTTGTGACTTGTTTGCCTTAAAGGTGCACATGCACGAGTTTGAAATTTGAACTAAATACTAGAAAATGACGAGCGTGGCTACGTTGTGTTACGCAGGAACCTGAATGCTTTCCACGATCGAATGGAAATGAGAATATCATTTAGTATCTCATCAATGGTAAACTGGTGGATTAGATTCTCCAATTTGCAAAGGAAGCCAGAAAATTCTTAATGAAAACATTTCTGGATGCCTCTAATGCTGGTGATAAGGAAATAAGTGAAAGTTGAGAAAATCACTATCAGCCCAATCTGTATAAATGGGGAAAATCAGTCTGAGATAAGAAACATGAATTATATTTTGCTGCCCACAGTTCTGTGCTATTGATCTGCTTCGCAGGAAAAAGCGATTCTTCAAAAACAAAATTTTGAATTTTATTACTCTAGATATAACAAATGAGGCTATCATTATTTAACGAATATTATGGTCGGACTATCTCGTTGTTCCCTACATTTTTCACGGAGAGATCTCGTTTATCCGCCCACCAACGTGGCACAAGAAGTTCGAACACGTCTCTTTTTAGGCAAAATGCTAATGATTTCATTTCACCACCATTGCCTCTCATTTGCATCTTGAGTCTTGCGGTGATGTCGCGTCGTTAGTGGCCATTATATTCCCCAATCGATAAATTGGTCGATTCAATCCGCAGAAAGGTTCCCAACCCTCTCTTCTTTGGCATTCACTTTCGAAGCAGCTATATTCTGAGAGCAGAACGTGATAGAAATAATTTTTAAAAATTTGATTGTATTATCCCACCCTTGGCTTGCATGGCTTGCATGAACTTTTAGAAAGGAAAATCATATTATCACGTTATCGAAAAGAAATAGTACTGCACTAAATATTTTTCCGCATTTGGTAAAATGTCAAAAACAAATTAAATTTTAATTAAAAATTTACCTTTTCTTTCACTGTTTAGTTATTCCAAATACTAATTTAAATTGTACTTCAAGGTCTTACTTGCAAAACTCAATAACACTGGAAAAATATTTCTCGAATTCATTAAATTTATCCTTGAACAAGGATGCAAGCAAGTGCTGTATGTGATGCCAGCCTGAATATTAAGGAAAACACATCACATATCACATGTGTGTGAGTATCACATGTTAACGCGACTGTAATCTGATCTGCGATGTGATCTAAACAGTCTTATTGTGAATGTAATGAATAGAGGATTGATTACTCAAGGCACATCAATTTTGTATCATGTGAATGAACGCTTAGACTCCCCTAAATTGAGCACCCTCATATCAGATCTACCAATAAAATAATGCATTGCAAAGAGATTCCAAATAGGTTTGACGCATTGACAGGAGCAATATTAGTTACTCAATCACCTTACTATATTGATTCTGAGGAAGATAGCAAAATGGCACAAATACGCAAATTGATCATCATCTCACCACTAACCAAGTATGTGCTAGTAAATCAGTTCATAGCAGTTATTAGACCGTGAAATATGTAGAGGATGTGAATCAGATATTCACTTTTAGAGAGCTGACATTACAGTGGGTACATTAGGGTGACCAAAAAATGCAGTTCATAATCCTGCATCTTTCACGAAAATGATATCTTGGTAGCCAAGGGGGTAGAGAATTGGGCTGCTAGCCTTAGGTCCCGGGTTTGAATCCTGGATTGTGTCCTTTGGACGTGTTTCAGTAATACCCAAGCTGGGTTATTTTCTGGCATCCAGATCTCTCTAGAAAGTTGCAGGCGGTACAGGAAAGCAACAGGCAACCCCTATCGTGATGCATGATGATCACAAGCCGTTTGACTTGGTTTGTATATGGTGATTTGAGGCCGCACCGACCAGACGAACCTTCGAGTCAAACACAACTGTTATCTCGTAAATCCCTAAATGGCAACTCTGACAGGTCAAAAGTTGTTTCGATTTTTAGGAATATAAATAATGTCTAGGCTTCATATGGACTCATAAAAACATATATTTTGATGTGAAATAAGTCTCGAAAGTATCTCTGCCAAAAATCGAATCTTCTCATGAGAACTTCAGTTTATAATCGAGACTGTTCTGCGCAGAAGGACTTAAGGTTTTCCTGTCGTCTTCTTTCCCATCACTTTTCTCTCTCTTGTAATACTTATGAATACGCTGTTTTATTAACTACCACCAAAATAAACTTATTTTATTTGCAAACTGCTTGTGTTGGAATTTCTCCGCCGAAACCACATTTCTGCTTCAAGTATTTTTTTCTTCTTATTCATGTCAAACCTCATGACCTTTCACATCCATGTGTAAGCACGCTCCAATCGAGGGCTTCAAAATCGTTTTCATACTTTAATGGCGAGTTGAGTACTACACTGCCATAATTTGCAACTTGATACCGTAGAAATATTGGCACTCTGTTGCATGATATTGCACAATACTCCAAGTAAAATTATGCATGCTCCAACATTTTTGATAAGTATAGAATTTTTACACAAAAAATAACTTACTTTGACCGGAACATCTCAGAACATCCTACTGATTCAGCTACCAAGGTGTCCTTTTTCGGAGTCTTTAAATATCAGCATGTTGCTGTACTGCCGTAAATACTATTTCACAAAGCAGCCGCTATCGTGTGCATTCAGTGGCTTACTCCAGTGGTTAAAATTCTCGCAGCAAGATTGCAATTTTTGTGTTTTGGAGAAGAGCGAGTAATCGTGTTATTCAAAACTATTCACATTGGTTTCTTCACTTTCTCACTTTTTTCCGATGATATAAGTACATTTCTGTTTTTCTCCCAAGAGATACACAATGGTATATTGAAATTGATTTAGTTGAGGGAACCTAAAAAATTCAAATTCGTTCTATTCTGGAGGTAATGAGTGTTAAGTAGGAGTAGAATTAATGTTAGGCACGTTATTGGTTTAGATTAGCTTTCAACGCATTGCTTTAACACAAAGTTTTACTCTAGTCACGAAAACAACATTCATATCCCCGGTTTGATTCGAACTCACTATTTTTGGATTGACAGGCCGGTGAATTACCTTACTGCCGTGGTTGGTCTTCAGTAGGTCCAGAGTCATTTCAAAGCATCCACATTTCCTGAAACCGAGTTTTGAAAGCTGCAATGGTTTTCGATGCCCATTGCCCCGAAGCTGGCGAGTGCAAATTTGGCTGGAGAGGAGTTGAGAAGGAAAGGAGAGTGTGTGACTGCAGAAAGAGTTGTCTTGAGAGCCTAAGGAGGTCGTATATCGCAACCACTCCATATATTCTCCCTCCCGAGCGGTAGGAATGTTGTCCCGCGAAGGAACGAGAAGATGGTAAGGATGTTTCACTGATTCGGGATGTGATTGTAATGCATGAGTACTGAACAAATCGCGTAGGGCCAAGCGGAACGAGTAGAAAAGAAAGGGTTGCAATACGGAATGGCGAAGATAACAAACGATATCCTCACCAATTAGGGCCGTCTGATCTCGAGCATGAGTAACGTGTTTGGAGCATGCATGCCGCCCACCACTCTCCGGGGGACGATTCCCGCAGACATTGTTATGTGAGGTGCATAAATAAGGCAAGAATTGCTGGCTCCCAAGGGCCCGGACGCCCCTGACTCCTTTTCTCCGCGCCGACCCGCGGGAGTCGTTTGAGGCCCCCGCTCTGCCGCCGTTCCATCCCGTCGTTCCCCGAGATTGCAGTCCAAGGTCGCGCGCATCCCCCCTACCGGGACGCACAGGCACTTTCCCAAGGCCGTTTTGCGCTAGGGCGTCGGGGTATGCCGCTTGTAAAACCGGGGGAATGTGTAAGCTAGAATGGCCTCTTTCTCCCCATTGCGCCAACTAGTTTGGGTGGAGGGGTCCTGCGCTCCGTCGGGTCAGCTTCACGTAGGAGCTTTTCTTTTATTCTCTTCATCGTCTCACTCCCCTCGGGCAACGACCCCTGTGGGGCCGAAAAGGGCAACCCAGTGCTCCCCCTTCTGCCACCTCATCCATTTCCGACATCCCTTTTCCCTTGGGCTCTCTTGACAGAGCTCTTAAACCCCTTGCCCCACAATGCCGCTCCAGTTGAAAAGAGTTCGAGAGAAGATAATATTGGTAATTACCCCAATACCCTGGAGAGACAAAAACGCCGAAAGAAAGCTCCGTGAATCGTATTTATTTTTCTTCTTCATCTGCTCTCTAAAGTTATTGTAATTTTTGCGCAGAACAAGTAAGTAAGCAGATTTTCACTTGGTTTGGTACACATTTTTGGAATTTTTCTCAAACGTAGGGGCGTAGACATTCAATTTATTGCATCCTTTGAATTGATAGTTGTACAAGCCATTGTCAAAGAGTTATATTTTGAAGTCAGATATATTTCTTTCGCTTGAGTGCAGCCACCAATTAGAATCATGGGAGGAGATATGAGAAATGTATTTACGTTCACTAAAACTCTCTCGCGTTTCACATTCTCTTGGCTGCCCAGACAAAGTTGAACTGTATAGCGACCAAGTGCAAAAAACAATGTTTACCATAAAAACCCATGACGAACTAGGCAGTGAAATCTTGATGAGGTTTGTTACTAATGTATTACATGCTGAAAATTACTGTTATACCTTTTCAGTGTTGCATGTATCGCGGGAACGCATGATAAAATTTGTGGAGGATGTTTCATGTGATAACTTTACGTAAAGATAATATCAAATGAAATGTTACCACTGGATGTGGCCCAAGACTGAAATTGAAAGACCAAATTTTTTTTCATTCTGTTCGTATTTTTGGTACTTTTTGTGAAATATTTACACTACTCAACCAGCGCAAGGCTTCCTATTTACGTGGAGTGAACGTAAACATTACGTAAATTGTCTGGAGTACAGACATTTCCAAGTATTTCCATGCTGTTTGCGTTATGCTAAACAATATTTTGTGGTGCTCGTTTGTGGAAGCCACGGAAATGTGACATGATTATTTGAAATGGGTTCTTACCCTGAGCGTCGAGATGCGACGAGGGAAAGGAAAACACAACCGGTGGATTTATATGATAGCATACACAAGTTGAGGAGAGATGGTGGCGTAGGAGAGGTTGAGAGATCACGAATGGGATAGTCACTTGAGAAAAGGGCCAAAACACATTCTCACCAAAGCTACGGTCTGCGGGTCGTGTCGTATGGAGTTTGGTATGTCTTACTGCTGGGAGAACACTTCCCATGAATAGTCTCCACAAGGCGCAGTCTTCCTTCCCCAATACTTGGTCTGGGTGTTCTTCAGGGCACTTTATCTGACCTTTCTTATGTTCAAAATAAGTTGTCAAAAAGTCAGTGAAATACAGAGGGATGGAAAAAGAAAAGGAAAAGTTGAAAACTGTCATAAGACGGAACAGTATTTTTGTCTCTCTGCATTTGTCTTTCTTTCCCTCTTATGTCTTTATCCCTGAATTTCACTATCTACCTACCTCTCTCAATTTCTACACTCAGAAATATCAACAGAAATATTCCTTTTCTCACTAATTTACTAGCAAATAATCTTACAATAACATAGGCTTACTTATTGAAAAATAAAACGCCAATATAAATCTTTTTCACACCGTAACAAATTTGTTTGTGAAAAATGACTGAATGACATATTTGTTTGAATATAAAATGGTTTTGAAATGAAGGTAGGTACCAATGCGTTTTGGTTTTCGGGCCACTGATATAAAACCGCCATCCTTATTGGTAAAACGCGTTATTTTATCATAAATATTGCAATATATTTTGCACTTCAGGATAGTCAAAGTAATTAATGAAATATTTTATCCAAATCGAATAATATTGACAGCCATCTGGACATATTATGATCATGATTCGCTAAACAGCGTCCTGTGCACGATATCAGTGATAAGGCTATTCAAACATTAATAAAATGTTCAGTTAAAAAAGGAGTGTGACATCCGCAGAATATTCAGGTCTGGATGAACTTCTCATGCTGTTTTATATGAAAGAGACAATCAATGGAATGAACGAGAGACAAATTGGGATTATCAAAGCGCTGGAGAAGAGGGGGACTTGATTAAAACTCCGCTTATGTGTTGAAACAACCTTATTGGAAACATATTGCGACATGATGGTAGGATGAACACGGGCGAGGAAGGAAAGAAAATGGAAAGAGTGGAAAATGAAGGTCTTAAATGAGACATATGAATCAAGTTGTGATGGATGGTAATAAGAAGAAATATGAAGGGGAATAACCAATAGGGAAGTCGGATTCCCGCCGATTCCCATCCCTCCCAGCTGCTTTAAACCAATCTTATTTCACAGGTGACGTGATTAAATGGTGAAATTTCTCATTTATTTTGACTCGGGCAGTCACGATGGAAGAACCTTCTTAAAGTTGATCGCTCCTCTCCTCATAAAAGTTTAAAGCGGCTTTCCCTTCTTTGCCTGGCCTTGCATCCTCCCTCAGGACTCTTTTGAAACTCTGGCGCTGGCGCGGGGAGCGCCTGATTTAATCAACGCGGGCTCCACAGCACTTCTCTTCTTTCCGCCCCCACATGGAGACGGCTACGGGGGATGGGGTGGGAGGGGTGAGTGGCCTATAAGGGGTTGCCTCCGCCGGGACTTGAAATGATGCCCCGCGTGAAAATAGCTCTCACTCCATCTACGTCTTCCAATCCTTTCCGCGTAGAGGTCCAACGCACATCCGAATATAGGATCAACTGGGTCGCTATTTGGGTTTTCGACGTCTAAAAATGGCCCATTTTCCTTTATTTTGCGGCAGAACCGGAAGTTTCGGCAGAAGTTTTTACATTTTTAAGAAAAAAAAATAATATTCTGCACTTTGATGCGTTATTGTAAATTGCAATATACAATGCAATACATATGTAAGGGCATTTAACTTCGAAAAATATAGCGAAATTTTTAGATAACAGTAGTATAATAATAAAAACGAGTTCAATGGAATGTGCAGAGGAAAAATACTGCTAATCATTTTAAAACAAATAATATATACCACTCGAGTGAAAATATTATCACAATAAAATGCATGCAGGATTTCTAGGAGAATCTCTGTCAGGACAAATGCTAATCCAACTTTCGACGTTCTTCGATGAGGCTAAAAATCTAATTTCCATAGAGGAATACATGAGCTTCTTTCTAAAGCGGTTCGCGGAAACCTCAAAAATGCAAAAACTAATTAGAGGCCCATGAACCTTTCCATAGTAAACCCAAGTAGGTACAGCCTTCTTTCCTTCCAAATGAGATCTGTAGTTTTGGCAGGGGATAGAGAATAACCAAAAATGCACTACATAACTTAGAGGCAGAATACTTTTTCGTCACAGAATTGTGTTAGCTATAGCTGTGCGATCAAATTTTTATTGCCTTCAAAGGAGTATAATTCATTTTGATTAGTTAGGTATTTCTTAAAGCATATTAATTTATTAATCCCATCATAAACGAAATGGTGGAGTATTTTAAAGAATTATTGTCTGTTTCAGATATAATACAAACTACTTAACCCCCATGCATGTTTCCTCGCATAAAATATTTCGGCAAGTGAGGACTCTAATGGTGGCTAAGTGTGCGAAATATTTTATGACCACATTACTCCATTCTACTGAAGTCCTTGGAATTACAATCCTTTCAAAAAAAAAGGTAAACGAAAAGAGAAACATTTGGTTTGAAATTTTTTCAGATCGCCTACGTGAACAAAATGATTTTTAATTGTGTACGATATATCGTTTTTTTAAGTTCAGGAGGAAGACGACCGACAACAAAGGTCATATGCGCATTAAGGATAGGTGAATATTAACGCTATCGGCTTTTGTGACTCAAATTATTTTACTTTTTTACTATCTATTCTGATGGCCAGAGCCTTTAAGTTTTTCAAATAATTTCCGCATAAATACCCGATACCGAAATCCTATAGTGGATAAACTATATCAATAGTTGTAAACCTGTAGGAACGTGGTAACTTTGAATGGATGGTTGAAACTGCATTGTAGATAAAACTTTTTTAGATTAATGCATAATCCAGGTCTTAAGTTAGGAATGCTTTTTTTGAACTCTTAAGCTTAGCAATGGATATTGGATGGCAATTCTTCATCTACAAATACCGGCAAACTTTTCTTTTTTATGAGATTTTTTTTATTCATGAGACAATGTCATACGTTTTTTTGCAGTGAATTTAATGGATATTAAATTTGATAAATTGAGTAACTTTATTAGTGTTAATTTTTAGCATATTATTAATGTTGTGTTTAAGAACTCATACCAATTAATTTACATATTGATGAAAGGCTAAAACAACAGTAAAATTTCAAAAAATAGAGTGGCTAAAAAGTATATAATGATATTTTGATAATTTATAGATAGTGATAATAATAATGCTAAATTGCAATGTCGTAACTAGAGGAATACAGCAGCATTAAAATTAGTGCGGTTGTGTTGCCGAAAGAGTCCCGTAAAAGAATATTAACGAGATAGAGACAGGGCCGTAAAGAAAGACTGGCGAAAGATCAAGTATAAAAAGCATTTCATAGTATGCATTTTATAGTATGAAATTTCATGCAACAAGAATTTCAAAGTATTTACCATATATTTTGAGAATTTAAATAGACTTATGCCTTTAAAATATAGGTAGGGAAAATGCAAGGGTTAAAATAAGACAAACGGCGAAGTGCTGAGGTGATAAAGGTAGAAAGTAGGACGGCTGAAGAAATTGGAAGAGAGTGTGAGTGTATTGCATGGGTAATTAGGGGTGGTGTTTTTGAAGGATGAAGGATGATACACGGAAGATTGCTGCGTAAGTAGTATAAAAGGAGCGAAAGAACGGGTGGTTTGGAAAAAATAATTGGAGGAAGTAGGTGTTCGACACTGAAGGACATATGAAATATTGACTGTGCCGGATTATTATAAGATCATCTAAAGCTGGGGACCCCAAAGTTGTCGATATTAATCCCCAGGGGTCGATATGACATCGTTAGGGGTCGAATCAAGCTTGGAAGGGGTTGATAAAAAAAGTTAAAGCAAAATTACTGTTTCGATTCATACCTAAATGTTAGTATTTTAATGCCCTTTTACTGTAACCAAATTTCTGACCATTAAGTGCCACGGGGTTATTGAGAATTTTGTGAATTGGATGGAGTCTTAGAAAAGTCCTAAATCAGAGCTTAGAGTGAGCATACTTGAGATTTGTGATACATTGATGAAGGCAATCATCGAGGGAATAGTGAATTGGAGAGGAGTACGTCATGAGATAATGATATATATGGTGAAAATAGTGAAGATTGTGGAGAACATATATTACGTAAATATGTTGAAGATAGCGCATAGGAGAATCGAACGGAGAGCTGTGTCAACCAGTCCTAAGATTATTGACCAAAGATAATGATGAGGGGACATATTATGATGCAAGGGCATCATAATATGTCCCCTCATATTATGTCCCCTCCTATACAGGTTCAAAAAGAAAATTATTTAGTACCTGCTCGTGTCTTAAGATCAAATACCTTTTAGGTGACTGGTTTATTGACTCCGCAGTTATTGCCCACAGTTGTGGATGAAGACCGTAACTATCGGTGGTACGTTTGGTGGCGAAGAATATTTGAGACCAGGAATCCAAAATACACAAAATTTGCAATTACTGCTGGTGTAAAACTATGGTGGTTTAAAAAAGTCATATAAACTCGTTGTTTTTATTATTCCCAATATCATGAATGTAGGTTGGAAAAGAAACGTCGCTTTGTACATTCCAAACAAACGTTTTATTGGCTTCGACCATGGTTTCGTCAATTTATATGAATTGATAATGACATGTAAATTGTCGAAACCATGGTCGAAGTCAATAAAACGTTTGGAATATACAATGCGACGTTTATTTTCCAATCTCGTGGTTCCTCAAAGTTAAGCATCAAACGTTGAACCGTATAATGAATGTAGAAAGGTTACAAGGTAACGCCCCAAGATATAAAGGTGCTGTTATTTTCTGACCTCATTAAATTAATGCACGATGCAGGTTCAAAAAGAAAATTATTTAGTACCTGCTCATGCCTTGATATCAAATAGTGTAAGACTTAATGTATTTTTAATGGATCTAAATTAAGTGATTTTCAAATTAGGCATAATATTGCTGTGATAAAAGGCCAAAGGGAAATGTATTGAAAGTAGGAGGAATTTCTAAAACCCATGGAATTATGGTTCAGCGATTTGGTAAATTTATCGCTTACTCTTGATTTCAGCGTGTATATTACCTGAAAAAATATAGCATTTAAGCTTCTAACTCCGATGAATACTGATGAACGCTTAGTCACATAGGAATTTATACGTAATAATGTCGAATAAAATACTAATTTCCACTGTATTTACACTTTATTCCGACTTTGGCTTTGAAGTAGCATTTAATCTACGCTGAAGACATGGGGAAGGGGTATTGTTCATATAATTTCCGGATTTTGCAACCTATGCGAAACGTGGCAATACAATCCTCAAGAAAATAAGAGAAAAAATATTTTGTTCTTCTAGAAAAATTCATTTATTTTATGCACTGTTATTCAACCCTCTGCTTAATAAATACACTCAGGGTGGTCTATTAGGGGGTTCTAGAGTAATGTGCTTTCATTAGTATCGAAATAAATGGGAGCTCGTCCCTCCTGCCCTTAAAATGGCACTCAGGAGATGCCCCTACTTTTATGGTGAGGAAAATCTCATGGGAAATAATATGGAGAGCCTCATTCTAAACATAAATGAATAATTTACGAAAAATATCTTTTAGTCAAGTTTTCCCGTTAAATAAATGACTTTCAAAGTTTAGGCTGTGTATATGACAAACTTCTACCCGCTCGTTGCTTCATATTTCCTCTCATGGAAGTGAAAATTTCTAGCTACAACATAACTCCCTGTTGCGGAGACGATATTTATGAGAGTACTGACCTCTCACTCCGAGGGTCCCGGTTCAATTCCCATCGGTAGATCATGTTTTTCAGTGGTAAGCTGGCACCTGCTAGAATGATTTATGGAGAGCAATCGAGTACAGTTCTCTATCCATCAGGTGGAATGTTAGGCCGCTGTCCCCTTCACCCCTTCCAGGGTAATACGTACGCCGGGTTTCTCTCCACCCTCCATGTTCCTTATATTTTTATCCTATCATCGTAACTTTCCTCCCTTTTGAAAGTGCCTTGACTTTGGTACAGACTTGAAAGCTGCCCTTCCTAATGTTCTCCCCTGTATATCTCCTTTCGGTGTGAAACATGCTTGAATAGGAGACAGCCGTGAAGTCAATGAAGATACATATTGATAAGAGCGTAAAGACTATCATCATTGAAATGGATACATTTTGGAGCAATCACAATATTCTAAATTTTGTGTCTCTCTCTTGATCTTATTTTAGGCCAGTTTATGAAAATTATGATCCGCATTGAATATTTAAAATATCTTATTTTAATGGCTTCCATGGAGGGTTTAGTTATGCTGTCTAAGTTAAGATCTCAAATTTCAAATATTTCTTTCGAGCCATCCCATACTTCTCCCAAATCCCCAGCGCCGCAGGCCCTCATATAGTGTATAATTTCCCTAGGTTTCAACTCATGAGCTATTTATATCACTAATGTTTTCTATTGACAATGGCTGCTCTTTTCGGCTCCATGCTGTGCGTTTAGCCTTCAATAATCAGTTTTAGTTTCTTATGGGCTTAGATATCTGATCCAGCAACATCTGATACTTTCTGTTAATTTCCTCCATCATCTTCACCTCTCCCCTAGCACATCATAATTTATCCTATTTCAGATCGCCGTATGTTCTCATTCAGCTGTTATAAGGATTTATTTGAGGAAATTAGATGAGATGGTTCGGTGGCTGATTAAGTTGATAGGGAGACGAACTCGTTCGTACACAAGGCTGAATTGGCAGATACATTCTTTCCTCCTACAAGGTTAGCAATGGGCAAAATAAGAGAGACATGTCTAGCAGAAATATTCATGGATTACTTTTCCTACCCACAACTTGAAAATATTAAGTAATCTCTTCATTGATACGATCCACAGAATCTCATTTCACCTTCATAAATTTCTCGGTTATTCCCTCATCACATTAGTTTTACAGTTTACGGCCTTAAATGCGGCATACCATATGGCTCGTCATCAGTCAATATGAGTGTACAGATTTTATTAGCTGCCGTGTTTTTTGTTTCGATCTATTTCTTCATAAAGTAAAAACATTTTGCAATTACACACACATTTTGCCCATTTTTTACATTTCTTTAGCTTGAACTGAAGGATTAGAGCGTAGGTTGGTGCGGCGATTACTGGACTTCCACTTGTAGGGCCTTGCATTAAACCCTGCATTGGCAGATATTTTTCCATTTAATGTAGATCACATGCTAAATATTAATCTCTAGCTTTTGCTCAACTGTAGTTTTCCCTTCACCAGGCCGTTGTTTTGTTATCCTTAGTATTAACCTTGTGTTAAGTATGGTTTGGCGGTGTGGAATGTGCTTAGCAGTTGGTTGCCTTAAAATCTAACATCACATCTGCCTACATCAGATTGGGCATTAACACTTGACTCCTTTTCTTAAAATTAGGCTAAGACAGACGCCGGTTTCCTCTACATCCTTTCTCCACAACAAGCTATAATCCTATATGCTCCCAATAACCCGCCGGCATTGTAAATGGCGTAAATGATCCTAACTATAAGCCACATCACCTACCGACGACAGAAATTGACAATCTCTCTTTGGATAGCTTTCCACGATGTGTCCATGAATATTTTGCAGTCTCTATTGTCCGCTCTGAATTTCTCAGACAAGTGATCTTGTCGCATCCCTCATACAAGCGTCGCGCACTCCTTACGCCCACCAAGGATTCCGAATACAGTGCTCCACCACTTGCATCGGTCCACCGTTCTCCCTCACTCTCTTTTAATCCGTACCGTGTCAACGCAAATTCCCCAGAGGATAGTTTTCGTTATCTTCCATTGCGTCCTTGTGAGATTCCTCCAAGAGAATTCCTCTTTGTGATTCGTCTAATTGCGCCCTAATTTTCATCCTCCTCGTTCCCTCGCTGGTTCACATCTTTTGCGTAATTATCCATGGGAACATGCATTATGGCGTGAGAAACAAACCCCATGCTGCGCCCTACTTTATTCCGGAACTTGACACACGAGGCGTACACCCACGTGACACTTCGCCGACTTTGTCTTGGCTTCCTCTTCCTTTCGCGACACTTTCTTTGTTGATTTTACGGGACTCATTTCCTGGGAGTACTCATGCAGGGTAAAGCACTGTTCTTTCAAGGCTTATGTAAAGAGATACATTTTTGCAATTTTACTCATTTTCCTCGTTATTGTACAAAGAGAATATTCTCTCAAAGTATATGCGCCTTCTGCTGCTCAAAACTTTGTTTAGTTGATTTTCATATTCGGTAATTACGTCTACATGTTACCCCACCAGCCTTTTTAAAGGTGTGTCTCAGGGGCGGCAGGTATCCAACTTTGAAAATAAGGCCTAGAGAACTCTAATAGTGTTTGTTATAATTTTTTTTAAAGATGCTTAAACCGCTGAGCTTACATAATGTCAGCTAACTTTACTTTAACTCAAGCGTTAAAATACCCATTTCCGAGGCAGGATTTGGAACTACGAACTTTTAGTAATGAAGCTGGCGCGTTACGTGAATGCCTGCAGTAGCTGACACAACTAGTTCGAGTTTGCCTTTATATTTTACAGAACTTAAAGCAAACGCAATGATAATCGCAATCCCTGCCGATAAATGTCATGTCATGAAATTAAGGAATGAAAAGCTTGTTCCATCTTGAGTGAAACAGGCATAAAAAAGGGTTGAAAATTAATATAAATTTGAAAAACAAAATCTTGGACCGTTGGGAACGCTTTTGTTCTGCATCCCACTTTTCTAGCTATTCTATGTCATTTTACTTTAACTACTTGTGAGTCCTTACTGTCAAAGGCAAAAAAACAAAATACTCCCCTGTTGATCATTTTTATTTTATTTCTTCTCCTTATTACATTTTTTGCATTCATGGATTGCTGTTTTAAATCACTTCACCGACGGATCGATAAGGGTCATTTCATGCTACATTAAATAAGTAGCCTGCGCAAAAACATTAAATTTAATACACACTTATCTGCAGAATCCCTGCTCCATGCCAATTATCCACGTCCTAAACGGCACAAATGACCTTAGCTGTCGGTTGCGTCTTCGGAATAATGCTACTACGGGGATTATTCGATGCGTTGTGTTTACATCAAACAATTGTACACAATTCACATCGATTATTTGTCATCATGCCATTTAGTTGATCCAATTTCAACTTGATGCATTTATCGCGCAATTTGGGGTAAAGATTTATGTATCGATCAGGCCAAAGTTGAACTTACTGTGAGTAAAAGGACTTTTTTCACTCTCCAATCGGTTTCTTGGGATACCGGCTTCGTGGAAATACCATTGTTTGAGATCTTAATCACCATTATGGTATTTTACGAATGCTGACTGGTCTTTGTTCAGAATTTCTCACTCCCAATTACCTACCGTTCCAGTTCTTATTATGTTGTGCCTAAACTCATGTCGTAAAGATCTCTTTTTATTTCCCTCTACCACGTGTACCAAGCATTCTCATTCACCCTCTTCAGCGTTCTTTTACATCGGATTATCTCCTCCATCCACTTTTCTGCCTCCAATGTTTTCTTTTACCTTATTTCCTTGCATAGCAATATTAAAAGTGCCTTTCCTTGTCATCTTATCAACGCCCACCTTAACCATTCCATTCTTATTATTATCTTAAATTCCTGGCAACTTCAACACATTTTCATTTCGTAAAAACAAATTTTCTGTCGTGTTTCATAAGACGGTCATCTTATACTCTTGTGCTTATCAATACTGCAAACTAACTTCGGTGTTCCTCCGTTTTTTCAGTCGTAAGATTTCACCATTACATTATTCTTCCCAATTCATTTCTATCTTAGCAACATCCTGCAAAAATTTACTCCAAATGAAATTACTTTGTGACTAGGAACTAGACTAGTGACTAGGAACCTAGATACCTGGATTTCGATAAAAATAATATATTCTTGTAACTGCCTCCGTGCATTGTTTTAGCATTGAATGTGAGTTGCTCTGTCTCATCATGGTGTTAGAATAAGCCACCATTTGAGCAGAAATTTACTCCTCAGACGTGTTTCCGCAGTGAATCAAATTATTTCCTCGCCACACATGGAAATCTCTTGCGAATGCAGATGGGTTACCGTATCGAGCTTTGATGACGAACTATACACCCACCATGAGACATCAAAGAATGAGGACTCCTGCTGTGAGCTGCATTTCTGTTGAGGCAACTGAAACGGATCACTCAAATTTCCTATTTAGGCCGATTGTCATCTTGTCACTGAGATAAGTAAAACGATGCGACCAAGTTGAGTTGAGCTCTCGAGAGGAGTGTTTTCATTAGTTGACAGCTGGTTGAATTAATTACATCATGCATCTATATATGTGTAAGGCGCTACATATCTAGCTGTTGATGTAATTAGGGAAGGCAGCCAACAACTGAAGTCTTTTGCGCCATTTGACCATGGGTAAGTGGGCGACAATATGAAGGGAGGGAGTGTATGAAAAGGGTGGAGAGAAAACACGGACTTAGAATTATCCAAGAAACCCAGAAAACCAGCGTCGACATCAGTCTGCTCTAACGAAAGGTGACTAAGGGTCCACAATGTAACTACTAATCCGGCAGACATAGTATTCAATTTATGTGTCCTCCACACAGCGCTGAAAAAATAAATTCACCACGGAAAAACACTGGAGATTCAAACCGGAACCTACAAGGTGCAAAGCCGGTACTCTAGCAACCAAACCAACTTGGCCATAGGAGAAGAGGGTAGTCGTGGTATCGCTGTCATAAAAAATCTACAAAGGAATTTTCTTAAACACAATGCGCAGAAACGCGTAGATTGAAACTGTGGATTGTCATTCCTCAACTTAAGGAAAAAAGGACAAATTTGATATCTTACCACTAGGGAAGGCAGCCTTGATTTACTAATATCCGCAGATTAATCTGGTGCATTAATCGACCAGGTGCAGGGATTAAACAACCCTTCTCATATAAAATTAGTATACTCTCTTGGAAAATGTGCCGGTGGTATTCCTGCGTTGAAATACTTACTCCTCTAATTTTAATAATGTTAATAGCAGTGGCAAGGCGGGAGTGATAATAATAATAATAATAACAATAATAATATTTATTTACTGTTCTTGGACTGGTCCATTAAGAACATAATTGAGTAATACAATACAATAGAGCTCATTACAGACAAATAACAAAATTGATATGAGGAAAATATGGGGATGGGCGGATACATTATAGTGAAAACAAGAAAAGAAATAACAACAGAAGTTAAACACTTTCGAGAATTTGTATGTGGTGAAAAAATCTTTGCTTAAAAACAGACAGAGAGATAGAATCTTTCAGATTCTGTGGAACACTGTTCCATAGTCGTGCTCCGACCACAGAGAAAGATTTTTCACAAGTCGTCGTTCTATGTTGAGGGGTGATGAGAAAATCAGGGGCCATTCTAGTCAAAATGTTGGACTTATTATTTCTGACAGAAAAAAAATTGCTTCAGGTAACTAGGTTGTTCATTTTTGAAAAGACAGTAGAGGTATGTACCAAGCAAGTATTTTCTCTTGTTTTTTACCTTTAACCATGCAAGACGGGTAAAATAAGGGGAAATATGTTCATCCTTACTTAAGTTGAAAATAAACCTAACACACATATTTAATAGGCGTTGAAGCTTAACATTGAGCTCTTCAGTTAGATCCTGGTAAACCAGGCAGCAGTAATCGATGTGAGGGAAAATGAGTGTAGATACTAGATGCTTGCGAGTGTGAGGTGGCAGAAGGTCTTGTGATGACCGAGAGCTAAGATCAAATGCGATATTTAAGACTGTTGGTGAACAAAGCAGAGAGATAAATGTTAGGGAACGAAAGAAAGGTGGAGAAAAAACTGTCGTAGCTACCTGCCTGCTCTCAAAGAAAAGCGCCATGGGGTCAAGGTTTTAACGTCTCAAAGCTCTTTCCGCACAACTAGTCTGGACTTTTATACCGATGAAAGTATTGGTTATGCTTCTGACTAATTTAAAACCCACCATTGTTTGGTTACCTAATGCAATTTTCTAAATTAAAATCATGAACAACTTCACACGCTGAAATCAAGGCCGGTTTTTCATTAAATGTGTTAATATCAATCAATATGAATAATGCGCAGTAGATTCACGAAGTAAATCATATCCCAAACAATAAAAAGCTCCACATAAGCCGGATTGCGAACCCTTGTCCTCCGGATGGAATGCGCCCGTCACCACTGCAACTTTATTCCCTCCCCTATTATGTCCCTTAATAGTATTATCCATTTTATGGGTTACCTCTTGTCATGGTGAAAAATAATGCCCCACTTAACAAGATGCGTGTCTATGAGAATACCGAGTTTACCCTTAAATTATTCGCTAAGTGAAAGTGTCTTCCTCCGCTCCCTTGCAAAGCCCTGTCATGACATTTCTCACGAGCCGTAGCCCACAAACTCTCGCGCCGAAACTGTTTCTCCGCTGTGGCAGTGAACTGCCGCGGCTAGCGGCAGGGTGGTCAGCGACAACGCCCCCTCCTCCCTCTAGGATATCCATGGAATTCCGCGCCCCAACGCCGCCCGCAGCCCATCATCCCCTGCTCGCTACACTCGCCCATTTTCCCGAGATGAGGCCATTGTGAGAGCGACCAAAGGAGCAGTGGAAGAAGGAGGCACAGGAATTCGCCCACACCCCTCCCCGCAGTCATCAGGCCGACTCCCCGAAATGAATTTCGAACCTCGCCAGCCCTGAAGCGTCATGTCCGACACAGGCTCCCCCCTCGGCGCTTATCTCCGGCTCCACTCGCCCCTTTGGGGGACGGGAAGGGTTTTACGGAGGACGCACCCCATCATCCCCTGCTCTCCGGAGAATGAGGGTGGTTGACAGTGGGTCGGGAGGGGGATTGGAGCACTTATGCCGAGAGCTCCAGGTCACCACTCTTGTTTTGCGGCCCTCGCGACGCGATCCTCGTTCGTCTTCTCGGGACCTGCGTGCGGGTATATGGCAGGGGATGAGACTCAACGACCGGCACCGACGCACGCTAGTCCTCACATTTTGAAGGCAATCAAACCGACTCAGGGCGTGGAACGGAGGTGGTTGAGAAAGGATACCTACTTGTTTCTTCCCAAATCGACTGGAGAGAATTTTGGGTGTGGCGGTTTTATTCAGCCATAGGTCGGAGAAATGAGGGGTAGCATCACTGTCAAAATGAAGCCAAATCAAGCATAGAGTGTACAAAAGGTGTGAGTTAGAGGTTGACACTGCTGAAGAATTTCTATTCCCACGCCACGTGAGCAGAAGAAGTATAAGTGGAAAATTGAGAGAGATAAACTGCCGGCCTTAGAGAAACAGGAATTAGCTTTTACCTCGCTTAATAGGCATGCAACATAAATAAACACATTTTTTAATCATATGAAAAAATCCATTGGCCAATCAAAATTAAAGGAGTAAATTACTGAAAACAAAATATACGAAAGTAAAATCTGGAAGAATTTGGTAGAAGAGCATCACCTTAATTAAGGTCCTCCATTCAATTTAAATCCTGAATGTAGAGGTGACGGGGCCCTGCCTCAGGCTATGAACGCGAGCAGTGTCCAAACATCTGCTTCTCGTGGGCAGAGCTAGTTTATACTTGCATAGTGAGGAGAGCAATATGGGCAATGAAAACCAGCCATCCAACCAGCCAACGAGAAGTTTCTTACCAGCCAAGCGACGGAAAAACTAAAATGAAAACATCTAATTTCCAAAGATGCAGCAGTTTTGTAAACTTTAATGAAAAAACATGTATCATTTACGAACAAAAAACCCCTCGTCAGTCAAATTTTACATCAAAATACATATGTTGTATTCGAAGGCAAGAAATTTCTTGTGCAAGCAAACGATCATTCATCTAAATTAATTTCCTTCACAGAGTCTTCCCTGCGCTCTTGAGAGAGTTCATTATTATCCTCTCATTTTGTTTATCATTAAACGTTCATCTAGTGCTTGTGCATTTATTCGCGAGTTAAATTAATTTACCTCGTGCCGCGTGTGTGTTCTTGAAAGAATTGGGTCATTGATTCCACGTAATGGCGCTGAATCAAGTCTTATGCCTTCAACTTACCCTTCATGTTTTCCTGGGCATCATAAATCATAGGGAGAATTTAATGGGTCAAAAGGATCAACATTCAATGAAAATATATAGTTCGATAAATATGAACGTATTCTATTTCACCCAACACTTGGTTTCGGACTTTACATAGAGTCTAGAAAGATTTGCCTCTCAATCCGTAGGGGTGGGTGTTTGTGTGTTTGAAACCGTCTGGATTATCTTGAATAGGTAACCAAGGAGTCACGTGGTACAAACACGAATTGTCCGCAAATCTACTTAGTCTAAATCGCTAGTTACAATATCATTAATGGTTTTCACTTGAGTTTTTTTTTCATATTTCTCGACTATAGAGCCCCCATATGGGATGAAACACAAGTGTAAACAATGCATTAGGCTGTCAATCAGTGGTTTTAACACACTAAATTCCTTGGCGCCTTTCGTATCGAGCAGGCTAATGCCTACGGTGGGTTTTTCTGCGCCGTTCCTCCGTATCCAGAAAATAATCTACATCTACATGATACCCTGCAAGCCACCGCGAGGGTGTGTGGCAGGGGTTGAAGATCACCAATTGGTTGGTTATTTAGGGGAGGCGACCGACAGCTGAGGTCATTTGCTCCATATAGGATAGGTGGATATTTGGGTAATGGTAGGAGTTTTAAGGGAACGGAGGAAGGGTGGAGAGAAACCCGGCGTCGGCATTAGCCTACTCTTAACGAAAGGCGCCAAGGGGACCACGGCTTAACGTCCCAACCGACGGACGGAGTACTGAACTTGAGATGCCCTCCACTCAAGTGGGGACCGGTTTTCCACTGAAAAATCCGCCACTGCCGGGAATCGAACCTGGGCCCTCGGGATGGGAGGCCAGTACTCTAGCCACCTCACCAACCCGATCCCTAATAGTCTCTCAATGGAGAAAATGGCCTCAGTTGCTGCTTGCCTACCCTGAAAAACTATTATCACGTCAAATTAGAGTCACATGCAAAATATGGAGAAAATCTATTGTACTTTATAAATCATAGTATCTTCGTAAAAATAACGTTGACAAAAGCATTTTTTCAAGCGGCATTTTCAAAATTTGAGTTTGGACTTGACGTGCATGCTACTTGCCGAGTTCCTGCCAGGAAAATTTTCCATCGTTCCCCATTTCAGGAATTTGTAGGAAATTGACAATTCTCTGCTGGATGGAATTATTATTTGATGTCCAATATGCTTAGTATAGTATCCAATATACAAAAAATATAAGATTAAGGTCTTAGCCATCATCTTTCATGTGCATGGTACTAACTTAAAGAGTGTGCTTTAGCTCAACGAGGGAAACATCGTGGGCAAAATTCAACCCATCACTTCACCAATCCCAATGTAGCCTTTTTCGGGAATATCTCCATCAAAGAAAAAGACGAATATATTCGCAATGTGAACCATTTATTGATATGCATTGCCAGTGGCCAAATATTGTTCCTTATATTAATACTTCGGTAGAGAAGGCTTTAGTGTGTCCATTCGCATCTCCGTTTGCACAAGTTTGAACAGGGATATGGGATAACGAGCTTTTCGTAGTATGTTTCTCGCGAATTATCAAAACAGAAAGTAAAACGCTTCACGACTCTACGGGCTTATTGTGCATCATCATCATTGATCAACAATCCTTGGTTTGACGCAGCCTTCCACTCGATTCTCCTATAGGCCAAACTCTTCATATTATCGTAATTCTTCTCTTTTACATCCTTCACAACTTGTTCTATGCATCACATTGGAGGGCTTCCTTTACCATTTTTCCCATTCACTTTCCCTCGACGATTGTCTTCATCAGGCCATTGCGTCTTAAGATATGGCCGATTAAGTTGTCTTCTTTTTAGAATTTTCAGTAGACTTCTTATTTTTACCCTCTTTTCTCACTACTTCTTCGCTTGTCACTTTGTCGATCCATTTTATATTCATCATCCTTCGGTAGCACCACATTTCGAATGCATACCAAAACCTTAGCTTTCGTTTTATTGATCTTCAGGTGATATCTGGCCATTGTCCATACCATATTTACTATTTTCTTCTTTAAATCTCACTCTGTATCTACTTATTTCGCCGTCCGAGCGTTCGAGTGTTAGCATCATACTCATCTGTATCCGACGAGGGAATTAGATTAGTGGTGTCGAAAGAGATCGCGGCTGAGACCCTTTTGTGGAGGGAGAGAGAGAAAGTTCGAGAGGGAAGACTTAGGCAAGGGTCAGTGGAATGAGGAGATGCGATTGGGGGAAATGGGATCGGACCAAACTCTCGAAAAACAGATCAGATGTCTTCTGATTGATTTATCTTCCGCTTGGGTCTCAGCTGGACACGAAGCAATGGTTTCTCATCCCCCTCGAAGCAATTAGAATTGGCTGCTGCCCTCAATGGGATCCTCGAAATAGCCTCTCCGATGCACGCCAACCCCTCCTTCAACCCCGGATGATCTCCGGCAGATTTAAAGAGCTCGTAGACAAAGCTTTCGACCCGCAAACTCTGCTCTTCCACGAACTAGTGCCTCAGCTGTACTCTATAATTAACTTCCTTTGCGTTTGCGTAATTGAATGCCTTGGAAAATACCATTGATGCAGGTGTTAAGCATTCTCTCTCCGGCAAAATATTGTGCTTCCAGTGCATGCCAATATAATTACAAAAAGGTGAGGATGATTCTGATCACTGCTTGGGTGGTGTGTTGCTCTTTCTCAAAGAGACCGTCAAAATAGAGGCTTCCATTAGATATTGTGTTAAGCTATGCGAAAAAGTAACGATATTCAGTGATAACAACTTTCAATTTCTATATTCATAGGGAAATAGGCCATGCAAATCATGATTACTAGTGCAATTTTCTATCATTTTAGCTACTAAATTTGGTGTGCGATTGTCACATTTCTGTCCTGAAAAAATCATGCCAAGTTGGTGGAGCCCTTGTATCGAACACTTAATTGTTTTTGGTAATCATGATAATATTGATTGTTCAAAAATCTTTGCAGTTATTTAGATCCATATCTCTTTCATCAACTTATTTTTCGGAGGATCAAGAAGAAGTATTGTTTTGATTCCTAACAGTAATGTCCACCTTGAGCATGCCTTATGTGCCGTTGGTGATTCTTTTTCTGTGCATTAAAACATTATTCCGAAATTATAATTCTCAGAAAATGCTGATTAAGAATCTATAGTGCGGTATATACGAAGAGCGTATATGTCCGAATAAGTAATTCGATTCTTCAAATCTACGGGGTCTCAATACAAAGATTAGAACAATAGATTATTTGAAAAACTCGCTTTCAGGCGGCTAAACAGTTCAATCTTATTTTTATGCTTTGCAATGGTGTGCATGTGTAGTGATTCTCGGTTGTTAAAACCCCCGTTCATATTAATCACTAAAAAGTAATGGGTTTCGCGGTAATTATTTCTAAAATAAAAGTAATTCCTTTCATCAAGTCGGAACTACTCACTAAAAAATATTCATTGCTAAGTTTAAAAGGGCTTATCATATTTTTTAGATACTCTGATTCTAATATAGATTAGCCGATAGTCTTCTGCCACTTACATGAGGTTAAATACAGTGTTTCTACTCAGTAAATGAAAAGCGGCTATCGGATTTTTCCATAGCTTTATTTTGCTCATCAAATCGGAATATTTTCCATCCCTTTTCATACTTTCCTTTTTTTCGGATGCTCATTATACCTCGTCTATAATCGCCGTGCATTATACGTTCAATCACGGACTTCAGCTTTTCAATATTCTTAAGTATCTGTACCGTCCACCTACTCTACCTTGTCGCAAATTCAGCCGGATTTATTCTAAATATCCCTTCTTTATAATATATCATTATTATTATATTATATTTATGATATGCGATGCTTTAAGAGTCATTGGCCTCTTCATGGCTGTTCCAGTGTCCAATCCATCGTAAATCAGCTTCTTCCACGACTAGCTGGTCGAATCTTATCTTCGGCATCCTCTCCATTCTGTTATCAACGCGCGTCTGTGTCCAACGCACGATTCTGTCCAACGTCCAGGTTTCCTCCGCTTGAATTAGGGGGGGGGGGGGGGGGACATTCCCATTCTCTTCTTTGATGTGCTCCAACAATCATGTGTGCTTCGGATTGCTCATCCCCAATGTCTCCGAGCAATGTGTTTACGGTTGTCAGTTCCTCAATGCGTGGCATTTGTCTTTCACCGGCACCCTCCCCGCGGCAAAATGCACCTCGACCCTCATCTATTCCACCCATCAGCTGATTGAGATCCGGGCCCACAACCACGCCTTCCACCTAATTCTACTCCTGGGGGCCTCAGACCCATGGTCCCGCATCTAGAGAGCACGAGAGGGGCGAAATTGGGCCAAGAGAGGTGAAAAAAACATCACCGCAAAGGTTGCGAACGATTGAGGATCGACGCGTGCGGCGACTGTTTCACCTACACCTGAGTATCATGATATTCTCCAGGAAGGTTTTTGATTGGCGGTGAATAATCGAAAAATTCACTGCTACAAGCAATCAATACAGTACTAAACAAGAAAATGGAATGCATCAGTAATACATTTTCACACGAATAAACAGAAAATTAGCACCTTCCCCTTCTGTGTTTTGATGCAGCTGTTGACCGTATCCCGCATCCTTCTTTCGGATTGTTTTGCCATTCTATTGTTTTATAGTCTTGGGTTTTGGATGCTCCAACTACTGATATTATATTGCACAATCTATTTTAAGATCTTACTTCTAGGTCAACACACCAAATGTCCTGGGTGGGATTATAACCCACGACAATTCGGTTGCCAGGTCAGGAAATTTACCGACCTGATTAGAACGGCCGCCTATCGTTTCCTATGTACTCCTATCTCTTTCTCTTTTGAATAGTGAGTTGCTTCATCCAATCAGCCTGTGATCATATCATTTTTTCTCCCTTTCGGTTGTCAGTTTATTATCTTTTTGGGCTAACAGTGGTTTTATATTATTTTCATCTGCTCATACCGTTTTCACTATTTTTCCCCTATTCTTGGGTGAATATTTACTCTGCATTACCTTCCATATCTAATCATTCGTAATTCTTTCAAATATTGATACTATGCATCTTCTTGCCCTTTTGCGCGACCTTTAGAAATTCTCTAGTATCATTTCCCTAATTTTTGCTCTGCAGGAAGTGTGTTCTAAAGCATTGGGTGATATATTTGAGAATTTGTCTTTCTCTCGACATATTTGGCAGTTACACAAAATTCAGCTAATTTATAGCTTGGTTAACAAGTCATCTTCTATTATAAGTACCTACGAAGGAATTATTTTGAGGCTTTTTTTCATATAAAAGTGTTATGGTTGTTGGAATACTTGGAGGAAGAAGATCAAATATATATTAACAGAGATATCGGGAAAAGATATGGCGAAATAAAGAGGATGGGGAAATAAAATTGCGCATGCCTGCTTTTTGTGCAGAATTAGTAGTTTAAATAAGTTGATACTTTTTTGAACACACTATAGATACTTGCTATACTACTATACCTGCATTAACCCCATCTATCCATGCAATAAGTCGCCAGTTATTAAATTAATTTCTCCTATTGCATGCGAGAAAAAGGAATCTTAAATATATCGCTAAGCCAGTCATCCGTAGAAAGGATACGTTTCTTATGATGCGAGAAACCTAATAATGATCTACACAGATATATTATTTATTGTCTAACCAGTTCGAATGCTTCTTCGACATTAATCGTATGATTAGATGCATTATGTGAGTGTCATATAATAAGAAACCGAGGTATGTGTTTGAAGAAAATATATTAGGATGGATGAAAATCAAGAAGCAAGAACATTTGGAAACTTTACCTGAGAAAACGAGCATATTGAGAAATATATATAGAATGAGATTCCAAGAAGTGAAACTGATTGACGTACAATACCATATTCTAAATAGCTGTATTTGTTCCTCCAGCAATGATATTTTCAGTGAACTGGTTTTTAAAAACTATCTAGGATAAATTTTCAAGGCTTTAAACAAATTTTTTCGCACATTGGAGAAGGATCTCTTCCTTGCTCTTGTAAATGCTCTTGTAAACTATTGTCCTACAAATCGTTGTTGTACTTCGTTGGGGAAGGCAACCCACAAGTGAGGTCATTTTCACTATTTTAAGATTGGCGGGTTTCTGTGTAGTGTTAGGATTTCTTCAAGACTTGGAAGTGTGAAAAAAAACCGGTGTCGGCAAAGACCTACTCTTAACGAAATTCACCAAGGTGCCCACCGTTTGACGTCCCTTGACTGCATTTGAAGCGCTTTCCACAATGCACTCAAATAGGAGCCAGTGTACCACGGAAACATTTGTCACTACCGAAAGTCGAATCCGGGACTTCGGCATGGCAAACCTGTACTCCACAGTAGCTATCACACCGACCCAAACATTTTACTAAATCATCAGTCGTGCTCTATATTAACCAAAATCGTCGGCAGATCAACATAAGGTACCCATAAACTGATGATTTACGAAAACCTGAACTATTTGTACTGCGCTTTGGAATACCCTATCAGTATATGGGATCCAAATGAAATAGCCCTAAATAACGAACTTGAACGTGAGCAGCGAAGATGGGCAAGATATGTAAAGGGACGGTACGATAATTATATTAACTTAACCATTCTATTAAATGAATTGAAAAAGGAATCATTGACAGATCGTTGGTTGAAATTAAGACTTAATCTCTAAAATAAATTCCAAGATAATATTTTAACTGATGACGGTAAAAATATTTTGCGAACCCCAGCTTACTATGGTAGACTAGACCATAATCACAAGATTAGAGAAATTGATTGCCGAACTGACAATTTCAAAAAGTCCTTAATTCCCCGTACAATTAGGGATGTGAATAGTGGTAAATATATCAAATACGTGTGTATCAATGGATAACATAGTTAGTTGCACGTTGGTATACTCCAACAAACGGCGTGCGATTGCTTGCTTACTTTGCTATTTTTATCTTTTTTAAAAATTGAATTTTAGACTAGAATATTATTAGTAATCCTTTTTTATGCATGACATGTTTGGTTTGAATTCATCCCCTGCCACAAACCTATATGGTGGATTACAGGGTGTTATAATGTACATGTTCTATAAATCAATAGGCTCATCAGGGAGTGAAATAGGAAAGGAAATTCAATATAAAAATTATGTAACATACATTTTTAACGATGAGTGTATTTATATTTCGTAAAGTATGGAACTATAAATACATAAAAGGAACTTGTTAATGAGTCCAAAAAAGTTACTCGAGAGAACGAGTTGGAAGAAAGATTGCAAGGAAAGTAGCGCTTTTCAAAAAGACCATAGCCTGCGAACGTAAATCTCGACTCTCCAATTCAATACTTCACGATTTGCTTCATCGAAAAAGACAGCCATTAGATTGGAAGGCATTCGCTTGTCAATAATTCTGTTCCGCTCTCGACTGAAAAGGCTTCACTTTGGAAAATTCTTGAAAGGGATGGAGACGATGAAGCGGAACGGGTGAATGTGCAGGGACTGGAAAAAATGTAAGGTGGCAACCTTCGCATGGGACGCGGTGGGTCAAGCGTCTGCGGCCGTATTGCGAACGTACGCTTCCATAAATTACTGCTGAGTTTGCTTAGTGTACTATTGATATGCATGCTTCATTTTGCAAGGTATAAATAAACTCTTTTATCAGCCAAACGATAGTGCATGTCTATAATATTCAACCATGTGAAATAAAAGGGGATGCATGGCTTCATCTACGTATGTATTTTCCTGCGTAATACGTACGTTCTTTGTAATCGTTATCTGCCTAGCATATAATATTATATACGTTATTATAATCAGTTTAATGGATAGCAAATTGTATTTCTCTCCGAGAGAGTAACCGGGAGATGAGCATACATTCGCCAATATTATTATTGAATAAATTGGTACATTTTATTATGCATGCATTTTGCTAGTTTCTTGTATTTTTTTAGATTTTATACGCTGACCAAATCAATCATGACTATCTTTGGGCCACGGATTGATGTAAAATAAATAATGGCACCACGATTACAACAACTGGGAATTTTATGAATGGAATAAAAGGTAGGAAGAAACCCAGCGTTGGAATCTGCTTACTTTTTTGAGGAAGACACCTAGGAGTCTATAGTTCACGTCCAATTCAATGGTTCTGAAAAATTGTTATCATTTCGATCCCAGGGCACTTAAGATACTTGAGACCAATACCACACAGTCATGGTTGTACTAATCTAATGGACCCTTTTATCTATGGGATGAACATTTTTCGCGAATCGACACTTCACCACACGGCAGTTGGGGAGGATTCTCGTACCTCTGGAGGACAACGGGGGAAGGGGGATCGCTGGTGGTGAAAGTGACCTTGAATCGACTTCTTCTCACTCGTGACCTTTGAACTCAGAAGTTTCACGCCCCGAAAGCAGTCATCGGTGTTTTTGATTTATGTCGCTCGTTAAAAGGATTTGCTGTCGTTTCAAATGATCCAGGTCCTATTGGAAATGGATTTTCATCTGACTGGAGTTTTAAGAACAGCACAGTCGATGGCGCGCAGGGGACCTCGATCTGTGACTGGGCCTAAGTCTGTCAGCAGCCAGCTCTGTGACCACACAGAGAGGAAATTATTGGGAGAATATTTCTTCTGATTGTAGCACTCTAGCGTCTCTACTACGGTTCATTAGGCATCATTTTTCCATCGTCCGCCAAAAGCAAATAGTTAGATACTTCTCGCCGCGAAGGCATAATGGTTCCGGTGTTATTGTGAACACGAGTAAGTTGAGCCCGATTGGTTAATCATATTGTTAATTGATTATTGATTCTGATGCTTACGTTCCTGTCATGAGTGTGATGCTTGCAGAAAAAGAGAAAACTTAAGGCTGCAAGCTCAGGATGGAATGGTAGAGTTATGCTATCTCTTAACTAAAAAAAGAATAATTAATGATGAAACCCCTAGATTTAATATGCACGTCCGTTTGTGAGGAGAAATATCCTTTTACTATTCTAATGTTTTATTGATTACCCAAAATCAGGTTATAAAATCAGAAATGGCCTCAGTTTATTATTCTATATAAATAAGAATTGTCTGGTGAAATATTTGGTTACCTGAGAATTATTTAATGAATTGAAACCTAGTTAGTGATAAAATTTTCAACTTAGCCTTCTCATTTTGTCCGTCACAGTAATAAACTTGAATGTAATAGGGTAGCTTAGGTAAAACAAAATGTTTTATAACTAATAGATCTAACTAATGGAGCCTATTCATGTTTAAAATATGAACTAAAAATTCCAAGCTGGCAGTATTTCCAAATGAAAATCTTTTGGCATTTTACCGGAAATAATTAGATTAAATCGTGCTTATATATGTGTGACTGTATGTTAGTTTCAGTACACATTTATACTTAGGATATGTATTTATGAGTTTATTCTCAGTGCATATTCAAAAGTTGCATTCAGCGGCGCATGAAGATTGCATGAAGATTGCATACAAATAAATATCCAAAGAGTTATATGTTTAATATTTTATAAAAGTTCAAATATTCATAAATTATATTGAAAATTTGGTCACCGTGAACTGCCATATTTATTGCATTGGTTAGATGCCGAACTCCACCCTATTTTTTTTATCAGTTAATCTCTTTAAATTTACATTTTTTCTATTTTGCGTCTCTCACTCCATACTCCTACTATACTATATACTTCTATACTATACTTCTGTACTATAGTAATACTTATAAGTTTATTGTAAAACTTATAAGTTTACTTGAGGTTTCTCTGCCATTCATCTCGTATAATAATTTTCCCCTGTCAGATGTCTTCATTATTTTATCATCACAAAATGTGTACCATTAACTTCCCTCTTTTTCAAAGAATAGTTAGAATTTCTTATTCTCTTACACTCCGTAGAACTTTATCACTACTCCCTCATTTGATCTACTGTAACACTGAATTACAAATTATAATGGTCGTGCATTTTTTGCAGCTGTTATTATTCATGGCTCACTAACATACAGGAGCAAGATCCAGAGGTTCAATCGAGTGAAGCGTTTCCGTGCCTATAGGCTTGTTTCCTTCTGTAAGAAAGCTTTCCTTACGGTAGAATGCCCTCTTCAACTAGGCTATTCTACTCATATTTTTTGTTCTTTGTGCATCCCTGGTATCTCTGGTAAAATAAAACTCAAGTCAAGTGTGCTTTTCATCCAAAACGTTCTATATTTTAAGCTTATGTTTCTCTAGTTAAATATTCATCCTACCCTTTGATATTCGACTACACCGACCCATCATCTTTGTCCTTTTAGCTTCTAAAGTATCTTCTCTAGGTCGTGTCTTTTTTTATATTCTCCCCATCTCTGGTGTAACAGATTTGTCGTCACTAAAAACGCAGCATACGTATCTTTTTTCCGTGAATATTCACTCGAAAGAGTTTTTCTTTGAAATTTTTAATTGCTTTTTCAATGTAGGCATTGAAAACCAATGACGACTGAGGCCAATTCTGCGCAATATTGCTGCTTTCCTTGCTCCAGTGATTTCAGGGAATAGCTTCCAATTTCTTGGAAACCGCTTCTAAATACTTTCGAATTATATTATCCAAACTCTCGCATTATTTATTCCTGCCGAGTATCCTGAAAAAAATGTTTCAATAAGATCTAGAATTGCCGCCCACGCCCCGCACGAGTTCAGAAGAAGAGCGGTTATAACTTGCTGCGTAAGAACGTATGTTCAATGGTAGTAACGTCCTTACCACGAAAAAGTATATATATTTTTATTTATGATGAAAAGAGGAACTGCTTGAAAGAGTGCCTTGTTCTCAACTTACTTTGCAGGTAGGCTCAAAATTCGTGATCATAAATTCATGAACGTAATCTTCCCTCCGTTTGCTCAGATAAGGAGGAACCATTGGAAAAAGGATTTTTCTAAATACCTATCACAAACTTCCCTCTTGCCCTTCTGCCACTTCACCTGCCACTGCAATGACAAAAACCTCTCTTCCGAACATATTCCGGGAAAAGCATCTGACACGTCACTTATTCAAAACTAATGAAAGTTCAAAAACATCCAAGATACCAGCCACGCCAGCAAAAGCTGCCCAGTGCAAATACTAGAAACCAAACTGTATCTTCAAAGTGAAAAAATCATCAAGTCAGCAAGAAATTGGGTTTTTCTTCCAAGTAAGCAATTATAGCCTCTCGTCTATTATGCTTTTGGTCGTAGATACCATTAGGATTGGACAATACAACATCTCACCATATGATATTAGAATAGCAACATATGCATACTCTGAAAAAATGAAGTATTTGTAGAAAGCCTTTTGAACAAACAAAGAGAGCTAGTGATGATTGACGAAGTTGTGGAAGGTTCGTAGAATGGTTACGAAGGGAGAAAGACACTCTTTCCGGTATTACCCGTTATGGTGGCGGTTGGTGCTCTTTAGTAGGGTCGAGAGAAAGACTAGGTCATTCGTGCTATTTAGGATAGGTCGTTAATGAGATACAGGCACGAATTTTCAGGATGCGGTGGAAGGGCGGACAGAAACTCGGAGCTGGAATTAGCCTGCATTTAACGGAAGGCACCAAGGGGGTCACGGTTTAACGTCCCATCCGAGGGACGAGTTACTGAGCTTAAGGTGCTAATTTCTGCTCAACGCTCAAGTGGATACTGGTATAATACCCGAGAATTCTCTGCAATGAATGTGACAACTGCACCGGAGTGATAATTAGAGTAGTGAGCCTTTTACCACCCCACGCAATTGTGACAAAACACTACGCTTAAGAGGACATGTATGACCATCTCACAAGGAATAGTTCTGTAGAATATCCTCCAGGTGGCGTGCAGTCGCAACCGTTTTTGCAACGCGCAGTCGCGACCGCGTTTTGACGACGAGGGCCTTTAAATATTGGGAGAGTCAGAAATAACACTGGCAACACCGAGGTTTATGAAGTCTGAAGAACGGAGGGGACGTCTGTAGATTTCCCCTCCGTTCTTACAACATCCTTACCTCCTTTCTTGCTACATCCATTGTGCAATCCTTATCATCCGAAATCTGGCAGGATGCAGGTGATAGAAGATATACAATAGCTGGTTCACTTGGCCGCCTAGTCCGTCACCCCTCGTCCGGGTTAAACCCAGCCTCCCGTCCCAGCCAGCCCCCTGAAGCTTAATGCTATCGCCTTATAGCGAAAGCGTACCATTCGTGTACGGTTTCAGTGTTTCGCCACCAGTTGTCGCTACTGCCTAGCGATGCTAGAATTTTTTCTGGATGCATTGCTTGCATGTGAAAACACCGGTTAGTAATGAATTGTTTAATTATTTAGTGGCCAGTTAGCGTAATTTAGTTTGTGGCTATTTCAGCAAGAAAACATTTTCAACTCTTGCGCTATTGCCACTGTGAGTTCTTTGTGAAAGGAAAATAGGACAATGCCTAAAGAAGTGTGGTGTACTGTTGTCACATTCATCTTCAGCCTCGTTATATTAAGAAATAAAACCATATTATTTCGTGGCATTTCACGTATATAGAACCATAAATAACGATTCATCGTATTTCTATTATAATGTAACTGATCTATATTACGACACGCTAAGGTTTCATGATGAAAATATAAAAAAATGTCATCAGTACAAAGCCCATATTTGTACGAAACTTTGCCCTTGCTGTGCACAATACTAAAAAATTATTTGCTTGGTAATATATGCACTGTTTTCACAGTTACAACAGTTTGAATAAAATATGTTAAAATGTCGGAATTTGGACCCCATGGCCCGTATTCCGACACAAATATGCTTCTAATTCCGACAGTGTGTGGTTCGTAAGTTTAAGAGCTAAAAAGCAAAAAATGAGCAGGAGGCTGTAATTAAATAAGTTTTATTTACGCAAAAGAAAGCAATAATTTCATAATAAAGCGTTCATGACAATACTTGAAAATATTTTACTAGTCATAGCATTAAGGACAGAAGAAAATTCTACGAAATTTAGCATCTGCACATTCCTCATGGACATACTGTTTGCAAACGCTGCACAGACTAATATTGGCACACTGTCCTCTCTGAAAATGGTGAAATACCGGTGCTCTTTTTTATTGGAAGGCATTTCACTAGCACCCGGCTTGCCTGCGTCTCCAGTTCAGGATTTCTTTGTTCAGGATTTCTTTTTTCCGGAATGCTTTTTCATCAATGTTGTAATTATTTCCTGGCATTTGCATAACATAATGTTTAATCACGATACTTTTTAGCTTTTAAAAGTAATATTTCACGAGCATGCGTTTTAATTTCATGGCTCTACCTTGGTTCATTCTCTGAGCCCTTCTCTTTGATACATCCATGCGTCTATTAAAAAATAACTTCATCAAATTTCTACCAGCTAATCCTTAAACAAAACCAGTTTTCATCGAAATTATGTTTGATTCCATTGATTTCACAGTAGGCATAGACCCTTCTTCTCAGTCGACCAGTTACCGGCATCCCTACGTCTCCGAAAAAAAATTCTCCGGCATAATTCCTTCTCTTGATCACAAACCAAAAGAGCAGACGACCAAATTTTTTTATTTTCAGAATTCTTATTATTTTCAGAATTAAGAAAATTCGTGCATAACTTACAACAGTTATTTCAATGAATTTTCATTTTTCTCATTAATTTTTATGTAAGGAAACAGCTAATCAGCTCTGAAAAACGACAATAGCTGTTTACATAAGTAGCACATAATTCAACGATCTCCGGTACTGATATGTGCGAGTTAAACGAAAATTAAGAGCCGCTAGTCCTTATTCCGACACCTGTCGGAATTAGGGAATCCACGATCTTTCTAACTCATTCTTGAAATTCTCACTGTGTATCCATTATTTCTTTTAACTATGCATGCTGCACTATACAGCAACAATAGGCTACTAAGCGATATAAAATATATATCACTTTCTAAAAATGAAACACAGAAAATTGGTTAAAATGACACCTCAAAACGCACGCCTTTCGCACTAATACAACCAGCGCCACACCTAGGACAAGGTAACTTTTTGTGTCTTCACGTTGATAGACACCAGTCTCATATTTAATGACAACTGTCCACCAATTTCAGTACTTCTAGCAATGCACCCGGGTGTCGGAATTATTCCCGTGTCGGAATATGGCGTAGGTAACTTATATAATCCAGATATCCACCCATATTATTATGTGGTTGGATTTCTCTGTAGGAAATTCAGAAAGTTTGTATACTGCCATGATTGTTCCAGTTCTTTGGATTCATAAAAATCTAAAAGTGACGTCAATATGCTAGCATTGTTGAATTCTAGGAGTTCTATTATAAAGCATAATAACCTTTACATTATGCTGAGGCAAGTGGAGCATATCCTTATTAGCAATATAATGTTTCCAGATTGATATTCCAGAACATTAGAATTATGTTTGGACAATATGTGTTTTACATTTCCCTTTGAAACACATGGGACTGATATGATAACACATATTTTACATTATTTCATTTTAATGAGACTTAGGCAGCAGTATAAAAGAATAAATGCCGACCTAATTTTAAAAAAATCAGTCTACCGAAAAATCCTCTCATTTTCATAAAACATGATGCAATTTAAAATTTTGATTTGCATTTTAAATTCAATGTGTTTAAAAATGTTTTGTTTTACAATAAAATAAAATCAGTATCTTCTCTGAATCATAGATTTCCTTGTCTCATCTTATCTCTCTGTTTCACGTAGGAATTTTCTGAATATGTTGAGTGTGCATGAAATGGTAAAAATGCAGGTTATAAGCATAATGAGCTAATTCTTTTACGCATTGTTAATAATTCGTGCATTAACTGCATTATTAATAATTGCTTCTGAATGTATATAATATTGCCACAACGCTTGAATAGTTTTTAAATGTCGTTAAAGTGCTGTGAAGGTAAAGCGGAAATATGCCTCTAAGTATGAGGTTCTTAAAGTTATAAAAGTCTATAATACTCTTTATCAAAGTAATGTTATAACACTATGACGCATGTTGAAGACAAAACTCAAGCTTATGTTTTTATTAGGTACTACACTTATAATTGGCGTTAAAAGGGTTTAAATTAAATTGCAATTAGCGCGTGTCAACTTTTCCTTAAAGGTTCGAATTTAAATAATTGAAATTTACTGGTTAAAAATGCTTATTTTACTTGAATATTCTGATGATGTGATATTAAATATAAATACTTAAATGCCCTTTCGTTGGTATTATCTCCTGTTAACAACACTTTGCCTCTCTGTTAAACTTCCTTTGATTTTTAAGGATTCCGCAAACTCCTACGCACCTATAAATGTCACAAAACATTGGCGCGCCTCCTATGACCTAATCATACATAACAATATGAAACTTAGAGAGAATAAGAAACAAACTTAGCAATGTTCAAACGCTTCTCTGCATTATGACGAAAGAAGCTGAGATAATTTCAAATCCACCATAATGTTTTGTTCCAAAAAAGCAAATATAGATGCGAGATTTGTGCACTTGTCACCCACGTTTTCCACCCACTTGCAACGTAAAATTAATTTTTTTCGCGGTGGATAGAAATTGAAAAATTAGTACGAGGTGATAAGGTGTACTTTGCTTGGGTTTCAAATTTTTGGGAACCATATTTTCATTCCGGCAACTCTTTAAATTAGATTATTTCAGTGTAACGCTCAAAAGCTAGCATCGCTAGATGCTAGCGACAACTTGCGGCGAAAGAAGGAAACCGTACACTAAGGGTACGAATTTCTTTGTTGACATTCCTATCCTATATATTAATCCGTGGTCCCAGCCATCAATGCTCAAAATGTTGTTTACAGCATTGGTGACAACAAATTGTAAATGATTGGTGTTAATCTGCCTACCACAGCCGAAACATTCTTCCTCTGACATCGCAATGTATGGTCTCCGATTCCAGTGGCAGTTTTGAGTACACGTATAATCTCTCCATTATGAATCTAAGAATTACAGTACAATAGGGGTTATTTTCAATCGCAACTTTTCATTGCTTGCTCTATGCAAGTATCTTCTACTAGTTATCATAAAACACTTTCGAGAAGTTCCATATTGACATATCGTTGCGTAATTACAGAGAAATCATTTTCTTCATTATATATGTTAACAATAAATATAGTACAAGGCATAATTATGTGAACAAATTTAATTTTAAAGTAGAATGTTTTACTAATGGTGATCTATGAGTCACCCAATGAGTACATTTCAGGACTAACTCTGGCTCTTACCAAGTAATATTTTATTGAATAGTATAACAGTATCCTTTCGGCGATCGAGCAGAAGTCATGCTTGGCATATAGAGGTTAAATCTAGTTGTAAGGTGTAATATATAATCTAACTCGTTACACATATTATTAGAGACAATGCTGCAATAGTCAAACGAAGAAATCAACGATGCTAATAGAATTTTTCGGGTTGCTCCTGGGAGTAGATGTGTTTAAGTTTGAGTCAATTATATTATCGTTGTTACAGATATCATTAACACGTTCCTCACGCTAATAGGGGCGTTTACTCTGAACCGAAATCGCAATTTTGTACACGAAATCGTTAGATGGAAACGAAAATGAATTTTAGTGAAAAAACTAATCTTCTAATCCGAGTCATTCCCTCATAAATCAAAAATTAAAATAAGCAAAAGGTGACGCCGAAAATGCTGCTGTGATAACATTGACGTCATTTTCCTCCCGTCCTTGACTGCTTTTAGGGAAGGGGAAGGGAGTGGAGGGGGATTCTCGGAAGGTCTGCTCGCACAGATGCTGTCGTAATCGCTCCCATTGGCCGAGCCAGCTGTGTCCCCCCGATTGCGATAAGGCAAAGTAGCTTCGCAGGCTCAGTTGTGATTGGACGAAGTCGATATGCGTCAGAGGTTGCACCACACCCACTTTTCCGAAAGGGTTAGAAACATCAGTTTTTCGCCTCTTATAACTCGGGAAATAATTGACGGATCAAAAAACGGAAAAATACCGGTATTTTTATTTTACAAACTCTATCAGATTCGGCAATAAAAAATATATGGTAAACGACCCCATTGCTGATGCTACACACCCTTACGGCGGCTTGCAGGGTATTCTGTAGATGTAGATATATGTTGGTCCCACAGCAGATTAAGGGCGAGTGCAAGAAAGCGAACGGAAATCCTATATTGTATTTTATAATCACCCACGAAGATATGGGCATCGTTATCAACATTTATGAAATTTATAAAAATAAACGCGTGATTCATAGTGTACATTCGGAAAAACACTGTGCCGGTAGAATGCACAGGTTTAACACCAGGGCCCGATGAGATACTTACCTCGACGACCACTTCCAGCTCAGAGCCAAACGTACCATTGGTAAGATTTTCTTCTTTACAATAGATGTTATTTCATTCCGTTTATCCTCCTACCTCAACCTATCTTTGCTCGATATTTCCTCCCACACATATCGCACAATTTTTAGACTTTCCTTATCATTTCATTCCCAATATTCTCCATGCGGAGAAGAAGAGTAAATAATAATGTTCCAAATGGTATTAAGCTAATGAATAAAGAACACTGTTGTAGAGGTTAAACGATAAGATACGCATTTTTCCTGTAAATGGGTTAGTGTATAAAATATGTTACGATGAATCAACGTATGCTAGCAATAAAGATGGGCATAGAAGGTTATTTACGCAATATCTGCGCAGTACGCATGTTCATAGTTTAAAAAGGAAGCTGTATCACGTATAAAAACCTGAATGGGAAGCTACTCTGTTCCCTTGATGCAATTATTTACATTAAAACCGGTAATGATGTATCTAAGAATTGGGACTATTTATTCGACGGTAATGTTTGTGTAGTTTGGAATAACACCTTTTCACTCATCTCATCGGTGGTTTGATGGGGATTTTTAGAAGTTGGTAAAGCTAGGGATGGTGAGTTTCCTAGTGTGGATGAATAACGTATTATCTGGTACTTTCCACAGATATAGTTAAAATTCAAACCCTTTTACGAGGTCTAAGCGCTATCACCAGCCTAGATATTCATAATAAGTTAAGGGTTATGTATGGTGAAATGGTGAAGTATATGATTTGAACCAGGTGTTATAATTTTAGTTAGAGCAGCAGAGTTTACAAAAGCTCGATATAATCTCAAAATACTGTTCGTCAAATAGGCATTAGTCAAATTTGCTGGTGCATAACCTGTTAATATGGGAATGAATTTGAATGCATGAGTGTAAATCAATATTTTAATTATGCCCCCTAGGAAATCTGAAAATACTCTGTAATAAAACAATATGAAACGTTGAAGTCATTAATGCCTACTAAACTGTTTAGGTTACTGAAGTCACGTTCGGAATGAAACTTTCGTGAATACTGCCGTAGTATGCCATCATTCAGCATGCATAAAGAAAATTCCGTTGAAGCGTGCTGATGCATTAAGGAGAGCGGTGCTACCCATCTTTCCCTTGCCATGCTTCATGTAGAGTACTTTGCTAGCATCCGGTATCAGCATGAGAGAAGATTGAAAAGGGAGTTCTCACGTGAAATAAATTATTCACATGAATTGGACGCCTATATGGCGAATTCCGAGAGCACTTTCGTATAACTCTAGATTTGGTGACGAAAACAGTATTAGAGAGATTGCCGCTTGATAAGATTTAAAATGTCTTCCACCTAGCGAGAAGTAAGCAATCATAAAAGGCGTCACAATATACAAGTATGCTGATGCAGTATAGCTAGCCTAAGCCGTTGTGTACCTAAAGTAAGTTATTTTTTCTGTTAACTCAAGTGAATTTAGCCATACTGCTCTCGTGAGTTTTCATCTGAACATGATAGTCTTAAAGGCTTCCTGTTGAATATTACGGAAATTATACCATAGGTAATTTAGAAAAAATCCCTATGCAATTAAATTTATTTACCTTTGTAGGTATATGCCATTTAATTGTGCATACGTGTCTGGTATGTATAAAATTAAAATTTTTATTTTGCCTTGACATATCTTCCCTCTGCATGCACTCAATGATAATGTAAACTTTAGCTGATGATTTTTGCAATTTATATATTTTAGTTTTATTTCAAATGAGTCATTCGTTTTCCTATTCAAGATAGGTTGCGGAGTTCTAGGTATCGATTAATTGCAACTGCACTTCAGTCTCCTACTCTACCATGCAAATCACTACCATATTTTCCAGGTAGCCTCCAGGTCTGGAAGCACCCATAATCCCTTATTACTGCCCAGATTACGAGTAAATCAGAAATACTTTGTACAATTGTTCCACTTCCTCATTATCTATCGCTCTCCCCTAACTTTCAAGTTTATTGGATTATTTTTGACGGAGATTACAATTAAAAGTACGTGAAAGATGTGGGTGAAAATCTTCGTTTAATTAAGTATGGCTCAATTGAGTCAAGTGATGTTCAAAGATGGACAATCAGGCTGAGCAGTAATCGGCAGCAGGTTGAGGCAGGTTATTGCTGGAGTCACTAAATATTTACGCGGGGATAGTGCTGAAGGGGGTATTAGGTGAGCTTAATAAAGAGGAAAAAGTGCAGAGGGAGTTCATAAGTCAGATTCACCAATCATCTAGCGTTAATCTTCAGTCTGGAAGGAAGATCATCACACGAGAGCAAGCCTAAGATTGGTTTGATATAGCCCTAAATTCGACTCTCCTACCAGATAGTCTCTTAATATTAACATAATATTGCTATTTTTATCATTCACTGCTGGTTTGATGTACCTTATGCGAGGGATTTCTTTGCAAATCTATTAATTTATTATTCCTCAACCATATCAAAATGAAATAGTGCATTTAAAGATTGTTTGGGATCATTAAGGCTAGGGATCCAAGTCTGGATGCCTGGATTCAAGCGGAAACCACCTGATGTAGGGATGTCACATCCACGTTGATGTATCGGAGTACCCGATGTTTTTTGTCGGATTCTTTTTAAATTTAGAATGTTTAGATGATAGATGAACCTCGACTGGATAATTTCCACACAATCAACTTCGTGCAGTAGTTTTAGTCAGGAGCGAGGTGTAAGCTGTGTGCGAATTCATTAGGAATTAGTCCTATTCTATTTGCCATCGAAGGAGCTTGAAGTCTTTGATGACTGAAGAGAGCTTGAATTGGAACAAAACTACTGTGTCACAGCCTACGGTGTTGGCTATGGTAGTAGCAATACTCTGAATTGGAATTCTCTATCAGCGGCCGTTATGAGATTCTTTCGTTCTGATACAAAGTTTTTGGAGTAAAACAGATTCTCACCGGAGAACTTCTGTTTCGTGTTAAAAACAAAATTTCCTGCAATTACCGTGCTTTAGCTTAACACGTTGAGCGCGGGAGCTGGAGAAGGCTCGAGCATAGACAGAGGTTGATATAAAATTATTATTTAATCAACTATACGCTGATTCGGTAAGATGTTTCCCCATTTTTGCCTACTTTAACACTATTAAGCTTAGATTTCCAGATACTCCAGATATGATACAGCTTTTGTTTTGTTGTTAGAAGTACATTAATGATTTTTTTCATTTTTATACACAAATGTTTCTTTAAAGTGCTCAAATTTACATGCTTAGTTATGATTACGCTCAACTACTATGCACCCTTACATACTGCGGATAATAAAATGGATAGAGACGGAGCTGTTTTTTTAAACGTATGAAAAGTAACTTAGATAACAATTTTTGAAAATATTGTTATTCTTAGAATGTATATCTCTCCAAATTGAATATCTTTAGCAAACTTTTACAAATATTTATTTATTTTTCGTTATTCATTAAAAGTGCTTCTTTAATATATATTTGTTATTTGTAAACAATTTAATTCCAATGTTCGGGATCAAAAATGAATGGGGACGTTTACTCGGAACCGAAATCGCAATTTTGTAAACGAAAGCGTTAGATGGAAACAAAAAAAGAATTTTAGTGAAAAAATTAATCTTCTGACCACAACCATTCACTCATAAATCAAAAATTAAAATAAGCAAAAGGTGACGCCCACCGAAAATGCTGCTGTGATAACATTGACGTCATTTTCCTCCCGTCCTTGACTGCTTTTCGTGGAAGCGAAGGGAGTGGAGGGGGGTTCTCGGAAGGTCTGCTCGCACAGATGCTGTCGCAACTGTCCTATTGGCTGAGTCCGCAGTGTCCCCCCCATTGCGATAAGACAAAGTAGCTTCGCGGGCTCAGTTGTGATTGGACGAAGTCGTTATACGTCAGAGGTTGCACCACGCCCACTTTTCCGAAAGGGTTAGAAACATCAGTTTTTCGCCTCTTATAACTCGAGAAATAATTGACTGATCAAAAAACGGGAAAATACCGGTATTTTTATTTTACAAACTCTTTCAGATTCGGCAATAAAAAAAATATGGTAAACGACCCCATTGATACCAAACTCACACTTTATGTATTTCTCCGGCTACATTATTAACAATAAACGTCGTGTAAGTAATTGTTTTATTTTGATGCCTCAAAAATCACTATGCTAACCCCAAAACCACTTATGGAATGGCCGTGTGAAGATAGTGTCGCTGCGTAGGATTTGCTTTGTACTCACTTTGCTAACGACAAAATTAGATGACTAAATTCGCCAGCAAGACTGATGCCCACGAATTCGAACACGCAGCAGTATGGCTTCTTTCATACAAAGTGAGCATTTAGGCAGCTAATAGGCAAATTCCGACACGACTTATTGACCTAAGAATAAGAAGAATGAAAACGTTCCATGCATCGATGTTTTTGTCCATGAAAGTTGAGTGAGTGGTGAATATTTTTATAAGCATCTAAAAATCGTACATCCGATGTTTTGTATACGATGTGACATCTCTACGTTTTGGAGCACAATTCAGATTAAGTGTAGACATTCACGTTGAATTTTGGATAAAGCCGAGTTTAGAAGTAAGAACATAAAGAAAAGAATTGCATGAGCAAAGGAGCGTCTTCAAAAAGAATAGAATGTTTGACAGTTAAACCTTAGTAATTGTGAGAAAAAAAGTATTAAAGACGTTGATGTGGGTGTGCGATTAAGTGTCCGTTGACGTTAAACCGAGAATAAGAGAAAGGACCACATTTAGGAGGCCTTCAAGAAGCTTTCGTGGATGCAAACGATAGTGCAGATAGTTGGCGGAGTAAAAAGGAAGATCAAGGAAGAATTATGTATTTTGGTGCAGGGAAGGAAGTTGTAGGGAGAATTTTGAAGGAGTCTAGAAAAGAGCATGGAGACCTCTATAAATTCATTGAAGGCAATGTAGTTCTGGAAGTTTTGGCTATGAGGAGAAAGTTTTCTGAGAGAGGGAGTATGAAGACTCAAGGGTCCTAATGAGCATGATGTAAGGTAAAAAATATGGAGACCTGAATGGTATTGGAATAAAGTATTAATGGAATGAGGTAAAGCGAATGTCTACGAGATAATGAGGAGATACATCAGGTAAAAGCAACAAATACCATTAGATAGAATACACTGATTCCTCTGTTTATGTTTTTAATTATCGCTCGTATTCTGCTAACTTGTCATGCATTTAAAATCATCCCACTATATAAAAAATATAATATTCAGGGACCTAAAATTATTGTTGCCATTAAAACTGAACTTAAAGTAAAATGAGTGCACGAGAATGTAAAAAGAGGCGGTTTTCACTAGCCAGGGTACGAGTTTTGAAACAAGAGAAGTGGAAGCATCACGTTTTTAGCATTCCCAGAAAATCCATGATGGTCAGAGCTTTGTGGCATAGCAAATAAGAAGCTGCCACAGTGGGAGATAGAAAATCACTTTGATCACGGCTAATCATCGGCAATGCAAGCCGGGTGCGAATGCAAGCAGTGGATATGCGTCTATCTCGAGAAATATTTCGATAAAGGGGGGGACATTTTTAATATCCACATTACCAGCAAAGATTTTGCGTCTATTTCGTATGATATTTCGTTATGTGGGAGTAGATTTTTGAAATCGACGCTTTGGTGTGACCACCTTCATAAAATTCAAGTTACTAGCAGTAGATATGCGTCTATTTCGCATGAGATTTTGATAGGTGGGAGGACATTTTTAATATCGACATCATTAACAGTGATTTTGCATCTATTAAGCCTCTGACACATATCCACTGCTGTTAATCTAAGTGTCCAACGGTACCTACGTACTTGGATAGTCCCCTCTTCGACTACCACCCCACAGGGATCCCAATCTGCATATCCTCCCCCGCGGTGGGCGATGAGTATCACCCACAGGAAGCGGGCCCCGCGGCTGCTCCCATGGGACAGACCGCGGAGGGCCTGATTGGCAAGAAGACCGCGGGGGAGTTAATTGAAAGGGCAAGGGCCTAGCCACGTTGGCATTTTGATTCCCGTGAGATCACAAAAGTTAAGCAGCGTTGGGCCCGGACAGAGGTTGGATGGGTGACCTTCCTCCATACCTATACCGCGGTACTCTTGTTCCCTGTCTGCGAGTGGCGGGCAGGTTAAATGCGGGTTGGCACAATGTATCAAAAGGGGTCTATGAGCCAGGGTGGCTCCAGAAGGCCCCCGCCCACCCATCCAATTTATTTTTATTTTATTAGTTAATTGAGAGTTCACAGAAGGGGAGAATTGGAGGCGGGTGGAGAGGACTTCCCATTTGGAATGCAGCATGGCGTCAGTGAGGTAGTACGGGGTGAGTGGGAGGGGCGAAGACGCAAGTGGGGGTTGAGAAGAGAAGGAGTGGGGTTGAGATGGGGATGAGTGCGGTGGTATTCGAGGCTCGCGAAAGGGACGGGTGGTGAGGAGAGAACATTCGCCGTAAGGACAGTGGCGTGATTTGCAATGCAATTATACGCAGGAATTAATAGCTACATGCGTTAGGACCATATCTGCAAGGTAAAGTTGGTCGCAATTTCCTCATTGTTCCTGCTTCGATTCCATTCTTTATTTCAGCGTTTTCCAAACCGTGCTCCGTGGAGCCCTTCTACTCCTGTACGTGACAGTTATAAAGGTGACGAAGATCAAAATGCTGCTTCCATCATGCGGAAAAAACGGAATTTATTCCATCTAGCGAAAACTACTTTCTCAGATGTTAATTTGGTTTGTTTCTATTACTAAAATTTACCTCATTATTTATATCCCCTCCTGAGTATCCACGAGACACTTCTGTCTCAAAAAGGGCTCCGTGGCTGAAGACGCTTGCACACCACTGTTTTATTTGAAGAGACCTTACGCCTTACTACTGGATTACGGTTTACTTACTAGAACAGGAAAATTTCCGCAGAGTAAAAATAATTCACGTTGGCCAGTACTCGTACTCGGAACCCCTGATTTCAGGTTAGGGAGTTCCGGGGTCAATTACAGGTTAAGAAGAATGGTTTTTTTCATTGTGGAAATTCTGCTGTTGTGAATTCCCTGGATTAACTCCGCTGATGCTTTTGCTGCTAGTTCTCATTCCTTGCATTTGTTACTCATTATGAAATTACTGTACAGGAACCGTGCTTTAAGTAAATATGGTGAGTGTGGATTTAATTGAATGGAGAGGGTGAAAAATTAAAGCGTAAAAGAAGTGATCTTCCTATGAAGAGGAAATCAAGTTGGTGAAAAAAATTTAGGAGTTTAAAAAAAGGGAGACATTTCGAGCGGTAGCGAAATGTTTAATAGGGTCCAGGAGACTATGAGGGTGTTGAAGCATGTGTTTTGTCACGACTGTCGCTTCAAGGCAGTTTATTGTTACAGCCATTCAATAGAGCTTACTGTAAGTGAATTTCATGGAACGTTGGAGCTCATTGTTTGAGGGGCTAAAGGTAATCGCAAATACTGTCCGGTAATGTATTCGATTGGGCCGTCAAAGCTGAGATAGAGAGAGAGTGCACTTTAAATAAACCTGAAACTGTGTCCATGCACACACGATGCATTTAACTGTAACGCTCTGCTCAGAATTCTCCTATTAATCGCTATGGTCTCGAATGCATGCTTATATTGTTTGTCGGTTTTACAGTAGGTGCCCATTTAACGCATTCTTCCATCGATAACGCGGGGCATTAATCGGTTGCACACGTGTATTGAGTGCTCCCTGCAAAACTCCAAATGACCTCACTATTTGATGAGATGCCATTACAATGCGATCGAATTCACTGCATCCGTCGGAAAATCGGAATATTAGAAAAGGATAAAAAATTGAAGAGAATATTTTTTAAACTTAGAAATAATATCCATTAAAGATTCTATTTTATTTAATGTAATTCTTAAACATTTTTTCATCGACCGTGGTAGCACAGTGGGTAGATTGTTAGTTTGCTGACTGAAGTTTTTGGGATCGTTTCTCGTGTAAGATATTTGTGTATTTCCAGTCAAACCCCAATTTAGTTATATTCCGGGTACCAATTTCTCTGGGAAACTGCAGATCTGTTCTCCCTACCTCAATCTGTAAATTACACACGCCATTATGCTAAGTTGATAGTTGCGAAGTTCTACTTTCACCAACCAGATCAAACTTTGGCCTTAACGCAACTGTGTGGAGATCTTTCTCTATTTATTTTAATTTTTATGAATTGATCAAGGGCCTTAGTTTTTAGAAAAGCTTACTACCTCAAAATCAGTTCTATTAACAGAGAATTATGATGAATATTCTTTACTTCTGAGATGAGGAAAATGTTAGTAATTGAAAATATTAGGTTAAAAACAATTTGAGAAACTTGAAAAGTTTTCTTCTTTATTTCTAAAAAAATGTAAATAGTATTTAATAATAATTTAACCAGTGCTTAAGCATGCAGGTCGATCATGCGGAAGTTGATCTCCCTACGACAGGTAATCTAATGTCTATTTTAATATTTTGGTTTGCAATTTCAAAATAATTGTGTTCATGTTCTCTGACCCACACTTAAGGAACCTCCGACTGAGAGGATATGCGGAAAAATTAAATTGCGTGGGTGTGGGGGTGGGAAGGGGGGAATAGGGAAAAGAAAAACCCGAGTTAATTTTCATGATTTACAAGTAACTGAAATTTTTATTCCCAAAATCTTAGATATGCATTCCTTTATTGTAAAATCAATGAGACATTAGTTGTCTATGAATTTTACATCGAAGTCATTTGTATTTCAGTAAATACCACATCGGAATTGACAACTTTAGGCAAAATAGGCCTCTGCATGATGTTGTTATCCGCCCGGGCAACGAAAACAATGAGGACAACCGAATTTTTTCGGGTGAGTGTCATCTTTATATTATTTTTCATTTTTTCCTTTCCTTCCGCAATATTACATTGCATTGAATAAGAAGCAGTAACTTTGTAATTCCACATGTATTTATTGTAAACGACCTAGGTTTCGACGTAGCACGTCATCATCAGGTGATGATGACGTGCTACGTCGAAACCTAGGTCGTTTACAATAAATACATGTGGAATTGCAAAGTTACTGCTTCTTATTCAATATGCTAAGCAAATTCCATGAAGTCACGCCTGAAACAACGGAATTACATTGCATCTGTAGAACATTTGCGTGAAGGTCATCATTGAGAATATAATTTCATTTTTGTTTAATATATTTAGTGTCTTCACATTCCGTTGTTTTTAAGTTTTCCTTACAATTGAGAGCGTATTGAATATGTTGGGCTGTATGATTTGATTAAAATGTGAATGTTTTGCAGAGTTCCATTCTGCCAATTATTGGCGATAAAATATTATCAAATACCCTATTTAACCTAATTGTCTTTCATCCCCTTAGTGCAAACCTTAATTTCCGGTTGATCATTAATTAATTAATTAATGATCAGGAAAATTAATTTTGGTCTCTCTCATTGAGAGTTACAAAAATGTATGTGTTTAATCATTAAATCAATGACCCGTGAGCCCGTAGTATCCAAAATTATCGCAAAAATTCTTTCACTGTCGCGAAAAAGTGTATATGGAGGGGAAAATTGTTGATGCATGAAGGCATTACCACTCCGACCATATTTCAAAAGGGAAATATTAAAAGTGTTCAAGGTAAAAAAAAGCGATTTAAAGCCAAAATAATGTCCCAAGTTACAGTATATAATGTTGCAATGTATAGGATATACGCGAAAGAAATTATCTTATTATGATTTTTGCATAACTTAAGCAGATGATTATTGCATTTTTACAAGCTGTGAATACATATTTAGAGAGAAGGTAATTCATTATTGACCATAATAAATCGTTTTCAAGACTACCTATATGCTCGAATTGAAATTGGATTGAATAAAAATGACTGAAGAAACATTATCATTTTTGTAGAATACTTAAACTATAATCATCATTATAAGGATATAAGCTATTGTCTTTATAGGTTTATCGTCATTTGCGATCAATTGCACCATCCCGTCGTGAAGTTTATCGAAAAACTGAAATAATGAAAATCTTTATTAGTAAGTATGTTCCAAAATCTTTCGTGTTTGGTTGCCTCATGCAACCATAATCACGATTTTGCCAATTGAGGGCAGAACTCGTGCTCGCATTGGGTGTATTCAACTTAAGTTTGTACCGTATCCACAAAACCTCCTACATGGCTATTAGGAGGTCTATATCCATCCATTGTACATAATTAAAACCGAAATTTATACCTCTCACCTCCACTTTCCCTGTCGTTCCGTGCTTAGGGCCACCTGTTTGCAGGCAGAAAATGAAGACTTCTTAGAAGGCATTCAATACTTACCCGGTCTATCCATTTCATCTAACATTAAAAAAATGTAACTTCTTGTAGTGTATGAAAGAGTGGCACTCACTTTGAGGAAGCTCTTAATATCCATATTGAGGGAGAAATAACACTTGTACATACGAACTCTTTACCACATTTTATCAAAAAACCCAGTCGACCATGTTTTCGGCACTTAATGCCATCATTAGGGCATGTCATCATTCCCACCTTACGATGATATGAAGTGCCGAAACCATGGTTGGTTATGGTTTTTAATAAAAAGTGTGAAAGTGTGACAGCTTGGTTTCCCTTTTCCTTTTTGAAGATGGATGTTGCAATATTATCTGTTACGTAGCTGTATCGTCATAAAAGGGTCTTGAGAGAGAGAGGCGCCAGTTTAAGTTCTAATGAATCAATTATTTACTTCCAAGCGTGAATATCCTTCTGTAACTGATTCTTGCTGCGGCTTCGGAACTAGCAGTAATCTTCCAGCTTTGATGCTTATATTTCCATGACTAACATTCAATGCAGTATATTTCTCAAAACAGTACATTTAGCTTAATGCGTCTCCTAGAAATTGCACGCATAACTATGTCTTTACGTAACATGAAATTAGTAGGAGACGAAGGTTGCATATGAGAGATCCAAGTACTGGTGCAAAACACATCGGGAGTAATGTTCTGGATACACGCTATGGCTCACAGATGCTTGATAGAGTTAAATTGGTTCCGTAAATTAATTCACGGACGAGTTGAAATTCAGGAGTAAAAAAATTGTTGTATACTAATTTGGTTACCAATGCGGTGACTATCATGCACATATAGTGTGCATACACTTTGATTTAACAGAAACGAGCATTTTGATTTCCCACTGTAAGTTTATTTTTCACTGTTGGTTTTGATTTGTTTGTTTATCTTCAGTTGTAACCCCAGAGGACATCGTATCATTATTTTTATGTCTGTACCTGCACTTATAGGTGCGTCAGAGTAGAAGGAATGGTAATAATAATAATAATAATAATAATAATAAAAGGTCTTTATTGGGGCGAGATCGAGACAAAACTGTCCCTTCTGCCATCTAACCCCAATTTTTTACTCCTGAATTTCAACTCGTCCGTGAATTAATTTACGGAACCAATTTAACTCTATCTAATGGTACGAATGGAAACGGAACTTCTATCTGCTACACCAACCCAACCGCGTTCCTTGAAAGACAAATATTCTATCACTATCTGAGGTTTTCAAGTCTGGACTCGCAGAGCTAGGCGCTTCAGACTTTAAAAACGTATGGGATATCTGTATTTCGTATATATACTCTGGGGAATATAAAAAAATAAAAGGGGAAGCGGTGCTCCCATAGCTGGACGCTATCTGAGCCGATTGGGTTGATTAAAATATGGTTAGGTCAAGGAGGAGTGAGCAAGAGCCATGCAAATGGTCATTTAAAATGTCTAGATTTAAAATGACACTTTTGGTAATCTGTAACTTCCCAAGAGCATATAGACGGCTGCCATTCCTCTCTAAATGAGAATAGGATAATTTATTATTTTTTTTTTATTGTCTTGATGAAAATTTTATAATCCCTGAAGTGTATATTTTAAGCCGTTCGATTTTTTAAAATAAGTGAGCAAGAGCCATGCAAATGGTCATTTAAAATGTCTAGATTTAAAATGACACTTTTGGTAATCTATAACTTCCCAAGAGCATATAGACGGCTGCCATTCCTCTCTAAATGAGAATAGGATAATTTATTATTTTTTTTTATTGTCTTGATGAAAATTTTATAATCCCTGAAGTGTATATTTTAAGCCGTTCGATTTTTTAAAATAAGTGAGCAAGAGCCATGCAAATGGTCATTTAAAATGTCTAGATTTAAAATGACACTTTTGGTAATCTATAACTTCCCAAGAGCATATAGACGGCTGCCATTCCTCTCTAAATGAGAATAGGATAATTTATTATTATTTTTTTATTGTCTTGATGAAAATTTTATAATCCCTGAAGTGTATATTTTAAGCCGTTCGATTTTTTAAAATACGTTAAGTATTTTTCCTCTTTAATTAAAAAGTGAAAAAAATCAACGGCGCGAAGACGCCACGGCATACCATTGCATGCCGATAAATTATGCGCGTGACATGACACTCTTTCCTCTGCCCACCGCCAGGTGGTGCTGCGGACGCTTCCAAGCAGACGGTGCACTCCGTGAAAGCTTATTAACAAGTATAAGAGGTAAATTCATTCTGTTAATTATTACAATATACCTCTTTTCATTTAAAATTATTTACTCAGTTAATTCATTTAAAAAGAGTAGGCATTCGTTTTATGAAACGAATAAACGCGCTAAGTTCACGCCACGCTTCACAGTAGCTGAGGACTCCACGAGCAGGATAACCTGGAGCCTATTAAACAACTATTAATACCATGTTTAATGGAGGGGACATTCCATGCTTTGATACTTTTCATAGGCTATTATTAATACATGTTCACCAGAGCTTAGGGACTCTGAAATACAATGGAACTGATGCGGAGTCGAATGTTATATATGCCTCGCAACGTTAAATATGTACCTGTTACGTAAGCAACAAGGCAGCGCATCCCTCCATTTCTGAAGTTTTTCAAATTAACTTAAAATTAACAACGAAAAAAGGAAACTACTTAGTTAATTCCACGGTTTATTTTGGAAGACTCAACCGGTTTCAACCTTTGCAGGTCATCATCAGGATGATGACCTGCAAAGGTTGAAACCGGTTGAGTCTTCCAAAATAAACCGTCGAATTAACTAAGTAGTTTCCTTTTTTCGCTATGTCTAAATTCCACAAAGTCAACTTGCCGACCATCGATTATATTAAAATTAACATTTAAGTTTTTTAGAAACTGGAATTTCTAAATCCGAATATTTTGCGTAAAATGAATGCATTTATGGTGGGGCAGGAATCGTAATCAATGAATTCTGTTTTCTTTGAAGAAACTATCCTATTGTAAGAGTAAAATCACTACAATGCCCACATCCAACGAAGCGTTTTGAAAACTTTGAGTTTGTGCCCAGATATCTGATGCACTAAAGTAGGGAGTATGTTTTTATAGTGATATAAACATGCGACTGGTTTTAGTTCATCCAGCTGGAATTTCGTTCCAACTAGCTCCCTTTGAAACATTTAGTTTACTGTGAATTTATTTTCATCATATTTTTTTACGGGAAACGTTTTACTATCATATGAATTGTTCAAGGTAAAAATTGTTTTGATTTGATTGGATTACAATGCGGAAATGAATTGTTTTAAAGATAATGCTGCAATTCATTTGGTGAACTCATTTTTGCGTAGTATATGCCGGGAGAGAATGGTAGGTTTTCCTTGCAGAAGGTTGCCATGGAATCTCTTTCCTTGAGATTAAAAATATTCACCTTGAGGAGTTTTTCGGCGTAATTCACTACACAGATTTTTCAAAGCTTTAATTCCACGAAACAATTTCCTCATACTCGAGCAATATTTTCTTCAGAAGGAGAGATATTCTAAGAATTTCCTGCCCCCCTCGCCCCTCACCTCTCCCCGCGTACAAGGGAATTCTTTTTTTAAGGAAATTTTAATCCCGTAAGCATTTTGATTCGCGGAATTCCCGAGACGCTTCGTGAGGAGAGCCAGGCCCTCTCGCGCTGATTTGCCCGAGCGCCTTTCCAGACGACGGCGTGCAGTAGCCGGCGTCGGCCGGCGCTACTTGATCCCGCATCACTGATCTTCCTCCACGTCCTCCCTGCTGCTGCAATGGAATTTGGGTTCCTGAGTGGCCAGGGGGAAGGCAAAAGTGGGCAAAACAGGCCAGTTTTTATGGCCACTTTCAGAGAGGAGGGACCCAAATCACCCCCCTGTGGCTCTAATTTAGTTAATACTCTACTTTATGTTACAATTTAGATCACATATATTTTTGAAGGAAGCCGTTCACTTTTTCGATGACATTGAAACCTCTGTAAAATGCAATTCTCAGCGAAAACAAAAAAATATGGTTTTGTAAATTTAAAACTGGTGTGTTAGGAGTAATGTAAATAACTTTGACAGTAATGAATCTGAGAAGATACATAAATTACAGTGATAGCACTTCAGACTTGAGAAAGCGGACTGAAATGCCCATGAAGCATTTGTAACAGAAATGGAAAAAATTCCTTGGTCGAGAGCCAGGCGGAGAGTCTCTCTGCCTGGCTCTCCACAGGTTCTGACCTCTTTGCTTGGTTTTATCCCCGTTGATGATTGCCTAGACAATCGAAAAACCGGTTTCGGAGATATTGTTTTCCATTATTTAATTTGGCATTTGGATATTCTAGTCTTTGGACATTTTCAATTATGCCATGCCAGTTCAGATGTAAACTTCCTAAAAATAGGATTAAAAACAAGTGCGATTGAAAAACTTAACTTCCACTAATTTATTTACCATAAGGTATGCCGTCAAATGTTATTGATGATATTTTGAGAAATATTTCCACCGTGTGAAAGAACAGTGTAGCATTACAAATATTGTAAATTTTCCACGCTGTACAATAAGATAATTTAAAGGCTGTTTCTTTGTTGGCGTGAGGAACGAATGTTTTATCATGCATTAGGTTGCATTATATAAAAATATTTAAATTAAATGACATATAATTAAACACCCATGTTATGATTAACAATGCCACTTAACTTCTTAAAGAATCAATTGGAAATTATTATATATTGTGTCTACTGAAAGTTAAATACAGGCAGAATATAATTTAGAAATGTTTGGCGCCTATCGTTCCTTGAAATGTCGTAATTTAAAATTCATAAAAATATGATATATCATAGGTAAAAGATAAATTTAGTAGATTGAGCATTAAAAGAGAATTGTATAAATACCATTTTGCGTCCAAGGTGAACTCAGTGCTGAAAATAAGTTATTCTTAGAGTGAAAACGATATTGAACAGGTTGCTCGGTGTGAAAGCCAGGTTGGGAATGCACCGGCAGGCCTGAGGTCTTGGGTTCGATTCCCACCTGAGATGCCTATAGGTTTTCCTTGTTCAATTTTTTATAGCATTAAGCTCTTTGGTTACACGGTGCAAAATGACCCCAGCCGAAGGAGCTCCTGAAACTCTAGAATACCAAACTACGACTGTTAGGATAGGGCTTCCAGGGTTTTGAAATTTCTTGCATCGATTTTTTCAGTGCCTGTCTCGCATATATGCTATTTAAAAAGAATTTAATGCCTGGAGATCTGAAAGAATGATAATAATAAATAATAATATTTTTTATTCCAATATGTATTAAAAAATATACATGTGCAATAAGTACAAAAAAATCCATTCAAATGTGAATATATCTACCCCAGAGGTAGCCTGTGTTGGGGTTACCATCGAAAGCAGCGGCTGGTGCTAATGCATATAAATGTTTAGCCGAGTGGCACCGGAACACTTTTATTTTCAACAACTGTGTTACAAACAAGATGAAAGTAGCAGAAAAAATATAACAGTAGGAGTAACATTTAACAATCCAAAGACAAAAGAAAGTATGTGCATACTTCTACATATTTCTAAACCACCGAGATCACACAACAACTTTTAGCAGTTTTTCACTTCATCACTATCCTTATGTCAAAGCCTTTTTATTAATTTGCCCAGAAATAAAGTCATGGAGTTTTGTTTCCACACTTCAACTGGGAGGGAGCAGAACAACTTTGGTGCAATATATGCTTATATTTGTTTAAAGCTTTAAACCTAAGTTTTTTTATAACCTGAATAATTTTCACAAAAGAGCGCAATGGAGTAAACCTCGACTATCAGTAGGATGGGTGCTACGGAATACATTCCTAGCATGGGATATAATTTCCAGCTAATGAAAGTGCTATCACGAAAATAACGCTTTTAAAATCAAATATAATGCTTCTAAAATATACGCTGTTGGCTGCAACAACGATTGCAGTGTTGCTATTGTACAATTTTAAAAAATCAGTCAAAGTAAAAAAAAAACATTAAATATCGACATCAAGATTGGAATAAAATAATTTCAGTGGGTAAAATTGTACTACACGTAAAGGAACTAAAAGAACTGGAAACGGAAACATTTTCGGGACGAGGCGAGACGAAATACCTCTCGGGATAAGACGAGACGGAAATTTCGGGACGTAAAAAAAATTAGGAAGACGAAAATATCGGGTTGAACGTTGTTCACTTCCGTTTCAAGCCCTCTTATCAAGATTGTCATCCGACGGGTATTCATGAAGGGGTGTTTGATTCCCAGATCTCCCCGGAGGAAGTATCATCCCTACCTAACCTACCTAACAAAGACCTCTAAAATGCAAACTGAATCCGTATCCATGATCATTACCATTTAATTCTGAAGAATATGGCGATGAGGAGTGGAAGAAAAACATGATGACATAGAAAGAAAACATGATCCAAATCCACAAAAATAATAAACTTTACTACGACCCGGGTTTCACTGTATTACAGCATCATCAGGTAGAGAAAACCTAACTGATGATGCTGTAATATAGTGAAACCCGGGTTGTAGTAAAGTTTATCATTCTGTGGATTTGGCTCGCGTTTTTTTTCTATGTTGTCATTACCAGTAGTGCACCACTGTCATCGAACACACCATAAACTCTCGATGACCAAGGAAAAAAAAACTCATGGGAAAAAAGGCTGTCATGAACGTTTAGTTTTATCATGGCTACATAAAGTCGTGGTAGGTCCGGTTAGTGTAGTATTTGGAGTACTGGCCTTCCATCTCGAGGTCCTTGGTTAAAGTCCCATTAGTTGTTTATATATTTTTTATGAGTAAATGGCCCCTAGTCGTGTGCTTAGAGGAGAGCATTCTAGTTCAGTAATCCGTCCGTCGGACGGCTAACGTTAAGCCGTGGAACTATGGGTGCCTTTCGCTAAAAGTGATGGTGAATGCTGACATTACAGGGCGGACGGAACCATCAAGAAATAATGATGGTTGAAATAGAAACACTGCAATTTCCACACATAGTTTTATTGTCCACGACCATAGTTTCGTTGCGTGGCAACATCATCAGGTGAATAAGTTAGTACGTAGAACAGTGTATATATCAAGGTGGTGGGAGTGGGAGCTCTCACCAACTATAATAATGCTCAAGAAAATTTCGAAGGATGCTTATCACTTCCTCCCCTCTGCTATCATTAGTAAAATTACTATGTAATGAGCATGTGGAAGTATCCAGATTAGCTCGGAATCTCCTTTTGATGAATGAGGAAAAGAGTCAGATGGGGACAGTGACGAGGTTCACTCAGATGTGGACAACTTTAATCTGCATTTATTTACATACTTATTCTATAAGAATCCAGAAATTTGTTCATATTGGATGCAAATTCATCAATTTATACTTATTCAGGAGTGATCCTTAAATATACTGTTTTAATACCTCATATAAATGATTGGAATGGCATTTATCTCCATGGAATATTTTGATCATATTCCCCTCCTAAATTAATATAAATACTATATATTTTATCGATACCGCGTTTCGATATATAGAATAAATATAGTTTATAGGTAAAAATCGAAATTAACAACTCATTTATTTCAGGGATAAATTATATATCTTATATACAGACAAATTATAGTTGACTAACCTTTTTATATATGAATGAGGGGATTGTACTGGAATCGCCGTTTTGTTTCAGAGAGGCCCTGATTAGTCTGCTGAAAACTACCATTAGATTCTGATTTAGGGGATAAATAGCATTACAAGTGGAAACAATATTGGTTGTTCTTTTAACAATAAGGGATAAATGAATTTTGGCTGACTTTATTTGCTTCCGCCCATTATGCGCTAGGTTTCTCTCTCCATAATTCATTCCTACCCATTAAAATACTACCCCAACACATACCCACTCAACTGTAACGTGCAAATTAACAAAACTGTCAGTAATAACCCTTATTGACGCAAGGAACGTGTAGTACGGAGGGAGTCACTAAGAGAAAAGTTGCCCAAAAACACCCTAGAATAGTGACTGCGATGGCTTATAGTCATGAAAAAAGTAACTTTGAAATAAAAAAAATGTATCTGTGCCTACCTCCAATTGATTCGATGAGGTTGTGTGATAAGTCCACCTTTTCCACATCTGTTAATCCTCCAAACAAGTCCTCTGGGACGTAGGTCAGTCTGTTTCGGGACAATTTCAGGAGTTTCAATCTCCTCATGGTCAAGGCAGGGATGGATTCCAGGAGATTTCCCTCCAGGTTGAGCTCCAGGGGATATCTGAGGTAATCTTGGCGTGAGTTGCTGAACGGTTTGAAGATATCCTCCGGTAAGGAGTGCAACCTTTCGAGAGAAGTTAATCTTTAATTTCTCTAGACAACTTACGATATAAACATTGATTAAATTTTTAGCCTAGAATTAATACGGAAGCAAATATAACTAGGATTTGAGGAAATAAGAATTGTTTATGTTGCCTTGACGCTCCGGTTTAACGTTACATAATTCACAATTACTGCTAGTATGATATCGTATATTAAGAGCTTGAACAATTCACTAGTAATCAACATGTCCGAGTTAAATATATCTTCCACACAAAAATTCTCACTCTAATTACGATATACTTTGTTCCAGTAGTAAACACATGCTGGATCACAGTGTTCTGGGCATAACAAATTGTGAGCAAGGAGGTTATATTCTTTTCTACCTCTTGAGGGTGCATTACCTTATTTTCCCATGATGATGACGTATCCTCGAGTTTCCAGCCAAGTGATAGGGACCGGCGCACAGTTCACCGAAATCGAAAAAGGCTGGCCGAAAATCAAGGGTTTTTTTTAGCCTGGACCTGGAATCTTCGCATGTTATCCTCCATTGATTGATGCATTTGGTTTCTCTTGCCATTTTTCCTGGCTATTACGCATTAACAATTTACATGGGGTCAAAAACTGCTTCGTGAGTGTCAACCCAATTGGACACGAGAAGTTTATTTTTGCTTTGTCCGATAATTAAGGACTCTTGGCACTGTTTTACGAAATGAATACTTGTGGGGTGGTTTTCTCTCTCCGGTCGATTTGCTGGGGTCTGAACATGCCATTCACGTGTTTGTAGAAATATTTTGGTGGAAAAGGGGATGTTTCCGACGCACGCCTCTCGAATCCTCCCTGAAGTGGTTTGCGTTTGTTGGAGATGGTGGATAGCCCATGGATTTTTTTAAATTTTCTTCATTTATCTGCTTATTTTAAATCGAATGCTTCGAGGTAGGAAAGCGTTGGATCCAATCAGCTATTTTCCGGTCTAAAAGTGCTTTCAGAATTTACAGAGTGTCCTTCAAGACGATAGGAGACTTAGCCCTTGAAATGTTAGTACATTTAAACGACATTATCTGTTTTGAAACCTAAAGATGAGTTTATACCCTTACTGCTGATTTTCTTCTGATCCGCTCCACATGGAAAGCTCTAACTGACAAAATTTCAGATATTCATATCTAGTGTGGTCTACAAATTGTTTTACGCCAGAAATAGTGTAGAATAATTATTGTAAAACAAAGCAGAATAATGTTTTATTCCTTCGCTACCCGAGATATTTTTACCCACTCATGTAAACAATTCATATTTTGTGGAATAAATTATTTTAGCCGTGAATTACCTTCAATGATAACAACCATGGTAATGCAGCATTTTCAACATGGTTGCCTTTATGAATAATTTTAGCACAAAACATTGAACGGAAACATTAAATCTCCTTCTGGGCTCTATGCCGCACTTTCTTCTAAAGTTTTAAAATGCCTTTTCCCATGCAGGGAAAAAGTACACAGTAAAAGTCAATGAAGAAATGGTTAGGAAAGTGATTTATTTTATCACCGAAATATAGTGAGGAAATATTGGAAATGACTTCTCCCAGTAGAAATCGTCAACGACCTCCTATCGCTTAGGCGTACAAATATCTAACGACGGAAAAAAATACCTCGTCAAGTATCAATTTGCTATTCGTAAGACCCTAAAGCCGGTTATTTGTCGCATTCGTAGCTTCAATGGCTAAAGCACTGGGCGTGAAACCTTGTGATATAAGTAACTTTTTGTAGATCGATGAAGATTGCAACTGGGTCATTCCACGTCAATTCGACCAGAAAATCGGCAAAAATTATCATTAGGGACACCGATTTTGACCAAATTGGGCATGCATTGGCATTTGATAAGAAAATGAAAACTCCAAAGTCGTTTTGTAAAAAAACGCAACAGTTTCCGAAATATTGCAACGTTGCAAAATTCGAATTATGCAAAAGTTACAACACATTTTACGGTATATCTAAGAGAATGTTTGAGCTACCCGAGTTTTTTAGGTCTTATTTTAAATACCTTGAATTGGAAAAATATAATAAGGGATCATATTGTGAAATATAAACAATTTTATAATGCTTATAACAATTTTAAAGTTTCAAATTGATTTTTGACGATGTACTTACGCCTACGATTTGCTCATTTTTTTATATGTCATAGACACAATCCCCTTCTACAAATTAAAAAAGTTTGCCAAAAGTAATATTTCATTTAAGAAAGAAAAATATTTTTGAGTGAAGGCGTAACGCCCGCCGGCCACCCGCCCGCCTACCGGCCGACGTTATGGTACTCTGGTGTCTTCAGATCTCAGTAATTTTCTCATTCATCTTCCTCTCACCAATTTTTAGCCGGATACCAACTCTTAGCCCTTGCATATCGCTATTTGTTTCGCCCAGGTGTGACTACAGCCTTAAATCTATGATGAGCGGCACCTGGCCTCCGATAGCAATTGAAAAACCTTGTCCCGTCCTCGGCTTCCAGTACTACTCTCCTTACAAACTCTATTAGCATGTTCTCCGAAACCTCTTTATCAGTTCTTTTTTCAAAGAAACGGAAGCACTTTTCCGTTTCTCACCATCTCCCATTCGAATTTTACTCTAAGGGAAAACAACGGGGAAGGCAGAGCGCTATCCATATCATCTAAACGGATATTTTATCTTCGCACACGATAGCCTCCCAGTCTAATGCAACACCCTGATATCCCATAGTTTTGCTCCCGTACCTTTTTAAATTATTAAATTGGTCACCCTTAACTCATGTTTTGAACATTTTCCCAGCATGACTTCACACATACAAATGATGTGTCTCCGGAATCAGTGAAAAAATAAATTATCTTACGTGAGGCAAAGGAATTAGTTTCACAATTAATGTGTAGATGAGTTTGAAATATTATTTTTATCTCTCCTTATTTAGTAACATAAAAATTATTTATATCTTTAAACACCATTCGCATTCCTAGGCCTTAAATTCCTTATTTTATCTTTACACAGTTAACTTGAAGTGTATCAGAAAGCTGGTTTTAGAAATATTTGACGGAATCTTTTGCAAATTCTTGATGCGCAATTTATATTACAGCCAACGCATCCCATCAGCATGATTGTTAAGATTTTCAGGGAACATAGAAGGAGGCCGTCTTTTGCAAACATTGGCCAAAATGACCCCGTGTAAATTCTTAATGCGGAAGAACCAGAACGAATGGCATGTAAAACCAAATTTAACAATCAATGGAGAATGCGAAGTTTCGAAGTCAGTGCTGAAAAAGCACCTCACGACTTTTCGCCTTCTTATTTAGGTTTCAGTCCACTGTGTTTCGGTTGCCTGTGCCAACTACTTCTACTAGGGCGTCCCCTTAGGGAATCTATGGAAAACTTCAGTAAACCACACATTGGCGTTTCAATGACCAACAAAAGAGCTAAATAAAAGCTAGCATATTTCAAAAAAATTTATTTTTTCTTACAATGCTGTTTTTTTCCACGCTCTCTGCCTATTCATGCGCCCGACTCCTCATCTATTTTTTCCCATTTGTAATGTCGGCGGAAGTTTCACACTTCTCCCTTCCGAGCAACCGACTCAAACTCCGAAGTGCAAGTTGGAGCTGAGTGGAGAATATATAGAAATGAATAGAGTAACAACGCCAGTGAACGTGACAGATGACTCTAGGTTAGGTCATGGACAGAAAGTGAAAAATATGGACGATAACGTTCAGCTTTTTGGACGTGGCTGTTAGTCTCTCAAGGCCTTAACCCTTCCCTTTTGCGAAGCTCTTGTGGGTCCGCAATGTCCCATTACCACATTCTCCTTTTAAAACGCTCAATTTGGAATGGTGTGTAACTATTCAAAGGAAAAGAATTATCTCAAATTCATCACCATGTCAAAGATGGGAGAATCTCAACGTTTTTCAATCAATTCCGGTCGCTTTTTCCAGGGGAGTATTCACCGCGAATATAGCGCATTTCGCGCAACGTTGAGACTTCTCATCACTAACGCGGTGATATTCACACATAACCTTTTCCACTGAATCACTATGACATGCGAAAGGTTTATGGACGAATTTGTAACTATTAATCAATTTTCAATTTGGTAAGAAAGGATTTAATATTTTTCCTCGCTATTCTTCTCTTTTGTTGTTCCTAAAAGCTCTTTCCTTTCACTATTTGTTTTTCCGTGCGATCATAATATTTACCGAGATTTTCTGCACCAAGGTCAATGGACGTGCATTGAGTTTTTGCATTTCTGTAGCTCCCATGCTTTCCCAGTTAGAAATTGGCGGGATACTTAATAGACACTGGAATTTTAGGCTCATTTTGTTATCAATGAAAAAACGTTTTTCCACGACAATTAACTTTTGTTTATTTTCATTGATTATGAATCGTTTTCATGAAGTTATGACCGATACAGCCGAGCATAGTCTTTTTTTTATATTGAATATTTATTTATAACAGCAGCATTTGTGCGGGAGTAGATGCTTATCCTATTTGCATGCATTTTGAGCTGCCATTTTTCATGGTTTTCTTAATAACTGCGTTCTTTGACGATTTATAATGCACTTTAATGTTTGAAAATTACAATTTTCAGTGCTGAACATTATTTTGATGCATTTTTAAATAATTTGTTTAATTACGCCTAAAAAACAGAAATTTCCAATTTTATTGAACAATATGTGTATCCATTGACTTTTATTCGAAGATATATTCAAATAAATAATAGACCAGTGTATACTTATGACGTGCGTGTGCGGTCACGCTACATTGAGAAGACAACACGCGCCGAGGAAACACAAATAAAAGAGCATTGGAGGCATATAAGGCTGTACCAGCCCGAGGAGTTGGCTCTCATGGAGCTTCTGTGAGGTTCCCTCTATCAAATTTGAAGATACAAACATCCTCTGCTACTCCAACGGGTCATTAGGGTCATCTTATAAAAGAGACTGTTGGAATCAAAGGCCACCAGAATAGTATAATTACGGGAAAAATTCCAAACTAGGCACACAGTTTTTGCCATAAGGAAGGTCAGCAACTTTCTTCCCAACACGTTGACCATGGATCAACCTTGACATAAGCCTAATCCGATGCAAACTCAAACAAAACTATATCCAAACAGTGGCACAGTGGGTTCTATATTCTGTTGGATCTCTTTCGGAAAAACCTTCTCTCTTTATCCTATACGAAATAATTTTTATATTTATTCCTTTTCCTTACGTTCCCATCCTCCCTTGCATACCCTGGATTACGGTCCATATTCCATTGCCCCTGTTCAGTCTACATGCCTCTCTCTCCCCCCTCCCCACTACTGTTTGCGTGAGAACGATGACTAAACTTTGAAAATTTATTCCGGGATATGTGTGCATGATTCTCCAATGTCACGTACTTATATCGCCTTAAAAGTGTTATTATTGCTATTGTTATTTTTTGTTATTTTTTATTTTAACGGTTATTTTTTTAAATATAAATTTATAGATGTAGATGTCAAGTCCATGGACATCTTAACACATCCAAGATAAAACTACAGCAACAGACTTTCAAAACCAAAAGTTAATTTTAATTTTACTGCTAACTGTAGGGTGCATGGAAATATTTATTGGAATATGGTATCTTCATTTTGTGTTTTCATGAAGAAAAAATTATAATTAAATATCAGTAAAATAATCAAAACTGTGTGTTGGTATTACATCATAGAAGCATGTGCGTTTACCCCGGTATAAATTTTCAAAGCTCAGTGGCGTATCATTTTGGTAGTAGAATCCGTTTACATATTCTTTTTTTCTCCTACCATTGTTAACAATTTATCTTCCCCTTTGTATTCCTTCCATTGAAATTTTCGCACGCATGATACATGGTCTTTTATAATCTGATCTCGAGTGACAATGCACGTGGCGGTAGCATTCAAGATGGCTCTACCAAAATTCTCACATTTGTACAAAATGAAATTTCAGCCCAGTTTTAATTTAAGACTCTTGACGAATAATATACAAGATTGATGATACACTTAAAACAAGCCGAGAATTCCTGGTTTCCCGCCGCGATAAGACTGCTTTTTCAATGAATATCCATTAGTGGAAGGTAAAATTTGAATGCCAGTCTGCGTTGGATGCACGAGCAGATACTTTTCTGTGTTGAGTTTTTGGAACTGATTCGATTTTTTTTTAAAGGAGTGATTGTTTCTAACTAGGAATAACTAGATCAAATGTAATTACTGCAACCAGCGATAATGTCTTTAATGATAAGTGTTCATTTTACTAAGCATAACGTGAAGTTCGCTCATCGCCGCGCGACCTTTACGCAATGCGTCGCAGTATCAGAGCAGGATGCCCGTGGATCCTATAAAACGACTATTTATTCCGGTTTAACGGAGGAGACTTTTCGAATTTTGATAGTTTTCATAGGCTATTATTAATACAAATTCACTTGAGCTCAGGGCTCTGAAATACAATGGTGTTCAGGAGACGAATATTTCCTATGCCTCGCAATGTATACTACATACCTGTTACATGAGCAAGAAGGCAGCGTATTTAGCTATTTTTGAACTTTTTCAAATGGTCTTAAAATCAGAATGTAATTATCTAGTGACCTGGGATTTCTCAGTCCAAATATTTTGCGGTGAATTAATACATTAATGCTAGGGCACGAATCGCAATATATGAATTCTGTTTCCTTTGATGAAGGAAACTCCCCTATTCCTTATAGCCATTTTTGGCCACATATCGCCGTACATCCCTGGTCGGACTAAGATCCTGCTCCCTCGAGCCCACTTCTTGAAACATCGGAGGGCCGACCACTCATCTCACTTTCATCTTCCATCAAGAAGCCCTAAAAAATAATTGACTCTTGATCCAATTCTTCGATGTTTGTGTTGCGAGCTTCCCAAGTCATCATCATCTTTCTTCACCCTATCGGATGTCATCGCTGATGTTATTTGTTTTGTTTTCCTATCATCTTAACGACCATCCGCTAGTCCGTAACTTGCATCGATATTCTCATTCTTTATTTACGATCCATTCCATCTCAGCCACTTCCAATTTTCTTGAACGTTAATTGACTTTGTTGCAATATTTTTAATTTTCTTATCAACCCTCTGTATCAAATTTTTTTTTTCTTTTTCATCTTTCTATCGTTTCCTTTCATATCTACGGCGCATTCGAGCTAGTCGGCTGGTTTTACATTTCTTATCAATTCCTTCTATCGCTTCATCATTTGCACCCATTCTTCTCTATATATGATCTCTAACGTATCTCACCTACCCGTGATATAACCATTACTTCGTTGTTTATTGCTCGAGGCTTTTCTTTTTAAGCTGCATGTGCTTATGCTAGTATGCTATGCATGCTAGGAACGTATTTTATTCGCACAAGTTGTGCCTTGTTTTAAAGATGGCGTTCTTCACCCTTATTGCTGCCCAAGAACGGTCGTAAAAGTCTTCCCTGTTTTCAACCAGTTTTATTGCAAGAAATTGCGAATTTAACCTTCCGCTGATGGATAATTTTGCTAAAGAACTCTAATTAAATTATAGCAAGACATTCAAGAGAGAAAAAAATCATTCTCCTTGACCGGGACTCGAACCCGGATCTCCTGATTTCCGGCCAGGTGCGCAACTGGTAGAGCACCTGGCCGGAAATCAGGGGGTCCGGGTTCGACTCCCGGTCAAGGCGAATGATTTTTTTCTCCATGGAATATCTTGCTCCTTTGCAATTCTGAGGGTACCTCCGCTAAAGTTTTCGCGTCTGGCTCGCGTGCTATGAATTTTTCCAATTGAATTGTTTTACTTTTGTCCTGGCTCCAATCGACATGCTTTAATAAATATTTTAGAACTGAATTTGAAAAATTAGAGTTATTTGACTCTCAAAAAATGTGGGAAATACCGAATGTACTCTAAATTGCTTACATTTTTGAATTTGTCGGCCATGGTTGTCAGGTTTGTAACGCATCTCCTTGGCAACTCAAGGCGCTCTGGTTCGATTCCCGCCTCAAATAAGGGTGTTGTGCGTTGTCTTGGGTTTAGGCTTTAAAGTTCATGCTAGGTATGACGGTAGGATACAACCTCGAGAATATTACAACGTAACACAACATCTACTATCGTTTTTGAATAAAATTTGAGGAGTTTTATCAAGATACTACTTTTCCATTCTCAGGGTCAAAAGATACATAACTGAAATATTGAAAACAATAACATTTGAAAATGAAATGATGAAATTGCGATATACCCTTGAACAATTGTTATTTATGATTTCATACTGTACACTAAATAAATGAAAAGAATCCTATTGATTGGAGTATAAAACGTATAACAGAGTGAATGTGAAACTGAATACGTCGGACAGACAGGGATATGGTATATTATTAGAAGAGAACAAATGAATAATGCCCTTTCCAGTGAACAAAGTAGAGTAGCTTCACCCTTCTCATATCGATATCGATTAATTTTATAAATGGCACGATTACTTGATAGGCCTTTCTGACTTGGTCAGGTATATGTTCACTTCATCAAATAACTGGCTCTGCGCTGGGTACTGTGGCCCTATTAGGAGCAGACTTCATAGCTTCTGCCAGTCTAACTCTATGAGTAAGAGGAGCATTCAAACCCTTCCCAAAACATCAAAGTCATAATCCATTGAAAGGCAAAGTTCCATTATGGTAGCTCGATGTTTTAGTAAACAAGTAGTTTAATACCACTCTGAGTACTAAATGTTCTTATAACTCATGTACCTTGACTTACTCAGATTAAAATTTATTAACTTCTCGACGACGATGAGAAGTAACTGCATCTTTTTTCCGATCTCACAACATACGTTTGAGAATTCCAAAAAAAAAGTTTCACTCTACTGTGAGTCTAACTACCGACATTGCTTAACCAGTTGGGCTATTCAGGCGCCCATCTACCTATACGTAATATCCTGAAAGCCACTATAAAGATGTGCAGCCGGGGTTAAATGTTCACCATACAAGCACTGCCTATGATTACAGAAGCTTAGTAGTTATATTTTATTCGAAATATAGCAATTAAATTTGAATTTTAAATCCTATATTTGTCTGTCTGAGTGACTGATTAATCAACGTGTAATAACGTCTCAATATCTTGACCGCTAAATCACGTGGTGTAATATAGAGTCTTCCGTGTTTCACTTCCGGTGAAGGTGGATAAATATTTCTCCATTTACTTCTTGTCTTAGTCTGAATTACAAATGATAACTCCGAGAAGGTTGATCGCTACCAGCTCGCCAGTCCCTCAATATGTAAAAACAAGTTTGCCTCTAAATGAAAATTTGGTCTCGGCGCGTTTTGACGCACTTACCTCATTTATGCTTAACGGAAGACAATTGACCAGTGAACTGTATGTGCATGCATGCACTAGTGAGGAGTTTTGTGTAGAAATGTGTGGGATTCGAGTTAAATGGGAGCCGAATGTGCATGCTGATACGGCGGACAATCAACTTTCCCGTGTATAAAGATGAGTAAAGCCTACAAAGCTATGACCCAACTTCTAACATTTTTATGCATAAAATAAGGGACAGTTACAGACAAGGTTGAGGCTCTCAGTAGAATAAATATTATATCGGCAACGAAGATAGATGTCTAACTTTTTTCGGCAACCCTGCATTGATATAAATATGTAAATTTTTTCATATATTGCTGGAATGTCTTGTAACTTCATATATTTCTATATGTGTGAGTCCAACTCAATAGATAATGGCTTTTCATTAGTAGCTGTATTGCTTGTGAAGATGCTTTATATGTTTGATAAATTAGAAGAATTTTATTTCAATAGTCCTCGCAATGAAATGCATTAGCATGAGTAGTGAAGGATGTGAGAGAGAAGAATTGTGCGAATATGATTAGGTTAGCCGATAGGAGAATCCAGTGGATATCTGTGTGAAACCAATCGTGTGATTATTGACTTAAGATGATGATTTTATGCTATGTAGTTGCCAGCAAAACGTTTGATTCCTTGACGTTAATGCAAGCCTAGTGTTACACACCCCGTATCATGCACCCCTACTGTGTCTTGTAGGGTAGTGTGTGGATGCACATCTACACGTTGCCCTGCGATCCGCCGTAATAACGTCCTCGCCTGAGGTGCTAGGTCAGCAATCATGAACAGGACATTTTGCCAGATAAATTGTTGGTAAAAAATAGTGAAATGTGGTGCATGATGCTTTTCAAAGAGTTATGCCACAAAGTATAATTTAGGCTTTGTTTGTTCTGAAATCGTGCATTGTGCGTGAGAAAAAATAATTATTCATTTTCGCTATGGATCACTTTATCCTTCTCAATTTTTTATCTCTCTCTGTTTTACTGATGCGTTGTCTATAGTTTCAGTCTCGATTGTATTTGGTATTTATTTTTCAAGTCTATATAAAATGGCAAACAATTGATTTTTTATCTATGGTTTCCTACCTCAACCCTTCCATTAGCAAATTAAACTTTCTGTACTTTAATAAGAATTATTTTGCGAAACCTGCTGCATTCCTGTTTATATCTTAATCAGTTACCGTGTTAAATCTTTATTCCTTGAATGACAAACACTTGAAGAATTGTAAATGCTACCGTTCTTATATCTTACGTCCAGGAGCTGAAAATTCGACATCTTTCCTCAAATTCTCCGCTTCCTGTCACCCTTTAATTCGCCCCCGAAGCCGGAGGAAGAAACGTGGCTGACGAGCGAGTCTTCACTCGCTGCCATTCTCGCTTTCTTCCCTGCAGTCGTTCCCTCCCTACCGCACCTCCCGCTCCCCCTGGTGCCCAGAGGAGTGCCGACGCCAAATGAACGCACCGAGCGCTGATGTGGTTAAGTAAGTTCACTGAGAATCCACCTGCACGCCTATCTTACCGCCCACATCTCCTGAGTGCCCCGGAAGCGGGAGAAATTTTGAGCGGCAAGGGTGTTTCCTTTAGGGTAGATGCGCACCACTTTTCGTGCCGTAGAAAGGCGGTGATGGAGTTATGTTCTCACGCATATGAACATTGACGCATTTCATTTGCCGGGATAGCATGGGGAAAAGAAACCTTGATATAGCCTTAAACCAGGGGGAAGCGGTTTGCATATTTTTCCTATGCGTCATATTCCTCCTCACTGATCTCCCTTTATCAACGTCACGGTATTGCTTCATTCATTTCTTTCTCCTTCATAAGAGGTTTTGTATTCCTTCCTTCGAAATAAACATCACTTCGCTCATCCACTCTCATACAACCTTATCCTTTCATTCATTTATAGTTTTTCGATTCACATATATTTTTCGCAAACAACTATTTAAAATATGGACGCTCATGCAATGGTTTTCCATTGTTGAAATATCCAAGTCTTTCTTTTAGGTTCTTTTTGGTTTGGTAGCCATAGTGATGGTTTTCCAGTATGAGAGCTCGTGGTGGTGTTTGGGGTTGGAATATGTCATTGGTAATCCAGTCCCTAATTGAGTGATGGCACTTCAACTTAATTACTTGTTCTGTCCGCTGTAGTACCCCTGGACTCCATGACAACTTTTATCAAAAGTAGGCTTGCTCCAACGCCGGATTTTGCTTCATTCTTCCTCCATTCCCTAAAAAATTCCTATCTCAACCAACCAACCTAAATGACTAAGATGTAGGCAATCACTTCCGAATAACTACTACTATCATTCTATCATTAATTGCGATCTAAGCTTCTCACCCCCTGTTCACCGTATTTACCTCTAGTTAATATTAGTTTTTAGTTCATTTCCTAAGCAATGTGGTGAGAAATGTACATTTTATGCAGCGCCTTTTTTTCTTATACTTGTGAGGATTCATTGTACTATGTGTGCTACCTATTATTTTTATATTATGAATACCTAGATAAACGTAGTAATAAACATAATAATAAATGTTTACCCAAAAAAGAAGTATTATTCTGGGTATTTATATTGATTTAACGCTTTAAAATCATTCGAAGAGCATTTAGGGTGACAATGACTTTCGTTGCTTATAATTTGTAAACCTATATGTTTGCTACTTCCTGATTTTTATCCCATTTTTAATGAATTCCAGATACATCCTCTTATAACGTTCTAATGAATATTTTTATCTCATGAATTTGAATTCCTACTCTGCGCATCAAATAGTTACCACTATGCCCATTTTCTAAGGCTGGGGTTACAATATATTTTGTTTTATCACTCTTATTAGTTTAAATGTGGCAGTAAATCTCGCTATAAATAAGACCCTTCTCTGTGTTGGGTCAGTGATATCAGGGAAGGAGATTTTTAATCCACATCTTCGTCGTACCCTTCAAGCAGCAATAGCCAATGCGTAGGACATGGGTTCCAGGAGGGTATTATCGACGAGTAAACAATCTTGTTGGAAGTATCTGCCCTGCCGACCACTGTAAAAAACTAATTTACAAAGGGAAGACTGCAAATTCTCATGCAATACCATCTCTTACCTCCAACTAACTTCTAGCCGGACAGTTTCTACAAAAATATAATAAAAATATTTGTTGTTATGTGCCAAGCATACATCGAGACATCTCAAGCAATGGCAATCGTGGCAACTGTCTTGAAGGTGAACTCCATTTAATCTGAAAACGGACTTCTAGTGTACGCATACAAATGACATTCTAAAACTGCTCTATATCTCTTTGTTTTTATAAATACATGCTGCCCTAACGAAATACCTTGAGTTTGTGCGTACCTCTAACAGATATAGGAAAAGTGTCCTACTGTAATTTCAACAGTAGGCGTAGGAAAGTTATAACGATCATAATAAATCAAAGTAGCGTTTAAAGTGACTGAAAATATCAAAAAGGAACTTGATAATTTAGAAAAATTTTAAAAGTATCACTATAGGATGCTGATTTGTTTAAAAGTCAAATTATCTTGTCTAAATTCTTCTATCGGCTAATCTCTTCCTATTTACATATTTATTCTCTTTCACATCCTTCATCACTTGTTCCATATATCTCACTCGAGACCTTCCTTTGCCATTCTTCCCATAAAGAATAACGTGGCATACTTTCGTGTCTTGGGGTTTGGACTCAAAGTTTGCTTAAAATTTCCAATACCTCTGACAATGCTAGTTTTCAACAGAAAAAAATCACGGAACTCACAGTCTAGGCAATTGATCGATAAGGTTAACGATATGTCACGTTCATATTATGAGGCAGCTTGATCTGGCGTCCTATGGTCGGCTGAATGCAACTACATCGTACCCTGCAAGGGCTTGCGGCACAAGGTGACTCCACATCATTATCATCAAATAAAACCATCCAATTTTGACAAACACATAATCGGTTTCAATATTAGGTCAAATGTATTCATTAAGATAACATGTCAGTTCCCTATGGAATACAGTACATAATTTTCATTAATCATCTTTTAAGAAGGACTTCCCCAAATTTTCACTCAAATATTTGAGATTTTTTTGATAAAAATTGAAGGAAATGTGAAAATTAATTAAACTTATGCGTTGCACATATTCAGTCTCAAACACAATTGAAGACCTGAGTGCAAGAACAAGATAATAACCAAAAGTGAAGTTTCGAGAAAACTCCGGCTTGCTGGAGCATTATTATTAATTATCTGGTTCTTGCACTCAGAGAGCAGAACGTAAAATTCCAACAATGTCTGCTGAACTTATTTAGAACTTACCATCGAAAATGACACTGTCTACTGGTAAAGGGCTTCATGTCTTTGTGGATATCTCATTTTCGCAAAAAGTGGTCATTATCTGGTTCTTGCACTAAGGTCTTCAATTGTAGGATTGCCTATAGTTACCTTTCCTATTTCTTTCGTGAAATCAATTATTTATGCTATTATTCATTGCTACAAAGATAAAAATGCTATTAAGACATCTTTATGTATCTCTGAACTCTAGCTGTGTCACTTTTTGGATAAGACGTCCTGAAGGGAAATCGCAGGCGGCACAAGGAAAGGAACTGGTCCCTTTTCCCTTATGTGTGAATTTCTCTCAATTATATATTTGTTTTATAATTTGTTGAATCTTGCCCTCACCATAAAGACATGTATCCAGGTTGAACACAACTGTAATTTCTCTTATTTAATTTCCATCCGCTAACCTACAGAACTAATGTTTTCAATTCCTCCGGGTCTTACTTTATTGAAGTTCCTTTAAGCACAAACATTTTATTTTCCGCTTCACTAGAAATGAGATTTTTGAATTTTTTGAGCATAGGCATTCGGAAATAATTCTGACTTAAAATGTAAATCTAATATAGCCATACCTGTCATTACCTTTAATAGGATATAATAATAGAAATAAGTTCATAATGGTTTTTATAAAAGGTAACTTCAATGCTGACTTCCTGAGGGTGATAGAGAGGAAGCCGACTCTTGCTCGTAACGGAAGAAACCGTAGATAACATGTTTGTACGTCTCCTCGGACGGTGTGAGAACTGAACTGAAAGTTCCATCCATACAGCAACAAGTAGGGACCGGCATACCAGATACAAATCTTTGCTTATTTTTAAGCTACCACATCAACTAAATCTTCAACGGTCTGCTGGGTCAGCGTTGGAGGTTTAAATGAGGACAAAGGGATAGGAATCAAGTGCAGTGCGTCACGTTCAGGGAAAGCTTTTCTATGGTTTAAATGAGTATAACGCAGTGAGTTTTATAATTATGAACTCTTTTTCATAGTTTTGCCTCTCAAAAGTAGATGTGGAGGCTCTATATCTTTGGTGAGGACATTAACTTATTATCAGTCAACCTAATCTGATGTTTTATTTTCGTTGAAATATAGCCACGGCCAAAATATGGCATGGTAAGGTGATAGTAAGGTCTTGACATTTGCTGTAAACAGTGCGTCTCATCTACGTAGGAAAAAGAAAAGATATGTAAAATAGTTAATTGGCCCGGTTCGAATAGATTTGGTAGTTGAAGAGGAACAGCAGCCCGTTTTTTAAAGAAATACCAAATTTTATGTAGGTGTTTTTAAGAAGATATGCGGGGAATAGGAGATAGGTCCAGTGATAATAAAATGCCCAATGAGCGTGAGAGGGAACGTCAGGCTTGGACCCAAGGGAGGATGGATGCTCCCAATCAATCTTGAGACTAGATAGCAAACATCGTCCCGAGCGCACAAGGTTGGAGGGTTTAATGTTCTGTGAGATTCAGTCTAAATCTACACACTGCTCCTCCAAGCCACCACAAGGGCGTGTGTTACCAGGGTCATTTAGTTACTTGCCGAGAAAATAGGGTAACAGAGAAAAAACTAGGTGGAGAATAAATTGATGTTATGACGGAGGAGAGTGGAGTCCGGTGTCGTCTCCAAGAATCTCGCGTCTCTATGAGCAACGCCGAAATTTCTATTCTGGGCAGCACACATAAGGGCCGTGTTGTCAAGTTGAATATCACGCTTGGTGAGCGTTGATGAATTGCATTAAAATTGAATATTTATTGGTAATTATTTCACAGGCAATTGCGCGGTCACCTTGATATTTCGTCTCGTTCCTTGGGCCAGTTATAATGGCTAGCCATCCATGGAAGTGAGTCAATTCTGTTATAAGGAATTATTATTAAAAGATCATATCACCAAATGCCAGTATGGTTGTGCGTGTAAGGTAGTGAAGGTTACTTATTAAGAATTTATTAATTTCTTTAATGTTCAACAAACATAAATATAACTACAGTATGAACAATAAACAAGCCAAAAAAATACAAATATAATGTACGTCAGTCAAAGCCAGATTAGTACACTCTCTTTGTACATTATTTTAATTAATACAGTACAATAATATTTCTTTAATATTTTGAATTACCATTTTTACAAATATTCTCCCGATCGGTTTAAGGAAGCATTTTTACAGTGGTCACTGTTAACATTCATTGCGTTAAATGCCATCTTATTTGTGCATTTGTTTATTTGAACATGGAAGTTCAATTGATTTATTAATACGCCACATTATATTTCATTTATATATATTATATAAATGTCAGAGCATTCAGTATTCTTCTATCGCAACATTTTTGGCAGCTAAACAGCACCAGTATTTCCTCATATTTCTCATATTTTCCAAGGATAGCATAGAAATATTTCCGAATATAATAAATTCCTTTTAGAACTTTCTTATAACGTTTTACGTAAGGATTCCAAATCATAAAGCAATACGCTACTTTGCTACTTACAAGAGAAAAATACAATTTATTTGCACACGCATAAGTCCTGAAATACTTTGACATGCGATATAGAAAAAACTTGTAATTTATAAGTGGACATGATAATATACAATAAGTTATTAACAAAGGTAATTTTGCAGTAAAATTAACTTACAAATCTTTTTTCACTTTTCCTCTCAATAATTTGTTCCTTCAAAAATCAGAATCAATTCGTTCAGAATGAGATATTTTGTACAAATTTCGCTGTTACTGCGTTAAAATGATAATTTTGAAGTAATGATAATATTCAGTGTGTTACCTTTACTTCAAGGCATTAAATTATTTGAGATATTTTTTAGTTTAATGTGATTTTCGTAATCCAGTTCAAAAGCATTCAAGATAGTGCGCAAATTCACCGATTGCGTACTATAATGCCCCATTTTAGGAATTTAGCCATATTGACATGTAGCTCGATCTAAAATATTTTGTCTGCGAGTTAGACCTTCGAAAGTTGAAGTTATCGGATACAGGGACTAGCAGACATATTATTGCAACGGTTTTCTGGAATACAATGAACGCGTCTGTGCTACCTTACCTTAACACGCTATTATGGTGAATACGAAAGTCCATGTACGTAGCATTGCAGGCCAAAGAAGCTAATCAGTGTGATAAAATTTTATGAGATAACATTTATATAGCATTTTCCAAAATAATACATAGTAAATTCAAAGCTCGCGAGCTAGCCGCGAAAACTTTAACGGAGTTACCCACTGATATGCACGAATGCAAGATATTCCACAGAGAAAAAGTCTTTCGCCGTAATACATAGTACTAATTACGTAACCGTAGTACTAAATACGTAAACTAATACGTGTAATAATGCGTAGTAGTTATTACTTGGATCCAAATATTTTTCTCTAAAATGTGGAGAATATTTTTTGTGCATAATTGGATCTTGAATATCATTTATTTTTTCACTATAAATTTTATTACCAAAATTATTATTATTCCTTCCTAAATAAACAGATTAAACTTTTTCTTTTGATTATTGCCAAAGTGTTAACTCTCATTAATGCTCCGGAGGGATTTTTCGTGTCCACACCTCAATGTAAGAAGTAATATCATCAAAGTCTGTAAAGTAAATTTCGCTACTCTCTTACTACTTAGCATTCAGAAGGGTACTTAGTTATATCTTAAATGTGCTTCATGTAAACGAATACAGGAAATTCATTATTTCTTGGAAACTTCCTCAGCACTACGCCCACGAAAACTGAAATACCTACGTTGTTTTTTTTATTTTTATACCAACTAATGTATCGCTTCGATTTATCAATTATTATTATAAGTATTCTACCGGTGAAGGTAGGTTTAAATGGACATTTAATTCTTCCCACCCCCTAAATTTCACACGATGTCCCTCTTCAGCCCCACGTACCTCCTGCCACCTATCATTCCATCCAAGCTACCCGTTCTTCTTCTCCCTCTTCCCCGCTTACCCAACGCTCTTCCCTCAATCACCTCCTTCAAAACACCATCCCCTTTTATTACCTTTTCCATCCACACCTTCTGCCTTCTCCTAATTTCATCTATCAAATTTCTTTCCTCTCCTACTAATTCTAGCACTTCATCGTTCGTCTTCCTTTCGACCCACTTTATTTTCTCCATTCTTCTCCACACCCACATTTCAAAAGCCCTAAGTCTATTTTCATCTTCTTTTCTCAAAGCCCACGTTTCCGCCCCATAAAGTGCAACGCTCCATATTAAACTTTTCACTAGTCTTTTCTTCACTTCCCTACTCAACGTCCCTGTCATTAGTTCACGCCTACGAGTAAAAGCTTCTTTTGCCAATGCAATTCTCCTTCTCACTTCAATACTGCTATACCCTTTTTCTTCCAACACACTACCCAGATAGCTAAATTGCTCTACCTGCTCTAGCTTCTGACCTCCCACTTTTATCGTTACACTGGCCCTTTTTGTTCTTGAAAACCGCATTACTTTCGTTTTCTTCTGGTTTATCTTCATCCCGTATCTTTCGCACTGTCCCTGCAACGCATCCAGCATTTTTTGCAAGCCACGGGCTGACTGGCTGACTAGCGCTTGGTCATCCGCAAACCTCACTGATTTTATCAATTTCCCCCCGACCTTTACTCCAGCCTCCAGCTCATCCCAAGCCTCTCCCACCATTTCCTCCGAATAGATGTTGAAAAGTACCGGCGATAACGGACAGCCCTGCCTAACTCCCCTCCCTATCGTAGCCCAATCCGATTCTCCATCGGCTACTCTCACTTGCGCCTTCTGCGCCATGTATAAATTCCGGATCAGTCTCCTGTCTCTCCAGTCTACTCCTATCTTCCGCAATATTTCCATTAACTTTCCCACCTCACTCTGTCGAACGCCTTTTCGAAATCAACAAAGCACGCGTATACGTCCTGATTGTATTCTAGATTCCTTTCCACTAGTATTCTCATCACTGCAATCGCATCCCGAGTAGCCCTCCCCTTCCGAAATCCAAACTGATCCTCGCCTAGGAATTCGTTTGCTCTCTTTTCCATTCTCCTATTGATGATTCTAAGCAATACCTTTGCCGCATGAGAAATCAAACTTATCGTTCTATAGTCTTCACATTCCTTTGTCACTCTCTTTTTCGGTATAGGTATTAGCACGGTTTTTACAAAATCATCCGGCCAAGCCTCCTCCTCGTATATTCTACGAACAAGTTCATAAAATCTGTCCCTTCCCCCTCTTCCTAGGGTTTCAGAAGCTCGGCTGGGATGTTATCTACCCCCACCGCTTTACCTGCCTTCATTTCTCGCAGTGCCTTCTCTATCTCACTATCCAGTATTCCGGGTCCCACGTCATCCTGACCTACGACCTACGTCCTCAACATATTCCCTCCAACGACGCTGGATCTCCTCTGGCTCCATTCTTAAATTTCCCCTTATGTCTTTGATGCCCGGGACCGTTTTCCATTTCTTGATTCCAGATAACATTCTAACCTTTGAGTACAGACTGCCTATTTCTCCTTCTCGCTGGAGTCTCTCCAGCTCCTCGCATTGCCGACTCCACCACTTTTCTCTTGCTCTCTTTGTTTCTCTCCTAAGCCTGTTGTTAATCTCCTTATAACTCCTTTTGCCTAGCTCTGTATTAACATTTTTCCATTTCCTTCTTTCCTCGATCCTTTCCATCATTTCTGCTGTTACCCATGGTTTCTTGATCCTCCTAGCGTCTACTATTCCTATTGTTTTCTCAGCTGCTTCTTTTATGCTCGTCTTTATCATCTCCCATCCTTCATCTATTGTTCCTCTTCCCTCCTCTTCCCTCATGCATCTATCCACAATCTCCTGGTATTCCCTCCTCTTCCCTCCAATCAGTGCTCCTACATCCCAATTTTTTATTTTCCTTCCTACTTTTAACCTTTTTAGTCTCATCTCACATTTCATCACCAGCAAGTTATGGTCGGAGTCGGCATCTGCACCTGGGAAACTATGCGAATTCTTTACGCTGTTCCTAAATTTTTGCCTAATCATGATGTAGTCTAGTTGGTACCTTCCAGTATCCCCCGGCATTTTCCACGTGTACCTACGCCTATGGTGGTGTTTAAACCACGTGTTTGTAATCACTAAAATATTCCTTCTACAGAACTCCACTACTTTCTCGCCCCGGTCATTCCTTACACCCAGACCATACTCCCCTACTTCACTTCCGTCCCTCCCTTCCCCTACTACAGCGTTCCAATCTCCCATAATTATAAGGTTCTTCCTGCCCTTTACTTTCCCGATAAATTCTTCCAACTGGTCATATACTTCGTCCACTTCCTCTTCTCTATGCCCCCCTGTTGGCATGTACACCTGTACTACGACTATATTTGCCGGTATCGCTTTGATTTCTATAGCTAGTATTCTATCGCTTACCTGTTCCACATTCAACACCCTTTTTCCTAATGTTGCATTCAATACAACTGCCACTCCCCGCTGGCTCTCTTCCCCTCCACTGTATATAACCCTGTTTTTTTCACTCCAGAAGTTCCCTTGGTCTCTCCATCTTACTTCGCTTAATCCCAACAAATCGATCTTTCCCCTCTCCATTTCACGCTTAATATTCTCTAGTTTTCCTGCCCTTAACATAGTCCTAATGTTCCATGTCCCGATTCTTAGCATTGCTGCTCTCTTCTCTGGTTTATTCTTCGGCGCCGCTGCTGTTGTCGCTGGTGCTGTCATTCTTTTCGTGCAAGGATTTCGTGAGATGACGACCGCAGAGTCCTTGCTTACCCTGCTGCCGGGCACGACACCCGTTCCACTAATTTGGTTCCGGGCCCCGTAGTTGCCAGGATTCAATTATCTATTGTTCAAGTCCATTGTGATCTTGGGAGAGTTTAATTGAGGTGGTTTCCCGTTGCCTGCCTCAATAGTGTTTTTAACGTGACACCATCACTTGTTAGGCCGCCCCACTGGGGTCAGACGCCTTCTCACAGCCGTATCATTGAGGAACAGACGCTGCGAGTACGGTACGTGGACTACCTTTCGTCAGGCTCCTACCCTTCGACCTGTCTGGCATGGGTGACCCTACCAGGAGCAATATTAGTTACTCCCGCCAGTGTAGCTCTAGGAGTCACGGGAACACGCAAGCCCCAATCCCACCACGAACAGGCGTAGTCCATGGGGAAGGGGATTTATCAATTACTTCTACAATTTTCACGATGGTTACTTTTTCATTTTTCTTATTCAGTGTAGTACATCAGAGTTATATGCCGTTTGCGGTAAGGTATCCTGTAGTTGTTAATTAATATTTCTTATTTAACAGTAAACCTGTCACTCGATGTCATGAACCGTGTTACTTGATTTTTACCATCGAGTGAACATTTTTGGACTTCATGATGCTAATTTGAAGTTCGTAGGTATTCTATTAATGTGAATTAAATTGTCAAAAAAGTCTTGTTAAGTTTGTATCTAGAGTAGAGTGAAATTTACGTGCATTTTAGGAACTCAAGTAGGACTTGAGTAAGGACCAGGTAAATAAGTAATAGTCTGCTGCGGGCGGAATTTGAACCCCTGTCTTTTGGACATGAATGCAGCGTTCTTGCCCCCACACCATCCCTTTCCCCATGTTCGTTCCATTTTTCGCGGTTGATAGATTTATATCTAATGCATTGGTCCGTACTTAAGAGTGCTGCATGGAGAGCACATCATATGCAGAACATCATCCGGCGAATGGGATGTTTAACCACGGTGTCCCTCCACGTCTTTCATCTAGAGGTGACTAGCACCAACACCTTGGGTGTGATGACGGAAGCTTTTTCGCGTTGTCTCCATTGGTATTCAAATGCCAACTCCACTAGAAGCGCACTGATCGCAGTAGCCATCCTCAATGGCTATTCATGTCGATTTGATCAAAATACTATCAGAAATAGACGACTTTTGAAGGATTTTCGATCGCGTTATCGCTGCGACGAGAGCACAGATAAAAAATAGCCATAACGCGAGCGCACTCCTTGTGAAGTTCCGTGAATATAGGCCGCTGCTTTTTTTTCCACCAATCCTCCGTTCCCAAAAGGATTAACCTTCACCCAACTACTCGCGCATCCTGAAAGGAGCAAAATACCTCCTAGCTTCCGGCCGCTAAACTTCGTTTAAACAACGACGGCAATGAATCTCGAGAGATCTACCGCATCGCCGACCGCCCTCGCCAATCGTGTCGCGCCGATATCGCACCCTCCCTCTCTCCCCACATATCCCTCTCGGTTAACCTCTCTGTCGCCACCGCGCACCTCTGGGTCACACATCCCACTCTCAAGAGCAGATAGGCGTGGATTGAGAACAACCCCTTCTCACTGCCAACCTCCTACCACCACCGCCACCATCCCTTAATCCACTCACGTACACCTCCACCACGACGCGAAAGGCACTCTAGGCCCGAAAATTGCAATCTCCGTCCTCAAGCGACTCATGAAATGTAAATAGTTCTAGTTTAATGCTTGGGCGTCGAGGGTGTAATTACTCGAGCTCCAACGCCATTATTTCGGTCGTCGGGATTACCGGGAGAGGAGATAAAAAGGAATTGAGCTCTCCTATCGACCGAGCTATGAGGCATCTTTCTTTCTTTATTTATTTTTTTGGCACACTCAGTTTTAAGAGCGGTGGAAAACATGAGAGGCATTCGTTTAAAGGACGCGGTATCGAAACCGCTAATCCCCTTTAGAGCCTGCGTGTTTACTTCTCAGCTCCATAACGGTGAACGGGAAGTTATGCCACTGCACCAATGGGTGGATTTAGGGAGGGCGATAAGTGTACGTATGCATCAAAAGATTAACCGGTAAGCTACCTCGAGGGTGCTTTAGGAAGGAGTGAATCTTCAACAAACATCCACTACATCATGCTCATGACATATTCGGGACAACGACGTTAAAAAATATTGATTAAGTTCGATATTCATTCACAAAATGCTACTCGGACTCTGGAATGATTATAATAAAAACTTATTTCGGCCTGTTGAATTTATTTAAAAGAAATTCATGCATTTGAACGCTCTACGTAATTTTCAAGAATCACCTGAAAATAATGTGTGTTGATTGGAATATTGTTCTATTATATGAACTCAGTGAACAGAATCAAATTTTTAATAAACAATTTTTGGTCGTTAACTCACATTCTCACTGGAATCTGTTAATTTTTTTTGGACCTTAAGAACGAAGAGAAAATTTATAAATGAACATTTTGTACATGAACAAATGAACATTTTGCAAAGATAAGTTACTAAAAGTTATCCGGGACGGGGTGATTACACCTTACGTCATTTTACTGTTTAGGACGGAGAGGTATTTCTGTTGAGGAAGGATATTTTTCAGGGAACTCGGGAAGGAAAGAGGGAAACACGACATATATATTTTCCCGCTGTTAACAAATGGCACCATGGGTTTCACGATTGAACGTCCCATCCATCGGACGGAGTAATAAATTCAAAGTGCTCTCCAGAAAGCACTCGAATGGATCCCAAATGTCAATGAAATATCTTTGTCGCTACCAGAATTCAAACTATGGTTCTTTGGATGGGAACTTAAAGATTACAGACGTGTTCGAATCCAATAGGCGAGAGAATTAGTAGTCTTCCGTTATCCTTCAAACTTAACTAAAATTCACAGTGGGTAAAGGAAACCATATGGCGGTGACTGTTATATTTTACAGCACCCTCAAATAAATAACAACATCCGTATAATTTTGTCGAATTCATGTCCCCTATTTCAATTGTTTAATTGTACCTTAAGCCCGTTTCACACGATACTTGATCCAGCACAAGACCTAGTGTGCTAACCGCTACTTGATATTGAGGACGGAATAGAGCATGGCTGGAACCCTGCTAGGAGGTTTCACACGATCATCGACCTTGTGCTTGATTTGAAGCGGTTATTCCATATGATTTCATGCTAATTAAAAAAAGAGAAGATCGCACAGTGTCTGTAACGTGAATGTGATTGGTAGATGGCCACTGGGTCCTACTGGGTCTGGTAGCAAACTAGTACGGCATCAAGTAGGAAATTCAGTAGCTCAGCGAGTATAATATGCGTGCCAGTATACTGGTTCTATTCACACGATACTGGAAAGCTAGCATACTAGCGATTATCCTCGACCTTGTGCTAAATCAAGTGTCGTGTGAAACGGGCATTAGGAATTTTACAATATAATAATATGGCTTTGTAATCAAAATAAAAGAAAATACTTTCTATTTGTAATAACTTCCACTATGGATTCAAAATTGTCGTCGTAAAAGTACTCACTCGTTGGTCCCTCATCTGGAGGGCACTGCATGTGGTCCGACCCAAAAATAACAAGACGTCGTATTACTAAGGAACTATTTTTCCAACCGTACTATGTGTGCAATTTTTTGACATTGAAATGTATTTAAGCGCCGTAATAAGTTACAACCCCGCTGGTCTACTCGATCACTGTAAAAGATGGGTTTAATACAATCATATTTTGATGCTCCGCTGGAAAATTTCTGTTAAGAAAAGTGATCAGCTCGTTATCGTCATGTTCCTTATAAAACATAAAAGTCAGCAGCAGAGACTTATCAGACGTTATCGGAAGCTCATGTGGATAAATGTTTTCCGCGCGCTTGTGTGTTTGAAAGGCATTAGAGGTTTTCAGAAGACAGGGAGTCCATGAAAGATGATGACCTTCAATGCTGACCTGACACATCAACTTAAAATTTTGCGAATCATAGGTGAATAAAATTGGCGGTTAATCTGGTGGCTAACGTTCTCGAACACACTCAATGACTGCTTCTCTCCTACAGAGGCAATATTAGGGCAGCTATTTAGCGAATTCATACTCGGTCTTGTTGTTTTTTTTGTTTCTATTTTTTTCATTAACCATTATATTCGTTTTAGTGGGCTTGGGAGTGTGCTAATAGTTGCTTGACACTTGCTTTAACTGCACTGAGCTGGAGGAGAAAAAACGTTCCCCCTTACCCAAACATAGCGCTTCCATCATGGTACTATATACAGATACTCTAAGCTAGCCGGATTCAATGAGGGCGAAAGGATGCAACAAAAATAAACAGCAGAAATTCCGCAATTGCGCGATTTCTACAGGTTATTTCGTTAATATTTGGCATGTTCACAATCCATGAAAATTTCAATTAAAGCCTAATGAATTAGGGAGATTTTCTCTTTCCATTCTGCTTCAAAATAAGTAGATTTGATCATCACTCCACTTTATAGTAGATGTACCACGCATTGTCCAATTTCATATTATAGATGTTATGGTTACTCTACGTTACAAACGTTAACTTAATTTTTAACGTCTTTCTTGATCCCTTATTGTCCATGAAAAAATAAGATTTTTATGTGATATTACAGAGGAGAATCATTGAAGAATCGTCAGTGAGAGCCAATTTATTAATTGAAATACGCCAAATTAAAAAGTCCCATTGATGCATTCACAAACTAAAAAAACACTTTTTAAACGAATATTTTGTGCCTCTTCAATCAGTTTAATTATTTAATGCCTAATTATTTCCTGGATACTAGCATAGTGAGTGCAATATAGCCAGGAATCTTCAAATGCTTTTTTGAAATTTAGAAATACTGCAAACACTGCTGCGTTATCTCCAACGGGTAACCTAAATATCATGGATAAAAACGAGTGTTGGGTTTTGCATTATCTCTTCTTTCTGAATACATGTTTTTCTGTTATCAAAACAATCTGGCTATCAACGTCATCATTGGACCGTTAAATGAACGCTGTGGAGTCCCAGACTGCCATGGCATGAATTATATTGGCTTATCATAGCATGACTTCTCTTTAGTTCCGATTTTAAAGTTTGGGACTATATTCGCAATTATTTTGTCATTAGATACAAAGTGTTTAAACAGACATTTGATAGTTTTTTTATTTTTACGCCGTGAACTATGTCGAGGTTAGTTTTTACTTACCTGGGGTCTTTGGTACTTGAGAAGCGATCGATGGTAATTAGGAACATTGTTCTTTCTGATTTTCGAATTCTTCCTTTTCTGCTGTTTTTAAAGTCTGCGATTTGAAATGCTAATGTTGGATTTTTAGTTGATGTGCAAGAGACACTCAAATAATATACTTTGCCAATATTTAATTGACATGATTCATATATTTAATTTAAATATATTTTCTTCGTTTGTTAAGTTGCTGCCATTTGCCCCTCAATCATTCAGTAACTTTCCAATGACATTTCTAACATGCGTCACCTCTCTTACATGCGAGGTGTATTCGGATTTTTTATTTCAACGGACAGATAAGCATGGACTGTTTTATCGGCTTTCCCAATATTTAACGACCTTCAGTGACATTACAAAAACTGCCAATAGAGAGGTTTTATTTAATTTTTTTCAAATTTCATGGCATACTCGACGGGTGTGTTTTTATCATGTTTGAACGTATGCATTGCAAAACTTGGTTTTGTGCTTTCCCTTCTTCATTTCCTGAGTATACCCTTCATCGTGTTGGATATTATTTCAATAATCGCTTTTTAACCACTTAATGTGTTGGGTTGGAATAATTTTTCAGATGAGAAAAAAAAACATACGCTTTTAAGTACGATTGAATCCATCGTCGTTTACTTTATGTATAAGGTTGTTTTCTCTATTGCCTTAATGTCATTCCCATCCTTAAATGGGATATTAATGTCCATTACACCATGATTTTTCTGTTTCATTAATTTATTTAACATATACTAGATATATATCCGAGACCGTTAAGACTATAGTGGTTAGAGTAAAAGCCTCTCATCCAAAGGGCCTAGGTTTGTATCCCAGCAAGGGCAGAGATTTTTTAATAGTATACCAATCCATACTTGAGTTATTTCTGGAGAACATTTCAAGCTAGGTATTCCTCCTCATTGGGTGCGTCATTAAATCGTAACCCCTTGGCACATTTTGTTAAGGGTACGCTAATGTTGACGCTGGATTTTTTGTACATCCTTCCTTCGTTCCAAAGAAAAATTCATACTTGCACACAATTAACCCCTGTCCTAAATTGCACATATAACCTTATCTGTAGGTCGCCTCCCCAAAATGGTCAACTACTTGATGACGTGCATTTATTAGTGATATGTACCGCGGTAACGGTATATGATCTATTTTGAGATTTTCATAGAAAAAGAAAGTAAAGGCTATCAAACTCAGAAACGAAAAGCTGTATCATGTTGAACCCTGGTACCCGAATACCCTTGGATTGGGTGAGTGTGGTAAGCAGGGTAATGGTTTCCTACCCCAATGGACCAGGTTTGAATCTATGCGCTGGCAGAGATTTAAAATTGCTATTACGGTAGGCAATTGGATGCTGTGCGGAGAGCACTTTAAAGCAGAGAGTGTGTAAAGTAGTATTCTGTCCGTCGTATGACACGATAAACCGTAGACCCGTTGGCGTCTTTTGAATGCCGAAACTGGACTTTTCTCCAATCTTCCTCTGCTCGTTGAAAATATCTTCTTTATATCCAATTCTCCTATCCTAAAAAAATCAAACAAATCTAGTTTTGATCAATTTCACAGGGCAACTATTACTAATATAAATCGAGTTCCCCACGACCTATTTTAAAGGAAACCACTTCCGTGTTTTGAGCACACCAGCGTTATATAAGGTAGTTCAAACCTGATATCCAAGAACTCGGCACATTCGCTCCCACATAATTCACGGAGCCTAAGGCCACTCCTCTCCACTTGGCTACAAACCATTGAACCCCGATCCTATTCAGCTACCGAACCGCTTGGTAGTTGTGGAAAATTTATTCCCAAGCAAGTTACCCTCGGTGGGAAATTTTTCACCCGTCCAAAACATATATTTTGCTGAATATCACTGGAAATATATGTATAATTACCCAATAAATCTATGTAGTATTTAAAGTGAGTGCTTGCTGGCTAGTGCTGGACAATGGTTTTGCAGAGATAATTTTACAGGACGTGCTAAACGAAAGCGTCTTAAGAGAAAGATGATATATTGCTCAAATCGAACATGATGAGCACTTGAAGTTATCCTTTCATACTTATATTGTATGATTAGAGTACATTTGTGAAATATGTATACTTCGTATGCCAATATATAAGGTGAAATGAAATTTGTCATGGGGAATGTGAATCTCAATCTTAATCATCATGCCTTACTCATTCTTACAATGCAAGTGGGTTAGTCAAGTTTTTTGTGGTACGGGGAGCGTATGCCTTTAGCTATTTATGAACGTATTGGAAATTGCTATGCTTAAATCATGAATATAATAATATTGTCATTCATAAAGCATGCATAGTTATGGTTCATCCCCTACCACACACTCTTGCGGTGACTTTCCGTGTCTTTTGTGGATGTAGTTATTTTTATGAAATTAACGCGTTCTCCGTGGCACGAAGTTTTCCCCGCCTAGCAAGACACGCGCAAAAGGCCCAAGGGTATGATTCTTCTTAACCATACCAGTTAGTGCAAGGTGTACGAGACGGCAATTGCTGCCCCTTCCTTTCTGTTTATTCCGACTGAGCTAATCCATTCATTAGCATTTTTCCAAAATAAAATCCTAATCCCATAAGCAAGGGTTGCCGTTTTCCATTTAGCTGCGGAGTTTCGAGTCTTTTTCACGCATGTGCGCGCATGAAATTGGCAGGAGCGGAGCAGGGCCGGGATTAGAAAGGATGAGAATGGGGGTGAATGGAACCTGGTGTTGGGATTGGTGCCGACTGGTGCCAAGGGGTCCTAAGTTTCACGACCCATCCGATGGGTGGGAGCTGAACTTGAATTTCTTTTCACGTACTATCCATGAAGAGATCAAGTTTTCTCAGGGACCTTTTTCTCTTTCCGGTAGTATTCATGTACTCGAGTCATTACACCTTCCTCATAATACTCCCTATTAAAATTCGTGCGTATATTGGCGCAATGAGCAGCATATAAACACACGCTCTTCCGATAGAGATCACCCAATGGAAGTGGTATGACGAAAATGTGTCAAAAATAAATCACTGGTTAGACTCTTAAAACTCACATTTTCGTATCGTCGCCATATAATCGGTTTCATATTTTTATTTTTTAACTTTAATAAATCGAATTAACTTAAGAAATAAATTATTTTCATATTCAACACTGTTACTAATTAAAAGCAATCGTAAAACAATATTGAACCCTGGCTTTTATTGGAAAAAAATTCGAATGGCTACCTTGGAGTAAGCCTTTTCTTGCATAAGAAGGATAATCATTCGTAAGAATTGTCATAGATTGGTCACATATGATGTCACTTAGTCGTTATACACTGTATTGCATATGAAGCTATTTTATTACCGAGGCGAGTATAATTTATTTAAGCTTTGCATGCATGACGGCAATATATTCTTAGTTTTGAGTCATTCCCTGCCACCTATCCTAGCATGGCACGGTGGCCACTATGTGGATAGTGATGGAAAACGCCCTCTGTACCTCTTTATTCTCTTCTTGAGATGGAGAAAGAGAATAAGAGATGTCCTGAGGCGGCACGAAATTTCCTTCGCGAACCTGATCCTAAGGCAAGAGCGTTTTAATTTTAACAGGGTGAGGCCTCAGACTCTATGGCATTGTTAATTCTCAATATCCTCCGCCACCATGGACCAGGCATTATTCGTGGAGAAAAATCCCCGCAATTGCTTACTGAGCAGTCGACGCGATTTGCATTTAAACTGGCGAGGACAATAACTCATATAACATTGTGGCTGTGCAGTATGGCCCTGGATAGGCGAGCAAAGTTATATAAACTGGGACTTTGAGAACTTAAAGACTCTATGAACTCTAAAGAGTTCAAATCTAAGTACTTGTTTATAATTTTTTAATCATGCGCAGTGGGGATTTAGGCTACTTAAAATCTGCATTGTAATAGTAGAGATTCTTGTCGTTGCTGGCTGGACCTCAAGTTAAGTACGCCAGCCGTTGAATGGGAAGTAAAAAAAGGAAACCCATGATACTTTTAGTTAAGAGGTGCTAATCGCTATGACGAGTTTTTCTCCACCATCTTCGTAGAAGAAACATTACTACCCTTGCCCAAATATTTACTGAAATTAAATTATTTAAAGTAGTAAAAAAACCTTAGCTGAGTAACTTGCTGAATTGCACATTAGCAAGTTTTCCGCGTAGAGAAAAATAATCATTAACCTCGACCGAGATTCGAACCTTGGTCAACAGAATTTCCATCAACTGCTTTATTTATTTATGTTATCAAGGCGTCTTTACTCCATGAGAATTTATATAATCTTTTAAGGAGTGGATGGTAGAGAATGTATGATGAAAGGTAAAAACTTTACATATGTACCTGATGACGCTTCAGTGAAGTGAAACATGCCATAATAAACCTCTTTAACCTGCGGAACGCTAAAGTTATTCCTTTCATCCTACATCTTTTCAGGAATTATATTTGAGCACCTTCATGTTTAATGTTAGCTTTAACATCGTAGGTAGAGGAGCGGTGTGCATGATTACTCCTACTCCGTGACATGTATGTCCGGCAGTTCGTTTTCCTATTTCCTTAGAGCCTCTAGAAATCCTCGGGGTCTAATGACGCCTTGGTAGTTTAACTTGAAAAGAAGCTCAGCTCGAATTAAAGGGACCCGAATTCGAATATCGGTAAAAATAAATGATTTTTTCTCTGTGGAAATCTTACTATCCATCTCTCATTAACGGCTCTAACGGCCTAGTTTTCTGGACGCTTCCCCCTAACGACGAAGCCATAGACAACAGCACAGTACCTCAGTAGTACCCAAGTCAGCAGATGAATTGGGGTTCGCGAGTATAGAACTCCGTGTGGGGACATCTGTTGTGATCAGAGTGACAAATCGAGGAGTAAGAAATGGCTTCCCATCACAGTCACCCGCTGAATCTCGTGAAATCCGAGCGCACTTCGCTCAGTTTCAGCGGCGATTGGCTTTTGAATCATTTATTTTCATATTTTCCGGCGAATGGAGCGACGCCGAGCCGGATGATTTATTGTTTCCCGCCTTGTCAAGCCCGTCAATGCTGGATGGGCATCCGTATTAATCTTTTACTAATGGCATAATGTGGGAAGAACGGAGTGGTTTCACCCATCGAGTTTCCATGTGGTCTCAAATCCACCGCATCCGATGAAGTCCATCAAAAGTAGATATTCATTGTACCTTGTAATCAATTAAGATCTTTTCATATTATAAATATATGTTCCTTTTCTATCGGTTAACATATTCTGTGGGTGTAAGTTTGCTTAGAATGAATCCCTACTTGAAATCATTTCTCCCTTTGGTATTAGAGATCGGATTGGTGCTTTGGCCAGAGTATTGGCTCACCAACCTGGGACGCAGGTTTGAATCCCGGCTGTGGCATATAGTTCCCACTTCAATAATGCGAGGGAGTCTACCTCAAGGTCAGTACCCCGTCTGTTGGGACGTAATAGAAAGGGCCCATTGGCGTATTTCGTAACAAATTTGTTACCCCCTTTCTCTTGCCGTGTATCCACTGGCATAAATGACGCAGATCACCTTTGCTGTTGGAAACCTCCCTAACAATAGTATTCAGCAATCAAAAGCCTTGTATAACGGTTAGAAATATTTTGGCTCAAACTTTTAATTCTTCAAGCCCTTCATTTAAGCTTTCTACCTTTCACTTTGTACACAAATACAGCTGAGCATCTATATCACAAATTCTCAACGAGAAGAATTCGGCGGCGTCCGGGTGGGTATATAGGGAGGATGAAGCCTGGGGAGGGCAGTTGGCGAGAATCTCAGGCGTGTGACGGGGCATCAAATATCCAAATGGAAGTATTTTTGTGCTTCAGGCGAGTATTTGAGACCGTTATTTGATTTATTAGAATGCTCTCTTTGGTTAGGCTGACTTTGAAAGAGGTATGTACTCTGAACTATAGTATGAGGGGAGAGCGGTTCGGGTAGATGTGATGGTTAGAATACTGGCCTCCTATAGTAATAATAATAAAAATAACAACCATCTGGCAAGAAGACCGTCTACACGGATTTGGTAATATAACGCCGTGGCGTTTTTCAAGGCGATAGCCTTAGTCCCCCTCCTGTTCTGTTTACCTCTCCTCCCACAGTCCGTTTTTGGCACCGGCCAAAACGAACATGGCAGCGAAGGAGATTGAAAAAAGGACTAAATATCAAGATCTGCTCTGCGAACTCCGGCAAAAGTAGGCGGGTTACACTGTGAAACTGGTAGTCCTCATCGTGGGCGTGATTGGCGGTGTCAAGAGCTCACTGGTCGAAAATCTCAAGTGCATCTCAGCGTGCAGGGCGCGAGCGGATGCACTTGCAACTGCAATGCAGAAGGCTGTCCTTCTCGGGTCTCTCCGCCTGCTTCGTGAGCATGACCTTAATGCTGGGTAGCCATCTATCCACCGGTGGCCGGCGTGGCTACCCTTAGGCGTGACCCCTCTCGAGTCTCCGGCATTTATGACGGCAATGAAACCTGATGCTAGCCGGAGACTCGGAGGTGGATGTAACTTTACTGTAACAAATAATAATAAATTTATTGATCAAATGTATTAATTTATAGTGGGAGACTAGGCATCAATCCAGGGAGTAATATAACAGAGAAGGACTTACAATTCCAATTTAGATTCTTATTCTAGACTGTAATTCTAAAAACAATTCGTATTTACCTATGTTTTTGTTTCCTCCCCAGAATAGCCACTTATTAAATATTTCCACAAAAAAAATAAATTCTGAACGTATTTAAGTATCTCTAGTGCGGATAGAATTCTCTGTTGGCAGCTTAAGGCTCTTCTGGGTAAAGTATATTCTTTAGGAGAGGGCAACTCGCATATATTACAAGAGAATTCTTCATCCAATAAATTACATCGACTTCAACGCACTGGTAGCCAAATCGGTAGAACGTTCGCTTATTGATCGGGGCCGTGGGTTTAAATCCCAGAAAATCCTCTCAAGACACGGACGGCTAAACCTAAGCTGTTGATTTTCCGCATAGGGGTAGAAGGATCATGGGCACTTCTTCCGCCCTGTTTTTATCGTTACCAATAGCGGAAACCCCTTTAGTAGCTCATGAATTACAGTAACTGTCATCAAAAGTTGCTATACCAATTGAGACTGGTGACCTTGAGCATCGAACAAAGCGATTATGCTTTCGCTCTCCGAAACACAATGAAAGCTGAAGATAACGCAAGCGCGCGATCTGAAGATACATGATCGTGAGCCATATCTTTGGAGAAACCACAGGGTATTCTGGTTTATTAATTGCCTTACCTATCCTGATATGCTAGTTTCACTCATGATTGAGCTCAGTTTTCATGTGTATTCTGCACTAAACGTTCGTCAAAAAAATCTTGAGTAAGGACAATCGCTCTACTATGCAATAACTACAAAACTTAAATTTACATGAGATATAAGGGAAAATATTATTGAAAAATTATGATCAATTATTTAAATCGTTAAATAAATATTGCATTGCATATGAACGCATTAATCTGATAAAATCATGCAACATAAATGCGTCGGTGCGAAAAAGTGCAAAATCTTTGCATAAGAGATAACTGAAACTTTTGAGTAATGCTTATTTTGAGCAAAGTACGCAAAATTATTATTTATACATTTTCTCCCTGAGGCAAATGCTTAAAAAGCTGACGAGAGGAAGTAATTTATTACCCTTGAGTCGATCGAAACGTCGGCCGAAATGGACGCCCTTACCCGGTGGGCAACCCGAGAAAACTCCTTAATATGATTAGGTTAGTTACTGTTTTTCGTAGATCTGGCAATTAAAATGGAATGTCCATCATCCTGAAAAACACTTTTATTACAATGACCTACCCTAAGTTGCCATTATTTTATTGATGAAGAGAAATTTTATCAAGTTCAAAGATGAACCTTTAGGTTTCCGTACAGAATTCTTAACTGGAACGTGAAATTCTTCGTCCTAGGGGGAACGTTATTTCTTGGTTATATTGTGCATGGCATTCACAGGATTCATCTAACGTATATGCAAAAAAATAGAACGGCGTTTTTTGCTAATACTTTGGTGGCGAGAGAGATAGGAACAGAAGAACAGTAAATTACTAACTAAAATGAAAAATGGGCACATTTCAATTTGGTGAAGAAACACATTGGATAAATACGGGAGAGGATTACAATACACAAAGTCGAATAAAATATGCGATTATAAGGTCTGCTCTTCGGGGAAACTTTATTTTACTCACTGGAAAAAGAGGAAGACGCAGCTTGGAAATAGACCTATAAAACTCCAAATTAAATACTATCTCTGAAAGCGACGGTTGTCACACAAAAGTTTGTGCAGCCACAAACATAGCCGTCATGTATTCATGGGTCAAAGGCTCTAAAAGCCAAAATTGGAGAGTAATCACGAAATGTGCATGAAGAGTAGATATTTTAGACAGCTTCTTCAGCATTGTCTCCAACGACAAAGAAACCATACCGAACTGCTGACCGGTAGATCCTAGCAACCCCTCTTCCTTACTTTAACCCACCCCTTCTCATCCTTCCTATTTCTGTGTTTCCAGCGCTCTCTGGGATCTTCCCCTTAGCGGAAGAGCATCGCTTTCATGGCCCGAGCCGAATCTTTTCCCTTTTTTATTTTTTAGCCGTACGACTGTCAGCATCTGTGAATATATTGGACTCCGTACGAGAGGTCATGGACCCTATACTTAGTTTCTATTTCGAGATTAGACTCCGACAGAGATTAATTGTGCGAAATCAAAAGTGTTGATTTATTCAGCTTAAGACCCTAGGAAAACCTATAAAACTCCAAATTAAATACTATCTTTGAAAGCGACGGTTGTCACGCGAAACCGAGATGTTTTATCTACCAAGCCATGCATTTAAATGGATAGCGATGGATTTGGTATAGGAGTCTCATAAAGAAAGGACAAGCTTGTGAATAATTTTCGAAATTGTAGTATTTTCAGGAATATCATTTCATTAATCTCGTAAAATTATTTTTGATACAGCATATTATTGTCTGAAATTTTTCATCTGAATAGATTAATTTATAACTATTTTCTTCCCACCTTTTCTTACATGCTTTTCCCATCATCTACTAATAACTATTTTTTTCCCACCTTTCGACACTTATGATAGTACTATATTCTTATACCTACTGCTTCTTTCCTTCTGTTAACCGGTCAAAATTCCTATTGTGGAGATTATAAGCATTATGTAAAGAATACCTGACTTTGGTCGAGTAAACCCTGCATTATGCCTAAAATTGTAATCTTAGTTACTCACGATGACATTCAGCCCTTTTGATTCTACTTCTTCTAGAAGATTTTTAAAGGGATATTTACATGAAATGCATGTAAAATTGTCACCAAATCCTACGCTCTCAGTATTTAAAAAATATATTTGTCCAATGTAAATATGTATTATATGTTACTATTCACCGAGGGCGACCAAATCCCATTAAATAAATAATAGAGAAAGCGAATAAAAAGGTCAAATTCCTTAAGCAAACATGTATATTAATACAATAATCTAGAAAAAATACAAAATACCGGTTTGCAGCCTCAAACCAAGCCGTATAAATGCTGAGCGATGCAGTCTCAGGCGAGTGTCTACATAAAACATTTCTGCTAAATAAAAGCAAGCCGTAAAATAAAGTAATCGGTGGATTTTAGAACCTCTTTTGAATTGTTCACCATAAAAGGGAATAAATGTAGGAAGTGAATTTTGTCTTATGCCCAGAAGCGGCATTTGTGAAAGAGCTGATACTGAATGTAAACAAATGCATTTCCGTCCTATAACTCCCGAGATTGGCAGGTTTTAATATCGGGATATCTCAAAAGTAGCCTTGAGCTTTCTCCATACCGACTACTTTCTTCTTAACCCAGGGATACGTCTTAAATTCAGCTCAAGGATATTAAATTCAAGCTACCCCTTCGTGACCGTTTGGGAGACATATACAGATGGCAATTTAAAATCTGAGTGCAGATCTCATGCAAGAGTTTGATCTGCCTTTCGTCAAATATGATTTCGTCAAATATGGCCTCATATGAGTCAGCTGTGCATAGGACAAAAAAATCAGAAAAAAGTTAAAATATGTGCATACATAATGTCAGAAGGCATTTTCATTTGAAATGAAGACTTTTATTATTGCACTTTTTGCAAAACAAGGATAAATGAGATGTAGCAAACCGTATGGGAAGTAAATCAATCCGATATTAAACTGATTTAAAACTTAGCTCATTCTTTATATTTATATTTTTTCCATCCCTAAATATGCCAATATAGCTTTGTAAGAATTATATTATGGCTTTTATGGCAGTGTTTTTGAGCGATACTTATTGTTTGAGATTATTACCATTTTTGTATATTTTAAGACTGTTCTGCAAGAACTGCTGCTAGCTTCCCTAAGTCTGCTGGAGTGTCAATATTTATATTTTAATCAACACTTCAACTGACGTCAGGAATCAAGCAGGATCGCTGTCGAAATACTACCGAAAATGTACGAATGTATAAATCCCGGACAGACAAATATTCCACAATTAGCTGTGTTATATCTATGCTAATCATCCGGGATTTTTGCAGGTAGATCCATCTTTCCTGGACAACGGTTTTGCTGGCGTTGCAGTCGGCGTTTTCAGGTCAGGAGTGTTTGCTGCTTTATTTCTTATTTCCTATCTACATGGCAGAAATTCCGGAAGACTAGCATCTTCAACAATGACGCACCGCGGAAGCCTAAATAAGGAATTAGCTGTGATGTGCTCTAATCATTTCGCTGTGAACGGCTATCTATTGAGTCAAAAAGTGGAAAGTTTCCTTGTTCTGGAAACGTTTATACGAATGGGATTTTCAACAATCTCTTCAGCTGTTCATGGTGGAAGGAATAACATCTAATTGTGGGTTTCATGTTCATTCATTGAGCTACATTTAATGATCCATCTTCGAGGATAATGGCTTCCTCAAATCCTGATTCTACCTTCCGAGTTCCATTCATGATAGACCATAATGGATAATGAGAGCTCCTGTAGCACAAACTAAACTTGTTTTAGAAATTAGGAGTTTTAGCAAGCAGGGTGCATTGCTTGTTAGCGTAGTAAGGCAAGGATACATGGTTTGATTTGCTCGAGCAGACTTTATTCTCTGGAAATTTTAAGTAGTCTAGCGTGGAGGTAAAAGTCGCAATACGAATATTTGTGCTTGCTAAGTAAGAAAATAACATATCCAAGAGATAGTGGGAGAAGCCGAGCTAGCCAGTTCGGTAATGTACCGGGATGACGACGGAAAGGTCAAGGGTTAGAATCCCATCTCATTATCACTAAATATCAAGTCTAAGATTGATTCAATGCAGTTATTCAATAGTTTCTTCTATCAGTAAACCACTTGTACAGGAATCCCATCCTGCAAAGGAATATACGTGGGCCAAACAGGCAGAAACTTCCACACGAGAATCAACGAGCATCGGAAGTGCCTTGTGAAAGGACATGACTCGACCACCGTCGCCAAGCATCTTGTGGACACAGGTCATCAGTGCAGTTTTGTCCCAAACATTTTACATGTGGAAAAGAAAGGGAAGAAACTTGATGCCTTGGAACAATTAGAAATAATTCAACATAAAATTAATAATATCCCACTCCTAAATTATAACACTTTTCCATCCCATTCCCCGTTACTGTCCATAGCACTTCGTTATTCCACTGCCACCCCTACTACCCCCTTGCCATTCAACATTTCCCCCTCCCTTTGGTAACCCAACACCACTTCCTCCACCACTCCGAGCCGACGTTCCGGACGTCCCCTACCCTGCCGTGCCCCCCCTCCCCTAACCTCCGGAGGACTCCTCGAGCATCGCCGAAAAGCAGCACCGTGGGACATCGCACACTGCTCTCCGAGCCGAGCCCTTAAATCAACGAGGGATCCTAAGACGACAACGGCGACCCAAGGCGTTTTTCTCCTTTCCCATATTCCCCCTTCGTCACCAACCGACACCGGGTTTTACAAATTAATAAAATTAAATACAAATAAATAAAATACAATTTGAATAAACTGACCTGCCCCTCTCACCCACGCTCCATCACTCCTTATTCCCTGTTCCGTTTCTCTCCATTTCCCTTCCCCCCCCTCCCAACCCACCTCCACGCGCCCTCCCCCCTCACCGACCTGCTCATATATACACTTGTTTGTAAACAGAAAGCTTTACTTGACAATGGTGTAGTACACCGAAACTAGTCGGAATAAAAATTGTTTACTTATGGAAAATTGCAAAATCTTTCTTTTAATATTTCCCTCTATGATTTTTGAAAGAATTAGGGGGCATGTTTTCTTCGTCTAAAGTTACAATCCGTTACAATCATTCGGTGCAATTTATTAAACGCATTTGGATCATCTGAAAGCAAATCCCCTTGGAGGTGGGCAGTGTTATCTGTCGTAAAATGAATGCCAATCTTGATCGCCAGTAATGTTGCCGTGATAGTTTCTTTTCTTTTGCGCTTACGTTAAAGTTTAAGAAACGTTATTATTCTTATAGGGCAGATTTTTAAGTAGGTGAGCTGATGGGGATTTCTGCGGTCCATAGATAGATTGGTAGTGTTGCCTCAAGCCAAAAGTATCGGAGGAAGGGTCCGTAGATAGAAAATGCTGTGCGCAATCCTATGTTGACCCGTCACGTAGACTGAGGAAAGAGTCAATATTTTCAATTTGCAACCTGCAAACAAATCAAAATAAGCCATATTGTCAACGATGTTGAATGAATAATATATCTCTTAGAAATTACTACTTAGCTGACGCAAAACAGTTAGCTTTCTTGAAAAGAGAATATTTGTTGTTCGTGCAAGCAAATTACTATTAGGTGTGATTGACGGATGAGTTTCAGATGCGCAAGCAATTTTAGCTGAGCCACTGATGGAAATGTTCTAAAGTGTCTCTGTGGAAAGTGTTTAAGTAAACCGAGCATTCTTAAGTCAAGTAATAGTGAGTGCCTGATGCATTGGAAAGAAGCAGAACGGAGCAAGGAGAAAGTGAGTATCAAATTACAAAAGTATAAAATAAATTAAGACGTAAATAATGGCAATAACAAACTATGTTTTAATCCATAGAGTTTTTTACTGGTACTACTAGTTTCAACGCCACGGCGTCATCATCAGGTACCTTTCTTGGTGACTTCCACAAAGTCACGCCTGAAAGGATTGAAATTAATACCTACGTGATAACAATTGACATATGGAATTTTATTCCCTGTTTCACGCCTTTGAAATAAATTGTTTGGTACAACAATACAGTTTCTTCTACAACAGGAGGTCTTCTGGAATGAAGCGATCACCTTAGCTTACTCCTTTGGCAAAGTTTAGGTTTGGCAATCCAAGAACCGTGGGTTCATCTCCCAGCTATGTCATTGCTTTCAAATTTAATTTTTCATTAGCTTCTGGCAGGATGGTGACTTTTGAAAAAATCGAAAATTTTCTGAACGGGATTGCACACTGAAAAATAATGAATGATTAGAATAATGGGATTTTTCTCATTTATGAACCGTTAATTTTTCCGCATTATTGAATAATTTCCATCCAGTAGACTTAGCTGAGTAAACTTCCAGCATACGAAACCAGTTTTACCTATACCAAACCAGTTTTACCTATACCAGTTTTACCAGGTATAGGTAAAACTTGTTTCGTATACTGTAAGTTTACTGAGCTAAGTCTACTGGATGGAAATTATTGAATAATGTCGAAAAATTAACGTTTCATAGATGAGAAAAATCCCATTATTCTAATCATTCACTATTTTTCAGTATGCAATCCCGTTCAGAAAAATTTCGATTTTTTCAAACGTCACCAGGGAAAGTGGTAAAGGTATAAGTAACGGAAGGGATGTTCAATTTGATGGTGAAATTGTTCTGTGTGAAGTTACTTCACACAATGAAATATCCTCAGTCTTTCGTTCCAAGTTCATTTTGATTGGGTATTAAAGCGTCGTTTCCTCTAATGACCACGGCTCTTTATCTGCGTTACCATCTCTCCCCACAAGGCTGCATATTTTCCTTTAGAAGTAAAGGTATCAACAGAGCAGTTTCCACCTAGAAGTTTATTAGTCACTATCATGGTTTCGTATCAAGGCTACATCACCTGGTCGTGCCTAATAAACGTCTATGTGGAAACTGCAATGTTGATACCTTTACTCCTACTATGATTAACTTCCACAAAGTTTTCCCTGAGTCTATGTCATATTTTCTTTTCTTGGCTACATCCCGCATTTTATGCCCTTCAGCGTTTCCTTATTTGCCATGCATCCAAAAATTCCAGTATTTCTCTTAGTTTTTTTGTACAACTATGAAATATCCATACGGTAATATAATCATCACTTATTTTCGCATTTAAGTATTATGAAATATTTTTATTTTTTAAAATCATTATTAACATAATATTTGTTACGATAATTCGCAAATTGTTTTTAAAAGTATTCGAATAAAAATAAACTATTTGTGCTTCAGGAATAATCTATTATTTTACACGCAGTTACCAATGTGGGCTCAAGAACAGTGATATCCATTTTTTTGTGAACGAAAGATAAATTATTTTTGTGAATTATATTTACATGTTATATCTACCAGTTTATAGTCCACTGCAACATAAAAAGCAATATTTTTTTAATTTGTGGAGAGTTGTGTGTGAAATCTCTTGGTCTTTTCTATTTCAGATACAAACCGGCATCCGGAATGATAAGGTTTTATGCCTCAACCCTAGCCTGCCTTACATTTCCGGCCCATACCGTATGGAAAGGTATGTAAAATGGCTATGCATTTATATTTTCATAAATGAACGAATTGGCAACGTTGGCAAGGGCGTGAAATCTGAGGCTCATGAACGACGTGCGGCCATTTGGGTACGTTCCCGTGGCTTAGAAGTAAACACGATGCTAATATTATTTTATGACTTCATACATTTCCAGTGAACTTAAATTAAACGACTAAAATTTCATTTACTGATCCCGACTTACAATTCTGGATCATGTAGATAAAACGAATAGTTCTAAAATGGGCATACTGACATTTTCTTAGAAAGTTCAAGCTCATTGCTTAGCTTGATTATAACGAATGGGAGGAATTTCTTTGTGAATTCCTCATAAGTGATAAAGATATGATAAATAATATAAATTGAATAATATAATAATCAAATTAATTTAAATTTTCCTTGTGTGTAGAGAAATATGGCGGTAGAATATCAATATCTCTCGAAAATTTTTTAAATTTCTGCGAGGAACAGGTTCTTCTGCTCGCATGCTAGCCAATCCCTGCTTTTAAGGCGACTGTCTTGTTAACTGCCGCAAGACAAAGCCTTCGTAGTCTGCAGCGAGAAACATGCATCCGCGCGCTTGAAATGAATAGTTTTATACCCTGACTGTAACGCAGGCAACGCCAGTCGTGACCGAGATCGGACCACCGAAGGCGGGGAACCATTTTTTCCCCAATTTGATCGCAAGAAATGAGTAAATACGAGCCCGCAAGAATTCGTCCAAATTTCGCAGCTCATATATTTTTCGAGCCTCGGAATGGATGGAAAGCGGCGGATGGCGAAGGGGGCGAAGTGCTTTTTCATGTTTCATCGCCCGCGGTCCCCTTTAATCGTTGCCCGAGCGTCACGGCGGTGAGGCCACAGGAACAATGTTCAGCGAGAACAGGTGAGGGAAGCCTTTGGGGACCTTGGGGGCCCTTTAAACGGCTAGCGATGCAGAGGAATTTGACCGAGGAGCGTTCTCTTTTATAAGGTGGCAAAAGATTCCGCATAAAATCTTTCTTTATATTTCGGAAATAGTCCGGTAGAAGTAATATTTAAGTATATAATGTAAAACTTTGCAGTATGTAATACGGAATGGTGTCAATGCTAGGCTGGGTTTGTTTATGGTTAATCCAGGAGTGCAACAAACAGCTAAGACAATTGATGTCATTTGCGACAGTTCAGCGATTAGTTAGAAGTAAGAATTATAAAGGGAAGAGAGATAGGGGATATTGTGGCAGCAATGACCTCACATCCTCATTTCCGAATTCTCTCATTCATTCTTCGTTTTCCAAGGAAAATATATCCACATCAAATATCTCAACTGTCCTAAACGGTGCAAACTTAAGCTGTCACTCGTCTATCCCAAATAAAGTAATGGATAATAGTTAATGGATTTAATTAACAGCTTGAAAACCTAAAGCCACATTATACTCCCTAAAACAGTCACAACATCCATATCCGAAGTGAGGTTCGAACCGAAAACAGGTGGATTTCTTATCCCAAAATCAGCTACTGTGGCCGGCGTAATTCGAGATCGTAAGGTGTGAATTAATACGATGAAGGCGAGAAAAACCGGCGCATAACTAACAATCTCTCCTTTAGAAATGGCAAAGGTTGAAATTTCTCTGGGCTCTGGCTTCATTATTTCTCATGCACTTAGGACACCATTGTAATTTTAAATATAGCTGTACATAATTTATAATTTTCATACCTTGTGCAATAATACCCTTTAAACTTACCTCAAGTGTCTCTCTCCTGTAATATGAGATACTCAAGCAATTTATTTTTACCGTAATCATTTCTTACCTGAATTTGTAGTGATGGCGATAATTGTAAGTTAAATGGCTATTTTCGCGTAATTTATTACAATATTAATTTTTTGATTTATGGCACTGGCACTAATGATTATATTTTATAGCAAGGAGTAAAAATGGTAACATTGAACGTTAAAGGATATGAAAATTTCATATCTAAGCTGCATGATTTACGAAAATATTAAGACAGAAATTTAGAAGATTCAACATCTTAAAATCTTTTAAATAACCAATAAAAATCATTTAAAATTTTCCTCCAATGTATTCCAGTAGTTTTTGGCATATATAATTAACCAAAAACTACTGTTCATAATTCGAAATACTATGATTATTGAGGAGGGCTAAAATAGAAAAAAGTTATTAGTAGTTATCGCTTTCAAGGAATTCTACTTGTGTATGTGTCTAAAAGTCAACGTCTTGTCACGTTGTTCTATCTTGCGACCCTCTTTACTAAGAGTTTCATCTCGGAAAAGTGAGGGTAGAATGTGGGCTGTAAAAGTTGCGTGTATAACGAATAATATTGAAAATTTTACTTACAGCATGAACCTATTGATGATTCAGGTAGAAAATTCATGAAAAAAGTTGATATACCTGGCAGAAAATCTTTTAGTATAAAATTATGTAATTCTCAAAGAAAAAAAACTACAATTCAACTTTGCAGTGGTGTGGCAATACGTAAGCCTGTTGGTGACTCCCTATGAGCATTGTTTTTTCTCTATTCGAATAATTGCAGAGGAATAAATGCTTAAAAGCCAACAACCTTACACTGGACAGTTTATGGATAGCAAGGTGTTATATTTCATATAATTAGAATTATTTGTGTATAGACATTGAGAGATAACTATTTTCAGGAAATTTAAGTGCTATAAATTGTAATATGGGATCTTAAGTATTTTAATCAGCCCAGGTCTTGGCAAATGAAAAAAATACATTATTTTACTTTCTTAATCATTCTTTATCTTTCATTCATTTTTTCTTTCTTAATCTTTCTTAATCATTCTTCAACATCCTTGGAGAAAGCCAAATCTCGAGCTTCTACTATACCATTTTCTTTACAGGCTTCTACCAGTATGGATTAGTTTAAGGGAATATCCATATGATCATTGGCATGTACCGGAAATTTCTCTTTAAAAAGTAAAATGTTTCATATCTCTCTTCGCCCGTTTAAAAATACCATTTTTTTCTTCCATTTCTCTCGTCATTCTTATGGATAATCAGTATTGCATCGTCCTATTTATCTTTCCTATCTGCTTACATAGTTTCCTTCAGATGACACTCCTTATTATGCTAAAATACTTTAAAATTCTTTCACATCTACGTTCACCGTATATTTTTCTTTCGTCTCTTTATCTGCACTAAAAGTTTATTATGTTTTTCACTATGCTGTTATTATTCATTGATTGGATACCTTGTGTAATCGTCCCTATTTATAACAAAGAAATATATAATGTATTATTTTAGTATCTGAAAAAAGATCTGATTTTAATATCTGAAAAAAGTTGTCAGTATCTCTTATGTAGTGACAATAACTCCTAGTAATCATATTTCCTTGTTACGGTAGCCGCGGTAGCCCAGTGGGTGGAACGTTGTACTAATGGCCAGGTGCCTGGGATTTAAATTTGGTAGAGGCTTCTTACCGTAGATAAGAATTGAGTGATATATTTTCAGGGTAACGCATTTTATTTTTGGAAACTACAGCTGACGCAGGGAGGCTACAGGTCTGAGGGAAATAGGGTTAGTGTGATGGCTGGAGTACTCACTTCCCATCCTGAGGAACTAGGTCTAAATCCCCGAAAGGGTAGTTTTTCAAGAGTGGAATAACGGTCCTTAATTGATTATGAAAGGTTTGAGAACTTCTTCCGCCTATGTTAAACCTTAGACCCCTCGGCGCCTTTTGTTAAGAACAGACTTTTTCCGACACCAGATTTCTCTCCACTCTTCCCCAAATTCCTTCCTCCTCCCAACCACCTAACTCAAGGGCGCGAACTATCTTGAATTTCAATGAAATTTAGTAATAACCTCAGCACTAGAAAGATCAGGCGAGATTAGCAGTATTTCCAAAGGGAAATATTTTCCAGTTTCAGAAAAATGGAAGTGATTTGGAATACGATGTATTATATTAGTAACTGGCCTTAATTCTTCTAATTACATATTTCCTTCTTTCCAAATCCGATTCTAAGCACGGATAACTCACTTATAATTATGCTTTCATATCCACGAAGGCGGATACCGATTTTCCTTGCTATAACTGACCGCGTAGTATCAAATTTGAAAATGATAAGTGTTTCAGAGCAATCAAGTGACTTGAAGTAATAGTTAGAGAGTAAAAAAAAATATATGGCTGGCGCTCGTTCATAAAGATGCATCAAATCGAAAATATCACGTTCTCCTGTGTAAAAAGGGAGCACTAAATCATCCCTCACAAAAACGCTGCTCGCCGTAATACTATGGCAGGCAACGTGCCAGCCTGCGGACCCGAAGATCTCGGGCTTCAATTCCGCCTCCGGTGTGGATCTGTTGTTTATATTAGGCTTCGGTTTAGGTTACACGGTTTGATATAAATTAACCAGTTTGAACACACGCAAAAAATCTACTGTGAATTGTTTAGTAATCGCAGCAGATTTTTTGAGTGACATTCCAGGTAATATTTAGTGCTGCCCATTCCAATTTTAATTTTGCATTGCTATTGCCTATGGACTTAAAACGTAAATAGTTTGGAGTAGAAGAATCATTACATGATTTATTTTTCAAACCACATGTTCCGCCTATAGCTGTCAAGAGTCAAATGGGATATTTTGTGATAGAATAAAATTGTTCCATCACTATCAAGAGCTATCAATTCTAATACTCGTATGATACAACTCAGCGCTCTGTTCTACTAAAAGTTGGCTTATTCAGATTAACCTAATTCTTTTTTATTACAGACTTCAAGACTTGCTCCGTATATTTTTAGAAGAAACAGGTTATCACGTCTTCTCAATGAAGCTTTCATTAGATTCCTCTCTTCCTCACTCCTCTAAGTACTTCTTTGTCTGCTACTCGTCTGATCCATTTAGTCTTCTTAATTATTTCCAATCAAATCTTTTGGAAACTTATAGCCCTCGGCGTTTTCGGATCATCGTCCGTCATTGATCTCTGGTTTAAAGTCTGTATGTTCATTTAAAGGCACTTTAGACCGGGAGTATTAGTACAAGGATGGGAATGGAAAGGTAAGGAGGTGGGGTAGAGAGAAACCTAGCGTTGGCATAAGCCTGTTCTTAAGGAACTGTGCCAAAGAGACCACGGCTTAACGTCCCATCCGACATGTGGAGTATTGAACTCGAATTTTCTCCACAAAGCGCTCAAATCGAGTATGGCTTGTCAATGATAAATTTCTCCCATTTACAGGTTTGACCCCATGCCCTCGAAGTATAGTCGCAGCACTTTGCCTACACAATAAAGAAATTTCTGTGAAGTGAACCATCAAATTCCTTCCAATCGGCAGCCAAAGGATAATATTTTACGACTTACGCTCTTTAGTACACTCTGAGAGTGGCAGAGAGGAAAAACTATACCAAGTGTTGATGTCAATCGGAAAGTGTTTCTCCATCTTTACAGCGCCACACGAATCAAGTGATGTCTATTGTTCCGTTGACAGGTTTGTCTGGTGAAAGACAGTCCCTTCCGCCAGCTGAAACTTCCGGTGTGCGAAAGAAAAAAAAAACATAGGTCCGGATTTGGAAATGTGTCCGGAGAGCGGGAGAATGTCGGCGCCATCTTTTTCCGCTCGGATTGGCGCCATCCCCACCCCTACCCTCTGGTCTTGCCCTTGTCGGACGGAAGGCGCGCTTTAGCGAGCAAGAACCAAAGGGAAGACCGACGGGCCGTAGCGCGAGTGACGATCTAGGTTGCGGTCTGAAAGAGCGACGCCGAACAAGAAATGCGTTCAATGATGACTCAAGGATAGAAGACGTCTTTGCGGAAGGTCCATATTTTCATTCTTATTTTAAGAACTGGAAAGCTTTTAGCCGGAAGGGGCTTATGATCGTGAGGAGGGTAAGGAATCATAGCTGATATAGCACAGATGATAGCATAGGCATGGCAAACGTAGTCATACTGCAATGGGTTACGTGGGTATGTAGAAGTTGATGTATGATCTACGATATATAATACCATGCAATGGGGTGTAACAGGCTTATTAAGACACCAGTTTTCGATTACTAATCGATTCTAATATGTATAACATAAATTATGCTTTCAATAGGTTGAAATTTAGTCCCTTAAATTGTTTTGTATTCACAAATATTACCCGAGAAACATGAGTTTTCGACCTTTTCTTTCGAGGTTTTCCTTCTTCTTTATCTTATCTTACATGCGTGATTTTGTGCTATGAGCAAATTACAATGTTCTCTATCTCTAAATATCTATCATGTGCTTTATCTCGTGATGAATGGTCCAATTCGCTCCCTGGATTTTCTAATAAAGCGTTTACAATGATCGTTATAATTAGTGATGGAGGGATGAATTGCCACTCAACAATCACAGTTATACGCACCCGCGAGACGTCTATATATAACGCAACACGTATTTTAAACTTTTTTTTCTCTCCTCCTCTGTAACTCTGTGAAATATCATCTAATTTTAATTAATAGTAACGAGAGAATACATGAGAAATGCATAGATAGGTTCTGTGTTCATTTGAATGCATTAATTTAGAGTTCCAATAGAACATGGAAGATTGCAATCGGAAAGAGTTAGAACAATGAAGTTGCACTAAATTCGGCGTATTTGCATTCGGTGTTGAGTTATTAATTATGTAGTGAAAATTAACTGATTTCAAGCTTTTACTATCTAAACCAATAACGTAGTTTCCTTCATCAAAGAAAGCAGAATTAATTAATGGCGATTCATGCCCTATCATAAATGTATTCGTTTTACGCAAAAAGTTTGGATTGAGAAATCCCAGTTTACCAGTGTTACCTTTAATGCCATTTGAAAAAGCTCAGAAATGGTGGGATGCGCTGCCTTCCTGCTGACGTAGCAGGTAAATATTTTACATTAATTAGTAGACGTAACATACAGGCATAGAAAATAGTCATCTGCTGAATTACCATTGTATTTCAGAGCCCCTGAGCTCTAGTGAATATGTGTTACTAGTCACACTAATATATAAAAATGAAGTGGTGTCTGTCTGTCTGCCAGTTCTATGTGACGCATCTCCTCAAAAACTAATGAACCGATTGAGCTGAAATTTTCGTAGAATTCTAGCGTATACACTATAAGGTGCTATAGGCTAGATAAAAAAGTCTAGGAGCCCGGGTTCGATTCCTGGCGCCAATTACGTATTTTCATAGTTAATTAAAACACAGTGACTTCGTGGATCCACAATATTTAAAAACTTTATTGACGACCCGGGTTTCAACGTCAAAGCGTCATCTTCAGGTTGGCCTGAAACCACCAATTTCAAGTATTTACATAGGTTTAAATTGACTTTTTCACTTTATGGTAGCGTAAGAGTTTTTCCATTCGCTCATTAAAATAGCTAAATATTAATAGAATTATTTCATTCATTTTGTATTTAATAGAAAAATGTTTATACTTTCTTATTCTTTAAACCGATTTAAACTTTTTACTCGAGGTTTCTGGGTTATAGGGTCCATTTATTCCTGCTCGTGGAGTCCTCTGCTACTGCGAGACATGGCGTGAAGTTCGCGCGGCAATGGGGCTACTTCACGGTAAACTTGGTAAAATGAATACAAACTGTTTTCAAATGAATTGACAGAGTGAATACTTTTAAATAAATTAATAACAAAAAGTTAATCTTAATCAATTAATCGTATAAATATACCTTCGATACTAGTTACTAAACCTTAACGGAGAGTACACTTTGCTTGAAAGCGTCCGCAGCACCGCCTAGTGGCAGATAGAGTGTCAAGTCACACGTATGAGTTACCGGCATTACTACAGAGGTTATAAAATATTAATCAAAACAATAAAACAATAATAGGAAACCACCCAATTAAAAAAAAAGAATCTCTGATGAACAAAGTTCGTTTTCATTCAATTCTGAACACTTCGGTTAGAAATATCTAATTTTTTGAGCAATTGCATGCAATTTATTTTAATTTTACCTGGTTACTGTATAAAAGTACATTTACGTTTTCAGTACGTTTCTACTCGCTAGCAAAATTCTAATTTATTTTAATTCCTTATTCGTGAGTCTCGTGATCTCACAGCTAAATAGGAGACCCAACTATACGCGTAGCGATGCGAGGAAGTTGGCTCACGCTCATTCTGGTTAATCACTTGGGCCTGTGCCTTAAAAGTTCCCACTTTTCACGGCTTTCGCTGAACTGTCGGAGTCCACAAAGTCGGGGGTAATATGGGAGCGGAGTCTGATAAGAACCAAGATCCAACGCGCTCTCGATGGGAAAATGGCGGAGTTGATCGCCGCTCGTACCAAGTCACCGAGGGAAGATTTAGACCTGCGTAGCTCTCGCCTCTGTGACCGTCGACAGCCCTCGCGTCTAGTCTCCAGAAGTTTCCCATTAAGTGGCGCAGATGATAAGTAAACCTAAAATTTACTGCAAGGTCGGAGATAAACTTTTAGGAGGACTAATAATTCGGTTGCGCCTAATGCCAACACGGGAACGCCGCAGATAACTCACGCATTCCTCGCACTCGAGTATGCTTTGGGTTACGCAGTCACGAAAGTCAGAGGATTGCAAATTTAGATGCGCGGATATAGTGCAGAGATAGCCCACGATTGCATCATAATTACGAGCACTTTATTCCTTCCCCAAATATAATAATTGTACCGCCAAAAAGTAACTACAGAATAACGAAATAATATCAAGTTGGTGCGTCAAAAGGACTAGTTTTTTAAATCCCATAGATCCATTGTCTGGCACTCTAATTGTTTATGTCATATCGCACCGTCTAGTCTTACTGTATTCCTAAATATGTCAACGAAAAAATATCAATATACAATATTCCATGCTTAAAATGTATTATCATGACCTGTTTTAATGTGCACAAGTCATATTCGGGTTAACGGGTTGTAATAGATAGCTTTAATTTCAGGGAAATTGCATTTGAAATGTTTTTGTCACTACGCTTGAAATTAAAAACCATACTACTTGGTGTGTTCAACCCGAAGGTTGGTTTTTGATTTTTGACAGGTGAGGGTAGAGCTCACCACGTACTAAGCCGTTGGTGTGTGGAATTCACGCATTCAGGGTAAGGGGCCTACGAAATTCTGAAACGCAGAAAATCAAATCGTGAGGATTTTTGGTGGGGGTATCCAGAAAGATTCTTGACCGGGTTGTGAACCCGGGACCCTTAAGTCGGTAGCTAAGTCCTCTTCCCACGAGGGCACCACAACCCATTACAAACCATATCGGGTGTTTATGATTATTCCACATATTCGGCATAATCTTAAATTTATATTCAACGTCCATGCCCTGGGCAAGATTCAAAACCGCAAACGTTGGCCTGCCAGACTAGTGGGTGCCTACCTTGGCTACCCAGTTTCGGTAGTTTTTTGTTTTAATTAATTAATATATTTTATTTGCAATCTTTACTCTTGCAAATTAAGTTGCTCAGAAGACTTTCAGTTTATTCATACTTACATAAATTCACTTACTCTATCCAAATCTGTAAATTAATGTGTTATTTCATGCATCTAGTCAGCTCTCGATATTCCCACTCTTTTTCTTTAGACTGTCATGTTCTTACTTTTGAAGAGAACCTATCATGGATCCCCCGCTTACTTCTCCAAAGATAGGTTTTCCGCTTCATTTAATACCGTTTCATAAATCTGTTTCGTTTATATGCCGTGAAATTTTCTCTTATATCAAAATCAATGATGCCAACCACGTTATATCACTATTTTCCTCTTAGCCATTGTTGGAATCCAAACATGTCATAATATGGCCCATTAGTTCCTCGTGTTGTTTTCCATATATCTGGAGGTACATATCTTATTACATTGGGCCACCTCATTTAGCTAAAACATAAAATCGGAAAACATTAGATTTCTCTTCAACACGCCAAGCCCTTGAATGGGATCAAATTAATCTGTATAACTTTTCATCCTCCCTACTGATACATTTGGAAAGGAGTTGGTGTAGTCGTAAAGGTACTGGTTTCCCATCACAAGGGTGCGGGTTTGAGTCCCAGAAACAGTAGCAGTTTTTCTCTAGTAAACGCTGGAGCTGTGAGTAGAATAGTTAAGTTTCAGCAATCCATCCGTTGAATCGAATGGATTGGGGTCGGCAAACTTCTGAGTGAAAAGACTGTTATTGCTGGCGGAAGAAAGAGCCCGAAAGACTAGGAACTATTTTCCACCTAATGTGTTTCACACTAAAGTCAGGCGTGCAAACAAACCTCTATCGCTAGATACTTTTTTCACTCCTTCAATATTTTGCCCAAACGGTCCATAAAGATTGTTTTCAAATTATGCTCCCGAATACCGCAAATGAAAGCAGCGTGCAATTTTTCTCCGGCACTTTCATTTAGATTTTGACATCTTTACCTTAAATGTATATGGTAAAATTACCGTTTAATGTTTTTTTTTCGTTGTGTCAGGATCTTGAATATTGTCCAAATAAACTGAAACCCACTGGATATTATTGATGTCATATTTATTTTATTTTATTTCTCTTATTTGTGTTATGGAGAATGAGACTGCGAAATTTGTTTTTGGAAATGCCCGGACCAAAAGGTGCAGCGCGTGATGTCAAAACTTCCAGGAAAGCTTGGCAGTTATTTGATCGCGCTTTGAAAAATAAATTTTGATGCACACAAATGAGGAAATGAAATTGCTGCGTTTCCAGATTTTAGTTCCCCAATCGTATCGTAGTTATGTAGATAGTGAGGAGATGGAGGAATTTTTTGGATTATGTATTTTTATGGGGTGCAAAAGAAATGCAAAACTAATCTGTATTACTAATCTGTCAACACTGCGTTTTGATGATAAAATAACATTATCACAGCAAAGGGTGATTGACAAATTGTCACCAATTCATGAAATTTGGGAAGAATTTGTGAAGAGTTGTAAGGTATATTATACACCCCATGAGTACTCTACGGTCGACGAACAACTCTACAAATGCTAAAAATTGATGGGCCTGAAGTGCAAAAGCGAGAAGTACCTCAAATGAAGGTTTGATCATGCAGCTTATGATCGAGGGATAGGGACAGAAAAGTGACACATATGCTCACGTAGCAGCACTCTATGTGCGAGGATCATAGAAATTAACTCTGTACTGCCTGTACTGGAGTGAAAAATTGATTTCTTTCCAATACAATGTGAAGATTTATGATTATTTTGCAAAATATGTAAATATATAAGCATTTTCACTGACATTAAAAGTGTGGATGGAATTTTCGAAAAAATTCCCAGAAAAATTAAACTTGAAAATTTCGCTTCTTTCAATTGTTATAATAAATATATTTTTTGGAGAAAAACATTTTTGACAATATTTTACGTACACTCTTATATATTAACTTTAAGGTGTTAAAAGTATTTCTCGATAAATTCAAGACATGAGCATTAGAGAATAAATTTCGATTTAATGAACTTTTAAGGGATTTTCAGTCTTCAAATTTCAAAAGTATTTTTTATTTTGTAAAATACTTTTCAAACTAAAATATTTTAACTCATTGATTTTAAAAAGGCTCCATATTAATGATATTTGCCATCTTCCTTAGTGAAAAAAGCAAACAGCTGAAATAAAAAAATATATCTCATAGGGTCCGCTGGACCCCAGTGTGCACTTTATGATTCTCTCAGGAAGTGTGCATTTAGGGTTAAGCCTACTTCTATTTCTCCCACTTCAGAGTTCGCCTGGTATCATTTCCCCGATAGTTCCGTTTACGCTTTTTAGCCTATTTGTTTCCTGTTATTTGTGAGCTTCCTCTTAAAGTTACCTTTTTTACTGTTTTTCTGTGTCCGTAGCCATTCCTGTTACTTAATCTCATTCATGTTGTGAAGAATTTTATGCGTTTCTTTCGAAGTATTAAATTCCTACATTACCTATTTGTCGTAAGTACTTTGTAAGACGGGCATTTTCCACCGCCAACTTATGCCATATACATTCAGGAGCAATTGATTCTTCGCGAAAACATAGACCTAGTAGGTCGCAGCAACTCGCCAACCCTTCCCGTAACTTCAATTTTGCGAATAACCATCACATCTTATGTTGAAATACAGACCCCGTCAAAAGGTACTTCCTGAAGTTTCTAGCAGTCTAAATCCTAAGCATGAGCAAGAATGTATGCATAAAATGAGAGTTAGAGATAGTGGCTAGCCATAACCCTAATCTAATCCCAAAGAGGTGAGGAAGAGTTTGAAAATGATACCTACTGCTCAAAATAAATGAAATTTTGCCCTGTTATAAAGTATCAAATACGCCTGGGCTTAGAAGGACTGCGAAGAAAACACCTGATGTTGAGATCGTACTTCGAAATGTAGGCGGAATTGAAATTTTACTCTAGCGGAAAATTGAGTTTATTTCCGACGGTATCATTCTCTTGTCCCGTTGGAGATGCTCTCTCTTGGCTTGAGCGAAGCGGAACAATTTTTCAACTCTGGCCCCGGATCCGCCGGGGAGATGTTTCCGTGGACTCGCCTCAACCTCTGCCCTCGGCGCGTTCGTGCGGAAGGAGGGCAGCTGCGAGGTCATCGCGAGAACCCTCGGGTGCTGGGGTCGGGTGCGCGCTGGGGTTTCCGTTTTATTTGGTATCAGCTGTTTGGGCACATTGTACTTGTCGTAATTCACTCTGTTACTACCAGGAAAGGCAAGCTACCGAGGTCGTGTAGCGCCGTGAAGGACAGTTTTGGATGGGAGGGCGGGTAGCAAGTACCTACTGCCTAACAGTTACAGATACCATTATCCATTGCCTCGTCCTCTGAACTCAATAGCATATAGTCCAGTTTGACAGGGCTTTAATGTGGACTGAATTCAACACACAGGTAGGAAGTCGGATTTTCATGGTATAGCTCTGCCATAACCGGAATTAAAACCCCATCCTTAGGATAGGAAGAACGCTAAGCTTAATTCAAACATTAACTTTCATTTTCGAATACAAAAACAGGATTACTCGGAACTTTTTACAATGATATTCAGTAATATTTTGCCCTAAATAATCGTCATCATCATCGGTCAACAATCCTAGGATTGGTTTGACGCAGGCCTCCACTCGATTCTTCTATCGGCCAACTTCTTCATATTGACGTAGCTCCTCTCTTTTACATCCTTCACAACTTGCTTCAGATATCATAGGATAGAATAATATTTGCGTACTTGTAAACTTTCGCAAACGGGCAATATTATTTTAAATAGACAATTATAATATATTTCCATTATTTGTCTTGGTTGAATTGAAGTAGGTTTAAAGGTTTTTCCAGCTTATAAATATATTTTGCAGCCAAATTCTAGAAGGAACTTATCAAATATGCCCTATTCAGAGTTAAAACCACAATAGTTATGATGTAAGGTACGTAGTATTATTTTTGGCAAATAGATAATTTAAGAATTGGTGAATGCCACTACATAAAAAAGGTAGCCGATAAAAGAAATCAAGTGAGGAGCTGTATTATACCAGCATAGAAGTGGTGATTTATGATAGCAATAATAATGATGAGTTACAACTTTCAATAACAATCCATCCATTAATGTATTCAGTACGTTACGACCTAAGTACTGCGCTGGGCGATTTTATTATTGCAGTCAATGCACGTTTGAATTTCTTATAATAACTAGCTTTCTTGATGAATAATTGCTGTTTCTGGTAGGTCACCCCATTCTTTCTTATCTTTTGCAATTAAACTATTTCATAGTGCCCTGAGTAGCTTCTAGAATATTATTTTCACATGCATCAAACTCTCCCCTCCTTAATTGTTTTAATTCGGGGGAGTAGACTGACAGCTAAGGTAATTTGCACCAGTTTGAGATAGGCAGGCATTAAGGAAGGGTTAGAATGGATTCGGGAAAGGAGGAAGAGTAGAGAGTATCCCAGCATCGGCTTATAACGAGAGGTACCAAGGAGTCCACGGTTTAACGCCCTATCCGACGGGCGATGTACTGAACTTGGAGTTCTATCCACACACCACTCAATCAGTTACATGTATCAAAATGTAAAATCTCTCTTTGCTACTACCGAGATCTAAACCCTGGCTCTTGGGATGGAAGGCCAGTACCCTAGACACCCGACCAACCAACCCGATCCCAATTCGACATTTGCCAGTTGGGGGCGCTGAGGTGGATACGTAGTCAGAGGCTGTGCGTTTTTAGTGGAAAAGCCCTTATCTTCCCTCCATTTCTGATTAAAGGTCGGTTCTTGTTAACATACCTCTGCTACATGGTTCGAGAAATGTTATACCGTGCGGGTCCTGGGATGAGGACGGTGTTAACGTTGATACTATTGTATGAGATGCGCGAACAAGAACATATCTCAATCAACGCAGTGGATCACCGTGATAGCCAATGCCTGAATGCTCGCCCCCAAGCTCATATGACTCCGTCACGGAGGCGTGTGTTTCCTGTTTTGCTTTTCGTCGAACTGGACGACAGCGCGATGTAGACCGAATCGAGAAAAAAAATTGGAACTGGTAAAAAAATATCACTCCATTAGTTTCTCGGAATTTTCCCTTTATAAAGATAAAAAAATGAACTGACTGATGATTCAATGTGCTACATAGTTCCTTTCGAAAATCCGGGAACGTATATAAATGTCAACAAAAACTCTTGATTTGTTTTTGTGGCAACGAATCAGCGAAGTCAGTAAATGAGCTTAATAAACGGTCATTGCGATCGGAGTGTATTTTTTATGGCTTAACAGAAAAAAATTACCTCAACCTCCATAATATTTAAAGAGGGATGCTGCTATGATGACTTGCCAACGCTATCGTTTCATGTAATGGAACGGTAATGACTGTAATTAAACGTAGGAGCCTTTTTTTAAGGGGTGTTATTTGGATGAATTTCTTTTTGTAATCAGAGAAATGGATGTTGTAAATGCATTTTATAATTAAAATTGAGATATAGCATTACGCTTAATTATGTTGATATAAAAAGGCCTTCATAAATCATCATTAACCGTTCATTTATGCACCAAGGTACGCACAAGTGAGTACGATTTTGTGACGGCACAAACAGAATTCGTTGCAATATATTTTAATCACGACTCTTTTGAATGAGATTCCATGTCACCCTCGACATCCCTGGATAATTGGAGAGAGTCGCAAACTCTCCATTTTTTGTGAGATCACCACGATTCGTGTTTTTTCATGACCTGTTCCCGTTGCAGTTTACTCTATTCATTTTCAGGGTTAGAGGTCAAAAAATATTTCAATGTGCATCCACCATTATGCTGTGTCACAAAGCCTCCTCCATTATACGTGTCATTCACCGACCAACGCAGAATATTAATAAAATGCTGCGTTTCGAAACCATAGGGTGGAGTCTAGCAGATCGGCTTTGATTCATTAGCAGCTGACTCTTGAATCGGGACTTTTTGCTCTAAACGCGGAGCCTTTATCTCTGCTTTAATTATCCATCGATCAGGCGTTGTCCCTCGCAATATTCGTATCAATCCTGTGGTAAAGGGGAGGGAGCGAGTGAGAGAGAAATAAGAATAACCTAAGGTGTCGTAGTAAGAATGTATCTTTTGCCTGGTAATTTGGTGGAGTAAAATCAGTGAGCTCACACGACAGCTCTTTGCCGAAAATAACGTACTCCTGAGAGAGCATCAAATTTACGCGTGTCATTTGTTGGGTTAGGAGAAATGTAAGGGTGCTGAATTGTAATACTTAGTTCAGTTGGCAACTAGGAGACAAAACCGAAAGTTTATTTAAATTGCACTATTAAGGGTAGTTAAAAAGAGGGATTGTTGGTAGCGAATGAAAGAAGATAAACTATTTTCTATGAAAATGATTGGGGATGATCATATTTACTTGTTTCCGCCTATATGCGGGCTTTGCTTTCGCCTGTTTGCCAAGTGTGGATGTTCGTGCCTCCTTGAAAATAAATTTTGATGATTTCTCTTCTCGTCCCTGTTTGTAATGTCAGGAAATCCAAAACTGCCAAAAATATATATCACGAGGAAATAGGTAAGGACAAACCCTATAAAAGGTAAAATATACGGTATACTCTAAAGGTAAGGTATACTCTAAATGGAATGTTTATCGAGTCAGATAACTAAATGAATTTCCGTTCCCTTGTGATATCACAGCAAACGTAGAAAGAATTTGGCGTTTGCCCTTGGTTTTAAGTTTTTATGAGGGTGCTTAGACAGTTAGGTCATGGTAATCTACTGAAATACGCCTGTGGTATATACATAATTACAACTGGCAGTCTTGGACATGAGGTTCTAGCCTTGCCACTTTTTTCCTTAGCCTCTCCATTCAGTTCACCTTAATTTTTATTTCATTTCTTCCAATCTTCCAGTCAGAGCTTTTACGGCAGTTTTTCGCGACGCTTTCGTTTCTGATTTGTCGTAAAATATCTTTTAATCATTAATCTCTGTCAATTAAACCTCGAGCATAGGATTGCAAATGGGACACAAAACTGATTAAAGACTGATACAATACTTTCACATTAGCAAGTTGCCGCTAGGGTGAGTAACAGAGTCCGGAACTCAAAAATCAGAAATCGTATTTCGAAAAACGAAATGAAGTAAAACATGGTTGTAATGCACTACTGTACCGGATTTTTGGGCTACTTATGGCAGCAGGAACTAATTTAATTACCTATTGGCAGCTCTCTAAAGTTGTTAAATAAAATTTAGCTGCACCCATTTCCAATAACAAGTTAAGGGTAAATCCAAATTATGTTTCAGCATAATGGTCTAACCGGATTTTGTAAGTAGCCATATTTTTTGCTGCTCTTCTTCTGGAATTGCACTTGAAAAGATGATAGATGCATAAGTATTTTTATAGATATTCATCTGTTGAATAATTTAGAAGTAACTGATTTAATTTCCACGTCTCTTCGCATTTAGTCGACGTAAATACTGTGCAAGATGCTTATCATTTTGTATTGATTCATGTAATGTGATAAGGTATTATCCATTTAGAACCATATGGTTGAGTGAGATATATTTAGTTTTTATCTTTTATTAATTAATTGTGATCATATGAACCCAGTAATACGTGTTTTTAAATTTCTCTTACACATGTAGAATTTACAACATGTTGCTTCATAGCTACATTTGGTTTATAGGTCCCTGCGAACTAATGCAATACGGTCAGTTGGTTATTCAGGGGAAGCGACCGGCAGCTGAGGTTATTTGCGCCGTTTAGGATAGGTTAGTAATTGAAACCCGACAGCCTACTATTCACGACAGGCGCCAAGGGGACCAAGGTTTTCATTCATTGGTATACCAGTCCCCACTCAAGCATACCAATGAAAAATCCGGGAATCAAACCCGGGCCCTCGGGATGGGAGGCCAGTAATCTAGCCACCACACCAACCCGATCCCCCAGCGAAATGCGACTGAGTTTTGTTTTAAAACCATGAACTTTCACTATTCCTATAATTTGTTATTGTCTCATAATACATGATCTAATTTTATACAGTGATGAGTATTTGATCATTTTACCAGAAATCCAACAATTAAATTTTAATAAGTTGAATTAACATATCTGAGAAATGAATGCTTTCTGAATAATGCATGCCTTTTATTAAAATAGTAATTTCACATGTACATCAGGATTTTAAGTTTTTAATTTTGTTTCTTAGCAATGAATTACAATAGCATCATTTGTTGTGGAATAGTAAGATACAATTTTTCCAGGTGTAAAACATAAATTTACATCGCATTTCTTGCATTTAAACTGCGTAAACCTATAGGACAAAATTTACACCTTCCCTTGGGAGAATACTCAGGCCAGTGCAAGTGCCCATCGTAGCAGGCATCACCAACTGGTAGTTGGTGATACCTCCTCTCGCTGGCAGCGAATGATTTTCTTTTTGGAGCTTCTTTTTTCTCCTCCGTGGAGCGCCGTTTCCTATTATTTCCTTTACCGGATGTTGTTAGGGCAGCTACAATACTAGCTTGAAATATGGTTAGGGAGTATTCACAAGCCGTATTTTTGTTGTTGATGCCTTCGGTACAACAACCATGCGTTCACAGTAGCCATATTGATGCACCAGAATATAATTCTGGAGTACCACTTTACTGATCTCACATCAATTATATATAGTTCAATTAACATATCAGCTAGATCAACAACACCCATGAAATGGTTGTATTCAGTCACCACTTTAGGGAAACTTATATCTAATAGTTTCTTTTCAGATGCTCTCCATCTCTTTCATTTTCCCTCTTGCCTAATGGCTACATATGTGGACACAAAATTAAATACTTTTCTATCGTACCATCGCAATAGGGCGACGTTGCTTTTACTGTCAATGCGCCAGTCCGAGCTTCCTCTTCCATAACACTTTCTGACATCAAAGGGCACTTGCACATTCGATCCCTGCGAATTGTGCAAACACAAGATATTCCAGTATCTTTCAATGCTATTGCCAGCTACAGGGAGGAAAACCAATTATCAAAGTATACTTTGAAGTCATACATGAGTCCCGACTGGCCAGCTCTCATAAAAACTTCGAAACACCAATTGTGAGGCTTGCCTTTGACATACTGCCTCAGGTGGTTTCTCCTTTTGAAGGGAATCATCTGTTCATCAATGGAATGCCGTTCTTCTGGAGGTGTCTGTTGCATGTTACAGCGGATAGTGTTCAACAGAGGTCTAACCTTAAACAGTTTGTCATGTTTAGGATGATAAATGAGCTTTTGGTCGTCATTATTTGCCAAGTGCAAATAGCGCAGTAATTTTTGAAAACGGTTGCGACTCATAACATCTGCAATAGGAGCAAATCTTGTTTCTCTGACCCAGTACATTCTAATTGACGGCATTTTTACTATACCCATTAAGAGTAACATACCTACAAGCTGCTCCATTTCTGCTGGACAAAAGTTTAGGACCACACCATCTTTTTGATGAGAGTACAATGATGATTCTTCATTCATCATTTCAAAAATATCTTTGGACTAATAACACAAAAAATACTCATATGGCGTCGGTAACTTAACGGGACGTAGAGGTAAACTACATTTTCAAGCGGTCTCTTCTGCGACAAAATTGTGTGAATGTGTACTGCTTCCTCCTTTTTGCTGATTCACGTCTTGAAGATGATCTTGTATCTGGTTCATCTTTCTGTGCTTGCTCTGAAAAGCCATCTGGTTTGGTTGAGTCCTGAAAAATACAAGTACAATTAATTCACATATTCCAGAAAATCGAAATTTCAGAAGAGAGTAATTATATTCAGAGTTGATTGACACAATTTGCATTTAACGAGTTTTAAAAGAGTTCATTTCACAAATATATGGAGTACTGGACCACTGGTATTTACCAAGTAAAGTTAAATTGTTCATTGAAAAAGTTACTTTAAGTGAGAGAAACTTTTGAAGTGACAATATGCAAGTCTTTTTTGCAGTGGACTACCAGCGGTACTGTAATTACATTCTCAGAGACAATATGCAATTCACAGGTGTTTTGTATGTCTTAAGCTAGCATATGAATTTTTTTAAATGCTAAACATATTGCAGCTAGGTTGAATAAAATAATATTTACCTTTTGAAAATCAACTGCTTCCACAAATTTCTGAAGCAGTGTAGTCTCATCATCGACGTCTCCGTCGCTTAGCAAGTCGTCATATTCTGAATCGTTTTTGTCACTGAGCTCATGGAGGATGTTAATAATGTCTTCCTCTTTAGCCACATGTATGTAGTTCAGGCTCGCTGCAATCAATATATCATGAGAAGACATGCAGTGGAATAAAATGAAATACTTAAGTACTATGAAATACTACTATGAAATCATGTATCTTTCAAGCAAAATTGGGATTTTGAGGAAAATTTATGCTCCCGGTGGATTTCACACCTTCAAATTACATGTAGCTTACAAGCTACAATGGGCGAGAAAGTGTTTACTGACAGCTTTTTACTGATAATTAAATAATTGGACTAAAACACAGGGAATGCACTTGAGCCTAATCATGAGTCTCAAACTAATTGTGAATATCTTACACGTTATAGTTGTAAAATACATAATTGTACCGAAAGCAACTGGTTCAGGTTTGATCTAAAAATGATGTATGGGTATATACTAAAAAATAAATAAAATATTAAAGTGATGGTGATTAGCATTGATAATAAAAAATCGTGGGAAATCATAGGTTTAAAAAATCATAGGAATCGACTAGGCAATGAGGAAAATCCATCAATTTATAGTGAGTTTCTCTCTAGCACAAGCTATTCGAAGCCAACCAGGCCGGTTTCGCAGCCTGGCAACCCAAATTTCGCGTGTTCAAAACACGTCCAGAGCTTAGATGTTGCGTGCGTCCTAGTATTAAGACCCTAGGCCAGACGGTACGATATAGTCTTATTCCTTTGAGCCCCTAAAAACCATGACTACTACTAATAAGAAGCTATTTAAATGGCTATCAAATCACTCCTGGATATAGCAAACCCCATGCTGCTTGCAATCAGGTATTGCGTGGGCACTTACCTCGCGTACATTCAATTGTGCTTGCGGCTTCACGGGATTGGGTAACGCGAAATGTATACTCGTCACTTAGTTCCCTCTCTGATGCGTCCACGAAAACAAAGCTCTGGCCATATTCAGATTCTCAATTATAGTCTGTGCATTATATCTTGGCAGTGATGTCACGCCGCTGAGTTACCAGATTGTTTTGGGTGCTCTCTTCTTCGTTTTCTATCGCACAGTTTCATGAACAATTGACTAACGTTTTCCGGTGTATATTAAAAGTTTTTCTTTAATTAAATATGCTACCAGCATATTTTTTTGGAAGTGAAGTTATTTTTCGTTATTTTCCCGTGAATTCTTTGTCAGGAATTCAAGGCGTCCTCAATCTCTTATTTACAAAAGCGTATTCGCCACGAGTAATGCAAGTGATCTCTCATGGGACATTGGAGTCAGCATGTGTCACTAAAAAGTTCAATTTCAGTGAATCAAGCAAAAAAGTGTCATGTATTAAAGTTATTAGGGTAGAGTGAGTTATACCGAGGTACTTTGTAACCTTGGCAGTGTTTGTGATGGCAAAATTCGTACAAGTATTGCTAAATGTGAACTCTGCTCTCGTGTTGAGTGTACTTTCCTTTTCTTGAAGTTTTCTGCGGAGTTAAGCATTGTGAGCAATGAGTTGTGTATTATAGTCATATTTAATACCTTCGCTGTTTAATTCGAGTGGGGAGTGATGTCAAAATTAGAATTTTTCTATGTCCATGTGTAAAGCAGACGCATGGGCTCGTGACGTGCTCTCATATGTATTTGCTATTTTCCTCTGACAAAGGCCTCGAAAATGACAAGTAATGTGTGATAAAGGTTTGTGATGTTGATTTAATATGGGATGAATGGTAGGAAGTGAATTTGTTTGAATTTATCATTAAGAACTGTAAAATTGTTTCTGTGCGGTAAGAATTCATGCTCGGCATGACGACATGTATATCCCTGATATTAAAATACATCTGATTCAGCCAAATTTACAAAGATAGTGTGATAAGTCGTCGTGCACCAGTCGTGCACTGCATTATAAGTGAAAAAGCATAAACCATGGTTTTTTTTCCGTCAGATAAGTACCGTTGGAAAAACATTTACCGTGTCAATCAAATCCTCATTGTTGTTATGGTGAAAATGTTTTGGTGATTTTGTGGTATTGCATTTTTTCGAAATAAAATGATAGTCAGTGTCATGAGTATATTTTTAAGGCATATGGTAAGAAATGAGTATGTCCTATGTGGTTGATGCCCATGATGAATAGAATGGCGTGAACGTGATTTTCCTAGGAATAACTGTATTAATACTAAGTAGAAGCGATGACTTTAGTTCAGCGTAGAATTTTTGAGCCAATTAATTTAAAATGTAGAATCAGCTTGGTGAGTGAGGGAATCATTACAAGATGCATCGACTAGTTAGTCTATGCATCTTGTAATGATTCCCTCACTCGTTAACGAAAATTAAAGAGAGGGATGTAGGTGCACCAAGATTTATCGTTATGGTTTAACACATTTAATTCAGTATATTTGACGATTTTTAATCTCTTGGGAAAGTTGTCAGATTCATAGGGATTGAAGTTTGAACCCAGTATTAATGTGCTTTTCAGTGTTAACTTCTTTAAGCCAGCTTTTGAATTCCAATAAACTTGTCATAGGGAGTCTTGTAGGATGAGCTTTGATCTGCTACTGCTTTCTTCAGTAAGCTTGCAGTCGCTTCTGCACGTGCATAACCATTTGTAAGGAGAGACAGCGGCTTTATCAATACAGCAAGAGGGAATAATCAGGGAGAGGGTTGAGGTTGTTGTAATAAGAGTACGTAGTTGAGTACTTGGTAAGAATTCCTTCAAGATGTGGGACAATTACATTATTGTCTCCCGTTGCCGTTAAAATCTTGCGCTGTAAACCATTAATAATTCATTAAACTGCCATGACAAAGAATTCCCTTTAAAATGACTTGAAGTTCCCGCTAGGTAATTCGCCTAAGCGATAGTAAATTGATCTGTGCCTCGTAAGTTGGCAAAAAAACTTGGCAACGTGCGTGATTTTAGCTTCTCTCATTGGATGTGTATTCATCAATTTCGAAGGCGTCACTGCCATCTAAGGCCGCACGGGCTATAGTCTCACTTCTACTGTATTCGTCATCATAGCTCGGTTACGAGTTCAAATTGGTATACATAGTCGCTTGATACGATTGTAGGAGGAATATAGATACTTCCATGCGTCAAGCTGAGAAGCAATACCAACACTGCAGGTAGAATCTGTACTCGTAGTAGAGTTTATGAAGTAAGTAGTAGAAGCGAGACTAGTTTAGATTCTAAAGATGGCTTCTCGCTCATGGAGGCAGGTAAGGGCCAGACAGGAAGCGCGGTGAAATTAGCTTGGACGGTTGACGATCGCCTTCAGTTGTCCTTCCCTCGTCCGGCACGTGAAGTCTCTCTCGCGACCGCCGAGTCGAGTCCCTCCCTCTCTTACGCGAGTCGAATGTACCGACGCGAGCCGGGTTGCTAGACGGGGGATGCTTTGGGTGGCCACCGCCTTCAGCCCCTCCGGTGGCCTCCCCCTCTCCCTCCCCTGACGGCCGCGGGGCGGGCGGGGCCGAAGGGCGGCGGGCACGCCCGATCACCGCGCGCTCCGAAGACGCGCTTCGCGGAGCAGTCAGTCAGCGTCCCACGGCGCCAACGGTCGGCGTCGGACGTTGTACCGTGGCGCCCAGCGCCGCTACAGCACCATCAACCGTCGGGAGGTAAGGGGCGCGCGACACGTGCCAAGAAACTCCGACCACTTCCTCCCCCTCGTCCTGTGGTTGTACTGTGTCTGTGAGCGGATTTGTGTGCGACTGATTTCAATCGTGTGTTGACGACCTTGTTCTTGTGTCAGTGCGGACCGCTTCGTTCCCGCTTGGCGAAGAAAGGTAAGGAGACACACGGGTCATCACTGGCCTACATTTTTACCCTCCTCAACACTGTCCTTGGACTTCCCCGGCATATCCGCGCACTCGTTGTACTTCGAAATGAGGGAAAAAACTTTTATCGCCAGGGACTTGAGTCTCACCGCTTTTCATCTCCTCGCGCAATTGGATTTCCGGACAGGATGGACAGTGAGATTTCCTACTCACCTTAACCCCACTCCAGTGGACTCCGGCAAAACACCGCCTGACTTGACGTGAGGGATATGTTTTTCGTTTCGGTGGCATGTCAATGCCACCCTATGAAAAAGTTCCTGGCATCAGTATTAGAATGCCAAAATTGGGTGCGGTGGACCGTATTGACGCTGTCGCTAATTCTCGAAAAATATAGAGGGTAACTCTCCATGGATTTTGGTCAAGCAGTGGAGTATTTAACCCTCCCCCAGGCTTCCTCCCTTGGCCTCTGATAATAATAGGTATTCTGGGAGTTGTTCGCAAACTGAGGTTGTTCGTGTTTTTAAAGACTGGTTAGCAGGAGTTGACGTTTTTCGGGGAACTTGGGGATGAAGAGGGAAACTCAGCGTCAACAAAAGCCGACTCTTAAAGAAAGGCGCCATTGGGTTCACGGTTAAATGTCTCATCGGAGTACTGTTATTGAAGTGCTAGAACTCTAAGGAGATCTTAGGTGGGGACTGGCATAACAGCAATTAATCTCCACCAGTTGTAGGATATTCGAACTTGAGTTCTCGGGTGGGAAGTTAGTACTATACCGTATAAACCCGACTCCTTGACATCTGATGAGCTAGAATTGAATACTTGAGTGCAGTAATTGTAACAACCTACTTTTCTTTTAAACTATTTGCCAAGTGTTTCACTTTTTTAGATTATGTACACTTTTAAAATTTCAACTTACGTGACTGTATATTGAGAATACTCTTCTCTCCTTATAGAGATGCTTAATTACTGGATATATTTCTGGTTATATGAGTTAGTAGTCGATTGCTGCTAGGCGTACTCGTGGAGGGTCTGTCTATCCATTACGTTTCATTTTTTGGACAGCAAATTTTGAATTCCCTCCTTCGACGCTTTTGGGCACAAAACGTGATGTATATAGTACGCGTTCATCGGGTGATTACGGTTGATAGAGCAATGGGTTTTCATCTTTAGATATCAGATACGTATTCCAGAGCATCATTCAACGTTAATTACAGTTTGCCAACTCCTTAATATCGGTGTACCGTCCGCCGAATGGGACGTTTAGCTGTGAGACTAGGTGCCTTTCATATCAGAGACTGATAGTGGCAGCATTCAGTTTTTGGGTGCAAATGCTTAGGTTAAGTCGCACCCGTCGGACTGAACACAGCATCCATGTCCCAGGCGATATCTGAACCCACAACCTTTTTGTTACGACGTCAGCTCACTACTGATTCGCCCACAGCCGTTTGCGTTTCTTTCATTTTGAGTAGGTAGGTCCTAACACCGGGTTTCCCTCACCATTATTTCAATCTCCACTTCATGAAAATTTCCCACCCGCACCTAATTTTCTATCAATCCTCAACGGCGCAAATGACCTCAGCTGCCGGTCACCTCCGCGAATAACGAATCCAGCAATAATACGAGTCGTCCGCTCTCCGTGAAATTGCCCAAATCTGTGCACCCTCGCGTAAGCCGACGGCCCCCTCCCTCGCTGAGAATTGGATTTCAACGGCGCTTGTCGCTATATTACGGAGCGAGATTGGCTATCGCCGAATGGTGTCCCCTGCCCGCCCCCCTTGTGCATCCTCACGTCCACGCAAGCCGGGCCATTCTACGTCCCCGTCGTCCTTCACGAGCGAGCAGCCCCTCGGAGTGGCCGGGGGGAGATACAGCGGCCATCGCCGGCCCTGGATGGCACACTCTATGGTGGGGACCGCGCCGGACGCAATGTTTTCCGACACTTTGAGAAACAGTGATAACTCTTCCGAATCACGATCGATTACAATATGGCATCAATTTTAAGGGGAAATGCGGGAATCGGTTTGGTGAGTTGGTGAAGCACAGGATTCCCAACCCAAGAGCACAGATTCGAATTTCCGGAAGTAGTTGGACTATTTCTTTTCATATACCAATCCCTACTTCAATTCCGTATGTATTGCTCTTTGAGCTCAGTAAACCGTCCGTCGGATCGCAGGTTAAACTGTGAACGCCTTTCTCCTTACTCCTCTCCCTTGAACCAACTTTAACTCTTATATCCACATTTGAATTGTAGTAGTAATAACGATTTTTTTGCCAGTCCCTGAGCAACAAAAGCTGCCGTACATACAGGAGAAAAATATTCTTAACATCCTTATTTTGAGATTTAAAAAAGTCTTTCTGGGAACAAAATTGTATCATTACATCTACATCACATCTACACGATACCCTGCAAGTCACCGAGAGGGTGTGTGGCAGGGGGTGAATATCACCAAGCATGCACTACTGACATGCAAACAAGCAACTATAGGGTCTCATGCAACTAAATAGATTGTTAGTATTTATAGTATTTAAGGGATTAATACATGCATCATGCACTAAAGACTACTCTAAAATATTTCCATTACCTATCCCTTTGCTATGCTGCCTATCCTGTTCTCTTATAGTACGGGGGGGAAATGCCATTTTGAATCTATTAGTACGACAATCTATCTCTCTGATCTTATTTATCTGCTCGGATTTAGCATAATACGCTGGTGTTTTTAATATGTGCCTTACATCTTCAGTAAAGCTATTCGATTGAAATTTCTTTAATAGATTTAATATGTACCTTAACCTACGCTCTGATAATGACTCCCACTAGTTCTCTGATCAAACCTAATTCATTCGGATACTGGCTGCATACTCAAGGTGGGGCCTAAGTAGTGAAAAGCAACATCGCTCTTTTGTCTTCTCATCACATTTCCCAAGTACTATTTTTATAAATCCTACACGTTTCGTAGAGCCTGGACAGGTCTTTTAATATGTAGTTAATATATATTTTTCACTTCATCCGTAATATGCCCTTATTAAAATGGCATTTTTAATTATCTCCAAATGAAAGGTAACTTGCCACTAGGGAAACCTAAGGTCACCGGTTCTAATTCCACTTGGGGCCGCGATATGATTTCGGTTAATTATTGTGTTTTCATAGGTTTTAGGCAATATTTATCTGTTTTTCTGAATGTGGTCGCAAGGATGAGTGGCAATGTGAATTGTTTAAACTTGTATGGTGAGACATAAACCAAGTAGTTGAGGCGCATAAAAAAATTATATTTCAAGGGAATTGTATTGCTGATCATCATCATCAGTCATCAAACCTCAGATTGGTTTGGCGCAGCTATCCACTGAGTTCTTCTATCGGCTAATCTCTTTTATTTACGTATTTCTTCTCTTTCACGTCTTTCATCACTTGTTCCATATATCTCACACGAGGCCTTCCTTTGCCATTCTTCCCATCCACTCGGCCTTCAGCGATTGTCTTCATCAGGCCGTCATGTCTCATGATGTGACCGGTTAAGTTATCACGTCTTCATCTAAGGCTATTCAAAAGACTTCTCTTTTCTCCCAATCTTCTTAGGACTACCATTGTGAATTGTTATTTGGGCATAAAAATGGTTATAAGTTTATTAAAGTGAAGTTTTTACACAGCATGAATTACATTTATAAAAAATGATGTGGATCGATTTATATGGTCGCAGACACGATCATCCCCTGCCACGTACCTTCGAGGTTGCTATCTGGGGACTTTTTGATAACATCTGGTGGCCAATATTCCATTGAATCTCCCGTCACAAACATTCTCGCTCCCTCCCCACAAAGGTACCTCTCTGAATGGATTTAGGGGAGAAGTTGTTCCGGTGGTCGAAAGTCGTGGCGATCCCGAATAGACGTCGCGGAAAACTCTCAAAAGGAAAGAAAAGGGTCGACCCTTTTTCGGCTCGCCACTCACCGCCCATCAGCTTTCACAAACGCATTACTCCCCCAGGAGTAAATAGTCGATTGTTTTGCCCACCGCGCGTCTACCATAGGCGTCCACTTAATCGCGTCGCACGAAGCGAAAACGGCCATCGACGATTCCTTTTCCAGCGTCGAATTCAATTGGGTGGGAGAAATTTCGAGTTTGGTTTGGCGTCGGCTAATTGAGTGTTATTATTCATTCAATACAACCCTCCTCCTCAATACTTCTCTTTCGACGATAGCAATAGGAAAGAAGTTAACGGTAATCAACATGGCGTCCGTTGAGAAACATGAGATAGTGTTTTCGAAAGACAGGGGAATGAAAATGTGAATAGCAGTAGGAATTAATGATATCACAGTAAAACTGCTGAAAAGGGAAGGGTTAAGTTAAGTTAAGTTAGAAGTTAAGAGATTTTAGGACTCGTTATTATGTTGTATGAAGTAGGGAACATAGCCAGAGGACTTTATAAAAGCAGGTTTAATCCCCTGGAACGAGGAAAGCAGATGTTTACAGTTTCCTTATGCCGCGGTTGTTACTCAAGGAAAAGTGTTGAGGCGGACCACTTTAATTGCCACAGGGTTCACTCAGTTTGAATAATACTCGAGTCAGATACTGAATGGCGGAGTGCCGGGAATTTGGTGCATAAAGTGTTGAAATATAATATGTAAATGCAATTAAGTTTTTATTTTCGAAAGCAAGTTCAGTAGTTTTAAAAGCAGTTTTTTAAAGTTTTAAGAATAAATTGGCGTGGTCTCCAAATTTGTTATCAATTACATCCCACCAAAGGTGAAGCTTAGATTTAATACAGGTTTGCTGACGCAAGCAGAAACTCAATGAACAGAAAAGAAGTTAGCTGAGCCAGTTGATGCCAATTTCTTTTTGTAGAATATTGAATTCTTCCCGGAAGAAGTGCTTGGTGTATTTACCATATTATTGTAAAAGATTCCAATGTTCTCGATAGCGCCATTTATAATGCGTAGGGAACAATTTATTTTTCTTTTACATTTTAAGTTTACTTTTTCTAAATTGTATAGATTTACTGTTTTGCGTTATTCATGCGATAGTTTAATCCCTGATTTCGTAAGAGGAAAATTTTTATCATTTATTCAGGCATAAAAACAGGTTTTCCCACCCCTGAATGCATGCTCATCGCCATGCAGCTACCTTTAAAGTATCTTTTAGGTGAAACAAGAGAATTTTTTCTTATTATTGCAGTGAAACGTTGTCTGTATAACATTTTGTGCAACTACTTCCGACTAATCCGCCTCTATATTGGAAGAGAATAGGTATAGATACACCTATATTCTAGTTTCTAGTCGTAAGAAGAGCCTAGTTCAATTGTATTTGATTTGTCTTGCAATCAGCCAGGATACCGGGATACTTACTTTCGTCAAATTTAGTTTACGGTGGATTCATCTTTCGATATTCACCTTGTTCCACATCCATCTAAAGATACGTTGTGTCTTATATTGCCTCGTTGTATATCATATGATTTACTATTTTTCTACTCTATGGGGAAGTCTTATTAGTTAACTTATCTAATGAATAAAAAGTACGCAATTCAGTTCGAAAATCAACGGATATTGTTGTTATTATTAATGGAGGTATGGGTAGCTGAGATCATTTACGCCATCAATTTGTAGGTTCGAAGAATTTGGAAGAAGTAGGAATTTAGGGAGTGGAGGGAGTGTGGAGAGAAACCCGGAATAGGGAAAAGGCTACTTTTAAAAAGTCCACAGTATAACGTCTCAGGTGACGACGGAGAACTGAAGCTGAAGTGCTCTCCTCACAGCACTCCATTAAAGGCTGGAATTATAGTTAAAAATGTCTCTGGCGGTACTCGAAACTGGTTCCTCTGGATCGAATGCTAGCACACAAGTCTCCGCAGTAACCCACCCTTTATCGTATTTGGTCACATTTATCTCTGTTGTGTTCACACAAAATATCCCTTAAATTCCTCTCTTCGATTTTCTAAAGAAAGAAAATTAAAATAAAAAGAAAGCCATTGCCAAGCAAAAAATGCTTTTTATGTGACAATGATTATCACGGAAAGGTAAAATAATCAAAATACTTCATATGCTGGGCTTCATAATAAACGGTAACCGACAAAAATTTACCGTATTGCCTAACTGTGGAAATATGCCCGTCACACTGTGACACGTGTTTTGAGTGACGTTGAGATAGAAGATATTACTGCAAAATTTATATTCGCGTTAATGATGTGGGGCATTGAATAAAATATTTGTTATTGCAATGATCATGAGAAAGTTTTTTATTAATTTATTTTTCTGGCGTAAAAATCCTAATCTGAAGAACCCAGTTTAATAATTATACCGTACTGGAAAAGTTCAGGGTGGTTGTTGAAGTTCTCTTTTTTGATCGTTTGTAGGGTTTGTAGCATTGAAACCCATCCAACCCATATAACTCAGAAATATAGCCCAAGGAAAATAATATTTCTTTCTTCGTTGATATCTGTTTTGGAATAGAAAAACTTATTTGGTGCAGATGTCAAGCTTTATGACAGATATTCAACTGAGGGAAAGAATATGTTCTTTGATGAGTAATATCTCAAATCAACTAATTTTGGAGGAAAAATTCCAGCGGTAATTTCCATCTATTTAAAACCTACTTTGATTTTAGAGATGGCATCTTATTTATCTCACTTTCCCCATTAAAGAATAGTGGACACACGGGGCTTTATGATGCAATCAGTCTAACCTCTTGCCCAGCGGTCTATGCATTAACGAACAACTTATTCTCCTCAAGGGAATACAGGCACGAATTGTGGTACATCAGAAAAATCCCTACTTTTGCCATTCTTCGAACCCTGTGTCTCATGATAATGAACCTAGTTCCAGTTAAAATAAATACTTAATTTGTGGAGTATACTGCATTCGAACGCGTGGGAGATTGATAAGAGTAGTTTGTGATGTACATTTATTTCACATATGAAATAGCACGTTGTCCGTGTATTGTGTTGCTTGTATAGGCACTTTATATTTTTGAATAATTTAGCCAATTCTGTAGTTACTTAACAATTGTTTTTGAAAATTTTGGGCTGTTTTTCTTACCAATTGCCCGTTAATAACGTATGTAATTCTCCACCATTCAAAAGGCCGATCTACTTTGGAGTGGTCCTGGTTTGGTCCTGGGTGACCCAATAAGTCATTATTTCTATTTCACTCACTTTCAAGCGTTTTTTAGCACATTATCTTCTTTGAAAATCATTGAAAATATAGGGAAGAAATTAGCATCCCAGTTTCGTTGTGTGAATTTCACACACACTTGGCGAGTCTAAATTCAACAATCCGGCCAGTTGCTAGTTGAACTGTACGGAAGTGGTTTTCTGGTATTAAGTGAGCATTAAAAAGTTTTCAAACGTATTGCATCTGTGTATTTATTATTTACTGCATTTTTATAGTGAGCGGGATCGCATTAGTTTGCGAGAGAAAGGAGATAATTTTCCGTTTTTATAAAGGTAAGTCTTTCAAGAAGGCCGCATAACTCATTGCGTTTATCCATTCGTAAGGCTCATTCCATTTTGCAGCTAAATATTCAAGTAAATATGCGGCACTCGTTACTTTTGTTGCTCAAGTAAAATTGGTGAGAATTATTCTGTGGACCCCTCGGAAGGTTGGATGCATTTACGTTTGGAGTTTCATACGTGCTACCGAATGATATTCGCGGTCTTTCGAAAGAGAAACGAGATTGCAGCCGTTTCCTTGCACCATAGTTCATCTAGGTTTGAACTTGGTAGGATTTGCGTGGACAAGTAGTAGGAGTTGACCGGCGTAAGATTTTTATTAATGACCGTGGCCCAAGCAGGGATTATTTTGTGGCCACGGTCTCCATTGTATATTCGTCCTATTTTGCCTCTATAGCTTCTAAGATAAGCCTGGCTTAAAGTTGATGACCCTGGCAACCTAGTTCACCTAGGGGTTCCCATCAAGGGAAAGCTACCCATTAGGGAGGGGGGTGGGGGGGGGGGGGGGGGGGGGGGTTGAATTTTGGGTTTCAGAAGGCGGATAGGAGTACTATTATAGATATTGAGATATACTATAAGGTATATTAAGCAAAGTTCTATATACTTCATGTGCCGCATATTTTGGGCTATAAGACTTTTTTCCTCTGAGAAATCCACGTATTACCACTCGGCGTCTTATGTTGTTATTACCGATGCCTGATTTGGCCTAGAGAATATTGGAGTTTCTTGAAATTTGCAGCAATATTCTTTATATATATATACCTATTTAAATATATTGAAACAATTGTTAGTGGTCTAGCTATGGAAAAAAAACATTTTGATCTTTTTCCGTGGCAAAATCGTTAACACTTGCGTGATATTGATCTGATATTTCTTTCTTTTTCCGATTGTGGGCCAAATCTAGTATTATATTCCTGTTCGTCTTATATGTCCGTTTTTCAAAGCCAGAAAATAGGATACTAAAGTACTCTGCCGGCTTCCCACCTGGAGTATCTGGGTTCGAATCCTAACAGAGGTAGACATTTTCCAATGAAATTCAAGTTCCAAATTGTATGTCTTGTTGAGGAAAGGTCCGTTGCAGTGCTCCGTCTGTCGGCTGGGACCAAAAAGTTGGTTACTTCCGTCAAGAGCAGGATAATAGCGATTACGGATTTTTAACCGCCCTTCCTTCTCATAATAAATCTACCTCCACTCGCTATTACTTATCCATTATTAATGGCCAATTAATGGTTATCTGCGTGCTTTTTTCCCGAATAATTACTTCTACGGAAGAATGAAGTAATAGGTGTTGAGAAACCTGCCAAAAACTATTCCTCTCAAAGCCAGTCGCGTGCCTTGACGGTACCCACTCCGTGATCGCCAATTCTGTCTCCATCACAGCGCAATTTGTGCTGTTCACCATGGAGTTAAACGGAGTGTATTTTTTTCACTGCCAATTCTCTTCGTAACTCGCGAAAGAAATATCTTAACCCTCCTTCTTTTACAGAGCGTGCCTCTTTTTAACTTCCTTAGTCCATCGCAACTTCAGGAGCACCTGAAAATCTAATCTACTTCTAATAATGTTGATCAGATCCGATTTAGTTACTCAGATTAGAACCACTTTACGTTGCCTCAAAAAATTACGTCAGGTATGCAGATTGTTCCATGAACGAGATAGAAAACCTCCTCCAGAAATGTTATATAAGGATTTATTACACTAATACCAATTTTTTATAACCACGCAAGTATATATGTGGAACCAAGCTCTTTTGAGCCTAATTAAACGCTTAATAAAACACTGCTCACATCAGGCTCTTAAAACAATTGCCGTCAATAGTTACTCCTGAGCTACATATTGCATACATTTATTCAATTTTTAAGCACTCTATTTATAATTGCATTACTCAGTTATTTTTTATTTGATTAATAGTTCGTATAAGAGGCCAATGCTTGTAATGCACTGCAATATAGCATAGTATTGCAATGTACGAAGTATTGGTTCGTTTAACTTATAGAATTAAAAGTTGCAGTGGTAAGGGTATTTGAGCGATCATTAATGCCTTTGAACCCGGACCTGGGCTAATGCACGACGGAAAGGTCATCCGCGCCTTCAGAAGTAGGTGGATCTCGAGGAATCAGCTCTAGAGGACATATCAGCCGCTAGAGACACCACCGCACGAAGCTTTGTGACTTCTGACAGGTAGTGATCAATGATGGCCATTCACTGTGAAATATGTCAACGGCACGAAATTGAAACTCATGAAAAAACGTATCTTTATAAACTGCTGAAAAAGCTTGCAACATCGTGTGCTATCGCAATATTTCGTGAGTGTGACAACTTTTAATGGTAAGTCATCAATGAAAAATGTTTTATTTTTCATTTTCGTGAAAAATCATGTATTAACAATTTTTGTCAGCTCGTTGTTGGATCCCCTTTCTGAAGTTTTTCTGGCACTCAATTAAAAGTGAGCATATAAGCTTGATCAAATCTATTGGCTAATGAATTTATCTTGTTGACTTTAGGACGGAAACTAATATTTCTGTTCCGGATTATTTCTATTTGTGGTCTAAATTTCCCAGCTTGTACTCGATAGTTATAAATTCTTATTTAGGGCTTATAGATCATAAGGGTATTCTAGAGAGATATACATTCTTATAAATAAATGTCTAATGGTGGAGCAGCTACATGCATTTCATAGAGCTTACCTCTGGAAGAATTTTAGAGACGGTGCTTTGAGGTGCCAAGTCACATTTTCCTATGCTTGCATAGTTCCAGGACTTAGCGTGTCTCATGGCTGACAGCGTAAGCCCAAGGCACGAGACTTCCTGCCACTCGTGCAACCGCCGCTGCTTTTACTTTGATTCCCTGTCTAATGCTGCATGTCCATTATTGGTGAGAAATATTTGTGCCCAACTTGAAAATAAATAACTCGACAGTGTCTCATTCAATATCATTGGATTTTTCTGGTTTGTTAATAAATAGGTAGCTATATGGTTTTTCTGTACATCCATCGCACGGTTCTGATGTTGTCCTCAACATTTTAAATTTTCCGCAGGAATCGCATATGATAAGCTATTTTACGACGTCTTATTCTATTATACGTCTCCGAAATCCCCTCTTTCTATTCTATTTAATGTCATGGGATACGGATTCTGTACTGCATCCATAAAGAAACTCGGACGATATGTGTACCCTTCTAAGAAGCACCACAATAGTAACCGAATTTATTTATTTTTGCGTGGTTGTCTGTTTTTTATATTTTATTATTTTCGTCCATCACGGCTGTGGCTTTCTTCTTTTATAAATCTCGGAAGCACGTTTGAAACGAACTCACATATTCTTAGTATGCATTTAAAATCATAACGCCACAGTTTAAATGTAAGATATCAAAGTATACTTTCTATCTCTGTAGTTTTGTCTCTATGATCTAGTGCAATAGAGTACTGGAGAGTATTACCTGGAATATCTGGAGATTTTCATGCCCTATATTACGAGTTGGTTCCAAATATAATTTTTTATGAGATGAGAGATTATTTTTTTATTTAAGTTGTATTATAATTTTATTGATACAAATATCATTGTTCATAAGACAAAATAATGAAGGTTGAAATGATACTCTGTATCTCGTTAATTTTACCATGTATAATGATCCTGATTAACACTGGGTGATTTTAATGTATCTTTGGTACATAGCGTAGAGTTATTAATGCTCCTTAAGGGATATTAGTATAATCTCAATGCTAAGTCCATAATATTTATTATTAGTGGCATTCAGCTTTGTATTCAATGCTTTACAATAAGGTGTAATTAAGGTTGATATTTGCCCTATATTTATTCTTCTCTTGGAGTGGTGCTTTTGCGACCGCATTGTTGCCTGAATTGCATTTTGCAGGTTGATTTGATTGCAAGTGAGTCTGCTTTCAGTTACAAGAGTGAAAATTACTGTTATTACCAACTCAGATGAGTAATGTCAGAGCGTTAAATCATGCACAAAGGCATGCGAATCATAAATGGGATCTTAAACTCCAGAGCGCAATAACTAACTATGAACAATTCACTGCTGCCGCTCTACGAATTTGCGAGAGTTTTATACGCGTGCAAAAATATGATTTAGCAAATTAGGGATAGAAGTGTGAAGTAAATGAATGGAGCGCAAAATTAATGCGAAGTCTTCATTGAACATTCTCCGGAAAAATAGAAAGCTATAGACAGTTTGAAAGGGTTTTGAATTTGGATTTGTTGGCAATGATGACGGATTAGGATTCTGTTGTTGCAGATATTAAGACCTGCTGATTTCCAACGGCATGAAAAGATTAAATGAATACAAAAATGTTAATTCTTCTCAAGTTGAAAAAAATTAGTGCATTATAAAATATGTTACCGTATTTTATTTTAAAGTCGTTTCCAAGAAGTGTATTGAGCTGTTAGTTCACGGAACAACCTTAATTGTGTTGGTACTCTGCATTAAAAAAGACAGTCATATTTGATTCTAAAGCATCAATATGTAATTAGGCGTCTCTTGTATATGGACGTTCAATGGGCACCCTCAGATTTGGTTAGAGATCGCAGATCTTTTTTTTTTACTATTGAAGTTGTCATTGTGGCAATGACGAGCGACGCTTGTGGTCCCCTACGGCATAAAACTAATCTTTGACTAATAATCCGATTTCTAAATGAGCAATTTAATCATAGTAGTACTCATTCCGTGAGCGAATATTACCAAGCCAATTCTGCCCATAGGTCTCCCTGCCCAGCACTCTCTACCCAGTGATTTTAAATTAAAACCTCTCTTAAAAATTAAAATATGTCCATAGAAATAGGTTTTCTAATGCTCTTCTAACAAATAATCTTAAACTATCCTCGTAAGTAATCTATACCTACACTATCCCTTGTACTTTATAAAAATGGATTTTATCCTTAATGACTTGTATTTCCGCTCTCAAGAAATATGGGGGTTTATCGATAGGTATATCATATTGGAAATCGTACTAAATACCTGAGTGCAATAGTTTCATGGTATACCTTGTATTTCAATCCTTTCCTTTAAGTTTTTTTGAATATAATAACATGGATGTCTCGTGTGAAGCCAGTCTGTTTTGTTCTCAAGGGCTATTGGTATGGGGACGCTGGGAAAAAGTTGTTCTACGTCAAATGGGACCAGGGTTTTGCTGGGGAGAAATGTGAAGTGTTCGATGCTCTCGATGAAGTTTGCGGTATGTTATTGGCAGTTTTGGCGTCAATGACCACCTTGTTAGGTGGATTTTTGTGTACTTCTGTGTATGGACCAGTTTTGACGATGTTTTCTGTGCGTTGGATGTAGTCCAGTTTCTCGAGCATGACCGTTGTGTTTCCCTTATTGGATTTGAGGCATTAGGTAACAATTACTTTCTTTTAATGGTTTTCCTCTAAAGCCAGTTTAAGGAATTCATCATCTCAAGCTAGAGAGAACTGGTGGCATAAAGACGGATTCCATCCCTTTATACCTTCAATCCCCGACAATCTTCGATAGTAGGTCGAACCTTCCTCTCCCTTGTAATTCACGAATGTTCTCGCAATACTCTTTGCCTTCGTGTCACTTTCTTGACGCTGCATCGATTTTTTCTCTCGGTTTATGAATTCTCTTTGCGACTTTTCAGTCCCGTCTTGTGCGCTCTCTTAACTTTTTATTATTTTTTCCACCTTAAAAAAATCTTCTGATTTCTCTGTATCTCAAGTGCTTTGAAATTTATTCTCCTAAATGCATTCCCTCCAGCTCTTGGAAATCCAAGGACTCATTTTCACCCACAGCATACCCTGAAATCTCTTGAGAGTATCGTGGCGTGAGATAAATCCATTACTGGAAATGGACCTGGTACTTGTCGTGGGTGGTTAGATATGGCGTGGTGAATGTATGTGTTCACGAGTTCAGCTATTCATGTACTTATGTACGCTTAGTTGATATTACCAAACGTCTATAAAGTTGCAATCAGCAATGCAAGTAACAATCCAGATTTTCAAAACATTTGACTCCCCGACCATTCACCCATGTAGCCATTCGTTATGACATTCATTGTGATCTGTAGTTACTCTTCTCTTACTAGGTTTTAGTCTTTTACTAGGTTTTAACGCCCCAGGATCAATGTTTGTTAGCCTTACCGTAATTTCACGGTAGCTATTCAATGATCTGGAAATAGCATATTCAAAAACATGTTTCGCACATCGTCGGGAAATATATCTTTTTCTAATTTGCTAAAATAATATTGATCGGTAACCTGACAGTGACTAACATCAACGTTCATGTACAAAGATAGATCACTATATTAACTTACTCATCGCTGCATCTCCCTCAAATTTCGTATATTTTTGCTGAATTCTTCATAATTAGGTGTTTTCTCCCTAACCAATTCGAATGTCATTACCATGTCAATGCATTATGTTCCAGACGAGGTCGAGCGCCGGAGAACCAGCGCCATATTCCCAACGTAAATACTTCAAACCACCTGAGGGACACGCCTGTAATATTACTCTACCACGTATGTTTTTAAATGCTTTTGCCCCACCTGGGATTGGAAGTTATATCTCAACGGAGACACTTCGATTCAATAAGTGGTATTTTATGCTGTTGATGCACTAACTGTTGACACTTTATGTGGGATGTAGGAAAAATGCCATTAAAACGCTAAATAAAGAGTTGTGGCTGTGACTAGTTCGGATACTTGGTCTTCTGGGAATGAGGGATAGTTTAAGAATAGAAATGTTTGAGATGTAGGCCTGGAGGTGAATAAAGGAGGACAAATGAAGGACTAGGGACTACGTGATGGAGGAGAGGAGGTTGATAGCTGATATTATGAGGCAAAAATAATAGATGGCACAAATTATCAAGAATACTGAAAGGTCTTATTAGATTGCATAAGATGATAGGTCGGTTTGTTTAGTAGATGATTGGCTCACTGTTTCGAAGGCCTAGCTTAAAGTCCTCCAATGTGCAGATTTTTTATCGTTTCATGGCTTCCTACTTCCAATTCTCTGTGGAGGGTACATAAGCTCAGCACTCATAGCCTGGGTACCATTTGCAATTAAAGATTATTTCATTAATTCCTCTTCATTGAACTTTGGACTAATTGTTACAACGGAATCATTTATTATCATGATAAGTACATTTTGTAATGCAAGAGAAGCGCAACTTCATACTTTTCATCCACTTGAATTTGAGTATCTAGACATCCCAAAGCAAAGCTCGCTTCAGCAACATCTACTTTTATGTAGAAAAAATTCCTCTGTCCAGGAAATACTTTATGTTACTGGCATATGCTCAATATTTTAATACGTTTAATCATATTGCCCTCCGATATTGGCTTACTTAAGAGGGTTCGTAAGGATAGTAAATTTCTGGGGTTAAAGCAGTAAACATTCTTATGGGAATTTATTTCACAGTAGGAGAATAGTTTACTAATTGATTCATTTACTTAAAAAATTTTAAGATTTTCTCTAACCTTACTCAGGAGCTCACCAACTACGAGTAGATCTACGAATGGGCGGGAATCGATTTGATTTGTAATCTTTTGTGAATACCCGACCGCGTTAGTCAGGTCAGTAACGTGATCTGGCAACCCAGAGTTAGTAGGACCGTATTACGCCTTCAAAAAGGTTGTTCTGATTTGCCTGTGTATGTATTTGTTTATGTTACGTTCCCTGTACTGATTGTAATTAATAATTAAATTAGTTTATTCTTGAACATGATCGTTGAGACGCTTAAAATGTATCTCTGTTTAATGTGTAATTTAATGTATCTCTAAACAATTTTGAATTCGTTTGAATTTGAACATCGTATATTTATGGCTTTTTTCCCCTGCCGATATCGCCACGTAAACGAAAAATCCGTGCCTGACAGGTACATAGTTGATCTCAGGTATACAGATGCATTAACTTAGTATCATCAATTAGTTACTCATTTAATTCATTTCCAACCAAATTAAAGATTATTCATTTTTCCTTATTCTCTGCTTACTTTTTCTCACGTTCTTGGTTACTCAAATTTAGGCCCATATTTAGTCACATTGAGCAGAGACACACGTATACACCAATTATATATTTTTTCCCTTTTAAAATATCTCACTTTTCTTAAATATTTTTACTTTAATGGTGAGGTTCATTCTTATTGAGTAACTTTAACGACAAAAGTAGCAGATTTAAAAGACTCTACTAGCAGTAAACATTAAGTCATCCAGCACATTTCTCTGCCATCATCAGTTAGCAGCTTAGATATTACATAAATGCTTCTGTCATTCAAAAATTCAAATAAAGCACGTGATGTACAGTACCAAAATAATGTCCTTAAAATTCGTTTAGGGGACAGTTTGGTTGTTTTTAGAAAATAAAATTACAAATAAAATGTTTAAACGAAAATCAATTTTATAGAATTGACTGGTGTCTAAATGTTTCGTTTTCAAAGGATCTCAGAGATACTTTTCCCGAGTGCGCATAAAACAGTTGCTCATAGCAGAAATGACATCTGATTAACCTTCCACCTAGATTTCACGGTCAATCTAAAACTCTCTGAGATGGTGTGTGCATAGGAATTACTTTTTTTCTCATTTCACCAATACATTAAATTTGCATCCAAACTACATTCAGATCTTGGAGAATGCCTAGGCTTTTAATGGAATCGGGCCGTTAAGAATTTCATCGACCTGGCTCCTAAGCTTACTAACTTGAAACTCCATTTAAACTGATTAAAAACAATGGAATAAATTATGAAACATGTTTAAAATATACATTCATTTGAACATGCAAATGTTTTTAACAGCTAACATAAACTATTAAAATCGCATTCAACGGTAACTTCTCCAAATAAATTTAAAAAATCTTTTCTGATGTAACTTCAAAATACTCTTTGTCTGTAGACTCAGTTCTTAGCTCGAGATGAAAACGTATTATTTGTAATGGAATCTGAAGCTATGTGATCGGAAGACTGTATAGACGGTATAGACTGAGCTGCAGCATTTTAACTCGGCGCTTTAGCATTAGGAAATGTTTTACTACTAATATCCGTGTCCTTGACAGAAGAAATCTCGCTTGACTACAGGTACTGCTCCGTGTATCTTTAAAAATCTGTTATAAAACAAATATGTGAGTGTGATTTTATCACGAAAGTCATGGTTTCACCACGTATATTCGTGAGTTTGACAGAAGAATGCAGGTAATGCTCCATGTAGCAATGTCTATAAACATTTGATAAAAAATATATCCATGTGTGAGATATCATCAGGGAGTGAAGTAAGCCAAAAAAAGGAAACATCATAGGCATTCTCATGCGATTGGAGCTGGGCTAAAAAAAAACAAAAATCTGCCTCTTACCGGTAACAGTTTTTCCATTGTTCTCCCCCATTACTTTCAATAGCCTACCCTCATTTCAGCGGACCTGGACTTGATCTTCTGAATTCTGGTTTTCTTCTCCCTTAATCTCTTTGCCTCTCGGCTTTGCAAAACTCTTTGCGAGGACTTTATACTCGAGCGTTACCGTAGTTAAGTTAGGCCAAGGGGAATGGAAGTAACATCGTTACTTCCATTCCCCTTGGCCTAAACGCAAATTTGATCCGATCTCGTTTTTTATAGTTAATATGCAGAACTGTAAAAATCTATTTCATTATGCAAAAGTACAAGGTGTTGAATATAGAAATATTTTTAATAGATAGTTCAGTTTCAGAGAGTTACCCTATATCAAGTTATTTCTGTATTTTCGCGAGGCATTTCGAGTCTTGCAAGATATCAACTAGGGGCACTATATCACTCAGGTTTTTATTGTATTACTCACCTTCTCATATCTTATTTACAATTTCAATTATTCCCTCTTGAATATCATTAACTCTGGTAAAAATTTAACTACCTATGATCGTCGCTTCATTAGTCAAATTCCCGTTAATTTCACTTGTCTTAGTCTCAACAAGTCTTCCTCCATTTTCATATTTTAATGGCTTTTGAACTCTCACTATTATCCTAGCCCATACAATCTCAGAGTTAAATGGGCTATCCGATTATTTTATCACAAGACAATACTTTGTTTTGTGATAAAACTAGGACATGGAATACATGTGTGGTTTTTTTACATTCATATGTGCTTTTAAATTGTTTCTTCGAAAACCTATGTGTTACACTCTGGCGTTAATAATTTTAAAACGGAATTTTCGACATCTATTCCCTTTATTATTAAAACAAGTAAAGACATATTTGGATTTCAATTAATAGACAATGCATCGTATTTGTAGCTATTTATTGAATTAATGTTTATACTCGGCTCTTTGTCATTTAACCTATTAATCCAAACATTTATATTCGCTTCTCTTGTAAAATGTCCCCTTTAATGCTTTTGAAAATGCTAAATTTCCTTTTCTCTCTCACACCATCATATCAAGTCTCCCTTTTATCCCTGGCTTTATTATTCTTTAACGTCATAATATGTTTCACCCACGTATTTTAACTTTGAAAATAATTTTCTTCAAAAAACTCCCTTTCCCAATTAATTCTTCTTGTTTTCCAATTAGTCATCAAATTTCCATTGTTGTTCTATAATAGCGTTTAAGAGGGTAAGCTAAAGTATATCTTCAATGTTCTGCTTGCGTTTTGGTAACGCCGAACTTATTACCCGCCAATAAGGAACTTGACGTGAAAATGGACAAATTAAATGGCTTTTCTCGGTACTTCACCTGTACCTCATTACCCTAGTTTTGCGTTCCATAGCCTCTGTGGTGCCGCTCATTCCATATTGGAGTCATGAATGACTCATATATTGGTCAAGGTGCATTGAATTCATTGGAAAACTTAAAATTGCTATTTGAGTTAGTCATAACTCTGTGCCGTTTATCAGTATGGAGGCTGTTTTTTTAGCACTGTTCTGCGTTGCTTCGGTGTATATTGTTAATTACTATTACAAATCATGTTCGGCTTACATGGACATGGCATTCTCCTAAATACTCACATACGGCAGTCTGATATTTCTCTTTGACTCGATGCCCTTTTTTTAGCATTAGAGAAGTTATTTGGGGGAAAGGACTAACAGTCACTTATGCTTTTTAAGAACCTAATTTTTCCGAAATCTGTATAGAAAAAATTTCAGGAAATCAGGAATCAGGAAACTGGGAAAGATTCGGGGGAAACTTGATGTATACATGAGCCAGGCGTCGCGCTTTTAACGAAATGTACCAAAGTGTCCATTTGCAGGACAAAATACGGAATTCAAAGTGTACGCCGCAGGGCATTCAAGCAGTGACCAGTGAGCCAATGAAAAATCTCTTCCGGAGGAGGAATCAAACCCGGGACCTCCGGATGGGAAGGCAGCACTCTTGCAACCACAATAGACCGATCCCCTCGTATTTAGCTCCGTATACATTCTACTTCCCATATTTTCTTTCTGACTGCCTGTTTTCCCTCGTCCTTATCCTCACTTTCCCAACGCTCTCTCCTTTATAAGGTCCTTTATAAGACCCTCCCTCCTTGTTGATCTGAGGAAATAAAAACAGGCCTTTGGTATTGCATGTGTGTGAAGATAATGGAATTTGGAGTAAACGAAGGAAAACAAGGAAGTTGTTTTTGATTGGGAAGAATGAGCACGATGATTGCAGTGCCTGCTAGGGGTCATTTTCAAAGTAATTGACTTGGGCTTATTATTGCATGCACCTTGGCCGGTCGTGTACGAAAGAAATCAGGACAGATGGGAAGGTTATTGGAATACGAGCGCTTGCAGTTAAGCCGCTGGTTCAGTGTGGGGAATTCTAAAATAATAGGAGGTGAAAGTAGCATGGTGTAGAAAAATACCTACTGATCATTCTGAATGGTATTAAAACTCTTACAGACTGGTATTTTTGAGATCGTGTTAGCATGTTGTGAATGACGACGCTTGGCAAGCGTTTGCAGAGTAAGAATGCTATGATACCTGCATCTACATTGTACCCTATAAGTAACCACAACTGTGTATAAAAAGACCGGGGTACTGTAGGAGACCGGTTAGGTGTGGTAGTTACAGTACTGGCTTCTCATTCGGAAAGCTCGGGCTCGGATCCGGCAGTGACAGAGAATTTTTATATCTATATCGGTCCACACTTGCAGTGCTATGCGGAGAGATTTTCGGGTTCAGTACTCTATCCGTCTGATTAGACGTTAAACCCTGTAATCCTTGTCTCATTTCATGGTTGACGGCGTTTGACCTTATAGAAAAGGAAACAATAACATGCTTTCGAAGAAAAACCAAGAAATATTTTGTTGTAGAAAGCATTTATCCCCCAAGAAAAATGAGTTACCCACTGGTTTAAAATTATGCAAGGGACTAGCCATTTTATGGTTGACCATAGATCTGATTTATACTTAGTCGTATATAAGTGATTTAAGTAACTAACTCAGTGACAGATTATACATGATTACAAACTTGCAAGGTGTTCAAAAGAAAATACAACTCTTTTGAATCTATATGAATCATTCAATATACGTAATTGAGATTAGTGGTTATGGAAGAATTTTAGCTTCTCATTTGAAGGAAATTGGATTATAAAAAGTAATGTCCTCATTAGGACTGCAATCGTTGTTTGTAGGACGATATTCAATGTGACGGTGGGGAAGATAATACATTTTTAAGGCTATATCAAGGAGATAGGTTTTGGTACTACAAAATAAAAAAGGCTGCGTCTATGAATAAGAAAATTATTACAGTACTTATAGAGTTGGAGAAATGAAAGAAAAGTGCATCTACTTAACTGACGGCAAGTTAGTTATGTGGGTACACCGATATTTACAATATTGAGGTGAGTTACAAAGGCCGATAACGGAAGTAAAGGTGTATTCATAAGTTAAATTGAAAAGAAAAGGTGGAACAACCGTCTCAGAATTGGGAAAATAAAAAAATAGAACTTTTCATTTCGTTATTTCTATATATTTATTTTTCCAATCTGTATTACGTTCATTTCCCGAAAAGCGGGAAGATTTAGACCGCAATTCCTCAGCTTATGAGTGTATCTTTACATTTCTATGAATGAAAAGGCAATAGAAGTTGTTGGTTGTCTATGGTTATACACACAATATCCATGTTTTGGGCACAATTTAAATCTGCGATCTTTTGGTTGCCAGGCCAACACATTACATGGACACCGAAATCGGCAAGGGAGACAGAAGATTAATTATACTAATTTTCGTGGATAGAGATGCGGTAATAATTGGTGGTGCCAATAATAAGAAGATAATAGCATGGAGCAGAGAACATATTATAGCAGTGGATATTTTTTAGCAAGAGAGCTTTAGAAGAAACTTAAGAACGGCTAGTAAAACTTCAGTCAGAAAAGATGGTAATGGCAGAAATTATTGAAGAGATGCTAGGATAAAAAAATAATTTAAATTCCTCGTAAGCTGAAGAAAAGGCTAAAAAAATTGACAGCAAACTCGGTTGAGAAATAAAATGGACTTTTGAATCGTTCTTTAGAAAATCGTTGAGGGTAAAATTTGACACTTCTTATATGAATGGGTGTGAGAGAGAGAGAGAGAGAGAGATAAAGAGAGAATTTTCAGGCGGAACGATGGAAAGTAATTTTCCGATGGTAAGAGTAGTGATTGGAAGTGATTGATTTTTAATGGAAAAAGGAGAGATTTGGGGAAGCTGAATGGAATGGGTTGAGAAGACGCTGGCATGGAGATTGAGCCTGCTTCATATTATGAAAGAACAGTGTGTCGAATGAAAGTGAAAGAGTTTCTGGAAATTCAAATAGAGTGCCCTTGGTAATGAAGAGGAACAGGACAGTGGTTACTTCACTCTTATTATTAATGGTTTATTTGCACTTATTCTCCAGAGAAATTGCTCGGAAGAAAAAATACGAATGTATAATTACCTGCATAGTAATGAGAGAAACATGTATCTGTACTTACTCGCACTACGTATGAGACTTTAATATGGCAAGTAACTATCATTCAATGAGAAAAAAAACGAGGAAGTTTGCAAAAGAAACATAAAAGTTAGCTACAGCGTATTTTGCTAGTAGTTTGCTATACTTCAGAAATTTGATTCGTGTACATTGAAGTTATTAAGAAAAAGGCTTTGATGGTCGCTAAGAAAGTAATCATTGGAAGACAAACGGTAAGGAGTTAATAAGTTATGGCTCTATCAGTTTGGGGTACTTGCTGAAGTTTGAGCAAGGATAGGAAGACTTGTTGAGAGGCTGTTGAGTGACTCGGGATGCTGAAAGTGTGGGTACCAAGAAGAATATACAGTGAGAAAAGGGCATAAACGAGTCTCCGTTTTATATTCCAAGAAGAGTGAATTGGAAAGGGTAAGTTATACGTGGGGAAGGAACTTTTTTGTGTGCAAAACATTGGTTTGACCCAAGAATTTGGGAAATAAAGGACATATGAGGTATCGTATAAAGCGATATGACAAAAGACTGATCATAGGTTTTCAAATAGGATCCACGTACACTACGTGCTTTTGAGGGCAGTGGAATAAACAATTATTTAATCACTACTTTTAGAGAAAGGAATAATATTATTTCTTTATTATCTCACTTTTTATGAAGAGTTTTTATTGATTAATAGTTACTTGTTGGTCTCTCGTCACTTTGTCGAACTATTCGTAATGAAAGAAAGGATCATATGGTATTTTCTCTACGATGTATTTTTTTACAACGTAATTTGTCCGACAGAGTTATCAGTAGTATAGTATGGTAGTTTAATTGAAGATGACTTTGAAAGTCACATCACGTTAATTAATGATATTTATTCCTGCTTGATATTTCGTTATCTTTCCTTCAATGCCCTTGAAAGTCCTTTAATAATATTTTCATTATAAATACAGCAACTATTCATTACCTTTGTATCAAATGATATTTTCCAAGAAATTGCCTAAACTCATCTATTTTATTTCTGGTTTAGGTCTGTTCCTTGTTCTTTGAATGCGCGTGAACAACGAAAAGGTCTTTACCAAGTCCAAAATAAATATCAGGCTCTATCTTCTCTACTCTCCGTGTGTTTTCAATAAACGAGACCGAACGGCATCTATCATTCGACATTTCATGACGTTATTAATGTGGTAATCAAGTAGAGATTAAGATTTCACTCGGATTTTGTGGGGCCATATAATTTTCACCGCTCTACCAAGCTGTCGCGTTGTCTTAGAGAGGGGATATTCACTAGTCATGTGGAAATATCGAGGGGCAGAAAAATGTTCAAATATTTAGTAAAATACACCTCGCTATTACTGCGAGTGACGGTGTACGTACCATGCCGTTGGAAATTAAGCAAAATTGACGCTGGGCGTATATTACGGTGTACGCCTGTTTGAGTTCATCGACAACAACGCTATGTCGTACTCTGCAGCTTTTAAATAAAGGATTGATGCTAAGCGGATACATATTAGGGTTCGAGTGGCAGTGCAAATTCGAGCTCCCACGGTTTCTTCTCAGAAATTTTATGCGAGGCCTAGAGAGGCGCGGGCAAATCGGCGAATTTTCTTCTGCATGAAGATGCTAAAAGAATGCAGGCAATTATGGTTTCACGTTCGCTTCCCAATTTTAAAGGCAGAATGACTCCCTGTTCCTAGTTTCAATGCATTCCCACGCAACCATCTTGCATACAGTGAGCGCTGAAATTTCTCGGTTCGCAATATAATAAAACGTTCATGTAGGTCTCGCGCGAAAAACTTCCGCGGCTCAAAGTACGTCGGAGGTAACACGTGGAATTACGTTCTCAACTCGTTTCCGCAATCATCTGCACAATGAAGAACTCCGCTTACCGACGCTTTTAGCGTTTCATACCTCAGCTTGGCATGTAGTCTACAGTTAAAAAATAATTTGCAAGCAATCTCCTGGGTGTGTGGCAGGGGATGAAACATCAGCCAACATGCACCAATTTCTTCAGTACTACTAATTTAGATACTGTTAGGAGCGTCATGTGAGTCTTACAGCTATGTTCACATTTTATCTAAACGTAAGGAGAGGGAAGTAATTTCAGGGATGTGTTGTATATTTAGAGGTCCATAGAGACACGCAAACAAAGCCAAAAATCTAAATTACTTGCCCTAAGTATCGAAATAGAACGACGTTAACTAAACGTCGCATCATTAGCGTTCGCTATGGCAATAATCCAACTTTGTTGCCTTTCTCCTCTTTGACCTTTACGTTTATTTCACGTCGTCATCACGTTGACTAAGGACGACCCTTTGAAAAAATGTGGTTAGAAGTTAATATTTACACCCCTTTTCGGTATTTTTCAATTTATTGCGTTTTAGGACCGTGATAACTAATCCATTGCAGACTCTGTTCTACAGACTGTTCTACGAATCAATTAAATGGTCCATAAAATAGTTAAATTATCTCATAGCCAATTAGAAGCATTAAAATTTTATGATGAAAAATCATCTGAAAATAATTTTTTTAAAGTTTGCTTGAGAGAGGTTAAAATATAATGATCGTGAGCATTTGGATAATGGAATTTTTAAGTTAATTATAACAATCGGAACCTCTATTCCCGGAGCTAATTATTGCCAAATTTCATTGGAATCCTCATATTCATACGCAATCACTTTGTATTGATAACATTTATATTTGAATTATTCTGCTCATTTTAATGAACATTCAAGTGATAATGAAAGCTTCTTCTAAGAATTTGTCTGTAAAAATATAAATGATCTAGTTATGATTTCCAAATTGGATGCTCATATATATTTTTGCTCGGTTGTTTGGGGAAGTAGTGGATATTGAAAGTTGTATTTTACTATTTATTAATTGCTATTAACTCCTCATACGCTATTTTTTATATATAATTAAAATTCTAGTTGCAGTTATTTTATGATGCCGAGCCCCGAGCATCCTGTAACTCGAGGAAAACTACTGCAAATGAGACAAGATAATCAAAAGAAAATACTAGTATCGTGTTGGATGTGTTAAGTCAGCAGCTGAAAATTTGGCGTCATGTAGGTGACAGAATATCAAACAAGAGTTTAAGTAAAGTAGCATTAAAAAACTGAGTATTGCCATCGTGAAACCGAGGAAGAGGTGTGGGCTAAGTGAATCGATTGCTATGAGACGGAGAGTCTTCGGGAGATCGCTGTAGCTCTGAGTGCAAAATCAGGGAGAAGGGTATCGCCTGCAGGCAAGGTTATGCAAGAATATTGTTTTTAGAAGATTGTTTTCAACAATCGACATATATAGTTGCAGTAATATTACCGTCACGACGAATTCACAGTGATAGAATTAGATGGCATTAGTGACCTGCTTAAGTAAATAAATAATCGGGAATATCCAGGAAGTAAACCTTTAATGGAGTCGTTTACCATATTTTTAATGCCGCATCTGATGGAGTTTGTGAAGTAAAAACACCCAATTTTTACGTTAATCGATCCGTCAATTAGTTCTCGAGCAATAAACGGCGAAAAACTATTGTCTTTAATCCTTTCAGAAAAGTGAGTGTGCAAAGGACTTGTACGTCATCCATTTCGTCCAGTCACAATTAATACCGCGAAGCTCCTTCGCCCGATCACAATGGGGGACACAGCTGACTCAGCTAATGGAAGTGGTTGCGACAGGATATGTGCGAGCAAACCTTCCGTCCCCCCCCCCCCCCCCTCCGATATTACCCTCCCCCCTTTCCTGCAAAACAGTCAAGGACGGACAATGGATAACGTAGTAATCCTTAACGCAACTCGATCGGTGGGCGTCACCTTTTGCTTGTTTTCATTTTTGATACATGAGTGAATGGCTCTGGTTAGAAGGATAATTTTTCACCAAAATTCATATTTCGTTTCCAACTAACGATTCCGCGTGCAAAATAGGTTTTGGTTTTGAGTAAACGCCCCCGCTGTCATGAGGGACTTGAACGCAATGGTGGACGGAGATACTGAAGGAAATGATGCTTGGGAGTATTGGATATGCACAAGGGGTGAACGTTAGGAAAAGTAGTTGAGCACTGTAAGATGACTGATGATGGATCACCAGCAGATAATTCAAATCAGAGATGTGGAATATATTATCATCAATATGTATTTGAGTACTCGAATGACTTCAATACAAGTCACAACCCGTGTACCTCGATAAACTCCAGAGCCTCAGGATGAATACCACTCTTTCCATTTGACCGCTAGCGTAAACGCAACTCTCACATGCTTATCGCCACTTCCTTTGCCTTGAGTAATCTGGATCCAGAAGAAACAAGTTGTAAAACCTTGGTGTTACGAAGGTTTTTGGGTAGGTGACTGAGAAATCAATCGGGTCCTATTCCGTAAAATGTTACGTAGTACTGAAGGACTTAAAACGAAGAATTAAGTAAAAGTGGAATTTATATTTTTTAACTAAATTAAAATCATAAGTATCGAGGATAAGCTGATTACCTTGTATGGGATGGAGAAGCATTGAGTGCCAAGAAAGAGAGCAACTTGAAGTTGGATAAGAAAACTCCTGCTAAAGAAATACAAAACTCAGATGCATTAAAAAAGCGTTAGAGAACAGGCAGATGGATAACGTAAATGAATTCACTAACATAAGTAAAATTCCACAGACTTTTAATAAAACCGACCTAGGTTTTGACTTATACAGTCATTATCAAGGACCTTCCTTGATAATGACTGCATAAGTCGAAACCTAAGTCGGTTTCAATAAAAAGTTTGTGGAATTTTACTAAGTGAATTCATTTACGTTATCAATATGTGGTTCCACGAATCCAAGCCTAGCAATTTGTTATATAACAGGCAGATTAACCAAAAAAACTGAAGAGAGAATAAATACTAAGCATAAATAGAATTTGAATAAGGTTTTTGATGGATGATATTTTAAATCAAATGATATGCACAAGGGGCAATAGGTAATGGGAAGGAAAAGTTGTGGAATCCACCTTGCAAAGGTACGAACGCATTTAAGAGATATGGGAAAATAGACACACGGTTTAGTTAGTAGTTGTTTGAAGAAAAGTTTAAATTCAGCAGTGGTAGGTAATATGAAACTGTCCATTGAAGATAAGGCAGAGAAGTTAATATTGACACGAAGAGAAACACAGAAAAGTTGGAAATAATGCATGGAGAGCTCTACGGCATAGGAGTACAGCCAGCAAGACCATGGTTATTAGGGGAATGTAATATCGATGGTGATACATTTTACACGGCAGCCTTAGTAAGATAGCAATGGCAAACATTGATGGAGATGAAGTAATGAAGCGGATGGAATAGCTGATATGCTCGTAAAAGTTCTAGGTTTTTGGAGCAAAGGAGAAATGTGGAAATTATTTAACTTCTTCGTAATATTAATGTTGACAGTTTTAGACTTAGGACTTTGTGGTTGCGATATTAATTCGAAAAATTAAGAAAGTTGAAGCCTGAAATGTGGCAATAGTTTGCAAAAAATAAGACCAATTTCTCGCTAAGAAAATATAAATTGATATTTTACAGTTCACAACGAGGTACATTTAGGGAACTTAAGAGCACATGAAGCAAATTATTTATCTGCAAATTTCATGGCACAGAAACCATCGCCATTCGCATTCTGTCAAAATGATTGATTCGTGGAAATTTTATTATAATCGCCGATTGCTGTAGCCAGACGCACTATTCTGGTATTTCAAAGCCTGCATAATCGAATCCTGCCTTGGGAATGTATACTTTTGTCTCAGTATTATGAAAGGTTAGACGGTTCAATATAGCCTTTGCCATTGAAGTACATTTAAACCCAATCTTGATATTACTCTGCTCTAAACTTTCGTGAGAATAGGTGAGGATTATACGTGAAAATTATTTTTTTTTAATATTTTTGGAATTTTATGCATGATAGTTGGGAAAATGTCTTTGAAAATGCTGCACAAGGAAGAAAACACAGGAGATAAACATACATTAAAACAAAGGGCACAATGAATGACGCATTGTAAAAAGAACCGAACCCTCTTAGTCCGTTCTCATCCTAATTCCACACCTTTGAAGCTTTCCTTTAGTTTTCTCCATATTTCCTCGGAATTATTGCTGAAGGGGATCGGATTAGTGTGTCTGCTAGAAAACGGGCATTCCATTCCAAAGGTTTGGGTACGAATTTTTTTCGATGTTTTCACTTTTATTTACTGGTCCCTACTTGAGTACCGTAAAGAAAACACTTCAACTTCAGTACTCCGTCCATCAGATGTATCTATCCTTTAACCGTGGATCCCATGAGAACTCTAATTCCGACGCAGGGTTTCTCTCTACACTTCCTTCGTTCCCTGAAAACCCTACTCCTCCCTAGTTATTCTTCTTTACTAAGTGTCGCAAATGACCTAGACTGTCACTCGACTACTCCGAATGGCTATCAAACTCACAGTGGAATTTCAGTTGTCATGATGGACATTTTTGCCAAATTACACGCTCTAATGTTGCCTCCCCAAATACTCAATCGGATGTACTACATATTTTCTCTAGTTTATAGGGGAGTTCGCAAAAAATCTTCTTAATCTCCCGTCTAGTCCTCATATACGTATTCTTTGCTTTCCTTTTTTCAGTCCACTCTGCTGAATGTCCTCCCGAAGTGCAAGTAGCAAGCAATAACAAAACACTGGTAGCATTCCAGTTTGTCCAAGCATTTATCTCAGTTCTGGTGTGGCATAACGCGTCGCCCATCCCTATGAAAGGGGTCTATGAATGTCGTAGCTCTAAATGTGACAAAAGGTCTGGAGAACTATTAAATGCGTTGTCGGCTAGGCTGGAGACGTCCAGTGTTACCGTTCAGTAGATATAAAATACTTTATAAATTCATTGTCAAATAATAATGATGATAAACGCACTAATTAGTGAACAATAAAAGCATTAGGAAGGAATACATTATATATTTACGAAGCATGTCTGACTTATCATTCTTACAAAAGATATGGTTTTTTTTGGTGTTGTTGTGTAATATATGAGGGGAGAATGTTACGGAGCGTTTCATCAGAGTAGGATTAAAGAAGAGGATAATCACTCACGTTATGGATGGATATGGTACTAAGCACTACTTAAAGTCATCTAGGAAATCGTAAAGCCTTCTTTTAGCCATCTGTTTACAATTTTGATGCTCAAACATTGAAGCAATCGTTATTAAATCAATGATTACAAAGCATTACCGTTCAAAATATTTTGTAGATTTTCCCGAATAATTGTATAAGTTGCGTTCTTTTGGGATTTACTCCGCGTTTAAGGTAGCTAGCAGGAGCGCTAATGAAATATTGTCAGGTGTGTAGAAACGCGGAAGGAATCCCAAAAGAACACAATGCATTAGTGCTAATGTATTGGAGTTTTTAGTACAAATCCCCAAATATTAAATTACGTATGCTATCTAAATTTTCTGGGTTTTATTGTTCATAATTTTTTCATTACTAGCACGTAAATAACTGATATTCCTCTGTGCGTTTATTGGGCTATGAGATTTGGGGCTTTCATATTAATCCTATTGAAGACACAGACTATCCTTATTCACATCCTGATTGTCTTGTCTTTCCTAGTAGTTCTTAAGGCTTCATCATAAAGTTCCCCGCACATTCTTCGCACACGGCTTGAATCTCTGTTTGGTCAAGTACCCCTGGTGAAAATAAACTCTGAAGAAAGTGTGCAAAAAAGGCGCGCACACTTTTTTGCAAACTTTCTGCGCACTTCTCTGACATTTTTTGCCAAATCCTACTTTTGGCACACTTCTTTCACACCCTCTCACTTAAAGTGTTCCAAATTACACTTTGTCACACTTTCACATTTCCTCTGCGTTTTGTGCGCATTTTTTTCACACTTTATTGCACTTTATTTTGCGCGCTTTATTTTCATAGGGGACAGTATTATAAATTTAAGAAATATGCACTAAGTACCGTATACTGCCATTACCAATTTGCATGTGGCAGAATTGTCTGTAGATATAGACAGTGATGGGAAATGAGTTGGATTCGTCATCAAAAAAGCAGTGAGGGAAAGTAAACGACGGAAAAATTACCAGTTCAACCGTGAGCTAGTGGTGATGAAATACGATGACTTCAGTGAAGATTCGGAAAAGGAAGTTATTTATAGAACCAGAAACATTCAGGCTAAATGGAAGGAATACATGACAGAACATAACAGAATGATGAATAGTCTACGAGCTTGAGCTTAAAATACAGAAAGTCATGACTTAGGTCAGGTAACGATATATTATGAAATAATATGAGGAAAGAGATTAACGAAAATGAAGGTGGAGGAAGCGATGCGATTGATGATTTTTCAGTAGGGTTTCTAATGAATGTTACATAAAATGGAAGATAAATATTTTGCGGATGTATTTGTTGAAATAACGACATGGTTTTACCCGTGAGGATTGTGTACCACATAATATTATCATGCAAATAATGAGGAAAGCAAGGGGGAGCGGAGATTAGAGAGCATAAATATTCATATTGCATTCGTTGAATGCAATATGAATATTTATGGAGAAAGAATGTAGTAACCGTAAGTGAATGGTGAGGAGAAAAAGAAAATAAGTTTCCGATAAATAATTTTGAGTTTCGCACCTAAAAGGAGGGGAGCTTAAGATATAATGGAAGTGATGAAAATGTTAATGGAAGTGAGCAAGAGTATAGCTAGAATATTTTTGCCAGTTTTATTGATTTTAAGGTCTTTGATAAGGTACGGTGGGAATGATTAATGGGCACATTGGGAAAGATAGGAGTCGATAGGAGAGGCAGGAAGCATCCGGAATTTATGCATGGCCCGGAAGGCGCAAGAGAAGGGATCTGATGGAGAATCCGAAGGGGTGGTGATAGGGCGGGGAGTTTCACACAGCTTCTCATTACGTAGATACATTTTAAACACGTTTTCTGGAGAGGAGGAGAGGCGTTAGACGCGAGTGATGTAGGAAAAGAAGGGGGAGGAATGTCGATTGGAAGTGGTGATGCTGGGAGATGATCCAGCATTTGTCAGCTTAGGGCTTCCAAGTTACGCTAGATGTGTTACAAAAACAATGCCAAAGATATGTTGGGGATACCCGGACTAGTGGGCTATAATTTTAGTTATTGAATATTGTAAAGATTTTGGCAAATGGTTTTGAAAATATAAAACTGCAGTTTTGAAGTTCATGTATTTGGCAAGCGATTCTAGCTATTGAGGCTTTTTATCTTTTATGTTTTATGCCAATCAGAGGTCTTCCAAAAATGAATATAGAAGTTTAAAAAAAACTATAATCAGGTCTTCCTGAACAAACGAGGAAAGATTAAAGTAATACAGGAAGGCATAAACGCAAGCAGATGGAGAGTAGATACAGCAGTAATTATGCTATTTGGCTAGTCATCAGTCTACCTAGAAAGTAAACGCTGCCCATGAAAAGTTCGTAAGAGTATTTGTAGCGAAAGAGATGTTTACTAGTAGGGGAAAGAGTCAGAAAGACTGTTATAGAATCTGATCTAGAGAACATCTTTAGGGAAGAAGGTGAAACTAAACTTAGGGCTTTTGAGATGTGAGTGTGGATAAGCATGGAAAAGGATAGTTGGGCACGAAGAATGACGATCGAGGAAGGGTTAGTGATAGTAAGTCAGGAAAGTTAATTGAGGAAATCAGGAGAAGGCAGATAAACTGGATGGGGCAGGTAATAAGAGGCATATCTTTTGAAGCACATGGTCGAAAAACGGATGCTGAGTAAGTATTTTTGAGGGAGAAAGAGTACGGAATGTTTAGAAAGAATAATGAAAGGTTAGATGAACTGAATAAGAACATGACATGTAAGATAGGGATCAGGTTAAGAATTTTGCATTCATTTACCGTAAGTGTAACCGGCAGATCTCTACTAATAAAAAAAATATTTTCCGAAACATGGGTGTTGAAAAATATGGTGATAGTAAAGTGGGGAGTGACTTTTAAGATGGAGGTACAAGGAAGATGAAGAAGGTATGGTGAATTGAAAGAACGGTAAAATAGAAAGTTCTGGGAATGGAAGCAGAGACGCAGTTTGTTACGGTAATTAAGAAAAGATAGAATAATTGAATGGCCCAAGCAATGGACGTTTATCATATTTATAAGAACAAAATGGTGAATAATTAATAAGGGGTGAGTACAGAACAGCGAGGAGAACAAAAGCTTTTTTAGATGGATGATGACAGTTGAGAACTATGCGGAGTTGGAGAAATTCGTCATTCGATTTGAGGTATGACATTGTGGGGCATCTTTCAATTCAATTTATTCATGTAGCATATTGTCCGTCTGAGCGTTATTTGAACTGTTAGCTGCTGTAAAACTACGTTTTAAAAACAAAATTAAGGGTTGAATACTTGGAAATTACCACCAGGTTGAAAGCCATTTTGATGGATTGGGTTCACTTGAATTTTAAAGTTTGCTTTCCAGATGAATTTATTTGATACTCTTAGAGAATTACCATTGACACAGTATTTGTATTATTACACTCCTTCACTAATCCAGTATTGCAGAGAAGTAGATAATTGACAGATATTGACTTTCGGGCCTAGAAATGTGAGACTTCATGGCCCCCCACACCTTTTACGACCTTAATATAAATGTGTTTCGGCAATTTCAAAATTTAATCTCTCTCGTCAGCATTTTATTTTATCTCAACGACTCTATTTAATCACTTAACCTTTTTTTTCTCGGCTTGTGGCATTTTCACGCCCTGGTACAAGACCTGGCGTCGGATCACTGTTAAATAAATGAAATAATATATTCAAGCCTTTTTGCATTCGTGGAATAATGGCAATGGAAAGGATCTGATGTCAAAGTGTTTTAATTGCTTATGCTTTATGGATTTATTCTCTTTTTGATAGGGTAAACCGCATGTGTATAAAATTAATCTTGGCCTTTTTGTGTACGTTGGTGTTTCGAATAATGAAATTTCAAATTCTTTTTTAATGCTCGTGTACATCTGGTGTAAGAATTAAATTATGCGGCCAACTCTACTTTGTATGATGACATCTAATAGATACAACGATACTTAAGTGGTGAAAAGAAAGATCTCCGATGAATTGAAATATTTTTAATTGTTTTTCTCAGTAAAGCATAGCTCATCTAATGCTATTTACATTGCTGAAGAGAATATTATCATTCCAGGAAACAAGTAGGGTATTAGCAAATAAGCAAAGTACTTTGTGTTCAATTTTGTAATTATATTTTGCATGCGGCTTGCATCATGTGGAGGCAAGAGTATCTGTAGGGTCGGAGTAGTGCCTTCTCGGAAATGGGAAGGGTCAAGGCCCTTCAAACAGTCATATTCCTTTACCCGGTAACTCCCAGTTCCGCCAACTCATTCCATGGTTTGGAATCATTTCCGCTATCGGAATACATTAGGGAAACTGTGTACTTCTGTGTTTCTTTCTTTCAAGTACCTTGTAATTGGCTTCATGTACCTATAGGTGCATACATTTTATGCCGCATTAAAATCCAGTCATTAAAAAAAGGAAAATATTCTCTTTTCGGTTATTTTTTCTCTTTAATTCCTTTCGACAACTTTTTCCCATCAAAAGGATGACGAACTTATATTAATAACATTGGTATTTAAGGGATTTTCTAGTTATTTCCATTTGATTGGGCTTTAGGATTTCTCCCTGTGGTTGAGCTTTGTCGGGAGTTGTAGTAATATTAAAATAGATCACATTTACCACATTTAAACGGAGTTTGGAATGGATTTTCATTTAAATCGCTTGGACAAAAGGTTCTAGTATTGCAGAGAAATTTAATTTTTTCATCGTGAAAATCAAACCTCGCCTGCTCCACTTCATCTCGCCTATTATGCTTATTTTGGATCAACAAAAAAACATGGCTTAAACGTTTAACTGTTTCCACATATTCCACTCATTTTCCACTGTGACACATCAAAGAAAACATCCCAAGTCCGTCTGATTTAGATTTTATTTATGCATTCTAATGCATTTGTCAGCAAATTTATGCCACATAAGCCACCAATTTTATAGCAATACGGAAGTGTTAAACTGCATCTCTCACGCCATGACAGTCTTTGATTTTTTACTGCAATTTAATTTCATTGCAGAACTCTCACCATGACTTTTCAACAGAGAATATAATCCGTTGCAGATCATTTTCCAGAATATCCTAACAATACGAGTGAAATATTTTTGTAAACATTCTATCTGACATGAAGTATCTTGACCACTACATAACGGAGCCAAGTCTTCAGATTCAAAAAGGGTTACCTTCTACATAATTTGTAAATTTAATGTTTACACTGTAATAAGTATTTATATACAATATATGACGATATGGGTCATTAACAAAACGTCCGATATGACGTTTTGCACTAAGTTTATAGATCCGGAGAGAAATGTTGACCGCCGCTTTTGGCAGTTGAAATCGATTTAACGATCGGGCTGCGGCGTCCGATGCATCCCGCTAGCAGTTGGGAGTGAAGGAACGTAATCGGTGTGTAGGAGTTCTTAAATTATATTACTTCTGTCACGGTGATTTCCATGCTATGTTAACAGCAAGGGGACCTTCCTGGAAATGACAGCGAAGGGCCTACGAGTAAATAAATATTCCCTAAATTTATCCTCTGAAAACCAAGCGTGGTATCAAAATATCCTTCTCCGGATGCATATTAGAAAATGGCAATACAGTTTTACGCTCGCATTCCATTTTGTTTTTAAGAGCAAGCGTAGCGGCGTTGGGTATCAGTAATGTGTATTATAGGGTTTGTATAAATTTTGAGACCACCGAAATAAGGTTGTCATCAAAGCAATGTGTAATTTATTCGAGAATTAAGATATGTGATCAAAGTACATTAAAAATAGATGTTACTGGTGATTGAGGTCATTTACATATTTTAGAAGTGCAGCTTTCATGAATTTACTTTTATTCGCAGTTTTACGTCAGAGCTATATTATTGTGCTCATAGAGCCCCTATCTGATGGTGGAACCCCAGTTTGGTGAACCCGAGTGAATTCAACCGGAGCTTTCATTATCTTCTGAGCTGAAAACCGGCCCTGCTAAAGCTTGCGGTCGGGCCGCGATATGCGATATGAACCCTATGTCGCAACGCGATGAGGAGATGGCAGTGATCCAGATGTATCAGTAACTGATATTGAGCAACATCAAGTGAAATCCGATAACGTGCGAAAGCGATATCATTGCAATATCCAACATCACACGGTATATGATATGCGATCACGATATCAGGCGACGTTGGGTATTAGCATCGCATGGTGAAGGATGACTCACATACTGAACACTTTATTTCGTGATTATTAATATCTCGACACAAATACTTCATTTTCTGGCTGCTCTCTTCCCTTGGAACTTCTCGCCCTAACCTCTGACACCAAAGGAGCCAGCCGCTCCTCAAATTATCCCAGTTCTTCCTCCCCTAGTCTCTCATTCTAACTTGTGACCTTGAGCTTTCTCTCGAGAGGACGAGGCGTTGTGATTCGCTTCCCTCTTTGTCCCGCAGAGACAATGGGAAAACCCCTTCCAGCAGCTTCTGCCCCAGGCCGGTTGTGCGGGCTTCGGCGCCACTGCCTAACAGACCTCATGATACGCCTACCGAGTATACTACAAGCTATCTCTAAGGTGTGTGGCAGAGGTTGAATCTATACCAAAGTCACTCCTGGTACGTGCACCAATAGATATGAATAAGTTGCTCGAGAAACGAGTTAGTTAAGGTGTCAACGATTAAAATATGGTAACCACGAGAGAAATATGCTAGTTATAACGCCATTAGGCGTTATAATAGCATATTTCTCAACTTTCTCATAGCGTTCGGAAAATTTTTCGTTGAACTCGCGGATGGTATCATCTGCGGTCTTGCTTGAATTGGTGCTGATCCCTCACCTGATCGTATTAAAATGATTTGAACTTATTGATAAGCCACTAATTACACATTGTACGAACATAGCTGCTCTTAACTGCAAAACATTTAATTCTGATGTCTAACTTACTTCATAAGCATCTTAAAAAATGGCTTTTTTTGCTGGAGGCCCCTTGTTGAGGAAAAAAGGAACGGCATTCATTCGTCTTCTCGTCGTCTTTCCCACCAGAATCATACAATCTGGCATTTATATCTCTACTATTATCTTATGTGCTTTTCATAAGATTTTCCTCATGAAACCGCCTTCCACGAGATAGCTGCCGGCTTCGGCTTTCTCATCAGCCTTTTTAATCATTGGTTCAACCGTATGTTTCAAAATCTTCGGCCAATTGCAAATGAATCTGATAGAGAGCTAAAACGGACTGTAGTGTTGTCGGTCTGTTTTCCAAATAGGTACGATTTGAGAGAGGTGCTTAGAATTTGTTGATTCATCGTAAGCCTGCACAAATGAGTTATAAGGTCTTTGCCAGAATAAATTTGTAAAAAATGAATTCCATCAAGATAAGCCCAAAGCCATTGAATTCATATGATTAATGATAAATAATATATGTCAAAAATGGCTACGTTAAAAACGGTTTTTAACTAAAACCCGTTTATATTCTATCGGACCATTGGACATTTTGAAAACGTGATCACAAAGACGTAGCTCGATTTACTTCTCTAATCTCCTCCACGCTCAACATCTGATGCGTTCTAACATTTTATGCCGCATATATTTTTAATGTTTATCAGTAAATATGCTGTTATTCATTTCATTTAATCCAAAATTGTTTATTGATTTCGTCACATAGTTCATTACACTTTCTTTACCTAAGTGTATTTTATGTATTCAGAATCCTTAAGGTTTTCGTTGCCTATTATCTGTTCTTGGATTAACTAACTGTATAAGGAGCCCATAGAAAGGCTCATAAGGAGCCCATCGGTAACCATGCCAACCTCAGTGTTTAGCATCGAAGCGATTCATAAAAGGATTTGTGGGTTCGATTCGAGCGTGAATTCCATTTTCCAAAAGTCTTTTCTCGTTATGCTGCTTTCGAATTATTTCGTGGTGAATACTGGAAACATTTAAAGTCCCGTAGAAGAATGATGAAGAAAATTGTATTGGCCGAATTAAAATCATAGAAATACTGAAATGAGTAAATGAAACAAGAGAAGTATTGTGAAATTTAAAAAGAAATTTACCTCTTCATAAATTAAACATATATGTCCATGTATTAATTCATGATGGCTTTATGAAGGAAATTGACACGGAAACGGAAATAATTGCATAGAAAGTGCTCGCATGCTATGCATGGGAAGATTAGACGAGGATATGGAGGAGAGGAATTATGTACATGTGAAGAAGCAAGCAGATGGGTGGATTTGAGTGAAGAGGTGCGTCAAACCAATCTTTGTATTGTTGTCTTATGATGATGATGTTGATGAAGTCTTTTCGCAGAGAGAAAAGCAGTTTTATTTCAGTTATTTTTAAACCAGCAATATTTTATGAACTGAATTTAAACCCAAAGACTAGTTTAGTAACTTTCCCTGCATTTAATGCGCAGGTTGGGACAGTACTTAAGACATTGAGTCGGTGTAATAGTTGGTGACATACGAAGAGAACTTAAAACCGGAACCTTGAGCAAATATGCCGAGAAAGGGTTCGCAAAGTGCTGTGTTATGGACCATGGCGCCATATGGCTCAGAGACCTGGGTCCCGGCGTAAGAGGATGGAAAAATACTGAAGGCGTCTGATAAATGGGATTGAAGATGGATGTGAGGTGGACGATAAGGAAGAGAAATGCGAGATTTCTTAGTACAGAGAGGGATAAAAGGAAGTTCTTGGAAAAATAACAGAAGTAAGAATAATGAAGAATATGCCTTGGTGTTAGGATTCAATAAATAATCCTGGAAAATACATTAATTTGGAGGTAGGAAATTAGGAATAAAATAGGACGCGGAGAACTTGAAAACAAGCTTGCTCAATGGAATTTTGTGCATTAAAGGAGATATTAGGCAGTGGTAAGATGTTGAGGGCTAAAAAAGTTAAGAAATTTGAAAGCTATGCCATGGGTGTGTGGTAGGGAGTGATCAGGGTGGATTTATTTTCGTCTTCGGGAGGTTGACGCAGTTGTAACATGGTAATTTATTTCCGACAAGAAAAAATCTGTTATTAGTGACTACATTTCATACCTTTATGTTGAGTTAACTAAATGCACCTTGGAAATAGAGAAACTTACATGTTATGTTGTTTCAATTTTAATTCCATTATCATACTGGGGAAACATTGTATCACTCTTAGAATGCAAACATGCAGTTTCATGCCAAACGTGATAGAATATATCTGAAACAATTTTAAGCTTATTCGTAGACTTGGTTTTCAGGTGAACCAAGGATGTATCGCATAATCGAACCTATTCACTTAATCCTAATACAATGGCAACATCCATGCCAGAGGCGGGCTTCGAACCTTTTGGTTACCAAACTGGCAGGCTACCCACCTAGTCACCGCTGCTGGCAATTATAATAATTCGTTGTTTATTTGGTATTGATCGCATCTATGAAAAAGCAAAATATTTACTTAGCTCATCCTGATACATCCCCATTCTTTAATATGATATTTACATAAAAGTGGAATACGCGAAAAAATTAACATTCAAAGCCACATTATTTCTCTAATTTTATCTCTGTGATCTAATTTATTGTATCTCACTGGAAATTTAAATGGAAATTAGTATATTGGAGAAATAACTTTGTTTACACCACAAAATCTTAATTTCAACAACCGGTTTCGACAACTTCATGTCAATCTCAAGGAACAAGTACTTGTACTCTATGTGTAATGTGTGCTTAAACCATACCCTTCAGAGAAAGTGAGAGGGTAGAGATGAAATAGAGAGATGAACCCCTCAATACATCACATCATTCAATGTTCAAGTACTCGTACCTTGAGAATGACGCAAAGACGATGAAAGCGGTTGGTGAAATGAAGGTTGGGTTAGAATATATAGAGTTATTTCTTCAGCATGCCTCCTAAATGCCGCAAAGTTACATTACGGTCCGTCCAAGAATTTTTAGCTTCTTCAAAAAAACCAGTGTATTAAATTTGTTAATGAGATCAATCTCATAGTTCTGATTTCTGCATGAATCTGCAATTCAAGATATAATCTCATAGTGATTCCCATCCTGTTTCTTTCATCAGTGTGGCATGTCATGAAATCTAACCCAACACCTTTATCCCATGAACCCTATCTATCATTTCCAACCATATGAGACCAAATGATAAATAATTTTTTTGTAGCTCCATTAAGTAATAAATTTTGAGTTTGTGTTTCTTCGGGTCTTGGTGAACATTAGATTGGAATGCGCGAGAAATGGGCTGTAAATCTCTTTCAGATGCTGGGAAGTTTTCAAGTGAGATGGCATTACACGGGACGCAAGCACCCTCGAAGGCATAGCAGTGTCTGAAACAGTTGGGTAGCCTGGAAGAGAATAGCTTGATTTAAGGAAGTGCATTCTTTCGTTAGGCAAGCTACTTTTGTCTCAGGGACGGATGTTCTCTGGTGGGCCTTATTCTCTTGTTAGAGATGCGGATTTTAGGGCTCACAATGAAAAATGTCCGTGGTATCTGGGGACAATTTATCTACCCCACAGCATCAGCGGCATAAAAAAACTAGCGAAAATTGATTTTTGTGTGCTACTTAGCCTTATACGCATCGTTCCCTGGGTCTCTCGGATGATGACAGCCCTCTAGTTAAAGGAAAAAAATAAGGATTATACAAAAAATACAATTCAGACTTTCTCGATAGAAATGTTACGATTACCGTGTTATTCGAAGATTTTTTTTAAATTTAGATGAACCTGGGATTATAAAGTATTTAAAAAATTAGACGATAATCAACGTCCGTAATCGCCGTGTATAAGAAAATTTTCCCAAATCGATTCGTACTCATCGATTGAGTGCTGAATGTTTGTCACATTTAAATCGAGAGCCTGAATTTATGGGCAACTAGAAACTGATGGTTCTGTTTTTCAAAATCGGTGTTTTTCTACGCATGTAATTTTTTTCATTTCAAAAAGCGCAGCTCATGCGAAAATGAACATTTTTATTGGAGCAAAATAATTTGCATATTATTCTACCTGATGGGTTTATGTGTATCGATCGAACATAGAGTTGAAATTTTTGTCCACGTATTTTATACAATTCATATTTACCTAAAATTATTGTGTTGTAATCATAATGCAAGTGTTTCATTGGAGAGTTTATATTAATATAGGTAAATTAAAATTGTTTATATTATTATAATGTTTATCAAAATGAAATCTCAATTCATCTAATCCAGGATGCTCCCTTATAATGGTTGTAATTAATTTCCGTTATCATACTAGATACTATAATGTAAAAGTATGAGATGTCATATTTTTACTCAGTTAATCCAACCAACAGTTACGTGATTATTCCGTGAAAATAACTCTCGCTGGTTGCTCTCATTACTCTGAAAAGTACGTCGTATACTATATTTATTGTATTTTACCACCATTTCTATGCATGTTGATATGTACTGTCAATCACCAATGTATTATGAATTTAATGAAAACTATTGTGTTATAAAATAAATATAAGAATTACACTGGCTACTACTGCCTGTTTTAAACGCTCGTTTAACGTGAACGTTTAACGTTAAAACTCTATTCGTTAAACGCTCGTAAGGGCCAAAGAAATAATCGGTTAAATGAATGTTGCTTTTGGAATGGGTTTCCCTCTCGTAGTAGATACTTATGTTAATAGAAATATTGACGTGCTCGTAAATTTGCAAAACCTTTGACAGTTTTACAAGTTTTTCATATGCTGAAGTACCTAGTAGGACACGTTTTCCTCCTGTCTTTTCATCCTCATTTTCTTTCGTTAGTTGGAAGAAAAGATTTTTATTTATTGCCCCCATGGTCAATTCGATGACTATTCATGCTCCAAATGATCTCTTAATAAAAAGTTTCAAATGACTCTTCAAATAAATTCAAATCTGAATCCAAATGAATGAATATGAATTCTCCAAATGACTCTTTAGTAAAAAGCTCATAAAAAAATCGGGATGCCAATTAAATAGTTAAATAATAACTACTTGAACTCATATAAGATTAATTCCTCGTTACCTCGTGGAGAAAATTATCATTATTTGAAGGTGCTCATTTCCTTATAGAGATGTGTGTATTGATTGTATTTATCATTACATTTTACCTGTAAAATGAGGGACAGTTGCCAAAATTGGAGCTGTTGATCTAGGTTAAGACTGAGTTCGCATTTTTTTTATTTTGGCCTAGTTTAATTAACGAAATAATGCTATGATAATGATTATCAATTAGAACATTTATTCTTTGCTGCCGAACAAATTGACACTTTGCCAGACACAGAAGAAGTGGTTTACAGCTGCCTAACACGATAGATACAAAGAATTTAATTGTTTTTTATGCCTGATGTTCAATGAACAACGTATTAAAATTTGATAAGTGGATATAAAAGACTATTGAAGGCTTTGTTTGACGTCACATCAGCGTTACAGTGTAATTTAATGGAAATACGTTAAAAAATCAGATATATTTTAGTTTTGCTAGCAGCGCTACAACTTTATCTTTTTTAAGAATAGGGAAAAGAGGTTTGTGCGGTGGAAAGAGTGCTTGCATCCCATATCGAGGGTCCGGATTCAATTCCCGGCTGCGGTAGTGATTTTAAAGAGCTGTTCCTACTATGAGGAGGGTACTTCAAGCTCAGTAGTCCACAGTTGTACGCCCCATCCGACGGACGGAGTACTAAACTCATTGTTTTTTCAGTACAGCACTTAACTAAGGACAAGTATGCCTCTGAACATTGTCTTTCGCTCTTTGTATTTAGATTCGGGACTGCTAGAATACTAAGTCAGTGCAGAATGAAAGATGGTTTTCAAGGGTATAATGGGTCCCTATTTAAGTGCTGTACGGTATGTGTTAGAGTGCCTACTAAGTCAGTACTCTAGCGGCGTGTCCTCCGGTCAATACCTCCGTACATTGTTCCATGTGTATGGTGTCCATTCCTTTGTTGCTTCGTCCCAAGATTCAGCGTCTGCTTGGGAAGCGTGAGACCCTTGCAGTGCGAGTCATTCTTACTTTTCTGACTTCATCCGCATGTCAGAAACTGCCAAAGATTCTTTGAAGGTTGTGTCGTGCAGTTGTGGATGATTGATTGGAATGGAGAAGAATGGTTGTGTTGGACGGAAGGAAGACGAATGAGGAAGTGTTACAGATAGCAGGAAAGTAAGTCTGTCGGAGAAATTAAAAGAGGGCAACGCAGATGGATGAAGAACGATTACAGAATTTGAAATGCCGAATGTTGGGAAAAATGCTGGGTGAACCCGAGGAATGAAAAATAATTTTGTCCTGCATGGCATTGAGGTACATAAAATATATTTGGTACGGTTTTTTGTATAGGCTTCCCACACTTAGGGACAACGTTCTGGTTGTGGTAGAAATTTCATTGGAATCTATAATTGGATTGGGTGCGGGGGGTAATCATGGATCAGCTCTCCGCCCGTCGGAAGGGACGTGAAGCAGTGGGCCACTTCGGCGCATTTCGTTGGTAGCAGGCTAATGCAAACGCCGGATGTTATTTGACTTTCACTCTCTTCCCCTCCATATTCATTCGAACATCTTTCCTCCCGGTTTCAGGCGCTTATGAGTGAGGAATGGGATTGAAATAATTAATTATGACAGGAGATATAAAATTTTTGAAGTGAAATTCCATGCTGACAAAATGGATAATTAAGGAAAGATACAAGATTGAGGAATAGGTAGTAGACCAGGAATATCCGGACACCTATTAGTATACATATTTGGAATAAATATGACGAAGATGAATTAGATCTTCGAGACGCGAAGTTCGACACTCCGTAGAGAGTAGGCAGTGTAACGATCGATCAGAATGGGAAAATAGACACATTGTCCGTGGATGGTGGCCACCCAGCATTCCGAGGGCGGTATTGGATCCTGAGGACCTTTCAGGTACTTTGCGAAGGCCCCATAATTAGAATATTTTCTATGAGGCCGCCGAAAGCACTTGGATGTACCTATAGACACGTAAATGAGTTTTCTAAAGATGGACGTTTTTATAAAAATGCACATTCCACAAATAATAGAAATTGCTTGCGCAGGAAAGAGTTAGTTTGGATTTTATCTTACATGAAGTATATGTAGGAATGCATGTATACTGTTAAATTTTCTTCAAGTGGAGGAATTGATAATTATGATCAAACCAATTCGCAACAGCTTATAGATTTCCTAAGAACCCTGGCTTGAGAATGAACAGATCGATAAAGTCAGGTGGAAAAATATAAGGTACCTATTGTTTTAGTTATTTAGGATACCTGATAAAACTTGACAATAAACGGTAGAATACCATAATTCTAAAGAAATACGACTACATCGGATCAACTGCTCCTTGTCCTAGAAGCGTAAATTCTCATGTCACGTTAAAATACTAAAAACATGGATTACACAAAATTTAGAGGAACTAATTGGTGAAACTAACAGAGATTAGCATATAAGGATATTGAGAAGCATTCTCATGAATTAAATATTTTGGTTGCATTAATTTTATTCAGCAATAAAATCACTTGGGTCGCATAGCCCGGGAAAACCTAGGAATTAATGAGAAACTTATGACTTCAGTTTGAAGTTTAGACTATTATTACCAATAATTCTTTATGCATGATATGTAGTGCATGTTTGGTGAGAATTCACCCCTTGCCACACACCTTTATGGTGGCTTTCAGGGTATTATGTAGATGTAAATGTTTGTTAAGGTCTATAGTGATAGCCTTGGGGAATCATTAATGATGTTGTGATGCAGCAAAACATGAGTTATATAATTTTTGGATTTATTTTTGAAGGTGGAATAGCTTCGTTTGTATATCTTCACGCTCCAATCGAGGGAGAGGCAGATATAGTCTCCCACAAAATATGTCATCACTTGCCTCTTCCCGGTCCCTCGCGAAACATCCCTCTTCAACAAAGGCGACCCCTGTGACGCTTAGGGTCGGTTCTGGGGGCCGCTGTTCAACCCCAGTGACCCCCGCCCCTCTCCACCCCACCCCCAGCCCAGAGGGGGCGGGGCTGGCCGCACGAGTCGCCCCCCTTCGGGTCCTCGCCCCGTCTCCTCACACGCACTGTTGTCGTATTAATCTACGCCCCTTTTCTCTCCGCAAAGGAGGGAGGGCGCCTGGTGTCTGGGCGATCGAACGAAAGCTCTCCCCCGACCACCCCCGCCTTCCTGAAGACATTACTCTTCCGCCATCCCCATGCGTAGCTCTCCCTCCACTCTCTTCCGTCTCCATCCCTTACCCTCCGGACCACGGGCCCTCGAAAGGATGTGGAGGAGAGGCCCCAAGAGGCCCGCCTCGCGCTACTCATGAGAAGTTGTTGAAACTCTTCTCCGGACCCAAGGAAATGATGAATTACAATCTCATTATGTAATACTACCAGCACCTCACTGCGATGGGAGTATAATCATCACCAAATTATATCAAATGTCACCATATTTAAATTATAATCTTGGGGGAACTGTTATCGAAATGTTTAAGGCCGGACGTCGAAATTATTTTGTAAATGAACTGTGGGAACATTTTCGTGTGAAAAAATAAAAGAGGTATTTTTCACAAGGATAACACTTTACTTGGGGTGAGCAACGAATATTTGGGATCAAGAAACTAATGATTCAATCCTAGAACTCATTAAGCTCCAAAGGAGAGTAACGTGCCCCGTAACAGTTTCCTATGAACCTACAGAAACGTACTATTGGAGGGGCTTGATTTGGAAACCCTAGATAATAGATTGTTTGCAAGAGCGAAGTTAAAAGAAAGGCTGACACTGCAGAGTATCTTCTTTTGTATTAAACAATCAGAACAGACAGAAGCGACAAATTAAGAGCTATTATCTCTCGGACCGACAAATACCAGAATTGGTTCACCCGCGCACAATGCGTGACTACAATCAAAGCGAAGTATATTTATATCGAAAACATTACAAATCAAACTACTTGTATATTTAAGTTTTTTATCCAAAATAGCATATTCAGTGATGGTGTTGTAGCACACCCTGACACATTCCCATGTAGTGCCTCGTACGCTATCATGTAGAAGTAGATGTACATCAATAGCCAAATATCCTTAGAATTGTTTCACGCAGCTCTCCATTATGTATTATTATTTACATTCCATTCTTCGGTGGGCCAACCTCTTCATATTTTCGTAATACATCTCTGTTACACAATAGTTACATAATGGTCATCTACCCTTGGCAACTACAACTAGACTTAAGCTGATGAAGAATGCAATGTTGGTCATTTCATTGTCAAAAAAATAAGATCTTATGTCTTACAGCTACATAGATTATTTCCTACCCTCTAAGCTAAGTTTAACTATAGCTAAATCTCAAGATAAAATCTTAACGTAACATTCATGATCGAGGGATAAGTATAAACCGCGTCAATAGACTAACCAGGCTGGCACGCTATTCAACGTAATCCAAAGTCATAAAAGTGAAACAAATTCATAAACATTTATGATGCATCAAAACTTTTTTGATAAAATCAAAAATTTTTCGCTAAGCAGGTGTGGAATCAGGGAGGCACTTTTCGCGTTATTGCAATTTTTATCGTTAACGGTTACCCCTAGATTAGCGCAGGGTCAACAATTACCGTCTATAAAATTCGGTGATTGTGATAAGCGATTTGAAGTGCTGTGCGAAAAATGAGGTACGTAGATCACGTTATCTCTGACATAAGTTTAATAAAAAAATAACGATAACGCTAGCGCACGCCTTATGAAGATCCATGATCGAAACCCAGGAAATGGGTCTCTAGTTTTGAGGAACCTATCCATAACAAGCGTATGCAATTGGTTTCGTAAAATTCCGTATTGAATTCATTAAAATCCTACTATGGTTTTGACACTGTGTCTTTTTACCTAATTATGGCACAAAGGTTCGATTGTCAGTGGTAATAAATTCTCGTTGAAATTTTTCAAAGTCAAGAGCATTCATTCTGTTAATTTTTCCCCTTGCGCTATTACAACAGCGTTATGGTACGCTCATATCAGGGGTTCCTTATTTCACACGAATTACTCTTCACAATCGTGTGCCAAGGAATCACCTATTAGCGAATCACTCATTAGCGAATGAAATTCTTATGCCCCATCGGTCCTTTGCTTCAATTAATCCCCCCTCTTTGCTTAATCCCCGCACTCTGACCCAGTTTCCGTGACGAAGCCTCCTCCTTGGGCATTGTTTCCATCATCTCGTCCGTCCATCCGTCAGCAGATTTAAACCCGCACCCTCTTATCCCACGCCCTCCTTACCATCGCTTTCCTCCCCTCCTGAACGCACTCGCACGACACGCAGGCGCGCAGGAGGGGATGAACCTCCCCCCCCCCCCACCTCCCCCCATCCCCCTACGGGATTGAAGAGGGTGGGCCACTCCTGGAGGAAATGAATGAAATGTCATCACACTATGGAAATCTCGCCATTGTATGTAAAATTGATATCGGAAACCTTTTCTCGGGGAACGGCGCTACTCCCGTCCCTGCGCCAGTCAAGAATTCCATGAATGCTGAAGCATCCCCTGCCCGGAATCCTTTCGACCGCGACACCCGGTGACTCTGTTGGGGCACGTGGAGTGCAAAATCGCTGTCGGTGATCTAGACGGCGGCGGAGGGTTTTAGAAAAATATTTGTCTAACATTTTATCGTGGATCGAAAGTGACCTTTGGATCGGAAACACGATCTTTTGGAGGAGAAGGGTTAAACTTTGTAAGATGCGACTGAAACGTTTGAATTGGAAATGAAGGAGAGGATCCCAGGGTCGACGGAGGGAAAGGAAATGAAGAGATATTCAATGGAGGAAAAAGGAAATAAGCAGTTTGAAAAATGGCGAATAAGTTGAATGGATGGGAAGTCTGGAGTAAATGGTTGCTGGAGAGGGCGGAACGAGGGCCCATTTTGCTCAAGTGGGGAAGCGGATAGGAATTTGGGACGTCGGGAGAGGCGATTGATCAAGTGAAGGGCCCTAGAGCCAGGCTAGAGCGTGCGTGGAACAGGGGAGTACTTAATAAGAAGAGCACGCGCGAGTGTGAAGAGTCTGCGCAGGGCCCGTCCGTTTTTCACCCCTGAATCTATAGTTGAGGGGGCTGAGCAGTCCTCTGGCGATGGGGTGAATCTCCGCATCGGTCCGATACCTCATTTCTGAGGAAGCGGGGTCTCGCAAGGGGGGGAGGGGGCTGAGGGCGTCGAATTGGGTGGGGCCTTTTAGTGAGGGTAAAGGGGATGTGGGAATGGTGCAGTAATTGGATTGAGAGACGAATGTTGCCTTCCGACGACCACCACGAGCGCTGTCCCCGAATTTTGTCCTGTTTCGGATCGTGCCTTCCTACAAATCGTCTGAGAAACCTTCCCCGCCCTTCGCCCAAAACCCTCCCTCTCTTTCTCTCTCCATCCTCCGCCCCCTGAAAGTTCCTCGGTGTAGGAATCCTTAGGATGGGAAATGAAGGAAGGGTCAAATGGGCCTGGGTGTAGCCGCGGCACCCTGGGATATTGGACGAAAGGGATATTTGCCGTATTCGACGACGGGGCCTCCTTCATGTACCGCACCTGTTGGCTCTCCAGGCGTGGCCTTACGTGGATGAGAACGGCGAAGCTTTCATTGCTTTCTCGCCAGAGGGTTGCTCCGAAAGGTCCTCGGTCGCCAACTCGTCCCTCTCCCAACGTGGGACGGATTGCCCAGGACGTGATCATGCGGAGTGGCGATCCGGACGTAAAAGCTCTTGGGATACTGCTTGGGATGCTTCATCACTTGCTCTGGCCGTGAATCTAGGCAGTATTTGTACCCCAGACCTTCGTAGTGGGGGTCTCCCTGACGAACAGAGGGATAAACAAGGTAAACAAATGCCTTGCGGGCTTCCGACGCACCGCGGTACAGATGGTTGTGTCTACCCGATACCACCAATGGAATGGAATAAACCTCCGTTGCAGCTACGGGAGTGAGGTGATCCTTGTTTAGCAACAACATATATTAAGCAGCTTCATACATAAGAGAAGTAATAAGCTTTTTAATTAGTATTCTGCCATTGCAACACATTCACCTTCCGCGAGGGACACAAGCGTGAGTTTCGCAACAACTGATAACCGAAATCTGTGCAGTGTACACTTAAATTCTAATCAGTGCTATCACCGTCTCACAATCATCCAAACCATAAATCTCGTTCTAATGGATTCCTGGTGACCATTTCCTACTTTTCGGAGAAGTGCTCAACAATCACCAATATGCCATGATGCGCACAGTTGAAACTAACACGACCAGGAAAAATTTTAACGTATTTCATCAATAATTTTGCTCTTCAAATGCCAGCCACCTTAGCAGACTATGGAACGCACTAGCTTGGCGAATTATAATCCGCAGGTTCAAATGATGGAAATGCGTGTTGTTAGTATGTCGTTGGAATAAATGTACGCGTAGAGGGGGAATCGTCTTCGTGTTGGTGTGAAGGCTGGAGTATTGGCCTCCGATATATCAATCAAGGGGATTGAGTCCTCGCTGTCGTATATTAAAGCTATAACGATCGCTAACAGAGAGTTGCGTGGATATCTGGGATGCATTGGCTCCTCTAGAGCTGCCTAATGCTGACGACGGGTTTCCTCTCACCAGGTTCCACGGGTTCTAAGCTTCCACCTCTTTACAATTTTCCTCCTCTCCTTAATTACATAAATTACCTTTATATTCGGTCTCCCGCTATAGTATCAAATATGGTATGGTAAACCGATAGATATTATATATCCCTTCGCAGTGCATTAAACTTAAGTAAACTAATTCATTTCGAAATTCGAAAAATTGAAAACATGCGTTCTAACGTTCTCTTAAAATTTTATTGCTTCGGGTAGCCTGGTATTTTAATCATAAAACAGGCAAAACATTCATTAGCTGGGCGGGGTTCAAACGCGTGAACTATGGGTTACCAGTCCGGCGCCTCAAATTAATGCACCTGCGTGCGTTGACAGTAACGGGCGACGTGCAGGAAAAACATTTTCCGCGGCTGATTTTCCAAATTACGTACTTATAATTCCCGCGGAGCGTGGATCCTCTCATAGGTTCAGGGGCGTCGCGGCGCTTCTCTCAGCCACCTGTGACCAGTGGGGTTCACATTGCTCTCGGGGTTGTAAGGTTCGTCGACCGGACCAAGGAGCCACATAGCGCCCCCACATTAGGATATTTTCTGCGGCCGAAATCCTCCCTCGGATCGGCGAAGGACGTTCGCTGGCTCGGATCCCATGTGAAAAGAGTGGTCCTCTCGATCGCGAGGTGTTGAAGGGGAACTATCATTCCTCGGAATTGGAAACACGACTGCTGCCTACGCGATTCTAATGGTATATTGAGTGAAAACGTAACATATTCGAACCCTATTCGTAAATTAAACAATTAAAAGTTGTAATTCTATTATTTAAAACAAAATATATAAAAAATGTATTCTATTTTCCTGCTTGTAAAGGTTGTTGGTTGGTAAACTCAAGGTATAATCGACCTCATTACCTTTTTGGTGGTGAAATCTGCGATCCTCTCTCCTTTGCTTCATTTCAGCGTTCAACGGTTTTGTTCCATGACTAGTGTTAGTTGTTTAAATGAGATATTATGCGAAAAGCATACATAATGAGTAGCAAAGTGGGGGAGCTAATGCTACTATGTATCGATAAACTCGTAAATTTTGGGTGGTTTAGGTAGCAAATTTTTGTCTACATTTTTAGAATTTTATAACATTACATTTTTATGAAAAAAGGATTTAAAAATATTTAAAAGGAGAGGAGAAAGGGAAAAGGTACCGGTAAATCAGGAGATGAGTTGAAAGTGTCTCTTGGCTTCATTTACTCTGACAGAAGAGGGGCCCGGGAAATTGTGCGTGAATTATTTCGTAGGTTTTTTTTTGTTCTTTCCCGCATCATATGTGAGAATTAGGAATTTAGCAGGAAAAAATAGGTTTCAATATTCTCATCTTCTCCAAGAATATTTAAAAACTAAGGCAGTGCAAGCGAAATCATTTTAGAGCAAATTGCGGGGAACATTTCGTGGACGGTTTGCGTCAATGGCTGTGGAATTTTTGTGCGCGCAAGGAATTAGTCTACACATGTGCTCGACATGGGTTTTTATTAACTCCGAAGGACCTGAAAAATAGAGCATTAGAGAAAAATTCCTTCCCAATAGGTGCCCTGGTCACCATTTTTTACCAAAGATAAATAATAACTTTTGTGGAGATTATATCTTCAAAGATGCCGTTACAATTCTCAATTTCAACATTATATCGGTTGAATGATGGTATTCATCCAATTTGGGAAAATATAAATACATTTTTCTTGCTCTTTTGTGAACTTCATTCATCCAGCCTTTCTTCGCATTCTCTACTCATATCCGCGTTTTCCCTTCACCTCTGTATTCCTCCATTATCTCTCTATACGTTCTCTCTTTTGTCTTCATCCTCGCTTCATTCAGAATTCTGATTTCTATAAAGGTCTTAAATATTACAATTTTTCTTATTTATGGTTCTATCCACCTTCTCCACTTACAGCTTTGTGCCCTCTCAACGTTTCTTCATTCGTTTTCCTTTGCATCCAACATACTTTTTACTTTCCCATCCACACATCATTAAAAATATTCCTTTCTTCTCTCGTCAACTTTTCGTGGAGTCTACTTCCCAGATTCTTATCATTTGAATGCATTTTCAGATCATTAGTATTGGAGTATTGCCAAGGTCCATGTTTGTTACCACTGACAAACAGCAGCAATGGTTTTCCGTCCTTTTTTCGGAATGAAAAGTGTGGTACATGTGTCGAAAACGTATTTGCTAAAAATCTTGCCGTGATGGCATTCTTTGCTGTAAGAGGTGAAGAGAACGATTTCTTTGAAATATTCTTTCTTAATTTGGCTGAAAAATGTCACCAAAACCAATTAATGTGTGACACAAACATCTGAATAGAATTTGAGAAACTATGATGAATTCGTTTATTTTTTGACCAGCCAATGTGTAATCGTGCTTGAAGATAATCGCTCGGCTACCTACATGAAAAAATAATTCAGGTTTATTTTATTTTTACATTTATTATTGTAACCATCACTTTTTAGGTTCCCTTAGATAACGAGGTACAAGTTTCTATTATTGGTTAAGATGACGGCTTGCAACAAAGGAAGGTTTATCGGGGAATTCCTACTGTAAATCAATACACAGCTGAATACAATCCGACCCTTCGCAATCTATCGAGGATACTCAAGGAGTATTCGGTGACTACTCGGAATTCGAGTTACCCTTTGACCTTTCGAGGAATATGCCACCGATCGATTGGTATATTCGACTATTAGCGCACCTAGAGTTTTAAGCACAACGGTACAGTGTCGTCCTTCGCGACGGGAACGGTTTTGCGTGACGGGATTAGAACGGTCACGGGAAGGAGAATGGTACCACTATAGGGGCGTGCTTATCCACGGTTGGGATCTCCTTCTCGGTAAATATTGTCGCTTTACGCGGGCACACTGATTGATCCAATTCCCCTTTGCGTGGAGACGGTGCGGGCGTAAATACGCTTTCGATTCTGGTATTGACGAATGGGAGCGTCCAACCCGTGGTGTCCTCTCGCCATGCATCAGGCGGGGAGAGGTCAAAGGCCAGCACAGGTAGGTCTGGCACGTTCATCCGTTAACTCACTTGTATCACGCTGGGAATGGTCAGCGATGGTTCTCCGTTGCCCTTGCCTTGATAATCGGTGTCAGTAATGCAGTTTTCGGTGGCTACCATCTGCCCGCAGACGGAATCTGTCGAACGAGAGCAAGCCCTCAACATTGGACGAGTGAATGAATACATCTGCATAATGCCCTACAAGCTACCACTAGGGTGTGTGGCAAGGGTGAAAGAGCACCAGGCATGAATTTTAAATCAATTGAGATCTACGTTTTTACTTACCATCACGCATGCATGAAAAAATATTAGTTAGGGCATACACAACTTACATGCAACTGTCAGGAAAAATGCCATTACTTTGTGGAAAATGCATGACATACATTCACAAGATACGTGGATTATAAATGACAATAGCTATAGATGACAATGTTAGTACATATACATTAATGTAAATATTATTGAATCGTATGTTTTTTATATAAATGTTTTGATTGTTAACTAATTTTTTCTAGCGCTTGTATGAGTTAAAATGTTAAATCATGTAAAAGCTAGAAATTTCACTACATATTCTTACTCTGCTGCATCAAATTCTATGATACCTATTTTAATTTACCCTTGTAGATATCTTCGTTTTGACTTATTACTGTCCCTAATTTTGCGCAGAAAAAATGAATTTTTGAAACTCGATCCCTTAATATCTACCTATCTAATTCCATCTTCACTACCTATTCTGTTATGCGGCCCAGCCAAGAGAAAGTTAGGATTTTTCAAAAGAGTGTTAATTAAATGTGAGGAGAAGACTGAAAAATAACTTTTACTTTTGACTTGTTAAGCTCCAACTAGATTATGCAGCCAGTGTATGAGATCCAATTCAATTAGGTTTGATCACAAAAATAGGCAGTATACAGCGTAGAGTAGCTAGGTTTGTGAAAGGGCGTTACGATACGTTCAGAAGTGTATTAGACTTAATAGAAGAATTAGATTGGGAATCATTATCAGATCTAAGGTTAAAATGCCAATTAGATCGCTTGCAGAAATTAAAAAAATAATTGGTTCATTGAAGATGTTCGATAGGTTAGATACAGAAGTCTTTCATTTCTTCCGTTTTTTGTTTTCCTATCATTTTTCTCAGCACCACTAGAACTAGAAATCTCTGTGAAGGATCTATAGCATAGCCATGATTATTATATAAACGTAAGTATCATTCAACGAATACTTAGAAACGATGGGAGATCGCGTTGGTGTTGACGAGATCAATCTTAAATATCCAGATGGAGAGTAAATGAAAAGTAAATATTTGAAGAACTGAATAATTATGGACAATGAAAAGTGTAAATAGGCGATATATTTTTCATCTTTTGTCATCATCATCATTGGTCATTTATCCTCAGATTGGTTTGACGCAGCTCTCCATTGAGTTCTTCTATCGACTACTCTATTCATATTTACGTATTTCTTCTCTTTCAAATCCTTCATCTCTTGTTCCATATATCTCACACGAGGCCTTCCTTTGCCAATCTTCCCGTCCACTTGACGCCAATTATCTTCATCAGGCCATAACGTCTCATGATGTGACCGATTAGGTTGTCCCGTCTTCTTCTTAGGATGTGCTCTTGTTCATTTTTGCACCAGTGAAAAAACAGGTCTGAAGGAAGAGAGGGCTGTCTTTCCTCATCTGACTGAGTGTAAATAAATTTAGTTCAAGTCCTACTTATATGCTGTGAGTGTGAAGTTCAATGCACAGCCCGTCGGATGAGACGTAAAATGGTGGACCCCTTTGTGCCATTCGTGAAGAGAAAGCTGATGTGGACGACGGGTTTCCCTCCAACCTTCCTCCACTTCCTAATTCCCTACCACTACTCGCATACCAAGGCACTCACTCTTTATGGAGCAAGTGAACTTATTTTTCGGTCCCCGCCACCGATTCCAAGAACAGAAACAGGAACAAAACGAACGGGACATCGAAATTCGGCCGTGTTCATGAGGTCACTGCTTTGGAGCAACATTGTCAGCTGCCGGCTGCGCGGCTGGCGAAGGGTAAAGGGTCAAGGGTACATTTGAGACACCCATGACCCCAGCAGACGTGACCGAAGGAAGGAAGGCTGGTTATTGCGTAGCCCCTGGGCACTTCGTCAGCATTGCCGGCCGTGATCGAGTTACGTTATCACAGCTTTATTCGCGTGGTGATTGGAAACATAGTTGTTTGAAAATCCCCTGTATCACCAGATCAACTGGCCATGATATGTCATTTATGCCGTGCCTTTGATCAGAGAAGTGAAGAGTTTTAATTTATTTTTCATGGCTGGTTTTCTCTGTTCTAAATATCACGGAATATTTTGCGGTTATGTCACTAAGCTAAAATAAAAATGAATACACGAGTGCAAATTTTGTTTGATGTACGAGAAAGGGAAAATAATCCATGTAGAGAAATGAGTTATTTCATATGCAGAGGAAAAAGGCTTACGATAAAGTGTTCAATGTGAAGAGATCTAGTGATAATGGAGAGCTGCTTGACATAATAAATCTGCAAAGAGGCACGTAGCAATGTGTAAAAGTGGTATAAAATATGGAAATAGTTGAATAATTTCATACAAAATCCCAAAGACAGCCCTTACTCATTTCGTTTTCCTGATAGGTATAAAGGGATACATCCGATCAAAAGTCGAGCTAGGGTAAAAAATGAAGATGCTTTTACTAACTACCGATTTCCGATTGTCAAGGAAATAACAAGCGTATTTTGACCAATTTCATTGTTTTCACTGCCTGCCCTAGAATGTGCCCCACGGCCACGACCGTTGTTTTGAGCAATAGAGTCTTTGCAATTGACGTACCGATTTGTTCAGATGAGAGAAAAGGGATTGTGCGAGAATTCAACCAGAGAAAATCAAACGCCTACGCAGGTGCTGTAACTCTGTATTTGTCGAAACTGCGCCGATCACTTTATCTAGGTATGTTTCGGCATCTTTTTCCTCTGTGATTTCATTATGGCTTAAAAATACAAGAAGCTTTTTGACAAGCTTCCATTGATACAATACTACAAATCTGGGATACAATACTACAAATCTAAATGAAAAATCCTATCAGATTTTTCATTTAGAGAACTAATTTTATGGCATACTTGGTATTAGCAGATTGAAAGACTTGTACGGTGAAAAGGTGATTCTTTTGAACCACAGGATGTTTTGAATTTTGGGGCTCAAGGTAAATAATTACCGTAATAAGCCTGGAAAATAGCTAATTTTATGCAGGGAAAGAAGTGTTTGGGAATTCTATTAATAAGTAATAAATAGTGTTTGTATATTCTTAGAGATGCATGTCAAGACTATAATTTATCACTTTTCTTTGAATGAGCTTAGAAAAAAGCATAAATGGAAATGAAATGTGCGAAGCAGAAATTTTTAATTTATGAAGAATGTAGTATCGGTATAGTGATTGTTCGGTCGAAAATAAAATAAATATATTGAAAATAAATACCTACATATAGTGTACTCGGTATAGCTGTTATGGGATTGCTTTTGAATGTGCATAAAGTGCTGTAGGAAATGGGGTTGAAATTCGTATTGAGACCGGTAAGTTAGCGAATGGTAGCGGGGCGATCTTGTCCCTGAGGTGATCTTCCAGTTCCAAACAAATTGGGCAATGGCGTCTGAAACCAACATTTTCAGCGTTTCTCTCTCTCACGAGGTCCTGGCTCTGGGTTTATAATCGGTGCAGTTCGATCGATTTCATTTTCCTCACGTCTGCCCGACACGCGTATTTTTTCAGAGGCTCCCTAATGACATTGTCTCGTCTTCGGGGGCTTGAATGACAAGTGGTTTAGCCAGGAAGATCCTTGAATTTCGAATGGACTTAAGGAGTGTATCCAAATTGTGAGATGGATTAGTGTAGGAACGACTAGGAAGTAGGTCGAGGTATAGAACGAAAATCTTGCAGATGTTTATGGTGAATTGTTTCTCTGAAGGTGTGAAAAATGGATCAGAATCTCCTTCAAACTACCATACGATGGCTGTTGATATAGTTTGTAGGAAAAGAAAATGGAAACTATGAGTATTTGCGCCCTTAAGGCTACGAGTATTTGGGCAGTTAGAAAGAGGTTGGATATAGATAGGGAATAAATTATGGTGGCGCCGGCATAGGCAATTTTTTAAATAAATTTTTCACGAGGTACAAAGCTTTATATCTTGTAATATAGTTATAAAACGGATCAAAAGCCTGGACACTAAGAGCAAGAGACTTTAAACGGATTGAAACATCAGAAGAAAAAAATCTCTTTGATCTGTGATAGGCTGTTCATGACTAGACCACATAAAAATGAAGATATAAGGCAAGAATTTGAAGTACAACCAGTAACAGAAGTAGCAATAAATTACAAAGAAAAATGGAAAGAACATGTTTAGCGCATACCTATAGAAAGAATTCCCAGAAAGGTCTTAGATCATAAGCCTTTAGGAAGAAGTGTTGGGAGAGCGAGATTACGATGGTGAAGCCGGAACAGGCAAATTGTCTAAACCTGGAAAGCCAGAAGAAGAATATAATTAAATGTAAACTGGAACCGGTACATCAATGAGGACTCGGCTTCTTTTGGGGTTAGAACCTGAGCCTTCGAGATGGGAGGCCAGTACTGTAGTCATAAAGGTAGGCTTTCCCCCGTAGCACCTAAACTGGGGTATGTCTGCTTATGGCAGCTACTAAAAAGGTAATGGGTTATTTATCGTTTATGCTCATTTATCTGCCAACTGTCAAAAGTAAACTTTTACGGTTGTTTTCATATCGCGATTTACCCAATTGTGGAGGAGACAAGAATTTAATATTGCACAACCTGGATCCAAAAGCCAACCGTTTGTTTATTTGCATATGAAATCAATTGAAAAAACACCTTTGTAATGCACCCCATATCACGTCTTTCACTAGACAAACCGAAATAAGTTTTCAATCCGATACATATAATCGGGGTCGTGGGTCCCTTAACTATTCTTTCGAAGACCGTTTCAGTTTGGTATTGCCTTGATAGCCTTTCCCCCTAGCTTTCCTAAAATACCGGGGAAGGTTTTAACACCACTTACCGAGTCATGTTGTCAACAACTGCAATCAGCAACTGTGTCGTATGATGAACTTATTTCAATGAATTAAATAATTAAAAACCATTTATTAATCACGTTATTTGTAGCTATTTATCTTTTAATTTCATTTTTAAAGTGTGTGTTTAAACAAACAACTTTATCTAATTTATTTTAAATATACCTATCAATATTTGTGCATAGTGCATATTAGGTTATATTCTATCCCATACTACTTGCGTCCAGGTGGTTTTCAACGAATACTGTGCATATATATATTTGATAAAATACACGATAACTTTTGATGTGACATTTTTCAACTATTTTTTCCGATAGAATTGTACGATAAAATTACTATTCTTATTCACCCACATCATTTCATTGGTTTCAAAATCTGTACCTGTTATATTAACATTCTTAACAGCTTCTCATTTAAATACCAGCGAATTTTCACGCCTGCAACACGATTTGTGCGTGCACTTGATTTTCATGTGTCATGCTGTCTTTTACGTAGCTATCGGTCATCAAGAAGACGTTCCTGAACAGCTTGTGGCTGCAGAAACAGTACTGTCACAATCAGGGCCTTCTGGTTTGCAATTTGCGGGGGCTCATGTATCGCTACCTACAAACAACTCCAGCAATGACAGTGACTCACAAGGAGAGAGCGATGGTGCACCTTATTCACCTCGTCAATCTATGCTAGAAAAAATCAACCTGAGTTTATCCAAAATCGGTACATCACCAGTAAATAGAAAAAAATTGAGAAGTAGAAAATACTCTAAAGAAAAAAATCATAAAATTACTTCTCTTTATCGAGAGCAATCGGGATAGTATGGGGAAAAGCAAAAACTTCATTCGGCCCATAAGAATTAGTAGGGTTTGTTTGCTGAAGATAATTCCTACAGTGAAAAAATTTAAGTCCTGTCTACACTGCCTAAAAGCTTGAGTGTGGCAAAAATTCAAGAGAAATTTGGAGCAACTCAATATTTAGCTCGAAAAGTTAAAGAACAAATAACAATTGTTGTTAACATTTATAGTTTATAATATATTTTTATCTCATATAGTCACGACCTTGAGCAATTAGGAAATTTTTAGGCTTGCATCGCGTGTCTGCTGCATGTATTCTAAATGGGGGAGCCGACAGGCCGCGCGAGAGAAAATTGTAAATGTTTAAATATTTATAAAAAACGCATTTATGAATTGCCACTAAATTTTATTTTTGCAATAGTTAGGTGGGTATGTTTAGATTACGGAAAAAACGTTTCGGTCTATTCTGAGATGGAGTATTTGAGAAAAGTTTATTAACAATTTTTTAAACATTAGTAATTAACAACAAAAGGGCTTAGAAGAAAATAATTTTTTAGTTATATATTTGCATTCAATAAAGATGTAGCTTTAAAAAGAGCTATTAATAATTGCTGTATGACAATTACAAGCGGAGATATAAGTGATAATATGATTTAACCCTTTATGTGCTATGCACGCTTATATGCGTAAGTATGATTCGGTGCCCCTAATGCTATGCACGCTTATATGCGTAAATGTGTTTTGGTGCCCCTGCTGCTATGCACGCCTTTATGCGTAACGGAGTTTCCTCAGAAATGCTACGCACGCTTATAGTCGTAGAGACGTATGGTCACCGCGTGGCCTTTCCTATGCTCCCAAGGACATGAAGACGGCTTGTTCGGGGATTTCGAGACCCAGCTTAGCGCGAGCCTTTTTCGGCCGATTCCTCTCCGTGCGGTCAACTATTTGCAGTGTTTTTTCTCAAAAAATATTTGCTGTCTACCTTAGAAATCTAAAGTTAGAAATGAAATCTTCTTTTTTTGCTAATCACATGGAAATTTCAAATGAAATTCTAACGTTAATATCAACGGAGTTATAGAATGTCAATCGACAAAGGCATTAACGTACGCATTTGGAAAAACTTGTGGTTCAACATATAGAAGTAAACTAAATCCGTCAATATGTACGCTAGAACTTCGTTTAAAATTTATACACACCCAGATAAACACTAGGAATTCATTTAAAATATATAAAAGTCAATGCGAACATCAAATATTTGTTTACATAAAACATTGAAATTTCAGTCAGTTGACCGTGGACTGGAGCTATGGGGAGTCTTTTAATCCTTCTAGGGTCATGGACAGCGGCCGAGGAAAGAGGTCGGCGTCCCGCTGGGTTGGGTCCCAAAACGATAAGGGACCAAACCTCTGCCTTCGGTCAACGCGAGAGAACTTCGTTGAGGAGGGTGCAGAAAATTTTCTAGAGCCTCGTAACGAAGAAGAATTTCCCTCTACGAGGCTTCGGCGCGAAAGGGTTAACCCTTTGAGTGCCTGTTTGAGGGCCCTCTTCTTTCTCTTAAGTCCTCTTCCTTGGACTGATTACCACGGATTTTTCCGTAGTACCCTCCCCTGCCCTTATCTTTCTGAATACCTAGCGGCTCTTGGTATTTGGCTAGCGCAGTGTGCAAAAGTTTTCCTCAGTTTCAGTTGAAATTTTGAGAAGAGTGCGTCGCTAAGGAGGAACGAATACGGCGCTGCTGGACGCTTGGGTCTATTGGAACGCGTTTTCCTCTTTCGTGTATTTTAAAATGTGAGTACTTTTCAATATTTGTAAAGTAAGAGAAGTGGATTCATTTTTAATATTTTTATATAAATAAATATTTAATTTAATCATAGATTATTACTATAATATCTGCAGTTATATATTTTTAACATATTATTTTTCAGCTTCAAAATGGCTCCCAAGAGGAAAAGATCTACCTCCGAGTCATTTATTCTTGATGTTTTGGATCAAAGTGATAGCGATGATGATTATATGCCCTCATCTGAACCTGATTCTGATGAAGAGAATGTTTCTGATCCTGTTGCTTCAACGTCTTCTGCCATCATCAAGCGTACTCCAACATCCCGATCAAGATTTTCGTCAGCTTCATCCTCGGAGTCTTCCTCTGATGATGATTTGGATGCTGATACTGAAGCAACAAAGGAACCAGAAGAGCGGATCTGGAGAAATGTAAGGAGAAAACTTAAGCGACACGCATTTGTAGGTGGAGTGAGCGGCTGCATTGTGAACATTCCTGAGGTATCCAGTTTTCTAGATTATTTCCTCGTATTTTATCCTCCACAAATTATGGCCAAAATATCTGAAGAAACAAATAAATACTATGTTTCTCAAACTAAGATTGAGCAGAAGACTGCGAAGTCGAGAGTTCATAAATGTGTTGAGACATCTTCTGATGAGCTTTACATTTTGTTTGCTGTATGCATGTTGATGGCAAGGGTAAAAAAACTTGACGTCAATGAATATTGGTCCAGGGATAAATTATTGCTGACACCGATATTTTCTGAGATTATGTCCAGAGACCGCTTCTTCCTACTTTTCCGATTCATTCATTTTTCTGATAACAGTGATCCTCATGAGGGGGATAGGTTGGTAAAAATTCGCCCAATCATCAACCACTTAAGGAATGTTTTTAAAAAATCTTTTTCTCCAGGGGAAAATTTGTGCATTAACGAAAGTCTTATGCTCTTCAAGGGTCGCTTGTTTTTGAAACAGTTTATTCCCAGCAAAAGACATCGCTTTGGAATAAAAATATTTGTTATGTGCGACTGTGAGACAGGATATGTGCTAGATTTCATTGTCTACACTGGATCGACAACTGATACAGAGGACCACAAGCTTGGTAAGTCGGGAGATGTTGTTGCCACCCTGATCAGCCCTTACCTAAATAAAGGCCACACATTATTTGTGGACAATTGGTATACGAGTCCGGTGCTATTTTCTTGGCTCTATAACAGAGCAACAAATGCTTGTGGAACTGTAAGACGTACAAGAAAAGAGATGCCGAAAATGGAAGAAAAATTAAAGAAAGGTGAATTTACCTTCCAGACATCAAAAGATCTAATTTCTATTAAGTGGTGTGACAAAAGGGAGGTCTGGATGTTATCCACGCACCATGAGCCAGGCTTTGTGAAAACGGGTAAGATGGATAGAATAACAGGAGCTGAAGTGTTGAAGCCCAACATAGTTGTAGACTACAACAAGTCAATGGGGGCTGTGGATAGGAGTGATATGATGATTAGCTCCATTGAATGTATAAGAACATCGAGAAAGTGGTATAGAAAACTATTTTTTCATCTGTTGGACATTTCACTTCTCAACGCATATACGTTGTATAGAATTAACACGAAGAGGAAAATTCCACTGTCAAAGTTTCAACTCAGTGTTGTGAGAGAACTTCTTAAAAAATTTTGGAGGGAGAGGAAGAAGGCTGGAGGAGGGAGAAGATCATCTGAAGAAATGCCTTTCAGATTAACGGAAAGACATTTCATTGATGCAGTTCCTGAAGGAAAAAGGAAATGGTGTGTTGTGTGTAAAAAGAGTAATAAGAGACGAGAATCCAGGTATTGTTGCCCTGATTGTGATGTGGGGTTGTGTGTAACTCCCTGCTTTAAAAACTATCACACACACAAGACATTTTAACATTTGGATAAGCCTTACTTTTTTTGTATTTGTGCATCAGCATATTAAGAATTAAATGCATTATCAGTTTATCATTGTTATTATTTACAAATTACTTTTTCTTCCAGCTTAAAAATCAGGTGGAAATAAAATACGGTGTTATGCAACCCGCAACACGCGTAAAAGATGTAATCCGCAATAGTTCGTTAAAATAATAAGTTAATAATTTTTTAAAATAATATTTTGCAAAAAAACTACCTAACATAGAAATATATGCAAAAAAAGTATTCAGCAGTGGGTGAATATTTTCATGTTTATAATTCAGCATTGAGAGCATGTAAAACTGAGAAATAATGTAGCAAATAAAGGGTTAAGGCTCGGATTTTTGCTAAAAATGCGAAAAAATTAAAACATGCATAATTCGCTCAAAAAATTTTTTTTCACAAAACTGTTTGAGGGTATTCAGTTTGAGTTGATTTTATACCCGTATACCAATTTTTATCAAAATCTGACGCCCTAAGGGACAAACGTTTGTTGAATTGAGGTGGAATGACCCAGGTATCATTTTTAATACACATACTCCCCATTATCTCAAAAGGTTAATAATATTCAGCAGGTGGTTTATTAATTTCTGGCTTACATGCTAAGGTGGAAGCCGAATGAAGTCGAGCAGTTTTTGTTTTTTTTCAACTCACTCATGCCTTTTCTTTCCTCTGCAGACGCCCAAAATGTGACGCTAGCACCCTGGGCTGTAACGGCGTCGCGGACCCCCGTTGACGATGACCCTCTGTGGGCAAGCGGCGCTTCAACCACCGTCGGTAAGTCATTCTCGGAATACTTTCTAATTATTTCAAGTATTGAGTCACTTGTTAACGTTGATATTAGCATGGAAAAGGGATCAAGGGTAGTTTTATTCGCGAACCATGGATACCATTTAAATATGAAATACAAGTAAAAATTTCATGTTGTCGATTTCTTAATTATAATTTGTGAAAAGTGGTAGCGATCGCGCGCGCTAACTTCCAATCACGTCACCCTGAGAACCATCAGCTGAGTTGCGATTTTCTCCAATTTGAACATACACCGGAAACGTATGGCTGCATAGGAGACTTAGCTGCAGTGTTCAGACTTAACAAATCCATTTTTGGAACTTGTGAAAGTTTCTGGAAAAAAATAGCGTGATAATTTGCAGTCAGTTTAAATAGAACACAAATATGGTTCTACCACCAAATTGGTTATGTAAGAACTATCCTCACGCTTTCATATTTCCAGCAGTAAAAATCGAAGGTAAATACGACCTCGGAATCAATTTCAAAATAAAACTGCGAAGTAGTTTAATTTTACACACTCAAATATCCGATATATCAGCATGTGAATTTTAGGAGAGCATCTTCACCTTATTGCTTGTAACGGTATGAGAATACTCCGAATGAACTCAGACTTTTTTCAAGTGCAAGCTCAGAGCTCAAAATTTCCTAGCGTTACTCCGCTCAGGAAGTCTCTTGGTGACGGCATTATCTTCAGCATTTTGTAGTACTTCCTCGACCTCTCCTTAGATCTAAAAACATCAGAAGAATAGTAAAAAAAGATATTGTCCTCAAGAGATCCTGACGATTAGCAATTCCCGAAAGGCTTAAGGCTTACAAGGACGTTATTGGAATTAACGCGTTCGCTCTCAAGCATTTCAGTTAGCACATTACGTATAAACGCACATATGCGTTCCAAGCAGTGAAAGGGTGAATGCAATTGAAAAAGTATTTTAAACCCAAATATTTAAGGTGGGAATGATATGCACGGCAACAAGAATAAATACGGTAGTTATTTTCCGAGGGATTCCCTTTAAAATACCCTGCATAATTTCGAACTTTGCCATAACTTATTGCCGCGGAGATAGTTTTTAAATCTACTTATATTTTTTTCAAATTCACTCTAAGCCACTACCGATATATTTATTTATTTAGGAGAATGTGGTGGTGTCCTTATTTTCTTCCACTGCCGAATCGGTGACATTTATTTCCTAAACTACTGCCAAGGACTATAGATGGGTGGCATGAAAATATACCGAAGCATTGGAAAGCGATTTGTATTGAATCGAATTTCGATAGACACATTTTGAAATGTATGCCAGATTAGCGGTAGATATTTATTAAACTGTCATTGCGTCATAAATAGCGTATTAGCATCGTTGATGGCATTTGCTTGGTATTCGTCGATTCACATTTACCGATTTAACATAACTGAACGACTTCATTAGGATAAGTAATCAGTCATAAATTTCTGTCAACTCGTACTGAAGTTATTAGGCTAATAATGTTATAGATTTTCAGTTAATTGACCCGTAGAATGTTTTTTTGATGCGGGGCCTGAAAGAATGGTTTTATCTATTCTAATAATGTCGCAGACACTCAATAATTGTGCAACAGCTGAGCCACTGAAAACGGTGCATAAGAATTTTATATATTTATTCCTCGAAGGATACAGATACATATTACGTAACTTTTATCAAATCTGATACTTAATATGTTTAACGCTTACGATATACGCTTAAACAAGGGTAAAATATTCGATAGATCACATTATTAACTTTATGTTGGAACACAATTTTGATATTTTGCATTATTGATTGATCTTAGTGAATAGTGGCGCGAAGTGGAAGAATAGTGTTGAGTCGAAATAGAAGCTTGAAACATTTTTCCGTGTTGCTATCAACCAACTTCAGAATAAGCTTGCGAAATATAATAATCTCACATATATTATTTCAGTAACGTTTCAATAGAAAAGTAATATCAAAGTACTTATAATAACCCATAATTTGTTTTATTATAACTATGAAAGTAAATCAGTTACCAGTGTTTAGGAAATAACACTGATTATATCAGCTTTAAAAATACGCCAAGTGTAGCAATTTATTCTTAGTATTGCCCTGCCCGTTGGGTCCTTCAAAATTAGAATTACATTAAAAAAAAGATGAAAACCCTTATTTTTAATTTGAACTGAGCGCACGTCAAGTAGCTTTTAAATTGATATGCATGGTTAATTATAAAACTGAGGAAGACTCAAAATAGTAATGGAGAAAAACTCATCCGTTTCACAAATCATATTTATTATTAATCCTAGAGTTTTCGTAACATTTCCGAATGACGAATTCAATTTGCATGATATAATTCAAGATACATGCACCAACGTTGATGGCTAAAAGATGTGTCATTGAGTGGATATGTGGAATGTTAAACATCGTACACTGAGTGAAAATGTAAATTAATTTTTTTTCGAGGAAGGGCTTGCTTGCCTTTTTTGTTATAAAGCTGTATAAAGTGACAATAGAAGAATTTTAAGAGATGTTGACTTTTGGAATATATATTTGGAAGAGCTGTTGACCCCTATTAATTTCTCAGTATCATAATTATTATTATTTATCAGCACTGCTCTACTCAGGCAAAGCAGACTGATTATTTGTGCGAATGCTGTGTGATCGTAAATGACAATTAATGCACTGGAGTAATATAGTTGGTAACGTTGTCGTCGTGTGTCTGGAGCAGACATCTAGAGATCTTCTATAATCAGAGGATTTAACAATTAAATAAAGGGGTCACGCATTTGATCTTTGTTTATTTTGAGTTACTCGTGACCTAAAATATTTATCATAGATCTTATTCGCCTAAACTTGGCATCGATCTTTTTAACCCCGAATAATAAAGCACTATAGATGCTTTAACGGTCACTAAAGTGATTTAATTCCACAGAAACCCGATTCCATCTGTTTTCGAGTAGCCCTATTCTTTGCTGTGATTCTTTGTGTCTGCTAAATAGCTCATACGTTTTAGACAGAAGGACGCAAGTGGAAATGAAGAATTTGCATGGGATTGAAATTTGAAAATAGAATGACACCAGTACGACTTGGGTCTTGAAACTGTTAATAGATAGTTGAGAAAAGAATTCAGGTTGATGAATGCATATCATTCATTAGCAACTGATAATTTACCATTGGAGATCATTTGTAATTTTGAAAATGGTGAAGTCAAAGTTTGTATCTAATGGTCTTAGGCTTATTAAGATAATAATAGAATACTCAAAAAACTAGTTTAACCAAAGTTTTCCAGAAAAATGAGGAAAACAAAGTTTAAAGTAGAGATTTAGATTATTTGGCATGGATTAAATTTCATATGCAGGTGGTATTGTCAATTGTAGAGACGAGTGCTCACGAATCCTTGGAAGAATAATGATTTGGTTATATAGAAGCGCATCTCAGTTTTGGGACCACCAAAAAAATTACATTAAAGAAATGATAGAAATAAATTGTCAGCTTTTGAAATGTGGGCACGGAAAATTAAGGTAGAAATTATGACATTATGATTGTGATATCGATCGATTATGAGTGGGTATAAAGAAGAGTGTACATATATATTAATGGCGTATCGAAGTCAAATAGGAACTAAAAATATATTTCATATTCCACTCAGCCTATTTTTACTTAATAACAAAAGTAATAATAGTAATTAAATTCTCAGTCATCTCAGCAGATCCTATTTTCTTCGCGTCTTGCTGGATATTTGCCTTTATTTGGGATTCACGATAATTTGATGATGAGTAAATATTTTGAGCTTGGGCGAGTTTCTCCCATCCCAGAAAGATCAGTGCGGTTTTTGGATATACCTATGCGTATTTGACGGTATATAAGAGGCACCTTTTGTCAAAATTATCGCCCGTACTGGGGTAGGTTTTTTTATCGTGCGCGTTTTTTGTGTCCCCTACTGAAATAAGGGCGGGTCATATATGCCGGTGCATCTTACTTGCCATAAAATACAGTATTTGCTCTCGGCTCTCCAATTGAATAGCAATGACTTACTCATAATTTTCCAAGCACATGGACGAAGATGGAAATGCAAAGCGTGATATTTGAACCAAAAAATATTACTATAGTGCCCATAGAATGGCTTCGGAATCTAGTATTCGTTTAATGAATGGGAATTTTTAGTTTCAGTTTGAGAGCAACTGGAGGAATTTAATTAATTGAATTGCGAACTGCACTCGACTAGACGTCAAAGCTACAGCTGAACTTCTCTCTCCAGTATTTTGTCGAAAGTTGTAGACTACTCACCGACCTCCGAATATATAATGCTCACCTTCATTACCACTCATCTCCTCAGGCAATTTAAAAGTATATAGGTATACATTTTTCCTCAAACTTATAGTAGGCTATAACAAAACTTTCCTTTTAACATCTTCAATCATTTGTATACGCTATTGACCTCGTCTGCCCGAGGAACACCGCTATCCTATCGAGGATTTTCATGATTTACTCTTTTTCTTAAAGATTTGCTTCATGAAATTAACGCATGAAATAACGGAAACTGCTTGTGGCTGTACCTTTTGAAATAATTGCATGTTCAAAATAATGAATAACTTTCCGATTCTACTCAGCATTTATTAATTGCCCTACCGGTTTCTTCGCATTTAGTTTGATTATCAAGAGTACATTGACAAGAATTAACGAGATTGACATCGTATGAGATTGCATAACTACACCGAGGGGCGGGGAAAAAAGGGGTGATGGTGTGAGCTTAGGGCAAGTAAAATGGTGGGAGTTAAGGCTTAGAGTGGACGGAAAGGGGCAACGTTGAGTTTCGTGGAAGGGGTATTATGGATGAATTTGACGGTCAAGGTTATGAGAGGTTCTAAGGATAATCATGGTGTCAAATGTTATTTGAATCAAAACATTTAGTATCGGAAAGGTAGTTTAAAATAAAAGTATCAAGTGAACGCTATCGTTGAACACTTTAAAAAAATCTTGTTGGAAATGCAGATGTAAATATTTGTTATAAGCATATAAAATCTAATTATTATCCTTCAAAATAATACACTCGTGTTATATTCTACGTGAAATTGCAAAAATGCTGACGTTTCCTCTACAATACCGAAGACTTAATCATAGCTAAGTGGCAGAAGCCTCAGCATTTTTACAATTTGGACGCGGAATATAGCCCGAAAGTATTATCTTATGTTTATATGGTCCTATGAAAGTTTTAACCAGGTAATAATTGTTATTATTCACGGTCAGGCCCTTTTGGACTGCGAGAAGTTCAATTATACGAGCGTTTTGTCGTTTCTGCTTTTCTTTGTGCCCTTATCTTCTTCATTTCTCCCGTATGGTCTTTCTATCTTTCATCTGACAAAGCTGTTCCGGTCTGCTTTAGTTTTCCAGAATGGCCTGTATTCAATTCTCAACTCATTCTTCAATCTTTGACGAAACATATTACTATCATGAACGTAATACCGCATTATTCCGGCTTCTACCAGGTATAAAAAAATTCACTGCAGTGATATATCCCACTATCTCAATTTTAATTTTCCCTCTCTTTTGCCTTGAGGACGAATTATTGCTCGTTTACTCTTATAAAAGCGAGAAATGTTACCATTGCAATCCTCCTGGGTGTCGCGTTTCGCCGTGAAAGACATTTTAGTTTCCATCCACATCGCATCTGATACGTTTTCATATCACTTACATCTCCTTTATTTGTGGGCCTCAAAATGTGCAGTTCCTGCGAAGCAAAATCCAACGCACTCTCTTCATGATGCGATGGGGCTACTGGAATTTTCCATGGATCCCTGAATTATCCGCCATTATTTCCCTAATACGTCAACGGCACGCCGTCAACAACGAATGCAAACATTGACACATGTACCCGCCTTACGATATGATGATCGCGGCAACGCCATACGCAGGCAGGCAAACAAGCAAATGAAACGGGCACTTGAAATCAGTCATGTCGGGCGAGACCTCAGGAAATACGAATCAAACGCTCAAAAAGCACGCACGCACACTTAGTCAGGGACTGCACACAAACTACGTGGATAGAATTACGCAAACAATGGGCGAATACCGCGGGCCAACAAGAATTATAGAAACCCTTAGCAAATTTCATTGGTGTATTCACGGAAGTCTCTAGGAGTCATAATGGAGCCCTGACTCTCCCTCTCTCCATCCACATATAAAGTTTTACTTGGGCAAAGCATTTTTGGCGAGAAAAGCGATTTAACGATTATCAACAAATACTTCTCCATTTAGAAGAACGCTCAGAAAGAGCCCTTGTCTCTTTCTCTCCCTAGTGCAACGGATGCTTCAAAGTAGAAGCGGAACTGCTGAACGAATCCTTTGGGCTCCACCGTACTATTATGCCTTGAATACTCTTCACAGCTCTACTTCCACACTTCAATAGACCGACGTGTTTTAACGACGCTCGAGTTGAGATCAGAATTACCAGCATCAAAGATTTCACCCACAAACTTGCGAGCAAAACTTTCAAAATCACGCTAATGGGAACATGAAATGATTTGCGTACCGGGCCTGCCGCGGGATTGAGGGCTGAATGATGGGTTAAGAGTTCAGGAAGGAGACCTTCAGCGTGAGGGAGATGGCACATTTCGGGGAGGGATTCTTGCTTGTAGAGGGTGTCAATAGGTGCTTCAAATTCTGTTTGAAACTTTGCTAACTAATAAAGTCCACATAATTGAAAGCAAAGTGCACCTTCTCATTATTTTGGCTTTCATTATTACATTCCGATTCCATCCATTCAGGGTGATTTCCGCCCTTATTTTCAATGGTAGATTTAAAATAATTTAACGACCAGTTAGCTGAATTAATGAAAGTTTATAAATATGGTGCATAAACCAATCTACCGAAAGGTAGTATGCTATTAAATGAATCGAATACTTATCGCAATTTGCATACTTATACTTATCCAATATTCCCATACTTGTAATTATGATATTATATAATAAGTAATATATTCCCATACTTATACAATACTTATCGAAAACGCATTTGGTCTCGTAAAATATAAATGAAAATATGAAATATGTGCCACTTGAACAAATGATTCACCGCACTAAATAAAAAAAATAGCTGGGTATTGTTTCTGCTGATCCGGTGCGGACCGGATCCCACCACTGCTTACTTCATTGCATTACATACGATCATATTTAAAGCTTTATTTCTCTTTATGCAGGATAAAGTGTCGAAAGTGACAGTAAGTATCTCAAGTTAACTCATTCGTGAGACTGAAAAAAATTTTCTCTTTCGAAATCCGATGAGGACCTATGCAGCCATCTGTAACACTGAAATTTATAGGATATTTGGAATTTAGTAGCACCCGCTGGTACCTAGGAATGAAGCGAAGCGGCAAGTATTTTGTTACGTCATGGTGTCGTTAGCTTCGCTGTGGAAATTCAAAAGCGTACGAATTAAAAAAGGACCTCCTCAGATATCATACCGATGATTATTTCTGGAATATCATTCCGCATCGTGTATTTATATACCAGCATTAACCCAGTGCAACCACAAATAATTAAGGAACCAGGTGATTGAATGGCCAGCTTAGAATACAGGCCTCTTCGCGTTGAAGGCAGCTGGTATCTGACAGGGGGTAAGTAGGTATTGAGAGATTGAGCTTAGATTTGGGTGGCTTGAGGGGATAATCGGAAAACGTTTCACTGACGATGTGCATCAATTAAGAGAGAGGGGATCGGGGAGTGGTGGTGACTGGACTGGCTTCCCATCTCGAAAGCCCAGGTTCGAATATGGGATGAGGTAAAAATTCGAGATTTTTTAAATTTGTATAATGGTCCCCACTTTGGTGCTGTGAAGAGAGTCCTTCGTGGAGAGAACTCAGCCAGTCGGAAGGGTCGGAAAATGGAGGGAGTTTTGGCGCTTTTCACTAGGATGGACGTCAAATTTTTATCCATTCATCCTCATTTCCTATTTAATTTCTACCTTTTTCTAAGAACCCATCTACACTGGTCCAATACACACTCTACCAACTGGCACAAATGACCATAGCTGTTGGTTATCGGCCCGAATAATTAACTTACTCAAAGAGAATAAGACTAAACTAAAAGGAAATTTTGCATCTCATTAATTTTATCCATTAAAAGGTTTTTGGTGCCATAATGGAGGACGCCTTTCACTAAAGGTAATTTTGACAATAAACAGAATATATCAGCAAAGATATGAAGGAGTAGTGGAGAAAATCCCGGTGTAGTCATCAGTCTGCTGCTATTGAAAGGCCACATGGGTTCCAGTGTTTAACGTCCAATCTACGGACCTAGTACTTCGATGTAAGTCCGCTTCGCATCGTACTCAAGTCTTAAATCTGCCACTACCCTGATTCAAATCTGTAACCTTGGGATGAGAAGCCATTAAATTGGCCTGCAACACCAGTATGAAACTCTCTCTAAAAATAGCTTTTGAAACTAAAACGTATTTTTTTAAATTGTTGCCCCGTAACGAAGACGTAGGTAAGACTCCGGAAGCATTTTGCATCCAGCAGGAATTCTCGTTCATTGCTGATTAGCTAAGAGCGTTACGCTTAAATTTTTTTCTCTTCAAAGTTTACCATGGCATAAAAATCACGAGGCGTCCCTCTTTCCTGCGGAGCGAACGGGTCGTAGTCCCGGAGCATTGCGCGGATTGCGGCGAGCGAGAGCAAGAGGAGGGTGGAGGTGGTTTGTGAGTAAGAGTGCGCTTAGGGAGGTTGACATGAAAGTTTGCGTTCCGACGTAAAGCGAGCAAGAGTTTGACATCAACGAAACCGCCGCCCGCCCACTCCCTGCTACACAGTGCTCTCGCGGCCTCGGCTTTCGCTGGCAAAGCAAGCACGGGCGATTAACTGCGCCCTCTGGCGGGTGGGGAAAATCCTCTGGCCGCATTCGACTCGACGGAAACTTTCATCCGCGCAAACAGCGATCCCCCGACCGCGCATAAAAATTGCCTCATTTTGGCTCTCCCCCCCCTCAACCCTCGACTCTACTTGCGTCCCGCTTCGCGGAAGATGAAGCCCGCCTCAGCCGCCTCAGCCCTTCGATTGCGGCCATGCTCAGATGCGGGGGGCCATTTTGTAGTGCCGAATCGGGTCGCTCGGTGAGCAAATGGCTCCTTAGTGGGCACGTTCGACGAAGATTGTTCGCTCTCGCGGCACAGGGTATTGATACTAAACTGTAGCTACTTGCTAAGCACGGAACTCTCACGGATACAGTAAAAAGGCAATTGATGATTCATTTACCACTAGACGCCACATATTCTCACTTTAACAGTTAACATTACCTATAAAAAACGAAGTAACTTGGTTGGTTGGAATCAGGTTGGTTACTTAACGACTAGAAAACAGGCAGAAGAGATTGCAGTTTCGAATCCAGCCTTGGGCATGGTCATAGTTTTTGCCCTAAGTGTTAAGTTTATTGCTGGTGATTCTCCAACATGGCAAATTCAATGGTCGTTTAGCATTAGAACATTTCCTGCCTGAATCGCATTTCTTTTCATCAACCTTAAAATATACATTTTATTTTTATCCTAAACTTTCCTTTACTCAATGCCACAATCATGCTTGTAATTGTACACTGCGATGTGATCATAGCCATCGGGGACACCATATTCACCTACACACTCCTCCAATTTTCCGCTGGCAACTTTCTCTTCTCTCTCACTGCGCTCAGCACTGTATTATTCGTCCAGAATGGATTCCATTATACTTTTTACATCCTCCTACTTAATCCCCATATTTCTATGAAGCATGGACTCGGTTGATAAACTTTCCGAGGATTTTTTGACCTGCCTGCCGCGGATGCCAAGTTGGTAATTCGGCCAAGCTGCTCATAATTCTTGGTTTTGAGTCCTGCAAGTTTTCTGCGGAATAAATTTCGGCTGCATGGTGCCATAAAGTCTCAACTGTCTCGATACTGTAGCCATAATTGTATTTCTTCTCCTTTTGGCCTCCACAGTGGCTAGGGTTCCTCATCTAAGAATTTCAACGCTGTGGAGAAGTACAGGGGGCTATACCTATTTCAAAATAGCGATGTGTTAAAATTTGTGACATTAATTTTACACCTGTAAGGGTACATGTTGTTGGAGTATGCCAATTATGCTTGTAATTTTCCTAACCGCTTCAACCCTATGCTATTTTTCAATTCAGATCCACACGCTATCCCACTTATATTCATGCTAGCCAGAATATCCCTTTTTTTTCCTCCACCCTGTTCAAACAGCATTTTAACTTTAATAAGGGCCTTTAGCATCCCAACCTCCCTAATTACTTGTTATATTCACCTACACACTCCTCCAATTTTCCGCTGGCAACTTTCTCTTCTCTCTCACTGCGCTCAACGCTGTATTATTCGTCCTGAATAGATTCCATTATACTTTTTACATCCTCCTACTTACAATTTAAAATCTTCCAATTTATATCCCTAGAGTCCCTGGGTCCAAAGAAAATAACGCCCATTCGCCCTGTTTTATTTTTTCGTCTTTGCTCAACTACTTTAGGGGATTTTTCTACAGGTAAACGTACTGCTAGCAGACAATACGCACCATGCATTATTCCAGGAATTATTTTTGTTCAAATCAAGTTGGTTCAAAATGATAGTAAAAAGTTCTAGGTTCTAGTTCTAGTTCTGATAAATTCACAGATTTTTGTCGTCTTCCAGCATAAACTCATTATTTTAAATTTCCATTACCTATTTAATATTCATAGCTTTCAACCTCACTACATATGTATCTAGCGTAAAACACGATGGAAATTCTTTGCTTTATATGGGCAATCTAGTTTATTCATCTGCAATACTTGGCAAACCAAACCGATTCTACAACTTAAATTGTATTTCTTCCTGAAGCATACCTCTTTCAGTTTTTTTTCTTCTCATATACATATTATAGCTAGATATCTATTCCAAATCCTATAGCATCATAAAAAAATCTATCACAATATTTCAATCAAATTTTATTTTTGGAAAAAGGTGAAGTAAATATGGTGTACTCAGGGCCTGGATTGTACGGCGTTGCCAATTTGGCCATTGTCCTCGCTCCGTACTTACTCCATAAATCCACAGGAAAGAAGGACGCCTTGGTAGCTTAATTAGCACCTGGCCGGAGAGATCAGAGGGTTCCGGGCTCAAGTACCGGTCAAGGTGAATGTTTTTTCCCTCTGTAGGAATTCGGCATTTATGTCTTGATTAAATGAAATTTTGTGAAACACTCATAGTTACTTTCTCCCAATCACCAAGAGGCTACACAAAGTAGAGCTTGGAGCGATCAAAGTTTCGGTTTGTTCTCTTTTCACTTCCGTCAACTCATAGTATACTATAATTTTTTTTTAAATTTCCTTTCATCAGTTTCACGCACATAACATACATGATCTCTAAAATTTTCTCCTCCTGCAAAGAAACCCAACTCTTCTGTTCTACATACTATTTTCCCTTTTCTTGACGGTTATCGTCATAATTTTCCTTGATCATATTATCAACACCGTTAAGGCTATCTAAATTTATTGGCTATTCACCCTTATTTTATCTTCATCTCACAATCTAACATATCTAGATCCAGTCATTGCTTATGCTTGACATTTAATTTGAGAAGTAGGCCTATCATTTAAACATTAGGCTCCAAGAATTATTTTATCGACCTTCCTTTAGCTCCCATTGGCTCCAATGGCTCCCATTGGCCTGCAATGGACGTGAAAGCTCGGACGACAAAGCTCCATACGCGGCGGCTCCCGAAGGAGACAAATGCATACCAAGGGTAATTGGGGAAAATATATTGCACAGGGTGATCCCTAAGCTAAAGTTTTGTTACGCAACTTGTTTTGAAACAATTGAGGATTCAGATAGAAACACATTGCTGGCCTTAGAAGTAGAATAAAGAGAGCAGAGAGAAATAAGAAGAAGAAAAATGGGCAATAAGGTAAGTAGTATATTTAATAATGGCTTAATACGAGTTTCATGGACCCTAGCTACAATGTTATCCTCTCTGTCCGTGACTCCTTGCCACGTAAAATGTAGCAAACGTGAGAATGTTTTTCACAAACAAAATGCGTCGGCGAAAGGACAAAATCTTTAAGGCTCTTCCATTTCAGCCGTAATACTTAATTTTTAGGCATGTCAATTATCGAAACTTTTTCGACACACGTATCGTATCCACTCTTGCACCCAGAATAAATGCAATTATTCAGCATTTTCATGGATTATTCACGACACGTAATTGTAAGTTACAATAATTTTTCGTACCCAACGATAGTAGGAAAAAAATTCCACAAGCAACATGCTCAATTATCACAAAAACTAATCTAGAATAACTAGTCCTAGATTAACGTTGGTTTTGAGTGTATAATTCACCATGTTTATTTTGCACGAAGTATGGAATGCGATTGTTTAGGATTTCCTTATTTTCTATGTCAGATTCTTTATTAACAAGAAAAAATCCAGTGTCATAAGTGATTAAGGAATTTTATTCATTTTTATGTTTCCATCCTTAAGTCCATTCTCCATTTTTCAATCTTTTGCTCGAAAACGAAATATTCCTTGAATTTAGCTTCCATAAAAAATAGCCTTTTATTTGCTTTCCGTGGGATTTTGCTGAATTTAGGTAATAAATATGGCTGGGAACAAGTAATTTATTTAAAGCTATGCATCTCACGTCTTAGATATTTTCCCAGTCAGGTCACTGTCATTCCAAAGACAGGATGAGCCATGTTATCAACAGGGTGAAATGAAATTAATCACTTTGCTAATTTTCATTAGAGTATGAAAAAATTAGCCAATAGGAACAAACGCTTCATTGTCATCGTTCATTTATGTTCGGAGTGACTATTAAGTCAGAATCATCATGCGCATCATGAAGCCGTCTCCCCCCTTACATGAGATTTTGAGTTAACATTATCCAATTTGCACACCCCGCAATACTACCTTTGGTGTAAATTTTATAAGCAATCAGCAAGGGCGATAAATATGAAGGTGACTGTGTATGTCCACGTTTTCGACGTTCTACTCGTCCGGTCCGTTCCTTTGATATGCTGAGAGGTGCCAAAGGAAATTAATTTCTTCCGCTGCGTGCTTTCATGCTTATCCGAGTCGATGAAAACTCATACCGATAATAATGCGCGGCTGTCTGACTGACGTGGGCAATTAAACTCGCTAAAATGACGGCTGGACTGCCTCAGACAATATTTAACCTTGAAGAGAAGAAGGAAAGAAAATCGAGCTATGCTAAATGTGTTTGTTGCTGAGCATGATGCCACAGACAGGAGGTAGAGTTGGAGCGAGAGTTTTAGAACCTACGACCATCCCATCCCGAAGGTCCATATTCATACCCAGACAATGATAAAATTTTAAACTGCATATACTTGAGTACTGAGTGGAGAGTGCTTCATGTTCAGAACTGTGTCCACCAGATGCGACGTTAGACAGCTAACCCCTTGGCGCCCAACGTTAAGAGTTGACCAATTCCGACATCGTATTTCTTTCCATCCTTCTTTCAGTCCTTACTTTACTACCTTTTCCCGAATATCCGTAATGGCTCACATTATGTTTGATATCGGTGGCCTCCGCCAAAGGATACGGGAATACCTGACAAATATGGTTGATTGCACCGCTAAAAATATGGGGATTTGTGCAGATAGATATCATAAGGAATGGATGAATGATTTACAGAAACCAGATGTTATATTTCTCTGGCCAAAGTTAATGCGCCCCTAGGTAAGTGGAAGGTGGGATAGAGCCCGGGAGTCGATCCCCGTTACTCTTAAGCCACGGCGGATGCGCCTCCTATCTCCGTGGGAAACTCCGTAATTGTCTGAGACATGAAGCTTTTTTATTATCCTTTTTAATCGGAGGAGTGGAGCGGGGCCAAGTCAGTTAAAACCTCGCTTCTTTCTTATCCGCTCTCCAATCTGCCCCGCGGGAGGGTCATGGAGGGCAAAGGATGCGTGCTGCGCGTAGCTAACCATCTTGCTCCCCCTTAAAAGTGGCACCACTCTAGGACTTTGCACCCATTAACCGACGCCGGTTAATGGGTGCTTCGACGCCGGAAATGTATAATATTCATTATCGGTGTACAATGCTAATGTTGATTTGATGCAGTCATCCACTCAATTCTCCTATTGGCTGGCTTCTTCGCATTGACATAATTTTTCTCTTTCAAATCCTAAAGGTTTCCCATGCATCTCATCCGAGGCCTACCTTTTCCACTCATCCCAGTTTTTTGTCCCTCAACAATTGTCTTCTTCAGGCCATCGTATATTTAGATGTAGTTATGAAGTGGCCCAGTCTTCTTTTTAAAAATTTCAGCAGACTTCTCTTTTCTCCCACTTTTCTTAAGACTTCTTCGTTTGCTAGCCAGTCGATCCATTTTATTTTCATCATTCTTCGATGTCACGACATTTCGAGAGCTTATAGCCTTGATTTCCCTGCTACTTTTATTGTCCATGTTTCACTGCCAAGAAAAACATACTCCAAATTTATGTCGTTATGCTAATTTTTCTTACTTCCTCCCTTGCGTTTGCAGCAGTAAGCGCAATCGTCTTTTGGTAAAATGCCCTTTTCACCTGGGCTATTTTACTGAATATTTCTTTCTTACTCCGTCCACCATGAAGGCGGGTTACCAGATAACAATACTCTTTAACCTCCTCAAGATTTATCCTTCTGAATACCAGTACCTTAGTTTTCGTTTTATTGATTTTCAGTTGGTATGTGGCCATTGGACTTTCCATGTTTCCTAGAATATTCTTTAAATCTCTTTCTGTATCTGCCGTTACTGCCATTTCCTCTGCAAATGCAGCATGCTGCTTTACCTCCCGCTGGTATTCACTCCCAAACACTTTTCTTTGACTTTTGGGTGGCTCTTTCGATGTAGACATGGAAAATTACGGGGGACAGAGCGGGAGTGAAAAGATCGTATAGTCCAAATAGCAATTTGGATAAGCGTGTGTTAATTGTTTTTCAACTCTATGATTGCGGCTGCAGCTGTATGCTGCAGCTCTTAATGCTTCCCTAAGCATTGCTAGTTTCATTGAGGCCGTTAGGCACGGCCATTGAAATCGCGCATGTCCATGTAGCATCATGTCGAGCAATCGTCCGCGAAAGTACCTCCTGTACTGCGTTTCATATAAATATCTCCCCCGCAATTGTTAATTTTATTCTTCAGTAAAAAGATTCATATCGGGATCCTATAAAGTACTTGTCCCGGAATACTTCAATGGACAGCAAATTTTAAAGGTAGCTTGGAGAAGAGCATAAGAAACATTACAGGTATGAGGAAACTTTCTTCATTTGTAAGATAAGGGTATTACTAAATAATAGGTGGGCAAATAGATGCTAGATGGCTTGCAAGACATTCACCATGAAGCGTATTCATGGAATTATTGGAAATACACAGGCCTCAAAGAATGCGTAGGTATAGGATCTTTATTTTCACTTTCTTTTTCACTCATTTGCTATACACCCAGGAACGGTGTTTGGTCTTTTACTCCAAGGTATACGAGAAAGTAACTGGAGCTGTTAGCTTAAGTTTTCACCGAATAATCGCATTAATATACGTACATAGAGATAAGTTACTCCCCCAGCTGCTCGGCTTTTCTTAATATTCTACATTAATTCATATATGGGACCTAGTAAGCTAAATGTAGACCCGCTAAAAATTACACACATGCACATATGTATGAAATGTTAGTTAACATCCTCGAAACGTCTCCAACATGCATATGGTCTAACACTCTCTAATTTATCTGCCTTAGTTTTTAGCAGTTCTTTGCTATCAATACCGTGATATTTTTATGATTTTGATTATATCGGCTGTAGAGTATTTTAAATTAATTTTGGAGCAATAACTGTTGAAATGTGCTTGCAGGTATGGTTCTTTCCTCATTAAAAACTTACACTCGATGCCAAAAAATATTTATTAAAACGGAGCTAGCATGTTGAAATAAAACAGATTACACACTTCACTACAATAATCAACAGATGTAACTATGTCAACAATGGATGATAAATAAATAATATTAATAAATATTAGTAACAACAAATAATAAATGACAAATAATAAAATCTATTAATGACATCTAATAAATTAAGTAATTGATTTTTTTTCCAACAATAACATCAATACCTGAAGCTTAAATTATCATTAGGCCTACAGAATTTGGAGTTCCACTCTCAAGTTTCCCAAAATGGCCTCCGCTTTATGTCACTTCATTCCATAAATATCAACTAGGAAGTTAGACCATTCAGTTCAATACTGCTCTCCACGTTTTTTTCCTGCATTTTTCTGGAATTCCATTCGAGGTGAAGCCCCCATCTCTTTCTGCCAAATCCGTAGTTTTCGATGGCGTGGGCGCTGACTCACACCCTCTCCCTCCCCGACCTATACCAGCATTCTCCCGTATGGCAGCCTTCCTTCCGAAACGGATAGCATAACATCATTTGCCGTAACGAAGTTGGAAGAGCGCCTCGCTTGTTGCGTAAAAAAATTGCAGGCGAAAAATACTCTCCTCTCGTTACGGGAATGATTAATTTCCAGTCTCTGCGTCAATGAGGAATGACGGCGCATTACTTCGATACTGGATTCGATGTTGCCCCAAACTCTCGCAGCAGCGGCGCGGGATGGCGCCGGGAAAGAGATTCGACAAGGCTCGGAGACATCACCGGAGGGAATTAATCGACAAATGACTCGCGATAAAGGGAAATCATTTCGCGACGCTGAGGCGAAGAGGAGGGGGCGAGGGGTGAAGGTTGGTGGTTGGCCGGTGGCGGCGCGCCAATCGGGTGGGACTGGTGGGAGGCTGGGGCGATAATATCCCGAAAATGGGAGTGCAAATGCTCTCAGGAAAATTACTTTCGCCACAGTCTAATGGGTATCCAGTCATCTCACTCCTCTTTATTTTTATCCCCACTCTTCTCGGCAACGGGACAAAGCGGGAAGGGGCGACATAAAAGTGGCGAATGACAATTCCAGGAGCCAAAAAACTACTTGTATGTATATTCTTGAACTCATCCCTGAAAGATACTTAAGCTCCGGAATATAGATGAATCAATGTTGCTGTTACCTCAGATTCACTTCCTTTTATTTTCTCTGAAATCACGAACACAGAGGATTGTCATCAAGAACGAATATCCCACCACATGAGCTCTCAATGCATCGGTGCTTCTGTTCTCGAGTGGCATGAAAATGATTTTTTGCTATTAAGTATTGAAGTACTACATTAATTTTTCTCTGTTGTATGGTAGAAAGGTGAATATTTAGAGCCAATGACATTGTCTGAAAGGAAAATATGATCTAATTAGAGGAAGAGTTCTTTGGCTCCCCACCAGGCTGCAGTGCAGTTTGGCAACGAAGTTTTGAAGGATGATTCAGTCGTGGTCCTCAAGGTCCATCCTGAGGACAATGGCGGCCTTAGCAATGACGGACTTAGCCTTTAATGGAGCGAAACCATTCTGCGACCCGTTGGGAAACTCGAGATTTTTCCATTCAGTTCATTCGCTGGGATAACCTGAGGTGTAATCTAACGTTAGCTTACAGTTGAACTATCGCTTAAAAGCAGAAAACGGAAAACAGAATATAAGACAAATGTAGAGGGATAATGCGTTGGTGAGCTAAACGGAAACACGAGTGGGGATCCAGCTTCGGATTTGGATAAAATCTTCCAGAGAGTAATCATGCTGGATCTTCCTCAAAGGAAGAAAGGAAATTATTTGGATTTCCCTTGCTGTGGGATTTGTCTGCATCAGTTCACCCCATTTGACAAGGATGAGGGTTACTTTGATTTCCAAGCAAAATGTTTATTTAGAAGGTAAAATATACCTGAACTGACAGAAAAGAAACAAATGAATCGTTTTTTAATTTGTTTTTAATCACTTTCAAATTAATCAAGTCTCTTATGCTCACCTGGCACAATGAAGTCTTTTTCATTCGAAACAAGGAATTTTTGTTAACTCCTGATTAAAACTCTTTCTCGTGACACATCCATCAAGTTACGTTTCAGAGGTGAGGTTACCCAATTGCGTTATGTACTCCTTATCTGAAGGTTGTGGTTTATTGATATGGATACCTTAGATATGGATGTTTGATGTTGGCTAAAAGAAATAATTTTTGTTTCTTAATTGGATCAATGTGTGAAAGAAATTAAATATCATCGTCATAAATGTAGCTAAATGGGAAGTATAGTTACTATTTAGTGTTTTACGGTGGTTTCCGACTGCTCAAGTGATATACTAAATCCATCATCAATCCCAAGTTCTACACCTCCCAATCAGCAGATTAAAGCATATGGAGATGTACGAGACGCTAGCTTTAGCATTTTGAGAGCATATCCTTGAACCGCACTTTTCCTCTCTGACACTCATACAATGATTACGGTCTGCAACAGTGTTGACACCACGCATCTTATTAAAAGAAAAGCAAGACCTCGAGGTAAGGTGAAGTAACTCATGAGTATTCTCAAACATTCTAGAATATTTATAAATTACGTATAAGCCATTAACGTCATTATTTGCGTGAAATGTAATTGAACACTTCGTGTGTCCCAACACATGTACACGGAGGAATAGGTGCCGTATGGTGCTACCAATTGGGTCTTTTAGAAAGAAAAAGAGGCTTGGGAGATGAGGTTGTGAGAAACACTGAAGAAGGTCAGAAAAGGACAAATGAGGAAAGATGAAAAAGACAATAGAGGATGGGAAATTGGCCGGAGAAAACCAAAGGTGACAACAATAATTCTTGGTGGAGACGTTATAAGGATAGTGAAATATGAAACAAACAGAAAGGGGAAAATTTGGAGAAGCACGAAGAGAAGAGAAATGAATAGGTGTTACGGCTGTAATCAACACTATCCGGAAAAACGAAGCTGTTAAAAGTGATTTGATAAATGAAGCGTGGATTTTCCACGAAGAAAGATTCGACCAAAATGAAAGGTTAGGCAGTAAAATGTAAGGTTGGATAGTAGAAGCAATCAGAGACTATCTACAAGTCTACCACGTCGTTAAAAATCATATCATGTCGTCAAGTACCTTGCGATAAAAAAATATTTTCGTGCAATTGGAGTCAAGTTCCTATAGTGAAAATATACCCTCTGGAAGCATTTGTCAATTCCCTCTCTCCCAATGCGAAAATCTTGGTGTTGATGTCAATCACAATGCCACCGAGAGGGATACGTCAATATTAATTTTATGGCCGCGCGACACGGCGTTAAACTGTGATTAAATATCATTCGGCAGCGGTGGAGAAACATTTCCCACTCATCTTGTGTGGTGCGCTCGATTAGAGAGTAGCTGACACAAGCGATATGAAGCGAGGAGTGCGACAGAATTAGCCACGCCGCAGTTAATAACTCCCTTTTTATCTGGACAGAGACCTTGATAAATGGCAAAGCGGTACACATTCATCACGGGCTCACTGTAGCTTGAAGGTTAAGGGTATCTGAGTGAAAAAGGTACCAGAAGCACCCATATTCTTTGACGAGAGCAAGTTTTGTTGCGGGCCACAAGCAAACTTTTTCGGGCCGTTTTTCCCTTCTCGCGTCCTTAATGTGACTTTGTTTTTCGGTGCTTACTTTTTAATGACTAATTAATGGATCTTGTCCTTTTCGAGTTTCTTAGTGAGTTCTTGCGGCGTACTCATACTTTAGATTATTTTTATGAGAGGGAATTCGTGTCCTCAATTTATTCACGGCGCGTATCTGCTACACCTCTAAGAGTTTTTTCGCGCATGAAAGTATTCTAGACCACAAAAACTTGTAGTGAAACCTTTTATTGAGGCATCAATCTTATTAACATGCAAACATAAAATTCATCAAACAAGTTCAAGTAATGGTGTTTTCGATTAATATTCAACCGAAATTTGAATGCTGTGTTTCTCACGAGGCCTTAGTCGCACCTCCTTTCCAATGAACCAGGTCGATTGAACACAATGGATATTAGCCAAAATATGATCCATTAGCTCCGAGGACTTCATCGGTCAGAAATAGAACCTCCGAATGCAAGCAGTTATCAGTAAATTTCAAGTGTAAGTTAGATCAGATTCAATGCTGATAATCATAGTCAATATTATTGGATTGAGCTGATTAACTGGCCGACAAGCCATTTGGGGAATATTAGTTTTATTCCTACGCTACTAATATATCATGATTAAATCGCATCTCATCGTCAAAAGATAGTCCCAGTCAGCTATTCTCTACTTGCATATCAATTTAAGTGGAGAAAAGCTGTCATATTTGTAAACAACACTAACAGTTCGGAAGCTAAAATAATGATCTACTTGTATATTCATGAAATCACAAACCGGTGTGAAAACTTGGGGTTCATAACCAGTTATAGATCTGATATTTTTGTCGAGTATATTACCGTTCTTTTATTTTCTCTTCTGAAGGAAACATGATCAAAATCGTATTTTACACTCTTAGGTATGTGAATGATAGGAAAACTATCAAAGTGTCAAGTTTTAAAACTGTTCATTGATGACATGGCTGGAATTCAGATTTAATGTTGATTAATTAATGATTTAATTAATTTAATGATAATAGCTTCAATTTGGATTCTAATTGTGGTTGAAAAAATTTCTTAGCTATATCCGAAGTAAAATGTGTGGCATTTTATATATTTTCTGACATTGTACATTATTGAAATACATAAGAGAAAATTCCAAGAAGTTGTTCATTTTATTGCTATAAATTAGGAAATTATTTTCTCTTGGTTTGTAATTTAAACTAAAGCCTTCTTAAACCTTAATGTCTAAGAACTCGATTTTCTTCGCTAGAGTCTGTAAGCAACTCTCGCTTATAATATTTGGTTTTATCAGCTGAGCAATCCAAAGTGAAACTGATGGAATTAGCCCCTCGGCGCAATTCTGAAAAAGAAAAAAAGTTATTTTTGTGAACGCTAAATTGCAATTTATAATTGCATTTCTCGGGATGCTGTTATAATTCGCATATTTTATAAACTCAGCTGTAGCTACTTACATTGCGTAGTGCTTGAGAAATGTAATAAAAAAGTTATCTATTTCTTGAATGAAATTAGAATGGAAATGAGGTGTTTCCAGAAAAATCATTTTAACTAAAAAGTAAAAGTCATTGCCAGTAAACATAGTTTTATTTCGGATAGAAAAAAAAACATTTCATCTGTGTGGCATGATTACTCGTGGAAAAAGTTTGGAAACTTAAGGATGCGCATAAATTTAGATTATCGTCTTAAGAGGCGCATATTTATTCAGGCAATCTGCCAATAATTCAGTTATTTTGAGCAAAATTAAGGACTGAGTAAAAATCATGTGGAAATAAAAAAATGAATGCATCGTATCTGAGAAATACTGTTTCTTTCGTCACTGTACTGGTCTGAAGGCACTGATTTTTTTGGCTCTTGCGTATGCTCAAGTCTCTGAAAGATCGTCGGCGGATGCGGTTCACCCACCGGGACCCTGGCTGCCCTCCAAGGGCCAGCAAGGACAAGGGGCGGTGCTCTCGGCCGCCACGGGCAGAGAATGCTTCGGGGAAAAGACAGGAAGATTAAAGGGGAAAGCGGCCGTGAGAGTAGGACAAGGGCTTTTTCTGCTCCTCCCCGGGGATCGAATTCACCCTTTATGAGCAAGTCTACCCTTTCTCGGATCTCTCCGGTACCCAGCCGTTCCCCTGGTCGTTGGGCAGGATCATCATTAATGCTTCCATGGCCACCCCGCACTTAAAGATCCCTTGACTCGGATGAGGGGCGTAAGGATGTGTTTGAAGGGGTAAGAAGAGGTGAGTGAAACCCTGCGTTAGCATTAACCTTCCATTGAGGAAATACTGAAGAGTGTCCACGGTTTTATACCCATCCATCTGGTGTACGGATAAATGAACTTGGCGTGCTCTCTTGACGGTATTAAAGCTGAAACTCCTACAAAATAAATGATTGGAATTGAACCAACGTCCTGATAGTGAGAAGAGAGGACTCTTTCCTCCGATTTCCTGTATTCATCTTCAAGTACTTCTCATGGGAATAGGTTTTATCCTATTCTACGCTTAAAAGCGCTACATTTCGGAAGGAGAGAATAAGGAAAGGATGTGGATATAAATACGGGGTATCAGCTTGTTCAGCACAAAAAGCGCCGGGAGTTATAGTTTCCGTATCCGCCGCCGGATAAGAATACTGTTAAAGGAATTTTAAATGCTCTCCATATGTCATTCTTGCGGGTAATGCAGTAAAATGCGTGGTGGGATTCAAACTTGGCCCTAACGGTGGGAAGTATTGTCTCTGGACAACTGGTATAATTGTCAAAAAAATGTTAAACAACGCACCCAATGGATAGGATCATGGATCCTTCTTTCACGTTGCCGCTATTACTTATCTATACTTATGCATAATATCTTTTCTCACCTTAATGTATTTTAACGCTCTTTCACCGGAGTATACAAATATGAATATGTGTTATGGTGTTCGTGGTACCAGTTATGGTGGCAGTGGTACTCAAGAGCACTGGCCTCCCATCCGAGGAGGCCGAGAGGTCCGAGTTCGAATTCTGGACTTAGCTGTTTTTCAAATGACCTTCCGGTCTATGTTAGAGCATGGTATCAATAGTTCCTCCAATGCAGTTGTCATTCCGACAGATCGTACGAAAACGGTGGACCGTTTTGTACTTCCCGGTATTAGTCTGATGCTAAAGATCAGGCTAATACCGAGCTTTAGCATCAGGCTAATACCGAGCTTTAGCATCAGGCTAATACCGAGCTTGTATCTCTCTTCAAACTTACTTCTTAGTATTTGCATGAATTTTTAAACGGTTCGACTGTGTATATTACATGTAATCGTGTAACTAAACTTAATATTGATATTTATCGTAAGACAAATATAGCATCAAAGTCCAAGACGGGATTAAAACCGTGAACTTATGGGCTGTTATTCCAGGGTTTTAGGCTGACTACCCTTACATGCTTCTACTTCTATGCTCGGAAATATTACCTGACAGAATATTCTTCCATCCTTGACGTGACAAATGACCTAGGTTACGGTTGTCTACCATAGTAAAATTATGGTATGAAGCACCATATTAATTTTAGAGGGCTGACTCTGGTAGTTAGGCCTACAACACGCATATCGAGCAACCCAAAGGTGTAGGTTTAGAATCTTATAAGGAGAATGAGCGTTGTGTTTATAATTAGGTTTGAGTTTAGATTTGATGGTGAAATATAAAATAATCAATCGGAGATAATAAAAGGGCATTTTCAACTAGTACTTGAAGAATTATGATTTCACTCCCCGTGGCTCTATGGAGAAATGACGATCACGCTAGAGTGTGCATTACAAAGAACCCTGATCTAAACCTGGGGGGATGTGGATCCTCGTTTCACATTTACACTATCGCTATCAATTACCCAAATCCCCTTAAATATAAACTGCTCCCAATTACCTTTCTTTAGAAGAACCCGTTAATGTAATTAAAAGGATTTGAAGTATCCAAGCAAAATTTGAAGGAGGTCACTCATAAATTCACTCTTCCGAAAGAAATAAGGAAAATAAAAGGATTTTCCGAGCAATCGCGTAACAAAAATCATGATATAGCCCAGGTGTAGAGAGCCTTGTTCAGTTGGAGGGCCAAAAATTTATCTCAGCTATATCTGCGTTTTTTGTCCTATGACTTTAGAGACAAATATATGCATGTGCTTTATTTAGTACTTTTTCAGTTTTATTGATGCTGCTAATGTGTATTCCCATGATATCAAAACAACGGTATAAAAGAATAGAGCTTACTCATATCTGACTTCACTGTCTCGTGCACCGAAAGGCACTTGGCGCCTTAGCGCACTGGCTACCTGCCGCAAGCGGAAACATTGCAAAAGGTCGCAGGTTTCCCAGTCCCGCTCTGACCCCAGGGCACCACAGATTCGCGTGACTTCGTGGAGTTCGTCTGCGGCGACGGACGGCCGCTCCCTTTCCTGCTGCACGTGTCTTAGGGGAGGCTGCGAAGGGCCCAACTAGTATAATGGGGAGGAGGGAAGACGCCCGGCCCCCTCCTAAGTATAAGGTGGCGGCGAGGTGGGATGCTGGACGGAGGAGCCCGTCCGGAAATGGGAATCGATGTCTCGGGGCAGCGGAAGCGACTCTACTCGGGGGGAAAGCGGAATCATTGGCCGTGTTCCAATCCCAAGGGCGTGCACTACGCTCTTGCACCCTTATGCTCTTTCTTGCACTTTCACCCTTTTCTGCACTTACTTGCTCTATTCCGACATTAGCGCCATGGACACTTTGTGGCAGTGGTGTTTACTGCAAAAAAGTTGACGAGCATGTATCGTGTAGTTTCGGACACAGATAATCTGTGGTTTCGGACACAGATGTGTATATCCAAGAACACTGTATATAGTGTTCTTGTGTATGTCTGTGGTTTCGGAAGAGATTTCGTAAGCACAATCGAGATATGAAAGTAAACGACTTTTCTGTGCTGTTTATGCATGCAATAATAAACCCTATTTTTGAGGCGTTGTTCATGGTGTTTGGTAATCTTATGGTATTCTTCGTATCCTTTGATACGAAGTCGCAACGGTGTTAAGATTATGTCAACAAATGTTGGTGCCCAAAATAATAAACAGGCGCAATTCACAACGCATATTATTACTTAACAAGGCATTGATTGAAATATCCAAGAACAGCTTAACATGCTGTGTATTTCTCATTAAACAAATTTGATCAATGTAGGATCCATTGCGAATATATCAATACTGTCCAGTTATGAAATCCGGAGAAATTTACATAAATGATTGTATGCATGAAATTTGAATAATAACAAAGTAAATAAAGATTTACATTCATTGAAAATTACGAGCATGATTAGCTGTACCCTATAGTACAGAGCATTAGTATAAACAGTACGTACCTACCTGTGAGTAATATTGAATTTGATGCCTGGATATGGACTTTTTACATCAAATACTCTGTTTTCTCTTCTTTCGTATTGCCAATTACTAATCCATGGACATACAATTGTATGGCTAGTTAACTTTCAATTCTTAAGATGGTCCGGCATTCATTTACCAATGAGTAAGAAGAACCTAATAATTATTTCAGCATGTAAAACACCTAAGTTCCACTTCGCTGCCGTAGTCCTCACACCATAGAAAGTAATAAATACTCTTTCATTTAGTGAGCACCATTTCTGCCGTACGTTAACGTCATTTTACACTAAAATACTTCTTAAATACATTACAAATTACTATTCATAACTTCCTTCGCCTTAGAAAGTTTATCTGCAACCATGTCGTTTACTTTCATTAGAACTATTCTATTTCGTTAAAAATTTACTCGTGTTCCCGAAATATATGAAGTTCACATGGCATACAAACGTCAAATAATAATAGTTTGCATAATAGAAATCCGTTTCCTCATCCATTCTTAACAATTTTGTCACCTGAATCTCCTCTGTTATTATCGTAGTGCGCAAAAGGGAGCATGGACATACCCTTACGTGCACTAGGCCCTGGCGCTCTTCTTGATGCGCTCTGAAACGGATTGGAACCGCACTACGTGACGTCAGATCCGAAAGTTGACAATCGAAAAGAGCGGGTAAGAGTTTGAAGGGTGCATAATGACGAATTGGAACACGGCCATTGTCTCGAGTCGAACGCCGAGAAATCCGGCGAGGTGCCGCGGGTGTCGCTGGGACGCCGCGCTTTCACTTCTGCACGCTCACGTCTAGAGAACTCTCTAAGTAACACACTCGTTACCTTAATTATTCAGGGTATCGGAAATCGTAAAGCTAAATTTTCAGTTGGCAGATGGACACCATTATCGGTCAACAATCCTAAGATTGGTTTGACGCTGCCCTCCACTCGATTCTTCTATCGCCCAATCGCATCATTAACAACTTGTTCCATATATTTCATACGAGGCCTTCCTTTTCCATTCTTCCCGTTCACTTTTCCTCGAAAATTGTCTTCATCAGGCCATCGTGTCTTAAGAGATGGCCGATTAAGTTGTCCCGTCTTCTTTTTAGATTTTTTAGTAAACTCATCTTTTCTCCCACTCTTTTTAGGACTTCTTCGTTTGCCTTTCAGTCGAGCCATTTAATCTTCACCATTCTTTTGTTGCACCGCATTTCTAATGATTTCACCTTTTTCTTCTCCACTCTAGTCATCGTTCATGCCTCACTGCCGTAGAGAAGCATTCGCCAGATGTACATACATTCTGATGAATAGTTTACTTACGTCTACGACTCTCCGTAATGTATTCATAGTATTAAAATGAATTAAAACTTTGTGAATGCCACGTTGTATGAAAACACTCATCACGGGTTTCTACTGTCAAGCTGTCATCAGGTATCTAAAACTCAGATATTGTACAGCATTTTATATATGGTGTGAAGACTCGCCTACACTATATGAACAAGCGGTTCAAATTCTGAGTTTTACATGCATGGTGAGAAAATGACAACCGAAACCAGTGGTGAGTGTTTTAAATACCGTGGGAGTCAAAAACTTTTCTTATATTAACCAGCGTATCGGGTTAGTTTAATTGCCAGAGTACCGCCTCCTTATCCCGAGGGTCTGGTTGAAAAACCCAGCTGTGGTGGATATTGTTGTACTTGTCTCAACTTGAGTGTAGCGCACTTAATGGGTAGGTGTGGTAGCTACAATAGTGGCTTCTCGTGTTGAGTTTCTCACCACCCTTCCCCCGTTTCCTGAAAAATTCCTACCTTTACATAATTATCCACTTTCCGACCTCAGCTGTTGGTCACCCTATCGAGTAACTAACTTGCAAGCTGAAGGGAATGCACTTCAAGTTCAGTACTCCGTCCGTCGGAAGCGACGTAAAATCATGGGCATCTTGGCACCTTTCGTTAAAAGTAGCCCATGCATAACCTAAGCGGATTTTAAATACTCCATCACTTTATACCAAGCACCAAATAATATAATATTTGTCCAGAACCCATCAAGAATATGTTGATAGTGTATGGCGCCCAGATAAATTATATTTGATCACGGAATTGTCAATTGTACAATAATTAGTGCAAGGTTTGTTAAAACGTGTAATGATACGTTTAACATTTTTTCTAATTAATTACAAAAATTGAGTTGAGAACCCTATCAGATATTAGGTTGATCTCAAGGCTGAAAGTACTGTAGAAATGTAAGGCAAGTTACTCTCCTGAAGGAGTTAAAAATGCATTTTAAATTAGACGAAGGCCACATTACAATCTAACGCATTCCCGTGCTTTCCCCTTGAGTTGTCCGCAATTCAATAATGGTCTGAGATGCACAAGTGATCACCCTAATTTCAGATGCAATTCCCATGTCCGAGGATGTTACCTACTAGTGGATTATTGAACTGGTCGATATGATTGCAATAATTACTATTATGATCACCGTGGTGGACATAATGTTTCCGCGGTGCCTCAGTAGACCATTCCATTTACTCTCGGCCATTAATAGGACTGCCTGCCAGTGTATGGGATCTAGATGAAGTAGGTTAGATACCGGAATAGGATAGTAGGGATCGGACCTGAATTACAAAAAGCAGCGTAGTTGGATTACCTGTTCACTGACCAATTTAGTGGACCGACAAGGAGTATAGTTGTTGAGCTATGCGGGATGTATGGGTAGTATAGGTTGTTTGCGCTTTTAAGGATACCAGGGTGATGAGATAAAACATCTTATAATTCTTTGCAACTTATTTTCATCGTAGAGTACTTGAATTGGATAAATGCAAGGTTATATCGGTAATAGATGAGAGATGTTTTTTTAGAGAAAGGAGGATAATTGAGAGAAAACCTGCGTCGATACAATTTTCCGGTCTTGTATTGCTAAGACATTACGGTTCAGCGTCCCATTTGATGGGGGGGGGGGGGTATTGAAATCTGCATGTGGCAATCAAGTATAGAATGGTATAATAATGAAAAATCTCTGTACAGTTGGAATTCGAACAAGGTCCCTCGGGGTGGAAAACTGATACATTAGCCACCACACCAATACGAACACCGTCTCTAAATTATCAGATCTTAGGATTTTCTCACCGAAGTACTGAGGTTGAAAACGCACCAGCGTAGCTACTCAAAGGTAAGTAGTTCGAGTACGGACATGGACGTTGTCTTCCGTAAAAACTAAGTATAGAATTGAGTCATGTTAGACAGAGTGAGTGCATAGAGGATAAATCCCCTTAAATCTCAAATATCTCACTTGAAGGCTCAATTTTCAGCAGAAATTTTGTATTAATTGCTTTTATCAATTGCTGTACACTGAGAAAGGTTGCTGAGCAAAGATAAAATAAGATTCATAGATAAAAAATGTGTTCACCCGAAGGTCGGTCTTTGATAGGTGAGGGTAGAGCTCACCCCGTACGCCATTGGCGTGTGAAATTAACACATTCAGGGTGGATGGGCCCGTTCCTTTTCCTAGGTCACCTGAGACTACGAAGTTCCGACATGCAGGAAACCGAGTCACGAGGATTTTATGTGTGTGGGTGTCCAGAATGGCTCTTGTCCGGGATTTGAACCTGGGAACCTCTGGTCGGCGGCTCAGCGCTTTACCCACTAGGCCAACACAACCCCTGTTTCATCCATTAATGGATAGAGAACCATGTGAATAATTTTTTCATTTATAATAAGAGTTCGTATCGGATATTAACGAAAATAATGAGGGATGATAAATTTGGATTAAAAACGTAAATTTTAGCCTTTTTCAAGTGCTTGCGTGGATTTTTTTAGCACAGAATGGGTGATTTTGATAATTTTCATGTATTTTCTTAGATAATTGGTATGTAACCTGTAAATATTTGCATAAGTTCTTTTTCATTGTTTTTCAGCTATATTATTCATTCGTTTATTATTCAGCCATTATGCAAGTTTGTAAGTAAAAGCAGAGTTTTATTCCTCTGTGTAGATATGTAGTACCTCTTACATGCAAACCTGTCTAGGTTCGCAAGGGAATTAAATTACAGAAGAGCTGAAGAGTAAAGGCTGGGCCGTAGTTACTAACAATACGAATGTTTACTTGACATTAATGCATTCGCTAAATGGAATTAGACCCTAATATGCACTCTAGCCGTGTCTCTCATGTTATTATGTAGATATAGTAACCTTCTGCTGGGAGTTCTGACAAAGTCGCGTGTGGGCGGGGAACGTCACTACCCGGCTAGGTATAAGGCGATTAGTTCATGATTTAAGTTAGTTTCAAGGTTTTGTCCAGAACTGTTACAAACGCGATTTATGCGTATGAAAATGTATCTCCCTTTCCTTTCCCCATAACGACCTCTCGCCTTCGAAAACATGGGGGTTTCGCTAATTACCGAGGCTAACTGAGGAAATTAACTGTTTCAGGCGCGACTTTATCTTTTAAAATGTGTATATTAAACCAAGGGCATAAATATCGTCCTTAACATTTTCTTATTTCGATGGAATCTGTAAGCTATCTTGTTGCTTCAAAAAGGTCAGGTATTAATTGTATTTCAAGTTTTATTCATCGATTTCAGATCGTTGATTGATGTTTTCTGTGAATTTAAAGGATTCCCTATCTTCATCGCCTGTAGAGAAATTGTGATAGTGCTCTGATTCACAAATTTTACGTGTACATTTACAACCGAATATTCCACTAAGGCTTTTTTTTAATACATGCTGCGGAGGGTGATATATGTAAATACGTAGTAAATAAATATTGAAATAGCACTGAAGCGTGTCTGGTATTAATTCTTACGAAACTTCCTTGCCAAAGTGCTTTTATCATAAAATTTTTGTAAGTTTCGAGAAAACCAAAATTCTATTATGCCCAATCACTGCTTAGAAATAAGTGTATTGATATCTATATTATTCTAGTGTTATTTAATTAGAAAGTTACTATATTGAAGATATCGTAGGGGAGAGAATAAGTTCTAATAATGTAGGCTAAGTTCTAAAGTCTAAATATCTTGTGGAGAGAGATGGGCAGCAAAGTACTGGAAAACTGGTCTTTAATAATCTACTTATGCGTGGTCATTGATCGCTTTTACAGGGAATATAATGAAATCAGAGAACTTTCTGCTTAATTTGTGGTGTATTCCATAATATAGTGCCCATGATTATTTTTAAAATGCGGAAATATGGTTTTTAATTTCAGATGTAATTTCGCTATTTCCCCTGGAATTGAAATGGAATATTTTTCAGCGAAATTTGCGAGGATCTGCATTCAAATGTCTATAAAACCTGAGAAACTTCCCTGGCTAAATTATCTCCCGTATGTCTTATCTTTTACGCGATGGGTAGTGCAGGGAATGCTATGGGCGTCCATACTCTTTATGTCAGTGTTCACTCGCTACTGGTCCTAGGGGTGGGGGAGGGTGTTTGAAACCTTCGGGATTATGTCGAATAGGTAACCAAGAAGTCATGAGGTTCAAACACGAATGGTTTGCAAATTTAGTGTGTCTGAATCGCTCGTTACAATAGCATTAATTGTTTTCAATTGAGTTTTTCTTTTGTGTTGTTTTTTTTTTGTGTGTTAAAATCAGCGATTTTAACATACAAAATTCACGACCCATTCGTGTATATCAGCAAATCCATGAATTATGCACCGATACAGCGACCGGATTTTGATAAAAAAAATCGAGCAGCACACCCTCCCAAGTTGATTCTTCCTTTAGTTTGGACCCTTAGGAAACACCTCAAGCCAATGAACCAAGAAAAACGCAATGTTAGAATAGTTTTTTCAGCCTTTTTTGTCCAAAAAAACGACCCTTGACCTTTATTTTGACCATTCAACTTGGAAAATGCACTATTTTTTAGGTCAATTTTTTTGGAACCTGATTTTTTATTGAGAACAAATTTTTCTACAAACTGAAAAGTACTAGAAAAGTGCATTAAATAGTTGTAATTAAAAGTTCTGCACTTTGAAAAAATCAATTCAGTGGTTAGATAACCAAGTTGGATACCGAAACAGGATGGGACCAGGCAAAGTCTTCATGATTTTTTTACTCGAGTTGTATGGGATCTAGACGAAAAATTCAAGGAACAAAGAGTGTTCAAAATTCTTCAAAGAGGACGCCAGATTTGTTCCGGAAATTTTGGTCATATTTTGGTCATTTTGAATTTGGCCATTTTTTTTAATTAGCACGCAACACTTCGGAAAGCTCGAAAAGACTTGTACAAGTGCGCGTGGTGATCTTGAAGAGGATTCAAACCAAAAACATGTCCGTAGGGGGCCCACTTTGGTCTGGAGTGGTCAAAAATGGCCATTTTCAACCCACAAAGGGGATCGCGAGAAAAATTCGGAAAAAATTGTGCCAGTTCCTGGGCTGGTCCCCTATAGGATCTAGACCAAAAGTTCTCGATCAGTATGTCCATTTTTGGTCACCAAGGAGTACAGAAAAGGGCATTTTTATGAAAACGAGAGGGCTTGAAGGAATTCAGCAAACAATCATACGATTACCGTAGATGATCTTCACTAGAATCGAGGCCGAAAATGAATGACGCGCGTATCCATTTCAGGTCAATGAGGGGCGGGAAATTGCCGTTTCCCACCCGCGCAGCCCAAAATGGCCATCCTTGGACGAATTTTTGGTTTCAATGGTCTTAAAGATCATCACGGGTACTTGTACAAGTCTTTTCGAGCTTTTCAAAGTGTTGTGTGCGCATTAAAAATGGAAAACAATTGCCAATTTCAAAATTACCAAAACGTGACCAAGATTTAAATCCACCCTGTAGTTCGTTTTTTGGACAAAAAAGGCTGAAAAAACTATTCTAACAGTGCGTTTTTCTTGGTTCATTGGCTTGAGGTGTTTCCTAAGGGTCCAAACTAAAGGAAGAATCAACTTGGGAGGGTGTGCTGCTCGATTTTTTAAAATCAAAATCCGGTCGCTGTATCGGTGCATAATTCATGGATTTGCTGATATACCACGTGAATCCTTGGTTACCTATTCGAGATAATCCCGACGGTTTCAAGCACAACCTCCCTGGTAGTTAACTTAATGGTGAGCTATAGCTTCCTCGATGACACCATTCTTACTACTGAACATCCAGTTTCTGACAAAATTTCAGGTCTTTTATACAAAGAGCTACCGGAGTAACCTGATATTAAAAAAAATATTGAATAGTACCCAAAATTAATATGCTTTACTCTAAGATCAGAAAAAAATACAATCCATATATTAAGAACAAAAATATTGGCTCACTGAGTTAATCGTGAAAAGAGTATTTTATTCGTTCTTTAATCATGCAATTAGTTTTTTCAATGATTGTTATATTATCATATACAGGGTTCCTATAAATGGCTTTAGCTCGGACGTAGTTTAAATTTTGGTTATTTGCCACAAAGGGAACTCCCACTTGCACTCTTTTAATCCGTCTTTTCAAGACTTTTTAAATGTTGCAGTTAAATTTAAGACCCAAATCGTAGCAAGTGACACAGTGGTGTATAGTTAAATAAGCCACGATGCAGATAACCTTAAGCCAAATTATATAAAAGCAATTAATAATTGGTAGGTTTCTTGGCAGATGTAGTTTTATGTAAGGGTTCTGCGGCGATTTTCGCCGGGAAATTTCGCTACACGACGTCACTAATGCCTGAAAGAGTGAATTTATCGGCTCACCCACTCATTAGCTGGTGCTACGGTTAAACTTCCTTAATTTTTTTCTTTCTTTTGCTTGTTTTACTTTCTCTCCCTTTCTTAAAATCCCTAATTCCGGTTCTTTTCCATGCACTCGTCCTTCAGACACTCTTAATTTTGTCAGAACGACAACACTGCATATTCTTAAGAGACATTTAGGTGTTTTTTTAGCATTTAATTCCGAGTTTCTTCTTATGCTCTCATTTATTATTTTCCACCTACGTTTCATTTTATCTTCCTCTTCAACGTCCATTTTTAATTCCTATATCATTTCATAGAGGCCCTGTTCCAACTGTATTTAGAACCGCGTTCTTGGTGGCAGTTTCTCTATAGCGTGTTCATTAAGTCTTATTAAATTCCGCAATTTTTTATTCCAATTTATTTACATTTTAAGTGCATTTTTAATGTCCTTAACACAGTTAGGGGGAAAGGTGGAACTACCCCTTACCTTGCGATGTATTCACCGAAAAAACTCGAGGACCTTCAAACTCCGGCCCGGTTTACGGTTTTTCAAGGGTGTACTAGTCCGTACTTGAGCACTGTCTAGAGCTCTCTTCAAATCTAATACGCCTTCTGTTGAGTTGAACGATATATCTTGGACTCCTTGTCACCTGAGAGGAAATATTATTACTAATTATTTTTTTGCATGATATGTAGCGCATGTTTGGTGAGAAATCTCCTCCTGCCACACACCTTTAATGTGGCTTGCAAGGTATTATGTAGATGTAGACGAAGGTAATACCGACACCGGGTGTTGATTCCTTTACCCTTCATTACCTTCTGTCCCTTTGAAAAATCCTACATGTATATAATTACCCACCTATTCTAAACAGTGCAAATGACTTCAGATATCAGTTGCTTACATGAAATAAAATCTCAGAAAAATTGAATCAGATTTTCGGAAACTAGCCTCCTAATTTAAGATACGAGAAGTGTAGTAATTACTTGGTACTCTTTGAGCGTTTCCATCATATTTAAGGGGAAAGTTGTGGATTCGAAATTTGCATGGAGCTGAATGCAAGTAACTATAAAATAAAAGTAACTGTCGTTATTATGAATTGTTATTTAATTACTTAAATACCTAACACCTACAAGTAGATGCATTATCTTGTCATTATCCAGCCTCCTTTTCTTCGCTCCCTTTCAGTGGAAGGGCAATGCATAGGTGTGGGTATACTCTGGTATGGGTATATAATGTAATTTCCCTGCTTAAAGGGAACGCATGCTTACTTCCTAATGGTACAATTGAATCTAACCTAAGAAATTTGCATTGCATTTCACGTTTGCTTCAATCCTTCGACTTCCTGTAGAGTGAGTGTATAATATATTTCGTATCCTCGGGCTTTCGTATCCTTTTGTATCCTGTATCGATATATGATTGCAACTTAAGTTGCACAAATACCGGATCAAATCAAGTCGCTATTCTGCACCTTCAATTTAAAAATATGTTGGCTAAGTCTTTTTAAAGTGCTGACCTAATGCAGCTCAGAAAAAATAAATATTCGCATTTGGCGTGATTGTGATGTTTTTCTGTTGTTGGACCAAACCCTGCTCTTCCTTCGTGATATCCAATAAGATTCATTCTAATGAAAAATTTACAGAACCATTGCTGGCATCAACAGTAAATTATTTGCTATTTGAAAAACAGCCTGAGGAAAAAAGGTAGCCAAAACATTTTGTAATGGTGAAAGAGAGCTAGCTTGTCTATATGGTATTTGTAAAAAGCCTTTGAGATAATTTATCCTGGGCTGTGATTTAGTCTAAAAACTGGATCAAAAAAAAGAACAGGGCAGTAGCTTGATTCCCGATCCGGAACACTTCTTTCCTCTGGCGATTTTCATAACCTAGCATGTCGTTCAGAGGATAAGAGGTATCCTCTGAACCTTACACCACATATGTTGATATCAGGGAAGTTGACGAAGTTCATTTTACCCATCAAGCTCATCAGGAACTGATTTTGTAGACAAAAACCCGACAACGTAAATATTCTGCTCTAAAAGAACTACATAAAGTGATCTGCTGTTTTTCTTCCCACACCACGGATGGGGTATTACATTTGAGGTGATTTACACTAGGCACTCAAACGCATATCAATACACTCCCGAAATCTGCAGTTTTTGGGATACTATTATGGAAACTCAGGATTTCAGAAAATAACCAACCCGCTACTCTAATCAGATATTCTCATAAGTAAATTGTCTATGCATGTGAGATTTTTTTTCTAACATTTCCTTTAAAAATTTAAATACAATTTTAGGCAGGCATGTCCCTTGGTTTCTTAGCTTTTAATTATCACAATGCATTTATTTTTCCCCTACATGCGCACTAGTAAGCCGCTCTCATTATTCATGTTCATTATCTTCATTAGTAAACCAAGACTATTCAGGAGGTGTGGAGTTTAGGTCATGCTGATTGAAACTTCATCACCTCTACGTACGCTTATTTCTACTCATTTCTGAATTTTACTTAGGGCTTTAAACATTGGGCTTTTTATGAGTTGTAATTTTCTGAATTCATTAGACCTCATGATAAATTGAGGAACATATTTCCAAATTGAAATTAAAAATCAAAACCCTAGAAGTAATCTGTGAGTGCAACGTGAAAGCCACGTTTTTATTACCCCAAGAAATTGAAAATCAAAATCTTATATGTGGTCTTTGAGCTGATGGGAAAGTTTACATTACCACAGAAAATTCATATCGATGGAGTTTCCCACCATTATACTGGTAAATAATAGACAACATAAACTATTATTACGTCCGATTGGTAGTAAAACCAATATGTATTACAATGAAGACATGATGCACGTAACATTTTCCATAAATTTTACCACTACTATTTTATTAATAATTTCTTACAGTTGGAAAATTGGATTATTTCGTTCTATTTTAAAAAACTTAGTGTGAACAAATATTGTAAATTAACCCAAAGTTCATAACTCATTCTTGGTCCTAGGGATTTCCTCGTGCAGATTAAAATTCACTCCTTAACTATTTATGGCAGCTATCTCACAGGTTTCGTGGCAGAGATATTTCGCCCTAGTACTCCGTTTAAACACCAAAAAATATTTCTAGGAATACGTTTCCAGTTTATGTCATAAAAAAGATTTATGCATTTATTCCTACATCTAGAACTAATTCTTTTTATTAGCTTGGATTTAATGCAATGAAATATGAGAGTGAACAGTGGACAATTACTTGGAGATAACGCTTTTCATGAGCAATGTTTACATCCAGGCCTTACCTGTTTGGTAATTATCCGTTAATCATCCACAGATTCGCAAGTTGGAGCACATTCATCTATTTTCAGGCAAGTGTACCTGGTGCATTTCCCATTGGATCGGAGGAATTTAATTATTTCCTTTCGCCATCCTCGCGACAGTTCTCTCACAAAAGGGCATCTCTCAGTTTTGAGACCATGACGGATGAAGTTCTAAAGTTTTAGGCCCACATGCCACTTGCGCGTAAAGAATAGAAACAAACTTTTCCCATTCCTCAAGCAAAGAACCCAGCAATTGCTCGAAGTTTTCCTCAGTCTCGTCGCACGTTAGAATGAGCTTCCGCTCGGTGTTGCTTATAAAAGGTCGCCAAGTTCTACCCTTGGTCTTTTCGCCCACATGGCGTTGGACCGGGACCCTCCCTCAACATATTTTGTTGCGGACGCCACCAGGGTTCTGGGGAATAATGGAATTAGTTTCCCTATTCGGTGTCCCTAGGCGAGGTAAGGTTCTCCATTGACCACTCTTCAATGGAGTCATGGCATCTATTTCATTGACCCCCATCGTGGATAGATTTGAATAATTGAGAGGGTAAAAGAGCTGAGAATTTCCTAAAAATTTTCTTGTTTACAGAATCTGCATAAAGAATGGTCAGCAAATTCTCTCAAGAAGTAACTGCATGAAGATCCAAATGGGTACTATTCTACCTCCGTAGCATTTTATTCGAGAGGGTTTCTTCACGTCTCGATAGAAAGGAAACAAGCGGCTTATCTGCTATTCCTTAAGATAACGATGTTGCGGTCCCCGCTCACCATGCACATTGCATTATTACAGCCGCTAAAATAGTTGTTACCACGGCCGTGCAAAAAGAAGCGTAGCTTTACTAACTGTGGTTTGCACCTTAACTCATGCGAATAAGAGCTACTGTCTTCTCGCCCACGTGATGGTTTGCATAATTGTTGGATACCTCCCATCAAAAAGTCACGGTATTTTGGATATTTTCGTTATCTATTAATAGGCCTGCTTCGCCAAAGGATAGATCAATACTACCTCCAATTGACACCTTTTAAAGTGCTTATTTGACGTTAATGGACGAACCACCATTCAAAGTTAGGTAATCAACACTGTGGCTTGAAGCTGAGCCACGGGGGTTAGAAAATTATATATAAATAATCAACAACTGGCGCAATCGCTTGAATTTGCAAGCACCGTACCTGCCTTGATACATTTTTTGCATACTTGGAATAATGAAACAAAAATCCTCTTTTCTTATCATTGAATATATGTACCGATAATTATTTAATGTGATTCTGATTTCGCTTTAATCAGTAACTCAGAAACCTCAGAAATCCCATAATTACTCGGAAAATCAGTATTTTCATTTCATAAAATATATTATTTGTTGCATAATTTAATGTGCTAATTTTCCTTGATTGGTCTCATTTTTTAGTCCTTTCTTATGGCACATTTATCTTTTTGGAGAAATGCACTATTTCAAGAGCGGTAAAGAAGTCAAAAAATGCGCTCGATCCATGTCAAGGATCCATGACTGCTAGATAAGTCATGCGGCAGTAGCATATAGATGGTGAATGGACAGAGTATATTTATTAAAATTTCTACGTATGTGTGTAAATATGAGGTATAATGGAGAATAATTTAAAAATTGTCGATGTCTGAAATGCTTTCCACCTAGAGTTCGTCTACTTAACCGTACTACGAAGTCATTTATAATAAACACCTTCCAAGTATTCGTGACATGACATTCGTTGCTTTGCTTCTTTTAAGTTGGAAACATATATCAGTAATAAAAATATTAGCAGAATATCATTTGCAAGCCATTTCCTTCTATGTTCCGATAAAATTATTTTAGGTCTGCTGACGTCAAATTAGCAGCAACGGCTGTTTTTAGTAAACTATCCCTCACTATCGTGAATAATTGTCCACGTATGAATACACTTTCGAAAAAACACGTTCTACGTTCCAAAAAAAGATAAAAAGTTAAAAAACAAGGGCATCCGATATTCAATGATTCCATAAATAAAGGAAGAAAAAGTATAATTTAACATTTGTGGCTGCGGGCGACCTAGAGTTAAGAAATATTCCCGCTGCTTTACGTGAATGTCTCTTTCAATGTCCGCCGCAGGGTGTATTTTCTGCTTGACATGTACTTCTTTTATCGTCGATGGTCATATTTTCTCCATAAAATCTTCACTCATCCGTTCACCATGGGCTGACTCGGGGCAAATTTTAACCGCATGAGCTAATCCAAACTTCAAGTTAGAGATATTTTTTTCCTCCCTCGGAAGCGTGAACAGAATAAGCAATTTTTCAGTGGTTCACTCTTCCTTTCTCTGATCTTTCCTTGGTAGTCGAATGAATGGTGAGACTGAAATAGACACTGATCTAATCCCCTGTTGCCCGGGCAAAATTGGATGAAACTGATATGGTAAAACATTTATCGACTAAAAATTGTTGTAAAAAATAATTGTAGGGGAAAGTTCTATTCACAAGGTGACACATATAGCCCTGAACACTACACATTCAAAGATGAATTACTCCTAATATTTGAACATGCTGTATTGTCTTGGTTTGTTTCCTTGAGATCTGTCATTAACTTTTCGGGATGACTAAAGATGATCTTTACTCCTTTATCCATCCTTCTTTTACGCCAGGGTTAACATACTGTTAGTATCTTGTGTGCAAACAACCAATAATAATACCTCTGGTGAGCGAACGATGCAACCAATGTTGACTTCAGCTGCTTAGGGTCAGCAAATTGATTCATCTTGAAGGCGTATCGTTCACTGATCATCAACACAGACGGTTATTACAGTATTTAAACGTATTGCTCGTTCGATATATGAATACAATATTATCAATCGAAAATTATTTGGGAATAAAAGTGTCAATAGGTAGAGAAGAAAGGTACCCCACGAATAAGGAATTAGTTGAAGTGTTCCAATGATCTGCCACGGCTTCCGCAGGAGTAAATATAGGAAACTATTAGTTTTAGGCTCAAAATAATTTTAAAAAATCAATCGGGGTGTAGTGATCAAAAAAATAAAGCTATATAAAAGAGGGAGGCCCTCTTTATGAATCTAATGAAGATATTCCCGTGCTTTAATGTAATTCGTTAATTTAATATTTAAAAGTGTTCCCATAAATTTTGAAAAGGAATGTCTTTGCGAGGAATTGTAAATGCCAGAAGTGAGAGGCACAAAGAATTCTGGACGATCGAGGTTGAAGGTGATAGTGAGATCTGATGGTATTTCCAGTAGGTCATTTAAAAATGTCTGAAAAAAAAGGAGGGAAAGTTCTGTTGCGGAGATAATCCAATCATTTATGAGGAAGATGTTTGTCCGAAAGACTTCGTTAAATCCGTTTTAAGCCGTCCATACATTTCATCCCAGCCGGTTTTAATCCATATCAGACCCTCCCACTGTCGGCGAATAAAGTCTCTCTCACCCTCCTCCTCCGACTGATGATGTATTTTTTCCCGAACCGAAGCCTTCCCATCCTACCCTCCCCCCCTTCTTTGCCCCCCTTTGCCCCTCTCAACCCTTATTTGCCCCTCCCCAAACCTCCCAGTTTTCACTGTCTCCCCTCGATGCCTCACACGCTTTTCCTCTCTCTCTCCTTTCTAATTCTTCATTCTTTCCCTCGTGTGCGATAAGCTTAGTTGAGTGCCACGTCGTAGAACCTTTTGATTTAGCTGCCGGATTTATCCAAAAATACGTTCACTCTTTTGAGCAGAGATGATGGAGGTTTGATTCACCGGGCTGTCGAAGGAATCCCCATATATTGTCGTCGTTGATTCGTTTTTTTTTTAAATCTCTCATGTGTGCCACTCTCATTTCTTGGCGATGAGGTCAAAAGCTGCTTTTGTCCGCGCACCGCCAACTCCCGCTCGGTGAGGGTCGCTGAGTAGCCGGCAGGCTTAAGTTTCTTGGTTCCCGGAGTGGATAGAGTAGACCAACAGTGTCCGGCCCTCCTCGAACTGCTCATGTTGCTAGACTATAATGGATGATGGGCGTGAGGTTTGCATCAAAATGAAGTACTGAAAATGTTAAGAGAAATACACTCTGTACAATTCCACAATTCTAATTTCAGCTGCAAATTTAATTGTGGAATTTTACTAAGTTATTTTTGTTAACATGTTTAGTGCAGCTAAGTTCCACCAAGTATCGCCTGCCTCCATTGAACTGATCAAAATGAAGGTTGAATGGAGGATTGAGGATTGAAGGAACGTTGAAGGATGAATACGAAGCCAGGCGATTATTAAGGTAGGTGCCAACTATTCCAATCACTCTAACAGTTGCCAGCAATTAATAAGGCGTTTCATGTTTATCTTCGCCGGTACAAAGTTGCTTACTTAGCCTGTAAAAGGTATGTTATAGGTACCTATACCACAAGCCGTACAGAAAGTAGAGACTGGGTTTTGGTGCACCAACGAGTGAGGTCATGGCACACGTTTACCCTCAACGTTAAACAATGGCTCTAAATGCGGTAGGAATATGTCGCGTCCACGCTGCAGCGTAACAACTCCATGGTCGTGGGTTCGGATCCCGCCTTGGGCTTGGGTGTTGTATTGTCCTAAAATGTTAGGCATATGATTATATTAGGTGGTAATGTATAGGCATAGCATTTGGAGCGCCAAAAACCGAAATATACTCTGCTAATTAGGTATTATCCTATTATGAATACAATATCCTATCCCAAGGCAGTATCCCAACCCCAAATTCTAGAGTTGCTAGGCAAAGGCGTCTTCAAACCTGATTTCTACAGTCAAAATAGGACGTATATATATCTTGAATTATGCAAGTATATCGTTTATTCGTACGTCTAAAATGTGCGTATTTACTTCTATACGTTTGCAGCATTGAAAAACTAAACTTAATTTATGGTGGAATTACTGGAGAACAGTGGTGAGCCTGTAAAAGTCTCAAAAATGACACCTTTAAAACTTTTATTTTTATAACTCTTTTTGTCTAGAAAAAATCCATAAATCGGTCTGTGATGGAATAATCCCTAGGCACGGCAGCCGATACGTAGGCCCGTGGCACTAAGAGGTTTAAATAATGTTGTGTAGCGTAATCTTCCGTATAGTATCTACGCATTTATCACCGAAAACTTTTGCATAAGAAGTTGTATCCGTATTATACACGGTTAATAAAATACGCCTCTAATCATCAATTTCTTATTTGAACTATAACATACTGGCTGCATTTGGAACGTGCGCCGTGTCAGGAAAAGTTGTGGTTCGTACGAGCGAGCGGAAAAACTTTTTCCCTAGATGGCCTTACCTCTTGTGCGATGTTTTTACGAGCTCCTAGCGGAGATGAACAGCAAATGATAATGAGCGCAAAATGCCATCCTCTCATAATATAGAGCAAATAAAGGAAAATAGAGGAAGAAGTAAATCCTCTTATTTCGCACGTAAATACTTGGGTGAGTCTTAAGCTCGGCGCGTCTTACAGTGAGTGCGTCTTATAACGAATATTCCATCTAATGGGGGAATTACGGCATGTATTCTTATTGCGGATCCTCAGCGTCCTTGGATACCTGAGAGTGAGCGTCCTCTTCCGAAGAAGTTGTCAGCTTCCTCGGCTAGGTTATCTTTGGGGCCACTTGTTAATTGGGAGTTCTCGCATCACTGACCACCTCACGTCATCGGCACAGGGTGCTCGAGAAGTTTGCTTCACTCTGCCGGAGGAGGGCGTGTTTAACGGAGCGTCGCCTAGGGCGCTTAAACTATCATAATTAATACGGAAACTTGGACGTAGGTGCGTTTTTATCTTCCAAGGGCCAAATTTTTTGATAACGTCGTTGAATATTAGGGATTCACGCAGAGCAGACTGAGGCCGTCTGGATCCCGATTTTTGGCTTGCATAATAGAGGCCACCCGCTTTCAGGGAACGAAACCGGCTTCGAGAAGATATTTTATTGGATATTCATGTGGATTCCATTAGAAAAATCTCAGTTTCGGCGCCGCCGATAATAGGACTTCAAATGAGGTTCCATTGTACCTTTCGTTAAAATCGCGCAAACTAAGCAAGCCAACTAAGAATCACGCTCCACCCTTTCTTCTTTCTCCTCACATATCAATCCAATACCTTAACTCTCGATCCACTGTGTCTGTATGGTTTAGATAACTAATAAAACCTTTGCTGAGATTGACACGCTCACGACCGAGATCGCATACGATGCACTCAGGCGTAGGTTACGGCGCCTCAGCGTGTGCGCTCGAGCGCTCTCAGAATCTAATAGTATTATAGCGCATGCGGTGAGCCAGGAAATAGCTAAACATTTCTGTAGTCCTCAAATTTAACTCAGCCTTCTTAGCGGATGTATTGGCCTCTGTTTTTTTTCTTAGTTTTTTTCTCTCGAGCTTCTCAACTTCTCAAAATTTTTGGTTGGGCCCCGGAGGAAATATATAAGTATTCGGGCGGTCCTGAATGTGTTGATGTGCCTTTCCATTCCGATGACCAGACTTGTAGTGCCTGAGGTGAGAGATTTTTCTGTGGAGTACGAGTCCCGAATCGCTTACCGTATATTTTCGCAGATGAGACGACCTTGAGATAAGACGAGGTGTAAAATTTCGTCAAATGTTTATAGTTTAAGCTAATATCTGCCCCTTTTAAATACATTGATTTGAAGTGAGTGTTTTGTTTTATTTTATAATGATTTTAATTTATGTAAATTTCAATTTTTTATTTTGTATCTGTTCTATTGGACGACCCCGGATTTTGGGGACCTTTTTTAATGATTCAACTATAGTCTTATCTGCTGAAATATACGGTACTTTAAGGAGGACGCTTCTATCTCGGTATTACGATCGTCACTGTTGTCGCTGTAGAGATTTTTGTTTCCAGTAGGCGTTAGCCTACCTCAGGTTTCCATTTACCATTCCTTATAATTCTACCTCTTTCTTCCGTCAAATTGATCCCTATTGATGCCTATTGTAATAATAGATACCATTAAAGATGGGAACGTATTAAAATAATCCATAACGACATCGTTATGGACATTTGCGTAGTCATCTTTTTTTTGGAAGATCTCGCGCCAATTTTATCTCAGTTTTTTCCTGAAAGGTACAAGTGACACTTTGACACTGAAAAAATTGATATAAACGATAACTATAGGAACATATATTTCTCCTCTCCCGCTCATTTGGGCTTCTGGGCGAAAAAAATATTTTTGTCGGTTTATTTCCGGATGCAAATGTGAAAAACGCGTTTGGAGAGAATTCAGCAGAATCCAACGTGATTCTCGCTAACGAGGGAAATTTACGAAAAATCCATCAATTTCTGCTTATTTTTTCTCTAGGTTCTTAGAGCCAAGGTAAAGGATGAATTTCAATGCGTATTGATTTTTCTTGGTTAAATAGGATTGATTTTTGATTAGAAGAGGTAAATACTATGGTCTAAGACTAACTTGGTGTATAATATGGAGGGTACTGAAGAGGGTTACTGAAGTGACACGGCTGAACATGGGTTGAATCCTGTATTGTATTCCAAAAATCGGATGAAATGTAACATGTCTGAAAGAAAGGCACTCCGTGATCTTTTCCTTCGTTCCATTTTCAAGGAATATTCAGGAAAGTGCTGAGTCATGGATTATATTTTGTGCGAAATAATTCTTAATGGTTATATCCTACATATATGCGTCGCAAATCATCAAGAACCCCGGATTAAGAGTATTTATATGTTTATATGAGTCAAAATGAGATTTTACTCCGATATTGTGACAGACTAGGTGAATTAAGCCAGTTACTATTTTATTCAAGCTCAGAGTGTGAAAATAAAATTTTGAGTGGGGTGGATGTCTCTGATCCCATGCCATTGAACGAGGCGTTGGAAAAATATAGCGATACGAAAGCAGCGAAAATTTCATAAAGTGAGGCAGGATACAGCGTCGTTTACAGCCCAGAAAGAGTCTAAAAAGACAAATTCTTTTTGATTTAAAGTGAAGCGGAAGCGAAGGATATCTCTTCCTCACAATTTGTTTACGCTACCATAAGAGGCGAATAAACGCGCAGCGAACGAAGATCTGCTTTCGAAAACGGATGAGCGCTTAGTTAACGCTCCACGAACGCTCAAAGAAGCGGAACGTTTTCGCCAGGAACGGATCGATATTCATCAATGTAAGCAGAGATGTTCAGTTGTGGATTAAATAAGGCGGTCGTGTGATGAGTTTACCTCTACGGAGGAACAGTCTATTTCTCTCCCTTAGGGGACAGGTGAAGTGGACCTCTCTAACGGCTTAGGCATTAATCTTTGCTCATAAATGTGGGAAAAAATGAGTGGAGAAGCTTTCCAGAGCGTGACCAAATGTTGCAGGATAGTTCGCTGGAATGGGAAGTAAATCAATATGGGCGAGTAATGAATTTTGGTATTAATTCTCTGGTCATTCAGCCGATGATGAAATCTGATGCTGGAAGGAGACTTGGGGCGCTCTCATTTATATTTCACTCCTTAACTTAAGTTAATTTAAAGATTTTCTAGAAATTATATATTGAAGCGCTCTATTCCACTAAATATCAATATTTTTATAAACAATTAATTTATATTGTAACTGCAGCGCTTCCCCCCTTTCCTTTTTTACGCGTCTGATTTCATTTTTTTGGCAATGGCAAAGTACTTACGTAGCCCCGTGTATGTTTCTTCCCATTAGATATAGTTTCTTTTGGTCTAATGATGTTTGTGTTGATTACTTGTGTAGTACTTGTGACTATTAATTTGCATTACGCGCGAGCGAAGTCGCCGCATCGCGCCCAACTGTCCAACGAGCGCGTAGGTAAAGGTGGCGCTAGTGGCCTAAAATCGGCAACCGTGTGTGAGGGTGTGATTCGAGAGGTGAACATGCTAGAGAAATGAAGGAACTCTCGAGGGAGAAGCACTTCGTGGAGATAAATAGTGGACAAGTTGATTGGTGGCAGTAAGCAGTCAGCTGGCGTGGAGCTGGAGAGGCGATTCCGCTGGAGGACTGGCACTGGGAAGGTAGCCATCCCGTGTAGCGTACAACCCGACGTCAGAGGAAGGATTCTACCGCTGGCCCCCAAAACAAGGACGAGGAAAGTTGGGCCGAGAATCAGTGACAACGCATCCTCACCCCAGGGCCGGAAGATCACGCGTCTCCGGGCATGCTCCGAACGCCACCACAACGAATTAAGTACTGTCCAAAAATCAGCCTCCCCTCTCTTTTGACAATGCCAACAGCATTTACGTGCAATCCCATTCCCGTAGTTATTACCCAGTGAAGTGGGATGGACGTGTGTTAACCCCACCGTCCTCAGACCGCGAACTTTGGGAAGTAAAAGTTTTTCCGATTGTATGTGAAAATGTCCAATCCAAAATGTCCAAATAAGAATGTCCAAGGAATAATGTCTAATGTCTTAGGTGTCCAAAATAATTATGTCCAAAATACTTATGTCCAAAATAAATTAGTCTAACATGATTATGTCCAAAAGTGGAATCAAAATTTTAGTTAAAACATAATAATGATTTTATACTTTTACAAATGTTAATTGTGACCAAGAAGTGTTATGTAGTCCAATTCCTTTTTCTCGGGAACATTTCTTGGTAGCTGTGGACGATGCGCTCTTCTACTTTTCTTAAACTTCCCGAAGGCAGTTTACTGAAAGAAAATGAATGGAACAACTTTTAATGTGCCATCTACGTGCCAAATTTCAGAATTGAAAAGTAATTTCAAATTTTCTCGAGTTGAAAAAAAATGATGATTCGGCCGCAGTTCAAATCATAATCTTCGTCTTCAAATCATACATCAGAAAAAGATCACCAGCTGCAGTTGTCCTAAATCTGTCCGGTATCTGTTGAAGATCGGTGATCGTCATGGGGTTCGGAGGTGGTTGTTTAGCACGTTCTCGTGTAAGTGCTTTGCGCATGTTATCTTTTTCCGGAAGGTGAGCCTTCACGGCAGCAGTCGCAGAAGACGCAAGCCGCATAACCGCCCTTGGTGGACGGTCAACATGTTCGCAAGCTTCTCGTTTCATAGCACCCATTATGCGCAGAGCTTCGACTTCTTCTTGATCAGGCCCATGACTGGGGTTAGCCTTTCCTCCCTTACGCACAAGGAGACTGCAACCGGTATTTACGGATGTCAAATTTGCATTGCACTCATTCCTATTTCGGCACTTCCAATGTCACATCCCCTTTTTTAAGCGATGAAGTGTACAAAAACCCGTCAATGTATCCGTAAGTTTTCCGACCTATCTTGATAAGTTCGAGCATCGGCAAAGCCATGGTTCAATAAGTTTTGTAGTTTACTTATGATATGGAAACTAAAATTAAACTAAATTTTTATGTAGGTTTTAAATTTCAAAAATTAAACACCAATGTGACAGGTTTTGATGTGAAGTTGCTAATGGTATCTGTACACCCATGCATGCACCTCGTAGTTATGGCAACTGTATATTTCAAAAATGAATAGATATTTTCAAACTTATTTTGGGCTTATTAAATTGGGCTTTGTTAAATTCAACCTGATTTATTCATGCAATTGATTTCCTGTCCGACGAGCAGTGCAGATTTAAGAAACGAAGGGACGAGGAACTTGTATAATTTTGTTAAAGGGTTTCATTATTTCATATACTCTTGTTCGATTCATTCATCCATCACTAGTTTTAGTTAATTTAATCACTACCTGCTATTGCTCATTAATGTTTCATCGATCAGTCCATTCATCTTTCATTAGTACATTTGTGTAGAGAGACAGAGTGTACATTTGTTCTTTGCCATTGCTTATTCCTCGACCTTAGAATAAACATTTATTTAAATGTTTATTCGAGTAACTCCATCTCAGTTTTTTTATTCCCACACTGAATCGTCTTCCAAACCCTCATCCCTTCCAACCTCCTTTCCGTCGTTCGCTCCTCAATTTTCCCGCCGTGACGTCGCCCCGCCCTGTTGGCCGAGAACTCACTCACCACTGAGGGACCGGTTTCTTTCAATATTGATATCATATATGAAAGAGCGCCCCATGCTTTTCGCTGTGGCCTTGCATAAATAGACAAATTTAAATATGTTATAATTTTGAAACCAAAATTATTTCCTATTAATGTTCATAAATGATTCATTGTGTGGATAATTTCCTTAAATTGCATTTAATTATTTCCAGTGCTAGGCTAAACTTTAATTCACTGGAGAAAATAGTATTTTTTCTTTTATAATACGATATGAAGATATTTCTTTTTCTTGGAGTTTTATTTTTTTTAGAAAAGCATGCTTAAAAATATTTTTTTTTCATTTTTTAGTTAAGTTACTTTAAAATAGTGTCAATCATTTATTTTATTTACCACACTCAATAGGCTTACAGGTAAAGCTTGAAAAATTTCCATTGTTACTTTTTAGTACCCCTCTTCTTTTCTTATCCTCATCTACTGCTTAAAAATTTAATTATTAATAATATCGCCTTCATACTTTCTCATTTCGATAATTATGAATGTAGAAACTGTTTATTACGGATTTTGATTAATAGATTAGGAGTTAAATATTAGTAGGATTATTTTTTCGGAGGATGCCAACGATGGAATTGGTAAGAATTCTACATTAAAAGAGTATATTTATTTTGATGTTCTTCAAATGCCGGAGGTTACATAATTAGTCTCACCTTAAAAAATCTCAAGCCTTACCTGTAAATAAGCATTACGTCCGTATCCGAAAAGAATTAAATCACTCAAATATGGATTGTCAGGCCAATTCGTTACAGACCTGACTACCGCTGCCGGCAGAATTCTTCAGGGAGGGGTAAAGGGGTGGAGAAAAAACCAGTGTTAGTATCATTTTTCCTCCAATAAAACTCCCAAGTGTTTTACTGCTTAACGTTCCATCCGGAGGACATAACATTACACTTACAATGCTTTCCACAGAGATTTCAATTAGGGAGAATATGGCGTTGAAAATCTCCAACACTGCTGGTTTTCAAACCAAAACCCTCAACATAAAAAAACCGGTAACATAGCCATTTTGCCACTCCGATTACCAGTTAACTATGAGATACAGTGAAAGGAGTATAGTTATAGTATACTCATATCTGAAACTAACTTAATTCAAAAACCGTGTTCATTGTAAATTTGATTGGCGAGTAATTCAGTTCAAATACCTCTCTAAATTCTAAAATTGATTGTTTCTATATTTGCAATCTCACATATTACCGTAGCATCATTACCAACACTCTTTTAGTACTGACTATTGATGATACGACCAAAAAGTCACGCGTAATGTTTCATGTATGCATCTATTATATCATATTTACTGAAAAAATCATCATCTGAGACTTTCCACTAACAATATGCGCCACCGGGTGTCGTAGACAATGTATTCTCCCTATCGTTAATAAATTTTCCAGGGTTGGCAAACTTCTGAAGAGTTATTCATTGCCAAAATTCATTAAAAGCCACCATAGTAGAAATCTATGAATGGAAAATAATGCAAAAAATACTATAAGTCATTAATCAAAATCCCTTAAATTAATGGCTAAGGACGTTACTGGTTTTAACCCGTGGGGTTTTAGTACCAGTTACGTGAATGAGATTCATGAATTTTTATTCCGTTGGGCGTATGAGAAAATTAAATTCGAATACTACGGTGCGGGGATTGGATTGGTGTGATGGATAGAGTACTGGATTCTCATCCGAAAGATCTGGGTTCAGATCACGGCCTTGGTAGTGATTTTTCATTGGTACATCAATGTCCGTACATCTGGAGCATGCTTCTTTACGGCGCGGCGGTGAGGCATGGACGATGACAGCCGCGGAGAAGAAAAGGGTGGAAGCATTCAAAATTTGGTGCTACAGAAGAATGATGGAGATTAAATGGATGGACCGAGTGATAGACGAAGAAGTCTTAAGAAGAGTGGGAGAAAAGAGAAGTCTGCTGAAAACTATAAGAAGAAGAGATAACGTAATCGGCCATATCTAAAGACACAATGGCCTGATGAAGAAAATCTTTGAAGGACAAATGGATGGGAAGAATAGCAAAGAAAGGCCTCGAGTGAGCTATATGGAACAAATGATGAAGGATTTGAAAAAGAAGAAATACGTAAATGTGAAGAGATTAGCCGATAGAAGAACTCAGTGGAGTGCTGCGTCAAACCAATCTGAGGATTGATGATTTATGATGATGATGACACCAATGCCTACAATTGAGTGCTGAGAGCACTTCGAAGGCAGTACTCAATCCACCGGATGGGACGTAAAACCACGGTCTCCTTGGCGCCTTTCTCGAAGGGCCGGAAAATGTCGACGCCGGGTTTCTCTTCACTCTTCCTCGGTTCTCGGAAAAGTTCTATCTCTATCCATTCACCTAGGTATCCTAAAACTGCGAAAATGACCTCAGTGGTCGACTGCCCCTCCCGAATACGTACTACTTCAACGTTCCAGTTATTTCAAATGGATTTTTTTCCATTTTCTTCTCCACAGGATGATATAGGGACAAATGGACTTTTCTGTTGCCCTACTTTTCCCGAGTTCCAACTAGTCACATCCAGGAAGTCCTCAATATTTCTTCCCTTCGTCGAATGGAAAATCCCCATCCGTATCTACGACGAATGAGTCTTTGATGCTAGCGCAGAATCCAATTTATTTCGACGCGGAAATTTGGACATGATGTTGCTGCTGCACGAGGGATGGGTCTGGGGCACGGACGTATAGGAATGGGTCTGGTGACGTCCAGCAACGTCCACCCATCCCATCCCTCACGTCGACAAAAAGGACATATAAAATTCGCGTCAACAACTGTCGGCCACTTTCGACCGACAGTCTCCGAGGAATTCGGGTGAGCAATCAAAGCGTGTGAAATAATGCGGCGACATTGTCGTGAGCGTGTATGATGAAACGACCGGACTGCTTTATTTGACTGGTGGTGAGGGGGTTCCCTTGTAACCCTCCGGTTGTTTCTGTCCCTTTTGGAGCGGGCCTTTGTCCGGAGCGCTGGGGATGAGGGCCGGCCGGTGCCCGGGGGGAAAGGGGGGCGTGTCCATTCGAGGCTTAGCGACATCAGCGGCCGACCGTGACGGGACATCGAAAGGGGTCGTGTATAGCGGATTAGCGGGGAAGCTCCCTTTCGAAGCCTTTTGATGTTTGACCGCTCGGGGAACGCGGTGACAAATTGATGGCGGTGAGAATCAGCTAGCCGTTAAAAAAAAAGCATCGAAAAATACAGCAGGGAGGGTTGTTTTAGGTATTTATGCTCCCAAGCGCTGCCCTCAGGTCATTGGTCAGAATCTTGCGCGTTCGAGGGAATTACTTTAAACGCCCTTGGCCGCTTTGATTGTCACTTCTCCACCTACGTCCCCTTTCGAGCCTCAGTTAAATATTTTGCTGATCTGATAAAAAATCAATACGTATTAATTTTTTTTTCGCAGTAAATATTTCTGAGAGAGTAGATGGCATTCAAAACGCTGAAGGGATGCATAAATAGGCAATGGGTTATAAGAGGAGGGCTGAGTAAAACTAAGACTTTACTCTTAAGGACCTAGGGGAGAAATACTATGGTAAATGAAGAGAAAGAATAAATGCTTGCTCTTCGCTGTGGATTAATAGGAATCCTTTTTATAATGCGTCTATTTTACCCTGCTTGCCTAAAATAAATAGGGTTTGTGTTAACTCTGCCTATCTATAAAAATAAGCGCGATGGTTGAGACCTGTGACGCACTTTTCGTGATTTCCAATTTTTAAAAAAATATTACTTTCTCTTTATATTCTTCATGGAAGCCATCATCATCATTGGTCAACAATCCTAGGATTGGTTTGAAGCAGCCCTCCACTCCATTTTTCTATCAGGCAACCTCTTCATGTTAACGTAATTCTTCTCTTTTACATCCTTCACAACTTGTTCCATATATCTCATGCGGGGGTTGCCTCTTCCATTCTTTCTGTTCACTTTTCCCTCGACGATTGTCTTCATTAGGCCATCGTGTTATAAGATATGGCCCATTAAGTTGTCCCGTGTTCTTCTTAGGGTGTCAAATTCATGGCTTCATTTGCATTAATTTAGAATTTCATGAAACCGAATCCTCATTTTACTGTTTTTTTGTTTAGCATAGTCATTTTATTAATTTACTGGAGAGGAATTCTAATACAATATAAAATGAATTGATTTGTCAGTATATCCTAGGTAATTTCAAGAAGATGGCTGTGGTAGCGCGCCAGGGTGGCAATTCACTAATTCACTCGCTGTGGGTTTTGTCCCTGTCTTTGGCATGAATGTAGTCTGTCTTCGTGTGTTAGCCAGACGCTGCGGTATTGTCTAAGTATTTCAAACACTGAAAACCTACAATAAATCTATTACCCGTTCTTTGGGATATATTCATATAAATTAAATTTTTGGAAAACATATCAATATTACCAATAAAATCATATTCACTCCCACCATGCATTTCGCAACTTTGCCCATCATTGGTGAAACATCTGCGGGAGCAAAGGTGGTCTCGAGACAAAATATTGTCAAGAATCTTAGCAAGTTTACCCGGGAATAACCCCCCCCCCCCACCTACTGGCGTTATTTGCATACAGGATGGGTAACGCGGGCACATGGATCACTACATTTATATGGCACATTTTAGGCTACCCTAGGGATGTGCGATTGGTTGTGACTCCTATCCAGATATTCATTAACGATTATGTTTCCAATCAACAGAGCATATTGAGAAAGCTCAGGAGCTTTGCGTGTAACAAAGTTTCTTATTATAAACTGCCACCGTGGGTGTCACACTCGGCGCAAATGCTACACGAATATTTGGAGCTATAAGACAAACATGTCCTAAAATGCCGTCAAGACACTATTGTATGTTGCACGTTTGTATTTTCAAGTGTACTTCAAAAAATCCCAATATTTTTTTATTTTCAAAAAGGTCAAGGCCTACATTATCCATCCCAGATAATTTCCTCCCCGTTAACTTAAATTTATTACATTACGGTCCATTATTGAAAGAAGAAAATTTGACGATTTGAAAAGTATTTGAAACATCTCTCTAATTTATTCTTGATGATCTAACCCACTAAAGTTACAAGATTTTTTTTCCCATACATTTTAGCATTTTCACTATATCCACGTTAAAATGATTATTAGAATTCACTCTGTATTTGAACCTACCATCTGGAGTTGATTTCTGGCCTATTTCTATGCTCATGCTATTATAGAACCTTATTAAAAACCTAGATACCTTCTTCTGCACACTATTCAGTTTCAGTGAAGAGGGTTCAGGGTAGGTCCTGAAGAACTTTCCGCCCCTGAGCACAAAGGGATGAAGCGTGCCTCGCAGTGAATTGCGCGGCGTTTATTGGTTGCCGGCTTGGCCATCCCTTCTCTGTTATGATATCCCGTGGAGCGCATAGGTTCACTCGCGCTAAGATCTCTCGTCCCTCGGGGCTACCCGAACTGACCTTCGCCCCGCCCTCCTTGTCCTTATCTTGAGATGGAAAACATGTTATTTCGCCGTCTCTACTTTGATCGTTCAAGCGTCCTCCGGCCTCCTTCGATCGCGTGAGAGGGATCCGTCGTCACTTCTGTTCGCGCGGGTACTCGCCACTGAAGCTTCCAGTGGCGCAGCGGTCGTTTGAGTGAAAGTAGTCGTTGGTCAGATCTCGTGTGGAGAAATATCGAGGTGGCAAAACAACTGCTGGGGGATCGAGTTGATGTGATGCACGGTTTGGTGACTGAAAAGTATATAAAATACATAAAAAAACCTAACTAATGGTCCGTTTCAGTATTCTCCATCGCAGATAGTGATGGTATGTGATGTATTTGGAGATTAATGTTAGACAGCTTAACAAACATGAAAATGCCACAATGATAGCATCTTTTGACAGCTGCAGTGAATCGTCAAATGATATACCCATGTTGACATGCATCAAATTCAATTATCATTGATTTTCCTCGTATCTGATTTTGTTTCGGTGATGTATTTTTACCGTGATTTCCGTCCCCTGGGGAAAAGCTACTGGGGCTGGCGTATGCAGCGTCACCCTGTTTGATCAATTGTTGGAAGTGTTGACTCGTGGGGGTGGCTATATTTGGGATGTGGGTAGGATTTCGCCTCTGTTCCGAAATGTTGCCACGTATTGACCTAATGGGTGCAGGAAGTCATCGAATCGTATGATAGACTTCCAAGGTGCTATTGCTGTTGATTCTGTCCGTATTCAATTCACGCCAAGTAGAAACATAAAATTGCTCATATTTTGATTATTACTCAAAACATTGTGATGGTGAAGACAAATAAGTCACCTATTTTTAACTGTATTTGCCATTGCAATGTTATGGGTAATATCTGCATTGCTATCGATAAAACCGATTTGGCACAGCCGATGTGATCAAAGGTGTAATTTAAATAAAATTTAAAGCTATTTGAGAGCATTTAATCTTTTCATTTTTGAGAATCTGCTTTGTTTTTTGACAAAAAATACACTTAATCAATATAATTTAACGGAATATGCTGTAATAGTTTCTGATATATCTCTTTTTTTTGCAGAAATTTAAGTATTCTTGAATATTAAATTTTATGACTTTATTATAAACTGTGCATCATCCGCGTGTTATACGACGTGATTTTTAAAATGCCATTTGTTTATCATTTCAAAACCAATAACTTATTTGCTTCAATGCATCTAGAAATAAGATTGCATATTACGACTGCTTACTATCAACTTGTGAGATCATACTTATTATTTATGAAAATATCTTCCTCTATTACTTCCCCATTGGAACGGTTATGCTACTTCTATGGAATTTGATTATTATGGCTTCAAAAAGAAATGCCTGGTTCTATTTTTCTTTCATGATTTCCTCTTCTCGAACGAAATACTCTTATAACCACTGGTCTGCTCATCGTCGTCCTAATTATGAAAGGCCATCATTCCTGAGACTTGTTTGACATCGCTCTCCACTCGACGATCCTATTGTCTACTCTATGTGGTTACAACTTACTATCTTACTGTGGCCTTCTTTATTCTTAATTTCTCAGCTTCTCCCATTTGGTTACTTTTTTCAGCGCCTCGCTCATTGGATTTGGATCAGAAACAAACCGCATGATCTAAGATTCATTTTCTATTTTCGAGTAAGATTTAAATCTGCCTCAAGCCACGTGTTATGAAATCTCGTTATGAAATTGGTGGTAAAGCTCATTTTGAACTTTAATGTTATTCAAAACCAAATATTCAGTCAGACAACTCCATGATTCATAAGGCATATTTTTCATCATCACCACATATCATTCGTTAAATTGGTCCCTTCATATTAACATAATTACAGTTTCATTCACATTATTATCTATTGACTTCATACTTGTCCTAAGAGGTCTTACTTCACCATTCATTACGTTTCATTTTCCGTAACTTACTGTCTTCATCGGACAACAGTCTCAAGGTATGGACGATTTGGTTATCCAGTCTATCTCCTCTTGGTAGTCCTAAACTGGATAACTGGGAAATACTTTTATTCTTTAAGGACTGATTACATTCATTAATGGTTTATTCGTCATAGTGATGAACCTGAAATTGAAGGTATCCTTTGATGAGGTTCCACCATTGACGTCATAGCCGTACTTGGTTTTTCCCTCTCAATGCTAACCATTATTAATTTATTTATATCCTGTTACTTTTTTATCCCCACTTGATTGCATTCACATTCGCCCAGACCTTTTGTTGATTAAAGGAGTGGAAGAGGTAATATCTGTGTCGTTGCAAGGCTTTTCATCATAACCACTACCGCTGCGCACGATAGCGGTGGTTGAGGTGCATGATGAAAAATCATTGGGGAACGGTGACGGAGAGGAAGTGATCTGTTACCGATTCCTCACGCTCGAGGAGTATATCAAAGAGCCATTCATAATTCAAAGGGAGTGACGGGAGGAGTTCCGACTTCAGTGACTAAGAGGACCCATTCTGTTCATGAGCGTGCTTTGACGTTTCCCCTTCCACTAGCGCTATTTCACATTTTTATCTGCATTATTCACGTTTTTTTTTAAAGTCTTCGATTTCAAGTAATGTATGTATAGAATAGTTAATTGTTGGCCTCCGTTAGATATAAGATGGTGAAAAATTTATTTTTCATCGTGGTTATATGCTAACAGTACATACCTACTTACATAAAGAAGGATCTCTATTTGACGTGTACGAAGCTTATTGTCTAATGTAGTTGGATTAAATTGTTTCCCTACCTCCTCATGCAATTCGTTATCTACTTAACAATTTTCTTTATCCTCATATGCCATTAAAAATCGACCCATGGCCATTTCTGTTCGCTGTCACAGAGCCCTAACTGATTTTACTGAGGAATTACATATTTTCAATCCCTATCGTATGTACCTCTTCTTTGGCCAAATATATATTATCTTCGTTTTCATAAATGTGTGTAACTTTTCTAGTTTAACCTCTGCATAAAACTTAGCATCTAGCAGTTGTTTTAGTGCATGGTATTTTTCATAATTCTGTATTTTTAACTCTCAATAGCGGAGGAAAAAGAATATCAAATTTAAAAAAATCGAGCTACCTATTTGTCATCCTAGAACACAGTTCAGTGGTGAAATAATTAAGCCCAATGCAAGATATTTCCGGTGCCTTCTCTCCTCCTACGTTCTTTTCTTGTAGAACGGCCTGTTAGGAAAAATTATAAACACGATAAGATTCCCTGTTTCGCTTAAATAAATGAAAGAACTTTTCAAATACATCAGAATATTGTGTAAAATAGGCTGCCTTGAGTAGGCCCACTGTATTTTGCCGCATTTCAAGTTTTATTTTCTCTTGAAAGTTTGTTATTTACTTTACGGAGCCCTTTATTATTTCATGTCATCCAAGAAATTTATATTTTCTCTCATTCCAAAAATTATTTCCCTCTGCTACCCTTCAATAAGACACCCTATTCAATTCCTTGTCTTATTCACTTTGTAGTCTCTTACTTTTCTTCTCTTAATTTCTCTCTTCTCCAAACTTTCTCTCATTTTTCAATCCTTAATCTCTTAAAATTTATACTCTACGTCTAACAGGTACGTGTCTAATCTCTTTCTTTGCTTTATTTTCAAGGATCTTTCCGGGTTTGCCAATTTCACAATGCCACGCGGCATTACAAACTATTCACTAACCATCTCTGAATATCCTTGCCATGGCTTTCTGCCATAGTTTCTCTCCGTTTACCAAATCCAGATGTCCCATCGCAGTTATCCTCCACATTCACAACGATCATATTGTGAAATGGGGCTCAAGTAATAGAAATATACGAACTAATCTGGTACCTGCCATAGTCCTTTTATGTTTACTCATTTTTTTACAAATGATAACACTGCTTCAGTTTCCTTATATTTTTTGCATCCAATTTGTGCTCCCAACAATGAATTTGTAACAAAATCTGATTGCAGACTTAAATATCTTATTCTTCATCCTACCACTACGGACGTCAATTCTTTTTCTGCTATTCTTAACTTCTCGCTGAATGTGCTGTACACAAAGTACTATTTCTATCTTCGGGATTTCCCTTAGTGACTAATAGTCCTGAGGAGCTCTCCGCCACAGGAGAAGAAACATTGATATTTTAAATGCAGACGCGAGGTAATACCATAATTAGAATTTTCCGTTATGAATATGGGGCGCAAAATTTTTAATAATTCGATAATGTTATGCACAAGTTTTGAATTAGCCGTATTTCTTCCTACCACTGCCTACTCTCTGCTCAAAATTGAATGGCTGCAGTAGTCTGGATAATATGAATAGATAACATCACTTCAAGTCGCCTTATCATCGAATAGATATCTCCTAATTCTTTACACTCTTACCTCACATTACTAATCAAGATCTACGACTTAAACCAGGAATGATGGACGAGAGATTCTAAAGACTTCCATATGGTTGGCCCAAAGACCCATCGTCTTAAAAAAAAACTACCTAGACAAATTTTCCCTTCCTCCCAAATCATTAAAAGTGATCCAAGAGGAAGAGCCCGAAACGACGACGGATATCGCCTTCCTGTGCGTAATGACGGAGCCGTCTCTTCCCAGAGATGCGTCCCACTTCTCTCCCCTCCCCCACTGGATTCCTTACGGCCAAAATCAGAACTAACGACGCCATTTGCAATGATCTCGAAATTGCATCCCGCCAAATTTATCGAAACTTGAGTCGTACGAATCATAGCCCTCATCAAAATTTTGGAACCTTTTAATGCTTTTATCGATCAGGGACTAGAGACGCCAGCGTGTGGCCATCTCTGCCTCCCGGCGTTTCCCCTCTTCTCGGCCAGCGCAAAACCATTTATCTTTTTCAGCGAGTGCCCCTTCACCCGGCTCTTTGGTTCAAGGACTTCTTGCAGTTTACATACTTTCGCGCCATTATTCATTGTGAGACGAATGTAAGGAATTGTGAATCACTGACCCTTACGGTGTTATTTCTACTCGATATGGAAATCGAAAGTCCGCCCAGTGGTCTCCATCAATGTTAAAAAGTTTCAAAATTTGTTTCTCCTATCGAGCATCTTCATTGTATTTACATAATTCATATATTTTACATTATTCCCTCCTCGTTTCCTATATCCCAAACGAGGCCTTCTAATACCATTGTTTTCATGCTCTTTCCCTTGAGTATTATATTCATCAGACTTTCATATCTCAAGGCAATTCAATTCATGTTGAGTGATGCATTCACTTTATTTGTCCCCTAGTCGTTGTAGTAAAATTATATTGTGAGACGCTCTAACTGCATTCTGCTCATATGCCTCTCTCTTATTTAACGGGTTACGACTTGTTCTTTCAAGTTTTTTCAGATTTATCTTTTTCCACTCTTCTTAAAACTTTATTTTCTACTCAGTTTTTCCATTTTATTTTATTCTTTCTTGTGTGGCAATTCAGCGATATACTACTACAATATGGCAATAAAATCGCCTGAATATTGAGTATTTTAATATTGTTGAGCTTCGAACATTTTTTTTCTCTTCGCCGTTTGATTCTTACATATTGCTTCATCGTCCAATTAGTCATTTCCAACCCCTGCCGTTTCAGTTAACGTTTCCCGGAGAAGAACGACCTCTTGTCATCATTGCCGTTTAAAAGCTCAGTACCACTGTGGGGCCTCGGAAATCTTCATTTAGACTGTAGAATCCCTAGGTGTATCGTCCTATACACCGCATTGTATAGCTGCTGTTCCTTCTCAATTCCTAGTTTGGTGCACTCAACTCATGGTCCTAATTAACTAGTGGGCTCTCCAGACCATTAAGGGTATTCTGGTGGTTAGCGTACTATGGTTGCTTGAGTACCGATTCCCCATTCCGTGGGCCATAGAATCACGACGGATGCAGGTTTTGGATATGTATACCGATCTTCACCGGAGTGCTGCATGGAGAGCATTTCGAGTTCAGTATTCCGTCCGTGGGATGGGACGTTAAGCTATATTCTCGAGTGTATGTTGTTACGAGTGAGCTAATGCCGAGTTCCTCTCCACCCTTTCGCCTTTGCCCCCCCCCCCCCACACTCTTCCTTGCACCACTTCTTCCAGTCTTTGGTACTTTTAAGCATGCTAATTTGAAAATTTAAGTATTACCCGGAGCATTACGGTGCAGGTGACAAGCTTACTAGCTTCCAACCATGAGATCCTGGTTCGAATCCGTGAAAGTATTTCATCTAAAAGGATGCCGTGTGGAGATAAGTTCAAGCATTCCGTCCTTGTCATGCATTGGACGTTATGTTGTGGATGACCCTGTTGCCTTCCCTTTAGGTTAGTTTAGTGCCGGGGACTATGTTCTTTCCTTTCGATCCAAAACATACAACTCTACCTCCGGTTCTGTATGCATTTACATTTAGGGATTGCTAGATGAAGATTATAGCCACTGATAATGAAGACGTCATGAGAGTAGGCCTTTGAGAAAATTGTGGAGGCCAGATTCTTTTTGCTTCAAAATCCAAAGTATGAAATCTGGGAGAAAATTCTATGAAGATCGTCACCGAAGGCGACCAACCTCTAAATCGTCCTCTCACTCCTTCCGCCTCGCTCCCCCTTCCGGCTTCCTTTTCAATCTCTTCTGGCTTCAGATGGGTTTGTGAGGGCACCTGCGACGACCCTTGGGGGTTAACTTCAGCGCCCCATCGCTCTTATTTCACCCTATCAAGGTCATGAGGATACTTCTATCATCGGATTCTTCAATCAAATCTCTCTCCTACTTCCTTTCTCTCCATATTCAGACCTGCATCACTCACAATGTCACTCCATCGTACAAACCCAAATTTCGTCTGCCAATTTTGCAATGATCCTTATTCTGCAGATTACATCTTTTACTAACAGCTGTCCTTTTTTAGATCCATTTGCTTCACGCAAAACCTTTATCTCCCATAAAAAAGACTCCAAATAAAATATTAATCTTCTTTTGTATTTTCGCTGAGCTGACCTGTTATTTACTTGTATTATATATATGTGCTAGTCCTGTATGCTCTGTGAATTTCTGCCTTGTATAGAGCCTAATTCAAATGCCTTTTTTCCTGTTTTTTGAGTTAAATAATAACTTTTAATTATCATGATAAAGGTTTCTTTGACCTAGAAGCCTTAATGAAATCATCATGACCGCGGTCATGTTTTTAGCTCCGAAAAGACTTCGATAGCAACAAAGTTTTCTTGCCTAATGTAGTTTTAATTTGTCGTACATTTTGTTTCTTTGTGAAGTATGTTTCAGACGCTTTGGCCAATTGTGACAGATTTCGGGCAAATCAATGCAAATTTCGTCTTGTGGTGGTGGTATGGGTTGGAAGTGCTATTACATAAATAGTATTTCGTCTTGCTTATATTTGAGCATTGATATAATTGAGGCTGAAACTATTAGTCAGAGTTATCATTTTTAAATTTCATCATCCTTGAGCACCATAAAGGCATAAGTAAAGGGAATGAGTTATTTTTCTTGCACATCAATACATTGAATTTTCTTTCATTTGTGTCACGTTGGTAAAGAGCACTGAGTTTAAGCTTACGTAAACGCAATAATGTTTCGGTAAAAAATCTGTGCAATATGATAAAGCACGTTGTATCCAGAGGTCTTAACGCAAGATTACATTTATAAGAACAAAAACAGCTGAATTTTGAACTATGCACAAATTTCAACGCCTATATCGGTAATGCTGAAGGTAATATAATTGACCATCTATAAAATGAAATCCTGGTAGCTGAAGAAAGTTTGCCATGTTCAGAGTGCGTTATGTGAAGTCATTAAATTAAATATAGATGGTTTCGTCTTGAGTTATTACATAACTTCGACTCATTCACTCATAAATTCCTTTTTTAGATAATAGTTTCCTTGTATGAATTTGAGAGTCATTTTTCGCAGTAAAAGTTGTTTTATCTTCTGAATTTCCAAACCATGGAATTTAATTATTTACTGAGCCCCAATAATTCAATCTTATATGACCCATAACTCTGTATTTTATTATTTCCTTTTCAAACAAATTGCCATTACCATTCCTTTACACTGTTGTTGATTTTCCAAAAAAGATACTACCTATAATTCCAATCTTTACTATTGAAAGCACTACCATTAATACACTATACGCGTTTTAGTTTATTGAGATATTTTTGACGGTCCTTTACGTACTTGACGAAATTACTTTGTTCACTAGTGTTTCTTTTCATAGGTTTAAATCTGTTACCCATCTGTTACAGTCATTAACCGGATTTCAAGTATTTCTGCTCGGGAGAAATTGTCTTTCTCAAGTAGCTTGATTTTGTTGCCTGAAAATGTTACGACGCTTATAATTTAACCCCTAAACTTTCCATTTTATCCTCAGTGTATTACTGTAGCTTTTATAGGGCTATGGTTTTTATAGGACAGCCATTTATTTACTCCACGGATGGCAGACATATCGATCCATTACGATGGTGTGAAGCGTCATTCTAGTTTTATGGAAAATTCTCGAAAGGCTGTGGTAAATGTTCTTTGGCGTATCTGAAGCGTTCGATGCTTCTTGTTCAACGTTCCTTGCTCGAAGGATCTTGGATGGTGTGAAATTGGCTTTGGTCCACGCTCGTGAATCTCCTGAGAGACGAGGGGGCTGCCGCGCTCGCATCTTCCAGGGTACCGCCGGGAGACGCCCCCGTCACGGTCGGGCGATCCTTCCCCGCAACCGAGAGAGGGATGATTGCTCGGGGGCCTCCTCCCACGCCCCCAGAAACGGAGAGGAACCCCACCCGGCACCTCTCTTATCTTTAGCGAGTGGGTCACTGCGCGCACGAAATCCCGCGTGAAACGTCCACCGTCACCAGAGCCATTGAAACTCTTTTCTGGAGAACACTGCTGTCGCATAAAACAATATTTATTCCATAATAATAACAATGCTCATTCCAGCACCTCATCTTTATTGTCAAGTCTGTACTCCCACTTAAAGGTGCTTCAAACCGAAAGGAAAGGTACAAGATTGGCAATGAAATGGCAAGGGAGAAGGGTGGAAAGACAAACCCAACGTCGGCCTGCTATTAACAAAAGTAGCCAAGGGAGGCATGATTCAACGACCCATCCGACGGACGGTGTTCTGTACTTGAATGTTCTCCACAAAACAATGAAGTAGGGACCGGTTTACCAATTAAAAATACCTCCCGCTGGCTGTATTCGAACACAAGTCCGCCCTGTGATAGGCCAGTACTCTAACCACTCACAGCAGAGGCATTCAAGTCAGTTTGAATACCTCTGCTAATTCAGATCGGAAATAGAGGCGGAAATAGTAAATATTTATAATATGCGAACAGTAAATATTTCTATTATTATTTATTGTCAATTCATTGTTGTCGTCTTCTTAAATGTAATGTCGTGCTTTAAATAGTCATCGTATTGGTCATCTGAAGTGTGTGCTGTCGTTATAAAAAGACGATGACGCAGTAGTGAACAGGAAAATTCTATGCCCAAACGATAACGAATATTTAAATAATGACCTATAAGCAATTGAAAATTGGTGTGATACATGGCAGTTAGAAATAAATTTTAAAAAATGTCTATTAATGAATATTTGGAAAAAGAATACTTCTCCTACTAGAATTTACAAAATAAGTAATAATAAATTAACAAGCGTGGAATCCTTGAAATATCATGGAATAAGACTGACACATGATCTTTCCTGGGGTAAACACATGCGTAAAATAATGGGTCAAGCTAATCGTAAACTGGAATTCGTCAAAAAAGTATTGGGTAAATATGACGATCATGTACGAGAAATCAGCTACTTTTCCCTTGTTAGATCTCATTTGGAGTATGCTGCCAGTGTATGGGATCACTACGAAATCGGTCTAAAAGAGGAACTTGAACGTGTGCACCGAAGATCGGCAAGATTTGTAAAGGGACGATGCGATAATTATATTAGCGTAACCAGTCTATTAAATGAATTAAAATGGGAATCATTGTCAGGTCGCAGGTTGAAATTTCGACTTAATCTCTTAAATAAATTCCACGACCATATTTTCAGTGATGATGTTAAAAATATCTTGCGAACCCCAACTTACTATGGTAGACTGGACCATAATCACAAAATTAGAGAAATTGATTGCCGAACTAACAGATTCAAAATGTCCTTCTTTCCTCGTACAATTAAGGATATGTATAGCTGTACATATTTATCCAATACGAGCGTAGCAATGGATAGCATAGGTAGCTTGGTTTGATGACTTTAAGCTAACCCAGCTAGCAGCATGTTTTTACATGTTTGTTTGCTATTTTTATCTTTTTTAAATGGTGAAGTTTAGACTAGAAAATTAATACTAATCCTTTTCTATGCATGATATGCAGTGTATTTTGGTGATAATTCACCCCCTGCCACACGCATTTATGGTGGCTTGCAGGGTATTATGTAGATGTAGAGGCATAAGGATGGAATGGAAGGAAAGGAGGAAGGGTGGAGAGAAATCCGGCGTTGCGTTGCTTTGGTGTGTAATTAATTATAGACGCCAAGAGAAACAAAGCTTTATGTCTCATCCGACGGACCTAGTACTGTACTCGTATGCTCTACACAAAATACTCAGGTAATGGCCGGTTTACTCATGTGAAACACATTCCATGGCCAGTATCCACATTCGGGTCTTCCTGATTTCAGCATGCCCATTGTGCATCTCACTATATGTATACTTGCTTGCATACTTCTAGTATCTAGGTTCCCAACCAATCTCTTCCAATAGCAAAGTGACTCTTTTTATGCGTTTACACTATGGTCTGTTAAAAAAGTGTTGCTTCCTTTTTTATCGTATTCAGTTCCCGGATCAAATCCCAATTCATTGGTTCCGAAATTCTTGATTCACACTCCAAGTGAATCGTTACTTGTGAGTAATAACATATTTATTTATCCTTCCATTTGAGCAATTTCCCACAATTTTTAAGATGAATCCCAGTTTTTCAGCATAAGTCCAGCACATATGTTTTGAATGCGATTCCCCCTTAGTGAATTAAATTAGTTGAAATTTAAACACTAAAACGGTAGGGTACAATCCTTTCAGTTTGGATCATGTTGCCTTTAATTCTCACGGTTCTGCGGTGATGCGAAATGGACTATTTAATACAATAGAATGGTTATTAAATGTTTATAACCAATTCAATTTGTGTACGTTCATATAAGATCGCCTAAGGCGATGAAATATTGATTAAACGCCATTATCGATGGTAATATGAGTACTGGAGAAGGGATGAAGGAAGAAGAGAAGTATATGCTCCTTGGACAAGGCAGATGGGACACATGCCGAATTAAAGAGGGAAATGCCGTCGGAATAGGAAAATAAGAAGTGTGGAAAGGGAATGGAAGCTGTTCGTGAAAAAATTCTCTAGCCAGCAGCTTTACTAATTGAACTTTCATGGCTTGGTAAAATTTAGCCGTCCGGGTTCACGGTTTAACTGACCGCCATTCGGGGAGGCGGCCAAGTCTTGATGAGTCAGGCATATTGCTTGTTCTTGGCGAGGCGAGGAGGTGGGTTTACGCCGCTCAGTAAGAAGAGAGTGCGCCTCGGTTGGCAGTGAACTAGTCCGGGTGTTGATGACGGCCGCGCGCGAAATATTTTGCCTTCCAAATCCAATTAGTGGTTTTAAGCCTCACGCATGAAGGCGCCTCAGACCTGAACTCGGTAGAGATTTAAGGGAAAAAGGGAAGGTTGGAGAGAAACCCGGCGTCGGTGTTAGCCAACTCTTCTAGAAAGGTGTACAGGAGAAGTCTGTTTGTTTTTTATGCAAAAGGTGAAAAGGTGGTGGTGAAAAGGTCCCAAAAGTGGTGAACTTAAAATGTCTAAAGGTCGTTTTACACACTACATTTTTTTGTAGAATTCCTTGTACAAAAGCTTGTATGAGGAAAATTCTACCGAGTAGAGCGTCAATTGTGTGAACTCTTGCGCGAATGTCTGAATGACTGAACGGAAAATAGAACCTGTTCTAATTCCATTCAGATAAACACATAATTTCGTTCAGTTTCATACATTTGTTTGTACAAGAAAATGTACCGTGTAAAGCAGCCTTATCACTTGACACTTCAGGCGGGGATCAGTATTCCTACGTAAAATTTTTGCCACAGCCGGGACATGAGCACGGACCCTAAGATTATATGTTGACTCACTAGCCGTAACACCCACTCGATTTCTATGTATTTCCTCTCATTAATCCCCTCTCAAATTCACGACTCATCTCCATCCCCCAACCTTTGAAGCCTTCGCCTACGGCCCTCCCCCGCCTTGCTCAAATATTTACGTAGCAGAACACCTAAAAAGTTTAAGATGGAGTGTTAGAAGTGCAAATATGGTCACTATCTCACGCATTGCAGGCAACGTGTTTCTGGCAATCTCAAACTCCCGATGGCCTCTCAAAAGCTTGGATTCAGGTATCTGAAATATAGCTATGATATGATATGAGAAATATATCTATTTAAAGTAATTGGCTCCAGCAAGGGCATTGTATCGCATTCCTATTTTTCAAGGAATATTTCTCATTAAGTTTGATCTGTAAATGGCACTTACATCTACATAGTATGCCGGCAGTCATCGTAAAGTTCTCTGTTTTTAGCTAATTCCCCATCAGACATGTACTGCCATTAATTGAACAATATAATAGAATATGGCCTGAGGAAGACAACCGTTGAGGGAAAAGTGAACGGCAAGAATGGAAAAGGCAGGCCTTGCATGAGATATATGGAGCAAGTTGTGAAGGATGTAGAAGAGAGGAGTTACGTCAATATGAAGACGTTGGCAGATGGAGGGCTGCGTCGAACCAATATTAGGATTGTTGACCGATGAGGATGATGATAATAGATAGATCTGTCGTGGATGTTGCTGTTTAGTCGTGCACTTAACGAGTAAGGCATATTCATTTGCAATATACTTCATTTCTGAAAGACGTATAGGTACACATGTTAGTCGTTGTGCTTTGTTTAATATGAAAACGTTTTTTCGTGGATAGGTATAATGCAAAGGGGAGGGGAAATGAAAAACATTATTTTACTTAAATGAATTGAATGAAAGTTTGAGGAGAGAAATGGGTAAGATTGGAGCCTATAGATGACTGCAATGCAATACAGAGTAGATAAGCTCCTAAAAAACCTTCCAAAACCATATTTTTCATTCTTCCTGTATGTTTATAAACAAAATATGGTATACGAAATTAAAGTAGGAGTAAAATAAATTTTGTTGACTCTATCAAAATTGTTCAAAACAACAAATTAAAGTGTAACATGAGAGCTTTTGCCAACCTCTTTAACTTCTTAACGTTTAAGTTGGTGTAAATAATGTGTGCAAAATCACTGTATTTTTCTAAAATGGCAATTATATTCAAAATAAGAAAGGATAATAATGCAATCAGAACATTAGTATAAGTAACAGTGACTAACACAAATGACGGAAGTGATAATTTAGTGCCTTCCGCTACACAACATATTTAAATTGGTTCCATTAATTTTTTTTAGCGTATGCGGTCCCACAAATTTGTTTCATTTGTCGCAAGACAGCCGCTACGTGTTTAAAGTTTCTCTCTTGATATTGCTGGTTTACGGCACCGCGGCTCTCTCTTCCCTCTCTCCCCTAAAATTTACTTCTACCGCACCTTCTTCACATAATGGAGGGAAAATTTTCTGTCGTAGCCACGATACCAGGGGAAAATGGAGGCAAACGAGGCCTTCCTCATCGTCACCATCCGGTGCCTGCATTACTTCGTGCGTAGGGAAGCGGTCATCTGCTCCAAGAAATTTTGAGAATTTCCTCAAGTCCTTCGTATCTCGCACCGTTCTCTGACGCAAGTAGGGTGACTAGAGCTGGCGAAGTGTGATCAGAGCGAGGTTACATCCCCTCGCTTTTGCTAGAGTGGCGCTGTATGTATGTAATCGTTGATATTACTCGTGTAGGCATATACATATAAACAATTTTAGATCAAAATAAATAAGTTAACGATTAATTTTCGGCTATGCACTCTCACACCTATTCCGTTTCTCTTCCTTCCACTGTATGTATAATGACTTGGAAGTTTTCCTTCTTTTATTATTTTGCCCGCCTCCTTTGGATAAATAGATTTTAGCACACGTATATTTCAATAAAAATCAGGTTTATTAATGTATATTAAATTAACTTTGAGTTAGAAATATATGTGGAAACAATTAGCCATAGAGTTAGGATTGGCACTGTTAGCGTAACTGGAAAACGTTTGTTTGCCACGATCAATAAATTTTTCGACACACTGTGTGAGAGCTCTCACTCGATTTAGCTTACAATTAAATATCCCTTGTGGGAATGGAAAAACATTGCTCCTCGCAATATCTTAGGTTTTCCGCTGGATTCCCCATTTATTTTTACTGAAGCTATAAAGGGAAAAGTTTGGCTACTGAATTAATGTGTGGGGAATGGAAAGCCGTATTCAATCGCTAAAATTTAATATCTTTGAGAAAAGATGTGTTAGATTCAATTATCGCTCTACTCTTGGTAACTACTGTATTACTTGTTTTTCGCGAACGGATTAGGGAGTTGAATTGTAATTAATTGGATGGGATGTTAAATTGTGGTCGCCTTGGCGTATTTCGTTTAGAGGAACCTGGTACCAATCCCGAGAGTCTCTCCACAATTAATTTACCAAAATGCTCACCTCTCTTCAAATAAGCATCACATCTCTACAGCGCAAATTATTTCAGTTGTCTCCTCTGTTAATAACGAAAACCACAACAATTAGGCCCAAATGGCATTCGTCGAAATCTCAGATCGGAGACAAAATCGATTCCGATTCTAGGGTTTAATTCGTGAATATCTTCTGTTTATGTTTAAGATATTATCGTTCTGTCCAATCATAGTTTTTAGGTTATTGGAAAAGAAAGCAACTTTGCCTGAGGTGGGATTCAAAACCACTAGTGTTTGAGTAGCCAGATCGACCTGCTATGGACAAAAATGTGCATTGTCCGGCTTGTATTAAAAAATGAATCTCTACGATTGCAGTTTTCTCTAATGGGAGAAGATACTTACTTGCCACCCTTTTTCGGAGACGGTATAACCTTTTTTGACCAAGATTATTTGCATTATTCCTTAATAATTATCAAGAGTCCATAAATGGTCTTGTGCTTAGTGCTAAAAATATTACCTATTAAAATTTCATTTAAAAAATGAGAAGACATTTGAAGAAAAACTACTCCTTGAAAATATATGTGCCTCTTACTTTATTTTTTGCATGTACGTACATGCGTATAGCCAAAAGCGTTAATAATTTTAAATTTAAGAAAATAATACCATGATGCGGCGCGTCAAATTTTTGTTTTCTCTTTAAACTGGATAGTTTTTTAAAATCAACTTTACTTTGCAGAAAAGGAAAAAATAAAGCCTAAGTTATCCGACTGAATCCTGGTTTTTTTTAAGAGATATACATAAAATATCATTAATTCCCCTTAGTGAAATATTTACTTTTAAGTTTAATTGAAAGTAAATTCTCAGGAATAATGGAATATGTAAATTTTTGTCTTTCTTATGAGTATGGTTTCTTGTGATTTCATTTAAGCCCAAGGCGGAGTTTATTAAATTAAAGATAATTTTCCTCAGCCTTCCTAAACCAACACTCTGGAAAAGTTTTGATAAAACCTGAGCCGAAGTTTTAAAGAAGGAAGGAAATTAGTATCTGGCTTTGCGTGGAGCCCCGCTTAACATGTCTTATTAAGTTACGCTGAAAAGCTGTGCTACGTGTGTTTCTCTCTTGTCCTTTTTAATTGTGCCGCGAATATCACCAATACTAACCCACAGTAATGAAGCTCTCACGCCTACCTATTCCCGTTTTCATCCACAAAAGGCACTCGAGAGAACAACAGTTGATTCTCAGTATAAAGTGAATATGTATTATATTTTACCTGTACATCATCTACCTTACTTGTTTTAAGAATCAACAATATATGTTTCAATAATTTTACAGCATCTGTTTTCCAATAAAATATTTTTAATTTTGTGAAACGATGACTCCTCTCTTTGTTAGCTATGAATATGCATGAATAATTATGGAACATCATCTCGAAATATGTTATAATATCAACGATTAAACCTTTTTTCCCTGCTTGTACCGACGGGAACCGCACCCGGCTTCTATGATGTGGGTTGATAATAATTGCTTCAGTACTTGCTGGAACTTTAGATTTAAAGAAAGCGTCCATTAAAGTTTCCAAAATCAGTACTGATACTACCACTGACTCCATAGACCGTAATGTTGGGATACTCGCTTTCTCTTACATTATTCTACACACCTTCTTTGCGATGGCCATAGTATTAGGCATTGCTCTCTATTCTTGGTATCAGCACTTCACTTTACATAAGTAATCTACCCCTCCCCTGAACATTGCAGAGCTTTTGGAGAGATCACATGAAACTCTCGTTTTCGTCCCTGCCGTCTGATCGGTGAACACCCCCCCCCCCTCGCTCCCCCCCCCCCACACGCGATACAAGTCATTGCTGTTCCCATTCGTTGAGACTCGGCCGCTTTTGGGCTGACGATTTGGGATAAGGAAATAGAAGTCTGAGTGTCTCGGCCGGAGCTCGAGGAAATCGGCCTTGAACCCTGGACCAAATGGCTCCAGTACCACTGCCAAAACCATCTAGTTCAGCCAAATCTTATTCGCTTCCGACTACGACCCTCTCCCTTTCTCTCTATTACTGCTCACGTTCGGTCTTGCTGGAATTTCGCCATCTTTAGAAAACTCTGCTCGAACGAACAAATGCCCGAAATTTATCATCACGGAAACAAGCGACACCGAAACCGAGGTCTATATCCTTCCTTCTGAAATCATATTGATTTTGATCATTTCCAAAAGCAGAAAAAAAGGACCTCCAAACATCTGAGCAGTGTCAAAAATAAGAAATCATCATATTTTCCAAGGAACTCTTGGACGAATTTCCAAAATCATTTCAACTATTTATCAGACACTATTGGGCTTATTTGAAATGAATTTATCGGCCGTTGTCCTTAGGTGAATGCCGTTTTAGATGTATCTTTCATTCAATATTCTATTTGGTTTGTAGATAAATTATAACCATCTATCCAGCGTGATATAACTTGAAATAAAATATGCTGCGCTTTCTGTCCTTGACGAATTTTGGGCAAAAAATTGCTAAGGTTGTGACACACCATCTAACCTAAGATATTAGTCTTAAGAGTGAGTAGGATAGGAAGCGTTTCGCAGCCTTTCCCTTTCCCTCTACCATAGGAGATGACTCTGTTTGCTGCCCGCGGCGTCGGATGTAGTTCCTGCAGTTGCGTACATTGGCTGCAACAGTCACTCCGAAGCTCCGTCTCTCGCGAGCGAGGGGAGGGAGGGCTCATCTCCTATGTTGAAACTTGCCTGCTCGGATTCCGTTCTCTTGAGAGACAAGTGACAGCGAGTGATAAGAAGTTTCTTACATTATAATCCCAGTAGTAGCCATCGCTCTTATGGTAGGGATTACATCATCAGGCCCACCACAGCTCAAGTATCGCTTGGAAGTGTAATTATCGGTATTCACAAAAATGACGCATCATAATTCATGATGCATTAAACATGATTTTGACCCATTTTTTTTGCTAGTTGCTTACGGATTGCAATGATCATGCGTTCAATATATGAGTGCATGATTGAAAAAACACCTAATACCCGCTGCTTACTTCTAAAAAATTCGAAATATGCCCGGAAAGCGCCGCATAATTTAATGGTGCTGTGTCAGTAGCGAAAATCCACAAATACCTGCCATCAAAGTCGTTGAGGAAGGAAAAGTGGAGAAATGAGGGAAAGATTCTCGTAACGGGCTGATTGTACAGTTTTGCGTCAAGTGAGTCGGAAATCAAAGTCGTTGTGTTCAAACGTTTGCCTACATCTCAATAGGTAATTACTTGTATCGTGCCCATAAGTGCAACATGTGTTGAGGGTAGGGTTTTCTGATTGGAGATGTCCTAATGATGCTACTTATGAGAGACATTTGCTCTTTGCCTTTGAAGTCTGGAGGAAATTTTGGCCAGGCGCTCTCCTTCTATCCTTTCCAGTCAAACCAACAGGGTTTGGGTTGAACACTGAGAAAGTGAGTTAAGCAATCAAATGAGGATTTATTCGTACTGGTCATTAAAAAAATATGAGGTATAATTAAAGACAAAGACCAAATCTAGTCTGCCTAGCGAGAGTAGTCGTTTATAATATCTCTTTCAAAACACCAACGGCCGCTTTTACTCTGTGGAAGAAAGCACTTTAATTCCCTCTGCTCTTCCAAATTTTCCACAACAGTAAAAGAGTGTCTGCAAACATACTGAAAAATCAAAAAAGTAATGTTCTTCTAATTTATGTTATAGATTTAGGACTTTGATATGAGAGATATCCTCACGTTGATCTATACCTATCCGAAGTTTGTTTACAAAGTAAAAAGACTGGAAATTTGCATTTCAATTTTCGGTTGTTTGTAATTGCCTATGTAGAAGAAGAAGACCGAGGTAGGCTACGGTTAGAAGAAAAGGATATCATGAATTCTTTTGAAATGAGGGATGAGAGAAATATATCCTATTTTCGTGCGTCGAAGGAATTGACAATGTTTGTACTAAAATGGCTTGATGAAAACATGCGGCGAGAGAAATCCTTTGGGTAAAACTCTGGCTTGCTGACGCGTAAATATTAATTAATAGATCATATTAGTACTGTGATATGCCTTAATTCCATATCCTTTATGAGTAACCAGTATAGAAACAACTTTTTGCTGAACGTGAGTCAGCTGTTAGTAGGGAAATTTGTGAGAGATATATCATTGCGGCAATCTCATATCGCTTAAGCGATAGGTAATAATGCCAGTAACATACCTCGAGGAGGCCGCTATTGAGCTAAGCTTATAGCCTTCCTCATTACATTTAAGCCATTAATATGGCCATTTTATATTCTCTTATTTTCATTTACAATTCCACGATATCTTTCGTCCAACTTTTCCCCGAGGTTATCGGGGCAAGAGATTGCGCCCATATGGTTATAGTGATCCCGAACAATAATCCCGTAGGGTACAGAAACTGCAAGAATTTTCGTTCTATTAAAATGCTAACTGTACGGTTGTAAAAATATTGATCTTTAATGATGAAAAATAGCGTTTTAGTACGAATTCTCTAACCAACGTTACATATCATAACAAAAATATTTATTATTATTTCGGCCGGCAGGAGCTACCACGTCTGGATACATAAAGTTAACAAATATTATTCAAGCATTGCGAATTTAACCGAAGGGTTTATTTCATACTTCTTATTTCTCTTTTCCTTTAATTTTATAGGACGGTTGGAAGACCAATTTTCTTATCGATGTGTAATTATCGTGATACAATTAAAAAAAATAAAATACTAACAGAATTTCTCAAAGTAGCTCCCACACCACCTCGGAAATATGGTCTCTGTTACGTAAGAATTGTTTTAAAGCGGTCTTTTAAAAACGAAGTTCAAAATCTTTGAAGAAAATTTAGACCCCTGTCCTGCGTCCTCTTACGATGAGTACAACTTCCATGCCATAGGCGGGACTTGAACCCGTGACCCTTGCTTGCTTTCAACCTTGCTCTGGAAACAAGGCGTGCCTAACGATTTTTTTTTTTTCCTTGAAATTTTCCTCATGGGGTAAAATGATCAAGGAACTTGATGTTAACATTACGTCTTCCTGTGCCATTCGAAGGAGTCTGCATCAGTGCGGGACCATGAGGGTCACTAGCGAGAGGATGGAGTGGGCCTCAATGGCTATCCGATTTGAGCAAGGTTTATTATTCTTAGGTGAGGCTGACATAAACGGAACCCAATAACCATGGAATGGTGGTAGAATGGTCAATTTTTCATAACATGTAGGGACGCTGTGGGGGGTCGTAGGGAGATGGGAATGTAGTGATATTATCCTGAATACTCGTCTTGCTGCGTGCAAGTTCGTGCTATAAATTTGGTACTCAGATTTCAAAACTCTAATGAGAGTAAAGTATTGTTGTGTTCACGGCTATGGTCATTCCTTGTAACTTTTTTTAATTAAATGTTGAATAAAGGTACTGATAGTTCTGGCAGCAGTTCAGTAATGCTTAAATTTTTTACTGCTTTATAGTGGTATTTATCTTATTAAAATGGAATATTTTTTGTGTTAAATTGCGGAATCCCTTCACGTTGTATCACAATAAAAGTAAACTTTGTGATTTCACAGAAAATTTCAGTACATACGACCGGTTTTCTCCTTTGGAGTGCTATCCATTACCAAAAGGTATAAATATTGCTGCGTAGTCATAAATTTTATTTATGCTATATTTTACTTGCGATTTTTATTTAACGCTTTATATGTATGGCAGTGAATTAATTATTTGAGGTGATATTCGGAATGTTTGTCACGAAAATAATAGTTTTCCTTGAACTAGGTGTCGCATAACAGGTTTCCAACCTCATGCAGTTCTCATTTTTCTTCCAGAAAATACACGTAAAAGGCGCTCCTGTGAAATATGGCCCATTGAAATATGAGGCTTTCTTTATGACGACGCCCATATATTTCACAAGTATCGCCAACTAATTGTTTCTATGACTTTTTGTTTGTCATGCCATTCTTCCACGGTGAGACAATTAAGTCTGCTGTCCTCCATGAGCTTAAAAATGGCTTAAAAAAGCTATTGTTTCTATATTGAAGTAGTCACATTATCTTTCTCCGTGTGTCTCTTGATTATTACCATCTTTCGTTTTATTACTTTATCCCTGGAAAAAAGTATTAATTTCACAACATAGTCTTGAATTACTCTACTATAATACCCTTATACCTTTTTACTTTGTCCTTGTCTGTTACTCCACTCTCAGACCTTCATAAGTACGTGATACATTCCAGAGACATTTGTCGCAGTAGTGGTAGAATTTGGTTTAAAGGTTCTCCAAATATTAGGGTATGTCACCACCAAACCCAGTTGTATCTGAAAGTATACAAATTTATTACTAAGGTTATGTGTGCTATTGATAATTTTAGTATACTTTAGAAACTGAGAAATACATTCTTATGAAAATTTAATGTATGCACGTAGATAAAATTTAGGTGGATGAATTTTTAAAGGAGTGCCTTGTAAGAATCGGGGAGGGGCGGTGACTCTTCCAATCTTTTTCTCTGGCAAAAAGAAAGCTGCATTCACCATGCACCAGACGAGATCTAAACCGTAGCATTTTCTGATTTCCAGAAAATGGTAGGGTTATGGTCGTCTTTCTGATGGATCGTCTGTACTTCAATTGATTTTTTTTACCATTCATCGCTTCCTCGTTGTAAATCTAATCAAAACTGCTTTGGACTTGCAATATCACTAATGGTTTCAAGGAGGGCCTCAATCTATCACCAAAGCTCTCTTTTCTACGAAGTACCGAGCTAAGTAATAGCTCCCATTCATATCGTAATGCGTTACTGTCAAATAAATTAGGTACCCCTCTGAATACGAACACATCTGGACTCACGAGGATGGGGTAAACTTCTTCGTCTCTTGTCCATTCAATCCTGGGAATGGATAGTAGTAATCGCTTTTTTTAAGTCTTAGGGTGAAAGGGTCTCTTCTACGAAGAACTCGACCAAACACCCTACATGCTTTTTTGTTCTCCAATGAAACGATTTTTCTTGCAACGGAATGCTTATCCTATGCAATCGAATTCCGACGTGAACAGTGTATCCCGTTGAAAATTCAATATGGCAGCCTCCCAGCTCATCCATTTGCTTTATTTTACTTTGAAGATTTTGGGTCATTTCCCATACATCTGGATATTGGGTTGGAATGTGATTAATTTCTCCGGTCAGACAGGTCCATAATCTAGTTTCAATTAACTTTACTCCCGCTTACCCCATTTTACTGCTATCTTGTGATGAAAACGGAGGAAGTGGTACGTTTCATTAAATAATTGATATCAAAAAGTAAAAGATGTAATGATCATCGGGAAATTTTGCGAGCAAAGAAACGACTCAGGCCATTTCTCCTCATCGGAGATTCTCTCTTCTTCCACATTGTACTACGTGCTAGGAAAATCAATTATAAGGGCATGTATTTTGTCTCTCTCTCAATTATTTTCATTATAATTCTAAATCAACTGAAATTGGATATGAGTCAATCTTTTTCCAAGGGTAACTCTCCCTGATATACAGATAGTTTAATCCATTTCCGTTTTAAAATGGAATATATTTCTTTTTGAAATGTCTTTTTTTAACTTTATTTACTCATTCCCGTGCATTAATGTTATTTTTACATCTGAATACCTTTTGTTTAGATATTCCTATCTCATTCTTATAAGATCTTATTCTTCTTGCGCTATTTAGTACCCTTAAATTTTTTTCAAAACTCCTTCCCTGCTCCTTAAAGTTTAATTTTTCCAAAATAGCATGATTATCATTTAGCAATAGCTTCCGGTAAACCTAAAATACTTCTTTTAGCCGATTAATTTTGACGATGAAAATTAGTTCAGGTTTTTTTATATAAGGGGACAGTAAGGATATGATTAACCCAGGGACATTGAGAAATTGAATGATTACAGTGCGGTTGCAGAAGAACTGGCTTTTCATCCCAAAGGTTCGGGTTTGAATCCGGCATATCGGATTTTTCATCAATATACCATAATCCGCTTGGTTTTGGCGTGAAGTGCGTCCGTCCGTCCGTCCGTATGGGACTCTAAACTCAGACCCCTTGGACTGCTTTGAAGAGCAAGCAGTTTATCGCGCCGGATTTCGATTATTCATTCCTTTGTTTCCCAAACAAAATACCTTTCCTGCTGGGTTAACATATTAAATGGGATTAGTGAAAAGATAAGGGGATTTAGAGAAAGAGTATCGTTAGGTCGTAGGAAAGAACAGTCAAGGATGAAGAATCTGTTGCTCAACGATACAAAAATGTGGGTTTTTAGTAAAAACTGGTAGTTACGTGGACATTTTTTTCCAGCGAGAGTAAAAAAACTGTTTTTTTGCAATGTCATTATCAAGAGCTACGTTTTTCTGATGAACGCTCCACTCATCTTCATGCAATATTATCATGGTGGTTATTTTGTAAATGAGAAAACTTAAATCCTGAATAATGCTATGCACTCATCATCTTCATGCAGTACACCAATCCTAGGATTGGTTTACTGCAGTCCGCAATTCTGCCCTATTCAATGTTAATTCCCTCACGCCATGATAGGTTGTGTCTTTTACGTCCTTTTTTATTTTTCCTATATAACTACTTGCCCGTTAGTCTTCCTCCCGGGATCTTCTCTTCAATTTTCCCTTCTATTCTATTTCTAACTAACGCATTGTGTCTCAGGGTATATCTAGTCCATCTTGTACTTCTTTGCCGCAGTGTTCTCCATAATGTCCTTTCCTCTTCTTCTCTTGTTCTTCTACTACTTCGTTCCTCCCTTTATATGTCCATTAAATCTTCAGCATTCTTTCCCAGCACCATGTTTCAAAGGTTTCAATTCTTCACTGGTTTGCTTTCCAGATGTCACCTCTCTGATCTATAGAGTGCCACGCTCCATGAGAATGTTTGATGTAGTTCTTCCTTGCTTGCAGCCGTAGGTTCTTTGAGCATAGCCGTTATCTCTTCTTCGTGAACGCCTCCATAGCTTGTGCTATTCTTCGCTTGGTCTCGGATGAGCTTCTTCATTCCTGAGTTATAGTGCTGCCTTTGTAGGTGAAGTTCTCCACTTCTAATTGCACTCGTTGAATTTTGATATCTGTCCTCAGCTTCTGTTTTCCACACGCTAGGAATAAAATTTTCTTCTTGTTGATGTTCTTATATTCTTGAAGTACTTGGTCCTTAGTGTTCAGAAATATCTGAAAGTCCTCTCGTTTTTCTGCTACTACTGAGATGCCACCATGAAACCGGAGAGAGTTAATTTCTTTGCCATTCACCTTGATGCCTCTGTTACCAATTTCTTCTGCGTCCGCTATTGCTTCTTCTTGGTAATAATTGAATAATGCTGGGGAGAGGTTGTATCCCTGCCTGACTCCTATATTTATTTTGGCGTCTATTATCCTTCCATCTTTCTTTCGTATCGTGGTGACCTGATTCTTGTAGAGGCAATAGATTATTCATCTGCCATTATTGTCTTCTCCGAATGCTTTGCATTCAATTATCATGAATTTCTTCTTTCGCGAATTTATGGTCATGTAGCGATCTCGACTTACAAGTTAGATGTTTTTGTCTCGAACATCGAATCAAGTCTCCATTTCCAATTTTCTCTAGTATCCTGTGACGGCTGTATTATTCATTCATGGGAACCCAGCATTCATTATCTACACCTACAAATACATAATGACCCACGAGCCTCCCCAAGAGCGTATGGTGCCGGTATTAGGTCGCAAGTCTTCGATTACTCATCGTTTCTAACGCACCACGAATTATTGTTATATATAGATTAAAATGGGGAAAATAAAGGTTTGTTTTATTGCACGGTGGTGGGAGTTAAAAATTTTTTACCTTCTTCGTTCGCAGACATGTATTGAAATACGTTTTCACATGTGTTACTTTCTCCGTCAGCATTCTCTGATTTAAAATTATGAGCGTATACAAAGTGAGAGGCCAGATATTTTTAGATAACTTATTCACTTGTAATATTTTAAGAACATTCCATTTTGAGGATGATGACACCCACGCATGAAGTACGTATTTAGTTGATTTTGTAGTTGGTAATTCTGAAGCAGTGCAGTCATTACCATTACTTTATGACTATTTAGGAGGCTAAATACTCCGTGTGCAATCCTGGTAACAGCATTATAACTACGGGAAGATGCGAAGATGGTAAATCTTAACGGGCTGTCCATGCACTGCGCTATGCTGAGGGGGAGGGTATTTCGATTCCTCTGTCACGATGCTCTATGAATATGGGGATGGGGTTAAAGTCTGAGGGAGATATGCCAAAATTAAATCTTTTTGGCATTTTTATATCTTTTTATTTAATTAAATATGCTATTATTACTTAAATAAATCTAGAGATATTTACATACGTACCTATTCCGTTCACACTCAGTAATGAAATCTATTGTATCGTACTATCTAAAACAATGTGTTATGCAAAACATTTGGTATTGGAGCAAAGTTCATCAGGCACAATTACGAAATATGTATTTTTATAATCTGGTCCCGCAAAGTCATAGGTTTGTCTGGAGTTGCCAATTTATGATGATATTTATAGTGTATAGTGCTTAGGTTATCATATTCCATGAATATATTGTAGGCTAACTATATTCGAATGATAGTTAGTGAATAATATATGGATAGTAATTAGTGAATTAATAATATTATTGAGAAATAAAGGATTATTAGCAGCATTACATAATTTGCGGAGGGATCTTAGATAATCAAGGGAACTACATAAGGATAAGGAGAGATTGAAAAGTGGAAATTTTTCTGTTGCGTAATACATGAATGGCCACTGAATTCTTATTCAACTGTTTTATGCGTACACCCTTCCTTTCTCACTTATTTCCTTCATTATCATTTGGCAAGAATTTTACGTCTGTTGAATTTCACGTAAAACGTTCGGTATTAGAGTGCATGCGTTTAAATGCCAATGTTTTCGTTCTTTGGAGTGAATAAATCGCTGCATCATATTGAATTGACCGCTATTAACAGAGCAATACGCCGAAACCATTCGTTCCGATGCTACAGGATGACGAAATCAATCAAGGCAGTGTCTCAGAAAATTTGAGGGGCTCCGACCCACCGTCGTCAACCATCGTTGATGCGGAGGGGGTCAGAGCGTTCAATTTTGACCTATCCGTCGCCGCCTGCGCGCCGCGTTTGTGGTTTCGATTGACTGTGACTCCGAAGCCCGATTCCGAGGCGCGAATCGTTGTTCGGTCAAATTCGGTCTCTTTGGGCGGCCGTAACCGCCGCAAAGGCTTGCAGATCGGATGACGGGAGGCTCGCCGGAAATGTCCCTATCTCCACCCGCGTGCCGCTCCCCTCCCCGCGTTCGGTTCGAGTGGTGCGGCAAGTCCTCCGCACCCTCCCAGTCTCATTTCCTCCTCTCCCTTATCCCCCCCTCCCCACCTACCCCTCTCCCTTCTCCACTCTCGATCCCGTTTTTACGGCCAAGGCACCGGCGTCGAGCGTCGTGAGTGGACACTTCGGCGAGCCGGGGAGGGAATGAGTTCCCTTATCTCGCGAAATGAATCTCTTTTCCCTCCTCCGTCTCCGCAAACTCGCGCGTGCGCGGCATTTTTCCCGCTCCCGTGCGACACCGCCGCTCCCGAATGATTGCGCGAGCGACTCCATACCGCGTTCGATGTATCGAGGTTGTTTCCGATAATAGTCGTGATGTCTTCGGGCGCTGGTACTCGAGCAATGAATGTGAAATGAGATGTGAGCGTGCGCCCTCGTCCGTGTCGTATCGTCAGCTTTCCTCCCGTAAGCCAGTTGCACGCTGCAAGCCACCACAACAGTGTGTGGCAGGCCTTCATATCACATATGCATTATCAACGAGTTAAAAATAAAGTGGGGGATGGTTCATGTAGTGGTTAGGGCCTAAGTCTCCCGTCCTGAGGGCAAAGTTTCGATTCCCGGCGTTGGCCGAGCTTTTTCCATTAGTATAGCGGTGACTACTTAAGTGCTGTGTGATAGCACTTCATGGTTAATACTCCGTCACTCGATTGGGACTTAAACTTTTGGCCTTTAACTTTGGGGGCCACAGTCTTTTGGTCCCTTGTTTCCCTTCTTTGAGCGTAGATAAATTCCAATGCCGGGTTTATCTCCATCCTTTATCTATGCTCTATAAAACTCTCGACTCTAGCCAATTACCCACATATCATAAATGGCGTAATTTCGTCGCTGTTGGTTGCCTCTCCAGGATAAGTAACGAACTAACGATTTTGTGGACGGTAACGGGAGCCAAGAAATCAAGGCTAGAAGCATTTAAAACGTATTATGGCAGAACAATTTTGAACATGCAACGGATTGACTGAGAAATAAATGAAGAAAATACTGTGAAGAGTGTGTGGATAGAGAATTCTGCAGAAAAGTTTTAAGGGACGGCTGGACAAGGTTATCAGCCATTGAGAAGTAATTTCCTGAATTACTGAACGGAGCAAATGGAAGAGTTAGGATTTTTATTAGATATATATAGTAAGTAGTAAATTAATTGAAATAAAAGAAATGTTAACATAAGAAGAGGCTAACCGAGAGAATAATTTAGTTGTATCTGCATCAAGGATAGTTGCATCTATAAAATCGTGGGACTTTTGACCTTTGATGATGAAACCATCCTATCGATGGTGACTTCACCACCAATTCCACCTCGAACTAACACTATGCGTGTAATAGGAGCATCATGACTACGGAGCGATCTCGCATCGCGCGATTGATCCTTGTCGTTGTCCATGGCTTGGTTAATAAGCAGGACCCGTTCATGGATCGTCATATCACCGCAATTGCGCCATCTTTCTTTTTTAATTACGCTTCGGAAAGCAAATCTGCGATACCAGTTCTTTCCGCTTAGCCCAGATTTTCCAAATTACATACCTCCTTCAATAGAGCAAGACGTTTGATTGTTTTTCTGTAAGCAACTGTATAAGATGATCTAGGTACGGTAACTACGAACAGCATGCTTCCTGATCTGTCACGTTATCGATACCGACAGCCAAAATGCAAAGAAGGATCCAACCCTCGGTTTTATCTTTTCTACTCGCATCACGAAGGATCATCAATGCTATAGTCAAAACTCTTGATTTAATCCTTAGCTTTCTGTGTAAGACCCATGAGAAATTTCGCGTGCAAAATGTTTCCTGGATTAATTTGTAAGCTGATGAAATTGCTACAGTCGTAACACGTTGTTAGTTTATATTCTCGAAATATAAATTGAAGTTCACTTTTCGGAAATGTGTTACATGTGTATTATTGTAAATTTAGTGATTTGATCATTTGTTCGAAGATAGAGGCTAAATTGCAATTTCGGAAATAGACATCGATTTTCTCCTATAGTAATTTGGAGTGCTTAGATATTTATTTCCCGTAGTAGAGCAAATCTTGACTATTTAATTTAAACCGTTCCTATATCTTACTTTAAATTGTTGAATTCCGTGTTCATGATTGTTTAACTACTCTGATAAAAATGCAGCTTAATGCATAGCATTTCTCTTATAATATGAGCAAATTCCTCCACTAAATAGTGCAAACTTATATTATCTACTTATCCTGTCGGCATTTATGGATGGATGTCGTAAAAATCCGCTTCTTAACATTAATTTCGAGAAACCTCCACTCGTGACTTGAAGTGAGAGAGAGTATGTAAAACTTGCGGTAAACAATCTTCATGTTCATTATGTTCCAGCAGCAATGCCAAATGGTGGAGTGGACAAGAGACAATTTCGCGTTGGACTAGGGAAGAAGTAAGACTTAGTTCTATTTTAAAGTCGAACAGGATCTGCTGTTGAAAGCAAGTGACTCAATTTAGGCATTATCTGTTAGCATTTACAACATATTTTATTTTTATCGTAGAAAATTTTTCGAATTGAACTGAATTTGCCTTTTCTACGCACGCTCTAAATGTTTTAGTGCAAAAATTATTAACTAAATTCATTAATGAATAAGAAATACTAAATTGGTAATTACCCTTTAGATTTATCATACTCTGACTCAACGGATGTGATGTTTTATGTCGAAACCCGGAGTGTGGCTTTTATAAATCTACATAAAAATTACTATAAAGACACATTTTATTTCCTTTTTGAGGATTTTTCTTCAATTATTTAAAGAGTGAAATTTATCGTTTCCGTTTCATCAGAACGAACGGTTCATCCAACATAGTTGCGTGGTAAATCCCGGAGGTTACTCTGACCTTTTATCTCTGCAAATCATCGTTTATGGACTCCATCCGTCGACCGCGGATCGCGTATGTCCGCTGATTGCACATTACGGGGTCATTCAATCACGGGCTTCCCATGTCTCCGTTTCGTTTGCTAGCTCCCGAGGATTCTCGTCGCCGGTGAAAGCCTTCGCTCCACATGTAAGCCGTTTGCTCATGGAGCGGAAATGAGATCGTCGAAAGGTTACCGTCCATTTGGAGGGATGCCTCTCGCATCGAGTGAGATTTTTTTCCAAAGTAGTTTTTCTCCACTGGATGATAGGATAGAGATCATGTTCTTTGGTGAGTTTTCGGTCCACACAAAATATCTTTGGCCTTTTGGGTTCATGCAAACCTATTTTATTAAAGCAGTTTAGAAAATCTCTCGGCACTCGATAACTTCTGGAGAAATACGAAGCCCTGTTTTAAGCTATCCCTTGAGAAAAATTACTGCCTCTCATCATTGCAGTGAGAAATAACAAAATGTGCGCGAATTTTGTGCATTATTGAGGACTTCTCGATATCACGTTCTGCGCAGTGAGAACTAATTTATCTTGAGTGAAGGGGAGGTGGGTTATTTCGTAAATGGAATTACTTCTCTTCTGAATTAGGAATTGGATCTACCATCAAGTCGTTAAATGAAAGACAGATTAAGTAGCTAAATATTTTCATTTCTGAGTGTCCCTTTACGCCTATGCAGTGATTAATTTTTCCCTTTTTTATAAGGATAGGAAGTAGTTTTAAATGGCTTGGTAAGCAGTATAATTGGTTATGATATAGGGAAGCAGGTCGACAAATTAATTCTCATGTGCAACTTAGAATGAATGCATAGTTGAAGTCAGAGGGAGGTAGTTTTACCGGAATGGTGGAATCCTGGAGAGAAAGCCGGCGTCGGCATTAGTATTTTCTCAAAGAAAGGCTCAATGTAATTTACTGCTTAGTGTACCACCTAACGGAGCATTGAAGTGCAAGAAGAATCCGAGTTCTGTACCTGAATTTTTCTAGGCACAGCTCTCAATCACGGGCCGGCATCGCACTAAAACGTCTCTACCACTGTTCAGACGGAAGGTTCGAGCTCTAGCTTATACTTACAGAGCTTGAAAGTGCGCGCCGAGAAATATCAGAATGTCGCTAAGAATCGAAGTTATCGAAATCGCCTGCCCGCAATTTCAGCAGACGGTCGGACATAAAATATTCAGTAAGAGGAAGGATTAGTAGATTCAAAACAGGCCCTTTTTGCCAAGGATTGTAAGGGTAAATAGAAATAGTGAAAAGACCGAGGAACTTTGACCGTGAAGGAGGTTAATCGGTCTCCAGCAATTGTAAACAAATTTTTAGGTTTGAAAATTGGGCAAAAATCCACAGCAAAAAAGAGGAACCTATATAGAACGGACGAAATTGAGTCATCAACACTTCTACTAACGAGAGAAAGTCAGCAGGAGCACCAGCGAAACGACTCGCAAAACAGTTCCACTTTTGGTAAACTCCCTAGGGTTCAATTTTTACCTACATGTTTCTAAATTCACCAAGGGAAAAGTCGCCTTAAATTATATATGGCCTCTTATCTCAACACAGCATAGAGTTTAATCGGAAACAGATTATGAGCATTGCACACCTTCAATCGTTATTCAGCCAGTCATGAAAAGAACTTCGGACAGTGATTAGTGAAATATACCTATCTGCAAAGTGTAAGATGTTAATGAATAAAAATCTCAGGGAGACGAGGGATTGAGATTCTCTAGGAATGAAAATGGGGTTGGTGTGGCCTTTGGGGTACTAATTTCACTTTCCCTTATAGGGGGAAATTTTTCCCAAATGCCTCTGGCATCCTGGTTTCTTTTTAATTCGGCTCACCAAGCCTCAATATTATCGGAGAATTGGCATCAGAGCCATGTAAAAGGCCGATTTTTTAATTTTCAAATTGGAATTTTTCGGGGCTATAACGTCCAAACTTCCGTCATCTTTGGGGTTTAAAAATTATCGATCATTCTTTAAATAAAGTCTCGAGTGGCCCACGAGCTTCAAATCCGATAGCTATGAATATTGAAACCTCCATAAAAAACGAATGAATCATAAGTTGCCACTTATATATGCAGCCTTTGTCAATGTTTTCGCTGCTTAAAATTTTCGCCGCCCATAATCTCTCAGCTCTTTTTTTTATATTTTTTTTTACCTTGAATTCACCATTAAAAAATTAGGAGGAATTATTTCTTTATGTATACACCCCGTCACTGTTGCCGTTTCGTCAAATCTCTTCGCTATTATCCACCCACAACAGCTATTTTAAGTGCTTTTATCCATTATCGCTCCCCAGCGAATCACGGGAACATTTATCGCTCCTTTTAATCTGCAAACGGAAAAATTAATCCATACAATCCACTTATTATCATCAAAAATTACTCCCATATCGCGTTTAGAAATCATACTCAATCTCATTTTACTTTAGAACACAATTTATTTGTACGGGAAATTTTGCTACCTCATAAGAGTTCTGCCTCCAGTCCTTATATAAAAAATATCACATATCCTCCTACTCGTTCACAGTACGCGTTCCCTATTACTCTACAATGCATTGGCTTTCTCCGAAGACAATCACTGTATCCGAGGACCTCTACCACGTGTAAGGTGGAATAATGAACCTTTGGCTGATTTAGGTACTCACTTCCCGGAGGATTAACGATGAAAGATTGCACAGTAGCTACATGTAACTGAGGGTTAATGTGCATATATTGACAACATAAATATCTCACATGGAAAATCTGCGTATGTTTCGTTTGCGAAGACGTTAATACGCTTTAGGCTGCTTATTCCCAATCCAATGACTGAACCCCAAAGGATTCCACGACGTAACTATGGGTGGGTGTGAACAATCAACAGCGAAATAACTAAGAATGAAGGTCTACCTGCATCTACACTCACGAAAACTGTAATATGCCTGATGACGGGAAATGCTCATTCTAAATTTTCGTACTCTCCTTGAATTTGGAGTTTTTGAAATTCTTGAAATTTTCCCTAAGCGTATTATAAAAAATGTTCAAAAATGTAGGCTCTGTTAGATTTTTAAAATAGAGTTAACAGATTACTAGATTACACTAAAGGCTACTACTTCTAGTTATATTATCGTCCTTCTTCGAAAGAAAAATACTGGCAATTTTCCACAAAATTAGGATTTTACTTGACCGGTTTCGGTGTACAACACCATCTTCAGGTCTTCACCACCTGAAGATGGTGTTGTACACCGAAACCGGTCAAGTAAAATCCTAATTTTGTGGAAAATTGCCAGTATTTTTCTTTCGCTATGATATTCCACCAAATCAAGCCTGAAACAACTACCTTTAATCGTCCTTCTTGGTGGATTTGAGAAGAAAAGTGGTTTTGGCTTACAATTTGGATGAGAGGCATTTTTAGATCTAACGAGCGTTCGTTAAAAGCAGTAACGATAGCGAGGATTTAATGATGTGACATTCGAAGGAACCAAAATGTGTTCAGTGTTTTACAATAAGCGCAAGCTCAAGATGCAGTTTATCATTCCCAGTACTGAATACCACATAGCTTATGAGGATCTCATGTCGTGGTGGTCGGCTGGGCGGATAGTTTGGCTATTGGCCAGCTTCCAGGATAGAACCCCAAGAGAGGCCTCTCAGACATCCAGGGATACCAGTGTTTGTGAATCACAAGCGATACACGTGTACTAGTCCCTCTTTCCCCAAGGTTCACATACCGTGGTGTTTCGTGGTGGTGACTTTAATCTTTTACAGAAGGGCCAACGTTATGGTTGAAAATATTTTGGCTTGTGGAATCACAGCTGTAGAGAGCGCAGAATTTTTATGAGATTTTCACTGCGTGAGTTTAATAAACTAACATAGTATTTAAAATATAATTTTTAGTCTTAATTTCTGTCTTTCAGTCTTAATTAAATAAAATTTTCCGTCTTAATTTTTGGTAACACTAATTACTTAAAAGTTAATGCCGTACTTTGAAGAAGGCAGTTTTAATTGGTGCATTGGCAAGGAAATGTATTTTTATCTGTATTTATGTATCTTAGGTATTATTATAAATGAATGGAGGAGCTGAGTATATTCTGGCTATAATAAAATTAGATAGTTTGCTAATTGTAGTTGTGTTGTAATAAAAGTTTTTTCTAGGTTTGATTAGGAATGCTAGATCACTTGGCTAGAAGGGTGGATGATCTATTTAAACATATCCACCTTTGCCATCACACAATAATCTTATTGCGAACAGTTTCCGTGAGTCTGAAATTTCGGATTGCATTCGAACTATCGATTTGACTTCCCATTCTCCTTGGTGTCATTCGTGATCCTCTTGCCAAATGGCAAGCGAATACCTTCATTTTCTGTCTAATGTAACGGTAAAGCCCCGAAAAATCTTTCCTTTTATTTAGTAATCAATTGTCTGTGTTCCGTGGTCACTAACATAGAGAGCTGGAAATCCGAAAGCAGAATTCCTCCTTCGTCACGTGTTTGTTTTAGGACTAGGCCTACTTTAGGCATTGCAATATAATCTCAGAAGTCGGAAACCTTCAAATATACTCCCTACTTCTTTGCATAGTTGATACATTTATATTCCAAAAGATGCTAATTCAATCCCAGTACGAGCAGAGGCGCCCTTTCTTGATAATTTATTTTGAAAATGAATTCTTTACTTGAGCTTTATTAATTTAACTGAACACAGAAAATTCGCTACTCTTCATTATTTTATCAATGTCCAAATCTCATATGGAGTGAGAAGAAGAACTGTTTTCACAGTTCTGTGAAGGAATGTAAAACAGAGAACTTTATGGTGTAAAGTCCTCTAAGGAAGCATCGTTTGCGTTAACCTTGTTATTTACTCCTTAATTCAGTCTCCACTTTCCTCTAAAGTGCAAGATCTAAAATACCACTCAAATTTGCCTCACTTAACCTTGCCGGGGGTAGATAAATTTCTCCGTACATCAAAGGGCTCATTTTGTTGACAAAGTACGGCCCTTCTGTTGGCTCTGGCAACAGAAATTCCATCCCCTAATCCAGCGTCTATCTACTTGTTACATGTAATCAGTGAATGCACGTACCAATGAGCTCTGGGTTAAATTCCTTGTGAAACTTCTCGTCAACCCCTATGGAAGAAAAGCCTTGTACAATCCATAAGATGTAATTTTATGAGCGTCTAAATGTTGCAGTACATTTTAGGTAACCCAGGTAAAGGTATTGGCATACTTGCAATGAATAAACTGTCATTGTATGTCCACACTGGTGAACTCATTGCGCAGCCAAATTTGTTCTCATAAGCTGAATAAAACTTATAGTTCATCACTGACTAAGTTGTGGGTTTAACAATGTGGTCGCAAATGAAATCTACATTCAAATGCATTCGGTTTCCACTTTGCGTTCGAAGTTTCCAAATACTACACAATAGACATAAATAAATAGTTTGGCGTGCGAAAAGAAAAATATTTTTGGGAAACTAGTCCCATATAAAAAACTGTTGACGTGAAGTGATGGGGTTGAGTAATGGTAAAAATTACACAAGCGATGGGATGGCGAAGAAAATAAAGTTATGCTTACCATTTATCTGCAAGCGAGCGAAATAAAATGACCAGATGATGAAAAATTAGTCAATATTGATATAATTTCTCTTCGGATTTTTAGGACAATTTCTATACTTTGAATATGAAAACACAGAAATAAAGCCATTCCCAGCGTTAGTCTGTTGACTTTAGTAAACATATTACCAAATACCCGTAGAGTTTCTGCTTTCTATGCATTTTTTTACTCATTGTCACATTGGACAACACATCAAATTTCTATAGCATTCTTATGAAACGACAGTGCTCTTATCCCTAAAAAAAAATTTTTCTAACTCTGGAAATATTCTTCATTTATCTGATGTGACATATAATCACATGGCTTGATTTGGTTTTGCGTTATATCAGTATAAAAAGGTGCAGCACCGTATTTGTATTGGGACACGTTTGGTCGGAGCTGCACATGAAAAAAGCTGGCCCCTAATAAAAAGTGTGCAATTATATAGTTCTCCAGTTTTATCATTGAATAAGCCTTCAACACAATTCCGGTGGTGTGAGCTAAATTCACTCCGCCAGGAAATTTTTAACACTTTTTTCATGAATTTGAGTTACGTAAAATAAAACCGAGCCAAATTTCCGCATATTTTTTCAGTTTTAGGGAGTACTAGGCTCAACCTTGGTCAAAATATTAGCTGCTCTGTCACCATGTCCCTTCAAGATTGTCTTTTTTTGCGGACTCTGATGTTCAACGATTGACTCCGTGTTGACCTGGTTTCAAACAGCATGTTCCGTGGTCCTAAAACCATGGTTCGGTCCGGCCGTAGTTTCATGCTTCAGCGGCTGGACCCAGGTGTCGCACTGCCAAATGGGGAAGAGGGGAGGGGAGGCTGAGTTATGCCCCAACTCCAAGAGCCTGTTCAATTTTTCCAGAGCTTTGGTATTTCTTTAGAAAAACCTGAGAAATTCCGAGCCTTTTCTGGAAATTTCGCCACCGAAGTTTGAAAGAAACCTCGCTTCGGTAGATTACTCCTTTTTGGCGGCGAATGTCTTTTATTCCGTGGATGATGAAAAAGAGATATCTCTATCCCTCTCACTATTTTCCCACGTGCTTCTTCAATTCCGTACGATGAAATGCGGATCACATCTTGACGTGATGGATCGAGCTTTCGTGATTACGTAAGTGACTGCGGAGACAGGCTGTCTTCCCCTTGATCTCACTCCAGCCGAGCATCAGAGACCCTCCGTGGACGCTCTTAAGTCGACGCAATCCAATTTCCCGGCCGACGGGTAAGGAAGAGACCTTAGCACGGTCTCGCCGCCATTGATCAAAGTTTGCGAGCGCCGTAGGTGTATTCTATCGTCGGTCGTATAGAGCCGAAAGCGGGCGCCGTTGGGCATTCGTGTGAAGCAGGGCGAAGGTAACAGATGGATTGTGTTTTGCTCAGCCGCAGTCCGTGGAGGTAAATTGCCGGAGGAAACCGCACGGGCGAGACATAAGATCAAGTGATGGTGAATCAGAAGAGTCAATAATCTAAAGTAAAGGGTGGAAGAGGAGTGGGGTTAACTTCGGAGGTTAAAAGGAACTCGAAGCGGCACACACATTACCCTACGGGTAACAATGTAGCCGAAACGGGCATGATTGGGAAGGATTAGGTTAAAATCCACTTCCTCAGCACAAAACATTGCGTTTTCTATCACCTCTTGAGGACTTTAGGACCTCTAAACTGCTTGTGTATTGAGACACGAATAACAACGAAATTTTACCCAAATTTCATCACAGCTGAGTCTGTAAATCTTCTTAAGGCTATTTAAGCAAGACAATCTATTTCATGCTCCTGGGAGTTAATTTTATTCATGTAATTTTGTAGAAATTTAATATATTTTAACTTTATATTTGTGGCTCATTTGCCTGTTTGCGTACTCTTTTTTTTTTGATGAATTTTAAATTCCGTTTTACATTCCATTACTCATCTTACCTCTATGAGTTTTACCACGTACAAAAACCTTCTATTCATCCGGAGTACTTCATCGTGAGAATCGAGAGTAGAAAGCCCGTATATTCGTGCCTACCAGTATGGGCGACCTTGCTTCTCAATTCAACTAGCAATACCGCCTGCAGTACGTTCTTGCCTCTTTGGGTTTAATCCACTTCTGGGGCCACGAGTTATTCACTAATATAATTTTAAAGTCTTTTTTTTTATTTCCTGATTCTTTTACGAAGGAAAAACTGAGGTAGGATGGAGAATTTTGACACAGAGGCGTAGAGAAGAATGGCGGAGGTAGGGCGGTTGGAAATGAAGAGAAATGAGGAAGCTTTAAATATCGTAGGAGAGAAGGTCAGTTGCTCGATAAATTTGAAGGGAGAAGCAACTGAGTACGAGTTAGCGATCTTCTAGTTAATGGATTATTGAAGAAGAAAAATGAAGAAATAAGGTAGAGAAAGCATGGTTGAGAGGGAAAATAATAGGTTTTCATGACATGAAGGTAGGCAGAAGAAGGGATAAAATAGAGAAAGTGTGTAATAATTAGAAGGTTAAGAGACGTTCTTCGCGCCGGGAATGTCAGTCGGGAACTTTCCACAAACTTATCAACATTGATTGTATTCTTATGATGATTCATTAAATATCCATTCAGGTCTGCCCCGCACTTAATGGCGCTTCAAACCGGGAAAGGAGATAGGAATGGGGAGTACAGAGGAAGGGTAGAGAGAAACTAGGCGTCGGAATTAGTCTGCTTTCAACGAAAGGTACCATGTGGACCACGGCTTAACGTCCTATCCGACGGACGAAGTACTGAACTCAAATTTTCCTCCACAAATCGCTCAAGTAGAGGCCGGCTTACTAATTAAGAGTATCTTTCAAAGCCTGGATTCAAACTCGGGCTCTTGGTTCGGGAGGCTAGCACTCTTATCAACACTCTTATGATAGTAATGATAATTCCATCGGATAGCATCAAAATTTTTATCAATGTAAGGCATGTTACTCATTATAATAATGCACAAGTATGATGCTATCTAGTAATATCTATTTCCTGAAGTTTATCGCGCCATTTTTCTTTAAGCCAATATTATTTTCAAATAGACAGATTGCTATTGCCTGAACGAATCTCTGCCAAAAATAATTACTCAATAAATAACGGAAACGGCGAATGTGTTTGCATCAGTGGCCCACACGCCTTTTGGAATGGAAAGCTTAATTGCGTTAGTTCCCAGGAAAAAATGCCTGAGTGGAATCAAATTTTGCGTTTTCGGCCCCAGTAAGAGATTAATGGTGAAATATGTCCATTTCTCCAGCACGAATTAGTAGTGACTTGAATAAGTTACAAAAAGCAGTTAATCTTCTCACTTTCTCCCTCTGATTTCGACTTTTTGGTCTCCTGCTCCTGCTCTTTGCTCGGATATTTTCCAAAACTGATATTAATGTATTTTATTAGTGCTACTGATGTGAAAAGAAAAATTGATTCATCTGCTAAACACGTTTGAGATGTGCATTTTACTGATACCAAATGTATTAGTTCATTTCATTTTGGAGAAACTCGAAAAACACCCAATGACGTTATTGACACTTAAAATACACTAAAAAAAGTACTTCAAAACTTTGTATTTCCTTTAGCCTCAGTTTTCTTCAAAAATAAAACAGTATTCAATGATTGTAGTTATTCAATACACAATTATTTCTTAGAACGTGTATCTACAATATACATTTTCCTGGTAGGGAGGTACAAGCCATAAGAGCTATGGCATAGGTTATCCTGGATACATTTAAAATGTGTGTATTATAGATTTCTAATAGAGATGTGTTAGACATACCGAGCTTAAATGAATTTTCCGTGAGTAAGAGGAAAGAAAAGTCTGATGAAAACTTGAGACAAGATGGAATAATGTTATTGACCATACATGAGGCCATCCATGCTATCCTGTCTTATTATCTCATGAAGAGAGTCGTTGAAGGAAAGGCGAACGGAAAGATTAGTGATGGAAAAATTCGTGTGACAAGTACCGAAGGGTGTTGAAAGAAAGACGTAATTTAACATGAGGTTGTTAGGAATTGAGTGGCAAGCTTTGTCAAATTAATCTTCAGGATTGATGACCAGTGCTGGCAAAAAGTAGTAGAGAAAATCAGATATCTTATTACATTTCCGAGGATTTCTAATAAGAGGAAGTTTCAAAAGTGGCTATCAATGCTAACCTATTTCAAATTTAATTTGGACTGTTATGATGCTTGGGTAAAGACAAATATCGTAGCAAAAAATTATTATTGCCCATTCCGTAGAGCTTTTGCCAGTAAAATCACAGAGGAAGAAAAACAATGGAAGAAATTTCTCCGAGTCATCGAAAATATCTTGAGGCTGAGCTATAAGAATCTGCGGCTATTGAGTATTTGGCTTCGTAAATAACTCTAGCTTTGTCGCAGAACACAAAGGTCGATATTAATTCTTCACGCTCTCTAAAGTTTTCGCTCTTTTCCCTTAAAAACTATTTTTATCTAATCCGTTCAAACTATTAAACTTGTCTTTTTCACAGGATTGTTTGGGATTTGGCAGGTATTATTTACCCTAGTTTATAGGCATGTTGGCTCACTCATTATTTCAGAGGTGAATATGCGGAGGCAATATATATTAGATCAATTTCAAGCGAGTCCGAGTCATCGAAAATATCTTGAGTGATGGAACCTTATTTTGCGAGACAGGCGTCGTGCTACTGACCGGAAATGCCGGACTCTACTCTGAAAAGGAACTTTGGACAAATCCAGTTTTAAAATTGATCTTCCTTAGCATCACTTAATGGAATCACTGTAAATCTCTATAGGATGGTATCAATAAAGACGCGTAGTACGTTTCATAAAATTGTGGAAATTTGCATAGCAAGTGGTCAGTTTGGAGAGTCCAAAATAATTAACTGTTTAAAGTTAAATTTATTCCCTGTAAAAGTAACTAGTTAAAGTTAAAAGTTAGTTTTCTGAAAAAGTAACTGATTAAGGTTAAAAAAAAGTTACTTTTTCAGTTAATTTGGCAAATTGGATGCTGCGGTAATAGAGGCATTGATGGTTTTTTGCTTAGACAAACAACTCGAACACTGAAAACTGTGATTGTGGTTTCTTTCACCAGTATCCATTTATTTAAATAAATTGGGAGTGGGGATTTTCGTTGTAATTCCATTTAGTGTCCAGAGTGTTGTTGGTCTGGTTTCCTAGTGTCTGCTGAAGGCATTGGGCGATTTTTCAAAGGTGGAGCCCTATTTCCGGGATTTTTAAGTAGAAGTATCGTGAATGTAAGACTTCCTGACGAACCATGGTCCGTCTGTAATATGCCGCGAAAAATTTTTCTGAGCGGTAGAAAGTGCTATAAGGTTAGTTTTTAATATCGATCCCCACATTGCGATGTAAAGTATCCCTTCACAATTTTAAAATTGCAGTGGAAACGGATTAGTTAGGTATGTCATTGTCATGTCATGATATTAAGCAGATGCTGAGGGTGTGCCTGCGCACCTTTTCTCGTGATTCTCGCTGATGTATTGACGACTCAATGTCGCTGAGTAAGGCATATGTAGACTGGCGCATTGTAACTGATACGCTAGTTTGAATGAACCCCTCCCCCTCGATACCCGTCATAGGTTTTTTGGCGACCCTTTTTCCTCGGCTTCAACTATGTAGTGTTGGCGACATGATACCACCGAGGCTTACGAGCCCTCCAGGACATTGTCTTCGCGTGGTTTCGAGTTTTCTTGTCTGTTCCTAAACTTTGGCGGTCACTCTCCTTAGCCCCGATTTTGTTTGGATGCATTCGTCTGGGCCTATTCATTGCATTCTTGCACAACTGCCCTTGCATTCTTGGATACCGTTTTATTTTCTCATTTGTCTGTTGGGCAAGCTATGAACCCAAATTCGGACAGGTTGGCCTTTTCATAAAAAAATAACGCGAAAAAATAACTGAAGTTAGTTTTGTATCAGTTAATGCATAATTTTAACGATTAAAATTTAAGTTTTCTTAAAAGTAACCATTAAATTAAATATTTAGCTATATTTTAACGATTAATTTTAATCGTTTATTTTTAAATCGTTAATCCGAACTATGCAAGTGGTGCATATTTTGCTTAATATCTAGTTTTACTTAAGCTCTGTGATACGTTTGGCTTCATATATATCTGGGTAACTTTAGAAAGAAAAGGGAACTATTGACCACCCTTCCCTAACGTTGTTATTTACTCGCCGAAGGTCCAAGTACCTGATGAGCTCTGCCTTCGCTAAACAAGTGGAAATATTTGTTGGACTGTAGTGGTTTATTCGTTTTTCACAGCTAATGAATGTCACACAAAGGTTAGTCTTAAAACAGGTATTTTTATTGACTCTTTTGAATTATCAAGTGATGAATGAATAAATGAGGTAGGCACAGTCATCCTTGTCCAAACATAAAGCACTTTGCGCTGAACAGAAGCCCAAAGTAAAGTACATTTTACACCCATGCAGTGTCGCACGATCATCTGAAGGCTTGCATTCGAGGTTTCAATTACTGGTTAGTTATCTCAATTTGAAAATTGATACATGTACATGATCCCTTGCAAGCACCATAAAGGTGTGCGGTAGGGGGTGGATTCTCACCAAACATGCACAACATATCATGCATTTAAAAGGATTAGTAGTAATACATTAGTCTATACTTCACTATTTAAAAAGATAAAAATCGCAAACTAAGCATGCAAAAACGTGCTTTTAGTTGGGTTACCTTCAAGTCCTTATACTAACATGCACCTACCTATGCTATGGATTGATTCACTCGTATTGGACGTATTTACCGCCTTCCATATCCCTAATTGTACGAGGAAAAAAGGACATTTTGAATCTGTCAGTTCGACAGTAAATTTCTCTAATTTTGTAATCATGGTCCAGTCTACCATAGTAAGTTGAGCTAGTCGGCGTAAGCTTTATATTCAGTATTTCATGTTATTTTTATCTCTCTTTGAGATTGGAAGTGTTTCTTAATTTAAGCTGTAATAATACACGTTGTCGTATGAACACCTGCTATAGTTCTCAGAAAATTCTAGACGGATCAGTTGTGCTTTCTCCGTGAGGATGTGTAATCGGGTCTTTGAGGGTGATAAATGAAAAATAAAAATATTTTTTCGAGAAGTTAAATAAGCAGCTTAGGCATTGATGCGTATAATCAACTTCATATAAATAGGAAGGATGGATTATTGCGTCAAAGCCGGATTCGAGCATTAATATAATGAATCCGATAATTGAGGCTGAAGCTTCTCTAAGCAGATACACTTTACAGTTTTTTGCGTTGACTAACACCATCCTATTAGTATTCGCTAATTACGCAGGTAGTCCAACGGTCACTATTTAAAGGCCCTTAGTTCTCCACTTAGGTATAATTAGAAACATTGCACCAGTTAAGCAAGTTCATCAATTTCATTTTTCTCTCTTCCCCTCAGAATATATCGTCTTTTTTATTCAAGTTCTGCAAAAATAACTTAAATAGTCCGGCAAAGAGGTTACCAATACTCTCTTCTCCTACGTTATCATGTATCCTATCCAGCAAAAGTAATATGTAAGTGCTAGTAACACACGTGACAGTGGTTCTCGTGTTAATCCACCATGCATAAATAAATTCTCTCCCAATAATCTTGCAGTCGCAACCCTTCTGTGTAACCCTTTCGAAAAGTTCCTAAACTGTTCATGCTCTTAGCAATCATCACCTATGTTCTCCAGTTAAGTAAGATATTTGTTAAGCAAGTTCTCTCTGTTAAGTAAGATCTTGCAATACCCCACCTTGAACCTCCTTTCTTTCTCTTGTAATCCACCGAAATCCCTTTCACTTGGCATTTTGCATGCATTCCGTAGGGGTAAAATTAGGTTTTAAGGGATTCTATTGTTAAGATTTTATCATTCCGTATAATCTCCGTTATCTCCATTTAATTCTCTACTCTCCTACATTCTTCCTTATTCCCAAATTCCGCCTTAACTACAGCCTCTTGTTCTCCCTTGCCTAACTTTATCCCCCTAACTTAGCCTTCAAGCCTCCGTAAACCGCTATAGCCCTCTTCAATGTTATGTTAGCTCTTATTTTGCCTTCCTTTCTCTCCTGCATCTCCCGTTGAATATATTTCTGTAATTCTTTTTCCCACTATTTACTATGCAAGATATATATACTAAATGCATATATATATATGTATATGCAAATGCTATACAAGATATCGGTAAAGCAATATCTTTACCGATATCTTGTAAATCTGTCGTTTTTACATGTCATATAATATGCATAATTGCTTCTAGAAATGCCTTTTTTATTAAGTTTGTCCCCACAGACGCTCATTCCTATATTTTAACATCCATTTTAATTTCTATCTTGATACAACAGCACTGTTTTTTTTCTGTCCACTTAGCTTTCTCTTTCCGTTCTTAGGTTCAAACCATTACCCCGTAAAGACTCATTCCCTTCCATTCCCCTCCCTGTCCTGCTAAGGCCTGGTGGTTATAGAACTAATTTCCCATCCCGAGTACCCGGGTTTGTACCCCAGAAAAGGCAGAATTTTTCATTTGTACGCTGGTCTCTACTCGAGTGCTGTATGGAGGAGACATTTGATTTCAGTTATCCGTCTGTTGGACTGAACGTTTTACCGTAACCTCCTTGTCGTCTTTTGCTAAGAGTTTGCTGTTGCTAGTATTTGCTGATTGCTGATATGTTCTCTAAAGTTGTCTTTTTCCTTCATTTCTATCTTTTTATGCACTCCGATTGCATTCACTATTTTAATTTTCTCTTTTCTATTATATTGGCACATTAGGGGTATTTCGCCATCCGTAATCCGTTCCCTTAAAATTGTTACCAAAATTCAATGGCACAATTGCCCTGAGCTGTTGGTTGGCACCCTGAAATTACTAACTCGCTCCAAACTTAAATGTCCAGGCCAAACAACCGTATAAGCCTTATCTTTACCGATATATTGTAAATCTGTCGTTTTTACAAGTCATATCATGTAGGTACGTAATTGCTTCTAGAAATGCCTTTTTTATTAAGTTTGTCCCCGCAGACGCTCACTCCTATATTTTAAATTCCATTTTAATTCCCACCTTGATGCATTATTTTGTCTGCTCTTCTAATTTATTTCTATATTCTTTATTTATATGGAAATTTGCGTTTCAGGATATGAGTTATGGATAAAAGGCAAGCAGTTAATTACTAATTTTTAAGCCAAGATGTCCAATCTTGGAGAACTGGCCTATAAAAGTTTTTCTTTATTCTTTCTTATGATACAGTCTAATCAAGAATTTTGAGAGAGAGTTCCTGAGAGCTTTTTTGCCTCACACAAAAAAGCTCTTAGTAACTACCGTCTTTTATCTAAGATGACTAATTTAAGCTTGGTTATTGGCAAATCTAACTTAAGCTCCTCCTTACATAATAATCATCCTTCTTATAGTTTCCTGCTTTACCCCTTTAAAACGTTTCTGATACCAAGTTAAATACACCCAATGGTGCTAATCGGTTAATGGAAGGTTATTGCTCATACTTGTTTCATAGCAAGATCCAGCGTCTCCATATCATGCATAAACCTAGTTATTTTCCCTAAAGTTGTCTTTTTCCTTAATTTATATCCTTTTTATGTACTCCGATTGTACTCATTTTTAAAATTTTCTCTTTTCCATTATATAAGAATATTAGGGGTTAATTGTTTATTTTATATTATAAAAATGCTGTGAAAAATGTTATTAAAGTTAATCGGATATGCAGAACATGATCCTACTTATATAGATCCCAAAATTAGGAAAAAATATAAATGTGTTTTGTGATTACCAATGGATTACGTAAATTTATTCCTATCACTTCCAGTAGTGTCGTAAGCATGAAAATTTAAAGCCCATTTACTAGTTGCATTCCAAAATTTCAAATCCCATCACCGTCTTCGAAAACTTTAGCGTTGAACACGATTAAGATTCGTACGACCCACTTCAGCAGAGTTGACTCCATGATAAGGAATGGGTCTCAAATTTCTGTCAAGAAGCTGCAGAATTATTTCTCAAAGAGAATCAAGGACTTTTTAAGGGAGACTTTGAAATGTTTAATCCTATTGGATTGGAATTTTGTAGTAAATTCCCTAAGACTTTTAAAAAGTTAAGAAAGTAACCCTATGTTCCTCGCGCAGTTAATTTTAGGTAGTGAATTTACATTATAAACCCTCGTATAGAAAACTTATTTCAATTAATTACCGCTCATGAAACTGCACTGTTTTGCCCCATGTTTCTCAAGCCTCGCGCTCGGTGAAGAAAGCCGGTATTTAGATCATTAATATGGCTGTATACGCCAGTCCTTGTGTTCAGTGCCTGAATGCGCCTACAATTCACTACCCTCGTTACTATTTTCCACTTTCATGTACAATTTTTTTACCCTTGGTTTCGAAATATGAGGAAGTTGATCACTCTTTTGATTATTTTGTCAAAATTATTAAAAATGCCGGCATTGGTGTCATTAATGTATTGTTCTGTAATTTTCCCTAATTATAATCTTGAGCTTACTTCAGAGGTGCCCGATGATAACCGTTTACTAGTCTTTCCAAGGCACCTCACCACTTTTCATTGTCGAATATACTTAATTGTCTGGCCAAGACAGTCGTTTTGAGTCTGTAAACTTGATTGCGTGACGCCTGTGAGTAATTTATTTTTGCTAATAAGTGCACCACGCTTGTCTTCATCCACTTTTTCCTCCTTTATCATTCCACCGTCTTCCAATGTTTTCGTTCCTTTTATACAGTTCCTTGACTTCATGGTAAATTTTCTCTGCCTTCATTGTTCATTTCCTATTTCCTGGTATGCGTTCATGTATATTATTTTGCTACCTTCTACCTTCCTCTCCGCTAGTTTATAAGCCTGTAACCGGATTTATACTGTCTTTGATTTCTCTGAAGCATCTTCGAGGAATCTACGCCCTTCCTTTGCCTTTGCCGATGCGAGAAAAAATATTCATTCATCTACGTCTACGTAATGCCTTGCGAGTCATCACGAAGGGTGTGTGGAAGGTAGTAAAATATTGCTCTACATGCGATTCTCACATGCAACGAAGGAGTACAAAACTGCTTTACTTTATGGAATCATGTTTAATGTCATTCAAGAAATATGTTCATGTAAATGCCGAGTATCTAAAGAGTAATCTAATAAATATTGGTTGTCAGGCTTATTTTTTAATATATTAATTTATATCAATATATTTTGCATTGCTTCCTTGTAATATAATCGTGGATGTAATGTCTTGCTACCTTGCCTATCTTGAGTTTCTTTATTTAATCTCTATGACCTATAATGTACATCTAATACCTTCTGGTCCAACATGTATATAATATCGTATCTGCTCTTTCTTTAAGATTTTTTCATGCATATATTATGTGGTTCTGTGTTGGTTGAATAGCGTGTTAACTACTCTCATTTCCTTTTCATCCCTAGCCTCTAAAATCCTTTCCTCTTTGCCGTTTTGCTTCCCTAGTGAAAATTTTCATATGCCTATTCATCGCTGCCTTCTCCAGCCAGCACATTGTAATCTCCCTCTGTTTTCAGTTCCTTTTGAGTAAGACTCCTTTCAGTTGCTCATTTACATCTTTCTTTTCAACTTCCAAGTGCTTAAATACCGACGTTTGCCTGCAATGTTGGTGTGTCCGTCGGCTTTCCCTCTCACTTAATTTGCTTGGTAGCCGCCTATTGTCAGGATACAAAGGTCATGTGACCTCGATTCGGTGGTTGTGGGCCTTCTCATCTCGCAGGTTAGTGCTCAGTCATTGTTCGCTCGGAAAAAATGTGGGCTCAAATTGTACGGGATTCCGTCACGATGTTCATCACATTATATGAAGAAGACGAACGAGGGTCTGAAGTCTGGGTTTAGTGAGGCGGTGGCGACTCGTGATGCCTTCAAGTTAATAAGCGTCTTGGTGCAGAGTAGATAGCGTGATCGCTATATGACGTCAGGAATGCATATGGTCGAGAAAGTAAATAAAAAAGTTGATGAAGAAAAATTTATAGAAGCGTAGAAGCGGAATCGGGTTCGTATAGTTGGTAGAGTCCTCCAATCCGGAGGACTCTGGTTCAAAATTCAACTGTGGTTGAGATTTTTCATTGCTATGCCGATTCGTATTTGAGTACGATGTGAAGAGTACATCAAGTTCAGTACACTGTCCGCCGAAAGCGACGTTTGCCCTGTGGTCCTTTGAAAGTGAAGAAAGGTGATACGGTTAAATTTATCGAATAGAATAGTCATCGTGATTTATCACACCTAATTAATGTCTAAACTAATCAAACATATTTAATGTTCACACATCAAATTTGAAGAAGCGAATGGCAATTAAATTTTATGACATTATTATAATATATGATACCAAACATTAATAAGCGAAGAAAGACTCCGCCAAGTCCGGGGAACCCCAGGACTTCAGCAGGCTTCCCAGCTCTTCTTTCATTGTTCACAACTTCGTAGACTCCGAACAAACACACAATTCATTTAGGAAATTCACTTGGTTCACAGAGTGGACTGCAAGGCTTGCATCTGATACATCGAATATCATACACGTGAAAAAGAGGTTGGATGAGGCATCTAATTTTAATTGGATAAGAAATTGTTGGCCCGAATATCAATTATAATGGATAAAATACCAATTTAATTCCATGCTCTCGCAAAGAATCTAGTTCCAATTAAATGGATTGGCAGCCACTGATATTGTTAACCCGTTCTGTAGAGCAGTATTTCCGAAGCACACGACTCCGTTTCTTTAAACAATGCAACAGTAGACAAATTTCTGTAAACAGCGCGACTACCATGCAAGATAGTAAAATCTATCAATTACAATCTCGACGAGTCAGATGTTTTTAATCAAACGCTAAGTCGGGTCTTGGAATTTACCAAAAGCTTGGTGAAGATTATCAAACTTACGACTATCGAGCCGATTCATTAACTTTAGCCGAGATGATTCGTGTTTTCAAGTCAATTCTTAGCTACCAAAATTTTTAATAATCAGGTACCAAATCATTCAATTAATTTTATCTATCGCATGGTCATTTTCATTGAAAATGTAATAATTTTAATCAAAAAGTGTCCTATCAAACATGTTCAGTTGTATCTGGCAAACTATTTTTTTCCGTTTAGGAAGCATGATCGGATCAAAATGATAGGTAACTTAGGTACTTCAGATTTACGATGTCCTGACGGCGAGGGTAGGGATATATTATAATGAAGAGTTTACGGTGCCGATGTTGTGGGAAAAGGAAGAAACAGAGCTGGCAGTTCAATCCAAGGTACCTTCAGTGGTTTTCACTTTATCTGCTGAGATGTGGTGGAAGCTGCCATATAGGAACTTGAAGTAAGCAAAATAGCCGGAAAAATCTCCTAGTATTGGTTTAAATCTAAAAGGAAGCGGCAATTAACCAGTACTCCTCGGGATATCAGTTGATAGATCGTTGCATTTTTATCACGGAAGGTATTGAATGAAAATTTATCGACGTTCACATAAAGGGATGGTACATTATTATGTAAAGCAAGGTCAAGATATGAATAAAATCATGTGGTGATATACTGCCAAGATGCTTACATCAGCGACAGTGGTCGTAAATTTGTTTCTGATCGCTATAAAAAAAACGTGGCACAGCTGCGAAACAACTGCTATGGTTTTATCGACCACCCTGATGGAAATGACTTTTGGCCCCACGGAAAGAAACGAACTGCATAGGAAATCCCATGCCTTATCCTAATATGAAATATGAAAACCACAAGCTTGGCCAACTTTAGACTTCGTGTTCGAAGCTGATCTTTATATAAAGCCATAAATTGGATTCCAAGAAGCATGAAAGCAGTCTGCGCCATGATATGGTAGGCAGTAAATATTGGTTCACATTATTGCATTATTTGGATTGTAAATATTCCAGAAGCTGAATGATAAGCGAAATGTATTTTCCCGTTGTTAAATCTCACTGTAATAATTAATGGCTTCAAAATATAATGGCACTATTAGCAACCGCATATTACTAGTATCCTTAGTATCTAAATTACTTTGTAATTTGAATGTATGTATATTTACGTAGAATGTTTTTGCTGATAATATCTACCGGTTTTTTAAATGATATTTTCACTGCTTTTAGCGCTTAATGTTTGACGTTGAACCCATATTGTTATCCCTGGATTATATCAAAATCCCGATTTCCTTTTTTCCCATTTGCATCCCTAAGTAGGTCTTTCCTGCACAAATGGTGTGCGAGTTTTTAGAATTGCCGGCTGTGATAGTCAGGTTAGTAACGAACCGGCCTGAAGGTCAAATGTGAATCGATTGTCGGGCGTGAATATTATGTCTGTCTTCAGATTTAGTTAGGGTAGGAAAATGGATGTAACCTTGGCATTTTTGGCGCGGTAAAATTTCATTCTACGCTGGAATTAGTATTTCTGCTGGGCGTGGTGGTCTGGTCGGTAACGCGCTGTCTTGGTAACTCAAAGGTCACGGGTTCGTATTCCACTCAGGTCGTGGATGGTGTGTTTGTCCAAGGATTAAGTTCTTAGATTAGATGGTTAAAATAACCTTAGCCTTTGGCGCACCTCAAACCCGAGAATACGTTTACTAAATTATCCCACGTCATATTTATTGATGCATTTTTCGAAGGGTCATCAAAGGGATGAATTTTTCATCATTATGGTCCATGAGCCGCAAGAGTGACCGGAACTTTGCGGTTTTTCATCACCCACCCTTTGTGCCTTTTTAATTGGCGGTTAAACCGGTCCCTACTCGTTGCGGACAGAACCTTTTGGACTCGGAATCGCTGATGAAGTTTTGACCGTTGAACTGAGCGGCTAACATCCCCTTCGCGACCGCTGACTGCATTCAATTAGTGATGGCCAGTGGGTCTAGGGGGTTGGGGGGGGGGGGGGCGATTCTGTGAATTCGAAAGAAATTCGGGTCACATGCAGAGCTGTGACTCACCGGGGAGAACGTTTCGCCATCCATCATTCAAGTCGGAGACATGAAAGGATTAATCATATGCTATAATTATATGCATTTTCACCTTGTATTTCACGCGAAAAAGATCAACACGTCATCTGCCACTATCGCAGCTACGACAGCCGTCCACCACGATTGCAGCGCCTGCTCGCCAGCAAATGTGTGGCGACCGATAATGCACGAGATGAATCGCTAAATGATCTGACTTCACCGCCGTGACCAGGAACAACCGTCGCGCCGTCTAGAGAGCATGGTTTGTACCCCGAACGATAGGCTTTTTTCATATATAGTTATAGTTGTGACCACGGTCTTAAAGTACAACTTAGTATTTTACGATCGTGATTGTGGCTTGAAATCTCGAATTCGACTTTACAGAATCACCCCCCTGGAATGATTATCATTTTTCTCATCTGCGTCTTTGATAGGTTTAAATCGAGGGGAGGAAGACTGGAGTAGAGGGCTATGCAAGCTAGGTAGTTGAATTAGATGATCATGTATAAAGATGACGATCATGTTCTAGAAATCAGCTACTCTTCCCATGTAAGACCTCATTTGGAGTAGGCTTCAAGTATAAGGGATCCTTACGAATAGGCTTATATAGTGAACTATGGCGTATCCAGCGAAGGTCGGAAAAGTCTTTAAAGGAACGTCACGATAACTATATTAGCGTAACCAGTCCATTTTATGAATTAAAATGATAATTTTTATCAGACCTTAGTCTGAAATATAGACTTAATCTCTTAACATCCATCCATGCATGCATTCATGGATAGATAGCATAGGTGTGAGGGCTTTAAGCTAACCCAACAGCATGTTTTCCATGCTTGCTTTGTATTGTCATCTATTTTTTTATTTTTGAAGTTTAGACTAGAATATTACTAATCATTTTAATGCATAATATTGTATATCTGTTTGATGTGAATTCACCCCCTGCCACACACCATCATGACGGCTTGCAGGGTATTAAGTTGATGTAGTTGTTCGTAACATATTACTATCCCGATGTTATGTTCACGGGTGTGAGCAGAACTCTTGTGTATCCTTTCTGCATTGATGTTTTAATTGTTATTAGAGTATTCTTTCCATTTCCTTATTAAAAAATTCTGTAGCTTGTAATTTCTGCTTCTGTCAATTTATGTTATTCAATTTGTTCAGGTGCTTACAAAGCACCTCTTAGCGATATTCCGAACTAATATTTACAATTTTTTGTTTGATAGTTTTTCACAAGAGACTTCAGCCAATGAGGGTTGGTTGTTAAATGGAGAGAGGTAAGAAGGGAACGGAAAGTTATAACGAAACTTGGCGCCAGCATTAGTCTAGGCAGGTACTCTTAAAATATTCACTGAGGGTCCATACGTCTCATCGGCCGAACGTCTCATCCGACGGACGTAGTACTGAACTCGAAATATACTCCACTCTGCACTCCATTAGCGACTAGTGCTTCTATAAAAATATCTCTGTAACTACGGAGATCCGATCGTGGGTCTTCGGGATGGAATGCCAGTGCGCACGTTCTCTTTCGTTACGTTGCAACGAAGTTGTGGAATAGAAAAATTCGTGAATTTTTCCTGTGTAGGACCATCGTCGTCTACGTTTGTACACGTTAGTGTTCATTCCTGCCACAATGTTATATTTTTACCACCCATACCCATTAGGAGCTGTAAGGTGATTACATGGAGATTACACCTCTAACTTGTTAATTGAAATAGAAAAAAAACAATTATTCGGGATGTAAATATCATGGACTTTTGAAAATGTTGTAAATAATACCATTTCTTTTTTAAATCGTTTGATGTTAAAATTTAGCATGATATATTTATCAATTTAGTGCAAAGATATGATTTTTTTATTTCCCAGAGTAAGTTCATGTGAATTGAAGAAACCTTAATTAAATAGAATTCCATTCTCATTCTCATTTCTCAAGGAAAGTAATTTTTTCGTAAGGCATACTATTTACTTTTTGGTCACAAAATTGGTTTTGTTGCTCGAATTTAATCAAATTTAGTGTAGGAGCATAGGTGATATTAGAGGCCCAGAAATTCAAACAATCTGTCTGCAGGCAAAAGGGTGTATTTTAACATAGTTTTCTACGCCAACCTCCATTTAGCAAAAATTTAATTTAGGTCGCTGCTAGTTTTCCGGCCGAGTGCACTTAGCAATCCAACCGGGGTTATTAGGGAGGGAGGGAGAAGAGGAGGAAAAATATCCTGTCCGTGTCCACGTGCAACGGGATGGATGTAATTGGAGTTCCGGAAGGTTGCAAGTAGGTCGCAAGTAAATGGATTAGCCGCGCGAACTGAATTCCCTGGGCTGTATTGGTGGCGGACTCCGCCGCCGAGGAGGACCGGGATTGGCTGCGGTCGGTTGCTTTCGCGAAGGGAAAATCCTTCGTCGATGGAGTTAACGGGGGCAGTAACGGGGGCCAGAGGGGATTGTCTCTTTGAAACAATCCGCCGGGACCGTTCCCAAGGTCGCTCTTTTGTCTCCATCGCTATGAGGTGAATTGCAGCGAGAAAGGATGGATTCCCTCCCCCTATCAACCTGCTCCTCCGGCGGCGGGTGACGACAATGAGTGCTGCATGGGGACTCTGAAAAAAAAGAACTAAAGTGAGCACTGAGGGTATCTTGTCACGTTTTAACACAGCTCACAAGTCAATGTTTGCGGTAATTATAGCAACAAAATAATGTGCGAGGTGTGTCAAGTATAACATACATTTTTATGTAATAGGCATTTGGAAAGAATTTCGATGATAGCATTGCTAATCCGGCTGTAACTTACGGCTACTTCTTGTCAGCCATCTTATGCACAGTTTTCATCAGATTGGACTACTACAATCATGTACAAGACAAGAAAAGTGGTACAACAGTACAGTGTTTACAGTTTATGCATAGAGTACATCAGCTTTACCTTAGTGAAAATGGATTGAGGTTTTGCGCTAATTGTTACGATACATACTGACAGGGAAAGTTCCCAGTCAAAACAGAAACTATGGACTCATTATGGTCAAAATATGGCTCGACATGTTGACATATACTGAACCTCCTCTTAACTTCTTCATTGACCGTTAAAATGTTTTGCTTTTCTGCTTTGAAGTTGCTTTCCAGAACAAGAATATAATTTGTTTTTTAAGTCTTGGATGTTAACCCTTTCAAGCCTAAAATAAAGTATTTCCAGTGAATTGTAGTCCCTTCACAGGATGGATTCTTTTAGGTATTTCGCGGCCCTTACTATATCGATGGCAAATTTCTGTGTCGTCGGCACTGAACATTATTTGTGCCTATGATGTTGGTAATTGATCGGTCTCTTCGATCCGGTCCGATGTTTAAGGTCTAATGGTTAAACAGTTTAGATTTGGCTGTTATACTCGATCATCCATATGTGCTAGTTGATAGTGAAGTTGATGATTAAAAGCCGATAATGAAGATTCTTTTATACAGTTGTGATCAAAGTGCTCATTTTTACGCACAGTTGTATCATTCTTGCAATTTTATTTAATCAAATTATTATGTCATGAATGGTGATATTCTAACGGGACAAGAAGAATAATGATGAAAGATTGAATGTGAAACGCATAATGATTGCGTTACATATATTTTTTTGTTTGGCATCGATGGTTAGCGAGTTCACCTTGTGTAATGCATTCATGATGAAAATAATTAACTTTGTTATATTCCACACAAATGTATTGACCAACCGGTTTCAACCTTCTCAGGTCATCAGGGGCTTTTTGGTTTATCAGAATTTCTGCTCGAAATACTTTTTATTTACCTATTGCGAGCTTTGAGAAAATTTCAGCTAAATATTATATTTGGTACACACCAACTATAATATTATCAAATATAGGAGAAGTCTTAGGTAAAAATTTTAAATACTTTTTTTAATAATATGACTGCTTAGGCCGATATATTGTTGAAATCGTTCTTCTCACCTACCGTCTTTCTTCATTAAACGTTCCGTCTTCCTCGTCGCTCTCGACCCCCTACCCTCGTTGTAAAGAGTAACATCTCCTGCGTTGTTGGTCTCTTAATCGATCACACACATATTGAAACTAACTGCTCTCAGTGACCAACTAAGCGTTCTATCGATTCCATCGATTGGGATCGGTGCACGCACATTGTTTTTAACTGCCCTCAGGAGGACAAAAATGTAAGTGCCATTGATTTAATTTTATCTCATGTTTCAAGTTTTTAATCTCAAATTGTTTTCTTTTGTAGTGGAAAATCAATAAACGTGTTACCTAATTAGCTTATGTTAAAATTTGAACCCTGAGTAACATTTCGTTGACGACTTATTTACTTGCGTCAATTACTATCGATTATCGGTATAAGACGGATGACAAGTGTTTTAAGTAAATATCCATACCATTACAAACGTTGTCATAATTGCAGTGGAAATTGCTCGGGTGTGGTGGTGAGAAAAGAAAAACAGTATTATTCAAGCACATGGGGTGTAGCCAGGGCACATTTTTTCCGAAATTATAACCACTAAAGTTTATTTCTATCATTTACCTTATCGAGGCATTGCAATGGATATCATGCAGGAGACACACTGCAAATTCCATTATTCAGCAAACATGTGGATACAAATCTGAGAAGTACTACAAACACATTGCATACATCATAGGCTTTTGTGGACATGGTTAGATTCACAAAAATCCAGACGAGTATATCCTTAAACATCTCCTAGCAGTCTGAGTAGCTTTTAAATACAGGATATTATTGACTACTAATAGTCTTAGGATCAGAGTGGGTGGCTTGAGTAATAAATTTTACCGCTATGAAGGTTTGCGTTGGACTAAAGTTGTTTTAGGCTTTAGTTTTGGGTTTCAGCGCTAAGGCTATTTATTTTTACCGTGAAAAGTAAAATTTTTAGATTAGGAAAAACAATATATTATGAACAGGAACACGATTTGAAACCACTACCTCCGCCTGTGACGTCTGGAAAATATTACAATTTTTCCCCAACAAGTAAGCCTAGTGGAAGGAATTCTCAAGTCCTTTGATGACTCGGAAATCAACTAAAGTTCTCTCGCAAGTGAGGAGTATGTGCTGCAAATCCACTAAAGCTGTCCCGACACATCTACGTCTAAATTTTGCCCTGTGAGACACCACAAGGGCGTAAAGTTCAGTTTTATTGAAAAAAATATGTTCGATCATAAATAAAGAAGTATGGTGTGAACTGTTTTGAAATAATTATACTTTGTTTTCCTTGTAGTTGTATATGTGCGAGGGAAAAACGAGTTCTTCAATCGCTCGGTCCGTGTCCGATTTCTCGTTTCTGTCTGTCATGTTCTTGTTTGTGGGGGTAGGAATATTCCTTCAGGGCCAGATTCGAATTGTGTGGTTTGAATCTCTTGAGCCTTGAAAAACCTCCACTTGGTTTCAAACATACTGCCGCTCACTAGGGTCACTGTCTTTTCCTCGCCCAATTCCGTCTCCGGGCCCATCGCCAACCGGCACGATGGGTCATCGATCGGTCATCCCATTCGGACCACGGGGTGATGGACCATTGGGCGCGGGCGGGGGTGGGACTGCTGAGATCTGCGGTCATCCCCCCCGTCGTTAAGTTTAGGTGGAAGTTAGTCGCACGCCGCGACGTGTGAGAAGAGAGCATCCTTGGGCGGGGAGGTCCCTCGCCCCTCCTCGAAAGGGAGGGCCCGCCGTTAAAGAGGGATTTACGCTTAGACCAGGCCCTCTCTGGGGAGAACCAGAACTCAAGTTTTTCTTCGAATTTTTTCCCTGAAGCTGTATTTGGACGATCGGCTCATAATATGAGGGACGAGCGCGTCCGAAGACGAAACGTTTCCAACCTAAAGCGCTGGATGACGAGGAAAGGGCTATAAATCAGAGACGCAAAGTACTATTTTTTCATCCTCAGAAATTAAATATTTGATAGCTTGATGGAATTCAACGGGGGAAGAGCGTCTTCAAATTCGTGAAGCATAATATTCCTTTTAAAAAGCGTGGAAATACCGAGGAGAACTTTTATGAGCTATTAAAAACTCACATCTCCATACTTTGATTTTTTTCTGCTAATGAGGCTAATGCTAATCCTTTGAGGCGATTGCGAATTGTTCAGCATCTCAACAAATGCATATTTTGTTGGAATTGTTATTAAACCTCCATTTCATTCTACTGTAGGTTTTTTGCTCTTTAATCTTAATAGTGAAGTTCAGTTTTGAAGGGGAATAGTGTTTTTTGCTCTTTAATCTTAATAGTGATTTTGAAATATTTTTGCTGCTTAGGCACACTTATTTTATTTCTAGAAATATTTAATCCACGATTCTTCGTATTATATCTAATATCACTTTTTTCCCTTCCTTATGGACTACACCTTGTCATGTTGGTGTGAATGGAGAAGATAGTAAAGGACAAGGATGTTTTTAAGGACGTGGCTGAGGGGAGATTGTTGGGTATTCGGGATAAAGAAAGGGGAAGAGGAGGTAGTTTGGATAGAACGGTGGGTGGTCGGTGGCGAGAGGTGCTGAAAAGGGACATAATGAGAAATGTAAGGGACGTGAGAAGAATCGAATACTCTTAATAAGACTAATCGAATACTCTATCTTCGCGGGTAGAAAACTAATGATAATAATGTTGATATCACCTTTTATATCTTCTACCTTGTCCTCGGTACACCGTTCAATTTTCTTTTTCTTTCGACTTGCTGTTTACCTAAGGGGATGATCAGTTGCCTATCCATGCAAACTGAAAAAGGTAAACTGCTGTGGTCCCGTAAAACTGAAACGGCTCTTCATTTTCCCAATTTCTCTAATTTCGGTGGGCCAATCTGAAAGAAAGCGTTCCAAAATTGGTGTGTAAAATCAGCGAGTTATAACTTGTGAATGAGATTAGGCACCTAATAGACGCCAACATCATTTTGGTTTGCCTCGACAGTGTTAGCGGAGTACGTCCATCGCCGACCAACCCTAGTATCGCGTGTTTTCATCCCCACCCTGATGGGGTTTTCAACACCCACGACATAGATACCTGTATTTTTCGTCGTAATGACAATAACCCTGATGTAAACACCAAGGAACTCTTCTTGGGTCATTATAATAAATAATATAGCGTAATAGCTGGTTGAAGAAATCCAATCATTAATTAAATTTTAATGAACTAATGCATATTTGCTAACCCGGAGAAAAGTGATCGCTTGAAGCAGCAGGGGGAATTGGAGTGTTTAAAAGGCTAATGTAGTGGATTCCTATCCCAAGGGCCCAGGGTTGAATCTCAAAAGTGTCCGATTTAAGGGCCGGAGATCGGGTTGGTGTGATGGCTAGAGTAGTGACCTCATATCCCGAAGGCCTGGGTACGAGTCCCGGCAGTGGTAGAGTTTTCAGCGGTATACCGTTACCGGCTTCAATGCTGTGTAGAGTACTTTGAATTTGTGGGAGGAGACGTAAAAGGTGGACCCCTGGAACAATTCGTTATGAGTGCATTAATGCCGACGCCGAGTTTCTCTCTACTCTTCCTTCGTTCCCTGAAGAAAACTATCTCTGCACAATAACCCACGCATTCTACATATAAAATGGTGCAAATAATTTCAGCTGTCGGTTGCCTCCCTTAGTAGCCACAAGTTTAAACCTGCTGTAGTGATATGTTAAGCCTACTTCTTAGTCCTTCACAAAACTTCGTATTAGTTTAGGACTATTAGTCAATGTGATAAAATACCGTGGACACTTCCTCGCCATGAGTTAGGAGTAGGTTAATACCAACACCGCTTCTCTCTCCACGTCCATCAACTCTAATTCTCTTTCCAAATACCTATCCCAAATGATACCGTTTTGGCAGCCTGTCCATCGGCCAAATCAGCATTGGCAGCAGTGGTAATGGGTTTGATTGGGGAAAAGGGGAGTAGTTCTTCCTTTTTGGGTTCAATATCTTCCGTTATCCAGTTAAGTGAGTGAAAGAATATACATTCGACAAATGTGGCTTTCTGTATTTATTTCTGTGGTGGTGGTAGGTCTGTGTGAAAACCTGCGTGCCTAATAAGATGCATATTTCATGTGTGTCTTTGATGAGAGGCCATGTATTGAATTGTTATGCGAATGACGCGAAATTTTTGTTGGTAAGTAAAACGAGATTTGATAACATTGTAATTAAATATCATATTCTCATGCCAAACTTTTTAGCATGCTTGCTCACAGTCTCTCTATAGTTTTAGCTGTCTGGATATTGGAAAAGATGTTTGGTTTCCATTTCTTTGGACGGGCGGCATTTTACAAAGATAACCATGGTCTAGGTATAGGTACTCGGGAACAGTCCTGTGATGTAGCTTCATTTTTCTATATTTAATGTTTTTACCCAGTATTTATTTCAATTTGTGGATTTATTTTTTTATATTTTTAACTGATGAATGCCTATCCTTAGTCCGGTTTCTTCATGTCTCAGAAAAATTATAACGAAAGCCCATTTTCTCACTGATTTCTCCTGTCATGCTGTGTTTCAGGTCGTTTTCATGCTGCTACTTGAATGTTTATACGTTTCGTGTTTCTACTTGAAATCTCCTCACTTCAGAAACAAGTTATGCTGGTCGGGGGTGAAGTTAGCCTTTGAATTCATTTAACAGTTTTAGATTACTTTTAAATGCTGATTCCTGTCTCATTTGTTTATTTTATTTACTTTTGTTGATTCCGGATGAAATATTGCAGCACCATGTAAAAATACCCTTTACATGACCTGATTCCTCGGTATCGGAATGCATTTTGAAGGGGATATGATAGGTACGCAAGGGGCACTTATTCAGTCTCGCCGCTCCTCGAACCCTGAGACGAATGCTGCGGCTACCCACCGCTGTAGTCTCGAGGGTTCACTTTCCAAATTCACTTGAGATATGAGGGAACCAATGGCGGAAAGGGATAAAGTCAAGCGGAAACCACTTGAACTCAATAATATTCCAACGGAATTTTTCCTCGAAATTGGAAATTTATACCGAACCGAATACTCAGAATTAATCTTATAAATTCAGAACAAATTTTTATTAAATAACTTGAAAAATATACCACAAAATGCACTATTATGCATGGTATTACAAAGACCATTATCCGATGACATTTTTGGTGAAAACAGTTGACATGTGGGCTAAGCATGAGACTATAATTAGCTCTCAAGAGTAAATTTCAATAAAATTTCCTTTTCATATTCTAACCCGGTATTTTGCGTTTAATAGATATTAATATAAGTGCAAGATACCTGATAGTATTCAAGAGCAAAATTACTATGTCTAGGAGGTACCAAATGCTAAGTGCTTATTATTGTCATTTATTTCCAGTTAATTCATGCCATAAATTTCTATATTGCGTTTGTTCGTATGAAGTGTTTTAATTAAGATAATTGAACTTTGGTAGTCTATTAAGTCCTGATGTTTATATAAATTTATACTTGTGTGAATATGTTCGTTTAAGGCTTAGGTAACGTAATGTCAAGTTATTTCTTCTCCAAATTCAAAGTATTTCAATTGTGAATAACAATATTTTGGTTATATTATAACCCTTGGATGAGCTGCGATGAAACCATAATCACCTTCCAAATGGTGGTCTGCATCAGAAGAAAGCTGGTATACCTCATACTCAGACAGTTGATCGTCTCAAATGAAACATATTCAATTGCTCAATCTATCATTAGAAATATCCGGTGGGCCCAATGGAGTTTTTGAATCCTCGATCGTATTAGCAGCCTTTTAAGAAAGTCTTTTGTGAGTGATCTCCAGCTTTTAACGGTATCCTTTAGTAGCCCCGAGAATTTGACTAGGGTCTTTCACTACCGTGTTACATTATTTCACGCTACATTTATGTCAGATGAGTAAACGTTCTTTTTTTAAGCAAATATATCCACGCACGTTCTACGTTTGTAATCACCGACTTATTTGCTTCAAAAATGCTCACAAACTATGTTTCTGTGACGTACCACAATGTATTCAAAATTTTCATCTTCCAAATGAAATCATTGTGCGATAAAAATACTATTATCCACCGATTGCTTCCTATGGTTTTGGTAAACCGATTGCCACTGCTGAGAAGGATGTTTACGTTAGCGAAGGCTAAATAGTTTCGTTTTTAAATCGTGTATTTTATTTTATTACTATCTTTCATCCACTTCTTTTCAGTAGTTTAAGGGTTGGTACTCCACAGAAATAGCTGGCTAATAATCTAAGTTTTTTTTCCTACAGACGCTTGTGTGGAGATCATTTAGTCTCACTCGTTCAACTCACTGCTAGCGGTGCGATTGTTTCGTGAGAGTTTAGAGAGGGTGGTCGGGGAGGTTAGCGTACTGAAGCCAGGAAGAGAGAGAGGGAGGGCCCCGCTTGAGTCCCCATGAGTCCCGTTTGCGCATTGCGATCCGCGGAACTCTGGCCCATCAATTACGCCGAGTCACCCCGTGTGCTTCCTCGACGCAATTGAACCATCTTTGATGCCTCGGCGTGGCGCGAATCCTCTGCAGAGGATGCAATTGCTTTTTATTTCCATACGCCCATATATTCTCATGAATACTCATCTTAAACGAAGAGTCCCAATCGGGAATACATGCTTTGAATCCATGCATAAACCAGAGTGCCTGCTATCAGGCACCACGCGAACCTCCATTAGTGCATGTAACTAAATTTCAGGGGCCCGCGGCGCGCTTTGACTTCGGCTGGAGGGGTAGCAGGGGAAGGCTTCCCCTGTGGGGATGAACCCAGGGATAACCTCCCCCCTGTATATATGCATGCTCCGTGCTGAAGGTGCGCCTTCTCTGGAAGCCTGACGGTCGATGAATTGGCAGAATATGTCGCATAGCGGATGATTGAGTGGGTTCCACAGGGCTCGGCAGAGTGCTCTTATATCTTTCACCGTATACAACATTTAAGGTGCATTTCGAAGTTCCATTTATATTCACCTGAGAATATTCAGGATCCTGATGAGTGAACAGATTTGAATTGGGCTAGGAATGGTGTCAGATCTGCATGCCATTTGAGTTGTAAATCATTTCTTAAACAAATGAGTGAAGCTCTAGTGATATATTTTTTTCGATTGAAGTGCCGTCATTCCTAATATGGGCGCATGGAGGGGATGCTGGTGCGTTGCTTCTTGATTTATCTACCCGTGTATTTTTATGATGATTTTTAGACGTGACCAAAGGATGTATGTACTAGAAGAAATACGTTGATGTCCCCTCTTCTGGTACATGTACCAGAAGAAATGTGTTGATTGTCCCTCTACTGAAGTTGTTTTTACGGGGAATGAATGTTACAAGGTAACTACATCTGCGGTTTCGGTGCGTGTAAATGATCATAGAAGAATTTTTTGACGTATTTTATATTTAGGACGTATCATGGCAGCAACTGTTCTACCTTCTCATGGGTTTTTTGATTTTCTTTCCGAACTAGCATTTAGGTTGAAAACGTTGATTTCCTGACTAAAATTGGCTCACTACCCTATTTCTTACTGACCCTTAATATATGTGTATTCAACTGATTTGATTTTTGACTTTATATTATATTCCTATTTTCCTATGTACATGCTATTATATTTGAGTTATTCTTAAACACTAGCTTTACTGTCAGTAGGATTTCGCAGGTTTTTCACACCCCCCTTCTTGTGTGGGTGTTTTCCTGCAGTGGGTTTTTGCGTAAAGGATGTAAGCATAATAATCCTCACGTTTTTCCCACATTGTAAATTCTTTCACACACTATTAGGTATGTAATATTGATATATTGTGTATATATGTTTCTTTTGTATTAATTTAGCATTCTTTAATTCCTATAATTGTATTCTTTACTGATTTTTTAACCTCATATTGTAATTGTTTTAGGTATTGACCACTATTTTATTTATATATTTATATTGACGAGGGGTTAGATGGCAGAAGGGACAGTTTTTATTCTCAATCTTGCCCCAATAAAGACCTTTTATTATTATTATTATATTTCCTTCGTGATACTCTCGTACCCCCCTTAATTATGATTCTTACATCATTCTCTTCACTTTCAATTCTATATTTATGTGATGAGACGTCATGGAAATGTCAGTCTGACTTATGTAACCGGTTGATGTCCAAATTATCTTGTGCCCTGAGGGAAACTAGACTAACTAAATAATTGGGCAGGTTCCATGCTGCATCGCAGAGAAACAATTTATTTCTTTTGGGGTATTAATACATCTCTATTGGGTACGCGACAGGAGTCCAAAGTAATATTTTGCCTCTACATTTGCAGTTGGAGCAGGTTGCTGTTGTCTATTCGCCCGGATCGCGCCACCTATTGTTATGGTTCTCGGAGTTGGAGAATATGCGCGGAATCGATGGACAGGTACGTCAATGATCTCTTTCTTATTTTCCCGCCTTCTATTTCTTCGCTAAATACTCTGCTCAGATACCCATATTGTTTCTAATTCAAACCTTATGTAGCTTACTCGCATACTGATCCTAGCTTAGGTTTGAATTAGAAACAACATGGGTATCTGAGTAGAGTATATGGTGATAAAGTAGAAGCTTTACAATTATGGAAATGAATTTCCAGTGACTGGCACTTTCGTGAACAAGTGTGCGTAGAAGTATACCCTTTCATCCGCCATGGAGAATCTGTTTTCTGCATTGCAGATCATATATCAGTCACTAGCATCATGTCCTAAAGAATTCTTATGTCCTCTTTTCCCCTTTACCTATCCTCTCTCTTTATCTAAAATATGAGAAAGATGCATGCATTTAAAAAATGGCCATACTCTTTCCCAGCCTGTATTCACCAATTATACCTAAATGTTTCACTCTCGTAGTCATGAACAATCACTTAGGTTTTGTTCTCACGCGTTATGAGCACAATTCTGTTTGCAAGAGAAATATCGGCGTTGTATATGCAAATCAGGTAAAGGAAACAGAACCGCGAGTTAATCCCATGTCCGTTCGTCGCGCTGTGTTGCATCACTATCATTCGGAAGGGTATGAATATTTATATTTCAAAGTGCTACGCTTAACTTCACCATTGTATACATCCCTAACAACTTTAACCGTATGAAAACTGCCCCTCGATTATATATCCAATTATGGTCAAATGCCATTCATTAATTCCCAAAGGGTACCTTGTAGTACCCATTCACCTCTACTCTCAGTACGAGGTACGTGATCTAGCTTTCGAAGTGCCTGCTTTCATTACGGAAAACGTATGGATAATTTAAAAAATGATTACGCAAAAAGAAGAAAAATTGCTGAAGCGGCCTTCTAAAATCTGAAAATCATGCAACCGCAATAATCCTCCCGCATTATATTGCAATGTTCTGCTACTTTTTCTTTTCCTTTTGCCCGAGCCTGTTTTGATAAAAGTAATAATTTTCCCACCTTGTTAGTTTTATATTATTATTCGTCTCTTTTCTCTCCTTTGCTTACGTAAAAGGTTATTATTTTTGCATCTTGTAAAAGAGACCGTAATAGTAGCATATTTACTGAATTGATATTTGTGATGGAGTTAACCAAAGCAATTAATTTCATATCTCTCCTGGCTCAATTTACTTGAATTGGAGCACAGAGCATATGAATATAATAGTGTGGTTCAGAGAGTACTGCGTGGATATAGATGCAAATATTGTACTCTTTACGAAAGTTTACATTGAGGTATATTTCGTCACTACGAGCATTTTGCGCTAATTGCTTTAGTTGATTAATCCACTGTTATATAGCTCATTCTCTTTTCAAACTCACGATTATTGCTATTCCAAATTCTTCTCTCTATCTCCAAGTTCATTCATTCTTGTATCACGGCTTCTTGATCTTTTTCATTTTAGCTTTATTAATTTTTACCGCTTCAGTACCTTAATTCGGTTAGTTCATTTAATCAACTTCCACTATTATCTTTTCCCCTACCATGCGTACAATTACTTTAACATAATCTTAGAATTCTTTCCTTTCTAACACATTTAAAAGAGAGGAGTTATGTCAATATGAAGAGGTTGGATAATAGAATAATCAAGTGGAGGGCTACGTCAAACTAATCCTAAGATTGTAGACACATGGTGATGATCCACCCCATATATCACATTTTAATTCTCAATAGCTCACTTCCGTTTACCAAGCTAAATCTATATTTACTTTCAATAACCTAGGGCATAAGAGGAGTCGGAATCTGATTTCGGGAAGCTGCTAATTGAATCTGATCACAGTTGTCGCGGACTGTGCTACTGGTAAAAGGAAAACTGATTTCGAGATATTTTTCTGCCCAAACATTCAAACCAAGCCTGTGTTTACCGACTGATGCAATACATATTACTTGCTGTCGGGGTAAATTTTAATAATAAAGGCAGACCACATATTTATTACCTATCGCTGAGAATTGATAACGTAATAATACTTGCTTATCAAAATCTTGAAGAAACAACCGGCATTGGAAGTGAACCGTTAGTTTTCAAATAACATTTGACTATCTGGAAATCTGAAAATGCGTCCTTTTTATACGCATCGATTTTTTTAGAATTTTGCGCAGCTAAACATTCATTAAATGGTTATTATTTTTAATAATTTATCCTAAAGTATTGGAATTTTGAAATTGGGGTTAATTTTTTTCACAGTGCCCAACTCCCCAATCTCATATCTATCTCTTTCTACGCCAACTAATGCATTCCATTTTTTCAGTATTACCTACTTACATTATTTGTCGCTGAAAATTGTACCTTTTTTTAATCAAGCTGCTCGTGAGGCGGCAACATTTCACCCCATAACCATTGATTTGAAAGGCCTGCCTTGACATCTTCCAGTTGTATTTTACCATTCTTTTAGTCATATTCACTATTTGTGTGGTATACTGGACGCTCATTCCTGTTACAATTCCTCACTGGTTCTCCTTTTCTTTAGCTGTATATTTTTCTCTACCCTTGAGTATGTACCTTCAGTACCCTTTTCTCTGCCCTTCAAATGGATCGATCGCGTGACAAATTAAGGATTCTTAAGAAGAGTGGGAGAAAAGAGATGTCTACTGAAAACCTTAAAAAGAAGACGGGACAACTTAGCAGGCCGACACGATGGCCTGATGAAGACAATCATCGAGGGAAAAATGAACCGGAAGAATGGAAAAGGCCCCTATGAGGTATATGGAGTAAGTTGTGAAGGATCTAAAAGAGAGGAGCTACGTCAATATGAAGAGGTTGGCAGATAGAAGAATCGAGTGGAGGGCTGCGTCAAACCAATCTTAGAATTGTGAACCAACGATGATGACCCTTAGTAATGGTCACTGAGCTACCATCTCGATTCCCAAGTTCCCTTGCATATGGCACCTACCCTCTTCAATCCTAGTTTATTTACTACAGTTTTATCACCGTGTCCTCATTTAGGTGTAAGATGCAGTTGCTATTTTATCTGTGCCAATTTTATTTTTTCCTTCTCTTTTGGGTAAAGATATCGCACGATGACCACTGAGAAGGCCTGCCCCACTGCGGCGTACTAATCAGTGACCTACGACGGGGTCCCGTATTTTCCAGGTTTCATATCTTCAATGCTATTATATAACCTTTCAAGGTAAATTGAAATTTGGGCCGTTTGTCGCTGCCTTCCTAACAGTGTTTTCAACCTGTTTCTTGGATGACCGTTTGGGTCAGATGCCATTTCTCAGTCGCCTCACGGAGGTATTGCGCGGACTACCTTTTTGCATGACTGGCCATACATATTAATTTCTCTTACCAATATAGCTCCATTGTTCATAGGAACGTTTTAGCGCTTCCTGGCACGTAGAGACCATAGGGAATGTAAATGAGTCAGCCATAAAATTGGCGAATGTCCTGTGATTTTTTAGCGACTCTTACCTGAAGCGTTTCCACTGCATGTCTTAATTAATTCCTCCGTTGGTTGATTCTTCTGATACGAAGTATTTTTCGTTCTTTTTCCTGTACTTTGCAGAGAATCAGATGGTTTTTAGACTCTTTACATAATGGGGAAGAGAAAAACTAGCAATTCAATTCCACAAAACTTATTTTGATATGACCATGGTTTCGCTGCGACGCAGCATCTTCAGGTGAATACACATAATATCGCACATCTTCAGGTGAATCTGTACCTAATACTTAGAGAGGCAGGAGATATACATTTAGGGGTTATCAGATATTGTATATACCTTTCATAGAAGATATCAGCTGAAACACATGGAACTTTTGCCAATTCTTACAAATCTTGTTTTCATATAAAATAATGAACCGTTGTGGGTTAAATTTTCACTACTGAACTACGTTTTTGCTGTTGAAGTTGATAGCATACAAACTTCTCTCCTCAATGTAGGTATTATTGTCACTAGTAATCATTTATATTTTGAAATATTTCCAATATATAAGCTGCTTTATACTTATTGTATTTTTTATTTTTGCGTATTATAGAGATGACCTTTTATACCCTTTTTACGCAGCTTTCGCGCTGCATTATTTTGGCAGTTCTTCATAGATATTTTTATTTCTTCTAATTTTCTTTTTCATCTTCCCTAAGTATCTTTGTCCCATTTTTTCCTATATTCCTGAGGCCACCATGGATTTTCCTTCTCATTGAAAGGTGATTGTAAATCAGCAATTTATATCCCTCTACGCATTCCTGCCGACTAATTTCGTATATTCTAAAATGAGCATTCCTGATTTGTATTGCATGGATTGCATAATATTATATGATTTACATCTGACATTATCTTTCGACTGCTTAGAGAGCATCTAATTTACCATGACTGGACCATTTCTATATTTCTCCATTTTGATCATCTCATTTCGAGAGTAAAATCAAGTAAACCTTGTTATTCCACACCGTTTATTGGGTAGGTACAGTCCGACAGGTTTCACCACTTCCGTATCTTTATCAAGGTACAATATAAATCTTTCCCTTAGCGGTTTCTTATTTATTTTCATATCTAGGGGAGGAGAGGATTTGGGAGGGTGTAAAGTATCATATGATTAAATTACATAAATGACTGGTATAACGGACCAAGTTTCCTATTCAGAATGATAAAATCGAAAGCTGGCCCTTATATTTCGCCATGGTTGGAAATATTATCTGATAGGTTTAGTTCAGAAGGCTATGTGCAGAAAAAAATACTCAAAAATTGCCCAAATTATTTAAAAGTGGCAATTAATAGGAAGTAAATCAAAGGTTTATGACGTCGAAAATATTTTTAAATATTTCACTGATAACCAAGTTCTAAAGTGTTTCTTACTCTCGTTTCAAAACTTTGGTATTATAACAGTATTAATTATTTTGCATGGCAGTTTATTGATATGTAGTCATTGACGGAATAATTACTTTTCCTCCTCTCTTCCGCATCATGTCTAGAACTTTTACTGGTTTCACTCACGTAGCGTCTGATTTGAGGCTTTCTCGACTTTCGTCCGCGATCTCCCATTCCCTCGAAATTGCCTCGGAGGAGGAAACCTGTTAGCCGAATCGTGCTATCTTACCTAAATTCCCTCCGGCTGACAGGGGAGACGTGGCGTGGTTTATGTTTGTTTCGGGGATGGAGAAATCGGTGATAGGTCTGTGGATGCTGCGGCCTGCGGGCGTACGTGTGTGTGGGCGAAGCGGCGTTGAAGCCTGCGGATTCCATCGAGGGTGGAAAGAGAGAGGAGCACATTGCCCACAGGTGCAGCGACCACTCAACTCTTGCGGTCGGGAGGCGGTGGCTGTCGTGAAGACATTAAATTAATTTCTGGAAATTCTTTCCCACCACGCAAATTAAAGCGTGTAGAATATTATTCACACAATAATTGAGGTTAGTTGGAGGAATATTCATTAAGGATCGAGTTGGTGCTGTGGATAGAGTGGTTTTCCATCTCCAGGGCCCAAGTTTGAACCTCGGAAATTTTAGAGACATTTCATTTGTATTCGAACCATAATTGAATGATTCGTAGAGAGATGTTCGAGTGATATCATGCATCCTTTATGTGGGACGTTAAACGGTGGACCCATTGGTGGACTCTCTTGTTAAGGGTAGGCTAATGTCGAGTGTGACCCCACTCATCTTTCCCTGAAAAATCATGCCTCTACATAATTAATAACATTTTGTAAAACAACGTTACTCTCACCTGCCCCAAACAACGAGTATTGATTTAAGTAAAATCAATGCACTTTTTAAAATTCCATGTGTATTTATAGGCCTCTTACTACTGCTGACACAAATAAAATGTGTAGCTCCATGGTTTCCGCAACTCAAAATTTTACTTACCTTTTTAAAAAATACTTATCATCCCTGTATCATGAGGCTAATCTGACATTCCGTATTGGCTGATCTCCGCCAATCTATATTGCGTTACTCCGCCGTACACTTTCATGGAACTCATCATCACTGCGTGAAGAAACTTCACTATCCGAAGACGGGATTGGAGACGATGGGGGCTTAAGTTTTGGTAATGTCCATCACCGTGGATGAATATCAACCAAGATACAGAGTATGGCCTAAGGCGTTGAGGAGAGAGAAAATGCGGAAAGGGGAGGCTTTTAACTTCTGTATACAGAAAAAATGAAGAGTTTATGCTAAACAGATTGGGTAATAGAAATAACGAAGAATCATTGTTTTCTATCGGTTAGAGTACAAATTGATTGCTTTTCCCTTTTTGTTGTTTATTTAATTTTATCAAATTTTTCCCTCGTTAAGCTATTTTCCTCACCAAAAGAGAATATGACTTACGTCTGTTCATACTATGAAAAAATTCTTTTCTTTTCCTTGCTCCCCTCGCCTAATTCTATACCTTTCATGCCCGCCTTCGGCATCCGATTTCCCCTAATTACCTCTTCCAACCTCCTAGGGGAAGATAAATGGGGAAGTAGTATTGATTTGATGAGAATATGGAGGCTGGTGGGAGAAATTGTGAGACGGTAAGAAGGGTGGGATTTTTGGAAATGGACGTTTTCTGAGGTAATTGAATATTGAAGAGGACGGTGGAGGGAAAAGCGTTAAGCAAGCGGGAATTAGGCAGAAAGGAAATAGGTTTTCTGGGTGGCGTGAAGGCAGACAGATGTTATGAAGACTAAAATAGATGGATAGAAATAAGATTTATTGCTCTAGATCACGCTCTATAACAAGTACATCCGATGAAAGAATTTGCGCTAGCTTATTGCATCATTTTTGATCACATATGCAAATCAAAATTAGAAATACAATACAGCCCTGAAGATGGATACATAAGTATCCGAAACTTCAACAAACTGTTTGACCTTTTTATTCCTATTCACCTAAAATCCTGATTATAAAAAATATATGTACATATGTATTTAAATAAGAGGTCAAGAAGACAGATGATATGAATACAACACTAAATAGATTTCAACATAATATCAGTCACAGTTACAAACATGACCTAATTACGAGTAATACTTAAGAATGCAATATGGGTAGATGATTAGATGATTTGATAATATTTTTACTTGCATAGTCAATGCAAGTGCAAATATAGCTACATTTTTAATCAATATAGGTCAGTCACCTTCATCATCCGTAATTTTATTAATTCAATATAATTTTCTCACACTCTTTGACTCATTATTTATGTTATCCCATATTTAGGTGCGAATTTGGGATACCCATTTTTAAATGTTCTTTTGTAGCATTAGGGATTCACAGAATTTTTTTAAGTGGGCAACTGATGAACTGTGTGCAAAAGTTACAAGATAGAGATGAACTATTGGAAATAAGTCTGGTTTAGAAACTAAGACTTGAGGGTGAGATACACGGGTAAGGATAATCAGAGATCATCCGCGGTCCTGCCAATACCGTTAGAATATTTGTAACTATGGTTATGAATAGTGACACTAGTCAAGGATCTACATGTATGGAGTACTATGATAGTAAACTTGAGGCTGTGAACTATGGGATAGGCATTAACCAAAAATGCACGTACATTCACTAATAAAACATTTGTCTTTGATATTGTGTGCAGCTAAATGATAAAACTTAATTGCGGAAAACCGTAAGCCATGTGACAATCAAACACTTGAAATTACATTACTAGTATTTAGTGAGGAATAAAATAATAATAAATTTATGCATCATTTTTACATTGTATTATTAATGTATTGCTACTTATTGGACATGTAAGTGTAGAGTGTACATGGGTAATAGTGTGAAGAACCTAAATCATTTGTAACCCAGATTATTCTGTCTTCTCTTCTACCTTGTACCCATTATTTCTGTTGCCTTTTATGATTTCTTATTTTCCGCGAGAAGAGTGACGTTTTGAGATGAAGCGGGCGAAATTCTCACACGAAATCCACGCTCCTTTGCAGTCACGAAAAGGGGTGAGTGATTGTTGCCGACAAGCGTAGGAAAAGTTTTCAGCATCGGCCGACACATCCGGTTCGCCGCTGAGAATTAAGCGTGCGGTCCCTGCGGAGTGGTGGATGAAATTGAGAGCAGCGTGGTGGCTGGTCTCACCCTTCCACGAAGGCCCAAAGCCCCACCCTCTCCTTCCCGACGACCCCCTCCGCCCCTTTTCAATACCCCCCTCATCCCCCACTACTCGGTGTTTTATTCCACCCGGCGGGAGTAATTTTTAGCGGGGCCGACTTCAGACGAGAGAGGGAGAATGTCTTCAATAATTTGTGCGATTGTTCGTAGTGCTGCAGGGAAGGGAAGGAAGGTTGAAGAGAGAGAAACGTGGGGTCGAGTGCTGGGGCAGATTTTCTTTATTCCCGGCGGCGGCTGCGTTGAGGGGGTCGGCGGGGGTGGTTTGGCGGGGTAAACGAGGGCTTGCTCTTTGTTCTCATCAGAAGGATACCGCGGAGAGGCGAGGCCAGCCGAAAACTCCCCCTCCCTTCTCTGACCTTCCTATCCGCCCCGAGCCCAACTCCGTGCGGTCAGGACGGCTGCGTACCGGCGTGGACTCCTCGGCATACCGTATCGGCGGTAGAGGTTTTTCCCACTTCCCCTCGTTGACCGAGCAGACACGGCCTCCCATCTACCTCGAACCGAACGTGACAGCATTTGGCTATGTTGTGTTAGAAGGTTGGGGATATTCCGAGGCGTCGATGATGCAAATAATGAACTTATGGCATATGTTTCTCATCACCAGTTTGTATTAAAATGGCGGATTCATCCCGATTTGAAAAGGTGGTGGTAAAGAGAGTTCCTAAAACATAACGCCTATATAATTGATATCATTGTCGTGAAAGAGTTTGGAAATCTACTTGTTAGTTCAATCAAGGTGTATTTCGACAGACAAGATTTTATTCATGCAAGGAAGGAACACATGGGGTTTCTGAATGACAGCATTCGCGCATTTCGTTTCAGGCGCTTTAATTTGAGGAGAAGATAACTTTCAAAAGAATTATGTTCATGATCACTACACATCTTGATAAAGTGTACAATTTGGTACTCATAATTAATATCCTATGTGATATGTATATTTTCAAAATATGAGTTGAAAAGGTCGCAAACGGACGCATTCCTAGAGTTACTATAGGGGCCGCCATATCCATAGCGTTCCGGATAGCCCACCTTTATTTTTATTATTAGTAAGAGTAGGCATGATAGAGTAAGTTACACTTTTTTGCAAATGAACTCTAAAGTTACTATAGTCGATGAGAAGATTGGTACAAGAAACGAATCATTGATTAGTTCTTAGCCAAATTGACCTTTAAGCTGTCAATAACTGGTTATATTTCTTGCTCCATGACAGTAAATGCAATACATTTTTGTAAAATAATTTAATTTTCTTTTCAAAAAGCATGTTCATCCGAGTTCTAACCTCATGAAACAAACTAAAATATCGTGCAGAGAATTAAATAGTAACACTTATTCAGCTTACTTTTGAAGACATCAAGAAGTGAAAACACCTAGCAAGAAGTGGCATCGTAAACTGTCTCTTAGCGTTTATAAAGGTGTCTTAGTAAGAAAGTCAAATGCATTGCGGGCAGATCCTTCTTTCCTCGGAAGTATTTATATACAGTACCTACTCTTCTGCTGTGTGTTTTATGTAAGGCACAGTAAATTATGTATATTATGTATGTAATAAAGTACATTAAATTATGGAACTAAATCGTGTACAGAGACGATTAGGAGCATTCGTGCAAACTTGTAATGATGATTCTGTTTTTGCCGCAAGAGTTATTGTTATTACAAGAATTCGGAGGGGATTTTTATTCGACTGTAGGGTGTAATTTTGACTGAGTTTAGATATGAAGTAAATCGTTTTCCAATATATTTAACGATGGCGTTATAAATGGTTAAAGAATTCCCGTTTTGCACATGTCGGTAGATTTAATCAAGAAAGTAAAATTAAAATGTTTGACTCGTTTGGATTGATATGAAATTCTTTTTATCCTGCGATCAATGAAATTTGATGAAAGATCAATGATTACTGGTTAGTACGGTTTGCCCCACTAATATTCGGTTCATGATCCGTGTTGTTGACTCAATCTTAAGCTCTTCGATTAGCATTGGTTGTAACTGAATCCAAATCAGACGCCCCGAGCTGCATATTGAAGTCGAATACTTCTATGGCCGCACCGTTCGCCTCTCTCTGATTCGGAAACTGATTTTGTGAAATCCTGCGGCAGCGCTACTCGAAAAAATGACACCGCTTGCCAAACTGACGGGTTTCTCCTTCCATTCGATAAAATCCGTATATCCAGAACAGATTCCTTCCGTTTTTTCTGTACGTGGTGGGAAAAAATCTACTTCCTCACTTCGGCCATAGTTTCTCACTTTGCGATACATTTCTGAAGAAAAAGTCATTAATCATTTTATGTTTTATTTTATCGGAATTTCTTTCCTTTTTCTTTGCTGTTGTCATTATCATTGTTGCTTCCAAGTCAATTGGCTCTTTACATTTAAAATATATACCTAAGGTAAAGCCATTGAAATATTTGTCACCAAAGAGCTTTCAAAAATAATAATTTTGAGGAATCTGTGAAATAAAATTTATAAAAAGATTTAAAGGTAGCAGTTTTAAGGATTTCTTCCCACATGTTTGTTACAAATGAATCAGGCCTTTGCATAGTTTCATTATGAAATTATTATTTTTTTCATATTTTCATTGAATTAGTTTTGGTATGAATAATTATCTACAGGTTAACAATGCGTCAAATTTAAGACACCGATATAATCTTTTTGCCATTGTTACAGTACATTTTATACATATTTATTTGTAATTGATAAAGATTGTTTCAATGTATCATGTATTACAATATTATATTGGATGTAATGGCAAAGAAAACTAAGCTCATTGAACGCCCAGAAACTGCTTTACATCTGTCATGTGTCCAATGATGCATATTTCTATTTTTTTCAATTAGTCAGAATATATTTTTTTAACGTTTGTGTTGTGTGGCTTAAAAACTAATTTTTATATAAAAAGGAATATTAATTGGAACAAGTATTGTACTCTAAGGCTAATTAACATTTTCCCTACCAAAAAACACTGGCAGTTTTGCTACAAAACGGCGATTTAAAGATGAAAATAATTATGCCACCAGGATCTCTGTTCTCTCCTCTCGTTAGCTGCACAATATGCGGCCGGGTAAAGTTCCTTCTGCGTCCCTGATTGTCTATTGTCAGTCACATTGGAGCCATATTCTTATTGCAAACGTGTGGATTGGCTTGAATGTTATGAATAATCTTCGGGCAGCAGCAGGAGCGGATTTTGGTTTTCAGTCATTCGAGTTGCTTAGGGTATATTACACCGTCTCACTTAAACTTGATCCTAAAGTCAAACGTAACTATCATTCCACTGGCAGCATTCGAATCCGCGACCTTTGGGTTCCCAGGGCGGCATATGCCTCTCTTAGCCAACAGTGTTCATGTTATGCCTCTGATGAAATTGACTCATTAGTCGGTAACTCCAAATTGAAAAAAAAAATTGAAAGCAGCTAGGAAAATTTCTTTCCCTCAATATGAGAAACAATAAGTCTACTAACGAGGGGTTTCAGGAGCCAAGTCTTTTCATTTCCGTTTTGCCGTTGAATTGACCGCAGAAAGTATTTTATGTCCTAAACAATTGAAGCATGAATTTCTATTTTTACTAGGGCAATGCATCATCTGAAGTTAATTATTGTTCCAGGTGATAAATGTGTTAATATCTGTAAAATCATTCTTTATGGTAAAAACTGAAGCAATTTTTAAGCCAAGACATTACTTTTCTTTCCAAATTTTTCAAAATCAAATAAAAAATCCAAAAACTTGCCGTGCACTCCGGTATTGTATAGATGCATTCATCTGCCCCTGCGTTATTTGTGAAAAAGTAGGTATTTTTGCCATTAATTTTATTACCAAGAGCCAGACGATATTGTCAAAGCCAAATTTTAAGTCGGTACTTTCCTTCCCAAATCCCCACTAATTGAATTATGCATACGAAACCAGTGGTTCATTAGCACCCGTAATATGTTTTACAAAGTGGCAGGATTTCAAGAGTATTGCCAAGCTTTTATTTCTGCCCAGTTTCACGTGTCTCGCTTCCAATCCTCAAGCATCTGAATCATTGGCGCACCCAAATATTTTCCATGGGGTGCCTCCATCTGCCCGATCTTTTTCAAAGTAAACGAAGAAGTTTTAAAAAGAGTGGGAGAGAAGAGAGGTCTACTGAAAACCTTAAAAAGAATACGGGACAACTTAATAGGCCACAACTTATGATACGATGGCCTGATGAAGACAAGCATCCAGGGAAAAGTGAACGGCAAGAATGGAAAAGGCAGGCCTTGCATGAGATATATGGAGCAAGTTATGAAGGATGTAAAATAGAGGAGCTACGTCAATATGAAGAGGTTGGCCGATAGAAGAATCGAGTGGAGGGCTGCTTCAAACCAATCCTGGATCGTTGACGGATGACTATGATGAACCAAAACGTTATTTTAATCAGTATATTTTGAATCTTACAGTAAGTTACATTAGTTATTGCACGTATGCTTCCTATAAGTAGCCGTATCTGATTTACAGACAAAAATAGTCAATCTTTTAGGCCTATGCTAAATTAGTTATGTGTCACAGCGCAGATAAAAGAGTCTTTCGTCTAGTCTCCGCCCCCCGTTGGGGTGCCACTGATCTGAATGTCACCATTTTGAAAGGGATAAAATGTCATTAAATGAGTGTAATGCAAAAATCAGATACCGCGCCAGTTAAGTTTCTCAGGCAAAGAGATATTCTTTGAAGTTCAAAAGGTTGTTTTTCAATACCACTTGTCGGTGAAAATGATTCTTGGTGGTGAAAACCATGTATTTTTGTACGTTAATTACACTAATGGTATTTTCTTTTAATTTAAACTCTCGCATAAAAGACGTGTACGTGTTTCAAGTATTTTATTCTCATTTCAAAAATTTTCAATTAATATTGCGGGCCTACGGTGTTTCTTTTGTGCTATTTAAAGGACTATACCTTGAAATTTGTGTACAATTTCTGGTGTACGTTTTAGTGACAGTTCATGCAAATATTATAAGGCTAAATTATGTTGCTTAAAGTCTTGCCTTGGCCATTATTTTAGAATATAACATAAGGTGTACTCACTCACAGTGTACTACTGTGAAAGTATTCATGACTAGAATGGACACGAAATTGATCAGTATCAACTGACGTTTATTGGCTTTAGCTTTCAACCACTCTCCCTTCTTTCACCTCTAACTTTGCCTTTCTAAAGATATAGTCTTTCTCAACTGCCGAGTAGCACAAACCTTCACCTACCGTAGTGATTAAGTGAAAACAATAAATGCAAGTATCAGTGAATATCTAGTTATCAGCATCACAATATTACGGCTACCATTAGTAGACCGGTGGAGTACAGTTTCCTGCAAATCCCGACTAATATAAATCAAAACCTATCCTTTAAGTACCAGGATTTTCGGTCTAAATCCCTTTTTAAAACTTCGTATCTTCTGTTTGTCTAAAATATATCAAGAACAGCAATTTCTTTCCTCTTTCACGCCTTTCCATTATTCCTCCTGATGTTCATTCAAAATCCCCTCTCAAAACGTCCATCATCCATAGCAAATATTCCACGGAGATTCTCATTCGCATTACCGGGACTCGAACCCGGACCCCCTGATAAAGTGTTCACGGCCAGTTCGTCAGAACTTTGAATTGGTCCTTCATCCAATTTTCTGGCCATCTTCGGATTCCTTCGACCCCATTTCCTTCTCCTTCAGTCATTTTTAAAGCTTCTTCATTGTCTTCCTTTCCAACCTGCTAGCACTAGTCTTCTGTCTTCACGTCTGCATCTCAAAAGGCTTCAATTTTCACTTATCCCTTTTCCTCAAGAGCAAGGTAGCTATTGAGCTACAAACGCATTTAAACAGTATTGTAACAATGAGACAAAATCTACGCATGTTGAGATTTTCCTCCAGCTGTATACCACCCTGAATCTTTATACCTTCCAGTTGCCAACAATCTCTCCAGGCTATTTCCTCTTCGTGATTAAAATCTTTGAAGGCACTCCAGCAGCCGAGTAAGTTCAATTGCTGAAGCACCTTCAAGTCTAATTTTGTACAATCGTCTTGTCCAACTTAATCCAATTCCTATGATGCAGAACAACATACTCGAGGATGGATTCAAACCCGCAATCATTTATTTTTCTGGTCAGAAGGTGAAAGACTTAGCCAGCGCGTCCAGGGCATTATTTCTTTATATCATCCACCATAGCCTAACAAACATCCTTCCAGCTGTTAGAATGCAAACCACTCTCTTTTATAGAATCTCTTAATTTCAAAACTATTCAATTCCCGCTACCTCCATCCAAATTCCTTTTGCTCTCTTATTGAGACAATGGGCAGAACCTTAGCCACGTTGAAACACCAGCCCCGTCAGACCATCGAAGTTAAGCATCGTTGGTCCCAGACGGGGGTTGGATGGTTATCCCTCCTCCATGCCCCTAATGCGCAGCTGTTGTTCTCTGTCTGAAAATGACGGGCAGGTAAAAACGTGAGTTGGCAGAATGAATCTAAAGAGGTCTAAGTTCCGGGGAGGGGTCCAAAAGGCCCCTGTCCACGCCTACAATTTATATTTTTCACCCAGGTATTTAAAAACCTCTTCATTTTTCACCCTTACATTCAATTAACCTTCTCCATTCATCATCGCACCCATATATCGTAGATTTTCCATTTTCCCTCACCATATATTCAAAAGGACCAAGTTCTGGAGCCATACAGAAAAACTATGTGAATATAACATGTATGATTATTCATCACGTTTTCGTTCAAATATTCCCGTTCAGCACCAAATACATTGCCTGACAGTTTTTACATTTTCTTCTTTATTCACCATCAATAAAATAGCAGTCTCAACTGAACAACGCAACATTTATATTTTGCTCAGCACTAATTGGCTGTAATTAGATAATGATCTTTGAAACTATTCATCATATTAGATTGAAAATCCAATTATGTATTGATAATAAAATTTTTTTCATAAAATCAAACGAAAAAGCTTTTATAAAAGTAAATGACAATGCATTTTACGCATTGAATAAAGTAAGAACCTAGAAAATCGATTAATCAATGGACAGCATTTTTGTGAATGAAAAAATGAACGACTTCGCTCTCTGGATAAATGGAAAATCGGGTTTTAGCAAATGGGAAAATTAAATTATATCTCGGATCCCAACCCGGCATTAATGAAAATGAAATTAGTTTTCCTTGGACCTCATGGTTGATTAAAACACAACGTGGTGCGCGTAATTTTCCCCGGTCAACCCGCTCCTAAAATAGGGAGAGGGAGACGGACTGACGAACAGGGAAGTGGACGGATGCTCTTGCAACTGAGTAGAAATTATTTTGAGTAATTTTTTCATTCATTAAGTTATTCAAGATTAGTTACATTAAATTTAATAATTACAATTGGCCTTTATTTAAACTGTTGGATCATGTCATCTGTTTTACTTTGATATTATCATCACATAAAGAAGATCACAAAGTATTGTTTCATTTTTGAGGGTCACTGGATTTTTAAATGCCTGCCTTTGTGCAGCTGATTAACTTCTAATTACTATTAATTGTACCTGAAATACGAGGATGAGGAATAAATGAGGAAATACGCACAAAAATGAGGATAATATTTTTCTAGGTACTGGAAAAATATTAATTGCTTATTACGGATAAAAGAAAGAATAGGCTGGCTATGTATTATAGCTTCTTCTATTGTCTTAAGTTAGCTTAATATTTCTATTAATTAAACTTCATATTTTTATCAATATTCGTGTGTTTCATTATTATAGAAACAGACGCATGAATACACTGTACAATATACTGTACAATTGTAGCTTACTTACGTCATCCATTTAAATCACAAGAAAGGAACGTTTTTTTCCCATAATGTCCTCACTGCACATTCAGAGTGAAACGTATACCTCCTCTGTCTCTCTTGTGACGCTGAGAACCAAATGGAGTCTTGGATATATGGCTACATTGATGGAGGCTGGCTCATCATACGCTTGAGCAGGTTTCAAATTCAAACGACCCGTCGTAAAGTCCCGCTCTATTTTTCGCTTCGCGAAAACCTCTCCCTTGATGATATGACTAAGGAAACTTCTGTTGACTCCCACCTGTGGCCCCGTCATACTTGGGTATTAGGAAATAACAGTTGCCATTTTAGTCCTCAATTACATTAGACACCTGTTTGCAACTAGTTGAAGTAAGCAGCAGAAGGTTCGTCTGGACTTTTACAGAAATTTATGTGATGATCCCAGAAAGATGCAGCTCTAAATGATTGCAAACGTTCCTTCATTGTACTCCCTTCTCTCTTTGCAGCAATTATATTTCATCATGACACTCACAGTAGAGGGGTAGATTCAAATGCTTACTCTGCGTTCGATAGCATCTGTTCTGTGTGTTGAGATTTGTAATCACCTTCACAGGTCTTTTACTGCATGCTGACATTAATGGATCGATGTAATGAACTTCAACGTCAACAAAGACGAATATCTCTTTCCAGTTTCCCATATTTTACTGCTTATGGTACTATCTTTGATGCTTTCCATCATTTTCAAGTACGAACGGTTTGATCTTTTTATGAATTAAATGCAAATTTAGGTGGAATTAGGAGGTGAATGACAGATGAGAATGTGGAGGGAAATGAAAAAGGGGAAATGGGGAGTTTAATATTTTAAGGTATGGCGGAATATTCTTGGTAGGGATCTGAGGTTAAGATAAGATACTAAGGGAAACCAGCTAAAACACAACTACAATTCAAATACTTTTGCGACTCAGAGAAAAATGGGAGGGTAAGCTCTAATGCATGTAATTAGAGGAGCACCAATGAGATTTGAGTTGGCGGAGGGTAGTCTCAGAAAGTGTCAGTTGACTGTAAGTGACGGTCGTGTTCACTTCTTACTCCTTCGAGCTTCCTTTGCAAAGTTCATGTTGCCTTCACACTTCTCTTAATACAGCAGGTGATCAGTATTTGGCAACCTCAACGTGAAACCAATAAGAACCTTCCCACCTCCAACAAACGAAAAACACGTGCCACAACGGAACCAACTGCACCGCAATCGCAAAGATATTTGAATTGGTAGTTTTCTCCATTGAGATTCAGTCTTCCCGACAACGTGGATCGTAATTGGTGTCTGTTGTCTTCTTCTCGGAATGGCACATTAGGGAGGGAAGGTTGAGGAGGGGGAGAAGGGGTCGTGAAGTCTTCATACGATCACTGGTCTCTGGGGCGATTTAAGGAGTTTTGGATAGGGGGTTGAGGGGTTTTTTGGAGGTCTTCAGGGTCAAGGTGGGGGTTTGAATGGTTGGTTGAAAGGAAAAAGAATGGACGAGGGAAGTAGAATGGGTTTGTAGGACATATTCACTCATGAGAACTGTGTTATTTTTTTGAGTTCAATGACCTGGAGATCATCCAGTGTTTCCCTTTCTCTTCAATGTGTAGTTTTCTGGTACTGGACTTTTTCTTCTATGTGCTTAACTATCATGATGAAATCATCCCCTTTACGTAGGAATTTCCTGTGCTCCTTAATTCTCGTGAAAAACTACGTCTTGTTATTCCCTCAGGCTGGAGCATCAACGTTTGTTTCCACCTGTACCTTTCTATTAACTTCTCCACTTAGTCCATTAAGTTGCTTAAAAGTTTTTCGAGGTTAGACGGAATTTTACAAACAAGACAATGTATGGCACTTTTGGGAATCCTGTAATATATATGGCTCGTGTAAAACCTTTTCCGCCAATGTGTTAACATGGTGGTGGATAGTAATTCAAGACAATGTGGTTTGGAGCAAATGGAAAGTATATTTTTGATTGATTAGGCAGAAAAAGAAATTTAATTAGTTCAAATGTTTCAAAGTAGTCTCTAAATGTATCCCTTCAAACCCCTCTCTATGGTGCCGACTCGAGAAGACACCGTGTTACATGTGTGGCTGCAGCCACCAGAGTCTGTGAATGTCAGGAGGACTGGACCTTATTTAAGAATAAGAACCATTGACCACCTCCTAAAAATTATTTCTGTTATTTTCCCTAAGTAAAGCTGAAATCCCTACCTAGAATATTCATCCACAAGCTGAAAAGTTTAACCTGTAATATTCCTTTCATTCCTTCACCTATCATTTCCACCACTGTTAAGAGCAAAACATTTTTCATTTAAAAATGATGTAAAGTATGAATCTGGCCATGCAATAAACCATTAATGGTTGAAAACTGTAAATAATGCTTTGTATTTCGAGAAGAATTTTACTGCCACCCGTTGAATAATTCTTAAGTATACGGAAAAATATTTCACAATAATGAGCTTGTAGTATCCAAACGCAATAAAACTAATGGCCGCACACTAAGCTCATGCAAGTGGAAAGCTTCACTAAAAATAAGCAAATGGAAATGTCACTTGACCTAGGGTCTCAGCGATTATACATGCGTGGAATTTGCATGGTAGATTAAAGTCTGACATTTTAAAAAGTTTTGGAATTCTCTGACGTGAGTTGGATAGCTCTTTGTGGGTGTAAATGAAATACTTAAGCTGCTGCGAATTGTTTACAGCCCAAACTCCAGCTTTGGAAGCAAGATCCACTTCGGTGAGAGTCAATTAACAGCGTAAATATTTGGATTGGTCGTACACATAAGCATTAGTAGGGTTAAGATAAGGGTGCGAAGTATATTTCTCTTCGTTCACGAGGGAATTTGGTCTGTTATACGCTCCGAGAGTTGAGATAACCTTCGAAATTAAACTAAAACTTAGTCACTACATTGAGCATTTAAAAATAATATATCATTTCACTCATCCAGATTTTCCCAGTCAATTTTAGTTCTATTTTAGCTTGGCTCATATTTTTATTGCCTTTTTGTGAATTTTGTCGGGGCTCTGGGAAGAATCTCAGCTGTTGGAAGGTGAAGTTGATATTATTCATAAAATAATAATTAGTTTCTCGAATGAAAACAATGCTACAGCTCAAAAAACAGTGACAGAAGAAATCAAGAGATGCCAACTTTTTCGTATTCCATCCTCGACTCCCGTGTTTTTTTTTTGCATGGATTAGGATTTAAAAGAGTTTTTTTTAGCCTCTCATCATTCATTGACTTCTTGATCTCTTCCTCCCTTTTCCCATTGCAGCCATTGGTCCTCGTATAGTACCTCTGTAGTGTGCTAATGGAATTTAAAAACGGTTCGTTTAAAATCCCTAGATGAAATGTTTTTCGATTTTAATCATATTCTTCTCTTTGCGACATTAATTTTTAAATAATCCGTGAAAATGCAAATTGAAGTCTTTTGGATTTGATTTATATCGGATTTGATTTGATTTTAGTTGCGCCTACTGTATCTTCCCTGCAGTGCTACATCGATATCGACATAATACACTACAAAATAGCTCGTGGGTGTGTGGTTGATAATGCGTCGTCATGACGGTCGCGGTCGCTAAAGGTCGTGGGTTCGAATCTCGCTTCGGGAATGGGTATTGTTATTGTCATAGATTTAAGATAGGTTAGACGTTTCCATATAATCTAAGCAGTTGAAGTACCTTAGATCCTAATTTTACAGCTGATGTCTGGCCGGCACGGCGGTGACTGTTCACCAAGCATTTACTAATTGAATGCAGTACGTGCTTTGAAATGGAGCAACAAACTATGTACAGATGCAGCTAAAAGATTAGTATTTTGGTAGAATTTATTTTTTATTCATAAGATAGCCAATAACTTAAATTTATTATCATTAAATGTCCATTAGGTATGCAGTTAAACTGAGTTTATAGTGTGAAGAAAATTGTCCAGATGCTATGCAAACTATCTGTATAGCATCTCATTATCTAGCTATTACCCACGCTATTATGATTACTTATTTTTCGCAGTAATAATCACATTTTTAGTTTGTATACATGTGCAATTAAAGGTCTCATGTACGATTCCCAAAACGGAGTTGCGAGGATTCCCCGGCAGTTATTTGCCAAACTCTTAGAATGCAAATGGCAAAGGGGAACAAAGGGAATTCCCGTGGCCCGCTCTTGTGACCCTGCTCGCTAACCCCCCGGCCCCTTAGACCCCTTTCTCCGTCCTCACCCTCCTTGGCAACCGTTCCAAGAGCTCATGTGCGCGCGTGGCAAAATATGCTCAAGACTCCTGCCTCGCAGCCTAACGCTGTTTTTGGCGCGGGCTTATCAAATATTGATGCGGATCCCGAGGGAACCGCATCTCCTCCGGTAACGGATGAAAATCCACCGACAACAACTACTGCCGGTGAAAATCCTCTCTCCGACCGAACGAACCCTTTCGCCCCCCCCCCCCCCCCCCCCTCACCCTCTGATCCACCCCCCACCCCTTCGTTGGATGTAGTGGGAGATTGAGCAGCGTGCTCCACACTCACGCTCAATAGCCTCCCTCCTCCCTCTCCGGCACATCCCCGCAAGGTTATCGCTCTCCCCCCTGTATCCCCCCCACGGTGTGCCGTGGAAGCGAGTGTTCGTCGAAGTGCTCCGTGCCAGTCAAACGGTTAAAAATACCCCGACTGGCTTTTGGAAGGGAAAAGAAAGCGAAACAATTCCCCGATAATCTCACTTCCTGCTTCACGATTTCTCAGTGGAGGGGGTGAGGCATTATTTCATCGTAAATTGTATGGAAGTTCGTATGAGAATTCCATTGGGCATAGAGAGTTTTGTTTGTTGGTGAAAACCAATGTCAGGGTCGTTGAGCACGGGGTGTAAAGAGCAGAGCCTGGAGAAATGGTGACCATAAAAGTGTGGTATTGTATAGATTCGAACCATGGATATTGAGGAAAGAGGATGAAAATGATCTTTAGGCTTTTGAGATCTGGTTATGAAGGGTAGAAAACGTCAGGTGGGTAAAGAGGAAGACAAATGAGGATGCGTTAGAATTGGAAGGGGATGAAAGGATGTTGGTTGAGGATATTAGGGGAAGGAAGAGAGAGAGTGGATGGAGCAAGTCTTGAAGAACGAATGTGTGTTGAATGACGTGATGGATGGAAGGATTTTGGGTTAGCGGAATATGGGGGGAAGTAGGGTTTTGATGTGTAGTGCATATTTGGCGAGAATTCACCCACTGTCACATACCTTTATGTTGGCTTGCAGGGTGTCATGTAGATGTAGATGTGGGCAAGACGTTTGGAGTGAAGAATTGGTCGTAGGAGGTATGCCAAACTGAAAAAGAACGTCATATTAAAGATATTGGTTGGGGTAAGAATTGTATGCACATATGCACCGGCCTTTGCTGGAATATCACTAATGATAAGAATCATCAGTATGTCGAACGTAATATTATTTTTCTATAGTCCTTAATTTTACCCTATTTCTTGCCTCCTTTATCTCCCTGTAATTATTCTTGCCTGTCTCTTTTGGCCTGCCCCTGTGTCTTTCTCTCGGAAATATTTCCCCTCAATTCTTCCCAAATCTGGACTGTCCCAACATACACCCAATCGATTATTTTCCTTTCCTTATGCTGCTCCACAGAGTTCATCCTCAAACTCTTTTATATACCTATCCATTTCTTGCCTTTTTCGTCCATTTGATCTTCACCATCCTTTTCCAGCACTAGGTTGCGACGGCTTCAAACGTTTTATGGTCCATAGCATCTGTGTCTTCAAGATGAACGCCTTTCTTGCTTTAGGTTTTCTTGGCTAGATGACCGTCGTACCTCTTTCATCCCATGTTTACATTCCCTAGTTGAAATTAACTTTGATCAACCAAAATTGTGTAGTTCTTAGTTATAAGGACTTATGCGTTACATAAAATTACAAAATTTAACGTGAAAGCGCTGCAAAAATAGTGGAACTAGTAACGCACCAGAATTGTAACCCAAAGGTCGCGGGTTTGAATCTCGCTTCAGGCATGGATCACACGCTACTTTATGCATTAGGCAAGTTAGGTTAGGTAGGCTGAAAGTTGCTATATTATCTTAATAGTTGGAGTACCCTAAAACCTACTTGAATCTGCTACATTTTATTATATAAGATTTTATTCTTGAATTGAGGTGCTTTTCTCAAATGAAACTCAATATTTTTTCAGAGATTTGGGCATTCAGTAGTTCAATTGGGTGCGCTGACGTCAATTTGACATCTAGTAAAATCCCTAAAATGAAAGCAAATTCACTATCAAATTATCGCTGTAAGGTATTCGAGGGGGGTGACCGCTAGTTCTGGTCTTTTGCGGTATGAAGAGAGCGTTAGCTAGGTACAAAACACACCGTTTAACGTTCCGTGTGACGACTATTTTGAACTGCTCAACAATCGGTACTCACGTAGCAATCCTATATCTCCTGAAAATTCTGTTCTGGTATTTCACCGTGGGCGTTAGTGATAGGTGTGAGAACTTCAGTCAAAGAAAATCACTGATTGGATCCCCTGGATTTTACGTAGAGAGGTTGGTTAACTACACTTTATCCCTGACAGTTGTAAGCGTAAAAATTTCACCGTTCAATTTTTAAATGGATTTCATTCAATTTTGTTGAAAATATGTGTCTTTTATATGCATTAGAAAGAGGTACTATGGAAAAGAGATGGAAATGGTAAACAGCATGATGATATTTAAATCTTTAAAAAAGAATTAAGTTTTTTTACTCATCGGGACTTATTAGTGTATGGCGACATTAATGGTCATTGACCACGTGGGGAAGGTTTTCAGCTACATCATTGTATAAGGGTATGCTTTGAGTATTCTGTAAATCACTTCGAGGGTGTTGCAGGGGGTAAATTTCACCGAGTATTAGGTATGTAAATCTCTAATGGTACAATACTACTCTATTAAAGATAACTATGAATATTAAACGGGACAGGAAAATTACGACACTTTTTACAAATTATGCAAAGAGATATATAATAAAACTGGGGATATGGATTTCATGCATATTCATGTATATGTGCTAAAACGACTACGAATCTACACTACCTTGCCTATTATCTCCCATGAACTGCTGTCACTTATTATCACAATCTATTATTCTCCCATTTAATTCGTGGAAATTATGATGTTTTATGTATCCCTATCCCACTATCAACGTATCAGTAGCCTACTCCGACCAGGTAATAACGAAACCTTTGTAACATATAAAAATACTATCAGGTATTAATAGGTAGAACAAGCACAATGATGTCTCCTATGTTCGTGAGTTGCAGCTAAATTCACACAATAAGTCAGTAAGCCCTGTAAGTCAGGAAATGGGTATGTGGCAGGGGGTGAACCATCTTCAGTCATGGATTTTAAGTCTGGGAGAAATAAATTCACACTTACTATCATGCAAGCATGGAAAAGTGTAATGATGTGTCAGAATTATACATGTCCCTCTGATAGCCCATAATGAGGGGTCGTATTTCGAGGACATTCTCTTCTCTTAATAGTAAGTGATTTTTATGATCCCGAGCTAGCGTAGTCAGCAAATTGCTTGCCTTAATTGAATAATGCGGGGGAAAACCACTGGAAATGCGATAGAAGCGTGGCTCGAAGACTGCAATCATAGTCCCTTCTCTGGACCAATTCAGCAGGAGTGAGCGGAATTCGATATGGTGGTTGAACGCTCAACATGACTCCCTTTTTCTTCCTTCCCAGCCCTCGCCACAAGGAATCAATTCATGGAATAGGTCCCGTTTTCCTGCTTCCAAAATACGACTCAAAACCAGCCCGTAGAAGTTTGGAAAACTATGAATGATATTATTCCTAGAATCTAGTAGCTTACACTTCAAAGCTAATGAAACTACCGGAAAACATTCTTAAAATGTACCTAGGAATTATTGTCATCATAGTGGATTTCTAGCATGTGTAATTTATGGAGCCTGTCCACGGTTACATCTACATTTTCTGTTGCTATGGAATTTACCCTCACCAAATGTAAATCCCTGAATAGCATACAGGCGTATGGTGGGAGGATCTGGTATGCATTTAATACATTTAATACTGGCTGGGCTAAAGCAATTACAGTTACATTGCATTTACAGAACGTTGGTGGTAATTTTTTTGAAGATGATTTCGCCTTTCGGCAGTTTTTATTTTCCATTACTTTTTTCCACTTGAGGTACGTAAAGATTACTGAACGTGTACATGTACTTTACATTTCTTATGGCAGGCATTTGTCAATCTCTTAGTGACAATCTTTCATTTAACGCTGTTGTGAGAACAAATTACACTCCTGTTACAGCATGTATTACAAAGCGTACATCCCATTATAAATATCTCTGAATATTTTTCAAAGGTCATAAATAATTGATGTTAAAGTGTGCACATCCGTCGTCGAAGAAAAAACTGCAATTTTAAGTATGGATACCCGAGGCTAAGACAGGAAACAACGCGTGTTATGGTAATTAAAACATTATTTTTTATCACTCATCGTTTATATTATATCGTCTATGCCCAAATCTTACACTTCCCGTCATGGTCTGTTCGATCTCATGCGAGGTGAATTGCAGCTGCCGTGTGCAACCCGAGGTCGCTGTTGTCACAGTAGCGGGAGAATGCAGGCGGAATATTGTAACCAAGGAAGATACCTTCAGTAGTTCTCCTCAAACCCTTTTTGAACCCTGAGCCGCTGTGGTTGGAACCTTCATAAGTGGCCCAACTGGTTGATAGATACGTTGCGAGAGTGAGCTGATTTTTAATATGCGTCGACAGCCTGTTTCGTCTGAAACAATGGCTTTAGTTTTCATACAAGGTGTGTATTTCTCGAGATCGAATAATAGTTACTAGCTGGAAAATCTATATAAATTAAACAACAGGTTGTCGTAGGAAAATAGTTCTAGGGTTTCCCACCCAGTTGCAGTGTAGTTCCGCTGACTAAGTTTCCGACCAAGCTGATGTTTTGTAGTCTAAATTGACCATCGTCTTCATGGTGTTCATGTTTTTTCATAGATAATATGTTTTTCATTATAATATAATCTCTTTTTTTATATCCATTGCGTTCTTTTGTTTTGGCGGTTATAGATATTATGCATAAATCGATCAATAGTTGAAAAATTTGTGGAATATTTTTTCACTATTATTTAAGTTGTTTGTTGTGCAGATTGTACGCATTCATGCATATATGCATACCTTTGTTCATTCTTAATGATTTTTAGGTCCTTCAACAGTTAAGGTTATTTGCAACCATGCAATCAAACCTAAGGCAAACCTAAGGGAAACATAGCATCCATTTCAGAGCTGTTATTCAAACCCGTGATTTTTTAAAAATAGTTGATTGCTAGGTCGACGCGTTACAGACTGGCCAGTAACTCACCGGTATATCATCACTCACGTGCGTCAGTTCACTCCCGCAATATATCCTTCAGCCATCTTTGCAACATCCGTAGGTGCCAGCCACAATGGTTCATGGTTCCATAAAGGTTTAAGGAAAGTTCGAAATCATCAGAAGTCAAGTCATTAAAACTATAGTTGACTCTTAAACTTCTGCCGTTACAAATTGCAAATCACTTCTCTTTGAACTGGTTTCCTCTAAATTAATCTTATTTCCAAGGGACTAATTTTCTCACCCTGAAAGGGAATTTTCGATTCCGTACTATTGCATTTTGTGCTGGAGAAAATAATGAGTCAGATCCTTACTTATTTTTCAACCCTTGAAACCAAGTAATTGAGATTTATAGTCGCTTTCCGATGCAGATCTCGTCTGTGCTAATTAGGTCTCGTAGATGTGTATGCTATAATTATTTACATGCACATTTTTCCAAAGTAATTTACAAGAAACCTAATAAGAAATAAACCTGATGAAATACCTCAGCTAAATCATACTCATGGTTTACAGTTCAATAAAAATCAGGTAATTTCGGAAAGCAGTCAGCTTTGTAAGCTATTTCCTTCTTAAAATTTTAAAGTTTGGTGGTACCCCAGGATGTTAAATTATATATTTTTAATTTTAAAATAGTCACTCAGAACTGTAAGAGCAAAGGATATGAGCTTTATTTTTTTGAACTACTTGAAATTTTTACATTTCAACTACTTCATTACGTACTCATAATGCGTCCCCCTCTCAATCGCGGACTATGACGATTGTAGTTTATTCTTGTAGTAGATTTTAGGTTTAAGGTTCCACAAGATTATATTGCACCTTAAATTCAAAGATCTTAAATCTAAGACAATCACAGCATCCAAGTCCGAGGTGGATTCGACTCTGTGACCCTTTGGGTGTCAATAGGCACGGCACGTTACCGATCTGGCTACCACGGGAGAAAAACAAATATCTTTTGTCATGTGACTTCCTTTGGCAATCTGACTCTTTTCCTTTTCCCTCCTCTAACTCATCTCTCTCTTATCTTCAATATTGGTGTTGGGTGGTTCACCCTTACTTCCACTCTCTCTTGTGTTCACATTCATATTTTCCCTTCGAACACTCATCTCTCGACTGCCATTCCCTAATGTTGAGCTGTGTATAAAGCATTCTTCATATAGATACATGGTAGAAGAACTCGATGCTAGAACTACAATCTCGAATAGTACAATAATCTTAGGTAAAGGTTCATTCAGGTAGTTATACAATCAATCAATCATTATCATCAGTCAAACCTTTTGAGACTGATTTGACGCAGTTTGCGACTCAATTCTCATATCAACTGATCTTTTCATATCCATACATTTCTTCTCTTTCACATCCTTATTCACTGGTTTTAGCGTTTTTTTCACTTCACTTTCCTTTCACTCTTCTAAGAACTTCCTCGTTACTCACTCAGTCGATCAATTTAATCTTCATTATTCGTCTGTAGTACCTCATTTAGAATGCTTTCATCCTTGTCTTCTCCTCTGCTGTCATTGTCTATGCTTTACAGCCATAAAAAACACGCTCCGGACGAAAGTCATAATGAATTGTTTCTTTACTTCTACGCTTGTATTTCCAGCTGTAAGTAGATTCTTCTTTTGATAGAATACCCCCTTTGCCTGGGCTATTCTACTGACTATTTCTTTTTTGCTTCTTCCATCTTTGGTTACTTTGCTTCCCATTGAACAGTAAAAATTTCTCTACTCCTACGTACCAATATATTAGTGTCTTTTTATTGATCTTCAGCTGATATCTGGCTATGATCCTTTCAGTTGTCACTAGAGTATTTCAAATTCCTCTCTGTATATGCTATAAGTGCTTTGATTTCATGATGGCTCTCTCGATGTAAACGTAAAAAATTACGGGAGACAGTGCATAACCTTGTATCACACCTTACTTTATTCTTGCTTCTTCACAGCGTGTTGCGGATTTAATGACAGCTACCTTATTTTTATGTAAACTGTGAATAATTCTTCGGTAATTGTGGAACACTCCATTTTCTTTCAGAATTCTCATTGTTTAATTCCAATCTACATTGTCCAAAGCCCTCTCTAAATCCACAAAAGCAATGACCATCGGCTTATTATTCTCCGTTCTCTTATCTATGAGTATCCTAAGAGCCAATATTGATTATCTTGTACCTTTGCTTTTCCTTAATCCGAATCGGTCTTCATTCTGGAACCAATCTGCTTTTCGTGCTATATGAATCAACAACTTTTTTTAAATAGGACCTGACCACATGACATGCATTCCACAAATTCAATTTAATAGCTAATTGCAGGGATGTTAACCTACGCTCCAGTGGTTTCGGTGGGTTTGATACTAACTTCACTCCTAATATATTACAGCAGTTCTTCAAGCATTTCGAATTCTGCATGAGTAGGGTGCTGTATTCACACTTGTACATCCGTATAGTGTACTTATAATGCGTCTTTGTTCCGCAAATGTTACACTTCGTAGCGAAACAGCTTCAATGTTCCGGAGTCAACTCTTCGTGTTTACATTTACAGGTTTTGCTGGCCTCGAGCAGAGTACAAAGATATTTTGCATTCTGCATTCAGTTCCTGAAATTCCAATCGCTCTTGACGGATTCACTATTTCTCTTAGGCTTTCTATAGAGACCTCCATTTTACCGCTGGACCTCGAGATGGTTCCATCAGGTCTTTGAATAATTCAGCAGAGAAACGAATCGATTAGCTGTGCCTCTTCTGGATGAAATTTTGGTGATTTCCCTTGGCTTCCACGTTGCAATACTTCAGATGTTGTGCCAATCTTTACTACGTTTGTGGTGGAATTAATGAAGGCGTTCCCATAACTTAGACTCAAATTACCACTCGTAGTAACAGTTGTTCTGAGGAGGTGACGTATGTAAATCATTTTTACCACTTAAGATAGGCAAGTATTTGGGTAGAGGAAGGATTTTCACGGGAAAAGGGGAAGAGTAGAGAGGGACTCGGTTTAGGTATAAGCCTTCTCTTAACAAAAGCTCCTATGGGTCCTCTTTTTAACGTCCCGTCTGACGGACGAAGTGCTGGAATGCTTTCTACACTGCAGAGGGATCGGTATGACAACGTAATTTCATGCTACTGTATGGATTTAAATCGATTCTTTGGGATGGAAATTTCTCTAACTACTGAGCCTACTCTATTCTCCTTCAGTCATGCGAGAGCCAGTTCTTCGAACTTCAAACAATAATGGATGTGGATAGTTGAAATATATGGGTATTTGCATGTCAGCATAATGATTTTAAGTTTACCCAACTTAAAACATGTCTGAGCATGCTTAATTTTGTCATAGCTTACATTATATTTTGTTATGTTTCGACTAGTATAATGGTAATGATCCTTTTAAGCATCACAGATATAGCATGTTTGGTGTAAATCACATCCTGCCACGCACCTTTATGGTCACTTGTAGGGTATTATGTAGATGTACATACGAGTTGATTCACTGCCCTTTCTTCCGGGTGACGGTTGAATGTTTCTTGTTGACCTCCAATTGCCATGTGGGGGCAGCCAAACAGGTTTCTAGCTAGGTATTTACTATCGAAGGACAGTCGAAGATAAAATGGATCGACCGAATGACGAAGTCCCGAGAAGACAGGGAGAAAATATGTAGATGGATTTTGAAAACTTGGAGGAGGCGGCGGGGGCAATTTACTGTACCATATCTTGAGACATGATTGCCTGATGAATAGAAACGTCGAGAGACTATTGAACGGGAAGAATGGTAAAAGAAGGCCTCATATTAGGTATATAGAGAAAAGAGTGAAGGATGTGAAATAGAAAAATTTTGTGATTATGAATAGTTTGGCCGATGGGAGGATCGAGTGGAGAGCTGTGTCAAACCAATTTAAGGACCGTTGACTGATAGTGATATTAAGTACACATTTAACTTCGATTTGTTGTCGCCATTTGTATATTCCGATATTTCTAATAGTAAAGTATGCATACTAACAAACTAATTAGCTAGGATGCCGAGTCACTGACCCGGCTACTGCCTCTCACATGATAAGTCCATATTATTCTGACAGCTTAATGCACGAATTGCAACTGAACAGTTTTAAACGTTCTTTAGAGCTTATTGAGCCCCTTGGCCCAAAAGCCATCCTGTAGACGTATAAGTGTTTACAAATGAAATAGGACTGACTTCCTAATGGAAGTAAAATAAAACAGCTAATGTGAATTCCTCAAATTTAAGACTTAATATGACCTAGGTTTCGATGCACGGTGTACTTTGCAGGTGGAAATGTACTTTTTTGTACTCTACTGTTTTTGCTTGCCAATAGTGCTTGTTTGGTGATCTTCACCCTTCTGCCACGCATTCTCGCGGAGGTTTGCAGGGCATTGCGTAGGGATGTAGTCGTAGAAAAAATAGGATTATCAGTTTATACATACCTTCACAGAAGATAGGGGGAGGTTATAGAGGGAGAGAGGGGTCGTGTAGGGGAAGGGGTACTGTGGATTTAACCCAGACCGCTAAGTGAGGTTTAGAAGTTCACAGCATGGAGTGTCTAGGCTCCGTTAGCCCCTCCCCCCCGCCTTCACCCTTCCCAACCCACCTATTGCCGAGCACTTCCCAACCTCACTAAGCGGGATGGGGAAAATGCACAATCCCCTATCCCCTACAAACCCCCTCTTTCCCTCCTTAAGGGTTGAAAACAAAATTTTTTTCCACTTATAACTTGAGAACTAATTGAAGGTTCGAAGAACGAACGGAAAAAGACGGGTATTTTTATTTTACAAACTCTATCAGATTCGGCAATACAAAATATGGTAAAAGACCCAATTTCTGGCATTCTACGGGTACTTTTTTCCCTGAGGCTGTTTGAATTTATCTGTCGTTGCATAAGAAATAGACTTATCCACCTTAAAATTTAAAGTTGTTAGTAGGTAAAAAGGCATTGAGTTGGTGTAATGGCTAGAGAGCTGACTCCCCAACCCGAGTGCCTAGGTTGGAATCCCGATGAGAGAAACATTTTCAACGGGTTAACAGTCCCTACCCAAATGCTGTGTGGAGAGCACATCGAGTGCTGTCCCCCAAATGGGACGTTAAATCGTGGACCCCTTGGCTCCTTTCGGTAAGAAAGGGCTAACGCCATCGCCTGATTCCCCTCCGCCATTTGTCTTCCTCCAAAAAATTCTTTCCGCTATTAAAATACTACCACCTGTACTAAATGGCACAAAATTCCTTCATTGAGTTCACTTCTCCTAGTAATAACAGTGGTTAAATTAGCATTTCTGGCACTTCGGTGTTCTATGAGAGAATTCCCATAATTTATCATAACTTGAGTTGTAGTGGAATAATTGATCCGCTGGAAAAACTTTATCCCACTGTCATATCATTATGTTGTCCCGGTTATTTTGGTGCGGTATTTGAGTCTCCACTGCTCTATGCATGCATACTTTCCTCTTTCAGCCAGCTATTTTTTTCCAACTGGAAAGCTAACTCCAAGTGGAAGTTAAACTGATAGCTGCGCGAAAAAAGTATCCGCTGCTCGAGGTGGAAGGGCTTTGTCCTTTTAGCATTGATGAAAATGAGCGCGAGTGCTTCCCGCGCTGGAACATAGAGGGGAAGGTTGCGCTGCGCGGCTTTCGAACTTTGGTTCGTCCTCGGATGATTTGCACTCCCGGCATTGTTTCCACTGTGAGCGGAGAGTCCGTCTCGTTGACGGAATTCCGGCAGGGTGGGTGGGGTATTTGAGAAGAGCTGGGGCGGGGTTCTTTTTAAAAAAGGGGGCGCCAGCAGAGCCACCGTTCGCTTCCTTCCTCCTCCCCTCCCGCCTCCATCAATCTTCATTTGCATCCACGCCCTCCCGAGCGGACCCATCCATCCTCCACTCCGGACGAGTATTCATCTTTTTATCGGCGGCCCGCATTGTTGCTTCTCGCTGGAGCGGTGCTATCTACCGTCTCCTTTTCGGAAGCCTTTCGCCTTTCCACGGATGCCCTTCTCTCTCCCCCTCAATTCTCGTCGCTGCTTTATCACACGAGAGGGAGAGACGGCGTTGTGCGTGAGTCCCGGAGAGCGCGGACATGTCTCCGCAACCCGCACCACCCACTTTTGCAGCAGCGGGAGGATTGGGCGAGAGAGTCGCGTCCCGCTGTTAATCCGAAGGGGATGGTAAGGCCCGGAGGGGACGCGGAGCGGCCCACAATTATGAATGAATGCTCGATAATTGAAAATTATGTGCGCGTAGGAGAACGAGGAAGATAACAGAGTCTCTGTCTCTCTCCTTCTCCCCTCATCTCAGGGATTAGGGTCGCAGCGGACGGGATCGATGCAGTCTCACGCAATACATTCCTGTGCTCCGCGCGCGATACACTCCCTCATTTCGGTCCGCGTGGATCCCCGCAGGGGTGCGTTTCGTTAAAGCCTCCCGCACGCTAAAATTCTGGCGCCGGCGCCGCTGGCACCCTTATATATTTGAGTGCGCGCCGGAGGTGGCGTTTCTATTTCCCGTGGCGTTTCAATCTCTTCCGTTGCGATCCATCGTCGCTTTGCACGTGGCCTTGTCATTCAATATCTCCACTCTAGTTATATCTTTCACTCGTCCAGGATTACCAGGGAACCGTTTTTAACCGGGCTATCTCGCTGCATCATCATGCAGCGTGCCTCAAAAGTTGAGGAAGCTGTAGCAACTTCCTATTTGTTTTGTTACTTTTTCTTGATTCTATTCATTTAATGGTTATCTTAGTAAATTCCTTAGTTGCAAATGCTCCCCTGAATCATTAAATAATTCAGTGTTCTTGGGAATTTGATGAACTTTCAGCAATGGCATAGATATTATATATTTATATATGATCCAATATTGTCAAAAAGTATATAATCAAATAGTTGATGTTTACACTAGGTGCTGATTTCACTGTAAAAGACCAATTTAATACGGAACATTACGTTTTGCATTCAATATAGTACCTCATACCTTAAACTAACAACATACCGGACTGGCTCTACACGAATCTAACACAAATATTTGTGCGTAAATGTCGAATATAGTATACAATTAGATACGTAAATCGGTTACACTCAAACGTTGTACAGTTGGTGTCATATGGACAAATGTGCATTACAAATGCACTTCACATCATCTCCTCTGTGAATTCGATCTCATCTACTATTCTCCATCATTGTCCTCTGGAGAATGGATCTTTGTGGTAACCTCTTTGTCCTAATATCCATCTCCTTAATTCATATTTATCATGTAGGATACTTAAGTGTGCTAGTTTTTCTAATATATCTTTATGTATCTTTCACTTATTTCGCAAAGATTTTTGCACCGTGCTTCAATAGTAACCAGTTAATGAAGCTGTAATAAACTAATTTAGTTACTGATCATCCAAATGATATTATAATTCCATATATCGCCAGGAACCCTTTGTCTCAATTTCCTGGGCGTTCCATTTGATATCTACCAATGATATCCTCCTGGGGGGTTATTTTGTAATCTCACTTTAGTGAGAATACGTCATACAATGTCACTTTTTCGTAGTTAAACTCCGCCACCCAGGCGGCGTGACCATCTACGGATCTCAAGCGGTGAACTGCCGGTCATGTGCTGGTCTTTCAGACGATTCATCCGCTCTGATCCGTATCTTTCGACTCTTGATCCGTTTCATTATCTCCGCCTGACATTAGTTCCCGTCTCATCTACATAAATAACGTGGCATGGAGCCACTATCGTTTCCACTAGAAGCTTGAGTTTGAAAAAAAGGCAAGAACGAGAAAGATACAATCGATTTTTAATTGTATTTTTGGAATTTGCACAACGTGAAGAACTTAAACTTTCTTAAATCACGAATTGTATCTTATCAACAAATGATTTCTTGAATGGAACACTATTGAGAAAATGAAAAATGATGAAACACTATTAACGTAAAATGTAGCGAGAAACAAATGCAAATTCCAATATTGGTATAAAGGAAATTATCGGACATGAATTATCTTGACAGGCCATCCGAATAATTAAAATGATATGGACAAACAATTTTTCACTCACCTTCACCGTATTCCTCCATTTTTGAAGAAAGCGGTTGCCGTTGCCAGGCACTTGTTTGTTTATTCAACGACAGAAGCTTCGACAATTCACGAACCGTTCGTGAGCCTATCATTAAGAGAGCGAAACGGATCTCCCGCCTTCCCGCAAAGAGTCATTAAAAAGGTGAGATTACAAAATAACCCCCCTGGTCTGACACGTGGCCCTCCATTTCAACATTTGAACTTCTTCTGTTCGTCTCTGATAACCTCTGCCCATAGCGCCAGGCAACTAGTTTTAACAGGCAACCTCTCTGATTCATGGCCTATCACAATAAGCCTTAAAATTGAGGAACTGGCAGGAATTTCATCGTTTTTTTCTACCTTCCTTCGCTTTCATCCACTTCAAGCAGCTTTAAGTAAAAGATGAAGTTGTGAACCTCCATAATTGATTACAATTCCAATGCGTCAGAAATGTTTTATGCCACTTAAAGACTGTGCCACTGTGCGGCTATCCACTCCTCTCTTTCTCTCATTACGAAGGAAAACTGGTGGGTTAATTAAGCTATTCGCAGCTTGATAATCAATCCAGTGCGGAGGCATTCGGATTGCGGAACCTGTTGATAGAAGCAAAGGCATTAATCATTTGGAAGTGTTTCATTTCATTCTTTAATAACGGCCTTTAAACGCTACAAATCTTATTAATAATTAGATTTGTAGCATTTCGCCGACCAGTCTAGATTTTCAAGGAACGCATCAATTCTCTTTGAGCATTTCTTCTAGTACATAATGTCCCTATAAAGTTCAATTTTCCTTAATATTGCAAATACAAATATTTCTCTTCATATTCTCTCCATCCTTATAGCTTCCATTAAGTTCAGCCTTCAGTATACCGTTGTATTCCATGACTTGGTCCATTCTGTACGCTGACTTTATTTTTTCAGGAGTTTTCTCCTTTGCCCTGGTAAGGAAATAACTCTGAATAACTGCTCTGGAATTCAAATGGAACCGAGTAGAACTGTTTTGAGTTCCATTGGAACTTTAATGGAGATGTAGGATTATTTAACAGCTTTTCGTAGGACCTATGTCAAAGAAATCTGGGTGCGGAAATAGATGAAATCATTTTTATCCCATTTACAAACACATCGTGAAAAATCTATTCAGGAATTGAAACATCACTGCGTAAATTTTTTATACAGAAAAGTAGTTTGTTAGGTATTCATTGGGTTTTTGACGATGACCTCCTGCCTGTTAGCTAATGTTAGTTAATTAATAGAATGGAAATCTTTGGCTCATTAGCGGTAATATTATTCGATTATATATATGTAGGTTGCCCAACAAACTGTAATGAAAACAGAAGTTTAGGAGAGTAAATGGAAGTCAGAAAATAATGTCATGGAAAGAGTGAATTAAATATTTGTAAATCATTAACGTTTGCTTTATTTTTGGTCATTCCTGGTGTATTAAAATATATACTACCCGGACTTTTCTCTTATGCAGTTCATTTTTGGCATTTATTCGTTTCTGCCTGAGCTTCTGATAAGTTTTGGTTAGAAATATTTTCGTTAAGCCAGGTTCAAAATTTGAACTTTAAATAATCCTCTAACTTCAAACCGACGTGCAGTATTCTTGTCTGCTAACTTCCCCCAGCTTTTCGTGGCTAATGTCTCATTATTACCTGTGTGAAACTTTTTTTAGGATCATAGGTTTTTTGTTGAGGCGTTGCTTTTCTTTGTATCCCGCTAATATCGTGAAGTGAAATTCATTTTTTGCTTCCAAATACATTCTTTCTTATTGAGAATGGGCCCCACCGGAGCAAAATGGGACCTCTTTTTTGTCATAAGTTTTTTAGGCCGATTTTGAATTATAATTTAATCACTCTTGCGTATTCACATGACTCTTATAATTACTCTTCAACTCTTAATTCCCTTAACCAGCTTCAAAAAGTTTTCGTTAAATTTTTTCTAGCTGAATTATGGCTAAAATACTTTACGCGGTTATTTCTTCAACGTTTTAGTTATGCTTGGGATTGCTACTACTTTTTTTTGGTGCAAGTTTATTCATATCGCATTTGGAAAGCATTTAAATTTAGCCTCGGTAATCACGCCCTGAAATTTATTGCAAAAAAATACGGTGGTCCCTCGAATTTCACGTGAGTGGTAATTTCTCGGTTAATAAACACACAATTAGCAAATAATAAAATAACTTTCTTCATGTTTGAAGAGATATAATGGGTTAGTTGGAAATAATATGGGAATTATTTGAGACAGTGGCGGTCAAACGAAACAATGGAGATTTTTATTTCTAATGCTTATTTAGATTATTTTTATATTAATCCCAGCCTAACGGAACGGCAGGAGAGAATTAGGTATTATCAGATCATTCTACGTATATTTCTTTTTAATTTTGCCATTTTTTTCAGAATGCTACTAATTGAATTAATGAAAAATCTTTGATTTTTCAAAATAATTCGATGCTTTTCTGACCCATTCCATCCATCCTAAATATCGGAAACCTCCGTTTTTTTTCATACTTGGCTTTACAAAACCGCGACGTTAAGCGGGGCAGCGAATAGCGAATCACCATATTCCGAAGACACTTTTGTATAGAGTTTAAAAAATGCTTAAGTGCTCAGTAAACTTTCAAAGGATATTTCTCTGATACTCAATTTGTATACATATGAGAAACTTTATGTCACTGTGAACGCATCGATAGTAAATTTAGTGTCAAAGAGTTGAAATAAGTTTGCGTTAATACTGTTCTTATTTATTTATATTTATCATATTAAGTAACATAGTTTCTTAGCATCAACTGTCTCGAAAAAAGGGATTGCGATGATGGACTAGTCAATCACTAAAATCAACTGATTCAGGCGAGATGTAGTGGAAGTTTGACATATTAGAATAAAATATAGGTGCACTTTTCCACAACTAATTAGTTGTGGAAAAGTTCACCTATATTTTATTCTAATAATCAATCACTGCTATCAAATTTCGCATGAAATACTGGTGGAACGACAAAAAGGAATTGGAGTCTCCTGTGTTAGGTACACAATTTATTTTCCAAGTTTATTTTCATTAAAGGCCGCACCATTACGGTTACAGTACAGAAGCAATCGAACTGACGGCCAGCAAGGATCGGCTACTCTTGACGGCGGTACACGAGCATGGCTAGGGCGGATCCGGGCCTGAATGAACGACTTGGCATGATTGTGTACGGACGAATAATGGGGAGTGGCAGACTGGCCACGCGTACCCTCGTTCACCACCGCTAGTAGACCAGTTTTAATCAATCGACGTTCAACCCAGTGGCAGTTTAATCTGTTTCTCTTAGCCTGCGGGCATTATACGTGCTGGACTTAGGGATGAAAACTTTGAAATGTCCAAAATGCGAAGCATCACCCTCGCTACGTGAAAAATGTTTCTATTGATTCGCCTCTCTGCAATTTTCTGCACATGTTTCAATTCTTAGCAGCAGATGAAAACATTGGATTCATTCTATTTCCTCGCGAAGATGGGAGACAGAATTATGATCATTCTAGTTCCTGAGAACTTAGGGAGTCGTGAACATTTAAAAACGACTTCAGTTGCGAAGGAAAACTTTTCTTTTCCAATGGAAGAAATGACCATGGTACCAAGTGAAGTGGTTCAGAGTTACAAAATGTAATTAATAAGTAGTGATACCATTCCGGAGATAATTTAGCGAATAGAAATTTGCGTTGAATCAAGTCAGCGATGTCAGCGTGGTCCTATATCTTTAGGAGGAGTTGGAGGGATTAATTCATCGTCATACGCGTTAAGGAAAGGGTCGTGGTGGCCTAGTGGGTAGAACACTGAGCTACTGACCGGAGTGTCCCGGGTTCAAATCCCGGACATGAGCCTTTCTGGACACCCCCCCCCCCCATCTAAAATCCTCGCGATTCGATCTTCTGAGTGTCAGAACTTCGTTGGAAATCGCAGGTAGCCCAGGGAAAAGAACTGGCTCCCCTACCCTGAAAGTGTGAATTTCACATGCCAACGGCTTAGTACGGGGTGAGCTCTACCCTCACCTATCAAAGACCAACCTTCGGGTTGAACTCAACTATCGCTTTAAGGTGTGGCACTGCCCAATCACCCATTCGTTTTCCTTTTCCCTCTACGGAGGCTAAGAATCCCCCTTACTGTTAAACTCGCAACACTCTTCTCAACCTTCGATACCTCCTGACGGATTGTGACTGATACCGGGATGATCTAGGCATCAGGCGAGGCTTAGAATATGTTACTGGAGTCCAGAGCTTATTTGTTTGCTATTTTAGGTAGCCCAGATCTCCTATGGGTATCATCATCATTGGTCTTTATCCTCAGATTAGTTTGACGCAGCTCTCCACTAAGTCCTTCTATCGGCTAATCTCTTCACATTTACGTATTTCTTCTCCTACATCCTTCATCGCTTGTTCCGTATATCTCGCACGAGTCCATTCTTACCGTTCACTCTCCCTCGACGATTGTTTTTATCAGACCATCATGCCTCATGACGTGGCCCATTAAGTTGTTGTCTTCTTTCCAGGGTATTCAGTAGATTTCTCTTTTATCCCACTCTTCTTATGACTTCCTCGTTACTTACTCGGTCGATCAATTTAATTTTCATCATTTTTCTAGCACCACATTTCGAATGCTGCTACCCTTTTCTTTTCCGCTGCTGTCATCGTTCTTACCTCACTGCCGTAAAAAACATGCTCCAAATATACGTTTTGATGAATAGTTTCCTTACTTTAACCCTTTCATTTCCAGCGGTAAGTAGATTCTTCATCTACATCTACATCTATACGATACCCTGCAAGCCACCGCGAGGGTGTGTGGCAGGGTGTGAAGATCACCAGGCATGCACTACTAACATGCAAACTAGCAACTATATTGTCTCATGCAACTTGATTGTTAGTGTCTACAGTATTTAAGGGGTAAGACATGCATCATGCACTACATAATACTCTAAAATATTTCCCCTACCTATCCCTCTCCTATGCTGCCTATTCTTCTCTTAATAGAATGCCCTCTTTGCCTGGGCTATTCTGCTGACTATTTCTTTCTTGCTTCGTCCATCGTTGGTTACTTGGCTTCCAAGGTAACATTACTCTTTCACCTCTTCCAGTTTTAGTTTTCCTAGTTTAACGTTGGTTTCGGCCTCTTCTCTCTTGCTCCATACCAATATCATAGTTTTCTTCTTATTGATCTTCAGATGTTATTTGGCTATTGTCCTTTCCATGGTTATTAGAGTCTTATCAGCTCCTTGTCTGTCTCTGCTACGAGTGCTATGTCATCAGCGAATCGCAGCATGCTATTTTTTTCTCTGTGGATATTCACTCCAGAAGACTTCTCCTTGATTTTATTGATGGCTTTCTCGATGTACACATTAAAAATTACGGGAGACAGTGCACAGCCTTGTCTCACTCCTTTCCTTATTCTTGCCTCTTCAAAGCTGGGTCCAGATTTAATCACAGCTACTTGGTTTTTATACAGACTGTGGATAATTCTTCGGTCATTGTAGGACACTTCAATTCCTTTCAGAATTCCAAGCATTGAATTCCAATCCACGTTGTCAAAGGCCTTCTCTAAACCCACGAATGCAATGAACGCCTGTTTTTTCCTTCTCCATTCTCTTGTCTATTAGCAGCCTAGGGGCCAATATTGCTTCTCTGTCTCCTTTACTTTTCCTGAATCCGAATTGATCTTCATCCAGGAACTCCTCAGCTTTTCGTTCTATTCTTCCGTAGATGGTCCTTGTCAATATCTTCGATGCATGTATCATCAGGCTTATAGTCCTAAAATTTTCGCATTTCTCCTCTCTCTTCTTTTTGGGAATAGGAATGATGATGTTTTTCTCAAATGGGTACATGAAGCAGTTTTAATTGCCTGATTTATTTCCTGTGTTACACAAATATTAATATTTAATAAGGTACAATGGTACTATATTTATGTAATTACTTTCTGTATATATGATGATAAACCAAAAATTGCTTTTATTAACTTAATGAAATGTATACGGTGCAAATTACCTAGTTGTCGACGAATCTTGAGCCCAAGTCTACGTACAAAAGGCTTTCTTCAAAATGACCCACATCTTACCCGTTATAAATTGAATAGAAGAAGGCGATACTTTATTAAAAAATGACGTAGTGTAAGAAAAGCTTAGCTTTGGATTTTTTACTCTTTTATTGAGAAACCCTACCGGTTTGGACACTCCCGTGTCATTTTCAAGGGTGTTCTCCTCATCTCTCATCTCACATACTCTTAGCGCTGAGAACACCCTTGAAAATGACGCGGGAGTGTTAAAACCGGTAGGGTTTCTCAATAAAAGTGTGAAAAATACAAAGTAAAATTTTTCTTACACTCTGACGGTTTATTTTTTATGGAATATGGGAGGGGTTAGTTAATAAGGAGCAATCAATCAACCGGGATATAATTCCGGATCTTCCTGCAGCCTTCTCTCCTATTTTTTCCTAGACTAGACAAGGAACAAGCGAACGGGAAGAATGGCAAAGATCTCGCGTTAGATATGTAGAGAAAGTAGTGAAGCATGATGAAAAAGGAGAAATATGCGAACATTGCGAGTAAAATGATATGAGAATCGAGTGAAAAGCTGCGTCAAACAGATCTTAGGATTGTTGACTGATGATGGTGATGAGTTTATAGTAAAGAGCAACGTCTTACAACCAGAATTTTCTCCGCTCTCCGCAATTCGTAGACAGTCTGTCAAAACTTCGCTCAACGGTGGGAGAACCCCAGAGGGTCGACCATCGCACGTTTCTCGGCTGCCGTTCGTATTCCGGTCTCATCTCCTCCATCCCCGTCGCCAGAAGGTGTGTGTCTCGGGTCTGGTGCAATCATTCACAATCGAAAACAAGGTTTCGGGTTCCCTACTCCGTTTTGTGAGGGAAGACAGCAGCCCCTCTAGCGAGTCTCCCATCCGCTGCTTAGCATTCAGGCCGAAGAGGGGCCGAGATCTTTGACCCATTTGACTCCGGTCTTCTTAACCCCCCCCGCATCTCTCCCTCGTCCTAGAAAAGACCGACCACTCAACTCCTTTTCCTCCGAGCCTATCATATCGACCGGACACAGTCGTCGGAGACTAGCTGGGGGCACCATTTGCGAAAGACGACGACGGAACGCGCGGATTTCGGACGTCCCGATAACCTTTGACCCCCCTCCCCGAATCTTGTGGAGAAACGTCGGTGTGGACGGGCGGGTTGCGTTGCTCGTTGGCTACCCAATCCCAATGACCATTCTGCTGATTTATACCACAGACATTCTCCCCTTAGGAAAGTTCCACGGCTTTTATATGGCGTGAGTCTGTATATATGGTCCAACTTGGGGACCTGAAGTTTTTACGAAACTTCAGTGAACTCTAAAATATTATATCCTTTCAGGACCTTTACTCCGATTTTGAAGTAGTTCTTAAGTTAAGGTATTTAACGCTAAATCTCACACTTGTAAAGTAGTGAAGGATTTCATTGGAAGTGAAGGATCTCTGGTCACAGTCCTGGTCATATGGTTCATTGTCCAAAATAAGGCTTTACAGAAAGAAAACACTATATTCTACTCATGGCTGAAAAATACCAATTTCATCTTCACCTGTAATCAATACGACAATATTACAGTTTGCAAAGTAAAGTCTGAGAAAAAACTAATGAGATGATGTAATTGGACACATTTTGAGACAGTTCGCTGTAATGAGTACAGTCGTCGAAGAATGAGTGAACTTGAAGATTGGCAAAGAGAGGCCTCATGTGAGATTTATGCAGGGATTTTGAAGGGTGTTAAAGACCGGACTGACATATGTAATAATGAAGACAACAGCCGATAGAAGAATTGAGTGAAGAGCTGCGTCAAACCCATCTTAGGATTGATTACTTGCGTCGATGATGATGTCAAGGTGCACGCGAGAGGTCCGTCTGCTACGTTAAAACAGAGCTCCCGATTGTTATTGCCTTATGAGATTTGCATATCACGTTTTAAGTGCCCGTTCATTTCTTTGAACGATAGGTAACAACTATGTCCCAAATTTACGATGAAAAATATATGAAAGATAGGAAATCAGTCTAAATATATCATCATCATGATCATTGGTCAACAATCCCAGGATTGGTTTGACGCAGCTTTCCACTAGATTCTTCTATCGGCCAACCTTTAAATGTATCATAACTAAATTTATGCCAGTGTTGCTAACTCACTTGGCCAACACTGTATCCAAAACTTTGTGATCATAAGCTTTCCCAGGGGAGTAATTCGATAAAGTACTGTCGGGCTTTGTATAATGTTAAGCGCTCATGGTCCTTGTTTCAAGAAACGTAGTTCTTGGGGCAAGCACTGAGTTTTTTGTCTAAATTCTTGCACTTTTTCGCCCTGAGGAATATGAGCAACTTACTCCTTAAAACGTTGGCCATGGAATGCCTAACCCGGTGCAAAGCCCAAAAAGTCTGCATCCACGATATGTTTAGGTTTCATATATAATGTGATGCATAATGCTCTTTACAATCTAATGGATTCCGAGTCAAATGAATGTTTAAGGAAGACTAGATGAGCGGCAGTGAGGAATGCCTCGTCGAGGGAAACGATAGACTTTGTGAAATAGTTGCAGAAGGCAATATGTTTTTTTTAAGAGTGCATAATTATTGCTGGCAAATTAACGCAATGAGCCCAGGTAATCACAGGTATCAGCCCATTGTGCACGGTGCCTTGCCCCTGGAGAGGACAAGAAAGGCTTCCGCAGTCGTCATTTAACGAATCCCTATGGAGCAGTGGACATGTCTTGGTACCTTTTATTTCATGCTGGCTTCTAGATCTCCACAAAGGATTAAACTGATGAATCCAAATACACAATGCACTATGCCTGTAAGTAGCTCTGGGTTTCAAACTTTAAGATATTCCTATTCGTCATGTGGCTAAAGATTTAATTAATGAGGAAGGGTGTCTACCTCCCCTCTGCTAAAGAGCAGAGAAGAATGACTATCAGAGGGTCAGAAGAACAAACAAAAGCATGAAATGTCAGAGCTCTGTTAAGGTCAATCAAGATGGGAATGAAAATAACAGAAATACATATTTTAGGATTTCGAGGGTAGAGAGGGAGGAAAGGAGGGGAGTTGGTGAGGGCAGTGGTAATAATAATTATTTATTGTGTTAAAATAAAAAAATACTCCATAGTGGATAAATGAAAATTGAAAGGACGTCGTAATATTTAAGTAAAACTAAATTATATTTCCTGAATATAGACCGAATTCTCTGTCGTATAGACAAAAGCATATCCGGTAACTCAGTTATCTTTCCAAGAGTGGATTGTCTTAGCCAGTGGTGCATTAAGTACTAATAGCTTCCGCGAAGTGTGCGTTAGATGGATTTGAGGGAATAAACGCTCTGGTTTTCGATGGAAGAAAAAATATATGGAACTTTGGTCAAAGTAATGGACGTGGGCAGAAAAGAATTGCATGCGCAAATCAGGATGGAAATTTATTAGGGTGGAAGTAGTTATTTTTTCAGGGAATGGATGGAGGGTGAAGAGTAATAAGGTGGGAGAAATAATTCACTTTCTACTTATTCCACGAATTTATTTTAACCCAACAAGTTTCGACGTTAGCACGTCATCATCAGGGGTACAATCTCCGAAACCGGTTGGGTTAAAATAAATTCGTGGAATAAGTACAAAGTGAATTATTTCCCCCAATCATGCCGTCATTCCACAAAGTAGAGCCTGCAACAGTTGAAGTAACAAGGTGTCAACATTAGTGTGCCTTCAACTTAAGGTACCAAGAGGTCTACGGTTGAACGTTCATTCGAAAGACGACGTACTGTATATGAAGTCTTCTCCATACAACTCTCATGTAGGGTCTCATATCAATATTACATGTCTCTCACCCACGAGATTCAAACCCGGGCCATTGTGATGGGAAGAAAATAATCCAGTCACCACACCAACCAGATTCTTTCGCACCATAGCTACTTAAGAGAGTTAACAAGCCTAGATAATTTAGCTTTTAAAGATATGTATGCACTTGTTTAGTTTATTTTCGTTTTGTTACGTTTCGTTTTTGTTTGCCTATTCGCGCGATCAGATTACCGCAGGAGGGTGCTTTTTTTGGTTTTCAAAAACCTGAAGAGAACTACCTCGGTTGAGCAGTTGGTAGGAGGTAGTGGTGTAACCTATGTCTTAGTTATGTTTGCCCGGAGAAGTGTTTAAGGGTGTGTCAACCCCTTCCCCCCCGCCAGCCGTCCGTCCTCGTACAGGAGCCCTCATCGCATGGAGAGAATTAAGTACTGTTTAATTAATTGATTATCGTTGTGAGAAAAGTTCTAATAAGTAATTTTATATTTCATTTTTATAAGCAAATTAGTATTCACTTCATCCATATCTGTTGTCATACACCCTATTTTCATTACGCCCTTGAATGAGTGATCACTTGGTCCTTCGGTTCAAATCGCCAGTTTTTTTACCCCACAGTATAAACTTTGCGAATGTTACCTTGTGCGTCATAAAAATTTCTTGGAAAACATCTAATATAAGATCTTTATCCTAATACTAGCATGAAATCCATGTCGTGGGTGGAATTCGAATCCACAATCCATGGCTTACCAGTACCTACGATACATTTCCAACCCGGAAACAGCAGCTGTCAACAAAATTAGTCTCTCCTAGAGGGATTCATTATATTTAGTGTTAGGATTGTTTTTCACAGAGGTGACTGATAGCAAATGCAGTTTAGAATAGGTGGGCGTTTGGATATGGATAGAATCATTCAGCAAATCGGAGAAAGGATGGAGAAAACTCCGCGTAACTTTAATTAACTTGCTCTCAATGAAAGGCGCCAAAAGGTACACTGTTTAACATAACATCTGACGGACGGAGTTTTGAGCGTCAAGTGCTCTCCACATGGCACCCAAGGGAGAAGAGATGTATCAGATAGAAATACCAAACACCTGCTACGGCTGATATTCGACCCTATCTCTCGGAATAGTGGGATAGTGAACTGAATCCTAGCCTGGATTGGCCCTTAAATGGATCATAGGCAACCCTTTGAAGCCCCTTACCTGCTCCAGACCGAACCAAGGGGCATTTGGTACCTACCCCTTTCTGGGCCAAACAGCAGCCTGGGGATAATTATCTCACCTGCCTGCGCGGAATAAGGCCTGGCTTGTCTTTCTTTTTTGCATCCTTCCTGGCCGGGCGGGTCCTCTCTCCCACCACACCCCCTTCTCCTTGTCCCGCGTAATAACATCCTCCCCGTGCCACCCTGCCCCCCTCCAGCCCTGAGCTAGGCTCTCTGGGATTGCAATGGTCCTCCCCAATCATTTCCGCGGCACCCGGCTTTTTGCCGCGCCCGGCCCGCTGCCTAATTGGAGGATCTGCCCGACGACATAAACAAGAGATGCGGGAATGGTGACCTCCTCCCCTCCCCCACCATTTCCCTCCTCGCGGTAATTGGGCATTCTCCCGAGAGAGGGCGGGCACGCTCTCTCCATCGCCGTCCGTCTGCCGCCGCCGGCCCTGTCGCCGCCGCCCCTTTGGAAATTGGGTTTCGCGCTACTGCCCCTCCCTAGCCATTCCCCTCTCACTCTCTCTCACGCAGGATTCGTTTTTCCATCTCGTCGCTTCTCCTGGCGAATATTTGGCTAGGCCCTGAGGAAATCCATCCCCTTGTGAGGGAAGGAATTTAAGAAGGGACTGCGGGCGACTCGTCCTTCCTCCACCCTTCTCCCTTTTTTTCCCTTTCCCTCTGCCCTGTGTTGTAGAGAGGAATGAGCGTTGTTGGACCGAGTGGTCGTCGCTAATTACCGAACAAACCCTTCTTGTCTATAATCAAAAGGTAATGGGTTCGGAAACGCTTTCCACGCGGTGTTATGGTTTTGTTTTTGCTTTCCTCGGTGATATTTCAAGCAAATTCTGTGCGACTCGATGTTAACCATGAAAAGTGGTCAAGCTCGACGTTCCTCGTGTACCATCTTTGGCCGAATGATGAATATTCATGATCATCAGCATCATTACGCACGGCGTTTGTTTTCTGCTGAGCTGCGTGCTGCGTTGAGCGTTTTTCGAAATTGGTCTCTTTGGTTACTGGAAGGTGTCCGAGGCACCTATGATAATAAACATCCCCTGTCCAGAGGTACGTATTTTTTTTATTAATTATAACGGGAGCAAAGAAAGACCAGGGAATGAATGTGATTGTTCCCTGCCAAGGAAATTCAAAATAGCGGTTTGAAAACATAGTGCTGTAGAGAACACATACGATATGCTATCGATGGGATTGAAAATAAATGAACAACTCTGTAACTGGTTGTTTTTTAAATTATTTGGAAAATTATATTGTTTTCAATAATAACATTTACTTATCATTGCGTGGATCCAAGTGTGATGAGCCGTCTCCTATAAATGCCTAATTGATAGCATTTTTCGAGACCTTTTATTTTCAAAATAATGCAATCGGAGTAGATTACATCAATCTTTTCGCGATGCCGAATATTTTGTTGGCCATGAGAAAAAATGAAATACTGAGTGTGCTGAGTCATTTTATCGGAGAGGAGGTAGTTAGAAGTCGTAATTTCCCTTTGGGACGCTAACGTGAGTGAAAGTAAGGCACTCTTTGAAATCCCGATAGCTGCTCGTAACACGAAAACTTTGACGAGCAGTGCTCGAATGGTGAACCTGGCCTCGGAAAGTTTGGAGCACACATACTGATATTTTATCTTACCAGTGTTTTAAATGCAAACTAGCCTAGAGGATACCTCAGACAATCTCCAGTATTCCAGCTGAAATCCTTTATTTTATAATTACTGTGGTCTTTTTACGTACACGTCCTGGCAAGATGTAGAGCGACCAGTGGTTACCTCATTCAAAAACGGAGCGAGATCTTAATTTAATATCGCCGAAACGGGAGACTAGGTCTTAAGTTTACAAGTTCAAGTGTGGATTGACTGCTTCAAGAGTGGCATTGAACCTTAGAAACCAATACACTAGGTCGGGTGCAAGATCAAATTTGGGCGTGCTTTCCGTTCAAGGACTAACTTGCCCTGAAGATAGTGAGGTCTTCTAGGGAAAGAATGAACCCGAAGTGGTGGGGACATTATGAGTGGAGAGATATTTTCAATGCCTTTTTATGGAATACCAAAGAGTAATACGGAGTTGGAAATTGAATCCGGTGGCTCATCAGACTGATATTACCAAGCCTTTTGTTTTCGTCGTGAATCTGGTAGAGTTGTACGTTGAAATAGAGAATAAGGCAGCATGAAGGAATGGAGTGATAAATGTGGATAAATCTAAGGTGGTGGAAGAATGCGACCTGTGGATTAGTATGGGGAAAGTAGCTAATAATTTTGAGGAAATATTTTGCGCATAATAAATTATATATAATGTAATTGTATAAATATTGGCGTGTAGAATTTTAAGCAGTCAGAGAATGGTTAACCTCTCAAATTTCTAAGAGAGTTTACATTTGGCGGCATGAAAAGGGTATAATCGATTATTTAATAATTAGTATCAGAAATATACTCTTGTGATATAGTAAAAATATACTTTTATTCAGATTTCTCAATTTGCTCAAATTAGAATGGCATGGAAGGATGTGAGTGAGAAGTCGCATTCTCCCTTAGATAATTTGAGAGGCAATATATTCCAGATGAGGGTGTGCTAGTCCCTTGTTTTCGTCTCCATTTCATAAACGAGCTGAGGAAATGACATTTGGGAATGTAGGGGCATTGGTGCTGGCCTTGAGTTACCCAGAGAAATGATGGAGTCATCATATTAGCAGATAACGGAGCGTGAATTAGTAACTCATCCAAGATAATTTAGTTATTTCTGAAGATCTCATGGGATCATTAAAATATTAACGTCTTTATTGGAGAATAAAATCCTGAAAATTAATTATACCCTTATTATATTCATCTAAGTACGTTGCTTTTAAAATTGGATCTCTGGCCACAGATACGGACAATTAAGAATGAGGCAATGAGCTTAGCATTGTGACCAGGCCACTGTGATATGAGAAATATCCACCCTCATGCCAATATCTGTTCTTTCAAAAAGTAGAGGCAATATTGTCTACATATACAAATGGCAATACTTGTGAATATAAATGGGAAATTATTAATTTTACGCATTAGTAAGCCCATGATTGTCATGCTCTAGCGCACCACTGATCACTGTTTTCCTTTCTCCAATAGTCTTCTAATGTTTCTTTGCTCACCTACTTCTCCAGTTTTTCTTTAAAGCCCTCGTGGAAGTACTGCACACATTGTCTCATTCTATTTTTCTAATTGTATATTTTCGTCGAAACTCTTCGGTTTCTTAAATATCAAACGGCAGTTTCACTGATATCCCTAGATTGGTTTCGTGTCAGTATCGAATCTCGAATGGCAGTTCACTGACATCCCTAGATTAGTTTCGTGTCAGTAAAAAACTATCAGAGTGACAGGAAAATATTTAAAAGTACTCACACGTATGGCAGAGCATGATAATAGAAATAATGTATTCAATTAGTTGAGTCCCGTTAATTTTCGCAGGTCAAGGCATTATAACTTGTAAAGGCACATGAAAATGAAATTGGACGCACCCTGCTCCTAATGTATAGCCTCTTTAGATGCCTACATCGGGTTTCTCTCCCACTTCCCATCATCCCTTTCACTTCCATCTTCACACATTTCTTACTTGTAAGAGTCACCTTAAAGTGCGTCCTAAAATCACAGATGAGAAATAATTTGAAATGTGATACCAAAAATGTCTCTTAAAATTAGAAAGAAGACATTCCAGAGCCGAGATCTGTAAAAGGGTTCGGGGAACCATGTCATAGGGATAAGACGCAGGAATCTTGAGAATTCAGTCGGATCGCCAGAGGCCATTTAGCTTCCTCCTTTACGACGTCCCTTCAAGATCCTCCTCCTCTTTGAACGCGCTATTACATACAATTACTTCCAAAGTGATTGTTCTCCGGCCTGGAAGGGGGACAGTATATTGTCAATCTTGTACCATTCTTGAATATACTATCCCAATGCTCATATACTCTGCATTTCAAGGCTCGTTTCTTAACATCGCTTAATTCTCAATATCAAATAAGATGCCCCATTTTTCTTAGGGCATCTTCCTTCAATATTTAATGAATGAAATTAGCCGCCACCTCATTTGTATTCACAAGGAATATGTCACCTAAGACCACTGATTCTTCAGTATGTCCTAATAATAACCTTGAGGTACTTGACACCCTTTCTCCACCCTTTTTTCATAAACTTGTGGATGAAAGTTATTAATTTAATCAAAATGAGCAGACATTACGTTCAAAAAATAACGTAAGGAGCAAATATATCAAAATATGGTATTGCACCCTGTCTAAGGCACCAATTAGGCTCTTTCCTGACAGTTGGTCACCATTTACTTGACTCAGATCAGCGGGGTGAAGCCTTTCGAGAAGGGAATCTTCCATAACTCTCCCATACAATCCCATACTCCCTGCTTCCGGTACGTCTTCTCATGATTTGATGTACCTGGTTTACCCTATCAAATCTCCTAAATTTAAACAGAAGCGCATTTTTCAACGTAATATTAGTAGAATAAATGACGATAATCTTTTAGCGGAAGCATATACATTGCCGTGGCCCTTCATCGAATTCAATGAAAAAGTAGCTGGCAAAGTTAAAATCATGACTACATTGATGATCTACCTCCTAGACAAATTTGTACTGGAAAAAAGATCCGCATCCCAAAGCCTAAAGCACCATGGTTAAATAATGAAATTCGGCAATCAATGGCGGCGCGTGATTAACTCTTTAAACAACAAATTTTCTCAGCCAACGAATCTTATAGCAAAGGATATAAAGGATAAAACCATTCATATGTATCCAAAGCCAACTAAGTGACAAACAGTTGCAAACAGTTTAAATTTTCCCCAGTGAGCCAGATACAAGTCTTTGCCTCGTTTAAAAGAATGAAATCTAAGGCCAGGGGCGCTGATGGAATCCCAATAGATTTCATTAAAAAATTACTCTCTCTCCTCTTGCCATACATCACCAATATATTCAACTCATCAATTTCTCAAGAACAATTTCCCAGTCAGTGGAAAGGTGCTTTGATCTAACGAATCTCTAAAAAGACAATTTATTCTCAAGAGAAAGAATTTCTCCAATTTCATTTCTACCAGTTCTATCAAAAGCATTTGAAAAACTAATTTACGAACAAATTACAGAGTTTATAAAAGTCAATAATATTCTCGATCAATTTCAATCCGGTTTTCGACATGGACACAGTAGTATCTCAGCCCTTGCAAAAATTACTGATGACTTTAAAAAATCGATGGACAAGAAAGAGTTATTAGTGCTTGTACTTCTTAATTTCAGCGTAGCCTTTGATTCAATTGACAGATATATCCTTAAAGCAAAAATCACGGGTTTGGGATTTTCTTCCTCTGAAGTGAATTGGATTGCATCATACCTATCCCACCGGAAACAGATAGTTATCTCATGTGACTCTTGCTCCTGTGGGCCGATGTATCTCGAGGAGTATGCTCGGATTCTCGGCATGCTTGCGGAGCAGGGTCTTTTGCTCCGAATTCTTTATTTCGAGCTCTAACACGTCCGCCTTCAGCGACAAGATTGATTTGTCGCACGCTTCTCCGCTGGAAGTAAAGTCCAAGTCCAAACCGAGGCCGTCTGCTGCTCTTTTCGCCGCCTGGAATAGGAACGCCCCTTTGCCGACACTCGTGTTTCTCTACGAGCAGCATAAGGGGTCCGTGCTGTGGAACACGCGGCCCGCTGTATTGAGGACTACTCTTTCATGAAGGCACTCCAGGCTTATCAGCCCCCTACCACCTAGCTTTCTCGGGAGATACAATCTGGCGACGGAAGACTTCGGATGAATTCGCCTGCTGTTTCCTCGTGCTCACCGACCAAGGAGCCGATGCCTTCTTCCTATTCTTCTGTCTTCCCAATGAGTGCATTCAGCAAGGGATGGAGGAGAAGTCGATCGGTTTTCCCCATTTCTCTTTGTCGATCGGTGGAAACAGGGGTGGTTTAGTTGGAAGCGGGGGTATGGAGATTCGAATATTTTTCATTCCTTGACTTGCCACGACGTCGTTCACCTCGTCTACGTTGTTGCCCAGCATAATAGAGAACAATTTCTGCTAACCAAAAATAAAAAGACTTGTTACGGTGCACAGGAGCCGAATGATCACCCTTCAAAAATACTTTGCTATTGTAAAACAAAAAAACGAAATTATAAAAGAAATATGACTAAGGTAACTGCCACCAAAAATACTTTCCCGTACATAGATTAAAGCTTCTTATATCTGACATTTTTACACCGGTATGGCAAGTAGTTTTAATCTCTTGCAAACAAACACCAATTTGCACAAGTGAAAAATGTGTGCGAGTTTAGTGTTTAGAGTTCAGCAAAATTAGTGAACCAACTTGAAATTTACCAGTTAAGTTGAGCAACACTCACTAGAATGGATCATGATTACACCTCCGGTGATGGAGGTTACATGGAGTCCCTGCTTTTGGGGAGGAATATTGCATTATATTTAACACGAATTCTACGCAAAATATGGTAATTGACAGATCATTATTTCAAAATTGATTCATGTTCTTAACTTGGTGGTTCATACTCCGTGATCTCATGACTAAGGGTCTCATTCACTAAAACCATGAGAATTGGTGTTGGGTACCCAATGTTTGTTTATTTCCTATATCCATTTTTGGAAGGGAACCAAAGATTCCGAGGCACATAAAATCAAACGGTTTCCCTGCGGTGTGTAATGATTTCAAAGGGGCCTGGTTTCCCCATACGATCTCCACCGTCTGCGCGTCGCTTAGGTTTCAGTATGCTCTTTCACGTTCCATTTAAGGGATGGTCGCCAGCTTTTGGTGATGGTGGGCTTTGCCCTCAAATGTGCAGACAGGACGTGACTATGGCCTTTCCGGAGGACATTCGCCCAACAACTTTCAGAGACGATTCTATTCCCCTTCGGCCGTCTTCCGGAAAAGTACACCTCCGGGAAAGAATTCCCGTCCCGTCATCCAGTTTCATCCAGTGGTCACACTCATGAAACCTCTTTCTGTTGCCTCTAAAAATCAATACCACCCTCCTTGAGATAACTTTACTGGCCTTTAGGATTTCGGGAATCCTCATTTATGGGGTTCCATAACATAACTTCTGCTGGGAGTAATACGGAAAAATCAGTAATGTCACTGGAAAATATAGAGTAAATATTTCTTGTATTACATACCTTGTAAATGTATGATGACACTCTTTATTTCTACCCCATTAATATGGCATTATGAAAAAATTGTTTGGTTAAGTCCTTTGTACGGAGAGTGCTGTTAAATAGTAGCGAGACATAGACTTCGATACTAGCGTAGAGGAAATGGCTGGATACTATCGAGGCAGTGTGCTGAGCTTTAATGGCCAAGATAAGCTAGACAATGATTAAAGAATTAAGAGCGGAAGAGCTGTTCCTGTGAAGGCCTGGAAACGAATCAGAATGTTTGGTTTGGACACTTGCTACGGCTTGAGGGATATGGGAACACCGTACTGTAAAGAAAGGCTGAAGGCTAAGAGATACATCAGACCCAACCTGCAATATGTAAAAGAAATATGGGTTATAAAGGATTTTGGAAATAAAAAGGAGGGCTATAAATGGATATGGAATGCTAACGCGATCCTATTATGTTTGGTTATAACGGTAGAAGACGTTTTTTGGATTGGGATAGACTCACTGGAGCTGTTAAATTATACGAGATTTGATGAAAAAGGATTTTTTTCTCCAAATTATGTTCTTTATTAAATATCAATATCAAATCCAATATCAATATTTCCACGTCAAAATAGTCGCTAACTGATATAAACACACTTGTGTTAGTGCTTTTTCCTGTCTTCGTAGCACTTCAAAAACGCAAATTTCGGATCGCCAATTATTTCCAAATGCGATTCTGTCTTCATCCCGTCAACGTTGGAAATAGATGCTTTATATTCACCTTCGAGAGTGGGATGGAGTTACAGATATCCGGTAAATAGTGAGGAGAAGATGTCATGACGGTGCTTTTTTGGTAAAACATTCACAAACAGTTAGTGAAATATGAGTGAGTGTCTTATGTTGATACTATTGCCATGAGTTGTTTCCCACAAATTTGATCGTTTTTTTTTCGAACTGTTTTACTTCAGAAAAGGCAAAGACTAATTTTATAGTTTTCATGGCAACCCACGTCTTATGCATTTATCAAAAGCCTAACCCAACCGCTATGCACCTCTTTCTTTGAGCCATTGACATAATAGCATATCCGAGATATCCCGAACATTCCGTTGGTGTTCACAAAGGAGGTTAGAGTTTACTGGAGGAGGCATTGGCATGCTAGCCTATGGGTGACAATGAATCCAAAACACGGGTGCATGGGAACAAATAGGCCCCATCTACTCCGTACCAACACTGCTATTTATACGGCCTTTTACGGGGACTGCATGCGTATTAAAACATAAATAACAGTGTAATCGTTCGCAAATTTTATTGCAGCGACATCAGTTAGCCTTCTTAAGACTATTTAATGAAGATATTGATGCATTTGACTACCCTCAGAGTTAATTTAATTATTATAGCCGGGTCGACCCTACAGTTGGCCCTTGTTTGCTTGATAGCGTACTTACCTGTATCTTTTACGAAATATAAAAGTGTATTCCATTGTCGATAGCTAATACCACTCTAATGGGGAACATTCACTATTATTTAAAACTCTTCGAAAGTGGAAGTTATCATCTAAAATGTGATTGGTGAAAATGTTGTTGAAGAATTAGGTTGCGTAACAAAGGTATTACTCTTTAAAATTTTTACCTTTTCGGCAGCTTAAAGACGCGATGTCATCGCATGACTTCACAGCAAGGTATCGCTATTGGCGTTGCTTATCTCTTGTTAGTGGAGGTAAGTTGTTTAATGAACAGTTGGGGAAAATTTTTTAATTTATCTTATTTGTGTAATGCAGTAAACGAGTGTATTTAGATATTCTATTTAAGTGGTATGGATCCGAACGAGCAAATTGTCCATAAATTGTATAATTTCCGTATAGTGCCGTTTGTTTTTACTCCAAGAATCTCTATTATGAAAAGCAATCATTGATTTTTTTTAAGAAAGATTGCCACCATAAGGGAGTCAACTAAAGGCAATTGTCGGATTGAGCTTCTTTAAATCCCTTTTCAGTGTTCTTTTCGTTCAAGAAATGGCTAAAAACCTCAAATAATTTTATGATTCGTTTTCTTCTAAAATAAACGTGTTTCTGTTGCAGTATGGAACCTATACCGTGCAGTGACGGCAGAAGGCGTATCAAGTTACGTGACTTTCGTCATTTTTCGGGAAAATTTCCATAGCACCTAATAATCTATGTGGTTGGCATAGAAACTTATAGATTATAATTTTAAATTGGTGAGGAAATTTCGCATCAAGTACATTAGAAATACACGAGAAACAAATATCATACATATTGCCCATTTTTATCGCGAGAATAACAATTTCATTTGTACGAGCATCGAGATTAGCAAGCCCGTAAGTCTGTGGCTACCAAGATGGAGGCTACCTTCTCAATGCAGCTGTAATGCCTCCTCCAACACTTTCTAGCCTCCTAGGTATTCACACCCCACTTCATTCCATACAATCACTGGTTGCCATCGAAATATTTGATGACCCCTGGTCAAATTCAAAATTGTTGAGAAATCGTACTTACTGTTCCAAATATTCCAATATATTAACTATATTCTCATATATTTGGCGAGATATATATTCAGAGCTTGTCGATTGCATTCAGCGCATGAAAATCCCACATGCCATATACTTAAGCTTCTCATTTATTGATTTTTTTTAAGAACTGTCACTGTCATGGTCGAGCAAGGGGTCATAGGTTTTTACCATGAGTTGCACGTAGGTCGTGTCGGATTTACTCATAACAAACCTTCGTCTACGCATCAGAAATGCAGGAGAGACTCTCTAGCGCCGGTAAGCCGTATTGGATACGCAATGCCTGGCTCGCTCCGTTGATATTACAAAGCTACCGAGACAGGCGATAAAGAGCCACCTGCGCGTATTTCTCTTTGAAATAGGAATGTTGACGTGATTGGGAAAAAAACCCGGATGTGTGGTTTTTGTGTGGATGCTTCAATTTGGCGTTAAAGTTAAAGGTGTATTTATTAATTTTGAACTCAAAATACGTCACGTCACAGCTTTTAAATTTAACGTTATTTTATGCAAACGCACAATCCCTGCTCACGAGTAGACATTGCGAGACATGCTCGGGTTCATCTACATCTACATCTACATAATACCCTGCAAGCCACCACAAGGGTGTGTGGCAGGGGGTGATTGCTCACCAAACATGCACTACATATCACGCATAAAAAAGGAATACTATTAATATAGTAGTCAGAACTACCCTATTTAAAAAAGATAGAAATTGCAAAGCAAACATGCAAAAACATTCTGTTAGTAGGGTTAGCTTTAAGTACTCATACCAACATGCAGCTACCAATGCTATTCATTGCTACTCTCCGATAAGACATATTTACCGTTATTCGTATCTCTTATTGTGCGAGGGAAAAAGGACATTTTGAATCGGTCAGTTCGGCAATCAATTTCTCTAACTTTATGATTATGGTCCAGTCTGCCATAGTAAGTTGGGGTTCGTAAAATATTTTTAACATCATCACTGAAAATATTGCCTTGGAATTTGTGGAAGAGATTAAGTCTAAATTTCAACCTACGATCTGACAATGATTCCCATTTCAATTCATTTAATAGACTGGTTACGCTAATATAATTATCGTATCGTCCCTTTACAAATCTTGCCGATCTTCGCTGCACACGTTCAAGTTCATTACTTAGACCGATTTCGTAGGGATCCCATACACTGGCAGCATATTCCAAATGAGGTCTAACAAGGGAAAAGTAGCTGATTTCTCGTACATGATCGTCACATTTACCCAATACTCTTTTAATGAAACCCAGTTTGCGATTCGCTTGACCCATTATTTCACGAATGTGTTTACCCCAGGAAAGATCATTTGTCAGTCTTATTCCAAGATATTTAATGGATTCCACGTTTGTTAATTCATTATTACTTATTTTGTAAGTGGTAAAAGGAGAGCTATTCTTTTTCCAAAAATTCATTACAAGACATTTCTTAAAGTTTAATTCTAACTGCCATGTATCACACCAAGTTTCAATTGCTTGTAGGTCAATATTTAAATATTCTTTATCATTCGGGCATAGAATTTCCCTGTACACTACTGCGTCATCGGCAAATAGACGAAGCTTACTTTTTACCACCTTTTGGATATCATTAATATACAAAAGGAATAGGAGTGGACCTATCACACTACCTTGTGGGACACCCGAAGTGACTTTAATTGCCGGTGAGGAAACACCGTCCAAAACAACCCTTTGAACCCCGGCCCCGGTGGCGGCGGGGTAAATCCCTCGCCTGTCGTTCGCAGGGTCGCGGGTTCGAGTCCCGCCCGGGGAGGATTTTTCACTGTCCGGGGCATGGGTGTTTGTGAATGAAAAATCTGTTAATTGTAAGAGAGGACTAGACAGTACTAAATTCGCAGATCAATAAAGACATGTTTAATTTTTTTTTTTTTTTAAATTTGAACCCGATCATGCAGAAAATCGTTAATCCATGATATAATGTTACTGTCTAACCCATAAGATTTTAACTTCAAAATTAGTTTCCTGTGAGAAACCTTGTCAAAAGCCTTCTTGAAGTCGAGAAATATAGCATCCACTGGAATATTATTTTCGCCAGAAACTAAAATATCGTGGGAAAAGAGAGCAAGTTGAGTTTCACACGATCTGCTCTTTCGGAAGCCATGCTGGACATTGGACAATAAATTCTGGCTATCTAGGTGTCCCATGACTGAACTGACAATTATATGTTCTAGGACCTTGCATGAAATGGATGTGAGGGATATAGGTCTGTAGTTAGATGGCTGCTCCCTATCGCCAAATTGTTCCAAATGACGTAATAATTTTCTGAAACTACAGAGAGAGTGCAGGAAACTTGTCAAGGCTTTCTTCCACATAGGCCCAGGTTTGCGAGAAAAAGGCAACTGTAGACTTTTCCTCCCTAGACATTCTTTGTCGGGCAATCTTACATTAATAATTAATCTGGTGAAAGTTTTTCCTTTCGAATATTTTGCGGAATCACTGTAAAATGCCCAATCTCATACGTTTACGGCAGTAACAACGGTATTCTTAAATTTTCATTCTGTATGCTGTCAAACAGTGCCTTAACCCACTCGGCCACAGCTATGGTTAATATAAGCCTGCCCGACAAAGAATTTATAGGAAGGAAAATTCTATAGTGGCGTTTTTCTCGCGAGCCTGGGCCTATGTGGAAGAGAGCCGTGACACATTTCCCAAATTCCCCCAATAGTTTTAGTAAATAATTGCATCATTTGGATCCCGAGCAACGGTCTCGCGATGTCTCCCTGTTGGAGTGGAATTTGAACGCGTCACCATGATAGCCGGTTTTCACTGAACGGAACACCTATAATCATGCAAAAAAGAATTATTTTAATGGGAACACCATTTGAAATGTGAAATTCGGTTAGGAATGGTAACAACCTGAGAGATTGCTTATTTTTCGCTTATGATAACGTAGTGTTTCTCTCCACCCTTCTTTTGTTCCCAAACATACCAACTAAACCCAAATTCCACCTACATATCATAGTGGTGGATATATTATTAGTTTGCTGTCACCTCCCTAGATGAAAACTACTGTATTGTTTCCAGATTTACTTATAAGGAAAAAGGTGATAATGACGTACACGCGTCGAAACTGGCGTCGGAAAATAAATATCGTAGTCAAATTACGAAGTGTCACAAAAACGTTCATTTACAGGTGAAATATACAATTATCAGGAGCCAGTCACTGATAGCTCTTATCAAAGATCACTACGCTATTGTATTGCTAATATACGTATAACATGATAAAATGTAGGAGGTGACAATTCACGATATCCCATCCCTTCCATCCCTTTCCTTATACCTTTCCTCCCGGTCTGAAGCGCCTATTAGTGCGGAAACAGACTTGAAAACACCCATGAAATACGATACGCTAGAAAACTAAAATGAAATTAATTTATACTTGCTGACTTCTCCTTTTTTCACTTGTACGGTAAATATTCTAATTTGTATCCATTCTAACTGTATTACCCCCCAAAAACCTCATTTTCTCTTATCTTCCCGAGTTGAGAAATTGAAGCCCCTATCACGGATTGCTTTGAAGTGAAGTTCTTAGATGGAATAAGTACACGGGCGAGCGAAAATAGAGCTCTGTGTGAGAGATTTTGCCCCCGAGGCGGTCACATAAACCTCCTGAACTAGTGAAAGTTCGATGTACTTTTCCTCCAGGTGACAAAAAGTAAACTTCACACTTCATACACAAAAGTGAACGTAAATTGCCAAAGTTTATCCATTTTCGCTAGGAGCAGTACGAAAATAAACCACGCAAATTATGAAACCAACTTCTCCGGCGGTCATAAATGAAACCTATGTTTTGTATCTATATCTACATCTATGCAGTACCCTGTACTCCACTGAGAAGGTGCATGCCAGTGGTGAAGATCATCAAACATGAACTACACATGCGCATCATATTTTATTGCTTAGTAATAGTACTAAATAGTGTGCCTGAAGGTAAACAAGATCATGCCATATGTAATGCAAGCATTAGATACTGATTGCTGGTAATTACCATATGATGTGAAACCTGTGTTTTACTATTTATCATAACCTGTGTTTTACTGTATTATTTTGAAATTACAGTGTTGTTTTTCCTTTGCCTTACTGCAGTTACACCGCAGAGGTTAGCTAAGACTGATTGCGCCATTCGGGATGAGTGGGTAGTTAGACAGAGGTAGGGGTTTACCGGAAGTGGCATTGAGAAAGGCATTAGCAATTCTTGGGGGCCCGAAAGGGGTCTACTATTTAACGTTTCATTTGACGGAAGGAGAGTTGCATTTCTAGAGCTCTCCATGTATCACTCTCTCCTCTACTCAGTGACAGGCATACCAATAAAAAATCTCCCTCTCACAGGTATTGAAGTCTTCTAGGGCTTGGCACCATCTACAGGCTGTGAAGTTCATTTACTGGCTGAACATGATAGCAGAGTCAGCAGCACCCGTGATACTGACCCAGTGCCTATCTGGAAGAATTCATTAGCATTATTCACCGGGAAAGCTTGAAATCCTTCAACCCATTTACCGGATTCGAAACCGGGCTTCTAGCCTCAAGCGGCATATTTTACCTCGCTCTGGTGACCACGTAGGTGAACTGAGTTGATGACCGTGCAGGCTTTGACCTCGAGCCTGTCGAGCGCCTATGGCGAGCGTATCCATCGTCAACCAGAGAGGTCGCGCTGTCACCCCTCGAATTATTCGCCACGCGTTTTTCCCGCGCCTTTTCCCTCGCTGATTTCCGCAGTATTTCGCTCTGCGCTGGAGGGGAGAGGGTTTAATTTACACCCCCCGTGCGGGCTGACCGTGACGACGGCCATTGGAACGTCCCAAAGGGACCAGTGGACATACTCCCTTCGAGTCAGCCAGATTCGGTGTTTACGCAAGGGTTTCATTACAGGATTACGGAGTTATTAAATTATACGGAGCCCGAGAGGGTGAGGGAGAGGTGGAGTGCGTTTTCTGCCGTGTACGGCGTAACAAATTGCTGCCGTCACTTTATTTGCCGCGTCCCGGAGTTATTTATGGCGCGGGGCTCATTTGAGTTTCCATAGGTGGAGGGAAAAAATGAACAGCCACTGCACTCGGGAAGCGTTTGAGGAGGAGAGCCGCATAAAAGGGTAATTAATAATCAGCGGGGGTGAGGTAGACGGGGAAGAGGAGAGGGTGGGATAAGCGTGCTTGTACGTGGAAGCGCTTTAGTTTACCCCAACTCCCCACTCCGTCAATCTCTCACCCCTCCAACACTTCACGTGACTGACCAGCGTGGGTGGGCGAGTCATAGCCGTAATTGACCAACGTCCGCTTTGATCCCAGCGGGGAGAGGACGACATCTTAGTTAGTTCGCTCCTGAGGTGCAGAATTGCTAGCGTCGATTGCAGTTGGCTTCGCTCTCACGGAGAAAATAAATAGAAATTCCCACCTTATTCCACCAAAGGGGAAATTCGTTTCTTAGCGTATTTATTCCTGAGATTCTCGTCATCAGGGCGTATGATGTAGGTAGCGCTCATTTGTGTTAATGTCAGTGTGTTGTGCTGTGCGAATTCCAGCTACAGTGGTAGTTATACGTCCACGACTAGCAGGCATGTTTTCCCCTCTAGCTATGTCGAGATTTGTGGCAGAAAAGAGAATAGTTTAGCAGGATTTGGCTATTTATTGTTCATCCTGTAATGCGATTTTAAGCCTTGAACGAACAAAGGTACTAATTATCAACTAAAGTCCTGAAAACCATCAATAAAAATTATGGAATGCTGACAATTAGGCATACTTACTCCGTTCAGCTAAATAAAATAAGCTAATAAAATAAATTGATTCCTTGGTAGTTTTGGCTAAAGGTAAACAGGTTTGGATATAATTTCTGAACTCTTTTCAGCAATAAACGTAATAACAGAACCTGTTTATATATCAGCCATATATGTGAGAATTACAAATAAATGCACTGAGACACCAGAAGGACTCTGCCTACCTGTCCGCCTATATTGGCCCAACCCCCTTTCTCCTTTCGCCTACTTTGCCATTATTTTTCATTGCTAAGCAATAATTTGCTATTTTTGGTTTGCACAACACGTTTTTCCCATTCTTGTTTCATAGGTCTAAGAAGATGGTACAGGAAGGAACATATGCATCCTAGCTTACGGTTGACAATGAAGCCATAAAAGGGAGTGATTGGGAAGGATTAGGTTCCACTTCCTCGGCAAAAAGCATTGCGTTTTCTATTGCACCCTATGGAGTTTTCACGTGTATTAGAAAAGAATAATATTAGGAAAAGGGAATTTGGCTGTCATGGTTTAGCAGGATTTGGCTATTTTATTATTCATCCTGTAATGCGATTTTAAGCCTTGAACGAACAAAGGTACTACTTATCAACTATAGTCCTGAAATCCAACAATAAAATTTATGGAATGCTGACAATTAGGTAGATAGATAGTAGTGACCTCTGACCCGGGGTTTAAATACAAAAATAGCAGAGATCTTCAAGATCTGTGCTCCGTCTGTTGGATAAGACGTTAAACCACGGACCCCTTGTCACCTTTCTTTAAGAGCAGGCTATCTACATCTACATCTACAAATACTCTACGAGTCATCACGACAGTGTTCTGCAGAGGGTTAAAATCACCATGCACGAGCAACTGAATTGTAAATAGGAGCTACAACGATATTATTACATGGAAAAAGCTAGGTGTACATGGTGTGGTCAAAAATAACTGGAATTACTTTTTTTCGGAAAAAATATTTAATTATTAATTAACATTATTTTTTTCTCTTCAATGTATTCCTCCTCCGGTGTAATATACTTGTTCCAGCGTTTTTTTCCAATCTTGGAAACATTTTTGGAACTCACTTTTCAGTATGTAGTTCAGCTCCTTCGGCGATTCTGTTTTATCCGAAACTCATTGCATCGGCATCAGTTAATCTTCATTTCGCTATTCTAAAGAATCAGAAATGAATTTTATTCTGCTGGGATTTAGTTCTGTCCCTCAGAGCTTGTAAAAATTCAACCTATTAAAAATCTACATTTGACGCTTGCTTGCCTTGTTGCGAAAGGTGAGGAGCAGTATATTTTCGACAACACATTTTTGCATTTAAATAATTATATTTTAGCATAAAAGGTTTTTAGATTGAATCGAAAATTTATTCTAATAGGTTGTATTTCTTGCGCGAAATATCATCCTTACTGGCTGCTTTGTTCAGCTTCAGCTACCGCATTCCTAAATTTTCCTGCTAACATATTCCTAGAAGTCACCACTCTGGATATTCCTATTTTTCCTTCGAACTCCACCTCCCTCCATATCCTTATTTCTCTCCGTATCTTCCAGAAGTCGTCACGATAGGCCAAGTATAAATATGTATGCCGAGGCGAGACCAAGTCAAGCGGCTGACGTCAGGGTGAACGGGACAATATTGCCGGTGAAGGGGAAGTAATCGGGACTGTCTCCCGAGGTCAGCAGTGTGGAAAGAGCAAGGGCCGGCGATTGCCAAACCAGGGCCGTGCGCCTCCACCATCGCATTGGTCGACGGCGAATGAACATAAAAAAAGAAAGGATAGAGAGAGAGAAAGAGAGCGTAGGAACGCCGGTTGTAAAGCATCACCCTCCCGACTCTCCCTTCCGTCTCCCGCTCCACGACTGTTTTGCCGCTCCGGGTGCGGGACGGGGGGGTAGCGGGTGCAGCGGCGCGGCCCCCATCTCTCTCTCTCCGGCTTCCGAAAGGCTGCACCCTTTTTGCCGCTGACGTTCGGGAGGGGATTTATTGGAGCGAGCGGGTACAGATATGGGAAGGGAAAACAAAGCAGCATGGGTGAGCGGGTAAAGAGGGCTTCGGCGTTTGCATAAGGGGGTACGCGTGCGCGGGAGAATATTCATCGCCAAACGCTTGCTCTCGGCATTAAGCGAAACGCTTCACGAGATAAACTCCGTCGAGTTGGGGGGGGGGCGGGGCTCCACAGGTGCGAGTTTCGGATCGCGGAAGGTTTTTTGAGCGGGGCGATTGATGAGTCGGCGCTGGAGATGGACGGGGAAGCGTATTCCGAGGGGCTCTCAGCGATGATTGCGCCACCACGCGTTGGAGCACCCCATCCCGGGACGGGGAAGGGCTGACCATTCCATTCGTGTCGCGCGCGGGTCGGACACATTCACCATAAAAGACGTTTACGACTCCCATTCCGGTGCGGGTGCCGAGCAATCCCATTCCGTACGAGGGGATGCGATATCCCGCCCCGTGCTCGCGCGGCTCCAGCCGGGAAGAACTCTCTCATAGAAGCTTCTTTTCCCAGAAGCTACCCTAACCTTGAACGTGTAGCCCAATAAATCGGGGCAGAAAGATGCCTACATTGTCTGCATTGCGGGGCAGACATGGTAGACGCGAGAAAAGAATTGCCTCTTCCAATCTTCTTCTCAATCTTTTCAACCTCGTCTTATCGTCGCAGGAGCACTTTGAGAAGGTCGTTTTTACAAGAGACAATAACTTCTGAACAATATTCAGCGTCAAATCACGGCAATTGCATTTTTGAAAGCATTGATGAGGTGTATGAGTATTTCTCACGCAGTTAAACGAGCTTTTAGGTAGTTTTCAGCAAATTTTGTGGTACTGAGCGATGCAATTTGTGCAGAATATCTTTCCAAGCACTATTTTGTTGGGCATTAATGTTTCCAAAATGTTTTCTTTCCTGAAAGACTTTATTTATCCCCTATTTATGTGGTGCTCTGTTTAAAAAAAGCCTGGGGAAATTTTTAAATGCTAATTTTAAGTTGATATAATCAACATGTAGTTGTAGGTTTATTTTCTTAATAAAGAGCGTTATTCAGTGAATACTGGCCCCTGAGCAGGCTATCATCGACGCCGGATTTTTCTCCACACACCAGTCAGAAAGATATTCCATTCGATTAATAAATAGATGTTACCTCATATTCAAGCTTCAGTTGTACTGCTCGAAAAACTAACTTACAGGTTTTTATATAAATAAGTATAATGCTGAAGAAAGTCTACGTGTGGTCTTACAAGAGTTGGGTAATACAATTATAAAAAATGTTTTTTGACTAAAATTTTCTCATCTTCCTAACTGATATTGGAAATGTATTCCCAAATTCAGCTCAAAAATTGCTAGGGATTTCCATCAGAAAAGTAAAGTCTTAATCTTAAAATTAGTGTCAAACCTTTGCTCCGGTTCCAGTCAGTTATATCGATGTTTTCTTCTTCAGACTTACTTGGTATTAAGTTATTGAAGTTACATATGCCAAAATGAAATTTTTATCATTCAAAAACAAGTACCAGATAAATATTTTAGCATTTAACAAAGTGATTAGTATATGGGTACATTTTAGCCTTAGTTTCGTAATTTTCATTCTAAGACTGTTTCTTGCCAGTACATTGCGTTATTTCAAGAAACATGGTGCTCCATTCATCGCCTTGGATCGGTTAGAGTATATATGTACACACAAATAAAATTAATTGTATATGTTGGACATCTGTCGCTCTATAAATTCTGAGGCCTGTAATGATAGTAGTTTTTTGGACGAAATTGGTATTATTATAAAAATTTCAATTTCTTTTGATTAGATGGAACCTTCCTAATTCTGTCAATTACATATTGTTTCCATGGAAACACCAGAATCAAAACTTCTTTTATTGGAGTGAAATCATTAGTTTCTTCGCAAATTTAAAATTTGTACTTTAAATTTAAACTTGCTTATTTCAAGAAAAAGTTTTCGTCGGAGCAAACGAAAATTTAGTTGCAGCCCATGGCCTCAGTGACATTTTTAACAAAAGCACCATACCTACACATAGCATATGCCAAAAAAAAACGAAGCTCTTAGTGAATAATGGATTAGGTCTTTCCTTTTAAAGAAGCTGAAGAAAACTGAAGCAATTCAAAATGCCAGATTGCTTCTATGAAAAAAAGTTGACAGTCTCAAGAGCATCGCAGTTTTCACGAGGGCTCACGGAGTCTTGAGGGGCATATCCATTACTTCGAATGACTTGTTCTTGAAAAAGTTATTTTTCCTGAAGTGCAATAGGCAGTATTTCGATGGACGATCTTAAAAATGGAATAATTTCACTCTATTTCCAAATTCATTGAGCAAAAAAAAATAAATTGGTCAAATAGTCCTCGCCTCTAAAGAAGCAATTTGGGTTTTTCAGCGTTAAAACTCCATGAATAGATATACAGTGCAAAATATTATCTACCATGATTTATTGCACTTTACCGCTTGGTGTATGATCAATGTAGTGACTTTCTGGTAATTCACTTGAACTACTTCATACATATGACGTACTCCTTGAAGCACTAGAGCAGGCTCAGATGTAACTTAAAGGCATAAGCAATTAGTAATAATAATAACATTTTTTATTCAATTTTAATAACCGTTACAATTTTAGTTTGGACAATTTTAACAATTAGATGGAATATAGGTACCCCAGAGGACCTTTACCTGTTTCGGGGTTACCATTACAATGAATTTTAGAGCGGATTTAGAATTTTAATTGTCTGCGTTTATATTCCAGTGAGTCTCCCACGCAGAGAAATTAATCTCACATAACGTATTTAATGGTAGCGTAGACATATACACACAAATTTAAATATATACACACTGATATGCATATGTAAACACTCAAAAACTTAATTATGCTCGTATCAGATCATACTCATACAAAATCATAAGTGTCAGCTGGAAACCACGCTTAGCCAACCGCTTGTCAGATTATTCCATCTAAAATATGATATTTACCCGCGACGAGCGGAATATAGATGTAAAACAACTAACAGCTCTGAAACTCATGGAGAGGTGTTGGTTGTTGAATGTATGATAAATGCCGATGGCAATCTCCGTAACTTATTTCATTGACGTTATTTGAATTCAGGTGGTAGAGAAATTAGCACATTGCCACACTGCATTAAAGCAGGACCTTTCTTCTTTCGAGGGGCATAATGGTTATGCATCCATAGCACTTAGGTTGGACCAGTGCGCGGGGCTAGAGTGCTGATTTAATATGTGATCTCCATATGCATGGGCTTTGGATTCCAAATATATTCCAGAAAATACCATAAATTCACTGATTCTGGGAAAAAACAAACTTTTCGTAAATATTTTTGCTAAAATCTACATCTACAGTTCATTCTGCTTATATTCTCGCGGACGTTATACTCCGCCAGCTTCGAAGGCTACAGTTCGTCGGCGTTGTAGGCGGCGGCGTTCCTCGTTCTACTCTTCCGGTGAGTGTCCCACTCAAATCACTCGTGCAAAACTATTTGAGGTATATAAATGACGGATGAATGTAACTAAATCTTTGCTGATTAATTTCCTGCAGTGCACGAGTATAAGTATACTCATGGCATAGTCAGACCTTTTACGAATGTATTACAATACACATTTCATTATCAGAGACGTTACTTCAAGTTTCAGAGTTATTCTTTACACATTATTCGGAGATAACTAGGATTTCAGAGGTGAAAGAGCATTGCTACCTGAGAAACCGAGTAACTAGCAATTGACGATACAGGAAATGAATAGTCAGTTAAATAGCTCAGTTGGAAAGAGCAGATGTAAGTAAAACCTTCATTCTACAAAAAGAAGGTTCCAATTACAGTTGGAAGTACAAGTTTGGAAGTTAGAAACTTCAATGTACTACTGGTTTCCCATCCACATTGGGCGAAATCAAATCCCGAAGTCCCGAACACATTTTTCATTATCATATCACCCCATCTTTGGTTTTGATAGGTGAGAAGTTCGAGTTCAGAATTCTCGTTCGTCGCATGGTGAAAAACCTTTTTTTCTCATTTTTCCTTGATATCTCGGTTTATATGGGAGTGCAGTGAGGAGAGCGCATTAAGTTCAGCACTCTGTACATCGGATGGCATAAGAAGGCTTATGTTAAGAACAGGCTAATATCGGCAATGGGTTTCACTTCGTCCTTCCTCCATTCACTATTATATTTACCTACTCACAGCAGCTCATTTAGGTATCCTCCATGGTGGAAATGGTCGCAGCTGTGGGTGGTCTATCCCTAACAACGTTCCCTGAATATATATTGTGATCGAAATTTCTACCTTCTTTCTTTCGCCACAATATACCATCACTGTGTTACCTGGTGCTTCAGATGTTTGTTCTTGAGCGTGATTGGATGGACTGCTTCCCCTCCGGTGTCGTCGGATGGGACAGGAGCCTTTTATTGGAAACAAACTAATGCAACCAATTAGTTTTTCCAACACCCTTCCTTACATCCCTGAAATATCACACACAATTGCTTGTTAACGTAAATGGCGCAAATGGCCTTAACCACTGGACCCATCGCATTGATAACTATAACGATCACAGCTGGATTCCAACTGCCCACGCCAGTCAGGTCGGTAAACACATCGGTCCCGCAGGGCCTTGCCTCCAAAGTTCTAGATTTTGACTCCCACTTAGTACATGAATGCTGTTCTCTCCATAGCATGAAGCCTGGAATTATGTTAGATTATACGCTGTGACATAGCCGACCGCGGTGTCCAAGTCGCTAAATTTTGCCGGTTAACAACAAGTGTCGCGGGTTCGATTTCCGCCTCGGGCATGGTAGTTTTTGACTATCTGTAGCCTAAGTACTTAAAATAGATGATGTTTTTAATGATGCACTTAAGAAAGATGATGGTGATACAGACTTAGCCGTTGGAGCACATAAAATCTAGTCTAGGAGCAGTCAGAGCAGCTTAAAGCCTAATTTTACTTTTACTAGTGCACGGACTTACACTCCTAGCCCGCGAAACTTGAGCGTGGGTGAGTCATTTTGAGGAGATGAGAGATATGGTAGAGTTTGACTTAACACTCTCAGCTCAAAAGACTCCCTGCACCCACGATATAACACATTAATCTCCGTTCTCCCCGAGCTCTTGGGCGTTAAATTTTTCGGTGTGCCTCCAACGCAATTCATCCAGCACCCTGATGATCCACACACACTCACGCTCCAGGCGATGAACTCGGAAGGCAAAAATCCAGGACCACAAGGAGAGTAGGTTCTTAATTGCCCGGAGGCTCCAACTCCTTGGTCCTCCTCCAGTCCGGCTGAAACGCATCCGACCGCCGCGCCGCCGTCGGAGTCATAAAGGAGGGACCCACGTTGGCGGCCGCAATTCTGCAAACATCCACTCGCGGCGCTCTCCACCCATTTCGTAATTACGCACGCCATTACTCGACGGTGACTTCCTTCGCCTGCTTTTAGCGCCGCTTGGTGGTGTGACGGGACAGGAGTTTAATTAACTCTCCGTGGAGACGGTCTGAGCTCTTCGAGTGCTGGGGCTCTTGCGTGGGTCACTTCTACGTGCTTCGAGGTGATGCTTCAGCCCGGACCGGAGTGGTATTCTCTCCGAGATTGCGCCGTAATCAGGTGAAGTCTACGAGCGATTACGGGGAGCCACAGGTATTACAGTTCGTGACCCATCTTCTGACATATCGTTGAAAATGCTTAAAATCCATCGCTTGTCTTTTCCAACCTTAGTCATCCTCGATTTTTTAGCATTATTCTCGCATTGAGAATGTCATCGACCCTTTTAATTCATAAGTCACCCTTCTCTTTTTATTTCCTTCTCACTTTTCTTACTTTTTTCCGGAAGAATTCTTTCAGTCCTTGGCTTACTCGATGTCAGTTTCCTCTTACAAATCCTGTGCTTAAAATATGAAACCATATGACACCAGCTTCACTAATAAAAATAAGAATGCATAGAACTTCAAGACAAAGTCATATCTTCTATCTATATGTTATGGTGCGAATCGTTGTAAGGGCGTATCGGAGCAGGCGGTAGGCCACTAGTCTAGAGAATGACATTTTGCGGAGAAATAGAAGCAGAACGTTTTGGGAAATGATAATGGATTTTGTGTTTTTATTTACAAATAAGACCGTGCGTTGTAGTCGTACATCGAGGGAAAAATGAAATATTTTATCTGTCGCTGCAACAGGTAATTTTTCTTCATTTGTCGCTTCCGTCTGTGTTGCAGATATAGATAATTTTCTGGTTTTTAAGTAGAAGTAGAGATAATTCATTCAATGTCTAACTTTTCAAAAATTATTTCACTTATAACACGCCAGCTTGAAATTTCATAGAATTTTATTTGCTACAACTAAAGAGGACCCGCGATAGCCCGGTTTATGTTGAACCAATAAATTGAGGCCAAGGATCTTAATCCCCGATTGGCTTTTTTGACACGTTCAGCCTCGCACAATCTGATTAATTTTCTGGACGCTAGATTTTCTTTGAAAACCATAGGTGGCACCGGGAAAGGGAAACCCCTCCCACCTTACTCTGATTTCTGAATTTCACACGCCACTTAGCTTGGTTTCACTCTTCTCCAACCAGCTTTAGGGTTTACTTTGTAATTTTATCGTCATTTGGGACTAAAAACAACAAATTTGCAATATGCCGTCAACAGTTGATGACAAAACACTTAGACTTCAGTTGTGCCTGTTCCAGTTGCCGTGGCTTTGGGCATTGGATGGCCTCCCTTTGTTCGGAGACGGAGCCGATGGGTAAGAAGGGTGAGGGAGAAGTTTGCATTGGCAGTACAATATTCAAATTTCACTCGGGTTTGACTTTTCCGTGAATCCGGGACTTGTTCAATCTAATGTGTCCTCGGAAAAGTTTTCCCCTTTTCGTAAGCGTATTAATCGGGATATGACTTAGCCTTACAGTAAGGCACAAAGGTATAGTTAGGAGTTACAGAGTTAACAGACTGAAGATGAAGTTACCTGGGAGAAAATTTGAATAGGAAATTTAAATTCTAGTATTTTATTGTATGTTGAATGAGCCCCAAAGAAAACGACAGAATGAATGCATTTGTTTTAAATATCTCCTGGCATACTTGGTACGTAATCAGAAATATTTCCATACGATTTGTGCAATATCTCCCATAGATCATGTAAGTTTTAGTTGGCAGGTTGCAATGAAATTGTATTATTAGGCGTAATCCTATGAACAACTATTAGTAGTAGTTGAAATCTCTTTGGTAGCAACAAATACGATTGCTAACTCGTCAATAATGTATGCCAGGTGTGGAGTTACCCCCTGCCAACAACTTTATGGTACATTGCAGGTGACATCCGTAAGTTCGTGGGTCCGAGATTTCTGCCACGTCTTTTGCGTTGTCTGTTTCGTAATCGTTCACGCAAAATCCTCTATAAGCTTATTACACAAAATCGCCGTCCTAGGGACTAGCTCCTAAGGACTAATTGAGATTTACGTTTTGAGCCACCGGTCAAAATCGGAAGAATTTCAATTAGCATATCTTCAACATTCATTTGCAAATTATTACCTTATGTAGGTGCGTGCAATGAAGATCCTTGATCGAGCTTCGATCATGAATGTTTGCTTCGTGTTAGGATTTATTTGAAGTCAAATTTAACGATGTGCTCTCGGCTGTTGGCTGTTGGTGTCAATTTAATGCTAAATTAAATCACCTTTCGGTGTGCGCATCGCACAGATATTGCCCAAAATTCCTCTCCAGGGCATCCCTCCAGAACCCGTACCCCTTATCTGCACATCCCCTTTAACTCGACCAACGCATCGTGGGGAACTGAACGCCATTGGCCATTCGGTGGAAACGGAAGCGATAGCCACAATGAGGTGCGGATGACTCCTCATTTTACGTGAGCGCGTGGCTCTTTTATCGAGAGCTGTTTCTGGTTCAGTATGGGTTCATCAAGTGGTGCAATCGCTTTCAATCCATCGGGGCATGACTCGACTCACATTCCAGTTGAACGCACGGTGTGCGTGTTTTGTTCTTATTTTTTTGTTTACTCGTTTTAGTTTGGATTTATCATTGTTTGTTATTAGTCCAGGTTTTAGCTACTTCAATCATTACTATTCCTTATTTCCTTTCTTTAGGAACTTGAACAAATCAGTTTCGGGAACGTTCTCAAACACAAGCTTGATCGTGATTTCGTTCCTTTTTTTTGCTCTCGTGTATCGTGAGTTGATATCAACCGTGCTTGATATCAACTCATTTTGATTTATTAGAATATCTTTGAATAGATCACGGTAAAAATTTCACTATGGCAAGTTACTTTTGGACCACTCTTTTTCAGACATAAATACATATTTACTTGTGCTGATCGGTATGAGTAAAAGCCTATTATCGTATTGTAGCTGCATGATTTTAAACATGCAATTAATTTGGAATAGGCTTTTCTATTCCTATGTAGTATTTCTCATTAGCAGCCTTACGTAATTTTCTCCAGCGATCATTTTACTTCAAATGTAATATATTCAGATATTTCCAGAATATATAGCATCAGTTTTTTTCTACGTCCATGAAGCGCACTCATGATAATTATAAGGCACTCTGAAGTCAGTGATGAGGTAAGAGCAATATATTAGGCCTAATTTCAATTGTATATTTCCTTTCGTCCGAGGGCCTTCTAAAACGATTTTTAGGTTAACTAGAACACGAGAGAAGTTTAGTAAAAATGAATAAACAGTAATATTTTATTAATGATGATGTATCGTGATCCAAGTCCCGATCCTGAGCTCATTTTTCCTTTGGATATTTAAAAATTAGTTGGAAGTTGGAAGAGATTCCTCAGTAAATGAGCTATTACCATCCACCCCATTTTTTGCATAAGGTTAAATAGTTACTAACTTCCTTGGAAAATGTTGATAATTTTGATGGTAATATTCCCTTTAAAATATATGAGTTTATAATTATGAGATACGGTTCTTAGATAACAAATTAACATTAATTTAGCATCAAATATGAAGAAATCAACATCAATTTGCTCTTTGAGAGAACTATTTTAAAATGTTTCTCAACGGTACGTGTAAATATCAGAAATAAGTAAATATGGACATCATCATCATCAAGGGTCAACAATCCTAGGATTGGTTTGAAGCAGCCCTCCACTCGATTCTTCTATCGGCCAACCTCTTTATATTAACGTAATTCCTCTCTTTCACGTCCTTTACGACCTGTTCTATATAACTCATCCGAGATCTGCCTTTTCCATTCTTCCCGTTCACTTTTCCTTCGACGATTGTCTTCATCAGGCCATCGTGTCTTAGGATGTGGCCGATTAAGTTGTCCCGTCTTCTTTTTATAGTTTTCAGCAGACTTCTCTTTTCTCCCACTCTTCTTAGGACTTCTTCATTTGTCACTCGGTCAATCCATTTTATCTTCATCATTCTTCGATAGCACCATATTTCGAATGCTTCCACCCTTTTCTTCTCCGCTGCTGTCATCGTCAATATGGACATAGATTAGGTTTTTTTACATTTCGAAAACACTTGAAAAGATGTCTTGCTACATATTATTTAAATTAAAGTTAAACAGTATAAGGAATCATATTTTTCTATAGAATTGGCAGCTGATTTTGAACAGATTGTATATTTTCGTAATTATCTAAGGTATGGTTAGAGTATCCTCTTTTATCCAAAGAGATAATCTTCACCTTTTATTTTAATTATTTAAATCAAAAACGCATGATACTACATTAGATTTAATGTACGGTATATATGGACCTTTAAAAGAACATCATATGATGATAGTTTTCGTGCGATCGGTTTTTATGCACAAATAAACCTCCCTTAACCAGTGTTATACAAATTAAAATTGCGATTTTGCTGCTGATATGATCGTTTAACGAAATTTCGTTAAGTCATTAAGCTACGAGGTTTTCTTATCGGATTTTCTTAACATGTATTCTTAATTTAATGACTGATATTAAAGATATAATTGCAAAATAATAAATTTCTGGCAGAAATATGGATTAACATAAAATTGAAAACGATTATTTGCAGACTGAATATAGCTAAACTAGTGAATTTAAATGACAGATATTACTCACATTTGAAATCCATTTTATACTGTGAATATTTTATCAACGCATTAAATTGACTGGGTTCAATGTCAAATGATGTGATAGTCTTATGTGTGTTGTCTTAATGTAGTGTTTTTATTCGTATTATTTGCAATCTACTTTGCAAATAAACGGATTATGACTCTCATGATAAAGAATTGTTCCGGAATCGGAACAAAAGGCCGGGGAAAACTCGTTTACTGAAAAATACTTGCCTGCATAAAGTGCAACTCGCCTACTGATATGCTTTGAAGGGAAAGTCCGGAGGCTTTGAAGCTACATGGTACGCTAAAGTTCCTCAATAAATTGGAATCCCTGGAGTTTAGGGCTTACAGAGCAGATGTATATATACCCCCAACTCGCTTGGACAGAACAGGTCGAGGAGACAGATTAAGAGAAATTTTTAACAATCCCTATATAACTACAATGTGCCCTATAACTTAACTCGAGGGTTTTTTTCTGGAACGCAAATCATTGCCAAAAACAATAACTATGCTATATTAGCTAGGCATATGAGAACAGCAATAGATATACTACTGTTGACCAAAATATTATGTGCACTCGAGTTTGAATGGTGTTCATGAAGTAACCAAAAGACCTACAGGAAATTTACACCTATAAAATTTTCTCGTTTAATTATGCGTTACTAATTGTGAATTTAAAATTTAAAATCAAATTTCAGTCTTCTTTGTAACGATATGAATGCAAATTGAGACCAACAACTACGCCGCATTTGGAAATTTATTTATCAAAAACGCGTAGGCTAATCAAATTTAAATTTTAACACTATCTAATCAAGAATGTTTTAATTATGTATTTATAATTTTCAAAATTTTATCTGCCCAAGAAAACAATATCTGCTGTAATCATTCTCATCTTTTCTTTGCTCTAGGTCGCCAAACAAAAGCAATTTTTATTTCACTGCAACCATATTGCATCCAAATGTTGCAAAACATCATCGTTAAAAACGTTATTAAATCAACTTTTTGTGTCTATTTACATAATACTAGCTGAAGTTGCCCGTTGAAATTCAACGAGAGGGAGAAATATAATAAATAAAAATTGTGCCAAAAAACTTTAAAATTTTTCATGAAGGGGCAAATATGTGCGGAAGGGAAGAAATAAGGGGAGAAACTTTTGTTATGGAGTTAGCTCCATGTCGGTATCGGAACCATGAATATTATTTAATCCAATGTAATCATATAACCGCCAGCAGTAATGCCTGGGCCTTTACAAAAATAAGAATGTTAAATAGTAACTTTCAGGCCAGATGAAACATGGTATGGTAGAAGGGAAGGTGCATACGAATGTCTCTCTATTGTTGACAATGAGGCCAGATTCGGGTTTTTGGCAGGATTGTTGACCGATGATGATGAAATCAGGTACTTTTCCCTCGGTTACCTATGTTCACTTCTTATACGGAATCTTTGATATATCACTAAATTACAATTTTTTCATTTTGCTAATCCTATTTTTGGTTTGACTTCATTTAGATTTCTTATCATGTTCTTGTGTCTCAAAATAAAACTATTTTGAAAGCGGTCCACTTCGGAATACGGTATAAATATATAAAATATTCACTTTTTGAACCCCATAGAAACTGTTGTTTAAATACTTTTAGTTTTACCAAATGCACACCTATTTAATCTGGGAGTAGCACAATAGTTAGCCCGTATGATTTTGCCGGATAAAATAGTCGATGTAGATTCAAGAATCAGCTGCGATATCTTTTTTAATAACTTTCAATATCTTCACGAAAAGAGCAACACAGTTTGCGGCATCTCTTTTGGACAAACTTTTTAGCATCATTGAAATGCCATTAATAAACAACCCTCTGACACGTAATGAGACATTACGTTACATTAGGATTTGAATTCCATTCCCTGGTTTATGTTAAACTATCTCTAATCTCAAGCTGTTTGAATTGATGACGATTTCGAAGGCGTTCCAGGTCTTCTCCTCACGTCCCAGGTTGGCTCATATGCACAAACCGGTAAAAAAAATTTACAATTCAAACACCGCTGAAGCATTTATAAATGAATGCTACTTAAATGAATGCTCCTAATTTGGACCGAATGCATATCTTCTATACCTGTGAGTAGCGCTAGCAGTCATAACGTACCTTTGTGTGCTAAAATATGGCTGATCTTGCTTCACGAATAGCCAACAATGCTTTCAGTACCTTCCTATATCCTTGCGGAAAGCAAAATGCCGTTTACTGCATCCCGCTATGACGAACTGTTTAAGCATCAACAATGTTTTCATTTCAGAGACGACAATGACAATGGCCCTAGCAACGCTCGGAAAACAACCGAAAAACAGTAAATTTCAAAATACATTACACAATGCCCAGAAATCTGGAGAACAAAGAGTGAATCGGTTAAAAGAATAAGAATTTAAACATTATCTCATTAAATACAGAAAGATTGAAAGAAATCGACTAATATTTAGTTATTTTACTGAGCCAAATAAAAGGCTCTTGTGCTACCATAAATTGAAAAAGTCCATTTAAACCAATGTAAATACATAATTGGCGCCAGGAATCGAACCCGGGCCCTGAACCTTTCTTTACATTATCTATACCACCTCATAGTGTATACGCTAGAATCCTACAAAATTTCAGCGCAATCGGCTCTGTAGTTGTTGAGGATATGCGTAACATAAATCTGGCAAACAGACAGACACCATTTTTATATATTAGTATGATGGGATGGAATGAGGTGGGTCAGAGGCTAACTGCAAAGGCAAACTTGACTCACAGATGAAATGAATAGCGTAGAATGGTGGAATTATATTGGATATTGGTCACTTTATTGGAATAAAGTCTCGGATTACTCTTTGGTTAAAAAATATGTTTGCGGAATATATTTGAAATGATTGTTGCCGCGTCCATGCTTATAAATGGCAAGGAGGCATGACGATGACAGCAGTGGAGAATTCAAGGCTGGGGATATTCAATATGTGGTACTACCGAAGGATGAAGAGGAAAAAATGGATCGACCAATCGACAAACGAAAAAGATCCTAAGTAGAGTCGGAGAAAATATGTTTCTGCTGAGATCCTGAAAAAGAACGCGGGACAACTTCATCTGCCGAAGATGTGAAGGTCTAACGAGGGTCTGAAGATGACCGTTGAGGGAAAAGTGATTGGGAGGAATGGGAAAGGAATACCTTGCATATAATACGTATATAGCGCAAATTGTTAAGCATGGTAAAGGGAAGAGTTATATAGGTTGGAAAAGGTTAGCTTATGAGTCATTCGAAGTGTTTCGAGTTCATTCACACTGGGAAGGTGCGTCAAACTAATTGTAGTATCGTTACCCATTGTGACGATAAATTTTCGTGCTTGGGAATGCCAGTTGTGTCTTTTGACTGTGTTGACGTGGTGATGCATTGAATCTCCGATGTCAACAATGGCAAACAAGCTTTTTCATGTCATTAGTTACCATATAAAATCTCAATAAAACACAGTAACTTCAGATAACTATTCATTAATTGATTGCCTTATTATAAAAAAATTAGGGAATTCTCTATGCTATAATAAAACAGAATATAAATAATTAGAATAAATTAGAATAAAATATAGGTGCACTTTTCCACAACTAATTTATTGCTGCGTACGACGCGTTTCGGCTCACAGAGCCATCACCTGGTACAAGACACCAACATACATGTTCACATCATATTTATACATATTAGAAGGGGTGGGGGGGAAGTAAGGGGGCATGGAGGGGGGGGAAGGTACGGTTGGGGGAAACAGCGAGAGACGGAAAAACCAAGGAAGTATGGAAAAAATATAAATAAGTTTTACAATATTTGAGACTAAAATTCATTTCAGAAGAGCCATGCATCCACTGTAACTTCAGTAACTCCCCAAAGGTGGCAACTTATCGCCAACTCCTGGGACACTTTTCATTGGTTTTCGTGTACTTGAAACGTGAGGGATGGGAGATGACCATCTCTCACTTACACGGTCTCACTTCACGCGCTGACTGTGTCCGTTTCCGTTCTCCCACCCATGCGCCAACTCTTCACGTTTTACGTTACACGTTTAACGTCACCCGTTTACGTTGATTGTGTCCCGGCCATAAAGCGAATTTAAGCGCTCCATCGCGTATAAGTACCTATTTAATCCACATACCATAGTATGTGGCTTCCCCTAATTTGCGACACATTCTCTTCCCTCCCCAACCATTGTCATCTCCTCTTTATCCATCCACCTTCCGTCATCACACTTTCTCCATTTTCCTTCAAACCTCCATATATAAATTTCTAAAGGCATAAAACTATGTGGAAAATAAACATAAAACATATGCGCATTGAAAGAATTCTCTTTGTAGAGTAATGAAGATTTTTACGGGAAACCTGGAAATTATATGAAACGGACAATGGAGTTTTGTGGTTATGGAGCCGGCTGCGGTAGCCGCCACGTAGGTAATGAACCGGTCTAGTAATACAAAGTTCGCAGGCTCGAAAACCGCCAAAGGCATGGTATTGTTTTTGTCTCTAGCTTAAGGTCCCTCTACAATGGAATCTGACCCATAAGGAATGAAGATCTGAAGAAATTAGAGGCTTTCGAAACTTGAGTGTGGAGTAGCGTGAAGAATGTTTGCTGAATGGAGTAGAAGACAAATGAGGAAGCATTGAAGTGTGCTGGGGAAGGAAAGACGCCGGTCACAGAAATTTGAAGACTGCAACAAGAGAGAACAAAGGGCGTTAAGAGAGGTCATGGAATATTAAAGAGGGTTTATAGAGGGATGAATGTTTGCTTAGTGCGAAGATGGAAAAAAAATATTTGTTCCGGCTGGAATTTAGGCAAGTAGAATGTATTAAGACTTGATAAGGGTTTAATGAAGGAAGTATGGGTTTGTGAGAAGGCGAGGAAAGAGGTAGCCCAATATGATTTAAATATTAAAATGCGATGATAACTTCATATCGCAAACGCTGTCGACTTCTCACTGGGGGGGCGGGGGGGAGGTGGTTTACTCGGAACCGAAATCGTAATTTTGTGCACGAAATCGTTAGCTGGAAATGAAAAACGAATTTTAGTGAAAAAATTAATCTTCTAACCACAACCATTCACTCATAAATCAAAATTTAAAATAAGCAAAAGGTGACGCCCACCAAAGACGCTGCTTTAATATCATTGACATCATTTTCCTCCCGTCCTTGACTGCTTTTAGAGGAAGGGAAGGGAGTGGAGGGGGTTATCGGAAGGTCTGCTCTCACAGATCCTGTCGCAATTGCTCCTGTTGGCAGTCAGCTATGTCCCCCTCTTTGCGATAAAGCCAAGTAGTTTCGCGGCCTCAGTTGTGATTGGACGTAGTCAATGACGTCAGAGGTTGCACCAAGCCCACTTTTCCGAAAGGGTTAAAAACATCAGTTTTTCGCCGCTTCTAACTCGAGAAATAATTGGCGGATCAAAAAACGGAAAAATACGGGTCTTTTTTATTTTACAAATTCAATCATATTCGGCAATAAAACGTAACCCCAATTTTTAAAAACAGCCATGTATTTATAGACCAATACCATTTACGTCACTATCATGCAATTATAGAGCATATAATTGTTACATCAATTATGGGACACCTCCATTGTCAGGATATATTGATAACAAACCATCATGAGTTCAGAAAGGGACCTTTTTGCAAAAGTCTTTTTGTTCATGATATTTTAGTTTCAGTATAAGGTAACGTAAAGGTGGACGCAGCGTTTCTTGATTTCAGAAAAGCGTTTCCCAAGGTTCCTCACTGTAAGCTACTCGTGAAGTTAGCATCATATGGGATAGACAGTAATATAGTAAGCTGGATAAGAGGCTTCTTACAAAATTCAAAACGGATGTGTTTACAGATGGCGTTAGATATATATTAAAACCCCCTTGCGAATTATGCTATGTTTGATCAGATTAGCAAGATAAGAGAGATAGATTGTCGTGCCGATAGATTTAAAATGTCATTTTTCCCGCGTACTATAAGAGAGCACAATAGGCAGTATCGCAAAGGGATAAGTTCAATATTATTAGAATAGTCTTTAGTGCATGATGAATGTATTAACAACCAATCCCTTCATTACTCTGCAGATACTACGTACTATTACTATGCTATATCTAGCGTCACGTGACCTATTATGTAGCATGTCTCCATGTAGTAGTCTAGTTGCATGTTAAAAGTGCATGTTTGGTGATATTCACGCCCTGCCACACTCCCTCGTGGTGGCTCGCATGGTATTTCGTAGATATAGATGTACATGGTGTTGGCTGCTTCTCCAAGCATAGTTATGACATCATATTCATGTGTCTTATGGCAGATGTATTGAAATATATCAGAGCAGCAGAGTTTGATTAGTTGGGGGATAGAAAGTAGGTTCTATCCTTAAACCTATCCATGTTGGTTGAGTAGTGTTTCTAATTACGATGAGGTCGTTTGTGCATGGTGCGTAATCACACTCTAGTGAGTCGTTCATTTGCGCTAGTTTGGGGATGGCAGCCCTTTCCCTTTTCCCTCGCTTTCTTGCAAGCGCGGAGTCGGGGAACGCGGGTCTTCTGCCTATTACGCAGGGCGTGGAAGAGTCCGGCTCCTACTCCCCCTCGCGGTCTGTCCGCGCGATGACGAGGGGTCGCACGTGGAAGAAACGCCATCGACCCATCCGCCGACCGCAGCTCTCCTAATGACGCCTTCATCTCGCCGCTCCCAATCCCATGCATCGATCAGTCACGCGGCCCAGTCCCCGTTCTTCCAAGACCGGAAGATCACTCGCTCTCTCTCTCAACACACTGCCCTCTTCAGAGCAGCCTCCGCGAAGACTCAGGAGTCCATCATTGCTCACGCTTTGAAGCAATCTCTTAAGACACATGACCTTCGGCAATAAAATCACGCGTTCCGTTTGGTCCTAAACACAAAATACACGTCTATAGGGGTGGCCAACCAGGGGGGGTATTTTGTAATCTCACCTTTTTAATGACTCTTTGCGGGAAGGCGGGAGATCCGTTTCGCTCTCTTAATGATTGGCTCACGAACGGTTCGTGAATTGTCGAAGCTTGTGTCAATAGCGCTGCCAATCTGTTGCCGATCTCGGTGTGCTGAAGTTCTTCACGTTGTGCAAATTCCAAAAATACAATTTAAAATCGTTTGTATCTTTCTCAATCTTGCTTTTTTTCCAACTCAAGCTTCAAGTGAAAACGATGGTAGCTCCATTTCACGTTCTTTATGAAGATGAGATGGGAAATAATGGCAGGTGGAGATAATGAAACGGATGAAGAGTCGAAATATACGGATCGTCTAAAAGACCAGCACATGACCGGCAGTTCACCGTTTGAGATCCGAAGATGGTCACGCCGCCTGGGTGGCGGAGTTTAACTACGAAAAAGTGACATTTTATGACGTATTCTCACTAAAGTGAGATTACAAAATAACCCCCTAGGTCGGAAACGTCAGCTGGTCTTGGAACAGGGAGACGTGCACGCCGCCGTGTCGTAAAGATGACGATTGACGATTGGTGCGTGAGCCTCCGTTGAACTGAAATTTAAATCACCTAAACTACTAGTAAATCATGCCAGATTGGTTGGGAATAAATAACAAATCTAATTCAGCTAGTTTTAAGGCCGCTTTACACGATACATTTTTTTATACAATTTCTTGTACAAACGCTTATATAACTGAACGAAATTGTATGTTTGTCTGAATGGAATTAGAACAGGTTCTATTTCCCGTTCAGTTATTCAGACAACCGCACAAGCGTTTGTACAATTTGCCGCTTTACTCGGAAATAACTCGGAACCGAAATCGCTCTTTTGTACACGAAATCGTTCGATGGAAATGAAAAATGAATTTTGGTGAAAAAATTAATCTTCAAATCAGAGCCATTTGCTCATCAATCAAAATTTTAAATAATCAAAAGGTGACACCCACCGAACGAGCTGCGTTAAGAAGAATTTCATCATACACCTCACATCCTTGACTGTTTTGAAGAAGAACAGAAGGGGAGTGGAGGTGGGGAATGGTAGGTCTGCCTGAAGAGATCCTGTCGTACCCTGCAATTAACCCAAAACAACTGAGCAACACAATATTTTCGTAAGCATTTTGGTATAACTAAAAGTGCGCTTAAGTTTATTTGCTTTTCACAAATTACGATGTAGTCGAATATACAATGCCTTTCGAAATAATCCGAAGGGAGTCCAACAACCATAGCCATTGGGAAAGTCAACTGTGGGTCCCCCGTTCTGACTGAGCGAAGGAGCTGCGAAGTCTCATTCTCAGTTGTGATTGGACAAAGTAGATGACGCACGAGTCCTTTGCTAGCCCACTTTTCCTTAAGGGCTAAACTCATCAATTTTTCATCACTCGAGAATGACGTGATGGATCGAGGAACGGAAAGAATGAGTCATATTATTTTACAAACACTATCATATTCGGCAATAAAAAATATGGTAAACGACCCCATTCCTGGAAGGGCCGCGGGAGAGGGAAGTGCAGTATATCCCTGAACGAAAGTCTACCACGTTGGAGATCCAAGGGTTCTTGTTTTTCCCTTCAGCCCCTGAAACCGGGGACTACCTGCAGCGAGACATCTGCTTGAAGAAGGGTAGAGCAACGAAAACACGACATAACATGTCTGGTGACCGAATGACCGTGTTTTCGTAACCCGATATGGGCATGTATATGGTGTTGCCGTAGGTTTAAAATCTTAGATTAGACGGGGCAAATCATCTTAACCGTTGAAGCGCCCATAGATTAATTGCTGCTACTAAGGCATTATTGTGAATGCGCTTAGATTCAGTCTATTAATTTGGCCGCTTCTTAAATTCCTTTTTTTATGTTTGGATTGATCATCCTAACTGATAAAGACCGTGAGTAAGTGACTCAGATGATATGCAGTTGTCGTAGATCAGGGTCTTTCGGTTCTTCTACTGCTTACGTAATAATCTGCTCTCATACCGTAGCCTAGGGATTGGAATTATTTTTATGCTGGATGCCTTAAATTCATTCATGGATATCAATAGGCCGTACTCTCTATCATGGTTCACATATGCATAGAATATGTATAGAATTATTATACGCTAGAGCCTTAAACATGTTTTGGATACCATATTTGATTCCACAACTTCCAAAAAATAATTTGGGAGAGACATAACTTGATTAATAATTTTACCACCTCACATGCGCTAAATCAGGGTAAATGCCTTGCTGCATCACTCACACCGCTTTCTTATCGTACTGATAAAGACGGCCGTAGGGATCATCGAAGGCCGGAAGTCTAATCTTCGTGTTAACTAAACTTAAACGGAAAGGCTAACACGAGATTCAAGCGCGCACCTTTTGGGATGCTATATCCACTAAATATTGACTGCAAGCCACTTCGAGGGTGTGTGGCAGGGTGTGAATTGCCACCAAATATTCACTAAATACTGGCATTTATGTTTATGTAAACCACTGACCTGTTTATTACGGTATTATTTTAGACTTGCTCCGTCATATGAATCCTGTCAGTTGGGCTGGCGTGAGTGATGAATATTGCTCGGTAGGGCAACCTATTCCCGCTAGGCGTAAGGAAATTCCCACAACTTCTTTTCCTCGGGGTAGTGGCTACAAAAGAGTCTGACACATGAAGTGCGCTCTCATTTTGAGTCCCTTTTTCCTTTCCTCCTAATATCTATTCGTTTCCTCCCTCAAACTTCCGTATTTCGATTTACATCAATACCTTCATCTCTCTTCTTATGAGTATTTCATCCAGGCTACTTTTTGAGGCCTCTCACCATATCCCTGTGTTTTCCAATGTTGAGGACCTTTCACACAGTTATTTTTGTATTGGTTAGATCTTTCATCACTATATTTGTGAGCTTAATTTCTGTTCCGTCTTGGAGCTATCACAATCTAAGTCCGGCTGTCAGAAATAATGTCATAGTCATCTAGTGTTTTTCAGTTCGACTTGCCTGCCAACCTAAAGTTAATGTTTCTGTGCGTTCTCTTTCAGGGTTTTGACGGTAACGGGGCTCACCTAATGGCGCGTGACCTGTCGGGTCGTCAGATGAGTCCGCCGTTCGCCGATCAGCAACGCCGCCGGCGCTTCCTCCCCGTTATGAAGCCCTCGGCCCGCCGACGAAAGCCCGCGAGACCCTGAGTCCGCCGCTGCTGAATGCACCCCAAGGGTTTTACAGCCCCCAAATGAGGCCCTGCCACGCACTAGTCCTCCTTGCCCCCCTCCTCCTCGTGTGGGCCCCAGAGGGCATCGCGAACCCAAAAGTGACCACGGGGCCCCCAAGAGGAGAAGGTGAGACGTCAGGGCCGGCACCCACACTCGAGGAGGCAAGTGAGGGCCCCAGATTGTGGTCCTCGGTGGGACCCCCACAGTCGACCACTTCTCAGCACACAAAGGCCACCGCTACCGCCTATGCATTTACCACGGAGCTGCCCACCGCCGCAATCCCTACCCCAGGAACCACAGTTCAAGAAGCGGTCACGTTCACGACCGCCGCTTCGGAGCCTCCGCCTGCTTTTGCGACCACTTTCCTTGCCAATGAAGACGTGACGAGCGGGACGGATGGCGTACCCTCTGATACGTCAGCTGCGTCTTTGTCGTCCAGGTTGGAGAGCTCCTCAGTCGCGACCGACGCCAGCGTCTCCGGGCAAGACGGCGCCGCGACGCCGCCGCCCACCGTATCGTTGGAGAACTTTTCTCTGGTGGACGCGAACAACGAAACCGAGTCTTCTATCGTGGTGGAGACTTCCGCCGCGAGCTACGGCCTCACCAACGCCACACGCGACGTAGCCTTCGGCGTCTTGGAAGTCCTCAATGCCACGGGCGTGTCCCTGTTAACCAGGGCCCTCTCGACGCCCGTCGTGTGGGCAAAGGGAGGGACTACGCCGACGCCCGTGCGGGGTCCGACGTTGCCCTCCGCCGGTAACGTGGCATGGCCGGTGAAGCGGGAGGCCGTGGTGGAGGGCGAGTTGGTGCTGGGGGGCCTAATGATGGTGCACGAGCGTGGCTCGGGGGGAAAGGAAGGCGAGAAAGGGTGGTGGTGCGGGCCCGTGATGCCGCAGGGCGGGGTGCAGGCCGTCGAAGCGATGCTGTACACGCTGGACGTGCTACGGGGAGAGCCGCACACCAGGGTCGGCGAGACAACGCATTCCTTCCTGCCAGGAGTCACGCTGGGAGCGCACATCTTGGACGACTGCGACTCGGACACCTACGGGCTGGAGATGGCCGTGGACTTCATCAAAGGTAAGTCCCCGCTATAAGCGTAGTAGCCTAGGTCAGAGGTCATACTAATTTCAGACGGCTGTCCTGCCTCTACAGAATACCCTGCAAGCCCGTGTTGAGGGAATTGGGCAAGGGAATCTTCATAAAACACACTCTGCTTTGAATATACCAAGACGTCGAAAATAATTGTATAGGAGTCATTCCATTTTAAATCGACCAGTTTTTCGAAAAAATGGCGCCTCACTATCTCAGATTTCAACGAAATTCGGCTCTTAGGTAGTGCCTACCCTTGTGACCCATAATACGTTGATTAAATTAGCAGAAAAAAAATCCCCTGGGTTATAGGCTAATGTACATCACTCGGACGCTTGCAAAACGTCATTTTATGCTAAATTTGTACGAGCTCCAGCAAACTTATTTTACTTAGCACAAATATAAAATAGGTATCAATGGAAACGGAAAAGCCTATCCTTGATACTATTGATCTTGAACGTCGACTATGTGCAAGTTTTTGTGCTTCTTCAACTGCTCTAAGTCAAAGTTCAAAATGTCGTTTTTTTGTAACTTTGGGTAATAAATAAACCCAGATGGACTTAAAGTTACAGGCTATTTTTTCTCGTGTTAATACTCACGTGCGTGTAGTGTTTGATTAAAAAGTAAAATGTAGATTTTAACCTACCTTCTCGGAGGAAATGTCCCAAGAACCTTAGTAATTTGGCAAAAAAATGTTTAGCACAGGTTTTAAAAGTAAGGTGAGTACTGATTTAGCAAGTTCTAAAGGCGTTTTTTCAAGAAAAAAAGAATTGAGTAGTGTTTTTCAGGGGTTGGATAGATATAGGGATTGGAATTTGTGTAAAATACAACTTTCGAGAGCCAGAAGCGATGGGCCTGAATAATGCGGGTACCAGATGCAGGTATTCCATAAACAATGATGTAATCAAGTTAATAATGGTATGAAAACGAGCAGAGAACGTTTATACCTCACTGATACCTTGTAGAAGAGGTGGAATGGAATGTGTGGTGGTGCAATGTTTTCGAGGTGGAAATAGATGGGGGCCATAGCATGAACTCGTCAATTGCCTTAAGCCCTCGATGATTATGTATCAACGGAGTGGACCTGCTGTACATGCCTAAGGGAAACCACGTTTGTTGTATTATATTATATCATGGTTTATGAATTCACATCACCTTCATCGTGCCCAGCTAATGGAATGTACTCTTTTGTGGAATTGGACATTCCAGTGCATGTTTGGACTGGAGGAAGTTCTTTGTTTGTCACAAGGGTTAGGCACTACCTACGAGCCGAATTTTGTTGAAACCTGAGATGGTGAGGCAACGATCATTTGTCGATTTAAAATGAAATGTCCCATAAGAGATATGTGGTAGTACAGTAAACTCACGATCATCCGAGTCGCGCATTATCAGGGGTGCGGATTATCCGTGCATCGCCAATCTATTTAGTGTGTCTGCAGTGGTCTCAAATGTAAGTAAACGTTTGATGTTTTCCTCCAGTCGTGACTTTCACTACGGCCCTACCGACTGGTCCGATGTCTTAAGGCCGTTTTACACGGTAATTGAAACTGCGCAAGTTGATGTTGATTGGGCTTGAGCAGTCGTCTGTGAAAGTCCGTGCCGTAGAGAATTGCGAGGACACTTGCTTGACAGCTTTACACGGTGCAATCGTCGGTGCATGATGTCAGTGACAATATACCATTCAGTAGCGGTAATACCGTCAATATATCGCATAACGCCAAGCTCTGTGAAGTAGCAATTAATTAGACGTGAAAGATGCGATGAATTACCACCACTTTAAAATATGTTTTAAGCCATAGTCTAAACATAATAGTGGAGACGGTGGAGACCCTAGTCCCGTATACTTAGTCCTAAATTTGCACCACGAACGAACGGATGTGGGCCAAGGTAACAGGTTCTTCCTTTACGCATGAAATTTAAGCTTCCACGTGATTAATCGCCCAGCTCATCATTATTGCACTTTATTCACTACCTAAGGAGTTGAGTGCAAACAAAAACACCCAACTCAATCATCAACGACCTATTTAATTGCTAGAATTCCCCAGGCCGTTCGTTGCCGCTACATCTGCACCATCTAGTGAGAGAAAATAACTTCAAACTTGCGCGAACACATGTATCAGATTAGAACATGTTCTAATTTGCTCGCAAGCGTTCGCGCAGTGGCGCTGCCTGTCCTCGCAAGTTGTCGCTTTGCACGGTGCAAGATTTCTTGTGCAAGTGTTCTCGCAAGAGCCTGCGCAGTATCAATGACCGTGTAAAACGGCCTTTACGCCAGGCTTCATGCAGCCACCCGAGGCTTGCGAACATTTAATTGCGGCCGGGACAGCTCTACCGGATTCTTTTTTGTAATAAAATGCATTGATATGCAACGAGGATCTTTTCAGCGGCAGATTGTGTTCTTTTTTTAGGGAGTATATTTATTTTTTCAGTGCACCGTAGAGTAATGAATCCGGAAAGAACCAAACAGTGGATTATCCGTGTTTCCCAATTATCCGTGCGCCCTTTAACTGTCATCAGCACGGAAAATCAGGAGTTTACTTTAATGCATTTAATACTCGCAGCCAAGCGATTGTCAATATATTATGTGTTTGCTTCAATGTTTTGCGGTATAATTCCCTGTATGCATTCAAGGGTGCAGTGGGCACGAGTCAACTCATTTCACATTTCCTTGGGATAAAGATGAGATACAGCTCCTATCTAGCCTATCACTGCGTTGCCTATTGTATATTAATATTATGTGCAGGATTGGGGAACGTAGAACTGAAACATACGGCAATCTATATCACCAATCTTTTTTCTCCTCTCGTGCGACACGGTAGCATGTCCCTATGTGGCATCGTCGGAATCCATCTGAACGCGTAAATCAGTGGTCTAAATTGTGCAGGTTTGTATGCCCATCCAGACGCTCGAACATGGTATGGCATCCGCGGAAGCACCCACATTCAATATGCATGGCTTGAAATTTGCCGTCACCAGTCGCATCGACACACTTCCGACGAAATTGTGGCCGTCGCTGGGAGCCGCGCTCCGTCGCAAGATGGAAATATTGATTCTATTTCCAGGAATCTAATATTGAAACTCTCACTATAGACCTCAGAGGTATCTTCAGAGTTGCTGGTGAACCATTCTACAATTTTCGAACTTAGCTGTCAATTTTTGTATTTCCATCGGAATCTATGTGCTAGAAATTCTCAATAAATACTTTAAAGTAACCTCCTAACTACGGTTTGTTTATTATCATGTAAAACGTATTTGAATTACCTAATTTTAGTATACATTGCCTAATCGATGTATTTTTATTCGAAATATGAGTTAAATACAAGTTTGCATGTTTTGAAGTCCTTCAGTATACTCTCAAGCATTTTGTGGAGATATATTTTGCTCTCATGGTCAGATTCATAAGTCTGAGACAAAAGTTGAAAGTTTCCCTCAATAGAGGTCATAAACATGGATACTAGATTGAGTTTCAGATATTTTTCGTGGATAGAGAATCAAGAATTCTTAAACCAAAATGTTATACAAATAATTTATCTCCGTCGGTAACTAAAAAATGATCCTACATCTTTTGAAGAAACATTCATATTTGCTGGTAGTATTCATTAATTTCCTCCAAGCGTCAAATATTTGCTGCTTTATAATCATATTTAACAAAGGAAAAGTTTTTGGCTGTCACTTTAAACTTGCCTACTTCACTTCTAAATGACAGAAATTTGACTAGGAAATTCTCTTTAAATCAGTATTGAGTGACAAAGACACCATTGAACTGTTCGTGTTGATTCAATGTGGTCAGTGATGACATTTGTTAATACAGTTAGGTATTCACATGTGTATCAGAACATTTAATGGCCTTTCGGCCATTGTTAGAAATGGGTGAAAAGGCGCATGCAGTTCACAGCTAAATAGACATATCGGCATTGAACTCTAACTGACATTCTTCTACTTAACTGTGGATGCATGCATGCAGAATTTGTTTTTATGCCTAAAGAGATAGTATGTCTCATTGTAATATGCAGTCAAAAATCTTTTACTTCTGGGAAATTACTTTACAGAAGTGCCCCATTTTTCCACGTACATGAGCGATTTTTGTGCGCTGATAGCATATGGATAATAACCACTCATGTCGAACAAATTGCTCAAAAATTATTCGGAAGCAAAAGTATACCTACGACTTGCTCAACGTGGTCTGTCTGGCTGAAGAGGATATAATTCCACAAATTAACCACACATTAACACATTAACCACAAATCCCGGTCGTAAGTGAAATTCTCAGATCAAGGTATAGAACCCACATATAGTACCTTAGTATATATAGTAAACGCTCCGAGAATGAAATTGCATTTTGAAAGTCACAAAGATTGACTTTTCTGGATGCATGCAATGACGATTCTACTGAATTTGAACCAGGAATCAGGAGCAGTAGCCAGTATCCTAAAGGTCTACCAAATGAGTTACCGCAATATCATATCTGATACTTGAATTTTAAAAATATCCACGATAATAAATGGCAAAACATCGGTCTTCGACAAATAAGTTGATGGAGCAGAATAGCAATCTTGCAAATCTCTTTTCCTGATCTTAAATATTCTATTTATTTCCTAATTGTAACCCTTAGAATTTAAATTCGAGGTCGAAATTTTTTTTCATTCCTAAATAAGACTGCTAGCCCTACGCTTTCGTTACGCTTTGAAGTCGCAGATTTCCCTTTGAGTTGATCGCTATGGTGGCAACAGAATGGAGTCAGCCAAGCGTTGACGCTTAAAATACTCGCTGCGATATAGCAGGAACGCAAAGCCTCGCAACTCAGCCCAATCGAAGCTACATTACTAAGCAAGTCTCAATCGATCATGTCCATGCTTAAATCAAAGAGGCATAATCAAGCTTCCCCATGCTTAAGACTTCAATTTCATGAATAGCCAAATATGTAAATCATGTTATTTACCGTACATAATTTTCCGTGCGGATATTAAAGTACCTATATCAAATAGCCGTAATGATATATTCTCCACCCGGTATATCAATACTGTGGCTTAATGAATCTTGCTTTTTTAAACTCACTCCAAAACAATTGCAGTATTAAATAAATGTCAAGAATCCATAGCCGATTTACCTCTGTTGATGTTTCCTCTTTCCTAAGGTTCAAATATAGCAATTAAGCCAGCCATTAACATTAAAAATTGTCATTTGCATGTACAGAACACCCTGCCGAATATTTTATGTATAGGCGACGATGAAGTCCATCACAAACATGTATTGGGACACCTAGGAAAGGTTACCTATGTTTCTTTGTGTTGGTGAAATAATTTCAGTCAAACCTATGTGGTAGCTACACACTATAGAGTGTTTGGAATATGAATTTTTAAGGATTAAGCGTTTGCTAGCTTTCACTATTTTGTACAACTGTAATCATATCGAAAATACCAGCCCACCTAGGACAAGTTGAAAAATTGTGTTTTTTTGGCAATACTCTACCGTCGTAATCTTCGCGAGTCTTAACGAGGGAAATGTAGCGTCATTCTGTCACTTAATCAACATCTTTACTGCTAACCCTCAGCAAGGCCGGTTATTTCATGGATAAATTCCCTCTTCGGCATGTCTTTTGCGACAATAACGCCTTGGTATTTAATTGCACTCAATATGCTACAATTTTAGTTGAGGCAGCTACTATTTTCACCGGAAACAAGTTTCTATGAAATTTACTACGGGGCATTCATCAAGTATGATTTTAGCTGTCAAAAGCATACCACCAATTGTCCGTGACAAGAGAGTTTTTTTCATCGCGTTCAATTCATCGTTGTTGCGAATCTTTATTTTCACCATTAAATGATAAGAAATGAATGAAGTTGGTGAATACGGCATTCAAGCGATTGGTTTATATGGGTGATAAAAGTGTGTCAATCGCGCTTTTCTAAAGAAAATGTAATACTACAGCCTTTTTTAAGGAGTTTATTTATGGATTTTAGTTTCATATATTATCTAGGATACTACTTTCAAGATTGACAAAGATTTTATCCTCACATGAAACCAGTATTTCAAAAACAAACATCAGCTGAATTTTGCAAGATTTACTCTTTCTGTTCTAATATTGATTATTAAATTGTCTTACCATTTCATAAGCTACTATATTGCCATTAGAAAAACTGAGGTTAAATACTAGGTCTGCGCTTCATCAAAATACTCTGGTATCAAAATGTTCATAAATAGGATGATACTCTTTATTTTCAGTTTTAAATGCACGAAGTAGTCCTTTTATATTTTCAAACAGCTCACTAAATTAATGACTTAGGAGGGCCTTCAATATTTTATTTACTGTTGTCTGATAAGTTAATCGCCAAAGTTATAAAGGAAAACTCTATTAAACATAAATATATTTCCCTTGCTCCTCAACGAATAGGTTTCAAATCATTCATGCAAAATTTTCCTCGTAAAACGTTCATTGAAATATTTTCAATTTTTCTGTTCAGGGTCCTTTTATTTCGGCCACAGGGTTTTTATTTTCAATATTATTTTCTGTCGTCAAATTCAGCTTTACTCTGCCCCATCCAGTTTGCTGATATTTGATGTAATTATTGCAATATTTTATGCACTGAATTGCACCATTTTCCTTCCCATTTCTATGATAATGCGCTTGTTTCAACTATGAATATAGACATGGATTGAAATTTATTGCTTTTTCAAGGTATTTGAACACCTTGCGCAACATCAAGGTCCATTATGTTCTATGAGGAGGAAGATATATTACTCAGCTCAAATTTAAATGAGAAGCAGATAACTACGTACCATTACGCATATTTGGTCAATTACTTTGTAGGTAACTATTGAGGAAACAACTTATTAATGATACTTTAGATTATAAGAAAATAATAAAATCTTTTAGCATATCCTAGAATGAGCAAGAAACTGGGGGTGATGAACGCCTGTTCCTTTGGTTACATTATTTGTTAATATTCTCTTTGTGTCAATTTCCGTGTTACCTGCTTTCGAGTTGATGTGTCTGGCCCATTCACCTTCCTTCTCCAGTCACCTTTCACTTCCTTCGGCAGTAATTTACCCTCGTCAAAATAGATTTTCTTTCATCTCACACACTGTCGACGAACGAAATCATAACCCTGGGACTCAAAGTGAATCAGTATTTATGACGACGCACGTTTAAAGATGACGCGTTAACCGAAGTGTTTTTATGCTAAAGCTTTACCTGAATTTTTACATCCACCTGCTCAAGGCACATTTTGGATCGCGTATTTGGCCTGTGATATAGATGGAGCCACACCTTTCAAGCGATTTGAGGATATCCACGGGTATTTTTGAGCATTTATTTATTAATGAGTCCCACCGGAGATGTTGCGATAAGTAAGGGAAACATTAGCTGCTCAATGGCTTTAGTGCACAATATCACGGGGAATCAAAATAAATATTCCTATGGAGACCACAGAGCGCAGAAAAGCATGTCCTGAGACGTCAAGGTCACCAATTAGTGGCTGTCACCTCAAGAATCGTCTCCTACAGTCCGGAAGCTTATTGTACGGTTACTATACAGGAAGGACTCGACATTGTCGCAAATCAACCCAGCCTCATTTTAACGTCACGACCTCGACAAGTCCCGCTTTCGGGACCCAAACAATTGCATTCGTCGAGGCTCTGGACTCTGAACCTCGTCATTTTCGGAGCTCGACGACGTCTGCTTTTATCAGAGCAAGGACCCTGTTTTCCCCCAGCGTTCGGAGCTATTGTTTCCACTCCATTTTCGGGGCCTTAGTCACAAGTTGCCTGTGTCCACAACCCTTTCCCTCATCCCACGGTCACCGCAAATGCCTTCGGTGGACCTCTCCGCCCACTCCCTGACCTAGCACCTCGGAGAGCGGCTTCGTTCGCCAACAAAGGAGTTCTGATTTTCCTCCTCGCATCTCAGTCACAGCGCTAGTTTCCTCGTATTTGTACTCCACGACATGTGGTGGCTACGAGATGAATTTTTCATCAGTGAATTTTGTAAAATTGAAAGCTTCTGGTGAGATGTCGTGAAAAATATCCGACAACTTGTTTCATTCTCTATTATATAGTTTGTACTTGGTTCAGAAAATTTTTATTCCTCTTAGGCTATGTTCTTAGCTAGGTCTTTCGATATTTCTTAAAGAGAGAATTTTCAGGTCTTGAAATTAGAGAGGAACGGGGGTAGGGAAAGTGCAAGGTTTTTACAAGGATAATAATTGAAAACCACTCGGTCATCGATTTTTTCTTTAATTTACGTCGGTTATCGTCCTGAATTTCATTCATTCTGCCCCGGGATAAAGCAATGCAAATCCTTGCCTTGTCCAAACGCTAGCTTCCAAAGGGTACGCCTTTTCTCGTAAACTCTCTTCCAGTTTAATAAAATAATGTAAATGTTTTGATAGAGGTCAAAGATCCAAGAGTGTTGGCTCTTGCAATTTTTTCCAAGTTTTGCCGTAATTATCACAGAAGATTTCCTCTTTAAAATTAAGCTAAAATGTTTCACTGCAACTGCTAGTACCAAGTAAGTTATCCAGCATTTCATTTACGTCGTTACAAAAACTGCAATTTCTGAATATCCCTGAGTATTTGATAGGTAAAAGCAATGTGCAAAGCATGCTTATAAGCCGACGTTTATACAGGGTGTCCAAAACCACCCGTCCACCCCCTAAAAGTTGCCAGGAAAGATTATTTTTCAGAAACTGTTGGTTCATTCATAAGTAAATGGGGTATGCTGTATCGAATGGTCATAATGTCAACTTCCGATTTACACCAGAAGTGGGCTATTCAGACCTGAAGTTCATTTTTTCAAACAGAACATGCAAATATTTTTCACAGATTTGGATTCTACGCTGAAAAATACGTAACTTTTGCACGAAACATTTTTTGATAAAATGTGTTTTTGACCTCTAATTGACCTCTAAATTTGCCAAAACCGGTACTTGGTGTTGAAACTAGGAATTTGCACGTGGTGAACTCGAAATCGACTTCTTAGTTGTAAATCGTGTGTTTTATTTTCATTGTTCCTGTTGTTTACTCATTAACCATATCCAGAAACATAAAGTGACTGTTTGTTTGAAGGTTGATGGTGTATTCAAATCAAGAGGCATTCGACATGCTCCAAATTTTGTTTGAATCTGGCTCCTTCTCTGCTGCTGCACAATTATGGGTGGAACGGTACCCTGACGGATTTCCACACTCACGAAACGTTTTTTCTCAACTATCTAAACGAGTAACAAATGATGGAATTGTGCAACCACATCACAATAAAGGCCGAAAAATTGAACGGTTTATTAGAGATCAAAAGTCAGCAGGTATTTTAGCCGCAGTGATTTTAAATCCGCATGATGCTCTAAGGACGGAAATTGATTATGGCATTAGTCGGGGGTCCATTTACAATATTTTTAATGGGAATAAGTTTCATCCCTACAGAATGGAATAACTCCAAGATCTCAATAATAATGACATAGCCCAACGTCTTGATTTTTGCAATTGGTGGCGTATTCAACCAGTGGATTTTCACAGAAAAATGTTATGGTTGGACGAATGCAGTTTTAAAAGTAATGGGTCGGTAAATACTTGGAATTGCCACTACTGGGCACCGAAGAATCCTCATTGGCTGAGAACAGTGGACAACCAACATACGAGTATTTGGAAAGTTAATGTATGGTGTGGCATTATCGACGACAAAATCATAGGTTCAGTTTTTTACGAAAGCAATCTAGGTTGAAATCGCAACATATGTGGTTCCAGCAAGATGTATGTGCAGCACACAGCGCGCATACCTCGAGCCACTTTAAACCGATTATTTAAAAACAGGTGGATAGGGAAATGTGATGCAGTCAATTGACCACCTAGATCTCCAGATCTGACAGTATTAGATTATGGGGGAGAATTAAAAATTTAATATACCGTGATCGCCCAACTTCAAAAGCAAATATGATAGAAAGAATCCAACAATCAATTCAGCCACTTGAGGCATCCTAAATTAGACGGGCATAAATAACTTCCAAACAAGAATTGAAACCTGTTTTTTTCAAGGTGGACCTCATTTTGAGCAGTGAAGTATGAATAAAGTTATAATTTTTTTCGTTTTTTTATCATCATCATTGGTCAACAATCCTAGGATTGGTTTGACGCTGCTTTCCACTCGTTTCTTCTATCGGCCAACCTTTTCATTGTGACGTAATTCTTCTCTTTTACATTCTTCACGACCTGTTCCATGTATCTCATACGAGGCCTGCCTTTTCCAATCTTCCCGTTCACTTCTCCCTCGACGATAGTCTTCATCAGGCCATCGTGTCTCAAGATATGACCGATTAAGTTTTCCCTTCTTCTTTTTAGAGTTGTCAGCAGACTTCTCTTTTCTCCTACTCTTCTTAGCACTTCCTCGTTACTTACTCGGTCGATCCATTTAATCTTCAGCATTCTTCTGTAACACCACATTTCAAATGCTTCTACCCTTTTCTTCTCCGCTGCTGTCATCGTCCATGATTCACTGCGGTAAAGAAAAATGCTCCAGATGTATGTTCTGATGAACTGTTTCCTTACTTCTATGCTTGTATTTCCTGCTGTAAGTAGATTCTTCTTCTGAAAGAATGCCCTCTTTGCCTGGGCTATTCTACTCACTATTTCTTTCTTGCTTCGTCCATCGTTGGTTACTCTGCTTCCCAGGTAACAGAACTCTTTCACCTCTTCCAGTTTCTGTTTTCCTAGTTTAACGTTGGTTTTGGCCTCTTCTCTTTTGCTGCACACCAATATCTTAGTCTTCTTCTTATTGATCTTCAGCTGATATCTGGCCATAGTCCTTTCCAGGGTCGTTAGCATCTTATTCAGCTCCTTCTCTGTCTCTGCTATGAGAGCTATGTCATCAGCGAATCGTAGCATACTGATTGTTTCTCCGTGGATTTTCACTCCAGAACACTTCTTGACTTCATTTATGGCTCTCTCGATGTAAACATTAAAAATTACGGGAGACAGTGCGCAGCCTTGTCTCACTCCTTTCCTTATTCTTGCCTCTTCACAGCTGGGTCCAGATTTAATCACACCTACTTGGTTTTTGTACAGACTGTGTATAATTCTTCGGTCATTGTAGGACACTCCAATTCCCTTCAGAATTCCAAGCATTGAATCCCAATCCACGTTGTCAAAGGCCTTCTCTAAATCCACAAATGCAATGAAGGTCGGTTTGTTCTTCTCCATTCTCTTCTCTATGAGTAGCCTAAGGGCCAATATTGCTTCCCTTGTACCCTTACTTTTCCTGAATCCGAATTGATCTTCATCCAGGAACTCCTCTGCTTTTCGTTCTATTCTTCTGTAGATGATCCTGGTCAGTATCTTCGATGCATGTGTCGTCAGGCTTATAGTCCTAAAATTTTCGCATTTCTCCACTCTCTTCTTCTTGGGAATAGGAATGATGATGTTTTTCTCGAAGTCCCTTGGAATTTCCCCTGTTGAATACATGTCGCAGATGGTTTTATAGAGATGAATTAATGTCTTCTCTCCTGCATTTTTAATTAGTTCTGCAGGGACATCATCAATACCTGAGGCCTTATTCATCCGAAGATCCCTTACTGCAGCGTCGAATTCCGATCTTAATATTGATGCCCCCATATCATCTATTTCCACTTCGCTTTCCTCTTCAATAGCTTTTGTGCTGAGATTTTTTCCATTGTATAGCTCTTCCAGATATTCTTTCCACCTCTTCACTCTGTCCTCGTTTTCAATCAAAATTCCTCCATTCTTGTCCCTTATGGCATTGCCTCTTGCGCTCCGTTCCTTGAAGTGGTGCCTCACTATGCTGTAGGCCGCTTCCATCTTTCCAAGTGCAAGGTTGCTTTGTACATCTTCGCAAAGATTTTTCAACCACAGCTCTCTAGCTTTCCTTGCTTTGCGACTTATTTCGTTCCTTATTCTTTTGTAGCAGAGCTGCCCTTCTTCAGTTTTCGCATTCTTGTACTTTCTTCTTTCTTCAATCAATTCTAAGACTTCCTCCGTGATCCATGGCTTCTTCTTGGCAACTTTTCTTCTTCCAAGAACTTCTTTTGCGGCTTCCTGTAGTCCACATTTAATGTTTTCCCAACGCTCTTCCACTGATTTCTCATTCAGGTTCTCTCCTATGTTGTTTCCCACTGCTTTTTGAAATGCCAGCTGATGTTGAGCCTCCTTTAGTTTTTCTACTTGCCATATATTCTTCTTTGTTTTCTTCAATTTCTTGAATTTTAGATGGCATTTCATCATCACTAAATTATGGTCACTGTCGATGTCTGCCCCAGGGTAGCTTTTGCAGTCCTTCACTTGGTTTCTAAATCTCTGCTTCACTAAAATGTAGTCTATTTGGCATCTTCTTCTGTCTCCTGGCATTATCCATGTGTATCTTCTGCGGTTGTGATTTTTAAACATTGTGTTGGCAACCACTGACTTATGTTGAGTGCAGAACTCCAGCAGCCTTTCTCCTCTTTCGTTTCGGTTTCCCAATCAGTATTTTACAATTATTCTTCCATCTTGGCCTTCGCCGACGATAGCGTTCCAGTCTCCTAAAATAATTAGGTTTTCTAATCCTCTTAACTGTTTTATAACTTCGGTGATATCATCGTAGACGTCTTCCACTTCTTCATCTTCATAGTCCGTCGTAGGCATGTAAACCTGCACCACCACGGTATCTACAGGTTTGGTCTCGATCTTAACCATTATTATCCTTTCATTGTACTGCAGGAAGCTCTTCACACGCATTCCGGCGCTCTTTCTGAGCATGATCTCTACTCCAGCATTACCATTTAATGATCCTGTATGTATAACCCTCTAGCTTCCACTCCAAAAGTCTCCTTCTTCGGGCCACTTCATTTCGCTGATTCCTAATACGTCGAGGTCCATTCTTCGCATTTCTACCTTCAGGTTCTCCAGTCTTCCACAGGTCCGAAGCGATCTCACGTTCCATGTTCCTACCCTAAAAAGTGTATCACATTTGACTGATGTAGTACTCTCTCGGGTAGTCCCCGCCCGGAGATCCGAATGGGGAACTATTTTACCTCCGGAATATTTTACTCGAGAGGGTGCCATCACGTCTTGATAATAAAGGAAAGAGTGGAGTAGCTGCGACTCCTCGGGATATTAATGTGGTGGTTTCCCCTTGCCTTCCACATCGCAGTACTACAGCCGTTAAAGTAAATGTTACCACGCCTGTAGTGACATGAGTGTCGCTGTACCGACCACTGTGGTCTCCACCTTCACTCATGTGAAGAAGAGCTGCTGCCCTCTCCTCCGGGTGATGAGAAGCGTAATTATTGGCGGCCTCCCGTCGCCAAGTCACGGCATCTTCACAGGTTCTGTATTATTCAGAGGCCTATCTTACCCAGGGATAGACCAATACCCCCTCGGAATGCCGTCGCTTTTTGTCCACGACTGCTTATTCGACGAGTAAACTCGCTTATCTCGCAGCTAACCTCTATATCTAGAGGTCGACCCACCATCCGCAACCTCGGACGCACTCGGTGGCTTTAAGCTCAGCCGCGAGCGTTTTATTATACCTATCATTAAAGATTGATACATTTAAATATTGTTGGCAAATAATCTGACTTTAAAAATTATCTAGTTAGTATTTTTACAAACGAAGTTTTTCGAGCCATTCTTTTTAAAATAAGTAAGTTGGGTACTGAAAGTAATGATAAGACTTATTTATACCTGTTACCTAAGATTTATATCTGGGTACCTAATGTAAATTTAGCTACTTACTCATACTTATGAGCAAATAATTAAGTATTGTTTTGCAAATGAAGATTTATTTTTTATTAACTCACAACCCCACTTTTCATTTCGTTTGGAGGTATCTTGAACAAAAATCTACAATAGTCTATCTGATCTGAGATGCAGATGATGCAGATGCTATTATGAAGAAAATGCTACTTTAAGACGATAGGCATACCGATTTCAATCTCACAACTTTCAGATTCGAGGTAAAAAGTCTACTTACGGTCGAGATGGTCCTCTTCTGGTAGGAATTTCGCTCCCCTTTTGCTCCGACCGGAAGTGCAGTGGTCGTTTTTTATCATTTATTGAATCAATCACACGATTTCCAACACAGAATCCAATTTCCAGTTCACGACGTGCAAATTCCTAGTTTCAACACCAAGTACCGGTTTCGGCAAATTTAGAGGTCAAATAGAGGTCAAAAATCACATTTTATCAAAATATGTTTCGACCAAAAGTTACGTATTTTTCAGCGTAGAATCCAAATCTGTGAAAAATATTTGCATGTTCTGTTTGAAAAAATGAACTTCAGGTCTGAATAGCCCACTTCTGGTGTAAATCGGAAGTTGACCTTATGACCATTCGATACAGCATACCCCATTTACTTATGAATGAACAAACAGTTTCTGAAAAATAATCTTTCCTGGCAACTTTTAGGGGGTGGACGGGAGGTTTTGGACACCCTGTATATCTAGTAATGTCTGCATTAATTTTGAGGATCTGAGTGTAGCGTCATTTATTTTTACATAAGCCATTAAATAAATGAAAAAATTAAAAAATTCTGAAACGAGGATGGATTTGCGGCTGCATCTTGTGGGCAGTTGATTTCCTGTCGAAATTCCCATATGTATGGGAAGTTATTTTAGCCCATGAATGGCATTTTTCTCCTATGAAACAGCTGCATTCTGCGATGAGATACTCATATGTATCAATAAATCTTGGCGATTTCAAGTACTAGATTCCAAATCAGTGTAACAGAAAGGAATTTTCTACGTTTTTAAAGTTGTGGATGACATTTTTCTCCATAAGCCCCAAATCATGGAAAAAGTAAAATTCATCTTATTTTGCAGTAGGGCCTTCTTAAGAAACAGCCGTGTATTTTCCTCTGTAATATTTCAAATTTAGAACGGCAGAAATGGATTTCAGTTTGAGAACAAGTTTTGAGGAAAAATCTGTGTATTGATTCAGCATGCACTCAAAATCGATCGAATTGATTGCAGTTGTTATGAGTGACAACAAGTTACTTTAATTGTATTTTTCAGCGAGCTAAAATCTTTGTGATAAACTTAATAACATCGCTGGAAACGATTTTATGAGCTGAAACGGTACGATATGTATCCAGCATAACGCGGTGTAATGGTTCCAAATGGGAAAAAAAACTCGCTAAGGGTCTTTTCCAGTTTTCTGCTTGAAAATCAGAGTGGGGTATTTTAATTCTCTCCGTAAGACTCTAAATAAAAGCATGTGCATTGCGCGTAGTAAAGAGTGTAGCCTGTTAACTTGGGTAAAGCACCGTATCGACATTTATGGGTTTCTCCTCCGTCCAGTACGAAAAAATTGAAGAGTTCTTACTTGAATGTGCAATTATGGTCACCAGATGGCAGCAATTTGAGTTTTGTCCACTGCTTAACTACTGAATAGCAAGGCAACACCATTTTGGCCTATTGTGCTATTTTGTACTGTTCTCATAGCTTTTATTTCATGTGATAAATTGCATTCTCTTCTCGTACGTAAGGCTCGATTTCTGCATACCTACTTCGGTTATTTATGTTGCAACATACTGCAGAAGAGATTTCCCGCACCAGCGTTGAAAAAAATAGAATTAATTATTATTATTATTTCGTAATTTTTCTGAATAGTTACATCGCTCATGGAGTTGGGCGGAACTTGAAAACTCACTCATCGAAAAAATAGAATAATTAAAATCTCTTATCACAGGGTGATTAATGCCTTTCCCCAAATTTCACCTTTTTCCTCGATTTCTGTGAGAAGATATACGAACTACACGGCTGTTAAGCACTGCAGTGCCCTGCGGTGCATTTTTATTGCCATTTGAAGAAAGAAACCCCAAGATAGTGACTCGCTGGGCGCGCGGAATGAATTAATTGCACTCGGACCACAAAAAGTTAAGACCTGGTGTTGGTTTTCCTCCTTTTGTGCTACGTCACCGGATAAAATACGGTCTTGGGTCACAGGTTTCCTCACCCGGACTTCTGTGGGAGTTATTTTAACGTTGTAGAACTGCAAAATTCATTCTGAAGAACCCTTATAGGACCCTTCGTTTAGTGATTTTCAATGGTAAAAACGATGCATGGGGAACTGCGCCTGGATGAGCGTATTTAGTTATGTTTGGTGTTCATCTAAACCTATAGTTACATGCATTGAATGCACCAAAACGTACTTTCTTTATGCCTGTGCAGTCTACGAGGTTATCGACAATAGTTATTCGGGGCTAGAGTATTTTTCACCATTAAAATAGTAGAGGGATCGAGTGGAATTTTTCAGGACTTAGAGGAGTTGGGAAAAAATTGACGTGGGCATTAGCCTTATGTTAATGATAAACGTCAAGGGTTTTAACATCCAATCCGACGGACTAAATACTGAACTCGAGCAATGTGTTTCACCCTCCACGGAACTCTGAGGTGAAGATCGGCAAATCAATGAAAAATTCCAGCGGCTCAGAATGCGAACCCGGGCTCTCGGGATAGGAAGTCAGTACTCTAGATACTCCACCTAATGGATCCCTATTTTAATTGCTGTCTCATAAACAATGTTAAATTTAGTAGCCACAGTACTGACTTTAAAGTAATTCATTTAAAGGTACTTTGCCAATTGCCTTGTTTACACGTTGCGTACAGAAACGGTGCATACAAATCTGCTATCTTCTTCAAACTACCATTATGTGAGACACATTCTGCGTACACCGAATATAAATTAAAGTATTCGTAGGCAACACGTTCAGATCCTGCTACGTTTCCATGATAAATGCTTACGTTTGCAGTCTCATTTTTACCGGAGAGTGTTATATATGAATCCGCAGAATATCTTCGCGTGCAGGGTGTCTCGACATGAATCCAGTACTTGGACCCTGCCGAGGAAGAGAAATGGATTTCATTCTGCTCTCATAGGAGAGAAGCTACATTTTATCATATTTTCTTCTCAATTTGGGAATCACATAAGTGTCACTAATCGGCGTGCTTTGCTTTTAAAAGGCTTGTAGAGCATCATCCATTTAGGTGATTCTGTAATATACGAGTGCGATTTTAGGTGACAATACTGAATTAAGAAATAATACTTCCAATAAATTAATGCGTGTAGATCACTCATCCTCAAAGCAGCCATTGCAAGGGTATTTGAATACATCTCATAAGAAGCGAAAGAGGTAGTAAATGAAGATTTAATCAGATTACGGGAAAACAGTACCTACCTGGAAATCTTTGAGAATGGCAACAAAAGAAGATTTATTTTTAACACATGTTAATGTCCGAGCAATATATTTCCAAACCTGCCTAATGTGGCATTTCCCATTCCAAATACATATTTCCGTCAGTCGATTCAATGGCATTCATTTAATATATCAGATTCTTTTGATGTAAAGTTTGTGCACCCGAAGTAGTTAAAATTTATACCATCCTAGATAGTTACCCAGCATTCAGATGATAATAACCTGAAAAAAATTCATTTCAAAGTTCTATAATCCGGATAAGGATTATAAAAAGAGTAGCAGCTGGGGATCGGGTTGGAGCACTGGCCTCCCATCCCGAGGGCCCGGGTTCGATTTCCGGCAGTGACGGATTTTTCAGTGGAAAACCGGTCCACACTTGAGTGCCTAGTGGAGGGCATTTCAAGTTCAGTACTCCGTCCTTCGGATGGGACGTTGAGCCATGGTCCCCTTGGCGCCTTTCGTTAATAGTAGGCTAATGCTGACGCCGGGTTTCTCTCCACCCTTCCTCCGCTCCCTGAAAACTCTTACCCTTACTCAGTTACCCACCTATCCTAAATGGCTAGAATGACCTCAGCTGTCGGTTGCCTCCCCTGAATAACCAACCAACCAAGAGTAGCAGTTTAAGTCAGTTCCATTAATTAGCAGGGATATCTATTTCGGAAAGCATTTTCCGATTCGGTATTACTTTCCTCCGTACTATGGGTGTTGGTCATGTGAAGCTGATCAATAAGCCCTGATTTGTCGTATAGGATTAAGTGTATGTTTAAAATGCAGAAGTATGTTAGATATTACTAAAGATATAAGAAAAAAAATAGCCCTATTATGCTTCTAGGCTAGGGTAAATAATAACCAAACACCTATTCCATAAACTTATCTATTGATGACCTGTGGTTTCGTCTACGTAACGGTATTTTATGCCGGCGTGCACATCACAGCGAAGGCATTGATAGTTAATACCCAATCAATAATGCCTTATAAGCTACAAAACTATTCAACAAGATTCATTATATTGTATGTACAAGAATCAAGCATTATAATTACAATTTTCCGAATATGTATCACAGCGTTCGGACCATTTCAGAAAAGCGATCTCCGAGTAGATTTTCCAATTTCTTCCCCACTACCGTCATTTCACTTGGTCCATAACCACTCAGATATCAATTTAAAATCATTAATTTTGCTCAAAGACCTGGTTAAAAAGTGAATATACTCCATTAATATTTTATATCACTTGCAGAAAGAAATTTGAATTGCATCAGATATTCAATTTTCTTCCTTAAATAGAACATATTTTGTCCTTGGTTACATTTATCTTTCGCAACAAAAACCCTTGTTCTATTCAAGTAAGATATCAGCTTAAACATGCCTCCTCCCTCTTCTATTCGAACTGAAATGTTACGGGAAACTAAATTCCAAAAGTGGGTTTGTCCAAGTTATCGCGTCTCCCTCACCCGTATCCAACCCCGCATTTTCAACGTCATTAGGTTGTCTAAATCCCCAGTCTCCCATAGGAGACTAAGCTGAATTCGCATGATCTTTTTAAACATTCTTTAAGTCATGGCAGTCCTATTGTTTTTTTTTGGTATTTTTATTTATTTATACACTACTTACGGTTCTAAAATCCCGGTGTATGTCATCGGTAGGCTATCTTGAGCGAAAATCCCCAGTTTTCACTCCGTTTCACTCCTAAACGGATACTCTACCTTATATTAATTCTGTTTCCCTTCTCCCAAATCTCCCTAAACACTCTAATATTCAAAGATTCAAACTCTGCCTTATTTATGCTTATATTCGTTGGTTTGCGATAACCTCTCCAACTAATACTAACATGCTACTCCTCTATGTCGGCTACCCAATTTTTGAGTATTTTGTTTATTATGAAGGTTTAATCTTTCTGGTTCTCGTCCGTTCTTATCACATTTCTCTATTGTTATTATGTTCATCATCATCATTCAAAATCCTTAGATTTGTGATTTTACGCTCCTGATATAAATATTCCGGTAAAATTTGGTGCTGTGAATACAAATTTTTATTTCATTGTTGGCAGAAACAGTCAAGCATGCAATTGATTCTGCCTATAGTGATGTCAAGTAATAATAAATTATTTAAAGTGAAATAGGGAATCGTCGAACTATTAGATTTAGTAAATTTGGTTTCCGTTATTCCAAAAAAGGATTGTTGTTTAGTCAAAAGTTGGATTTAGATACTTCCAAATGCTGCCACTCTTTGAAAATTGTACAGCTTTCGGTAAACGTATTGCTGCGGATTTTATTCTGAATTGATTTTGAAATTACAATTATCGTTGCAGTTATTACTACCACACTGCAATCAGGTAACTACGATAAAACCTGCATTAATTGCCTAGTGAATTTTTTACGTCATTTGTGAAGGCTAGTTTAAGCATAATTGCTTGCTTGAAATATCGCGAATTTATGTTGGCTTCAAGTTATTTTTTTATACTGGCTTTAAGTTATGATAAAACAGTTTGAATTTAACCTGCCTATGTCAATAGGTAGGCTAAATTCAAATAGCTTCGAAAATTTTAAGGGTCAAGAAGTTATATCCGAGTCAATGTCTAGGGTCTCTAAAAGATTTGTTTGAAACTCGGAGTGAATGCATTTTGTAGGTTGTACAGCTTCAGACTGAGATATTTGAATGGCGATATGTTTGTGATGGCAATGAGCAAAAAAATGAACAAAATTGGAGGGAAAATTTTGCCATCTCTCTGGCTGCTCGCTGTAAAATGCTTGTTTTCGTTTTTTAAGGGAAAGAGTACTCGGCGCCGCGCTTCAACGGTTTTAACTCATATTCGTGCGTTGAATCTATCTACAGTGACGTAAATGGCGCCTCTGTAAAATAAAAACAATATAGATATCGATCCCATATCTATTATGAACTTTCATTTGTAAGCCAGAAAGAGAATTTCTCATTCCAACGGATGACAGAAAACTTTTGCAGCTTCAAAACTCCAAAATGGTACATCTTGGAAAATTCCAGTAGGAAAAGTAGTCCTCTCTTTAGTATTTTCTGTGGCCCCTTTTAAGAGGATAATACAAATTTATTTTTATAAAATCATGTAAATATTATTTTTAAAGAATGATCAGGGTGGCGATCGTCAGGGAAAACCGGGAAAACCTGGAATTGTCAGGGAATTTTGGAAATCTGGAAAAGTTGGGGAATAATCAGGGAATTCTCGTAACAGTCAGGGAGAAACTGGGATAGGATATTCTCGTTATTTTTCTACCATAACGTTTACCGGGCAATCTTTCCCGCCCTTTATTTCACCAAAATATTTCGCCAACTAAAACTAATGTCCGTCGCGGAAGTGCATAGATTAAACCCCGTCAATTCGTTGAACGTTCAGTTGTGAATCTTAGTTATTAAGTTTTGAATCAATCGTACAATGTACCCCTTTTGTAAATCCTTAATACGATATTTGCCTAGTAGTGTTAAAATTCATGATCACCGTGCATTCTGCTCATCACAAGGAATCCGAGGCTATGTTTTTCGGAAGATTTTACCTCGCGTTTTTAACTTCCGAGACTCTAAAAATACGAGACATTGGTTATTAAAACGGTAATACAAGTACGATCACATTTGTAAACAAAATTTTACGTAAGATCATCTTCAATTTCCATACCCTCTTCGCGAGACCATAAGAAGAGTTCTCCTCCCCTCCCCACCTTTCACGCTCGACGTAATTATTGAATCGTAGAACCACCTCAAATATGGCATTCCTAAATATGACGCTGCCGTGTAACTTTGAAGGTTTAATATATATTGTTTATTACGGTGGAGGTTCCATATATTTTTCATTCTTATAGCTCTTAAAAATTTATTTTCAGTTTTTAACATTTTCTGAGTTTTTGGCGAAAATTTAATGCAGCAGAAAAAAATATTCTGATAATTGGAGACCTTTTGGCGATCGGTCAGGGAAATTGGTAAAGCTATCAGGGAAAAATCAGAAAAAAGTCAGGGAATTTGAAAATTCGTTATCAGTAGCCACCCTGATGGTAGAGATATATATTTTCAATCATAAAGGTGAAAATAAATAACATTCTTTTCCACCAACAATGTTAAATAAACCTGCAGCTGTGCATCATTTTCAAGGGTCGCCGGTCTTGAAATGTTCTTTAAGTGACTCATGAAAATTAAATTCGGGCCATGGTAAGGTTTTATTAAAAATTGTTGGCGTGAAAGTATAGGTTTTATTTATTATACTGCATTTCCACTAAGCAAGGATTAGAATTTTATATGTAACGTTGTGTTCAACCTGAATTTTAGTCTGATTGGAGAGGATAGAGTTCATTATATGTATATTGAGTCCAACGGTGTTTGAAATTTAAGCCTCTGGGCGGTAGTTTCATTTCCTGTGCCGCTCGCGGTTTATTTGGAAGATCTGTCACTGGGAAAAAATCAGTACGGGTTTAGCCGAAAATGTCCCAAGGCTCTTATTGAAATTGTAACAGGGAATGCCATTCATCAGCCAGATGCTTTCCCCGCGGGGCTACCATGATACCAAATAATCATAAAAAGAATCATTTACATACACATGACACCCTGTTAGCCATGGAGCTGTGTGGATGTTTTTAACTTCACAAACGTCATGTATTACACGTTGACTTCATAATTTCTATATTGCTAGTGTCTTCGTCATTCGCTTTTCCATCAAGAGAGCTAAACTAACCAAAGATGAGAGTTGCAAATTTAACATTGATTTTATTTGAATTATGCGGGCCAGGTCGTAAAAGTCTTTTACAAACATGTGTGGATTCTTGGTATGAATTAATTTGCTAAAACAGAGAATTCCTAAAATTTTCAGCAACGGAGCCCTTTTTGAAGCAAAATTTTCTTATGGAGCCCAAGGCGATGTTAAGTTCTATCTCTTTATATCGTATGACGCAAATACGCACGATAGATGTGTGTACAGCAGTATGAACAATAAGGTATATTATAGTATTTATATATTAGTAGAGGAAACGGGGGTCGGTTTGGTGTGGTGGCTAATGTACTGGCCTCCCATCCCGGGTGACCGGGTTCGATCTCCGGCAGTGGCGGATTTTTGGATGAAAACCGGTCCCCACTTGAGTGCCTAGTGGAGGGTATTTCAAGTTCAGTATTCCGTACGTCGGATGAGACGTTAAGCCATGGTCCCCTTGGCGCCTTTCGTTAAGAGTAGGATAATGCTGACGCCTGGGTTTCTCTCCACCCTTCCTCCGTTCCCTGAAAACTCCTACCATTGCCCAATTACCCACCTATTCTAAATGGCGCAAATGACCTCAGCTGTCGGTCCCCTCCCCTGAATAACTAACTAACTTAATAGAGGAAACAATGGTGAAAAAATCTGAATCTCCTAAGAACCATTCACATAGCTTCAAGGGCTCTGCAGGGCAAAGCTCGGGAAACGCTGGTCCAAACCATTTCATGTCATATCATGCATTATATGTGCATCTAGAGTTTTGTGTGGCCATAAAAAAGCCAATGCCAGCTAGCTGGCTCAGGCATCAAAAATGCCTGAGCCTGCTCATTTTATTCCCACCTAATTGCTAGTGTCCAGTGTAGAATAAGGAAATATGTCTGTATAAATTGTCTAATTTCCCAGTTTTATTTTTATGATCTAACCCAGCAATTCTCAAACTTTTTCGTTGGCGGTACCCTTCGGACTGAGGTTACAATTTTGGGGAACCCTTCTTTTTTATTTGTATATATCTAATTGGGCTTTCCTCTGCATTACCAATGTTAAAGTGAACTTTAGAGCAATTAGTCCTTAGGTTGAAAGAAGTGCTTTCATTACTTTCACAATCTGTTGGGCGTGAGATGAAGCAATTCAGAAGTTGGTCCCGCAAAACATTTTACATTTTCCCGCAATGATCTCCCGGCACCCCTAGCTGTTTTTCCGACGTCCTAAAAGCCGTGAATATGCCTCAAGATTTGCACCCCTTCTTGAAATCCCTTCATTACAAATTTTCCTTGGGAATAGAAGTGTGAAAATTTGTGAGTGAATGTTTCGGCGGGATACTTTCTATCCTACTATACGTTGACATAATAACCACAAAGTTCCAGAATACGCCATTTTATTCTGCACTGAGCCTTGGCAGACGTTTCAAATAGATGAATATGCTGGTATATATGAAAATAAATCCGTTTAATTTATGTACCACTCGTACGGATTTCGTAAATCCTAATTTTCTTCGTTGCCAGAGTTTTCCTCATTCAAGTGTCCGCTCTCCGACTTGATCCCTTGATATAGTTCGAAGTTTGACCGCGAGAGGGCAGGAAAGTGGCGTTGAAATCTTTCGATGCCTCCTGTTTTGGCCGCTGGGTGTCTCCGGCGTGCTCTGGGGGAAGAAATGAAACTGACCTCGATACCGGTGCTCTTATCGGCATAATTATTCGAGATTTTTCTCCTTCGGTACCTGCTTTACTGGGTACAAAATGTGTACGATGGATACGAATGAGGCCATATTTCCAACTCACCAACCTTTTCCGTAACATTAAGTGCCTCTTCTTCTGGTACTGGATAGTACCATATGCCAAATTCCTACTTCGCGCTGAAGTTTGGCCGAGTCTTCAAACAAAATGCATACTTGTAGTTGAGTGCCCGCTATTTAGAGGACTCTGCAGTGCTGGATCTTGGCGCGTGATCTATTTCCACCGAAAAGGAGGTTGATGAGAGAGGGTGGGTATTTGGAGATGCCATTATAGTCAGCAATAAACTCCGACAATACCATTGAGTTTTTCTGTGATTAGTTGGTAAATATTTAGGCTAAGCTAACGACATCTAAAATCATTTGCTCTGTTTAAGACAGCTGGGTACATTAGTTGCGGTAGGGTTTTTCAGGGAACGGAGGAGGGATTGAGAAAAACCCGAACAAAAGGCGCCCAGTGATCGAAGTGTAACGTTCCGTACGACAGACGAAGTGCTGCACTCAGAGTGCCCTCCAAAGCGCACACAAGCTATCGGTGCACAAATGAAAAATAGCCCATGACGGAACTCAAAACCGAGTGCTCGGGATGGGAGGCTAGTGCTCGTGCCACCACACCAACCCATCCGCGCTGACTTTTTGTAATATATTTGTCATATAATGATCTCCGAATGAGAGTTCACACATATATATATATATATACATAGCATGCCTATTCAGTCACCTGGTAGGTACGCGGAGGTGAGTTAGGCATTACCAAAAGCGAGCTATTTACAGATGATAAGGCGATAAGAAGAAATTAACAGAAGTCACAGTTGATTATAAATTTTGTTAAAAAGTGAGGCATGCCTTTTATTTGCAAAATAAAACTTTTGAATTAGGCAGAATTGAGTAGACCATAACATCGAAATTATCCACTGTTTTGATAAGGACTATTGACTATTTTCGTTGAGATGCTTGAGGACTGGAAAATGCTGAATCTTAGCGAGAGTAGTTGACATTAAATTCTTTTTAAAACAGTGGAAAATTTTAAATTTATCAATTACAATGGCGCTGTTCCAACACCTCGAGACAAAAACTGCGTTACATATGCTAGAGTGTAGTAAAATTGAGTAAGTGGATTTGACTCTTTCTTTTCATGCACAAAATACTTCCCGCATTACACATACCTATGTACAGTCATTTGCAAAAGTCTGTGGGCAACCTCCACCGCGCCACTAGCGGCCAAGATTAGATCCACCAAGTATGTTGGCACTAACTGTATAGTAGAGAAAATTTGTGCTAAGGTAACGGCAATACAAGATAGGTAAAAATGGCGGATTTTAATGCCAGGGTCCTCAAAAAAAAAATGATCGGTAACGAATAATAATGACGCATAGGATCAATGTTGCGCTATAATTAGGGCCCTACCACTTTTATTATGCAAAATAAATCTCGACAAATGCGTGCGATTGCTTAATACTCCGATTACGCCTGTGATATTGCCGCGAAGTGTCGTGCCGTAACACGTTATAAGATTCATTTTTCTCACTTAATAGTTCATTTTCAGTCCGTTTCTCTTTCTCATATGATATAGTTTCAACGGCAAGCTTGCTGAATGAAACTTCAAGCGTGCCCAGTATGAAATAAAGACATTTGTCGTCGTTGAAAGTTACTTGGCCTAGTCAAGGCATACGCATTCATTACGTAATTTATGCTCCATTGCATGAATAATTAAATAATGACACTGCTACATAAAAAAAGATGTCTTACTCGCTACGTGGATTCCATTTCACTATCCAAGACATCTCGCGCAATTAATTTGATGCAGTCCAATCAGTTCACCAATATAATTTAACACGTATTCGTGGTAGGTTAAATAATCATTTGAATGTATGCGGTTCATAGAATTTATTAAAGAAACCACTCTCATACACAATACGATAACAAATAATTTGCGGTCATAAGTATTTATGGACATTTTCAGTCATTTATCTTCCGATGAGTCTTGCTTCAATCAGGGTCCACCACCAACACTAGGTATCACCGTAGTCGGTTATTTTACCAGCAGCGCACCGAATATTCTTCTGTCAATCCTCATTATCACTACACCAGAACGTTTTCACTAATCATTTAGCGAGTATTCCTCCAAATATTTTACAAAATAGGATTAATGCCATTACCTATGTATTCCTTGGGACCGGACCGCCATTCCAATGTTCACAGATATCAAGGTAATGTTTATTTACGTCTTGTTGTTGTTGACGACGAAATAAATACACAAAATTTATGGAATTAGAGAACTACTCGTTGTTGCAATGCATTTTATGCCTTTAATTTTCATTTAACGTATTCGTGCTTGAACGTTCGTAGGGAAAACATCTCTGTAGGAGTCATAGGCGCTTCTGAGGTGGGTTTTATGTTAATAATGTGTCGTTTGGACTCCCATAGCATGTTTTGAGTTATTTTGTGCTTCAGTTTTTTGCAATTGTTTTTCGGATGGCTTTTGTTTCACTTGACCACGTCATCGACTCACCGATCATTGTTGAATTCGAGCGACTGAATTACCAGTGCCGAGGGAAATCGAACTGGGGATGGAAAAACAACCTGTTGATTGTTATCATTTGTAGTCAATAAGCAAAATAGCCATTTGAACAATTTCTTCAAGGAATTTTTTAAAAATGTTTTCACATTTGGTCAAGAAAAGCATATTTACTCGCTCTTAATCCAGCTCTCGTGGATTATTATCTGTATCTTTGTCATCACGCATGAAAAGGTTCCATTAAATCCTTGAAGTGGCTAGTAATACTTTCAATCATTTAGCGTAATTGTAATTAAAATTTCTAATTTCGCGTAAAATTTTGTGATGGTCAAGTCAAATGATGCGTCAGTATCATTTACTTGCCCATCATCCGTTAGAAATCTTGAAATTGACGCAACTCTCTACTAAATACTGTAGAATATGTGTAATACAGTAGTAAGTGAGAGGGATACTGTCTGAGAACATCAAGAGAAACCTAGCGCGGAGGGCGCGAGCGGATGCACATGTAAATGTAATCTGGAGGCTATCGTCTTTTTGGCGTCCCTCCTCCTGCTTCAAGCGCAAGATCCTACGGATTGGTATCATCATTGATGATCTTGGTTATCCAAAATGAAAAAACGTCTAGAATATCCGGCCATTTTGTCGGCAATGACACCCGAGGATCGCCGAATCAAAAGAGGTGGATGCTGCATTAGTAATGAAAATAAAAAATCTACATAACTGTGTATGAAATCGCGAGAGCCAGTGACATGCGAGATCTCTGCCTGGCATTAGTTTCAAGTCAGAAGGTATTATATACTCGAATGAATCAGACATGCGAAAATACTAGTCTGCACAAACTGCCTACATTTAGCAGAGAATTATAGTGCTATTGATTTGTAGTATACATTAGATATGGTTCCATGAGACACGTGTAGGTGAAGTTTTATTATATGAAAAGTAATGTTTATCAATCAGGAATTTATGGAACTGAATTATTTAGTTAACATTTTCCGAAGCATGCATGAGATGGTAAAGTTAAAACATGAACTTGTTAAATCAATTCAGACTCTCCTAATTAACGTTGCAATATATATTCTAATTTCCACATTTATTTTTGATATTCTCTATTACTGCCCAAATCGTGTTCGAAGAAAATGAATCTTTGAACCGTCGCACAGTAGGGCCCAATCGCATGTTGCCGGACAAAAGTCCAAAACCGGTTTTTATGAGATAACGTCTTGAAATTTGGCACATATACACAAAAATGATTGCTGATTATGGAATGGTAAGTCATTTTAATAGGAATTACCCGTTACTTAGATACAGAGGCTCAAACACGACCAAATTTCGAAAAAAGCGCCCGCTCTCATTTTTCTTCGAAAATCTTAAAAGCTGAGCAGATATAGGAGTAAATAAAGGATTTTTATTAAATAAAAAACATTTCCATTTGTGAACAGGGTACTTTGCCTATACTATGCATACGTTTCAGACATTTTTTCCCATATTTGAGTGCTATTACGTCACAAAATGGCGGACCCTTTTTTAGACAAAATTTTACATAAAGTAGACAATATAATCCTTATTCGGAAAATGGTCTCTGGGATACTTCATCAGAGTATAAATTGAACATATTTCTAGGTTACTCTGTAAAAATATTTGAAAAAAGTTTGCGACGCCGAGAATATACTCGATTTTTCGATCGCGCGTCGCGGCCCGACTCCGCGCAGCGGGACCTGGAAATACCGAGTCTCCGTTGGATTGTTCATGTTGTGTGGATAATAAGTTCTCGAATATAACTTTTTCAGGCTTTGCATGCTGTCACTGATTTCTAAAGATTCTATACTGAAGATTTTTCGAGGATATTGGTTCGAAAGAATGGATCAGTTTGTAGTGTCCATATGTTCTTCAGTTCACTCCATTCAGTTTACTCGTAACTGAGGTAAATTTGTCATTTGAATAATTTTCGGAATCATTTTCAATAACAACCACTCTTAGTAAGGCAAGGAGAGTGCTTTCAAGTGTAGGAGAAGTCCTGATGTGGTGACCGAGATGTCACCTGAGGAGGTTTTGTTCTTACTGATCACTAGGGGGCTGACTTATAGTCAGTATAATACATTTAGAAGCTCCGTTCATAGTCACGGACACGAGTTGTATCCCCGATTCGGATTACTCCGATGGAATAAGTATAATTGAAAACATGTGCCAAGTGAATCTTCAGTATTTATTACATCACATGGTCTCACGGGTACTGCAGTGCATATCTACATCGCAAACCTCCATCGATAAAGTTAATTCCACTTTAATATGCAAGTACGGATTTGATGGAAGTTCGGGCCACGCCCAATATGAACAACTGTGGGAAAGAGCAGATTCGTTAAATGCATTTTTATTCATGAGATCCCTAGTTCCTCTTACTTTGGTAAATGATTCTTCAGGTAAGAGATTCGAGCGTATCTATTTTATTTTTGGCTAATCCGCATATAGAACAAACGGGCAATATTAATACTTTCCCTGTTTTAGCTGTGATTATCTGGGCAAATCCGTGGCCGTCGTCCATCAGATTTTGCCGGCCCATTCGCCTTCAGTAACTCAAAGAGACGAAGGAAATAGCCAAGACAGAAAATAATTATTTGCAAAGGCAGATTGACGATTTATAAAATTGGATTTCGGGATGTTATTCATTGTCCTATATGCCGACAACGGTCCATAAAGTACTCATACATGGCGCGGATTTTTTGAAAGGGGCAATTATTCCCTTAGGCCAGCTATCCGAAGAGGCGATGGAGGCCCGCAATAAGGACGCCATGAAATTTCGAGAAAGATTCACGCGGAAACACTCCAGGAAGGCCACCATTGAGGACCTATTCAAAAGACTTGATCACGTTCGATCCGTTGCTTTTCTCCACCATATCATTGACTGCGAAGACTGATAGGAGGCTTCCGAAGGAATTACGAGAACTATTACTAATAGAAAACAAAGAAGAATCATAGAATCAAACTTTGATGATGGTTACGACTCGTCCGAGGACTAAGAATTTTTCTTGAAACGAACAATCGGCAAAGAAAGTTTGGTCAAAGGACGAATTGTAGTGACGAATTCGTGGGGATGGATGAGTGGTTAAGGAAAGGATAGTGAAAAGGCGATCGCATTGTCAGGAGCCCGCTACCAACCACCCTTTCCTTAACCGCTCCCTTACCCACCCCTCATTTGAACACCGCCGACCTAACTTCCTCTGTCGACCCTCCTTTCATTCTCTCCGGGTATTCCCTTCTTGCGTTTTTCCCTTCATTGGCTCAAACAGACCTCTTTTCACCCTTATCTCTCTCTCAAGGAGCGTATCGGTACACGTACGAACAACCCATCTCCTCTAGCTGTTTCTTAGCCTTCTTAACTATTCCCAAATATGAACATGGTGTGTGCTTTCAGAAATTTGTCACTACCTGAAGAGGACTCGGTGAGTTAAAACTAAGTATGCTCTGAGGGTGAAGATAATTTGGGATAATGATATTTATGTTCTTTTCAGTATCTTACAAGTAATGGCATTTCATTTATATTAATGAATTGATTTTATCGGTACTGACAATATCAAAATGAATTTAAGTCATTCTCGTTTATTGACATCCTCTTTTCAAATTACTTTCTCTTTTTAAACCAGCAGCAAATTCTATGCAAAACAACATCAGTTTTCCAGTTTTATTTAATATATTATTGATTAATCTAATTATGTTTCATCTGTATTACTTTACTTTTCGTCGAGAGCATTGCAATTTGACATTATTACACTGTGTGATCAACATTGCGAAATAAAAATGTAAAACCACAGTAAAATCAAGTTTAAATTAATCCATCCCTCAAACCTAATGATCCAGTATCTCACTCTATACAAACAGATGATAATGCGCACAACAGAGCTTTTTGTAAACACTCATGAAATCATGCTGATTTTAAACAGAATATTGAATTTCATTGTAAGAAGCTATAAAGAATGATATTGTGAAAATGATTCCCCTTAGGTAATCGTTAAAATTAAATATCAATTTTCTTATATTGTCAGTTTCAAGTTACTTATAGGAGAGTATCCACTAATATTATTTCTGACGCATCAAAGAGTCATTAGAGGAGAAGAGGCATTGTTTTATTTAAGACTGCACATTGTCATAAACGTTCCGTTTTGCGCCACCCTCCTCGGGTAGTAAAGGCGAAGGATGTAGTTCGGGGTGGAGGAGGAGAGGGTAAAGGGAAAGAAGGGAATCCCAAATGTTGCCTTTTTATGGAGAACATGCATGGTTCCCCGAGAACCGGCATTCTTGCTCAAGAGCTGAAAGACGTTCATAATTTTCAGCATGATTCCGAAAATTATCCAAATTAAAAAATTACCGCAGTTACGAGTGCACTAATCCATTCTCTAGAACCAATATCCTCGAAAAATCTTCAATATAGAATCTTTAAAAATCAGTGACAGCATGCAAAGCCTGAAAAAGTTATATTCGAGAACTTATTATCCACACAACATGAACAATCCAACGGAGTCTCGATATTTCCAGGTCCCGCTGCGCGGAGTCGGGCCGCGACACGCGATCGAAAAATCGAGTTTATTCTCGGCGTCGCAAACTTTTTTCAAATATTTTTACAGAGTAACCTAGAAATATGTTCAATTTATACTCTGATGAAGTATCCCAGAGACCATTTTCCGAATAAGGATTATATTGTCTACTTTATGTAAAATTTTGTCTAAAAAAGGGTCCGCCATTTTGTTACGTAATAGCACTCAAATATGGGAAAAAATGTCGAAACGTATGCATAGTATAGGCAAAGTACCCTGTTCACAAATGGAAATGTTTTTTATTTAATAAAAATCCTTTATTTACTCCTATATCTGCTCAACTTTTAAGATTTTCGAAGAAAAATGAGAGCGGGCGCTTTTTTCGAAATTTGGTCGTGTTTGAGCCTCTGTATCTAAGTAGCGGGTAATTCCTATAAAAATGACTTACCATTCCATAATCAGCAATCATTTTTGTGTATATGTGCCAAATTTCAAGACGTTATCTCATAAAAAGCAATTTTGGACTATTGTCCGGCAACATGCGATTTGGCCCCACTGTGCGTCGTGCTCCCATCCGTCTCTCTAACTTATTTTTACAATATTACTTGCCTTGGGACGCAGGTTTTTTAATATACTTGAATCATCTTTAGACACAGTTGTGCCTGAACGCATTTGAGTGCATGTGTGTGTGGCATATTATTTGTCACTTAAATAATATCCTAACCTTCGTGTTTTACCAACTTTGATCTGCATTATCCATCATCAATTTACTTGGTATATGTTTGTGAACCAATTAGCCTGTGAAATTATGACATTTAAGGTGATATTTCTGTATCTAATGTTTGCTTTGCACCCACAATTCATAAAATGAATTCCTTGAACTCCTCTTTCGTGCAATTGGAATTTTTCTTGCCAAACGAGTCCTCCTCTTTGGTTTAAAATGCTTTTCAACGCCTAGGATCAATTTAGTAAGCAAAATATTTTATTGCCATTAATTCCAACACCTATAACTATATTTTCAGTTTGTTCGGTTAATTAACAGTTCGGTTTCATTACTTTCGTTTTCTTCTGGTTTATCTTCATCCCGTATCTTTCGCACTGTCCCTGCAACGCATCCAGCATTTTTTGCAAGCCACGGTCAGACTGGAATACTAGCGCTTGGTCATCCGCAAACCTCACTGATTTTATCGATTTCCCCCCGACCTTTACTCCTGCCTCCAGTTCATCCCAAGCCTTTTTCACCATTTCCTCCGAGTATATGTTGAAAAGTACCGGCGATAAAGGACAGCCCTGCCTAACTCCCCTCCCTATTGTTGCCCAATCCGATTCTCCATCTGCTACTCTCACTTGCGCCTTCTGCGCCATATATAAATTCCGGATCAGTCTCCTGTCTCTCCAGTCTACTCCTATCTTCCGCAATAATTCCATGAACTTGTCCCACCTCACTCTGTCGAACGCCTTTTCAAAATCAACAAAGCACGCGAATACGTCCTGATTGTATTCTAGATTCCTTTCCACTAGTATTCTCATCACTGCAATCGCATCTCGAGTGGCCCTCCCCTTCCGAAATCCAAACTGATACTCGCCTAGGAATTCATTTGCTCTCTTTTCCATTCTCCTATTGATGATTCTAAGCACTACCTTTGCCACATGAGAAATCAAACTTATCGTTCTATAGTCTGCACATTATTTTGTCACCCTCTTTTTCGGTATAGGTATCAGCACGGTTTTTACAAAATCCTCCGGCCAAGCCCCCTTCTCGTATATTCTACGAACAAGTTCATAAAATCTGTCCCTTCCCCCTTTTCCTAGGTTTTTCAGAAGCTCAGCTGGGATGCTATCAACCCCCACCGCTTTACCTGCCTTCATTTCTCGCAGTGCCTTCTCTATCTCACTGTCCAGTATTCCGGGGCCCACGTCATCCTGATCTACGTCCTTTTCCTCTTCTATGTCCAAGTTGCTAGGCCTATTTTTGCTATCATACAGTTCCTCAACATATTCCCTCCAACGACGTTGGATCTCCTCTGGCTCCATTGCTAAATTTCCCTTTCTGTCTTTGATGCACGGGACCGTTTTCCATTTCTTGATTCCCGATAACATTCTTACCTTTGAGTACAGACTGCCTATTTCTCCTTCTCTCTGGAGTCTCTCCAGCTCCTCGCATTGCCGACTCCGCCACTTTTCTCTTGCTCTCTTTGTTTCTCTCCTAAGCCTGTTGTTAATCTCCTTATAACGCCTTTTGCCTAGCTCTGTATTTACATTTTTCCATTTCCTTCTTTCGTCTATCCTTTCCATCATTTCCGCTGTTACCCATGGTTTCTTGGTCCTGCTAGCATCTACTGTTCCTATTGTTTTCTCCGCTGCTTCTTTTATGCCCGTCTTTATCATTTCCCATCTTTCATCTATTGTTCCTCTTCCCTCCTCTTCCCTCATGCATCTATCCACAATCTCCTGGCATTCCCTCCTCTTCCCTCCAATCAGTGCTCCTACATCCCACTTTTTTATTTTCCTTCCTACTTTCAACCTTTTTAGTCTCATCTCACATCTCATCACCACCAAGTTATGGTCGGAGTCGGCATCTGCACCTTGGAAACTGTGCGAATTCTTTACGCCGTTCCTGAATCTTTGCCTAATCATGATGTAGTCTAGTTGGTACCTTCCAGTATCCCCCGGCATTTTGCACGTGTACCTACGCCTAGGGTGGTGTTTAAACCACGTATTTGTTCTCACTAAATTATTCCTCCTACAGAACTCCACTGCTTTCTCGCCCCGGTCATTTCTTATGCCCAGACCATACTCCCCTACTTCACTCCCGTCCCTCCCTTCCCCTACTACAGCGTTCCAATCTCCCATAACTATTAGATTCTTCCTGCCCTTTACTTTCCCCATTAATTCTTCCAACTGGTCATATACTTCGTCAACTTCCTCTTCTCTATGCCCCCCTGTCGGCATGTAAACCTGTACGACCTGTACTAAGACTACATTTTCCGGCTTAGCTTTGATTTCGATAGCTAGTATTATATCGCTTACCTGTTCCACATTCAACACCCTTTTTCCTAATGTTGCATTCAATACGACTGCTACTCCCCACTGGCTCTCTTCCCCTCCACTGTATATAACGCAGTGCTTTTCACTCCAGAAGTCCCCCTGGTCTCTCCATCTTACTTCGCTTAGTCCCAACAAATCGATCTTTCCCCTCTCCATTTCACGCTTAATGTTCTCTAGTTTTCCTTCCCTTAACATAGTCCTAACGTTCCATGTCCCGATCCTTAGCATTGGTCCTCTCTTCTCTGGTTTATTCTTCGCCGCCGCTGCTGCTGTCTTTCTCTTCGTGCAAGGATTTCGTGAGATGACGACCGCAGAGTCCTTGCTTACCCTGCTGCCGGGCACGACACCCATTACACTAATTTAGTCCCGGGCCCCGTAGTTGCCAGGATTCAATTCTCTATTGCTCAAGTCCATTGTGATCTTGGGAGAGGTTAATTGAGGTGGTTTCCAGTTGCCTGCCTCAATAGTGTTTTTAACGTGACACCATCACTTAGCGATAAAAGTGGGAGGTCAGAAGCTAGAGCAGGTAGAGCAATTTAGCTATCTAGATAGTGTGTTGGAAGAAAAAGGGTATAGCAGCAATGAGGTTAGAAGGAGAATTGCATTGGCAAAAGAAGCCTGTACGCGTAGGCGTGAGCTAATGACAGGGGCCTTGAGTAGGGAAGTGAAGAAAAGACTAGTGAAAAGTTGAATATGGAGCGTTGCACTATATGGGGCGGAAACGTGGGCTTTGCGAAAAGAAGATGAAAATAGACTTAGGGCTTTTGAAATGTGGGTGTGGAGAAGGATGGAGAAGATAAAGTGGGTCGAAAGGAAGACGAACGATGAAGTGCTAGAATTGGTAGGAGAGGAAAGAAATTTGATAGATGCAATTAGGAGAAGGCAGAAGGTGTGGATGGAAAAGGTAATAAAAGGGGATGGTGTTTTGAAGGAGGTGATTGAGGGAAGAGCGTTGGGTAAGCGGGGAAGAGGGAGAAGAAGAACGGGTAGCTTGGATGGAATGAAAGGTGGCAGGAGGTATGAGGGGCTGAAGAGGGACATCGTGTGAAATTTAGGGGGTGGGAAGAATTAAATTTCCATTTAAACCTACCTTCACCGGTAGAATACTTATAATAATAATAATAATCACTTGTTAGGCCGCCCCACTGGGGTCAGACGTCTTCTCACAGCCGCCTCACTGAGGAACAGACGCTGCGAGTACGGTACGTGGACTACCTTTCGTCAGGCTCCTACCCTTCGACCTGTCTGGCATGGGTGACCCTACCAGGAGCAATATTAGTTACTCCCGCCAGTGTAGCTCTAGGGGTCACGGGAACACGCAAGCCCCAATCCGACCACGACAAGGCGTAGTCCATGGGGAAGGGAAATTATAATAGAAGAAAAGAAAAATGTAGTGTAAAAGATTCATATTTGTGAAAGAACGTGAGGATTGGAGCAAATATCCATCAACGAAAAAACCCACTGCAGGAAAACATAGGAAAGTGATAAAAATAATACATCGAAGAGCCCCATCACGCGCCCAAAACACTCGAGAATTCAAGGCAGAAGAAGACAAACGGGGCCCCGAGATACTGAGAAGCGAATTCGATAGATCCGTTAAAAACCTATAAAACTAGTAGCCAGGAGGGGTTAAAACAAACGGAGAAATCATCCAGTTACTCGGAGTCATGGCAAAGGAATACTCTTTGGAATAATTAGAGATAGTAACAATTAAAAAAAGGGACATGATCATAATTAAGAAGAAACCAAGGACAGAGAAATGCGAAGAACTAATAACATTCCGCCTGATATCACACACATAGAAAATACCTACTCGGATAGTTAGATAAGGAATGGATGGAAAGATACAAGGGAACCTTTCGGAAAACCAAGTCGGATTCAAGGAAAATCTCGGAGCTAGTGAAACAATACTCAGCTTAAGGACACTGACCGAGAAAATGTATCCGTAAACAAGACGTTGTAGGTGGCGTTCACTTGGACATTGTCTTAGTCAGCGTCGAATAGATTAATATTTTCTAGTTATTTGTGGAAATTGAAATAGACTTCAATAACTATAGGCAAAATCTCATTTAATTGTGGTTTGAAAATAAAATTAAAACATGCGACCAGCTGCGGAGAGCTATTTGCCTATGCCTCTTTGCTGCAGAAGGTTTCATAGAACTGCGAAATATCGCTAGATCATTTACAAAATAGAGGTCGTAAGTTCATTTGACTGCATTTTGCTACGCTGTTATTAGATTGTTTGAACAGAGTGACGTTCGCATGAGGAGGAAAATTTTATCAAATAGTGAAGTACAGAGAAAGGATATTTGTGGGCATGATGATGAAAAAATTCGTATTCTCCATAAAAATTGTAGATAAATTTATGGACGAGTCAACAACAGAGTCAAACTAGTTAAGAAGAACGATTGGAGGAAGTATATGATACGGACGACTGGATATAGAGCACGTACTTCACACAGACAAATAAACCACTGGGTATATAAATATTGCATTGCGATACTGAGAAAGCATGGAATGAGAAAAGCAATAAAAATATCAATATCTAAAAAGTATTTCCAGAATATAGGAAAATTATCAATATCAAACTATCTATTGATATTTTCGTCAAATATTTAACCATATAGTACTTGCGCTTAGCTCGACGTAGTTTGCCTCTTCTATGCCATGTGTGTTAGAATGCAGTTTTTCAATTCTACACTCACCTAGAATTCATTTCTATATAAAGTTTAGATAAAAATTATCATGGCATACTTTGAACCCTTCTTATTCCTTTACTTTCATGGAGATAAATTACCTCCTAATTGCATTTTTTCACTTGAGTCTACAAAGAACTTTAAAATACGCGAAATTAGAAATTTTAATTACAATTACGCTAAATGATTGAAAGTATTACTAGCCACTTCAAGGATTTAATGGAACCTTTTCATGCGTGATGACAAAGATACAGATAATAATCCACGAGAGCTGGATTAAGAGCGAGTAAATATGCTTTTCTTGACCAAATGTGAAAACATTTTTAAAAAATTCCTTGAAGAAATTGTTCAAATGGATATTTTGCTTATTGACTACAAATGATAACAATCAACAGGTTGTTTTTCCATTCCCAGTTCGATTTCCCTCGGCACTGGTAATTCAGTCGCTCGAATTCAACAATGATCGGTGAGTCGATGACGTGGTCAAGTGAAACAAAAGCCATCCGAAAAACAATTGCAAAAAACTGAAGCACAAAATAACTCAAAACATGCTATGGGAGTCCAAACGACACATTATTAACATAAAACCCACCTCAGAAGCGCCTATGACTCCTACAGAGATGTTTTCCCTACGAACGTTCAAGCACGAATACGTTAAATGAAAATTAAAGGCATAAAATGCATTGCAACAACGAGTAGTTCTCTAATTCCATAAATTTTGTGTATTTATTTCGTCGTCAACAACAACAAGACGTAAATAAACATTACCTTGATATCTGTGAACATTGGAATGGCGGTCCGGTCCCAAGGAATACATAGGTAATGGCATTAATCCTATTTTGTAAAATATTTGGAGGAATACTCGCTAAATGATTAGTGAAAACGTTCTGGTGTAGTGATAATGAGGATTGACAGAAGAATATTCGGTGCGCTGCTGGTAAAATAACCGACTACGGTGATACCTAGTGTTGGTGGTGGACCCTGATTGAAGCAAGACTCATCGGAAGATAAATGACTGAAAATGTCCATAAATACTTATGACCGCAAATTATTTGTTATCGTATTGTGTATGAGAGTGGTTTCTTTAATAAATTCTATGAACCGCATACATTCAAATGATTATTTAACCTACCACGAATACGTGTTAAATTATATTGGTGAACTGATTGGACTGCATCAAATTAATTGCGCGAGATGTCTTGGATAGTGAAATGGAATCCACGTAGCGAGTAAGACATCTTTTTTTATGTAGCAGTGTCATTACTTAATTATTCATGCAATGGAGCATAAATTACGTAATGAATGCGTATGCCTTGACTAGGCCAAGTAACTTTCAACGACGACAAATGTCTTTATTTCATACTGGGCACGCTCGAAGTTTCATTCAGCAAGCTTGCCGTTGAAACTATATCATATGAGAAAGAGAAACGGACTGAAAATGAACTATTAAGTGAGAAAAATGAATCTTATAACGTGTTACGGCACGACACTTCGCGGCAATATCACAGGCGTAATCGGAGTATTAAGCAATCGCACGCATTTGTCGAGATTTATTTTGCATAATAAAAGTGGTAGGGCCCTAATTATAGCGCAACATTGATCCTATGCGTCATTATTATTCGTTACCGATCATTTTTTTTTGAGGACCCTGGCATTAAAATCCGCCATTTTTACATATCGTGTATTACCGTTACCTTAGCACAAATTTTCTCTACCACACAGTTAGTGCCAACATACTTGGTGGATTCAAAGCTTGGCCACTATTGACGCGGCGGAAGTTGCCCACAGACTTTTGCAAATGACTGTACATATTTATTTATCATCTTATCTGTTATGACCTCTTATTGATTACGGGAAGAAAGACATTTAAAAAAATTATCTGTGCTACTGTCGTTCTCTCTATTGTTTATGATCAAATTAAACCGAATATGCTGGTGTATTGAAAATATTTCTTACGACACAGGGAAGCAAATCGGCTTCAACTGAGCTGAGAAGATTGTCTAAATGTTATTATTGTCCATAGTAACGCCTAGTTATAAAAGTATCTTTAAAATACTAATTCGATTTTAGTTAAGGTATTTCGCAAATCTCCCCTAACACCTCGTTACTAGCTCTAATGCGGTAACAATAACTTTCGCAAATATATCTCGAATAATTAGGGCATATCTGAGGTTTCTGTTTTCCAGTTTTAGAGTGCAAGTTTTTAATTTCACGATTTCCTACAAAATTAGTGAAATTCGAATGAAATCAAAAGTGAATACCATCTCAACTGGAGACATTTCTAGATATGTATTTGTTTGATCAAATATTCCATGGCCTCGCATTCAAGTCAGGGTGAAGAATGTGCATTTAAGTATATGATTTCATTCCTTCGCTAAGTTGTTCTTAAAACCGATTTTTCTGCCGAGGGACGGGTGCTTTTTCGGGGTCATGAGGCGAGAGAGTGCGTGAGAAGAGAATGCGAGGGTAAAATGGAAAAATGAAGGGGGGTGGGGTTGGCCCTGTCACTAAGAGGCAAAGCAATGCATGTTCACAGAGTTTTATTGTTTTCTACCGAGAACAGGGGAAAGGATTTCAAAGGAAATACTGGGCCCTAACAAAAAACCGTATTCAACTACAGTGAATACGGCCTACCGTGGATGAATGAATACACTATGCCACTCCTTTCAAAATATTTGAGGATTCTTATATTTTGGCCAAATGTAATTTCCGAATATTAGAAGTGCTTATTTTGGAACCTCGAATTTAACAATTTTTTGATTACTTGATAATTATCTAAATGCTCTAGTGCGGAAGTGCAGCCCTATTGCTAATCGTGACCGCGTTCTGGATTGTCTCTCAGTATTTATTCCTCAGTATTTCTTTCCCTAACTATTTACTCCTTTCATTCTATTAATAAAAAGCGTATAAAGAGTTTTGGGCATCACCCCCTTGATACGTTTTCGTAACAATCCGAGTGCCGTCAGCTTAATAATCGGAAACACCCCCGATAGGCTAGGTCATTTTTAAACATTGTTTCTAAGAGTGTTATGGCCCATGAATATCATAAATGTGCGTTAATAGATTTTATTTACGCTTTTATAACCATTCATTAATGAGTAATTGTTTTTTATTCGAATCACCTCATGAAAACGTTTGTCTAACGTGACTGTTGCTTTTGCCATGTAGGACACAACTGTTGGAACGACTGGGCTACTTTACCTTTTTCTTAGCAGAATTGCATTTAATGATAGGTATTTGAGATAAATAAAAAGCATTATATAGGTAACTAACATACGATATCATGTCTTGATGTAAATGCGCACCTGGTGATGGTTCAGCGTCTCGGTAGCTTGCAGGGTACATGTGTAAATGAATGGGTATTGTATAGATAAATGTTAAAAACAAATTATTTTTCCCTATTTATCAAGCATTTAACTGATATTAATTTGAGAAAATCATAGAATATAGGTTTATCTAGCAAAATTAGGTTTTAAACTATTATTTCAGATCAGTAAATTTTAAACCAGGAACACGGATATTGTTTAATTTTTATAACGATATCGCAGAAATCAAACCTTCTCCCATTTAATCCTAGTTTCAACTGAATTTATTCCCAATATTACGGAAATCAGGGGATTTGGCGTGAATTCCTAGAACCATCTGGAGAAAGACTCCTTTAAACACAGAGGGACCCTTCCATCTTTGTTTGAAATGACTAATTCGCTGTGAGTTAATCGCTCCTTGAATCTTCATAAAGACAGGAGCATTGGACACGTGCAGAAGGTAAAAAGCATACTACATACTCTTAATACATGTTTCCTCATTCCTGTTATGTCTAATCTAAAACATGATTGCTATTAGTTAACACCCTCTTGCAGGTTTACGAATTTTCAGATCCGTGTTACTACTTCCGAATTGACACAGGGATGCACTTCTGCTACCGGCATGGTAGTCTCATGAAACAAGGACAAAATCATGATAAAGAATGAATTTAAATACTTCCTGTAATTGTGGGCAATTCAGGTTCTTCAACCAAATTTCAGTCTCCTTGTTCACTAAAGCGCAGCAACCTGTGTTTTCGGGTTATTCCCGTTTTCAGATGCCGATGGTGCGTTTGGTGATGTTAATATTCATGAACGCCAAAATACGACCACTCTGTTTAAGAGGCCGATCTACCTGGCAGGGTACAATGCTACATATTTAGACGTTCAATACGATGCAAACATACTAGGTAATGTATCCATTACGTTTCCCAATTATCACTCCTGTTATTTCAATTTAATTCTATAATTTTCTCTTATTTTACGTAGAAAGTATTACATTTTAAGCATCTTTATCAAACCATCTCTCTTATTTTACTTTTCTGATCTAACCATAGTACCTTCTCCGAGGTACCTAAAGTTTTTCAATTTTTTTTAACATCTTCAGAATATGCGTCTAACTTAACTTCTACAGTAGGTTGAGGTACAGACGAAACCTACTGTACTAAACTGTCTACAGTACTGTAGACGTTACGCCTACTGTAGACGTTACAGTACAGTAGGTTTAGTCTGTACCCCAACCTACTCTCGGACAGTGATTACTTGCCTGTTTCGTCTTACGATTTCACTTTCCATACATTTCCATTATGCATTCTTGGCATTTATTTCTGAAAGAGTATGCTTACAGAGATCATATTGTTTTCGTAGTTACGTTGCTGAAGCTATAACTTCTATCGAAGACCTAGCTGTACTTAATGGAAGTGGCGGGGATTTTTTTATTTGATATAACAGTCCATACTTGCTTGGCATCGATTATAGTTTAAGGTGTGTTCAACCCGAAGGTTGATCTTTGATAGGTGAGAGTAGAGCTCACCCCGTGCTAAGCCAATGGCGGGTGAAATTCACACATTCAGGGCAGGGGGTCCACTTTCTTTCCCTGGGTCACCTGCGATTTCCTATGAACTTCTGACACGCAGAACATGGAATCGAGTGGATTTCGGTGGGTGGGAGCGTCCAGAGAGGTTTTTGCACGGGATTTGAACCCGGACTCTCTGGTTGGTAGCTCTGTGCTCTACCCACTAGGCCACTACGACCCCAGTGATCTACCCACGATTGTAGTTTACAGTTAACGAAAGGGTCGAGGGATTAAACGGTTTAAAGGCCGTTTTACACAGTGAATGAATATGCGAATGAAATCTTGCGCATGAAGTTCATGCGTCATGAAATACGGAAATATCCTCGCATGGAATTCATTTGCATGATCATGCGATCAAAATTACAACATGTTCTAATTTTGATCGCATGATTCCTTGAATGATCACGTGATACGAGCGCACGACGTCCGTCTTTGTTTTATGAGCGGGAAGAGGATTCAAATTAAACAAGTGCAGGATGAAATGCAATTATATTTGGTTTTCGGAGCTTTTCGTGCTTATACAATTAATTGGCGTACCCATGGAGAATATATAATCTTATGTAATCCTTATAGGTAATTTATATAGGCATTCACCTGGTGAAGTTCTTCAATTAACCATGTTTTTGGTGAAGGTTGAGTTGAAAATAATATATTATGCAGGTATTCTAAAATATTGATAATTCTTGTGACAAGCAGGTTTAGAGCAATAAAGTATTAGGACAGAACATGAAATTTTAACTGAAAACAATACATTGAAATATCTCCATCGGTACTTTTCCGTTGTCTCTCATGCCATTCATGACGATGTCACCAGTTGTTCGTTATCACAGCTACTACGAACTGGGATAAATTAGAACAAATAGCACGTATCTGACCTTTAAATAGTACACTATCTATTCCGATAGATGCTCCTACACATTTCATGCATAATTAAACTTATTTTACCCTCAGGAATTCTTGCCGAGCAATCAAGGAAAGTTATAACCTTATACGGTCATGATACGATTGGCCCGTTGGTAAAAATTCTTAACTAGCCAGCCGGAAACGAATTGCAAAATGTCTATATAATTGTAAATATGTATATCGAAGGTTGAATAAGGATCTCTTGTCACTGTAATTGCTTCTCTCGTCGTCGTGTCCGATCTTTCAAAACCATGTCTGGTGAGATTTAATACAGTATGAAATTGCTCCAGCGTCTTTCTTAATAAATTACGAAAGGCCTCACAGTCCCATAATAACAGTTCATTTTGAATCAGGCCCAGCATACCTTAACCTCCATTTCTATTCTCTCCTTCTAGCTTTCTCCGGCAAAATTGAGGCCGCCACCATTGTAGTGGGCACTTGTAGCAGTTGTTGCGAATATTAAACCATACCGATCCATCATTTAGAGCTCTACTTTACTTCAGATCAACTTAAACCTCAGTATCTAGAAATCTTCGTTTTTTTAATATTATAATTACTAAATATCCACCATACTTTATTTAATCTATCACGTATATCCGACGACGCAGACGACGTAAACAAACCATTCCGACCAATTTCAAACATCGATACAGCTGCTTTAGTCGGAAATCTCCCGTGAATCGATATGTACTATCGATATGCCTACCACTGCGCATCCTTTCTGCGCATAACATTCAAGGAATTAATTCGAATGATCATTCACCGTGTAAAACACCCCAAGCGGAAGCAATTTCAGGTCATCACTTAAATTCATTCGCGAATGAATTCATTCGCATGATCATTCACCGTGTAAAACGGCCTTAAAGTCCTATCCGTTGGTCAGAATGCTGAACATGAAGCACTTTCACAAAGTGCTTATTGAGGGTCGAAACTCCGAAAAATTTTTCTGTGAAATCCTTGTCTGTACTTGAGTGGCATGTAGGTGGGCACTTCAAGTTTAGAATTCAGTGAACGGATAGGACGTAAAAATATACACTCGACACCTTATTTTGGAGTATGCCTGTGCCGACACCACGAATATCTCTCTTTCTATTGCTTTAATTCCTAAATCTTCCAAAATACCCAAGCATCATAAACGGCGTAAATCACTTCAGTTGTTGCTTTCTTGCCATTATAAGAACAATAAGTGTGATTTTATTGGAGCGTAATTTGTTTACTGGCCCTATAGCATAAGTTTCGATTGAAAATTTTCCCCTAGTACATAAAACTACCGAGCAATATGGTTGAAATTTTCTATTTGTACTACGGTGCCTAACATTTTTTATTGAGTGGCCAAATCGTATCTCACAAAAATATTCATGATATAAAGTTGATCAGGGAAGCATTCACGTACAAATTTGGTCTACTCCTTAAAATCAAAGCACAGCACTGTTTAAGGTTCTGCTCGTAGCTTTAATTTGCATTTTTTATTGCTTTTCGGTGGAAATTTTCGCTATCCAACGTCGTTCAAACTTTTTCAGCTCCATTCAATTCACTCGTCGGCCAACTTAAATTTGGCTTTTTGTGTAATCGACCCTTGATTTTTTTTTCATCGCCATAATTTATCGAATGTTTTTCAGGTGAAAGCCCATGTTTTAGCTCAAATATTTCGTAAAATTCTCTTTGTGAACTACGAAGTCGTGAATTATTCAAGCAACCTCCAGCTTTCCATGATTTTTTTCGCTGTTAAGCAAGCATTAGCCCATAGAAACTCACGATGTATGATGTTTCATTGAAACTGGACCTGAGTGGCCAAAGTCATCCATTGAAATATGGAACCCAGCTGAAATATAACTCATTTCAATTGTTGTAAGGTGTGATCCATACAAAATATTTTCCGCACGTGCTGATTCCTCGATAAGGTATTTCAAAACTTTCGTCATGGAAAAGGAACTAAATGACTCACTCATCTGGAAGAATATTTAAAAGGCACCATGTTAGTCTCGCCCTTGGGAAAGAAAATGCGAGCACACCTGAATTATTGTTCCTGCAGAGAAATGTGTTTTGTCAAAATGTGATCAAAATTGTTTGAAATTTGTTTGATTTCCGCTGAAAGAAGTGAGTGCCGAGTATAGGAAGTGGGATAGCAATAAGATATTGGTGATAGAAGAGCATAGAAAAAAACTCATAATACAACCTCTAGATCTAGGAAAGTAAACGCATTTTCTAACAATGATTTGGTCAACGATGCAAAGCATTATGAAACTCAAATAAGGTAGAAATGTGTCGGTATTATTTTTGCTGTAACGAAGAACTTTTCCCTAGCTGACTAATAGAGTTATGTAACAGTTTCAGAGTTGGCACGTAGGATTATCGAAATGTGAAGGATTCTTCCGGAGAGGAAATGTGTACGGAGACGCAGAGAAAGTTCTAGGATAGAACAACGGAAACGAAAGGACGGGTTATCATCCGCCAAGTTAGAATGCTTTTTGGGGAGAAGAAACTCCAGTTTCCTAAGGACGTTAACACAACTCTCCTTCCGAAGTGGTTTGAGGAGGCTGGAAAGTCAATAAAGTGACCTTTTTTGATGAGGTATTCGGTAGAACGCAGTTTTTCTTGCTGATAACATAAAAACGAGAGTATTTGCTCCTTTGTTGTGATAGCAAAAACATCTCCTACTCAGTCTGTTGTATTTATTTGCGACTGTCTTTGAATTCCTATCAGTATGTTTTGAAGTAATTATTTAGACCATGGTCACCATTGCAATTAATGTGTCTCAGTGACTTTTATTATTGTCTTGGACGATCTTATTCGTATTTTGGAGTTATTTACTTGATAATTATGACGTCTTACCTATACACATAGTTTAGTTTTTGATGATACTAAAGTATCGGTTGAAATATTCACAATAAGGTGGGAAATCTAGCTTTTTTAAATGTTTAGCGTGAATTGTAAGTAGTAATTAACTTTAAATTATTACTTAAATTAACGTTTAGCAAGAAAATTTTTTACTTACTTACTGCCATAAAACTACCAACTTCTTGCAGCGAGGTTGGGTTTTATGATGGAATGTTGGGCTCTATGCTCTAAAGATAAACGTTTGTTATACGAAAAAACGAAGTTAGCTTACCATTGCATGATACTTGATAATGTCATAATATACGAGACCTTGGTGTTTCATAACAAAATTGTGGACATTTTCATAGAATCCTTTCCAATAGAATCTATTCATGATAGTTTTGATCGTAAACGAACTACATTATTTCATTTTCAAAACGTTAATTTATGACAAAAATTACAGCACAAAACCGTAATCGACATTAGTGCAGTAATTTTTAAATTTAAAAATAAAGATAAATACGTTTCTGTTACAATTACTGACGTGACAATTACATTTCTTCTTTCGGATCACCCAATTCTTAGGTAAGCGTAAATTATAAGCTGAATTCAAATCCTACCTCCGTAGTCCAGGAGGAAATCAACCTCACGATATTTGGGCTGCCAAGCCATTGCATAACTCGCATTTTATGCTTAGCCATCGCAGTTAGCACCAATGCGCGAAATCGCTCTCACAAAGAAAATTCAATTAAAAATCTTCAACTCGTTTCTTTGAAATGCCTCCAAGGCCCAAATTTATAAAATATTGAGTGCAAAAAAGGGGTAATATTTTCACACCAAAAGATTATGAGATGATAGCTACGTACTCGCCAGAAGAATAATGAAATCTGTTTCGAAAAACAATTAATCACCGATCCCTCTACTCCTCACTTCGGTTGGGTTTCTGAATCTCTGCCCCCGAGCAAAACCAAAGCTCGTGGACGAGGCGTTCAGATCTTTCCATCCACTTCAGCTCGTCTCTTCCTCTTCTACTCCCCATCCCCTTCATGTACCCTTCCCAGCATCACCCTTCCACCTCCCTCCCCCATCCACCCTCCCCACCGTTCCCCTAACGCTCTTTGATGGCGACCCGGCAGGACGTCCACCTTCGGCCCTTTTAATCATTCGCTTCAAGGCGAGTGCCGAGGTTTGGCTCTGAAGTGATTCATTAATCGCATAATCCCTTTCAAGGCTTATTATATTTACTACGTTACTTTCTTCAGGTGAAAAAATAATACGATAAGAACAAGCACTTCACTCGGTATGAATAATTCATTAAAATTCATAATCCAATTACTGCCGCCTTTACTCTCGCCGACACGCGCCATTTATTTTCATCCCCATGCGGAGTGCGTCGCTTCGTTGTTTATTTTTTTAACATTTTATTTCGTCGCTTAAATCCACCCCGTGCTTCCCACCCCCTATCCGCCACACGGTTGTTTTTCCTCATCGGGCCGGCATGCGTGGGTGGATGGGGGTCGGGAGGGGTGTGGAGGTCAGTTTTATGCTCTAGGGAGGGAGGGATCCGAGATTTAGGGGCATGGTGGTGTGGGCCATGAGGGGAGGGGTGAGGTGCCCCCCTCTCTCTCGACGTTGACCCCGGAGTCCCTCGTCGTCGGAAACCTCGTGCCATGACAGCGACCTGTCCTGTGGGTAAAAGGGGACATGACGTCAGGGAGGGCGCTGGCAGATAGCAGTGCTGGAAGACAAGCTTTTGTGCTTCGCAAATTCTTGGACATACTGGAAACTTCAGCTAAAGTCTAGCTACGTCAATACGCAGCTATCTAGATTTATTTTCGATGCAAAAGGGAGATAGAATTTAATGATAATTATAGTTCATTATCATCCACGGGACTCGAAAACTCCTGCTTTTTTCTGAAATAAAAAAAATTGAGACCAGTATTTTTCCAGTTGTATATCCAAAATAAGTTTAAAACGACATAATCCTAATAAATAATAGTGAATTCTTTATACGCGTGTCAGGGTATAAGAAACCTTGCAATTCCGAATGAATACCTTCCCGATATATCATCCTCCACTTTACGTCTCTGTCCTCATTCTATTTTTATCCTTTTTAAGATCATCTCAAATTTAGCAACTAACAATCTATCATGACCAATGTCTCACACTAAGAAAAGTTACTTCAGTATCCATGGTAGGGCGTTGTTATTTTCCACGGTTGCATTACACTTAACCAGTGCTCATTAAAATTCCCAACACTGACTGCATATTAAGGTGGGGCCAAGCAAGTGAGTTATATTTTCCGTTCATGGAATAATTTCTCGATTTTTGTCTCTTATGATGCATTTAACGCTCAATAAAATCAAGGAAGAATTATATTATGTCATCCAATTTTCTATGTTTGTGCCATTAAAGTATTTTTCCTTTATTTTTGCTCTGCAGCAATTTTCTTCATGCTATAATCGTAATATCACTCCCTAAACCTGTTAGAATTGTTCCTGACCCCTATTATACCCTTTTAACACCGTTCTTGTGCCGTTTACATCGTCAGATCTGGACGCTATTCAACGTAAACTCATCATTTTCAACTCGTATACATGATAAATCATATTTTACTGTCATTTCAACTTGTAAAAGGAATGACTGATCGTCATGAATAGCATTCTACTCCCACCTGGTGAACATTTTAACGTGGTGTAAGGAACTTTTGTGACGCCTACGGCTGGTCTGGTGGGAGCAACGATCATTGTTTGTGATTGGTCGAAGGGTAGAAGGTACACAAAAGTTCGTTGACGTGGTGTGTGCTCCCCATTGCTAGATCGGCGTTTGACGGCAGCAGGGTGAACGGTGTCATGTTGAAAAAAAAAGATTATGGTGAAGCATGTCGATAATTCTTTCCAAGGACGAAAATGGACAGGTCAAACGGTATTGAATCACGGTAGCCAAGGGGCTGAAGCCATCGTAGTAGATTTTGAGCTTAGCAGTGAAGCAGACAAGGACTCTTCCGTATGCTTCACACGAGATTCTTATTCTGCAGTAGAGATATGAAGTGATACAAGAGCACTATAATTGCTTATATCAGCAAATGGAGGAAAACCTGAGAATATTGAACAAAATGTAGACGGTAGAAAAATTTGTGAATAGATAAATAAAATACAATGCTAGATGTTTGGAAAAAAGCGATAGCCGGACTGGAAGTGGGGATCGGGTTGGTATGGTGGCTGGAGTGATGCTTTCCTATCCATAGAGCCCGGGTTCGAATACCGGCTGAGGAAGATTTTTCCATGGTATCCCGGTCCCCACTTAATACTCAGTGGACAGCACTTCGAGTTCAGTGCTCCGTCCGTCGGATTGGCAGGTAAACCGTGGTCCACTTGGCGCCTTTCGTTGAGAGTAGGCTAATGACGAACACCGGGTTTCACTCCACTGACTCTCCGTTCCTCGAAAAATTTACTCCCATATCCAATTTATCACCCATTTTAAATGGCGCAAATGGCCTTAGCTGCCAGGTTGCCTCCATTGAATAAATAACTACCTATTGAGTGTTACAAAATTGATTGAAAGTTACAAATTAATTATAGCAAAGTGAGCGTGCAGTGCAAAAGGACTATAGAGGACGTTAGAAAAAAAAATAAAATTTGGCATAGACAATTTCGGTAGTTTTATGTGGCCAGGAATTCTACGCAAGCTTCAAGAAGGCTTTTGATTCACTGGGAAAAATTGGTAGAGGATCCATGGAAAATTGGTGTAAGACGTCAGGACAGACCTATTGAAAACTTATGTCTGAATAAAATGGTACATTCATGCACGAATAACGAATGATGAAACCGAATGAGCAGCGATTGGTCTGAAAAATGAGAGAGGATGGCCCAATGTCACCATTAATTCCCAATGTGCGCTAACTAGCAGTACTAATAATTATGTATGCAACATGATTTGGTGATAATAGGTGGTACACTTTTAAAAACAGTTTTCAAAAGACACAATTGTTGGATAAGTAGAATTCTGTGGCTGGAAACGAGCACATTAGGCTTGCAGTGAGAGTAATACGGGGTTTAAAAAATACTGGAATGGACTGCTAAATTAATTAATTCCCTATGCTAATGAATTCTGGAAATAAATATATAGGCGATAGTGCACAATCTTAATATAAACTGCAACTTATAACATGAAAAGGGAGAATTTTTATCAAATAGATTTAAGTGGGAAGAACTTACGGAAGGAATACGGTTGAATGAGAGGCATTTACGAAAGGGAGGGAATCAATGATGGGGTTCCCTGAGGAAGGACGTACATTATGGGAAAATCTCAAATTTGGAGCGTGGGAATTTACGGCTTGGAACTTGGTTTTATCGAAAATAGTTTGCGAGGCATATCGGAGGCTTTTGCGATGCGTGCGAGTAAATGCGCCTATGTGTTGAAGATTGCGGAGGGAGACCAACGAAGAGTTGTTAAAAATTATAAGGAAGGGGAGAAAATTGATGGGAATAATTAGAATTGGTAAGCAGAGTGGGATGGAGAGGGAATTTACAGCACAGAAGTGCTAAAGGAGACAATGGGGAGGGCAATGCTGGTAGGCACTGAAGACGAAGGAAAAATTAATGTATTCTGATTTAAGACGCAATAAATTTATGCAACAAACTCAAAACGGGAGGTGATTCTGCATCTCAGAATATACTTACCGGAGATATATCATTGTCATAATAATATATTGGAGGTGTTAATCATGGTTATGATAAAATTATGGGGGACATAATGGGTTATTTACACTTTATTTATGCTAAGTGCGGTAATAAGTGTTGGAGAGTAAGAATACATTGAAAACTGAGTTATTGCAGTATCAGGTTTTACAATAGTTGTTAATTTAGGTGGAGAATGTACTTAAGGATATTTTATCAAGTTATTATATTTTTTTTGTATTCTGCCACGTGTGAAAAGTTAAACTCAGTGTTACAATTTTACAGCGCATTCATAGGTGATACATAAAGGTAAGTAACTCCAAAATAACATATCAAAGTGTATTCCTTCTCCTAGTCATCACATTATACATAAGGGAAATCCCACTAATAACGTAATTAATTACCTGTATATTTAGCAAAATGCAACAAGAAGATGTGCGTGATTTAATGCGGTTCTTTTACACGCTTTCAATATGCATTTATAATACATAATATGGCAGTTTCTAACATTTGCTCGTTCAAACCCCTTTGAAGTGCATCAAAAGACATAGGATAAAAGTGCAGTAAATATTGTACCTAATTATGCACCTGGGAACTTGTTAAGCGGCTAGACTGTCAGAGATCCCGTGTTTAAATCCTTGAGAGTCCTCTTTAGAGACGTTCTGCTAAATTTAAACTGTCGGATTTTCTGGGCACAAGATCTTTCTGGGAAGCCAAAGCTGGCTTTATGTAATGTATTGTTTTCTGCTTTCATATACGAATGTCATTACGATAATTACTTTGCATGGTGCACTCTAAAATATAGAGTGAAATAAGGATTGACCCATGCATGTAACTCACCTAATGCATTCATTTGACTCTATGAAACGTTGGATTTCAGTATAGAAGGACAAAATGGACCTCTTATCTTTGTATCTATCGACATGAAATGAATGCATTTAAAAGCAGAGTTTTGTCTTTCTTGACACTAAAATGTTGCCCATGAATGGTATTTTGAATCCTACTTTTAGTTCCCTCAGCTTCTTGATGTACGATGAGTTTCCAAACCAAATCTTTTCTTCTTTCTATGATATCTAATATATGACGGTATGGTTAATAAGACCATTTATGGGAATATTTATTAAATTGAAAAGGGATTATTTCCGGTTTGGGCTCTCCTACAGGCGGCGCTTCTGGGAATTCATAATTGAGGTAAAATTTAATTGCCTCCCTCTGCTGCGAGCAGCATTAAATCAAAGCCCTATGGTGTGTGGAAGGGGGTGATTTAACACGAAGTATTCACCAACTACGAGTAAAAAATCACAATGCTAGTAACTGCTCTCCCGATTTTACCGATAGAAAATAATTTACAAAGAGAAACACGTCAACTTATGAATTAGCCTCCTATCATAAACTTACATTGTGACGGACGGATGGCGTACAGGCTTTATCTACTTCAGTAGATTCTTTCAAGGGATCAAGAGGAAGAGATCTTGGGAGATGCTGATTTTAATTCAGGCTGTGTCTTTTCCCGGGTGCACGATCTCAATGGGAAAAAGTAGGCGGTACAGGGAAAGGAGAACCTGCTCCCTTCCTACTCTGTGCGACATTCTCTTTCCGTTTAGCTTAGAATTTGGTGAGTGCATCACAAACCTAACAGACTAAGTTTCGGGTTGAATAATCCAATTCGGGTTCTATAATCCAATGAAAATATTTCTGGCCGAATCCATCTGACACGAGTCAATTTCTCAAAACATTTTATGATTTTCCATGATTTTCTTTCAATCTTTTTTTCAGAGCGGGAATGGGTAACCGGAGATGGAAGCAGGGTAATATTTGGACCGTAATGCAAGCCTCGTTAATTTGCCGTCATGTGAAGCGAGAGAAGTCGAAAGGATCCGACAACAGCACGACCACACATGCGTTCAAAAGTTGGGAGGAGGTTGATATCATTTCCGCGCCAGGGAAACTCCTTTCGTCCCGCCGGATTGGAACGTGGAATCGCGTTTTATTCGGGGCTTCCAGTGGGTGGTGTAGGCGTCAAGGGGGAGGGTGGTGGAGTAGGGCAACACCCTTGGATTGATGGATTCTCCACCATCGGGAGGAACACATTCCCCTCCCGCGTTGGCCCGCTCGGTGATGTATAGGCGCCCTTACATATCCTGCATTATTCAAAAATGTATTTTACCGCCTCTAATGGTCGCCTTTCGCGGGGACCCGACGAGGGTTTTGGACATGAAAAATCACCCCCTGTCCCATTAAGGGGCTGGAGTTGGCGCGGCAGCGGTGGTTCCCGCGTCCGGAGCAGCTCGTGGCGCTCCCACCCTAAGAACGCGGTCGGATTTGGAACTGCGAATGAGGACGATTCCCTCTCTTCTCGAGGACGGCGCCGTTGTCGCTTTCCTTGCGGATCGTGCAAGCATGTTCCATCCTCGCCTTTCTTTTCTTCTCCAGCACATCTTGCCATCCAATCCTCCCTTCCTTACTTCCAGTCGTTCCGACGGCGTCGTTAGTGATTCAACGCGGGGGTACCAGATTATTGGGGATGATCCGGGCTGGATCACGTTCTGAATTCGAGTATCGGAGCGAATATTACGTATGTTGTGTTGTCGGACGAGCTCCTAAAGGTTCCTCGGGGAGTTGTGAAGAGGATCCTCGATAAGGGCAGCGAAGTGCGTGCCTCTCCAAAGGCGATGGTACTACAGCTGCTTCGACTTTCTAGCTGCAAATACAAATTTTGTTAGAAAGAGGTAACTTTTGCTGGGTTCCTTAAAGAAAGCAGCTTTTTTATCTAAGAACTAATCTCTTGCTCCAGATTGTGGAAGCAGATTTTTTGAAATTGTTCACTTGAAAGTATTCAAGTATCCCTTTGGAGAAATTTGTTTCCTTGGTTCTTCAAATTGAGACACAATAAATGCTTCTTCAATACTGCCATTTCCTCATGAAATAGCGGAAACTGAAATAATGAGCGATAGAATTATATCATAAATATTGTGACGAAGATTTTACTTCGGGAAGTGGATAAAGTTGACACCTTCTAATACGATGCAAAATTTAAGGGAATGGGCCTGTATACTTTTTAGTGCTTTGTCAAGGCTTCGAGACAGATGATGTTCAAGATAATATAAATGTGGGCAACAATTTTTCCTGCTTGAAGATTGACGAAAATTAATTTATTTGGGTGTCTTTTACATGATTATCTTCTTTTGTGAAAACGCAATTCTCTCTTCTGTGGCCTTGAGGCTGCCTCACATTTAAAAGATATTCAGACCGGGATGAAGGATACAAAGGTGAGAATTTCAGCGTCAACATTACACTGCCCTTAAAGTACGACGCCAAGTGGGCCACGGCTTAAGGTACAATCCAGAGGTCGGAGTACTGAACTCAAGTGCTCTCCACTGGATATTTAAGTGGGGGCATTATCTAGGGTCTCTAGTCCCCGTACTCAAAAACGATTCATTACGGGAGGAAACGTACAAGGATGGCAATAAAGAATGGAGAAACTCTGAATTTAATTTATCTCGCCGAATAATTAACTAGCACCGCTTTTCACATATTACCCAGCAGAAACTTATCTCCTTGAATCCTTCACAAAGTGAAACAATAAGAGTATTCGCTCACGTTGGCTTCCATCACACCACTTGCACTCAGCTTTGGCGCAATATTTCTTGTAATGCATTATGAATTATAGCAATACGATGGATCTCACACAATAAGTAGCGAAAATGTGAATTTATAGAGAAGAAACCAACCAGCAGTAACCTACTAAGTAGCTAAGCTACTTTCACTGCTATCTCCAACTAATTGTTTCTCAATTGTGTGCATCCGGGTACGAAACATCATAACGGAATTAAAATACCATAGTTCAAACGGTTGAAACTGGTAGGGTCATTAAAAGTTGTGTGTGGAAAATTACAAAGTTTGTTCTTATTATGGAAGAATTCCACAAAGTTAATTCCGAGGTTGTTTCTATGATTCAACTATCATGTTATAAAATATAAGGTACAGAAATACTTTTTCAAACAAACATTAAACTAGCCCAGATAACACAAAAATTTCATCCTATTTACTGAGTATTCGCTATCGCTTGCAAGCTGTGAGACAATAGCAGCGCCACATGAGCTCTGTTGAGCCGATGTGCAAACAACATTTGTTTACATTTTGCTGGCTCAGTATGCTGTAACGATATATTGCTATATTGTCACCGGCCTGGTTCAACGGCGGCATTCCCTTTCTTTCCATCGAAGTCGCAAATTAGGCTGACCTCTCTCCGGAACAACGAGCGGCTGGCCTTAAAGAGGTGAGCCGGGGGTCGCTTTGTCTGAGCACGGCAACCCACCCTCCGCCCTCTTCTTCTTCGTTTCGGAAAAGCGAGGAGGCGCTCTCCCTCCCTCGGAGATGAGTCGGACGACCCGGGCGGCGCGTGGAAATTGGAGCCGAGCGACAGGGTCAAGCTCATCTGCCGCGGGTCATGAAGTACCGGGAACTGGAGGTTGCTCTCCGACGCAACATTACCATCCCCTCCCCTTCGTCCCTTCACTTTGCGAGGACGTTGTGAAGTCGCCCTATGACAAGCAACGAGCGTCAAAGACACGAGGTCCCTGATTTCAGTCACAAAAGGCAGTGCAATGGAAATCACTGCCAGAGAAATGTAGCCGCCCCTTCACTGCGTGGATTTTAGATTAGATTTCTACGCTCAAGGGTACACAGTACTGAGTCTCAATATTATTTATGCAGACCTTACTATTCCTATATCACAAACTTACCTATTACTTTGAAAAAGTCCATACGATATTTGGTAATAGTCGTTTTCCTAATCATTGCCAAGCCATTATTTTGATTTCTCTTGCAAACGCAATGAAAGAGGGTCAATAATCTCCTCCCTACCATGGCGTCTTAAGGAATTGTTGTGGAATGGAGTCACTTTATAAAGACCAAATTTAATACTCCTAGAAGTGGTCTTATAGCGAGTAATGGTGCGAGATAATATTGTGGTTTTCGGAGGAGGCAACTGAAGGCTAATGTTATTTTCGGCATTCAGGATAGGTGAATAATTAGATGTGGGTAGGATTTTTCGAGGGATGGAGGAAGGGTGGAGTTAAACCCGGCATCATCATTTGCGTTCTCTTAACGAAAGGTGCCAAGGGGTCCATGGCCTAACGTTCCATTTGTTAGCAGGAGTACTAATCTCAAAATGCACTCGACACAGAACCCAAATAGGGACTGTTATGCTAACAAAATATCTATTTGCTTATATAATATTCCGCTGGAAAGAGAACTGAAATGCAATAAGATTACACAACTGTCTGCGGTGGAATTATGTATCAGGAAATACGGGATAAATAAAAACTAACATTGTTCCGTTTACATTTGATGAAAAAGATTGGTATAAGACCGGTACTACGCGAAAGGAAAATACTGCCACCATGAAAGGAATTGAATTTGGCGGTGAATGGAAAAGGCTTGGCGGTGAATGAAAAAGAATGTAGAAGTGTTAAGTTGGTGGATGAGGAATTGAAGCTATGAGTAGAAATACGGAGGCAGTATCAATGGATGAAAGAAGTGGGTAGTAGACTCTTGAAAACTACAGTTTCAATAAAATTATGACCACGAAAGGGAGGAGGAGTTTCTGATCAGCATTAGAAGTGGTGCACGTGATGAAGAGTTTAAGAGGAGTACAGCATAAGGCATTTATAATGTACGGTGGCATAAAGGCTACGGGGTTAGGTATGGTTATAACAGACAAAAGCTATTCTAGGACTTCCCTTTGCGGGACAAGCACTAATGATGATATTTTGTCTTCGCACTCTGTGCTTTGGAAAGCCAATTTCTGCTCAAGAAATGTGAACTCATCGCAGCCTCGTGGTTCTATCGGAGATGTCCGTCTTTAATCTAAAACTTCCAGGTGTAAACTTTTCATCTTACTTCTAAGTCGTCCATTTTTCGTCCTCGACGCTTTCCCGTCTTTCGTTAAGCATTAAAAGTGTCGCTAATTGCCTTTTTCGTTCGAGTCCGCAATGATTAATGCTTTCCCCCTTGGGGATGTGGATAATTAAAATCTCCAACCCATCCCCTTCCCCGCCCTGCGAGTTGCTTCCGAAGGGCTGCTCGTCCAACGCCCATTCCCCACTTCCGCTACCACGCCCAACCAACCCTAATCCCTCCCCCTCGCTAGTTACCCATCCACCCCTATGAGGTAGTCACTGCTACAGACAGCAGGCTACTCCAGATGGCGTGGTCTTTTCCCTGCTTTAAAATAAATTTACCCATTGTCTATTTTTTTCGACGTTATAAATCATCTCCATAATGACGAAGCATTTCCTGGGAATTAATTTCTCTCCTCACTCCCGGTTGTGCTTAATTTAGTATTCACGCAAAAATATGAAGTCTCAAATTCAATATATCGCCCTCTGGTGTCGTGGTTAATGATTAGTTTGAACTTACTGCCGCTACCAACGCTTTTGTAAGTCTGCATCTGTACATTCATACGAGTACCCTTAGTCGACGGTGGCAACGAGGTTGGCAATATGTCGACCTGGGTCCTTATTCTCGTTCTGAAACTCTAGTGGTATCCAAGGGATAACATAGGTTTTTCGGGACTCGCGTTAACTTTTTGTAAACATTCTAATGAGGAAATCAATGAAACGCAACCTCGGTTTCGTTGCTGGGGAGATAACCGAGGTTGCGTTTCAAACGAGAATACGGGCCCTGGTGCCCCAAGGGTTGCCAGTTCGATTCCTACTTCTGGAATGGCTGTTATCTTCGTGTTAGGATGGTATACTTAGGTTTCACGGCGTAACATAAGCTTAGCCGTTGGAGGATCTAAAAACCGATGTGTACTACTATGATTTCTCGCATCATCATCATTAGTTATCACTCCTCAGATGGGTTTGACGCAGCTCTCCACAGAATTCTTCTATCGGCTAATCTCTTCATATTTACGTATTTCTTATCTTTCACATTTTTAATCACTTGTTCCATATATCTTACTGGAGCTCATCCATTGGCATTGTTCCCGTTCATGATCGCCCTGTTATCCTCTACATTCTAGCCGGTTGGTATAGTAGCCTCCCACCCTGGGGACCCGGGTTCAATCCCAGAAGTGACAGATATTTTTCATCGGTGCACCTGTGTAATTAAGTACAACGTGAAAGGCACTTCTAGTTCACTATTTCGTCCGTCGCATGAGTCGTTAACCTATGGACCCCTTGGCGCCTTTCATTAAGAGTAGGTTATTGCCCACGCCGGTTTCTCTCCTCACACCCTCCATTCTGCGAAAAATCACCTCCTCTACTCATCGACCTAACTGTCCTGAATGTCGCAAATGATCTCATATGTCTGTCGTCTTCTCCAAATTGCTGCTACTACGAGTGCTCTGCTAGGCACCAAAAGTATAAGTGGAGTGCAGTCATTCAAATTAAACATGCATCGTCGTCAAGGAGGTAATCCTTTTGTTAGTCATTCTATAACCTGCCTGGCCAACTGCTCAACTAAATGTATGTAGAAAACTGAATAGCCTCGCAATCAGCACAGCTTATTCAAATTATCCATGTTATTATATGTGCCCACTCCGAATACAAATATTTTTTTATTTTATGCCAAACATACTTGAAAATTCCTTTAACAATTTAATTTTGCTTTTGACATTGAGTCCAGGTCTTGAAAGCTAGTAAGTGGAAGCATCTACAACTATCTCTTGGTTGTCCTAAAAAATTACATTCCCGATAACTTCGATCATGTGTTATTTTTTCTATTGAACGTCTCGAAAAAAATATGCCTTCAAGCTCCTTTATCTATATATAGCCATCATGTTTCTGAAGTGTCTATTGTATGTTTTTAGGAAAATAGTCCGCCTTAAATTGGTGCTGGAGATTTAATCTGTACTTATGGCTACAATTTGATAGCGAATCCTAATCGTATTTCTACTTATTTGAATACTACTTAATTTTATTACAAACCCAGCTCCCTTTGGTAGTAAATTTGGTGCTCGGGAAGTATTTTTAGGTAAATATTTATTGAGCGAATGAAAGCAGAAAAAGTAAAGAATTTCAATTTTTTTGCCACGTGTGACACATCTGTGGGTTCTGAAGCATTTCGGATGAGACCGGGGGTAGTGGGAGCTCGTGAATTTGGATTAAAACTTCATTCGTTCCAACAAAGCTCTCTGTCTCTCTTTCCTAGGAAAGGTACTTGTCCCGACGTACGTAGCGGAGGTGGTGGCGAGTTACACTGAATCGCAATGTAGGTCACTTCACCTAAATCTAAATTTGCGTTATACCTGGAATGCTACCGCAAGGGTGTTTGGTAGAAGGTGAATTTCAAACCAGCATGAATTAGCTAAAAGTAAACAACCATATTGCTTGGCGACTGAGCTACCAACTTCATTGCTGAGCCACATCATCAGTAAAAAGAAGAAGTTTACTCCTTTGCACCGTACTTATATCATTAATTATCAAATAGTTAAAAAAAATAGAAGTAGTCCTATTGCGATTTCATAGAGATCTTGAGGCTTGGGCTGTTTCGGTCATAATAGCATCTATGGTAATCGTTTTTCCGTGCCTTAATGCCATTGCCGGCCATCCAGTAATATGGCGAGGTTTAGAATAGCTTTTGCTGAGTATTCGTAAAAACTATCGTAGATACGGAGCGAAGACGCCACAGTACTGCATTTTTTTCGGTACATTATGTTTTTGTAGCAGTATTCCTATTACGGCTTCGAACATGGAATCAAAGTGAAAGGTCTTAGTTGCTCTATTGGGTGCTCTATTGTCATTGTTCGGAAAGCCAGCGACGGCTACTAATGTCAGAATTTCAATTCTGTTTGGTAATAGAGATGTACAGTAGAGGCGTAAGCAACTTTTCTTCCACCTTATACCGAAGTTTTCATTTCATTCACCTCAAATCTCTGTCAGTTACCGTTCGCCTCAGCAATACCTCATAATTATAGGCATAGTCTCTCACTATGGGAGGACAGCAAAGGTTATCTTTTTGATTGACCGTGAAAGTTCTTGTTCTATTTAGCGCTTAACAATTAGATGGGTAAGTTTTGCGAACATTAATAGTGCAATAGTGAGAGCTTTTAATGTACCACGAGAGGAGAAATTTCTCTGGATATTTCGTCTGCCCTCGATGCCACCGTTGAGTTTCACAGTTTGTTTGGTGCGCACATTTGCTCAGCATCATGCGCACTGATGCATTTTGCTCTGTTTGCGAGGAGTCATTCTTCCTTCGGCAGCTTAGCACTTCGGTCTCGTTGAGGTTTAGAATGAGCCGTGCTAGGAGTGCTTTATGTTTATCCTGCAGATATGCATGAAGCGCGAGTTAGGAATCCACACGGAATAACAAGTCACAGTTGTATTGCAACAATTGTCATTGTGTGACTTACGACTTACCACTTTGGAGATCTACACTCATGACAATTCATCTAACTGTGAAGTGGTGGTGTAGAACAAATCTTGGCCTAGTGGATGGGAATGAAGGTAGAAAATGACTCCAGAGATGAAGCGTGGATAAAGTGTTTAACAATGCTTTCAACCAGAAAGAGAAATATTTTGGATTGAATGGGAAAGTGTATCTCTATGAGTACACGGCATTGTTATCGGCCCTTAAGTGTAATATTGCATAATTTAGCCACGCCTTGCGTACAGCGTCTCCTTCGGACTTCGTTGTGAAAATATCAGCTTTAGCTTTTAACATTTACTATGTCTTCCTGACTCAATACAGATCATGCCCTGGAAATCTATCACGAAACTTCAAAATACACGCCCACGTTTTCGTAATTTTTTTGGCTTGTCAAATAGAAAATTTTATTTCTATACTATTAATTTTTCCATGGGCTTCAGTCTTATAATCTTAATTGGTAGAGTGGGTTGTTGAGAAAATTATCATGAGCATATCGCTTTTAGATAAGCAGATAAGCAACATTTTATTGATAAATATAGTGACAGGAAAAAAATGAATAGATGATCCCATTTGTGGTTTAGTTTCTTCAAAGGATGTAGATCATTTCTGTGGGATGATCTGTTTTACATTCCCATTCTCACCATCCAGCATAGCTCGTGTTTACTCAAACCAGCAAAACTCCCTATACCGTCTACACCCAAGCTGCATGGGCACAACAGGTGTGGTGTAATACATAAACAGTACCTTATCTAATTCCGTCCGTGGGTCTAATCCACTTCCATTTGCATGGCATTGATTTAATTTCTCAGCTCTACCAACGTGGAAATTTTCATCTCATGAAGTATTTAAACCACGGGATATTCTCTTCAGCCAAATACCAAAAATAAATTCTACTGATATCGCTCTATTATGTAGTCATATCTCTTCGATATTCAATATTTACAGTGGCCAAACCTTTATCTAGTTTTTGTTAAGTAAAGGTCTTGAATGGATCCAAGGTACAAGTAATCCTCAAGCTTTTGCTATCGTCTCAATTTTAGCGAAACCGACCAAAAGTCACTGACAGCAGAAGTAGGAAGATTTAAATGCTGTGGACGGATAAATGCTACCTACTAAAAATTGTTTTTATTGTGATTAAGAATATTTTTATTCCATAGAATATCACTGATGATGCATAAATATCATGGAACGAAAGGTGAAACAACAGTGGCACGAATAGTACGAATTCCGGTTATCAGTACGCATTGGAAATATGCTATAGTGCGCAAAGTACGAGAACTGTTGGCCATTACCTTAATTTGATTAAAATCATTAATTTTATGAATTCAACAATAATTTTGTGAAATATGGTATGATTTCAGCAAAATCTTTTTTTTAATTCCTTTTTGGATGCCTAACCGCTTTATCTAGTCGGTTTTCCAGTCCCATCGGATAGCTGCGTTTCATACTTCAATTACGCAAAAACCTTTATCCAAAAACTACTACTATAATTATGAATATTAAATCGATTTTATCATTTTCATGACTGCGTCATTTTAAAAGTATTTCATTACTTCGATTAACTTTTATTATCACACGAGCCAATTTTTTTATTTAATAAATGAATACCCTCTGGCATTAATCCGTGGAAACCAATTAGCAATGAATAGTGAAAAAAGCTCATATTACCAAAACTTTAATACAGACTCGGATTTCCATCCCTCTATAGAAAACTTAATGAGCGACGGGCAGTCCAAAGCTGTGTTATATTATTCTACATCAAATCCTTTTATATAAGGCCGAAAACAAAAATGGCTGTTTGGCCGTAATATTTTGGGTAATTACTCGTATTTCCATGAGTTTGTTATAGCTATGAGTGTAAAAAAACTGTATGTGCAAGAGCTTTTGAAAAATATTGGCGGTAAGAAGGTATATAAATGTATAATATATATGTACTCAATTCTCATTTCCAAACGTTTTCTTTCCTAAAGTACGATATTTCTTTCATTTAATCACCATACTTTTATCCCTAATTATACCACTCTTCTGTCGCTCGCGTACACAGCATGCTGCATTAAATTAGGGCCTTTATAATGCCATTGAATCTCGTTATTTAATTCAGCCACCTCCGCTCTGCCTCTTCCTAATTTCCGCCATAAACTTCTTCTCAATTTATGCCATGCTTTTCACTGCAATAATCTTCCACCTTTCTGCCCATCGTTTCGCGTGGGTTTGAAGAAGGGGTAGGATTAGATAGTATCTCGAATGCCTTGATTCCATTCTCGTCACCTCTCAATTAAGCCGATCTCGAATCCATTCAGCCTCTCTCCGCACGCCAAGGTCTTTGAGAACCTTTTCTTTACACTCTATCTCAGCGTTCACGATCGAATTTTTTTTTGAGAGAGCATATCTGTTTATTTGAAGCAATCCTACTCCAAACGTAATCATCTCTAACGTTACATTCGTAAAAAGAGGCTCTATGTAAGTACCAATTCTATTCTATATCTTTTTCAGAAGTCATCATAATTTTGTTACCATGTTCGCCATTTTTTTTCATCATTTTAGATTTATTGTGGTTAGTCACCAAAGTCTTGCAGGAATCGCAAACAAGGAAGCAACCTTATAGGAATCGAAATCCTTTGGTTCACTGTACCCTTTATCTTCTTGTTATCATATCATATTTATAACCACCTTGTCACTTTGTCTTTGCTATTCCCTCTATGAATATTTTAAAAAAAGGAATACAGATAAGAATTTAAATGAGTCATTTCCATATGAATAAAAAGGTTTGATTATGTTGCATATTGATCACGAGGCCTAAAGCTTTTCCCTCATATTATTTATTTCTTCAATAGTAATGATTTATTTCCTTAACAAAAATTAAAGATAACTCCTTTTGTCATTATGTCCTGTGGCATGGAAATAAGTTTTTAAATAAGCTTGTGGAGGTTATTTTGTGCACCATTCCCAATTTTCAGCAGGGTTTTACATATAATTTTTACATCCTTTACTGTGCGTTTTCATTCAAATTCATGTCATTATTAAACTTCTAATTCTTTGATCTCCCAATTTATCCTACAAAAGCTCTCTGGTAATGAAGTTGTGTGTCACCATGCATAAATGAGTATATGCATCTTCTTTTTCTCCATCATTGAAAATACGGTGGCTGCATCAAGATATATCAAAGAGCAGCAGTGGGGGAAATTCCTCCCATATCTGCATTTCATCACGTGTATGGCTAAATGTCCGTCACTTGTTACGACTTACTATGACACTAGGTATATGTGGCGTAAATCCACTACAATTAGCAACAAATAAAAACCAGATCTTCAAACTTCATTATATTCTTAAACAACGTATCACAATATTCAAATCACAAACATAAATGAGGCGGAGGCCGAAGGACCACCATTTACGGAGTATGAAGCATGTAGACGAGGTGAACTGCGAAGGCGTGGTGTAGCGGCGAAGGCGTGGTGCGTAGCATGCAGGCGAGCTGAGTGAGATGAGCAGAAGAGGCCAAGGCTCAGCTCAGGAGAGGTCCGCCGCGTACCCAGGTTCACACGAGAGAGAGAGGCTCGTAACGACGACAAAATAATGCCCTTGAAGGCAGAGGAGGGGAAGAATACCCAGATCCACCGCCGACAACGTACATAACAAAAAAAAACAAAACAATAGAGAAATTACTTAAGGCGTCCAAACTAAACAGTATATTTCACTCAAATTTCTTTGATTGTCTTTGCAGTTAATTAGTAGGTTTCTTTAAGGACGCAGCCGAAACATTGACAACTATGAAATTGTTCCACTGATTTCAATTCCTCTCTATGCAACCTCTTCGCTCTTCAAATTCATTTCCATCTTCCATGAACTGCATTAACTCCCATTGATTTGCATTACTTATTTTTTCTGTGCGATTGAACAATATTCCTTCTTCATTGGTAGTCTTCCTCATTGTGATGATATTAACTCCCTGCTTAACGTGTGTTTTCCTTTAGGCAATACTAACTTGTCATCCAATATTTCATTTGGGTAATTGCTATTCCAAATCACATTGGAAGCAAAAATAAACAGCTATTTTAAACCTGCTCAATTCACGGAGTCGGGGTGTGGGCTATAACAGCATAGACTGGAACCTACGGAGAATTCTGTTTGACAATTATTGAGTGGAATGTACATACCTTCTTACATTCGGGAAACGCGAACTTGGAATCGATTCTGCGGAGGAATCTGTGCCTAGAAAGGAAAGTAGGTCGCACGGTTGTTGTAGTTCATTTCCTCTCTGGCGAATACTCGATTAACATAGTTCTATTTGATTGTAGAACTTCTGAAAGGAGAATAAGAGTTTAAACTTCCATCTTCGCCAATTCTGCAGCTTGATTTAATTAAGCATTCTTTGCTTTGAGTTCATCTTGTGTGACCAATCTTTTCCATTTAATTGGCACTAAGCGTGTAGTTTCCCCATCATGGTGGAATAAAAAAATACGAACTCACAAGAAAAATTGATTAAAAGACTCAATTTCCATTCTTAGTTGCTATGTCAGTTTAGCTAATATGGCACCGTCTAACCTAAACTTAAACCAAAAGGTGGGCATCCATGCCCCAGTTTGGATTCGAACTCGAGACATATTGTTAGCCAGTCCGCTACCCTGATCCACCGGGGTATTAGATGCACGTACAATGGGAAACATTAATGTGTGCTTCTGAGAAAATGTATTTACCTATTATAGCGAGTTTTATGCAACTTTGGGCAGTCTTGCGCATCTTCTTTTTGACGCCTTATTGCCATTCATAGCCTCGGTTCCCGTTTGGCTGTTTCACATGTCTTGGGTGACTTGCTCAATCCAGTCGACCACTTTTTCTCCTCCCAGTACGTAGCCCGTTGAGTAACTTTTTAAGCTTTGGTTCTCCATTTATTTTACATGTTTATCCTATGGTAATTGTCTTTTCTATGTGTCTTCAGTGGTTTTAATTTAATCTGCATCTGTTTTGAATCATAATCCTTTCTAATCCTGGTGTTCTTCAGCGTATAAGAAAATTAAACTTTATTTAGTGAGATAATCACCTACGTTTTTTAATGAACAATGTGAGTAAAGGGGTTGGGAATTAGTGAGGTCGAATTTTCGACAAGGAAATAAAGTTGGCGTCTGTTTTAGTTGGAAGTTAGCTGCCAGCATAGTCCATTGAAGACGCTGGAAGGGAGAAAGAGGGGTGGGAGAGGCCCATTCAGGCAATCTGTATGCCGTTGATGTGCGGAGCGCTAACTTAATTTAGCGGTCGACGCAGAAGTTTGGTGGATGATTGCCCTTGCCCGACGAAAGAGGTTTTGCCGGCTCCAGTGGCATGAGATTCGCGTTTCGCAGCTTTCACGTTAAGGGAGACTTGCTATTCATTCGGCTACATCACGACGCCCAAGATCATTATCCTTCTCATCTTCAAACTTTCGATGTGGTACTTGATCTCTTAGTTTTTGGGTGGTCATCGATTTTCAATGTGTATCCCATAAACAACTTCCCGCATTGTTTTTTTTTCGGAGTGCAATACACTCACGCCAGGATTTTCGCGCAAGGCATTCGCTTAATGGTGTTTGCTGTGGGCGTGACTGTTAGTCAGGGGCGTACCTTCGCTTCTCTCCCTCTGCCTCTAGGGGCAATGGAATGGCTGAAGAAATTATTTTGCCTTGGAAGCCGTCGGTACACAGGAGGTGGCGCCACGACACGATTCCCCGATCCGGCGAAGGCAAACATTGATCCAGGGAGTCTTCCTGTTATCAGCACTTATCCGCGACTGCATTTTAATATTAGGGCCGGAATCACCTTCAGTTTCAAGCTCCTTTTCTTGCATGACATGATTAAATTGGCTCCCCGGGAATCCGCAGATATTACTTAATTCGCTTATTTTTTTCCATAATTTGTGCAATGACACGAGCTTACGCTTTTTCAAGTTAATCGTACTTCATCATCGTCATCAACAAAAGTCTACAATACTGACGTTGGTTAGAGTCGTGGGAATTAAATTGATGTGGGTTTTAAGGTATTAGCATCCCAACTCTTAGCAGTGATAAATTTTTTATCGTTATATTGATCCCTAAACGAGTTTCATGTGGAGAGTAGTTCAAGTTCAGTACTCCATCCGTATGACTTGCCGGATGGGATGTTAATTGATGGACCCCTTGGCGCTTTCTTTTAAGGGTAGGCTAGTGCCGACGCAAGGTTTCTCTCCACCCTACCTCAATCCCCTGAATTACATCTATCTACATCTACCCAATTATCGTAAACCCATATCCTATACTGTGCGCATCACCTCAGTTGTGGGGGACTTCCCAATATAACTGCAACATTAGTTTATCGTGGCTCTGCACTTGATTCTCCTATCTGCTTCTCCTCTTTATCTTATCTTTATATATACATATTTTATCCATACACAATATTTATCTTTCAAATTAATCATATTTATGCAACAAAAATTGACACAGACATCTTTTTCCTCTTTTTCCATCACAAAGTAAATTCAGCAAACGGTTAATTATAGGGAAGGTTAAATGAAACCTTCCTCGCTTAAGACGTATGGGGCATTTTTTTCATTGTCTTTTCCCGAGCCGTTGAAAAAAGATACTTAACCACAGTCAATAATTTACCTTTACCGATAGCGAGCTTACAAATAATTTCCCTGCATTACATTTCATTTACTTAATTTCCATAATGCCATAATTTCACGGTAGCACATATTTTTACTGTAACACCCATGTGTTTTCTTGCAGAGTATCAAGCAGTCATAGAAAAAGATTATCATTTTCCATTATACTGAAATCACATCTTAGCATCAGCCGCGGCAATTAGATTGGCTAAGTGCCGCCCTTGTAACCCAAATTTCGTGGGTTTGAGTACTTATCAATATCATAATGTGTCCCTAAGGTTGCCCATAACACTCGCGAGACTTCAATGAGTTGTGCTGGAATCTAAATTCCAGTAAAAATAGTGGTTTATTTCTATCCTTTGCATAAAGTGCGCCCAATTTTTCTTCTCTTTTTCATTGTCGCCCCACTCGCCAACACTAAATATCTTACAAAAACACACAGTTACATTTCTTTCAAATTTATAGTCATGTTTCTTGACACACGCGGATTAATTACCCCAGCAGCTACGGCAGGTAATGCAACAGCTGGTAACCTATGAGTCGCAGATCCGAATCCCTGCTGGTGGATGGATATTGTGTGCGTTATAGGATTGAGCTAAGCTAAGTAAATAGAGTAGTAGTTACGATATGACCGTTGTGGTTAAGAAGATCTAATACAGCTACGGCTATTCCTATTTTATCCTCGTGCATCATAACCCTATTTATATTCAGTATTGAATGAATCATTTCCTTAGTTAACTCATTATGTAGTAAGTGTTGCATCCAGGGAAGCCGTCTAATCGTCGATGAGCCAAACATGAAGAAGATTGTAAAAAAAAAGTCCAGGAGAAATGTTTCATAAAAGAATCATATACTTAAATTCAAACAGCTTTGAAAATACAAGCGTGGAAGTAAGAAGGTTATTCATCCGAAATAAATATATATATTTACCACGCTTATTTATTACATTTAGGCATGAGCAATAACAACAATAGAGAAGTTAATGCTGGACGCAATTGCAAAATGTTGTTGCACAAGGATGATGAAGGGGAAAAGGATCGACCGAAATACAAATGAAGAAGTCCTAGGAAAAGTGCAAGAAAAGGAAATATGCTAAACATTTTAGAAGAAGACCGTAAAAATGAAACGACGACATCAAAGACATGAAGACTTGATAAAGACAATCTTTGAGGGACAAGTCAATGAGATGAATAGCAAATGAAGGCCTGACATGAGATATATAGAGCTGGTAGTAAAGGACGTGAAGAATGGTATGAATATGAGGAGGTTAGCTGGTAGAAGAATCAAGTGAAGGCCTGCGTCAAATACAATATCAGGAAATTCTACCGATGGCGATGACTCATTATGCATATAAAGGTGATTGATATTTAGATTTTAGCATCAATAACCGTGTTTTATGTGTTCACATGCCTTTCCTACAACTCTATACAATCTGCAAGCTTATGCTTCGAACCGTCCAATCACAGTGATGTAACATGTTTAATTCTCAGCCTCAAGATAATCATTTATTTGCAGGATGCACCTGTAAATAAATGATTAGCTCTCAGGAAAGAATATAATATTATTAAGTTAAGAATTTGTTTAAATGATTTTAGTTATTTCCAACCAAATTATACTTCTCTATATTCTATGCTATATTCTTTTATTGTTTAGAGGAAAAAACATTTTAATCATTCCGTGAGGCACTCTAATGTCTTGTGTTCCTGTCTTGGGTTAAAGATGTTCTAATGGCTAAAGACATAACACGCCTAAGTTTTAAGATATTAATCCTGAGGCAAAAAATACCCATGCCTGAGACGGATTCAACCCTCAATCTTGGAGTGTGCCAAGCTAGTACGTTACTAGTCTGTTTACCGGCCTGCCCTTGTCCCTTGCGGTACCCAGGCGTCACCTTTATCTCCACTGCTGATGACTCTTCAGGTCAGGTCAATAGTGTGAAGCAGAGGATGGCAAATTACCAAACATATGCATGCACCTGTTCTAATAGATTAATATTAATTAATAATGGATAACTGCCAGTCATGTATGCAGGATGCACCTGCAAATAAATAATTAGCTCTCAGGAAAGAATATACTATTATTAAGTTAAGAATTTGTTTAAATGATTTTAGTTATTTCCAAGCTGAGCATGCAAGCATGCTATTGATATGGTATTTGTAGAGGTTAATATTTTTTCAATTAACTGCCGACTTCTCTGTATTCTATGCTATATTCTTTTATTTTTTAGAGAAAAAAAACACTCTAATATCTTGTGGTCCTGATTGAATCAAGTGTGTTGCGTGGGTGTCCTTAATGTAATACTACCACCATTGCATCGGAAAGCAAGTTTGAATTTTATTAGGTGATTCAGTTTATATAGTGTAACAGACCATGATCCTCGTACAATTTCTCTAGTATGCCCCGGAAAATGCACAGCCATCATAAAAACTTTCCCAAGTTTAGTATATATTCTTTTTACATATACATATACAATCTTAATTCCACTTCCCACCGAAGACGTCTCAGAAACTTTCGTCTACCAGAAAAGACTCAATTCATCCCCAAACTTAATTCCTCCTCTCGCCCCCACCGCCTCCTTGAAATGAATTGCTCGGTGACTCAAGGAGACAACTCCGTAACGTTCGAGGCGGATACTAAATTAATAGGGCGGATGTTCGCTTAGCAAGCCCATCAATCGTTCAAACAATCGCTTTCCTTCTCCTCCGGCCCTCCCCACTCCGGTCTGGTGTAGGGACACAGAGATGGGCAATTCATTTAGGTGAGTAGGTTAGCGCGGGGAGGGGGTTGATCCACCCTCGTCTTCCCCTCTCGGCTGCGTGCCCTTGTGATTGGTGGGGCAATGTGCATTGAGGGAGAAGATGGCGCTCGTCAGATTTCCTCCAGAGGTCAGGTTGGTGTAATAGCTTGAATAGTATTTTTCCCATCCCGAGAGCCCGGTTTCAAATCCCAATAATAGTAGGTGTTTTTCTTTGGAAATCCATCTCTGTTTGAATGGTTTGTGGAGAGCATTGGTGTTCAGTAGCCCGCCCGTAGGATTGTACGTCTAGCCATGTCCACCTTGGGACCTTTCGTTGAGACCAGGCTGATGACAATCCCTAGTTTCTCTCCAACCTTCCTCCTTACCTTTCAGAACCAAGGACTTAGCCTTAAAGCCAAGGGTGGGCTTGAAACCTCAGGTGACTGGAATACCTCCGGCATAAAATTTCACACGACAGCAATTTGCGTATTAAATGCGTCAAGGTGTTTTGAATGTTCGCTAGTAGATTTCTGCGGGATTGGTATGGTGATAACAGAATATTTAGAATTATCCGTGTTAGTTGACCTTGAGTGGCAATATTTTCTCGGCTTAGTATGCGGAAAAACCTAAAATATTCTGAGACCTAAATTGCTAGGAAATTAAAAATACTATATACTCTGTTTTTGACCCTCCCAGAGGTTATATCGCAACTCATATACCCGTTGTAGGGAGAAGGTTGCTGAACACGCCTGACGAACCAGAGGTATTTGTTTTGAATCTCATACACGGAATAGACGAAGTATTTTTCTGAGGGTTATATTAGGTTAAACTGTGTGGTAAAGCCTCAACAGTTGGGGGGACGTCTTATGTCAACTTTTTACTACTAGACTTTAGATCTTGAGCGTTTTTTAATTTTGTAAATTCTTTGTGACTCCTCAGATTCTGATCCTGAACATACATTGTAATGCCTGAAAATAACTGATGTTGAATGTTGAAAGCAATCATCCCTTAAGTACCCTAAGTGTCCCAATCCAGAGAAGAAAGATTTTTTAAATCGCTAGGTAAATAGAAAATGAGGAGTTGGTGCTGTATATTTTTGTATCGTTGAAGCAAAATATTACGTTAGCGGTAGTAAGTAAAATCTATACTCTACGCCTTGTTAGCCCGTGTGGCAGTTGCAATGCAGAAGACGAGTAGTTAGGACAAGAATGCATTATAGGGTGCGGCTTATTTTTCGAAAATCGGAAAAGCTATAAGTTCCACCCGTCAAAACATTCATTTTGATGAGAAAACACATGCATGAAATTTTTGTTGAGCTGCGATATTGTTAACACGTGCCGCATGGGGTCTGAAATACCCCACTCAAAAAAAAAAAAAAAATGGAAATATCGCATCACAATAACTGCTTCTAGAGTAAATATATGATTTTACGACCCTGTAGGACTGAAATGTCATTAGTTTTTACCTATCATCAGCCGTTTAGGAGATGCAGGAGGGCGAATCGAGCTCGAAATGCTAATTAGGGGGCGCCGCCGGCGCGGACGAGTTTCTCCTGTCCGTAGACCCCCCCCTGTAAGCGGCCCACGACGACACCTCAACTGCTGCGTTGTCTCGTGGTAATAGCATAGTTCTGGAGCACTCATTCACTGGTTATGGCGAAGAGCATGATCTTTTAATAATTATTTCAATTTATTATTAACTCGGTCATAAAAATTTGCCAAATCTGTCATCTTCGTTTAAAAGAAATCTGTATAGCTTACAAAATTAAATAGGAAATCTGAAGGACAGTACACCAATAAAAAAGAAAAATACAAGGAGTTTCAGATACCAATACTTACATCTGGCACCCTTCTTCTATGCTCTTGAACAAAAAGTAACAATTCCTGGTATTTATTCTCGTCTTTGGTCAAAGTTCTGCAAAATCTTTCAACAATTTAACTCCTCTCTCGGCATGGCCATTACTAGCAATGACTTGACTACTCTCTCACCATGGAGGTAACTTGAATTCCTCGCCCAACTGCTGACTGGTAGATCAGAAAAATGCAGTTAAATTTCGAAATTTGAAAAAAAATTAGCCCTCCTGCATCTCCTAAACGGCTGAAGATAGGTAAAAACTAATGAAATTTGAGCCCTACATGATCATAAAATCATATATTTACTCTAGAAGCAGTTATTGTGATGCGATATTTCCATTTTTTGAGTGGGGTATTTCAGACCCCATGCGGCACGTGTTAACAATATCGCAGCTCAACAAAAATTTCACGCATGTGTTTTCTCTTCAAAATGAATATTTTGACGGGTGGAACTTTTAGCTTTTCCGATTTTCGAAAAATAAGACGCACCCTAATACATTGTTTGGCGTATGGAATGCATGGATGGGTTAGAAAAGGGGCTTGGCCTTTCGATACGCTTGAGTTAACAATTATTGTGGAGCAGGCAATATTGCTTATCGGTTGGTTGAATTTTGACTGAAGAGGTTGGTGCATAATCGGTAAAGTTAATGCGAGCGGCTAAAATATAATTGTCGAAAGAAATGATGTGAGGAAATAAAACGAATTTTAGGGCACTTACAAAGGCGTTTGGAGGCTCGTGGCCTTCACGGTATTCAAATCAGGAAAATGTCAGCATTCGAACGGTAAGAAAAAAAAAAGTTTTAGAGTTTGGTAGACAAGGGAAATCTCTTCAAGATGTTTGATGAATAAGCTTGCATAAAAATGTAACATTTTTGTACCAATACAGAGACTTTCATCTATAAATGAAACGAATTATGGAATTTATGGAATTATCGGCGGGGACTTTTTTTAAGAAATGATACTAGACTATCAGTATAAAGGAAGTGGGAAAAGAACTGCACAATATTACAGAGAGCGAGGCCTACGAGGCCGATAATGGAGTTTTGCTCCGAGTAAAACGTCAATAGTCTAAAAAAAATTAATTGACTCAACGGAGGACTGCGTCAGTGCGTTATTTTGTTTTCTTTTTGAATTATGTGAGGGAGGAAAGTGACGGTTGGAGGGAAAAATCGACAAAAGCAGAAATACGTTCGGTGGGGGAGTCGAAACTAGAAATTATGAGTCTGCAAGGATTGCCAGTTTTATGGATTTTTGGGGAGAAGGTAGGGGAGGGGTGTTCCGGGGATGAGAAGGGATAAACTTTCTTTGGAAAGGGAACTGAGATTTTCCCCGGGAAATGTGGCTTTAAGGAATGTTCTATTTCTTGTGAGAGGATACATTGAGTCAGAGGGTCTTGGTATGTGGCGTGGCTCAATGATGAGAAAGTCCTTTCTGTAGCTTGATTAGTGAAGAATGACGATGATCTTTATGAGTCTTAGCTACTATTAGTTTTTGATCCCAGAGTGTATTTTAGGTGAAAATGATGTAAATATTGGTGATATCGTCGGGTGAGTGGAGCTAGTGAAGAAATAATGGTTCATAATTTCTTCGAGGTAAAGATTGCTAATTTTCAAAATCTGGTTTGCTGGATATAGTTTAAGACTCAGTATTAAATTAGGATTGGGACAGTTTCAGAGAAACTTGAGGGTTTGTAACCTAACGACATCGCGTCTTTTAGATGCATAGGCATCAGAAAGTAAAATTTAAAGCACTTACTCTGGAGTTGAGGGAAATGTTAATACTCTAAATAGTTATCAATGGTTACTTGCAAAGGCTCAGAGTAAAAGAGGGCATATAAATAACACCCTTCATGATAGGCATACTTGAACTTTGACTTGGCTCCAGAGGAGCTTGGTATACTTTTGAGAAAGAATGATTTTTTGGAGTAGGAAAAAGACTGAAAATGGTAAGTGGTCACGTTTATCACAATATCAGAGCGAGGAGGAATAAAAAGTCAAGCAGAGAAACCATTTGTTTTTAGAACCCTGCTTTGAAATATACACAGCGCAATGAAGATAATTTGGAAATTTGGTTTTGCAACTTTTTTGCATGCATGGTGCAGGTAAATATTAATTATGGCTAAATATATTATTGGTGCGAATGTGAATTCATTTAGGAAAGTGCTTTAAATGGCTTGGTTTCATTATGCTGGAGGTTTTGACGGAAAGAGATTTGTGAATAAGAAGATATTTATGCTGTATTTCGAAGAAAGTAGGCAGAAGGAGTTCAGAAGTTTGCCATGAAGTGGAAGACCCAATGTCAGGCCATTTGGTGAGATGCCATTCATAATGCAAAAGGTTAGACATTGCATGTGGCAGGTGAAGGTGGAAATTTTTTCCGCGCAACGTTTTCTGCTCGAGAACCAACACTGACGTTGAAGGGGGTTGCCAAGATCAATCAAAGGAGAGAAAAAAAGAATATATGTATGACAAATGCATCGAAAACGTCCGAGTGTGTGTGAAGTTATAAATAGTAGTTTGCACTGCTTTTTTTCGAGTCTCTAAACTGAGCTGCAGCTGAAGTCTTTAAAAAAATGAAAAAAAGAGGAAATCAGTTACTCTGTAAAGGAGTTAAATTGAGCTGTTTTCGCTTTTTTTTCATGGGTGTTTTCAAGTCTGTTTCTGCACTAATAGGCGCTTCAGACCGGGAGGAAAGGTATAAGGATAGGGATGGAAGGGATGGGGGTTTTCGCTTTAAAAAAGGGAAAATTGTTTATGTCTAATTGATGAGATTCATTCTAAAATAAGAATTTTGGCCATTATATCCACTAAGCTAGCATAACTGTCTGGCCTGCCATCCGAGGGCTCGATTTAGAGTATACTGTGGCTTAGTTTTGAGTGAATATCTATCACTATTTGAATTTATTGTGGAGAGCACTTCAAGCCAGGTAATCTGACCTCCAGATGGAGGGCCAAACCATAGACCCCCAGAGTCCTCCAGATTGCCAATAATAGTTTATTATTGGCAATCCAGAAGACTCTGTAGACCCCGGGGCGTGTTTTTCCTAGAGCAGACCAATGCGGACTCCGGGTTTCTTTCACCAATCCAAATCTGTAAAATTCCTCTCACATCTCATTACCCACCTGTTTCTAATGGCCTTACAAATGTCCGTAGTTTTCGGTCATCTCCAGTGATATCAGCAGCAAGAACACATATTTAGTCGTTTAACATTCAGGTGAACCAGGTTCTGACAGGATTTGTAGCAAGATGATGCAATGGGTAGCGAGAGGTGACATATTGTGCATTCTTCTAATTGTGATTTTAATTTAGTTTTTATCTTATACTATTATGGTGTATTTTGTCTTGAGAATAGGAGAATTTTCATGTTTTTGCTTGATTTTGCATAGAAATTATACTGAAAAATTGCAGCGTAATTTTTTTGTGATATCAACTCATGTAGTCAATTCTGAATACCTTGATTTTTGCCTTTTGTGTATTTTATTCCTTTTTGTGAAGCAAAATGGTTTCTTTCATTTTGAGAGACAAGCGTGAATTCAGGAGAAATGAAACTCCAGCCTACAGGAACTGAAGGCAATAATAGTAGGAAATTGGTGATAATTTTCCTTCAGTGCCATCCCAAATAAAATCCTATCTCATTGAAAATGTTATTGTATGGAGCCAAGTTACTTCATCAGCCCAAGTGCTCTCTTCGTGTCACTTCCTGATTGAGAGGGAGTGAGAAACTGCCGGGTATTGAGAACCATGCTGAGTATTGAGCCATCACCAATGTAGAGGGACATGTGTTTGCTTTGAAATCGACCAGTTTACATCTCCCTGGCGTAGGTTATTCGGTGAAAGGCATCGGATTTCCCAGAAAAACTCTTTCGTTACGCCAGGCCAAGGTTTGTTTTTGCCCATTGATCTTCCGGACAGAATGCTTTCATTACGACCGAGTCCAACGAGTGGCGGCGTGCGGAAGCGGTCACGGAATTTCGGCCTTGCTTTTTGATCGTTGACCACTCCCAAGGTCATTTGTATCTGCATAGTATCCTCCAATCAACCTCGAGAATGAGTGGTATGGGGTGACACCATATCGAGTCATTGCTGTCCTCTATAAAAAAAATAGTTTTTTTAATTACTACCGGAATTGCTGAAAAACCATCTAAATTCACCTTAGAAACTAAAGATTCACTCGTGCAACACAGCTTCTAATTCCAATAGTATTCCATGATTCAAAACTGTGTATGAATGATTCGTTTAAAAATGTTTGTAGTTTAGTGTAAAAATCCATGGAGAAAATTTGAATAATTACTATCACACCTTTCACATTTAGTCCCGGTAGTATGACTTCTGGTTACATTTTTTCAGGTTTAAAAATAACTACATATGCATTTTCTGCTGCTATAATTCATTCCAACCAATTGTTTTTCTGATGTCTTTTTGTGGACAGAAGTTTAGATTACTGCAAATGAAACTCTTTGTGCACTTGAACTAAGAGCAGATTACAAAACTGGGTCTTAAAGCTCCATATAAAAATCCTAGTGCATAAGATTTGCATTCTCTATCCTTACTATTTACCTTCCTAACTTACTTTTTTAATATAATATTTTTTCTGATTTTTCTCAATGAAATGGTGAAATTCTGCCTCACTACAGTTATCTCCAAGGTATAATTTTAGCAGCACTCTAGAATATTGATCTATATCTCAACATCTTCTGAAAAGTATTAATCACAGCATTTCTGCTGAGGATTTACCCTGCGCTTTAACATACGGTCAAAAGTCCTTGTCATATGTCCTTCCCCTCAACTCCTCCTCCCTATACCCTATTCTTCCCAGAGGATATCCTGACCCGAAACCCGCAGTCTGTGTGAATTACAGTCGCCCCTTAATCCGGGAAAAAAATCCGAGCGGGGCACAGATTTCTAATTAGCGGATCGGCGCGTATTACACGCGGGTGAGTTTTCCACTCCCCCCTCCATTCCCTGCCCTCCTTCGCCCCGCCCCTGGGTTGCCTTTCGGAGGGGCGAGCCCTCGGATTTATTGCCCCGCGCTCGACATCGGCCGTCCGCCCCGCGACTCTGTCCTCTGCGTCCCCGATACATGCCGTGCTTTCTCATGACATTCCTTCCCCGGATTATCATCCATCCTGTTGGCCACCACTGCCACGGAGAGTGAGACATTTTGGTGACCACCTAAACCAACAGCGGGTGATATATTTAGAACTCCTACAGTGGAATTGCGAAGACCCTTTCGAGGAGAGGGTCTAGGCAATGTCGCGATAATTATTTTCAAGTTTACTTATCCATCCTGGGGACATCTATGAAAACCTTCAAATTAGCTGTCGTCTATTGGGTATATCTTTGCTATAATTTATTTCTATATATGGTTCTGTACACATTAATATTCCTAGGGAAAGTAAAGTGTTACAGTGGAGGTACATGGGGAAGTAAGAATTATATTGTAGATTTTATAATAGAAATTAGAATGCAGTAATTTTTTTGCAATGTGTATGCGTATTATCACTGCTGAAGAGTAAGCTCTAGAAAAAATTAGTCATGTTTTAATTTAATCATAGAACTGACTAACTATTTCAAATCCTTACATTAATTTGCATTCATAAGCAATTAAGTGCCAATTATAGCTAACTATTCATGTTTTTCTTTACTGCATGCTTATTTTTTTCCTCGGGGTGGTAACATTGTGACTCTTGGTTTCATGTCATATAAGTAAAGTATGAGCGTAGTAGTATTTTTGTATGCCTGAATGCTAGTAATGGTGTTCCCTCTGATACCATACACCATACTCTTCAATGTGGTCCTAGAGTGGGTGATGTGAAAAGTAGACATCAGCAACCCAGGTGGTACATTGTTCAATCATATATCACAAAACCTAGCTTGTACTGACGATGCCGATATGATATCCAGAAGACAGAAAAATCTCGAGGAAGGACTGATGAGATTAGAAATGGAAGCTGGTAAGGTGGGCTTCAAAGTGAACTCTTACGAGACTCATTACAAGCTCTCTTCCAGGAAAAGTAAACTAGTGAAAGATAAATTTATAGAACGTAATGGGAACAAATACGAAATATGTAATAAGTTCAAGTATTTGGGAGTGCTGGTGACAAAAGACAATGCACTAAATGAAGAAATAAAAGCCAGAATTGCAGCAGGCATTAGGGCTTTAAGAGCATTTCTGAAGGTTCTCAAGTCACGTAACCGTAGTCGAAACTTGAAAACAAAAGTCTATCGAACTGAGTAGACCTGTAGACCTGTTTAGACCCTAGTTTAAACCTGTAGACCGTAGATTAGACCTGTACGGCTCAGAAACATGGACCATGATCTCTGTAGAAGAAGAACTGCTTAAAAGATGGGAAAGGAAAGCTTTGAGAAGGATTTTTGGTGCAACTAATGAAAATGGACAGTGGAGAATTAGAAGGAATAGAGAGCTAGAGGAACTCTACAACCACTCAAACATAGTGACAGAAATAAAGAGTAACAGGATAAGGTGGTTAGGTCATGCAGAGAGAATGTTTGAGAGTAGAATGGTCAAAAAGATATACATGGGACATCCTAGTGGTGAAAGATTGATAGTAAGACCTCGGAAATGGTGGCTGGATAATGTGAAGGATGGGAGTGAAGAGATGGAGAATTAAAGCAAAGGTTCGCAGCGACTGGTCCAACATTGTCGCAGAGGCCAAGGCCATACGAGGGCTGTAGCGCCGAGGAGTAAGTAAGTGAGAGAACATCATGCTTCCCGAACGAATTTCGAACCCACGACTCAATGGTTGATAGTCCAGTGCTCCATTCACCCTATTCAGCTAAGACACTTCATTTATTTATTTATTTTAGCTCAATATATTCATGAGTTTAAATATGGCCTCTAATTTCCAAATATTATAATGCTTTCTGCTGCAGTGCATTTTAACTAGTGCCTACTCTCGTTAGATGCATATAAAACAATTCGAACATTTTTTGAACGATAGTTCAGTTTTAATTAGTTATGCTTTATAGAAAATGATTCCATTTTTTGGTGTAGAACGTTCGCATCCGTATCGATCGGTAGAACTTTGTGCTTTCCACGACCACTCTCACAGAAATCATGGTGTCCGTTCACATTCAAAGACAACAGAGTTCCGTGTCGAGCTTCATCCGTTAGTTCTCAACGACACTTCGCTGTCGCGTTATAGGTGCTTAAGGGCTCGTTCTGTCAGTATGTGAGCTCACCACTACCATTTCGGTCGTTTTGCAATGATTTATGATGAAAGATGGGTGAGAAAGATGTGTTGTCATGTAGTGGACGAAGCCGTCTTAATGTAGTTCAATGGGTGATGATTCTACTCCCTTAATGGTTGATTTCCGGTTAGCAGAGTACGTCCTACCAGTGGCCTGTTTCGAAACTCACCGGGATTAACGCAAATTTAAGGCTCCTTCATCATAATCTGGGATAATCGATCCTCCATTGATCACTGTCTACTCTAATCGATTTTTATTTCACAGTTCGCAGCATGCATTCCCAAAAATATCGAGCGAATGAAACTTTAATTTTCATTACACTCCATAGTTAATAGTGCACAAAAAAGACGCTAAAGTTTCACGTCCACAAGTTTTAAGCCACCGTGTAAATAACACAGTTGTTATTTTTTTAATATTATTTTTGGGACTAATTTATGGTAATTGACACTTAATGTTCGTTATGTATGTATTAGTCTATGTACTACATTTGAAGCCTAAGCAAAAGGTTTTCTTCGGTTTTCTTACAAAATATTTAATACGCAGGTAATAAGTTAATGTTAATTATTCTGATATAAAGGCTTGCTCTATGTATGCATAAAATATGAGCACCTATCAAGCCACCATGAGTGTAGTGGATAGGATGTCATTCATCACCGTGTATCCCTCATACCATCCAACTAAAAAATATAATGTTAAGTATTTAAAAGCATGCGTTAAGAATGCAATCTAATTATTGGGATTGTTGGAGAAATAAACGTTTATAAGTTCATACAGTTGTAGTAAAATATATACTTCTAAGTCAATAAAATACCAATCTTTTCATTTCCTGGATTTACGTCTTTTGATCGTTATCTTATAATTCAACTTTTATGATGTTCCGGATTTCTAGCAACACTGAGCTTTTGGCGCTAACTTTCAGCGGTATCTCATCTCCTCGAATCAAGTATACATCAGCGTAAAACCCTGGAATCCGGTGAAAAGGTTTGAGGCAGGAGGAAAACTAGTAGAGGCATGTTTTGGTACGGCCAGCTAATCCCAAGCCGGGTGATATTCAGGGTTCCAAGTATTTTTAAGGACACTAGATGCCACAAAGAAAGGAGTTTGTTCCCCTACTCTCATGGTTGATTTTCACCCACCGTCACTTTGGGTTGATGAATGTTTGCGCTTTTTTCGTTCATAGATACCAAGAGGGTAACTAAATTGCATTCTCTCACCTGCCATTAGAATCACCCTGGGCTTTTTAATTATATTTTGTCACCTAAATGTGCCATGAATTCCATCGGTCTTGTTTCTTCATATCATTCCCTTTTATATCATACTTTTTGTCCACTTCATGCACACAATAATGTGTATGATTCATGTGTATTCATTCATAGGTAAAACAATTCTTTTTGAAGTTTAGAAATGAAAAGAAAATCGCAGTGCCATCACAGAATCTCGCTTGGAATCAATTGGAATACCTGCAACGTTGTATCTCACCATTGCTTTGCATACGCCTCATCTTAGATCGTTATTTGGGTGAGGTGGTCAAAGTCGTTTGCACTGTTTGCATTAGCTAAATGTAGGATTATTTAATGGGAACGGAACATCGGTTGAGAGAAACTCTCTCTACCTACTCTCTACTTTTGCATGTCAATAGTGCATGCTTGTGATCTTCACACCCTGCCACACACCCTCGCGGTGCCTTGTAGGGTATCGCGTAGATGTAGGTGTAGATAAACCCGGTTTCGGCATATATACCTGTGATCCACCGGTTAACGTCACATCCGGCGGACAGAGCTCTATACTCGTAATTCTCTCTAGAAAGCACTAAAAATGAACCAATTTTCCGTTGAAAAATCTATCTCAGTTGGGATTCGAAACCAGGACATCGGAATGGGTACAAGTACTATGGACATCACACCAATTCAATATCTAACGCACCATCTTCCTCTGTTTTCACCTGATTCGGCCATATTAGTAATTTCAAATGGAATTTTCCGATGTACAATTGTTTACCTATCATTAAGAAAAGATAAGACTGCAGCAACAAATACTGTGGTATAGCTTCCCCGACTTCGGCTCACGCGTCGTTGGGATGCTATTAACTACGTGCATCTTCGTCAATTGGTATGAATGAGGACCCATTACCGCTACTATATGCAATGCGCAGCAGAAGATTCAGCCTAAGACTGTTTTGATGTACAAGACGCTTTGTGCTTTCGACCGGAGGGAAAGACTGTTGTGTGATGGGAAAGGTGAATTGTAAGAGTATAAAGTAGGAAGTGATGTTCTTTCGTGCTTGATGTGCTCTAAATTACGCATAAAATCCAAATATTGTGAGGAAAATCTCTAAGAGCATTCACGGCCGTGTTTTCTGATATCAAAGTATATTATCACTGTATTATGAGAAGATACTGCGATAAATGATCTGAGGTGATTTATTCATTCTTTAAGACATTTCCTGCATTGTTTTAATTCCTGCCAAACTAACGTTATAGTCATCATACTGTTAAAGCTAGTGACTTATTCACTGTCAAACAGGGTGTTATTAAATGGCGTAGACTGACGAGAACTCGGTCATGAAAATAATTAAGAAAGCAAGCTGTATGGACGTGGTTTACTGCTTGAATGAACGTGATAAAATCCTTACTTGTTGCCTCGTCCTTACCATACTAATCGTACTAAGACGTGCCAACGGATTCATTCACTAGAATAACGATAGCAGTTTACGCCCACCTACTGGATTCACACGGTCTCAGGCCTCAAATGATGATTAATAGGAATCCGACCAACTCGCGCGCACATCGTTTTCTCCCTCTCGGAATTTTTTTTTTCCTTTGCCGAGATAAATCTGATAAATAGCCATCATAAATCTTTTAAGGCAATTCCAGTGGAGATCCTAAAAGGACATCTTGCGGGATATGAGGCATTTGTCAGCAAATGACGCTACATAAAACACTCAAAAAATTGACAAGCCAATTTCCGATAATGACCGTTCCGCTCTCCCCACCGCCCCAGTTGGAGGCGCCAGGCCGCGATGCAAAAACGTTTCCTCGGGCAGCAAAGTGTGCTGCGGGCACGGCGCGGCGGCCTTCCGCATCCCTTCAAGTGGTGGCGAGTGACGGCCGGGGGAGGCGATGACGTGTGCGCTCGGGGAGGCGCGGCAGGGAGCGGAGTGTGAGCCCGGGGCGAGCCATGACGTGAGCGGCCACGCACCATTACGCCGGCCGCGTCCTCCTCCTCGTTATCCGCGGGCATTAATATGAGCGACGACCAGAAGCTCGAACGGCAGGTGGCCACGTAAATGCTTTCCACGGCCGAGTTTTCCACGGTTTAACCGCGTTGTAAATAATTTACGCGGTGCTTATAAAATTTCACCGTCTAAGTTTCCCACGGATGTTTGTCAGGGAAAATTTAATCAACAAATCCACATGGTGAATTTCTTGATAATCCAGTAAATGTCACTTTCATATTAACCGCGAAGCATCAAGATCAGTGGTAATAACTTTTCACGAAAGTCGCTTGATAATTAATAATAATAATAAAATACATAATTTTATTCTTCACATAAGTACATAAAGTGTACATTATTAGCCATTCATTCAATCGATGAATATAGGTCCCACTTGGGAAACAAAGCTTCCTGCTTTAGGGTTACCGATTCTTCCATCACAAATAAACATGGATTGTCTCACAAACTAATGCAACATATAAAGGTTAAAAATCCACTAAAATTCATAAATCATTTAATGGTCACTTGAAATCAGTTGAAAATAAATTATCACCTTCTTGCCACTATTTATCAATATTGCGATTGGTATGATACTGCCGGCAGCGGTAGATAGGTCGGTGACGTGCCGCCCTGGCTAAACAAGAGACTCCGACTTCCGACTTTGAATTCCCTCAAGGTCAAGTATGTTACTATAGCCTTAAGATAATATCTTAACTTACATCTTGCGATATAACCTTCGCAAAAATTTCAAGTCATCTACCCGATTGGTAGATCCTCTTCTCCATTCGCATATCGACCAAAATCGCCATATCAACGAAGCTATCCACTTTTATATCTCATTATTTGATGCTCTAGATATGCTGACATTGATTTTTCTCATTGTTATTTCCACTCCCTCTTTATTTAGTAAATTTTTGAGGCTAATGTATGTACCATAATGTGATTCAGATAATGGGGCCCCTATCTCCTTCAGAATTTTTTATTTGGTTTATTCTTTATCTGTGAACTTAATTATTATTTTCATAGAGTAAACTGGTATTTACCAGTTTGAAATTGCACCACGTTTTCAATCTTATCGGTCTACAACTTTGTCTTTACCGCGCTGTGATAATTGTGTTTCATATCTAAGTATATGAACTGTGCAAAAGTTTCTCTTTTTTCAGCCTTGTGTATCAAGCTGTTTCTCAATTTATGCATGCAAAATTGTTTCTTTTCCTGAGTAATACTACTTTTACAAATTATTAGATGGATCCAGTGACCTCAAAAAACCTTAGCCTTCTCTTCGTTTCTGAAACAGAATCTTGAAGAAAATTTTAGCTACGCCGACAAATCAAGAGTCAAAAATGCTTACGGAAAAGTAAAACTTGCCTCTTTTTGAGGACATTAATATGTAACCCTAAGCGACCTCGTGACATTTCTCATTTGTATCTGTCGACGGATCCACGATAATATCGCCATTTATTCAGAAGTAGCCTTCCGCCGTACCTGGAGCGAAAATATGGGTGGCCTACATTGTGAGGGATTACTCTTTTTATACTGCTCCCAGGCTTTTGAGTGTTCATCATCAAAACCGGATTCGCTAAATGCTTTTCCCACCCGTGGTAAAAATATAATCTTTCAACTGCAGTTGAGTGCTTCAAAATGCTCGTGGTGTACTATGTACAAAATAACGAGGCCGAAAAATACTTTAGAGTAAGGATCCAACCTCACTTTTTACTATCAACCCCACCAAGAATTTCTTGGAGGGGTCGATACCTTCAATCCTTACAATGATAATAACGGAACACGGAAATAGTTCTCTTGCGAGGAATGGAACCCGTGACCATTTTGGTTGCTTGGTCACTTCCATTCTGTCCTGAATGTTTACAGCCGGCGCAGCATTTACTTTTCCGCTCCCAGAATACCTACATATTCCCAAACACCCTACTATCCTACGTTTTCAAACGCAATCATCACGTACGTATGAAGCAAATTACTCAGCTCTAGGTTGCTACACGAAGTAACAACGTCGGCTGAAGATTTGGCCTTCGTGTTCGACCTAAATCTTGCGTCTGATTGATTTTTTCCATGCGCAGTTTCGGAGAACGCAAGGAGCTGGGTAGGCAGACGTCTATCTATTCCTTCCGTGCAGTGATGCATCGCGTACGTGCAAGCCGAACTGTGGCTTTTCTTTCCTCAGAGGATGCAAGGCTTCGTCACGTCGAGCTTACCCTTCTCTCGGATTTTTTCTCGGGCATCGCCCTAATCAAGACTCCGGAAAAGGGGTTCCCTCGTCGCCGGGCGAAGCAACAAAAAGTCGTCTGCCCTCGCGGGGAGGAGGAACGGTGAGACACGACGTGAGGTGAGAGGTCGCGTGAGTGTCTCGTCTCGCCTCACTGCCTCTCCCACTCCTCCAAATGCGCCGCCGGTGAGCAAGGAAGGAGCTAACTCAATAAGCCTCCTCCCCCTATACTCCCTTTGCGTACGTTTGTGAGCGAACTTCATTCGTCGAGCGTGTTCGAGGTCGCGAGAGTGCTTTCCTACGGGACCGTCACCCTCAGCCCCTGCCCAAAAGCCAGGGACGATGATTCATGTTCCAGAGATTCCGTCTTTGCGTGAGGGGAGGCGCAACGTGGTGAGGTTTATCGCCTTCACGCCATCCTTTAGTCGAGTATACTAGTAGTCTTTGAGTTTTATTCGTGCGACAGCCGTAGCAGACTCTGCGTACCAGTGCCGCCCACAAATACTAGCATTTGCCAATCACTTATCTAGTACTAGCCTTGTAAGCACGAGTGTGAGTTTAGTCCAAAAATGTTGAAGTTAGTGTCACTAATGTAGTCTAACTGAAAAGGGCGTTTTGAATCAAGAAGAATCCTCTTACAACTGGAAGTAAAATATTAGGATAAGGAAACACTCCAGTAGATCTCAAAACTTTTACACGTTATGATTCAAAGTACCCCAATCCGTTGCAGTGTATGTGCCAGGATGTCTTGCAATGGTAACTGCATTCATGTCTCCTCACTGGGCACTACCAGGTGACGAGGCACCTGCTCCTCCAGGGAATCGTAGATTCACCTAGATGCAGGTGGTTCAAAGAAGGGGATGAAACCACATCCCTCATCTTACGCGAGTGTCCCGCTGTGATGAGGACTCGAAATAGCTTCCTGGGTTCACCATTTTTGGGACCCAGGGAAGTTAACTAAATCCCCATAGGAGACCAGTTAGCCTTAAGCAAGGCGATTGACCTCTATGGGTGATTTCTCCGGATGGGTGATTGGCAGAATAGACCAATAGATCTAAGTTCCTTAGGGCCTCCTTTGAGGAACTCCACAACATTAAATATCTATCTATCTAACTACATTCATTACCCACACCAACTCGGCAAACCAGGATTTCTCCGAATGTAAATTAGAAGAAGAATGATCTTCTCTCGCTAGTAGAAGTGAGGGAATGAGTAAGATATGCAAATATTTTTACAACTGCAGGCAGGGTTAGGACTACAATCTAAGGTTGATTTGGCTTTAATGGTAGAATGCTAAAATTATCGCGCGAATCCACATAGAAATAACTTTCCCAGAAAAGGAAAATACCGAGATGGAGATCAATAAGGAGGTACACAAAGCAGAATTCTTAAATATTGTTCCTACAATAGATTATTGATATATATTAATAAATATTGAAATAAATAGTACTAAAGATAGGGCATTCTAACATAAGATGAATATACTCAAAGCTGTGAACAGAATCTTGAGAGGAAACAAACACTTCATTTGGACACAAATCTGTCATTTGCTCCTTTAGAGTAGTGGGGTGAATGATCGGTGAGGACGACAACTATTGCATAAAATTTGAGACTGAAGGATGCAAAGAGCCGTGTTTTAGTAAAATATTCAAGATCAATAGAATACACTGAGTGAAGGTATTAAAAGAGCGGGAAAAGGTAAGGGAAATGTAGATTTTTAAAATTTTTTATAGACTTATGTCTTGTGACGCAATGGTCTCATGAAGACGTCCATTGAGGGGAAAGGAAGACTTCATATGAGACATATGGGACATTATGTGAAAGATGTGCATAGATTTTTAGCTTTAGTTAGACACTGTGACGAAAAAATAGCTAATCAGCCATTCATATTTATGTGACATACGGATCTTTCAGTAGCTTAGGTCGTCACCGCTGGTGATTGGTTTTTATGTGCAAATATTAAGTTAGCCTCCGATAACAGAAATTTTTAGAATGACGACTATTCCTTCCGCAACTCTCCCGTATCTTGCTAAGAAACAGGCAATGGCTAATGCCCATATACGCGATACGTACCTACCCTCGCGCGATGAGTGTTTTAGGTATCCCTTGCACCATCTGGTAGACTTTTTCAAAGACTTTCCCTGGCGATAATTCACGCCTTGCGTTGAAGCAGCATTAGAAACTTTCGGAAATTATAGTGGATGCATTGAAATGGCGTTTATCAAAGATCCTGTCTCATCTGTAACAACAATACCGACAATCTCTCGGCAGCTTAGGCCATTGTACTTTTCTACTTGCCATACAACAATGTAGAAGTATAATAGAGGGATTAAAAGAAATGAAACTATGGTGATTTTCAGTCCCTGACATTTTAAAATAATAATACGTTATCACCCAATTATTTTTCTGTTGTTACCATATAATTTATTGCTGTCATACAAATATAGGTTTAACGCAATTTTCACACCATCTGACAGTAAAAACTTCGCATTAATATTAAGTGGCGTATTGCCTCTAGCCTCTGCATGTATATAAGTTCAAAGCCTTAATTTAACGATTGTTTCCAATATTCCAAATGAAAACTTCAATTTGTTTAACGGCTGGACGCTGCTATTTTAGCGTGCACAAATTGATTTGGAAAAAAACTGTTTTAAATATCTTTCATAAACTGTCGTTATTGTGTCCTTTCATGAGCTCTTTTCTAATAGGAAACTCCAAGGCCTGCACTCCTTAAATGCTCGAGAAAAAAATGGCAATGCCTTCTTCGCCCTGAGTATATTAAAAGTTATTTTCCTTTTTATGACGGTTTTGCTTCCATTTTATGATTTCCATATCCTCCATTTGTCGCGAAGCCTATTATCTTTAAAAACTTTTTCCGGTCTAGGAGCTGTTTTGTTGGTGAATGGTTTATATAAAGTTCTGTGTTCTTTCAAGCTTGAGAACTATGGCATTAAAAATTTGCCTCCATAACACATTAAATCTTTTGCATTCATGCATCGTGTCCAAAGTAGTTATAAGGCTTCAATTTAAAAGAATGATCAACTAATGTATACGTACACCTTATATAATCTCCATGTAAATTTTCTTAAAGTTATTAAAGTGACATTTTCATACAATGCAGTTTGCGAGGAAAAAGAATCAGAAATTATGATTAACAGTTTGTGTCTTTGCCCATGTATCTTAGTAAATATATCGTTATATTCCGAGTAACTTCATTTGGATTCTCAAAGGTGGACTTGTATTAATGCAGAGCTCAGTTAGTAACCTCGATGGTGAGGCATGAATTATCAGTTACATAGCATAAATTTACCTTCAGATTTAATTGCTTAAATCAATGTTTCAAAATATAATGATAATAACCTTGATAAAACACAGCAATTAACGTGTGAATCCAATGGAAATACATCCAAAATATTGTAAAATTGTTAAAAATTAGTGACAACATAACAAGGAGGCGATTAATCAAAAATAAGAACCAAAAGAGAAAGGAAAGGGGATCTCGTATACATACCCATCCTTGTACCTTTCCTCAAGGAAGCCCTTGTAAGTCCAGGCACAGTTATGAAAACCACGGATAGACGGGGCTCTCCACTTCAATACGGGTAGAATCCATGTCGGTCTCAACAGAGTTTATTCGGACACCAGTTTTCTTTGGTCAACTTAAAGTTTATTGCACGTAAAATATGATAAAAGTTTAATTTCCCACGTAGCCTTCCAGGAGAAAGTTCAGGAAGGTATAACTGTTTACAATTTCCCGGGAAGCATACTTTGTAAGCCCGTGCACCTTCTTCATAACCGATATTATTTATACGTGTTTGTGTAAATTTCTCAGTCATCATTTTGTATGTTTGCAAGGTTAATTTATGTAATTGAGTGATCACGTGAGGTTGATATTTGAGGGCTATACTCGAACGTGTACGATATAGATGCTTTTTTATGGATGTCATGTGTTCGTAGCCATTGGAACGCATCATTTGAACTGCAACGAAGAATGAGAACTCAAATTGAAGACTGAAAATTTAGCTATAAATGCCAGTACTAATAAAAATTGGAGACTTTTTATCGATTCATCTAAGAAAATGTTGAAGGCAGTGTTAGTTCTCAACGGAAACAGGTATGCGTCAGCACCGATTTGATATTCTTCTTAGCTTAAATAGACATTGGAATCCATGTCTCTGCTTCTTGAAAAGATACACTATTGTGAGTACATATCTTGTGGTGATCTAAAAGTATTCACTACTGCTTATCTTAAATCATGGAAGTATAGTGTATATGCATGCATATGAATGAACTTCTGTTTGTGATTCGTTTGCCTTGATGCATTGTAAAACATGTATAAATTGGTTTGTATGGTTGGTGTCTAATATACCTGTATCAAGAATGGTGGGTGATAGAGAAAAATGGTTTGCCTCTTTTCAATTAGTACGTTTCAATTCTCTTAAAACACGTGTTAATCGCCCAAAATGGTTTTATAGTTATTATTGTAGTCTAAATTTGCGAAGTGCATTATTAAACACCTCACAATTGTGCGATAAGTGGTGAATGATCTCCAAAAATATACCTCGAATTTTCAGTAATGTATTAAATTTTACTTCAATAATGAAACGTTAATATTGCATTAATCATGCTTGTGCAACCAAATAGTCATAATCTATGAGGGAAAATAATTTTTATTAAGCCACTTATCTCCTTAAACAATCAAATGGAAATATTTCGTGAAAACACTTCCAAAGAGCGGGGATTGGGTTGGTGTGGTTGCTAATGTAGGGTAAAGGGGGGTGAATCGGGCCACAAAAAGGAAAATCGTCGATTTCCTCGTTTGTGTAAACAGTTACATTCTGAAAGCATTATCAGCAAAGGACTTGATGTTTTTCCAGTTTAAAACGCAATTTTCAGCGTGGTTGCTCTGAATAGAACGGTCCTGGAGCAATTTCTTCAAGAGACTGCATGGTCCTATTCGCCCGACGACTTGGAGGGCGAATCGGACCAGATTAGAGGCTGAATCGGACCAGTAAAATAACGTTATAAATTTTAGTTTTCTTAAGTTTTATTCCATAAAATTTTGAAATTTTGCATCATTGCTATTAACAATGTAGTGCAGTCTGGAGATATTTCGACGACACCTTCTTAGAGTCAAACATAACTTTACAAATAGACATACATCACCAAATCTGAACATATAGAACAAAATAGAACAAATTTACCAAAAAAATTAAGCACATTTACCACAAGTAAATTTATCTCGCCCCTTAGCACCTACACACAGCTCATGGTACCAACAATTACACTTCATGCACTTAATCCAGTCTCTAAACTTTGACGAATTCGCACAATTATAAGACTTGGAGCAGAAGCCACAAAGCGTATCATCAGCTGAGTTTTCCCCATTCTCAGTATTGCCGTCCCTATCTGAAGATGATTCATATAAGTTTCTGCAAGTTCCCTTCGCGTTCCTAATATTTTGTTTCTTCAGTCGTTGCTTTGTTTCTTCTATTACAGCTGGAGAAGTAAGTAATTGAGCAATTTGCTTTCTTGACCTTTTCACATTGACTTTCATTCTTTTTTCTGGTGTAGGTAGTAAATTATGGAAAGACCTACCCAAAGTATTTGACGATTCCTCAGATGTTGATGTCGAGGATTGGCTTCCTTCATAGGGACTGGCAGTTAATTTTTGATCGGAAGATGGATTTTTCGAAAAAGGAGTTGATGCTTCTTCTGGGGCGTGTGAGCTTCCGAGATTAGAAGGATGAAGATCTAACTCCGTCAGGATACCCGGATTCAGAGGGAATATTCCTGTTGATCGGAATCCATTTTCAGCGTTGCCGATTGTTGCGGCTTTGCTCCATGCATTTCGAAAAAGCCGACCAAAATTAAATTTAGTTATCTTTCTATCCCCCTTACAAACTGCCATATACGCATTTGTTTCAATATCGTAGTATGTCTTTAATGGTTTATAAAAAGACCTGTCCAGAGGTTGCAACCTTTGTGTAGTGTGGCTGGGCAGTGATAAGAGAGTGATCTCATTCCTTTCACAGAACAGTAGAACAGGAAGAGTCTTGTGTGATGCGTGGCCATCGAGGACTAAAATGCATCGGCCAGGAATCCTGTTTGCTTGAAAGTGCTTTAGCCACTCCAAAAAAAGATCCTCATTTATCCACCGTGAATCGGACATAAAAATTTTAGATCCCAACGGAAATCCATCCTCCCATTCCTTATGGAACTTTTTCCCCTTAAAAATTACAAAAGGTGGTATGTAATGTCCACTTGCATTGCAGCACGCAACAACTGTCACCAATTCCCCCTTTTCCACTGACGTCTGTTTTATGACTACCTTAGATCCTGTTCTTGCAACATTCTTTTGGGTTTGGCGATTATTTAATACACATTCCGTTTCGTCAACGTTGTATATAAGGTGGGGCCTATCCATAACTCCAGCCTCAGTCATCGAAATAGTTAACTTTGAAAAAAAATCGTCTACATCTTCCTTATTTAAACCCTCAGCTCTAGCCACTGACAAACCTTCGGGTTTTCGAAGACTTAAAGGATGGCTAGATATAAAATTCAAGAACCAATCCTTGCCTGCTCGTTTTTTTAACGCACAGAAATTGTTTTTATGTTGTTTTCAATGGAAAATTCATATGCCACCTTCATGACATCATCTCTTGTCAATCCGAACCCAATTTCACATAACCTAAGAATTATTCTAATTAATGCTTCCTCTTCTTCCACTGAGAAGACATTTTGCCCCCCTCTTGTCTTCAATTTTTCCGTATCCGCTACTATCCTACGATAGAGGCAAGTACGGGGAACATTGAAAAGTTCGGCAGAATGCCTCATGCTTCTTCCCTCTCTGAAAGCTTTCAGCGCCATTTTCATATCCTCCTCTGTCCATGTCTGTTCCGTTTTTCGCCGGTACTTCCCCATCTTAATCCAAAAGGAAAAACATTAACGGTAAGCGAAAATTATCACTTTCATAAATACGTTTTAAATGAAATTTTGCTAATGTTACGCTATCAAAAGGAGGTTGTAAGGCGTTCCACAACTAATTCTGTTGCCATATATAATATTTAATACTCTGGCAATCCCTCTATCACGTACATTATATCACCTCCTTTTCTTTCAGATTGGAAAATATAGACCACTGAGTAATGTAGAATGTATAGGTATGGAACTCAATGTGAATTATTAACAATAAATTTCCATCACGAAATGCGTATGTTTTATGATATTGTTTCAGCGAATAATTGGTTAATATATATGGAACAGTACACAACATATGTTACATCAAACGAAGGTAGCTTACCTCTCGCTCAGCCTGTAAATCGTGCTCGTCGCCGTAATAATTCACATCTATGACGCGGAAAATCTCTTTCCTCCTCCTCGTTATACGTAGTAAATATCTATAACGTGATATAGAATAGCATTAAAATAGGTTTATTCCATTAAACTTCTTATAATACTTAAATAAAAGAGTATGGCCTAAAAACAAATTTTTAGCCACTTTCGCTCAAACATTCTTATAAACATTTGATGTTTTTAATGTAAAACATTAAGTGTAAGTAAGCAATTTATCAATATTAGTTGTATATCTACTTACTTTTCAGTAGCAGAAGGAATTTTTCCAAGTGTCAGTTGAGTATAACTGGTTCAATGCTTCACCCTCGATCAGCGGCTTGGAACTGAACTCCTGCGCGTGCTGGTCCTTTTCACCCGACTAAGTAATATGATTTTGTATCATGTTTGGTAACTCCGATATTCATACAAGGCTCAAAAAAGTAACCTAATGTGGCAGCTATGGTATTAGATTTCCTTTCAGGAAAGAAAAACTTGAAATCTGAGTAAGCACTACAATGTCACCTTACTTTGAACCTATACGAGGTTTTCTAAATACCCAATTTCACACCTCTCTCGTATGGTAGGCTTCCATTCGGCAGAGTATCATTTGCTTAAATTCAGTCGTCGAGTTCTCGTTTTCACTCTACTAGAAGGACAAGATTACAAAGAAGCAATTCCTAAAACGTAGTCAGTCTCAAGTGATACCGTTTCGGGTCTGAGCGCACTTTTTGAAAAGCCTTCCTATTCACCCGCTGGTCCGATTCACCCCCCTTTACCCTACTGGCGAACTATTCTCAGGAACCGGGTTCAACTCCCCGTATAGCTGGATATTTTATTGTTATAACTATCCCTACTTGAGTGCCTTGTGGAGAGCACTTCGCGTCCAGTCCTTCGCCCGTCGGATGGGGCGTTAAGCGTTGGGCCCCATGGCGCATACCTTTGAAAGCATGCTTATACCGACACCGGTTTTCTCTCCACCCTCCTTCCTCCTTCCCTAAAAATCCCTACCTTTACCCTATTATCAACATATTCCGTCTGGTGCAAATTGCCTCAGTTGTCGGTGGCCACCCCGAAGTAACAGTAAAAAAATTCCAAATACCTTAGATGCCTGCCGCTTACAGGTGTAACACACAGAATCACGCAGTAACATAGGCGACTTGAGAATGAGTGAGTAATAATGAGTAACGAGCAATTGCTGGCATTACCGTTCCATTCAATGATGACCATTCCATTGGTCACAATCACAGTAAACTTCTGCAGAATATGCAATGGCGTAAAAGGTAGAAGTTTGCATAAGCATGGTTGACAAGAGTAAAAAACAGACTATGAATATTATAGGAAATAAGAAAATATTTCCCGCATGTGGACAGCGTGTTTAAGTGACCTATGATTAAAATGACCTGCTCTACTGAATTGATCATTTGCCGTTTGAAGAAATAGATTATTCTTCACGTGCTAAGGCTTCTCACAAATGTGTGGTTTTATCCCAGGGTCAAGGCCTAAATAAAAATTTTCGCTTGAATGAAAAATAGTGTAATATGGATGAAATAATGTCTAATCCTAGAAGTTTCAGACCCTCTATAATTCATAGACAATTTCGTAATATTACACATCTTGCACATTACACATCTAACATAAGTATCTTACACAATGAAGTAAAAATAAGTACAATTAGTTAGTGGAGAAGAGAGAAGAAATATTCTTTTCCCACCTTGTACAAAAATATGATTCCTGTGCTCTGGAAAAGTCAACCACTGGCTTATGGCCAGTCAGTAGCAAGTGGCAAGGAACTCTCCAGCGACATTAGCAACGTTGCGGCCGAGAAAAGTAATTACAAATGACTTCCATAATTTTGAGTAAGCACTTCGGCTGCTGTTAACGCGGAAGAGCACTCCTCTTGTGGAATGCAGAAGGTTGGTAGTTTGCGATATGAAACTTGCCTTTACCAGCATGCGAAGGCAGGAGTTGGACGAGGGGATTATCAAGAACGCATCGATTTCGGGGTGGCTTGTACCAAAATTTCATATTTGCCCGGGGACAGGGGTAATGGCGTGACTTGTACCGATGAGCCTCAAAGGAAGGAAATTTCGAGCCAACGGAGAGAAGGATGATTTCCAGCTGCCTCTCTTCATTCATACGGCGGACGCCCATCAAATATGGTCTCTCTTCGCCCCATCCGAGGGTAGGCGACCCAGTGGCACTGGGGAAGAGGGGGCGGGGCACCGGGCGAGAAAAGTGGTCGCTTGAGGGTCTAAAGCTCGATTTCCGGGCTTTCCCCCGGGGCGACTTTTACGCGAGTCTTCTCTTAAATGATTACGACTAATTAATTACATATTCACAAAGAGGAGAGAGTGAGGGAGAGTCAGACCTTCGGTGAGTGCCACTCTTAACTAATCCCTTTCCGCCTGCCCACCCTGGCTAGCTCTTTGACCGCACCCTTTGCGGCCGGTAAGCCCCGCAGCTCTGTTTGGCAATATAGAAAAAGCGGCACCCCCACCGGATCCGGTGGCCCCTTTTTCGGTTGATGGGAGGGATACACTTTCCCAAACCCTGACACTCCCTTCCCCACTCCGTCCCACACTCATTGAACCGTTCGGCCAATTCCTCTCGGGCCGTTGTCCATTCTATCGATGCGGCCACATGAGGAAAGTCGGATGGAGTGTCTAAAACGATCCCGTTCCTCTCAATATCCTGCTCGAGCCTAAATTCCTCCCAATGCCGGGCGATCGTCTCTCCCGACGCAAGTCAAAAAGGAGGAAAGCTCGTATGTTGAAGCTAAGACAGAATATATACATTACCTTGGTGATGCTCTCCACAGGATTCCACCATTAGAAAGCCTCTTCATATATGATTGGTGGTTGCAGGTGTTACTTTAAGATCGATCTAATCAGCTTTATACACAAAAATTCAGCCTGCGTATGTTTGTGCTCGCAAAACTCGAAAAGTAGTGGGTCGATTGACTTGAAAAATTGAGACAACGTTGCATTAAAATACGCGCGTGCTTTTACAGCAAAAACTTTTTGGACACTCCAGGTGGAACTGGAAAAACGCTCTTAATTTCCTTGATCCTGGCTAAAATTTGTTCAAACTGCCATATTGCGTTAGCTTTTGCTTCTTCAGGCATTGCTGCCACCTTAATGGAAGGAGAGAGAACTGCGCACCTCTTAAACTGTCACTAAACATGCAATTTACAGAAAACCCAACGTAACATTTAAAAAACATCAGGATTCGGAAAGATTCTTCAGGCGTACAAAATCATTGTATTGGAATAGTGGCTAACGTAAGGAAAAACTCCAATGGCCGTAATGTTTGACGCACTCAACGGAGGGAGAAACGGTACGGGAATTTGCTGTGTGAAGGTTTCTCGGGTCCTCCACAGGGTTATCGCGTCCATGTCCGCTCATGTTTCGATTCCCGACTCGGTCATCGTCTTCAGGGATTCTGAATGAAGCCTTTAAGAAGCCCTGAAGATGATGACCGAGTCAGGAATCGAAACGTCGGCGGACATGGACGCAATAACACGGTGGAGGACCCGGAAAACATTCACGCAGCAGATACGCCGGGAAAGCACCAGATCTTTCGGTAGGGGAATTTGACCGCACGAGAAAGACTCGCACAAACAAGGATGAGTGCGCAATGGCTCACAAGAAGTCATTGGAAGCATTAAACCATACATTGAAAGACTTGCGAAATAATGAGGTCCCATTTGGTGGAGCATTGGTGTTACTATCCGTGACTTCAAGCAATAACTTCCAGTTATACTTCGCTCAATACCAACTGATGAATTGCATGCCTGCTTGAAATATTCATCTTTTTAGAGCACGGTCAAAAAAATGCATTTAACAACAAGTACGTGATTTCATTTTCCAACCGATCCAATAGCTGGCATATTTTAAAGACAGATACTCGAGGTTGGTTGAACCTACAAATCCAGAAGCACGAAAAAAAAATTTCTCATCTAATTTCTGCAACACCGTGAATTCAAAAAAGACTTAGGTGACAAATTTTTGCGAAGCATCGAAACAAATTATCGAAATTATGCATGGTTGAGCGGAAGAGTCATTCTAGCGGCTAAAAATGTCAACGCATACGATATGAACAACATAATTCTAAACAGAAGTATTGAATTGAATGATGTGCTTTCTCGAAGAATGTATGTTTGCTCTAATACTCTTATTTACTTTCCAATTAATTTCTAATCACACTGCCACAGCGAAGCTTGGCCGGCTTTAGCTAGTATTGGAATAAAAAAACTGTAACATTGTAATTCCACAAATTTTATTTAGAAACGACCTTGGATTCGACGTTCAAGACACCTGAAGATGACGTTGAACGTTGAAACCCGGATCCTGAAACCCGGATCCTTTATACATTTAATTTGTGGAATTACAAAGTTAAACTTTTTAATTATGTTTGTATCAGTTACTCACAAATCTTAATCAATCTCTTTATTCCAGGCGACGTTTTGATGAACGACTCGTTCATCATGTTTAGGACTTTAAGGCTTAATGATGGGTGAGTCGTTCATCGAAACGTTGGCTGAAATGAGGAGTTCACCCGGTACCTACCGGTCTGACTAAAGATCGTAGGCTCAAAGCCGTCATTGGGGAGAGATATGTGAATTAAGTATTTTAGAATTAAGTAATTTGGCACGATGCGAGAACACCTGGGCCCTTGGAGCAAATGAAATCCAGCCATACTATCTAATTGCATCATGTATAACATTCAAGACTTTACCATCATTTTCTTTACGTTTCCCTCGACTATTGTCTTCGTGGAAGCTTCATACCTGAAAATGTGTCCAGTTAGGGTGCTCCGCTTTTCTTTTAAAGTTTTCATTTACCTCCTCTCTTACTACAGTCTCGTCAATGCTTTATGATTAGTTACTCGGCCATTACACATTTTATCTTTGGCTTCAATCTTTTACACCACACTAATTGGGCATTAAGGTTTTGTACCAGAGCTTTGAATGGTCTGAGAGGATTCCAAAGCTTCACTTTGAGCCAAAATAGCCATCTTTGTTTTCATGTATAAAAATAAATATTCACTTTCATTGGAAAAAAATTTCCGCATCCATATTTGGCACTCTTATGATGTCTTCCATGATTTTCTTAATTATATTTTGTTATAATATTTTTAAATTTGCACAATAAATAGGAAGTTTTAAATTTTCGAAACCTTTGTAAGGAGATTGGTTGTATTTTTTAAATAGAATTACATCATTGTGCCACAAAGGATCCTCAACTTCCTCATGTTTCACTGGCAACTGCGGATGGTTAGTAGACTAAAATCGGCTACCATTGATCGATTCCTTTGACGGATTTGGACGGAAGCTAAATGGCTTCATCCCCTTCTAAGGGGCATCTGGTTACCTGATTGGCAAATTAGGAGCGGATTAAATCTCCGACGGCATTTCCATCGTTTCGCATGGAAGCGAGTTTCCAAAAAGTGTTTTGGCATCGCGCGTTGATTTAGTGCTTGGGTTTTTTCCTTGCGGCCGTTTTCCACGAAGCAATAAATTTTATATTTTAAAGCAGCGTCATCACCATCAGTATTAAAACACTAAGATTAGTGAAATTCACCCCTCCATTCATTCCTATTCCACTCCCCCTCCTTTGCTTCCCTGTTATCATTCTTGCAAGAATCTCACTAGTTTTTTTTTCGAGGCAATTGTCTCATTGTCCACCTCGTGGGGCTTTTTCTTCAACTTTTCCCTTTGTTGTTTATTAATCCGTTTCACGGTCATAAAACCCACGGTGTTCTTCTCTGCTTGCTACTATTTACAGTCTTCTCTTATTCAAACGCTTTTCATCCTCATTTCTTACCTTACAATTCTTATATCCTCATTACTTACCCATTCCTTCCTTTGTTCTTCAGCGTCCTTCTCCAGCGCCAGGTTTTGAAGGCTTCAGTTCCTTTCTGGCCCGCTCCTTTTACAATTCCAATCTAAAGAATATCACAGGTAAAAACGTTGTCATTGATTCCTCCTCTTCCGTTGTATCGTCTTTGAGTTCATATAATGCCTGCTTAGCTTGATACATTCTTTGGTTAATGCCCTTTCCCGATAGCACTCAGGGAGAACTGCGTCTTCTCGGCTCTCTGCTACGATTGCAATATCTTCTGAAGGGAGAACCCCGCGAAGAGCCATCTTCAAATTGTGGATATTGTATGAATAAAATTAAAAGAGAAGGAACTATTTTTGGAGCAGTCATCCATAACATTGGGAAGTTTCTCCATACGATTTGTTGCTTTACACGACGCAAATTTCAATGCGTACCTATCTGTTCAAGAGTCAGGCTACACTGTGACAAGACACGTAAAAAATAGCCTTTAAACGTTGCACAGTATTGATTTAATTAGTGCTTAAACTTTTCTCAATTTAACTTTCTGCTGCTTGAATTTCGCAAAGCTGGACTAAAAGACTGACCGCTTTGCGCTTGCTTATGGTAGCGGTCACTATGAGTTCACATGAATGCCACTTGGCACTGACGGACAACCAGCGGTTCACTTGACATTTGCAGGGAAAAAACAGTCAACAGTTCCTATTTTGGATATCCGCATGCAAATTAACCTTCTGGAATCCTGAGTTCTTGGAACATCAATCTCACTTTTAAAAACAAAAAAAAACTCTCCGAGTTTTTGTCAATTATTTTCGTAAAAATGGTTTTGAATTAAATATGCTTTAAGGGACGTTCCTAACCGATAAATTCAAAACATAGTCGAAACATTGAGATCGAGTTTGTGTACAAGCAATAGCACTGTCTTTTAAATCCGTAGCTTTGCGTTCGAATCCCGTAAGTGATATATTTGTCACTGGAATGGCAATTGTTTCTGGACTACTATGCGTAGAGCTCTTCACGTTCGGTACTCCGTCCGTCGTATGGGACGGTGAATAGTGGATCCTTTGACCTCTCTATAAATAATAACATTAGGATGACACCGGATTTCTCTCCGCCCTTTTTCCACTCCTTGAAAAACTCCAGCTTCTTCCCAATTCCTCTTCTATCCATGATGCCGCAAATAACCTTAGTTTTCGGTCACCTACCCAAATGAAAACTTTGACCGTAATACTTACATAACCCAGATCTCTAAGTAGAAGCTAATCATTTTCACCATGAACAAATGAGTTATCTTCCCCATGATCAGCCAAGGAGCATGGTGTTACCTACAAAGTGAAGTTATGAAGTGCATTTCTTGGGGAACTGCGTATTAATCAACCGTTTTCACAGAGTAGACTCGATTCAAAAATTCACCAGCCATTATGCATGCATCATTTGAAACAAACAGCTGCTGAACTTATTTTGCTGAGAGACGCTGGGTCGTAGCAGTGCAGGCAGATGGTGGTTGATGACTAGCTTAGGAGAGCGTGATCTAGAGATCCACCATCTGTGAGCGCACTGAAAAGTCATCAGTAAACGGTTGTTATTATAGGTGCACGAGACTTTTTGGTCCCCATAACATTGCAAATGTCACCTCACATCAACGACTGGTTACTATACGAGCTTTTTATAATTGAGCCTTATGCTGGTCTGAGACCGAGGTGGTCCACCTTTCATTATGTCGGGGATTTGAAAATAATATAAAAACTCTCTCCAGATATACCCTCAAAACCTTCTTATATGCTCCATAACGTCCATTAATTATGAAAACAGTTTCAATTAAGAGAAAATTACGTTTGTATAAAGATAGATTCATTTCAAAATCAACGTCGAATATATAAAATAAGAATTAGTACAGGGAAAATGAATAAAGGTCGATAATGATTGGAACTTCCATGCTTGACCATGCACTCATGCAAAAGCAAGCACAAATTTGCACTGTAAAAAGTAGATCTGATTTTAAGGTACAAAAGCGATCTGAATTTCAGATGCAACAATTTTAAGACAGGGTATGTTGAATTTCAGCAGTAATATCTTGTCTAAAAATAAGGCAGGTGAACGACTGAAAATCAGACCCTCTAGAATCCTGCTCCCTCTGCTTCCTGCTTAACTGCTCCTGTACCAACCATCCATGTTCCTGCCTCTTCCGCACCTTGCATCCGTGTTCCTGCCTTAAACCAGACAGCGCTTAAATTCAGATCGCACTGAAAATCAGATCAACTTTTTACAGTGTGAGGAGGGCCACGAAAAACCCAGAAACCAAGAGCGGGACACTCGCGTCTAAAATTTGTGAAGCTTTCGACTATATCTGCAGGATTTTCCCAAAAATTACAAAATCGTATTCCCACAGTCTAAGGACATGATTTTTAATAAATGATTGAGATTAGTTACTCTAAAAATCAACCTCTCTTCAGCAACATTTACCTAATCAATAAAATAATCGTTAATGTTCGGATGTCATTTATCGCAATATAGTGATTATTTCGTATTATATAATTTACTAGAAATTTTACTTTTGAAATTCAACGGGAGGGAGAATATTTATAGATAAACACGAACTTTAGCATTTTTTTAAATTTTCATTCAGAAATGAAGCCTATCTGGTGCTCAGTAGCTATCATTTGCTGAAATTCTGCTATGGAATTCTAAATCTAATAAAAGCCAATGTAAACATATTGTAACTAATACCAGTAATTAAATCCAGTCCTTCACAAAAACGGGAATAGTTTTACAAAATTTTCAGAATGCGGGAAACGTAGTAGGTTACAAGGTACAGATTTTGCATGCAGCCTACGGCTGTAAAAATGAAGCCCGAAAAGGGATACTCGAGAAGGGTTAGTTCCCCTTCCTCAGCGCAAAACAATTCGTACTCTGTGGCCTACTTTCATATTTATGAATTAAAATTATTTTAAAAATGTATTTGAAAACTCCAATTAACTCCAGTAGTAAATAAATCTGTCTAAAAACTATCCATTGGACATATAGTTGTGTAGTGACTCCGCCTATGTCCATTTTTTCTAATTCAAAGGTTACCAAATAGCCGCTAATACCTAGCGGAGTCACTCGCTGACATGCACAATTACAGAATTTCCACAGAGAAAAAAATTCACCTTGACCTGGACTCAAACCCGCTCTTGGCAGCTCAATTGAAAGAGTACCAGGCCGAAAATCTGAGGACTCCAGGTTCGAGTCCCGACCAGGGTGATCTTTTTTCTCCGGAAAAATTTCAGCTGTTTACCATATTTTCCTTAAAAATAATTGAGCGCACATTTTGCTGTTCATAGACAAATATTTAAATGCTTCAAGTATGTGAATTGGCCTGTAAAATTAAATAAAACCTTATATGTAATTGCACTACGCTAATTACGACATAATTCCTGATAATGGGCTAGATATGGGATTTGATGCGCTCAGCTGTAGCATACTTTGTCGTTTTCCAATTATTTTAAGACTGAGTTTAATGATTAATTTATTATTCAAGCCCGCCTTAGACGTGAGTTCATTTATGATAAATTATTATTTTAATTATTGAATTTGGAGAATTCCGGTAGTTTCACCAATTGCACTTATTATTTTCTTTTGTAAGGATATTATAACACAGCACCCCACTCTCTCCTACTCATCTCTGGCTCAGTAAGATTCAGGTGTAAATATTTTAGGGTAAGGAAAAAGGTTAAAGAGGTACCCGGTGCCTACATTAGCCTGCTCTTAATTTCCATACCCCCTTCTACATCTGCATCTACGAGGTTCCATGAAAGCTCGATAGTGTGTGTCAGGGGGTAAATAATAACGAAAAGTTCATTAATTGCATGCGAAACATAGTACCACTACTATTAATAATACTAATTGACTAGAGAAGCTATTCATCTTCCAGGAACGTCTTCCAAAACGAAAAGTGTAATGATAGTAATATAATCTTGTATATTATTACTATTGCCAACATAACATTTTTCAACTAAATCAATGCCTATGGCGATGAGTTGAGTAGCAGCAGATATAATTTTTCACCTAATGCACACGTAAAATTGGTGTTGAAACATTTTTTGTAATAAATTAAATCAAAATAAAAATCTTTTGGTCTAGTGAAACAAGTACGCCGCCATGAAGAAATCATAAATAATTAGTGAAGAAGGAAGGATTTTTGTCAAGAGGTCTGTATGCTGGTTTTAATAACGAATATAAATTAATAATCGGAGGTGTTGTAAATCGTAAACAAACTATTTATTTTCTCGCCATTTTTTAAAAACACTCCTCTACTGCTCTTCAACAACCCAACAGAAGGCATCTATTTTTGGCGGTGAGAAAAGGTTGGATGTGCGAATGTTTTGCGCTGTTTTCTGGTATTTATAAATTTGTTCGGCATTTTAGATGCATCAAATAAGGACTTCCGCTGGACTTGTGAATCAGTTGTTAAAAAGATTTATTAGTGCTCAGAACATATTCCTGACGCACCGGGTATTACCACACTAGCATACTACTCACATATCCGGTTGTAATGAAGCAAATATTGTTCTCTTATCGCAAAAAGTAAGAAAGCTTAAAACTTCCCATGTGACATTTTATCTATCCGATTGTATTAAATAGATTGACTGCTGTGCGTCTCTCTCTGTTGTATTTTTAGGGCCATCTGCTAACAGATCAGACTCTAATGCCCTTTAAAGATTCAGTCCAAAATTTATTCTATGTCATTATATCGGTTTTAATCCGAGATTTTCTCGCCAGATCGTAGCAGTAACTCAATTACCAAAACAACCTTCCACAAATCTCGCCGATTTCCTTTGTGCGTGTGCTAATTCCGTTATCAGACTTGAATCGCATAAATTGGCTTTAATTGGTCCTTGTACTTTCAAATATTACACCTATCAGTAGTTCTACCCATGTCGATATAGTGGATATCAATACGCCTTAGGAACCTAAAACTTCCACATTCACACATAATATAGTTGGGAGGCAATGAAAATTTTCGTTCATTATGGTAGATAATTGTTAGGTAGTTAGTTAGGTAGGTAATTGGTAGGTAAACATAATTTTTCTGGAGTGGGAATTTTTCAGCAAACGGAGAAGTATTCGAAAAATACCCGGCCGCGACATTGGCCTGCTCTTCACAAAAGGCGTCAAGGTCCATTGTTTAACGTATTATCCGAGGATGGAGTGCTGAATTCCAAGCACTCTCCATGACAGCATTCACACCATTCACAGCCATCGAGACCTCAGGAGACCTCAGAAATATCTGGTACTCCAGAGATGTAAACAGAGAACTTGGTTCTCGTGTTCTAGGAAAGACAGTACTCTTGTCAATACTCTAGCCAGATCCCCTCCTTAATGGAAGTTTAAATTCCGGTGAAGATTTGAGACAGCTCTTGGTGAATATCATCAAACTAAGAGTATGCCCTTTTGTATTCATTCATAAGTACTTGAGCATCTGAATGAATAGGTTCACGACTTCCTGAATGAGTACATGGACAAGTACAGGAACCTCCATATGAATACTACTGTTTTCATTGGACCGTCAATACACGCACAATACTCGTATGGCTATAACTACCCCCAGTCCCTGGTCTGCCTTGAGGAGCCGCAAAGAGACCAAATTAAAGCCAAGATTTTATGCACGTACTTGGCTTGTTGCCTAGATATCCACACAAATTCTCATATTCAGGAGTATGTAACCTAGTATTCGAGTATTCATTAAGTCGCTCATGAAATTTACCCTTGTCTGCATTTTGGGACTCACATAGGTACATATTAATACATCCATTCAGGTTCTTATGTATTTGTCTGGCAGTTCATTCGAGTACTCTAATGCATATGACAATAAAGGTGCAAGCTGTGGGAGTCAGGTCGGGGATATGCGCAAGGCTGGGGACCCAAAACTCGCGAAATCGAATCACTCCCGAGCTAATATGTTTCATTGCCCTTACAATCAGCCCTTTTACTGCCAATTTATCACCCATCTGGTGGTGCGAACACTGCCAGCAGGCCGATGTGTTTGCTGACTTTCATTAGCTATTTGTAATATTATATTCCCTTCACATCAGGGACAGCATGAATGATTTGTTCTTCCTTCTAACCTGGAGTATATCATTAATATTGAAAGAAATACATACTTCACGATTTTAAGTTATATACTTGTAAATTAAGACTAATTAATACTTGTAAATTTTATATTCTTAAGAATTTTGTGGAAGTGTGTTTGACAATTTACGAAAAGTCTATCTAAAAGGGGCTGAAGATAACAGGGTCACTACCTTAAATTAGTCTGTGTGATATGACCATAATCTCTTAGGCCATCCGAAACCCAATATCACGGCTACAATGCACATGGCATACTCTTACATCGAAATGCTGTAAGATGAACACGACAAGAAGAAAAAATATCACACCACTACGAGGGAAGAATTCGCCTCTATCCTGTTGCGTACGCCGAAAGAGGTTTTTTGTACGTGCATGTTGCTGGGAGCCGTGGAATGCGAGCACGAAGTGAGAGTTTTTGGTGCGGTAGGATACTGAGTGCGAAATAAGTTGAACGGAAATCCCCGGAGAGCACCGCGCGGGTGATAGTGGGTGGGATTACATCCCCCCGTGCCCCGATTGCCTCCCGGGAGGAAGAGTGCGGAAGGGAGGGGGCGGAAGTTGGATTTCTTCGCCAGCGGAAGGTGGTGGTGGCGATGGAGTGCAGAGGTGGGAGCGAGGGGGCGGGAGGGTAGAGAGGGGTGAAGTGAAGTTGACGCCCTTTTACTTCGCCAGGGCTGAGTTAGCTGAAGGGGGGTGAGGGAGGGTTGCGAATTTAAGCGCATAATAAGATGGAAATATAAGAGGCCCGGGGGAAGTCGCTACCGCATCACCACCCACCCTCCTCCCCTTCTTTTTCCCAAGGTCCCCATGGCAACAGCCCCTTCGCAAATCTTGCCTCGCCCCCATTCAACGCCCCATTCGCATATGAAGGGGCGGCGGATTCATTCGCGGCTGGGAGTCACAGGGGAAGGGGAAGTAGGGAGTAGTGTCGAATTGGGCGTCACCCCGGGCGCGGATTTGGCAACGGGGCGTGATAAAAACGAGAGCTGATAACAAAAGCATGTCGGAAGGGCAACAAACCGCAACCTTGGAGATCTCCGGGCGAGGTGGCGCTCCACTGGTGTCCCTCGCGGTGAAAGTGTCTCCAGTTTTCCTCCTCGTAAGCAGGCAAGCGTGCAATGAGGCCCCACCGAGTATCCCTTAAAAAAAAACATCCGTCGTTACAAGCTCTCTCAATGAATGGCCAGGATGATGATGAATGTTTTTTTAAATCCTTTTCTCCATAATTGGTGGTTTCTTCCACCACCAAGTACTTGGATCTACATCTTTCAAGTACTCCCTACAGTTCAACATCTGCACATGTGGCAGCAATAAAAATGACACCCATTACGTACATACTAATAGTTGCGATAATACCCCAGTAGACATTACTGGCAATACCATGCAGGAACAGCGCTAAAAAATTCACTTTTTACGCAACGTTCTAAGAGATAATCATGGACTATTATACAGAGGCGTTACACGTTGAATATTTAATGCATACATGCAAATAAGCCTCGAAATTTACGTTCCCTTTCATATTATTATCTCCCATTAATTTTCGCTTAATCTATTACTGTCCTGTTTTGAATGCTAAATATGATAAAAGTTTAAACGTAACTATCCTGACATATGGCCAATTTTAACGTTATTTTTATTTTATTTTGTATACGCGCTAAGACTGACAGTGCAGCCAGGTTGGTGTTTAAGTAGCCTGGCAAAAGAATTATGGCCGTAAAGTTTCGTTTTTCCATGCGCCTACCGCTAACGTTACACAATCCTAACATGAAGAGGACGCATTCGATCTAGCAACCTTTGGGTTGTCCGGCCGGCTCATTACCGAGTAATGAGCTGGCCTGAGTACCGCAGGCGGCGGAACTTAAGTTAATGGTTGTAATCGGAAATTTGCCCTGACTGTTGTATCTTGAACATAATTAATTCCAGCGCGGATTAATTATGTTCAAGCCATTAATAAATAATACCGAGCAATAAATAATACCGTAGGATCTTTTTGAGCTTTTTGGAGTTCTGAGAAACCAAGTTTACCACTCATTTTCGTCGCCTTTAGAGTATTGCTTGTAGATAACTCAGCCATAGGCATATTTTAAAATTTTTTTAGAATATTTGTTAAAAAATTGTTAGGGAACATTACGGGGGGTAATGTGATACTAACCACGAAAATCCATCACCGTTATCCCGCCCTGAGTTCATAAATGTGTGCCGCTGACGATAGGTGTAGTAGCTGTGTGATTTATCATCCAAGCCGATTTCAAAGCTTATGCGTCATTCCCGAGTGGTATGAAGTTCGAGGAGCACTCACTATTTTATTCATATCATGGTAGAGAGATAGGATGTGTGAAGGAGGCGCGCAGGAAATGTGAGAGGAGGGACTACGAAAATCGGAATGGTTGGTACCAAGGTCAGGTTCTCGGAAAAATTGCTGGAAAAAAGGAAGAACAGGCATAGGAGGGGCGAGTCTTTAATGAGTGACACATCCTCTCAATATTTTTTGCCGCACGACTTAAAAACAATAATCCGATTTAAAGCTTCCGATGTAATCTGATTGAAAATCTGACTTACTTGAAGAACTGGGCTTAGCCTGCGAAGAGTGCCCGTCATCCCAGATTGTTATTTTGTAAACTTCAGTATGGTATTTATCCTGTCTAATTTTTTGCCCGTTCCGGTCAATATTCAAGAATAACATATAGTTATGCTACATTCTCTGCATCACTTTGAGTATATTATCGCAACTACTCTCTCCGTTTCCTAGTCCAGACAAGTAAATTCTGAAATATATTACCTACCGTAACTATCTCGCTATAATAGCTTCAGTTTCCGCGTACTCAGGTTAGCCTGACGTTTCGCGATCCCTGCTGGTCGTTTCTTCTGAGGGAATAGTAATGCTAATGGTAATGATAATTAATCATCACTATGAACCGCGAAAGCCTCAACGAAGCTTCAGTTTCATTCTACATCATACCTTATTCAAAACACGTCTTGGTTGCTCAAGTTGCGGAGCACTTGGCTGAAAATCAGTAAGTTTGTTACAAATAATTCATATTTAAAAAGAAAATATTACAATGTAAACAATACCTCATTTTGTTACTCTTTCGTTTTTACCACGTGACCCGACTTTTTGAACTATGTCATATGCCAGTGTGTCGCTTTCTTTGGACTGTACCAGACAGGGTCAATATAACACGTTGTAACTGAGTTATAAAATATATTATTTAATATTTCCTTATGCTTCCAGTTCATTAAGCTCAAAACGAACCAACGAAATCAGGGGATTCGGGTTCGAGTCCCAGTCAAGGTGTATTATTTTTTTCACTGTGGAAATTCTGCTTCGTCATCCATGAGCAAAACCATTATAGAACGCTGGAGTTTTCCACGTGTATAAACATCGTTTTATGTGTAATTTGTCCTAAACATTGACTATAGAATCAGCCTGAGGTTCAATTCTGATGAGTCTGAACCGAGCTCTTCTAATACTTAGGTCCGGGTTCTATTATTTAGAGGTTTTTTACTAAACGTTTCTGCTTTTTGGTGCACGCTCTTCATTTTCGTGACCAAATATGTATCACCAGGATCCCAGGGTCCGTTTTTCGCCATCCTAACACCGTTGGGTCAGTCGGGAACACTTGATTGGGAGCTTCTCATTGAGGTGTCTGCCGAGTGTGGTCAAGAGCCGCCCTGTCAGTCACCCATCCGCTCGAGAGCCCGTCACACTTGCGTTCGATTCAAGTGAGGTCTCTATCCACTCTCACTGCCAATCTCAGTGACATGAGTGAAGGCCACTTGGACCGCAAAGCGGCATCAAGAAAATCACATAGTTTCTCTCCCATCCGATGACTCCTATCAAGGAAAAGGGTCGCCAAGTATTATTTGACGAAGTAACTTGGTCCCGATTAGACCTTTATATCATAGTGAATTTCTCTCAGCAATTTATAGCTTAGTGTATATAGATCACTTCATGGCTTTTACTACTTAAATGGTATGTTTTTATTTTTGAATGGAGGAGGTATAAGAAGGTGAATTGCAAGTACATACTTCGCCACTTTTTAATGTAACTCACAGGCACCGAGTTTGTTGCTCCTCCTCTTTTTCCATGAAAAAGTAGCAGTAGAAATATGTTTTTATGATTTCAATTTACACCTGTAATTTCCTCGAATAACGTGTCCATCAAGTGCTAAAATACCTGAATGCGTGCATAAATATTGCTTAGAACTGAAATCGACAGTTCATACTTGATAATATTGTTCAAATGAATTGTGCTTTTAATTGCAATTGGTTCGTGGAAGCATTACTTTTCAAAAAGATATTCATGGTTGTCGTATTATATACTGCTGCACTGTAGCTTTAGAATATAAAGCTAGTATTGCTGAGGAGAGCTTTCAAATGCATCGCTCAGTGCTTATGTGCTTATTTCATGTTTATATTTTCCGCATGGGATGCGTGTGCGCACGTAAGTTTACTCTGCAATCATTTTGAGTATAATCTCTAATTCCTCTTCAAAGTTTTCATAGGAAATTCAATTTACCAAGATCTCGATGTATTTTCGAATGCTTTTGTCCGCAATAATTGAATGTTTTTGTCCGCTGTACTTCACATCCTAGCTCATTTACGTGACTTGGAAGGAGTGTGCGTACGATAGCTCACTCTGCACACTTTTTGAGTATACCCTCCAATTCATCTTCAAATTTTTCATAGGAAATTCAATTTTGCAGTATCTCGATGTGTTTTCAAATGTTTTTGTCCGCAATAAATGAATGTTTATGTCCGCAATAAATGAATGTTTATGTCCGCAGTACTTCACATCATAGCTCATTTACGTACCTTTAATTGGCCCGCACGAGTTAAGGCTGCGTTAGGTGGAGTATGAATAAAGCGTTTTGGATCCAATTGATAAAGATTCCAATTTCGGATGCGTTTATTAGAGTATATATGTCTCAAGCATTTGGGGTTCAATTTATAAAGCTCTTATTTGGAAACGTTTTAATATGCTAAGGAAAGTAGTACGCCTTGTAATAAAGATCTATGAACGTACGGGAGCTGTCATTCGAGTACTGAGGAGCATACGTGGCAAATACTAGGTAATAATTTTGATAATAGAACGTTTTTGCAAGGTTGAATTAGCTTAAAATATTCAAGTCACACGAGTTTGAATCCAACACTGCAGACATGTTTCTATTCCTAAACTACATCAGTAGGATAGAACAACAAAACATTAACAACGCTCAACCATCGGAACGAGTGATACTAGAATTATTTTTCCCAACCACAACACATAAGTACATTGCAAACAAAATATAAATCTTTCAGGCACATTGCACTTCACATTTAACTTCTCTTTTAATCGTTTCAGCCATCAATGGGCTACAAGAACACGACTCAATTTACTTTCTTTCTTTCCTTATGCTGTCTCTTCGTCTAGCTTCCTCCAGCTGCAATTTTGTTCCAAATGATCTCCAGTCTAACTGTTTGAATACACTTAACTATGAACTAACAGAGATTTAAAAAATTCAAAATCAACTTCACGGTGGGTCCCCTACTATCCCTTACCACAAACCCTTGCGGTGATACACGCTCAAATTTTGATGCAGATATTTTGTGGGATATTGTTTCACATACGCATTTGGCTGTGGAGGAAGTACGTAGGATGAGTATCAGCCAAAGAGCAGTAAGGGTGTAGGTTTAGTGAGTTAAATCGAAAATTGAAGAGGGTATTAGATGAGAGAACACTAGGGGAGTGCAGAAGGAGGAAGAAAATAATATTTCTAGATTGAATGAAGACAGCCAAAAGACATAATTAGGGATTTAAATTAGAAAACGTGGGATGCTAGGAAGTAAGTTAATAGCCTACATACGTAGAAAATATCAGGAAAGGGTGATATACTACTTTAGCCTAAACGCTGGAAAGCCAATCTAATTATTCCTAGTGTTTATTGTGAACATTTCTCATAGTTAAATCCTCTTATTAATGCTGCCTATTTTACTTTATTCTGAAGGCTTAAAAATTTAATAATAATTTATTAACTTCCACCAGGAAATAACCCATTTTAGGACAGAGAAGAAAAGCTTGATAGAGTAGTTTAATTTACTTTGTTTCAAAAATATATTGCAGTATTTTTACGTAATATGCTTTTGTTAATAGTCATCAATGTTGATACGTAGAGACCACCACACTCTTATTTTGAGTTATTTTCTCTGCGATGTAAGGGATGAAATTTTGCAACGCATGTTTTCGTCGATCAACGCACGGCCGCAACCGCACCTAGATGTGTTTTCGAATGCTTTTGTCCGCAATAAATGAATGTTTATGTCCGCAGTACTTCAAAGCATAGCTCATTTACGTGCTATTTTCCCGACGGCTGGCCCCCTGGGGGGTTGTGTTTGAAGCCGTCGGGATTATCTCGAATATATAACCAAGGAGTCACGTGATATAAACACGAATGGTTCCCAAATTCGGTGTGTAAAAACTGCTGATTATAACCTGATTCATTGTTTACATCTGTGTTATACCTCATCTGGGGGCTCTACAGTCGAGTCAGAAGAGAAAAACTCAAGTGAAAACAGTTAATGATAGTGTAATTAGCGATTCAGACACACGGCTCAGGCACACAGATAATTCCGACGGTTTCAAACACACCGCACCTGGGCTCGTAAACTCTTCGATACTTGTGCTCTTCCTCTCCCTGCTGCGAGTACTCCCTCACCGACATTCTGCAGCAAGTGGGGAGGTTGCCTTTTTCCCTCCCCCCTTTCCCATCTCTCCACCGCCGCTCCCAAGAAGGGGGCATTTATTAAGGGTCGGATCAAAGCAGCGCCTCTCGATACTTGGGGGCCTTTCCACTCATGTTTAGTCCCTCCGCCCTCCAACCTCCCTTCCCATCACTCTCCCAACTCCCTCACACCCTCTTTTCTCCTCCATCGAAAATCCCCAGGGGCAATCCCCTTTAGTTTGGTGTTGTCAGATTCTGGAATAATTTTTTTCCTTAATTCCTTTATGAAAAAGAAAAGGGCAACGCCTGGAATAAAAAAAATAAAAGAGTTCACGAGGCGGTGGTTACTCTTGTTGGCAGGCATTGAACTGCGAGCCCGAGATAATTAGTTTGTGAGGGCGAATCTCGCCTTCGTTCTTCCGGAAATAGCCGCCGGAGGTTATGCCGTTCGCGATTGTCGCTCAACGAAATTCTTGAAGGGGTGAACAAGCACGATGAGATGCTAAAAGGAGCAATCCATTCCAAAAGGAACGTCGGTAAATCATAAAATCCCAGCCAAAGGCGAGGATAGTTCGGACGTAGTTGAAAATCACCAGCCGACACAGAAGACAGGAGAGGAGTAGAATAAGTTACGGAGTTTATCGCATTCCATGTAAGTGTGATTAATTCTCCACTATTGAAGGAACGGTGAAATCGGCTCAAAAATCCGTCACATTACGATTGTTATGTAGAAGAAGGTATTGATAAAGAGATAGGATTTTTACATCACCAGTGGCTTTCAACTAAGTTCCGTCTGGTGACGTATGCTAAACAAACTGCAAAAAGAAAAATAAACGTTGTTAAGATGTTAACCAATTAATATCCTTTTCACTGTATATGAAGGACAAGGATAGAGCTCTTATAAATATGTGGAGTTACATAGTTATTTGTTTTGTCATTCATGATGGAGTTTACACCAAGTAAAGTCAACATAGTTAAGTTTCTCGAATAATATTAATTGCCGAAAAATTTTAATCGAAATGCGACGATGACTATAGCTCTTGAATCGTTGGTACTTGCCATTACCATGATCAGATGACATATATGGTTTCATATCATTAATTGGGTAAACTTGTTTCGTAGTTTAAAACCTTTCAATTTAAATTTTGTCACTCATGAAGAAGTAAATACGAATAACCTACTGATACGCAACCTGCCATTTAACTGTGAGTTCCAGAACTTTGGAAATTTTTTAACGCTTTTAGGAAAAATGATGAATTAATCATTAGAGTGAATTAAGATGAAATAAATGGGGCACAAAGTGACCGCGCATGCACATGTGTACATAATATTCACATATTTAAAACACGGTATTAATCAATATCCCAGAGAAGAGTTAAAACCTACGTCCTGTAATCGGCGATTCTTAGTTCATTGAGCAGGCCGATCATCCTAGTATACTCTAGCTGTAAGATTTAATGCACTGCATATCATAGCGATTTCCGGTGGTTCATTTCAGAGGGCATAGAAAATACTTAAGTTTGTCATTCCACTTCTTTAACTCTAAATTATTTGCTAAATGTATATTGGAAACTCCCGTAAAAATATTTGGCCTGGCCATGGTAGCGTGGTCAGTTATCCATCGGCGTCGCTGCTCAAAAGCAACACTGCGAGACAAGACTGATAAACACTCAAAATCTTACCTTCAATCTTAAGAGTTAATAATTATGCTATAATTACCTCTAATAAATGGCCAACAACACACTGGTGCCGATTACATATAATTCAAAATAATTTATAATGATGGTGAAGTAGATAAGGAGCGTGGTAATATTAAAAACATAGGCAACACCTTAATTTCAAGTATACTCTGGGTAAATGATGATTGAAATATTTGTTGGCTCTTCGTCGAGAGAGCGTGATTCATTTTACGAAACAGTTAAGCTTGCTCCGAGTTCTGAAGCCAAAAATATATATGAATTTGATTTTATGTTGCCGTCATTGGAGCACTTGGTATCTAGATGATTGAAATTTAATCTGGGAGCTTAAGAAGCTTGATTGAAAACAGAAAATTCTGGAAATAAAACACCAAAGAATGCGTAAAAAGTATAACTCACTTTTCTCTGCGAATCTATCTGACAATTTTTGGGATTAGGGCGTTGCTCACCAAATTTAAGTTACCTGGTAAGTTCCATTTCCTCGAGTTTGCAGCTGACACGGCAGATATGCCTCTAAACCTATTGTACATCATCAGGGCCGACAAGGGACAAATGATGAGAGATCATCTGTGAAATGAAATATTTAAGAATTCTTTTTCCCCTGGCATCATCCTTAATGGAAGCTAAATATTTATCAAAAAAGAGGTATTTTATTTATCTCCATTTATATTATCCTTCGCTCATCCTAATCATTTTTTCAACTCTGGTGAAAGGCTATCTTGTTCCTCATCACTTTGCGGTCGCTTGCAGGGCAAATGACGATGTATATTTATTGTTCTCCTTTGTCATGTGAGTCTATATCCATAGTCAACCCGTATGCTCCACTAAGTCGAATCAAATAGGCAGGTAAGATAATGGAGGATATTACAAATGGTCTACTAAAGCCCTCAAATAGGTGTGTTTCTCTATGTGATATTATTAAATACGTTGATGCAATTGTCTTTCTCTCTCTCTCTTACTCTCACATTGTTGCGCATAACGTTTTTTGACCCCCCTTTGTAGTCCTACTTCTCATGGGATTTATGTAAAATTTGTTATCTCTGATTAAAAATACGGTTTTCACCATTATCGCTTTTACAACTCTAAAAAGGTGAAGTTGCGAAATGCAATTGCAACCTTTCAGGAGACCATATGAGTACTTTACCGCGATATCCTTCGAGCCGCCTTCCTTTATTGATAGTGGGTGACTATGGAAAGAAGGACCCATGCAAACCGTTAAAGTGAAAGGCAAGACAAAGGTACTTGAGCAAGATAGTAGACACAGGTAATTGTATTTTCAAGGATATTTTGGTAGAAATTGAAATATTTAACATAAGCATTTGAAGAGCGAGGCCAATTTGCTGGGTTATCGTGCACAAATTGGTCGCGGTAATCAAATTGGTAAAGTGCCGAACTGGCAGATTCAAGGTCGTGAGTTCAAATCCTGCAAATCAGGGAATCAATTATTTTTCACGCATGGGTTAAGCCAATGAATAGGATAGGTAGGGAAGGAAATAATAATTTACTTTGTGCCTGTTGAAAATAATTTTCAATACCACTATCCTAGTAATAACGACCGAAAGGGTCGCTAAATATAATGCTAATGTTCAAAACTCTCCGCTTTCACCCCTTACCAAAGTTTTCCTCCCTTTCTCAGACCTCCGACCCTTCCACACAACACTAGTTCCTGCTAGGGCACCCCTCCTCTTCCCCAACTCTCCCTTTCCCTACCCATTGATTTATATATGGCTACCAACTCTGTACTCCTTTGTATTCCTGAAGATGACGTAATGTGTTGAGGCATAGGTCATACAATAACAATGAGTAGTAGATGTTTCGGGGTAATTTCTCATTTCCTCCATGATGAATAATTTCACAAAATAAAGCCTCACACCGTTCCTTCCGTTAAGTTAGAAGCGGTATAATATTAACCAAGCGGTTTGGGCTCCTTAATTAAACCTAATTATCCCGCTGCACATTGAGAGCTATAAGCTCTTATTTTATGCACAAAATAAATGTGTTTATCAATCCATCTCTGAAATTCAAAAATTGTAAATTCGTTTCATAAACAATTCAAATGATATACAGTTAAAAAAAACTGTTGCTGTCTATTCTGACAGACTAATCAGGTTTCTTGCATCAACGTGACATTCCCTTTTATCCTGGGTCTGCTTTTGGAAGACGCAGACTTTTGCGCCCTCTTGTTTATTTAACATGTTAAACCACGCCCGTGGTCTTATTCTTCTGCTTCTTCCTCTTTCGATACCTTAAGCGATGGGCCGCATAATGTGATCGAGTATTTGTCCGAATAAAATGTGGCATTTCGTTCAAATTTTTCATCACAAGGACCTTCCCTCATTCATTGTTCTGAAAACTTTCTCCTTTATGCCTCTGTCTCACATTGGATCTTCAATATTCTCCTTTAGCCTCATACTTCAATGCTTTCATTCTTTTCCTTTGGTGATTGTCCTTAGTCCAGGTTATAAATCCGTACTACGAAATTTTTCATGCTAAGTAAAACGAAGATGAAGATATTCTCCACAACAAGCATGGAAAGGTTAAATGTTAAAGTAGGAAAGTACAAGCTACCAAGTAGTTTGTGCCATTTTCTACTTGAATGTTATGCCGGAGGAAAGTGCTGTGGCTTGAGTGCATTCTTCTCGGGATCGCGATTAGATTGGTAGTTCAGGTAGCGACGTTTTTATAGCACATTTGGCCATCGTCTTAGTGGCGTTGAACTTGGTTTCTTACTGTTCACTTTATAAGATGGAATACACCGAGTCATGGCACCAGCGTCTTGGAAACGATGGTGCAGTGGGTAATCGGCACGTCGGCTCCCAAACTACCGACCAGATGGACGTCCCGATAAGAAATAAGGTGTACCATTCGTTGGGAAAACATCAAATCATTTCAGGGTGTGGCGCCTATGACGATTGAATTACAATCAACCTGAGAAGGGAACCTTGACATTGTCACCCAAGATCGAAACAACCTCGTATGCGATACAGATTTCAATCCAATCTTTACGTAGGACAGGTGCTACATAAAGATTCACAATCACCCGTAAATATATGACAATCGTGCAAGGAAATGCGCAGTATGGCTTCATTCTTCACTTTACATTCAGAGACTCATGTAGGCATATAAAAAGTTGCATATATAGAGCCCACCACAACCTCGAACCACATAAAATATTGTTTTTCACCGTGAAAGGATAAATGATGCCACTAACCCCTCTACCTCAATCTGCATCATTCGTCATCTGAGCGTTCCAAAACACCATAACACGATGGATATTAACCCTTTTACTGCGAGTGGGCCTATATGTCGGCCCCCCTACAACACATAATTTTAATATTATATTTCCCTCATATCAGAGACTACAAGAATGATTTTTTCATCCTCATAGAAATTGGAATATAACATCAAAATTGAGAAAATTACCTACTTTATATATTAAAATTAAGCGCTTAAAATAATATATAAATATTATTTTAATACAAATATTTTTAATATAAAATAAAATAAGTGAATAAATATTCCTAAAATTCATAATCTTAGGATATTCACGGAAATGGGCTTGGCAATTTTCGCACGGTCTATCTTACAGGGGCTAGCAGTAAAAGGGTTAAAAATAAAAAACTCTATGGCATTCGTAGGGAAGCAAACCGTGTCTAATATATGCAAAATATTCAGTATATTGGTCTTACTTCGGCGATCCGACAGTGATTCACAAACTAAGTCCTTAAATAAAAAATTTCCTTCCACCTACTAGCATCGAGAGCATAGTTCTGTTGACTAGATTACTGGCCAAACATCCTGGGGGGTCAGGTTGGAATTCTAACATGGAGGAACTGTGAGAGATATTTTCATAGCTATTTGTTATTTCTGATAATACATAGCAGTAATCCTGAGTGAGAATTTTGCACATTTCACCTCCCCTCCCTCCCAAAAACATGATTTAGACTTTTGTTGGGTCGTTGAAATGAAATAGTGGTCAGGAAAGTTTGCATACAGAATATCAAAGGTAGTTAATTAATGTGTACTTGTTTACAACTTACAATGTCTCTTATTAGCTATTTAGTTGCGCGGTTAAAGAAGAATACAGGTCTCATTATGGCAATAGTCTTTTCTTCCCCGTTATTTTTTGTTTCAATACGCTGAAATATTTTTCTTTTGCCTTAAATTATATGTAAATGATGTGTTTTTAGCGTAAATTTAGTATCCGACGTGAGAATTTGGTAAAAAATCTAATCCATTTTTACGTTTGAAATTAGCTGAGTAAAAGGGGTGTTGACTATAAAAGTAATATAAGTAGTAGTCATGTAGAAAAGTTACTAAAACAGTTATTTTTAATACTACGAATAAATAAGAAAATCGAGTCAGAAGTGTAACGGAAATAGGCAATATTTGTAATAAAGAATAATATAAATATTTTAGATCTATGAATGTGTAAGTAATGTGTAAATATGTAAAGTGTAAGTAATAATACATTTTATTGCAATCTTTAAGGCATAAAAAAAGGTGTACGGGTCACCACATAAGTACGTGCTGAGTAGAGAGCCCATCAAATATAGTACGTCTCCGTCGGATTGAACGCTAAGCAGTGGACCCTATGGCGTCTCTCGTCAAGATCAGGGCCAGGTTTCTCTCCACCTTCCCCCAAGCTCCCTGGATAATACTTGCTTCTCTAAAACTACCCACTTACTCTAAATGGCGAAAATGACCAAAGCTTTCGGTTAGCTCCCCCAAATAACTAACTAACATACATCCAAACCCATCATAACTCCCATCCACAATACAGCCGCTCTACGGGGCACTGCCTCTGGCTCCGGGATCAGACTTAATTAAATCTTCCATCATGACTATGAAGTTCTCCGCAAGTGCACCCACGGATGCGGTTGTTGTGTTTGCTAGGGTACTGGATCCCATACATTTTACCGTCATCTTCCTTATATTACACCACACTTCCAGCCTTGACTTCTCTTCTGCTGTTATCGTCCATGCCTCACCGACGCAAAGGAGCACGCTCCAGATTACACTCCGCGTTTTATACTCTTTTTCTCGGGTTTACTCCTACCGTCTGCACATGTCCGACCACTGACGCACCCACGCCTGGCGCCAATGACCTCTCAGCTCTCCCTCACATCCCTCTCCCCCGTAATAACAACAAGTAACACCATCAGCGAATGTGCGCGTTGGCGGAAGAGGTTAGGAGGGAGTCCGATAGCACGCGCGGAGGCGACTCGGGCGAAATTGCGAAGCGGCGGCGCTCACTCGGAGGGGGAAGGCGGGGAAATCGCGACGAACCCCTCGTGTGCTCTCGAGACATTAACTCGAGAAGGAAAAAAAGCACGCGTGGGGTGGGGTTAATTAACTATTTACGTTCGGAGGTGGTTTGGGTAGGGAGTAGTGTTTGTGCTCGGGGAGGGAGAGGACCCACTTAGCCAATAAATCCCCGTCGTCGTGCGCGCGCCCCCACGGATCACCTGATGCTGCTGCCTCCCTCCCCCCTTCCTCTCCCTCTCCGCACGCTCCACCCCTCCCCCCGCGTGTGCCTCCCTTTTCATTCCGGAGAGAAAGATCGAGTTCCAAAGGTTAAAAGGTAAGCGGCGCTATAAAAGCTCCCTCACGCAAGACTCGGCTGGTCGATAAGGCCCGAATGTTCTCTTATGCCTCCACCCCCTTTTTCTCCCCCCCACCACCTTGAAATCTGGGACCGTTTCCGCCCCGCACATCCCCCGCCCCCCGTTTCTCATCCCTTTCGCTCTCCCCGAGATCCTTTTGCTCATTTGACGGGGGAACCATCCCTCGAGTCGTTTCGCTCCATTTCGTTCATCCGCATGTAATAAACGCGGCAAGCTGCGGGATCTAATAAGAATCCATTCCTGTTGAGTGGGTTTTGATCAAAATCTCATAGTTCTTCTAGCCGTTGATTGAATATATAATTTCCAGAATCTCTTGGTGAAAGTGCTTGGGGCTCCGTGTCGCTGGCCACTTCGCTAACGCGTGCGCGGTCACAGTCACGTGATCACGTGCTCATTGTGAGACAGATTGGAACCTACTCGAATAATGACCAGGAAGCGTCAATAATCTTCTTTTCTCCGTTGTAAAATGAGATGGAATATTATTCATTCTAGGGAAAAAATATAATGATAAGGAATGATGAGATGGAGATGTTGAGCCGAAGCCATCAAACGAGTTGCACAACTTTAAAAAATTCATACCTTATTATTTTAGTGTCACCGGTTTCATCACTGCAAAGGAAATCACAAAAATGTTTAACCTAAAAATATCAGAATGTTTAGATGCATGTACATAAACCTCCAAAATGTTCGGAGAATTTGAGTTTGGGGAGTGGTTGGGAGCAGTTACCTTTGGTGCACCTTTGGTGAGCAAGAGAAAATGTAAAATTTATTCGTATTTTCCAGGTGAACCCTTATGAAAAGCAGCTAAGCAAATCCTTGGATAGCTTGGATAATTTCTTCGTATCGGGAAAACCTATGTGACAAATATATTATAAAATTAACATTTTAGTTCAAATACTTATTTTTAGATTAGCAAGAGCAGCCATTTACGTAATTTAGTACCAATTTTAATTCAAAGACGGACAAAGTCCCAAACCAAATGCGAGGTTCGTTCTCTGAGACTCCAGGCTTCCATGAGCGTGAGAATTACTGCCAGTATCGAATGAAAAAGAACTGTTGACACTAGAAAAAATGTGCAGATAGAAAATTAAGAAATATGGAAAATAGAAGTTAAAGATAATAAATTTTTGATGAGTAGCTTATTGTTAGTAGTTTTTCTCGATTGATATGCTTAAAATAATTTTAAAGGGGTTCCCCAGCGGAGTCCCTAACGACTCGTGAATTTCGATGGGAGAATGTTGAGGTGAAAATATTCTATGACGTTACGCAAGAGATGTGGTGCGGATGATGGCGGAGCGTCGAAAATGGTGACCTGAAGCAAAGCGGTGCTTAGCATGGAGCCCGTGAGTCTGGCGGCGGGGAAAGTGAAGCGGAGAGTGACTGGTGAATTGTGGATTGGTGCTTGACAGAGCAATAGGAGTGAGGAGATGACTAGGAGTGCAAGTGACGACTGAGGACGAAGAGTGAACAGCTCCGAGAAGGATGCGAACTCCACAAGCAGCGAACTTTCTACGCACTCGAAGCGTCCCACGGAATCCGAGTTCGGATACTTTGTTCACCTGATACAGTTGTCTCTCATCACTGCATGCGTTAATGTGCTTAGTTCCAAAATTTGAGGATTGCAATTTATGACGGGGAAGAAGAACGAGCTACAAAATTGGAGTAGAAAATTGATCCTCTAAGGCAAGGTCATCCGTTACATTATTTTGATGTAAAATAAAATAGGCCTTTGTAATAAAAAGACCAATAACTCTCAGTACAACAAAATTATTAAACTAAGAAATAATGATTAATGTTGAATATATTTATGCACCTTTTCTAACCCATCGTGATTATTTAAACTTGTGCAAAGGTGGAAAATTACTAAGATGTCGAGACATCCTACAAGCAAAATATTCTTAAATACTTAAAAACATTTTCCCCATTGTATAATACATGAATGTGACTCGTTATTCCACTTATTACTTGATTAGCCTCATGTTCACCAACCTCACTGACACCTTCGGGATTAAATTTCTGGTTGACACAAAAGATTCATGTAAAGGAAAATTTGCGGTTAATTATTTTTCTATGTCTATCCAGGGTAAAAATTTACATGTGCCGTATTATCGTTAATAATATGCTAATGTAGACCATTGTGAGGTGTATGTGTGTATGTGAGGTGTTTTCTTAAATTTTTACGACTTGAATGTAGTGAAAAAGTATGCCATCACATGGCAATGATCACATTCGTAATCTTTGATCCAGATTGTTTTTATTTTCTCAAATTTGGGAAGCCAAAGTAAACATAAGGAGGATTGATTATGGACTGAAACAACCGCTTTTTTATATTGCATTATTTGAAAAAGTTATTTAATTGTGATATATGTGAGAAATCCATAAAAGGGCAACTATTTATGTGATCGGACGTAATCTTTGTTAGTGTTCCACCATTTTGGTTGATGATTCCTCTTGCATCTGTCCTATAGAATATTTTAAAATGATACTTTCCGAGTGTACTTTCAAAATATACTTTCAATAATATCGAATGCAATAGCACTCCGTGGCCTTTCTTTCAGACGATGACTAATACCTTTGAGCCTCCGTAAGGCCCTTAAGAATGGGTTGCTGGCCAGCCTCCTCAAGGCGAGGGTACGTCTGGATTTTTATGGATGAGCAGAAGGGAAGAGGTGTTCCCCTTGGAGCAGAAGCAAGACTCACCTCCAACCCCATTCAGCACCACCCCCCAATACCCTGGCCTGCTCCTACACCCAGTTCGGAAGGAGAAGGCGATCTCGTTGATTGATGACGTGCCGTCGGGAAATGAGACAGGGCCACCGTTTTCACGTAATGACCAACTTCCACCGGCCCTGACATTGGAACTGCCATCGGTTGACCCCTCGTCATGTCATACCGACCCCGAACTCTGTGGACGACGCCCACTGAGCCACAAAATGTATCCTTCAAGTGTCTGATCGTCGACATGAAATTGAAATACACTCTGCCGGGTGGGCCCGTTGCTGCGTTTCCTAGAGGTGAAGCCGATTGAGCGCGAAAATATCTGCCAGTGGTTTCAGTATTACTACTAAATTGATGAAGAAAATTTGGACCGTTGCTTTGTCATTGGCTCGCACACTGCTGGTTTATTTATGTGTCATCTGGTAGGTGAATCTAGAGGAAAGGTCATCTAGTGAAGTGTACAGGCACCGCTGCCGTCACGTGCTGGTGCGAGATGGTGCCACTCAATGCATATTTACTACACAACCGTAGTCTAAAGACTTGAGGTGGCACTATAAATAAACGGGCTGGATTGGCGAATGAAACAATTAGCCCGAGAGAGTTGGAAACTATCGATTTGCCAGTACTTGAGAGTTTAGGAATGAGTCTTACATTTAACGATACCTACTATAAATATCCATCCGGGATATAGAATCCAATGGAAGCTGGTTTGATTTCGGATATCAAAAGAGTGATGAGAAGAGCAAGCAGATTATTAAAACGTTGGTGCAATGATATTTTTAGTAATATATTTTTAAGGCGTTTGCAAGGATCTAAGACTTTTTTCTCCTTTCTGAACTCCTAACATGAGGAGTTCGTCTTACAGACATTAGCGTAATCCTCACCTTCATTTAGATTGCTTTAAGTAGATGTTTATTTTACCTGAGCACTTGTTTGTGTTAATCCATTACGAGCATTACTTCACCCCACCAAAATGTTGTGCAACTGATTACAATTTACCGAAATCGGACTTAGAAAGGTATCAACACCATCGTGGTAGAAACTTCTGAAACGTATCAAAATCTCCATTCCCAGGAAAAAAAACAATTGATGAAGAAGCAATGAATTGCTGAAACCATAGTCGGGGAATAAAAGAGTGCAAAAAACTTACTCATATGACTAAATTTATTGGTACTGTTGATTTATTTAATCGTATTTCCACTTTCAGGGAGAATTTCGAACTGGAAATCGAGTCAGGGAACCATTGCCACTGATTCACATACTCCTTTGTTTTATGTTATAGTGAATCTGGGGCTGAATTGCGAGTCATATGCAGTTTTACCACTCAGTGGAATAGAGTGACTTTTATATAACTAGAAAAGCAGTATTTTGAAAAACTGTTAAATGTACAGTCACGTCTTCATTTCTGAGCTCAACGTTAAGGTGTATTCTTTTTGCGGACTACAGAGGCTATATATGACCATTAGTTTACTGTATGTTACAATTACTAAATTGAAGATATGGCAGATTTTGGTTAGCTGCAATCGATTGGGAGGTGTAAATCTCCCGAACATATTTGTCTCACCTTCAGTATAGCAATTTATTCGTTACCTCGTTGCACGCAATATGGAAACACTGATCATAAGGCGAGATAAAGTAATGAGATTTTCCAGAGGAAAAAGAGCGAGATCAAATGCAAAAATCAGTAGCTAGAGTAGGTGGAGAAATTTAGTGACCTATATAGTTTTCTGGAGGAGTAGGAATATAGCTGTTCTAACGTTCTAAGAGAAATTGCGTTGGCAAAAGAGGCGTTCGTCCGTAGAAGAAAACTAATAACAACGTCGTTGAGTGGGAACTTGAGAAAAGACAAGGTAAAAGTCGGATAGGGAGCGTGCAAGTATATCACGGATATATGGACTTTTATTGAAAAGAATAAAAATAGATCTAAGGATTTTGAGATGAGGATATGGAGGAGATGGGTAAAATAAGCCGCGTAGGATTGAAAGCGTACGATGAAGTGCCAGAGATATTAGGAGAAGAAAGGAAGTTGATTGAGGAAATTAAGAGAAAAAAGAACTAGATGGAATCAGGTAGTAAGGAGCAATAGTGTTTTGGGAATGATAAAGGGAAACATGTAGGTGTTAGCTGTGTAAAGCAGTAGAACGGGTAATTTGAATGAAATTAATGGGAGGTAGGAAACATTCATGTGAATCGAATTATAATGAAAATATTGTACATCATTGGAGCAAGACAGCCTCGTTATATGATTATTAATCTCTCATTTAAATTATCCTTGTTGCGTTAACCTCAAGGATAGCGTAATTATAACGATTGTTGAAATTAATTACTTGATTACTTGAAGTTAATTTTTAATTTTTTTTCTACTTTCGTTTCTCAGTGGCCTTCAGACTTAGTGCTAAATCCGCAAGATGATAAATGGTAGCAGTGACCCATTTTAATACCTTTCAGAAAGGCTTTGATTTATACGGAACTTTGAATACATTTTCTTTCTTTATTCTCTCTTGTTTTCACTGTTATTACCAAATGAAAGGATAAAATTCCTTACCCGGAATTTGTAGACGCGCTATCCATTGTATTGTTAAGGCAGTAGTTGTTGAACTTAAGTAAATATCTATTATATTATTTTATTCCTTTGGTAGGCGCTACCACGCTATAAATTCTCTCCTCAGTTATATGTTTAATTTCTTTTCTATTTATTTTAGTATTTTTATGAAACATTTCACATTAAAATTCACTGTTATATATTCTCCTACTTTCATCAATGCCGTTATTTTCTGATGTTTGCGTACCAGCCATTCCAAATCATAAAAGAAATAATGGTATAACTAATACTGTAGCTTTAAAACTCATTGAAATGTTTTTAAGATCATTCTTGGTACTGCTAATGACAGATCAGAATGATTTAAATATTCTTCCATCAGATTTGTACATTATTTGCCTAGTTGAATCAAGTAGATGGCTGCATAAAAGGATTGTTGACCGATGCTGATGATAAAATTGCATCCAGTTTTAATCTCGACTTTTGAATGCGGATGCGGATTAGTGTAGTATCTGAAAAAATCTAATCTTCTTAAAGCCACACCTATTTTGCGCATGAATACATTGCCTCACCGTGCAAACTTCCTCGCTGCCTATTGCGCTGAAAAAGCTGTTCGTGCCATATTGCGTTGAGAGTTTCTCAACCATGAACGAGGAGAATTGAGGGAAAGTCAAATGTTATATTTGACTCGTTTACCACCTTAACCGCCAGAATCAATTGCCTAGATTATTCTTAGTGTTCGGTTGCCATATTTTGACCAGATAAGCCAAAATTAGGACCATTTAATACATATACATGCATCATATCTCCGTACGTATGCTAAAATGTTTTAAGCAATATGTCAGGAAAATATTTTCACTTATTTTGAGTCAAAATTTCTTGTCCATCGTGATACATTGAAACTATGGATAAAGTAATGAGTTCGCTTCTTGAAATCAAATGGAATGGTCTCTGAGATGAAAGGATTGTAACGCATAGATGGCGATCTGCTCATCTGAGATCGGCAATTAGTAATTTGAGCCACCTTGGCTTATTCCATATGACCAGAGAGTTTATTGACGGAAAAAGGTCACTCTAGTTTGGAGAATTAGCTCACGTAGTGTAAAAAGCAAATTGATCTAACACTGCTTAATTGCTCAGTACGTACACAATGGCAACTAAAAGTCATTACGCGGTTAAACTTAAGGAAAATGACACACTGCGGAAATGAAAAAAAGTAGGTGGATGAATGAATTGATTTCGGTGTTAATCATACATCCTCTGACGTGATGAATGCCTAAGATAAGTAGCACAGCACCATTTTGATTTATGAAATTCGTGCGAGTGAATGTTCGGCCTCGAATTGGTCAGGTTGCCTTTCACATAAACAGCCTAAAGGTTTTTTACTCGAGTTTTCGATGCACAGAAGATATTGTATTGAGTGAACAATAATATTGCTTCATTTTGTTCCATGAATAGAGTGGAAAATTTCAGAAATCATTAACGACTAAGTGAAAGAAACCTCAGAAAATTTTCTACATACTTCTCATCATTACTACTATATTTTTACCTCTATATAAAGCTCAAAAGCAGTTACAAATAAAGCTACTATCTGCTTTCATTTTGTCCAAAAGGGCAGTTTGAAATCGTGCAAAACCTTATTGAATTACTAGGAGGTTATACTTGCTCTTGTGCTGTAATCGGAAAATTCTTCTCTCTCTCTCTCTTTCCTCATACCTAAATGGGTCGACTCATGTTTCCCCACTTCGTGATACCTTCAGCCCGTTTAGTGATGGCAAATAGTGCTTGTTTTAACACCAGTAGTAGACATTCTCTCTTGATACATCTACAATTTTCGCCATCAAAACATAGCATCGCAAGGGGGGCTCGTTCTCTGCGAAAACAAAGTGTAATCATGCTGTGTGATAATTCTTCTATGGACTGGACTGGAGATTGTCTCGTTTTCATTCCGTGTTAAGTTGGTGACAACTTTCAATTTTTAATATTTATACGTAATTGCGAGAACTAGTGTTTCTCCCAACTGCCCCACGTGATGCATCTTTTTAAATAGTCATTTTTTGTGATTTGGAGTAGATGATTAAAAATTCTCACTATCCCGAGCATAAATATTGGCACGAAGCCCCTCGCACAAAGAATGGTTGCATGCAGATTGCCGCTCTTGTTATCGGCAACCTCTATATCGTCCACAGCTATATCGCCGGAGAGCATCGGTTTCAAATTTGTCTAATCTATAATGGTCGAACCCGTCGATCCGGGTTTATATATCAGGTCATTCAGTTTATTCCTATTGACTAGATTAATGTTAAAACTTCATCAACGTGCTTTAGCTTTTTTCTATTATGAATGCTCTTTATATTCATGACAACTTTTCCTGAAGCAAATCGTTGACAATTCATTATCTTGAAGGAGTGTCAAGTAGTAATTGGTGTGGGGTTTTGTTTTCTGTGATGGCTTGAGTAATTATTTCCATCCTGATAGCCAAGTATTGAATTCTGGCCATGGAATATAGTTTAAGTTGTTTACTGATTCCTTTTAATTAATATGTGTAGGTGACTTTAATTTGTATGCACCGTCCGTCAGATAGGAGGTAAAACAGTGGACCTTTTGATGTCTTTCATTAAGAGTAGAACAATGTCAATTTCAGGTTTTATCTACAATCTTTGTCCGTTTCTATTCGTTTTACTGTCGTCGAATTAACCACATGTTCTAAATGCCGCAAATGACCGTACAGCTCCCAATGTTTCCCGCACGCCTGGCTGCGCTAAGGCTGTGCTCTCGGCTTTAAACTCTCTCCATGGGATTTTCCGTGGAAAGAAATGATGGAAATCCTACGTATGTGGTTGGACGATTGCTTGTTCAATGAAGTAAGAGAAATTGACCACTTCCGTGGAGTTGGACCGTATGGACACTGGAGAGGCGCCAGCACTGTAAGTGTTCTCTCAACTCTCGCTCAAAATCTTTTTTCTCCAACCTTCAGCTAATTGCATTTTGCTGGCAAAGAGCAAATTGCTTCCCATAGAATTTTTTTCTAGTTTGGCTACTTGGTTGTACTTAGCCTAAAAATTGTTAGAGATACAAGGTCTTTGCACCCGGCTGCTGTGGCCAAGTCGGTAGCACATCCTGTCGAAGAACGGTAATTCTGATCGGTGATGGAATTGATGATTATGTTATCCTTTGAATGAATTCAGCTGCAAAACTAGGGATTTTGTGAAATTCTTTGGAAGTATTGAAAACGTTTTTCTTTCTTTCTAGCTTCAGGGACTTAATCAAGCTCTACCATGATATATGACACAAGGAATCGTACCTACATTGCACTATATAAGTATTTATGTTTCCAAAAGTAGTAAAAAATGTACTGTTAATGCATGTTTTCCACTCAAAGTGTTTTAAAATGCATTTTTGGTAGTTATTAATGTGGTTTAAAGATTAAAATTTGATATTCAGACGATACAGTTTTGGAAAATAGTGCGAAATATAATACCTAACGCTGTAATGAAACTGAAATGAACTTGGCATAAGATAGTTACTCCAATTACTCTATATGAAGCCCCGGGAAATCATTGATACTAGTATTAAAATTTATTATGCCAAATTGGGTGGTGAAAGATTTTCATGGCATTGTATCCACAATCAAATTTCGTATTGCATTATGGATTTTGGGCTTATTATTTGAGAATATGTAAACATATTCGATGTTTATATTATATTGACTATAGTCTGAATCTATAGTGTGAATAATTATAAATTCGTAATATGTCTAAACGTAAGTGCTCAGAAGCAAGCGAGAAATGCGAAGAAATAATTTTGAACGACATAATAGGGAATAAAAGCTATCTTTTGTGTCGTTATAGTACTCCTAAATGTCAAATCACATTAATTCTGCCTTATTTTTTAAAAGCCTTACACCCTTTGTCCGCGTGAATAAAGATTTATACTGGCGATTTTTTCCAGTATTTTATATCATATCCTTCCCATTATAAGTTGACGTAACCTAATTCTACAAATTCACTTGGCAATTTTAGCAGTTTCAGTTCCGGGGTTGGTTGAATAAAGGCCTTGAATCAGTATTAAGTTTTTTATATTTTCAAGAAATTCGTGCTGCCATAATGTAGATATATATCTGATACTATAAAAACTTGTTACATAGCCTGATTATAGAATGTAAATTAACTAATTATCAATAATATATGTGCCGAATACCATCTACAGATCCGTGCTTATTCTAATCGTATTCAATTTCAAAAGTTAGCATGTTAAGTCGATAAATTCAGTGGTTTCCGACGATTTTGAGTAGTATTCGAAAATATCAAAATGAAAACAAAATTTTGAATGTACCACAGATTAAAAGACTAACTTTAATGAGACCCGGGTTTTATCGACAATGCAACATGATCAGGTCCTGACTGCAACATCATCAGGATCTGTAGATATTGCAGTGTCAACGAAACCCGGGTCGAATTAAAAATTATTTTTTAATCTGTAATATATTGCAAATTTTGTTTTCATTTCAATGTGATAAGTAGAGTTATAAATATAATTTCTACCTATTGAGAATATAAAGTAATGTTTTTATTTCGACTTTTTTGCGTAAAATATTCACGTTTTTATATCCGTCTTCCTTTGTAATATCTCATTTCCTTCAGCATGCGACAGAAACTTCTTCAGCTTGCGAGTTTTACTTAAAGGTAGATATCATCTGAGGGATCAAGTTTGCTCTATATGTGAATATATCTATCTCCATTTCGTAAAATTCTGTAATGTATGGCATTTAGTATCGGTGCCTATTTGGAATATCTATTCAAAAATTTGTAGTACTCTGTGCTTTATTATTTCACGGATTTTCCAGAGAGCGCTAGAATTAAAAAAATTTTAATGAGTAAATAAGAGAAATTTCAATGGTAAATATCTCTTATTCATTCTTGATTCTTGCTCCCAACACCTGCTATTTGTGCCATTTGCTGCTTTGATCCTCTGATCTCATTACTCAGTTTACCGTAGCAGAATGAAATGGGAATCCATTCCATTCTGGAATCAATGTCAATATTTACTCTCTCTGAGACCGTGATTGAAGATTGAAGGGGAAATGTGAAGTGAATGAGAATTTACAGTTACTGTGACATTTCTCTGGAGAACTGTCTAACGACGGAATAAAATTAGGTCCAGAATTCGGTATCACTCGTCCAGTCAGATGACCTTGGAGAAAAATCTACATATTACCCTAGGGATAGGGAGATTGGAAGGAGTGTGTTCAGGGCAGGGGTAAGGAACGATTGATTTATCACTAGGCCTACTAGTGAGAAACCGTATTAATAGTATTACCTGTTAGATAACATTCACCTCTGAACAAAGTAATAGAATACATTTTATGTGACGAAAGATGAGTGTCATAGATACTGCATGAATGTCATTCAAATATTTGCTGTGCTTACATGCTATAAATGCTAGAAAATTAAACTTACTCTATTTAAACTCATCCTCAAACACATAATAAGTTTATAATCTGCGATACCTACTCTATAAATTTATTTAATTAGTAACCTCTATCATTTTTCCTTATTATTCTCGGAAAAAATGACATCTTTAACGTATATTACACAAATTAGTTTGATTTTTTGTAACCAAAAATTTTTGGCCGCGGTATAAACAAGAACTACTTAAATAGCTATAAATTTCCGCTCTTTTCGTATTTTTAAAATTTTCGTATTGTTGAGATTTTGACGATATTTTGTGTGGTAATATTTTTAGCTTAGATGCACTGTTCAATGTTTATCAACTGTTTCCTTGCTTGAAATCTTCATTTGAACTATGTGAGATGCAATTACATTAATTATGTTAACATTTACTTTTCGAAGAATGTGGTTCATACCTTTCGTTGGACTTGGTTGGGTACGTGAGGATAGAGACGCTGTCGTTTAGTTTGAAATTTCCTCTCATTTCAAACGTGATCGTATGTTACGTACGCATAACGGCAAATGAACGATGAAATAATATGACAAATTAGTCATAATTAATGCATCTGAATAAAATTTCATTGGCATTCTATTGTAAGATAAGCACCATAATCGTTTTATATACTTATTCTAATCATTTAAATGTTGTAAATAAGGATAAATTATCATCACTTTACATTCACATATGGTTCATTTGGAATTTTATAAACAATTTAAATCATTTAATAAGCCTTTATATATTTGACGCACGATTTTATTGCAAAAATATCTTTGCTTGATGAATTGATGTTCGAACTACATAAATTAAGACATCGCGGATCAGTGATGAAGTAGGTTTCTATTATATATCCATGAGATTGGCCTAAAAAAGATCTCACTATACATGAGACCACAGCTATACTGAAAATTGTTCTAAAGACGAGGTTTAACGGCATAGTTTGCTGTATTATGATACTGTAGGAGTCTTAAGCATGCCAGCGTGAACCCTTAACATATTTAGTTCATGTTAAAAATATTTCTCAAACTTTTCCTTCTATTTTAGGTCGGAATTTAAATTTGTAGTGTGTGTCCAGCATGATATTCTTCTCATAAGCAGGTAAAATATGTAAACATTAGTGCATGTACGTATTGCATGTTTAGTAAAATTCACCCCCTGCCACACACCCATTGGATGGCTTATAGGACAGACCGTAGATGCAGATACTTAAAGTCGCACTATATACGAGGTGTTACCATTAATGAGATCGGTATACAATGGAATATGTACGTCATACTTTTAACATCAACGGGATAACAATACGCCTTTAACTTCCCCCGCAGATTTAAGAAAGTTAGCCACAATGTCCCCGCCCACACCTCGGCCGGACATCGACGAATAGCTGGGGAATATCGTTGGAAGGATATCGATCGGTCGGGAGAGGGGGCAATTACCCACACCTGTTGAGGGGAGGTCTTCCCGCGCTCCACCCCCCCCCCCCCTAGCCCCTCCCTCACCCCCGCGACGGCCACGCGAGGCCCACCACCTCGGTGGGGAGTGGAAAATCACCCCCTCTTTGCCCCCCACGCGTTCACGCCCCTGGGGAGGGTCCTCTCCCCATGCCCTTAGTGGAGAATGCGAGGACGCACCGGCCGGCAGAGCAGTGTCGAATGGATGGATCCATGGCGGAAGATGAAGCGCTTTTGCCTTATTCCTCAGTGGTATATTTGTAACTTTTATCCCTTTAATGCGTCACGCCCACGAAAAGAGATCTTTTCAGCCCTCAACTCTCCCTTATGTGAATGGCTGGGGATCAGGGGTGTGTGGTGGTTAGGTTAGAGTCCTGGCTTCTTATCTTGAGGGACAGGGAGCGAATACCGGAGGTGGTAGGGATCCTAGTATGTGGAGGGGACTTAAGTAATGTGCTCCATCCGTCAGATAGGTTGTAAAACTGGCCCTTGGTACCTTTTGTTAACTGCAGGTTAATGCCTACTCTGAGTTTCACTCTCTGTCTATTTTTCTGTCCTCATTCAATCATGCACCTGTCTCAGATGTCGAAAATGACCATATTGGTCATTTTCTTAAATTTAGGACTGGAAGCTTTTGGACATTTATGTGGTAAGCTTAGTTGGGACATTTAGCAGGAAAATAGTCACTAATTGAATTTTTAGTGCACTTTGAGTGCACAGTCCTCAGGGGTTTGATGTTTGGTGTAACGCTACCTGCATTCAAAAGCGAAAGTTACTACGACGATCGTAAGAAATCTAAAATGTCCTTGGAGGATGACGAATCCTTGCCTCTCTTACTAATTCTTTTTCCCATGTCTCAAATATAACAGGCATCTAATGGATATAGTATGTAGGGGCACGTTACTCCGATCACTTATTTTTGATACAGACTCGAGAACATCATTATAAGGTAAATAGAACTTCCTTCGGATAGGGCATTAGACCGTTGTCACGTTAGCAACGTTCAGAGAAGGGACCACCCAAATCGGCTTCCGTTCCACTCTACACTCTTTCCCCGAAAAAATTCAGCCTCTTAACAATACCCCGCGTATCACAGATGGCACGAATCACTTTAGTTGAGGACCAACTTCTACAAAGAATCATTTATTCATATTAGTTGCTATTCCGGTGATTGACTGCTAATGTAATTTATGCCATTTGGGAAAGATTGGTCATTCGTTAAGGGAAGAATTTGTTCAGTGAATGGAGGCAGGGCTGAGAGAAATAGCTTATGTCATTAACCCACTCTTATCAAAATCATGTACTCTCTATTAATAATGAAAATTATTTGGAATGGTAGAAATTATTTTATCACAAATTATTTTAAAAAAAGGGAAAAGACGAATAATGGCAACCCACATTTTCCATCATAGTTTTTCGGAGTAGGTGACGGCCAGCTTAAGTCTTTGGGGTTGTATTAGGAAAGGTGGGCCATTAGGCAGATGTAGCATTTTCTAGGGACAAATGAATGATAGAGAGCAACACGGCGTCGGTATTCGCCAGCTCTGAACCAAAGGTGCCAAAATGTTCACAATTTAACGTCCCATTGGACCACCAGAATACATATCTTGAATTGTTCTCCGCACCAGCTTTCATATGTAGACCGATACGCCAATGGAAATGCTCTCCCGCTGCCGCAATTGGATCGCGGGTATTCCGTATGAGAGGCCAATAATCTAATCATCACACCAATACCCTTTAATGCAGCGAATAACTGTTGATGGCCGAAGAGGCGCACAGTCAGGATTGCCAGTCCTACTGACCAGTCAGCCTTTACGGCACCCTCTCGCTTCCGTTGCTATGGTGATAGCGTCTGATGCCCCCAGTTTTTTTATCGGCTCTTAAAAAGAGGCAGTTATCGTCACATATCGCTTCTGCGGAAGTGATGGGAGTGAAATGGGAGATAAAAAAATTGAGTCTAGTTCGCTCACTACGATCAAAGACATGCCGCGCTTTCCGCTATGGATGCTGAAACACGAAATTCACGTAAAAAGTGACCTTGCTCCTCAAGGAAGTAGGGTGTTGGATGCTGAGATAATCGGAGGATCTTTTGCGTCGTTAGTGGGTTACCCAAAAGGAGTTGGATAAGGATTGTTTCTTGCGAGTAGGTACACTCCAAATATGTGGTGAGCACTTAAAATTCATGTGCATTGATTGATTTTTGGCAATTTTAATGATGGAGGCTAACGACAACAATTGTGATTTTTGCCAATAGATTGTATTTGGAAAAAGGAAAATATGGAGGTTAACCCCTCTTCGATACTTATTAGTTTCCTCATAGCGGTGCAGTTCCAAGGGGTTCATTGTGTCCTGTTAATGATATCTAACATGTTTTCTTAAATTAGGAGTCCCTCTCAGTTCTATTAAAGTATCTTTTACACACACGGGGTTGTATTTGGCTTGCGTGCCTATATTGTAGTAAGCGTAAATTTATTTATGAATGGTTTACTCTATGCCTCAATCCATTTAGTGGAATAGTGAAGTATTATGTAACTGTTGATGCTATCAATTGATGAAAATTTCTCCCAATATTTGTTAATTTTAATTAAGAATTATGTGGGAAGCATGCATATTCGATCAATAAAGTCTACTCAGAAAGATATGGTACACCACATCAAGTCCATAAACTTGTTTTAAGTTTACGCATCCAAAGGCCCCTGCAAAGTTTGAACCAGCGACCTCCATCCAGTGGCACGATGCTCCAGCTTTTAATCTACCACACCGTAAGTCAAACATAAACAACAGAAAGTAGTCCCGCTGCGGATCGTATTGCTTTTGAAAGTGGACACAAAATTAAATGCGAACAAACATGAAGGAAGTATTGACTAAGGAGGTTCTCGAAAGAAATAGCCTCGACTACTTACAAAGTGTAGGTCCACTTCAGGCGTGACGACGATGGCCTTCTATATCAAATGTGTGAGAAACTTCTTTCCGTGGTGAGGTGACGCAACAATATTCCCCCCTCCCCTTCGCCTACCCATCTAACTGGAGAAAAGTAAAAGTAAACAGTGACGAAAAGGCGGACGTGGACGTCAACAAAAATAACACGTGCCATTAACTCCAACGGTCAAGAAGTGAAAGAGATACAAGATATAAAGAGGACATCGATTGGGCTTGTACAAACTTCCACTTCCGCTGTGAAAGACGCATGTGACGTGCAAGAAACGCGCTGTACGGTAATTCCTTCCAAAAATCACCCACACCTGGAATAAAAAAAAACACAGCATCTGGAATACTGCTGGATTTATTTCTTTCCTCCGTTCCCGAAGATAATTCTGCCTTTACCCAATTACTAACGCATTCAAATGACAAAAATTCCTCAGCATTCGGTCCACTCCCCTCGCATCGGCAAAAACGGCGGAGTTTCTTTGTAATTTTGTGCTAAATCTCTTACTGCAGTCGTTATAAAATGCCGAACCATTGTGATTAAAAACGAGAGACCAGCTGTGCAACCTGTTCCGGTACGCAGCATATCGTTAAGAGAACCAAGAACATTCCATTCCCTCCACCCGTTAAAAAAAAAATCAGAAGAATTTTTTTATTTCCCTTCCAAGTGTTTCGCGAAAGTTACAAGCATTTTGCGAGCTGGTGTGGCCGTTTATTTTCTTCGAAATAAATGATTTCCTTCAATGACGCACTTTAAAGAGAACTTCTGCGCTCACTCGAGTAACGTACGCAGTGCGCTCGGCGTAAAACACTGCCTGCAGAGCCCCCCTGGGGCACTTAACCTCGTATTTCCCCTTGTTTCCACGCTCATGGCGGTGAGGTGCAAGGCGCGAGGAAAGGAAAGGACATTTAAAACTCGCGAAATGTCTTTTTAATGCTTTCCGTAATACCCGTCAGCACTTCGAGGCAGCGTAACGATCCCCTTACCCGTCGTGTACCAACACCTACTCGCGCCATTTGACCCACAATTTCCGCTGCAGGTTTCTTATTCGCGTGCGCCGAGTACTCTTGGGCATCCCGAATTCCCGCCTTCCTTTCCCCTTCTTAGTGTAGCGAGTGGAGAGCTTCCGACGGCGCCGTCTCTTCGGGTGAAATTGGTGTGATTGGCGGAACGATGAGTTTGAATGTCGACCACTCCTCACGCCTCTGCGATATTTTCAACACCTGGCTTGACAGATAATCCACTTTTGTTGAAACGCTAACGTTTCAGAATTCCATTCCGTCCTAATTCATCCACGGTAGTAGTCTTGAGTTTTAGGTGTTACGACGACTGATGTTATACCGTAATGTGTAACCTAAGTGGTTAATCCTAGGACGAAAACAATGTCGATGTCCTGAGCGGGATTCAAACCATAACATTGCTGGGGGTTGTGTTTGAAACTGTCGGGATTATCTCGAATGGGTAACTCAGGAGACACGTAGTAAAAACAGGAATGGTTGGTAAATTTGTAGTGTCAGAACCGCTGATTTCAACCTCATTCATTATTTAAAATTGTTTTTTTTTCTCATCTGGGGGCTATATAGTCGAGACAGATGAGAAAAAATGAATGAGGTTGTAATCAACGGTTTTAGAGTCCAGCCGCGTTGAAATGGTCCTTCTAGGTGACCGGTGGGAGGAGCTACGACTACCTACCCCACCTCCCGGCCTTACCTCCCCTTCTTTACTCTCTCACTCACTCACTGGAGGAGAGGCAAACAGTGTTGCCAGTTTTCCTCACTCCGGCGCGCTTAGGAAAACTTAAAGGCACAAAACTGGCCGTGGTGGAGGGAAATTAATTTAACATATAAATGTTAATAATCTTATTTATTGTTATGTTTGCCGTGGAACATTACATATAGCAAAGAGGCTTAAACAAGGCTTCCAATAGAGAATGAGAAGAACAAAACAATGAGATAATAATTCCGTTCTCAATTTCTGGATCTGAATTAAAGTTACATTGGTTGCATCGTGAGGAAATAAAAGTTAATAAAATACATTAAATAATACGCAACCTACCTCCAAACCTTACTAGACTACAATATAGTAATGAATAAACTGAAATGAAGCGATGATTTACTGATTTCCTATGGCACACGTGATAGTTTTTGGAAAACGTAGGCATAGTTTTCTTTCAAAACCTATCAATTTAAGTTAATAATCATAGCTACTAAAATTACCGTAATATTCAATAAACTAAAATTCTTTCTGTTTTCACAACAAAGTTGTAGTTAAAAACAGCTCGCGCATTTAGATTGAAAAAATTTCATTCACTCTCTTCCGAGGATGTGAATGACATGTCGGAATCTCCACTCGTGTCACTACCACTTAGTTCGACAATTATTTTGTCTATTTCTTTATCCATCAGCGCGTCACTTCTCCAGTATTCCTCTTCAATTTTCTTTACATGTCCGCAAACTTTCGTCCATTTCTCGGTGGAATATTCGGAACAAATGTTCTGAAACAATTCCGCTTTTTTGTTCAAGGATGTCGCCTCCAAATTGTGACGCACCTAAAAGAATGCAGGAAATTCGTAGTAATTAAAAAGTGTAAATCGATGCAGATAAGCTTGACATTTAATAATAAATTGAGGGAATCCAATGGTAGTTTATTCTTCATGATTGCCTGTTCTTTGAGGTCACCCCAAACCATCTCAATTGGATTGAGGTCAGGATGGTAAGGGGGCAAACGAATCACGTTCTCCACAACTAACGCTCCTTCATTCCGCTCAACAACGCTCGCAGGTGACACCAGATTCCCGTAATAATTAATAACGACAATTTTCCTCTCTCCTGAGACAATCTCCCTTCGTTTAAAATTCTCTTCACCGTGGAGGTACCAAGTCCCGTAGCCTGGCTTGAAGCTGGCACCACGTTTAAACTTAGTTTTTTCTCCAATTTTAAATCGTTCAACAACTGAATAACGTTGTACACGATTTCTCGAGCCTGACTTTTGAGTGGCCTGCCTCGGGCATACGAAGATTTCGACGAGCTGGCCATTGCAAATAAGCAATACGAGAGTTTAAGGACTCAAACTCTGTAAACAAGGACCAAAGTCGGAAAACCAAATAGATTAACCGAAACGGAAGCGTAAGTCAAAATATTACCAGAAAGAAATCAAAATCCACAAAGAATGTCCAAAGCAATGTCAAAAGTCAAGCGCGCAAAACCAAGAGAGAACCGTAACGAAAAGAGCTGGCAACTACAATGAAGTGACACTGGTAGGGGAGGCACGATAGGGGAAGGAAGGAGCCCAGAGTGGGGGTAGCCGAGGACAGAGAGGGGGTGCGCGGAAATTTTCGCGCAGGACCATTTCAACGCGGCTGGACTCTAACACACCAACTTTTTGAGCCATTCGTGTTTGTTCCACGTGACTCCTTGGTTACCTATTCGAGATAATCCTGACGGTTTCAAACACAACCCCCCTGACCAGGGGCGCCGGAACTATTTTCGCTCTGGGGGAGGTGGGGGGGTGGCAACCTTAAAAAGAAGGCTCCTAAGAAAGGGACCTGCATTTTTTTGCGGATACGAGGAGATGGAGCCTAGGATTTCGCTAAAAGAGCATATGAATGCGGTAGAATATGTGTCAGAAGGGAAAAAGAAAGGTGGAAACTAGTGAAATTTAATTTTAAATGAAGACTACTCATTTCTCAAGGGCCCGGGGCAAATTTTGGTTGGGGAGAGGCTTCGGCCCCTCCTGCCTCCCACTTCCGACACCGTTGGACCTGTCTACCACGGATGATTTTGGTTACGTTTCTTGATGATTATAGCAATGGGTGACTGACGGAATGTCCGGGGTTAAAATATGAGACACGCTTATTTACTCACAAGCTGTGGGATATCCCCAGTGGGGAAGTTCCCAATTAACTGGCGGCACAAGTAAAGAAACTGGTTCCCGGTTTCAATCCCAAATGTGATGGCCCTTTTTACATACCAATACCCACTCAGATTATGCATGGGAACCATTCCAAATTCAGTAGTGTACCGTCCGTTGGATGCGTCTTGAAACCGTGTATCGTTAGACGCCCTTTGTTGAGAGCTAGCTTCTCCCGAGTGGTTTCGCTCCATTCTAAATTTTTTCTCTAAAAGATTCCTGACCGCACCTTATGCTGAAATGGTGAAGAGAACCTTATCTATCGGTTTTGTCATCAAAAATAAAGGCTTCTCGGAAATTAACTGATCTTTGACTCGATGAGTGAATTTTATATGGTACTGGGCTTGATATAAAAGAAACCTTTATGGGACTCACTTCGCGAGGGAGCTTGGAGGAGAAAGAGAGCTAGAAAAGCTAGGGAATAACAGGGGAACGGATTAAAGAGCCAGCAGACGGCAGAGTTCAAAGAACATATTGCTTGCATTTAAACTTCTCTTTCACCCCTACATATTTTACGAAATCGGACAAAGGACTAAAATATTTATTGCATTCAATCTTTTACCTATCCTTTACCAAATTTCTAGGGTACATTCATGGTTTCAACTTCCGTTTTCCAGCAATGAAATAACGACTAGCCGATGAAATATTCCAGCTATGGAATGTAAATATTCATGTATTTTGGGGGAGCGTTTTCTCATAGCCATTATTAATCATTTATACTGTGCAGGATAAAGGTCAGCAAGGGAAATATCTCTGACTTCTCTCATTGAAGTAATGTATAAACATGTTTCAACTTTCCTTTCATGTGTAAATGCGGTGACTGCAGCTGAATTCCAAATATTTAACTTGGTTCATATTAATTAGCTCTTGCTGTTATTTATTAATTCTGTTAATCAATTTTATTTGCATCATATTACTCGGCTGACGGGAAAACAAATGGCTGCATCTATGCATTTTGGATGGTTGTAGGTCATTCGTAATTAATAATACATTAATACGTTCATTTAAAAGCGATGTGCATTTTTTGAGCATTCAGTTTTGTGCTATATGTTTTTAACCACAATGTTCCATTATCTGGTTCACATAGGATCATTTCCCGTGAACGGATACTTGTTCAAAAGCTGCGCTTTTCAGACTTTAGATCTTCCTTTGAAAACTGATTTGATGTGTTAGCACCACCACCTATAGTATCATCTCTACTTTGTGAACTCTTACTCTCAACTATCAGTTTAAACTTGTTTGAAGTTCAAACAGTTTGAACATGCCTGCCGTGGTAGCCAGATAAGTCCAGAGACGGGCTGGCAAGGCAAAAGTAGCTATTTCTAGTCTTGCCTCGAGTATGGATCTTGTGTTCATTGTTAGATTAAGCTTACGATTGATAACTATTGATACGAACAATATTACAAGGTAATAGATAATCTTATCAGTGTGCTAAAACTTAAGACAACTAATAGGAGATTGCATGGGAAGCGTTTCATTTTAATTAGTCTAATAGAGTTAACCATCTCGGGCAACATTTTGTGAATTTGCCCCATAGCGTTGTCAAAATAAACTCAGCCACTTTGTAAATTCAGCTAGAATTGTTTTGTGGTACAAAATGAGTTTCGACACTTATACCTATGTTATCTTCAGATTTATTTGATGGAGTGTAGGTTAAATAATTTTATATATTTAGGGAAATGTTAGTCACCGAGTTTTTTTATACACCGTTGTTCTAATAAGGTTCAGGAGCTAGAGTAAAAAACATATTTCTACCTAGTTTGAGAATTTGTGGCATGTAGTTCATTACGATTGGAATACATAATATTTCCTCAAAAGTATTTTACAAATTGTACATATCCCTCCGCTTTTATGGCTTCCATTACCATTAAGTTTAGTTGCTGTCATCTTCAGAGAAATGCATACTTAGGTGAGAAAGCTTGTCAATTTCCAAATCATTCAACGATAGCAATGAATGCATGGGTTCCAAAGAATTTTTCCAAGAAATTATATAACTGAGAATGGTTTAGAATCATGTGCTTGTTATGTAACAAAATCAAATAGCCCACTTACATTGAATGTGCACGCATTTGCCCTGCTCATCGACCTTATCTTTTCCCAATGGGCTAGGATAATGATGACCGCTTGGGGTTGACATCCTTTAGGTCTTCATCATAACTTTATCTTTTCCGAAAGTCGTAGCCGGCTCGGTGCAGTCATATATTTGCCGTAATATCTATTCAGCACTGATTTACGAATGCTTATCTCTCTGTGAACGGAAAGGATGGAGCCATGCAGATTCTTTTATTCTAAATTTATGAATGTGTCTGGTTGCCTTTTATGCATCTCCCGTATTCAAACCTTGATAATAAATATTGATACGAAACGATATAATGAAATTGCATGTTTGGTTGTTGTTCAGCCTTTGAGGAGTGAATTTTCCAGGAGAAAATCGGGAGTCAAATTTGACTAAAATGTAAACTTTTAGCCATTTAAATCTTTGTCCATAAGCTTGCAGTGCTAAAATCATTCAAAAATTTGCTATTGCGGTAATGTGTTTACTTGAATACAGCACTTAATCGTATTTCCCAACCTTTTTTGACTTAAACTCTCTAACGAGTTATAAAAAGAACAAAATCAGCAGTCTTTGCCTTTGTCAACCTGATTGTGCGTTGCAATTGATACATGAACGACAGACGGCCAACTAAATTATTAAATGAATTTTATCACTTATATTAGAGTTGAGTATTTAATTATCTTTCAAATTAACTATCGGAGTTCTGTTTAAAATATTCGCTTAATTTGAGTAGGTGCCCACATTAAATTCTCGTTTTTCAAAGCTGCTTTCTCCCTTTAGCTTCATCTGGGTTTACATTATCCAAGGTTTTAAATTGGGATTCCACAGCTTTCTTCATGATTTTCCGTTAACCGACATCACTTATTGTAAATTTCATTTCATTTTATGCTCTGAATGCCGATTTATTTAGAGTGCAGTTTATTCAGTTGTGACAAAAGTGGTAAAAATATTATGAGATATTTTTCCTCCCTCTAGCCTTGCAATGCTCCAGCCATAGCACAAATGATCACCTTGCTAAAATATGGTTTTCATTATAAGATCTTAATGATAAAAGCATGTAATGCCAAAAATAGAATAGCTAAGCACTCTTTATGTTATTGATAAGGAAATAAGAACTTTAAATAGTATTTATCCCCACAACTATTTACGCCACCGGCCAAGGTTTAAACGGATCATCGTCATTTTCAACGTATCTGACAACAGCAATGTACTTTTACGTAATGTCTCTCTATTAAGGTAGTAAAATGAAAAAATTAGGTATTAGGGGTGGGAAGAGACGCTAGAATTAGAGAAATTGGGCAGGATAGGGAGGTGGAGGAAGGTTAAAAAGAAAACAACGCCTAGCGTGAATTAGAGGGGAGGTGCGGTGATGAAGGAGACGCTAACCAAGAAAAACAGGTACCGATAAGTCTAAGACATCAAATTAAAAACACTTCAAGAAAGTAGATTTTATTGGGATACTGCAATATATGCCAAAAGAATCGGAGAATAAGATTTTTTTCTCGAGTCGAGACGAGGACGAGACGAGAATAAGAGTCTTTGTATGCATCAAGTAATTTCAAAATATAAAACAAAACCTTTGAAGTATTCGACGAGAGAGAACCACATTAGGTGCAGTTATCTTTTCCTGAATGTAACATCTCTAAGAAAGCATCGGAGAGGAAAGGCAAAAAAGAAATGAAAGAAAATTGAAATGCCATTTTATGACTTTTTGCGGAGGATTGCACTAATTGCTTAGTCAGGTGGTTATGGACCATCCAATCTGTTTATGACAGGGAGGTTTAGAGCAAGGGAGGGGAGAGGAGAACATAGGCCCATCACATACGGAATTTCCATATTTTAACTAACTGGCAACATATTTTTGAACTCGCAAAGCGGCTAGAGTGAGTTTCAATGAAATGGCACATTTTCAACAAAACATATTGTGTTGCCATTCCATTCCCAAGAATAGAGAAAGTTGTGAAATGAGGAATAATTTCAGTTTTTCATTCAAACCCGTTTCTTACTAATACCATATCTTGAATAAACACCAAAATATCACAAATTCATCAGGTTACGCATAGAAATATTATTCAATGCAATTCATTTGGATACAAGAAGATTAATTTAAAGTGATATGTCTTTGTCTTTAATTCATTCCTTTTCCCTGCATGACTTTTACTATCCAATATACAGTGACCCATGCCAATATTTTTAAAACGTAACTTACTTTTTCCTTTGTCTTCCAAATCTAAACCACGCCTTCTCACTCTTTTGACTTCAGAGCCAGCTGCCTCTCCTCCCGAAAGCGTCAATATTCCCGACCGTGTCAGACTGCGATGCACGGAAATAAGGTTTCACGTTTACTGCCATGGAGTTTCATGTCAGAGAATGAGAAAGCTCTTGGAAAATGAATTTTCTACGTGGTACGTTCAAAAAAAAAAAGGAAAGAAATATCAAAGAACTCGCTCAAAAATTGCAGTCACGTTCCCCAGACGAGAGAAAGTCGTAAATCAATTTACAATTCAAATCTTACGAATCCTCTTCAAGTGCTCTTTCCTATAAATCCCGCCACGACAATTCAACACAGCATTCACATGTCACTCTCATTGGTTTTTAGGTTTTGATCGCAAGTAACCTCTGTATGCACTAGAACATTCTGCAATACCAATTTGAATTGTTTTTTTTTTTTTACTTTTTACCCGTCTACCAATTTTCGTAAAACTCAAGGAGAACCCGCTAATTACAAGCTTCGATATCTTATGGGTTTACCTGCGTACATTATTATCGTTTAATCTCTACCTTTTCCTGTATCCCATTCCCAAAACATCTCGTGGTCATTTACAAAATCTCCTTGCCTTTTATGTTATGTCAACTTATTTTTCTAATTTAATTTCTTTCCTGATATTTATAATTCTGATTTTCCGTTTTTAACTAATCCGTCATGATTAAAAATTGTTGTTCACAAGTCGTTCCGTCCTTAAAAGGAAAAGTCTGAAGTCGGAATTGGGAATCGAGTTAATACATAGTTAATGTTGTTATAATTGAGTAATTGAATTCATATAATTGAGTAAACATTGCATCATAAATTGGGAATAATACTGGTCCTCTCTTGTATGTCATATGGTCCCTACTTCGGTTCGCTGTGAAACGAGCAATTCAAGAGCAGCTTTCTTCGAATGGGACGTTGAACCGCGTTTTTGCTGAGAGTAGAGGGCTGATGCGACGTCGTGCATCTTTCTTTCCGAGCGACACGTCCTTTCCCTTCCTCCGTTCTCAAAAAAATTCCTACCTCTCCATATTTTCTCCCTTCTTTTCAGTGCTAATAATATCTGCTTTTGACAGTAAAATAATTAATTAATTAAATGTGAAATTCACAAGGAATCAATCACAATTTCTTCTAACTATTATCTTTTTTATTCACGAAACATAAAAACAATTCTTCGCTGTGTTCTTTAAAAAAAATACATTCCATCACTCTCTCACTTCTAATTCTACTTTTTCTGTCTACTATTGGCGGGGGGGGGATTATGTTTCCTTAGTAAAATGAGTACACCGTATTCTAGTCCAACTATAATTTTACATCTTCTATTTTTTTGCTCGCCTCAATTCTTTCCTATCATCGTACCGTATTACCTTCACGGAACATTTCTAAAGGATTATTTTGATCCATTATTTCCTCTTCCAAAACCTCGTCTTCTGTCTTTTATGATTCTCTGTGCAATCAGTCGGTCTCACTATGGCATACCCTTTGGATTTTGAGTAATGAGCGCTTTTTAGAAGGTATGTATGCCTAACTGAAAATGCATCGTAATTTTTCATTTTTATACTCGATTTTTCGTACTTTAACGTGCTCACCATGCTATAAACCAAGCCTTTCCGCTTGGTCACTTTGCATTCCAAGAGAACTTTACAAGACCGAGGCTGTCGTCAAGAATACAAGTCCCGAAAGGCATGCAAGCATTGAGTTTTGACTGCGCAGTGTGTTGAATGCGAGACGCGTTCAATTATTCATTCATCCGGCGCTTCGTTATCTCATTTTCACGCCACGTTCTTTATAAATCCTGCCAATGCTTGTATCTCACAGTCGTCTCAGTGAGACAAAAAATCGTCACACGCTGTGTTCATGCGAGCCATTGAGCGTCAACATGTTCTTCAGAACTATTTTCCCCCATTTCGTCTCCTTCACCGAGACTGCCTGGAGATTTTCAGAAAAAGGACTATTTTTTTAATACTCGGTGCAAATGGCTTTACATCATCATTCGCTTCGTTCCACCGGGCGTTTCGGGAAGAACATTTTCATTAACAGGAAAAATAGTTTACACAGCTACTGTGTATTGGAAACTCTGGAGACCAAAGATCTATCGCCCAGAGTAAGGGTCCAGGATGTATTTAAATCGCAGGAGTTCAAGGCTGAAATCTCAGAGAAATATTTTACATTTACCGCAAAAGCATTATCAGGAAAGAGTAAAGCAACTAGTTAAAGAGATACTTGTGGAAAGAAAGATCTATTTCTTTTCTACACACATAGTGACAGACGTCATAATATACACAAATAATGTTAAGGCTTTCGCGAAATTTTTCCCATCGTCATTTAGCTAACTACATTTTTGTCCCTTTCATCGCACTCTTCTATCTGAGCCATAATTTCTGGTTTTGGCTGGTAAAATTATGACTTATTAATTATGACTTAGTGCATACGAAAAATTTCTTGGTTTCCATTAATTAAGTACTGGTACAAATCTCGGCTGTGAAATATTTATTCGGCATAATATCGGTAGCTTTCTGTGTTTAGTACTCTGTCCCTCTGATGGCCCATTGACCACTTAGCATTTTTAGTTATTAGTAGCTTGATGATGCCACCAATTATTATTCCACCGTTACATCGTTTTCAATATGAATACTAATTATATTCAAGTATCTCTCTTCTTATTTCATTCAAAAGAGGAAAAATTTTAGGTAGCATCCCGCAACTTAGCAGCTATAACTGCGTTTTATTCTCCTTTCAATGCATATCCAACCGAGCGGCAATGTGTGTAAATCATGCTAACGTCGTGTGAGAAAGAAACTAGGAGATTTTAATTTATGACTATCACCTATTACCAAGTTGTCTCATCTTCTATAGCATCCACCTCACATTCTCGAGTGATTTTTTTCCTCTTAGTTTCTTACAGAATCATATCATGAAATGGTTTCCTGAGACGGATCCCAACCTGTTTTCGGTAAGATTAACTCCCGATGAAAGTCAGGATGTACTTTAACTTTTCTATCCCTATACCCTCCTGTTTGCTGCCTTACATTCATTTTACATTATTTATAAAACATGGTTCAAACAAATAAATAGAAGTTTCGGGTTTGTATCTCGGGTGTGGCAGTGGTTTCTTGTTGGTACACCAGTCACCACCGGAGGACATTCCCTCAAGTTGAATACTCTGACCGTCACGCGTCGAATGGAACGTTAGCCCTTGGGCCCTTTGGTAAATTTTGTTAAGAGTAAGCCAATTCTGACGCAAGTTTACTCTCCACCCTTTCCCTATACCCTGAAAAGTTCTTATCCCCATCTAATTCCCGACTTATCTTAATCGCGCTTATGACCTTAGTTGGAGGTTATCTCCCTCAAATAGCAACTCCAACTTCAGAGTTACATTGATTTTGTCATTTCAAATCCGTCGTAATGAGAGGGATGATTTTGCCAATAGGCCAACGGTGTATATATGCCATGTTTAACAAGTACAAATATTTTAGTCCAAAGTTCGCACGTTAGAATCCAACCTTGGGGCATACATTTTGTGTTTGCCTATGAGGTTAATTTTAAGCTAGACTTTTTAATGAATATTGAAAATTATTTCTTTTGTTTGCGGCATCTAATTATGAGTATGGTCGGGAAAAGAAAATACTCAAGTTTCTCGCTTTCGGCTGAGACGACCGGCGCGAGAACTAGGCTTGCAGGGCTCGATTAAAGGGTCGCGATCACGTGGAAACGGAAGTAATCTGCCGCTTCTCCTTGCTTGGGATTGCAACGCCTTGCGTATTGGCCCGGCGATGCCTCATTTGAGACGGGGTGGAGAAAAATACGATAACTCCTGCCTGCAGAGCGGTGAACGACCGCATCACCGCACCGCGCCATGTGCGAATGTGACCTCTAATGGTTACCGTAGTGCTTTGGTGGGTTCATGGCTAGAGGTGAGAATGGGTGGCGGATTAGTTAGGAAGCCTGGATGGGAGCTCGTCGACGGAACGGGCCGAGGACCTATCGACAAATGAACAAGTCTTCAGCAGCGTTTAGTTCGTCGTAGTTATTCGGGATGGGTGACCGACCCGCAAGATTATTTGCTTGCTATTTTGAGATGGTATTTGTGTAAAAGCAGGAATTGTCAGGGAATGGAAAAATGGTGGAGAGAATCATGGAAGTTGGAATTTACTGGAAGAGGCATTAGTATGCTAGCCAAGCAAAGAAAATGTAGCCAGAATGGTGGTTCATGGGAAAGATTTGGACCCACCAGCTCAGTGCAAAAGATTGTGTTTTATACGGTCTCTAATGGAGACTCTATTAAAACATAAATAAATATTCAATGAAACCCATATTTCATCGCACGGTAATCTTCCTTTTGATATAAGAGGGAGGATAAATATATTTTGTCCCATCTAATATTATTTTATTACTTAAACTGGTTCATATTTAGCCTATTTAAAATGCATATTTGGTGCTCGATTGCATGTTTGTGCTCTTTTGCCTGTTTCTTTGGAGAAATGAAATAAATGCACTCCAATATTCTAATTGCTTCTTAAGTTTTAACTCGAAAAAAATCATCTTTACCTACTAGTTTCGAGAGTAAAAAGCCCAAATATCTGTGCCTATCAAAATGGCAACTGGATTCTCAAATCAGCTGTGGTGCCTCCTCCGGTACATTCTATCCTCCTTGGAGAGAACTCGGTATCGGTTATAGCATGTCCAAGTCAATACAATTACGTCCAATTCGACGGACGGAGTACTGCACTCAAAGTGCTTTCCACACAGCACTCACGTAGAGGTGTGCCAGCAGGAAATCTTTGCCATTGATGGAACTGAGGCCGTCGGTATAGGAATCCAGTACTCTATCCACCACACTCACTCGTTCTCCGTATACGTCTCTCCCTGTAAAACTCACACCCTTTTCAATGAGCGGCACTCTTTAATTCCACCATCGCCGATGGTCGAGGCGATGTCCCCGTATAAAAGATCGGATCCAACACGCCTTCCGGTGCCCGAGCTGTTCTGCACGGAATGTTTGGAATGACACCACTGGCAACTCTGGCAAGTGGCAACGCCTCTGCTGGACCCTGGTGGTTGTAGGGGAGAGGAGAGAATGCTGGGGAGATCGGGAGTGGTGTGAGAGGAAGAATGCGATTGGCGGTCGCTGATGAGAGAATCCTCTCCTCCCTCCCTGAAACCAAGGGGTGTAGGGGTCTTTATTCCTCGCATTCCTCCCATGGAGAGAGGCGTGCTAGAGAATTCTCTCACCTCCTCTCCCCTTTCTATCTTTCTCACACTCAAAGGAGTTTTCAAATTGAAAGTGCGACGGATATTTCAGCGCTTTATCGATTTCTGGAGGCTGGGAGGGAGGTAGAGAGAAATATCGCCGGGATGAGGGGGGCGGTGAGGAGTCGGGTAGCGCTGCGATAATAAAAGGTGGGCCAGGCACGCGGCGCCCAGAGTCGAGACGAGAATCGACAATGAGTGAATGTGGGGGGATGGGGAGTCGTGGTGGTGGTTGCTTGGGAAGTGGTGGGGGGAGGGAAGCATTGTTGCTCCGGGAGGGTGTGGCAAGGGGGTGTGGTCTTAGGGTTGATCTCCCCTTAACGGTGAATGGATTGCTGGGGTGAATAACAGTTCACTTCCTTTAACAGTGACTCCGAAGTATCGTGTCGGTAACTACGTGATAGTGAAATAAAAGTCCGAGCTATCTTGACTTGCTTTTTAAGGTGCCAGATTGTTTTCTTAAATTAATATACTTTCCAAAAATAGTAATTAGAAGCGTTTCTTGTTTATAATGCCATAAAATATCCTTCATTACACTGTAAAAAGTAGATCTGATTTTAAGGTACAAAAGCGATCTGAATTTCAGATGCAACAATTTTAAGACAGGGTATGTTGAATTTCAGCAGTAATATCTTGTCTAAAAATAAGGCAGGTGAACCACTGAAAATCAGACCATCCAGAATCCTGCTTCCTCTGCTTCCTGCTTAACTGCTCCTGTACCAACCATCCATGTTCCTGCCTCTTCTGTACCTTAAATCCGTGTTCCTGCCTTACAACCAGACAGCGCTTAAATTCAGATCGCACTGAAAATCAGATCAACTTTTTACAGTGTATCGACGTTTGTGTATGTCCAACCTAGCGCGCCTGGGCATGTGCCCTGGAATGGCATAAGGTGTTATAAGGTGCTTAGTTGAAAATGTGGTCCTTTCCATAACTTTCCAGCATTACAATTCAATACTTCGTGATAAGTTTCAATTATCTTGGTGGTAACTTAGTACGTTTCATAGAAATGAATGTCCTAGCTATCTTGTCTTGGGATTTAAGCAGTTAAATTGTTTAGAAATTCATATAGCCCCCAACAAAAATAATTCGAGAAATTCCTTGTCCACACTGCCACGAAATATCCTTCATCGCGAACGTTTGTCTATTCGCTTACCATTTATAAGGTCAAATGCCTTCATGTTAGCATAGAAATAAATTTATCACTTTTCCGAGGGCGGTAGCCTGGCTGTTGATGCGCTGGAGAGATAACCAACTGGTCAAGAGTCCAAACCCAACTAAAGCATGGATTTCTTGTTTTCCTTTCATTAACAGCATACGGTTAGGATAGACAGTATTATATAACATTAGTAGCTTGGGATCCTTAAAATGTTATTGTATTTGTCTTCCCTCGAGTACATATAGAAAGATCTTGGATAAGACGCAGAAGAATGACGACAGCGAAATCTACCACACACTAAATTGGAGGGTTGAGTCTTTTAGACCTCCAAATGTAACTCCATTCCTCCTGCTTCCATTCGACTTCTTTCCTCATAAAGGCGTTGCAGATCTCAATTCGAGAGAAAGAGAGATTCTCCCTTTCGATATCACTTTCTCCTCCTCAGAATCTCCCAACGCTGCGATTTCGCTCCGCTCATGTCTGGGATCCCTGACTCAGCCTATCGTTCCTTGCTCGCCCCCCTCTAACGATGGACGAGGAGGATTACTTTTCGCTACCAACCCATTTGGCCTGTAGGGTGCTGAGAGAATTTTGGACGGCCCACGCTCTCTCTGATAATTCGCCTGAAACCGCGAGCGTCCGTGATTAGTACATTTCATTCGTTGAATATCCTATTTACTTCACGGCAGTATAATTATCTTGCCTTTTCTGTAGAGGATATGCGGTGCTCTCCCGGTAGTGATAGAGCCCCATGTCCAGAGGAATTAATTTGTCATGAGTAATGACTTCCTACGTCGCTGGCTCGAGTTTGAGTCCTCATAAAGCAAGAAATTTTCGTTAAAATACGTAAAGAGAGCTCCAAGTTCAGCACTCAATATATCGAATATAACTATAGACAGTGGAACCCCAGGAGTCTTTTGTAAATAATCAATGTCCGAACTTTCTGACATTCCTATGTAACCTAAATTCATAACTATTAATAAAATATTTGAGTATATATTTTGGCGTAAAAATAATTGTACTATAACTGATTTTTACATGCATCATTTCTTATTCGAGGGGGTGTTGGTGGTCTAGTGGGTAGAGCAGTGGACTGTGGACCAGAGGGTCTTTAGATCAAAGTCTCTCTGGACAATCCCACCTAAAATTCTCGCAGTGTGATATTCTGAGTCTGAGGACTACGTGGTAAATCGCAGATGGTCCAAGGAAAAGAGCTGGCCTCCCTACCCAGGATGTATGAATTTCACACGCCCATAGCTTAGTACGACATGAGCCCTACCCTCACCTATCAAACAAGCTTTCTGGTTGACAAATAAGTGGGTGAATTTGTTATTCGTTCTCCCTTATTAAAGTACCTCTGCCATCATAAGATATGCAAAATAACTTAAATTACCTAAGACTATGGTTTTTTCATAACAAATTATCTATGAATGTACAGAAAAATATATGTTCTATATATATGAATGCATAGAAAACAATATCATTCTTCAATATTATTTGCCAAACTTTTGTTATGTCAATTTATGCATATTTTTTGTTACATTTTTTAAATTTTTATCTTTATATTTTTTTTAAATTTTTATTACGCCTTGCTTTTGTCTGTACAGTATTTGAATTCTAACACTATTGTTTTTGATGATAGCCTTGTTCAGGTTTTCCCCTTGTAAGCTACCTAAATCTCAAGTTTTTTTTATTCATTGTATAATTATATGTATGAGTTTCAGCATTAAAAATTATCTATCTATCCTCTTCTCGTCCTGTCCTTGTTCCGGCCGTCCGCTCGCCACAACTCACTCTTTGAGCTCCCAAAGTCGCCCAAAAAGTGAGGGGCTACCCCATACTTCATTTTTAGCCTAGCGTAGGCCACGACACCTGGCTCTCTCAAACATTACGAAACAATTATCATGAATCTAAGTCAACCTTTTGTCATTTGTGAAACAATAATGCGTGCATAACTCTTCATTTGTTTTACATTTATCGACCGCGATAGTCAGAATGGTAAAGCGTCAATCTGACAACCAAATGTCATAGAATTCATAACCCGGCTCGGGTGTTGATGTCATGCTACTTATGGAATGAAGTCAGGTTAGACAAGTGTTTCCCAACCGCTGCAGCGCGCTGAGCCGTGCCACACACAAGTATACCGTTTATGTATGTGTATATACCAGTATACGAAAAGACCGGACATGTACCACGATAATTTTAACTGTAAAATCCTGGTTGAGGTGATGGTACCGAAGACTGCCGAATATTTCCCTTTCTGATCAGTTTCTCTTTCCTTTAGATTAAGTATCTTTTCTTGTAATAACCTTAGTTTTCCGCTTAAAATTGATCCTTTCCCTCGTGTATACGATGTAAAATTATCTCACGCATCACCCACTGAGAGTGGATGAATTGTGTAAAAACATTCCTTTTCTATTTATTTCATGTGAGTGACGGCTTAAAAAATATTCTTGTGAATAGGATAATGTTCCTTCAAATTGTTCGGTGACAAAAGTTTTAGTTTTAAGCTGTACCGTGGTGTGAAAAAGGTTGGGGGTTACTGGGTTAGACGGGGCCAAATAACCTATGCAAGCAGTTGAAGCCCTAACTTTTCTGCTACACTACTACTAATGGTACTCCATTTTCCATTGTCTAATATTTTTCCCTTTTTATCTTGCAGGTGAGTCATGGATTGATCCTTTCCGTCGCTCGCCTTGCCCTGCTCTGCCGTATCCCACTGGTTTGGATGCAGATTTTGCCAAGTGAGTTCCACTTTTTAGCAGCGTGGGCCCACTGCTGCGTTCTGCCGCTTTCTGCGTTGACTGTCGCGCGCTCTGACAAAGAGTTCGATGGCCCGCCCGACGCTGAGTACACTGCAGTCCGTTTGCCGAATGTCGGCCACAGAGGTGTGTAAATGCTGCCGTGAGAACGGTCGGATTCCCACTCGCCCTCTAGCTTGGGGCGGCATTCGGTATTCCGAAGGGGAAGTCGATATGCGGAGGACTCGTTTGTCAAGGAATTTTTGGGCTCAAACTCAGCTGCGAAACTGTAATGGGAGGACATTTAATTCCACCCAGACGCCAGTGAACCGCCGCATTTTCTCCGCAAGAATTTAAACTCGGAATATTTGGGCGTAGGAAGCCAGCTGTGAGTTTTTTTCACCGGGTCCGCATGGATGTACAAATAGGCCGGGAGCGTGTTAGCACCTTCCCACCTCCGCTTTGTCCGATGGAATTTTGTTATTTTACATTTCCTCTCACATCCCTCTCTGCCAATCTTACGCATTGGCCACGGCTTTTTCGAGCCAAAACCACGCCCGCATGAGTCTCGCGGGACATGATCCCTAGGAAAAGGAAGTGAATTCAACATGTGTAGTTAGGAAGTGGTATTTACGCCTGATGTCTCGGTTAACGTTTCATTACTGCAATCTGCAGTAAAATAATCATTGTGGTTCTCAGTACTCACATTTGTGACCATATCCGTCATAAAAGCAAGGAGGGTATTTTGAAATGTTGTAAATTCAAGGAGTGGAGGAGGGTGGAGGGAAATCCGGCATCGACACTAACCTACAGTTAAAAATAAGCACCAAGGAGTATACAGCTCCCTGTCCAAGTACGGAGTACTGAAATTGGAATGGCTTTCAACCTTTCAGAAATAACAGTTATTTGACGGTCTAGGTTGGAAACTCGAAATATTTTCACTTTTCAATCCTGATCCCTGATTAAATTCTATGGTGAAAGATCTTTAAGTTCAGAATTTAATTCATCTGAGGAAACATTAGGCTTTGGACCTTGTGCCTCTGCTAAGAATATATTGAGACAACACAGGGTTGTTTCTTCCTCAATTATTATCATTATAATCGTAAATAAATAGAATCGACTACTTTTCATCCAATATTACTTCGTGTAAGAGGATTTCTGCTTCATCTAACACTTTGCATGTAATCCTTTATTTTTTATTGAATCAATACTTTCCAGCATTACTGTGCGGAACCACTGCGTAATTAAATAATTAAAACAACTTTGTAAGTTCCATATTTTATATAATTCATTGTCCACCCAAGTTTTGCTGCTCGTATATGCTATAACATGCTGGAACTTCTGCAAGAAGGTTCCCTAGAAAAGAAAAAAAACGTTTTAGTTTCACTGTTAAATTAAGGACTGATTTCTATACAGAGAATAGTCTTCTGGCAGAAACCGGTTGCAGTTGAATAATTTTATTTGCGGAGATGCAAAAGTTTTCTTTCCTTTTCTTATGAAATGATTGTAACCGATTTCTACAACACAGAGTTTTGTGCGAAGCAGTTAGTTTTGCAAAACAACATATATTGTCATTACAATAGAATAGAATATTTATTTTTCAATCTGGTATTACAAAAAACAGTGATCAGATAAGCCCTAAGGAATAAACCTGTATTGGGGCTACTATTCGGTAATAGGTGCAAACGATGCATAATTAGAATTACATGAACGGTAACGGAAGAAATGGTAACAAACAATACATAATTAGAATTAAACACATCAAATATATATACAATCCTGTAAAGAATTTAACAGTAGTATGGGAATTTACACAAAGATAAAGCAGCGATAACAGTGGTTACATTTTATACAGAGGGACAAGGATTAAATAACGACGGACAGACATACTCCGCTGGAGTAAAACATATATTCCGCAAGCAAGAGCAAGAACCTACGCCAAGCAATTATGCCATATTAGAGGGATAAAAAAACGGTGTGCAATGCTTTTCCTGGATTGTAATTGCGGATAAATCAGCACTCTGCGAGCATTAGCGAGGCTCCTTGCAGGTTAAGGAAGCCAGGTTACCCCGTACGCGCCAAATGAAATCGTTTAGGGCAAAGAGCACCGCCTCAACTTTGTAGAACACCTCCTAAATCTTGAATGGTTAAGGTGAAGACGACGCTTCCAGGTGCAAGAAAGCGTAGACCTGAATTACCTCCCTGCACAATTAAGGAAGGAAATTGCATTCTAATTAAACCGTGCTTCATTCAGAGCTTTTAGTGTTTCACACGGAAGCAGCCGATTGCCTTTGACCTAGCACATCATTGTATCGTGGTTAGGGTATAGCTACATCGAGGGCGGAGCCATTAAACCAATACTGTCAGGCACGTCATCACTGTGGCCAAATTAATTAGCTTCCGTGACATTTCTTGCTAGAGGCAATGATTCCTTGTCTCGCCATGAGAGAGAATTTTCCCTCAACTATGGCTTTATATATCCGCAAGAACGGGCGTGGTTACAAAAATTTTCCAATTGAACATTTTTAATCTGGAGAGACTTGTTTAGAAATGGAAAGAAGTCTTGATATACCAACATGCTCATGGGTTATTATTTTGTCACTATGGAGAGAGTAACATTTCAGGTGGATTGGGTTTTTCAGAATAAATAAATATATGATATTGCTCTTCAAAACGACTTCACAATGTATTTTTCACTTTCAAAGCTATATAAACTTTATTGTGTTGGATAATTGGAGCCCCATAAATATCGACAGTGTCATCGCCTAACATAAATAGTCATATAGTATTCCATAAATTTTATCAGGGGAATGATTTTTGACGGTTTTTCAAATAAGAATTCCATATTAAATTTTGTGCTGATAATTACCCGTGATTAGGAAGGATTCATCACGTAACCGGGAAATATTTTCCAAAATACAAGCATTAGCACGATACATTAAAGCTAAATTTGATATATTGCACATCAGTAGACATTAAATATCCCATTCATTACGTTAAGTTTCTTTGGCCTTGGAAGAGTGAGTGAAATATATAACAGCTCTGAATATAAGCTACATGGTGTGTTCATTGGGGTTATTGGGGTAGTGGGATTGTGAAATTACTCTAAAATGCAGTATTGAATAAACCTAATGAAAAAACATATTAAGTGAATGAAAGAAGCAATAATGGGCTGTATTCCAGAGGTGAGAAATAATAAACCTAAGCTTGAAATCGAAGCTGGACCCTTCGCCTTCCACTTCTTCGTGTTCATATTTTAGGTTGAATAACCGTCTAAAAGCCGTATAAAGCCGGATTAAAACCAACTTTATTTCTGATGATTTAAAATTATGTAGCGCAACCCATTGCACTAGGTAAATATTAATGTTGAGAAATAAAACTGAGAGGTAGATAGTGAAACCAATATGTTTAATTAATAATTATTTTCACATGCAATGAGGGACAGGGCATTATCAGACCGATTTTAGCCGTGGGATAATTAGGTGGGATAATGTTAAGTTCATATTTTTCATATCTACATATAATTAATAATGTGCAGCAAAAAATGTGCAATATTTAGTCACATTCATACACGCATGGTATTTAACTGTAATTATTTTTGTAAGATGTTGGTGTGGCAAGGAATTAGTTTAGGTAGGAAGCAATATTTGTCGTGTAGCTGTTGCGTTCCCTGAGTGAATTTGGTTGATAGAATACTAAAACCAATTATGAGGTTACAGGAAACACAACTATTTAATCGATGGCAATGCATACCTTGAGTGGAACGAAACCTTGTCATCCAGGCTTGCAGGAGCTTATAAGGAGCCAGGTAGATGTGGATGAGTGATTTAGCTATTTAATCTACCCAGGCATCAAGAGGCACTCGTAAACTCCTAAGTGGGTGACTCCAATGAGAAATGTTACTGCCGTTTCGTCAACAGACGCATTGATGCTGGTAAATATTAGTATTTGTTATTGCTTCCATTTGAATAACTTGTAGGTGAGAAAGGGCTCATTGGTAGGGCTATTGCGCAGGTGGTCGCGCAGGTCAGCGAAGCGTGTGCTAGGAGTAAGGGGACTGTCGAAGATGTCCCTTAAAACATAAGAAAAAATTATTGAAAATCCCTAATATGGGGCTTGGAGTTGCATGGTAGAGGAAACTGCTTAATTCGGATAGTGGGTGAGCGGGAAATTGAAGGCCCTTAAATTTGAGCGAGGAGAAGTTTGGAGAAGGGTAGCTGCGTGGAGAAGTGAGAAACTTATGCACTAAAGAAAATATTACCATGTTCTAACCTGATTATGGATCATTGCAGTTCTTTGTACGTAAATATTTCTTCTCGCAGAGTCCAATTGTGGCTAATTTTCGGCCCTCCATAATAAGAATGGTCAAATGGACGTCAAGTATCGCAGTAACATGTTGAGTTTGGCCCATTTATGGCCAGGGGGTCAAAAATATAATTGAACCATAATGGCTATCCACAGTGCGGACATAATGAGGTAATTTTTGAAAAGACTGAGATTATTGTTATTCGGAAACAAAAGAAATTAAAGTTGATCGTAGTAGTTCAAAGATTGTAGCATAAACAGGCAGAGGATATTTTGAAAGATAGAGGAAATTGAGTGAATGCTGATCATGCACAGAAGAGATAGCAAAAAAACGTAAACATATCTGAATGAAGACATTATAGGTATAAATTGAATGATTTCAGAGTGGATTTATCAGAAGAAACGCGTATAATATTACAGTTATTGAGGAGAAGAGAACTTGGTGGTAATTTAGTGTATAGGAATAATAATTGTGATTGCTGCTTCCCTCTAGTATTAAAATCTCTGCTCACACTTCCTCGGTCACTGTTTCAAGGGAGACCAGGGCCTGGGTCATTGCCCTCAGCTATTAGCGAGTCAATTCCTGGGGTCAGAAGTATAACGCCACCCTCTCCCCGATACACGCCGCCACGGCCCTCAGAGGGTCTACATCACTTTTCCACTCCGACCGAATACGTGGATGACCTCTCGTGACTTTCCATCGATGTTATAATCACTCCAGCCCTTTCATATCTCCCGATTGGAAAATCCGAATTGAATATTTTTTCCCTCGAGTTTTCTCTAGAATCGATTAATCTCATCCCGTTTTTTTGGGGAGTGCTTGTTGAAGCACGCAATGTTGGCTTTGTAAGTTCGTTAAGTGCCGCCGACCAAATGGGACTCCCTTTCGTGAATCCATTAGTTCCCACCGCTCCCAGGATCCGCACTGGGTGACATCGCTACGCACGACGCAAGAGCAGTCGAATTCGCCCGTTTGATGGGAACGGCGGCTCCGGGTAATCGCTGCGACGGCAATGAATACTGAAGACCGCGGTTGCAAACATTGCCGCCCGTTCCACGTGGACAATCTGTTTAAGCGGAGTTTGAAACGTCATTGATCCCTGGAAAACCAAGGTACCCACCCATGGTCGCTGCCCCGTCACCTATTGCTTATGTTTAACAATCGCATATCGAATGGAATATTCTTCTTTTCATTTGGATTACAGCTAGCGCGATGTAGCGCCTCCTTCATACCATAGTTTATCTGTGTTATACCCAGGGAACACTCCATGGTTATACCCTACCGTAGTCTAGTTGCTGACTCGGAACGATTGGTTCCAGAATAGCGTCAAAGTATTAGCGTCAATAAATAGCGTTAATTAAATAGCTTGAACCCCCGCTTTATTCGTAGAATGTCAATGTGCAAAGTCTGTCCCTGATGATGATTGCTTGATATCAAAGCCTATAACGCGAGGGAATCAACCGTTTTATCCCGAAAATTGATTGACTTGAGTGCAAAACAGGTACTAAGGTACTAATATATGCCATCGTTAACCTAATACTCAATTCATGCTTGTTATTGTGTAACTACCTGGTACATGCTAATGCGGTAGCTTGCAGGGTGCAATATTAGATGTAAGTGGATTTGGACATGATCACAGAATGAACAGTACATAAGTTTTTACAAATTAATATATCTTTGCTCACGATTTTGGTTTCAATGTAGGAATAGGTATCACTAAATTAATATATAGGTTTCAAAGATTTTCTTCTTGTCACCGTACACCAACGCGTTTTTTCCAGATGTAAATATATCAGCATACAACATTGGTCGTGAGTTAAGGAGTATTTCTTAGTGGAAAATTACGCTGTGTTTATTTCATAATTCTGTGTGCATTTATTCGTGCCACTTTCTTCGCTTTTCATGAAATACTTTGTTGCCAAGAGATAGTGATATTCCTACAGTTCGGTGTGCTAATTACTGACTGAGTAATGAAACTCTGCTGTGCAAACTAAAGCAAGACCACTGCCCGCTAGGCTCATGTTGTCCCAGGAGAACAATTAGGTGGACCAAACATAACATTGCACCTCCCATTGGGATTTTAGCTCTCGGGACGGGAAGCTCTTCTTGCACAACGAGCCGTATGTGACTCACCTCCTGACGAAACTCCCTGTTTTGTTGTAATCATGACTCACAAATGAACTGCAGGATAATTAATAACAAACAACTAGATAGTGTTAATAGGCGACTAGAAGAATTTGAATTGAAATCTCTATCACATCATAGGTTCAAATTTGTATAAAATATTTTATATGAATTTCAAGCTAGTGTGTGTGAGTATGAAATTAGAAAAATGCTAAGAAACCCTTGGTGTTACTCTCAACTCGATCAGAAGAAGAAGATAACAGAGATTCACTGCCGTACAAATATATTTAAAGTTTTTCCTGACATATATGTACTCAGCGTGTATAGAGCGAATCAAGTGATGATTTTCTCTAAATTGTTTCTATGTAGCTCAAACATTCTTGCTTAAAGTAGGCAGAGTGATATAAATTCATTTTTAGATTACATTAGTAAAACAGAGGTGACAAATGACGTTAAATAAACTTCTTATCATGAGATACAATTATTCGTATGCGCAAACTGCTCCGTGCACAAAACAAGACTACTACGGCAGCATAGTATTATTCTTTCAAACTCTTTGCGTAACATACTTAGTTACCAATTAAAAAAACCTAGCACTAATAATTGAGCCTTGCAAAGGCTGATCTGTTGAGAGAGAGTGAAGTCACTTTTGCGTTGCATGGTGACGTGTTTATCGCTCAGAAACCCTCTTGGATTCTGTTTGCTTCCCGTGGCAGGGCCAAGGACGGAAAGTGTTGACAGAGAAGGGACTGTTGTGTGTGAGGAACAGGACTGTGAACAAGCCCAGCAGTCTTGGCCGCAATGGCAAACCAATAGTTTCCCATCTTTTTGGGTAATATTAATCTTTGAAACGCTCAATTCTAACAATAGTGAATTCACCAGGCATGAGAAATTGTCTTTTAGTAAAGAGCTATCCCGTGATGATCGCCCATTTCATGAAAAACCAAGGAAGTCGCTGCAGAGATGTTTCAAGCCTTCAGAATGGACAGAACGAACTGTTTTACCTACAAGTAAGACATATTTGACGATGTGATTTAATGTATGCGTCATCCTGTGAAAGTTGAAAAATTAAAAAGATTTTTTAAACTTGATCATGATGTAGCAACATTTAAGCTGAGTTCACGAGCAAAGCCCGTACTTAATAGAAAAATTTGTTTATTGATTACTACGAAATAATGTTGAAATTCATGCACTAATTTGAAATTTTGAAACAGCCGGAAAAATCCGAATTTTCACAGGAATTGACACTAGTTTTACGCCCAAGAGGAAAACCAATGTAAGGAATGTACCTATGTTTAATTTTATCCGATAAATTTTCAAGGATCTTTGGATAATATCGCAGGGACAAACTGCCTGGCAATGAATTTGGAGCTTATAACAAAGGTGTAGCAAGGAGAGTCTTAGGGTGAAACGGTGACGATGCGGTCGATGTTCATATTCCGAACAAAAAGAGGCGAAAATGTGATGACCTCAGAGAATTGGGTAACCTGCTGCATGAAAACGTATTATTTACCTACACGTTTAGCAATAGCGTGTTTGAATGAAATTTTCCAACTTGAATGACGCTTTAGCACTCCTTAAACAGTGTCTCCCCAAAGGGACCTTTGGCTCCTTCTCTGAGGTGAGTGTGTATCCGTCGTTGAAAGTCATCATTTCGGAGACACTCAGTGGAGATAGCGAGCGCTTGGATGGTTTTCTCCCTACATCTCGACATTTTCCACATCGATGCAAAGTTCGTTCTGCCGACTGCTCATTGCTCATCGGGCACGTAATGATGTTCAAGCTTTTGCTCACCTCAGCCGCTCAACTGAGCATCGCCGTGGGTGTCGCCGCTTTCTCTGCAGTCGCAAAAGGAAATGGTGGGCATAGGGGGGCGGGTAGGAGAGGGGTGGAGGAGTGCGAAAGGTTGAGGAAGGAGCGGGGGCTAAGTGGGGAATAATGCCCCGCCGATCGTAATTTTTAAACGTCCCTGGCCGCAGCCTGCCTCGAAACGTGGAGTGCTTGCGTGTGGCATTCCTCTCCTTTCTCTAGGGCGTCGCACCCCCCTTCTCTACCACCCCTTTCTCTTCGCCGGCATCCTAAACCACACGTGCCATCGGCACATCCACCCTTATTCGTAGAGAGATGTAGAGGAAAGAGGTCGACTTTCCAGGAATCTTTATCCCATCAGCATGCAATATATTCTTTTACAGTAACATTATGGCAACGTGACCTCTCCCTAAAGCCTATACTTAGTTATACGTACGTTGGATATTCATTTTGTTTTCAGTATCGCGTAATGATTTATTACCTACGTGGTGAAAGAAAAGAAATCCATAAGTATCACATCACCTCCTGGCTTTTCCGTCTACATACTTTCTGATCGTAGGCTAGAGAATTTTTAAGTGTAAAAACTGTAATTACATTCAAGCATTGAGATTCCTACCAGTAAGATTTTGTCATTTCGTATTTCATTCATCTATCCGCTCTCTTCCTACACTGTTTGTTTTGTTAAAATTGGCATATTATATCTCACTCCATACTTTTTATATCACCTTTTCATTTTCTTGCTTGTCTTTGGTCATCCAGTATTCTACCTTCGATGACGACCATCAGCGCCTGTTCCTCTTTGAGGTGGTTGCAAGGAGGAGTCTGACTATAAATGGGTAGCGTTTCAAGTGATGGTGTCAGTTTAAAAATACTATATGAAATAGAAGCTAGAAACCATCCCCAAATAAGTACCCCAGGCGAAAATAATGGAGACAATGATTAAGTAAACTGATTAAGAGAATATGATTTTCACTTTTTATTGGTTTGTAAAACAGATACTTGCTTAAGGTTAAATTACCTTTACACTTCTTTTAGTATATTTCAGGCCACCGCATTGGCGTATTCGTGCTAGTGTTTTTTTCTCGATTAAATGGATATTATCTTCAAAGTATATTTTTTGATGACGATTGAGCTGCTAAAACAGAACATATACGTCTAGTTTAATTCAGATAAACTTAACGGCTTCAGACGTAACTTTGTGGAATTGAAAATGCATGTTAAAAGAAGTCGTTAAAACTTTCGCGGTCCATATTATGACTTGTTATATGTTTTTTGGGTTGTCCGCGTCTTGGCCACCCTGAAACCAGTTAACAAGACGCGGACAACCCAAAAAACATATAACAAGTCATGTTAAAAGAAGTTCGTAAATTCCACGCCTAGTAATTTATTCCGACCCAGGCTTCGATTGCCCTGAAGACAGAAAATTACTGTAGGGCAGCCAAAATCTGGATCGGAATAAATTAATAGGCGTGGAATTTAGTTTGTTCTTCTTCTACCGTTTAATTACTGGCATAACCTTTAGGAAATCATAAAACCTTCACTGGAGGCGGGATTTGAACCCGCGAACCACGAGTTGTCTCGGTGGTGAATCACCAACTTGACGGCCGTGGTCGGCATACGGTCACCTTTCCAGCACAAATGTTTGTTTAGTGGGGGACTTGCCTCTCTTTACCATCGCAAACTCTCGAGTCCGTGGTGACAAAGTCCCTTTGTCATCCTCCGGGCCCCGATGTGGGTCCCCTAGGCGACCCGGAATGCTGAAACTCGCTAATCGGGATTAATTCCGCGATTCTCTCTCTGCGCGTCGAGTTATCGAGTTGCCGCTTTCGAGGCTGTCGCCCTCTCCTCTCGCGTCCGGTAGCGGCGTCCGCCCCGGGCATCCCCAAAAGCGCCCCTCTCCCCTTTAACACCTCCCGCCTCTCCTCACGACGTATCTTCCCTCTCTCCACTCGATTTCTCGACTTCTGGGGAAATATCCGAGGGGATGCTCCGTAACTCGATTTGTCCTCTGTCGTCTCCACCCGCGCTCTCTCATTCTCCTCCTCCTGCGTGGGTTGGGGCCCTTCCGACCCACTAGCGCCCCTGACTGTGTCGTTGGGGGGGGGCCTGGAGGGAGTGGTGGGTGTGCCCATATGAGGAGAGAGCAGGTGAGAGCACCTCTTCGTAATTTACGACCCACGGAGGCGCTGCTTGACACTCAATTTGCAGTTATGTGCCCTATTGCGGTGGAATGTAAAAGTTATCCCGTGCCCTCAGGATGCGCATCTATTTTGGGGTGGGGAATTCTTTCGCCATGATGCCGGCACCAAATTTTAAATTCTCTGAATTACATACGCTCAGCTTCCTCGCAGGAGCCAAGAGTCTAATATCTCACGCTAAAAAGGTTTGCACTTTTAACTGCTGCAAGTCATCATTTTCCCAGCGTCCATTCATTTTTTTGTTGAGCTGAGCCATTGTTCAAGAACTTAGGGGAACTTCACTTCCTTAAGAACAATAAAACTTCATCATCAATTTAAGGCAAATGTGATGAGTAAGATTGCGCTAAAGATTGACCTGCCCACGCTAAATAAGACACTTATAATTTTCACTCAAATACTAGATTCATCCATTTCCATGTGTTTCAAACCTTTATTTAAGTGAACAGTTTTATTGAGTTATTAAAATGGTCATTTTTTTGTAATTTTCGTTAGAAATTCATAATCTGGGACCGTATAGCATGGATATTTAGTTGTAGGTACACTTTGTATTTAGAAGACTTCTTGGCAAATTCAATCATAATGCCTGATTTATTTATTGTATTCATTTACTCTTTCCGGAATAAAAAATTCAAATTTCCTTCATCAGCTACTACCTACGGTATTAGAATGAAATATAAGATAATGTTACAGAAGACTAGATTTTTATCGGATTCTTCAATACTTGCATCTTAATTAAAAGTCTCACAAAAATCCCAGAATTATGCTATTTGAGAATGTTACATTTAAAGAAGCACTTTATTTACTTTTTGTAGATTATGTTGTTCTCTAGAAATTAGAGCAGGAATTAAAGCCAAATTTATTCGCTGAGCGATATAGTACATACATGGTTAATAAAGTCTATACGTCGCTATTTATAAGTAAACTACTCATAATTACCTGAAATGAGGCTGGCGTTACGTCGTTCAACCAGGAAATATTAAATGTGTTTAATAATTTATAACAGCTATTCGCAATCTCGCTCCTGTCGGTCGCTTTTTATGCATCGAATGTGCAGCATTATATTTTAAATTTCTGTTATTAAGAGTTAAGATGTACGTCTTAGTCTAGAGGTGGTGGTACTGGTTATTTATGCGAAGTGAAAGTGCTGGATGCTTAGAAATTGTGAAATGACCTTCCTAAATTCACACTCTCAGTAGTTTTCAAATTTAGACCATGTTCACAAAATGGAAAAACGTGGAGTCAGGTGATGTTACGCGGACGTAACGAAGTAGTGACATTGACTATGCTTTGCGTGGAGGAAAATAGTGCAAATAAGCTTACTTGTTGACGAGAGAAATGGGGTTGTATAAAAAATTAAAAAATGTAAGACCTTGAAAGAGGAAGACAGATGAAAACGTCAGAGAATTCCAAAAGCAAAATACTGGGTAAACATTTTCACAACAATTCTAAAGCGATTCGATCACATACGAGAGAGAATCCAGGAAATAAATCAATGGTACACTTAATTAAAAGGGACAAAGGGTTCATCCCTTTTAAAACCAGGATTTCAGCAGTGGCCGATTCATTAAAATTCTGTATTCAAAGAGCTCGCACCGAATTTTCACACAAATCAACTGAAATGCTGTATGACAATTTGCGATGCCTTTACATGCCTTTTTATATCCCTACCCTTTTCAACTCAATACTTAGCTTTCAAACCTAAAGGGAAAGTAATGCGGGAGGATAAATACAGGATGGAGAGGCATAAAATACGATACGTCCGTTGAAGATACCAAAAACCAACAGATAATTAATGCCCGGATACATCTGCGTTTGAAATAACCGAAAAAAATATTTCCTGCTTTTTTATTCGATTTGTAAGGTAAACAAAAGACAAGGTCACTTTTTTATATTATTTCAGTTTTCCTTGTCAAAAAATAAGGGACGCAATAACTCGAAATAAGTGTAGAATTATTTTTGCATTAGCCAAGATTATGCCTTGATTTGCAGATAGAGAGTTTCGGGAAAGAGAAAAGTTCCCTGGATTTTTCGTGAGGTCAATTTCGTGAGCTTGGTTAATTAGGTGGGAGAAGATAAAGCCGGATTCTACAGAAATATGCGGGAAGGTGAGAAAAAATTTAGAATTTTGCTACGTTATCCTGTGTTGATCCCTTTGCTTGGCAAAGCTTAAAATAGAGAGAAGTGGACGAAAAAGATAATTGAGATGCTTAGTGGATGATTGTTCGTTTCATTCAAAGCCTGTGAAGTTTTGGGAAGGAAAGGTGATCGGAGATGAACAACGGCTAATGAAGAGGACGTCATCAGTTGAAAGGTGATGGGGTCAAGGTCGATCACAAGAAAGGGCGAGCTCCCTATCAGCAAATCCATGTCCCACGCAAAGCCCGGGAGCGAGCGGTGAAATTCAATTCCTTTACCGGGTAATTCAATTCGTGACTCTGACGTTTCAAACGGCACGGAGCCCACCTTCTCTTCCTGTCTTCTCTCCCTTCCGCCGGGGCACGCATCTATTCTTGGTGAGATGGGCGAAGGTGGGGGCGCGCGGCCCCTCGCATCTTCGACGCCCTCGTTCGGGGCGGGAGCGGAGGGGGGCAGGCCGTTGGTTGGGTGGAGCAAGAAGAGGAAGATCGGCTCAAAAGGTGGGGACCACCTCGTCGGAAACCCACCTCGGAGTCAATCGTCTTTCGATTGAATTAAGGCGCACCGCTATTTCTTCGCCCCTCATCCGGGAAGCTGGGCTCGATAGGGTTCGATTGGGCTATTAATCCTGCGCCGTCCGAAGTCTCTCTTCGGTCCTCCTGCCCTTGTGCTCGCCCGTCTGGAGCAGCTGCGGCCACCTTTCACACCTCCCCTACTCCGCTGCTTCCAGCATCCCCGTCCTTGCGCGTTCTCTGTCCGGCACGAAACGGCGCGCAGATGACAAAATCACCCCTTCGCCCTCCAAAGAGACTTTCTGGAAGGCCACCCTAGCGGTTACAGAGATTGAACTATAGATCTACGTCTACTGAGAACCCTGCGAGCTACCACAGCTATTTGTGGCAGAATTGAGTGAATAATCATGGAGCATTCAGTACATATGAAATACTAGATTTTCCCGGTATATACTTGGAGTAAAGCAATCTCGAGTGTCTTATATGATAACATTTCATCTTAAAGATGACGGCTGATGCTGTCTTTTTAATCCTACTCAATTACATGTTACTTAAAATATCACTCGTGTTTTGCTTTACAAAGTAAACGTTTTACAGAATATACTTTAAGATATTAGCACTATATACTGTATACTAGGAGTAAATTTACTTTACTTTAATACTAGATATACAAGAAACTGCCCGCATGTATGTTGAAATAACCGTACATGCAGATGTACAAAAAACCCAAGTATTTACATTACCGATCTCAATTACCTCCTTCTTAAAGATTATGTTCCATTTTATTAATGTTGTGAACTTAAATTCACATTTCTGCACCGTCATTGATAAGGACACGATATGCAAGAAAAAGTAAATTGAGCCAGTAATATTATTGCTTGAATTAATGAAAACAGGGCATTAAGAAATAGTTCATGCGGTTGTACAAAAAAGACTAATTATTTACATTACCGATCTTAATTATCTCCCTGGTAACCTCCGTTTGATCCAAGTTCGTTAGAATGAACTTAAGGTGGCATCTCGGCTGATTGGAGAATTAAGGTCGGCCATTATGGTAGGCACGGATTTATAAACTCGCTATTTCTTGCTATTCGCAATATTTAGGCATGAAGCTGTTTTTGCACACGGCGAGGCCATAAAACTCTGAGAGTTAAGATGCGTAATGGAATGAATATCAAAAATTCATCAAACTAACAATATATGTGCAAAGCGTAAAAAATCATACAAACGTTAAATATAAGGGTTGTGTAAGTTAGATTCAAACTGAAATTCTATTAGAGAATAGAATCAACTCACAGTGGAGTCAAATGCATTAATAGCTCGCTAAAATAGCCTTAGTAAGGTTAACAGACGTGACTGCGATGAAACCTTAGTTTCTCATCTTCCTAACGATGAGGATTTAGAGCTCATTTTTCTCCCTGTAAGTTTCAAGTTAATCCGCCGAGAAAACCTACGACCCTTCAACGCATTAATGTTTTGCCTTTTGTACCAAGAAGGTGGGGCGGTATCTACCAAAGCATCTCCAATGGCTTCACTGGCTTAATCGTCACCCGTAGGCTAGTCGTAAGCAACTTCCAGTACATTTTGACTTCTTTGGTCCAACTCTAGAAGGACTGGTCACCGACAGAGAAGTGTGCTGACCACGAAAAGCGGACAGCCGTCAATATACACCTTGTATTTTTTCATTACTTAACAGTTGCCCATCAGCCCAGATTTTCAGACACTTTTTAGCCCAAATGACACTTTTTAATATTAATGCATGATTTTTATTGTGATATCACCCGTGAATTGAGTGAAAGGACATCTGATTTTGATGGATATTGATGTTTTATACATTTGTGATGATGTGGTATGCAACACGCAATACAAGTTTCTATGTTATTATTTCATAAGCAAGGCAAATTTTATCTATTTCATGATAGTGCTGTATAAACCATTGCAGCAGTTAAAGGTCATTTGTGAGTTGGTATAACCCAATCTGGTTCGTTGTCAGCAATAAAATATTCCACTTAGATAGATAAACCCAGTACCCGTTAATTGACGGGTCCCTGTCATGGAAGGAGAATAACTAGATAGGAGGTAAACAACTTGACCGTAGGAAAAGAAAAACTATTATTTACATTCTTAAGCGAAAGTAAGGAAAAGTAAAATAATCACGATCGTACTTGGTTAGGTTTTATTGTAATTGATCACTAAAATTTAATACCGTCAAATGGCGGGTGACCGTATTCCTGGTGTTAAAAACTACTGTTAAAAATTAAATTACTGTTCCTATGATAATGCGGAAAGGACTGAGTAAGACTTTCTATTCCACTATTTATAATATTTTATTTTTGTGTTCTAACGTTTTATTATACTCACAAATTTTCAATATAGCTATTGTTAACATCTTGAGCCTCTTTAACGTTGTCATATTTATCATGAAAACAAATCCCTCCAGGAACGGTACTAATGGCTCAGGTCGGTGATGTGAACTCTTTTACGCATTTTTGGCACAGTTTATTGATGTCAATTACGCTAGGGCACACGCCTTAATGATTTGTACTTAGAGTCCCAGAAGCGAATAGGAACTTCATCCGTACTCTCAAGTAGTAGTAAGTTGCATTCAATTCGGAGGTTGATGTGGTAGGAGTGGGTAGAGTTCTCCAAATACTAAGCCCAAAGGCGTGGCGTGTGGAATTCACTCAAGCTAGGGAAGCCAGTTCCTTTCTCTGAGCCACCGGTATTTTTACCAGAATGATTTGGTTCCCAGAAAATAACCACTTGGATTTTCTTGAACGCGTTCAAAGGGCTTCCGCGGGATTCGGTCACGAAGCGTCCTTTTTGCAGCCTAATACTTTACCCACTTAGTCACCACACTCCCAAAATTAGTATGATGATTCTGTTTATATCTACTTAGGTTTTCTTCCTCTGCATAATTCAAATTGTAGCGTTATTTAACATTAAAATTCATTCTCGTCATATGGTTTGACACCCAAATTATTTGGATTGTCATGCCAGTGCGTTACCAACCCGGTGGCCATGATTAGCGTGCAGTAAGATGCAGGCAAAACTGTGGAAGTACCGATCAGATATCCTTCACTAGACAGATAGAACGATAACTTTTTCCAGTCTCTCTTCGTATTTATAATATTTCGTCGTATTTTAGGTGCCTACTTTAGATTGTGGTTGAATTATTTTAAATAAATACCGTCACGATTTTTATTTTTATATTTCTTAGTAATGATGCATATTTCGGACTCACTGCTTCCTCCTCATTCCCTTCTTAACAGCAAACAATATTGACGGCAGCGTAAGTGCTCGCTTATTTTCCGGAATGATGCCATGTCATTTTATTAACTGCCGAAGAAGGAGGACTAAATCGTCTGTGGCGTCCTACTCCCTGCCTCGCTTAGCGTCGGGCCTAAGAGGTATTCGAAGGCCATTTGCTGCTCAACGGTCCCCTTGAGAGAGTATGAAGATCGCATGCCTCGTTTATCATTTATGGACGCGCTGGAAAATGTTCCATGCTTCTCACATCATCTCGAGACTTCATCACGGAGCGCTAGGGGATGGTCCCCAAAGCGACCATCACAAAGATAGCAGCCAAGGACCCCAGACTCACCAACTGTCTCGCTGCAGCTAGTATGGTTCCTCTATATGTGCCATGCTTTCCTATGCTTGTTGATATTTGGATATGAGCATGTTTTTAATCATAAATCAAAGTTTTATGAAAAGATTACAAATATTTCACGGTCATTTAAAAATAAAAAGTTCTTGAGTTTCCCTCAATTCTCAGTGAAACGACATGAGACTTTTTAGTTGTTTAAATCATCGCGGGCAAGTGATTTGGCACATGGCTTACTCTATATATGTATATGTTAAAGTGTGAGAGTTACCAAATAGTTGAAATCGTAGAGCACTTCACTCGCTTGGTCAGAGTGAGCTTCAATGGAGGGTAACCATTTCGGTAGCGGTTCGCATGCAATAAAAGTATATGAACACACCTTATGTGGTTGTGGAGGTATTGGAACGCTCGAGCCTTTGGGCCCCGTTCCCTTGTGATTGTTTAAATCCAAGAAAGATTCCTTTAACTATTGCGTATCGATACGTTTTTATGTATTTTTGCCAAATTTATTGGAAAAGAGAGAAAATGATTATTATTTTAAGCAAGTAACGCAAAATGTACCCACAATTAACTATAGTAGGTACGATTTTTATCTTTCATAATTTTTCTAGAGAGAAAGGGAGTTAGGCTTGAGTTTAAGGTGATTCAACGGTAAGCGGAACAGTCAGAAGACATAATTTTAAGTGGTTTTAATCTAAAATAATCTCAGCATTCATATCTAAGGTGGTTTTAAAAACCATAACCTCTGGGTGGTCATTCTTGTGCGTTACCGACCGGCTATTGTAGCCAGCAAGGGATAGAAGGAATTCTATACTATTACGCGGTTAGTGTAAGCGCATTAAATAAGTGAAATTGCTAGCATTTAAAACAAGATTTCCTTTCTCTTTTCCAAAACCATTTTGTGGTTTTGTCATTAGAAATATTATATCTCTCCTACTTTCCTGGATTTATATTGTGACCCCGATTTGGTAGCATGCGGTCTTGCAGATTTGCAATAAGTTATGCGTGACAGCATCATTTCTTCTTGGTTTCTATGAACCTCCTCTATCTACCTTAATTTTCCTTCGTAACAGTTGACATCCGCTTCGTCACCCCCATTCCAGAGTGGCCTTATCGACACATGAAACTTAGCGTCAAATTAAGGGAAAATTTCCATTCCTCCTTGCGTAACGGTTATTTTAAATATTGACTTCCCAGCATTTATCTTTCAAGCAGTCAGTTGACCTTTAAAGTCACTGTTGTGAGTAGATTTCTGGGAGGAACATATTTGTAAAATCAATTAGGCATAAAAGGCACTTAAGATTTGAAAACCAGATGATACGGGTTTTCCGCTTTCCATGATCAACCAGTGGCATCAACTGCTCGTTGCTTCCTCTCCCCCAGTACAGTTCCGTGAATTCTCCGTTCCCCTTATCACTTCATCCTGGCAGTGCCTGCCGTCCTCTCGGTCCCCGCTGGTCCCGCATGTGGAAATCGTCCAAATGGAATCTTGGGTCAGGGGCGCGGGAAGCCGCTTCGTCGTTTGTCAGGGCCACCCGCCTCCTCCTTTTTCCCAAGGCGAGCCTTCCAGCGCTCAAACCTCCCCATTTCAACCCGCTCCCACTCCCTGCCCCCTTGGGAAAGCCCCCTCTCGTCGGCGACGTAGAATAATGCATCCTCTCGTGGGAACGCGACGAGGAGCGGTTGACCCATCTCCTCCCTTTGCCGAGGCTGCTTGCTCGGTGGGTATCGTCCGCTATCCCTGCTCCCACCCCCGACCCAGAGACCACAAGGCCCTGAGAAACTGACCGGGGCGCACCAAACGGGATGACGGTGATTAGCATGTAATGAAAGCGAATGCGAAATAAGCCGTTGTTGGCAGACCGATCTTCTCTCCATCAATCGTGACTCTCAAAGCTTTGGAATGTGATTTTTGGTAGCTATTAGCACATTTTATATTGTGTTATTGTCATTTTACGAACGCGAAATTGCAGGAAATATTCACTGCAATCTGCGATTGGAATTTCCCTTCTTCTCCAGCTGTCTGCTCGTCAGGATTGGTTGGCGAGAGCTCTCCACCTCTTTCTATCTTCTGCCATCCCACTTTATTTCCAAAAACCGTCTAGGTCCCATGTCCTCCAATGTCTGCTTCCAATACTCCCAATCTAGTTCTTTCTCTGTACAGTTTGCCTTCTGTCAACCTTTCAAAAATTATCTTCACCAATTCCTCGTGCCGCAGCAAATGTCTTATAAATCCGTCCCGTCTTTGTTTTAATGTTCTCCACAGGTTCCGCTCTTCTTTCGCTTGTCTTCGAACCTTTTGATTCTCTGCGCTTATTTTAAACATCCTTCCATACCTTCACATCTCAAAGCCTATACATTTTTTCTATCCGCTTGTCCCACAGCCTATGTCATGTTGACATACAGAAAAACAATCCGCTCTATGGTCTTAACCAGCTTTTTACTCAGTAGTATATTGACGAAGCTGGGAGTAAAAAGTTATCTTCTATTGTTGGAAACATCCGTTGCTTTTTAAGTATCCTAAAAAATTATCTGAAGACGCTTATCACTCTGTTCACGATATTATGAATAGCATTATTTGCTGAGGAAGTTCAAAGTTCATATTCAGTTTTCCAGAAACCATTTACGTCCCTTTTCAATTAGTCCAAATCTCAATCGAATTATTTGGAGATGGCGTAATGTTATCCTATCAATGTGGATCCAAGTATGTTGGAGGAACGGACGCGTTCTATTTGATTCACGAATAAAAAGAGTACTTCTAAGTATAGTGTTATATAAATTATAAAATTATACAAAGGACTGTTTCTCTCTATTTGCTATACTTTTACCGGCATGGTTGGTGAAGATGGGCAAATACCTTTTTTAAAACTAGAGAATATTTTAATAAAATCTTATGTTTCTCATCAGGCTAGGGCATAGATGCTTTTGCAAAATGTATAAGTAAACTATAGTTCAGGCCGAGACGATTTATTTTTAACAAAAATGGTGATCGAGCACAACATTTCAAGTAAAAATATATTGTGGTCTTAAGCTAAACATTTTTAAAGCTAATAGTATCCTTTACTATTCAAGCCTCTTGTTTCGTTACCTGTCTGTGTAGTATTTTTGATTCGTCATTTGCTCGATATGCGTTAATCATGACGATCAATGATATACCTGGACTGAACCCGTGCACAACCAAGGTCAAAAGTGGTCTCAAAGCCACCTTTGTTGTGACGAAAGAGATGGAAAGCAAATAACGGTGTCTCTATGCACAGTTGTTCTTGTGTCCCTGATGTTTTGTCTGTGATTTTCTGTAGGCTAGCGCAGCAAGTGGAAAAGCTTTTGTTCTGGAAAATTCTTGTATGAGAAGGTGCTATTAAGATTATTTGGCGTTCTCCTTACAGTGAGATCACTTAGGCACACGAAATGTTACCAAGGAGAAATTTCATTCCGAAGGTTGAAAGGATTGGGTTATTATCGCGGTTAGAGAACTGACGTCTCACCACGAGGGCGCCAGTTTGAATTCCTGTTGTGAAAGAAATGTTTCATTCATATTTTGGTCTACATTTGAATGCTAAAAGAAGAACACTTTATGCTCACCACTACGTGCTAGAGATGGGACTTGAAACCGCGAACCCCTTGACGTCTTTTTAAAGAGAAAGTTAATACCTATGCCGGTTTCTCTCCATCCTTCCTTCCCTGAAAAATGCATTCCTCTACCCTATACCCATCTATCCTATATGTCACAAGTGACATCTGCTGTTGGTTGCCCCGTCTACCTGTCCCCCGAATAATTACTTCAATCTTATTCGTTTTTTTTTGAAGATTGAAAAAATTAAGTCCATTGGTTTGAGAAACAACGGACGCAATAGGGCATGACGTGATTGATTCTTTCTCTGAACCATCCATACCGCACCATAGAGTTACTTAACTTTGACTATGGATCAATGGTTAGCAGCCCGTTGCTCTTCTTACTGATCTACTTGTGTTATTTAGTGTAGAAGATCAGTGGATGCAGTGTTGTAACTGTAGGTAGTTTTAGGTAGCTAAAAAACCGTAGTAATCTATTTTCAACCAGCATTTTGAAATGTCAGTCTTAAAAATATTCCTTGTACTTTGTCCAATCCCTTATTTATTTCAATTCCTGTAAAAAGTTAGCAATATTTCATCAATAGCTGATTGCGTAAACAGCGGTAGGCTCAATTATTATCGATTGCAGCTTTCTAGTGAATGAGAAATTCTTTCATTTAGCCCAAAAAAGTAGATCCTATGCCTTGCCTTGATCAATCTGATGCCAAATATTAAAAATCTTATTTACTATGGAGGACTTCTGCGACAGTTATGTCAACTTTTCCAGTTTGTGTCCTCAAATTTGAAACACACTCTTTCCTTACCATCTTCAGTCTCGAACCCGAATGAGTGGGGAAGAAACGAGTGCACACATCAGGACGCGACGTAATGAAAGTTGCTGAACTGGGCTTATCGAACTTTTTTCCGGTGACATATACGTTGACGCCGGTGATGAAGACCTTATGGCCAGAACTTGTAATGTAATGTAGCAACCGTTATCTGTGTCATCAATCACGTCAGATAACCGAAATCGGATTTAAAATAACTAGTTTTGAGTGAGCGGGACAGATATGTGCCAAATGCCAGGTGGAATTGAATCAAAATACCGTTTTTCATGCATGAGCTGTCAGAATTTCGACGGATACACTCACAAATCAAGACCGTTATATACGCGCCTTTGACACTTGGTTCCGGAGTGCGGCCCCCTATGGTGCCGGGGAAATGTTTGGGGGATGAGGTGGTTTGCGTGTGGTGGGGGAGATTCCCGGGGGATGTCACCCTTAATATGGATTGTGGTGGCGTAAATCGCCCCCTCCCTCTCTCCCCTCACCCTGTAAATCACGCCCGCGGAAAGAGGAGGAAAAGCGCTTATCTATGACCACATTCCTCGTGCACGCCGGCGCTTGCCGCGGTGAGGCAGCACCTGAGACTCACCCCTCCCCCACGAACGGCAACTTTGGCACCGGGGGTAGCCCGCGATGTTGGACCTGGAAGGCAAAGGCGTGTGCGTTCGAAGTGATCACACGCTCCCGTGTAAATTGCGACGACGGGTGCCGACGGTGGAAATTTCACACTGCGACAGATATGTGCCCTTCGGCTCTTTTTGTAATCTGCATCAATACTGTACTCACATACACCAAAGACTGCCATTGAATATCCTTGTACCACAGAGAAAAGTTGTCCGCGAAGAATTGAGCATAGTCGTAATTACTCTCCTGAAAACAAGGTGATACCGTTTTCAAAACTCTCTGCATGTAACTGCTATATAGTATCCTGTAAGTTATGGTGGGGGTGTGATAGAAGATAACTCCTCAGCAGACATTCATTCTCGACGACTAAACAATTATGCCTCTAATGACTGCACTGCAATTTTCACTGTCACCTAGCCCTCAAAGTAGCGTGTTGCTACTAATATAATGCAAGTTCTCGCTTCTACTGTTTGTATTTACGAGTAAAGGAAGGGAGAAAATATATTTTTAAAGTTCGCTTTTGCATTGTTCATTTACAGTTTCAAGCATTTAAAGTCTAGTTTACACTCCAAAACATTTTTCTCTCCCAGTATATCCTGTTTTTTCTCCCCCTGTCTATCCCTTGACAAATAGGTAGCTCATTAATGTGCATGTAAATTTGATAGTACATATTTTTGTTCCGTGTTGTTAACAGAAAAATTACGCGTGTTTCCATTGTGAGATTACTATCTTACTATTCATCAAAATTTTACCTTATTGCCTAATCTGCCATATGATAGTTATTTAAATATTTATCATCTTTTGTTAATAAACCGATTAAAATGCGTTTCGTACATTTTACTTGTAGGTGCTCTTATCTAAGATCTGACCGTAATTTGCAAAAGTACTGTGTAATTTTAGATACTCAATTCTAATACTTTTGTACAACTTGAACTCTGCACTGTACTTACGAATTTCGAAGCTAAGTGTCATTTTCATTGATATAAACTTCGGATGATAGGTATTATACGGGATTCCATACAGGTTTAAAGTAAAAATGCTTTATTTTGGTGTCACAACATGCCCTTAACCTCAGTTTTTTTAAGGGAAGACTTTGGCGATTAGGCTCCGTCATGGCGCAGGTCTCTGGGGGGTGGGGTGGCCCCTGCCCCCCTACTTCCACTCGGGAGCCCCGAATCCCCAACCACGCCATCAAAGTTCTGGTCCAACACTTCCCAACATCCACCATCTGTATATTTCTCTGTAAGCCACTTGACCGACGCCAGCTCAACATTTTCAGCTGAGGTTACCCTATCCCCCCTCGCCGAGGAAAACAAGAGTACCCGCCCCTCCAATGACCCCACGTCAACTCCTGTTGATGCAGGGCGTAGTGACTACGTTCCTCCCACCATCTCTAGACCACTCGTGATTCCTGCCACCTCTGCATCCTCCATCTTCTCCCCTTCTCATACCCACGATGGAGTCCTGTCTGCTGCCTCGCTTGATCCAGTCGCAATGCAGGCAGCCCTGGTCATCTCATCCTCTCACGCCGGGACAACCAACGTTAGGTATACGACTTCTCCTGATGCTCCACAGGCCAACGCCTCTACCCCGGACACCCCTGGATCTTACCCTACAGGACCATATTACACACGCGCTGCGAAGGTGGCCCCCACCGACGTGGGGCAACTAGACTCGGACGCCTCCAACAAGAATGCAGTACCATCCAACAATGCGCATTAGATTACGACTCGTAAAGACACTTTTGCTGCCGGTAATTGATTATGTGCTACTTCCTGGATCATAAATAAGTTCAGGAGAGGTTACTCGATTACAAACAGCCCTTAATGATTGCCTGCGTTAAGTGTATCGCCCGTACCCTCGGGCTCACATGACACCATATTACAACAGAGCCCAAATGTTAAAGATTAAAGAAAGAAAAGACTTCAGATGCCTCACATTGGGATATAAATATCATACCACCGGACTTCCAAAGCACATAAACGACCGTCTAAAGACTTTCGACGAAGTTCACGGAATATTCACTAGGGGTGCTTCCACTAACTTCCGTTATCCGCCTCATCGAACTGAACGCATTGAAACTTCATTCACCACCAGCTTCATGCGTTTATGCAACAACCTTCCGGCCGAACTCAAAAAGATACACAAATATAGGCTTTCGCAAAAGATTATTTCGCTGCATGCTGGCGTCACAGAGTTTAAACTCTGGGGATGGACCTCTAATAACAATTTAACAATATAATTCAACTGTCCTAATTAGTTTTTCAATTTCGTATCACTTACTTTTTCCTTTGCAGAGGCACAAATTCTTTCAAAATGAATCGTTTAGATAGTAAAAAAATATGTATACGGCTCTACAAAAAGGTGCAATTCGTGTTTGTTAACTGTTTAATTATTAAACTCTGTATCTTAATGAACCCTGGGATAGGGGCAGAGATGTCCATATGGCCTCACCTAGCCCAGGATAAATAAAGAAACAAATAAAAAATGGGGCTTGCTAGCATTATTGTAAATGGGTAAGCTACTTCAATGTCTAACTTTGGTTGAGACTTTGATGCTTTTGAAACACAGAATTAGTTTCAAATACCTACATGCTGTTTACGACATAATTTTTGGTACTGCTCATTTTCAGAATTAGGAAAAGGGATCAACAACATTATGGTATATTTTGGACGTTTTTCAGCAAAAATAGAAGTTTGAAAGACACTAGCCTCATCTCCCGTACCAGCGTTGTTCAGACTTAATATAGAAAAACCACCTTTGAAATAAAGAAAGAAAGCCCTCTTACCATAGTGACAGAGACTGATAAAAGGCTAATATGTCAAAGTAGAGGATAGGTTAATCTCACTCGACAAAGGAGCAGGTCGGCAAACAAGAGAGGACTTGATTAATCTTAATGCCCGTCACAGTGCAGGTTGTCTCTTGCCTCAATTGATTGCCGCGAAGAAATGCGTCACCTGAGCTACCAGGCGCAAGGGAAACGCAAACTCGCGAAAGGGCTCGTCGCCGCATTGGTGGGATAAGACTAGAGGAGACGTCGACTCTTCGGAGATTGCCTCAGAATCTTCACTGAATGGGTGGGTCTGTGACGAGTAACTGAGGTGGTAATGACAGCCCTTAGGGAGGGTGATCGACATATGGGGTCCCTTCACCCTTTAGGAGAGGTAGTGCTTTCGTTGTTGGCCACGTGTGTGCTAAGTGATGGGATGGTGACAGGTAACCCGATGTAGATATAAGCAAGAAAAGATGCATTATGAATTTTCAGTTCACGCAATATGCGTTAGGGCGATTATAAAATCGGGACTTTTCAAAATGTTCACGGTCTTAATTCGATCTTTGTCCAATCCCGTAAAAAAATAAAAATAATCAATTTGGATTTTATCGCACGACCTATAGCGGTCGCGGAGCTGCTTTGAATGCCCAACCCCCAGGCCCCTGGAAGTTAGAGAAGTATATAGCTTTTTATGAAAATTGCTATTTTTCATGATTTGTGGCCACTGTGCGACCCATACGTTGTCCCATTGATTCCGATTTTGTAAATTATGTATTGCTCCAAACATTGAAACCATTTGAAGCCAAGGACCGATGAAGCCGGTCAGCATTTCGACAAGTACCCATTTTGTAATCAACCTAACCATACCTAGACCAAAGGATTTCTACTTTGGTGGCCCAGCTCCGCAGACTATTTATTTTTTAAATGACATTTATTGCCCTTGACGAATTTTCACATTTTACTGCTCATCGAGGAGCAAATACAGCATCGTATCTATGTTAGTTTTGTATTTCAGTAAAGATTATTACTTTAGTGAGATAAACTTTGCAATAATCAGGTAAAGATTCTGTATACTTCAGAAAGAATATGAGAACACGCAGGAAAGATCCTTAAACCTTCCTTGGCATTCTTTTAGCTGTTTCGGCCGACAGAAGGCTCGAACCCAGAGATCCGCATTTGGAATTCACACTGTTGTAGACCTACCTCACCGGCCGAATTCATTTTAAGGAGAATTCTTGCAATACATCGCCACCTTCTTCAGCCTCGACACGTGCGTCCTCCAAATTCCTTCCTCTGCCGTTATTGCAGTCTCTCGGTTTTTATGACTTGGATTGTGTCCAATAAATGTCCTCATTTTAATGCTCTCCGCGGACTGCCTCTCCAGTTAATCTTCCGGGAAGCACTCAACTCAGTCATCTTGTTCTCCTTCTCACGTTTCTCATCTTATTGATTATCTTTAATGGTTTCCTTCCAAGTGTTAACGTGCTCTGACAGGAATCCATGGAAAGTAACGTATAGCAAGAGTGCTAATATGTAGCTTTTATTATCTACCTTTTATCTATCATTCTCAATGTCAGGTTTCTGCGTGCTTAAAATCTAAATTATTCGATCAGGTTTATACGGTGAAAATTATCTTTCACACAAAGTAAGTAAAACATTTCCTGCAATTATATAGGTGATACATTTTAAATAACGGACATCTTTGTCCAGCCATCGAAGAGACCTGGCCTTAAATCAGGCGTTTAACACGTACAAATGTTACCCTAATATTTTAAAGACATTATACTAATTGTGCTACATGTACTAAATTTTTTTTAAATGTAAGTACATCAGTTAGAATGTATGTAATATGATTGCATACATTTTATTTGAGAAATACATAACCAAGAACCAAGGAGATATTGTTAAAGGATGTCACAAATTACACCTTAAGAATCCCTTTAATACCTATGATACATCACGTTTAATGCACTAAATCCATTGCACTTAAATGGTAATGTGAGGGAAATCTAGAATCAAAATAATAATGTACGTAAAAACAATAAATGGTACAGTTTAAATATACCAATGTCTCTAAAAGCGGATTTTAAAAATTCAAGAATATGGAAAAATTTTGCCGTGTAAACGAATTTTCCCAATAATTCAATATAGAAATAAGAAAGTATTTCCTCATAATAGACGCATAATATTATAACTCTGTATTAAGTGAGTATGCCAAAGATTCGTTTTCATTATTTTTTCACTTCAATCTTCCTTCAACTAAAAATATATCATTTTTATGTGTTTGCTATTTTCATTTCTTCTGTGCATCTCTTTTTAGTATGACTGGAACAAAAAAACCCGTTTGATAAACTCTTCTGGCAATCGGTTGATTGCGTGTAAACGGGACGACTTCATTGCCCGGGCATCGGCCAAATTTAAATTGGATTCACTTGGTGATCTAATATTCAGTTGTGACGGAATAGGATGAAATCGATTTATTTCAATGTATTGATTCATTTTTTTCATACAAAAAAGGCTGAAAAAAAAACATTGAGGGGAGACAAAGTTCATAGTACCATCTATAGTTTGGTGTGCATAATTTCAGAAAAGAGTTTGACTATTATTCAAAAGGTGTTCAAATTCACCTGCTTGAAATATATTTAGTAAAATACACCTTTTTGAGCGCAAAAGGAATGAGTAATATTTTTTCCGGATAATAATAATAAGGATTTCGAAGGGGGCCATTTGTCTTATTTTGCATTGAATAAATATTAAATATGCATCAGCTTTTACCTTTTAACAATTCATTCGTTCGACTATCCTGTCGATGATACATTTCTGAAAACATATCCTAGAGTAATGCAACAGGTGTAACACAGTGTATTGTAAATTGCATGTATCTAAGGATACGACCTCTTACTGGTTTCGATTCGAAATCATGTGTTACTTCAATGTCATTTTTTGGTTCATTTACCAAAACAGAGGGTCTTAATCAGGTCAGATCCTTAATTATCATGCATGAATGGATTTATTTATTTGTAATATGATAATTAAAAGTGGTTGCTTTAGTGGGATGGCTTTGAAATATCCTAGAATAGTGCAGTGCCTTCCATGCACGTGGTATTTCACGTAATTCTTTATCGTCCCATAGAGTTTTCAACAGATCTGATTTGAATATTGAATGTCTTCCACCTAAAGGTCCAGTACATATGCTTCATCCAACGTTTTCCTCTTGTTTTGATATGCGATGGTCTGGACATTGATCATATGTAGATATAGCCTAATGAAAATACTTAATTCTGCATAGGTAGTGTTAGAATTTTACTCATATACGCGTTACCATGTTTATTTGTACTTCCTCGTATTGTTTAAATTTTTATATACCTCATGGTATTGTTTTAATACTCATTAACAGGAGCATAGATTGATAATATCAAAACAAAACTCAGTTTTAAAGGATATTTTTCTTAAAGCAATATTTCTCAAAGCAATTAATTTGTAGAGATATTAATCAGTGACTGCACACCATAAATTTTCGGTTTGATTAATGATGAGTCAATTAAATTGGGAATGTTTTGAAATGCAATATATAAATAATGTATCATCATCCTAGGCTTGTTATTATTTTCTAATTATTAGGAATTACATTGTATAAATTTTATTCGTGGAAAACATTGTCAAGCCATCAATATCAGTATTGTAATCTGCTAGGCAATTTATTAAGATTGGTTTTTTTGAGAATGAATTACTTTCAGGATAAAGAAAACTGTTCTTCATAACGTCAATGAGTATAATTTGTAAATGTGAATTACCCTCAGTGAAATTTATGTCGAATGGGGAACAATACCTCTCAACTAGATAAGATTATGACGATTTATTACCTTCAATGTTCTTACTATAGCAGATTACATAGATAAATATATGAATTATCTAGAAATTAAGTCTGTGGATGCGTAAATATTAATATTTATGAGTCAGTTATCAAAATATTAAAAAATATTTTAAAGCTTAGGTCAAGGATACATGAATTTCCTCATTGGCAATCAAGGTCGTAGGTATAGAGTTATTTTATTAAGGCTTTTATTAAGAGTGGTTTCTTGCCCAACTTTGTATCAAGAATTTGAACCCTAATATACAACGTAAAAGTCAACTCAACCAATTCCAAAGCATTTGATGGAATAAGAATTCGTCATATTTTTATATTTCAGTTGTCTTGATATTAGTGGGTAAATTAAATTAATTCCATGGGTATAGTGAAAGATTTGTAATTCAGAGAAAATTTTACTTGTATTTAAGAGTTACTTCTGTCATTTTCATTTTTTAATGTGATATAGAGAGAAAATCCAATGTGTATCATAGAAAAGGTACTAGCTATTTTAATTTAAAGGTAATATTAGCTATAAAGCATACTTTAATTTGTGTGCAATTTGCAATTGCACATAAATTGCAAATTGTTTTTCTGTTGCAATTTGGTTTTCTGCTAGTACTTTTATTTCGGTGTTGTTAAACGTTTTAGCTGTAAAGCAGGCTAAGTAGATATTAATGATGATCCTTAATTCCTACCATGGATATCCTAGATTGAGATAGATTCTTAGTTTGGTTTACAATATATGCGTTGTCAGTATTGAATGCCTAGTTTGTATTACTCAATAGTGCTTAAAAGATGTTTTGATGCTTTCTTTCATAAAGTTTAAATATTTTGAGGTTCATTACGAATTTCTGCTTCGCGAATAATGAGTATGTATGTACTACTTGGAAATTCGTCGTAGTTTCTCATCAAAATAAAAACATCAAATCCCATTTTTTATTTACATAACAGCTATGAAGCTTTCCTTTCAGACGAGGTGTTTTGCTCCAACGCGATTCGAAACCATGCATTGGGATATGGCGCATTATTTTAGCCCGTTTGTAAACAAATAAAACCATAAAGCCTCCATTATCCTCATGAGTCTTCAATAGAGTTTGGTAATTGCTCGAATGGAGCTTTTGCGAGAGGTCATTTCATTCGCTCGTTTCCTAAAACTTCTCGAAATGCGGGGTGGAAAAGGTCACGAATTGCTGTACAGCGCTTTGATGGAAGTGGCCCTCTCATAACAAGAGTCCCCTAGAGCAAATAAATGTCATACTTGTCTCACTATTTGACCATATCACATGCGAAATGATGACCTTTGGCTGTGCAACACCCAATGAGGATACTAAGAAAGCCAAACTCCTATGAGTATCTGTTTTGTAAAAAGTAAGCATTTTAGATCTACATGAATCGTGTTGTTTTTCGAGGGGCTCAAGCGAAGTCAAGGGTTGCTCGGACAGGGTCTCTAGAGAGCGGTACATTCCTTTGTTAGGTTCTACATTGCGACCATTTTCCCTTCCACTCCAAATACCACACCCATTGCACTAGGCAACTTCAGATGTTGCTGCACTGGTGAAAGTTATGTTTGGTCTTCACATCTTTTTCAAATAATCTTTATGTAAGAATCTTGCCGTAATATAATAGATAGTTGAAGAGTTATTCTAATAAAGTTAATTATCTTGAGGAAAATGAGTGATGTAAAAGAAAATTTTAGCCATAGATGTGTGGCACCGGAAGTAAAGATATGTAATAGAAAAATCATTTAAATATAAAATAAAGAATCCGCCGGAGACCTGCGTTAATCATATATATGATGACTTATGATGTTGACTGAAAGGAAGTTGATGAGGACTGTTTAACACCGTGACACGATAATTTGTTCAGCTTGCAAAAATGTATTTGTTTTAGATGCATGAAATCAGTTCTCGGTATGTGAGGAAAAAGTAATGTCAAATCTAAGAAATAGCGTATAATCCAAAAGATAATAAATGTTCAACCAATACGAAAATAAATTTCCTTTCAATGATAGAGACAAATGTTTCAATGCTGATTGTAGAATAAATGTATCGGAATGTTTCCTGAATTGAAGAATAGTCTTCTATATTGAAGTCTATATCTATAGTCTTGAAGTCCTATAGTCTTCTATATTGAAGAAAAGTCATCATAATTTAACCATCGGACTTCGTTATTATTCAGACAACTAGATTTGAATAACCCAACATCAGTTAGTATATATATATATCACAAATGTATTAGAATATCACTATATACATGTTAGGAGCTAATTACCGTGTGAAATTCACGGATGATAGTATACAAAATTTCTTTTACATGTTTTTGTTGAGGTTTATCCGAAAAATTTTATTTACAAAAATATCACAGCCCTGTAAGGAATGGGAATTTGACCAGATTAAATCCCTATATCTTTAATTGGCCGCTTTCATCACTGATCCAGCGTGATCCGGTAAATAGCCTCTCAGTCTGAAATCATCTTTCCCGATTCAAATTAAGTTGAGATATCGCGCGCGCGACAACGAGTATTTTTCAAGGGTATAAAAATGCAAAAGGATGGTGGAACGGATATCACCAAGGTAAAATAAGACGAATAGATAATGACTCATTTGTAACTGTTTCAGAACTAGAAGCACGAGAAAACGTGGATGTCCACGGCCTCTTTCCATCACCTTTATGATAATTGACCCGCAGCAATTATTCATCGTATTGCAGAATAATTCACTCAAGAATAAATATGAGATCAGTGTTCACATAATAACCTTTTAATATCAGGCAGAAACTATATATTATCAGAATTTCCACAGAGAAAAATGCATTTTAACCAGGACTCTCACCTCGGAACTCCCTGATTTTCGGCCATTTTCTCTGCCAATTGAGCTATGAGGCTTCATAATTTATGTTAAACTCAGAAGATCTTAAAGGACAAGATTTATTTGGTATACCTTACGTACTATGTCATAGGTAAGCCGAAGTCGTGCGCACAGTGACAAAGACCATGAGGTTAAGCGTGACGTTAAACACAAAGGTGCTTATTTGGACTAATTTTCTCTGTGGAAATTCCGCGTTTTAGCATTTCAGCGAGTGTCTCCACCATGATATTTTCGGCTAGTTTGTAGTCTTTGAGGCGAAAATGTTAATTTTCAATTTTAAATCATTTAAGATACCCATAATCAATTTAGGCCTCGTTTTCATTAAATAAAATAGTAAGTGCTCATTAACCTGTTAACCTCATTATTGAGCGGAGGAAGTGCCCATATATGGTCCCTTCCTCCTTGCAGGAGAACGTATATCGAGTGCCAAACCTGTGGCCAAACTTCTTCGGAATAACATTCGCTAACTTCCTTTCCTAACACCCGTTCCTGCTTCCTCAACCCATTGGAGCGAATTCAATCCCTCGCCCGCCAACATCGACCCTTTAAACCTGCTCAACTTCTACCCTTCTCCAAGCTTTCTCCCCCTCTTCCTCTGTGTTACCCCGCCACCAAATCCAACAGTTTATAGCGGCTTCGGATCGGGAAAGCCCTCTACTGTCCCTCGCGGGCGCAAACGGCGGCGAATGAGTATTTATTATCGCTGTGTGCGTCGCGGATTACCCACTATCTGGAAGATCACGCCCCTTTGCCCCCGCAATGCCCTGTCATTGCTTGAATTGCACTTCGCGAGGTAATTCCAAAGTGTTAGCCTCCACTTTATCTCAACAGCTTGCCATCTCCTTCGCTGTGTCTCGAGGAATTGTTCTGCGACACACTCTAGCGCGAATAGCATTCTCGCATCGTCTCGTAAAAAAATTAATGTTTCAGAGGCCGTTTTCAGCTGGTTCTGCGGTCTTATTGGCGAAAATGAACGTTAGCTGCCTGTGGATGTGATTACGGTCTTGCTAAATGGAATATAAATTCATCTTCTACCTTTGTCTCCATTCCATGTTCCGTAATTACTGTACGATTCCAGTAGACGCAGAGTGGCGTCACTTAAACTGGTTCCTAAGTTCTCACTGTCATTAATTTCACCAATGTAACGGACTAGGTTTATCAATTAGTGGCATATTCTGCTTAATACAACTGTCCTACATGCACCGTAATCTCGATAATTCCACTTGAGTGATTAGGTTCGTTTATCTCTTAATATAGGAAAATATTCATCTTAGTTTTCATACCTGGTGACATTGCAAACATTAGTTCCTCAAACATCAATTTAAATGCCATTTATTATCAATATTGGACAGTAAAATTAGTGTTGGACAGGATACAAATTTCCAATTTTGAGATACTAAAATGGCATTGCTGTAATTCAAAAACTTAAGTGCAAATAATCCATTGTTTTTTTTAATTTGCTAATAACCCATCGTGGAAAAATAAATATTTAAGCCATACTTAAATTACTTACTTCCGATTATCATCACCATGAAATATGAAAATAATGCCATTTTAATTTTTCAGATAGTTGAATGCATAAGACATTAGGGTACCCAGATTGAATTAAGGAATATAAGAGATTATCAATACGTTATATTTGAGATATTTTATTTCGAATAAATCATATCTCAACCGGAAAGTAATGGGTAAATGTTAAGCAAAAATAATTATTGAAATATTTAAACCGAAAACTACGAAATATTTGAAAGGTTAACATGATAACTTGAGCATCATAACTCAACATCTATAAATTAGTAGGGTATCTGGTGATATAAATAAAGCTTGAATGTTAGCATTGGCCTCTTTTATTGATATTAAGGTTTATGGAAGTTATTTGAGCTAATAGACCAGCGAATAAAAAGTACAACCCAATAGTTTCTGTAATGGATTGTAGTAAAGCATGTTATGACGGACTTATGTTTCAAATGCATTATCACCATTATCATTCAAATTCTTTAGGAAAATTGGGAGGCAAACAAATATATAAGTACCTACAGCCTATTATATAACTTGATCGCAATATAAGATCAGGACCCGGCATTTATGAAGCAAAATATCAGTGGTCCATTGGCAAAAGATATACAGTAGAACCTCACATAGCGTGAGGTAATGTTCCTTGAAATCGTGACGTCCAGTAAAATCGCACTAACAATAAGTGAAACAAAGAGAAAACAGGAAATACCGAGATTCGTTCCGTAATTATGCGCCTAACTTATGGCAATTCCGAGTTTCATTACTTAGTCTTAAGACTTAAATTGTTATTCAGGCCGAAAGTGTTATTTCTCAGTATCTATGCATTTCGGGAAATGATTTCGTATTTGTACAACGTTTAGAAGAAATTTTTCGTATTTTTGGAAAAGGTGTCCACTATAATAAAATTGCCTTTTTCAAATAAAAAGCATTCTATTCAATAAACTATTTGAGCATTTAGGTCACATTAAAATACAGGGCACACGCAAGATAAAGTGAAATAGCTGCAACAAAATACTTTTAAATAAACTTAAGCACGGAATAATTTTCGCCTATGTTATGGACCACGGAAAATAAAACAATCAGCCGCTTCTATCTTCATAGCTTATCTTGGCTAAAAGAAGAGCGAAATTCACGATAATTTGGCTTTCAACTATTGTGTGTAAAATGCAGAAATTAAAAACGCTCACCACAATATAGGTTCAAGGCAACATTATCGGTGGCACGCATCATGATAGTCAGATGGATTGCAAAAATAATATTACTTACCATTTTTCAATGTAGAAATAAATACCAATTATTCTGACAGCCGATACACCCAAGGCTGATACATTTAGGCTGAGTTGTGCGTTATTTTTCTGCGTTTTACAAATTAACCTCGGTAGAGGATGTAGAATCGTTAGAACCGAGGACTAGCAATTAGCGTAGAAAATATGCCTTTTAAAACGTAACCTCCGGGAACTATGTAATGCAGTTGTTTTACCTCGCTCTTCATGGTTATATATAGCTCACAGTAAGGTGATAAATCTTCCTTCTATCCAAGGAGCGACTCAACGAAATTTTTCTTGAAATTCGTCAAGTGCGTTGAACACGTCCTCATGAGATTTCACGGTCAATTTAGACACTTATTTTCATCTGAATTCACTAACCCTCTTCACACCTCTATATTTTTGTTGTCCGTAATCAATTCCAGTTCCAGCAGTTGTCAGAAACAGTTGTCTGACCGAAATAGCTGCAATTACCTTCACATCCTTGTGATATGGTTTTTATAATCCTTCTACCTCTTTCTCCTTATTGCCTTTAAAATCCTTGTCCCCCGTTAACTATTGCCAGTTACGATTTTGGTGATTTCTTCTTCGAATGAAGAAAACCTGAGGACAGTATTCACCCCTTCTGAACAAAGGCTTTTCCAGCAAGCATTCAATGTAGATTCCTTCACTTCATTCCATGTATCCAATATGATGTTAATTGCATCCATGAATTTGAATGAAGGCCAAAATTTCATGATCAAGCAAATAGGTTTACTTCAAACGCCTGCAGCCGTCTCTTGAAAGTGCGCGTAGTGTGGTAGGATTTGAAGATTTTCATACCTCCTTTCCTATAATTGCCAATTAATGTCGTACTTGGAGGGAGAAACAGTACTCAATGTTTTCGCCAGCATTTTGCAGAATAACTAGATGTCCAGAGGTATTATCAAGTGTTAGCAGGGCCTTAAAATTCAAGTTGTTCACTTTTAGATCTCGGAAACAAAGCAAAATTTGAACCATTATGTACACAAAACTGCGTTTACCCACCTCTTTTGATTTGATTTTCAAGGCACAAGTAGGATTACTTAGGTTTTTTCCTTTAAAACTCAAGAATTTTCAGCACTAACAAGTAACGGCCTGCAATTTAAGCTACCTGAAATATTTTAGAAAAACAATGTAAGACGATGCTTTGCGGTCTTAAATCCTGGTGCTTATCTTCCTACTTTGAAATATAGGTTATCTTTGTCATCTTTTTCCAGAGCAAGGCTGTCTCATTGGTGTTGAAAGTTGGTTAAGGCAAATAACCCCATTCTTCAATCAGGGCAGAAAACGCTAGAATAAAATTCTGAGCTGTTTGATGATTATCAGATGCACTTTCCCCATGTTACCCTAACATCATGTAATGGTTATTGTATCGTTTTATAATCTCCTTAAACCATTCAAAACTCGCAATAAAAGTTGCACTGGTAGAAGACTCCGGATTTTGCGCAGTTAAGGTACCTTGTGTTAAACCATTGCCTTGAGGCGCATTACTGCTGAACTCAGCGTCACCATTATTTGATTTTGGTCACTAACATTTTTCATAAAGCATTAATGACAAACATGCATAGTCACAAAAATTTTTCCACCGTGCTAAAATTTATATTTTTTTTGTAATTCCTTTTATTTTTTCTCCACCAGAAGTTGCTGCACTGAAGTCAGCTCTTATTTTTCCTTCATCTGTTCGTATAATACATATACCGTACTACTCCCGTATAGTACTTGTTTATTCCCGTATCTCCCTAGGAATGAGGTTTTTTGGCCTGATTTCTGTTTGTCTAAAATTTTAATTTTCCGGCCCAGCGTAAGGGCTGTATGGGCGTACGTCATTCCTCCACGGTGCTACGACGCTCTTGAAGATTGTCTCGAGGACCAATGTGGTGGCATCGTTTTGTGGCTGCAACGACATCACGAAAATAATCTGTTATTTGCAATAACTGTTTTATGCAGTTGGCTGTCCGACATAGCTGCAGCTTGAGTCATTTCGCTTGGGCAACACTTTATTTCACCGCTAATTCCTAATCGCGAACCTTGAAGGAAAAGAGAACCAAGGCTTGGAGAACATAAACACGGTAATTTCGAAGTCTTGCAATACCAATGAAGTCACCAATGCCTAGTATTGGGCATAAAGTTATATGAATCGTAATGAAATGATGAATGCACAGTAAATGTCCTGAATTATGACGTTATTTACTCACAATGTGGTCTGATTCGAGAGGTGCACTACTTTGAACATTACTCCTAATCCTTGAACCAATGTATAGGATCATGATGGAGTGTGATTCCCAGGTTTGCTCCGATCGCGATATCTGAAACCGCGTCTTGCCGAAAATAAAGATCGCGTGTTATGAAATTGGATACATTTCTATGACCGCGTCTTTGCGAAATCGCGTCTTGTGGAACCGCGCTATGTGAGCGTTTACTGAACGCTTAACGTTCATTGAAATAATTGCCACGATGATTGACGGAAAGTCAGAGTGTAGGTCAAGCTGGAACTCTGTACTATTGTACCATCAATTCATGTGTATGAGGCTTACTGAGGAGTGAAAAGAAGGGGCTAATTAACGGATGCGAAGGCTTAAAAAATGCTAACAATGCAATTCCGCATTTACAGATCCATAAGAGGAGATGTTAATAATATAGATTTAAAAATACTACCCATATCGCTGGGAATTATTTTATTAAATGAATACTTCTTGCATTATAGAAGTGAAGTGCACTTGTAAGTAAGTAAACAAAAGCTCACGAAGAATAATCCAATACAAAAGCAAGCAAATTTTTGAGCGTTGATAATCTAAAATGATTTCCTCTTCTAATATCTACGAATATTTTCACTGTTCATCCATCTACAAATCATTATGGTGTGTTTTAACACGCAATAAAGTGTTTCAACACCTCATATATCCTATTGCTTGATGCAAGTCTTTCAATGTCTGCTCAATTTCCAACTATTGCGATTATACAATAAATTACTTTTTCTTCCCGAAATCGATGCTAGGGTCTGCTTCGATTACAAATTGGTGGGTCCCTTCACAGCTCCCTTTGCATTAGAATTCTTCACCTCCGCGCGTCTCTGCGGATTTTCTCTCGTTCTCAGGCCAAGCGCATCGATTCCCGCGCAACGAATTGCCCCAGCTTCGTTTGAGCGTCCAGCATTCGACCGCAACGTTTGGAAGTCGTTCGTTTCATTTGAGGGTTCCGCTACCTCGGTAACAATACATGGGTACCGCAGTACGTGGTGCAAGTGAGGGATTCACGATGAAAAGTGCTTCCCAGAATCCAGCTTGCTCGCTTTGAGAGAGATTAAGTGAGAGAGAGAGAGAGCAATCACCCAAAATTCCTGCACAACGGCGCTGGCGCCACGCTGGCGCTGTGATTGTAATGCTGGTCTTCCATGTCCTGAGAGCCTTGGTTTAAATTCGAATTTTTCGCAATACAATCTTGGTACAGATCTGTTTGTAACAATATATATTCACATAACCATAATCATACGGAATTATCCATTTGTGAACCATACGGAACATTGTAGAAAACTTGAATAGTATGCTAGGTTTGATCTGGAAAAATATTATACAGATTGACAACCATGCAGATATAAAAGCAGATAATAATCTTCCCGTGAGATATATGAAATCAGAATAGGTAACATTAAATATGAATGCAAAGTTGCAATATTTAAATAGACCGTATCTCCATACGAATCTAGAAAAAAATTCAACACTACTAATTATTAGTGTTAACTACACACTTTCATGACCATTTGGGATTGAAATGGATGTCCTAAAAGTTCAGACAAATAACCTTGCCACCGATAAGTATATGTTAATTCTAAAATACTGCTCAGTGAATTGAACGTGTCGGTAGATGGATGATTTAAGCACTTCTCATGCTAACAATAACTGACAATTATTAGTTGTTGTTAGTATGATACGGGGATATAATTATAATTATATCCCCGTGAATTACATAATCCATGTTAGGTGATTAATCATCCCCTACACCACACCAAAGAAATGTTTTGCACGACAGTCTTTTGATGCAGATGTACTCTACGGTTGCAGTTCTTCAGTTCCAAGTTCAGCTCCAAATTCAGTACTCCGCCTGTCGAATAGGGCGTTAAGGCAACTTTTATCAACGTTCTGCTACTACCAACGCTGGTTTTCTCTGCAACTTTCCTCCGTTTCGTCAGAAAATTTCAAAACCCTCCATCCAAAACAACCCGAACTATCATCATCAAGACTTCCTAAATTCCATTACAGCTGACCATGTTAAAACGTTTTCGACTCAGTTGGCTTGGTTGCCAAAATGAATTTTATGTTTCTCTGCGGTCTATGATTGATGCCGCAACTAATTTAATGGTACGTAGATCGAATTATATGGAGAATCAGCGTGTGGAAATTTTCAGTATGAGACATATAGGGTAGAAATTTATAAAAATAATGTTTCTCTAACGAGAATCTTAAATTAGATGCAAAAAGCAGTTTGGTCTTGTTATTGTTTGCGTTAAAGTACTTTGATTACCCAGAAACTATAATGAAAGGTTGTACAATGTTGGCAACTCGGTAAGATGAAACTGAGTTTAGCGGCAATTCGAGGTAACTAATGCCCTCGGGTGTCAAGAAAGGTCATTAAGGTACAATGTATGTGAGAGTTAAGGAATCCATATGGAAATAGTTTACTGCTTCTCTTCTTTTTCGCCGCGTTTACGTTAACCATGCGTGGATAGCTGGTTTCATGCAGGCTGAGTTACTGCGTGTAAGCTATGGGTCTAAACAAATAGCCATAGTCTCAGGTAAACGTTGGCGGGGAGATGAGAATAGAATTACATGATGGGTATTATGAAATCCATTGGAAGAAAAGGACTTGAAAGATCAAAATGAGGTGAGATAAGGCAGATACATATTAAATTACTTCACTCTGACGCTCTTCTAATTGTGCTAAGTACCGTAGGAATTGCAATGCAATCATTGAGTGACTAGTCGCATCATTGTGTTACTTTAAATATTGTGGAAATTCGACATTTGAACGTTAAATCCTCGATATGCATCCATTTTTCATGTATAGACAATCGGTGTATTCGAAAGTGCATCAAAACTACGGCACTATCGAGTATAGAGAATTTTATGAGGAAGGCCCCAGCGTCTTTTTCAGTATCGATGACAAAAATCTTGCGGCTAAAAAAAACAAGTGAGAATATCTCTCAATACCTTTATCCAGGCGAATATTTGCCCAAATATCTCTCTCGAGACGCAAATAAAAACTCCCACTAAAAATATATTCCCAATGTGTGGCCGAGATTTATTCTATTTTCGCGTCAACAAGGAATGCCTTTGCGTTTTAATATTGAAAGACGTTACATTCATCTGCAATATGAATATATCTTGCTCATTGTAATAGGATTAGATTCAGTTTTTTTCTACAATGTGTCGACGTCTAAGACAATTTAAATTTTGTCTCAGCATTGATAAATAAGTAGGTAAAATGGTCAGAGTAAAAATATGGTGAAACGTGTATGAATGCAATAATTCACTAATGCCCCTGGGACAGATCGTTAAATCCTCAACGTTTAAAGCGTTTTAATTTCAATAAGAGTTTATCGCGAGAAAAATTACCAAGTATGAAGTATAAACTCTGCGGTAAATATTTGGACACAAGAAGCATGTTATTTTGAGTCAAACAGAAATCCCCGCGAGATTATATTTATTCAACGTACACTTCCCAATCGTACGGCTGGTAGGGAAGCACTCTTTTCGAGGTTAAACACGATAGCCCTGCAAAAGCATGTTTTCTTTTATGTGTACTTACCCAGCATGCAGCTTGCGTTTACAGAAAGCATTATGAAAACACTTTATATAATTTCACAATAGTTTATTATCCAATTGATTGGCTAATGAATCTATTTTGAAATTGTACCAAGTGTTTTCATCATGCTAAATGTGAACAACTTCCACCAAGTTAAGCCAAAATCCTTTGATTTAATTCATGTTTACAAGTAAAATCTTTTTGTGTACTGCCCCGTTCCATAAATGCTTTTATCTGCACCATTGACACATTATGGTCTTGATGTTGCTTAAGGGCAAAAGAGATTGTGCAGTGAGAAAACAGTGATACAGCCAGGCTTGTAGTGACGTACTGTTTGGTTTTAGAAAAAAATATCTATCCACTTGCAATAATGGATCTTCAGTAGAGATTCAGATTACAGCTGATGTTAGTTCCTTGCCTTGAGACGTGAAAATAGCTGGGGGCTACAGATAGAGAAAGAATGGGGAGATAAGTAGAGTACGATAAGCGCGGGGGTCATGTGGGGTTCCTTAGGGAACATCGCCCGCTTCTCTTTTTCTCTCTCCTCATCTCCCGCAAAGCGACTGAAAGAAAACAAAACCTGTATTTATTCCTCCCCTTTCCTACCCTCTGAGCAAACCGCCCTTTCCCTGAGGCTTACGGGGAGTGGCAGTTCCCTTGGAAGACGGAGCTGGGGGAAGGAATTCAGCTTCATCCACTGCCATTGAAATCAGTTTGAGCAATCGTTAGGGTCATCCATATATAACGTAACGCTGGTTTTTCATGTTTTTCACACCCCTAACTCCCCAATGTTATTCCGTATCATTCTCTAAGGCCACCTTTAAATTACGCAATGCTGACAATCCGGCCTCACATCTGAATTATAAAGAGGTTATGGTTTATGAATGCGTAATATTTATCTCCAAGCCATCATTTATTCAGTAATTTTTATGCTTGCCACCGAGTATTTGAACAAAGAATAAATCGATAATGTATTCTTCTCCCAACGTAACGGAAGGCTGAACATGCCATCCCTTTACATAGTGCACCGTAGCAGTTGGCTCATCCCCTCCCTTCCCCCTAAAATGTTACGTAATAAGTGGACGGTCCCTTAAGCTAATTTCTACGCCAAATTTTAGGCCTCAGAAAAAGGGCATTGTCACTGAGGTTACTGCGCCAAAAAAATTGTTTTTTTGTGCTAAAATAGGTATGTATTTTTATTGTATTAGTATCATTACTTTTCCAAAGCATGAGGCCAGTTTTAAAAGAGTATCCCTCCTCTATTGTTCTTTTTCTGAATGGTGCCCTAAGTTTCTTTCTTAATTTCTTTGGATTTTCTTATTTCCCAGTTCTTTTCATGATATCTCACAGTGGTATTCAATTTTCTATCAATGCCTTGTATTGTTAGATACGTTACTTGCTTAAATTGCCTTTATCTCATTTCCTCGGCTTGACCTTCCGTACTTTGGACACGACTCTCGACCCGATAAGCTAGGGCTGGGTCTCGTTGTTTCAAAATGTCATGCTACCGTGAGGAGTAGCGGATCCCTTCCTCGGGTACGCGTAGCCCAGAGAGTGGAATGATGTAAGGGTACGCGAAAACAGCGGTAGAAATAAGAGTTAGCACTTTGGCTTAGCTAAAAATGTACAATCAATTATGGACAAATAATCGGCATTTAGCTATCGAGTATTAGTAGTATAAAATTATATTGCTAGAGACTTCATCACGGATTTAACAGTAGATTGAACAGGGGCTACATAAGTAACATGCATTGCTTATGGGTAAGGGGTACAGATTAGGAAAACTATCAAAAGTTGCGTAAGGGAAAACTGTTAGAAAAGTTAGTCTATACTACCTATTTTTGTCTTGAAAACTTCGCATGTTACTTTCCACTGCCTTTATTTAGAGGGTTTGAGCATAACACCATCACTTGATGGCTCGCCCCTCTGGGATCCGAGACCTTTTTGCAGCGATCGCAAGAGAAACAGCTGTTGTTCATACTACTTTCCAATGCTTCCGACCCTTTGACTAATCTGACAGGGGTGACCCTGCCTGGCAGAGTATTAATCATTCCCACCAGTGCAAGTATATCCCAGAAGCGAGCGAACACTTCCCCGACGATGGTTTGATTCCATGAAAAATGAAGCGACTTCAGTTTTTCTTCTTATCGGCAACTCATCGGGTATCTCCATATCTATCTTAAGGTTTTTGTCCTTATGTTATCTTCTCATAGTGACGGGACTATTAATTGAGACGATATTTCATACTTACCCTCCTGCACTCAGCTAATCTCAACCAATATCAGTCCATGCATTTGATTATGCTGACCTTTATTGAAATAGCGAAATCAAGGGGCAGTCATAATTGCCTATGATTTTTTTTTATTTTCCTCATTAATACATTCCTTAAAAATAAAAAATACATTCTTTGTTAACATTCTTGTGTGGTATTCCATCACTAACACTATTTTCACTCATACAAACCACAGAAATCGGGCCGCGGAAGTTTTCTCTTTTTCCTGTGGTTAACAAAAATGTATCCACCTGAAAATAAATTTTATTGTTTTTCTTCATTAAAGCTTTTTTAAATGTTTTTATATTTTATCGGTGACCAAGGGTTTCAATTGTTCCCATGTTCGTAATAGTTAGTTTGTTCAGTAAATCTCCAATGTGTATATTTTTCTGGTATCCGTGTATTGACCATGTGGGAGAAATGATTTTAAGCCCCTCTCTGACAACAAAGCCGTTCTGAGGGTAGGAAGTTCCATGTGGGGATTATGATGAGAAGTCAGGAAAGGGGAGAGTATACGCTGGGCGAAGTCAGGGAACAGGAGGGTCGGCGTTGGGCGAAGTCAGGGCGGGCGAAGGAATGTCGGAAACAAATGCCCCTCGCTAAACTGAGTCGCGAGCAAAAACTACCGATTCCACTTTTTTGCCCCCTGCGCCCGGAGGACCGGGAGGTGTAGGAGTATTTTAAAGTCCCGAAAGTGTTGCTGCTAATGAAATGTGGGGCTCAGAGTGTGTTGTGAGAGTTGTTGGCAGACGAGGAGGCAGAGCAGGGAGCTTAAGCGGCGGGGTTTCCCTTGGAGCGGACATACTACTCCGACTGCGCGCCCGCGAAGGTCCCCCTGTAGCGAAATTGTATTTTTTTCAAGAAAAGGGAAAGGTTTAAGCTCCAATCAAGCGTTTAAAGTGGCTGAGAAGGAATAAAAGGATTTGGATGAGTTGAGAAGAACAAATAGAGAATGTTTGAACGAAAACCATGAAGAAACAACACAAACGCCTACAGGGCCAACATCAACAAGCGATTAAAAATATCGGAGTCCGTACATCTGATAAAAACTATAAACTCTTTACATTTTATGTGGTTTACAATTGGAAAAGCTGACATTTTTCTCCTAAAGAGGCTAGAATGTACTGCAGGAAGAATCGATGTTGATTTAAGATGCCATCTTGGTAGGTACGGACGAACGGGCTTGCTACTCGCAATACTAGCACGGATAAAGTTGATTTGCACGTGATAAAACGTAATAGTAATAGCATAAATAATGGAATGCACTTTCAACATTCTTCAAAGAAACAGAGTAGTGTGGGTAATTGCGCCAATATACGCCAACTGTCTAATTTAATAGATTAAATTTGAGCATTTTTAAGCTATAAAAATGGAACAAAATGCATTAATAACTCACTTAAATAGCCTTGGGAAGTTTGCTAGATGCGATTAAACGTGTATACGGATTCATTGTTATCTATGCTTTAATACACATACCGTCTCCATAAGAAGTCTTATAAAATGCATTATTGTTTTGTACCGAGGAGTTGGCCCTTAATCTTCCCCAAACACCCCGATTCTTGCTTCATTGCCATCCATGGGCAAGCATACTTAATCCTACTCAATTCAATTCTAACATCTTTATTTTCTCCAGCCAGCCATAGTAGACAAGTTGGCAAATGCTGGCCTGAAAACAACTAGCATTGTGTGCTTGATTTTTGCCCAGGCGAATGGGTTTTCTGCTTGCCTCGGGATAAGGCTCAACATTTAATTATGTAAGACATTATATAGAACTTTCAATCAAAAAATCATATTGTGGAATTCTATTCTTATTACCCGCTCCCGTTTGATGCCGGAGACTTCATCAAGGGTGGAACTATGGGTCCATATTGGGGGTACTTCATATTCTTAAAAAGGGTATGAAATAAGAGAGGGAATAGGAGAAAAGTTAGGTGGTTTTATTTCCTCTGGTAATAATTATATTCCATACCCCAATTTGCCTCAGACCTAGGTCCCGGTTGATGCTCTTCTACGTTTGGTTCATTTCGTTTGTCCCTCAGAGTTTTAAATAGTCTTTCTCTCGCCAGGATTGTTACATCCTTATTGTTAATTTGGTGTCCTTCTATGGTGCTTCCTGTAATTCAATTGAACTTTGGTATCAATCTATTGCTTTACATGAAAAAATACCAGAAAATTTTATATATTTGATTTTATATTTTATTTTACATTTCGTAGCGGTACAACACTCATTATTTCACAAAATTATATGAATTATCTCTTCCACTCGCCTTCAACACTTTCATTTTCCATATTCACCTCTCCCATCCATAAATTTCAGTAAATGTCGGTTACTAAAGCCCAACGTGCTTTTGTTCACACTCATGATATAAATGGGTCCGGAAAGGATTCATAAAAATAATTAAGAATAGGAAAATAAAGCAAATTATCACCGGTGGGCCTGGTGAACAAATGATATCTGAGGGTTAATAGCGCTAGCTATCAAGTGCAAAGTTGCCAAAATGCTTATGGAACTTAATTACCAAGCACAGTATACATTGTTATGCGATAGCTCTTAAACCAATCTTTGGCTTCAGTTGCGTTCAACATTTCTCCTTGTTTTCACAATATACTATGTAGGAGCTATAATTTCATTTATTACATATTACTTTTAAATGTAATTTTTATTTCAAATATACTGGAATGTAAAGTAGGGAGTCAACTGTCAACAAATTTAATTGTAAATATTTCCCGTTTTAAGATTATGGTTCCATCTTGAATTTATCTTTATTCGTTGTGTCACACGCTAGACAATAGCGAAATTGTAGCCAATGAGTGGCTGTATGAATATTTTATGGAGTGTATTCAATATTCCATAACATTGATAAGTGTTAGTGCTTTATTTTCCCTATAAAAATAATTCAATTATTAAAATTAAGAATTATTAAAAATAATTCTTCTGTCTCGTTAGTGCATCTTCTTTTTTAATTTTATTCTTTACCGCCCTTTCAAATAACGTGGTTCAATATTTCAATGCATAGTTCATACATGATTACTTATTACCTCCTAATCTGCAGATAATGATTATGATTGCCTTTTAGCCTTCAGTTATTTTTCAGTGAATGAATTCTTCATAAGGATTAACATACTAATAAATTTAATTTTTAAATAATTATTATACAGCCATATACAAAGTCTACTATTAACATAAAAATTGTACATTAAAATTGTGTCATAGAATGTGCACAAATATTCTCTTTTGCTAGTATCAAATATGCATTTTGCTGAGGGCTAGTCACTTGCTAGTATGTAAAACACTAGGCTACCTGCCTGGCTTTTTCTCTGCCCTCCGCGTCGCTGGGTTGATAAGCGTGTGGCATGATAGCTACAGATACGCGTCGTATGATGAAATCTTTACCTATAAATATTTGAAAAATCCCACTATCATGGATATCATTTATTATGGAAATGTCTCTTTTAGATTGATAAGCCACGTTTACACTAACTTTTCAAGCTCATAGAATCAGCCATTTTCGTATTGCTCCGCACGTAATTTTTCCATAGATAACCTTTCAAGTTATTCATAAAATAGTAACAAGTGTGTAAAAAAACAATGTTTCCAATAATAATAGTTTCTTAAATAAAAACCTGTTTTTAGTACAGAAACAGCTTGATTAATAGCATACCGCCGGCTATGGATGTCGATATGGCTCTGAGTAAGTGTCTCTTCTCTGCATTTTAATATGCTTTGCTTTTGCTAATCGACTCATTATTGGCTCCTGTGCTAATTCTTTCTTCAAATTGGAATATTTATTCCCTAGCTTAATCATAATCATTAGTCATCAATCTTAAGATTGGTTTGACTTATTTCTCTATTAGATTCTCCTATTAGCTTACTTCTTCATATTGACATAATTTTTCTCTTATTTTTGCTGACACTATACAAAATATAATTTGTTCCTGCCTTTCCCCCGATTATTCATATTTCTACCTTCTATCATGTTCTTTCTTATTTCTTTGTCCTTAATTAATTAATTATCATACCTAAATTTTGTCTCCACCTAATTCCTGCTAACAATATTCTTTTCTCTCAACCAAGCCCAGCACGTAATCCTTCAACTCATTTTCCATCCTTGCTCATTTTTCATACCAAATACCAAAATTCATTCAGAAGTCTGTAAAAAGAAGAAATATCGTTAGTTAAAACTTGGCTAGTTTAAATTAGGTGAGTTGAAAGTAAGTAATAAAAATATACACGTTATTAGTAATTTAAATTCATATGGAAGAAATTACATAAAATTGGCAGAAAGTTAAAAATTTTGAGAGAAGCTATAATACACAATTTTACGGGGTTACTCGCTAAGTCGATTTGAAAACTTAAGTGCGGATAAAAACATTCGCTGGAAACCTGTGCGCCTGCAGAATCACTAATGACGCTGAATAAATTTGACGACGGGTTGGAGAGTGCTTGTTTCGCTCGTGCATCGGAATTCGACGAGGAATGTTTCATGCCTCCGTGGAAAAACCCAACGAAAGCCGCAGTTGGACACGCTGCGTCCGTCGCTTGGTCCTTTTGTCGCAGCACAGGGAAGCGCTTCTAATTGGTATTTGCGACAATGGATCACGTCCACCGTAACCGCGAAGAAGCCAACCAACCGAACCTGCACTTAATCCGCGTCCAAATTCATTGGGCATAGGAAATAAGTCATGCTGCATTAGTAATTAACGGCACATTTTTAAAATATTCGACAGCTCAAAAAAAAAAACCAAACGATGCCAAAAATGATAAGGAGAAAAGTTATCTAATTGCAACTTTTTGCCTTGCTCCACGCAGACCACTGCGGAGTGCGACAGTGGGTGAGTGATTATGAAATATCCCACGTACTTAAAGTAACATTTATAACACTACTTAGTTTAAACTTACTGTTCATTCCATGCAGGATGAACGCGAAAAAATGTACATTTTATGCAGAATAAGGGAGATTATTGAAAAAAAATGAAGAATATATACATTTAAAATGTAATATTTGATGCAGATATGCAAGATATTCTAGGAATCTAAATTATCTATTTCCCGAGGTAGGTAACTTCGCTCTTTCTGTAATGTCTGTAATTGTATTATCATAGATAGAATAGCTCACTTTGTGAGTATATTTTTGTAGAAAGGCTTTGTGAGGCGATGTCATACATAGCGCAAGGGTGGAACGAAAATGTTAATGATGCAATTTCACTTATTTTAGTCGTATGATTAGTATTACCATGGAATACAGTGAATAACGACATCCATGTTTCATGACCGTAAGATGTCGTCGATTTTATCCTCCCTTTTTCAATATTATTATGATATTTTTATGACCTGTCAGCTAATGAGCAAGTAGACGTAAAGTATCGCGAGATCACGTGACATGCACAAACAAGGTGGGTTGTGGGCTAGGGCCGCTAGGCTATCGTTGTAAACACTATAACTGAACTGTACACAGGGAATTTACTGTATATGAGTAAACATCACTTTGTTCTCGGCTATTACTCTTTCAAAGGTGTAAAAATCATTCTGCAATTGGTATTAAATATATAGATTTTATTGCTGATGCTAAAATATTATTTTACTTTGAAGGGCGTAAATTTAGCCATGAAAGGATACCATAAATAACATTCGCTAATGAACTGGAATAACCATGAGTATCAAACTTTAATTTATATATACCCCTGTTTTCACAATAATCACTGTCTTCAAAGTTCACCGTATCATAAAAAACTGATTAGAATTATTATCTGAGCGTTGTAAAAGTATTCTCTTACACTAGTGCTGTTTGTAAACTATTACTATTTATCCCATATGAACACAAGAGACACCTGGCATTTAGCGGGTAAACTATTAACTCACGCATTTTATCTACTGCCCTTTGATATGATATAACCCTATTAAAAAGAGAAAGATAAAAGTTATTTCTAAAAAAATTCCAACATGGGGTCGCAAGATCACTCGTTGCTTTATTCGATGTCATGGGAAAATAGAAACGAAACTCTACGGCTAAACTAATGACAAAGGTTTTTAGACAGGTTTCAAGATGCCCTTCTCCCTACAATGGCAGGATTTAGGCATCTGATTGGAAAATTCGGACACAGCCCTACTCCCTCCGCCCACTCCCCCCACCCGTCCCCGCCATTTCATTTTTTCTATTAGTTCCTAGGAATTCGGCCTCCGTCCCAAAAATCCACTCTCGGCCTTTCCGAAGGTCCAATGCGAAGGGCCCGCGCCCTTCGCATCGGACCTCGCGCGCGCATACACACACACAAGCATCCACACACTCATACCTACGCATTCTCCCTCCACTCTCCCTCCCCCTTGCATTTCTCCCCTCCCCCCTCCGCTCTTCTCCGACTCACACACCCCTCTTGGAGCCCCTCCACCGACGACGCGCCCGACGCCTTCAGTCCGCCGGCCGAGCCCGCCCAGCGAACATCTCGGAGGTCTAGCACCGAAGAGTTGGTTGATCGGCGCGCCCGTAACGACCGGGAGATATCGCGAGAGCCGCGCGCCGGGTTTTCCTCCTGCGGGAGGGGGGCGTCTACACCCACCAAGGGGTTTCCCTCACGGTCCGCGACCCTTCTGGCGCGGCCGCCTCCTCCGCCGTCAGTCGCGACACCGGTGACAACCTCGGGTCGGTCCTGACGAGCCGGGAATGGTCCACCTCCTGTTGCCCCGCCGACGGTGGGCCGTCCAATGGCCGGCGTCCCTTCCTCGCCACTTCGCTCCGGAGGACGTGCCGCGACGCCGGTGCCGGTGTAGCGTCGTGTGACGGGACCCTTGGACGCCATCAGACTCGCCCCCTGCACGCGGTCCCACGAAACTCCACGCAGCACCGCACCACTTCTTCCGCCTTCTGGCCACGTGCTCGGCGCGGCCGGATTCTACTACTTCGCTTGGGAACGAGGCGGGACTCGAACGGGAGGAGGTCGTGAGGAGAGTGCGTGACCACGCCCGGCCGCGCTTGAGCTCCCACGCTGAGAGAAAATTATTGCCGAGCGCAGAGAATTCAGACTTGAACGTTAAAGAGGATGTGGAAGTCGAGGAACCAGAACACAGGGAGGAAAACCTGGTGACGGTGGAGGAGATGATGGTAGTCCTGTCCGTGTAAGCTCGTTAAAAGTGGAAAAGAATAGAAGTCAAGGTGATCACTGCTAATGATAACGAACTGAAAGTAGGTATAGTTGTTGGGTGTAGGGAAAGGCTAGTCGTGTAAGCGCAGAGTTGGTGTTGATTTCCTATCCAATTGAACTCATCTCTTCTCGAAAGCCTGAGTAATTTCCCTCATAGTCCATCTCGCCTTCCCTACGGCCGGCCTCTCCTAAGTTCCAGAGGAGATGAATGTGAACCGATAAAGGATTATAGGGAAAGGGATTCATCAGTGTGGGGTGGACTTCCCGCCTCATCGGACAGAGCTCTTGCTCCGCTGTGCTTCTGGCTGGATAGACACTATAGCCTAGCCCAAAATTGTGCACCCAGAGGCCTAGCTGAAGTTTGTAGCACCTCCTTGTAGGGAGTTTGCTTGACCAGGAAACTCCAATCTTCGTCTTACGGAATCGATTAGCCACTCTTGAAACAAATTTAAATTGCGTTCATCAGCATCGATATTCCCGCGTACTGTTTCTCTTCGCTCTTGGAATGTCTTCCTTCTATCTCTAGGATCTTCCTCATATAACATATAAAATACTAATGTAGGAAAATTTTTCTACTAATGTAATTATAGCTGCGAGACTACCAAAAGGATTCCTAATACGCCACTTTCTCCCTACCAATCCGACCAATAGGCTTGTGTGCCGATGTGGACTCCAACGATATACAACTCTGGTCTATTGGGAATTACTTTCTCTCGAATGTGCGACTTATTTTTTTAAGAAACATTCTCCGCACCGAAACGACTCGGTGAGTTTTCTCCGGTAGTAACCTTCTTGGTATACAGGCTAGTCCTTTCGGATTGTTTATTGTAACCACAACTTGTCGTCGCTTTCGGAACGGCGTCAAAAGCTACGCGGGAAACGGTGGTACGCGCGGCGGAGATGGACGTATTCCGTGAGGGATAATAAAGGGACCCCCGAAAGATCGCCCCCGCCTTCCTCTCCCGTCTCAAAAGCGGAGATAGCACCTCTTAAAGAGGGCCTCCGCCTTCGCGGAGGGTATTAATTACGGAGGGAAATTGCTCGCTTTTCCCTCACGGGGGAAGAAAGTCGAAGAGGGGAGAGCCCCTCGTTCCTTCGCGGTTGTAATTCCCGCCCCGTAATCCCTTTCCTTTTGGTAAGGCACGGCGCTCTCCGTCCGCCGCTGACCTCGTCTCCCTCCAATTAAGCCGAGACTTGCGTCTCCCTTCCATCCTCCCTCTCTCTCCCACTCCCCACCACATCACTGCCTCCCCTTGTATCCCCAAAACAGTTAGTTATTCCCTTCGATCAGTTATTCTTCCCACTTTGTGGGCGGCTGTAGTCGCCTCCCTTAGTGCTCAACCCCCAGCCCTCTTCCCCTCCCAGCGCGTGGTCTTTGGAATGAATGCTCCCCTCTGTGCCTCCGTTCGAAGACGTAACGGCTGGATTGTTGGAGAAGGGCTTCCCTCTTCCCCTCGTAACTTGCAAATCACTTAAACGCAGCCGACTGACATATTGGCCCTTCAACCCACTGAAGGAATTCGCTTTTTCACGCGGGCACCCTTTGGGTTCCTTTCCAAAATATTTTCGACCTTTTCCCGCCGATTGGAAACTCGCTTAATTAATTCCAGGAACAGAGCTAGCGCAGAAAGAGCGCAGCATTTTTTTGCCGCATCTCCTTTCTACCCGGAGCGCTTTTTCAAACTACTCTCTCTCATTCCCGTCCCACTCCTGGGGGGGGGGGGGGGGGCGAGTAAGATGTAGGCGTCCTGCTTTGCATCTGATAACTGAATACACTCCCCCGTCCGCCAGATTTATAGTTCACCGTATCCACTCTATTCTTCCTTAATCCTCCTCCCGTGACTCGAATGGAAGATGCACGTCCGTAATTTCAAATGCATCCCCTCAGAGCAGGATTGTTCTGATATTTCCGCGATCGCTTCACTGTAGGGTGGCTGTGACTGTTATGCCCTCAAAAGTTCCCCTTAGTTCCCCTGGGTAATCAAGGCCACGCTATAGGACCCTTCGCCCCTGCACCCCTCTCAGCGCAATCTCCAGTGCCCATCCAGGAAGGGAAAACCACCCGGGTTGAAATTTCGAGTGGGCCTTGTCCTCCAGACGGGCCCTCAAATGCTCTTTTGCACTCTCTCGTTCTTCCTCTTGCTCACTGTTTCTTAAGAAATAAGGATGATTGTACTCGGAGGAATCCCCACGGGTAAGATCGCTGTCACATAGGGTTATCCTTAGAGGGCTACACGCTGCGTAGATAAGGCCTCTCAATTGGAGGGATTGGGTACTCGACGATACCCTCTCCCGTCCTGCCGTCATCACGAGTTAACTTTACGGAGGAACAAGCGCCAACTTCTCCTGTGGCGTTGGTAGCTTGAGACGCACAGAACAGCTAAACACGTGTTTTTTTTTATTTTAGTGTGTGTGTTTATTCAGTGTGTCTCACTTGCGATCCAGAGAAAGACGAAAGAATCCTTGTAAATATAGAGTAAAACTAATTATACAAAGTTGTGCATATCTAGGTGTCGAATGAAAAGTATTTGATTTTCCAATTACGTCATCTATTACTAATTGAACTTGAATTGGATTACATTACCCAATTAAATAATTAAAACAGCTGGGTAAGAGAAAAAGCTCGAGTCTTAATTACTGAACCATGACAATTTCTTCAATATGCTTCCCTTAAAGTTTCAAATGACGTTTCTTTAGAGAAACCTCATATGATGATGAGAAAACGAACTCACAAGTCCTGTGTGCTATGGTCCCAAAGCATTATGCTTATAAAAATGCTCGTCTTTATCCATATTTAGGGACGGTGACCCCTGGAATGAAACTTGACATTTTTCTCTGTATAAAAGAGGATCTATTCGTGCGCAGATAAGGGTGCTAATCGAAGGAGGAAGTCATTGATAGGGAGGCCGAACCTCTCCGATATATCCCATGCCCCGCTCTCATTTTTCCAGGCGGCCAAGACCCCACGCTTAGAAGAGCTCGCTCATCTAAGATAGTCTCCCATTCCCTGCATCACAGCGACCCGAGCGGGAATCGGCAGTGACCGTAAATATTCCATCTCCGTGCACCCACAGGTCAGCGAGGACGAGCCATCACAAGAGAGGGCAACCTTACACACGCTGTTGGATCCTTTGTGTGCGGAATTGGGTCGCCCGAGCGGTGGGTGCCCTGGGCGCTGTCCACTCCCCTACTCCTCACCGATAGCATTTTTTCTGTGAACGAGTGACTCCCAGTCCAACGCCGTGGACCTTAAGCGGAGGCAGGGGAGGAATGACAGCCGCGAGCCACCCTCCCACGACCACCACCTGAATCCACTGATTCGCCCCCCCATCATCGGTCCGCCCTTGATAACATCCTCCCCCTCCCACGATCACTTTCCTCGATGGGCCGACTAGTTCCGACCCTACATCCAGCGCCGGGACAAAAATCAGCTTATATCTGAGGGTAGGAAGCGTTTCCTTCGCTCCATCCTCCAGCCGACGCGGTGTTCGTGAGTCCCCCACCTCCTCTCCTCACAAATCCACCGAACTCGATCCTTTTTTCCTCCACTGTGATTCCCCTGTGTAAGTAAGCACGGTAGTTCCATTGGTAGGTGCTCTTCTACAAATCTGCACTACATTCCGGAACCAGCCGCGCCGCTCTGCCCTTGACGCAAGGCCGGAGAACGGAGATCGAACGTTCAGATAAAAACAAACCTCTTTCTCCCTCATCCTCTCATTTATCACCCCTTCATGACCCTTACTCCACCCACTTCTCAAAGAGGATTTTGCAACAGATCTCTGTTTGAAAAAGAGAGGTAATCGCTGCCGGATTTTCTTCCCAGAATCTTTGGATGTACATAAATGCACGGAAGAAAAATCGTGTTAAACGAGTTAGTGTAGCGAACAGGACATCAACCTCTCCGTTGTCCCCTCTCGTTGACCTCTTGTTGTGACCTCACGGTCTTCCAAAGGATAACGTAGTGCGGTCGCCGCTTCGTCGAAACGCCATCCTTGCCCTCCACAGTTTTTCTGTGCATCTCTCATCAAGAGCCTCGCTTTCACAACCCTCATCTTTATTCTGTCCTTGCGCTTTCAGGTGCTTCTCTTAGACTTCAGTAGCCCTTTTGATGAGGCGAGACGTCTCATTTCGTTGCCTCTTCACTTCCATCTGCTGCTCTTTTGAGAAGGCGAAAGATAGATAATTCTACTTCGCTAATTAAACACATGTGCAACACGCGACTCTTGGGCACCTTGGGCGCGTTTGACCTTGGTAGTACCGTGGCGTGCAGCTTCCTTGTGTCGTTTCGCCAGCGTCCGACTTCAAAGAATATTCATTCCGTGCTGTCTATTCACCGTGATGTCTAGAGGCGACTAGAAACTCAAGTGTACGACCTTTGCCTCACCATTTTCTCTTATATTTGAGGGAATATTGTTTGCAAGTGTCGGCCTTGAAAATTACCATCGACGTGAAATGCCGTACCCAAAGCAAAGGTAGCATTCCAGCAGCTGCGTGAGTATGAGGAGGTCACTCCTCGGGAAATTATAAAAGATTTAGAGGCCTTCCAAATTAGCGAATACATGTACTTAAACTTGTATCGGCCTCAAATCCACCCCCTATCCTAATCATGTTGTCCCTTCCTATCGCACTAAATGCCACCACGATAGCCGGCAACCCTCCACGTCCCTCAAAGCGGCAGTACCGCTCGAATCCATTGACCGTCAGCCGTCGAACAGTTTGACTGTTATCCTATTTAATCCCTCCCCTCCTCCCCCTTGTCTTAATCCCCCATTCCGCCAAACCTCCCCCCCTTCCTCGCTCTAGGGCTCTCCCGCCGAAACCTCCCGGGCATTCCCCGGCCCTCCCCTTGCGTAAACCCTCGGGCAGTAATCCCCGCTCCCCGATTCGCGTAATCCTCGGAGCACTGGCCACCGTGCGTGGCCTTTCTCTTCGAAAATAATAAAGGCGGAACTCGCCCCTGTGAGCGAAAGGGCAGACCCGTCTCTCTCTCTCTCCTCTCCCTCTTTCCACCCGGCCGCTTTTACGTTTCCTCCGAGACAGTCTTAAAGTGCCGCCCTCCACACGCTTTCATTGCCATCCCTTCGCACCCCTCTCTATCTCTTTCTCTCTTTCATTCCCTACGGAGATCAAGCTTTCTCTCGGGCGTGCCTTCCCGTCGAAACTTCCGAGAATCATTCAGGATCAATTGTGCGTGAGTACAAAACAGAGCGCCGGTGATGATGGGGTTGCATTACATTCACCTCCGGGGATATAATTTCCCTGCCGGGAGGTAATACAGGGAATTGGGTCCCTTCCGCGGTGGTGCGAAAGACTACCGGTGTAAATTGCACCGGATATTGTGCACTTCCCATCTCTCCCTGTGGGTCAAAATCACTCTTTGCACATCTCACGCGTGTCTATTCCGTGGGAAGGTTACCCACGAGCCATTTCACTTCGTGAAGGCTTTTGAATCACCGGCCACTTCCCCGCCGTCTAAGGCCCCTTTTTCGAAGTAACCGAACGGAAGTTCAGTGCCACGTATGCTCTCCTCTCCATCAACCAATCGAACTGAGATCCCAGTCTCCTAAAAGCGATTGATTGACTCGCCAGGTGATCGAGTGGTGGTTCGTCTCGGAAGGCCCAATCCGTTCCCGCCTCCCGATTGATTATCTCCTCCCATCGACACGTTTCGGGGAAAAAATTCAAATCCGACAAGAGAAGGGAGCGGAGGATAAAAAGGGTCCTTTTCTTTCCCCGATTGCCTCGTCTATCAAGCCCCATTTTACGTCCGAGTCCATTCTCTCAGTCTCGAAAGAAAGTTCCCTCATCAAGTGGAAGATATTCAGAAGAATAATTTCGAGCATAATTTTCTGATATGTTGCCCGCTTTTCTCTCCCCGTTTTGAGGATCGCGGCGAGGCTCACCTTTGCGAAAGTTGTCCTCCACTAAGGCAAGCCACCCGCCTCCCAACACCATAGAGCTGACGAGGAGCTGGCGTTTTTTCCCTGAGTGGAAGGAAATCCTTGCGTCGGATCTCGGGGAGTTTAGCGCCGTCAAATTGCTTCTATTTTCGAGCCTGCCGACCGAGGAGGAGAGAGCGCATAATAGGGCGGAATAGAGTTTTCAAGGGTGGGCGAGGCGTGCGGAGAAAAGGCTCTTCCATCTTCGCCCATCCCTCCACCAAAATCCCTCTCTACCCTTGTTATCTTCGTATCAGGGATCTGATCGAGGTCACCCCCCTTCTAGAGCTCCCCACGCCTCCTATCCCCTCTTTCGCTTCTAATATTTCGCGATCCTGACGTCGGGACAATTTCTCCTCCTCGCGATAAAATTACTCAAACTCTCTCTCTCTCCCTCTTACCCTTCTCCCCCCTTCTCCGTATGGGGGTAGTCGATGCAGTGACAATCCAGGGTCCCGACCGACCCTCGTAAATGTAAATAAAAAAGGGGCGGAGAGCGTGCTCCGAGATTGCGGCTGTTGTCGTGCCACTCGCCGCGTAGGATTTTTCGTCTCTCAACGAGGAGAGGGTTCCTCTCTTACTCCCTTTTTTTCAATTTTATCACTATCTCTTTCTGCCTTTTGCGTTTTTGCTTCCAAAATTGGCGGACCCATTCCACGAATGCAGCTCTCGGTGGATTATCACGTCCTTCTCTCCGGCGTGTTTTTTCAAGAAAAGTTGCCTCGCGTGAGATGAGGATTCTCTCGGATGGAAATAATTGACACCACTCCTCCGTCCGCTTAATTTCAAGAAGTTTGCTCGAGTGGATGTAATAAGCTACGTGGAGATCTTTTGAGCTCTCGCGTTCGGTCTAGAAGTATTTTTCACCCATGCTTCCTTGAGTCTTTCAAACTTGTGAGGCGTCAGATAGAATCGTTTTAACTGGTACTGTTCTTCTTCTCTTGTCTGAAAGTAAGACGAGCGAAAAGGACCGAAAGATATCGCGGTGTAACACTGTCTTCCACACGCTGAAGATTCTGAGCGAGTGAGCTAACCGGATTCTTTCATTCGATTCAGGGGGAAGTTTAACTCGTTTCCAGTTGCCTCTTCGAATGGGAATAGGATCTTATCTCTCCTGAGATTGAGTGTGTCCTCCCATCCTATTGAACCCTATTTTCTCCCACTTCCCACCTCCCTTTCGCTCCATCGAGTTCGGGGAGTGTTCGCGACGATAGAACGCCGGGGCGATTAGCCTCAGAATGTGCCAAGCCCTGTGTTGCGGGAATCTTAATTGCTAGAATTGCTCCCATCGACGATTTCGCAGAGCGAAGTGTCCCCGATAGTAGTCCATTGGGAGTCGTTCTTGGTCCGTATCTTCCTCCTCTTGGAGTAGATAGGTCGTCTTCGCTCGGTAGCACCGACGTCTGATTGAGGAGCTATTCGCCCTGGATAAGAAGTAAATCCTCCCATCAATCAGCCTCTTCTCGTCGTAGCAATACGTCGGTCGTGTCTCGCTCGTGAGACCGTGAGGGTTGGGTAGCGGGGCCGCTCTCCTCGCCGCCGTCAGGGAAAGGCAAACCTCGTTCTTCTCTCTCAATCCCTTCCTGCCATTAGCGCCGTGAGTGAAGACAGGCCGCTGAATAATTGAGAGGGCCTCTCGCCCTCTCAAGACTCCTTACCTTCCTTTTGACTCACCTCGCACAAGTCAGAGTGCCTCTGTTCTCTCCGCTCGCTACCCTCTCCCACTCCCACCCGGCACGCCCCCGTACCCTGAGGGGTCGACTGATTCGTGGGCACGCGAGAGGCCGGTCCCACCAACGGAGCGGAATTTGGGGCGTCGAACTGACGGACCTTTACTACACCTCCGTCACCGAGGGACAAGGCGGTCCTTTGGGTCGCACCGGAGAGCCACATTCCCCACCACCCCGTTTCAAAACCCACTCCTCCCCAGGGAGCCCCGAGGCTCTTAAAACTACTTCTATTTACTCTTCTGTTCGCTCCCTCATCAAACAGTGCGAGTGGTGAGGAGGTTCTAGTGACGGGAGAAGAGGAAGAAGAGGGTCGGAAGGCGTTCCCGTGGCCAGCACGGAGGAAAAAGCAAGAGGGCGCGCAACTTCTCGTTCGCTCACGCGAGCGCACGCCCGACGGAGGTTCGGAGGGTAATCTGATACTCTTTCAGCCCGTTCATACCGCCCTCTCCCGGAGTTGCGTCTCTTACTTCATTCAGGAAGAATATCGTGAATTGTTGCGATAAATAAACTGTCTAAATACCTGCACTTCACCATTCTTGAGTTCTGTCTCCATTAAGAGGTAATACTCATAAACTTCGACTCAACGGAATATTTTATAAACGCACACACGTCGCTAACTGTTATCTTTCGATAAGATGATTAGGTCTCATCCATCTTTCTCCGAATTAAGTCGCTAGTATTACTCTTGTGCGGGTTGAAGATCGTCATTCTACACTTACATGCTATGAAAACGATTTAGGAATCAGAGAATACGAGGCTATCATATGAAGTAAGAATTATCCATCCCTACGCAGGGATTTACGTCGGCGTGTCGCACATTGCAATCGATTAGTGCTCTCTCCCAGGGGCATTATAGGTGGCGGTTCCATTTAGCAAGTCGCGATGGGAATTCTCTCCTTGTAAATGTGAAACTGGTGCTAATTACTCCTTTAAGGCGGGTGTTAACGCCCAGATTCAGCTGTGGTTACGCGAGAACAAAGCGGCGCTTTCCTCTGGAGAGTCCCCCGCCGTGCGAAGGAAGCTCGTCACTCTCTCCGTACCCGCCTGCCGCGCCTCCCCGCCCACCCATCCCTTCCCTCTCCTGTTGAAATGGAATCTGCCACGCGGAACACTCGGCATGACAGACTCCGATAGGATTTGGGAACGGTACTGCCGCCGCCTCGTCTCCCGGCGATTGGAATCGCGCTGGGGGTGACCTCCTCCATACACACACCTTCCACCTTCCACTCTCTCCCGCCCTCTCTGCCGGAGGATTCCCTTTCCGCGCACCCTCTTCTCGCTCCATTCCATCGGAATATACAATGTGATGCAATAAACTGGTCCTTTCCTCCCGATGCTTTGATCGCGTGCTGCACCGACGCCTCCGCGCGCTGGGCGTGATTCTCCAAGGACCTCTCCTGAGATCTTCCCGGTCGATGCCTTCGGCTCCCGCGGTTAAAGCGAATTCCATCGCTCTAAAACATTTATTCATGCCATGGTGGCGGAGGGGATTATGAATTGTATAATTATTGTAAGCATTGCTTGTGGATGACGGTGCTCTTCATGCGAGCATCGATTACGGAAGGGGTCGCCTAGGTAGGTACGCTATCTGTTAAGGCACCGTGGCTTAATAGGACTTGTGAGGGGACTCCGAGACGCCCAGATGAGCTTATTTCTCTTCAATCGCATCTCTCCAGCCCCGAGAGCTCGAAGCCATTAAATCGCCTGATCCCTTCCCGCCCCACCTTCCCTCCTCGCCTCCTTTAAACATCCCTCGCACACCCTCAGGCGAGGTCCAAAATTAAAGTGAAAATAAAAAAGGAGCTCCCTTTGAGAAAGAGTCTTCCTTCGATCGTCATCCCTAAGTGCTCCTCTTCGTCACCTTGTTGACCCCGAAGTGAAGATTATTGCGGGGGTAGGAGTGGTTGCGGATCTGCCCGGAGGGAGGAAGTGGCCTCGCTGAAGACAGCTCCGTCTCATTCACCGTATATGAAGCTGTGAAATCTTAGAGAAATGACGTGATCGACCCTTTATCGAAAAATTAGTGTGAAGCCCTTTGACTGGCCAATAAAACCCACCCACACAACCCGGAGTGATGCAATCATTTATCCGTATAGATCTCAGTTAGTGGCCGTTCTGGAATTTGGAATTTCCCTTATACTGACTGGAAGCTTTTCTAATTGTTTCTGGTGATATTGTAACCCCTCAAATTGACAGAATCAAGCATAAAACTTCTAGAAAAGTTTAAAGTGAAACGTTTTGAATCAGCACCTTCCAGTCTAAAGTGGCGAAATTCAGTGAAGTTTAATCGCCTAATAATTATTTTCAAGTGTATTATATTGAAAATTTAGTGACTATCTTGACCGTGCCGAGTCCTTCATAATTCAATAGGTCGCTGATGTACCTGGCTGGTACGGTAGTAAACATAAATTCTTCGTTATTTGAGATCGCGGCATTAGTACCTTCAAGAAGTTATGAAAACGTCAGCAAAGAGGAATGCTCAGTGAAGGTCTTTCATGAAAAACTCTCGACTAAGCTTGAACTCAAAAAGTGTGTATGGTCTTCCCGAAAATTATTTTTTTCTGTGCAGTGGTGAACAGAGATTTTTAGATACTTTTCTCCAAAACAGGAGATCAAATAAATGTTGCAAAATAGCAATCATTACTGGAGCCTCATATGTTATGAATTTGCTTCTGTGCATAGCTTTATGATAACGAAAAGGGTCTGTAACGTGTGAATAGGATTTTTTATGCTAAGGGCGAATGAATCAGAGTCAGTCCTAGCCCGGATCGATCGCGTCCCGGAGACGAACGCTGATCGCAAATTTTCGAGGAGCAGAAGAAAACTTTCCCTGTCCCGTTAGTATCTTTAACAGGGCACCAAATATGGCAACCTGGCCCTTGGTGATCTTCTTTGCATTCCTCCTCGCATCCGAGGAGTCTGGCTCTGTCATGCGTCACGCCTCCTCACGCAACCACACCTTCGGCGTGCCACACGGCACCCGTCACAACCAAGTGATCGCTACGGGACAGCATTCGACGTCTCGGCACCACCAAGGCGGGCTTCGTCTACCGCAACCACCCCTGAGCGAGATGATGCTACGGGTGTTGCCAGTCGTGGAGGAAGAGGACGAAGTGGTGCTGGTTCAGGGGCGGCAGGTCGAGCCCCTGGTGTGGCCGGTGAAGCGGGAAGCCGTGGTCGAAGGGGAATTGGTCCTGGGGGGCCTGATGATGGTGCACGAGCGGGGCTCGGGGGGAAAGGAAGGCGAAAAAGGGTGGTGGTGCGGGCCCGTGATGCCGCAGGGAGGGGTGCAGGCCGTCGAGGCGATGCTGTACACGCTGGACGTGCTACGGGGCGTGCCGCACACCAGGGCCGGCGTGCCCACGAGGTCCGTCCTGCCAGGGTTCACGTTGGGTGCGCATATCCTGGACGACTGCGACTCGGACACGTACGGGCTCGAGATGGCCGTGGATTTCATCAAAGGTGAGCTACCAGCGAGCGTGGCTAGCATCAGACGAGTGGTATCAACGATACAGAAACATGCTACAGCTAACTTTAGCCAGAGAATTTCCATTACCAAACTAGCTTAGCTTTTAAAAGCATAACATATTTTCTAGAGCACTCTTGTTTAATTAAAGCTGACTCATGTATTGTAACACCAAATCGTCAACATATTTAACTTGAGTATATTGTCATTTAGGCACAATTTATGGGTCAACAAGGTCATTTAGATGTTAAATCATAAGTACTTGATTACTAAGTATTAAGTATATAATTCCTTTACTCCTAATGATGTTCCGCAAAAGAATGGCAAATACGTCCTGCATTGCAAATTACAGTAGTACTTCAGGGAGCCTAGTCGCATACCTATCCGCTTGTAAGGCATTGAAGATATGTACTTTCATTCGTGCTATTAAATCCAACACCATACGCAAGAGTACAGTTCAATAGTGTAGGGTTTTAGTATAATTATCAGCATATTCTTATGTTTATCAATCTGCATATTTATAAACATAAGAATATATCATTTTAATTCCGTGCACATCTTTTTTTGAGTCTATATTGTAATTTCGCAAGGTTGCTCGAGGATAACTGTAGAAGAAAGCCTTTTGTGTGATCACTGTGTGCCTTATATTGGATCAGAAATATTGTATGGATGAAACCAATGAGTTTGGTTACTTCACTCGGTTAGTTTGATTCCATTGATTGAGATACGTATATCCACGTTATTCCTTTTTGTGAAAATGACCATGAATACTGCCATAACCCCCAAAAGCCATTTTAATATATTTTAACACCCTATATTGCTAGATATATGCAATACTTTTGTTCTCTCTATAAATGATCTAAAACTGATTGCAATCTTGAGATTCGTTGTAAATATATACCATAAATAACCGTAAGTAAACATGTGCTTTTGCAGTAAACGCAATAATTGCTTTAAATATTCTTTTTATCTTCCGTGAACTAGGCCAATTAGAATTTTATTTTTTAGAATGCACTATACTGGATTTGTAAAAAGTCATAATACTTATCTAATTGTATTAACGAAGTGTGCTCATAACTGTTTGCCGTAATTTTATAAGCCATATCATAATTATTGTTGTCTCCATAGTTTTCATTAGCCACATATAGCGAAGACCAAAATAGTTTTGAAACACATTTATTGATGGAATTCACAAAAAATTGTGCCTTATTTTGAGTTCCTGGGAAGGGCTTGAAGTTCTTTTCGTCTAGCTTTTCATGGCTATCTTATAAATATTAGTTGATTCTAACCAAGTATTTCTAAGAGAATGACGCTTAATTTACCGGCAGTGCATGCAGTGAGGACCTTTAATTAAAACTGACGAATAATTCGTGGGCTCTGCTACTTCTTATCTCTCCTCTAATGTTGCTTGAGAAATTGGCTGCTTACTTTTCCATTTATATTTCAGGAAGTCGTGCTATGAAAATAAAGAGTAGAGTAAAGATGTATGCAGTCTCATTTTATGACCCTTCAGGAAAGCTATTTTAATCAAATAACTTTGTTTTCACGTCATTCCTTTCGTGGATTCTCCAATCATATTTGAAATGTGCAGTGTCCTTTAAATTATGACCATTAATCAATGTCATCATAAAGCATTATGGCATTAGACTAGGCTAAACAATACAATCTTCATGTCGCATGATCTTTCAATTCTATATTTCTCAATATTTCGACAGAAGAGGAATCACCCACCTAGACCGAAATCACTAATTGGAATTATTCGCGGCTGGTTCTCAATCCTGGAATTTCCTTAAATTTGATTAAATAATGCACATTAGCCTATGTCACGTTTTGTCACTTTATAATTAGCTCCAGCAGCGTCCCTTTGTGATCAGTATGTTACCATTGTAAATTAGTTGAGCATGGATTTATTGGTATCTTTGAATAGACTACCACGCTATTAATTTGTAAAGAATGTTGTTCGTACGTGACCACGTAGGTATCGACCAAATCAATAAACAGAATAAACTTCATCACGTACCACGGGAGGTGAGAACCATTCTCATCGTGCTCAGAAAATCTTCCTAAAGAGCGTAAGTAATTGGAAATTTTGTTATCTCTATTGAAAAAATACAAGACTGCAAAACGAAATTTAAATACTAAATAACCGTCGGAGATTTCATCCTGTTTTTGCCATATTGACAAAATGCCCCCCTCCCCAGGCATTAGATCATGAGCGGAAAGTAAAGGTTTATCGGTTGAAATGTGGTATCAGTCCAGGGAGTTTCCTCGTTGATTAAATGATTCATTATGGTATATGCATGGAACATTTTCAAAGAACTCCTGTTCATAAGCGTTTTAATATATGTAAGCCAGTTCTGACAGTAAGGTGCAGAGCCTAAAGATATCATAGGTGTTATCGTGACAAGACCGGAAACTAACGCAAACCGATATCGTTTAATGCGTCTCGCATTTATTTAACAAACCCTTTTGTCTAGCTTATATCTTCTCGTATTTGTCAATCATTCCTTCTGTTTTTGCCACTCACAGTCTTATTCACTGTTCACCAATTATCATTCTCGCTCGCACTTCATGACTTTATGGCTTAAAATATTCCAGAAAACCGATCGTATGCGGATATATCTACATTTACTTGAAAGATTACATGTTTGTTATTTCGCGATTGTGGTAAATTTCGAATCCCTGGCATAAGCCTGTCCCGACAGGCCTGTCAATCAACCTGCCACGACTTGGAATTTAACTTCGACCCTTACGTGTATGGCAGTGTCACCTTCTAAATCCCATCCCATCTTCTGCCTTCTTGACGTGCCTTTTACCTTCCATCTTCGATTTCTGCTTTCTTTAAAGAGGAACTAAATTTCAAAAGCTACTGTTCACATCATTGAGTGCTGTTTGGCTTTTTTATTTAGGATACAGCAAAGTCAGACATGTTTTTTCCTTAGGATGTCGCTTAGCAATCAGGTGGTAAGAGTGAAAACTGGAGGAAACGGATTAAAAGTCAATATTATCACTACAAAATCAGCACTTGTGTTAGGAAGCAGGTCTCATTTTTGAAAAGTTCCTGTTGTGTATCTTAACACTTCCAAATAGCAGTATGAAAATAAGATTGCGGAATGCAGTTAGCCGTAGTAAATCCTAAATGTGCAACAAATCAGATACCTATTCGGAGGCCCTCGCTTCACCGTCGGAAATTGTTAGACGATGGTAATGTTTTTGGAAATTTTGATTTATCATAATAAAAATTTTATTAAGAGGGCATGATTTCGAATAAATTATGGTGATGATAATACACGAAATGGCAGAATTGGTCGTTATGGTATAATTTTAATACGGGAATTTACCGTATATACGTCTTTATCTTGCATTGATTACATTTCGTAAGCAAAATGGCGTCCGATCGCCTTCTAAACCACAATCACCTATACTTAAATGGTATAATCCGCTCATGTCTAATCTTCAGTTATTATAAAATAAACAAATTATGATAATCATATTCTGTTCTGCGTTCCGTGATCTCTCTCGTGTCCAACCCAATACCAATATAGCGGTACGGCACTGAACAAGAAAAGTTGAGGCAGAAATGGAAGGTTTTGACTCCACATACATTTTCATGTTCGTTTTCATGCTTCGCTCCTATGCTGGGCGTAGATCACGTATATTATAGCATCAGGTATCTATTTAGCACGCATCATGTATGTCATGTAACAAGCTTCAAACGCACTCCTCCAAGAGTGGCTTCAGTTATAAATATCTTATTAAGAACAGATTTGGCCAAAAACGGTATTACCTGCGACTAACATCAAGCAGTGTCTTCTCATTGACACTCCCATTGACATTTCTATTTCTAATTGAGCTATCTGGGTTCTACCTACTCCTTAAATAGTGATGTGGCTCTCATCTCCTTATCTTCAATACTAGGCTTTACATATTTCAACCAATATATGTAGAATAAAATTGAAATATTATTTGAAGTGGTGAAATAAAGTGGTTACTTTTATTGCGGATGGAAAATTACTTTTAAAGTTAACCTCAAACCTGGTTAGGAATCAATGGAATGCATAAGAAATGTTCTTGTAGCGTCAGAAGCAAAGTAAATGAGCAAACGAGTAATAAATGACAGATACGCTTTTTAGCTTGCCGCAGACATCCCTCATTGGCCCGCCCATATTTGCTCGACACCAAACAGTCACTGTAGAATTGGCAATAATTAATTTCATTTGTTTCTACGTTGCGTGGGCAAGAAAGTAAAACATTGTGACTTTTTCGTCTCGGAAAAATAATGTATTTAAAATAGTATTTTAGGAAAAATAATATTTCTTCTTTTCGTAGCAACATAGAGTTAGGTAGTAGTAAGCAGTCCTCTTCTGTGCTTCCAAACTTAAATTTGGGATGCCACGACTAACACGGCATGTTGCAATCGTACACATTACACCGTAGAGTATAATAATTGAAAAAAGTGACAATATACGTAATATGTGGAAATGATATTAGATGCTTTAGGTTTCAGGCAAAGTTTAAATGAATACCCAATTATTTTGAAATAAATTTATATTTGCATATACGCAACATGAATAATTCCAGAATGTTTTTCACTCTAAACTCTTGATCGGAGTGAACGAGTTGATACTTCAGAGCGGCTTTGAAGAGTTGAACAGAAGACAATAAATTGCGTTTCCCCTAGCTATAGCACAATCTTTATATAGACAAGATATACTTAGCTACGAAGGCATTTAAAATATACGGCGCGCCGTATCTTTCAAATTCCTTCGTCGTCGAATATTTTTCAAGGCGTTTTGACACTCGCGCCGTCCTTAACCCAGTTTTCTAGGAAGGTAACTCGTCAACGATTAATTTTATTTCTAGGGAATGCTCACTGAGTGCACAGCACGCCATCTATCTTACTTGTTTAGCTTAACGTGATTATCTTTCTTTGCAGCATTAATCTTAAATATGCGCTTTTCTTGTTATACCCATTTATGTATTTTACAGTTACAGCAACCTGGAGATCATACTTCGAAGTATGCTTATTGCTTAAGAATGTTGCTTTGTCCTATATATTTTAAAATAAATCAAAATTCCACGAGTTATAATTGGTAATAGAGACTTCTTTCCTCACCACTTGATGTGCATTCGTAATTTTCAGCAGCTCGTGACGTGATTACTTTTTTTCCGGCAAAAACAGCGGAGAAATGAATATTCGATTCGTTTTTCCCCAACTTATACTCCGTAAAGAGAAGAAGTTCTGCGAAACGCCACTCTACCATAAGACTAACTTTTGCGTTCTTTTTATTCAAGTAGATGCATTGAACCTTGACAGCTCGAATTCAAGTTAACTTTAATTTTTCAATATGAGATGATTTCGTAGCTTATCCTGGGTTCTGTTTCGAATATAAAATCATTTTTCCTCGAAAGGTACGTCAACAATGTGTCTCAAGGGGAGAACTGTGTGTGACAGTTGAGGATTGAATGATTTCCAGACGTGGTTTGAAGTGGAGGTAATTGAAGGTGGATGTTGAATTCCAAACAAATGCAATGGAAAGTTAAAAAAATATTATAAGGACTTGAATGCATTATTGAATGGGCTTGAATGCACTAATCGTAACCACCCAACTATATAATTGGGAAAGACGCTGAAACTTGGATCCCAGAAATTAACACCGAATGACTTTTAATGTTTTGTGCCAGTTTCCCTACACCCCCGTATATTATTTCAAACAGTTATACATTATAATTTCCTCCGTGTATACTTTTTAAAGTAATAATTTGGGTAAAAATATTCAAAAATACATGATAGACCTTGCTGAAAATATCGTTTTCTATTCCATTGATTTGGTCTGCAAAATTTCCACGATTTGATACTGCTTCAAGCAACGCATTGTGTTAACATCGTGTAAAGTGGCCTAGAGGGATTGTTTATGATGGACGGCTGAGTATGTAATGAGGAAAAGCAATGATAATGGCAAATTTGCCCAAATGCCAAAGTTCAAAGTCAGAAACATAAACTTTGAAGTTTTACTGTTGACAGTCTCGAGGAACCGTAAAATGGCCTGAATAGGAATAAAACGAGTCAACCGTAGAATTTTTATTAAGATTGAGCGGTTGAAAATCGACCAGTGTACTGTGGTATCCTACCCCTAAAGGAGGAAAACACATGAAAGCCGACACCTAGAACACGTTTGCCGTGGGTTTAATCAGAGACCTCATGAAGGTAAACTTTGGCTCATTTCCAAATCTTGGTTGTTCTCCGTTTTGATTTTGATGCTCCTGGACCTCATTATGCAAAGTTGAGACGTGATGTGTGGAATGGGTACGCTTATTGTAGATGTAGAATTGTGGGAATCAGATTGGTGAGGTGAATACAATATCGAGAGCCCTGGTTTGAACCCAGGCAGTGTCAGTGTTTTTTATTGGCATACTCATGTCTACTAGATCGTATCGTGGTGGGCACTTTTTCCATCGAATGGGACGTAAAACCCTGAATTACTCGGCACCTAGCGTTTATAACAGACTGATGCCGATGCAAATTTTCTCTTCAATCTTACTCGTTTCCCAAAAAAATTCTGCGTAAAACAAACTAGCCACCTGTCTTTAACGTTTCAAATGACTTTGGCTTTCGGATGCCTCTATTAATAGTGTTATATATTCGATTGCACTGGTATAATAAACACGTAGATGAAGCGGGGTTGTCGTCTGGAATTATATACCTATGAAAAGGGCAGGTTGATATCGAGTTTCCCCCTCTTCTCCATTCCTTCGCGAAACTCATGCGTTATGAAATATGCATTCTAAGAGCGCTAAATGGTTTTAATTATCAATTGCCTCCTCTGAATTACCAAAAACAACATAAAACCAGGCAGTGTAGCATCGTGAGTGCATACTACCGTTTTGCTTAATGTAAGATGAAACTCAACCTTTTATTTTGATAATTAAATACTTCTAAAACCCAATTTTAAGGAAACGAATTTATATTTAATTAAGGATAAGAGAAAGATTATGTTAATGGATTGCAATTGAAAGTTATGCAAAAAATTGTTACATCTTAAAAATGCTATGAGTAAGCAGTAAATATACATGTACGCACTGAATAAGGGGCATTAAAAAAAAATTATAGATTTTCTGCCCAATCCTGAAAAAATAAAGCTTGGTTAAACATTGTATGCTATTTCAAGGAATCATGTTTCGAGTCCTGGTCAACGTGGATATCTTCTGATGAATATTACACTCGCGTGCCGATCATCGGGTGCCTTCACCGAGGTTTATCTCGGCCATTTCGCAGCCCCTTCAAAATGGATATGAAGAGCTGTGTGCGAGGGTGTGGTGGTATTAAGGAGGGGAAGTTTAGGGGAGGAAGAACCTCGGGAATAATTTGCGCGATGGGGATGTGTAGGGTGAGCTATAGAGGGAGGGGAGGTGGAGGAGGAGCGGGCGGGGGTAATGAAATTCCGTCACTAATGAACTGCGTCCCGCCGACGTTTTCTCACTTTTTAATTAATTGGCAGACGGGAAGGAGGCCGAAGGGTATGGTAACAGGGGAGGCGCATTCCTCTTCTCTGGCGTCGTCATCAGGATTCCGTTAGTGGATGGGTCACTGATAAGGGTGAACTGGGCAATAAGTTTTAGACTTAAATTTTGTATCGGAAAAATACTGAGCCTGGAACCGATTCAAGTTATTGGTCGTCTAAACGCTCTATCTCAAATGAGGAAATCCATCTTGAATCCGTACTAATCCACTCGCCATTAGTTAAGCTGTCAAGTTTAGTCATCTATCGTTGCCATCGTGGAAGGGTCTGAGAATCGAGTATTTCCTTTGATATCGGCTAGTTGGAAATGATGCCTTATTTCTACTCTCCAGCAATTGTTATTTCCTTTATCTTTTAAAAGGCTCCAACTTATATTATTTTGCGATTAAATTCTATGAAAATAACTTAAAGTAATAGGAATTTGAGACAGAAAATAGTCATCATTATTGACCGTCAAGGGTGTAATTTTCTTCTAATTACATTTGAATTTAATAGTTATATGTTCCCCTCGGTGCTGGTTAGCATTTCAGCCATAGAGGATCTTTATTAATTTTATTGGCTAATGGATGACGGGAAATTCCTAATGCCTCATGAGTTCGTAAAAGTATACAATTTTGTCATCTGCTATGAAATGTAGCAGACGACGTGATGCATCGTAAACTTCCTCACATTCACATGCAATTTACTCTTCATCCTGATCTACTTAATGCACTGCGAGTTACATGGAAATGTTTGGCAGAGGGTAAAAGATCATAGTACATGCGTTATTTACATGAAACTGAGAGGTACACGGCTGGAATGCGGATCGGAATGCGAAACTCTTGGAGCCATAATTTGCGTTTGTCCCTTTCCATCACTTTAAACTGTGTATCGCAAGTGTTGAATTGTGATGGTTCACATAGAAGCGCGTATCGTCATTGTATCAATGGTCTTATCATTGTCACATGTAGCAGTGCCTCACGAGTTAATGGCCATAGGCGAGGCGTTCCATGCCCTGTTGAGTGCTTGCAGTCATGCACCGATCTCTTGAACTGACTGAACGAAGATACAAGCTAAAATGTGCCGATTAGCGGGGTTCAATGTCGCCAAATGTGAATGCAAACATTTTAATGTGGCAAAAAGTGATGGATAAAAACAGTTAGCTGTGTTCTGATTGTGCAAAGGAGGTACCTTATATATTGACAATCAACTGTCTTTATTTATACTGTAGATTGGATAATTTCGTTGCTTTTTTCAATATTTAGTAATTTTATTCCATTAAACATATTTACTTTATTACCTCTTTATATTTAGAATGGGTGAGAGCCAATTAAGTAAAATATTGGGCTATCGGTTGCTGTCCCGGGCTCCGGAGGTCCCGGATTGATTTCGAGTGATGTTACTGCTTATTCTCAGCTAAACCGATTTTTTGCGAATTTTTTGGTACTGGGTGGGGAATTCCAGGTGGTATTGGGAAAGGAAAATTCTCCATCACCTAAAATTTGTTATTCAGGCGCCGCAGTTCTTATCATGAAGCGAGCCTTGCCGTCATCAACCAATAATTTATTGGATATTTTAATTAAATTGCTTTAAAATCATGATTACACACTTTTTTCTTCCTTGATAGTTTTCATTCTTTTAAAGCTATTTCCCTTTATTTTCCAAATACGTATATAAAAAGGTTATGTTCTTAGAGTATAACGGTTTTTTTATTTAGTGTGCACAGCGTAATATCAGCATTTTTCTAATTACCGTTGAGTAATTGTTGACAGTTTTTTTTAAGAGTCCATCGAAATGAAAATAAACGGTGCCGAGAAAGGTGAAGACGGATTCTCGTGAAGAGGTTTGAAATTTGGATAAAAACTAGAAAAGTAGAACGGATGTTGAACGGATCTTTGAAGTAGACGGATGATAGGAAAGACTCGAAGATGAGTAGTTTATTTAGGTAATGGATGTCTGAGACAGGGCACTTATCATTGCACTCGACGGTGAGATTCATTTCCGTCATGACACTCACCCAAGCATTGCACCTTGAACTGGCGTGAGAGAACCAAGATTCCAACCCCGGTGACACTCTGCGGCTCTCTCGGCGTCCTATTAAGAAGAAGGCCGGCAAAAGACGTCGGGGAGGACTAGCTGGAGGAAAGCACCCAAAGACGTCCACACGGCTACTTTGCCGTTTGACTGATCTCTTTGCTTTGACTCCATTGTCTACTACATAAATCACTATGCTTACGAATGCAAATTCTTCTATTAAACACGATGGAATGGAAAGGATATATTGCATTGCGAATTGAATCTTACCGGCTTTTTCCAAGTGGGCTCCCATTCATATTAAGGCCTTTCTGGCTCTCTCTTTGGGTTCTTGTTTTCAAATAAAAGCCTGTAGGCTCGAAAGGAAATTGGCCTGGACCGTTTCGAACTATTGTGCAGAAATGAAAGCAGAAAAAAATATTTAGAATAAAATAAAGATAAAGGAGGAAAAAAATTTGGAAGCAATTAATGAGGAGGCATTTATCTAATTCAAGAAACGAAATACGTTTTAAAATATTTTCTGTACATTTGTATGGATTTATACTTTCACATACATACAAACCAATCTCAGAATTGATGGCTTATAATGATGGCGAAATTACAGGTAATTTTCTCCCTTAGTAAAAGGATGACATTAGAAAGAAAAGTTTTGGGTGAACGTGGTATTATGGAGGGAATATATATTTCTTGATTTTCTTTTCCTCAAAAAATATGCTCCACAAGTTCTCAATGGCTCCTCTGTAAAGACAAAAAGTATTACTCGATTCTTTTTCTAAATATTAAAAATTTAATATCTTTGAGATACCCAACGTAAACGAGGTACCGGAATTAATATTAAAAAGCGATATGTTTTCGTTGTAAATACCAGGAACATGAAAGGAAAATATTTTTTTTTGTTACCGAGAGGCGTACTTTCGGTGCAATATCTTCACTATTTATTTCAATCTTGAGGCAGGTGTGAGTTTCTTGGCCGTACTTTATGATAATCCAAAACCTTGGGGATATAAATAATTTACTCCACGTTTAATTCCGCAAACTGTGAGAAGAATGAAGATTAATGATCATGTACTTCCGTGTACTCTTTTTGGATGGGCCCAGTTTTTTGCGTCCTTCTATTCCCGTGCTGCAATATTGTTTTGTGTGTCCGTCGGCAATTATAAGAACTATAGGTTTATTGGATTGTTTTGATCATGAATATTTGAGCGGTCTTGCGGATAGTTACCGTTTTTTTATTAATTCACTTTAAATATTTTATTGGGGCTAAATTATACCGTAAAACATAAGGAAATCCATTGCAGTGTCTGGAAAATAATCTTTCATTAATAAATAGCATAGGATTTTAAAGAAGTGATGTAAGCTTCATATTTTTTTCACGAACCGGATTAATTTAAAGCTCAAGTACTTCTTAAGTAACTGCATTGTCCAATAAATCCTTCGTATCTCCAGCATCATCAACTCGTCCCATTTTTAGTCTCACACGGCAGCTGCTTCCCACCCCGCCTTTACCACAAGCTCACTTTTCTCAACATCTGTCAGGCTTGTTCCTTCTGGGAACTCCCAAAGAGGTCTTAAAAAAGCTCGCCTAGTCTGAAAAAAAAATGTCCGTCCCTGGGGAACTCGGTAGTCTAACAGTGCTCCACTTGAAACAAGTACAATACCTACTACCCTAAACGTCTACGCCGTGCCTGCTGCTACACTCACCTCGCATCGCGTTGCTACTCTCCTTCCGCGATTATTTACTCCAGAAAATAAGCTAATTAGGTCTCCGACGCTTAAGAGCAAAGGAGTGAGCGAAATTAATTAGGGCTCCGCGTTACCTTTTCAAAAAGAAATACGTCTCTATATGTAACTACGCAGAATATAATGCAAATTTGTATATTATTTTATTTGATGCCTCACGTGTCTGGGTGTTCATTTCTAAATGCCTGCTTACAAACTAGAGACGTACCAAGCACTTCAACTACGCCAACAAACTAACGAATTGCAGCCAAGATTGTTGTCACAAATTGGTTATGAGGAAGAAATACGAGGAGGAAAGGAATGATTTTGAGTGGGAAAATAGAACTCATGGAAGAGTTGCGTAACTTGCTCGTACGGGTTTTCAATGGCTTTGTTACGAGGAAAATAATTTCGTAGTCGAGAAATTTTGAGCTGTGGGAAAGAGATAATGGGCACGGTAAGAGGTAGTATAAAGATTATTCGTTTCAGTATAAGCTATTTGTAATAAGTTTGAGAAGTGAGACATTCCAATAATACTTGCATGATTATTATACTATTATTCCAATGATATTGGCATAGTTCAAAAATTAAAAATTATAACATAGTATAAGTATTTAGAAGGCAGACATTAAAAATGTTAAAATAGTCCGATATACCTCAATTACCCTCCATTGTCGACTTGTTGTGCATTTTCCTCCCTCAACTTCTTCAGGAAGTAATTAAATATTCATCTCATTGTATTTTCATATTTTTTGATTCCCTTTGAAGTGTGATTATCCCTCAGAATTCTGTGTTAAGCCCTTTTCATAAAAGAGTTCCTCCAACTTCATGCAAAGACTTTTTTATCCTCTCTGCTTTTTAGCGGAATTTATCTTTTCCCAATGAATGGTGCTGGGTTTTTGCACTATTCTTTGCTTTGACTGCATTACTCGGTAATGATTCTCTGCGATTAAATGTTTCCTCGTAATTAATTGCCTTACCTTTCTAAAATTACCAATTTTCAGCCCTGGGGATTTCTCAGCTTCAAGACGCTAAATTTCTTTATCGTCAGTTGTTTGCATTAAAAAATATATTTGATTCTTCCTCAAAGTATAGTGCCCCCACCATGATTTCCACTTGTAGATTGAATTTCACTCAGATGTGCCACATATTGTCACCAATTTTTTTATATAATATTTCATTTTATATATTTTATTCACTGCTTTGTAGTTATTTCAATTGCTAAAGGTAAATTGCGCTACATAAAGATTTCAACTCTGTTTTTGTCACTGGTGAGGGTCGAATTATCCTAAGCCATTTGTGAGCGAAATTCACACATCTGGTTAGTGGGACGTGCTCATTTTCCCCTAACATTATCAACGATGGTCTGGTACCGAGAGGCTAGTCAGAGTTTAGGTGGACCTCGGACTAAAACCCAAGACCTCTAGTAGATAGTACAAAATCTACCAGCACCGTTTATGTTGCACGGCTTAATTTAAACCGGTCTCTAAGAAAATATTGACGTTAGCGTAAAATTTGAACCCTAGGAGTTGGGGAGTTTCAGCGTTACTAACCCTTCTACCCCGAAAGGAAATTTTATCTAACGTTCTTCTTCTCAATCTTCTCAAACGCAAAAATCGTTACGCGACCTTTTTATTCCCAATTCGAATGTTTTAATTAATCCTCAGTTTCCGCGAGAAATGGTATTCTCCCTGTCTTTCTTATAATGATCCTTGTTTTTCTTGGCTATTTATGGATGCGTACTAATGTACACACATTTATGGTGGCTTGCAGGACATTATTCAGATGTATATATGTAAGTGGGAGAATTGTCCATTGTCCATGTATCTTCTACGTTAGTGAGTCATTATGCTTCTTATTATCACTAAACCAATGAAATGTTTCCTCTTCTACTTTCTTGTACGATACTTTGTAATTTCAGGATGAACTTTTCCACTATTCAAAATCGCTTCCCATGTACATTATTCTCACCTCCATTTTATTGCGTCCACTACATCCAAATTTAACCTATACTCTTACGCATCTTTTCTAGCAAATAGAAGTACTCTCATGCTTTTTTAACTGGCATCGTCTCTATGATATTCTTTGCTTAACACTAACGCCATTTTACCCTGATTGTGCGTTTATTTGCTCACTGTTCATACATTCCACTCAATTTCTCTAATTGATCAGATTGGCTGCGAAAAACTATAGAAATATAGAAAGCCTTGTTAGGAAATTAGGTTAAATATAATGGACAGTCAAATATGAAAGCACTTGAAAAAGTTCTATTGGGATGGAAGGAATAGACAATTGCGTTTTGTTGGATGATTTGAAAAAATAATTGTGCTTAGCGAAAGTTGATTCCCTTAATGCCATAAATGTTTTAGAAAGTATTTTTACCGTTTGGAACACTGCATAGCGTGGCGAAATATTTGTCAGAAACCTCAATATTTAACAATGTAACCTAAGTATCTCATTTAAATTAATAAGATCTGGTGATCAGGTCAGTATCCTGCTGGCCTGGCTAATAGAAGATCGCGAGTTCGAATTCCACCCAAGATATGAACGATGAATATTTTCAGAATTACGATCTGATGGAACAGGCTTAGTCGTTATAAAAATACTCAAGAATACTCTTAGTAGTATTATCCATTTTTTTGTATTTACGTGTAATTTACTGTTCCTATCAAACTTAATTTTCTGCAAGAAAATTTGAGAAATGATATTTTGTTATTAAATCGATAAACTGACTTTTCTCTTGGAGTAATTTGTTTCGTGTTCAAGTAGGCTACACGAAATATATTTGTGCACTCATCTAGCCACATCAAGTCACGCCTGCCTAGCAACCGACAGATTGCGGGTACAATTCTGGCCTTAGGCATAATTGTAAGGCTACACTACACCTACGCTAAGAATTACGTTCGACTGTGTTATCAAATCAAATCAGTTGGAAAAACCTAAGAAATGAATGCCATTAATACCGGCTCACCTCGGTCTCATTTAGCATTATAATGTCCTCCCCAAGCTGTTTTAAGCTATGCAAGCAATAGTAAGAGTTTATTAATCTGAAATACAAACCGCAGACCATGATAGGTAGATCTACTTTTCCAAAACTGGCTGTTAGTTTTTTTACGGGACACTGGCCTGATCCAATAATGAGGGTACATATTGAGAAATCTTAACAGATATTTGTCAAGATTTGTCAATGTGCCCTCGATTGCCACTGTCAAATATTGAGAGAGGAAGTTCTTTATTTTTTGGTTTTGGCGAAGAGCTTGTATGAGGAATTGATTGCGAAAGACAAAGACCAATGGTCCAAGAGTATGACAGTCACTTGAAAAAAAGGTGTAAAAGGTTAAGAAGGGAGCCAAGATTGACAAGTTGAAGGAGGAGTGGTGATAAAGAGATTTTTAGAAATTATTGTCAGGGAATATATTGGCGGCTATTGGATCGATAGGTACTTGTGAAACCATGAATATAACATAAAGGAGAGTTATTACAAAAGTGTTTGATGCAAAGGAAGTGCTTTCTGTCATACTGCCCATAATGCTTCAGTCATGCAGAATTAATAACTTATTCTGGAATTTACATTCACCACTGATTAAATCAGTTTTTTCGGCTTTTATGTATGTAATTTCTAAGTATTGTATCACAATCAAATTCATTTCAACTTTGTGGCTCATCAGTAAATTCAGAAACGTAGTTAGTGTGGAACGAAAACTTTCACATCTTGAATTAACCGAAATTGCTGGGATTTTTATAAGTGCCTATTCCTTAATGAAACGTGGTATATTTATCGCCTACATTTGACTTAAATGCGTACCATAACTTCCGTTGCTTGTCAAAATGTTTGCCTCATGAAAGCGAAATATATAAATTTATGCAGAGAGATAGTAAAAATATCATCCCTCAGGAACAATTTTAATTTTTTTCTTGTTTTCGTATTCTGCAGAATCAAAACTTATGAATACTTCAGGAGGCTGTTAAGCCTGAAGAACGCCTGGTCCTTAAGCTCGTCGGTAGAGTAGCGCCACCGTATTTAAGCAATCAGTTAGGGCTTCCACGTAATCTGCGGTTTCCTCCAACATTTCTTCATGTTTTAGAGATTCCCAAGGCATTGACAAAGTGTTGGCGGCCAGTAGGGGGGCTTATTGCGCCCCTGGTGCCGGCCCACAATGGGCCCATGATAGCCCCCAGAGGAGCCCTCGCGCGTGAAACAATGAATGCGAATTAACGGCACGGCCTTATTCAGGAAATAAAACAGGGGATGTTTGAAATTTGGGATGAATACAAAGTAAAGACGATGAGGGGCGGCGGAGGCACTGCATATGAAATTTCCCCTAGGGCCGTCGGAGCCACGGCCGGTGGGAGGCGCCGAGGATAGCCAAATTCATTCTGTGGAGATAAAGGTTGCTCTCTCAACTCCACCTCCGCTGATACGGGGGAGCACAACGCTTAGAATTCAAATGAAACAAAGAAAAACAAAGATCAATATTTGATCCCTATATTTTTTCATGCTGAAAGCTTGGTGCAATCAATTCTAAAATTGATATTTGCGGTGTTATCGCGCTCAGGGAATTATAAAAAAATTGTTTGAGGACTGACTTGGTGGAATATGTTCACCAAGTGGATACAGAGAGTACTCATAACAGTACTGTACTTCAGACAATTAATGAACGCGAAAATGGTTTCTTATATAACGTCGATAGCCACTATGTACCATTCACTTCATTCCCCTGATGATGTGGCGTTACCTATCATGGTGAAATCATGGTCGTCGTCAATAAATTTAACGTTAATTTAGGTTTTTGTTCGCTAATTTCTAGGTTCATGGAATGTCGGCATAAAAATATACCAACTGTCTCAGTATCAAGCACCTGCGACTAGAATTTATCATTGCGCAACATGCGAGCCTCCTGAGCTTCCCAACTTACTCCGTCTAATATTTAAGGGACACTTTCATTGAATATTCATTTAGTTTTTTTATGGGATTCCATAATTTCTTTCCAACCACTCGTTTAATGAATCCTGGTCACTTCAGCATCACATCACAATGCTCTGAATGGGACTTGTGGAAGATAGATTTGGAGCAAGGACTATTATCTTTGGTAAACATGTAGGATAATAAATTGGGATTTTCGAATAAGAACTGTACACCTCACTGAACGGTTGGTGGCAAATATTTTTGAGGCACTCATAATTGTAAATGTTCTCATTGATGTGTTGAGAGTTGTAACGCATATACTCCCAACTTCAGTCTTTCTACAGTCTCGTGAGTGTCATCTCATTGAACTTTTTCAACAAGTCAATATTAATCCAGAAATGATGCGTGAGAGCTTAATAAAAACGATATTCGGATATTTTATATTATATATATAGTATTTTAGGTGTCAACCACACGATAATTTGGTTGGGTGCCTGTCTGGCTGCCCAAAGCGGACTCATATTCCACCTGGGATGGATGTTACTTTGCCTTCAGCATTAAGTTTTGTTACGACGGTTCTGTATAGCCTTAGCCATTTTGAGCACCAATATATAGAATGTTTCCGTTAGTTTATGAAATGTTTCATAACTTATGTATGCATTTATATTATTTCCCGCACGGTGGCGATTGGCATTATTACATGTGGTACAGGCTGTAACGGCACGAATTACCTCATACAATTCTAAGTATCATATCTCATTGCTATGTAGGTAGATACAGCGACTCTAGCTCCATTACTACCGGTGACATGTTAAATTTATTGAAACAAGATGCTCGTCCTTGCCGTAAAGGACTCTCCAGGAATTCAATCCATTTGTAAATCTATAGAACTTTAGTATAAGTCCTTTGTATAATACAGTTCGCCCTCGTTGCAACCACCGTGGCCTTGGTAGTTAGGCATAGGTTCTAGTTATATTTTGTAATCTTCTGATTTGCGGCATGGGTTTGAGCCTCATCAATGTCATTTTCTTTCCGGTTCATAACTTCCTAATCGTAATCGGAATACCTTTTGTAAACAATGCTGGATGCCCATTTACATGCATGATCTTCGACGGCAGCTGAAGATAGCTAGTGACAAGTATAACGACCGCCAGATGTAACTGAGACTGATCGACCTCTCTCTTCCCCAAAATATTCTCGTATTTTCATAATATTTAAATACTCGGCCAGTAATACACCCTCCACCAGCACAGTGTGTATTCGGGCAAATCATAGAATCCTGCAATTCAATACAGTAGTCTTCCGGAAAGAGAATTTAAAATCTAGCAGATAGGTTAAAAATTGAAAGTGCTGTTGTTAGCGTTGTACAAGCCTATTCTTAGCTGCTACTAGAATGCACTGCTCAAGATCTTTTAGCTTATTCGTATTGAGCCGTAATGAGCCAAAAGGAAAATAATTCATTGAATTGAATGAATATCGGATTTTTTATAGGAAAAGGATGAAATTTATTTAGTTTTAGCACTTTTATTGTGTATGGGAAAACTACATTGATAAACACCAGCAGCCGAACGAATTGGAGCCTTATCTCTAAGGGACTACGAATGCCACCAACTGACTCACAGGCTGAGTTGGCCGCCAGGAGTCTCTGACCGCAGACCCGCGCACGGTAGGCTATAAGATGTATACGATCATATATCTATGGTTTTTTTTTACAAATGAGCAGTTAGTAAAGATGACTATAAATTAATGAAGTTCGACTACAATAAAGCCTCAATACTTTCATTGCACAATTTTAAAATGGTATGTGATATATTCCTCAGAGTAGCATTTTGGTTTCATAAACTTTTTTATGATACTAATTCATTCATCGTGAATCTTGAGTGTACCGCCACAGCTTCCAACTGAATGCATCAGCTTTAAACCCCTCTGCTTTAACTTTTGGGCTTTTGGCTGAAGTTCAAAGCTGTTTTTTGTTAAAGGATCATCCGTAGTGTACGTCACCGATTAATTATTCCGGCTATTGTAACTCGAAGAAAATTGTGACGGGATAGCCGGAATTGGAATACCATAGTGGTCAGAAAAATGGGAGAATTGGTTATGAAAGTGAAAGCACGAAAAATGTCAACTGCTTCGGATTGCTTGATTCGGAAAATGGTTTTGATGATATTTAATAAGAAGTAGTGGCTGTAAAAATCATCCTACATGGATTAAAAATAGTTGACAAACATTTTTGGGGTAAAATTATATGGTATAAACAATATTTTAGCAATTTTGTTTCTATCATAAATGTGTTAAAAGTGAAGGAGAATTTTGCGTGGAACATTTGGTAAAGGTAAAATAATGTTAAAAAAGTATTTTAACTCTGTAACTTGTATTTAGAGGGCAACTATTAGATTAGAGACGAAAAAGTCGAAAGAAAGATAAAAAATACACAAGAATTTAACCGTGTTAAAAAATAGAGAATATCTTAAGAAAATAACGATAGGGAAGAGTTCGAGGATTACACTAGGAATAAAAAATAATATGATTTTAAAGGCCGTCATGGAGCGAGGAATATTCCTTTACAAGTTCCTCGTTTTATTTACCAACTAATAATCTCAAAGCATGTGTGCGGGTTGTGCTATGGAACTACTCGTTAAAAGTTAAAGAGAGAACGGTTCAAGAGGTTTGGAATGGAACTTAATGGATATTATTGGCACTATGAAGGGGCAAAAATAAATGACACCTCATATACCATGAGGAAAAAGAGTACAAACGCCGTTCCGAGATCTAAAATCGTTTGTGGAGAAAGAATGTATCAAAATAGATTAATGTGATATGATTATATTAAATTAACAAAAAAATCCAAAAAAATCATATTTTTAGAACCGCATGGTATTTTTAACGTTCAGACCGTTGATCACCACCCCCTTTGCTGTTGGAGATAAAGTTTCGAAATGATCCACTTTTGAAAACGGTGAATGTATTTCTACTGGAGGTAATATACCGATGTGTTGTGCTGATATCAATAGAAAATGTTTGCATATGTCTCAGGGAATTGTTTATACTTGTTTGAATATTTTTCGTAAATTTTTAATCTCACACATAAGTTTCCATTTAGTGGTCCTAAGCTGATTATGATCGGTATTTGAATGAAATGGCAGATTTGAGAAGATTTAATTATACAACCTTAACAGATCAACTAATTTTCCATCTTTACCTTTGGTTCACCAAGCAATCTATAAGCTCTGAAATTCCTTCACCCATGCAATCCAAGATTCCTAATCTTCTCCTTCCTCTCAAAATCTTCTTGCTCCCTGCATTTTCCCCCTCCGCATCGTCATCTACGGGAGTCCCATGCCATTGGGTTATTCCTTTAACCACGTTTACTGCTCCATCCGACTTTCTCACAAGCCTTCGCCAAAGAGCGAGCATAATACGGAAGCATTTCTGCGCCATACTGGTTCCGGTCAGTACCTGAGGTCCGAGAAGGAGGTGATGGCAGAGGCAGTGGATTTGAGCATGCGTTCTAGTCAAAACGTCTACTCATTTGTTTATTATCTTCACCCTTTTACGAGAGCAACGTCTAATTTGAAAAATTTAACCATTTTTGTAATGTATTTCAGCAGGCTTAGCATGCCTGTTTGTTGTAAAATCAATGGTTTTTATTACCACACAATTTCGGAAATAAATCATGATTTGCGTGTTGTTCCTTTCAAATTAGTACATGAACTAGCCTTTTCCCAATTCGTATTGCGGTGGCTTTGCAAAAATAATTGTTTTTTATTTTAAGAGAATTTTTATTCCATAATTATAGTTATTATTAAACGTTTTCAAACAAGCCAAGAGTACTGTCCTCATCAAAAACCGTTACTTTTTTCAATAGAAGTTTTCAGTTAAGATTATTGTCAATATTAGATAATGATGATTAGTTTTCTACCGGTGAAGGTAGGTCTAAATGGACATGTGATTCTTCCCACCCCCTAAATTTCACACGATGCCCCTCTTTGGTCCCTCATACCTACTGCCACCCATCATTCTATCCAAACCACCCGTTCTTCTCCTCCCTCTTCCCCGCTTACGCAACGTTCTTCCCTCAATCACTTCTTTCAAAACGCCATCCCCTTTTATTAACTTTTCCATCCACACCTTCTCCCTTCTCCTAATTTCATCTATCAACTTTCTTTCCTCTCGTAGCTATTCTAGCACTTCATCGTTTGTCTTCCTTTCGACCCCTTTTACATTCCCCATTCTTCTCCACATCCACATCTCAAAAGCCCTAAGTCTATTTTCATCTTCTCTTCGCATAGCCCACGTTTCCGCCCCATAGAGTGCAACGCTCTATATTAAACTTTTCACTAGTCTTTTCTTCACTTCCCTGCTCAACGCCCCTGTCATTATCTCACGCCTACGAGTAAAATCCTCTTTTGCCATTGTGATTCTCCTTCTCACTTCACTGCTGCTATACCCTATGTCTTCCAACACACTACCTAGATAGCTAAATTGCTCTACCTGCTCTAGCTTCTGACCTCCTACTTTAATCGTTATACTGGCCCTTTTTGTTCTTGAGAATCGCATTACTTTCGTTTTATTCTGATTTATCTTCATCTTTTGCACTGTCCCTGCAATGCATTCAGCATTTTTCGCAAGCCACTGGCTGACTAGCGCTTGGTCGTCCGCAAACCTCACTGATTTTGTCCATTCCACCCCGACCTTTCCTCCAGCCTCAAGCTCATCCCAAGCCTCTCTCACCATTTCCTCCGAGTATACATATATTGAAAAGTACCGGCGATAACGGACAGTCTAACTAACTCCACTCTCAATTGTGGCCCAATCCGATTCTCCGTCGACTGCTCTCACCTGTGCCTTCTGCGCCGTGTATAAATTCCGGATCAGTCTCCTGTCTCTCCAGTCTACTCTTATCTTCCGCAATATTTCCATTAAATTGTCCCATCTCACTCTTTCGAACGCCTTTTCGAAATCAACAAAGCACGCGAATAGATCCAGATTATATTCTAGATTCCTTTCCACTAGTATTCTTATGACTGCAATCGCATCCCGAGTGGCCATCCAAGCTGATCCTCGCCTAAAAATTTGTTTGCTCTCTTTTCCATTCTTCTGTTGATGATTCTAAGCACTACCTTTGCCGCAGGAGAAATAAAACTTATCGTTCTATAGTTTTCACATTCTTTTGTCACCCTCTTTTTCGGAATAGGCATCAGCACGTTTTTTACAAAATCCTCCGGCCAAGGCCCCTCATCGTATATTCTATGAACAAGTTCTTAAAACCTCACCTTTCCCCCACTTCCTCGGTTTTTCAGAAGATCAGCTGGGATGTTACCTATCCGTACCACTTTTCCCGCCTTCATTTCTCGTAATGCCTTCTCTATCTCACTATCCAGTATTCCGGGGCCCACGTCATCCTGATCTACGTCCTTTTCCTCTTCGATGTCCATGTTCCTAGGCCTGTTTTCGCTATCATACATATTCCCTCCAACGATGCTGGATCCCTTCCGGTTCCATTGCTAAACTTCCCCTTCCATGATGCACGGGACCGTTTTCCATTTCTTGATGCCCGATAAAATTCTAACCTTTGAGCACAGACTGCCTATTCCTCCTGCTCTCTGGAGTCTCTCCATCTCCTCACATTGCCGATTCCACCACTTTTCTCTTCCTCTCTTTTATTCTCTCCTAAGTCTGTTTTTAATCTCCTTATAACGCCTTTTGCCTACCTCTGTGTTTACATCTTTCCATTTCCTTCTTTCATTGGTCCTTTCCATCATTTCTGCCGTTATCCATGCTTTCTTGATCCTCCTAGCGTCTACTGTTCCAATTGTTTTCTCAACTGCTTCTTTTATGCCCATCTTTATCATTTCCCACCCTTCATCTTTTGTTGTTCTTCCCTCCTCTTCCCTAATGAATCTATCCACATTCTCCTGATAATCTCCTCTTCTTTGTTTCAATCAATGCTTCTACGTCCCACTTTTTTATTCCCCTTCCTACTCTAAACCTTTTTCATCTCACTTCCAAGTTATGGCCGGAGTCTGCATCTACACCTGAGAAACTATGCTAATTCTTCACGCTGTTCCTGAATCTTTGCCTAATAGTCATGTAATCTAGTTGGTATCCTCCAGTGTCCTCCGGCATTTTCCAGGAGTACCTACGCCTAGGGTGCTGTTTAAACCACGTTTTTGTAGTCACTAAATTATTCCTCCTACAGAGCTCTACTGCTCTCTCGAACCCGGTCATTTCTAACACCAAGCCCATTCTTCCCTACTTCACCTCCGTCCCTCCCTTCCCCTACGACAGCATTCCAATCTCCCATAACTATTAGATTCTTCCTACCCTATACTTTCCCGATTGATTATTCCAACTAGTCATGTACTTAATTATACTAATTCCTCTTCTCCATGTCCGCTTGTTGGCATGTAAACCTGTACAACGACTATATTCGCCGGTTTCGCTTTGATTTCGATAACCAGTATTCTATCGCTTACCTTTTCCACATTCAACACCCTTTTTCCTAATGTTGCATCCAATATAACTGCTACTTCCCGCTGGCTCTCTTCCCCTCCACTGTATATAGCCCTATAATTTTCACTCCGGAAGTCACCCTGGTCTCTCCATCTTCCTTCGCTTATTCCCAACAAATCGATCTTTCCCCTCTCCATTTCACGCTTAATGTTCTCTAGTTTTCCTGCCCTTAACATAGTATTAACCATCCACATCCCAATCCTTAGCATTGTTGCTCTATTCTCTGGTTTCTTCATTACTGCTGCTACTGCCGCTGCTGTCTTTCTTTTCGCGCAAGGATTTCGTGAGATGACGACCGCAGTGTCCTTGCTTACCCAGCTGCCGGAAACGACACGCCTCCCACTAATGTGGTCCCGGGCCCCGTAGTGTCCAGGATTCAATTCTCTATTGTTCAAGTCCATTGTGATCTTGGGAGAGTTTAATTGAGATGGTTTCCCGTTGCCTGCCTTAATAGTGTACCTATTTAACGTGACACCACTACTTGATAGGCCGGCCCACTGGGGTCAGACGCCTTCTCACAGCCGCCTCACTGAGGAACAGACGCTGCGAGTGGACTACCTTTCGTCAGGCTCCTACCGTTCGACCTATCTGGCATGGGTGACACTACCAGGAGCAATATTGGTTGCTCCCGCCAGTGCAGGTCTAGGGGTCACGGGAACACGCAAGCCCCAATCCCACCACGACAAGCTATAGTCCATGAGGAAGGGTATTAGATAATAATCACAAAATTTTAGTATTTGATATAACCATCTACTTTTTTGGCCTCAGATATAGAATAACTACTAGTTATTGAAAATTTAAATTTATATTTGTCGGTTACTTTATTAATTTAATGGCCTTAACCCTACAGTGTTGACGTGAATTTTTGGGACATGTGTTACATAACGAAATTAAATTCATTCATTTATTGGTTCATATATCGGAAGAGCAGCGTAAAATAGGAAGCTAGTGAAAAGCATGCACTTGAGCAATATATTTCGCGTGCATCACCAATAACCTTATACCTTCAGTCTGTGAGATCGGGCTTCCCCACTCAAGTATCTGTAGTCCAAGAAAGTCATGTTAACCTTTAGTCTTTATTGTCTCAAGACACGCAAATTTATGCACCCATTTCTCGCGCGTGCATTGCAGTACTAAATAAAAAAACTCACAAAATACCGTTGGGAATCATTTCTTTAGATTAACTTTCACACTCAAAAAGAGGGTATTGCTCCTTGCCTCCTTCCATAATATACAATATTCCCATCATCGAACGAAGAATATTTCCATACGAATACCTTTCCCGTCAATCATAGGAAAAAGAGGAATAGACTTTTAACTGAAGTAGTGAAGATTTTGGGAAAATCGTCTCGGCAGTCCTGGAATCAGGCGGAGAAAATGTTACCACGTGCGGTGAAAGAAATTAAAATCATTCCAGCATATTTGGGAAGAATGCGAGTAGTGAACGGAGAAAATATGGCGAAAATGATTTAGTTGGCCTATTTTCCCGAAAAGAAGATAGATTTTACCCTGGTGTGATTAAAGGATGTACTACACAACATTTGTTAGTTACGAGGATATAATGCTATGGCAGGAAATAGAAATTTGTATCGCATTTATTTATTTACATGGGAAATAAATGCCTTGGGGCATCAGGTTTGTGCGTTAGTTTGATTGCTGTCCTTCAATCCCAGGCTCAGCTCTAATCCCTGCTACGGTGGAGACTGCAGAGTAATCCCAGTTCCTACTTGAGTGCTGTATAAAGGACACTTCATGGTCATTAATCCGCTTGTTGGATGGGACGTTAAACATTGGATCTCTTGTCGCCCATCGTTAAGAGAAAGCTAATGATGAGGAAGGGATTTCTACCTCCTCCTTCCATTCGTAATTAAACCTCCCTGCACACCATCGCCCACCTATCTTTAACAATGCAGATTACTCAGGTATAGCATGAAATATCACCCTCACAGGAATGAAAACAAGTACCATTAGCATTTAAAATATTTAGAGCCCACATTAAGGATTGAGATCATATTGAAATGCATTTAGCTTCTACAATTTGGGACTCTCGGGAACGTAATGGGTTAGAGGAATAGGGAGAGGACAGGAATAGGGATTGTAAGGGGCAAAGATTAAGTTTTACTGAGCAAATTTTGAGATAAAAGTAGTTTTTAATTAATATGATAGGAAATAAAAGAAAAGTCATACAAAAAATGGCAATAGACAAGCATCTGGGACTAAGTGATTGGGATGCTGGTATGGAACATTAATAGGAAGTGAACGACCTTGGGTGTAAAATGGAGAATAGTCGAGAACTGCAGCTGATTATCATATTGATATATTAGTGATGAAGGGAAGGAAGAAACAATGAAGCATTTCAGGGGACCGTGTTCATCATAGTATTGTGTAAGGTTTGAGGAGTTTGGTATTTTTTAATATGTTTGTGATTTGTCCTCTACAAATGAATATTTACGAAAGGAAAGCTCCAATGACCGTAATGATCTAGAGCACCACATCAGTCGCGGAAAATTCAATTTCTCACAAGTGAACAACTACAGGACACAAGAAATCCACGTTGTGGTCCTTCACAGGGCTAATGCCCCGTTTAGGACGCCGAGGTTGTGAACACTCAAGCAGGCTCACTGCGATTTCTCGCTAGGGAAAACTACAGAGCATACATAGGTACCTATAAAAACAGTCTGCCCATAATAATTCATCCTGACCAGCTGCCAAAGATTGGGACCGGGTTGGTATGCTTATTTTTTGACACTGTCAGCCACATGTACAAAAGATGAGTCTTTTAGATAAGACTTGTGCTGATCGTATGTCTAAGAAAATTGACATTTTGAGGCAAGAAACTTGGTTGACTACTTTTCTCTCCCCGTAAAAGCTCGATTCCCGATTTCCCAATTGATCCCGAGTATTTCCCATTCCTTACGACAAAAACTGAAAATTAAAGATAAAGTCTTTGCTATGTATTCTTATCTTTCTTAATGCTCCGAAATCAGGCTTGGTTCCTTCCCATTGCACTAAGGAATGTGCGGACATCTTCACTAGTCATCAATCAGAAAATTGGCGGGACGTTACACACTCTGCTTGATTATCGGCTAACATCTTCATAATGACACGATTCCTTTATTTTATACCCTCACTATTTGGTCCATTTATCTCATCCAAGTCTTCCTTTGTCTTCCTCCAGACTCACTCTTCTTCCTCACATCTTTCTCACCGACAATGGCCTGCCTCATGAGTCAGGGTGGGTCTGTGGGTCAGCCATCATATCTCAAAAATTTTACAGTAAATTGTCAAGTTTTTTTTCTCAAGTATACTTTCTTTACTTCTTTGATTCTAGCGTACCTCCCTTTTCCAGCTAGCATTTACCTTTTATTCACAAAACTCAAAACCTTCGTAATTAACCTGCTGCATCCCAAATTATCATCACTATTTCCATTAAAGTTCACATTAAAAACACTTCAAGGTATTCCTTTTATAGATATAATAAAATCTATGCCCTATTACCAAGTTGGAGATCCTGATTATAGTTATGCTAAAATATTTTGCTGAACTAAACATTACTATTTTAATTAATATTCAACATTAATTTTCATTGCTGTCAAGCCGAAGGGAATGCAGGTACATTGCGCGTGCACGATTTTTGTGAAAAAATAGAAAGTTTGAAATTATGAAGCCGCATAGGCGAACTATTTTTATGAATGTAGGTGATCATATTATCACCCTAAATACGGATACTCTTATCTTTTCTAATCTATTTTGGAGAACCTTTACCTGAAGGCACCAGAATAAGTACAAAGGCACAATTGGTTGGTTTCAAATACTAGTATAGATCTTACAATGTAAGGATAAAGTGTTGAAAATGTTTCACATCATGTATAAGGAGCAAGTAGCTTACTCTCTTGATATTATGATAAGAGGAAATGGGAGAGGAATATTTAAGCATGAATTTTATTCAACAAAATCGTTTCAGTATCAATATGGTGTAATTTAAACATCACGAAAGATAAAGAATTCTTTATAATTTTCTAATTATGAGTATTTTATCGCTCAACTGGATTCGATGCTTTACGACAGGTTTACGTCAAATAAAAAATAATTTTTTGAGGGAAACTGCAGAAAGATTTTCTCTGTTGATAAATTCAAAATTAAATTTGAAACAAACACAGGAACAAATCGGTCAATTCAAGAGTGAATGTGGGGGAAAATACGGGTTGGAATATTGATTAACAGCCTCATAAATGAGACTGGTGAGATGGGTACTTCATTTTAACATTAGGTCCATAAAGCCCATTTCTTGAACTCTCGCCAATATATATTTATTTGTTGCTGATTTTGCCCGATGGAAAAGACCAGAGAATTGTGCCAGTTTGGTAAGCATTTGTTGCCTTATTTTACAATACGGAAATGACTTAAGCTGGTAATAAAATAACAAATTTGGGTTGGTGTACTTTAACTGCTATAGTGAGAGCAGTACGATGACGGTTCTCTGTAGATCGGTAAGGGCATTTAGTCTCATTAATCTCATCTAATTTCTTAAGGATTAGGCGTCTGCTGGCGTCGAATTCTTTTTCATTCTTCCTCCGCCCCCTAAAGAAAATTTTACCTCTACCCAGTCACACATCTAACTACTATGCCGATTTGGTGACGTATGGAAAACTTCATACTCAATCGGTGGTAGATAAATTTGTTTATTCTGGCAACATTTTGAACGAAGGTACTGCTAAAAGTATTGGACGGGGATTTTAATTACTGGAAGAAACCTAAAATGTCAGCGGCGAATAATTTTTACAATTAGGTGCTACGATTACCGAAAACTCATCGCGGGAAAATATACTGTCAAACTAACAGGAAACTAATATTTACGAATAAAATACTGGGAAATTGTATAAATAGTAAAAAATAATGTTATTAGTTTTTTTTAACCTTTACTCTCACACGGAATAAAGATGGCACAAATGACTCACAGATGTTAACCGTCAAAATGCCTAACGTAGTATGTTAACATTTCTGTGTGGAATAATAGAGTTTAACCTTTCAATCATCATACATTACTCAGAAGTCCATCCTAGTTATCATTAAGAAAGGGTGAAAAATACAGTTATTATGGTGATTCTAAATAGACTTCAATTCCTGCAGCAATGTTAGAGATATAGTCTATTGGAGAGGCTTAAATTTTCAACTAATACCTCTGAAAAAAAGACAAAATACTAATCTTGTTTTCAGGCTCTTCATCGTGCCTATATTATCGCCTGGTCATAAAGCACCATAATGTAATCATTTTAGACATTTCAGTTCTCGTGTGGCACCTAACTTCAAATATTTACATTACATAAGTAGAAAGTTTGCCCCGCATAATGGTATTTAGAAAAACGGACCTTTATTGTATGTGAAACTTCCGTGCTTACTTGCGCAATTAAGTTATTTTATCAGGAAAATTGGTAATTAAGGCAAGCTGATATTTTGCTGGAAGTGATGTGTGGCTGTTGTATATATATCCTCTGCCGACCAACTTTGCAATTCCTTTCAGGGAGCTATACAGATGTAGATAGATGTAAGTTTACCAACAAATTTACCAGCAAGAGGAAACTTGACCGGAATCTTAAGCAAAGTTTTCAAGAAGATAAGAGCCAAGAGTTTGATATAGAGGATAGGGGTGTGCAGTTCCGAGGTCTATGGCAAATAATATTAATTTTTGTGCATTTTGAAAAGTAGTTCTTCAAACGGGTGCGACGAAATAGAAAACGTTAGAGGGTGTTCTTTGGATGATGGGAAGAGTGGAAGTTCATGGAGGAAAATGCAAGGAAAATGATTGGATGCTTGGATCAAGAAACTCGATATGATGAAACAAAGAAAATGAAGTTGGGAAAAATTCTAAGGAATCGAGAGCGGAGGAGATTCTAGGGTATTTTTGATTGAATGTGAGGAAGTATGAGTGAATTATGGGTATGTGACAAATATTGAAGGAAAGAGAGCATTCAGCAATGGTTAGTTGGACAAAGGCGAAGCAGAGTATTCGCATTTCGTTGAATAATGTCCTTATGACTATCGAAAATTAAAATAGTGATATTTTTATCATTTAAGATAACGGGAAAAGATTAGGAGCATTATAAAAATTGGTGTGGTAGAGAACGGGGTTGTTGCGATGGACGGAAATGCAGAGTGAAGAGGTATGGAACACGGTTGCCGAGGATGGACGGTTGATGACGAAAAGCGCAATAATACAGACTAGGGGGACGGAACCGATTCTCAGGGTGAATGCAATGTCAAAAATCGTAATAGAATATAGAATACTAGGTAATTGAAGACGAGAAGAAATGAGAAAAATTATTACTGGCTCTATGAAGAGAAATAGTAAACAGTCCAACTTGAAGAGAGAAATAGTGTACCTATGGGAGTTTTCGTAAATGAATTAAATGCAAAAATTACTTGAGACAATCAATATTTACTAATGAGTGACTTCAAAGTTCAAGTTAATGGTCACATTTCTATTTGCAGTAAAAAAATAATGTTGTTTAAACGTAAAATAGGTAATACAAGTTACATGAAGACAGAATGAAAGAGACCAAAGTTTTCACTGACTGCTGAGGTGCTGGCTTCTCAGTACATTTCAACCCACCTCCCCTGTGCTCCAAACAGTTCGACCTACAAATTTAAATCCAAGACTGTAGCTATCGTTTATCTTTGTGTACGTGGCTTAGCACTTCGTCTTTTTCTAAATCCAATCACCATTTTCTATTCCTCTCAAAATCCCTATCTGGAAATCTTCCAACCATTGCGGATTTTCCTTCCTAAAGGATTATCTTTCACAACCGTGTGAATTTTCGGCAACTCGTGTTCAATACTTTGGAATGACCACGATTTACTCCTTTTACCTGAAGGTATCCTGTCCAGCATTCATCCCTTTTGTAAAGTTACTACTACGCTTATTCAGAAGGTTTTGAAGGCAAAATAAGTCATATTACGAGAAAATTAAAATTTCCAATGATCTATGTTTTTTTCTCGGGGAGACTATAGACGTCACATCCACCCAATTTCCTCAAAACGGGACCCTTCAATACTAAGCGTGAACAATCAATTCCAGTACGACAAATGTTGAGAAATAAGAACTACCTGAAAATTTCAAATTAGTATATATTTTAATGATACCTTTGTTGCCGTTTGCATGATTATTTCCTTGCATATGAGTCCATAAAATCACTTATCCCAGTATTTTTTTCCGTTTCAACCCCTCGGGAAAAATGAATCTCTCCAAAATATGTCGAGAGAAAACCAAGGCCTGTAAATATAAACATTCATTACGTATGATCTGTGCTATGCAGTTTTAATTTTACATATATTAGACTAAGCTTTAAATAATTCTGTGAATATACCTGCGATGATAATATATGTGGTCTTATGGATAGGAGTTTTTACGACATTTCTGAGGATGAAGATGAAGAGATTATTCCCTCTATTTTTCAGCGTAAATTGGGTTTATCCCATGTTGTCCAACAATGCATTCCCTTAAATTACTACCTAATTGTTATAATTATGAAAGGTAATATCTTACGTTCAATGTTTACAGTAACTAAATATTTTCGTTAGAATTTTCCATTCAATTATTATTCTGGGGCATTCTTCGTCCTCAATAAATTACAATATCTGTTCGTGCACGAGATACATTAAGAGGAATCAATGTGGGAATCTGGTGGTAGTGATGGTTTAAGTTGTTCCTTACCACCCTGAGGACTAAGGTTTGAATGCCAGCTGTAGCAGAGATCTTTCTTTTATAAACCGGGCCCTACTTGAGTTTTACCTATGTAAGAAGACCTTGAGGTTCACTACTCCATCCGTCGGATGAAATGTTAAAACGCGGACCACTTAACACCTTTCATCGTGAGCAAATCAAGCTTGAAAAATCCTGAAATTTAAACCAAACCTCAAGCTTATTTTTATAGAGTAAATAGATATTAGTAATAAATAATTAAACAACTAAATATGAAAGAAAAGGGCTTATCTATATAATTTTTTAGCATTTTTCACGAAACACTATTATCTGCTTTGGGAATCGCAATCGATACTATCTCAGTCCCATTAGGATGTGATAAAGGTCTTAAAGTTACCATAGAATAACCTAATTGTTTTCTGGAATGGATTTATCAAATTCTCTTTCATTAACTTTGACGCATTTTGTACCTCCATGCATTCCGTTGTTCAATAGATCCTGTTAGGTTTGCGCGTTTTACTGGTTTAACCTTTAAGCTCGGGAGGTTGAAGGAGTCGAGAACCAAGGCCACGTTTCTTATCTCCTGTTTCCTCCTTGACCCGAATTTAATCCCAGCCCCTCCACGCGTTGCCTGTGGGTCACGTTTCACTGTGGTGTAGACGAATTCTGGAGGTAAGATTGTTTATTTTTATCCGAGTAACTATTTTTTCTTCTCCTACAGTACTTTATGGTCTTTCCTCCGGCATAAAACAGTAATAGTTGACTGACGACCGTGATAAGACTACGTGGAAACTCTCGTAAAAGGAGACAACACAGTAAGAGCACACAAGTGGCACTGGTGGGGGGATAGGAAGGACGATGACGACTTATCACACGCAGGCTAAATAATAAACAGATCAAATCAAGGCTGATGAATCCTACTAGTACCGCTAAAATGAAGATTGAAGTATACAAAATCCATTACAGTATAACAACGTGCTGGGTAAATGAATTGATACTTCCGTAGACAAAATCTACCACATTCAATGCATCTGTTCCCAGGGAAATTACATTTTGTCATTTTAGAAATAACTATTTTGCACTTGTATAAGAAGTATGGAATAATTATGCCTCAGAGAAATATGGAATAATTTTTTAGGACATAAAAGAGAAAATTTATGTAAATACGAAGAGGTTAGCACATAGGAAAACCGAGTGGAAAGCCACAAACCAATCGTAGGATTACTAACTTGTGATGATGAAACTAGAATTCAGCAAATATCATTGAAGTAGTGGCACACATTTTTGTCTTCCCACGATTGTTGCTAATAATACACATGTCTTTATAAAGGAGAACAATTATATTTGCAGAATTAAAACTAGTTTAACCATGAAATTCTAATACACATGAGAGTCAAGGATATTTTTTGTTATGGCTAAACCCCTTGTTACATAAAGTTGTGTGAACAGAGAGAGGTTGACAAAGCATGTATGATGTGAGCAGAATAAAGCTAATAAAATTTAAAATTAACCGTAAAATTTAGAACATATCATAAAAAATGAGGTTAAGCGTAAGGTATTGTTAAAAATTGAAGATAACTCATTGTATTGGACGTCTAAAACGTCACTTATCACTTGTTCGTGAGTATAAATGCGTATTTGGTTAATGACCGCATTAGAAGTCATCTCATGAATCTTGTGCATACTTTCATGTCCTGTACTCGCACTTAAAGTCACATTAGATGGAATGAAAGGAGTAAGGATGAAAATAAAAGGGTAAGGAGGAAGTGTGGAGAGAAACCCGACGTCGGTATTAGCTTGCTCTGAACGAAAGGGACAACGGAAGCAAGGCTTAACGTCCCATCCAACGTCCCAGTACTGAACTTAAATGCTCTCCATCAAGAGCAGCACATTTATAATAACTTACATTGCTGAGATTTGAACCTAGGTCCTCGGGGTGTGAAAGATCTTTACTCTAACTAGTACCCAAATCCGATATCCTTGAGAAACACTCCTATAAACAAGGCAAAGCTCAGTTATTCCAAACTTAAATTATTTATTTACCTACCTACTTTAAGTAGAGGTCAATCTATTTCCTAATGCCTTGTATCAGTCCCTATTTCTTCATGAATAGGATTCATTGAAGGCAATTTGTAGCAATATCAGTCCCCATAAGCTCTGTTTGTTGATAACTTTTCCATGACTTACATTGAGTGTCCATACGAGATTGATGGAGCATCCAGCTCCAAATATTATAGAGAATTAAAAAAATTAGAATCTGTTGGCAATATATTTTTCTTTTTACCCAGCATACTCTTGTAGGTACTTTTCAAGACCAACAAATGAAGTTTCATCACTTTCTGGAGATATTAGAAGAGATCTGGATGATTAACGTCAATTAGCGTTTGAAGTCCCAAGATATGATCAGGAAATCTCTGTCAGGTTATTTAAAATCAGTCAAAATTAACTGTCAGCCTAAATTCATACTGTCATGCCAGCGTATAACTGTCTACAAAAGGAAGAGTTCGATAAACAAGGCCTTTCTTCAGCGTAAAGAGACCCGCCTGGCAAGAAAGAGAATATCTATGCTTAATTTGAATTTAAATATTGTATAAGAACTTATATTCTGACTCTGTTCTGCAGGACTGATGTTATGATGAATACTCTATGAATAATACCATTAATTATATATACATAAACTCAGATATAGGTTAAGCACTGTCATTCCCAGTGACGACGTCCATTTTCGAGAATACTTCGTCAGAAAATTCGTATAAGATATCTTTTCTGGAGAAATAAATTGAATATATGGTAATGCGGGGAGTAGGGCATTCCCATATGTATTTCTTACATCTGTACTAGGTGTCTTCAATGTTTTTTCATTAATGCTTCCCAAATAAGTTCACATATATGAAAACCTACAGCTCGCGGCTAAGCTTAAAGCCACTGAGTGCGGCCACCGGGTTGTGGATGGTGGGTCGACCTCTAGATATAGAGGTTAGCTGCGAGATAAGCGAGTTTACTCGTAGAATAAGCAGTCGTGGACTAAAAGCGACGGCATTCCGAGAGGGTATTGGTCTACCCCTGGGTAAGGTAATCCATTAAATAATACATAACCTGTGAAGATGCCGTGACTTGGCGATTGGAGGCCGCCAACAATTATTTATTCCATCACCCGGAGGAGAGGGCAGTGGCTCTTCTTCATATGAGTGAAGGTGGAGGCCAAAAGCGTTTGACAACGTGGATTGAAATTCAATGCTTGAACTTCTGAAAGGAATTTGAGTGTCCTACAATGATCGAAGAATTATCCACAGCTTGTATAAAAACCAAGTAGCTGTGATAAAATCTGGATCCAGCTGTGAAGACGCAAGAAAAAGGAAAGGAGTGAGACAAGGCTGAGCACTGTTTCCAGTACTTTTTAATGTTTACATTGAGAGAGCTATCAATGAAATCAAAGAGAAGTCTTCTGGGGTGAATATCCATGGAGAAAAAATTAGCATACTGAGATTCGCTGATGACATAGCACTCATAGTAGAGACAGAGAATAATATGAATAAGATGCTGACAAACATGGAAATGACAATGGCCAGGTATTAGCTGAAGATCAATAAGAAGAACACTAAGAGTGCAAGTGTCCAGCTAGAGAGAAGAGGCCAAAACCAACGTTAAACTAGGAAAACAAAAACTGGGAGAGGTGAAAGAGTTCTGTTACCTTGGAAGCCGAATAACCAACGACGGAAAAAGCAAGAAATAAATAGTCAGTAGAATAGCCCAGGCGAAGAAGGGATTCTATCAAAAGAAGAATCTACTTACCGCTAGAAATACAAGCATAGAAGTAAGGAAATAATTCATCAGAACGTACATCCGGAGCGTGTTTCTTTATGGCAGCGCGGTATGTACAATGACAGCAGCGGAAAAGAAAAGGGTGGATGCATTCGAAATGTGGTGCTACATAAGAATGATGAAGATTAAATGGATTGACCAAGTAAGTAATGAGGATGAGTTCTAAGAAGAGCGGGAGAAAAGAGAAGCCTTCTGAATACCCCAAGAAGAAGACGGGACAACTTGATCGGCCGCATCATGAGACATGATGGCCTGATGAAGGCAATCGTCGAGGGACAAGTGGAAGGGAAGAATGGCATAGGAAGGCCTCGTGCAAGATACGTGGAACAAGTGATAAAGGATGTGAAGGAGAAGAATTACGTAAATATGAAGAGATTATCCGATAGAAGAACTCAGTGGATAGCTGCGTCAAACCAATCTGAGGTTTGATGAATTATGATGATATGAAAACGCCAGAGTGACAGTAGGTATAAATATGATATAAATAAAACATTACTGTTATGCATTAAATATCCCTGTACTCTAGGTACATTAATCTCTACTCACTACTATGTTTGGCCTGGAATGGCTCTTATGATAGAAGATCACACCTTAAATTTGCTTGTTCTTAAATCTACACACTCCACCTGCCTATTTATTTTATGCTCCTTAGATCTCATTTATTATGAAATTTTCCCTCCGAAGGAAATTTTTATAGCACCTATTTTGAAGCATATTCCGAAAGATATGACAGAGAACTAACGACCACTCTCCATCGACCTAGATATTTCTAATGTCATTGAGCTCGTTCTCCAAGCCTATATTCTTCACTTCTATTTATAGGTATTACTAATATTACTCTATATTACTATTCACTCAATTTGAATGATCACCTAAGTGATGTAAATAACAGCTGTTGATCATCTCAGGCATATAACTACTACCACTACATGAGCCTGTTGGTGCGTTAAGATTTAACTAACATTAGGTTAAGCTTTAACTTTACCTGTGTCGTTTTGCACCGACGCAGGCTTCTTTATATATATGCACTGAAAGTTTCTCAAATCTAATGTAAACTTGGAGCTCACTACATTTCACTTCCTACCTCTAAGGCTATTGCGTTGCCTTTCATGATCCTTAATTTTTTGAGGGAAGAATCAAATTTTAAATGTAACCGTTCAGCAGCGCGTAGTTTAGGTCAAACTTTGTTTTTAAGACGTTTTCAACGTGAATCACGGATATTTTTTTAAATATTATAATCCCATCTACACATATGTAGCTCAAATTCAAAGTTACATAAGATTTCATCTGCAATTGAACATACGCTCTGATAGAAATTGCCAACCGCACCACTTTAGTAAGCGTAAAACATTGAACTCTATTATGACCTTTCAAAATCTCGTCATTCTGCTCTTCCCACTATATATTCTTATGACCAAACCAGTCTCTACGGATCCTTTAGTATCAATTTATCTTTCGAAAATGTATGCGACCCGACATCCTCAAACTACTGTTTTCTTGCTCCTCCGCTGCATAATAGTGGCGTATTTTATCTGATAAGGGAAAAGTAGCATTTCTCTCGTACTTTCTCGCCGCATTTGGTTTATGAGGTCTGTTATTTCCCGTCAATACGTATATCATATTCGGATGTTTGCTTTCAAATGAGCGAGCTGTTTATTAAATTTATTTACGCCGACGCCGCATCGTGCAAAAACAAAGTGACAAGGATTAATATGGCCCCGTTTCCGTAACTTAAACGAGGTATATAAGGTAAAAACGGTGGATTAATCGCTTTGAAACGTGCTTGCGCCGGGAACGAAGTCAGCCAGCTCTCTTTTCATTGGGATCATTAGCGAGGAAGCCATTCTGGTGACTGTCGGGTGGTGTCGTTCGCTGGGGTCATTAGAAGGGAGGAATTAAGGGTGGGGGGCAGGGGAGAGAGGCGTCCGAGGAGCAGTGCCGGCCGCGAAGCGTGAAGGCCGTTTCACGCCAAGAGAGGTGAGGGATACATTTACCGGCGGTCTCTGAGGTTAAACGAAGAGATCCAATCACACTAGTGGTTTCCAGCTTCAAATTGATCGCTGCGCCCTAAGCTTGGCATTATTCTCTTTACGTATGAATATTCAATTCATCATTATCCGTACGCATCAATCAATCCATTATTCTTTTGACGTAGCTCATCCCTCGATTATCCTATCAGCTTACCTTTAAATTTCGACTTAGTTCCTTTTTTATACATTAGCCACGACTTCCTCCATATACCTCATTCTACCACCACGTCTACTTTTACACATCTTGTCGTAGTAGGCTTGGGCAGTGGCTCACCCACAGGGGTGGGGCAAAGTGGTCATGCCTCCCCCCATTAGCACTCTACGAAACCCAAATTAATCTTTAATTGTCAAGTCGCAGTCACATGGTAGAGGCAATTGGAAAAATAGGAAGACCAGGAATAATAACCAGAAAAATAGGAATAGACCAAAGATAAAAGAAAGGCTCTTTCATCTGCGCAGTGGCACATAACTATCTTAGCACAGGCCTAAATATTTATGACTCTTTTTGGTGGTAAATCTTATATGACTACTTATAGGATGTGAAATAATAACGAATATGGTCCACTATAACATTCAAAATATACTGATAAAAAAAAACATTTTGGTTACACTGTGCAAAAATCGGGCATGTGGCGCCACAAAACATTTCTGGGTGCGCCACTGGCCTTGGATATAATATGATTCAACGGCTTATGTCACTACGCACTGTTTAGCCTAAGATAATAGTACTACGGCGAACACAACATCCATGCCCTAGGTGGGATTCGAACCTGTAACCCTTTAGTTGCATGACCAGCGCGTTACCTTCTGCGGCCAACTTTCCCATTTTTTCCTTTCACTTTTTCCTCGAAATCTGGCCTTACCATGTCTCAGGGTACGTACGAGTTGGGGTCCAGTTTTTTTAAATTTCTTCTCGGATATTACTTTTCTTTCGCTCTTTTCATTACTTCGTTTGCCACTCGGTCTAACCATTTCAGCTTCATCATTTTTCTGTATTGCCGCGTGGCACCGTTATGAAATAAATTGCTTAATCTTACCTTTACTGTCTTTTTCGCTGTCCATACCTCACTAGTATTTGTTTACTTGGTTGGTAAATGTAATTTCATACGTTTACTTTAGGGTCTATATCATTACTGTTTGTTTGAAATCCTGAAAGTTTCATAATTCCACAGAAAAGTTTTTCACCGCCGTATTCTTCGTTGGTGTAGAATTACACTTGAGTGTTGCATGGTGTTGTAGCTACAGTATTTTTACCGTCTAACCTAAGCTCTTAACGCTAAGGCAAAGACTCAGTATCAAGGGCCAGTAAGAAATTTGAATCCGTGACCTTTGGTTTGCCAAGCCCACGCGTCACGTATTTCATTACCGCGACTAGCGGACCTTCGTAGAACTTTGCCTTGTGCTCTGATGGTTACAGTTTACAGGAAGCTAATACACATCTGCCTCTTTCCTGTGAAGTTCGTTGAGGAGGCCGGCTGTTCCTTTGATTCCAATCAGGGCTTGTGATTTCAATTTACCTTACCGTAGTGCCAGTTATTGCGTGCTCCTCATATACTTTTGCAATCAATTAACTCAGTGCAGGATTTTAAAGCGTACCATTAGAAGCAGTTTCATATCAAATGCTTCCAATTTGATCAATGAATATGACATCAATGGTGATACAAAATATTTTGGCTTTTCACGTAATTTATTCAGTACCTCCATATCTTTTTTTAGAGTGTCTCTTGCACACTTTTCTTTCAAACCGTTAACATGGCCACCACATTACTGAGCATGTGCTGAAAGTCGATTCGGCTGCTGAGGGTAAAGCTCACCAAGGAAGTTCCATGCTTAACGGCGTGAGAAATTAACGGAACAGAGTAGCAAGTGTTTGGAACAAGCAAGAGTATTGGTGGGTGAAGCACCCTAACCTGCGGGCCCGTGGCTTCCCAGAAAGGAAAAGTGCCAAAGAAACACATAGTTGTGCTACATTTGGACGCATCCTAAGGCCTTTCCTACATCCAATACCTCTTGTCATGCCTCAGCAGCCAACTACTTTGGCTACCATGCCGCCTTAACTTATAAAGGTTCCCTAATTTTGAGTTACAGTGAAGACTGATAGACAGAAACTGATATTTTGATTAAAATTGGAGTTTCAAAAGAGGTAAGAAAGAGAAGTCTGATAAAAGTTTTAAAAAGAGGAATAAAACTAATCGGCCAACTCATAAGATATGGTTGCCACATGAAAACAGTCTTCAATCAGAAATTGATAAGAATAATGACAGATGATTTCCTTGTATGAGATATTTGATCTAGTTTATTGAAATATTTTGATGAAAACTCGAATGAAACAAGAAGGGAAGGCTCTTGGGAACGATTAGGCCCCACCTACTCCGCACGTGGGGTATATTGCGTTTTGTACGGCCCCTTATGGAGACCGCATGTGCATTCAAATCAAAATAACAATGAAACCGTACCCCAATTCCATTGCAGCGCCTTCAATCTATCTTCCTAAGGTTTAATCACGTGTTAATGCATTTGATTCCCCCAATGGTTAATTTATTTATTAAAACTGCTTTGAAATTAAGTTATTTAACCTGTATATTTGGCGCCTGTGTTCGTATTTGCACACTTTTCTGTTTCTTAGACGAGCTCTAAAAATATTCATATCATTACTAAAATTTGTACTATGCGAAAAACAGCTTCATCCGTAAGAGTATCGTGAGTAGAGTACCCGTATGTATGTACCTACGAAGATGGACGCCGGCTTCTAAAATCAGCTGCGATGCTCCGTCCAGTAGATTCTTACCTATGCTTGGTGTCAGCACCACATAAATTTTGATGGCAATTCGTGATAATTCTCGTCTGTTTCATATGTTCTACTGGCTCTGACTGAATATGACACGCATCTATGGCTGCTACTCGTCATCGTCCGATTGATTCAAGTGTCGTAGTTCGAGCACGGATCGGACATCACGCAGAATGCACGCAGCCCAAGCTCAGGAATCCCACAGTCTTGGCGTCCAAACTGAAGTTCCAATTGCGCAGATTGGAAAGAGGAGACGGATGAACGGGTTGGAGGGGGGGGGGAGGGTCATGTCACGGCCTTCCGCTGCGCTCATCAGGAGGAGTGCCCACCGCGGTCGTCCCCGCGTGGCCGGGGCCATCCCTGGGGATGGACAAAGGGTGCCGGAATGCGGTAGGCGCGTCACGTGCGGCGCGGGAGGTAGGGGGAGCGGGAAGGCGGATAGGGGTGAAGGGGGAGAAAATTGCTTTATGACGCACGAGGGGAGGGGTCGGGGGCCACAAAAACGAACCCACCCCGGCCCTTTCCGCACGGGCGGATCCCGGGGGTTGTTGGATGCGGGGGGGGGAGGGGGGCGGGCGGGTGGGGCGTTTCGCGGCCGTCCCCCTCCCCCCGCCCTATCCCCCAACCACCGCTTTGAAAAGTTACGCGACCCCGGCGTGCCCTCACCACTGTCTTCTTGCTTTGCCAACTTCTTGAAAGGGGGCGCGCCCGGCCCTCCGTGCGTGCCTGGAGGTCCCTCGGAGCGGCCCGGCCACGCCTCCTTCCCGACGCGGCACACATGTGTCAAAGGAGTCGTCTCTAATGCCCACTCTCCGACGCCCTCGTACGTACCGACGTAATGACCCGTTCACACTTCTAACGTGCGGGCCATTCGCACATTGCTAACGTAAGCGGAGAACACCGTTGGGGACGTGCAACCCTACTACCGTGGTGTAGTCTGTGCGACATTAGTTAGTAGTGACGCCATCAAAATTGATGACGGCACATCGGTTTTTCGTCAGTGAGAGAAGCTAAATATCACCCACGTTGCCAAGCTTATATTCCAACTTACAAGGTACAGAACAATTTACTGTCGCTATATACTGTCACCCTGCAGGAACTTCAAGACGTTTGACTGAGAATTCTGCTCCATGGAAGTGCAATGAATTATTAACAATTTACAGCACAAGATTTTTAATGGTAACGTAATACATTAATTTCATTGTCCCATATGTTGAAGGAATCCGTACCATGTACTCAACTACGCGGTTTTATTACCACAACCTCAACCCTCTCCCTAACTCTTCTCTCTAGCTATGTTAATAAACCCGCTGTCTTCCTTTATAAGTGATTACGCAACTGAAGACGTGACTGGAAGTTTATTGAGAAAAGGAATTTGCAGATCATAGCCCCTAACCCATGAGACTCCATATTACAAGTGTATTGGAATTGAAAATCTGGATTTAAGAAGTTGGCACTGGAAAAAGTACACATAACCCTGGGTTTAAACTTTGATCCCTCTTAACCTGAAAGTTCACCTATGATTCAAATACTCTAAAATAATTGTGTTAAACCAAAACGAAAATCTTGATTCACTTTATGCACCCTTTTCTTTATCTTGCATCAGTCTCTGTATCTTTTTATGATTCCCTCACACACCAAGCTGATTCTAAGTTTTAAATTAATGCTCAGAATTCCTACGCTGAACCATCTTCATCGCTTCTACTTAGTAACAATGTAGTTCTTCCCCATAAAATTACGTTCACGTTAAAATTACGTTACATTCATTTTATTAGTCACAAGCTGTACCCGGCCACGCGTTGCTGTGGCTCAGTCTGGTTAAATGGAAATCGCACGTTTATAGTATGTTTAATTTTACAATTCTTATGGGTTTACAATATTTTTTGTTGTTATATTGTCTGGCAGAAATAGAAATTGTTTGGTTTGCCGACTCTAGAACATGCAACATACACGTGAAGCACGCAACAACATACTCGTACATGTGAGAAGCAATCCGTGTCTAGATCTAAACCGCATAGTTCTAAAGATTGGCCCTGAGCTTTGTTGATGGTGAAAGCAAATACGAATCAATTTGGGAATGCAATCACTTACATTGAAATGGCATATCTGTTGGAACCATAGGAATGCGAGGAATGAGGACATCTTCGCCTTTGAAAGTTGGCATCCCTGCATATCGAGTAAATTCATATTTCCGTTCGATAACCAATTCCTCATCTGCTTCCACAACAGTGTCGACGGTCTTGTACATATGTGCCTGCGTCGCTTTGAGTGGAAGACTGAATAATATTGTTAAGTTCGTAGAAGTCATTGTTCTTGGCCGTAAGAATAGATCGTTCATTCATCCAATCGTGATCCTTATAATTGATTTGAATATTGGAAAATACTTTTTCAACCATTTCTTCTTTTGACGTTACTATACTAAATTGCATAAGTTATGAGGCAATGAAATTTTTCCTGAGGTCAGATCAACCGGTACCTTTCCGTTCCCAATTTTCAGCAATTTATGTGAGTATATCTCAGCTGATCGATTGTTTACTCCAGCTCTACGCTTGGAAATAGAAAAATTTTAATTTTTACAACACTAACCACTCGAATTAGACTGCGGAAGAGATAAAGTCGACGTTAATACTCGATTCATTGCTCGTAAATACTAAACTTGACCGAAAACATAGAGGAAAGGAAAGTACACGTCCTACTAGAGGTCAGCTCACATGTATCAATTTTTTTATGAATTTCGCCGTCACAGACACTGCCAAGGTTACATTCATGTATGTGCCTTAGAATAACTCATCGAGCGATAATACACACGTGACTACCAGTCTTGCATGACTTTTTTCCTCTTCATTTTCTGAAATTGAATATTTTAGTTAGGTTTATTCACTTCGATGCCCAAGACCGGTCAGTTTCTCAATTCATGCTGGAAACGTTTAAATAAGTATAAGAATGACGACGCCTTGGATTCCTCACAAAGAATTCTGGAGAAACTAGCTGAATATAACTTAACTTCCAAAACAGCATGCAGATTGGAATTGTTAATTATTGAATAACTGTGATAATACTCCGCAAAATGGCAGTCAATTGTTCGCCAAAGTGTGAGAGAGAGAACGAAAGAGAGAGTATCCAAAAAGGCTGGCAGCACATCGACATGGTGTCACTGCCAAGATATAATGCACGGACTACTATAATTGTTAGTCACTAACAATGCTATATTTCTATCGCAAGTGGGCAGGGAAAAAAAGGATCACGATTGTCGACTGGGACAATATGGAGGGTGTTGACGGGCGTAGTAGTACGGAGCATCGATAATTATGCGTAAGTACCGCTTCAAACCGTTGGGGTTATTTCAAGCTCGTCACTTTTTTCAGTAAATTTCCCGGATATGACAGTTAACTACCAGTAATGACCCATTTCCACTGCAGAGTACTTACCCAGCCACAGTTAGTAACGTCCTCACTACTACTTGTGAGCCATCTTAACGTAATACTTCACTCCCTAGGTGGTTCACTAAACTGGCCAAAATCTCTTTTATAGGTACTGGAGAAAAAAGAGTTTTGGAATACATTTTTCGTGTCACACAATTTTTAATTTCTTTCTAATTAATTTTTAAGGTCTTGGATTAAAGCAGAACTTCGGTACACGCATTTTTTCTAATGTATTGGACATAAATTGATGGTCCTTTCCAATTATTAACCCACCAGCGCCCTATACGCGTAAATTTTTTGTATCAACCGACTACCGTTAATAATATTTTCTCAAACTCTCCTCCTACGCGTTACCACGGTAGGTTGACAGTGTTTCAAACTAAAAGTTACGATGGCCCGCTCACGACTTTCCACGACGATTTCTGTTTACGTTTCTACGCACAATGGTCCGAGCGACAGTGATAAGGGAAAGAGCGCAATATTCCTTGAGATGCTGAATACATGGCTTCCTCCGAACAGGACGCTACAAGAGAACCATCTCATTTCCGGCGACCCGCAGAAACCCAGGAAACTTAAACATGTGAACAAATTTCCATTTCAATCAGAACTTCTACCACAAGGAGGGTGATTTTCTAAGAGATTCAACTGAAGAACAACAAGTGTGAATAAACTTAATTTTCATGTTATGAACCTCGCCCACTGGCTTGGTCAAAATATCCATCACATTTCTTCTCCACTATCGTTAGATTGTTAGAGAATAAACTGAAATATGCATCATTTCACAAATAAATTGCAGCCAGATGACTAAAGTTACCACTAACTGAAACTGTTCTAGTAGCAATTTGTTGATTGACCACATAAAGCAAAATATGCCAGTTGCTGTAAAAACAGTTCAACTCAAGGTAAAAATACTCCATGAATGGGGTAGTTAGTTGCAAAAATAAATCCGTGAATGGCTCTTCATGGAAGCTTTCCCATGCTGTCAGATCGTCACCGTTAGAATTCCCTGAGGGAGAATCTTTGGTATGATGACGCTCGGGGAGGACATTGGTTCAGTCCCATCCCACAAACTCGGGTTCTCCCCAGAAGTCTCCTAGCTTATCTTAAGATGGTGAGTAATTTGACCAAAATGCATTGAACAAGGATGCTTGTCATGCTATCAATCTCAATTGAGAATTCACTTACTACACATTAGAAGTGAGCGACATTACATTGAGGTTCAGAGCTGAAACCAGTGATTTTTTTTAATTCGCGTTGACTGTTTATAGGAGCGATATTATATATCGCTCCTATTTCAATTTTTACTCCATAGTTGAAAGGCTTATAGTATGAAGTGTATCATATTCTACAGTGTAAATTTTCTCAGAGATCAAAAAACCTCCTGTAACCGTTGTCAACCCTATCTAAACAGTTGCACATACAAATCAAAGAAATATGTGTTTAAGAGGCAGATAATTAGCACAGCTGTAATCCGCCATATATTTAAAATTATTTGATTTAGCTGAAGACGTAATTCACGTACGGTTGATCTACGAGTGAGAATTCAGAATTTTATTTAGAGACTTTGATTTTCTTGCATAAAATACTTTTCGATATTGAAAAAGTGTTTCCCACTATGTGGAACTACAACACGAAGTAGATATCACAATACTGTGTTATCATAATTACCTGTCTGTTTTAAAAAGAGCCTCATTTCTTAGCCCCATGTTCAAAGTGAAAACTAGAAATCACCTCTCTTAAGAGGGTTATGTGCTAATGGAATGTCGCAGGTATCTATACTAAGAATCACGCCTTTTCCATTGCCATAAACTGCACTAAGAGCTATGTGATAGCATCTTCATTTGTCGATGAACGTGCTATTTTCGACAGGCACTGAGATCTCGCTAAAAGACAAGCCCAAATGACTATAAAAGTCTTCACAAGTGGTCACTCGAATTTGGCCTTTACGGATAAAAACAAACTTAGCCACAGTCAATAGATAAATAGATTGTTTCCGAGATCCTCTTTTGAAATTAGAAAATGAAAACCCTATCTCTTTGATGAGTCATCAGCTTTTATGCAAGAGAGACTAGATTGAAGATCTTAACACACACCACACAAAGGTTAGCTCCTTCCATCCTATCGTCTCGTAAGTAATTTTGGCTTAGGTGTTGCATGAAGTGCCGCTAATCAAAGTAGAATCTCGTGTTGATATGCATATTGATGAAAGTAATCAGTTTTTGCATCCTTCTCCTTAACAACTCACATTCTGGTAAGGATCAGATTTATATACACTTTTTCGTTTGAAGTTCATGATGCAACTCCATGAAAACGTCTTTGTGCGTATTCAAATGTAATCTTAGGCTACTGTTATCTGTTTATACTGAAATGTAATGTCCTTACTGTAGTACATGTGTACATCCTCAGATATTCATCCTTATATTCTAATGATCCGGTAGTCACTTTACATCTTTCAGACAATCAGAGCACTAGCATGTGGAATGGTAGCATTTAATTAATTTATTAAACGCAAGTAATATATTAAAACAAACTTTATATAGTTTTATCACTTGTGGCAAAAAGAAAATGTGTAAAATATTAATTATTTGTAATTTTTAGGATTACGTGGGATAGGTCTTTAAAGTCACGAATATCTTACGGTATCTAGTGTCATCTGAATGAAGGGTTCGATAGAGCTTCGCTTCATTGATATGAAAGAAATTTGGATTGATTTTGGGAAGATTTGGAAAAAAATTGACTCCGGATTTGATTTTAATTTCTTGGTATGAGAAAGAAAAATATACGGCCTTAGAATTTCTCCACGAATTGAACCAGGCACTGATGGATCAGGAGTAGTCCTGTCCAAACTAAATCTTATGGCGCGCGATTGCGTTGGTTTTGGATCCACCGAAATCTCATTATGTGCAAACGTTTGCTATATTATATCGTTGACCACAAATCCTTGTTTTGAGATCGTGTTGGGAATTTGTTTTATCGAAAAATATCCCCGAATTTAAGAGCTACTAATTTAGTTAGCTTAAAAATTGTAGCTGAGAAAGTGGCTGTAAATCTGGTGTATGAAATCAGATATTTATCCCGCAATGAAAGAGTTCGGGGGTAGAGTGCTAGCTAAAAATTGATAAATGACTAAACTAACAAAAATTATTTTGGATTAAATGAAGATGCCTTCATATTTTGTAACATTGTTTCAAACTTGAAGTGGTGGAAATACCCTTTCGCGACTATGCTCTATGTTAAACCTAGTGACTAGTGTAATAAAAATTCATGTGTCCTGAGGTTATTCTAGTTTAATTTGACATGGCCATTTTTAACAATTACAAAATGAAAGCAAAATTAATCTGCGACTATGAATACTGGTTTACTTATTCTGCAGATTTTTTCAGATATTAACATTTCAGCCTTCTTTCATGGCCTCCAAAACTTGGTATATAAAAATCTTACGTCTTATACAGAAAAAATCTAATGATATATTGAAAAGCCTTCTCCTTCCTCTGTTTTTTAAGCTGATATCTGTCACATACATTAAATTTACGACACATCTTAACTTTTTGAATTTCGTTCTCTAAGAGCAACTTCAAATTTTGTCATGCCTTGGGCTACTTGAAGACGTCAATTTTACTTCTTTTCAGCAAACCTGCTTGACCTCGGTAAACACATTCCGAAATTCTCCTATCATAACCTCAGCCATCGTTACTGCAAATGCCGTGGAGTAATTCTCTGACATTTTATGTGGGGTGAAGTTTTTCTTTTCCTTTCTCTTTCACTCTTCGCTCTTTATGCTGGCGTTCAATTCTGGTATTTTTCAAGACTCCCTTGCGGAAGTGTACTAGCGTTCAGCCGCGACTATTTACAGGGTTTTATTTGCCATAGTAGTGAAAGGCCGCTTTACACGATACAATTTTTTGTACACTGCCTTGTACAAACGCTTGTATAAACTGAACGAAATTGTTTGTTTGCCTGAATGGAATTGGAACAGGTTCTATTTTCCGTACAGCCATTCCGACATTCGCACAAGTGTTCACACACTTTTCCGCTTTACACGGTACAGTTACCTCATGCAAGCGTATGTACAAGAAATTGTACAAAAAATTGTATCGTGTAAAGCGGCCTGAAGAAACCTAGGACTGCTATCTATTCCATTCCTTTTCCTGAAACTTCAATATTTAAGTTCGTCTTGATGAACTTCGCCAACTTTTGCAACGCTAATTTTATTAATAGGGACTAAAGTTTCTTCGCAAGTGACGTATTCAAGGAGTCATCATCGGCTATCATCTCATGTGTATAGAAACGAGCTTTGGGAGAAGGGAGGCTGGGTACAGAATGAAGGCAAAATTTGAGATCGGAAATGAAGGCGGGAGCAGCAAATAAGAAAAGGAAAGGTGAATTAACAAACGTCTCGGGAAAAGATGAAAGAGAAGTTTGGGTGAGACAGGGGTTGGGAGAAACGGGTAGAAGATGAAACGTTGCGTAAAGGAAGTCTCAGGTCAAGAGGCATTTAGATCTTGAGGAGTTAGAAATTGGAGAGTAACACGTGCTCTCTACATAATGACTCTCATGAGATACTTACGAATTGGAGTTTTTCAACTAAATTCAGGTTATGCCCTTCATTCACATGGTGACACTTATTCAAAATAAATAAAATGGGTCGGTGTAGTGTCAAGAGTACTGGTTCCCATCCCGAGGGCCTGGGTTTGAACCCATATAGTGGTAGTTTATTTTTTACTGGCACATCGGTTCCTATTTGAGTTTTGGGGTAATTATAACTAGAAGTTGATACTCCGTCCAACGTGACGTTAAGCAGTGGGCACCGATTTCCGCCTTTCGTTGAGAATAGGCTGATGCAGACGCCGTACAGTGGGCTGAAATCGAAAAAAGCTAACCTAAAGTGGTTTTTAATGCCTGGACTTAGAATTTTCTCACGCAGATTCTCCATTGATTAATTTATTTGGTTTATCGTGCCATTTGTCCTAGGTATCACGCATTAACAATACACATAAGGCCAAATTTGATCTATTTTTGCAAAAATCGGCCTCCTTCAATTTTCCCCGAAAATCTATAAAATCAAGCTTATTCTGAACCTTGGAGCATAGCATTTTGGGGTGAGAAATAATGTCATGATTTAAAATGTTTTTAACCTTTAATTATGTGTGAGTAACATGAGTGTATTATAATATTTACCAAAGATATTTAACTAAATGGCGGATCCAATTTTCAGTTAAGTTTTTGTCTTCATGCAGGAAAACAGTTGAAAGCTACATAGAGCTACAAAAAGTTACATATATCACAAGATTCTACAAAGTGTCCTGAGTTAGTATATGTAGGTATAGGACTTTTGTGACCCTTGGCGACGCCGAAATTAAAGTCAATTTTTCGATCGTGCCGTCTACGCCGCTGCAGCCAGATGTCAGCCGGGAATAGAACGTTGAGGTTAGTATGCACGATTGTTAGTATCAGTTTGATTTTCTAGATTTTCAGGAAAAATTGAATGAGAGCGATTTTTGCAAAAAAATTATCAACTTTAGCCTCATGTATATTGATAATGCGGTATATCTAGAACAAATAGCATGTGAAACCAAGTGCACCATTCAATGAAGAATCATCTTGCGAAGTTTCAAAGTCCGGGGTGGAAAAAAACATAAACTTTTGCGCAACTTTTTCGATTTCAGCTCACTCTGCGCCGGGTTTCATTCCACCCTTCCTTTGTTTTTTAATTAACCTCCCTCTTCTGTTGTATCCTTCTATTGCTAATGGAGCGACTGATTTTAGTTCCTGTTGAATACAATAGAGGCTGGAATGGAAAGTGTACTGATGAAAAAGGAGCGGTGTATGATGAAGTAGCCAAGGGTAAGGAAATAAACGTGAGTGAAAGTAGAACTCAGGTCTTCAGTCGGTCAGTCTTCTGGAGGCACGCCTCGCGGGGGTGAAGGGAAGGCATGCAGTGGGCGTAACGTCCACCCCCTCCCCCCATTCCGACGCCCCTCTTCTCCAGACACCGCGGCTGCCGCTTTCCGAACGGCGTTGGTTTTTGCGTGCTGGCATCACCGCTCCTTTGTTCTCGTCCCCGGCTCGTAAATCACCGCCGCCTACACGAAGTGCTTGTGTCGAGTTGAACGCTTCGGACGAAGCAGAGCTTACACAATCGATCACCGCGTCGGGAGGCCGCAGGCTCCATCAGGATCGGCGCGCCGACTTTTCGTGGGCACTCCGGTTGGAGAGCCTCTCTAGCTGCAGTGTCCCGATCGCCCAAGATTAACTAACGTCAGGTAACACAGTTTAAATCATGGTTAACCAGCTCCCTGCGACGTTAATCCTATCAATTTCGTGACTTGCAAGACATTGCTAATGTGGGTCTGCAGGGGATGATACATAACTACGCTACCAATCTTTCAAGCAGTTGAAAAATGCTAATTTCTCCTGAGTACTTGTTACTCTCCCCAAGGGACCAGGTTCAAAACCTGGCAGAAACTTCATTGGAATTCTTTCATTGAAGGATTATGGAGGGAACTTCATGACTTTGACAGTACTTTGTCTCTCGGCTTGGATGTAAAAATGTGAGACCTTGGTACCTTGTTAAGAGCAGATTTATATCGACGCTTATCCATCATTCTTTTAGTCTTATTTTGCAACTTTCTTCCCATTTTCAGAGTAGATGTGAGACAAGTTAGAACAAATACTGAATCTATGTTTAAGACGGTTTTTCTCTCTCCCTCTCATGGAAGTTCAACTCCTCCTAAACCCAAAGACCGAGTTATGCATCCGAGTGTATAAACCCAGATACCGAGTAACTCCCATATAATTTGTCTCCCTTCTTAGCTCCCAGTCTTAGCTGTTGATTTATGCGAATTAAATCAATGTCTCCGGGTCCATTTATATCTAGAAGAGAAGGCAATCGTAAATTCACAGCTCTTTAAATGCTCAATTCGGGAGATATTATGGACAGTTAAGGTCATTTGAGGCATCATGGTAGGCGGGTCATATCATGAAGGCAGGAATACGTCAGGGAATGGAGGGAGGGTGAAGCGAAACATGGCATCAATTCAACACTAAACAAAAGGCACCAAAGAATTCACGGAATTACTTCCTATCATAATTATTGAGTGTCAAATTTTAAGTATTCTCTGTGCGGCAAAGAAGTGGGGAGAAAAATGCCAACCAATATTGGAACCTGAATCAGGCTCCTAGTAGTAGGAACTCGGTAGAATTCAGTTAGTTACCATATTAAACCTCTCTTTAGTTCTTCCTAACTACCCTTTTGCGGGGAAAGAAGAGATAATGTAGCAGTGGAAGGGAACGCGCCAGCGCAGCTTCCTTCGGTCATCAACCTGGATTAAGCGATGGCCTCGGAGGAATTATTTTCCTCCGCATCAAATGTAGGGAAAGATAAGAGAAGTAACGATGAAAAATATAACAGTAATGAAGAAGAATGGAGCACGAGCAGGAAGGAATGATAACCAAGGATATCAAATTAATTTGGATTATGGCGAAAAGAAGAATAAAAGGACCAAATAAGAATTCCGGAGAGCCTGCCGGAATACACTAAGATTACAGGAGTCGACGGAGAGCATAACAAAACTGATTCTCACTCAAGGAAAGAGAGAAGACTATCGAGTTTTGCCGGAGAAAACGTTAGTAAATATAACGCTGAGGAACAAACCCCAGGAGGGCTGTATATACATAATTTCTGAAGATGAAGGGATATGAAAACAAAGTTCACCTAATGAATCAGAAAAACTTTGTTCAATCTCTGCTACCTTACCTTTTGTTTCATATCTGCTACACCAAGCAATAGTTTCAACTTCTGCTTCCTTTGTCAAGCTCTCATAAACTCAGCGCCTCAGGCCTTACAAGTTTGATTAAATAAGTTTACTTCGATGTACGTCAGGCCACTATGCTTACTTAATTATTAGCTTACACTAGTAAGTCATTGACACTATAGATTTGGGTTCCATTTCGTTTTGTTTTCCAAAATTATATTACAAGTACCTATATTTTGAAATCGATTTCTAGCTATTCGTATTGGCAGGAAAAGTTGTTATTGTCATAATCTAAATAAAGTGTCTCAAGATGTCTTTCTGTGTTGAATACCACATATATTTTAATTTACCTAAGGCTTCAGGTGATATATGGATCGTCATCGGATTGTTAGGATAAAAAAATGGGAGGTAGAAAGTGATGAGGGATTGAAGAGGAACATTGTGTAAAATATATGGATCGAGAATGAATTGATTGCCCGTTGAGACCTACCCCCATCGGTAAAATTTTAATGGTATTCCATGGATGAATATCCTGGCAACTCTTTCCTAAATTACTGAGTGAAAAACAGCACGAATGCAAAAACAGATCATGAATATTCTTTGATATAATTCTATTCTTGTATTAATTTGTATGAAATTGCTTCCACTTAAGGTCCTTACCACTTTTTTTCGAGTTAGAAGCCTAATAGACTTGTCCTCTGGGCATATAGAAACTTGGTATTTGACCTCACACCGGCAGCAACAAATATAGTACCTATCTTGAATAGGCAATGAATACGTAGTGATTTAGTGAAGGAATATTCCTGGTGCGATTGAATTCAGGAGAGTGACAAAAGGGGGCCGAGGGGTGTGATAGGATCGCCGAGAAGGTCGCTCTCGTTTGAGCCAGCCTTAATCAAGAAGAGTAGGCTTCCTTCATCCTTCTCTGAGAGTGGTCAGTGGCCATCTCGTCAGTGGGCGAAAGCCTCAGATGAATCGCAAGGGGGATAAGAGACGGAAAGCTTGAGGAATCCAAGAGTTCTCTGAGAAAGGGCCCGAGGTGTTGAAAGGTTGTATCTCAACTCACTCAGCTTCCAAACTTCTCCTGTGAAAGTGAGCTAGAGGAGTGGAACGGGAGGGGCCAATGGAATGGTGTAGACTTTCGATGCCAATTGCTAACGGAACATCCTTCTCCCTAGCGACTGACTTGCAAATCGCCGAATTTATCGAGTTAGAATGAAAACGTTTCCATGCTTTGTAAGGTGAACTCTTATTTTTTCACGAAGTGGGTGAATAGTTCCTGTCAGTCTCAATGTCGCATCACTTTGTGCTTGTAAACACGCTACAAGGGTTCTGGAACATTTCATATTTAGTGGAATATTGGAAATTTTTATGCCAAATTTATTTTTAAAATTTACTGGATATCACCGTAATATTGTTAAGTTTAGAAATGATTATCATCGTAAAAATTTTTCAACTAGTGGTTTTTAAAAATAAAAATATGCCTAACGTAAATATTTGGAAAAATGTCATTAGTAAATTTGTTATGCTGATGGAGTTTTTGTGATTGATAAATCTATGCCCACGTTGGTCAGGCATAAAAGTAAGAATCTTCTCTTCCAAATCCTTTGATATTCGCTCTACATATCTCATACGAGGTCTTCCGTTGCCATTCTTCCCGTTCACTTTTTCTTCGGCAATTTTCTTCATCGGATACCACGGCTAAGGACGATTAAACTATCCCATCTTCTCTCCTAAGTTTTCATCAGAACTCTATTTTATTTTTCTCTTCTCAGGACTTCTTCGTTTATTCTATTTTATCGTTATTATCTTTATATAACACCATACTTCAAATGCTTCCAGTGTTGACTTTTCGACGGTTGTTACTGTTCAAGTTTCACGCCCATAAAAGAATGTTGTACGAATATAGGTTCTATTGAAGAGTTTTCTTGCACCCCAACTTCTGTTTCCGGCTATAAGAATATTTATTCCGGTAGATTATAGGTAAATATAGGCATTTTGTGTGTGTTGATATGTACTTAATATCCAGCATCCAAATCTGGAATATGAAAATGATGATGTTGAAATTTTATTATGTAAAAACATTCAATTGAAAGCAATATATACACGTATTGCGTAACTCTACGTAAAGGTAGAACGTGCTCAAGAGACAGCTCGGATGGTGTGCTGTTTAACAGATCCCGAAATATAAGATCGTTTTCTCAATGACACCAAAGTGAAATTCTCTTTCCACATTTTTTTATTTCAATGTCCTCGCCAGGATACCGGGAGTAGAAGAGATTTTTCATTAAAATATCTGTCCCAACTTGATTTTTGTATGAAGAGCAGTTTCGAGTTTAATACTCCATCCGTTGAATGGGACGTAATACCATGGACCCTTTGTCGCCTTTATTTTACAGCAGCCTAATGACAACATAATATTTGTTTCCACTCTTTTTCCACTTCCTAAAAAATGCCTTCACTAAACAAATTACCTACCTTACTTAAATGGCGCGAATTGCTTTAGCCGTCGATCGCCTTCAACTGATAATGGCTGATATCTCCGGATGTTAGTATTTTAAAACTAAGTTCCATGCCATGTAAATCAATTTAGAATAAAAAAAAATTCAACTCCATTAACTACATCTTCTAGAATCTAAACACGACCGATTTCACATTTTCGGCTAATATATTCAATCTAGTATTGATCCTACTTCACTGGAATAGTTTAACCATCAAGAGCTAGCAATTATTAAAAAAAAGTTATGATGAGGTGAATCCAGATATAAAAATGTATTGGTAGAAACGTATTCATTGAAGCATTCCATGATTGAATTATACCCTTATTATCCAAATAAAATCAACTATTTGGAACAAATTGTGATGAATTAAATCTTTTTTGCGGACTTTGGGCATGATAATAACCAAATTAAATTACGTTTTCCACAAGAATAAGCACATGATAAACAGTTAGGGAAACAAACATTGGAAAGCAATGTTTTGATGTGAAATTTCATTTGTTTTCTACAGTAGAATATTGAATTCATTTATTTTCACAAACACAAATTCAAAGTTCACGTACTAGCCTTGAAAACTTCAACAGCGTTACCCACTGAAAATGGACAATAGCAGATATTCCACAGGGAAAAAATCATTTGCCTAGACCGGGGCTCGAAGCCGGACCTACTAATTTCCGGCTTGCTGCTCTACCAGTTGAGCTACCAAGACGTCCTCTTTCTCTGTGGAAATTATAGAGGCTTTTCCTCGGAGAATACAGAGAATTTCCTGGGTACTCATGTATATTCCACAGAGAGATAGTTTCGACAGAGGAAGACCACGTTTTGGTAGCTCTTTTTTGACTTTTTTCTCTGTGGAATATCTGCTATTGTTCACAAAAACCGCTAAATAGGCCAAATTAATGAAGTTCGAAACAAAAGTTCATCAACAAAAAGCAAAATATTAAAAATATGGTAGTATTTTGGCATTTAGGAGATATTTTGGTGCCGTTTTCTTTAGCCCAGTTGAAGCACATTTGTAGCAATGATATGCAGGGGGTGGCGTCCTCCATGTTTGTTCTATTTTAGTGTTATTTTGAGTCGTCACATTGAAATATTTTTACTCTCATTTCTGTTTCAAAATTTGACATGAGCCTCAAAGCTGAAAAATAGCGTAGCAGTAATTTTTGCTTACCTTTCGAATGTCTAGCCCTTAAATTTGCCAGATAAGCAAGCTCTGACTCCAGAGAGTTTTAAAAGTAACAAGGCATACCTATCTATAATTATTTCATTTAATATGTACTTATGTACTTGAGATTTTTTGTACACTTTTAATTTTAGGTTTTGATGGTGTGTCACTACTCTCTTTTGAATTAAATATATACGATTGGGAAATAATTTTAAGTGAAATTCTACAGTGTTCATACAGTATATTTTTCCCAAAGTAAGAAGGTAGAACCCCCCCTCCTCCTTAGGTAAAAATGGATATGAATATATCATTTACACATATGAGTTGACCAAGGATCAAATTAATGCCTTCTCTTTCCTTTCATTGCAGGTAATTACTAACAGCTGACCCTCGCGAAGAGGCACCGTCAAGAGAAGAGAAACGGTTGCCACACGTAGTCCCTGCCGTGCCATCTCACGGCCCAGACGTCAGTTGTGAAGCCGTAAGCCGTCCGCAACCACGTAAATAATTAAATGCCACCTTTCTCCTTCCTTTTCAAATTCACTCCCGTCGCACGGGCGTTTTAAATCTGTAACCACGACTTCCAGCCGTCTAAGCATCGGAGGCATTCAATACGTCTCCAAGAACCCATTCATATTTCTATCAATGCGCTTTCAAAATACGCTCTCTCGTTTTTGGTATTAATAATGGGAACTCGTGGTATTTCTTAAATATTCATTCACATAGGCCATCCATTTATTAGGCAACGCTGATTTTTCACTCCTCATCCTTTCTTCTCTTCATCCAAATGCTTCGTTATATTATCTTATACCCCCCCATCCAAATTACGTTACGTAACCAACGAACCGTATCCTATTAGTGAAAAATAAAGCACAGATTCATTCTAAATTCTTATTTATATCCCAAATATATTATATATTCACTATTTATTGAATTTATCATAGTTATTCTTTGTTCAAAAAATTATTTTTATATTGTATATAACGTAATGCTAGCCCACCCTCCCCGTTGGTAGTAGACAGTAAATGTTGGCCCGGCCCCATCCATCGTTTGGCGTAACGTAATTTATGAATCGCGCCGTATATATTTGAACTATATGAACAGTCAACAAACCTCATATTGGTTTGACGCATCTCTCCTTTCAATCCTCCTATCATCTAGCCTCTTCATATTTACACAAGGCTTCTCTTTTACATTCTTCATTGGATATTTGTGTACCCGAATGAAAACATAGGTACCAAGTGAATACATGAGTACCTAGATAAGTACCTTAATATAAATATGTAGATTGCATCTTGAACGTCTCGGTGAATACTCAAATACCAGACGGATTGTCTATAAATAAAACATACCAGGAGATCTAGGGCGAGTAACCGGGTATCTCCATTGAGCCTTTGAGTTTAACTCGTTCCTTCAGGATTCCGAATACTCAGGGCACTGAGTGTTGTGGTCACTTTATTTAGTTTGTGCTTACAAGCAGTTGAATAGCAAAGCAAGAAGTTGAAGAGCAAAAACAAACGTGTTTGTCCAGACATTCTACTTTTTAAAAGTTACTTGTATATAAATAATTGAATACTCGTCTTAGTATTCAATCGGGTACTCATTCATGTAATCAAATACCTACGAACGAATGCAAATGGAAAACTGCTACCAAAAATTACACATGTTTCTTGCGAAAATTTATGTGAAAGAAAAGAAAACTAATTGTGTCTGAATCCACACTACACATATTTGAATCTAGTCGACCATACTTCCGATGAAGGCGAGAACAAGATTTTTGAAAGCTATACATTCTTTTGTTTGAAGGAATTTGAGTTCGTGTGTCACCCTTATTATGTTAGCACAAATGGGAATATTTATAATTTGAGGAATTACACCAACGTGAATTGTGTGGAAATCATGTGTGAACCACGAAAATTCCCTTATAGTTCTTACCGGTTCTCTCTTTTATACTCATCGTACGAGGACCCGCAATCACGGTATGCGCTACACTGTAAAAAGTTGATCTGATTTTCAGTGCAATCTGAATTTAAGCGCTGTCTGGTTGTAAGGCAGGAACACGGATTCAAGGTGTAGAAGAGGCAGGAACATGGACGGTTGGTGCAGGAGCAGTTAAGCAGGAAGCAGAGGGAGCAGGATTCTGGATGGTCTGATTTTCAGTCGTTCACCTGCCTTATTTTTAGACAAGATAATACTGCTGAAATTCAACATGCCCTGTCTTAAAATTGTTGCATCTGAAATTCAGATCGCTTTTGTACCTTAAAATCAGATCTACTTTTTACAGTGTAGAAGAGTGAAAATGTTACGTTGGTTCTTCGATTATATCTTTCATATTCGATTCATATCGTTACCTCAAGTCACCAAAGCCATTATGTCTCTAGAGGACAATTATTGTGAGGCATGTCCACCTATAGGAGTTCTTTTATTGTCCACAATTAATAGACAGTGCGAAAAAAATAAAAATCATCCGCGATCACGGCTCAGGTGACTTTACGTCAACCACGACCCCATTCCCTCGGCAATTGAACGCAAAGGAAAAGGACTTGCCTCTGCTCTCCCATCGCAATGGAATTTGTACAGAGCACTTTTTCAAATGTGCCTGAGCGGTCTCGACCCGCTGGGACCGTGTCCGGAGGGTCGGGGGGGGGGGGGCCTGTTGTGTGAAAAACAGCATCGCTGTTAGATGTGCGAGGGAGAGGAATGAAGGGGGATTCCGGGACACAAGAGTCGGTGAAAAATCGATCGCATTGTTTCTGGTTGTATGCCGTATGTCGGTCAGCCTGCACCGACGCGACCCAACAGGTGCTTACGACATGAATGCGAGGCATCCCTTTCCCGGGAGAAGAATGGAAAGATTGAAATGACGAGAGGGTTGTTGCACGCGCGTTGTAATCGACTGACAGTTCAATCGCCATATCAATTGTCCCTGGCTTTTTTTTTAATTCATGTCTCTGCCATTCCTCTGTCGTAATACACACACTATCTCCATATTGTTCTTTTCCACGTTTTCGGGAGATTAATGCAATTCAGTACTTCCGTTTTTCTGGGATTCTGATCGTATTGGGCGCTCTTCTATATAATGATATATTCTTACGAAAATCCTTTCAGCTCTGTCAACATCTCAGGTTCTTACCTTACACCTATCAATTTACCTTTATCCCGATGATCTCACATACCAAGCTTTCGTAGTCTTAAGTCCTACGCCTGTCATTACAAACGTTTCGGATTCAAAACCAGGTCAGGTAAGTGCATGTTTCATAGACGTTTGAGAATAGCTGAGTTAATGGTAAGAGAGAACTTCACTGTCCTAAATTAGCTCATTTTTATATCCATTCTGGCGTCTTATAAGGTTCCTTTTCTTCATCATCCATTGTCATTTCAATTCAAATGAGTGCCTACCCACTGCTTACTTGAATTATTTTGAAAACCAAGGATACAGCAATTGGGGCTCAACCATTTAATCGTCTTAATCGAAGATCGGTGTATCATCAAGATTGAATAACGTGCCATAAATGGACTATTCCCAAATCTAAATGTGATTTTATTTTCTTTTCCAAAATACTGCATTTGCGTACTTCCCTGCACGGGCAAAGGTTTACGGTAAATAATTGGTGTAGTACAATTTTCCGACGTATTTATCGGCCTTGGTTAGAAACAACCCTCTGGTCAGATAAAATATTATCTTCCCCAGACACCAAAATTGTCCACGCCAGTTGAACTCCGCAAAAGTGAGCAAGTTAGAACCTCCCGAGAAATATATGTATTCAAGGCACCCTAAATACTTCACTTTTACCTACCTCCCATCTGCAATGAATAGTGTCCTCCCTATCCCGGCCCCTTGAAACTCTCAGTAATGCAATCGTTCTTATCGTTGAGAATTATTACGCAAACCCAAATTTAATTACAAACGGTCTAGATAGATCATTTCCCCTTGGCAATACATGACTCACTTGCAACGTCCAAAATACCTTCAACCCAATTTAACCGTTTCAATCCACCCCACTGATGAATATAAGATTGTATTCGCCTAGCTAATTCCTCCGTCTTGCTAGCCGTAAAAGACAATATTCGTTTTAATACTCTATTGCCCATTATTTAAAGGCGTGTCCAAAAACTAGATAATAATTACTATGTGATTTTTGTGCTGTTTATCTAGTTTCGAAAATAGCGAATGAATCGACGGAAGGAAGAATTGAAAATACGGAAGCTAATGCCTCGCCCGGCAATGGCCGGTATCTACAGGACATCAGGGAAACGATTCATTCGCTTCTTCATTCATTCATTCGCGTAAAGGTCTTTTGTCCTCTGATTAACGCTGATAGTCTCTTAAAACGGAACAATGAACTTCGCGAAGTAATTACTTTTCCCTTTGTAGCTTCACACTGTGATGTGCTTTAGCAGTGGAGATAGAAATCGATATTCTCCACGAGCAGGCCTGAGCGAAGGGGTAATATTGAAGGTATTGAGGCCAAGAAAGTATGTGAAACAATTCTAATAACTTGTGTTCTTGGATTAGAAAAATGTATTTCAGTGCGTGTAATGTTTCTATCTACCTGAATCTGTGAGATTATTATTTATTTTGGTAGAACTTTGCATGCCTCTTTGAGTTTTCACAGCATTTGTTGCTTTGGGGAAACCCGTTTTGTTCGCATTCCAGCTAGTGTCTTCAATTTGAAGGTACGGGCATTGGTTATTTGACCAGTCTGCCCTTTTGGCTGACCTCCGATTCGTTGACTCTGAGTACTCTCTTCCAAGCACCGTTAAAGGGGTGACTGTCCTCCCTATTAGTAATGATTGGTGCTTTTACAATTCTGATGGTCTCTCGTATTATTCATGGGTAATAGCGAGATTCATTCGCGATTACATTTGCTTCTCTGGGTAGGATACTATGTCTGGGGCTTACTCAAAGTCCGATACGGCATTAATTTGAATGTATTTTTTTTCATAGCCTTCGTGTGCTCCTGCTGTCTAATTATAAATGCTATGCATGTCTTTCTTACGTGAGAACTTCCATATGAGAGCGTTATTCATTAAATGCCTTCGTATAATATTATCCTTTAGTCCTGGAAAACTTTGGCCGTGTTTGTCACGTATATGAACATGGAGGTACATCATATTTCTTGTGATTCCTCGATCCTCTTTGATTAACCGAATAATATAGCATGATTACATGTTCCTTCTTTTCCGTCCGTTCATTAGTCTCGATAGTCTTCCTTAGGACCATTATCTGTTCCCTTATCCTCTTGGACATCCTCTTGTTTCTTCTTTCGGTTCTTGCTCCTCTTTGGAGGTTCTTCTTAGGACCAAGATTTCTTTTCTGCCATTGCAGGGCAAAACTTACACCAGGTCATTCTTTTCCGAATGTATTGATCCGTATAAACTAACATATATATGTCTGTTGCTCGGATTAGGCTTTTGTTGATATATCTTGTGATGCATGAACTCCTTAGCAGAGATCTACACGGGCCGAAAGTTTCCATCGAGGGCCGGCCAGCACCGTTCATAACTGAATTGGAGCCAACCGCTGGACGTGTGTTAAACGTTTTCGCTCTCAATCCCGGTCAGAGCCCGGATATTTCTTAAATAGATAAGTAATTGGTCACGTATATATATAATAGGTTATCGCTTTCATATAACGGATGAAAAAGAGGAAAAGGTATTTTGAAAATGAAAAGTCAATCTGTGTTTAGAGAATGAAACAAGCTGTCACATTTGCCCGTTTTATTTGGTATAAGATATACAACGCGCTCCGGCACTGTATTCCATTTTCATGTTTAACTCGCCATTAATTGTGAATTTCAACCATTATTTATTATGTTGTTGCTGTGACAGAATTCTTTCTCTCTCTTCTCCTCAGAAGTCTTTCCTTCTCTTTTTCAATGATTCTTCTACCTCAACCTGTGCCAACGACAGCGTTCCACTCACTTAATATAATTAGATTCTCGTCTTACCTGTTTTATCACTTCCATGATAATATCATATACTTCTCCCTTTTCTTTATCTTCTTAATCCGGAGTGGGCAATTAAACCTGCTCCACCATGGTAGCAGTAAGCTTGGTCTTGATCGTCACCATTATTACACTTTCACTATACGGAAGTATACTATGATTTGCACTATACTGTAATTTTCATACGCGTTCCGGCACTCTTCTCAAGTATAATTCCTACTCCAGCATTACCAATCAGTTATCCGCTGCTTTCATTCACGTACATGCCATCAAAACGATAGCTAGCACATTGCTAGCACACTAAGTTATATGAATATGAAAAAGACATCAAATTTAAAGATCATTGAGTATTACAAAATAAAGCTAGAGAGGGAATTAATAAGCGCTTTAAATACCATAAAACACACGAGTAAAATGAGCAAAGAGAGGAACCGCTGAGTGAAATTCGAGATCGAGGGAAGCTGGTAGCTATTGGTCTGGCCGGAGGCTGGCCAGAACCTGGTCACAGCCCTTGCAGACCCACACTCCTTACGTGCTTTTAAGCGACGGGATACCCGGATCGAATGCGAGCAAACGCCTTAACCACGGAAAATGGAAAGATGTGGAAAAGGAAGGTAGTTTGAGCGAAATTTGAATTCGAGAGAGAGATAGGGAGACCATCTCTCCCTCGACCCACGACGTATATCGACCCACGAATCAACCCGAAGCGTTTTCTCCGGACGTCGTTGGTTCCAGCCAGAGAGTGCATCTTTCCCGTGAGATACACATTCTTGGCTTGTTAATAAACCTTAGTGTGTTTTCATCACTCATTTTAAAGTTTATTTTCACCCGGGGTTGATGAGATCCCGCGGGCATTAACGACTTGAGAAATTATTTATCGCACCGCTTCGTCTCGGATGGCGCCATCGGGTTTAAACGCGGCTCTGTGGGTGCATATAAGTGTGTGTGAAAGAGAGAGAGGTAAGGATAAGGGATGTAAATAGCAAGAGACTGAGAGAGAGTTGGCTTACAGTAGAAGGCATGGGGGTGAGCTAGCGGAAGGAGGAAGAGGGAGGGAGACACCCACCCACTTATTTCGTCTCGGGATTGAGCCGCTAAAACTTTGAAATCAGCGAAGCGATGAGCAGGAAAACTTCTCCGAGAGCCCATTCCAGCCATCCCAACAATGTGAGCGACTTACATAACGACTTCATTCTCAACTTCTGAGCCAGGAGATGTTCCCAAATTAATATATTCTCCGAAGATGCAGAGAGGAGGGGGGTTCAAGGAGGCGAAATTGGTGCTATCATTCATGTACTTAGCACGTGAGTGAGGCGGAAATACGCTTAAAAATAATGACGTGACACGGGAGTAAGCATCCAACACCCCAACCCAATGAGTTAATACTTAAGTAGGGAATGGCTTTCGCGAGAGTGCGGAAGAGAAAGAGAGCTGGTTGTAGTCGGGGGTGTTCATTAACTGCTGTTGGATTTTCTCGTCGGATCGTGGCACGTGAAAGTGGCACCCAGCTCTGATCTCTCGGCATAAAATTTAATCATTGATTCCTGAAATAATCATTAAAATATAGTGCTTCCGTTTTGCTGCTCCGAGGAAGATGTGGTGTTTGATGCTTAGAAATTCCAAAGAAATTTGTGGAAATACACATCGCTTGAAACAGAAGATATAAAGCAACAATTCGTGTTCGGATGTTTTCCTCATTAATAGTGATAGTGGGTTCATAGATAAAGGTAGTGGTGACGTAATTTCTTTGGATTCACAAAGAAATTTTCCCTCAACAAGCAAACTCTATGTATAGTTGGTTATTAAGATCACATATATTTTTCTAGTATGTGACTTTCAGGTTTGCGATGACTTTGTAAAAGATTGTTGGGATGTATCCCTTTTCAATTACAATTTTAGGGAGCCACTTTGTTTTATTTTACTGGTAAAGTAAAAATATATTAGATATCCATTCCAGAAAATGTGCTGCTATGAGGAGAGTACTTCATAGGGTTATTGTAATTCCATATGTATTTACTATTAAGTTGATTTTTTATACAAAACTATAATATTGTTAGTCTATGGTTTGATATCTCTAATATAAATTTGATAGTTATGCAACTAAAAATTTTAAAAAATTTAATTTTTTCTTTAAAAAAATGGGAATAGATTATAGATAAGTATTATTAAAATTTCTGAAAAATAAAAAATATACGTCTCAGCATCCCTGCATACGTGGAGTGCATATCCGCAAATTAGAATGCTTGCGAATACCGTTTTTAAAGAGCAAATATCCAGCCAGTTAGATAAGCAACAATATGGTTTGATTAAATGCCTTTGCGCCTCTTTCTAAAAGCAGATTAAAAATAGGAATCTCCAAAAGGAGCTACTTAATTTCAGTCATATTGAACGTAGCCTTTGCCAACAGACCGCTGTAAGCAAGTGTCACTATTGATGATAGCGCCATTGGAGTTGGAAGAAAATAATGTTTAGAACTGGATCACTGAAACTGTATGGGGTGAAATAGAATATTTTATTTTACTGGTAAATTGTTGTGAATCTTTTATTCCATGGTATTGCGTTTCATAACGATTGATAATGTAGTTATTTTTTTAACTGCGAGCTAATCTTGACCTCCAATCGTGATAATATTGGCCCTGTGTTGAACAATTATCAACCTAACTATTGTGGTTGTGAACAGTGATTGTGATTTCCCAGTGTTTTAGTACCTCATTATATAATATTCTTCATTTTCATACTATTATTAATGGAAATATTTAGCATGCCTTTCCATAAAATTGGAAAATTATGAAGATTTTTATGCCTGAAATTTAATTATTGTGAAAATATTTAATACCATGTTTCTGACTGGCAAAACTTAGAAAGGAGGAATGTTCGTGAGTTTGTACTTATTTTATTAATGTGCACGTCAAAAGAACTTCTAAGGGCTATGAAGTGAAATATAGGGCATAGGGCTGAGGGTTTTTAAGAGGGTTGGGTCTTGTAAAGGAAACACGTGACACAACCGTAATGTTGAGAAGACTAAGAGAAAGGAGTGCATAGAATAATTAGGACAATTGGTGGATTTTACTATTTCTATAAGGTTCATATGTTTATATACGTTTTCTACGTATTTTAGGCAAAAATATGTAATAAATAAATAGTTACGATTGGTGGAAGAAATTCGTCTCAACGGAAACATATTCCTCACAGGGTAAAAATTTACTGTTGCAGGCGAATTTTTATGATCAATACCTCAGTGTCATTGAATTTGTACCCACAGGAAATGGTGAGGGGAGTGTCATATAGAGGGCTTGAATCAATACATAGAAAAGGCGGAGGGCTCATTAAGCCATTATGATTGCTCAAGAACCATGTATTTATTAATCATTAGGCTAAGGACTTCAACTCTTGTTAGGTGCGTCTCTCAAGCAGTATGAAATATACAGTGACTATTTACCCAAGGAACGCAAAAGTAACATTTCCAACTGATCGCAAGGATAATACAGAAGTTGGAACTCCAACATTAAAGTAGGAAGAGGTTTTTCTGTTAATGGGGTGGGTTAATAGCTATTTCATTCTGAAAACAAACGCATTAGATAAAGAAACGCTTTCACTGGGGTTGGAATTGATGATCTTAAAGGTGCTTGGTAGCCCATCCCAAGATGTTAAGTAATGCACCAACCGATCCAATTTTTTTCTTAAGATTCTCATCTTTCTGCCTTAAAGTTTAACTGTGAGGAAAATAGTTCTTAGTCCAGAATTTGAATTTTTGCTCTTTATTCGCTACTTTGAAAATATTCGCTAATTTGACTTTGACAAGGGATGTGGTTGTTTAGGTTACTGGGGTACTGGCTTCCCATTTGAGGATTTGAGTTCGAATCCCGGCCACGGTAATTATTTGGTGGCGTACTGGTGAGAGTGGTGTGGAGTGAAATTCAAGTTCAGTACTCCCGTCTATAGCATGTGACGTGGAACATGGAACCCCCTGGATATTTGCACCCTTTTGCTAAGAGAAGGCTAATGCCTATCACAGCTTTCCCTACACCCTTTCTTTGATCTTGACATGTGCCTGTCAGAGTTGCCACCTCTCCCGGAATTGAGCGCATTTTGGCATGTATCCCCCTCCTATCTCCCAAAATTAAGGAACTAGCTGATCCACGCCTTCCTTTAAGTCGTTGAAAATTGTGAATTTAATCTGCCGTTATATTCAATACATAGAAATAGAAACTTGGAATAGGATTCTCTGCGATTTCTCATATTATCTTCAATGAAAATGACAGTATACCCATGCATAAGTTTCATTCATCCATTAGGTTTTTCACTAGTCTACTATCAAAACTTCAGTAAGCTGCTCGAGGAAACTGGAAGAAATTATTTAATTTCAATATATGCTTAAGAGTTTTTAAATGATAATGATCCAGATATTTTCTTTAAATATGTGGAAAATATGATTATTGTAAAATTTGGTTACTTGTTGCTTTTTTTGTATTGTTCAGAAGCTAGTCTCAGTTGTCTTTTAAATGCATAAAAAAATCTTACAAGAAAAGTATTTCAGGTGAATGTAACTGCATTTTTTAGTTCCCTAAGGTAATATTCATATCTGAGTTTCATCTTAAGCATACATTCTCCAGCAACCTCAGAATTACTGCTACATTTGAAATCTTTGAGAATAGGTACCGACAAGGTCCAATCCAGGTAGGTACCGGCGCATCTCGGCTCATGTTTGGTGTTTGGAGTTGGAGTGAGAGAGTGAGCTGCCACACACCTTTATGGTGGCTTGCAGGGTATTATGTAGATGTAGACGTAGATCTCCATGCTATTGAGTTAGAAGATATAGCTCGATCGACTTGAATTTGAAAGTAATCGAATGCATGCGAGCACTCCTGTGCCTGCAGTGAAGACGTGAGTCTACGATATCAGGTCTTTTCTACAAGAAGAAGAAGGAAGTAGAGCTCAGAAAATATATGAACCTTCATATTTTTAAAATGAAAAATGGAAGTTTTCGACTCGGACTACGCAAACCCGGTTTCGCGCGTATTCCAAGGCACCGCCTTGGCTTTTATGTTCCCGTGATTAACTGTCAAGGGCGCCGTGGAGCCGTTGCATTTTCACCGCTCCGCTGCAGACGGCTTGGCGGTGGCAGCGTGGCTTCAAAATGACGCCCGAACAAATGAATACCGGAAAGCGCGCGCCCCGCTTCCCTATGGATTGGCGTCTGTCACTCACTCCCGCGAAAAAAGGAGCCGTGGCTTGGTGGGGGGAGAATTTCATCATTCCCTCACACCCCACCTTATCCACCTTCTCCCCCCCCCCCCACCTCCAAGTTAATGCCGGAGACTCGCGCATTGGTCGTCGCTCAGGACCGCGCAAGAGAGCAGAGCGCAGCGGGATGTTTTTCGAGGGGATTCATGCCCATCTTCTCCCCTTACCTCTGCTCACCCCACAGATGGTCCACATTTTTCTCCATCAAAAACCACCCCCGGTATTTTATTTTATTCCCTCCGCAAAATTCTGGAGTTTGCTTCGAAATCTCCGCTAATCCCCACTGATATTTTTGTTTTTAATTTTTGGATTCACGGGATTTGAAGTATCGTGTTAAATTAAACATCGCTGGGGCAAAACCTTTCCCCCTTCCTCCCCCTACCTCCACGTGTCGGATTTTGTTTCATTTCTCCTCGGGAGGGACGAACACCGCTGTCACCGGCGCCTTTTTTTTGTGTCGATCCCCTATGTTTTAATTTCGGTTTCGATGATTGATGCGCTCGTATCCAGTCCCTGCCCGTCGCATGTTTGCTCTTTAGGACCGCGCTGGCTCGATTATCCAATCCCGAGAGATTGTGTCCCACCCATGGGGGCGTATGTCCTCTGAATGACAGTCACATCGAGACCGTCCGATCCACCACCGACTCACTATCTATTTTTCTCTCCCCCTCTTTCCTTCCCCTCGTATCTGCGATCGGCACTCCCACCCTAGTGTGTGAGGGTCCGAGTCACTCGTCATCCGGGGGTCCTGAATATTTAAGCTCTCGCTCTCGAGTGTCGCTCACACATTATCATTCGAAGAGGTCCTCAGAGTCGGATTTGGACGGCATCAGTGGCTGAATTTTGGGAAGAGTAGGTAAGGAATCTAAAATGAACGAGTCTATTATATTTGGCGAAACTTCATTTTGAGGTCTTGAAGTGAGACCGCCCCTCCGTTTGTTAATAAAAGAGAGTCGAACTCGCGGTATTGTATTCCCGAAATTGATTGACTGAGATGGGATTGGATTGACTTCTAGAGTAGCGCTCGCTGGTTGCCCTGAGACTCCGTGTTTGAATCATAGAAGAGACAATGATTTATGCTGAAAATATTTGGATTATGGGATTGGAGGAGGGTAAAGTTCATGAAGTGGGAGGTGAGGATTACCAACGAGAAGACATTATTTATCATGAATGAAGGATAAATCCGTTAGGAGAATGTCAAAGGTGGTAAAAGGTGCGGACGACGGATGTACAGAAATACCACAAACACTTGGAATTAATGGCTGATAAGATAATTATGGCTGCGAAAAGAGGAGATAGGTGATTATTACGGATTCTTAATGTCACGAAAATGGGTAGAAGAAATGAAGAGAATATTGGTTACTTTTTGTAGGCAATCGTTGATATTGGTGATAGAAATAGCCAGGGGGTAAAGAGGACTAAAATGGTATTGAGTATGGATGGTGGCCAAAAACTTGGCGTCTCTTCCCGAAGGTTTGGGTTCACATCCCGACAGTAGAATCTTTTTCTGGTGGTACCCCGGTCCCAGTGCATCCCGGTACCGTAGTACTGAGCGGAGGGGGATTAGAGTCCAGTACTTCGTCCAAGAGACTCAAGCTGGGAAACCTTTGGTGCCATGAGCGCAGATCAGGCTAATGTTGACACCAGATTTCTCTCCCCCCTCCTACGTTCCCCAGTTAATTCCTATCTCTCTCAAAACACCCACCCATGCTAAATGGCGTAAATGGCCATGCTCTCGATCCCATCTCCTAATGATAGCAACGAGAGTGAATGACTTTGCAGAGAGTTGGTTCAGTTACGAGTGAACGGCTAAAAGTGCTCGCCATAGACTGCGCTGCGAGATCTGATGGCGTGCGTGCATCCGACATGAACTGATTGTGATTGAGTGGATCAGGATGGGATTACGGTCGTGGGCAATCCTCCGCAGTGCGACAAGTTGACCGTATATGATACCAACGGTAGCCTAATACCGAATAAGGGAATCGATGCCCAAACGGGGAACATTCATTGGCCCTAAAGATCTGATGCGGCCAGCAATGCTGTGCTAATTTTATTGAATTGCTATTTCATGTTGCTATTTCAAGTGGCCCAGGGAAAGGAACTGGCCCCCATGCCCTGAATTTGTAAATTTCACACGCCATTGGCTTAGTACAGGGTAAGCTCTACTCTCACCTATTAAAACCAACCTTCGGGTTGAATCACTAAGTGATTGAGTGATTGGTATTTCATCGACGTTGAAAATAAGGAACTGCCAATTCCATCTCTGCTTTGAGAGCCCGAAAAAATTAGGATAATCTCCTCATGCTTTGCTCTGGCTCATCAGCATTTGAGCATTCTGAGTTGAGGCATAACTCCATACCTTGCTGTGAAAAAAATATCCTTCTCCAGTGCATTTATAAAACTAGAGCAGTGCGTGAAAATTATCCACGCTAATTCTCTAAAATATTTATCTCTACAGAGTGTGGTGAAGGCAAAAAAATTAAATATTTGGCTACAAATCCCGCAACAATTATTTGAACAGGGAGAACACTGCCTTAATTTTAAATTTATAGAAATTGTAAATTTTACTGCATAATTATAGTTGAAATTGTGTCCTAGAAATAATTCACCAAGACCAGCTAGCCACTAGTCTGCATGGGTTAGGTTCGACGTGTGGCACATTTAGGAGATTTCAACGTAGTGGTGGAATTAGATTTTAAAATTTCCCTTTTTGCAAAGAGAAACGGCTGGGAGCCTAGACGTAGAATAATTAAGTGTAGGGGGATATTTTGGACTAGATAGGACTATAGGGATTGGAGGAATAGTAGTGAGTACTCCTGCATTGGAGTTAGCGTACTCTTAGCGAAAAGTGCCAAAGTAACCACTACTTATTTCCAACCGACGGACGGAGTACTGAACTTACGACCTTGCACTACTCTCCTCATTGTTCTCGACTACAATCCGATCATCATCATGATAAGTTAACAATAACTAGATGGTATTGTTACATCATCATCATTGGTCAACAATCCTAGGATTGGTTTGACGCAGCTTTCCACTCGAGTCTTCTATCGGCCAACCTTTTCATTGTGACGTAATTCTTCTCTTTTACATTCTTCACGACCTGTTCCATGTATCTCATACGAGGCCTGCCTTTTCCAATCTTCCCGTTCACTTTTCCCTCGACGATAGTCTTCATCAGGCCATCGTGTCTCAAGATATGACCGATTAAGTTTTCTCTTCTTCTTTTTTGAGTTGTCAGCAGACTTCTCTTTTCTCCTACTCTTCTTAGCACTTCCTCGTTACTTACTCGGTCGATCCATTTAATCTTCAGCATTCTTCTGTAACACCGCATTTCAAATGCCTCTACCCTTTTCTTCTCCGCTGCTGTCATCGTCCATGATTCACTGCCGTAAAGAAAAATGCTCCAGATGTATGTTCTGATAAACTGTTTCCTTACTTCTATGCTTGTATTTCTGCTGTAAGTAGATTCTTCTTTTGAAAGAATGCCTTCTTTGCCTGGGCTATTCTACTCACTATTTCTTTCTTGCTTCGTCCATCGTTGGTTACTCTGCTTCCCAGGTAACAGAACTCTTTCACCTCTTCCAGTTTCTGTCTTCCTAGTTTAGCGTTGGTTTTGGCCTCTTCTCTTTTGCTGCACACCCATATCTTAGTCTTCTTCTTATTGATCTTCAGCTGATATCTGGCCATAGTCCTTTCCATGGTTGTTAGCATCTTATTCAGCTCCTTCTCTGTCTCTGCTATGAGAGCTATGTCATCAGCGAATCGTAGCATACTGATTGTTTCTCCGTGGATTTTCACTCCAGAACACTTCTCCTTGACTTCATTTATGGCACTCTCGATGTAAACATTAAAAATTACGGGAGACAGTGCGCAGCCTTGTCTCACTCCTTTCCTTATTCTTGCCTCTTCACAGCTGGGTCCAGATTTAATCACAGCAACTTGGTTTTTGTACAGACTGTGTATAATTCTTCGGTCACTGTAGGACACTCCAATTCCCTTCAGAATTCCAAGCATTTAATCCCAATCCACGTTGTCAAAGGCCTTCTCTAAATCCACAAATGCAATGAACGTATTGTTACAAGGTCTCAAAATGTTTTCCTGCTGAATAACTTTTTCATAATAAAGTGTATTTTTCTTTACATCTTTCACGACTTCCTCCATTATTATATTTTATAACACCTTCATGTGCTGTTCTGTTTCTGTTTACTTTCCCGTCGACTAGTATCTTCATCAATCCATCAAGCTTCAAGGTATATCCGATTATATTGACCCTCCTTGTCTAGTCGTCTTCTTTTTAAATTTATCAACAGGCTTTTCTCTCCTATCACACCTCTCAGGACTTCTTTTCTCACTCGTTCTCTACATTTAATCGTCTTGATTCCCCAGTATAACCACATTTCGAGTATTTCCAGTTTCCCAGACTTTACTGCGGCTGTTATGGCCCATACCTCACTTGAGGGAGCAGATTCACTGCCAGGTACTATGAGTCTGCTGCTAGAGACTGCTAGGAACCAGTCAGTATATGACCGAAAAATATACAATTGCTGGGATTCAAAACGGAGCCTTTGGATTGAAAATTGAACCTTTGAATTGAAACTAGGCCGTTGGTTAAGGAGACCAATACTGTAGCCACTACACTGACCCGATATACCAGGTCAATTTCTGTGTTTCAAAAGCTTAAATGTATTCGCATCATCTAACTTCTGTATGATTTTAGGCTAGTGAACGACCTGGCTACCCCACAATATCAGTACCTAGTGCTGAAGTGCCCAAAGTTTTTAAGGCAGTGGGCTATTTTTTTAGTGAAAGATTTTTCTTGGTCAAACCTTTTTATAACAAGTTGAATTTTTAACTTTAATACTATATTTGAGTGGTAAAAATATTTACACTGCTCTCTTAAAAACAAGAAACCACAGCACAGAGAATAAAGAAAGGCCTCATCAAGCATCCATGGACATTTATTTTTTTATAGTTTATGTAGATTTGGTACTAGGGTGAATTTTTCCCTCTGGGCCGCATACATTACCATTCTGGGTCGCGGGTTGGATACCCCTGCCTTGGAGATAGGAGGAGAACTCGGTAAATCACGCGGTGCTCCTTGAGGGGAAGCCAGTGCATGCGCAGCAGACAGGTGCCAAAAAGGCAGATTCTTGTTTTCCCTCCGTCTGCAAGCAAGGCCGGGAGTCCGCAGCCGTTCGGCTGGATGCTCCTGACCCACCCGCAGTCTCTCACCCCAGCAACGCCACTCCACACAACGGGCGTGCTTGGGGCTGGAGGGATGGAACAAAGAGGGAGGTGAGGGGAGGAGGAATGTGAGGGGTAGGGTCAGAAGGGAGCAACGCTCGAGGCGGAGAGAGATGTCTTCCATGGGTAATCTCTTTGAAGATACTCATAGGTGGAGGCTGTGCATATATCGATGAAGAGTCACCCTATTCCATTCCTTCCAACTTAACAATTGATTTCACATTCTCACATTTTCCTGCTGAGGATAGGTTTTAATGGATATAAAGGATCATTCGCACTCCATTTTCGTTTTGGTACAATATAGATACGTATTAATTATCAATTTGTTTCCGCTTATTATTATGAATTATGGATTTCTGTCCAACTAATTTTTATAGGATTTTTTATTTTTCTACACGTACCTACTAATTATGTGGGTATATTTATTTTATAATATAATAAGAAAATCGCGATACCCTCACAATATCCTGCTACGCTCGATATTTTAGGATACCACATATGCACTATACCAGAAATTCCACAGTGAGAAACCACTCCCAGAAAAAACAATCACACAAAATTATTTTATTCTGTACGTGACATTTTAAAACCAGATTTTTTATTTAATCGACGTGTAGCTTTTTACTTAAACAGGCAAAAAACTGAATTATCCGAATAACATTTAGCATATCAATTGCAATTATAGCATTCGAGTGATTTTTTTTCTCTGTGGAATTCCTTTTTTTGTTCTATTTCTGTGAGTAACGTTAGGTTTCTCGCGGCAAATTCGGGATCCTTCATTGTTATTAATATTATATAGGTATTCAATTATTGCATATGGTTACATACATTTATATGTCTCAGAAATCAAAACTTGGTAAAACCTTAAATATGGCTAACCTGCATAATATGGACTAATTTTCATTCACTTATTAGTTCCCGGATTGACTACGCACATTTTACAAATTCCCATATGACCCCAGGGAAAATCTCTTTTTCAGCAATGTCATTTTCTTTTCGGGAAATAACTTACTATCTATCAACCCAAAAACATTGGATAAGAACCACAAGAAAGGGAATGCTAACAAAAAGAAACAAATTATTTTCATGAAATATAGTTTTCCGTTCTGAATCTCGTAAACATAGGTAAAATGAACTGATTTTCGTTTAAATGTGTTGTCCGGCAAACCCTCACCGTGAGGTTCACAGGCACATTAAATGCGACTCTAATATGGATGATAAAATGCATGCATGCCAATCAAAGGCCCACAAGAAATGAATGGAGAAAGAGCATCAACATGCCAATAACAAAATAGCATTGACAAGAATGAAACCTGAACCATGGGCATACTGGCAGGAAACCCGATTCTGTTTGCTTGTAATCAGAACATAGTGTAATGAATTTTTAAATCTATCTCGAATCACTTTATCTTTATATAGTGCCTTTCTTTTTGCAGTTATTTCTTTACATTGTCTGTTAAATTGAATGAATTTCCACGAATGAAAGATCATGAAATAAATGTAATGGCTGCCAACGTTTTTTCTGAAAAGGTTGAACGTTTTCGGTTACAAAACTGTCATCAGTTAAGCTTGAGCAGTAAAATCTATCAACGGTTCAGTAGCCGAAATCGATAGTATCTTATTTTGCCTTCAGTAGTATCGGTAGTACTATTCAACGGTATCGATCCTAGTATATTTTATCTTGTTATCAAATCGTCCGCCCACAATATTGAATCTTTAACATTTGATTTTTCCCGAAGAAGTTTTTACTGGTGTAGTTGGGAATAATTGGTAGAAGGTAGTTGGTAATAGTGTTATCATTTGAGTTTTGGACGATCAACTGCTTAGGTCAATGTTTCTCATTCAGTAAGACTTCAAAACCTATTTGTTGGTATTCGAGACGGATTACTATGCTTCCCACTTTTAACTTCTGCGAGGAAATCGTAAGAATGTTTCCAATGCGCGCATTTACTTATGCACGTGGGATAGGTCAACAAAAAAAATTCTCTCTAAATCTTGGCGGGACCTAGTTTTGATAAGAATGGCAAAATCAACGCAAGCCAAAGATTAGAATCTGCTGGCTTCGGATATATCCTTCCCTATAACCTTAGTTTTAACCTAAGAAAAATACAGCATCTATAATTGAGGCGAAATCCGAACCACGACCTTTTGGTTGCAAGGCAGTACCGTTTTCGGCTTGGTTACCAGGACTGGCAGAAAGTAGTTACATATCTTTTCCTTCAGTTACTTAGTTTGTGCAAACAAAATAATGCTATTATAAATCGTGAAAACCTGAAAGCTTTCTTTGTGTGTTTTTGGCATTTAACTTGGTAAAAAAATCTCGGTATTGAACTGTTCTAATTTTGTCGCGCTCTGCTGCGTAAAGAATTTGGTGGACGGTGTGACGCTTGGCCGTTCACCCGAGACACGAAAAACAGAAGAGTGGCTCTCAGACGCTGGTTCGCGCCGAAGCGAGAAATTCCACGCGACGTCGAGAACGTTGAATACCACACTGAAAATTTAAAGTGGACATAATATTACGATACTAGGAACTTGTCTTTTTAAGACGTTTCACTTAGATCTAGTGTATCAAGAACTTATAGTTATCGTTTCATGACATTCATCTTCATTTTTACCCATTTTGCGTCACTTGCTTAGCAGCAATGGAAATTATTTTTATAAATATGGAGTCTAATGTAATTATTTGTTTTTGCATTGAAAGTGTCTGACGGATGCATATAGGAAAGGGCTATAAACATCACTAAATAATTGTATCATAAAGTTAGGTGATTCTAAATCCATTTCAATATCTATCTTATTCGAGGTTCATCCAATTACTTACCAGCATCCAATCAGTTTCCGGAAAATCAGCTCAACAGTGAAGGGGTGAATAATAAACTACGCACATTCAAAAATGAGCTAGGAAGAGTTTCATTAGTTTCATTTCAAATGTGCTAGTCTTAATCCACCGGACACCTGATACTAAATGAGCAGTATCTTCGTGGGATACTATAAATTATTATATTGTTAGGCAATAAAAATTAAATTGAATTAATTTTTAATTCTCAACAAACATCCATAGAACAGTTAGCATCGGTTTTGTAATGTTTAAAACGCTACAAAACATTTCAAACGCATCGCAAACTCTCTAATATAAATCTTACCTTCCTTTCCAGCTACTGTATTTCCTATTAAGATATTTTATTTCCTGCGGGAAGTGAGACCTTTCGAATGTATCCTCACGACAATCCATTTCTCGTATTTTCTTCTTCTGATCTAGTATAATAGGGGTGTTTTTAGTATATTTAGTCGTCATTGGCCAAGAAAACATCTTCAAATTTACTTAAAATATTTGCTATATATTTTGCCAATGGTGTGATGGTAATTCATTCCATGAATCCATCCCTGTTCTTCTGTTGAGCTAGTAATACTGACACAGTTATCATAACGACTTTTCACTAATCTCGCGGATCTCCTTTGTATGCTCTCTAACACCGTGATCAAACCTTCTTGCACATTCCATAGATAAGCGGATTACTCTACACGAGGCCTGATATGAAATATTCCATAGGACATCCCATCCCATCGTATGGGACATGTAGCATCCACCTTCCCTCACATCGCATTTACCCAGAACCCTTTTTACGAATCCCATTTCACGGTTATCCAGACCTACTATATCCCTGATATGCTTCCTCTAAGATATGTCATCTATGGTGCCTGAATATAAAATATTTCCTTCATTCAAAATTTCACTTGGTGTTTTTCAGTGAGCATTTGGGCAGAATCTCTCCTTTTTTAAAAGTTTATTTTCACACATTTTTATCAGTTTTGCGCAAGCTGCCGAATTGCAAACAAATCATTATTAATTCCTTACAGGACCTTTGGCTAGAGACTATTATTGTCATTCAAAATTGCGCTATACCCTACAGCATTATCGGCAGAAAGATGGATTTTATAATTTACTACGGCATTCATATCATATTCATAAATAAGGAGTAAAAGTGGGCCTATCACACTTCTCACAGTATCACCTAGTACATAACTAGTACTTCACTGAAGAGGCCATTTGAAACACCCTTGGACAGCGTTCATTTAAAACGTCATATTCATTACCTCTCTGACGACAAGAACGTCTAATACCACCCTTGGGCACCATTATTTAAAAAGTCCCTTATTCAGCTCTTATTATTGTCAATCCCAGGAATAGGTAAACTGATGTCCTTTGAATACCGGCATGAGAATCTTAAGTAAAATTAAAAATTAATCGTAGTTCCAACTTTAGAAGCATGTATTGTAATGAACTTGTGATTTTTCGGCGACAACCTTGATAAGATCGAAACACATGAGCGTTGGTTATCGATTGATGCTTTCTTAGTGAAATAGAGACAGGACAACAGTATAATTTACTATATTAGTACTTTAAAGTTACCTTATTTCTTACATTTTATTCATGTTTCTCTGATGAATTCTTGACTGTTTTGATAATCCGACTTGGCTCTTCTGTCTTGTTAGTTTGCTGACCCTTGGTCTATCCTTTAGGATACTCAGTTTGTGAGTAACTTAAAGCGAGCTTCTTTTCAAATCTTTTCTTAAAATCAAGAAACACTGCATTCACCTGAGTGCTACCCTCACCCTAAATAAAAACATCATGAACAAAAAGATGGAGATGCTGGAGTGGGGTGAGAAGGGGTAGTCGTCTCCACCATTCTTCCCCGTAACACCTCCCACTCGCATCGTTTCCTCAGCGTCGCTCACTTCGGTTGGGAGTGTCAGGCAAGAAGTCCGGGGAGAGCGCGGGAGACTGCGTAGCTTTTTATATGCCAGAGGAAGGAATTAGTTGCCGGGGTCGGAACTGGCTGTAACGACGGGACCAGAAAAATTAGCGAATGAAAGGAACTCTTTCCAGCAAAATTCCGCCCCTGCGGGGACTTGTATTGTTTGCCTCGGGTGCGAGGATGTATTTCGGGGTGAATGGGGAAGTTTGGAGGAGGGGATGGGGTGGATGAAGTGCGTTCCTTAATCGCCGTCAGGTTGGGTCCCCTGCTCGCGCGTTTGTCTCCCGGCGGAGAGTGGCGAGCTGGGTCGTCGACCCGGAGAAATAAGTTGTTGTCATTAGAGGAGGTACCCGACGCCTAAATTTATTTGCGCTGTTAAAGATAAAGTGAGTCTACTGGAAGAGCTAAGAATTTAGGGAATGGAGAAAGGGTGGTACAGACGCCCGGGGTTGGTCCCTCAGGGACATTAGACAACGGATCCGCTGTTTTACGTCCCGTTCGACAGACAGAGTCCAACGTAATGAATTTCTCTCCTCGTAGCACTCAAAATGCGAGTGGTATGTCACTTCCATGATTCGAACCCGGGACTCCGGATTGAAAGCTATTTCTCTGACCATCGCTATAACACTGTCCTGTGGAGAAAGTAACGGCTCCAGAGGAGTAAGTTACGGGGAGAGACGTTTTTGATTTTTGTCCCAACTTTGCATATACTTAGGGAAGGAGTCGGAGAAACCTAAGTCGAGGTTGGAGTCCAGTGTAGGTTTCGCCGGATATGCCGAGAACAGCGTGAGTCGAGTTTGGAAATGGATAAGTGAATGAGATTCTTCCTTCCCTAACTCTTGATTTAAGGTAGGTTTTGTTGCTGAGGATGGATCTCACCAAGTGCTAAGCTGAGCGAAGTGCTAAATTTACATATCAGGGAGGGGAGCAGTTCCTTTCCCTGTTCAGCCTATGGTTTTTCTTGAAACTTCTGGTTCCTATAGTATAACTCGGTTCTACATTGGACCATACCAAGAAATCTCATACGAAAACTTTAATCTGAGTCATTTGGACAGTAGTCCAGAGTTCTACGCACATGACTGCTAATGCGTGATTCATATTTTTCACACTTCAATGCTCTAAATTGTTCTCACGAGAGAGAAAGTAAGAAGAAACGGAATAAAAGGGCCATTTATACCCTGGAAATGTACGTGAAAATAATATCTTTCCTCCAAGCGAATCTTTTCCAACATATCGAAAAGTAAATAAGCAATATATTTCATTACCACATACGATTCCCCATAAAGAAAGGAATACTTAGTTCTGTTACTTAAGTAATTATTTTGTATAAAATAATTATTATTTAATTAGTTACTATAACGTAACTTCCTCCTCCGAGTCTCTGGCTAGCATCATGTTTCGTTTTCGTCATAATTGCCGGAGACTCGAGAGGGGTCGTGCCTAAGGGTAGCCACGTTCGCCACCGTCGGATAGGTGGCTACCCAGCATAGGGTCATGCAAGCGTAGCAGGCGGAGGGACCCGAGAACGACCGCCTTCTGCATTGCATTTGCAAGAGCAACTGCTCGCGACCTGCACGCTGGGATGCACTTGAGATTCTCAACCAGTGAGCTCTTGACACACAAGGCACGCCCACGATGAGGACTACCAGTTTCACAGAGTAGCCCGCGTACATTTGCCGGAGTTCATGCAGCAGATCTTGATATTTAGTCCTTTTCTCTTTCTTCTTCGCTGCCATGTTCGTTTCGGCCGCTGCCGAAAACTCGATCACGAACATGGCATGCGAGAGATGGTCGAGGAGAACGATATCTGGCTTCGTCGCCTCCAACTGGAGTACATTTGCCGGAGTTCATGCAGCAGATCTTGATATTTAGTCCTTTCTTCTTCGCTGCCATGTTCGTTTCGGCCGCTGCCGAAAACTCGATCAATAACATGGCATGCGAGAGATGGTCGAGGAGAACGATATCTGGCTTCGTCGCCTCCAACTGGAGAAGGAATAATTCCACCAGATCTTACACTTATCGTTCTCCACGACGGACTTCATATCTCCAGTGACGTAAGGCAGCACCGGTTTTGCGTCTATGCCGTAATGGTGTCTTACGTGGTAGTACAGCACCCGAAGAGCGGAGTTATGCCGACTAACGTATGTGTTCTTCGCATAAAAGCTGCAGCCGGAGAGTAGATGACCTAAAGTCTCCGGCTGCCTTCCGCACGCTCTGCAACTCGTGTCCGTCACGTTTGCCCCAAAGATGAGGCGACGGTACACGAGGGTGTGGATGACACCACCTTGGCACGAGAGCATGAATCCCTCGGTTTCGGACTTCAGACCTGCAGAGCGCAGGAAGGTGAACGTGAGCTCCATCGATAGTCCATGCCTTTCCAAGTTTCGATAGAAACTTCCATGCTTGGGCTTCTCGGTCTGCTTGCGGAGCAGGTACTTTTACTCCGCATTCTTTATTTCGAGCTTTAGCACATCCACCTTCAGCGACAAGATTGATTTGTCGCACGCTTCTCCGCTGGAAGTAAGGTCCAAGTCCAAACCGAGGCCACCTGCTGCCCTTTCCGCCGCCTGGAATAGGAACGCCCCTTTTCCGACTCTCTCGTGTTTCCTTACGAGCAGCATAAGGGGGTCCGTGCTGTGGAACACGCGGCATGCCGTATTGAGGACTACTCTGTCATGAAGCACTCCAGGCTTAACAGCCCTCTACCACATAGCTTTCTCGGGAGATGAAGACTACGATAGATGGTCATCATTTTTGTCGTTCCCCTGTCGAGATTTTTCAGGTCGTTCACATTCCATTTGATGCAACCAAAGGTGTAGAGCAGTGTCGGAACTGCGAAGGTGTTCGTCGCAAGAACCTTGTTCTTGCCAGACAGGTCAGAGCTCCAGATTCGCCTGAGAGTCTGCCTGTATTTGGCTGTAAGCCTTCCCTTCACTGCTCTCAAGTCCTGTATCTGGCGCTGTGGGACGCCGAGATATTCATACGCTTCGTTATAATCAAGACGACGAATAACGTTTCCGTCAACGAGCTGCACATCTTCCTGGTCTTCCGAAACCTTTCCTCACGCCAGATGGTTGGTCGCGCACTTGTCCAATCCGAATTCCATCCCTATATCCTCACTGTATCTGCGTACGGTGTCCAACGCCAGGCACAGGTCTTTCGCGCTTCAAGCATAAAGCTTCAGGTCATCCATATAGAAAAGATGGGTGACCTTATGCTCCCTTTTTGACGGGACACCGCACATACCTATATCCCCTACCTCGTCTCAACTGAACGGAGAGTGGGAGGAGAGATAAACAGAACAGGAGGGGACTAAGGCTATCGCCTTGAAAAACGCCGCGGTGGTATGTTTCCAAAACCGTGTAGACAGTCTTCTTGCCAGATAGTATGGCGAAGCGCGTTTTCAGCAGTGATAACAGGCGTTCGATGCAGGACACAACCTCTGGGTGGAATTTCATGTACCTCAGCACGGCTATAATCAGCTCATGAGAGGTGGTATCAAAAGCCTTCTTGTAGTCCACCCAGCCCATTGACGGGTTACGCTTGTATTGACAAGCGTCCTGGCTCACACACTTATCAATGAGCAGGTTGTCCTTGCATCCGGCGATGCCTTTCTTCGAGCCCCTCTGCTCGTACACTTCATCCCATACCAGTTGAACGTGGCGGAGGATAAGGTCGTTCAAGATGGAAGTGAACGCCTTATGTACAGTGTTGAGACAGGTTATAGGGCGGTTGTTCTTCAAATTGGACAAGTCTTCCTTTTTCGGTATTAAAACCGTTTGCCCCTCAGTCAGCCAGGACGGAATTGGCTCCGTCCCTGACAGGAATGATGTGAAGATTCTGGCAAAGAGTTTGTGTGTGGAAGTGTACTTTTTCCACCAGAAGTTATTCACTGCGTCCATTCCTGGAGCAGTGAAGTTCTTCTCGCCAGAGATCCAGCCAAAAATCCTTCTTCACATTACTTTCCGTAACTGAGATGGGACGATCCATATCCGCTAGGTGGCGGTCACTAACTCTTTAAAGTGGGCAATAACTGGAGTACCATCGTTGAATGGCTTCGTGGTCTCGTAGATGTCCTTCCAGAACCATCCACCTCCGGGACAGTTGGTGGTGTTTTGACAACAGGTGGTGGGGATCGGAAGAGACGGGACGGCTGAAAGAAAAAGGTGGAGTTCTCTTACCTGGCGTTGGTCCTCTTGACCAACTTCTTCCTCGCCGTTGTAAGTGCCCGAACTCTATCCACCTCGTACTGCTTAAGGATAAGCAGCACACTTTTGTTCAGTGTTTTGTGGTCTCTCCGGATCGCACGCGCAATGCGCTTGACCTTCGGTGTAAAGGACCGACCGGAGGAAAGGTAGTCCAACACACACTGATATCTCGACACCTGTTGTCTGGCCAGCGTGATTTTGGCATTAAACTGGTTCAGCCTATATGCTGCCTTCGTCTACCAAGTGGCAGACACTGGGGGAGAGGCCAACAATGTGGCAGCAGCATATACCACGCAGTCTATTTCCCAGAGGCTGGACGTTTCCGTCTAGACCAATCTACAATGCCATTCAACTAGGACATCTGTTGGTCACGCAGAGAAATTTTATGGTGGATATTTCTCTGCCTGGTTGTCTTCTCATTGTAGTTTATGGTGCTTTCCAACCGCTTAAATAGTACAGAGTAAGCCTTCAGCTTGTCACCCTTCACCGAAAAATTGGCGGTGGCCACGGAAGTTGGAGTTTCATCTGCCTTGGCTGGTGGTGTACTACTCTTACCTGTTGGGTTGGGGTGTCATTTTCATGCGCAGGTGATTGGCTTAGTCGCGCAGATTCTGCTGCGACAGATGGTTATATTCAGGATGCATCTCACACCACAAAGAGTGCATCCCCACCCCTGCGACTTGGCTCACTGGCAGCATGGCAAGCTAGGTCTCCCCTCAGAGTCTCCGTCCACTCCATGCGAGCTCCCTTTTTAGATGGCATAGATTTGCCACACCCAACTCTACTAGGGCCCTCATTCAAAAAGGGCCGGTTTTGGGTGGCGTTACTGGAATTCTTTGGAACCCCGGATTTCCACGAGTGGGGAGGTTAACGCCACAAGCAGACGGCCACCATTAGCCGGCCGAAGCCGTTTCCAGGGACGCCACGAGGAGACCGGTGGTCCTTTTTTGACCCCAAATAATTATTATATTATTATACTTATGCGTATTTGGAAACGAAACGAAAGTATTCAAGACTACTGTATGAGAGTTGCGAAGAGTTGTCTCCTTGACCCATTATCAGCTTCGCGCATTTATGCCACAGTATTTGTATAGGTGTCATTGTTATTTATGTCGATTGGATCAAGTTGATACATATCTAAGTAAGTTTGAAAATGATTTTTTCCTCACTGTCTCTCTTCAATTCCTCCAAGATTAATATTATGATCTTTAAGTCACCTATTTTTAAAATATGTAATGCATAAAATGATTTTAGGATGAATTGTAGTTTTCTGCTATGCTTGGCCTCGAAGTGCTGCAGGTTTTGGTTGTGCCCATGCATATGGATATTTATTAGTAAAAATTCGTAAGCGTTTTGCCAAAGGACTTGTAATTCTATTGGAAGGTGGTGAGAGCCACATTGACTCTCCCAATTTTAATACCTAAAGTATTCTAGCTGGATATCTACTTCCCTTTTTGCCTGTGGGCAGTATGAATGAATATAACCTGGGAAACTAAGGCGTCGAATGTGCCGCTGACCATTTCCTCTATTCATTTTAGGAAAAATTGTTTTTTTGCGGAAGGTGCCGAGAAGCTTTTCCGTACTACGTGGCACTTGCAGACTTAAATATTTAATGCCTCGGAACCGAGGCCGAATTGAGTCACGCAGACAGGAGTGAAATGACACGCGAGAGAGCCTAATCTGGAAGGCGTTAAAGAGGATGACGGAGCTGCGCTGAATTTTGTTAATTGAGAGATTTTCGAGTAGATTGAAATTGGCTTAGGCTAATTTATTCAGAGATAGCAAAAAGGAATCCTTGTACATAATCTGAAAAGTAATTAGAGATGAAAGGAGTGCTAATTGAATTGTATAAGCGACTTAGCTCTATATGATATTCAAATAACTGTTATTGATCGTGAGTTTCACTTCGTCTAGGAGAACACTCAACTTACTGGAACTGGAATTAATTTGATTCAGCATTTGTCATACTGCAATATGTTTATCACTTAAAGCCTTCAGACGGAGCATGGAAGTGCTCTGTTTCGGAGGGGAAGAAGTAATAACAGTGGTATATTTGTATTTTAGGCCCAAACTGTTTTGGTTGTAGACATGTATATACCATCTAGCTTTCGGGACTCGATCCCGCAAATATTTGGTTGCAGGTTTAACATAGTATCATATTAGCTATCGGGAAGTTTTTATATCATTTGAATAAAAGCATTACCAATGGAACAGGGGGAGGCTCGTACAGTTTACTTCAAAGCCACCCTAGCTCTTGTGCATCAATGGAGTGTGACCTTTCCTCAGGTTCATCGCCGTGTGACGCTGACCAGCCAGGCCCACTTCAAAGTAAGCCCATCCATGCTGGTCCAGTTAGATTCCGCGAGTCCGTAGGACCGTAGTCAACTGAGCCCTTCTGCCTCATCGACCTTCGTTAGAGTCCGCAAACTTTCATGTCTTCGTGGAGACATGGTCGACGTTGTTTCTGCGTCACTGGTGGATATTTCACGACCCGAATCGCAGAGGATAGTTTCGCGGAGCGAGGATCCGGGCTCATTAATGCGTGAAAAGTCCGATGGGGCGCGTGGAGTCGTTCCGTTTGTTTTCCTGCACGGGACTGAAGGCTCAACGCACGGAGCGAGAGAGAGAGCACTTAGTTTTCACGTAATTTGGAGCTGCTTCGCTAATGAGGCAGCCGTAGAGGACTGGAAGGCATCGGCGACGTTGGAGGGGTGACCTTCTGGGTGGACCCTGTGGGCGCACTGCGCCATTGACGTCCGCAGTGGCTGCATTTCTGCGGTCCGGGTTTGTCGCACTATGCCTTCCAAACTTAAAAATTTTAATTAATGACCATCTTTTCCGGTCAGCGGCCCATTCGAACGGAAATGAAGCTCTCTACATTCGCTGCTTCGCTGGACGCTGTCGTTGGTGGCTTCTGCTGCTGTTGTGGAGCCCCTCCCAGATGCACGAGAAATTCGTTTCCGTCCCGCACTAACGCTAATGGCTGCGGGACATTTTTGTTTCCGAGACGCAGTTTTCGCTGTCATTTTTTTGTAAATTAATCCTCGGACTCCGTCCCGCCCGTACCCGTACGCGGTCTCCTTCCTTCCTCGTTATTCATTAACGATTTATAAAAGCTGGGGGGACGTGTCACCTCATCCAGTTCTATTTCCTTCTCCGTTGTTCGCCCCTGACGTGGCGAGGTGACATTTTTCAGGCTCGCCGCTGAATTCAAATGCGAAGTTTCGTTCTCGGTTATTCAGATTTCATCTCCCACCCTGGGTTACATCAGAGTCACACATCAGGTGAGGGAGGATGGATGGTCAAGGGTCTGGACAGGGATGGGAAATGGACGCCCTTCTCCTCACACAGAGCTCTTCCTACAGAAAAATAGGAGTTGGGTGAGGGATGCAATGTTTGTAGCCACAGAAATCATTCATTTGGCTATAGTAAAACATAATTTTCGTTGTATGACAATATTCCCCCTGAATTTTTCAGCTGGAGTGTCATACTTATGAAGCGCTTCTAATTACATTGCACCGGTCGTATTTTAGTACATTATATCTTAATTAAAGTTGAATTGTTTCATTTAGAAGAGAAAAAAGAGGACGGAACAGAAAAGAAAAGATGGCTGGTCGTTGTAACCAGGTAGATTACGTGTCCTCCTGATAAATCAAAGTTCACTAGTTTGAGTCTTGCCTCGGACAAGGATTTTGTGTACTGCTTGGATTAAATTTGAGCTATGCGGTACGATATAAACTAATTCGTCGAAATGTCTAGATACGTAATTCTACCACTTCTGGATGAATAACTACCGCGGATTGAGGGTGTTTCATGTCGAAACAGGATGGTCATACCAATTATTCATATACTAGTGGAGATGCAGAATTGACAATGAAATCAGTTTCAGTTCATTCAGCAAAATCAGCGCCGATAGTAAATAGAATTTCACTTAAACTTTCAGGTTCTTCTGTGTTATTTACATCATAAATCTGCCCACATTCGCAGGCAGTCCTTACCTTCTTTTCTACACAGATATATGTCGTCTTTTATTTCCATTCTAACCTACCAACGCTTTTTGTATGAAATTTTCCTTTAAATTTTAGCATTGATAGCAATGAGTGAGTATGAGAACAAGCATATCCTGCTTGTTCTCATAGCACTTCCACTGTACATTTAGGTATATACATTAGCAAACAGGCAATGGAGCCATAACCACTTGCGATTTCAATTATCATAAGCCTTAATAAACGCCAATCTCTCTTAGAACATGCCGCTTTTTGCAGAACCAACGAAGAAAAAAATGGAAAAAACCGCCAAAAAAATGGTAATCAACCGAATAATCTGAATAAATTGAAATTTTTTCGCCCTTTGATCGGAACCGGGATGCTGGAGGGATATTAATGCAATGCATCATGATTATTTCTAACTTTGAAGCGTTGCAGTGGTTCTATGGCATCATTATGAGCACAAATTTGTCAGTACTTAACAGAGTAGTTTATAACACGTATTTTGGGCTCGATACAGTAAGATTCGCTTATTGCTTTCCGATTAATTATCATGACTCGTACTTTATGCAAAATTTCTTAGCCATAGAAAATAGACTCTTGAGTCCGACAAGAACTCCACCCAAAAATATTCCATCGTAAAACATTTTTGTGTGATGGCTTTCCGTTGAAAGCATTTTTTGATAAATTCAACCGAAATCCATGTTGATTATCTTTCCCTAAGAGGCAATGGGACATGAAAGTTATACATATTAAGTTTTGCAATATTCAATAAATCTTGAAAAAGGTATGTGGGACAGGATTTGTTGAATTATAACATTGAATAAAAGAACATACGATAGAGCCTTTCAAATTTTGTTCAGTGATAAGTTTTAAAGACCTCTCATACCAACATGAGAATATTGGAAGGACTTGAAGTATTATCCACGAATTTGGAACAAAGTTTACCGCAGCGAAATGTTTTATTATCGAAAACTTCGAGGTAAGCTGCGTATTTTACGTTGTCAGCGTACGTGATATCGCGGCCATTACTCGGTGAATCTTTAGGAAAGTTGAAATTGTGATAGATATATATAGGCCGGTCCCCTTTACCTACTCCATTCCCTCGATGATGGTGGGAGTGTCTCCGACGTCATAAGACCAGCACTCTTAGCCATGGCCTTGTTCGGTCAGTCTACTCAAGATTTTCAATCGAAAAAAGACCCCAGACCTTCAATCAAGGCGGTGATATTAGAGTTGAGCTCGACATAGAAGCGGCCCATCCACGAGATGGAAACCCCAGAAAAATACTCGAGAAGCCAAGAGACAATAATACAGTCTATGGATTAGATCTTGACGGAAGGGAAAGAGCACAGACTGGATAAGGCCAAGGATAACTGAGACTAGCCTAATGAAGTCAAATATACATCAGCATGTTCATCGTAATTCCTAGTCTTCGATAATTTTCCTAAATATTTACTCATCAATGGCCATGAAAGCTCGATTTGTGATTCAATAAAACGGAAAATGAACACCCAAAAGAGCTCATGATAAATATTTACTAATATTCCAAGCATCTAATAATTAGGATAAGCATTGCCAGTGTTACCAAGTATTGACAGGAAACTGCATTGGTTTGTGCCAAGGGAAGGGCAATTTTGGACCAAAAATAATGGATAAGGTGGTGTCACAGGTAAGGCGAATTATATATTAGAAGTCAAAGAAGCATAATTTTTGTTAGCTATTTTATCATGGACATTATTTTGTCTCTTTTAGGAAACAAAAATATCGTAATTTTTACCGCGAAGTGCAGCATTTAGAATTATTAAAATATGCCAATTATAAAACTTTTCTCTGCTCCAAAAGATGGTGAAAGCTCTCTCCGAACATTTCTGACACATGAAGTCCATCATTTCTACTGATCATTATGGATTCTTACGGACGGACGGATGGATTATTACGGATTTCCATGATTATTACATCATCATTGCTGTCATAGTAGTTGAATCAATATAAACATCCATTGTGCATTTATCATTTACGAGTGAATTCAAAGTGCTGACGAATTGGCTGTAAAAACTTCAAGTCGGTGAAGGCGAATGATTTTTTCTCTGTGTAATATTTGCTATTTAAGAGCGAGTTTATGATTTCTGCTAAAGAATTATGGTTATTAGGTAGGAATATATTGTCGATCCTTCGCCTGGGAAAATGTATTTGACCTTATTGCACTGGATTCAGTGAACCTAAAGTAACAGTCTCTTAGGTCGCTATCAATTTGGTTCTAACTCAGATGAATTCTGTGTCATTCAAGAGATGGATCGGACAGTGTTTGAGACATTCATGAAAAGATAATACGATATATTCCAAGAAGTTAACAAGTGATTGTTGCGGGGGAGTGGAACACTGTAGTTGGTTTAGAGTAGGAAGTAAATATGAGAGGAGAATGTTCTATGGGTACCAAGTAGGACGCGAGAGGAGAAAACGGAAAGAAAACAATCAATATCTGACAGAGGAATGAAATACCGTATTTAAATAATTTCCCAAGCCAAACTTACATTAAATATACTGGAAAACATCAAATGGCTATGTATAAAAATGTATACTTTATTATATGCAATGCAATGTAGTGTAAAATGAATTGTTAAGTTGAAGAAGGTTTAAAAATTAGGTTAAGCTTGCTAATTCAAAACGACGAGGGATAGGCAGTATAAAATAGAGGCACGTAGTTAGCAGTTAATCTTTTGAATAAGGAAAATATATTGAGATTGGTAGAAGGCTAATGGAGAGGCCTTGAACAAGGGACATGGAGAGCAGCCGAAAGCAAAATTGGAACGGAGAGTTGATGAAAAATTAGGAATCCTTTCATTAGAGCGGAGTTTATTAAAAGGTCGGAAAATGAGAGAAAACGGAAGGGCGGGAATACAAAGTTTGGGAGATGTTTGCGAGGAGAAATGAATAACAAACATGGACGAGATGCCATTCGAGCAAAAGAAACGGAATGGTAGCAGAACTGTAAACGTATGGAAAATTTAAAGAATTATGGAAATAGTTTCTTTGAGAATGCAGGTTATTAATAGTTGGGTGAACAGAATGAAATTCCAGCAAAAGAGTCAACTTAGGAGAGTTACGGATAAAGCCAAGAGATAGTTAACCATACAATAATAATTGCGTTCGAGAAGTATTGGGCACGCGTAGTAGGGCAGTCAGTTAAAAGGCCCGGATATATTTGAGACTGAAAGATGATTTAATGGCAACGGAGAAGATAGACGCAGTCACGATAGATCCTCGTGGAATCATTCAAGAATTCAGGGAAAGAAGAGAAAGTAGTTTTTTTCTACTCTCGTTCGAAGGGTTTATGAGGAAGGAGTGATGCCAGAAGATCGGCCCCTACTCCGTTGCCCGTTACCCTTCCAATCCCCGGCAGTCGACTCCAACTCATATCCTTGCCATCACGACGAGATCCTACCTGCCAACCCGAGTCCTCCCAAGACACTTCCCAGCCCCTCCCTCCATTTCCTTACCACTTTTCCCGCCATCAATGGGCCTTAGGCTTCATGCCCTTATTTGAATCTGATGGTGGAAAAACTGCCGGGTTTCATGGATAGCTCCTATCGACTCTTCCTTGCCGAGGCACGCACCTTTAAATGGCATTCAGTTTCATGCCACATGTTTTCTGCTATTACAGGTCAAATTTTAGCTGTTTGCTATTTTTTTACAAGAGAATGAACATTTTATTAAATACGACAAATATGCGATATAAAATTATACTTGTAGGTATTTCATATGCTATTTTTTTGTATTTATTCTTTTTCTTTCAAATATGGTTAGAAAAAATAATACATTTACTTTTTATTTCATGCTCTCTATGTAATTTAATCCCATGAACTCTTAAAATAGGTTGTAAAATGATCAATATGTATATGCTGTGTAAGTAGAAATATACAATTCCTTTCTGCCCATTATTGATGTTTATCTGAAAAAAAAAACTTTCACGGGTGTTATGAAACGCCTATTACTTAAGTTTCAGAACAAAAAAAAGTATCTGAACGCCTTTATTGCATTTAAACTAGCTAAATTTACTTATAATGGTTGGAAAATTATGTGTAGCTATATTATCAAGTGGTTGATTGGAGATAAAAGTGCAAATATATATGCCTACATTACACGCAATGTGAAATATAGAAAGAGAACCATATTCTAAATGAATACCTGTGTCAAACATTTTTAATTATTTTCTTTTCGTGTTAATCTTAAATAACCAGCAGAATATTATATTTTAGTAGAGCTAGTAAAAGCAGTTTATTCTTCATTAATATCTTAGAGTTAACCGGTCATTTTCTCATTAATATCCAGCAGTGTAGTCTTAAGTCTCTTTAAAAGGAAAAAAAACAACGGAACAAAAAAGTAAGAGGCATAATGGCCTGATGAAGAGGGAGAGGTGAACGTGAAAAATAAGGCAATTATCGCATAAGATAAATAAAGCTAATAATGAAGGATGTGAAAGAGAAAAATTATTCAAATGTGAAGAGAGGCGGATAGGTGAATCGAGCTGCGTCCAAGCTGCCTTAAGATAGTTGACCCATGATGATGAGTCGTAAGAGTTATGAAACTCAAAACTTTCTTTTCCGCGGATATAATTGGCCAGTAACTGGGTAGGGCAAACGAGGGAGTCAACTCTCCATCAGTAAAGGCATAATCTTTCGCTACATCTCGAAAAGAACTAAGATTCATACATTCACTTTTCTTTTTCGGAGGCATGTTGAGAGTATTCAGTTCATACCAGGAACTCCAGTTCATTGCAATTTCAGTTTCTGATGCATTACATTTAGTACTAACACCTCTTTTGTGTTGTCATACATCTGCTCAACATCAAGTTGTGAAACGTACCGTGGAGGTGAGAAGGTTTGAGAGGAGATGAAGACTATATATGTAGTTTAAAATATTTATGTCCTATCCTATTAGGTAATATTTTGGCTACCCTAACACATATATTTCATCCCTATTATACACCATGACTCAGAGCAACAGCTTCCCTTGATCTTACTGTTTCCGTTGCTATTCTTCTCATTCAATGTCCTCAACAGCTGCTTTTAATGGACAATTTTGAGTGAAGATTTGCCCCAAAATTACGTATTTTTTTTATTTTTTTAAATGAGTTACAAGGTGCTCAACTCTTAGGGCTCTTTTAGCAACCTGTGTATTAATTATTCGTCCAACCATTTCATCACATTTGTTCTTCTGTAACACGACATGACCAATGCTCCCAGTCTTGTCTTTTCTTCTCCTTTTTATTCCTTGAATGCCGTCCCATAATATCATTGTCCTGTTGTGTTCAATTTTCTTTCGCCTCGTGGCTTGTACGTTTCTCCCGTTCAGCAAAACCGTGATTGCGTTGGCTGCAAATTTGCTATGCCCATGGTCCTTGCCATGATAAGATACGGCATCCCTCGTCCGCCAATGGCAAAATACTCCATGCGTCATCGATTTTGGCCTGTGAAGTATGAGGGGGACCGCCGAGGGAAAAAAGCAAAGCAAAAACAGTTGGAGATGACGGAGCAGGTAGCGCTACGTAGGTGGTATAGTAGCGGTATTACTAAAGGAGGAGACTGATGCTCCATGCTGATATAAGTATTTGAATTGGGTGATGGCTTCGAAGAGTCTCTATGGGAAGCGACCATGACATATTTCTTATACTTCATTTCCTGAGTCCTGTTTGGAATGTGAAGACAATAATCCTGTTTTCCATGTGGCAAGTGGGGTCTCACCGAAAAATCGCCTTGGGCGATATAAATTTTGCCTCACCAAATCGATGACATGACACAGAATTGATATGAAATTTTCTTTTGTCGGAGGAGTACTTGGGTGCAGTGAATTCTCCCGGTAGACGAAGAGATATTCAGTCTCACTTGTATCAGCCTTTCTACTATCTTATACTTTACTTACACATGGCATTTCATGGAGTTAACATATATAGGAAATCATTGGTTAACCTAATCGTGTATTGGGATTTATAAAAAGGGTAGATACTGGAAAAATTTAACGATCATGTATGAAAAAATAGTTTCACTGTTCCCTTTGTCAGACCTTAGATAACATACCCTTCGAGTATATGGGATCCTTACGAGGTAGAACTAAATAACGAACTGGATCGTGTGCACCGAAAATCCTAAAGATTTATAAAGGATATAAGATAATAATGAAAGATATCAGTTTATTAAAAGAACTTAAATTGGAATCACTATCAGAAAGTTGGTTGAATGCAGACTTATTCTCTTACTTAAATTCCAAGACGATATTTTTAGTTTTGAAGTTGAACACATTTTGTGAACTCCAAGTTATTATAGTAAACTGTGCCGTAAACATAAAATTAGAGTCATTGCTGAACCGAAAGATATCTAATATCCTTCTTTATCCTACTGCTAGGAATCTGAGAAGCCATGACCTTATCCAGTAATATATCCACATGTTTATCAATAGGAAGCGTAGATATTAGAAGGGCAGTATAAGGCTTTTAGCTCACCCAACTAACAGGACGGTTATGCATGCTTCCTCTGCTCTTTCAATCTTATTTGAATTGTTATAGATGGACTTAAATATAGCTACTGATCCTCTTTAAGTATGATAGATAGTATATACATGTAAGGTGAAGGTTTACCCACTACTAGACAACTTTATAGTCTTGCAGGGCACTCTGCAGATGTAGATTATACTATTGTGTATTTTCGTGCATTTTAAATTTAGAGAGTATGATAGTAGCCAGTTCAAACCAAACATTTTCTGCTATATCAAAAGAAGAATATACACTGTAACTGAATTATTTAGTTCTCATTTATATTTTTTGCTTTGTTCCCATTTTCTTTAGGAGAGTTTCAAGTTTCCACAGAAGTCAATGGTTGATTATAGCGACCAGATAATTCTTAACTATCACGGTAAAGTAATTTCTTTCTATCGATCTAAAGAGGCCAACTACGGTGGTATAAAACGTCCCATTCGTTTACATTAAAGCGTTGACCAGGCTGTGCGATATTTAGTGAAAACCGGTATCCCTCTCAGTGAAGAAACTTCTCTTGAAGAACAAGTATCACTATGGACACAAGGATTAGTGGAATCCCCCCGATGGGCTATTTCTTGCTGGAATAGGAGGAACACCCTTTTTTAAACGAATTAATGGATATGTCTTCTTAGGAAACAGGAGGAGCTCAGTTGGGGAACATCTGCTCAACTGAGTGATTTTTGACTTAAACTCAACTCAACAAGTAACAGAGATCACCGCACCTAATCTATATTGTATCACACGTACTTCCTAACCATGGCTCCAACCGTATGAGTTAGTGTTATTTCTGTGACATTGTATCCAATAGTTACTTCAAACTTTCAATTCCTCTTGGCGGTGACTGATAGACCTCCCTTCTCCTTAGGCATGCATTGCCACTGAGTAAACAGTTCTATTGCTTGTAACTGGGTCGCCACTAGCACAACAATGAAAACTTAATTCACCAACGAAACAAGGAAACTCTGACTTTTCAATCTATCACTATGCGTGATAGACACCGAGCAAATTTCCTGCAAATACACGAAGTTACATGCCGCGCTTGAATATAAATGTATACAACCATTACACCTATGTTGAGCCTATTCAGTCTTCCGAAGGCATGCAAAAGAGCCTGAAAGGTAATTCACCCAGCGTATTGTTATTCGGGGAAGGTATCCGACAGCTAAGTTAAATGAGTAATTTATGATAGGTATATGATAGGATATAGGAAGAAAATTTAAGGGAACGACGGAGGAGTGGAGAGAAACCCGACGTATAGGTTTGCATGCTATTTACGAAAGGTGCCAAGAGTTTCAGAGTTTAACCTCCTGCACGACGGACGAAGAACTCTGAAACCATTTAGTTGCATTAGACCCTATTATGTGGCATGTTTCCGTTTAGTAGCTTGCTTGCATCTCAATAGTGCGTGTTTGGTGATCTTCACCCCCTGCCACACACCCTCACAGTTTCTTACAGGGTATCACGTAGATGTAGATGTGAACTGAACTGGTAGTGCTCTCCACATATCACCAACATAGCCGGTAGACCAATGAAAAATGGGCCCTCAGGATGGTGGGCCAGTGCTCAAGCCACCACGGCAACTATATCCCCCATAACGTATTTACCTTCCCTGAAGCTTCAATTCATCATATTTTTTTAATTTTACGCGGAAATATAATACTTTACTTACTTATTATACTAATTTTACTTTCTATCTCTCCAATTTTATACTTATAATATAACCTATCGTAGCTAACTTGAGCTTTGGATATTATAATTTAACTGAGGGACTGCAAGATACTAAGGCCATGAATAGAGTATACTTCAAACGTACATTAGAATGCAGTTCTCATTCAGATAAATAGATAATCACGGACTGCGTCTCTAATCCTGCGGAATATTAACAGAAATTTTAAACATTTCTAGATTAGGTCTAGCTCGGGTGCTAAGCATTGCTAAAGAAAGGTTTTTTTTTCCTGGAGTAAAATTCATTCAAATTTTTTGCCGGTCTTCCACAATGCAAGGAAGTATCTTTCATCAAGTATCCTATTCACTAATAAGTAAAGTAAATATAAATAGTCCAGCCCCAGTTCTTTCGTTTCTTTGCAAGTGACTCGGGGAAGAAAACTCTTGTATGAATGCATTGGTCCATTTGAAATTCCGTTTTTCACCTTAGTCCTTATACTACAGGTTCTAGAGCCACCCTATCATTTATAATAACTCTCGCTTTGTCCTGCGAACTCAATGGAAAGGCAAGCTGGTCGAAACGAGCGTTTAATAAAAAGAAGTCAACCTAGGAAAACGCCTAGGTTGCTTAGCTGTAAGTTATAGTGTTAGTCTAGAATTTTGAGGTGCTACAACACACCGTCCCACCTTCTTAATCTTGATCTTAGGGCAAACCGAAATTCTATTCCCTGGGCGGGATTCGAGCCCACAACATTTGGAGTGGCAGGCCAGTTACCGCATTATAAACCTCTCAACCACATAGCTACCAAGGAAAACGGTGCAATAACTTTAGATCCGAAAACGAATCTCTATCTAGGCAGGTTATTTTTTTCTCTGCGTTATCCTTACACTAACATTCTCTGAATATTTTGAATTGGCCTCTGAAATAAAGAAAGGCTGGCGTCAAAATAAGAGCTTGTGTGGAAAATTAACAGTCGTGCCTGGATCCGCTGTCACCAGTCTCTATGAATACCAGTCTAGTTTCTTTCTTCCTGGCCAAAGTCTACGACCTCCACACAGCACTTAGGGTCTATAGTGGTACACAACTGAAAAATCTAAAATTTCCGGGATTCAAACTCGAACCCTTCGGACGATAATCTATGCACTATCCACCACAACAATCCTATCTACTTCTTCCTTCCTCCAGATCCTAAATACCTAAACCTTCTATAATATATACCAGTGCATAACGGCGCAAAAGGTGTGCGCTTACTCAAGCAACAATGACTTTACATAAAAAAAACTGTTTATACAGATACGGCTTAAGGCTTTGGAGAGTCCCTATAGCATTATCATCCCAGCAGGGCCTCAATGTCCACATCTCAAACCAGCGACGTCTTCAGGAATACACTGCTCGCTCTAAATGACGAATCGAGTGGATTTGACCTTTTAACCTTGTCAAAAATTGGCACATCCCCCTTTCTTCCTCCCCTTTTCCTTGGTGATAATCTTCGGGGATGGTGACGGAGAGGTTCGCGTGCGGTTGTTAAAGCGTCGCCCGCGGAACCACGAGTGGAATTGCCGCGGGAATTCTCTCTCCCCATCTCCCCCCGACTCGTAAAAGAACTCAACTTCGTAAACTTTTCATTAAAATCTCCGCAGAGCACGCGAGCATGTATTTTTGAGCAAGGAGTCGAGGGTTTGGCAGTCTCTTGGCTTTCAGCGGAGGTGTCGTCAAAAGTTTCCGTCGATGCCGCCCCCCTAAGGCCCTCCGATTCTTTCCTACTCCCTCATTCCTTCCAAACTGTCTCTCCTTATTAAATAGAAAAGTTTCGCCGACACGAGACTCGAATGTTTGTCCAACTCATTCGTCCTGCCCTCCGCCCCTCCCTTTACTTTCCTTCCTTTGCGACGAAGAGCGGCTAGGTTTGTAAAAGGGCGATATAATAAGTTATAGTATGTCCGCATAGAAATAATACGTAACTTAGATTCTTTGTCGTAAAATTAATACACGACCTGGGTTTCGTTTTAAATTTTATGTGGAAGAATCTAAAGTTTTATTTCTATAATGAAGCAGTTCCACGGATTTAGATTGCGTACAGTTAATATTATCAGTGCGTCCAAATTGTTAGAAGAATAAGGTTGATAAAAACCGTCCCTAGTAAGTTGATGTACTGATTTCATCTAATGCAGAAACATTAGGGTGCGTTTTCTGAGCATGAATGTAAAGGGAAGGTTAGAAAAGGGCGTGGATTTGTGCCTATGGATTTGATACACGAACTCTGGAGAATGACGGCGAGAAAAGATTTTGAGATATAGAAATTTGGTTGGAGAGGAGAATGGAGAAAGAATTATATAAGGGGAGGAGGATGAATGAAAAAGTGCTTAACATGGTTGGGGAGGAGAAAAAATTGATGCCAAAAAAAGAATAGCGATGGGAAGAGCTGTAAGATGGATGAAATACAACTAAGAGTAGGCATACTTTATCAAAACCTATCATAGCAGGTCGTAAATTAATTTCTCCACATTTTGGCAATTATTAATTATGATGCGGAACATCAGATTAATTAATGATGTCATATCCAAACTCGACACTCACCAAACCTACCCTTACTGGTAGAAAATTATTATTACTAAAATTTTACGAAGAAAAGAAATGATAGTTATAATTACAAATATAAAATAATAGGGATAGGTACATATTAAGGCTAGCATTTTTCTTGTTTGCTAGGAAGTTTCTTGGAGTATAATTATGATGCTTATCGTATATTTTATCCTTTTTTGTACGTGTCCATCAAATTTAAAGGCGCAACGAAAGAACGTAAATATTTCGATATCTTTAGCTTGTTTGGATTGTAATCAATAGTATGTACAACAATTGCATTAGCGTCTGTCTTGCATGATAATAATTATGATATGAGCCTGCGTAATGTATCTAGTAACAATACGAGTGCTTACTCGCCGAAAATGCATGTTTGGTAGGGGATTACTCTTTGCCACACTCTTTGCCACACTCTTTGCGGCTACTAAAAGGCATAATGCAGATGAATATGTACGTATTCCCCCGCCAAACTCTCTTTCTCATCGAGAGGAACTTACAGAGTGACCTGGTGAACAGACGGCCAAAGAGAGTCCCGTCAATGTAGCAGAGCTGACGTCGGCAGTGAGATATCACGGCTCTGTCACAGAACCGTGTGAGCAGATCTCCACTCTTACTCCCAGCCTTTCGACCTGTGACCCACCCTTCCCAAACCCCAGCTTCCCCGCAACCCACTTTCCACAACCGGATCACGCAGCATTATCGGCTTATTGGCCTACGGCAGGGCGCAATGCGCTGAGAATTACGGGAATCTAGCCGGGCGCGGGATAATTCCACGAGGAAAATCTCCCGGTTGTTTTATGAAATGAAATATTTCAATGTAATTTTCGAAAGCACCCAAGAAGTGATGAAAATAACGAGCCCGGGATGAATCTAATTCCTACGAGTGATTTACGCCCATGCACTTAGAAGCACGAAACAAACTTTTTGCAAAAACCTTTCCCATCATGTTGCATGATTTTTATGTAGTTTATTTTTCTTGGCTATTTTAGATGTCTCCGCATTTTTTGCTATTTTTGTGACTCAGTATGAGCATCAATCTTCCCGTTTCAATTTCATTTGAATCGGAATTCATTGAAATAGTGGCACCAAAGCATACTCTTCCGTGATTTTTATGTTTTAACGTAAAATAAATGTCTCATTCCTCTCTCATTTTTCCCCTCACAATTTCCCGGCATTTTTACTGGAATACCTTGTTAAATGCAGGATTTTTATATTTCAATTTCAGCACGGCGTGATGAAATTCTCTTTCAATAATAGGTGTCATATTCCAAAATTTATTTTTCTCTCATCTCACTCTCTACTGAATTTTCCATTTGAATAAAAATAATAAATATTTAACTAAGTTATCTTTATTTTAATAACTCTCTTATTGCATAGGTGTACAGTTTCTAATATTTTGAAAGTGGGCCAGTAAACCTATACTGCTCCTTCATTCACTACTCTGAAGGCTGGAGGTTACCGAATCCGCGGCGAAGGAATCAATTACATCGTTTGTTGAGTCGTCACTACGCGTGCCTGTTAATTGAAGCTAATGATAAACATCTGCACCATAATAATTACATTTTCTTACTTTAAAATGTTAAAATATTAAATTAAGTTTAAATTAAAATTAAAGTTAAATTTTCAGATGCTGGCTACGACTAAACGCATGTGTACCCACTTTTTTCCTACGGTGTACTAAATGAACGAACTAGATTGTATATTTGGTCGTGATAACTCAATTTACCAAATATCTTTTTGCGTAATAACTCAAAATATAGGTAACTGATATATTGCATGACTGAAATTCCAGAAAACTATCGCCCTTATGCATTCCAATGTACATTGTTAGGTGGCTTTATTTCACTTGTTTTCATGAACTTAAATGTCATATAAATTGGAAGAGAACTTTTCCACACTGTGTTAGTATTCACCCTTTTCACTATGGTTAGTATGCTTATAGTCATAACTCAAGTTTTTCACAGTGAACAGTAGAGGATTGGCAGTTTTCCATGGGCACCACTTCTTATCTTTAAGAATCTCGTTTGAGTCCCATGATTGGCAAGAGGAATTACGGTCCTGCTTGAGCTGGAAAGAACAGTTAACTACTTCAGTTCATTACTGCGTCCGTGAGATTCAATATTAAATGGCTTACGCCTTTTTAGGTCAAAATTACCCTGATACTAATAGTTACCCTACTACATGTTATTAAAGCTAGGCTATAGCCTAGACTAATGGTTTCAATCCACCCTTCCTCTTTTACCCTGTCTAATTACTTCATTGCCCTGTAAGTCACCTAAACTCACACCATGACATGTTGCCTCTCCTAAGCCAGTGCTAGTTTTACTACAGTTTTGGGATTTGAAAATATTCATACTGTTCCAAATGGGGTTTTGCGAATAGGAAACACTACTGTTCCTTTGTTTCGTTTTTATTACTCTCTCATCTGTAACTGTGGCACCTAACGGACGAGCGTGGTTCCGCTCTTCCCTTCTCCAGCCACACACTCCATCCGCTTACTGCCCAGCAGGCCCTCCGACCCTACCCCTTTATCTTTCCCCCAGTATTGCAGTACCTTAGCGTGATATCTCTGCCCTCCATCAAAGGCTCTCTGACGGCCCTCCTCAAAGGCCCACTCTAACTTGATACGCGCAGGAGCAGCTGTAACAATACCATGTCACTCATCTGGCTTTGATGCGGGGAAGATATATTTTCACCTTCTTAGTTGCTTAGTTAGTCTTAGTTATCGGATAATTATGGAGCACAGCTTGGGGTCTGGTTTGCTTACCGAAGACACTATGGTGTCCACGTTTGATGTACCAACTTATGACGGACTTCTGCGCTTGAAGTGTTCGTTAAGTAGCTCTCAATTAAGGACCATGATGTAGATAATAAAATGACAACGCGGCTTTCTTTCATATCTATATGTTATTTATTACTAACAAGAACTGTTTAATCCAACCAAGCGGACCGATAATTCACTGTACCGCAAAAAATATTTCTTCGTATTGATTTGGGTTACAATGAGTCGGCAATATTTCGCCGGCGGATTAACTCTGAAAAAGAATACCTTGATGATGTGACTCTGTGTTGTAGTCCGTTCAAAGTCCCTCAGGGTTACGGGAACTTCAGGCAAAAAGAAACAAATTGACTACTAAGGCCAGAGACTTTGGTCTAATACAAATTCCAACGGAGCGGTTTATTTGAATCCGTCATCTAGCATGCAGTGGGAAGTCTAAGGGGATAAGGGAAATTCATTGGAAAGGAAAGAGAAAGGTTGAATGCGCTGGAGAGGGGAAGCTTTGGAAAGAATAGGGCCGTGGAAGGGGAGAGCCACCGTGTGCGACACACACTAATCGTCTTTACTTCCGCTATTGCGTCATATTTTCCATCTCGCTCAAAATACAACACGAAAGCCAACAGACTTTGCCATGCAGACGTGCTCATGTGTTTGGGAAGCCGCATTGTGACTTCCCGGCCTGGGTACCTGCCGCCTGATAGATTAATCGATATCCAAAAAGATTTCAGTCCGTTTTAAATCCGTAAACATCTCACTCATCAGACAAAATTTACACAGTCAAGCAAGGCGGATCCATAAAACGAATCGTTGCCCCTTTCATATGTAGCGTTCGCTCAGTATGCATTCATGTGCCCGTATCAGCGGTATTTTCACCTCGTGAAGAATAGTAAGACTTCTTTTTCTCAGGTTTCTCAGATGAATTCACGAATTCTAAAGTTCTGGAATCGAATTACCTTAATTACAGGTAATTGGTAGCACAACCTATTCAATGTTTAATTATTTCGTGTTATTTCCGTTGCAAATGGAAAAAAAAGTTCTCAACTGATAGTCAATCATTTGTATCGTTGTTTCATTAATATTAGCGTTGTTTTTAGTTCTCGTCATATGTTCTGTGGCAACATAGGGTAGGTTGCTGTTTTTTTTCAATTAATGTTCGGTGTTCTGTGGAATGACAGGCAAGATTTTTCCGTAGTCCAATGTAGAAGTTGTTGCAGTTTATGGAGAAAGCTTCTTCCGCCGTACAGTCGGGAATTCAGTCTTTTTCTTTGCCACGTAAGAAAGACATTATTTTCTCTTTATGATCATAAACCTTGTTTTCGCCTTGTTTTTATGTCCGTTTTTTTCGGCCTTCACATCGAGCTTCCTTTCCCGTAGTATTCTAGACTGGCGGAATGACGTCGTCGGTATCCTATATTCCTTTTTGTCTCAACATTTTCATTTCAAGACCAAATAGAAGGTGATGCATTTCATAAATGTTTGCATTTTGTCCTCCCACCGCAAGTATATATTTAAGGGACATAAAATGTTGGTGTCTGTATTAGAATTTTCTTTTCAGACCGCACCGACCATTTTTAGCGAGAAAATGTCTTAATGAAGTTTCAGACTCGTAGGTCGTACTGTAATCATTATCATTTCATCATCTCAGGACGATCAAAGAGTGACTTATCTGGTGACTTAGTATTATGTTACTCCAACTCCTTAGGATATATAGCACCGTAGAATCCCTCATAATTTTCTCTGTAGCAATTGCAGGTAAGTTAACTTTGTGCGTATTCTTATAAATAAAATGTACTTGGTCGTATTCCACACAATTATTATTATTAACCAGTTTACCGGTTTTGAGCTATTCAAGTCAGTAACGAGAGCATAATACCTCAAAATGCACCCTTGTGTATATATGTATGTAAGGTGAACGAGGGGAGGAATGGGAAAAAGAAATTCCAAGAAAAAAGAGGGGTGGGGAGTAACTATGAAGAGAGAGGGCAAGGCCATGGGAGAGAGTACTTTTCCAAAAAATGGTCCCTAGAAGGTCAACGGCAAATTGTTGGACTATGGAAAGGGTGCTGGAGGAATAACTACTGAACAAAAGGCGAAGAGGTTGGAAGGGACTATGTCATTTACAACATTTCATAAATGTTTGCATTCTGCCCTTTCCACATGCATATAAAATATTAAAAGTAAAATCTGAAGATTGTATTAGATTATCAAAGAATATTCCGCAGAGATCGATTTATGATCGCCCTTAACAAAGGATTTAAGCTCATCTCACGATGATAAGGTTGGCCATGAGACAAAAAAAATTACATAGAATGTCTTACGTGGGATACGGAGCCTAATTCTGACTAACACAACGGCCATGTCTTAGGTGGGATCCAAAATTTCGATCTACGAGTTGTCAGGCCTGCGCGTTAAAGTGCAGACTACCTCTGCTGGCTACTTTATCAGTATTGCCGGCTACTTTATCAGTATTGCCTTCATATAGTGAGATAATATACGAATGTTTTTCCGTGGGTGAAAAATGTATTAAAAGAAAGAGATACTCAGTAATCTTTCCCTGGGGGGTTGTGTTTGAAACCGCCGGGACTGTCTCGAATAGGTAAGCAAGGAGCCACTTGGTATAAACACGAATGATTCGCAAATTTAATGTGTCTGAATCGCTCTTTACAATATCATTAATTGTTTTCACTTGAGTTTTTCTCATCGTTCCCTACTATAGAGCCCACATATGGCAAAAAGGGTAAACAATGATTGAGTTTATAATCAGTGGCTTTAATACACCAAATTAGCGAACTATTCTTGTTTGTACCACGTGACTCTTTAGTTACCTATTGGAGATAATCCCGACGGTTTCAAACACATCTCCCCGTCGTTGGACATCATGATATCCTACACCGCAGTTTTTTTAGTTGGGCAATCAATATTAAATAATATTATCGACGTACATCAAATAAAGCCTGATACAGTCCGATAATCCTTTGGATAAGTTCGAGGTATCTCAACGTATCTATTTTTTTCCGTCGTCACTGATCTCACATCAAGAGAGCACTAAAAAATGTCTTCTCTCATTGTTTACTGAAAAAAAACACGAAAGCTGGAAAAATATCTTCCCTCATTCACATTGTCCCCTATAATGTAAGAGAAACAATTGCACTTTTCCACAAATTGGTTTATTGCGTACAACGCGTTTCGGCCTCACAGAGCCATCATCAGGTGCAAGACAAAGTTATAAGAGAGTACATTGCATATATATGTCTTTTCCGAGGAGGGGGGGGGGAAGTAGTGGGAGGAGACCAGAGGAGGAGGGGAAGGAGGAGGTAGTGGCTGTGAAAAATCAGGAAAAACCAAGGGAGGAAAGGGGGGGGGGAGGGGGGAGGGGGGAATAACCCGTGAGAGAGACCCGTCCGCCCCCCCCCCCCACCCTTTCCTCCCTTGGTTTTTCCTGATTTTTCCCAGCCACTACCTCCTCCTTCCCCTCCTCCTCTGGTCTCCTCCCACTACTCCCCCCCCTCCTCGGAAAAGACATATATATGCAATGTACTCTCTTATAACTTTGTCTTGTACCTGAAGATGGCTCTGTGAGCCGAAACGCGTTGTACGCAATAAACCAATTTGTGGAAAAGTGCAATTGTTTCTCTTACATTATGAAGAACTTCCACGATATCTCGCCTAAATCTGTTGAATTGTCCCCTATGTTTTTTTTAGCTTCCGAGCGGAAAGTGAAGCTAGTGTTAAGGTCGATAGCAAATTGCTCAATATTCTTCAATCGTTTGCTAGTATGCTGATTAATCTCCGTATGAAACAAAGGCATTTCTCACCCAACTGAAAACTTTTTAGTTACGTTTCTAATACAAAAACAGTCGAATAACACATTTTACGACACTATCCTGCCAAATGCCTCCTGCACGCAGGCAAGGCCGTTGACTATGACTCGTAAAGTGGCAAAAGGGAACTCCGGAGTGGCCTCGGCGTGGATTTACGAGTGGATGGAAGAGCCTTCTATTTTTTGCCGCACCTCGCAGGAGAGGCGTCATCCGTCCGGCGGCAAGTTTAATCAAAAGGGCGGAGAGTGAGGGAGAGAGTTTCCGGTGTCGGTCGTAACCCCTGGCCACCTGAGGCAGGGCATTTTAAGTGGACTGGCGACTCACCCCGCAAGAGGATGGGGTTGTGTCCCTGCCATCCGGTGGCCCATCCTCCTCCTCCCCCTCTTCCCGTGAATCCCTGCTCTTCTCTCGCCGAAAGACTGCCGGTCGCTATCGATCAGCAATCCCGACACATCGTATTCCGCCGGCCCAAGGGGGAGAGGGAGTACCGGCAACTCATTGGGGCCCTTTCCGACTCCCCTGTGCCCTGCCGCCCAGCCAGGGGTGTTGTCAAACGGGAGGTAGGGGTGGCCGCGCTCGGAGCGGAATGTTGCGTGAGCCAAGGGTTCACTCAGAACGGACGGAAATTGTAGCGTTACAGTTAGTTTTTCGGTAACCAAGACGATAAAGTCGTACCGCATCTATGCTCATAAGCCAAAGGCAAATAAAACCTCGATGTTCGAGGTGGGATTCGAACCCGCTACCTTTGGTTGGCCCAGCGGACGTGTTGCCAATGTGGATACCGCGGCTATCGCGGACGCGAATTTTGGGCAAATATTCCACACGCACGCGAGCCAATTGACGGTAAAACAAACAGGCGTCGGAATTCTTTCCGCGCTGTTTTTATCTTGAGTTTGACATCCTGATGGTTACGAGAAAAAATTTGTTTCTTAGTTCTAAGGGCTAGAATAATGCTGGACAAAATTCATCCGACTCGGTTGATCTCTTGGACTGGATGAATAATACTTTGTTGATTGAAAATGACTTAGGAAGGGACATAATCTTCTGCGACTATTCTGATCTTGTATTTGTGCAGGAACATAAGCTACCATTCAGTGACTGAATAAATGTATTCATGACTCCCTTCCAATCATATCCCACTTTATAAGTCAACTATTACAGTGATATGGATAATTTTAATTATTCGTAAGAAATAAAGAATGCCGGGTTTAATCTTTAATCCAGGGTATAGCGCCAGAGCTGAAATAATTACTAATCATAATAATAATTACTTCTCTAATACTTCTGTTGTAATTGCTATCAAAACTTTTATTTAAAAGAATGTCCAAGCCTTATGCTATATTTTGGAAGGAAACCTCATAGGTTTTTTCATTTAATCAGTTTTCATTATATTTTTCACATATTTAATTTAAAAAAAATTTTGGGGCTTTGGGTTGTTATTTTCGTCTATTTCATCTTTTTATTGAGTAATTTTTATATCTTCTGTAAATGATTCAACTCTGTAAATTGTTAATTTAGCACAGTTAGTTGAGAAACCCGCTGAAATGCGCCGTAATAGGAATATTTAGATCGATTCTGAGCTATACAGCTCCCAAGTGGTTACACAGTCGTCTCTCCCACTCCAAATAATATTATTCAGCAGCAAAATCCCAAATATGGTGCACTCTTATCCAAGTATTCTCACGATAGGCCTCTGTTTATGTGAGATTAGGAGAAAGTTTGGGACAAACTGACACTAACACGAACTTGAATAACAGCCAAAGTATCCAGCTTTGCTGCCAAAACACGGGTAGATCCAAGGGGATTAAAACTAATGCATGCAGGGGGCACATGTCTCGGCACAGAATTTTCCTTGCTCCGTTAACTGCTTATATTGTATCACACCTCAAGAATAATAAGTATTTTTACCCGCCATGATGGTGGGATAGCCGAGTGGATAGAACGTTTGGGCCGTTGGCAGTTAGTTCCAAGTTCTAATTATCACCAAGCTCGCTGCGTGAATAACTTTGTTTGGTAAAAACAGCCTACTATAGTCAGTATCTCGTTTGACTGGCGACCCAAACTTCGCGAGTTCGTATTTCGTCTCAGTGTGTCTTGTGTCCATTCGAGATCAGAATTCCAATCGCGCCGTGGGGGATCAGGTTGGTGTGGTGGCTGGAGTACTGGCCTCCCATCTCGAGGGCCTGGGTTCGATTCCCGGTAGAGACGGATTTTTCAGTGGAAAACTGATCCCCACTTGAGTGCCTAGTGGAGGGCATTTCAAGTTCAGTACTCCGTCCGTCGGATGGGACGTTAAACAGTGGTCCCCTTGGCGCCTGTCGTTAAGAGTAGGCTAATGCCGACGTCGGGTTTCTCTCCACCCTTCCTCCGTTCCCTGAAAACTCCTACCATTACCCAATTACCCACCTATCCTTAATGGCGCAAATTACCTCAGCTGTCGGTCGCCTCCCCTGAATAACCAACCAATTGTGTCCATATTTTGTTTCCAGTTGAGGTGAGATGGTGCAATATAATGTAAGCACACGAAGAAGAATCCTCTAGAATAAGATAGCAACGGCTGATTGTTAGACTTTAACGAATGTATTTCACACACAATTGCAGCTACAAATAATTGATGAGTCCGACTGGGAGAATGAGGAAGGAATGCGTACGACAATGGCGGTCTAAGGCTTTTCTGTTTCATAAAATAATCTTGCGTATTTCATTGGAACTCCGACGGTGGCGAGATATTGCCAGAGCCACGTTATTGCCTAATAATTTCGAGAGACAACCAATTACCGAGATTCCTGGGACTCTCCATGCCTATTCATTTCCTGGAGTTTTCTGCTGACGAGGCTTTTGTGACCCTAACCGTATCCGCCGGACGGTTTTGAGACAACATATAAACCCTCATTACAAGTGTTGGGTACGAAAAATACAGGATGAAAGATACCTTTCGGGGAATAAGGTGAATTTTCCAGTAATTGTACTCTGGCATGGTGTCATATTTTAAATTGCTCCTTATTGATAATAATCTCGAGACAAGTGGATTAAATCTAGAGAATTCAGATGATCACATTCCTATAAACCTCAAAATAATGCTGGCCAAATCAAAACAAGCTAAAGCAGTTAAATATTTCTCAGGATCTTCAAATTTGATGTTTAAATAGCAACAAAACTTACGCTTTAATATTAGATGAGGACAAAACAATGGGACAATGAGTGGTCTGATTTAATCACATTGCGTTCCCACTTCGAAATTTTATTGGTTCTTTGATATGATATGTTCTTTATTACTTATGATATGATACATCCGCGAGACGCCGGATGTACTTTTTCACCATGCAATTTAAGGAAACACTTCGTACCTTGGTCCATCTTGCGAGATTTTTAAGAAACTACATAACTATGGGTTTACATCTGTCCCTTTTACACCGCATATGACTGCATAAAACAACTATTCGGAAAAAAATCCGTATCTTTCCCTTGCTTGATTGTGGTTATAGCATTCCCAAAATAATTGCCTGAATTTTTGGCCTTGGCCTTCAAATTTTCATGGGTTCTCTTATTTGTGAGGTCTCGTTTTCATATTTTTGAATCTCGTTATTTATGAAATCTCGTTGTCATGTGTTCCGTCTGGCACTGCTTGCACATTAGATTTGTAAAATCAATCGCGAGGACAGAGGAGAGTGTTAGGAACAATTTGAATCCTTTATCGATCGATTTCTTTGGGATTTGATGAGGCCAACGACGTTCGTGACGATTCAGCCCAGGGCCGTATGAATACCCATTCGTTTCTCTTAATTTACGTAATTTTCTCTGCCGGAATGTCTGTTAATTGGAACACCGCAGCATCATCGTTCATGGCCTTCGTTTCAGATACACGGTCAGTGGGTCCACCAAAGCCACTATATCAATGTGGAACTACTTTCGAAACCATCCATTCTCGCTTCGAATGGAATGTATTTGTCACTAGCGGAACATTCCGCTCTGAACGTAACTCACCCAGTGACCCTAATCACGATGCGAGGATAGTTTTTTCAATCGAAATATGTTAGTGTTGTTTTCTGATTCGGAAAGTAGCAATATTATCTGGTACTTTGGAGGTTTACTAGTGCTTCATGATTAGATATAGTCTGCGAGCTGTAGTTCAATGAGCAGTGAATGAATCACTGTGAATAGTGTGTTTGGGAGATGGATCTCAATGCAATGGCTTTGATAATCTCGGCAGTACTTGCAGGAAGTTGGCATAAATCGTTCATTCCTGGATAATACGGAATGAGTAGGGCTGGAGAACCGCTGAGTCGTTTCGTCTGAGATTATTTTGATCAAAGCATATTCCTCTTACATTTGATGTGTTCATTCTAGGTAGTCCAAATTTAATGGCAGCAATACGTAGCCATTGCTTTACTTCATGCACGTTATTCAGTGGATATCAGGGGTAAATGTTTTAGCCCTTAAAATGAGCGGAGCGCATAAATTTGTAAAAAGGATTATGTTTTTGACTGATTTTAAAACCACCAATTCTTCTCTCTTATATTCTCATGTCATTTTCACTATAATGTATCCGCCCATCCCCATATTTTCCCCATATCAATTTTGTTATTTGTCTGTTATGAGCTCTATTGTATTGTATAACTCAATTATGTTCTTAATGGACCAGTCCAAGAACAGTAAATAAATATTATTATTTTTATTATGTTGAATCCGTCTGACAGAATTGGTGTTGTCCAATGAATCATTTTTTGGCACAAATAGGTAAGGAAACCTAAGGAGATTTGTTTCACGAGGATGTCATTGATTCCTCTGTTATACCTTATAAGCTTAATGGTGAAGGAGACTTGGTCCATTGTGAACCATTGGAAAATAAGTATTTTATTTGCCTTTGACCAAAATATCATTTAAGTCTGGGATGTGCTTTTCCATTATTTTCATTCCAACATTTTATTTCTCATTTCCCTATTTCTTTCCTATCCACATTACAAGGAATTGATTTATTCAATGCTGATACTCTTAACGTATTTTCATATCCTAGTCATCAATTCCTTACCATTTCAGCCTCTTTAACGGTCGATTACCAATTAGCGCGAGGGTGGAGGAATTTTCGCTGTTTCATCGATACCCAAAAAAAACTCTAATTGATTTCCTCCACATTCCCTCCTTCAGAGGTACCAGTATCTGACCTAAATTTTCCTCATCAATACGACCATTATTACTTGTACACACAATATCACCGATTTCGACAAGTTCACGAAGCTACTCGGGTTACGTAATGCATGCATAATATGCAATAGTGACTCCTCATGTTACCTCGAAGCTAACCGGGACGTATGGTAAGAGATCAAACCAAACTCATCAATATTGCCGACGAAAGCACTTGAATCAGAATTCGTAGCATCGTACAACACCGATTTCTTGGCCTTTTTTTGAGAGAGAGGAATTAATAATGCATCTCTTTATTTATTGCACTTGACATTGAATTTCTAGTGGTTGATCTTTGTAAAAGTGATGCCTTCAAAAAATATTCTTCTTTCGTACTTTTCTTTACGCGATTACGCGAAACTCGTTAACGATTTATCAGCGGAGGTTGGTTCTCATCAGGATAGGTGAGTTGGCAGAGTTGGGCACTTTTTTTTTTAATTTATCAGCCAAATTTACATCACATCAACCAATAAGGAAGCTATGTTGCCTATTGTAATCTCTTTCGGAAAGAAAGAAGGGCAGCAGTAGTTGTAGAGTTAGGTATTGAGACTCTCCAACTGTCAGGAGTTTTTAAGTTATTATGAACCTCAATTTTATGTTGGCCCGTCGCGATCAGGAAATATACTTTTACTTGATGTTTTCACGTTTTCAGGGAGATATAAGCTATGAAGCGCAATACTTTTTTCTTTCACTTAGTAATATAACTAAATGTCGATCGATTTCTTTCATTATATATGTATTGAATGGACGAAACTTAAAAATGTCATAGTCTTTCAACTGATTTATTCTTTGCTCTCAAGCATTCTGTAAATTGTGTAATTTACGTTAAAGTTTATTGTTTTTTTGGATACAGTGGTAACACGTGAATAAATATTGTTGGAAAAAACAAACTGCATATTTCACTAAAAAATGATTTATTCACGACCCAGGTATCGACAGCTTATGTCATCTTCATCATCTACTTGAAGAAACTGTCGAAACCCGGGTCGTGAATAAAACGTTTTTAGTAAAGTTTGCAGAGTTTGTTCCTTGTTCCCTCATGGAGGAATTTTCCACAGTTTCCCATGACACCGTACGATTTGTGAATAAATATTACTACTACTCCTTTTCATTCAATTTTCAATTCCCCACACTCACATTTGTAATGCTTCCAACATTTTCTCACCATCTTTCCCAGAGGACTCAGGTCCATAACTGGATTTTTTTATAACTCTTTCATTTTCATTGCTAGACAATTCTCAATCAGAGGCGAGCGGTGATTTTGGCCCAATGATACCCTTGATATTATCGGAAGATTAACTGTGTTTCTAAGCCGAAGTGAATGCCTTTTTCTTTCATTGTTTTCATCACCAAGTGTTGCTTCAGCCTCAGAAGTAATTATGCGGGTTCTAATGCCTCAGAGAACCATTTATGTAACCATTAAAGCGATATCTAAACTTCTGGACATCTAAGTGAGCTTGAGGCATATTCGTTATGAAATGCATTTATGAACTCGAGATAGGCAACTTGGATAGCAAAATTCTATGTGTCAGGAAAGTAGCTATTTGTGCTCAAATTATAACATGCTGCTCTAAAATGCAAACAGGATTTATAAACTAAGTACTGGACATCATTTTCAATCTATTTCTTTAAAAATCTCTGAAGTAAAATGAATAGCAATGTGGTAAAATATCTATGTAGTCTAAACCTCTTTAGGAATCAAGGTTTTCACAATTTTAGACGATTTCAAGTAGTGTTTGGAACACATGTTCGTGATTGCTATAAATACAAAGAGAGGAAATTTTAAGTATATTCAGTTTTCATGTATTAAAAAAATTAATTTCATGTCGATTCGTAAAATCGATCGATTGATGAAATTTCTCTCTGGTGAGCACTCATCTTAAGTATGTAGCGAGTCGTTTTGACGAGCATTTGGGATCCATCAAAGAAAAACTTAACTCTGGAGATGAAGAAAATGCCGAGGAAAGCTGCGCGTTTCGCAGGGAGAAGCTCATCCGGATGCAAACAAAGTCGACACTTGCAAGAACTTTGCTGAGAAACTCTACTCAGAGTACATAGTTGCCTGCTACCTTGAAGTTCCTTGAAAAATCCAGACCGCACGAGTTCCAAACCGACACTGCAAACTTATATCTATCCACTTTGTACATCAAAAGGACAGAGAAAAGCAACAATATAAGGTAAACTATCAAAAGAAAGATTTTAGAATTTTCCCCCTCACCATCCTCATTCAAGCCACATTCATGGTTTAAAATAGTCACCATGCCTTACGTCCCTCTTTCATATAATGCGTGATTCTTCTCTTCTTACGAAGAAGCTTTAAGAAGAGTGGGAGGATAGAGAGGTCTGCGAAAAACTTATGAATACCGGTCTTTAGTGGAGAGAACTCGGAGTAAAAACTCGGACGAACTCCCGTTCGTCGTACAGGACATAATCGGTGGACGTCTTGGTGTCTTTAGTGTCGAGCAAGTCAATATTGACGCCGAATTTCTCTCATCCTTCTTCAGCTCCCTGAAAAATGTCTAACTCTTCCCCTTTACCCATCAATTTTTAGCGTCACAAATGCCTTAAAAGCTAGGATACGATCGAATTTAATCTTGTGTAATGCACACGAGGCGTGTAATGATGATTGTTACCCAACTCGTTATGTACACGGTGTTTGTGCCCGTTGCCTAGACCTCACACGTTTTTATGTTTCTGATTTTTTACGGACACGACACGCGTATTGGTTGGTTGCGTCCCATCTTTTATCCGTCGATCGCCTTTCCCAAAATAACTAACGCCTATCTTTCTTTGGTATCAAAAACTTTTCGTGGGATGAAGAAAATAACATCTTTCGTGTCAATATTTTTTCATTCCAGCCTTTTTGCCATTGGATCCCTTTTTCTCCGAATCAATCTAGATTGCTTTTCCAAAATGTGTTGTCTGGCGTGAAAGTAGAACCAGCAGGTTCCTTCTATTTTTAGCATTTGAGTGTTTCATCCACTTCTTCTGTGTAAGGGTAAGGTCCGTGATTTACGTGGGCGGTAATGAGGAAAAGAAAATACGTGCGGGGTGAGTGGTGGAATTTGGGAAGTTGATATCCTTGGGAGAGGAACGGTGGTTGATATCCTCAGTGTGGTCGCGTTCCAAGGCCATTCGGTAAACTCTGGTAGATAGAGGTGGGGGGGAGGGAACTTACCGGAAGCTGTAGCATGCCGGGAACGTGGGTGACCGCGACTGACTAGAGTGATAATCTCCATAAAAACTCGTTGGATCGAATTTTCAGCCACCATGAACAAATAAATCACAACGAATGATTATGACCGGTAAGCCATTTTCTGAGATTTCGAAAGTGTGGGTAATGAACGTTACGAGAGTATAAACGCGAACCCCATAGCAAGTCATCTGACGGATTCATGTTTCACATTTTACTTTCGCGCTTCGATAGTTTTGGTTCTCCCCTGGAAAGTTCATTTCTGCCACAGATTTTTATTCGGGTCCATCGAGATTTTTTCCCTCGCCTCCTGTGGGGAACCTCGTGATTAAAATCTCTCTTCAAAGAGCAAACTGGTGGCTTTGGTGCTTTGTTCATGCCTCTTCATTTTTGCTTTTCCGGACTTTTTTTCCATAAACCCAATCGGGAGGCTTCGGTCTCCTGGCATTCCGCTTGAGTGAGGAACCGATGTCGTCGCCCTTCGGGCAAAGCACGTGCCATCCTGTGGGCTATCAATATTTCCCTCTCAACCCCTTATACATTTTCATCCAAAGGCCATATTCCGGCATGAAATTGCTATCTCCTGAATTGCAATCGCTTCGGATCAAGGAACATCGGATTTGGAGGAATGGATTTGATTCGATTGGGAACCGTGTCAGTAGGTCTATGCAAATAGGATATTTATATTTCATCAGCATCCTCTGGGTATCCGACAAGCTGCTTTAAGTGTGTGTGATAGGGGACGTGTGATAGGGAACACACATGCACGACTCAGACGAGCACTGATTGGCAAAATACTACCTAATAAGAGAAACATCCTAGTTATGAGTTTCAAAAGCCGGTGCAATAATTAATTGCTAGCATCTAGACGGAATATAGTTTTTTATTAATTTTTAGTCACTTATTTGAATAAACTATTTGCTTGCAATTGAGAGTTGGGGATAGAGTTTATAAGTCATCTATTCTACAGAGGTAGCATTTGGGCCTTGACGTGCCTTTGTTCTTATATTTCCCAGACATCACAGCTGCTACCACTTCCGCGCTTACACAAACCGCTCTTTTTAAGCATTTTTATTTTGTTTCGACTTACTCATTCAGCTCCATTTACAGTAAAAAATTATTTACAATGTTTAATATATTTCAGAACATCATCTCAGACTCCCTTTCATTTGTTGAATTGATTTACGCTCCATGTCTCATGGCTATCTTGTTAGCCTGTGAGTGTGGCAGCAACCAAAAGGATTGAAATCACATAGTGAGATATGACCTTATCTCCTGCTTCCTGCCAACAAATGCGGGCGCTGGTCCTCTGTGCCTACGCTATCCTGATCAGCGGTGGATAATCTCTCCTGAGCCAAGTGTAGGTACGGAGAATGCGCTCAGAGAAGGCAGCGATCCCCTGAAATAGCTACAATAATCCTTTAAACGCACTGTAAACTCTCAGATCATGTTGATATAATTATTCGTGTGGTGTTTGTCACAAAAGCATTTTCTGAAAACTCCAAAAGGTTTGACTCAAACATGAATTCTTCGTTGTTCAGGGGGTATTTTCAACTGTTTTACAACTGTATTGCACTCTGAAGGCAACTCAACTTCAAGGTTTTGTGGAAGGGGATTATACCACACCTAACGATCATTACCGATGAGTAAATAAGCATATTGTTAGTGATTATCAATCTCACCGTTGAAAACTAATTTACCAAGGGAATGTGGAGGCTTTAAAGAGAATGCAGCGTCAGAATTAAATCTAACATCGTGCCAGACAGATTCTGCACTAATCTTATACAAATATTTTTAGTAGCGTGTCAATCATAGAAGAAAATAAATTATAAAGTCAAAGTATTTTGGAATGAAACGTAAGTGGGAAAAGAATAATAACTTAGTGTATATGCTCATATAATTTCTGCCGACCATAGTTCCGACAAATTATGTTATTTTCTTTGAAATTTCTTTCTTTGACGGTTGTTGAAACCATGGTAGACAAAAATATAGTATGGGGCGCATGAAGTTATTACTATATTCTTGTGAATAAATTCCATTAAATACAACTGGAAACTTTAGGAGCTTTAGGAACTAAAGTTGATTTTTTCGAATATATTAGCATTTTTCTTAGTTTATCACACGCAAAGCCACGTTAGACACACCATCGTTTTGGCCAAAATACTTTTTTTAAATGCTTTTTATAACTTTTGTCTATGTTTACGGAGAAAATAAGACCTGTTTAAAATTAATTCCAACGGAAAAATCTGGAATGAAATGGATATAGATTTCAAAAAGGAAGTTTTCTAGTTTCTCTTTAGCGCCATCGTCTTATCAATTCGTACCGCCTTGAGGCTAAAAGAAATTTTTCCACAGAAGACGTAGGGTTATTTGTCTTGAACATTTACGAGAAATACCCTGGAAATCCGTGGAATCCTATGCACAATTCCCTCGGAAAAAACTCTTATATTAAACATGGAATAATAATATATTTTGAATAAGGCTTCCATTTCGTTTCCCTCGGGATAGAGCACTTGCTTGCCTTGGCTTTGAGCGCTTGTTTCCTTGACCCTTTGCCCATTCTTCTCCAACCTCGACTCTTTTACACCCTACTCCACTTACATCTGACACCTTCCTCCCTACAGTAGGCCCGCGTGACGTTTACTTCCAGTCTTATCCCAGACTCTCTCTTGAGGACAACCGTGCACCGTCGATCCTCTGGCTGAGGCTGCTTTTGTGTCTTCTTCCAGAGCTGATTTTGTAAACGTGGGAGTGAAGACGGCATACTGATGCCGATTTGAATCGCTTTACATCTCCGTCGCGTAGGGGATATTCTACGCATTGAGATGCACAGCGCTTATTTTTCGTCAACTTTCCTTAGGAATTGAAATTGGTGCCAAAGTCAGTCTCAATTTTCGTGAGAGTCAACTCTCGGTCGGAAATCGACACCTTCTTTGATCGGGACAACAATTTTTTCCTTCACAAGAAACGCCGCCCAGGAGGAAGCGTTGGGTTTGTGAGAGATGATATTCTGAAAATCTTCATGCGATGGAAGGCGCGATTCTTTTTGTATCATTTTACTCCCTCGAGTTATATTCTCTTTGTGCTTTGATGCTAAGGCGCTCTGAGAACAGAGAATGAAAAAAACAAAGGGTAATGAAGGCCTATATTTTTGCGACCGATTGAAACCGATGCTTATATCCCGTATAATATCATTATGCTTATATCTATGCAAAACTCACTCTTTATCGGCATTTAGATCATACACTGGAAAGCATCTTAAAAGCTTGTGACATGGAGAGGGAGATTTAGGGTCTAGTTACGATATTTAGAAAAGCAGAAGAGAACGTAAATTGAGCTAAAAACATTTTTTTTAATGTTTAAAATTTGCAAGTTAGCATCATACGGATTAACTATTGATGGTGACGTGAGGTATCAAACATCAAAGTTGTATAGTGACACGAAGATGATTTATGAATCACTACAGGGTTATTTGGTAATTATGTCATCAATTTGCATATCTACTTATTATGTCCACAAGTGAATGATTTTTTCCCTGGATAAATCATACTATCATTCATGAAAGTAAATAAGTTTTTTGGAACTAGTTAGCAATCCTAGAATTTGATAAAATCATATTTGGTGAATAAATATTTCCTCAAAATGTACCTTCGATTCGATAAATTTTGATGCATGCTGACACATGTGCGTTTTTAATTCCTTCTTCTTGGTTAATACAGGGTCCATCATAAGTTAGGTGCTTATGCAAATTTTTACGCTTGCCTTCAATAAGAGTATTGACTTAATTAAATCGTATCTGGCGTTCCTTGTTGGAACTTCACTTCAGGGACAGAATCAAAATGCACGAGTTGTATTGTCCACTAATTTTTAATGTATCCTCGATCAAAACACGTGTTTCAACGCCTTGAGCGTCATCATCATGTGTACTATCTGTTATTTTCATCCAAAGATGTTTTTCATAAAGGTGAAGGTATAATCATTTATGCCTTTCGATGTTGTAATTGAGCTTTTTTTTATTGATCTCCACCAACCACACCAACCTTCGCGTTTAACCCCATCGTTGGTTTACTAATGTTTAAATTAACCTAAGTAAAATTACTTAGCATGCTGAGTAAAACAGATAAATCTGAAAAGTTCAAAATGATTAAATCCTAGGGAAAACTATATCACCCAGCAACTTTTTAAGAAGAGTTAAGGAGACCCCAAATTATTCGTTACTTTATACAAATTTGTAAGCAATATTTAGCTATCACAGTGTAGTTAGATTTGAATTTAGGGCTGAAAAATGAGGGGAAATGAGGGCTGAAAAATCCCTATGATGGCCACTATTTACTCCCGTTGAAAAGAAAAATAAGACTCTTGAGGAACACCAAATTTTCATCCAGGGTAGTTGAAAAAGTAATTCTCATCATTGTTTTAATCGTGGACTAAGGAGTGTGGAAAATAAATACCAAGGTGGTGATTTTTTCAGAGTAAAGATATCACGTCACGTCTAAGTAGTGTAGGGGACACTAAGGGAAATAAAAGTTAAATGAATGACTTGTCAGGGTTAGCGTCCTTTTGAAAACCAGTACGTTTAATTAGATGGATATAAATTCCACTCAATCCTCCATCTTACCAGACTGAACAGAACCGTCCATATCGTCAGCTATCATCAGCAGCATGCGTAGTACTATTTCTTCATAATTTTAATGTATCACTTGTTACATTCCCAGGATTACGTGCCCGTTAAAAACGTGTGAATCAGTATTTATGCGAATAACCATTGTTTGATTATATGATTCCGTACGAAAAGCCTGCTGAAATTTTATTCGCAAAAGATCTGCCCTTGGAAAGTGGCGGTGATGATGATGAGTCATCCATCAGTAAGTAGGGGTGTAAGGTGACAGCGGTGGCCGTTTTTCCCGTAATTCATCATAAAAACAACCGTTAGGGGTAAACCGCATGAGCCTACGTCTTCCTCATACCTTTAATTCACCGGCCCTTTGTATAAAGCATCTGTGCCTGTATATATGTATGAAGTAAAATTTATTAATCGCTAGTTCTATGGTGGATTTCAAGAATTGCCCTACCTCCAGAAGTACCTTTACAGGACAATTTTATGAAAACTACATCATGATGTACCATGAATAATTCATTATATTAATTCATTCATTATATAATTAATTATTATTACTTTAAATTTTTTCTCAACCACAGCAAACTGCCACAAATTTTCCTACCTATTTCCTACTTTTGCTACTACGTTGGTGAGTGTTTCTTTAATAACCATCTGTATTTGATTTTCCATTAGTAATTCTACTCATGATCTTCAAAGTTTCTCTGATTATGAAACCAGTACTTTTATTGTTATCTCCGGTATCCAAAATTCACCCTGAATGCAACCAACTGCTCAACTCTTATTAATACTCAGATTTTTCGGTGAAACACTCTGCATAAAACTTTATACGGCGCAATAATATTAGTGAAGTGATTACGTCTACGTAATACTCTGCGAGCCACCACGAGGGTGTGTAGCAGGGGGTGAAGTTCAATAACAATAGACTATAGACATGCAAATAGGCTATTACCTATATGGTGGCTTGCTAGATAATAGAGTCACATGAAGCTACATGGTTAGTATCTACCTTGTAATAATGGGAGTGGTTGTTAATGCATGTGCCATGCACTACTGACTATTCTAACAACATTTCACCTACCTATCCATTTGCTATGCTGCGTATTGTGCTCTCTAATGGTAAACGGGAAAAATGACATTTTAAATATGTCGGTACAATAACCTCTCTCTCTAACTTTGTTAATATGATCAAACGTAGCATAATACGCAGTGCTTCTTAATTTGTGTCTAACTTCATATTTGTAACACGTATTTGTAAGCAAACCAGTTTCGAATTTACTTATAAGGTAGATATTTAGTTATAAGATACTGTACCACATAAGTGATACCGTGGACATATCCTATTTTACACTATCATTCCGTCGTCTAGTGGGAGCTATTCATCTCAAAGCACTCGTTAAACCTGATTTTGGTTTAACTAAAATACGTATATGCAAATAATGTCTGCCAAAGTTTTCCGAGGCCTTCAGAAGAAGTCTTCAATGTTAATCTCCCCCCGATGAGTGTTCCAAAGGTCTTCTTGGTGGGATTTCAAGCAGCTGTTTGCTGCGAGAATAGAGGTGATGCAAATCGCGTACTCCTCCGACGTTGCCATGGGAACGCGGACACTCGTTTCAAGCGACTGTCTCAGCGCTATCTCGTGGGGATCATGCGCTCCGAGACGTCAGCCAATGGCTGAGTCGGATGGACAGTTTTTTTGACAAAGATTTACGAAGCCTGTTTGATATCATCGATCATTCCTGGAATATATGTGATGTAAATTGTCTAACAGCAAATGATTTCTCCTTCCCGGGCGGCGCGGCGTGTTAGTCCTGAGAGCCGCGGTATGGGAGAGGAATATTTGTCAGAGATTCCATATGACATGACCTGGGACATGCCTAGTTAAATCAAAACTGAACTGGATAGTCTGGAAGTCTGGAAAGTCTGGCTACTTGATATTTCTAGGGAACCACTAGCATTAAATGGAAATAATACACCCCCCTTCCTTGCCTTTGTGAGAATATTACACGCCGTTGTCCTTTGTAATTGGTGGCGATAACTATCCGTGCCAACCAAACCGACATTCAGGTGAGCATTGTGTTGCTCCCATTTTCACGAAGTCTAGTGTATTGATTGTTTACAAAATAATCCGCTTATTGTATCGACGATCACTAATCCCCATTTGAATGGAGGAACGCATTTGTAATGTAAATACTTTCGGGAGATGCTTCTAATCCTTTTTTTCTCACAATTCTTGGTGACTGATAATACCTGTTTGAATTTTCATGATCTTGTAATATTATTTTCGGAGACAGTAATAGGATTGCATGCATTATTCAAATTAACATTATCACTCGACCAAAAAATGCCTTCCCTATTGTTCAGTTTTGGAAGAAAATCATCAGAATTGGACAAAGGAAGGCTATTGTTAAGCTCAGATTCACTATACTTCGATGTTCGTCTCCCCCTCCTCTCTCTCTCTCTCTCTCTCTCGGAGTTATAAATTATAATTTAATGTTATAACTTATTTTGCGCATTTATCCACCAGAAGGAAATGTGATATGGGGGTGGCATGTCACCAGCCTTAAAGTTCAGTTGAAAACAATTTAATTTATTAAGAAGTGCTTTGTTTAAAGTTTTTAAAAGAATTATACTTTGCATTGTAGTAGTGCATTTCGGCTGGTAAATGTGGGAAAGGGGAAATATCTTGTACCAATCTAGGTCCTAAAGTTAATTTCTTATAATTTTTCGATTCTGTCTAACCAGAGGATTTTTTATTGGACTAGAAATATATGTATTTGGAATTTTTGATCCGAATTCATGTAATTCGAATTTTTCGAGTAACTGTAATCTTGCGGGTAACCTTCTGTTCTCTAAAGGTTTTCCAATCATGCTCTATCAATAGTCACGTGACTTTTTCTGCACGTTCATACAAGTTTTTATAAAATACGGTGCTTTCCTTGCGATCTTATTCAGTTCCTAAATTAAATATTTCTACATAGGTTTCCAAAGGTATAATTCATGTCCGGTTTTAAAAGTGTGAACTAAAGCATTTCTCTTACTCTTCACTTTACTTTTCCCACAATCCGTTTGACAAATCTCTCTCCCTCTCTCTGCAGTGCTGTTCCATAAATATTTCGCATATGATCCCCCTGTGGTAGGTCCCAAGTAAGAGCAATACCCAGATATTTAACTTCACTTGGCACACTTATCTCTACTCCGAGAAAATTAAGATTATTGGGTAATTTGGGTTTTCCTACCAGAAGTGCAATGTGATGCTTTTTTGCATTTAATTGTTGCTCTCAGTCTTGGCGTCAAGAGTTAATGCAATACACAAAAACTATACATGGCGATATACTAATCATGGGACGAAGTATCTAGAATAACTATACTCTTGCTCTCTACGTTATGAAACTCACATTTTTCACGCAAGTTGAGTGGTTGTTCGGATATCTGATGTCTCTGAACAACTGCAAGCAGCGCTAGGTACTGAAGTGAAAAAGGAATACGTCCAAGCAGTTTGCGAGTATAATGCACCAATAGCAACAAACCTCGAAACCAAACAGGCCAATGCAGTGCCTCCATGTACATGACTCACAATTTATAATGCGTGATGAGATCTCCTTCGAATGAATCTTGGCTACCTATTTAAATTTTCGATCCTTTTGTGTTTTCAAGTCTTTCTCAACACAGATAGAAGCTTCAGACCGGGAATAAAGGAACAAAAATAGGAATGGAAGAAAAAGGAAAAAGCAATGGAGGAGTGAAACCCGGTGTTCGCATTAATCAGCTCTTAACGAAAACAGTCAAGTGGGACCACGCCTCGACGTCCCATACGACGGACGATGTACTGAATTCGAGTGTTCTCAACAAAGCACTCAAGTAGGAGCCAGTTTACCAATCAAAAATATGTTCCATAGACGGGATTCAAAACCGAGTCTATTTGGCGAGAGGTCAGTACTCTAACCGTTGTATCAACCCGATCCCCCTTACATTTAAGATGATTTCTTCTCCTCAGTGTACTGTATCCATTTTGCCACTAATATATTGGAGATTGTATTTTTACAGTGACGAACATATGGTATGAACATCAGGGATAATGGGGATCACTGATATTTTTAGGATACTTCAAGGCCGCTTGATTAGCACTAACTAAAGGTAGCGGTCAGCCATTCTCGTACAGTAGAATCACTTCGAGAATCGGAATTTCACTGTGTAAAGTTTTTACCAGTCCTCTGGGTGTAAATCTTCTTTCACCTCTCCTCTTCACAAGCTCTCTGCGGTGAAACTTATCCGCGATGTCAGGGAAACCAGCTGCCGTAGTCCTTTTAGCATGAGATTGGTTCTGAAATCAATGCAACAAATATAAACCAACAAATCTTTGAAGCTCGGCAGAAATACGTATATACTCTATAGTTCATTAATGGCAATTAGTTATAAGCCCCTCCACACAATTTACCCTATAATGGGAGCCTGGTAATCACTCTACATCGTGATACAATCGATAGCACTGAAGTTAAGTCCAGGTATTTAATTTTAAAAATGAATATTTCTCGTTTTTTATTTAAAAAACACTATTGTACATACTATTTTTCATGCCTTATATCAACCCAATAGATACATGGACCAAAAATTATAACACCTGCTTTAATCCTTCGCAATTGTAGAGCCATCACGAAAAACATACGAAGATTTCTATGAAAAGGTCACTTATCGACCATCTTATTTACTTTTTGATACCGGAGTTGTTGGTAGGCAACAAATTGTTTTAAACGACCCGTTAAATGAAAGTAAAAGTTTACCAGATACTATGAAATCGGGCCCTCGACATTTGTAATCTATTCATCAAGCCAATGAGAAGTTTACGTTTCGGTTGACGGTTCCACTCTCCTTTAGCTATCGGTACAAATTAACGGATATGTTCAGACAAGCCTGCGGCACTCAGCGATGCGCTTTTACTCCATAGAAATGCCTCTCACTCCATAAATCCTACCTAATCTTGCCGCTCCCTCGCGGCGAAAGTGAGGAAGCCTGCAGACTACGCACGTCGTTCACGAACGTACCACCTCCGCATTCCCGACCTCATTTTCCCTCCGTGCTCCGTGATGAACGATGTCACTGGCAGAGTCTCCCTCGTTCGCACAGGGTGAGGAGAGAGTCGTGGAGATTGCACTTTGTTCTCCCGCGTTCATTATTAATTACGAACGCGCGAGCCAGAGAGCCTCTCTCCATTCATCCGCCGCCGCAATCGTGACAGATATCGGCCCGCCGCAAGCCGTGGCGCCACCGTCGTCGTCCCCATAATCTCTTTCGCCGTCCGCAGCGGCGCTATTGTTGTCACCATCCGCGCGCGAGGGCGCGGCTCACACTCCCCGATTGCCGGCTGTGCCGGTGGCGGCGACACATTCGAAGAGGTACACGGATCCCTAGAATTCATTCATGTTTAAAAAAAAAAGGCAAATTTTATGCTTAGGTGTAGAGGTGGCTCGGTGGCTAAAGTAAATTCCACCAATGCTGAATGCCCGGATTTGATTCTCAGCACTAAAAATGACTCTCAGTACTTTACCATTCACTACTTGTGTGATGCATAAGAGCACATCAAGTTCAGTATCCAGTCCGTCGGATGTGACGTTAAGTCATGGGCCTTGTGGCACTCGTTAAGACCCGGAGAATTCAGACGCTTGGAATCACCTCGCCCTTCTTCAGTTCCTGTCCAACATCCCCATTCAGTTCCTATATTCCTATAAATTCCTATCCGACCAAACTACCCAGCTATCATTAATGGTGGTTTAAATGCCTAAACTGTTGGCCATTTACGAAGGATTAGTACTATCTTTAAGATTTTTTCTTAGCGCATGATTATCTTAGTGTAATAAATTGATGCTACTCTTCTTCTTTATCAAACCACATGGCTTCTAGTATATCTTTTTTTAAGGGGGTTTTGACGCTGGAGTTAGGGTCTACAAAAATGAACAGGTTGACGGGAGGAAGATTGTCATTATAATTGTGCTAGCCCTGCAAGTCTACTAGGCTAACTCAGATGAGAAACCTTACTAGACCTTAAGTCGAAATTTAGAGTAACAATTTTGAAGAAAAGTCATTTTCCGGACAAAATAGAAATATTTGGAGAACATCCGCGCGAAATGTGGGAGTCATGAGGGAGAACTAGGCCTAAAGATTTCTTGCAAGGTTTATAGGTAAGGTATAAAAATACTTGGTAGAATATAACTGGAGCTATATGTTCATAATTTCATTCACGAAATGTTAGAAATGCAACGCTGCTTCGAAGTGTGTAGACTTTTCCTTTCCGCAAATGCCACTGCCGAAGTCACGTACACTCGCTGAATGCAATGGAGCGCTATGCATGCATATGGGTCATGAGCAGACATATTCGAGAATTTTTATGGTGGAATATGTTAGGTTTCACATTCAAAGTATTTATGGCACTGCGTCAGGGATTAATTCGTAATTATTAAACTATAGGAGACGAATACTGAGGACGAAAAAGTAAAAGAAATGTGTTACTTACCTTCGTAAGGTTCCATCTCGGTTACACTGTGTTCATCGTGGATCCAGGTAAGAAAGGTTTTGCGGGATAGAGATCCAGGAAAGCAGCACGTTTCTTAAAAAAATATCTTCAAACGTTCTGGAGGTGTCAAGAGGTTTTTGGAAAAACCTGAATAATCTAGTGCCTCGGAAGGTTAAAGGTTTCCTTAAGACCATGTTAAAAATCCAAAATCTAAGGGGATCCAGGACAATATAGCAGATATAATGCCATAACCGCACTACATCAGGATATATTTGACGGAAGCGATAACACTAGAGATATAGACTGTTAGAAAAGATGTAACAATAAGTTTCAAGCGTTCATTTTTTTACAAAAGTCATTTTCAAGAACGAGTACTCCGATGCAACACACGGGCAAGCAACTCTATTTTGACCCAGTTTCCTTTTCCTCCTCTCTCCATGTTGAACGCCCGGTGACCTAACACCAACTGCCAACGTCCTTGCAGAGGGTCAAAGGGTAATGAGCAGACGTGGAAGTAGGGTATCGGATTCCTTCGCCGTTCTCTCTTGAATCCCACCCCATCACCCTCGCCTCCTGGCTATGCAACACCGTACCTAGCACCTTACCCGTCTCGCCTTACAAGTTAGCGCTTTTCGCTGCGACAAGGCGTTAGGAGATGGTTCATCATGCAGAGCGCCGAAGGCACGAAGGCTGCAACGTATGGTTCAGTGTTGGGCCCGCCCCCATCCTGTCAACTGTCAAGGAAAAACAGCGCATTCTCATGTGCTATCGAGGTCATATATGTATGTGTTTGTGTGGAAGGTACTAGCGTATATGGGAAACTTGGAAATAAAAACAGCCCAAAATTATTAGTAATAATAAGGGTTTTGATACCTATCTATATTGTGTTAAAAATGAAATTTTTAGTATTACTTACCCCAATACTGATTACAGGTACAGTCTAAGAGTGGATAAATCGTACGAACACATTATTTTCCTGGAGGATCTTCTTTTTCATTATGTTTGTAATTAGATTATTTTCGATCAGAAAATAATAATCAGAAGTTATCCGGGATTTATTAACTTTTTCTAGGGTACGTAATGCGTAATACGTAATTTTACTTTATTTACATATCTCTATGAAATCGTAACGCATGATTGCATTTGTTTTAGAGATCTACGTTCATGCTTGGTGCGTAATTATGAATATTTGAACACGATTTATACACTAGTGAATGATGTGATCCCTGTCGGAGGTTACATTCCTAGGATGTTGAATTGCATGTAAAGTCGCCGTTTACCCATGTGAATTAAGTTGTTTGCAGTAAAATTGGCTTAGCAGAAAAAACCAATGTAATTGTTTACCTGATAGTATTGCAGACCTGGTGTGAAATCACGGATGCATATTTCGCGTTATCGCAATCTTTATCGTTAACACTTAGCCCTAGAGTAGCGCAGGGTTAACAATAACCGTCTATAAAATTCGCTCCACTAATTGTGGTGAGCGGTTTGAAGTGCCCGTGCGAAAAATGAAGAACGTAGATCACGTTCTCTCTGACATAAGTTAAATCAAAAAATAACGATAACGCTAGCGCACGCCTTACGAAGATCCATGATCGAGGCCCTGGTATTGGTTCACCTCGCGCAGCACACACTTGTTGTGTGACCGTATGTTACGCTTTAGGGGTCTCTGTAGTTGTATAAATTAAACTAGATGTAATAAGGTTTATGTGATGACTCGATGAAGCTAATCATTAAGGAAATGGAAAGAATGAAAAAAGAAGACCTCGATGTGATATGTAGAGCAAGCAATTAAGGATGTTAAAGAGAAGAATCATATAAATATGAAGAGGCTGGCTGAAAGGGGAATCAAGGGGAAAGCTACGTCAAGGCAATGTTAAGATTCTATTCGCTGCTATCATGCGGTTTCACCAAGTAAAGCCTGAGGACGTCCTTTTTAATGTTAGAATTGCTGGCAGGTGATGATGAATTTGGTTTGAAAGACGAAGCCCTTATTAGTAAAATTAGTTTATGAGAGATAGGTAGATGAGATAGAGATAACGAAAATAAAATGTCCAAGACTACTTGCACAAGTTTCACAACCGGCAGTGATAGCCTGGTCGGTAAAGTGCCTGTTCTGCATCTCAAATCTTGTAGGTTCAAAACCCTCTTTGGACATGTCCGTTGTGTTCGTCTTAAGTCGGTGTCTCACGGTCAAATTTTCATATGTTTGTGTACAAATTCGAAACAACTGAGTTTGACTGTATGGCAGGATGTATTTGTATGCAAACGGATTTTGCTCCAAAACATTTTATACAAATTTTAGGTCCAAGCTCATAGACCGTGCTCAAAATTTCCTTTGAAATGTATGTAACTAACCAATCACCTACCTCTAAAAAAGAAAAATTAGTACTTCACGTTTTTGAGAGTGATTTGATTGGGAGTTTTGGATCGGAATTTAGCGATCACAGAAAAGATAGAACTGATGTATATATGAAACCTAGATGCATTTATTGTACTTATTTAGTGCATGGAAAATGTGTACTTATATGCGGTATCCAATGCATGACTTGTTTATATAAACCTAACTAAATTTATGCACGACTCCTTAGCGAAAATTACAACTGCCGCGGCATATTCGCATTTGGTTTTGGCAGCCATTTTCATATTCTATTTTCTCGTATTTTATTGGTTAGTCTGTTTTCTATGATAATACTGCGCCGTGGGACACCCCATTTCTCTCTCACCCAAATAATTGAACTGTGTGGGCAATTATTTTAGCCCAAAAATTTTTATGAAAATTTGACCGTGAGCTTTATGATTAGGTTCGACGATGAGGTGTAGCCTCAGTCACTGGAGCACCGAAGAGCGCAGGCCAGCAACGGGAGTCAGATGGAAGAAAGTATTCTTTGGGCTCAAGGGGCTGCCTCTGCCTCCTCTATAGTCTCTTCACCCCCTGGTCTCACACAATCTCCCCCATTCGCAAACCACACTTCCGTCTCCTCTTCCCGACACCACCGCTTCGCCTTCCCGTACGCACAGAGCGGGGCTCATTCGAGACGGACGTGCAACGAGTCTCCACAGCATTTCACTTCAAGGCAGTAACTAACTTCCTTCCTCCCACCCCAAACTGTCACTCCACTACCACAAACACCAGCGGCCCTCCTCGGTCGGAACTTGCTCCTCTCCCTCCTCAAAACTCACGCGCAACTTTTCTCATCTATGCTCCCTTATTGAGGTCTCCCCTCGTTTTATCATAATCAATCTCATTCGCAAGCATCGGGAGAGAAATATTTCTTTTCTCGGCCACCTCCTAACCTCGGCCTAGCGGAATGGACATCCTTGTTTCTTTTCCTCGCTCCAACCTCTCCGACAGGTATTACAAAGTTTCTCTCCTTTCAAATTACAGACCCGAGTCACTTGCGCCGCGCTGGTCTAATCGTGAGTGTGGGATCTTGAATTGTTGCCCGAAGACTCTTATCTCGTTGAATTCATTCCGTCCCGTCGCGGGTTAGTCGGGCAAGATTTTTCAAGCCGTAATGAAGTTGGAGATAAGTCGAGAGAACACTTGAGTGGCGCCGGCCGTCCTTCGTCCTCGCTAGTCTGAGATCCTGACCAGGGAGGCCGGAAAACAGAAAAAATGAGGCCTAGAGAAGTCTCTCATTCTTTCTTCTGGTGATATCGAAAGACGTAGGTATATGTGTAAATTTCTTAATCATGCCCTCACGAAGTTCATTCAGCAACTCATCAAAGGATTTGGCAGTAATTCTGAAATATTAAAGAAAAACTTTTCTGGATATGCACTTAGCGTAAGGTACATCATATGGAACTGGCCTTTTGGTATTCGCTTCACGTTTAGAGAATGAATGCAAAGCCTGTGATATGTGAGTATATGAAAAATAGCGCAATTTTAAATAGCCCCAAATTAAGACTAATTTGCAGTCTTAAGTTATTTAAAAGCATGTATCCAGTTGCCCCTACCGCTTTAAACTTTAAGCTTCGCTAAAGCTTTTTAAACTTCGTTTATGTGCGTTGCTGATTTCTTCTTCTTATCAAAATGTACGCTATGCATAGTAAATCATCTTCTTTCCAAATCGGCATTATTTCGGCTAGGAAGACAGCAATGAACTGGTCCTGTGTCTCTTCCCACTGCTTGCTAAATCACTTATGTCTTTACGAGAAGAACGCCAGGAGGGTTTCCCCACACGTCCTGCTTCGCTGCTAACCCGCTAGTGTGCGACCACCCTCATGGCCTGAGAGTCGGCGTAGCAAAACTTGACCAATTGCAGAAGTGCACGGGACTGATTTTTAGACGCTAAAGAATGAGTTTTCCGTGTGTATTTAAGTCTTAGATATTTGAATGCCCAAACGTGAATGCCTGACGAATGCATGAGAAGATGAGAGTTTTGACTGAGGATTGTACAAAGTCTTACTTTTGTTACCCTGCTACAATTGCACATATTTGAGTCGAAGTACATTGGTTTTTCTACGAATGGCACACTTCTAAGCTGAAGTGATTACTGAAAACCAGGGCTCAATGTTCACTGTAAATTCCGTCATCTAACTCGGTGGAGCCGTTACATTGGACACATTTTCCAATTCCACGCGCAAACTAATTGGTCATTTAACCGTTGTGGGCGCGATTGCTTATGCGAGAGTATAAACAAACACTCAGCAACGGTCAATCTATATTTTCACCCGCAGCTTTGACGATGAACCGATCAAGAAATTAATTATATTTCCTACCACGTAAGATGAGTCGCAGCTACCCACCTACAAATTTTTGAAACGCTCTCTTAGGCATATAGTTATGTTCAGGGGTTAGATGGCAGAAGGGACAGTTTTGTCTCAATCTCGCCCCAATAAAGACCTTTTATTATTATTATTATTATAGTTACAGTGAAATGCAAATATCCTGAAGAACATATCTTTCTCTTATGTTACGTTTTCCATCTGTGGATTTTAAACCCTAACGCTATACACTGCATGATTTCTCCCTCTCCCCCTGCCACTCATCCTCGCGGTGGCTTGCAGGGTATCGTGTGGATGTAGATCGTTTAGATTTCCACTTACCTAATTTAAGATGGAAATAAGAATCATATGAAATGACCATAATATCACCGAACCCATAACGAGGAAAAGCAACTGAAGCGTTGGCCCTAGTTACGAATATACACTCCCTAATCGAATCAGAGTATGTCAGAATCATGTCATTCCAACAAATCTAGCTCGTATATGCTGCATGCTATCATATTCTTAGACTCAGTAGATAATTTAGAGGAGCTAAGCAATAGCTAAGGCCATGTTCGTGAGTTCTGTAGAACGGAGGAGAGGTGGAGAAAAACACGACGTAGGCATTAGTCCTCTAATAAAAAAAGGGCTAAAGGGTTCACGATTTAGTTTTCTACCCGAGAGAAGGATTATTGAACTATGTGCTCCCTAGTATGTAACCACGGAGGCACCGGGAAGCCAGTTTTCTAGTCTATACACAATCCTGACCCCTTTCGTGGTGATCACTCGCCCGTAACTTGGAGTGCGGGTGACAGACAAAAGGTCAAAAGTATACGCGTCTTTTCTTATTTCAAACAATTTAACTCTGAAATCCTCCTCTGAAGTTGTAAAAGTACGAACTTAAGGGACTCTAAAAGTTGCTCGCTCATGCAATTACCCTCGGGCGGGAGAACCGTAACCGCAGCAGCCAAGAGTGAAATTGTCAGGCACACTCTGTCGTAGCTTTTGGGGCGTCCGCACTTGGACGCCGTCGCTGATTACCGGTTTGGTTTAGTAGACCCGCATCGCACTTACGTGTGTTTGCCCACTAGAGTTGTGGCTAAGTGTTCAACCGGCCATGGTATCCAGGTCGGTAACGCGCCGGCCTTCGAATTCCGTTCGAGAGCTTCGAATTCCGTCTCGGGAATAGCTATTGAGGCAGTTTATAGCTTAAGTTCTGGTTATATAGTTCGGTATAGGGTAACGAAAGATGGAATTTTACATTGATTGCTTTTGGCAAGGATGCTCAAAATTTCTATTGGTGGCATCGCAGCTGATTCGTGAAGCAACGTCGGCCACTTCATTCGGCACAGACAGATCAACTCTTCCTTAAAGTGGTATAAATAAGATTAGTAAGGCAAATAATGAAATGTACTTTTAAAATAGGTTCATTAAATAAGCATTGGAAAGTGTACACATTCACATTGATACGCCAACGATTGAAATGTATTTAAAATAGGTAAAACTTATACCAGATTTTAGCCAGTTGAATTAAATACAATATTTCTCCCCTAATATCTGAAGGTCACTGTGATGAATTTTGGGTACGAAAATTCCGATTCAGATTTTTAATGCAAATTAATTTTCGATAAGAGGCCATAGATAATGCAATTTTTTGTGAGGTAAAGTGATCTAATCTTATGAAGTGTTACTTTTGTCACCCGAAGGGTAGCATGCGTATGGCCCCTTCTATACCTTCTAACCTCCTTGGTTTCTCGCTACCCGACAAGTCCGTAAAACTATTCCCATTTTTAAAAGGCCGGGGCCTTACATCTGGCATTAGGTATATATTTTCATTGGTCTGAATTAGATTTGGAAATCTAATACAGAATTTAAATCACAGAAAGCTTTATAACACAAGGTTGGCTTTGACTCCTTTGAAAAATGTCAAAACTCCTTATTAAAATTTGTATTTATCATTTATGTCCTTCCCGTCGAATGTAAACGGGCACCTCTGCTAGTTTTATGTATGAAACAGGTTCAAGAGTCCCTTTGTGGAAGCGATTCATGATGAAAAAAACTCTTTATGATTTCCCATCAATAGCACACCTGAAGATGACGCTACGTGTCGAAGCCTAGGTAGTGGAATGGCGAAGTATTATTTTCATCACGATGAATTAGGAGTGCTACCCTCAATGTAGACATAATTATTGCTTTACGAAAATGCCAGAGGCATATAGATAATTTTAAAATTAAAATATTGATGTTAATGAAAATAATAGATAGGTAATACTAGAGAGAACAGTACTACACTCATTAAATTTAATTTTAACTGTCCATACGTCAAAGTCACCCCTGATACGATTAATTTTCCAGATTAAAGGAATTGTAATGGGGAAACAACCAATAGCCTAATTTATCCCTGTGGTATTTCTCTTTGTGAACGCGTATTCCACTCACTCACCGAGAATTTTTTTTTGCACTTTACAACCGTGTGCAATTTGCTCATTAATGAAATGTGTATTTACTTAGCACGTCAAATGAATTTGTCTCTCTTGACGGATCCCTCCGTTCCAATCGATGCTGCCCTCTCCCCTTCACACTACAGTTCGCGGTCAACGCGGTGGCACCTGCTACGGACCCCTGCTTCGTTGACCTCGCCGCTGTCACTAGGGGCCACACTCCGTGCCGGGTAGCCGCCCCTTGGTGGCCATTGAATCCTTCCTCTTGAGGCCTCATAGTATAGTTTTTGGAATCGAGTGTGTGTTTCACGATTTATACGTCCAATGATTTTTTAGACATCGGATTAATATGCATTTGATAAATCATAGTATATTCCCCAGGCCGATGCATGTGGAATATCTTAGAATTGTGTTTTTCATGCCTAATTTGCGGTCCGTAGTTCTTAAATATTGGAATATTGCTTGGGTGCACTTAAACAGAAACGAGCTGTATGGAATAGGTATATGCCATTGATATACCTATCAACATGATTCACTTCCGTTAGGAAAAACTTCAATGTAGAGTTCAGTTCTGAGAAACCGCGATGTACCTATTCTCCATACTGGTGCCCGTGGAAGAGCTAAGGCATTGTGGCCATGGTGTTTATTGCGTACGCGTGTGTGCTCTTAATATTCCATAAAAATCACTTGATTGTAGGTTACAGGATCTTCGGGATTACCGGAATACCTCAAGGATTTAAGATGCATTTACATACCTTTTACGCAATAGATTACCTACCTTAATACCTGGGGTATCAGCTTCGCCCACTTTCTTGGTAAATCAGCAGAAAAGCGGTATTTACTTAAAAATTACAAAAATTCTCCAGGCTGGTATCAATGAAACTTCTCAGGATATGTAGGTTTTGATTTTTTTTAGCAGAAATTGTCATACATTAAGGACCATAACCTAGAATAATAGGAAATATGCGTTATTGCACTTAAACAGCAATAGGCTGCCGGTAAAGTAAAGTCGGTATTATATAATTTATCAGCGTGAACTACTCAAATCAAAAAAAGTCGTAGACAGGCGGTCGAAACTCATAATGTGTGACATATTCTCTGCGTTGATACGCGTGTGTGCTACGTAGGGCCGCGCTCGTCTGGCAAATATAACGTGAAATAAGTATTGATGCCCTTAGATGACGATAGCCTTCGAACTAGATAGCACGAGATCATTCACCTTGTCCTCTTCCATCAGGAGAAATCTCAGAAAAGACCTCAGTTCTGAGAAATCAAGTCAAATTCTCTGCGAAATTACTCGCGAATGATCTCAAGGCTACGTTTCGTGATGTGACCTGGAAAGAGTGGGAGGACGCATGGACGAACTTTGACGGTAATGAATTGCGGCTTATTAGGCCAGTGATGTTAGCTTGGCCCACTTTCGTCGAGAACAATCGAAGGGAAGAGGTCGCTATTATACGTCTGAGGATAGAGCATTGTGCTTTGACACACATGCATCTCTTTCAGGCGAGAAAATCCAGCCGCGGCGATGTGATCGTGATTCTTCGGAGTGAGACATCTCATTCTCGTGATGGATACCAGGTGGTACATAAAAGGATGGGCATCTGAGAGCATCAATACAAAGCCCTTGGTGTAACGGAGAGGATATTAGTAAAATAAAATATTCTTACGCAGAACAGGTCTATTGGAATATATTGGCGCATTACCAGTATTTGATATTTTGTTCAACTGATAGTTCTCGTGAGTCCTTACGCCAGTTTTCTCCTCTTAAACACTTTCTTGTGGCATGTATTACCGGTCCAAATAAAATCGTCCGCCAATACTGTAATCTAAAATTATTAGTTCATCCCGCAAATCGCATGATTGACAAAAAAATGTTATCCCGATCAGAACTCTCTGCATCAACTCTCATCTCCTTAGTTACTGCGTCAATTATATTTCAAACTTCACCAAAGGACTAGTTAAAGAGCACTCTTAAGTAAAAGAGAATGCCTAAATCCCTCTCATAGGATTTCCCACTCTTTTAAAGGATTTTATATATTTGAAAATGATTTTCGCTGCGTTAATAAGGAAAACTTGGCTAACTAATGCATACGTTAGGCGTTATGATAATATCTGTCCTTCTCTGGTATTTGATCAAGCAAATACGTCTCTTATTACTGGATTAAGTTTTTCGAATAATATTGCAAGCGGTTCTTTTAGCAATAAGAAAGGTTACTAATTTTAGATGTGTTAAGTAGCAAGCAAACAATTAATTTGTTAAAAAATTAAGAGTGGGGAGAGAGAGCTTGATGGACAAAAGGGTAATGTGGGTGTCTTATATACAAAACAAAAGGAAAATAGGCGTTTACGATAAATTGAAAAACCGAGAAAAAGTGTAAAAAGTGAAAAAAAAGTCGAAAACGTATGGATCTAGATGAAAAAATTATTTGAGAGATAATGGATATGAGAAACTGGGAAAAAAAGAATTTTTCGGTGGCGTGAGTGCAGGGTAAATATAAAAAGAATGATAAAGACGTAATATATTGGTAGCATATGTGATTTAGCTCGGAAAGGTGCATGATTAAGAATAGCAGACAGGAAGTGACCACAAATTTAAAAATATACAATTGTAGGATGCGTAGATATCTATCGTAATAGAAAAAATATATAAAATCCTTTCAATGATTTTAAATCCTGGTTTATTTTTCCATAGTAGGTATTTATAAATTTATCATCTATCTGCATATTTTTTCTAAACATTATAGTTCAATATACGAGTATATATACAAACCTATGTATTGCACAGAATGATTTTAAACTTGGCTATCAAACACCGAGTAAGAGGAACAGAATAAATTTTCAATTTTTCTTTTCAATCCTAGAATATCCTAAGCCATGAAGGTGCAAAAAAACGCATCCCGGAAGTCTTAATATTCCTTTGTCAGTTGAAAGCACAGTCCGCATAGAATGATTGGAAATTTAATTGCCAAAGAAAGAGGCAGTTGATGTCTCTTCTCATTTTGTTTTCAGTGACGCTAAAGCATCACCATGAGCTACGCCGCTACAAAGAAGAAATTGGCGTCCATTACCGCTCGTAGATCTTAGGGGCATGATTCAGGCTCCCGCGATTAGGCGTTAAGTCTAAAATCGTACGCTCGATACAAAAGTTGCTTAATAATTCATAGGAGAGCACAGACGAGGAATTCTGATCAACTTCCGCGTCACCGTACTGCATCGTAGGCACGAGATTCAATTTACAAGTGCTTTCCTCGTTTCCGCCCGTCAGGACGTAACAAATTCATGAACTCCCGTTCAGGGAGCACCACATCAATCGCTCTGTCTCTGTAAATTACTCGTGTTCAAGAACATTGGATGGAATTTTCACGACTCCCCTCCAGCTCCCGAAGAATCGACTGCATAAAACGATCTCCTGCAACGGAGCGGCTGAGCGTTCGTAATTTCTTCACTCATATCCCGAGCTGTCAGGCTTTACGGCACCATCCGGTCTCTCATTTAATCTCCGGTCTCACCTCCCGCCTAGCGCTCGGCGTTCTTCTCTTGTCCGAGGCACTCGCCGCGCTTGGAAATGTCCTTCCTTGTCGTGGAACGGTCGTTCGCCTCTCGGCGGTCCATCCGTGCGGACCTTTTGCAGGAGCTCCTTTGTGTGTGGTGGATGGGCCTTTATTTTCCCTTCTTCGGCCCTTGGGGCGTGCCTCACTTCAGGGAGAGTGCACGCGTTGTCAGGGATTCCATCCCACTCTCCCTTCGCTCTTATACTCGTCCTCCGGACTCGAATTCCTTCTCTTACGATGCGCCCTCGTATATTGCTGCGTAATACAGGTTATTCCCGCGTCCTTCCACCCCATGCAATCTCTCCTTTTTTCGTTGCGCGGCGCAAACTCTCTTTCTCTCCACCTCCCCACCAAGGAGTTTCACGCTCACCCGAGGCCAAGAAAAGAAATAATGATAATAATATCTCCCGAAACTCCGTTGCCTACGCCACCCCCGGGCGCTTCGCTCGGCGGGGTGGGTGGGAGAAAGGTGCCGCCCCTTTCCCTCTCGATCCTCCCCCCGGGGCGAGAGGGGAGGATAAAGATTTCCCCAAAGGGGCCTGAGAGGGTGGGCGGGGGGTCGCAGTCCCCACCCCCCCGCCTTCTCGAAGGGCCACGCATGCCTACACTCCCTCTTCACTTTCTCCCTTGCCCCCCGACATAAAAAGTGGAATACGAGATTTTAACGTTCATTTTTCATGGGCTTTCGGTACATCCGCACCATCTCCGGCGACTACTTTTTCCCCTTACTCGGAAACTGCCGAAAATATTACCACCTGAGTAGTAGTTACTCAAGGAGAGGCGACTGGTATCCAAGGTCATTTTTCCATTTCATGGGTACTTCAGTAGAGGACGGAATTTTTCAGAGGACAAAGAAAATGGGATCAAGTTGGTGTGTGACTGGAGTACTGGTCTCTCATCACGGGGGCCCGGGCTCGAATCACGGCCATTGCGGATTTTTCGCTAGTATAACTGTGCCTACTTGAGGACTCTGTGGATAGCACTTCAAGTCCAGTTCTCCGCCCGTTGGATGGGACGTTACGCCATGGTCTCCTAGGAGTTTTCATTAAGAGGAAACTAATACCGACGTCGGGTATATCACCACCCTTCCTCCGTTTCCTAAAAAGTCCTGCTTTCACCCAGTTGCCTACCAATCCTCTTTGTCGCAAATGACGTCAGAAGTCGATCACTACTCCAAATACTTAGCTAACTAATGAAGAAAATGTGGAGAGAAACAAAAATATGCTAGTCAGCATGATAAGGCTGCAATGGACGAAATGCTCTAAGTTAAAAGTTAAAGGCCCCACGGCCCGCAGCTTACTATCCCCTCCAGCGGCCGGAGTACTGAACTGGAATATAAATCCGCAAAGCACGCTAATAGAGGCAGGATTACTACTGAAAATCCTTTTCCACTCCTGGACTTAATATTTGGGCCCTCGAAATGGGTATACAATACCCTATTCACCTCACCAACCTGATCCTTCGTATTATCGTTGAAATAAATTGAGGAAATAGCTATGAATCACTTGGGTATGTATCCTTGACGTTTAAATCCTTGTGAGCCGTCACTAGGGCGTGTTGCAAGGGTTGGTGGTACATACGTATCCAGCCATAAAAATGACGTCTTACTGAAAAATAAAAGAAAGATGATGATAAATAATTTTGAATTTGATTCGTAAGTGTTTACAAAAGTTAGGCCTAGCTTGCGATGCACTCACGTATTTTACGGGGGATAATCCCTTGTATCTCTCGATCTACCTGATAATCTCTCGTAATTGATGCTTCTATCTGCCCTGCTGATGGGGTGCGGGGGTAAAATATCCCTCAAGTATCAGCCGCGGACTCGTGCGATATGAATTTTTTTCAGATTTACTTTAATAATGCGAACAAACTTCTTGTTTCAATGGTTTCCCAGCCAAATCCTACCAATATTCAAGACATATAGTGTTCTTTCAAGGAATTAACTGCCAAACGTGATGCTTTCCATCGTTATGCCTAATTTGTGTCCCTTGCCAAGCCCTTTCCAAAACTAAGTGAAACTCTGCAAGGTCATAGGAATTTACATTTATTGTAAAGCGTAATGTTTAGCTTAGTTTTGTGTGGATTAGGTTAGGTTAGGCCATGTTGGGGAATCTTTATAGTTATAAATTTATTCCAAGAAGATGTTAATTGGCCGCTTTATGTATTCTGGATCACGTCATACAGGTCCAACGCTTGGTACATGTTTAAGGTTTGCTGTTGGAGCATATATGTATTATATTTTGACGCCTTAAAAAAAGAATAATGAAAAAAAATCTTACTCGATCATCGATTCAGTGATGCATAAGTACTAAATGTGGTGCTTCTCTTTATTGAATAAATATTAGTGTTAAATGTATCAAATAGAACGATCAAATTTGTTCGAAGTAAACTTTCGTAAGCCAAATTATACATTCACCTCCATTTTATCTAGTTCCCGTTAGGCGTATTCCTGAAATTTTAAATGAGCGTTAACTGACACTGAGTCTGGTTTTGTTGACTCACGCCGTTCATATTCCGTTAAAATACACCTGTACCGCAAAGGTAAGCTATTTCGACACATTATACCAATTCAGTTGATTGGAACTTCGTTAGAGGAGGGGCATAGGGAGCGTGAAAGCTCTGTCTAATGAATTATTGCAAAAATATGCAACATCCTGAACATTAGTTTAACGATTTTTTCAAAAGCTGGCAGTAGTCCTTCAATTGGGAAGGATAAGGGGTTTCCTCACTGCAGGAGGGGGCGGTGAATGTTAAAAAAGAGCCTATCAAAGAATCAAGATTGTTACGGATTTAGTGGGCACATAATAAGAGAGCGATAGAGAGGCAACCTTTGACCTGACTGTGTAGGCACCAACAATAGTTCCCAATCAGCTTTTCCCTCTCCTTGCCGCAAAACACGCATCGCTTCACAAAAAAATCCTCTTGGCGAATGCTAGGGTGTTTTGATATTTTCCTCCCTCCCCCCTCGAAGATACCTCGTTAGCTGTGAACTCTGGAGCAGTCGTGGCTCTCCGAGGCATCCAATCCCTCGGGACTCAAATGTCTTTCACTAACCATCCCCCTCCCATTCAGAATCCATTCCAACATTCCTATCTCTCCCTCTCTCATCTCCTCCCGTTCCCCTCCTCTCTCCTTCCTTTTCACCGTTCCATCGGTGCCTTACTTTAGGATTGGGATTCTCTCAGGATTAATGGTTATGAAGCTATATTTGTGGTTTTCGGTCCAGTTGAAATACAATAAGGTGAAATAGGGAACGATAGAGGTCTCAAGCTATAAAAAATATGGGTAAATACTTTTCAGCAATGCATAAGTTAACGAAACCCCTGAAATTAATTTGCTTTAGATATTGAAGATATATATTTGCGAATTATTGAGGTGAAGAACATATAGGGAAAAAGTGGATAAATTTTATTCTTTATCGTTGTCACTGATAACGATATTTTTTATCGTAGGTTCATAGCATTCATCTTCTATTTTATATCTTTTACCCTTCTCTCTCATGAGTGCATCTCATTTTACGTCTTCTTTTTTAATTCTTCCCATAAACTTTTCCATATTTCCATTGATCTCTAAATTTATCAGAATGTAACTCCTCGGAATAGCAACGTTAAGGCCGCTTTACGCGATACAATTTTTTGTAAAATATCTTATGCGAACGCTTTAATGAGGAAATTGTATCGGTTAAAGCGGCAAATTGTGTGAACGCTTGTGCGAATGTCTGAGAGACTGCACAGGAAATAGAAATTGTTCTAATTCCATTCAGGGAATCATACAATTTCGTTCACTTTATACAAGCGTTTGTACAAGAAATTGTTCAAAAAAATTGTATATTCTAAAGGGGCCTTTAAGGTTATCCCGACTTATATTTTAGGTTTTCATCGGACTTTTCTTTTTTCCCTCTTCTAGAACATCTTTATTTGTTGCGCAGTCTATCATTTTATCTTCATCACTCCTACTACTACAGATGAGTTCCTCAAATGCTTGGCCGTTGAAACAAAATCGCATCCCTCAGTTGAAATGGGAATTGTGGATTGAGACTTTGGTGTGGAGTTGGTGTCCACAGTCGAAATGAGGAAATAAAGTTGGACGGGGATTTTTCTTTAATGGACGGACGTGAAGAATTTACAGGTATGAGGTGTATTTCAAAGTCATCTAAGGCGATTGGAATCTGAGGTTTCTGTGGTGAACTTTGCCAGGAAGGAAGATTTTGAGCTGGATATGAATTTATTTCGCGTACATTTTGTCTTTTCTATCACCGTCCCATGGACACCGTGGAGAACTTTTCCATACCAATTCGTTTCCTTTACTTCACAATGATGTATGGTAGTATTCGTCTCCTCTGGCTGAAGTTGGGTTCGTTACCAGAGAACTTCGATTACTCTGGACGCGTTTATAGGATTGATAAATGTGGACTGACTTGATCTCCTGCCTTTTGCCACCTAAAACGCCCGAACTCGTCGTGTTACAACTCGAACTTCATGGGTTGCATGCCCTTAGTCAAACTTATTATTCTAAAAAAGATTCCAAAGTATATGCGGGACTATTTTCAGAACGTTATTTAAGCAGGACCCCCAAGAAACCCTTAAGGTTTTGATATAATTGAAGTGATGCCCACAATATTGTATGTATAGCTCCTGTGTTAAACACCGAGGTTAGCAGACCTAAGGGCTTTGTAGGGAGTACATTCCATGCGATGGTTAAAGTCTTTTGAGACTAGATAAAGTTTAAGGAATGATGAGCATACGAGCTTCACAGAAGGTCGAAGGAATGACAACAACAGCTCATTGCTACAATATGAGCTAGAAAAAAACCTTTGCTGGGAATGACTTTTAAAAAATTAGTAGAAGTCTAAAGGAACGTGTCCTCCATATAGTAGAGTGCGGGCCAACACTGGGACTTAATAGTAAAGTATACTAAAGCAATGGGCAGGCATGACCTGACAAGGCAAATGACGATGGCTAATACGTTAAACACACGTTTGTGCGCCATTATTCAGTTATTGTTGGACCCCCCCACACTGAAGCCTATATATGGGACATATATGGGAAATATATGAAACATATATGGGCTTCAGTGTGGGCTTAACGATCTACATCTGGACACGCTCTGACAGGACATGAGTTGAACAGAAATGAGAGATAACCGTGTACTCTTTGAGTATTGAAATAGTTTGAAAAATATTTCAAACGCTTTTTTCTGGGACAAAAACCGGACTCATTCCAGGGCTCCAATGCGTTGTGCAAGAGAGAAAGCATAAGGTCAAATAATGATGTCTTTTGATGTCCTCTTAGGGTTGTTATCGGCTTTTGTTTTCTCCCGAATTGCGCCCTGTTATAGGCCACTTGGCGCTTTGTAGGTCTCATTTGTGTCGTTTAAGTGTGTGACGTTGGAAAGGAATCTGAGCGAGTAAGAGGCGATGAAATATGAAATGACGAGGCGAATAGTTAGGTGGTGTTACTTTCCCACTCCTTAAAACGAGTAATAATGCTAGACTTGATGACACTAGCTATTTATTTTCTATGTATGTTCAGTTATTTCTGGATAAACCATTGTAAATGAACTGTCACTGCACAATTTTCCCGTAGCAACACTAACACTATTTTTTTTACTGTCAATAGCTTCAGCATCTGCGCCATCTGCGCCAATATTCCCTGAGCTCACCGTTAATTCTATATTTTCACCAAATTTATAATCCGCGCTTTCACTAATGCATTCAATACTGCTTAATAATATAAATCAGCTACTTGTAAAGAAACGCACTTTCCGCGTGCAGCTAAACGATTGATGCCAAAGGAATTAGAAAAATTTTATCTGTGATTTAGTTCATTGTTTCAGGGCGTTGGACTCACATTAGAGGTACAAGCAGCCTTATGGTGTCTAAAGAGGTTTTATGGTAAAGGAGGTAAAATTTTAGCAAATTCTTGATCCAATGCCAGACAATTTTATCTGCACAGACATGCGAGATTAAACTTCGAGCTTACGGATTTCTCTCGCGCATCTATTTATTTACGCCGATGATACACCGATAAACAATAACTACAAGATGAACTATTGCATGGCTTTTGAAAATTTGTCTAATAAATGGATGGTAGAAAGTGCCCGATAACGAAAACTGAAGCCAAGTATGTAGTTCAATTAGGTCTTATTTATACTGAGTACTTAAAATGGAATTAAATTTCGGAGAAATGAAATGGAGTATTTTCCTAAAATAGCACAGGAAGGTTATATGGGACAACTGCAATACATTTCGGTTGCAAAGCCATTTTTATTCATAATAACTGGAAATACATTCGTGAAGAAAACGCCTCATTAGAACATACATCTGAAGCATATTTCCTTATGGTAGTGAGGACACGGTGATGTCATCAGTAGATACGTCAAGGCTAAATGCATTTGAAATATGGTGTTACAGATGAATTATGAAGAAAGATTAGATTACCTATTCTAAGAAGTGTGGGGGAAAAGAGAAGTCTGCAGAACACTGTGAAAAAATACGGAACAGCTAGTCATATCATGAGGCACGATACCCTGATAAAGGTAATCGTCAAGGGAAAAGTGTATGAGAAGAATATAAAGGGAAGGCTTCGGATGAGAAATGCGGAGCTGGTAATGTAGGATGTGTAAGAGAAGAATTATGAGAATATGAATAGGTTAGTTCATAGGAGAATCGAGTGTAAAACTACGCTAAAACAATCTCAGGATTAGATGAATTAAGGTGAGCTTCTAATTGGCTTCAGTAAAAATGTCCGAACACAGGAATATCCGAGTGCCAATTAAAGTAGGGAAAAATATACCTCCGAAACCCGTTCTTCGGTTGACGTTGGCAACCATCTACTGGGTGAAGAATCTACATCTACACGATGCCCTGCAAGTCACCGCGAGGGTGTGTGGCAGTGGATGAAGTTCACCGAGCATGCACTACTAACATGCAAACAAGCAATTATAGGATCTCATGCAACTAGATTGTTAGTATCTATGGTATTTAAGGGGTTAATACATGCATCTACATGTACATCTTCATAATACCCTGCAAGCCACCACAAAGGTGTTTGGCAGGGGGGTGTGCATCATGCACTACAGACTTCTCTAAAATATTTCACCTACCTATCCCTTAGCTATGCTGTCTATTCAGGTCTCTTATAGTAGGGGAGAGAAAATGCCATTCTGAATCTATCAGTACGACAATCTATCTCTCTAATCTTATTTATCTGGTCGAATCTAGCATAATACGCTGGTTTTTTTAATATGTGCCTAACATCTTCAGGAATGCTATCCGATTGAAATTTCTCTAACAGATTCAATCTGTACTTTAACCCACGCTCTGATAATGATTCCCACTCTAATTCTTTTATTAACTCTGAAATGCTACTCAACCTATCGTAACACCTTTTAACGAACCTAGCTGCTCTACGTTGCACACTGTCTAGTTCTCTGATCAAACCTAATTTATTAGGATCCCATACACTGGCTGCATACTCTAGGTGGAGCCTAACTAGTGAAAAGTAACATCGCTCTTTTGTCTTCTCATCACATTTCCCAAGTACTCTTTTTATAAATCCTAGCTTTTTCTTCGCTCGGCCGCATATTTCCCGGATGTGTCTCCCCCACAATAAATCTTTAGTGATTGTTACACCTAAATATCTTATGGTTTCAACGTTTTCGATCTTCGCGTTACTAATTTTATAGGTACGCTCTATCGAATTATTCCTCCTTCATAAATTGATAGCTACACACTTTTTACGGTTACGTTCTAACTGCCATTTGTCGCACCACTCTTAAATTGCATCTAAATCCTTGCTTAGCGATTTCCTGTCTTCTTCTTTTGATATACCTCTGTACACCACCGCATCGTCTGAAAAAAGTCTGAGCTTACTACTAAATACGGTACCCAAATGGTTTATGTATAAAAGACATAGAAGTGGACCTACTACGCTACCCTGAGGAACTCCAGATGTGACTTTGATTGTGTCCGACATGATACCATCTATGACAACCCTCTGCTCTCGCCCACTTAAGAAGATATGTGTTAGCCTGCCAAGAGTTAGGCTAAGAATGAGATTCAACCAAAAACCTGTTTCGGAGATATAATTTCCCTACTGTAATTTTCATTCACATATTCCTGTCTTCGGGCAATTTAAATCTCAGGATTGTTGACTGATTATGATGATTCATGTTTACATACGCATGCAATCGCCGTTTGAGGTCATGGAAAATTCAATGCTTTTTCCCGTTTAGGTGTGGCTTAACCCTTCACCAGAACCCACATTTTGGCGAAATTGACACCCGTAAGCTAGCATGCAAATGCTTTCTCTAATACATACTAACCTATTTCACCCTTTCATTGCGTATATCGTCAAAAATAGGGTTAAAGCGTACGGTTTTGTGACTAGAGTACTGGCCTCCCATCCCGAGGGCCCGGGTTATTTTCACCGCAGTGACGGATTTTTCAGTGGATAACCAGTCCCTACTTGAGTGGACGGAGTGGAGTTGCCTAGTGGACGGCATTTTAGGTTCAATAGTTCTCCTTCGGATGGGACGTTAAGCCGTGGTCCCCTTGGCGCCTGTCGTTAAGAGTAAGCTAATACCGACGCCGGGTTTCTCTCCACCCATCCTCTGTTCCCTGAAGATTCCTACCATTACCCAACTACCCACCTATTCTAAATGGCGCAAATGACTTTAGCTGTCGGTCGCCTCCCCTGAATAACACATACACGCGCGTACGGTATTGGGAGAAGGCTTTTTTTCACGCCCTCACCGATTCCGCTCCTATGTCAACTCTTCACCGTCTTGTAGGCGCGCATGCAAATTTCGGATTGGAATCGGGCTTATAGGAATGCGACCCTGGCCTTACCCTGAATTCCAGGGTCCCGCTGGCATTCTCTACCCTTCCGCATCCCTCCCCTTTCCCTGGCCCTAATGACTCGCTTGCTCCTTCCCGACACTCCAGGTCCCATTCGACCCGTCCGCCCACAGCGCTCCTTCAGCAAGAAAGGAAAGCGTGCGTCGGACACCTTCGGGATTTCGTCCGTGGCCCCCGTGCTCATCATCAGGTATGCCCCTTACTTCCCTCCAATAGACGTCCATGCCCATCGCATAAAGGTCGAAGCCCAACCTGTATGTGAAAATATCCCTTGAAATAGTTCATCAAAATGTTGGTGGATTATCGCACTATTGCATGCAACCACTTTGAAATGCGAGAAGAAATACGACAACAAAATTTAAAATATGCAAACGGTGTCCGAGTTCCAGAATCACCTTTGTAAAATTTCTAGTGGAATATAATTGGAGAAAAAACACTATTTTTTCCATGCGTATACATAAACATTTTTCAACCGAATGAGACAATTGATCCAGTTTCCATTCCTGGCAACAACTATCTAATCAAATCAAGGGGTATCAATCTATCCGCGGCTTTTATTGCTTCAAGTCCAGTTCTGTCAATGTTTTAAGTTTCTCCAGAGGCTGGTATGTTTGCTCTTCTAAAACGTGCATCACTGAAATTCTGAAGTGTATTTAAATCATGAATACATGGACGTCAACAGTCAACAGTCAACAACGAGACTTATGGGTGTTATAACGTCTTTGGCGCATATACGACGGTCACAAATTAAGAACTTATGTTATGCTGTTCATGTAAAATGTAACTTTAAAGCAAGAGCTGACCGCCTCTGTCTTCCTTCGATAAAAAAAGCCTATGCCATAATTAAATAGACTGAATAATATTGGGTTACTCATGAAAAGAGAAACGGTTGTGTTTAGTGGAACAAAGTGCAGGGAAATCCTTACGTTCTCCCTCTTTACGGCTCAGAATCTAAGATATTCTCGTAACGAATTTGTACACTTTCAGCTATGATAAAATATCGGCAAAAGTTAAAAAAATATCTATCACACAATGAATCGCGGTACCTTTCAGTATTTATTCATATTATAGCACTAAAGTTAGTTTTAACCACGGAAAATATTTTATTAAAAAATCAGGGGGAATTCTGAATGTAATGTATGGCCTAAGATTTGTATTTTGTTTGCAAAATGATGCTAACACCTTAAATTTTCTAGTACATATAGAGAGAAATAGTGCAGTAAGTTCATCCTTTCCGCCGTCTCGGAGCACGTGTGGTCTAATTTTGACCGCCCGGTGGATAACGGTAAAGCGAAAGCTATTTGCAATTAAGGTCACAATTATTCAAGGCTAATCCCAAAGGCAAAAGTAATCACCAAAAACTCCGAAAATTACAACCAAGGAGACAGTGATACGTCATCTAATAGCTGGAAGAGAATATTCAAGATTAACAGTCATAAGAATTTATTGTCCCGTCAACCATCACGACCAATCAGACCCAACTTTATTTACCTACATTAGACGGCCTAAAATTTTGACGCAACGTCACTTTGGACTTGAAGAAGTCAGCAAGATGGCCGAAGAAAATGTTGTTGTCCAATAACACCGTATCGCGGGGGAACGCCCAAAAGCCATTGCCGACTACCTTTTTACCATGATGAACTGACATATTCCATTGATATGCTAAAGATAATGTGAAACAAATGAGCATTAGACTGCGAAGGCAAATGCGTATTTTATCCAATTAGTCACCTTAACGAAGCTGACTAACTCATCTACCATAGATATATGTGTGCATTATCTGAAAGGTAAGGTCGCGCATGCATATATGGATGAACTACCGTTTTGGGGGCGCTCTTCAGAGAGAGAGAGGTTGATTGAATGCCAGGCGATGGAATGGCACGCGCATTAATACCGACCTCAACTCCTCAAGGTCTCCTGACACGGGAGCAAATTGCTTCCCATAAAGAGGCGACGATTGCCCTCTTTAAGACTCACTACCTTCGCGGAACACTCCCGATGGATATGCCCACACCCTTGCTTGGTGCCAACGGCCCCCGACCCACCCACCAACCGCCGCCGAGGAAACCAAATTCGGAGAGGACTTCAAATTCCAAAGGGGGCACAAATTACGCGTACTTCACCGACGGTATAGCCTTCCTCATTGCCGAGGGTAGGGATAGGGTGTTCTCGGATAGGGTGGGAGGTTAGGAGTGATTTCCGCTCAGGTCAGGGTGTCGTGCTAGCTTGCTGCGGGAAGGTAGTCGTTCGTATAGGATGCCTCCCGCACTGCGCAGGCGCCGATCCATCAATCATCTCGCGGATCTGGGGAATATCTCGAGAGAGCCTCAATTTTGCGTCCATCATCGCTCAAGATGTCCCAATTCTTGCGCATATTGACGCAGAGCATTTAAGCTAGGCCGCGAGCGTGCTAAACACTAACCTCATCGTGTGGAATGCGTCCTTGACATACAAATATTCGAATATTGAATTGCCTTTGAGGCAATACACTACTGAACATTGAATATTTATAGTAATTATGTCAACATAACGATTCAGGCTATTAAAAGCAAGAATAACGAGTGTGTATGTAGCATTGAAATTAATAATAGAGCCAGCTATTCAGATTATTAAAATGAACTTCATTACAATTTATTGACGATTGCAAATTCAGAAGGGGAGTAAATATTGGATACTGTTCACTGTATCAGGCATCACGTAGTGGAAGTGAGACATATTAGGTGAGTAAAAAAAAGAGTTGGCTTACTAAGCCATCATCAGGTGTAGTGCAATTTTATAATTTTAAATATATTGTGGAAAAGTGCTAAAGTTTTTTACTCACTTAGTAAATATTGGAGCCAACCATTCCAACTATCAAAACTGTTTCTCTCGAGCTTCTCTTTTGGAATTTCTCCGTAGTATTTAATAAAAGAGGGTACTTCGTGAATGCCTCTGTGCCTTATTATTTCAACACCTCTGTTTCAACGCTCACATATCAACTTTAAGTCAGGTCAGGTGATAACCGACTGTCGAAATCTGGGTCGTAAAATAAAAAAAAATTTAGAAAAAATTACGAAGTGACCTCGTATCTTTTTTACAACGTATTAAGATTATGGAGTGTATCGTAGAGGACGAGACAGTGGCAATCCATGATTTATCGAGAATGTAGTTTTACTTACATATTTTTCTCATATACAGATAACTATTTGCATATTCGTCCCTAGTATAAAGGCAAATAAGGGCTTTGAGGTCCATCTTGGCGTAATAAGTTCAGTGGATGTTTTAAGTTTATTCAGTTCAAATATAGATGAATGATTTCATTAAGATGGAATAAGATTTCGCATGTTAGGGGTGCAATGATGCCCTCAATATCTAACTGAAACTATTTTTTTAAGACTAAATTTGATATCCCCGCCCATTTTGAACGCCCCGTAACTCCGTTTAGTAGTTAGTTGTCATATTTTCTCAAGATGCATTAGCGGTCGGATGAATTTGTCTTGCGACCTTTTACCATTCATTACTTTCTTTAGGGCTTAAGGGAAGACAAAAAAAATCCTTCAGCGAAACTGCAAAACATCCCACACAGAGCATGGATGTTATCTTAGGATTACAATTACACGTTTGACGTTGCGACGTAACATTGGCCGAAGGAGCACACATAAACCTAGATCTTCAACTACTACTTCCGCTTCTTTCCTAAAAATTGTATCGCGGGTGAGAAAACAGTGGTTGAAACGATGAGGCAGAGTAAGCGAGCGCAATAGGTTTCCTAGAATGGGGTTTCATTAAAGTGCTCCGCGCAGGGAGGAATGAATTACTGCACGAATCGCAAATGGTTTGAAGTCGGAGAGACATCTAATTCAAAACAATTGCTTATCAGATGCGCCGACGAGTTGCAATTCATCGCGCTGAAAGAACGATGGTCTTACTTTTCTGCATCAGAAGCCACTTTTAATATCGTTCCTCGTGGAAAATTGAAAATTTGACCCCTTTTCCGCTCCACTCACATGACCACCAATGTGCAATCCATCAACATCCCGAACGCTGGCGAGACTATCCCCAAGCTTTTCCTTTTGCATCGCGAGTTACCGGCCGCATATTATTTTCTCTTCTCAAGATTCTCGTATCATCCGGATCCCTTGACGCCCTTCAATATCTCTCACTTCTTTTTTCTCTCCCCCCCTCCCCCCCGCACCACCCACTCAGCAAACATCTTCCCCTCGTCACTCCCTTTGATGCTCTCAACACTCTCCTTTCCGACCCATAAGGTCTTTCTAGCCTTTCCCACCGCTCAGCTTATTTTCTCCATCGCATCCGTTCCACTCGCATCTCAAAACCCCGGGATATGCCCTCATCTCCTCGCCTACAAAGCTAACCTCAGATGTCGAACTTTCACGAGCCCATTTTAATAATATTTTACCATCTTGTGGAAACCGTATTCTTTTTTCTTTAATGCCCAACCTAACCCATTTTCCTCATTTGGAGTTCAAAAGGCCTTTAGAGCTCTTCTCAACATGGTTCCAATTTTCCGGCTCGTTGGAAAGTTGTAACTTATGACAGCTGCATAAGTAGTGTAGAACCTTCACCGACAGGGCGAGATGAAAGTATATTTTCGGCTCTTCCTGAAACCAGATAAGTATTTATTTTGGTTCCTGCGGTATTGATACGAAGTATAATGGAACGTCTTGTTCATGCAGTAAAGTATTTTGATAAAGCATTGCGATAGGTGATAATATTCGTTGAAATGTTATTAAAATGCAGTGAAATTGAACGCCTTGTTCTTGTAGTTAAATATTCCTTTCCCATTATAGTTATCACTTTCTAATCTTCGTCTTCTTCTTCATCCAGCTAACTTTCTCCTATTCTTGTACCTATACTTATCTAAATATGCTCCATTTTCCACTAACCTTTATGAATTTACGGAGTATGACCTTAAAAGTAGAGCTATATTCAAAATAAATTCGAATAGAATGACTTGCTCATGTGCCGCAGTGAAATGTGAGGTATCTACTTTGCCAATGATAATATTTGTAATGCTAACTGTCTCTATGAGTGGCCATGTCATCGTTTTTATGGTTAAAGCATGCAAATGTTGTGACATAAGACTTATTCATGCAGTAAAATTTGGAAAAGTAGCCTTTCTAATAATGATTATTGTAGGTATTGCAATGTTTACATTAATGTATTACCAGCGTCCCTGTATCCTGTTGTCTGTAATTAAAGGAGGAATGGCCCTAGCCAATTGCTCCTACTTGCATATTTTCATCAATTTGAAGTTTCAGTTATTTTTATGTGTTGTGCCTTTGTGTGTTAATCATGTGAATACAAATGTAAACATTTGGTTGTAACTGGGCAAATTCTCATTTTTTTAATTCTGAAAATTGTGAATTGTTTTAGGGAGTCTATTTTTTTAAATTTTTTGTAAGAATGAGCGTTAAATTCATGTTTGCACACGGTTAAAATAACTTCGCCACGACTGGTCAAGAGTAGTAGTTCTGATAATTAGGCAAAAATAGCGTCTGACCAATGTCGAATTATTAACTGATCAGTAGACATATCCCTTTCACCCTTTGATGCACTGATGCATTTAACCTTCGGTAAATTTGGTTAACCCGAAACATGCGTCGAATTTCGATCTCAACTGAATGATTTTTGAAGTTGTTCTCCAATATTTCGAGGGGCGAGAGATCAAAATCGGCACGTGGCGATTTTTCTAAAAGATTAATTGCGAAACCAATTAATAAGTTTCATATCATTAGCCCAGTGCAGTGAGCTCAACTCCGCCTTCCGTATTAAGCTACACCGCGATGCCTGTAATAAGATTAGACTGCGCTCTGAATCACTCAACTCTCCATGGCCATTCGTGGAGCTGGAATTTGAGTGCTGTCCTTGGAAATTTTTTTCTCTCCTCGTTAATTGTTGTTGTGTACTAGTCTTAATTCTCATCAGTGGAGGCAACCAACTGTTATGATCACTTCCAAATAATGGGATAGGTGCTTAATTGTATTCAAGTAAAAACGTTTCAGAGGTCGTAGCAATTTCGGTGGAAAACCCGGCGTAGAAATTTTCCTGCTCTTGAGGGTCAAATTTTTTGCGTTCCATCCAACGGACGGAGCACTACACTGGAGATGCTTTAACAACTAGGGACCGATATTCCACTGAAATATCTCTGCTGCTTGCGTTCAATAGGAATGGGTGGGTGTAGAAGTTTAGGGAGCGGATTTAGGGGTGGAGATAACCAGACCACGAGATTATTATAATTGCAACTAAAGCGTTTAAGAACGCTGTAATTTATATCCTATCCAAGAGACAGCGCTGAAATCAAAATTCTCTGAAGTTTGCTGTTCCATATTAAAGTAGGGGCCGGTATTTTTTTAATCATTAGTTTAGGTCTACCAGTGAATTAACGTATAAATGTGCATTGAATTATCTCCATGTACTGTGACTTTCACACGACCCGTTTGAACTCCGCATTTTTCCCATCTCCCATAAATTTTCAATCCATTCTACCTGTTCCTCTCCTCTTTGGGACAGGTATTCCATTAAAAAACTACCCAAATTCAAAACCGTGACTTAAAATTAGGAGGCTATTACTTAAGTCACCTCACAATCACGATCCCACTCTGTTATTTTACTTTCTCTATTCAAATTCTGAACCTCAGTTTGGTAGACCTGAATGAGCTCCAAACCCAATCCCATTATTGTATATTCATCCATATTTAAGTCCTGTATCTCTGGTTGGAATATCTGTACTCTTATATACTGTACATAGGAAATACCTTACCAGTACTTCATCCTCCAAACCAAAATAATACAATTATAAGCTTCAATTTCTTTTCCATTCCAATCCAGGACCTTGGGATGGGTAACCATTACTCAAAACCCGATCCATATTGTTATCCTCTTCTCTAGTCATATTCTGAGTCATAAAATCGAAGAAGAGTATGCAGATACCTAGAAATAAGAGACCAACACTTTAGCCATCATATCAGCTTGATACAACTCTACTCTTATTATCGTTTTCCATTCTAATCCGGGACCTTGGGTTGGGTAACTAGTACTCTAAACCCCATCCGACTATTTTTATCCTCTTTCCGGGTTGTATTAGTGGCCTCTTGATTGATTGGGAGACCAGCACTCAATGCATACCCAGAAATAGCAGACCAGCACTTTAGCTACCTTAACAACCAGGTACTACTCTACTCTTAATCTCTATCCCATTAATCTTGGGTTGGGCAACCAGTGCTCTAAACTTTATCCAACTATTTTTATCCTCTTGCCTGGTTGAATCACAGGCTTAGTTTTGAGAGACCAGCACTCTAGGGATTCCTAGGAATAGGATACCACTAGTTTTGCCACAAAACCATTCTCACTCCTGTCTATTGTTAGCATCTTTCACATTCGAAACGATGAAGTGTTGTGATGCCGGCACCGAGGGCTCTACGCCAGCCCTGGGTGCACGAGATGCGGAAAGAATTGCACATGGACGGAAATACGCTCTCGCGGCGCGAGGTAAATGCGAGTGGAAGAGCGGAGATGTGAGAATGCAGTGAGGGAGGGGCGGCGTGGGTGGTTTTGTTGCCCACCTCCCCCGGCGTCAGGTGCAGGCGGATATGAGGTCCAACCAGCTCCGCAGCGCAGAGCAGGGGAATGCAGGAATTGAAAGAGAGAGAAACGAGCGAGGGAAGATGATTTCCTTAATATTTATGCATTGTGCGGTCACGATTCTGGAAGGAGGCGCAGCTCGCTCGGATGCCTGTGTGTGTATGTGTGCCGTTGAGATATGCTTTCTGGAAGGAGGGCCGTGACGGTGGTGAAGCACTCTGGCGGAATGGAAGAGTCGAGGAACGTTGGGCAGATCGCTAAGGATGTGTTTACGGGGGAGGGGAGGGGGTCGGAGTGGGGCGAGGATTCGGTGGATTATGCAGTTGCAATGGGAGGAGGCATTCATGGAATTTAAACGAGATTTATTTTTCCCACGTCGTCGACGCGCCTCCGCGTAGGAAACGAGCGGGTAAACCGATTCCAATCCAAGCGCTTGTGAATTTAACATTAGAGCGGCTGACTTGTTGCCTCGAATAGTGAGGCCAAAATGGTCGCGCCGAGGGGAAATGGTGCATAATGGGTGCACTGGCGTAACAAGCCGTTGAGTAGAACTCCGTGATGAGAGCATTGCAGCAAACATCATAGTGATGTACAAGATCGAATTAATAATTTTAGTGGAACATTATAACATTAATTAATTTATAACACTGCTAATGACAGGATGTTGCCAGTGCTAGCAGGATTATAGCGAGCGTATTTATTTCTGTTCAAGTTTAAATATGATAATTTTACCACATTGGACCCCTTGGAATTTGGGAAGGAAAAATAATGACATGCTATTATTTCGCTAGAAAATGTATTTGAAAGTATCAACTGTCAGTTACACTGGTTTTGTTTTAAATTTTAGTAAAACTCGGGAAAAAGAAAGTTAAAGGCATTGGCTATAAACTATTATTGTCGAGTCCTAAGACATTTCATTTAATTCACTAAAAGAGGTAAATTTTGTCGCGTTGCTCGTAAATAAGTTTTTTGTAATTATCATCAGAATTTGAGTATAGTTCGGGTTTTCTTTCAGCTTCCTTCCATCACATTAAATTGATGAAAACGTTTCAGTTGAGATATATTTAATATTAGTAAATGTGGCGAGCAATGTTATTGGAAAACAGGGCTTAGCGTGCAGTGCATCATCTCTGCTAAATATTAAAAAATATATTTTAGTACATTGATTACTTTTCAACTCTGTGTTGCCGCATAACGTGTCTTTATTACTTTTATTTTATTTTGATTTTAAAATATACTATAGCCAAAGAATATCACTTTAACTTTGGGTTCTATAATTGATTGCAAATAAACTATTTTTAACGGCTTGAAAATCATTTTGAATATTTCCTTACTATTACGAATAATAATACTTTAGTACTGCACTACAACATTAATTTACTGATATACCTGTATACAATTACTAATAAAATATCACTTTATTAATACTATTAAATACGCGATTCAAGTACCGTTAAATTATTATTTTATTGATGATACTAGTGATCGTAGCGGCTAATTATTATGTTTTAAAATTCTTACTGGCTTTAATTTATGATATATAATTAACTAATTTTTACAAGAAATGATTGAAGGCTATTCTTGTTTTCTCTCATACATTTTTTATTACTGTGTGACTGTAGATATGCTATTAATCTCTACACTTTACATATGAATCGCTGGAGACACCATCAGGACAAAAATTATCGAAATACAACTATACCAGGAAGTATGTTATTTTATGATTTTATCATGTACCTATTAGTTCTCATCTACGGCATATCAATAAATTATTCTCACAGTAATCCAGTAAACCTTTGACTATATTATGCATCATTTGTTCTTTTTCTTAGAGATCTGTAATTCTCTAGGCGCAGGAAGAACCTTGGGCGTGAAATACAGAACAACGCTGTCCTTAAAATGACAGAAAATCCTCTAGTAGAAAGTCATCACACTTTGGTGTTGCTCAAAGTGGCTAGGTTTCATCTTGATGGAATTTTCTGAACGTACATTCACATTTGTGATGAAGAGCAAAGTCAAATCCATGTTGATTGCAAATGAAACCACATTCAATTACTTTGCGTAAACAGAGGGAAGTAGTTAGTCCCACTATAAAGTGCTGTCTCAAGCGCAGTCTTTTACTCTAATTGATTGCCGCCCGTATAGATCGCGCTACTATCTCCGCCTCCACAGTACTCGATTTGCAAAATTGCGAGTGCTTTGATGGAAAAGTTATATTTTATGGAGAACAGTCTCAAATACAATTAATTGGCAAGAATCTTTTGATGAAATATGAAATATCTGAATGCAATTGCTTATATATTTTTTTTCACTGTATTGTTCTTTAACCCTGTTTAATCCACATTTAGTGACAAAAATTCTAAATTGTTTAGAAGAAGAGAACTACCAGTCACACATTCTACACATTCTAGAGGACTACCAACTCCGTTTTCACTTCTATCAGTGCCAATTGTAAACGTAAACATTTATGTGGATATATCTTGAATTTTGGAGTTAAATTATTTGAATAATCTAAATGATAACAGCAAAAACGATAATGATGACGTGGAAACACCCTTAAATTGCTGAATGCAAAGAGGCAGATAAAATGGCTACTGCTTTAGGCATGCAGTATGCAACATGAATCATAATGAGAGCAAAATGTGAGGCTGAATTAATTTTCCACCATTTTGCCGCAAATATGTGATGAAAAGATATTCTTCTGTAGGGGCTCTCTTTCGCAAAAGGAATAAATCATCATTGTCACTCTCTTACGAAGTTGGACGGATTTATTTAAGAGTTTTAGATTGAAACTAAAATTTTTTCCGAGGAATTCATTATAACTTTCCTCTTTGGATTGGTTTATACTCTTCAGTAGAGATTAAAACCCGTTGATTTTTTTTATTACTTGTGGATACATCCCGTATAAGTGAATATAAATATAGACAACACTTCAGAAGTAAAATAGCAGATATATTTTATTGTTAATTTGATTGATATACGAATAATTATTTCTATGGATCCATTATATTCGCATCCCATGTATGTGAATATAAATATAGACAACACTTTAGAATTAAAATAGCAGATATATTTTATTGCTAATCTCATTAATATACGAATAATTATTTCTAGGGATCCCATACATTCGAGTCAATACTGGCCAATGAATTAGTTCTTTCATTTTGTGTAGGAGATTGTGTGCAAAGGAGGAAGTGGGCACGTGATCATTAATATTTAATTCTTCCAAGGGGTGCACCACAAACTTATGTGAAAGCTGAGAACGCACTCTATGTAACGTTAACCAAGCAACGCTGTACCTCGGTAAGGTAATGCAAAATCGAGTAAGATTTTCATACGCTATCTTGCTTTGTCAATGCGTTTTAAACCACTTACGCTGAATTTCTTAAGACTCATGGTTATATAGTGAATGCTAAATACGTGATAACTGAATCAGTACATTGTTTAATATATCTACTCGTGCAAGATGGCATCTGAGCGGAAAGAATGAAAGCGGAAAATGCTGGAAAGAATGAAGTGCATTGTAACGGGGAAATAACGATTTTTTATTATTTTTTTGCAGCTTACGGTAGGTTGTGATGTAGTGGAGCCACTCTAATATTCACTGCATGTCTTTCATCGGATGTTATTTTTTCAATATTCTGCCAATTACTGCTTTCAATTGACAATCAATAAGGCTTGAATTTATAAGATCATTTTGTTTCCCGAAAGCACCAGCTATGCCATGGCTATCGTTCCGCAGATATCATCGATTTGTGTAAACCACTGTATTCCATCTACTTCCAGCCTCTTTTGTTGTATTGTGACCCAATTCAGCCATGACCTGAAAAAGGAATCAAATTTGTGTTGATTTATTGTAGGGCATATACTTTTTTCTTTTGGAAGGACCCCGTTGATTTGCTGGGTATTTTGGAATCAGTTCCAACAAAGAACACTGACTTGGCGATGTAGTTCAAATTATTCGCTCTCGACACAGGCCGTGAGCGATATTGTTTTCCATCGACAGCCAGGGGACCTTAATGAATACCAGCGTTCTAGATGTAATGAATTCGAATTGATCATGCAGCTCATAGCCACGACACGGCCTCTTTTTTTTGGGCCGGCTCCATGAAAATGATCACCGACCTCCTCGGGCAAAAAGTATCTATTGTCAGACGAATGGGAAATGTGCAGTTTAATTACGTTATCAGGCATCGATTGGTCATTAATAGAGTGAATTTTGAATCGTACCAAATTCCAGTACCTGTCACCGAGTCCGTTTTAACATTGTTCCTGAATATTATTGGCCTCTAATGAGTTTCATCACTTTATTGAAATGCGAGGGCCTGGAATACCGAAACTCCGAACTATATCATCCCTAAAGTTCAATTTTATGAAGTGATGTTATATTTCGAAGCGTATAATAATTATCATAATAAAAAGTATTTATTGAGGTGAATTAGAGAAAAAATGGCCCCTTCTATTATCTTAATTCTTGTCAAATATATTAACATATACTTCTGAAAGTCTTGGTTAAGGCTGAAGGGAATTTAAAAAATGAGAAAAAAACACATGCATGATTTCAAAATAGATATAGACGTACGTGAATAGAAATCATTTTATATGAGTTATCACACAAAATAGCAATATTATTAATCAGAAAAACAGCCGGGTTGTGTGAAAAGTACATTCACTTGTGGGAAAACTACGAATATTATTAAGCGTAAATCCTTTACTAAAAAGCCACATAGTAAGTGTGCGAAAAATATGGAAAATATACCGTTTGGTTGTACCGAATTTTAATTTCTCAATATCCTGATGATTTTTCATTAGCTAATTAGCAACTGACTAATTCCCAGACTACAAAAGAGCGGATCAAACGCCTGATCATGGATGCTGCCCATTTCAACATGACATCTTTATGTGCAGTGGACGGGATTTTTGCGAGTGGATGTGATTCTCAATTCTCCTCTTCATCGACGCCGGTCAACTTGGGAAGCGACGCGGAAAAAGGACTCGGGCAATAATTTGACCCGTATATTAATTGTGTGGACGGACATGAAAAATTGTTACCGTCAGTATTCGGGCAGGCGACAGTTACTAACGACCTTTCATTTCCATATCATGTAAATCAGCAATATTCGAAGCAAACGTACTAACGAATCAATTAAGGAATTCATGCTCCCGAAAAATTTCAATCAAATCAGTTGAATTAGTCATAATTTTAATTCTCTGCTACTACACTGTTAAAAATTACTTTCGATCTTTTGAAACCTGAGTCACAACCGTGTTATCCAGTCCTTAGTTTCTTCAGAATCAGGGTTTATGCTTATCAAATATATTTGAATAATAATATTATCATGTGTGCAGATTTTGTCAGGAAATTAGTACATCCTTGTAGCAGTGTAAGCCTATTATTTACATGGTGTACCTCTTTTGCTCTTATATTTACTACCTATGACAATTTTATTCAATGAAGATATTCTACTCCGCTCTTCGTTTTCCCAAATATTATCCACTCTAACACGCTCTTCAAAACACTATCATTCATTATGATAATTCTTTTCACTCCGCTAGCTCCTTTTTTTCTTTCAACTTTCTCTCCTCCCCTACAAATTCTACACTTTCACATCGGACTTATTCTTTCCCTAACGTAACTTACCCTCTTCGTTATTCTCCACATCTCTTAAGCCGCCAGTCTACGTTCTTCCTCTCTCGCCAAATTTCTACTCTTGGTATCATGTAATGACATGTCCCATATTAGTCTCTTCACAAGTCTCTTATTAACGCTTTACTCCACTCCTATGTCATTAGTTCCCTTCTACGAGTAAATGCCTATTTCTCCAAGCCGACTCGCCTTTGATCTTCAGGGTACTGTGCTCCTTTTTCTCACACTTAATACTCAATTAACGAAATTTCTCCACCTTTTCCACCTCTAACATGTGTTTCCCCACTTTTAAACTTATTTTGTCCTCTTTTGTCTAGACATGTCCCTTTGATTTGGTTTTAAATGGGTTATCTTCCTTTCTTGTCTTTCGTAATGAATTTTTAATGCATCTAGTGACACTGGTAAGACCTTGGTTGACTGGCTAACTAGACCTTGCGCACCTCATTCTTGTAAGCTTACTCAACTTCTCCCTTACCTCTCTCTTCGTATCAATTTGGGTGGGTATTAGGCAGAGATAGGACTTTAGGAAGTGAAGGAACGGTGGAGATAAATCCGGCTGCGGCATTAGCGTACTCATAGAGAAAGACCCCAAAGAGTCAACGGTTTAAGCATAACACTTAAAATGCCCTACCCACGGCTTTCAAGTAGGGACCGATATGCCGATGGAAAATGTCCGCCTCATCTGGTTTTTGAAACTATGACTTCGTTTAATTAGTTTCTTTTGGGGGGAAATCGACCGACAGTTGTCATGCAAGGTTGGCGGGTCAAAATGAAACGGAGGAATGGTAGAGAAAAACCCGGAAATGATGCCAGCCTTCTCTTAACGAAAGACGCCTAGAGGTCCACGTCTCATACGACGGACAGTGTACTGAACTTTAAGTGCTCTCGACACATTACTCGTGTGGGAACCGGTATGCCCGGCCTTCAGAATTGGAAGCCAGTGCTCAAGCCACTACATCCACCCCATTCCCTGACAATGCTTGAGCGTCAAGCAATGGAACAAATTGGGAGCAGGCGTTGTGAGAGCCCAGTGGTGGTATTTTCGAGAATCCCAAAAAGGTACTTAATTAAACCAGTAAAAAAACACGCCATACTCACATACTGATAAATATTTATCATTCATATGTCATCTACAAAAACAATCGCAACTCCTTCCTCGTTACCTCTACTATATCAGATCGTGCGATGCACGTCCATTTTAATTCGCACCTCAACCAAAGCTCATGAGTTTTAGCAGAAGTCTGGCGAGAACTGCGAGGGTAGGATGAGATGAGATGTGCTGATCAAGGCTCATGCGTCGGCGGGTAATAATACATTCCATGCAATCCGGTCCCAAATATTCGCAGACGCCCGTTCGTAGCTTTGGGGGACATGTCGTACTGGAATGCTGACCGGATTACCGACTCGGAATTGAACGGAACGTGGTTGGGCGCAATCCACGGTCCGCTGGGAGATCTGCACTCGAGGTAAACGAAATGTGTTGAGGAAGGTATCCGGTGGTGTCCTGCGTATTAGCTGCTTGCATTCGAGGTCATCTGTAGGAGATCTGGTTAGGAAAAGCCGACCACCGAGCGATACTCCTATTTCTGTATTCCAAGAAATAGTCTTTATCTATATCTACGACATACTCTGAAAGCCACCTCGAGGGAATGTGGCAGGGGGTGCATCCACACCAGGAACAATGACACAACAAAAATAATGAACAACACAAAACAAACAGCACACCTTAAAAAGTAATTAGGGGATAAAATAAGAAAAACTACCAAATCCCAATCATGCAGGACACACCCACGAATACCATGCATGACTTGAAACCCGACACCAATTTCATAGATACTCATGCATGCAAAAAAAAAAGCAATTCATGCGTGTCACACCTTGATTTGAACATGCAGGGAATAAAAAAATACTTTTGACCTACTCTGAATATTACCTCTATAATTATTACCAATTTACGCGTAGTCTAACGTTCTCATCTATAATCGTACGTGGAAAAAATGACATTTTAAACCTGTCCGTTATGCAAATTATCTCCTTAATTTTATTAGAATTATCGAGCCTACCATAATAAGTCGGTGCCAGCAATATATGATTAACGTCATTTATGAATTGTCCCTCCTTAAATTTTCCCCGAAGATTAAGTCTATAATTCAGCCTACATTGTGACAGCGATTCCAATCCCAATTCGGCTAATATACCATACACACTGCTTTCCCATATGTAACACCCTTTTACATAGCTCGTGGCTCATCGTTGTACTCGATGTAATTCGTAAATTAAGCCTGCTTCATAAGGTTCCCATATACTCGCAGCATATTCTAAGTGTTGTCTAACAATTGAAAAATAGCAACGTTCCTTCACCCTCTCCTCACGTTTCCCTAATATTCTTTAATAAACCCCAACTTTCTATTTGCTTGACTGCATATGATATGTTCCCTGATATGTTTCAAATTATTATAACGTCTAATTCTGCATATCATTCCAGTATCTCGGGTTATATCATATATACGAAACGGCTCACCTCTTACCAAAGTATGTTTTGAGATAGTTCGGAGAAGGGAGCCACAGTAGGTCACAGAAAAAGTCTAATGTTACGTATTCGGTTTTTTGTTGTTGTAGCAGTTAACATTTAGCCTTCATAAGTTCAAAACTGCTATTGCTTATCAAGTTTCAGGAAAAAATGATATTTCCTTCAACAACATGTATAATTTAGTTTAAGGTGTCGGTGTATTGGCTAGAGCATTAGCCTCTCACCCAGAGGGCTAGGGTACAAACCCGACAGTGAAAGATATTTTAATTGGCAAGCCCATCCCTACTTGTGTGCTTTGTGGAGAACCTTTGAGTTCAGTACCTTGTCCGTGGGATGGGACGTTGACCTGTAGTTCCCTTGATGCCTTTCGTTGAGAGCAGTCTAACGCCACGGTCGGGTTTCTCCCCACCCTTCCATCGCTCTATATGTACCCTTCATCCCGATCAGAAGCGCATTTAATTGACGAAGAGTTATTATAATAGTAATGATACAATGAGAGCTTACCTTGTATGAGGCTACATCTCTCGCTCACGATGGTCTTCACAATATTTCACGATGATGCGTTAAAAAGCATCTTGCTGTCCTGTGAAGTCCCCTTCCCCAAACTACCTCAGAACTAATAAATGTCTTGGGTAAGTGATATCCCTTTATACGTAATTATATGGTATGTATACGCATATATGGTATGCGTATATGGTATATGTACGCATATACGTACTTAATGGTAACACTGCTCCTAGCCTAAAACCTAATACAGGGAAAATATCTATACTCATATTCATTATCATCACCATTAGTCATCAACCACTCTACTATCTTCTAATCTCTTGATATTTACGTTTACTAGAGAGGGTTTCATCACACCTTGATAAAAGGAAAATAGTAGAGTAGCTGCGACTCCTCGGGATAATAATGTGGTGGTTTGTCTTTCCCGTCCACATCGCAGTATTACATCCGTTAAAGTAAATGTTACCAGTCCTGTATTGTAATGAGTCTCGCTCTACTGATCATTGTGGTCTCTACCTTCACTCATATGAAAGAGAGTTGCTTCCCTCTCGTCCGGGCGATGAGAAGCGTAATTGTTGGTGGCCTTCCGTTGCCAAGTCACGGCATCTTCACGGGTTCTGTTTTATTTGAAGGCCTACTTTACCCAGGGATGGACCAATACCCCCTCGGAATGCCGTCACTTTTTGTCCACGACTGCTTATTCGACGAGTAAACTCGCTTATCCCGCAGCTAACCTATATATCTAGAGGTAAAACCACTATCCGCAACCCGATGGACGCTCTCGGTGGCTTTTAGCTGAGCGGCGAATCTATACACGCGAGGGGAAATTCGAAACCTCGAGTGTTTGGTTGCTACGTCAGCAGTCTACCGATCTGGCTACCGAGTCAAGCTGGCTTCTAAAACCATCCGGAAAGAAATCAAATCGTAGTTGTGGAATGATTTTCTACCCAATGCCCAAACTGCCCAGCACCGTCTACCTGAGTTTATTATTTGGAAAACATGATATTTGTGTCATTGGCGGCGTTTTGCAGCCTCAAATTTGTGGATAGTTACCTTGCACGGCCGCAAAGTGGGCTGAAATCGAAAACTGCTGGCTTAAAGTCAACAGGGATATCAAATATAATATCCCTTTTGTCTGAATTTCAAAATGGGAATGAAAAATCTTGAATAAATATAATTCTACTTAACTTAAACGTGTTATATTCGGCATATATTTAATCACTACCTTCAACACCGAAAGAGGTTTAATATTATGAGAGAATAGTAAAAATATCACAAAAGTTTCCATATATTCTGTACAAATATAAATAAAATTGCTATACTCTCATGAATTTACTGAGGTATAAAAATGTTCAAAATTTTAACAAGATATTGACTGTAAAATAGGCATATTTCTTAACTTTCTGTTCAACCGCACCTTCGGAGACGAAATCAGTCTTGTCGGTGGAAAATATAGCAGGACAGAGGAGAGGTGGTAAGGTGGCTTTTAGGTAAAGTGTTTAGTGGAGAGAGAAATATGATCCTTACTGAAGGAAATATACAGTAGTTGAACTCAAACCTTTCAGACTTCGATTCAAACCTTCTTTCAATCGTAATAAAAGCAATTAATGAAGAATTGGTGTAGTCTGTACCACAGTAACTCGGCATATCTAAGTAGGGATGTAAATAGTAATTGGAAGATGTGATCAGAAGTTAAGGTCATTTGCGCCTTCAAACTCGGAAAATGAGTTTACAAAAGAATGTTTCACAATAGAGCGGAAGGGTGGAGAGAAACCCAGCGTCAGCACTAGCCTGATCATAACGGAAGTCACCGTGGAGCTCATTGTTAACGACCTATCCGACGGAAGAGGGATTGGACCTGAGTTTTCTGCTCACAGCTTTTGAATAGCGACCGGTATACTAATGAAAAATCCCTGCCACTTTCCGGATTCGAACCCTTAAGGCCTTTTGTTCGCAATTAAATTTATATTCGGGTCCTCTGGGTTGGAGGTTGTTAATCTAGCAACCACAATAGCCTCAAATCATCACGCGTGGTATTTGCAGATGTTTCGTCAAAATTGCAATTTCACGTTGGCGCGATGATACACCGGATAAAGGAATATGGCGTTTTTTGTGAAAACTGAATTGAATGCCACTTATAGTTCTCATGACTTCCTTTTAAATTACAATTGAATGTCACTCATAGTTCTCTGAATTTCCTTTTAAAGTACTAAGGAAAGATCCATTTCATTAATGCCTATGATCCATATATTTCGTCTCTCAACCTTATCACGTGCTGTATCCAACTTATAGGATTTATCTGCAGGAGAAAAATTTTTGTAAGTGATATTTGGTTTTCAAGAGAACACTGTCTGAGGATTTTGTACTTTGTTTGTGGTCAGCTCCAGAAAAGACTGCAGAATTGCATCTCTGAGCTCTGTTTTAAAAAAATAACAAGGATGTATTTTCTCGCACATGGCATTGCACACTACCACTGAATCCTTAATGGCCTTTTCCTAAAATATGAGCGTTTTTGCGATACCTTATGGCATCTATCGTTTTTGGTTACAGAATTCAGATCAATTATTCTCCAAATCAAATACTAAAAGACGCTCTATCACATTTTTTTATCAATCATTGGAATTTTAAAATAAAATAAACGGCCTGGAAATAATTCCATCAATTTTACTCGCAAAATCCCAGCTCATGGGTGGATTTTTACTGGGGACGGCCAGTTTCTCAGTGATATACGTCGACGTTTGCTCTTTTATTAAATTTTCGCGAAACAAATGAGCGGCCGCTATTCTCATATGGCTGCAAAAGGACCTTTCCGAGGTCATATGTTAGTTTGTACACACGTACCTGGAGAGTATTAGTCTCTCGGATTCCGCCATTAATTTCCCGCACACGCTTTTTTTAAGCTTGATTTTCTTTTAAATTTTATGATGGTCACCTTCATTTTTTCATATCCAAAGATGACCTTCCATATACTGCGTACGAAACGGATATCTGTGAGTCATCAGCTGATGACGGAAGACAGATTTGTTGCCTTTTCTGTCTGTGGGGAACAGTGGGATGATGTGGAAGATGTGGAAATTCAACTATTGTGAAATAAAGCGTCTGAAATCCTTAAAAAAAAGTTAGTTCGTGGTATAAAGACATTACAGTACACCATACTCGTTGCTAGGACAACGTGGTGGTACCTAAACGTAGACCGATCCATGAAGTGGCAAGAATATGGGAAGAGAAAAGCAATTCCGTGGCTTTCGCGTTAATCTTCATAATACTTTACATGCCACGGCAAGGGTGTGTTAAAGAGGGTGGTCCATCACAGAAAAAAATTAAAAATGAGAAAGAAATGATTTTTAATTTACTATCGTGTAGGACTTCAAGAATACTATTTCGTGCATGTACGACTTGCATTGTTCTGCATCAATAGAGAAATCCTTGAAGTTAAAGATAATGTATCATGAGTAACTACACATGACCGACACACATCATGGAAGGTTATTGAAATTATCTCTTAATCGTCTAGTTGTTATTACAAGGCCCCTAAAGTTCTATGAAGGATGGTTAATATAGAATTATAATAAGATATCACTCGATGGTTAAAATAAACAAAATAAAGAAATGGTGTACGGTTGACGAGCAATGAGTGCAACCAATATTATAATAGCGAAATAAAACCTCAAAAGGACAGTTGAATATCGTTACATGTGGAACAAAAGAATCACCGGTTGACGAAGAGAAATAAAAATAATTATTTGAATACTTCAAACAAGGAGGGCACTGAAAGATTGAATATACGAAAACGCATAATTGAAACGTATATCTTGAGAGTTTCCTCATAACTTAGATGTTTGCACAATATTAATTCAAGACTTGAAACATTTGATATGAATTGTTAAAGGGGTTTAGTGACAGTCAAAATGATAGCCCGAGCGAGCAACAAAGGAGTTCAAAGTATAGTTGGAGAATCGAGTGAAGTTTAATGAAAATTCCGAAACTAAGATGGCACAACCTTACTGCATGCAATTTGAGACGGAATTGTTTCGCGAAGGCAGTCGTCGAGGAAACGTCGGATGGGTACTGCAGAGGAATAACTTGTATGAGATGCCTTAAGAAAGTTGATAAGTGTACAGAAAAAGAAAAATTATTTAAATGCAAAGAAGTTCACCGAGAGTCCTCTCGGATTTAATGCAGGGCGAAGTCAAAACAATCTAGGGTTGATGATCAGTGATGAATCAGATGGCAGACTTGATAAAACGATACGATTCTCATCCTCCGGCAATCTGGATCTCGTATTCTAACACTTACCATGGAAGTTCATTTTCTCAGATTAAGTACCTCTTTAAATGATAAGACCATTCGACACATTTTTTCCTTCCCCTGAAGTTTTCATCACTTGCTGTAATAGTCTGCTTGGCACTATCTTTCTCAGACACGAAACACTAACGGGAAAATGCTTTTATCTTCAAGTCATGGTGATGATATTTATTTCTCATTAATTAGATTTTACTTATTAGCACACTTCTCCATATTGCTTCTTCTTTCCGTTTTTCCTGCCATTTTATGCCGTTTTAATTTCATTTTTCATTCCTTCCCTTTGAGTCTTTTTTCATACTCTATTTCCTAGTTAAATGTTTTCCTTCATCATCATGTTTAACTACCTTAATTTCTCTCGCATGCGTTCGTTATTTTTCATCATTAAAATTCAATTTAGCTCACCTCTGATGGAGTCATGATATATTTTCCTTAGCTCTTTTACACTAGATGTTTTCTCTGCCTCAATTTTTCCCTGTTAAGTTGCTTCCAAGCTGCTTACTTACCAAGTTTATTCCATTATTTCACGACTCTCACCTAACGCATCTATTCAGGTGACCTCGCAGTGGTTCTCAGAGTTTATTGCTCATGCATATTTCCATTTGTTACCTTTAAACTTGCTTTGGTTGTTCATGTTGCCTTTTTAACATTTCCATACCCCACAAGAATAAAAAATATTGTTCGCAAACGTCCATCTCCGGCACATAGGGTGATTTCTGGCATTGAACATTAAATGCTGTCTTTTGTGTCATTTCTAAGGGTTAACTTTTGATAGAGTCATAATTCTTCTGAGGCACATTTCAAGGTATGCCTGCATATAAAGTAAAGTATATTTATAAAGTAAATAAACTATAAACTATATAAACTCTATAAAGTTAATTTGGAAGGGATGTAAACACCAAGTACACCATGGCACTGTGTAATTCACAAAAAAGAAATATGAGGACCTAAAACATTTGTATAAAGTTTAAATCGTACATTTGAACAGTTTGTTATTTAGTTATTTTTCAAGGAAATCTCTGGGGCTGTCGGGCCTTACCTCCTCTGGCTCTGGCTACTGGCATCTCGGTACAGTTTATCTCATGCAATGAGTCAATGATTTTTATAGATATAAACTACTCATCCATGTCCACGACAATACGATTTTATTGATAAAATCTCGTTTGAATACTGCACGATTTTGTTACAAAAAGGACACGCTGCAGATTCACGCGTCACGGAGAAGCAGCACCCATTCACGAGCGACGTCAGCGCCCTCAGGCACCGCAGTGCATTTCGCTTTTTTTCCTCTTATCCTTGAATCGGAAGTCTTCTGCAAAGCTGACCCTCCAAACTCGGTGACCGGAAAGTCCCAGGATATTCTTTCCCGCTGAGGAAGAAGGGGAGGAAGTGGTTTCCGATTGGTGGGGAGGAGCTGACCCCTCAAATGAAGGGGGATTTGGAGCAGGGGCATAAAGCTCTGTATTTAGAAAGTACGGCCAACTACGTCGTCTGCTGGGGCGTCCGCCATTTTTGGCTCATGCGCGCAGTAGAATCATAAGCGCCCTTCGAAAAAAAAAGGCTAATACTTCCATTAGGTTGAACCTTATTCGTATTCTGATGTTAACTATCGAGTGGAAGCAATTTTCTATTACTTACACGCTATATTTAAGAAATGTCAGTTCTTCCAACCCCTTTCATTAGACGAAATACTCGCATACAAATGACTTTGGATGCCTCTACATATGCAGACGAAAGACGATCACTATATAATAAAAGTAATTCATAGGAATTTAACTTCCCACCCAGTTACCTTTCTGAAGTAAACTGCACATGCGAATGCATCCTGGTCCCGTTTTTATTGTCGCATAGAGCCTCAATGGCTTTTTCGCGATATGACCAATTGTGACAATTTCCCAAGAAAAGGAGCCCATCCCCGACGAAATAACTAATTTTAATACCATAATACTGACTCTTTGGTTATAGCTTAAATCTTTATCTATTCCTTTGCACTGCCGAAGCCCCCTGTAGAAGATCTGTGCCACATCAAAAATGCTCCTATTTAAACATTAGTGAGAAAATTCATAAAATGCGAAGTTATGACATCAACTGCAGGAAAAGGTTAAGTAAACAAAGGAAAACGATTTCAAGCATAAATATTCATTTACTCAAACAATTTCAAAAACAATGATTAACGATACAATTCACAGTGGGATTGAAAATGCACAAGATCGACATAAGAACATTCAACGACTACATTTGCTTTCAGATATGTATTCATTCACAGGCTTCTCATCATTGAACATCACAAATGTAAACCTACAACAGCGCCACATAGTTATTGTATAATTTCTGTTGTACCTGTAAAAATTTTTAAAAGAACAGTGAGTATCAATCAAGTATCAAACATGATTCATGACCTTCAAGAAAGAAACACTTATCCAATATTTAGCAAAGAGAACACCTCCAAATAAGCCATATTTGATAATACGGATGTGATAAATACATATAACGGACAACAGTTGCTTGCAGATAGGTTTTTATTTATTTAGTTAAGTTTATCCAACAACAAAAGAAAATTACAGGACAACCATGAAAAATAACTAATAATTACATACAATAGTTTTATCATCCCTTGAATATTCTCATTTAGGTGAAAAAAACGTCCAGATCCTTTGCAAAAGCATTATACACATTACCTACATATTCTAATTAATGTTGCTTTTTCGCAGCACTCTGTATTGCACGTTTTCCTGAAAAACAGTCTACCACTTCTACCCTGAAATGGGTGTGCAAAAAAGTTCAATTTTTCTATCTGTAAAGTGCTTTTGCCATTATGTATTATGTCATAGAGCAACATCAAATCTTTAACAAGTCTTCTACTTTCTAATGTACTAAAATTAAAAATATCTTATAGTACCTTTGTGGAAATATGCTTTTCCATTACAGGGTAGTACCCATGCTCCCCCAATAATGAATAATGCCCTGACAAATCTCTTCTGCACCTTTTCAAGAAGAGCAATATATTTTCTTTGAAATGGACACCATATTACAGCTGCATATTCTAGTCTGCTACGCACAAGTGTCTCATACAGCACAATTACCAGCTTTGTTGTTGTGAAACAACTCGTCATTTTAGTCACAAATTTCTCATAATCATACTTCACACATATAAACACTCTCCAAAAGTTCCACATAGTTATTACATCCATGACCACAGGTGTAAATCTTGTCACCTGTAAATCTTTTTAAAAGAACAGCGAGTAACAATTCAAGCATAAAGAATCAGTGAGTATCATCCACCATGTTTCATCGTCTTCATGATAGTACCACTTACCCACTATTAAGCAAAGAACATGTCAAAAATAATCATATTCGGATCTGATAAGAACATGAAACTGTTTACATTTAATTCCAGATTCAGTCTCAAACTTCTCATCATTGAAATCCACATTTGTAAACATACTCCAACAGTGTAATATGGTTATTATATCCATTTCTATAACATTACCTGTAAATATTTTTAAAAGAACAGTGAATATCAACCAAGCATACCCCAATATACCCATGATTCAACATCAACGATAGAAACACCTACCCATTATTAAGCAATGAGTTCACCTCCAAGGGAATTGTGTTCAGTTCAGATAAGATCATGAAACTGACTACATGTAATTCCACATAATTATCAGTCACAAACTTCTCATCATTGAACACCACAAATGTAAACAAACTCCAACATGTCATATAATTATTATATCCATTTCTATAACTGTACCTGTAAATATGTTTAAAAGAACAGTGAGTATCAATCAAGCATACACCAAAACACCATGATTCAACATCAATGATAAAAACACCTACCCATTATTAAGCAATGAGTTCACCTCCAAGGGAATTGTGTTCAGTTCAGATAAGATCATGAAACTGACTACATGTAATTCCACATAATTATCAGTCACAAACTTCTCATCATTGAACACCACAAATGCAAACAAACTTCAACATGTCATATAATTATTATATCCATTTCTATAACAGTACCTGTAAATATATTTAAAAGAACAGTGAGTATCAATCAAGCATACACCAAAACACCATGATTTAAAATCAATGATAAAAACACCTACCCATTATTAAGCAATGAGTTCACCTCCAAGGAATTGTGTTCGGTTCACATAAGATCATGAAACTGACTACATGTAATTCCAGATAATTATCAGTCACAAACTTCTTATCATTGAACACCACAAACGTAAACAAACTCCAACAGTGTTATATAGTAATTATATCCGTTTCTCCGAAACCACCTCCAACACTGCCACATACTATTGTATACTTTTCGGTAGAAGTATCTGCAAATATTTGTAAAAGTACAGAGAGGATCAATATAGCATTCACCATGTTTTACCACCTTAAATACAGGAACACCACCAAATAGTACCTACCCGTATGCACTTATCAGAGGCAATCACACCAAAATGTACTAATGCATGAATACGTGAACAGAAAATATATCTTGTTCTAATTTGGTTCATGATTTTGTACATTTTCGTGATTCAGAGATATGTAAACAGACATCCCTTCACACATGAACTTGTACGAGTTAATAAATCGTGTAACCAGGCATTTACGGAATAGAATGCACTTAATGAACGTCACTAAAGCCTTTAATTAATCTATACGCTAGTTATTATAAGGCCTCATACATCGCAAATGGCAGGTATATACTTGGTCAGACAATTAAATTTTCATTGAAATAGTTCCATGCATCTAATCATTTCCTTCAGTATCATAACACATGAATAAAGGGAGATACTTACAGCACAAAGTCTCATGTCTTTTCATCGAGTCCAATCAAGCCGGCCGATTTTGGCGAGCCACATTTTTCTTCTTTCTTCATTTCTTGCACCAGTTGGTAGCAAAAAAAAGTTTTTCTCCTCCTTTTGGTCGAGTTAAGCAACCATATGCGCAACACTGAGGCATGGTAGTGGCTAAAAAGACTAATTTTCCGATAAATTACCTCCTCTTCAACGTTATTTGATGCGCCTTAACACAGGTGTAAGAGCCAAAAATGGCGGAGCCGTCACGTGACCCTGTTTCGCCCAATCGCGTGCCTTGAACGGCGGCAAAGCTTGTGGAAAAGAATGGCCATACTTTCTAAATACAGAGCTTTACAGGGGCAGCGAGTAGGGCGACCCTGGCGGTCGTAAATTGAGTTTAAGTGATGATAAGGGCTTGGAGCACTTGGCGAAAGCTTCTGGTTTCAGTGCCAGCCGAAATCAAAATCAGCCACGAGCCCGGACCCCTTTATTACAGCCGAAAATTTCGTCTCCCACTTTCACCGTAGGGAATGAATAGAATAAGTAATTCATAAAGAGGGTTCACATTATTTTCTGTCGGTGATATTGCTACTAGAAGCTCGCGTTCTGAATCCGCTTCTTGGAATTAGTGATGTTCGCTTTATCAAAAGAGTTAACTCGTGAAAACTACTTTTTTAGTGTAGGGAATACGAAAGAGATCAAATAGTTACAATAAAACAGTTGATAAATTTATTATTACATGGCGTAACTCTGCGTAGTAATTAGTTTATTATGTTTACAAAGGTTAACTTAGTCTTTCCCAATTTAAATTCATTTTTCGTGATTATATTTTCATGTTGTTTTATGACATGTTTTTAGCATGTTCGCATGTCTATAGTGCATGCTTGGTGATCTTCATCCTCTGCCACACACCGTCGCGGTGGCTTGCGCGATACGTATACATCCACGCGGCATCGCGTAGATGTATACGTATATGTATGGCTACGAAACCTGGGTAGTGACTAAAATATTTCACGCAAATGAGTTGAGTTACCTTTCGTTATGTCATTTTCACATTTTAACCGATACTACAGTTATCGTGTGGCATCGTTATGCATTTTTTTCCAATTATGGCTACTCCTTCGGTAATTTCCTCACGGAAAATATCCACCTTTATCGGGACTGAAAACCCGGAACCCTCTGACTCCCGGCGAGGTACTCTGCCAATGGAGCTACCGAAGCTTGTAACACTGACTTTGGGAGAAAGCACTGGGCGGTGAGATATTTAGGATGGTGCTGACGCCGCGGGTGGTACTATCGCCGTTGCTTTCCCCTCCCATTCCTTTCACCCCCTTCTCCTCCCTCTCTTCTTCTCTCCCACTCCCTCCCGCCCCACCCCCAAGTCATTTGCCAGCACCAGAGCACCAGAGCAGCGGTGGCCAAATGGTGGATGCTGGATCGTTTGCATATTCGCGGCTGGCGGGTAAGTAGATTAGTATCTGCGCGCGGCGTGCGGAGGACATTTATTAATTTAATGACGACCATTCCCTTGCAGCCAACAGAATAATCTTATCGACGTCAGATCCACAGAAAGCAAAAAAAAGGAGAATACTGAAAACTTTCGTGCGAAATAACAAGCGGAGGAGAAAACTAACACCTGCCATGAAAATTTGTGCGCTAGACCCTGGTCGTGATTTTATCAGGATTTATTATTTTTCGCAGGAGCGTAAAAAGCGATGTAATTCTCGAATTTATGAATAATATGATCAGTATACGAATGTTCCATTTAGGATGTTCTTTGAAGGACTATAAAACTTAAGTGCTTGTGTTCCCTTACTATACATTACTAATCTTGACTTATTATATATCATTAGGTCTATCTGGAAAGAAAAAACTCCGGGCGTCATTATAGTTAACTTTAGTAATAAAAATATCATCATAAATCTCGTCTACATTTTGAATTTTCTGATGATGAAGGAAAAAACGTGAAATCTGTAAGCCTGCTCTTATTTATGATATGCTTGAAATACGTCTACTATACGCGTTCTTGAGTTCAAAATTTAACCTCCTAAAAATTCTAAATGTCCAGTCTTTAGTTCAAGTTTTAAAATTTACATTTTAGTTTTCCCTCCGTGATTTTATTGTCATTGATAAGAAAATACGAGTGGAGCATGGTGGTCTAGTGGGTAGAGAGCTTGACTACTCATCAAAGGGTCCCGGGTTCAAATCCGGGTGAAGCCTTTGGACTCCCCCGAATGAAAAATCCTCGGAGTTCGAGGTGGCTCAGGGAAAGAAACCACCAGGGGTAGGCTCTATCCTCACCTATCCAAACCAACCTTCGGGTTGAATCACTGAGTGAGTGAGTGATAAAAAACTGGTCATAAAAATCAGTTAAATGTTAATTACTGACTAAGCTGGAGGTGATACGAAACCGACCAATTGATGCCAGCCGAGTATATAAAGTATATACAGGTTTAAAGCCTCGATTGCATCATTCTAGTAATACGGTGAAAATATTAGTATCACAGCTTTAGATAAAAATTTAGCATCGAAATTGGAAATGTGTTCATGATTTAAGCGTTAGAGGCGTTCATCGTCCTTTGAGAATGTCACGGAAGGGCCTGAATGATTTCAACCGTGAGTGAGTTCTCATGCGTAAGCATATATATATTGGCGACAGCGAGAATGAGTTCCCACCTCATTTATCTCCTCTTTTTGGGAAAATTACTTCGGAACGCGAGGCCGAACCGCAAATGAGCAGGGCATTCTGGCTTCGTCCGCTCTTGCTGTGCCATCACTGGACTCGAATTTAATTACTCAGTGTCCGCTGGTCAAATAAAAGCGACCGTGATTGAGCGTCAAATGAAAGCACCCACATGACCAACCGAATTGTAGGTTAAAATGCAGAATAAATCTCCTGCAGATATTTTAGATAGACTGCTTATTGTAAGATATTTAAAATACACATTTAAAATTCCACCGTACTATGTTAGGTTACATCACAAAGGTGAAATTAGAAATATGGTTGTTAGGACGTAGATTTCTAAATATTAATTTTTTTAAGGGACTGTAACATATTGATTCGCAGTTACCAGGGTAATGAATAGGAGATGATGCAATAAAATAGAATTATGCTTTTTTTGCATGCCTGCAGGAGAGAATATTATCCCATTTCCCTTTGTGGCATGATCATCAAAAATTTACAAGTAACCTCACATATTTACATATGTGCAGTATTCGTCCGGACAAGGCAATGGATTTTTGTTAAAACATTTTATCCACGTAGTAACTATGAGCCACCATTAGGGTTTGTGGTATGGGAAGAAATTTGATTATAGATGAATTACTTACCAGCAACTAAAACCCTAGAGCTGTATTTCCAATAATTTTACGTTGGCGGTATCCTTCTTAGGTTTCTTTATGAATCCTAAGGGTTTTCTCTCCGTGTGAACGATAATCAGAACCTTACAGTAATTAGACCTTAGAATGGAAGATGTGCTTCGATATACTTCACCATATGTCGGGCGTGGAGGTATCAAATTCAGCAGTTTTCCCAATTAACATGTTGATGAAGGCTTCCGCGGAGTGGTGCAGCATGCGTAGCAAGGTTTTCGGGTTGACCTCCGCGTCGATTCATCTTCATGACGACAGTTTCGCCGGCGTTGCAGTTGGCGTCTTCAGGTTCGAAGTGTTTGATGCAGGTTTTTGCCCGTCTTATATAGGCCTTGGTTTTTTTTATTAGACAGATTTATTTACGGATTTAGACAAATTAATAGAACTCAACTATCGGATAGAAAAGCACAAGAATTCTTTGTACCCACGCACAATAAGCGACTGTAATGCAAATAAGGTATGATTGTTAAAACCCATTGCACAACATGCTTCATCATAAATTCACATTTTTTTAGCTCTATTCAACTTCACGGCGGGTGACGTACCACCCCCTATGAAACGTCCTTGCAGTGGCTTGCAATGTAAAATGTAGATAGTAAAACGCTCATTAGATTCATTCTCATCCTCTCTTCAAGAGACTACTCATGCCACTCATCGCAACTAAGCTAGCGGAGTGTCCTCCGTCACTGCAGCTTCCTCCGTTATCAAATGCGCTCGTAATTTCGTAAGAGAAGCTGACACTTTGCCTTCGACACGTTCTTCCTCAAAAAACACGATTTTTAAAAAATCAATCCCCGGAGTCGCTTCTAATCTTGTCAGAGGTGACAGTGATGATAATAGTGGTCGGCTGCTTGCTTCCCCTGTTCCAGATTCTTGCACAAAAGGTATTCTACTTTTCGGGAAAACTTTCCGGCTATTTTTTTTTCTCGTGCAGCGTTCTTCTTATCTTCCGAGCTTTTAAGGTCAATATGCTGAGGCATTTTTCGAAGGGAGGCTTGATGGCACAGAGTCAAAGGATCTTCTGAGGTAGTGGAAGATTTCGATTTGGGCGCTCCAACTGCTTAGGTTATATATAACCGTCGAACCTTAAATTAACCATAGCCTTACACTAACCGACAATATAGCACCCATGCCCGAAACGGAATTCGAATACGCGACCATAGGGTTCTCAGTCAGACTATCTTGGCGGGCTTCGTCTTTTGAAGCTGTACTTGAAGTCGAATGGGTGAGCTACATAGTTAAGGCTATATCCAAAGTTAGACTCAAAGGATATATTTGAGTTTTCAAGTCTACATCCGCATAAATACGCACTTCAGACCAGGAGGAAAGGTACGAAGATGGGAATGGTAGTGAAGGGGTGAAGTGTGGAGAAGAACCGTCGGCATTAGCCTGCTGCAAAAAGGCGCCAAGGGGAACCAGGCTTAACATCCAATCCAACCTGACGGGGGGGGTACTTTATTACCATGTTCCCTACAATGCACTCAATTAAGGGCTGTTTTACCTACGAAAAATATCTTCCAAAATATCACCGGTATTTTAACCTAGCCTAACCCTCAATGAGAGGCCAATACTCTAACCCCTAAACCTATCCGCCCCCCAAAATATCTGGGTTAGATTCCCGGACCGTGAATGGATGATGCCCTAGATTCGATTAGTTGGTACGATATAACGTATATGCTTGGATGATCTCAAAAACATACTGCGACTGCGCGCGGAAATGAGAGTTAGATACCATCTTCTGTTTTCTCAATGAACTCACTAAATTAAGCATGAATCATTGTTTCTACAGTATTGAGCCATGAAACTGCTCGCGATGAGAGTTGGTGGATAGAAAAAATAATGAGATCTTGCAGGAATCAATGTTTGCTAATATTAGGAAATATATACCTTAAATTTGGTGAAAGTAGATACGATATGACAATAACACGTTAATGTTTACAATCAATTTCATTCATCTCGCTTCGATGGCCGAGTTGGCCGCAAATTAACTGGTGCAAAAAACATTTTATCTTACCAGCTTTAGGACAGCCACGGCAGGATTCGAAAATGCTCTCTCCAAATTAGCTCATAATTAGGTTTAATGAGGAGTGAAAAACGAGTAATCAAATAAATTTTTTATGACGAAATAAATAAATATTATCTTCTCTTTTAATTTTATATGCATATGTCATTTCATGATTAGCCGTGGCGACAACATATTAAGTTGATTATATGGCTTCATTTTTTATGCCAAAACCAGGCTTCAGTGAGTTTAAATCAGGAAGGTGTAATGTATTTGGTTATTCAACATTTCGTGGCAAATGCGAGCATTGAGCAATAAACGAAAATAAACCCACCCTTTTTAGGCAATACCCTCGGGACTCTGCCGTCACACTTCCAAACACGGTGCAGCCGTATGAGAATGCAGTTGTCCACATCGGGCGGTCTATTGATCAGAATTTTTCGCGTGAGAAATCCTGAGCGCATTCCTACGCTCGGTCTCGTCCTCGTGCATTCTATTCACTTGCTGGCAGAGGTAAACTCACCACGTAATTGAATAAAAGCCGAAATGGGCGCACTTGATTCATATCACACTTGAATCCACATAAAAAAATCACTTGTTAAAAGCTTCTGAAATGATTGAGGATATTTTGTCATCAAATCTAAATATGGAAGACAAAGGGGGAATGGAATGATTTGGTGATTAAATTATTAGCTTTCCATTCTGAGGTCCTGGGGTTGAAGCCCGGCTGAGGCATGTATGTACATGGAATCAATTTTGTGATGATAAATTTAGGCTTCAGGTAAAATGAGTATTTGCGTGTTGGAGACAAAAGTAAACTACATGATAACATTGGCATCTCGCCTGTGTGATCCTGCTTAATAATTTACTGACTATAGAGAATAGCCTTCGGACTTCTAGCAGTGAAATCGCATCGTGGTTGTAAAGACATCTGATCATCGCTACCCGCACTGCTAGGAAATGTGTTACGTAATTATATCAGCGTAGGAATGAAGGATGAAATTGAAACACTGCAATTTCATCCTTCATTCCTACAATGAAAGATTTCCACAATGTTAAGCCTGAAACTATTAACTAATTATATCAGCTTGAGAAATAGTCCTCTTCGATTGGAAACCCGTGAAAACTTCATCAACAGTCATGTCCATCTTTTAATGCTATTAGGAACCCCGATTGGAGTGAGAACAATAAAGTGGTGAAGGTAGGACCTCTGTCTACGTTCAAGTCAAAAAGGGTGAACCTCAAGTGTTAGTTGGGCTTGTGTCTTCTGAATAGTGCCGGTTGGACAGCAAAGAGATCTTGCGGGGTAGCAGGAAAATTGCGGATGCCTGCGCGGTTTTCAAACACAGGATGACGTCCATTAGAGGGGCTAAGCCAACAAAACAAAACATCACCCCAAGAACTCCTCCACGAACAAAAACGGTCGGTAAAAAAAAAGAAAAAGCACGTACACACTCGGGGGCAGATTAAACAACGCAAAGGGTTTAATTTCCTCTCCCGTGTTGTCCGAGTCCCGATATTCCCCCCCTCCCTCTGTTTGCAATTTCCCAATTAGTGTCCACCCCTCCGTCACTTCCCCTCGGGGCGACGCTCGACGCGTCGGAAGTCGGGGAGCACGTAGCGCCGCGGCGCCTCGCAGTAAGGACGCCGGGCGGAGGGATAGAAAGAGGACGTCGCACGTTCTCGCCGAGTGTTTGCGAATCATTGCTCTTTGCGGGAGACAATTGCGACAGAGTGGAGAGGTGTTTTCAGACTTGCGGGAGTTTGTCTTTGTAAGCGATTTATACGGGAGCGTTCGGATGGGCTTCACGGAAAATCACCCCTTGGTATATTTTGCCTCGTCTGATTCTACATCGCAATCTGAGGCTTAACGTTTCATGTCGACATTAACCTTGTCTTTTACACCATTCTTTAAATATTATTCCTGGATTTTCCCTTCCATTATTCACATTCACTCCCTACACAGTAATTATCATCAGATTGTAATGTTGCGGGCTATAACTTCGTTACTTTACTATAGCACTCTTCTTAAATTTTCCACTAACCTAACCAAAAATTTCCGCAGGACAAATCTGTGTGCATAACCGTGAGAAAAATATGTAAAAATAGGTACGCTATTGACTTAAAACTTCATTCAGGAGTCCACCAAATTAAATGACTTAGCTGTGAAAACTTTTATGCTCTACAGAGGGCTAAAGACTTCACCACGAGACTGCAAGTGCATAGAAGGTTTTTGGATAATGGAGTCACTTCTTCAATGCTGCTACAAATTTAACAAACTGAAAAAAATATTATACGCGAAGGAACAGTGGGAAATTGTGCAGATTGAAGATAATCCACAATGGAATGACCAACCCTTCGAGAACCATTCCCAATTGCTTGCTTTCATTTACCCAAAATCCTGTTTGCCTTTAATCTCCAAGTGAAAACTCCATGGAGTACTATTCACCTCTCTTTCCCTTACACCATTGGCACCTTGCCGTAAACCCCTCTTCCTCGCTCCATTTTATCTTTCTCCTAACCCTATCCCGCACTGAATATTAATGCACCGCCCTTCACGGAAAAATTGTGCGTGTGCACCTTAAGATGGCCTCTAAAGCCGAAGCACGTCTTGTGTAATTTTATATTTTTAAATACCAAAATGTGGAAAAGTGCTGTTTTTTACTCACCCGATAAAAGTATGGTACGGTAATTTTAGCATCTTCAGAAAATGAATGAAAATTAAATTACTGATGGCTATATAGTCCGTACTTCGACCGACGACCTAATGATGATTTCCAAAAAATATATTTTAGGCTATTTAGACTACCATTCCTGTTTCTTCCAATGGGATCAAGGTCACGGAACTGCGCGTATGGAGGCCACGTAAGCCTGCGACGAGAGTTTGACGAAGGAGACAAGGGAAGAGAGGGGGATTACTATAAAGGGGGGGGGGGAGTGGCAAGCAAACCGCAAAGCAGCCGTGCCGAAGGCAGATGGATTAAACCATGTGGCGTACCAGTGGTGGCAGTTTACAGGCGGGCAGTTACGATCACAGGACGACCAATCACACGTAAATGAATGGTCTCTTGTGAATGTTCAGTTTGGTTGGGTATTGGGAGCTTACTGACCAGCACCATTGTTTTGTCTATGGAAACATGAAAAAGGAGCCTTGATCATCCAGAGTCATCCGTTATAATATTAGTTTTACACAGCTCATCACTCAATTCTTCTGAAAATCTGGATTATTATTATTAGTTTTTGTACATACTATCATAATATTTCTCTTTTGCGTCCAGCTCTTTGCTCCACATATGACTTCAAAAGAAGCTCTGTGCCATTTATACCACTCGCTTTTCCTTAGATAGTTGTTCTATTCTGAAATTATGTCACAAACCATTTATAAATCAGTAATCAAGCCTTTTTTCCAAGGTTTTATCGGACACACTATTTCTCGCTGTTTCTCGTAGAACATCACCACCAGACCTAGTGATTTCTTATTTAGTTTTGCTTTTAATTAAAAACCATTATTGTGAGGATAGTCATTGCATACATATGGCATAAATATATGTAATGCAATGCCAAGCGCTAACGTAGACATCTAAAACATTTACGCTTATGTGTTGTACATTTATAACGTCTACAGTCATTCAGCCATTCGAGGGAAGCTACAATCTGCGTTACCTAACCTAATAAATCGTTGCCTAATCACATAAATTTCCATTTATTTTCACTTTATAGTCATTTATCATGCGCCGACGATGGCTTTTTATACCTCTCTGTTTTAATATATATCCACCTGTTTTCAAATATATGATCTATTCACATTTTAACGACGAAGTTTTTGGCATACTTTCAAATGCTCTTCAATAAATCAATTTCCTCAACTATCTGCAAAAAGATTGCATGTAATTCTTTATATGACCTTTAAGTGATTTTCCAATGCAATTCCTCTAATATTTTGAGGACGCTGCTATCATTTCACCTTTTTATAAACCATGCCGTTATTCGCCGATTGCCTCCAAATTTGTGAGTGCTTTCTGCTAGTCAACCTATGTCTCATGCGTTGACCATTTGCAGAGGAATAGTCGAGATTCACTTTGATCGTTCATTTGCTTGTGCCTTTTAAAAAGTGATTCAATTGGAATCTATTGAATTCTCGTGATCTTAGCTTCACTCTACAAAAGCGGTCGCGTAATGTATTTATTTCAATAGGATTTTGATTGCAGAGAGCTGAAATATGTGGAAAGCGTCGATATCTTCCCTTTTCAATTCATTTTTAGCGCTGTCTTTGGTAAATATCTCCATGCCGGTAAAAATATCTCGTCGCATTTTGAAACACTTTCTTATGGTAGGAGAAAAGGTATCAACTCTGCTGTTTCCACATACACATTTATTAATTACGACCATGGTTTCGTAGTAAGGCTACATCATCACCTGATCAAGGCTACATCACCTGATGATGTAGTCTTGCTACGAAACCATGGTCGTAATTAATAAATGTGTATGTGGAAACAGCAGAGTTGACACCTTTTCTCCTACTATGAATAACTTCCACAAAGTTTGCCTGAGACTGTGTCGTACACTTTCTTGTGTGTAGCGCTTTAACCTTAACAGACTTATTTTTAACCCGTATGGTAATTTTACACTCTCTCCGTTTTCCGTGGAAAAGCAACTTTTCTCATTTCCGACTCTACCGTGGAAGTGACACTATGCCTGTCATGTTTATAACGTGGAAATGCGAATACCACTGAACAGGAGCGATACGCGGCTCCGGTCCATCCGATTGGAGGGTCATCCGTCGGGAGAAGTTGGCTGTGAAGTTACGCTCTCTCTTCCGCTTGCCCGGCTGCCCCGGGGTCAAACAGGGTTCGCGTTGACTCGCTGCACTCTGGCGACATGCGGTTTTGATATGAATGCACTCCGCTGGAACATGCCTGCAAGGTTTTCGAGCGAACAAGAATTTTCGCGCTGGAGCAGTCTTGCTGGAATGTTTCATCGATCGCCGTCCAAAGGAGGGCTCTCTGAGCAAGGTTTGGTTACAGAGAGGGCGGATCGTCATGAAATATTTCTGATCAGCCGTTTTTATTATTGAAAGCATCCCATCGAAAGAATCTCATGCGATTTCATTGCGAGAGGCCTCTTTCCTCGGCGATGTCTTTCTCCGTCTTAAGATCACTCGGGATCCCTTTCTTCGCCCGCTCCCCCTCCCTCCATTGAGCTCTTAAAAGGTCCTCATCGCCGGCGAAAGGATTCTCGGCACAAGTTTGTTCCACGAAACGCCTTTGCCCTCTCACGTTCTCATATTTTCCTCACTCGAGTGACGGTGTCATCCCATTGTATCACTCCCGAAACGCAAAATTGCCATCACCGCATTTCTAAGCCTTAGGCGCGGAGAGCGAATGGTGAATGTTAATGTATCAACTTTGAACTAGCTGGAAACAGTGTTTGGAAAAAGTATTTCAAAAGTTATTGTTCTTCTGCACGTTGTGATTGTGGGGTGAGTTAGGGGAGCGGGAGAAAATAATTAAGAAATTCTGAGCATCTACATCTAATGAATGCCACAGTGGTAGTTATTGTTAGGAGGCGATCGGCAGTTTAGTTCATTTGCGCAGTTTAGGATAATCGGGAAGGGGTTTTATTTTTTTAGGGTGTGGCAGAATAGTGGGAAGAGACCCATCGTCAGCATTACCCTGCTCTTTATGGATGGTGCCAAGGGGTCAACGGTCAAACGTCCCATTCGACGGAAGGAATACTGAACTGGAAGTGCTATCCACAAAGCTTCAAATGGGGCCCGATATTTAAATGTACACAACATACAAGCTCTAATTGATAGATAGCTGCTTAATATGAGAAAAGTGTTAGTTTGTACTTATAAGGCACGTGCAACTAAATGATTATGAACGTGAGGGAAGGCAGCGGACCAAAAGGGTTTAAAAGGGGAGCAGAATAGTTTAATAGCACGTTAGAATTTGATGGTAGATATGGGGGTAAAAAGGAGGCAGAAAAGATTTGATGCTTCCAAGAATACAGTAACACTGTAATAAATCTTATAAATTACTACGGCTGCACAGCCTGGAATAATTTTAATGTATGCGCAACATCGTAAGCATGATGAGAAAATTTTGCACCTAGTAGAGCCCATTACAAGCTCTCGTTTACTTAATGGGTGTATTCACTCGAAAACTCCGTCCACAGCGGCACCCCTCTCAGCGGACAGTTGCTTTTAGCCTCTTTCCATGACCTGACTTCCGAGGTCGGATGTCAAAATACCATAATTACCTAAAATACCTTGGATGTGGAACCACAGATCGCTGTTTCTCTCCGAGCGGAACGAAAGGGAAAGGTTGATTTGGGACTGCTAGAGTAGGCGAATGTCAAACGTCTCATTCTATCCTCCGTTTCCTTAATTCCAACCTCTTTCCAAACACCCACTCAATCTGAATGGTGCATATCACCTTGGTTGTCAATCACTTCCCCCAATAGTAACGACAGACGTATGATGCCACCTCATGTTCTGTCGACCAGACCGTAAACGCAGGCAGCAGTTGTCACAACGTACCTACCTTAAAACCTAAAATTCACGTGAGCGAATCCAAAATTGGGCACGAATGTCACGCTTGTTTAAGGATGAGAAATAAAATTGATTATATGAAATAACATAGTGGTCGAAGTGCCTCAAAAAACAACTCTATGGGAAAGAGCAGTTGTGTGCAGATGTATGCTACATAACATACTAAAGTATCCGCAATGTTCATAGCCGAGATGGAATTCAAACTCGCATCCATCAGGTTTCCAGAATTCAGGTTCAGATTGCGTCCTATCTACCACTACCAGTATTTGTGCTGTTGTCGACACCATATGGTCCCGTTGATAGTTTTGTTCTGCTTGGATAGAAACATGATCCATGATTTCATATCCTAGCTGTTTTCGGCTACTTTATCATTTTATAAGTAAGTTGGAATACCTTATCCTCCCCCATAACGTCATTTGAATAAAATCTGCGAATTCCCACGAAAGTGACAGTAAGTAATTTAGCACCAATTCTCGCAAATGAAAACACTTAGCCAACGATAACTGCCACTTACCCTAAATATTTTGTAAACTAGGATCAAGTTGTGCCATTATTTTATTAACTATATATTTTCTGGAAAATTCAAATTTATTAACTATTTTTGAAAACAAAGTATTTCATTCGATGCCTATAAGCTGTAATTCCTCTAGTTATTCCCATTCTTACTAATGACACAATTTAATTTCAAGTGTACTCTTCCGAAAAGAAGCATGGTTAGTTATAATTTATTGATATAAGTACCTTTTTTCCTCTGTGAAATTCCAGAGCTTATTTTTCCCTTAAAACTCCAAAGCTATGAACAAAAAGTCATTCCTTTCATTTTACGGTAGTTCTTACGGTCCTTCACTGGTAACTTCAAAGGGGGAATTAGCCTTCCTTGCAAAAGCCACTGAGCACCCAAGTGCACTCGCTTTGTGGCTGTGCAGTCACAGAAATACGGCAATGAGCATAATTCTTTTGGTGAATCTTCCATTTGGACCGCGCCGTTTCTCGGTCATGCGCCCCTTTCCGCTTCTGGGGACTAAATGGTTATTTTGGGGGAGTAGGGGGAAATCAGAGGGGTAGATGGGAGAATTTGTCTCTGTAATCTCCGCTGTAATCGTCGATTACCCAATGTTGATGTCACCTTGAATGACAGAACCTCTGTTGTATCCGGTTGGTACGCATGCCATTACCATTTTCTGGTCATTGTGACCTATCTTAATAAGGATTTATGGTTAAATAACATTTAAAGCGGCGTTTATTTTTCCTAATTTTTTCAGTTGGGGTTGAATCCAAAGGTATGTTCACACAATTTTTTTTCACACTTTGACATAAATGGTATTCCGTTCCCATCCCTACCTCGTACTAGTAGTCCATCGAGGAAGGTAACCTCCAGCTAAGATCATTTCTACCGTTCACGATAGATAGTAAATTTGAGTCGATTTTGGAAGAAGTTTAATAATTCACCTCCTTATCATAATAGCTAACTTTTTATATGCCCTTAACGCTAAGGGTATTTTCTCATTTGACTTCTCTTCATTCACCGCTTTCTTTGTATTATTCACCTCAAAACCTCAAAATCAGGAATCTCAATAATTTTTATACATCCTATTTCCTCGTTTATCCTCGTCTTGAAGTCGTAGAACTCCACGCTCCACATCAACTTTATGGCTCAGCTACTTACGGTATCTTTCCTCAAAGTTTCAGTCATTAGTTCTTTTTTTTCAGTAAACGCTTTTCATATTTGAATTTTCAAAAAGCTTTCAACGTCACATCAATCCAAATAATCCTCAATTTATTTTAGTTTACCACTATATTTCAGATAGTTTCTGTGCACTAATTTTACTTTTGATTTATATCCCAAATAAATTCACTTGTTCTGAAAAGCCATTCTGTATATTCTTTGCGTTAGTCTCACTCGTAATATTCATACATTATACGTTTATATATCATATGTGACTGCGTTTATCACCTTTTTAATTAGCAATTATGCTCAGCAAGCTGACGTCAACGTCTATAGCTTGGAATACCCATTATCTAAATGTACGAATAAACAGTAACCAACAAATTTCGATGTTGCACGTTAAAAAATCTTGTGCAAACTAAACTTTTACCACGTACGTTACTAAAACATGTTTAAGCTGCGATGGAAATAGCCTTCATTAATTAAATGCGGGTTTAATTTGTGCAGCACTATAATAAGTGCTTCAGAGTTAAATGGCATTGAGGTAAACGATTTTAGCCTAAATTTGATGGCTTCTATGTATCACAGCTTTATAAATTCAAGTTGCATATGTTCCAATCTTTAAAGTTTTGCCTTTTTCTGGATTTTCTTTAGTATAGTCTGAATATAAATGAGGTATGGAGATAAGACATATAAGTATGTTCTCACCTGTTCTTCCTCCATTCGTTCTAAGTTATCGAGCCCATCTGGTAGCTTCAATGATAGGACATATCGGCAGCCAAGAATTGTTGATAAAATTGGCTCTTAATTTGGTACTCTGAAATTGGTGAACTAACAACATTGAAAGTTTTTATTTGTTCCATTATTCCTAATTTAGAGTACTTCTCTATTTGGTAATCCAAACTCTCCGCTAACTGCAAAAATCCTTAGCAGAGTTACTTGCTGATCTGCATAATAGAAAAAGTCTACCATAACAATTCATTCCCCTCACCGGCATCTCGGTCAAAGGAGATACCCGATCATGGTATTTTGGAATTGCAAGAAGATTGAATTTGGCCAAAAATTTCTTTTATTCAAAATTCTGTCCCAACTTCCTTCCACGTGTACAACATTGCTCTTATCTTATGTTCTTTTACTATGTGCCATTACTTTAGGTTTTATTGATTTTCAAGTGACTTCTCATAGTCATCCAGCTAATTTCTTTTTTAATGTATATGAAATTTCTATCTAAGATCTCTATATTGACCGCTATGCTGTTGGAAAATCGCACCATACTAGATTTTCTCCATAATAATTCACCCTTGAACATTTTTCATTGTTTCCTCGAGGTGTAAGAGACACCAAAATAGATGCAATAAATTTTTCGTATCCATTCACTTAAAATAAATCGCAAACAAGGTAAGAATATATTGCATTTCGTCTCAAACTGTGCTTCTAAAAAACACACATTCCTGCAGAAAACTTTCTAACTTGGACGCATTGTCAAGCTTAAAAGCCTTATGAATTCCTTAAGTACTGGAAGCCAAGTCTCTTTTTGTTTTTACTTTAAACTCATGAAATTTATTGAGCTACCCTAAGATAAATAAAGTTGACTTGACGAGAAAATTCGGAATATACTAGGTGTGATGGGACTTTTACCCATTAAAGCTCCTTGAGGCAGCATGCAAAACCTTTTACGAAGGATTTGATGAAAAGTGAAGATGTCCCATTAAAAAGTTGATACATCCTTGTTGCAAAAACAAGTATAATAGAAAATACACCACACTATCATATTCTCCGAAAAGTGTCCGCATAGAGAGAAGGGAAAGAAATTCTATGCCCCGCAGCAAATAAAAATAATCCAGCATGGATCCAAAAACACCCATCTCTCTAAAGGCATTCTGTTCCACTTACATTCCCCACTTCTCTGCTTACCCTTTTATTAACCCACCTCTCCTTAAAATTCCGAGCCTCATGGAAAAATTCCTCGTACAGCTTCTTCCTTTTGCCATCCAATTTCCCCGCCGACCTCCCCCCTCTCTCTCCATGCCCTGCCTCCATAGAATCACCATTTCGACGCCCAGAGGAAGGTCGAGGGACCGGTCTCTTCTTTCCCGTGCCCCGAGTCTGAGCCGGTCGTATCAACGGTCCTTTCTATTTTCCACGAACACCGCACAGCCTTCGGGCCATATCCCCTCATGCAATTGCAATCTTTGAGATTGCAATCACTTCGAATGAAAGCGCAGCGGGAAACGGGGGGACGGGTTTAAGAATTTAAGGATCGCGCGGGATGGTCGAAGCGAATGAGAATCTTTCTATTGGCGTGCGAGTGAAAGTTTAGGATTGAGTCGATGGGCCAATCAGGATTCAGATAGCCGGCGGGTCTCAGTGCGCCTTTGTTTTTTTAAGTTTCCCAAGGGTTCCCCCCAATCTAATAGGATAAGGAGCAGATGTGAATGAAGCATTCAAGGTGTTTTTCTATTGCACAAAGACTATTGGCCATGCGTACTTTCCCGATATTTGGGCATCAGAATAGGCTGGCGGGGCACCATGGTACCACGAATGCTCTCAAAAACTCGGTGACCTTTTCTCTAAACATAAAACAAATCAACGCTACATTTAATTAACTTGGGATGACGAGCAAAATTCTTGAGTGTTAAAGCAAATAGAGTAGTAAATTGTGAATTCGAGTGCCTAGGCAACTAAGGCTATATCACACCTTCAGACCCGAGCCAATAACCCTGATACACGTACGACAAGAGATTGGATTCAAACTCTCAACTTTTCGTTACCAAGCCTGAGCGACAAGTCCTTCCTATCATAGTCAGCTTCTTTATATAAAGTATGAATGGGGAAGAATTTTTTCTCGCGGCGATCAGAATTTTTAATTCACTGATGAGCTGAACTGTGTCCGAAGTAGCAGGTAGAGGTAAAATGAGCTCTTGTGTACGGTCATTTAGTTTTCGACTTAATAATTACGTTAGTTAAGTAGTACGATACCGGAAATACATTTCGAGCAGTGCTACTTAGATACTTACAATGCTAGTACATACAAAAAGTACCCTGAGGAGGAAGACTAAGCTCAGGTTTCTGATTGAATCCTTCTAATGTTGAGTATCGATATTCTTCTGTGACTTTGTTTGTGACATCACTTAGGGCCACCCTATGTAATGGGCATCTAATTATCTCGGTAAGAAAGAAATAAAAATAAAAAATCTTAAACTGGTTTACTATCTTATATCTAGACAAATCATGGAAACACATCGTCACGAGTTACCTATCTTAAGAAAGGTTTGACGCAGCGCTGCACTCGAGTCTTCATAGGATAAACTCTTCAAATTTACGTTACTCTTTTTTATATGCATACTTCACCACACGCACCATGTATCTCATGCCAGACATTTTGCCAGCATTCAAACAGTTCACTTTTCCCTCGACGTTTGTTCTCATGATATTGTTTCAACATGAATGTGATCACTTTGTTGAGCATATTATTGGCAGTTTAAAATTAGAAATTTCTGTTTTCACATTCTTTGGGCCTCATTTATCTATTACTCGTATTACTCATTTTGTCGTCATTATTCTGTTATAACACCCCATTCAAAATACATACAATTTTTCCATTCCTGTGGCTGCTTTCGTCCGTGCCTCACTGCCGTAAGCTCCAGAAATAATTAGCTCCAATGAGGTTTCTCCTGATTTTCAAGCTTATTTTTCAATCTGAAAGTTTAATCATCTAGTAGAATGCTTTCTGTCTGGGATTTTAATTCAGTTTATTAGTATCGAAACTGGTGTAACGTGACGACCCGGCTGTTTAGTTTAAGTCTGAGTGTGGGTCACCTTGGGGAAGAGAAGTTGCAGGAGCGTGTGAGAGAGGGAATTTCCAGCCCCAGATGTCCCGCAGTCTTCGTTCCACAGATGGAACCAGATGGTGCAGCCTCAGCCCGCCGCGGGCCAACCGTCCGCGCGGTAGCGAATATGGCTCGAGGAATACCTCGGAAGCCCTCAGCCATGCTAACCGGATACTCGCGTGTATATATTCTTGAGTATAAGTCCCGTACCACCCCCGCCTCACCACTCTGACGATCTGCAGTAAACGCGAAAAAAATAAAACGAGGCGCATCCTCCTCCGCCGCCGGGTCGTAAAAGAGGTGCGTGTGGGGCGTAGTCGGCTTCCTTCTTCGTTGGGGTGCCGCGGAGAGGGATGTGGGTGAGAGTGGCGTTGCCCAAGGAACTGGAGGGGTGCCGTTTCCTCCTCATCCCATGTTTCATCCCCACCCCCATACCGCATACCGCCCTCCCACGCGTTGCGTAGCAACCGCAACCGGTCCTGCTGAGCACTAAGAGGAAGGATCCCGACGTAGGATCCCGGAAACACTAAAGAGGCCATCCATTCCTCGGCCCGCCGCTCCAGAACCTTTCTTTACACCACACACCTAAGGAAACAAGATCTAACTGTGCCAGCGGAGAAGGAATTGTCACAAGAACGCATTCCGGAAAGTGGAGAAATTTACCTACTGCTCCGCCTGGGCTATGGTTATTTTCAATTTGGATAGTCACTTTACCATCTTTATCTAACACTGTTGACCCTAGAATACTTGCTGTTGTTGCTTTTTTTCGTTAATCTTTTTCTTTTCGAGCGAGTGAACTTATTCGTTCTTGTACCAAGTAAGATAACTTGTGCCGTTAAAGAAGAGTAGGAATTTTGAAAAAGGGAGAAGCAGTAGGGATTTACCAATGAATGTAGGCAGAATGCAGCACCCGTTTTCGAATTATCTTGATTTTAACAAAAGGTGTTAAGTGGTCCTTTCATTTGAGAACGGAGTACTACAGGCGACCAGCAGATCCATCAGGACTTTCTTTAAGATCGGACAAGTCTTACGCATGGTTTCCGGTGCCAACAGGTTTACTCTTTCGACTTGAATCTCTCTCACAGAACTTAAGTAGAGATGTACTAACTGATTTGTATAACAAAAAAGAATGTGCCATTTTCGGGATTCGAATCCGATCCCTCGGGATCGGACGGTAGTAAGTATTTTAGCTGCCAGCCAACCCGATCCCTTCATCAGTTTTGCATCAAAGGTGGATACTGTCCACAGGGCGTCCTCTGATACCACATTGAGACGAGTGATGAGGATTGTTGTGATATTCCTTCTACTTGAACTAATTACAGCGAACAGGGATTGATGAGAGGACTTTGATGGAGAGAATTTTATTCAATGAGATCTATTGCAAACTCTAACGGCATCTTAACTTTCTATAGGCCCAGCGCTTTGCCTTTTAGGGTAGGAGATGGACGTGAGAGGAAAGATGTTATCGGGCTCTGATACGGAGAAGAATGAAAAAAGAAGCTGAGTGGGGAAGGATATGGACGAAAAAGTTTTTGATGTTTTGCGAAAGGGTGGAATGGGTAAGGGAGGTGAGACTATAGAAGATGGCCGGAAAAAGAAGAAAATTGATGAGGTAGAGGAGAAGTTCGAAGTTATATTGAAGCATGGACAGGTAAGAAAGGAAGTAAGGGGAAGAATACATGCAATACGAGATGCGTTGGGTGGAAAATATTTCAACTGTGGGGTAGGGAATAATATGGAAAGGGAAGTTGAATGTGGGTGAGAGAAGGATAAGCTCAGTCAACGACCAAGGGATTTATTTTCACAGTAACAAACCATAGACTTCGGTCGACGATAATGGCTTTGAGCTCACGGTGTGAAAGTTTCCGGGTGAAGATGAATCAAACGCGTCGTAAATAAAGAGATTTTAAGGAGCACAAAGCCACCCGTCAAAACTAGTTTCAAGGACGTAAATTAAGGACTGTATTGTCTCGGGCTCAAAAAGGTGAAAACTCGGGATCACTCAAGTGAGATCTTCAAGTACGCCTGATGATATCGCCGATATGACGAAACTGGTCGTGTGTCAACTAAAGAGCATGAATATTTATGCGGCTATATCATTGAGGAGGCTCAAATTATCTCAGGTGGAAGAGTTCACGGGGCTGGAAATAATTTAGGCTGAAAAGAGTTTTATTTTTAGTGGGGACAATGGGAGAATTGCCCGTAGGAAGTAAAAGTTTTGTATAGAGATGGAACAAACAATAAGGATTCTGAAGGAAACACACAATAAGGCCAAACAACAGTGATTTACTCGATGTCTCTGGTATAAAAAGAGCCCTTAGCATGAATAATATGCATACAGATATCAATCCCTCAGAGTGCTACTATTTATAAGACCGGGAAATTAATGTAGGGATGGTAAGAATGATTGAGGGAAAACTCTTTCAGGAGGAACCAAAAGAGAACAAAAATATATGCGTGGAGGCAGTATTCTAAGGTGATAGGATATTAGATCGTCTTCCATAGAGAGATTATGACATGGGCTTGGGTATTTAGAGATTTTTAAGTTCGTAAGTAGGAGATGGGAACGAGAGAAGAGTGTAATCGAAGAATATAGTTGGGTAAAATACAATGTGTGGTAGATAGAATTGCTATGGACCTTATAAGGGAGGGTTGAGAATATTGTTTGCAGTCATTTATATGGGAAGTGCGTGGTGTCATGGAATTACAATGGTTGTCTTTATATTTTCAGGTGATTTTCCTTGCTAAATCCAACCTAGTTGGATGAAACCGTTGACCATACCTCTAGGTATCATGGTAAAATAATAAAAAAATGTAATATTCCGTAGATTATATTAATACCCTAATTATTTAAACAAAACATAAACAAGCTGTATCATGAAAAACGAATGAATAAATGATAAAAGAAGTACATGAAAAGAAAACACTCCTCCAACCAATCCACATCAACAACAATCAAATTTAAATGATATTTGATAAGGCATAACGATTTTCTTCTAAGCGAAATGGAGGGAAAAGTGATCGAGAAGAAGACTCCGATTGTTCTTATTGTACAGTGAAATGAAAATTACTTACTGCAAATCTTGCGAGAAGAATATGTCGACGGCTGCAAATTGAGACGAGTGGTTGCAAAGTCAGTGACAAGGCATCGCGTTTTGAGTAAGAAAAAATAGTAACCGAACCGGAACCGAAAAAAAGTGGAACCGACCCATCCCTAAAAAATACCATTAGTTAAGAAGTTACATCATTTTCAGGTGCACAAAAGCTTTTAAAGAGTGTTTCATTCATGTAACATTAACTTTTAGGTACCTCAAATTACAGTCATGAACAAGTGACGGTAAAGCATGATGGCTTTGCCTGATAAATTTAGTCAAAGAAGGAAGCAAGCACATAGCTGATGGAATCAATCTATAATAATTATTAAGGATTGGCGATCTCACTAGAGAACTGAAGAAAAGATTTTCAAATGTCCTATTATGACTGTAGCGTTGCAAGGTTCAGAAGCTTGGTGAATGAGTAAGAGGAGGAATGGAAATTGGAGGTCTTCAAGATGCGTGGTGGATAATGGAGGTTATCTGTATTGGAAGAAAGGTGGTTGGTTGGAGAAAATAGGAGACATGGAATGTTTATGCATAGCATTTTAAGGGAGAATGGAATACTGTAGAGTGACGTATGTACGTTAAAAATAGGGAAGATATCATAAGTTGTTTTATGTGACGTGAATGTTTGCAGAAGTGGTAAATATTAATTAGAGAGTTCATGTAAGAAAAAAATGAATGATTATTGGCCGGGAGTCTCTACTTACTTGGCGATATTTGATATATTTTTTTGATATGGTCCCCTTTTTTTATTTACTCGATCCTCGATTGAAGCGTATTGGTCATATGGTTCGTCAGGCGCCAGCTCTTCCACAAGCGATGAAATTCCTTCGGCGGAGGGTTGTGTAGGCAAGGAGAACTGGCTGAAGAAATATCTCTGCCCTTCCCTTTCCCCCTCCACCTGGCTCACTAAGGCGGCTTATCAGAGTTAAGAGTACCCTGGATCTCCCAACCCTGGTGTAAACGCATCCCCTCCGAAGCAAGCAAAAGCGGCGCTATGCTCCTCACAAGCGCGTCCAACTTACGAATTAGGGCGAGCGGCTGAATGTCCGGGCAGTAACTTCATTAGTTCGGCACAGCCTTCCCCGTGGATATCAACAGAGTTATGAACAAGCCCTCTCGCCCGAGGATTCATCGGTTTGAAGGAGGGCGGTGAGTGAGGGCAAATATTTGAATGGAAGGATTTGCCTCGGTGCCGTTAGGGGGTTTTTGTACGTGACCTTAATGTGCTTCGAGTGAGAAAATTGCGGCACCATAGACGTGCTCTGCCACGAACATACCAAATGGCCGTCTTTAATGTTTGCCGAATCATTCACTGCGAGCTTTCAGTTAAGGTGGTTTTACACGATGTTTGGAGAGGCGCGCAGAGAAAACTGCATCAAGTAAAGCAAATAACCCCTATTAAAACGCAATTTTCAAGTTTCAAATGCAATGGCGACACTCCAGAGAACAGCCCGTTATAGTCTCACTAATTTAGTCCATTTTAGATCCACTATTTGAGGCTTCTTCAAGTAGCAATGTAAAATTTTCGTAAATATTGGTCTTAACTTTGCGTTGCTCTTGAAGATTGGATTCCTTAGATGCCAGTAAAACGTCTGCAATATTTCCATATGTGATAACGAGGGTTGAATTGAAATATTCCAACTTCAGTAACTTATTCACATGTTTTTAAAGGTCTTTTTTCAGTTTATGATAAAGAATACACCTAATCACTCGCGTCCTAAATGTGTATACTCTTGAATATACTAGTCATCTCACGATAATTCTTCTTCAGACGGATCAAAATTTCAAGAAATTAAACAGATATAATTAAACATACTCTTTACCCCAACCTATTAAATGTGATGCATCGTCCTTAAAATTTTGATCTAGCTATGCCATTAACAAAACACGGTGAGCACATCCAATGCTGTAGTCTGTCCCGTTGGCCGAATTTCATTCCTCGATCTCTTCGTATCGTTCAGTGATTCTGTCTCGCTTTGTATAGCCTCCGACCAGCGTCGGATATCTTCTTTCGGTCGACCTAATGTCCTCGGTTTCCCGCTTCCTTTTCGCCCAAAACGGGTTCAATGGGCATTCGGCGTCGATGGTTGAAGTTTGGGTCCTTTTCATTTGTATCCCGGAAGCCCCTTTTGTCCCGAGGGCCAGCCCAACTCCATTGGGTACCTGGATTAAACTTTCCTTGTCAAATGGAATGATACGCCGGCTATTCAGGGCTTTCGGCTATAGCCGACTACCGCATCGGGCATCGCGTTGTAATGCTGCTCTCTTTTGTCCCCGACTCGACCCGGTGGTTTCTAACGCTTCGCAACTTCCTGCGTCCGTGTGTAATACGAGTTACTTTTTAAATCCCAGGTGGCCTCTTTCTTTCCTGAGAAGAATATTCACGCGTCGTGGTAAAATTACTTCTTTCTATTTGCACGGTGGAGGTCTTTTTTCTGATATTTATTTATGGCTGCTTCACCTTTATGGTGCAGAGGTGGTCACCAACGTTGGCTTGGTATTCATTCGATGGGTTGCAGTTATGAGAAGATGCGTAGCATTTTTTCTTTCGGTTGATTTGGTGAACGTTTTTCTCTTTATTTCTCGATTTTTTGCTTTCTTTAAATACCAAGAAAAAAATATGCTATGTCTATCAATCTGTGAAGTGTTAGTGTGTTACTTTTGCGAAGCTCATGTAGTAAAATGATTCCATTCAGTGAATTAGAGACCAAATAATTCATGCGTGTCAATGATACCAATTATTTCTGCGTCGAGATAGAATTAAATAATGTAATAACCGAGAATTAATTGATGGTATAATTTTTCCTTATCATGCGAATGATTTATTAAAATGTATATTGTTTTTTATAACTGTTGTTTAATGCAGAGAAATAAAACATTGGGATGACGCCGAAGGAAGTTCATACATGAGAATTTTAATAACGTCAGAAATAATATTAACAACAAGGAAAAACCAATTGTTGATATTCCACAAAAATTGTATTGAAACTAACCTAGGTTTCGAATGACATTGCGATTATCAAGTGAAACCTGAAGATTTACTTTTAAAAAATAGTATTTTTTTTCACAAGTCAAGAATCATAAGATTGGTCATCATAAGATCTAGAATATCAGCTAATCTTTTCATGCCTGCATAATTTTCTTTCCAATCCTTTGCTACTTACTCTGTATACCGCATGTGAGATCTTTCTATTCAATTCTTTCCATCTTTATTTCCCCTCAACGGTCTTTTCATTAAGCCATTATATTTTCTTCGTCTTTCAAGTTCATTTTCTTTACCGATCTTCTAAGGACTTCTACGTTCGCCATTCGGTCGATCCATTTCTTCATCATTCTTCTGTAGCACCACAATACCAATACTTCCAGCTTAAATTTTTGTGCTGCGTCCAATTATCGTCCATGATTAACTACTATAAAAACATACTCCAGATTTAAGTTCAAATGAAGTAAATCCTGACCTTAAGAAATAAATATTATAGGAAATAATCATCCTGTGGCCGTAGTGTCTTCTCATTCGATTGTGGTTTTGCAATTAATGTATTATCCGGGACACAAAATAAGTTTATTCATGTCGTAAAATGGATAAATCGCATTCATTCTACTACAAAAGTGTCCAACTAACAAATTCTCTTCTACGCTCGCTCAGTGGTATCAGTAGCCAATAACAACTCGCCCTCTAAGAGCATTTAAACTTTCAGCCATTATAACTAGTTACATGATACCATTGACTATGGTACGTAGATGGCTATACTTCATGCTAAAATGAATTATCTGTTTTTCAGTAGATCGGGAAACATTTCCCAGGTGTCGCAGTCGCCTCCAAGGTCGAGGGATTGATTTGAATCCCGTGTGAACCGTGGTGCAGAAGTCCCACGATCCTCGTTTGTCAAACGCTGATACGGATTTGATTTGAATGAAAGGACTGGGAGGCAACAACTGCTAATTAAATGAGTTTCCCAGCCGTGGCTGAGGTCCAGGCGCGCGAAGATACGAGAAATGACTGACCCGTATTGCTTAGTGCCGTGCGTAGTATTCTCCGGAGGATACGTCGTCCTATTCAAGCGGCCGTCCCAATTTTCTCCCCTTTCAGCCTTGTCCACACTTGTTTCCATAAGTTAGCAGTTGGAAGACCACATCCCTAATCAATGCAAGATCAATAACGCATGTTAGAATGAGGGATTGCCATCTACCAAACTTCAGGTTAGCACAACGCGTTCTAGTGCTATGTACGTATTTATTTGTTATTTTCACCTGAATTCTTGCTACTTATTGGAACTTTTCAAGGCTTGAGCCTTGTTTTCAAACCAAAATTTTGATAATTACCTGAAATTGATCGGATAGATTGTAAGGTTTTGTGTGAATACACCATATCATAAACTGCGTGATAACCCGAGGCTTTAATGGCTGATTTAATATTTTACGAGCTAGAATAGGGTTGTGAAAATATCCTTGATCATTTAAATTAACATATCATCTTACGACTGATTATTTTAATAAGATGTATGGAAGCCATCACTTATCTAAACTTTGATACCGACCGACTGTATTTAACGATAATATCCGTCATTATAAGGAGATATTATGAAACCGGTTCGATTAGATGTTTCGAAAATCCAAGCCGTATCCATTGACTTTATAGAGCTACACTGTCGTTAATTATAGTGGCTTGGAATTGGAGGGAATCAGGTTGGTTTGCAGGCCTCCCATCTCGAGGGCCCGAAGATACGAGAAATTAATCACCTTTAATCGAATCCTGGGTTTAGTACTTCTCAACAAGTTTCCTATTACATCCGGTCAGAGAATATTTCAAATTTTGCATCCCATGCCGCATTTCATTTAGAATAGGCTACTACAGTTTCCGAGTTTATCTCCATTCTTCCTCTGTTTCCTGAAAAATCTGAGCATCTTCCCAACTACGTATCCTTATTGGCTCGAATCACCTCAGATAATGTTTTAACTCTACTTTGTTCTCTGAAACTGGATTGGATGTCAGTTGCAACGTTGCCTCCCAGCAACAATAATTTAAATTGGAAACTGCGTTACATATGTATTTTCCAATTTCCGCGGTCGATACGTTCAAGGTTTCCCAACATTTTTCGTGCACTTCACAACCTTTCGCCACTTTACAACCTCATAATAATCTGAACCCACCAAGATACAAAGAATTCAGTTATTTCAATAGTCCGCAGGTATATCCTTAAATAAATACATACCTACATAAGTACGTATTAAAGATTTCCTCCCAAAGGTGAATGGTGGAGAGAGCATTCAAACGGTTGACTAATTTGTGTTTTCCAGTCTGTATCAGCACTCTCAGGCACTTCATACCGGGGGGAAAAGTATAAGGATGGTAATGGAAGGGAATTGAGGAAAATAAGGATAGGGAAAGGAGAAAAATTTGGATAGGGAAAGGGTGACATTTGACCTTTCTTTATTTATCCTGGGTTAGATGAGGCCGTACGGCCCCCTTTTCCCCTAGCCCAGGGTTCATTGGGATACAAAGCTTAATACATTGATTATCATGTACTTCGTCACGCAGGCCACTAGTATGTTTCCTTTTAAGCATCAAAAAAGGCATGTGGCAACCATAAGGCAGTGCGTACTTTTTCCATGGGTGAAATTTTTGCGGCGTTGCTCTCTCACTGAGGGTAATGAGGAATCTGGGGAGAAACCCGGCGTATGCATTAGCCTGCTATTAATGAAAGGTGCCGAGGGGACCAAGGCTTAGCGTCTCATCCGGTGGACAGAGTACTGAACTTAAATGCTCTCAAACGCTAAGAAATATAGCACTATTCCATGTATTATTTTATTGCAACTATAAAGTTCAGTAGAGTAGTGCTATTCATTTTAGTATTTGCAAATGGTATCCTTCCACTATATTTCACCTGGCAAAGTTACTCTCGAATGCTCCCCGCAAAACACTAAAGAAGGGGCCGTTTTACCAATGAAAAATATCTTCCACTACCGAGATTTGGACCCGGGCCCTCTGGGCGAGAGGCCATCACTCTAACCACTACACAAACCCGAACCCCAATCTTACTGTTTCAGACACTCTCTCCTGTATCAATGTTCGTAGGGTTCTGAACAATAGCTACTTACTCTTGCTAACCTCAGTTGGACGTAACAACACTAAGTAGCTTTTACAATAAGTTCGTTATAAATCACAGATATATGTGAAGTTTTCTCGGGAAATTCAACAGGTGAGAACATTAAATGCATCAAATTTGCTCACCTTGTGTATTTTCGAGAGAAATTTCACACAAATTGTGCACTAGGGAAAAAGTAATATATTTTACTTAGATTTAGATGGCTTCGCTGTAAAAACAGGTACGTGAGCCACGGGGTACTGGCTCGCCCTCCCGAGCTGATGCGGTGCACAGTGGTGCAAAGCTGACAAATCCTGGCCATAGGAAACAAATAAGGTTCTTGAATAGAGAATTTGTGCATTTAGGATGGGCTCCCAAGTAGTAGACGCGCTCAAAGACGTTGATAAATAGATTTGTATTTGTATTAACAAATCAAAAGGTCCTCCTGGAAATCAAAAGTAGGTGCTGTGAAACTGGTGAGTCCTTCATTTGACTGTTAGTCAAGGTAGTATCAACTTCTAAGTACATCGCGTATCGCACCGATTTTGATCTATTAAAAATAATCCGCCTCAGAATGGCTGAACATTTGATATTTTTATAAATTAATAGGAAGTTTTTTCGTGACATGGTTAAAAAAAACTACATTTTACTGCAAGAATATCTGATTTTGATTAAAAATAGACCATTGTGTGTGGGGATCGGGTTGGTGTGGTAGTTAGAGTACTGGCCTCCCATCCCGGGTTCGATTCCCGGCAGTGGCGGGTTTATCATTGGCAAACCGGTCCCCACTTGAGTGCCTGGTTGAGGGCATTTCAGGTGTAGTACTCCGCCCGTCGGATGGCACGTTAAGCTGTGGTCCCCTTGGCGCCCGCCGTTAAGAGGAGGCTAATGCCGACGCCGGGCTTCTCTCCACCCATCCTCCGTTCCCTGAAGATTCCTAACATAATCAACTACCCACCTATTCTAAAATAGCGGAAAGGACCTCAGCGGTTGGGCGCCTCCCCTGAATAACTAACTAGCTAGAACATTGTGCCTACAAATGCTATAAAAGACTGTAATATCATCCGGATACCGACCACGCCGCCGCGGCGGTGCGGTTGGAGTCGGAATTGGAAACCGGCGTCCGTCTAAACCTCTCTCCAATTTCAAATACAGGGTTCCCGGACGGGAGCCCACCCTCTGAATCTCCCGCCTGGAGGTGCGTCGGCGTCCTTTTCGAGCGAGGGGCGTCGCGGCGCGTAGAGGGGTGTACGGACGCCCTCCACATCCACCCATCGAACGACACTCCCGGCGTCGGCGTCGAGTTAGCGCCGGCCGCCAGGACTCTCGCACTCGCGACGGGACAAGGCAGGCCCTCGGGACGGCTCCGAAATGGATTGGGACGCACCCTCGCGGCTAGCCTCTCACTTCCCACTCGAATAGGGCGGGGCGTGAAGAGTGGGGGGGATGGCGTTTCGGGTTGGATGGAGGGGTCAAAGGTCGCATCCAACCGGCGCACACGCACTTGAACGGGAGGACACACCGCGCGGATTACCCGCGCAGAATTTCGTCCCTGTCCCCGGGGACTTTTCGCACAATGGTCTCAGGGGAATGCCGGTGTCCTTTTCTCCGTTACAGCCAGTCTCCCAAGGGAATGAATTGGAGTGATGGCGATAGTACCACCCTTTTACTCCAAGACCACTGGTTTGAATCCCCGCCGTCGCATGAATTTTTTGTGTACCGGTCCTTAGTTGAGTGCTCTGTGGAGAGCACTTTTAGTTCAGCACGTCGACCGTCGGATGGGACGTAAACCGTAGGTCCCTTGCTGCATTTCGTTTAAAGCTCAGTAATGCAGATTGAGAATCTGATTACTACTACATATTACTAGCTTATTACCATCGACACTTCCTCCATCATCCTATTATTGCTGGTAGAGGTGTAATCTGTATTGCTGCATTTACACAGCACCCTGCAAGCTAATTCAAGGTTGAGCGGAAGATGGTGATACCACGCAGGTATGCATTGTGCCACAAACAATTTACCTTTCAAAACAAAGTCTGAAAAACGAAAACCACGTATTGTGAACAATCATTAGTCACTATCCGTATTACCAGTCTAAAATCTACTTTTGGCCGTTAAATTGCAAGAATAGTAGCACCATTGCAAGAATAATGCATTGAATAGACTGAGATTTATGCCGTCCACTGGTTTATTAAAATACTACGAGTGTATCAAAATTGAAGTGACATCATTAGGAATGCTAAATTTAAGACCTTATTTAGCCAAACACATGCTATAGGAATCCCATTGCACAGAAATGAAGCTGAATATCCTCCACCTGAAGAGGAAGGATGGCATCTACACGTCTGAAAGCAGGGGAAAATCGTTAAAATGAAAAATGAAATGAGTAGGCATTAAACAATGTTTAATTTAATTCGTATACCCCTATCCTATCCCTCATAAATTACAGCGCCGCGCCTTATACTTTTAAATTCTTCTATCTTCCCCTACCCTCTGTAATATTTACGGCTAATAGTTTATGGGTTGTCCAATATACCTGAGAATGACACTATCATCTCAAAACACAAGTAATATTCTATAATAAATCAGAAGACAGTACATATTTCGGTGTATCATTTATATTATATCGGTGTTACTGCTAAGCCATCTAACATCCTCAATAGATCTCGACAATGTATATGCTTCGCAGTTTATTGCTCTAACGAATCATCAGGTTGTTCAAATAATGCACAAATCTAACGCGAACGTCACTGAAATGTTGTGAGCTTGCTAGCGAAGTTTATTTCTCTACCGAGCTTTTGAGATTACATGCTGACACAAAATGTTCTGAAGCAATAGTAGTCATAGGTTTGCATTTAACGTCTCATGCAGACTTTCAGAGAAAAACCTCAAATCTTCTTAATGTACCATAAAAAATTATCTCATCGGCAACTTCTATTGGTTGCACTATTGTTTCCTGTTGCATGAAGTAAATAGGACGCATAAGCCACCATGTCGGACTATCCACCTCTCTAATATTATCTTTCAAATCTAGCCAACCACATAATGGTGGTCTTTTTTATTTATTTTTAATATTTTAAGAAAGTCAATTCGTATTAAAACGCATCATGACGACCGAGAGCTCAGGTTATTTGCACAGAACTTTATTAGTGACCTTAATCCGCTGAAAATCTCTACAATCTCCGGGGATCAAACCTGGGTTTTGGAGGCGGGATGCCAGCACTCAAACCTCCCTTCATCCCTTCCTATTACCCTTACCGCATCATGTATTTAACAATCCCCCCCGAAATTCACTCACCCTCAATTATGGCCTTGACCCTGACAGACGCTGGAGAAAACATGGCAGAAACTCAGGAAAAATGGAGGTGATTTATAAATGGTGGAAAGGCATGTAGCCACTCGTAAAAGGAAAATAAATATACTGAACTGGGTTGGTATCATAAATAATGAAGTTAGTCGCCACCCACACCAAGGGAGACAGGCTTGAACAATCTTTGTGCAATAAAAGGCCTAGAGAATATGTTCGCATGGCAAAGATAAATGTGTAGTGGCAGAACAGGCAAAGTCTTGGATCACTTTCTAAAATAAAATTGGTGCATTCATTGGGAAAATAATCAGTAAATTATGACTTCCCAGCGCCACTCATAAATCAGATTAAATGATATTTTTATTTGTAAACCTTTTTGATTAATTTTTAATCGATAAAAACAGTTGTCGATATGAATAGCTTTATATTTTCCCTTATGTCCACTGACATTTGAGAAAATTTCCATTCACTGGCACCCTAAATTGACTTGATGTATTGTGCCTCCTTTAAAGCCATTCATCTTCACTGTTGCAGGGACATGTACCTGACTACTCAGTGGGTAGGCCTCAATTACTTATTCCTTAATGCCTTTTCACCCAATAATTCAGGAGTTTTGGGGCACAGTGTAAGTGAAACTTTTAATGTTAAAACTAGCAACCTGATGAAGTTCTCGATAATTTCCATGGATTGCCTTTCTAGTCGTGAACCTAATAACTACATTTGTCCTTTAAAGTGGAATTAAATATTGATTATTCTCTATTGCTGTTTTAATTTTCCACTTAATTCCACTACCTCCAAATATCGACATTCATCTTTAAATCCATAATTATGAGTTTAATAGAAATTGGTAAATATTCACTTTCATATTTCCATAAGTTCAGTAATAATGCTTGCCACATAAGTAAGCATAGAGAAGGAGAAATTGTAGGAAGTAGCACAGTGCTTGTATATATTTATGAGAGGTACTCTACACAAAATGGAGTAGTGCTGGTAATTTGCTCTTGCGTAATTACGATACTTATTCCTCGGTGAGTATGACAGCTGAAGCCGCTTTTCACGGAAGGTTCCATTAATATCCAATTTACCATTAGTACATTCGTTTTTCAAGAGTCATCGCTGAATTGAAAGCCATAAAAGGAAAAAGATGATTTCAAATAAAAAGACTATCCTGGTGCATGAATATGATTAACGCGCCAAAAATAGCTCTAATATTATTCTGCTGATTAGGTATATTATGATCTCAAAGAGACTATGCATAGGAGTAGTAATAAACTAACGCCTAGCGAGACCAGATGTAGAGTAATTTAGCATAATAATGTACACTTTTCGGAAAATTAGAATTTTCGAATGAGCAAGATCGGAGACAAAAATCGACAATTTGGTCCAAATTGATGCATAAATATGTGTAGGATATAAAAGAACAAATTTATTTAAACTGCGTGGGTACGTACCTCTAAAAGCAACAAATTCGCATTATATCAAGGTGTTAAGAAGATAGTACATAGTAGATAGCAAGTAGTTGTAGCTACAATGTACTGTAATAATATGACGTTTACAAAAGATGGCATAAATTGCCATTTGCATCTGACCTACTGAAGGTTTTTGTATTTTTCATACAATATCTTTCTAGACGTGAACAACAACTGTCTTCTAATTAGGTATTAATTATCATCTATTATTCTTGTTAACTGTTTTAATCGTCCATTATGATTTCTTCATCTTTATATTCACGATTGCGTAGGGCGTTAGAAGCCTTGGATTATATCAGTTTCCCTATGGATTTCTGGACCAGTATATGTCAAATAATGAACATTATGTTAATTTAACTAGGAGTGGATAAGATTTCGTCTGCCCTTAAAAACTTAGTCATTGCTAGTTCTGTCTAAGAGAACATGTTTGTGTTGTCATTAAATTCAATTGATAGGTAGTAATGTAAAAAGTGGTAAATTAGGTCACTTGATGTATCTTAAATTTCGACCCATCACTGCCCTTTTTGAAGACTAGATCTTTGAGATCCCATATTAAAAGTGAGGCAGCAGACCCTGGAAACAACATATCAGAAATGATGAGTAAAATTTTGAGATAGAACAACGAAGTAATGATATCGGATATTTGTATCAAATTATGAATTAAGGGCTTATCAACTGAAGAAATGAAGTTCGAGGCTAGTTAAGAGGCATGGGTCTAATTATCAGGTCAATATTCGCTTTTACCGCATTACAGTCGAACGCAACATTGTTAATTTTAAACAAATACGAAAGGCAAAGATTAGGGTTCTCTCATTATTATCAAATTAGCATGTTAAGGAGCATCCATTGGATTCACATTCATTTCGAACTTTCGCATAATTTTCAGAACTTAAGGTTTGTCCTGCGTTAACTACTGAGAATTCTCGCCTTTCCTATTAGCACCTCTTATCCGATTCATTTCTCATTCAAATCCAATCATGCGTTAATCCACAAATTGCGCCCCCGTCTAGTCTTTATAGCTCAAATCTGCCGAGTTCATCATCGTAAAAAACTTTCATTAACTCTCAAGACTATTGCTTAAGGATTTCTTCAATGGCACCTTTCTAGATCCATTAAATTAAACTCAAAACGCTGTTATCACCACCACGACTAAACGACTATCCCTACGTCCAATCGTTGCTTAATGCCGTTCCATCGTCTCGGATCCAGTTTTTACATCTTTGGTAGATTTGAAATATGGTAGGGGTATTTCCGTACCCACCCCAGATCAAATTCCAAAGGCAGCAGGACTTTTCAGATTAGAATCCATGCTTTCACTTCTCGCTTCCACGGAGATTTAAAGGGTTCGGAAATTTCATCGCAGTTGGCCTGCAGCTCCACGGCACCGCGGGGACCAATTGAATCCTGGCGTCCTCCCCGAGAGGGCTGTCGTGCGTTCTCAATTGGCCTCTTGCGTATGATCGTCCATCGCCGAACGACGTGAGGTGCAGGGTTGATGAGGTTGCTAGAGTACTGGATTCCCATCATAAGGGCCCGGTTTTGAGTCATGGTGGATTGTTATGGTTTTTTGTTTGCAGAGCACTGTGTAAAAACACTTAAGTACAATGCACTATCCGTCGGATGGGACGTAAAGCCTTGAAGGTTTTGCGCCATTCATTAAGAGCAAGCAAACTCCGACGTCGGATTTCTCTCCAACCCTCATGCTCTCTTTCAATTCACTCGAACTTGTTAAATTCCCATGTCCTTCCAAATACTAACCTATCCTTAATGGGATACATCTTCATAATACCCTGCAAGTCACCATAAATGTGTGTGGCAGGGGGTGAATTCCCCCCAAACATGCATTACATATCGTTCATAAAGATGATTAGTAGTCTAGATATTCTAATCTAAACTTAACAATTTCAAAAAAGATAAAAATGGCAAAGCATAAAAAAATATGCTGTTACTTGGGTTAGCTTAAGGTCCTTATACCAACATGCGACTTACCTATGCTATCCGTTGATACACTTGCATTTATACTATTGAATATATTTATACCTAATCATGTCGATAGTTGTACAAGGAAAGAAGGAGATTTTGAATCTGCCAGTTCGGCAATCGATTTCTCTAATTTTATGATTATGGTCCAGTTAATCATAGTAAGTTGGAGTTCGCACAATTTTTTTGATGTCGTCAAATAAAATATTACCTTGCAGTTTGATTAAGAGTTGAAGTCTCAATTTCAACGTACGGTCTTATAATTCCAATTTTAGCTAATCTAATAGTCTTGTTACGCTAATATAGTTGCCATACCGTCCCTTAACAAATCTTGCCGATCTTTGCTGCACACACTCCAGTTCATTATTTAAGCCTATTTCATACGGATTTCATATATTGGCAGCGTATTCGAAATGACGTCTAGCAAGGGAAAAGTAGCTAATTTCTTGTCATGATCGTCACATTTGCTCAGTACTCTTTTGCTGAATCCCAGTTTACGTTTAGCTTGACCAATTTTTTCACGTATTTGTTTACCAATATGTGATACTTGATATTAGTTGACGATCACCGCAAAAAAAACAAGGGCATACTGATGAATCATTGTTCAACGACATCATTATGGTTAAATGGCATAGTAAAGATTAAGAACGGTCGTCTGACATCACTGTTAAACCGTAGATCCCTCGACGCTTTCCGTGGAGTGTAGGTTAAACACAAGTTGTGCCTCACTCTATCCCTTCTCCTTAAATTGCAATATTCCTGCATTTACCAAATTACCCTTCTATCTTTAATGACTCAATTGACCCAAGAAATTGGTGACCCGACCGATTAACTGAAACGACGTACTTATCCCTCTCCTCGTCCCATCTGTTCATCTGGGAATAGTCGCCTTAACAGGTAGCAGGCCTTTATAGTGCATCTCTTCTAAGGAGGTTATGATGTGCTGGAGGTAGGATACGTAGTATAGCCAGCGGTTGACAATGAACCCCATTTTGGGGATGCTAGGATGAATTAGGCCCCATATCCTTAATAAAAAAACATTAAGTTTCCTAATGCCTTACATGAAGACTGCATGTGCGTTAAAACATTGCAATGAAAAAGTTTCCAAATTTCATTGCAGTGGTGTCAATAAGTATTCCAAGATTACCTAAAGGGAAGTATTAATGCATATTATTTCACTGGGAGTTAATTGTCTTTCGACAAACTGTATATAATTCAAATTACTTTTGCTATATATTTGACGCATGTTTGCATACACTCGTTTTCTTTCACGATTTTTTAAAACACATTCCATTATTCATTCTCATTATCCGTAAAAAAAAATGCTCTTTACAGTGCGTAAAACAACTTCATCCTTTAGTATCACGATTACTAAGCCTGTATGTCCAAACGTATGAATATGGCCGACCTTGCCTCAAGAGCTGCCACGATAGTGACTCCACAACTTTAAAAAATCCTTAATGTCCTTGTTATGTTCGATACCTCGTGATCCGTTCCTGAAGTAAGCGGCATGAGGTATTAATATAAGGGTACTTTGTATAACTTTGCTTATGAGGAAAATATTCTTACTTTTAAGGGAGTATCTTTTTGTTGTTTTTATTCATGTTATGCTCCCAAATCCCGAACAGGAGAAATGGTTTTTAATACCTACTAAATATTTGAGTCTTTCATCTCGCTTATTGTTAAAATATTTTAATGTCCAAAGCCACAACGTTTGCGTCCGTCAATACGGTTCAGTGAAAACAGTGGGTGCAAATAAGATTTTTGATTATTCTATCAAATCCAGCAAATAGTCCAGCGAGTTAAATGTCTTTTGTGGATTACATAACCAAAATTTTCCTGCCACAGTCTTCCGTAATTTCTCTTATAGGGGTTAGGGGTTACTTCTTAAGGGTTAGATGGCAGGAGGGACAGTTTTGTCTCAATCTCGCCCCAATAAAGACCTTTTATTATTATAAAGGCGTAATAAGATTAGTGCACCTATTCATAATGCTACGCTACGGTTGTCATGCACGATCAGCGTTTTAGAACCTCAAACACAATTTATAATCCATCTTGAAACGTGCATACTTTGCACTTTGTATTTACATTTCTGGCCCATTTCCTACCATTCCCTTCATTCCTCGAAATTTAAAATTACAGCTGGCTAAATTTGTTTCGAAATTAGTCGTAAGTTTCTCAATTGTCTGCGTCGTGATGAACCTAAGAAGGGGCTTAACTAACGGTTGGAATACTTACATCGTACGTTTCGAAGGAAACTAGAGCTAGTGCAAGGAGTGCGTAGAACACTCAACATTATCTAACTTCTTCAGTCAATCTCAGGGTTCCTCAAACTTTCAGCCTCGCGTCCCAATTTCCATCCTCAACAAAACCAAGTTCCATGAATAGACACGAGGAAGTTCAGTTTTTTTCGATGCTTTGCACTTAATTGCGTAAATACGTATGTACGTTGCAAACGTACCTTTTTACTATATCCTCGCAGAAGTTAAGGGTGGAGAGCTTGTTCAGTCGATTACAGCCGCATCAAGTAGATTATGAAGTACCGCTAATGGGATTCCTCCAACTGATTACAGCCGCATCAAGTAGGTTAAGAAGTACCGCTAATGGGATTCCTCCAACTGTTTAGGAAACAGTAAGCTATTTTACTCGCTGTGATAAAACAGTGGTAAAAACCGTAGAAATAGTGAGAGACTTCACCAAATAAAATGTAATTTTTATATGACTGGTATATAGGGTTGATGTCTTTGGACGGTGATGTCCAATCTATGCCTCTTCGCAATTACTCCCATTAGGTCAAAAAGTGATCGATGCTTTACTAACGATCACTCACTGTGGACCTACACGTAGAGCATTTAAAAACCGCAAAAAATATTTTAATGCTCACAACCCTCAAACTTATGCTCCTTGTATCGGTTTTTCTGCTCCCTTTAACAACACCTTCGTCTCTCGAAATTTTAAAAATTACCGCTCGCTTTATTAGCTTCAAACGCAGTCATAAGCTTCTCAATGGTCTGTTACGAACTGGTTTGACGGTGTACCTTATAGATGGAGAGCTGACATCATCCTTTACAATTAACAAATAAAAGTAGATGTATCTATGTCCATTTCTCTCATTTTCAAATACAGATTATTCATTTTTACCTAAAAATATAGAGCCTATGTTAACCCTTGAGGGCCTCTTTTGAGCGGACAATGGGCCTGCAATCCTGAGAGTTGGAGGGCAGGGGTCCCTAGTCAAAATGGCCGGCTCATGATTCGGGCCTCCTGGGGCCAGCTGAGCGCGACAACACCTCATTCCACTCGGGCCCCTTGTCTCCCAGTTACCTCCCCTCTGCCTCACTGGAAAGTTTGCCGGAAACGGGAGAGTAAATCATACATGAAGGTTTACGCAATATAATGGAATGAATAGTGGGCGCAAATTGTGCCTTTGTTGTTCTACCGGTGCACCAATTGCGAGCGTAAAATATGGCCGTGAATCCAATGACTATGAAACCAATGCGAAACCAAATTGCTAGAGGGAAAATAGCGCTATGTTACTCATGTCTTAGTAAAGGCTTATATTTCAAGCATTTCCCATGTGGGCTTACTGGTTGAACGGCACCAACTCAACTACTAAATCAATATCTATCTTTATTTCACGATTTCTTGTTCTCAAAAAGCGTTAGTGAGAGAGTTCTTCTTTCGGTACTAACCTATTTATTTCAGTGTGCATCTCTTCCACCTTTGATACGCAGTGTGACAATATACTTCTAATGAAATCGATATATCACGGTTTTTTATTTTATTATCTTTTCCAGGTTTGCTAGTGGCCAGGAATTGTTGCTTTGCTAGTCTGTCTTCTCCCGTAGAGATACTAGCCATCTAATTATCCGTGACTCTTAAATGTAACATGTTTTCATGAAGTAGTTGCATTTTAGCTCTTAGTTACGTGTAAAAATTTCACGTTTCGTGAACTTCAATTTTTTCACCAAACGTATTCTCGATCCATTTACTTCTTCGATGGTTATTGAACCAAAGAATATTCTTAGATTTATTCTGTCATCTCACATACTCCTATAAATCGAAATTTGAACTCATTTATTATTGTACCCATTATTTATTATTTTCACCCATCACAAATAAGGCTTACGTTACTTCATTGAGTGAACTTTTGTATGAAAAATGCAATATTATTGAAAGTGGAAAAGGAAATTTTCAATGGTCTAATTGTTGATATAATATTGCATTGACTGTATGTTGCCAAAATGTTGGAATTCATTTTCGCTGGATTTCGCAGCTGACAGTATTAAAAGAAACTAATAATAACATGGAGATTATCATTGAACTCATCGTCAGTGTTGAATCTTGTTTTCGGCAGTTGATGTAACGAAAGTCGGAAATCGAGGCAAATGGATGACGGGACGCGGGGAGACTCGGTCGCTGCGTGCCACACAATGAATGATTGATCGACCTGTGGTCACTCCCGCCTCATGTCCTCACCCCAACGCTCGCTTTTTTGGTATTGTGTCCAAATTTGTCGCCGAAATATGAAAATGTTTTGTTTTTAGAGCTAAGATTTCCTTTTTCGATCCATTCTAATCTAGTTTTATACAAAAACCAAGTAATCTATGAAACACTGTCACCATCTGTTTAATAAAGCTGAAATCAAGGTGACTGCTGTTGGCGCAGAAATTATGTGCGCTGGAGTTTGAATACGAATACCAAATTAACAACTAGCTATACAGAAAAACTACTCATGCCATAATTTTTCGTATTTCATGTTTTTTAAAACGGCTTTTACGTAAAAAGTGCCGGTTTTTGTCGGTGTTCGAGCAAAGCGCCGACTTTGATGACTCGTAATCAATAACAATGCGTTCAATTGAAACCAAAGTATAAATAATGTTAGGTATACATGTTTTCCATGCAAACTGTAAGTTTCCACTGTTTAACTTTAATAGAAAAAAGTTGTGATCAAATTTATAAAAAGTTAGTATTTCAAAACTGGGGTGTCGTAGAATTTCTACATCTACATAATACCCTGCAAGCCACCATAAAGGTGTGTGGCAGGGTGTGAACTCTCCCCAAACATGCACTACATATCATTCATAAAAAAAGGATCAGTACTTTTATAGGTACTGTTCAAAACTACGCTATTTAAAAAAAGACAAAAATAGCAAAATATACATGCAAAAACATGCCGTTAGTTGGGTTAGCTATAAGTCCTTATACCAACATGCAGCTACCAATGTTATCCATTGCTACACTCGTACTGGATATATTTACCTACCGTTATTCATATCCCTAATAGTACGAGGAAAAAAGGACATTTTGAATATGTCAGTTCGGCAATCTATTCCTCTAATTTTATGATTATGGTCCAGTCTACCATAGTAAGTTGGAGTCCGCAAAATATTTTTAACATCATCACTGAAAATATGGTCTTGGAATTTCGTTCTTGGTGGCGTTATAAACCGCATAATCCTGAACGTATCCAATATGTAACTGTCTAGTATTTTGCTAATTTTCATGCACAGTATGAATCTATCCTCTGGTTGCTTTTGCGGAGATCCCCTCTAGATTCTCATGTCAGCTAAACTCCTCATTTTTACATATGTAACTCTTAGCTATTACATCCTTCACTCACTTCAATCAAGTAGACATGATAATCTTATGCTCAATACGATTGTCATGTCTTATTTCTAAAGTTTTCATCAAAATCATAATATTAAAAAATATCCTACAATCAGAAAAATTGTAGAAGATAATTTGGGAATGAAGAGATGGAGAACTGAGAATGATATCGATAAAAATATTTAAAAATGTCGATGACTCATGCTCAAGTGCGAAATTATAAAATTTAAAATTTTTAAAAGAGAGAGGAAGAGAGTTGGGGAGCGTGATGGTGACGGTAATCAGCAGGAATGACGAGAGGATAGTCCTCTGTGGTGGAGAGAGTTGTTATTATGGCGTGACAAACGCCAGGCTTAGTCCAAGTTCATGCAACGAACGGACGTCCCGTTGTCTGTGGCTTGAATGATGCCAGTTCTACCGCGGCACCTAATATTAGGAGGTTAACGAACTACCTGGGTGTGTTCTTCCTATAGCTCATATACATTTACGAGGTCTTGGTGGAGGATAGCAATTGATTTCCACTGTAAATCAGCCACTTTCCAACTTCGAAGTCGACTCAACTTTCAACATCTTTCTTTTGACTTGGAAAGTTAAGGTTTTGTAGGTGGAACTTTTTAATTCGGTTCCTTCATATGTCGACTTGTATTAAATCAATAAAATTAGTTTTATGCAGTAGTTTTATGATTAAATGATATGAGTTCAGAGAAACCAACGTTTCTTAACTTAAACCTGTTGAATTTGTCATTTCCTCTTCAAAACTGTATGAATTGGGTGAATTTTTTAAATTTAAGTGAATTTTATTTATTAGTAGTATCATCGCCGAATAATATTGGTCAGTCAAACGGTAAGTATATTCAATTAGTAATGCATAAGATAGTTACTAAAGAAAATGAAATGTGTCGTGCGAATTTATCGATGGAAATACACGAAATGTAGTCACATTTGTTTCCAAAAATTAGTGGTAATCACTAATGCTAAAATCCTGTCTAATGGAAATATCTCTTATTTTCAGGTGAGTGTCTAAGATGCGTTTTCCGAGCTCTCTAAGATTCATGGCCACTACTTCTGCTGAAAGTAAGTCAAGCTAAGTTGTTAAGTTGCTGTGCTATGTAAATGCCTGGGGTATATGGCTGGTGTGGAGGCTAGAGTCTCGTCCCTCCATTTCCTGACTCTGATTTCAAACAGATCGTTTCCTGTGGTGATTTTTTTTGCTCCAGTAGGGATTTGGAATTTTATTCCCTGAATTTTCATCCCTTTTGATAATTTTGAGCGCAACGTTGCACTTCATTTCAAATTTGTAAATGTAATCACCATCGGCACTGATGGGACAATAATGAACTCGCGTTGCTCAATGTTTTTCAAACAAGAACATGTTACAAAACGATCTAATGACATCAAAGAACAGAAGCATGTGAGTTCTGACCCGATTTAGTCTTTATCAGTCGTCTGTTTTCTCAATAAGGCAATTTTTATTCAGCCCATATCCTCCTTTCTCAATCTTATCTCACTCGCATTCCTCGAACACTGCGTTCTGCTGGCCATTTCCCTTAAACGTTTCCCCGTGGAAACGACGCATTATTTCTTCAAGTTGTGCGCACCCGTAATTCTCGCTAGATGACTTATATAGAAACTAATCTCCAGCTACTGCATTATTAAACCAAGGGCACGTGTTTACAGGTTCCAGTATGCGCTCTGAGGTTGGAAAAAATATTCAGAGCCGCTGATCTCAATCTCCACGTAAATATGACGATAAGCTCGACCACTATGTCGCTTTCATTTTTCGCTTCACACATCTGTGTGAGCAAGTTTCAGGCAAGTATTTGCAGCCGTATGCAGCAGTATGAAGTCAGAATCTCGCAGAAAATGTTAATGAATCAAAAAATGAATCTCAGCCACTGGCAGTGTGGCAGCGTAAATTTAATACGCTTGTGTGAGGAAAAACATGCTTACTATCTAATGTTTTCTTTTTATACTCATTCCTTTCCAGCAGAATTTGCACCCTCATTTACTTTATGGTGGTTCTCTTCCATAAAGTTTTCAATATGTCCAGTTTCTTTAGGTTCTTGCATAAATACCTTTTTAGAGAGTCCGCTTAAAATCCAGATCCCCGAAGGAACTGAAAGTAACACACGTCACTAATATTTCACACTATAGTCATTAGCACACTATGAGCTAGCTGCAGTACTGTGAGGTGATGGTCCTCTTCTCTAGGCTGAGGAAATATTTTGTAACAGTAATGATACACTAAGGATAGTTACGGTCATTTATGTTCAAATCTATATTTCTTCCATAACAGCTTTGCGACAGTGAGACATTGACAAAATCGGCCTTGGGAGAGGCAAAACTGGAAGCTTTTTGGTTGTGTTGTCACAGAAGAGTGGGAAATAACAAATTGGTAAATGTAAGAGCAACTGGCAAAAATTGGGAGAAAATAAAAGCCTGGAAATAGTTCAATAAAGAAATCGGGTCAGTCTGATGGGACGCATTGTGACGTTGCGCTCTTCTTAAAACGTTTGTCATTGTCAATGCTAAATGGGAGGATGGCGGAACAATGCCTTGGTATAATAGAATGAAATAATCGAAGACACGCCTCGCGGATCAAATAGTGAATGGTAAAAAAGAGTAGAATTGAGAACATATCAGGGAAGATGCTGACATAAGAAAATAGTGAAGGGCTGCGTCAAACCAATTGTAGTACTTCTGACTAGAAATTGTTGCAACGATGGTGATAAATTTATGAAAATAACATTTTTTAGTTCCTTTGCTTTGCTGCTCGTTTCCTCTATTTAAAATGCTAGGTTACGCTATAATCAAGGGGAACTCATTCCCGAAGAAGACAGAACCCCGAAGGATCTATGAGGGCACCCTGCTCGTCAGCCCAGATCCTCACGTGTGATATATCATGAATTCGGCCCTTTACGAGTGACAAAAAACCAAGGGCTGACGATATGCGTAACTCATAATTCTTCAAGCGGTTGCTGCGAGACTTTTATAAAGAAATCCCGCATGCAGCGTTTAAAACACAACCATTTAAGTAACGAACCGAAGGGGTGGTGGAAAAATTGCTTAATATTGTATACGCACAGTTGGATTCCAGAAATAATTTCATGTTATCTTCATTTGCGTGTTGTTCTGCGAGACGCCGCAAAGGCTTGTGTGTGCGAGAGGGTGTGGGGTGACAGGCTACCGTTCATAAAAATAAGAATCAGATAAAAAGGATAGGAGTTAAAGAAGAAAAGGGGGAAAAGGAGAGGTGTAAAATTTTATAAACGTTTTTGTGCTTCTGTTTTGGTCGTGAACTTTAAATTTTCTGTCCGTGCCAGTGATTGATGGTAGGGTTGGAAATTTTCATCTGTCATATTTGAAGATATAATACGGGAGGCCAATTATTTCCTTCGAGTCAGGCGTAAACTCAGATTTTATCAGTTTTAATTAGAGTTTATTCCTTTTCTTCCTTCGTGGTCTGGGGTGCTATTTCCAAAATCCCATTCAACCAAATGTATCGTGCTTAATATCTTTATAACGTAATGCAGGTCTAATGAATATCCGTTGGATTTCTTTTAAAGGTGATTGCGATGCCTTGCCGCAGAATATTTAGTATTTTTAAAATATCATTTCATTTGCAATAGCATCAATTTCCACACTTCAATACTAGTAGAGTAATGTAACCTTTACGTTTCTTATTTTAAACATTGGGCCTCACTATCCAATTAGTATTGCATATTTTGATAGCATTTTCGTGCATGATACTGTAATCAAGCGCAATTTAGTGATGCACGCATGCATCCAATCTTTTGCACGGAGCATCGCAAAACAGTAATCACTAGCAGTGAGAATCCCTGAATTAATTTGCAGCAATTCGTTGTTCATGTAACCAAACAAAGCTCAATTTTAACTGTTCTAAATGATTTCAACTATCTGGATTTTTTTCATTTGTTTTAGGCAGCATGATGAATGTAATATCCTTCTGAAATTTAAATAATCTAAATTAATTAGTATTTTATACGATAAGAATTAAACGTGATAATTACTATATCCAGGTCATTAAAGTATCCGCTGGATGCTGTTTGTCTTTGGTTTGAGAACTTAGGTTAGATGTTGCGAAATAAATGAACCGTTGGGGAACCTGAAAACCAATTTTACTACTGCAGCAATCAAATGATTCTAATCTAACGTTGTTGAATATTTCCATAATTAGATGTATTATCTCGCTTGGGTATTTCCACAAAATAAGTAAAATATCACGATTGTGAAATCAACAACTTCCCCTCTTTCCACATCTTCCGGAGAACCATATACTGCATAAACCGGAGCCAGCGATCTGAGTTGAACTTGTACTCCCTCCCTCTCGACCCTTCACCCTAAGGGCCTGTCCAATCTCCAGTTTCTTAAAATTGACGTCGCTGAACCCATTTCATTGTTAGTACCTGAAGATGGCATGATTGCCGAAATCATTTGTGCAATCCTGGAAAATGTTATGGGAAATACCAAGCTTGTTGATAGGTACATCCAATCTACTGCTACTGTGATCAAACCGACGAATATCATTTCACTTTTGACAACTGAAATCAATCTCCATCATGTTTTCCGGATATTATCCTCAATATATGCATAACCAAATATTAGTTATTACCGGTAAGTATTATTTACGTTCTACCAATCAACGTAGTTTCATGGACCTTTTCTGCTAGTGGTGGCACAAACTGTGGCATCCTCGATACCGCCTTAAATGTACTCTTTGTTATTATAAAATGTAATAGCAGTCTCATATTAGAGGAGTGGCCATGTCGTTACGTCAACGTCTCAGTAAGTCTAGGTTTAACTGCAGGGATTTGATGAAAGTCCCTTTGAGTCAAGTAATAATATCAATTATGGTAAATAACGTTTATCCTAAACTTTTGAAGATGTTTCTTCAAATGAAAATATATAGCTGATAAATACAACAACAACTCTTATCCTTAAATAATAACTTGAAATGAAATGATAAAAGTACTAATGTCCATCCAAGTTATCCAAAACCATAAATCTTTGACGAAAAAGCATACGTCCCCGAGGCGGAATTCAACCGCGCCGCGTTTGACTTGACTGCCACGGCTATCTCTAAGTTTCAGTGGGAGTTAGTCCATTTCACATACGTGATACTTTTTGTGAATGGATAAAATTAGATGATTTGGAGATTCAAAATTAATTTCTCTTTATTTATTCTGAGTAGTGATTTGCAACCTTTTTACATTAGTGGTACCCATCAGACTGAGTTTACTGTGTTAGGGCACCCTTCTTAGATTAATTTATTTATCCGATTGAACTCTTCCTCTCTATTACCAAGGATAAGGGACTCCTAAAAGTAATTAGTCCTTAGGTTATAAGAATTGCTTCGATTTCTTCCATCATCTTTCGGGCGTGAAAGTAAAAAAATCAGAAGTTCGTCCTGCTATGCATTTTTCCATTTCCAGCAATAATCTCATGCTGTTTGCTACCTTTAGCTGTTTCCCAAAACCCTGAAGTGCTGCGACACACCAGTTAGGAGCCACTATCTCAGAGGACTCATCACTCGGAAATGGAGAATGTGATTGAAACGAAAGCATTGTTTGGGGTGAGTGCAAATTGAAGTCCGGTTCTATATATCACCAAATTTTGAGCTACCCTTTTATTATCATGTGGATAAGATTTATTTTTACTCTTCTCCCGAGATAAATTCAAACTCATATGCCTTCGGGAGACGCCATATTAGCACCTTTAAGTAATCTCACCGAGGGACACAATCATTTCACGAAATACGAACACGCTTTGTCTCGCGACTCGAGAAATATCCCACACTTCCGCACCCCGTGTGTTCCTCTTACGGGTGCGGTTTCCTTCCGCGCCACCCTAATGAAGGGCGCGGGGTGGGTGGGAGAGCTCGCGCGGTACAGAGGGTCGGTGAGTCGGACGGAAGGCCCCTACCAACCGAGTCGGAATCATTCGGCCGAGGGGCGTGGGAGGCGCCTTGTCCGCCAAGGAGCGAAGTTCCGCCCGTCCACGGGTCCTTGGGGGAAATCTAGGGCCCAACCCACGCACAGCTCACCCACTCCAACTTGAGGGGTTTTTCGGGGGTCGGAGATGTGAGAATGTTCCAGGGGTCGGAGCGGGCCCGCTTACCCGCGTACGCATTCCTTGCCGCACCGCCGCTGAAGGTAGGAGCAAATATTATCCTTCGGGGTGGCGAGGAAGGCTGCCAGGCCAGCCGACCGCCCTGCGCTGTGAAAACAATGGCTTTCGTTAACAATACCCTCCGAAGGACCGGGATCTCTCTCTCTCACTCACCCCTCGACTTCCCTTCCCAGTATCCCTTTCTATTTTCGCGGCTAATTTCCGTGATGAGAATCCTGTTTTTATCGCGAGTGCAAGAGTTGGAATGAATTAACCTTAGGCGGCACACCCTACGCCGGAATCGTCTCGAAACCGCTCGGGGATACATCGGCCGTATCTTTGAATGCGCGGTAAGCTTTCAGAAAGGGGCGTATGGTAGTCAGCAAACCCTTGATCGCCGTTGTGCCGAGCTTATCCTAGTTTCCGCAGGCATTTGGTGGCCAGTGGCAGTTTACCTCGTAATCATCTCATCTTCATCTACGCATACGTAATACCCTGAAAGCCACCCTGAGGGTGAGTAGAAGATTGGGGAACTTCGAATACTCACTGCGCCCAAGGAGATGAAACCTCGTATACATGGATTTCATCAATGGCATCCGCCTAGGCATTCATAAACCAACGCATTTAGGGTTACTGACATGGGCCCACGGAAGCTGCGTGATGGGTAAGATGCTGAAAGGGTGAATTCAGTATGGGATTTTGAGCAGCCAAAGGGAAAGTTGAATGTATAAGTGTGTACAAGGGAGTATCGATAAGTTTCAGGTGGCAGTAATGTCACACGCCTTCACAATGAGAAATGTTATTGTTTGCCAGAAAAACTGATGAATCTAACATAACAGAAAAACACCTTTATTGACGGCGTTTAGATATTAATTCCCAGCATGCATACAAGAGAAAGTACTTGCAGATTAAAGCTGAGCTCTCAATCAATTAATTTGTTAATTGAGACATTATCAGATACACCAAAAAAAAAGGGTATTGATATTAATGGTATTCTTGGCCATTATTTTGATCCTTCATTTTGAGAGAAAGAAATTTTTTTTCTTTAATCGAGAATCTCCTCGATTTTAGAATTATAATCGACTAGGACATAGTATTACAGAAATTTCAAATTGCTCATGGCATCGTCATAACATGCTTTGGGTTTATGTTGTATGTACGTATATTTTGGGTTTATATTAAAGAACAAGTCTGCATTTCCGCATTTGAACTGCGATGTATTCGTATTCCACTTTCGGTATTAGACTGCGGCGTCGGCAAGATTACCATCAGGTCCGAAGAAAAATTTATTCGATGCTCATTTGAACTCGCAGCATGTTTCTTTGCTTTAAATGTATTCGAAGAAATTTCTGTTGCACATCGCCTTGGAATATATTTTTTGGCAAATATTTCACACCACTAAGACTTCTTGGCTTATTTCATTGACTTGCAACTCTCGAAACTTAAGTGAAAACGAGAGTGACTGCATATGCAACATTAGGAAGAGAATGAAACTATCAAATTGTACGGTAAAGTACTGGTTGAGTCTCTTCCAAAACTTTTAGGTGAATTGCTTTTCTACTGATGGTGATATTGGTTAAAGATTAAAAACACTTCCATGTACATTATAGCTGTGACCAGATGGATAAATTAGATATTAAGAATACACTGGACGGTAAGACTTGTTATTATCTATTCGATAGTAAATGGTATTCTTTCATGAACAATAAGGGGCATTTATAGACGTGATCGGATTCTGAATATGGGGAGATAATCGCTAACGACCAAAAATGAGTGTCATAAGTAAGCAATCCTGAGATTGGTTTGACGCAGGTCTCCACTGAATTCACCTATCAGCGAATCTCTTCATGTTCGCGTGTTCCTTCTCCTTTACATCCTTCACTAGGTACTTGATCCATATATCAAATGCAAGGTCATCCTTTGCAATTTTTACTTTTCACTTTTCTTTCGACGATTGTCTTCACCTGGTATTGTCTCAATATATGTTATATACGTTGTCCCGTCTTCTTCTTAGAGTTTTCAGCAGCCTTCTCTTCTCTCCCACTCTTTTTAAGACTTCTTCGTTTGCCACTCGGTCGATCCATTTCATCTTCATCATCCTTCTGCGGCACCGCATTTCGAATACTTCCAGCCTTGACTTCTCTGCAGCTGTCATCGACCATGCCTCACTGTTATAGAAAAACATGCTCCAGATGTACGCTCTGATGAATTGTTTCCTTACTTCTACGCTTGAGTTTGAAGCTGTAATAAGACTACTCTTATGATATAATGTCCACTTTTCCTGGGCTATTCTATTAACTATTTCTTCCTTGCTTCGTTCATCGTCTGTTATTCGACTTCCCAGGTAGCAGAACTCTTTCACCTCCACAAGTTTTTGTTTTCCTAGTTTAACCGTGGTTTTTGGTTTTGGCCTCTTCTCTCTTGCTGCGTGCCAATAACTTAGTCTATTCTTATTGATCTTCAGTTGAAAAGTGAAATATGCTAGTACATACTTACATCCTTAGTGATCACTGTTGCGTATTGAAAAATAGCTAAATATAAATTGCATATTTCAAACGCGGTCAATATAAGCGAAAATATTGACTCACGCAGTACTCCTCCGGACTTCAACATGGATATTTCTCTTTCTCACTGCAATTATCACAGCCAATGATGTCTATATTCAGTCGTTTATTGTTGTAAAACTATTACTAGCAGTCACCAGCATGCTACTTATACTGCGTAGAAGTAGTCGGCTGTTTAATATCGCTCTGTCGATCTTCTTAAAGCAATACACAAGCAATTACGTGAATTCAGTATCTGACAAGCGAAGCAGTTTGAACTATGCTGTTTTTTCAACTCACAGAAGATTTGATGCATCACCGACTTTCTAGTTTAAGCTACGGAAAATTAGGCAATATTGCATGGAGAAGAATTGAAACGAAGTGCTCCAACACGGCAGAAGATATTTAGTCAGTCTTTGGGTGAGAGAAAATAAATTTGAAGCACAAACAGTGGTTATAGCACTGTTTGAGACAGCAGCTGAAATGTATATAATATAATGTTACTTCAGACGTAAAGTCTCGTCTCGGTAAATAACAGATAAAACAGAACATAAATAATAGTGTAACTGCAAGAGAAGAGAGTGAAGACAGAGGTAGTGTAAAATTGGAAAAAAAGAGATTGTGAAAGAAAAATTGTGGAGCCTAAATGAAAAATTATGATTAATTATTGACAAATAATATCGCAAAACAATTACAATATTTAAGCCTCACAAAAGCCTGATTTTGTCATGAATTACAAAAGATATGAGCATCCATCAATTCAGATTAAACTACATTACATCGAGGAATCAAATACGAATCTCGCGAAGATAGTAACCTGTTTGATTGAAAAATGATTTCCTACTTTGTATCTAGTCCCTGTATTTCTGGCATTAATGAAATTTTACCGGTAAGCTCATCTGTTCTCTTAACGTTTCATTAGTGCAGTATTTATCATCACAAAATATATGTCGCTGGAGAAACAGATCCATGAAAAAACTTGCCTCGCAAACTATTAAGAAGGTTTTGTATAGTGAGTTGTCGGCAAATATGTCAAGAGCGAATAGGGAAGATCCTACCTTCCCGTTCAGAAATCATTTATAGTGCGTCCCTGGTAAATGGAATCTGTGGAGGCAGGCTTGTACATGGGTAAGGGAGAACGGCAAGATTTATGATAGATAGTTAGAAAAACTCAGTGTGTTGATTCTATGAAAGAACTCAGAAATCATACGTCAGATGTAAATAGCCATTAATTTTGTTTATTATCAAGCATTAATAACGTTTGGCCATTAGATTGTCGTGAAATATTTTTGGACACTTTTCTGCAAATATAAAATCGGTCTCTTCCAAATAGCATTGAAAACGTTTTGAAATATCGTGTATAATACATGCTTTCTATTTTATCACTGATATAGGATTAATGGATTAGATTTAATTACGGATGGATTTAAATAGCATCCTCTTGAGATAAGAATGGTATCTGAATAGACGATTTAAAGATCGGCTCAGGATATGCAATAAGGGCGCCTAGTATGAGATAACATGAATAAGTTCTTAAATTAACTGTACTAATCAGTTGGCTCTCTTTCATGTCCCATATTGTAGGGATCATATGTTTTCCAAGCAAGTTCTTAATCCGTTCGCTGATTAAAATCGCTGGATATTTAAAACCACTTCGAATACCACGGAGTTATTCCAAGGTATTATTTGCGGTGATATTTCAATATTTTTTCTAGATTACTTGAAGAGAAAAACAACAATCAAGCGTACGTATTTCAATAATTACCATTAATATAAAATATATGGCACTGGAAATTACCACGAGGCGATGCTGGTTATACCATTCTGCCATGCTATATGCGTACCAGTACGCTTACAAAGTTTGTGGGCAGCTACAGTTTGCGTACCAGTACGCGCGGTGATGCAAATGGGTAAATTAACGAATCCTTAACATTTTATGGCACGCAAGCACGAGTAATTCAAACATGTACGTTGCTTAGGTAAACAAAGGTGCCTGGGTGAATTCATGGTTCATTACCCAGGTGTACATTCGTCATTTTATCATTGCTTGCAACCAAAAGCGATAAGCATGCACTAGGTGTATATGACGCGTAGGGGAGATGAAGCTGAATTAAGTATAGGTTTTGAAAAGGTTCTTGGTTTTACGTGGAATCAACATTCCACATATACTGCTTCTTTATTGATTAAAGGGTAGGCGGGAATATAATGACGAAGTAAATGAATAAAAGTAAAGAAACTGACTTGAGAGAGAAAGGGTCGAATGAGAATGTCATGATCCAAAGATATCGTGGAATTACTTTGAGGCAACTTGAATCTTGAAGAATGTATGTACATTGTACAACTTATATCGCGGGAATACTCCTTTATGTCAGTGAGGATGGTCAATAATAGCTCCATCAAAGGCAAGACACTGTAGTTATCGACCACTAAAAATCTAAAACCGTCAAATGACGGGTGAAGCTCCTCCAAGTGACAATTAGTGATGATGACGAAAAATTGGATCCGTCCAGGAGTTTTAAAAAGAAGTTCAAAAAGTGGGAGAGAAAATAAATATGTTGAAACTCTAAGAAAAAGAAGACCGAGGTGGCTTCATAGGACTCATTTCGAGACATAATGATCTGAAGAAGACAGTTGTCAATAGAAGAGTGTGTACAAAGTATAGTTAAGTAAAGCCTCGTAAGACCTGTTTAGGGAAAGTGGTGATGGGTGTAAAAAAAGTAGAGCTATACATGAAAAGGATATTTTATGGAGAAACTGAGAAGAGAGCTACCACAGAAATAACTAATACGCATTTATATAAGCAAATAAAGCTTCAGTTTTTCGCAGAACATATGAGAAATCCCGTCAGAAACATTTTTTATGCGTGAGGAGAGCAAGGTGGAATATCTTTTCAAAGTTAACAAAAAGTCTTCTCTCTCCAACTTTGTAAACAGTCTTTCGGAAGGAGCAGGGAAAGAATAGTTTATTGAACGAAAGTCTTGCGCATATTTTGTAGTTTTAAATGTAGGAAGCATCTAGGTCTTGAGTAAAAATAATGCACAACGTACTCACAATATTTGCCCATGCCCATTGCATTTCTACGACCGTGTAACTCCGTGTAACTCAAACTGCTGAAAGTAGTTCTTCAATCAAAAAGTGTGCAGCAGAGCGTGATTAAACTTTTCCTCAAAACTTTTCCCCCCTCGCAGTCCTCCCCGAGTCGGCAAGTGGGGTGAAGGAGTTCCCAGCGACCCGTTCGGTCGGGGCGGGCCGTTTGACGTCATCCCCACGTCACAACCGCGCCTTCGCCTGCCGGGTGTGTGCATGCGTACGAGTGTGTGTATGTATATTTGCCGACCCCACGGAGATCCCGGAAATATGGCACCCCTGCCCCTCTCTTTCCCTCTCTCACAAAGGGGACCACTTGCTCACTTTATGGGGAGCCCAGGGGGAGGAAACTCCACCCGCGAGCCGTGTGGGTGAAAGGTGAGGGAGAGGTGGTGGCAGAGGGAGCGGCGACTGCCTTTGAGGGCGCGCGGGAGAGCCTTCGGACTCCGCTGGCGTTTGCCCCACCAGTCTCTCCTTCTCCCCCGATGCTACCCCTGGTTGGCAACCGCCGCCGCCGTCTCTCCAACAAGGGGTGGTCGCCGTCATAGTGTTGGGCGGGGTACGGCGTACGATGCGGGCGCCCTTCCCATAGTCCCTCTCTCTTCCCCGCCTCTCTCTTCCCCTACATGGCGCGCTCTTTCTTACGAAGACGTGAAGAGGCGGAGATGGGGGGCTTCCGTGGGGGACGGAGGAACCTCCCCAAGTAGGCGACAAAGACGAGAGAGTGAATGCGAGGCATCTTAGCGCTCCCCGGCGCCTCCTTACGTGCTTCCTCGCGTCGATCGCGTGCCGCGAATAATTCCCACGCGAGCTTCGAGCGAACCACTTCCATCGAAAGTGTCGCCTGAGTGGATATGCGCGGAAATTGTAAAGCGAAATAGCTGCGATCGCAGCAAAAACTGAGTAAATTTACCTTGAGCATCCAACTAGTTGTAGAATTAGGGTTTTTATTTGTTCCAACATCTGAGGTTATATCGCACCGTAAAATCTAACTCATTTCTAAACTTAATCCGGAGACAAATAAAATTCATGCCAGAGGAGAGATATGACCCAAAACAAATAGGTGGGCATGCCTGCATGCTAGAAACCTCGCTACCCCTTTACCCTTGAACCTGTGTTCATTATAAGAATGAAATTAGATCACTTGTACTCGTATTGTTCACAAATACATTTCAACTACAAAACGTTTCGACATCTTGCATCACTATCAAGTGAGTGCATCTTTTCGTGGACAGTACAAGTGATGCTATTTTGTCGTAATTATTATTAGTCTGTACATCAAAATCACACCTGAATCCCTAACTTCATTCCATGAGTTGTAGCAATTTTTCCGGCTCCAGTATTCAAGCCTGCAGTCCATATCTACATCTACTTAGGCATGTCAATGGTATGCTGTATAGGATAAAAAATTATCAATACTATACACTACGTACATGTAGCTAATGAGGTTAAATTGAGAAAGGTTATGCTTTCTAAAGGGGCGTGTATCTAATTTATTAATTAGTACCTACTTAGATAGTATTTTTTGATCTATCGGTTAATGAAGCTTTATGTTGGCATACAATACTTCGCATAGCCCTTATTTTCATGCGACGGCCTTCTTCTGCTCCGCAAAATATCTACCACTCATCGTTTCACCAGAAGTACTCTTGACTCCCTTCCCCATGCTCCGCTTACCCAACATTCTCCCCTATATCACGTCCATCAAAACACCATCGCCCCTAGCTGCACGCTTCTTGCAGCACATACACTGTCTTCCCCTAATTTCTTAATCAGCATCCTCTCCTCTTTTACATAGTTGCGATAAAAATACCCCTGAGAAATCCGCGTTTACGGAAGATATTTAAGAAAATAACTCTGCCTTTAAGTCTTTTTTTTACGATTTCCAAATATCATTCTTCTGGTTGCCCAGAGCTGCGTGAGCTAGTTCCAGAATGGTCCAGGGATCGAGGAGGGTTAGCCGCCACTTCGGTTTTCCCTCGATAGTTCGATTCAGGTGTAGACATCGCCCCGAGGAAGAGCGGAGTTGCACGCAGGGCTTGAGAAGGAGAGGGAGATGTGCCCACTCGGAAGATTAACTTCCTCGTCAAGCGAGCGAGGGCAGCACCTCCCAAGGAAGGGCTTTCCAATATCCACCCAATCTTCCTGAAAAGTGACCGCCTACGAGAAGGTAGGTACCGCAAGGGGCTCCAACATTGTGGTGCCCTTCCCCCTCCCCTACCCGTGGGCCTCTCGCTCGAATCTGCGAGGAAATTAAGCGCCCTCCTCCGAGAATCGACTCCGACAGGGTTTAAGGAGGATACACCCTTCATGCACAGCTTATTCTTCTCAGCAGCTTTGGAATTTGAAATACCCGCATAACGGTAAACTAGCATGCACACTGCAATACACATACATATTTCATGCTACTGATACTTTTGAAGACATTGTTCTCCATTTGATTATACCTGTATTTCTCCATTTGATTGTACTTATCTATTACCACATAGCTTAATCAATTATTTTCTTTCATAATTCGGTGATTTTGTGAACTTCCCTAACGCAGGTACAATTCTCGTGATATTCATTAAGAAAGAATGTTGAATTTTCCAATCAAGTTGGTAAAATAATACTGGAAGAATGGGGAAAGAATTGCAACCCTTACTCGTGAGCTGTATCAAAGGATGTAGTAATGGTTTTAAGGGGATTCATGTATAACCACGGTCATTTGTGCCATAAATCATACGCAAGCAATTAGCTGGGGGCAGGAATTTATCAGGGATTGGAGGAAGACTGTAAACAGGTAAACAAACTGTGTTTCGTCAATAGGCATTACTTAACATAGGACGCCAAAGAATCCACTCTACCCTCCGATCGACGGAGGCACTGCATAGGAGGCATTGCTCTGAAAACACCTCTCGATGAGTGACAGGAATTACACTGAAAAATTTGTACCACTGCCGCAATTCGATCCTGGGTCCTCGGGATTGGAGTTCAATACTATGGATGGTATAGCAGACCCATGATCAGCGCCATTTTGGGCCACTGCGCTGGTCAGGCCCACGGTGGGAGGACTGTTGATGTGCTCTTTACTCAGCACTCAAGTAGGGAACGGTATACCATTGTAAAATCTTTGGCATTGTCGGGGTTCAAACTAGAATCCTCAGAATGGGAGGCTAATATTATAGTATCCGCGCAAATCCCATCTCCGCAACAGCAAGAAAGTGAAAGGACAGTGGTAAATGGTGACATCAGTTACCCCAGAACTCTTCGTCTCAAGAGAAATGAACAGAGGAGGGAGAACAGGGGGAGGAGTTTAAAAAACTTCCTGCCGAAGGCTTCGAAACCTCAACGAAAGTTGCTCTGCTCTGTGCAGCATACTGAGTTCCCTTTTTTGCCTCCACCCCGTGACGTTCGTGATATTTTTCTTCAAAACCGAGGAATATAAGCATAAGGCGCGCTTACCGAATGTCTTCATGGACTACGTTGCCACTCTCCGTGTGTCGTACCGTCCTCACTGTCGTAAAATCTCCCCTCACCAACTTACCACCTGCCTATTTTCTATCCCGAGTCACGATATTTTCCCCCTTACTCTGCCAACGCAGCCCAAGTGTCTCTGGAAACAAAGTTTTCGAAACACACACTCCTTTTAGTTCTCTAGCAAGGAAAAAACCCGAGCCTCGAAGAAATTATTCGATGCGGGTTCATTCACCAGATTCGGGCTCTCCTTCGTGACCAAAAAACGTTTTGAAAGTTTAACACTTTTAAGCATTTCAGGCTTTTATTCGATCAAGGAAATATGGTGTTTCGTTCAAAAGTGTACATCATCATGCCGACTTAGAATAAGTTACCATCTATATGATTTGCTTCTAATTTCATTTGAATGTATTTCATTTTCATCTACTCCTGGCAACATTTCAATATTAAATCATTCCATCGCTAAGCTCCAGCGCATTTGTTCGGGCATCGTAGCAATCTCTTGTTTGGGTTTTGGGCGTATTTCAGTTATATCTTCTTCAATTCATGAGATGCCAACCCTGTGGTTGGAGAGACATATCCGTTGAGAGGCTGCTTGATCCGAATAATTTTACTAGAGAACACGAAGTATTTTACTATCATGCTATGAAGCGTAAAATGGAATCAAACGACTGTCAAAATGAGTGCAAGACGAACTCCTATAAAATTTCATATAATTATATATCCACTCATTTTACAGTTTATACGATTGCCCTACGTAAAGCAACGTGTTTTTCATTGAGTTCGCCAAATTGCGCGGTTGATGATAGTCGCGAGAAAAAAGGAAGTCTGTGCAGAAGGGATTTTTCTCCCTTAAGATTTTTTGCAGCTCTGAAATATGTTACCCATCTTAAGAACTAAATTCCAGCAATGGAGTATAGTATTTAAATGCGGCGGTTGGGTGGCCTCGGAATTACCATTTGCTGCGAGCCGTGCAGGGTAGAGATTTTGTTCTCGCACCCCCCTCCCTACCAGGGGAGAGCACGGAAGGCAGGTGAGACGGGGCAGGGAGGGAAAGAGATGCCCCAAGGGAACCAGGACGGTCGACGGCCGTCGACGAAATACGATTTCGCCGAGTCTCGCCCCTTACCCGACGTCGGTGAGGAAAAGTTGTAATGGAACCTGAGTTGAGTGTCATTTAGGTTAACTTGTATGATACCACTACCGAAAGTTACATTTTGAAAAAGTCCACTGGATAAAATCCCGTGAACTCCCTCCTTTCTTAGCAAACATTCTTTTTTTGTTTTAGTTTGGCTTGTTTGTTGAGTAAAATGCCAATCCAGTAGCTACTTTTTAGATTTATAATCAAACAAACACTTATCAGTAAATACAAGTATTAAAATCAAATAGCAAAAAAATATTTATATGAGTTAATTCTACTCCCGTTTCAGTTATATAATTCACTTTATTGTCATTATATTCTTGCTGGTGCAATATATATTCCAGTTTTAATATTCAGATTTCATGGCGGTGGAATTAAATGGCTTTTAATCAATCTGAATGCTTCCCGAAGTTACATTTCCAGACTTTTTCCCTTGAATATCTTTCTGATGCGTACCCCGATAAATCCGGTTTTGTACAAGTCAGTTAGGAAGATGTGTTTAATGCTTTTTCACAGCACAATCATACTTTTTCCCCTGATTTTTCATGTGAATGCTTGACTAAACTTAGTGCAATATAATATGAACTGTTTAGTATACGCCTGATTTCTTCTGATATTGCTACGATTTTAAATACCAAAATAATAGTATAGGACAAAGAAATATATCTAAACCTAGGAATACGCCTGTTTTTTCTGAGATTGTTATGATTTTACATGCCAAAATAACACTATAGGAAATATATTGAAATATATGTATTGAAGAAATATATTGAAACATAGGACGTATACATAATGTATTCACAGCATTGGAGTGAATGTATTTTAGTGAGCATAATCTAGGAATTAATTCCCGTCCCAAGCACAATTGATTGCACATTGGTGAATGATGTGATCTGCAAGAACGTCCTGTTCTAAAAGGCTTATAAGTCCGAGTCGACCACTTTTGGGGTAAAAGAAGGGTGAGGGCTTGACTGGATATTAGGCGAGCGGTGGATAAAGATATCGTTTTGCGTTAAACTCGTGCCCTCAAAGTGGTAGGGTCATTTTGTTTCCCTAAACACATGCACTTGATTTTTTCCAAAGTTGAAAGGAATAGAAATGTAGTTTCCAGTGAAATTGTCCCATTATTTCGTCAATAAATCATGTCATGTTATTCTAAGATAGTATTTCGCTATGTATGCCTCCATTTTATAATTTTTCTAAGTGTTTTAAAACTTTTCTCCAGTATGATGATGCTTCAGTGAAGTGAAACATGTCGAAATGTACATGTACCTGATGATGCTTCAGTGAAGTGAAACATGTCGAAATGTACATGTACCTGATGATGCTTCAGTGAAGTGAAACATGTCGAAATGTACATGTACCTGATGATGCTTCAGTGAAGTGAAACATGTCGAAATGTACATGTACCTGATGATGCTTCAGTGAAGTGAAACATGTCGAAATGTACATGTACCTGATGATGCTTCAGTGAAGTGAAACATGTCGAAATAAATCTTTTTGCAAATTCATGGAATGCTCCAATTTTCAACCTAGATTCAGTGTCAAGAACTCCATTGAGCTAGCCAAGACACTTAGCGAAGTGAACCCAACCAAGGGAGGCATATTGGTGTCGTTCGATATTGAGAGTTTGTTCACTAATGTGCCCAAAGAAGAGGCGGTACATCTCGCCGGAGATATGCTTCTCGAGGCAGGAACACCCCCCCTCGTTGCAGAAGAATTAATTTCCCTCCTTAAAATTTGTGTCAATCAGAACTATTTTAAATTTAATGGTGAATTTTACAGCCAGTCAGAAGGTCTGGCCATGGGCTCTCCTGTGTCCCCTTTACTAGCCGAAATTTTTCTTAACAACCTGGAATGCAAATTGTTTAACAGTGACCACCCCCTGCTATCGAACGTGTATTATTGGCATCGATATGTTGACGATGTTTTGTGTTTATGGACCGGAACGAATAGACAACTAAAACTGTTTTTAAATTACATCAACTCCCTGAACCACCACATAAAGTTCACGACGGAAATACAAAACGAGGGGAAGATTAATTTTCTAGACATGACTATTTCCATAGAAAATGGCCATCATAAATTCTCGATCTACCGCAAACCCACATATACAGACCATGTGATTCATGCCTCCTCTAAGCACGCTTTTAATCATAAATTAGCAGCATTCCACAGTCTACTGCATAGAGCTCTCGAAATTCCCCTCTCAAAAAGTGAATTCGAAAAAGAAGTGGGTATTATTAAAGACATAGCAGTAGCCAACGGCTACCAAGAAGATATCATCGACCGACTCTTGGCCAAAAAAGAGAAAAGACGAGCGTTAAACAACGTCTACCAAGAAAGACCGGAGGTGAAGCAGTGCTGGCGGCGCTTAAAATACATTGGCGACCCATCTATCCAAACGGCCAAATTATTTAAAAGCCTCGGACTACGGACGGCGTTCTACAGCAGCCGCAACATCAGGAGCCTTCTCCCCAAAGAGAAAGATCCGATAAATCCTTTGGACCGAAGTGGAGTTTACAGACTACAATGTGCTGATTGTGACGCCACGTACACGGGGCAGACAGGCAGGAGCCTTCGCACTCGAGCAGCGGAGCACCGAAGGGACTTCGTCGGAGGGAAGGGGAGCTCACCCTTCGCAGCCCACCTCCTCAAGGAAAGCCACGACGCCGACTTCATCCCCGAAATGATTCACCAAGGTGAAAAAGGAATCAGAATGGACATTCTTGAGCAGATGGAGATAGTTTCGGAGGTGAAGAACGGCAAAAATGTCACTAATGACCATTTGTTTCCTTACCACTCCCCCCTCCTAGATATCCCATGGCTTCACTCCGTTTCCACTCGGCGGAAGGGTATTTCCCCCACTCCCTGTGGTGTTCAACCCTCAGGCAATCCCACCTCACCCTTTCCGCCCTCACTCCTACGGCCACCAACACCCACCTACCGCCGACCGCTCCCACCCACTGGAGGGACAAACCTTAGCACTGCCTTAGCAACTTCGCCCCCCTGATCCCTACCCTCTTTTCCCCGCCCCCCCCCCCCTCTCCGCCCGATCCATACCCCCCCCCTTCCCTTTGGACCCCTATATATTCATGTGCCTCATCTTTGTCTTGTACATGTACCTGATGATGCTTCAGTGAAGTGAAACATGTCGAAATAAATCTTTTTTTACCCTGTGGAACGCTAAAGTTTTTACTTCTCATCCTTTCTCCAGTACTTCACTGACATTCTAGCATAAAATACCTTTCAATTTTGGTATTATGTCGTTCATTTATAAAGTAATGACTTTTAATCTTTATTTAATTAGATCAAAATGCTGTTTCTATAGGTATTTGAAGAGTTGGTTATGGAGTAGTAGGAAAGTGTAAACGGATTGAAAGGAGGCAGGAAAAGAGCTTAAAAGATACATTAAGACACTCTGAAATGTAGAGAAGTAACATAGGGTTAATGATGCTGGGTGAAATTGAAAGAGAGAGCAAAATAAAGGGGTTATGAAGGTCGTGATGGATGGAAGAAGATATTTCAAGGTTAAGAAGGTGATTTGTAGAATATGAGTAATGAGCGGTATCGGAAATGGCTACGGAGAACTTGACCAGGCGGTAACTTAGATAATGACTCTCCAATAACCTGTCATTGCACATATATCCATGATGATGAAGACCTTGCCTTAGCAAAATTTTTAAAAATGATTGTAATTCCGGGAAAAATATAGCTTGTGTACACTCTCCGCAAAATATATATTCGTCACCGTTATCCATTTGAGTTTTTATCCGCAAGTATACTTACATAGATTAGAAAACGAATTGCTCCCTTAGTTTTGAGGGAATATCGGAGACATGGAATTTTTAGGGCTTATTCCTCGAGACTACAGAGATATGCCGGAAGACTTCGTATTTCCCTCTTAATATTCTGCAATGGAACTGGGAAAAAAGATAATTTGACGAGGCAGTTGTCAAAAACAGTGGCACGGATTAGGAAAAACAAATTCCGACGCAATGAGTAGGGTGAGGAATGACTTTAAAACTTTCGGTTGGTTCGCAGATTTACTATCGACGAGTTTCGTCGCTCTGCGTTGCTTTGAAATGAGGTTGCTGAAGCTTGTATCCTGTTTCGTCCTGGCTATCCCACCTCCTCAACGAACCGTTTAGCATTCCTTACCACAAGGGGTGGTTGAGAGGGTAACAGCGGGAAGAGGTCTACGCCAATGGCGTGATCAGTTCCATCTCCTCAGGGTACCGCCGCCCCTGCCGCGGATACAATCGCTCTAATGATGGGTGCGACTCGATAATGACTTCAAGATGGCGCATTCATTATTAATAGGCGGCAACCCTTTGATTTACCACGGGACGTATTCCTCCCCGAGGCATTGGGCATTGAGCGTGGCCCCATTTCGCTTCCTCGCTCGTCTCGCGGGTCGGATGCGAAGCAGACTCACACTCTTTACCGGCTTACAGGGTTACGGCTGCCTTTGTCGTACTTCGCCCCCGGCCGACCCACAAACAATCAAGCCTTCCCCATGCCCTGGTGGCGAAGTTCGGCTCGCACTTTTTGCTGCTATTAAGGGAGGCGACCGACAGCTTAGATCATTTACTCCGTTAGGAGTAGGTAAATAAATGAGTGGAGATAGGGATTTATAGAGCGGAGGAAAGGTGGAGAGAAACCTGGCGTCGGTATCAGTCTGCTCTAGTTGGGCTCCAAGGGGTCAGCTCTTTTAACGTCACATCCGGCGGACCATGTTCTGAACTTGATGTGATCTCCTCAAGGTACTCAAGAAGACACCAATCATCATCATCGCTTCTCATTCCTAATTCTACATCCTGCTTGGTTAACGAGAGCCCTTCACAATTCTCTATTGGAGGAGCTTAGTTGGGGAACCCTAAAGTCTATAAGGATGTTCACAGGGTTAAAGTTACTTGAAGAATTCAAATCACGCCATTTTGAACGTAACCCCCCAGGCATATTTCAACCCCTTACGTCACATCAGTAGGATGGATAGAAGCGAAGAATTAAAGAAATAACCGTTGGAACAATTGATACAAGAGTTCATTTTTACCACGCACAATGCGGGACTACAACGCAAACAAGGATTTAACCAATCAAGCAAATTGCGCTGCATGCCTCAGTAATAATAAAGTTGATAAATTAACAAAGTTTTTCCTCCTAAAATTAATCTTCACGGCTAACATAATGTTGTTGTATCTTAACTATAGGCACGTCTTCTGCTATAAATGTTGAGTTATTTCAAACTGTGGTCGCAAAATAAGAATCCATGAGTATTAATTCGATTATCTTTTCAAAATGACAGAAACAATGGAATATTTATGCGACGGCTATTTTTATCCTTAAAAAATATTAACTACAAACACAAAGCGGCACAGTTAAAAGTAATTAATCATTCCCAATACTGTATCGGCTTGGATATTGCCTTGCACGTTAATGCTAATCGGGTGCAAAATGATTATGTTTAGAGGACGAGATAATTGATTTCGATCGGTATCGCTACAGTATTTGTTGCCCAAACAAACAAAAGTGTATAAACACTATTTAATACTAATCGCACATGAAATATTATCAGATAATAGAGGAACGGGCACTGTAAACAGTAGGCATCCAAATACGTCCACTGCCTCATAGACAACAAATAGGCATTTGCGGAATGACAGAAATATTTGTTCATTGCACGGTCAAGGGTTCTTCAAAGGAATAGAGTAGCAAGAGAGAAAGACCGGCCATAGAAGGAAACGCAGATAAATAATGCAGAATTGACACCGTTACAAAATTGTTTTTTTTCCTCCAGTTAAAAAATCCGATCCCGAGTAACTTCATTTATTTGTTGCATTTTGCTACACTATAGTTCCATTAGGCCAGGCCATTAATAAATATATATAACATATTGGTTAATACAAAAATATTATGCATGTGTATAGAAATATGATGTAACTTGAAAACTCGTACTAATTAATTTTCATATGCAATTAGAAAAACACATGAACAAGCACAGAAATGAAATATTAAATTAATCTAAATAGTTACTTGAACAAATAAGAAAAATTTCACATCTCAATCAACAAATGTTCATAAATGGGTCAGCTGTCAGGTAAATCGAGTGGAGAGCTCCGTCAAACCAATCTAAGGATTGATAACTATTGTTGAATTATTGAATTTTGGAACAATTTTGTCCAAAATATAATATTCCATTTTAGCTTCCAATTTCGATTTAATTTTCAGCTACTGTAACTGATGTGTAGGTTTTTCTCAATTAATGCAATAAGAATCCTTTAAATATTGTTCTTTTTTTAACTTTATAATAGATAATTTCTTTAAGTCCACAATATTTTCAAAATATATTCTATGATAAATTTCTAATATAAATATTAGTAATCCAATTATAATTGTTTTTCGCGAGTAGAACCTGGTCACAATGGGGTCGTATACCATATTTTTTATTGCCGGATCTGATAGAGTTTGTAAAATAAAAAGACCCGTATTTTTCCAGTTTTTGATCCGTCAATTGTTTCTCGAGTTATAAGCGACGAAAAACTGATGTTTTTAACCCTTTCGGAAAATTGGGCGTGGTGCAACCTCTGACATAATTGACTTCGTCCAATCACAACTGAGCCCGCGAAGCTACTTCGCCTTATCGCAAAGAGGGGGACACAGCTGACTCTGCCAACAGGAGCGATTGCGAGACGATCTGTGAGAGCAGACCTTCCAAGAACCCCCTCCACTCCCTTCCCTTCCCCTAAAAGTAGTGAAGGGTGGGAGGACAATGACGTCAATGATATCAAAGCAGCTTCTTCAGTGGGCGTCAGTTTTGCTTATTTTAATTTTTGATTTATGTGTGAATGGTTATGGTTAGAAGATTAATTTTTTCACCAAAATTCGTTTTTTTTCCATCTAACAATTTCGTGTACAAAATGGTGATTCCGGTTCCGAGAAAACGCTCCCATTCCTTGGGTCTTTGCAAGGATTGGTCGTTTTTTTCGACACAAATGTGTGTAATTTGTGCTCACTCGTATTTTTCATTATTAGAGAACAAACTTTATCCTATAAAATGTATTAATACGGGAGTTTTGGAATGATTTAATGTATAATTCTTTCATCATATTTTTATTAACACATTGCATTTCGTAATATTTCCTCCTCACATTACACATTTTTTTCTGCCCAAACTATATGTTTTGATGGTTTTGCAGGAGAATAAAGTGCAGTAAATGCTAGGGTAAAAGAATAAAGCTATTGTAACACGTCATGAGTTTCGGAATTAATGTGTCCAAAGTATAAAAGGATTAACATGGACTTTTGAATTACATAAATTTGAATCATTTGGCTATCATTTGCACGAACCCATACTTCATTATTATGCCTAATTAATCGCCAAACAAAGTAAATAAATTATTCTTCTGAAATGAATGGGTATCAAATGAATATAATGTATTTTTTGTATTACAATGTGCCTCCATTGTGCTTCTCAATAGAAATGCCCCTATAAGGTTTATGCGCCAGTAATTTATATTCTAATTGTTTCTGAAACTGATCCTTAAGGCTTTTCTTTGTGAATAAAATTCAAATAATCTATAATTGTAAGCCACTGTGTCCGCATATTAAACAATTATCGCAAGAGAAGTCGAAGGAGAGAATTTAATGGAAAATTCAATAAAAATATCTCCAGCTAGCTCCCCGCGAACACCAATCATTAATACGTCCCATGCCCTGGGCGGCTGCCCGGGGCAAGAAGGGGGCGAATTCCTAGTAACCTCCCATTTTGGCATCAATTGGCGACTGTAGCGACGCTCCGCGTTGCTGAGGAGAGGGCGTCATTATTTTGTCGGGTTACCTTTTTTAAAAGTATGTTTTACCATTATCGTAACTCTAAGGATCATCATCATTATGGGTCGATAATACTAGGATTAGTTTTACGCAGCTCTCCACTAGATGCCCCTCCCCTGCCACACACCCTCGTGGTGGCTTGCAGGGTATCGTGTAGATGTAGATAGATATAGATTTTCTTATAGGCTAAGCGCTTCATATACATGTAATTCTTCTCCTTTAAATCCTTCACTACTTGCTCCATGCATCAGATGCATGGTGTTCCTTTTCAATTCCTCCTATTTACTTTTCCTTCAATTGTATTAACCTGTTCATGCCTCAAGATATGGCCGAATAAGTTTTTCAGGAGACCTCTTTCCTTCCGCTCTTCTTGGGACTTCGTTAGTCACTCAGTCGATCAATTTGATCTTTTTCATTCTTCTGTAACAACACATTTTGAATACATCCAACCTTAACTTCTCTGCTTCTTTTACCAATCATATCTCATTTTCATAAAGAACCATGCTCTAAATTAATGTTTAGTCTCAAAAATCCAGCTTTAATGAATTATTTTCTTACTTCTAAGCCTCAGTTTGCATCCTTAGGTAGATCTATCTTATGATAGAGTTCACCTGGGCTATTATACTGACTACTTTTCTTCTAGTTTTGTTTAGCGCTGGTTACTCGGAATATTAAATAACATATTCTTTGGTATCCCTCAGCTTTTGTTTTCTATTACGTTGGTCTCGACCCCCTTTCTCCTTCTGCATGCCTCTACCTTCATTATCATTTTTGGTTTCTTCAGGTGATATTGGAGCAGTATTTTTTCCGTGTGTTCTAGAATAATATAAGCCTCTATTTGTCACTGCCGTGGCCACTGTGTCATTGGCGAATCGCAGATTGCTGATTTCTTCCCCGTGAATATTAAGTCTGAAGCCTTTTCTTTGCTTTCATTGAAGGCTTTCTCGGTGTAGGAATTGAAAATGTTGGAGACAGTGCACAATCTTGCTTCACTCCTTTCTTTGTTCTTTTATTTCTGTTGGATCCCGATTTAATAACAATTACCTGGTTCATACAAACACTTTATGCGTCTATTGTCCCTGTGTAATAACGCGGTTTTGTTTAGAATTCTGAGCTCCAAGTTTTAACCTCCTATTATTCTATTACGGTGAAAATCATGGTGTGGTGGAATGTATACTGTACTACGGAAAACTTTAAGTATGAGAGTGTCAGAGCCAATGTCAGGGGTACAAATCCGTTTCTTTCTTTCCGTTGTCGGTCAAAAGAAGCCCCTTTGGCGTTTCTCATGTCAAACAGCCTTGGGAAAGTGGTCTAAACTTCACTACCGAGTTTAAGACGTTGGTTGATTAACTCTGTTTTTCTCAGTGTCAGTGAATATGTGAAATTCTACACAAATTATGTAGAATAATAAGTAACTTAAACGCGGAAATCACAAAAGACAGCCAAAAGTTAATTTTAATAATTCTTTATCTCATCTAAACCGATAAGCGTAAACGTCTTCCCCACATTCTTTTCCAGGACTTAAAACTGATTGCCTGATTTTTTACTGAAGTAAAAACTCAGAAACCACATCTAATAGTCTTTAAAGACAGCTTCAAAGCTTTCCGGCTGACCTTAAACTTACCTCTGTATTCCACTGGCCCTTAACAGACAATAACTCGTTAGTATTCTTATTTTTAATCTCCACTGATGCAATTAGAATCTCTGTTTTATTACAGTTGGCATCCAAAAAAATTTGAATAAAATATAAATAATTTGTGTGCATGTAGGGGATCAGGCGTTACTTCAAACTCAGCATATCTTACAGCTATCTTCCCAGGATGAGAAATGATTTCTACCCCATTATTGACTGTTCAAATCAGCCCCTCTGGCTGTATAATTTTACTGAACGATATTGGAAATGTCTTCTTGCACAACTTCATTACTGAGTACTCTGCAAGCCACCTCGTGTGTCGTAGGGTGAATGATCACCGAGTGGAAACTACGTACTTGCACCAGTTACAATACTGCTCTATTAGTGTCCACTATTATGGACACTTTAAATTACGTAACTCTAAATTAGAGATGAAGGGTCGGCCAAATACTACGGGGATGCACTCCCCATCCGACGTCCAACGATCAAGGGGATGATTCCAGCCTTCCATTACGTTGCAAGAAAGATGCATGCTAAATTCATTATTTGTTAGAGTAATCATGATGATACACATATTAGTTAGTGAATAGAATAATAATTTTTAGAACTACTAAGTTATTTACAAAGAATTTCTCCAGGGGTCGGTTTGATGTAGTGGCATGAGTATTGGCTTCCCCTCTCAAGGGCCAGGTTATCCCGGTTGAGAGAGATTTTACGCATCTGTTTACAACCGCAGGAAAACCGAGTTCCACCATGATACTAAGATGTGGATCCACTTTTTTACCTATCCTAAATGGTGCAAATTACCTGATCTGTTGTTCGTCTCCCTCAATAACAATAACAGGAATCTATATTTTACCAGTCAGAAAAAAAGTCAAATCGAAGATTTCCGCGGCTTTGGTATGAACAGGAACCACTCAGAAAGCAGAAAAAAAAGGTTTTATGGCAGCATTATGTGATTCTATGGCGGTCTTAGAAATTGTTACGGAGTTTTATACGATGAAAGAGGGCGAAAAAAGTGTAAAGTCAGCGTAATATGGATAATGATGCTCCCTTAGTATCATGAGAGATAGACGCTACAATATTCGCCGTTGACACAGCAAGAAAAAAGATATTCAATAAAACTACTGGCATACATCATAAGCACTAGACAGACTTAGCGTCATTCCCTCTATCACGATCTGCAATCCTCTTCAAACCCGTGCTCGTCTCCTCTATCGAGATCTGTTCTGCGAGGAACATTCGCTGGTTACGTCAAACCGCGCCGTGACGTGTGGGGGAACCGTGACTGATTCACGCGCCTAGGACTCGTCCGAATAAATGGATGCGTTCCTCCATATAACGACATTTTCCTTGTGCCTGGAGGCGGAGAAGGACTCGGTGCCGTGACAAACGGGATCGGTCGGGGCAAGTGAGGGGAGTAGCCGTTAGGATGGGTCCGGAAGGTAAGCAGATATATATTTCCCCATATTTTTCTCAATCAAACTGTCGAGGGGAGGGATTCTCAGATCAATACCGGGAGGGGAAACTGCTTGGTCCAGGATCGACGCGGACGCTGTGGCCATTGCCGAGGGGTCACCGCTTGTTCCCCGACTCATCGGTTTTCATTCCGTCGCGGCTTCACGAAGTTCCTTCTGCCCGTCATTGGCAATACCGGCCCGCACCCACAGAGCCAGTTCGCCTCTAAGCGCCACTACCCGCATGGAATGAAGTATTTAATTGGTTGTTGATGGTAATAGGTACGCTGATGAGGTGAAATTCAGGAATGTAATCTCATTTCCCTCTCTGGGTCTATTTTTTCCTGTGATATGTCATGGTGGCATTAAGCCTTCGGTTTTTTTAACATTTTTGTAGTCTCCAATGAAAGCTAACCGTCATTTTACTGTAGTTGGTGTTCGCATACAGCACGCTAAAATGTGTATAAAAGTAATAGGCACTTGCTGTTTCATTTGTAAGTTTTTTCCTGTTCATTGAACACATTTATCTTCGTCGAATGAGTTTGGTTTACCTTATTGTTACATACTTTGAGTTTTCAGGATATAAATGAATACTCTTGACTAATTCCACAATAGTAAAATGTATTCATACAATATATTTCACTAAACTATGGCATCATCCGGAATACCAGTCAGTCCTGATGATGCCACAGTGTAGTGAAACATGTTGATTCAAATACTATTGCTGTGGAATTAGAGCAAATAATTCATTCTTAACCTTAAATTAAATTCCACAAAGCATCGTCATCCACCACCTCATTCACTATGAAATGTTTTTCAGCGAACGTTTCGGTGTATTAGACATTTCTTTGACAAGTATATCATTGAATGCCATAGATAATATATAAAATATATTTCATAGAATTTTAGGTAAATGATAAAAGTAATAAGAGTTTAAATTCATTAACTAATTTTCTTATACTTTTCATTACCCTTTATTTTGGATATTTTGTTTCCAGCGATTATGACCTACCTACAGTCACTTTACCGTAAAATTCTGTGAGGAAATGTTTTTATAATCAAACTTCTTTTACAGAAGCAGCTCACACGTAGTTGTTTTGGAATTGAAGCAATAATATAGAGGGTTATTTTTTATTTATACGTTCAATAGTAATGTACTTGTTTACATACTAAAAATGTTGGCAAGTGCAGAAATAAAAATGTAAAAATCTTGAAATGGCCGTATACATTTTATCATTCCCTTTGGAATAGTAACAATTAAAATTTAATTCGTTTGATCAGAAAATTAAATATAAAGGCTGAGTTTGACTATCAATCACTAACGTAAAACATGTAAGGTTCAATGCAATATGTACTATTCAAATTGCAGCGAAGCGACTCAGAAGAAATATCGCAAGAATCAAGATAAAGATAAAAACATCGTTTATCGAGATCATCCTCCGCTGTTATAAGAGAGGATGCTTCGTTCACATCATTTTCCATTTCAAATAGAGCACAACAGAGGACCTTGTCATCATGGTGCCCGGTTGGGTAATGGGCGAAACGAACGACATACGTATTGTCCTTTTTTCACTCGGGAATCTGAAAACACACGTCGATTCCATGGACAAAGCACTAGAACATATTTTTTCATTCTATTTGCCGCTAGGATTGTCCGTTGGCTTAGTGAATTTGATTCCAGATAACAGCATTCAGTATTTATTTAAAGTACGGAAATTTGTTGAACCGTGACTTCCCTTACAAACTTGAAATATGCTTTCGAATACGACGCATTTTACTAATGTGTCACGATGATTTTTGATCCTTGAAAACTATTAGGATAGTGCCTAACGAAAAGAAAATTCAACTAACGTATGGCTGCAAGAGAGGCAAATAAAAATTAGCTGATGAAAAAGAGATCTAAATAAAGAGTGATTATTTGGATTTCGTGGTCATCGTTCCTGCAGTAGCAGTAGAGAGTCAATTCTGCGAGCTTAAAAATATTCCTATCATCCGGATAAAGATTAATTTGCGACACATGCATTCCCATTTTGGGCCCTACGCAGCTTTGAATACGATCTCTTTATTTAGTGTTCCTTCATGCAGACGGATTGGTCGACATTTTTTGGCGAAATTCTTTGGCCGAAATTCTTCGGATGGTTGTAGGATAAGAAATGTGTGGTGAGAGTTTTACGAAGGGTGACTTTTTGGACATTTTCTGATTAGTAAACCCCTTTCATTTTGCAAATGGTTTTAACCAGAAACGATCTCATCGTTTATTTTTAAAATGGTATTTACATGTATAATTATTCTCAAGCGTACTATGAATTCATTGTTTTATGAAAAATTCTCAATTGTTTATTCACTCTTCTCTCATCAAGCAATCTCTCTCTTACACTTAGCAACTTCAGCCTTTAAGAGTCGCCTTTCTTACACTTATTTCATCGGTTTTTCAGCCTCTTACGAATATCTTGCGATTCTGTGCCTAATATATTTCAGCTCATTTTCCTCTCTATCAAGTTCAACTTCTACATTTCCTTCTAACCCATATCTCCAAAGCCTCTGACGTGCGATGTTTCTTCGTGAACCCACATATTTTTCATCCATATTGTGCTAAACGTATAAAAACTTCACTACTTACGACTTACTATGCGATATAATCATTGATTCTCTATTCATTGAAACTATGGAGTTCATTCCATAGCAATGGTAATGTATGTCCTTCGACGCTTAGCCTAAAAACCCTAGCCTATATGCTTTGTTATGTTTTCGTGTGCAGGGGTAGCGACCAGCAATTGCACCATCATGGATAGATAAGAAATTGAAATTAGATAGATTTTTCAGGGAGGAGAGAAACTAACTAACTACACTAAATTTCAATTATTTTCCTTCATAGTTTTAGCAAATTAAAATTTTTAGTCATTCTTGGGTTGAAAATTAATATTGCTCTTACAAAGTATTCTTGCCATAAACCTTCCTCACAAAAGCTTGGAGTAAGTTCCTAAATATTTGTTTTTTCATTTTTCCGAAACTTTTTAGTCGCTCTGCTAGAGTATTTCTAGCAACGACTGCTTTATAAGCTTGGATTAGTCTTGAACGCTTATTGCGTTTCCCTGTCTAATACGCCTGAGCCCAAGTAATCCATATTCAAGATGTATTTTCCAATTTTAAACTTTCAAATTTTCATATCGTTTCTTTAAGTTTTCTTTCCATATTATCCACATTTTCTTGCTTTAAGGAGTAAAATTTCCTTTTATCACTTTATATTATGGCAAAGGATGAAGAGTTTAATTATTTGAAGAGTATAATTTATTGCGCTCTGAAATTCCAAATATTAGGTATCGATGAATATTTACAAGTTTTTGTTTGAATCGTGGCATAGAATATGAAGATGGCTGCCATTTTTTCTATTCAGGTTAAGGCACTGGTTATACACAATTTATTGGCTCGTTTTCGGGGCGACAGCAGTGACTGGGTTAGAATGATTTTCATAGGAAGAGAATAGCATAGGTGTAAGCGTGGCTGGGGAGTTTTAATCTCAGCACTCATCCTGAGATTCTAAAGAAATGTTCCTCCATGATTTTCATTCTTTTCATCACAGATATGAAACTGCACGAGAGTTAACCAATTTCCCTGTGCTCTAGGCCATTCTCAAAATCTGAACCCATTTTTTGAGAGTTTTGCCGTTGTATTTGATCCAAAATATGTCATTAATTTCATGACTGGACTTTTAACCGAAGGCATCAAAATATTGAATATGACATTTAGTTTTATTCACTAATATCAAGAGAGGCATTGTCGTGATATGTCAAAGAGAATTAATAGTTTTCCACCAAGGTGGCAACTCAGGAATAAATTGGTAACTTTATGTATGGTGCTCGTTTATTTCTCCTCCTTCTGCTTCCTCATCCGGTCCATATATGTGGGAGGTAATTATGACGAGGAATATATGGTACAGCGCGGCCGAAGACAGGTGTAGTGGAGAAAATAAAAGCCATCGATGGGGATGAGCTGGAGCCACGACCGTAATCCTTTAGAGCAGGGGTTCCCAATCAGTGATACGCGTACCACTGGTGGTACGTGGGAACCAGGGAGATTAAATCCTTCTAACCTCCTTGGTGGGAACGTTTCAGGTGGTTCGCGTGGGTGTTACGAGCGATTACGTGCGATAGGCTAGTAAGGGCCTCTGTGTGCGTGAGCACGCAAACTTTACTCTGCTGCCCGTCTGCCGGGCGCAGAGGGCGCAAAAAATCTATTTATATAGGTATGCATTGTTGTCTTGATAAAGGATTGAAACAACCGAAATACAAGTGCATTAATAATTAAATATGAAGTTTTATCAGTAATTTCATTAAAATAAAACAAGCCATTCGGCGCTTTTCCGACAGTAAATATATGTTTCTAAAAAAATATAGGACTGTTGGTACGACAAAATTTCTAAAAATTTCAAGTGGTACGCAGTTGCTGGAAATACAAGCTTGAGTGGATCCCCATCCCTTCCATCCCTATCCTTATACCTTTCCTCCCGGTCTGAAGCGCCTATTAGTGCGGAAACAGACTTGAAAACACCCATGAAACAAGCTTGGAGGAAATACAAGCTTGAAGGAAATACAAGCTAAGAAGTAAGGAAGCAATTCATCAAAACGTATATCTGGAGCATGTTTCTTTACGGCAGTGAGGCATGGTCGATGACAGCAGCGGAGAAGAAAAGGGTGGAAGCATTCGAAATGTGGTGCTATCGAAGAATAATGAACATAAAATGGATCGACCGAGTGACAAATGAAGAAGTCCTAAGAAGAGTGGAAGAAAAGAGAAGTCTGCTGAAAACTATAAAAGAAGACGGGACAAATGGCCTGATGAAGACAATCGTCGAAGGAAAAGTGAACGGGAAGAATGGAAAAGGCAGGCCTCGTATGAGTTACATTAGAACAGGTCGTAAATGACGTGAAAGAGAGGAACTACGTTAATATGAATCGAGTGGAGAGCTGCGTCAAACCAATCCTAGGATTGTTGACCCTTGATGATGACGCAGTTGCTAGAAGGTTGGGGACCCCTGATTTAGAGTACGTTACGTAGGGTTCCTTAAGACGCTATGAAAGAACGCGTAAAAATTATATTTTTTTATTTACTATTTTTTGCTTCTCTATCCCATCTATCATACTTATGAAGACGATTAGCGCCTATGTACCTGTGGCATTTCATCCAAACAACCAATGTTACTTTAATAACGACTAATAACTTTAGTTAACAACATAAATTAAGAGTATTCAGAACTATGACAAAATTATTGCTATTACCTTGCATTTCGTGGTTATTAGTCGGTAAAACTATTTCGACAACTTCTCATTCAATGCCAGGTAACATCGCAGTTCAGAGATAAATTAATGGTAAGCCCAGAGTAGCGCAAATCGTGCATATTTCTCACTTGCTCCGCACTGGCTGATTCGATAATGTGCTTATATTATGCCAATTATAACATTTTTATTTTTTTTATTTTAACTCGCATAAAAGGGCATGTTTTGTCATTTACAATGTATGGCGATTTCAAACATTACATGAAAATTTAATTACTGATTTTCTGGTCGAGTTCTAGTTTTACTGCTGGTGTGAATGATAAGACGTATTTTTCGTCAAACAACTTACTGAAACCGAAGCAATCACTCTATCCCTGTCATTGTTTTACTTACGGGAGAAAAATACATGCAGTATTCCAGTACGCAAATGCTGAATGAATAAAAATACTAATGGCCTGCAGGAGAGCTATTCTTGAAGTGTTCCTATGGTGAGTACATTGTGTACTTGATGCTCTTATTTAGCTTACCTGTAAGCGAGCCAATCCATCTTCATCAAGATATATATCGCATATTTGTCAAAAGATTCATCGTCCCTAGCAATCGGATTATATTGAATGCATGTTAGCATTTTCTTTGAAGCATCAAGACCTCCGATGGTGTCTGAATGTTCTCATCTTATTAGGTGCTACAAAATAAATTGCAGTTCAGTGCCATATTAAAATACAATCACTTAAGATGGCAGAATATCTTGTCAGTGCTACACTCAGTTCAACGAATCTGGAGGGTGGGTTGATGTGCCGGCTAGAGTATTGGCTTCCCAACCCGATGGCATGGATTCGTATCCGGGCAGTGGCAGGGGTTTTTAATTTTTTTATCGTCCCCCACTCGAGTGACGTGCGGAGATCACTTTTGAGTTCAGTACTCCGTCAGTTGGATTGGACTTTAAACAGCGTATCTCTTGACATTCTTCGTTAAAAGTAGGCTATTTCTGATGCCATGTTTCTCGTCGGCCTTCCTCCATTTCATAAAAATGTCTGCCTCTGGCCGAGAATCCACTTATTAATATAGAATAAAAGAATCCTGCTGGGGATTTCCTACTTCACTGTCAACAACAATTTCACTGATTCATAATTCACTAGGTTGATGTCGCTGATTTCCATTACTTAAGAATAAAATTTTTCTAGGACGACTTCCACTTTGCTGAGTTATGATCATGTGCCATAACATAATAATAAAATGAACTACTTGCAGGGCTACTAACTCTTTTGCTAGAGAAGAGACCTATAACATAAAAAATGAAAACAAGAATCGGTTTCAACATAACTTTGGCGTAACTCATTATATTTGCAAGGTTTTCTTGTAGTTTTATACTGTGACTACTCAAAGTTCTCCTGGTAACAGAGAAAAATAGAGCTTGGTAACATCCATGCTTATCCTAAGGGATGCAATGATGCTCTATCTCTCTGCATGCCCACGTTTCCGGAAGGCGTTCCAAAAATCATTTTAGGTTGGAGCGAAGGAGCGTCAAGTCGAGAAAATTCCGATCGTTGAAGGAAGTGGGGGAAAGCCTTTGAGACGCCATGAATATTCAATGGAACTGGTTCGCATCTCCACGTTTTCCGCTGCGCAGCGAAACCGCGGCCGGCGCCGCCAAGGGATGCCACCGCCTCCGCGCTTATCCGCGACCCCCAGGAGCGAAGGGGTGTGGGGTACAGACCCTTCTCCCCCCACCGGAGGAGACATGCCCTCCCTCAGTCTAGGTGGTGTTCTTAATAATGCACCGCATTTGGCGCCCTCCCAGTAAAAAGCGCCCCCTCCCTGGCAGAGCGGGAAGCTTTTCCGGCATGCGCCAACGTGTTGCGCGCCCTCGACTACCGAGATGGGACCCGCGCGCCCGATAGGGCCGAGGGCCTTCCAGGGCTCTGCTTTAATCCAGCGTAATCCCAGCGCTTGGTTTTTGCCTTAACAGGTGTTTGCTGCAAAAGGTGGTGTTCCGTAATTTGCTTTGCCAATACTCGAGATAATTTTCCTAAATTTTGAGAGTTGGCTACCTGGTAGATACTTTTTCGTATAGTAGACGACGTTCATATGATACAGTTCATTTATAACTCGAAAATAGTTATATTTTCGGCAGGGACGCTCATGCCTTCCGCTATTTTTACCCCTTTCCATTAGCACCACTCATTGCTTGAGTTTAGATTTTCGGCTTGTCATAAACATTTGGGATAGCGGGCAGGAAACGATGACGATTGAAACTATACTAAATATGATATTGAATCGGAAAAATGCTCTGCTATCAGATTTTAGAGACCGGATTAATGGACTCATCGTATCTAAGTGTGATTTTATTTTCAAAAATAATTCGTCAGTGAGGCGTAGCTGATTGGAGATATGAGGCACTCTTTTTAATATATTTATATTTCACAAAGTGCGTTATTAGAGTGGATTCAGGGATGTCATTATAGCATCGATGTGAGTACCCAACGTTGGTGGTTTTGAATGGTACCATGGTCAAGAATGTCACGTTTGTCACGTTACGTTAACGTTAAGAATACGATGATACCCTGGGAGTTGGAGTAACAGAAAAACGATATCTACTGCTTTTCTCGAAACATCGCGTTCTCTTCGTCCCTGGGTATCAAATGGTTTAGGGTTTTGGTATCCAATTCCGGTGGTGTGTTTTTACCTTCGGCAGTGACGTAGGTACACCAATGGTAATCCGGTACCTACTTAAATGTTGTATGTTTATCACTTCACTTCAGTACTACTTTTGTCAAATCGGTCGCTTCCCATAGTAACTCCTGATGCTCACAACCTGAGAAATGATGTACAAGCTTTTACAGCGGAGAAAGACCACCTCTTGGGTAAAAAATGATGCCGTTTTCGGTGAAACAGGCGCTGTCCTCGTTACGTGTCTGGCTGTGTGGCGTTGTCGACAAATCGGCTCACTGGGGTAAGCAGGAAGAGGGGGAGGGCGGGATGAAACCAGGTTGTCCTCTAGTTAGACTGCTGCTCCACATGTGCAGAGTTTTGGTAAGCGGTCGAGCTATTTAGGAATGCGTGCATCCAAGTGATCTGCTTTCGTGTGCAACAAAAAGAGGAAGTTCAGCGGGGCGGAGCACGAGTGGGCAAGTTGGTGTTTTTGGAGCCCGTGCTGCAGCCTGAAGGGAAAACACGGCTCGATGCATTTGACGTTCGGTCAGCGGAAAGGAGCATCGGCTAATTTGCAAAGCAATGTCTACCGATGCAGTTGGTCACGGTTGATTCTCACCGCGAAAAATTATGAATATCCTCCCTCGTAGTTGCAGGAACCAGTTTATCGTCGCCGATGAAATAAAGAGTGCTTAAAAATGAATATCTTGGTTTTAAGGCTTTGTAATAATTATTAAATTTCACTTAAAATTACATATAGTACATTGTTTCAATTTTTTTTTTCAAATTCGATCCGCTATTTCCATCTCTTCATATTTCTTAGCAAGCTAGCAAAATTTGATGACTATCATATGACAAAATTTGCTGCCAAAGGGTGGATATGTGGATCCTGGAACAATAGCACACGACCATCTTAAATTTTTTTGCAGATTATTTGTACCTTTAAAAATATTAGAGCCCGATTCCCTGTAGAGATATTTATGAAATCAAATAGTTTAATTATGCGTCCGCCCTTAGCTAGATTGAGAGCCTCGTTGGTCTGGTAACTGGAGTACTGGCCTCCCATCTCGATGGTCCAGGTCCAAACCCAGCACATGGCAATTATTTTTCAGATATTTAAGTGCTACGTGGAGAGAACTTCGAGTGTATTACTCCGTCCGTAAGTTGGGACGTCAAATCTGTGGACCCCTTGACATCTGTAAAAAAGTTTAAGTTAATGCGGACGTTGGGTTTTTTCCACCCTCATTCCACCCCCTGAATCCTACCTTTCTTATTCTTCTGATACCCACGTGTTATTAATCATCATTTTCGGTCGTCTCCTCTAATTATGGCAACAGAATAGAAAAAATGTAATTAATGTGTCTAAATTTTCAACCTTTTTGTAAGTATTTAGAATTACCTATGTGATTTTCATGCATTAGTCCTAAAATTCGTCATAGGCAATCATTTAAAAGTTACGGCACCATTTGATGAAGCGATATGAAGATTACTTCTCGCCATTTTGGTTGGTTCATAATCTCCCGGAAGAGCAAACAATAAGTTTTCGTATCCTTCGAAAAATAATATTTCAACTCCCTCTCTCATATTGAGATGCCTCTAGGCTCGCTACCTGAGCGTCAATAAAACCACCCGATGGGATTGAACGTCAACCCGATGTTTTCCCGGTCAGACCCCCATGGCTACCTGCCGATGTCATTTCTGTTGAGTGGGGGAGAGTATCCCCGCGGTGGACGCCGGAAAATATTGTTGTTTTGGATCGTGTTGCTCTTGTATGGCCAGGATGAAAGGAGAATCGAATGTTTGAGCGTGCTCCGACATGCCCGCGTTCTCTGCTGGGACGGAGCGTTCGATGTGAGGTCGGTTGGACGGGTCGTCGCCGAAAATGCAGCGGAAGGGAAATCTTTTTTTCGTGCAAAGAAAGTGGGAATTATTTATCCTCCATGAAGAAACCTTGCTCCTTTACGAAGTAAATACAGCAACATCACTTCTCTAATGGATTTACTCCATAAGAAAATGCATTTTTACCGCGAACATTTCTATTCGACACTTGGTCTAGAGGACGATGGACAACTTGTGCAAGGAAACCTTGTCAGCAGTTAAGCAGGATTAGACCCGGTGGAAAACCCGAACAAATTTCACAAACTGAATTTACCGGGAAAATATCAAAATTGTTATTACTTGCTTTCCGTGAGCAGTTTTCAAAACACTCGTGCATGTATAAAATCAACATACCTATTGGCTACAAGACTGATTCAATGTAAAGGGCTTACGAGCCTGTGCGTATCTTGATATGAAATTTTGTTATTTCCTATTATTTAAAACAATTCATCACAGCATGAATCTGGTGCATTCTTCTTTATGGAATTTAGGCATGGGCGATAACAGCAGCAGAGAAGTCAAAGATGAAAATATTTGAATGAGTCGAATCTAAGACGAAGGCTGAAAATGAAATGGGTTGAAGAAACGAAGAGACTTCTGAACCAATAAATCAGCCATATCATCAGATGATGGTCTGATGACGCCAATTGCTGTGGTGAATCAAGTGAATGGGAAGAATAGCAAATGAAGGCCTCGTAAAAGATCGGCATATAGAACAACTATTGAAGTATGTAAAAGGGAATTGCGTATATATGACAGGTCAGCTGGTAATAGAATCTAAGGGTCCTAAGCTATACTATGCGTCAAAACAAAATAAGGAATATTGACTTATGATGATCATTATTAAGTCATTAGCATGTATTCCTATTCAACATGACGATAATCTCAGGTTGTAAAATCGAAAACGTTTTCCCGTAGTAAATTGATTATTTTTCTTGTTATTTGTTGCAAATACACTAACTGTATTGTTGCTTACTCATCAATAATATGGTTCAGATATGATATATCCCCCTTCACAAACCCTTGTAGTAGCTTTAGAGCGTAGACGTAGATATAGTTTTAATTCAGCTCATTGCTGTTTATAAGTTATCATAATTGCTGCTTAAAGAATTTTATGGTGTTCGTATGCTCATTAGTTGTTCTCTAAAGTAACATTGTATGGATAATTTTGTAACCTTGTGGGAAGAGAGCGGATTCTATAAACGTAGGTAGTACAAAACGCGTGAACATTGGATGAAGTGCGTTATTGACTGCTTGACAAATTTAAGTAAATAACCCGTCATAAGACATTCATACTCATTTTATATTACTTTACACAGGGGAAAATAATACACTATACTCTTATGATCCTTCTTAAACCATTCGGTTTATGATATATTCTTTACTCCATTTTAAGGTATTTAATTTATTACTTACGTTATGCGGTTCATTTGTTTTTTCGCCATAAATTAGATTATATCTGTAAGTGAATTTTTACCATCTGTAGTAGCCCCGTCATGGAGTTTTCTCCGAACATAATGCCTTTTACTGCCCGATCTTAAAACCACCTTTATAACCATTTTTCCTCATTTTCCGTTTTCTAGATACGGTCAAAAGGCTCGGAGGGCGTGATTTTAATTCAAGTTTTCATGACGAGACCCTTGAGGTGGCTGGAGCGATTTTTTCTCCATGAAAAGATTCTTGTGTATTTCCATAAAGTCACTCATATTTGTTATACTTAAATGGAATATTGTCTTAGTATTTTTTCGACATACTTGAAAAAGTATTACAATCTTCACTCAATGACTCACCTTTACCGTTCCAGCCACCTTAAGGTGACTATCAGCCCGTAGTCACGGACAGATCGAAAACTGGTAAACAACAGCTAAATTTGGGCTGGTGAACGAGTTGGGAGAGCTCAGAGGGAGAACCCCTGTTATTCCCAGAAATCCAGTCGATTCGAGGAAAAAATAATACGGCTCCGGGGATGGACTTGTAAGGAAAATTCCAATCTTTTCTGTTTCTTTTTTTTTCTTGAAGTGGCCCAGGAATTCGGGAAATGGAGGAACTTCCGAGATGCTCTTGAGGCGCCGGAGCCTGGGAGTGGGGAAGGGAGCTGGATTAATGCAAGCGGGTCCTGGCTCATATTTCTGGATCTGAAACGCTGGGCTCAAAATCTTTAAAGACGAGGTCCGCGCTAGCCTTTTAGATGGTTGCCTCTTCCCCTTCCCACGTTGCTTTTTAAATATTGGATACCCATGCCGTCGAGGGGAATTGCTCTGGAAGACTCAGTGGGCTGACCATAGACCATGACATTCATTTCAAATCGATGTCGTAGCTGGTCAATGTCACCGCTTCAAATGACGATATGTGAAGGGTACGCATTGGTGTGGTGTAACCCATATCAGCCATATTACGAAAATTTAAAACGGATAGCTTTACTGAAGATGTTAGACATACATTAAAAATGCCACCGCAGTATGCTAGATTCCGTCATATGCATAAGATTATAGAGATAGATTGTCATATCGATAGATTTAAAATGTCATTTTCCCCCCGTACAATTAAAGAACACAATAGGCAGCATAGCTAAGGGATAAGGGTAGGTGAAGTATTGTACAGTTGTCTGTAGTGCACGATGCATGTATTAACAACCAATCCCTTTACTACTCTGTAGATACTAACCATGTAGCTGTATGTGACCCTATTGAGTAGCATGTTTCCATGTAGTACCCTAGTTGCATGTCAATAGTTCATATTTGGTGATCTTCACCCCCTGCCACACACCCTCGCATTGGCAAGCTGGGTATCGCGTAGATGTAGAAATCAATGTGTCCATTGACTTGTTCGGAGTCTTAATGTTTCGCAAATGCATAGAGTGAAGGATAGAAAGAGTGCTGTATCCTTAGGGAAACCATGGGGAATATTAACAAATATAGGAATATACCGAATCCTTATGGATTAGGCTCGTATCCCCGTTGATTTTCCGTTGCAATCTTGTATCGATATCGTGTATAAAGCGCTACGAGTGGAGAACTTCTTCCGTCAGAAGGGATGCAAAGCTTTGGGATTTTTGGAGCCCACAGTTAAGATCAGACTTATGCCAAATCGGTAAGGTGGAGGAGGAAAGGCGTAAGAATGAGAACGAAAAGGATAGAAGGACGAGTGGGAAGATACATCATGCGTCAATATAAGCCTCCTCTTAAGGAAAGGCATCAGAGGGGTCTTCTGTGTTAGTTCAGGGGGTCAGAAGTATTTCAACGAATCTTCAACCATGCCTTTTACCCGGTAGTACTCTTGCGCGTGACGGAGTATGGGATTTGAAGTGCTCTCCGCGCATTGCTCAAGTATGAAGCGATAATCAATTGAAAAATCTATAGATTCTGGGATTCAAAATCGTGCCACCACACCAATCCCAACTCCGTGTGGGCGTGTTGAAGTGCTTTATACGGTACTGAAAATTATGGCTTGGAAGGCAAATTTGGACGAATGAAAATCGCCGGTCCCTGTGCCAGGGTGGAATACTCGCTCGTCTCGTGCTTGCCAACGGAGTGGCGTGGAGGTCGCGTCAAATGGGTAGTGTGAGATGGGGAAGAATTTGAGAGGGAGGGGGGGGATGAGGAAGGGAGGGACAGGCCCGCGAGCCTGTGGTGGGGAGGGAGCTTGTGTTGGGTCGAAACCTAGTCGTCGTGTGCGGTCAGCTGAGCGTGTTTCCAAGCCGCAACCCATTTTCAATGGATTTAAATACCACGCAAAAAAAAGGGAAATGGTGTCAATTTTGTCTTTTGCTTTGAATGAAAAATGTATGCGCACCACACACTCACAATTTTATCCAACGTGAATTAAATGGTCCGTTTCCATGGTCCACCGAATAATCTTCATAATCTTGAAATCCGGGCTGCTCAAACAGTTAATATCCACGCCCCTTTGCACCCATTCATAAATTTCTTTTCAATATCCCAATATTTTGACAATTTCAATAAAGCTGTAATGAAAAACCTCGAGCATGAAGTATCCAATGCTTCTAAGGCACTGCTCGATCATGCTTTACGGACAATCGCATCATCATGGGAAAATTGAAAGGGCTATCGCTCTAAACTCAAAACAAATAAATTAGTGTTGAGAGGTACCCACAAAGTGACAGTCACGTATGATAAATAGAATGATCTGGTGCAAGGTGGCATAGGTTGTCAAATTTCCATACTAGCCACGGCAACATAAGTGACAAGGGCGCTTTTAAACGAGTTTTATCTAGACAACGATCTTCATTGGTTGTGTTATATGCTTGGAATATTTTACGGATGGAAAATTTTGTGCAGGTTTTTCTCAACTCTGTCATATCATTCGTCAATTTAATAAATTAAATGTTATTTTCACTAATTATTTTCAAAACTAAAAGTTGCATCTTTAGAAATGTTTCCCATATGCATGCCCATGGATATATAATCATATTTATTCTTCAGGCTTGCAATTACTTACGATTGCGACAGGCTTGCAATTACTTGCATACAATTTATTGTGTAGCCGATTTTTTTTCCCATCCTTATTTCTAAAATTAGCACCCACAAATACGGTAAATTTTTTTCGATTAAGGGATAACGCTGTTAAACTACTGCTAGAAAGTTTTGATACATTTTTGTAGAGACGTTCGTTGGAGGAATAATTTTTGTCTGTCATATACAGCTGTATGGTACATAAAGCATGTACTATATAAGGAAATGCGCTATTAAAATTGCACATGTTGATTACTGTTTAAAGAACATTACAGTAATTGCACTATTATGCGATTAGGTAATGTACAAAGTTGTTTAGATAGCATTTCTCTCCCCTGTATCCAGTTTTACCCAATCGATAGATCTAGGAACATTCGCTATTGATCTAGATACTTTAACACGGCTCAATATCCATGAAAAATGAGTGCTACTCAAGAAAAGAACGGAGACTCAAATAGCTGAGGAAGTTTTACAAAGCCGCTATCTGATGCGATCGATATTTAAATCGGGAAAAAATTAAAACGGGAAAGAGTGCAGCTATCTGGTAAGCATGATATCCAGCGATTATAGAAACAAAAAGTAAATAATAAGGATCACAGCCAGCATTTTGGTGGAATTAAACTTTACTAACAAAGGAAGTTAAATATGTAAGTTAAGAACCACTTATCAATCCATAATATGGATATATATAATACTTAGTATATCTTATTAAGCATTAATCAAGAGCCTACTCCTATATAATGGCGAATGTTAGCAGTCTTAAGGCCGTTATACACGTTACAATTTATTGTACAAAAGAATGTATGAAACTGAACGAAATTTTACGTTTTTATGAATGGAATTAGAACAGGTTCTAGTTTCCTCACAGTCATTCAGACATTCGCACAAGCGTTCACAGAATTAGCCGCTTTACACGGTAAAATTTCCTCATACAAGCGTTTGTACAAGAAATTGTACAAAAAATTGTATCGTTTAAAGCGGCCTTTAGAAAAGTCATCCCTTAAACCACACTAAATTCTGTTTAAGAAAAAATAATAATGATGACAGAGATAAACCGGTAATCTTGTAGCAAATAATACTCTAGGTAGCAGTAAAGATTGTCTTTTAATGGACCGTTGACTGCAAGATACACTTCAGAAAAAAAATCAATTGTCACTGCTCGCCGTCTACGACCCGACTCCTTGCCAAGGCGAATAGCCGCTTTCGCGAACAGGAGCTGAGTGCCCGTCCAGCGCGGTCGCAGGCTGCTCGTCCGTTCTCGTCACGGACGACCGGCTGCGCCGCCAACGCCACCACTCCACACTTCACAACCGCACAATTCAAAATCACAAACATTTCCGCCCACCTTGTTCTGTGAACAACCAACCTTTTAACAAAGAACAATACATATAGAACAAATATGAGAAAGCAAGTATTACAGAATATGAAAAATAACTCAAAGTATGAAAATTAACAATTTTGCTCCGGTTGGTGTAAAATAATTAATTTCACAATGGGTCGCTTTAGCACTGAGTTAGCCGTGCGGAGTGTGGCTACTCTGGCAAGGCCGTCTGTCCCTTTGTGAAGATCAATGATTCTAGCAAGAGGCCACTTGGTTGGTGCAGTCAGTTCATTTCTTATGAGGACGATATCCCCAACAGTCAAATGGTGGAGACTCCTTCGCCCACTTGGATCGCCGCTGAAGATTCTGCAGGTCCCAAAAATGCTGCACCATTTGCGTTATCAGCAACCAACGTTTCAGAGGAGGTAGTCTTTCCTCGGTGACCCTTGGCTCAGGAAGCAGGAGGGACGAGGACCCGATTAAAAAATGAGCTGGTGTCAAAGGCTGTAAATCGGCGATGTCATCTGCTATAGGAATTAGAGGACGAGAATTAAGACATGCCTCAACTTGACATAAAAGCGTCGAAAATTCTTCAAACGTCAATGTATGCGTTCCCAAAACTCTACGCAAATGATACTTAGTCGACTTAACCGCCGCTTCCCATATTCCACCAAAATGTGGGGCCGCAGGTGGATTAAAACACCAACTAGTTCCACCGTTTGCTAGGTTTTGAGCAATATCTTTGCAATTTTTAGAAGATTTTTCGAAAAGTCGTCTTAATTCTATATCTGCTCCCACAAAGTTAGAACCTCTATCGCTATATAAGGTTGCACAATGTCCTCTACGAGCCGTGAATCTTTTAAAGGCAGCTATGAAACCAACGGATTCATAGGTCGATACCGCTTCAAGATGTACCGCTTTTGTGCTCATGCATATGAATAATGCTACGTATCCTTTATATGTTTTATTCCCCCTTCCTGGAGAGACTCTGATTTGATAGGGTCCAGCATAATCTACGCCAGAGATTAGAAAAGCCCGATTCATCCTTACTCTTATATCTGGCAAATTCCCCATTTTTTGGTAGACAGGCGAGGCTGAGTATCGCCTGCAAATCAAACAATTATGAATTACCCTTTTCACTGCCTTGCGACCTCCAATTACCCAATACTTTCGCCGCACAGTCGTAAGGGTCAACTGAACCCCCCCATGGAGGGTCATGCGATGGAAATGCTCGATTATCAGAGTTGTTAAGCGTGAGGAAGCAGGTAAAATTATGGGGTGCTTCTCATCTTCACTTAACAGCGAATGCTTTAGCCTTCCTCCCACACGGATACATAGCCCATCAAACATAGCGCTCAATTTTATTAAAGGGCTTCTATGGGGCAACTGTTTGTTTTTCAATAGCAAAGAAATTTCTTGAGAAAAATAGCTCTTTTGAACCAAATGAACCCAAACCAAGCATGTGTGATCAATTTCATCCGGTGTCGCATGGGGGTAAGTAGAAATGGGAAACTTTCTCAAGAACTTTAGTATAGTTCCATTCATAATTTGACTACCAAATTTCTTGCTCAAAAATCTAAAGCAAAAAACAGATACACGCAAAAGCTTGGTAAGTGATGAATATTTGTCAATCAAATTCCACACTGCCGGTTTAGTAACAATACTGACATGAGCTACATTTCTAACTTCTAATTGTTTCTCTGGTAATTGTGAAAGTGGCTCGGAAGCTGGCCAAGGTTTATCCGAAGCAGTTAGCCGTGAGGGCCCTTTCCACCAGCGTTCGGATTTCAGTAAATCAGACGGAGCGATGCCCCTTGAAACTGCATCCGCCGGGTTGTCTGCAGAGGGAATATGATGCCAAATAGCATCGGGCAATATGTTTAAAATTTCTGAGCACCGGTTGGCTACAAATGTTTGCCATCTTGAAGGGTGACTCCTCAACCAATACAAGACATCTAAGGAATCTAACCAAACGTGTACTGGAGCATTGGTTAAATTGAGAGTATTCGATAGGTGTTTTGCTAAACGAGCAGCTAGCAATGCTGCACAAAGCTCGAGTCTTGGTATGCTAATTGTTTTAATGGGGGCAACCTTACTTTTTGAACAAATCAGTGTTGAAGTACAACTTTGCGCGGTAACAATTCGTAGGTATACTGCCGCACCAAACGCTCTCTTTGAAGCGTCCGCAAAGACATGGATTTCTGTAATTTTAGCATCCAGAGAGTAGTGAATCCATCTAGGGATCCGCAACTGTGACAGAACTGGAAGGGAATAATACCAGTTATTCCAAAAAACAGATTCTTTGGCGGGTAATTTAGTATCCCAGTCTATTTTCAACAACCATAATGATTGCATAAAGATTTTTGCCGTTACTACTACAGGGGACAACCAACCAAGGGGATCAAATAATTTTGAAATATTTGACAGAACAATTCTTTTTGTCAGGTGGTCACAGGAAAATGATTCTATACTTATCCGGTAATAAAAGGAGTCTTCTTGGGGCAACCATGACAACCCAAGCACGACCATGGAACTGGACTCAGGCAAGGAATGGTCGGGAGAGGCCGCAACATCCTCTCGAGGCAGCCACTCCAGAAGTTCTCGGGTATTGGAAGCCCATTTCCTCAGGGGGAAGCCGCCCACCATGAGCAACTTGATCAGACTCTCTTGTTTACAGAGAGCCTCAGGCAAAGTATGTGCTCCTGAGAGCACATCGTCCATGTACATCTCTTCTAACAGCACAGGAACGGCAAGAGGAAAGGCATGGCCTTCCTCCATGGCTAGTTGCTTTATACAGCGAATAGCCAAATACGGGGAACTCGCCAAACCATACGTAACAGTCTGAAGTCTGTAGGAAATCACAGGGTCATTAACATCAAATCTCCAAAGAATATTTTGCAAATGTTGATCTTTTTCATCAACTAAAATTTGACGGAACATTTTCTCGATGTCCGCTGTGAAGGCAAAACGATAACTTCTCCAACGTAGAACAACATTTCCTAAATCAGGTAACAAATTAGCACCTATATGCAACTTAGAATTCAATGATACTCCTCTGTTAGTTTGTTGGGAGCCATTGAAGACCACCCGTAGCCTCGTAGTTGTGCTGGATTCCTTCCAAACCCCATGGTGTGGAAGATGGAGGCAGCTGTCTGTTTCCTCGATCTTGCCCTCAGTTTCCTTCATGTGACCTAAGTCGATGTACTCCTGAATGAAGGCATGGTATTCCTCCTTGAATCTCCGATCATGTTTAAATTTCCTTTCCATCTGCTGCTGCATTCTTAAGGCTGGTAAAAAGGAACTACCGAGCTGAATAGTTTCTGCAGTCTCGCCACCCTTCAAGGGCAGTCGGACGACGTAGCGACCTGAAATATGTCTTCTGTAAGTAGAAAGAAAAAATTCCTCACATTCTTGTTCATCTGGTGTAAGGATCTCCCTTGCAACTTGAAGGTCTTCCTGTTTCCAAAATCTAGTCAACAGTTCGTTCAGGTTATCCTCATTCTGACAGTGATGAGCAGTTGAAGTAGCGCAGACGTTAGACCGAGTTTTTGCATCTCCGGAAAGTATCCAACCCAGGGACGTCAGCATGGCAATTGGTTCACCTGGTTTTCCTTTCTTGATTTGGCCCTCCATGATCCTGGCATGAACTGCTGCACTGAGGAGCAGATCAATCTCCTTTGCCTCATAGTATTCTGGATCTGCTAGGGTGAGCCCATGGAGATGTTCCCACTCTGAAGAAATAATATTAGTAGCAGGAGTATAAGAAGAAACCTTCCCTATTACGTATGCATCAACTAAAGAGGAAAATGTTGATTCAAAATATGGTTTGATAATGAAAGAAACGGCCCTTTTGCTAACAGCTTGATTGCATCCATTGAGGCCCGTTACTTTCTGGACAGTGCTCCTTCCTTTCAATCTTAGACGTTGACAAAGTGACTGAGAAATAAATGATGACTGAGCGCATTGATCCACTAATGCTCGAGCTAATATGTGATTTCCTGTCGGTCCAATTACTTTGATGAGCACCGTAGCTAGAAGAACTGTCTGTCGATAAGATGTGGGACTGACTGAATGCATTGAAGTCGAAGTCTCTGGTGCGATTGCGGAAGGAATTGGGGTAATATCTGTCGAAGAAGTGGGGCTAGGACGCCGCCTCAGCTCTTCTTGTCCGCTATCGTTGGAAACGTTCCGTTCCTCATGCAGCAATGAATGATGTCTAGCATGGCAAAATCTGCATCTTTTTTGAGACTTGCATGACTTCAACAGATGACGAGATAAGCAATTGAAACATAGGCTTAATGACTTGACAACCTCTTGGCGTTGGGAAGGACTTTTCGCTCGAAACGTATCACAGTTCATAATGAAATGAGATTGTTTGCACAGGGCGCACTTATCTTCCGCTCGATTGTTTGTACAATCAGCATGAAATACTTTCAAAGGGTTAGAATTACTTTTTAATTTCGTTTTTGCAATAACTTGTAATTGCTTAGGTGAACCACTAGCAGCTCTGCTACCCCTCTCGTAAGCTTCTAAACTAACAACGGTACCCTCAAGAAAGTGAATAAGGGTCTCAAGGGTTGGGGGTTCTCTCGGCGAGCTGGAATTTCTCAGATGATTTTCCCAATCTCTACGGGTTTGCTGACTCAACTTGTTCGTTGTGAGGTGAATCAAAAAATCATCCCTCTGCTCAGCAGGTAGTCGCAGTATTTCAAGTGGTCGTATGCAATTCAGAGTGGAAGTTAAAATCCTTTTTAACTCCGCGGAAGCCTCGTTTTTTGCTGGAGAAATTGTAAACAAACTGTCAATATGGAAATTCACTTGACGACGTTTATTTTCATAAGTATTAAGCAGTGTTTGCCAAGCTAAGTGAAAATTATCGCCCGTAATTGGAATAGAGTTAATATAATCAGCTGCTTCACCAGTAACACAGCTTCTAAGGTAATGGAGCTTCGTAATTTCCGCAATAGTCTGGTCTTGAATAATCATGGAGTCAAAAAGTTCCTTAAATGGCATCCAATCGTTAAATACTCCAGAAAACTTCGGCAAATCTACTCGTGGAAGGTTGGCTAGTTGAGCGCCAAGGCCACTTTCCCCCGGCCTAGCTTGAGGATTATCACTCGTATTTTTTGCGGACGAAGCGTGCGATAAAAGGTTTAAAAATTCTTTAAACTCTCCCTTTTGATTCAAATAAACCTCTTCTGCAGTATCCAAAAAGTCACCTTTGAAGTAATCGTCGTCGAAGTCAACTTCTTTCGACCTAATCATAGCACTATGTTCGCGATTTATTTTTTGCCAGCATTCGTCGAGGTTTTCAAGACGAACCTCGCAAGCACGTCGGGTCATTTTGCTTTTCCCTTCTTTTCGGAAGTTTGCGAAGGAATTAGTTATTTTCCGTAATAATTTCTCCTGTTCTCTCTTGAAATATTCCATTTCTGATTCGAGATCAAACTAGCACGAGCAAAATTAAGCAAATGTCTGCAGCGATAGAGCGAATTAGTAATTAGAATGGAATGCACTATGCAGGAGTCGTAGTTGACACCACGTTCACCAAAATGAAATGCACGTAAGTGGCGTCAAGTGCCGATACGAGTGGCTCGCTAAACGCATTCAACAAAGTTCAAGTTCATGCAGAGATTAGTAAGTAACAGTATAATGCGTCTTCACACTCGTTCACACTCTTTACGTAGTTATCAGCACAAGCAAACAATACAGAGACGTCTGACAACGTAATTGCCATGCACTCAATGCAAATAAATGTCAGCGAGCAGCTACTAGCAGCACATGCACAAATTCAGCAATTTATCTTGAAATAACAGCAACATAAGAATGATATGGAAGCAACTTATCTTTTTGTTGCGAAGAAACCTAATCTCTCTCGTCAATAGTCCTCGCTGCAGGTTGATTCTTGTAGTTTCTTCTCTCCTTGTGCTGCCTGAAATCTTGAGCGTTTTCTTGAAGTTCCGAAGAATGTCCAATCATATCCTACCGAATCCGACTTAAGCAACTGGATCCGACTCCCTGGATCCGGCCCGAAGGACCAATTTTCAATGTAGCAAATAATACTCTAGGTAGCAGTAAAGATTGTCTTTTAATGGACCGTTGACTGCAAGATACACTTCAGAAAAAAAATCAATTGTCACTGCTCGCCGTCTACGACCCGACTCCTTGCCAAGGCGAATAGCCGCTTTCACGAACAGGAGCTGAGTGCCCGTCCAGCGCGGTCGCAGGCTGCTCGTCCGTTCTCGTCACGGACGACCGGCTGCGCCGCCAACGCCACCACTCCACACTTCACAACCGCACAATTCAAAATCCCAAACAAATCTATTGAAGAAATTTTAAGAGGGTGATTGTGTTAAGAGAAGCCTGACAATAATCTTGAAAGGGAGCGAAGAAAATTTAAAAAAGGATAATCTCAACAGATATGTTGAGATATGATGGTCTCTTAAAACACGAGTCGAAGGAAATGAGAATGGAAATAATGATATGGAGAAAACCACTTCGACATGCGTAGAATAAATAGTAATATGTAAAAGAGAAAAACCCTGTTTATATGAAGAGAGTGTTTAATTAGAAAATCGAGTAGAATGTTTCATGAAATCAGTCTACAATTAGAAAATGAAAATTGGTTTTAGCCACACTGCCGCACTCTGCGCATTTATAATGTTGGCTTTTCCATATCGTTTTCTAAATTAAGAAAGTATAGCAATCGTTCTTAAAATCGCCCTTTCTCACCGTCTCTTCTTTGCCCGTTGCCGTACCCGCATTGTTCCATTAGTCTTTATTTGGCAACTGCTCCAAGGTTGGTATGCTTCCCCCACTCCTCCCTCAGATCCTACTCTTAATCCTAAAGTCTTAGGGAAGGTGTGCATTTGGGTCTTGAGGCCCTCCAAAAGGTGAATTCATGTAGAAAACAATGGGAATAGATTATGAGTGGGAAGTGGCCGGCGCTGGATTGTTATATCCAAAGTTGGGTGAATATGCGGCAACAGCCCATTCTGCAATTACTTTTGGCCTCTTGCAATTCTAAGCTTCAATCGTAAGCCAACGTTTGAAGTTTTTGATCTAGGTAATAATTTTGATTTGTTCTTTTCGTGCCCTGATCCTGCATGCTCCTAACATGCCTAGTAGAATGATTGTACTGAAGGAGTATCCCAAAATTACCCAAGAGCGCAGAAAAACAGATGAAATTTCTTTTTAAGAGTGTATATTGACGTATCTGTTGATTCTTTGTGGTCGGAGTAATTGCGTTCGAAAACTTCGTAAAAGAGGCTGCGCAAAAAAGAGGAAGAGATGCGGATAGCAAAAAATTTAATATCTCATCCTACGAACTTAGTTCCTGCAGTCTTTTATTAAATTCCAAAAAAAAGAGGGTGAATAAATTCTCAGGTGAATATCAGCCGGAATTTTAGTAGGAGGGAATTACTCATCATTCCATTAGTGAGTCTAAGAAACTGTTCATATCTCAAATATCCAATGATCTATGGTTACAGTGGTGTTACGAGTTACTTCCCTTCGTCTGAACGAAAATCATGCATCTTGGGGTTTGTATGGGAAATGTGCGGCTTGCTCGTAAATTTCTGGTGGTTCGGGTATTATTTGAGAGACTGCGGCGTTCAGCTAGGTTGCTATTTTACCGAGATATAAAGGCAGTTATTGGCAGTGTTATCAGCCAGTGAACTGAGATAGTCTAAAAATAAACTATTTTCTAATGACAGTGTTATTTACCCAGAAAACTGTGGGATTTTCAGGAAGGTTTCATCATCAGTATTTCAATTCTAGGATTGGTTACTGCAGCCCTCCATTCTGCCCTATTCAGTGTTAATTCCCTCACGCCCTGGTTTGTTTTCACTTTCACGTCCTTCTTTATTTGCCCTATATATTTTTCCCTTGGTCTTCCTCGCGGGACCTTCCCTTCAATCTTCCCTTCTATTATATTTCTAACTAATTCATGGTGCCTCAATTCATGGTCCAATTCATCTGGTTTCTCTTTGCCGTAGGGTTTTCCATATTTTCTTTTCTTCATCTGCTCTTCTGTACACCTCTTCGTTCCTCATTTTATCTGTCCATTTAATCTTCAATATTCTCCTCCAGCACCATGTTTTGAAGGCTTCAATTCTTCGTTGGTCTGCTTTCCCGATGTTCCATGTCTCTGATCCATAGAGTTCCACGCTCCATACGAATGTTTTGATGAAATGCTTCCTTGTTTGCAGCCGTAGGTTCTTTGAGCATAGTAGTTGTCTCTTCTTCATAAACGCCTCTTTAGCTTGTGCTATTCTTCGCTTGATGTCCATCGAGCTTCTTCCATCCCAAGTTATATTGCTGCCGAGATAGGTGAAGTTCTCCACTTGTTCAAATTTCACTCCTCGAATTGTGATATTTGCCCTAAGCTTCTCTCTTCCTCACACTAGGATTTTAGTTCTCTTCTTGTTGATGCTCATATTATATTCTTGAAGTACTCGGTCCATTGTGGTCAGGGATGTTTGCAAGTCCTATCGACATCCTGCTACAACTGCGATGTCATCAGAAAACCTCAGCATGTTTATTTCTTCACCATTCACCTTGATGCCCTTGAAACCAAGTTCTTCTGCGTCTCTTATTGCTTCTTCCAGGTATATATTGAATAACGCTGGGGATAGGTTGCATCCTTGCCTGACTCCTTTATTTATTTTGGCTTCTATCTTCCTTCCGTCTTTCATTCGCGTTGTGGTGACCTGGTTCTTGTAGAGGCTATAGATTATTCTTCTATCATTGTAGTCTATTCCAATTGCTTCCAGTATCTTGAGTCCAAGGCCTTTTCGAAGTCCACGAATACCACATGCGACGACTTTTTTACGTGTATCATTTTCTCGGCCAGTATCCTTAATCTGAGTATTGCCTCCCTAGCTCCTAGGTTTTTCCTGAATCCGCATTGATTTTCCGAAAGATTCCCTTCGATCTTTCCTTCCATTCTTCTGTTAATTATCCTAGTAAGTATTTCCAATCTGTGTGACACCAGACTTAATGTTCTGTGCTCTTCGCATTTCTCTGTCCTTGGCTTCTTCGGGATTGCGATGATTTCTCTCTTCTGGAAGTCATCTGGTATTCTCCCACTGTCATAGCTATCTTTAATTATTCCAAAGAGGGTATCCTTGCTGAGGAAATTCTACTGTAGAATAAATGAGTTTGCGGGTAGAGTTGTAGGATCAATCAGTTAATTAGGCGGTTAATATTCCTCCATTTATATTTATAATGGTGGAGATGAGAGAATTTCGTAACGGTAGCAGTACTTTAGCATACCTTGTAGCTGTATGTGTTCAATAGGTAACAAACTATGGAGCTAAGTGATGAGTTCACATCATGTCTTTTATCGCGGGATCATAGATGAAGAGATTTAGAAAAGTTCATTAAACAATTTCTTTTGGAATGAAGTAGAAGTTGTTTCCAATTTATTTATAGAGAGTTTATGATAGATTTATAAACATTCAAGTGTGAACATGTTAGGAAAAATTAAAGTAGCAGAAGAAATGGCCAACGACATATTCTTGCCACTGGAGGAGGAAAAAATAAATTATGTATCAGTGTGTCTTCATCGGCGGCTGAGTAAGTGGCTGAAGTAGGAAACAGGATGTTGAACACTATCGAATTGAAAGGTATTGGATTAGTTCAGAAGGGCAGAGGGAGCGAGCGACAAGCAGGCAATTTAAAGTGAGTGTGACGTAAGGTTTTAGAGAGCACTAAGTAAAAATGCTATATTGCTGTAAAAACCTGAATAATTCGGTTAAAAAGAAAAGCTTCATACGTACTTTTATTACACTTTTAATTTTTTTTCTTTGTCTCTTTTAAATTTCTTTGTCGAAGGCTCAATTATACTGAAGCTGCCTTCAAAAAGTTTATTATAATTATAGTTACAAATAAGGTACAGTAAAAAATTATCTGCAGCCTAGAGTTACTCACCAGCTGTAATGGAGAACTAGAGTTTGAAGTCAAATAATCCCATAATCCCTGTTACTTGTTATTCCTGTCTTGATACGCTTAAATACATGCGATCCCGCCTGAGGGTATTAATTCTCAAGCACAAACGCATAAAGTTATTTCGGTGCCTGTGAATGAAATTTAGACAGATTAACCAGGGTCTCTGGGGATAAACACAGAATCCGTGAGTGGAGGGTCAGTTTTTTTTTTTAAGGTGAGTGGATTTTATGATTGTGATGGGGACCACGCCGCTTTCTTTCACTCCCTACCGAAGAATGTACTTTGTTTGCCATGACTTTAATACCTTGTGTACGCCATGTGTCAGGATACAGCCCTTAGATGGGAAGGTTGCTCAAAAACCGCTTTTAGTTTTATGTCCCTGAGAGTCTATTTATCACCTCAGATTATTTTTATTTTTTTTTATTTATTTTTTTTTATTTTAAAGAAAATTGCTCACATACAGCAGTATTGCCATTTTACAGTGACGCATATAAAAAACGCATAATGAAGACGTAAACATGTAAATATCCACAAGAACAAGGTAAGGATAATATCAACAAATAAAGTACAAAGGAAAGTAACAAAAGAGAGTAGCAAAATAATAGATGGATATAGATAGATAAACGTCTCTATTAGGGCGAGATTGAGACTAAAAAGTCCCATCTTCCATCTAACTCCTCGTCAATGAATGAAACATGGCATATAAACGTAGCTAATCCGACCGGTAACGTTTCATCCCCTCCATTTCAAGGTTTGCTGTTTGAATCCTTGCTGGATCATGGTTTTTTGTGTTTATCTAATGATTAAGCCCTAGACCAATTTAAGATTACACGGCACAATGAAATCTAAGAAAATAAGACACCTTTTACCTTAGCGTTTCAAGTTCTCAATTCCATCTCGGTATGTTCCTCCAGTCGAGTGAATAGAATGAAATCGTTTGTGGCGTATTTTTGTTGAAGTGATTCTTCATAGTAAAACACAAAACTTTGATTTTTAACGTATATTTTTCAATGGACTTGCTAGGTTTCAGAAAGGCTGTATCGTCTTAACCTGGGAATTATATTAAATATTCTGTGCAGAGAAACAGTTTTTTTTACTATCATGATATATGAGAGGGTAAACCTCAGGTGACCTTGGTGTTTTTTTTTTAAAGCATGATACCAAGCGTGAGGAAGCCCACTTTCTGAGAAAAAACAAGGCTCTTGAAGTAGGTTTTAAGGTGCTCTAACTCCTAAGAATGTATTTACATCACCCTCTAACCCAACTAAGGGTTATTAAGAGTAATCCCAAGATGAGCTCGTCACTTATACCTGAGGCGGGAATGGAACCCTCAAAATGTATGCTGTCAGACTGGCGTGATAATGACCTGACTACCGTGATCTGCAATTTCAAGCAAGAATCATCTCAATGGAATTTACTAGTAATTGGCATTTCGGGCATCATGGTGAGGTTTACTTATTATTTCTCGCTCAAAAAGTCGTCTTTTTCCACGCGTTGCTGTGGGTGGGGCGTGTGGAGAGGAACGTTGAAGGGAGGGAAGGGAGTCGGGGAATTGGTGCGCTGCAGCATTTAGTCACCGGGACGTCGACTTCCCTCTGGGTTCGGCAAAAAACGACCCTCGGAGAATATGCTCATTTCAGGAAAAGCCATCAATCAGGGACAGGGGTTTTTACACCACTTTGACTCCTTCTCTAACCCTTGTGGGTTACGCGCGTCGTGGAATACCCCTGACTGAGCACAGGTCAGCTCTCTTTACGTCTGAAATTGGATCCTGTAGTCGGGGTGCGCTTACCTATCTCCAGGTGGCAGCCATGTCGGCAGTATTCTTCGAAAATCTCTTATGCTCCTAAGGTTGGTTAACTTGTCATTGCACAGTCTGATTCATGGCGAGATGCATTAAAATAGCATCGCCTACAGAGATGAATTGCATTGAAAACGTTCTTATCGTCTCCGCGGAACATAACCTCCTTTCGATTGCCACGCAGCAATACTTGCAATTTCCGCAATCAGACTGTTATTTTTTTCGTATATGCTGTAGGCATTACAGCTGCTGTAGAGTGATCTGGAAGTCGTGTAAAATATGTTGAAAACTTGGGCATACTTTGGAGACTCATAAAGTTAAAATTTAAGATAAGGATAGTAAGGCAAGTTTAAGTATATTTTTCCTTATTAACAATATGGAAAAATAATTACTATTTCTGAAGTTAATGTGATGAATAATTAGTATACAGAGAAGTAATTAATGCAGTTTTATGGGGTTTGATGGATATTTGGATGAAAATTGAATATACAATGCACTGGTGTAATCTGATTACATTGGTATGTGTAAATTACTAACGCCATATTTGTACACCTTTCAACAGAGTGCGAAGAAATATGCCTGCAGGAATATTTTAGCCACTACCTCAGCAGGATAGACAAGTGGTAAATTGCCCTTGTACTCCTTGTAAGAAAGCCACAACTTCTCTTCATCACCACCATCCTTACTTTTATTTATTTACGTAAGCCTTTGAACGCCCTAAGGAAGGACCGTTGAAACACGATTTTCGTCAATTGCATCCACGTAAAAATCTTCTAGAGTCGATTTTTCCTCGGTATCCTTTCTTATCTCCACTGTGATGCAGTTCATAATTCCTGTCCTAACCCTATATACTTTTTAAGTAACTTTAATTCCCTTTAGCACGGTTGAACTGCATGGTCAGTCTTTTTTCACGAGTCGGTTATCAATGCGCATCATTAATCCATCGATATGCTCTTATCACCTGTCCTCTAGAATTTAGTTTTAGAGCGATCAAGATTATTCCGCAGTCAAAGATTTCTGGTATTTACAGTTCAAATACAGTCCGATTTACTGTCAAATCTGCTATGTCTCCATACCTGAGGAATTTGCTGCGGCAAATAGGGGCACAGTACGCGATTTTTCATTTTCAAAATGAATTAAATTACTGATAGGCGAATTCTTTTACTGCTAACAACTAACATTCAATTTGCTACCATATTGTTTTCTCTCGGTAAGTTCCCTAATCTGTTCTGTATTCTAATTGTTCGGTTTTTGTCCTTCACGGGTTGATACAAAAATTTTTGTCACCATCACTTTGCCTCTGTACTGGATTCCATCTCTCTTCTCCCCTTTACCGCAGTCGGAGATTTTTCTTCTTCTCACTGCACGTCTAAAGTAGATTGTCTGTTTTACTTCGCTCAGCTATTTCACAGGAGTAATCGTTTGTTCTCTATCCAGTTTTGCTTTGTAAATAAGTTTTTTCGCCTCTCCGGAAAACGAAATTAGACGCGTTTCCCACTCTGTTCCTCTCTTTTTCCCTCCCGGTGTTTGTGTTTACCTTGCGAAGTCTCCTGACCGAACCTTTTTCCTCATAAATTACGGGGAAGGCCGCAAAAAGGTTTGCTTTCATTTTTTCCTCAGCGTGTGGGAAACTCAGCGGTGATAACGGATTCGAATTTCCTTTGATGCTCTCTTATTCCGCGATTCTTTCGCGATTTCTCTCTCCACTACTCCGTGACACGAGCTTTCATTATCTTTGTCCTATTCTCTTTCTGTACTCAAACTACTTGTTAAGAAGTTTCCGAAGCATTCATCTCTACGTTACCAAAGTGCTTGCGGTTCGTTTAATTCAAGCTCTATCCCATTATTATTCCTCGTTATCGAAAGAGGGTTTTTTTCTAAGCCTTTTAATTTCTGTGATAATCTTTCAAGCATTTCAGTTTTTGCATCTTTCTCAAATCTGTTATTGCCTGTGCCCAGTGAAATCTCGACCTCGTTTATGAGCTTGATTTATGTTGAGCACTTTTTTATTAATTCAATTTTTGCTCGTTTTTATTAATTCTCTCCACTCATTCCTCTTCCAAACTTCGTATCATTGCCTCTTTAGGTTTTTCTTCAAACTTATGACATCAAAAACGAGTCCAATTCCATATTCATCATATTATATACCGTTGTACTGGATGTTTCTATTACCTATTTTTACTTTACTTTAATAACTTCCTTTGAATTGAAAAAAGGCATTTTTGTGACTTGGGTCTTTTGAAAGAATAGTTGTGCTGATACTTTCATTCTTTAGATTAAACTAAAGGAAATGAAAATGTTTTATTGTAAATTGGACTACCTTAAGTTAATATTTAACGTAATTGTATAAAAAGTGTCCGTCATGTGCAGAAATTTGAATGTAATTACAAAGCACTCATGCATCTTTCCTTTTTTTTGCATTATTGCTCATCAATGAACTAACAAAATCAGGATTCTCGACAATGGAGCGCGATAGATATGCCTTCTATTTGTAGTTTCCATATTAATGTATCTTTCTACCAAGTTTACAATGCCGTTTTGCCAATCCCGACGTCTGACGTTGAAGGTTTTAACGGGAACGCTCAACCAAAATATTCAGTGGCGTAGCAATGTGTGGTAGGATCAAGCCATTGTAGCGTAGGAAGTTCCACGACACTCTTTTTGAACACAACCAAAAGTGACCTAATGTAGGCTCATAAGGTAAGCAGTAGGTTCAGTCTCATGGCTCACAGACGAGTAAATGAGCACATCAGATTGCCTTCACAAGTTCGGCAACAGCAAGAAAACGCACGAAGACCCGCCTCAAGCATGGTGAGAGTTTATCGCTCCCCAAGCAAAGTTATCTCATCTTCCTTCTCTCAGAACTTTGGTATTTACAGTTACAGGTATTTACAGAAGAGACGCACTTCTGTTTTCCCATCCTGATTTCTCGGGATGGTTGATCAATCCATGGTCTTAGCTGTCCCCTTGACTCTTCCAACTGCGCTATTAGTTGTCAGAGGATTTAGGATCAAGCCAAATGTTCTGGACGAGTGTCTTCAAGCAAGGTTTGCTGGCTGGGACCACTTCGGGTCCCAGCTGAGTCGGAAACGTCAAACCATCGTAGCCTTGAGAGCGTTGACGTTGAAACCGAGACAAGTAAATGCACAGTCACTATTCAGACATGTCGACGAATTCAAGGGCCCTGTCTCTAATTGTAATAGTCATTGATTTTTAGTCAATTCCATAAATGCATTAAATAAATAATATAAATCCCTTTATGCGTGTATGTGTAAGTAATGATAAAACATGTGCGAGTTTGAATTATTACTACGTTATAATTTCCACATCTAACCTCTCCCAAAGATTTTTAGTGGCTATATTGACTAACGCCGAAGCGGTAGAGGGGGTCAGGCCAACTGCTACAATGTACTATCGATAGGGTCCAGTCTTCCGTTATGTTGGGGGAATGATAACAGTATTAATCCATAGTTTTCAAAAATTCAATGATGACACAAATAATAAATAGTGAAGAAATAATAGTATCGAGAAATAATTAAGGTAGTTTAACATTACGTAACCGATGAATGACCATACATTATGAAACGCCGCGCCGTTAGCGGTTTACAGCTTGGTCGACTAAAGCACCAAGGAAGAATGACTGACAATCATGCATCATAGCTTCGTATTGGAATCTATGGGTATGTCACCACTGTACTGAATTTTACATTAATACTGTAGTTACTCGCCGAGAATTGAAAAAATAAACTAGTTAACGCAATGAATAGTACATACATAAGAGTCCAGCACAAGGTTGTGAAAAAGCCTATGCTCTATAATATCTATCCTAACTAGCTATTTCCTCGAGAACTCGATCATTACTAGAATTCACATTAATTTCACATAAATTACCATACAAAAAATTCACCTGGACCGGGAATCTAACCACGGACCTTTGGCTTGGCATTGGCATTACTAGAATTTTCCGCTATTTTAAGAGATATTTTTGACATTTTACACGTATGGGCCCAATAGTCGATCTCTCCAATTTTATCGTTATGTTTTAAGCGTCGGAATTCATCCGAAAAATCAGCCAACTCACTTTATTGCGCTCCGGAAACAATACTTTGCATTGAGCTATACTGTCCTTTCTTCCCGGTCAGAAGAAGTAATTAGCTCAGAGAGAACGCAAAAGTTAAGACTTCATTTGCTAATCTCCTAAAAACGGATTGCTGCAGTTTACTATTTAGTTAGTAAACTTCAATGCAAACTGCAGTTAGTAAACTATTCTTAGTGTTTTTAGACAGCTTAGTTTCAGTATTTAATATTTAAATCATGAGGTATGATTCACGTATCTGACTGTGGGAAAGAAAAGTTTTAAAATAATTACAACATGCGTAAAAGAATTCTCTCACAGTGAACTCTGCTTTTCTGTTTCACCGCTTATTTTTGTTTTAGTTGATTACAGTTTTGTCTCTGCCTCAGCCAACTCCTTTTCTCTTTTATGTCGCTTAATTTGTTTTAACATGGCATCTCAATTGTTTTGATGGCATGACCTATGCACTTAAGTATCTTCCTTCTCGCTTCCATCACTGTGCCTAAAGTATTGTAAAGTAAGTGCATCTGTAGTATTCTATAATTGCGCCGTAAAGAGTACCTTAAAGTTTGGTGTCGATCGATTTTTGTTAAATACAATCTGCAACATTTAACTTGCCACAATAATACAATCTGCTCAAGTTGACAGTCGCCTCCCTCAACTTCAGCAACTATAACTTGAGTTGGATGCGAGTATTCTGGAAAAAATTGGTGGAACGAACAGCAAATCATCAAAAAGTCATGCAAAACGTGATTCGGGGCATGCAATCTGTATGTAGATTCGTTTATGAAGCACGCGATGTCGTTAGCAAAGGAAAGAGATTAAGGTGATATCTGGGCTTGCAATCAGCGGAAGAAAATGCTCAACGTTCGAGCAACAGCCGAGCGTGAAATCGACTGCGGCGTCGCTCCACATTCGATAAGGCCCGAACACATCGTTCTGACCGACCAATTGCCCTACAGTCCAGTCGATCGAAGTTTGTAACAGTGACGCCCGCAATTGGGAAGTATTCAGATCGATCGACAGCCGCGCGTGTTCTGCTGCTTCAAAACCACGAATCATTCTCCGAAGACTTCCACTTTCCTTACTATCCTGTGTTTAAAACAGCCTAAGGATAATGTGGATATCGACGTGTCAACACATAGCAAAAGTTGCATTTAATAATACGCACATAGGAGTTTTATTCTAGTGGATAGAGCGACGAGCTACCAACAGGAGACGTCCGTCGGTTTTGAATCCAAGGCTCTAGGAACCTCAAGCTAAACCTCAATGTTTAGTTTTTCGATGGTAAAGATTTTATTAGAAAACTACCGAAATTTTTACTGAATACTGAATTTTACATGGCATAAAATCTAGTACTTTTTGACATTTAATTCACCAACCAACAAAAGTATAGGTATGAACACTTTTTTGGACTGCCGTAGAAAATTCTTATCATAGTTTAATGTGAAAAATTTCTTATTGAAGACACTGCAGTTATTCAAATATGTCAATTCTACGACATTTTCCATGCATTAACATCATAGGAGCCACCTACTTGAAGTATGCACATAAATGTCTGCACTTCCCAAATCTACTTGCCATTTATATAACCACAATAATACCGCTAAAGTTTCAATTACAATTGCTATGACATCTGGTTCTAAACCATGGGACTTTACAGTACCTGAAATAAAATTACCCTAATTTTTCCATTACCTTCGGTGGAACGAGCTGTTCTTTAAATATTATCCGTATATGAGGAAGGAAAACTTAGGGAGGCTGAAGGCTGACGCTGTATATTCTTATTCTGAACAATAATAATCCGGTGGGGTTGTCACTGTAGTTTCACAGAGTGTATGACAAAGTAGTTCGGTTTTATCCCTCTGTGTATCTAATTACGTTACTAACACGGCTAAAGTTAGGGATTTTCAGCTTAAGGCACTTTAATAATTTATACATGCTCTTGCATTCATATTTTCCAGGTGTTAATACATATTTCACTTTGCTGCATTGTAACTGTTACGGTAATTGCTGATCATCAAAAGGGGTTAACAAAAGAAAAACAATCATTAAACGGAAAACTTTCATTTCTACGCAAATATATTAAGTATTAACTTTTCAACTAAGGGAAAATAGTTCATTTTCATGGGTATTTTAGTTTCACAATTGGTGACAAGTATATCGGCTGCCAAGCAATAATTTCATATTTTAAAATACTGATGCTGTTTTGCTTAGTGGTGAAGTACTAATAATAATAATATTGCTGTTCAAATTTTAATAGTATTATTTAACTATTGAGAGAATTTATGCAAGAGTCAAATTATTCTAAATTCTCGGTGGTAAAATATATTACCTTATTTGAAATTTGCCAATTTTAATAAAAATAACTCATAAATAATATGTTAGATTAGGCGTGGTCTACATTTGTAATTACAAGTTGGAAGTTTTCAATAGTTATCATTTAACTAGTGGTGCGCTAATACAGTTTTATACTGTGAAAGCCTTGAATGTTATATAAGTTTGTCGTTGTGCCTTTGCTACTGTCAAGAAAAATCCCGAATGGTTGATAGATGCCAAATGTTGGATCTTGATCCTCATATCTTTGAGTAAAATAAGGAGTGATTAACCAGGTTATAGATATTATATTCCCGACAGCAACTTGGGAAAGAGTTCATTAAATCCGATAGATTTTAAAATATATTGCATTTTTAATAAAGGTCTATGAAACGTAATAAAATAATCCGAAGATAGGGAAACATTAGAGTTTTTGAAACTGATAATAGAAAAAGGAATAAAGCCAGTTCATATTTTCACATTTTTGTAAGGAGAAGAAGAAATTCTAGAGGACTGGAAAACAGGGAATCGCGTGCAAAATCGAGGTAACTTGCTGCCGAAAAAATGCACTCCCATACGGAGCATTTGATCCGACTGCATTGATGATTACATTGCGTGTTGAGTTGACCTAAGGGCTTCCATTTATCGCGAAATTAGCCGTGTGCAACCTCCAGCGCGGAGATTAGTTCGGCCATCTTTGAAAAGTGTGAGAGGACGAACCGTCTTACCGACCTGTCTCAGTCCGGCAGAGGCAAAGTTCCGATTATGCGGGTTGCAAGCGTGGCGGAATGAAGATATGCGCCCTTCCTCGAGTGATGAGGAGGGAGCTCTCCAACTTTGGGACTCGGGAACGAAAATGGCGTCTTCCTCCCGAGTGCCGCTCACCCAACCATGATTCAACGCAAACCCTTGATGAAATTCTGCTCCTGATGAAGAATGAGGGTAAGGTTTTCCATTTCAATCCGCCCACTCGTCTGATCCACTAATATTGGGGTCCGGGTCATACCGCAAGGTTAATTAAACCATACAGATATCAAAATCTGTTCGAGACAACTGTGTTGGAATAGTTTGGCTCACCAAGTGCTTAATTAGAAGTAATAAGAAAAAAATCATTCCTATTCGTTGATTTCTTTAACGCTGCGTGTCCTTCAATTCTCCTGTCGCCTTTGCGAAAAATGTCTTCAAAATAAAGTAGTTCTCTTCAGATTAATGAGACTCCTAACACTTCTTACTAAGTTCACGCCAATTCCACCTATTTTATGACTCCTTTTAACGAATGCACTTCATTCCCTTTCATTACTTACTCCTTATGTATTTGTTTATTTTACGCACAGAATGGCAAAATGTATATGTGCACATTTATTTTGCCACCTTATTATGATGTTAATGCAGCGATTTAGTGTTCACGAATATTTTCAAGTACATAACTGCATTTAAATTTAACATAAATATAATAATAAATATCATAGTTACTCGATAATATTCAAATATTACAACAAATAATACAACAAATATCATGATTTTTAATGACGATACGCTTGTAAAAACTCATATTGAAATGAAGAATGCAATCCTGTTTTTACATCGCTATTTCTGAAATTTTGTCGATTTTAGTTCTTCGTACACAATAGCAGTTTGGCACATAAATATAAATTTAGTACTCATTTCTTATTATATAAAAATTCTTAGTACACCTGTTTCTCGGGAAAATGATTTAACTGCACTCCCAGTGTTATGTAATAGAGGTCTGTCAAAGGAATGGCTTTCTTGATGCTTGAAAAATTTTTTCGTTTCGAGTCACAATAAATATCAATAAATAGAGATATCATGACGTTCGTATCTCCATTTTGAGTTCATAATTTGCTATTCTGAGGTTCTTTTTATTGATGTTCCAACTAATGCGAATGCTAATGCGAATGAACTTTTATTATCAGGATGTTTAATTTAGCCATTATTTTGATAATCTTGTTTGCTTAACTCTATATTTATTATCCTTACTTAAGACATGAAAATTATATTAAATCGCATTTTTACCTTTCTTATCATTTATTTTCATTAATTCAGGCAAATAGTTAAAATGAAGTGCACGCAGTTGTTTTATTGATGTATATCTCGTAATGACTTTCATCTACTACCTTGATCATTGCTCTTGATATCCAAATTTCTATCAAAGTCTACCATAACCGCTAACACTACTTAAGTATCTTACAGCCAAAGAATCGAAAAGATGAGATTGTTAAACATAGTACTTATGCAATAAGTGTGGGTGAGCACGTTTATGTTCTGAAACTCAAGTCATTGGAGTCAAGCTATTTCTCTTCTGACATATTCTTTTTTGCTTTTACCGTAAGACATTCTCCTTAGTGTTTGTATGCCTCATATTTTCTCATTCTGAAATCATTGGCAAATATTTCATCCAGCTAAAAAAATTGTGTCTCTTTACATATTAACCCATGTTTCACACATTTGTGAGTCCTTTCAGTTTTCTGTATGATTAATGTCGGCACATTGGGTGAAGGTTTCACGATGAAGACCAGACCTGCATCATTTTCCGAGAAAATATGAGATCGTAAATACGTTTTCTTCCGTCTCATTACCTCCAAGTTCAATTCTTTTTGCTGTCTCTTGGAAGTTATCGAAGGGATCACCCAAAAAATGTTAACTCTAAAGTTGCATTATTTCATCGTTTGTGTGTAAGATATTTTGACCTTTAAATCACCAATACCTAAGCACCCTTTGTGGGTGTTTATATTATTTATACTTGAACAAATCCAGTATCTCCGGTAGCGCTATGAATCCTCTTACACATCCTTCTTTTCGTAGAGTGAGTCCATCAATTGTGCACTCTTGACTCTCAATTTTTACTTGCTATAGATCACCTCCGTAGCAGTCAGTAAGTGATTATTACCTCAGTATTACAGTAACATTCTCATTTCATTCCCAATTCGCATACCTATGAATTTTTTACGTTCGAGATTGACAGAAAGTAGTTGATTCCTCCTAATTTTCAACCCTTTAAATCCAACTTGACGCAGCTTGTTTTAATGAGTACTTCATACTTTGTGAGAATTAGTCAGCCTACTTGTAAACGGACTCTGTAAACCTTATAACATTTTCGTTGATTCTTTTAAAATTGGTTACGTGCTTGATAGGTTAGGACATTTTTCTGATAATTTGGAAATACAGGCTTCAAACAATTAATGGAGTTCTTAATGTCAAGAGAATTCTGATGCCAACATTTCATCACTCCGCTCTTGAGTTAGGCGTCAGATACTCAGGAGTTATCAATGTAAATAAATTTTTTCTACCTTTTCTTTGTCATAAAGTCCTTCCTTTTTACTAAAGAATGCTGACTGTGGCGACAGTGCCTAACTTGCAAATGAAGGATAAATACATAAGGAATCTCATGACTTAAATCGTTGATTATTTTTTAGCAACGATTACGTTTTAATGGACAAAATTACCATCGGTGCATGCTAACGACGGCATCAAAGGCACAACGTTAGAGTGTATTTAAACTTGTTGAGTTTGTGCAGCCTAATGATGCATACGAGTTAAGGTTTTCTTAAATAGCCGCTTATTTTAAGTGGAAACCGAATCCCTCTACTCCTGTGAACTATTCAAGAAACGAAGAATTCGGATGATTAAGCCAAGTAGTATGAAGTCCATTGTGAAAAGAAGAAAATTAATGCATTCAAATATAAGCTTCCATACGCTTTTCGCTCCTCTGTGTAGTTATTTACTTTCACGACCTCAGATGCACATATTGACAAGTGTCATTAGTCATGCTCATAAGGGATTTTTGCGTAAACATTTTTAAAGTAAATCAACAGCACCACGCGCGAAGTTTTGGCCCAGATAAATCATATTACAAAACGGAAAACAAAGTACTACCCGAACAATTTGTTTTAAGAGATCACGAAGCGTTTCAAAGCACATGCATCATCCTCATGTGATGTCGTGCTCGAGTCCCGGGACAAATTTATACCCTTTTGCAGAGGATTAAATGGGAAGGTAGGAGGACGGAATGCGGGGCATAGGTGAATCATCTGAAGAGATTTAGTACGGTAGGGAATTTTGTGCTGGTGCGGTGCTTAAGAGGGCTGGGGAAGAGGTTATGACATGAGGGTCGTTTAGACCGTAGCGCGAAGGAGAGGGAAGAGTTAGAGTAAGGGAAGTGAAGTCGACGGCATTTTCATAAATGGGCTCAACAATCCTTTCCTTAAGCTGTAGGTACTATGTTCTATTGTTCAAGAGCATCGAGGCAATGTCCTTTCACTTCCACGTCTTGGGTTTCTATTTTAAGCTCCAAAGATGCGCGCAGAGTCCAAAAGGTGTTCCGTTGGAGTCCATACAAAATATTTTAATTTGAACAATAACATTCATCCCTACGCTTGACCAATTTTATCACAAAAACTGCAACAAAAATTATTATAACTCCTTTAAAAATTAAGTGATAGTTTAAACTAAATTCTAAAATTTGGATATTGTTAATATACTCTCCAAATATTATCATATTTATGTTGTTACATTATTATATTTAATAGAGTATTGTGCAAACAAATCATTGTATAGTATTGTTTTCCACTTTGTTTTTTACTATCATTTAATACCCTATCTAATAATCTATCAATAGAGATTAAGCTGCAAGGATATCTCCGGAAGGTGATAGTAGAGTATAAACGTTTCAGTATAAAAGAAGAACCTTTTTTTGGTTGATCATTGTTGTAATGATTTTCTTCGACCAAAATTTATAGCGGACAACAAAGTTTCAAAACTTTTGTCTTACACAGCGTAGGGTATATTAAATTCAAAGGAATATTTTACAGTTTGAAAACGTATGACAGTGTAAGTTCACCTATTATTAGAATACATTTACATTTTACCCTGCAAGCTTCCACCCAGGGTGTGGGGCAGTAGATGACTCCACGTCAAGCGTGCATTATAGTCGAAATAGCAATCGTATTATAAGTAACTACAAGGCAGATTTTACGTTCAAACTAGTTTACCAAGGGAACACGGCCATTTGTTTGTCTGATAGGTTTCAAACAAATCATTTACCAGTTTAATACTGTTGTTCGTGAGCCAAAGACGCTGGGATATATCATCATCAATAATGGCACGAGCTTAAATTCGTAGGTAAAAGAAAAAACGCAAAACACGCTAAAATCTTCATTGCTTATTACCTATTAATTATTTTCACGGTAACTTCGTTTACTCATATATGTTCTCTTTTATGCTCTAAAATAATGGCATGAAAACATTTCTGACTTAATGAATATCTTCCATCTTTCAATCTTATGTTCTTGTAAAATATTAATTGAATATTAAATATATTTTTAGCGTCTTCAGGAAAGCTATCGCTTTAAATTTGTGCCGTGGATTGTCTGTATTTGAACCTATGATCAGATACTGATTGCAAACTCAATTATTCTGACAAATTTGAAACACTTCTTAACCTAAAAACAACATTTTTTTATTGACCAGGCAGCTCTTCGCAGCACTATGCCCAACTCCAAAATCAAACGCACTTAACCTGGATTCCTATGTCACCTGTGTCACCATAGTGGCAGAATTGCAGAGAGTGACACTGTGTCCACGTGTGTCCACTGCATCGCCTGCTTTGCTTATCGCGTGACTCACACTCCATAATTAAATAATCACGCACGGCGTTCGCTTCCGGAGTTTGATCTCATTTCGTAGAACCGTAGATAAACGCTTTTACCCAGAGCCGCCGCCGGCCCTTCTTTGCACGGACGTGACGCCCTCACGATGATTGAGTGGATTTTCGTGCTCTAGCGAAGAACTGGATGCGGCAAATTTGGTGATTGCAGGGTGGAGATGCATATCTCTGCTCGATTACTCGGCGTGTGTGTGTTTACCGCATTCGGCTGGCGCCCCATTCTGTTCCCTCTCTGCATCCGCAGAACTCAAAGTTACCGGGCGAGTCTACTCTGCCGTGTTTCGAGTACAACGGGATTATGTACATACTACTGTAGAAGTTCCTATTCGGATGCTCGAGGACCAACTGGTGTCAGTTGCGCCATATAGGATTCGTTGGAAATTTCAAAGAGGCTGGAGTTTTCAAAGATCTGTGGGAGGGTGGGGAGAAATTCAGTGTCAGCATTAGCCTTCCCTCAACGAAAGGTGGCAAGAGGTCAACGATCAATAGATTGGCACTGATTGGTCGAAGATATAAGTAGTAGCAGTCGTCAGCGGCAACGTAAGCCTTAAGCATGAAATAATGATTTTACGACATATCCTATCGTATAATTTCCTTTTTGTTTCCATCCAAATCAAATACATATTTTGTATAATTTTAAGTTTCATGCTACGTAGTGATCTTTGATTTTATCTGATTCAAGATGCTAGGGTATTTTGCCTCTTTCCCTTTGCAAAAATTGTTGCTAATGCTCAATAGAAGGAAACACGTCCAGATCAACGTACAGTGTGCTGAACTTGAAGTACACACAGCTCTCTTGTATGTAATAATGAAAAATCTCCTCCCCTGCTGGTATTTGAAACTGATTCCATGACGTGGGAACCCCCTACCTTAGCCAATAATTAAATATTAGTGAATTTTATGTTGTTTTCCTGGAGAGATTCAACTAGTGCGATCGAGGGTTTGACCTTTTCATTTTTTTCTACGTCTTTTAAACAAGAGTAGAGTAAGCAAACTTATCCTTAAAAAATTTATTGCGATACTGCCAAAATAGGCATGCCTGGCGTCCGATTAAATATTTAACTTTAACGGTTAATTTCAATTATTTTTAAATGGATAAAAGAAGATATTCTGTCGGAAAATGTGATCACAACCTTCCAGACATTTTTTGAAGCCATTAAATCAGAGCTTTGGAGCAAAAATCAATTCCAAGCCGCTGTAAAAAAAATAATTCACCGATATGTTGTATTTGAAGGTCAAACTTAGGGAAGTAAAGGGAATGATGTTTATACTAAATGTATAGTTTGAAACGCCATGCATCTAATTCATAAAAAAAACTCGTCTCGCCCCTCTCACTCCCTCAGCACTCATCCAGCAAGCAGGCGATGCGATGAATGGGAACCCTCCAGGCGGCGACCTTCTGCTGTGATGGCTGATCACGCGATATCACCCAGAGCGGCGAGAAGGCTTGAAATTCGATTTTTCATGTCGTGATCGGAACCTCAAGCAAAGAAGTCAATAAAATACTAGCTAAGGTCTTGAAGTGAAGTTGAACGTCACATGGTCCCGAGACCGAGGATGGAAAAATAATACTGTCAGCTTTGAAGCATGAGGCTCTTTAGGAGAACGAATAAACTATGGTGGACTGAAGAGTAGATGAACGAGTTCTTAAGGTACCGTCAGCGATAAAGAAGCGGTAACGCACTTGTCTGACAACTCGAATTCACGAGTTCGTCTCTCCCCTCAGGTATGGATACTGTGTTTTCTTCGAGTTAGGGTTATGAGAATGTGCCCATTAACCTTGACAAATTACAGCAGCTTTGCATAATTGAAACGTTTCAATTGTGGTTATTTCGACGACTCTTAAAATTTTTCTGGACCGAGCACATCAACAACAACTAAGTTTTGCAGAGAATGGGAACTAGTAGAGAGACAATAAAAACCATCACATTATGACAACTAACATATTTATGAGATATAATGCACAGTGAAAGATAGAACATTCTCCAATTGATAATTCAAGGGAAGGTAAACAGGACTGAGCAGGAGATGAAAATTGTGGCTCAGATTCATGCGGTAATGATATTGGGAAATATCAAGGAGCTAGCAAAATTCCCATATTCGTTTGAAATGCTTGGATCCAAGTGTGCATATCACAAGCTGCTATGAAGAATGTCACAATTTCCATTATGGAAACCAATGTTCGCTGGGTGCGTAAGATACAGAATAGAAAATGTTATAGAAAATCAAAACTAATTTCCATCACAAGCTCTTTTGGTGATGAAGCGAGGAAGTAGGAGCGAGGGTATTCTTGAGTTCTCAATTGACAGACGAATTCTGGGAAAACGCAGGAGAGGTAGAAAGAGAATGGAGAGTGTAAGTGGAATGACGATGAATAGGCAATATGTCTATCTGAGAATGGGAATAGTGCGGATAACGGAGCATTCAATGGGGATCGGGATGGTGTGGTGACTAGAGTACTGGTCTCTCATGCCGAGGGCCCGGGTTCGATTCCCGGAAGTGGCGGATTCAATGGAAAACCGGTCCCCACTTGAGTGCCTAGTGGAGGGCATTTCAAGTTCAGTACTCCATCCGTCGGATGGGATGTTAAGCTGTGGTCTCCTAGGCACCTTTCGTTAAGAGTAGACTAATGCCGACGCCGGGTTTCTCTCCGCCCTTCCTCCGTTTCTGAAAACTCCTACCATTACCGAATTACCCACCTATCGCGCAATGACCTCAGGTGTTTTGGTTGCTATTGCGCACGTAATTGTGAAAATTTTCCTCCTACTTTTCGTTGTCAAATATTTATCATTCGTATTAGTTGTGATAATTACATCAATATAGTGCCTTTCAGCATGCTTGGCGACCGAAAATATTTATTTATTCTCAATTAAATGTGACCCTTAATCGCTCCTTAATTCTGCTTTTTCTAAATTTTCATCTTATATGGTGTTAACCTTTCACATATGCATCTTTCTTGCCAACTATCATTTCCTCTCTTTCGTTTCCTAATCATAGATCCTCACAGATTATCTCCAATTCGTTTTGTGGTTATCCCAAAGGAGGTTCATCTATCATGTTTAAGTATTATCCGTGATTTCTTGCCAGTATCTCTGATTTCATGCCCGACAATTGGAAAAGTAAATGAGCATGTGATTACCCATAAATGCAATAATTTAGCCACTAGTAAAGCAGGAGCCCTGAGCTATTAGTAAGATAGAGATGTTTTAATTATTGATTGATAAGAATCCATCTCCAAAGGTTCTCAATTAATTCCTTTGGGGTCTGAAAAACTAGGTTTTGCTTTTTCCAAATAGAAAGAACATGTGGGTTATTTATTCCTTCTTGATTATTGATTTTTATTTGACGTACTTGTGGCGTACTGTATTTGCTGAAACAAGAGGATGATCTCTGTTCTTAAATTCTCGGCTGCACTGACAATATTTTTCCAGAGGAACATCATCCCTTTTCCCTGGTATTCTTACTGATGCTTAAATCTGAGTAGTATGAGAGCAAAATTCATCATTGAAAAATTTGACTGGCTAGGGAAAATTTAAATGTGGATAGCATTTTTTTCAGAAGGCGTACTTAAATTAAAATAATTCCTGGTTATTATCCTATGGTGTTTCTGGCTACAACAGAGTATAGCGAAGGCTGCGTGAAGAAAGGATTAAACTTGTTTTCACAGAGTTGAAGCTGACCGTGAGGTCTCTCTAAATCATACTCGTACCGCTTTCTAACGCCCATGAAGCAATTTGCATCAACTGGATTGCCGTAAATCATCTCTACCACTATTTGGGCAGACAAAACTTTGCTTCAATAATTTCGCCGAGTTTTTACTTTTTTAACGTGTCCTCGAGTTTGTTACATTACGAAAATCTATTTTTCAATTGCCTGAAAATAACGAGACAGCCTTTAAATAAAAATGAAGACAGAACTGGCTGTTATGTGATCGGATCAACTTAACTCTCATCTAATCAAACCGTAATAAAATCTTCTAAAATTCGGGCTCTCTGGCGATGGGATTGATTTTTTTACGGCACTGAATGGGGATCGTCTGAGCCAGGATGTGGTCTCTCACACACTCACGGACAGAGAGGCCCTTGGAGCACAAATGAGAGACACACTCTCCGAGTTAATTGGCGGAATACCCTGGCGTGATATGGCGTTCATTTTCACGCGGCAGATTCCCCGAAGATTCATTCGTCAAGGGGGCGGGGTGGTAGGCTATCGCGGTGGTAAAATACTGCGCCGCCGCCGCCGGCCCTGGCTAAGGGCTATCTCGCCCGACTGAGTGCGTTCGCTGCCAAAAGGCCTTGTCGCGCGGAAAATTGAATGTTCACTTTTTCGCTCTGACCTCTCCTCAAGGTCATCCCCAATCTCAGCAACCCCACCCTTTGGAGCAACATCATCCCTCTCGCATGACTTACCGGCTGCACCAAACCTCCCTTATCGCACGAGGCCAGGGAGCACTCATCCCCTCCCCCCCCACCCAACTTTCGTGCCATCCCTCGTCAGGGGCAGCGTGCCGTAATGCGTGGTGCCACCCCTCGAGCAAATCTCCCAACTAAAGGGCGCGGCAAATGATTATGTGGGACGGTGAATGGATGTCGCTGTAACGAGTGGGCGAGGTTTCTAGACAGTTGGCCTTTATCTAGGCACTCGGAGAGCTGTAAATATTTTCTTTGAGCTGAGTTCCATCGATAAAAATGGTAATTTGGTCCTGAAGGATCCGATTATATATTACTGCAATCAAATTTTAGTATTATTTATATCTGTAGCTATGAACTGTTTTTAAACATTCAGACTTTATCTAGGTTCTCATAGTGTAGGTACGAAAAAATCAATATACCTTCAGCCTCGAGTTGCCTGCAGACTAAAATGGTACCTGCAAATTTACCATGGGTCTCAAAAAGTCCGCGCAAATATATTTCTTTATCGTGGTGATCACTAATACTAATATTGAGATTATAAAGCATAAAATATAAAATGAAACAAATTTTACCAATAGACGCAATGTAATTTTACTGGATAGGAAATCTTCTAAACACTTTAACCATCCATATGTCTATTAGATGACGGTAGTTAGGAGGAACTAAGATAATATTATCCGTTTTTTACATGATACCTTGCTTTAGCTCCGCATATTTCCTACCTCTAATCATTCCCTTCAAACAGCGCATGGTTTTTTTCCCTCTACCCCTCCATTCTAATAATCTCCCTTTTATCATTTGTCTTCAAAAGATTATTAAAAGATTCTCATGAGGGTTTCTACGATTTTCCGAGTGCTTAAATCCAGCTACTATCATTACTTCCCACTTTTGATGTCCTGCTACTGTGTTCATATTTCAAGCCTCTTCCATTTTAATGTAATTTTGTATGGAAACTTCAAAATAACTCCCGAGTAGTGATATCCGGGTATTTAGGCAAAACATTGTGGTATTTTGTTCGCAATGAAAAATCTATATTTGGGCAAATCTGAATGATAACTATGGAAAATCTCATTATGGGTACCAGTTGGCATTTTGGAATTTCCGTCACGTTTGTAAACCCATTGTTAATTGTAAAGCCGTTAATTATAAATCCCGGAAGCAAAAACTAGTGTTCCCTATGCTGGAAAATATTTTCATATGCTATAATAAAACCTATCGATTAGGTGACATCATCATTTCTAAACTAACTTTTACATACTATTAGAAAAATTTTTGCATCTTGATGCAAATATTGAATAACCTGTTTTTGTAAGTGATTCATAAATACTCCACAAAAACGATTCATCATCATCGGTCAACAATCAAAGGATTGGTTTGATGATTCCACTCCCTTCACTCGATTATTCTATTGGCCCCCCATTTTTGACGTAATCTCTTTCACATCCTTCACGACCTGTTCCATATTTCATACGAGGCCTTCCTCAATTGAGATTTATGGAAAAACCAAAAACGATGACTACCGTTTTTTATGGTAGTGAGATAAGATTTCCTTGATTCTAAAACCGCCTAAATTATTTTCTGCGGATTCTGTGATAAGCATTTCTACTATGTTTAAAAAATAAATAATGTCTCAGTTCCAGACGTGATTTTTGCAGAATTTCTCCACTTTCCCCAAAGATTTGCGAATCAAGCTTTTTAGCAGAGTCAAGAGAGGTTCACCCTTGTAAATGACGTTTGTCCTCAACAGTGCACTAAAACGTGACATTCAAAACCTAGGTTGGTTGCAAATATTACGTAGGAAGTCAACACATATAGTAGGCAGAAATATATTATAGTTAGCACGTTGAGAGTTGGAGAGTGCAACTCTATTGTGGTTTTAGTAACCATGTTTATAAATGCATGCATGGAAATCTCCGAGCATGATTTGTAAATTCATTTTATCTGGAACAAGTAACACTAAATATAGATTAATTTGTCGTGCGGAAACGGTAGTCGATTATTATCATTGTTCTTAACTTATAGCAATCAACCTGTATGTTGAAGCAAAATAAGCCTGATTACAAGAGTAATAACTTTATTAAAATCCCATAAATAATGCTTCCCTGGAGTTATAGGTATACTTGATCTGTGTTATCAAGCCACAACCTGCATTTACGGGCTCCTAAGACCGGAAAAGGTGTAATGCTGAGAAATAAATAAGGGTGGAGAGAAACCGTCGTCGTAATTAGCCTGGTCTTAACTAAAGGCGTCAAGGGGACCGCGACTTAACGTTCCAACCGAGAAATGGAGTACTGTACTCGAATTCTCTACTCATGACGCTTAAGTAGCGGCCGGTTTACCAATGAAAAATATTTTCCCCTGCCGGGATTCAAACTGGATCACTCCCGGAGGCCATTACTCTAACCAACCAACTAATCCGACCCGGATATTTATTACAATAAGTAATGATTTAAAAGATTGTCTCCAGATCATTCAACACGATAAAAACCTTTTCAAGTAAATCATTGAAAAATGTGCCACCGAAACCTTAACAATACATTCCCAAGGAGCGTTATAAAGCGTATCAATAATTGCTGAATGTTGTTCCACATGATCCTCGATAAAAATTCATATTTTTAATGAAGAAATCTTTCTTCAGCGAAGCTATCTTGTGCTATCTAGCGAGAAGGCATTAGCACTCAAGCCGACAGCCATGTGGTTTCATTTCAGTTTCACTTCAGTTTCATTTGATTTCTTCTGACATCCTTCTTTTTATTTTTCTTTGCTTGAATTGTCCTGAAGTGCCTTGACCATTGGTGAATGGTCCCTAAGTTCCCTGGGTAAAATGTGGAAAGTCCAATCCAGAAGATAACCTGGCTATTTAACACATTAAAAGTATATGTTTAAATCGTCAATTATCAAATTGACAATCAATGTCACTTAAGCTCTGCAGAGATGATAACTGATAGGTTTGGTTGTCGCTATAGATACGTTGAAAATATCTCTGTGAGTGTAGCGTTAAAAGCATGACTGCTACGAACTGGCCCATTTTGATAGTCATTTCTTTATTCCGTAAATCATAGTGGTTTGAATACAAATTTTTATTTTCTTTTGTAGTTTTTCTTCTAATACTGCAGGAATTAAAGCATTCAAAAATTCAGGTCCATTGTATTGTTCTGTTGGTAGGATGGGACGTTAAACGTTGGGAGTCCCTAGGAGTCTTTCTCCAAGAGAAGGATAATAAGGATGCCGGGATTCTTTCTTAGCTCCCTTGAAAGTTCCTCCTAGTAAGACCCATCACCCACCTTACGGGCGCAAATGATCTTAGTTCTCCTCAGTCCCCTCCCCTAACAACAGCAACAGCCTGAAATGATCTCTTTCTGGAATGGTTTCCCCTCCGTCATAACACCTTAATCTGGAGGGTAAATTTTGGCCTTTTCTCGAAGGGCCTCAGGAACCCTCCTCCTTCAACGGTCTCATTCAAGCGGTGCTCAGTTTAATGCCACCCTTCCCGTTGAAATTGGGGGGCATTTTCTCAATTTGTGCAGCTTCTCTAATGAATCGCCTGAGGTAAAAGTTTCCTCGGGACGAAACCCCGCGTCTTTTCTGTTGGAAAAGTGTGGCCTTCCCCTTAGTCGGTGTGTTTTGTGACGGCCCACCTCTTGATGTTTCCTTGCAAAACTGTTCTTTGGTGTTCTTTTCGGAGGAAAGTGCCCATTTCACCCGGAGCAGACCCTCCCGTAAGAAAAGAGAATACCATGCACTCCCGCTTTGTTGTGAAGGTGCAGAGGGTCTTTCCTGAAGGGCAAAAGGTCCTTTATCTTCGACAGGGAGCACATTATCTAATCCCACTTTCCGAAAGCAAGGGTTTTGCGTAACGTAATTGCCTCTGCATAGGTGGGTTATATTCTTTGGTTATTTCAATATTTTAAGATAAAAAAATATATGACACACACACTCAATTGAAGACAGATCAGAGGAGCACGTATAGAAGTTCTCAGCGAGCGAGGATAAATTACAAAAACAAACAGGCACAAAATAAATAAAGGACCCTCACAATTGCTTGGAACTGTTTCGGCACGTAGGATGCGCCTTCCTTGGCCAAGATATAACTTTTGTTATCTCTTGTAATAAATAATATTATTACAACTCAATATCTGAATTGAGATATTTATCACTTATCTATAGAGGAATACTCTTTTGTTATTCACGAAAAGGATAGTGTTCATTAGTAATGTTGCATAATTTAGTAGGGCTATCTTGGAGAATGTTATGGAACGTTATAGTGGGGAGGGGATGTTGAACGAAACTTAGTTTCAAGTGGCGCCCACGTTTGAGTTAGTGTTTTGGTTGGTATATTTTTGTTCTCAAGAGGTGTGGCGATCCCAGCTGGCTCGTGCAGTCCGGGATAGAGTGGAGAGAGAGAGAGAGAGAGTTCATGCTCGACCTCAGGGCAGTGAAGGTGGTCCATGACGACTGGGTAGCTAACGCTTATTCTTGTTCAATGCACGTGTGTGCATTTAACAAGAATAAGCGTTTATTATGCCTGTGTGAGTAAAGTTGCTTAAAGTGGTCAAGTTGCAGTCTCTTTTCGTTGCTCCGGCACGTATATCCAAAACTTCAGTGTAAGACTGCTGTCAACAAGGGGAAGTGGAAACAAAGCATGCGCAAATGTATGGATGGTTACCAAGGATCGCGTTTCTCTTATAAAGTAATATTTCTTATTTATTCATGCACCATTGCATGCACTTGGTGCACTTTCGGTGATTTTCAACACCTTCCCCACCCCATGAGGAGATTTGCAGCGAACTGTGTAGATGTAGATAGCTATATGATTTCTTCGATCAGCCGGGTCTTATCCGAAGGGGAAAACGGCTCTCTCCCTGCATGACTGGTGATCGCAAACTTGGGTCTAAGTAGTGCCTGATTCGCCCACGCGTCCTGGGCCTGCAGTTATCTTCCATCGCCGCACCATCACCACCACCGCCCTCAGCCCGACCCTGCTAACGGCAAACGGCACGAGCGAACCCCCGCACGCGGGGACGCAACAAGTGTTAAGGATCCCCTCTGCACCCTTCCCCCACCCTTCTTCCTCCCCCACCCCCCAGACCTCCCTCCTCCCACTCCAAATCCACCCACACCTCCCTCCTCCCACCTGCACACGCGACGAGCTCTGAGTGGAATTCGAAGCTCTTGGTTGTCACCAGGGAGTATTGCATACGTCTACACTGGGGTTTTTGTGTGACTGCTCAAAAAGACGTAAAATATAAGGTTATCCAAGGCATGCTTTATTCAAAATATATCGCTTGGGCATGGTATTTTATTTACATTTTATGATTTTTCCATCGATCTCTATTCTCTAGTATGAATAATATAAAACCTACGTCAGAATACAGTCGAATACTGATATACGAGAGTTCATGGGACTCGGAATTTTTTCTTACTTTGCCAGTTTCTCACTTATAGATGTTCAAGAGTGGCTTTCTCCCTCACATATGCATAATTATGCACGTGAAATAATTAGGAATGCTTGGAGGATAAACAAAAGATAACGTATCATATAACTATCAAAAAACCGTGTTGAGTTTAAATTTTACACCTAAAACATTGTTTATTGTGTTTTTCTAGTTTGGAATTATATGGGCATATGGGTCTTTTCCGATCCCTATCTTTTACGCGATTTCCTGCCATTGTTCCGCAAACTTCCTAGCTCCAATTGTTATATCCAAACTTGTTCTTCTTCTCACTCTACACCGTTTACCCAACATCTTTTCTTCCACAAGGTCCTTCAAAATACAGCCACTTCTTATCATCTACTCCATCCACTCTCTTTGCCTTACGAATTCAATTACTAACGTAAGGGAATGGATCACGGAGGGTGAAGAGTGTTCTCCTGAGCTCCATTTGGTCTCAGGTTTGACGGCAGGTGATGTATCTGAGCAGCTACAAGCTTTGCTTGCTTCATTTTCTCGGCCCGTCTCTGGTTATTAATTGAGGGTGACTAGAATGAGAGAATCAGAGGCGGGGTCCATCTGTTTGGTTGGTTTGGTTATTCAGGGGAGGCGACCGACAGCTGAGGTCATTTGCGCCATTTGTATAGGTGGGTAATTGGGTAACGACAGGATTTTTCAGGAAACGGAGGAAGGGTGGAGAGAAACCCGGCGTCGGCATCAGTCTACTCTTAACGAAAGGCGCCAAGGGGACTACGACAGTCGGAGTACTGAACTTGGAATGCCCTCCACTAGGCACTCAAGTGGGGACCGGTTCTCCACTGAAAAATCCGCCTCTGCCGGGAATCGAACCCGGGCCCTCGGGATGGGTGGCTAGCACTCAAGCCACCAAACCAACCCGATCACCAAGCAGGCAGGGTCTATCTATTTTCGGAGTGCGACTATCACGCGACCGTATCTGTTTTCGTCCTTGCAATAATATCCTTCTTATTGATGACTGTAGTTTTAGTTTTAAATATGTTTTATGTGACAAGAGCACATAAGTATGATGATTTAATTCACAAATGTTTGTATTTTGTCTTTTCAGGTATGTCCATTCATGCGTTCGCCTTTTTTCGTGGAAATGTCAGAAACTAGCAGATGCTCCGTTGTAGTTACCAACGACGGAATCTCCTAGCAGAAAAGATCACTTTCACATCAAAGAATTGGTGAGTAATTGGTTTAGGTAGGCATATTTTTAGTGTGCTCAGCTAAGGTGGAAACAAAAGCTCATGGAGACCGTTACCCTAATCTCAAGGAAAGATGCCCTGGGTTCTATGGTGTGCACGGGCACAAAGGTGCCAAGGGGTCTTACATTGAACCTCCCAACCGACAGACAGAGTGCTGAACTTGAAGTATTCTCCAGACCGTACTTAAGTAGGGACCGGTATAGCATAAAAAGCTCTTCCAACAGTCCGAATTCGAACCCGGAACTTCGGTATCGGAGGACAATATTCTAGCGTCACCAGTGCCATCTCCATAGATTATAATCATTGTTTAGTAGTTTCCATGTGCTGTCTTTATCTTTCTCGAAGAACCCTTCTGTCTGAAAGTGTATCCGTATTTCTGCCTACGTGTAAATTTTGCACATTCGAGGCAGTCATCAGTTTTCGGAACTTAAAAACGATATCGAGGCTTCAACGAAGGATGTAACGTGACAGGAATCGTAGAGGGATTCGAAAAATCAGTGATAAAACTTTATGCTATTGATAGAATTGGAATAAATAATGTTTTGGGCAAGTAAATGATCTCATTTTAATCTCTTTATCTAATATCTATCAAATCGGCAAGGTTGTCATAGCAAAACTAACTTACTGCTCCTAGCTTAAAAACTATTTTTGTCTAATCAAAAGTACAACGCAAGTTCACACGTTCAGTCTTATCTTTCTCGAACTGGAAATTCAACATTGTCGGCAAAAACAAGAATTCACGGGTATTTGCCTTCCATTATATTCGAATTTCTCTTGCAAAAGAGAGTCTATGAATTCAGATCCAAGAATAGTAATGGACGAAAAGCTGATTGAATATAATAGTATAAGATGTAGCCCTTTAAAATACATAATCAAAAAAGGTGATAATATTTGCCAGGAGAGGAGTGATCAAAGATATTAACTAAAACTAAATATGGCAGTGTTGTTTGGGTATTCTAATTTTCAAATACTGCTATTTTTATTATATTTTATATTTTTCCATTTGTGGGAATCATGTAACATATATTTTTATAGCTTTTATAACGTTTGTTCTTTTTTTCATATATTTTTTTCAACAATGTTAGCTACGCAATCTAGACTTATACTACACATAATTTACCATCAAATAAGTTCATGTGTTTATGAAGCGGAGGAAATATTCTTCTTTGAACTTTTATATCTCCATCAGAGCCAATATGTGATAGTCGAGACTTGTTCAGTGAAGGCTGTCTCGTTTCACCTTGCTCCTAAATCATGATCCAACCTCCCTTAAGACAATAGCCATATGCTCACTACTTGCACAACTCTTTCCTTTCCTTACTCCATTTTACGCGCGCGATAAGACTTCGACATCTCTGGCAGTTTTCTATCATACTCCACCAACCTGATTTAGGAGATAAATAAGTTGTTATTAGTAAAATGCTAGTATTACTCGCCCAAATATTAGTTCGTAACGATAAGTTGGTCAATTAGCAATGCAATTTTTCGGAACAGAGTTCTCTAAGCATTTTATTCATTTCATACAGTCTGAGCATAAATATGAGTCTGTGATCTCTTCTCTCATTAAATTCATAGTCAGAAGCATTTATTGATTATAGAGAACGCAATAAAAAGTACTTTGTATTTGATTCATTTCATTTGATTCATCACCATTTTGATTCATAACACAATTTTTCCATTCCACAGCAATTTTGGAATAGTGCAAATTGATCTTCAAAATAGTTTTAAGTATCTCCAATTGGTGAAGCCAGAAAGAGTCCCTTGTAAAAATTATTATATTTGAGGATTGCGTTGGCCAATCTTTGAGATATGTGTTAAGCGAAAATCAATCCTAAAAAATTAACGATTTGCTGACATATTTGAAATTTGACGATATGCCGTCCTGGAAAATATATGTTTTTGAATATTCATGCATGAACTGTAGGGAGAGCCACAACTTACTCTGAATGCCATAATAGGCTGGTTTCGTTCCACGATTAATTTCATGGCCAAGCCTCTTTCCTTGAGCTGATGCCCAGTTAAACGTAGTAAAGGTTAGCTGCAATTGTAAATGAAAGGTGGTCAACTATAATTTCACTTGCTTCCTTGTTATTGTCATTATTCTACCGATTAACCTTGAGTTAAATGGGAGTGAAAACTTCCTAAATGTCATCGGTAGTCAAGTTCCTTGTTGAGCATACTTCTGTCAACCCGAAGCTTAAAGCCCGACTTGAGCGTTGATGGTGGATGTTGTTCTGCTCTTAGGATTGATCTTAATATTGAGATAGGTTAAGCTATGCGATGTTACATTAAAAGTTGTAGCACCTTAATAACGATTAATATCACTACTAACATCATCCAATGTTTTATTGCGGCAGGATATGCCAGTATGTCACAATACGTTCACCCTCATATCTACATACAGAATAACACATCATTGTATTCAATCTATCTAGTCCCCCTCTCTCTCTACTCCTCACCCCTAATTACCCTTTCCATACCCTCACTGTTTTCTCCCGATTCCTTCAACCAACTATTTCTCTGCCCCCATAGTATGCAGCACTTCCTCGTCCATTTTACCTCTCCATCCACCTTCGCCATCCTTCTCTACGCCCTCATAGAAAGAGAAGATCTGTACCATCAGGTCACTGAAAAAGATTGTGAGGAATTACGTGAGGACGTTTCAAATGGGTCCAAAAAATCACCGACTGCGGAAGTTTCACCAAAACTCCGCATAACTCTAACGTAAATCTAGATGAATGGATTTTTTAAGCTGGCTCCTTGAGCACTTGTGCGGCTGTACAAAAGCCATTACTGAAGTAAAAACTATGGATGGCACAAACAAATAATTTAACCCATGAAATGAATGTATTAAAATTAACGGTACTGAGCTACAATTTGTGGAATTGTTTCGCAACGCTGCAGCAATAAAATCAGTCACTTTGTAAATTTCACTAGAAATATTTTGTTGCACAACCCATTTTTCGACGCTTACGCGGCATCAAGTATCTTAAATTATCAGTCATTTGTTTATGCAGTATTTTTTTTCTTTCGGCATTTTAATGAATTACTTTTGCATGAAATAATCATAGAGCTAAAATAAAAAATAACTTTGTTAGCAACAATTTCTAAATCTTCCCCTTCTAGTCTCTTCTTTCTGTAGACTTCATATGTCGAACTAGGCTATAGCTCTTGTTTTAAGATTTCTAACGATATGAGTAAGTGCAGAAACCAGGGCCATACACTGCAACATTTTAAAAAGAGCAGAGTTATAGTATAATTTGCCTGATATTATGGAGTTATGGGTTCGTGTCTGTGTGAAGGTGGATTTTTTCTCTGTGGTAATTCTGCTATAGTGTTTTTCAGTGTGTGACTCCGCTAAGGTATTCACGGCCTCACATTCTTTCTAGTAGAATTTACGAAGTGGCTTAGTTTCTTTTTACGACACGTGTCTGAGTACGGGGAAAATGCTAGGTGCGCTTGTTCCGAGATCATTCGACTAGCCGATGGGGGAGCACGGAGATCGCCGGAGTATCTGCTCCAGCAAGAGCCCTGGGGGACCCTCACCAGTCCGGGAGAGGGGTTGAGCCCGACGGCGTAGATTAAGAGACGCAAGGGAGAGGTAATGAGGACGGTATTCCAAATGGCCGGCGCGGAGGATTAAAGTGTAACGATGGCGCCCAGCGAGGGACAACACATGTCACGCGTCGCAAAGGGAGATAAATCATGAATGAGGAAGGAGCCGAGGCGGAGGACCCTGGATCGATGTGCAGCCGATGCTTCCGACTCGACCCTTCCTCTCTCACATGTTTCCGGCCGGCTGGAGGCCGCCGGGAGCATAGTGGCACGAATGGCAGAAGGACAGGAGGTCAAAGGTGGTCGGGGGGTAGGACGCACGTGTGCGGTAATAAGGCCTTGCTGCCGCGGACGCCGCCGCTGTTATACCCTCGTCTCCCCTTATCGCAACTCCCCACTGTCATCCCAGCCTCCGCGCCATCCCTTCAACCCACCCTACCCGGATTAATGGTCGTAGGGGGAGAGAGAGGGAGATGTTGTGCCACCGCTGTCGTTCCAAAAGAAGTGCGGATCTTCGTCGATCCACTGCCGCTGGAACCTTCCCCTCCTTTGCTAATCTCTCCGGGAACCGGGCCGTGTGATAGAACGACAATGATCGGTGACTTTTTCCCTTTTCGCGAGAGGCTAATTTCGTGACGCACAGGCAAGTCCGTCGTCTATCCGCGGCACAAAAAATACGGCCTATCCGATTAGTACCGGGTAACTTTGTAGTCCTTTCACGATGAATCAAGTGTAGTAGGTGCAGTAGAATCACACGTGGTACAGGAACGCATTTTGCTCTTGTTATTAGGAGAGGCTAACGACAGCTATGAATTTTTGCACTATTGAAATTAGAAACTTGGGAAGAAGTAGTAACGTAGAGTGAAGAGTAAAAAAAAATTAACAGTTTCCGGGGATATTTTGGAACCTTTGTGATAATAATGAGTGAAACAAGTTGTCTTATGTGTCCACCATTTATTGGGTTTATGATACGCAACGCGTTTTGGCACTCTAAGCCATTTTCGAAAGTATTTAACCCACCATTTAGGAATTAGCGTGCTTTTAAAGAAATGCGTAAAGGCTCATTGGTGAACGTACTATATGACGGACGGAATACTGAACTTAGAGTCCTCGTAACATGGTACAGTGCAAAAATATCTGCTTATACCGAGATTCGAGCCATTCCCTCTTAAGATAGAAAACCAGTATTATAGTAAACTCTCTAAGCATGGCACTTTTTTGTAAAGATAAATAACGTAGAGTAAATTTATGCTTGAAACCTTTTAATCAGTGAGACCGCTCGGACCTAAGTGTGGAATTAGATTCAAGAGAACGATCAAAGAACACACACTTAGATCTTAGCCATAAGGCCGAGAAGCGATATTTAAGTTGACTCTAATGCAATTGCAACCTTGATCCATCATGATATGATATTTTATATGATTTTTTTTCTTAGCCATAAGGCCGAGAAGCGATATTTAAGTTGACTCTAATGCAATTGTAACCTTGATCCATCATGATATGATATTTAATATAATTTTTTTTCTTAGCCATAAGGCCGAGAAGTGATATTTAAGTTGACTCTAATGCAATTGCAACCTTTATCAATCATGATATGATATTTAATATGATTTTTTTTAAAGTTTCCTCGTTTGGACTCCTCTAGAAATAGAATGCTCAGAAACAGAAGCAAAACAAGTGCCCTCTCATGTTTATCCATTCCGTCCAAAGGAATGATAATGAGTACTTAAAATTCTGAAGGCGTATCCCGAATCGTAGTTAGGGATGCGAGTCCAAGGCTTCGCTTAATTGGACATCCGAAGACCGCGAGGTGGGCGCGTCCAGTGCCTCCTATCGCGTGAGTAATGCGTCTGTGCATGCCGCAACCCCTCCGAGATTTGTATTCTTCGGGCGTCGTGCAAAGGAGAGTGGCCGAGATAATGGCCGTGGAGGCCTTTTTCTGGACTGTAGGCAAGCCAACTCTTCTCTCCTGCTCCGGTGGGGCTCCGGCTGGATATCAAGAAGCTCTTCGTTGAGTTATGGCACAACTTTTATTCAAACTGTGGAGAAATTAAATTAGTTTACATTAATTATTGTCATGAAATTCAAAAATGTTTGTTTAGTTACAACATTTCAACACAATTTATGTTCATTAGAATTGATTCCAGTGAGATTTGTTGCATAGTCTCATTAAAATGTGGCAATGAATAGTTATATCTTTTATTTAGGTAACGTTAATAATAGTTTAGTAAGTAATAATGAATGGAGGCCCAGAAAATGGGGCTGGGATTCCTTCAATGTATCTGGCCTGCCCATTTGATGCTGGGAAATTCTGTGGCTCGTGCTCAATTACGCATAAAATCATGGAAGTTACTCTATAACTAAAATCGTTCATAGTATCTCACCATTTATATTGGTTTCAAGCCTCGTGACCAGTTACAGAAGAACCCTTTTACAATTCAGCTCTCACTTCAACTTTCACTTTCGGCTTTTCTCGAATAGCCCTCATTGACAGTACTTACTCTTGACCTCAAATGCATACTAACTGGTCGCATTCTTTGCTGCTTTTGTAAACATTTGTAGCGCTAACATTATTATAATTACCAGCATGAAAGATAAATATTACTTTCTAACTTTAGATGTTTCATTACCAACTTGTAAAAATATTCTTCCTCTTTAAATTACTCCTTCATGGCGAATATTTCAAAACTTTTTATCAAACATTTTCAAGAACTTAGTGTATCACAGACACCCAGAATTAATATAATTCTAATTATCTCTTTTTAATGTTAACATTTCTTTGGTTTTTTTAGCAATTTTTTAATTCTGATGACAAAGATGGTTTAGGATTTTAATTCATCAGCAAAATCGAACAAAACGGTCTTTGAAAGTAGTTAAACATGTTAATGGATAGAAAGTAAATCTTAGAGTTAGTAAAGTAGTGTACAAAGAAGAATTAGTGCAACTACAGTTGTCAGGGCTGAAGTTGACCCTGTCTTCTACAAATTTTGGATGAGATCTTTAATTAGCTGATTAATTTTTGTGATTAAGGGCAAAAACATTTCTTTACTGGCCTGGAAGTCCTGTTGAACGTTTACTTCTGAACTCGAATGGGTGGTAGTCAATATGGGCACAGTATTTTGAATTGTTGAACACCCGAAGGAGATTTGGAGGAATACATTCATTTAGCAAAGCCATTTCAGGCCATTGAATACCCGAGAGATGCTGATAAATTCTCCAGAGAGAGTGAAGGAAGGGAATACTTGAATCATGAAGGTAACTCTGTTCCACAGTGAATGGTTATAATTTGGAATCAATGGCACGACTGAGGAATATATTCACTCCTTGAAGGCTAGAGGGAGTTTCCGTTGCTCGCAGGTGTCTCTTTCCCGGCTCTTATATATGAGGGCATTTCATTCCCATTCAAATGCTAGCCGAAGGGAGTGTTCCATCCCCAGGGTGAGCTGTGACCCTACATAAATTACCGACAAAGCCTTGTATTCGGGGCACGGAAAGCCAAGTCTCACCTCGTGTTCTTTGTAATGGAAAGGTCGGGGTCGGTGGTTTGTCGAAAAATGTCCGAAATCAGAAAGCTTAGGGAAAAAGATAGAGGAATTGCCTAAGGTCCACAAATTCTCCCAGAATCACACAGCTCGAAGCACTATGCTTTTTGAGGAAGGGAAGAGTTGGTTTTAAGGATTGCGAAACGAAAGGTTGCGGTTGTGTTGTCCAAGAGATACATATCAAGGATTGAGTGATTACTTATTTTTTATATTCCAAATTCAATGGTATCGGGATTTACGTTCAAGTTACTAATTCCATTTAACTCATATGATTGAGAGAGAAAAATATTTATTAATAGAATTTATTTTGATCTGCAACTTCAGAAATATATAGCCATAATATGTTTGTGCATGCATTGCTTCGATTTCTGTGAGTCATGAAATAAATAATCGCCGTTAGTTCATAGTTTGCTGCATTTGTGATGCATGTGAACCCTTTATTTATTTAACTTCTTGGATGATGCTTCTGAGCGTAAGGTTACAACTTTACTGTGATGGAGTACGGTTGGCAGTTATTCAGCATCTTGCTCCATAAACTCTTCAAAAAATACAAAAGGTTTGACCCATAGGTGATCTGAGTGGCTGAATTACATGGCAAGGCATTGAGAGAACCAGAATCAAGTCGCTGTATGAGCAGATGGCTTTTCCATCGTAGGGGTATAAATTCGAAACATTAACTTCACTATAGTTATAAGTCTTCGTATTTGAACCAGAGAAGCAGGTTAACAGTGCTGTTGGTATTTTTCGCCACATTAGTACGTACATGAAGAGATATGAATCCTTTTAACAAAATTTCTGTGACAGAGCTTCTTTTAACAAACTTTCTTTGGCATTGCTTCTTTCAACCGTGTGATTTCCTTATGGCCACAACTATCTGAATACTAGTCGTATGTAAAGTACACTCAAATCTATGTTTCCGTTTTAGGCTACACAAAATATCTTTGGTATTACTGCTTTGCTCATTTTCTCACGTCGCCTTCCTCATACACTTGTTGCTGCTAGACTGGTGAAATTAGATTATTACACAATGACCAGTTGATTATTACCAGTGTATCAAACAATTACCCACAGTGCATCAATAGGTCAATGTGTCATGCAGCGCTCGAAAATTACTAGTCATTGAAATGCATTTGGTTTTGACTTTAAAAACGCCACCGTATAAAGGAGACCCCCTCTTTACGATGCTCCGCATTTCGTCATTTTGCTAATACTTATGTCATGCGAAATAAGATACCAGTGATCCGCTATCCGTCATCTCGAGATACAGTTTTGACCAACTGATATTTTAAAATTGTGGAGTTTAATGTGAAAATGTGTAATTTTTTTAAATACTGTGAATATAAAATCAAATTAATTCTTTGACATGATGTGTTTCATTTATTGGTTTACTGTGGAATAAAGTTTCTCATGCATGCATAAATGGACTACAAGAGAAATTGCCTATTAGCATTATGAAAGTATATTTATAAACTGCATTTATAAAGTGTTCAAGGATAATAGCGATTCGCTTTCCGTCTTGGTTATATGTAATTTAATATGGCATAAAAACAGCTACTATCTGAGATTCTTTAGTTAACGTGGGTTTCTTGATGTGTTTAACGGATGATTTTTGGATATACATATGTCATGTTCATAGCTGGTGTCTGCTGATGTCAAGCTTCCGTAGGCTCTAACTTTTTTTTGGTAGCATTACACGAAATGAAATAAATATAGCTGATATTGGAATTGATTATTCAAAGAATATTTCCGTGTTCCAGTCATAATAGAAACTACCAATCCCTATTAGTCAGCTACCAACTATAGGTCAGCTAATAGAAAATTATACAGAAAATATAAAGGTTTATTTTCCTAGGACCATTTGCTCCTATGGGGCAAGATTTTACATATTAGCAGATCTTAGTTCAGATAAGAAATGCAATATTAAAAATAATCTAAAACATGCAAATATTGGTCTCAATTCTTCAGAGAAAACATTTTTTTACAAATGAAGGGATGCAAATAGTATGTGTTATCTAGCACATTATATCATTGACAAAACATAAAAGCAATGAGTCGCCATATGATTAAAACTAGTAAACAAAATACAAGGTATGCAAACGTCTCAATTTTCCAAAGGTATAAGATGTGATGGAATATAAAGGGAATTGAAATTTGTGTGTTACCTAGCACATTATATAATTGTAGGTAAAAATATGGAAGAAATTAGCATTATACCTCATTTTCTTGAACTACAAAGAGTTTAAATAAATGACATACGGATTTTAATGCTATGACAATAAATGTTGCAATACATAGCAATAACCTGTAAAATACCCATTTAACAGAACATATGATTAATTATATCAAAACTTGGAAACGAGTTATGCATATTTAATATTACAAATTAATTTCAAATTTTTATTTCTTTTATTATTTTTAGCCAATATTGCAGTCGAATGCAATAATTATCTCTTCCATATTTTTTCCTTACAAATAATGCAACAGTAGATTTTTGAACACAATGATTGTGGAGCTAATTTTATATTATTTGGTAATTTATTCCAAAAATTTCTTATTTTTACCTGAAATGATCTCTGAAAATGTATCGTGTGGTGAGACGATATGCATAAATTTTGTGTGATTGGGTGTTTCCCTACTTTCATATATTTATTTTGAGTTATTAATATGGATAACATGTATTTATATTAGTCATACGGCCAACATTTAATGATCTCTCGGGGGACCCCGTAACTTTGGCATTAAAAATACCCACAGCACGACCAGAGGTATAGACATCCTATAGATTAAAATCTTTTGGGTCCCATAAAACCTATTCATTCCTCTGAATAAGGCCCCTAATTATGTTGCAGGGGCATGAGTGTATGTTGCAGCGGCAGATGCAATCAGATCGGTTCAGTCTCGTGAAGCTTCCACCTCCGCAACCGAGATATCAGTGATCAGAGAATAGGTTCAAGTAGGACTCATTCAGATCTGGAAAAAAAACACTATATTGGGATATCAAGTCCTTGATTGAATGCTTCACAATCCATGGGCAGAAACCAACTTAGCCAGTTCGAAAAACAGTAGCAAAATAGCCATCTTAGCCACATAAAGGCTGTGGACACAACGGGTGTAATTTATGCATGAAAGTAAAGAAAATTACGTATCAAATCGTACGTATAGTCTCGCTATGAACAATATTTCCAAGGACACCATATTTAGTGCTAAACGGTGTGTGAAATAAACCCTTTGGATCCCCTCTGGGTATTAGGTGCTGTGAAAGCGACTACCTTTATTAGGTGCTGTGATCGGCTCTTAAACGCATCTTTCATAACTGGCTCAGTGGGTCCTAAGCTCTGACCTAATTGGCCCTTACTTAAAGAGGGCCCTTAAGGTATGCATGTCCATATTCCCATATTCACACCCCTTACCCTCCCTAAAGAGGCGCAAAGGATAACTGCTCACTTAGGGGCGCGCAAACGGCTTCCCCCTTTCGTAATGGCTCTTTACTTGCTAACTTTTGCTTTCATGTCTAAGAGAATGGGTTACGCAGGGAAAATTGTTTTGTCTTGGGATATTCCGTATGTGCCGGTGGGTATAAAATCACGTTATTTAACGTGTAGTGCTGTTAACATATTTAATTCCAAATAAGTCGGTGGGCATGAGTTCATTGTAGGTATTCCATCATGTAACATGTGTTGATTTCAATTGTCAGCGTTAAGATCCTGATCGAGTGGATAGGAGGTCTAGGTCTAGTTATGCAGTATTAGTCTGAGATATGCTTAGCCTTTTTTTGAATGTTATTAATCAGAAGGCGTTTGGGTAGTTACAGTATGGTTTAATATTCATTAATTTACCAAGAATTATCTTCTCCGAAAGAACCTAAATCGAAGAACCTAACTAAGTAGTAATCTCTAGTTGACTAAGGGTCAATTACCCAAAAGTTTTCAAACCAATGGAATATTGTATTAAAACCATACATTTGATGAGTATGTTGCCTTTTGCGTCCACATATTCCTGAATTCCGTAACGCACATTCTAGGATGGTTCGTACGTTCGCCAGCAATCACCCCATCTAAAATTAAAAGATCATACACCGTACCTATCCCTTCGATTGCTGTTGGAAAGGGACAAAAATACTTTTAATAACTCTTACCGATTTCTTCACAAAATGTCATGCAATATGCAGCAGTTTCAATCAGGTTTAACTTGTAGTATACAAAAAGCTAAGAACTTCAAATCTTAAACAGTAAAAATTACTCTTTATCTAGAGTCAATTTTTGTACTTGTATGTTAAAGGTAAACAGCTATGATTAGGCTGGGGTCAATTTTTTAAGAAACCAAATTTAGGTACCAGTCGTAAGCAGATGTTGTGGTTTAACGAAAAATTTGTGAATCGAGGTTTAATTTTAAAGTCGGAGAAAAGAAATAGGGAAAAAATGGAGTTAAAGGTGGTAGGGAAAAAAGGTGGCAGAAAAGATCATGTTCCTCATATTTTAGGGTCATTTTCCTGGTAGTGTTTTTGGAAAACCTTTGGAATATAAAAATGATAACAAACTTGTTGGATAGTGCATACATTATCGGATTTGACATACAGATTATTCCCAGGTCGTATATATTTGCAAAATAGCTTGTGTAATATATGAGACATAAGATTAATGATACGTTGATATGCCATGGTCGTAAATTAATCACTCGAGAAACTCTTAAGGTATTTTACACGAGGCTTTTCATCCTGTGGTCTGTTGCGTGCCAGTAAAAATGAATATTGTAAAAAAATGAATTGCGTGCATAATTTCCCAGTGAATGTGCATAATAGTCCATATTATAATGTTTTCATTTTTGCAATTTTCATAATTTGGCACTTTCTCAAGTTGTGCATTTTATTACGGTATTAGCCAATCGATGCCAACAACATATACCGTTTGATTCCTTCTGAATGAAGAACAAAACATTTATCATAGCCTTACGACTAAACAAATTAACTCACATAGCTCTTACTTCGTTAAAAATTTATTTTCTAATCTTTTTTAGAAACGCACTTCACTTAAAACGCGATTTTAAGATTCACTTTTATCAGGAATACTATAATATAGTGCACACACCGGCTAAATACTTAAACACGTAATCCTTTCCTTTCTCATTACATGACTTTGAATACATATATGTATGACATGCATCACATTTCATAATTCGCAATGGAAAATTACCACCATGGCACATTTCATGACATTAAGTAGGAATAATGTGCAATATGTTTGTAGATAATTGCACTATGTGAATCGTGTGACCCATTTCATGGCATAAAACATGGCAGGGTTTTGGAATGTTTATGGCCCATGGGTCAAATCTACGCGGAGCATTGATAATTACCCTTGGTAGGGTCACCAAAGCCAGATAGATGGAGGGCAGAGTCCAGATTAAAAGCCCTCCGCGCAGCGTCTTTTTGCTCAGGGACAGTAAATAGCCATTTTCCTCCATTTGGGGTACCATTCAATTGATGGCATCGCGTTAAAAATTCTCTCGGGAAAAAATGGGGAAGGACTCGTACATTATTATTCCGTGATGGATATAATTAAAGTATATATTAATTTTTGTGACAGATAGAGAAAAGCCTAATATGTAGCGTGGCATAGTGTGGCGCTAGAATGTAGAATTTAAGGAAAGAATTTTTTAAAATGGCTCTTGGCTTTTGAAACATGGCTATGACCGAGGAAGGAGAAGGTAAGGGGGTGGAATGGAGGACGAATGAATAAGTGCTGGGAATTGTAGGAAAGGAAAGGATGTTGATAAAAGTAATTGGGAAAATGTAGGGCAAGGTTAGAGTAAATAAATAAGTTGGAAGTTAATGATAAGAAGAAGAATGTTGGATAATTGGTGAAGGAGGAGGAAAAGAACAGTTAGATTCCATGGGATGGTAAGAGGTAGAAGGTACATAAGGAGAATTGAGTATTGGCATCAATTAAAAAAAAGGAATCTTGGGAAGAGTTATGTCCATGTCTAAACTTACCTTAACCGTTAGAGTACTAGCAATAATTATAATAAATAGGCAGAGACCTCGATTGTGTCGTTCACGAACCCTACATTTGGGAAGGTAAAGCTTCACCATCATCATAATGTAAAATCCTTTATCAGTAAAGCAAATGAAGATGCTGAGAAGAAAAAGAAGAGAGTGAAATCCTTGATTAAAAACTTAATGATTTGGTAAAGTTTACATTTATCAAGCATGAAGTGTAGAGAAATCTAGGTTAGGGAGGTTTTCACAGGAAAAATAATAACATTTTGTTTAGATAATTTCGGAAGTGTTGGTTATCTAGGGGGGAAGAAAAATACAGGGTGTTGTCTTAGAAAAGAAAAAAATATTAGTATAGTAGTTTTACTGTGCATTTGAGGCATGGGATTCTGTCAGGAGAGATCAGGGCTGATCAAACGAATATATAATCAATAAAAGATGTGTAAGTAATATAGGCGTTTCATTCTGTAAAAGTTCTCCATTCACGTGTCTCAAGATGAAAAACTAGGCAAAAGTTTGGCACTGCTTTGAAAAAAATCTAGGAAATCATGGTAATAGGCCGACGTTATTAATATACATATATAGATACATTTTAAAACATTTAAATTTTATCTAAATATAAGGATAAGTAGCTAAATTAAAGATATCCAGGAGATACAGCAATGTGTAGAGCGACTCCCTCGTTATGAGATTGGACGGAAATCGCGTCAGTAAAATCATTAGTCGTAACAACTAGTATACCAAATGACCAACCGGAATATGTCTGGTATTGGGACAGGATAATGCACCATCACCATTGTTTTCGATGCTTTTAAGGAAGAAAAGTTAGTAAAGCCATTGAAAGGGTAGCAATTGGGAATGAAGTGAAGCGGTGTCCGGTAATGGAAGTTTTTTTACGGGTGAACCAACGTAAGTATGCCAGTATGTTAATGAAACAGCAATGTCAATGATTAGAGCATTAGAGGTCCAGTTTCGAAAGCTCAGGATGGAGGGATAATTCTACTCTGGAGAAGGCAATGAGATTCTCTTGGCATAGTAATGTGGAAATAGGCGGATTAGTGGGAGGATCCAGGATAGTACTTACCAAATGTTTGCTTGCCTGAGGAGAATTTCGGGTAAAAGTTCGAAGTAATTATTCGGGGCAGACAGTGGACAGTTTTTTTCACTCACGTCTTTTGGAACAGGTGAGTTAATGAGTACATGTAGATTTTTCAGGGGACGGAGGAAGGGAAGGAAGAATCCCGGCGTCAACATTGATATATTCTTAGCGAAAAGTGTCGAGTGGTCCATAGTTTTACTTACCATCCGATGGACGGAGTACTGAACTCAAAATAGGTACCCTCCACTCATTACTCAAATGAAGACTGGTGAACCACCGACAAATCTTTGCCACCGTCTATATTTGAACCCAGGTCCTCTGTGTGGGCCCTCTAGAAATCACATCCATCCGATCACCTCACGGGCAAGTTCGTTTCGTATGAAGGCCATGCCAAGGGAAACGTTTGCAATAAACGGAGTTTTTGAGGTGGTCTATGAGCAAATATTGATCGAAAGAGTGATGTTTGTGCTTTCGAAATTTTGATCTTATTTAAATAAGCAATTTTAAATTATGGGTGGGGGTGGAAGAAATTTATGGTGGAATGCAGAGTGTTGGGGAGGGCAAAAATGTGTTAAAATAGAACAAGAGGAAATCAAATTTATTTGAGTATAAGATTTGATACCCTGATGAAGACAATCTTAGAAGGGCTGGTGAACGGAAAGAATGGCAAAAGAAGGCCTCGTAGGAGATATGTAGAACCAGGGATGAAGCTTGTGAAAGAGGATACATACGTTGATAGGAAGAAATTAGCCGATAGGAGGATCGAGTGGAGGGCTGCAACAGACTAAGGTTTGTTGACTGATGGCGATGAATCAGAAATAGACTGAAAAGCTGGATGGAGGAGGAATTGAGTAGAGTGGACTCTGATTAATAGGTGCTCCTTCGGCTAAGGTCATATCGCATGGTAGTTTCCAAACGACTGATTTAGTAAGTATTAGTAAGTGGAAATTCTGGTATTTTATGCCGTTAGCTATTTATAATCATATTAATTCAATTATGTGTTACTATCTGTTTGCCACTTTTGAAAGAATATTTTACATTAATCTAAAAGTAAATACAATTTTTGTATCATGCATCCGTACTCTTCCACTATTCTTACTGTTCTTATCCCTACCTCTCATTTATTTACTAGGAGGTAACGAATGAAAATTCTAGTATAATTAGTCATTATTACGACAAAAGCGATTCGGTGATTTCTCGCTCCAACTTTTGTGTTTGAAGAGAAACAGACGTGCATATGAGGTATTGTTTCGTGAATCGATTTCCCACAGTTTTTAAAGGATCGTTTTTACTTTCCTTTGAGCTTTGTCGGGTTTGGACGAGAACGCCGTCCCCGCTCATTTATGGTTTTGGATCATTCAAAGCATAAACTGAGACAGTCGTATCTCATAACTAAGCTGGGGACATTTAGGCAATAAAATGAAGAAATAGGCAGCCTAAAAATTTTAAAATAGGCACTTAAAATAGGCGCCTAAATACTTTTTGCATTTCGGACAATTCTGTCGGTCCTGGAATTCCAAAAGGCTAAGCCTGTGATCAGGTATTCCAGGGATCAGACAAACAGAACTTGACATATACCTTGGGTGGTGAAATACCCACTCAGGCAGGACTCGAACCCGTAATCCCAAGACTAGCAGGCGAAGACTTCACCCCTCCACCACCGCGGCCAGCTAGAAACATAATGCGGCTTATTGCCACAAATAAGCATCTAAAATCTAAAGTTTGGGCTGAAATACACGATCAATCTTTGGTAAAACTGATGGAGAGGAAAGAGGACAAAACTCAATATAAATTTGGCTTTTAAATTGAAGAAACATATAACACAAAATATTTACTTATTTCAAGTTATATTACAATATATTTCTCTAAATGTTCTCCTGTAAACTGATGCCGAGAGTCAGTCAGGATTATTTTTAGAATGAAAATGACTTATCAACCTCACGCGAGGTGATAGGGCATTGCTTAAATGATGCAAGCTCTTCCGCTGTCATCTTTGGTCCTGGAGCAACCGAAGTCCCTGATAATTAATTTAATAACAATAATGCGGAATGGTGCCTTCAAAAATACTTTTATTACGCTTGAAATCATCGCATTTACAAAGGAAAACTTGGATCTTATCTCCTCTACTGATCTGTGTAGAGTATGTGCGACGCATGTGATATGCACCATCTTGGGGTAAAAGACTTAATCCCTGCCCAGCCTTAAACATATACGATGCGCTATCCGTATTACTTCTAAAAACGTAGGCGCGGAAATAAATATTCTGGATGGTAGACGATTCTTTCGTAATTTATTCACTCAACTGTCTACCAAAAATGGCAGTAATTTTACCTTCACAATCAATCAGTGACAGAAATTGTGATTTTCGACTCATTAAAACTAACTAAATTCTTGCTGGGTTTATAGGTTTCAAGCCTAGTTTATATATTATGTTAGTTTCCATTTGTCTCTCACGTGCAGGCCCTTTTTTCAGATATGTACCAGCCATAATCATTATTTTTCAATTCGTTTTTAAATAACCATTTTCAATTGGTTAATGATATTTTTCAACGAGGTCACGACCTCCGGAACCAATTTAACCTCCAGGCAACTGCTCATCCATTAATAAATATCTGTCCGTGCTACAAAATGTCAGTGCTACACTTCATACTTTTTATCGGTGTAAATAAGATAATGAAGGTTAAAATATGGTATTGTAGGAATGCATGCGTGTGATGAGGCGTGTGAAAAATGAACACTGTTTTTACATCGACTATACCTCCCAAAGCCCTCAAAAAAACGAAACATTTCTTTTTGTACCTGATTTAGCAACATTTAGACTTTCTAACCTAATTATTTTCTAATGTGTAAACCTAATCCCATGAGGATTATTGATGGTTAAAGTATATTATTGTTGGAATGATAGTCTGTTTATCCCATGCGTGAGGGAGCTGTTTTTACACCGACCATATCTCCCGAACTCCTAAAAACACAAAATAATTATTTTTGTATCTAAAAGAACAACATTTAGAATTTTTAAAACGATGCTTTTATAATTTTTAAACCCTGTTCCCACATGGAATTTTTTAGCTTCGAAAAGCCAATTTTTTCTTAATTTCTCTAATTCAAGTGATCTTTTCTCAGTGAGTAATGCTCACATTCCATGTTAATTAATATCTTCAAACACTAGGCAGGTATGAGTGCTACAGTGAGAAGAACTGGCCAGTTTTCGAAATTATTTCTTGGTGTAATTTTAGGCTAAACTTATGAAAAAAATGAATTTTGGAAGTTGCATTTACAGCAACAAAAAGACACTTATTCTGGCAAAAAAAGTGCATTTAAAACTCCTCTAATAACATGTAGACTTCATATTCTTTCTATTAACACTTTTTACATGTGTATGTCACGTAAAACCGCTCTGCTGCAGCCTGTAGAAAAATAGTGTAAAAAGACGATTTTCAGGCGTTAACGCAATACGTCCCTGCCTATAATTCGGGGGTGAATTTTTTTCTGCTAAAACAAGGAACGGCTTTTGGCTCAGGAAGGTTGACAGTATATATGCTCCAATTTTAGTTGAAATCTGAGGTGGTGAGGCAAGATATTTCTGTAAAATTTGTCGATTTAAAATGGAATGAACCTTTTGCCTCCAGCGATGACATGATCGATGGTAGTTAACCAAAATTGCACCTGATAAACGTAGGATCTGCATCGAAACCGAGATATAACTCTACAGCATTGGATTCGGGAATGCAGCTTGCTTCTTCATCAAGATATTCTGTTGCCAATAGAAAACCTACTCATGAGCCATGAAGGCTTAAATTTCTTATAGACAGAATTGACACGTAGTATAAAAGATGAGCAAAATCGGTTGCAAAAGAGCACATCTAAGTGGATAAAAATGACGTTTAAACTGATGTATCGAAGGCGCATCTTATTCCTGTCACATTCCTCACGTATTTCAATTATTTTATCTGCAGAGTATAATGCAGTATTTAGCCATGTTCCACATGATTATCAATCCTGGCTGTAAAGGCAGAGCAACTTCGGGCAGTATATATTTAAAGTAAAGATTAAAGTTCTTAAAATAAAGCTTCAAAAACAAGTTTTGGTAATTGTAACCATTGCATGTACGGATCACGTAAAATTACCATAGTTATTTTCCTACTCTTTATATAATAATACTTTGGATGATTTTTCTTAATGCATGTTTTATGACATTATGTCAACCTTGATAGATTATAAAATATGAAGAAAGAAACTGAAATTACAGACTAGCTCCGAACTAAAGGCGATATCAGAAGAAATAGGGATAAACAGGTAAAAGAGGCATTTTTAGGCAGTAAAAATTGCCTTAATCTTGCCATAATATTTTTTTTTCAATATATTGCCTTTATTGCATTTTTAAATCAGGACCTTCTAAGCCACAAGGCTTGTCAGTAGGTTCCGCAGTAATTCATACCAGCGGCATGTTACATAGTGGAAAATAATAGTAATGTACATAAAACAAATCAAACACATCTCATTGCAATGATATAAGTAAAAAAAAATAAATTCACAAATGATCACAGAAATATAACATATTCATAAATATAGTGCTTAGTTTTAAAGGATTACAAATTCACAATATCATTAATTAACCACTCCTTGATACTTTTTTTTATTTCTGCCATTCTTTTTAAATTTCTCAATTGCCTAGGCATACAATTAAAAGTATATGGTATAATATATGTAGGCAACCTTTTTCCATATAAATTTTGATAATTATAAGTTATCAGCATATGAGTATTTCTTTTAGACATACTATGTGTATTCATGCAGGGAACTTGGTATTCTTTCTTAAAATAATTTTCCACAATGATTAACCATTTAAATAATTTATCTACAGTTAAAACATTATATTTTGAAACTAATAACTTCATAAAATAGGTTTCCTGAGTAAAAGAAAAAATAGGCATTTTAGGCAATGTCCTCAGCTTACTCATAACTAAGGCATGTTGATCCAGTTTTTATTCCAAATGTCATTTAACTTTCAATCTTGCCTCTCTTATTGCCAGGAAAATGGTTTCTTTGTCCAGCAAATACTCCTCTTGATAAATGGCTTGCAGACGCTTTTTCCGCCACAGAGAACGCTTTCTACGAGAATATTTCGTTGTTTTGATCTTCAAATTTTCCAACCAGCAATGTATAGAGATCTAGAACCGTTTCGTTTGGAAATAGCGAAGCTATAAAAAGTAATTTAACACTTTATGTGAGAACACTAAAAAACTTTTTGCTGCTTCATGATTGACAGTTTTTAAGTCACAAACGTTGGCCTGGCGGCCAAAATCGCCCATAGCCTTGTTAATAAACTGAGAAATTCACAAATATCCCTAATATTATTTGTTGTGTAAAGTTTCTTATACTCGACTTATGACAAAAATCATTAATACTTTCTATACATCATCGAGTGAGAACAAATACCTTTATAGAGCTCTAACTAAATAGCAGTTATCCAGTGAAGTTTATTTTTATTGAAGTAAATGTGTAATCATCTCAGCTCTCCAAATGGTTTAGGTTTTATTCAAACGTATTTTAGGCATTTAGGCATTTTTAGGCATAATATTTCAACGTGGAACGCAACAACTAAGTAATTCAATATCAATTTGCAGCAAATAAGGCTTCAGTCATCATTTAAATTATTGATATTTCTTCTTTAATCAATTATTATTTAAATATTAGGCACAATTATTATTTAAATTATTGTATTTGAATAGGAAAGTGGAACTGAAATTTAATTGTAAAGTTCTCTACTCAAGCTTCGGAATTGATTTTTATTCCGCCTTTTGTCCACGTAGGTGATTGAAAAAACAAAAAAATTTCAATAAAAAAGATAGAGTATTTGTCTATTAGCGTGTCCAATTGTCACTTTCCTTCGTCTGATATTCCGAAACTATATTTTAAATAAATTTTACATTCGGTTCTGTGAAACGTGATGGGTTGAACTAGCACTCTTTCCTTATTCATGAGCTTGTTTTAACAGCAAATGCAATTATTCTCTTTCACGTTATCGAGAATGATTTACTTTCCCCTCTAATTCCACCAATTATTCTAATGCACTCCCAGTTCGCAATTCCCAAACGGAGGCCGCGGTTGGAGCCTCGACGCCCCACGTCGCATTCAAGGAGACATCCACACAGCACTGACTCCCAAACACACGCGTCTCTCCTATCGAAAAGGGTTGATGCAATGATGCAACCCCACAGAAAATTCTTCCATATGACTTTGAATCTTCTTAATGATTGGCATGAATTGATGTTGCCATTCGCTCATATCGTTGATGAGAGAGAGTTCCAACTGATGAATAAACATTCACTGATGAACATCGGCTGAGCTCTTGAAAAGCGACTTTTGTCGCTACCTCGTGGCTAGGTACTGCGAAAATGCTTCAGCGCATATTAAACCTTTTCATGTGGAGCATTACGTAGGGAATGTCAAACGAAACTAGAGAATTCAATGGAACGAAGAGTCTCTCCTGCCTTGGATTCCAGGTTGACGGTGCCAAATAGAATTTTCGTGAAATATACATCGATGATAATTTTATGCCGTGAAAATATTCAATATTTCCGTGGTCCAATAACGAACGGAAAGGCAAACTATCCAGACGAAATTCTGCATCAGAAATCCAATCCATTGAAGTTACGGTCAAGGAAATAATAAAGCGCGGTTCAGGACACAGGAGGGTATTTTCCTATCGCTGATGAGGTCAAATATTTATAAAGTTAATATCAGTCCTTTGCGGTTTATCCTTTATCATTTAATAATATGCAGTTTATCCTTTAATTTTTTTACAAAATTAGAAAAGGCACATTTACATGTGCATATTCTTTTGTAGACATTGTTGTGAAGAGTGAACTAAACAAGGCGGCACATGAAAATGAATTTGAAACGTGCTCTGAATGTGGTTTAGATTGAACTCATTGGACCTAAAACTTAAACATATAAAAATATTCCCCATGCCTATATTGGCAGAAAGAAATATAAATTCAGTTTAGGTGGATTTTCCATTTCATCTCGAGGTTCAACACTGAACATTTCGTATTTAGTGCTCAATGGTATGCCATAATTCATTTGTTCAATGGTTTACCATTATCATGCCATTCTCTCTATTCATTCCTAAGTTTTCTACCAATTTTTTAAGGATTGTTTTCTGGATAGCACCTACCTACAATTTCACACCTACGAATCACTCATAATAGACCCCCACATCCAGTACTTGGTGATTTACAGGGAAACGTACTTTCAGCAAATCATCTCACTATTTGTCAATTTATAATCTAAAACAATCATTCTATTCCTCCCTCTACCACTCTAATTTCACAGGATTCCCTCTGTTACACGCTTAAATATTCTTTAATCCCTCAAAACGTCCTGTATCTATTTTCCCTGCCTAAGTGTATCTAATTTCATTGCCCAACCACGTTTTCTCTCCTACGATATTTGATACTGTATTCATTTTTCTCTTCATTATATCTCCTCTTCAATCCTCTCCATATCCACATCTCCTAGGTCTTCAGTTCCGCTTTTCCATAATGTGTTTAATTTAACTGTCACCTGATGCCGCGCCCCATATTATGATTTTCTCCGACCTTTACTTCATGCCTCAACTAAGTGACTCACGTTTCACCTCCTTCCTCTTAGCGAAAACGTCTTTACCCTTAGTATTTCAGCTACTTATATCCCAGCCAAAACATCTTTTATCTAAGACACTCCTAGGATAAGCTCTCTGTTCCCCCATTACCAGTTTGTGTAAACCAACCTGATATTTACCATTTAATGTATTTTCTCTTTGAGAATCTAATTACTCTTGGCTTCCTGTGATTCATCTTTATTCCATATATTTCATAACATAATCTACTAAATCAATCTACTGTACTAATCATTACATGCAGTTATTTCTACGAGGGGCTAACACCTGAATATCAGCAATTCCAACTAACTTACTCCATTGAGGTCTTCATTTTACTTCAACTCTCCTGGGGTACTTTATTTCTAATCACATTTTGTGCCACATTATAAACCAGGCGTTCAACCATCGAAATGATACTGTAGCGTGGTTTCACGCGTTTTATTGTTATTTCCTTTTAATACAGACGGGATGTTTGGTATTTTTTGATCTCAAAGCTTTTCTCCCAGCTTCTCTAATGTTTTACCAAGAGTTTACCTCACCCGCCTTGAGGGTGGCGAGGAAAAATTCTATTCCTGGGGTCGCGGTTTTGATTACCGCCTGGGTCGGATTTTCACTACTCAGAGCATGAATGTGTGTTGTGTATTTCTTAATGGTTAAAATGGCCGATGTAAAAGCCATATTTGCCATTTTTCTGGTTTATAAAATCAATAAATATTATTTAATCGCTCTCATTATCACCCCTCGTGAAGAGCTCCAGCCCTTTCCCATGCCCCATACTTGCTTGCTCGCGTTTTCTCGAAAGATTGCGTTGCCTCCACTTGAAGGGTTGCTTCAAGCGTAATTTTCCCTCAATCAACTTGGCCGTGGAGGTGCTTGCCCCCGGAAGGTCCGACTGCCCAGTTCGAAAGCCCACTTGACTGGAGGGCTTTCATCGGGGCAGAAATGGACTCGGGCACTCGCTTGGGAGAGATATTCTCCTCCTCCCCCTTCCATTCCCTTGCAAATGAATAGAGCGAGAGAGTTGAGATTTTGCAATGCAATATGCCTGTTCACGTTCACACAATGCCGGATCTCTTCCGGGGTCGCTACCCCAAAACATCCAAATTGGGCGCCTAAAATTAAGTACCTATCCAATTTAATTCTCATTGAACTGATTTCAGGGACGTACATTTTACTTCAAAACAGATGATTTGGTCATGGATTCGTAGACCTACTGCAAATTTGCAGTTGGTAGTTGCTCGGGAGCGATGGCCGACAGCTAAATTAATTTTCTCCATTTCAGAAATGGGTAGGAATTCATTCGACAGGGGTAGGAGTTTTTAAGGGGACGGAGGAAGGGTGGAGAGAAACCCGGCGTCGGCATTGGCTTACTCTTAACGAGAAACTCCAAGTGGTGCACGGTTTAACGTCCCATTCTACGAGCGGAGTGTTGATCTTGATGTTCTCCCTACACAGAGTTCAAGTAGAACAATCTTAACAATCAGTCACTGCAGGGATTCAAACCCGAGCCCTCGGGATAGGAGGTCAGCTCTCTTTCCAACACACCTACCTGATCCCATCGTGCGTGAGGGCCCCGTCCTTATACGAGCGTGGGGTGTGCCTATGTGAAGTACCAACACTTCACTCTCCCAGATAGAGAGAGGGGGAGGGAGTGGGAGGGAGGGTGAAGAGGGAAAAAGAGAGAGGTTCCTTCCTGGATCGGAGCGCTGAGAGTTCACTTCAACTCTCATGGAAGAAGGATTCGGTGCGATCTCTGGATTTGAAAACCAAATCGGGATTCCGACTCACGATGGGCTTTAAAGCGGGAGAGGAGTAACTTGTTTGGATTCAGACGAACTGTTTTGATTGATCGATAGGGCTGGTGTGTTTCCTAGAGTACTGCCATCTCATTCCGAGGACTCGGGTATGAATCCCAGCTCTGCTGGAGAATTTTCATTGGTATATGATTCCCCACTTCAGTGTTGTGCGAAAAAATTTCGAGTCAAGCACTCCGGCCGTCGGATGGGACGTTAAACCGTAGAATTCTTGGGTGTCTTCCGTTCAGTTCTGGATAATTTAAACATTGGGGTTATCTCCATCCTCCCTCCTTTAACTCCTTTGCCCCAAATAACTAACTAACTAAAGACTGAGTAGATGGAACGGATAATATAGGGTGAGAATGTTGTAAAGAACGTTATAGAGGGAAGAATTCCGGTTAAGGTTGGAAGAGGAAGGAGAGGAGCAGGCAGTTTGGTTGGAATGATGAGGGTGGAAGTGTGGGTGGAAGGTGGAAGTATGCGAGACTAAGGAAGATCAATTGGGAAATTTAGGTAGGGAGATTTTGTTGAGAGTATTATGGTGTATCCACCTAACCCGGTAGAACTCAAATAACCATAATCCAGAGGTCGTTTTACGCTATGCTTATCGTTTTGCAATCTAATGTACGAAGATGTGCGAAGGGAAAAGAGCGACGCTTGAAGGAATAAGCTGCATGAAAAACGTCGCTAATGTATGGACGATGTGAGGGCAATAGCCCCTATCCAATTTCCATGCGTTAATATACGCAATTTTCACGATTCGGCGGCGCTTCAAGCTGTGCAATTTATGGCTCCGTGTGAAAGGGCCTTACGAGGGAGGTCACGAAACTGAACCAGCCTGTCACATGCGACTAGATTTTTTCCGCACTTCGCCCTTTGATCACGTGAGTGCTTTTTGGTGTGTGGAATTGTGAATACTCAGCCCTCTTCAACAGTATAAACGCACTTGATTGGTAATGGGATCAATTTTAAGGTGCTCCAACTGCTAAGGTTTTATCTCACCAATTATATTCCAACATAATCCTATGCCTAATCCTAAGACAAACGCCATTCTAATCCGTGACTTTCGCGTATCTGACGGGCGTGTTAACGACCTGACTCTCGTGGCCGACAAGCTCACTCGTTTTGTTAACACATAATAAGAATAGGTACACCTATAAGTGACATGACCGGTGTTACGGATATGGACTTAAAACGCCTGAATAAGCGCTAGTCGTAATTATGGTGTTCATGATATGATCATAAATTTATGGTAAATTTAGTAGTTATTATGTGGTCCATGACTGTCATCCCTCTCATTTGTCGTCTCCTAACTTTATTCCTAACCCCTCCCTCTTTTCATCGATTAGTATCCTCCTTTGAAAGTCAGGAATCAAAAAGGATGAAAACTTAGCATTACCGCTGGCTGAATTACTTGCGGTTAAAACTAATGACGGACTAAAATAATGCTATTTTATTATGTGGCTAAATATTTTTTTTCATTTACCAATGTTTTCAATTCCAAATTAGATCTGCAATTACTATTGTGCCATGCTTATGCATAGGTTAATCACACGGTACCATGATTCACACAATATGTATTTTTTCAGGCATGATTATCAACGCATAGAATAAAATTTGACTTCACGTAGTGATCATATCCAGTCATTTTAAATTTTTAGAGATTGGTGAGGCCTTTCTCAACTGGTGGAGTGGACCCTCTTGAATATCTCCAATATCTGCATGATAACTGTCCTGTCCTGTTAAATCCTGTTAAGTAACGATAGTTAATGTAAATTTTAGTCATTGGTTTTTGACGTTGACCTGTATTTCTACATTCAAAGCGCTTCAACGTAAATTGTTTAAGATATTTTACAGCATTTTAGGTTGTAAATGCAAATATTTTTGTAATATTTGTTCAAAACCAGTGCTACATGGACATTGCGTAATTCTCTGCAATCCACCGCGAGGGTGTGTGGCAAGGGATGAAGATTACCAAATATGCATCATTTACATACAACTAGAGCAAGAGAAACCAAGAACTACATATCAATAGGTTGAAATTAAAAGCTGCATTTCATGTGAAGATAATTTTCTCCATTTGGAGAGTTTATTAGACCTAATAGAAAAACCAGAAATGAAGTCAAATGAACTGCTAGCTTAAAGAAAATATTTGCAATTGCAGCTTTTGATAGTAAATGGAGTCATATCCTGCCACAAACAGAAGGCTATACATATAGATGAAGTTTATAAGTACTTTTCTCTCGATTATACCATTGTTACTCCTCATCTAAGTAAAGCACCTATGAGTACGAGTAATCAGAAATGTATGGCCATACTGAATGTATGCTTTATTATGTACCTAACATACTGATATATTCTTCATTACATAACTTTTGCTTCAGCTATGTCAATCATCAGTATCTATTTCCACATATGTAGGGATCTCCAGGCCACTACAAGGGAAGGGGTTGCCCCCCCCTCCCCCTCCAGGCCAGCATTAACTACTGTAGTAATCAATTCCTAAATGTGTAGTTACTAGCCGCCTAGTTGCCCGTGACCCTTATATCTAATACGTGTGCATGAAGTAGTAGGATTATAGCTCTTATTTGCATGAAAGTAAGTAGTGCATGTTTGGTGATCTTCACCCCCTGCCACACTCCCTCACAGTGGCTCGCAGGGTATCTACATCTATCTAAATCTACATAATACCCTGCAAGTCACCACAAAGGTGTGTGGCAGGGGGTGATTTCTCACCAAAGATGCACTACATATCATGCATAAAAAAGGAATAGTATTAATATACTAGTCGGAACTTCACTATTTAAAAAGATATAAATTGCAAAGCAAACATGCAAAAACATTCTGTTAGTAGGGTTAGCATTAAGTACTCATACCAACATGCAGCTACCAATTCTATCCATTGCTACTCTCCGATTGGACGTATTTACCGTATTCGAATCTATAATGGTACGAGGGAAAAAGGACATTTTGAATCTATCAGTTCGGCAATCAATTTCTCTAATTTTATGATTATGGTCCAGTCTGCCATAGTAAGTTGGGGTTCGCAAAATATTTTTAACATCATCAGTGAAAATATTGTCTTGGACTTTATTTAAGAGGTTAGGTATGTAAGAGGGACATGCAAGTAAATGGTTATTATTTACATAGTAATGAAATGATTACTGATTAGACAGCTAAAAGTCTGAGAGCAATGCTCCGTCCATCGGATAAGACGTTAAACATCCGACCAATTCCTTCATAGTTTGCTAATGCTTAAACCTGTATCTTCCCAAACTGGTATATTACCCACCCTGGTAAAGTTTCTCCCAAATATTCCTCCGAATTTCCAGTTAGGTCCCAATCCTAAAAGGAACAAATGACCTTAGTTGATGGTTTCCTCTGCTGAATTAATACTAACTCGGAATTTGCCGTTTTTATAATAAAGTTAGATTCCGACGTGAATCGGGCCATATTCCCCTGCTCCTCCTCCAAGTTAAGCGAGCCCGGATGGAGGTATAAATGGTGCGCGCAGGGATATATTAATTTGATCGCGAATTGGCTTGAGAGGCGGTCGGGGGAAGTAGGAATTTGTATGTTTTCTCGAGGGAGTAAGCAATGCGCATCCATATTTGAAATTTAATGGCACCCGTCGGCTTGCTTCGGGCTCTCATCAATTTCCCCGGGCGTCAGATATTGAACCCCTACGAGGGGAGGAATAGGGACTCGTCGGTGGGCCGACCGAGCCTTGGGGTTAGCCGGAGTGGGTGTGGCCTCCCTACACGTGGCAATCCAAAATCCGGAAACGACGTTCATCACTCTTCATGCTCGTATTTCCATGCCCAGCAAGAACGCATTGATGTATCCACTTACGTATTTTTGCAAAACGACGGCGAAAAATTCACCAGGCGAGTCGAACACCAGATGGATAACACAGGAAATAGTTCTTTCTCGAGTTCGTCAGACTTTTCTTTTGCGGTTTCTAATTTCAATACTTACGGTATATACACCTATTTACAATACAATTCAATACAATTCTAAGTAAATGTCTCGAAAATATACAACTCGGGTGGAATTTTCAAGTTATAATAATTAAATGCTGGATATTAAAAGAAACATGGATTTTTTTAATATTTCGACGGCTATACCAACCATCTTCAGCAATAAGGGATAAATTCTCCTGCTCTATTGCTTTCTGCTTGAGTGGATTGATTCTTTCATTGTAATAATGTAAATTTCTATGGCTACCAAAACCATTGAAACTAAAGTCTCTAATTGGTTATTTATCAAGTGTGCTGTGTTTTTAACCCCTGTAACCATGTTATAAATGTGTGTACGTATAATGATGCTTGCACAAAATATACTGCAAACGCTTTGGCCAGTGAGATGACGTTAAAACTACTGAGTTTTCCTCTAATAGAATCAGTATATTTTCCCAACGACTAAAGTTTCATTTCTGTGATGAATTTGTTTAATCGGATCAAGCATTTCTAAACATTATCATTTGCTTCTGGAATACGCACAATATATATATTTCATTATACAATGATTACTATCTAATCAGTAATCACTTCATTACTATGTAGATAATAACCATTTACTTGCACGCCTCTCTTATATCTAACATGTTTCCGTGAAATGTGAGCATTTTACCTTTTAGCTGCATGTAATTAGTGCACGCTTACCTTGCAATTACCATAATATTGATTGATTATTTCGTCCTACGGAAATAAAACATCATACGGTACCTCTGTGCCCTACGGTGCCGTGGTAATGTAGTATAAGAGTAGAAATATTTCTAAATATTCACCCTTTAACATATGCGGCTTGATTGACTGTCGTGCAATCACTTTTCATTACTTTTATTGTTTTTAGAAAAAACTATCAAGCTTTTATTCTGCAAGATTTTATAAAATCTATGATTCATTTGTTCCTTTATACTCTCCATTGAAGGAATTGTTGTGATTCTTTGTTGAGTATTTTCCTAGGAAGGGATGACACTATTTTATAACTAATTTCATTTTTAAAACCACACCGATTGCCCACATAAGGTGACTTTGTGATGTACCTACGTATTGCCCTCTGAGTTAAAATAAAGTGTACCTCTTGCATTGCATTATAAAGCAAGTTTTTAATTACTGTATGAAAGTGACTAGCCATATTTCGTATGAATGAAAGGAGAACCCAATGGTCAAAACAGTGAGTTTTGCATCGCATAATTAAATTCACGAACGATCTAATTTCGTGTTAATTAATTTCAATCTATATTTTTTTCAATTTAATGAATATTTTTACTATTTAACTGTTCCAATATGTAGCATTTAAGTAGACCAAAATATTTTAAATTTCTGATATAGAATTTCGACTCAAAAGCCAATATAATTATGATTAAAATGTGCTGTAACTTTGGGCACCATCTTTTTTCTCGTGGATGGATATAGAATAGTTTTTACAGGAAGAGTAGTTTTGAAAATGCATCACAAATATAGTTGAAGTTTTTGGAAATAGATATTTTCTTCAAAATTGAACATACTATTTTTAAAAACAAATTTAATGATCCATTTAAAATAATAGTCTTAAAATGTGGTTTTTGAAAAGGGTAATAATTTTGCTCCAATTTCATTCATACTTGTTGATTATTTTTCCTTTTAATTAATTTTTGTTGAACTCCTAGCGCGTGTATCCTGCAGATGCTCAACGTTTCGTGAAATTACTTTCTTTAATCTGAGCCATTTGAAGTCGAATCAAAACAAAATCCTCCTTTGAGAGAGATTTCTATCGCGTTTGATAAAATGAATTAATTTTATTTGCCGTCGGATTTAACTTTAATTTTCCATGCCTAACTTTTCCAGAACCCTTTTTCACACTTATAGAAGTAAAGAGATTCCAGGTATTCAAACTTTATTTCCACCCGGTTCCAGCACCCAGAGGACAGATTTGAGCTAAAAACTCCCGTTGGTGTATCACGTTTTTGTGTGTGCACTCGACTGAGTTCCGCTGCTCTTTTGTAACCTAATACCAATGCTTAAGCCTGAAGTCCATCTGTTTCACAGTTTTAACGAAGTCACACAACAGCTCGTCATGGCGGAATCACCGCTTCGAATGTTCCTCTCCTTCCTTTATCCCCAAGGGGATTCAAACTCTTCTCACGAACCCTGAGTCTCCTCTTGTCTTCTCCTTTCCCGTCGTGACACCCTGCTTACCGCGGCTTCCTCTCGATATTTCATCCACGCACATTTCTGGCTCCTTTTAAATTTCCCCCGCGGATTCCATCCTTTCTCCCGGCATTATGTGGAGCGTCTTCTTGGAGTTCCTCATTCTTTGTCCGTTCCTCATCTCGCTCCACACCTCTCCGATTTCCCTTTCCTCAAATATACAGTCCTGGAGACCCGTCATTGTATTTCCCAAGGTAGACTTGTGGAGATTTTCCTTGCATCAATGCCATGTCTGGATTTATGTGTTCCTCCATGATAGTAAGATTCCTTTGAAAGAATGTTGGTTGAGGATGCAACTGTTGAAGGTCTAGAGCCTAAACGGCCGAGTGGATGAAGGTTTATACATATATAAATGAAATAAATATTATGCAGTGAAGAGCAGTTTGGTTTGTACAAAGGTATCAAGACTGCTTTGTAAACGGATTTTATGATATGTTTATCAGTGTATACAAAATCGGTCTAAAAATTTGGCTTGTGATCAATCTTTGTTGGTATTTTGAAACACAGACTTTTGCCAAAATTTATGACAATATCTTTTCCGAATATGTGAAAACAATATTTTAAACTCAGCCGTACGGTATTAATCTTATATAAAAAATTGATGGAGTACATAGTAATACTTGGAAGAATAGTAATTTTTTCTACCTGCAATGAGGGAAAAAATATTGACGCTACAGAGAAGAGAATTAGAAAAATTACGTAATATTAAATTTAGGCTATTTACCTTTCTGCGCGAAAATACTTGTATCATCATCACTGGTCAGCAATCTTAAGATTGGTTTGACGGAGCCCTCCCCTCCATTCTCCTATTAACCGACTCTTTATATCTAATTTATTCTACTCTTTTACATCCTTCACAACTTTTTCCACACATCTCATACGAGGCCTGCCTTTTCCAGTTTCCTTCGACGATTCTCTTCAGAAGGCCACCGTGTCTCAAGCACGGCCGATTAAGTTGCCCCGTCTTTGTTTCATAGTTTTAAATAGACTTTTCTTTTCTTCCATTCTTCTTAAACTTCATTTGTCATTCGGCCGATCCATTTTATCTTCATCATTCTTTGTAAGCACCAAATTTCAAATGCTCTCAGCCTTGTCTACTCAGCTGCTGTTATCGTCCATGCTTTGCTGTCATATAATAACATCCTCCAGATATATATTCTAATGAAACGTATCCTCGCTTTTATATGTAGCCGTAAGGAAAATCTTCTTTTGGTGAAGTTTCCTTTTAGTCTGTGAAATTCTACTGACAATTTCTCTTTTCCTTCGTTCATCGCTGGTTATTCTACTTCCCAGGTAACAGTACTCTTCCACCTCCTCAAGTGTTTGTTTGCCTGTAAGTATAAAATGCTTAATGGATTTTTTCATGCCAAGAAATTAATCGTGGAAAACGTCGGGGAAATCAGATGCAATTAATTTTTAGGAATAGAATTTTGGAAAAAAAAATAGAGTAAAGACCAGTTTTATATTACCTGATTCGATTTAACTGACTTTTTTCTGAACGTCAGTTTTTCTCCATGGCGATTTTCTCATTCAATATTGTAAAGCACAATACTTTTAAGGTTTTGTTCATTAACAATGACTCAAGACATTTGTTCTGTCATAGAAGTATTTGAACAGACAGAAAACTGGGCCGTAATCTGACTTCTGGGGAAGAAAGTACAGAAAATTGTATATGCATGTTTAGAAGTTATGCTACGAGGAATGTTTTACACTAGTAAATACAAATATGAAGGCGAGAATCAAATTTTTCTCTTCAAAAATTAAAACGTGTCAAATGAAAAGGTACGTTTAACCTTCATGTTAATAATGTTTGCTTCATAGGGGTTCGTCATTGTATTGTTAAGACAAATAGAGAATTTCCATTAGCTGGAAATATAATTTGTACCGTATCCCATATATTACGAAGAATATGCTGCACCCACTTCAATCGCATGAAGTATTGTTTTTTGAGAAGTAAGTCGCTTCCGTTTTATGTAACAGCCGTTAAATATTTATTTAAAATAAAATTCCCTGGCAGCAGTTATACAAATATAGAAAGGTCAACAAAATTAAAGCAAAACCGGTAATCCCATTTAAAGTAATTACACGAACTTCACAAATTTCGATTCTTGCAAACACTTCCCGAAATGGAATCAATACAATCAAAAGCAACGACAGGCATATAAAGAAATCAATTACGTTGAAAACATTTTTTTCAGCAAGTGTGAGTGTAATTTTTCATCGTGAGCAATTTAAAACTAAAATAAAGTAAACGAATTCGTAAGCTGTGTTGACTAATCACTAGTGTTATTTGCCTAAATAGGATGCATTGAAACGCACTTTGCGGTGGAAAAATCAACAATTTCCCAGAATTGTTTTTAGCAAATACTGAATATTGATCGTTACCTACTAAAGAGAAAAATATTTCTAAAATAATTTTTGACTCGAAATACAGCTGTTACATATGATGTTACATAGATGTTTACCGTTGAAACTTTCACTCGAACCTACATAAAACTGACGAGAAAGTATGAAGTTAAATTGAATTTGGAATATTCATTAATGGTTTTCTCATTGCAAGCATTGAAAATTACGTAAAAAAGTGCACAACCTTGCCTCGATCCTTCCTTTATTGTTTTTCCTCCCCAGCTGGGTCCAGATGTAATCACACCTATTCTTTTTATGTAAACTGTGGCTAATGTTTCAGTTGTTTTAGGGCACTCCAATTCCTTGCATAATTCCAAGCATTTAATTCAATCCACGTAGTCAAAACCATTGTTCAAATCCCCAATGCTTTTCTCCATTCTCTTCTCTATGAGCAGGTTACATCATCAAATTAAAGACGACAACTAAATGTTCAGCGGACAGAAAAGATGTGGAGGAAGTTGGTTTCAGTCCAGATATCGATAATAAAGAGGTTTTTCGAAGTATGCTGGATGCATCAATGGGGTTCCATTAAAAAAACAGATCCCCTGATGAGTGTAACGGAGGATCCGTATAGACAATATGAAAATGTTTTGGGAAGGGATGAAAATGGCAAGCAAGCAAACCGATTGTTTTCCACAGTCTGCAGTTGGGTAATTCTGAAATGAAGAAGAAAAAGAAGTAAATGTGCATCTATATCGCCTGTGTGCCTTACCTCAACTTGCAGATGATGTTGTTCAGCACTAGAATATTTTTACCACAGGAAGTTCGAGCATCGTACTTCTTGTGCAGACGTCAAGGCAGGATTGCACGCAAAGTCAGGACAGGAGCAGGGAAATCACAGAAGGGGTGCAGGGTCAATTCGACCGCACTCATTTTTGGTGCGGAAGAAGGTCAAGCGGAAATCGTGCTTGTTACGGTGGAGGGCGTCGCTTAAAATACAGGTATAACGTGGGAAAATGAGATCTACCTTCATCATTCATCAATTCAAGGATTCGTTAGACGCAGCTCTCCACTCGATTATCCTATCGGCTAACCACTCAATTTACTTTTATGATGGATGCATCAGGCAATGATGAGCGAGTTCGTTTTAAGGATATGATAGTGTGTAAAATGTTGAGTAGGTAGGGTTGAGAGAGGAGACGAATGGTTTATTTGGGTTGGTAAGTAGGAAGTATGCGGGACTGGAGAGGGACATTCAGGGGTCATGGAAGAATCGAAATTCCATTTAGATCTACTCTCCGCAGTAAAAAGCCAATGGTAATTATTGTTTTATTCTGTCTCAATTTCAATCGTTTAGTGATGTAAATAACGATCTGGTCTGGTCTGAGGTTAATGTTAATATCATCATTATTACTAGTCAACCATCCTGAGATTGGTTTGAGGCAGCTATCCACTCAATTCTCTCATCAGCTAACCTCTTCGTATTTTGGTTTTTCCCCTTCTTGCGGAAAAGGTTGACGTTCCAGTATAGTGAATTTCAAATTATGTTTAAATGACTATTAATTACATCCGGAAAATCAATTTAAGGTTCACTCGAATAAAAAGGGAATAGATTTTTTTGGTGTGATGGGAACCACAATCTAATTTCTAATAAGAAAGTGATGACCTTCCAAAGTTTCTTTGATGTATTCCACGTGATCTTTCGTATGATTAAGAATTTCAGTATTGGCATTGGGTAGCATAATCATTATATTAGCAATTAATTTTCTAAGCTGTCAGAACATTTTCATGCCAAAATGTATGTTACTCAGCTGAAATAAATTAAAGACAGTCCACTTATGGGGCCCTGGTGTATTATTTCAGTTCACTCCACGCTCAGTAATTCGGTCAATAACGGCAAGGCGCGAGATATACCACCTTCAAGCCGTTTTGTGTCGATAATTACGATCTAAACAGAGAGGTCGCATTTAGTGGACAGCTACAAGCCTTACACTATCACTGCTAATCAACGACAGGGCCGACACTGAAGATCAATCGTACGCGAAATTTGATCTTCATCACAATTTATCAGTACTAACATTGGTTTGAAGCAGTCTCTCTCAGATTTAATTTCGGCTGACCTCTTCATATCCGCATAATTCTTCTCGTTTACTTCCTTCCCGATTCACCATTCATCTCGCACAAGTTCTTCGTTTGTGATTCACGCTCGTGTATCTGACCGCAATTGGTTCGAGGTAAAAATGATTAGGTACTTGAAGCTATCTATTCTATATTAACTCATCTGCCGATATCTTGCGAGGATAGAATTACATCTGCCATGTTTTCCTATAACCACATCGATTTCAATTTCTCTACAACCCTGATCTAGCGTTTCATCATCGAGACTAGAAATTTCCATCCAAGCTCTTATTGAAGTCATGTGACACATTTTGGACCTTGGAAGACCTTTTTATAAAGGAATAATTCGTGTCATCAAGAAAGCCCATTCAAACCAGCTGAGGCTATTGTAGTACATAATCTAACATAGTGAAATATGGTTTTTCGCTTCATCACCATCACAGTCATCTTGATCGTAAGAATGGTATGATTAATTATATCGGATGATCTAATTCGGATTGATTGATCGGATTCTATCTAATTGATTGATTCTATCGGATGATCTATTCATATTTGAATAATTCTTCACTTTAAAGACCTTTGCTCCATTTAACTCACCTGAGACGCCTAGCCTCTTCGTTTTTATATTTCTAATTATTTCCATCTACATCCTTCACAACATGGTCGACGAACCTCTCACGAGGCTTTAATTTGACAGCCTTCCCATTTACTCGAAGGCTGTCTTCGTCAGACCACCTATATTGATGCAAAATAATGGGACACGGAAGTCGTGCGCCAAGCATTCATTTGCATCCGCAGACCCTGGCGAGAAACGAGCAATTAAGGTCCGATTTCATTCTCCGGTCACTTTCTGCCTTCGCGTAGTTTATGTGTGGGCAAAAACCACAGTGGCGGAGTCCGGAATGCGACTCGTGGACAGTTTTGTCGTCAAGTTTTCCAGGAGGCCGGCTGGGACGGACACGGGCGCGACATGGAATGGAGGGCTTTTTTGAGGGTCGCCGCTGATTCCTCGTAACCATGGCGACGCCTGCCCTCCTACCCGTCCCCTCCCCTGCCTTTCCTACCTCTCCCCTCCTCCGCGACCAACACAGACGCTGATATGCACACCTCGGCTTACGTCCAGGGCACCCGACGCTTTCAATTACACTTAGCGAGGAGGAGGCACGCACGGTGGAGGGGGAGGTGAAATGGGAGAGTGGATGGACTTCCCGTCGTGCCCTGCGTGTCTCTCTCACTCCATCCCATCCCCACCTCTCCCCGTCGATCCCATCGCCATGGCGACGGGAACACCCCCCTCACTCCATCTATCCCACTGCCCGTTGGAGGCCAATTCATCTGCCTACCTGTGCGTGCGTCCGTGTGCGTGTGCGCGTGTTCGTCTTCGTCCTCCCCCTGCCACTCCCTTCCCATCATCCCCTTCGCGATCCCATCTCCGCGCGTCGTCTCGAGAGCAAACCCTCGTCTCTTTCTTTCTCCAAACTCATTCCCTTTCCAATTCCGCTCGCCCGGACTCGCCTCCCAGGGTACGGTAAGGGATAGTCGGAAATGAGAAAGGCGACGCGGCTGCGAAGGTGGCACTTAGCATTCCCCAACAGGAGCCGACTTTGGTACCCTACCTGCATATTCGGGCTACTTTATTTAGTTACAGTCATACTGTAGTAGTTTTTCTGGAGAGGCGACCGACAGATAATGTCATTTCTGCCATTTAGGGCAAGTGGCTATATGGGTATAAAACTTTTGTATATGAGTAAAAACATTTAGTATGCAGAAAGAAAAAAAGAAGCCAGGGCAAATGTTAAGCTAGGAAAGAAAAAAATCGAGGAGGTGGAAGAGTTCTGCTACCTGGGATGCCGAGTAACCAGCGAGTGACGAAGTTAATGAGACATTTCCAGTAGAGTTGCTCAGGCGAAAAGGGCGTTTTACTAGAAGAAATTCTGCTTACAGTTGCAACTACAAGCGTGGAAGTGAGGAAATATTTTCTTTAAAACATGCATAAGGATCATTTTACTATATGGGTCATTCCACCTCAATTCAACAAACGTTTGTCCCTTAGGGTCTCAGATTTTGATAAAAATTGGTGTATGGGAGCAAAATCAACTCAAACTGGATACCCTCAAACAGTTTTGTGAAAAATAATTTTTTGAGCGAATTATGCATGTTTTAATTTTTTCGCATTTTAAGCAAAAATCCGAGCCTTAAATCATATTGTCACTTATATCTCCACTTGTAATTGTCATACATCAATGGTTAATAGCTCTTCTTAAAGCTAAATATTTATTGAATGTATTTATATCAAGAAAAAATCATTTTCTTCTAAACCCTTTTGTTGTTAATCACTAATGTTTAAAAAATTGTTACTAAACTTTTCTCAAATACTCCATCTTAGAATCGGCCGAAACTTTTTTTCCCTAATCTAAACATACCCAGCTAACTATTCCAAAAATAAAATTTAGTGACAATTCATAAATGCGTTTTTTATAAATATTTAAACATTTACAATTTTCTCTCGCGTGGCCCGTCGGCTCCCCCATTTGGAATACATGCAGCAAACACGCGATGCAAGCCTAAAATTTTCCTAATTGCTAAAGGCCGTGGCTATATGAGATAAAAATATATTATAAACTATAAATGTTAACAACAATTGTTATATGTTCCTTCACTTTTCGAGCTAAATATTGAGTTTATCCAAATTTCTCTTGAATTTTTGCCACACTCCAGCTTTTAGGCAGTGTAGACAGGACTAAAATGTTTTCACTATAGGAATTAGCTTCAGCAAATTTTTCCTTGAGTTGACTTAGCTTTTCACTCCCTACTATCTCGTATGGGCCGAAGGAAGTTTTTGCTTCTCCCCATACTTTCCCGATTGCTCTTCGATAAACAGAAGTAATTTTATGAATGTTTTCTTTAGTTTTTTCTACTTCTCAATTTTTTTCTATTTACTGGTGATGTACCGATTTCGGATAAACTCAGGTTGATTTTTTCTAGCACAGATTGATGAGGTGAATAAGGTGCACCATTGCTCTCTCCTTCTGAGTCACTGTCTTTGCTGGAGTTGTTTGTAGGTAGGGATACATGAGCCTCCGCAAACTGCAAACCAGAAGGCCCCGGTTGTGACAGTACTGCTTCTGCAGCCACAAGCTGCTCAGGAACGTCTTCTTGATGACTGATGGGAGACATTGGTGTGTCACCTTTCGCGACTCCCTTATTCAGAAGAACTCTGCTCTGACGACACAATTTTCTGCCCTCCACCAAAGACATCGCTCTAGTGCTGAAAATTTTCGATTTGTAATATTTTGCAGTAATTGTATATAGATTAGCACTACAGATAATGCAATGCAGTTTCAGTGGATTACAACACTGTTTTTGACGCTTTGAATAGAAAGCAATAAACGATTTTTCATTGTTAACGCACACGGTTTCCACTTTGACAACACTTCTATCCTCGATGAGCAGCAGATCTCTTCAATACATTTAAAGACACTGTCTCGCGAACAATTTTCACCTCTCACTGCGCCGATGGAGCAAATTTTGACACAATTTTGACAATTAGTTTAAAAAACTATGCACGAGAAAAAAGAGAAGGCAGACAGCTCTTGAATAAGGAGATGCACACGCGGTGACAGACCAAAACAAACTGAGACTTCTTCGGTGAATAAACGCGGCTGTCAACAAAAACATGTGCAGCTAGATGGTCTTCCTTCAAGCTTTAAGACACATATCGCAATGGGCAGAATTGGCCACCAACGGAATCATAAAAATAGGGTTCTGAAAGGAAGTGGAAAGGTTTTTACCCTCTTGCCCTAATCCGTAGGTGCCATTAAATATTTCTTTTTAGAGATGCTACGTTTACGGAAAACGCCTTAATGCACGTAAAGCCACAGCTGCAGGCTCTCGACTCGAATTGATAAAAAATATTTGGACACTAAAATCGGAGTTTGCAGTAAATTTGTCTAGAGAGATAATAAGAGTGAGATAGCAAAAACGAAGAAATTTTTCTGCTTGAACAAATGACGCAAAAATTCCATTATTGTAATTTATTTTCATTTCATGTCATCAATAAATTATATTTGAAGATTCCGGAAACGTTTTTTCATATTAATTGTCACAGGTTTTTAGCTCAAATAAAAGTTAATCCGCCTCGAAACTTAAATGGGGCTCAATGGTAAATTTCTCTGCAAACATCCATTTAACATAACAAATAACAATTGTTGTTAACATTTATAGTTTATAATATATTTTTATCTCATATAGCCACGGCCTTTAGCAATTAGGAAAATTTTAGGCTTGCATCGCGTGTTTGCTGCATGTATTCCAAATGGGGGAGCCGACGGGCCACGCGAGAGAAAATTGTAAATGTTTAAATATTTATAAAAAACGCATTTATGAATTGCCACTAAATTTTATTTTTGGAATAGTTAGCTGGGTATGTTTAGATTAGGGAAAAAAAGTTTCGGCCGATTCTAAGATGGAGTAATTGAGAAAAGTTTAGTAACAATTTTTTAAACATTAGTGATTAACAACAAAAGGGTTTAGAAGAAAATGATTTTTTCTTGATATAAATACATTCAATAAATATTTAGCTTTAAGAAGAGCTATTAACCATTGATGTATGACAATTACAAGTGGAGATATAAGTGACAATATGATTTAAGGCTCGGATTTTTGCTTAAAATGCGAAAAAATTAAAACATGCATAATTCGCTCAAAAAATTATTTTTCACAAAACTGTTTGAGGGTATCCAGTTTGAGTTGATTTTGCTCCCATACACCAATTTTTATCAAAATCTGAGACCCTAAGGGACAAACGTTTGTTGAATTGAGGTGGAATGACCCATATGACAGCGAAGCATGGACGATAGCAGCAGCAGAGTAGTCAAGGCTGTAAACATTTGAAATGTGGTGTTGGCGAAGAATGATGAAGTTAAATGGATCGACCGAATGATAAACGAAAAAGTCTTAATAAGAGTGGTAGAAAAGAAAAGTCTACTGAAAACTTTTAAAAGAAAGACGGGGAAACTTAATCGGCCATATCTTGAGACACGGTGGCCTTATGAAGACAATCGTTGGGGGAAAAGTAAATGGGAAGAATGGAAAATCAGGAAAGTCAGGAAGGATGTAAAAGAGAAAAATTGCGTGGATATGAAGAGGTTGGCCGAAAGGAGAATCGAGTGGAAGGCTGCGTCAAACCAATCTTAGGATTGTTGACCGATGATGATGATGAGGAAGTCTTAAGGAACTGGAGAAGTATGAAGGAATATCCGGCGTTGCAGTTACCCGTATGTCAACGAAATTAACCTAGGGGCCCACAGTATAACATTATATCCGATGAACAGAGTATCCGTGGCGAATACAGGCCGGATGGACAGTTGAAATCTCGTTTCTCTCGGCCCTTCGCCGTACCTCGTTGGACAAAGCTCAGTGCACCTACGTCCAACTAGAAGCTTACTTATTCCATACTCGAGAGACCAGTGTCGATAAAGAGCGAACCCTTGTCCTTTACACGTAACTAAAGAAACGAAGAAAAATATTTTTGAAAAAATATTTTCGAATCTCTAATTATTCAATAATGTGATGGTGCCTTGATGGGTACTGGATCGAAGAGAATTTTATGGCATGGATGGAATCCCGTCGTTGTCACACAGCCCTTAACGAAATTCGCCAAGGATAAAGGGTTTGACGTCCCTCCCGACGATTTGAGTTCTTCGCGTAAAGTGCTCCTCAAGCAGTGTCTGGTATTCCGCCGAGAAATCTTGACCAGAGTCGGGGCATAAACCCAGAACCTCGGAATGTAAATCTTGTGTTCAAAGCGTCCCACCAACCCGATTCCTGAAAATGTGAATCCCTAAGAGCTGACAATAGCAAGTTTGCTAGACTCTGGTTGTGTGAATTGGGTCTTGAAATTTTTAATGAGCTTGTTCACTGTGCCTTGTTTCGAACGTTCGCATGGAGACAAAACGTGTTGAATTCTGTCCATAACTCCATTCACGGTGAGAAAATTAAGCATGCATAGAATGCTACCTCCTATAATGGAGTTCGCTTTTTACGTACGTAGGTATTCTCTATACCACGTACAAAAATACTTTTCGAAATTTCGCAGAAATTCACCTCAGGAATAAGTTTGGTTACATCATTCAATTTTCCGAATGCTAGGTAGCCTACTGAAATATTTTTAACTTCTTAAATAAACTCAGCTGCCCTTCCCTTTCACGGCTTGAATTTTGAACTCGTTTCTATCTCAACGTGTTTACTGATTAATAATTCATGGCTTCATCGGGCTGCTATTTGCTTTCCCTGAAAAAAATTTTTGTGAAGAGAGGGGCAGAGTAATGATCTCAGTTTTGAAATGGTTTGGTTTCATATTTGATATTCTGACACGATATTGAGTATTGTGACGTTAGCGGTTACTTCCAAAACTTGTAGTTGCTAATGCAAGCATGTTTCTCCCGCCAAATATGGTCCATAGGTTCTACTTACTGTCGGATAAGATATTTCGACTTCCGTGATGGAGTTACTTGAATATCCTCATGCTCTCTCTACCTCCGGCATCTTGGCTATTTCCCAAGTTTCCGTGGATGGCTATCTATAATCTTCATTTGAATCGCATATTTCCCTCGATATATTTCCAATGTTGCGAGCTAATATATTCCCCATTCGCAAGCCGTTTTCAAATGCAATGATGACAGCTAATTATTTCAACGTAATGCATCATTTTTTTCATTCAGTTCTATTTCATTTTTGTCTAGAAAAAGGTACTTCGGATGAGTGACGGAGATTAATTTAGTCTAGCTAAAGTTAACGAAAGCTAATTTTTAACTTCATTGCTGTCATAAACCCGAGAAAGGGAGGAAAAAATATGCAATTTTGGCAAGGAGCCAAGATTCTGGAAACAGGTACGGATTTGGTTTAAGGCACTTCGACCACGAAGGTTATATCGCGCCGTCCAACCTACTATCTTGATCCAAGCACAAATACAAACCCTATGACTGTGGTAGAACATAAACCCACGGACTTTGAGATATCACGCTGGAAGATTATCAACCGGGCTACCGTTATGAATGTCTTCTAAATACTTAACCTCTCATTTACAAAATGTAATTTCATCACTCATGTAAACGATGTTGAGCTTTTCATTTCACTCCTTCCATGAAAAACGTTCCTTGATCCGAGGGTGTTATCCAATTTCTCGTCCATTCTGTATTATTATCTCTTTCTTAGTCCCGAAAAAGCCATTCGGAACTTCAATAATCAATGATGTTTATCCCGTATTGAAGAGGACACATTTTAAACTGATGCCGCAGGAATTCTTTTAGCCTCAGCTAAAATCTTATACTGCTCTTGCGTTTCAGTGAGGTGAGAGTTAATAAATAGATTTGATGCAAGTCACTAATACCAAAAAATTCAATCTGTATTACAGATTTAATACAAGTCTAAATGGAAACTAATTGAAGGGTGATAGTGCAGCGTGTATCATATCATTCTTTGCCCAAAACAATGCCGGGAACATGAACGCAACATTGTAGTAGGATTGTAGGAATATTTTGTATTAGGAATAGGGTACGTGAGATGGCTTGAGTCCTAGCCTCCCATGTTAATGGCCCGGGTTCTAATTTCTAACATATTTTCCAAATATATTTTTACACTTGAATAATGTGTGACAGAATTCAATGTTTAGTACTAAATCCGTCGGATGAGACGTTCAACTCTTGACTTATTTTGTCGAGAACAGGCTAATGCTTTTCATACATCCTTGAATAATTCCTACCCAAGTATTCACCGGTACTAAATAGTACAATCGGTCTCCTCCCCAATCGACAACTAAATTAAGGAATAAAATTTGTTTTCCATAATTCACTTTTAAGAACTAATCCGCGTAAATGTGTTTCATTCCCTCTTAAATTTCATAAACCGTCCATTCATCTGTCTCTTTTGACTTCCATCGCGCAAAAGTCATGCTTCTATATCATATACCAAACAAAATGTAATGTGTCTCATTTGAAAAGGATTTTATGCGCTCTCTTGTGTTCAGTGTATTGATTTAGTGCAGAGAAATTTCACCCCTACTCTCCACAGTTTTTGCTTTAGGGGAAATTTATACGCTCCTCATGATACAGTTGAAAACTTTTCACTGCAAACAAGGTTATTGCGAAACTTTCATAACTCTCGAAGAGGGGTTCTCAAATCGAGAAACAATTTCCTTTGCCTTTCCTTGCTACCACGCTGGTTTTTTTTTGCGATTAAAATTTCAGTAGTTGATTTAATCAAGGAAAGCGAAAACCAGACCCAGAAAAAATTTTTGCTCTTTTTACGTTGTTTTTGGAAATTTTGATTTCCCAAACGCGGGGAAGCCTGAGCAGACATCACTGCGCATCTGAATACGTTGCTTTCTGCCAGTGACACGACGGCTTTAATGTCTGGAGGATGTATGAAAGGGGCAATTATATGTATACGATATCTTAACGGTGAGCATAGTAACGGTTAAAACCGATCAACTCTCGGTTAGTATGGCTCAGTGAAGTGAAAGCAGTCATAAATTCTATGAGAAGTATCAGGTTGATGTAGTGTCTAGTGTTCCAACTTCTATTCCGAAGGTCTGCGTTTGAGTCCCGGCAACGACAGCTGTTTTTCATTATCATACCGGTCCACACTTGAAGAGAATTTTAAGTTTAGCACCCGTCGTACAGGATGTTAATCCATTAATATTAACTACCACCTTGGTAGATATTGTTGAGATAAGGCTAGTTCCGAAGCTCTGTTTTTCTCAGCACTACTTTCATTCCCTAAATGTTTACCTCATCTCACATAACTACCTACCGTTAATGATAAAAATTTTCGTAATTTTAGTCTCGACAGTTCGATCGACAGTTAAACAATCGATTTTTGAAGGTATGGTAGAAACCTACATGATTCTTAAATTCTTTCAAGGCATTCTTGAGAAAGCTTCGTGAAGCCGAAAAAAACCGCGATATTAGAGAAAAGTTTTAATATTTACTCCAAGACTGCTGTAGGCTTAACTTTTCCGGTTACATCTGAGTATATCTTCTCAAAGTCAAAGTGACTGTGATGATGGACGGATATAAAACATTTCAATCACTTGCATGCACTTTATACCAGAGTTTTCCGCTACTGCAGTCTAGAATCGTTCTGGAGAGAGGTGGAAATTTGTTTCGATTTCTTAGAGGATTATTATTTTTTTATCAATTCCATCAGTACGGAGTGCCGGTGTGATTTTTACAATTATAGCCTTGATCTCAGAAAGAAGTTGAGTCAGATTTCAATTCCATCGAAGGAAGAATGAAGAAAGGTACATGGAGATGTTTCAATTCCACATTTTCTAGCGTACACTCATCTGCCATTGCCTGCTATGAGAATCTTTTTTTCTCCATTTTTGTCTTCCACCCGCGAGGTATTCTTTTTTAATTTGCTTTTTTTATTGTTTCCCCGAAGTGGATCAAATGGCTACCGTTCGATCACGAGTGAAGAGTGCCCAAGTTTCCTCTTTTTTTAAGTTCTCGATTCCGTCCGCGTTCTTTTATTCCACTCAAAAATTCTTTTTTTTTTGGTACACTCTAAACTTCTTTTTTTTCTCATTTTTATTCGGTAAACTTCATCATTTCGAGATATCTCTTCGCCTTTGTCTTGCTTTGTTCAAGAGACATGATTTTATTAACAGTAACTGTGAATATGGTTTTCCGTTGTCTGTATAAGTTGATACCTATCACACTCACAGTAAACCGAAGTTCGAGTTCGTGCTGTCCAGCAATTGTTTTCTTTTATTCCTTTTGGTTGCGGTTTAAAAGAAAAGTTACTTTTCTCCTCAGAGCTGTGGCTAAAATACACTACAAATAATCTTTTTTATGGGTATACATAGCAGAACGGTGTTACAAAATCTTAAAAGTGATGTGTAGCTAGTGATTACAACCTGCAAAATGATAAGATTGTCCTAATAATTTTGCATAATATTAAATAACATCAGCACATCGAAAAAACAAAACATATGATAATATATCTGTTTTATAATATAATATTGCCCCCTCATCTCTTATTAAGATCTCATTCATCCTTATTACTCTTAAGAACAACAAGATCATTTTTCTCTTTGATAACTTGAATTTAGATTTTACGTCCTTAAATGCGAGCTATTTGTTGGGAAATGTTAAAAAAAACCTTTTATTGTCTTCTTTATTCAGTGATGAAATGCTCCATTACCTTAAATGGTGATTCTCAGATGAAAGTTTTTGACACTACCATTGTCATAACTTAAATCAGGCTAATTGTATCTCCAGTGTTTTTAGACAGGCCCATATTTTTGTCTCATTTAATAAGCGTGCTTAATCCTTCCATTAAGGCAATCTTTATATTACCCTCTATTACAAAAAATGTATCATTATATATTTTTTATGTTGTTTATTCCATTTATATTCTCCTACATCTTTTTTCCAGCGGATGAGATTGTTTCCATGATTATCAAATATATTATCATTTAAACCTCATATTGCTTTTGGAACAAAATTATTTTCACATAGTCCTTTGGCCATAGCTCATCTTCGTAGGATCCATTAATGATTGAAAGAATACTTTATACTTTTTTTTAATTCTTTAAAAGTAGAGTATGAATATTTTTAATTTTGACTGTAGTGTCCCTCTTCTTTTCTCATAGTTGTTTCCTTTTCCTAAATATAAAATTGCAGATATTGGGTCAATCAGGGATTTCCAAGACGCAAGCGTTCGCATGATTATTATTTCTCAGTTACCCTAGGGATAATATGATCAAAATTTCTCAAATTTTGTCAGATGCTTCAAATCGCGCATCTCAATTGGTGTAGTAAATCATCGAGTCTTTCACTATGAGTATCTCGCTTCTAGGCGGGTTTGCGTTGACGATGTTGATAACGCATAAGAAATCACTAATCACGATCCAGGTAAGAGGTAGTCTAAAGTGACCTGGTCGGTAATGCACATGCAATACGGGTTCAATTCTCGTTTTCCGTATGGGTGTTGCGTTTGTCTTGGGATTATGCTAAGAATGAAGTTGATAGGTTAGTTGCTGCATTGTAAACGTAGCATTTGGAACTCCGTGAAACCTAATTATTTTAATTGCATTCACATTTCTAGACTTACATTTTCTCCTGATGTCCCATTTCCTTTCAATATTATCTAGTAATTAGTTATATCTTGGTCAAAAGAGTTTCAACGTGTTCCTCTGGCTATTCATGAATATCTATTGATGCGTTTATGTGCTTCCTTTCTCCTTTTTACTTTTTTCTTACCGCTAGCCTGCCGCTGGTCTAGTGGCCTCTGAAAAACACATATAATTCCTTCGGATTGAGATCCTTTTCCCTTTCTCAATTTCCCAGCAAGTCTGAATCCCTCTCATTGCTCATTCCCACTAAATTTGATTCTTGTGTAATTTCTTTATTAGATTCCCTCGCCATTCCCTTAACGTTTGCATCATTGTGTAATGTACCCTTTTCTTGTTTTCTGCATATGTTTAATCATGCCTTCCGCACTCATACGGCCCCTTCTATCTGGAAAATAAAAGAATGAAACTTGTTAGGTTCACTTCATATTTAAGTTGGCACGACCCGGGTTTCATAACGTAGTTACATCTTCAGAAATGGTATCAAATAGTTAAGCCTGAAGTTATCAGCTATACCCTTATATCTGCTTAAATATCATTATTTTACCGTTTCGCACTACCATTCAAGACTTATTCTGATAGCTCTACTTGCAGTTGATCTTCACAATTAACTGTTCCAAGAATACACGTAATTAACTTTTTAACCCCTTTATCTATCTTCAAAACTTCCATATCTTCCTTTGAATCCCCCTTTATACTTCTAATTCTTTTAAATTCTTCTATAATTCTATGTTTTTGTATGAGTGGTGATTATTTCACATGTAACTATGATGTCCATGCACAATTCCTATTCAATGCTATGCATCCACAACGCGTTATCTACTGGAAATTCCATATTTAAAATTTGCTTAAAATTAGCAATCCATATATTCTTGGTGTCACAGTAATGAAAGTTGCTAACAAGAAGATAACAAGAAAACTAAGAAAAGGCAGTTTTGGCAAGAAATCTAGCTTATTATTTCGAAATATAATCTGATGGGACCAATACCAGTCTAAGCTCTTAAAGATATTTGTGTTTAAATGCATTACAATTAAGATGATCTGCAAATTAATTGCACTTCTGTGCAGTCTATTTGAGCCTCACGCAGGTATGATAAAAGCCATAATCTATAAGAGCTAATCAAACCAAATATAGCTAAAGATTCTTAAGTTAGTCTATTTTTTTTGTCCTTTATTTTACGCGGAATTAATGATTAATGAATGAGTTAAACCTTTCTGTCGTAATATCTATAACCCGTTCATCTTATTCTTATCAGGTAACTCAATGTTTACCAACCGGTGCGACGCTTGCCACTAGTAACTCGAACCGGAATAAGACGCTCCCACCAACTTCCGGGAGGATATCATGAACACGTACGCTTACAGTGTACGTATACACCAACGTACATGCTGAGAGTCGGGAAAAAGTGAATTTCTCTTTGTACTTTGAAGGAACTTGGTTTTATCGATAATGGAAAATAATACACGAGACTGAAAGTTTGGGAAACCCTGATCTATCTGCCCAGTAGTCTGAGTTTTTAGAAGATTTTTGAATATTTTCAAAAAAGTAATCTATTGCCTCGCCACCCTCTTTCCTACTTATGGAATCTTCGGTCCACAAATACCTCCTCGCACGGGTGGTATCGTGGAGCTATATTTTTAACGACCTGCACGTTTCACCCGCCCACTTAGTGAAGATTCGCCCGCTTCACGCTCTCTTGCAAATAATCATTTCCTCTTTCTCGCCGCCCCCTCACCGCTCTTCGACTTTCACATCTTCCACGCCCTTATCCCAGAATCCTCTTCCTATCCCTCTTAGTTCACCATCTGCTTACCTCCCCCGACCATCTCCCTTCCTCTCATCCCTGCCGGGCTGAAAGGAGAAAGCATTGAAATACCATCTCTTTGAAACCATCTCCAAACTTCCTTTTTCGGAGCCGAAGGGAGTTCCCCAACAACACACTGGCAGTCACACGTATAGATATAAATATATTTATATCTTCTATATTTATCTACTTATGTATCCATATATTTACCTATTTATTATTAATTAATTAGGCAATTTTCTATTTTACATCGCATAATTCCTTGAATGATCGGATGATAGGAGCTCACGACGCCCGTCTTCGTTTTTTGAGCGGGTAGAAGAGGATTCTAGGGAAAGAAGTGTAAGACGTTATCCAATTAGTTGCACTTTTCGTACTTATCTAATTTACAGGCGTACCTATGGAGTTATATCTTCATTCGCATGTTCGTTTGCCACGTTAAAGGGCCTTAAGTTTACTGGTCTCATGGGGTGAAGGCTGTGCTAAGGACCATCAACAGAAGGATGGAAAAGAGAGAAAACGAACTTCTGGAGGTGGGCCAGAGCGGATTCCGAAAATGTTGGGGAACTCGAGGTGCGATTGAAGTGTTGATGGTATTGGCTGAAAGGAACCCAGATTTAGGTCAGAATAATTTATTTATTGTTTTCTTTGCTTTGATTATTTCGTCTGATTATTAGATTTAATCGCCAAAAAGTCTTCTAGAATGCAAAGTGGAAAAGTTTATGAAAATATATTGGATGTTGGAGTGAAGTACGTTACACAAGAAACTAATCCGGATGAATGAAGTTTCGCAAATGGCCAATCGCTAATCAGCCAGTCCACCAAGGGATTATAAAAATTGTTATATGCGTTAGAATAGTAGCTCAAAGAATACAGAGTGAAAATAAACCATGGGCAAACGAAAATGATGAGATTTTCCAAATCAAACAAGGCCATATTGAATTCTAAAATCAGAAATCAAAACGTAGACATGTAACGTAGCTACCTAGTGAGTATATTGGAAGAGTTAGGGTATATTGAAATTAACTTTATAATGATAATTGCGTTGGTTAAAGAGATTATTGCTCGCAAAGGAAGAATCGTCTAGTATGGACGCAAAGAGAAGGCCAATCAAAAGTCTAATACGGAGCGTTTGTTAGAGACCGCAATAAGGACCTTAGGACCAGAAGATGATAATAGACTTGTGGCATTCAAGTTGTAAGCTTGGAGAATGAAAGGTGAGTCAAAGAAATTACAGTACAGTACATCGTTTGAAGTACAAACGATGACGCGCTAAAGTTTGTAGAAGAGAAAAGGAAGTTGATTGAAGGAATTAAAGTAGAGCAGAGGGAGTGGAAGGAACTCGTAATATGTGTTCTGAAGAAGTGATGGAGGCAAGAATATTGGGTAAGCGAGGTGGAGGAAGGAGAACGATCTGTTTGGATAGAATGATGAGGGGTTATGAGTATGCCGAACTAAAGGAGGAATTACATGATTGGTAGGGTTCACGAGAAGAGTTTTATGCCATCATAACAAGCGTTTCAATATCATGCCCTCTTGCCCCTTAGAAATCCGATAGCATCGCGGAAAGACAGAAACATTGGATACCGCAAAAACACACCAGGTAATACGCCAAAATATTCCAAATCTTTTCCCACACCAAAAGCTGAGTAACATTACGGAGTGTAATAGTTGGATATCATGTCTAAATTCCATTTAGTAAATTCTCCCACTATTGATTTAATTCCAAAAATTGGGATTAAATATTTGTTTCTCTCTCGCCTAGTCGTCACAGACGTAATCGGAAAAAAGAAAACTAAATGGAAAGGATTCACGTAATATATTTGAATTTTTGGAGGCATAATCTCCTCCGTCAAAAGGCAGAGAAAATATACGTATATATATGAATGCATGCATAAAATATTTCTCTAGGGGGAATAATTCTTTTGTGAAGCAAAATTTCTGGGAGAGAGAAAGGAGTCGGGGTCCTTTTTATTCTCTTTTTCCTCCAACCCACGCCTATTCCCCTCGCTACTCCTTTCTCCCGATCCTCTCCACCAGTTAGGAGAGAGCCAGGGGAGGGAGAGAATTCACGAAACTCTTTCAAGCAAAAAAAAGAAACACTCCAGAAAGAGCGGAAGCCGGCCCTAGATTTCCCGGCAGTGGTAGGTAAGGGGAGGGAGGGAGCTGTTTCGACGACGATCGCCGAAATTAAAACGCCCAATCAGAGCGTCCGTGGCCCGGAAGTCGTTGGAACGATGAAGGGCTATTTCGGATGTTTCGTACGTGTGTTTGCCTCCCGGGCAGAGATGTCGTGTTTGCAGACCGGCTGTGGATATGTTCCGAGCTGCCTCTCCCATTCTGTTTCTTGGTACGAAATGGGCAGGAACGCCTGTTTCTCGGGGGGGGAGATAGAAATGGTCCAATGGCTTTCCAGTTTACGGTGACAAGGTGTTCACCCCGAGTCATACGGAATCGTATCCAATCGTATCCTCTTTGCATCAGCAAACGTGTGCTCTGATTTACGCCGATTTCCATCGTATTTGCAGAGTAAGCCCGCTAGTATGTTCATTTTTCTTATGCACAATCAACATTTCAAGGACGACGGTGAATTCGTCAACTCCGAAAGCACCACTGGGCCTTGTAGAGGGTAATTTAATGACGCTATTCTAGGTGAACCCATCCGCATGTAGTGTGTTCACTCCATGCCACTTCGACGTTGTATAGTAGGGAGTTTATTATCATCAAACATGTACCCATATATATGTTATCATTTAATGAGATGAGCAAGTTATGCATACAACGTTGGACTAAATAAATGGCCACAACGACCAAAAATTATTTTCACTGATGAATTACGCATTTTTCGTGTCTATTTAAACCAATGTTTTGTTTTTAATACTAGATTTTATGTAACATAATTGAGTATTATAGTGAACTTCTTTCTTATTCCCAGACTAAGCATCCCACATTACACCTACTGATCCGGTAATTAGGTGTATTGCCAAGTTTATATCTAGTTTTATTCCTCGTGAAGGATGTAATTAAAACGGTTGCATCACTTTTGCGAGAAAATTGTTGAGGCCATCAGCCTGCTTCTTACTATGTTTGAGGAAAAGAGGAGAGTGTAATGCTATCGCTGTATGAATCTTTTTCATTTAATTAATGAGAGTTGTGAAACCTGGCGATATTTAAGGGGGCTTGATTAACGTCCTAGAGACGGGACTTGACTTATACCTCCTTTCCCTTTGCAATAGAATTAATCTTCCTTGCTCTATTCGCATTATGACTCCATCCCTTATCTTTTTTTTCATAACCCAGATACTCTTTCATCTCGTACCTATTTCTTAAAAGGATGCCTGTGTTTTCTTTCTTATCCTCTTTGAATGATCATATTAAGTGCACCTCGTATCTGTTTCGCCCACGTGCCTTATTTATCACACTTCGTGCGATTTTATTACTGTAAAACAACACATTTTTTCTCATCTTCTCAGCGAATTTACCAGCCACTCGTGTGATTAGGCCAACAAATATGTGTCCCATAGGAATTATGTGATTCGCACGCTACCCCTACGTGTTTGGTTTCTCCTAGTTTATTTAACTAGGATTCATTAATTTTACTTTCCTTTTCTCCGCAGTATTTTCTTATTCTTCTAATTGCACTCTGCTAATTTTTTTATCTTAGTACTCTTTCTTTTTAGGATTCGAATTTTTTTCCTAATTCTATAAGAGTAAAACGACTACTGTTGCATGTCTTCTTTCTTGGCATTCCTCTTGGTCATTGAGAAACATGTTGTATTTTTTCTCTATTATATGACGCACCGTGCTTATTTATTTCCTAGGCTGGTTTGGCATCATCATCTCTATCTCTAAATACCATGATGAGTGTGACGAAGCTCTTTCCAGTCATTCTTCACATTCACTTTTCCTTCGAAGACTTTCTTCATCAGCCCATCACGCCGATATAACTTATCACCTGCGGTGAAATAATGAGTTCCCGATTTTGTAAAACACCTTCCACTTAATACCTTACGTAAATAATCGATGCATTTTGAAGCTTGCGGAGAATGCTGAAATTTTGTTTTAATGCGGAAAATACAGCATTCACTGTTTCTTTTATCTGACTTAATGACCTGATCTGACTGACAATGAGTTATAGTAGGCCACCAGCCGTCAAATGTGGGAAGCAGAGCGTAGGGAGTTCAACAGGGAATTAAATAAAGGAAATTTTTTGTCAGACTGTTATGTGCTATTCGTCCGACTATTGACCTGCGGTCGCTAAGAAAAAAGTTTGTGAGGAAAATAAATATTTGGTCCTATCTGTTCTACTGCCGTTTCCTTAGTTTGGCCCCTGCTTTTTCTGATCTGCTGTTGTATCGCGAGGATAAAACACGGCCTTGGTTGCCAGGTTGATAACACCCTGGTCTGGCAATCTATAGTCCTAGGGTTCTGCTCCGACCCCGGGCATGAATGTGATATTTGTCCTTGTCTTGAAACCTTAGTCATGACCTTAACCTTATGGACACCCAAAACTTAAGTCAAGAATTACATTTGCTGCTCCACCCTCTAAATCATTCAATTTCAGTATTTTAGCAACTTAATGCAGGGTTAAAGCCTACGGTGATAATAAAATATTCAGACCGTTAATAGTGATAACGTTTAATATTTCACTTCAATTTCCATTTAGATGGTTACTTTTCTTGGCTTTCCATTATTTAAGGTGTCATTTTAGCTGTATAGAGACGAGATTAAGCATGCCTGTGTCAAATTAAATCCTTTTTCTGCGCTTCAGCTATAGCTTCATATAGCTGAGCTTCATATATAATCTTGATTTCAATCGCCTATTGCTTCCCGCACGTTCACTGGTTTCACATTGGGGTAATTAACAGAATTGATCGGACTTAAGGTTGGTAATGTTACATGATCAAACATTTCCCTTGATCTAGAGCACGTCGCTATCGACTTGCAGTGACATTTGCGTTAGCTATGTGTGGATATGAGTTTTGATGCTGATGCTAATGATTCGGAATAGACATTTATCTCTCCGGAACACAACAAATCAATTAATTATATCAGGTCTTCCCTTTGAGCACTACTTTTATGCAACGGTTTAAAATCGTTTCTGAGCCGCTGACTGTGCTATTAAAGCAAAAGTGTATGAGTTAATTGCTGACGGAAAAATAAGTCACTTTCTTTTCATTTTAGTATTATATTTAGTCAGGGAACAGCTGTTTATCAACGAACCTATCCCTTGGATTTCATAATTTTCTCTGAGTTCATATACCTCTGACCCAGATGAGTGACTTCCAATTAAAGGAAGCACTAGATGCTGGGTTCTGAAACTGATATCATGGAATTTAAAGGAGCTGGCCCTAAAAAGCCTTAAATGTGTGGGGAGCTGGGCGCTGGAGCAAGCCAATTATGGACGGGAAACTAGCATATAACCTGCGTTTCACCGAAGAAGTAGAATCAGAAAATGTGATGCCATAAGTTGCTCCGGTAGGGAGCCAAGAGTCAAGTAGCGGACGATTTTACGTGGAGGTGATTACTGCAAGAGCGCCAGCGGGGAGCAGATCGTTTGGCAGAACCTGTATGAAACGAAAAGACTTTACGAAAAAATGTGGACAGAGAACATAAATTTATGGGAAATGGCTGGAGAAGGAACTACACGGGAACTCCATCGTGGGCTTTTTGAAGGGTAGTTATCTGCAAGGGAAAAAGCAGCTCATACGTTTGCGGCAAATGTATGCGATGCATGGGCAAAGTCTTCATTCTCATCAAGCATTACAAATTGTACTTCCCCAAAATAAATTATGAGAAACCCCCCATAAAAGATCATGCAGTATCTCATAAACTATTCACTGATGGTTTCGATCTAATGAAAACATGTTCATTGTGCCTATCATTATAAATGGAGTATAAAATCCCTCTTTTCCGTTTTTCGTGGACTAAAAATTGTGAAATTATAGGGTATTAATTTAAAGCCTTCATTATAATTTGGATCAAAATGCAATTAAATGTAGCAATTTGTTCAATAATTTCAAGTCACAACATACTCTCTCCACATGACAAAAATCTTCTGTGATATTCTACTCTTTATGAGAAATATAAATCAACTCAAGTAAAAGTTGAATGGCTCGCCAAATATATTGCGCCAGAGTATCGGACATGTAATTAATTGCCTCTCACGGATTCTCATCTATATGACGCCTCTACGTTGTTGATTGATTTTTCTCATGAACAAGCAACTGCTTTTTTTTGTTTTTGCCTATCAATATTCCAACTTAAATGTATCAGCTGCATCAAAATGTCAATTTTCTAGATGAGTTAAATGAGAAATGCACATTAAAGAAGTAATCCGAAATTGGATGGAAAGCTGATATTAAGCAGATATTGAAAAAAATTACCCTTGAGTTTAGATAATTAGTATGGGAATTTGTGACCGGATTTTTCGGATGATGTGAAGTATGAGGAAAGCGGGTCATATCATGTACCCACTGTTTTTCCTGATACGTAAATCTATTTCACGTTGAAAGATTTTTCATTCTAACTTCTAACAGGCATAATTCTCTGCTTATAATCTCTTAGGCAATTTTAATGCAGTAAAAATCTTTGGGTTATGCAAAACAGCATACCACCACGGCTATGAACTCTTTCATTTATCATATTCCGGAATATATTCTCACCTTACCAATGCAGTGTCTCCTTTGCTTGATATTACGCTGAGAGCTTGGCGTTTTCAGAATTATTCTCGCATGCACATGCCTATTCGAACATTGACATTTAAGCGCTTTATTTGGCAAAACTACTACATCTCAGTTCCTGGAGAGTACTTTTGTTTCCTTCTTATCACATTTTGTTTATTTTTTCTTCTTCATTTCGCGGAACAATTCCGTCTTTGCGGCTTCCTGACACCGTTTTTTATGGTCTATTTATGGCCTCTCTTTGGACTCTTGGGTGGTTAATATGTTCCAGACTGGTCAGTCTTGTTTCTTGCTTTCTTTCAACAAAAATTGACCATGAGCAACAGTATTTTCTTCATCATTTAAAATAGCAAAAGTTTGGCCTTGTTACTTCTGAGTTCAATCCAAACGTTGTTCTGGTTGATGAGGGTAGAGTTCACCAAATGCTAAACCAACTGCCTTTGTAATTCACGCATTTGCGTCAAATTTGTTACCAATTTCAGTGTGAATTGTGCTACAAGTTTCTTTTCCTTTGCCGCATACAGTTTCCGTGTTATGGCATCCGGAAAGACTCTCGTCTTTGATGTGGATGGGCGTGTCATAAGGCCTCTTTTGGCATTAGAACTAGATATTTACGGTCAGCAGCCGAGCACACTACCTACTGGGATACCGCGTTCATTTACATTTGAAGACGGTACAGTGTAATGTGTGCTACCTGGACTTACATATCTCTTTCCATATTCATAAATTTTATGTCCGTAAAATTTTAGGAAAACGGCACCACCGCTATGTAAACTTATTCTCCAAGGAGAATGATAGTTTATAATTGAGGGACTTTGAAAGTATTTGAATGCTCAGTAGTGGCCAACATAAAATGTCGATGAGAAATCAGTCTCAAAGGGGAGCTCATTTCCTTGGGAACTACTTTCTTTTGAATTTTTGTTGACTGCTCAAGTTCCAGCTTGGTCGTTGGTTTGCAGTTGAGCTTTGATGTATTTTTTTACATAACAATTCCGGTAGGGTTCGAATCGAGGGAGAGGTGAATCGTGAACGGTGGTCTTCCGGAAAGGACGCTGTGTCATCCGTGACGTCACCGCCCAGTGACCTCTGGGCCGGCCTTCTATCTACGCACCCCCACAACCCAAGATTGACCCTTGTTGGTTGTGGGCTCATCGTGAGAGCCGCAACCAGTCACTCGCCGGGTGAAGGCAGTGGGGCAATTTCGGAGGAGTTATGGGGACAGCTGGCAGTCGCGCAAGTTATGGTAATTGAATCACTCAAAACGTAAATAGGAAGTATTTTCTAAGCAAGCAGGGCACGTAACCACCGGAGGGCAGGGCCTTTATTTTACTTCAATTTCATCTTTTTTTTCATTTTCGCGAGCGGGGACGCGCATTTTCCCCATGCCTCTAAATCTTCGGCTCCCCCTAATAAACTCCGACGCGCGCACGTGGAGACCCCAGCGCCCCCTCCCACCTGACCCACCTCGACCAATCCCGACGGCAATTCGCTCAAGGCCGCCGGACACACCCCGGTTTATATTACCGCCCGTCTGACGGAAAAGCCACTCCCTCCCGTGAGAAAGAACAGAGGGAACTTGATGAACTGCCCTCCAGTCAGCCGTAAGGGGTGCGTGAGAGCCTGTGTGCCTTGTCGGGAGGTGGGATGAGGTGGAAGGTCGAAGGTCAAAGAGGTGACAAGGGACAGAGACGAGGAGTATGAGTTCAGAACTTCCCCTAAACGGCTCGGATAGGGGAAACAACTTGACTTCCCCAGTGAAGTTGCTCTCCTCTCCCCCGATTATCCCTGTTTTCTACCCCCATAACACGGGTCCTTCATTTCAAAGTCCGTTGTTTCAGGATTGTTTCCTCGGATTATCGTTGAATGAATCCAATTTTGGAACCGCGCGACCTAATGTGGGTGCAAAGCATGGCCGACAAATTTTCTGGTGGACACTTGCATCTTTAAGTCTCGAAGCTTATGAGCTCTCAGTTTTAGTGGTTTGGCACGCAAACGTCCATATTCTATCTCAAATGCCTGCCTGAGGAGATGGATCTACTAAAACTCTACTAAGGAGAACCAATGATTATCCACGGTAAGAAAAAATACACATCAAATTTGTGTTGAGGTCTAGGTTAAGGCTACAACTCTACCTAGATTAGATAGAGCCTCTAATGCAGTCGGCCACCCTAGAAACCTTCATTCAGATAAACACTAAGAGCTCATCATATCTCTTATAAATAACTTTGTTAGTTTCTCGGATTTTATTTTAAGTAGAACGATACGTTTCTCCATGCTGTACCACAATTACATGCAGCTGGAAGAAGATCGATAAATATTTCACATCCAGTCGTTTTCCGGTGTTTTACCTAACATCTATTTCCATAGAAATCACCTAAATGAATCTCTTTCCCAAGTTCCATGAGTAGAGCTCGTAGAAGTCTCGTGTAAAGTAAACCACTAAGGTGTTTAATAAAAGACGTCCGATAGCTAGTAACGTAAGGGGCTGCATGGATCTTCATTAGCGGCTAGCTTGCGTTATCGCGTGAAGTCTTCTTTCTTCAAATTTTATCAATTCACTCTACTCAATCAGTTTAGCGGATTACTGAAGTGTGCTTCCAGATAAAGTGTTATTAATAACGATAATAATAATGCTAGCGTTCAACTCACTGATATTCTACCCCACACAAGTAATTCTCTCGTTGGTGATACTGGATGGATTGAATTAATAATGTTATTTTCAAACCGTAATGCTAAAGGAGAGTTACGAAAATAGTCAGGTCAGACTTATTTTCTCTCTGCGTTGATATCTCCTCAGATTACACTCACTTTCTTACTCTCAAATTTTATGAATTAAATGAAGGCCTGAGAATAAGCAAGCAGAATATACCTTTTAGGTACCTGGATTATTTACCTGGTAGCCTATATATTTCAGCACCCTCTCTCGATGTTTTGGAATAACTTGCTTTTCACCCTCCTCTTTCCAAAATTGTGGTACCTATTAGCGAGAGTCAAATTTAATCCCTTCTCAAGAAAACTCAGGTAATTGGCTCATCATTTTCGTGCTTCCAGGATTTAAAACTTCCTGCTATAAATCGAGTGCCATGTTTCACTGTTTTTCGCTCTTCGGCTGTCTTTTCCGACTTCATTCACTGTTTTTAATTCCACGCCGAGGCTTTTGGTCATCATTCCAAAAGACTAGCAAAAAAGTGAAAAATAGTCTGAGCCTTTACTGGAATCTTAATATACTATTCTTAATCACTGAGAAAGTGCTGTAACTACGAGCGGCAGAAACATGCTAGATTCCCTGTCGAACTGCTTGAAATGAATTATTTATATGCGTTGGGACTTTTAAAATGATGAAAAGAGATCTTCAGATGTACTAGACAGCGTGGAGTGGTAGTTGCATCCGAAGGGAATTTTGATTCAAACTCGCAATTGATGCAGTGGATAACTGTTAATTCAATACTATTTAGCCTTTTTTGAAGTAACGCTGTTCGTACTTTTGAATGAATTGATCCAGAAAATGTACAAAATTATGTCCACATCTTTAGTTCTCACCTAACTCATTGACATGGAAAGGTGAAGACTAGTCCGTGAAATATTTTTAGAGACCTAGCTATGATAATATAGTTTTTCACAGTCACCTAACATTTTATTGGCCACCCCTAGTAAAAGGTTTTAGATTATCCGTAATAGTGGATATGCATAATAAATTTTAGGCTTGTTATTATTCATTCTCTGCTACTCACATCTGAGGTGGCATACCAGACTTATTATAAATGTAGCTAAGTTAAAAAATATTTCTCCCTCGGGGAAACCAAATCTGATGGCAATATAAGCCGAGTTAAGGGGCTCTCTTAAGTTATGTCTGCTAGTATGCAGCGTCTTTACATTCTGAAAGCAGATAATTTACGCCAATGGGATGATTCTATAGCTAAATAACTTCATAACTTCGTTAAACATAAATCGTCTGAGGGAAATCTTAAGGTTATCAACGTCATTTTGTCTAATATGGATTATTGTCCAAGGCATGGTCAACCCATCTTCGGAATATTTCATAGATTCTACATCTTCGCAGTACCTAACTGACAATCTCGGGGGTACATATAAGGAAATTATCGCCAAATAATGACCTGCGTGTATGCAACTAACAGATACAAGACTACTATTTTTAGAAACATGTTATTTAAGCATGAATTTATTATATTGAAACTTAATACTAAGAGCCTCTTCAATGTACATGTCATCTATTCATAATCATGCTCCATGCATCTCTTCTGTTAATTTAGTCCTACCTTTCCATTTCCTGGAATAAATTCACACAATGTGCCGCCTACATATATTAAACTTGAGTATTCATTCCCTTTCTTGCTGTCCAAACTTATTCTGCGCCAGCCCATCACGGATCCTAAGCTCCTGGATGGAAACATCTGCTTATTCTCCGCACTCCTCGACACGTAATTACGCGGCTTCAGAACACGGTGCGAAAAGTCCTCGAGAGACTCCGTCCGCGCTTTGAAATTGCCACCCACACACACCGCCGCACCTCGTCGCGGGCGACGTCAACTCGCCGCAATCTTCCTCTCACCGCTCCCGACTCTTTTCCTGGGAAGAAGTCCCGTCTTGGATCCATTACGTGCTTGTTGAACGTTGCCGCGTCGCATTCTGCCCTTGAAGTGTAAGCATTCTGCTTATGAGAGGATGTACGTGTCGTCGCACGGAATAGGGCGTCATGTCGCCAATAGAGATACGGATGGTATAATTTTGTTTTGATGTATACCCACGAAGCATCGTCCATAAATTACACAGAATGAAAAGTGTAAGGGGTATGGTCAATTGCTACACGATGCGTTATCGGCAAGGAAAGGATCGTACAGCACTCCGCTAAGTTGGGAAAAAATAAGGTATACCTTATAAATTCATTTTTATTTTATAACTGTATTGATACGAATAACTATCGGTGAATGAATAATACTATCGCGAAATATATTAGTTATTTAAAAAATATGTCTATTCCCTGATTCTCAAAAATATGATTGTTTGATCCGACGTTATGTAACCAGAGCCCAGAGAGTAAACTACTCTGCAGCTAACACTTTGCGCACAAAGGTATTTTCTAATTAAGTTAGTGTCATTACTTTTTCAAGTACTTTACTTTTTCAAGTACTTTACTTTTTCATCCGTCCATTTTCATAGGTGCTTTCTGTTGTTGATGTTGTGATAATCTTTCTAGAGGCCTAAAGTCCTCTGAAAATTTTGAACGGTAAGAAAACATTTGTATCGTATTTTAGTAGCAAAACGTTTTGTTTAATCGAACTATTTTCACGAACTTCGGCGTGAAAACAAATGCAAGCCAGGATCAAACAAACACATTTTCTCCTTGCAGTCTTTGATTTCGTCTATATTTCTTCATCTCATTAAGTATTTGCACCTGCGAAAAGCAAATACTACCCTGAAGAGGGATGAAGCATTGGTCACAATGACTATTCAAATTCTTGAATTAGCAAACATTTACATTTGTTGACATTTTAACCCGGTCTAATTTGCCTTCATTTTCTCGTCCCAGCTACCGACAAGCAAATCAACTTGGAACGTGCCATGCATACGTTTTGCACGTGCCAGGGGTCGTATTTAAAATTTTAACTTCGGCTTAGCGTATGCAATTACGATATGAATACATTAAAGCGGGAAGATAAACATATTTTAGAGATTTACTGAGCTACGCTATTGCTATAAGCATTCCGTGGAAGAAGATCCATCCGTTTCACTTCACATTTATTCCAATTCAAATGAACTTCCACAGAATCAAGTTGATTATTTTATGTTAATCTATTCTTTTTGCTTATTTCGTTATGAGCTCTGTATCACACTCCAACTCTGAAGTTTGCTCCGTAACAGAACTCATGCGCAAAAGTTAATTTATTGGCGCACTGTCCAACCTCCATTTCTGTAATGCACACCAATGAAATTAACATCTCTGTAATGTGCTGCAACGTACTTTAGTTTTGAGTGGTAGAAGACACCACACGAGGAAAGCGTAACCATAAAGTAAGCTATCTTTCTCTTTGAAACTTTATCACTGGTTTAACTGAGATTCGTGTGAGTTCATAAGGAAACAAGTCAGGTTTTCATGCAATACAGCATCTAATTTCAAATTACCATGTTGCGGAATGAACTGCATGAATCGTGAACGAGTTTTTGCAATTTCATTCCAAACCTGATAGAAACATTCTTAAAAATGAGACTGACACGCTCTACAATTATTCTATCATGTCTGCATGCCAAATACCCTTAAAAAGTCTTTAGCTATCATAACTATCTGCCGGTTAACTTGGATTTACTCTGTCGTTCACCCTTATCGAGCGTGTAAAAATGGTAATCTCTCTTACTCTTTGTTACTTTTTTTTCTTTGCGTTCTCACCAACGCTAAAAAGTTTAATATGGTTTATATATCTTCATAGTATGTCTTTCTGAAATAAAATTTACAAAGTACTTCCTAATGCGATCAAAAAATAATCCCAGCCCAGGGAACCACTATTAAATCATAATCCCTTGGGTGATGCATGACCTTTGGTGAAGAATTTGGCTTGCCTTGTCAGTAAGTGTATTTCATAACGTTAATGCTTATATTGTGTTTGGAACGGATTTTTGTGGAGTTAATTACTAGAGTAACTCATAGTTCATTACTTATGGGCAGTGTCCTGCGCTTAATTCCCTCTGTATTATAATGGAAAACATTACTTTCTAGAATTTCAAACATTATATGAGTATTACCTACACTACTTTAAGGAGCCCGTGATGACACTTGGCTGTGATACAAATTTATGTACAACTGTAATTTTCATAGTGAATTTTAATAAATAATCCGGCTCAGATACTTCTCTGAATATGTTAAAACCATATTTAGAATTTCATTACATGATGTCAGACCATGAATGTTAATTGGGATAACAAGTATTACAGAGAGGTTTAAAATGTCATTTTTCACTTTCAGTAAGAGACCATTAATAGGTTGAATTGTTTTAATGCATTTGAGCTACCAGGAGCTTAAATATGATAAATAACATAGATTGTTTCTATTTTCTTTTCCGGAAACCATGAATGTACAACGCATTAATGTAATCCTCAAGGCATTTCCTTGCATGTTTTATATGAAACCAGAATGTGATACATATGTATATTTGTGATATAGATATAGTTTCTGAATCACATGAGGTTAGTTTGAGGCAGGATTATATGTTTTATATAAAGCCAACGTATTCCCTTGTAGAAGTCAGTCGAGCAAACAGAAAAACTATTGACGTAGATATTAACAATAGTATTGTTTACTCGATGGTAATATATTCATGGAGTGTTTCCACGCACCGTAGCAATGGCTTGCAGGATACCACATGAAGGAATCAATAAAACATTGAACCACTTAGGCTCCATCTTACAATCCCTGTTGATCATGAGATCGTTAGACGTTACACGATGTAGACGTTAAGTCACTTTGGCAGTTGTCTAAACTTCTAGTTGCAGAAAGAATATCACGCAAATTCACGATTAGTTAACATGAACGTTAACAGGTTAAGAGCGTTACCTTCGTTATTTTTTAGCTTCGGAAATACTTAACCATACATTATGATACCGGCATTTAGGATAAGAAGAAAAGCATTTGCGTAACAATTTTCTCACCAGGATGGATAAATGCAATATGAGTGCCAGGCCTAAAACCATTATTACCCTATGTTCCCAACAATGGTTACCCAAAATGGTAGAAAATTACCCTCACGAAAACATCATGGAGCACTGTCTATATTCAGCCAAATGATTTATCATAATTCCTCCAAATTTTCAACTAGTAGACGCCATCTTGCTAGACTAGTAGACACATTTCACGATTAAACTCAGGCGAGTATATATCTTCAGGATAAATTTGGTATGGATAAGCGGTAGGCGGGAGGTTAAAAGTTTGCCATAGAAGGGTGGAAGGTAAAAAAGTTGCAGGAAACTGGTGAGATTATATAGGGGAATTAGAGCTGGATTATGCAAGAGCAAGGTCAAAAGAATGGGAGTCGGCGGGAGGTAAGGTTTGTTTTTCGGGGAGGAAAAGGGGGGTCTTAAGTAGTGGGAAGTTTTTGAAACAATGCCTCATAAAGCAAATTCTCCTTCATATTTCTTCTTGTCTCCATCTCCTCCCTATTGTCCATCTTCAGTATAAAGGATAAAGTGGACAAGTGGGGGATGATGGAGATAAGAATAAGATAGATGTAGTACATCTTTCTTCATCTCATTACGTTACCCCCTACCGACTTCCTTTACCATGTAATCCAACTACCTCCACACACACTTTTTTTCATCTTCTATCCATACACCATACTATGACATACTTCTTCACTTCCCCACTCCCCACCTCCTATTATACAGAAGATCATTACTTTCTTAAAGTTAAAAAAAATTAGGCTTACTAAAATAATATATCCTGGGTAATATATCAAAGTTTAAGAAAGATTGCCTCGCATATCCTACCAGTACGTTGCACCTTTTGCATTATTTATGGTTTTACTGTTATCAAGAATGTTTATATAATGTCCTAGCCTAAGATACAGTATGGTCTGAACCGGTTAGATGAAGATCCATCATTGTAATCACCGATGGCATCAGGCGGCCTCGTCACCCGTACGCCCAGAGGCGAGTGCCTCACTCACTCACGGTATGAAGACGGTCTTGATTCACCTTCTGTCTCATGCATATGACGTGGCTTGCACGGATTATATATAATGGGTGTAGTTGCTCATCAAGCAAGATAGATGGAATTAGCCCACAATACATTCATTGGACAATGAAATATTCCCTTGTGTACGGAAATCCATTTCATCGTCAATTTTGACGTGATTAAAGGTCAGTGAATTGGTCCTTTAATTGAACAATAAACGCACTTTAATTTTTAAAATGCCACAAAACGATATGAATTTTGCATTATAAAAGGCTCATGCATAAAAGAAATATTGTAACCATCACACTTTTTTCTGTAAAAAATGCCATCTTCATATTGTACACAATCAAGTAACTTCGAGTGACTGCTGACTATGCTCAATTCTTTCTATGATGACTTTTTGTATCGAGAATTATCACGTTCATCACGAGAATTATGAACGTAATTGTCATTTATTCCTTTTCATCACATGAAAACTTTCTGAAAAACATGTAATTACTTGTCAGGGTGGATTACCTATCATTGGATCCAAGTCAAATAATGACAATGTTTTTTTTTTTTTTATATTTTGTTTTTTTTTCCTTGTAGAAAGCTTCTCCTCCGCGCTCCAGCATTAGGTTTCTCGGTAAATATTTCATTTCTGAGAAAGTATTTTTTCTGTTTTCACCACCAATCGCTTTGGGGCTACCCTCAGGTCGTTCAATTTCACGCATTGGGGTGGAGCAACGAGCGTGAAGAAATAATTCTCAGCACTTCGAACACTTCACCTAAAGCCTGTGACAATGAGAGTAATAAATCATCACTGATCAGTAGGCATTTTTAAAGTGCATAGACGTCGTCTTGAGGTTGGAGTTCCCATGCCTTATTATTCAATAAATGATTGAATAACCTGACACCCAAATCCGGCACTGTAGTTGTGTTTTCGTCAATCTGCATCGGTTAAGGGAGTGAGTACTATTATTCCTGGTCGTGTGGATCCCTATCCCTTCCATCCCTATCCTTATACCTTTCCTCCCGGTCTGAAGCGCCTATTAGTGCGGAAACAGACTTGAAAACACCCATGGACTATTATTCCTCGTGCCATAATTCGGGGTTATCTTGTAGGAAATAAAATTGGATTCACTTCTACAGAAATCTCAACTCTACATACATACATGCTATAAGCAGTAAAAATTTTTAATCCATTAAACAGTGGTTTGCAGTATTCTATGGGTAAGGATTTCGTTATCACTATGGACTTAGTCAGGTGGTTTTCTTAGAATGGATACAGGACATTCTCCTTAAAATTCGCATTTTTTAACCATGGTCACCGCAAAAACTTAATGACTCGTCGCTCATTTCATAAATATAATTTATTTTTAAAAGTTGACCCTCTCTTTATGCCACACTTTTTTCGCAATTTTCATTCAAAGGCCTTAAAATCTCATCGTTGTTGCTTTTTGACGTTCCACCCAGCGCCAGAGACTGAACTTTACATATTCTCATCAACTGCTTCAATATGCTGAGGTGAAAACGGTACGAGAAATTAATCTTTTCGACTGATCCAATGTGCTGAACGGGCAAATAGTCGGTAGCGTATCAGTAAAGTGCGTGAAAGCCTCAGGGTTTCTTCAATAAATATTAAGCCTAGAGCTACTACTTAAATACTAAGCCTAGAGCAAATCCATTATCCACGATGCGAAAGGGAGGGTTTGATGTGAGGTGTGTTCAGAGCATTCAGTAACATTGAGTTCAAGGTCAGATTACACAGTAGTGGACAAAGAACAGGTACGCCTTTTTCATGGTGAAATTGGTACACCCTCTCTATCGGTATAATGACATCTACGAGCATGAATTACACAGCAGGCAACTACGGGGGCTTATTAAAGGGCGTGGAGGGTACTCCACTTCAGGAATTTATACCGTTCAATATGCAATGTTGCTAGCAACTCAGTTACTATCTGTACGATTTAGTTAACTAAATTAGCCAGAGGAATAAGGCAGTTTAGCAAGAAATACGGCTTCTAATTACAAACCTGTATTACATAGTACAAATTCTGCAAAGACAAGGATTTGTGCTTAAATGTCATTAGGGCAAGGTTAGTTGCCTAATATTCACAGGACTCCGTAGTGTTATTAATGTATATTATTACTTTTCCATATTTTTATTTATTTATATTTGTGATACTTTCACAAATTTATTGTATGTACTTTCATTCATAAAAAATGTATTCTTTCACTTTTTTCGTGTTATGTGAGATGATTATTTATCTAATAATCAGTTTATTATGTTATTTTCTAGCAATTTGATAGTTGTCAAGGAGGGTTGCGTCAGTGAAGGCTTTCTTTCGAGGCAACCTAGCTTTTATCTCGTCAGATGAGATAAAATCTAATTTATCACGACTAAAAGCAATTAATTTAGTCTCTACTGTACGCTGGCACATGTGTAAAAATATTTAAAATCTGCTTTACCTACCTTACCAATTATCTCCTCTGCATTTCCAATATTATGCATTTTTCCTTATTTTACAATCCAAAAATGGCAATTTAGGCAAGTCTGCATCACTAATTAGGTCTTTTAATTACTATGATGTAGCCTACCATCGTACGCTGGAGATTTAAATACATTTTAGGAATGCATGCCTTAAATTTCTGCTGGGAATACCTTCTGACATTTAACCGAAAAATAATTTATAAACGGCTCCCGCCTGTTTTAGGTAGAAAACTTATGCATTATTAAACTTTTTATAGCTCCAAAATATTGATTTAAAATACGGACAACTCGGGTGGTTTACTTATGGTACCCATAACGAGGTGCAACTCGTTTGTTGTACATGACATTATGCATGATAACCTTTGTGAGAAAACGTTATTTCATGTGAGGATTTGTTAATCAATGTAAACTTTTAGGTAAATTCTGAAAGGAAAGAAATAATTAGTCAAAACAAAGTTAGCTAGCTTAAAATATCCAACAATCGCCTAAGAAATATATTATGAGTCCAAAAGACTGCAGTTTCGTAACACTCGCCTTTTTTCACCTTTAACTTCGATTATTTGCACTCAGATATCAATGATCGTACCACGTCACTTAATTTAAATAAATATTCCATTTAAAATTTATTTGTGTTGAATTCCTATATGAAGAAATTGAATTCATCTCTTCAATATGAAACAGATGATGACTGTAATTCCTTTGGAATTTTAAATAAATGATGACTAAATTCAAGAGGATAGAGGATAATAATAGTCACCCCACCTACCGTAATTATCATATTATTCATCCACGGTGAAATTCCAGCGTGTTTATGAGCTTTGGTTGGTAGTTGATTTAAAATTACTTTTATAGAATTTTACCGCTTTACCTATGTTCTGGTCCTATATTTATCACATTCCTTCAAATCACGTTAATTAGTATTGTAAAATTATATTCATCTTATCTTCCTTGAACATGAAAGCATGGGAACCTGACATTGGCCACTTTTTACGATAGGCATGTAGTGTCCATGAGGGCTTTTCCCAAGTACCAATGAATCCTTAGAGGGGAAAATATCCCGAGTTGTTTGTCGTCATCAAGTATTAACATCTTTTCTTAAAATGCGATTGGATTAATATTTTTCGAGTCAGTGTGGTGGCGGTCGAATGGGACGCTAAACTGTTGCCTCCCATGCTTTTTTTACTTAATTAAATTAAATTTTTACTTAATATTAATTTAATTAATTAAAAATACTTTGATTACTTTTTCTAAGAGTAGGCCAATAATTTCAACCCTAATCTAATGTCGTTTCTGTTTGTGAGATCAAATAAGTGTGGTTTACCTTATACTGGCTTCCCATCCCACAATTCCGAGCTCGGATCCTGCTATTAATAGTGATATTGCTGTATTTTACCGATTTCTACCTTAAGTGCCTTAATTAGAGCAATATAAGTTCATCACTCCGTCCATTGAATTGGAAACTTAACCGGTACCCCTGACATATTTTGCTAAGGCCAATCTAATACTGACGCCGGGCTTTCCTTTACACTTCCTATATTCCAAAACACATGACTAAAATCAACTGCCTACCCAGACATAAGCCCGGTTTTGTAATGTCTAGTTAACCTAAACCACTCGTTTGTATAGGGTTTAAGAAAATCGAGAGTTGTGAATACGTGGATGAGTAGAGTTATAGAAACTAGGGATTTTCTTACACTAGGAGAGTTTTTCACTTAGTCAGCTTCTTAGAGACATTACGGAGCAGTTTTTCTCGCACAGAGGTATAATAATACTGGGGATACGAGATGAATAACGCTCGGGAATTAAAGACATAATATCTTATTCCAGTCATTATCTAAAAAAATTACTTTAGATATTTTTGAATAGTTAGAATAGAATATTTTTGAAAAGGGCTTTTCTTCTGTGCACAAAATACCATTTGGCCAATCATTTTCATCTCACTTCATGGCCTTCCCCCCTCGAACTCGAGCATAATTTTAAATTTTTGACTAGTTTTTCTTTGTTTGCAAATAAAACCTGACCCCATTCATCAATATCTACAGGTAAGAATTACCTGCGAGCCACCGCGAGAGTTTGTTTTAGGGGGTGAAAAAAACACAGTGAATGCACTACGTGCATGTATCTAAGAGGAACTAGGCTACTAATTTGTGGCTTTTGGGCTGCTCGTGATCTGTCAGAACATGGAGGGTGCCTTACATTTTCTATAAGACACTTGTTTGAAGAGGCTTAGGGTGAGCTCACTGAGCTCCGAAAGTAAACATTGATTCTCTTATAAATGTTTCTACTTCCTCACTCATAGAGTTTTTCGGGGGGGGGGGAAATAATAAAACCTGGCTATTATTCCCTCTTATCGCTTATCCATTTCTTACCGATCGAATTTCGACTGTTGTTATAATATATTCATAAAAGGAAATTGATATGAGCACTATTACCTGACAATTATTCCTGCAGTATTTTTAACCTCAGAATAGAATTGGATATTGTAAAACCGGGTCTTATTGGAGCAAATGACTTCAGTATTTGGCTTCCTTTCTTGAGAAGCTAAAATAGCAACCAAGAATTGTCGTTTGTTTCCCAGCCACAGAATGGACTTGTCAATACGTGCCCTTCCAAAATTCACAGAAAAAATCCCTACGGAAAGCGCCGCCTCTTACTTTACCAACGCCATATCCCTCCCCTTACATGTCCCTCACGGCTGCAACCAACCAAACCTAAAACTTTACTTCCGTGGGCAATCGAGTGAAATGGAGAGCACCAACCGCTTCCCCAAGGTCCTTCCGGCGATAAAGTCTCCCTTCAGAAGGTGCGAAATATGACAGCCAAACTTACCTTCCCGCCCGGAAATATGACCGTTCGAAAAGTTGTGTAGCCTGGCCACTGTGGGAGAGGCGAGGTTGAGTGTAACACTGTTCGGACGAGCGGGAGAGACATCTTTGGGCAGTTCTTTTCTAACTCACGTTCGCGCCGCTTGTTGGCGCCCGCGGGAGGCTCCCTCGGAGGGAGAATGGGCCGGAAACAAAAGGAGATCGCGGTAATCGAATCGTCGTCCCCGCACGGAGCAGGAGGGGGAGAGGAGGGATGCTGGTTGCTAAGCGAGCTCCCCGTTGTCTTCTTCGCCGCCCGTCGACGACTTGGGAACTCTGTACTCCTCCCTTAAACTCCCCCGCAAACACAGCTGGGGGGACGGAGGGAGGCTCTTCTCTGGGCCGGGTTTTATTTTTTTTCTCGGAAGGGGTGGCGAGGGAATGGGGACCGTGAAGTGGGTCCTCGTCGTCCTTTTTTTCTCGGGCGGGTTGGAGCTTTAAGGGGTGGTATGGGGGGGAAGAAGAGATGATAAAGAATAAATTCTTTGAAGAAATAATAATTCGCTATCTCCATGTTTATCCCTCGCCTCTCGGAGAGTGGATCGAACTGGTGCTCGAGGAGATTTGTGAGAAAAAGGGGAAGAAACATTAAAGCCTCGGTCGGGCCTCGAGGAATGCATTGTTAAGATTTTTAAGCATTCAGTGAGTCGGAAATGAAATGAGCGTCGTCTTACGTTAGCAGTCAGGGCATAGAATGGAGCTGTATTCAAGTTTTGCTCAAAATGGAGAAAATCGTGTTCGTCTTTGATGACGTTCCCAAGACTTTTGTTCCTTAGCCATTCGTTGGGATTTCTTAGTCAGTAGGTATAAGAAGCGTGTACTAGGAGGGACGGAAATTGTTTTAATGGTAAATTATGGCAGTTTTTCTGAGTATTGTTGGCCAGGCGTATATCATGGCTTTAATTATGTAGCGTCGAATATTGCTGAACCAGATGCTACCTTAACGAAATACATTTCTTTGTGATGAAGTGCTCTGATTTTGAATGGAATGTTTTGAACAGTAAGAAGTAAGTAGTGTTAAATTTAATAAAAGCATTAGTTATCACGAAACCCTCACATACACTTTTAGGAAATTAAAGCGAGATTTTTTAATTGGATATTATTTAATCATGTGAATTTTTTTCTCCTTGGTATTCGAAATATGTACATCGGTTTGCTTCGGTACACGTTGCTTAAAAACTAGTGTTAAACTTCTTAATAGCTTCCGTTATGATCAAGAGAATTGTATGAGATAAATGGAAAAAAAATATTTTTCGTCATGAATAACATTTTTCAGGGGATTGGGTTGGTGTGATAGCTAGGGTTCTGGATTTCCATTCTTCCAGACTGCGTTTGAGTCTTTCAATTCCTACGTCCCCCGACGCATACCCCTGTCCTTAGTTGTTTTAGGGGAGGTGACCGATAGCTAAGGACAACCATTTAGTATAGGTGGGCAATGGGAAATGGGCAAGAATTTTCAGGGAAAAAAGGTAGAGTAGGGATAAACGTGACCTCGAAATTAGCCTTCTATTAAGGGAAGGTGCAAAGGGGCTTGCGGTTTAACGTCCCATCCAGGCATTCCAAAATGGGTTCAATTTTATTTCTTGTTTTTGATATGCTTTTTCTTGAATAAATTAGGATGAGTTGCAAATTTATTTTGCTTTGTGAGAATTATTATCTCTATTAAAAATTGTGAATAGCCATTTTTCTGAGCTATTGTTTTATGCTCTTATTTATTCATTAAACTCTTCCTTAAATAGGGGAATATTGATAACTCCTTGAATAAGGAAATAAAAATTCATTATATTTTTGGGATAAAAGGGCCTTGAATATATATGAATGAAATGGTCCGAAAACGATGGTTTTCTGTAAATGGAAAAGAGGTGCCGGCCATTTTGAATAATGGTGCTCGATCGGATATTTAGGTCGCATCAGCGATGAAATAGTTTAAAAGAACCCAAAATAATAATTCCATATTTTTTTCAGGCTACATAATTTTTTTTTAATATTATTTGTTCAATGCTAAGGCTATGTGGACTGCAAGAAGAGGTTGTAGAATTTATTCGTTATAGTTTGGTGATTATGTGGCCAAATTGCAAGAAAGTTGGGAATTCGAAATATAGAGAACATTTAAGTGCCTTTAAAAATAACCGGGAAACAAAGAGGTATTTTTCCAAGCACTTTTTACCATTCCAAATCAGTAATTTTCATATAGTACTCTACATATTTCCAACAAAAGAATTAAACTGGACTCATAGTCACAGCTGAAAATTTTAAAAAGGATGTTTAACTCTGATGTCACTATTGCCAATTTGTACCCTGTCCCCCCCTCCCCCATCTTCTCACCCATCAACAACTACCCCCACCTCCTCTTCCTCTCCCACTTCTTGCTTCCCCACTGTTAATTCACTTCTACTAGTATTTTCCTTCAAACAATTAAACCCCTACACTGCTTAGTTTTCGGAATATATAAGAATAAGCTGCGATGAATTCACACCTGATGAAGATACTTAAGCATCAAAACCCGGGTCGTGTTTTGTTATTACATTGGCTTTGAAAAGTTATAATATCTCGTAAACGTTAACGATCAGTTCACATGTAGCTCTTTTAGTGGCTGTCAAAGCTGCTGATTGTGACATCGCATTAACGTTAACGTTAATGTTGACGTTAACTACAGTAAAGTGTAACCTCGATTATTTTTAAATCTCGAAAATGTTCAAACAGACTTAATATAACTGGTTCTAAATGTACCTTGCATGAGTCATGGTCATATGCTTTCACATGGAGCATGAAATGTTTGAATGACATTTGAGAGGTCTCTGTGCTGTTCATCATTATGTTAGTTTGATGAGGATGGTCCTCTCGCATATGAAACCGACGTGTTACCGTGTTGAATTTGGCTAACAGTGACATCGGTGGTGTAGTTATTGACAACAGGATTGTTTACCCGTCGGTAAAGCTTGGCTGGTGTGGAGTCAACCCGTGTCAAACACCCTTGCGGTGGCTTATAGGTTACAATTTAGAATTTGAAACCATCGAGTAGGATTCGTGAAAGGGACGTTAGGTGAATGCGACGAGAAAATATGATGTATAAATTTATACAAAATTCAGAAATAAGTAGTAGACGTTGAAAACTGGATGTGAGCACTAGTGTGAGCATAGCAATAAATATTATAGAAGACATTTATAGAAGACCGATGACTGTACAGTTGAAATTATGCAATTTTTAATAGTCCTTAAACGAATAGGTTAATCTGTTTGCGCATCTCATATTAAGTAGTCTTGGACACAAAAATAATTATTTTTGCTCAATTACACTCATTTGCGAAGAATTGAAATGCCGTACCACCAATATGCACTCAAGTCAGCTGTATTTGATGCTATATATCGTTATATATAGATATTAATGGTGAATATTCACCCTTGCCACACAACTTTATGAGGACTTGTAGAGTATAATGTAGATTTATAATGAGGTAAAATTAAAAATCCGGGCGTTGGATAGGCGCCGTCATCATTTATCCATCCTCCTGGTAAACCCGTATCAGGACCAAGCAGGGTCGCACAAATAGTATCTCTCCCGTAGTAGAGTCTCGCTAAACAAAAACATTCATAGGTTTGTTGTTCTTGACGCTTTGTCAGGGGAATGTAACCCACAACTAAGGTCATTTCCGCCATTGGAATCGTGGACATTTGAATATAGGGATGAATTTTCAGGGAGTGGGGGAAAAGTGGAGAGATCCTTTCGGTATTGTTCTGATCTCGACATAAAGCGCCAAGCGGTCCTCCATTTACTTCCCATCCGACGGACGCAGTACTGAACTCGACGTGCTCTCCACATAGCAGTCAATTAGAGGCCGTTATACCACAGAAAATCTTAAATCACTGGGATTCAAATCCTTGGAATCGGCTGGAACTTAACCCACCACACCAATTGTTACAGAATTGTTACAGAGAGAACGACTGAGATTTAATCGGAAATATATTGTGTATCCTATTTCCCATGGTACCATAAAAATCTAACTCCTTGTTAATAAAGGTAGGCAAACGCCGAAGTCTTAAAATTTATTTACTTCTATTAAAGTAACAATTTATTTATAGTCCATAGTCGTATATTTCGAATTCCTCATTGATAAAAGTATGTAATAGGCTTTCTCTCGCGATTTAATATCTATCAAATAACAAGTTAGTCCGTAGGGGTCGTGAATAACTTTAAACAAAATATTGGCGCAGAATATTTAGCAGTTATTCGCAGTAAATTCGCAAATTTATTCACGTTAAAAATAGGGATATGTTTCTACAATCATTTAATTTAATTGAATTTGGCATGGCGCAAACATCAATCAATACCCTCAAAGCTTCGAAGCACACAATTTATTTTGATGTTTCGTGGAAAGATATCTTCTAGTCAAAAATTTTTGGAGTTATTAATATAATGTACAAATTTATTTCTGCCAATAATGTGTATTATTCCCTGTACAAAATACCAAAATTCCTCATTGCATGGGGAATTTCTAATTTTCAATGCGTCGATTAAATTTTTGCAGAACATCATCGATATTAATCCATTTTTGCGTTAATCATTATTATATAACGAAGTTTGCCATCAACACCGTAAGCATGGTTTTACGGTATCCAGCAACAGGTGTTATTTTCCACGTCATTTATTTGCTGGTAGTTACGCTTCGGCACACTTGGAAATGAATGAAATCATTAGTCATTGCTGCATTTTGTGGAATGACCTATTAAACAAATTGAATGGATACACAAATCATCAATCATGCATGATTATTCATAGTTCGTTACCATACAGGTAACAGTTTTTATCAGAAATCCGTATTTAATACAGACGTACCACTATTTCTTTTTTTGTCATTGTAATCCCCAAAGAGTGAAAACCTATTAGGTTCTTTCATTATTATTTATTTATCAGAAGCTTCCTCAACTAAATTATTTTGGGAACCAATTCGTTGCGAGAATGTTCTCTTGCGCTTACTCATTCAAGTTTTGATTCCGTGACTCCACCTCATGCAGCTGTTGAAACAGGAGGTTTGAATGTTGGCAGTTAGTCATAGTAGTCGTTCTAGTAAGCAACCGATAGTTAAGATCAGTACTACACTGTCTAACGTCATCAAAATTATGCATTGAAACAATTTGTTGTTTTGCAAATCGGCATTCAAAATTTTGGTCATGTTTTGTAAAATATAAAGCAGCAAAAATTATTCATTCCTCGATGAAAATTAACGGTACAATCCATGGTGGTACAGTGTAGTGAATAACCAAAAAATAAGCCTCCTTTCTCATTTTTGCTAGACAGCTAATGGAAACCCATTTGTACATTTTTGCGATTAACGTTTGATCGTTAACCCATGGTCCGTATTCAAAAGCGCTCGAAATCAAAGCAGCTTGGCACAGCAGCGTTTAACCCACGACACCTCAGAGTCACGTTTGCCTCGCGCCAAACAGCTGAGCACATGGTGCATGAAATTATCTGTTGGTCGTCGTTGGCCGAGAGATCAAAATCAAACCAGAACTGCGGCTTCATTTTCCCTGGTTATTTCCCATAATGCAGCGCGGACTGTCACACAGCACACAGCACTGGATTTTTCTTCACAATTCAAACATTTTACCTAGTCGTTTGCCAGCATCCCAAGCAAGAAACCGAAGTCATTCGATACGCGTCCCTCTCTTCACCATTTTGCGTAGTGGAACCTAAATTCATCCGCTAAAATTCGCTTGTTTGTTGCCCTTCAGTGCCTTACAAACAGCGAACGAATTTAATTAACTGTGGCCCATTTCAGTAGCCGGATTCAAGACCCAATGAGCTCTTCTTTTGGTACTTAAAAACTAATTTTTCTACATGCGTACTATGGAAAGAAAATTGTTCGTGGTTTCTTTGTTAATTTTTAAAATGCATGCCTTAGACAGCGATCGACGGATCTTTGCGTATCAAAACCTTAATATTTATAGTATTAGGTTTAGAGAGACTCCAAGTACAAAGGTTATACTGCACCATCTGGTCTAAATAAATCCTATCTCTAATTCTAAGACAATGCTTACGTCCAAAGCGGGAATCATACTCGTAATCTTTTTTTTTAAAGTTTGGTGAATATTTGATCTGGGTATCTTGACCGGCAGTTTTTTATTTTAAGGGTTTTTATCCAAGCAGTGGTAGGCATTATTCATTCGTGTACGGTTTCCTCCTTGAATGCTTTGAGGAGTGTACCTACTTAAGTTCAGTAGTCACCCAGTTAGATGAAAAGTTGAACTATCGTCCCCTTGGAGAATTTCATTTAGAGTCGGCTTCTGTCAACCATAGGACTTGCTCCACCCTTCCTCTTTTGTCTAAAAAAATTGGGTATCCCTACCTGAAACTTAACTTTTAATTTTTCAAATAGCCCTAGTCACTTGCCTTCATTGAATGTTCTCCATGTTCTGGCACATAATATAACTCCAATTGCCTACAATTAGATTTCTCGATCCTTTTTTATGGTAACTATGATCGGTACTTATATTTTAGTGGATTTGATATTACAAAGCGTACGAGGAAATGGTTGAGGGTGGTAGGGGAGGAAAGTTGTTTGAAGAAAATAAGTCAGTATAGAGTGAGTGATGGATGGGGCAATAAGTTAGGTACTAAGTTCTTGCGTTACTTAATAAGTTAGGTACTAACGTATTAGATAGAATATCGGGTAAGCCTGGCGGATGAAGGAATAAACATAGTTAGGATGGAATTTTGAGACAGTTAGTACGGGGAATGAAAGAATACCCTTACGTGGAACGTAAAGCTTCATTTTTTTCTTTTACTGGTTCTGATTTATTTCTGTATTAATAGTGTATTGAATATTATCATCATTACTATTAAACGAAGGCGTAATATGACAGATTTTATTTATAACTTCTCAATTGGTTACGTTAATCTCAACTGGTTGAACACTGGTAGTTAAATAATGATATTGAAATTATCTTCCATGAATGCCATTGCGTTGTGATTATTTCATTACTTTTTTCCTTTCTGAGAATATGTATTTGATTCAGTCGTCTAAGTATGTGATAGCGTATTATCAAACCGTGTATTAATAATGGAATGAGAAGGCGAAATGGAGGATATCGTCCTCGCAGGGTTAACGGCAGCGCCCTGTCATCGACTGTGGGTATATTCGCGTTAAAATCCCCGCTACGGTAATTACTCCGATCCTAAATCTCGTTTAAAAGTCTCGCACCAGGAGTCCCATTTATTATTCAGCGCCAGAGCACTGATCACTGACGCGAGGGTAATGAGGTTAACATTCGTTAAAATTCGAGCGCGGCGCTTGACGCTTCGAGAAAATTGAGTTCGCGGCTAATGTTCGATCCAAAATGCGAATCACTCCCGCCAAGTACCCCGCAGTAGCCCTTCATTCGCACCCGTCGAGGAACTTGTGTTATTCTTGGCTTGGAATTCCGGAAAAGTGCCTTCAGTCTCTCTCCCTCTTGACTTAACGGAAAACTGCTTTCTCTAATGAGTGTTTTTGTGGCACGGGGGATTTCTTCTTTTTGACGCCGATTTTGGTAGCAGTTTAATCTAATGACTCACGGTCCACTTAGAAACCACTTGGTTTCTTCATATAACTAACCAACAAGTTCGACTAACCCGAAGGTCACGCTGGGTTGAACTCGCAAATTATTAACTTCAACGGCGTATGAAATACACACATTAAGGTAAGAGGGGCCAATTCCCTTTCTGGAGCCCCCTGTAATGTTCCAACAGAATTCGGTGTCAGAAAATGACACAGATTCGTAGAAATAGAATTCGGTTTGCATGCTTTAAATTCTTGTGTTATATCGTTGCGTTTACTCAAAACATATCCCTAAATATGCATGAAACATCCACGCCCTAGGGGGGATTTGAATTTAGGGCGTCTGGCTGGCATGTGACATTGTGAGCCCTAGCAAAATAGTGTCTTCTTCAAATGTGGCTGGCATTTCTTAATTTTGGCCCTTGTTGATGATCAAATTATTTCTTTTGAATATTTTACATATAAATTCAACATTTGCTTTTCTTTTCCGAGGATGCCTAATGTTTAATTTAGTTACTAATAGTTTTCTTAGTGCTATCTCCTTTCTTTTAATTTTTTTCAACAGTAAAAATGTATATTGGTTATAAAATACTATCGTTTTTATCAAAATTGGCTCCACAAATATATGTTCATCACACGGTAATTGGGTTGAAATTGAAAACAATTCTCGCCTGAAACTTACCTCATGAGACACTCGGTGGAGGAACAAGGAAAACACCAATTGGATTACTTTTTCCCCTAGAGTGTTAATGGTCGAGGGAACACACGATTGTTAGCAAAGTGCAGGGTTGAATCAACTCACGTCCCTTGCTAGCTCGAGGTCCTCCCGGATGTTAGATGAGATGGAAACTACCCGGATCGCGTCTCAAACCATACTACTCGCTCTTTTGCGACAATGCGGGTGCGAACATGACACGCTTTGCTGTTTGCTGAAAGCATTTTGATGTCGATTGGCAATCTCCCCCCGGTGGTTTCCTGTAATGAGTGCTTGCAAACGCAAGATTCGTGTACAGTGGCTGCGGCGACACATCCAACCAAGCTCGCCCAAGTGGTCTTGTTTGATGCCCCGCGGCGCCACACAGCGCTGTTTCCATTACTGTCATGAGATTGCTTTTCTTCACTTGTGATGTTTGCTGATTTTGGATCAAAAGGAGGTAATCTTTCTGAGGAAAGAATATCACGTTATTTTTTTTAGATTCTCTTGGCTTATTGCGAGTAAACCGTTGTTATTATCGCAGCGAATCTTTGATGGGTTAATGCTTTCCAAGCAAACCGGAGTCATTTTTCCTTTAATTACCTTAATTTTTAGAGTATGCTCCATACATTAAAAATACTTAATCCAAAACCTACCAAGTGCCCTGCAAGCACCCTTGAGGGTGCATGATAAGGGGCGAATAATCACCAAGTACGCAACAAAAATGGGCGTATTTTTTGGCGGTGAAATATTTTTCTAGCCCTATCGTATTTTTCTTAGTAACGTAATCCCCAGATGATTATGTTAACTACACCAAATGTGTGGTGGAAGACAGGTACACTATCGAATTATTCAACACTTCTGATCCTCCTGTGAGCCATGTCGAGGGGTGAAGAGTCACCGATCATGACATGCGTGCATGCATTAATGATTAGAATATTAATTAATTAAAAATTACTGTTAACATCATGCAGGGCAGGCAACGCAAAGTCTACCTCTTACACTATGTATAAGAAGATAACTAAAAAGTTACACAAATGGATTGAGTATTTAAAGTTTCAAATTTTCACGTGAAAACCCTAAATTATTCATCCTAATCATCGGTATTTTACTCCGATCCTAATTATCTCCACTCTTGTCTCTCACATAAACTGCTTCTGCCTCATTTGTACGAGGAAATGACACCCCAAATATTCAGCATATTCAAGATGAATTCACGAAAAGGACCAAAGGCTTTCTGTGACACGGTACTCAGAGTAATACGTGGCTTTACATTATTGCAGTATAATGAATGAATGCAGTTGGTGAAAAATGCACGTTTTCTAATATCATTTTTATCGTAAAATTACAAATATATGTACTGCAAATGTGATAGGTAGTACAACTCCAAATACACTGTTATTTTTCCGTAGTTATTATAAAACAAATTCCATCTTCTGGTACGAAAAAGTTTTATTTGTGGCTAACGATGTCAGTAACCAATAAGATTTAAGCTCAGTAAGCCATTTGTTTTTTACGCTCACTAAAATCCAGTTTTCTTTAATTGAAACTTTATCCAAAACCTATTCTATAAAAAGTATAGTTTTGCAATTACCGCAAAACATTTCACAAAATAAATCAAGAGGCAAAATAAATTCCTACTTATTCGTTTTCTACACCAATTGGAGAAGAAATGTGTAGTCGAAAACGTTTTCTGGCGAAATTCCGCTTCTATTTTTCCATTTCCACCAGAAAAGATTGTCACATTTACGTCAAACTAAGCAACCGTATGGTAGCCAAGCGGTTATAGCGATCGGAGGGTCCGAGGTGTTATCATGGACAGTTTGAGTTGAACTCGAGTTATGTCTTCAGCCAGATCCCGTTCTGAACTTGAAGCACCTATTCCCCGCACGTCATTCAAGTGAGGAACGGCGCATCAATGTAAAACCATAGGACGCCACACCCAACAGCCTTCCAAGGTGGTACAATAGTGACTTTTCTCCGGGCGCTCAACAGTCAGATCGATCACGAGCCGGCCGCAGAACCCAAAGGGTTGGAATTCCTAACTAAAATTCGAACTACAAACTAGAAAAGAAACAATGATATTTAGAAACATGAGAAATGCATTTAAAATATACATAAAACTAAGTTGTGAAATCCATATGCAAGTGTGATAAAAGTGCAATAATAAAATAATGCTATCTTTGCGAAAAAATCACTGAAGCGGGGTTGGTGAAAATCTTGCGTATTCTGTATAATCAATAAATGTAAGAAACTTGTGAAACATTCCACAGACTTCATTACAAAACTAAATGCCGGTTTCTTCCCTCTGAGGATGTTGACTATTGGATGAAACTGATAATAATTTTCAATAATAATGTGGAATTTTACCAACATTTTTAAATGTATTGGTGATAAGATGCAATAAAGTTGAGCCGGTCTTTATCGAATTCTTCTAAGTGATGGCTGATGTAAGAAAAATTATATGAATTACAATCTATCTATACATAAATATGAAGTGGTATAATGATTGCACCGGCGATTGCCAGGCCTTCCATTCCCATCCTTATAAATTTTCTCCCGGTCTGAAGCGCCTATTAGAGCGGAGACAGACTTGAAAACACCCAAGAAAAGGTTATAATTGGACCACCGCGGCCGGACAACACCGACGACCTGCGACCACAATCGCCGAGAGCATCGAGGCAACCGAAGCGACTGACTTGTCGTGAACGTAATCGTGCGTGAACTACTCTCGGAGGCCCATCGCCTTTTTTCTTTCTCTCTTCCTCTCTCTCTTCCACGCACTCTAGTGGGCGATAAATATCTCCTCCCCACCCTCCCGCAGGGGAGCGAGACTGGAGCGAGTGCCCTTCTGACCCCGGGAATTACGGCTGCGAGGCTCACTCACTCACGCACGTCCCACACACAATCCAACTCTCCAATAATCGCCCCCCCTCCTCGGGTCGATTTCCGGTCAAGGCCTCAGCAAGGCAAGAGGCCATTCGGGTGGCGGATCCCTCAAGGGCCCGGCCCTCCTCCGGCCCCCCCAGGACCCCACCCTGGTCCGGACCCAGATACATCCGCTTCAAAGCGCGCTGTGCGGAATATGATGAGCAACGAGACGGACTGCGGCCGCCGCCGGCTGCCGTGGCGGGGGAAAGAGGAAGAGTGACGCTGGGGAGTCGTATCCTTCGTTTTTCCAAACATTTTGAGGGGATAATTCCGGGGAAGGCGAAGTTTGCTCCGTGGGAGGGGACGAAAATGGGATGTACCCTGGCCATCTGAGTCGAGCGTTTCCATTACGGCGAGGCGTTACCATGGAGACGAGGGGTGGCGTGGGGAGGGAACTCTCCAGCCCTTCTATGTGATGCACCCTTGGGAAAAGATAAGTTTTAGGTTGCGTTTATTTTTATAAGTCTCCCAGGGCGTTGTTTGGTAGTTTATAGTAATTTTATGTTCGTGATGAAGGGAGTTGATAGCTTAATTTTCTTGAGGGTTTCTCCATATATGAGGATCGTGAGGGAGGCCTCCCGCTTTTTCCAGTTTCCTCAGGTGCTCCTGTCCTATTGTATCGGATAAATGGGAGCGCCAACATATGGCCTTTCCTTACCCCAATCCACGGCTAAGGTTCAAACAAGGGATTCACATCCTAGTTTATATGCTTATTACTTTCCGCCAATTTGTAAAAGTAAATACGTTTTTGGAAAGCATGCTATTTATGCTTAAACACGTGTTTTTATATATGTAAATGGTTTACGTTTTTCCCAAGTTTTCCAATTAAATTGTCTTTATAAGAAACAGGTTGGGAAGGTGGCTAGAGTTCTGCTTCCCCACCCATAAGACTTGGGTTTGAATCCCGTAAGTGGAAAATGTATTCAGTGGAGCCCTGGCCCATACTTGAGTTTTTGTCGTGAGCACTTCAAGTATTCAACTCTTTCCGTTAAATAGAACGTTACACATATGCCCCCTTGTCGACGTTAATAGTAGTCAAATGCCGGGAGTATCTCCACCCTTCTTGAGTTACGGAATAAGTTCGATCTCTTCATTTATGACCACTCGTCCTTAATGGCGCTATTGACCACAGCCATCTGTCGCCTTCCCTTACAGCAACATCCATTTTTCGAGTCTATCATATTTTTTTCATATGTAATATCGTTTAATGATTTTGAGAGACTTGTGAAGGTTTAGAGGGCCGGTTGGTGAAGGGGCTATAAAACTGGCCTCCCACCAGGAGGGCCCGGGTTTGAATCCGGGCAGTGGAAGATATCTTTCATAAGTAAACCGGTCCCTACTTGAGTGTTTTACGGAGAACATTCGAGTTCAATACTCCCGTCTATAAAATGGAATGGTAAGCCGTGGCTTCCTTGGTGTCTTTTCGCTAAAAGCAGGCTGATGCCGACGCCGGGTTTGTCTTCATCCTTCCACTCCCATTCTTGTATCTTTTCTCCCCGTTTGAAGCGCATATTAGTGCGGAAACAAGCATGAAAAAACTTTATGATGATGAAACGTGATGAGATGGCAATGTTGTCTCGTCTTTTCGCCCTTCTTCTGTTTAAATAAATGGAGGCACTACCTCTTTCACCTATCTTTCGTAGGTTAATGCAAAATCCTCAGTTGTTAAATTCTCTCACTAGGATGAACCTGAATCGATTGACTTGTACAAGTTGCTGGTGACTTCCTAACTGCACATTCTATTCGACTTGGAGGACTTTTCCTTTGAAGAAAAGTACAGGCAGAGTTCGGTTAATAGGAGTTTCATTGGATTTAACGGTGTTTCAATCTCTAGCATAAGGTCATAAATCTAGGATCACTCCGTCACAGTAGTATACTACTGTTGATTTCCTTGAGAGAAAAATAACAGTAGTGCAGTATTGTAAATGGGAGGTGCACGATTCATAGATGGATTTATTCTTGAGTGGAAAATTACAGTATTTTAATAGGTGTTCTTATAATAGCTGTTCTTATAAAGAAATTTGATAGCATAATTCGCTTTCTAGTTGCTCCAACTGCTTAAATTATGTTTCATTGTATAAAAATAGCCGTAATGGTCAAGCTGTGACAAACAAAACGTCTATGAACGAGTTCGGATTCGGAATTTTGGATCGCCAGGCGTGGGCGTTGCCGTGCTCCGCCATCTTGAAGGAAAAAGTGTTTTTTTATCGGTCGACATTTAATTAAGGAGCTCACCGACCATGCCAAAGGGCAAGACCCATGCCCCGATGGCCTTTCCGGCCGCCCACTGCCTCACCCTCCTATCTTAGGGGCGACTCCCGGAATTATTTACTGCTTTTGCTGTTTGATAGGAGAGGACACTTTAGGTGGGACATACAACTGACACCATTGAGAGCACCGTCACGTACTTGCAGTGAAAACTTGATCTTGAGAATCTCTCTCTTCAGGGATTAATATCGTTCCGCCCTAAATAAACTCAATCGTAATTCGCTCACCAAGTTGGGATTCGATCCAGTAATATTTTGATTGCAAACCCACGACCTTGGCCTGCATTAGGGATCTTTCTTCCACTCAATATACATAGGTCACGAGTCTCTAACCATATTCTCTAATTTCCAATAATATTTTGAGAAGAAAGATATTCTTTCGCAAGTTAATCTAAATTTTTTTAAATCTACAATTCACTTGGTACCATATAAAATTCATCCTCCGTACAAAGTTATATGGAGTTAATGCATTAAATAGTTGAACTCATTTCTTCTTTTAAACCTTTCATGGTGACTTTTCTCTAATTTTATGTGCAGATAACCACTTCTAGCAGAATATAGTCCTAAAGAATTGAAAACATGCAGATTTCTCAAGGGGGCATCAAATGGTGAATATGAATTATAACAATTACTCTGCAGAGAAAAGACTTTTTGGAGTTTTTCTGTGAGATAAGCTCTTGCTTCAAGATCCACTTCACTGATTGGTACCGTAATAAAGTTGTCAATAGGAGCATTGTTCGTAAAATTTTCAACTAGCGGTAAATCATCATCAACATCAGTCAAAAATCCTGAGATTGGTTTGGCACAGCTCTCCACTGAATTCTCCTTTCAGCTGATGTTTTCATATTTACGTGTTTCTTCTCTTTTGAATCTTTCATCACTTATTCTATGTATCTCATTCGAGGCCTTCCATTGCCGTTCTCCCCGTTTACTTTTCCTTCGACGATTATCTTCATCAGATCATCAAGTCTCATGATGTGGCCGATTAAGTCGTCTTGTCTTCTTCTTAGGGTTTTCATAAGATGTTTCTTCTCCTCCAAACTTCTGAGAACTTCTTCGTTACTTACTAGTTCGATCCATTTAATTTTCATCATTCCTCTGTTTTTCCGCATTTCAAATGCATCCATCCTAAACTTCTCCACTACTGTCATCATCCATACGTCACTGCCAGAAAAAAACATGCTCCATGCATGCATGCAAAAAAACATGCATGAATTAGTTCCTTAATTCGCTTTATTGGTAAATGTTTTTTGGAAATATGATTTAATTTGAAAGTTCATCTATAAACTGTTCATATTAGAATCCTTATAAATTGTACCATAGTAGAGAAACATTGAACGTAGGACGCACATTTTTTTTATGTTCTAACTGCAATTAATATATGACGAGCAAAAAACCGGCCATAGAGAAAATGAATTATCTGGCTGTCTCAACTTGTTTGATCAGGGAAAATACTTATATCTATCTGTTAGATTGGGTTCATTTGGATACGAATGCTTTTCATAGAAAAGAAGTACAGTTACATAAACTCAATAGACGCTCAGTAAGGTGCCATAAAGGCAAGCCTCAATAAAAGTAGTAAGGCTCAATTGCGAGGAAGGCCCGTCAAAAATAGGACCTAAAACTTCACTTTATTAGAAGCAATTTTGGGAGATAAAATGGGATAATTAAAAGAGTTAATCTTCTCTAGTGATATAGAATGCTTTGATTCGTTATGCGTGGAAAGTAATTATGGTGAAAATTAAAACATAGCTTGTCAGACAAATTGATTTACGTTTATTTTTATAGAAGAGCCGCTTGACCATCTTTTTAGCGCAATTGTTATATATTACCTATTTATTTAAAAATTATTTTTAAAACTGTGTCATGTGGATAAAAAACTAGGGAAAAATTGATCACTATAGTCAAAGTCTCTGCCGTTGACTTAATGTGGAAGTATATGACTTTTGAAAAATTGTAATTTCAAGTTTTGAAGTATATTAACTTTTTCTAATATGATTCATAATCATTCATTGCATTGAGAAACATTTATGTTGTCTCTAGAATTATTTGGTTCCGACTAAGAGACAAGATTCTGAAATATTTTTATTGGAATTTATAGCCAACTCATATTAACCCAATTGTAATCGAAAAGTTCTTGACGTATTTGACTAGGTGCATTCAAAGCAAGATAGAGTTCTTAGGTCTCTTTGGACTCCTGGGAAGTGTGAGATGGAGCCGCCCAACTTAGAAAAATAAAATACTCAGAGATCTTATATTACTGATGTTCGCATTCACTCAGCAATATTATTTCATCATTTGGACTCATTTTCCGGATATTTAACTTTGGAATAGAGATACTTAACTGCCTGTTAATGCACAATAAAAGGCTTGTTAAGCTTTTCTTAATCCATCCAGGGTTGAAACTACTTTCTTTGGCCATCAAAGTTATATTTCATTCTAAAAGGTCTTAAAAATGAGTACCATTTTCTATGTTAAGTTTTCTTACTCTATTACTAACTAATTAGTGGTAACGATGAGATATGTTCCAAAATTATTCCCTTTCATTATTTATGTCTGAAATGACTTGCAAATTGACTCATTTCTTCCAGGAAGCAGTTCTCTTCTGGCGAAGTTCAATGAAAACTCATTTTAGGGGTCCCACTGCTTTAGCACATTTGGCATACGTTAGTTTAACCCAATTACAACCCATGAATATTTGTCAATGATGAACTTGCTCCTCCCGGTGAAGTTGCACTAGTCTATAAATTAGAGACTATTTTACAATTCTCTAGGGGAAATAGTTTACCTTGTTATTCCTTGAATTACCTTATCCTCTCAAAAACATATATGTATTGGATTAGTGCTGTATAGTTATGGATAAAATATTAATATCGGAATAAATCATCTTTAACTATTAATGATTTTAAAATAAGATTAATACAATGTGAAATTCTTCTCTTTTTGAAATCAGTGGCAGGTGGAGAGATATGGAAAGTTAGTGGCCGACATATTTCTATAATTTTTTCATGTGTTAGTAAAAAGCTGCTGCTTAATTACCATCAAATATGGTGAAATGTTATGGTAATTGAGTTATAATAATTGTGGAATGTATTCCGTGTTAACCATTTACCTATAATTGAAAATATTGCACGTGAATAACGTGATGGACATTTAAAACCTCATTGCTAATTGATGGCATTAAATGGCGTTTGGCAGAATTTGATGAGAAATCTGGTATTTTTAAAATATGCAGACAAATATTGATCAACTGTTCTTAATTAAACTAATTACCATATTGCTCTCATTAAAAGAATTATCTTTTCCACTCAAAGTATACTAAAGCGTTTCAACACTTGTTTCGGCTTACAAAGTCTCATTTACACGATGGCTTTGTAACTCTAAACACGTATTGTAAAGTTTTCATATATTTTAAGTGAAGAAATGCAATTTTTTTACATCACAACTTGAGTTTGAACTTGTGAACTAAATTACCCTATAGTATGTATATTCTTGACTGTGGTCAATGGTTAGATATGATATAATATAAGTAAAATGGAATATGATGGCCGGATATTTTACTTCACGAGATACTTTTATACATACATCTATCTGTATTAAACATTCCGTTAATGCTCTGCAACTTAAAAGACACCTATTACATGAAGTTTATCCAAGTATTTTTAAACGTTTGTTTCTAGCTATAAGAGCATTGAAGTCCACTGTTTGAACAATTTCTTGGCAAATAACTCAAGGATCAGCAAACAACTTAATGTTATGGGTAGCATTGCCATTGATATCAAATATTTTAATATATTTTTTAATGATGCCTTCTTCAACGACGGATACTAGGACTACCATTGGCTCTCCCTGAAACGGTGTTGCAAATAACCTCAAAGGCCTCTTTTGGCGATTTAAATCATTTGATAGTAACAAATCATTAAAGTGTGTAATTTAATATTAATTTGATTTTTTTATTTTATATTACTTATATATGTGCTTTTCGTAGTTCTCCCATTTACTGAAATTGAAGACGGGGTCAAATCTGATCTGTTTCATTGCGTTTAATTCCCAAATACTCATTAAGTTCACTGCAAGCTGAAAGCTACTTGAAACATCAGGACTTGGTTCAATGTGTGGAAGAGTGAAGAAATTATTTTAATTCTGCTCGGTGTATGGTAAATATTATTGGCAAAAAACGTAATATATGAATTATCCGTGAAATTTGCGGCGGTCACACGAAGGAATAAGTCAATATCATCCTTGCTCAGAAGGGAAGTTAGGCAAAATATGCCTTCTGCCTTTATGCGAATAATCCTATCCCGCACAAATCTCCTCATGTTCAGTGTTTGCGAAGTCCTTCGGCGAAACCACCAGAGGGGTTTGAGTCCGTGCACCGGTAACAAAGCTGAGGTAATCAATGCCGAATGTATTGGCTCCAGGTAGTGTTTGGGATTCCATATTCCGATAGTCTTAGGGGAATACGAGGATGCCTCCGCGTTGCTCACTCGCTGAGAAAGCAGATAGCTTGGCCTCCGCGGAACAGCTTTCCGGGACCCTCCCCGAGTGCGCCCAGACGAGTGAAGAGGAGGGGCGGTCCATGAGTACTCCTCCTTCCGTTGGAGGGCGATCCGGTTGACGGGCGATCAATTTCTCGGCCGTGGGGAGGTCGGACCTGTCTCGCCGTTGCGTGCTTGCCGTGGAGATCTCGGCCCTGAGGCGACTAATCCAGCGTCGGCACGCCCACCTACCCGTGAGAATGCTCGCAGCTGTCTCTTCATCCACTCTCCATCCTCCCTCCCCTAATCCTAGACACCCTCGCTCGCCACGATGCCTCGGAACTGATAGCTCCGTCACCCACCCACCGACCCCCAGCAACCCTCAACCCCGCTAACGCTTTCCCACCGCAGTATTACTTATCCGGGGGAGGCGACGGTCAGTTGTGGTCATTTAGTGAGTAGTTATTGGGGAAAGGCAGGGATTTTTTAGGGTACAGAGAAAAGTCTGAGTGATACCCGGCTTCGATTTTAGCCTACTTTAATATCACCGCCATCAATAGTACAAAAGGTTTCGCGACTTATCATCCCAGCCAAAGGATGGAGTATAGTACTTGAAATTCTCTGTACATGCCAACCAACATGACACGATAGAAAAATCACTTCTAGGTCGTGATTTTATACCCGGATTCCAAATGGAATAGAAAGCCAGTACTATAGCCACCATTCCAGCCGTATATTCATTTTCGTTACCTGCTGCATGCACGCATGGCATGTTCTTATTACAAAAAGAATAGCTGATGATCCAACGTTTCATGCCTTCACGCTGAATTCTCTCCAATTCTTGTTTAATAAAATAGTCCTAAATATCCTGTACCCTGTATTTCAACGCTTTTTCCTTCTTTGTCATCCCCATCTATTGTCAAATAATATATATTATATGCCAAGACATTTTATAATCATTGGTCTATTTTAGACCGAGCGAAATTCAATCTCCGTGTTAGGATAATACTCAGTAATATATCCACCTAACAACCCGACTTCCCTCCCTATTGTTCTGCATTAAGAGGGCGCAGGAGAGGAAGCTTTCCGCAGCCTTCTCTCAACAGATGGCTCTGTTCGCAGCCCGCGACGTCGGATGTAGTTCCTACATTCGCCTACAGTCGCGCCGAGAACACGTCACTGGCGAGCGGGGAAGGGGAGTGGGGTACCCCCCCCCTCCCCTTATGTCGCAACTTGCCTGCCCGTCTTTCGTTTTCTCGGAAGACAAAAGACAGCGGAGTGACCTCTCAAATTACAATCCCAGCAGAAACCATCCTTCTCACTATCGGGACTTCATCGGGCCAGCGAAATTTCGCTAGGCAGTGTCATTTTGGGTGCTCACCGAATTGGCCCATACAATATGCAATAGACAGCAAGTTTTAGTTAAGTGCTTAAGTGAGAGCATGATAACTTTCATACTAGACCCGCAGCTGACCTCTACAGAAATGAAAATATGCACGGAAAACGCTGTCACATTTAACGGTATTGTCATAAGCGAAAATGAACAAACACGAGCGATATCAGTCGTTGGGGAAGTAAAGGTGGAGAAATGCGGGAGAAAGTGGGGAAGTTACTCGTAATGGGCCGATCGTACAGCTTTGTGTTGAGTGAGTCCAACACCAAAGTCGTTGCTTTCACACGTTTTTCAACATCTCATAACTAACTTTGGATTGTTCCCATAAGTGCTACATGTGTCACAAAAACAGATTTTTTTAGTGTGGAATTTCTAACGATTCTAGGTATGAGACCCATTTGCTTTTTACCTGTGAAGTCTGGGGGAAAATACGGCCATGGGTTTTCCTATTGGCTCGAGTGAGTAGGGATTATCTTGAAATCAGCAAACTGCTCTTAATCCAAATTAATCGATAAAGAGAATTCTTGCGATTGCAATCACTGCAAATATCAGACCAATTGAACACGGGCTACAATGAAGCCAGTTTTATGCTGAATCAGACAGAAATCCAAATCCTTAGGGACACTGCCTAGCAAGGGTAGTAATTCCTAAGATCTCTATAGCAACTGAAACGGTCTCCTATACTTTCTGGAAGAAATGACACACTGCTCTTCAATCATTTTATATGATAGTTTCTACCTCAGAAAACGAATGCTGGTAAAGTACGCTGAACAGTCAGAAATAAAGTCCTTCGAATTTACGTTAAATATTCAGCCTTTTGATATGGGAGAGATTCTCACCTTAATTCATAAAGCAAATTAATCACATTGCTGAGGGTACATATTTATCCAATAATTAATATCTAAGAAATTATAGTGAGATGTAATGAAGTATAAAGATTCGTTGAGTATCAAATTTATTTTTGTGGTATTGCTTCTTTTGACGGAACCACAGTCGTATTCATTGACGATTTCTTACGACGTTCTGCGACGTTTTCTTAAATCAGCAGGGGCTTTACGAGCCTCAATAACACTTTGAGGCTCTCGCAAGGGCATACTCCTGCTTCTTCTCGGATCGATCAACTCGGGTAAAAGGCATTCGTGGTAGAATGAGTCCAGCTTCGGCTTCATTTTTTCCCAGAAGTCGTCATCTCTCTGAATTTCTATTGTCTTTATGAATGGAGGTATTCCTGTGAACAACGTAAACAAGCAATAGCTGCGTCTGGTAATATGCAGTTGCCCTTGAATCTGAAATAGAATGAAGATATGTGACATTCATATAGATGCATCATAATTTTTTCACGGCAGTAGAAAGACGAGATTTTTTAAATGACTTTTGCATTTCAGCGTAGAGAAATGGTAGGGATGCAAAATGTATGCACTGTACAATTTTGTGCCGAAAGATTTATTCTTAACCTTATTTAAAACCCATTTTCCTTATTATCCCTCACTTGTACATGGCTGGTGATTAAATAGCTTCAATGTCATAATCCTCCGGCAAAGTTCATCACCAGACAGTAATTAAAGTCTATTCTCTGGATAAATAAGTCTTACTTACCTGATAATAATATGCATGGTTTTTGTTGAAACATCCATCTGCTGTTAAACACTTAATTTTCCTGGTACTTATAGCTTCTTCTATGGCCATATCTCTCACTGAGTAAGGGCATTTTATTTCAACGAGTCCTTCGTGGCTAATAAGGCCGTCAGGAGAGGCTCCCAGGAAAGGTAGATCGGGATCAATGAAGAAGCCGCAAGGAAGTACATCGACACCTTCCTGCTGCCGCAGTAATTTTATAACGCGCTTTTCATTGTCTTGTCCGTATTGCATGGCTGCAGTTTTCATGTCACTGTATAGCATTTTGCCTACTAAGTTGGCCGACCCGGTGGTTTTTCGTCGGCGGCATACGCTACCAAAATTGGATGCAGTCAACCGCTTTCTACGCTCCTCCTTCCAAAGTGGGCAGCTTACTTGATTTACTGTGGCCTTTTCTAAAGTGTCTCTCTCCAAATATGTTAATTTAAGAGACGCTAAAAATTCCTGCGCTTCGGCTTCAAAACATTGATCATCCATGTCTGGTTTCTCTGCCATGGGACCGTAGTCAGCATCAGCCCCTCGTTTTGTAGGGAACAACTCTCTCCTCGAAGGGGTCTTCTTCTTGCGATATGCAGCAGAACGAATTGCTTTCTGCCTTCGTGTCTGCTCCATTCTTTTGGTGAAAGCCCCTGGACTGCAGGCATACAAGTTTTTGTGCACCTTAGAGTGAAAGAATCTTGTGTTATGGAATATCACCGCAGCCATTGCTCTTGTTTTGTAAGACCCCCGCATACAGTAATTTACCCTCTTGCCCCCAACCACTTTGGCAACGATAGAGTTAAAATGTTCTGCACAGTTGCTGTCAAGAGTTTGAATCAAACTGCGACTGTTACGGGCAAGATTTCCGACTATCCTCTCTATCTTGTGCATTAAACCCTCTGCTACAAGTCCATCTATAATAGATTCATCCTGGTCTTGCCTATCACAGAAGTAGTCATCGCATTTGGAATGGTCCCCGAAAACATGCTTCGGGCTGTTGAGAATGTCTCTGCGTAGTTTCTCAATTTTTCCTGCAAAATCACATGCGCTTTGGTCCCCTTTACGATATTCTATCGCTTTTTTTTACTGCAGTCCTTAATCGCATTACATTGGATGCAATGACCTTTCTCATAGCTGAAGGTCCACATCTTGAATCTTTTGACAGCTCACGTAATTTATTGCAGTAGTTACGCATTAGATGATTAATGCACTCAATTTTTTCCACTGGAGTGTTCTTGTATGGCCTAGAACTAACAATTTTTGCATATACACTACTGTCTCCGTCAGCTATTAGCTTATTGTAGCGAACACCATACATTTCTTCACTGCATTTGAAACCCTCTAAGATAATTGCAGATTCCATACTGGAAGAGGAAGATATGGAAGGCCAGTTTTATAGCAAACATGACCTTTTGGCTCCAATCCTTTTACTTCCGCATGTTTACAGAGGGTGCAGTATTTATTTTTCACTCCAATGAAAATAACTTTTTTCGTTCGGTATCCTATTATCACAGCCTGTAAAGAACAGAAAGTAGAATAGAGTGACCATTGCCTCAGTCAGATAATTTCAATTCAATATCAATTATGATTAAAAAATGTTCCAGATGTAAGAAATCTAAATTATTATTATAAATTCCACCAAAAATCCTTCATATAGATGCACAAGGCCATTTCAGTTATTATGAGGTCTTTTGAACTCTTAGATATTCGCATTCATACCGAAAATAGTTCTTTTTGGTGGATTATTCTTTAACTTTAGAATGTTCACCCATTCATTTTCGAAACAATATTGCTCCGAGATGACTAGTAGGCTTATCAATAAAATTTTTGGTTTAGACAAAACGTTTTCCTTGTTTCGTTGAAAGTAGCAGACAAAAAATTTGAAAAATTGTCAAATGTTAAACGCAACGTTAGCACTTACCAGGCCAGATAATGAGTCGTACTTGGTGCGGTATGATCTCTTCGCCCAGCTCCCATCTGCTGCCACAGGGATGAGCGGCACTCCGTCGAAATCAAGATCCCCCATTTCTCTAGCTATACGAGCCTCCTCCAAAGCAGCCACTTCCATTTCCTTGGTGGCAGTTGCAAAAAATACATCACTGAGTTCTTTCTCATGTTTGATATATGTCTTATTTGACATACAAGGCAAGTTTAAGCTTCCACAAAATTCGTCTAGTTGTGAATGACCTGCCCCAATTGAAATAATGCCAGAAGTTGCAGCTAAGTTGACGTCCATTTTTCCACCAGCTTTCTCAGGGTTATCTGTCCACACCACAGACTGAAATTGGCACATTTTGCACTTAAGTGTAAACCCTGACCTTAGCCCCTCCCGTTTTTCAAACTGGGCCTCCATGTCTGAAAATCGACAGTTCCACGGACTGTGGCTCTCAAGCAGAGCGATCTGCTTGAAAAAAAGGCAATATCCACCATTCTTCTTCCAGTTAGAGAAAACTCCGGCTTCCTCTGAGCCGTGTTTTCTGCATCATGAGACCGCCCTGAGACAACGCCGACGCTAGAATCACCACATACCCTCTCAACGTCATGGAAATCTTCACTGAAATTGATGTTGTTGGAAGAGTATTGCTCACTTGATGCACTGTTCTTAACCTTGTCTTTTTTCTTGAAATTTTTCAATTTGTTGCGGGATAACTTGGAGTAAGGAACCCGCTTTCGTCCCATTGTTACCAAAGCAGATAAGCAGATAGATTCCTAGACGACACTATAATAGCCTTGTCCTAGCGCTATCCACTACGTGATCAACTCGAATGTGAAGACGGAGCGTGAAAGGTGAGAGGGGAGGGTGAAAAGGTAGCCTAGTGGTAGCAGTCACTCCGCTGTCGATGCCGTGTTGCGAAACCGCTGAAGCGATCGAATGAGCTAGTTGTTCCTCCTGCGGCCGGCAGGAGCCGCCACGTCTAGATGCAAATATTTTGCAAAACATATTCGAGTATTGTGCGTTAAACCGAAGGGTTTAAATAATACTTTTTTATTTCTCCTTTATTCAAATGATATTTCAGAGGTCCTGTGAGAGTCCGATTTTCGCGTTGATGCGTAGTTATCCTAATATAATTAACAAAAATTAATTAAAAACACAATTTGTCAAAGTAGCTCTCACAGAACCTCGGGAATCTGGCATTGGTTACGTACAAAAAATTTGAAAGCGATCTATTAAATAATAAGTTCAAAAACATTGGAAGAAAATTTAGACACCACTCCTGCGCCCTCTTAAGATGAACTCAGCGTTTGGCTGACCTCCACTTCTCTCCATGCTTCACCTCTGACCCGTTCCCAGGAGCCGTTTTCTCCCGGTAGGCGGCGCTTAGTCTCCCGTGCTCAGCAGCAAACATTGGAGGGTTTGCATCGCTACGCCAGTGACTTTCAACTTCCGCCGCTGAACTGTTTCGGACTGTACAACCACAATCGTCTGTCCCATCATGTATTGGTACTTTACGCTGCCTTCAAAGGATAAAAAAAAGTTGACTCCGAGGGAAAATTAGATAAAAAAACTAATATTTTATTTTTAGAGGAAAATTCACGCAAAATAGCCTCTCGTCAAATGATTTTAAATGATCAACAATTAATAAATCAGTCCAATATTTTACAAACGTATTTCAAAGAAGAAAACTATTAAATCAAATATTTTCCCCATTTACCCTTAATTCAATTTTCTGGAACAGGCCGAGGCAGAACGAGATGAAAGACAGTTCAGAGAAAAAAGTTATTGGTGAGTGAAGGTAGATAAAGCAGGATAAATGAATGACTGAAAATATAGTGGAATGTAATAAATGATAGAGAACTAAGGTAAATGTTAAAATCGCTGAGTAAAAGCTGGATGTAGTGATGGATTATTTCTATTTAGGAATCCGAGCAACCAGCATCGAAAGAAACATGAAGGAAATATTTGGTGGAATAGCTCAGGTAAAGAGAGCACCCTACCTAAAGAAGAATCTTCTTGTAGCTGGAAATAAAACCTTTGAAGTAAGAAAACACTTCACCAAAATTAGTATCTTGAGTATACTTGTTAATGGCATTGAAATGTGATTGATACCAGCCGTATAAAACTGGAGAAGGCTCTAAAAATCTTCTATCATAAAATAATTATGATGGAAGTAAAGACCGAGTTCTATCGAGAGCGATAGAAGACAGAAAAAAGGGAGAAAGTCCTTTGAATGCTTTCATGTGATACAACAAACGTATCGCGCGTACCTTAATACATGGAAATCTGACGAAAATACCAAGAGTAAACTAATGAAGATATTAGGAGAAGATGACTTGCATAATCTATATAGATCAAATAATTTTCAAGAAAAAATGAAGAGGCTAGCGAAAAAAGAAAGAATCGAGGGCTGAGTGAATAATTTAAGGATTATTTATCCGCGAATAATGCTAAATCACGACACAAAGTCTATGGAATTTAATATTTTGAGCAATGTGTTAATAAAACCTTGTGCTAAAGAGATAAAAGTGCCATAATAAAATACTTCATTTCCGTGACACAAAACACTAAGAATGCATCCCAACCAAATGAGTCTGGTAAAGGTTGTGCATTTAAAGCTATTTCTAGTTCTAAACATTGTATTTGTGCTCGTCAAGTATATTCAATGGAAAAGGAATGTATTAAAAGGAAGGAGAAAATGGATATCACTTGCTCCTATTTGTTTCTTCTTCATATGGTTTTGGATAGTTACAGACCACTCAACGTAGTTCACTTTTAATTTTCAATCGCATTTAAAACATTTTCAATGCTCGCTCATCCGTTTACGATAATTTTCCTTTCATCATTCCCTTTATTAACATTTTTAAACCGACTTTCCTTAGAAACTTGGACGTTCTTAAAAATATTCTTCGATAAGCCGTAGGTACCCCAAAGCTCCACAAAGTAAACTGGGGTTCCCGTGGGGTTATGTTGGTTTCAGTTACGGCTCGCGTAAATGTCAAACCATAAAGTCAACTCAGAAGGAAGAGATCGAGATATTCAAATGATGCTATAATATTAAAACACTTTGTAAATTCTAATACGTATTTTCTTGAATAGTCTTGGAAAGGAATTTTTTTGATGCACCACGTATATAATGCAAATATATTAATATAAGAAGTGGACGTTTGTTGATATTCCTTTATATCTCAGTATGAGCAAAAAAGCCTCTGATTGACTTGGCTTGTCCTGAATGTTTTCACGTATTATTTCCATTGATTGTACATTCAGTTACCCCATATTTTTGTACAAAGTAGTAAAATATGCGTTTAATCAATGTCTACGGGCTCATTCATTTACATCTGCATCTACACAATACCCTGCATGCCACCATAAAGCTGTGTGCTAGACGGTGAGTTCACACCGAACGTGAATTAAATATCATACATAAAAATTAATAGTAAATATATTCCAGTCTACACTGCAGAGTTAAAAAAAAATAAAAAAGCAAAACACGCGTGCAATGACTATCTGTTAGCTGGGTTATTTTGAAATCCTAATAACAACAAACAACTACCTACGGAATCCAGTGATGTCCTGGAGAATATAATGTAGACATGAATGGTTATATTTTCGTATCGTGTGTGTTTATTTATATATACGCGAGCTAAAAGGTCGTGGTTGTGCTCTCTCCTTTATTCATGATTTTCTTCTGGCCGTAATATATTCAAGGTGTCTTTCTTGCCGATCCAATTTCTTGATCTGGATTTGCCCATTTATTCCTGTCTAATTGTTTCCATACTTTTTTACAAGACTTTCATTTCGTGGATGCAGACATTTTTTGGGTCGTGGAATTAAGAGTGGTCTCTCAGCGGTCATATGCGTTCGCAGGGATTATGAACTTGAGGCGTCGTCCCTCCCTCCCTGCTGCTCACAAACCTCCCCCCGCCACACTCACTCCTTCGCACGTGCGCCAGACGGGAAGAGAGGGATGAGGAGAAGGCGACACCGCCACGCCCACATCATCTCGGACACTGCACCCGATCGAAAGGTCACCCGTGCCTGAACGCAATTAGTCGGACTCGAGTCTTGATTTCATTTTTTGTCTAATACTCTATATTGGAAGGGGAGGATATGTTTTAGATTCTCTAAGTCACAGTGGTTGTCTTTGTTGGGGCATGTGTGAAGAGTGAAGGAGAGCAGGATGCCCAGAATTTTTCTTTCGAGCGAGATGGAAGGGACCAGGGAATGAAATTTATTATTCCGGGACAAGGTGTTCCTCAGGAACATAATCGGTGAAAATAACTTAAATTTTATAACTATTCCTATCTGCACCGAAATTACAATAAATATATCATATGAATGAATACATATATGATACAAAAATATTAATACACTTTATATATAATTTCAATAGAAAAGCAAAAACAAGAAAATAAAAATGGGGGGGAGGAAGACACTGTTACAGATGGCTGCGCCGGATACTTCTATCACAAGAGATGGCTACAGAATGTGGAGGATTTGAAGGCAATGGGTGTATTAATATGGAGATAGAAGGAAAGAAGTAGATTAGAGTGGAGGCATATAAAAGAGATGCCAAGGCGCAAACCGGTCAAAGCTGTGGATGATGATAAATAGTCTAATTAAAATGACGTCAACTTTTTAGTAGGCTTATGTGGTATTGTGTGTAGCAGATAGTCAAATAAAAAGAAATAATTGTATAATTAAAAAAAGAAGAGGATTAGTAGTTACTTGGGAGAACGCAACAGACAGCAGAGGAAATCTGCGTCATTTAAGATGGGTGAGTCACTTGGTATAGATATTCAAGATCGGGAAAATAGTGCAGAGTAACCAGGCACTGGAATTAGCCTAATCTAAAAAAATCTGTAAAGGGGTCCACGTTTTTGTCCACCCGGAGCACGAAGTACTAAACTTGATGTACTATTCACTCACAACTCAAGTAGAAAATTGTATACCAATGAAACTTTTTATGCCTCTGCCGTTTGCCGTTATTTAAACACATATCCGCTGGGTGGAAGGCCAGTAGTCTAGCCGATACACCAACTCAATCTGTCGAAAAAAATACCATGAATAAAAAAATATCAAAATTAATATTAACGACCTGAAAAGGATCAATGGTATGGAATTATTGTTGACATTACACTGTAGACTGAAACAATTGATCGATAGGGCTTCAAACGTATGACATAATGGGTATGTAAAAATATAGAGGTATTTTAAGGGTAGTGAAGGTGTACTCGCGACTGACTGAGTAGCATACTGGTGGAAAATGGGCATGGTGCTGGGTATTTTGAAGGGGTGAAAATATTCCAAGAAAGGTATATGCTAGAAGGAGAGAACGAATTACTGGACTATAGTAATTTACAAAGACGTTCAGAAAGAAGTCATGAAGGTGAACCTAATATGGAGTGTTACATAATTGTTTTTCCGAAACGTTGAAAGAGAATACAATAGGTTAGAGCTATTTAAAATGTAGGTGTGCATAAGAATGAAGAAGGAATAACTGGTAGAATTAAATTATAAATATTAGGTGAGCATGCAATGTAGTCCAGTTTTAATTAGATATACAGGAAATGAATATTGTCCAAAGATGGCATAAACGTGTAAGGAACTGACCTGAGGGTATTATTTGAAATTGTGCTTAATTGAAAACAGTGCTTAACTAATGCATATCAACAGCAATTGGAAAAAAAATGATTAATTACCTCATTACTAATTTTTTAATTATTAATTGGCTAATTAATTGACTGTCTCATTCTTCTTGATTGTGTTCCCATGTTTTTATAAAGTGAATTGAATATAAAACAAGCAAGCTGTTCTGTAAAAATCGTTTAATAACAAAGAACCGTTTGTATTTGATTGGTTTTTTATGAAACTAACCCGTAACAGCTGGTTGTTATGTGATAAAACTGTGCTTTAGTAAACTTTATTGCATCTCCCAAAGCAGATGTATAGTTTTTTAGTAGGTTTGCGTATGTTAGCGCTTTATAGTTCAATGAAATTCCGTTCGACATCATCCAGAAAACTGCGGAGCAGTACTATGGAAGTTAAAGCTCGTCCTAAATCACAATTCGCTGTCTGTTCACAATTGCAAGTCCAGGTTGAGGCCAAATTAGTGGCTTCAATTTCGAGTTTGATGTGTAATTATCGCAGCACATTTCACAACGACTCACATTCGGTGACAGTGACAAAACTAATTTCATCTCTGCTTTAAGTCTCGAGTCTTGGAGTAACGAAGGATTTATAAAAACGTCGGTAGATGAAGGGTGCAATAGTACGGGCTTTAAAACTTCGTTGAATGCAGATACGCTCATGTTTCACATGACATTAATAGCAATTTTCATCTTCGCCGACGTGCGCGTTTGACGGAAACAATGAAAATTAACGTACAAAATGGAGCTTATTGAAGATTATTTGTACAATTCCTTAACAGCTTTATTCTAATACTCTTTGAGAATAATACTTATACTCGTACGAATTTTAGTTCATTTTGCGAGGATTCAGTTTCATAACTAATCCAGGAAAATTTGGCTCGTTATTACATATTCCTCTAGAATATCCCTAATGGCAAGTTTCAGACACAATTTCTTATCAGAGCTCCCTTCTGGAACTATTGGAGAATACGACTTAAACTTCTACAAATCATTGTTTCCTTTAAAAGGATCCACTTTCAAAACTAATCCAGGAAAATCGGGATCGTTGTTATATTATCCTCCTCGGGAATGTATGGAATGACATATGTCAGTTCAAGATGTTTCACAGGTTTATTAGGCTTTTGTACTTGAGAGCACGATATTAAGTGACGGCGTTCTATTCTCGCCAATTACCCGACCCAATTTACTTACCCTGCCGAATCTTAGCTTAGAGAGTTATCTGAGATCTTTGGCTGCGACTCTGGCGCCTTTCTCTTCACACTATTGCTCCGTTTCGCCGAACGCTTCCTACTAGAAGGGCAGGACATTCGCTTCCCCTTTCAGAGATAAGGATTCATCTCTCAAGGGATTTGGGTCGGAGGCGCCTCTTTCTCACACCCAAATGGTTGCGAACCTTGTACACGGAATCATTTTTTTCTTTGATTTCCCAGATTTTTCCCTTCTCCTCCGTGGGGCCTCTAACAAAATCATGATGATACATGTGTCGGTGATGGGATGTGATAAATGTTCTATTCACGGGTCTATAATAGTTTTGTGTATTTAAGCATTATTTTATTATATCTATGGCATTTAAAAATTTACAAAAACTTAAATTTCTAATTTAGAATGAAACTTATAGAACACAGCATGCCAAATTATATTAATATTAAAACATAGTTCAAATTCAATAGTTTCTAAGATTTTTAACCTCATTTTATCGTAAGATTTACAAAAAGACCTTAAAAGAGCAACTTTATTGACTATAAATGTGATAAAGATTTTATATATATATGCCCAATTTATTATAAATCGCTTTTGAAAGCTCCTTAGTGAATCATAATATGTGGATCTCCTTTTGGAATAAAGATTAGCGATCTCAAAAATATTGTATAATTTTCCTTGCGAAAGCTTAGACAAATAGATGATGGTTCAAAGTATCGATGTAATGTACGAATAGATACAGTTAAGGTCATTCCATTTTCGGAACATAACATCTGAAACGTCATTTTATTGTGCTCCTCCATTGGCAGTTTTGGAATCTAATTCTGTAACAATATATTTCGTACTACTTTATTAGTAGGTGAAGGTTAACATATTTATCACTCACATAATATATCCTCATCACCATGCATGGTCAGACATGTGACTAAGTGTCAGTAGATCATTTAAAACATTGCCGAAAGTATTTTCATTGCCGTGAGGTCGCTCAAACTGATATCTCACTTCACGTTCCCGACCCATTTCACCACAGATAACATGCTACATTTTTCCTTTCATACTAATGATCATGAGAGCCGTATGAGTCAAAATATCTCTAATCAAATATTTCATTTTCGTCCAAATATTTGGTGAATACTTTCCCACTGAGGCTCCGAGTAAGGGGCCGAATGTGGACGACACTTCTTCTCTCTTCAATTCTTAGGTCACTTTCAATTATCACAATTTTTGCAAAGGATAAATTTCAATTTAAAATGCAATTAAATCGCAAATAATGACGTTTAAGGTTTTCCGTCTTGATAGATGCATGCAGGATTATAATTTGTAATTTGCACTATACTCTATAGCAATGTTCCTTCTCGAGTGCCTTTTTTTACAAGCCTTTTTTGCTAAGACAAAGTATTCATTTTTTGTAAATTCACAACACCTAGGTTTCATTTGCTGCCGGAAATACCTGTTATTTTCTCCATGACATAAATATTTCTTTCGGAAACTGTCATACTCTAAAATCTACTTCGACATCTATTGAGTATTATACATTGTATCCTTGGAGTTATACTTAATGTGAGTTTATGTGCAACACGGGTTGCGTAACATGCAGGATATATCTGTAATGGTATGAGAACCATCGTGAGTTGAGCTCGCAATTTTATTATGCTTCCTGCAAGCAAAGAAAGCTTTGGAAGAGGCAAAAGGAACTTAATACATTTATGGTTAAAATAAAAAATAATAATACGTGGACTTCAAAGCAAAAGTGGTGACTTACGTTTCACTTCCAAGCGTGCATAGTATTTCTTGATACTTCCATTCAGTTTTAGATAGCCTCTTGAACATTTTGATTTGAATAAACAGTAAAGCCTTTCAAGGCTTTAAGGATGAAATCTAAGTTACAACTTAAGTAAAATATGATTATTAAAGCAGTAAAATTGTCGTCAAGTGCATTTTGTATATTTATTATTATTTTTTGTAATGATGAGCCATTAAAAGATAAGCGGTTCTTCTTTGAGCCGCTTCTTTCACAGAGTTCCTCATATGATTCCCACTCAGCAGCCGGTGGCCAGATCATTCTTTATCGGTTCTTTGGTTTCGGGTATTCCGTAGAATTTTCTACGTGCCTTATCGACTATCTTTCAGTTTCCTTTGATAATATTTTATGAGTCTATTTTCTCCAGAATAGTTGCGAACCTCTAGATCTTTTCTTCGTGCTCACTTTTATCAAATCCAATCTATATTTTACTTCTTCCACTACTGCTGGATACGCTCATCACATATTTACTATCATCTTGAAAGCTTTTTATATCTGTCATTACTTCCTTCTGCTACTCATTTTCCATGGTTTATATCTTTAATCTCTTGAGAACTCATTTGCTTCTATTCCAGCCATAAATTTACAAAATTGCGATGCAAAACATTTTAATAGTATTGTAAGGATTTAATTCGAAGAAATCATGGACAGAGTCGATAGTTGACAGTAATTAGAACTTACTTCAGAGCTTATTTTTATAATTATTAATATTATATTAATATTATCGCGGTTTGGATAAAACTATTTTTGCTCTGATGTAATTTTGAAGTAATTTGAAGTAATATGACTATTCCGGAATGATATTGGAAGTGTTTTTTCACTGTCAAAATCAGTTTTTAGTACCTACAGAAGTAAACACATGCCGTCAAGTATTTGACCTTAAAAACCAGTCCTTGATCGTAAGCTAATGGATTAATACTGCGTTTGAAAAGTACACATGAATACTGAGAAATAGATACGCATTTCCTCAGCCAGGCTGTTAGTGGATATCAATATGCGTATCAGAGATCTCTAGAGTCTGTTTTCAGAATTCAAGAATGGAATAATCACTGATTTAAGTCCATAATTTCCTTCTAATCTAGAACAAAACTCTTTTCGAAGACCTCACGCTACCGGCTGACTAATGAGCCTTCACAGATATATTCTTACGAGTTTTGCCCATGTGAGTTACAGATCAAAAGCATTGTTCAGAGTTTTGTTTGAGCTTATAGACAAAATTACTTATGCTTGAAGAAGCATTTATAAGAATTGAATCTGAGTATCTTAATATTTACGTCAAAGGGCTCAAATTGATTTTTAGAAATCTTTAAAATTGCAAAACTATCCGGATTAAATCCTTTACGGTATTGTGCAATTTTTCTACATGATCAACCTTACTCTTCTAATGTAGGATCTCATACTTTTCAATAGGAGAAACATAGGCTTATTTTGCCCCTAGCTGCGTGCTCTCATGGTCATTTTTAGTTGTGGTTCTCAATGCTTTATTAATATGGCGTGCTTCGAAATATTATCTACGCTCTTACTATGATGTGAATATCGGTGTTGTATATATTACTCCTTCCCCTTATCTATTCTTGTCGTTTGTAGCTTCCTTCTTCAACCTCTGCATAAATCCTTTTGTTTTAAGACTCAGTAGTCTTAGTCAGCTGAAATCATGACTTTGAGATTGGCAGTGAATGCTGAGAGCATGGCTAGCATTTTTTGAGTCGAAAGAGAAGCAGAACATTGACGTACCAACTATTGAGGTTGTTTCGAAACTGACTATTTGACAAAGTTTCTACGTATTTGGCAACCAACAATGTGGTATTTTCATCCGTGAACTTTTAATTTCAAATTCGATACCTTAGATATCAACCTAACGTTCCCAACTATTAAATATTTAGTGAGACAGACTTAATGTACCTCAGCCACAATAGTTAATGCTTAGTATCACTTTTTCTCTACTACAAATGAAATTATCAACGGCAATCGTGTTAGCCATATATTCTTACGAGGCACTAACAAAGCTATGTCGAAAATTAATTATTTACATTATGTTTCTTCCTTATAGAAGCATGAAATAATAACGGCGGCATTCTACTCCTGTAGTTCTTTCTTCCATGGAAATGACTTATGCAATATGATTTCTAGAAATATAAATTTGGCTATATCCTATTTAATAACTTCGTAGCACATCCGTTTTGAAACTTTTGATATATCGATGGCTGTTTTCCTCATTTGCCATTTATTATATCAACGCTCAATGGCTCCTGATTATCAAAATATTCAGGATAAATTTAGAACTGAGTTAATCGCTGTACGGTCATAATTTTGCGAATTGTCTGTGTTGTTGTCTCAATTATTTGAATACTAGGCATCATCCGATTATACTTTCGAGATATATAGCATATTTTTCTAATAAACGAAAAATGAAAGATTTCGAGTGTGTTATTTTCGGTGAAATATCATCCATTTATATCACTTTCAAGACACTCTTGAGTTATTTTATCTCATTCACGGCTCTAAACTATAGATAAAGTTGTGTTAGTAAGATTACCAGTCTATTAAATGAATTGAAATGGGAATCATTGTCAGATCGCAGGTTGAAATTTAGACTTAATCTCTTCCACAAATTCCAAGGCAATATTTTCAGTGATGATGTTAAAAATATTTTACGAACCCCAACTTACTATGGCAGACTGGACCATAATCATAAAGTTAGAGAAATTGATTGCCGAACTGACCGATTCAAAATGTCCTTTTTCCCTCGCACAATTAGAGATACGAATAACGGTAAATATGTCCTATCAGAGAGTAGCAATGAATAGCATTGGTAGCTGCATGTTGGTATGAGTACTTAAAGCTAACCCTACTAACAGAATGTTTTTGCATGTTTTCTTTGCAATTTCTATCTTTTTTAAATAGTGTAGTTCTGACTACTAAATTAATACTATTCCTTTTTTATGCATGATATGTAGTGCATGCTTGGTGAGAAATCACCCCCTGCCACACACCCTTGTGGTGGCTTGCAGGGTATTATGTAGATGTAGATTAACGAGGCCTACCGCGTTCTGTTTCACTTGATTACCTAATTTCTTGCGTATTTGCTTTATTCACCGGATCTAATGATGTATAGTTAGACATGAGCCTGGCGTAGAAATCTGAAAACCTTTAAAATGTTCTTTGTTCACTGCCGGACGCCGAGGGAAAAAAAACTGGAAATAACCGGTTCAAAAAGGTAGTGAATCATAAAATCTGGTGAGGGTATAACTCAAGTCTATGTCAAATATTGGAGTAAGGAGAATACATTCCCTATTACTTGATAAGTGATGAAAATCTTGATTTGATGAGATATCCCTTATAAAAAATAAATTCTCAGGGGAAACAAATCGAATTCCTCATCCTCTCCCCTCTTCCATTCATCTCCTTACTTTCCCTATCTCTTCAAATGTATCTCTCTCCATTCCGGATCCATTGGCTGAATGGAGTGAGATGGATTTTTGTCCCCACCTCCTTGGGAGGGGTGTCAGTGGAGAAACGGGGGCGGGGCAAGAGAGGGGCCTTTGCCCCCTCCCGCCCCCTTCTCGCTCGCCTGCGGCGCGCCGCAAATCACTCCGGGCCATGGTGAGTGGGCGCGCGGACCCGTTTCTATTTCTCACTTCTCCCGATAGGGTGCGGGCCTATAACTCCCTCTTTTCTCTCCCCACCACCACCCTTTCTCCGGCTAGAATGTGTGATTGACTGGTTGCGCGCCCTCGTCGCCGGTTCGACCGAGCAATTTTCCATTTTCCGAGCCAGCGGGGCGGCAAACCGCTGTCGCCGCCGCCGTTGCCTACGGGGGTGGGGGAGGGGGAGGTCCTTTCGTCTCCTCTGCCTTGTGTGGTGGGTGGGGCCCAGGGGGATGGGGCGGCGACCGCACACTCTCTCGTCGGAGACATCCGGGCCCCCTCATTTCCCCTCCCCCACTCTCTGGCACCCCTTGCGACCCGTGCGTGGGGCCCGCACCACCGCTGTTAAGCGGGCGGCTCTTTGCGGCGGTCCCGTCGGAATTGGATTTGCGGCCTCCCTCTGTGGCGGTCGAACCCGGGTCCTCGAGTGCCAAAGAAGGGGACAAAGTTTCGACGCCGAGCGTGATTCAATCTGTGTGAGTGGGGGCCCCCGTGTGCGGGCGTGGGCGTTGGTGATTATTTTATGGAGGCCTTTGGGTCGCGGACACCGCAATTGGATTCTCTTTTCCCACCCAAGGCTTCTCGTCTGTCCATCGACTCCCTCGCTCGCCCCTCGAGGCTCTTACCACCCGCCATCGGGGACGCTGTGCCTCGAGAGTATCGGGTTTGTGTGGTGGCTGGGGTATAGGTTCTTTATCCATATGGCACGGGTTTAAATCCAGGAAATAAAAGGTTTTTCATTTGCATACCTTAACGATATTTGCATTCCCCAAACACCCTTGGGAGAAAACGAATCCTATAGGGGATTGAATTGGTGCGATGCTTAACGTATTGACTCTTCACATGGAAGGTCCTCTTATGTGCACCGGCAGTGGTAGATTTTTCATCTACATCCCTCTACCTGGGGTCCGTGAGGAAAACACATCAATATTGGGGACTGCAGATTATTCAACTAAGTATATGGATTGAATTGGTACGATGATTAACGTATTGATTCTCACACGGATGGTCCGGGTTTGAACCTTGGCAGTGAGTAATGGCAGATTTTTCAGGCCTCTATCTGGGTACCATGATGAAACTACTTCAACTTCAGCCCTCAACATGTCACATATTACGCAAAGCCGTGGGAGTTAAATTTTGGAGCCTTCGGCGTATTTCGTTAAGGGTTCGGCTGATTGTGAGGTCGTATTTCTCTCCATGATTCCTTCTTTACCTGAAGAATACCTACGTTTATCTAATTTCCCAACTGTCCATAACGTCACAAGTGTTATTACCTTTAGGTCGACTCGCCGGAAGAAACACTACCTACTTCTGCCTTTACAGAAGCTTTCAGTGGCTTTGTCCAAAGAACAATTAAATATTAGTCTCTCTTTTCCATGAAGAACATAACAAGCCTATATAAATTAAAATCATGCCTAAAATATTAAAAACCACTCAAAGAAAATTGTTACACATAGTTTTTTCTCTTTAGACCATCGATGATAATTTTCAATATGAATTCGTCTCAGCGGGATACATTTTTCCCGCGAATGAATGTTACTATCAAAATTCTCGCTCGTTAAATAATATGCACAACAGGACTGCTCGCTTCATCGTTATATTTTAATTACTGAGTGTTCAGGGGAGGCGTATATGTTTAAATTGCAACACAACCTTGGCAGTGGTATCCCTTAAAATTTCAGTTCTGCAATACAAATTGAAACACCTAATTTCAATAAATTTGTATAAAAAATCAAAGTGAACCTTGTAAACTTGACATATTGAAGACGACGTTTGATAATGAATTTTTAAGCTTTTACCTTGATTACCTTTCCTAATAACTAAACACCAAGTAAAAGGGATACTATGTGTGCTCACTGCTATAATGACTAATTTTCTTGACTTCCTGCTATTCGGCCTGTAAGAACTGGAAAGGTCACGGTTTTTGACCTCACATAGATATCTTTTGAATATAGTTAACTCATGTGGTAAAACGTTCGGGTCGCCATTAAAAATGCCTATAAGCTGTCCTTCTGTAAAATCAGGGTGGTTGAAAAGTGAGTGACATGTTGCCAGCAATAGAATGCCAGCAACTAGTAATTGGAACGGAATTTCCCGTACATTGGTAAGCGTGCCACTTCTTGTGAACATCTTCTGTGCAGTCAGTTAGCAATGCGGAAATCACCGTTATATTGCACTTAAATAAGAAAAGCATCGTTTAAGATTAATCCTCATAAATAATGGGTGCCATTTGAAATTCACTTCTTTATTAAATGGTTTCTGTCTGCTTTTTCCTTCTAATAATAATCAAATAATCATATTGAGTTTTTTGCTAATTACCCACGCGACTTCTCATTCCATTTACAAAACTATTGTATATTTTTAATGCAGCACTTTTGAATCTATGTCGTCATGAAAAGTTATAGTGACGTAAAAGAGAAAGGCATGGGCCTTTAACAATATTACCCTTTAGGCTTGGATTGAAAAGGTCCTGCATTATATAATAGGAATTAATATCGTTTTTCCTCGTCAAATTTTACAATCAAGCTTGTTAGTGAAAAAGTTCGCATCCCTGCTATTTTATTCAGATTTTTAGAACTATATCTCGCCTTAGGCATGAGAGGGAGCTCTAATTTCCGGTGCGAGAGAGACTTTTTTCCATTGATGACAATTATGCTAATACAGCTACTTTGGCTGACACTTTCATTTCTTGCCCCAAGGTAATTTCTAATTGGCATTATTGTGTATCCGTTTGGTGAAATTTCCTCAAAAAAGCAATGCAATATTGCACTCTATATTTATACCTATATTATAAGCCGTGTATTTCTTTTTTAATGGTCACAAAATGTTACGTTTCTTCACATCCTCAAAGATCAACCATGAGGCTGGTAGGATAATTGGGAGAAGACTAATTGGGGTATTGAAAGCTAAGGATTAAGAGTATGGTTGCATGGCCAAATCTTGAAGAATGTAGTCTGGAATATAACCAGGATATTTCCATTCACTTCCTGAATTTTGGAACAGAAGTTGATAAATTACACAGCTAATAAAAGTTATGAAAATATAGTAGATAATGTTAAGGCTAAAAACTTTTGAGTCAAAGAGCTCAGGTGAAGTTAACAGGTGTAAAACCGATTAGAAGGTGGTAGAAGGGGGTATAAAACGTTTTAATTTACGCTTTTAAATGTACACACTTAGGCAATAAGTAAATAAATATTTTAGGGTGCCCAAAGATTTTAACCTCAGTCTGAAGAATGCCGCTTACGTAAAAAGGTTGGGAATAACTGTTCTAATGGTCTTTATGAGCATAAAGTCCAGAGGTTGGATTCGATCTCGAACTCTGCTTTGCCAAACTAGTTTGTTGCATACCTATCTACCGCGGCCTGCTAGTCCGATTTTTCCTCATGTATTAGTCAAAAGATATATCGTATAATTTATTATTATTTTAATCTGTAAAATCACCCCAAAGTAGGCTGTAATTCGAGGCAGTCCGTGGGTACGATAAAGGCTGTGTTGATGTTTTCTACAGAGTGAATAAAGACAGGGTCTCTCTCTTTCTCTCCACTCTTCAGGGTCCATCAGCAACATCGACGCCGGCGCCGCGTCCGATTACAGTTGCAACCGGTCGTCGACTTCATCGGTGCGGAAGGTCATCTCAGGCGTCGTGGGCGCTGCGTCCAGCGTGACATCCATCCAGGTGGCCAACCTGCTGAGACTCTTCAAGATCCCACAGGTGGGTGTAGATTTTCCTCCCCCACAACCTCTCCCTCTCACTTGGGACACCCGTGACAAGAGATGAGATCCCCTGCAAACAATACGACTGCGATGATGCAAAAGGCATGACCGTCTTTGTTTAACCCCATTCCAGTGGCGCAAACAATATTCTACTTCTCTTTACGTCATGAGTACCGTTTTCCCCACCATGTTAATAACAGACAACTAACTGAATGTTGAAGGAATTGTAAACTAGCCGCAATCAACCTGAACGGAGTGAACGGCTTTTATGCGGAAAAGATCTAGAGTTCCAGAAAAAAATACACACCTGAACAAGGAGTCATACCCTAATTCCTAGGTATTGAACCTCGTTCTCGGTTTTTAGATGGCTAAAGCACTCTGCGCATTTCTAATGGATTCTATTTTGACTTCATCGCAAAGATTATATTTTTTTATCAGTAAGTCTTGCACTTTTTTCCGAGATTTAAATTTGGAATTTTGATGGACGTTAGAAATAGATTCACGTAACTAGAGTAACATTGAAAGCGTTCCTAAAATCTGCCACAATTGAAAATGCAGCCAATATATTCAGGGTACAAAATCTTATCAATGCACCTTAATCCCCATGTAAAATGAAATGACATCTTAAATATCCTTTTTACTTTGATTCCGCTAGAAATTTAACATGTTTCTACGTTCATTTTTTTGTGCATTTCGGAGATGCTTTTATTCTTTGTGTGAGTCTGCATATTGTTCAGTGCCTTTTAAAGTAATTATATCCCACCTGTAATACCTATTTGGGAAATCTAATTTTAATACTAATCCCTTAAAAGAGTTTCATACGAATTTGTCGGTATAATGACATCGAATACATAGCATAGTTTCGCCCTACATCATTAAATGATAAACCAAACTTAAATTTTAAAAAATTAAATAGGAACCAATGCAAAAATTGTTGTCAATTATTTAATGCGTAATCGTGTTTAGTAATAAAAGAGAAGTTATTGTGGTGTATATTTTGTAACGTATTCAATTCCATATCCAGAAACATTTCCATAATGCATTGCTTTCATCTAATCCGTGCTAATGACTGAAGAATACATTTCGTGCCCGTCACTGTCGCTTGTTGGGATTTTTATTAGGATGCTCTCAGAGGTATGTGGAGCGTTGCTAATAGTAGATTTTTTCGTTGCACGAGAGAGGCTAGAAGAGAATTCATTATCGAAGAAATTACACATTCTGAGCTTTATTCCCGCTTTCGATGATACAGCCGTGGAGTTGTCAACTAATCCGCCGCCTGTCATACTTCATCGGTACCTCATTAACCCTAGCCCGACCTGTTCAATACTTTTTCTCTTTTCTCCCTAACCCAGATGGATGGAAAACTGGAGAGATATTGAAGAGTCACCCACTTAACAGAAACGATGAATCCAGAGCCATAAATTCATTCCCCCGGGTTTGTGATGATTATCTCTGTGACGATTGTCCGTTTCAACAGCGATTAAGCTTTAAGCTCAGAGAATTCTCACGTGTCTGTAAACGTTACGTCCACCAGATTAACGTAGAATGAACAACATAGTCGATTAGGTAGAATTTTATTTGTGAAAATGATACTTTTCAAAGCCATTATTATTATTAGCCGTTATTGACTTGTTCGCGGTATGAAATTACCTACTGTAAGAATTGCGTATCGTAAATTGCAACCTTCGTGAACCCCATCAGGAATTGCTTTAAAAACTAAAGATAACTCAGCAAAAAAATAAACGCCAGCATTTAGAGTTGACTTAAGGCTCACATACGAAGAAAATAACATAATTATGCAAATGAATCCTATATCCTGATAACAAACAAAATGTAAACGACTACCTCAGCGTTTTTTGGCAGGACATGTGCTTCAGGGTGAATTGATGTGATTTGTGCTACGCACAAATACCTTAATTTTAGCATACTATTTCCTTAAAACCTTCAACGTTCGCTTCCTAGTCCATCTCGTGCTGCTACATGCGAATAAAATACGTAAATATCGTAAATTTTCATTTATTTAATCGTGGGAATATTTCATTTTGGTTAATCGGTTATATGAGTTTCTTTCTGCGTGGAGAAATTCTGGGAATTATATCCTACTGCAGGGATCAACGATACTTGAACACTGAATAGAACCTTAGGAGTTTGGAGTATTATTTAGACAGTTGTATTTATTAAATTACTAAAATTTTTAATTTAGCAGCATATCCTCCGAGAAAAATCATTCACTCAGACTGGATACTGACCCGGGAACCTCCTATTTTCATGTTTTTTCAGAGGATTGAAAGGGACAAGGTTCCCACTGAGTTTCGATCAAGGTAAATGATTTTTATGTATGCAAATTCTGCTATTGTTGATACCAACGGGTTGTTCCATTGTGTTTTTTCTAAGCTTGTTCGCAACCTTGAATTGAGGAAATTGTTCTAACGTGGTCCCCCGTTAATAACTTCAATTTATATACACATATCTTTTCAATTTTAGTTTAACACTGAGGAAGTTAACGTAAACTAAATCATTGAATGTTAATAATAATATTGAGTAGTTGTTATTTTAGGCAATCATGAGTTTCAATAGTTCTTTTCCGACTTCTTGTCAATTTAATTTGCATTAAAACTTACAACGAATTAATCAGTTATATATTTTAGAAATTTAGGATTCAATAAAATTATAACATGGTGTGAAACTGTATAGTTTTGCTTTGAAAATGACATGGGCTGGCTTGAGGATAACGTAAAAAATAATATTTATGCACGTTTTTAAAGCAAATCCGCTATCAAATACCCTCGCATTAAGGGGGAGTGAAAAACCTGCAAAACGGACCACAGCTACGGGTGAAGGACTTGACTCTAGGGCAGTGCTTAGTAATCAAGATGAATAGAAGCAGAGGATGGTGCAGCTTTGCGGGCAGTCTGTTCGTGAGGCTATGAACCGAGCAGTGAGGAGAGACGACTTATGTAGCCGAGTGGTAAGATAATGGTCGGACACCAGAAACGCGGTGAAGTAATGATTGGGGCACTTAACCTCGTCTACAATATGGCTCTGTGCACATCTGAGACTGGTAGCTAGCGTGTAATTCTAAGAAAACCTTATCTTGCGATGTAAAACGAGCACAAGGATCACGATGCACGATCGGCAGTGAACTTGATATTGGCCTAAGAAAAAGTAGTCTCACAACCGTATTCATAGTCTTGAGATAATCTCAGGTTTGACTGAAGGTAATTTTTTATGATAACTGGCAAAAATCACTAAAACTGCAAAAGAGCACTTAGTCAAGCAACAGTTTTTTTTATTAATATCAGCACAAACGAAATAATGTTCCACATTTTCGTTGTGTGGTTTTCCTTGATTAAACGGAAATATTTAGTGTGGACATCGAACCTAATGGGGATCCAAATCAGGCATTATCATCAATTAATTACTTAGATGATAAATAGCATTGAAACCATGGTCAAGTTTGAAATAAATGTTCTCGTGGAATTTTTAGTGCTTTCCTTACGTGAATCTTTTAGCTTTGCTACCGATGGCTATACATATACTTGCGTTATCACCAGGAGGGGGTGAGTACCTCATAAAAATGTATGGCAAGAAACTTTGGATGTGTTTTAAATGTTTTTATATGATTACTGGGTGTACTTCGGTCTGTCTTCATCATTATGGCGTTTCTATTATTATTTTCTGTGTCCCTATTTTTGCTTTGATAACTCCTGCGAGCATCCGACCAATCCAGTTAAATGTCACTTGCGCTATCAGTCTTCAGTTATCAGCTCCAGGATGCGCCAAATATCGGTGAAAGTTGTTTTTGGATTAATTTATGGCATATTGGTTTGTAGATTGGCTCAAATCACTATAGACTCCATTCTCAGTTTGCTTGCTGCAATATTTGGCGTTGAAAAGAAGAAATGTCACGAGAAACGGACTAAAGCTGCTTCGTTAACGCTCAGCATTAAGTTATCTTAGGAAGAATATAAAAGCAGTAATAATTTATCGCATTACAGAGTCATTGGGGAAGAAAGAGGGATGAAGTAAAATGTTATTAACAGTGAAATTTGGTAAATCCCAAAACAATACATTCATTCGTCATTATAAACAGAGGCTATTATGTATGCAAGAAGATGGCGCCCATTATTTCTCGAGGATAATTGCGTCGGGCAACTTTCACTTTTGCTGTAATTCGCCAGGAGGATAGGGTAGATGAAAAGAAGTCTAGAAGAAGAAAAGGAAAATATCACGTCATCCTTAATTCTGAAAAAAATTATAGCCTTTTATATTATCTAAACCTTACTTTACGTGGGATAAGTGGTTTATATTAGGGAGTAATTAAACCGGAGAGTAATATATTGATGGAGGGAGGTGTAGTAAATACCAAAGTGCTGAAATCGGAAAAATGAAATGCGTGAAAACTCATTGAATTCCACATGACCTAAAGATGATTCGCAGGGTGCTCTGTGAATGTTAATATAAATAAGAGTCCGTTACAATAAAAGCCACAAAAATCTCCTTTCATGTCAAGCATATTGCAGCAATGGATATATGGCATATTCGTTCACCAATTTATTGTATTTTTAACTTTGCTAAGTTTTTTTTTGAAAATATAATGCCAAACGTTCATAGTCCTTTCACTGTTCAATGCAAAACCCTAAAATCAATTAAAATTTGCTTATATCGAGACATTGACCAAGGATATCCCCAGCAATTTCGACAAATCTTAACCCGTCTATCTTTTAAGCGATGATTTACATACCATTGCACCAAAAATATTAAGTTATACACATATTGATTCTTAGAATAATCAAGGGAATCCGGGATATCTACTTGGCTGTCAGTTTATTTCGGGCGTTGAGGTATGACACTATACCCATTACTGGAAATATTTTCAAAAATAAGTGACCTTTTATGAATGATATTAAATCAAAATACATAATATAAAAATGGAAGTTACTCAAGGCAGTAATCTTAATAACTTTATACTTCATATCCAAAGTATGTTCATTAATGATGTCGATTCTCCTTCGTTGCTACCTCAAAAGGATTCGATAATTCATGGAATTCCATTGTTAAACTAGTTCTGATAATGTCCTCATCTGAATCTGTTTTTTTGACTTGAGTTGCATCCATGTTGCATAAAATTCCGTATTAATATTATTATTTCAATTGTGGTTAATTTGCACCTGAATTGTTTCATGTATATGGTAAAAATGTCTTTCGTAAATAAATGTCCTTCATCCATATCTTGGAATTAACAAAATCATCTACTGGAGAACATATTCCGCATATTTTTGTCCCTATATCCCTTTCTCCTTTACATTTCATCCAAACATTTCTAGAATTTAGTTCTCTCCCTAAAAGCTGCTGTGTGGTTGAACGGCTTTTGCAATTGAATTCCTGCCCTTTGGGTATTGTTCCCGAACTGAACATGTCCATTCCTTCCATAATGGGCCGCTATGAAGCATCCTTTCTGCCATTAACGGTTATGTGAACTCATTTGGCGAGCACTAACGTTAGCGAACGCGAATGGAGACGGGATAACCTGTATCCACCTCGCATGTGCACTAAATGCACATGCGAAACTTACCCTCGTAATGGATAAGGATGAAGTAGCAACTACCAACGAAGTTAGAGCCGGCAGCAGAAGAGTTACCAGTACTATAGCAGCCGCGCACGACATAATGAAGGAAAGTTATAATAATAATTATACTAATAATAAAATTGCCCGTGCTTAAAATGCGTGGGATATTAAAATTGTGCAAATTTGCTACGATGGGTTTCGGGAAGGAGTGGAAATGCGGTCTTTAAAGTGCTTCAGTCTGGTCCGTTGCTTACTCCTCAGCCTCTCTTTCCTTCCCTCGAATCATTTCACGCCCCGTTGATCAAATGCGGGGGCGGATAGAGCGTGGGGCAGCCGTTCTCCGATCAAGGGTTGCGGGGTGGGGTGGAGGAGAAAATGTTGCAAATAGTTGTGGAGAGATGGCGTGCTCGTAGGGTGGAAGCCAAGGGGGTTTGAGGGTAGCGGATGGAAGTAAACGGTCGCTCATGCTTCACTGGGGAACTCGAACTTCTTCTTTGACAAGGCATTGGCGCCGCCCACTTTATGTTCCCAGATAACTCGGACGACAGCGAGTAAAGTTGCTGGCTGAAGCCCGCTAGATTAGAGCACTAAATGCCTCCAAGGCAGCCGCGTAACATGAATCTTTTATATGTGTACCTACAGTTTGTAAGCAGGGGACGGGTTGGCGTGGTAACTAGAGTAATGGCCTCCTATCGCAATGGCCCGGGTTTTAATTTTGATAGTGTTAGATATTTATCTCATTGGTAAACCGGCTATTAGGTACTTTAGTGCTCCAAATACATGGCATGTTTCCGTCTCTAAAAACAGGGATGTTTTGCGCTCTGCCGATTTTTGAATTTTTTTGTAAATTGGTGGAATTTGTCTCTATAGTTGGTGAATTCCTTCTTTGTTAGCATTCGGTGTTTCAAAAAACGGACAAGCATGGATATTTCAACGATCACTTTTTTTAATCACAGTCTCTATTTTATGGTCATTGAATATTTTCAAGGTGCATTACTAGAGATTTCAGCTGTGAGGACTCATATTTAGTAAGTCAATTATACAGTGGTACCTCGAGATACGAGTGCCCTGACATACGAGTTTTTTGAGATACGAGCCGTCACTAGGGTCCTGATATACGAGTCAAAATTTGAAATACGAGCCAGCCTCGGTGACGTCACAGCCATTTGGCATAGCGAGCCACCGCTGAGATTTGCGAGTCTTCCGCGTTCAATTCACGTGTTCACTTCGCTGCAGAAGCATCTCTGTCAAGTTGTTTTAATTTTGTGTTTTTTGGAACTTAAGTAGTTATTTAGTTAATTTTTTCATATAACCATGAGTCCTAAGAAGATGGGTGTAAAGAACAGTGCTGTGAAAAGGAAAAAGGTGATATCAATGGAATTAATGCGTGAGATAATAGACAAGCATGAGCAAGGTGTAAAGGCCTGGTTACACGATACATTAACACGTACGGGTTCATGTACATTTGCGTGAATGGTTTCTGCTCAACTTCTGCGAATGCATGAACCAAATAGAACAGGTTCTATTTTCTGTTCACGCATTCATTCATTTGTATGTACATTTTGGTGTGGTTACAAGGTGCATTTTCGCGTTCATTCTCGCGTTCATTCATTTACACATTAACTCGTACGGGTTAATGTATCGTGTAACCAGGCCTTAAGAGTCATAGACTTGGCAATTCAGTACGATCGCACAACTTCTACGATATGTACTATTCTTAAGCAGAAGGACTCGATAAAGGCTATAACTCCTGCTATGGGTGTTAAAATTATTTCAAAGCTACGCAACTCTGTCCAAGAAAAGATGGAAAATATTTTGCTTTTGTGGTTCATAGAGAAGCAGCTTGCTGGAGACACTGTGACTGAGAGTATAATTTGCGAGAAGACACGAGTCATTTACGCAAATTTGCTGCAGCACAGCCTAGGTTCTTCAGCACAGGAGCAGTTCAAAGCCAGTCGGGGGTAGTTCGAAAATTTCCGAAAAAGGACCGGTATTCACTCCGTTGTCAGGGATGGTAGGGCAGCGAGCTCGGATTCTATGGCGGCTGAGGAATTTGTGAAAACATTTGCTGAATTGATCGAAGCCCATGGATACATCCCTCAAAAAGTGTTCAACTGTTACGAGACAGAACTCTTCTGGAAGAAAATGTCAATCAAAACTTATATAACGGCAGAAGAAAAGAAGATTCCAGGCCACAATCCCATGAAGGATAGGTTGACTCTCGCACTGTGTGCAAATGCGAGTGGCGACTGCAAGGTCAAGCCGCTGCTCGTATGCCACTCAGAAAACCCCAGAGCCTTCAAGGCACATAAGGTTATGAAAGAGAAGCTACAGGTTATGTGGGGGACAAACCCAAATGCGTGGGTCACCAGGAAGTTTTTTGTGGAATGGGTCAACTTGGTCTTTGGTCCTGCCGTTAAGAAATACCTAGAGGTCAATGAATTACCCCTGCAAGCCCTTCTTGTTCTCGACAGTGCTACTTGCCACCCGCTAAACCTTGAGGACGACATCCTAGAATAGTTCAACTTTATAAAGGTTCACTACCTTCCACCCAACACCACCCCTATTTTACAGCCCATGGACCAATAGGTGATCTCCAATTTCAAGAAACATTTTACCAAACACATGTTTCAACGCTGCTTTGAGGTTACGGAGAGCACAAACCTATCCTTCGAGAGTTCTGGAAGGACTACTACAACATTGTCATATGCCTCAAAATTATTGATATGGCATGGCAGGGTGTTACAAAAAGGACCTTGATCTCTTCATGAAAAAAGCTGTGGCCTGAGGCTGTGACTGAAAGGGACATTGAAGTATTTGGACATAAAGAGGAAGTACTGGAAGGTATTGTGTATCTCGGAATGTCCATGGGCCTGGAAGTGGATGAGGGAGATATCAAAGAGCTTGTCAAAGACCATTCCGAGGAACTGACGACAAAAGAGTTGGCCGAACTACAGACGAAGCAACAATTGGAATTTCTGCAGGAGATAGCCGTGGAGCCAGAAGCGGAGGAGTTTATCTCTTCACGTGAGACAAAGGAAGTGTTGGCAATGTGAGAAAAAGTTTCGGACTTCGTTGAAAAGAACCACCCTGAAAAGGTTGCAAATGGTCGTGCATCGGCGCTATTTAATGGCACTTGCCTAACCCATTTCAGAAACATTCTAAAAGGGAGAAAGAAACAGAGCTCCTTGGACAGGTTTCTATTGAAACGCCCTGCGGATGAAAGTGACGAAAGTGTGATAAAAAAGAAAAAAAAACTACTGAAGATGAAAAAGAGAGGCAAAATGAGGGGAATGAAAAAATCAATACGTACGCACCATACGCTAATCGACTTTTCCAATGTGTTTATTGTTTTACATTATCTTTTATTAGGTTTCATTTTGTTTGTATACTACGTTTGTTCATTATAAATATATTTTTTTGCATTGAAAACATTTTTTTTTTAATTGGGATGCTTTTTTGAGGTCTGGCACGAATTGTTCTCATTTCAGTTCATTTCAATGGGGAAAATTGATTTGAGACACGAGTATTTTGACTTACGAGCTCGGTAACGGAACGAATCACACTCGTATCTCAAGGTACCGCTGTATCATTAAATAACTCTTCCTATAAAATAGTTGCAACATTCTCTGTAATCAAATACCATTGATCCGTAAATTTCGAACGTATTGAAGTTAGAAAAACTATTATTTCTGCCAACACTAGGAATTGAGCTACAGAAAGCATAGTGATGTTTTAATAATTCCTAGTCCGAGTCTTTGACGAGGATTCTGTAATACGTAATAATAATAATAGTCGCCCTTATTCGCAATAAATTTTAAACTTAATACCATCCCTCTCCTCTACAATATTGATTGCAATATTGATTTGAAAATGTTTTTTTTATTTTGAAGATGTTGCTTTAGGCTACAGCACTTTTGTTTGTATATCAACCGGTGTCTTCAGATATAAGATAGACCTTCGACTCTTTGACCTGATTTCGACCCTTAGACAACTTCGATCTGAAGGCGCCGGTTGGAATACCAGCGAAACCGTTGTCATCCAAAGCATTGCAAACGGTGAAAATGCGAAGAGCCATGAAGAGTTCTATTAATTAAATTGTTTCATTGCCAAAAATAATTAAATCACGTTTCATCTGCATATATTTCAACATTATAATACTTAAAACTTTAGCTATGACACCATACAATAAAAATGGAAAAAATTATACAAGTAGTCAATTTGTACAAATGCGATGGCTTCGCAAATGTGTATTACAATCGCACGTAAAAATCTCACTAATTCATTTTACTTGACTTTTTTATCCGGGGGGTCTATATTCGAGACGGATGAAAAAATCAAATGAAAACCAATGAGTAAAAGTGTTACGAGCGATTCAAATACACAAAATTTGCGAATCATTTTTAGTTTGCACCATGACTTCTTTATGAACTATTCGAGATAATCCTGACTGTTTCAAGCACAGAGGATGATTTCAAGAGAATGGATGTTGTAGGTCAGTCTTTGAATTAAGGTATAAGGTTATATGGTGCAGCTAAACTTTAGTCGTTGTAGCACCTAACACCGAAATCTAAAACTCGCTGTTAGTATGCATTGTCGAAGTAACCTAAGAGAGGGCAAGAATTTTGGCACATGCGATCCGTCAGTTCAGCGAGGAGTGCTCACGATTTGGCGTCATCGTCCTCTCCTTTCGAATGGGGCACCGCGCGAAATCGATTTTTAGTCGCCCTCGATCCCGTCCATCCCCTTCTCTCAAAATGATCCCGGGCGGCGGATCCTCGTCCCATTCCGCGGAAGCGTCGAGCTCGCGAAGCCCTCCGAAGAGTCGTCGGGGTCCGCTGCTGGAACACGCCCGAGTGAATAAGGTGTCGCAATTCGGAGCGAAAATTTTCCACTCTTTCTTTTTTTCCTCTCGAGCTGAGCCGCGTACCGGGGCAGGCAATATCAATCCAGCGCGTCGCAAAAAGGATCGTGTCATGAATGCGTCGCGGACTGATTGCCTCGTATATAGATTTTGTTGATAGAGTGAAAGGACTATATGCATGCGCGGATGAATGGCGTGAGGTTGAATTAAGTTAGGAACTTTGCTCTGCGAATGAAAATGGCACTTTCCTCAGCTGTGTTGTCTTTTCAGCCAACCAAGTCCACCACTGCATTCTTAATGTAACGCGTTCTTCCAATGACCCCAATCCGTATATTGCATTCCTAAGTACGTCTACCGCGGATTATTTAACAAATATGGAGTGGAGAGTTCTTTTTAATGGAGTGAATCCCCAGACAATAAAAGACATTAAATATGCAAAGGTGAATACATTAACTTACCTTGGGAGAATGAAATCTGAATGGCTTAGTTACATCTTGCGGTAATTTTCACTATACATATTTTGACTCCGAAAAGTCCAGCAACACAAAATTAACTCGTTTTTCTGTTGGTGACTTGAGTTTGAGAATCATAATGGAAATGACGCCATGTATTCAAATCCAATGTTTCATGCTTGAGAAACAAATGCACTAGGCACATCGTACTGTTTGCTTTATTTTACATACAGTTATAACGTTATTATTTGTGACACATATTTGTGAACTACGAGTGATCTGCTATTTTTTAGGTTATACCTAAGTTGCACATACTACGTTTGTTTTTTTTAGTAATCAGATTAATGCAGTTAATGATCGTGCAAATCGAATATAGATCCTCCTCAATATTCCTCAAATTCAAAGAGATTTAGGATGATTGGCATTGTTGCATGGATATCATTCTACGACAGTTCCTTAAATGCATTAAACTAAATTTCTTAGCTCAATTTTATTTTTACTGGTATTATATATGTAGGTTCATTACCAAGGGCTAAAGGTTGCATTTTATAAACATTGTAGACTTGAAAATGACCCTGTCCTTATGGATCACATACATGTAGACATTAATTTTATTATTATAATAAACCTTGGAGTGATTATTTAGCCATTTGGTATTAAATGCGAGGTTTCAGTGTCAATTAAAGTGAGCACAGTTGTATTTAAATGCGCAATAATATATTTTGATATTCAAGGCATGCTGATACATTCTTTATTAAATCCGTATATGCACTAAAATATACTCAATTCTATGAAAAAAAGCTTATTTACCCAAATGGTTCTAGTCTGATAAGCTCCCGCCCTATGAAGGTATTGTATGTCCTCCCCTTGCCCGATACTTAGTGCATTTATCACGTTCTGGATTAATTCGTCTGTAAGTTAAAAAGGAAAGACTATAATCATCATCATTAGTTATCAATCCTCAGATTGGTTTGACGCAGCTCTCCACTGAGTTCTTCTATCGGCTAATCTCTGCATATTTACGTATTTCTTCTTTTTCAGATCCTGCATCACTTGTTCCATGCATCTCACTCAAGGCCATCCTTTGCCATTCTTCCCATCCACTTGTCCTTCAACGATTGTCTTCATCAGGCCATCATGTCTTAAGATATGGCCGATTAAGTTATCCCGTCTTCTTCTTAGAGTTTTCATCAGGCTTCTTTTTTCGCCCACACTTCTTAATACTTCTTCGTTTGTCACTCGGTCTAATACTGACTACCAAATTAGATTCCATGTATATAAAATGTATACAAACATTTGTGAAGTTAAAAATTTCATTTGGTTCATATGAAATTGATTGTTTAAAAATTGTCCCACTATAAACAATAGTAATCACTGAATAGATGAATTAAAACATCAAATTAAATTTATCGGATATATAATTTGTATTAATAATTGCGGGAATTACGTTAAATTTCATTTGGATTTTTAAATTCATTTCTTAAACAAATGCTGCAATAACTACAAAAATATAACAAATACAGGAAAATAACTTAAAATTTGGAATTACCGGTTCAAATACCATAGAAGTCAACCTTTACGTCAAGTAAGCAAGCAATAATAGCGGCGGTATTAATTTTGGCAAGCTTTTTTCGATTTGGGACCACTGTATGACGGGATCCACCCTAACTGCCTCATTCTGTCTCGAATCCCAAAATCGTGCCTATCCTGTGAGGCATTGATGTACGCAATGGATTATTTGACCACCAATGATCTCTATCAAATCTGCCTTACCGAGACAGTGGGTGATTCACATTGCATACAGCGCATCATTGTTCATCATAATGTAAAATATCCACCACCGAACTAAAATAGGATCCTTTGAAACCAGCGCTTTTTGGTGTCTAATGCCCCCATTACGTCCCCAACTAAACAATTAGGCACTTCTTCAGTGAAAATTTAGGTACTTCTTCATCAAAACAATTAGGTACTTCTATTTTTGAAATTTCGCTAACAAGGCAAAAATAATCAGAAAACATTCTTTTCAAGAAAGAGCCTTATAAAAAAATGTATAACCAAATGTTTAGGAATAGATTGTAAAATACTTCTCCGTGTCAGCTGCCGAACCTGAACTAACTTCGTATGTCAACACAGAGCAGGTAGGCGTGGTGAATTAACTTAAAGCATCCCACTGCAAGGAATTTGGTCCTAATCCCTGAAGTAGTCGAGGTTTTTCATTGGCATACCGGGTACTACTTGAACGCCGGGAATAGATCAATCCATGTTTGTGCTGGCCGCTGTTGTCAGCTCGATTGAGTGCCGTTTTAGCAATCCAAAGACTGCATATTCGAATTTCGTCCAGGGCATTTATGTTGCGTTCACTATAATATTATGCTTATGAATAATTTCGTTTCGATGATCTGATTTAAGTTCAACCTGAGCTCTTTTTGCGCCTTGAAACCTAATTCTTTTACCACTTCTAGTTCAGTACTCCATCTGCAGGGTTGCTTAAACAGTAGACCACTTGGCGCCTTTCGTTAACAGTTATTTGATTCCGATGCCGTTTTTCTCTCCATCATTCCTCGATTCCCTTAAAAGTTCATTTCTCTGTCTAATTTCCCAAAATTTCTGAATTCCGGAAACGATATTAGTTGTGTAATTCCTCTCCCGAATAACTTTTTTATAACTGAGAAGAAGAGAGTTCTAATTTTTACTTTTTTGCCGCATTTTCCTCAGGAACTTAAGAAGGACGCGATTTAACAATGATTTGCCTCCTGATTTGGGACTTTATTTTTTGCAGAAATGAATTTAATCTGCGACACAGCTATGGCGCTAATCCTTTGTAAGCCTCATGCTTTAGTGTATATGAGTATGAGTTTTTGATTCGAGACCCTTAAGAGGCAGGCGCAATTTCTGGCGCAGTCTTGGGCCCCGCGGCCTTTGCTGTCAGCGTATTGTATTCTGTGGTAAGAGGACTACTCGGGTGACCCATCAACCTCTAGAACGACTTTGCAAAGAGGGGTGGATGAGTATGCTCAATAGGTATTGGACGATCGGTGAAATACGTATCGGCCATTGATCGCGTTTGAGAGAGCGCCGAAGGGGGACTAAGCGCCGGTGGGGAAGATGAGATGAGTTCTCTAGCGGTGCGCAGGAGTGTTATCATCGGAAAGCAGTGCCTCTATGGGGTTCACAATCATCGGAAAACAGCGCCTCTTTGACAAGTGCATGCGGCGAACTGCTTGGCGGGGTGAATAGAGCATCCCTTTTCATTCCTCGACGAAAGGAAGGCCTTTTAAGTCCCTTTCACGGGCCTTAGCGACTTTTGGTCTTTATCTCATAGGAATTATCACTATTATCAGATATAAATATTTCATTTTAATAATTAATGAGTAGCTATATGATAGATCTATATTTTATGCTAGTTAGGGTAGGTTTTGATGGAGTCCCTACTCAACATTGCATTTTATTTATCAATTGGCTCCATCCCTGAGCTATTTCTCTCTTCAAGTCGGTATATTTCCTACCGTTCTTCATACTATCCGTAATATCTCTCCTCTTTCTTCATCGTCCACAGTTACCTAGCATCAAAAGTGACTTAATATTTTCCAGCGTACAATTTTTTATAAAAGATCCTCAGGTGTTCCACCATCAGGGACTTTATTAAGACCCTAAGTGTTACCCACCAATATTCCTTAGTGTCTATTTTATCCATTTACTTTGCCTTCTCCTAATATCTGAAAACTAACTTTTTCCCTCTAGTACCATGCGTAACACCTCTTTATTCATCCAAATTTCAATCAATTGTACTTCCTCCAATCAATTACCATATAACCTAGTAACATTACAATCATCATAACTGGTAATGAATAAGAAAGTGAAAATTAATTCATATTTGCCTTATGCATTTAATTATAGATAGGTAGATATATATAGATAGGTAAATATAACGTTCTACACCTTCACTACATTAATGTATTTGTCAACCCGGCCACCTCACTCCAGGGATAGAAAGAGGTTTGCTGAATCGTATTTAATTTTTGCATCATTCCCTGTTTCTTTTGTGGGATAGATTTTCGATGAAGTTTCTCAAAATGTGGGACCCACCCTGAATAACTATTCTGTGCAATTTGTGGGTAGCTTCCCTGCTTATGTGTCTCTCTAATATTTGTGAATGAAAGTAGAGGTTGTGACAATTGCGATAAAAATTTATAAATAGCTGGATGCATCCAGTATACACATGTATCTATATTTATTCTTTGGTATCTTTATTCGGTCAGTACGAGCCCGGAATCAAATCCTCACCCTTGCTCATAGTACTTTTTCTGAGTCTCCAAATGGAGAAGCATAATTTGGCATGATCCTTGCCTCATGCTTCCCGTTTGCTGATTAACGAAATTCATGCTCTACGCAGCTCAATGTGGTCAGAACTTTTCAAAGGGTTCGAAAATCGAGAGCATGAGTCACCAATTGTCACCAAAGTAGAAAAGAAGAGGATCAACACTCATGTCCAAAAGGTGAAAGTGATGTACTATCACTTTCAAAAGTTGGTCAACACAAAAGTTGATTTTATGACCATTTGATAGAGCATACCCCATTTACTTATGAATAAGCCAACAGTTTCTGAAAAATAATCTTTCCTGGCAACTTTTCGGGGGTGGACGGGTGGTTTTGGTAAACTTTGATAAATGAGAGTCAATTTGACTTGTACAACTTTTATACACGCACCAAGAGACTCTCGCATGATTTCCGATCATGATTGCCCACATGACTCCCCCATCTACTCCCAAAACAGTTCATCAGCGAAAGAACACGTGGGACGATTGCTGTTTCAGTTGAGTTTAGCTGGGAGTTTCATATTTCCAACGCGAGGAAAAAAGTGAAACATTTCATAGGTCTTCGTCAATTTGAGTCCAAGTCCAATAATAGTAAGTCGATTTTTTTTGCATTGTCACGCCGATCCATTTCCGTGGCAATTCAAGTATGCCACGAACTTTCTCAGAGTAAGAATCACTAACTGAACACTTTCGCCTGGTACTTCACCTCGATGAGTTTCGCCGGGAATATAGGAAATCAGTAGGGCATTTGGAGATAGTGGGAGAAGGTCATATGAGATCGTTTATGGATCGTGAGAATAAATCATAATGGCCCTTAGGAGTCGTGGGAGGGATAAGCAATACCCGAAGTTCGTGTTCAGCTAAATATGTGGTTGACCACGCTCACCCTGTGGACCGTCTTTTAAAAATGAAAGTACATCCAGACCTCATCCAGTGGAATAGTAAACTCTGTGTTCTTTTCTTTCTTTATGGTGATAAACTTGCCTGTTGCCACCGAAATATCCCTAATTACCACCTTTATTGAATTTAATTGATAGTCATAAATAATACCTTGAAGAGAATGATTTCGAAAAAGAACCCTTGTATAGTCGTACTTGGTTTTGTTTTGCACTATCTCAGTGCTATATTTATGTAAGAAAGCGAAGAAAATTGGATTGCCTTTGAAAAAATCGGCAAGTGTAGGTTTAAGAGTAGGGCACAAGCCGGCATGTGTGTAACTAATTATCTCGTTAGGTAGCAAGTTTGATGAATGAGGGTATAGCACCTGCCAAGTTCGAGGGAGAATGAAGGTAGCGAAAAGAGCCGCATACTCGCAGGAGAGAAGTAATAGCGTGATGTTGAATGGGGACATTAAGATAATTAAGGAAAATTCTGATATGGAGCGTGGTGCAATATGGTTTGGAGCTTGCTTTATGGAATTAGGATAAAAATATATTTAAGTACCTTTAGTTTTGAGATGAGGGTTTGGATGAGGTTGGAGAAGGTAAAGTTGACGGAAAGGATCCTTAATGAGGAAGTATTGGAAGTAGTAGGAGAAAAGAGAAAGAAAAATTAATTGAAGAAATAATTAGGAGGTAGAGAAAGTAGAGTGATCTGATACTAAAGAGCGAGGTTGTTTTAGTTACGGCAACAGAGATAAGTGGTGGAGGAAGGAGGAGAACAGGCTACTTAGATGGAAGAGTAATTAGGAAAGTAAGAAGTATGTGAAGCTAAAGTAGAACGTAATGTGAAGATCTTAAGAAGAGTGTGATGTGAAATGGTCCTGTCGCGTACGAAATTAGAAGATGTTTCTTGCCACTCTTAACCCACCACAACCAACAGAGCACTTATGTTCATAAAAAATTGATGAAAATCAGAGAAATTAATTAATTTTCACTTTGCGTTGAGAGCAAAAATTTTCAGGAGTGTACAATCATATTCCAAGCACGGACCGACTCGGTGGACGCCGCCTTTCCAGGGACACGAGGAAGCTTCCAGGGTAGCCGTCCATTTTGGTCACCCCTGGAGGAGAAGGGACCAACCCCTCACTCCACTTCCCTCCCTCCCCTTCCCGCCTGGAGCACCGCGGCAGCAGAGAGGCTCTCATCCGTTCGAGAGAAAATCTCTTACCAATCTACTGCCGGCAGATAACTTCTAAGATTTCTCTTTTCATGCTCCAAAGAAGAGCAAAATGGTGTTCTTAAGCGGAGAAATCTATTAGGGACATTGATTTGAAACCCGTCAACCTGGGTTTAAGTTCATTTTCATTCCAAGATAGCCAGTCAAGTTAATTAATATAGCGTCTTATCTATCATATTTATTTAACCATTTATGTCACTAGCTCAGTGAACATTTTGGAGAGTTTATTTTTCCGTCAGCAAAAATGTCATCATATCTCGAATGAAATAGAAGCCATGGAGTTATCAAACGAAGAATGTAGTAATCAAACGTATTTTTCAGAATCAGAAAACTCTTCTCCCTCTTCTGAAATAAACTGAATGCACAAATGGTGGAATAGAAGTAATCATATCACTAAGTATATATAAGTAATTTATCCAAGGTTTTTACGCATTTTTGAGAGCTTATTTTTAATTTTACCTTCAAAATGTGGTATGAAAAATGTATTTGGCTGCTACGCCTTAAATCACAGAATAGATGACGGAAATCTTGTATGACAGAAATAAGAGGATTCGCACAAATGAGTATTCGTTATTTAGTTGTATTTCTTAGGTTGAAGAGAGTGCAGAAAGTTCAATATTTGTGAAGCTAAATAATAAAAACAGGAAAACAAATCGATCGGTAAGAGTACGGTAGATAAAAGGAGATCAATGTTCCATAAATGTTTCTGAGTCAGTGATAACCGGATGCAATGCGAAGGGAAGTGAGAGAATGGTCAAGATATACAAGGAAAACGAAGAGCGAATCCAACGATAAGAAAAAGAACAAGTAAGTTGGCAATAGATAAGTAAGGGATGGAGGAAAGTTCCAAAAAAAATACGTCGAAAAGATTTATGGTGAGGAGATTACGGCGGTAACTTAATGTGAAGTTGGGCAATTCGATAACAGTGAGCGATACAGTTTGGGCCCAGGGACCCTAGCTAGTAAAAAAACACTGTGAGAAATTTAGAATAGGGCCTTCAGAATGGGTCATATTGAAATGAAACAGATGCAGCGTAATGGGAAAAGAAAAAAAGGGGAGAAAAATGCAGGAGATGAAGAAAAACCTTTTTTATGCATGCACATATGTATATTTTAATACATAGTCTAAAACCTTGCTTAATATATACGTGTGTGATGACTGCCTAAAAGTATATAGTGCCTCTTGACTAAACCTTTTGGAACGCTTCTATATTATAGGAATATTTAGCAGTCTCCTAGATCTACTTCATCGGTTCTATCAGAGATTTTTTTAACATTGTCTCGTTATAGGAAGTTCTATCTAAAGGTACTTTTTCACAGAAGGACTAGAACTAAGTTAGTCCTCAAAGTTATTAGATCCTTTTTCTCTTTAATACATTTACAATTCTACTGCTACAAAGATCAATCGAAGGAAAAGGTCAGGGGGTTCTTAAAAATATTCCGTGTAATTACTTAGCATAAGCACTTTTGAAAAATTGATTCATTAACGAGCTTTCCTAAATAACATTATCATGCTCGCATTCGGTTAGTCTATTATTGATTTTTCATCTCCTTCATCTCTTAACTTCTGTGTCAAGAATTCGTTAGGATTTTCCTCTTAATAGTCTGTAACGACAACGAGAGCCAGTACTTAGAGATTTGCTTACTTCACCGTAAAACCAATTTGTAATTGTGAACCAATTAACTAATATTTTTCTGCTGTTTTATTCTGTGCCCTCTTTTTAAATGCCCAATTTATAACCGCACTTATCCTGTTAGCTTTCATTTATCGAACGACACACCCAGGTACCGTCCGTATTTAGTTATAACTTTGTTATGTGGGTACGAAATACCACAAATAACTCGTAAATCCGTTGTTATGTTCTCATTTAAAAAACATCATCTCCTCTTATTTAATTTCAGATTTTTACCTTGATAGGAGAAATAAATTTTAAGTTGCAAGCATTGACAATTATCACAGACTACCCCTTTAGATAAAATGTGCTCATTCCAAGGGATTTGTATCCTTCACCGATAATGCAATAAATTAATAAATTTTATTGATTTTTAATGTTCTATAGAAATAGTTCTTTTTTCATTTACTTTCACGTCACAATATTTTGATTCCGCGCCGTCCATTAACATGTTCAATTTTGCGCGCAGCGACTCATGTTAGCCTTATTGTAACATATGAAATTTACGTATCAACCGTATTTTGCTTATTTTTTAAAAAGGGGGAAATCCCGTAAATAGCTTGTGGGTCCATTGTTGTGTTCTTATTTGAAAAACATCAATCTCTCCTCATTAACTTTTAAAGTTTACCATGAAGGGAGAAGTATATTTAGTGTTGCGAGCATTAACAAATACCCCGAACTACCTCTTCATGGAAAGCATTACATCTCAGCGAAAAATATTTCACTTCTCTTGCTGAGAATTTTTTGGTTAAAGATCTGTTATCCTTGCTCTTCATCACATGTCTTTCATCTTTTAGAGCACCCATAGATGAATTTTTAATTCGTTTGTATATTTCCCTGGAGTTCGAATATTTCTCTAGCTTCTTTCTATGATGTCTGATTTTAATCCCATCACCTTCACGCCACGCCGTAGAAGTATTATGTATATCTTCTTCTTAAAACGGCGAGTTTTATCATGGTTCACGTGGAATGTGACTGACAACTTAATTAAAATGCTGTCGACGATCAAATTATTCGTTGAATGTCCCTAACTCCCGTGTTATTTATGTCACATGTTAAAGTGCGAGTATTTCCACATATTTCTCTTGCTATGGTGAATGTACTTCTCCATTAAACATTAATCATTTTCTTAAATTGTATTGTGATAAAAACTTTAGTAAATATAATTATTTTCAGGAAAAAAGTAGCCACACAACGCTAACACCTACGATAAGCTTCGCAGTTTATTTTCCCGAAATATTTATTTTAAAAGGTAACATGCCGTAAATCAATGTGTATTAAAAGCGGGCTCTCACATTATCCTATATTTTTGCTCCCTCTTTTTGATTTCAAGGCATGCTCGCTGCCCCTCTTTTTCTGGGTATTAGTTGAGAGACTGCACGGAGAGTACTTTTACCGAGAGAGTGTGTGCTCGAACAGAGATACCTTTCTAATATTTATGTAAGAGAGATATTGTGATAATGAATAATACAAAGGAATTACGTTGTACATGACCAGATAAAAAGAGTCATTTCAGGCGTTATATGGTGGAATAACATAATTAAATAAGATTGTGATACATCATCATCAGGTCCTGATGATGATGCATCACATCGAAACCGGTCGAAGTAAGATTTCTGTGTGGAAAATTGCCAATCTTCTTTATTTAATGACCAGATAATTTCAAGGCCAAGCATGTTTAGATTCAATCATATACGATATAAAAATACACAAATTAATTTTCATTGTCCAAAGAAGATAAACTTTAAAAGTAAGTGTTCACAAATAGCAAATGATTGAGGATTTTTGCTGCTTCGGCGGAAAATAAGGGTATGGAAGTTCGAAAGAGAATCGTCTTGACTAAAGAAGCGTTTGCTCATGGGAAAGAGCTAATGATAGCGTCATTGACTAATGATGTTAACAGAAGACAAATTAAAAGTTTATTGGAACGTGGCATTGTATGGTCCGGAATCATGAGATTTAAAAAACGAAAATACTACCACTTTTGAGATGTGGGTGTGGAGGAGAATTGGAATGATTAAGTTGGGTGGAATGTAAGTCGATTGAAAAAGTGCTGGGAATATTTGGGGAGGAGAGATGATTGACTATGTAAGGAGGCAGAGTGTGTGGGAAGAAAGGATAATTAGGAGCGAGGGTGTTTTGAAGGACATGATTGAAGATATAAGGTTGGGTAAACTGGAGAAAGGAAGTTGTAAAGACGATTAAAACGGAATAAAGAGCGGTTGAAACTCTGCAGAACTAAATAACCTAGTAGGTAATCTAAAAGAGGTGGGAAGAATATTACGTCCATCTAATCCGTAAATATTTTCATGAAGTGACACCTAATATACTTGGCCATGAACAAAGATGCGTCGCTACCTAATCGAACTAGTCAAGATGATGAAGTTTAAGGCGCAGCAGAGAAGAGATTCCCCCGGAATCCGAATATGCTGAGGAAGGAATACGGAAACGTACCCGGCGGATTGCATTTTCGTTTCCTTCAACCCTCACCCCTTCGTTTACCTTCCCAAAGAGTTCTCACGCTCTCACACTACACAGCCGTGAGTGCAATGGCATCCCGGCGCCGTTGCGGTAAGTTCGTCGTCGTCGGAGTTCGGTCGCTTTCGATTGGATGGAGCAGATGTCGACGCTCTAAGTGTGGAATGAGGGACTCCTTGTTCGCCCCTCGGGAATTGTTGGGGAGCGGTGTCAGACATTTAGAGGGACTGAAGGGAGAGATTGGGGGTTAGAGCCAACCCTCGTCTGTGGTTTCAAGTCTGCCTCACACTAAAAAAAGACCCTTCAGACCGAGAGGGTAAGCACAAGGATGAGAATGGAAGGGTAAGGAAGAAGGCTGGAGAGCAAACCCAGTGTCGGCATTATCCTGCTGAAATCAAAATCAAAAACGCTAGATTTTCACCAACCTATCAGAGTGAAGTGATGTCATAGCCTTTATTACGACGGACAATACACGACCACAAAACTTTGACCTGATGATGCCTTCTGTGATGCAGGCAAAACTATTGTCCAAAAAGCAACGATGCGGTGAAGCCCGAAAAATGCAGTCTTCACTATCTACGCACCGCGGAAGCCTTTGCACAAATGATATTAGGTTTCTGTTAACGAAATTCTCCAAGAAGACCACAGCTTAACGTACTACAATCCAACGGACAGAGTTTTGTACTCGAAGTGCTTTCCACTCAGCGCTGTGTGGAAAGCTATGGACGAGTGTGCAAGAAAAATCCCTGCACTATCTGGATTCAAATCCAGGTCCTGTGGATGGTGAGATCGTCTAAACTCTATACCCTCAAAGCATATTACCAACCCGACCCCCCTCCACCTCCCCCGATCTTCCAAACCCCATTTGGGTCTTCAGAGCGCTTTTGGCAGAGGTTTGCATTGAGATTAGAGGCAGGACTCGGTTCTTAGGAGCTCCAGCTGCAAGAATAATATTGCGATGTTAGATTCAATCTAAAAGAGGGACAGGAGCCAGTTCCCGAGGTGAGATATGTGACCGATTCACTTATGGGGAAAAGAATTGAGGCCCCTTGTATTCCTTTTCGATTTCCAAAGTTAACATGTTGTTTTTTTAATAAATTATTATTATCGTTATGTGTTGTGCCATCCAAATTATTATTGCTAAAATAATAATTTGGATGGCACATCAAATAATAAAACCTGTTAATTTTCCCCACACCTCCTCATTTCCCAGTCATTGTTTCCGCACTCATTGCTATCCAATCCAGCTCATCTATATATACCATGAATGCATTCGGGAGTAAACAGCTTTATCTTGCAAATGGCCAGCATTGGCTAAAACCATGTTTGTACAATATACAAATGAGAAGAAAATAATATCTCCAGATTTTCTATAATGATTTGTTCCACAAATTAAGACGCGAGTCAGTCATTTACATTCACATCTCCAGAATCAATCTCCCGGTGATAATGACGGGTTGCACTCATAGAAATTTGCTCAAAATTTACTAAATTTAGCGATGACAGGTGGGAAATAAATCTGACTACAGACCAAAATTCGCCCACTTTAAATTAATGCAAGTAACAAGTGAGACTATGCAAGTAAAGTAGGTACTACGCAGGTAAAGTAGAACGCTGAAACTTCTGTCATATATCCACCTCAGAAATGGTAGAATTTTAGAAGGTGTCGTAGAGGGAATTAGATATAGGATTGTGAACTGGTGAGAGCAAAATAAATCGATTTTGCAAAACAGTATTTTATCACCGGTGGAAATGCCTCAAAAGCAGTCTGCGATATAAATGAATATCCGCCGAAGTGAAATAAAATAATAATTACATTCTCAAAGTAATGAAAATAAGGTATGCCAGGAGTTGTAAGAGTATTGTCTTGAGAATACAGTGTAGTATTAGTGTGTCTGTAAATCATTTTCAATTAAAGCAAGTTAATTAGTTAATCATTAAGTAAAAAGGCTTCAAATTAGTGTCGTAAAGATAGGAATGATGATAAAATATGCATGTAGGCTGATATTTTAAAACTTGGCTGTATTGACCGTCTTTTATCAATGGTGTAGCCCTGGATTTAGCAATTATGGGATCAGCTCTTGGAGCATGACGGAAGACCTAAACTCGATAGAGGAAATAACAAGCATAATAAATTTTGAGCGAAATGGAATAAAATGATGTGAGATTTGGGAAGGAGGAAGTTAAAGCAGGTTGATAAGACGAAAAGAGTTTTTACGAAATAAAAGTCCACCAAAAAAGACCGAAGGTTGGCCAAGACCGGGAAAGAAATAGCGATATCAGTAATTCCGTACTAAATATTGAAATATAAAAGTGAATCTCTGAAGAATAATAGTTCACAGGGGATAAGGGGAGGAGAGGGGTAAGTAATGAGTGCAGCTGTTCAGATAGAGTATGCACTAGATATTATACATTGGGAAACATCTGAAATACTTACTTTGCCGCGTGAATTATAAGGCAGTTCTTTACAACTTTGAATGGTGGTGACCTCAGGTTTCATAGTTTTAAGGCCGTTTTACTCGGAGAATAATCATGCGTATGAATTAATTCGCGAATGAATATAAGTGATTACCTGAAATAGCTTTCGCTTAAGTGCATTTTACACGGCGAATGATCATTTGAATTAATTCCTTGTATTTTATGCGCTGAAAGGATGCACAGCGGGAGGCCTATTGAATGTACATGTCGATTCACGGGAAATACTCGGCCAACACAGCTATTTCGATGATAGGAATGGTTTGTTTACGCTTTCTGATATGCGTGATTGATGAAATAAAGTATAGTGTTCACATATTAATTGTCATATCCCTGAGACAAAGCTATTTAGAGACTGAGGTTTAAGTTAATCTGAAGTGAAGTAAAGCTATTAATAATGGATCGGACTGGTTTAACTTTCGTATCCACTGCTACAGTGTCCATTACAATAGTTGCGGTCACAATTTTGCCGGAGAAACTTAGAAGGATAAGATAAGAGAGGGAAAAAAGAGGTCACGGTATCTAGACCTGATTCAAAATGAACTGTGCTAATTTGTTTTAATTTTTCTCTGTTCCTGGTAGTTGTGATAACAAACAACAGTTATGTGAAATCCTCATGAATGGCTTGAGATCCAACGGTAGAGTGCCGTTGGGAATATGTTAATGCATTTTTTTCAGTTCAAGTTTTCATGTTGTCCTTTAATATTGTATTGTTTTATACTTGTCACAAAACAATCGAAATAATTGATAGATACCTACATAATTCATTATTATAAACGCCGATGCTCAATTGAAGAACTTTACCAGATGCATACACGTGGATGTTATACATAAGAATTATGTAAGATACATATACTCCGAGAACACGCCAATAAATTAGATAAGTAGGTACGAAAAGTACAGCTGGGTAATTGGATTTCGTTCTACGCTTGTTTAATTTGAATCATCTTCTACGCGCTTATAGAACAAAGACGGAAATCGTGCGATTATTCGATGAATCATGCGATAAAGATTAGAACATGTTCTAATTTTGATCGTAGACACAGTGGCGTCTTAACCTTTTCACCTTTGCAGACCTAGATAGTTTCAGTTTACGCGGAAGAGCCCATAATCCAAATTTAGAGTTTACGTGCACTACATTGTAGCGGTACTGATAAAATATTAAATATAGAAGGCCAATTATTTACCAAAATTGGGGAAACCTCGAATATGTTAATTTTATCGCAGAATTACCAATATTTTTCGTCACATTTTTCCAAGTCTTGTGACCAGCCTGTTTCTCCATCAAGATGGTGAACACGGGGTTGGATACATGCGGCTGTAATATGAAGTCAAATAACCTCTAATATCAAGCATGAGAAGCCCGTGGCCCATAAGCAAAATATGGCAGCATATAGCAGTTTACGAAACGGGTATGGCTCAGAATGGCTTGAAACCTTAGGGTTTCAGCTGTTAACCCGGATAACCGTTTTCGTGGACGGTATTATTGAAATTTGAGTCAGAAGGCCTCATCAACAGTAGGGCACGTCCAATCCATGGACATGGATGGCACGACTAGTCGCAAAAGGGCAACTTTTGACCACCATTTGCAGTCCACGCAGGCACGTTCCAGCCTGACGCCGTAATGGCAGCATTCAACGCCTCCAGACGCGGTAGAATGCGTCGACTCGAACAGGACCATCGAATGACTCCGACCCCATTCAAGCCGACCTTTTTGCGAATCGCATCTCCTTTTCATTATTCATGCTCTCTCTTTAGAGTCTTCTTCCCAGCACTCCCTTTTTCTCTCTTTCTCTCTCCTTGCTACTCTCCGATTCCCTTCCTCCTCTACTTCTCCTTCCACAAACGTCACTCCATTCCCCTTTCCTCAGTCCACAAACACACCCTACATGGAGAGAGGAAGTGGGGGGGACAGGCACTGACAAGGGGTCGGAGTAGGGACCCAGGGAGATAGACCACCCTTTTCGCCCGGCGAGCGACCAGCTACCTCTCTCCCTCCTCTTCCTCTCCCCACCCTCGCAGATATCCTTAGTGGCTTGTAGTGTACTCGGGAGGGGAATTGGAAGAGATTTGAGGCCAGACTAAGGAGAGCGAGCGTACGCCCTCGGGAAGGACATATGGAATGACCGGCTGCCATGGTAACGAGGTCCCCACCCCCATCCTCTGAGGAAGGCGCGAATTGTGTCTGATCGTGAGTGAAACTCGTACGCATGACCTGTGGTTTCCATGGCTGCACTCGCAACTTAAATGCGTTTAATACCGGGAGGAAAGATACAAGGTTAGGAGGAAGGGTGGTGAAGAACAGCGGAGAGAGCCTCTATCCGACGGACGGAGTACTGAACTCGAACCCTCTTAAAAACGCACAGAAGAAGGAACCTGTTTTAATCAATTTAATTCGGTCAATTTAGGAGGTTTTTGCCGATGAAAACTAGCCAGTACTACAAGGCTTGTTACCCGGTCCCTAGGAGTAGGGGGTAAGTATTCTAACCATAACACGAACCCAACCCCTCACGCGTGCGATATCTTTAGTTTCCTTTATAGCTGCCGGCCGCGGCCGGTAAGGTGCTGGCCTAGCCAAAGGGTCGTTGCTTCGAATCACGCCCAGGGTCTGTGTGTTGATCCTGGGATTGATACCTTATGTTAAACTGAAAAATGACGATCTGTTGGAGCACTTAAACCCCACGACTACTAATACTACTACCTAAACATGCCTTTGCTGAGTGTTGTCTCAGGATTAGGGGGTAAGTATTCTAACCATAATACGAACCCAGCCCCTCACGCCTAAGCCCCCAGCCCCCCAGCCCCTAAGTTGTCTCAGGATTAAGCCTTGGGTGTAATTAGGTTAATCGGTGCGATAAAGCCTTTAGCATCTAAGTTTATCACTGTTGTACTAGGCTCATTAATGATCTAAGAATTAAGATAGGTTAGAAGATGATGTATAACCTTAGAAGTTTGATAATATTTACATCTAATATTACAGCAAATAATATCAGTTAAGAGGCGTAAAAATATGGAAAGAAATACTAATGAAGTAATTCATCTTCGTCCATCTCGCTTGGGGATTGGATGTTTTTTTTGTCTAAGGATGATGCTTAAGATAAGGATATATTATACGGTGAAGTGTATCATTGGCAGTTAAAACATTGTTAAAACTTATTCAACAACTACGACTTAAGCATTTGATTTGAAATCATGTGTTAAGGACAAAAATTCGTGGTAAGTAATACTATTCATTCTCGTCCAGCTCACCTTGATAAATTGTTGTTGTTTTCATCTTCGGATTAAGCTTAGCATCAAGATCTATGTAACCTAAGGAGCTAAAAGCCAAATTCTACGCGATTCCACCTTTTATGATCGTCTTTTTTTCCACTAGAAGCGAAAAAATCAGATCAGAAGGGATCGCTGATTGTGCCTCGTTAACAGAGATGCTGCTGATCGGCAGTGGAATAGCATATTACAAACTATTATCACAATTTTTATGAAAGAGTGACTTAGAACCATTAATTTTTCACACATTATGTTCGCACAGTTTATAGGTGCCGGCCGTGGTAGCAAGATTCTTGCCACGCTGGACTGGTAACCTAGGTTACAGTGCACCGAAAACCCGTATCGGTCTTTGATATTATGCTTATCTTAGGTTTAACAATAGTTTGAACGGTGCGGAATAGTCTAAGCAGATAGAATCCCTGAACATCATATTTTACTCAGCTACTAGTTGCGTTTTTATCCAGAGCCCTCATTTTCCTCCTCTAGTTGTCCTGTCGATGCACGCTGGTTAAAACTGTATGTTGTAAGTTGCTGGAGTCAACCAGGTTGCGATGTCAGTAAAGCGCAAATCTTACAAGCGATAAGTTGTTGATTAAAAATGCTGCATTCACCATGAGTGTTGCGTTTTTCTTACGTTTTTAAGACTCAGTTAAACGGTGATAACCTTAGCGTTAGAGCGCCTTAAGCCTTATTCTACTATCACTTCAATTGTTAAAATATTTTGGTGTGCACGCGGCATTCGAAATAAAAATCATGCATCAGAGATATTGTCTTGAATAAAATTAATTCCAAATTTTATTGTTATCAAAAAAGAACAGAGAGAATAACACCCAGATTTCACCATATCCCGTGATTACTTTCCTTTAAGAGGCCTTCTTGGCGAGTTGTGAGTGGCGAGATTTCTTCTTGAATGTCTTCTGGATCAGCCCATTATGCTGCAGAAAAAATTGTCCAGGCAATATAGACCAACGCGGAAGACAACACGTGAGAAATCAAACTCTCCCTAATAATTGACAAAAGGACATCAGTTAACGCTGCGTCGCTGTCGCCAGGAATTGAATTGCGATCCTTTCACTGCGACAACAAACTTATCTGTGAGGCCATCTTTGGATGATTCCACCGAAAAGTTAGCTCGCATCCGCGAGCAAGGAGGTCGGTGGCCATCCCTTCGTGAAGACGTGGCACGGGCGCATTCCCTTTTCCGATCCACTCTCTCTCCCTCTCGCTCCTCCGGCCCCTGCCCCCGTCGCAGGTTTTTCGGCCCGGGGGGAAGAGGAAGGGGTAGCAGATTTCGTTCCGGCCCCACCCGCCCTCTCTCTCGCTCGGGAAGGAGGGGGTGGAAGGGAGGGAGTGTAGAAGCGTACGGGAGATCGGCGACGGGGAAGGGCGGGGGATGAAGGCCGCTTTTCTTTGTGAAGTTGTTATTCTTCCATCCGCGGAGCCTCGTCCTTTTCCAGGGATGGGGTGGGGGCTAAAGGAGGGGGGAAGGGGTGGGCGGCATTTGCCCCTTCTTACCTTATCCGAAAGAGTACGGCGGGGAGGAAGGGATGCTAGCGGTGGGAAGGGATGAGGAAGAGATTTTTGTGTTTGCTCCGGTTGAATGATTACTTTGGCCTGAATGTAATGCCCTTGGATCTCCCCTTTCTTATGCGCACGGCGAGCGGTGATTATTTTTTCATCAAAGCACTCTCTCTTCCCCTTCTCCCTCCACCCTTCCACCTCAATCCGCCCTCACTTCCCGTCACGATCTGCTGCCCGAAAGGAAAAAAAATATACGCCAGCGGGATTGCCCTTATTAGCAAGTGGTGGGGAAAGAGGAAATCCCTCTGGGAAAAAGGGAAAAAAGAGTTTCGAGTTTCTCACGGGGAATATGAATTCCTGTATTTCCCTCTTCCCTCCCCACCATTTTCGGAGGCCGCCGCGGGTCATGACGTAAAAATGACGTCATTATTACGTCACACCGATGCCATACGACCTGAACGCGGGCGTGGTTTCCCTCATTTTTTCAAATGTATTCATATTCGCCGCGAGGCAGACGCCATGCGTGCCAAATGAAGTCCCCAGTCGCTGTTTTGGGGGTTACATTCCCCCATATTTTTATCTTCCTCTTTCTCCTCACTCAAGCAAGCTACACGCATGATTTTTCTATTGCAAGGGACAATATCTAATGAGTTTCGCAGTTTTCCTCTCTTTAGTCGATTGATACACGCATTTTTCTTCATGCTATTCCTAAATTATTGCAATCATGTCATTGTAATTCTTTTGTGGAACGAATTGGCATCAATTTTTATTCCAAGGCCAACTGAATCCCAAACTACATATCCATTTGGATTATGTGATGCTACGTTCATAGTAGTAACATCAGGTAGTCAATTGCTCCGACTGTATATGCTGTCATCGTCAATTTAATACTATTTGTTTATGGATGCTCTAATTTTTAAGGCTATATAGCATCGTATTGCTATAATCCATGGAGGCTACGTAATGCCAAGCCTAATCATAAGACACTCAATACCCATGCCCCAGATGTGATTACCAACCTCGAACCTTGGGTTGCCAGGACGACGCTTGACTACCACGGCTGGTATTTATGTTTATTGCCTCAAATTGCGGAGAATTCTAGATATTTTAAACGTGATAATCGTGGAAAGACGGAACATAACAATTAAAGGGGTTATGTCTGGAAATTTTGACTGGTATCGGCATAGTAATTCTGATTTTTTATAACTCTTCTTCATGCCCTAATCGGTACTAGATGAGCATTGGTTAACATGAGCATTCAGCAACAATAACTAACAATATTCCTCACACTACCACTTCCATTACGATTATATGCACGACTTCAATCAGCCTGCAAAATTTGTACCCTAACTCTGATTGATTGGCTTTTTCCTTATTCTAAATATTAATGCCTGTGTTTAGTATTCTTTGGTACAAAATAATGTAATTGAGTTGTCTTCAATCTATATAGCAGAGGCTCTATTGCTATTGCCAATCTATATAGCTAGCTAACAGGATAATTGAATCTAGTTAATTAGTCGAATTCTATGGATAGTAGTAATTGCCGTAGCGCCTTAATTTAATCATTCGCGAAAAATTACGTAGCACTCATCATGTCATTCATTTTATTTCATCTGATAATTCCCCGAACACCGCCGCAGAGGTATGTGAAAGATGGTAAGCCATCGCAAGGCATACATATAAGTCAAGTATTTAAGCTTATTTTAACTTCTTCAGTATGGGTTCTACTGCTAGACTTAAAATTAATGGAAAATGTAATGCACCTTGTAATAAAATATTTTTACATTTACTACAACTTCTAATGAAAAGGTGAACAGAATTTTTACATAATTTCTCCTCAATTTTTCACCTCCTATTGAAAATTCATGACCTTTTGGGTCGGTCACCGCACATATATAAGCATTTAATATTTTTGGTGATCATACAAAAATAACGTGTGTGGTACTAAACTAATGTAGCAATAATTCATCTAATTATTCTGTCTTATATAGGCATGTACGTGCCTCCGAAAAATAACATTTCACTACCTATGAATTGGTGGGTGCCGTATTTATAATTCCATCTGAAACGGATTAATTTATAATAGCTTGCGGTTGGCGAATCGAGGGGGAAAGAACTGGATTTGGGAGTACCTACTAAATATTTTTTTTTAGAATTTATAAAATTCATATTTTAGAATTTTACAAGTAAGAAAATATTTTTTTAGAGAGTTTATGAGAAAGAAAAGTGATTCAAAATTAATTTCAATGGAGGGATATAGATGATTTAGGGAAATTTGATTGGTGATATTTTTTATACAATGCTAGTAAATACGTTTAATAATACAGTAAACGATGGAGAATTCTTACGGTGCTGGCTGAATGTTGAAGATGATATGGAGAAATTAGTAGAAAAGGTGAAAATGACTTAGAAGAACATTTGTGAGAGGTGAGATTATGTGTGAGAAGATAAGAACGCGCGCAGTATTAAAGAAAAGAATGTTTGAAATCATATCAAAAAGAGGTCACATCAATGCGTCCATTTTGCATGGTAGTAATTTACGAGCCGAAGCTGTGCAAATAGACAGAAAACTGGTGCTAATGAAAAATGGAGAGAATTTATTATGATTTTCCACGTAGTTGCATTTCCGAGAAACGTATTCTCTGTTTGACATGGCACGTTTGCAATGAAGAAGGTAGATGCTGAACTAATCTCGTATATCTGCCGCTGCATTTTGACATCGGTTCCATATTACATTTCAAATGACACATTCTCAATTTCCTTTCACTCTGAGAAAGGCAGGTTTACATTTCCCACTGCAGAATACTGGAGAAAGAATTATCAGAGTGGATTTCAATAATGTCATATTTTTATCAAATTTATTTAAATGATCGAGATATGTTTCAAGTGATCTTATCATCGGCATTTTCTCGCTGATTATTTGCCATGAAAAACCATGACCGTACATAAATAAAGATATAATATTTATTACACTAAATTAAACTAAAAATAATGTATTAAATATGCATATTATAATATATTATATTGCTTATATGCTGATAGCATATTCCAACGAAATAAGTTCGTTGCTTGAATCTGGTTGTTCATATCTTCCTACGTATTATGATTGATTATCTTTATAGAACAATGCTTGCAGTAAACGACGGGTAGGAAAATTGAATGAATTTTCAAATTATTGCATGATTTTTTTTTCTTTTTTGATAGCTAATATAATTTAATCACCTTTAATCAACGTTACGGCTGTCTCATTGTTAATTAAGTTTGTTGAGATAGCGATTGAATTTATTGAAGTATCTATTTCAATTTTCTGATTTAACTGTGTGCAAACTATCAAAGTCTCTCTCTCATAACCAAATTATCAAAGCACTGGAATTGCCGTGGGTTATTTCATTGCTAAACTAAAATTGCTCCACAATCCATTAATACTTTTCTTATACTAAATCAATTGCAAATACGGAGACATCACATGATCCAGTATGCATACGCTTCACAAAAGTCAAATATAATTACTTTCAATCGTAGGCATCTTGTTTCCAATTCCATCAGCAACGGATTAATTTCAAAAGCTAGTTGAAAACTGGATAATCGGGTTGAGTGGAGCTGAGCGCCGCACTGCATCAGTATCATCGCTACTTCTAATCATACACATATAGGAAAGCCCGAGAAGAGTGAAATTAACAGTAGGTTATCACATATACTTTTACGCCTTATCTACATGTCACACCAGTTATTTTTTACATTTTTCCAACCAATACTTACCCAATACTTGTCGCTATGTCGTTTACTTAAAAGTCATTTACGTTAGGCCCAACCTCCAGAGGTTTCTTTCTTCTTTACCAATTAATTCTATCACGAATAACTCAATAGTTAATGAATGTAAATGAGACAATTGGATTAGGAAATAAGATTCAAGCGGACTTTTCGACGTAATTGAGGACTTTAAACAATCTCACTTCGAGTTAATCTTGTATTTTACCGTGAAATTTATGACGGAGCTGAAGTCATACCGAACGTGCAATGATTGTGATTAAAAATGTACGGAATGTTCATTTCCATACCTATCTTTAGATGTACAAGATTTCAGAGAGTGCAAATGATTCCAGAGGTATCCGGGATAACTTAAGGAAGCAACAACGGTAATGGAATTTGAGGCCGATAGGTCCAAAACCTTAATCGGCTGAGCATGATTGAGCAAATTCTAAAAAGTATTGAATGATGACGATTTAAGTGCCATAAAAATGTGGAAAAATTATTGCCATATACGTGTGAAATACGCGTGATAAGATACATGGACAGAATCAATGACTTGCTATTGCTTTGAGAATTAAAACAACTCTTACCTATGGGAGCGAAAATCGCAGTATGTGAAGGACACACCTCGTAGAAAGGAAGTTAAAAGTGGGTGTGCTAGGAATAATGGATATAATCGTCGGATAGCCTGATTTGGTGCTAAGTAAATGGCTAATAAAATAATATGCGTTACACACTCCAACAATAACAAATTTTATCCCTAAAATAATAACATTTATATCTCTAAAGTAGCTGTATAAATTTATATTTTGTCCGGAAACAGTACTCCTAAGATCAATTTCATCGCAAAACGTGGTGAGCTGATAGTGCATGATAGCTTTTAAAAACATTTAAAATGTCAACTACTTGAAGTAACATAATTTAAAAGATAGCAGTTAAACATTCAATAAATTCAACAATACAAATTAGATAGAATTTACATGTGTATGAAGCTGTTGCTAATGTTTTCCATGCCAAGAGAGTCCTTGTTAATGAATTAAGAAGCATTTGAATAAAGAGAGAACATATCGAAAAAAGTGAGAAAACAAATGATGACACCCTGGCGACACGTTGCTGGTGAGATTATCAAGATGTGGACAAATGTCTGTGCTCAAAAGCATAATAGCTTATTTTAATCGATGAAGAGGAGATATACCCATGAAATATGAGCCAAAATGGAAGGAATTGAAGAAAAAAGTCCAAGTTTGTAAGCCTAAATCCACCGATTGTTTTTTTTTGTTTCTACTACCAATCTCTTAAGGAATAGGCATAGAGATTGTCCGCCTTTTTCCATTTTATACCCTACGCATATGAATTAATAATGTTCAGCGCAGCACTCCATTCTATACCCTGCGCTCCTCCTGCAAAGCCTGTGTTACTTTGCCTGACTTGTGAAACTCTAACGTGATCCTTGAAAAGAGTGCATGGGAATTGAGGTAATGCTCCATGCGACAGATAATAGGATATATATTGAACCTTCCCCTTAGTATATTTGGCCTTCATTTCTGAGGTAAAATGATCCTTGTGAGTCTTACATCAACATACATTTCGAAATGCTGAAAATTATCGTACGCTTTGGAGTATCCACCGTATGTCATCCCTAAGAGCATTTGCATATAACAGTGGTGTTTACAATTCTGTGACAGTTTCGTGATTACTTGCACAGAGACGGGACAAAGGCTTGGCCATTAACTCGGAGAGTAGTTATAAAGAACAAATGATAAATGCCTTCCACTCTTTTTTCTTTCAGCATCTTTGTTAATCTAAATGGGGGCTATTTGTGCCTTCCAAACGGATGAACTAACTTGGAAGGATCGTGAAGTGAACACAGAGACGCACCAAAATTTCGATTACTTTAAAAGCATCCTAGAAAAGAATACAGTAATGCAATTTCCTCGTTCATTTTCCTTTGGACATCAGACTGTTTTCATTGTATTCTAGCGTGGAAACCCTCAATAAATTTCCTTATTTCTAAACTTAGTGATTCAGCTCTAAACCCTCGAAGTTTTTTTTTATTTAGGCATTATCATTACTTGACAATAACTGTGAATAGACGAAACAAGTTTGTAGATTTAACGATTAAGCGTGGTAAAGTTTTAGTGCTGTAGTTTTACTCTTCAAACAAACGCACTTAGGTACTATCCTTTTCTCCAAAATACAACATTTTTGAGACTCCCTTGAGGCCGGTAATATTTTCTCTTGCTCAACAATTTGCTTTTTCCGTCATTATTTGACATGTACGTACGTATACAATTTTCCTAATTGTTAAGTCTTATTGGTCCTCACACTGAAGAAAATTAATTTATTTTTGCCCAATAGCTACCTTAATTCGTTATATCTATGACTACATGAAGAGAAGGCGGTTAATAAAATAACAGGTTCAGATATATTGGTATTTCATGATGCTGTATAAATATCATTGAAATTTAGTGTGTTTTGCCGTATTTAGGCCAGTTACAGAGCGGTTCAAGACCCAGTTTCTCTCAGGTCCGGAAATGGTACTTTTTTCTTTGGAATTGGTTACAAAAATGACCCTTTATTTAGCAAAATGAAACGGGTCCACCACTGTAAGAAACCTCAAGGGTATACCGGGTGTACCTTAGGTGTCTCTCTCAGTCTTCGTGACGGGCATAACAATCTCACCTCTCCATCCATTGTAAAACGTTGGCGATATGATGGAAAGCAACAATTAGTTTTCATAATGCTTCGTGCCATCTTTGATGTTGTAGTCACAATTTTAAAGAATATTTCTTCAATTTCAAATAAATAGTACGAAAATGATGGGTGGCAATTATATGAGGGTAACTGAAGGATGGTGAAATACTTAGGGCAGAATGGAATACGGCATATCAAGTATCTACTTATAATTACTTATTATTTAAAACTGTGCGCATTGTAAAAAATTAACTGGAGGCAGGGAAGAGTATTTAGATTAAACTGATAAAACTATGAACACAGACGATGTGATAGTGAAGTGAAGAAGTGAATTATCGGAAAGCGGATAAGATAGAAGAAACGATAATACATTTAGGGGAAATAAAGAATTGAAGGACGTATTCTGTAACTGTTAGGAAGAGGTAAGACAAGTAAAAAATTGTGAGAGCATGGAAGCGTTCTAAGGGTAAAAATTCTGAGTGAAAATAATCCCTCGTCGCCATATAAACGCTGGCCTGAGGAGTACCAATGAAAATTCCACAGGTAACTCCTCAGCAACCTTCGATCACATTCGAAGGAGTTGCGTCCAGAAATATGAGCTCCTTGGTGAAATTAGTTGGTCAAACTTCTACTCACTCCGACTTCAAATTGAAGTCTGAGTATATGACTGCCAGACGTTACCACTGATCGACCTCGGAGCGGTCTCCGAGTTGATTTCCAACTAGTAGCCTATTTTATTGCGGACGGAAGACGGCGCTTTTTCCGAAACGGTCGGAATTTTGGAGCTGACGAGGAACGTGATATAGCCAGACTTGTTATTAACCCGTGACATAATGATGTGGGCGTTGGAGGGGGGAGGAGGGTGTCGGGAGGACGAGCGCGGACCGGAATGGGAAGGTATGCTGCCTCTCCCACCCTCGATCGGCGCGCCCTCTCGCGAATAAATTATGAACAGCCGTGGTGGCAATCTGCTCTCAGAATGGGAAGAGGGGAATATTCCCACCCCTGTCCCCCTCACACAACCCCCTGTTATAAAGCCCCCCCCCCCTCCCACCTCCTCTCACGACATGGGGACCCAGAAACCCTCTCTCCAAAGTCGGAAGATCGCGCGGGGAAGGGAATGAAACGTGTGTGGGGGAGGAGGCGCGGGGAGCGATGCATAATGCATTAAGAGAGAACAAAGTTGGGCGCGGCGGCGGGCCACTCCCTCCTTTCTACACATTCCACCCCCTTTCCCTCCAGCCCCCTCCACCCTCCGCACCCCTCAATATCCATCCACACATGCTAACTCGTCCAGATACGCGCTTCCCGCGGGTTTTCCCCCCTCCCCGCAAGAATGAATTGAAATAATGAATGGGTCGGTTTGTATATGTGTATATGTATACGCATATGCATATGTGTGCATATATAGATATACATACACACGCACACGGCGGTAATATAAAAAAATATCAGCCTCTTTTACTGGATGTAACTAGGAGCAAACGCGAGGTAGAGCGTATTGTGAATAATCTGTTGTAAGCAGTTTTTTCTTCTACCAAAATATAGATAATGATAATAATTAGCGCACACACACTTGTACAAACATAGAAAATCGCCAGTAATATTATTCAATATTTGAATAATAATATTCGAACATACTCAGGAAAATAATTGGAAAAGGATAGGAACGCATAAATGAACGAACACTTTTCCAATTACTGTCCTTTGATGTTTGAATACGCTTGTTTGCTTTTTTACGAGTGAATACAGGCCGACTCGGCCTTTTCTTCTTCGTCTATGTGTACCGTCAAACGAACTATTCAATTCTTTCAAACATATGACTGCTGTGCTTCTGTACTTTCTTCTCCTTGTGTCTAACTTCTCTAACTTCTAAGATCTAACTTCTCCTCCTGGTGGGTGAATGAAAGCCTTGGTGAGCCATCTCTCAGTCGCCATATGGGATACAGGGCATCAGGATATATCCCTCCGTTATCTCTGAGATTACGCTTCGTCATGTTATTGTGGTGGTCTTCCCGCTCGCCCGCGAACCGGAAGATCTGTGGTTCGAATCCCGGCTAATGCGATTTTATTTCAGTTGAAATCTGGCTTCTTTGCATTTTCCGCACCAAGTATGTGTTCTCCCATTCATGTGTTCCTATCATTTTCCTATTACTGTCCTGAGTATGTTTATTCCATCCACCTCACGCGCCATCCACGTCCCCGGATGTTTTCTTTCCATCCCCGCACGTTAGCGTCGTGGGGGTGTGCTGGGTTTTGTGAGAGTACCAGGGCCGCCAGCTCACCCACCCTACCCGAGGAGGAAATGAAAAGAGCGGGAGGGTGGGCCGTTGAGGAAGGGCTGACGCTCTCAACGGAAGGGAGAGACTCTCCTCGACGTCGACGTCCGCGGATACAGTTCGTGTTCCCCCCGCTCACTCTTAAAATTCCGGCGGATGGGATGTGGAAGAAGAATCAAAGCGTGTTCCCAAATTGGATCCCGGGGCGTCGGGAAGAGGAAACGGCTCCCGGAGAGGAAGAGCGTGATCGTCTCGGGGATATCAATTCTCTGATTGATTCGAGGAAACCCCGCCCTCCCCTTCCCACAATGCAAGCCGCGTCCGGGATGATTTCTCGCTCACCCGCACGGGATCCCTTTGCCATCGCTTACCCCCCGTAATTCGCCCTCAAGTCTCTCTCACCTCTGCGGGCGTCCATAAATTACGTTAGAAACCTCGGAAGGAGGAGTCTGAGCTCATATAGGTCTGTCGCTCCTTGGCATTGGGGGGAAGATCTTCTTCCGTCGTACCTATGGATGCGAGGCAAAACTTGTGGAGAAACATTGAGGTCAGCACGAATGATTGTGTTCACATTACTGCTTTAGGGGTATGGCTCCCTGAGGGCCCGGAACCTATCTGCATCAGCCTAGCGATGAAGGCACAGATTATTAGGTTCTAACTTGATTTTGGACTTGCTGAACAATTTCGTAACGATTTATGCTGTAAATTAATCTTAGTCTTGCCAAATCTCGCGTTTCGTGAGATTCATCATTGCAACATAATTGTAAAAAATAACATTGATCAAACATAAAAGCTAACATTTTAAACTTTTCCGTGATGATAAATAGAAATTTTATAATTGTCAGCACTCTTTGTGAATCAATCAGTAATTCCATTTAATAGTACTTCATTTTAAGTCACAATCTGTAATGGGTAGAGAATGAAGATATTTACAAATTTTTCTCCTTACTGATGCTATAACCATTGGCCAAATCATCTACGTAAATTTTTAGCATCGCTGCAATACACGTATGTTATCTGTTTGATCTTATTCACATTTTCCATGCAGCATGGAAGATGACGGGGTTTTGAAAGAAGGACTCTTGCATTAAAGGGGAAGTCAAAAAGTGGTCTTCAGATATTTTTAAACTGCTCCTCCTTAGTTTCTCCCTTCAGCGGCTCCTTGCTTAGTGGTCGCTAGCAAGCTATTAATCCTCAAAAGAGAAGTCCCAATTAGTTCTCCTCTTTATCTCGGCAATGCCATCCATTAAGCTTTCCCTTCACGAACCCTTTGGAAGACTTCTTCATTAGTCTCTCGGCGGGTGAGCTTTATTATCGTCTTACTAAGCTCTAATAAATGTGAAGAGAAGAAGGTGATGATAGATTTCAGGGTAGTTTCCCCATTACAGCCATCCTCTGCCTTTCACACCCCAGATTTAATAGAAGTGAAATCAGTTTTACCTCACCAAAAGTGGAATAATCTGTAATCTTCAAATCGCTTTTGTGTCCACATTACCTCATTCTTCGTGACACTGGCGATCTGTTTCCCTCGTGACGTCAGGTATTCACTAAGTGACGCAGTACTGTAAGCCTATTTAAATCAAGAATGGATCTTTTTTCGTCCACATTCCCGCACGGAGAAAAAAACTTTGTTGAGGTTACCTATCATATGCTACCCCAGCAAAATACGTTTGTCAATATATATAGTGACAGCAAAGCCGATTGTTGCCGTAGCAAATGCTATATGCTGGGCTCTATTCGTTTGCCGGGCAAATTACATAGGCTGACGGTACCATCACTACTGTTCCGCCAACAAAACGATTTTTCGGGGCGACAAACGTATTTGTCATTGCACTATTTAGTTGTTCCTCCAGCAAATCCATTTGTAACCCGAGCAGGGCGGTTGGCAGCGCCAGCTAGGGACTTTTCAGCAAATCTTTTGTACGACTAACAAAATGGCTGCCATTGTTATTGCGGGCAGTGGATTAAATGAAACACAAATATTTCAGCTTAATTTTATTGCATTCGAAAAATACAGACAATTAAATCAACACGTTTTCATAATAATTCAATATACAATAAACAGTATATCACTACATAACTTACGTTAAATGTCACATAGGTAGGTATAGGTCACAAGTGTGAAAAGCATTAATTGTTAAAATATGTACAATACATTCGCTCATGTTCATTACAGTTATTTACAACAATACATTTTAAAATAAAACAATTACCGCTGACACGTTAACTGAGCATCGCATCAAGTAGCACAACAAGTACATAAATAAAAATGTCACATAAAAGTTTGAAAAGCATTAGGTACCTAGTTAAAATATGTACAATAAATCATTCAAGTTCACCAAAGTAGAGTAATTTACAAAAATAAATTTAAAAATAAATCAATTACCTCATAATAATATACTCAATATAATAATCCTCAACAACTCTTCACACCACAGCACTAAACGTAATGCTTCAGCACAACATACGTCTCTCCATTGGCCACTGTATGTGAAAACATGCTAGCGTGGGTAGCTTTTGGAGTAATTTATGCTATAAAAATAGAAATTCAATTGCCAGCTTTTGCTACTAAAATGGTAATAATATGTACAGCACTATCAAACAATTAATCATCATGAACAGGAATATATTCGTTCGTTCCGTAAATCCGTTCCGTTAATAAGATCGTTCCGTACGGAACGGAACGTAAGGAACGATCTTACTAACTGAAGGAACGGATATACGGAACGAACGAATATATTTCTATAAGAATATTTCATGAATTTGGTTGTTGGAGAGAAATTAAATATATGCACTGTAACTTCCCGAGCTGAATGTTTTTTTTTTACCCGATTGGAAGATCTTCTTGCATTACCTCAGGAACGCATATTCGGTAGAACCCTATATTATTTTCCATAGACACATTCCTAAGTAAACGGTAACGAACTATACATAGGCAAAAACTTCGGTAAAATTTGTTAATAATCAGATATGCTCATCTCGCTCTGATGCACTTTCATTACTAACTAAGAAATCTAAAGAATTAATTTCAACAGTTCTGTAGAAATGCAGCCATTTTCTTTCACCCACAACACACAGCAGAACTGTTTAGTTCAGAGTTTCCGCTGGCAAGATCATAGCTCGCCTAGCAGACGCATTTGTTGTCGTGACAAACGCAGGGGAACAAATGCCATTTGCTCCAGCCACCATTGAGCATTTGTTATTCCAACGATTGGTTTGCTAGAGTGACATATGATTTTGCTTTTAGGACAAAGACCGAGTCAGCAAATGGGTTTTTGCACGGAGGACAAAAATATTTTTTTCCGTGCGGAACTCCATCTGCTCACGTTATTTTTGCTAATCACAAGTGTTTAATTTGAAGTTAACAATGAAAAAATGAGCCTGTAACGATAAAAAATGAGCAAATATGAGCCTATGAAACTGCAATCCAACTGGCGATCTCATTAGTTTCAAGCTCAGCTTATAGGCAGCACTGATCAAGAAGTTGCAATTATCGTGGCCTACTCAAGGATCCTTCATTCATGTTAGAGCTACGGTTATCAATAAAGCAAGGTCCTCTATAAGCGATCAGCAAGCAACCTTATGACTGCATCTACTAATTGCAATTATTATAGAGAAGGCAAAACATTTTAAGAATTGCGATGGCACGTTTGTTCTCCTGGTCGTAATTAAAAATTGCGATAACGCGAACCTGCGCGTGATGAAAACTCGTGATAGAACAACAAAATCTTTTCCATTTATGACGGCATATCACTGCTGGCTTGTTACCCCAGTAATTTTTCCTGCCGTATTTTTATCGGTACTTGGAGTACGAGGAGAGTGAAAGCCAAAGGACCATCCAATCCTTATATTCCGAAATAATAATGCGAAGCATAAAACATTTACAGGACCAAATAAAATTCGTTCTTTTTATAGTGAATGAAGAACGAGAATGAGCTAATTCTCGTTCGATCAATTGATCATACGATAAGTAAAACCATGACAGTGACCTAATTGGAGCAATGTCACCAGAAAAATGTGTCAATGGAGTGCATAACATTGCCGCAATACGTAAGGACTACCAAAAATAACCTTATCGTTGAATTGACACCTCAAATAAGTGTTGTTTTCAACTTCCCTTCTGTTCTTCTCCCTTCTCCTCCCCCTTCCCACGCCTAAAACCAAGCCCCGTGCGTCGTAACGTGTTGCCGTTAGCTTTCGTCATTGCCTGAGCTTGGGTCATGAAGGCAAGCCAATGGTGGAAATTTTATCCCTGGAACCATCTGCCCGTAGCCATGAAGACAAGCCAATGGTGGAAATTTTATCCCTGGAACCATCTGCCTGTAGCACTTCCATGCTCATTTCAAACATTTATGAGTCTCCGAACACCCAAAGAACCCTTCAAGTATGTTGCAGTTGTTTACCTATACCGAGAATTCTCACTTGAAATAGTAGTGAAAGCTATTGGGAAAGAAGAATTAGGTTATAAGGTGCTCAAACTGCCAAGGTTATATTTTACCGTTTAGCCTAACTCAATCCTAAGCCTAGTCTTAAGACAGACTCAACAGCTATGTCGGGACTCGAAGCCAAGATCTCTGGGTGTCAGGCCGATTCGTTACTAACCTGACAACCACGGCCATCAAACTTTGGGTAGTCTTCGATTTAATCATTCGAAACCTATTTTTATAAGCTAAGATTATTTCGTAGTCTATACCTTACGTTTAGAGCGCAATTAGTTCAGCAATCAATGCATTGAAATTAAATAATCTGATCTTAATATCTGTTTGCGAGAGATTATTACAATATTCAATAAATATAAATATCAAGAAAGTAGTAGTTGACGAAACTGATTGGAGCCGTATTGATTCCTGGTTCGAATTGTCGGGAAAAAGTAATTCACGGCGGCAAGGAAAGGTAAGGAAACGATAATCTGTATGTTGTTGGTTCAGTTGCGGAGTTGTTGATCGCGGCAGGCAGTTGCCATGGAGAGAAAGGCCGTTTGCCTTCTGTCAGAGGAGCGAGAGATTCTGAGGCCACCGAAAACGATCCCTTTCACATCTCTCCTGGTCCTTCCCCCTTCCTTTTGGCAGAAAAGGCCTTCCGAAATGGCCCATCGCGGCGGTGTGGGGAGGGGTGAAGAGGAAGGGCCGCTTATCAGGGACTCGCAGGGAAAAGCCTCTCTCTCCCCCTCCTCCCCCTACCCTCTCCTTCCTTCATCCTCCATCTTGAAGGTGCTGCATACGAACAAAAACCTTGAGCCCGGAGTGCCTCCACTCCTTCCACAACCTCTCTCACCGACTCTCTCCCTCTCCACGCGCCAATATACGAGCCGGTCCATAAATTTCCCACGGTCACAGGACCTACCGAAAGACTTTTTTCTTCGCTTTCTCTCGCTTATACGGCCCCGTGTGAAGGACATGCAAAAGGAACCCTCCGTTTCATTTCACGCCCCGAAATGAGCATCTTTGGAGAGAATTTTGAAGTGACTCCTAAGAGTGTTCGAACATGTGCTTTAGACTTCTGTCGTGGTATGATTTCTTTGCTGAAGGGGCTTTGTTGGTTATTACGAGGCCAACTTTTATCTAAATACGGTGGGTTAACTGAGAAAAAATAAGTATTTTAATGGACCAGTTACCAGGATTTTGCTTAATAACATGTGCTTTGCACTTCTGTCGTGGTATGATTTCTATGCTGGAGGGGCGTGGTTGGTTATTACGTGGCCAACTTGGAGGTCAATACCGTGGGTTAACTGAGAAAAAAGAAGTCTTTTAATGGACCAGCTACCAGGAGTTTGCTTAACAACTTGAGGGCGGAAAGGAAAACTTGAATGGGATCGCGAAACCTTCTTTCGCGTGGTCTCTGTCGTTATCAATATAACACGGTCCCATTTGTGATTACACTACTCCTAGAATCCTTGCTAATAGCTTGCTCTACTGACTGAGGTTGGTGCCTTGAAGCGCCGCACAATATTTGTGAAATTTAAGCTTTTCTGACAAAACGTGAATAATAAATTTAAGTTTACCTAAGCGTCATTTAAAAAAATAATAACTGGAATCGCGCGTTATAAAGATGCGTGATAGGGTCCTTGGTTTCAATGGAAGGTGTGTATGAGTTTTTTCTGAAGTTCTCAAATGGATCTCAAGCAAATCTTGAGACAGGGACTATGAATACGGGCCTTAGTGCTGAAGTAGAAATCATATTTTTCGAACTGCCCATTTCATATCCTTTCAAATAGCCCAGTCTTAAGAGTTGAGAACCCAAGTTAAGAATTAAGGTCATCATAGAATTTAGAATGCTGAGAAAAATATGAAGAGAGATAAAAAGAGAAGTCATTTATGATATCATGAGGAGAGGTAGTCCGTATGCACCTCGTACCTTAATTCTAAGACGAGTACACCATTATTTCTCGTGGTAGGATTCGAACCTGCGACCTTCGGGTTTCTATATCATCGAACTATCGAACTAGTAAAAATGTTACTATTCTTAAAACTTTTTTCTGTTAGAATGATTTATTTCTGATAGTATGTACTCAAGGGTAGCTGCTTTCTTTGCGTAAAAAAAAGGTGTAATGGTATTTTCGCAAACGTCACATGAACGTCGTTCCAGTGAACGCAGAGATAGCCTCTTTTTACGGCCGTGTGAGCATTAGCCCGACGGGGAAAGCATTCGGCCATGGATCAGATGGCTCTTGGTTGTAAGGCTCAGGGCAACGCGTATTGGGCGCCCTGAGCGAAGCTGAGTGGCTTCCATGGCACCCGATCTTTTCCGGCGACACAAATGCCAAAGATTTTATTGATCCATCGCGATAAAATAATACGCCAGTCCATTTCATCAGAGGTTTACGACCTCTGATAGAGATCAGTTTCCTGTATTACAGTGATGCTTGCAAAAGACGTTGGCTAGTGTCCATCCATCTGCAGCTGCATATCGCATTAACAGTCACTATGAAAGTGAGAGTCGGACTACTTGCGTGAGATTAAACCAGTCTTTTTCTTAAGATCAAGGAAAATTTTCAAGTAACACTCTCTTTTGCCTTTTGTGAACGTTGCATTCTATCTTGCATCTTCCTCTCCAGTTCATCATGCGGACTACCTCTCCTCATGACATAATAAATGACTTCTCTTTTCATCTCTCTTCATATTTTTCTCAGCATTCTAAATTCTATGATGACCTTAATTCTCAACTTGGAGATTTTATAGCATTGCACCATCGTATTCTATCAATTACTCCGTCTAACGTGATTTTATTTCCTCCGCTGCAACTCCTGTCTCTAGGACATTAGTATTCCTTCCTATCGTTCGTACTTTTATTATACTTAAGCCTACGTATTAAGTAATGATCCAAGTTCTCAAGCGTAAATCTTCTCTTCCCTTTGCATGAGATATACATTTCGCTACAATGCAATGATACGATCTCCTAATCCCCTAATCAAACTTTTCTTAGAATCTTTTCAAAGGGTTCCTGGCATAAAATCTCTTCAATTTTGAATAGTTTCTTGCTAGATGCCAGTTTTCATCAGAAATGCTCCTCAAGTGACTGAACCGCGCTACCCGTTTTAGTCCATGCCTTTCTACTTTTATGGCCTTCAAAAATTCAAATGATCTAAGATCTTCCGCCAAGAATTCACTCAGTCTCTTAATCAAACTTCTGTTAATAATTTGAGTTTCAGACTCATACAAGAATTTAAGCTTATTGTCCCGTAACCTTCGCAAACTTCTGCTTTCTACCTTTTCAGGATAGCGTTCAAAACTGTTTTCAAGAATCTCTCGGGCTTGATTCCTTCTTCATATAACTTGCGAATTAGTTTAAAAATCTGTTCTTTGCGTTTTTTTCTAGACTCCTCATTTACTATAATGGGACTTTAAATCCTTTCTCGTTTGCATTTCACGCAGTGTCCTCTCAATCCCTCCTAATACCTGGACCCCTGATTATCCTGGTAGACGACACCTTTCACTTTCACATTTAAGGATATCACTATATTTTTATCCATCATTACGTTTTTCAACGTTACTCATCTTTGCTAGATGTTGTTCATGTTATAACCTCCTTGTGATACCCCAGTGATATTGAATCGTTTTTTTATAACAGCTTGTTAACATACCATTTAGTATCTTCACGCAAAGCTTAAGATTTTTCCCATTTTTCATGGGCATTGTCAACTTCGTCGTATTCAACTTTGCAATCAGATGCTTGCCTTATTAATTTATTATCTAAGCTTATTATTTAGTTCCTTTTATATTTTACTTCCCAGCTTACAGTTTGTATTCTTCCTTCAACTGTTTCCTTCATCTTCCGAATTGTATCCTCTTTGATTCTTGGCAACCTATTGCCTCTCTATACCACCATTTTTACTTATCTTTCAGGCAAACTACATATCCCGATTTAAATTAAAGAAGATTGGCTATGTTAATTATGCTATTCCACCACTTCACGCCCGAAACGACACTTTTTATACATATCCCTAATTTTGACTCCTAATGGTTTTATCTTTCAATGCTAGGATCCATTTCCTTGCTTGGAAAATATCAATAAACATGTTCCTCCTTTTAACCTCTCTACGAGTTCAAAATCCAACAGCGCCTATCCCCATTTATCTTCTAGAATGTAGCAATACACTGTATCACCTGTGTTTGAATTTTGAGTATGTATTGACGCCAGGGTATCAATCTCAATCGATGACGCTGTCTCAAAATGTATGCCCATCAATTACGAAATCTAGTTGATCTCCCTGTGTCGCGCGACATATTCCGTGCCTACCCACGTCCTTGACGGTTTTCCAGCCAAGTGTGAAGTATGTACTTCCGTATCTCCTATAAATCTACCCCTACTGAATACCCTGCAAGCCTTATGGAGGGTTCGTGGTGAAGTAATGAGTAATTACAGAGCATTCTCTCATAAATAAATCTCAACTGTTTTCTCTCATTCTAAATTATATTATGGTGGTTGGCGAATAATATTTCATTAAACTGTAATTACACATCATCAGCTTCTTCCTCCAGTGACCTCACCTCCGTGCACATACCTACCGGTATCATAACTGTTTTTGACTTTAATTAATCTCCATTTGAAAAGACCTATCACTCAACTGTTTCATATTCAACAACCTTGGCATATTTTCCAATTCATTACCATATTGCCACTCCGGCTACCCCGCCAACTGTCATCCCCTCCACTATAAATTACCCAATATTCATATTTTCTGCAGTCCTCACATCTCTCCTTCACATTCCTTATTCCTCACATTCCACATCAATATTTTAACTGGTTCTGTCCTCTTAACAGCCTTCCTCACTACTACTCTTGTTGACGTAGCTAATCTAATTAATAAGTAACGAAATTTTCAATTAAGTATGCGAAACGATGTAAATGATATAGTTAGAGGAAGAATGTGCACACTCGTGCTATTGCTTTATTTTCAGAGAAACTCCAAAGGTGGATACTTGTCTTCCTCGGTTTTCTTGGAAAATATTTGATTAACCTTTTCATTGGATTGGCTATTCCACAAATGTTATATTACTTTTTTAATTAGGCATCTTACTGCGCTTTAACTAACTTAAGGTTTTATAATTCAACGGGAAGAAGTTTAATTAGTAGAGATAATTAAGTAGGTCGCTTCTGGGCCTTGGCACTTGCGTGTATCAAAATCTTTATTTCAGATTATGGACAGCATAAAAAGTATGATACTTAGTATTACAACATTGAAATTCTAAATTTACTGCATCTTGTTCAATCTATTCCCAAAAGGAGAAGATTGTCTGCTCGTTTTCATTTGCTTTTTTCGTGGCGTTTTGAAAAGGCATTTCACTCATCGACAACCAATCATCATCATCGGTCGACAATCCTAAGATTGGGTTTGCGCAGCCCTCCAATCGATTCTTCTATCTGCCAACCTCTTCATATTGACGTAGTTCTCCTCTTTTACATCCTTCACAACTTTTCCCATGTATCTCATGCGAGGCGTGCCTTATCCATTCATCCCGTTCACTTTTCCCTCGACGATTGTCGTCATCAGGCCATCGTGTCTTAAGATATGGCCGATGAAGTAGTTTTGACTTCTGTTTAGTTTTCTTCAGTCCAGTAGTCCAGAAAATGTTGATGATAATGGCTCGAATTTCTGATTCCGAGGGACTGATTTCGAAACCTTGCCTGATCGGAGAGTATTTGGTGCGTGGGACGGTAAACCTTTGACGCCTTTGTGACATTCACTTTGCATAAGTTGATACCAACTTATACAAGGGGTTTCTTCCATCCTTCCTCTTCCCATCGAAATCCCTCCACGCTAGAGGTGCTTACCTTTCATGATAAGTGCAATTGGCCACAGCCTTCTGTCACCGCTCCTCGCGAAGACAATTATAAGTCTGCCGCTAATACTGCGTCAATATCGCAATCATCACAATTATTTTACCAGCATGAGCGTTATCGCACTCTCAGCCATCAAATCAGCTCTCGATAGGTCATTTTTACAATTCGTAGGATTCGGGCAAAAAATTACGGATATCTGTAATAATGGAACAAATGTTAACAGTTTAACCTGATGATCATGTTAGTGCAAAGCGAAACGGATCCTGTTTGAATACATTTGCGGAAATGTACAAACGCAAAGTTTGTTACATTTGTTCACCTGTAACTTTCCTTCCAAAAGAGTCCATGCTTCGTCTGCAAATCCTCTTTTTAGATCTGCCTCGTACCTTCCCTTAAGCTACCTTAAATGCATATTTTCCCACCCACTATCGCGTGTGCTTTACATCTCTCCTCTATCGCCCATTCAAAACTCCCGACCTTTTTCAATAAGCGCCACATCGCCACTTAAGAATTTCTCCAACTTTCCTCTCTTATCATTTTTCATGCTCTCGAATCATCGTCAGCGTCCATTAGCCCTTCCCATTCTTCTCCCACTCTTATCTACCAAGCACCAAATCTACCCTCAACGAAGCCCATCTCCTGAGACCTTCTTGAGTCCATCAACGCTCCACATTATATTTTTAATACCCGCATATTCACAACTTAAAGACCCACCCCTAATTCCCCCATTTCAGAACGCTTCGTTGGTATTCCTACTGATGACTTGCTACAACGCCCATTTCTTTTTTAAACAGTCCCATGGTAACTGACCTGAGAGACAAATGCTAATAATTTTCATTAAAACGTTGATGGAAGTAAAGAGCACCATAGGGGGAAAGTAGAAAAAATTGATGTATGTCTAATTGTGAGTCAATGTTAAAATTGCCCCTCTGCTTTGTACAAATCGTCCTGTTACACCCTCATCAATTGAACAACCCTTTACTTTTCTTCATAAACTACACTTGTAGATGTCGATCACAATAATTAAGATTTTGGCGGTTTCTAAAGGTATTTAATAAGACATGACAAAGTTTTGCTTATTGTATAAATTATTAAATTAACCATTTAAAACCATAAAGTAGACGGCAATAAAAGCATTAATTTACCAACAGAAATCAAGCCTGGGTTTGTGAAAAATATTATACTTTGCCTGGACTATCCTGGCTAATGGAAGTGTAAAACAGTTTTTAAAATTCTCTAGACCTTACCGTTTTTGAGAATAATCATAGAAATTACATGTAAAGATGTGATAACATATGTGTTATTAATAATAATTACACATATATATATTATCATTATATATCATAGTTTTACCGTAAACGTTACTGTCTAAATTAGAAACATTACTATTCAAATGTGTAATGTGCCTTACGAAGACTTGTGCATATTTGATATGAAATCGTAATTATAAGATTAACCTGAGATATAACTACAGTTTGTGAAATACATTAAATGCATTCTCATAATTTACACTTTTTTAATTAACTCTGTTTTATTAATAACTTTTAGCTTTCCATGTACCCCGTACAGTTGAGCGCCGATTTATCCGTGGTTGGAGGGGAAAGCCGAATCGGATTATTGAAAGTGATGGATAATCCTATCATGCTCATTTTCATCTATATCTACATAATACCCTGCAAGCCACCACAAAGGTTTCTGGCAGGGGGTGAATACTCACCAGACATGTACTACATATCATGCATTTAAAAGGATTAGTATTAATATATTAGTCTAAACTGCACTATTGCTTGAACACGGCCGGCCACTGTCTGTGTGAGCAAACTGAGGCGGGAGGATGGGGAGATAGGATAGGGAGAATAGAGGAAGGAGTGGGGGGACTTGTTGAGGTACTGATAGAAAGATAATCTGACGTTAAAACGTTAATTAGGTAGGTTAATCAAACTTCGAAGAATCAGCACTCTACTGTATTTACATTTTCTCGCGTTTAATAAACTTAAATAATATAAATGCCAAAATTATATGATTAATTACATTCAATGTTGCTGCTCGCAACTTCTTGATGAATAGACGATGTACAGGCTGCTCCCTAACGGGCTTGCTTATTACTTAACTTCAAGTAGGAATATTCACCCTGCTAAAAATATGATCATGCCTATTCCGTGAGGAAATTCCGTGGTCTAAGAATCAAAAATTTGGAAAAAAAAGTCGATGCAAAACGTTTTTACCCCGGCTCTCTTTCATATTTCCTCAATTGATAATGTATTCGAATTTCCGAATTGTATCCTGTAAATTTATTATCATCAGTGATTTTACCGTTAACGCAGATTTTGGTGGCCATAAAATAGATCCCATGCCACCTGTTTTTCACTAAATGCTCTTGTTTACATCAAGTTCAGAATTATCATTTTTCCATCAAAACTTCTTTTTCCCTCACCAAAACTTCACTTACCTAGCATTATTCCCCCTGTAATGTTTTTCAAAAAACTCTTCCATTTAATTTCCCATAGCAACCACTCACTCTCTCCTTGTTTCCTCAATCATCTTTTTCTTTTACTCAGCCATTACCACCACTTCCTCAATCGTCTTCCCTTCCGCCCACCTTATCTTCTCTAGCCTCTTCCTTACCCAAAAGCAAAAATTCAACTTTCATCCTCTTTTATTTGATAAACTTCATTAGAACTTACCTTATGAGGTTGTGACGCATGAACAATATGAGTGCCGTGAAAAGACAAGGCTATGGTAGAAAAACATGAAACATGGCGTTACCGAAGAATAATGGAGATTAAAAAAACTGATCGACTGAGTAACTACTGAAGTCTGAGGAAGGAAAGAGGAGGAGTCTGGTGAAAATTTTAAAAATACGGGTCAACCTTTTTGGAGATATCTTGAGTCGTGGTTGTCATATGAGGATAGTCGTCGTGGGAATCGTGAATGGAAAGATTGACCAAAGATAGACTCGTATGAGATATTTAGAGCAAGTCGTGAAGGACGTAGAAGAGAGACATTATGTAAATATGAATATCGACCCGTCGACCGTGGAAGGGCTATCTGTCGATCGCACCAAAACTGGGAGTTTTTAATTCTAATTGGAAATTGAATGTTTAGGGGTGCCTTCACCATTCCCTCTTTTGTGGGTGCAATTGAAGGCCTCAGATAAACAGTCCGTCATAGTCTGGCTCCGTCTGAATTATGCCTCAATATCCAAACTTATCTCAGTACATCAAAATCGATAGCAGCCACAGGCTAGTTTTCCATCCGTGCTATCATCCCATATATTATTTATGTTCTCTTTTTCTCATCGAATGCAAAACATATGGCGATGAATGAAGTATCAGTGAATAGGATTTTTATCAAATTCTCATATCACTACCCACTTTACGTATAAGCACATTTGTTTTTTTATGCTAAAAGAAAAATCTTTGAGTGTACGAAACAAGAATGTGAAGTGGATTGTTGAGACCGAGACTTTGTGGAATTCCATTATGAAAAGAAATCGATAAAAAACTTAAGCGTTCCACCGGGTAAATAATATACTTTAATGCTATAGTGTAGCGAAAAAGATCGCATTAATTTATATTGTATACCAAATGGAACGCTAAATTTTTCTTTTTGATTTCTTTTTTAAACAAACATTTTCCATGGAGACGTAGCATTAAATAAACGAATAAGAAAGGCTTATTGACGGCAAACGACATGTAAGTTGATTTTCATCGGGGCAAAGAAATAACAAATAAGAGGTAAGTACCGTAAACTCATATTAATAAACTGTCTTCACTAATTTAACAACTCAATAAAAGACTAAATCTTTTTTTTTTTAAGTTTAACGAACAAAAGTTTCGCTCAGGTTTTCTTATATAAAATATTACCAGACCGAGTCAGACACATAGTAGTTGGTATCATGGGTCACCCTAGTTTGGCGGAAGCCGTCAGCCCAGGGCCGACGGTGAAGTTTTGGACAGCATCCGACAAGGTCATCGGAGAGTGGCTAGGGAACTAACCACACAGAGCGGCGAAAGAGAAACCGCGACGGGAAAGGACGGACGCGTCAAACGCGATCCTTTTCCCTCGTTCAGGGACTCACTCCCGCCGGGCCCCCTTATCAACGTTAATTTATCTCTCTCGCTCCGCCCGACTTATCTCTCCAATTAATCGTTTAAGTATCCGTATGACTGCGCGAGATATTTTTTCCGGCGGAATATAAAAACAGAGGGAAAAGCGACTGAAAGGAGAAGGTATTCACCGAGGGCGGGGCGATGCACGAGTCCATTCGTGACGGAAGTGATGGATGATGCCCTCACTCTTCGTGGCCTGTGTCGCGGTCACCTGGCGACGTGACCTGTCCAGCGCGATCCCGAATGACCCATTTTCGTCTCTCGAAATATCGGCACTTATTCGACGCGGAACAATACTCACTCACCTGCATACAGGTTTGGAATTTTTTAGTGATCTCAGAATATCCCACAAGGGTTATAGTCATTGTTACTCAAATTTGAACCTCTGCAGTCTCAATAGCCCACGGGCGAGTACGGCGAATTGGCTCTAATTTTCTTTTACCCGTTGAGGAGGAAATCGTGATTCAAAATGGCCTGAATCTTACTCTGCAATCACCCTGAAGTGAAAGCTAACTTAATTATGGTTTTTATAATGCATAACATCACATAAAAGCTCAGGCCTTTCCTTCCGCTGTGTCATGTCTAGTTTTCATGAAATATCTGGTATCTAGGAAATTGTACATTTGGGTTCAGCGGGACGAATCCAGAGAGAAAACTTACACAATTTTCCCACGTAAGAATTCAAATAATTGGTAATCTCTCATGAAACGCCTTAGAATCGAAGTTTGTAGCTGGTAACAACTGTTGCTAGACAAACAGTAATTTGAAATTGAAGATTTCTTCATCCGGTCCGTTTCTTCTGGTAAAATCGATAACTTATGGGGTCGCTAAATTCTTAGGGAAATCACGTAGACCTCATAAATTTGGAAATTTTACGTGCACTAAATGTGTCACCAGCAATATTTTCCAGAGTATAAGAGTAAACTGGGTAGTGGAGCAGTGAAGCGGAGGGTAAAGAATTCACCAATGGGTTCATGCACAGCGGACGCGAAGCATGTTTGAGAATTTTTTGTTACAGTTTCCATAAATTTATCCGTCATTCTCACCCTCCCTATTCATATGTATCTTCGTGATGTGCTGTAAGCTGCAAAAAATGGATTTTGGTCGTGAATGTTTGATCGTCAGTCTCATGAACAGCAAGACCTTTTTTTAGCAACATGTGTACACCAAAAAGATCAGGTAACTTATTATTCCCTCTCCTTTTATTGCCGCAATGAATAAAGCAATGGAAAAACATTAATCATTGCTTTCATAGTTATTTAATCTTATCTTTAGCCATAAAGTACTCCTATGGATCACCAGCATAAACATGAAAATGTGGTCTGTGCAAAAACCTCAATGTCGCCCCTAGGCTTTTTTTCTCCGTGTAATTTAGTCCCACTTTTTTTATTTACTCCTGAGCTTTTTTCAGTTGTGTTTCGAAAACTAAATTGGTTTTTACTTGCTTTTTCCTCTTTTGCAATGATAATTTATAAGATATTTTATGAACCTCAGGTTTTAGAGAGGAAATATTATTATGTCACTCAGTGCAATATTTTCCAGATGCACCATTTTCGTGTGCTTGTGCGGTTCCCTGAGGGACTCCTAATTCCTTTTAAATGTCTTTTGAAATCGAGCGATTGAATTTACTGAAATCGGCCGATGTTTTTGATTGAGTGTAAATTCCGTTGGTTTACTTAATACAATGCTCATGTTCTCAACACTTGCAGTGAATGTACCGAAATAGCATTAGAACGGAGTGCTAATGACTGGTAAAGGGTGCACAGATAATCAGGAAACTCGGATAATACACTGTTCTGTTCTTACCGGATTCATTTCTCTACGTTGCGCCGCGAAAATAAATAAACTCCCGAAGAAAATTACTCAATATGCCAATGAAAAGATCCTCCCTGTACATAATAGCATTTGATGACAAAAAAATATCCAGTAGAGCTGTCCCAGTCCAGTGTCCAGTCCAGTAGAGCAATTAAAAGTTCGCAAGCCTCAGGGGGCGGCACGAAGCCTGGCGTAAGACATCGGGACCATTTGGAAGGGCCGTAGTGAATGTCACGATTGGAGGAAAATGACAAAAGTTTACTTACCTTTGAAACCACTGCCGATATACTAAATAGTTTGGCAATGCACGTATAATCCGTACCCCAGATAACGCGTTCAAGGATAATCGGGAGTTTACTGTATTTCTGGTTACCCACCCTACCATCCTACATGACGTGTCATCTATAAAAAGAAAAATGATTTTTCAGTTGCAGAATTGTTTTTATTTATTTTATTTTGTACAATCAGTAAATTCAACATTGTCTTCTGTCTATTTTTTTTACCGATAATTGATTCTTTTAAGTTATATAAATATTCTCGACGCTGAAGTAGTGGCAGGGATGGATTGTAGGTGCCTAAACGGCTAATGTCATGTCATCTGAAATTGTATTTCATTTATTTTCTCTCTGGTACATACGGATGAAAATATGACCAATAAGTAAGAATTAATGGAATCTAGAAAGAATTTTACACTGCCACCAACAATATTAAGCGATATTGTCAGTTGTTAGTTCATCGTTATATTTCACCGAAGCAATGACGTTACATTTCTTGAGTAAATATTTGGAGCAATTCTAGTAAAATCTCTTAGGTTCTTTTCTGAACGGCGGACCACTTTTTCCTCGTGTACCTTTTCCAAGATACTTAACCTCTTCCACAATTCAACTTGTCCTCAAATGTAAAAATCGTTTGTAGATTAGCTTAATGTCCTTCATCTGGAGTAAGTGAAGGTTTTAAAGCGAAGTTTGTCAGTGAACTCTCAATTCTAAATTCTTCCAATAATCTTCTTGCCAGTTCTACTGGAGTTCTCCCCGCTAATTTATTTTCCTTTTACCTCGGGGATCCTAACCGCTATCGAAGGTCTCTGCATTTCCAATTAAAATGAACTCCGCTCTCAACTATAAGTATTGCGAAGTGCAACGTCGAGGAGGAATCCTCGTATCCTTTATGCATTATATTTCACTTTCTTTTTTGAATTACTTTTGTATTGTGAAGAAGTGCGTTTTTCTCAATTTTCATTCGAGTTCTATCACCTTAAAAATATGGATTGATATTTTTCTTGTATTTCATGAATGATGACGCTGGATTTCACTCCATTCTTCCTCCGACTCCTAGAAAAACTGGCTAGATACAATTACACACAAATCCTAAATGGCAGAAAATGTCTTTCGCCCTTGGTTGTCTACCGAAAAACACAACCACTATTTTAAGACAGAAGTTATAGGATAGCTAGACGATGGTTGGTGGCTCGAGCACTATCCTGTCATCTTGAGGGCCCAGGCTCGAATCCCGGATCAGCACTGTAAAGAGCAATTCAAGTACAGTACTCCGTCCGACAGATGAGACGTTAAACCGTGGAACCTTTGGTGCCTTTCGTAAAGAGCAGGCTAATGCGAAAGCCGGGTTTCTCTCCACGCTTCTTCCGTTTCCTGAAATATTTCTCTACCCTCTACCCAAATACCCGCCTATCCTAAATGAGACAGATGAATTTAGCTATTGGTCGGATTCTCCGAATAGCCACAAGGTGGGCATAATTGATATTGGGATATATGTGGAAAAAAATTATGAAAACTGAGAAAACATTTGCATGGAAGTTAGAACTATTGGCAGAAACCCTTGTCAAAGATATTTAAAAAAATATTAACAGTTGGTTTAATCGGGTGCATTGCCTTGTATAGTTACGAGAACGTCTCATGGGGAATGAGGGTAAGAAGAGATTAGAGGTGATTGAGAGGTGGATATGGAGGAAGGATACGATGGACGGGAAAGAAGACAAATGATGTGTTGGGCTTAGTTTGAGTGGGGAAAAAGTTGCTGGAAGAAATTAGGAGGAGACAGAGTAGGTGAATTGACCAAGTAATTAAAGGCGATGGTTTATTGAAGGTCGATATAGAGGATAGAATGCCAGGGGGGAGTAGAAGAGGTGGAAAAGAATGAAAGAACTTTGGATGGGAAGAAGGGAGGCTAAAAGAGGTAAAGAAGAGAAAAAACGTCCGAAAGTATCGAAAGAGAGTAGAAGTGGTCCATTAAAATCTACTCTGACGGGGAGAAAACCACCAATCCAGTGCAATTCAAAGAAAGTTCAGTGACGAACCTTTTTCAGTAGAGTCCGTTAGTTTATTCCCCTACCGTTTCTCCCTTTTTCTTGGTGGTCATGTTTGGAAACTTGTCGAGAAAATTTGTCAATAGTGAAAAAAGGATATTCCGTCGATATGTGCCCGCCAGCCACAGGGGGTGTGAGGTCATTAGCCGTCAAGATAAAGTTAAGAGGAAAAAGATTGTGGAAGTAATGAATAAGATGAGGAGCGAAGCGTTCTGGAGAAAAATCAGCTTTTCTCGGGACTACTGTGAATGGTGGGTGAGAAATAAAAACGAATTCTTTAATCTTCTGACTCGATAATTAAACTTTTCCTACTTGAATTCATCCCATAAGTTTAATCTGGTGTTCGGCCTCCTAACCTCCAGAGTTTTACTTCGCTCCCGATAGCTGAATGACACTTTCTTGACCTGCAAATTAGTTTTTTTTTTGCGAAAAACGCTGCGTTCCATCGGACAGTATACGTTCCAAGCATGATATTCCAATCTACGTTGTCAAATGCTTTCTCTAAATCCACAAATGCAATGAAGGCCGGTTTGTTCTTCTCCATTCTCTTCTCTTTGTGCAGCCTAATGACCAATATTGCTTCTCTTGTACCCTTACTGTTCCTGAATCCGAATTGATCTTCATCCAGGAACTCCTCTGCTTTTCGTTCTATCCTACTGTGGATTATCCTTGTCAATATCTGCGATGCATGTGTCGTCAGACTTAAGTCCTAAAATTTTCACATTTCTCCGCTCTCTTCTTCTTGGGAATAGGAATTATAATGTTTTTCTTGAAGTCCCTGGGTATTTCTCCTGTTGAGCACATGTGGAAGAAGGTTTTATAGATGTGGGTTAATGTCTTTTCTCCTGCATTTTTTATTAGTTCGGCGCGGATTCATCAAGTCCAGAAGCCTTATTCATCCGAAGGTCCCTTATTGCTGCGTCGAATTCCGATCTTAATATTGATGCTCCCATATCATCCTTTTCGACTTCGCTTTCCTCTTCAATCACTATCGTGTTGAGATTTTTTCCGTTGTAAAACTCTTCCAAATATTCTTTCCATCTCTTCACGTTGTCTTCATTTTCAATCAAAAGTCCTTCATTCTTGTCCCTGATGGCATTGCATCTTGCGCTCCTTTCCTTGAAGTGGTTCCTCACTATCTTATATGCAGCTTCCACCTTTCCAAGTGCAAGGTTGTTTTCTACATCTTCGCATATATATACGCTATGGGGCTTAATCTGTATTAGATGGATCCTAAATGCTCTCCCACTCACAACACAGCCGTACTGGAGCTAAATATCATTTCTATTCACTTGTTAAAATAGCACCATCCTAATATTTGTTTAATGCATCCTTCGTCTTCTAACTTCTTCCTTCTTAGGCCCATGCCTGTTTCTTTTAGTACCTTTCCACTCATCCTATATTCGGGTCGTCCCTCCATCTTTTCCTTGTTCGACCCTCCCTTCTTTTCCATTTTGGAGTGTTTTACCTCACAACCCCCACCATCCTCTGCTCATTCATTCTGTCGAATTGCTCATTCCATTCCAGTTTCCTTCTATAAACCCATTTCGTAATGAAGCCTTATTTATTTAAATCGATTTCGAATAATGCTGGTATTCCGACAGCGATTTCCCTATACGAATAAGTGATGCTATTGTATACAGATTCTCTCGGCACGTTTCAATTTACTTTTCGATGCGTATATACTATGGCTGGTGGCAATTTTTTCATATATTTATTACTGTCATAATGATTTATCTCTCGTGTCGCTCAGCTGATAGGTATAAAGCGAAAAATAACGCAAACCGGTAGAATCTCTCGTCATTTACTAGGCACCATTAAGGTGCCAGTTATGTATGTTATAGCGGCACTTATTGTTTCACCATAGGAGGACTATTTTTTTCTGGATTGTCGCTTTCTGTATCGTTTTTCCCCTCAGGTATAAAATTCTATATTATTTTGAGATTCGTTTTTCATATTGTTAGGCATAAAAGCTTGTTGTTTGAGACCTAACATCTTCAGTTATTTATAGGTATTATTTTGAAGGTTTTAACGATGTAACTAACTAACTAACTGCCAGATCAAGGATTTTGACTCTCCGCTATCCCCTTCTCCCACCTTCAACCTTCTCCCATTGCAAATTCATTTTCCGCGAAGTCGTCTCTCTCAAACTCCTTATTTTTTCAGTCTGTGTAAATTCCGTTTTAAAGCTTACTCCAGTACCTTCTTCCACATAACTCTTTGTTTTAAAAACAGCATTTTTAAAAGAATACGTTCATATTCGTTGTAAATTTCATCATGGGCACTGTGTTATAGTCCGTGGATTTTTAAAAATTATTTAAGACCAAGCAATAATTTTTCATTAAATAACCTATTTACATGAAATACATTGGCAGTATCCTTAGTATCCTTTTATAACAAAAATATTGAAATGAATTGAATTACCATAAATACATTCAGGCCATAAGAATCAGAACATTCGATTACTTCGGGATCATCCTTTTCCCCCTGACATTTTCCCCCTGACATTGCCTCCACTCTTGTATAACGTCTGGCTAAATCAATTCGTATCCTGACTCTTATTAATTCTCACAACATGGCCTGACAAACGAAGCGTGCTTCTTTACTGAGTGTCCACAGTACTCTTAAGTCATGGAGAGAGCTCTAGAGTGCTCATGTGTACTAAGAGCTACAGGTATGAGCAATATTCCTGGGAGCAGGCCGTATTACCATTGAAAAATATCTTCCACTGCTGGTATTCGATCTATCTTTTCATGCATCTGAGATGTTTTGGTGTACCTGTGAAAGCAATGGGAGGATCGGTCGGTCTTAAGTCATGAAACTAGGCCATGTTGCAGCTTTCGTCGTGGAGAGCAGGCCAGGGGCTTTAATGTATATGTGGGGGGAGCGGGAGAGGAAGTAGAAATATATTATCTGCCAGATAATGGATAATCCTCTTTTTTGTGCTCTTCCTCCTCCTATAAGCTGCTTTTTCGTGATTCAGTTCCACCATAAGAAGCCTCTCTCAAGGTCTTCCAGAAGATGTGGTATATTTTCCGTTTCCTCCATAGATAAAATCCGATCTAAACATGGCTTCAAGTTGGTGTCGCGTCGCTCTACCAACCCAAAGCATGCGGATCCAAAGCCCACCATGAGCACGAATATTGTCTTTAACTCAGAACTCAAGAGTAAAGAGCTTAAGTTATCCCAATAGTTGGAGCATGCAAAGCAAAAATTAAAACACGGCTGCTTCGAAATTCTCAGAGAGGAAAATAGCACTCATTCCTTCCCTTTACTTCTTCTCGGATTAGAATCTTGGAGTTGAAATCGTAAAAAACTGACCTAAAATGATTTGAGAACTTACCTCCAAAGCTTTTGATCGTGGTGTGAAAAGGAATGAGGAGGTTTAAAGCGAGGACTCGAGTCGTTATAGGCTGTTTCCCCCCAATGGCCCCATTCCTCACTATATCCCACAGTACCACCTGGGGGATATAGTGAGTCTCCTCTCACCGAGTGAGAGGAGCCATATGCTATCCCTATTCAAACCTGTATAATGCAAATATAAACGAATTAACGAGAGAAACGTCTGTTAGATATGATATTTATTTTAACTATTACAAAATATAAAAGTAGTGTTCAGGCATTTTGGAGTAGATGCGAATATATGCGATTGGAGGCTTGGACCTTAAACGGGAAAGACATATTTTCCAAAAGCATTCTAGTTACCTCGCCCGTTAGAAAATGCTGTTTTTTGCGATTCCCGTCTATATTCTGGATTTTACATTTTAAATTTAGGAAGTGTCCGCTTTTTAAGTAGATTTTTAAGTAGAACTCTAACTCTCCTATTTCTCTCTGCTTGGCCAAGCTACCAACTCTCTTTCGAACATCGAGAGATACACCGATATCAAAGGTAAATACCTTCCTGTATTTTATACCAAAAATGCAGCTTTTTTTAATCATTGATTTCTGACTCCCTGGGCAAGAATCCCACGTTTTCCGGGTTCGATTTCCGGCTCGCGGGCTCGGGCCTTAAAAAAATGGTGGCATCACTATTTCAGGGGAAGAAGGCATAACCACCACGCGACCGCAGCTTATTACATAAAGTAACCTACTGAATCTTTCCAAATTCATACTTCCGTGACACTGCTTGCCAGAGGCATTTTTTCCTCTCTGTTTAGGCTACGAAAAGAGGAAAAGACACGAACGAGGAAACTCTGCACGAAACAATTTCGCAAATGCTGCTGTTAAAAACCCCTCGAAAATACTTTGCGTCTCATGCCATTTAAGCTGAAAACCGATGTTCAAGAGTCAATTCTTTCAAAGATTAGAGTATAGAATGAAAATAAGTTATTTGCAAAACAAGTTATTCCTAGGATAAGATCTTTTTAGTTAAGTTCTACTATTTTGCAGAGACATAATGTGAGATCTTGAAGAAATATAGATAAATGACCGGCTTATGCCTTACAGTCGATGGATCAATTCCAAAATTATTACTGCGTCTTACTACTTACTCCAGATTTTTTCTAAGAATAGAATTTACTGCCATTTAGTCAGTAAAAATATAGATTTCTTGATTGATAGATTTATAGATTGAAATTTCTTCTCAAATTCTTTAAGTAAACAATTTCATCTCAGTCATTATTTGACTTTAATGTTACATCGTGAGAATAATCAGCAACTCGACCTCCTGCATCTTTAACATCCTTCAATCCTCCAGCAAATGGCTTGGGTATAACTCATCGTTTAGTTTATAATGAGTTCTCTGTTTTCCCAATCATTGACTTTATCTTTTATCTATTGGTTAAATGTGAATGTTTTGGAAGGACGTAAGACTTATTCATTAAGAACTAACTTAGTTCTTAAACCGGGCGTTTAATTTTCCGCGGCTTTAACTTGCCTCTCTCTCTCTTTATAAAAGGTTCTACCTCGAAAACTTCGAGATATCTTTCATGCTTGCGCAGCGAGTTATCCCTTCCTATGCGGGTCATAGAGCCCACATGTCTGAGATTGTTCTGCTCTTCTCTTATGACCCGCGCTTAATCTTCCTCTTTCTGACCTGCAATCACGTCCGGACGTCCCGCCTTCAGCCTATATCTACCGAGTTGTCTATAGGATGCGTGGCAGGTGTTAAATAAACAAAATGGGAATTAAGAACAAGTAAAATTGAGTTTATTTCAATGTAATACAAGAGACGTGATAGTTATTAATGTATCAGACACGTACAACTAAGTTTAGTATCAAAGAAATATATTTTTAAAATGTGATAGTAATATGTTTAAATGAATCATTTAATAATTCCCACATATTTAACGGGGTAGTTTTCACGAGTTAGATACGTAGAGAACCTTTTTTCAGATTTGGTGACAAATTAACTGCCTGCATTACACTTACTTATCCAGTTTTTTTTATACTGACACTTATTATAATCAGGAATAAAGATATTGTAAAACTTTTTGCATGGCACTTTATCTCTTCGATTTCACTTTCCTCGTCGCACTGAGCGTATAATTTGGGTGATATCAATATAATACTTCATCGGCTTTAAATTTACCGCCGAGATTCAATCTAAATTTTAATCTATTGTTTGATAAGAAATCCAATTCAGATTCTTGTAGTCCTCCAATAGTTTTACATTATTTCACGGTTGAACTCAATTTAACGCATGTCTTATTGGGCATTAAGTAATAGTGGTCTATAGGATAAGCAAATACGGGACATTATAAGGAATGTGAAAGGAAAAGAAAAATTAGAAACAAACACACTTGCTGAAATGAGAAACATGTGATAAGATCTACGTGGGTGAAACAGGGCGGACGATTAAGACGAGAGTCAAAGAACATAGTGCCGCAATACGCCTAGGGCACCAAGAGAAGTCAGCAGTCGCCGAGCATGCAGCACAAGGCCACGGCATCGAAATCGAGAAGCCGATAATCCTGGCCAAGGACAGGCACTTCAAAACAACGGTTTTTAGGTAAGCCCTGGAAATAAGAAAACACCCCAGGATTTTCAGCAGAGACCAAGGGCAAGCGCTCAGTAGCTCCTGGCTTCCGGTTATAGCTAAAAATAAAGAAAGAACATTCCACAATTTTCCACAACTCCCTTTCCCCCGCCCCTCCTTCTCCCCCCCATTTCCCCACCATGAGCATATAAATTGATGCATAACGCTCCGGTAACACATTAGCCCTGAGGAGGTCTCCGGCAAAGGAGAAGAAACGTCGGCTACTCTTTAATTCAAAACGCGGATAACCCCAAAAAACAGTTATTAGTCATATTTATGGACCGCGAAAGTTTTAACAACTTGATTAAGTAATAGTTTCGTAACATTAAATTAATTCATTTCAACTGAAAATAAAAATGTACCCTCTTAACCTAGTAATAAATTTGGAAACTACGGTACAATCGGCCAGTGGAGGCAGAGGGTGAATGTACTCCTCTGAAGGAGCTGGTTATCGCAACCTTGGATCTACCCACCCCAACTCCCAGTGTTCTCATGCATCTCTTACAGACATGTATTCCTTGTGAAGGCTTATCAGTAGGTTTCGCATATTTGGTATCGGTCGGTTCTGAAATATTGCAAGCTGATTCTTTCTTCCACTCCACTTTTGATTGCATATCATGCATTACATAAGATACCCTTATTACATCAATTAATCCGTAATCATAATCAATGCATTTGCTATTGAAGAGCAATCAGAAGCTTGTGACGCACAAGAACAATAATAGCCTGCAGAATCCAAGGACCTCACCCTAACCCTTAGCTCTCTAGAGCCCTCTGGGTGTCAAGGACTCGCCGAGAACCAAGGCCGGACCATCTAGTTTCCCTCCCATTACAAGCTCTGTCCTCGTCCGGGAGTAATTTGATACAAGCAGCGACGGACTCCAGACTCGCGTTCCCTGCGAAAGATGTGGCAATCAAACGGACGCAAATTCTATTTCCTTTAGTATTTAAGTTTGCGATATTTGGTTTAGGTGAGTTTCCCACCTAACTCGTTTTCGTCGACTAAGTAAAAGAATTTGGAATGTAACAAGATTCCAAGACCCTGCTCCTCTTTTATGCCTCCAAGGACGACCGGCAAGCACGTTCCCCAGGGAAGGGGGAGAGAGCCTCTGTGTCCTGGCACCCCTTCTCTTTCTTTCTGTTGGGAGTCCCTCCCGCGTAATAGCATTCGTCGCTCTCTGGGGGGTCCCTTCCGACCCTCTCACCCACTTCCCCACTGGCGCGACAAGACCGCCTTTCCTCTCTCTCTCTTCCCTCTTTCCTTTTTCTCTTTGTTCCTCAGTCACTCTCTCTCTCTCTTTCTTCACTTCTGTCTCTCTCCAACGAATACCGTTCCTTTGAATAGCACCTCTCTCTCTCCCTCCCTCCCTTTACAACGGTTCGAGATGCGCAATCGAATGACGAGCGCACGGTGATCGCCTTCTGTTTCCCTCAAGGCTAGCGCGCCAAAAGTAATTCACGCCGCTTCCGCCATTATCGTCGTGAAGCGCACGACGGCTTTTATTTTTTTTCTGAAGCGTATCTTCGAGCACTTTCATGTTGGAAGAAGCGTATAATAGTTTGTATATCCATTTCGTATTCATTTTTCAGTTCCAATAGGGGATTCATTCGTCCTCGCTTTATATCTCCGTTTTATTCACAAATTTACATGGACTTGGAAGGAATTTTAGAAATCATCTTCTCGTGTGGTTGTTTTTCCTATAAATGTTACAAAAGTGATCAAAAGTTGTTGGCTTCTCTTAATGATGCACTGCTTTGTCTTCATAAATGGCGCTGCTAACTTATGCAAGTCTGATAGCGTGTCCCTGCCCACATTGCATACCCCATTGTTTAAACTTGGTAAGGGGCAGACCGTCTCTCATTACTGTCGTACTTTACGCCTCACCTCAATTTTTAGCAGCCATCAAACCACAGATTTAGTTAAAAGTTGGCATACTGCTTATTTAAAATCTTTTCATGCTCATAATTTTACCAACATAACTATGAAAAATGGCGAACGAACTCATGGCCATCAACGCCTCATCTTAGCTATGAAATCCCATTTTGGTTACTGTCAGAGATGTTACATGCAATGAGAACTAGGTATTTACCTTTCACCCAATTTTTTTCCCAATAGAAGCTACCTGAGGTTTTTTCAAAGAATTTTTAACGTGAATAGCGACGTTCGATCTCTCGACAACGTGTTAAACATTCGTCACACGTATTCAGGTTCTTCAGAAATAAAAGTCGTCAGCAATGCAGTAGTGAGCGCGACTGATTGATTCGTTTCAATTTGCGAGTGCAATTTTTCCACGTCGCGATGGATCCTGAGAAAGCTATCCGTGAGTTCTATGCCGTTCTTTTGCTTGTGTACATTTCTAGGGCAGGTTCTGAAAAAAATTACTGATCGTGTTCCGAGCGCATGTGATTGGATTTCAATGCAGGGAATAAAAAAATCACATAAAACGTTCCATGTTATATCCTGGAACGAACTCCATTCTGTGTATAACTTTCTCTCGCTCTTTGTATTAACTACAGAAGTAAATTCTATTGAATGTACTTTTAAAGTATTAAATTTATGATTAACTTCTTTTTTAATGTGAATGACTGATCATATTTCGGGAGAAACGCCACATACACGAGATAACGTGTTATTTTACTACTGTAATGAAAAATCATAAAGAGCACCAAAAAAATAGTTTATTGTAATAGCATGAAACTTTTGAGGTGCAAATGATATGGTTTTGTATTTAAATTAATATTTATGGCAACTTAAAACTAACCAGACGAAAGAAAATAGTATCAGTCAGAATTAAAACTATAATCTTAATCATTTACAGCAGTTATAGAAGGCGATTAATATTCATTGAATGCTACCTCATTTAGTTAATTAGATAATAACTGCAGTTGGTTATTTTGCTATCATGATCATACTTCCAACAATAATCTCATGCCACCTGTTCGATATAGGAAATTACCCACTTCATACATAATAAAATTTTGCTTCTTATTTTTTCATATTAAAATGCCTTAATATGTATTAAGTTGTTGCAAATTAGAAAATATTATTATTAATTTCTCAAATACGATGTCAACATTTGCGTGAGATGACACATGATCTATTTTTAAATATATTTTGAAGCTCTTTGTCATGAAAATATTTGTGATTTATCATAGATAAATGCTCTCTCCCATTTTATACGGCAAAGTCAAAGATCAGTTCCTCGAAAAAATACGAATTTAACGCCTTAAATCGAAGTGTGGAGTTTACAAGAGAAAACCCGATAGTTTTTTACCTAAATATCCTGAATTTTAAAAAAAATTCACCCTTGGTTTTCAATTTTGAATGAGCTAGGTATCTCCAATAATACACCTAGCGACTACGTACTTACATAGATTTAATCTTTTTGTTGGTAGAGTTTGCGTGAGAAGAATTATTTTTTCATCAACTTAGGCAGTAAACAACGTAAGCTCGTAAATAAATACGGTTGACAGTACTCATTTGTTTTTGTAGTTACTTAAAGTATTGATAACAGAGTAATGTCTATGACGTTAATGAATGTTCAGCAGTAAAATTAAGGTCAACTTCCGGATAATATGTTTATTTTAATTTATACACACGAGACTTTTTCATTTTTCTCATTTAAATTATCTGTATTTCGTACATTTTCCTTTCGCTCTCTGTTTTCTTATTTCTTTCTCGAGTTTGACTCAATTCTTTCCCACCTCTTCACCCCATATTCTATTTTCCGCCGTTTTCCACTCTATTGGTGTGAATTCCATAAAATCCCCCTGTTCGAAACACATTATACGAACGTTTAATATCACAGCCCTGTTTTTAAGGTATGATACCCATCAATTAGTATTTAACATTAGATCTGTAGCGGAATTCAGTAGGCAATAGTAATAAGGCATAATCCATTAGCCATCTAAGGTACCTGAAGTCCTCGGTGGGCTTATAAAAAACCACCGGTGACACTGTAGCGATGAAAGTTCTTTCATTAGACAAATGAATAACGATAATCAAAAACAATTTGACAAAACTATACTTTCCCTCTCAAAATATGTTCGTATAATTTTGAAGTTGCGTAGAGTATTGATAACAGGGCTGTGTATTGATTGTAAATGGCGTTTATGAATATTCAAAAATAAAATTAAGACCAACTTCCAGATAAAATGTTTATTTTAATTTATACACAAGTGAAACATTGGACCCACCTCAAATTCATATCATAAGAGGAAAACTCTGCTCATTTTTTGCTTTATTGCTTATATTATGGTTGTAAATATAAAAATCATCGCGTTATATTTCATAATTTCGTACAGCAGTATGAATACATATTTTGCTGTGAATAAAAGTGGCCTCTTGCATGTATCATCTTCCTAGAATACGTCGAAAATAAAGTTAAAACAATTTTTTTTACTCTGACTCATATTTTCAGGAATTTTTAAGGAAAAAATTATCTCTGCAAGAATGATGAGAATTCATAAATCTATTCCTCTAGCTTGAAGTTGAAGGTATGATTTGGAAATCCGTTCAGCATTTAATTTCATTCACCAAAAAACGTTTACAAATGAGTTACAGTATTTTATTGTCACGGTGCAAATGTGTAAGTGTAATGGACACGTTTGTTGCAGCTGGGGGACTGGAAATGATTTATCTTCAGCATCGTTTCCACATGAGGGACTTCTCACATTAAAAAAGCGATCCCTTAGCATTTAACTGTGTCAACGCAGATTTAATGTACACGCATACGTTTTTAGACTAACATAAGTCAGAAAAACGAAATATATATAGGTACGTTGCTTTGTTGCTGTCAGCTCAAACGCTGCTCCACGATGCCCTCTTCAGTCGGAAATGTTCGCGGCCCTCAGCAACTTGACGTGTACTCATCCGGCGCGCGTTCGCGCCAGGAACTCTTGAAAATGCTTTATATTTCAGAGACTCGCTCGGCATGATGGAGGAACCATGCGGTAAAGTTAAAGCAGGTTAAAGGAGAACGCTGTCATGGTGATGAGCATGGAAGCGCACTAGTGATCCCGTGATCCTCCATCAGTCCTTTCAAACATTGGGATCACCTCCATCTACTCAGTTTCTACTTCTTACTTTTGCCGAATAGGGTATTCAAACTTTGAGGCTGAAAGAATACGTGTTCGAGCTTATATAAATAACGACGAAAACAATAATGTCATCTTCATAAAATTTATTGAATTTGTTCCATAGAACAAGTTTAGGCCTTATGGAATCCGCATTGAACTCTTTGGTCTGATGTATTTGTCGTCTTGTTCATTTTAAGTCCCATTTTCTTTTTCTCCTAGAGTATTTTCATTCCACTCAACTTCCATTCTTTATATTTTTTCGTCTCTTATTTCCCTTTATCTCTTTTGGTCTATTTGCGCAACTGTGATCATTCACCACCACCCTGCATTCTCCTCTATCGACTTGTGACTCCGTTATTTCTGCTTCACTGAGGTATTTCTCCGCTTCTTAAACCCACCCGGCTGTGTCGTCTTCAATTCTGTCGCTTAGTCAAAGTTCCTTAATGTTTACCTGCATTCATCCATATTCTTCAAATGGCTATATTCCATTTCGGTGTTTATCTTTGTCATCCGGTATAGTTCCTCATTGCTCTCCTTCTTACAGATCTCAGCTTGTACTACTCTGTAGCTTAGTTTCTACCTTAGGACCTCCCTCTCTTTTTTCTCCACCACCTCGCAGAGAGGGCCTTTATTATAGATACTTCTTATGAATTAAACCAGATGTCGTGGAGCTTACTCGGGACTAATACTAAAAATACGGAAATTAGACATTAATTTCTACATTTTGCTATGATCTTAATTGTGGACACGTTTTTTTACTTGAAAAATACCATGTACCAAACATAATTTTTATTTTAATAGCCTAGCTCTTATTCACAGGTAACAGTGTTTTCTTCCTTGATTTATGGGTAATGGAATCTAGGGTACCTACTTAATTATTTTTCGGGAACTATTCCATAAAAAGCGATAAATCATAAGTATACCTTCTAAAAATGTCCCATATTTGTATTGAGAAAATACTTACTAATTATGCTTTGATAATATGAAATGGTATTATAAAACTCTAATTTTCGTACAACTAATCATCCCTTTCTAAAAATAATCAAGAATATACCGTAGGAATATAATTTCGGGCCAGTGCCTTTTTTTCCCACACAAGGTTTGAAACGGGCTCCGGACGGCAGAAATGAGCGCAATATTTCCATTATGGCGATAATGTTTTGCAGAGAAAATTTGTAAATAACATTCAATTTGCATTTTGTGACAGTAAAGCTGGATTGTATGCTTGACAATTAAATATTCTCTCCGCACGGCAGTGCGGCACGTTTGACCTCGTACTTCCAAACAAATCTCTTCAGAGGGGCAAATACGCATGTAACATTCACTTTATGCTCAACGCTCATCCACTCATATTTGACCAATTAAGCATTTTATTTGGTTTCAACAGATGAGAAACATAATGCAAAAAGTTTCCTTACCCTAGACGTCCGGGAAATAAATGAGAATCGGTAATTTTATAGACCATTCTGCGGAATCATCAACGGGAACAAATTTTGCATCTCCTTCACAAAGCCTGCGCATGCGCAGAAAAATTGATAATTAATATAATAGTATATAATAGTTTCATGAAGTGACGCGTAAGCATAGTTACACAACTGCTTTTGTAATTTTCCATACATATGATTAAAGGAATACTTTTAAAGCAGCAGTCCCTTCCCTGGAGTTTACAATTCCGTTTCTGTGGGCATCGGGGCTAGTATAGTGGTTAGAGTAGCTAGAGAGCCTCCCATTTGAGGGCCTTGGTATGTATCCCGGCCGTGGCAGAGTTTTCATTGAAATTTTGGAGCCGATTTGAGTGCTGTGAGAGAGTTGGTTTTGGAGAGCACTTCAAGTTCAGTACTTTGCCCCTCGGATGGGACGTTAATCAGTTGGCACCCCTTTGTGCCTTACGTTAAAGGCAAGCTAATGCCGAGAAAAGTTTCCCTTCCTCCTTCCTCCGTCCCAAGTAAAATCTCTACCTATGCCCAATAACTTTCCTACCCAAAATGTCGCAAATAACTATAGCTGTCGGCCATCTGCTCAGAATAACTAACTAATCCAGTTAGTCTATGAGTCGATCTTTTTATTAAAATCATTCGTCAGGGAATGACATATTATTCTTTCTGAATCCTTGTAAAGGATTTAGGCATTATTATGATCTCACTAAAACCCAGCTAAAAGCATTAAAATTCCAGTTTCAAAGTTATGCAGAGACTCGTTTTTTTTAGATTTCATGCTTGAGATTAGAATCTGAGAGATAATCGATACCATATGTCTGGTGGCAGAACAAAAAAACAATAACTTGAAGTATATATGGTTTTATTTTTACGATAATGATGAGCGGAGAACGAGAACATTGCTCCTTTCAAGGTAGTTTATGACTCGCACGGTGTTTGCAAGCAGTTGGTGGTCTGCGCCAACCAGTCCTCTTTGTGACCAACGACAGCTGCTCACAACGGCCCAGAGATCAACCCATGAGTGGCACGTTCGTCCTTCCTCATATCCCTTTTTATTCCCTTGGGCGAAAATGACGGCTCTCCCTAAAAGTCATCCACTGGCGTAGCACAACCCGAACCCGAATGAGCCGTTGAGCTGGCCGGCATACCTGCTTCCATTCTTAAGAGGCTTCGGTCGGCATTTGGTGCGACAGACAGAAATCAATGTCATTCTCTCAGAGTGGGGGGTTGTGATGCTATTGACAAATGTGCACTCCATGCCGGACGCATAATTTAGTGTCCTGAATCCATGAAGTTGTCTGATTGGTATGCAAATCATTTGGCACTATCTATTTATCAATCGATTCTGTAATTTTCTGAATGTTTCAATGAATAATTTCTCAACGAAGAGAACTTCTGTACTTAAAAAGTAATTTTAAACTAAAACTGGTTTAACCACGAGAATAGTATTGGAGTAAGTGCATATGCCAGCATTTCCTCCAAATTTCATCAAGGCAATGAGACGAGGCTCTGTCTATGTCTGCGTACAATTAATCTCGGTCAGATGACAGTGATATATTTAATACTTTGATGCCTTGGTACCTCTTTCATTTCTAAGAATAAAGTTAACTTATTACAGTGAAAGTAGAAAAAACATTATCATTATATAAAGCTTAAAACAAGGATATCTAAACTTGTTGAGTGGGGGGCCACGTAATGGTGTATGGAAAGGTGTTACGGGGTGCCAGTCAGAAGAGTTTTTATCTGTGAGAAAAAATTGAATGCCAATAATTACTGACCACATAATTTGTATTCGTAAAAATGTTTTTCTGTGTTTAAATCTTGAGAGTTAGTAGTTTGTAACGAACATAAAAAATATTTTTTCGCCATTCGCAGTATATAACCTTCAAAACTCTTTAATACTGTGAATTCTCCAGATTATTATAAAACTCATACTTTCTCCAATAATAATAAGTAAGCATATAAGCTGATAAAGATTTAATATTTTCCTGGCGAATAGTTAAAATAAAATTTTTAAACAAATGAGCTCTTTAGTCCCACTATCCCCCGTCATCGATTTTAGGATTGATTTGAAGAAACTCTCGGCTCAATTCTTGTATCCTGTTATACATCCTGAAGTGTCTTCCTTTTCCATCGCTTCCGTTCCATTTTCTCTCAAGGGCTGTCTTCATCAGACTATTAAGTCTCAACGTATGGCCAGTCGGATTGTGTCATCTTGGCTGCAGAATTTCCAGCAAATTTCTTTTCATGCTATTCGAAGAAGTTCATTACCTACTCGTTATTACAATTTATCTTCATCATCCCCCAATAAAATATGATAATATTTATCTTGCTTTAAATGTGCTCGCTACAACAGTTAAAATAACATTTTTAAACAAATGAACGTTTTATTTTGAAAGTTTTATTTTGAAATCAAATTTTCTCTAGAGCAGTGTCTTGTTTTTTCTAATATTAACTTATGTTTGTAGTAGTACCTTTTCCCTCCCCCTTCTAGTATTGTATTACCTTAGGCTCTATCAGTTGAAATTCATTAATTCTTTCTCGATTGTGTCTTGGGTATGTGGACATAGGGTTTGATGATTGCGTCTGTGTTTTGATTGTTCCCCCTAGCAGTAAAATGTCGATTGAACTAGTTATCGAGATTATTTTTTCTTTTGGATGACGGTATTATATCGTGTGAAGAAGAACCAAATTCAGTCCTCCCCCCCCCCCCCCCCCCCCTCAACATGCCTGTGGTTCCGCTTGTGAAAAGATAACGATATATTTTCGCTCTGATGCAATTCACAACACTTAATCGTTTGTCTAAACTTTGGTGCGCAATCATTTAAGAACTTTCATTATAGCTAGTTAATAACATATGCAATTCAAAAAGCTAATTTCGCAAGTAATTTCAGTTTTTTCTTGAATCTATATATTTGCTTAAAATAATCGCTATCTCCACACAAGTCGAAAATATCACGAATGGAAAGTGTGAGTAATATATACCTACTTAAGAATCTTTCACGGCGTCGACGTGGAAAATGTAGTTAAATAATTATTTTGCAGCTTTTAATAGCTGCTTCTATGCGTTTGCTGTTTTTCGGTCTCCAAATAAAACGTATTTTTTCTGGGATCTGTCGATAATTATCCAACTATAGGAGCCTTGTTGGAAACTTTTTCTTTTTCAACGCGTATTGGAATTTGGAAGGCCGCTTGATGCATTGGGGGTAATTGTTAAATATTAAATTCTGCTGCTGGTGCTATTTCAGGTCAATAAATGGAAAATTCCGGTTTGCTCGTTTTATCAAGACGCACTAGAGGTAGTGCCAGGAGATGTATTTTTAAATCGTAATGCCGTTGCTACTTCGGATCGAGTGTAAAATTGTCAGTCGGAAGAATCGATAATGAGAGTCATGAGCCATGTGCGTACAATATGTTGGCGCTGCGGTGAACTCGTGAAGGACCTTTTGTCCCCCTCCCTGTGGTTTTGCGGTGCGGTGAACTCATGAAGGACCTTTTGTCCCCCTTCCTGTGGTTTTTGTCCTCCTTAACGCCGCCATCAGTGTGAATAGAACTGAATCAATGCGAGAAAGACTCGATCCGGCTAGGTAAAGTTAAGTTTTTGTTTAATCCGATGAATATTTTATTTTAATTGATAAAATTTTATATTGAGAGTCGGATTTGTTTTCTTGGCTAGAGACTTGTCCTTTCTTTTACAATTTCTTATCTCTTCCCTGATGCCATTGCTTTTAAGCCGCTCCATTTCCATTAAAAGTAGTACATACACCGTGGAATGTTAAACGGTGGGCCTCTTGGCAGTGTTTCGTTTACAGTAGGGTAATATCAACGCCGGGTTTCTCTCCACTCTTCGCTCCATGAAACGAACGACTATTTACGATTACCTATATCTTAAGTCTCATTTAATGCTCATGGAGCTAACTCATTTAATTTTTGATTGCTAATTTAATGGTTAAAACATGCAGTTTCAGACCTTGCGCTAATTTTGTTGATAGCATGTTCAAACTCATTTCAGATTAGAATCATAAAGTCCTTAGGAACTTAACTTAAACCTACTGGTAACACACACATCTACTGACAAAAATTACTCATGATCCTAGCCCTAAATTAACTACCTACATTTCGCCTCTGATAATATTCATTAAGAGCCAATTTCGGGCTTGAGAGATACTAATCTGATATTGAATTGTAAAGAAATCACGCACTGCATTCACCTTTGAACATCGCTCTACGCCGATAATCTTCCGAATCAAGCCTCAAAACAGTTTCTGCATACCTACTTTGAGAAATTCCACTCTTTCTCGTGCTCTATTCTCCGAGTAATCCTGAACAAAAATAGGACAATTGGTTCGCAGTAGTAAAGCTGATTCCAGGAATACACCTTGCTGGTTTTGATGAAATTCGACGGTTAACATGACGTAACACTGTCAATTTCTCCAAAGTCCTTCACCACTGGCTGAGTCACCCAACACACTTAATGCGTGGAGTTTCAAACATGTTTTGCCCCCTTTCTCGTTTGGTATTATTAAATTATCGATACCGTCTTTTCATTTTAAGAAACAAATTCTTATTCACCATTTAGATTAATATAAAAGAGACATGAAATCTTGTTTGTGTTACTGACAGACACCACCAATATAGAGCAGTCTGAAAACGATGATAAAATTGCTATTTTTGGAAATTATTAATATACTTTTTTAGCTGTCAAGCTTGCCTTTTTTTAGCTGTCAAGCTTGTCTATGAACATTTGGAATCTCTGCTTTAAGCCGGCCATCAATGGATGAAAAGCATAGTATCATGAAAGCGGTAAGAAATTCGAGAAGAGGTCAGATTCGTTTGCATTCGAGGGATACCTATTAAATTATCAGTGCACCATGTCAGACAGTTAGTGCATGACGTCACTGGCTCGGCAGCAGTCCGCTCCCCTCACGTACAACGTCACGAATAGTGAATCGCGAATCGGCCTGATCAATTGCACCTGAATATCCCTGGTCACTGACTTGATTCATTTATCGCGACTATTAAACAGTCAGTGAATCGCATCACCGCTTCGGTAGGAGGCAGTACTCCTCCGTCTGACAAAGACGTCACGAATGATAAGCAGTGAATCCAGCTGATCAATAACGGTGGAATATCTCTGGTCACCGGTGTGATTCAATTATCGGACGGAGTCGAAATGTTTCCGTAGAGATTTTCCTCGTCGGAGCTCGTAATTTGAAAATTCGACGCGTGAAAGAGAGGGAGTTTGATTTCAGACGCTCCCTCCTCTCGAGATAATTAAGGAATTGGGGTCCTATGGCGAGGGTAGTAGGGGAGAATACCTTCCGGGTTCCTTTGCTCCTTCTCGTCTTTTTTTATGCGTTATCATCAATCCAATTATCATCTTTGATCAAGACTTCGAGGAAGAGGCCGAAATTTTTAAAATAATTCATATCTTATTTTTTCCAGTTAATTTCAAAAGAAAAGAGGGGCTCTATAGCTAGGACGACCGGAAAACGTAATTTGGTGAGGAATAATAATCTATTTCTCCCTTCTCTTCCTCCCTGTAATTATGGGCAATTCATAATAAAATGGCAGGTGCTAAAAATGATATTTTCGATTTAAAATATTTTAACGATATCTTTTGTTAGGTGCAAATCCGCTTGGTGCCATTGATTAGTGCTGTACATCGGACACCATGGCTCTACGGCGACTTCTTCAAACAGCCAACCAAGCATTGTGCAAATATCAGACGTAATACACCGTTTAATCACATCAATAATTAGCAGTTAATTGCAAACCAATTGATCAGGGATGAGAAACATTAGATAGGCAACAATGGTTTAAAGATTTTACGGCGAAACTTTTACTTCCCCACTAGTTCTTCCCTTTAGCAGTATCATATACTTACCACTTTTGGTATTGGCATTCTTCAGTACAATGACGTAGTGAAGTGGAAGATCTCACTAGGAAAATGAGTTGAAAAATTAAGTCTTTGAATTGGAATTACTTCATCACATTGCACTGATACGCCAATCTGACCCCTCTACGGAGTTAGAGGAAATGATTCTCAACCCAAAGTTGCAAACGAGATGGAAAAGAATTGGAAATTGGTTATCGGACGAAACGAATTCAAGGAATTTGTAATTAACCGGATCCAAGACATTAAAGGAAGCGGAAATTTGGCGACAGGTTCCAAGACGAAGAGCGGAGGTGATATCGAGAATTTCTTAAAAAAGTTAGGTTGAATCAATGAATAAATATCGAGCTTCAAGTTTAAAATTATCTTTTTTTTAGAATTTCATTATTTTATAAATCAAGGTCTCACCTGAGAAAGAAAAAAATTGTTTCTGATATCAGCTTCCTCACCATTTTTCAGCGGCTCAGAGCGTGAATTTTAATTCCACCAAAAAGATTAAACGGTGATGATAAAGACACCTATGCTCGAGGCGGGATTCGAAAGTGTGATAATAGGTTTGCCTGGCAGGTTACGTTACTGTGACTGGTGAAGTTTTTGGGCTAAGAACTTGGTGAAGCGTGTGAAGTTTAATTTTAAACATTAAAATGCTCTTCCGCCACGTAGCGTCAGATACGGTTGAATTTATTTCCGTCAACTATTTGCCCTGGCAGCTTTTCTTCTTCCGGTAAACTTCAACAGGACGGAGAAGACGCCATCTAAACCATAGGCTGGAGAACGGCTAGATCGAGTATTTGAGTTATACTCGCCCGTCTACACTTCTTACTGGTCGATGGCAGTGGTGTCATTTTACAAATAACGATCAAATATAGTGGATGATCTGTCTTAATTTTGCATTTCATATTCTTTCAAGATAATTTTTACTTCTTTACAGCATACTTTTGTTGTTCAGTATCTTTTTCGGGATCTTTCACTCCATTTCGCTACTTGTAAGCCCTCGGAAAGTATCCATTGCGCGAAAAGAGAGCAAAATAATGTCTAAAACGCCAGTAGTGGTTGGTGTTTCAGTTTTTATTCTCTATATTAACTCTTCGGTAATGATTGCATCAGAAAGTAATCATTAAAAATAATGATTGATTCATAATACATATTTCGCTAACACCAGAAACCCCCTCGGAAAACGTCGGAATTCAAGTTTTTCAAATTAAAAGTTCCAATCCCATCTCAACTCAGAATCTAAAAATTTAGCACATTTCATGGGGCGATTATTACATTCCTCACGGGAGGAAGATCATATTAAGCCCCCCACCATTGAAATATTTGACGTGGAAAACTGGGAGAGAAAGGTTACGAAATTAAAGCCTCTCACCATGTCCCCGGACGCTTGGTTATTTAAAAAAATGTATTCTTGCGTGATAGTTGCTGCTGGACGTCGGTATCACCGTGACTCTTTATGGTCACGTTCGTATTTTTCCTTAGGTGCACGCCCATCCTTAATTTCTGTGACTACCTTCTTTTCTCCTGGCACCTCTTTTCCTCAATTTTCACGCGAGGAAATCATATCTAGACCTCTCGAGAATTATATCCTTATAGCATTCAAACGGGTGAAGGCTGCGGAAGGAAAGTGTGATATCTTGACTTAGTATCTTTTTTTCTGTTCTCAGTCACATATTATTAGTCTTACAACGACCATCTTTATGGTTAGAATGACCTCTGCTGGTCTGTAAATATCCAGTTTATGCTATTCCTCCTTTATTAAGTGGTTAACGTATTCACATCGTTGATTGAACGTTTAGGGATATGGATTAAAGAACCTGGTACCCAATATCTCTTTTCTGTTATATTGAGAGTGGCTTCTGTTGCGTTAGTTCCGAGGAGTTTAGAATGTACCCACTGGAGGAGGCATTGCAGCTGATGTAAGGATCCAGCGTCCATCATGGTAAGAACGGATATACGAGCTTGATACTTGCGATACTGGTACGGATGAAGTAGTTTTTGACCGCTGTATAACTTAAAGTTGCAAGATAAATATTGAAATGAAGTTTTAAAGTTCGTCATAGAAACATAAAAATGTTCAAAAAAACACAAATAAGCGCTAAATATGCAGTTTGGATAGGTTGAATTCGAACCTTTTTAGTAATATAATTAACTCTAATAAATTGTAATAAAATGCATGAGCGTATGCAATTTACCTCTCTGAAACAGCCCAAGGAGATTAACTGACGCCACTGCAATGTACTTTGGCTACGATTTCATTGCTATTGATTTTTATTGCTCATTCCGACTCCATATGAGGCCGTGTGAAATGCAATATTTTTTACGGAAGAGGCTAATTGTAATCGAAGAGGTAATCGTTCCCAAGCACCACCATTCTGGCTTCATTATTACCCATTGGCTACCATACCAATGGTAGCCAATGGGTAATACACAGTCCAGTACATTCTAACCTTCTTCGTTAGTTCCATCAGTCTCCGTGTTCTGCTACTGGAGATCCAAAGTCTGTCCTTTTATAGCAGGCGTCCGCTATTTGGAGGTGTCAGGAAATGTACGTTTGACTGTTATTGGTTGCTACTAGGCAAGTACTTTTGTTAACCGACATTGCTTTTTCATAGTTTCCATATTTAAGAAGCTCGGATTTCCGAAAGTTTTATATCCTGATTCTCCAGCCATCCGTTTAGCCCGCAACCCCAAATGGGGATTATTGCTGTGGTGGACAAAGCCGAGGCTTGAATTCCGACAGCTTCAGTCATATGTGACATTTAAGACAGGGGGGATCGGGTTGGTATGGTTGCTAGAGTACTATCTTTGCATCCCGGGGACCCCAGTTTGAAACCCAACTGAGGCATTTTTTAATTTTTATACCGATCCCCTCTTGATTGCCCTGGGGAGTGCTCTTTAAGTGCAGTACTCCAGCCGTCCCGTAGATCACTTGGTGCCTTTGCTTAATTAATAGTAGGCTAATGCCGATACCGAGTTTCTCTCCTCTCTTCAGCAATCACTTAGTAGGTTTCGCAGGTTTTTCACACACACCCCACTTCCTATGCGAATGTTTTCCTGCTGAGGGTTTTTTTCGTTAAGGATAATAGCCTTTTGGGATCGTGGTAGCCTAGTGGGTAGAGCGCTGAGCTACCGGCCGGAGGGACCCGGGTTATAATCCCGGGCTAAAGCCTTTCTGGACACCCTCACCTAAAAACCTTGCCATTCGATTTTCTGTGTGTCAGAACTTTGTGGGAAATCGCAGGTGGCCCAGGGCCCCCCTAATCTTGAATGTGTGAATTTCACACGCCAATGGATTATTACAGGGTGGGCTCTACCCTCCCCTATCAAGAACCAACCTTCAGGCAGAACACAAGTTTAGTTTTTAGTAATGAGCCTTTTATCCTTGCGTTTTTCTCATACCTGTACGTGTCTTTTCATACACATTTCATTGTAGTGTAACATACTCTTTATTTCCCATTACCGTATACGATTGTGGTTAGTTAGTTAGTCTTATATTTATTGCTTTTCAAATTTTAAAACATTGAAATGCTTTTCTTTCGTCATTTGTATGTCAACCGTGTATTTATTTTTGTCCTTATTCTGCTTTTCAAAATTAATTCTGCTTTTCAAAATTAATTCTGCTTTCAATTTTATTTTAATTCTGCTTTTAATTATTATTGGCGAGAGGTTAGGTGGAAGAAGGGACTATTTTGTCTCAATCTCACCCAAAATAAAGAGGGTTTATTATTATTACATCCGTGAAAATACGTAGATGTATGCAAATACTCATCTATCCTAAATAATGCACATGACTTTAGGTGTCGGACTTGACTTGACTCGAGTTTTATTTTACCTGGGAGGAATAGGACGTTACCGTCCTCTCCACCCCCCGCCCAGGGCATAATAGATACATAGGTACGTGTCGTATTACATTATTAGGTTAAGCACAAAGTAAAAATTTAGAGTTATCACATATAGTAAAATCTAAAAAAGAAAAATTATACAACATTTTTCCTTATATGAATCAAAGATATTACAGGCTGGATTCATTGAGTTGCTCATGTTAATAAAAAGAGTATTATTAAAAAAAGGGACATTTGTGAAAAGCGTATCTACCCTTAAGTACAAAATTGATTTTATTAAAATATTACAAGAATATAGCCCAATAAAGTGAGTACAGAAATAACAGAAATTCTTATTAAACCTGAATGAAAATAAAACAGCGTATCAAGGATGACAACCAGTGGAGAAAAAACGATGTGATTAAAAACCTAAATAAAACCTGAATTAATCAAAAATAAATAAAATATAACTTAGAAATGAAAAAAATAACATTAATAAAATAAAAAGGACGTCTCCCTGGAATGATTACTCGTATTTGCATAAAAATTGTCAGTTCTGTCTTGCTTAGAATTGACGGGATACCCTCTACGCTCAAAATGAAATTGCAATAAGCACTGCGATCTGTCTGGTATTGACCCATGGAGTGTTGAATTGTGATGCATCAGACCGAGAAGTCGGGTAGAATGACAAGGATGCTGGCTTTTGCCGTGGTTGAGTGAACTAGGGGTCCCTAACGGCAACCCGCTTTGCCCTTCGTCGCTTGGGAGAGAGTAGAGCGAGGCTAAGTGCCTTCGGATGGAGAAAGGGACGAATGAACTCAAATAGACCAAATTCAAGCCCAAATGGGCCGTGTTCCACTCAGCGCACCAATCGTATTAATTCGCTCTCTGCTTGCTTCATCGGTCTCCCCGTTTCGCTTGATCGCACCGAAGAAGCCGTTGATGCGACACGTGATACAGAACGATTTTGGTGCGGACGGAAACTCCAAATAGCAACTGCGAAGGTTAAGCAATGGTTAAGGGCTCTGAATACAAAAAAGGGGGAAAAGAAAGTAGCATTAAGAGAGTACTAGCCATGAGCATTTACCTGCTGATTTCGACAAGACTTTGTGGTGTAGACCAATCGTAGTGAGTGTAAAAAACTTCATGTATTCCAATGAATTTATTTGAAAGATCACCATGCGTTTCAACGCGTAAAAAACTTCTTTCAAATACTTATAAAAACCTCTCTATTTGAAACGCATATTAATAGAATGCCTATAGCAAACGCATATTTTAAAGTCAGAGTAAGGTAGTAATAATTTGTCGTAGTCATTATGCGAAAAGATTATTTTTATGTAATGGAGAATTTGTCAATTATAATTATTGGCGTTTATTTTCACCATTACCGCGAAACTTAAAAACAAATCGCCTCATAAAATTGTTGTGTCAACTGCACCTACTTTTAGGTGGAACCTTTGGAACTCTTAGATTCATATTTTCATGCTGGCTGCAACATGTATCGAGGGGATTCATTGCGTGAAACGAAACCAAAACCATTGGAGCACAAAGTGAATACATCCTAGATGGCAATGACCCCGGAACAACTGGTCTAACTAAAGTGAAGGTACGTATTTGAACCGAAGTCACCAGTGGAAATGCTTGAGATGGAACACCTGCATTAAATTTGAATAACTTCATGGTAATGCTCTAACGTTTAGGTTCAGCTAAAGCAAAAGGGTTTCCATCATTGAACGTGAGTTGCCTGAGAGGCGTCGTCAATGTCCGGTCCATGTCGCCTCGCGTGGCGCTCCTTAAGGCTGGTGGATCTAAGGATGGTGTTGTGGTTAGAGTACTGGCCTTTCACCCCGAGGGCCCGGACTCAAATCCCGGCAGTGGCAGATATGCTTATTGTCAAACTGACCCAATCTTGAATGCTTGCAGTACTTGCAATACTTGAATGCTTGCTGGAGAACATTCGAGTACACTACCCCGTCTGTCGGATGGGAGGTTAAGCCGTTGTCCCCTTGGCACCTTTCGTTAAGACCTGGCTGATTCCTACACCAATTTTCTCTCCACCTTTCCTCCCTATCCTTGTACCTTTCCTCCCAGTCTGAAGCCCCTGTAAATGCTGGTGCAGAAATGAAAAACCACAGATGAGAGTGGGTCCCAGACACGGGGGCCTGGTTGTCAAGCCCCCCCTCGGCAAGGAACCAGGGAAGAAGACGGGGGATGGGGGGTACGGGGGTGGGGCGGGGTAGCAAAGGGGGGCCGGCATTCCTCTTCCTTTAAAGGGGTGTCAGCCCACGCGAAGAATAAAATTCAATTTTCGACGCTTCCGAGCGGGGAGAAGGTTGTAATAGGATTTCTTATTTCCTGCGATGGGAAGGTTCGATGGCATTATTTCCCTGTCTTTCGGTAGCCTGCAAACGGATGGGTGGGGCCGTGATGTAATCGCGAACAAGTGGGGTTGGGGCACTCAAATGACTGGCGAGCGACACTGGAGCTGTAATTGTTTTGCCACCGAAGGGGCGGCACTAATGAAAGGGGCGAACATTTCTGTCCCCGCCCTCAGATGTTGTGAGTTAACGACGAGACATTTGAGCTCCTCCGAACCGTAAACCACGCCTGCCCTTGGGAGAGGGCGGGCGTGTTTTTTTCTCCACGGGAGCACTCTTGACGGTGTTTGTGTTGACGCAGGTCGTGCCGTTTCTACGGAGACCCAAGGAGAAAGGAGGAAGGTCATAAGATCACCGCATGCCCCAATTGACAAACACATAGCACTCTCTCAAACAATTACAAATGTGTACACAAATACAACCATCCACCAACAAAAAACCTTTTTGTGCCAACAGTTGCCGTAAGGACACAGACCATGTCGAGATTAACCATTGTTGCTCTACCTGATGTATATACCTATATTGATTGTAGAAACACCGTAAGCCGTTAAATTATGGTTCTACATCACTCAATTTGGTACTGTTACTCCTTGATCCTAAATTAGTCGTTTCTGCTTCGAGCACATCAATGACCAAGGTTAGCTGATAAAAATTAACATTCATTCAGAAGGAACAGCTCCAGCAAATATCAAATGGAACCTTTGGTTCGCCATTTTACGACTTGCGCTATTAATATTTCAATACTCACTCATTTTTTCACTGCAGAAAGTTTTCGAAAAGGTGCCTAATTGCAGAGCACTCTTACATCAATCGTCGTAAGGAATTGTCAAAATCTAAATGGTCTTGAATAGAATGTTCTTGAATAATTGTGCACCAGGTGATCGTTTTGTGTAATGTTAGAACTGAAGAGAGAAAAGTCCGAGAGTGTCCGTCGTGGGAACCTGATTAGCCCCATTTTATTTTCCATATGAGTGATATGAGTGTCGTAAACAGTAAGCTTCGTCTTTTTTCTACGATACTTAAATATATTAATAAATTCCCAATGGTAATGGTAAAAAAGTGTAAACAAAGGTTGAGGCAGTTTTTTAAGAGATATACCGGTGCCCACTTGGTTGCTGTGTGGAGAATACTTCGAGTTCAGTACTCTGTCTGTCGGATGAGACGTTAAACCAAGTGCCCCTTGGCGCCTTTCGTGAAGAGTGGGCTGGAGCCAAATGTTGGGTTTCTCATCACCCTTTTATAAATTATTTTCCACCCCTAACCAAATGTCCATTTTAAAGTGGCGCAAATGACCTAGTCTGTTGGTAGTCTCCCCCGAATGACTATTACTACCGATTATGATATTATGAATCTATGCCAGTGCAAGTGAGGACTAGAACTAGTCCTATAAAGGAATAATTTAGTATTAAGTGAAGAGTAAATATTAATTTATGGAAGTAAATATTAATTCAGAAAGTATTATTCCGCAGCAATGAGCATTGGCATCGATTACGAGAAACAATTTGAGAGATAGTGACGAGAATAGATGCAGCCTCTAAAAAGCGTTATAAAGAGAGAGTATTGTGAAAATATGGAAGAATTTCAGAGTTAGTTCGGCCACAATCGAATTTAGTAGCATGCTAGATGAAATTTAATATAGCACCATTTTCGTCCGACGGAGACTCTTAAGACGTTTTTTCGAGGGAGAGAACTAATTACAGGGTCCACCACATCTTCATTAGTGGAGCCGTTCGAGAGGACCCTTGAAGAGTCTGAGCGGAGCATTGTATGGCGCCAAAATGTGGTCTAAAAGAAGAAAATAAACTGCTGGCTTTTCATAAATGGGTGCGGAAAAGGATGGAAAAAGTGAGGTCGGTTAAAAGGGAGTAAGTACTGCAGTAGTGGGGAGTCAGGGAAGAAGTTAAAAAAAAGAAATTAGGCGTGGGTCAGTGCGAGTTGATTGAGCAGGTAACGAGGTACGAGGGTGGCGTTTGATGGACGTGAAAGAAGAAGCAATATGTGCGAGCGCAAAAAATGGAGAAGAACAGACGGTTTGCTTGAGGTAGTAAGTGTGTGGAGCTAAAGAAGGATATCATACGAAAGATTGGTATATTCCACTGGATATAATATATTTCACGTCCAACACTAGACATCTTAATTTATAGAGCATAATAATAGAGACAATCACATTCATTTAAGTAAAATTTATTAATTCATGTGTAATAAAAATGCTCTACCAAGAAGGATTCCGAAATTATATAAATGGTAGACTGATTTAGGCATCATCATCAGAGGTTACCTGATCACCAGAAGTCTGAGATGGCTTTAGTTTCCCCTGTTGGTCTTGCTGAACTCGGGAAATGTTAACATGAAATGAAGAACGAGACTAGCACGCCTAAGTATTAATAGTGACTGTCAAGTAATTACCACTATACCTGCATTTTTAGGGATTGAAAAATAGTATAAATATAGGTTATACACCTGTCAGAGGGAATGCATTGTCCGAGAGTCACTCAATTGCTCAAAAGGAATATTTTCAATTACATTAGGCGTAACTTAGTGGAAACGCTTCGTTATAAAATAACTAGAGGTGACTTTGTTTTTTCGCATATAATTTAATTTCCTCGACTTAGGTATCATTGTCGAACAACGTAATCGGGTGAAAAATAAAAGTATTTAATCTTTTTTTATTGACATGTTTTAAAAGACGGTCATTGCATATAGATTGACTTCCTGTATTTTGTAGCTGATGCTATTTTTCGACAGCAAAACCTAGGTCGAGGATAATAAATTTAAAATAGAACAACCAAGTCACCACTTGCCATTTTGTAATTGGTAGGATACATAAGATTATGGTCGATTTGTGGTTGGTCCCTATATCCTATTGTCCTGCATATACAGTTTTACCTAACTTTCTAACCATTCCACGCTTAACATATTAAATCCCTCTTTAAATCTCCATGTCGTGCCTGCCTTCCAGAGCACCTCATCTTTTCCTCCCTCAACCGTGTTCATCTACCTCGTAAAGCCCTCTTCTACGATCTGTTACCTCCCAAAATGTCCTCCATCCGCTCTTCTTCCCTTCCTCTAATTTCTACGACCAACCTCCTTCTCTGTTGATTAATTTCGTTGAATTAAAAGAGGCAATGGTTGGGTCTGAATGGATTGTTCGAGGTACTTTAATTCTCATTCATGAGAAGATAAAGTAATTATCCAAATGGGACATCGACCCGTAATACCCCGCTTAGAGTAGGAGGAGGATTGAGGGTAATTTATGTGAACAAACGTCTTAGTAAATGAAGACAAGTTTCAGTGCGGAAATGGCCTGAACACGCGCGGATTAATTTCAGTAATTAGAGCATGAATGGAATGGAAATCAAGAATATTGAGAATTTATGCTCCAGTTCCTTTAACTATGAGAAGGGCTTAAAATTGAATGAACGACATTATTGATACGTTTCGAATATTGGCATAGACTGGAGTTTATAGCAACTAATTTAGAGACTGTGATTGGTATGCGTACCTACCTCAAATGTGGTAAATGGATGAATATCCCATGTGCCACTGAATATCTGTCACTTGCAGCACATGGTTTCTAACCTCTGCATCAAAACATTGAGTACGGATCGGTCCTTTTTAAAAGCACAAGACTCCCTTCTTTCAGCCATTTTAATTCAGAAATGGCAACAATTTCTTCGTTTTTATAAACAACCAGGACAAAATTAATCGTATTACCTTTGGACAATCTTTTCCATTCTTTGCTCCACGTGGTTGATCACTAAGAAAATACATATCGTAATCCTAAACTTGAACTTGAATGTATGGTCCGCCTTCTGAATATTTTCAATATGACCGTGTGTACTCGTATATTGCTTTAGACTCGATTACTCTCATCCGAAATCTTAAAAAGTCAAAATCAATACTGATGTTATAATTAGGTTTCAAGTTACTCTAACTGCTGAAGACAGGTCGCGAGGTGGTGTCCGACGGGGAGAACAGAGCAACTGTACGCCAAACGCCAAATTTTGTTTTTCATGAGAGGGAAACTTCGAAGAGATGACTATAACCCGTCAACCAGTGGCTTAGCACACTAAGCTTAGTTTACATGGAACAAAAATCTGCAATCAAAGAATTCCGGACGAATGAGTAACCCTTGCACCCCTACTTAAATGCTAACCCCAAAAAATAAGCATTTTAAGTTCAAAAACCGTACCCTATTTTGAAATATGTGCTAAATCATGACCAAAGAAGCTTCCTCTGTATTTTTTATTTTTGTGGATAGCGGGAAATATAAGCTAAAGGAGACAGTATTTTTCGTCACGTTTTTACTTGTTCAGGTGAATCTCTACGCCTTCGTAATAGAAAAAAAAGTCGTAAAACGTAAATAATGTCGCAACTACCTAACGTAATTGGACGAATGTGTCTCTAAAATACTCTCCCGCAGCACTTGAAAGGGTGGAAGGTTTTATTTAGTATTTGAAGAGAAAGAAAATGATTGTCGTTCCCTACACTTTAAAAAACGTTGCCTCGAAAGTCATAAAACGCGTTATCCGCGCTGGAACTCTGGGTATTTGCATGGCATTAAGCTTTACTCGATTGAATAAATGAATGCTTTCCCCTTCTCGCTGGTAAATCTTTCCTCCGCCACTTCATTTCGCCTTCTTTCCGCGACCTCTACCATTTCCTTGCGCGTAACCAACATAAGAAGGCCTCGATGAAAATTCGGATTCTATTCGGGGCTGAGAATAGCTAATGCGCTTACTTTTCTGCCGCTCGTCGTACCACAGGTGGGTAGCATGGTGGTGGGGAGAGTTATCAGAGAAGTACTCAGAAGTCTTCAAACTCTGGGCGCGAAATTGGATTGGCATTTTGATCAAACCTGCGCCCACGAGTCCGCCGCTATACATGATGTATTATGTTTCCGACCCGTTCGATGAAGCGCTCCCTGATTGAAGTTCGACGGATGGAAAAGGAGGGAAATAGGTACGTATCGCACAATCGGCACTAAACTTCTCTCGCTTCACTCGGAAATGAAAAACCGGCATGAGAGGCAGTCACGGGCGCGTCATGTAATGGGGAAAGGAAGGAAAGAGTGGGAAGCTGTAACTCGCTGACTGTCATGAATCCTACGCGATACATCGCTGAAGGGATGATGGAACGAGACCGGCAAAAATGAAGTCAATTTTTTCGAATCGCCTCCGGAACGGAAAGGATATGAAGAAGTGGCCGGTTCCATCCGAGGAACGACAAAGTGGAAAGAAATTGGATGTACGCATCGGTAGAATGAGGATTAAAAATGCCGCGCGTAATTTGTAAGCCATCTGTAAGGAATATTAACAGAAAGTCAACAAAAAACACCTATTTTTCAGATTATGCATCACCCTTACCTCCCACTGGTAGAATTTTTCCAAGACCTATTCCCTGAAATCTTTAATGCGTCTGGAAAACAAGATGCGTGGAAAGATAGAGAAATGTGGATGAATGATCTATATTAAGGTGTAAAAAACAACCTCGTACATGGAAAGGCGAGAGCTGTATGTAGGATATTAAGGAAGCACTTCAAATAATAGAGCGCATAATGTACTGCCATAAGGGACCAGAATGGAGAGCCTTTAACTGCGCAAATAATCTGAATTTAGCTCCGCACTGGGGTAAAAAAAAGTTTTTAAGGACAGCATAGTATGAGGGAAGTAGGCTGTGGTAGTCAGGTTAGCTAGTGCAAAAAACACTAGTTAGTACAAAAGCCAATATTCCTGTCACTAGTGCAAAGGCCAATATTTCTGTCAGATTAGGAGGAAGTGTGACCTGGAAAGATCTGGTCCTTACATTCTAAGTCATCTTTGTTTCCTTCTTTCTTGCCAGGTGTCCTTCTTTTCCACAAGCCCTGAGCTGAGCAACAAGCAGAGATTTGAATACTTTTCAAGAACTATTCCATCGGACCACTACCAGGTGAAGGCCATGGTTGAGATTGTGCGCCGAATGAACTGGTCGTATGTATCCATACTGTACGAGGAATCAAACTATGGCATTAAGGTAAGCAACCATGAAGGCATGCAATAATATATGCATATTAGGGTAGCAAGAGTAATGACTACCAAACATCATGGCAATTAGGTTTTAAACCCAGTTGAACTTTCATTTAAATGCCTCTTTGGATGCCTTGTAGAAAGCATTCCAAGTTCAAACATATGCCCATCACATGAGATATAAAAATGTGGACCCCATCGTTCCTTTTCCATTCATCCCCACCCATGCTCCTTTCATCCTGATCTGAAGTGCTATTAAGCATGAGTCAGACTTGAAACCACTCATCAGATGCATCCACCAAGGCAGTTCTCTTGATGCTCTTAATACCAGCCAAGCTGAATATTGATAAGTATGGTGTCCACACCATTTTCTTTGAAAACTCTCGAGTGACTCTGTATGTAAGACTTTGTAAACATGGTAAAAAATATCACCATCAATGTATTATTCACAATGGTGACAGCCTTTATTTATTGCAACAAAAATGTAATTATGATTTGAAAATGTAACCCAATGTTGACGTTATAAATTCATCTGGATAACTTGCCCTCAAAAAGTCCATCACCTGCTCTCACCTTTGAATGATGGCAAAGGCATTATCGTTATGTGCCCATTTACTAATATACTCCTTGGTAGTTTAAGCATGCATGAAGTGATCTGTAGCAGTATGTTGGCTTCCTTATTAAGGACAACTGGGGGATCACACTCTTTTAAAATAGCATAACACTGTTTAATGCATTGGGTTTAAGGTATGGAAGTGGTTTGATGCACTCATGCACATAAAATTTCACCAAAGCACACTGATTATTAGTAAATGTAAGAGGACATGGGTTCAGAAAGCAGAGTTTTAAAAGCTGGGAAGGCTGAAGAGGTGATTGGTCTGTTTGAATTGATGGTCTTGGTACCTGTTTTTAGGCCTTTGAAGAGCTGGAAGACCTGCTGACCCACCATGGAATCTGCATAGCAATCAAAGAGAAATTGGTGAAGGACTCAGGTGTTGCTGAGGAGGCAGCCTATGATTCCATTGTCCTAAAGCTACTCACCAAGCCACGTGCCAAAGGTAATTCAGTCCCATATCTAATAGATTTGTGTCACTTAAATAAGTTAGAATTTCTGAGGAATCATTTCTGTTTACTTCTGTGGTAAACAAGATTTCCTTGGGGAGGGGCAGAATTTGAATATTATACCTCGAGTATATGTTTCCATAAACATTTCTAACAGAGCATCCTTAGCAAATATTGTGTTTTTCTTTGAGAGTTGATTTTATGTTAGAAGAGCATTTGTCATACTATTTCAAAAGAAAAAATGATTTTATTTAATTTAGTGTTATTAAGGTATGTGTGAATATTAACCCTCTTAGTGCTAACATTTCTCCTGGGGTACTAGCAAGAAATACGGGGGTTAATTTAATAAATTGTAGCACCTTAGGAAAAAAACATTATGAAGCTATTGTTATAAATGTCCAAACGAGGTTTTTTTACATTACTTAAGTTGAGCTAACTAATAATGGCAAAAAATTTTTTACAGTGACTGAATAATAAATGTTATTATTTTAGTGTCATGAAGTTGAACAATATATTGATATTGGGCCTATATATCACCCGAGATGCAAAAGCCAATATATCGGCACACTGCACTAAGAGGGTTAATCTAGTATCTAAGCTAATTGTTTTATAATATTCACATAATTCTGCTCTTCTTTTACTAGGGATGGGTTCTATTACAAAGTCAAGTTCATTGCAATGCTATACTCAATGTGATATCTTTTAAGCTGACTGCCACTTTATGAGTGCCATGGACCGTAACAGCATATAAAAATCTTCCACTAAGTAGAGAATCTGAAGGGAATAATTCTGAAAAATGTAGTGTACTAATAAATTCAGCTGGCTTGGGTAGCCAGATTGGTAACACATTGGTCTGGCAACCCTAAGGTCACAGACTCTAATCCCTTTTAAGGCATAGATGTTGTGTTTGTTGTGCAATTTAGATCTTAGGATAGATGGTATGATATTATCACCTCAGCCATTGGAGAACCTTAAATCCAAGACTATTACATACTACAAAAAAAGTACTGGCAGAAAAGGGATCTCGTTGGTGTAGTGGTCAAGAGTACTGGCCTCTCACCCAGAGGGTTTGAATCCTGGTAGTTGAAGATATTTTTCATAGGTAAAATGACCCCTACTTGAGTGCTTTTTTGAGAGCATTTGAGTTCAGTACTCTGTCTGTCAGATGAGACGTTAAGCTATGACCCTCTTGCCACCTTTTGTTTAAAGCTGGCTGATGCTGAGGCTAGGTATGTCTTCACCCTTACTCATTACCATTCCATTCCTGTCCTTGTACTTTTCCTCTCAGTATGAAGTACCTTTAAGTGCACTTACAGGCTTGTAAACCACAGATAAACTGGCAGAAACGATGGAAATGATAGGTATATTCAATGAAACACAAAAGCTACTAATCTGAGTGTTTGCTCATCTCCTTTGCGCAATAGGGGCCATCATCTTTGGCTCTGACCAGGAGGTGGCAGGGGTGATGAGGGCAGTGAGGAGGTGCAATGCCACTGGCAGCTTCTGGTGGATAGGCTCCGATGGATGGAGTGCCCGAACTCTGGTCTCAGACAACAATGAGCCCGAGGTGAGTGTTGCTTTCCACCATGGCTCCATATTTTTAACAACCCATTCAAATCATGTCCCATTCAGTAGTACATATCAAAACACCTGGTGGGCTTTGCATGACAGTTTGGTGTTTTAAAGGTATCAATCTCAGTAAGTATAAATGTTATTTAGCTCTGGGAAAGCCACAACCCACTGTACACCAGTTAATGAACCACTGCTGTATTCAATGAGTGCACCTCTAGGAAGAGGAAGGCATCATCAATTGTATAATGTGATTCAGTTTTCTGAAAAAATCATTTTTACTTGGCTCTTAGCAATAAAAAGCCTAAAAAAAATTAAAAAAGTAATAACTCCAAAACTATTTTATGAGTAACTGTTCGCCTCTCTTGGTTGGAGATGCATAATTTCAATTATGTCTGCACATTCCAGGTATGTTTTGATTTGAGATTTTTTGCTTGATTTAGTGAAGTTATTTTTTATTTAATGACTTAATGGGTAATCTAAATGGATCAACTGAGTAAGTAACAAGGAACTCCTAAGAAGAGTGGGAGATAAGAGAAGTCTGCTGACAACTCTAAAAAGAAGAAGGAACAATTTAATCGACCATATATTGAGACACAATGGCCTGATGAAGAAATTGGTCGAGGGAAAAGTGAACGGGAAGATTGGAAAAGGCAGGCCTCATATGAGATACATGGAATAGTTTGTGAAGGATGTTAAGATTACGTCAATACGTTAAGATTACGTTTATTACGTCAATATGAAAAGGTTGGCCCATAGAAGAATTGAGTGGAAATTTGCATCAAACCAATCCTAGGATTGTTGACCAGTGATGATGATGGTAATCTAAAAGACCTCACATCAATGGTATCTTCAAGTTCTTATGAGTTATAAGGATGAATTTAAAAATTATCACCAGAGCTCATATTTCATCATTTAAATCTTTTCTCATGTCTTGAACATAGGTCTTATTAGAGTATCCATCCTCCAAATGATGTATGACTGTACTGCATACAAGATATGGGCATATAAAACAAGCCTAGTTTTGGCAGAATATTGTGGAAAAATAAATAACCATTCTAGTACTGTTGGTATTGTTTTTGGTAAATCTGAAAAGAGATATTTAACAAAATGACATAAACTAATATGGAAAATTAATTAAATTATAATCAACCTCAAAGGAAAAAATTTGGGATCGGTTTATTATTGAATAAAATCATCAAAAATTCATTGTCAAAATTGTTGAATCTAAATTATTCTAGATGATCTTTTGCACCAGGCAAAAAATTAGCACCCAAGCTCAACAATAGTTGCTATACATGAGTAATGAGATTATGTCCTTGTGTGCACTTTCATTTTGCCACCCCTTCACAGAGGTAAAAATCTCCTCCTAAGTTCTCAAAATCCTACCCAGGGTGACTGATGTGAGCCATTATTGTTCAGGAATTTCTCAGTTGAATAGTGTATGCCAAGCCCTAAGACCTTTTCTTAACTATATGTTGTCCACAGAAATTCATGACTCATTCATCAAACTTTTTTCAGGTGGAGGGAACACTGTCAGTGCAGCCCAGGGCCCACCCTGTGAAGGGCTTCGAGGAGTACTTCCTCTCACTCACAGTTGAGAACAACAAAAGGAACCCCTGGTTTGTGGGTGAGTGTATGAATTTTCAAATAAGATTTGCTTGGTCACTGTCTTTTCCTGCTTCTTACTGATGCATTTTACTTCATTCTCTCTGATTATTTACAATGCAGTGGTCTCTTAAGAGTTAACTTTTGCAACAGTATTTAATGCATCAATCAGAGATAATACCTATAGATTTAACTTCAATGTCAAATTTAATTGTTGAAGGTTTAATGTGAATCCATTTTAATCTGTAACAATTTTATTTGTAAAAGTTATAATTAGCAACTAATGCTATCATGCTGATGAAGCTAACTGGATTTAATATTGATAGTTATATTTTATGTGAAGATAATTTTGCTAGGAAAAGTATGGATAGCGCTACTATCCACTCTTATCTTCCTCCCTTTAAGTCATGCCTCTTTCCCTCCCTTTCTCCCTTGCTAAGTTTTCACCAAAAACCCCCAAACAAATATTATTCTAAACCAAAAGGCTTTTCCATCTACCTATAATGGGTTTCACAAATCAACGTGTTAAGCTAAAGTATAGTGTTTATTGTTAAAATTGATCGTGATTGGAACATGTTCTTGTGAAATAGCTGAGTTTTCTTTCTATAAAAAATTTAGCAAGAACAAATGCTCGCATCATAAAATGCATTAGTTAACTTAGGAACAAATTAGTTAGAATTGATCAGAGAGGTAATGTCTTTACTTTGAAAACCTGACTTGGAGAAAAGAGAATGGGATTATGTGTGAAATGTGCATGGATAGGGACACAGATTACAAAAGGGTATCAGTTGATTGAAGTTATGGAAGCTCGAAATTTAATAATACATTGTAAGAAGAGAGAGGTAAAATATTTGCACATTAAATAAAATCAAGGAAGTGGACAACATAAGGCTCATGGAACGATTATATCCTTTTCAAAGTTAAATTTCAGTTTTTCAGCATTATAAAGTAATTTTCAGTAATATTCAGTATTATATTGTAATTTTCAGTATTAATCAGTGTATTCTCTGAATGAAGTCATTTTATATCTCATGAACAGAGTTCTGGGAAGACCACTTCCGCTGTCGCTATCCAGGAAGTCCTCTGACACCCTTTAATCGCCACTACACCAAAGCTTGTTCTCCACATGAGCGCCTCTCTCGGCAGAACACAGCCTTTGAGGGGCAGCTGCAGTTTGTTAGTGATGCAGTTATGGCATTTGCATATGCCTTCCGGTAAGGCTCTTCATGATATTTTAGAGTGAATGGAGATCTCTTTATCTGAAAAGCACAACTTTATGGCCTGTAAACATCCTACTTGTGCTATCAAAATGAAATGTTGATAAAAAATAAATTCTAATATTTCATTGCTTTTATATTTCCTCAAATTTTATTTATATTCATATATCATAGCTCCTAATAAAACTCATTCAAATCTTTATTCAGACTTGTTTGGCATACTCTTCTCATGTATGCTTTCCTACTGAGAATATATGTTTCTCTTTGTAAAAATTCAATAACAAGGTAATAACAACAAAACTATTTTGATACAAGATTCTTAAAATTAATGTTTTCTGTGGTAATGCATTTGGTAATACTCTTGCCTCAGGTAGCATTTTTTTTATTTTCCCATGCGGCGGGAACTGCATTCTTAGCTGCTTCCCTTAGTGACAGCAAACACCAGTGTGAATCACTCTCCTCCCAATGGCATTGTTCATAATGAATTGGCATTCAAAACTATGTTAAGCAAGCAATTTAGATGCCTAGTGCTTTTCAACAACTAAGCCATGTGTAACTACACTGTTATATCATATATGCTGCATATATGTGTATATATATACATATATGCAGTACTTTTTATGGTGCCTCTTTAAAATGTTTTGCCAATAATGGAATGGAATAATGGAACACAGATGATGAGTTTGCATGGGTAGAGCCATTAGTCCGTAATCACCCGTGACATGACTTAAGAAACATGAGAGCTGATTAGTTTCATTTTTTTAAATAATTATCCCATTTTTTTGCAGAGACATGCATCATGACATGTGTCATGGACAACCTGGCCTCTGTGATTCAATGAAGCCTGTCAAAGGCACTGAGCTGTTGAAGTATTTACGGAAGGTTGAGTTTAAAGGTGAGATAATTTGCTACCCTGCAAAAAAGCATTTTATTATAGCCAAGTTCAAAAGACTTATGCTCTAGTATATATTTATAATAGAGCCTATAGGCTCTTTCTCTCCTCTCTCTCGTATACCCTTGTAAAGTATAATTTTTGCCAATCATAATTGCTTGAGACCATAAATTTTTGTGGAATTTCCAATAAAATGTATGTTCCATCATAGGGGTCAAACATTATTGTTTGACAGGCAGACAGGTTTGACAGTTTGACAGATAACACAGGATACTAAAAATAAGATTTTGTATGTTTTTCAAATTTTAACTCATATTGGACAACCAAAACACAAATTTGAAGAATACCATGAAATCTTCGTATTTTTCAACTTAAAAGTTGCTTGATTTTAAAACAATTTTTTGTGCCAAAGAATTAGAAAAATGATTGTTTTTATTCAGCCTTGTTGCTTTAAAGGTATGGACATTATGATCTTGCATTGTGTACCTTATGCATCATTTTATAGTAGTGTTAAATGAAGATTGCTCCAGGAGTATTGCTTATAACATTAAAGGTCGGCATGTGTGCCATTTTATGTGTATATTCGCAGTTCATATCATCATTGCACAAAATGATTAAATATTGCAATAAGTATACATTTAAAATGCAAAATGGGATGCTTCCATAGGGAATGTTCAAATATTCCCTTCAAATGTTACTAAATGCAATTCTAAAATGTTAAATAATTTATTTTGCAAACTTAAAATTGTCTTGAAGGTGGTAAGCAAATGCATTGAGAAGGTTTTCAATACAATGCAACAATATATGAAAGTAATTTTATGAACAATTTAGAAAGGTCTATAGGTGATCACTAATGTTCTAGAGCCATTTTAATACTTCACCTACCTTGTTTTTTACCATGGCAAAGTTAAGGCATATGCCTTAACATATGTTGATATTTGGATCCTTATGGCACTAGCAAGTCCTCTAAAGCACCAAATCACTGATTTGGTTATTGTTGAGTGTTCATTTATTTTCTAAGACCTGTAGCTTCGATGATTTAATTATATTTTAAATCATCAAAATTGATGCACATGGCACCATCACTTACATGGATGTTCTACTGGGGTCAAATAGCTTCTTGCAACCTCCTTACTGAGGAGTAAATGCATTGTGAATTACCCTTTGTCTGGCTCCTACCCTACAGCCTATCTGGAGCCCTCACGGGAATAATATTAATTTTGATCCTGACAGTTATGCCCTATGAGTAGCAGGGATTCACAAGCCAGTCTCACCAATTCAATGATTGTCAGTCCCAAATCTTCACTGGCAATAGAGTAACACTGGTCAATTCTATCAACTACTTTGCCATCCCCAGTAGTGGCAGGGTAAATCCCTCGCCTATCAATCCCAGTGTCGTGGGTTCAAATCCTGCCTGCGGAGGATCTTCACTCACTGGGGCATGGATGTCTGTGCTTGTTTAGTTGTTGATAGTTAAAAATCCTGATGTAAATACCCTCTGTGTTGCTTTCATGTAAAGATAAATAAATAATGTATGAAAGTTCCAAACTACTGGCCAAAGTATGGATGGTAGAGTGTCCTTCATAGTAGTGGAATGCCCGATGGGATGGGATGCAAATAATAATTATGGCTTTTTGGTTGTTAAGTAAGTGGTTACAATTGACCTCGTCAGTTAGCACAGTACAAAAATGAATGTGAGATTAAAACATAACAATTTAAAACATAGATAAAAATACAGGTTCTCTCAGAATACCATGTCAGTTGCAAGAGTAAAAAACTCAGTTATGGAATACAATGATTTTGATGCCAGCCATGAGTATACCACAGATTTGATTTTTGTGGTGCTGTTTCCTCTTGCAGATTCAGATAGATGTAAATAGCCTAATACCCACGTTGGAAATGGAATTTGGTGTTCTTTTTAACCAGTTTTGGCAAAGAGTAAAGGAGCAAGAAAAGTATTTCACTTTAGAAGAGCACTGAAGGGATAATATCTTCCTAAGATTCTACACAGTGCACTTTTGTATTTTCCCAGGCCTAAGCGGTGACAAGTTCCGTTTCGACCCGCAAGGGGATGGACCAGCTCGCTACAACATCATCCACTTCAAGCAACTGAGCCCCGGTCGCTACAAGTGGGTGAGGGTGGGCGAATACACTGATGGAGAACTGAAACTGAATATGTCTGGTAAGTGAGACATACTTATAGTGTCACCCATTTGGCTGCACTTGTTGAATGGATGCTTCATAACAAGAGCATAGAACTTTTCATAATTTAAAAATTGAAAATGAAATTCATTTTCAGTAGTCCTTTTCTATGAATTTTTAAAAATATTTTCTTTCAATGCCATAATCTAAAAAATGTATCAAATCAATTTCTCCTCATTTTCAGACTTATGAAGAAGTGAGCAACCATTAGTTGCTTGCTAACCTCTGTAGTATGTTGCATATAATACTTTAAAAGTGTGTTAAAAATTTCTAGCAATTAGCTGGTATTCTAACTAATGTTTATTTACTTTGCATATCTTTTAATTGTCATTGCAGAGGTGCAGTTCCGTCTTAATCGACCTCAACCTCCAGAATCTGTCTGCAGTTTTCCATGTGAACTTGGCCAGGCTAAGAAGTATGTGGAGGGGGAAATATGCTGCTGGCACTGCTTCAACTGCACTCAGTATCAGGTAATCCATTCGGTGATCACTTCTAAGATCATACAAATATGCTCTGCTCCGATGCTGTTTAAAGTAGGTACATGCTGTAGCTCGGTTGCACATAATTCATACAAAGTAAAGTTAACTAATTCTGAAGATTCAGGCGATATGGAGTGGAAGCGAAATATGATAACATAGAAAGAAACATAACAGCTTCGTCAGGTCACCTGTATTACAGCACCTGACGATGCTGTAATACAGTGAAACCCGGGTCGTAGTAAAGTTTATTATTTTTGTGGATTTGGCTCGTGTTTTTCTTTCCATGTTATAAAGTAAAGCTAGTTGCTCTGCACAGTTGTGCTGATGCACTATGACCCTGAAGTAGTAAGTAGGATTTTACTTGCATAATTCTCAAGCATTAATTGTTAGAAGAGAGCAGAATAAAAGGGCAGCAGTATGAGCGAGGGGAGTGAATGGCTTTTGGGGTAGTATGAATGCTCATATGCTGTTGAGTAATAATTCAGTTGATTGATCATGAAATACTCACAGTAGAACATAAATGGAGCCTAGTGTAACTTGTGCTAGAATGGGAGGAGATAAATGTAGGTACTACCAACTTGTAAATGTAGTAAAACTGTGATCTGTGGCGTCTGCCTGACTTATTTTATTAATCTTACTGAGTCTGGTGCATGACAACTACATATGTAGAAAGTCAGTCTCATGGAGCAAAAAAATTCATTTAGGTTAAAGGGGGAATTCAAACACTTGTGGAAATAACTTAGAGACTGTCAGAAGGAAGATAAATTGGTTGAGTTAGGTAAGTGTGCCATATCTCTCAGTCTTGTTCCAAATATCAGCACTTGTAAGAGATTAACTCTTAAATTTCTACATTGTGACTTATTGCCAAAAGAAAGACCTCTTCAAATAACAAAATTCCTCACTTTAAAATAATAAATTTCACTCTGAACTTACATGCTGAAGAATACTCCACATCCATGTTAGCATGCTTGACACAATAGCCAAATGCTGTAATCATAATCAATGTTAAGCGCTAGGGTCATAGAAAATATATCATACTCAATTGCCTTAGTGTTTAAGGACTTTGATATTTTTAATTCTGGAAAAGAGCTATGTCAAGCTAGAAAATGTAGTACAGTGATCAATATGTTTCATAAAAGCATTTAAAGTGAATTGTCAATTCAGTTACTCACATTTGTAATGATTGTTTAATTTTTTCCACTCCATCAGGTGAGACACCCAACGGATGAAACACGCTGTGTGCCTTGTCCTTTGGGAACTGTCCCTGATGCAGCCCACGTCAGTTGCCTTCCAATCCCAGAGGTGAGACCTATGTTTCTTTAGAGGCATCTATCCACTGAGAAAAATGTTTTTTAAGATATTTTACATTTCAAATACATATTTACCTTATATTAGTTATAGAGCCTCTTAAAATCTCTCTCTTTGATTAAAAAAATAGCTCTCTTGGTTGCAAATTAGATGCATGTTACTTCAACAATACCTACTAGTAATGACGCCATGGTCTTGTACACTCTGTCTTAGAATGGATTCATTTATGCATTCATTTTTTTTCCTTTCATGCATACTCTTTTGTGTACTTATTGAATTCCTAATAGTGCATGAAAATATAGTTCATTTGTCCAATGTGTCACATCAATTTTGACTTTTCCTTTCTATCTTGCCACTCATAGTCCCATTGTTACCATAGTCCCATTTTAGTTAGTTATGTTCACTATCATTCAGTGTCCTAATGTTACCAAATGCACACAGAAAGCCTGTCATAATTGTAAGATTCCATCAATGCATTAAAATGTTTTATATGTACATCCATTTTTCAGGATACTCGCTCATTTTTTACCCAATGTTCCCTATTTCAGCAAGTAACTCTTCCAGCTAACATTGGTCCTAAATTTGAAATACATCATAATCCCTGAAGGGATATAGTTGTGAAATCAAATTTTGTTTTTAACAAAGTTGTATACTTAAATAACTCACCAAGTTCTTCAACAGCAAAAAATTGTTCTGTGTACAGATATAAAATTCCACCTGAATTTTTATGATCAGAAAACCTTGGTGGGTCCTCAATATAGTCAGTAGCCATGGTTAAGGGCACCGTGGTTAAAAAGGCAACTTATTGTTATGTTGAAAAATCTGAATACAATCTACCCATTTCTTTAATAACAAAATTGTTAATTTATACTACAGTAAGATAGAAAGACAGCGATAAAACTCAGTGGCATGAGCATTAGGACTCTGGCCAGAAGACGGTCTCAAATCTGGGCAAGGTCTCTAAAGACACATTCAGCTAAACCCAGGATGTGTAATTTTCTGAATGCCAGGTTTTCCTGATAAGCCACAGGTGGCCAAGGGAAAGGAACTTCGTATCCCACTCCACTATTCTATTGTGTGAATTTTGCAAGAAATTATACTTTTCACTAGTGAGGTTACCCTCACTTATCACACCAATGTTCAGGTTAAATTCTGCCTTAAAGATGCTATTGAATTATTATGACTTTAGTGAAAACGTAAATATTTCTATTCTAGGAAATCTATCCAGCCAATGAATCAGCTTCCTCACAGGGTTATGCACAGTTCATGGCATTCATTCTACATCTACTCTCTTTCCATTCTTTCAGGTTTATTTGAGACCAGAGAGTGGATGGGCCATCGGAGCCATGGCCCTTGCATCATCTGGCATCCTACTCACTCTGTTTGTGGCCGCATTATTCATAAAAAACCGCTCAACACCCGTTGTGCGTGCAACTGGCCGGGAGCTAACCTCTGTCCTCCTGGTTGGTCTTCTCATGTGCTACGGCATGACCTTCGCACTCACCTTGAGGCCCACAGATGCTGTCTGTGGCCTCCAGCGCTTTGGGGCTGGATTCTCCTTCACCCTGGTGTATGCTGCCCTCTTGACCAAAACGAATCGCATTGCTCGAATCTTCGCGGCAGGAAGACGAACAGCTCGGCGGCCAGCATGTATTTCTCCACGCTCACAGCTGCTCATATGTGCTGCCCTCACATCTGTGCAGGTAAGAACACCATCGGAATAGTGCAAGTAGTTATTTATGCAGGAGAGGCAACCTACAGCCGTCATTTGCACCAATATGAAAACGAAAGAGAAAGAAGGGGTGAAGATGAAATATTGACTATCAAAAGCAATCATCAGTTAATGTTGAAATTTGTATGCTTCTTGAATAAATAATTACATTTTGTCACGAATGCAATATCATTAAGCAGTCTGCAACCGGGGCAACCAGCAACTGGGGCAATAATGGCAAAATTTATCATAATATAACCGATGAGCCAGGTGACAATACCTGGAAGTACATCTGAGAAAATTGTAATTCTCTTTCATAGTGATAACTTGCAGCTTAAGTTGTAAGTTTATATGACTTTGATCCCCAAGTTATGCAACTGGGACAACAATCTTGATAATTCGACTCATTATGGCTGGACAGTTTCGAAAAAATTACACTGGCAATATTCTGAGTATAAGCCATACTCACTATAGCTGACTTCTACTGTGTTAAATTAATACAATTACTTGAACAAAAATGAATTTATAGTAGATGTTGATCCTAATGTAACAAACGGCTACCCTCCCCCTCTTTTCAGTTGATAATACATTATAATGGTTGGCACACTACCTCCCCCCATAGCTTAGCATAAAATATGGACGGCTGAGGGAATGTGCACTGCTGATCCATTGACTTTTCTTCTGTTACAGCTGCTTGTGTCTGGAGTATGGTTCCTTGTGGCTCCCCCAAGAGCCATCCACCACCACCCGACCAGGGAGTCCAACCTGCTGGTGTGTGCGTCCCACACAGATGCTTCTTATGCGCTTGCCTTCGGCTACCCTATCCTGCTCCTCATTGTTACCACGGTCTACGCTTTCCTCACAAGGCGCATCCCAGAGGCATTCAATGAGAGCCGGCAGCTTGGTGCCACTATGTACGCCACATGCGTTGTCTGGCTCGCCTTTGTGCCAACCTACTTCGGGACAGCAACACACGTGCCACTGCGTGTTGCCTCTGTTGCTGTTGCCTTCTCCCTCTCAGCCTCTGTTGCCGTTGCCTGCCTCTTTGCCCCAAAGGTAAGTGACGAATTACCTAACCTGCAAACAAAAGGCCCACTCCTCATGCTTTAAGTGGGCAGTTATTGATATTAATCAATTTTTATATTGATCATTCTATTGAATTACATTTGACCACTCAAATTGGTTGGGATTACATCCCTGGTGAAAATAAACCGTGACAGACAGTGTGAAAACAATGTGTATCACACTGTGCAAGTGTATTAGTCACAGTGTATGTACACTGTGCGCACAGTGTGCTCCCTTCGAAGCGTGATGGACAGTGTGACCACAATGTGCAGCACACTGTACATGGGTATTAGTCACAGTGTCCTCACAATGTGTGCACGGTGTCCTCACACTGTGTGCACGGTGTCCTCACACAGTGATCACACTGTACCGTCACAGTGTCTATCACGCTTTCTGCATGCTTTTGAGTCCCAATTTATGCTTTTGTCACGGTGTATGCACACTGTAATCACACTCTTGTCTCATTCTAAGCACACTGTGTTCACGCTACTGTCACATTGTCAGTCACACTGTCTGTCACGGTTTATTTTCACCAGGGATTCCTAGAGCATCCACAAGTGAGAGTGTGAAAAAAATGCAATTAAATACCTTATAATACAATGCATATAACACTAAATATGCCCCTAAAACACTTTAATTTCATAACAAACTCAGCTAAATACAGTACTTTAAAAAAATGCAAAAGGAAAGCTGTATACTGCACTGCTCTATCTCCCACCGGGCTATAATGGAAAATAGCCATGTTAGCCCTCTCTCTAAGAGTAAGTTATGTTGTTCTCAATAATTTAGCATTAAAATGCAATAAAAATTAACATTTGCCAATGAAAAGGATATTTGTGAATTAAAAGTACCATGAGAATTACTTTTTCTCTCTAATATATAAACCCTTCTATTTGGATCATATCAACAGTTACTAAATTTATGATCACCTGTTCTATTACTATATATTTCTGCCTATAGGAAATCTGTTCTTTATACTTCTTAAAATATAACTTCATATTTAAATCACCCCAATTTCACTTTAACATGTTAGGCACATTATGATATTTAAGAAATTGTACTCAGGACCAAGATTTTTTTCCATCAGTTGGTCTAAAATTATTTATGTTGTTCTCAATATGCAGTTCTTATGTATGATGGTGGTCTAAAATGACTACCATGGCAACAGTGGAGCATTTTACAGACCAAACAGCACATGCACCAACATGACTTTTAGCGTATTAAAAGTTTGGTTTCAGTCCCAATTTTTGATGCCTTCCAAGGGATGCTGACCAGTCTAAAGTGGATTGCATTCATTATTTTTCTCAACCATGGTTGCAACCAATGCATTGGCTCTCGAGACATGTATTTTGCTCTAGGCATTTGTCAGTCTGTTCCTGCTACTTCACAATCCCTTTGCATTTGTCCTCTCCCACAGGTGTACATAGTTTTAATACGGCCTGAGCTGAATATTCGCCAGAGCCGCATCGGTGCCATGTCATCATCATCTGCTGCAGCAGCTGCAGCTGCCACTGCTGCCGCCGCAGCCGCAGCTGCAGCTGGGAGCGGCACTCAGACTGCTGCAGCAGTGGCAGCTGCAGGCTCACGTAGCAGGCCATCGGCAGATGGGGGTGGATCAGCCGCAACACGGCGTGGGAGCCATAATGTACCCCTGTCACAAGCCGTAGACTCGGGCACACAAAGTGATGGTGAGCAAAGAGACAAAACGACAGATTAAAGATCATAGAGACATTTCAGTAGATGATAAAAATATATTAAAAAGCCCTGAGTACCATGGTTGATTTGATCATTGTTAAAATTGAAGTGATAGATTATAAGACAGAGAGACAGAAATGTCATTCTTGCCATGAACAATTTAAGGGATAATAATAGATTAAACTGAAGTAACTACTTATCATTGGGATAAGCGAAAGGCTTTTTTATCACATATTTGCATGAATCTAGCATAATGTTAAACACTTTGTGTAATTTTATTTAGACATCTCTTTACATATTCTGCATGTGCTAGCAGGATTTTTTTTGTGGAGGTTGATGATAATGCCTATATTTTTGCCCCATTCCCCTGATAAAGAGCAGGTCATACCATTTTGACTGCAAGGAAAATCCTTTGTAATATATTATTCATTATTACAAAAGAATTTTATCCTTGATTATTAATAAATATTTCATCCACAATAATATATAATGCTTTGAAAATAGGTGATAAAAGTTATTTGAAAGAGACTATCCATATATTATGTAATATCAATTTCCACATTTTTATCCCTCCTTCTCCTATGTAATGCTCTTTAACATTATCTAAGACGCCCCTTCCTAAATACTTATGTAATTCTGGTAATGAACCCTCTCTTTTTATGAATGATAAAACAGACATTCTTTTAATATACCTACCTTAATTATTTCTCAATATTATTTTTTATTCTCTAATTATTATTTGTATCATCAATATTTGTTGCTCAAGAAATAACTTTACTAAGTATCCATCTCTCAATCCTCATTTTATGGTCAGCCACAAATATGAAACCTATCTGCTCAGGATACACTGAAATTCAGTCCATCATATGCAAATTGTAGCGATTGTTTCTTAGATTTTTCCCTTCTCCCCTCCTAGGCATTGATCTTCGTGAGCTGAGGGAGAAGCCGCCATCTTTAGCGGTCAGTGCAAGGGGAAGGGGGCAAGGTGAAATGGATGGGGGGGAGGGTGGCACCACCACCACCACTTCCACAGTGTCGCGGGCAACACAAACAACTATTAGCGGGTGCGTGGTTGCCGTGACTCTCAATAACAACAGCAGCAGTGTGGGCAACGGACCAATGGTGGTGAGGGACGTGGATGTGTCATTGTAGCAATGTGCGCTGCCACGGGAGCAAGCCGTGGCTGAGACAGCAGTGTAAAGGAAACAACTGCATAAATGTGTGAGTGTGTATGTTTGTGTGTGCTTGTGTGTGAGAGTGTGCACCTGTGTGATAAGGTGCACCGCGTGGAGACACTTGGGACTGAATTAATGCACAATATGGGTAGCGATGGGATGGTGCATCAAGGAGGTTCTGTTGTGGTGACCACCTTTCGAAAAAAAACCTTCTGATATACATACTTAACAAGCATATATTTATAACTAAATGATCTCACAAAAAAGCTCTCGGTAGTTCATTATAATAATTGTTTGGAAAAATATTATATTGTTGCTCTTCATGTGAAGCATTTGTAAATTAAATTGACGTGATTCTTGTTGAATGGAAAGTTACAAACGATGTCATCAAATTCAGGTAAATGCATGTCCATTTGTGAATATAATCAGTGTTGGAAAAATGTTCACAGTGTGTATAATTACATGTGTTACATCATATTAAAAATGTGTTTTTACCCAAAGTGCATCAGTCCATATTCATTTCGAAAATGGATCATATGTGTTGGCACCAAGGTTGGTATTCATTTTTAAATGCAACGGATATAGGACACACGGAGTCTGTGGAGCTGTTATCATTCCGGCATACAAATATCTACCCTTCAAGATTTATAAAGGAATGCAGAGGATGAGTGTAGCAGATATTTGAGTGGTCTGAAAAATTAGGTCATTTTCAGCACTTAGCAATTCCTCATCTGTGGCTGTATTAACATTAACCTCTTAAGTGGTATTCCCAGAAAAGTTCTGGGACTTGGTTTACTGCCCAAAACATTCCACCATGGAAGATATCTGTAATCTATTTTATGTTCAATTTCCTCACTACCAGGGAAAAATTAAGTCATCACTGAAGAGGTTAGCTGGATTGGATTGATATAGCTGGTTTCAAACCTGGAAATTGGCAGGAATTGAATCCAGCTGGAATATATAGCTTAAATCCAGCTGTCTAGAAAAGCCTGAATCCAGGTGGATTCCAGCTATAATAATTGGCTCCAATCCAGTCGGACGAGTCAGGATTAATGCAGCTGGATTCCTGGATAAAATTCCTACTGATTAAGATTATGCGGTCAAAACGTTCATGCCTTTAAACAATTGAGTTTTAATTTTGAACGATAAAGTTACAAGTCCGATCAACGCATTAAAGTATATAAAACTTCTATTTAAATGTATCACAATCATTTACCATAAAAACAAACTTTGGTGCACAAGAACAAGTGTGCCCTGAATATTCGTTTCATAGTTCGCGGTGAGGGAAAAGGTATCGATTATCGATATAAGCGCAAGAGAAAATAGAGTTGGCAGTGAATCCTTGAATTTACTCAATTCACCTCAACGTTTATGCAGCGTGGGATATTATTTTTACGTAACTTGAAAATATTTCGTTTTTTTACGTCTAACTGTATTTTGAGAACCGGAGAAATCGTTTTTTATTTTAATTATTATCCTCACACTCTCTCGAGGGGGTTAAAATCATAGCCCTTTAAGCTCTATTAACTTAAAATAGAGCTTTTTAGACAACTGTGAAGGAGTTAAAATAACAAGTCCTTTAAGGTCAGAGAACACATATTATAAATTTTAAATGGAAATTTTTTGGAACGCATTAATACTTATCGCTACTCTTCATGTTCATCGTTGGTTGTCCTTTTTTCCGTCAGATGGCAGTATTGCGGAGAAGTAGCGGCAATTTCAGTGCCGTGCCCCAATTTAAACGCTGTCTGCGACTTTCGGATTGAAAAAATAAGCACCTGGCACAGAAGACATTCGTACTTTGCCCTTTTTCACTCTTGCTTGCACTTCGTATTTCGTAATCTTCCCGATCACTGGCGTCCCCATTCTATACCTCGCGCGACCCAAGGCCTTTCACGTCATTTGACTTCTCACAGTTTGAGTCGAGGGATATGAGGTCTCGAGCTGTTCAGAATTTCTCGTGTTGGTGTGTCGTGAATGCATGCAATTCGTGAATAATGTGCGCAGCAAGTTAGATGACTTCGGTGAAGACTACTTATGGGATCAGTATACCGAGAGTGATAAAATATTTTTAAGATTTTCCGTCGATACCAGCAGGTATTTGTGTATAGTTCAGGAGCTTATCTTTTGTCGCTGGCTCAGGTGCTGTTTCGATAAATCAAAGTGGTGAAAATCTGGGAATATTGGTGCCTACGTAAGTAGAACTAAAAAAGTATTATTGAACGCCGTGTATTCACTTCCACATTTTCTTCTGTATTACCTGGGACAACTAATGTAGCATTGAATGTTGTACCCTGTATATTTGTTTGTGTATTCATTCGAATACTCCCGAAAGATATAATTTCTGGGTGGCTCTTACCGTTGGTGTTACGTTTTACAGCGTCAAACACAATATCCTATTTGTTTGTGACTCAAGTGGCGATTACTTTTTGGTGACCATGGTTGGGTATCCTTATGGACCAGATGTGGAGGACAAAGATGCTGTAAACATCTCCTGTCTTGGTCCTACCACGAGTCACGAGAGATCCAGCGTCATATCAGGCTCTACATTTTCAAGTCAGGAACTTCATCATTGGAGTGCATGTGCAGTTATCCTTGTCTTAACAACTGGAGGGGGAATACAGCCAAGCCTTAGGATTTTAAAGCCATGCATCAAAAGAGAAAGAAATCATCGGTGCCTCTTTATTAGTTTGTTACCCTCACTTTACAACCGTCGGAGCTGCTATTATCCCTCAGAAAGGTAAGTAAACATTTTCTCGTAGTTCGATACCATCTTTATCTATTTATTTAGAGACTTTATTTCTTTGCAAACTTAATGAGTGAAGCAAGTCTTACCACATTCTAATGTTTTCATGGGGATTGTCATTTCCTGAGTTGGCTGGCTTAATTTTATATTGAAGTGAGTCTTCTACCTCTAAGGGTAGGATATGACGGAGTGCTCCAAATTTTCTTTGCATTCATCTTTTAGCTCAGCAGTGACCTTCAGCAATCCATTGCCCTTAAGTACCCGCATACTCTGCCATCTCATTCTCTCCTTCATGATGAGAAATGAAACACTGTAGTAATATTTTCACTCTGTATTAAATATACTGACAATGGTGTCACCTTGAGTACACTTGTGTTGAAACCATGGTCAGTATTTAATAGTCTGAAAATAGTACTGCAGTAAAACCTGTCTTAAGCAGCCACTGTGTGGCCAAAAGATAAGTGGCCACTGGAAGGAGACAATCCTTGCCGCTTTAATAATATGCAACCCGAATATCCCCATGCAATTTATTATTTGTGGTAAAGAGGTCGATGGAGTGCATACCTATATATAGTACAGTTTGTCTCTCCTTAGCCAGCTTTTTTCCTTTGCATACCTAATTTATGAAGGCTAAAATTTTCTTAAAACTGATTGATAGAAGTCCAACTTCATCAACATTAAAAATATGTATCGCTTGGATGGAAACATTCCAATAATTACAGCATTTTGACAACCAATCAGTGAAATCAATCATTTTTCAATCGATTAAAATTCCTCGCCGATTTTTCCTACTTCCTCTCTAAGATAATGCTTTTTCTCTCTGCGATATGCATAACAACCTTGCTTTTACCTTCACTCATGTTAGTAACCACTCTCACTAAATCAAAGTACAGAATTGCCCCAATATACTGTATGGCACCGAATTCAGTTTGAACTAAAATTGAAATTTACCCAGGCCAACAGATAATCATAGCACCTGCTGTGTTATCAAGAAGGTTTCCTTACATTTTAGTGGAGTGGAAAAGGAATTCCTTTTCCACTCCAACATTGAACAACTAAATTTGATTCGTACTTTTTCTTAGATATATTTCTTCTTGGATCATTATGTGTTTTGGTGTTAATATGATTGTCTGTCATGTTTCCTACCCAAAATATATGTGTTTGGGGGTCTGTGGGTTGTAGAAATATGGATAGTAAAGGGATAAAGGAATGCATTTACTGCTCCCCAGACCAAGTATTTAGTTTCATTCAACAAGTCCATGGATTTACTATGCTAAATAGTCCTTTTTTGGGGGCCTATTGACCGTCATTCGTGCACAGGATGGAACGTTAAACCGTAATCCCCTTGGCGAGCTGGGTGATGCCGATGCCAGATTTCTTTCCACCCTTCCACATCCAAATTTAAATCTTTCCTCCCAGTGTGAAGTGCCTTTGTGTTATGGTATGAACCCAAATGTTGATCACCCACAGGATTAGATTTATTAGCGATTTTAGACAGGATAGACGGTTAGCGATATGAATGAAACAAAACTGGATGCTGGACAGGGAGTAATGGCCACTTCTGGAAAATCTAGCGGTCATTAATCTGTCAATCTGATAATAAGGTTCTGGTAATAACTATGCACTTCATAGAATGAGCAGTTTTAAGAATAGAAGAGAATAATTCCCCAACAATATTCCAAAATATATGTTTGCAAAAGAAATTGTTCCCAAATGGCCACATGAGGATTGAACATTGGACAGAAAGTGTAACTGCTGGCCGTTGAAGGTGGTGGCTGCTGAAAAGAGGGGAAGTTTACATTTTTTATATGAGAAATATATTTGGTTAGGGGAAAAGTGGCCGCCGAATGGAGGTGGCCATTGAGGGAGGTTCCTTTGTATGTTCTTTGTTTTGCTCCTCATGAATATCTCATTTTCAGAAAGTGATGTCTTATACCATGATATAACATTCTCTTCTCCCCAATTGTGTTCAACACCTCTTATTTCATCTTCCTTTCCATCCATTCCACCCTCTGTATTCTCCTCCTTGCATACATTTCGAAGCCTTCCAAACTTTTCTTTTTCTCCTTCAAAAGAGTCCAGGACTCAGGCCCTTAGGAAACATCTTTAAGCTCTTAAATCTCCACATTAAGCTATTCATTAACGTTTTTACATCCATGCCCAAGGTTCTCATAATGAGCGACCTCATGTTGGCAAATACCTGCTTAGCTTAAGTTGTTTTTCTCCTAATGTCACATTAGGTACTATTCCCACTTTTGTTTATTATCCTATCCAAGCAACAAAACAGCCTGTTCAGGCTGATGCCCTTTTAACTAAATATTAAGTTTGTCCTTCTTTTTCCTCGACAATTTCATAAATTTCATATGATTTACTTTGATCCAAAATCTATCAAACCAGATTTGTAAAGTGTCTAACAATGATTTAAATCCATTGCTGTCTTGTAATGTAGTGCTTGGTCAATGGCCAACTTAGCCAATTGAACAAACCCTGCTACTGTTTTTATGCAAACATGAATGTCACCCCATGGGTCTTCACCAATTTCCACCGCGAATACATGTATGGAAGAGTACTGGGGACAACAGGCAACCCTGATTAACCCCCTGACCTATTCTTGTCATCTAGGTTCCACATATGCTATCCTTACCTGAGCACAGTGCCCGATGTATAGGTTTGAAATAAAAACTTTAAAAATACAAATTCATCTTCTACAGCTTCCTGTTTATATTTTAGGAACTACTTTTGCATATGCACAATCAAACTAATCATTCTTTAGTCAATGTAAACATCTGCTAAGGAGAATGGATGGAGGAACAGGTTGCAAGCATAGCACATGGCTTAACTTTTGTTTGACTCCTAGCCTTTGACCTATCTAACGTGAGTAGCCCTACAAGAAGCAATTTTTATTCCTCCCCCCAGTGCTGCTCTAGAGGTCACAGGATCACACAAGCCACCTATCCCAGCTCCTTAACTTAACATTTTCCATGATTTGCCGCTACTTATCGATCCATTTTAACTTACCATTGCACCAAGCATTCAATGAATATGCAGCATTGTCAGGTATAACTGCCTGCAAAGACTGTGGTTTATATTTGCCGGCCCAGGTGGCAGCGAGGTAAAGTCCTTTCCTGCTAATCGTAGGGCCACATGTTCGAGTCCCACCTGGGTGGGTTTTTCTTCACCCAGGGCATGGATGTTTTTCAAGCTCTGTTGGTTCAGCCCCTGGGAAACCTGATGATAGGCAAATGCCTATTGGGATCCCAGTGGTATTTGGACAAACAGAATAGTCCGGATGCAAAAAGAAAATCCTAAAACTCAAGAGTTTCCCACCATTTTGACTCCCTCTTCAGATCCTCTCACTTTTAGGGAAGGCTTGTGGTGAAAGATTCAAGGGCACGGTAAGGAGTAATGTGGAGGGATGTACGTTTTGACAGGAAGTTGTGGGGGTGTAAAGGCAAGGTCAGTTTTTCAGAAAGAAGCAGATAGGGATGCAAGTATATTGTTTGTTACACAGTTTGATGTCGAGATCTGCATAAGTCCTAATGGTCTGCTCAGCTATCTAGGTAGTGTGTTGTAGGAAAAAGGGCAAAGCAGCATTGAAGTGAGAAGGAGAATTGATTGGCAAAAGAGGTTTTTACTTGTAGGCATGAACTAATGAAAGGGGCGATGCATATGGAAGTAAAGAAATGGCTAGTAAAAAGCTTATAATGGAGCACTGCAAAGTGCGTAAACATGGGTTTTGCAGAAAGTAGATGAAAATACACGTAGGGCTTTTGAGATGTGGTTGTGGAGAAGCATGGAGAAAGTACAGTGGGCCGAAAGGAGGACTAACCATGAAGTGGGTAGGAGAGAAAAGAAATTTTATATGTACGAAATTAGGAGACGGCAGAAAGGGTGGATGGAGAAGGTAATTAAGCGTGATGGTGTTTTTATAAGATGTGATTGAGGGGAGAATGTTGGTGTGAAGTGGGGAAGAGGGAGAAGAAAAATGGGTAGCTTGGATAGAATGATGGTAGGTAGGAGGTACAAGTGCTTAAGAGGGTCTTTGTGTGAAATGTAGGGGTTTTTGAGAATTAAATGTCCATTTAGGCCTACCTTCACCGGTAGATAATTAATAATAAATCATTGTTATTTAAGTGTAATGTCAGAATCATAATTACTGGCTATAACCTTAGCTTATATTTGTGCCAATGTAATTTTTTTTTTTAAGGATTCTCCATTATGTTAGGATTATCTCCCAAATGATGATTTATCTGTAGAAAACTTAGTCTATTATGAGATACATAGAAAGAAAATTATTCTATTCTATAGAAAGAAAATTATTTTGATAAAAGTATTTTAGTACATAGTTTCTGAAATGCTTATGATGAGAGGCCCAATAAATTTTTGTCAAAACACCGTTTGAGTTAATATTTGATAAATTATTAAATACACTAATAAATACATTGATCACAAAAGTAGGAATCATGATATTAACTCTCTGAGTTTCAATCAAGTGTACTGTACTCCAAACTTTGTTACTAGAATACAATCATTGAAATTGGCTTGTAATGGGGTTGTATACCATATTTTTTATTGCCGAATTGTCCAATCATTACTGAGACTGCACAGCTGCTTTGCTCAATGACAATGAGGGACACAATGCTGACTCTGCCATTGGAAGTGGTTGTTAGACTCCATTGAGATTATTTCGAAAGGCATTCAACTACATAGTATTTTATGAATGAGCAAATACAGTTCAACACACGTTTAGTCACACCAAAATGTGTATGAAAATATTTTGTTGGTCAGTTGTTTTGTGTTATTTGCTGGATGCGACAGGATCTCTTTAGACAGAGCTCCCCTCCCCATCTCTGCTCCCCTCCTGTTCTTCTTCAATCCAGCAAGGACAGTTGGTGGATGACTTGGATATCTGTAACACAGCTCATTCAGTGGGCGTTACCTATTGCTTATTTTAACTTTTGATTAATGAATGGTAAACTGCTCTGGTTAGAAGATTAACCCCTCAAGCGTGACTTTAAATGGAGGTATTTAATCCCTCAGTGTGTGCAACGTACCGTCTGCGTCCGCTAAAATCCATGTCTCAAACATGTGCAACCAGGTTGCGCCCAGGTTTTTCCTTGGGAATTCTTATTGCTCATGCTCAAACATATTTATTTTCAGTGAGTATATATGTGGTCCAATGCCTCCTGCCTTCGTTCTGGTCCTCCGGCGTACGTGTTAATGTTTACGTATCTAAAAAAATTTCTTTCAACTCGTGCCTGGGAAAGGGAAGGCTCACTCGCAGTCCAGCATCTGGTGTCTGCATACAAACTTATTTTTTTCCACTCCGATTTCCTTTATGAGCTTCTAGAGAGATGATGCGTGCGTGCTGATGCTGAATGCTTTCATCTGTGGCTCGTAGTTATGTTTTTCTTTGTCAACATTTCCTTTCTCTTTCATCGTGGTAATAATTACGAAGCCACGGTCCCTCTAGGCATGGTCACTCAATACTTTCTAGGAACTTCAAAGACCTGTCAGCTCTATTATCTTATTTATGATGTTTGAAGATAAGGATCTAGTTACCCTGACACCCATGGTTGAATTGGGGGCTTAAGTTTTTATTCTTTGTTGGGACCGTCCCATCGCTGAACCCCTCTTTAGTTGACCATGGCTTCTCGCTCACATGAGTTGTCTGATGAGCAAGTGCCTGGCGTTCTGGAAGAAGAGAGTGCAGTATGTTCAGATACAATTTCTGAGGATTCAATTGGCTACATTCGGGATTCTAGTTCCAAAGAGGAAGAACCTTTTCAATTGTCTGTGAATATTCAAGATAATAATTGGCAAGAGATCGACAGTGCTAATCCTCCTGTGCCTTTTGCATGTGATTTGCTTTGGAAACAAATACCTAGTGCCTGTTCAGTGTGCTACCCTTGGATCCCTTGGATTATTTTGAGTTATTTTTCGATAACCATCTAATTAGAATAATAGTGACTGAAACTAACCACTATGCAGAACACTTCCTTGCTCGTGAGAAAGAAAAAATCTTGGCACAAAAAAAAATCGCCCTTTCAAAAATGGGTTCCCACAACTCCGAGAAAAATAAGGGAATTCCTAGGTTTGCTCATGTTGATGTGAATAATTCAGAAACCAAACCTCAGAATGTATTTTAGTAGGCAACATATATTAGAAACTCCATTTTTTCCCAATGTAATGAGTGAGGAAATGTTTTCATTACTGACTAAATTTCTCCATTTTGTGGATAACACCAATGAGGAAATGTTAAAAAGGGATTCAAAACTGTATAAAATTCTGCCAATTGGTCAATGTGTAAAAAATAAGTTCCAAAAAGTGTATGAGCTGGGAAAGGAAGTCCGTGTTGATGAATCTTTGTTATTGTGGAAAGGTAGACTTTCTTGGAAACATTATATTCCCATGAAAGCTTCTCAATTTAGGATAAATAGGTTAGAAATTTGTGACTTTGCAGGGTATTTATGGAATTTTATTATTTACAGTGGTTCAGGGACCAAGTTAGACTGTGAAATTACAAATGACAAAGATCTTTTTTCAACAATAGCTACATGAAATTAACTAAGTTTATGTGAGAATCTTTTAGACTCAGGCAGATGTATCTATATGGACTATTATTATAGTAGTCCTGATTTTTTTTAGATTAGTTCAGAGGATAACAGATACGGTAGGAACAGTGAAAATCACACGCAAAGGTATGCCAGCAAAAGTTTAAAAAGAAACTCAAGGAAGGAAAAGTGGTTAGTGCAAAGTGTGGGAAATAAGTTGCATTGAAGTGGAAGGATAAACGTGATGTCACAATACTAACTACTGAACATTCAGACCAAATGCATCCCATTAGTCGGAAGGGTGGGTTAGAATGTGTGAAAAAACCTCCTTGTGTACTAGATTACAATGTGGGAGGCTTAGACTTGAAAGACCAACTTTTGGAATCATTCTTGCTAGAAAAGAAAAAAACAATAGTGTGGTATAAGAAATTTTATTATAATAATACATTTTGTAAATATAGCTGTTTAAATTCTTACATCTATACTGCAAAGCTGGTAACAAAAAAGATCATCTGTCATTCAGAGTAGACTTAGTTAATGAAATCTTAGTCAAATATCATGGACAGAATATAGAAAAACACAAGGGGCGGCCCTCGGATACGGATACAGAATGTACACGCTTGACAGGCCAGCATTTTATTGAAGAAAATCCAAAAACAGAATCTTTAAAAGTTGGAAGAAGAAAGTGCGTAGTGTGTACGAAAAACTAAAAGAGGAAAGGTACAAGATACAGGTGTAAAAACTGCCCAGGGGCACTCTGCTTAGACCCCAGTTTTGAGAAATAACCACACTCAGGTCCATTAACAATTAAGTAACCATTTATAATATTAAAGGGCAAATATTTTTGCATCAACTATAATTTTTTAAAATGTTTTTGATGATTAACTAATATGTTAAATAATATTAGGCTAATGTCTGCACAAAATCGTCGACACTGCCCAGAAAAAAAACATCCTGAGCGAATTAAATAGCTCCGATTAAAGTCACGCTAGAGGCATGAAATTTAGCAGATGCAACTCTGCTACATTGCACATGCTGGAAAGGTTAATTTTTTCACTAAAATTCATTTTTTGTTTCCATCTTACGATTTTGTGTACAAGAGAGCAATTTTGCTTCCGAGTAAACTCCCCCATTCTGACCATGATATTTAAAAATAGTGTAGAGGTGTGAAGATATCAATACGTAGTTGTTATTTTATATTTTTCAGGTTAAATTTCTATCCAAAAAACTTCACTTGTTCATGAGTGTGTGTGGTGCCTTGTCCACTCTTGCCAGTGCAGCCATCCCTCCTCCTCCTGCTCTTCACCTGCTAGTTCATGTGAACCAGAGAGTACACCATTGCCTCCCACATGAGGCATCCACAATGTGGCAAGTGGCCACTCCTCTGCTGAGCATGTCCTTTTATTCTCTCATGAAGTTTCTTTCTCTCCCCTAAGCCATCCTTACTGCATACCTATCATTCCCTATGTACAAACCACATATATTGGGTAATTATTCCATACCCATACAGCAATGATTATACAATCAAAAGAGAGATAGAGAATATAGCTGATAAGTGTCATACAGGGAATACTTCAAAGTACAACTTATACTTAGAATTCCTCTTTCTTATTGTTATCACAGTAGTGGGACGCATGAATTCACCATAGATCATTAAATAAAGTTCAGTTGATTGCCCACCATAAATAGTGTAACACATTATTTAACGGTGTTTTGTAACAGTAAGTAACAGTGCCTCTGAGTGTGTGTACTAATTGTAACAAGCTCAAAGATGGACATTATACTAACTGGTGAAAGGAAATGTTTAGTTTAAATATTTCATTGGATTGAGGGCATTGGTATTAAATTGGCACAAAGTTGTCACTCATCTACACAGTGGCTCTGATAAGAAATCATAAAATCATTTTAAGTAATATTCAGAGCATTTTTTTATAAGGATTTTTAACTTTTTTCACCTCATCACTTCTACATTTACTGTTATTAGTACCTACTGAAAATATTAGCCAGTACGATAATAATTTGAACGGAAATGTTCATTCAATAAATCAGTTTATTACTTAGTATCGTTGATTATGACAATTCTTCGAAATTTGTACAAGGAAAAAATCCATCTCGGCCAGGGCCTTGAACCAAAAACCCCCTGATTTCTGCACACGTACTCAGCTAATTTAGGCACTGAGGGTTCTTTCTCCCCATAAGGAATATTATAGACCTTAAATGACAAAATGTTCTATCAGTTAGTATAGTGCAAGGGGAGAAGGAAGCTTTAATAGGTCTCACTGGAAATTCTTGGTTCGAGTCCATGTCATGGTGGACTTTCCCCATGCAGAAATTCTGCAGTTGTGCATTTCAGGGGGTGACTCTGCTGAGGTATTCACGAGTAGTTTTCAATCTTTGAATGCCTATTCTTGTTTTAGTTGAGTGTTAACAGCCCATGTAGAGGTGAAAACCCATTGTGAATAGTGTTACCGGGTCAATCCATATGAAGTAATCGAAAAAAAAATAAGTTGGTTGCTTGAACATTTTTAATTTTTTTATATGTTTTTACTACACAAACAGGAAGTTCAAAACAGATTTTTTTAAAAATTTATCTTACACCGTTTACATGTGGCGGCCATTTTTGTTTTGAATCACGTAGCGTTTTTTCCCTTTGAAGACGTTTGCATTAAGTTGATTATCTCTGGACTGCATCATGCTACAAGATTGGAACTGGCATCATTTTTTTCAGTTCTTTCTTCCCTACAATATTGTTTCATAGCCATAATTCCCTATGCAAATCTTACCTGTCTAAATGGTTTCCAAAGTAGGGGGTCGAAAATTGAAGAATTCCACTTCTTAGAAATTAAAAAAACCATGAAGGAGAAATTTATCAGAGGTAATATTTTTTTTGTAGTAAGATAATATTGGGTACTCACATTTTATAGAGTATCAGCATTGACAACTCACTGATAATTTTCTTAAGAGGTTTTCCATTTTAATCCAAACACGATCATTGTTAGACTTTTTAAATGATGTTCTTGGCTCGGCAGGATGATAGAAGTGTACAAGTACATCTTTGTTTTCTAGACTTATCTCTTCAACTTGAGCGAGCCACCATTGCCTATCGTACACACACGCCACTATGTCACTTACTTTTAAACTCAATGTTGAGATTTTACTAACACAATGATCTTCATAAATTTTGGTTTCTGACGTAACGTAGCACCTGACTACATTTTCTGCAACACCATGAAATCGATGAAATTGTCTTGTCCCTTTTATTTGTAAAGAGTTTTCAAATCTGGTTTGAAGTGTTTCAATGTGAGATGCTATTTCTTCTTTCTTGATGAAAAAGAAAGTAATACATTTTATATTGTCTTTGCAAAAGGTATACATATCCTCTACTGTGAGAATTTGATCTGAAATGGTTCTTTGCAGGCTAGCCTTACTAACTTCTCGCTTTGTTGTACCGCCAACTCGGTCGCACGAATTTTTACCATGACAAGAGGCAAAAAAATGCCACTCTGCTTCTAATTTAAAGTCTGCTTTGTGGTTACAAATGTTGGAAAAAAATTTTCTGTTTTTATACTGACTCCCACTTCCATCTGAGAAATATATCAACTTCTCAATGTTAGGAAGTGTTTCTGATATAAATTGTGTTACATGATTTTGGAAAGCATGGACGACCGAAGTGTTGTGCTCCAAGTAGTCACTTAGTATGCAAATTGATCGACTACAAACTTTATCTTCTTCATTTTTGAAATACAAAACAAATGGATGTACAGTCGCTTGATCGTTTACCCAATGGTAACCTTGTATTTCATCCTGTACTATGAACGTGAAGTTTTCGGCAAAATCAGCCAAAACAATGCACTCAGCTGGAGAAAGTTGACGTTTTTTTTCCTTCAAAAATCTATTTTGAATTTTTGAAATATAGTGATGGCTTTTGAGACTTTCCAACTTTTCAATTAAATTATCAAAGTATTCTTCCCGTGGTTTTATCTAAGTAGCCATTTCAGCCCTGTCCGTTGTAACCCATTGTTTGTACATAACATTGTCTGGCATCTCCTCCTCATATTCTTTAAACATCTCAAGAAAAGTTTCTTTACCAGGACATTTTTCGCACAAGCTCATCATACAGTCATGACTATTGGTATCACAGACTAACAATTCAAGTAACTCTTTGTAATCAACATTAAGTTTTGCACCACCAATCATAAGTTTGGCATTTTGGTGGTATAGACAGACACATACTGAATGCGTTCCGGATGCACCTGCCAAAATACACCACTTAGGGCGTAGTTCACAAAATTTTGACCTCCCTATTTTGCATTCAGGATGGGCAGTTTTAAAAGCCACATATAGCTCATTTAGATTTGACAGCACAAGGTGTTTTTGTTTGGTAACTTTAGCCCCATCTATAATGACTTTAGTGCATTCTTTTTTACCAGGGCACATTCTACTGTTCTCATCACTCTCAAAAAACTGTTTAACTTTTTCAATAGTGTCTTCAGTGACACCTAAACCTTTCTTTTTTCCTAAAACAGGTAAAATGCCTTGATCTTTCATTAAACTTCGAGTCAGTCTAACTAATCTGTCAGGAACATTGAATTCGTTCACTATCTTTTTTCTTGATCATGAGTCTGGGAGTAAACTTAAAATTTTAACTTTTTCCTCTTTGGGTGCAATTAAGCACTTGCTTTTTAGTTTCTCAATTAAATCAAAATATTCAGTGTTGGATAAGTCTGGTTCTTCTTTACTGGTACTAGTATTGTTATCTTCATTGGTTGCATAATACAATTCCAAGTTTTTTTTTTAGTTTTTCGCATACTCTTTTAACTTTTCCATCAATGGCTGCTTGTCTCTGTCCGCTGTTCAGTTTCTTTATTTTAGAAGCTGGGGACACATGTAAACTCAAACAAGCAGAATCCAATCTGTGCATGGTTTCCTCATTAGTAGTATAAATATCATGAGCGAAGCTATCACAAGTTTCATTTGATTCTATGTTTGTAACAAAAATTTTTGAGTAACAATTTGGGCATAGGGATTTTCCAGGAATTAAATTTAGTCTTAAATGAGAACCATTGGCACTTAACAAAGACAAATTTGTTCAATTTTTATTTCCCTTACACCCTTGTTAATTGGCTTTTTATGTACTTTGAGCAGGTCAGAAGAGTTTTTACCAAAAATATGATTATGGCCCAGTCCATATCGATTCAGGCAGCCAAAGAAAAAATCTTACCTTCATAGTCTCAGATGTTGTTAAATTTAACATATGTCAAACTTCAGGACAAAGTAAGTAATACGTATATTTTAGTTTTGTCCAAAAAAATTTTTGGCCCGAGATACAGTCCACTGAACATGGGCCCGCGAGCGCTATTTTTCAAATGTGATTTTTGACAAAATACTAAAATGCTCATATCTCAGGAACGGTTCAAGATATTTTGCTCCTTTTTATTTTTAAAAGATAATAATTTTGTGATTAAAATGATATCCTTGATTTGAAAATGTGTGTCCACATTCTCTTGCTGCAATTTTTTGATTTTATTTTTTTTTATTGAAAAAAATTGTTTTTCTCAAAAATGCCAATCCTATAAATTTTTATTTTTTTACTGTTTATCAGTACCATAGAGTACTACAATCTCTGAAAAGAAGAACTCCCACTTTTCAGTTTAACAGGTTTTATAAACATTTCAAAAATTTCCTAACATAAAGCCAGTTTCCATTACCACATTCTCAGATATTGGTCACATAAAATCAAAATCTCTAGTCTTACTTGACATTTTTTTTATTCTTCTTAAATATGGGTAACAGACACAAATTTCAAACATTAATAGCTTTTAAAGTATATGTGCAGGTTAAAAAATGTACAGGTTCCGAAGTACTTCTGAGCACTGCTTAGAACTGAATTTAGCAATTTAATGAACTAAAAATTTTTTCAACTGCATCAGTATCTTCCTTTGATATTGAGTGATGTCTTCCTGTTGGACCAATAGGAACTGGAGGACCCAAAATCTTCAAAACATCACGAATTGGAAGTGAGCACTGGTGGTGGTGTTGCTGTCTTTCATCTGGGAGTCTATATCGAGCAGCCAGTCCATGTGGCAGCATAAAGTTAACAATGATTTCACTTAACTCACAACTAATATCTACAATCTCTGCAATCCACCAGTCACAGTCATACACACAGGCCACAAACATTCCTTTTTGTAGTTTGTGACTTTGAATATTCTCTTGACATTTATGTGATCTTGGTTGGACAAATAAAATTTCTTCTTTCTTGCTCTTTAAAGTTCGTGCAATATAAGTTCGCCCATCAATTTGTGTCCAGACATGTGTCTTCTGAATTCCTTTCACAGGGGTAGTTTGGTTCGACCATTCTTTTATTTTCTGCTGGCGGAATTCTTCAACTTCCTCTTTGGGCAACAAGATCAGGTTTATTGATGTGTGTGACTGCACCACTCTTGTAAACTCCTTGGCATTCTGAATTGCAGCTGTACTTGGGCTGGAAAGATTATGTTTTGTTGTATGGTGCTTCAGCAGGCCTCTACGCCCTCACAGGGCCCCTTACCATGTCCAGTAGCACTGTATACCCACTCCATTGGAACAAGAGACTTTGCAAGTTCAAATAGTTGGTAACGGTTTTTGAAGTGACTAGGGGCACCTTCAGAAATAATTATGATCTTTTCTACCTGTGATTGCAGTGGTTGAATAATTTTGTGTATTGCCAACAATGCATGTGCTGAGTCATGCCCTCTGCCATCACTTATAACTGCAACACTTGTGGTCTTGTTCTTCAAATATGTCACTCCTGTAAAAATTGAAACTTGGTCATTACTCCAGTGATATCCTTGATCTTCTTGTGGTAGAACCACAGACCAGTTCTCAGCAAAATCACAGTGAATCACTAAACATGCAGCTTCTACCCATCCCTTCACTTCTGTAATGTGTTCTTGTTGCAATTTCTTCAGATGTTGGTTTGTTACTGCTTTCACTGTCCACCTCCCAAGTTCATCTAAGAAGGTATCAATGGCAACAGTTTTCTTAATGAGTTTATTTTCTTCCCATGTTGCATATGTAACTTCAGAAGAGTTATCTGCTACACTTTCCAGACCAAGTGTCTGTAAGTCGAGTCCCCCCTTTCCAGGGCAGTCACCACAGTCCTGAAATAAACATATCTCTTGTTCTATGTCACAGACCACTAACGACTTCACATGTCCAACTAAGGTGTCATATGTCATATCTTAAAGTAAGTTCTTCAACACTACCACACAAAGTTCAAAATTTGCACATTACACACATAAACAGACATCTCTAGGTGGATGTGGAACAACCCACTTAGGTCGTAATGCATAAAATTTTGATCTTCCAATATGCAATGTTGAATGTTCCTTCTTATATATGGCGAAAGTTTCTTTAATGCTGCGGGTCATGTGTCTTTTCACTTTCACCACTTATTCTCCTGCAACTTTTATAGTCATAATATCTTTTTTGTTGGCACTCTGGCGAGAACAGTCCCACTTATCTTCCAGATAAAATGACTGCAATTTGAACATTGGCTTCATTCATGGGATGACCATAATATGGATCTGGTTTTCCAAACACTCCTTTTGCTGACCTCAAATTTCTTGTCTTGTCCACCATGTATTTTGATGCAGATGGAATGTGGTGCAAAATTTGGTTCTTTGTAAAGGATACTGGGATAATTGTTAGAACTTGAACCTTATCATTGTAGGATGCACCTGATTCAACAGCTGAACTGATGTTTGATAAAAAATCTTGGCAGGTTGCACAAGCTCCTTTTGGTTCATTTTCTTCTGAAGTTGGAATTTCTACTTTGAAGAGTTTGGTCAGTTTTGTTCTGGTATGCTCATCCACTGCCTCAAAAATTTCTCTGTGTTTTCTTGATGCATACCTGTACATCTCATGACTTCTTGGTTTGGACTCATGGTTTCTTAACAGGACTAACACCAACCTCTGTAGCTGACTGATTCAGGGTATGTAGTTCTTCCTCTGCAGTTACAAAATCTGCATCACACACAACATGGGAGGCTTCTTGTTCACTTATTGTCATGTTTGATATTGTGTCAAAGCATTTAGAACACAAAAAGTCATTACTGGAAACATCTTCACTTTGAAACAGAGTCTTAAAATGAGCATTCTTATTTCCAACCTGAAGAAAGTCTATCTTTTTGCTAGTCTTATATATCACTCTTTTATGGATATGAAAATAGTCAGCACACTTCACTCTCCTATGGCCTCAGTCAGAAGACATTTCAAATAGTCTTTTCCACAACTCAGTCAGTCAGCAGAATTCTCAAAAAGCTTCACAGGTACTGTTAACCAAAAAATTTTTTAACTACTCACTTTGTTTGCCTGTTGACAACTGAACTGTCAGTTCATGTGTCCTCCCTTTTATATGCTAGGTCAAACATTTAGAATTTTCTGGTTAGTTTCATATTGTTCTAGAAAGTGCTGTTACATTCTTTAATTATGTGGAAGGTTCCACTTCGTCCTCAGAGGTTTCCTGAAATTATCTGGCAGCTTCCACATTGTTCTTGAGTGTTTTGTTACATTCTGGAATTATTTGCAAGTTTGTAGATTGTTGAAGTGTGTTCTATTATGATCTGAAATTATCTAGAAGCTTCCAAATTACTCTGGAAGTTTCTTTAACCCCTCTCGAATTATTTGGAAGCTTCCAAATTGTTCTAGAAGGTTCCGTTACGATTTGGAATCATCTAGAATCTTCCACATTATTCCAGAAGATCATTAATGATTTGAAAGGTTATTAATGAAGAAAATCTAAAAAAATTATCAAAATTTAACTAATTCCTCACTTTGTTTCATTTGTTGTTTTTAACATCACAAACAGTATAAATTTTTTGAGATTGGTGTTTTAAAATAACAAAATTATAAAAACTTGCAATCGAGAAATTTACCATGGAAGGTAAAAAATTACATTAATTTATAAAACCTGTTAAACTGAAAAGTGGAAGTACTCCTTTTCAGGGATTGTAGTACTCTATGGTACTGATAAACAGTAAAAAAATAAAAATTTATAGGATTGGCATTTTTGAGAAAAACAATTTTTTTCAATAAAAAAAAATAAAATCAAAAAATTGCAGCAAGAGAATGTGGACACACATTTTCAAATCAAGGATATCATTTTCATCACAAAATTATTATCTTTCAAATAAAACAAAAAGGAGCAAAATATCTTGAACCGTTCCTGAGATATGAGCATTTTAGTATTTTGTCAAAAATCACATTTGAAAAATAGCGCTCGCGGGCCCATGTTCGGTGGACTGTATCTCGGGCCAAAAATTTTTTTGGACAAAACTAAAATGTACGTATTACTTACTTTGTCCTGAAGTTTGACATATGTTAAATTCAATAACATCTGAGACTATGAAGGTAAGCCCCCTGCCTGAATCGATATGGACTGGGCCTTATACTTATCTATGTATTTTCTGTCATGATAATCACAGATCGATGATACCGAAGATCTTATTCTTAGTTTAAACAGATTTTGTACGTCTTCTTCAAAATCTTTTAAATGTTTTAAGTTTTTGGATACTGGGCCATAAAATGTTTTGTAGCACTCTTCACTCACTATCTCACCAATGGAACATTGTTGCTCCATGTTTAAAATGGAATAAAGCAAAATAAACCTTCACTCACTATAAGACACAAACTGTAAAAAGACACCAAACTGTATAATACATCCACACTACACAAAGTTTTAGGACTGACTGAGCCTGTGAGCCAAGCCTGCAAGAGTAGTGGAGGTGGCATTTCATGTTCTCATTTGTCCACTGAACTCCTGTGCAGGCCTGCTTGTTGAGTAAAAATTGTACACAATTTGTATAAACTGTATACAATTTATTAATTATGTGTACAATTTTTATACAGAATGTACGCATTGTACATGGGCTATACAATGTATACAATTGTATACACCACCTATACAATGTATACAACTGTATACACCGCCTATACAATGTATACTCTCTATAGAGCCTGTATAGAATTTGTATAGGTACAGTTTTTTCACTGGGGGTGGGCTGTGCCAGCTGGGTTGACATGTCTGAACAGGCCCACCAATGTCTAACAATGATCGTGTTTGGATTAAAATGGAAAACCTCTTAAGAAAATTATCAGTGAGTTGTCAATGCTGATACTCTATAAAATGTGAGTACCCAATGATATCTTACTACAAAAAAAATATTACCTCTGATAAATTTCTCCTTCGTGGTTTTTTTAATTTCTAAAAAGTGGAATTCTTCAATTTTCGACCCCCTACTTTGGAGACCATTTAGACAGGTAAGATTTGCATAGGGAATTATGGCTATGAAACAACATTGTAGGGAAGAAAGAACTGAAAAAAATGATGCCAGTTCCAATCTTGTAGCATGATGCAGTCCAGAGATAATCAATTTAACGCAAACGTCTTCAAAGGAAAAAAACGTATATGTATGCCAGTTCCAATCTTGTAGCATGATGCAGTCCAGAGATAATCAATTTAACGCAAACGTCTTCAAAGGGAAAAAACCATATGTAAACGGTGTAAGATAAATTTTTTTAACAATCTGTTTTGAACTTCCCGTTTGTGTAGTAAAAACATAAAAACATTATAAAAATTAAAAATTGTCAAGCAACCTACCTTGGATCACTTCAAATGGATTGACCCTACCTGCTTTCCCTGCGACGTGCTTTCCCTTTGTGATGAAGGTTATTTGGTTTTGTGCTTCATTGTTTGGGAATTGAGGAACAGATATCATAAAGTGCTTACAAATTACTTAGGTATTTTATTTTGTGGTAATGTAGCAAAATTGGCACTTCTGGGTCCATGAAACCAAGAATGGATGAGGAGATTGCTTGTGAAGCTGGACTGCTGGTAATTTCATCATGGTTCCATCTGGCTGACAGAATCATTCTTGAATTTGGACCAAAGTCCAGGACTTCATGTCGATTGAAGAGATCAAGGGAATTTCAAAGAAAGGACATTTCAATTAATCAGAGAAAGGTTGAGAGCTATCAAATGTGGCAATACCCCATGGCGAATCTCTTCACAGGTGAGTCATTTTTCATGGAGCACTAATAAAATCATTAAAATAAGTACACAACCTAGGAATATTTTGTCGTTTTTTTATTTGGCCTTGAAGGTTTTTGATGATACTAATTATATCTTTTCAAGAGGTCTGGCAAGATACTTGAGTATGTTATGGACATTGGAAAGTGTGTAACAATGGGAAAGAGAAATGTTTTGGAGGATTCAGTTAGCCTGATTCAAAAAAGTAATGGAAAAAGGGAGGGGGTTTTTAAGGCTATGGTGTGGGGGAGTGGATAGGGGAGGAATGGGCTGCATGGGATGGTTAACCTAATGGGCAGAGCAGATATATATCCCAACTTTATTTATTCTTGTGGTGAGGAGGGTGGGTATATCCTCCAATTCTACATGTAACCTACAGTGTACTTTACCATGGGAGTGGAGAGGAAATTTATTACCCGCTAAAGAGGTTAATAGCAATAAACTGTCTTCATTATTGTGAGAGTGAGACTAAATAGTCCATACTTCCACCAAACACCTAAATACATAGTTAAGAAGGGGGATTGGTTGGGAAGGGTGTTAGGTTGAGAGGGGTATAGTCAAAAAATAAATTTTCGTAGGGCGCCTTGCATGCAAATTTTCCTCCTTTTCCAATCAAATTTTTATGTGCCTCATCAAACCCCAACTCTCTTTCATTTTGAAATAGAAAGAGTGCAGAGTATGCTTAAGTTGGCATTATTACTTTCACACTAGAGAGAACTTTTGGAAAATAGCATAAATGTATGTAGTAATGGAAATTTCATCAAAATGAGCTTGCCAAACTTGGCAAAATGAAACTTCACCAGACAAGTAGGTGACATTCCACAATTGCGGTTAATTTTGTAAAATCACAACAACTTGGTAGTGTTGGGCCTCAGACAATTTATTATTTGAATCTGGGAGGTGTCTCTGTGCCTGTGTAACTAAAATCCAGTGTTCGTGCTCGTGATTTACTGGGTATCAGATCTTTCTGAGAAACTCCAGTAAGTGCATGACTAAGGAACTGGTCCCTCTTAAAATGGTGTGCAAATGAGACATGTCTTTATGCTTAGTAATTGGTGTGATCTAATGTTGCCAGCTAGACACACTTAAGAGTTAAACAGTGTACAGTCAAGCCCATTTATAACGAAGTAGAAGGGGCCAAGTATTTACTTCGTAATAACCAAACTTCGTTACATGTGGACCAGTTTTTCAGAGACTCTCTTTGATGGGGAATAGCCTTCACTTTGTTATAACCAGAACTTTGTTATAAACAGGTTTGATATAAGTGGGCTTGACTGTAATTACCACACATAGCATTAAAAATTAATCACATTTGCATACCAAAAATGGTGCTCAAAATAATGCACTGGAGTGAAACGTTCTTGAATTGAGCATGTAATTTAAATGAATTGTTACCACTTTTAGTGTTACAGTAAAACCTGTATTAGGCGACCACCGATGGTTCCGCTGGAAAATGGTCTTTGAGAGGGGTTTAGGAGTCTGGAGGGGTTGTTTCTATGAATATATGTAATTGCAAATGACCGGGCGGCTAGTTTGAAAAACATGGGAAAACTACTGAGCTCAGGATTCATTAATAATAATCGAGTTTGTTTCAATATTTTTTACCAACTCAGGGCAAAATTTTGATGCATAGGAATTTCATCAACATTAGATTTTTTCAAAGCACATAATTACATTTATTGCACTGGTTACTAGATGTGAATTACAATATATAGGTAAGTAATTACACTATATTGGCAGAAATGCAGTACAAAAAAAATATTATATGTACATACATATATTTAAATACATGTATACTTACATCGTTAACATTAAACTGATATTTTACAAGAAATTAAATTGACCAATGAGGTAATCCAAACATAAAGCAAACACTGTGCTTCCAAAAATAATATTTTTTTTCTTTAATTCTCATTCGTCTAAAAATTAGGCGAAAAAAAAATGGCATGCCGTACACAAAACCATTCGAGCCAGCCATTGCTGGCCATGAAATCTTCATCTCCTAATTTACGAGCAATTTCAAGGCCTTCTCCTTTATTAATACACCACTAATAGGAATATTTTTCGACCGTGCAACTTTAAACCACTCAAAAACACTCAAATTGATCCCTTTATACTTTTCTTGCCGCTTTCTCTTCACTCCACCGCTCCTGTTACTGTTGTGCCACTCTTTTAAAATGTTGCCCCTAGATTTTAAAATTCCATTTATTTGAGTTTTCCCACATTTAAATAAATCCACTATCCTTCTCTCAGATGCACCTTTATCTCGTTCTTCGATAACTCGAACCCTTTCCTCTAAACTCAAACAAATTCTCTTTGACATCTTCGACTCAGTGGTGGATCGTGTGCCGTCACTAACGAAGTTACGGCATTCCCCACGAAAAGACTCGCTTAATCACCCCTTAGCCCCATTGGTAGCGCAATGAGATTTTCTCTCACACCAAATTCAAACGTGTGCTCACTTTGTAATCATTAGTTAGAATAAGTTTCCTTTCCTTCTACATAACTGACTTTTTATCTCTTCCTATTGACCAACCATCTCAAAAAGTATAAATGAAGCGTCTGCAGCTGTGTAATGATATGTCTGATACCATCGGCTACAAAGAGTGAGACTTTTTCTTATCTCACGACCACTGATGTTAATATTTTCGTGCACATAACTCATTGTCAGTTGCATCTCTCGCCGTTGCCTCAGTGCGGCGCCGGACAGCCCGGCACGCGGACTCGAGCCTTCTCCCCGCACGAGGCTACTATGACTACTATGTTACAAATCATACTTAAATAATCCACTCCCGCTGGCAGACTGGCCCTCCTTTGTCTGTGGACTGACCTAATAGGCTGGTATGATTCCCAAAAGCTAGGAAAAACTCAGGTTTACAATAATATTTTTGCTGAATAGAGGGAACTTCCCTTCAAAGTGGTGGTCTTTGGTCAGGATGAGGGGTGGTCTTTGAATAAGGGTAATGAATACCATGAACATAGGGGCATTACAATCGGTTCCGGAAAATACTGGTCGTTGAGAGGGGTGGTCGCTTGATAGGAGTGGTCGTTAAGAGAGGTTTCACTGCATATACTTCGAAATAAGTATAGGAAATATTAAATCTTTTCTTCAAAGAGGAGAAAAATCCTTAATCTGAGAAAAATGTGTTGAATTTCATTGGCAGCAAATTCAGCCCTTGGCTCCTGGCATCATAGGATTTGCTGTGGATTTCATCCTGAATGCTGTCATGTAGGTCCTACCATTTGCTTTGACATTTACTGGTGATGTTGGCACTGATCCATAAGTACTACGTATTAACTTTTCCTTGAACACTATTATAAATTTAAGAACATTTTTATCTGTGAACTATGTGTCAATTGTCTCCTCTTGAATTACCACTTGTGATCATTAGTGTTTAAGATTTCCAAAACAAGATGCATGTTTTTATTAAAATATTAATAAGTTTTATTCGCTAGGTGCTGGTAACAAAGGTATAGGAATCATCAGAAATGTAAGATAAAACTGTGTGGTACAATGTGAGGCTCTTTATAAAATATTTATATGAAGAAAAACACAATTTTTCTGTCAGGAAAATTTTTAATCTTATGTACTTTGAAAGTAGCATATGGTTATAGGATTCTTCAACCCAGGTGGTATCTGTTGTAAAGGTGTAACCCTAAGGTTTTACACTTGGCAGTCTGGTTCATGTTTTGTTTTTTAGAATTGTAATCTATGTTTTGTCTTTTAAATAAAGACTTACTTGGAGAAATTTATGAAAAATAAATAATGCTAACGAAAACCTTTTCTGAAATACATAGGTAAACATAATTCAACTGGCAAACAGATGAGCCAAAAACATATCATAAAAGGAGCATGAGGCAAAATTAAAGATAATCAATTTTTAGCACAAGTATCTAAGGAAACAGTGTTGTGAAGGAACATGATAACCCAAAGAATTTGAAACTTCATGCAACGTTGATAATTGCATTGTTGTTGTTTAAGTAATTACCTCCTCTTGTGACTTATCTAATGTAACCACTGAGTTATTTTTTCAGTTTGGTTTAACCTTGTTGTAAATTCATCCACATCTCCATTTTATCTTGGAGTTTCTAAAAGTAAACAAGGCACCTAGGCTAAGTGAAAAGGTATGTTAAGGAGGCTCCACCGAATTATGAAGTAAATGTCATTTTTGTGAAAATTTCAGGACACACAATTTTTTGGACCACCTATCGATTGGCAATAAAATGATGGCAATAATTTCCATCATATATTTGATGAAAAAAGATGTTGAAAGTCAGCTATTTTATAGGTGGTTATATGGCAGAGCATGGCTCTTCCAGTAAAATTTGCAGATTAATAATGTAAAGAGAAATGTCGTTTTGACGAAAAAATAATATAAGTTGCGCAATTTTATGTATAATTTAGCATTGCAAAAAAGTGCTCACCTTACCATACTTGTTTAATTGATATTAATAAATGTTTGCTTGAAAAAAAAGCAGAAAAGCCTTAGTTACAGGAAAGTGGTGCTACAGTATGTTGTTATCATTGGCAACGGTACTTGTGACGGAACGTGCTTACAATCCTATTTACTAACTTAATTAAAGAATATACCTTACCAAGGTACTTTTTATATTTTTTATGTAATTTAAATATTTCATTGGTCATTGACATGATGTAATAAATAGCAATTCTTCCAAATGGTAGCTGCATCATCATTGCCAAAAAGTTTTCAAAAATATCAGTATTAATAAAATTCATAACAAAGAGTTATATTTGCAAGGGAATAGTTTAAAACTAACTAAGAAAATATTTAGCCTATTTTAGAATATGTATTAGCGGGATTGAGCATGTATTCTCACTTTATAAATTAAACATGGCAACAACACGTCAGTCATGTTTCGAAGTCAAAATGAGTTAAAAGTGCTTGTAAAAAATAGAATGCAACTACAATGCACTATATAATAGCATACTCATATAATTCTTGTGTATGCATTTTCACCCTATAGATGATTTTCCAGACAGGTGTTTTTCTGGATCGGTGTTTATTCATTAAAGAACATTGCTCTTTAACGGGATTATGAATCGCGGAGTCACGATGGAACCTTAATTGATAATGAAGTAACGTGTATAATTGTTTGAAAGGATTATTATTTATTTGTATTGTAGTCTTGCATTGTGTGCAGAAAAACAAATTTTATTTCTTACTTATTCTCTCTTAATTTGACAGTTGATCTGTCTTCTTTTGGAAGTGAACAATTTTTTCTTATAAGTTGTTGACCGTTACAGACAATGGTTTGTAGTATTTTCTACGTAATCTAACCCCAAAACACACAATCCACGTTTTAAGCTGGGAAATGCATTAATGTGTAAATAGTTAGACCTCCTGCTACGTCAGTGATGACCTTTAATTAATTTGTGTTGGCTGTGGTTAAGAAAGGAAGTTGAGCTGCGAAAAAGAGAGAATTTTAATTGATCAAACCTTATTATCAAAGCACCAAGCAGCTAAGCACTAAACTTAATTTAATTTAAGTATTGAAAATACACAATGGTATTTTATTGTTTTAAGAATTGACCAATATAAATAGATTTAGAATGGTAATATGTGGTAGGTAAATGCATTCAGTTCTTAAATTGAGAGATAATACTTCCATGCTTATTATAAAATATTATCATACTTTAACCATTCTTTTGATTACCCTAACTCTACAAAATTACTGTATAAATCAATCTGTAATGCCATAATATTTGCTGAGTAGGAATTATTTCACTTTAGAAATGAATTCTTAATCATTTTTAGGGCATCACATGTGAGGTGACCATTTCTGGCAATCTTGAATTGCACAGTTGGGCAAATTTATCTTCACATAATCTTTAAGAGAAGTGAGGACTTACAAGCTTAAGAACAATTCAGCAAAGTAATAGTTCATCTCACCAGTGCTGTGACTTTTCCAGTAGTTTATCTTGAATGATGACCACTGGAACTCTGTCAAATATGAAAGGTATGTACTGTAACAGTCCCCAGCCCGCTTGGATTAAATTTTGGGCCAGGAGAAATGTATACACTCAAAACCCTCGCGAATCCCTCCCGCTCGAGATCAACGAGATTCCTGCATCACCTTAGACAAAGGAAAGGCCTCTTTAAAAGAGGATAAACCGACTGATTCCCGACCTTGTCCAATTTTCCATATTCCCTGCCTTTACCGCCGGGGCAGGGCGTATTGAGGGTAAAAGGGATGTGGCAAGCGGTGATAGGGAATCTCGTCTCTCGACCTGTGGATACGGATGAAACACACACAGTCCCATTCATTTAACCACACACCATTATTTCAGAAACCGGCACATTTTACAAAATATATTAACCCTCTTAAAATTAGTGAATGATGAACGAATGAAATGAATTTATGAGTCATTAATGGCAAAATAATGACAAAAGATGGCAAAACAATGATACTAAAAAAATAGGTAGGACCGTCATAGGCGGCGGGCAAGCAGCAACAATTTAGATTCCTTTATGAATCAGAGGGAGGTAATTATTAGTCCTTCCCATTTTTTTTTCACTTGGTTCACACTAGCGATTTCAACGACTTAGTTCACAGGGGACAGGGAGGAGTAGCTGAATGCCTGTGCTGTAGGGGGGGTTTTGGAAGTATTCATCGGGCGGCAACGACCTTATGTGACCGCAGTGACTGTAGTCTCAGCCTGGAGATATTGGAAATATTGGCTCTTCCGACTGCAGGCTCCTCCACATCAGGATCCGAGCGCCATGTGGCGCATGATGCCCTGGATTCTCCTTCTGGCCGTGGTTCCTTTCGAGGGGGGTGGAGGGTCCCTTATAATGGACCGTGCATGGAAAATCAACGACCACACAATGCTGGTAGCTCAGTTTCTCCTCCTCGAGGTCTTCTCCCGAATGTCCGATCTTTCAATCTGCGAACATGCATACGTCACAACAGGTATAGGCTCCGCCCGCTAATGTGATTGGTCAAGAAGTAGATCCTTTTGCATTGCTGCCGCTCACCTTTATACTCGCCCCTCTAACTGATGGGGTGGGGGTTTCAATGTGGGGGATAATGCACTATGGGAGGGGGGGTTTTTGCAGCATTGGTAAAAATCCAATGTCTCACTTCACTCATTTGTTGTTTCTCACTCACTCCATTGACCTTGACAGCCTCACACCAAACACCACACTCATCCTCACACATGCCGTCTCACCCTTCTCCACGGGATGAGTTTAGAGGGGGTGGAGTAAGGATATGGTCAGGCCGAGGAAGGTTGGAAATTATAAAAATCAAGTGAGGGAATAGGAGGCGTAATGGGGCAAACAATTACAGTACTTAGGCTAGAGACAAAAAATCAGTGTGTAAAATGTCGTGATGAATAAAAAAATCACTTAAAATGAAGGGTAATTAAAGTTAATTAATCAGCTATGGCAATTTACATTGACAGTGTATTATGTACATTACAGAATAGACATTTGCAGTGGTTGAATCAAGGTTTTGAATTTTCACTGTGATAACTTAGTTCCTATTTTCTTGCCTGGAATATTGCAGAGAAATAATAACCTGAGAATCTCAGTGCTTTGTAGTTCAACTTTTATGTGGAAATGCCTTTTCTCTAGTCATGCAATGTGGTCTGGAAGATGAGGGTTTGATGTGAAATCAGGATAGGTCCATGGCAGGTCCAGGGTGGCTTGGGTATGGTAGAGTTGATGGATAAGTCATAATAAGGGAATTCAGAGGGAAGGGAATGATTGAAGAACACTTGTTCATTTAATATACATAAGAGTTGTGGCCTAACTGAATTTTATCAATTATATCTAGTCTCGAGTCTCCCCCTCCTCTGTGTAGAATCAGCTGTAAAAACTTATATTTTGATGTTTCTAATATGTATACAGTTTGCTGATGGCAAGAAAGCATCCTTTACCACCCGAGTGAATTTTGATTTTTTTTTCTGATGAATACTGCTTTTGTATCCACTGAAATTAACTCTAAGCACAGCAGCCATTCATAACGAAATTCAATACTTTCTCCTATGGTTTTATTTGTGGAAATAACTTGTATTCATTTATCATATTTATGTGGTAAAGGGAATAAATTAAATAGCTATCCTAAATTCCAAGTTGCATGCAATGATTATAATAAATTCTTTTGTACTTACTGTTATGCGCTTATGTGATGCTTTAATAGAGAATAAATAGTAAATATTCCTTACTACTTTTGTTATTGCATAAGGGAAACCATCCAATGTGTAATATAACCTGAATATGGGTTATAATTTGACTGCAGGCTCATCAAGAATTACAGCTAATCCAGTTGAAGGACCAAACTGTGTTGTTTAATCTTTTTATTTGTTAAATTTTCCAGAACATTGGTCTGGAGCATTCTTCTTTCTATTATTTACATGACATACCAATGTAGCAGCAGAGAATTTAGACCTGGAAACTGTTTCAATGTGGTTCTAAAGAAGAATTATGAGCATCATACGATTTCATTTAATTAATCAATGATTTGATTGAACATCAGATGATTTGATAAAAATGACAGAGTTACTAAAAAATAGGCAATACAAAGATTGGGGGGGAAATGAAGTCTACTGAAAACCTAGACAAAAAGATTTCAAATCAGCCACATCTTGAGACATAATGGTCTGATTAAGACCATCATCAAGGGACAAGTGAAGTGAAGAGGGACAAGTAGTGAGGGATGTGAAAGATGTGAATTATGTAAATATGAAGAGGTTAGCTGATAGAAGAATGAAGTGGAGAGCTGCATCAAGCCAATCTTAGGATTTTTACGGATGATGATTGGTTAGATGTACAGGGATGTTGAATGAAGATAAGATATTCTTTTAGTGTCAACCCTGTGCCTAAACATGTGGTTGAAAATATGTATTGTTTCTGCAAGAGTCTTGATTATCTTTAGTACATGTTGTGCCTGTTCCCGTATCCTTTTCTCAAAATGTAATGCCTTTTCTAGGGTAAAGTTACTCTGATCCTATTCTTGCTTTTATTTTTTAAAAAAATATTATTTTGATGGGGGGTAAGGGATGGGATGCGTCTCTGAAAGCCTCTCCCATTCAAATGTCAACCTCTCCTGCACGTGGCACCCCCTGCGTTTGCTGATGAGGCTCTGGCGACCGAGTTTCCCGGGATAAGGAAACCTCCACTAACAAGGGTCATTGGCCTCCACGGAAGGTGGATGAGCTGGTAGTAGATGGACCACTGTATTGGCAAAAGAAATTATCTCTAAAGGCAGAGGAGCCATTATTGGTCGGTGGCATCAGAGGAGATTTTAGTATTTCGTAGATAGATGGAGACGAGGTTTAAATGGCAGAGAAGGGTAAAAGAAACTCTTCCCATTAGAGGGAGTAATGGTATGCGTATCGGCATAGTGAAAAACAGGTGACTCAAAATAGACTATGGTGGAATATTTACTGGCTTAGTCAAAGTAAGTTTACTGGCAGTAAAAATGTAATGTGGAAGGAAATCAAAACCACTGTTATTGTCCATAAATATGGAGAACTGTAGGGATCGATGTGTTGCTGATCATGGTTATCAGAACCCAAAATCTAGCAGGGGGAAGTAAAAAGTTTTTTCAAGCCATTATCCAATGAAATACTTGACTTGGAACACCGGTCCAAATTCCAATGTGGACTCAAGAAAAGAACAGGATAGGAATATTGGAGTGAGTAATAAATGAGATGAACAAAAGTGAGATTGAAAATCTTTGTTTATGCAAAAATAAGGTGGGAAAGTCAGGGAGAATCTTGTACATCTGGGAGGAACAAGACATACGGAGGTATCAAATTTATTACATTCTGTTCAATCGAAAGGCATATACATGTAGCAAAATACAGCCGCAGTTATCCAGGACCAGACATGGATATTAATCACGAGCTAATCATGGTGAACTTGTGCATTAGAATCAAGAAAATTAATAGAATTTCTAGGAGGAACTGAAGCTTTAAGAGATTCATGGATTTATCAAGAATTATATGCTGTCAAGAAAGATCCAATGAATGCATATATCCTGGAGAAAAATGTGGTTGGTAAATTTTAAGAAAGGATCAATCTTGGAGAGAGAACACTGGAACCAAATAAACATTGGATTGAATGAAGAAATAATTGAAAAGGGAATAAAGGAAGGCAGGATACTATGATACTTGTAGCCAATCGAAGAGAGAAGAAAATCATCATATTTACGGACAAGATCATGATGGAATGCAGACTTGAGTAGGAGAAGTGGACCAAGCAAATCCCTAAGGAAATTGAAGACACTAAAAGAGGACAACTGGACCAAATATTTACCATAATAAAATCTTTTCATTATGATCCAGAAGCAAAATGTACATTCATTAAAGACATATACAGAAATAAGGTAATGATTACCACATAAGTCTATGGTGCCTAGGAAGAGTAGAAGAATTATGAGGCAAGGATATTGGGGAAGAAAGGGGATGCACAGAAAAAGAAGGCTAAATATACAGAAGAGGAGAAACCAGGCCCACCAATAAATAGAGAAATAATTAACGATTCCTGACTAAACTATAGGAAAATTGAGCTGCAACCTGGCATTCACCAATGTACAACACTTATCCATGGCCATTTTATTTTGACAATCCTGGATCATTGATATTGATTTTGGCAAGGCTGTTTAAAGTTGCCCATCATGTTCAACATATTCAATGAATGGATCATTCGCAATGCCCTAGATGACTTTCTAGGAGGTATTGGTATTGGTGGCAAACAGATTACGAATCTGAGATATGCAGATGACACAGATCGCCTCAGCAATGAAGAACACAACTAGGCCACTCTAGTACAGCATGTTGAGGCATCCAGCATGGGGGCAGGCCTGAGGCTCCAACACCAAACATGTCAACTTAGGGTGATAAACAGAGATCCCAACTGTCAAGAGAAACTCATAAGTGATATACCGGTAAAAGAAGTCTTATACCTGGATGCCCTCACGTCAAATAGTGGTGACAGTGAAAAGGAACTCATGTGGAGAATAGCAATGACCAAGGCTGCATTGAAAAGCTGAAAAAATGGGAGATCAGAGGAATCAGCGTGTCAACCAAAAGTGGACTAATTTGATCAGTGTCTTACCTATCATGACCTAAGGATCACAGTCTTTGATGATCACAGCTGCCATATGCAAGAAGATTGAAGTATTTGAATTGTATTATTGACAAAGAGTGATGAGATTTTCATGGATGGAGTGAAAAACTAACACCTCTGTTTTAGTTCAATTGAAAATTGCAGACAGAGACCGACTGCTGCCAACAGGTCAGCACAACTGTCTCGAATTCTTCAGTCATGTCATAAGGAATAATAGCTTATAGAAGAGTGTACTTGAAGGTTTTGTGCAAATGATCACGAGGTTGACCGCTGTTAAGTTTGATTGATAAAATTAAGATCCTCATCAACCTTAAGCTGAGCGAAGCAGTCCACGTGGCCCAAGATCAAGAGAACTGGCATCAGATTGTACAGTGTGTGCACTCAGTCCATTTGGTTTACAAGCTCAATATCGAGGTAATGGCCAAGAGAGAGAATCTTTTAAAGATTTCCTCACTTACCTTTCTTCACTCCCTCTTACAACATGACTATTCAGAAACTCTCTTCACTACAAAAATCCGATTCTCTGGAACCTCACTTTTCTCATCATCCAAACCTCATCCTTATAGCTTTCTTCTTTCTATTTTTCAGGAATCCTGTCCCTAATATTAATTTTGAAATACCTTATTTCACTAATCCTTCCTTTTCCATTCTTTCCGTTCCCTTTTCCCTCAACGAAGATCTTCATTAGGTCATTTCGTCTTAGAATATGCCCAATAAAGTTGTCCTGTTTTCCTTTTAGAATTTTCAGCAGACTTCTCTCTTCTCCCACTCTCCTTTAGTCTTCTTATTGTCACTCTATCAATCCATTATATCTTCATCATCTTTCAGTAGCATCAATTTCAAATTCTTTCCGCCTTTATATATCTGCTGCTGTTATTGTTTATGCTTCGCTACCATGCAGTAGCATGCCCCAGATGTATGTTCTAATGGAATGTTTCCTCACTTCCATACTTGTATTTGCAGCTTTAAATAGACTTATCTTTTGGTAGAATGCCCTTTTTGCCTGGGAAATTCTACTGAAAATTTCTCCTTTACCTCGTTCATCGCTGGTTACTTGGCATCCCAGGTAACAAATCTCTTTCACCTCCTCAATTCTTTGTTTTCCTAGTTTAACATTAGTCCTGGCTTCTTTTCTCCTACTGCTTACCAATACCTCAGTTTTCTTTTTATTGATCTTCAGGTGATATCTGGCCATTGTCCCTTCCATATTTCCTAGTGTCTTCTTTAAGTATCCTTGTGTTTCTGCCATTACAGCTGTGTTGTCAGCAAATCACAGCATGCTGATTCTCTCATCATAGATATATACTCCCGAAGACTTTTCTTTGACTTCTTGGATGGTTCTCGATGTGGACATTGAATAATACAGGAGGTGATGCACAGTCTATCTCACTCCTATCTTTATGCTTGCTTGTCTACTACTGAGTCCTGATTTGGTTACAGCCACTTGGTTTTTAAGCAAGCTGTAGATAACTCTTCGGCCATTGCATGATATTAATTTCTTTCATATATGATATGAATTTCTTTCAGAATCTTCAGCATCAAGTTCCAATTGATGTTGTCATATACCTTCTCCAAATCTACAAATACAACAAACATCAGTAGATTCTTCTCTATAAGTAGCCTGAGGGCCAAAATCGCTTCTCTTGTTCCCTTGTTTTCTCTTAACCCTAATTGGTCTTTATCCAGTAACTCATCAAGTTTTTGCTCTATATAGATGATTCTTGTCATTATCTTCGAGGCTTGAATTGTTAGGCTTATGGTCCTAAAATTTCCACAGTTCTTGGCCCTCTTCTTATTGAGAATAGGGCTGATGATGTTTTTTTTTTCAAATTTCAAGGGTATTACTCCTGTGGTGTATATGTCACAGATAGTTCGGTACAACATTATCTACTCTAGAAGACTTATTTATCCACAGGTCCCTTACAGTTGCGTCGAAGTCTGATCTTAATAGTGAGGATCCCAAATCATCCTTATCAACTTCATTTTCTTCTTCAATTACTTTTGCCTTAAGATTGCTTCCATTGTGCAATTGTTCCAAGTATTCCTTCCATCACTTCACTCTATCCTCATGTATTAAGAGTTTATTATTTATATATTAAGAGTTCGCCATTCTTGTCATTAATGATATTAGTTCTTGCCCATTCTTTGAAGCAATTCCTCACCATCCTGTTGGCAACTTCCTCATTTTCATGTGCAAGGTTAATTTGTACATCTTTGCGTAGATACTTCATCCATCCCTTGCTTTTCTTGCTTTATGGTTCATCTCATTCCTAATTTTTTTAGCAAAGATGCCCTTCTTCAGTTTCCACATTTTTATATTTCTTTTCTCTTCAATCAATTCTAAGACTTCTTCTATAAAACATGGATTCTTCATGTCAACTTTTCTTCTCCCCAGAGCTTCTTTTGTAGTTTCCTTCAGCCCCATTTTGATGTTACCCATGTCAACTTTTCTTCTCCCCAGAGCTTCTTTTGTAGTTTCCTTCAGCCCCATTTTGATGTTACCCATGTCAACTTTTCTTCTCCCCAGAGCTTCTTTTGTAGTTTCCTTCAGCCCCATTTTGATGTTACCCAATGTCTTTTCACAGCCTGCTCCTCTTCTATCTTTTTTCACATGTCAGTTTTTTGCCACTTGAGAACTAAGTGATGGTCCGATGAATGAAAAAATACAGGTCTTTTTATTATATGTATAAACCCCCATCAGATTCGGCAATAAAAAATTATATTTAATGACCCCATTGAAATCTTATAGCTTTTGTGTGATGAAACTCATTCTTTTGCCTTGGGGTTCTGTCTTAATATATACAGTCAAAACTCAATATTACAATATTTATGGGACTGAAAAAGCAGTAAGGAACATCATGTTGCATAAGAACAAGTTTGAAGAAGTCCTATAACTTTTTATTTTGTCCTGGATTTAAAATTCTTGTAGCTCTTACTTTTTATGGACAATTTTGTCTACAGTCAGTGCATCTTAAAAGGAACATGTTTATGGATACTGAAATATTTAGTGATAGATAACTCAAATGAGGTCCTTTCTTCCTCCATGGTTGTCAACCCTTAATAATAACTCCAATGCCATTCCAAGAGGGTTACAAGACCAGATAAGTGGGTTTCTCATGTGTGTGGTTATTTATTCTTGTGTTGAACACTTTTTTTCTGTTTGTTTCATTTGCTATTTCTCATGACTATAGATAAATCAGCAAAATGAATTTGACTAAAATATGATTCAAACCCATGCTATCAGGTATTGTAGCAAAGTGTACAATGAAGGGGCTGCAATTTTCACTGGTAATATAATTCTGAGTTCTTGATTTGTAGGCAGAAATATGTAAGTAACCTAGAATGTTTTGTTTGTATTTTCCAGTTGCAACTTTTCGCATGGCATTCAGTAGCATTTCCATAGCATGAAGTGGTCAGGGTTTTCTTTCAAATTATATGTAAATTTCAAATTATATATAAAACATATATTAGACAATTAATGATCGTGTCACCAGTTTATAGTCTCCAAAAATCAGTAATGCAATAGTAGTTGGTATCTTATAATTGTTGGTTTGTGGACAGCAATTTGTAAAACCCTGTGGATAAAGAGTGAAATTCACAGTTAACTCTAGCAAGCAAGAAAAATCATTATTCATGTTGAATATAGAAATCCCTAAAATGAATCATTCGAAGACAAATAAGCTTAATTAAGTTATTAATACCAACAAAGAACTTTTTGAATCATTACAACAAAGTTTTGAAGTCAAATTTTCTTACCAAGTGGGGCATGGAGTGCCATCCTATGCTCTTGTTAATCTATTAGGTAGATGTTCTTGTTTTCATTACGATTCCTTCAAACCCACATTTTTCAATAATTCATAATATCATATATTTATTTAATAGTATTGCATATTTTCCCATGTATTTGGATTTCCTTTTGTTCTGAACCATCAAATTTACTTTGCAAAGACTAAATTTCATTGACTCAAAATTGTTTTTTATGTGTATGTGAATTAAAGTGGAGGATATAGGGTTCATAAATTAATTTGGGACCTTTTATACAGTGGATGATGTTTATTTTAGATGGGACACTATAGACAGTGGGTGGAGATTAGGACTGCTAACCAGAGATATAGGGTTCATACCCAGGAGAGGTTAGGGTTTCCATATTATTTTCTTAAATATATATTTTTTTCGCTCAGAAAGCTTGAAGAATTATGAAAATAAATGGGACGCGTCAAACATAAAACTATTAGATGTTGCACTCTAAGTATACTGCTATAAATATTTTCATTTATTCTATTATAATATGGACAAAAGAACATAGTCATTAGTTATTTATAATGTAAATAATAATTGTCTTACTTTTCTTTATCTTAATGTCAGAATAGCACACTTTTATTCAGCTTGTGACAATCTATTACTTAACTTTATCTATTACTACTTTAACAAATCTATTACTTATTAACTACACATCAATAAACTTCCCTCAAATAAACAAACAGTAGGTTGCTAGTCTACTGTTAACATGAAACATCAACTCTTAACATGAAACAATAATTATTTTCAGCATTATTATGGATATTAGATCTGAATAGGAGGTAATATCTATATTTATTAATTTTTCCTGAAGTCTACTCTAAAAAATGGGTCCTTAAGAATTAATTTGGGACCTTTTATAAAAAAAGGGATAATTTCGGGATGAATGGGAACCCTATCCTAGAGTCAAACTCTTGCTCTCTGTGATTTTCTGGGTATCGAGACTCTCTCCTCACCAACCTGACCAGTACTTGGGCTGAATCGGAATTGAGGTCTGGTTAGCAAGCATAGGATAGGGGCCTGGTACTCTTCCCTCTGCCACTTGCAGTTCTCCTCGAAGATGTGGTCCGGAGTCCGGGATTTTTGTATATTATGTGAAAAGTGTTTGTAATAAAGTAAGATCCCTATTCCTTACCTTATTACCACCCACAAAGAAGTGCATGAGTAACTTGTACTTTTGTTTTCTGTGCCTTTGCAGTGAAACTTGCATTGAGTAGAGGGATTATGGCATTTTTCCACAGAAAAGTCTTCCACATGAAGCCCATATCGTGCAAGAGGTTGCCAGTTATGATTGCAGTTGCCAGTTGTGACCTCAACCAATCAGTGCTGACTGGCTTTGAGTTACAGGTACTGGTTAGAAGATAGGAGCATGTCTATTTTTAACCAGCCAGTTTCGAATTGTGTCCAATCGCTTTGTGATCATGTGCTATCTGTGTTAACATTCTGTGAGATTTTGATTACTGCTATGAATAGAGTATTAAAAAAATGGATGAAAGAAGTATGTTTAACCCTAATACTGCCATGAAACAATCTATTGCTTGACTTTTTGATGTTAGCAATGTTGGTGGGCGTCTGCTTCAGAGTATCATATTGTATTCATTCCATAAGTTTTAACGTGCTCACTCTGCCGAGATTATGTGCTGTTTAACCTTACATAACCCTTATTCTAATGCCTAAGGTGAGATTAGAACCCATGACCATTAGGTTACCAAGCTGGTGCATTACTAACCTAGTTACCACAATTTTGTTCATTCATTTGATTTGCAGGCTTGGAATTAGGCTCTCAAATGCTCAAAGGCACTGTAATTGGATGTTTGGGCAATATTAGTTTCTTCTTTTTTGTTTGAAATTAAAACCCATTTTGACATAAGTTAGGAAAGTCTTTAGAACACATTGCCAATCAGGCTGAAAAAATAAAAAAACTTAATCGTTATGCTCTATGAAAGATGCTCTAAATAAGGAATCAGATTGGTTTAATGTTATGGCTTCCCCTATTGCAGTTGCTATAGGATTCAAAACTTGGCAGTTGTGGGAATTTTCAATGGGTTGGATAGTAGCTGTAGACTACAGAGCTAATTTTTTCATTTGGTTTCCTCAACCCCTCTACCGTTGCCCTAAAGAAGCTACTTTTCTACAGCTGACCTGCTTTCCTTAATTTAAATTAGACTTGGACCGATAGCGAGTATCGGTCATTTTCCCGGTACTTCGATACTTTCGAGTATTTGTTTTATTTCAGATACTTTTACTCAAAAATATTCGTTCGGTAAAAATCATCTAAAAACAATTTGAAATCCCGCCTTCTTCAACGGACTTACCAAAGTGTCGCATATTTGTTTACTTAGCTGTGATCTTCGTGACAGTAAAAGTGAAACAAGTGCTTAGAATTGGCGACACTGAGGCGAAAAGCTGTACCTCCTCCTAAAAGTGGACTAAAATCCACATGAGAAGAAAGTTGGCTGAAATAGCGGCAAAAATTAAACTTCTGTCGTAAACTCAAGTACATTCTAGTCAACGCATATGTTGTTCCTCGTTTCTGCCTACATTCTGATCGATTTAATAAAATATGAATGCAAAAAAAGTATTGTGGCATAGTCAAGTGTTATGACGTCATTGAATCCGCATTAGAAAATTTAAAATGACGCCGAAGGTGTTCGCGTGCCTTCAATGTACATACTTACCGTAAGTATGGTACATACAATGTACCATACTTACGGAGGACACCTGGTTTCGTAAATTGACTAGAAAAACTTCAACGAATATAAGTAAATATTTGAAACTTATCGGACGTCATGGAAAAGTACGATTCATATTCTATCAAAATTTCCTTTCATTTGTGCATTTCATATTGTCATGACAATCTCCAAAGTGACACTGGCCTCTGCGACTCTAAGAAGTGTGCTATTTTTCATCCTTAATGCAAAAACATGACTCAAAAGTAATTTTTATAAAAAGTCTGGTACCTGCATTAAACGAAAGGCTAAATTATCTACATGCTGATATGCTCTCAATGAATTTCGCTTCTTCCTTTTTTGGGATATCAAGCCTCAAAGTCGAGTCTATATATACTTTTTTGCGTGAACAGTATACACAAAATGTGCTATTTGGTCACATAGTCATCATTAATTATTGAGTGCACATCAACGCAAGGTATCGCACATATCTTTTGGGAGGCGTAATAATTGAAAATGAAACTTTGTTACAATAAATTAACGCCAGCAATGAACTACCTTGATGGCATGCGTAATGGTCCCCTGGAGGTTTACAACCCGCACATACATGTTCAGCATAACCCGAGTAGGCCTAAACTGTTCGTCAAATTTTCCTTGTTACCATGTTCACGATTTCGGCTCCCTACAAAACGTGCTAACGAGATTTGGGTGTTTCTGCAGGTTTAGAGTTTTCTGAGCAAATATAGTGCAATGGTCCCGAGAGAAGAACCCTCTTAACTGCTGAGCATGTTCAGCAGCTGTGTCAGTAATATGTCAATCAGCAATACATTCAAATATGAACATGTTCAGTAGCTCTTATTTCTTAAAAATAATTTTCAGTATTTACAAATGCAAGAGGGCTTAGTGTAGAAAATCCTATTCCACTGATAATTGTAAGAGTAGCAAAATAAAAGAGTTGTCACAATGTCATTTCTCTCAATAATTAGATGCTTTTTTAAAACACTTTTCATTATTGAGTTGACTTCATGAGAAAGAAAACACTTATCAAATTTCTTTAGAAAAATAAGTAAGGTATCGGCAAATAATGCTATTTGTATTGGCCACTGGTATCGAGGTATCGGTTTGGTATTGGACAAAGTGGTATCGGTACAAGTCTAATTTAGATTTAAATAATGTGGCTGTTACATAAATAATCCTTTGTTTAGCTATTCTTTGCCCTGTATTCCATACTGATATGTAATTTAGCCTGTTAAAAGTCATTCATATCAACAAATAATTTCATTAATCTGAATAATATTTTGGTTTGTCTTTATACCTCATTATTTTAATTGGATTTCCCCTGCTAAAATTTAGGCTTGTTTATCTAAGTCTGTTATCTCATAGAAATGATCTTGTATTAAAACTTTGACGGTTAACCCAGAAAGCACATGACTGCAAAGCAAGACCCTATTTGGCTGTGCTCTATATCCTGCCAGTTGAAAAATAGGCATTCTCTCTTTTAACCAGCACCCATAACCAAGAGATGCTTTGTGCTAATTGGATGAGGGTTCAATCTGTAGCAGCAATCAAGATGCAACTTTTACTGTATTATAGACTTAAATTGCCCATTGACGGCAGGGTGTGGTATCAAAATTTAATGTGTATGCAATTGCCAATAAATGAAAGAATAGCATTAACACATATTATGCGTCCAGAATTTGATAAATTTTAAGTATAACGAGCAACATTCATTTACATTTCACGGTCATGTATGAAGTTATTGCTTTGGCTGTTCTTCATAGTTCTATGTAACTTGAAAGTTTTACAGTTGTATCATTGAAATAATATGCATCGCTTAATTTCCTTTTTACAAACTACAATCAGCCTACATTTTCAACTAGCTCTGAATTTTAGTTTTTGAGATTTTCCTTCTGCCATATTTTGATGTAGAATTTACTTCCAAAAGGGCTCCTTTTTGGAAATAGATTTATTGCTGGGATTCAGTTTAGCGAAGAATTATGCCTTGAGAAATCAATTATATGGGGTCATCCATATGAAAGAAACTGATTTTCCCGTCTTTTCCCCACTTTCCCTCCTCATTAAAGGCTCAGTCAAACAGAAAAACTGCCCGCGTGGGTAGGGCTACCGCAGTACGCCACAGTCTGTGGATGTCAAACAGCACGCTGGCAGATGAGCGTGGTTTATTTTGTCTTTAGACCTGCTGGGGCATAGCTTATGTAGTTGATGCGTTTCACCTCGCAAATTTACTGATGGGCCAGAATAATGAGCAGCAGTAGGTCTTACAAAGGACTTGTACTTCTTCTTGTAAAATTATTAAGGATCCCAAGAATTTCCTTCAATTTTTCAGCCTTCTGAATGATATTTTTATAATTTGCATGGCTAATATTATATAAATACAGGAAACCATGCACAAGATCTATTAATTTTCTCTCCTTTCTGATTAGCCCACCGTAGACTTGGTGCAAAAATACAACGGGATCACTGCCCACCACGGTCTGCCTGCATACCGTTTAACCAGGACGATACAAACCTATGCAATACAGTTCCCACGGTGGTAGTACAGGGAGCCAATTATGTTTCACCAAGCCTTAATGCTCTGTACCATTTTATACAACAGCCCAGAAAATTGACTGAATCTACATATAAACACATGGTAAACTTGTTAATTCGCAGACTGTTTTTATCATTGTTATTGGGACAAAACTTTGTGATGTATCTTTCTCCTAACATACTGGAAGGCTGGATTTTTTTAGCTCCTTAAGCATGGCATAATATATGGAGCCCTAATTTACACATTTGCCAGTTTCTGTTAAAGTCAGGATTGTAATACGTCAAAAGCCTTCAATGCACACTCGGACCAAATTCTTTTTCAAGCATAAGAAGTTTTTGATTAGTGCTGGTTCTTCTTAGGAGTTCTTTCAAATGTAATGCAGATTTTTTGTCTTTTCATCTTTCTATAATTCTCCTTCACAATCCATATGTGATGAAATAATGCTATTTTCACAATGAATCATTTTTTGTGAAATATATGACCCATATTCTCTAAATACCTTATCTATTCCTTAATGTAATGCCCTTAATGCTGTAATTTATTCACAAATTACTATTTGATTCATCATTACCTACCTCTTGAACTAATCTTTTTTTCCAACATCACTGGATCCCTGCAGTCAATGTTATAGTACATCACACGTATTGACTTGACCTGTAGTAATTATATTATGAACATATATGGATGACCCCTTATGGCAAGTTTCACTGTACACATTTTGGTTGAGTGGTCAATTACATTAATTCATTTTTTTACAGCACCTGCCTAACTGTATATAAAGTGAGTGGTTGTGAAAACCTCCTTAATATTAACTAAATTGACAGGAATGATATGGTTGCAGTTTCCGTATTTCCTCATAGCTGCAATGGAATGGGACTTACTTTTCATGCAGGCTGTATAAAGAAGAATGTGATGAGATATAGTTCAAGGTGAGAAGTTTTATTATTTGAAGAGTTGACAAGCGATAGATGGTATTGGTAACCCAAACTGGTCATTGCCTGCGATGATATTCTCAGATTTCTCCAGTCCTCTTATTTATTTGAAGTATATATGAGGTTATTACTCTGCAATTACAAACCTGTTTTCATCACATGCTCACTGCTCTCTCTTGTGAGCGGTAAGTTTTGGTCCAGTTTTATCAAAAGGAAACCGCATTCCCCACTTGACCATTTGAATTTGTGTGATAAGTTCTCACATTTTAGGCTCTAAAAATACATGAATATTGGTATAATTTTTATCTATTGTAAGGGTTGGAAGGAGCCCCTGAAAGAAGAATTTGAATGGTTTGAGATGTTGGCATGCAGTTTTCACCTCATTCACCAACGTCATCACACGTTTGAGAATTGGGCATTGCGCCTTGACCCACTCTTTCCTATTTACAGAAGAGAAGATTACACCTCGCTGTGACGACTGTGACTCTCCTCTCAGTGTCCGACACCTCCTGACTGAGTGTGACAAATTCCGGACTATGCGCGTAAAGCTGGGTATAAGGGGAGACCTAGAACAAATTCTAGGAGACGATCTTGATCGCCTAAGCCGAATTATATCTTTTTTAAAAGCAACTGGCCTTTTAAATAAGATTTAATATAGTGTCGTCTATTTTTTTCTTTTTTTTCTATCGCCGACATATCTTATTTTTATTTTAGAACACCAAATAGACTGCGTGGTGCAAATGACCTTAGTCGTCGACGCACCCATAAAAACATAAACCTACCTACCTACCAACAGTGGACAAAGGGACATAATTTTCTGTGCTAAACAATGCCCATAGTTTCCTACCAGTGAAGGTTAGGTGGGCAATCCAATATTTCTCATAACCTCGACATCTAATGCATTTTCTCCTGCTGGCCATATTTCTTAGGCTCCTTTAATTTTATCCAAACTACCAATTTCTCATCATGATGCAGTACTTCCCCAGAATTCTTCCTGTTATGTCCTTCAAAACACCCATAACCTTTTGCTTCATTCAGTCCCTCTGTCTCTTGTAATGTATTCAGTCAACTTCCATTCTGCTTCTAATATACCCAGCTATTCCTCTTTTATTTTCCTTTTTGTTCCATCCACCGTACCTCCAACGTATTTCTTCATACACATCTCAAAAGCTGACCAATCTATCTTCATCCTTAAATTAAATTTTTTCCTTCCATACAATGCCAAGCTCCATATTTAATTTTTAAATATCTTCTTCAGGTCCCTGCCAGCCATCCTTTCATTAGTTTTCTCGTACAGGGGTGTCGGAACTATTTTCGCTGGGAGGGGCCAACCTAGAAAAGGGCCAGGCTCTTAAGAAAAGGGGCCGGATTTTTTAGCGGATAGGAGGGGGTAGAGACTAGAATTCCATTTAAAGTAATATGAAGGTGGTAGAATATGTGTCAGAAGGGAAAAAGCAAGCTGGAAACAAATAAAATTTAATTTTTACTGTTGAAGACTCATTTCTCAAAGACCCAGGGCAAATTCTGGGGGTGGTCGAATGCCCCCCACTTCCGACACCACTGTTCTCGTATGTAGTTTTCTCGTATGAGCCTTTCCAAATCTCCCGCTAACTTCAATGCACCTTTACCTCCAGCATATTGCCAAGGTAACTGAATTGCTCCTCCTACTCTAGCATGTGACTTTTAATTTTAACCATTTCTATATCACAGCACGTACATTTTTCATCCCAAAAAGCTTGTGGTTAGGCCTTGAAAGTTTTAACTCTTTGTTTAAACAATCTTTTTTCAAACCTAACATTTGACCTAGAAGCTTGAAATTTTAACTGTATATTAAAAACATATTTCAGCTTAATGTATTTTTTCAATTTAAAATTTACTCTCTACAATTAAATATTGTTTGAAGAAAAGCCATTTACTCATGAGCTGATACTTCAGCACCTTGAGCATCTTAAATAAATCATAGTGAGCTGAGAATTTTGGACCAATAGCATCTAAGGTTAGATCTGTATCTTTTGTTCAGGAAAATGTAATTGCTTCAATTTTCTTAAGTTTTTTTTGTTCTGTATCTTTTGCTCACAAGATATTGTCGGAGATTGTATGGGACAATGAGCTGATGTGTAATCCCATTTAAACTCAAAATTCTGAAAGCCATTGTTCGCTTACTCAGTACCATTATCAGTGCGAATACACTTAATTTTAACATTGGTTTCATTTTCAACAAGCATCTTAAATTCCTCAAAGGTTTTCTTAACAAGAACCTCAGAATTAAGAAAAATGCAATTACTTTCCTGCTGTAATCATCAACAAAGTTAAGCATATAATTGGCTCCACTGCACTGCGGTACAATTGTATGGCACCAAACAAATCAGAATGAATCAATTCAAGCCTCTCCCTTGCTCTTTTCCTCTTTGACATCTAATAGGCATCTTACACAATTTACCCTCTACACAAAGAACCAAGCCTATAAGCCATTTCCGTCGGATCACCATCTAAAAAAGTGATACCAGTTTCCATCCCACTACCTAAAAGATTCATGCTAATCCTATTGAAGTGATCCTGTCTCCTGTGTATCAAAGGTTGACAAGCATTATTTACAGTGACATTGGCCCTTTCTTCTACCCCATCAAGGTGATATATTCCACCAAATTGTAATGCCGTTACTTTAACGTTTCCCTCAATGTCGAGGTACTAGTAATTTCTGTAGTTCTTTAGCTTACTAATGCTTAGTTGATTGTGAACCTTCTCAACTTTCCTCCTACCTTTATCTTGGCATCCATACCACATGCCTTTCTCTCAGTTTCTGTAGAATGTGTCAAACACCACCATAATGATCAGTCCTGTCCGACAGTACCTATATTCTGGGATCACCCAAACCAGTTTTCCACTTTTCTACTCTCACTTGAGCCTATGAGCCATGTTTAAATTGCCAGTCAGTCTCATATTTCCATAATATGTCAATATTCTTTGATATTTTCATCCACTCCTACAGAGTCACTATGAAACAGCTGTTCAAAATAGCAAAATTCAAATAATCCCAATTATATTCATTGTTTCTTTTCACTAATTCCTGTTATCATCCCAGCTATTTCATTCCAGGTTTCCTACTCTTTCGAAATTCAAAGTTATAATCCCTTAGTAAGTTTACTCTTTCCCCCATCTTTTGTTGATGTTATTAAATACACATTGAGATTAAACTCTTAGTCCTATATTCTTGGCATTTCATTTTAGGTATCAATGCATTTTTACGTAGTCCTCTGGCCAAGCTCTTTACCATCATTTTGTTTGCATGATGATCGCAATAGTTTTTTTTTATTTAAAGCGGAAGAACTGCATAGTAATTTCACAAGTTATAAACAGCATTGGATAATGATAACTGTTGATGTGTAACTTTCCCAGCAATTAGGCCAGATCTTCTGGCATTAGTGGAATTGCTCTGCATATTTCATAATCAGGTTATTTTATCTCCAATTACATGAACTCTGATAAAACAAGGAAAACATCTTTCCTTGATTTTATTATTAGTTTTCCATCAGTGAAGGCAGATCTCACTAAGCATTTAATTCTTTCCATGATGCCTACATTTCACACGATGTCCCTCTTCAGCCCATCATTCTATCTGAACTACCCATTCTTCTCCTCTTACCTTGCTTATCCAACATTCTTCTATCAATCACATCCTTCAAAACACCATTACTATTAATCTTTCTCCCAACTTCCTTTCTCACTACCAAAATGTTATGATTTCTAGTTTTTTATAATAACTAGTATTTAGAAAATTGAAACTTTTACATTGAAAACTATATTGATATTCTCTTTATTTTATTAGCTTTTGTGTCGTCCAACATAAGGAAAACCCAAAGAGTAATTTTTGAAATTTTTAGGGACTCTTTCACTCCATTAATATCTTACAGTAGATAAAAATTATACCATTATTTATGTGCTTTTGGTACCTATTCAGTTAGAAAGTTTCAGGCAACTTGACATACATTCAGGTTTTTTCATATTTCTTTGTTATTCAATTTCGCATAACTCCTGCCTCCTAAATACTTTGTTAGTGTTAATAGAAATGTTAACCTTTTTTTATTTCTTCATAGATTTTTTTTTTAAATTCAGGCAGTCAAACAAAATTGTATTCCTCATTATTTTAGAAGCTCTAATATTGTCCCAGTCCATCTTGTCTTGTATTTCAGCAAAGAAATTTTTATACCAATCCTTGTTCCTCTTCACTCTGCTGCATTTTTAATTATGTGGGGATTGGGAATGTTTCCTTATATGGATTTGTTGGAAATGTTTACCAATTTTAAGCACCAGCAATACATGAGTTTTATCTATCGTTTTAAATGGAAAGCCCAAACCCATGCTTTTTTGTGCAGTATTTTTCACGTATTTCAGTTTTTTTTAACCACAAGCTTGACACTTTGTAAATAGTACTTTTTACGATTTCCCAAAAGAATGCATGCTTAATTGCATTTTCAGTAGACAGTTGCATGTGGAAACCATGGAAGTTATTGCTAATACTGGTTCAACTTTAAAATATTTATTTGCTAATTGTTTGAAGATTCATCTCAGTTTCTTGGGTGAATTTTAAAAATACATTCCATATCTTATCAATCTGCTAAGTTTTACTGCATGCAAAATCAACTTCATACATCCTAGTGCAGTGAGTAGCAGGTTCATAAATACTAAGTGGCGACTTGCTTCTCAAGTCAGCTGTAATGCCTCCTCCAGTACATTTTAATCCCCCTGTAGTATATATCAACGATAGGATAACATTACCAAATAATGGTGATGCAAGGGGAAGAGAGCTGCCATCAGAGGGGAGCGTAACCCACCTGAGAAAAATTGTGAAGTTAATCTGCTGTAATAGTTGTTTGTGGTTTAAGAATAACCCATGAAAAATTCTGGCATGCATGATTTTTTAGCATGAATTTTGAATGTTTGGAGATATGAACACACAATTTGCAGGATGAAACTTGTACAAGCATGTGCCTTTTGGTTTTTTACTATAAAATGAAATTGTTACTCCATCAAAACAAAATCTTTTGTCTTTTTTTTTGTAAATTTACATTATAAACCACTAGAAAGAAAATTCATTGAAGATAGTACTGATTCCATGATTTATTGTTTTTATAACGAGTTATTGATTTTGTTGGTGCGATGAGTCTGAGAGATTCACCTTGCCCATATTAGGTTTAATGTTAGGTTAACAGCAATGAAAGAAATACCTGTATCTTTATACCAAGTAATTATGCACATTTTTAGATTGACATACGTTATAATATCCGATCTCAATATTTTTTTGCTCTTAATTTCAATTTACTTCCTGCCATACATTATTCCATCCAAGCTGTCTATTCTTCCCTCTGAAACATTCTTCAAAACACATTGTTCCTTATTACCTGCTCCATAGGGACCCAGTGCTTCCTTTAATTTCTTCTTTCAAAAAGCTTCCTCACCTACTCATTCTCCTCCTAATTCATCTTGCTTTTCAACCACCTTACCTCCCCCTCCATAGGCATCCAACAGCCTATCTTTATCCTTTTTTCTCTTGTGGAAGAGGAATGATGACCTGGTCATAGGGAATGGACCAAAAACCTTTTCCCCCAAAGCAATTAATTGTTTTCATTTTGAAAACTCCATTACTTTCACTTCCTTATGGTTTATCTCAATTCCTTATCTTTCATAGTGATTTTATAATACTTCTAGTAATATTTGCAATTCCTTGGATGACTCTTGCTTGATCATGTGAAACTCATCATTATAAATGTTCCGCCTACCCTTTCTCCTGCATCACACCCATCATGCCCCACGCCTCTGAATATAAATGTAACATAACCAGTATATATATATATGTAACACCGCCATCGTGCGAATTAAACATTCCCTCTAATCTACTACAATCATCATCAATATATTAATTTCCTCTCTTCTCCATCCTTCTGTCGATTGTCATTAGCAAAACCTTTGCCAAATGCAAGATTAAACTTAGTTCTTATTAAACTTGCAGGTTTTGCACCTCTGATCCAATGCTCTTTTACGGTATGGATAGTTTTATAGTTTATGCGAAAAAGTACTTTTTATGCATAAAAGTCCTTTATCATATTGTATTATTGGTGTAATTTTTTAATTCAGGTTTGTGAATTTAACATGAAAACTCGACCAGACATTTGCGGTAAAAAGCATAAGTAGGTATCAATGATGAGAAAAACATTGATGAGAATGGTCATCTTTGGTTGGATCAGTTTAAATCAATATGATGAAAATTATTAACTCCTGTTAAACATGGGATATCAAATCATGGAGAAATTACTACTGTCAACAATTGTTCTTTATAGTGGTGAATTTCTCAAAAATGTATAAAATTGTATTTTTTTAAAGTAAACTATTTTTTAAGTTCCTTATTTGTTTGCTTTACTTTTTAAGGCACAAAAAGGGTCATCATTCTTCAAGTTTTATTCTTCAAACAGCATAAAGCAACAAAACTATTTAAAGTCTTATTCAAACAATCTAATTATATAATTTTTCATGGGTTTTTTTTACCCTCGTAGTAAAATTGATTTCAGGCGTTAATCTATGGAATTTGCTTTCATAGCTAATGAATGAAAAGTAAACTTGATAGTTGCACAAATATTTATCTCACATTAGGACCATGGTTTTGATGATTAACGTCAACATCAGATCAAAACTATGTTGGTAGTGTGGGAAAAATAACTGGAAATACCAAGTTTATTTTTCATTCATTATGTATACCCTCGTAGTCTTATCTGGTTTGCAGGATTTTAATTGCTAAAGTACTGCACTTAGAAATTTTATTTTTACAGAAATGTTTTCAAATAATATTCATGTATTGATGGTGCCAAGGTTTCCACAAATCTATATATTTGATTTGGGAATGTTTCCTTAATGGCGTTCAGATGATACTCTTTGTATTATGCTTCCATTTCAATGTCCTCACATTGTTCTAACTGTGGAAGTCGAATGTCCACTCATATGATTGCTTAAAATTTCCTTCGTGTAAGGAAATGTGTCCCTGAGAAATTGAAATTGTTCCTACACATTTCCACAATCACATGGAGAACATAAATATAACTACATTGAATTGTAGACAAGATGGATCTATCAAATTTGTCTATTTGGGAAAATGATGAGAAAGTTTGTGAGCTTTCCGAAACATTTATATGTCAAAGTACATATTTTATTATCTCCCTTTCTGTTTATGACACCGCAAGAGTTAGAGTTACAACCATGTCACTACATTCATACAAGGTAATTATTTTCATATTGATACAGAGGACTTAAAATTGGGATCTAATAGATCAGGGTAGGAGACCAATATCTATCTCACATGTCAACTGCTCGAATAAAACAAGAAAGAATATCTAACAACATAACAAAAAATTAATTTAGGACTCTGGTAAGACTAAAATAAAATATAGGAAAAATAAATGCAAATGAAATTTAACTTAAAAGATAACTAACAGGAATGAAAACAATACATTTTATTAAAAACAAAATTCGAAAAGGATTTTGTACTAATGATGTATCTAACAAACGAAAAGTAAAATTTATAATCATCCCCTTCAAGGGCTAAAGGGATTGAACTTGCTTCTATCTTCCTGGAGGGGAAACTCCCTTCAAGTGGGGGAGGCACTTCCATCCTCCACCTTCAAGGAGGGAGGGAGGCATTCCCTTCCTCCTCCAAGGGGGGAGGTGGGAGGGAGGCACTCCCTTCCCCCTCCAAGGGGGAGGAGGGAGGGAGACACTCCCTTCCCCCTCCAAGGGGGAGGAGGGAGACACTCCCTTCCTCCTCCAAGGGTGAGGAGGGAGGGAGGCACTCCCTTCCTCCTCCAAAGGGGGAGGAGGGAGGGAGACACTCCCTTCCTCCTCCAAAGGGGGAGGAGGGAGGGAGGCACTCCCTTCCTCCTCCAAAGGGGGAGGAGGGAGGGAGGCACTCCCTTCCTCCTCCAAGGGGGAAGAGGGAGGGAGACACTCCCTTCCTCCTCCAAGGGGGAGGAGGGAGGGAGACACTCCCTTCCTCCTCCAAGGGGGAGGAGGGAGGGAGACACTCCCTTCCTCCTCCTCCAAAGGGGGAGGAGGGAGGGAGACACTCCCTTCCTCCTCCTCCAAGGCGGAGGAGGGAGGGAGGCACTCCCTTCCTCCTCCAAGGGGGGAGGAGGGAGGGAGGCACTCCCTGCCTCCTCCAAGGGGGGTGGAGGGAGGGAGACACTCCCTTCCTCCTCCAAGGGGGAGGAGGGAGGGAGACACTCCCTTCCTCCTCCTCCAAAGGGGGAGGAGGGAGGGAGACACTCCCTTCCTCCTCCTCCAAAGGGGGAGGAGGGAGGGAGACACTCCCTTCCTCCTCCTCCAAGGCGGAGGAGGGAGGGAGGCACTCCCTTCCTCCTCCAAGGGGGAGGAGGGAGGGAGGCACTCCCTTACTCCTCCTAGGAGGGAGGGAGATACTCCCTTCCCCCTCCAAGGGGGAGGAGGGAGGGAGGGAGGCCCTCCCATCCTCCTCCTAGGAGGGAGGGAGACACTCCCTTCCCCCTCCAAGGGGGAGGAGGGAGGGAGGCACTCCCTCCCACCCTGGGAGGAAGGGAAGGGAGTGTCTCCCTCCCTCCTCCCCCCTTGGAGGAGGAAGGGAGTGCCTCCCTCCCTCCTCCCCCCTTGGAGGAGGAAGGGAGTGCCTCCCTCCCTCCTCCCCCCTTGGAGGAGGAAGGGAGTGCCTCCCTCCCTCCTCCCCCTTTGGAGGAGGAAGGGAGTGCCTCCCTCCCTCCTCCCCCTTGGAGGAGGAAGGGAGTGTCTCCCTCCCTCCTCCCCCTTGGAGGAGGAAGGGAGTGTCTCCCTCCCTCCTCCCCCTTGGAGGAGGAAGGGAGTGTCTCCCTCCCTCCTCCCCCTTGGAGGAGGAAGGGAGTGTCTCCCTCCCTCCTCCCCCCCTTGGATGAGGAAGGGAGTGTCTCCCTCCCTCCTCCCCCCTTGGAGGAGGAAGGGAGTGTCTCCCTCCCTCCTCCCCTTTGGAGGGGGAAGGGAGTGTCTCCCTCCCTCCTCCCCCCTTGGAGGAGGAAGGGAGTGTCTCCCTCCCTCCTCCCCTTTGGAGGGGGAAGGGAGTGTCTCCCTCCCTCCTCCCCCCCCTTGGAGGAGGAAGGGAGTGTCTCCCTCCCTGCCCCCTTGGAGGAGGGAGGGAATGCCTCCCTCCCTCTTCCCCCTTGGAGGAAAGGAATGCCACTCTCCTCTCCCCTTGGAAAAGGGATCTCCCCCTCCCTGATCCCCCTTGGAGGATGAGGAAGGGAGACCCTCCCTCCTCTGAGAAGGAAGGGACACTTTGGTGGGGATTTTCAAGAAGTTATATTCATATAACTTCCTCTTCGACAGTGCTAATTATTTGTTTTTTTTTTCTCATTCTTGCTAATAAATCTTTTGATTTAAATTTTATTTGCTTTTATTTCTTACTACACTTTAGTAATGTAGTAGTCTTACCATAGTCCCATGTCATCTTTCACTGTCGTTATTAGTTGTGGTGAGATTCTTAGTTTTTTATTTGAGCCTTGGACAAGTGAGTTTGGTATTGGTCTTCAAACCTGGTCTTTTTAGATATATTAATATTTTGGAAAGCTTATGTAGTATGTTTTTTTTCCCAAATAGACAAATTTGAAAGATCCATCATTCTACAATTCAAAGTAATTATATTTTTGCTCCGTGCTATAATAATTGTGGTAATGTGTATAAATGATTTCAACTTTCTTAGGCATATGTATTTCCTTTCACTTAGGACGTAAAATGCAATACCATACAATATCCATACTATAGGGACCTACCAGTAATGGCCTTAATTATATATTATAATATCATAGTACGCAATTTTACATAATATTAATGAACAGACAAGTCACTAAATGTGCATTCTAAATAAGATCACAAAAACTGTTGTAATGGTACTCTTGTGCAGAAGTGAGAATTAATTTAATAAGGGAATGACTGTACATTAGACCTAGGAAATGAGAAGCAGTGAGAGTATATTGAAGGAGGTAACTTGATCAACATGGAGACATTCCCAAACCAATACATGAATATTGTTTTAAAACATTTCTGAGCAGATAAAATTGCTTAGTAATGTACATCAGCACTGTAAATTCCTACAACACAATAATAGATAAAGCATATGAAAACAATCCCTGAAATATTATGGAATTGGATTTCCTAATAAGCCTTTTAATGGTTTGTGATGTTACATGCCGTTTTGCTAAATAAAACTTGAATGACAAAGAGACTTTTGTACCTGATAAGATGAAAGCTAATAAATTAAAGAATAAAAACAGCTTTTTACATTAAAAGTAACATTTTCATTTATTTTTTTATTTGAAACTATTGAAACTACTAAAGAGAACATCTATTGGTGCCAGTGCTTTTCCCATGATTAGATATCACATATATAACAGGAGTTAATAATTATCTCTTATTAGTCTTAACATCAGAATTTGACACAGCTGTAAGGGACCGGAGGATAAATAATGCGTCGGGAATAGGTTATATTAGTCGAACTAATTAAAAATGTGGGAGAGAAGACATTTACCCAGCTGTACAAAATTATCTGTGACATGTACTCTACAGGAGAGGACATGGCCTTTGAAAAGAACGTCATCATCCCTATTGCCTAAAAGAAGAGGGCAGAGAACTTTGAACATTTTAGGACCATAAGCCTGATGACACATGCCTCAAAGATATTGACAAGGATCATCTATAGAAGAATAGAATGAAAAGCTGAGGAGTTCCTGGATGAGGACCAATTTGGTTTTGGAAAAAACAAGGGCACAAGAGAAGCAATTTTGGTCCTCAGGCTACATATAGAAAAGAGAAGAATCTACTGACATTTGTTGCATTTGTAGATTTGGAGAAGGCGTGTGACAACGTGAATTGGAACTTGATGCTGAAGATTCTGAAAGAAATTGGAGTATCATAAATGACCGAAGAGTTATCCACAGATTCTATAAAAACCAGTAGGCCATGATCAAATCTGGACCCAGCAGTACAGAAGCAAGCATAAAGAAAGCAGTGAGACTACACTGTGCATTGTCTCCCATATTATTCAATGTCTGCACCAAGAAAACCTTCCAAGGAGTCAAAGAAAAAAGTCTTCGGGAGTAAATATCCACAGGGCAAAAATCAGCATGTTACGATTAGCCGATGACATAGCAGTCTTGGCAGAAATATAAGGAAATTTAAAGAAGTCACTAGGAAGTATTGAATGGACAATGGTCAGATATTACCTAAATATCAATACAAAGGAAGCTAAGTTATTGATATGCAGTAGAAGAACAGAAGCCAGGACAAATGTTAAACTAGGAAAACAAAAAATCGAGGATGTGGAAGTGTGTTACCTGGGAAGCCAAGTAACCTGAGATGGACAAAGTAAAATATAAATTACCAGTAGAAATGCTCAAGTGAAAAGGGAACTTTACCAAAAGAAGATTCTGCTCACAGTCACAAATGAAAGCGTGGAAGTGAAGAGTAGGTACTGGTGCCGATTCACATATATATTCAAGAGTGTGGCATACGATAGGTTGATGCAGGTGTCCGAGTGGATGTAACCTTTTTAATGATGAGTTTTATATGATCAAGCAAGAGTAAGCCAGGGAATTATAAATATTACTAGATGACTTACAAAAGCAGTGAGAAAGATACCGAATGCAGATAAGAAATAAGCAAATGAAAGTTTTCAAAATAATATAGTTTATTGCATTGGGGAAAGTCATTTACCTCCATTTCCTATGACAGGTCATCATTCCTCTTCCACAAGAGAAAATGTAGACTTTGAGAAGAGGATAAAGATACACAGTAAACTTTTGGGATTTGGATACCTATGGAGAAGGATGTAAGGTGGTTTAAAAACAAGACAAATGGGGAGATGAGTAGGTAGGAAGAATTGTTGAAAGAAGAAATTTAAGGAAGCATTGTGTCTGTATGGAACAGCTAATACAGGACAAGGGTACTTTGAAGAATGCTTCAGAGGAAAGAATAGACAGTTTGGATTGAATGATGCATGGCTGGAAGTACACAGAAATTAAGAGCACACAAAACTATTGAGATTATCAGAAATAATGCAGGTATGTCCATGTAAACATTTACTTGTAGAAAATATGTCTTTTTCCTAGGAGAGTGTTTCTTTCAGTGCTGTTTACCAAAGATTAACCCTAACACGGGCAAGGTGCATCTCTTGGACCCATCACATTTTCTTCCTCTAATATTATATCTATAAATTGTATTCATTCAAATTTATTTAAACTTATTAAAAACATTTGGAAGTTTATTTTTTGAATTTTAACAAATCAGGGCAAGGCGAGTCCGTGAGGATCATGATATTTCTTGCTTTCTCTGTGCATGTATTTTCGTTACTACTATTTTGGGTTCCACATTTCAAGGTTCATCTTTCTAAGAAAACTGAGCTAATAATATTATCACAGGGTATGTGGGTAAAGTTTTACTTTCCTTTACATTGAAAGTAAAAAACAGAATCATTTTACCTCTTTATAAGTGCCTACATTATAGGTCCGAGTAATATCTTACTACTGTGAAATATAACAATAAGGATATGGTATATGCACCTATGTAAAATTTCTGAACAAAGAGAGATGGTTCCATGGAAATTATGCGACAGGCAGGAGATTTGTTTTCTCTTGACTTTTACTCATTACTGACCACTTGAAATCAAATTTCTCTCACTATGAAGCACTATGGGAAAAATTGTATGGGCAACCAATTTTCCCGGCTAAAAGCAATCGCAATGTAACTTGCACAAATATTTTAAAAATTTGAACTCGGTACAAACACTGCTATCAAATGGACTAGGTTACTGAGAACAGTAGAAAGAAAAAATTTATCCGCTCAGCATTTCTTCCAAATAAATCTAGACCAGAAGATTTGACACTTATTGATTTTGGAAAGATTGCCACATTAGTTTCGTTTGTCCCAGTGTGTAACACTTTCATCCACAACATGCAATTCTGGTGTAATCAGTAAGAGTGGTAAACCAGAAATAATAACTTACTATGACTAGACTAAGGGAGGAGTTGACTCCTTCAACCAATTTGTCCACGAGTATATGTATGTGCAAGAGAAAAACATATCACTGGCCATTCACATATCTTATTAACGGGTTACATATTTGCGGAGTTGTGGCATACATAGTGTGGTGCTCACAAAATTCAAAATGGAATTAGAATAAGCTACATAAAATGTGAATATCCATCCTTAGCCTTGCAGAGGATCTTATAAAAGTGCTAATTCAATGTTAATCATTGCTAGATCTTCAGCGACCGACACAAGCAGCAATTGCCGTTTTTCATGGTGAGGTAGAACCAGATTCAGCCATTGAAGTGCCAAGGAAAAAAAAGAGATGTTTCAAGTGCCCAGCAGCTAGAAGTTAGATGCAAATTTAGAGTACTGTATTACTTGAGTATACAATAAATACCAGGATTATGTGAAAACTAGAAATAATCATTGTGAAATCCCATGAACCAAAAAAAAAGAAGATAAAAGTGTCTACAAGACTCACCTTGCCCAGTTAAGTCACAAAAGTAGCTTGCCCGTTTTAGGGTTAATATGCAACAACTGACTAGAGTTACATATATTTTGTTGCTCGCAAATACTAAATCATTGTAATAGTATCTACAATCCCATGCAATTAATGACTCCAGTTAGATAAATGATAATAAATCATGGAATAAGTAGTCTTCAATAAATGCTCTTTCTGGTAGTTTTCAATAAAATTTACTAAAAATGGCAAAAGATTTCGTTTTGACGTAATAAGAATTTCATTTGCTTGGAAACAATCAAAAGGCAGTTACTTGTAAAAGTTTTATCCTGCAAATTGCATGCCCATATCACAACATATTCAAAATTCATGGTAAAAAATTATGCACGCTAGACGTTTATCATGGGTCATTTTTACACCATAAAAGGCTTTCACAGCAGATAAATTTTATGATTATTCTAGAGTGGGTTAAGTCTCAAGCTTGTGTAACTTATGGCTCTAAAAAAACAGTGAGTTATTCAAAAATACTGTAGAAAAAAGCATGGGTTTGTGCTTCTCTTTTTACATGATAGAATAAACTCGTGTATTGCTGGTGCCTTAAACTATTGTGATCATCATGCAAACAAAATGATGGTAAAGAGCTTGGCCTACAAGGAGGACTACATAAAAAATGCATTGACACCTATAATGAAAATGAAATGCCAAGAATATAGGACTAAGAGTTTCATTACAATGTGTATTTCATGACAACAAAAGATGGGAAAAAGAGTAGACTTACTAAGGGATTATCACTTTGGATTTTGAAAGAGTAGGAAACCTGGAATGAAATAGCTGGGATGATAACAGGAATTAGTGAAAAGAAACATTGAATATAATTGGGATTATTTGAATTTTGCTATTTTGAACAGCTGTTTCATAGTGACTCTGTAGGAGTGGATGAAAATATCAAAGAATATTGACATATTAATGAAATATGAGACTGACTGGCAATTTAAACATGGCTCATAGGCTCAAGTGAGAGTAGAAAATTGGTTTGGGAGAACCTAGGGATGTACTGTTGGACAGGACAGTTAATTCTGGTGGTGTTTAACACATATTCTAAGGAAGCTGAGAGAAAGGCATATAGTTCCATCGCCCCTGAGCAGAAAGGAAGTTAACTGAATAAATTTCGAATGGCAGCGGATGGACAAAAGTATCTGGGAGTTTGGAAGGACATGGCAGAGGGAGGAACACTGGGGAAGCACCTTAGAGGGATGAAAAAACTGGAAGCTTGGATAAAATAACAGGAGGCTAAATAGTGTTCAGCAGAAGAAAATGCATTAAATGTAGGGGTTATGAGAAATATTGGATGCCCAGGTATATCCACCGGTGGTAAACTATGTACATTCTCTTGTACAGAGTAGTGCCTCTTTCTCCACTGTTCACCCAGAAATAAGGTGAAAACTACATGCCAACATCACAAACCATTCAAATTCTTCTTTCAGGGGCTCCTTCCAACCCTTACAATAGATAAAAATTATACCAATATCCATGTATTGTTAGAGCCTAAAATGTGAGAACTTATCACACAAATTCAAATGGGCATGTGGGGAATGGGGTTTCCTTTTGATAAAACTGGACCAAATCTTACCGCTCATAAGAGAGAGTCGTGAGCATGAGATGGAAACAAGTTTATAATTGCAGAGTAATAACCTCATATATACCTACTTCAAATAAATAAGAGAACTGGAGAAATCTGATAATATCATCGCAGGCAATGACCAGCTTGGGTTACCAATACCATCTATCGCTTGTCCAATCTTCAAATAATAAAACTTCTCACCTTGAAGTATATCTCACCACATTCTTCTTTATACAGCCTGCATGAAAAGTAAGTCCCATTCCATTGCAGCAATGAGAAAATACGGAAACTGCAACCATATCATTCCTGTCAATTTGGTTAATATTAAGGAGGTTTTCACAACCACTTACTTTATATACAGTTAGGCAGGTGCTGTAAAAAAATGAATTAATGTAATTGACCACTCAGCCAAAATGTGTACAGTGAAACTTGCCATAAGGGGTCATCCATATATGTTCATAATATAATTAATACGGGTCAAGTCAATACGGGCCATGTAGGTACTATAACATTGACAGCAGGGGTCCAGTGACGTTGGAAGAAAGATTAGTTCAAGAGGTAGGTAATGATGAAACAAATAGTAATTTGTGAATAAATTACAGCATCCAGGGCATTACATTAAGGAATAGATAAGGTATGTATTTAGAGAATATGGGTCATATATTTCACAAAAAATGATTCATTGTGAAAATTGCATTATTTCATCACACATGGATTTTGAAGAATTATAGAAAGATGAAATACAAAAAATCAGCATTACATTTGAATGAACTCTTAAGAAGAACCAGCACTAATCAAAAACTTCTTATACTTGAAAAAGAATTTGGTCCGTGTGTGCATCGAAGGCTTTTGACGTATTACAATCCTGACTTTAACAGAAACTGTCAAATTTGTAAATTAGGACTCCATATATTATGCCATGCTTAAGGAGCTAAAAAAAATCCAGCCTTCCAGTATGTTAGGAGAAAGATAATTCACAAAATTTTTGTCCGAATAACAATGATAAAAACAGTCAGTGAATTAACAAGTTTACCATCTGTTTATATGTAGATTCAGTCAATTTTCGGGGCTGTAGTATGAAATGTTATGGAGCATTAAGGCTTGGTCAAACAGAGTTGGCTCCCTGTACTACCACCGTGGGAACTGTATTACATAAGTTTGTATCATCCTGGTTAAACAGTAAGTATGCAGGCAGACCGTGGCGGGCTGCAATCCCATTGTATTTTTGTACTAAGTGGGCAAATCAGAAAGGAGAGTAAACTAATAGATCTTGTGCATAGTTTCCAGTATTTATATAATATTAGCCATGCATATTATAAAAATATCATTAAGAAGGCTGAAAAATGGAAGGAAATTCTTGGGATCCTTAATAATTTGACAAGAAGAAGTACAAGTCCTTTGTAAGACCTGCTGCTGCTCATTATTCTGGCCCATCAGTAAATTTGCGAGGTGAAACGCATCAACTACATAAGTTATGCCCCAGCAAGCCAAAGGACAAAAGAAACCACGCTCATCTGCCAACGTGCTGTTTGACATCCACATACTGCAGTAGCCCTACCCATGCCGGCATCCTGGCTTCTGTTTGACTAAGCCTTTAATGAGGAGAAAAAGAGGGGAAAACAGTGTAAAATCAGTTTCTTTCACATGGATGACCCCGTATAATTGATTTCTCAAGGCGTAATTCTTCATTAAACTGAATCCCAGCACTAAATCTGTTTCCAAGAAGGAGCCCTTTTGGAAGTACATTCACCATCAAAATATGGCATAAGGAAAATCTCACAAACAAAAATTCTGAGCTAGTTGAAAAACTAGACTGATTTTAGTCTCTACAAAGGAAATTATGAGTTGTATATTATTTCAATGAGACAACTGGGAGGCTTGTACCTTGCATCGAACTGTGAAGCAGAACAGACAAAGCAACAGAATGCTTACATGACCATTAAATGTAAATGAATGTTACTCGTAACAATTAAAATTTACCAAATTCTGGATGCATAATATGAGTCTATGCTATTCATTCATTTATTGGCAATTGAATACTCAGTATTAAATTTTGTTCATGAGAATTCTCCTACCACAATAATCATGGTACCACGACCTCCCGTTAATGTGCAACCAAGATTTAAACCGATAAAAAACTAAAATTTGCCAGTTTTGATTGCTGTTGCAGGTTGCACCCTCAACCAATTAGCACAAAGCATCTCTTGGTTATGGGTGCTGGCTAAAAGAGAGAATGTCTATTTTTCAATTGGCAGGATATCGAGCACAGCCAAATAGTGTCTTGCTTTGCATTCATGTGCTGTATGGGTTTACACTCGGAGAGATTTAATGTAAGATCATTTCCGTGAGATAACAGACAAGGATAAAAGAGGTTGAATATTAGCAGGGGAAATCAGAACAAAATATAAGAGGTAAGAAGACAGACCAAAATATTATTCAGATTAATAAAATTACTTTTTTAATATGAATGACTTTTAATGGGCTAAAATTACATGTTAATATGGAATATGAGGGAAAAATAGCTAAACAAAGGATTATTTATTTAACAGCCATATTGTTTAATTTGAAATGAGTCCACAGCTACTATCCAACCAATGAAAAATCCCCACTACTACCACGTTTTGAATCATGTAGCAACCACAGTAGGGGAAGCCATTACATAAAACCCATCTGATCCCTAAATTTAGAGCATAATCATTAAGTTTTTATAGTTTTGATAGACTGTTTGGTAATGTGTTCAAGGAGACTTTCCAAATGTATGCCTAACATGACCTTAATTTCAAAGAAAAAAGAAGAAACTAATACTTTCCAAACACAAAAGAATATGAAAATGGTGAGTTCCTTTTAAATAGCACCACAGAATAGATTAATATAAGAGTGAATCAAGAATTAGAAGTTACCAACTCAAAATTTTTATCTTCTCCATAGGATCCAATCAGATTTTTGACAAAACAATGCATTATGTACTTGCTTATGGTGTGATAAAAAGTATTAGTATTACTATACCTCCAGTCTACTGCTAGGTAGATTTCTCAGCTCATTCATTTACTTATTCCAATCAACTTAACCATAGTCCACGAAAGCAAAAGAATCCTGACTACTTAACATTCCTTTCCACTATGTTCTACTGTCTGCTTTTCCTTTATGCTGGACAATAAGTTTTGTTTTGCCATCAATTATGCTTGTATTATCTACAGAAAAATGTTTATTTAATACAAAATTAGCATTTCCCATCCGTAAATGTACAAAAATGAAGTCATTCATAACCAGGATCTGAATGAACTTAAAATGATTATTCTTGTTTCATTTTTGTATTTTATGAAGTGAACATCTTAAGGATATTAAACTGTTATGCTTAGAATCTGGGGATCGAACATGAAATTTCATGATGCACACGGTTGTGTATTACTTATCTTCATATTGTAATTCACATAGGAAGGCTAAAATGACATGATGACAAAACTTTTTGTCCTACACTTTAAATCAACTATCAAGTTGGCAGAAAGTCAGGAATGCTACTGTGATCAGTATGCATATAAATGAGTTTGAGTCATTTATAAAAATGGAGATACCATGAAAAAAGTATTTGGGATTCCACTCCAGATTTTGCTACAGTTGAAATGCAGCAGAATTTTAGTGGAATAGATCCTTAATTAATCTGTTTTTCTACTGAATTATCCAGGTTCCCAAAAAAGTGTTCAGTTGTATAGATAGGTAGATAATGATAGTTTTAGATTACTAAGCACCCCGTTGCCATTTCATAAAAATGGCAAATTATAAATTAGGAAAATGGGTCATGATTAAACGTATCTTGAATTATTAACAAAACAAAGCTATGGACATTCTACAATACTTCATCAGCCATGGAGATACATCAGATCAAAAATAAAATGAACCATGCCTAGTTCCTAGGTATAACTATGAATTTTAGATGTTGCTCTGTCAGGAAGTTGCTTCATCAAATTTCAAGCAGAATCAAAGCTGAATAAATTAATAAGGACCGGTCCACGCGTATGGGTAGGGAACGCATTGGCTACAAAACCCAAAAGCTCAAATCACACTTCCATCATGTATTTTGTTTATCTTAAGAGTTACTCAGTACTCATAAGGGTCGTAAGTTCTAGTACCATCTTAGGCATTAGAATAAGGGTTACGTAAGATTAAACAGCACATAATCTCAGCAGAGTGAGCACCTTAAAACTTAATACTGCTGCTATGTAACAAAAATACCAGGGATTTCAAGATTTTTCAATTCAATTTAATATAAAATGTAATGTTCAACCGAATTTAAATCCCAGGAATCTCAAGACTGTTCAATTCATTTAAATAAATAACGTTTACCCAAACAGGATAAGGCAATTTTGGAAAATGCCATGGCTAAAAAGTCGTTAACGTCTGCTGAGTACAGCTGAGGGCTAATAAAGAGAAAAATGGCAGTTGAGAGGTAATTGTAGTGAGTTTGCTAGTGGGAACTGCAATGGGAAACTGAATTTGAACTTCAATTTTGAATTAAGAACTAATAAATAAGCAATTTGGGTGAGTAACCAACTATTTTGCCCCTTTTCTGAGAAAAATAAGCAGGCAACATCAATAGAGTGAACTTGACTCCACTCATAAAAGAACTATGCTAACACAAGTTACACAAGAAAACCTTCAGACAAACCTTCAGCTAGCTAACAACTGCACCCGAACAAACCAGAATAATGATATTGGCATTGAAGCTCAGAGTTATGGGCAGTGAAATCAAATATTGCTCATATTATTTATATGTGCAAAAGGTAAATTAACATAGCAGAAGTATTACTGAGGTCATATTAATTATTTACATTTCTATTAATTTCTACTCGTACCTTGCTGGAGGAATGTGCAAAGAATACCAGTGGGTTTTCTTAAATGTTGTAAGACTCATGATTTAACCTATTTTTTGGTATTATTTTGTATGAATGGACTATTTCTGGACTATGAAAACATATTTAAAGAAATGACATATATTTAAAGTTTTGGAAAATTATGGAATAAATAAAATATGATACTCTGAAGCAGAAGCCAACCATCATTGCGAACATCAAGAAGTCAATGTGTAGATTGTCTCATGGCAGTATTAGGGTTAAACATACTTCTTTCATCCATTTTTTTTGTATTGTATTTATGCCAGAAATCAAAATCTCACAGAATGTAAACAAAGGCAGCACATGATCACAAAGCAATATATTGGACATGATTCGAAACTGGCTGGTTAAAAATAGACATGCTCTTATCTTCTAAACAGTACCTGTAACTCAAAGCCAGTCAGCACCAATTTGTCTAGGGCACAACTGGCAACTACAACCATAACTGGCAACCTCTTGCACGATATGGGCTATGCACGGAGGACTTTTCTGTGGAAAAATCTCATAATCCCTTCACACTCTACTCAAGGCAAGTTTCACTGTAAGGCACAGAAAACAAAAGTACAAGTTACACATGCACTTCTTTGTGGATGGTAATAGGGTAAGGAGTAAAGAATTTTCCTTTATTACAAGCAATTTTCACATAATAGAAAAAATCCCAGACTCTGGATCACATCTTCAAGGAAAACTGCAAGTGGCGGAGAGAAGGGAACCAGGCCTTTGTCCTGATGTACATCGCAACCTTTCAGGGTTGGAACTTGGCACTTGCTAACCAGACCTCAATTCAGATTCAGCCTATACACTGTGGTCAGGTTGGTGAGGGGAGAGACTCAATACCCAGAAAAATCACACAGCAACAGTATGACTTGAGGATAGGGTTCCATTCATCCCAAAGCTATCCTGTTTTTTTTTAAGTCCCAAATTAATTCTTAAGGCCCCATTTTTTATAGAGTACACTTCAGGGAAAACTAATAAATGAATATTACATCCTATTTGATTTAATATCCATAATAATGCTGATAATAATTATTATTTATATTGTAAATAACTACCCTAGTGAAAAAATTTTCCTGAGAAATTAATAAGACACTGTATGAGAAAAGTCTGAGAAATGGGACACTTTTCTCATAAAATCCTCACAAATTCCCTTCCCAACTCAGTGAGAAATCCCCAAGAAATTCATGAGACATCCCAGGTCAAACTGAGAAATCCCCAAGAAATTCATGAGACATCCCAGGTCAAACTAAGAAATCCCCAAGAAATTCCTGAGACATCCCAGGTCAAACTGAGAAATCCCCAAGAAATTCATGAGACATCCCATGTCAAACTGAAAAATCCCCAAGAAATTCATGAGACATCTCTCATGAGACATCTCTCATGAGACATGAGAGAATATGACGGATAATTAGGAATTTCAGAACGGCGATTAATATTCCTCCAAGAGCAAATGCTGGATAACTTTGCATGCATAGTGTGGTTGTATAAGGCTTATGTCGTGAAAAGCATAGGATTCCGGAATGAAATAATTTCACTAATTTTGATGTTATGCTTTCCGCGTCAGCAAAAACTGCTAACCTGTGGAAGTGATGAAAGTGAATTTAAATGATAAAATCGAACTTCAGTAATTTCCTCACAACAGTACCTAATGAATGATAAGAGGCAATAGTTCCATCAATTTCTACCGACTTTCAAAATATGCAAGAAACGTGCGAAATACGAATGCAAACCGCCACGGTTGAAAATTAACGGAATCGTATGCCGTTTGGTATCAAATAAATCAGCTAACTACAAGGATCATTAATATTGGCGTCATTTCGTGTCAAACGTAAAGCATAAAGAGGCATGTTTTTAATTTTTAATCGTCCACTTGTGCGTCATCGTGCTAGGGCTCCCCTTGATGAGACCCGGCTTAGCCGGGAGGGTGCACCCACCAAAAAGGTTTCTAGTCCGGCCGTAAAGGGACGACTACCTGCTTGGCGTCTCACAGTTTTCTTATAAAAGTCTCAGAACTGGTCCACGTCTTACAGTTTTCTTATGAATATCCCAGGAAAAGAAAGGTCGAGACTGGCCACGAAAAATTTGTCTCATAAAGTCTCACATTTCTCTCAGACTTTTCTCACAAAAACTACGTTTCTCATTAATTTCTGAGGGACTTCCCACAAATGCCTCACAAATATTTTCACTAGGGTAATGATATGTTTTTCCATTTTATAATAGAATCAATGAAAATGTTTATTTAAGGCAGTATTTAGAGTGCATTATATAATAGTTTTATGCTTGACATGTCCCATTTATTTTCAAAACACGTTGAGTTTTTTGAGTGAAAATTTATAATATCCTAGATTTAAGGAAAATAATATGGTAACCCTAACCAAGGCATCTCCTGGGTTTGAACCCTATAACTCTGGTTAGCAGACCTATCTCCACCCACTGTCACTGTGTGCCACCTTAAATAAACATCATCACCTACCCCCCTTTAATTCATATGCACATTAAAAACAATTTTGGTTCAAAGAAATTTGGTCCTTGCAAATAAATTTGATGGTTCAGAACAAAAAAAAATCCAAATACATGGTAAAATATGCAATGTTACTAAATAAATATTTGATATTATGAATTATTAAAAAATGTGGGCTTGAAGAAATCATAATGAAAACAAGAACATCTACATAATACATTACCAAGAGCATATGTCCTATGCTCTGCTATGGTATGAAATTGTGACTTCAAAACTTTTGTAGCAATGATTTAAAAAGTCCTGTGGTGACATAAAAAAATGTACTTAAGCTTATTTGTCTTCATCTGGGGAATTTCTATATTCAACATGAATAATGATTTATCTTGCTTGCTATAGAGTTAACTGGGAATTTCACTCTTTATCCACAGGGTTTTACAAAATGCTACCCAAAAACCAACAACTATAAGATACTATGATACTACTGCTGCATTGCTGATTTTTGGAGGTTATAAACTGGTGACACGATCATTAATTGTCATTCATATGTATTTGAAAGAAAAACCTGGCCACTTCATGCTATGGAAATGCTACTGAATGCCATATGAAATTTGGTACTTGGAAAATACAAATGAAACATTCTGGAGACTTAAATACTTCTGCCTACAAATAAAGAACTCAAAATTATATTACCAGTGAAAAATGCAGCCCCTTTGTTGTAGATTTTGCTAACAATTTGCCACAATACCTGATAGCATGGATTTGAGTCATGTTTTAGTTAAGTTTATTTTGCTGATTTATCTACTCTAGAATAGATGCAAGAGTGTTCTACGAGAGAATAATTTACCACACACTGGAGGAACTCACTAACCTTTGTAACCCTCACTGAATGGCATATAAGTTATGATTAAAGGTTGACAACTTAACCAATGAGAAAAAAGATCTCATTTGAGTTATCTATCAAATGCTCCAGTTGCCATAACCATAATCCTTTTAAGATGTACCGACTAGAGACAAAATTGTACCTGAAAAATAAGAGAGCGCTACACCAATGTTAGGTGCAGGACAAAATAAAAAGTTATTTGACTTCTGTAAAATTGTTCTTAAGCAATGAGATGTTCCTTACTGCTTTGCCAGTCCCATCAATTCTGTAATATTGATGCGGTGGATGGTAGAGGCCAAGACTTTGTGGAATTCCATAATACAGGATGAGAAGTAAAACATGTACCTGATGATGCTTCAGTGAAGTGAAACATGTTGTAATAAATCTCTTTACCCTGTGGAACGCTAAAGTTTTTACTTCTCATCCTATCTGTAATATTGAGTTTCCACTCTATATATTCAAGAGACAGAACCCCAAGGCAAAAGTTTGAGCTTCATCACAAAAGCTATGAAATTAAGATTACAATTGGGTCATTTACCATATTTTGATATTGCCAAATGTGATGGAGTTTGTATAATAAAAAGACCTGTATTTTTTCCATTCTTCCAACCATCAATTAGTTCTGAAGTTACAAGCGGCAAAAAACTGATGTTTTTAACCTTTTCAGAAAAGTAGGAGTGAAAAGGAATCTTATGTCATCCACTTAGTCAGATCACAACTGAGACCACAAGGCTCCTTTGCCTAATCACCATGGGGGACACACAGCTGACTCTGGCAATGGATGTGGTTGCAACAGGATCTCAGAAGGCAGACCTCCCCTCCCCACTTCCGCTCCCTCAACACAGTCAAGGACAGGAGGTGGATGGCATAGTAAACCTTAACGCAGCTTGTTTAGTGGGCATCACCTTGTGCTTATTTTAATCTTTGAATTATGAGTGAATGGATTTTGTTAGAAGATTAATTTTTTTGTGAAAAATCATTTTTCATTTCCATCTAACAATTTTGTTAACAAAATAGCAATTTCAGTTCCAAGAATGACCCCTATCAGCGGTTTTGTATCAAGGCTGAGCTTATTCCGACCTTTTGTAAATTAAGAGAAATAACTGCTTAACATAATTTAGGTGAATATTCTAAAAATTTTAAAAAGAAATTGAGAGAGATGATACTGAATACGAGAAAAACAGGGCAAAGATTAAGTTAATGCACTTCAAGTTGAAATTCTCTAATTTTTTTTAAATTGCCTAAGTTTAAAATAAGATTGATGACAACTTAGTGACGATTAAATGCCACTTAAAATTCAACAAATTGAAGAAATCCATCAAGAGCTTACGGCAAGTAGAAAACTAAAGTAGCCTCAACAACTGTTGGCCTTTCAAAAGGCAGTGCGAAAATAAGATAGAAGAGGATATGACTGTGAAAAGAAATTGGGTAACATCAAGATAGGGCTGAAGGGAGCCACAAAAGAAGTTCTCAGGAGAAGAAACGTCGACATGAAGAATCCAAGTTTTACAGAAGAAGTCTTAGAATTGATTGAAGAGAGAAGAAAATATAAAAATGAGGAAACTGAAGAGGAGCATCTTTGGTTCAAAATAATTACGAATGAATGTACCATAAAGCAAGAAAAGCAAGGGAAATGTGGATGAAGTATCTATGCGTAGATGTACAAAGCAACCTTACACATGAAAATGTGGAAGTTGCCTACAGGATAGTGAGGAATCACTTCAAAGCATGGGCTGCAAGATGCAATAGCATTCGGGACAAGAATCAAGAACTCTTAATTGAACATGAGGATAGAGTGAAGAGATGGAAGGAATGCTTTGAACAATTGTACAACAGAAGCAATCTTAAAGCAAAAGTAATTGAAGAGGAATATGAAGTTGATAAGGATGATTTGGGATCCTCAATCTTAAGATCAGAATTCAACACAACTGTAAGGGACCTGCGGATAAATCTTCTGGAGTTGTTGACGTACCTGCAGAGCTAATTAAAACTGCTGGACAAAAGACCCAGATGCACCAAACCATCTGTGATTTACATACAACAGGAGTAATTCCAATGATATTTGTAAAGAATATCATCCCTATTCTCAAAAAGAAGAGGGCCAAGAACTGTGAAAATTTTAGGACCATAAGCCTAACAATACATGCCTCGAAGAAAATGACAAGAATTATCTATAGAGCAAAAACTTGAGGAGTTACTGCATGAGGACCAATTTGGATTAAGAGAAACAAGGGCACAAGAGAATGAATTTTGGCCCTCAGGCTACTTATAGAGAAGAGAGAAGAATCTACCGATGTTCATTGCATTTGTAGATTTGGAAAAGGCATTTGGCAACATGTACTGGAACTAATTGCTCAGGATTCTGAAAGAAATTCATAACATACATGAAAGAAATTAATATCATACAATGACCGAAGAGTTATCCACAGCTCATATAAAAACTAGGTGGGTGTAACCAAATCAGGACCCAGCAGTAGATAAGTAAGCATGAAGAAAGGAATGACACTAGACTGTGCATTGTCTCCACATTATTCAATGTCTACATTGATAAAACCATCCAAGGAGTCAAAGAAAAAATAAGTCTTTCGGAGTAAATATCCATGGGGAGAAAATCAGAATGCTGTGATTTGCCAAAAACATAGCAGTCATGGCAGAAACACAAGGAGAATCAAATAAGACACTAGGAAATATGTAAGGGACAATAGCCAGATATCACTCTAAGATTGAAAAAAGGAAACTTAAATATTGGTATGCAGCAAGAGAAAAGAAGCAAGGAACAATGATAAGCTAGGAAAACAAAAATTTAGCAGGTGGAAGAGTACTGTTACCTGGGAAACAGAAGAACCAGCGATGGATGGAGTAAGAGAGAAATTGTCAGTACAATTCCCCAGGCGAAAAGGGCATTTTACCATAAGAGGAGTCTACTTACAGCTGCAAATACAAGCATGGAAGTGAGGAAACATTCCATTAGAACATACATCTGGGGCATGCTACTGCATGGTAGCGAAGCATAAACGATAGCAGCAGCAGATATATAAAGGTGGAAAGAATTTGAAATTGATGCTACTGAAAGATGATGAAGATTTGATGGATTGACAGAGTGACAATAAGAAGACTAAAGGAGAGTGGAAGAGGAGAGAAGTAGTCTGCTGAAAACTCTAAAAGGAAAATGGGACAACTTAATTGGCCATATCCTAAGACACGATGGCCTAATGAAGATCTTCATCGAGGGAATAGGGAACGGAAAGAATGGAAAAGGAAGACTTAGTTAAATAAGGTATTTCAAAATTAATATTAGGGACTGGATTCCTGAGAAGTAGAAAGAAGAAAGCTAAGGACACGGTAAGGATGATGAGAAAAGTGAGATTCCAGAGAATCGGATTTTTAGGATTTTTGTATTGAAGAGATTGTCTGAATAGCCATGTAGTGAGAGGGAATGAAGACAGGTAGGAGAGGAGGGCAAGGGCCTAGCCATGTTGATACACCGGTTCCCATCAGATCACCGAAGTTAAGCAACATTGGGCCCGGATGGAGGTTGGATGGGTTGCCCTCCTCCATACCTCTACCGCGGTGCTCTTGTCCTCTCTCTGCAAGTGGCGGACAGGTTAAATGTGGCTTGGCACAATGGCTCTAAAGAGGTCTAAGTGCCAGGGGGCTCCAGAAGGCCCCTGCCCACCCCTCCAATTTACAAGGTAGGTGAGGAAATTTTCAAAAGATTGTCTCTTTCTCCTGGCCATCACCTCGATATTGAGCTTGGGACCCATATGGACTGAGTACACACACTGTACAATCTGACGCCAGTCTCTCTTGATCTTGGGTCACGTGAACTGCTTTGCTCAGCTAAAGGTTGATGAGGATCTTAATTTTTTCAATCAAACTCAACAGTGGTAATCCTCATGACCATTTGCACCAGACAAAACCTTCAAGTACACTCTTCTATAAGCTATTATTCCTAATGATATGACTAAAGAATTCGAGACAATTGTGCTGACCTATTGGCAGCAGTCAGTCTCTGTCTGCAATTTTCAATTGAACTAAAACAGAGATATTAGTTTTTCACACCATCCATGAAATTCTCATCACTCTTTGATGATACTACAATTCGAATACTTCAATCTTCTTGCATATGGCAGCTGTGATCTTCAAAGTCTGTGATCCTTAGGTCACGATAGGTAAGACACTGATCAAATTAGTCTACTTTTGGTATACACGCTGATTCCTCTGATCTCCCATTTTTTCAGCTTTTCAATGCGGTCTTGGCCATTGCTATTCTCCACATGAGTTCCTTCATGGCACATCAGGGCATCGAGGTATTTACCGATATATCACTTATGAGTTTCTCTTGACAGTTGGGATCTCTGTTTATCACCCTAAGTTGACATTTTTGGTGTTGGAGCCTCAGGCCTGCCTCCATGCTGGATGCCTCAACATGCTGTACCAGAGTGGCCTAGTTTTGTTTTTTGTTGCTGAGGAGAGCCATGTCATCTACATATCTCACATTTGTAATCTGTATGCCACCCGATGCTGATCATCACCTTATTTCTGTACGTGCCTTTTATAAATGTACATTTTGCTCCTGAATTGTGATGGAAAGATTTTATTACAGTAAATGTTTTGTCCAGTTGCCCTCTTTTAGTGTCTTCAATTTCCTTAGGTATTTGCTTGGTTCACTTCTCTTGCTCTACCCTGCATTTCATCATGATGTTATATCACGATGTCATGTTATATCACGATATATATTATAGTTCTTGGTAAATACCTACATGAGTCCTCTCTTAGCTCCAGTTCCTCCTAGAAATTTTATCAATTTTATTAATTCTAATACACAATTTTGCCATTAGTTCATGATCACAATCCATATCTGGTCCTGGATAACTGTGGATGGAGTTTGCTACATGTATATGCCTTTGTTTGACCAGAATGTAAAAAAATTGAAACTTTCATACATCTTTGGCCTCTCAGATGCACGAGATTTCTGCAGAGAAAAATCATTAATCTCAATCAGATTGACAGGATTCTCATAGCATAGCTCAACCTCTATCTCAGCAGATAATTCTGTTGGTTTTTTTACGGCTAGTTCACAATCTTTGAATTAATCTTCATCTGCATTGCTGGTTGGGGAACATGACAGTTCTATCTCTGTAAAAGATGGTTCAGAGTGGATTCTTGCCAATATCTTCCAATTGTTGTAGTGGAGTAGGTAACAAACACAATTTGCCTATTGAACTCTGAGAACTGTAATCATCCCCATGATACTAATGTATAATATATTTGTATCATGGCCACCCACACCATTCCTACCTATTCTTTCTCCCACTGAATTTCATTCTAAATATATCACGATAATTGTCTCCCTTACTTTCCCACCTTATTTTTACATAGACAAAGATTTTCAATCTCACTGTTGGTCATCTCTTTCATTATTCACTCCCCCATTCAACATTCCCACCCTCATCTCTTTTCTTGAGTTCCACATAGGAATTTTGACCGGTGTTCCATATAAAGTATTTCACTGAATAATGACTTGAAAAAAGGGTCAATTCCCCCTGCTGATTTTGGGTTCCAATAACCATGATGAGCAACACATCGATCCCTACAGTTCTCCATATTTATGAAAAATAACACAGTGGTTTTGATTTCCTTCCACATTGCAGATTTACTGACAATAAACTTACTTCGACCAAGCTAGTAAATATTCCACCATAGTCTATCTTGAGTCACCTGTTTTTCACTATGCTGATATGCAATACCACTACTCCCTCTAATAGGAAGAGTTTCTTTTAACCTTCTCTGCCATTTAAACCTCTTGTCTCCATCCATCTACGAAGGACTAAAATCTCCTCTTATGCCACCGACCAATAATGACTCCTCTGCCTTTAGAGATAATTTCTTTTGCCAATACAGTGGTCCATCTACCACCAGCTCATCCACCTTCCGTGGAGGCCAATGACCCTTGATAGTGGAGGTTTCCTTATCCCGGGAAACTCGGTCGCCAGAGCCTCATCAGCAAACGCAGGGGGTGCCACGTGCAGGAGAGGTTGACATTTGAATGGGAGAGGCTTTCAGAGACGCATCCCATCCCTTACCCCCCATCAAAATAATATTTTTTTAAAAAATAAATGCAAGAATAGGATCAGAGTAACTTTACCCTAGAAAAGGCATTACATTTTGAGAAAAGGATACGGGAACAGGCACAACATGTACTAAAGATAATCAAGACTCTTGCAGAAACAATACATATTTTCAACCACATGTTTAGGCACAGGGTTGACACGAAAAGAATATCTTATCTTCATTCAACACCCCTGCACATCTAACCAATCATCATCCGTAAAAATCCTAAGATTGGTTTTATGTAGCTCTCCACTTCATTCTTCTATCAGCTAACCTCTTCATATTAATGTAATTCACATCTTTCACATCCCTCACTACTTGCATTTCATACAAAGCCTTCAATTGTCTTTATTCCCATTCACTTGTCCCTTGATGATTGTCTTCAGCCATGGTGTGCTGGACATATTTCTTTTCAATTTAAGAGCTGCGTGCATTTTACTATAATCACATTGCTAAACTATCTATTTCGGTCAATTCTTAAAACAATAAAATACCATTGTGTATTTTCAATAATTTTTTGGTTTAATTTGGTTTAATAGGCTCCATTACTGCCTATTGCAGTAATAGAGCCTATTAACCGGTGCCAAGCCCGAGAAACATTTCTTCATAGTATTTGCCGGGAAAATACTAGATCTTACATGATACTTCATTATTAATAAACGTTTCTTTTCACTGCTGAACATCATACTTTAACTTCGCAGCTGGTGACCAAGCTGTCTTGTTCCCTTGTAGTGACTCCAAGGTAAAATGGAGATGTGGAATTAGATGCAAGCAAGAGCTACTCAACAAGATTCAAAAAGCTTTAGATAATAATAAATTAAAACAAAGGATACTGAATAAGAATCAAAATGGTTTAGATAATGTCTAGCTCAGGTGAATTTACAACAAGGTTACACCAAACTTAAAAAAAAACTCTGTGGTTACACTAGATCAGTCAACAGAGGAGGTAATTACTAAAATAACAACAATGCAATCATCAACATTGCATGAAGTTTTAAATTCTTTGGGTTTTTAAAATTCATGTTCCTTCACAACACTGTTTCCTTAGATACATGTACTAAAATTGTATATTTTCTACTTTTGCCTCCTGTACCTTTTATGATATGTGTTAGGCTCATCTGTTTGCCAGTTGCATTAGGTTTTCCTAATTCAGAAAAAGGTTATTGTTTGCCTTCTTTGTTTTTCATAAATGGCTACATGTAAATCTTTATTTAGAAGACAAAACTTTGATTATGATTTCAAAAACAAAACATACACCAGACTGCCATATGTAAGACCTTAGGGTTACCCGTTTACAACAGATAACCATCTGGGTTGAGGAATGTATAACCATACACTACTTTCAAGGCAAGATTAAAAATTTCCCTGGAAAAAGAATTGTATCATTCTTCAAATAAATATTTTATAAATAGCCTCACATTGTACCACACAGTTTTATCTTACTTTACTGATGATTCGTATGCCTTTGTTACAGGTATCTAGCTAATAAAACATTAATATTTTAATAAAAATATGCATCTTGCTTTGGAAATCTTAACCACTAATGGTCACAAGCAGTAAGTAAGAGGAGACCATTTAATTGATGCAAATTTCACAGATAAAATACTCTTAAATATTTAATATCATCCAAGAAAAGTTAATACTTAGTACTTAAGGATCAGTGCCAACAATACCAGCACATATCAAAGCAAATGATGGTTGGTAGGACCTACACAACAGCATTCGGAATGAAATCCACAGCAAATCCTATGATGCCAGGAGCCAAGGGCTGTATTAGCTGCCAATGAAATTCAACACATTTTTCTCAGATTAAGTATTCTTTTCCTCTTTGAAGAAAAGATTTAATATTTTCGGTACTTGTTTCAAAGCATATATCATTAATTGTGGAAATATTTCATTTAAATTACATGCTCAATTCATGAACTTTTCACTCCAATGAAATTTTTGGTGCACTATTTTTTGGAAGGAAATGTGACTTATTCTTAATGTTCTGGGATGTAATTACACTGTTTAACTCTCAAGTGTGTCTAGCTGGCAAAATTAGATCACACCAATTATTAAGCCTGAACACATGTTACATTTGCACACCATTGTAAGAGGGACCAGTTCCTTACTCAATCACACACTGTGGTTTCTCAGAAAGATCTGATACCCAGAAAATCACTCACAAACACTGGATTTTACCTACACAGGTACAGAGACCTCACAGCTAAGCTTAAAGCCACCAAGTACATCCACTGGGTTGCAGATGGTGGGTCGACCTCTAGATATAGAGGTTAGCTGTGAGATAAGCGAGTTTACTCATCTAATAAGCAGTCGTGGAGAAAAAGCGACTGCATTCCGAGGGGTATATGTCTATTCCTGGGTAAGGTAGGCCATTAAATAATACAAAAACTGTGAAGATGCTGTGACTTGGCGATGGGAGGAGACGAGCCACCAACAACTATGCATTCCATCACCCAGAGGAGAGTGCAGCAGCACTTCTTCATATGAGTGAAGGTGGAGACCACAGAGGTCGGTACAGCGACACTCATTACACTACAGGTGTGGTAACATTTACTTTTATGGCTGTAGTACTGCGATGTGGAAGTCAAGGGGAAACCGCCACATTATTATCCCAAGGAGTCGCAGGTGCTCCACTCTTTTGTTGCAATCAAGACGTGATGGAACCCACTCGAGTAAAATATTCCAGAGGTAAAATAGTCCTCCATTCAGATCTCCGGGCGGGGACTACCTGAGAGAGTACATCGTCAAGTGTGATAAACACTTTAGGGTAGGAATATGGAACATGAGATCGCTTCAGACATGAGGATAACTGGAAAACCTAAAGGTGGAAATTCGAAGAATGGACCCCGACATATGTATTAGGAATCAGTGAAATGAAGTGGCCCGAAGCAGGAGACCTCTGGAGCGGAAGCTACAGGATTATACACACGGGATAATTAAATGGTAATGCTGGAGTAGGCATAATGCTCAGGGAGAGCATTATGAAGAGCTTCCTGCTGCGTGTGAAGAGCTTCCTGTAGTACAATGAAAGGAAAATAATGGTGAAGATCGAGACCAAACCTGTAGATACCGTGGTGGTGCAGGTTTACATGCCTACGACGGACTATGAAGATAAAGAAGTGGAAGACATCTACGAAGATATCACGGAAGTTATAAAACAGGTAAGAGGAGAAGAAAACCTAATTATTTTAGGAGACTGGAACGCCATCGTCGGCAAAGGTCAAGATGGAAGAATAGCCAGGAAATATGGATTGGGTAACGGAAATGGAAGAGGAGAAAGACTACTGGAGTTCTGCATACAGCATACATTAGTGGTTGCCAACACATTGTTTAAAAACCAAAACCAAAGAAGATACACGTAGAAAATTCCAGGAGACATAAGATTTCAAATAGACTACATTTTAATGAAGCAGAGATTTAGAAACCAGGTGAAGGACTGCAAAAGCTACCCTGGGGCAGACATTGACAGTGACCATGATTTAGTTATGATGAAATGCCATTTAAAATTCAAGAAATTGAAAAAATAAATAAAACATATGGTAAGTAGAAAAACTGAAGGAGGCTCAATAACAACAGGCATTTCAAAAAGAAGGGGGAAACAACATAGGAGAGGACCTGACTGAGAAATCCATGGAAGTGTGATAGGAAAACATTAAATGTGGACTACAAGAAGCCGCTAAGGAAGCTCTTGGAAGAAGAAAAGTCGCCAAGAAAAAGCCATGGATCAGGAAACTTAGATCTCATTAAAGAAAGTAGAAACTACATGAATGCGAGAACTAAAGAAGGGCAGCTTGGTTACAAAAAAATAAGAAACTAAATAAGTCGAAAAGCAAGGAAAGCTGGAGAAATGTGAATGAAGAACCCATACAAAGAATTACAAAAAAACCTTCCACTTGGGAAGGTGGAAGCTGCATATAGGATAATGAGGAACCACTTCAAAGAATTGAGCGCAAGATGCATTGCCATAAGGATGAGAATGGAGAACTTTGGATTGAAAATGAAGACAAAGTGAAGAGCTGGAAAGAATATACGGAACAGTTATACAATGGAAACAATCTCAGCTCGAAAGTGATCCAAAGAGAAAAGTGAAGTCAAAGAGGATGATATGGGAGCATCAATATTAAGATCAGAATTTGACGCAGTAAGGGACCTTTGCATGAATAAGGCTTCTAGAATTGATGATATTCCTGCAGAACTAATTAATAATTCAGGGGAAAAGACATTAACCCATCTTTATGAAACCATCTGTGACATTACTCAACAGGAGAAATACCCATGGACTTTGAGAAAAACATCATCATTCCTATACCCAAAACAAAGAGAGATGAGAAATGTGAAAACATTAGAACTATTAGCCTGACATCACATTCATGAAAGATATTGATAAGGATCACCTACAGAAGAATAGAACAAAAAGCAGAGGATATCCTGAATGAAGATCAATTTGGATTCAGGAAAAGTAAGGGTACGAGAGAAGCAATATTGGCCCTAAGGCTGCTCATAGGGAAGAGAATGGAGAAGAACAAACAGATGTTCATTGCATTTGTGGATTTAGACAACGTGGATTGGAATTCAATGCTTGGTATTCTGAGAGGAATTGGAGTGTCCTACAATGATTGAAGAATTATCTTGTATAAAAACCAAGTACATAGCTGTGATAAAATCTGGACATATCAGCTGAATATCTGGACACATCCAGATATCAGCTGAATATCAATAAAAAGAATACTAAGATTCTGGTGCACAGCAAGAGAGGAGAGGCCAAAAACCAATATTAAACTAGGAAAACAAAAACTGGGTTACCTTGGAAGCCAAGTAACCAATGATGGATGAAGCAAGAAAGAAATAGCCATCAGAATAGCCCAGGCAAGTGGCCATTCTATCAAAAGAGGAATCTACTTACCGCTGGAAATACAAGTGTAGAAGTAAGGAAACAATTCATTAGGACGTACATCTGGAGCATGTTTATTTATGGCAGTGAGGCATGGACAATGACAACAGCGAAAAATAAAAGGGTGGAAGCATTCAAAATGTGCTGCTACAGAATAATATTGAAGATTAAATGGATCGATGGAGTAACTAGGAAGTCCTAAGAAGAGTGGGAGAAAAAATAAGTCTTCTAAATACTCTAAGAAGAAGATGAGACAACTCAATTGGCCACATCATGAGACATGATAATCTAATGAAGACGATCGTCCAGGGACAACGGGACGGGAAGAATGGCAAAGGAAGGCATACGTATGGAACAAGTGATGAAGGATGTGAAAGAAGAAATATGCAAATATTAAGAGATTAGCCAACAGAATAACTCAGTGGAGAGCTGCGTCAAATGAATCCGAGGATTGATGACTAATGATGTAGATGAGGTACAGAGACATCTCCCAGATTCAAATAATCAATTTTCAGTTGCCCAACACTACCAAGCTGTTGTGATTTTACAAAATGCACCACAATTGTGGAATGTCACCTCCTTGTGTCTCAATTAGGAGAGTAACTGGCCAGACATCAGGGGATTCTGTGTTTAAGGCCCTGGTCGGGGTGGATTTTTTCCTTGTAGAAATTCTGAAGCATAGTCATGATTAATGATAATAAGTGAATATACGATTTATTCAATTAATATTTCTTTTCAAATCATTATCTTATTGGTTAATGATTTTAAGTTTATGACTCTCACCTTTATGGTGGCTTGCTTGGTATTATGAAGATGCAGATGTAAGTTGAGATGCAAGGTGAATGATTTTTGGCTCTGAGGAAAACTTGCTACCCAAACTCAAAGTGTAAGTTGATAGGAATTAACCAATTGAGATAAATTAAAAAGTAAATAAATCATAAGTCATAAAAAAATAAACTATAGGTCTTAAAAAAATAAATTATGTCTTACTACACATGCTTCAAAGATATTGACTAGGATCATCATCAAAAGAATGAAATGAAAATGAGAAGAGTTCTGGGAGGAGGACCAATTAGGATTCAAGACAAGCCAGGGCACAAGAGAGGCAATGCTGTTCCTTAGACTACTCATAGGGAATAGGATGTAGAAGAACAAACAGACCTTTACTGTTTTGGTGGATTTGGATAAGGCATTTGAACACGTTGATTGGAATAGTGGCCTATAATGACAGAAGAATAATCAACTAGATATTGGTTAAGATAAGTTTTCTTCTGCATTCATATGTATGATACACAAATATGGAATGTAAATAGAATACATCATCAATGAGTGATATTTGAGATAGCTATTACAATGAACCTACGACTAAATTGTCAAATTTCATGGTGAAACTGTGATTATATTCCTAGAATATTAATTTAAAGGCAAAGGGACTACACCTGAAAGGGATAATTAGAATCCACATTCACTATTAATTATGGTTTATTGGGAACCATGTATGTTAATAGTGATGCATTTTATTATATTGCATATTTGCACTTCCTTATCCTCCTCCTCCTCATCTTATATGCATATTTGCACAGATATGTTATCATAGGACACACTTTGCCTCGAGTGACTGACTGCTGCAAACTCTCCCTGTCACTGATTTTAATTGCCTTTCTCACATGCCATTCACCCTGGCACCACCTGAATTCAAAGATCATGTACTAGCAGTGAAAAATATGAGGATCTCAGAAAAAAAATTTCATGCAGCCTTAAATTGCCTCATTTAGTCCTTCAAAAATTCTTGTACAATGTCTTAACAACATTTCTCTGCCTAGAGCAAGGTTAACTACTAATGCCATAAACACCAAAAGAGATCAGTAAAACACAACATTATTTTGATCATAATCCTCATAATGATGTGTCCTTTCATCTTCATGAATGAAAATTATGGCTTTTTCATTCCTTCCATAAAATTAATGCCATTTTTGGTTTAATTTTCTCAAAATGACTGCTAGGACACAGACTTTGTGATGTTCTCCGTTAGGATGAGAGACCATAATGAAAGTCATGACAAAACCAAGTGCTTGATATTAAATATTCATGATACATAAATTTTTTAAATGAGTGTTTGGATGTACCTATATGATCACAACAGTTATAACTTTTGAAGTGTATAAAACAAACACTCTTTAGGGCAACAGAGTGAAAAAGGAATCACTTGGTGAGGTGAATTGAACAATTCACCTTAAAAGATCTTAAAGCCCTGATGAAGAAAAAAATATAAATTCCAAAACGTCGGCCAAATAGTTCAATCTTAGCATTTTTACAAGGACCTAAACTCCTGGAAAAAACATTTATATGTGTAAATGGTAGAATAAAGATTGCTGGGAAATAGACACCCAGAGGTGGGGTATGGGTAACAGTCCATATTTGTGAGTGGTGACAGCAGGAATTTGGAGAGGAGTTTTTCAGAGTGGGATGTCCCACTCTTGATTAACTGAAGTAATTTGAGACCAGAGGTTAGCCGCCACTGGGTGAGATGTAAAAGACCACGGGAAGAGGAAGTTTCTTCAAATGCAGAGAATCTAAGTTGGGGGATATGATGACGAGCTATTGCCAAATAGAAATTGGGGACAGAAATTTTATTGTTGTCCGAGAGGCCATTGCCTACCTGGTAGAGCAATATTAAAGGATGTGTAGTACACATAAAGAGAACATGGAATTTAATACGGTATTTAATTGAAGAGCTTCCTACAGTACAATGAAAGGATAATAATGGTGAAGATCGAGACCAAACCTGTAGATACTGTGGTGGTGCAGGTTTACATGCCTACGACGGACTATGAAGATGAAGAAGTGGAAGACGTCTACGAAGATATAACGGAAGTTATAAAACACGTAAGAGGAGAAGAAAACCTAATTATTTTAGGAGACTGGAGCAGGTTTACATGCCTACGACGGACTATGAAGATGAAGAAGTGGAAGAAGTCTACGAAGATAGAACGGAAGTTATAAAACAGGTAAGAGGAGAAGAAAACCTAATTATTTTAGGAGACTGGAACGCCATCGTCGGCAAAGGTCAAGATGGAAGAATAACTGGAAAATACTGATTGGGAAACCGAAACGAAAGAGGAGAAAGGTTGCTGGAGTTCTGCACTCAACATAAGTTAGTGATAGCCAACACATTGTTTAAAAATCACAACCGAAGAAGATACACATGGAAAATACCAGGAGACAGAAGAAAATGCCAAATAGACTACATTTTGGTGAAGCAGAGATTTAAAAACCAAGTGAAGGACTGCAAAAGCTACCCTGGGGCAGACATCAACAGTGACCATAATTCAGTAATGATGAAATGCCATCTAAAATTCAAGAAATTGAAGAAAACAATGAAGAATATATGGCAAGTAGAAAAACTAAAGGAGGCTCAACATCAGCTGGCATTTCAAAAAGCAGTGGGAAACAACATAGGAGAGAACCTGAATGAGAAATCAGTGGAACAGCGTTGGGAAAACATTAAATGTGGACTACAGGAAGCCGCAAAAGAAGTTCTTGGAAGAAGAAAAGTTGCCAAGAAGAAGCCATTGATCATGGAGGAAATCTTTGCATTGATTGAAGAAAGACGAAAGTACAAGAATGCGAAAACTGAAGAAGGGCAGCTTTACAACAAAAGAATAAGGAACGAAATAAGTCGCAAAGCAAGGAAAGCTAGAGAGATGTGGTTGAATAATCTATGTGAAGATGTACAAAGCAACCTTGCACTTGGAAAGGTGGAAGCGGCCTACAGCATAGTGAGGAACCACTTCAAGGAACGGAGCGCAAGACGCAATTCCATAAGGGACAAGAATTGAGAAGTTTTGATTGAAAACCAGGACAAAGTGAAGAGATGGAAAGAATATCTGGAAGAGCTATACAATGGAAAAAATCTCGGCACAAAAGCTATTGAAGAGGAAAGCGAAGTGGAAAAAGATGATATGGGGGCATCAAAATTAAGATCGGAATTCGACGTTGCAGTAAGGGACCTTCGGATGAATAAGGCTTCAGGTATAGATGATGTTCCTGCAGAACTAATTAAATATGCAGGAGAGAAGACATTAATTCATCTCTACAAAACCATCAGCGACATGTATTCAACAGGATAAATTCCAAGGGACTTTGAGAAAAACATCATCATTCCTATTCCCAAGAAGAACAGAGCGGAGAAATGCGAAAATTTTCGGATTTTAAGCCTGACGGCACATGCATCGAAGATACTGACAAGGATCACCTCTATAGAGGTAGAAGACTCACTTCAATACAAAATTTAAATGACAAATGAATAAATTTCACTGCCTGGTCATGAAACATGTTAGTACCCATTAAAATCTTATAATAACCAAGCCAACTCAGGAAATGGCAAGTCCCATGGAAACATTAGAATGTGGTAAGACTTGCTTCACTCACTAAGTTTGCAAAGAAATAGTCTCTAAATAAATAGATAAAGATGGTATCGAACTACAAGAAAAGGTTTACTTACCTTTCTGAGGGATAATCAGCAGCTCCAATAGTAGTAAAGTGAGGTAAACACACTAACAAAGAGGCACCAATGGTTTATTTCACTCTTGATGCATGGCTTTCAAATCCCAAGGCTTGACTGCATTCCCTCTCCAGTTGTTAAGACATCCGGATAACTGCATATGCACTCCAATTATGAATTTCCTGATTTGAAAAGGTATAGCCAAATATGACTCTGTATTTCTCGTGATTGGAGGTAGGACCAAGACAGGAGATGTTCAGAGCATCTTTGTCCTCCAAATCCGGTCCACAAGGATATCCAACCAGGGTCGCCAAAAAGTGATCGCCACAGGAGTCATAAACGAATAGAATATTATGATTATGTAGAACATAACGACACCAGTAAAAGCCACCCATAAATGATATCTTTCGGGTGTATTGGAATGAATGCACAAACATATACAAGGTACTACATTCAATGCTACATTATGTTGTCCCAGGTTATACAAACGAAAATGTGGAAGTGAATACTGCCATAATCGTATCATGTGGGGAAACAGGAGGTAACCGTGTGCGAGAAACCACTGTGTCTTCACCGGTGTGTATTGGAGGATCGCAACAACTTCAATAATACTTAATTATTTCTACTTACGTAGGCACCAATCTTCCCAGGTTTTCACCACTTTAATTTATCGAAACAGCACCAGTGACAACGACAGAAGATACGCTCCTCAGATATACACAAATACCCGATGGTATTGACGGAAAATCTTAAAAATATTTTATCACTCTCAGTATACTGATCGCTTAAGTAGTCTTCACCGACGTCATCTCACTTGCTGCGTCCATTATTCACTAATTGCATGCATTCACGACACACCAACACGAGCAACTTTGCACAGCACGAGACCTCAAATCCCTCATCCCAAAAGGATAGAAGTCAAATGACGTGAAATGCCTTGGATCGCGCGAAGTATGGAACGGGGTCGGCAGTGATCGGGTACATAACGAAATCAAGTGTAAGCAAGAGTGAAAAAGAGCAAAGTACGAATAACTTATATGCTAGGTGCAATTTTTCAATACGAAAGTAGCACACAGTATTTAAATTGGGGCAACTGGGGCTCCGGCCATGGCTCCGGCTCTGAAAATGCCGCTACTTCTCCAATGCCGCAATACTGCCATCTGACGTAAAAATGGACAACCACCAAAGAAATAAATTGAGTAATGATACGTAATAATGCGTCCGCAAATAATTTCAATTCGTTACACGAAGCACTAGAAGCGCCAGAGCGGTCATTTAGACCGTTTTTGAATTTCAAATGGTCACAGTTTTTTTCACATTGGATAAAAAATGCTGATATTTCGTGACTTTCAATGAATTTTAGTCGCAAAACGCATTACTTTTGGCATGTGAACGTGTGAAAATTTATGAAATATTAGTAGATATACCTAAAAGTGACAGAGCGGTCATTTTGACCGGTTTCAAAAATGTTCATGTTATAATTTTTTTCCTTTCTAATAAGATGTTTTCTGGCATGAAGGGTAGTAGTTAGGCGAAAAAATTGGATTTACATCTGTTTTCTTGTATGATTGCTGAGAATTTTTTATTTATTTATATATTTATTACAGGAATATTTCATAGTCTTTCTTAGAAATGTCTCAACGGATACATCAAAAACCCCTAGAATAGGTACATGTACACAGTACTGCTTTATCCCAAGGAATGCGAGATGTGCTGCTTTACACCACCCTCATCGTCCCTTTTTTATCGTTACACGGTTAGTCGAGCTCTGACCGCACATTGGGTAGGAGCAGTGCCCCGATGCTTGTAAGCCGAGAGACATGTCCCGGCAACGCGATCTTACTGACGGTCACGCGGCAAAGTTAGTGCTTAGAATCATCAACAGGATGGAAAAGAGACCAAACGAATTTCTTGGCGAGATTGGATTACGGAAGGGGAGGGTCACTCGCGATGCGATTGCAGTTATAAGAATACTAGTGGAAATGAATATAGAATATAATCAGGATGCTGGCATTCGCGTTCTTTGTTGATTTCGAAAAGACGTACAAAAGAGTGAGGTGGGAAAAGTTATTCGGAATATTTCGGAATATAGGGGTAGACTGGAGAGACAGGAGACTAATCCGAGGAGATCGTACATGGTACGGAAGGTGCAGTGAGAGTAGCTGATGGAGAATCGGATCGGGCCTCAATAGGGAAGGGAGTCAAATATCCATTACCGCTGGTACTTTTTAAAATATACTCAGAGGAAGAGGTGAGAGAGGCATGGGATGAGATCAAGGCTGGAGTAAAAGTCGGGGTAAATTCGATAAAATCGATGTAGTTCGCGGATGACCGGGTGCGCTACACCTCAAAAAGCATTTCTGCAAATTCATGTACATACATAATTGCCTGCGAGCCACAATAAAGGTGGCGGGGGCGAATTCAAACCAAATATGCATTATATATTATGCTTGTGGTGAGCGGCCGATTCTAGGGACGTCACAGTTTGAACCGTTCCCGCTCGGCACCCGTAGCATCCTGGCGGCGATCCTGGGAGCCCAGCCCCCCCCTATCACCCCTTGCCCCCCTTGTGATGCGGAGGACAGTGCGTCTGGAGCCAGCGCTCGAGCACCAAGCGTCGCCTCGGGGCCCCATGTATCATCAAATATATATTTACAACTATTTATATTCCTAGCCGTAAGAGGAAAGGAAGACATTTAAATCTGTCGGTTCCGCAATGTATTTCTCTATTTTCTGAATCATTGTGCAGTCTAGCTCCAGTCTAGTCACTAATATCACAAAGCCAATCTAGTCCCAAAATATCCGTTAATTTTGACCAAGGTTAAGTGCAGCACTAAGTACTTTTAGTTGATGTGAAGAACTGTTGGAAAAAAAGTTAAATGGTTTGCGACCAATAAATCTTTAACTGAACGTAACTAATAAGTTCTCGGTCGGAGGAACAGTGGGCGTGCATGACATCGTGAAAAGCCTCCCACCTTCCTTATTTGGGTGGGGGGCTTGTTTTGACTATGGTTTCGTGCTGCACTAAGTACTTCTTAGCTGATGTGAAGAAATGAAGGAAAATAATGAAATAGTTTGGAGTTATGTTAGGTCCTAGGTTGGAGTACCGACCGGGGTGCATGATCCTGCAAAATTTTAACTGCTTTAAGTTTAATTTTAAGCAAAATTAAATTTAAATTAAAACTGCAGTTGAATAATTGTCTTAATCATAAGTAGCTCATCCCTAATGTCCCAAAACGTTAATGATATAACATGCCTGTAAAAATAGACAAATGCCATCACCTCTTATGTTAAAAATTCAATCAAGATTATATGAAAGGCAGATAAAAACAATCACAAAGTCGTGAATTTTATTCTGCATACTCACCTTGTAAAACTCGCAGTAACTTAATCGTCCAATTTCAAAGTAAGCTCCTGAGATGTCGAATTTCTTCAAAATGTTATGCTTCGAGATAAATTTCATTCCAGTTTCTCGCCTCCATGCTGACTTTACATGATCACCGGGGATACTACATCGCATGACATATACACAGACCCTGATGATAATGCACTCGACGAACGAGGAATAAGACACTAATGCACAAAGTGAATAAAAACATAGACACGAAAAAAGGACACTCACATGTTTGGCAGAACTGTTTCGACGATGGCCGTCCACCTTCCTCGGCTAGAGAGAACTAAGGTTCGAAGGTTCGAGGACGGGGATAAGTGAGATGGGTCGGGGAGGAGAGAGAGATGACATGACGGGAGTGGTGTGGGATCAGGGATTCAAATGGAAAACACTTATCAAAGGGAAGGTGGTGGTGCACGGAATGTAAAGAGACAGAAGGATCATGATAAGATTTAGCGGAGAAACGGTGATCATTGATTGTGAGGGATAAGGGAGTTGTGCATTTTCCAATGTAAAAAGCGGAGCAGTGTTTGCATGTGAGTATATATACCACATTTCTGGAATAGCAGTTGGCCGGGAAGCGAAGTCGATGGGAGGTGATTAGCTGCACCACGGACACTACATTTACGAACAACTGCCGTTTTGAATGTTGAAGTCCCCTGACGAAAATACAGCGTAAAGAAATCATGAACCAAATTTCAATCGGGGTGTCGATGAAGTATTGGGTCAGCGTCAACTGGTGGCCAAAGAAGATTCAGGTAAGTGTAAAATGGACTAACGGAGAGTAAATGAAGATTCCATTTCGAACGTAACGGGGCGTAGATGGGTTTCTTTTTGCGCGAGAGTAGACAGAAAGTGAGGCGAGCCTTCAAGGGTAGGATCGGAAATTTTTTAGGAAGGAAAGGGAGGGAAATGAAGACGTTCGTGGAGCCTTGGGAGCGTTGACGAAGCGCCTACAGAGATAGCACTGAATACCAATGAAATTCTTTACTTATAATAATGCGCCAGGCAATTATAATATTATTAATAATAACGAAGAGCAGTGAAGTAAATATGATATAATCCATTTTCAAATATGCACGAGAAACTGAATCGAAGTTAATAACGGAAACAATTATTAAATCTTAGTAAACATTAAGAAATTTGTTACTGTAAAATTTCACAACTACGCTTATTTATTTCAGCAAATTAAAGCAAATTTAGCAAAGGAATTCGATTACACTATTCTGATTAGATTTCGAAATAGGTACACTCGTTCCTAGTATAATTCCGAATAAACTTCGTTGCGAAAGTTACACAACGAGAAGAGGGTGAAAAGTTTAAACTTTTTTGCATATATTTACCTCTACATTTATTATCAGTCATTAAATATACAATTCCAGGAGGAATTAACGTTTATCTTGCATCCACCGGTGACAATGTTACTCAAAATGCATTCTTTGGCTTTTTATCTTCCCCTTAGGTCCTCCACAAAAAGGCATTTGAAAGCAGCACGATCAGAAGACTTAAACATTGCAATAACGAAATATCTTTCAATTAATTATAGGAAGCAGGAAAGGAGTATTAATAGTTAATTTCAAATAATTTACAGCCGCTCCTTTCAATATGATTCAACGACCTTCCATCAGGACATGGCAAAAAAAGCATAAGTGTGTGTATAATATGTATATATACAAAGCACACCTATGAACGTTAACTGAACAAATGAACTCACCCTTGTCTCTTCTGGACTGAGATGCAGAATGCAATAAAAATCTCTTGTCTGTAGACCCGGAACCTTGCGAGAAGTATTAGAGATAATAGTTCTCTACGAAAAAAGTACAATAGTAATCTACGAAAAAAGGAACAGTTAAGCAAATATTATATGTTATAACATTAGGTACGAATGAAATAAAAGTTTGCATTTTTTCGATATTTCGTCCGAAACGTAATGAATTCGTGTTTTATCGCTTTATTGCAGCATTTTCGTGTAATATCGCGTTATGTTAATAAAGCGATTTCCCTGGACCCCTACCATTAGGCATTGATTATTTATTAATGGGCCGGTAATAATTGCAAATGATTAGTGACTAATTATCAAAAATATTTACTAATTACTCAACACTAGTGAATAATTACTACATACAAGTAATTACTTACTAGACAATATTAATTAATTTCTGGCATTCAGTAATTATATTCTGAAACGGCTGGAGCCTTTGCTCAACATAGGCCTATACGCCCTACCAGTGTTCTGTTTATGTTCACATTTGAGTCATTCCTTTTTTAATCAACAAATCGGCCAAGTTACACCATATCGGATTTCAACGAAAATTGGTCAATAGGTAGAGTCAACCTTCCTGAGCCAAAAGCCGTTCTCTGTTTTAGTAGGAAAAAAGTAACGCGTTACGTTAACGCCTGAAAAACTTCTGTTTACACTATTTTTCTACAGCATCAGCAGAATGGCTTTACGTGATATACTCATATAAAAGGTGTCAATATAACTCAAATATCTAGAATATGTTCGCAAGTCCTTGCCATAATGTTTCTCTAGCGTAATTTTAAGACATTTTGTAGGTTTTGTAGGCTTTAAGTAGATATTTTGTACTTGGGTCATTCCACGTGAATTTGACCATAAAATCGGAAAAAATGACCCTTAGGGTGACCAATTTTGACCAAACTTGGCAAAACGTCATCATTTAATAGAAAAATAAAAACCCCAGAGTCGTTTCGCAAAACACGTAACTGTTTACGAGAAATTGCAACGTTGCAAAATTCGAATGTCGTTACCACGCATTTTAAGATATATCTCCGAAACTAGTAAAGCCACAGATTTGCAAAAGGACTTATTTTAAAGGATTTGAATTGTACAACTATAATAAAGGATTTTATTATAAAATTTTAACAATTTTATAAATTTTATAACAATTTTAAATTTTCAAATCGATTATTGACGATGCACAAATACCCTCGATTTTGCTCCTATTTTTATATGTTGTGGATACAAATGCGTCGAACCAATCCTAGGATTGATGACCCATGATGATGATTAGATACAATAAAAAAGTTTGACAGAGGTAATATTTCATTTAAGAAAGAAAAATATTTTTGAGTGAAGGCGTAACGGTCCCCGCGGAGCCCGGACAGCGGCCGACCGTATGGTACTCTAGTGTCTTCAGAGCCCTGTAACTTCTCACCAATTTTAACCGTACACATAACCTTAAATCCCCTTTGCCCGTGCGATTCGCCAATTACTTCCCCTATATGTGACCACCGCCCTAGAAAGCAGCAGAAGTAGTTTTCGGTTATCAAGAAGAAGCCATGGATTAGAGAAGAAGCCTTAGAATTGATTGAAGAGAGAATAAAATATAAAAATGTGGAAACTGAAGTAGGGCAGCTTCGCTATAAAAGAAATAGGAATGAAATAAACCGCAAAGCGAGAAAAGCAAGGGAAATATGGATGAAGAATTTATGCGAAGATGTACAAACCAACCTCGCTCATGGAAATGAGGAGTTGCCTAAAGGATGGTGAGGAATCACTTCATGGAACGGGCTGCAAGATGCAATACCATTAGGGACAAGAATGGAGAAATCTTAATCGAACATGAGGATAAAATGAAGCGATGGAAGGAATACTTTTAAGAGTTGCAGGTACAATGGAAGCTATCTTAGAGCGGAAGTAATCGGAGAGGAAAATGAAGTCAATGAGGATGATTTGGGAGCCCCGATCTTAAGATCAGAATTTGACGCAGCTGTAACGGATCTAAGGATAAATAAGGATTCGGGAATTGATGATACTCCTGCAGAATGTGGGAGAGAATACATTTACTCAGCTGTAAAAAACCATATGCGACATTTACTCTACAGGAGATATATCCACGGACTTCGAGAAAAACGTCATCATCTCTATCGGCAAAAAGAAGAGGGCTAAGAACTGTGAACATTTTAGGACCTAAGCCTTTAGGACACATGCCTCGAAGATATCGACAAGAATCATCTATAGAAGAATAGAACCAAAAGCTGAGGAGTTCCTGGATGAGGACCAATTACGGTTCAGAAGAAACAAGGGCAAAAGAGAAGCGATTTTAGCCCTCAGACTACTATAGAGAAGAATCTACCGACGTTTGTTGCATTTGTAGATTTGGAAAAGGCATTTGACAACGTGGATTGGAACATGATGCTAAATTTTCTGAAAGAAATTGGAGTATCATACCATGATCGAAGTGTTCTCCACAGCTTGTATAAAAACAAGGTGGCCATAGTCAAATCGGATCCAGCAGTACAGAAGCAAGCATAAAGAAAGGAGTGAGGCAAGGATGTGCACTCTCTCACATATTATTCAATGTCTACATCAAGAAAGCCATCCAAGAAGTCAAAGAAAAGTCTCCGGGAGTGAATATCTACGGGGAGAAAATCAGCATGCTACGATACGCCGATGACATAGCAGTCATGGCAGAAATAGAAGGGGATTTAAAGAAGACACTAGGAAATATGGAAAGAACAATGACCAGATATCATCTGAAGATCAATAAAAAGAAAACTAAGGTATTGGTATGCAGTAGGAGAAAGGAATCCAGGACCAATTAAACTAGGAAAACAAAAAATCGAGGAGGTGGAAGATTTCTGTTACCTGGGAAGCCGAGTAACCAGTGATGGATGAAGTAAAAGAGAAGTTGCCGGTAGAATTGCCCCGGCGAAAAGGGCATTTTACCAGAAGATGATTTTCCTTACAGCTGCAAATACAATACATACATATGGAGCATTGTATTATATGGTTGCGAAGCATGGATAATAACAGCAGCAGAGAAGTCCAAGCTGGAAGCATTTGAAATGTGGTGATACCGAATAATGAAGAAGATAAAATGGATCGCTCGAGTGACAAACGAAGAAGTCTTAAGAAGAGTAGGAGAGAAGAGATGTCTACTGAAAACCTTAAAAAGAAGACGAGAAAACTTAATAGGCCACATCTTAAGACACGATTGCCTGATGAAGACAATCGTCGAGGGAAAAATAAAATAAATAGAAGAATGGAAAAGGCAGGCCTCGTATGAGATATATGGAGTAGGTTGTGAAGGAAGTAAAAGAGAGGAGCTCCGTCAATATGAAGAGGTTGGCTGATAGAAGAATCGAATGGAGGGCTGCGTCAAACCAATCCTAGGGTTGTTGACCGACGACGATGAAGGAAAGGCGCTAAGGAAGTGATTGGAGGTACTGAACTCGAAGCGCCTTTTGCTCAGTAGTATGCAGGGATTGGTAAACCACAGAAAAATATGCTAATGACGGGACTCAAACCCTGTCCCTAGAGATGAGACCTTAGTACTCTAGACACAAAATCACACCAAATATGACGAAAATGCTACTTCTGTTGCTATTGGGAGGAGGCGATAGACAAACGAGTTAATTTTCGTCATTTCAGATACTTGGATTATTTCATGTGTAGGATTTTTTATGGAAAAGATTAAGCATGGAGGGAAACCCAGAGTAGACACTAGCCCAGCTATTAACGAAAAAAGCCAAGGAGACTATAATTTAACATCCCTTCTATGAGACTGATTATTGTACTGAAACTGCTCTCTACGCAGCACTCAAGCTGAGACCATGAAAACTCACAGCCACTCCCGGGATTCGAACCCGGGACCTCTGGATGTAAGGCCAGTATTCCACACACCGCATCATCGGGATACCAACAATGCTGCTTATTTCTGATATTGTCCCCGTCACTCCTGCTTGCATCATTGAGAATAATATTTTTTAACAAGACGAGAAAGAATAATGAATGGTGACAAGAGCGACAGTAATATCTGTAACTGACATACTCTGCGCAAACAGAAATTTCTGTTGCATGAACAAAGATTGCAATAGTTCACAAATCGTTAGTGGAAACAAAGTCAAAAATACTGCTGGTATTCGAAGAATTTTCCATACATATATCACTCTGACAGTTTTATTAACAAAGAAGTGGGAGAAATAAAGAGCTGAACGAAACAAGAACTCCTCTAAGTGCTTCTGGATACCTAAGAATTGACATTAAATATATGCCCCAAAACAAAATTTTATCTCTAAATGGATTTACTTAAGATTGCATAATCGGTTGGAAGTCAACCTTAAGCTTAGTAACGTACTACATGGATAAAAAAACAGTGACGATGTATTTCAAGACACAATGAGAAACTTTACCTAGTTTTAATCAAAGAACGGTATGGAGGGGTAACATGGAGTGGTCAAGGATATTTTACAGCACGAATGAAATTTCCGTTCCCCACATGTTGGCAAGTGAGCGGCATACGGTACTAAGTGGACGAACATCGGTATTTGAACCTCGAAGCTCAACGGTGGAATGCAACAACAAAGATTACCTAGCAACCCCAAATTTCGTATCCCCTGGCTACGGGCACTGCAAAGTTGCCTCATTCAACTGCAAGCAAGGTTATCGCTCTCTTCCCATTATCTCTACCAGGGGTGGATATTCTGGCCCAATGTTGGTATGAGGTTTGCCGGAGGGCTGAATCACGGGTCGTCATTCTTCGCCGTGGTGCCCTCAGCAAATCCTGGAAGAGCTAATTTCACGGGACCGAGAAATTCTGAAAATTCATTAACATTGCTTCAGTATGACACACGAATAACTTTTATGTGGACAGCTCTGTATCATCGTATATTCTTATCATAAATGAACGTTAACCGCATGAAGAATATGAATTCAGGGAAATATACTATCGGGGATAACTAGAAAATTCAACAGTATCTTTATTATCCCCTCATCTCTTCCAGGGGCGAAGATTCTCGCCCAACGTTTTTTTGAGAAATTTTGGATGGACTTGCCTCGAACCACGAGCCATCATTCTCCGTCACTCATCCCTCAGCAAATCATCCAACAGCAAAGTTCACCTGAGCCCACGGAAGTCTGAAAATTCATTAACTTTACTTCATTGAACACACAAGATGAAACTTTCATGTAAATAGCGTTAAATTATTGCATATTTTGGCTAGCGTGAGCATTACTTTCCCGTCCACAATGACTTCGGGGAAAAATGTGAACGGTGAGCACTTGAAAATAACTTTTAACTGGTGTTTACTCTCGTGCACAACTTCCATTAGATCGATTATCGCCAAAAGGTTATGCAAGCAAAATTTGGAGAAATTATCTTGATAATAAACATACGATTTAAATTGAAAAAATCAGTTGATCATACAAAATAATGTTTTTTATACTTGCGTACTTTGAAGACGAGAGGACTAGAACGATTTTTCTTCGTCGGCTCCTGTCGAAGTTGACTGTACAACACCCCATGCTCTGCTGGCACTCGTGAAATAAAATAATCGCGATTCGCATATAGGGAGCATAGGAATCGCTGTTCGTGTTTACTGAAGGTAGGGGGTTTGGGGGATGAGGGTTGGCGGAGGGGGTTTAGTTGAGAGAGTAGTGGAGAGGGTTTGGTTGCAGAGAGGTGGGCGGGAAGGAATGCGGTAGAATGGGACGGTTACCGGAGGAAAAACAAGCAGACCGGGGGAGGATTTCTCGTTTCCAAAAGTCGAATCGGGAGAGAGATTATTTGAACCTCAACCTGGAGCTTTTCCCGACACCACATGGAAAGCCAGCCGACAGCGAAGTTGGTAGATTGCTCGATAGATGATTTTTGTACGTTTTGAAATCCAGGAATGATTACCAGTTGCCCGAGGGAACATGCCACTAAATAAAAATACAGGCAGGCATATTCCCGATTGTGTCATAAGGTTAGGTTTTTGAATAAATTTGAGCAGAATATATTCACAAACCTATAGATAAATAGATAGACCAGTATAGAATTACATTGATTCATTGGTTAACTCTACTCGATGATGTTGAAAATATCTTAATTTCACTGTTCAATGATGGGGATACAGATGTACCTTTATTATCATCACGGGTGTTTCATCAATCCAGATATTTAATGCATATCATTCCGTCATTGGGTTATCAGTAGCCATCAATAGCATTTAAGAAAATACTGTACTTGATCTGCATCATAATTCAATTATATCTTCTTTTCCTTTTTTTATTTTCCTCTCGAGTACTTCCATGGGAAAGGGCGACATTGAAGTCCAATGAAGTGTGTTGTGTGGGTGTGCTATTCAGGTGAGGCGACCAAAAGCTGAGGTCATTTGCGGCAATTAGGATAGGTGGGTAATGGTAGGATTTTTGAGGGAACGGAGGAAGGGTGGAGAGAAACCTGGCGTCGGAATAAGCCTACTCTTGACGACAGGCACCAAGGGGACCATGGCTAAACGTCCCATCCGACGGACGGAGTACTGAACTTGAAATGCCCTCCACTAGGCACGCAAGTGGGGACCGGTTTTCCCAATGAAAAATCCGCCACTGCCGGGAATCGAACCCGGGCCCTGGGGATGGGAGGCCAGTACTCCCACACCATACCAACCCGATTCCCGAAGTCCAAAGAAGAATTGCGTTGGAGACTGAGATGTTGACTCGTTGATGAGAGCTAATGACAGGGTCGTTGATTAGGTGTATAAAAAAATATTTATGAAAAGCGCAATTTAGAGAGTGGTATTGTATGGAGCTGAAACTTGGACCTAAAGATGAATTAAAGTGAGATTCTAATTGGCTTAAGTGAAAATGCCCGAAGACAGGAATATCAGAATGTCAATTAAAATAAAAAGGTACTTCAGTTGGCATACGTGCCTTTGGAAAGAAGGTGAAAATAGAGCCTTTAAGACGTGGGTATGGTGAAGGCAACGAGAGTGGAAGAGAAGACAATAGGGGGGGGGGGGAGTGCTAGAGAAGGCAGGGGAGGTGGCGGAGTTGATTGAGGAAGTTTGGAGAAGGAAGATAACTGGAAGGAGCAGGTAATAATGTGATAGGGCGTTTTTAGTTGCGTGATAGGGGAAAGAACGTTGGGAAAGGGGGGCAGGGCGAGGAGGAAAAAGGGCAGCTTGGATACAAAAATGGGGGGTAGAAGGCATGCGGAATTAAGAAGGAAAACTTACAAAAGTTTGGGGTTTGTGTTACAGTTTTATGCCCATCTAAAACTAAATTAACTGGTAGATAACAAATACCTTTAATAAAAAATCAACGAAAAACCCTATACCCAGGACTGGGCAGTATTTCAAACGCAAGTATTTTAAAATACGAAGTACTTGAAAAAAATTTGTATCCTGTATTTTAAATACAAAATTTTAGTATTTTCCCATTCTAAAATAGTTGCTCTATACTTTTCAAGTAGGTTTTATCGCAATATTTTAAAAACCCTGATTCAAAGATTATTTCATGAACACGCGAATGTGGTACATAAATAAAATGTAGAACCTTCATTCAGTCACCATTTTATTTATTTTTTTACTTTAATTAAAGTCAGGCATTGAGTGAGAATAAGTTAATAAAATTGAGTTGAATAAGTGAAAAACTGAGCTCAAATTTCTACCTCATATTAGGTACCTCAATACATACATCGTATTGACCAAAATATTCTGAAGTAATCCAAGGTTTATAAGGATATCAGATATTGTACTCTTATCCCATGAGGTGGAAATCACTCTATGAATTTATTGGTCAATTTAGAGAAGTATAGAGATACGTTTAATTAAGTGTTTGAGAGACTCAATTTAGGCAATTAATTTAAAGGCGTTGAAATTTTGTTTTAAAAGAATTCTTTTACCATGATGAAGCCAATCGACACTGCATTAGATTACCTTCAGGGACAGAGCACCTATTGTTATGAACAACTACTACCAGCACAAATGTTTCTGGGAAGCAGGTTGCAAAAGTTGATTGAAAATAATTTGCATCTAATCGCTGAAATAGTAGCAGCATTATTGAGATTTGATTTTTTTTTCAATTTATCTCCCGAAGTGAATGAGGCAATTTAGGCTTCTTGCTTACACGCTCTTGCTGCTTGCTTAGGCTAGCGAAAAAAGAAAAAATCCCTGATTGATGTTGAGCCAAAGACAGAAACAGATCTCTCAAATTTGCATAACTAATATAAAGAAAATGTCCATCAGATTAAAGACAAGCCTGCGATCATCTTCACCAGCGGACAGACTATTTTCATTTGAGGGCATTATCCATCCTACGGTGGAGGATACAGAAATGATACGAGAGGGGATGGTAAAAATGATCGTGTGAGCATCGAAATGATAGCTTGAGCTATCATTTTTGCGGTCCCTGAAAGCTATAGCTTAAATGATCACTTTAAAGGGACGAGAAAAATGATCGTGTGATTCGGGCTTAACCTTTTACATCACATATTTGGCCGCTTATTTCTTTAAATGTATGCAGTGTTTAGCTAGCCCATTTGAAGCATATGGAGAAAATGCTTATTTCCTTGTTCATAATTATGGTCAAGATGCAAGCATATTTCTAAATTCCTACCTTAAAAAAGCTTCGCTGATCCAGGGAGATGTGCTGAAAGATGGAATCATATAAGTTGAGGGGGAAGAAAAGTCTTTGTACATTCCGCTGCTGTTTCAATATTACCATAGAAAGATAAACAAAGGAATCAATAAAAGAAATAATATTTATTGTTTACAGTAACGAAATATATATCAAACAATCTCGAATTCTTTGTACGATTTACACGGGAGCGTCTTCCAAAATCTCCATCTCCGTGGTGCACGTTGATGGTCTGCCCACTTTGTCTGCAAGAGGGCTTGATTGAATAACAGGTTGAACACTTCGCGCCACAAGAAGGACATGCATTACTCTTCACCGTTAAAAGTAATCGTAAACATTTGAGCCCCATAATTTTCCCTTCTCAAAAGGCAAATGCGAGCATGTCATATGAAGGATAGTTTAAGAAAGTATGTAAATGCAAAATCCAATTAAGATTCTTTAGAAGATTTTTTAAAAAATATGAACACTATATATAAGACTCATTTAGCGCAGTTGAATATTTCCAAACTATTCCAATCTGACTCAATAAAGAAAAATTCACTTGAAATGTTAAATGCGGAGAGAATGACTTGTTATCAGTTACTGAAATAAGATCAGAGAATTACTGAAATACCATAAGGCAAGTAACTCACACGATATAGTAGGTAATCCAATAGATTAGAGGAAAATGAGTTGGGTGCCCCATTACTTTTTCTCCATCGATTTATCCCTTTCCATCCTGTAAAATATACTAAAATGAAGCACCGACCTAAATTGCCCTGGAAACAATTTGTTTATTGATTTACACGTTAAGTGCAGCACCGACATATTGCTTACCTTTACTGTGTTGAGGTTTTTTTATATTAACTTCCAAATAAAATGTAAATACGTATTATAACAAACACCAACGCGGCAGAAATGAACGCTCAAACGAAAATAAAATTGTTAATATTGAGCAACAATTTGGGGAATAAGGAGAAACTGGCGACGCCCGCTTGATGGTGGCATTGCCCTATATATATCACTCTCCCATTTTGCGCCAATTTCATTTCATTTTTTGTCCATCTCGTATTACATCACAGATAATTCATTCCCAAAATCGATGAAACACTCGTGGGCAAGATAGACAACTGTTCTTTCACTCTCATTCCGTCCTCAGCAGGCACAGTACTGTCTGTTGATTAATGAATAATCCATTATCACCAAACTATTCCTGAATGATAGTCATTTTCCCGGGTCACCGAGGAGTCAGAAGTCAAACAGAAGATTGTCCCGCTAGGAGGATCAATCACAACACACTGCGGCATTGCGGACAGTGTCGCCACGCAGACGGCGGCCTGGGGAAGTAGGGCTTGATGGCTGACAGTCGCAAATCCATCCACTCCGGCCGGCTGACTCCCTTGACCAAGCGGGCCTCCCATGGATGAGGGGGAAGGGAAGGTAATAGCAGCCCCCAGGGACGGGAGAGGAAGCCCGCTTCCCTCAGTTTTGCGAGCGGTTAATAATCAGGATGAAATATATGCTTCAATGACGGCATGAAAGAGGGCATGGCCAAGAGGGACCTCCGTCGGAATTAGATGCCTTGGGCGTAGTGGTTCACCCCTTGAGTCTTTCACGCCCCCCTCCTCACGTGGGGGTTGTCACTGGAACAGCCCCTGGTCCAGGAAGTCGTCCAAGAGGCCTCGAAGCCTCTCCTGGAAAGCATCGAGGAAAGAAGAGTGTTCTGTGATGATTCAGTTATTCGGCGGCGGAAACCGACGACTGAGATCATTTACACCATTTTTGATAGATTGGGGAGTGTTGTAACTCGGTAATAGTGTACCTAGGATCACTCCATCGTTTCTCGACAGGTATTGCACTCTAAGTCAAAACAACAGTAGTAGTGTAAGCGTTACTCACCACAATGCAGTGCTAGCGTGTTACCAGTCAGTCCAGGCCGTTGTTTTCGCGTGAAGTACAAAACAATTTTTTTAGTGCCAACAGTTGGGATTTGTATTATAGTAATTAACTCAGTGAGACGGGTTTCGTTAAAAAATATTTCTTATGCTCTACTGACAACTCTGGTTATTGGTAAGTACTTTGTCACATTAAATTGTATTCTAACATATAGCCCAACATTTTATTATTACTAATAAAGATATATTGTTTACAAAATTGTTCTATCATGGACCTTGGATCAAACCAACTTCATGTCTCCAGGATCATCAATCACAGGTACATGATGTTACGTTTTTGCGCTTTTTCTTGTAGGTTAAAATGCCTCAAAATATATCTGGAAAAAAGAGCTCCTGTAGATCGGCAATCAACGGAAAATGGAGTCGAAGCAGTGACACCCACGGTCGTAGGTGACACCTCTAAATTTGAATAGAGAAATTTTAAAGAGGCCTTTGAAGGAAATTGACACATTGCATTTGTAATCGAACTGCATCATAAGAACATCGTATAAGGAAAACGAGCATGACTTTGTTGCTGTATTTCATATGAGACAGAGAATTTTTAAATTTCTCAGAGTAGAAAACAAAAAGTAATGATAATATATAAAAACATCTACTATTTCATCGGTGAAATACTAAGCCTCCAGATTCACATTTCAGCGTAATTCCGTAGAAATAGAACTGAAACCTCCGATCTTTGTGAACAAGTTTCAAAAGGATTAGAAAATTAAACGCGTTCCCACACATTTACGATAGATATAGTTATCATAAAACTTAAGGTTTGAATACATAAATAAAAAACATTACAGAGAGAGGACTAATGTCTGCAGAAGAATGCATTGTGTCCATGGGAGAAACATCCATCTAACCTTCAGAGGAGATAATCTGTATGAAACGCGCGGTTTCACCATTAGTTTCCCTGTTCCACCCTCAACGTAATGAATGAATCCTCTGGGTTTATCTCGCTTCTGATTGGAATGTAACAGGTATCAGGCGAAATACCTCGGAAAATCAACAAGCAATTAACGGTCATAAAAGAAGGAGCAAGAAAAATGCGTAATATTTTATCGTGAAACTATATGATTCCAACAACGTACTCATTACATTAATTGGCTCACAACACAAAGACCGTGGGACGACGGTAACCAGGCGGCTTGACATCCTGAAGTTCGCGGGTTCGAATCACCGCTCGGCATTACGTGCAAGGGCTAAGCGATGAGGTATAACCTAAGCCGTTGGAGCACCTAAAACTCAAATCTATCACAACTGCCACATACGAGAACAATATGAAGTGAAACATAATATCCAATACCGTGTGCAGGAGCAAGTGCATGCTACGCGATTATATACTTCACCAATCTTCAAAGCATGCCACAAACATTCCTTGACAGCATGTTATTGTTATTCCATCACTTAAGTGCCCAGAGTTTACTACCCCATTTGGTTTCATCGAGCAAGAAAGGCCGAAAATAGTTAGTAATATTTATCTCATGTCCTCCCTCCATTATTGAACCACGGCCTCGTTAAAATGCTCTCGACTCCTAGGGAGGAGTAGCGCCTAAAATATTCAGCCCCACCGAATGGGAGTTCCAGTGTTGTTTTTTGTGAGAGTGAACCAATGCGACCTTCAGATTCGATCATTTCCTGGACACTTAACAGCCAGAAAAAAATCAGAATATACCAATAACGGGATCACGAAGCGTAAGAAAATGCATTCCCATAGCCCGAGTTCTTGGAAGCCTTTAGTTTCGCTCTCCCACCACACTCCTTCAACCCAATTGGTAGGGAGTAAGAGTGGTGGTAGAGAAAGGTGTTTGAGGGAGGGAGTGAAGAGAAACGGGAGCAGAGAAAAGCAATGCAGGGGAGAGGGAAGGACTCGCTAGGGGAAGAGTGGGGAACTGTTCTCTCACTTGCGCAACTCTCGCCCTGAGATTGAATGGGATGACGTAACTGAGGCGGGGAGGTGGTGACCGGATGGCCGTCGCAAAGCGCGCCAATTCCCGACTTCCTCCCAAGGCCGCCACCTCCAGCTCAAATGATGCGGGGACCTCTCTTCATTTGACCATCTTGCGAGAGGCAATGGGAATAAGTCACAGCAAGCAGCAGTGCGACAATAGAAATAAGTAAGAACACGTGTGCGGAGTCCAATCGCGTTGTGATTGACCACGAATGTTACATGCAATCAATTTCTATCATCATCACCAATCATCAGTCACGAGATTGGTTTGAAGAAGCTGTCCCCACGATTCTTCTTTAAGTTAACCTCTTCATCATCATCATCATCATTGGTCAACAATCCTAGGGTTCGTTTGACGCAGCTTTCCACTCGATTCTTCTGTCGGCCAACCTTTTCGTTGTGACGTAATTCTTCTCTTTTACATCCATCACAACCTGTTTCATGTATCTCCTACGAGGCCTGCCTTTTCCAAACTTCCCGTGCACTTTTCCCTCGACGACTGTCTTCATCAGGCCATCGTGTCTCAAGGTTTGGCCGATTAAGTTTTCCCTTCTTCTTTTTAGAGTTGTCAGCAGACTTCTCTTTTCTCCTACTCTTCTTAGCACTTCCTCGTTACTTACTCGGTCGATCCATTTAATCTTCATCATTCTTCTGCAGCACCACATTTCGAATGCTTCCACCCTATTCTTCTCCGCTGCTGTCATCGACCATGCCTCCCTGCTGTAAAGAAGCATGCTCCAGATGCACTTCCTGATGAATTGTTTCCTTACTTCTACGCTTCTATTTTCAGCTGTAAGTAGATTCTTCTTTTGGTAGAAAGTCTCTCATATTTACATAATGTTTCTCTTTTCTACCCTTCGCCGGTCGCGGTAGCTACGTCGATAACGCGCTGGCCTGGCGAAGGTTCAAATTCCACCCACAGCAGGGATGTTATGTTCGTCATAGGATCAAGGTCTTAGATTGTGCAGTGCGATATAACCTTAAGCCCTATACTAGGATAACTAACCTATAACTAGGATATTCGCTAGTGTGATAGCATTCCAGTCTCGGGTAATATAGAAACACTATGCTGGCTAACCAGCAAGATCTCTATCATACTCGCTGAACTACTCGATTTGATGCGATACTAGTTTGCTAGTAGCTCTCAGTAGGACCCAGTGGCCGTCGACCAATCACGTCACGTTACAGACGCAGGGCGATCTTCACTTTTTCAAATTAGCATGAAATACCGTTTTATAGAAATCCCACGTTCAATGATCGTTTGAAACCTCCTCGGCTGCTATTCTGATTCTGGAGTCGCTATTTCACGATCGCACTATTCCGCAGGTCAGCCCGATATGCTATTCTGAATCGAGGTGGGATATAAATTATCCAGTTATGAGTGGCAATAATAAAGCCTGCCCCTTCCGGTATGAGAACCGTAAAGATCAGACAACAAATTCTGGCAGCCAATACCAAGCAATGTTTACATTATTTCCATTTTTTCATTCATTCTTTACGTCGACCTTTTAGTACCAAAAGTTCAACGTAAAGGAAGTCACTCCGTTTGAGTATTGAGCACAAATGAAATCAATTTGTCCGAAGTTCCACGCATTAAATATAGCTACCATGACATAAGTTCGACAGCGCATAAAGTCGCCACGGTAGGAGGTCCGAGCAGAAGAGAATGATGAGAGCCATTTGTAACGACGTGTTGGCACAAACATACTGATGATATTTAACTTAACATTTAAGCAGAAGATCTCACCAACGTGATTGGAAATGGCCAAACGAGTAACAGCCGAGATTCCCTTGATAGCTATATAAACAGCAACTTCCCCTACAACAGTCAACATTCCTCCCTTCTGCGAGGGTACCTCGAGTACAACAGAACCGAGCAAATCTTAAATATATTTTAACACAACTACTCCTTCCGCAATGGAACAAACGTTAACAATTTGCACCCTACCATTATATTAAAAAACGATGCATTATTATCTGTGCTAATATCACCATCAGGTTATATACAGTTTTCTTAGGAATGAATACTTCTCCCCCTCCGAAGAAACTCATGCCTTTTCTCTTCCCTTCCAAAGACGCCACCAACTTACTTCTAAGACATTCAGCTTCATTATCTCCATCCTAAAGACACGTTTCCAATCCTTAAAAATAAAAAACCTCAGCCAGCAACCTGCCAACGGTGTAACTTGCTTCACACTAACATTCCGCCAAAGTGCGACTTTTTAAAACCCTCGATCCTAACTTGAAATCCACTTCGTCATTCTCAAATCCAATTCCCCACTTTTTAAACAAGAGGGACTTGAATAAAGGCCCATCTTCTACCAACAAATTCTCTCTAACACTCATTTTATTTCTCCAACCCTTCCTCATTTCCATCCCCTAATGTCATCAACCTCTTACAATTCAAATTCTGCCTTCTCTTCAACATTCCGTCTCCAAACTTCTTAGCTGAAGCATGAAAAACCACCTCGCTTTCTCACCCGTAAGTAAATATCTCCTAACCTTGCAAGGTTCTCTATAGCTCTCCCTCCTGGAATACGTAAATAACCTTCGATTCTTTCCTCCCTTCGTTATTATCCCACAATTCCGCATTTTAAACGACGCCGACCCTAATTTTCCTTCACCTCCAACCTCATCCACTTCAGCCAAACCGTAAATGCCACAGACCAGCGATTCAATCCTGATTTCACAATCATGCCTTCTCGTTGAATAACAACAGCGCTGGGTTGACACGGCTTGAAAACGCCTTCCGCACACGAGAAGAATTAAAGCCCAGTAAAGACGCAACAATCATTCTCAATCAGCCACTCACCCCGCTGCAACACAAACAACTATCAATAAATGCAGTGCTTCGATTTTGTTTCGACCTTTCCTCACGCAAATGCCCCGCTTTTTAAGAACGCTGCCGAAGACATACATTCAGCCTTCAAACACATCTGTGTGCCTTCCCAGTCACCTCGAAGATGTCCGAAATTGATTGAATGACCACCAAAAATAAAAACAAACAGTGTTCTTCCCATATTGTCATGGTTGCATCTCGATAGGCTACAGTAATGATGTCTATTAAAATTCTAAGGTAATTTATCACTCTATAAATTGAATTGATGTTAATGATCTATGAAATGTGTTGTTATACCCTCAAATAATTCTCATTATGTAACCCTGAGGATGGAAGTATTAAATTCTGAAACGTCGGCTAAGAATGATATTTTTATTTACCACTGACCTATACTCGCTAATTTGGATGGATAAAAATACACATTCACAAATTAATGATTCCATTCAATAACATAAACGGATTAGTTTGGAAATAACGTGCATACTAATCATTTAGTTGCACGTGACTCTTGTATCTAACATGTCTCCAAGACGTAGTAGCATTACAGCTCTTAGTTGTTTGTAAGCAGTGCATGTCTAGTGATATTTCACCCTCTACAACACACCCAGGCGGGGGTTCGCAGGGTACTTAATACATGTAGATCAGTTATGCATCTACCAGCCACCCAATTACAGCATGAAAATGAATAATTAGTCCATTGGAAGAAACATAATGCCTGCTGATAGTTGAAGCGGGTGGACAGCTGCGTCAAACCAATCTAAGGAGTTTTGACTGATGATGACAATCAATGTATAATATTCTTATATACACTTCACCTCAATATATATTAAAAGGTCTTCGGATAATCCTACCTACCCCTTCAATCCCATTCCCAGCATACTCTTCTCTCAAGCCCTTCTGTCGTTCCATTTTAACCATCCTTCCATTTCAGTCATTTCTACTCGCTGAAGTGGGTGGTGATGTTCTCGAAATTTTCCGAAACGGATTCGAATGACTGTTTCTTTCGACCAAGCGTTCAATATTCGTCTCGATATAAAATGTCTTTAAAAGACTAACACTGAATATAATAATTTCGATAACACGAAGCATAGGAATTACCCGCAAACGAAAGTCAACCTCAAGACGAAGAAAAACGGCCTCGACATGCATTCTCTCAAGGAGAGAAAAAACTCATGACTAGTGTAAGGGAACGGAGGAGAACTCCTTTTGTTAGTGACCAAATCACCAGTTTCACTATCAGGTAAGCTTAATGCACATAGAGATCGACAGTGTTCCACATCAAATACAGCTTCTAATCCTACATAATCATGCCGGAGAAACACTCCTTCAATTAAAGGAAAACATATATATGGGTCATTCCATGTCAAATCGGCCTTACAGTCACCGATTTTGACCAAATTTGGCATAATGGCTCCTTTTGATAAGAAAATGAAAACTCCAACGTCGTTTTGCAAAAAAACGGAACCGTTTCCGAAATATTGCAACGTTGCAAAATTCGAATTTTGCAAAAGTTACTACACATTTTACGGTATATCTCCAAGACTATTTGAGCTACAGACGTGCTTAAGGGCTTATTTTAAAGGGCTTGAATTGGAAAAAAAATATAATAAGGGATTATATTGTGAAATATAAAAAAATTTATGAAGTTTGTAATAACTTTAAAGTTTCAAATCGATTTTTGATCAATTTAACAAAACGTAAAAACTATCAGTAACATTGAAAGCCGAAGACGATACAAGGTTTGCCTATTGTTCTCCGAGGCCGACCGCTATAAAGCCAGGTGCTGCAGGTTCTTCATAGATTCTAAGGCTGTGGTCACACCTGGGCGAAGCAAATAGCGATACGCACGGGCAAAGAGTTGGCATACGGTTAAAATTTGTTGAGAAGAAAATGAATGAGAAGGTTACAGATCTGAAGACACCAGAGTACAATAACGTCGGCCGGTAGGCGCGCGCAGCGGTGACCGGCGGGCGTCAGGCCTTCACTCAAAAATATTTTTCTTTCTCAAATGAAATATTACCTCTGGAAATTTTTTTTTAATTTTTAGAGGAGGGTTGTGTCTACAACATATAAAAAATTAGCAAAGTCGAAGGTATAATAGGTACATCGTCAAAAATGGATTTGAAACTTTAAAATTGTTATAAACTTCATAAAATTGTTTATATTTTACAATATAATCCCTAATTATATTTTTCAATAATATAATCCCTAATTATATAACTTTTGCAAAATTCGAATGTTGCGACGTTGCAATATTTCGAAAACAGTCGCGTTTTTTGCAAAACTACTTGGGAGTTTTCATTTTCTTATCAAAATGAGCCATTTAGCCAAATTTGGTCAAAATCGGTGACTCTAAGGGTCATTTTTGCCGATTTTCTGGTCAAATTGACGTGGAATGAACCATGCATATGACTAAACGCCAAACATTCAAGCATGTAATAATTCAAATTGTGCGGTGAAATTTATAAATTTCGTGTAGGAATGCAAAACTTCCTAAAATCTACTTTACCCGTCTCAGCTAATTCTCTTCCGAGTAACTTTTAGTCACCACTATGTGGCAAAATAAGTTTTATGGGAAAGATGCAACACCTCACTTTATAAATCAACTACTATATTATCAAGGTTCCATAGAATTCTGAAGTTTTTAATACATTTTCAGCATCTTCAGAAGAGTAATAAATCCTAAATTTCTTCAAGATATTTAGGGTGCACTTCAACTTACGAAGCGGCTGTGATGAGAACCTAATTATTTTTGCAATTTGGGCAATTGATAAAACAAGCACCTTTTAAGAGCCCAAGCTGCTCTGCGATGGAACTAGGTGCAAGACCTGCTTAAACTCTGTTTAAGTCCATTTGTACTGAAGATATTTCAAGAGAATACATACGATTGCGCAGTTCTCGCTTTTTCGTAAGTATCACTTGAGACTCCTAGTACAGAAGGAAGCATTATTTAACGTTCTGTGAATATATGTACTTTTATAAGAAGCGATTTCAGCTACAAATCTAGGTAATTTCGAAGGCCTCCTGAAAACTATGAAAAGTTCATATAATCAGTAAACTAACATTTTAGTATGAACGTATTAAAATTTATGTTAGTGAAATGATTTTGGTCAATATTTATGCTGTGCAGTTTTACAACAACTTGCCGTTGATATTTGTGATAAACTCATCATCTCTTTCCTTGAAAGAAAGTTCAAAATAATTAAAGTGCTAGTGATATACGAAGAGAATGAAGTGAAATCGTAAAGGAAGGACACAGCCCACTCCTTTCCGGAATGAGATCATGGGTACTACGATGAACTACGGACCAAATTTCCCGTAAAAATCTTGAGTTATTTTTTTTCTGGAAATGTCAAAAATATATTTTTTGCTTCAGCGCAATATGGTAGTTCAAAAAAGTTGGCGCACCAGACATTTTATATGGGGAGGGGGGGGGGATCGCCCGATTTTTGCGAAGTGTAACCCAAATGTTATTTTAATCGGTATATTTTGAATGTCATTAGTAGGCCATATAAGTTATTGCATGTATGCATCCTATAAGTAGTCAGATCTGATTTACAGACAAAAATAGTCATTAACTTTTAGGCCTATGCTAAGTCAGTTGTGTCACAGCACAGATAAAAGAGCCTTTCATCTTTGATCCAGTCATACTCGAATAAAATGATGTAACGACTTTTTCCTAGTTTTCCAATTGCTGCTACCATGTTACTGTGACTTGTCAACTAAAGATTAATTTGGGTTTTGTTGAGAGCTAAGGGGGAGCAGGGCCTCTTTGTCCCCCCCGCCTCCCCGTGGTTATATACTGGTTCAAGAGCACAAAGTTAAAATTAGGAATATGATATAACGCGAAGGTCTAAAACTTAACTTTTCCTCGTAGAATCAGAGAAAGGATCGAAGTTAATGAGGAGTTAATTAACCTGGATGAGTAATGTAGATTCCACGTCTTTGGTAACAATGAACCCGCACTCACTCACCTGGTAAAGCTTGGCTTTGGCCAAGTGGGAGAAGGGGTTATTATCGTCCTTGCCCAAGAGCTGGTCCTCAGTCATGGTGTCCAAGTCGGGTGCGTCTGAGGTTTCCACCAGCACGACGGCCGTCGTCGTGATTGAGGTGAGAAGCGTGAATTTAAGGAAGCGCCGCATCTCTGACAGCAGCCACGGCCACGAGAACACGTCTCCGGGCTGCGCCCTGCGGAAAGTGAAGGTGAAGGAAATCATAATTATCAACTGCTGCCAATGGAGAAGCTGCGGCATCCGAGAAATTTAACCTGAGTGTTGCATGGACATGCAAATCCTTTAGCGAGATTTTCAAGGGCAAGGCAATACCCAAACCAAAAAGTTCTCCCCATTAAGATCGGTCCTACAGATGGACGGTATATTAACGAATGTATTTTCAATGCAACATTCAATATTGGGCAATGGAAAGTGATTCAATATGCATCAATACATACATACTTAATGCCTAGTTACAATCAATATTCCAGTACATCAATATTAAAAAGTGAAAGTTGTGAAACAGGTATAATGAATTAGACCGGAGTACAAGATTAAATATACCACCGTGATCACAGCGACCAGTGTGATACATGAACCCCTCATTAGCAGGGATGGGGTCATTTGAATTTACACTCACATCTCTCTCTTTGGAGAAAACGCAGTGATGTTAATATTCTGGGTGGTCAATGAGGACCTTATCCCAACCCCTAGACAACATCCTCAACATTGCCATTCATAATTTGTTATCTCCACCACTTTTGTAGCCATCCAAAACCAAAATGCATATCTACAGTAACTATATGTATCTTGTATCATCCTGGCATTAGACTATTGAGCCATAGAACGCAAATGAAGAGAACATGAATAACCACTATTGAAAAACTCACACTAAGCATATTGAACCCAACTGGAATATCCGATATTAATGGTGCCATCAGAAGCAATAAGCCTGGCTATCGTTTTTTAAAATATTTTTTTTCAAATATTGCCTTAAACAAACGCCTACCTCTGACCGGTCTGGTTGGTGAGGGTGGAGATCTACAAGCATTTTTCCCGACTATGATTGCAATTCACACGATCTACAATCAGGGCGGGATCATTGACCCTTCTTCAACTTTAATACTTTCGTAATCAATACAGCAAAGCCTAGTGGAAGTGTATAGCACATAGTAACAATCAAATCCTCTCGGAGATGGAGATTTGTAATCGGGCTTCAGAGTCGTGGGTCCATTTCCTTTCCCTGTAGGGCCTGTCATTTTCATAAGATGTGCAATGTGAAATGACTGCCAAGGCTTGCATTTTTCATAATGTTCCTGCGTATAAAGTCTTCTCCTAAATCTGAACTTTTTATGGTTATAAATTTTCCTGGACCACAAATAAATTTGGCAAAAAAAGAGAAATATTTATGAAGATGTGAATACATGAATAATTTAGCAGTTCATCAAATCTGAAAGCAACAAAGAGATATGAAAGTTATTTTGAAACTTCACGTTGCATTTATTGGTGATACTGGCTGAAAATTTCAAATATTTTGAAAAATTGAAATATTTAAAATACATTTATTCACGAGGATGCTTGGGACAGCCTCTTCAACGGAGCATCAAAACACTTCAGCGGAGATATCTCTAGGCCTTCGAATAACATGTGTTTATTTCTTGACTGGGGTTCTGTTCTTAGCTGATAAGAATTTAATTCACAAATAATCACTCTGAATTATTGACCTTATTTACACAAGTTGTTAATATCCCTCTCATAAATACTACCGATGTCATTCCCAGTGGGGTTCCTCCTGACATTAGTCATAACCTTATTAACCCACAACCCATTGGCGCGAGACGCCAACCATGAGTGTTTGCAGTGATATTTAAAATTTATAAATTTTAAAGTTAAGCTAATAATCTACACCCACGTAATACCCTGTGAGTCAAAACGAGAGTGTGTGGCTGGGGGTGAAGTGAAAATCATCAAACATGCACTACTGACGGCAACTAAGAGCTACAGTGCTACTTCTTCATGAAATCGTGTTAAATATGCGAGTCACGTAAATAAATATGTGCAAGTGGAGCATGCCTCTTTATAGCAGTGAAGGGTAGACAATAAAAACTGAAGAAATATGACTTAAAGCATTAAATACTTGGTATAACATAGGAATGATGAATATAAAATGACTAGAGGGAGTAACAAACACAGGATTCCCGGGAAGAGGGAAAGAAAAGAGATGTGTGTTGAAAACCTTACAATGAAGACGGGACAACCTAATCAACCATATCTTGGGACACGATGGTCTGATGGAGAGATCGTGACTGTAAAAATGAATGGGGAGAATGAGAAAGTAGGGCCACGAATGAAATATATGGAACAAGTAGAGAAGGAAGCAAAAGAAAAGACTTATCAAAGAGTTTAGCAAAGAGGAGAGTTGAGTAAAGATCTGCGTCAAACCAATGAAAGAAAGTAGTTATACTGGGGTTGTGACCGATAGCTAAGGTCAATTCCGCCATATAGGATAGGTTTGTAATTAGTTTTAGGTAGTTTTTTTAAGGGAAGGGAGAGGCGCGAAGGGGTCAACGGCTCACGGCTAGCTTTTTTATGAATGATATGTGAACATACAAGTCCCCTCGGAGACTTTAAACGTTTAACGTGAGCTTCTCAGATTCATTCTCTAAACGATTCCCTTCTTCTCTCACGACAAGCAGGAGCGTCTTACATCTGAAGGACATGACCGCCTGCCGAAAGAAGTCGACCCGCTTCGCTGGAAGCAGCGAGTGATTGCTCGAAGTCAGCGCGCATCGTCTAATGAGGCAACACGTCGGCCGCTTCAACTTTAATCTACAAGTATGAGAACTCTGGAAGTTGTTACATAAATTAACAATTTTTTCAGAATCATTCCCCTCTGCTGAATCTTGCTTCCCCAAAGAACCTATCCTCACTATCCACAAGCTCCCCTTCACAACACCTTCCAACGATAATGGGTATGTACTTGCCTTTTCCTTCCTTACACTCCCCTCGTACCTACTCTTGCCCCTTTTTCTCCAACTCACCCTTCTTCTTGACCCGACCTCTAAGCCACCCACTCACCTTTCCCCTTTTCCTACATAATCACTCCTACTAAAGAAAACTTTAAACGTACATATTGGCTTTGTGAGTTGAAACACGTGACGTTACGTTTCAATAAATTTTATAAAGAAAAGTCCTACCGTTTTCTTTGACTAGTACCCTGGGACCGTCCGAAAAATTGTTTGGCAGGGGTTGATTCTACACCGAGCAAACATTGCTATTTAATCCCTTAGTTCGTAACTAGATATGACCGTTAAGTAAACAAATTCAACTATAAAACAGCTTCACAAGACATACAGCTTCAAAGATTACACTACCGTTATGCGGGTCAGACACACCTACAATCTTGTAAAACTAGTATATGATTACGAGCGAAAGACACCAGAGTATGTCAAAAATAATGAAGCTAATTACTTGTGCATTTGGACTTGGACATTTCTTTGCGACGTAAATTTACCAAAGAACGATGATGTTGTTGATATTGCAACAGCAATACGGCTTGAAGTTCTGCAGGAGATTATGCCTACTTACCTATCTACGATACAATAGTAAGATCCTCATCCCACTTCGTTCCCCATACCGAGCCTTACCTGCACCGCTCTCCACCCATAATCACCGCCCCCTCACTCCCTCACTGATAGAGCGTCGTATTTGCCAGCCGCCTAGGAAGGGAAGGGGGGAGATTCATGAAGGACATGACATTGCCAAGGCTGCTGATGGCGAAGTTAAAATGTCAGAGCCACGGCAATTCTCAGTAATCACTTTCGAGAGGTGGAAATTACGGAGGCTGTGATGTCGCCACCTTGATAGAGTTTCGAAAACTCTTGTTTCCTCTCGAATAACATCCATGGTATAATAAGCTAGTATTGCAAAAGAAGAAGTGCTCGTAATTGTAGAGGAAGAGAAGAATTTGACTGAATCAATTAGGAAGATAACGAATGAGTGGATGGACCGGGAAATAAGGGGAGAATGTGTTGTGTGATGCAATAAAGAATGTAGGGTAAGAGGCGTAGAGGGAGGAGAAGAATTGGCAGTTTTAAAGGGATAATTAGAGGCACGAAATATGAAGACCTGAATAAGACTACCTATATTAAATGTAGGATAACCCTTAAATACGGAGAATTTCAGAAGCATTGAGAATATTTTGTTCAGCAAAACCTAACTTAACCGCCAAATCACTACAATTAATAAAAATAAAAATACTTCTTCCCCAAAAATAAACACAGAATGGCCTTTTATAACCACAACAATCTAAAAACTCTCCTCAATAATACTAGACAAGGCGAATAAGTTAGAGGGTAGTGGGATCTACAAAATGACGTTCAATGATTGCGATGCCATTTACGTGGGACAGACGGGTAGGGCGTTCCTGACCAGAGCAGAAGAGCACAAGAGATGCTATCGCAATGGGTTGTTAAACCAATCCCACTTTGCGAAGCACCTGTGGGAAGCCGGACACAACAGTGACTTCGTGCCCAAGATTCTGCATCACTCCAAAAAAGGGAAAAAGATGGGCGTACTGGAAGAATTGGAGATTAAGAGGAATTTGAACAAGGGACAAATACTGAACGACATTGTTTTTAAAAAGCACTCACCTCTCCTAACCGCCGCACTATCCTTCCACAATGTAACCCCCACCGGACAGTGACCTCCCCTCCCCCATTCCCCCGGCCAGTTGGGCGTCCCTGCAACCCATTCAAAAACAACAAAGTAACACAACAAAACCCCTCCCCCCGTCCTCTCCCTTCACCGTTAGCCAAAGTGTATATATATCCGGGAGTCATGCATAAACTCTGTACTTGAAGATGACGCCTTAGCGTCGAAACGCGTTGTACCAACAAATAAAAGTCTGTGAAAATTTACATAGGTTGCATCTTCTTATTCAACATGAATTTTCACCAAGTGAAAGCCGAATCTATCGATTTCAATAAAAATAATATTCAAAGGTGAAAATTCGACTCCACGCATACGTCAAATTCAACTATCACAGTGCACAGCGTTATATATGAGCTCTTTCATGGCAAAGCACGACAGAATCGGCCTAAACTCCTCCAAATATTTCAAAACATTTTTGGACCCTCGCGAGGGTTTTTTAATTTTGGCGAGGGTCCAAAATTAAAAAAATATTATTCAAAGGTGTAGAGGGAGGAGAAGAATTGTCAGTTTTAAGGGGTTGATTAGAGGCGAGGCACAGTGGGCTGAAATCGAAATTCTTTGGACAAAATTACAAAATGGCTTTTTTGGAGATAGAATCATGAAATTTGGTACAAATACTCCCAATTGATTGGCAATCAAGGAACGACATGCCATTGGCCATGTTTCGTTGCCGTTACCGAGATACAGGGGCTCAAACAGAACCAAAATTCCAAAATTACACCTGACTTTAGTTTTCTCCGAAAATCTTCCTATTTAAGTGGGGGGTGACGCTGTGGGAGGAATTTGATCGGTTAAAAAACTATTAGGTCTGTTAAAACAACTCTTTTACTTAACTGTGCTTAACTTTGGGGTTTTTTTTCGTAAATTTAGGTTATGTTACGCAACAAAATGGCGGACGCTATTTTCACGCTAAATTTCATATTAAGTAGTAAATATCTAGCGTTCTACAAAAGATCCTGTCAAGTGACTCATATTAAATCAATTGTTGAAGCTTTCTAAAGGTAGATCTGAAATCAAATTGAAAATTCGTTTGCGACGCCGAAAATTACATTTGATTTTTCTTACGCGCGTCCGGTGCCGGAGACGCGCGCCGGGAGCTGGAAACGCCGTGACCCGAGTAAGTTTTTTCAAGCCATAAGGAACACAACGCTTCCAATTCGTCTGTCTTAATATACGTGGATTGATATCGATAAACACAGGCTCTATGTGCATAAAATAATGGGGATATTGAAATATTAAGGTTTTAAAGTGTACGTGAAATCACGTTCAAGGTTTCACCTCTCAAAAGTAAACTACTCTTTCACACCCTTGAAGTCTTAAAACTGCAGTTTTCTTCGCACCAAACATGATTTTACCTTCCAGAGGAAACAATTAAGGACTTCTTTTCGTTTCTTTGCCCCTCCGCCCCAGCAGTCCAAGCCTTTGACTATACCAGGAGGTTCATTCAGAAAACTACATTTTGGACGCCGCGGAGTTTTTGGTTGTTCAACGAGAATTTCTACACAAATCATTCATCTTTTCTCCTTAACAATATGCATATCCATGATTTACACGTCACATAGACTTTGTTCACCTAGTAAAACTTTAGTTTCTTCTTTACTTGAATTATGCTCACAGTAAGGAAACAAATTATCTAAAATAGCTTAATATTGAGGCACAACAATATTAATTCTGTTCGTCAAAACCCTTAACTTACATTATTGTTACTCACTTCCTGCTGTTTTGTTTGATTAAGATAGTTGTATTGTAACCAAAGCTTAGTATAAGTTAATACTCTTTGCATTCATTATACTTTGGGGGTAATATAATTATCTCCGCATCGGTCTACTGTGGCCCGCGGCGCGACGGTAATTTTCTTTCAGCTGAACCACTAATTGCGATTTGAATTTCATTTTAAGGGAGTATTGTAGCCATTTAACAAAAAGGAAATTATAGATACAATTCATTTTTTTGAACACTTATTTTACATTGTTCTATGTTTTTCAAAGTTCCTACAAGGAATCGTCATCACTACTTGATTCCGTTTATTCCTCACTTATTTCTTCCAAAACCAATAATACCTTCAATTATTCTGGCATGTTCATATTTCTTTGTTTTGGGAGATTGCTATAGGAAATAAATGGATCGCACGTAAACAAAAGCCTTTTAAATAGATCCTCATTTGTGGCCACTCTGGAGTACTTTCTAGTAAATCTCTCTCGAATTTTCCGAACGCCCTTATTTCTAGACTCCAATGCATCTCTCGATAGCTGCCTTAACAGTAGGGCTACTCCTTTGGAAATTTTCCCTCCATGGAAGAGTACTTTATGTACTGTAGGTGGCATGTAATACCATGCGTAGTGCTCCACATACACTTCAGCAGTTTTGAAGCAGTACTGAGTAAATTCCTCGGTGTTAAGTAGCAGTCCACTTGAAATTGCTCTCAAAATTATTGAAAATCTCTGTATGAGATCTAGGTTAATCAGGAGTAATACTGACTCTTGATCAGCTCTGTATATATCATCAGAGACAACGCCTTCTCTACAGGCATTTCTGATTGAATTACATCACCTTTCCACCATTTGGATAAGACTCTCTTGGCCCTAGTAGGTGTAGTGGTTGTGATTTCAGTCCCTAACGTAGCAGCCGCAATATTTCCTTCCTCCCTCAAACTCAGAGGCTGCTATCGTAAGCTCGGCGGTGGAATCAATGTCCTAAGAGATTCAATTTTACGTTTTTTAGTTCTTTCAGATGAAACGTGAAACTCTTTTTCTGGTCTTCCGGGTGCTCCTGTGTAAATTTCATCAAAATTATGAAATCCAAGGCTCTAAGTGACTAATTGTGGTAAAGTAAATTGTGGTAAGTGGTAAAGAGAATATGGAAAGATAAAAACCAAACATTGGCCTTTTCTCGATGTACATGGTGTAAATATAATCACAATTTCAGAAAAATACATGCACTAATCCATTAAATTTTGCTTTTTGATCCTAAACCTCTCATTATGGCGGGAGCTTTCTTCCCACCGTATCAGGAACGGAACAAAAAAACCCTTGCGTGTACAATCCCGGGCAGCTATTTTGGCATCGACATTTGATTCTATATTCAACCTTCTGCATAATTAATTGTTCAAGAACTCTTTCCTATCAGTCACAGATATAGCCCTCGCTTCTATTACTTGATCATGGAGCAGTCGATATATTTTTCAGCGATACATACTTCAGATAGTGACTCTAGAAACCTGTGCAAAATTTCAGAAGGGTTAAGAATGATTTAGTCTGATTTTGGTAAATAAATACGAAAACAGCGAGGTAATGGATGAAAGTACTAGGGCTCAACGATTATTACATAAAAAACTATAAAATACACTCCAATGAAAATATTTAAAGACAGCTTCATAGAAAAAAGTAATTGGCGGCAAAGAAATAATAGGAAAGAGCATACCTTATTGAAACTCAGGAATTGACAGGTAAAAGGTTTTCAATGACCGCCAAATCCGACACGCCAATGTGACGTGAATATGATGATGAGGGTATTGTACAGTCACACGAAAAATGGTAGGATCCTGTAAAGTCGCTACAACAACACCACCACTCAACAAAACCTTTTTCTCTCTTCTCTAGCCCCTGCCATGCCTGCACTGAGAGTTAAATACACAATGCAATAAAGGGTTTGAAATCAAATCGCCAGCCGACAAGATGCACGATACTCTACATCCAAACACTCTCGCAGTTGACACACTACTACCTACTGAAAAACCCAGGTTTCACCCACGCTATGGAACCAGACCCGGAGGAAAAAGGTCACTGCACCCTTGGCCTATGGTGTCAAAGAATTCCAACGACAGAAATAAAATGCGGAAGGCCCCTTTGTTAGAGGCGGAGAGCAAAACAGTTTCGCTAAGGCAAGGAAAACCCCTGGGTTCGGCGGCAGGAGCGGGTGGCTATTATTCCCTACGCCGCGCTGTACAGGGCAAGGATGTAGCCCGAGTATAAAATAAATGCAAAGGAACTTTTACTTAGCTTTGCATTCACCACAATTTTCTCAATGAAACATAACACCTATGAAGTGTGTAAAAATAAAATAAGTTAAGAGTTTTTACGAACAGGACTTATTTGGATCTGCCTAATTATTCAGCTATTTTCGATAATTTATTTCCTTTCTCCGGGCATATATAAGCGATTTTATACACATAGAGCCTGTGTTTATCGATATCAATCCACGTATATTAAGACAGACGAATTGGAAGCGTTGTGTTCCTTATGGCTTGAAAAAACTTACTCGGGTCACGGCGTTTCCAGCTCCCGGCGCGCGTCTCCGGCACCGGACGCGCGTAAGAAAAATCAAATGTAATTTTCGGCGTCGCAAACGAATTTTCAATTTGATTTCAGATCTACCTTTAGAAAGCTTCAACAATTGATTTAATATGAGTCACTTGACAGGATCTTTTGTAGAACGCTAGATATTTACTACTTAATATGAAATTTAGCGTGAAAATAGCGTCCGCCATTTTGTTGCGTAACATAACCTAAATTTACGAAAAAAAACCCCAAAGTTAAGCACAGTTAAGTAAAAGAGTTGTTTTAACAGACCTAATAGTTTTTTAACCGATCAAATTCCTCCCACAGCGTCACCCCCCACTTAAATAGGAAGATTTTCGGAGAAAACTAAAGTCAGGTGTAATTTTGGAATTTTGGTTCTGTTTGAGCCCCTGTATCTCGGTAACGGCAACGAAACATGGCCAATGGCATGTCGTTCCTTGATTGCCAATCAATTGGGAGTATTTGTACCAAATTTCATGATTCTATCTCCAAAAAAGCCATTTTGTAATTTTGTCCAAAGAATTTCGATTTCAGCCCACTGTGCCTCGCCTCTAATCAACCCCTTAAAACTGACAATTCTTCTCCTCCCTCTACACCTTTGAATAATATTTTTTTAATTTTGGACCCTCGCCAAAATTACAGAGGAATGACGAATAGTATGGGAGTGTATAAAAATACGCCAATTTTTACCAGCAAGGAAAGCTGAGATAATATGATTCCAATAGGTGCGAAATTCTAAATAACGTCTGCATTAAAATTCAAAATCTACACCAATCCGAGAGTTTAAAAATTTAGGATCTAATTTAGGATCGGAAAAACATTTTTATTACGTGTTTAAATATTTCCCCCTTTAATAAAAATACCTTATTTGAATTTAATTTTCTTCATTGAAATTTTATCACACCAGGTATATTATGAAACAACCACAAGAATATTGCCCCACTTAAGCCAGAAAGAATAGATAATACCGTCAAATAGGCACAAACATAACCATAAACAGTAACCCACTGCCAAAAATGGTGTCTAGGTGGATGACAGCTTGGAAACAAAAGAACTTCTAGAGTTCGCGGCGCACTTCCGGTGTGGCGTATACCTTCGATTAAAACGGCAATAGTGGCGGTTGGGATCTCTTGAACGAACAGTCTAATTGGACAGTAAAAAAGTACATTATCACAACATTTAATGGGAATGCAAAAATGTAAATGATACATTTTCGTAGGGGAAAAAATTCACAGCAAAGCTATCCTTCATTTCCACAACATGCTGATTAATCCTTCTCAAACAACATGCGAAAAATCCACGGTATCATTCAAAAGGCTTCGAGTCCCACTTATTGCATCTGTCGTGATCTCGCCTTTGACCGTAAGATACCGCGCAAAATATTCATCGACAAGGTCGTGGGGAACAGTCTTGAGAGGCACAAAAAATTCACCAGCCTTCGCGACTATTCCAGCTGAGTCATTATTCTGAGAAAAAATAGCCTTCGTGACTCTGGGAACCCACACCTCACGCTGAAATTTGCACTCTTTGGATGCCCACAAAAAAGATTTTTCAATTCTGTTCAAAACAACACTGTTCAATCCGAAGGTCAGTGTGATTCGTGATGCAACTATGAAAAAATCTCTGACGTCAGGCCGAAAATTTAGAGGAATTATTTTCCCAAACATCCATGATCACAACATATACGCTAATTAACCCTACGCACGGAATTGAATTTATCTTCTTTTATTTTCCAAGCGACTTTTTTCCTCTTGACCCTATTTTTATGCCTGTTGGATAAACACCTTCTCCCATATTACATCGCGGCAGATAGTGAGGTGATATTTTTCTTTTATACTTATAGACTTACTCCATAATTATATCTTAATAATTGAGGAAGTTTTCCGTTGTCTTCCCCAATGGTGCTTTTAACGTGGCTGCACCATTTAAAAGACCGCCCCCACTGGAGTCAGACACGTTCTCGATTCCGTCTCAACGTTTACCGCTGGGTAGGTGTGGGTGAGAAAGAAAGAGAAGTACTGTGAACAGAATGAAGAGGGGTAAGAAACCGATTTGACGGGAGAAATAGCGTGGGGATAGAGTCGATCAATGAACGCAGCACAAAGGACAGGGACTCTCCATCAAAACCTACCCTAACCGGTACCCTAACTATGGGATGCCGAAACTGCGCTCTACCGCCAAGAGTTGAAGCGTAAATACAATAGTGGCATTTAGGTACAAGTTAAGCAGACGGTAGACTTAAAAAAAATGTTCCGTTCCCCCTGCTACACGCTTTCGCGGTGGCTCGCAGGGTATTGCGTAGATGCATCTCGTAGATTTGATTCCAGTCTAATGCTTCTAGGAAAGAGTAGTTCTCACTCCACTATATCTCAATCACTTACTTTTTACAATAACTAATATTCACACCCCGAAAGTGCATATTCGATTGTCTGCTATGGTGCACATATAATAACGGCATTTTGAACTAAAGAGTTCAAGAAGTGTTAAGTATTCCCTCTTATCGCATCGTTTAAATTACTATTTGTGTATTCGGTTGTATAATTTCGTCTATTTTCAGTCGCTATTTGCGAAACCTAGGAAACAAAACGAGCATTTTGTTTTCACTCTTCTCAAAGCTCGGTCCATAATGTACCAATTGAAATAACAGTTGCTTATGCTTTTTCAATATCTAGGTAAAAATCGTGTTCACCGTGGAGCAAGTATTGCGTAACATTCACTCCTCTGGAAGATTAATGATCGTTCTAGCGATTGCGATATGACTTGTCTCTTGTCTCTGATTGATCATGAGGATGTTATAATTGCTGCTTTTCCACTATTGGCATCATATTTGTTATCAAAAGAAGTGCCCTGCAATGGAAACTAGACGTCACGGGGAACATAAACAACGCAGAGACACTCGAAAAAATATCAATATTACAAATGATGCAATCTCCTACAGTAGAAGAATGTGTGAGATAAAATAAAACTCCATTAATCATTAAAGAGAGAGGATTGGATCTTTTTTGGATAATGGATCACAGTACAAATATATATCACGATGAATGACAAATGAACAAACAAAGCTATTTAATAAAGGGAAACAAATATACAACGAAAAATACAAAAAAGGTGATCGGAACGCTGTTATATTTGTACCGGGGCGTGAGTTAAAAATTCTACATCATCGGCAAGATGCTCAAAAAAGAAAGACCAAAAGACTTTTATCTGTCCGATCCTGATGTTACCAAACAATATGTCGCAATAAATGACCAATCGCATGATAACGAGAGTAAGAAAAACTCTTATCTTTCAGTCATATTTCAATCATAACCTTCCTGCACTAAGTGGGGTTTCTCAAACTTTCAATTCGATTTACATTTGAGATCAATGGTCTTATGTAGGTCGAAAACGCGGTATTTTTTTTTGGAGTGATGAACTCTTGAAAAACTATTTTTTTTAAATTCCTGATTTTTTCAATTGACAGAGCTATACTACAAAGTTTACCAGAAAATATTTTTTTCAGGTGCAAGGGTCACCATTAAAAAAAATCATGGTGGTCATGATAAATCTTGCCTCAAAGCTTTTATATTTCTTTTATCACATATAGTTTATTATAGAGCTGGAATGACTGATTTTCAATATCTGCCGTGCATTTCGTGAAATGAGGTTGGATAAATAAGAAATTGTTCGGCTACTTAAGTTTCAGTGCGAAAAATAATGGATTTTTTTCTTCTGCACGAAGCTAGGAAAATTATTTAAACGGAGAGCATTAATACATATATGCACACGGGGATATGGAAAACTGGATTTTCATAATCCGACTTTCCACCTGATTACGCTCGAGTTCAGCACGTTCGCCTACAAGAATTTTTCTCGTGTTGCCACTGAAACTCCGAACACCTATGTTATCCATTATCTACATGTGTTCGAGGCAGAAAATTGGCGATTGTGGTAGGATTTTAGGGAGAGAATAGTAGAAGGAAACTTGGCATCAATATTGATCTAACTCAGCGATAGCAACATACCCGAGGGGTTATATATACAGCTACCACTTCAATATATACGGATTACCACCATTGAGTGTCATACCGGAAGGGCTAAAAAGACTGACAATAAATACGACACACCTAGCATGCCTATTGAGCGTACTTATGGGTAAGTAGTTTTTCAGATGCACTACAGACAACTACCCTTCTTTATATTATCTTGAGTAATAAAACCTCTTAATGTTCGTGGGTCCAAAAACGTTTAAATCTATTCGTTTTTAAGTCCCTCTCTCTTTAACCTAGTTTTCAATCGAATCGAATGCGTGGAAACGATATATTTATTTCCAGCATCATCGCAAAAAATCAACTTCGAGTTAACTGAACAGGTTCATTCAAAATTTAAGCAACGGTTTGATCGTATATCCCATCCGAGTTATTCAGTAACCTAGGGTAATTTGGTGGTTGAGTTAATAGGTGTTCAAGGCTCGTCCCCTTCTAGTCTCTCCTCTTGTACCTACTTTGGGGCCGTCCACAAATCACGTGACGCTCAAAAGGGGGGAAGGGCTTGGGCTAACTGTTGATGCACTATCGACAAGGAGGACAAGGCTTCCGTTACGATGGGATAATGATACACTAACATCATCCCATTTTCAAATAATTATGATGATACGCATAGTGATTTGTCAATAAATGGGAATCGGGTTTGTGAGGAGTACTGGCCTTCCATCCAATTCAAATTCCGGAAGTGGTAGAGTTTTCATTGGAATACCGGTACCTACCTACTTCAGTGATTAATGGAGAGCATTCGGAGTGCAGTACCTGTCCGGATGGAACGTTAAACCGTGGTCCCAGTGGCTAATGTGTAGTGAATAAAAAATACTATTGAGATATAAAGAAGGCATTTATAAAGAAATTCTGTGTTATCATTTATAATAAAAAGAAGGTACATTGGCATCGTAACGAAATAGAAAATGTTACAGACATGTTTTGTAGGTAGAGGAGCGAGGAAAAAAGTGGAAAAATTAGTGTTACTTAATATAGATGACCCCTCAATCTGTTACGCACGTTTCGGTATTTGTGTTACTTCAACAAGAGGTGCCAATCATTTATCTCCGAACTAGTTTTATTTTTATTTTTCGGAGGTCGGGGAAGATAAACCTGTTACGAGTACGTATCTCTCGGGAGGGGGGGATTAGACTTCATAGACGGCGCCGAATAATCATTGCCCGCAAGATACCCGAGATAACTTTGAGAGTGACCATTCGCCCGGCAATGGTCGCTCTCAATGGATTCTCATCACCTTTACAACGCCAATTTGAGGACGGGCGATATCCAGAACAATATCTGTGTGATCAAATTCGACATTGAAAATTGATACGGTTTTTCCAACAGGTGTTTCTTCAAGACAATATTTTCATTAACGGTTAATGAGGGAGTAAAGACGGTAAGTAATTATATATTTTGGTTCGGGAACACCCTCAGATAGAATGGATATTTCTAGAACATGACCGAGGTAAAAGTATAATGAATGACCGCACGAGGACGAAAAATTAAGTAAATCTGACAAATAAATGGATTTAGGATAGAATAAGCGCCAGGATGCAACTCTGCTTGCAACGATACGGCAAGAATGGAGGGCTATAGACAAATAATCGTATCATCGAAAAAGAATGATTACATCGGTATAATAGTTAATTATCGGTATAATAATCGGTACATTTCTCTGATATTGAAATCCGTTATTCTTTTCGCCTTGTAAACTTTTCACGTATTTCACATCAAAATAACAGCCATTATAAAGAAACTTTTAGGGACTTAGGTAGGTAAAAGAAAATCTCTAAAGTATTTTTTGCAAGTTTATGCTGGTATAAAAAAATCGTGACTCAGAAGAATCATTTCATGCTTCCAACGTTTAAGCATAATTACGTATGTCGTAGGATTTTAGCGCACGACTAGTTGCATAGAACTTGGCTTTTTAGTAAATATTTTTAAAATATCTTTTCCAAAACTATTTTTTGGGCATTCTAAGACATTTATTTATTTAATGGGTATTCTGAGAGTCAAGGGACAAGCATTGTTCATAGTCGTCAACAAAACATGTATGAGGAAGCTATGAGAATATATTGAATGAGAATTAGAAAAAGTTAGGAAATATTATCAAGGTAAACTACACAATATAATATGAAATAGCATTTTAAAAATTAATCAATCGCACTGGTATATGTATAGGCATTTGTTATTTCACCAAAAAATTAATGGGTTTATTAAAAATATATCTTTATCCGAGACATAAGTATATTTTTACTTATCACCAATCTCTAGCTTATTGAGCAATACTGTTCAAGACGAGTGAAGTAGAACACAAGAAATTTGTGCAAATATATTGACCAAAAAGAGATAACCGTTTGTTTTTCCTTGCGTCCCACTCTCCTTATTTCCCCAACTGTCAAGTCGCACGGCCAAAGATGTTAAGATTCTCTTTTAGCTGGAGAGGAAGACACTGGGAGCCAGTTAGCCCCTCGACTAAGAAGTCACTCGTCGAAATATTCTCCTTTGCTCCGTTATACCCATATCTGCAGAAACCACTCCTGATTTTAAGATCAGAGCTGTTAAATCCTTTCCTCACAATCACGAGGCATTATCTATTACCGATTACAAAGTTAGATAAACAGAGTTGAATGATATCTATACTAGAAATGGATATCATTAATAAGGTGAATCAAACTTCAATCACTGATCAGTCAATGATAATGCAATCAATTCAAATACATGGAATCAAATGAAATAGCAACGTTCATATCCTGAGTCAACGATTAACCGGAGACTACAAAATGGATCAACTGTCTTCCGAATCAATTCACAACCACCAACAATGGCTTCTTACACGCATTTGACCGACTCTTATTTTACAGAAGACTTGCGTAATGGTGATAGAACTTCCACTACACTGCACTCAATTGGGGATCGGTAGGTCAATAAAAATTTTCTGCCACAGCTCGAATTCGAACCAGGGATCTCGGAATAAAATGCCAATACTATAGCCACCACAAGCATCCAATCTCCACCCTTGGAAATGATCGGAGGTTTATTAAATGCCTGATTATTTGAAGCGAGTAGGATATTTATAGGTTGGAATTCTTGTTATGTTTATATAATAAAACATGGTAATCCTTATGACGCCTCTCAAGACCTCAAAGGCCACACTAATACAGATATGCTTAGAGACAGGGCAAAGTGTAACTCCTCGGCATGGAGTTTATCACCTTTCGACCATTGCTACATCCTAATACGTGAAGGCGAAGAGAAATGGCGGTGATGGGAAATTAATGACACAGTGATTGCCTTCCAGTGAGACAGACCAGCTTCTGAGGTTGGTAGGAGACCCTAGAGTTATTCAGTGGAGGCGACCGGCTGCTGAGGTCATTTAGGCCAATCAGAGTCACGGGGAGGTAATCTCTGGCGGCTGTCGGGAGACATTTGGTGGGAGAAGCTGACATCGCCGAAGTGGACACAATTGGCCCACCCCGTAGAACGGAATGCTTGCCCAACGGTACATAACCGTGCTGCTATTGCCGGTACCGATTATGGACTAATACGAAGCAAGTTGGACTACACTCCCTTCAAATAAACGCGAAATTAATGAAAAGAAGGGATTTCATACTAACGGATTGGCGGTTAGTGTATCTAGGGATAACGGTTATGGTATCTTTTTGCATTCAATTAAGATCTGAGGATTTAATCGAGCCAATTTCGTAGTTGGTGATGGGACCTGCCGTGAAACGCCTCTGTGTTTTTAATTCCGTGTCAACACAAGCCAGCACTCTAAACAAGAGCTTACTATTCATCTTGGGGCCACATTTGCTTGATTTTATGTAAGCCGTGCCCGAACTTATCAGGCATTAGGATTTAGCTATCCATTCGCCAAAAAAGGTACTTAAATCCTGATTGGATATAAAACATACCAGTGTCGATAACCGGATAAATGTAAAATATTGTCCATAAAAATAGATACCCGAATCCTCAAGGGCTGATAAACCTACCGGTGACAACAATCCTACAAAACTTAGCAAACATTCTTTAATCGGCATAAGTATAAACGCTTGCATTGGTGTTGTATGTAAACTAACATTATTTATCTCACATTAAGGCTTTAGACACTTGGCTTCCAACTCTAAAATTAATAGGTCTATTATCTACCCGTCCATTACTGCAACAGTACGCGATTCTACGCGGCGGCTAAACTGATGCCTTTAACGAAATTGGACGAGCTTCAAAATTACATCCTCCCGAGGAGGGCAGCATTAGGCAGATGATACGCCAATTCAGTCACGGTTGAAATCCGCTAACTTCCGCGTCAATCCTATGGATTGTGATTGTGCAGAGTAATCCAGTAATACTTGTGATCATGCACGATTTGAAGTAATCTTAAGGACTAAAACAGCAGAGCAGATGATGAACTTGTGTAGGTACAATTTGAACTTGCAACGCTAGCATTTTGTGCGCGGTGGACATTTGAGTACGATTCCGTGGCATAAGGGAACTTATCATCTCATTATTCTAATCACTCACATAGCCTTAATGTTAGCCTTCTTTGTCAAAGTACACGCAAACGAAAGGTGATAAAAGATAAATAAAAGATCTCCTGAATTCAAGATTCAGTGGGCAAAATCTCAGAGTCTCGGGGTGATTACTTCAGCAGCACTCCTGGCCCCGTGTTCACTTACACTTTCCAATCATTTTGTCCTCGTTCGTTTTCATTTTACTTCCTTCATGGATCTGCGGAAACTTTCTTCATTTCTGACCATTAACAATACCTAAACGGAGGATGTCGGGGGATGAAACGGAGAAAATAGCCCTGTTCAAAACGTGTGCTTCTAGCGCTAAGAACACTACAATGCTTGCTTCCAGGTGGAGGGGGGTACCGTCGGAAACACCTGAAGTATGTCCGAACGCGAAGCACTCTGGGAGAAGCATGCTAAGAAGGCTTAGCACAGAAGCATGCTTCCATGTTGGCTTTATTGGCGAGAATAACAAAAGATGGCGGAGCCATTGGCTACTTATAAATATGTGTAGTATCTATTTTTTTACTTAGTACATTACATTCGCATAATAATTAATATAAATTTCAATGATAATATTAATATACATATAATCGGTCTTTTTCTTCCGATCTAAACATTTGATAGATGTTGCCCTCTATCGTGTTTCATTATGCCTAGTGGTTGTTTTTGTTGCCACAACTGCCTAAAGTCGCTCCTAACCGTAGACTGTCCGAATGTGAAGTATTCTTTCCCAAGTATGTTTTATTGGAAGTCAGCAATACGTCATCACCAAGAATGCTTTGCCGAAGCATACTTGGTTTTCGGATACGGCTAATGATTTAATGACTTTTATAAGTTTTATTGTATGAGGTAAACCAAGGGGAGAGCTGGGTGTGATATATGACAGCGATTGGCGGTAGGAGCAGGAGGGTGGGTCTTCAACAGCCAAGATAATAGTCAATGGAAACCGCTAGATATAGCAAAAACATGAATTCTATCCTTCATGGGTAGTTCCAGAAACGTCGTAGAAAGTCGTCGTCTCTCTTTCTTCTTAACATATTCACATTTGTATATTAAAATATATTCATTTCGTCAGTTTGTCTTCATGAAATCCAGAACAATTCTTCATGTCCACTTTTCCGCTCCTACCTTACTTTCTTCCCTCTAACCAAATATTCACAGAGAAACAACTCGTTCGCCGGGACCGGGACTCGATCCTGCATTCCTCGTATTCGCGCCGAATGCTTTGGCCAGGTAATTTATCAAGACATTCAACACATTTAACTTCATGGACGGTGGCGCAGTACGTACGATTAAAGCTGGCTGGATAATTGATGCTGTATGTACGCCAGTTCGTCTCAACATTGAGTTCCTGTAAAGCCTTTAGAAATCCACAATGAAGATGGATTCCTTGACAGTTCAACTGGATTGAGCACTCTGGGCTAATTTGAGGGATCCGGATTCAGACCAGTGGGACACCGGTTTCTAATTATGTACGGCGAGATCTTCTATAGGTTCTCCAGTTGGTTGGTTATTCAAGGGGAGGCGACCGACAGCTGAGGTCATTTGCGCCATTTAGGATAGGTGGGTAATTGGGTAATGGTAGGAGTTTTCAGGGAACGGAGGAAGGGTGGTGAGAAACCCAGCGTCGGCATTAGCCTACTCTTAACGAAAGGCGCCAAGGGGACCACGGCTTAACGTTCCATCCGACGGACGTTTTACTGAACTTGAAATGCCCTTCACTAGGCACTCAAGTGGGGACCGGTTTTCCACTGAAAAATCCACCACCGCCTGGAATCGAACGCGGGCCCTCGGGATGGGAGACCAGTACTCTAGCCACCACAACAACCCAATCCCCTAGGTTCTCCGGTTCAGTATGCCGTCCACTCTATGGAACACCAAACCGTGAACCCCCTGGCGCCTTTCGTTAGGAGGAGGCTGATGTCAACTTTGTGTTTCTCTCAACCTGTCTGCACTCTACCATTTCCTCGATTTTTCAATGGGAAATAAAATCGTCGGTCAACTTCTACGACCGTCCAGGTAAAACTTCTACTACTGTCGGGAGGGAATCGGACTGGTTGACACGGAAAAGGTAAGCTATAAAAACCACTTACTTGGCAAGGTCCTTGGCACCCAATGCCTCCAGCGTATCCCAGAAGGTCTTATGGTACTTTGTTTTCAGCAGTGACTCCCAGTGGCCATCGCGAACGGCCTTGGGGACGCTGGTTGCCAAAAGGTAAGAGAGATCACCAGCCGGAGAGCACACCCTCGCGATCTGGAAGTCCAATAGTTTAACGTCATCGAGCTCCCTGACACCTTCCACCCCTTCTTGGGGTGACGGGTACCTGGAATATAGCGTTATAGACGAGTTGCAAAATTATTGATACATAATCGGTACTTTCTAATGGAAAACTAGGGCAGGTGTTGACCTGCATTAGTGGTTTCAAGAGAGTCCCGAACTTAGAGACTGGAAGGAAAAGTGTAAGGACGGTGATGGAAGAGGTAGGATGTACAGAAGCTCTGCGTCGACAATAGCATCCTTTTCAGGAAAGACGCCGAGAAGACCACGGTTAAACGTCCAGACCAACGGACGGAATACTTGGATTTCTCTTAGAACTTACTTAGCACTAATAGCTTGGATTTATCTCTATAAAGCTGGCAAGTAAAGGTTCTAAAAACATTCTACCGGGTGTCGAGCCAAGCCTCGAAGGGTGGGTATTCAGTACACTAGCTGCCTATAACGATATCCCAGTGCGGGGGTTGGTGCCAGGTGCAGTAGTTCTGACGCAGATGAAATGCGCCGACATGCCAATCTAATAGCCACGTGCTTGAATCTCGTCTAGGGCATTAATTTTGCGTTCATCTTCAGATTAATCTTAGTATATAAAGTTGTTTTATCTATTACTATGTAATTCTAGTTGATGGAACAACTAAAACCCCAGTTCTGCCCCTGCTTCAGTAGGCGATGAGATTGGTGGCAATATTAGTACATGTACGAAGTGGATAATTAAAAATCATAATGAAAAAGGGTCATAATTAGTCACTGGTAAATTATGGAGAGAATGAGGAGATGCATATAAATTTTAAAGGGACAAGGTGCATCAGGATATTGAAATACCTAACGAGTACCTGGAAAATTCCGCGCAGTTCAGCAGAGATAAGAAGTTACACCTTATCTCTGCTCTGTAGCATACCCTATAAATGTTTCCAATTTACACAATCAGGAAGTTTAAAAGTATAGGAAATTAAACATTTTCTTTTTTCCGTGTAAAGTCTATGGACAATCAGCACGGTGCACGAAATTGTATACGACTCAATCATCATTTGAGCTTGGACAATAATGGAACATGAAGTGGCATCAGAGAGTACACCAGGGTAAGAGGATGCAGACACGGAGATGACAACTTTCTCTTCATCCACCTGGCATTTTCATTTTCCTCCATGTCTGCACTCCATAAATAAGTTCAATCCACATTCACCTTTTTGTCACAGGAACAAGGTTTTGGACCAAAAAGCTACGCTACGCTTTATTTTCACTTAAAATGACAATGCGGATAATGACTTAAGTTTCACTTTCCCTCAACATTTGTATTTTACCAAAACCTTTCTAAGATCTAATTTAAAAGACTTAATTTTTATATTGTAACGGTCTTGCTCTCTACAGTTTCCCGCGGGTTCTATGGGATCGTGAGTTATGCAGATCCGCTCAGAGCATGTGTTTCTCGGGGTCGGGGTGCCTGAGGTACGGGTGGAGGGGCAGGTTTAGGGAGGAAGGTCCTCTGGAATTATAAGATCGCAGGTTCAATACCCAAATCACAATTTTTATTAGCTCCACGTCGGGTCGTGAACAAAACAACTATTGGTGAATTCACGGCAGTGAAAACAGCTCTCAAACATAAGAATAATGGGTTAGTGGTGTTAATGAAACAGACGACGTGGCTGAACAATTCAAATGAGAGAAATGCTATCAAAAACAAACTACGCAGCCGTTAACCTAAAAAATTGCCCCTAAAATATAGATCAATGAAGGACGGAGTTTTTCCTCGTGATCGACTTTAGGCTTAAGTGCGGCCAGTTGACACACTGGGGGGAAAAAGGTGGGCCCAAGATGATCCCGAACGTGGATTGCCGCCGATGGTCCCGTCGTGGTCGAGCCAGGTTGTAGGGCCGCTCTTCCCTTCCCGCCGGTATGTCCGGAACACTCAGGTCTCCTCCTTCCTCCCGTGGATCCGTGCACTCACCTTCCTGGTAGCTTGGACGGGGATTTCCTTCGTAACACCCCTGTTGCTAGGCGGCTTCGCTCGAAATTTGCCGCGATATCGCCGCTCCCTGGATCCGAGCTCGAACCCCCGCCTCGAATGCACCCTGGTTTTAGCTTAGCGGGCCTCGCTCCTTGGCCTCGACCACCGTTTACGGACGCACCGATCACCAAGGTTTCTCAAGAGCGTCTTCCGACTTCTTTTCCTCGTCTTCCTCTCTCCCACACTTTCGTCAGCGCACCCTCTCCAAATTTTGACTGACGCACGGTCGAAAACCGTCTACGGGGGTGCGCAACGCGCGCGCGCTCACTTCAAATAGCTCAAAATTTGAACACCTATGCACATACTCCACTTAAATGACAAAACTATACTCCATTAACCTACTAACAATAATCATACCTCTAACAACAAATTTACAATTCTACCGAAGCGAATGAGAGCTGAATTCACGCGTCAGGGAGGTCATGCACCGCAGTTAAAATATTATATCTCATTTCGTCTAAATATCCGGTTCCGTGAGTCATTTTAACCAGCCCAATCCGTGCCTTCCTGCTTTCGAAATTATCTCGTATCTCTAAATTTTGATAGCACAATCACTTATTTTTCTCCTTGTAAAGTCCATTGCATTAAGAATTCGACTCAATTTGATTATCACAAGCACTAATCGTTCCCGGCAGTCCATTGGAAGAATAACTGATGTGGGGTCTCGAAGCATATCTCCAATCGAAGACAAAATTCGAGGGAACTACGTAAGGAATGAGCATGAGAGTGAGAAGTAACAAATGACATATGCAATTAGCGCTAGAGAAAGTTTCATCAAAAGTAATTCATTGGTTCGGAAACGGTATTATAGCGGAAATAACAATGAAATCGGGAAATACCATTTAGCTATGCACACGATTCTGATCAAGTCCTGTTATGAACTTCTGATTCTTTCGCCTCTCGCGACTGACGAAGAAGGAACGAGGTGGCGCGGTGTAGTACACCAGCTATCTATTCCGAGAGCGAGATTTCCAATCTTGGATATGGCGTATTTTTTAAGTTTTGCACCTATCCCTACTTGACTGCTGTGGAGGGCACTTCAAGGTAAGCACTCCGTCCGTCAGATAGTACGCAATGCAAGTGTTCCCTGGGTGCCTATGAGTTTTGCCGTCTGATCCTGACGCAGGGTTTCCTCACCCATCCTCCATTCCATACAAATACTACTGCTCTCTCTACCAGCCACATAACCCTAACAGCGGAATCGGTCGCCTGCCCTAATAATACAAACAACCAACATACCCATGTCATGACGAAAGAGAGGGTAGGGAAACTTCATGGATATATTTCTCACCTGAACAGCATATTGTTGAGCCAGTAGTCTCCGTGGTTGAGGATAGCGCCAGGGTGGTCGGGCGAGAGTAGATCGATGATCGTCATCAGGGCCGTGTCCTTAGTCCTTTCCATCCAATCGGCTATCATGTCGTATTTCGCTTCACCCCATTCCCTGATGGCTTCCGCGGTGTTTGTGTAGGATTGGACTATGAATACTGATATCATTTCCTCAGACTTCAGGCTGAACATGGTCTCGGGGAAGAGGTCGTACACTTTGGTTTTGTATATATCTGGCTCCTTCAGCTTCAGCGCGTAGGAGTACGCGTGGAATACGGCCAGGGACCTAATTTATGAAAAGGATTGATGGAAGAGTGAAACCCACTAACGACTTCTGGCAAAAGGTTTCCGAACATTTCATTAGTTCAACCAGATATTCAGTCTAGTAAGATATATATAGTAAGATATAAAAAAGTACATACTAGTAAGATATAAAGTACACTGAGTACAAAGTATAGAAAACTGCGAGCCGAACGAGTGTCAGGTTTGTAATGTAACTATTTGGCAACCAGAAGGTCAAGGGTTCGCATGCAGTTACTTTTGTCTTCTAAGGAAGAATTTACATTAGACGTCGCGATATAAGACCAGTCAATACCCTTGAAGCTTCGAACATCCAAGCGTACTACTATTGAAATTCTAAAATTCACACTTCAGGGTAGGGGAGAAAGTTAATTTTTCAGTGCCATCTGTTGTTTCGCAGAAATATCTGGTGACCAGGAAATCACACAGCATTAGTTTATCTGAATGTGGACAGCGGCCTGTTCAGGTTTAAACTCCAGACCAGTCAATATCTTAAATTCCCACCTATTCTTAATGCTGATTTGTTACCTCTTTTCATTCGCATTCCCCGAATAACTATCACTAATTTCCAACTTTCTGAGCTCTACTCTTGCCAGTATGACCAACCTTTGGGGTTTTTGTAATCTAGAGATATTTCTCCCTTTTCAATTTTTACGGGGGTACCAGCACTATTGATGCTATCATACTTGCCCGAGTGCGGCCCCCAAGTGGGTGGCGTCCAGGCCCAACAGCCGATCCTTCATGACGTAACCGGCAACGCGGAGGTCCTCCAAGACGAGGTAGTCCCGCTCGCCGTCCAGCAGAGTGGTGTAGTGTCGGGCCCACGGCATGATGACCCCGCTGCCCCGCGACAAGCGAGAGAATTCCGGGAGAACCGTCTGGTACATGTCCACCTCCTTGCGGAAGAACTCGGCACTGCGAGACAATAACCACGTATTTCGGAATATCAGGCATTTGGCAAAACTGCAAGCCTTTGGATGAACTGACTTTTGTGTTGCCCAAAGTGCGAGCAATTCAACAGTTTAAGGTCCAATTTTGTACTATTTACTTAGTATAACCGGGAGCTTCTGTCGCCACAATGTTAAAGTTATAGGTAGTTGCCAAAAATTCACTTAAATTTACATAGTAATCAGCAAACTACTGCAGAAATATGTGCTAGGGCGTAACTGCATACCAGGCGTCATTCCCGCCTAGTTTAGTGGTAGTTACTACCAGAGATGGGCATGATTCGTCTTCATGAATCACGAATCATGATTCGCGAATCACAAACTGTGATTTGTGATCCGTGCTTCGGATCATTTTTTTTAATGATTCGTGATCCGTGAGTCGACTCTTTTTTTTTAGTTGAGGTGATTCGTGAGCCGAACTTTTGTGATTCAGCTCACGATTCACTGACGAATCATGAATTAATATCACTGATTTCACTGCTAGAAACGTACATCAGTCTTTCACCGACAGTTACTGTGTAAATATACGTCAGAAGTGGAACAATATGGTTAATGCAAACTTCAATAATATATTTTACACTATATTACAGATTTATTCAAATGTGACTTTAAATTGTTTTGAAAAAATAGCAATGAAATGTCCTACATTTAAATGATGACCACGAATATTACATTTATTACATGTAGACTCCTTGATGTTGACCTACAAATAATTGAAAAATGGTGTGATACATGGCAGTTAGAATTACATTTAAAAAAAGTGCGTGGTAATGAATTTTTGGAAAAAGAATTGTTCTCCTTCTAGCACTTCAAAATAAGTAATAATGAATTAGCAAACGTGGAATCCATTAAATATCTTGGAATAAGACTGTCACATGATCTTTCCTGGGGTAAACACATACGTGAAATAATGGGTCAAGCTAATCATAAACTGGGATTCATCAAAAGAGTACTGGATAAATGTGACGATCATGTACGAGAAATCAGCTACTTTTCCCTTATTAGACCTCATTTGGAATATGCTGCCAGCGTATGGGATCCCTACGAAATCGGTTTCGTGGCTGAGCCTAAAGCCACCGAGTGCATCCACCGGGTTGTGGATGGTGGGTCGACCTCTAAATATAGAGGTTAGCTGCAAGATAAGCGAGTTTACTCGTCGAATAAGCAGTGGTGGACAAAAAGCGACGGCATTCCGAGGGGGTATTGGTCTATCCCTGGGTAAGGTAGGTCTCTAAATAATACCGAACCTGTGAAGATGCCATGACTTGGCGACGAGAAGCCGCTAATAATTACGCTTCTCATCACCCAGAGAAGAGGGCAGCAGCTCTTCTTCACATGAGTGAAGGTGGAATGCGTGTGAAGGGCTTCCTGCAGTACAAAGAAAGATAATAATGGTGAAGATCGAAACCAAACCTGTAGATACCGGAGTGGTGCAGGTTAACATGCATACGACGGACTATGAAGATGAAGAAGTGGAAGACGTCTACGAAGATATCACGGAAGTTATAAAACAGGTAAGAGGAGAAGAAAACCTAATTATTTTAGGAGACTGGAACGCTATCGTCGGCGAAGGTCAAGATGGAAGAATAACTGGAAAATACGGATTGGGAATCCAAAACGAAAGAGGAGAAAGGCTGCTGGAGTTCTGCACACAACATAAGTTAGTGGTTGCCAACACATTGTTTAAAAATCACAACCGAAGAAGATACACATGGAAAATGCCAGGAGACAGAAGAAGATGTCAAATAGATTACATTTTAGTGAAGCAGAGATTTAGAAACCACGTGAAGGAAAGCAAAAGCTAGGGTAAAAAGTAAGGGTACAAGGGAAGCAATATTGGCCCTTAGACTACTCATAGAGAAGAGAATGGAGAAGAACAAGCCGACGTTCATTGCATTTGATTGCAATGAACGTCGGCTTTAGATTTAGATATTTAGAGAAGGCTTTTGACAACGTGGATTGGGATTTAATGCTTGGAATTCTGAAGGGAAATGGAGTGTCCTACAATGACCGAAGAATTATCCATAGTCTGCATAAAAACCAAGTGCCTGTGATTAAATCGGAGAAGAAAGAAGAAGACTGAGATATTGTCGTGCAGCAAGAAAGAAGAGGCGAAAACCAATGTCAAACTAGGAAAACAAAAACTTGAAGAGGTGAAAGAGTTCTGTTACCTAGGGAGCTGAGTAACCTACGATGGACGAAGCAAGAAAGAAATAGTTAGTAGAATAGCCCAGGCAAAGAGGGCATTCTATCAAAAGAAGAATCTCCTTACAGCTGGAAATACAAGCGTAGAAGTAAGGTAACAGTTCAGAACATACATCTGGAGCATGTTTCTTTACAGCAGTGAGGCATGGACGATGAGAGCAGCGGAGAAGAAAAGGGTGGATGCATTCGAAATGTGGTGCTACAGAAGAATGCTGAAGATTAAATGGATCAACCGCGTAAGTAACGAGGAAGTCCTAAGAAGAGTAGGAGAAAAGAGAAGTCTGCTGAAAACTCAAAAAAGAAGAAGGGACAACTTAATCGGCCATATCGTGAGACTTGATGGCCTGATGAAGACTATCGTCAAGGGAAAAGTGAACGGGAAGATTGTAAAAGGCAAGCCTTGTATGAGATACATGGAACAGGTTGTGAAGGATATAAAAGAGAAGAATTACGTCATAATGAAAAGGTTGGCCGATAGAAGAATCGAGTGGAAAGCTGCTTCAAACCAATCCTAGGATTGTTGACCAATGATGATGATGATGATGACGAAATCGGTCTAAAAACGGAACATGAACGTGTGCAGCGAACATCGGCAAGATTTGTAAAGGGACGGTACGATAACTATTTTAGCGTAACCAGTCTATTAAATGAATTAAAGTGGGAATTATTGTCTGATCGCAGGTTGAAATGTAGAGTTCTTCCCCTAAATAAATTCCAAGATAATATTTTCAGTGATGATGTTATAAATATTTTGCGAACCCCAGCTTACTATGGTAGACTGGACCATAATCACAAAGTTAGAGAAATTGATTGCCGAAATGACAGATTTAAAATGTCCCTTTTTCCTCGTACAATTAGGGATATGAATAGTGGTAAATATGTCCAATACGAGTGAATCAATGTATATCATAGGTAGCTGCATGTTGGTATAAGGACTTTAAGGTAACCCAACTAACAGCATGTTTTTGCATGCTTACTTTACTATATTTATTTTTTTAATAGTGAGGTTTAGACTAGTATACTATTACTACTCCTTTTTCATGATTGATATGTAGTGCATGTTTGGTGAGAATTCACCCCCTGCCACACACCTTTATGGTGGCCTGAAGGATTGTACACAGAACTGGTAATTTATGATATTCAGTTAATCCACAATGTATCTACACAAGTGTTAATTAACCGTCGAAAAGATTGGTATAGGTTCCCAATTATGGGAGCAATGTTCAGAATGTGACCATTACTTAGTGGTATTGTCATTCTGCAATAATTCTATGATTCGTGATTCGTGAACCGCACGAATCATATTTAAAGGAAAAATCACACGATTCATGATTCGAGATTTGAATCAAATTTACAGCAGTGAATCGTGATTTGTGCTTCCAATCTAATTTCCTTCGATATTCATGATTCGTGACTCGAATCAATACTAGGTGATTCGTGCCCAACCCTGGTTACTACATTACCGGGTCTGCTGTTTTTTCTACGAAATTTACCACGGATACACGGTGGCTTCACATGTGATGCATCTAATTTCAAACTGTCAACATGTAGGACAGAAACTAAACAAATTTTATTCAAATAATAATGATCACATGCCAAATGTTCAATGAGTTGTCTAAAATAATTATATTCATGTGCTGTACATTTAAAAAATAGCTTGTGATCTATAATTTCTATCCGAAACTCCCCTACATAATTTCAATTTTAGGTTTTATCGCCCCTTATTGTACGCGGAAAAAATGACAACTGAAATCTGTCTCACTATGATATCCTTCTAATTGTCTCATTTCAATCTGGCTTACCGTTGCACACCGGATTTTTTTTACAGATTTTAACATCATGAGAAAGGCTTTACTTTTAGGAAACATTACCCAGTCTTACATTTCTGAATGAGATTCAGGCCATACGTTAGCCTACGATCTGCCCGTGGTTCCTATAATACTCCTTAAAACAATTCGTTTACACTTAAACTTATCACAGCAAAATTTTAATACCCTTGCATTCTCCACAGCACGGTGTCCGATTACAAGATCATACACCTGAATCATTTTATCTTCACTGTTCTAAGTATTTCAATGAACCCTAAACTTCTGTTGTCCAAACGAATACCGTTTTTTAGTGCATCAGAGAAATGATTGGTTGGCATTTCCCTTGACGACGAGGGAAGATATCCATTAAGGTCTAATACTAAGGTCTAATACCATGAAAATATTAAATTGTAAATTATAAAACTGGGCAAATATATAATAAAAATGATTCAGGTTCGGATTCAAACGTTATTTAAAAAACAAGGTGTGTTCAACCCGAAGGTTTTTTTTTTAATAGGTGAGGGTAGAGCTCACTCCGTGCGTGGTAATGGGATGGTAGAGCTCACCCCATTGGCGTGTGAAATTCACACATTCAGGGTAGGGGAGCCAGTTCCTTTCCCTGGGCAACCTGCGATTTCCTACGAAGTTCTGACTTGAAAATTGAATCGCGAGGATTTTGGGTGAGGGTGTCCAGAAAGCCGGCCCGGGATTTGAACCCTCGGGGACACTCAGCAGCTCAGCGCTCTACCCACTAGGCTACCACGACCACGACTATATATTCAGTAATATAGCGATCAAGTTGTGTTTTAACACTACTTAATGGCTACATTACTAGATTATGGCAAAATTAGATGGCACACATGGTTAGATATCTCGCTTTAATGAGACTTCACACTGGAAGCTTCTCGAAGATAAACTCATGCATTGGCATCAAACTTTAAAGAATAACGCAAGCATGACAATTTTCAACTTACGATGGTGATTCAACTTACTTGATTATGGTGAATCATAACAGACTGTTGTGATTGTTAACGATTTAAGGGTTGCTCATATGGAGAAGTAATTTTAGCAGCCAGAGAAATTACCTCAAATTTTGTCGGAAAAAGTCTGAACCACCACTTTGTACTGTTTTGATGTTATAATTTTTGCCTAAAGCTTTAAATTCTGTCAATTTTAGGGATCTGCATTTGGATGCTTTTTTTGAATACGTCCTAGAAGCCCACCTCTTGCTAATTCCTTGCTGCTTTTTCCCTTAGTAACCCTATGATATTATTTTTTGTAACATTATTATACACGTCATGATAAAATTACGATACTGGTTGTTATTAGCTACTCAAGAATGTAGCTAATAACAACCAAATGCTTTTTTGCTCAACACAAGAACGATTAAACTAAGTGAAAAAGCGCAGAAGATAAAAAGAAGGTTGAAAAAAGCAAGAGGTAGAGTTAGCTGTTTCAGATGCACAGTAAGCCTCCATGGCTCACAACAGAGCAAAAGCTCCAGTAATTAACAGCCGTACTATTGAATATCTTTATAATTTTGTATATCATGTTTTTAGTTGAATTAGGCCTAATTGGCTTGTTAAAAATAGCAGAAGTAGAGGAATCAACAATGGAAAGTTTTGATAGTTATACTGGTATTAATTCACAAAAGTGAGAGTAACACAAGGATAGTATGCATGAGCAAAAGGGACAAGCGAAGTAAAATTCCAAATTTTTAATGGCTTAACCACCTTTTTCCTCGGGTAGAGGGGACTGAATATACCGGTAGTGGAAAGAAGAGAAGCCAAGAGGTGGGGGGCTGAGAGGGTAGGTAGGGAGCTAAGGTAGGTAAGGTAGAGGGTGGGAAAGAGTGCTGTTGAAGTTTTTTTTGTTGCGTTCAACTCGAAAGGTTGGACTACTTGGTTAGGGTAGAGCTAACCGAGTGTAGCTAAGCACAACGGATAGTGGTGCCTAGCTACACTTAGCTAGTTATACTTTGTTAGCTTACACTTAGCTGGTTATACTTTGTTTTCGAAATATATGGTTGGCCTCATATATAACTGCTGAAGGAAAGATCTGGTACCTAGAAAATAACACATTTTGTTTTTTTTTGCTTGGCTGGACATACTAAAGAGCACCTTTCGGGATCCAAATCGAGACCTCCAATCAGCAGCCTGGCACTATACATACTGAACTACCGCGTTGTTTTGTTAAATGTTTAGAGGACACGCAAAAGGTTTATCTGGCAGCTACGGAGTTCGGTGGCTGAATAGGATACATACCAGAAAAATCCAGCATGTAAAAAGCGTTTCAATTGTTAAAATATTGTTCGAGGAGTAAAGAGTGCAATGCAGCAGAGAACGTTTTCCTGGAACGTTAGTGAAAGTAAATACAGTTTCCTATTGCCTTTTGGGTTTTTTTCCAGGCATTGACTGCTTTTCAGGGCTTTTCAACTTTCGCCAAATAAAGAAATGTTTCCAGCCCATTTTTTACCTCCGTACGTTCCAATTTCCGGGAATTCAGGGTTACTTTGCTGTGGCGAGTCACAATACGCATTCCAGTTTTTAATTCTCCGAATAAGAGAAACACACTCATGACGGAATCAAAACAAGAACGGTAGTTTCCTGAACGGACTATGTTCATGGGTAAATTGACCGCGATATAAAAGGGTGAAAAATACACTGCGTAAAATGGGCCTCATTTTCCCTATTGAACGCGGTGAGTTGTCCCAAAAATAATGACCCTGCAATACGGCCAAAACGAACTATTACAAAAAATGAACGTCATCTAATTTTCAATGAAAATAAAATGGTAATGAATCGTAAAATTATCCTCGGCTTCAATTTTTTGCATGATTAACTGGCAGTATGGATGGGTTTACAATTAAAAATCACATAATGTAGGAAAAAATCTAACAGGAAATGAAGGTGCCTTGGGTGAAAATGTTTTGTGTCACTCATTGGTTGTGTGTGGGAGCAATGAACAAAATTGGTCATAGCAGAACTTCAACTGATTCAGGGAAGTTAAAGTGGTGATGCATTATTCAATATCCTGTTTCTTACTCCATTCATGACTCCCTTCCGGTTCCATTTGTAACTTACAACACTAGTCTTTTATCAGTGGCATCTGTTTTACTCACGCACCTCCTTAAAATTCGTTTACTATTCATTACACTTCTTCCTGTCACTGAAATATCTCCAATATTCTGTCTTTTCCTAAAAAGCCACCTAGCTTTAAAGCATTCCCGTCTACCTTGTTTATTTTACGCTCAGCAATTAGCCTAAACTTAAAAAATAGCAAAAGTTCATCTACATCAACATTTTACCCTGCGAATGGCAGGTAGTGGTAGATAACCAGCCGTAATTTGAGTTTGAGCTGAAAAAATGTGTTAGTTAAAGTATATTGAGTTATTTGTTTGAAAAAATTATACTTTCTTAGCGCTTAAGTCATATATTGTGCGTGGGGAAATGAACTTCTTGAAATTCTCAATCCGACAGTTGATTTCTCTTAATTTGTCGCATCATATTTTCTGCTGATGTTTGAGGGTAGAAAAATGTCTGCAGCGTCAGATTCTATTTCGTGTGATATTTATTTTTAAATAACTTCTAATTTTCCGAACATACCTTAATTTAAAGCATTCCACTCACGCACGCTTGTCGTTTAGAGTAGGCTAATGCCAAAAATAACTTCTAATCTTCCGAACAAACCTTCTAGCGCTGAAGGCTTCCAAGCTTTTCGAATAGCAGAGTGTCACTTTCAGTACGTTCATAGGAGTTTGTTACCAAACGTGCTGCTTTCCTTTGATTCTTATTCAGTGCCTGAATAAAATCTTCATCCATTGGGTCCCAAATTTTTAATGCACACTCCAGGTGAGGCCTAATAATTACGACATTTCTCTAACCTTACCATTTGAAAACTTTCAAGACGATCGGGTTGCTGTGGTGGCTAGAATTCTAGTCTCCCATCCCGAGGGCCCGGGTTAGATTCCCGGGAATGGCGGATTTTTCAGTGGCACACCGGTCCCTACTTGAGTAGGGACCTACTTAGGATGGCATTCCAGGTTCAGTACTCCGTCCGTCTGATGGGACGTTAAGCCGTGGTCCCCTTGGTGCTTGTCGTTAAGAGTAGGCTAATGCCGAATGCCGTTCCTCCCCACCTTCCACTACCTGAAATTTTCCTAACATTACCCAATTACTCACCTATCCTAGAAAAAGTTGTATTGGCCTCAGCTGTAGATCACCTCCTCTGAATAACTGACTGAATTAGTCGAGCATATTTTAACACTTTCCAACAATTCTTTTGATAAATCCCAATCTCGGCAGGGCTGCAACACAAACGTTTCAAATATAATTTTTCCTCAATGATAGATTTGAAGCAAGATTGATTTACAGATATTTAAATTTACTTGCCAAACAAAAACTGCCAAGTTTGACAGCCATTTGGAGAAAAATGATCTAAAAGGAATCAAAAATTGGCACTCCAACCACACGAAATGCTTTCCAATCGTTTCCTCGTCAGAATAGAAAAAGCATCGATTAGAGTTATCATCCTTTATCAACCAATTGTCTCCAATATTTCAAAACGCTTTCTCATTCGTATATGTAGTGGGAAAAATAATAAGGACAACCAAAACATCTAAAATCAATCGGCGTCTTTGAGATGATTACGAATATCGATTTATAGTTGTTGTAATCAAAGTTCACGAGTCCATTAACCGTCTTGAAAGCAGTTGTGAATATTATAATTTATTTATATAATAGTTGTGAATATATAAGTTGACACTGACGATTCGTACTCAATACAAATAGTATGTTACAAAAGCGCAAAAGAAACGCGGATATCGTTCCACGAGTTTCAGCGCAATAAGACTCGTGTATGTGTACACGATGATCCGCGCTTGTGCACGTGTAATATGGCAAAGAAGAAAAAGAAAAAGATTTATTTGGTAATATTCCCAAAAACCTCTAAATAACAGAACGAAACATTGAAGTAAAACTACGCCTCCCTGCTAAAGGAAGAGAACGTTCTATACAGTAAGTTTAAGAAAGAAGTACCTGACGAATAACAGAAAAAAATCAGAAATAATTTTGGTCTTCCGCTCGAGAAGAACAGAGTAGACGCTAAACCTTCGAGGAACAATAGACAGAAATGTCTAATTAGGGTAAAGGGGGGTGAATCGGACCAGCGGGTGAATAGGAACGCTTTTCAAAAAGTGCGCTCAGACCCGAAACGGTATCACTTGAGACTGACTACGTTTTAGGAATTGCTTCTTTGTAATCTTGTCCTTCTAGTAGAGTGAAAACGAGAACTCGACGACTGAATTTAAGCAAATGATACTCTGTCGAATGGAAGCCTACCATACGAGAGAGGTGTGAAATTGGGTATTTAGAAAACCTCGTATAGGTTCAAAGTAAGGTGACATTGTAGCGCTTACTCAGATTTCAAGTTTTTCTTTCCTGAAAGGAAATCTAATGCCATAGCTGCCACATTAGGTTACTTTTTTGAGCCTTGTATGAATATCGGAGTTACCAAACATGATACAAAATCATATTACTTAGTCGGGTGAAAAGGACCAGCACGCGCAGGAGTTCAGTTCCAAGCCGCTGGTCGAGGGTGAAGCATTGAACCAGTTATACTCAACTGACACTTGGAAAAATTCCTTCTGCTACTGAAAAGTAAGTAGATATACAACTAATATTGATAAATTGCTTACTTACACTTAATGTTTTACATTAAAAACATCAAATGTTTTTAAGAATGTTTGAGCGAAAGTGGCTAAAAATTTGTTTTTAGGCCATACTCTTTTATTTAAGTATTATAAGAAGTTTAATGGAATAAACCTATTTTAATGCTATTCTATATCACGTTATAGATATTTACTACGTATAACGAGGAGGAGGAAAGAGATTTTCCCCGTCATAGAGGTGAATTATTACGGCGACGAGCACAATTTACAGGCTGAGCGAGAGGTAAGCTACCTTCGTTTGATGTAACATATGTTGTGTACTGTTCCATATATATTAACCAATTATTCGCTGAAACAATATCATAAAACATACGCATTTCGTGATGGAAATTTATTGTTAATAATTCACATTGAGTTCCATACCTATACATTCTACATTACTCAGTGGTCTATATTTTCCAATCTGAAAGAAAAGGAGGTGATATAATGTACGTGATAGAGGGATTGCCAGAGTATTAAATATTATATATGGCAACAGAATTAGTTGTGGAACGCCTTACAACCTCCTTTTGATAGCGTAACATTAGCAAAATTTCATTTAAAACGTATTTATGAAAGTGATAATTTTCGCTTACCGTTAATGTTTTTCCTTTTGGATTAAGATGGGGAAGTACCGGCGAAAAACGGAACAGACATGGACAGAGGAGGATATGAGAATGGCGCTGAAAGCTTTCAGAGAGGGAAGAAGCATGAGGCATTCTGCCGAACTTTTCAATGTTCCCCGTACTTGCCTCTATCGTAGGATAGTAGCGGATACGGAAAAATTGAAGACAAGAGGGGGGCAAAATGTCTTCTCAGTGGAAGAAGAGGAAGCATTAATTAGAATAATTCTTAGGTTATGTGAAATTGGGTTCGGATTGACAAGAGATGATGTCATGAAGGTGGCATATGAATTTTCCATTGAAAACAACATAAAAAACAATTTCTGTGCGTTAAAAAAACGAGCAGGCAAGGATTGGTTCTTGAATTTTATATCTAGACATCCTTTAAGTCTTCGAAAACCCGAAGGTTTGTCAGTGGCTCGAGCTGAGGGTTTAAATAAGGAAGATGTAGACGATTTTTTTTCAAAGTTAACTATTTCGATGGCTGAGGCTGGAGTTATGGATAGGCCCCACCTTATATACAACGTTGACGAAACGGGATGTGTATTAAATAATCGCCAAACCCAAAAGAATGTTGCAAGAACAGGATCTAAGGTAGTCATAAAACAGACGTCAGTGGAAAAGGGGGAATTGGTGACAGTTGTTGCGTGCTGCAATGCAAGTGGACATTACATACCACCTTTTGTAATTTTTAAGGGGAAAAAGTTCCATAAGGAATGGGAGGATGGATTTCCGTTGGGATCTAAAATTTTTATGTCCGATTCAGGGTGGATAAATGAGGATCTTTTTTTGGAGTGGCTAAAGCACTTTCAAGCAAACAGGATTCCTGGCCGATGCATTTTAGTCCTCGATGGCCACGCATCACACAAGACTCTTCCTGTTCTACTGTTCTGTGAAAGGAATGAGATCACTCTCTTATCACTGCCCAGCCACACTACACAAAGGTTGCAACCTCTGGACAGGTCTTTTTATAAACCATTAAAGACATACTACGATATTGAAAGAAATGCGTATATGACAGTTTGTAAGGGGGATAGAAAGATGACTAAATTTAATTTTGGTCGGCTTTTTCGAAATGCATGGAGCAAAGCCGCAACAATCGGCAACGCTGAAAATGGATTCCGATCAACAGGAATATTCCCTCTGAATCCGGGTATCCTGACGGATTAGATCTTCATCCTTCTAATCTCGGAAGCTCACACGCCCCAGAAGAAGCATCAACTCCTTTTTCGACAAATTCATCTTCGGATCAAAAATTAACTGCCAGTCCCTATGAAGAAAGCCAATCCTCGACATCAACATCTGAGGAATCGTCAAATACTTTGGGTAGGTCTTTCCATAATTTACTACCTACACCAGAAAAAAGAATGAAAGTCAATGTGAAAAGGTCAAGAAAGCAAATTGCTCAAATACTTACTTCTCCAGCTGTAATAGAAGAAACAAAGCAACGACTGAAGAAACAAAATATTAGGAACGCGAAGGGAACTTGCAGAAACTTATATGAATCATCTTCAGATAGGGACGGCAATACTGAGAATGGGGAAAACTCAGCTGATGATACGCTTTGTGGCTTCTGCTCCAAGTCTTATAATTGTGCGAATTCGTCAAAGTTTAGAGACTGGATTAAGTGCATGAAGTGTAATTGTTGGTACCATGAGCTGTGTGTAGGTGCTAAGGGGCGAGATAAATTTACTTGTGGTAAATGTGCTTAATTGTTTTGGTAAATTTGTTCTATTTTGTTCTATATGTTCAGATTTGGTGATGTATGTCTATTTGTAAAGTTATGTTTGACTCTAAGAAGGTGTCGTCAAAATATCTCCAGACTGCACTACATTGTTAATAGCAATGATGCAAAATTTCAAAATTTTATGGAATAAAACTTAAGAAAACTAAAATTTATAACGTTATTTTACTGGTCCGATTCAACCTCTAATCTGGTCCGATTCGCCCTCCAAGTCGTCGGGCGAATAGGACCATGCAGTCTCTTGAAGAAATTGCTCCAGGACCGTTCTATTCAGAGCAACCAAGCTGAAAATTGCGTTTTAAACTGGAAAAACATCAAGTCCTTTGCTGATAATGCTTTCAGAATGTAACTGTTTACACAAACGAGGAAATCGACGATTTTCCTTTTTGTGGCCCGATTCACCCCCCTTTACCCTAACCAAAATCAGTGCGGAAGAATAAAATATTTTAAATAGCTTCGTTTTAAGTATCCAGTAACGAAGAAACCATGGCAAAAATGAATCTCCGATGAGCGTAGGACGACAGTAGTATTAAAACGTAACGGAATTATATAAAACTTAGCATCCATTAGAAGTAGCACACATCGTGTTCCCGAAGTGATGCTATAGATACTGCTTAGAGATACTCCACTAAAACTCCTCTAAGAAAAAAGTAAAACTATTTTTCAATAATTCATTCCTACTATAAGGTAAAGTAACATACTAGGATGTATTCCATGTAAATATGATCTTTAATATCGGAAACAAGCCGCTTACTTCTTAAATGTATGTAATTTTGTAATGAGATGTACTTCCTGGCTATTTAAAACTTGTCAGTAAACTTCAAAACGGTTTCCATAAAATTTTACTCTGAAAAATTCAGCAGATTTAGACCCACTATAGGCAAAATCAAGAAGCAAGGTGTGGTTGCCTTGGATTACGAGGAGGGGTTTGACAAGATCCCGCTGATGAAACTACTATTCTATGTTTATATGGAATAACCAAGAAGAAGTTTTTTAGATACGTGATCTATGACCGTAAAAAGGAATAGTAATTAGCGAAAGTCCTTGCAATGTTGCTATGAAAGCCTCCAGGACATCATAAGTAACTGCTGTAGGCCGCGTATTATTCCATTTTTGTATTAATAATGATGATGACCAGCTAAATTTGGCTAATGGTTTTAGAAACAACTGTCAACCAAGAAAGTATTCCAGTGCTGAGAATTTCGAATTCAACATTGATAATTCAACAGCTGATTCTTTTTACATGATGTTCGTTAGCAATCAATATCAGCTTCGTAAAAATCAGTGATTTATGCAACAAAATGGAGCACTTGATCCATTAACCTCTGCATGTATAGAGAATTGTACAAGAATGTTTACATTTTTATATATGACTCCGCATTTCAAACGTGTCTGGTTCACAGGACGAGTGATTACAAATATATTTGTATTTAAATTAAAACAAATATCTCAATCAAAGTAGCAGACTCAATTTGTTTTGAGAAAATAAAAATTTTTGGCACTCTAAAACACTTCCAACTAACAGTAAAAATAAAACAATAGAATTGCCATCGAAAACCAAACCATCGGTCATAATCTGTTAAACATAACATTGTGAATAACGCGTTGAATCGCACACTGAGAAGATTTCGATTAGTTAGATATCGCTTAAAAAATTATTTTCTGGCAAAAAAATTGATACCCTTACCACAAGAAAACATTCTTGGACATCGTTAGTTTCCGGAAGAGGTAGTCTCAGCCAAGCATTAATCCGGGAACGATTACTCTTTCTCAGATAGTAATTTAGGTAAACGGGGAAATTAAGTCGACTGCCAAGCGAAACCTGAAGACAAGGCCAATGCAAGAGAGAGAAAGGAGCACGTCATTCGAATTTTACACGCAACGCTAGACCCCCCTTCCAATGGCTTCCAACCCACTATATCAACGAGCAAATATTGGCGATGCTTACGGGACGCAAACTTATCAGCCCAAACCACACCGTCATTGTCCTCGAGCTGCCAGCGATTCAGATACTCAAAGAGATCATGGAGGAAACAGTAAAATATCCCACCCAAAATGTTCCTGGTGCTTTTGGACTTTATCCTATGGCATATGTCATGGAATAAAGGAAATTCACAATCCGCATACGATCCAGACGTAACCATAACGTTCGCAAAACCTTTCACAGGAAGTTCAAGGATGTGGTCTCGGTTCGGGAGGAAATCACGACTATTGAGTTTCTCCCATAATTTTCCGGAGTGGCGTCATCAATTTTAGGCATTCTTATCTGCGAGCTATCTTTGACTGTCTTCCGGCACAATCGAAATGAATTACGCATCTGCGCAACGGCAGTGCATAAGAAGAAACTGAGAGTGCCTAAGAGATAAAGAGCTGAGAAGAGCCAACATAATCATACGCTTATTTATTCACTAATGAAACACAATAATAGTTCGGACTGGTTCGTTGTTGTTATTTAAGGGGAGGCAACCGACAGCTAAGCTCATTGATGGCTTTAATGACAGTACGCCAGTATCTGGGAAATTTTTGGAGTGGAGGATGGGTAGAGAGAAATATTACGTTGAAATTAACCTACGCCTAGCAAAAGGCGCCAAGGGGTCCACGGTTTAACGCAACATCGGATAGACAGAGTACTGAACTCGAAGTCTCCTCCTCACAGAACTCAAAGTAAGAACTGGTCTATGAATGTAAAATATTTTCCACAGTCGGGATTCTAACCCGGTACCTAGGGATTGGAGGCCAGTACTCACGCCATTACACCGGCTTGGTCACCACCAATCATAGGATTGATGATTGGTGGTGATGGAGCAAAAAATTATCATATACATCGCATTGTTGGACGGAAGGCGATTACGACCGTTTTTTTTAACAGAACGTCTGCGATAGACGCTGATAAAGATGTGCTAATCATTCTAGATAAAATTCGTAGCTTGAATGTTGAGTCTCAGACGTATTGGTTTTGTCGAGCATTTTTCATGGTTGATAATCTCTAATTTAGTCAGTTCGGAAAATAGAATTCCATTGCCCTACATTCCCTTTTATGGTATTTCGGTAATTAGGGCTCAGCAACTTTTCTCTGAATGATACGCAACATGCGTATTCCCACAAAAAAATGTTTTTCTCATAAAGTAAGCTTCTTAAATTCATTCTAAACAATTCTACTCGTTTAAACTATTTGCTTCTTGGCGTATTACATGAGAGAATTTTTAGTTGAAAATTTTAAATTCGCTCGCACGTCGATTCCTTACTTACCTTCCGAATTAAAACAGGATTAATATCAAAAAACCTGATTTTTGCATCGAATTATGGCTCACCAAATTCCGCGATTTTTTATCATAACCATTCACCTACAATTAGAGACAAGGGGCCCAAGTCTTAAATCTTTCGTTACGCTATAACGAATGAAATGTGTCGTTATGATAACGTCATTCGTTTCAAGTTATTCGTTTATCCATGTTGATAACAAAATATGACGTTTTCGTTGGTAACGAAAATGCCAATATTTATTCGGTGAGTAACGTAAGATTCAAGACTCGGGCCAAAGGAGTTTGCGATTGTTGAATGAACTGAATTTTTCCCGATGACTTGTTTATCATTGATGAGTGGACTGCAAACTTAATGTATCTCTGTACCTGATTTACAAGCAAGTGAGCGGGCGATAAGGGAAAAACATATCCTCCAAATTACGTTTTTTATTCTTTTGTGCAGCTTGTCAGAATAAAACACAATCCACGTCTTGGCAAACGCGCCATGACAATACATGTTTCACGTTAAACGTAATTTTTGATTGAGAATTTCCGATATGGGCGTAAAGAGCCAAATATATTTTCACCCTCATGCCCGAGTTAGAATCTTTGCAGACCTTTTATCGCATTACCCTTCCAGAAATGTAGTGGGGAGGATACCAAGTCCAGTACTAGGTCTATCGCTCTCTCCCAGCTGAGGATCCTTAGGTGCCTTTCATTTAAAGTACGTTAATGCCAACCCCGAGTCCCGTCTTCCCACTATCCCATAAATAATCACGCTTTCAACTCTCCTTCCGTTTCAAGGTGTTTTGAGTGCTGGACAGACTTCAATCCATTGAAAACTAAACTAGAAATACAATACCAAGAAATGCAGGCCACAACATCGAGAACAACGGAACAAAAATAACAATAAGAACATGAAACTAGTCTCTATCAGTTCCAATCTGTGTCCGCAAAACGTAATGTTTATTGTAGCCTTTCAACCCTCAGTATATGTTAGTACTTTTTTCTTCTCTGCAAATCATCTTTATCCTATCATTTCAGGAGGAGGAATCCTACGTGAGCGCTGGATGTAGAGTGCATCAAGTTCAGCTCTTCGTTCGCTAGATAGCAAATAAAACTGTGAACGTCTTGGCGCCTTCCGCCAGGGGATGAGTAATGCCCATGGCATATTTCTCTTCACGTTTCCTTCGTTTCCTGGATGATCCTATCTCTTCTCAGATACCCACCAAGGATACCTACCCTATGGCAGCAGTTTCCAACCTTTACTTCCTTGCTTGCCCCTCACAGTCCATTTCCCTAAACCGCACCCATTATCCATGAGCCATTGTTACCACTTACGTAGCTGCTGTTCGTTTACAGCTGAATCCGTAGTATGTTACTATAAATATGATTTCTCACTCGCCAATAATGCAATTACTATCTATTAGACATGATTAGATATACATAGTTTGACGCACGAATACGATTATCGCCGCAGAAATCTTTTCGAGTTTCCCAATGGGTAAGGTTATCCATACTGGCCGATGCTTCGATACTTGACTCAGGCATCATCCTCATACCAGTTGTCTCAGGGCATAACAGGGGTCTAAGATACCCAGGGGATGATGCTGGAGTCCAACATCGAAACGTCGGCCAGTATAGACAACCTAACCCGGTGGAAAACCCGAAAGTTTTTTCGGCAGCAAGTTAGCCGGGAAAGCACGCGTACTTATTTCGTTTTCACCGTTATTTCCATTCGAAATATGGTGCTACCGAAGAATGATGAATATAGAATGGTTCGACCGAGTGACAAATGAAGAAGTCCTAAGAAGAGTGTGAGAAAAGAGAAGTCTGCTGAAAACTATAAAAAGAAGACGGGACAACCTAATCGGCCATATCTTAAGACACGATGGCCTGATGAAGACAATCGTCGAAGGAAAAGTGAACGGGAAGAATGGAAAAGGCAGGCCTCGTATGAGTTACCTAGAACAGGTCGTAAAGGACATGAAAGATAGGAACTACGTTAATATGAAGAGATTGGCCTATAGAAGAATCGAGTGGAGGGCTGCGTCAAACCAATCCTAGGATTGTTGACCCATGATGATGATGATGACGTTACTCCCACCCTTATTAACCTTTTTTCTACCTCCCCCAGGTTGGGAATCGCTGCCCTATGTCACAAATGATCACAACTGTCGGTTGTCTCCCCTAATAACAACAACAAAATAAATATCGGGAAGTCGAGGGGGCGTGACGAATCGCATCGCCACGTTAACACCTACTTGTTTGACATCATCTGGCGCGCCTTGTTGGAAGGGAGGCACTTGATGATCAAGTCATGCCTCTTCTTTCCTTCGCCGTCCGTCTCACCGTCCGCCCTCTCGGTGCTCACTGTGGCGGCGTAAACGATGCTCACGTAGTTCTCCCCCTTGCCCGTCGCTAAACGGACCTCGCTCCTGGTTACCCGGATGGCGGGATCGCCCAGGCCCGTCTTGAGGGCCTTCTCGAAGAACGCCGAGTCCATCCAGTCCGGGACGTGACCGTAGGCCACGTCTCCCGGCAAGGGAGCCGTCGCCACTTCCTCGGGCATCTTTGGACTACACTAAGCAGGCCTCGCTCGAACTCGTAGCTGCGTCCACTTTAATCCGGCCGACGACACGGTGGAGTGCCTGGGATTGGATGGCCGGCCGAAAGACGGCCCTTTCCACAGCGAGGTTAGACTCGGGCTCCCGTCCGAGTCTCCGGGTTTCTCACCGCTATTCACGCGGTATTATCCTCAAACTGATGTTGCGAGGAGTACGCTCACCAACTGGACAGGTTTCTACACAAGAAAGATAAAAAAGAAAAATGTTACTGAAGGAACTTGAACCCTACTGCTATAGCCAGGTCGGTAATTTACCGGCCTGGAAATTAAAATTTTTCGCAGTTTCTAATTCATACCGGGCATATGTGCTATGATTTTCTATGTTTAAGGCCATGGTACACAGTTCGATATAGCCTAAGCAGTTGGACCGCTTAAAAGCCGAATTCTCTTTGTGGTAACTAGGGACAGAATCTCCTACATAACGAACACAGCTATGAGACGTGTTTTCGACTGAAGAGGTAACATAGGATATCACACGATATGAAGAATCTACCACTTTATTAATGGCACTGATTTACCGAGAAAAATTAGGTCTATGAAGATATTCCTGGGCTCCCGTCATCGCCAGATTTTACCACTTAGAACTAACTAGGGAAATAAGTTAGGAATGATATTAAAACGAAATCCTACTCGAAGAGGTAATTTGCGAACGTAGAAGAACCGAAGCTAGTATTACCGACTTTTAAAACATAACATTGTACAGTTCACCTTTGAAACAATCCTCAAGGAAGAAAAACAAATCACTGATATCCCTCATACAAAAACACAGTTCTCATAGCAAGGAGTGATACGGATGGAGAAATAGATACGGACGGTCGTAGTTTGGATCGGGCTAATGTCCTTGCTTTCCGTTCCGAGCGCCCGGGTTTGAGTCTCAGCAGCGTCTGAGATGCTGAGACTCAAAATAAGTCATCGTTTCCTACTCGAGTGCGGTGTAAAAAGCATTTTTAAGTTCAGTACTCCGTCCGACGTGTAGCACGTTACACCAGGACTCCTCGGCGTACCCTGTTATGAGTAAGCTGGTTCCGTCGCTGGGTTTCTCTTTACTCTTCCTCCGTATCCAAATGCTCCACCTATAAGCAAGTACTCACTTGTTCTTTGCGGCACTTATGACCTCTTCTATTAGTCGACTCCCTTAATAACAACGGCAGCGGTCTCTCCGTCCTTTGGTCCGGCCTCCTCCTAGTGAACTGATCCGGAGGCAGATAGGTAACTGCGGACTTCCAAACCACAATCAGCTGCTTCGCCACCTCCCCTATAATCCTTCCCCTCTCCCGGTTGACAGAAAGAACACGCCCCCTCTACCTCCCTATAGCTCTCGCTCAACCGCGGCCTTGCAAAGACACTACAGTTCTCCACCCGCCGCCGCCCCCCTTTGCCCCACTCCGCCCCAAGCCTTCAGCAACCACGCGCCAAAGAGGCCGAGAGGATGCGAGCGATCGCGCCTCCACTGACCAAGGACGCCACCCGGAGCGCCACTGTCGCACCAACAGATCACACGCGTCCCTCCCGATACACTAATTAATTGCACATAATGAGGAGGAGAAGGGAGCGACACTTACGCCCCTCCCCATTTTGCCCTCGATTCGCAAATCATTCCCGCCCAGCGCGCTTCTTGTCGAGGCGGTGTGAGCCGCGGTTGCTTTTGGTTGCGCGCAGATTTAAATACCACGCGAGGAGGAAAAGGTCACTTGCGGGCCGAGAGGGCCCTCACCTCTTGGCTACATATCAGGGATGGTCCAAATATGCCTCTATTCGGTAGTACCGGGTTCCATTTTTTCATTCCGGTAGTACCAGAAAGTATTTTGCCTTGGTATCTGAACAAGATGCAGAGGAAAGTGGCGTTCAAAACACTGGGATTTATGAAACGAATTGTGGGAAAGAGTTCAAGAAAGATAGTTAAAGAAAAATGTTATTTCGCTCTTGTAAGGCCTCAGCTGGGGCATGCATTAAGCATTTATGATCCAATTAATAAAGATATAATTAGGGAACTGAAAAAGATACGAAGTAAAGCAATGTGTTTAGTAACAAACTCCTATAAAAGTACAAAATGGCACACTCGGCAATTGGAAAACCTTGGTTGAGAAACCCTAGATTATGGAAGGTTGCGTTCGAAAGATTAAAGAAATTCCTAAAAAATTCAAACACATCAATTTGAATCTGACACCGCAGACATATTTATTTCCACCACCACGCTAAATTAACAGAACACAGGAATCGACAAGCTAAGAGAAATCAACTGTCGGACTGAGCGTTAAAGGAATTCGTTTTTCCCACGCTCAATACAAGGATACAATGGAAACAAGTATAATTATTTCAAACACATGCTAAATTATTAATAAACAAAGTTTTTTCAGCTAAACTAAACTTCATGGCTGGTGACTAACCACCCCCTGCCACACGCTTTTGTGGCGGAAATCTGGGTAAAATGTAGATGTATTTATGACCGTTATTACTGGGGGTACCGGAACTTACCAACGCTGTCATTTGAAGAGTAAATTTTCAATCACCGAATACAATATTCGAATTTTACGTTCCCTGTATAACTTAGTGTGACCAAGGAAGTACCAAGGAAGTTAGGATGCACTGGAGGTGTAGCATGGTTGATTTAAGAGGCATGTTCGGCCATCTTATTCCGCACAAACATACTGGCTTACCACTCACGACACTCACGGATGAAGTTGTTTTTTCACACGGTAAAACTTATATTCGTGAATTGAATAAGGGAATACACTTTTAAAACTAGTCAAATTAACTGTGGAAGTAAGTACGATAACACGCAAGCAAGAGCGAAATATGAAGTTTCAATATGTTAAATTTGGGCCAGTTTTAAGGAACAGAATTTACTCTCAGTGGTAATAAAAGTATTTTACCTCCCTTAAATAGTATTAGGACCATTGAATGACGTCGTTGCGATGACATTTTGGTGCGATTTCATTGTTATTTATGTTATAACACACATGCAGTCTCCATAGGTGGCCGTAGAAAACGCAATGTGAGTAGGTGGGGACCAATACTTCCCTACCAACCCAATTTAGCTTCATTGTCACCCGTAAACTAATATATGGCCTCCAGTAAATTTTAACCACCTTGGTGTTTGCCACGTGAGCTAATTAAATGAGGATAGTAATATCAATTATCATCATTGGTCAACACTCATCATGACAATTATTTGGGGATACATCGGAAAAATCTAGATCCTGTTGAACTTTAACTGGGGTGATTTTTGACGAACTTCAAGGCTGGTGGAATACATTGCCGTATTTGGCAAGATTTTTTATTGAACAAAGTATAGATAGCTTTTCACGAAACTTCTTGGTTAATTATCAGAATTCATTCTAAAATTCCTGAGAGATTATTTGACTACCGGTATTCCCATTCCATATCCAGGGACATTCCTCTGATAAAGGCCCATGACTTGCTGGGCGCAATCAAGATATTTCATCATCAACAATGACCAGCAACTCTCCAAGGTTTGAGCCATTGGCCGCTTCCAGGGGAGGCGTTCTCGACAATTTCGTCCTTCCGGTAATGAGCGGGGGCTGCCCTTCGAACCCGCGCAGCCCTTGGTAATCTCGTGACGGCTAAGGAGTAGGAAGAACCCTTTCCCTTCTTTCTGCCACCCAGCGATTACAAGCGCTCGTGACCCGAGAAGAGGTTCAGGGTCCCCTTCTCCAACGCCAATTTTAAAGCGTCCCAGCAGCGGCCAAGTTTCCCGGAAACAGTGCTTGGCACTACTCACTCTCGTCGTCTTCCAGAACGCATTTTAATTCACCTCTGATCTTCATCAGTGGTTTCAAGTCCGTTCCTGCACTTAAACATACCTCAAACCGGGAGGATAGATACAGGGGTGGAAAGTGTAGCGTCGTGCCAAACCCTAAATAAGAAGGTGATTGCATTTGTTTTGGTTAATGTTGGAGGCTTTGTTTTCTTGGTTGTTTTTTGTTGGGTTGATGTTATTTTTAAGTTTATTTTATTTGTGAATTTTTTTTTAATGTTTGAAATGAAATGTTTTTTTTGTCAATTGTTGAATGTTTATTTTGTGAAAAAGGTTGTTAAGCGGTGGTAGAGAGAGAAAGAGCAGGGGTGTTTGTTATGTGAGATGCTGGAGGGAGAGGATCAGAGCGGTATATTCCCTAATAAAGAGTGTCTGAAACTGTAGAAAATAATCAAGAGTAGGTCACGGCAATACAAATTGGAAGAACCTGGCTGGTGAAAGAAGGGACTACGCTTACTGTCGTCCTCTAGGTAGTAACATTGTGCCTCTCAGTTGTATGCACGTAGTGAATGCACAGAGTAGTATGTTTCGGATGCTTACAATTTAGTAAGGGTAATCTTATTCTCTCTGATTAATATTGCTTGCCTGGGCATGGTTCACCCCCTGCCACACACCATTTCCTGTGTCGTAGGGTATTATATAGAGGTAGATGTAGATGGTGAAGAGGAAGCCAGCATCGGCATTGGCCTGCTCTTCACGAAGGGACTTCCTGCAGAGAACCAGTAAAGAACGCACTGCAGAGTAAGCGAAGAATAATCATGGTGAAGTTAGCGTCCAAACGCGGATAGCATTGCTGATTCAGGTGTACATAACGTGGACAGGATATTGATATAGTGAAAAACGCTCTGGAAAATCTCAAAAATTAAATTTAAGAGAAAATATAATATCATTATGGTGAGGAATCAAAGTCGTAGGTAGCTATAAACAGAAAAAATGCAGAGGAATGCAGTTTGCGAAGTATTGGACGAGATGGAAGATTTTGGAATTTTGTACTTTTCTACAGTGGTATATGGCTGTGGGATTTTTAGATCTAGAACTATCGCCGAAAAATGTAGTATTTCGAAAAAAAACAAACAACAACTGCCTCAGCAAACAGGAGGAAGTGCGTCTTTTCAGTAAGTATCTACAGATGCATTTCTTCCGTTCAGAGGTATTATTCCACCATCTTATAGGGGCCGCGAATAAGGCAACCGCAAGTTAAAAACACTTCTCGTGTATATTGATCAGATTATTACGCTTTTAGATGTCAGCGTGACTTTTTTCATCCAAGTCCAAAAGATTTTAGAGGTGACAAAGAGTTTATGAAAATAAGGCCGCAAATTATCTTCACGATTCGTGTTCAACACTCGTACGCACGTAGGGAGTGTAGCATCCTCCCTCCTAGAGGGATATCGATGTATCATAGATTCGGAATCACGCGAAAAATTCAACAACAGAAATAATGATACTTACACGAGAATGCCTTAATAAATTGCTGTATGGAAAGCATGATAACCAGCGAAGGACGAAGCAAGAAGGAAATAGTCTGTAGAATAAAACAGTCGAAGAGTACATCTATCAAAATAATAGTATGTTGACAGATTGAATTAACATATATATTGCAAGCTTAGAATAAGGGACACTATATCTGGAGCATGAGCCATAATGGAGGTGAGGCATGGGAGAAACAGCTGCAGAAACATTAATATATAAAAAGCACTCGAAATGTGTTGTAAGAGAATGATTGAGAAAAATAATTAAACCGAGTAGCAAACGAATCAATTCTAAGTAGAGTGGAAGAAAAGAGAGGTCTGACGAAAACTTTATAAAGAAGACTTAATAGAGAATCTAATCTGCCATATTTTGACACATGATCGCCTGAAGAAGACATTCTTCGAGGGAAAAGCAATTAGCAAGAGAAGACACAACACGAGAAGCATGGAGAAATTTGTGTAGGATGCAAAAAAGAAGTATCATGTGAGCATGAGGTGTCAATAAAAGCATCGAGTGGAGAGCTACGTCCAAAAATAAGGATAGATAAAATAGTGATTATTATGTTGGTTTTCACGAAAACAATTCGATAATATCGCATGAATTTAGTGCCATGCCATGGTGATAAGTCGGTGAGTGCAAACTGGAGCCAACGAGTAAGGTCTGAAAAGAATTTGCTGCCTCATTACTCATTCTCCTCCATGGATTCATTTTCAAGGATCTCGGGAGAACGTGATTCTGTTCAAAACTTATTACCTAATATATAACGAGATGGACGAATTTCTAAACTGAAAAAAATTGAAACCCCACAAAAAATTCAAAAAGTCATGTTCCGAGTTATTGCAATATGAAATACCACAAATTTATTGGCGGAAGAGTTTCTTTCTACGATATTGGTATTAGAAATGCATTGAGTACACCCACGAGTTACGCTAAAATCAATCACGATAGCAAGATTTGAGAGAAAGATTATCGTCGAGACAAATTTAAAATGTCTTTCTTCCCCGCGAAGAATTACAAGTCATGACAGGCAATACTGGTTAGGTAACCTGAATGAAAGACGCGTAGTTTGAAGCGCACTATCATAGTTGTACTAACCCAAACTAACTACATCCCTGCGAGTGTAAATAGAAATAAACTTGTTGCAGGACAGCAAATATACTAACTGATTAATAAGAAATATATTAAATCGTAGATTCCAATGAATTGGTTGCACGTAGCTGGAGCATGCATGACAAACATGTTTTTCATTACTAATTTTTTACAATAATCCTTGATGCATGTAGGTAGACGTTGTTGATGTAGTGCATGATTCGTTATGATTCACCCCCTGCCAAACACCCTAGAAGTGGATTGCAAGGTAATCTGTGGATGTAAATATTATTTCTGATTTGCATTTACATTCAATCCTTTCTCAAAAGCCACTCCACAATGTTTTCCATCATATTTATCTGACAACCTTGGCTCAACGTTCTGAAGTTACATTGATTACTTCTTTGGATTTATGTTAATAGTTGTGGAATGTTTTCCTTTTAAATTACTCGGATAGGCAGCGACAGCGCTCATTCAAAAATTCGGTTAAAGTCGCATTCGTATGGAGAACCGACGGTCGGACCCTCATTACTACTCGAAGCAGCTAATCCGAGACCCTTCCTCGAGATCGAAGCTCGTAAACGACCCAACCCTCATTGCGGGAGGCCCAACCCAAAAGCTGACCATTTGCACTTAAATATGCAATTTAAAAGTTTATAACTTTTACCCGAAAGTATCATCTTTATCGCATAGACGGCTAAGAGACGAGTAAGTAGGTTTTTTGAAGAGGGACATGGTGTGAAATATAGGGCTCGTGGAAAGAACCTACAATTTAGACCTACCTTTACCGGTAGAAAACATCAAATAAAACAAAAAATAACAATGATGCACGTGAACCCTAAATGCTGCCGATCGGCGCGCTCGGCAGTTAATAGCAAATGTGATGCCGCACGTGGGTGGCTTTCAGTGAAACGAGTGTCGTAAGCATTACATTCAGTGATCCCTTTGTTGATTTTCTGTCTCTTTGTCGCTCATATAATTTTTTATACGACAGCAGCCAAAAGTTTTTTACGACGCGGCAAATCCCTCATTGTCTACCGCTCCGAACCTTATCTACTGTGGCGTAATGATGATACATATCTCTCTAGAGTGGTGATGATACAGGAAGAGACAAAAAAATAATCGCCTGAGTGGCGAAATGATAGCGCGAGCTATAATTTTCTCGTGACTGAAGACCCTTAACTGCGCACGATCCTTGGGTTCGTTCGTGGAATATAACCGCGTGTTTCAGGCTTCAAATTAGATTCAAAGGTCACGGTTTGGACTCGTAGTAGTAGTCATCCGAGGCGACCTACAGCTAAAGTCATTGTGATAGGTGGGTAATTTGGCCGGGAAAAGATTTTTCAATGGATGGGGAGAAAAGGAAATTAGTATACTGGGTTACGCCGATGATAATGCAGTCACGGCAGACATACAAAAAGAAAAGAAGAATAGTAAACCAAGAACAGACACTAACCAGATGTAATCTGAAGGCCAGTACAAAGATAACAAGGGTAATGTTATGAGGTAGAAGAGAATAGGTCAACCATAGGTAATAAATACGTTAGAAGCTAACGCTTTTATTACCGAAAAGGTAGAGATTCGATAAATAAGAAAATAATAAACAGCATAGTATTAAATGAATAACAATATAACTAAGGAATAGAGAGAAGTGGTCAAGACCAACATCAAGCTAAGAAAACAAAAGCTGGAGGTTATTAAAGAGTATTGTTATTTGGGAAACCGAGTAAGCAGCGATGGACGAAGCACGAGGGAAATTGTCATCAGAGTAGCCCAAACGAAGACGGCTTTCTACCGAAAGAAAAACCTACTTACGGCTAGAAATGAAAGCATTGAAGTAAGGAAAGAATTCATCAAAACAGACCTGGAGCATGCTTCTTTATGTCAGTGGGGCATGAGCGATAACAGAAGCAGAGAAGTCAAGGCTGGAAGAAATGAAAAGTGGTGCTACAGAAGAATGATGAAGATCAAATGAATCGACCGAGTTGCTAACGAAGAAGTTCTTAGAGGAGAGGCAAAAAATTAAAGTCTTCTGGGCCACTTAATCGGCCATATCTTGAGACATGTTGGCCTGATATAGACAAATATCAAGGAACAAGTGAATAGGAAGAATGGCAAAGGAAAGGCTCGCATGAGATATATAGAGCAAGTAGCGAAGGCTGTAAAAGAGAATAATTATGCTATATGAAGATAGAAGAATCAAGTGGAGAGCTGCGTCAAGGCGAAAGGCGCCGAAGGGCTCACGGTTTAACGTCTCATCCGACGGACGCAGTACTGTACCCGAAGAGCTCTACACACTGTACTTAAGCTAGGATAAGTCTACTGATGAAAAATTTGTCACTTCAAGGATTCGATTATGGGATCTTGGGTCCGGAGGCCAGTACTGAACAATCCGATCACCGTTTAAAGAATAGCGTCGAGCAATGGGTGTGATTTACACTCGACCTCGACTAGAAATTTAAAAATCAGGATTAACTTTACCGCGGTGGGATAGAATGATCTAGCATTCTCATATTTTGCAATGCATATAGCTATTGGGAAAGAATACCAGTAAAAATGATACGACGGAAAATTCTCAAGCGCGAAGAGCGAAGTGAAGGAAAAAAATTACAATAATTGCGCAATATCTCGCAACTGTTCCTCAGAGTAGACTTGGCTTCCAAGATAAGACTACATATCAGAAGTCGTATATTTTACACTTAATAAGGAGTTGCAAATGAGATGTCTTGAGCTGGTTTCACGAGATTCGGCAGGGATTACAAAAATTAAGACCTTAAAATCAATAGAAGTTCATCCATTTAGTTACGGGGAAGGATGCTCACTTCCCTTAGTCACACTCAATGTCAAGGCAACAAAGGTTTTTTCAGAAAAACTCCGATATATATATATATATATATATATATATATATATATATATATATATATACAAATATAAATTCAGACAGAAGGTGAAAGAAAGAGACAGTGAACATACAATAAACAGTGAACACAACGGTGGTGTGGAGATGAAATGATGGTCGAAAACACATGGAAAAAATTTCGCCTGGTCAAGGCGAAATTTTTTCCATGTGTTTTCGACCATCATTTCATCTCCACACCACCGTTGTGTTCACTGTTTATTGTATGTTCACTGTCTCTTTCTTTCACCTTCTGTCTGAATTTATATTTGTGTATTTGCGCCTATGGCGTTGCGTATGAATGGTGTTTTGTGTATATATATATATATATATATATATATATATATATATATATATATATATATATATATATATATCACGGAAGTAGCACTCAGAAGAGCCGATGAAACACACACGATGATAGCACACGAAAAACATAGAAACACAAAAATATAAAAAACGGGACACTCACATTTAAAATAGTTGGAAGCTTTCGAGAGGTCAGGACTCGTGAGAATGCTTTTATTTGGGCTCTCCGTGCATTCGAAAAGCCCGGATTGAATGTACAACATTAATCACCCCCAATATCTTCCTCCCCTCCAATTGCCTTCACACCCTCTCCCTCCCCTTCCCCCCCCCTCCAACTGCCTTCACACCCCGCCGCAAACTTCAGTTCCTCTCCGGCTGACGAAGACTGCAGAGGCAGTCGAAAGCTTCCAACTATTTTAAATGTGAGTGTCCCGTTTTTTATATTTTTGTGTTTCTATGTTTTTCGTGTGCTATCATCGTGTGTATATATATATATATATATATATATATATATATATTTCAACAGCTCTTGTGAGAAAACTGTTGACTCATGCTTCCGTTTTATTGGTGTATTTATTGTATACAATCCCACGTCTGAATGATAAAACTATTCTATTAACTTTTTGCTTCTGTGGCGTAACCTTAGCTCATATATAATAGCTCAAACCTTATCACAAACTCGGACACCGGCTAGCGGTTCAAGATAGCAACCGAAACAGAACAGTCCAGAATTGGCATTTTTCGCAACAGAAGTGTTTATTCTCATATCGTCAAACACTATTTAAAGATGTTAATACATTCACATTAATAAGCAACATTCATCCCACTTTATAGTATTAAATGAGCATTGTTGATAAGTTTACATATTTACAATGTAGGTAATATCTATATTACACATTTCCTATAACTATTCTTTTAAGACCAACACGTGCGTGAACTGATGATGGGCAGTGATATACACCCAAACACGAATTTTATGGAAAAATCGGAATGTTAAGTATTGGGCCTCGGGCCTCAAGCCCTGAACACGCATGACAAATTGTTTCGAGTTTCCAAGCATAGGTGATGGCCAGTATCTTGATTTTAAATTCGTTGTTTTACAATGATTAGAGTTGGAGCTGTATAGATATTTTTTTACTAATAATTATTAGTAAGAAATAATTACTCTCTAACCGAAATTATAATTGATATGAATTGGATAATCCGAGATTTTTTCGGTTTTCCCTCGTTACTTGTAACAACTAAGGCTGATAGGCAATAACCATATAAGTATTTGGATTCAGCGTAAAATGTCCTATTCAGCCCTATGCTGGTCCTATTACGATCAGACATTTTCTCTCGTGTGACAGAAAAAAGTTTCATTTTGTGAAACAGTGTAATTTATCATATATATAAAAGCTGTTTTCAACCTGGGGTACGAGTAGTAAGTTTCAAAATGGCTGAAGTAACTGTAAGAACTTTCATTCACTTGAAAATTCATATCTAGTTATGGGCGAACAGCCAGCACTGTACTTTCAACGAGTAAAAAACATATTTCTTGCGACTGCACTATGGATTTAACTGTAAAAGAACAGCAGGTGCATAAGTTAAAACCACGACTTCATGGATAAAGGGTCTGATTATGAAAATTGATTGCCGATAAGTATGAAAATGAAAAAAAGATTGGAAACAACTGTTATTTAGATAATATGCATGCAGGGTACGATAACTTTAAGAAAACTACGTAATGGGATTACCGAGAAGAAGTTTAACGTAAGTATGAAGAGAGGAGAACACAAATGAGATACAACTCTGATGGTGAAAATCTCTTTGGAACACCAAAAGTCTACCTCAACCAGTGGAAAGCCGAATGAACATACAAGGATTAGAGTGTATCATTCCTTGGGTTGACACTTGACTGCTTTCCCCTCCCTCTCCATTGTCTCTAATTGTAAGTGCCATCCACAAAAACGCAGCCCAAAGGTCACGTTTCCCTAAGGTGGTCAGCTAATTCGTCTAACCGCATCTACCTACCGCACTAACCGCATCTTCATCTACTGGCAATGGCTCTTGGTGTACATTCAGTAAGTCAAAGAAAAAATGCCACAGAAGATTGCTCTTAAAGGTCGTTTCACAGGAAGCAAATGAAATGCGCAATTTAAAGTAGCGTCAAATCGCAGGAACTGCATGGATGAATGAGTGGAAATAGAACAGGGACTGAGGAAAGATCTAAGGCTTTCCCGGCCTATGCAGTTAGCAAAGGCTACTTGAATTCTCCACCGTATCACCTGTTTACCCGGTGGAGATTCCGAGTCTGGAACGTAGGTTTTCGCAGCGAAATTCATTGTCGTCAGAGGCTTTCGGGGGCCGCTGCTTGTGGCGCGTTGTCAGAGTGCAAGCGTTCGCGGCCATTACAGGACGCAATCAAGCAATGATGGTCAATGCCTGATGATGCGTCCTGTAATGGCCGCGGAAGCTTGCACTTTGACAACGCGCCATACGCAGCTGCCCCCGAAAGCCTTCGACGACAAGAGATCCCGAGTCCCCTTCACTAAGAAAAGTGTCTATTTTACGCACTTACATGTATTTGAGAAGTTTAAGACGATATATATCTCGAACAACCCTACTCCCACGACCTTTGATTTGACTCGTTACCGGCCTGGCTACCGCCGCCGGCAAGGAAGAGTATTTGATTATCTACTTGCAAAGGAAGATCTCTAAGTTATGCTGCTTGAGAATGAGTGGTTGATTTCCGCAAAATGAACCACTCATTCTTCCCGTGCTTGAAGTTTACACGCGGCAATATTCTAATCGAACTGCATCGATGGACTCGCAGCAAACAACTTTTTTTAAGCATGACACACTTTCCTAGCCTTCTAATGACCTCTGAGGACCAAAACACAACGTCACCGCGCCAACACGCTACGCTAGTCGAGATGAGCTTTAAGCCACTTTGCTGAGAGCGGCACCAATTTGCATATGGTATGTCATTGGTCAAAGAGCGTCTAACTATCGCGTTCGGCGGTCTTGCCCCCTAAAAATAAAATCTACTATTTTTTCGATTGGCGGCATCAAGACTTAAAGCCAACCGAATAGTTCGAGAAAACAAAAATAAGCTATCTAAAATTGTAATACAAAGATGGTACATAATCGCATAATCTAAATGTACATAGGAAAGAAAATACACATGCCATTTAGTAAATTCTGAACCATGTGATAAAAACTGTGCAACCAATTTTGCCGACAAATGGCTACAGGGGCAGTGTCTGTGAATGTACCAGATGATGCTATAGTTGGTGAATCCGAATGAATACTTTTCATTCATCATCATTAGTCAGCAATTGGTTTGACACCGCTCTCCACGGAATTCTTCCATCAGCTATCTCTTCACATGTACGTATTTATTCTCTTTCATAGCCTTCATCACTTTTTCCATGCATCTCACATGACGCCTTCCTTCGCCGTTTTTCCCGTCTATTTGTCCTTCAACGATTGCGCTGTTCATTGCGATGTTGCAGAGATGATTTGGCTTGCTTTTCATTAAAACACATAAAAAATTTTTATTATCAGGCACGGTACCTAAGTGGGAAGACTGCATCTGGTGATGCAATACTCATCGAAATTGCGAACTCACTTTTCACTAAAGACCTTACAAAAAGAACTGTTTGCTTTCCTTCCTTACTACGGAGATTTCCCCCAACTCACGTCTAAAAACGTTCAATTCTAAGGATTATGAATTGGCGATGGTTTTGAAAGTAGCAATGAGCACTATAGAGCTAACATAACTGTGGAACATTAGGTGATACATATTAGTTATTTTAAAAATTATTTCCGACATTGAGGCCAGGGGTGATTAACATTTATAAGGATGTTACATATTGTGACGGATTGGCCGTCTTATCTTTGTTTTTCCCTGGACGCGCCTCCCGCGCCGGTCATTTGCGTCCCAAGCCAGGTCCCCGTTACGTAAGCGAGATGAACGCCTGCCTTTTTCTGCGTGGATATCTGGTAAAATGTTCCTTTGTCTTGTGCATTGGATTCCTTAAGAGTAAGAATCACGCCACTTGTGTCTACCCAGGTCATTGGGCAGTGTAAGACGTGAATCTATTGGTGATTTTTGAATTGAAGTCACGTGTGATGGGGATGAGCGTTACAAGGAGGACGCCGACGGTTGAGTCGGGTGAGATATCAGTTGGCAGTTGGTGATTGGGAGTCGAGCAGAGAAGCTCAAGGTGTGCTGGTGAAGCCAGGCGAGAGTGTGGACGGAGAGAGAGGCGATAATCGGAGACGGAGGTCACCACGACTTCCGCGAGGAATTGACAAAGTCGTTCCCTAGCGGTTTTTCCTGCGTTCTGCCCCAGAAGAGGAACCAGACGCAGCGGACCTCGATCCCGGCACCCCAAAGAGGAGGTGCGGTTTCGGGTAGATAAGGGTGACAGACCGCAAAAGGTAGCGGGTCGCCGCATCCCCGGAACCAAAGGTTGGACGAGTTCCTTTCAGTCGGAAGGTGCATTATTCCAACAGGAGTTGTTGAATTCCGTTCTCCACGCCACCATACCGAAAACTCAACGGTGCAGTCTCTCCGCGCTGGATTTCGCCGTCAAGCTCCACACCAGCTCACACATAAGTATCGCCACACCCGTATTTCCCCCAATCCTAAGTGGTTTCAACCCTCTTATTCACGCTTCCCCACTGTGAAACCCGTGTGCGCCAGAATAAGTGGTGTACGAGATATCCAAACAGAGTTAAAGTCCCTTCAGGTCAAGAGAAGAGTCAAACTGATCCCAAGAGTGGACAATCATAGTCCTACGGGACCATATTTCTGTATCACTTACTCCCGTCCTCATCATTAGTATTCATAAAAGGACGAGGAGCGTGTAATTCTTTCCATTTAGTAGTTTATTTTATTCTATTTTTTCATGCTTGGTCATTTATTTGGACAAAGTGTTACAGGGTGATTATTTCATTGTGGTTAATTTTGTTCCATTTATGTCTCGCCATTCATTCACCTCTTCATCCCTCATTAGTCATTAAGACCTGTGTTATTTAGCTGTAGAGTGCCTTTGTGTTCATTTTCATGCTCATTTCAGTGAATAAATGTTGCTTGTGTTAATTGTAAAAAAAAAGGCAGAGGTTCATTCTTACGCTTCGCGTAATTTCTCCCGCGCTCACGTCATACGACCCTCACTGTTTTACCGTCCGCCCTGGCTTAAAGTCCCCCCGACCCTCGAACAATTTGGATCGTCCTTGCTTTGCTGGCTGAGCTGGTCCGATGCCGCGGTTTTGAGGTGGCGCCCTTCTCAAACACGCGACAAAGGTCGCGATATCCCTTTTTCTCAAAACCATTTCCCACCCAGGAAAGTCCGAAGGAGACGAGGTGTCGAGGCAAAGGTAAGGGTTCCAGTACTCGAAGGCGTAAGGACTGCGGCGAGTCAACGGGCAAAGGAGAATCAAGCCCGTTCCGTCACAATATATAGTTAATAAGCAACATTTTATAAGGTCATTTTAGTAGTGAAAGAATTGTCTTGGGCCGCACTTTGCAAACAATACCTTGGATTTTTTGCATAAACTATTTTATCATAATATTATTTAATATATTCTCTTGAATAAGAAAGGAAAAAATAGATCATGGCAAATAAAGAGAGGGCCTCATAAAACAATCATGCATATTTTTTACATTAAATGCATATAAATAATTTGTGTTAATTTTTCTCTCAGATTTATGACCGTTCTGGGCCACTAGTTGTAACAGCAACATTTATTGTCGGGATCAATGAAGCTTATAGCATATAATGATGGAATGACAGGTCCTCATCTCTTCATCTACATCTACATCATGTCCTGCGAGCCCCCGCGAAGGTGAGTGGCAGGGGGTAAAGGTCACTGAACGTACACTACTTACATTCAACTAAGAGCTACAATGCTATTACTACATGGAAACATGTTACATATAAGAGTCACGTGAAACTAGATGGTTAGTATCTACACAGTAATGAAGTGATTACTGGTTAGGGAGGAATTTTTCTTAATATATTTCTCTATTGTCTAGCATTCATGGGTTACTAATGTTAAACATGCATCAGGCACTACATAATACTCTAACAATATTAAATTGCCTCTTATGTTATCTTATGGTATGAGGGAGAAATGATATTTTAAATATATCCGTACGACATGCTATCCCTCTAATCTTATTTATCTGATCAAATCTAGCATAATACGGAGGGGTTCTTAATATACATCTATCATCTTCAGTGAACCTAATCGTTTTAAATTTCTGGAGGAAATTTAATCGGTAATTTAGGCTACGATTTGATGGGAATTCCCAACCTAATTCTTCCATTAGTTTTGATACACTGCTAAACCTATCGTAACACCTTATAACGAACCTAGTTACTCTACGCTGCACACTGTCTAGTTCTCCGATAAGATCTAATTCACTCGGATCCCATATATTGGCTGATTCTTTTGTGGGGCCTAACTAAAGAAAAGTAACATCGCTCTTTTGTCTCCTCGTCACAATTCTCTAGTAACCTTTTAATAAGTCCTAGTTTTCTGTTGGCTTGGCCGCATATTTCCCGGATGCGCCTTCCCCACGATAAATCTTTAGCAATAGTAACACTTAAGTACCTTATGGATTCAACTCTTTCAATTGTCGTTTAACTAATAGTATAAGATCGCTCTACCGAATTACTCCTCTTCCAAAAATTATGGCTACACGCTTTTTTAGGCTTACTTCTGTCTGCCATTTGTTGCACCAGTCTTCAAATTGCATCCATATCCTTCGCTACACTTCCAACAGGGAGCACATCCCAAGAGCCAAAAGCACTAAAAGTGAATGACAATCATTCGAGAAGCAACTAGCGATGGTGATGGCCTACATACGTGAGCTAAATGAAAGTCACGCCAAAGGGTACATAGGTAATGGAGCAGGGAAGAGGGAGGTTCCAGTTGTTCCCTCCAGGTGAAGCGTGCCGCCGAGAAAACACCACCGGAGTCACGAATACTCAAATTTCTCGAATCAACCGCCAAACTGTCCTGTCCAAATGCAAGGCTTTCTCGCATTGGATGAGCATGGTTTAGTCTACGAGGACGGGACAGTGCTGTGAAGGGCAGGCTTTGGAGGACAGCTGGGTGTTAGGTTGAATGGAGGGCGAGGGTGACCGCAGTTATTGGTTTCCTATTGCCTTCTGGTTGCAGTCGTTCTGGCTCGGCTGGAGTCGAGAGTGATGGGACACGTAGGGAGTGCGAGGTATGGATTACGGGGAGGATGAATGCAGAGGAAACAGAATGAACGAAAGGCCTGAATGAAGTTTACAGGAAAGGATATCTGGACTTAGTTGATAAAATAAGGCCATCTACACGTTATGAAACTCTGATTTTCCACTTTTTTCTTGACTTTCTTTACATGGCTCACTTTCTTAACTTATGCAATTCGCCTGTAAGAGATGACTGGGAAATTCCAACAGACATGCTATGGGAGTTATAAGTAGTCACGGAGGATATTAAGACGTTTCATTTGGAAATGATGCAAGGCTCATATAGCAGAGATAAGTATCACAGATAAAAAGTGAGAAGTTATTGGGTGGTGAGTAAGATTGGCAGTCAGACAAAATTGCCTGCTATTGCCAGAGAAAACATATTAGTGTTTTTACCGAAGAAATGGAGAGAGGAGCGTTGGGAGAGCTCGATACAGGGGATGAAGCTAGGGAGAGAGTGGCTGAAGTAAGTTAAATTTGCAATGACCGAGCTTTTTAAGCTACTCAAGGGGCTACAATTCGATTCTCAAATACAGAGGTCTTTTTCAGAAATCCGGCGTCGGGATTAACCTGCTCTCAAGGAAAGGCGTCAAGGAGTCTACGATTTAAAGTCCCATCCGAAGGATGGAGTACTGAACTCTAAGTGCTCTCCACACGGCACTCAAGCAGGGACCAGTATACAAACAAAAACTCTCAGCCAAAACCAGGATATGAACCCGTGCTTTGAGGGGTCATTTTCACCTCGCGGGACTTCAGGTCAGACGATTGAAAGGTTACATGGAATGAACATCACGCACAAAAAGTAATTGGTCTCTCCAGAAAAATAAGTCAAAAATAAACGAAAGTAAGGGAGCAGAAACTGGCTAAATTAATGCAATCACTTTAGCACCACGGTAGAGGGAAACAGGCAAAATACGGAACGTGTGCATAGGATATTTAGAGTAGAACGGAGAAAGTAATAAAAGACACAGGGATATTAGAGGCCACGAAAGCTAGAATACTAGGAAAGAGAAGATGAAGTAGAAAAAGATAATCCTTATGGATGGAGGATGTAATTTGGGCGTATGTTGGATTAAAGAGTTTTGAAACGTTCAAAATTGTAAACTTGGGACGAAACGGCCCATTTAAATCTACCATGACTGGTAGAATACCACATAACTAGTGTATTTACCTACCTATATCAATGACAATCATTAAGGAAGGCGGCCAACACAAATTTCATATTAGCCAATAGCAATGCAAGGCTAATTAATGCAAGAAAGGATATGTCATCATACAAACAAGGCTTGGTACCGCGATCAGCCTGTCTTTGGGTGTCGTGTTGGTGTAATGCTTAAGAGTACTGGCCTCTGAACCTGAGGGCTCGGGTTCAAATTCCGGCAGTGGTAGACATTTTTAATTGGCCAATCGGCCCCTTCTAGAGTGCGTTGTGGAGAACAATCGTGTTCAGTACTCCGCCCGTCGAATGGGACATTTAACTGTGGTCCCCTTGGCACCCTTCGTTAATGCCGACGCTGATTTCACCCCACCCTTCCTCTTCACCCTCCCTCCTTACCCTTCCATTCCCATCCTTTTGCCTTTCCTCCCCACCTGAAAGGGCTTTAAGCAGGGAGACAGACTTGAATTCACAAATACGGGTAGTATTCCTTAGAGGAATGACTTCAAAGAGCTATTATCCACCTGGATGTATATACGACTCTATCATTTATACTATATCCACACAAAATTTCAACCAGTTACAAATTCAAGGGAATCTCGAAGACATTAGTATATCTCATATGTTTCCACCTCATAACTGATAGCCGGAGTCGGGAAAGTTCCACGACCTGAAGACGGGGAAAACATCCATTCAAGACCCTTCCCCAACCCCACTTCCTAAGCATCCTTTCTTAACCCTTCACCCCATTTCTAACCCTATCTCTCTCTCCTTCCAACGGATCTCATACCCAAAGAGAGTTCTACACGAATTTTTCCGTTTCCAACAGGTATTTCTTCTTGAGAGTCATCCGATCGCGACTGAGACCTCAGGAGTGTGTACATCTAGCCCGAGAGCACGCATTCACGTAGACCGAGAATATGCGGGATCGAATTCATCTCCGTGACTTCCGATTATACGGAAAAATGGAAAAAAAATACTTTATAAAAACAAACTCTTCCCCGAACTTTTGGATAAGAAGTGTCATATTGTATTAGAATTATTTATCGTGGATATGGTACCATCAGTTAGTTCTTTCCAAATGTTTATGGTAATGACAGTCTGTTCACCTCAATCTATGTCCTATCCTAGATCTCTCAGCTTGGTCCATCATTACCAGACCACAGCAATCAAGCTCTTTCCAGTGGTGCATTGTCCATTCGCTGATATCAACGTTCTTTTGACATCGACCGGGGGTACGATATGAAAGAGCTTTCGGCAATAACCACATTAGATATATCTCTAGCCAAGATTGATATTCCTCCAGCTGGCGTCACGCCAAGGCATTAAACCAAGTAAACTTGTTTGGGGAATGTCGTCGAGCGATCAGCAAACACAAATACATAGATCCGCTCACGACGACGATTAGGTACGCTAGGACAACGTTTTGTATTCTTCTTCTTCTTCTTCTTTGTATCCGCTAACAAACGTTTGCATTATATTTTGAACGTCTCCGGACATATATTCAATATTTCCTAACGAGCATAAATAAATAAAACACAAAAAAAATAGGGACTCCTAACAAGTTTTGATTGGACTGTTTCAGCGGTGACTATTCGCGTGACTCGACCAGTGAATGGAAAGAGGAATGATTGAGTCAAGGGAAGAGATAAGGGCCCGAATGTTGGAATGTCCTAAGGGCCTGAATGTGAGCCACCTCTTGAATTCTGACTTAAATGCTCGAGGCAGATTCCGGGAGAGTTTCAAGGATTGTGAGAGAAAAACAGCTGTCAAGAGTGAGGTTGCGATTTGCGAAATGTGAAAGGATAAGAAAATTAGGTGCTGATCCGGTGGTCAATTCGTGATTATTTATTTTTTGGTGAAAGGGCAGATATGCATTGGCCGGAATAAAATGAAGGGCAGAGGATGAAAATCAATGGGGCTACATTAAATGAAAGATGGTTGCCTGGAATCACTTGGGGGTATCTTAGACGCAAATGGATTCAATACTAGGGGTTGAGGTGAAAAATTACTCTGGCCCAGGAATCATTGGTGACACATAGGGAATGAGGTGGCAACAAGCAGACACAGTAGTAGTAGTAGACAAGTAGTATAGACAAGCAGAAAAGATTATGTATGTGTACCTATAACTTTAATGTGGAGTGTGGCTCGTAAACCTGGTCTTTGCTGAAATATGAAGGGGGAAAATTGTAGATGTAGGTGTTGAAAAGAATCCAAAATATTAGCTGGGTGCAGAGGAATAAGAAAAAGCCAAATAAGGTAGGGGAGGAAAGGAAGTTAGAGAACGAAATTAAAAGATAAAAGTGGATGGAGGATATTTTGAAAGATGTCATGCACATAAAGTATTGGGTAAAGAGGAGGGAGAAAGAAAATCGTTGGATGAACTCAGGAAAAGGCAGGGTAGGTAGGCAAAACAAGTGAATAGAAGTCGTTAGGGACAATAGGATTATGAAATTTATTTTAGAGGATAGAATACAGAATAAATGAAAGAAAGTTTCAGTTGGTCTGAAAAGGGTATGAAGAAAGAAAAAGAGAAGGGAAGAAGCCATTCACAAAATGCAAAGCAGTGTGATTTCTCAAAATATAATATAACTAGTATAAAAATGAATTGAAATGGTACAAAGAAATTTGTGCAGTCAATTTTACCACAACTAAGGAGGAACTTGAGAAAATGGTCCAGAGTATTCAAGGGAGTATATGTGTATGGTAGTGTGCTAATTTAGTTTAATCATGTGCTTTTGTTTATTTTCATACTTTATTTTCATCACTATAAATATGAGTAAGGAAAATCTAACGTGTATCTGTTGGTCTTCCATTATACATTGATTTATTTTCTCACCCTGGAAGTTCTTAACTTCAAGCTCATTGAACTATAAGTATTGACAGCATTATTCTTGAAATAATGGAAATTTTCTGGAAAAAAAATGTTTTATTCACCATCAATAATGATCAGAATTGGGGAAAACAGGAGATTTTATAAAACATTAAATGGATCAACTGAGTGGCTAATGAAGAAGTCCTAAGAATAGTTGGAGAAAAAAGAATTAAAGAGAATTATTCAAAAAACCATAAAAAGATGGAAAAACTGAATGAACCATATCTTAAGATGTGATGGCCTGATGAAGACAATTGTCCAGGGACAAATGAATGGGAAGAATGGCAAAGGGAAGCCTCATGAAATATAGAGCAAATAGTGAAGGCTGCGAAAGAGAAATTTAATATGAATAAGTAGAGATTAGCTGGCAGGACAATAGGATGGAGATCTGCATCAAACCAACACAAGGATTATTGACTGATGAAGTGATTTTTCATCTATTGCCATACATATTATGGTAGGAGATGAAAGCAAGTTGGTCATAGAAGTCCAAATATGACAATAAATATGGATGGAGGATTAGAAGAGATATTAGATTATTGGAGAACATGACGCGAGAGAATATAGGTATGAGCATATGGGGGTGGAAAAGGATGGTAGTTCTGAATCATATGAAGGCAAGCAGAAAGTTGGAATGCTTGAAGAGAGCAATTAAATACAAAAACAGTTTTTGCAAGAAATGACTTACATGGTTAGAAAAGAGTTACCTGGGATATTTCAGAAACCTACCAATATTGGTAGCATACTAATGCTGATATCAGCATCAATAAAATATTGTTTCTTTATTGGTCCCCCAAACTACCTTCATTAATTCAAACGCTTCATTAATTTCAATGAGAAGGAAAATTTTATACTCTTTATAAGAAAGTAAAAGAACAATCAGAACAAGGGAAAAAATGATGCAAGTAGTAAGAGACAGGATAGAAAAGTTGCTATAAGGACCAGTAAAACTATGCCAGTATATATTCAGGCTTGGTTGAAAGAGTATGAGGAGGATGATTTCAATAAGATCAGGTAAAGATGTTGGCCAATTAACCTATATAAGTAGAGTGTATATGACATTCATAAGGCAGCATGACCCCAGAATTTATAGCTTGGTAAAAAAGCTCTACACAAAATGAAGAGGAGCAAGATTTTCAGCAGGCATTCCTAGCAGCAATGCTGAAGAGGGAAAAATGGAAAGAGGTCCATCCTTAAAAAACTCAAACAAAATGCTTGAGAGGATTATGCAAACAGAATTGCCAAAGTAATTCCTGTAAAATGAACGTTCAAGACTCATCATCATCATTAGGTAACAATCTAACGATTGGTTTGACACAGCTCTCCACATGATTCTCCCATCTGTTAACCTCTTCATATGTGCTAAAACTGATTACTTTGATCTTAATTTCTCTTATTTCTCCTATTTTTTCCTATGCATGATTGTCCACATCTGTGTCAAGATATAATGAAACAATTTTTCAAAATTTTCTCGACCTCTTTTCAACAACAAAATGATTTCCCCACTGTAATCTAAATTTGATCCTCACCATCTGACCATGCAGATGAAGTTCAATTTGCAACACAACTGACCCTAGGATTAAGGGACAAAGATCACTTAGAGGGCACTGGATGGATGAAAAACCTTAAGAAAGATGAGAGGAATACATATTATGTACATGTAGATGCATATTACACGACAAGCATAAGAGGGTACATAACACAGGGATTTCTTATCAATCATCATGATCATCATCAGTCAACAATCCTAAGAATGGTTTAACGCAGTGCTCCTATCGATTCTTCTATTGGCCAACCTCTTTATAGCGACATAATTTTTCTCTTTTACATCCTTTCAACTTGCTCCATATATCTCATACGAGGCCTGCCTTTCCCATTCTTTGTGTTCACTTTTCTCTAGACAATTGTCTTCATTAGGCCACTGTGTCTTGAGATATGGCTGATTAAGTTGCCCCTCTTCTTTTTAGGGTTTCAGTAGACATCTCTTTTCACCCACTCTTCTTAAGACTTCTTTGTTTGTCACTCGGTCAATCCATTTTATCTTCATCATTCTTCGGTAGCTCCAAATTTCAAATGCTTCCAGCCTAGACTTCCCTGCTGCTGTTATCGTCGATGCATCGCTGTCATATAATAAAATGCTTCAGATGCATGCTCTAATGAAATGTTTCCTCACTCCATGCTTGTATTTTCAGCTGTTAGCAGAACTTCTTTTGGTAAAATGGCTTTTCAGCTGGGCAATTCTACTGGCAATTTCTCTTTTACTTTGTTCATTGCTGGTTACTCAGCATCCAAGGTAACAGAAATCTTCCACCTCCTGAATTTTTTTCTTTCCTAGTTTAACATTTGTCCTGGCTTATTTTCTCCTATTGCATACCAATACTTAGTTTTCTTTTTATTGATCTTCAGGTGATATCTGGTAATATCCTTTCCATATTTCCTAGTGTCTTCTTTAAATCTCCTTCCATTTCTGCCATGACTGCTACGTTGACAGCAAATCCGAGCATGCTGATTTTCTCCCTGTGGATATTCACTCCCTGGGACATATCTTTGACTTCTTGGATGGCTTTCTCGATATAGACAATGAATAATACAGGAGACAGTGCACAGCCTTGCATCACTCCTTTCTTTATGCTTGATTCTCCACTGTTGGGTCCTGATTTGATTACAGCCACCTGGTATTTATACAAGCTGAGGATAATTCTACGGTCATTGTATAATACTCCAATTTCTTTCAAAATCTTAAGCATCAAGTTCCAACCCACGTTGTCAAATACCTTTTCCAAATCTACAAATGCAATGAACATCGGTAGATTCTTTACTCTACTCTTCTCTAGCCTGAGGGCCAATATCGCTTCTCTTGTGCCCTTGTTCTTTCTGAACCAAAAGTGGCACTCACCCAGAAACTCCTCAACTTTTGGTTCTATTCTTCATTAGATGATTCTTGTCAATATCTTTGAGGTGTGTGTCATCAGGTTTATGGTCCTAAAATGTTCACAGTTCTCAGCCCTCTTCTTTTTGGCAATACGGATGATGAAATTCTTCTCTAAGTCTGTGGGTATCTCTCCTGTAGAGTTCATGTCAAATGTCTTTTGTCTGCATTTTTAATTAGTTCAGCAGGAATATCATCTATTCCAGAAGCCTTCTTTATCCTTAGGTCCCTTACAGCTGCATCAAATTCCGATCTTAAGATTGGGGCTCCCAAATCATCCTTATTGACTTCATTTTCCTCTTCAATTACTGTTCAATTAAGACTTCTCCATTCTTGTCCCAAATGGTATTGCATCTTGTTCTTTGATGTGATTCCTCACCATCCTGTAGGTAGCTTCCACATTTCCATGTGTGATGTGTTCTTATCAATGTGTTTCTTAAAATGTGAAATACCGATCAGCCACACTTAATGCGTGGTAGGTATTGATTACATTTTTAATATAAGTTTTAATATAAGTACATCTCAACATTAGACTTCTTCAGTTGATTTTGGCGGTCTGATAATACATATGTACCAAGTTATATTGGCTGGTATACCACACAGCGTCAACACTGTTTACAACATCCCAAATTTCACACAGAGCAGCATTGCAAAATCTTGGGTTTGCCAGTTTTGCCATTTTATCCTACATCTCCATGACACCCAGCATGCCACCACAAGAAAGTGTGGAAGGGGGTGAACCATCACCAGCCTTGCATTATAAATCAGTGAAAACAATTATTACCAAGCAGGCATGCGAAAAATACTACTCTGTACACACACTACTTACAAGAAACCAAGAGTCTCGATGCTACCAACCAAAGGAAAATACTAAGAATGCAGTTACCAGAGAAGTGAAATGTTTGCAATGAATAACTATACTATCAGTTACTACAATTTAATGTAATAATTTCTGATTCGTTGAATATTTCTATCAGTATATAAATAAAAATATGAAATTATATTACATAGAAAATGTATGACCTATTAGTATCAAAACATGCCTACTTTAAAAAAAGAAATCATCACATTCTAAATCATATATTAAAATCGGCAATACCTATTCTGATTGCCCCATGTTCCTCGCCTGTATTCTGTCCTAACTGTCCTAATTGCACGTGGGAAAATTGGATTCATGACCTCTTCGTCCTACTAGGACACTACCTACTATCACACTAATACTATCCTAATGATCTGACCTGCTGTAGTATGCTGGTATTATTGATGTGCTAGAAACATCTTCAGTGAACCTGCTCCTTTTAAATTTCTGCAGCTGATTTGTATTTCAACTTATGATCTGATAGTAATTCCCCGCAGATTTTTTCCAATAATATTGATAAACTGCTAAATCTATTGTAACTCATTTCCTCAAATCTAGCTGCTCTATTCTGCACAGTGTCTAGTTCCTTGGGCAAATCTAATTCATTTGGATTCCATACCTTGGCAGCATATTCTAGGAGGGGCATAATCAGGGAAAAGTAACACAGCACTTAGGTTTTCTCTTCAGTTAACTCTCTTCCCCCAATTGTTAAATATGTATTTACACAAAAAATGGCTAAGGCTAGTGGAATCGAGAGAAGCAAAAATGAGAAAACATTGAAGGTAAAAGGAGAGGAAGAAATATGGCTGGAAATAATAGAAGAAAGCGACAAAATTAAATATAGGATGATTTGAGAGGTGGGAGATAACTATAGGGATGACGTTAGAGAAGCACAGATGAGTAATTAAAGAAAAATTTCTAGACGGCATAAAGGAAAGCATAATACATGAATACTATGTGGGAATATGTAAAACAGATCCTTTACATCCCAAATATTCTTAGAAGAAGGTAAACCATTTTCAGAAGGATCATGCCTCGCTTGCCATTCTACATGAGTAATTGTATTAATAAGAATACATCCATTTCTTAGTTTAAAATCCTTCTTGTGTCATCCTACCCCATGTCTAGAAAGCTGATGATCGCAGTTCTATGCAATGACTGAAATTCTAGTTCAAAAAGAGTATAGAGCTTGTCAATTTTGCTGGGTATAGCAAAGTTATACTAAAATTGACTGTGGCAGGCGAGATGTAGTGGAAAGTATACATGTTTGTAATAAAACAAGTTATGTAGCACTTTTCCCACAATTTTTGTGTCGGTACGGTGCATTTCAACCATTAGTATGGACATAAAAATTGTGGAAAAAGTGCTATCTTGTTTTATTACAAAAAGTTATACTATTTCACTTTCCTTCACCTACCTCATATCAACCATATGTGCATGATGTAAGATTCATGGCATCTTTGAAGACACTCAGGGTATGATATCAGGAAATAGCTGATAGGTGTCACTGGCTGAATTCTACTCACTGTTATTGTTTTGTGACTATTTACTAAAGAGGGAAAATGATTTTCACAGTTCATGGGTTAATGGGTTATAAGTAAAAAATAGGTAAAAAGTAATAAATGGTATGAAAAAAGTTATTTACATTCCATTCATTGGAGATATTTTTTGTAGCCAAGCTTTGTTCTCCTGAGACTATGGGTAGTACTGCTTAGATGCATAATGACAATTTAGGAGGAAATGTAATAATTAGAAACACACATGATATTGGTTGGGAAGTAGAAGCCATTACTATGTTCATGACTTAAATCAACTAACTTATGAAACCCTAACATTTTCTCGCTATTCTACGAGACATATCTAACTAGTACAGTTGTACATTCCTTCTTGTCGATATATTGCAATAGACCCATGGGTAGAGTCAAGCATTATGGAGTACGTGTTGGTTTTATTAACATGCTCAATGATTTTTTAAGCAACTATATCATTCATGGTGGTTATTAAATCAAAAATTTTCCTATAATTAAGCAGATTAGATCCAAGTTTTGTTTTCTTTTCTTTTGATTTGTCAAGCTTCTCCAAATAAACTCTTTGGTCTGGGTTGTATTTTCCAAGCGTCTGAATAAGTTTAAAAGTTTTTCATCTAGAGAGTCTTTATTTCTGAAGGGCAACATCTCCTCTGCTAGATAATGGCAGCAGTCTATTATGACCAATAGAACTTCACAGTGGCGATTTACCAATTTGTCATTTTCTTCAGTCATATTTTTATCAACACTTTTTTTTAGAGATCCATTGAAGCCTTGCAATTTGAGAAGACATATTGGCTTAGAATTTTTAATGGAGTTCTATGTCTCTAACTCCCCTAGGGACCACAGCTGTGGTCTGCCCATCCCCTATAACCTGTTGAGCCCCAATTAGTTCTTTCTGTCAGTAAAGAAAATATCAGACAATGTAAGCAAAGGACAGCATTCCTGTATTTACTGTAAACAAGCCATGTACGTTCTTTTTCTGTTCACTTTGGTAGAAGAATTGTTATTACTTTCAGATTGAATTTGCTTCTACACGAAGTTGGAAAAACCATGGACAGTAGATTTTAGGATTCTAATTTCAAAGCTTCATTAATAAGTTCATGTGAAAGCTTTTTTGTTTTTGCATAAACTGTTTCTCTAACGTCACCTAGATATACCTAAATTTCCATTGAAAAGGAAAGTTTGTTCATTTTTTCCACTTCACATTCAAGAATGGGGCTTACTTCTGGTGGCCGGTCAGTCAGGTGGACAAATGCTGCGGTTGTCCACTACGGGGAAGCCCTAAGAAAAAAATACTATAGAACTATATATAGTGATTATAGGAATTCTATAATCACTATAGAAATTTCTATAATCACTATAGGGTATAGTTCTATAGTCCTATAATCACTATGGGGTATAGTTCTATAGTCCTATAATCACTATAGAAATTTCTATAATCACTATAGGGTATAGTTCTATAGTCCTATAATCACTATGGGGTATAGTTCTATAGTCCTATAATCACTATAGAAATTTCTATAATCACTATAGAAATTTCTATAATCACTATAGAAATTTCTATAATCACTATAGGGTATAGTTCTATAGTCCTATAATCACTATGGGGTATAGTTCTATAGTCCTATAATCACTATAGGGTATATTCCTATAATCACTATAGGATACAGTTTATACATACATAACTTACATAGACCTCTCATATACAGACATATTCTCCTGGACCATGCTGTCTATAGGAGAGAGGTTTCAAATTATGTATCTTAAAAGCAAAACATTCTGAACATTTTATTTTTTATTCATCTCATATGGATTCAAATGTCACATTCATCTTATATCCATTCAAATGGATATCCATGATTGTATGATTTTCCTCAGTCCCTCGTAGACGGTATCGGACTTAGAGAAAAATCTGGTGCGCTCGCCGGAAAACAGGTTCTCAGCATTATGGAGGAAACTCTTATTTATCTCTCCTAGAGTTCAAAGAATATCAAAGACGTATATTTATAATGGTCATGCTTAATTTTAGCCACAAAATGGTTATTAGGGAAATGCTTTAACGGTGCAAATTATCCGTCTCAATCTTAGAGTAAAGTTAATAATCACAAACGACTTAATGCCAGCCAGCAGCAGTATATATATGGCCTCCCTGTCTCAATACCATAATTGGAAAATGTGTCAGACCATATGTCAAAGGTTGATAGGATACAAAGTAGGTAAGTGTAGGTCGTAAGGTAGGGGTATAAGTAGTATGTGAGATAAAGATATTAATCATTCAGTAAGTGTGAATCACGATCTTTCATTTTCCTTTTTTTTCAATTTTGTTCCTTTGGGGAACAGTCGGCGAAACGGATACGAATAATGGTTGGCCAACCGCTGCACCTAGTATAATAATAATATAGGAATCCTCATGACCAAACGTTGGCCCAGCCGTCTGTGCTACATGGGTATGTTCCAAATACCTTAGCCATAGTGATTATAGAAAACTATATATAATCACTATATATAATCACTATATATAGTCCTATAATCACTATATATAGTCCTATAATCACTATATATAGTCCTATAATCACTATATATAGTCCTATAATCACTATGTTCCAAATAACTATAGGACTATAGCCATAGTGATTATAGAAAACTATATATAATCACTATATATAGTTCCATAGTATTTTTTTCTAAGGGAGTGGGGGCAAAAATCACAGTGAAAGGTGACATGCAGTATCCGTGCATGCATGATCTGTAAGTCTAATCCTTTTGACTGTACTGCGATGTGACCTGTTGGTGTTGGGAGGAGTGGGCAGGAATAAGACTGGAGGGGTGCTGAGTCAGTTATGCTACTGGGTTGCGTTTGGGGAACTTATTATGGCCTTGACGACGGTGCAGTGTGGCAGCCAAGGAAGAGTATGGAGAGATGCATCCAAAATAAAAGAAGCTTTCGGTTGGCTGAATAATTCTCTATAACTGCACGATGTTTTATTATACTTAATGCTTAACATTCATTTATTGTTAAAATGTTTGAGTATGCATATAAATTACTGTAAACAGGTAAAAATATTTACATTTAGTGAATTTCTTTATGCATTTTAAAAATTCCCCCCATAATTTTTACTCCCCGCCAAAATATTTTTCTATGGCGCAACTAGCGCCATACATCCCCCCTGAGGGTGGCCCTGCTCTATAGAAGAGAAGAATAAAAAGCAGAGGAGTTGATGGATGAAGACCAATTTGGATTCAAGAAAAGCAAGAGTAAAAGATAAGCAACTTTTGCCCTTAAGAAAAGAATCGAGAAGACAAAAATCAATGTCTATTGCATTTGTGGATTTGAAGAAAGCTTTATCTAGGCAATGCAGATTGGAATTAAATGGGGAGTGAGGTGAGAGTGTTGCTATCTGAGTAGCTGAATAACAAATGATGGATAAAATATAGCAAATAGTTAGTAGATTATCCCAGGAAATGAGGGTGTACTAAAGGAAGAGGAATCTAATTACAGCTGGAAATAGGAACTAATAAGTAAGGAAGTATTTCATTGGAAGTTACTACTGGAATATGCTTCTTTATGGTAGTAAGTCATGGATATTAACGAGAGCCAAAAAGTCAAGGCTGGAAGCTATTGAAATGTGATGCTACGGAAGAATAATGAAGATAAAAAGGGGAACGAATAACCAACAAAGAAATCAAAAGAAGAGCAGGAGAGAAGTGAAGTCAGCTGAAAACTTATAAAAAGATGGCAAAAACCTAATTGGCCATTCTTTGAGACATAACTAAATGCCTGATGAAAACAATTGCGGAGAGATTAGTGAATGGGAAGAATGGCATAGGTAGGACTTGTACGGCCAAGAACCCAGAGATACTTTCCAAAAAATATATAAGGTTTATAGCAAGTTGGTAACTTTGTCATAAACATGTAAAACATAAATATCGAAATAAGAAAATGGCTAAAACACATAGTAATTGATCAGCAGAGGCTGACTTGTTTTCATTATTAATTAAAGATTAATATGTTCTTAGTACTAATATATGTATATGTAATATATCACATTGTTCCCCACCGTGGTAGTGGAAATGAAAAATTTATTCCTCACTGAAGGAGTTAATCTTCTTAATTACTGGTGTCCAGATTTTGCTAACCATATGTCCTAAGTCTTGCTTAAGATTATTCTCCACCAGGGTGATTTCAAAGATCTCTTTTACCTACTAAGTGAATTGCACACTAAAACCTGACTTAACCAAACACGCAATAGCAAGAGAAACCACCTCCTTTGGAGAAACAATGGGATACTTATGGGGATCTTTTAACACAAGCTCTTACTTTCAAAACATGAAATTTCCACAGTACTCCCATGCATCCCAAGCTAACAGTCACAAATTTGTACCATAGAGGCATCTGTGTTGCATGAGTAACATCTACAGCTATAAATTCGAACTAATTAAGTGAGTTGTATCACTTTAGGCATTGATAAATCACTGTTGCAGAAGTTGTTGTAATAAATATTTTTAAATTACTCCATATCAGAAGTTCTGGACTCAAACCCAGATCCCCTGATTTCTGGCAAGTTGCTTAAACCAATTAAGCTACCGAGGCATCATCTTCACCTGTGGTAATTTTTGAGGCCTTAGAGGAACAAGATGTTCTCAAACTGCTAGACATGTCATGGATGTCATGTACGATGGAGCAGTCGATATCGTGCGCATAGTGCCACCATCCAAGAGGTTAAGGCTGAACTTTAAACTGTGGACTTCTGCCATTGTGCAATTTCATTTTGCCGTTCTTGTGGCCAGTTCATGGTTCTTTAAAATGGCTCCATGAAGAGATCGATTAAAATTTCTCATAATATAACCAATGTGAGTGTTCTCAGTGGTGGATGGTACACTGGGAATGGAAAGTTTTTGATTTCCGTATATATAGATCATTATCGATTCACTGGCTGGTCTCGAATTGAACTTGGTTTGAACTAAGAAATTACAGACAAATTTACACTCTTTCAAAATGGCTGTGGGCAGTCAATTTTGGACTGAAATTGAGGACATGTCTGCAAAAATGAGGACATATGGGATCCCTACTCCTGACTTCACCAGTATATTGAATAACATTGTCCACTACTTTATCAAATGATTTCTCACAGTCTACAACACAAAGGCATTCTCACCATAATTAATATTTCTGACATTAATATCCTCATTGTCCCAACAGTATGTTTGCACACTGATGATGCAAGTCAGAATGCAGGTTGAAATGGTGACTACACTGTTAAAGGAAATTTGAAGCTGATGTGTTAGCAGATGGCAGAAATATATTGAGAACACTTGTATTACTAGAACAACTAGAACACTAGATTTGATCATAAAAACAAGCATGAAGCATGTTTTAGCCTTCATAACTCATGTATGCTTGGAAAAATGAATCTAACCTAAGAAAAGATGTTGATAAATAGCATGAAGCATTCTCATTACTCATCAGAACTGAAAATTATAATCTCCTGGTATTTGATTTACGCAAACCACTAACCATTTATTGATAGCTTACTCTGAAGAATCACTTTTTACAATAGAGAAATGAAACTTATGTATCTATAATCCCATCATACTTTTGTCTTCAGCTTCTTAGGGATGGGAATCAAAACTACTACACATCACAAAGTATGCAGGCCATAGCCATTCTTTGTATATACTACGAGTAAGCCCATAAAATTTCTTCTTTCAAACTTTTCCCAAATTTTTCAGCTATTGCATGAAAGATATTATAGTATATTTGATAACTACTCTCCCCCTGGATTCACTTAACTCTTTTCTATAATATACACCATCAAATATTTGAAGGTCCATGCTGTTCCTACTGATTTAAATTCCCACTGCACATTAAACTAAATATGATTAATATATATGCCATAAAGCTATGTAAAATATTTTTCCCACCTTATTTGAGTGTCAATTGGTTCTGTTTTCAACTTTCAGTCTAGTCTCTTACTGCTTCAATCAATTTACACCTTAGGACAGTTCATTGACTTTCCAAAGAAGTGTATACATTGGTCACCCCTATTGTAAAAGTTCTCCAGCCTTCATCATGCTTGCCTTACTGGCCTCCCTCATAAATTTTCCATTCAGGTGTCATTATTAGTATTTTCTCCTTGCAACTTCACGTCATATTTTTCATTGCATTTATGAGACCTACAGACCTTTTCCTCTGATAATACTTTTAGATTTTACATTTCATTAAGGCTCGTTATTATCTGGGTAATGGAGATTATCAGAAGTTAACAGATAAAAAAGATGAAAAAAATGATTACAAACTCAAGAAACAGATAAGAGACTTATTATGTGAAGCAAGATAAGAGATTTTCAAGATAGAAGTAAATAAATATGTATTTATTAGAATCAAGAAGTGTATTGACTGATACTCTAAATAATATTTTTTCTGGGTATCTCAATGCTTGTATTAAATGCTTAACTTTGCGATTGGAAAAACTGGGGGGTTTAAAATAACTGGCAATCCCATGTACCCTGGTTGTGTACCGAGCGAATAAATCTGAGACAAAGGTTAGGTGGATCCAACACTGCTCAATCTCCTTCCAGGTTATGTATGTAACTGTTCATGAATGCCCATAGCTCCAACTTTCTAATAGCTTTCTGAATTATGAATTATTTTTTATATATTTCTCGGGGCTGTAATAGTTTCGATGAGTCCACTTTTAGCAACTCCATACCATTCAAACAGCAGCTTAAAAACGAGCAAAGAACACTTGCTCATTTTTCTAAGTTTCAGTTCTATTGGTTAAGTGCCAAATATTCTCATTTATAGTTCGACCCCCGATCCCATGATGGAAAAATTATATTTACTGCCAAGGAATTTGGGTCAGAAGGTGTCAGAGTCTTATCGCGTTTTATAATATAAAGGAAGAAATATTTCAATACACTTAATGTATAACAAACAAATGGGTAGTTATAAAATTGTCACATGAATTCTGAAAAATAATTGGCCTGAAGAGAGAATGCAGTGAGAACTTCATGCAAAATAAATCATGATAACAGCTAGATCATACAGGCCATATTCTCGTCTTTTAACCTAACCACCAATAAATGTCAGAATATTAATAACAATTGTTATCATTATGAATATTTAGATCCAAGATGGTCCAAGTGAGGTTCAACCCCTAATTTCCATTAAAAATTTTGGCCTCAAATGTATCCAATATTTGAACTGTGCATGAGTGTATATTTAGTGTCATTGTTTATAGAGATTTAAAATATAGATTTAGAACTTATTATAATACAATATAATTACAAAAAAATAGAACTTATTTCAAAATGTCTTAATTAATTGAATATCTTTTAACAAATTAATTTCCCAACGTCTAGCAAATCGTAGATTAACTAACCCAAAGAAAATGGGAATGACAATTCCTGGTAAAGTGTTTCTCAAGAACGAGGTTAGCTAGAATAAATATTGCGAAACAGTGAATTGTGAGTAGAATAGATATTCCATACCTAGAATTCTAATATTTTGTTTTGTGCATGTATGGTACTGCCCTTACACTCTCTATAGAGAGTCCACAAAATTCAAAATATTAAATACATGCATAATTTCAGGTTTTCAAGGCTAAATTTATAAAAATTTCCAGGTTGCTATATATTATGATTTTTATTTGAGCCAAAGTGATGTTTTTCATGTTTTGAATGTAGCCTACATATTGTCTCACAGCATACAAGGATGCTGTATGGTACTGCCAAGTTTGAAACCATTGATGGTTAGAGTCAATTTAAATTAGAATATTGTTAATGTGAAGGTCCATGACAGTGCAAATGCTAAACCTAATAAATAGAGTTTACAACGCTCCATAGGTCCAGAGATATAGTGTAGGTAAATTAGAAAATTGTAAATGTGAAGATTGATAGCAGTGGAACTTGGAACCTTAATAAATAAGGGAAGCATTCAAAATGTGGTGCTACAGAAGAATGATGAAGATTAAATGGATCGTCCAAGTAAGTAATGAGGAAGTCCTAAGAAGAGTGGAAGAAAAGAGAGTCTTTTGAACACCCTAAGAAGAGGATGGGCTGATGAAGACAATCATTGAAGGACAAGTGAATGGGAAGAATGGCAAAGGAAGGCCTCATGTGAGATATATAGAATAAGCGATGACAGATGTGCAAGAGAAGAAATGTGTAAATGTGAAGAGATTATTCGATAGAAGAACTCAGTGGAGAGCTGCGTCAAACCAATCTGAGGATTGAAGACTAATGATGATTAAGAAATAAGGGTTTACAATGCTCTATAGAAGCCAGCACCAACTATGGTTATAATAACCCTTTTCTGCATTAGTGGTAAAACAAAAATAATTTCAACATATTTAGTCCTAAGAATTGAAAATTCACCAATAATTCCCGATTTTCTCGGTCTTTCAAGACACTCTGTAATCTCCTACCAAATTTTACTTCTGCTCCATTGATCCTTTCTTTACTAGGATTGAAAAGAGCTCGACCTGTACATATATACGGCAGCCTACTGAAACCTCTCCACAAAGGTAAAATTAATGCACAAAATCATAGGCATAGCACTACTATAAGAAAAGGATATCCACTTATTATAATTGCACGATTTTTTCCTTTCGCATAAAAAGGAGACGAGGAAAGTGTTCTAACTCTGACAGAGTTGACGCAATTCTTCTCCAGAGCAAAGAATGGGAGAGAAATTAGAGCTTTGGCAATGCTGTCTGCGCGATAAAATCTTCTTTGTTGAGTACAGAAAAACCTCGCATATAATGGTGGCAATACTCGCGGAGCATGCCAAATGCCACTTTTAAGTGGCAAGGAAGAAAATATACTACGTTCTTCCTTTAGCCGGAGGGATACTGCCCCTTTGTCGGCACCGCGGACGAAGAGAAGGAATGCTCCCGATGGGTGTGTGCTTAAGTGACGCCTGCCTTCTTTCGGGGACCCAAATCGCGGTCTTTCATTATCTTGGTCTACTTTTCTTCTTCAAGCTCTATTGCATCCATTTTCCCCAACCCACTCATAGTGGTTTAGGACAGGGGTTCTCGGAAAAATCTTGTCCGTGGTCACACGCGTAGCCACCGAAATACAAAAGCGGCCGCACTTCCGCGTTTGGTGTTTCCAATTCGGTTAATATAAATGTATATGAAAAAATATCATAAAATGAGAAATATAATGACCGCTTGCTGTCAAATGAGTTCAATAAATGCTGTCTTTAAAATTAGCTAATATTAGTTCGTCCTCGTAAGAAAGGAATACTTAAATGGATGAAATGAAAAATTCAATTGGTAAATGTTATTGATTATTCATTGATGTGACATCAGTTTTGACAAGAGATGGGCGCCGAGAATGTTAAATTTGGCGGCGCAGAGCCGAAGATGTAAAATAAAAAATAGTCGTATTTTATGAATAAACGAAGTCATAAAGTTCGTAATTATGTTTCAAACGTATTAATGAGCTATAATTTTTATACTTAAAAATTTATTAAGGCAAACCCTACAATATAAAACTGCAGTATTCATATTGAAACAATCACTCGATATAAATTCACACTTGTTAGTGTGGATTGTGAACAAGTTTGGATTTATACCGAGTGATTGTTTCAATATGAACAATCCAAAATTTCACCAAGTTCCGATGTAAATGATATCCTGTATTTTAAATTACAGTAGCTTGTAATCACAACAATACTGGCAATAGTCAACAAAACAAAATGCCCTAGGTGCGCAGCGCAAATGACTAAATTATAATCACGAATATGGTAAACGGCTGTTGCATAAAACTCTCACATATATCGTTATTCTCATCAATAAACACTCATTTTACGACACGAAGAGAATCCGTGCTGTTTTCCTCAGCTCTTAAAAAGAGTCCTGCAGAATGGGGGCGATAACTCGGAACCAAAATCGCTATTTTGTACACGAAATTGTTACATGGAAACGAAAAATGATTTTAGTGAAAAAATTAAACTTCCAACCAGAGCCATTCACTCATAAATCAAAAATTAAAATAAGTAAAAGGTGACGCCCACCGAACGAGTAGCGTTAAGGATTACTACGTCATCCACCTCCCATTCTTGACTGTGTTGAGGAAGAACGGAAAGGGAGCGGAGGTGGGGGCGGAAGGTCTGCACGAACAGATCCTCTCGCAACCACTTCCATTGGTAGTCAGCTGTATGTCCCCCATTGTGATTGGACGAAGTGGATGACGTGCTAGTCCTTTGCACGACCACTTGTTCGAAAGGGTTTGAAAACATTAGTTTTTCGTCGCGCAGTAACTCAAGAACTAATTTACGGATCAAAGCACGGAAAATACGGGTCTTTTTATTTTACAAACTTTCAGATTCGGTTATAAAAAAATGGTTGAATACGCGTTCACTGGGAGTGCTGGTAGCCGGTATGCACAGATAGTTCCTCGCCTCCGTTACCATCCGCGGAAGCTGAAGATACCTGCCTCTCCAGTGTCGCAGCACGTCGTTGTCGGAGACGTCCTCCGACGGCACTGGTAAGGTCGCACTCCCTCTCTACACCTTCGGCCCTCGCAGGCTCGACCATCGAGTGCTTCTTGCTGAGTTCCATTAGGTGTTTTTTCCCCCCGTATTGCGCTGGAGGTATGAGCAGGATGTTCAGTTTTCAGCAGCTGTAGTCTGTAAGTTAACGTAGGGCCAGACGTACTCCTCCTTTATGCCACGGAGTCGATTGCGAAGATAGGTGTCTCTGGTGCGTCCCGCCGCGATGCTCCGGCGCCACGTAGCCGTTCACGTTGGACAGGTAGCAAAACCGCGAGTCTAATAATGCAGCCATAATCACAAGGCCAGTCACGAAGACGCTCAAAACATTCGTTCATACGACGATTCATATCGATCATCACAATTCTATCATTTTCTTCTTATTTTGATTCACTCTTCGATAAGCAACAACTACAACAAGGGTTAAACCCGGAAAAAAAATTCGCTCGCAGAACGAATATTTAAGTTGCTTCCGGAACAGAAGCAAAGTCCCGGGAAGCAAAACCTTGTAGTCAGAACGAACGTCGGAATGGTTTCACCGTGTAATTACTCGGCAAGAGAGTTGAAAGACTCCGGGTCCGGATCATCCGGGCAAAAGTTGGCTCACCACCTCTTCATGGCACTTCAGAAGGCAGAGTTGGGTACTTCTCTCTAAAATTCCGCCAACTTGGGGTATTCTTACACACCTTCTTTTATGTTCTCCACGAAAGCCCACATTTTGTTGATTGCGCCCCCGTCAACACAGTAAAAATAAATAATGGATATGGAACTATAAACACGCAGCCGGGACAGAGAGGGCTGACAGGCAGACGGCAGTCGCAAGGCATTAACCAAGGAGAGGTCAGGCAGAGCCGGTTGCGGCAGGGAGGTAGTCAGCCAGACAAGCAGAGACAGGAAAGCTGCCTGATGCGACAGCTTCACTATCGGAACTGATGCACGGGCCGAAATGCGAGTTATTGGGTGTCACGCCACGGCACAAATTTTAACTTGACGATAGTGGCGTGACAGTGGTCGACACGTGGTGTTATCATCAGGTTTAGATTTTCATCCAATAAAAAGGGCTTGCATGCGGGTTCTAAACCATTATAGACAGCAGAGGATGGATTAACCATGTTGGGGTCCGGCAATTTTTCAACGACAATATATTGTTCGTAACTTCAGAAAATAACAAAATTTAAATTGTAGACTTAATAGATGACACAGCGTGTCGAAACCCGGGTTGTGACAATAAATAATCAGCGAAATTAACCGTGAATTTTCCATTTGATCCATGATGGATATGTTACACAAGGTCCAGCCAAACATCATTTCCTTAGGAATACTTTAATTTTTGCCGTTAAAGCAGATCATTTCCACAAGCCAATTGGTGACCGCATTACATATGTTGATGGCCGCATTTGAGAATAGCTCAATCAACTGTATATTCTTGAGTTGGCCTAATTCTTTCCTTATTCGGAACAGCTCACCCCCATTTGCATTTTTCAGCAGTAAAAGTATGACGATCGACGACATTTTACATCCGTTTGTGCTGTGTTTTTAAGAGTCTATAATTTATACGTTTTCCTTTGAATTTCCTCTCCTCTCAAGTGATAAATAATACATTGTCGATGAAAAAATTACCCGCCCCCAAACGGTTAGCCCATTTTCTGTTTCTAATAAACCCCCATTCAAGCGCTTTTGTATGGATGAAAATCTCTTCTGCCTTGAACTTTAGACAACTGTTTCTCCATTAACATATTTGACAGCCTACCTATGAAAATTTACCCACAAACGTTCAAGAGCATTTACATGGCTATATTTTCACCAGCTTTTTATCAGTAATTTTTCTTTTTTTTGGCCATAGTCGTCCAACTTTATGTTCTTTCTAAAGTCCTACGAATGTGTGAAAGGATTTTCAAATTTACTTGACCAATCTTTCTTCGAAGGCTCTACTGAATGCTCTTTAAGGCACAATATGTAGATATCCAATACTTCCTATCCAAAAAATCTAGCTTAAGATAAATTGGGTTGTGTGAAATACGCTTAACCCTTATGATCGCCGTTTTTTGGCGTGCAGACGACTTGCGCTTTAAAGTCATGCGCACTTCGATGTTGGTACGTGTCATTGTGTTACGCGTTGATGCTTTGAAAATCTGTTTACACCTGTATGAATTTTTCATACAACTGTATCCAATTCTGTAAGATTTAAGGCATTAAATACGATAGTCGTTCAATATTCCTTTTCCTTAAGTAAACTTCATAAAATTCCAAGAAACTTGTACGCAGTTTATATGATTCAATTTTCGTAAGATTACGAATACAATATATCGTGGATTATTTAACCAGGAAAACTTAATCCTTACCTTTCTAGTCGTCTGGTTTTAAGCTGTCGGGCGTATACGCGTTAGGTCGGCATAGGTCACTGTATATCTTCCTCCTGAAAAGAGGATATCATCGGTCTTAACCACGATGGACGCATGAGCAAGGACAACGTTGTTCATCTACATTTTAATCTACAGAGGTCCTTGTAAGCCACTTCGAGGGTGTGCGACAGGAGACGAATCATCACCGCACATGCACAACGCATATGCATTATAGACATACAACTTCGTAATAAGAGAAAAGAGCGCTAGCGAAAAACATAGGACGCTCTTCATATCCGATATCAAAATAAATTAATTAAATATAAAGATATAGGTATTCAGTGGAATAGAGCACTTCAATATATAATTTATAGAAAATCTTTAAATGAACTAAAGTTAAGGAATGAAATATAAATGAGAGCGCCCCATGCTATTCGTTGTGGCCTTGATTAAATAGACAACTTAAAATATGTTATAGGTACCTATTGTTGAAACCAAAATTACTTCCAATAAAGTTCATAAATAATTCATTCATTCATTCCTTATATTGCATTTAATTATTTCCAGAACTAGGCTAAACATTAATTCAATTGAGAAAATAATATTTCTTCTTCTTTAGTACGATGTGAAAATATTTCCTTTTCTTAGATTTATATTTTTTTTAGAAAAGCATACTTAAAAATATTTTTTTATGTTTTTAATTTTTTTTTTACTTTTTAGTCCTAGCAAATTAGATGTTTATAAAACTACACTAGTTTATTAGAAAAGTAAATGCTTGCACGTTATGTTATATGTTATAATTATGTCTAAGATAACTTGATGACAAATAGCCATCTAATTTGCTAGGACTAAAAAGTATTCGTACGAGAAGTGCTTTGTATTTCAGAGAAATATGAACAGACAAAAGACACATAAAAATCTTTATTTTGAACAGGTTTCCTTGAACTTGTTTCCCATATATTGGGATAAAATCACATTAAAACGCTTCATGAACTATGAGTAACGATTCACTTATAATTATGAAAGTCAACGCATTGAAATCTTAAAATTTTCGAGTGGAAAAAAATTGCCGTCTAGGGGATTCGAACCCATGGGAACGAGACCCGTGGATGGAACCATGGAATCATGGAAAAGCGATCTAAAAAAAAGCATGTAATAACAAAGGACAGAGTTAACAAACACAATACGAGTTTCATGTACAAATCGTAAAAAAGTTATCAAGAGTACCTACGTAGATTTGGGTATAAAAATTAACTTAGCAAGGAATCCCAGATGATGTCATTAAAGAAAGAAACATACAAAAAAAGCAATATAAATAATAAATATCATATTACGCGATCAAACTATACTTAAAAAAAGAAATTACCTACAACACAATTATAAGAAGTCTCATTATAACAGTGAGATATGGCAAATTAATTGAAAACTAAAAAATTCTAACCATCAAATAAGATGGATAACTGGAGACCTTCTGCAGGGAGATGAAGAATAGAAAGAATAACAAACGAGAGTGTAACAAATACAATGCGAGTTTCATACACACTCTAGTTGGCGTCATAACAACAAAGCAGATGATGTGTTACGGTGCATGTCAAACGGCTGATACGTACAGCAAATGTCAAACGAGAGATAACCAAAACAAATATGTACTAGAATCCACAGGGGCAAAAGAAATAAAATAATACCCAATATACGCTGAAGAGAGTGTAGACAATGCAATCAGAGAAAGACAGCAACAAGAAGACGTGTAAAGATCAGTCAGGGATAGGAATCAGATAATGTCATCGAACGTTAAAATACCGAATACATCTATGCTATGGGGAATGTCCTTGGCTTACTACGAGATAACAAAAGCTACATCCGTAAATTCAGTAGTATGTTTCGTTTCGCCAGGTAAATCACCTTTGCGAAGAGAATAAATTGATGTGAAAATGGGTAACTATATCACAAGGAAATGACACTGAACTGAAGAGTGACTGAAGTTTTTCATCAGGTAGGATTGGCATCGACACAGACTACCGATTAATACTAGTGATCACATAAGGTTTAATTACTGAGGATGGCCCTTGCAAGGTGAAGAGCACTTTACTCATGCTGCGCCTGTAGCATTTACAAGTTTAGCTTAGTACTGTGAGCAGCTATGATTTTCATATTGTAAACTTGACAGTCGTGCTACAAGTATCTTTTATGATTTGGCGAAGAGTGGGTTAGCCTAGCGAAATATTCACTAATAAAACTCAAGGTAACATTTTGATCAAACTTTGAAAATATAGCAATCTTGCTCGATCAGATTGCGTAAAAAAGAAGCGTTATGAAATTTGAGTGTCTTCCGAGGAAATAATATGCGTAGAAGAACAATGCGCTCAAGGAGCTAACTTAGCGTAAACAAAAACCTTACCAATAGCAACCATAGCAAAATCTTCAATAATAATGGCTACTTTCTACAATACAATACAATTTCTCAATTCTACAATAATTTTGGCTCAACAAGCGATGCTTTCAACCCCTATAGCTGCGAAAGCAGAGTCTTGGAAGAGAATGCAGCTTGCTTTACTCTATCACCATGGGTTTACTTGAAAAATATAGTCACCAGAAATGCACCAATCTTGGAATTGGATACGTCATCTAAATTTGAATTCATAAGTCTCTAGTCAGTTTCCATTCTGGTAACTACGGATGGTAGAAAAATCTAAAACCTACCTCGAAGGTCTTTTGCCCACGTGAACGACAACAAACAACCCATTTCTTTGAATAATTCCATCAACAAAGGCATGGTAAACAGTGTGTACGCAGTACAAGAAACTAGATTTAATGACTGCTATATAAATCCATCAAATGGCTTTTGGCTGAAGTCCCCATGTTTTTCCAAGGGCCCTCCTACACATCCATAAGGAGGCACAGGCTTTCTTTGCCTTGGTCTCCAAATGCTCTCCCCAGTTAAGTTTTACATTCGATACCAAAATGTCATGTTCGTGTTTGCGGTATCTTATTAGAAATCGCACATGTATCTTTCCTTCATAACGTTCTAATGTCTCAGTTTCCAATGCCCTCAGTTTTTTCCTTTATTCAGGGAAGAGAGTCGGTATACGGAACCAAGGAATGACTTCATCACGGCTGACATAAAATTTCCCGTAGAAGAACACAAGAGTGGAGCCAACTACTACACGTGTAGAAGTACGTACAACTCCAGCACATGTGCACGTGTGAAGAGATATAATGTTCAAAACTGTGACGAGATAATAGTTAAATCCTTTCTTTTGCTAAAATACGAATGTCGTGTGATGTTGAGGCCTGTCACGCACCATGACAGATTTTAACTTCTTTGTATTAACATATTAGGTAACATTAATATTTTCAGCGAGACCTGAATCATTTTTCACCCAGGCTTTCTCCGTTTTATAGAGCCAATAAAGTATATCGCAGCCATCGAGTAACTGAAAAATTTAACATATGTTTAACGAAGACCCATTTAAGCAGTGGGTTGAACGCTTTCTCCTGACGCTTCCAAAAATTCCAAGCAGGAAGTGGGAGTATTATGTTTTGGCGTTCATTAATTTTCCTGAGATGAAGACAAAGCCGTGAACATATTAAAGAGGGCAAATGTTAGCATTTAAAAGATAAGGAGCGTGTGTGTGGCTTTCTTTGCTGTTCTCCGTGGAAAAAATCAGATCATAAAAAATCAAGTGTCGCATGGAAATAATATGGTGTTGAAATCAAAGGCGAAGATGGCACGAAACAGATAATACGCCAGCGTTCTCATTGAGGTCGAACAAATGAAGTGGGATTTGATCTCCTCGGAATAATATCTATTTTGCAACCCTCACTAGAACTCGATACAAAGAAATTGGGGTTGCAAGCTACGTTCTTCATTTACTGCAAGACATTTTACGGAACCCGCCTGATAAACCTAATACTGATGTTTCTCTTAGCATTTACGATTTAAGGAGCTCTGCCAAGCTCTGTCTAACCTTAACTTAATTAAATATGTAGAACCTTTCACAGTTCTACCAGGTATTTAAGCACGTAAAGCAAAATTTATATGTACGTTCTATAATGATTGCATATTAAGTTATCTTATTATGGGTTAGAATAAAAATTGTGGTCCATCAATCCGAAGATTGGTTTGACGCAGCTCTCCACCCGAGTATCCTATTAGCTTATCTCTTCATACTAAAATAATTCTTCCCTTTCATATCCTTCACTATTTGCTCCATGTATTTCTCGTGTTTTACATTTTTATGAAAAGACACAAGCTCAACTTGCTGGAAACTTTTGAAATTTTGACATTTACTAGGGCTGATGGCTATATGAGCCTAAAGCCATATAAGCCTTCCTTTGTCATTCTTCCCATTCACTTTCCCCTCAACAATTGTCTCCATCAACCATTATGCCTCAAGATAAGTTGTCCCGTCTTCTTTTCAAAGTTTTCAGTAAAATTCTCCTTTATCCCACTTTTTTTAGGGCAAACTATATTACGGTAACGCCGTATGGCGAGAGTAGGCATTGCGAATTAGTACCAGCGATGTAAAATCGATATCATACGATTTTGCCGATTAACTTATTTGAGTCGATGTGTTGACAATTTTGATATACTGCGTTAGTGTGGCAATACTAACTTCAAATCTACACGTCACTTTATGGGGATCGGTAGATTAGAGCAAATAGCTGAGAGCGCTAGTCGAATCAACAGATAACACATAAATAATAACCTGCAAGCCATGATAAAGGCGTGCGGCAGGGAACGAACATATTAATCTAAAAAAAAACTAACGGGGGTTGAGCGAATAACGTAATGATTTAATGTTTTGGATCGGTTAGGTGCGGTGTCAAAAGTATTGCCGTCTCCTCCTGACTGCCGGGGCTCGAATTTCCTCGGCGGCAGAACTTTTTCATGGCTATACCCAACTTGAGTAATGTGTGGAGAGCACTTCGAGGGCAGTACTCCGCCCGTCGGATGAGACGTTAAACTATGGATCACTAGGAGGCTTTCGTTATGAGTAGGTTAATACCGACACCGGGTTCCACACCACACTCCCTCAGTTCCGTGAAAAATTACTTACCATATCCAATAAACCACCTGTACTATACAGCAAACTGTCAGTTACCTTCCCCTAGCAACGAACGAGCGAATGATGTTTTGGTGTTAATGGCAATTATTCTACGTATATATCAATATTTTCTAACTCTTCGACTTTTAAAGCTTATTTCATGACAATCTCAATATCCTGTAGCAGAATAAGGTTTTTAGGTGCTCGAACTACTTATATTACAACAGACAATTTAACCCGAGCTGATATTAAAGTTTCGCCTCCGGCGACATTCGAGTTGCTAGACCGACCTTACAATCTCCACCAACGCTTTATTTGCCCTATTGTATCATCCTCCACGTTGTCTCCATAATTGCAGCCACCCAAGATTTAGTTCCCATCTCGTACCTGAATAAGTCATCGCCAATCGATTCACGGTAGTAGTATTGTCACACAGTGGCTCAATACATTGCCCAGAGACAAGAGTAGAATAGACTGAAGGACAGTCCCAACTTGACCACAGTCGCAATGCACTACTCCCATATTGGTACGGGTTCTTTTAATCCCGTAGAAGGGTTCTCAAGGTCGCCGTGACCTTGGAGAAGCGTAGCAAGCGATTTACTCCTCGCAATCTAAATATGCTGTAAAACCATTGCACTCAGTCAGAAGCCGCGCCTGATCCAAACATCCTCATAAACATTTTTTGACACCCATCTACTTAGAATAACCTTGAATTCACAGTGGCTTGAGATTAATTTAGCTTTAATGCCTTCAGTACATTCCACAGGTGAAAATTTATCATCGACACACACGTAGCTACGGGTGAAAACTGAACTCCACGGATGAACTCTTATTTTTTTTATAAGTTCGCCATAGTGTTTTAAAATCACCGTAAAAGCAATCGACTTGGAAGTTGTCACCTTTGAAATACGATCATCATCATCAGTCAGCATCCATGGGATTGGCTTGACGCACCTCACCACTGAATTCTTCTAACGTTTAATCTCTTTATATTTACGTATGTATTCTCTTTCACATCCTTCATCGCTTATTCCATATATATCATACGAGGCCTTCCTATGCCGTTCTTCCCATCCACTTGTCCTTCAACGATTGTCTTCATCAGGCCATCATGTTTCTTGATGTGGCCGATTAAGTTATCCCGTCTTCCTCTTAGGGTAATCAGAGGACCTCACTTATCTTCATCATTATTATGTAGCACTACATTTCAAATACTTCCACCCTTTTCTTCTCCGCTACTGTCACTGTCCATGCCTCGCTGCCATAAAGAAACACGCTCCTGATGTACGTTCTGTTGAATTACGATAGCGATAGAAATAAATTTTAATCGGGGCTATTTAATAAAAACAAACTCTGAAGGTCACCTTCTCGACGCTGGGCAAGAGACTAATTTCTCAATAAGGTTCAACTACAGAAACTAACAACTGGACGAAGAATAGACATGTACTTTTTTAAGGCAGGAAAAAATAAAGAAATAAAGCAAGTTTTAATAGAAAAGCGGAAAATCGGAAATTACGCGTATCTTTTGTGAAACAGTTAAAGAGTTCTGAATTTTAATCAAGATATTTAAGAGGAATGAAGCATTTTTGAAGTATCTTCCTGGAAAAGGAGGATGAGTGGACGGAACGGGCACTTCCAGATTCATGTGCCTGGATTTATTGGAGAGAATACGAGCGTCTACGAGTAAAAACAGAAGTATTAAGTAGACAACTGGTCTCTTGTGTTATTTACTACAGAGGTTAGTTACCTACTTGAATCGTACATCAAATCTTCAACGGTGCAAGGAAAGCTCAGAAACAAACATAATGTACCACTTATTCCATAAGACATAAACAAACATAATTCCTCTTCACTGGGAGTCGACCTCAGATCCATTGGTATTGGGCCAAATAGTTGATCATGTTTCAAAAATAGATTTTATCCCGCGTATTTCCAAAACCATCAATTTCTTTTAAAACCAAGGACTATTTTTTCCGGAAAACTGTGTTGTTTCTTTGCAGATGTAAGATTAATTCTACCCAGGGGTTGGTAAGAACTCCCACAGCTTTACTTCGTCACATGGTATTCCTTGGATATCTTCAAAAATATGGGTTAACAATCATTTAATTACTTCTTAAAACATTGTAAAAAAGGCTATGGATTTTTATCTACAAATCTTTTTCTCTCCAAAATAATATTTTGCCATGACTCGTAACGAAAAGGAATAAAGAGGGTTTCTCTGTCACTTTATTTGGATATATGTTTACGTGCTTAGAGACAATTTCCTCCACTACCATTTAGCATTTTCCTCATGCGCGTTCCTACGCAAGGCAGCGAAACGACTCACAAAAGAGAGAAAGCTACAGATGATGAGATAACATCTCACTGTCACTCTCACTCACGAGTGACTCGTCATCTCACTCGAGTGACATGAGCATTGCCCGTGTGACACACCTGTGAGACGACAGGAGTCTGCACAGGGTCGACCAGCATCCCCCGCGTGTCGCAAGAGCCCCCACCTGGCGGTCAAATGCAGACGAACACAATGCCGACGGGTTTTCTTTCCGAGTTAACCATGCTCAAACTAAAAGGTCATACAAGTTCACCGGCCTCCATCATTCTCACTATTCTCCACAGATAATCTTTCCTGTATTTGCGCGGAAGATATTAGTCTTCATGTGTATACAGGTTACAATTCAAGGAATATAGTCCTTCAAATCACTGAAGAAAAAATTGCTACCATGATCATAGATGTATCTTAATGCATTGCGCTCAGATAAGAAGCGAGCTAAGTCGCCATTAGTTAGAATATTTTAAGATCGACGTTTCAAATTTCCAAACGGGCAAAAAGCTATTAGCGATGCAGCAGTGATGGGAGGTGAATTTATCGAGTAGTGTTACCAGCGCAAACAAAATATCCTAATATTCAAAGACATTGTAACCTTAAACTTGGGTAGTGTAAACGTTATCCATAAAACTAAACTGCACCGTATTTGGTGCCAACCTTTGACACCAAAAGGTGATGTGATGTGCAAATAACGTAGGTGTACTGTAAGGTCCTTCTTGAAAAGGATTAAGGGTGAGATAAAGATGTAAGCAGTAGGTACAGTGATAACATTGAATTAAGCCCAGCACAAAAACTCTTCGCAACTGTTTCATAATCAGTATTACCGAATCGAATCAGCTATTGAAACGGATCATTTTATTGTGATGAGAGACTAATGGATTACCTTTTAAACAGTTGCTTGTAAAGCTATGCTCAGTTGTTTGACTGGCAAACACATCAAAAATAAAGGGAAACTGCTGCTCATTTTCCAGTTTTAGTTGATTTTGGCAACCATTGAAAAAGAAAATCAAACCGTAATATTTCACACTATTTATTTGATCACGACGCTTTCATCCGACCTCCACCATCACCAGGCATCACAGACAAAAAAAATTTCTTTTTTTCTTTACACAATGGTTGTTTCGGAATGAAGTCTTTCCTTACACAATGAATATCAATTAATTCCATGAAATGATGCCTAAAATAATAAAATGCCTCTTCGATAAGGCTAAAATTTACAGGCAGTACACAGACATGCTTATCAAAGGGTTGGGAAAGCATAAGAGCTAAATATTTTCATCATCGAACAAAAAAAACATAAAGCTTTGTATTATTAAACCATTCCTTTAGTTCTATGATCGGATCTCTGATATACTGATCGGAGTTGTAAGAAAGTGAAATTATCTGTAACAACTAATCACAAAATTAACAGGTTATTTCCCAAAGTTACCATTTTTCTAAATCTACTTATCAATTACTAAAGCGTTCATGAAAATTAAAACAAAACATCCATCCTCCCCATAATTTCGCGGTCAAATTGTCACTCCCCGTGCAGCACATTGAAAACAAATCTCCGAGATTAATGCTAACATTGTCGAAGACGTTCGCTAATTTGTGAAGTCTATTCGGGTCTTCCACTGGGTCAGGTCCTCGGCCTGACCCGGTGGAAGACCCGAATAGAATTTACAAATTGCATACGCCGGGAAAGCATTAGAACTTTCTACGTTCGCTAATTGTTTATCCGTAATTCTACTGGGAACATCCATTTTCTACGGTTCCATTTCTCCTATATGTCACTTAACAATGATAAAATGCTCGTCAAAAATGCAGCGAATATCAAAATGAAAACGCTTAGTTGAAGAGGAAATCGTACGTGAAATGACAGTGGCTCATCAATAACTGAGTAGCTACTGACAATATCTGAAGTTGTTTATTGTTAGACATTTTTTTTAGGCGATTTTGTCGATAATTCGGGTTTTGTTCTCAGTCACACATGACTCCCCGATTATGAGGCACAAGGAAGCTTAATGGAAGTACTATAGACCGAATGTGAATTTAATATTGGCAAGCGTAATTAGGTAATTTTCGTCCGTTCTAAAATCCTTTCCAGGCGCAATGAGTTGAAAACCGTGCAATATAATTCTTAAGCGTTTCTTAGCATTCTCCTGATTACTGCAACTGAGAAAAATTCATAATTATATGGACGACGATTGGAATTAGTCATTATTCCTATCATTCCCTTCCTTACATTGCCTCGCTTCCTTCAAAATCGGGTCTCTCTGAAAATAAAATCTGACCTCGTACATGCCATGTCATAATATATTTATGCATATTATATTTTAACAACGCAGTCTTCTTATCGTTTTAACTTCTATGGTAGTCTTTTTTTTGGGACCACATACGAAATAACAATTTAAGACTGCCACAGAATGATTCTGTGGATGTTGAAGTGAAAATAATCTTCGGTTTAAGTTAATTTAATTCTCATGAATAATTCATTTCGAACACATGAAGAATAACTAAAGAAAGTGAGCATTTTGACGAGACCATATCAAGAAACGAGGATGTTTTTTAACTAAAGCATGCTGATGATTAAGTATGCTATTTTCATGACGTGGTATTTTAAAGGTGAGACAAAAATATTGTTCATCTTCATTATCATTGCCAATAAGCATACATAATATTAGTTTGACGCAGTTCTCCACTCGATTTTCCAATCAGCTACGGTTAGAAAGGAAAAACTCTGAACCTTGTGCTTATCTTTACTCACATCGTATGAAGGTAAGTAGCAAAGGTGACAAATTTAGCTAATAAAAGAAAACTGATGTGACACTCCTATGAATTGGTTGAGCACTATCCTAATGAAATGGCATTCTGTGTTTCTCTAGGTTTAAACAAAATGTAAATTCCATGCAATCTCGACGTAATATCGAGAAAATACACTCAATTTATGTACTTAAAATATTATAATAGAGAAAACTGCAACAGATTATTATAAAAAATGGGAAATTATGGAAATCAGACACCGAGACGAAGATTACAGAAACGTTTTTACCGGCATTCCTGCTTGTTGGATTTCCGAATTAGAATTTCAGCCTGAAAAAAGTGCACAATTTCGTAATTACATGCCGAGGGACAGAACAGAAGGCGTGGCTATGGAACAAAGACGCTAAATTGCCAATTAAACTCTACGGTTAAAAAAGCGCAATGTTCAACAAGGTGGGCCCGAGCGATGAGGGATGAGCTCACCTAGCACTATGATCTACAGTTTGAAATTTACTTATCAGAGAAGGGGTTAAAGTTCCTTTCACTGTACCTCTTACTGTTCACCGGAAATATAGGGAGTGAGAAAATCCCACAGCATGATTTCAATTGGACATGCCTCTCCCATTTAAAAGTACGAGAGTTAGTTAGTTATTTAGGGTAGGCGACCGACAGTTGTGGTAATTTTCGTGTGTAATTGGGTAAGGGTAGGAAAATTTCAGGTGATGGAGGAAGGGTGGAGAGAAACCCGTCGTTGGCATTAGCCGACCACCTTAACGACAGGCTCAAAGGGTACCACGGCTTAACGTCTAATCCGACGGACGGAGTACTAAACCGGAAATGTCCTCCTCTAGGCACTCAAGTAGTTCTCGGTTTACCGCTGAAAAATCTGCCACTTCCGGGAATCAATCCCTTGGGATGGGAGGCTAGTACTCTAGCCACTACAAAAAACCCGATCCCCACAAGTACGAGATCTCGTATCAGTAGCCCAAACACTACTCACTGGGAACTGGGTCGTAAATTAAGAATACTACAGCACAGTATGAAATTTATGGTAACTGACTTGAAAATTAATCGTCAAAAATCCATCATAATCGAGAAGATAAACAATTATATCATCTTTGTTGCTATGATGAATTCTTTTTTAATTAATTCAGCCGATATATCATAGGTTGTGCGTTAACATTCCCATTCTTCTTACTAAAATTTATCTTCGTACTTCATCATCGCGGCGGTTTGGAAAGAACCAGTTTATTAATATAGTAGAGTGTTTATTAGACAAATAGCCACATAAATTAAACGCATTTTTTGAAAGGAAGGAAATTAGGGACAGGGACCCTAATTCGGAACGCAAAGAAAGATTAGTATATACATTGAGTTTGGAGTGGCATCATGTAGCTGCGAAACCTTTTCTTCGATTAAGAAGAACGAAGGTAGGTTGGGGGCTTTTGAGAGGTGGATTTGAAGAATAAGGTAAGAAATCTGGAGGAAACATGAACGACAGAAGAAGCTTTAGGCAAGGTGGAGACTAAATGTAATTGTTAGCATCAATTCGTTGGAGGCAGAGGAACTTGATAGAAAAAATACTATAAGACTCTGTGAAAGCTTCTGTAAGCTACAGCGAATTGGTTGTTGATCATTTTTATGTTGTTAATACTGCGCTTTAATTATAGATTTTGCTCCCGTTTATTTGAAGATCATTGTACTTTGATTTCTGTACCAAAGGAGTACTCTTCCTATAGCAACAAGTATTATAATCATTGAGGGTAGAAGAGCGGGTAAGTAGGAAAAGGAAGTATATAAGGGTTCTGACAATCGTGAGGTAAGTAGAAGTATGAAAAGCTCAAGAGGAGTATAACAAGGGGCATTAGTAGCGTAGAGTGACTACGGGGCAATGAGGGGGTAGATCAAGCAAAAACTATCCTATTATTATAATCATTAGTCAACAATTCTCTTGATCGGTTTTCCTATCGGCTGACCTATTCATACTGGAATAATTCTCCTCGTTGATATCATTTACTACCACTTATATAAAGCCTCCCTTTTCCATTTTATATTTCTTATCATGCACTTTTTCCTCGAATTTTTGTTTTCCACTCAAGATATGGCCAGTTAAGTTGTCCTGACTTCTTTTCACAGTTTTCAGCACATCTCTTCACCACCCCTCATCCTGGGACTTATTTGTGTGTTAATAGCACTATCAATTTTATCTTCAGCGTTCTTCTGCAATACCAAACATATATAGAAAGCTTTCCGCATTTACTTCTCAGCTGCTGTTATTGTCTCTTCCTAACTACTAAAAAGAAGTGTGCTCCATATACTTGCATACGTTCTAATGCAGCGTTCCCTTATTTCCAGGCTGGTATTTCCAACCGTAATTAGATTCTTCTTTCGATAGAATGCACTCTACACTTGGGATAATCCAATGTCCTTTTCATTCTTGCTTTGTCCATTGCTACCATTATTTCAGATCACCGATAATAACACCCATCTGATTTACTCAAAACCTCTTGAGCTATCCGAAGACTGGTTGGTACTCATGTAACTAATATAACTGGGGTAATCGAGTCTCCGAAATCTAAATCATCATGCACCCACTCCACCGCGCGGAGACTAGTAGACTAGCGTTAAAACACGCGCAAGAGTCCATGACGGGACGAGCAATTCCTGGAAACAGGGACTCGCTCCGCCGAGAAAGAGAGGGGGAGAGAGAGGCACGATCAATCATTTTTCCGACAGAATTTCACGCCATTAAAGTGAGACGAGTGTTTGTGGAATCGGGAATGAAATTCCGTTTAGCGCGAGTGAAAAATTGCCGCGGAAACAGATTATAGTCTTCATCTTTTCCCAAAATGAGGCATTTGTCACGAATAATGGCGTCTGGAGCCACCTAAATCTTAGCCCTTACTTTATTTTTGCACCACATTATGATAATTCATCGAAGTCTTCCTGGCGTTAATTCTTTTTGACAACACGCGATGCGCAGTTAATTTCGCATCACCAAAGGAGCCGATAATGCTAACTATGAGAATGATCGCTCGCCTGCTTCACCCCATTACTGGTTCATTAATAAAATCCGCTTGGTCATATGTAATTTAAAATTTCTATTCCAATATATATTCCAAAATAATGCGCACAATTTACCTTCATCAATGTACGGACCCTTAGGATTGCAAATACTTCCACATTAATCTTGTGTGGCATTTCAGCTATTCTCTCTATCTTAAATATGGTGTACTTAGTTGTTATATTATCGTTCATAATATCGAATCTCCAAGAATTCTCCATCATTCACGACAATAGGGAAAATGGTGCGGCCATCTATGTGAATATTCTGCCTAAGGTGGCAAAAGTAGTATTAGATTTTCAGTACCTCCAATTGACTAGTTTATTTCACAACATCAAATTTTATTTTATGGCCACTATTCTTAGGCGTTCACACAACCCTTGCCCCAGGCGGGATTTGAACTTTGTTTTGCCGGGCAGGCGCTTTACCAACCTGATTACCGTGTCAGGCATATTTAGGAGGTTGCAAGAGAATTGGGAAGAGAAAGGCGGAGTATAATCACTTGACTTTGGTAATACTGAATAAGAGTCTTGAAGTATAACAATAAAGAAGACGTGGGGCGGATAATTAAAGACTCACAGTGAACTTTGAGGTTTTTTCCTTATTAAACATTTAAAAAAAACTTGTGAATGTCACTGAATATTTATTTGAAATGTAAGGCTGGTATCCGCCGTTATCGCATCTAAATATTGATGACTCTCATATCACCTAAGTGTATTCTACCCAAAGGTACTAGATGTTTATCACAAAGTACGCAAGGTGGAAGCAGGAGAGCAGCAAGAGATCGTCTTCCACCTCAGTCCCTCACCTCCAAAATATCGCAGCATTCCTTAACTGGGTTATCTGCTGTGTTTACGCCAAAAAAACGTCCCGAGACCTCACTTCACATCCGACCTTCCCGAAGCGTATGAAAAGCCGCAGTCAACAACATTATTCTCTGAGCCTGAAGATGGTCTAACGCCGGTTGTATGTATATTTCAAATAAATACACAGTGGAAAAAAATAGTGTTACTTAGTTCTGTTCAATAATATGGGATGAATAATTCATTTCCATCGAAAGTAAACTTGAATCTTTATTGTGAAAAGTTTCCATAAAATTTAATCGAATAACTTGAATACTGTAATATCCAGTTGACGATTTATTAATACTACAGACGAATAACCTAAAGCTACTAGTAATACATCTACATAATACCCTGTCAGCCACCCCAAGGGCGTATGGCAGGGGGTGAACCATCACCAGGCATGCATTATGTAAAAACATGGTGAGACTGAGACCTGAACCTGTAACATCTTCGTTCATCTCGCATCTATACCATATCATACAACATCTATACCATCTGAGTTCCTTCAATACCTACCTCAATATCCAAGTTTTTACTCTCTTGTATTGATAGTGAAAGGATGCCTTGTAAACGGGGTTAAAAATATAAAACTCCCTCACAGGTTGGAGCAAAAACAATAGTAGAAAGACTAAGACAAAGTTCACGGAAGCAAATAGCAAATGCGACTACAAAAATAAGTAAAATCAGCAAAGGAGAAAATGAAGGAAAATGTGTAATACATTAAGACAGCCGCTATGAAAGGCTTCCATATTCGTTAATAGCGTTGTACCTACACTCAAAAGAAACAGGTTTAGTACGTTTAGCCTTCGCCTTTTAGTTGTATATTTAACAAACATTTTTCCCTCGTAATTGGGTGCAGCCATAACCTTTGTTTCCTTCCATACCCCTCGGATGTCCATTTCCCTAATCTGTACACTTTATCCATGAGCCATGCATGTAACTTAACTAAGCTACTGTTCAATCTACTATTGAATTCGTGCACCAGTCACTTAAAATATGATTCTTTACTCGTAGATAATACAATGCCGGCTATTCGCCCGTAACTCAATGTAAATATTCAGACGAACGAAGGTACTTACTGTTAATTCCACTATTATTAACCTCTCTTTCCGTGCCACTAAATTTTCAAGGGCGTATCCCTAAGGGATATGTGTTCCACAGGTTGGGAACCACTGTTTTAGAGGGTTGCTTACCGTGTATTGATATAATTTACAGGATATGCTCTCGTAGACAATGGTTTCTTTAAAACTGGATTCTACCTTACGATGCATATCTATCCTCAATGGAGCATAAGGGTGATGATGGTAAAATTGCTTTAGGGATCCGGTATCCTAGGCAGAGTATTGGCCCGTAAAGGCAAAAGCCCGATTCCCGGTATATGGAACCTTTTCCCGCTGGTAATTCTGAGCGGAAAATAAATAAAAACTTATACTGAACGAGCTCAAAAAAGTAAAGCAATTCCCTAGTCATATCAGGAGGAGAGGTGTGTAAAGTGTATGAGATAAAAAGAGAAATATATGATCAACCGATCCAAATACGCGCAGCGGCTAAATAAAAAATTGAATTTTGATTATGAGACTTGTACTCAACACAAACACATGCCTTATTCGCCGTAGGTGAAAGGAAAGGCAACAGTATAATACCACCGTAATAAAGCCAGGACCCAGGCGTTCAGACGTATTGGGACTCTCTCTTCCTTCCCCCACACCCCGATAGAGGAAACACTTTCTCCTGCACCTCCTTGCACCCAACGGGGGAGGAGCGAAAAGAAAAGAAGGGCGACAGGGAAAGAGAGGGGGGGGGAGGCTGCTTTGGGGGCTAGCAGAGGGCACGGCCCATGTGTGGAGGGCGCTGAAATTGAGCGGAGACACCGCAGCCAGCCATCCGGAGTGCAGGGCGGGGCGCGTCGATGCGGCCTTTCCCGAGTGGCGAAATATCATGTGGTGGCTCCACAAAAACCACATTTCCCAATCTCACACTCATTTTTTCAAGCATTTATGAGAAGAAATATATGCTTGTTTTTCACGTCCAGTTTTCTGATTTTTTTATCACTGCTCTTACTTTTCTTTTAGGATAGAGAAAGAAAAAAGTGCACAACGCTCCACGAAATCTAATCAGAAACTGTCAATTTGTTTGTCTTAGGATTTACTAACATTTTATTCAATGGAGTGCCCTGCAGGCCACCTCGAAGGTGTATGACGGAGCGGCGAGTAATCACTAAACAAGCACAATATACTAGTAACAAATAGGTACAATACAATTTCAGGAAAGAAACGGGTTATTTATGCAAGGAAAGTGCACTTAAATTATTAGTGTCTATTTAGGAATGCAATATTTATTAATGGGTTCAGAATTAGAAAAGAATGCATTCATCTAAAATTCCCATTAAACTTGTAAGGGGTCAGTTAACTAGTTCAGTTAACTGAACTAGTTGACAGAATTAAGAATTAAGGCAGTGGATGCTGAAGAAATCACTACGTCATTCTTACTTCACGAAGTTCTTACATCCTCCATCATACTTAAACTCATTTAGCCCGGCCAAGTTTTGACAGTTTTCAGTAACGCACGTAGGTTAGCTTTTCTGAAACCTACCAGAATTGCGCGAGGTCAATAATAGTAGCATTAGGTTTTACGCTGCTCCAACTACTATCATCATATTGTCCTGTAACTAAACAAATAATAATAATCATAACACAACTCAACATTCACATCCAACCATTTCAAACAAGTGACCTATGAGCTCTCAAGCCTGCAGGTTACCGACCAGCGAATCGATGTTTCTCGTGATAGGTCTAGAGAACAGAAGGCATTTTCCAATCTTACACTCTCATTCATTTAAAATTTGAGTGAATAATTACTATGGAATGCTCAATTTATGATAACCGACGCCAGGTTGATTTCTTTTCAATTTTGCCCTAAAAGACGAGATAAAATGCTTGCATGGCCAGTCCACACTTTGTTTTCAAATATGTAGGTACTTGATTCGATGACAAAACAAATTTCTTGAACAGACACCGTGCCCAGGTCTAAACTGGTAATCCAAAGGTCGCGAATTCGAATCCTACCACGGGAATACCACTTTTTCCGTTAGAGTACTTAATATCCGTAGTCTATCAGTGATAGGATTTTTCTAGCAGAAAATTACTACTAAACGACCATGTAAAACAGGAAGATTAGTCTGGTTGGCGGAGGTGTAGTTCACCAAATACTAAGTCCAAAGTCGTATACTTCTATATTTCATATCAGCTATTTTCTTGCCGGAAATGGACCAGGAAGCGATGTCCAGAAAAACTGTTTTAATTGACGAGATGCTTTGAAATGGACGACCAAAGTCCTCGACAACTTAGGATTCTCGGTATCTGAGTAGTCCAGGGAGATTTATGTGAGGAGGGAGATGGGGTGCTCTGAGACTCCTCACCCCTTGCGCAACGATATTTGTTTTTTTGCTTGCTTTAAGACCTAGTGAGAAGAGTGCATGACCTTGTGGGGTCAATAAGTCAGCGGAAGAGTCGAGGGCGAGAGTTGATGCCGAGACCGGGAATGAACCGCTGACGGGAGAGCAGAAATTATATCGGTCACGAGTGTGAGTGATTTTTTTCTGAGTCGACAAAACGTGACGAGAAGATAGATTCCACCGAGATCATATAAGCATTCACATCCATTCATGTTGCCCATCCACGTGATCAAACGGTTTTCCTCTTGATCGAACTGTTTTTATCTTGGCCAGCGCGATGTAAAATTTTTCATCTGCATCTGTTCCGAAGACTACCTAGCAATGCAACTTCAGGGTTAAAGGCAGAGAGGGTGAATCATTACAAAAATGTACTGTTCATAAGCACTAATAAGTATTCAAGTAGATCTTCTTCGTAATGGGAAAAACGTGTCTGACAAGAATGCACGAGCTAAATGATTACTATTTCACGTTCACTACTAAATTTCACTACAATTCACCCTACAATTTGATAGTGATTCACAACAGTATAGTTCCAATCATTTCTATACAGTTGATGATATCTTAGCACTTTTTACACACGTATCATCCAATTCCGAAATCAAACCTACTCCATAAGAATCGCAATTACTTGCATGACGAACTTCAAGCACTCTTCATGCCGGTAGGCGTGATGAAGAAACCATACTGGTGAGCGTGTCTCACTATTACTGGTAATTTGACAACGAATCGAGCACGTTCACTGATGAATGTTGTGGTGTGAATGGCTTCGGTAGTGTGTTTTCGTAAAGAGAAAATTTTAATTACGACCCATAAAATAAGTATTTGTACGGTAAAATGGACCTACACATTAAATAATGCTAATAATACATTATTACAGCTGTTACTCAATCGATTACGTCAATATGGAGGGAGAAGGGAAATTTAATCCATAGTTTTGGTAGGAGTTGCCCATTTTAGTATTAAAAACATAATATGATGTATATTTTTTATAGCAGACCGTATGAATTCCAGAAGAAGACTATCACAGAAGTAGCAGATGTACAAATGGCGAGCAAGCCGGTCGAAATCAAGAAACCAAGGATAACGGAGCACATTATAGCCCTCATAGGAGAAAGAAGAAAGTATAAGAACGCAAGAAATGGAACAGAAGAAGTACTGTATAAGAAGCTAAGGAATCAAGTCATCAGGGAATCGAAAAAGGCCAGAGAGAAATGGATTGAAAGCTGCTGTGAGAACTTCAACGAAAATATGATGAAGGGTTACTCAGAAACGGCATACAACCTAATCAAGAGGCACTTTGGAGAAAGGAAACCAAGATGCAAAAAAATCAGAGATTCGGATGGGAAACTGCTAATGAAAGAGAGAGAAATCAGCAATAGATGGAAAAAGTATATTGAAAAGCTATACCGAGGCCCGATACCCCCAGGAGAAGCATTTACAAATGACCAGAACCAAGTGGAGGAAGACAACCGCGGTCCAGCAATACTAAAAAGCGAATTCGAGAGAGCAGTAAGAGACCTAAAGACTGGAAAGGCGCCCGGAGAAGATAAAATCAGCTGAGAAGTAAATAAAGCACTTGGAGAAAAAGCGCAAGACTATATGGAATAATCCAAGATTATGGACTATATGGACAAGATATGGAATAATCTAAGATTGCTACGAATCCGGAAATCTGCCAGAAGACTTCAAGAGGAGCTCAATGGTAACCATACCGAAGAGGGCAAGGGCTGAGAGATGCGAGGAGCACCGAACCTTGAGTCTAATGTCACATGCCTCCAAAATCCTTACTCGGATAGTAGATAGAAGAATTGAAGTAAAAATCAAAGAAAACCTGTCAGAAACCCAAAGAGTGAGAAAACTATTGTATAAGCCATTGTGGACTTGAAGAAGGCATTTGATAATGTCGAATAGAATAAGATATTCCATACTATGGAAAACTTGGCTTGGACTACATTGACAGAAGAATCATCTACCAGCTCTACAAGGACCAAGTGACCACAATACGTACGCAAGACGGAAAAAATATAAAGGCAAAAATTAACAAAGGAGTCCGACAAGGATGTAACCTGTCACCAGCACTCTTCAATGTGTACATAAAGGAATCGATAAAAGAAATAGAAGAACAAGGTACCAAAGGAATCAAAGTGAATGGAGAAGAAATAAACATGCTACGCTACGCTGATGATATCAGTATCGTAGCAGGAAACGAGGAAGACCTACAGAACTCACTGAACATAATTGAAAAAGTGTTCCAGGAATACAACATGAAAGTCAATACGAATAAAACCAAGATACTTGTGTGCGGAAGAGAGAAAACAGTGGCCGACGCAACGTCCGCCTCAAAGGAGAAAGGTTGGAGCAAGTGGAATCATTCACCTACCTCGGGAGCACCATCACCAGGGATGGAAGAAGCACGGCAAGCATCAAGCGTCGAATAGCCCAAGCTAAGACGGCATTCATGGCCAAAAGGCACTACTCTGCTCGATGAGCATAAGACTGCAGTCAAGGAAACAGTACGTGAAAACATTCGTGTGGGCAGTGGCACTCTACGGATCAGAAGCATGGATAATTGGAAAAACTGACCAGAAAAGAATAGAAGCCTTCGAGAACTGGTACTGGAGAAGGATGCTGAAGATCAAATGGACGAATAGGGTGAGAAACGAGGAGGTATACAGAAGAACCGGAGAAGAAAGGAGTACCATACGCCAAAGAAGAACACGGTGGGTTGGCCATGTCATGAGACACAACAATTACGTGGGAAGCATAATGGAGGGAAAAATTTAAGGGAAAGTCCCCAGAGGAAGACCAAGAGACAAGTACTTGGGGCAAGTCAAGAAGGATACGGGGAAGAAGAATCATAGGGAAATGAAGGAACTGGCATGGGACAGGGAGAAATGGAGGGCTGCAGTATACCAATCCTAGGATTGTAATACTATGTATGTATATATGAATCCCAGGGCGCTGAGGCGTCGGAACAATGCTTTGAGATTATGGAAATAAATGGTAGGTGCTCCCATATTTTAAGCCACTATCTTTTCATATCATTGCCCGAATGCTATAATACATTCACATGAAAAATAATGGAAGGAAACAACAGGTACATGAATCGAAACAAGTAATGCCGTAAGAAGCAACGATGCAATACACTTTCATATCATTTTCTAGGTGAAGGCTCTAAAGTGAACAAACACACCGAGACCTTTCTCCTTTCATCTATAACATTTTCCAATTATTCTTTTAATATATTCAAGCTTTCTGTTAGCCAGGCCCCATATCTCGAGGATGTGTTCTCTCCCCACGGAAGGCCTTTGGCAATCGTAGAGCCTAAATACTACGGATACGTCATTAACGATTTAACGCTTAGCAATTTTCGCTGCTCATAAATTTCAAATAGCTCAAGAAAATACTACTTAATTTCTTTTATATTGTACATTTAATACTTTAACGTTCAATATGTTATCCCTATTACAATAAATGCCAGAAAAAATATAGGGCAAACAAGTTCAAAAAACCTCTTTGCTCCTTAGGCCCACCGTGTATTTGCATAAAACGATAATTTGATTTACTGGGTAAATAAAAAAGAGCATTCAACAATTTTCGAAGCCATAATACGCATTAAAATATACTAGTCTTGTGCGATGTGCGAACATCAGAAAGGAAGATGGTAAATGTACAGAATAGGGCCCCTTGCACTTCTCCTTATTGTTTTGATCCTTTTTTGACTCACTAATTCATTTCGCATGGCGAGATTTATAATATTTTAAGGCTTCTTCTTACCAAAGTATGTACTTCATGAGTATGAGATTATAAACTCTCTCATGAGCTATATTTTTTTAGCTGTATTGTAATTTGCAGTAAAGTGAATTAGTTCGAATTACTGTTAGAACTTGTTGTGCATGCTACTACGTTCAGTAGAGAATAAATCATATAAATGTATGCATATGGTGATTCATTTGCTTTTGCTGTAATTTTACATTTTATTTTTTTCAAAGCTAAATTATACAGCGGCAGTCCTTTGTATGCTAATTATTATTTATTATAGCCGGTGAATTATTCTGCGAGGTAGCTTCAATTTACGCGGGTGGTTTTGTTTACATATTCACTAAAGAAAGGGTGGTGGCGCTAGCGTAAGAAATTATATAAAATGGGTTCTTATGGGATGGCCATTGTTCTGACCTTACTCCCACCCTTGTATATGCTGCTGTAATCAGAATCTTCTTTCGGTAAAATGTCCTTTTCGCCTCGGCTATTTTACTGGCAATTTTTCTTTCTTCGTCCATCGCTGGTTACTTGGCTTCCCAGATAACAACACTCTTTAAAAAAAATAATTATCAACCCTAAACAAAAAATCCGGTATCTTTGAACACACTAATTTTCTCCATTGTACGCAGCGAAAAGGCATTTTAAACTTCTTCGTCTCACAATTTACTTCTTTAATTTACTCTTCATGGTCATACCGCAACGCGATGGAGTTATCAATATGTTTACGACATTTCCATGAAAGTAATCCGCTTTAAGTTTCGGAAATCCCACAAATTCCTCAAGCTACGTCGCGCATGGCGTCCAAATCCCTCCCCCACCTTCCTCTCCGTCTTCGCATGACGCCACCTGCACTCGATACTTACGTTGTCCCCACACCCGTCGTTGCCCAAATTTGTTTCCAGTCACTCACCTCACCGACTCACATTTTTGAATCGCAATAATGTATGACAGCCTTCCGCAATGGGGTGTGGCTATACGGTCCACGCCGGAGGGAGGGGCGGAGCATGTCAAATAACAACACCCAACACGTATGAGGTGTGCCATAACTTATTACCGTTATTACTGCTAGTAACAAGAGTGTTCTTTGATCAAGTGCCTATGCGCGAAAAGAACTATTTTAAATAATATACGTGTCCCCGATTAGTCCCTCAAGCTTTAGCAGCCAGAAGAATTCAAAGCATTAACCATTCACGCATTCAAAGCATAAAGCATTCACCTACTTCCTTTGTGGTTGCGGCTATAGAATAGCTATGTACACTAGGGCGGATCGGAAAAATCGATTTTTCGCGGAGAAACTTGGCCCTCTGGAAAAAGTTGTCAAAGTGACTCAAAATGAGGCCAGAAAAATTTGGGACCTCTAGGTCAACCCTAGACCCTCGCGCCGTGGCCATTTATGGGGATGGGGGCTGAAAATGGAAAAAGTCATGTTTTAAAATCGGTTCCCCATGGATTTTGCCGAGTTGCGGCCCTTTCGGGCAAAAATTTCGTCCATTTGTACGTATCTGCAGCCGTTAACCCACAAATTGTCTATTTTGAGTGCGCGGCCGCGCTTAATTATGCACCGCCCACGCAGCGTCGCGGCGCCTAACGGTCAGAAGGCCTCTCGCGCGCCTCCTGCAGGCTCGCGCCTCCTGCCCGCTCGCCGCGAACGCAGCAAATCTCATCACGGATGCGTCTTCCGTCGTTTGTCTCATTAATAATAGATAATTAAACAATTTCCAGGGAATAACAATTACGGAAGGATTATTTGAAATTAATATAACCCTACACACTATTTTTTTTTCCTTTCTCGTCGACAGAAACGAATTGACGTTACCGAATTTTAAAGAAGTGATAAAATATATTTTTTAAGTTCGCGACGCATTGAGATACGAAAGCGCAGGAAGGGAGTGTACGGTTTATCAAGTAGTCTGGTAGCGAAAAAAGTGTCCGAACTATGGAGACGCACCTCTATTCCAATCATTCCGGAACATGGTGTGATTAAAAGGATTATACGGTACCATACGACGTACTACGGCTTAAGAAAAATGCAAGCAAACATACAAAAGGTGCCAAATCGACAGAAAAAATAATATATTTTTAATGAATCCCAAAAACTATGTGATATTTGTGCGTGTCAGAGCTAAAGAATTAACGAGTGTAAATTTAGAAAGAGGATAAAGTTCTCCCAAATGAAACGGCATTTTTGAGGGATCAAATTAAAACAAAAGATGGTACCAGATGGATTGGATGCCTCAGAAACTCGACGATTAAAGAAAAACCTCAGAAGAGGATCGTCGGAGAGCGTCGATTCAAAATCTTTCATTCTTGAAGATGTAAAAATTGAGCATCAAGAATTTTTTTCCGCTACATATCGATAAAACTCAACCGACGAGGAACCAACTGACTTGAACCTCAACGTTCCTCATACGATTAGGAATGAAAATCAATCAAAACCTCCTTCGAGGCAAAGGCGTCTTCAATTGCCAACTGTGGCGGAGGTATGTGCAAGAACCACCTTTGGGGCAAAGGCGTCTTTAATTGCCAAATGTGACGGAGGTACGTAAAAGTACCGGTGACGTGTCCCTCAGAGCAGCAGCAATGATCGTCAGCGCAACTGTAACCGACGCAAAGCTCAAAATTCCAGAAGACAGGTGACAGGTAGTGGACGGGCATTTGTTACGAAGACAGAAAAAGAAGATGCTAGATTCAGTAAAAGCAAAGACATATCAAAAATGCAATTGAAGGTCTGTATTTTGACGGCCGAAAGGATGAAACAATTAAACTGGAGAAAATAGGCAAGAGGACATATCAATATAAGGTTAAGGAGGAACATGTCTTGTTTGTTGAAGAGCCAGGCTCCCAATCTTTCAGTTTTGTCTCCCCCACAGGAGGATCTGCAAGAAAAATCATATCTGCAATTCTTGATTTTTTTGCGAAAGAAAATATTGAAATTTCAAATTTAAAAGTGAATGGATGCGATGGCACCAAAGTAAAAACAGGTCAGGAAGGAAGCATCATCCGTTTGCTGGAAGCAAAACTCCGACGTCCCTTACAGGGCCTTTAATCAATCAAGTCAATCAAGTGCCAATTGCACTTGATTGACTTAGCACTGTGGCAGTTGGTAGAAACATTAGACGGGCAAACTAAGGGTCCAAATTTGTATGCAAGACCTATTGTCTCCACCCGTCTAGACTGCCACACGCTTGATATCATACGATTGGAGCCAGTTCCAACAAAATTGTCCCACGAAGAAGACTTGAGATTGCTGAGCAGTGACCAGCAGTATCTTCGGGAAATTTCTAATGCTGTACAAAGGATTTGGCTCAGAAAATTTGGCCAGATAAACTCCAAAATATGTGGCTCATTCTCGTAGGGTCACTACGGCCAGCCGACAACTGACATACGTGTCCTGTGAAAATTCATGCGCTAATTTATAAAATCTATTGCCATTCAAAAAGTATACGCACCTGTCTGTTTTCAGTGAAAAAAAAACCATTGTATACACGATGGTGCAGTAAATTTATGGAAATTATTGTATTGATCAAGAGATCTACCAGTAGATCTTAAAAGAGTCATTGATCCTGTTATTCAGAGAAACGGTTTTCTCGGGCACTCAGAAAACTTATTCCTCCCAATGATTGCTGAAAATGGAGAGGAAGTGTGAAGAGATGCGTGGAAAATAATCTTAGAGGCTTGAAGAAATACGCGTGCGACGAAAATCCAAGAACTTCTGAGTTAACAGATTTTAAATTTGATGTAGAAGACAATAAGCTGCTGATAAAATGGGACGAGAACACCGACTCGTGCTCTATCACATCTCACGACTGAAGAAATTCGAGAATTACTTGAGTAATGCTCAACAGTGGAACGCAATTGTCCTTGTCACACGCAAGCTTTTGAAATATTTGTAAAAGAGGTAACCCAAGCTTCATTGGCATCCGCAACAACGAGGGACAACAAGAAATACTGAAAATACTAGAAAGCAGAACCAAAATACCAACCTTCAAAACCTACTCTCAGTTCATGCTGTGATAGAGTAAGTTTTACATTTACCTGCTTGACTTCAAAAATAAAAAAATCGACAATGACCTTTAGTGTTCAATGAAAATAAAGTTTAAAGACGAATACTTGAACACAGATAAACCGACTGGTACTACAAGATGACCACTTTCTTATTTTTTCGATAGCATATAATCTGATAAAGGAAATGCGTTCCTCTATTCTATGAATAGATGTTTGGGTGGGGGAGTTCATAGTGCAGGTACCTCAACGTGGCGAGCTCTGGTTTAATTATTTGTTTAACGCATTTAATTAACTTTAAATATTTTTGCATTCTTTCTCCATACTGAAAAATAATAGTATAAGTAGGCTAAAAATCGGGGAGTGTTTCTTTACTCCCTGAATGATGACGGTGTGTTTTAGTAATTTCAAATAATCCTTCCGTAATTGTTATTCCCTGGAAATTGTTTAATTATCTATTATTAATGAGACAAACGACGGAAGACGCATCCGTGATGAGATTTGCTGCGTTCGCGGCGAGCGGGCAGGAGGCGCGAGCCTGCAGGAGGCGCGCGAGAGGCCTTCTGACCGTTAGGCGCCGCACTATGGGGTACAGAGGTAGCGCTCACTTTCAAAATCGTAGAACTTTTGAATGAATTGAGATATCGGCATAAATTTTTCTTTAATTTTAAATCTAAAACTATAAGGAATAGAGGAAAAATATGTATCAAATGAAAAATAGCAATAAAAGTGTGCGAATGCTGTAATGTTTTCCAATTATTTTTATTTACATGTTTCCCAAAATGTTTTCCAACAATTTTCATGTTGCGCGACTCGATGCATTCAAAATCGATTTGTGAATATACTATTTACTGCATGTAAAAAACACATCAATGCTTTTTTGCTATATTTCTCTTGAAGATTACAAATTTGCTTTTAACATTTTTCTAACGTGAATACTACCTACCTCATTTATTTAATTTATTACAAAAAGTTGTTTCTAACAAAAATGTATTTATTATTTCGACTTGTTTTAATCTCATTATCAATGAGTATGATAAAGAATAGTAATTTTTGTTTTTAAACATTTATTTTTCGTTGATTTATTTTAGTCTATAAAAATAATTGGAAACAATTACGGCATTCGCACATTTTCTGCAGACTTTTATTGCTATTTTTCATTTAATACATATTTTTCCTATATTCCTTATGGTTTTAGCTTTCAAATAAAAATAAATTTATGTTAATATCTCAATTCATTCAAAAGTTCTACGATTTTGAAAATGAGCGCTACCTCTGTACCCCATAGTGCGGCGCCTCTAACTCAAACAAATGGAGGAAAAAGTGAAAGTAATTGGCAGTAACAAAAAATTGTGGAAAATCCCTCGCGTAAGTGAGCAACTTTCATTTCCTAGGAGGCACTTCAACGCGCGGATTGCTCGGGCTTATCCAGCGAGGGCGCCAGTCACCTGTGTATTCCAGACTAGCAGAGAACGTTCGATCAATGCTGGCGTTAATTTAAAACACACCGACGGATTGAAAATTACTTTGGATCGAAAATGATGGCTACGTTGACTTGCGGGAACTTTAAAATTGGTGGTGGATGATCATGATTGACAATGCTGTTTGGGAAGAAATTATTGTTCTCGAAGGGTGACGATGAAATGGTTTCATAGGTTCAGCATGAACATACTTATCTTTTAGTTTAACTGAAGATTTTCAGTCACTCAACCTATGGAAAACAACCTATGAATTATCAACAAAATATATAAAAATCAAGGCCGACAGTGTCGGTATTTATCGCACTCAACTGAAGTTTTTTTACCAAAATTGGTTGGCTTGCGAACAGACCCTGTCTGATATTCCCCAACCAAGTAGGTAGTAGGTAAGTAAAATTGAAGTGTATATTGTACCTGAAGATGACACCACGTGTCGAAACCTAGGTCGTCGCAATAAAATTCACTGTGGAGTTCACTACGTTTTTTCATTTATCCATAGGTAGTTTTTGTCGAGGGAGAGAAAGACAAATGAAATCATTTTGGTCATTAACGATAGGTGGGTATTCAGTAAATGTATGAGGAGGTACGACGGTAGGAGTACGACATGAGCTTTATGTTTGTACATATATTACCATGTGATGGGTAGAAAGGCGTATGGCAGAGGGTTTCAGGTCACAAGCCGTTTAAGGAAGGAAAAAAGAGTCCGGTAAGAAATGTGAGGAAAGAAATCTGTTTAACTGGGTATTGTTTAGCGCCATTATATTATGGTCGCGAATGGTCCGTAAGAAAAATAATTGCCTGTATTTATTTAAAGGATTTTCCAATTTTATCACTCTTGTCAAATCTCCCGATGCATGGCGGAAATATACAAGGTCATGTTCAATCTCGTACGAATTGAATTTCTCTGTGACCCGAATTTAACGTTCCATCTTCGAGACTCGAGATTTCCATTCATGCTTCTTCCAAATCCGCACCACACTTCATATAAGTTCGACTGATTTCTGGAGGAATAGGTATTTCAAGCCATCCAGAACAAGTACTCCAGGCCAAAGCAATCGTCGTCACACATTACAAGGGATTAAAGTCAGGTTACCATTTCATTATCGTCATAATCACTTGTCATCCATCCAAACATTTACACGAAGCTCTCCAATCTATTTTTCTTTCACCTAACCTCTTAACCTTGCATGATTATTTGATTATTCCTTTTTAAATCCTTAACAACGTGTTCCATAGATTCCACACAAGGTCTTCCCTTTGCCATGAATTCCATTCCTTTTATCCTCCACGATTGACTTCAACAGGCCACCATGTCCCAAGATATGGCCAATTAGGTACTCTCGTCTTCTAGAATATTTACCTAGAATACTCTTACCTTTTAGAATATTAATCTTTTAAAACACGACGTTTTAAATCATTTCATACCTTGCGGTTTGTATTTGAATGCGTAAAATGGTCAGCCGCGTGAGTGTTGTTCGTTGGAGGTGAGGAATATGTATCGGTGGATGCTCATCGGTGTCTTGAGCACTGATTGGCTTGCAACTCATGCAGCGAGAACACTTCCGCTTACATAAAAAAAAATAAATTGGAGGGGTGGGCGGAGGCCTTCTGGACCCCCCCTGGCACTTACACTTCCTTAGATACATTGTGCCAACCCACATTTAATCTGCCCGCCACTCGCACACAGGGGACAAGAGCACCACGGGAGAGGTATGGAGGTACGACGTGACGACGGACCAACAACCTCCGTCCGAGCCCAACGTTGCTGGACTTCGGTGATCTGACGGGAACCCGTAACGCTTCCGCTTACTCGCGTTTGAAGGAGCGTTGAGTGGAGCGGAGGTAGGTGGAGGTAGAATATGAATTGACACAGTGAAAATGCTTTCCGGCGCCATGCCTGAAACGGCCAAAGTCGTTGATGATGACAAAGCGATTCGTTTCATTACCAAGAGTAAACATGAAAAAAGAGGACATTACTTGAATATATGCACAAAGAAATCCACCGCAATAGCCAGCTATATTGAGCGGCCACTTTTTTCGGGAACCAAACGTATTTCACACATGAAACATTGTATGCAATTTCCCCTCCTTTCATCGGTCACCTTTTCCAACGATCAACAACCAGTCTATTTTTTTATGTACCTTACTTATTTAAATGTTTGAAGAAAATAAAATAAATAGGCATTTTAACAGTATTTCATGGTATCCTTGGTTTGGAATGCGTAATTTTTTAATGTAGGTAACTTATTTATTTGGATAGTCATAAAAATAATTTATACTAATTGATGAATATATTTCCATATTTAACAGAGAGGTTTTTTCGAATTAGGTTGCGTGCGATGCGAATGACCAGGGCCGACGCGTACCTAAAATCTAATTCCACAACTACTAACAGTCTACTTTCCAGACTATCGGCCAATACTTACTAGTGAACAGCTTCCCTCAAGACGAGCTAGGTGTGTTCATTCAACCCAAAATTGCAATGCATAGAATGTACAACAAATCAAGAGTGACGAAATTAAACAAGATTTTGTTGCCCTTTTATAGGAAATTTTGCCTCTACATGGTTAACGTGGTTAATTTTTCTTTTTAGGTATATAAGCTTGGAAAAAATTATTTCTATCTAAACTGGCTGTACGGAGAATGCCATAATAATGTAATAATAACTGTATAATACCATATGCTCGGCATTTGCCCAAGGTGCGGAGAAAACCGTAAAAACAAGCACGGTCCGTGATATAAATAAATATAATAACAATAACATAAATTACTGCGTGTAGTATATTATTACAGTCATTCAGCCTCTTAGTCATTTATGTTTCATTTTCACCAACTAAGCATTAATTTATCAGATAATCCCGCTTTAAGCATCTCAAGGGGTGCCTTTGAATTTTTTTCTGATATATATCGGGAAATTTTCCTTCGTACGCAATAAATAGGGCTGATCATAAACAGATCATCCAGCTTAGCATTGGATAGTGGAGACCGCCTGGCAGCCACCCGCCCTAGATATTAATACTGACCGATCGCCTGGAGCGACTATAGGGAAGAAGGGCGTGAAGCATGGTCCTAACTACCGGTTAGTCCTTAATTACGGGCTAGCCTCTTTATGCACTCATGTCAGCGAGACATTCTTGGTGCACACTGCTAGTGCTAGCGCATGTCTCTACGATTAGTTGGATTGGCAATTTTGGGCGAATATGCCAAGAAAAAGGGTAAACATTCAATACGGTTGAAAATATCCAGGGCATGAATTATTTCTCTAATAAAGGAATACGAGTACGTTCAGATCTTCAGAGGCCACCAGATTATTCCGAGGTAGTTATGAAAAATATAAGGCTAGGAGAGACGGAGTTCTATTTTGTTTTTGATAGATCATTCGCGGGATAGGTATATTATTTTTGTTTACGAACATTGGACTGTAATAGCAATCGTGTAAGGGCAAATTAAGATATTTTAACGATTCCAAAAAATTAAATTTTTAACACTAAAATATTAACACAAAATCTGTTCTGCGGGATATTCACACTTGTTTTCATAGGACTACGTTGTACACTACATTGTCTACACTGCGAATTCACAAGATTGTCAAGTGTGAGATCAAAGGTTGAAGCTTGGAGCCAATAATCAAACACGAAAAGTCTACTCAAACAAATTGTTGGGATTGGAGGGACAAGAGATCCTTAATAAAACAGGCCAAATACTGAAATACAAAAAGATAAAATAATATTCCTTGGCCTTCGTATAGAATTAATTTGAAGTATCATGTGCTCCATTTAATGACATAAAAGCATACTTTTTAAGGATATAAGAAGACGTAGCGAAGGATTTAGGCATTTTCGGAAGAGACTGCAGCTTCCCACATTCCCTATGGGTGCTTACAATAGCTTCCATGATGCCTCGTTTTAAACCAGAATAATTTAATAGACGCGGACTGGATGGGCAATGTGAACACGGGATTGTATCCACCATTGGCGCTCGGAAAAAATCCCTCTGAACATGAATTCAGTAAATACCAGAAAAAATCAGTGAAGAGAGAGAGAATTTCGTAAGGCCTTTGAGCAGATGAAGCTTTGATTGCAGAAAAGACGTAACGACAGGGTAAATCCAGAATTTGTGCAGTCAACGCAGTTTATCGATGCCTATTTTAGATAAGGAGCGAGAGTTTAATACAGTGACGAGGTTGATGAAAAGTTTAGATATACAATGAGCTTCCATCATAATTATGCTTCCGAGGAGATAAGGCTGTTTTGGAACCCACCGGATTTATTTGACTTCCGGGAAGCATCTAAGAAGATAGCAGAGAGAACAGGACAGTAAATTAGTCCGAAACCACAATTAGTTCCGTTTGATGAGGAGAATGAGATATATTTGGCCCAAACATGAAGACTAACGAGGTTATAGCTGATCTAGTAGATTCATTTCAACCGACTTTTAGAGGTAATCATTAGGAGACAGTTGAATGTAATTAGCGCCATTATGGATTGGTCGTGTCGGGCTGCAGTTTGGTGTAAAGCAACCCGTATTTGGATTTAGCTTCTTCTAAAGGAAAGATGCCAAGGGATGGTTGGTGCAATTTAATCCTTAAGAACGACGGAGAGCTTAATGCTTTACATTCAAGTGGTGATCGATATTCGAAGCCCGTACATTAGACCGCCGCGCCAAACCTATCCCAATATCAATTGCCGAAATAACAGATTTAAGATATATTTCTTTCCTCACACTATTAGGGATCTATATAGCCGTGATTATATTGAACATTATATTCATATACCCTAAAGTTTATCACTAGGCAACCTAGATAACTACCTATTGATAAACTTGCATGTCGGTATGAAGGCTTTTCTCTAACCCAACTAACAGCACGCGTATGCGTTTGCTTCCTTTTTTTAATCACATTAAATTGTTATAGTTTGGCTAAAATGTATCTGCTCAAACACTTTAAGCATGATAGGTAAATATGTATGGTGAGGATTCATCCCCTGCCACACACCTTAAGAGTGGATATAGATCAACCCGATACTTACGACTTAGAATTTTCATCAGGCAAAGTAGAATAAAGTATCAGGTACGGCAACTAAAAGGGAAGATGGTTTAACATCGCCGTGAATTTTTAAGTGTCTTTCTTCCCGTGAACAATTAGATCATAATAGGCAATATAATAGACGGTTGGCGTAATGTAAGCAGTGGAGTTTGAAGTGCATGATTCCGTGCTAACTACATGCTTGCAAGGGTAAATGGAATGTAAATTATTATATGACAGCAAGTGCCAAACCGACTAATAAGAAATTATTATTATAAGAAATATATAAGATTATATTGTCGACTCTAATAAATATGTCGCACGTGGCTGGTGTATGCATGGCCAGCGATTTTTCATTATCAAGTTTGATTATGCGCTTTAGTGCATGTACGTATATGTTGATTTAGTGAATGACTGGTGATGATTCAACCCCTGCTACACACCTTAGGCTCGCAGGATAATATGTAGGAGTAGATATGTGGCAGGGGGGCCTCTGTCGACGAGGAGAAGGGAGGCTCGTGGACTTGGATTTTAAGCATTCCAACCGTTAAGGTTAAGTCACGCCGCCACACCTAAGATATCAAGCCTAAGAATGCAATCAATGTTCGAGACGTGATTCGAAGCCGTGAACTTTTGGTTGAGAGTCCGGTGCGTTATCAACCTGGCTGAAAGGCTGGCGGGTGTGTGGTGCTATACGAGCGGCGAAGTCCACCTGACAAGGCGCCCTCCTCTCCACTGCCTCCCCGCGGAGCTTTCTAGAAAGCTACCCGAAACACTCGGCATTACTTTCCATTCCCCTTCCCCATAGCGAGGTGACTGCAGCGTTCGCGGAAATAGTCATATCCTTATCCTTTCATCCTTCAAGTCTTCGCGCCCATCGTGAAGGATATGAAAAGATTACACCAGCCCTATCTCCCACTCGAGTGTTACATAAACATCGGAAGGCTTACTCTGAAGAGGACTGACTCTAAATTGGAAGAGTGAAAGTCCTTCTGACAGGAAAGCTTTTCCACTCTGAAGGACGTAGCTTTATTACGACTCCGGAGATTTCACGCGATTACGTGCAGCATTTCATCGCGGGGCTCCTCATTGTTAGACGTGCATACGAAAATCATCGAGCGTATCATTCTTTCAGATCCCTCCGGGGAAACATAACAAATGTCAAGAGACACTTCAGTGCGTGAGGGGAAAACAAAACCGAGTGGCATAACTTTGGCGAGCAAAAATGGAGACATGAAATAATACATGATACAGACGTTGTTCCATATTCCATTCAACCTTCGGAGTACTGAGCTAACAGTTCTCTCCACATCGAACCAATGCAGGTATCGTTTTAACACTGAAAATTGTGCCCTTGGATTCGTACCTTGACCCTCGGAATTGGAGTAAAGTACTTTGCAATCACACCCACTTTACCTAATCCACTATCACTCGAAACAAATCGGTCACCATTACGGAAAGCAACTAGAACAGAACCAAGTGATGTGTGCTTTCAGCGCATACAGGACCTCTACTCTTCGCAGGGGACATATTTTACTTATAACACTAACCATCTATTGCACCTGACTCATATTTCTAACATGTCTCCATGAAGTAGTAGAAGTATATCTCTTAGTCGCAAGTAAGTAATGCATGTTTGATGATCCCGTCACCTACCCTCGCGGTGGTTCGCAAGGCATTACGTAGACGTAGATGTTATCGGGAACAGAGGTGGAAGAAAGGGAAGCTGGAAAATGACTCATAGTGTAGAAATTACAGAGTTTCTTTTTCATCCTTTATTCCTACAATGAACCCTTTCCACAGTGTTAAGCCCGATACTGTTAACTATAGAAAGGGAAGCTTTAATTGTACTTTGTCAACGTCAAACGGCCATCTAACTTTTTTCGTTGTTAACATAGGAGACACCGATAATTAGGGCCCTTGGCGCCAAACTGTGTGCGTTTAGTGAGAAGAAATATGAATTTCTGGCACGGAGGAAGGGTGAAGAGAAACCCGGCGACCCAATCAGTCTACCCTAAACGAATCACACCACTGGTCCATGTGATAGAATACTTCACTAAAAGCGACCATATACTCATCTATGATTAATTATTATTGGTAATTGAAAAAAGAGGATAAAAATCACCACTCGATAATCTTTTTCATGTTGCATAAGATGTCACTGCCGTGCTGCCATCGCAAGTGCTGAAAAGTGAAATTACACCCGGCAAACAAAAGGAGCATTCAAATTTGGAAACCGAGGATAAGTGTAAAAGAGTGATTTCAAAACATTGCAGCGTAACAGTAAATATTTTTCGGAATTCAAGAGATATTACTCTCGGTAACAAGGAAATCCACGCCATCCCTTCACGATGAAGTGAATGCGTTCGCTGCTTAAGAGAATGACTAGAAAAGATCACAATTCCTAATCCAATTCGTTGACGAAGAGGAGTGGAGGTGTTCAACACTTGTTTTATCCAGTAGTCTGGCTGTCAAAATACAAAATATATATTTCACGTTTCAATTCGAGCATTCTGAATGTACAGTTTTAATAAAAAGGACTGCAAATTATGAGGGGAAGTCAAACTTTTATTATTCCTCAAATTGTGCTTCTAGGTATCAATCTTTGAGCACATAACACTCGTCATCATTATCTTTCTCAAGAAATGGCAACGGTCCCTCTCGGGCAATTGTGATAAACCCACACCATCTCCTGGCTGCAACGATTCGTTGAATGTTTCGACTTTAACAAGTTTTATAGCTTCACGCTTGCCGAGGGGGAAAAACAAAATCGTATCATTTGTTGAACCTGATAGGGATGCTTCTGAAATAAATTGGTCTACAATGTTATTCCGGAAGCAAGCAAGGGAAAAGGAAAAAGCCATTCCCCGTGAACTGAGGGATATCATAAACTCACACTTCGTATACTTCAAAGATTCATCGAGGATCTAAGCTTTCTCTAATTTAGCTAGCCATTGACCCGAAAAGAGCAAGCTTCAATTTTCCCACTCTTCTTCCACAAAACCAAGAAAACGCATATCTGGGACAATGCTTTGAATGGTCGACGATATATTTTTAGGTAGTTTTTAGTGCACTGGATATGTAAGAACGGAACGCGACAGCGTGAATTACATTCAAGCATAGGTGTAGGTCTAAAACGTTCAGCATAAAGTGCATCAAGGCACAGAAAAAGCAGATAGAATGTTGTAACTCAGAGATAGAATTGATTTGCCAAGAGCATGAGTATTATGACAAACACCCTTCGCACGTTTCCACAGAATTATTATGAAAAGTGATAGTGGTGTTTGATTTAATGTAATTCTTTCATTATGTGTTCCTTCCATAACATCAAGCCTGGATCTGTTCAGAATAAGTAAGGTCAATCCTTTCATCAAACACTAGTATACACTCAGCTACAATCCCATAAAACCCTTCATAAAACCAACCTTTCCACATGCCGTTCAGAATCCCTAATCTAGTCATCCTCACTCTCTTATCAATATAGACAAGACCAAAACTATGCAAAAGCCAGGATCCGAACCAGGCCTTCAGGATGGGAGATCAGTACTCTAGCAGCCACACTAATACGGTGCTCTATTATATCAATAAAGGAAAAAGTTTGTTCGAAAGCCGTAAATGATGGTACCTATCATAAATGAGTGGGTAACAGGAAAGTATACGGAGCATCACCTCACGACCTGGGTCAACAATTGACCACCAATTACCAAATACAAACTTTCACAATCAAAATCACGCACTCACACCCCCTGCTGTGACTCCCTTTCTAGGAATTTTTAAGCATCCTAGTTAGAGAGCGACACCAACAATTCGCATTCAGGTAAGTGGTTTAGGAGGAAATTGATCCCGCACCACTAACAAACTTACAGTATTTGCACAAACAAGCACACGCATTCAAAATAACTAAAATAATGCATTCAGTCCACCTTCTTTTGGGTATATATCTAGGATTTTTACCACTTACAATTAGTAGGAGAGCAGACTAACGGGTCGAGTTCAATATTTAGGAAAGGTACCATAGTTTACGGCTTTCGGAGAAATTTATTTCCTCATTGTGAACAGTTAATCGTAGGAGCTCACCACTTATCATCAAATAATATTCATCTAATAGTGAGGGCTCTTATGCATGTTTGATCATTTTTTCCCCTGCCTCACACCCTCAAAGACAGTGTTTCCTAACCTGTGGGACGCGTCCCTCAAGTGAGACTTCGACACCCACTGGGTGAGACTCCAGTTGACTCACTCTCAACCCTTAACTTCTACGAGAACACCGTAGATAGGTACGTCTGCAACGTAGGTACATATTTACCAACACAAGTGTGAAAACTCGAGAAAACCGAGCTTTTCCATACTTCTTGGCGGGATGTTTTCCTGGAGAAGAAAAGTGGGACACAAGACGCCAAAGATTAGGGACCTCTGTTCTAGGAAGCATGAAGGGTATTCAGTGGATGCATAATATGAGGATGTAGACGTACCAGCGTGACGCCAAGATGCAAGCCCAGTACCGTGGATTATTCGCTGGCGTACAGGCGACGCCCCGCCCTCTGAGGTACCTCCACATAACGAGAACGTGCCACGAGGAAGCGCTGTAAGGCGGGTAGCCCTTCCTCCTCATGTCTGTCTTTTAATATTGCGTCAGAACTTTCACCGAGAGAAAGGGGCGGCGGTGGAGATGAGGGGTGGGTGGCTTTGGAGGTGGGTGGGGGCTGAAGAGACGGTGAAACAGAAACGCCCCTCCTCTCTGGTGCGCACGTTCCTCAAGCCTTCACGCCGCAGCAGAGAAGAGAGCTATCACCTCACGTACGTGGGCTGCTGCACCTAGAATCATCTCCTCTTCCATAAAATTTTCCTGCTTATCATCTTCCTTTCATGATGGATAAGTTTATCGCATTCATAGAATACCATCTGATCCCTATAGCAAGGTCGGCAACATCGCAGCATGGCAGCCTTGGAGATGAGTGTTCGAATCACACCTAGAATCGCACGGTTATTGTGTCATTCATAAAATTATTTTTGTTGGCACAGTGCAGCATTTTCTTCGCGATTTGGATTTCACGTAATTCTACCCATAGAATATACTGACAACCTTGTCATAGTGGCCATTCAGGTATCAATTCTGAAATTTCCTTTCGTGTGATTTAGGTCAGGGCCATTAGTAAATATCAATATGGACGGTTTTTTGACCAGGAGGTATTCTGCAGTCACCCTTTCCGTCACACCATAGAGTAAAATTGATTTTGTCATATTTTTTGTTCTTACTGTCACGATTCTGATCCAGACTGATAGAATGGCTAATAAGGGAAGACACAAAATAATGAAAGAGCTGTTCAACACGGAAGAAAATGAGATATGCGCTTTGATCTGGGGCTACAATGTTGGTAAATTTGTTCGCGAAACAAGAATTATCATAATAACGCTTTTATTCACCGAGTGTTAAATAATAACCAATGATATGACGTACTTTTAGAAACCAATGGTTTGGTATCCTCATAGATACTGGAATTGCTGAATCGGCCGCAGTATCCTGTTCGGTAACATGTGGCTTGGCAGCCCAGACACTGTGGGTTTGAATCCCTCTGGGGGTATGAAACTGTGTTTATTTTAGGATTTAAAGCTAAGGTAGAACGGTGCAAGATATATTATTACCTTCCAGCTAAAAGATTACACTATATTTCGAAACCGATTCTAGGTAAATAGTTTCATTTGCAGAACAGCAAAGATATTATTTCTGATGAACTGATAACCTAGTACTTCTTTCCTAAATCCGTCTTTCTTTATCCCATATACTATTCCCTTGCGGAGAATTTTCGTCTATTAACCCGAGGATCCGTCCCATCCGAGGATTTATGCAACACTGTAATTGAGAGAAGAATAATAGATGAATTGAGCCCATGAGGTGTAAGTATGAATGTGGATAGAAACAGTGCGATTAACAGATGGTAAAACGAGCGATGACGCCCTGGGAAGAGTGAAGATGGATAGAAACAGTGCGATTAACAGATAGTAGTACGAGCGATGACGCCCTGAGATTGGTTGGAGGAGAATTAGAAACTGATGAAAGTGGCAGAAGAAAGCATGGAGGTCCTAGCTTCTACTAAATAGGGTCGACGGGATACCGATGGTTGCTACAGAAGTGAGAGTGCTAAGCAAGGGAGAGATATATGAAGGAGTAGGAATAGCATTTTAGATATTATCTGGTGAAAAATCCAAGAGTAGGAAGAAAATTACAATAGGGAAGGAGGAGCTCGAATATGCAAAGTAGGGAAGAAATATTCCACCAAGACCTACCCTAATCGGTAGAAAAGAATACTAAACAGCAGTATTTACTATGGATGCCCAATATGACACCATTAACATTTGCTTCCTCGAGGATTCCGTGTGTCTCTGAACGCACTTACATGGACTGGCGAACGAAAACATCACGGATGACCGGAACTCTCACTTTCTTCCAGCGCGGAAGTCATATTCCCTCACCTCCTCCAATCTTTCTCCACCACCACCACCTCCTCCAGTCTCCTCTGCCGCACGCAAGGGACATGTTTTCGGGTTACGATGGGCCCGGTGGAAGAATAGAACCTTTTAAGAAGGAGAGGCATTTGAAGAGGGAGAAGGGTTCGGCAGTGGAGCTGCTGCCCATCAACACCACGGAAGAGAAAGCGAAAGCGCATCGGGACGAGCCCACAGCGCTACCAAGAGGATCGAGGGCGGAGGGCAAGGCCACAACAGCGGACGTGCACGCTGGAAAAAAAAACGGGCTGAAAGAAAGCAGCGGAGAAATGGGCGCTGGATTATCCCGTGGAAAAACTTCAGCAATGACGCTCACGCATATTAGGTACCTCTAAAAAGGAGCATCAGAAAAATAATTTCAATTCGGTACAATGCATAGATAAATGAAGCAAAGCAAGCAGGTGCAAAAATTACGCGGAAAAATTATCATCCAACATGAACGGGAGTCAAACCCAGTTCCCATCAAAGCCTCGCCCTCAGTTGAGCTACCGAAGTGTCCTACTTCCAGGTTACTTTTTGAGTAGAGTCTCCATAAAATGTCTAACTAAACGACAAATTGCGGTACTGATATATCCAGGTTCGACTATAAGTGAACGCCGATGGCTTTTTCTCTCTGGATTTTTAGAAATTTTAAATGGATCGGAACGTAACTCTACCGCTAGTTCGCAGTCTTTTCAATTTCAACAAGGAAATTTGCAGCTCAAAAAGAATATTGCGGATGTCTCCTGCAAACACCATTAGAGAAAAAAGGACAGCTTTCGAAGTGATCTTTCAAGGCTTTAAGGTCTTAAAGCTCCCCTTGAATAGAGGAGACGAATACTTAGAATAATTCTCTCCACTCTTTTCTTCAAGCATTACGAACTCTTCCGTCGCTGCCTAACGCAATCACCTTGGGTTTATCATATTTTGTCCTTTGCTTTCTGCAGAGTTGGTCTGTATTTTATGATTCGACCTTCCCGGAACCAAACTGTGGCCACTCTCACTTCTTCCCCTGGCTAACCCTCCATATGACTTGCCTGGATTTCATGATATTCTTATTCCCGACCATCACAAATGGGCGAAAAAATTATAGAAATTATTGCCATAACTAAGCGTTTTCAAAATCAAAAAAGCAATTAAATATGAGTGTAAATCAGAGCCGTACCTATCACGAATGTAATTTGCGCGTTGCACACGGATGGAAACCTTCAGGAATTGGCATATTCCATATTCTGATACCAATTATCCAGTGAAGGTTGAGGCTTTCAGCTCTGAGGTTAAATACCACGCAAAAATAGCATTTAAATTCTTAATTTCGGTATTGCTCTCCAAGTGATTACCATTAATACCTACTAGTAATAATTTTATTCGACATTATGTAAGAGTCAACTTAAAGATCATAAATTGATCTAGGAGGTCAAAGAAAAAGAGTCAAGTTACAGATCATAAGTTGATTGTTTTAAAGTTTGTTCATTAAAAATACGTTTCTAGCATTAAATAAACACGCCTTTGAATTAATAGGACTAGCAGTTACTTTATGGAAGTACTGGATATTCATTTCAATAATGATAGCGGTGTGTTGAAATCGAGGTCAGTATTATAATTATAAATACAGCGTGGAAATCTTGGCATATTTTTCTTTATTATTGAAATAACTTTGAAAACTATTTCCTAATGATGTAGGTCTACTTATATCATAATAACTTATCAACATTATTTCATGTTTTGTAACAATGACTTTTTGTTCGATTCATTAAAGTGTTCTGAGTACGTATATGTTAGGAATATTTTAATTCTTACTAACATAATTAATTATTTGTTACTCCTTTTACGTGGAGTGGCCAGTACAACGTATGACACGGGCGATATAATCCTATGCACGGCTCTGGTGAAAGCCAACTTGTGACCATCGCAATCGCCACAAGAAAAAAATTTCCAACTCTTAGATTTTTCTCTCTTGCGATCGGCTATTGTATACTCAACTTCGACGCCAACTGTTTGCTCTTCTCCTAGTACCTACAAGAGCCTGAAAAGTGTCCTAGGTGAGCGATAGTTGGTCAGGTACAACTAGCAATCGGCGAGAGAAGATATTAGGAGAGGGGTCGTATTAATGAAGAGCGTCTGGGATGAGCCAAGGTTAATCGCCAGGGGGGCTGGGCGGCTTCTCACTCTTAAGTCGCGTTTGCGTCCCACTTGAGTGTCGGATAAGACTCATGTTTATCAGAGGTCATAACGATTCAATAGACATTCGTATGATATGGTATACATATTATGTAGATAATCCAGACCCATAGCGTACCGCTCGCACATAATTTCTAGTATTACACGCGGATAGTCTTTCAGGGTCATCGTTCTAAAGTAAAATTCTTCAGCTCCTGAGAACCGTGATTGATCAACTTCAGGAAGTAAGGCAAATGAAATCGACTAGTAAATAATAAGGGATTAAAAATATGTTTTTGGGATAAATAAATGAATCAAGAGTTTTCAGGTTATTTCCGGAAATTGTCCTTCGGTTACCAGATGAGAATATCTGACCTTGTATGTTCCGTGATTTTTTTCCCCAAAAGCATACCTATACGTAGAGTCAAATTCTCCAGCATCGTGTGCTTTTACTTTGATGGGGCGACATTTTCTTTGAGGAATACATTTTCATGCGAGTAGGTATTCATTTTATTGTTTTTGTCCTTGGAAAGAGTATTACCCGACGCACGGAGTACTGAACTTGAATTGCTTTCCAAGTGACATTTAAGAGGGTACTCCAATGTGAAATTTTCCACTGCCAGGATCAAGACCCAGTTTCTCAGGACGGGAAGCCAGTGCATTAGCCACCGCACCAACCAGTGGTGAGATCGGATCCCTCTTTCGAGTGATCGCTATCGTTATCAAAAAAGGAGACTCAATTAGGAGCTCACGGCTGACAGTAATCGTTCAAATGACTTGCTCTGCCAGCTACGTTTGGTTATTAGAAGCAATGGACATTATTTCAAAAATTGGCATTCCCAAAGAGCAATTAAAGCATTAGGATAACACAATCGCGCCCATTACGATGATCCGTGAGAGAGCCTTAAATCTCCTTATTCGATTTTTCCTCTCATCAAAAGTTTTCGCTGGACTTTTCGATTTTATCCCTTTTATCCCTATATGAGGACATTTTAGCATTAAAATTACTGTGTTACCTAATACAAAAAGGCTTTCACAAAGTTTTAGGTAAAGATCACAGCTAGAGAAGGGGTAAGTATGTACCTTTTGTTTCCCTCCACAATTGACTCTTCTGAGTCTGACAAAAAGGATGTAATGGGCCATACATAAATTACTTATCGCTAAATGTGGAAGGGGGGTTGGGCCGACAATTACGACAATTCCTATTGACAGTTAAGGTGGGGGTTCATCCTTCCCTTGCGTTGGGAGAAAGATGCACATTTAATTCATGTTCTAAGTTAAAATAATAATGGCAACAAGTGAATAAAAAATAGCATTGAGAAAGAAATTGGGAATTCCTAAAATACATTGAATTACTTTTATTTATGATTACGTTACAGTGGCAGCGTTACGTGATTCGGAGAGGGTCTTATGAAATCTTACGGTGCGTTACAGGAGGCGGGATGGCCGAAAGAAGTAAAATCATTCTTACATAATATACGGATACCCCATAAGTGCAGATGGCATGCTTATTTCGTCGACTTTTATGCAATGGTCATGCAATGGGCAACAGCCATCAGGTTAAGCCAGATATTGTGTGATATTGGGCGTTGCTCATAGTACCACAGCACACAAAATTCCACGTGAAGAAGTGATAGCTCCAATCTATTGTATCCGAGTGATGAATAAGAACACACCTATTTCTTTTGTTTGCACTCACACTCTCTCGCTCATCACTGTACCAGTGACCAATGGGATTCCACACGGATACTTTCGAAAGCCATTGACGCGAACACCTCGTGGTGGCGACAGGAGAAGAAAGATTCAGAAATGAGTCCGCCGAGCGTGTCATAGCTCAACCTACCACAGTCTCGTATAATTAACATATCCAGAGAACCACATAATATGGAAAGCAGCAACCATTAGTTACGCATGAAATGTTTATTTCCAGAAGCATTTTGCGGAAGTGAGAGCGCACACTGTTTTTCTTCCCTCCAAAAAAGATTTCATCGTATTTTGAACTTCCTGGAAGTCACGGGGACCGCATTGTGAGGAAATCATTCGACATGCCCGTCACTCCAGTAATTAACAACCGTGGAACGGCAGGACAGAAAACAAGCCAACACATTCAAATTATTACATTTGAGGTTTCTCAAGGGGCTATCAACCTCTTGGATACTACATTTTATGGCGAGCGGAAATAGTGCCTTGCGTTCGAGGAGAGAAATATTAGTATTATTGGTTTTCTACCGGTGAAGATAGGTCTAAATTGACATTAAATTAGTCCCACGACAACCTGCATTTACACGATATCCCTTTCCAGTCCCACATGCTTCCAACCCCTCAATATACGATCACAACTGTTTGTTCTTCTCCCCATTCGGCCCCGCCTACCAAATATACTTCCTCTTCCTTCAAAACACCCTCGTCCTTTAATACCTAGTGCATCCAGGCCTTCTGCATATCCTAAATTAACTTTATTTTTTCTTATGCCATCTCAACGTGAAAAAGAGAAACTACGTTAATATGAAGAGGTTGGCCGATAGAGAAATCGAGTGGAGGGCTGCGTCAAACCAATCCTAGGTTGTCCAATTGTTCATCCAATCCAATTTTTGACCCTTGATGATGATGCCATCTCTAACTCTTCATCGTTCGCCTTCCTTTCCACCCACCCATCTTTATTCAGCCTTCTCCATACCTATATCTTAAAAGCCCTAAGTCTTATTTAATTTTCTAGCCCTAAGTCTTCTTTCCTAAAATTCCATGTTCCTCCACCGTACCATGTCGGGATCCATGAAGGATTTATCACTAATCTTTTCTGTACGTTCCGACTCAACGACTATATTCACTCCGAGGCATATTATCCATAAGCGGCAGTCAATGACGGTGGCGGAAAATAATGTGGTTAAGATGATCAAAAGATGGCGGACTAAATCTGCGGCAGAAATTTATAACGGATATATTAAGTGAAGATGTAAAATATAGAAGCGCATTAAATCCCCCAGGGTACTATGGTATATTATCTCATAAATCTAAAATAAGATAGTCGGATAGAGATGTTTAATATGTTTCTTTCTGCATACAAAAAGGGATCTTCCGCAGTTGTTAACGGCATTGCTTTACTTCCGTGGTAAAAGAAGATGCTATCTTATTGCAGAGTATTAAACCTCTCTCATCCTTTTCCAGCTTTTGTTTGCCTAGTTTAACTAAGGTCTTCATATTAGCGCAAATGGATGAAAATTAAGAATAACTTTGATTACACTAAAATAAGGATGTTTCCCTCATGCATATTTAACAACCAGTTTAAAAAAAGTAGAAAAAAGAGCCAAAGTACATTTTCACATGCTAGAAATGGTGCATTGAAATGGAATGCCCAAATATATTACCGAGGACGGAAAAAAGTTATTACTTATCACCGACCAGTATATGTAACGGAAATTAAAATTAAATAGTTTAAGCTATGTGCGTTTTTTTTTAATGATGCAGAGGATGTAAAAAGAATAGTAGAGACATTAAAAACAGTATGGATATATTATATGAAAGAGGACGATCAATGTACAGACGACAATAAGTTTTGGAATGATAAGATCTGGAAGAAAAAACAAACTCCAGCTTCGAGAAAATAGACCAGCAGCGAATTGTCCACATATGGTACGGAAGTTATTTGGAAAGATGATAGGGAATAAAGGTTGGGAACTTAAGCAATACTTAAGAAGTGACGGTTACTCATTTTGGAGGCTGGTTTCAACTGATTTGCTAATAACACAGGTATGGGTTGTGTTATTATAAATAAAACTCATATGAAGAAAGGAAAGAAGGTCGGAACATGATCAAAAGCAGACTCATAGGTGTTCAAAGCTTATTTATTCTCTCAATTAAGCAATCGGAATGATTATTAAATACAGATCGTCTGCAACCAAAGAAGCAATGACGAGGTAAGCCACGAAAAGCAAAAAGAATAAATTCTTTTAATGCAAAGTTGAATACATTAAAAATTCTTTAATGGTGCAGTCATCAGAGAAAGCAAACTACAACTAGTTATAATTTTGTCATTAAATATTGGTGGGTATTTAGTGTAATGCTGTACTTTGGAAGCGATGATAGAAAGACGCCCGGCTTCAGTATTAACTTTCTCTTAAAGAAAGGAGCCAGGTGGCCACTGTTTTATGTCCCATTCATAGGGCCCGGGTTCAAAACCCGGAGGTGGCAGAGATTTTTCATTGTTATAGCGAACCAGGTTGGTATTACCGGTCCCTACGTGGAAAGTACTTCAATACCTAGTAGTTGTAGACTTTGGTTAAAGGTGCCCTAAAGGCTAAGGTCGCACCGTCTAACCTTCGATCTTAATCCTACGACGAACATAACATTAATTGCCAAGTCGGTATTAGAGCACGTGGCCCTTCGAATGACCAGGCTCAGTACTCCGTCCGTCAGATGTGGCATTGAACCATGGAGTACTTCAGTCTTTCGTTATTGAGTAGGCTAATACCAATGCCGGGTTATAACTCCACCTTTCCGGCGTTCTCTTAAAATGCTTAGCTCTACCCAATTACCCACCTATATTAAATGGTCTAAGTGATTTAAGATGTCGGTCACCTCACACGAAAAATTACTACCAAGTTATGAACCCGTAAGGAAATGGGGGAAAAGGGACCGTAGGGAATGGAGGCCAGTTTTATAGGCAACACACCAACTTAACGCCATAATTAACACTTCCCATGTCAATAATGTCATATAACTTATCTGAGAAAAGCTATTAAATAACAGGGGCTTCGCAGGCTATAGAAAAGGTGAATGGAATGATCTCTATTCACTCTTTGGGATAAGAATTGTTGAAAATTAAATATGTACCGGACATTGTAAAATGCCAAAATCTGGCCTATGTGAGAGATAGAGGGGCAAATATTTAAGGGCGGGCAGACTATGAATAGTAACAAAAACACCTGGGAAGGGAATAAGTTAAAAGAAGTGTTTGTTATGCTTCGCCAAATCGCTGGAGAGAATCAAGAATTGGCAGACAGTACGGAAAAGAGAGGAGTATGGAATTCCTAAGGTCACGTTAGAATGCAGAATGTTTGATGAAATGTAAAACAGAGAGAAACGGAAAGATATTCCAGATTCCAAGGGTACTGATAGAAGACGAGGAAAAACTATGAACGGCTGCAAAATTGAGATGAAATGATACAAACGGAGGAATTAAATGCTGATGGAATCTAAGAATAATTTCAATAATTTTTGGGGATCATTAAAAATATTAAAATGAGGTGGTACAACCATGTCGTCGGAGACCGGTAAGCTTATTTGCTCAATCGCAAATAGAAACACTTTACGTTGAGTGTGAGTGAACATTAAATACATAGCACATAGTAAATAATTGTACTGCAAGGGCGTAAAAAATTATCAGAGGGATTGGAATGCTGCTACCAGGATTTTTCATGAATTACATAAAGAATCAATGGGCAGAAGGCACTGCTAGGTTTCACAATACCCACACTGCGAATACTGGTATCATTATCACTAAAGAAAATTTGGATATTTGTGAAATACATGAAGTAACTAACTGATAAATGCACAGCAATTGATAAGAAGGGAAGGTAAACGATATCGTTGTTTAGTTTCCATTGTATTGTTTATTTTCAATCGTAAGAAAATAATCAGTAATTAAATGTAACTAAGATGTCAGGCATACAATCTTCATAATGTTTGATATCTAAATATATGCTGATTAATTTATATACTGCACTTGCATATGAAGAGCGGCATTCTTAATGACACATGAATGAATTGTACATGAAACTGCCGTTTAAAATGATTACGTGGTGATTACATTAAATTTGAACGTGCTCCAAGCTCTACGATTATATCGCACCCTTGAAACTAACTTACAGAGACACATCGCGAAAAATCACAGTTACACAGAGACATAGGACATTAGAAAGGCTGTCCAGGAATGGATAGAAATCTTTCAGATGGTATACTTCTCAAAATCTTCTAGTTGAGAAGTTTATACTTGGAGCAGAAATGAAGCTGGCTGAGGACAGAGAAGTAGCAGGCGGATGGAGTACATCCTGTCTCAAAATGGATTAATGGTAGTAGTAATTATTCGGGAAATGTAACCGGCATCTATGATCATTTGTATCTTGTAGGATAGGTAAGTAATTGGGGAGAGGAAGGAATTTTCCATGAAACGGGGGAAGGGAGGAGTCAAACCCGGCATCGGAATTAACCTACTCACAAGAAAAGCAACAATGGGTGCACGATTTAACGTCCCATCCAATGGATGGAGTACTAAACTCGAAATGCTCTCCTGGGGACCGGTATATCATTTAAAAAGTTGATTAAGCCAGAATTCGAACCGAGGCCCTCGGGTTGGGGAGCCTGTCTTCTGGCCTCCTCATCAACCTGATCCCTATACATCTTCGAGTACATGCAAAAAGGCACCTCAACATTACATGCCATCCACCTAAGGCTGGTTTGAGGCAGCTTTCCCGTCGGATCTTGAACGGATAACCTCTTCACGTTTACAAACATCTTATCCATTGCATGCTTCACTTATTCCTTGCGTCTAACACGAGACCAACCTCGTAGTCTTATGTTGCCCCCTGCCACACACCCTGTGGTGGCTCGCAGGGTATTACGTAGATGTAGATGTAGTGCTACGCAATAGCACCCAAAAGGATACGGGTATACCCATGAAAAATCTCCGCTTCAAACGGGATTCGAACTCGAGCTCTTGGGATGGAAGGCCAGTACCAACTCTTAATGGATTCCTCAAGAATAAATTCGAAGGAAAATAAAAATCCAGGCCCCATGAGGAAGATAAAAGGCTAAATAATTGGGCCAAAATGAAGAGGGAGTTTTTAATGGAGCATCAGGATGAAACTGAGCTTTAAATAAATAAGTGCCAATAGAAAGCTGCATCAAACCAATCTCGGAATTGAAAAAAACTGAAGACCTAAGCAACATCAAAGCCCTCAACGGGATTCTAACCCACGATATTTCGTTTTCCATGCCGGCGTGTTACCGACCTGGCTACCACGGTCGGCTCCGACCTTTCATATGCTAATTGCCTCCCATGCTTTAAGCAGTAATTTAATGTAAAATTAAACCAGATACATAGTATGAGCTAGATTTGATACATACGAGTTCACTCGGGACGCTTGTCAGACAATAACGCGTCGGATAGACAGGTTTAGTTTTTCTAGGGATTATATACTCTCTTGGGAAAAAATGTAATAACAAGGAGACGTCACGAAAATGATATTGAGAAAGCTAACGAAATATTCTTTTTCTAATGCTGAAGACATTGCAAAAAAAAATTGTCACGGCTTTCTGTCCCATAGGCCCGAGTTCTCGAAACATTAGTCCTATAGAATTTTGTTCCATATAAATATTTTGCTTTACCTCGTTTTTCGCAGTAACCGCTGTAGCGTTGGTAGTTAAGGCATAGTTTTGAGTACAATTTTGTAATCTTCTGTGGCAGCGGCATGGGTTCGAGCCTCACCTACAGCATATTTTTCCCAGTTGAATACTTCGTAATACTATATAAATAAAATAAAGCTTTGCCCTATTCCACATAAATATAATTAAAGTGCGTTTGGGCACCAGATAGACTGGTCACCTTGGTACCTATGTTCAGAGCAGTATTTAATTATATTTCTCTGGAATAGAACAAAGCTTTATTTTATTCATATAATAACGAAATTCCTCCAAGTTAACTTGCCTTCTATTTCTATGCTTCGTAATATTACGTAATTGTGTAATGCAAAGGATTTACACCAAACGAAATTCTATGGAATCAAGTTTCTCGTGAACTTGGGCCAATGGGAGCGTAAGCTGTAACGCTTTTTCTGAATTTATCACCAGTTTCTGAAAAAATGTTTCTTTGACTTTCTCAACATCTTTTTCGCGATGTTTCTCTGTTGTTCGAAGTTAGTTTCAGGGGTGCGACATAACTTAAGCGTTTGAAGCACATTCAAATTTAATGTAATCACCACGAAATCATTTTAAACGGCAGTTTCTTGCACAATGGAGCTCCAGATCAAATTGAAGTCAGGAGGAAGACAAGTCCTTGCTCGAAGCGCACTTTAGATAGCACCCACTAGCCAACTACGCCTTGATTGTCCAAGGGCTGGGATCGAAACCATTACGTAATGTTTAATGGGTGATCGCTCCGAAAAAGAGGGACACTAGCACCGTGTCTTCTTAACCTTGACTCCAAAAGCGATGGGGATTTCCCGTCAACATTAGCTCCCACGGAGGAGAAAACATCGGCGCTGCCGCGGACTCTTATTAATGCAATCCTCCATAGGGCGCCGCATTGGCCTTGTTGGACGTTTTCCACCGTAGGAGGTGATGTCTCTTTCATTTTAACGGCTCTCTATGCTGAGAAAAGGGACCATGACACGAGGTCTAATGCGCGGAGCCGGACTGGCTCTTCTTCGCTCTATGCCGGCGTGCAGCTGAAGTCACGATCAACATTCCGACTCGGAATCTGGGCACTAAGAAAAATGTTAAGGAGCTCAGGGTAGTAGCGAGCAAGAAGCATGAGGTCAAGTGCTTGATATTAATGCTTAACGTTAACAAATGAATATTTCATGGCAAACTTAGATCCCCGAGTCCATTCTTTTATTTCGATAGTTGTCTACTGGTTAGGGTACGTTTTGATTGAGTACACATTTTCGGCCTTGTATTTTATAATCATCTCCTTCCCTACTCAAATGTTCTCTTCGGATTTTCATTATTCTCAAGATACTAACCCGTCCCTAAGCTACACCCGCCAGTAAAATTAATTGTTTACGGCCAGAGTTCGTGGTACATAATGACAATGCAAAATAAAACTGAAAGATATAATTTCATTTTACATCGGCACCCACCAGATTTAATCGTAACAGTTACATCAATCAAGATATTAAATGATAAAAGAGATTTAATTATGAACCCATTCTCACCTCAACTTCAAGATATTATTTAAAGAGTTGTAGAATGAAGAACGTACTTCAAACTAAATTTAGAAACCAATTCAAGGATCAAGGAACTATCTGTACCGGAAATGGGATTAGAAATCACGACACTTGCGTCACCAGACAGGATACCTACCAAACAGAAGGACGAGAGTTGTAACTTTCAGGATATTAGAATGAAATAGAATCGGGGGATTGAAGTTTTTGCATCAAAAAATTATTCTCGAGGAAAACTGAGCTGTTTTTCGATACCAATATACCTAGCGTTCAAGTAAATTTCCTAAATCCAATTTTATAAGCATATGCTAGGTGTTGATCACATATTCTGATTTATCACAGCAGCTGATGAATAGAAAATTATCATTGCAAAAATGAGCATACTGTATTGATGTTAGTCTGAAGCCAGTAGCAGAATTACAAGGGAAAACGCCGTATTCCCTTGGTGAGAGAGAATATTTTAGTACAGTTAACTGTGGAACCTGTTTCGAGGTTCATAATGACAGAATCTTCCAATCGTCGATAATGCATTCACGGGGTGGAGTCACCCCCTGCCACACATTTTTGCGCCGTAAATACATTGGAGTGGTTCGCAAATTTTTACAAAGATGTGGATAAATAAGTAAGTATTTCAATAGTGCCTGAAAAGAGAGAAGACGTGGTCCAGATTTAGGGTAATACAACAAAAAGTTCCAAGCATCATTTTATTTCATTCTATCTAGACCCTCGCATACGATGGCTACATGAAAAGACAATATCATCTAGCAAAAGACCATGCCTTCTTGACCAACTGACAACAAATCATTTTAAACAAAGTTTGTAGCCTACCATTTCTTTAGGTAAAATGAAGAAGAAATGATAAATTTTGCTAGCTACAGAAGATACACTTAGAAAAAAATATATACATATTTAAGATGGTGGATTTAAATTAACTGCAACGTGACTCACACTATTCTTTCGTGCACTTAAAATCTTAAAAAATAACACAGACACCGAAGATGTGAGAGTTCCTCAACTCCACCCATCAGGGATTCAGCATACGAACTGAATTTATATTGGATCCGTGGACCTATGGTGGTGTAACTAGGAAGACAATTATATAAAACGCCACACGAAATTGGAAACAATGAATTGCGACTGAATGAAAAGATCGTGACAAGACCATTGGTGTCTACAAAGCACCTCGAGGTGCTGGAAAGCAGGTTTCCTGAAAACGCTCCTTGAATACTGAAATAAAATTAGGAAACAATTAGAAGAAAATCTCAAAGCGTTTGGCATGCAAAAGGAATACAATCATCATCATTGGTCAACAATCCTAGGATTGGTTTGACGCAGCTTTCCACTCGATTCTTCTAAATCAACAGAAACGTTGAAAGAGAATCGGGTTAGTGTATGAGAGTGCTGTCTTCCCATTGCCAGGTTCGAATCCTCGAAAGGAGAATTTTCCAGTGTTACACTGCTCACTAATAAAATGCCATGTGGAGAGCAATACTGCTTCAATACTCTATCCGTCGGACGGATTGTAAAAATGTGCATCGCCTGGCGCAATTCGCTAAAAGTAGGATGATGCCGACGGCTCAGCGCACCAGGTTTCTCTCAATACTCATCTCCTTAAATTCATACCTCTTTCCAAAAATCCAAATAGGCTATGTAGAGAAAATGATTTCAGATGTCGATCGCTTCCCCGGATAGCAACAACAAAAATAAGTCGAAAACCATTGGTCAAAAGTGACGACAAGGACTTCAGGAAATGAGCTTTTTTCGGATTTCTTTTTCCATAATGTAGTACGGTGACAGAAAAAAAGGTATTTGCTCAAGAAATCGGATAGAAGAGTTTTGATAATCAGGAGTTGTGTGAGAGAACGCTGAGAATGGAGATCAAGGTGTATCAAATAACCACCGGAATCAGGTTGTTGGGCACAATACTGCAAAATTAACGATGAGTATCTCGCAAAGAAATTTAATGTATACCTACCTCACTCCATTACGTCCCCTCGAAAAAAAGCTTGCATTTCAATCACATCCCACCATGCGCCCTGAAGCAAATATAATGCTATGACTAGGATCCGCAAACTATGCTAAATTAATCGTCTTAGAACACCTCTGGCCAATTCAGTTTCATCATAGACGAATATCGAAAAATCAGACAAAAAAACTAACGGCCAGAATGCTCGTATCGAGAATGGGAAATACTTAGGATGAAAAACTCTACGAAAAATTATTCCACTAATTAATACTTCGGCAAAGCTGGCCGATGTTTAAAAGCAGTTAAAAGAGACAAGATTGTTTTTTTGAGTCATTAATTGCATTACTAGCAGCTTAGCATTTGGTATATGTATTCAGCTGAAGAATAAATTAAACGTTTGATTTCGAATCAAGATAAAAACTAAATACACACTAAATATTCGCAGGAATACTCACCGTGTCATGATTAGGCTTGAAAAATCTCAATAAAAAATGGGGGAATTGAAATAAAAACGATAGCGCAATTGTACGGAATTAAAGAGTCACCCGTTGAACCTCAAGTAAAATTCATTTCCGGGTCTTTCAATGGGAAGGAGCTTTCCCTCGGATGCTAAGTCATTCGTCGAGCGTGTTTCATTAATGGAAAATCTTGCCCGTGAGCGACGCAAATCCGAGGATATACGATGCGTACGAATCGCCGATCACTTCGACTTACCTTTTCAATGAGATTCCTTCCTGGCGCTCGTCCTCGCCCGCTACTACGTGAAATATCTTTTTCTTCTTCATTCAATCGAAGAGGAATCCCAATAATATACCGCTTCCAGCCCTCAGGAATCCGCGCAAAACATGGGCATTCCATTCTGTCCACTATCCTTGGCGCAACACTCTCAGGCAATAACTCAGAAGTTGGGGACGACGCAGAAGGCTGAAATGAAACGAATAATTCTGAGACAATGAAGAAAATAGGTATCAAGAATAATTTGAGGCCCCGCTTGCTCCCCAGCCCGTTGCCCAAGACTTTCCAACTTATTTCTATACAAGTAGGCACACTAAGAGAAACAGAAGAGTAATGCTAATATGAAGAGGTAAGTTGATAGGAGAATTGAGTGGAGAGATGCGTCAAATCCATCTATGGATTGTTAACTGATGATAATGTGAGGTATACTAGAGTATCTATCCTTTGAAAAGAAGTTGGTAACGCGCCGGCCTAACAACCCAAAAGATCGTTGGTTCCAATCCATTAGAATTTTTGTCTATATTGTAAATAGGGGAAGAAACAGTCAGCTGAGGCCTTTTGCGTCACTTAAGAATGGGCGAGCAGATGGGCAGAGATAGGCTTTGTAGGCAGTGGAGGCAGGGTGGAGAGAAAATCGCCATTTGTCTGTTCCTTACGAGAGGCGCCAAGGGATTATTTTGCGTCCGGTCCGGTATACCACTGAAAAAGCTGTTAGTTAGTAGGCTTTAACATTGGCAGTCGATCAATGGAATTAGAAGTAGTTTCGACTGCATCGAGAAATGTGAGCAATAGAACCACTGATTAACATTATTTATTGAAACCAGTATAATATTCATTGAAACCAGAATAATATTTATTGAAACCAGAATAACATTATTGAAACCAGAATAATATTTATTGAAACCAGAATAGTATTTATTGAAACCAATTATAAAATTTTAAAATGATTATGGAATTAAATTCAACTACGCAAATGTCTTATGTGCATTTCAATACAAATACCTGAACGGTCGTGAAGTGAATTCATGTTCAACAATGACAGTATCACCAGTAAGCATGCTGAATAACTACGCACATTGACAAAGACGAATAAACACAAATGAGAGATAAAACAAATACTTCAGGCCGATTGGGTGCGGGGAAATTCGAACGAGCAGTTTTTGCTAAGTTTCAGCGAGCTCCTCAGTAAGGGCCTTCCAACCACAGAGTCACTCTATAGATATTAACAAATTTGTTGGGAAAATTGAATTATTCGTTTATGAAATTAGATTGGCCGAATATTCGAAGTCATAGGTATACATACAGATCTTTATAGATGGTGAAATATTTATATTTTTAATGCAACAAGTCCTAATGAACGAAAAAAATAGCGAAAGCAAAACTCTCCAAGTAGCAAGTAATGGAATGCTCTCACTAGCGGTGGAAAATCGCCGTGTAATTAAATAGTAGTAACCAATATAATAATGCCAATGCTTGTTGGTAAAACTATTTTCCAGTCCGGTCAATTCGAATACGGCTTCTTCAGATAATGTACTCATTAGGTTTGTTTGGATTCCTGTTCGCTGAGATGCTGATCCTGCTGATGCAGATACTAGGTTCCCTCGGTCAAGAAAGTGTAGCATATTTCTAAAATAGCTTTTTTTTGTGCACTTTCAGTGCCTTAGTAGCCACCTATGCGTAAAAAATTGTTAGGGCTACATTATCTGGGTATTCCCTATTGAACTTGAAGGAATTAACGAGAAAGTTCATTCTTTTAAGTTTAAGCTCTAATTTGCATTCATCGTGGTATTCTTGTCGTGAAGTGCAAAGGAGCAGCTAATTTGCATAGTTATATTTTTTTAGATATAAGATATAGGTACTCCCATTTGATACTTTTCGCGTCCTATCTGATGACTTAAGAGAAAAATATTAAAAATACATTATTATCCATCGGGCAGTCCCTCTTATCCACTTTTCGAGATCAAACCGACATTCACGGTCGCAGGGTTTCTCAAAGTATCAAATGTAAAATTTTATTGTCAATGAAAAACAGAGCAACAATAGTAAAAAATGCACTTAAAATATTCAGTCTAAATTGTAACTTGCATTCAAGCCGCGATTTCAAACCAAAATTTTCTTTGTTTAACCTCATTGAACTATTCTTTGCATGATCATTCAATTATGGCAGCAGCCTTCCACGTATCATCACGATTTTTTCTGTACTCGTTCGATTCCTGAATTCATATCTGCCACGTGTGGAGTGGCTCACAATGGCAGCAAACGCTAAATGAGGTCTGCCAAGGGCATCGCTCAATTATGCCCTTTATTATTTACCAGGAACCCTCTTAACGAACTCTAAGCCAAGGTTTTTAGGCCACTTATTTCAGGGATGATTCCCAACGACGTCTTCTATGACAGCTAGGAAATTTACTTGAATCCAACCAATACTTTTCCTTGATATAGTATTGCAGGGAAACTACATTCGTCAACAATATACATCAAACAGGAAAAACCCTGCCAAAATAGAACTAAAGACCGAAATTGAGAGGATGTTTAACTACTAATTATGCAGAATCTACTTGCATAAGATGCAGAATCACGGAAAATAACATATTACACGAACAATATGATAGATATGTCACATGACGTTGATTTGTAAGAAATATAACATCAATCCGGGATATATGAATTCATCGGTGGTCAATAGCATTATCATATCCATTTTAGAGGAACAGGAACTCAGGAAAGGAGCGACAAGACTTACAACGGGTAACTATTTGCTCCAGAAAATGATTTCGGAGCGTTGGCATCGATAGCTGCCTTTCGAGAGCTTTATTTTTAGCTCTCTGTCCCTAGATAACACAGAACGCCAAGAACTATCATTCACATATTGTCAGATTTATCAGTGGAGGCAGCAATTAGTGTTAATGAAATAACAAATTCTATCACAGAAGAATTAAGATGCATTAGGATAGACATGAAAAGCGGAAGAGGAAGTGAAGCATAATGTAATGGCAAGTGACCTAAGCATTGGCGCCGCCTGCCGAACAATTAGAAGGGGAGAGAGAGGCATTCACTGGCGCGCTCAATCTGCGCCCCGGGGAAACTGCAAGAAGGGAATCTTGCGCACCATCGCTCACTAATTACCTGATTCTCAATTAGTCCGACAAATCGATGCACCGAACGCCTAATGGCTCGTGAGTGAACAAAGACGAATCGTAAGCGGGTAATGATTTAACCGGGAAGAGTTAGTCAGGATGCTCCGGGCCTCACTAGAGAGTGAAGGAAAACAATTGAGTTGTCATTTTGACGCTCCCCTCAGAGGTATCATTGAGTCTAGGGATGAGGGCCATTGGTTATTTTCAAATGAGCTTTCCATTTTGGACGGGAAGAACGGCAAAGGAAGGCTTCGTATGAGATGCATAGAACAAGTGATGAAGGATGTGAAAGAGAAGAAATATGTAAGTATGAAGAGATTGCCTGAAGAATTCAGTGAAGAGCTGCGTCAAAAAAACTTAGGATAGCTGACTAATGATAATGAGTCTAATTTTATGAAGGATAAAATGAGCTAGAAAATATTTCCTTACTTACTCCTCACTGCGTAAACCGAGTTCACATCAGAGGAAGAGGGAGGATCAGTATCATTGAACTCAGGTAGTGTTTTTTTTTCGCTTTTTTCTGAAAGACTAGAGGCAGCATAGAGGAAGGAACTATCATCCCCAACCTTGATATAGGGATTTCTGAACATAGTACGAGGAAGGGGTTGAGGACTCTGCACAAGCAGTAACTACAAATTGATGCAGAGGCCTAATGCATCATTCATTGAAATAACAACAAAAGGGGGAAAATAATCAATTATGAAGATATCAGACACAACTCGAGGGATCTGTCAATTTTAAAGAATACAGTCCGTTCAGAGGACCAAAGAAGATAAAGTGAAATGAACATTCCCTAATGTCACACGTGCTAAAGATAATGATAAACAAGTTCGTTAGCGTCAACCATAAGTAATCCCTGGTCGAAGATTGTATTAGAGTTGAATTGTTTGGCTGCTTAGAAAGTTCACTTATGTTTTGTATTTGGCGCCCATCTGTATCGACTCCACTGATTGTCGAAGCTGTCGAGTATGCATTTCGATTCGACTGTGGAATCGACTTGGTTTAGTCAGTGTTGCTCGGACGCCAGTACTCCACTAACGTTTGTGAATGTAGTTTCGCATGCAGTTCCGCTCACCAGTCTTGATTGTAATATCGGCATCAAGGAGAGAATACATCAACTTTGTGTAAGAACTTAGTTTTCATTTATCGTAAACTCCTACATATTTTTTTTCGCTACATTGTCTACCACGGTATTTAGGTCGGCAAATCTCCAGCCTGCAACCCAACTGTTTTACGTTAGGTTACATTAAAGGTGAGGAACCTTTGGCCTTCTGCAATTCCGTTTTAGAGCGGCGTTTTGTCACCAATGACAGGTTGGAGATGCAGCAACACGATACGCGGCTTTTCGAACACATGAAGCAGTGGAATCGGCAAGAGTCTGCCATCCATTACTATCATTTTGAAGACGTGGAAATGTATATGAACAACCATTGCATGCCTTAAAATGTAATTGTGGCAATCTTTATGCATAAGATATGTAGCCCAGATAGCTCCCTAGTGAAATATTTTTGGAATGAATTTTACTTTCTTTTGTCTTTCAATTTAAAAAGGATTTCTGCTCTTGGTTTAGGTGGTACGAATCGGAAGCAGTTGGATCACGAGTGCACCTCAACGCAGTTTTGTACCAAAGTCCTTTATTCGCCAATGAGATGAGACTGCTCGAAAGCTGAATCGAGTTTAGGCCTAAATGATACCAATCTCGGCATTAACATTTATGCATTTGCGCATTTCAATTGAATATGATTCTTCAAGTCGAGAACACCTTAGGTGGTCCCTTCTCGAAGACTTTAAAAAATTGCATGAATTTTGCGATCAATTTAAGCAACCAGTAATGCATTCATTCACATGATATTAGCAATATGCTTGTAAAATCTTATATTACATCAAAGCAAAGTGACTTTCGATTCGTAGCAACTAAACATAAGGTGGGTTCACATAATTAAGGAACCGTTTCCGTTTAATTTACTAAGCGTGAGCAAAGCCTTTCCGAGACAGTAATCACCAAACAATACTGACCAAGGGAGCGACACTTACGAAGATTTGCCGTGGGAATGTTGACAGGCACCTTGAGGTGCAGTATGTGATGCAACAGTCGTGACTTTTCATTCCGGAAGTAAGGACGGCTCAAAAAGGAGGAGTAGGAGGCGGGGAAGGTCAGTCCGCAGTCCCGCATCAGAGATTCCCGAATGACTTTTTCAGCCCGCGCACTCTGCGACATTTTCATCCAGCCATTTTCTTGTGCGCAGGATGGACGCATGTCAAAACTGCCGAGGAAAGGTTTCAAAAATACGTGATTTCATGAAATAACGGATAAAATTTCCGGAGATTTCCCCAATGCTTTTATTGCTTCTCATGAACCCCTCATTTTATTTAAACAAACAGTGTATGTTTTCCAGTTTTTTTTCTTTTCTTCCATTCGGCTTTGTCCCTTAAAGCGTTAATCACTACCAATACTTGTAAAATCATTAACTATTTAATATTAATAAATCATGATCAACCCAACTGAAGGGGCTGAACCAGCATTCGCAGAGACTGAACAATTATGGGTAGCCGGGCCCCTACCGAATTACCCCAACTTACTATGGTAGACTGGACCATAATCACAAAATTAGAGAAATTGATTGCCGAACTGACAGATTCAAAATGTCGTTTTTTCCTCGCACAATTAGGGATATGAATAACGGTAAATATATCCAGTACGAGTGTAGCAATGGATAACATTGGTAGCTGCATGTTGGTATAAGGACTTGAAGATAACCCAAATAACAGCATGTTTTAGCATGTTTGCTTTGCTATTTATACCTTTTTTAAATAGTGTAGTTTAGAACAGTATATAAATACTAATCCTTCTTATACATGATATGTAGTGCACGTTTGGTGATAATTCACCCCCTGCCACACACCTTTATGGTGGCTTGCAGGGTATTATGAGGATGTAGATGTAACTCTCTGAATACAAGAGAATTTGAACAAACTTTCATAAGCTCTTCAAGGTTAAATTTCTCTTATAATACCCATTCGTATTTTTTCCTTGGTTCTACTATAACCAAGAGTGCTCGAGTCCAAAATTCATGTGAAATTACCTGTCAGAAGCACACAGCGTTGAAACTAGAATTAGATCACTAAAAAAACTTGGGCTAGCCTCGTCGGGTGATTTACACATCGGTACAATTATTGTGGGTTCGAATCCCGTCTCGCGCTTGTCTCAAGAAAAACACCTTAGGCTGAACAGTACGGTAAAACTTAAGCAAGTTTTTTTACCTTTGGAGATCGGGTTGGCGGCTGGAGAACTGACTTCCCATCCCGACGGTCTGAGTTGTAATTCCATCAGTGGCCGCGATTTTTCATTGGAGCATCGGCCATAGAATGGATGTGGAGAATATTTCATGTCCAGTAGTCTGTCAGTTGGAAGGGAGTTTATACCGTGGTTCCCTTGGCACCTTTCGTTAGGAGCAGTCTAATACCTACGCCGGGTTTCTCTTCAGCGTTCTTCCGCACAATAAAATAATCCCTGTCTCTACCTTTATTACTCACCTGTTCTAAATAGTGAAAATGACCTCAGTTATTGGTCACCTCCCCTGAATAAATACAACTACTTCTACTGACTGTAGTGTCCGAAAATAAGAAATATTAGACCTGGGTCAAGTACACACACAACAGCGCTCACTTAGCATGATAGAGGAACCAAGATCATACACTGCGTCTCCAGATTTTCCACACAGCTCCCACACGGATCCACGAGCGTAGGAAGTGATGCCTGGAGCTCCTTTTGAATTTGGCTGTGGGGAGTGACCCCCAACAGTACAGCCGTCAACGTTACGACAGCACCAATAAATAACGGGTGGGTGCACTTCATTTGATGAAAGGTTGCCCACCGTTTGAGGAGGAGCGATGCATACGGCGTCGTGAGATCGCCAATTTCGTTTCAGCAAATGGCATTGAAAACAATGGCGAGCGTGCACGGGAGGGACAAGAGGGAAATGGACCATTTGGTGCTATCCTGCCCATCTGTGGCAGAGGAGGAAGCTAGGTGGTATCCAGCGGGAGGGAGGGACGCTCATCAGATGAACGGCTCGCTGCCGGCGCCCTTTTTCAATCAGAACTCAGATAGGGGATGGCTGCGAGAAGAAGGGGACGAGGAAGAGAGTCAATCAGAGCCATTTATAATTCACTCACCCTCCACCCCCACGTACATCCCGCAGAAGAATGTGAAGATTCGAATCATGAGCTACCACGAACACCTAGTCATCAGCCGTATCATTATTTGATGTGATCTACTTGACCTGATGATGCTTCGATGCAGCCCAAGTGGTACGGAAATAAATAAACTTTGGGAAACCAAGTCACTAATTCTGTTATTGTGATCTACGAGTTTAGATGCACTAGATATCTTCTAAGTACTTCCAAAAATTACAATTTATCTACCTACTTTTGCCTCCATTAGACTCGCAAGAATAAGGTAGGTGCGGTGGTTACAGTAGGTACTGACTTCTCAATCCGAGGGTCCGAGTTTCAAACCTGAGAGCGGTAGATTTTTCAGTGGAGACTCGGTACTTAATTGACCGTTGATTGGAGAGCAGTTCAATTTCAGTCCTCCATCCACCGAATGAGACGCTAATCCCTGGGACTTCTTGACGACTTCCCCAAAGAGAAGTTTGATGCCGACGCCGGTTTTCTTCTCATACTCTCTCTAATTACTAAAAATTCCAACCTCTTCCCAAATACATTTACTACTGTAACAGCAAGCAAGTATGAACTACTTAACTCTAGGAATGCTGACATGAAATTTAACATTCCAACCGTGATTAACTATATATACTAACAATATGGAGAAAAATGCCATAGTTTTTACTTGTAGGCGCTTTTCATAGTGATACTCAAAAATGGACATTGCCACGAGTTATCATTGCATCATGTTCTACGAAAATGCAGAATAGAAAGCAGATATAAAGGAAAAAATCAAGGTGATGAAACAAATAAAATGGAAATAACACCAAGGGCACTGTAAAGAAGGAAATACTTCCTACAAAGAGCGAGGATAAATTACGATAACTAATGAAGAGGAATTTAACGACAAAGTAAATAGCTTTTCGCTGAGAGTAGTCTGATTTCGATGCCGAGTTTACCATCGCCGGGTTTTCCGTACGTCCCCCTTTTCCTACGTTCCCATCTAGAACCAGCCCACCATTCATCCGCGATGAAGATATTGAAACGTAGCCTCCACCGAAATACCACTGCAAATAAACTAGTACTACCAAAATCGTGGCATTTAAAATTTTAGATATACACGTCATTCGAGAGTTCAACGATTATTCTACAAACTGTTACTTTATGCACACTAGAGTTAATAAATTCTCAGGCGTTTTACATGCCATGAATTAAAAATGTGAGGGAAAATGTCGCTGACTAACGCGCAATCAATCCTTTGAAATTAGAAAAAAGTAGAAATAGACATGACAATGTGATTGCTACCTTTTTAATAGCATCTAGACCCTCTCAAAGCTTCGGTTTATTGCACGCTACCTAACAGCGAGAAAACACCATCCAAGATAAACAAATGCTGAGCATAACTAGTTAAACGCATAAGACAAGGTATTTTGGAACCACTCCGTTAAGGCTCCAAAGTTTTGTAGTTCCACACTGGTGAGAATTTTATTTTTACAGCAATAGGATTCGGTTTTTAGGTGCTCAAACTACGTAGGTTATATCGCCAGATTCGATCTAATCTTGAACTGCATTTTAGACAAGAATGAAAACCAAGTCCGAGGTGGGATTTGAAACGGTGACCATTGGGTTTCCAGACAAGCACGTTATTAACCAGGATACCACGACCTACTTAACAGTTTTCAACATATTGCTCGAGGTTGTTCTGCAACACCTGAAGATTATGTAATGCATAAAAAATGGAATGAATGCAACATTTTGCCAAAGAAAATACCAAATGTTCGTTTCTGTTATGAGTGTGCCTGAAACACTATCTCTGGGCTGTTGTACTTGTTTGGCATGAAATTTCAAATGATCAATTTCATGGTGAAAACACAATGCAACCGAGTCATATTCCAAGAAGCTGACCACACGTTTCGCAGTAATCACCACATAACATCGTTATACAATAAATTTAGATTCTTGGGAAACCTTCACAAAGATATAGGCCGACAGTTATTGACTGATTGATATTTTATTTACTCCCACATGCTCGATACAATTACGAGTACAAAAATATATCGGGAGATTCAGGTGGTCTCCAATATCATAGGACCTGAATTGAGCCACCAGAATTATACAAAAACGTATTCCATCTTAAAAAAGCAGTAAAAGTTGTACAATTAATGAAAAAAATGAAAATATATATTAACAAAATTAAAATAAAAATATCACAATTATGTGAGTGGGCGAATGAATTTTCTAATAGTTAAAATTAATAGAAGCTAATGACTTTGAAAATCGAGCGTAGAGGGAGCTCACAGATACAAAAAATTCACTTTAGGGCAAAGCAAAATCAAAGTTAATGACATTGATTCTAAATTAAGTCCATCATCACCAGCAACGATTTTCAGCTAATTTTGGTGCATGCCATCATTACCAGGCAGAATGTTTGAAAATAATTTTAGATCTCTCTGTAGTTTAGCACTAAGATAACATTTGGTCCTTCAGTGTTCCAATTGCTTAGGATATAACGCACAGAGTAACATAATCGCAAACTGGCTTTTAATAAGATTCAGTTGAGAAATAGATATAAATCGTATACAGTGAATAGCAAGACAGGAACAGAAAGTTTACCACACAGTCTCAGGCAAAACTTTGTGGAAGTTATTCATTGTAGGAGAAAAGTTATCAACACTGCTGTTTCCACAAACACATTTATTGGGCACGACCATGGTTTAAGGTGATGATGTAGCCTTGCTAGGAAACCATGATCGTGCCTTATAAACGTGTATGTGAAAACAGCAGTGTTGATAACTTTTCTTATAACAGAAGGTTTAACTAGTTTTCTTCTACAAAAGCCACGCCTCCAAATGTATGATCATGCTTTAGAAATCAGTATTGTGCTATCACCAAAAGGAAGACTACCATCGGGAGACATGTAATCGGTGGCGTAGCCAGGATGTTCTCCAGGGGGAGGGGGGGTAAAAATAAGTTAGCGTTCCATAACCGTTCCATAACACAAGTTTGTTTTTGCCCCTTCATGAAAAATGTGAAGATTTCTTAATACAATTTGTATTTATTATATTTATCCCTCTCGTTGAATGTCAACGGGCACCTTCAGCTAGTTGACCTGTAATTTTTCATTTGACTAATGAACCAGGGTGGGGCACTAGCCTCACCCTGCCCCACCGTGGCTACACCAATGCATGTAATAATAGCAACTCAAGCGAAATTTTTCGGTATTCGGTAAGCACTATTAAAGGAGGGTAATCCATAGTATTACACCAGATAAAAATCTGGACACAGCAGTGAATGGGTCAAAATAAAGGAAAGAATGAGAAAAGGATTTTCTCCTCGATTTTAAATGACATTCTCCTCGATTTTAAATGTTCGCAACGAAAAACCTATAAAAATAGCATAGAGATTACATTAGAGCTACTATCTACGTGAATATATTAGATCGAGTGTTTCGATCTTAAAACGGCTAGGTTGAGACAGAAGGAAATCTACGAAAAGACACTGCTTAACTAGGGAAACTATTGTCGAGTTATCACCTTAAGTAAAATAAGAGAAAACAAAGGTTAGGGTGCGGAATAGAAAAGCAGAGTATAAAAACAATACTCCACTCGGTAAATAAATACTAGAGGAGGTGAAAACGTATTAGAGTGATAAATAAGGCAAAAAGGGAATAGTAGATATGCTCTTAATCCCCGGAGTAAGAGGCAATCTAAAGAGACTAATAACAGCCAGAAAATATGAGATTGGAGGACACACTTCAATTGAACGTACATCTGGACCATGCTCTTCTAGTGTAATGAGGCATAGACCTTGGTCGACTCAGAGACGACGGGAAACATCCTGAAAGTGAAAAGTTTTTCGGAAGAGTGACGAAGTTCATAGAGATAGGTTCAGTAAAAAGGATGAGAGACTAAGAAAATTAGGAGAAAATGCAAGTCAGGTGATTCTGAAACAAAGAAGGGTCAACCTTATTGGACGCATGCTGAAATACGATAGCCTAATCAAGATAATAGTCGATGGAATAATGAATGGGAAGAATAGCAAAGGAAAACACAACGAGGTTTATGGAGCAAGCAGAGAATGATGTGAAAGAGAAGAATTACGTATGTCAACACGAAGCAGATTTCTGACAAAGGTACGTAGTGGATACGTGCTTCAAGCAAATCTCAGAATCAAATCTACATCTTTATAATACCCTGCAAGCCACCATAAAGGTGTGTGGCAGGAGGTGAACTGACACCAAACATGCATTACATATCATGCATAAAAAAGGGATTAGTAATAATATATAGTCTTCATATATATAAACTTCAATTTTTTTAAATAGATAAAAATAGCAAAGCAAGCATGCAATATCATGCTGTTGGTTGGGTTAGCTTAAATTCCTTATACCAACATGACTCTACCTATGCTATTCATTGATACACTCGTATTGGATACATTTACCGTAGCTCATTTCTCTAATTGTACTAGGAAAAAAGGGCATTTTCAATCTGTCAGTTCGGCAATCAGTTTCTCTAATTTTGTGATTATTGTACAGTCTACCATAGTAAATTGGGGTCCGCAAAATATTTTTAACGTGATCAGTGAAAATATTATCTTGGAATTTATTTAAAACTTTAAGTCTAAATTTCAACCTACAATCTGACAATATTCCCATTTTAATTCCTTTAATAGACTGGTTACGCTAATATAGTTATCGTACCGTCCCTTTACAAATATAGCCAATCTTAGCTGCACACGTTCGAGTTCATTATTTAGGCCTATTTCGTATGGATCCCATATACTGGCATAGTATTCCAAATGAGGTCTAACAAGGGAAATGTAAAGGATCATCTCGGTGGTACCGCACGATCAGAAATCGTACAGCGGTTCGAATAACAGTGCTCTACGTGGAATTTTGGAGATAAATGTTGAGCACGGAACGGTCAGAATAGTATTGACGGGAGTGGTGTGTGGTGGGACCTCTGGAAGGGTTGCGAACAGAAAGTGGGGGAGGACGCCTTGGGAGAGATACATTGGTGGTCGGGGACAGACGGGACGGAGGAATATTATTGTATGAGATGATTTGGCGTTCAACTGGGGATAATGACCCCCGTTATTGGCGGATGTGGAGTCATTCTCTCCCTTCTTCCCTTCGTTCTCCTCACCTCCCCTCCTCCCCTAGGAACTTGCCCTCGCTGGAGCGCCCGACGCGTCTCCAGGGACATATCCTGCGGTCATCAACAACTACATAGCTTCAAGTCACCGCAAGAGCGTGTGGCAGGGAGTGCCTCCCAACCAATACACGTATTACCTTCGTGCACATAACCCTATTGTTAGCTAATTGATTACCGGTATTGTATCTACAGTGCGGAGTACTATTCAAGGTATGTTGAAGAGGTGTGAAGGGAGTAAATCCTCACCAAATACGTTTTCTATACAGGCACTCATATCTGCACTACTTTGATATAAGGGACACGTCTAAATCAGGCATACACTGAACGAGTATATCTAAATTACTATTAATTACGAAGGAATGTAATTTGTATTAATGGGATTGACATTTATTTAAATTCACTACGTTACAGTTTCCATGAGGATCTGGTTAGTGTCGTTCCTTCCGATCCCGAGGAACTAGTTCAAATTCCATCTACAGAAGATAAATTTCATTTGCTACCGGCCCATACTTGAGTGCTCTGTGGAGAGCACTTAAAGTCCAGGGTTCCGTCCGTCGGTTAGGAAACCGAGTGGCCCTCGGTGTCTATCGCTATAGTTAGACTAATGCCGACTTCCACTTACGCTCCACTTTTCTTCCGTTATCTTAAGAATCCTATCTACATCCTATTACCAAGCAATTCTAAAAGGCGTAAATGGCATTAATTGTCGGTTAACTCACCCCATAACTACTATTTAGTCACTATAATATGCTTGCAAGGGTGCAGTTACCGTGAGCTAAGAGAGTTTATGACGTTTTAGATGCACTACTAACAAGGCTTCCCTCAATATATCAACCTATCTATCTGATTGTTATATCGCTCATTAAGATCCAAGGGGGATCGGGTTGGTGTGGTGGCTAGAGTATTGGCCTCCCATCCCTTTCTCCTTGGAGCCTTTCGTTAAGATGCCGACGCCGGGTTTCTCTCCACCTGTCCTCCATTCCCTGAAAACTCCTACCATTACCTAATTACCCACCTATCCTAAATGGCGCAAATTACCTCAGCTGTCGGTCGCCTCCCCTGAATAACCAACCAACCATTAAGATCCAGGATAGTCCGCATGAAAAAATTCAATTTAAATAGGTCCTTACTACGAGTGGGTATTCAAAAAGAGATCGGAATGAAAGAAGCGTTGGAAGGGTGGAAATAAACCCAGCGTTTAAATTAGCCTGCTCTTAGAGAAATGAGCTACGGAGTTTCCACACAAAACTCAAGTGGTGATCAATAAACCACTGTCATCGATAAACCCTCTACTACTTCCGGTATTTTAACTCTCACCCCGGGCATGGAAGGCTACTATTTCCAGCACAACAAATCCTTTTTTTTAATAAAATCTCCATTTTCCTTTAGTGGTCTAACGTATGTAATTTCCGTATTTTCATGTTGCCAGGTAGCATAATATTTCTAAAAGTTGTGATTCTGATAGTGTAAGTATTACGATAGAATAGAATTGGTAATGTATCTTTTGGTAGAAAACGACACTCATAGCTTCCGTTAATTTGCCTTCGATTCAGATCTTAAAGTCATGCGTGCAATCGTATTACTGGGAAAATCGACAGTAATCAAAATAACTTCAAAATACTTGAGTATTCAACTATAAAATGCCCCTCAATACTCTTTTATGCAGACATACATATTAATGGTATCCATAAATTACAAATAGAAAAAAACGTCAGATATGACAGTCAATTACCTGAACATATTATCACCAAATCAATGATTGCTATGAGATATGGCCACTCGAAACGTGAAAATATATAAAGTACAGCCGGGGCTAAGGGGTGGGTAGACAGTACACTAGTCGCCTCATCATCAACCCAATGTCTCACAACAATCCATTAAACACTCATTTCATTTTTGTGATGGAAATTTAGCCGTGGCTAAAAAATTTCCATCATTCCAAAACCATGATGCATCAGGTGATTAAACCCCCCTTCCCCTCACCAAGCCAAAGCCCATGACTTACTTCTACGGTTAAAAGTTATTTTTTTTTAATATTTGAAAGCTTTAAACCGCTGTCATTTGCCTTTAAAAATGAATTCCAATGTAATTTATTATATCTAAATTCTAAATATGATAATGAGTTCAACGTAATTGAGCATAAAATGCCAATAGTAAGTACGTTTTACAAATTTATTTTAATTATTAAGTGGTAGAGAGATTTTCAATGAAGTAAAATTCAAGAAATGTGACTGGTTAACATTTACAGATCTATGGTTTAGGTATCAAGAGTGGCAGTTTAGGTATTAAGAGTGTCATGGTAGCAAAATTCAAGTTTTATGAATTTTTAGTTGGTCAGTTGAGAGGAGCAATTTCGGCGAATGAGATAATCTACGCATATTATTATTTCGCATAAATACTTAACTAGACTTTTAGCAGCTTGGACTTATTCTATCTCGTTATTTGAAATAACGTGGATTATCTTGTTGGATCCACAAGACTATTAGGTATTAGGGTGATACATAGTAGGTAAATGTTGACCAGGCAATGAAAAGAAACTGGTTACACCGCATTCAGTTTAATTGGTAACATAATAAGCCTGAAAACTAATTTTTAGCTTAATACCTCAATGGTAAATTTTCCATAATTTGCCAGCATTAAGATCTTTATTTTTTCAGTCACCCATTATAAATTCATTAAGCAAACATTTAGATCTGTCAAATACTATTCAATGGGACGCATGAGCCTATTTCATTGTCGAATGAAGAACACTTAGTATGCCATCCGCCGTTTGGGACGCTAATGGGTGGACCCGAAAATTCGAATACCATTTGTAGAAGAAATAGCAACACATTCAGGCATTTCCCTCTTTAACTTTCTGACTTATATCTCACCACCCATGCCTTAGCTCCAAGTGCCTGATTTAGTTGGGAGAGAGGTTCAAGAGCTAGAAGATAAAAACGATCCGAGGATGTCACTGCACTATCGTAAAAGAAGACAATTAATGAGTGCTCGAAAATGCATAGCATAAGTTTTCGTCCAGTGGACCGTAACAGGAGTGGGCAGCTTATTTAATACATGTTGGAAGTTACCCGAGGGGAAGAAAGTTCCGTGGAATTTCTCCTCACTTTCACTGGAGCGAGGGAAGCCGTAATCTCTTGCGCCGGCTTACCGAACTAGCGAGAGTGCCCCCCACGGTTATTCATTGGCCTGGCCTCCCCTCTCCGTCGACAATTCATTCCTTATTTCTCGTCACCCAAGATTTCGATTGTCACTGGAAGGAAAATTGCCCTCTCTCCCTAGTTGACGCAATGAAAATGTTGTCGAAGCAAAAACTTGCACAGTTCAAGTTTTGCTTCGACATACGGCAAGAGGGGGTATAATAGTCAATGAGCAAAAGCTGATGGACAAAATAAAACCAAGAAAAATGTTGTCATGGGAAGAATATTAACTGATGAATTCGCTTTAATATTTTTACCTAAATCACAAATGAAGCACATACATGGCGTGCCTTAACAAACATTTAGAATAGACTTTATTGCGAAGAATTAAAGACTATTCTAAAACGCGGCATTCTAAATACGGCATCATGCGTAACTTCAGCATTGAGAAGAAATGGACGAACGTAGGTTGATTGGTTTTGAGAAGTGGGTTAGGAAGATGGAGAAGATAGGTTGTATAGAAGAGAAGACGAACAAAGAAGTGTTAGGCATGGTGGGCGACGAGTGAAAGATTTATGCGGAACTAATAGCGAAGAATTGTGCCTTCGTGGATTATCAAGAAGACTTGAGGGTAACTTTTTACTTCAAAATGTACGTCAGACTAAAATATTATTGTATAATATAGTTGAAAATTACAATTCATTAAGAAATCCTTTTTGAAAGGTAGTTTTGAAGGAGAAAGAAAAAGTTAAGAAGTATGAGAGGATATTGGTCTCTTGAATGCTATGATGAGGAAAGAATATTTTGTAGGAATGGAAAAAGAGAGAAATGGACAGGGATTCGGAACAACATATGTGGAGAAGGAAATAAGAAAACATTTGAAGTAACATACACTAGGGCAGTATTGACGTCAGCCTGTAGGGTAAGCCGGCGGAGGCTGTGAAGAGGCTGAAACTGTCTAATAATAAACTATTTCGGAACAATGGCGATGATTACGGTACATCGGAAATCTAAGTGCAGGACGCAAATTCCCGATTGTAAGCAAACAAATTATTCCGGAGTCCCTTTTAGGAGGAGAAAAGGAATCTCCTCCAGCCAATAACTGGTGCCATACACTCACGCTATAGTAAAACAAAACTATCTTTTGCTCTGGAGAGCTCCTAAACTTTCTCATATACCTAACATTATATTAAACATTTTGGAGTAGCTAATGAGGGTCATTTTAATATATCCTACAATAAGTATAAAATGGGGGAGTTGCGGGACACCTTAAAAACACGCTAGCGAGTTCCTTTTCCCTGAACAAAAAGCATTCAACAAACGAAATGACAGTATTTATCCCAGGAAACTTTTTTATCGGTTCAAATTTACGATGTCCATGCTAAAAGTTTTACTCTGCAGCCAACTGATGACGTCAGAACGTGCAATTTGTCACCCGACGACAATTAATTAAACTGATTTTCAACTGATCCAACTAATTTTCAAATACGGGATATTTTTCGGGACTACCCCACCTAAACCGAGATAATTGGATGCCTTAGCCAAAATCATAGCAGCTTAAGGCTATGTAATGCCAGATCAGTTTCCTATATTAATGCACTTAATAGAACTGCATCATTACCATGGGTAATTGTACCTACTTCTTCTCCACCACCAACCACAGTGTTCAACATAAAGTTCTCGTTGGCATCTCGTTGGGTGGAACCAATCACGTAGGCCCTACAGCGGCGTGCGAAATTCACGGATCAGGATAGAGAATTTAGTTCCTTACCCTCCATAGCCTGTGGTTCCTCGGAAAGATCCAGTGTCCCGAAAATCACACATATTTTGTTAATTGGGCATGTCCTAACGCCTCTCCCGGGACTTCAGGCCAGTGGACTAATACGCCACCCACTGTGTTACTATTCTGTCTTCTACTTCCCTTGGAAAAGTTATATCCACCATTTTTTCCGTCACTAATGTTCTCTATTTGAACAAAGACATTATCATTACATTTTGTACTACGACAGTATCATTACATATTGTACTATGACATTATCATTACATTTTGTACTACGACGTTATACATTAATTATGACATTATGATGCTACATTATTTTCGGTGTAGGATAACAGTTTCGCCGGATTTCCATTCGGAATTTTCACGTCAGAATAGAACTCCGGCAAAACTGTTTTTTTTCTACCAAAAGTAACGCAAGAAAAAGTCATAATGCAAAATTTAACAGATTAAAATCGCGGAAATGAACAAAGAAACCATTACACCACCAGGAACTTCGCAGACGCAAAACCTGCCCATGAGGGCCACGAGTCACCCTCTCGAAGAAAAATTCAGATGTAAAACAAGAGAAAAAGACGGCATAAGCGGCCGTGGAGCGAGTTTCTTTGCGGTTCGCGGGAAATCTTCGCGAGTTCAGCGGAAGGCCGCGGGCGGCGGCGCCCGTCGGCCGGCCGACCATAGAAATGGGTGGGGGGACATGGCAAGTCACGGTCACTTGCCTCTTAATCGAGGGAAAGCACGAGAAGCATCATCGCCGCCGCCAGGTGCGATACATACCAAATGCACGGGTGATGAGTGCACGGGGAGTGACAAAAAGCGTCGTCCTCGCTGCATTTACGGCGATGTCGTAACATCCCGCATAATTGCTGGCGATCGACGCGCACATATTTCTCCTCGGCGAACGCGACAAACTCCCACGGCCCCCTACGCAAATGAGCAGGGCGGCGCGAAAGGGAAGAGATCTGATGACAGTTTCACAGCAGGCTGAGATCAAAACAGCTGGCCGACATCATTTTTTTTCCATCTCAGCCTTCGCCTGCCTTACCTTTGTCTACTGGTATGTGCGACACAGATAGTTCTCCTGCGTTAGAAATATCTAATTGTAAGAGACTACTAATTGAACTATTTCTGCAAAAAAACGTTATTTACTGTTCTCCGAGTATCTCCAAAATTATGCTAATGATGATCTTTTTCAGGTAAATATGTAGGCTAAAACCACACGATTCACATAAAGATGCTCATTATTTAAATATGAGTAATTTAAATATGATATTAGCCGTAGACCAACCACGCTTCCCTCGATGGCCGGTTTGACTGGTAGGGGAAAGCTCATTAAACGACAAATCTATTCGTATGTAACAAAATGGCAGACTATTTTTCGTCGGTCTTTAGGAAGGATAACAGTTTGTAAGGATACAAGAGACTCATCACGGAACTCTAACAATAATTTTCATGGGGTGAATCAGTATAGACCTTCGAATGTCAAGAGTGACCTCAAAATATAGTCGACTTTTCAATGGCGGGGAAGATATCGTCAGGAGACAAGTGGGGATAAGAGTAAAACGACAAGAATAATGAACCGCTAAGGTGTCTTAATCTTCGGTGCCCTGGCAAAACACTCAGAACTCTTTCGTGACACTGGGAGGCTCGATGTTTCACCATTCCGACAGAAATTTCGCCAGTGGAGCGCATATTTATTCAGACGACCGACCTCAGATAACGATCCGAATTCGTGTGAATGAGTTCTTACTCTCTTCACGGTCCACAACGCGTTTTCAGTTTCCACACTACATGCGTTTTACCTCCCTTTATCTTTTCTTGGATCGGTCAACAGCTCTTTTTTTTATTTTATCTGTTTAGCACACATACCACTTATGTTAGAAACAGGCCAAATATCGAGAAGACTTTCCAAGTCGGGAAAGTAAATAAATTACAAAAGGTTTTATTTTGGAAAATATAATTCCACTATTTTACTTGATATATTACATATTAACTTAGGAAACCCAGCTTCATCAGTTCCATTTTATTATTAACTTTTTTGCTGTCTTCTTTCATAACTAAATAAAAATCCGGAGCATCATGTGATCATACAAGGGTACATCTCACAACTGACATCAGGAATGCGGACAAATTTATTATTCTCGAAAATGAAGATACAACAAGGAAATGAGTGTCAAGGATTTCTTTTCAAAATGCCCGCGTTATCGAGAAAGAATATTTTTGAAACTAACATCATAGGTTTCTATCTTCAAATTAGTTAAATGCAATCCTCCGTTCTGCACTATTCGTTGCCAGCTCATTTAAATCCGGATACGTTCTTTAAAAAAATCGATGTTTTCAGTATCTACATGGTGATGATAGATATTCAGCAAAAAAAGAAACTGTAAATTTCATAAGATTTTCCACATCTTGCGATATTTACAAAACCTGATACTTCTTTCCCAAAGCCCTCTTTACTTGGCCCATTTACTTATACCTAAGTAATATCAGAAGGCGTTTCGCAGACTTTGATATGCGTTTAATATAGAGTACCGTATTTTTCGGCTAATGAGACGCCGTTTTCATACCGAATAAATCCACGGGAAATCAACCTGCGTCTAACATGGTCTCATGCTGCTAGCGGGTATTGGTCTATCCCTGGGTAAGGTAGGCCACTAAATAATACAGAACCTGTGAAGATGCCGTGACTTGGCGATGGAGGCCATCAACAATTACGCTTCCCATCACCTGGAGGAGAGGGTAGCAACGCGGCCAAAACTAGGGTGTGTCTTATAAGTCGGAAAATACGGTATATTAGGATACGCTGATAAATGCCCTGAATAATCTAGGAGTAGAATGGAGAGGTAGACGTCTTTTTGAGAACGTACACAGGAAGCATATGGAATAGGTTATGATAGTAGATAGGGAATTTGGATGAGTAAAAATAGAGCGGGAAGTTAAACAGGGTTGACCACTGTTTCTATTGGTTTTCAATATGCATGCGGAGAAAATGGCTAAAGAGGTCGGAGGGGAACATCATAGAGGCAAAAAAGTGCTAGGAGTAGTCATTTAATCGATGACGTTTTCCGAAGACCAAGCGTTATTAAGCGAGACAGCCTAAAGGTTGTACTCACTACTAGACGCTTAGAAGGACCAGTATGATAGATTTGGGATAAATATTAATAACAAGGAAACAAAAAATTCTGAAAATAGTGAGGAAAAAGAAGGTAGAACTTAATATTAGAGTAGGAGGCCATCGACAAATAAAGGAACCAATTTTGTCTCTTTGGATAGTAGCAAATTTTACACAGAGAAAAAATCATTTGCCTTGACCGGTACTCGAACCCGGACCCCCTGATTTCCGTCCAGGTGCTCTACCAGTTGAGCTACCAAGGCGTCCTCTTTCTCTGTGGAAATTATAGAGCCTTAAAGGAAAAAGATAGAAACGGACTGCTAGACATATCAATGTCACAAAGCAGCCGAAGTTGTGCGCAAGGCGCCACCGTCCACGAGGTTAAGGCCGACGTTTAAACACTGAGGTGCTTACTTTTAACGAAATTCAAAGGTCCACGAACTAGCCGTGAAAACTTTAACGGCGTTACCCGCTGATATTGCACAATAGCAAATTTTCCACAGAGAAAAAAATCATTTGCCTTGACCGGGACTCGAACCCGGACCCCCTGATTTCCGGCCAGGTGCTCTCTTTGGTGCTCAGCTGGTCTCTCAGGTTTTTTTTCTCTGTGGAAAATTTGCTATTGTGCAATATCAGCGGGTAACGCCGTTAAAGTTTTCACGGCTAGTTCGTGGACCTTTGAATTTCTTTGGATAGTATTGGATTGGAGGAGGTAGGAAAAGTAGTTATCATCTCAGGAGAAGAACTGCTTTGTCTAAGTAAGCATTCACCAACAGGAGAGAACTTTGAGCAGGGAAGTAAAAAGCAAGTTATTAAATAGCTTGATATGGAGCGCGAAAATATATAGATCTGAGATATGGACTCCTGGGAAAGATGAGGAGAAAAGATGGAAGCTTGAAAAATGTGGGAGAGGAGGAGTATGGAGAAATTAATTGGGGAGGAAAAACATTGCTGACAGAAATTAGGAAAATATAGAATATTTATATGGAAAATATACCTAGGGAAAATGGAATGATGATGGTCATTGCCGTGGGTGGAATTCTAGGCAAGCGAGGACATGGAAGAAATTGATAATAAATTATGGATAGAATGAAGAAGGAAATATCTTAGGGATGGAGCCGAAAAATGATTGGCAGGCTAAGTTGAGAAAGGATATTCTATCTATTGAAATTACTTATCCCGTTGTCCTCCGTCTTCAAAAATCAATTATGTTTTAGGGTGTGTCCAATCCACCTGGTTCTTCTATGTCGTAGTGTGCTCCATGGAACCTTTATTTATGTGCTTTCCTCCAAATCTCTCCAGTTTTCATTTTACCCTCGGGCTTTAAGGTGTTCCAACGACTATCGCTTTATCGCACCGTCGAGCCTAAGAGAATCCTAAGATACACACAAAATACATGTCCTGAATGGGTTGGCCAGGCCAGTATTTTATTGATCTGGCTAAAATTCCCGACGTTCCATTCATTTCTAGACCCGCTGATGCTAGACGATATATGAAGGTTATTGCATACCAATTCCTGGTGTTTTATTGCATTCTCTTTTTAAGCACAGTAGTCCTAAAGAAGATGAATGGTTCATCATAAATGCTTTCTTAGCCTGAGCTATACTGCGACTAATGTTCGCTATGCTCCTTCCGGCCAACATGATATTACACTCAAGGTAAATGAACGATTCCACTCAGTCTAACTTCTCGCTAAGTAGCGTTACGTTCGCCTTCAAATTTACTCTTCCGCATTCCTTGACCATGGCGTTCTTCTTATTGATCTTCATAGCATATTCTTTATATACTTCCTCTATCGTATCCAAATAAGGTCCATAGGTCCTCTAGAGCATCGGTTACTCTGGCGATGCCGTCAGCGAAGCGGAGCAAGTTGATTTATTCACCTACTTCTATAATTCTGATTCAATTCCTCTCCACTCTCTTACATGCTTTTCTAATAATATACTGAATAACGAGAGGGACTGCATCCTTGTTTGACTCCTTTATTTTAGCCTCTAATTTTTTGTCCACCTTTTGTGCTCGTAATAGCAACTAGTTTTATAGAGGTAACAGATAAAAAATACACTGGTCGATTATTTTATTGATTTAGATTATATAATAAACCTTCTTTTAGGAATGTTAAGAGCGTAAGATTGTAGCCAGATTGACAAAGATTGTTTACAATAGCTTCCCATCATCAGCAAGGAAGAAGAAGTATTCCATCAATTATTCATGAGTATTATGCAAAATTTATTTGTAAACTGCAAAGTTACTGATGAAAAATGTATCACACCGATTAGAACTTCTTACTTCAGCATACTAAAGTAGGCTTGCTGTCCACTGACGGTAGGATAGCTGATTGTTCTCACTCGAGGAGGAGGGATTATGAGAGAACCATTACGGTTGGGGATACTATTTGAATCACCATGGATTCAAATGCACGCGTACACCTACAGCTGCGCATACGAATTCCAATGGACTATAAACGGAAAGCATTTTATAGAAGATCAGCACAAATGAAACGATCCCGAAGAAGTCTTGAGGCCTATATATTACTCCTCCGTTACATAGCCCAAGGACAGAAAAGCAGTACAGGCTTGGGAGATGCCGACGAGTTAGCAGACGAATCCGGAAAGTTGAAGATCATTGGCTCGATTCCCGACTTAAAGGAATTCTTTCTCCTCCTCATCTTACGTCAACATCTCGTCTCGAAGCCACCGCGTAACTACGCCATTTATCAAACTTTTAACCAATATCTTGTTCATATTTCTATGCACGGATCTTTCTATCGCATCACTTTATTTCTCTTCCACATTCTACCTCTTGTCAAGTCTGCCAGTGTAATTGGCTATATTCATGTGCTATACGGTGCAGGTTCGTGAGGGCTGGCATCGCCGAGCTGAAGACGGTTTTACTGAGCCTATCCCCCCGAAAGATTAAAAATTAAACATGTCTTTAGTTAATCTGTGAATTTAGGACTGTCAAGTCCTCTCTTTCAATTAATAGATTACACAATCATAAACATCCATGCCTCGGACAGTAAAAATCCTCCCCGGACGGGATACGGACCCGAGACTCGACAGGCGAGGGATTTACCCCGCCGGCACCGGGGCCGGCAAAAGATGGCAAAAGGTAAAGATGCAGCAAGAGGTGCGGGTGCCCCTCAGTTTGAGTGAATGGTGGAGCCCAGATTGAAAGCGATGATGCCAGTGCCTAATTGTGTGAAGGTGGCAACGGAGACTGCCCCCATTCCCATGATAAATGTCCTGTCCGAGGACAACGTTGGGGCGCCTATTAGCGTGGACAAACTTCACCAAATAGGGAAGGAAACGTTCGGCAGGGACTCCCGACGTCCGGCGGACAGTTGCTTCAATGCGGAAGAGCACCCGTTGAGACGGAGCGGACCAACGGGTCACCCCGCAGTGCATGCCGTTAGGCCTAGCACCAAACTCCTTGCATTGACCTGGGCGTTGGTTATGTGAGCGGGCCGCTACAGCTTGCGGGCGATGGTCCACGCAGCTATGCCTTCAAGCGCGGCACCGAAGAGATCTTGAGTTTGGTCAGGAATTTAAGCTCTGATGTGTAAGGCGTCCGAGGGAGTTTCGTCTGGATCAATTTTCGGAATTTTGCGTGGAGCGACAGCGATTCTTACGTTTAAGTATTGTCTGCCCAAACGGAGGGATGTGGAAGTTTTTTTAAGAAAATATGGGTGGAATGCCTGGTGTTTGGATCCAACCAAGCTCCTCTAACTCACTCAGAGATTTACTATACCGCCACGAAAGGGAATTGACTCAATAAAGTTATGAGTGCCGTACCTTTAGGCTAAAGAGCCGGAAAAGTGAGAGGAATTGCAAAAGAGAAGAGCTAAAGAAAGAATAATGACCTTAAACTGTGTTAAAAAAACGCTCGTGCATCTATTTAAGGCTAAATTTAAGTATAATTTGAGCCTAAAAATTTAACTACGATAAAATGTCGCAGGGTTAGGAGTAAACAAGCCGATTTTTGAATATAATTCCACAAGGTGTAAATAGCCAATGTAAATAAAGAGCTGAAGAATCGAATTTATTATAATACGTGGTCGTCTCCACACCTTTTAATGCGTAATTGAAACAAAAAAAGGGGATTACAGATGGCCCCCGCATTCATTCCGAAGACTCGCTCATATCGCTTGGCAAATAAGTCCTTCAGCATCAAGTCTTTGGAAAAATTACGGAATCGATTACTTGAAGCGTAAACCCCATGTGAAGGCAGCAGTTATTGCACCTGACCAAGCTGTTTTACGCAGATCAAAAAGGAAACCAATTTACTTCCATTCATCACCTTCATAACCAAAACTATATCTTTTCATGCCTAGCTAATCATGGAGAATTTCCTCTAATAAGAGGAGTTCACGATCAAAATTAAAGTCGAGGGGAACCCTACAGGCGAGAAAAGATGGGAACGTAGGGACCAATGGTATATGGCTAAAGCGGAGCAACATTTGAAACTGAGGAGTTGGAGTTTAAAACGGAGAGTAATGGCAGCATTTATTCGAAACGCGGAGAATCAACATTAATGGCTTTCGAATACGGCTAACCAGAAAGAAAGGCCGGCAACAGGAAAGTTGATACTATGTACATGACAGTACTCAAGTAATTTATCTTATTAAATACAGAGGTAGTAAATTATTTTTGCCGATTCAACCAGGCTACCGCAGCCGGCTTTAGCATTTTTCATTTACACAAACAATAAGTGCACAAAAGGTGTACATCTCTTACGCTATTGCATAGCAAAATTAAAACACAATGCCATGGAGCGGTGTTGAACGCGGTGTGGCATTTACAGAAGTAATGTCGGCGGTGACCCTTGGGGCACCCAGCAGCAATCGGCACACACGACTATTACGAATTCAACTTCCTCAACACCGCCCCACACGACGCTATTCCCGCAACAGATGAGTCAGGGCACAAGGGCGCCTTCAAGGAATGCCAAGTGCCTCTTCAATTCCCATTCGATCCGCACGAAGGACCGCCAATGGCCTCCACACAAATCAGGGCGTGTGTCGGCGCAGTTCCCTGCAGTCCTTCTGTACGTCTGATGAAACTCTTTGTCGATTCCACGTTGAAGGCCAGGGATAAAATAAGCACATCAGTCACAGCAGCACAAAAATAGAATGCCTATAGTCACGGATTCAATGAGCAGTTAGAGGGGTCATAATCCATGATTAGTACGCCTCGGAGAGGAATAGTAAGCGTATCATTTGCGTCGTATGTTCATGGAAGATAAAGACGCCATCATAACCCTGAAAACGTCTTTCGCCAACTTTTAAATAAAAATTCATAAAACGAATGAAATACATTAATTTCAATTTGTTGAAAACTAAATTGCAAGTTCACTTCCGAATAACGGGTCATGAGTGAAGTCATGATATTTAACTTTCAAGCCAATATCCTCCAAGACGTCATTTCGAACTTACAAAAGAGGGTGGTAAGATAGGGTAACCAGACGTCCCGCTTTAAATGGAACAGTCCTGCTTTTAAACAATCTGTACCACTGACCACATAGATTCAAAAATGTCCCAATTTCAGCTATTCACGAAATAGTTGAAATGTCGTAGTCATCTCATGGTCACCGTAACATTAAATCATTTCTGCAAACAAGAATCATTCCTCTGGTGACCATTTTGAGAGCGAACGCAGAACGGGTGATGCGCTATATCATCAGAAGCCTCATACAGTAAGCTGTTATCACACCTAAAATTTATCAAAATGCAATATCTGGCTAATAATCGTACAACTTAAGTGCCTACCCAACGGGGACTGACAGATTTTACCACTTGACAGGAACGAAATCTTGTCACCCTAAGACCAATGTTAAACTCGGGAAACAAACGCTTGTAACTTTACCAGCAATGGGCGAGGTATTAAGGAAATAAATGGTAAAATATCCATGGAAAAGAGGGCATTCTCCTAATAAGAATATACTCAGAGCTGGAGAGACAAGCTTGAGGTTGAGTAAATCCATCATTAGAACTTCTCAAGCATAATACTCCTTCAGAGCAGTGAGCACGCACAATAATAGTCATTAAAAAGGCAATGATAGGAGCATTTGAAATAGTTATTTAACACACACATATTAGAGTCAGGGATACTTTATTCAGAATAGTCAAGATAAAGTTAATATATAACAAGTTACTACTTACTTAGAAGAAGTAAAAATGAAGTGATGAGTATTCCATACACGCCGGAGAACAGCGTTTTCCCCACGTAAGACACATCTTAGCCTGACCAAAACGGAAGCCCTAGCGAAAAAAATGCGCCATAAACATTTTTATGAGCCAAACAGCTGCAACACTTTCAAGGCCACCCTCTTCATTGGTAATATTTAACAACTGCGTACTCAAGGTTTTTTCTTTTCTACAATTCTTCTTGGGAGCCACGACCAAATTCCAATCGTAATCAGAGTAAGTTTGAATGATGATGCTAAACGTGACAATGTGCGTTAGGGATGTGGTCCTTCATTTCATTTATCGCGTTCGGGGGTTGAATCATGGTTCATTCGCAGGTGTTTTTATCATTATATCGATTATGTAAATCTGTTTAGAAACAAACTATTCAAAATACACTTCTAGCGACGTCCTACACCGATTGAGATTTGAAGTATGAGACAATAGTTGAAGAACTGAGACTACGTTTTTTGCCTCCCTAAGAACAATTTTAAATAATGATAACGCTAGCAATGAACAAGATCAAATGGATCGACCTAGTGACAAATGAACCATTCTTTAGGATAGTGGGAGAGAAGTCTACTGAAAACTCTAAAAATAAGACGGGACAACTTAATTGGCCATATTTGAAGACACTATGGCCTAATGAAGACAATCGTCGAGGGAAGAGTAAACGGGAAGAATGGAAAAGGCAGGCATCGTATTAGATATGGAGCAAGTTGTGAAGGTTGTAAAGGAGAGGAATTACGTCAATATGAAGAGGTTGGCCGATAGAGGAATCGAGTGGAGGGTTGCGACCAATCCTAGGATTGTTGACCGATGATGATGGACGCTATCGCGCGTAATGGAGACCCATTATCAGGCCTCAGGTGCTTAAGATATGATTTGAAAATTTAAAAGGCAAATGTCATCCAGGGTCTAAACTTCTTCATTATGTATTTCGTGTTATCGGCCGAGACATTGTGGAAACGATGAATTGTAATATAAACGAACAAACTTGATTTTTCCACAAATTTATTATCATTAAGTAAGGCGGAAATGGGATACTGGCACAAGGCACTAATCTCGGTGGGAACACCATAAGGCACAGGCAATTGCATCGTAAGGAATTTGAAATCCACGGAATCGAACTGAGTTACCAGTTTAGGGTGGCAGGGCATAAGCTAAGTCACCTATTTCAAGTAGGATATTTCAAGCCTGCCGCGTGAACGGCGGTGAAATTCACATTAATTGCCATGAGAAAAAATTCACCTGGACCGGAAATCGAACCACGGACCTTTGACTTTCCGGGCCACTGCGCAGACCACTACGCTACCCAGAATACTTAATTCCCATGGCAATTTTACCGAGGTTCAAAGCATTTACCGCCACGCGCGGCTTTAGCGCTGGATGGGGTTCACCATTGGTCGTGGCTTCTTTGAAGCCCTATCTCCCTTGCGTTGCCATCCTTGATGGACCGCGAGGGCTCAAAATCTAGTACTTTGAACCTCGGTAAAATTGCCATGGGAATTAAGGATCCTGGGTAGCGTAGTGGTCTGCGCAGTGGCCCGGAAAGCCAAAAATCCGTGGTTCGATTCCCGGTCCAGGTGAATTTTTTCTCATGGCAATTAATGTGTAAGTCACCTATAGGTGGAGAGGACACAAGAGAGGCCAGTGAGACAAAGTGGGGAAATCCTGTAGAAAATTAGAGACTCATTATTCTTTTGTTTATCGGTATAATGCAAATTGCAGAAAAAAGTTACCTCGGCCCTAAAGTGCAGAAGATGAGCCCCAACTACATTAACAGATACTGTATAGCCGTTCACTTTTGAGCTCTGTGCTAGTCATAACACAAAATCTCACAGTTATCACATGCTTGACTTAATTTAAATTCCTTTCTTACGCCCATCTGAAAAACTTACACGACACCGATATATTTTAACTAGGAAAATGAAAAATTTAGCTTTTAAAGACCAAAACTACTGCGCAATTTAAGAGCGTTCTACATCACGACGCTGGTGTTGTTCTGACTTATATGATGCTTGAATGTTGTTAAATGCACATAAATTCTCAGGGGTCAAATCGTGGATTGTGTGTACCAGTTGGAATGGGATAATGGCACAAAGGAGATTTTGAATAAATCAACCCCCTTATTTAACTGTGCCAAAATAGAATGTAGCATTATCAGAGCATCGAAATTACTCAAAATTTACATTGCAATCCCCGTGAGGAAAATGATAATAATTAATAATATTCGGTATCCTACCGGTTAGGGCAGGTTTTGGTGGTATATTCCTACTCTCCTAATGCCTCATTCCCTACGCTTCACCTTTCTTCAAAGGATCATGCTTTCTATTTATTTTTACATCATTTAAAATGGTAATTTCTTTCCTCCATTTTGTCACCTTCCTAGCAATCTTCCTTCTATAGCGATCTCCAGGATATCTTTTCCCTTAATAAATTCTTCCATTAACTTATTCCGTTTACTAATTTTATCGCGAAAATTCATGCCTTTGCTAGCCCATGTACTTCTTCGTTAGTCTTCCTTCCTGTCCGTCGTATTTTCTTCCACCTAGGCCAAACGCGCTTCGCATTTGCCTTTAATTTTTTTTCATCCTATTTCCCTTACGTCATGGTCTTGGAACGCATTACGTTGCCATGCCACTACATGTAAAAATTTTTCCTCTAGGTCAAAAAAACACTTTAATCGATATCCAAAAGGAACTATACGAGTGGTATCAAACCCGCGACTCAGAATGGCGATGTACGCGGATAGAAAAATAGAAACAAATACCTACTTTATTTATATTTTACGTAAAAATATGAATGACACTTTAGTGAACTCCTTTATTATGTTATTATTCATCAAACTTCTTGCTTATGGTAAATATGATATGTGCTTTTTAAAAAGTGTGGTCCACGACATTTCTTTCGCCACTTAATTGGCCTACTACCTTAAAAACCTTGGACACCCCTGGACTACAACAAGAAGAAACAGTGTAAATTGATTTAGCAAAGACAAACCTGGCCAAAGTGATGTGCAAATACGTGACAATGGATTGCCTGGTGATATAGACATTGAAAATAACACTTGGCTGCTATACGGCTGGAGTGGTCGGTAAGCAGAAACTAGTTACGTATTTAAATTCTTAAAATGCTTCGCTACTTTTGCATACCAATATACATTAAAATGTGAGATGCATGAAGCGTTTTCCTTTTCCCTACGATTTTCTGTGCTCCACTGACGCTCTTTACTTCCAAAGGAAAAACTTTCCGTCCATTGTGGTCCATCCTAACCTCAAAGGACGATTACGAAATATCAACACCCTTAACAGGAACGTTTTTCTGAGAAAAACTTCGCATCTTCCAGGACTTCCCCTCACAACGTTTTCGGATAGCCGTATTTTTGGAACAATAATACTGTGAAATTGGTAACCTGTTACAGAAGAAAAATGTACTTTTTGAGCAAATAAAAGGGTGCTAATAAGTTGTTTCCGGGCGGGTTGATTGACACACTCTTTCCTTTCAAGCGGCGAGTGAAACTTCCTGGAGAACTAATGGAAAGGGATGTTGAGTTGAGCTTTTTTAGGTGTGACTTGATTTTGGGTTCGTGGACTTCCCAAAGGTGCGGAAGTTACCTAAAAAGGTTTTTAAAACACTGGACGAAACTGAAGTGTGCCCTTGTCCTAAAATTACTAAGAGGTTATTCCATTATAACCGTGACGGTGTAATCCTTAGGCCCACTTTGATGAATATCCGAAAGAGAAATATCCTTAAAACGGTACTTGTTTGAGTTACCACCGATGCTGTTGAACAGGTGATTGTAAATAAATTAAAGCTCGAAACAAAAGTAGAAATATTTAAAGGGCAAAATAATAGCATTACTTCTTGCTCGCATTGCCCAAGGTCCATTGTCAAATGACTTTACTGCTTTCATCAATAAAACATTAAACCTAAAGATCAAAATCTAATAAGTCTTCTAAAAGCGTGAACGTTTGCGAGTATCCATTTTATGGTTGCGCATTAGATTGAGGCATATTTAGATTTAGACAGTGGGAATAGGTTGGTGGTTGGAGTACTGCCTCTCATCCCGTGAGCCATAGTTTGAGTCCCCGCAATAACAGTGGTATTCTGGTACCTACTGGAGTTCTGTGTGCACTTCGAGTTTAGTACTGCGTCCCACGGATTGGAAGATAAAACGTGGGCCTTGCGCTTTTTACTCGCTAAAGATTAACGTCGGCACCGGTTTTTTTCCGCCCTTTGTCCATTCCACTGAAAAATCCCACCGCTAACCAATCAACCAACATGCCCCCAATGGCATAAATGACTTATCTTTTGGTCGCCTCTAATAAGTAAATAATCAAGGTCTCGGAAACTAGTTAGTTACCAAGCTCTTACCTTTATTATCTAGGCATGTTTGATGTTTGGTTAACGAAGATTATTTGGTGAATGATGTCTCTTTAAGCAGTTCCACAGCGGGATCAAGTTAAGTATTGAAGTAGATTCTTTAAAAAAGAGCATGATTGATAAATATCTGATTTAATACTTTTTCAATTTACAGATTTATGAGGTGTGGTGGCTATGGAGTACTGGCTTCCTAACAAGGGGTTCAAATTCCGGCAGGCAAAGGTGTTTTTCATTTGCTTTACCCCCGCTCCTTAAGTGCTGAGGGGAAAGCGTTTCGATTTTTGTTATCCGACCGTCGGATAGGACGTTAAACCATGTACTCATTGGCAATTTTCGTTTGAATCTAATGCTGACACCGGGTTGCTCTACAATCCTCCTCCGTTTATAATTAAAACCCTACCACTACCCAATCACCCAGCCGGAAGCAGAAGCGTAGAAGTAAGAAAACAATTCATTAGAACGTTCATCTGGAGCGCGTTTCTTTATGGCAGTGAGGCATGGACGATGGCAGCAGCGGAGAAAATAAGAGTGGAAGCATTCGAAATGTGGTCCTACAGAATAACGATGAAGATTAAATGTGGAAGAAACGAGGAAGTCCTGAGTAGAGTGGGAAAAAATAAAACTCTTCTAAATACCCTAGGGATAACTTAATCAGCCACATCATGAGACATGAAAGACTGATAAAGACTATCGTTGAAGGTAAAATAGACGGGAAGAACGGCAAAGGAAGGCCTCGTATGAGACATATAAAACAAGTCATGAAGGATGTGAAAGAGAAGAAATACGTAAATATGAGGAGATAAGCTAATAGAAGAAAACAGTAGAGAGCTGCGTCAAATCAATCTCAGGATTACTGGCTAATGATGATGACCCAAATACCCCCTTACCCTTTGTGGCGAAAATGTCCTCGGCTGTCGTTAACCAATGACAACAACTCGCACGCTGTACCCCGCCAAGAAGATGCCGAGTTCAATGTGAAGGGCCAAGGCGTCCCGCCGGCTGGTTTCCGGAGACAGAAAAATTATTACAACGCGTAAGAGCTTTTCTTCCCCATCCTCTTCCCAAAGGAGTTCCGAGATACCCGCTGAGAGTGGAATGGGGTTTGGGGGAAGAAGAGAGGGGCTTCCAAAAGGAAACTTTGAAAAGTGAATCTCAAAAAAAAAAAAAAAAAATAGTAATAACTGAAAAGGGAGAGTGCTACTTCCGACTGGAAGGAGAGAGTTGCGCGGCGGGAGAAAGAGATGAGTCGATGGTGGCGCTCCAAATTGGTGAAAGTGAAAAGGAGCCATGGCCAAGAAATCGACAAATGAAGGCGAGGGAGCACCCCTCGCGTGGTCTTCGATGACAGCCACAACAATCGAACATGGAGCGTGGGCAGATTTCAGCCCATTGACTTACAGCTGGGGCTACCACCATGCCCAAGAGCTATCTTTTTCTAATTTCAAATATGTATGTATGTACCTTGAGCTGAATTCAAATATGCACGACATAGTGAGTGCAGGTTTGCACGGCTAATGCAAGCCCAAGTTGTGTGTAGACCAGTTATGAATGTTGCGTATTACTCACAAAAATTCCACGTTTTGAGCGAAACCTCATTTAAGATTTTTCAAAATTCCTATGTATTGTTCAAAAATAAAAGCAAGCTAAATTAAACGTGAATTCTCTGAGTCAAATTTAAAATAATTCAGCACACTGAAGATCAACGTGCATAAATATTGCGGCATTAAATCCAATGCAGTGTTATCAACTGGAGGATTTTCCATTGAGGACTCTGTCCGTTCCTCACTACCCTATTTTACGACTTATTCCTTCAAAGAAAAAGTTGTATGGAATGTAGATGACGCTATGTTAACGTCACAACGGTGGTCAATGCGTCCAGAAATTATAGAAAGCCTTCGCTTTCGCCAATTTGTTCCAACCGTGAACAGATTTGATTTATCTTTAATATTGACCCTCTTGATGGTTTTAGGCCAATAAGGCTACTCATCGCAAGATGGCATAGTTGGAAAAAAATGTCGCCAAGAAGCAATCAGTGTTAAAAATTTGAAAAATAATCCAATGGCGATTGACTTTTTCCCAAACAAGAAAATGACAGATATGGATGAGAGCAGATTAAAAACATTTCTATTCATGAATACCTCATTTCGCCTCTTCTTTTCAGTGTATGAAGATAAAATGAGAACGAGAAACACCTAGTTGTGCTCCTGATCTTCTCAAGCGTTTCCCTTTTTGTTGCCTAATTTAATGATCTATATCTAATCTAATCTATCTAATGATATATTTTTCAACTAATAAAGCGAGATCTAAGGCGTGCATTAGGAAATAATTTGAATCGGAGATAATATTTCCAAATTTATTCCTGAAGATGAAAAAATGCAACTGATACTTCTCTCATCCACTAGTACTTTCCATAATCATCTTCGTTAATAATGGTGATAAACCCGTGCTTGTTAGAATTAATCCGAATTCTGCTGGAAAAATCGACACTTCTTGTACCTCGATCACTTTTACTATGGATTGAATATAACTAGGCGATGCAAATTTGGGCTCAAATGGTAAATATTCCCTGAACCAAAGTTTGGAGAGCAATTGAAGTGAGTGTTGCCTAACGGGAAATAAAATTTCCCACGGCCTAAGAGAGCTGAGAAAAAAATCAAAGATCATAAACTCAGGTAACCCGTTAGGGTGGTAAGAATTGTCTTGTCAAGAGTCTCATATATCATATAATCTGTAGTTGATCCTGAGGTCACTATTCACTACAGGCAGAAGGAATTAATTCAGTGATACATGAATGCGTCTACACCCTCTACAAGAATGCGGGAAGAGAGGTGGCACGAGTCTAAAGACAAGAGAGCCAAATCAAGACACGCGAAAATTTCAAGGCAAGAGGGTCGATGGCTTTTGCCAATTCCAGTTTTCGGTCCAGCAACTGACATTGCTTTCTCCAAAATGTATTCATTTGGGGAGAAAGGGAAAGGAAAGTCCGGTACCAAACCGGACTGATGGATATTTGGCGGTCGCGGATCATAGGGCAATGAACTTCGAGTAACACCAGGGCAGACGTGACGTTAAGCACTAGACTTCAACTTTTGAGCCCATGAATTTTGTTTCAACATCAAGGGTAATTAGTCATGAATGAACCACCACGTGGTCCCTGGAAGCTCTGGCTATAACTTGAGCATGTGATCATATCCTGGGGCAACCGACCGCTATTTTGCAGAGATTACCATTCACTTCTGTTCGACTAAATCTCCTCTTTTTTACCTCTCAACTTCATTGACAAAGTGATGAGGGAATTGTGAGCACGAGTAAGGATTGTTTCCGAAAACATTTTGGAGGGTTCCTCGATTACCAAATCAATATTTTCCGGGTCGCTAAATTTGGCAGCACATTTAATCCAAAGTGTGACTATAGAAAATGTAATTTAAAATTGCCCTTTAATTTTCCTGCACCCATCATGCACTTTTCAAGAGTCGGCTGACCCAATGAGGAAAAATATATGCGACAACTCTTTTGTTTCTCCTGAGTGCCGGAGTTCCTAGCTATGTTACTAGTTCATCAAAGCTTACTAAATCACCTTTGATAAAAAAGGAACTCTTAGTTCTTTCTATGCGGATGTAGGTAGATTATACGCATTTTCTTTGATACCATGATCTAACAGACAATATATTAAGCATAATTTTAGATATTTTGTTCTAAGCAAATAACATTCAAATGATATAATACGATTCATCATGAGCGATTACTTGATTTATTAGCTTGGATACGGTAAACTGTATCTAAGGTAACTTTATGGAACTGCTTCATATTGAAATAAAAAAGCTTAACTTAGTTGTCCCACATATTTAATGAACGACCCGGGTTTTGTCGAAAATCAACTATCAGCAGGTCACTAAAATCCCCAACCTGCTTTCTAAATTTTGAAAATCGATATTCATACGACCAAAAATATCTAAACTCCTCATCTTTTGCAACTTTGACGAGGAAAAATTACCCAACTCGCTGAATCTCAATAAACGGGACTCCACATTATGGAAAAAGATGCCCTAATCTCGGTCGATGGCCAGAGAACTTCTGGGATCAAGAAATTAACAGCCATAGCGAGGAGGAGTAGAAACCTTAAAATGTTTAATTTGAGGCTTGGAATCAAACGCAGTAGAGGGCTTCCTTCAATAATTAGGATGATTCTTCAACCAATCCGGTTTCGAGCTAATAATTATTTCCAAAACACAGTGACGTTAATTTGATTACGGCATCATTTACATTCCGGGTTTTCACAATGAGAAGTACAACTTTGTAACAATTTCACAGAAATTTTAATGGTCACGACCGGTTTCTTGACGATGATGTCGACTCTTCGACGAAACCGGTCGTGACCATTAAACTTTCTGTGAAATTTTTACAAAGTTGTGCTTATCATTGTGAAATGAAATGAAATTTTACATAGTTGAGCCTGAAACCATCAAGCTTCGGGTTTCCCATCACTCCAATTGACTTGGAGGAGAGAGGTCTCTCCACTTATCCAGTACGTGACTTAAGATGTGTAGGCAATGGAGGACCAAACCATATGAATTGATTAATACCAAAGTAAAAATCCAATATGCGAATAGTTCCGCGTTCCACATCACAAGTGTTTATGAGAGCAACATGATTTTCACCGCCAGTGTTTTGTTATCCTAGCTCTGATCTGAAACCCTAGCTCTGATCTTCTTTGATCTGAAAATCTTCTGAAAAACCTCTACCATTTTCGGGAATCGAACCTGGGCATCGGAATAGGAAGATAGTACCCAAACTACCACACGAACCTGATCCTATAAAACGTTTTGTAATGATGCGAAGGAGTAAATCAATAAACGGGTGTGACAAATGTATGATATGTATCAAATAATGTAAAAAACTAATCTACTAAAATATACTAATCTAGTCAAAAATTCACTGAACTTTTGTTCAAAAGAAAGCTTCATTCATGTAAAAGGCTTGATGAACCACGAGTAGGCGCGTTCTCTGTTTTTGGTTAAACCTACCACGCTTAAATTTTTAGGAGTGGTGTAATGCCATTTTCAGGCATGATATTACGAAGGAGACTGTTTACCGCATCTTATTGTTAGTTAGACGTGGTGATGTACGCATCTCAGTGGGACCCAAGGTGAACTTGTAATTACTGAGGGACCCGTTGATACGAAAACTTTCACCAACATGTCAACGATGTGGTGAAACGTTCAACGTGGAAGATGAAAGCCACCGTGATCAACCCGAAGGTCAGTTTAGTCTGTGATGGTAGAGCTCAACAAGTGCAAGTGAAGTGCAACAAAATCATTATGCTTACCATTAGGCTTGCATACAAAACCTAATGGCGACGAAATTCACACTAGAGCAGGGGTTTTCCGAAATTGTTCTCCGAAGTCCCTGGGGTACAAATAAATACAAATACAATACAGTATTAACTTCCAGGATCAAGGCTCTTCACAGGCATAACATTTTCCTTTGCATTTTTGCATAATGACCTAGCCTGGTTTAAAATGGTTTTAACATTCAAAGCAGAGGAGTTCCTGGATGAAGATCAATTCGGATTCAGTAAAACTAAGGTCAGAAGAGAAGCAATATTGGCCCTTCGACTGCTCATAGAGGAGATAATTAAGAAGAAAAACCGACATTCAATCCAATTGTGTATTTAGAGAAGGTTGTTGAAAACGTGGATTGAATTCAATGCTTGGATTTCTGAAAGGAATCGGAATGGCCGAAGAATTATCCACAGTTTGCATAAAAACCAAGTAGCTGTAATTAAATCTTGACCCAGTTGTGAAGAGACAAGAATAAAGAGAGGAGTGAAACAAGGCTGTGCACTGCCTTCCGCAATTTTTAATGTTTACATTGAGAGCCATCAACGAAATTAAAGAGAAGTCTTATGGAGTGAATATCCAAGGAGAAACAATTAGCATGCTGCGATTTACCGCAGATTTACCGCGATTCATAGCAGAGACAGAGAGGTATATGACTAAGTTTGTAATAACCATGGAAAGGACCATGGCCAGATATAGGAATATCTCAGCAAACTTTTTTTTCATCCCGACGAAATTGGAGAGTGAGTTTGGGAATAGAGTTCCCCATTGAAGAGGAAGTAGTTTTGACTTATGCACAAATGTGAACTGGCTATGGGATCACCACTCTCTCCAATTTTTGCAGAGATATTCCCAGATCAATTGGGGAGAAAACTTTTTAATTCGAAAAAACCCCTAGGTTTTATATTACTTCGGCTACGTAGATGACAGCATTTGCCTCTGGACCGGAAGCGATAGAAGACTAGAACATTTTGTATATTTACTCAACTCCCTTCACCCGTCAATTACATTTACTTCTGAGTTCCGAGGGAGGTTGAATTTCAGAGACCTCAACATAGACATAAATACCGAAAAGCACATATTTTCCATTTCACTTAAGAACATCTTTACAACTCAATCATTCTGAATAACTCAAACCACCGCCACATCCACAAACATACATCCTTCCACGCCATGATATATTGCCTCACCATCCCGCTTTCCAGTTCAGAATATTCCAAAGAACACCATAGAAAGGAGAGGACACAAATAGCCACTCGAAATGGGTAAAACACGTCCCTAGATGAGAAATTTCATCACAGAAAACTGAGAAATGATGTCATTGGTTTAATTACCACACTTGCTCCAGTCATAAGTCCAAAACAATAGTGGAATAAGTTACCCATCATCAAGAAATTGTCTTATAAACTAGCGAAAACGATTCCAAAAGAAAATATGAATATGTACTTCTACAACCCAGTGGCGATTGGTAAAGTCTTGTGTAACTCCAAAGATAAGCGTCAACATAATGACAATAGCGGAGCGTTTCTAAGTGATGCTCAGAGTAAGGATGGGTCTGAGTAAATATCGTAGAAGTATTTCTGGATTACTGGATTCAGTTTCATTGTGTTCACGAGTAGAATTCTTTGGTGATTCTGAGATCAATTTTCATTTTATTTTTAATGTTTCTTTATCGGTCATATTTGTACATTTAGTATTAGCAGCAGGTTGTTTTTTCATTACAAATGATATACGACTCACTAATTGCCTTCAAAGTTATTGAAAGAAATACATATTGCCCTCAGGTGTGTTGCTCTTCGTTCTTTGCCCAGCAGTGCTGCTGGAACAAAGGTAAACTTATGAGTCCACTCCTCCTTTGGTTGAGTTGTAAAAAGATATACTTTCAGGCTTCTAATCACTTATAGCATCAATAGGGAAAAGTCGAAATAAGTATCATAGCTCTTGATTTGTAGGAACGTACGGCACCATGGAAACATTGAGAGTAAACTCAAAAAGGAAGGTTCTGTATCTATATCTATCTACGACATACCCTGCAAGCCACCTCGAAGGTGTGTGGCAGGGGGTTCATCCACAACAGGAACAATGACACAAAAAACAAAAATGAACAACACAAAACAAACACCACACCTGTAAAAGTAATTAGGGGAAGAAAAAGAAAAAAAACTACCAAATTCCAATCATGCAGGATACATCTACATCTACATCTGTACACACAAGTTCTCGACGAGCGAGGATAAATCACTGAATCACGGTATTCACAGGTTTGTATACGATTATGATTCTGACTGGAAAAAATCACCTTGAATATCTATTTAATAATTTAACCATCGTCTCCACAAACATTGTTTTTTCAAAAAGTGTTTTCCTGGAGTTATACGCGTATACCATTTTTCAATGCTGATATTTTCCCACTACCTTCAACTAAACGGTTTGTCACATTATGAGGACATTTAGACAATTGGAAGGAGCCTTCCGGATGCAATTAGCATAAATACGAAATTCTGCTTCGAATTTTTATTGTAGTTTCATTACATTAAATGAAATTAATACTCCTTATTAAGGCATTTAAACTCGGCAATAAGGAAAATTATGTCAAATAAATATTCTTAGACATACCAAACTGATATGACTTGGTGTAATATCTGATCACTTGGGGTTGCACAGCCTCAATAACTGAAGTGAAGGTGTTCCCGAAGATTCAGAAGCTAAAATTCGCACAGAAACTGATGGATCCGTCAGGGTAAAAGCGAGAATAAATTGTTACGCTGGTTGTCTGATCGGGTCAAAAGTGAGAAATAACCGTTAATGGTCGCTTCGGGTCAAAATCTTTCGCACAGAGAAACAAATTATAATTACGTAAATCAAACAACATTTGGAGATTAATGACATGAAATAAGAGGAAAACGACTAAACACGACATAAATTTATTTTTAAAAATCATCGAAGCAAAACTGGTCGGGTCAACATGAACCGACGCGACCAGTTAAGGGTTAAGCCAGTAGGTACTATTGCAAGTTTAATTTTCCCATAGTAGCGTGGTAGGATATCATCATATTTATGTAATATCTGGAGAACATAAAGTGTTAACAGTAAGTATAGAATTTCATAGTATAGTAAAATAGCATTTCATTCATTTTTAGGCAGAATCTCTTTGGTTCTAAAGACCAATAAATACGTCCACGCAAACGGAAGTCATTAAGCCAAGAACCATCGTCAAATTATAGTGTTCCCACGACTAAGCTCAAATCCTGATCGCCCGCCCTCTGGGAAATCTAGAAGTGGGGGAGAAATGGCCGGAAGGAAGGGGTTGGAAGTATCTGACCGCAACGGATGCAATACCGGAATCGTGGAGCGTTCCATAGCGAGAGAGTGGGCAGAGAGGGGAGCGTTGGCATGGTTACCAAGTCAAATAACCGCGTGACGTCCTCCCTCGGAAGTATCTGGAGGCTCCGGGAAGGAGGAAGAATACACACACACACACTCTCTCTGCCTCCCCCTCCACAGATGGAGAGTTAAGGACGGAAGAAGGGAAAGCTGCCGCGGAGATTATGAGAGAGCGTTCCGAGAGTGGCTGGGTAGGAGAGGATACGGAGGGTGGTTCACCTACCCCACCCCTTAACGTATAATTCTTTCTCCCTCGCCTTCCTAACGCCCGTCTTCTCTGGAGGTGTGCAGAGGTAACGGGAGATGCCAAAGACCAAACGTGTAGAAAGTTTACCTTATCTCGCGGCCGAGAATTTTCTGGTGGTACCCAGTGTGAACGGGGTTGGGTCTCTGCGTTTTTCCATCCCCCATCGTCAGCAGGACCCAATGCCGTCTGTATCTCAGATGGTCGGTTTTGATTATTTCGGCAGATGAGCCCTAACTCGAGAACTCCCTCAGCCGTGGCTTTCCTTATCTCTTCAGCCAGCCAGTATGATTCAGATTCTTGATCACTCAAGTGAAATTGTTCATTAGAAAGTTCGGGTTAGGAAACAGGTTTAATCAACACTCATCCATTATTTATAAATTCATGACGATAAAAATAAAAAAAACCAAGTACCATTATAATGAAAATTAATTGGCAATACATAATATGAAAAAAACCGACCATGGTTTCAACATATCAGAGTCATTATCAAGGTGGATACATTCAAGACCTTGATAATGACACTGATGATTTGAAGCATGATCGTTTCATCCAAATATAGCGTGAAATCTGTTCTTAGGGGTTTTTTATTTCCATTATCATGAATGTAATACCTTTCACAAAGCGACCCCTCATATTTTATAGGATAATATCAAATTAGGGGTGGAAATAGTACTTTCTTTGCACGATTTAGCTGGGGTTCTAATCCCAGTGTGTATTTCAATAATAGTATCCCTACTTGGATGCCATGAGGAGAATTTCCCAAGTTCATTACTTCGACGGTCGGTCAGGACATACATTTATTTCACCCTTGGTACCGTTCGTTAACTAAGCAAATACTAACGCCGAGTTTCTCGCCACCATTATTCCCTGCTCCTCCATAGCCATCTATAACCCTCTCCCGGCTTGAGGCGCTTTAAGGTTCAGGATAGACTTGAAGTCACTGACGATGCAGCAATAAAGAGAAAATAATTGTTAAGTATGCATCATCGTGAAAGAGAGGAATTACGTTGATATGAAGAGGTTGGCCGATAGAAGAATCGAGTGGAGACCTGTGTCAAACCAATCCTTGGATTATTGACCGATGATGATGAAAATGATGAAGCACACATCAATTTTCAGCAAATCAAAACGTGACGTTTAGAAAGAACAAAGCCTATGTGAGCTGATAATTTTATCAACACAAAATATTTGCATACTTACTAATAAGGTTAAGATGGGAAGAAATGTGGACAATGAATGACGGAGTATAAAGAATCGATGAATGCATCTTCTCGCGCCAAATTGGTATCAAATATATAGCAGTCGGTCTCCCTGATGAATTTGTACTCGTACAGGTTTCATTTATTATGCTCCACCCATGCACAGGGTAAAGAGTACAGCTATACACAAGTAAATAGTATCCCCATCTATTTAGTAGCATAGAGTGAGATATCATGAGATTTTAGATTCGGAGGCTATTTCACAGTTACTGATTCGTCTTAGGTAATCAACGTTTGCCCTTTAATGTCGCGGTTCAAAATGGTAATAGTAAATGTTAGCGAATCATCCAATAAGCTTTGATTCCATCGGCCATGAATGGTCGGAAAGGCGAATGTAATATGATTGCCTTAGAGAAGGGCTTCGCAGCAGAGCAACCAGAGAGGCAATAGTGGAGTGTAGCGCCCGAGCTTCGGGGGCTTCAGTCCCCCCCCCCCCCCCCCCCCGACATTTTTTCCTAATAATTTTCTTGTTCTGATTTTAACTAGGCGTGATAAACCGGATTACACTGCGTACAATTCAAGTGTTAAATGCCTTGAAACTTGATCACTCGTTTGAAGCATGTGTGTGGTTAACAATTGTTCTTTTCAATCTGATACGTATGTATGCGTTGAACTTCTGTACTTTACCAGTGACTAGAGATAGGAATAGGCAGCATGAAATTAAATACCAAGCAATGAAAATTAAGGGAATAGATTAGTAACATGTCGGCACCGAACGGGCAAGGGTGATTTATTTCAAGTTACTCAAGTTACTCTACACTAGACTTAGCCCCCCCCCCGGAAGCAAATTTTTTGCTATATGCCTGGTGGAATGATATGATAAAGAAGTGCGGTTAAAATTCTCGATCAAGATTTGATATCAAACTAAAATCATGCTTTATATCATTGTAAATAGGTACGATAAGAACGACGATTTCCTCTTCACAGCTCCCATTTACCACATTTGCGATTTAATCCACATTTAAACTACAATAGAAAACCAAATCTCCGTTGGGTATCACCAACTTCCTTGGTCCATATACCACGACGCAAAGCTTTCACGATTCATCGCACCATGACCATGAGCGGGCAAGATTACTTCTCCGAAATTTCCATGGATGATTCAAACTGCTCTACATTATATAATAAATTATGTAAGATAATCCATTCAATTCGGACAACATATTTCCAAAATATCCCTCCGTAGGAGAGATTTAGGGGGTCGAACTCAGGAAACTCATTGAATGCGAAGTGCACGATAGTCAGAGATTTCGGAACCATTCCCTGAAGCCGTTAGTGAATTTATAAGCTGTGGTCAACCCGAAGTTAGGTCTTGGTCGGTGAAGGTATAGCTCACCAAATACTGGAAGCAACCCCACTTGGGTTTTTCTGATATACGTCCAAAGGCCTCCCCCAAGATTTGAACCCGGGACTTCTGGTTAGGAGGCAAATGCTCTGCCCACTGGGCCACTACTCTCTCCAATAAATGTATATAATGAATAATTAAATGTCCGAGATCTCGTATATTATAATCTCTATAGAAGGTTATACTATGGTTAGGGCACCCGATAGAGAGATTTACCTCGTTCAGAATATGAAATATTAAAGAATGGAACACTGATCCAAATAAAAATTCAGGGACCCACACACCTTGTCGACGATGCGCCGATAACGCTGAGATTTTAAATGCAAAAGGGTTAATTAACTAAATAAAACGATGCTGGTCATTACTTAGGGATATATAATCAACTTCCAAGGAAGGAGTTGTGCCAAGGATGCGACGCTAATCGAATTTTTTTAGCTAGAGTACAAACACTAAAAATTCTATTTTTAATGAAAATTTCCCCGCGCATATCATCTCCTGTATCACACAACAATCTTTATCGATGCTCCTCAACTGACGATTATGGGCATCAGAGAGATGACAAGTTTGGTGAGTGAGGTAAGTATCCGGACACATTGAAAATGTTTACCCTGGGAGAATGGAAGCGATTAGGGTTCCTGATGGTATAAATATCTACCATTAGAGACCCAAATATTTTTCTACGAAAAGGGTCCGCTGGGAGTTCCGGGTGAGACCCGGAACTCGCCGAGGGGCGAGGAATGACGGTCGATCTAGGGAATGTGGGGGCTAGGGAGGGCCCCCGGCAATCTTCCTCTGCTAGCCCCTTACTCACCACCCTTCCTCAAAGGGAAGATCCTAGATTTCTCAAGTCCCGGCAGAAAGCATTCCTTTGTCCCTTGTCTCGGTTGAGGTGCTCGGGTGAGACATTTTATCTACGTTTTGAATAGGAAAGTAGACGAAGTCCGTCCTTGCACTGTGGTCCCCTAGTTTCCACAGGACTTTGAAGCTTCACGATAAGGATCATAAAGGCATTTGAGGGCAAAGACTAATAAAGGAGAGAAACAATTACTCTCTCCGACCTGAGGAATGCGTCCATATGAGCGTTAGATGGTATCTTCAAGAAGAAGGAGAGAAGTAGAGACGACAAATATTGCCACATTTTTACGAGAAGCTCTATTACATGAGTTTAACGCCCATGGTCATCTTAATTTAGATTTCCTGCCTTTAATAAGTAATACAAATAGGTTAAAATTATTCCATTAGTTCTACTGCACTTGTCAATAAAAGTATGACATTTCTCCATGATTTAATCCAAAGGCTTTTAGACTATTTAATACAAAGGCTGAAATAAGTAAAACATGGGTGTTTTCAAGTCTGTTTCCGCACCAATAGGCGCTTCAGACCGGGAGGAAAGGTACAAGGATAGGAATGGAAGGGATGGGGGACTGTTACCAAAAATACAACCGCGAGATCTGCATAATTCTCAGGCAGGAAATTATATTCTCTATCATGAAGGTCCTCGGTAAAACACAATGTAACACAGAACAAATGATACGAAAGAGCTTTCATTTAACGGAGGAAACGTTAGGCTTGACTTTGTGGAACGTATCCGTTATAGATAAAGGTAAATTACTTGGTTAATTTTATTATTTTATTAACTACTCGGGTTTCAACACACAGTGCCATCTTCAGGTTAAAAATTTCTATTTTCCTCAAATCATCTAATCATATCATATCATCATTTTATGATGACGACATTTTGTTCTATAATATTGTATTTCACATTTTAGTTCTTATATATTGTATAAAAACCGATACCCTCATACGCAGACCTTTATTATAACCTCTTAGTATTCCACCGGTTAAGTCAGGTTTTGATAGATAGTAATTTCCTCTAACGACTCCTTCCGAATGATGTCCCTCCTCAGCTCCGCATAGTTTCTACCCGCTATTATTCTACCCAAACTACCCGTTATTCTTCTCCCTCTCTCCCTCTACCCCGCTTACCCCTGAAATTCTTCTCTCTTTCACGTTTTCCAAAACACCTTCATTCCTTAAGAAAGCTGTATCCACTCTACCTTGCCTTAATTTCCTCAATCGACTCCCTTTCCTCCAACCAACATACCCAGAAAGTTCGTCTTCCTTGCTACCCACCTCACCTTCTCCATCCTCCTCCACACCCCCAGATCAAAAATCCTGTTTCTATTTTCAAATTATTTTCTTAAAGTTCATGTTTCCGCTTCATTTAAGTACATAAAACAAAATTAGTGAGTAAGAAGAAATTTATATGCAATAAGGAGATGCTATGAACGGCTCCTGCAGTAATGTGAAATTAGTTCAGTGAAGAAACAAATAAATTAACCGTTATTTCATAGGCAGTCATTAGACTCTAGGAGCGGCTCCTGCAGTAATGTGAAATCAGTTCAGTGAAGAAACAAATAAATTAACCGTTATTTCATAGGCAGTAATTAGTTCAACCAGTCAACGACCCTAAAAATGCACTTGCAATTAAATAATTACATTAATAACATTACTGACCTCTCCACATTCTCCTCTTTTACGTAACTCACCGCTAGCTCCATGTATCTCACATGGAGCCTTTCTCTGACGCATGGTGATCTTCAGGAAAAACATTTAACAAGCTTATTAATTATGTAATATGCATAAATATCTTAAATTTCCTTCAACCCTGAGCATATCTCGATATCTAGGTATTTCAAGGTATCTTTCATGAGAAAAGAAATCGCCTGACCGACGAATTCTAAGGCAAAAGCTCAATTTCTGGCAGTTAAGAAAGCAGAGGGAAGTAATTAAGACAAAGGTATTAATGCCAGCGTTTCAAGCGGTGGCGTCAGAAAAAAATATTTCTACTTTTCGATAATTGTTGTTTTTCAAAGAGAACTAGTTGGACCTAGTGGAAAGGGGTTAAAATATTTTATGCTGAATTGTTTTACTGCGTGCTTATTGTCTCACTGAAAAAAGTTGAGGAAGAGGATTTTTAATCAGCATTAGATAAAGAGGTCGGGCATAATATAACCGAACGATCTAAAATGAACAAGCATTATTACGAATCCAATAACTAATTGTGTTCAGCTCGAAGGACAGTCTGGTCGGAGAGCTGTACCCTCTGACCCTAAGACCAGAGGAGGACCAGACCAGAGAGCTACAGGTATCCAGAGGTGTCTCCGGAACGAATGCAATGCATGATATAAAAGCTCTGATCAATTCTTATTTCATGCCTTTTTCATAGAAATAATTTTGTCTACCGTCAACTGGAATTTTTTGTAGGAATATAAAGAGCAGGATTGTGAAGAGCTTAATATAATGCGAGTATTTAAATGAAGAGTGGCTTTATATCGAGCGGAGATGTGGACTCCGAGGAAGAATAACGAGAAAAAACAAGAGTCTTTAGAAATATAGGTGTAGAGGAAAATAGAGGTGCGATGGAATAAGAGGCGGGCGAATGAAGAGGTGTTGAACATGGCTGGAGAGGAAACATGATTGCCGGGAGAAATTACAAGAAGGCAGAGTATGTGGATGGAACATGTCCTTATGGGCAATGTTACGCTGAAGGCTGCAATCGAAGGTAAAATTCTGAGAGGACGAAGACAGGAATATATAGTAAAGTTATAATGGATAATTTGAAGAGGGGTAGATAGGTGCTAACTTGAAGAGACATATAGTGGCACGCCATCGGCGTCATCTCTACGCTATAGCCGATAGCGACTTTCTCCCAACACAGCCATCAGAAGACTAGATGAGTGATACTCATGCGTGTATGCATCTTGCGGTTTTCGAGCTCATAATTAAATTTTGGGAGCTATGCGTGGATGCACTTTCCGAGCAAGACGGCACTTTACTTTCCTTTAAAATGCCTCTCATGTGGAGTTGCATATCGCTCCCAGAGAGATTCACCGCGGATTTGTTGCCGGTGGATTTCATAATACCACCTCGCAAGATGTAGTGTTGCGCGAAGAACTGAAGTTTCCCCAATCCATCAGAATTACTCAGGCATCCCGCGCTACGAAGGAGAGACACAAAACCGCCGCATTTTCTCCTCATTGAAAACACGCGGCGTCCATGGAGGCGAGTCGTTCGCGAATCGTGATAAGCGCACTGCGCAATAAGGCCGGCCGTACACGCTCATTCCGCGAAGGCACCCGCTGCCACGCGCCCATTTCCGAGTCGAGACCGACGCGTCGCGCGCCCCGCGTCGATAACCAACAAACGCGATGAATGAATGTGAAACATGGTCGCGTGTAGCCGTGTCGGTTCAAGAATGGGAACTTGCAACACTCGACAAACGCGGCCAAACAATCATTCCGATAGCATATGTGGTAGTAGTATTATTCGAGGGAGGTGACTGACAGCTGAGGTCATTTGTGGAATTCAGTATAGGTGACCCATTACGATAATTATTTAGAAATAGGTGGATTTTTTTCAGGGAGTGGAGGTAGGGTAGAGATAAACCTGGCGTCGGCATTAGCCTGCTCTTAAAGAAAGGCACCAAGAGGACCACGGTTCAACATCCCATCCGAAGGACGGAGTACTGCACTCGAAAAGTTCTACACTTATCACTAACGTAGGGCCCAGTGTACTCATGAAAAATCTCTGCCACAACCAGGATTTGAATCCGGGCCCTTGGAATAGGAACCCAGTACTCCAGTACACCAAGCCGAAATTTAGATTTTTTAGAAAATACATGTGATAAAATACTATTAGAGCATAAAATATATAGTTATACAGAGTTTTTATAGGGAAGCTGGCTGACCTTTACTGTACATTGGCGATTTAAACGATACTTGATGAATTATATATGGGTCATTCCACCTCAATTCAACAAACGTTTGTCCCTTAGGGTGTCAGATTTTGATAAAAATTGGTGTACAGGAACAAAATCAACTCAAACTGAATATCCTCATACAGTTTTGTGAAAAAAAATTTTTTGAGCGAATTATGAATGTTTTAATTTTTTCGCATTTTTAGCAAAAATCCGAGCCTTAAATCATATTATCGCTTATATCTCCGCTTGTAATTATCATACAGCAATGATTGATAGCTCTTTTTAAAGATAAATCTTTATTGAATGCAAATATGTAACTAAAACATTATTTTCTTCTAAACCCTATTGTTGTTAATTACTAATGTTTAAAAAATTGTTAATTAACTTTTCTCAAATACTCCATCTCAGAATCGGCCGAAACTTTTTTTCCGTAATCTAAACATACCCAGCTAACTATTCCAAAAATAAAATTTAGTGGAAATTCATAAATGCGTTTTTTATAAATATTTAAACATTTACCATTTCGTCTCGCGCGGCCCGTCGGCTCCCCCATTTGGAATACATGCAGCAGACACGCGATGCAAGCCTAAAAATTTCCTGATTGCTCAAGGTCGTGACTATATGAGATAAAAATATATTCTAAATTATAAATGTTAACAACAATTGTTATTTGTTCTGTTAAATGGATGTTTGCAGAGAAATTTACCATTGAGCCCCACGTAAGTTTCCAGGCGGATTAACTTTCATTTGAGCTAAAAATCTGTGACAATTAATATGAAAAAACTTTTTAAGATTCTTCAAGTATAATTCATTGATGAAATGAAATGAAAATAAATTACAATTATGGAATTTTTGCATCATTTGTTCTAGCAGAAAAATTTATTCGTTTTTGCTATCTCACTCTTTTTATCTCTATAGACAAATTTACTGCAAACTCCGATTTTAGTGTCCAAACATTTTTTATCCATGCAAAAACATTTCATTTTCAATTCAAGTCGAGAGCCTGCAGCTGTGGCTTTTCATGCATTGAGACGTTTTCCGTAAACGTAGCTCTCTCTAAAAAGAAATATTTCATGGCACCTACGGATTAGGGCAAAGGGGTAAAAACCTTTCCACTTCCTTTCAGAACCTTATTATTATGACCCCGTTAGTGGCCAATTCTGCCCAATGCGGTATGTGCAATTTGCGGGGGCTCGTGTATCGCTACCTACAAAACACTCCAGCAATGACGGTGACTCACAAGGAGAGAGTACCTAATTAACCTCGTTATTAAGGTGCACCTTATTAACCTCGTTATTAAGGTGCACCTTATTAACCTCGTCAATCTATTCTAGAAAAAATCAACCTGAGTTTATCTGAAATCGGTACATCACCAGTAAATAGAAAAATATTGAGAAGTATAAAATACTCTAAAGAAAAAATTCATAAAATTACTTCTCTTTATCGAAGAGCAATCGGGATAGTATGGGGAAAAGCAAAAACTTCCATCGGCCCATAAGAGTTAGTAGGGTGTGAAATGCTAAGTCAACTCAAGGAAAAATTTGCTGAAGCTAATTCCTACAGTGAAAAAATTGAAGTCCTGTCTACACTGCCTAAAAGCTGGAGTGTGGCAATAATTCAAGAGAAATTTGGAACAACACAATATTTAGCTCGAAAAGTTAAAGAATAAATAACAATTGTTGTTAACATTTATAGTTTATAATATATTTTTATCTCATATAGTCATGACCCTGAGCAATCAGGAAATTTTTAGGCTTGCATCGCGTGTCTGCTGCATGTATTCCAAATGGGGGAGCCGACGGACCGCGCGAGAGGAAATGGTAAATATTTAAATATTTATAAAAAACGCATTTATGAATTGCCACTAAATTTTATTTTTGGAATAGTTAGTAGGGTATGTTTAGATTACGGAAACAAAGTTTCGGCTGATTCTGAGATGGAGTATTTGAGAATAGTTAATTAACAATTTTTTAAACATTAGTAATTAACAACAATAGGGTTTAGAAGAAAATAATGTTTTAGTAACATATTTGCATTCAATAAAGATTTATCTTTAAAAAGAGCTATTAATCATTGCTGTATGATAATTACAAGCGGAGATATAAGTGATAATATGATTTAAGGCTCGGATTTTTGCTAAAAATGCGAAAAAATTAAAACATTCATAATTTGCTCAAAAATTTTTTTTTCACAAAACTGTTCGAGATTATTTAGTTTGAGTTGATTTTGTTCCTGTACACCAATTTTTATCAAAATCTGACACCCTAAGGGACAAACGTTTGTTGAATTGAGGTGGAATGACCCATATTCTTTTCTAATGCTAAAAATATTGAGAATTTTCATAGACGAATAGACAGTAGTAAAAGTAGAAGGTGATGCCTGGTAACTACTAAAGTCGTTTATAGTAGATATCTGCAATATGTTTCATGTATCTAAGTAATTAGTACCCCAAAAACCACCAATACCTACTCTTACTCCAGGACGAGCCCTGTATACGCACAGTGTAAAATTTAGTAGTAAACTTGGATTTACATAGTGGTACTCATTTAAAGATTTAAAGAGTATAAAATGTGAATACAATATTTTTAGTGAATTCAATTAAATTACTCGTAACATTGGCAGGTAAATTGAGCTAAAATTGGCCCAAAATTGATCAAAAGGCCCTTGGTTCCTTTATATCGCCACCGCCATAAAATTTATCAATTCTTTTCGTTAGAGAAGCGTTATGAAGATTCCCGGAAGCGGTGATTTCTTCTGCTGAATCATTTTAATTGAACTATTCGCCAGTTTTGTCGTCTAATGCGCTGCTGCAAGCTAGGCCACTGCCGATTAGTCATGGACAGCATTCCGCAGCGCAGCGCAAAAAATAGGGCCGCGCCGTCAACAAACTGGAGCAATTGGATAACAGGAGAGCTGAGTGGGGTACATAGTTCCGGCGGAGCGCTTAACTCACCCCACGCAACACTTAACTCCCTCTGTAATTTGCCGCCACAAAGCCGTCAATGCAAGCTTGGAGGCCGAAAAGAAGTTAAAAACAATCCTCAATGAATAGCACCGATTTCATAGAAAAAAAACTCCACCCACTCAGTCAGTCAATGTTCCCTTGGATCTGCCGTAAGTATTCAAAGCGAAGAAAGTTTAGAGCTTTCGAGAAACATTAAAATTTCGTGAAACTTTATTCTTGTATGAGGACTCTGACATCGGATAAAATGGCGTATTTCACACCATTATCACTGACTGTCAAACATTAGAGTTAATTGATGAAACTCTTCATTATATCCTTCTGTCCTCTTAATTTTAAACTAATTTTACTTCTCTTTATGCTCACCACCACTTGCTTGGTATACCCCTTGAGGTCTTATTTAGCAGTTCTTTCATTCAATTGTTTCTTCCCTCCCCCAACAGATACAATAGTTACACATTTTATATTGATTGAGAGAATGCAAATTATGACGAAATCAATAACAAAATAAAACAAATTATCACAACTATAGTGATAATATCACAAAACTATTAAAGTGAATGCTTACTAAGCTACCACATGCAAATAAAATAGAGAGAAAAATAACCAATTTTATACCAATGATGGCAGAATTAATTCATAACCAATAATAAACCTAATTCGATTTCATTAAATGTTTCACATACCAACTAGACAAATTTTATGGGCATATTGTCAACGAATATTTGACAATAGTTATATACAATAGTGCCGATATTCAAGAATTGCGAAAAAGCCGCGAATATCTGCATTAGTCATTTTCGGGACTTTACACTTACGCACTTTCAAGCCGCGAATACCTTAGCGGAGTCACTCGCCATAGTGCAGCCATATATAATCTATAAAAGTGTAGTAAAGTAAAAAATAGCCATCACCATCAATATCGGTCCACAATCCTAGGATTGGTTTGATTCAGCCCTCCACTCGATTCTTCTGTCGGCCAACCTCTTCATATTGACGAAGCTCCTCTCTTTTACATCCTTCACTACTTGCTCCATATACCTCATACGAGGCCTGCCTTTTCCATTAACCCCGTTCACTTTGACTACGCACGTGTGCAACTTTGAGTTACAAAAATAGCCACGCGAAGAAAATTAGGCAATTTGGTTTTAGCCATTGCTATCTGATCAAAGGCAGGACACGTGACGGTCCCTTTAAGTTATAGAACTATCGCCTAAGATTTCAGCATCCATGCACGGCAAGGAAACCTTCTAGCTAGCGGTATTTCATTCTTTCCCTTTCATTTTCAATATTTTCCTTCAAACATACCCAGTTCTATTATTCCTGTATTCAGATTCAGTCCCTATAAGTTAAACATTTTCTTTTAAAGTGGAACACTTGTAGGGACTTTTCTCCAATCTCTTCCTTCATTCGTATTGATATGAATTTCTTACGTTCCTTTCTGTATGTATGTTTCCCATTTAGTTATTTTCCTCAACGATATTAAATAATATATATAACAGGGTTTCCCAGAATCCAGAGTTTTAACTCCTTTCTGCCACAAGCACAAACACCTTTCCCTAAATACTTTTATTTTTATTATTCCCGAAATTGAAAAAATATATTATTTGCCTGAAAATGCTTACCTCTCTCTTTATAAAACTTTCCTAGGAGAATATCTAGTAAATTCCCAGACTACGATAGAGAAGACAGTGGAAACTTTTTTACTGAACGTCTCTCATTACAAATAATGCAGGCTGTAAAAATACTGCGCTCAATTACCAATTCCTGTCACAAGAAAATTACCTACACCCAAGTCGTCCTCATTGTTAATGAACCAATCACTCCATCTCGTTGCGCAGAAGCGCGCGGGGTCCCTCTTTCCATTTAATTAGTCCCGACCAACGTCCCAAATAAATAAATTAACTCTCCTACTCAGAATAGAAAGTTTGCTTATTTCCACACCACCGAGGGAGAACTCACAGTTACTGAAACTGTGAAGCTGCAACCAAGTAAAGTAACCACACAGTTTTCCGTCAAAATAAATTACTGTTGGGAAGAGAGATAAACAAATTAGGGGAGGATGTCAGATTTCCTCCATCAAATCAATTACAAAAAGATACAGCGCTGAGTATGGATTAAACGCTACATGGATGAAATGGCAAATGAACTCAAGGAAATAGAGTATTAATTGAAATAAAATAAAAACAAGGCGAAGATTATGGTGCGCAGCTAAAAAGCAGAAGGTTAGACCAAAATTAGGAACATCAGCACACAGTATTTAGAAATAAGAAAGAATTCTTTTTTTGGGAGCAGTGCAACCAAGTAGAAGCGAGAAATCGTCAGAAATAGGTATATCGTGGCTTAAACTCGTCAGTCCAAGCGAAGAGGGTACCAGGGTGACTTAAACTCGTGGGTCCAAGCGAAGAGGGTACCAGAAGAAGGATCTACTATTACATGAATTAACAAGCTCGACACTGAGCAAACCCTTCGTTATAACTTATTTCTAAAACTTTTTTACTATGTCAGAGAGGTATGTACAATGACAGCCACAGAAAAGGAAAGACTGGACTTTTTATAATATAATGTCCTAGGGGAATCATGATGATCAAATGGACTGAGATAGAGGGTAAAGAAGAGGTCCCAAGGCATACGAGAAAAAAATATTCTCATTAAAATACTGGAATAAAGGGGACGGTGTATTCTGCACACCTTTAGGCATTTTGAGGGCAATAGAATTGGGAGAACTGGATGAGAAAAACCGTAAAAAAAGGCCACGGGTTTTATACATGGTAAGGTTATGAAAGAGAACAACCATGTTAATATCATGATTGTATATAGAAAAATCAAATGGAGAGCTGCACTAACCGATCATATGGCTGATGACTATTGTTTGTGATTTATTAAATATCAGTTGAGCTAGAAAATATTTTTCATGGGATGGTATATTTAATTGTCCTCCGGAACAATGCCACACCGGTTCCTACGAAAACACTTCAAGTTCAATAGTGTGGTCGTCAAATTGAGCGCTAAAAAGTGGACCCCTCCGTGCCTTTGTTAAGAGAAAACTAATTCTGGCGCAGGGTTAACGCTCCGCTCTCCCTTCATTTCCTGAATTAATGGATAGACAATGTTTTTAATTCATCAATCCAATTATACACCATTCCTTAATAATGCAAATGGTCCAATCTGTCGGTTGCCTATCATTATAATTACTGTTTTGGGTAGCTGGTTATGATGGGTTTCAACCACAAGTACTTTTCGCCCGCAGTTACCGTTGTTGTTTATACTAACAATAAGAGAGGAGGACGACAGCTGAAGTCATTTGGAATACAGAGGTTTATATTTGCACAAAAGGGGGATATTTGGTATTGGAAGAGAGGGGTCTGGCCTCGGCATAAGCCTGCTCTAAATGAAATCCACAAGCGAGTACACCATTTCAATTCCCATCCGATACATGGGGTACTGAACTTGAAGTGCCCTCTACGCGGTACTAAGGTAAGTAGGTCACACCGGTACACCGCTGGGAAAACTGCCACATCCGGAACTCGAACTCCGGTCCGCGGGATGGGAAGCCAGTACTCTAGTCACAACCCCAACATTATCCCTTGAAATTCATTGCGGGCACGCTCTGTGGTTCCCTCAGTCCGGGTGACTGGACGGCATTTCGCAACCTCCTAGTATTCCCAAGCCGAGTCGAGCTGCTTGCCTCGCCGGAATTTGACCCCGGTGACCAAGGAAGGGTCGGAAAAGCATCGGTCGCCGACCTTCAGCGCCGAGGGGAAAAGGTTCCGCTCTCCGCGATGCGATTCGCGTCCTCCTTTATCAGCAGCACGTTTGCGTCAACGCCACTTTTTGTTGCCGCACGTAGCGTGCGCTCAGCAGATACCGGGGTTGGCGACCCGATGGAGGCGCTCCACGGAGCGAACTCCGCGGCCAGATTGTGCCGCGGAAAGATATCAACACAGCGCCCACAGGTACGGTCCATTACACTCCCGAAACAGCACAGTACGGTCCAGTGAACTCCCGGACTAAACGAATAAAAAATGATTTTGTCTTCATTTATTTCATATACATTTTGAGCAAAATCGTCATGTCTACGGACCTCATAAAACAGACAAAACTTATATTTTGCTTTCTGATTTTATCTTACCTCAAACAAGATGACCATATGTCTTCATACTCGTACTGATCTCTCCGCATGTTCTGAAGATAAAACGTCGTTTTATGTTTATGCGTTTGGTATACGTTTTGAAGAAAGGGATGAAAGTTCACTAATGAAAGTATCGTTTGAAGGGAACACAACTGAAGGTAAAGAATATCAATATAATAAAACTGTCTTTTTAATCCATGGCTTTAATCATCAAGCAAGGAAAGATATGAAAGCAGTTTTTTACCTGCACACACCTTCTAATCTACCAGTTCCATCTCTCAAGAATGAACTACTTTCGACATGTCAGTGAGCATTGCACTTTTATAATAAGGTATCTAACCATGATTATAATTCCTGGCAATTGATGATGTGAAAGGAAAGATATTAATAGCTGATTTGAAAGAAAATTTTATGATGTTAATGCGCTATCATGGATCTATAACCTGTGGTCACACTATACTATAAGCAATACTACACATATCACTTAGAACAAGCTTGCAAGACTCAATGATTACTCAGTCTATCTACATAACCCATAGGAATGACTGAATACAACCCATCTCTTAACCTTTTTGGCACATTAAAACATACGAATGTCTGTTGTAAATATACGCTTTAAATTGAATTTTATCAGATTGTTCCACCAAATAATAGCTTTCTTCATTCTTTCTGGTCTCAGAGGATTGATAATAAATATATAAATGATAAATTTTATGTAATTGTTGCACAGCTATGCGTAGGTATATTTATCAAAATTGCGATATGTCTCATTTATTACTAAGTTCTTTCGGTTTATGTTACCAAATTAACTTAATTGACCAAGTATTTTTTCTTAGACTGAAGGCAGTAAATAAAAGAAAATGGGTTGATTTTCTTATGTCTTAAAAAAGCAATTTTTCCTATTTCCTGCGTAAATATTTCTAGGTTCCTGTTGTTTATAATTATTTTTCTATGCTAAATTTTTATAATCTTTCAGTTAGGGTAATAAAAACTTGTAAGAAAGACACGTTGCTTAGTAAGCCGACGTAATAACTACCCCCAAAGGAACTTCCATTTAACCGTCCTTACCGATCCTTCAAGGACCACGTTGCCGTTCTCTCATCAACTGCAATTCCTCTTCAAACGCAGGAGACAACCTCATACACAATATCTGCACTCTTACTCAATCCCTCTCAGTGCCACCGAATTTTGGTGGTTCTAGTGAAAAGTGCCAGCATGAATTTGAGAGTTTTGTAACTCCTTGTGAATAATATAAACAATATGAAATTACTTTTTAGATGTGAATGTAATGTTTTTTCATTAACTACAAATGGATTAATTGTTGTTTATAGTATTCTGATACATTGTATAAAGGATAAATGTAATTATTGCAAAAAAATAGTTTAAATATTAGTTTGCTCCTCGAGCCGATATATCGGCTCGTGGCACTTTTCGCCCGTGGAGCAAAAGCCGATATATCGTCCCGTGGCAATAAATCATAACGAATTCTGGAGGAAAAATTATAAGAATCAAAGGATATTTAATTTTAATTAAATGGTAAAGCATTCCTCTGCTTTAAAAGTTATTCAGCAGGCTCTTTTCATACCCAACATTTATATGTAATTTATTGTCTACGTAAATACTTCTCAGGTTTACCGAACTATAAACTATAATTGACTTTTTACTGGACAAAACGTCTTCTTCCCCAGGTATTTCATGACATTTGATATGTTACACATATCAAATAATAAACGTTAGAATGATGCATCGCAGACTTTCAGACTAAAAAGGTATATGTTTAAATTTATTCGTAGAATAAATAAATTCGATAATATCCACAAAGTGATGCATGATAATAATACCTACGTTGTTACGATGCATCGAAGATAAATTAGAGTATTCCATTGCACCAACCCTCAACAAAATATAAACGAAAGTAGTTAACTAAACATTTAATTTCTTCCTCTGGTTTACCATCTTCTGAAAATATTTGACCAAAATAGGAAAAATCGTTTACTTATGCTACAAATTCATCTGCAAGCAATTATCATTACAAGTATTCTCATCAAACGAACTTATTGTTTTACTTAAGGCAGATTGGCCCCATGTTCTAATCTCTGTTTCCTTGAGGAATTCACGAGTTACGCATACCCTGAATATAACAAATCCACCCATCTTGTTGCATCAGTATCCTTTAACATGACTCCGCATTTCATAATTACATCAGTTGATTACGCAGCTTAATGAAGAGATTCCAGGCAACTGATAAGTTACTTAGTTCAACGATAATTCTTTTTGAATTCACTCTGGCATTAACATTTCTCCTAAAATAGTTTTTAATGTTGTTTTAACATTGATTTCTTTACCCCTTTCTATTACTTTTGGCCACACTTCCTTGGTAAAATTGTATTTAATTCTCTTTTTCGCATCACAATAACTAGGTACGCATTACCTATAAAAAAAACTATCACCCTGAAGGACAGACGATTCTCAAATGCGTATAGTTGAAGTTACACACAAGAGAAATAATAAGTACATACAGTAATATGCCAATGGTAATAATACCTCAAGAAAGTGTTTTGTCATTTTTTGTGCCTCGATTTTACTCTCATGCGACTCGGAGAGAAAGGAGGTGAAATGTGCGAAAAACAGCGGGCTGACCTCCGCTGACCCAATTTGGACCGCATGGTGCTCATCTTGAACAACTCGGGCAGGGGCAGAGGTTATGAGAAGCGGAGAGCCAGATGCAGAATTCTCGAGATACGCAAGCGCTATGCAATGGGTCTTCGTAACTGGATCAGGGGCGCATGCATGTCGATCTTTTAATGCAATACGATGGTCCAACGAGTGCCCTTCTTCCGACCCAAATGCGCCACGGGTTCGGCCTGAGTAGATGAGCCAGGGCTTATGCCCTGTATAAGTAGTATTATCAGTAGCATAAGCTAGGACACTTGGCCACTTACGTCTACCCTTGACTCAAAATAACTCCCTCGGAACTGGAGCAGGTCAACTATTCAAATCGTTAATTTTGGCGCGTAATTTTTACGAATGACAATGATTTGATACTACAGACGTATCCCTCGGTTGACGATCGAGCAAGTTAATGAAACGGGCTGGCTAGCAGGAACCACCACTTTGAAGCCTTGAATTACCAACAGTTGGCTGAAAACAAGACCTTAATAGACTACGAGGAATCTTTTAACTTCCCTTCAGCACAGTATGTCCTACTTTGGGGTGTCGCTGGGTAACAAACCACGTTAATTACCTCAAAAGTCAGTTAAATTGCCTGATTGTGAGGAGACCAACCACTGAAAACATCATGTTTATTTAGAGAACTAATCATTCATCCTCCGACGAATTCATGTGCTAGCTGTTAAACGTTTTAAACATTTCTTTGCAGTTAACTCATCCTTCACTTTATTTCTCTGATAGATATTTAGTCAATTTTAACACGGTGCGATTAAAGGGTTCACTGTTGCTGTTTATTCAATGGTGGCTGAACACATATGCGCCATCAAGGTGAACTTGATATCGGTATGAATTGCTGAGGGAACGGAAGAAGGTAAAAAGAGAATCTCCGTGTCGGTATGAGCGTGCTCTTAAAAAAAGTCGTCAACGGTACGGTTTTAGTTGCATCAAATTCATAAAAATGAATAGAAAGTTAACCAAGATGCATGTATACTTGTTCACCTATCACTCATGCCAAAATGGCAAATCACTAGAGGAATCATTTAAGGAAGCAGAACAATTTTAAAGGCATAGTATAGAAAACAGAGACATTCATTAGGAACCACCATTGATCGGATATAGATACCTAATGCCCACGGTCGTAATTAAATGTTGATCTAATTAGAGGATGTGACCGATAAACGATTTTTTAGCCATTAAGTCGGTGTTAGTGAATCAGAATTACTTCAGGAACGGGAAAGAGTGGATAGAGAGCCGTCGTCGGCTGTTGAATTTGAACTTTCGAGGATCGAAGCATATCTGCATAAACTCTTCATATACGTATTAGCCTGTAATATTTTCAGATGTTTCCTTGAATGTCGTAAGTAGAATTGGTAGTGTGTGTCCCGTATCATATTCACACTGATCTCTCATTAGGTGTGCAGCATATGCGCAAATCATATGTAATGTTACAAATCCATCATATGACGCCAAGATCGTTCAAAGTTCGAGAAATTATTATTTTCCCCTGAGAAAAAAATGTGAAAAATGGAGTGGTGATACGTTTATTGCATTGTATCATTTAGGTTTTTGAACCGCAAGAGGACTTTCATCGGATGGGTTTGAGAATATGAAGCAGGAAAAGTATTTTCTTTCAAAGAATAAAACATAACTTTTCAGTACAGAGTGGCATCAGCAACTAGGGAACAGAATTGGAGATTTGCAATGAATTAGTTTAAGAGAAATCATGCATTCATCATGAAATATTGCATAGGTGACACAAAAATCACCGTAGCCGAAAAATTCTTAGACTGGCAAATGGCATTTGTTACCCAACCAGAGTTTACAAATACTCACTTTTCACAATACGAATGGGGGAGTTTACTCGGAATCGAAATCTAATTTTATACACGAAATCGTTAGGTGGAAACGAAAAATGAATTTTAGCGAAAAAATTAATCTTCTAACCAGAGCCATTCACTCATAAATAAAAAATTAAAATAAGCCAAAGTTGACGGCCACCGAAGAAGCTGGTTTGAGACCATTTACGTCATCCACCTCCCGTCCTTGACTGCTTTTAGGGAAAGGGAGGGAGTGGAGGGGGGTTTCGGAAGGTCTGCTCGCACACGTCGTCTAAGTAATGAACTTGAGCGTGTGCAGCGAAGATCGGCAAGATTTGTAAAGGGTCGGTATGATAACCTTATTAGCGTAACCAGTCTATTAAATGAATTAAATTGGGAATCATTGTCAGATCGCAGGTTGAAATTTAGACTTCATCTCTTAAACAAATTCCAAGGCAATATTTTCAGTGATGATGTTAAAAATATTTTACGAACCCCAACTTACTATGGCAGACTGGACCATAATCATAAAATTAGAGAAATTGATTGCCGAACTGACCGATTCAAAATGTCCTTTTTCCCTCGCACAATTAGAGATACGAATAACGGTAAATATGTCCTATCGGAGAGTAGCAATGAATAGCATTGGTAGCTGCATGTTGGTATGAGTACTTAAAGCTAACCCTACTAACAGAATGTTTTTGCATGTTTGCTTTGCAATTTCTATCTTTTTTAAATAGTGTAGTTCTGACTACTATATTAATACTATTCCTTTTTTATGCATGATATGTAGTGCACGTTTGGTGAGCAATCACCCCCTGCCACACACCCTCGTGGTGGCTTGCAGGGTATTATATAGATGTAGATGTAGATCGTGGCAACCGTTACCATTGGCAGAGTCAGTTGTGCGTCCCTCATTGCGATAAGACGAGTTATTTCGCGGGCTTAGTTGTGATTGGACGAATTGGATGACGTAAGAGGTCGCATGCACGCCTGCTTTTATAAACATCAGTTTTTCGCCGCTTAAAACTCCAGAACTAATTGACAGATCGAAAAGCGGAAAAATCCGGGTCTTTTTGTTTTACAGACTCTATCAGATTCGGCAGTAAAAAAATATGGCAAATGACCTCATTGTTTCACCAAAGAAATGCTAGTTGAAGGTTAATACATACGCTTGCAATTCATCGTTTAGCGGTAGAAAAGTCTCTACTTAACGTTACATTACCTTGCCTAATTCTGAGATGGGACTTTCGACTAATTTTAATATTACTTAATACATGGTTCGACAATAATTGTCGTTGATTATCAAATTCGTTTTCACCAACATCAGTAGTTTCAGCAAAAATACCTAAATATTTTAATGTTAAATGCGATTACGTGTTTAATTCACCTCCAAAAAAGTAAAAGTTAAAATTAAGGTACTAAGTGTGATGTGTACCTAGTTCCCCTGTAGTAGCACTGGTCATTGCGTTTCATTAAACAAAACTTTCGATGCATTTAAGATCAATTTGAGGTCCGACACACTTAATCCCATCGACTAACACATTCATTATGAAAATCAAATTAGACCAACAGCAAATGCACCTCAAATATTTAACACTTAAGATGAATACTTGAACACTTGTTATACGTGCTTGTCCGTTGTTGATGAACATTTGATATGCAGCCAGTAGCATAACAATTTATATTATATCAACTCAAGAGTACATTGATATCTTAAATTCTGCACCAGAACATCCTGTAACATCTGGCCATTTCTTCCAAAGTGGTTACTTGTAATTGCTCACATGGTCCACTCTTCGTTTTTGACATTGTCTGAATTATACAATAGCAAGATATTCTACAGAGGACAAAAGTCATTCAACTAGACCGGGACTCGAACCTGGACCCCTTATTTCCGGCTAGCTGCTCCACCACATGAGCAACCAAGGCGTCCTCTTTCTCACGGGAAATTATACGCTGGTCTGGGAATTATTCGCTGGCAGATCACCTGGCCGGAAGTCAGGAGTTTAGGGTTCGAGTCCCAGTTAAGGCTAATGATTTTTTTCTCCGTGGAATATCTTGCTCTTGTACAATTCACCGGGTAACTCCGTTAAAGGTTTCGCGGCTAGGTCGCGAGTTTTGAATTTGAAATTGCCTGAATTATTTCGGTACAATTGTGCAAGAATCCCATTCTCCCGGTTCATCCAATCAGTGATTCCTGGAGTCAGAGGGGATGTGTGTGAGTGGATGTTCCGAGCGGGGGATGATATTTTGAGGAAGAGCAATTCAGGACGCTCCCGAAGGAAGCCGTGGGGGGGAGGAGCGTCTGGAAAGGGGGGCGGGCGCAGACGACGGGGGTCGCCGTCGGCGCCGCTGGCCTGCGAAACCGGGTCACTCGAGCAGATGGTGTCGAACACGAGGGACATGAGAGTGTGGGTCCCAAATGTGCAAGCATCTCATGTTTCCGTCGCGAGTGGGCGTGGGAATGATTCTTCCCACAGAAAGCGAAACTCACATGATGTGAAACACTCCATTCTATATCCAGGAGAGATTCCTACGTGCATTACGCGAGACACGCGAATCTTGTGCATTGCAAGACATTGACTTCTCTGACTTCCTGAGGACGGACGGTTTTTCTTGAAGACTGGGTAGGTTTCTCACTTCAAAAGATCGAAAACAAAATACGACCGTTACTTAAGGATAATCGGAAGAAATAGCGCAATTTTTATGCATATATAGTGCATAACTTCTTCCAGTCCTTTTATCCTTCCCAGCCAAACCATATTTTCTAATTATCTCTCTTTTTCTAATATTTTCATCTTCTGCTGGCCATGATACCAATCAGGAAAACTTTTTTTTCCCTCTGGCGCTTAACCATCATTTCCCTCTATAATTTTTCTTCAGCATCCCATTACCTCTTCAAATTTCCTCCATCCACCTTAGTTGTCTCTTTTATAATGTCTATGATCAAAGGACTTTACTCTTCTACCACTTCTTCATTCTCTGCTCAGGAGAAAAAATTAAATCTTATGGACCTGTAACGTTTATTATGTAAGCAGAACGCAGATTATGGTGTTTAGTAGAAGAGGAGAAAATAAATAATCTGGTTAATTGATCAAACTAAAACTCGTACAATTGGAAGAACATTGTTAATCGGAAAGCAGAAAATCCGGCAGGAAATACTTTTTGGAATGTATAACTTGATGCGCGGACAATAATAGCCGTTAAAAAGACAAGACAGATATAATTTTAAATGTGGTGCAGCAGAAGAATGAAAAAGATCAAATGGGTAGGCATAGTATACAACGAGAAGGGCCAACGGAGAGTTAAGGAACAAGGATTCTCATGAAATATAGAACAAATGTGGGTTTGGACGAGTTTGGACACATTTGAGAAGACCGGGGGAGAGGGAATTTTTACACATGGAAAACGTATTACCATCTCGATTTTGTAATGTGATACGTGCGCAGGAAATTGCTCAATGTTAATCAGGCATATTGCTTCTGGGAAATTCAAATTACACAGCAGTTCAAAAATACATGCAATTTGTAGGCATAACCATCTAGCAGTCAAATTGAATGAGCTGCCGAGTCGTTCTAGTTCTTTCCATTTATAATAACTGCTTCGTCATCATCATCATGGGTCAACAATCCTAGGATTGGTTTGACACAGCCCTCCACTCGATTTCTCTATCGGCCAGCCTCTTCATATTAGCGTAATTCCTCTCTTTCATATCCATCACGACCTGTTTCATACATCTCATAAGACGCTTTCCTTTGCCGTTCTTCATGTTCACTTTTCCCTCGACGATTGTCTTCATCAGCCCATCGTGTCTTAAGATATGGCCGATTAAGTTATCCCGTCTTCTTCTTAGGGTTTTCAACAGACTTCTGTTTTATCCCACTCTTCCTAAGACCTTCGTTTGTCACTCGTTCGATCCATTTTATCTTCCTCATTCTTCTGTAGCACCACATTTGAAATGCTTCCGCTGCTGTCATCGTCCATGCCTCAGTGCCGTAAAGAAACATGCTCCAGATAAACGTTTTGATGAATAGCTTCCTTACTTCAAAGCTTGTATTTCACGCTGTCTTCTTTTGATAGAATGCCCTCTTTACCTGGGCTATTCTACTCTCTATTTCTTTCTTGCTTCGTCCATCTTTGGTTACTAGGCTTCTGAGGTAACATAACTCGTTCACCTCCTCCCGTTTTTGTTTCCTAAGTTTTGGCCTCTTCTTTATTCTTCGTATCTGCAATGAGCGCGATGTCATCAGCGAATGGTAGTATGCTTATTTTTTCTCCGTGGATAGTCACTCCAGAAGACTTCTCTTTACATTAAAGGCTCTCACGATGAAAACATTAAAAATTACGGGAGACAGTGCACAGCCTTGTCTTACTCCTTTCCTTAATCTTGCTTCTTCAGAGCTGTGTACAGATAATATCATAGCTACTTGGTTTTTATACAAAATAAGGGTAATTCTCTAGTCACTGTACGACACTCCAATTCCTTTCAGAATTCTAAGCATTAAATTCCAATCTACGTTGTCAAAATCCTTCTCTAAATACACAAACGCAATGAAGGCCGGTTTGTTCTTCTCCATTCTCTTCTCTATGAGCAGCCTAAGGGTAAATATTGCTTCTCATGTACCCTTACTTTTCCTGAATCCAAATTGATCTTCATCCAGGAACTCCTCTGCTTTTCGTTCTATTCTTCTGTAGATGATCCTTGTCAATATCTTCGGTGCGTGTGTCGTCGAATTTTTCCACTCTCTTCACTTGAGAATAGGAATTATGTTTTTCTCGAAGTCCTCGGGTATTTCTCCTGTTGCGTACATGCCTAGATGGTTTTGTAGAGATGGGTTGATGTCTTCTCTTTTGCATTTTTTACTAGTTCTGCGGGAATATCATCTATTCCAGAAGCCTTATTCATCCGAATGTCCCTTACCGCTGCGTAGAATTCCGATCTTAATGTTGATGCTCCCATATCATCCTTTTCTACTTCGCTTACCTCTTCAATCACTTTCGTGCTGAGATTGTTTCCGTTGTATAACTCTTCCAGATATTCTTTGTATCTCTTCACCTTGGCATCATTTTCAATCAAAAGTTCTCCATTCTTGTCCTTAATGGTATTGCATCTTGCGCTCCGTTCCTTGAAGTGGTTCCTCACTATCCTATAGGCAGCTCCCACCTTTCCAAGGTTGCTTTGTACACCTTCGCATAGATTCTTCATCCACATATCTCTAGCTTTCCTTGCTTTGCGACTTATTTCGCTCCTTATTCATTTGTAGCAAAGCTGTTCTTCAGTTTTCGCATTCTTGCACGGAGGAAGTCTAAGACTTCCTCCGTGATCCATGGCTTCTTCTTGGTAACTTTTCTTCTTCCAAGAACTTCTTTTGCAGCTTCCTGTAGTCCGCATTTAATGTTTTCCCAACGATCTTCCGCTGATTTCTCAGTCAGGTCCTTTCCTATTCTATTTCCTACTACTTTCCTAAATTACAGCTGATATTGAGCCTCCTTCAGTTTTTCTGATTGTCATATATTCCCCTTTGTTTTCTTCAATTTCTTGAATTTTAGATGGCATTTAATCATCACTAAATTATGGTCGCTGTCGATGTCTGCATTCGGGTAGCTTTTGCAGTCCTTCACCTGATTCCTGAACCTCTGCTTCATTAAATGTAGTCTATTTGAAATCTTTCTCTGTCTCCTGGCATTTTCCACGTGTATCTTCGGTTGTGATTTTTAAACAATGTGTTGGCAACCACGTACTTATGTTTTGTACAGAACTCCAGAAGTATTTCTCCTCCTTCCTTTCGGTTTCCCAATTCATATTTTCTAGCTTTTCTTCCATCTTGACCTTCGCCGACGACAGCGTTCCAGTCTCCTAAAATAATGTAAACTTGCACCACAATGGTATCTGTAGGCTTGGTCTCAATCTTCACCATTATAATCCTCTCACTGTACTGCAGGATGCTCTTCACACGCAGTCCTGAACTCTTCCTAAGCATTATACCTACTCCAGCGTTACCATTCAGTGAGCCGGTGAGAATAATTCTCTAACTTCCACTCCAAAAGTCTCCTTCTTTGAGCCATCACAATTCACTGATGCCTAATACATCGAGGTCCATTCTCTGCATTTCTACCTTCAGGTTCTCCAGTCTTCCGCAGGTGCGAAGTGTTCGCACGTTCTATGTTTCTACCCTACAATGTCCATCACACTTGACTGATGTACTCTCTCGGGTAGCCCACGCCCGGAGATCCGAGTAAGGAATTATTTTACCTCCAAAATATTCCGGAATATTAGTAAATACTTGCCTGTAAATTTTCACAACTAAATTCCAAATTATTATTCTTCGCTAAAATACACTTCACTAAACTTCACTATATTACCTATATCTTAACAGTTAAAAGATTACGTTTGCTATATTTTTACCAATTTTATTGCATCATTTACACAAAGACTCTTTATTATGACGACTGAATATACCTTTCTGACGTTCTCATCTCTTTTAAGACAGAATCAGTAAACTGACCTATTATTTGCTAGGGAGAAACATCAGGAGACACCAGTTTTTCATGGCTCTTACACTATGCTTCGTATTATTTGTTTTCCAAGCCGTTTCTATCTAACGTATTATATTCTTGTGAAGGTACTTCTATATAGGTGATTTATGTTATTTTTGTAGTAGTCAGCTCTCTTAATATTCCTATTGCGAGTCCGTGAGTTTTTCGAGGTAATTTAACATTAGGTTTTTCATTACTTCTTACATGGGTCTTAATTTTGTCCTGAGGTATATGTATTTGCTTTTTATATATTATATATGTGCCTTAATTTTTGGCTGTATTGCGTTATTTTTCCGAACGAACGGAAGTGTCGCAGCATTCCCGGAGTTTTTGAAATCACTTCGGTAATGTGTTCTGTCATTGATAGTTCATTATCAATGCTTACCCTCAAATAATCTACCTGTTCTGCCCAAGGGATTGACTACTTATTAGGGATGATGAGGCATGTGTATCGATTCTTGGACACGTAAAAATTATACCCTGAGTTTTTTAGCGTTACGGGACAATTTCCATGTCAAATACCATTAAACTGCCTCGTCATGATCTTCTTGAGCATTATCTTTTGGTAATCCAATTATATTGTTTTGGTCAAGATACCACGTCAGCTGCAAAAGTGCTACTTCGGTCAGTCAATTCTCGTAGTTATTTAACCGTAAAATGCTTAAATCAATGACTATATATATTCATGGTCATATATTAGCGGCTACTGACCAAGCATGACCGAGGAAAAGTATACAATTCATCGAAAATAACTTAATAATTAACTTTCCACCAACTGTTCGTTCATAATGGCTTCACAAACTAAATAAAGAGTAATAAAATGTCATTTATACTACTAGATAGTATCCTAGGATGCTCAATTCGTCACATGTACCATAGAAATTGGTGTGCATTATTTCACTAAGAAATTTAATAACCCCAACAGTTGTCTATTTCGAATTGGCAGTTGTGAAACCGAGAGACCATAACGGTGGACTTGATTGTCCCTTCATTGATTTCGACATCCACATGGCCAAAATTTCCAAGGAAAAATTTCATCATTCAAGATATTAACATAACAGAGAGCCTTGAATAAAAGCAAGTACTTCTTAATGCCAAATTCAGTGTGGATTAGTCAAATGTGCACATCCGGGAATGTGTTTAAAATACAATAAACTTTTAGCGAAGACATGAGGCCAAATAATGTAACAAAAGGAATGGTATAGTTTTCCTAACCGGTAAAATCAAGCATGTGTTGCTGATATATTAAATATGAGCGCATTCAAAATCTGTATAGAGATATATGGTACAGCCCTCCTTACCGGTTAGGGTATATAGTACATATTACCCATACTACATTCAACTGGCAAGTAAAAAGGCCTTACACAGGACACGGTAAATACTTATTATACGGACGATATCTTTCCGCAGCCGCAGTATTGATCTGTAGGCATATTAGCGCTCCACGCGTGCAATTCATTATATCCTCCCTCGGATAGTGAAACACTTCTATGAAGAGTCCTCGTGAAGAGTTCGAAGCGTCGATGCGTAACTACACTGCGACCCGGTGGGAAACGCGAGAACTCTTCCTCCTTTCAATACCCCGGGAAAACCTGGGATTCTTCACTATCAAATATATTTGGATGACACAGCCCTCCTCATGCGTATCCAAATTATGGAATATGTTTTGTGGAATAATTATATGAAACAGGAATATCATATTCATATAAACCTGGTGGATAGAAACTCTTCAAGTGTGGCCACATATTTTATTTGTTATTAGTTCTTTTAAGGCCAGTATTTTACAGTGTTTGTAAGAAGAACTAAAACGATAAATTTATGACTAAATGCGGTGATAAGTGATCGATAGGTGGGAATGGTTTAGTGAAAGTCGAGAAAAGGTGTTTTTAGTAACCACTTCGTGTAACCATGCAGTAATTTTTTTCAGTGAAGAATTCTAAAGAGATGTTCTAGGAAATATTTCCGAGCTCGAAGGTTTTAAACAGAATAAAAAGTATCAACCAGCTTTCCGAATTCAATCCCACCCCGTTCAGCACAAAATATTGCCATACTCACTTCATTCCTGGTCATAAATCAGAAATAAAATGGTGATAATGGGGCGACTACTTGCTTCCCACACTTAGACCAAGGTTTGAATTCCGACAGATATTAATTGGAACAGGAATTACTGGGACGCCGTGTGCAGAGCATATTAAGACTCCGTTTTCGCCTTCCCCTCCCTGCCTTTTGTTACGAGCAGGCTAATACCGACGCCAGGTTTCTGTTCCCCTTTCTCCATGCTTCCACTTCCATTTCTACACATTTCCTTTCGGTCTGAAATGTCTTTAGGCGCAAGACTCGAAACCACTGTGGAATACAGCAATCAAAAAGTATTTCAGTCCCTACGCACGCGTTGCTGCTAACATGGTCGTATATTAATCCGTGGTCGTAACTGAAGAAAATCGGACTATGTCTCTAACAAGGAAATCAGTGCTCCATCGTTTTATATTCAATCTATTTTTTTCCATTTAGCTTAAGAGTGAGAAAACGGGAAAGCCACTTTTCATGTGTTGTTCAGCGCTTCACATCATATCAATCTCCAGCATTAATCTCAGCGGTGCGGCGTACATGGGAGTATTTGCACTCATAACCCGGTCAAAATTATTTCATGATTTTTTCGTACTGTGATCCAATGAAAAAAAATGTTTGGCCTTAATTAGATGTTTATATTTTAAATATACAAACTTGACACGAAAACTATTGCAATATATCTTTATGGAGTGTCGAACTGTTGGCCATCGTCCTCTTCGTCGTCATGTTCGCCCTCCTCTATAGTTTCGTCGCTATCATTTTCATCTAGAGGTAAAGACTGGGTGCGTGTAGGAGTGTGGTGGTAAAGAGGTGAAGAAGATTTATGTATTCTTGATTGTTTGAGGCTTTTGTGAGTAATGAATAAAAATAGCTATATTGCAACAGTATAACCAATCTAGATTTAAGTTTGAATGAATAAAAACAAAATGGTGGATGAGGGCGGACAATGTTGTGTTAAACAATTGCCATTAGGCTAAATTTCATGTTTGTAAAAGTAATAAAGCTCGAAAATACCCAACATGTAAATAAAAACAATGATATTTAAAAATTCTGATTTTAAAAAATAGTCATGAAAATACCATATACAAACGTACAATTTAAGCAATAAAACAAAATTATGTTGTAGGATAAAGTACATACCTCCCACATCCATACTCAATAGGTATTTTTCATCTAAACGTAACCACAATAGCGAGAGAAATAAATTTCACATACGAGAGCGCACAAACAAGTACTTGCGTTTCCTATTGTCTTGGTTCCGACTGACTGTGCAACAATAGGCGCGTGCGGAGTGGATGGTATTTACTGCCAATAGACGGTTCGGTTATCGACCTTGAAGAATAATACGTTTGAAAATATTTTCACATAAATTGGTGATTTTGACTTTTGCCCGGTTTTTTAGTGCAAAATACTCCTATGTGCGGCGGTAGCTATGTGCGGAGCGCTGCTAGTGTTGGCGTTATTGATAACAATAGCGACAACGTCAAAGAAGGATGCATAATTCCGCACTAGGAGCTCTATATAGAAATTTTTATTACAGACGCGTTAGCGTTATCCTTTCATAAATAAGGAAGAATACGTTACACGAGTGAAAACGGGATCTCCGTGCTCCAAATTTCATTAGGTCCCACAAGACGGTGATCTCAATTGGTAAAGCGCATTTTTAGGGGGGTTTCTGCGAGCACTACGCTTCCTGAGGAGTTTACGTTGGTGACAGCGACGACGCGAAATATCCCGCCCCTTCTCCGTTTCCACGGTCACCGCTGTGAGACCCGGAGTAAAAAGACGCGCGGCGCGCAAGGGAACGCGATTAATTTATGGGTCAGGGACTCGAAATCCCAGTCTTGCCCTGACAGTTTGCGCGCGGACGGTGGGTCAGCGATTAAGCGTGCCAATTGCGCTCCAGCGCGTGGACGCTCCCTGGAAAACGCGCGGGAGAGGATACGCCCGGAAAGCGTTGAGGGCGCGTGGGAAGGATGAGTTTTCCCCCCGGCGGCAAAGGGGGAAAGGAGCCGAACCCCCCAGAACTAAGTTGGGGGAGAGGGCGATGCGGTAGGGTGTGCGTGGGAAGACGAGTAGACGGAAGACTTGGCAAACAAAGGGCGGAGGAATTCGCGGGTGACTACCAGCCCCCCCAGCCCCACGAACCCGAAAGGCCTTGACCCCTTTCACTGAGAAAATGTTCTGAATGTGGGTCGCTCCGTGTCTGACCCGTTTGTATATATATACACACACACACACATAGATAAGTTCATTGGAATACGTATGGGTGTGAGCGTACGCTGTTTTCCCTGGCGACGGGGAGGGGAGAGGGAGTTTAGGTCCGTAGGTGTTGCGGCGGAGCGGAGCATAACTGTAATTCGCCACTATGCTCTCCCTCTCTTCTTTCCACAGTTCCCAGCGCGTGGACTTCGCTATCGGAGAGCTCTGCCTACTGGGCCCAGTGACGCGACCCTCCACGTCGTGCACATTAACGGACGTTTGCTCCACCAATCGACTTCTATCCTCGGTGATGTTCTTCAAAATTAAAAGGACTCCTGTCTCCTTGCCTGTTCATTTTAAATGAATATCCTCCACTCGATTCCTTGTAACGAGGTTTTTGAGCGAGAGTAGCCCTCAGCAATCAATGTCAGAGCTCCTCTGTTTTGTTTCGCCTCACTGATGATGTCACTAGTCACGCTCCTGTGGCGTAAATGTAAACCGTTACTCTCACTGCATAGTAACTTATGCTGCGATTATGCTAGTTGATGATTTACCCCCTGTCCAAACACTCAAGGTGACTTACAGGATACATCGTTCCTTTACTAAGATACCACACTTAACTCCCCTCCTAAATTATTTTACACATTGCCCTCTGAAGGAATCGCATTAAAGGTTAGCTTCGCTACTTATCTTCACGTCGTATGGTTTATTATCCAGGAAAGGTATTTAAGCATACGCCATGCTATTCAACTGATATTATTTTTACCATTTTCTTTTTTCTGATAGAATATGCAGCCTGAGGAAAATAAATGTCATCGAAGATCTAAACAACATGAGTTGACAAATCATAACAATTAATACTTTTGTGCTAGGAAAAAATCATAGCTCGCTTAGGGCCACTGACTTCCTGTAAAAGTCTGTAAATATAAATTAAATTACACAGTTTAGTGCACCAATGCCCCAAAATTGGCACATTCTATCGCCTCCATTTCAATCCAATACTTGTTCATAGGCAAATATATGATTTGAATCCAGCATTGGTATCATTGTAGTTTGTAAATAATAAAAGTGTCTATTGTGCTTCCTTCAGAAAAATCATTATTACTTCAAGCTCAACATGGTGAACACAATCCAAGACCCTTCATGCGCAGTGACTTAAGAAGACTTTCTTGTTCAGCGTTTTATCAGCTTAATACATTTAATTTATTCCATAGTCCGCAAACTCTCTCCCTGCGGGGATATAAGATGGATCTACATCTTTTTATTTCTTGTCACTCTAACTTCACGGTCAAATGATTCTTCGCTTTTAACATTCCTTCTGATTCGTTCGTTGGGCAGTTGCCAACCTAGCATCCGTTGGCAAGATATCACCGAGTGAGGTAGGTAGTAGGGCAATCTGCTTGTGGTGTCTCATTTCATACTCATGGGTGCTAACTAGTTCCATATTGCCAAATTACTCGAAAAAATCTTCACATGAATCTTTTTAAATTATCCTTTAACTTACCCTTGATTTACGAATCGGCTAAAACCAAATCCTTCATAACTTAATGGATATTAAGTTCATATTTTCTGGCGGGGAGCGGGTTTTGTGTACTAGCTTCCCATCCCGAGGATCGAAGTTATATCCCTGCCTATAATAGAGATTTTGTTCTGGTATATCCCTGCCAACTTGAGTGATGTGTGGAGAACATTAAATTTCAGTTCCCGCCCGTCGAACGAAACGTCAAATCGTGGAACCATTGTCGCCTTTCACTTAGAGCGCGACATTTCTGATACTGACAATGAGTTTCGTTCCACCCTACCTCCGTCCCTGTGAATTCCCCATCCAATAGGGTAGTATCCAATTATTTTTTATTGTACTGATCAAAAGTTTATAACCTCTAAAGTGCATATTTAAACCGTTCGATTTTAAAATTACGTTAAGTATTTGTCCTATTTAATTAAATAGTGAAAAAAATTCAACGGCTTCAAAACACGTCGACAAACTATTGCATGCCGGTAAATCATACGTCTGATGTGAAATTATTTCCTTCACCTGCCACTAGGTGATGCTTTCAAGCAGATGGTGACTCCGTTACAGCTTATTAACTAGTATCCGAGGAATATTTATTCAGTTAATTTATTATGATTAACTTTTATTCATGGTTATTCAGGGGACCCGAACCCTCGGTATGGGAGGCCAATACTCACACCAACCCGTACCCCACTTTTATTCATTTGTTTAAAACTATTTATTAACCCTTTCTCTGCGAGTGACGATAATGTCTCATCATGAGAGCCTATTGCTAGCATTCGCAAGACGAGTATGTCTACAATGTCTTGATTTTCGTTTGCGTTTTTGTCTTCTCCGCTTATTTCATTCTAACTTTGCCACGTGTTGTTATGCAGATAATGATAAAACACTTGTATTTTATTCACTAGATGGGATTACAGTCACTTTCAAATCTTTATTATTATTTTCTGCACAGTTAATTCATTTAAAAACTTAGGATTCATTTTACTAAGCGTAGCGTGAAGTTGGCCCATAGTCGCGCGAACATCACGCCCAGCTTCGTAGTAGCAGAGGGCTCTACGAGTAGGATGCCCTGGATCCTATAAAACAACTTTTAATACCATGTTAAAAGGAGGAGAATTTTCGAACTTGGATAGTTTTCATAGGCTTCTGTAAATTCTGACATTTTTTTCTGTGTTTTTACTTTAGTTCGTCTTCCGACTATCGATAGTTATCGAAGTTTCCGATAGTTTCAAAAATTCCCATTTATTTATAAAATTGCAAGAAAAATTTCGTTTTCGAAGGATCTGAAGTTTTCATAGGCTTCTGTAAATTCTGACATTTTTTTCTGTGTTTTTACTTTAGTTCGTCTTCCGACTATCGATAGTTATCGAAGTTTCCGATAGTTTCAAAAATTCCCATTAATTTATAAAATTGCAAGAAAAATTTCGTTTTCGAAGGATCTGAATAGTAACAGTAAAGAATGAGGGAAATGTTTCACATAAAATTCGTATACATATACTAAATTTATGCTTCTGACAGAAATTGCTAAAAAAAACTTTACTTAAAAATAAAATTACAAAACCATGAATATTAATGTGCAAAATTAATGACATTATATAATCCACCGGCTTTGATTAGGAAACAATAACATATCAACGTTTTTCTGTTTAATATTGTATCTTCTATTTGATATGATTAGTCCAGCCTTGCTGGAAATTCGTTCTTATGGCACAGAATGAACACAAATTGTATCTGAGTGCACATCTCTGAAGTGAAGCAATCTCATGGTTATTCATATACATAAAAAATATTGGTTTAATAAGTACGATGGAAATAATTCTACAGAAATTGGTAATAGAATATTAGTATAAAAGAGCTCAGCTCCCAAAAAGGTAGAGGCTCACCGTTGGTGTTAGGTCGTTCGAGAGACTCACTACGTTTACCAATCGGACTCAGATCGATCTGAACTCAGACCGATCTGAATGATCAGAAGCGAACTCACTCAGGTTTACCAACACGGTCTGAAAATATCGATATTGAACTGTCGATCTCAACAGTCGCATATGCTTGTGTACACAGCCCAACGTTATTGAGTTGAGTTTACATATCCCAGCGTTGTAAACATCTTGCACTACGGAGTTGACAATTTATTTACTTCATCGGTCATTGTAGGTCGTACGTGAGCTTATGAACTCACTTCGCAAATGAAATCGATTACAATTTGTTTCCCTTGAGCAACCAAAATAAGAACGAAAAGCGCAACACGCCAACCTCTTCGGATCGATCTGAGATCGGTTAGGGCAAGCGGGCTGACTCGGCTCCCTTCTCGGATCGATCTGACTGGCCCGTTCCGTTTACCATACCGGGCTGAGCCGGTCAGATCGATCTGAGATCGATTAGTAAACGTAGTGACTGTCTAAATAAAATTATTGTGTCAACGCAATTCTTTAGTTCATAAAGCCAAATTGATTAGTGCTAACGGTAACGTCAGTGGAATTTCCTCCTAATTGTGATGTTTCATTTATTAGTTCCTGAATGGGTTCAGTTGAAGATAGGACATGACTGGGTAGTTCATTCAGCAAAACTGATACTGCCGCCTTACAATTGTCAACACAGTGGAAAGCTTTCTTCTTTAGCCTTGGGTCAACGAGAGTTGCCAGTCTTCAAGTCGTCCTCTCTTCATAAGGAAACAGTCTAACTCAAACCCATTCAATTAACAAATTCAATAGTTCATTACCCACATCTGTTTTCACGCATATTCGAGTTAGCTTCGTGTAAATGTCAAAAACTTCAAGAATAATTAATGACAATGTGATATATGTAGCCCCAGATAATGTTTGCGTGGCCTGATATTCCACAGAGAAAAAAATCATTCGCCTTGACCGGGACTCGAACCCGGACCCCATGATTTCCGGCCAGGTGCTCTACCAGTTGAGCTACTAAGACATCCTCTTTATCTGTGGAAATTTAAGGAACAAGATGAGCACAGATGAACAAAGCACACGAATAATTTTTTTCTCTGTGGAATATCTTGCAATCGTGCAATTCAATGGGTAACTCCGCTAAAGTTTTCGCGGCTAGCTCGCGAGCTTAGAAATTATGTTGACTCTTCAAAGGGACTGAGAAGTTCAACAACTTCATTTAAAACTGTAATGTCATCTGCAGGCGGAGCCTTCGTAGTTTTTGATAGAGCCACTGTAAGAGGACCATTTACCTCTAGCAATCGTTGGACCATTCACAATGAACTATTACATCTCTTTGGAACCTCTTGTATCAACTTGAGTTCAGATTAATTCTTTTCACGCAGCTCTTTTTTTTTTAGATTCTCGCCGGCGAGATTGCTATGTTTCACATGCGTAACGATAACTTTAAATTTTTTCGAATGGTAAAAAATTCTGCTGCTTCAGAACATCTTGAGCAACAAGATTAAGGCAATGGGCTAAGCTTGGTTGATGTAAAATCTCCAAAGCATCACAACCATATGCTTTCACAATGTAAGGTGCATTGTCAGCAGTAACACATACCACTTTCTTCTTGAGATCCCACTCAAATAACACATCACTAACAGATAAAGCTAAATTTTCGGCTGTACGACCTACAACAAAGTGTTTTGTGGACAAAACAGCACTTCAAATACGCATTCATGAAAAAAGTGGCAGAGTTTACGAGTTAACGATTTCGCAAGGACCCTTTGATGGGTAAATTGTACTTAGGATCTAAAAATTTTACAAACCTTTTAAATCCTTTGTCCTCGACAATTTGAAAAGACTGAAAATCAGTAGCAACCATATATACTAAAGCTGGTCCAATTCTTTTTTCCTTGAACTGTTAGCGTCAAGAGTTTTGAAGGCTAAAATACTCTGGAAGTAAGCGTGTTGACGCCGAAGATGGGCTCTGAATACTGGTCATATCAGAATCACTTACATGTCCAAGTTCTGAATTTCTAACGTATTCTTCTTCACTAAATTACTATGTGCTTTTTTTATATGATCAGACTTGTACTAGTATTCCCAATTATTTTATACTGTTTACCACAGTTTTACACAATTCGCAATTTTTTTTGTCTTTTTTTCGTTCAAACCATTTCCACACCCCTCGATATGTTACGTTTCGGCATTATAAGAGCTGTTGAAACACAAAAGATAGATACTCTAAAAGAGGACAAAATTAAACATAAATATTACTGAGATGAAGGACGCATGAAAATGAAGTGAAACGAAGACTGTGCATAAACTTCGCATGCTGTTAAAGGGCTAACAATAAGTTTTTCTGTAACTGACTATCGGATACTATCGATAGTGGTAGCACAACTATAAATAGTAAGCGACAGTCGTAACTATCGATAGTTTTCCGCCTCTATTGACAAGCTACCATCGATAACCGTCATTCGGATAACGCTAAATAGCACTGGCTCGCTCGGAAGCTGGTTGGTTGGTTTTTCAGGGGAGGCGACCGACAGCTGAGGTCATTTGCGCCATTTAGGATAGGTGGATAATAAGGTAATGGTAGGAGTTTTCAAGGAACGGAGGTTGGAGAGAAACCCGGAGTCGGCATTAGTCTACTGTTAACGGAAGGCGCCAAGGGGACCACGGCTTAATGTCACATCCGACGGACGGAGTACTGAACCTGAAATGCCCTCCACTACGCACTCAAGTAGGGACCGGTTTTCCACTGAAAAATTCGCCACTGCCGAGACACGGGCCCTCGGGATGGGAGGTCAGTAGTGCTCGGAAGCTCCACGATTAAAAAATCATTCCTAAAATAGTCCAATTTGGATTATTCTTACTTTATCGGTAGTGATATATATTTCAATTCTAGGCGCCTTAGCGATTTATTTTATATCACACCTTATATCCTAAAGTCTTAAGACTAAGAATACTTGTAAGACAAACACAAAATAAGCCCGAGGTGTGACTTTAACTCGAAATTTTTGGGTACATTACAGTCCCGGCACCTCCGACGCAATTGGAGCAGTAGTAGAAAAATTCTGTTTTTACGTGTTCCAACCACTTAGGTTATATCGCACCGTCGAATCCAAAACGAAACTGATAACATTGAGTTAACAGGCTGGATTGTTATCATACTGGTTACCATGGTTTCGCTGAAATTGAATCGGGATTTAGGAGTCCTGCCCCGGGCATGGGTGTTGTTTATGTCGTAGAATTACGCTGTATGTCAGCTGGAGGGGAGGGCGGGGGCCTTCTGGAGCCTAACTAGCGGAGTGCTAGACGTAGGGAGTCATCGGCACTTCGATATATCAAGACAATATCGTCCTCTCCAAGGAACTTCATTCTCAAGATACCATCGTAACGCACGCACCGCGGTGATTCGAATAGAAGCACAGAAGTGACGAGAAGGTCTTCACGTCTGAACATTAGATCCACTCAAGGCACATCCGCGCGAAAGCCATTTGATCGCCCCATTCAAATGGCCGCGAAGCTATTGCCGAGGAGACCGCACTGAGTTCCGTCACAGAAATGGACGTAAGCTCCCATCGTAAACAACTGCAACGCAAACAATTCACCCGTGCGACGGATACGCGTGCGCGAGTGGAAATAACAACAAGGCTCCGAGGAATACAGTCGTGCGACGCACTAAACAAAGTCCACGCGATGACCTTCAACCACCTCCGACGATCGTCCACAGCGACTGAATGCACTCGCCGTGACCGCGATGACCCTCACATGCCGAAGAACAGATACAGTTTACCAAGCTTCAGCCTGTCGATATTACGGATATTCTACCAAGCATTGTGAAACCAAAGACATACAAATTTAATGAGTTGAAAAGCAGGACTCCCCTACCCAAGGGAAAAAGTAAAAGAATTAAACAACTTAAAAGTGAGATAATTCTTTCACTTAAAGTAAAGTGAGTAACGGGATAATTCCCCTTTCCAAAATAAGGGAGGCCGTACATAAATTACGTAACGTGAAGGAGGGGGGGGACCGGGACAACTGTTAGGATGGACTATCGAAGGAGAGACAAAAAGGTTCTTCAGTTACGCAAGGCGTTATGATACATAGTAAATTCGTCCTTTTTTCTAAAAATAATGGTGATAAGTGGAAAGATAAGTAATGAATAGTGAAAAAATATTATATTGAAAAATAAACTAGGTATTTAGAAATAATTGCTGTTTTATCATCCACGAAAAATATAGGGTTCATTGGCAGCGATAAGTGATTTAGGGAAGTCGGGGGCGGGGGTCTCAGGGAATGTTAAGGACCGTAATAGAGGGGTGTAGAAGAGGGTTAAGAAAAACAGGAAAATTAGCTATAAGTAATATGTGGATGCCCATAAGACCTCATTTCGAGATTTCAGCGAGCATCTCAGATCCAGAAAATACATATTCAAATCGTGACCTTAGTAGGATACAAAGGAAAGCAGCTAAAGTTCATAAAAAATTGCATTAAAACACACAAAAAGTAAAACAAGACAAGACTGTTGGGAGAACATGGATGGCAATTCCTAGTGTGGAAGATTAAATGCTAGGTTGAGTATTAAAAGATAATAAAATCGAAGGAGTTTGACGGTGACATAGCAGATGTACATATTGTCCCCCCGCTGCATCGATATAGTTGACAAAGGTTATAAAATAAGCGAAAAACTGTCCAGCAATTAGTTTGAAACATCCATTTTTTCCATGAGCAATTTTTGATCACGGTACAGTAGTGAGATTGCATAAATAAAAAATTTATATCATCCCATTCCGTACCAGACCTCCGCTTCCACCAGACCAGTCGCTTTACGGTGATTTGCAGGATAACGGGTTTTTTGTACAGTTGGTACTCTGCGTCCGTCACAAGGTGTAAAATTACTAAACTACCCTCATCATTTGAGTAATGAATATTGTAATGTCTTCGATTGTAATTTCAAAACTTTTAGAGAAATTAAGTGAGTATCAAGTCTGACTGTATGTGTAGCGTTTACGGCACTCAGGAAAATGATCCAAAGAGGCAATTCAAGCGATGAACTTTACGCGGAAGAGTGGCACTTTAAATGCAGTATTAACTAAGTCTCTTAAACAACCTAGAGAATCATATTCTCCCCCAAAGTAAAAAAAAAAGCACAGTGACATGCAAAAGGTAATTTATGCAGCTGAAAATCCATCCTTTCACTGCCGCTCTATGAAACACTTCATCGTCACCTTCACTTGAGATATGAATCGCTAACGTTACAAAACTTCAGCGATTTAGTTCTTCCTTTTCAGCATTGCGGAAACTTGTACCTTTTCGTTTTCTTCGAGTTAATCATTTTTAAGACATCACATCATTTATTCGTTTGATATTTGCTTGATTCGTCAAATCCTTCCATCACTCGAATACAAGTTAAAATGGTCTCATGCACAAATGGGAAAATTTGATAAGAAAGTATTTGGTATAAATTTTTAAAATAAACTTACAAATTCGCTAAACAAAATAAGCTTTTATAAATTACGCCTAATTGTTATGCATAATAATCGTTTCGTATTTTAAGGGTTTGCCAATGAGTGCTCGCGACATTGACATACGTTTTGTAGCCGTATAAAATGGGTAATTTTGGGGGGGCAGAGAAAATATGCTTTCGTTTGTTCGCGACATTACGTAAAATCACACATTTTCATTCCCAAAATGATAGCAATAACTGATTTTTTTTCATTACAACTAGCTGAATAAATACAGCATGCCGGATTGTGAAAACAAAACAGGTTCAACGATACTGCAAACAATCGGAAGATAAATAAGTGCCAACTTACAGACATTTCTTCACCTACTCGTCCGCCACAGCAAGGCCGCATTTCCATCATGTTGCCCGTCTGGACACCTGCAAATAGCGGGAGCGGTGAGAACAGGAAGAAAAGTTTTCATCTAATTTTGATGCCAGTTTTTGGCTTTCGCTTTGTACTATATATACGTAACTTAATACATGTCAGTATGAAGGACGAAGCGTTAAGTAGACACAATTCTTGTTTTCTACGCAACTACAAAGTTTGGGTGGTGCCACTCCCGTTTAGTCGCCCGCTATGTCGGCCAATTCTCCGAATGTCCTCGTACCGCTCGCTCCACCACTAATTTAATAATGATTATCTATGGTTTTCTTTTATGTGCTAAAATGCACTTTTTTCTTATTCTTTTCTTGTAAGCCTGTCTTCCCCATTCAAAAGAGAAAAATTTTTCCACACATCGGAATATTTAATAATTTTTTTCTGATCTGGTTAATAAACCTATTTCATAATAAAATTAGATTAAATATATTTATTCCCTTTCTAGTGGTTCATTTCCGCGGTTTTGGCTAGTAAATATAATTTAATTTTCAAATATAAAATAATATAACCACTTAAACAGATTTTTATGCATATTCCTGCGGGAAAATGTAAAAGAGCGTTTAGTCAAACACGAGACTGTTAGTTGAAGTAGCCCATATTTTGTGAGTATACAATATTTAATGATTTACTAAGTTAAAAATATGTGCAGATTCTGGTTCTCAAAATAATCGAACTAAAATTTTAGACTCATTTATTATTTCTGTTGCCAATATCCCATATTTTTCAATGCCTAGAGCGATAAATAAGGTATCATTGATTTTCACCAACTTCTGACAAAGCATATTATGTTTAACTTAAAATGCAGAGTTTGTTTATAATTTAAGTCGAAATAAAGTCTTTCATGGAGTTGTAAATACAAAACCATGAGAAAGGACTCGGCAAGAGACATGTATTTTGGTTTTAATCGTGATAATCATTAACTAATAAGAGGTCCACGTATACATATGTTACCTCAAATCGTGAAAATTACTACTAACTACTACTACTATAGCTATTACTATAGCTATTACTATAGCTATTACTATAGCTATAACTATTACTATTACTACTACTATATAATAACTACTCCTACATAGACTATTTCGAATAACCCATCTGCTGCTCAACAACCCTTTTCCTCATACTTAGGAGTATCCTCTCTCTTACAGTCAAAATTTGTCATTAGTCATAACAGCGCGTCCCCAAATTTACCTCTACACCATGTGACGAGGGTATCCTGCTGCTAGGCAGCGTATGCATTAAAGATTATTATTCTTTAACAATATCTTCTCTGTGAGTTACACTTAACTATTTTCCATATTATTGGCAATCCCAAGGTATTGTAAATAGGTTTATATCGATTATGTGTCTTTTTTATTTCGTATACATTTACACTTCCCTGAATAATTCATTTTAACAACCCAACAAAATGCTAGATAGATTTTTTGATGACGTTGAGCGTGAAAGCTTCGCATATGCTTAATTATCTTTTAATATACCTAATGCAGGGATTAGAACACCTTAGCTATAATATCAAGCAGCGTGAAGCATAGCAAATAATCAGCTAGTGCCACTCTTGCTCGAAATCATACCTTGCTTGTTTTTGCAGTTGAAATATATAAAATATTCACGAGTCCTTATGAATCGTCATTCAAATAATTTGTATGAAGCAAGAGGAGAGAATGGGAATACAATCAAAATCCAAGCTGCAATGCTTGAAGCGAAGGTCACCCTGCTTAGTGAGGCAGAGCTCACCAAGTATTAAGCCCAACGGCATATGAAATTCACACTTCAAGGTAAGGGAGCCACTTCCTTTCCCTCTGACACCTGTGGTCACCCACAAAGACCTGGTACCCAGAAAATCACACATACGGAGTTCTGCAGGACGGGTCCAATGTGGTCCCTCCCAGATTTAAACCAAGGACTTTCTGTCAGCAGGCTAACCCACCACTCACAAGGCAATTACGTCGTCTAAGAATCCAATGAGGGGGACATTAATCATAGTCGGAGTTGAATGCATCATCCCAAGTTTTACAATTGCGTCCACCTGATCGAGGCATTCCAATGAATTTATCTCTAAACCTATCCATTCGCCGCCGCCGTATCATAATAATTACCTACCAGCCAAAAGGCAGACAGACAGCTGATCATAGCTGGCCGCCGCTTTTAATTACAATTTACAGTGTCAATTATTCAAACATTGCGCAACTCTTCTCGTTAAATCGCAGTGAGGGCAAGGGCCTAGCCATGTTGATACACCGGTTCCCGTTAGATCACAGAAGTTAAGCAACGTTAGGCCCGGACGGAGGTTGGATGGATAGCCCCCTCCATACCTCTACCGTGGTGCTCTTGTCCCCTGTCTGCAAGTGGCGGACAGAATAAAATGTGGATTGGAACAATTGATCTAAAGAGGTCTAAGTGCCAGGGGGGCTCCAGAAGACCCCCACCCATCCCTCCAATTTACATTTAAATCGCAGTGCACTAACGTGCTCATACCTATGTCTTACCCAAGAGTGTCAACTAGGGTTTTTCTCTAACCTTATCTTACTAACTCAAATATTGCTTCGAGCTTACATTTACACATAGACACTGCTTTGAATAATCCATCTGCCGCTCAATAGCCCCTCTCCTCATTTACATGGTCAAAAGTTGTCATACTTAGCGCTCATATAGTGCTTACTTGTCAAACTTATACATACTTACATAGCGTGTCCCCAAAGTTACATCTACACCATGTGACGAGGTGATCCTGCTGCTAAGCAGCGTATGCATCAGAGATTACTATTGTTTAACAATATTTACTCTGTAAGGTATAGTTAAACTATTTTCCCAATTTTTGGCATACCCGATCATTACAATCGTTTATAAATTAATGTTTTTTCTGCCCTCTTGTGCCTACTTTCTCTCAGTCCCAGAGGCGCTAGATTCCTGACATGTTCTCTGTAGTCGTTTTGTGCCTGCTAGATGATCACTATTGCCCTTTTCTTTAGTCGTTCTCCAATAGAATTTATGGTAGATAACCAAAAAATTAGACTTGTTCTCGTACCAGTGTCGTAGACGAAAGATGGCATGCACGCCATATGACAAATTCACCGCCACTTTTATACAAAAATATCTCGCCTCGTATCGAAAATAATTCTGCTTCTGTATACTAGATTGTCACTAATATATTCCTCAAATTATAGAGAGCCTTCTTAAAATCAACAAAACATTAAAAAAATATTGCTTACTCAAAAACTTTTCCAGTTGAAGTCATCCACAGCACAATGGCTGAAAACGTTGGTCTCATCGACATACACTCATACTGAACGTTCGGATTTTTAGATCTCAAACACAAATGGGAAGTCTTCCATACTCTCCCAAAGTACGCTACTTATGTCTATAAGACCCACATTTGCGGCGTAAAAAATAAAAATATTCGTCCTAAATACTTCATAAATTGCTGCTTCTATCTTAAGGAATGGATAAAATTTGCCGATACGAGTGAGGTATGGACGATGACAACAGCAGAGAAGTCCAAAGGTGGAAGCATTCGAAATGAGGTGCTAGAGAAGAATTATGTCGATTAAATGGATCGACTGGGTGGGTAACGAGGAAGTCCTGCGAAGAGTGGGAGAAAAGAGAAGAAAACCCTATGAAGAAGATGGGACATCTTAATCGGTCACATCACGTGACACGATGGCCTGATGAAGACAATCGCTGAAGTTCAATGGACGGGAAGAACGGCAAAGGAGGACCTCGTATGAGATATATAGAACAAGTGATTAATAATTTGGAAGAGAAGATATACGTAAATATGAAGAGATTACCTGATAGGAGAATCGAGTGGAAATCTGCGTCAAACCAATCTAAGGATTATTTACGATGATTATGACGGAAAATTCGCCAAATAGTTGTATCGTAAACCCCACGAATAGACCCAAAAATCTTTGCCTACCACTTTTCATTTTTCATTACTACCTATCGAAGTAATTCATAGGAACAACATCTGCTCCTTCTGCTTCATTTCCTATATTGTCCTTTATCCTCTTCTCGCCTCGATCTTAATTTCCAGAACTGAGGTTATCTATATTTCCGCAGAATTAGATTTCCTTTTCAGAGCGTAATTTCCTGCAATCTCCACTACAGAGTTCTTCCGCGTAATCCCTTCACTTAGCCTGAATCTCTTTTACTTCGATCATTAAATTTCTCATCATGACCTTGGGAATGGAATCGTGTCCTTTATTTTTATGATGCGAGGGAACTTTCACATTCGAACTCTCAGAAGTTATCCAGTGGAAGCGACCGGCAGCTAATGCCATTTGCGCAATTTAGGAGAGTTGAAAAATTGGTTAAGTGTAGGAATTTTACAGGGAATGGAGGAAGGTTGAAGATAAACCCATACGCTTTAGCATACCCTTAAAGAAAAGCGCCAAAGTATCTACGGTTTCGCGTTCCATCCGACGGACGCAGCCCTGATCTTGAAGTTCTCTTCATACAGCACTCAAGTATGGACCAGTATAAGAAGCATTTAATCCCTGGTTGGGACAGTACTTGATGTCGGGATTTCAGAGTAGAAAGCCTGAACTCAATCCAGCATATCAACCCGATCCCCTTGACTCTTTGTCAAGTCCTGTGTCCTGAGAGTCAATCTATGAAGAATTTTTAGCTCAATGACTCCGTTGACGAGCACTTAAAAAATTCGTTCGTTAATGTTAATTACATTAAATTCGATTATTCAATTACATTAAACCCGATCCCCTTGACTCTTTGCCAAGTCCTGAGTCCTCAGAGTCAATCCATGAGGAATTTTTAGCTCAGTGCGAGCACTGAATAAATTCGTTCGTTAATGTTAATTACATTAAATTAATCAACTAAGCATTATAACCAATTTACTTTGTCGAGCGGGTGAATGGAATTTAATTAATTACAATGCATTAGCATGCTTCTAAAGAAAGGCGCCATGGAATCCACGTTTTAACATCCCATTCCACGGATGGACCACTAAAGTGCTCTCCGCATAGCACTCTCATAAGGACTTGTATACCACTGAAATTACGTAAAACAGCCGATATTCGAGCCCTGGCAAATTCAGAACTCTAGCAACCACTTCAAACATATCTGCAAATAAATTTTAGAATCATTCACAATACAGCCGCACCATAGGCATTTTTGTAGGTAAGGCTGTTTTATTAGCATTAAAACAACATTATTGTTCGCTCGATTCATTTTCAAATTTCACAGCCAACATTGAAAAATGCTCCAACTCGAAGGTAGTGAAACGGCCTCGATCCTTCGGTCGCAGCAATTCTCCAATTCCAGCAATTCCTCCAATTCTCCATATTTAGTCATGAAAAATTGGGCAGGGCATAAGTGACAAATCGGAGCAATGATGTATAGCGACTCCCCGTTGCGAAATTCGCTTTTTCGTCTTGAGTTCAAGGGTCACCGGATCGGTCGCAAATCCTGCTGTCGTCGCGGACACTTTCTCGGGGGAAGCCCCAAGGAACGCCCACCGCGTGGGCAGGACTCGCTTTCTTAAATCGGGACGCTGCCGCCTCAATAGACCGCCCCTGGGCCCAGGCGGACGCACGCAGCATAAGCGCGGCCCACTTGGCCCGGCGTGGCGTAATCTTCGCGTCATCGCGATCATCACCGACCGACCATGTCACACCAGAGAGAAACGAGGCGAGAGGCTTTTCGGCGGAGTGCCTTCGCAGAGAAAAACGAGGAAACTACTTAGCTCGTGCTTCGACCGATGTGGGCGCGGCTCGGAAACACAATGGGTTCTTTCCAATCAACCTGCGCAAATTAGCGCACACCGCAACAGCTGGAATCAAACTATCGTACTTTCGGGCACTAGATTAGTACGATCTTCACTTGTTTTTTTCCTAAGTTCCAGTGATTTGCCATGATGGCGGTAAAATTCGTGAATTAAAAATCCGCGACGTAAACTACTACAATGGCTCTGAATTCGCTGTTTCTAAATTTTTGAAGCAGGATTTAAACTCAAGTACCTACAACAAACCTTTTTGAGCAAATACTAAAGGAATAAATGTCTTCCAAGTGTTTTATGATGGATCAAATACCTTCAAAACTATATTAGTCAATATAAGAGATTACTTGTACAAGAGGGTGTCATCAGCTGAAATTATTAATTTCACCGGTCGAATATTTTTCATCTTATAACTTTAAGCCAAGTTAAGTTCAATACAAATACAGCGTAGATTTGTATCGATTTGTAATATCTACATTCTACAACTAGCAAGCACTTATTGCTAGCTTTCCATGGCCCTTTATCGAACTTAGAATAACACTAATGGGTATATTCTTAATCCAGTGCACAATAGCAGAGTTTCCACAGAATAAACTCGAAGAATACAAAATTAATTAACAAATGTTAAAAATTACCAGTGATAATGGACAACTCTGTCAACTATTACCATCCAATCCAATTCCCCATCATTTCCTATACCTGCGCCTCCTTTGCCACGTATAAATTATGGATCAGTATCCTGCCTTTCCAGTCTGCTCCTTTCTTCAGCAATATTTCTATGAACTTTTCCCACCTCACTCTGTCACTTTTTAGAACACAACAAAGCATCCGAATAAATCCTAGTGATGTTCTAATTTTCTTTCCACTAGTATTATCAACACTGCAATCTAATTTCAAATAGTCTTCTCCTTACGAAATCCATGCTGATTGTCGCCTACAAATTCATTTCATCTCTTTTCCAACCATCTCTTGATGATTCTAAGCACGACGCATGAGATTTCAAACGAATCGTCCTGTAGTCTTGACGCAATAATTTACTTCACTTATGAATTTTTGGTGAAATCGTGATATAATTAGAAATTTGCATGACTCCACTGAATCTCAAAGACTTCTGACATCACTGAATTTTGTATGCATATAAAATTACATCGATGGACGAAGTAAAAGATAATTTGCTAGTAAAATTGAACAAGCGAAAAGGGCATTTTACCAGAAGAATATTCTGCTTAAAGCTGCAAATACAAGCGTGGAAGTGAGGAAACATTTCATTAGAACATAAATCTGGATCATTCTACTATATGGCAGCGAAGCATGGACAATAACAGCAGCAGAGAAGTCCAGGCTGGAAGCAATTGAAATGTGGTGCTACCGAAGAATGATGAGGATAAAATGTATCGATCGAGTGACAAACGAAGAAGTCTTAAGAAGAGTGGGAGAAAAGAGATTTCTACTGAAAACCTTAATAAGAAGACGGGACAACTTAATAGGCCATATCTTAAGACACGATGGCCTGATGAAGACAATCATCGAGGGAAAAGTGAACGGGAAGAAAGGAAAAGTCAGGTCTCGTATGAGATATATGGAGCAAGTTGTGAAGGATGTAAAAGAGAGGAGCTACGTCAATATGAAGAGGTTGGCCGATAGGAGAATCGAGTGGAGGGCTGCGTCAAACCAATCCTTGGATTGTTGGCCAATGATGATGATGATAGAATTACATTCACCATTAGCAAACGACTTTTCTCACAAATGCGCAACTAAAATATTAGATAGATTCAAGGGGAGTTTGGTTCATTGAAAATAACTATTTGACAACACTTCCTTACCATACCAAACTAAAGCGTATTGGTTTTGCGTGTCATACTTTAGGAAAATGATGTCAGTTGGCATCAGTGCCTAAGAAAAAATACCAAGGAAAACATTCTCACGTTTTTGGTAATTGTTATGGGACCTATGGTTATATGGGACATTATGGTTTTAGTTATTCCTACATAACTTAAATTTTTACCGATTTATAATAAATGCTTTCTCATATGAGTTTCTACCGAATAGCTAAAACATTAAAATTCACACTTTGGCAATTAAATATATAGCTCTATGTATTTTTCGTACTATGTCGTGAAACTTCATCGCGGCGAAGCTAATTTAATAGAAATTTAAAAACTGCGTACTCATTGTGATGTAACACCTCAACAGGGATGCTTTACCTAAACAGACCTGAGACTCCCTACATTGAAATCATACAAATATATAAATAGATAATTGAAGGGTGGTACTTTGTAATAATAAGCGTCGTAACTGAAGTCTAACAACAAAGGTTCGAGCTCAACATACCCACATTTCACCCGCAATAGTACGAATTTCTCTCAACAAATAGTCTACAGATGTACTATAGCCGTAATAGTTAGACAAATGGAGAATTTCAAGAGACAACTAAGCAACCTTGACCCAGAGATTTGCAATAAAATTTACGTTAAAGACTGTTCTCATGCTTACAGTATGTAACATCACTAAGGTAAGTAGGCAGTATAACTTGGAAATATTTGAACTATCCTTCAAATTCATGAGAAAATTCTTGCGCCTATAAAAATTTTAAAGTAAGATGTAATAAACAAACCATATTCAGGTGAGATGTGGTGGAAACGTTCCATATTAAAGGAAAGATAATGCAATTTTCCACAAGTAAACTTGTAAACAGAAAGCTTCACTTGACAATGGTGTAGTACACCGAAACTAGTCGGAATAAAAATTGTTTACTTGTGGTATATTGCATTATCTTTCCTTTAATAAGATGTAATACTTCTGCCGTGCATACAAGTTAAATATTATAGGCATAATTAACAGACAAACACTCAATTTAATAATGCCCCATTTAATATCATATTTCTTGTAACATAGCGATTTGGCACCTCATTACTTTGCTAGACAGGTTTCTCAAACCATCCAGCTCTTTAATTCCAAAGAAGGAGATTTAAAAAAAATGAGACTTAGCAAACGAATGATTGTCAGGAAGACAAGCAGGGAATATCAAAGGCTAGTATATCATGCTGAAGGTATTCTCAAACACAATCGACTTACCAATACAATACGGAGAATTATTTCAATGTCTGTTTTCAAGTCTGTTTCCCGCCTCAGACCGGGATGGGTATAAGGACGGGAATGGAAGCGAAAGGATTGGAAGGTAAGGGAAGGGATCCTTCCCGCTGTCAGTCTGTGTCCATTCGTTTACTTGGGATTTTGACTCCGAGGAGAGTGATTACTTCCGAGAGACTAAGAGCGTCGAGGCTGAGTTAGCTTTGCCTACGCGGGCAGCATTGCTGATAGTCAAAGACGTTTAAAATCCGATTGCGGAATTGCGAATAATCCCCGAAGGCAATTTAAGAGAATAAAGACATGTCGCTGGATTGTTGAGCATCTTGGCAAGGGTGAAGCTGACCTCTGTCGACCCTTGCTGAACCCGCGAGTTCTGCAAGCAGAGATTTATACATTAATGAAGGCACGTGGCTTCATAGTGTGCCAGCCGAAGCATTCTTCTCTCACCAAGCGAAAGGTTCTTTTATTTTATTTGCTATATGGAAACGACGCATCTGCCTCTTATGTGTTACTTGGATTCCGACAGCTATATGATACGCCTTAAGCGTTGATAAAAAAATGTTTATAAAACAAAGGTTTAACCATTCCATAAATGAGGATTAATTTCTTTGACCGTAGTATTGAAGTTGTTTCATCATCAAGTCAAGCTTGAGGACTGTCTCCAACCTTCGGGATTATTCCTAGATGATATCCCCATTGGTTCCCATATCCCTATCGAGATACACCCTCGTCCTCAAAGAAACCAGCCCACCTCGCATATACATCCGTATAAATCATACGCGAGATAATTTTATTTGCTGTGACAAAAAATTCGCCTACTACCATCTTTTTATGAATGATTGGCGTTTCCTAAAAGATATGAAGTCTCTTGGGAGAGGATTTTCCTATATTTAGTCTCAACTTAGTTAATGATTCTTCAAATGCTAAATAGCAAGTTAATTTCTAAATCAAACGTGAAAAGTAGTGTTAACATTAGGTTTCCGCGAGCGGATCGAAACTATCAGAGGGAGAAATATAAAATACAACGTATACCCTGTTTTTTGCACGCCTGCATGATACTAAATGTAAACATTATCATTTATTTCAAGTTTTTGCATGACTGTCGCATACTTTTATGCCTTAGGTGTCTGACCTAGAGGGTAATAGCTTTTAATTAGTAGCAGAAATATTTGCAAAGATATTTCTCCAGCAAATTCCATCTATTTAGAACTTTTTCCAAACAAAAGAACCCATAAGTTTGTAACTAACATAAGCTTTGAATCCTTGATTTTAATGTTCTCTTTCATTCACCTGCCACAACGCCTTGTGGTAGCTTGCCGGGTGTTGATGTTTGACATTGATCAAGTTCCTAGAGGTGAGTTCAAGAAGGAAGTAGAGGGAGTAAACATTGAAAGGAAAAATGATTCCACAAGGCTGAGATAGAGCTAAAAGCTTTGTCTTTGTTTGAAAAAAGGGAACGGGAATGAAGGAATAGGAGTATTTAACTCCATGGGGGAGGTAGACGATGTGAAGCCTGATATGTGTGTCAGGAGACGTATCAGGAATGGTAGCGGATGTTAGGAGAAGTGAAGGGGAGAAATGATCACTCGGGAATTGAGCAAAATCTACCATACTAATCAAGACGAGCCAGTGTAGCAATACGCATGTTTTTTATGCCCAATAAATTCATATGGAATGGAATCATAATCCGCTCCATTAATTTTCATCCTACTCTACCATTTTATTGGACCTCCGTAACATTTAACAGCTTCATATATACTCTTTATTACCTGAAAAGGGTAATCATATTCAATTGGCAATTTATGTAGAACGTAGGTACACTGAATGTATTATCTTTCATAAACCGTATGACATTATAATATTATAGTTTCTATTTGACGCAAACATACATTTAAACGCCTCAACGCAAACACTTGTCAATGCAACCAAATCCTGTAAGAGTGAGCTACGCTCATTGGTACGATTCATCATCACTACGCCTTCTGGCAAGGAGTGCACATAAAATTACTTTTGTTTAAATTCCGCAAGCTTTCTTCAATTGCCCAGTCCCAACGCTTCGTCAAATTAGCAAATGAAACCCCTCCTTCATTTGCATATCCGTAAAAATTCGCACAATTGCTATAGGAGAATCAGCTGAATTTCATGTCTCCTGTCGTGAATATTAATCCACTATGTATGCCCCAGTTTTTCCTTCAATTCAACCACCTCACTCTTTTGATCAATTATTTAGTCGATCAATATTTCTGGTAGGATAGTTGACTAACTTCTTTACCAAACAAATAAAATTTTAATCATTGCTATGATTTAGCTGTGCGCCGTTAAAAATGGTACAATAAGATGGGTTGACATTGTTCGTTTTCACTCTTTCATAAATATGATGCAATCGCATGACGTAACTTTATTCTATGAAAAAAATTAGCAAGTATAATGACATCATTTTACTTTCATGTAGTTTACTTGAAGGGGGCTTTGTTAAAGCGCAGTTTAAGTAAAGACAATGTAAGAATATGGTAAAATAAAATTAATTGATTTTCTTTTCACGCTCCTTCTGTAAAAATGATGACATATTTTCGAGCACAAATGTCCAAGACATTAACACTATTTACGTATGACGTATACTGATTGAGAGCAGATGTTCTCAGTGCGACGATTTCTCATTCTGTCTTGAAGCTCCGGGTTTCTGATGCGTAGATGGTTTCTTTTCAATTTCATCGTCATGACTCTTCAAGATGCTCCGAGCAATGATGTAGAAAGCTAGAGGCAAGAAATCATCTACGCAGCAGAAACAGGGAACTTCAAGACAGGATGATACGACTGCCCTTAAAATATATCAGGATGATAAGACATATACTGCTCTTAAAATATATCACATGGAATACAATCCACACCAACAAGCCCAAGCTATTCTTATTAATTTAATTACCACTTTCTGGCATAATACTTTATCTCTAATACCACTGTCTTCTTCTAAATCCTCTGCCTCACATCTACAATCTACGCTACTCGGCGGCATATTTCATACTTTAATTCAGTTATTACTCTTCCTATAACATTCTTCTTACCACTATTTTGGAGCCATTCAATATGCCAGGCTTGACATTACAGGCACACGAGTGCTAGAGTGTCATATCAGAAAGAACAAGAATTCATTTGATAATTGACGAGTTTTCATGTGGAAGTGTGGCATCATTAACAAGATACTTACACTAACTAGTAATGATTAGTACGTTTTACAATCGGCCTAGATCGTTTCCGACGCTAAACACACTTACCTACCCACCGAAGGAATCAGAAAATATGTCAATGACAAAGTAAATTTCAAACATCGTTTAACCGTAGTCAAAGTTATAGAAGAAATTAACTTTTTTCCACAGAATATTTTAAAAATTTCTATTGAAACTTCAAAGATAGGATGGGGCAACTTAATCGACCACGTGTTGAGACACGACGGACTGATGGAGACAGTCGTAGAGGGAAAAGTGATCGGGAAGAATGGCAAAGGAAGGCCTTGTATGAAATTTATGGAGCAAATGTTGAAGGATATCAAAGACAAGGCTTATGCAAAAATGAAGAGAATAGCCGACACATGAATTGAGCGGAGAGCTTCATCATACAAATCTTAGGATTGATGACTTGCAATGAAGACGATAAAGCATTCCTTCAACAAAAAAATCAGTCACACTATGTAAGCGCGTGAGGATAAGATTGGTGACTACTATGAAATGGATTGTGGAATTATATGGTCGTAAATCTTGGTCGCCGGGGAAGGGGGACAAGCGTAGATTGGCTTTGGATATGCTGGCTTCAAACAAGTTGAAAAAGTAAGCTGGGGAGAGAAACATCTGCATCTACGCGATACACTGCAAGCCACCGCGAGGATGCGTGGCAGGGGATGAAGATCAGCAAGCATGCACTTTTGACATGCAAACAAGTAACTACAGGGTCCTATGCAACTAGATTATTAGTATCTATAGTATTTAAGGGATTAATACATGCATCATACACTACAGACTACTCTAAAATATTTCTCCTACCTATCCCTTTGCTATGCTGCTATTCTGTTCTCTTATAGTAGGGGTAAAATGCCATTTTGAATCTATCAGTACGACAATCTATATCTCTAATCTTATTTATCTGGTCGAATCTAGCTTAATACGCTGGTGTTTTTAATATGTGCCTAACATCTTCAGTAAAGCTATCCGATTGAAATTTATCTAATAGATTTAATCTGTACTTTATCCTACGCTCTGATAACGATTCCCACTCTAATTCTTATATTAATTCTGATACACTACTCAACCTATCGTAACACCTTTTAACGAACCTAGCTGCTCTACGCTGCACACTGTCTAGTTCTCTGATCAAACCTAATTCATTAGGATCCCATACACTGGCTGCATACTCAAGGTGGGGCCTAACTAGTACAAAGTAACATCGCTGTTTGGTCTTCTCATCACATTTCCCAAGTACTCTTTTTATAAATCCCAGCTTTCTCTTCGCTCGACCGCATATTTCCCGGATGTGTCTTCCCCACGATAAATCTTTAGTGAATGTTATACCTAATACCTTATGGTTTCAACGCTCTCGATCTTCGTCTTAATAATTTTATAGGATTGCTAAATCGAATTATTCCTCCTCCAAAGATTGATAGCTACACACTTTTTAAGGTTAAATTGTAATTGCCATTTGTCGCACCACTCTTGAATTGCATCTAAATCCTTACGAAGGGATTCCCTGTCTTCTTCTTTTGATATACCCCTGTACACTACGGCATCGTCTGCAAAAAGTCCAAACTTACTATTAACTACGGTACTCAAGAAAGAAAGGCAAAAGAAGAAGCGTTGGGGGTAGTGGGTGAGGAGAGAATGTTGTTGGGAGAAATTTGAAGAAGGCATGAGCGGATGGAGGAAAAGTAATGAGAGACAATAGACTCTTGAGAGTTACCACTGTGGAGAAAACATCTACGGCTACATCTGCGTAATACCCTGCGAACCACCACGAGAGTGTGTGCCAGGGAGTGAAGATCATCAGACATGCAATTAGCCTACTACATGGAAACTACTACATAATAGGGTGAACACATGAAGCTAGATGGTTAGTATCTACACAGTAATAAAGGGATTTATTGTTAATACAAGCATCATGCACTACAGGCTACTATTCAATATTTCCCCTACCTATCCCTTTGATATGTTGCCTATTGTGCTCTCTTATGATGGGGGAAAAATGGCATTTTGAATCTATCAGTGCGACAATCTATCTCTCTAATATTATTTGTCTGGTCGACTCAAGCATAATACGATGGTGTTTTTTAAATTAGGTATAGGTACTTAATATCTTCAGTAAAGCTATCCGATTTAAATTTCTGTAACTTGATTTAATCTGCACTTAAACCTACAATATGATAATGATTCCCGAGCTAATTCTTTTATTATTTTTTGATATACTACTAAACCGACTCTGACTAAACCTATCGTAACACCTTTTAACAAACCTAGCTGCTCTACGCTGCACAGTGCCTAGCTCTCTGATCAAACCTAATTCATTCAGATCCCATACACTGGGATGTGTGGGAGAAATAGGGTGTGAAAGACAATTTACATGACTCTGGACAGAGTGAAAGGAGATAGAAAATATGAAAAGTTTAAGATTACTGCAACAGAGGGCATTGGTAATACCAGGTGAAAGAAATAGTTAAATTTTAAGGGACGAGGTAGGCCAAGAAACTATTTTCCAGAACCTACTAACATTATAGATAGAACACTGACGATGATGAGTTTTCTACAAGTATTTTATAAACTCTAGGCAAGTTCGACGTCACCGTGCACTTATGCACCGCAACGCACTTTTGCGCATAGTTATTAGAGGAAAATTCAATATAAAAAAATACGTCCACTTCCGGCTCTAGCCATAAGCACAGCATAACCATTTCCTGGAACCAATTCAGCGGCAAATTTCGTAATGTACCTCTCCCAAGCTTGAGCGGTCTCGCGCAAGAGAATGCGACGAAGAGCAAGCGTGACGTTACTATCAGGGTACTGCAGTGGAATGGAAGTGTTCCGGGATACAGATCATTCAGGGGAGGTCGATTCCACTCCTGGGGGTTGTGTTTGAAACCCCCGGGGTTTTCTCAAATAGGTAACCAAGGAGTCACGTGGTACGAACACTAATTGGTCGAAAATTTGGTGGGTTAAAACGCTGATTACTGCCTCACTCATTGTTTACATATATGTTTTATCTCATCTGGGGGTTCTATAGTCAAGAGAGAAGAGAAAAACTGAAGAGAAAACTATCAATTACATTGTAATTAGCGATTCAGACACACTATTTTGAAAACGATTCGTTTGTGCCACGTGACTCCTTGGTTACCTATTCGAGATAATCCACGTCATACGTCGAGATAAGTCACGTGATACAAATACGAATTATTCGCAAATTTGGTGTGCTTGTATCGCTCATTACAATGTTGCTAATTGCTTTTTTTGGTTTTCCTCACCCTATGGCTCTATATTTGAGGCAGATGAGATAAAACTCGTGTAAAACAATATATTGAGATTGTAATTCTCGATTCTAATAGACAAAATTTGCGAACCGTACGTGTTTTTGCCGTGTGACTCCTTAGTTACCTATTCGAAATAATCTCGACGGATTCAAACACATGCCTCCTGGATGGAAAGCAACTAATACTCTTTGCTAATAAAACAGTGAAAGTGCTTCCTGCGGTAAAAGTATTAAAACAAGTATTTAATAGATACTGTACCAATTACAAAAAACGAAAGGACTCCGTTCTTCATTTAAAATTTCACAACAGTCGTCTTACAACAAGCGACTCCCCACAATGATGCTCAATCTTTATTTCTTGCTTTTTTGGTTCGCCCAACACTTTCATGGCTCCCTTTCACTCGTTAGGCTTCCTTCCTCTTCTTGTCTGCCCTCTAAATTCTTTTTGTTTAAGCCCCTTTCTAGTCCTTGAAATACGCTACCCGCTTTTGATTTCGAGAAAGGCTGGGCAATAAAATATTTCCCATAATTTAAGGTAGGTATGGATTTTTTTGCAATGCAAGTGGAGACCCAATCCCCAAGGAAGGGGAAGACCTTTCGACATAGGTGCGCTTCCTGTCTTATATACCAGCCGTTGGCTAATATAACTCCCAACGAATAGGATTGCAATATGTTTCATGGAATAAATAGCACAATGAATCAATACTATCGGAATGAATTCACAAAAAAAAGAGTAAAACACCTATTAAGAAAAATGAAAACAGAATAATTATAGGTTTAATGTACAGTTTGCAGCAGAATAAAATGTAACGAAAAAAAGTTGATTAATTTCATAGAAAATTCCTTTGATATAAAATTGGCGTAAATTAAGATCCTAATTTACGAAAAAACGCATGATTCCTGTTTAATAACAATCATACCACTTTTCATACACATCCACTATCTCGCCAGACACTGTTACTTCCATTATTAATTATCCTCATTTGCTATTAATACTTGGTAGCTAATTACCCTTTTCACCATCTGGAATTTTCAGCCCTGATAGTTTCACTTTTGCATATAACTCTCACTTGGCAAAGAGTTAATCTCTTCATTTCTCTGTAACCTTTCCACAGCTCGCACCACGTGTCCTTGAATATTTAATACTATGTAAACCTATACTAAGGGAAAATTATTTAAACTTATTTTTATTCACACAAATAGTAAACTGTATCTCCAGAGTGCATCACCATTAATCAATCAGCTACACATCAAAAGATTGGAGTCTATTTTTTTCTGATTTTAAAGAATACATACGAAGATAGGACGGCAAAAAATATACGTTTTTGTAGTGAACACGATTGTGTACACAAGTCCGAAAGGATTAAAGTTTTCGACATACTTTTATTTTCCCCCACTCTTCTTAGAGCTCTTAGATGGTTTGGAAACATTTCCGAGGAAATTTGACGTCTAGGAGAGGAATGAGGTAACGGAAGAGCGAAGAATGTACCGGGTGGAGACGAGACCAGGCGATTTTCTCCGGAGATTTTGATTCTCTTGACACCTCTGCCTCATTCGCTTTCTTCCCAGAATCCCTGCGGCACATACTAGTTACTATGGCAGTTACGACACTCGCGAGAGACGGTGCGGCCACAGGAGGGTATGGGGAGAGAAGGGTGCGGGAAGTGGGGGTGGGGAAGACTATGCCGGGATGCACCCATTGTGATTCCTCCGAGGGGACGTCGGAATTTTGGGTCGCACGCGGCTCTTGGAAATCTCGCGAGACGGCGTCGTCGTCGAGTGAACCGAGCGGAAACTTTAATCGCCTCCGGATTCGACTTTCATTCCGGGTGTACGCATTTCATGCAAATTCATTTCGAAACGGGTTATCGAATGAGATGCAACGCTAACGCTTACGATTAATGATTTATAAGGATTTAAACCAACTCACGTGACTCGAGTTGTCATTACTGTTACAAAACAATCCACCTACGATGAAACAACTAGAGGTATTTACAAACTAAGAATTATATAATTTCCGTTTGCCTCATTTGAGTTTCGAAAAAACCTCCACTTCAGTTTCTTGAAATACGGATGTAACAGAAATTATCGTCAATATATTGTCCACTCTTAGGAAATACGACATGTTCCATAGGACTGAACAACGATTATACGAAGAAAATAACTTATGATACGATGAAAATAACTTATGTTGCATAAAATGATATAACATGGCGTGTCCAGATTATTAGATTCTTGATTATCTCAATAGAATGAAAACTGGTCTTGCCGATACCTCAAAAGAATACTGTCCAGAATGGTTTCAAGTGGACTATTTCTGATATTTGTCTCCACACAGTAAAAAACTGATCTGATATTAAGACAGAAAAGAGAATTGATTTTCAGACGTAAGGCAGTGTCAGTTGTAATTCAAGACAATCTTCATGAATAAAAAATAAGTACCTATTTGCAACAATGAATGTCAAACCAAGTGGTACTTGTTTTACTTTATACTCTAGCTGAACTTTAGACAGCCCTGGACTGACAGGAATGCGGGTGCAGTTATAAATTCAAGCCTACTTTGAGGAGAAGGTTAAAGGCCGTTTTAAACGGCTAATGATCATACGAATGATTATCCAAATGATCATACGCATGACAGTCATGCGTCGTATAAAACAGAAAATTCCTCGCATGATACGAGCGCACGAAGTTCGTCTTTGTTTTTGAGTGGGTAGAAGAGGATTCAAATCAAATAAATGTAGCACGCAATCCAATTAGCTGTACTTAATTTATTGGCGTGCCATTGGTGTTATCTCACGTAATGTCAAAGGCAAGTTTCCGGGAGTCTTACGCATTGTCATTGTCTGTCATGACTACCCTTGTCATCAGAAAGTCGCGAAATCCTTCGCCAAAAAATCTAATATAATTCCTATAACAGGTATCCGTGGGCGTACCCCTGGGTAAGTTCTTCAATTAATCACGTAAGTATTAATCACGACGAAGCCGGAGTTCATTATAATATATTATGTAGGTATTCTTCTTTTGAATATTCTTGTCACAAGTATAAAGCAATGAAATGTTAGAACATAACATAACTGAAATTGAAAAAAATGCATTATCATATTTCCATCGGTACTTTTCCGCTGGCTCTCATGCTATTCATGAGAATTTCACTATACTGTTGTTTGTAAGCACAACTACTCCGAACTGGGAAAAATCAAAACAAACGACACGCATCTAACCTATAATCAATCCACTTTCATATTCCGATAGATGCTCCTCTACTTTTGGGCATCATTAAACTTATTACGCTCTCATAAATTCATGTAGAGTAATCAGGTAACGGTACGACCATGGATACGATTCGCTTGTCGCTAAAATCTTAGCGTGACAGCCAGCCAGGAAACGAATTGTAAAATTCATTAAAATATAATGATCAAAACATAAATCAAAAAGTGAACAAGGCATGTACCTCTTGTCACAGAAATTGCTCCTCTCGTCCTCGCGTCCGATCTTTCATAATCATGTCTGGTGAGATTCAATTTAATAAAAATGTAGCGTCTTACATAAAAAATACGATAGGCCTCACAGCCCTTTATTCATGTTATTCAAGTCTTTAGTTCATGTTGAATGAGGCTTAACGTATCCCGACCTTAATTTCCTCTCTCTATCTTTCTCCTTCTGGTTTTCTCCAAAAAATTGTGGCTGCCACTGTTTTAATGGACACAGTAGCAGTAGATGCGAAAATTAAACCATACCTATCCATCATTAATGGCTCAACTTCACGACAATTGATTTATTCCAAACTTCTACAAACCACAATAAAATTACAAACTCACGACCCAGGTTTCGGCGCTAAGCACCATCATCAGGTCTAATCAGGTTGTAATTTGATTGTGGTTTGTAAAAGTTTGTAAAAGGAATAAATCAATTGTCATGATGAATTTCCACAAACTTACAAGTAAATTTATTTCATTTATACGAGAGGCTCTACTTCACTTTAGATCAACCTCAATCTCAGTCTCTACACAGCTTTATTTCATGAATATTATAATAATTTAGTGTGCTCCATGCTTTATTTCATCAACCGCGTATATCAGACGACGTAAACTGACGTAAACCATCGAAATGGCTGTGTTGGTCGGAAATTTCCCGTGAATCGAAATGTATGGACCATTGATAGGCCTACCGCTGCACATCATTTCAGCGCAGAAATTCATGGAATCACTTCGCATGAATTTTCGCCCAGTAAAACAAAACAGAAGCTATTTCAGTTCACCACTTAAAGCCACTCGCAAATTAATGTTTGATTGACTGTGCGCATGATCATTCACCGTGTAAAATAGGCTTACGAATAAGGTAGTTGTTGAAATTGATCCAACTTTATACAAAAATAAGTGTGCTTTGATTTTTCTTTACACATATTTTTTTCGTTCTTCACTTTTTTCCATTTTTCTGGTACGAAGTGTTTTGATGTAATAAAGATAGCCGCTTTTGGGTTCTCGAGCACGCCGTGTCGATTATGTTAATTTTCCCCTCCATAAGGCATATCGACTAAAACGTTTTTAACAGTAGTTTTAGAACTGAATGTCAAACCAAGTGGTATTGGTTTTAAGTAAGACCCATGTTGAATATAAGACAGCCTTGGTTAGTCAGTTGTGCGGGTTGCTTGCGGAAAGGAAGTGCTCTGTAACCTCTGTGGTTTGAAATTCAAGCCTAACAGTTACACCTGGCTTCCAAGAGTGAACGAACAGAGTATAAACCCCACATATGAGCACTTCTTGGCCGAAGAGTACAGAGAACACATACAGACACATATAGTTCATTCAATCCTTCCGATAGATGCCGCCAGCGCTGAACCCGCTATCCCCGCTACAAGAATCTAATTTCCTTGTTTTCAACATAGAGTCGTTTAGTGCTTGAAATCATAGAGAGGTGTATGATTATCACGCATTCTAGGTCTTAAATTTAGAACACAACCGTAATACCACATAACGCTTAACTTCAGAAGCTGATAACTAGGATACTTTTTACTACGTAGTTTAAAGGATTTTATTGCCACGAGAAGACTCGCTTAAATTTTATTAAATCTGGTTTTCCTTACACAATACCATAAGTTATCTCTTAAATCTCTTTTTACTATGTAGGTCAAAGTATTTTATTGCCACGGGAAGACTCGCTTGAATTTTATTAAATACGGTTTACCTTACACAATATAATAAGTTATCCCTTAAAAACAGAAAAAGAAGTGTGATCATATGCTATGTTCTCGATTAGGTTAAATTGAAATAAATAGCCGTATCAACTCTCGCAATTTTCTGACCATAACCGACGCATCCCCATTCATCCAGGTGAGAATCTAATATTAGTAGCTAGAAGAAGTTAATAAAATGAAAAAATAAAATAAAAACCACTCTATGAACAATAGGAATAATCTTCACTCATAACTGATTCTACATTTGTCAATTTTTATTTTTTGAAGTAGGAGCTTCTGGGCCGTTTTAAGAGAGCATTAAGGTAGACATAACAACGCCTAAACCTTGATTGTTCAAATCATTACAGGTCCTACCGTAAAACTTTTACGAACTCCATCGACTAACGCACCCCGATTACAAGAACATGACTCCGCATACTGCGCACCGTTTGCCGTTTCTGAGATCATCCAACCGTTCCACCGACGATCCACTTGCCCCTACCCTTCACACCCCTGTCCCTTTCGCGCTTACCTCATCAGTCGCAATCTATTCCGCACCAAATGCCCAAAAAAATCAATCCATTGTTCCTCTTCTCCTTCGACTAACTTTCTCCTCCGTTTGACGTACATACACAGCTTCCTGGACATCTGTTAATCATGTATTCCAACTCATTTCTTACACACCAGTATTTACATCGAATATAATTTTTTTTAAATTAATAACTCCTTTATGATACACTTCGGATAAAATTATACCAAATTGTAGATGCCTAATGTAGCTTTTCAGGCTAAGTAGCGGTGTTTCAGGATTTCAGATTTTTTTGAATGGACTCATTTCTCCCAGTTTTTAGGGTAGAAATTTATATTCTGCTCCACTACGCACGACCAGGCGCGTGGAAGCCTAGTGGGTAGGGCGCTTGGCTACTGATCGAAGGGTCCCGGGTCCAAATCCGGATGAAGCCTTAGGACGCCCCCGAACGTAAAATCCTCGGAGTGCGAGGTGGCCCAGGGAAAGGACCTGCCCGCCCCCCCTACCCTGAATGTGTGAAATTCACACGCCTGTGGCTTAGTCCGAGATGAGTTATACCCTCACCTATCAAAACCAACCTTCGGGTTGAATCACTGAGTGATGTGTGTACGCACGACCAATTTCTTCAAAATCAAAATGAGATATAGTTATATTAAAACCGTGTCTCTTTCATATGAATGAGTATTAGCATAACCGGTGCAATTATCTGACAGGATACGCTGAGTTGCATCGAAGACGAGAATTTTAATGATCGAAAAATCGAAATAAATGTTTTTAAAAACTTATATTACATCACAAAAACTACAAATAATCTCGATTGAAGACTGCTACAATATGATATAAAAATTGGGGTAGATAGAAATACCAAATTTCTTTTCGTTGAGGTGGCTTTCATCAGAAATGTACGGAAGGCTGAAGAGTAGTTGGGAAAAGGGATAAATGAATAGAGTGAAAATATTTTCCTGCAGTCCCTTAACGGTCGTACCAAGGGCGTGCACTACGCTCTACACCCTTACGCTCTCACCCGTATTTCTCCCTTTTCTGATCTTTCTCGCTCTATTTAGATCCACTGTCCTGGGACTTCTAATAGAAGACCTCTAGCTCTATTCTTACATTAGCGCCATGGTCACTACGTGGCAGTGGTGATGAGCATAAAAAATCGACGAGCACATAGCCTGTAATGTCGGAAAAAATTTCTCTGTCAGCACAATACAATTACGAATGAAGGAGACTTTCCCGTGCTAATTCTGCATGTAATAGCATCAAACGCTACTATCGAGACGTAAATCTTGGTGTTTAGGGAAATTTCGCCAGAGTCGCCACGGTGCTGGCGCAATGTCGACGGATATTGGTACGCAAATTATTAACCAGGCATGAATTAAGGATCACAAAGCTTCTTATCAAACAATGAATTCATTTAAATACCCAATAACAGCCAAATATGTTATGTCAATCTCGCTAAACAAGCTATATCAATGTAATACCCCTCGAAAATATATCAATACTATTCAGTTATGAAATCTGGGCAACTTTACATAACGTTTTGAGTGTGCATGAAATTTGGACTATAACTAAGATAATACAGCTTAACATTCAGTAGAGAATGCAAAAATGGTTAGTTGTACCCTATATTGTTCTAGATAGAGTACAAACTATTAGTATCAACGTACGTACCGTATTAAATGTAATTAACAGCAAATTTTGGAGCTTGTATAAAGAATTTTTAATGCAAATACGCTGTTTCATCTTCTTCCATATCGCCATGTACCAATCCATGTACATACAATGGGGAACTTGCATGAATTTTTTTTATTTAACAGGCGGACAGAAAATTATTTTCTCGATTCAACAAAGAAAACTGCATGTAAATCTGAGTTTTCCTTCGCGAGATATTGAATGCTAAATATAGCGACATTTTAAAGCGCGCCGAAAACTCCCTCCCCCCCAAGCCACTGCGAAAGAATCCCCGATGACGTCAACAGTGCCGAACAATCGCCCGAAGCAGCTGGGCTAACAGCGCACCAACACGGGTGATTCAAGCGAGCATATTCAACCCACAAATGAGCCCACCACTGATTTTTAATTGAGTAGGTAATCATTTAATGGTATACACTTGATATTTCTCGTCAATAATGAGTAATATTCAGGCAAGATAGTTTAAATCTCGAAAGTTCATCTTACTTTTGCAGTGCCCGCTCCATACATCGACCCAACTCCCTAGCATTGTAATTAGCCAGCGATATGAGTTCGAGGTGTACGTATTGTTTAACACCTGGCTGTAAAAATACCTCAACCAAGGTGCCTAATAAACTATTTATTAGGTTGCCTACAAACGCAAGAAGGAGAAGCCTGTTGCTAAGAGCCATTCGCAGAAATCCGGGGGATATTTCGAAGAAAACAGTGGGATTCATCTGTGAAGATCATTTCAACGCAAGTATTGAAATCTACTCAAATTATATGATAAGCCGTCCAACTAGGGATATGTTGTTAAATATACTACGGATTTACTTGATATTGTTAAAATGACTTTTTAACGCGCGAGTTGGCGCCCGGATTGGTGGAATTTTCTCTGAGCCGGCAAGTTCAGTCTTGTGGGAAAGACTTAAAATTTGCTTGCAAATTTTTGAGTGACCCAGATTTCTGAATCGTATTAACCTAAACTAGCGAAGTAAATTCGCTATCGTGACCGCTCCCATGTTAAAGGAATTTGTGTTGTAAGTCTCTTGAACATCTGTTGAAACTGATGAAACACATAAAAAAGACTTGAAACTGCCTAGAAATATGTTGAACTCCGCTGTTCCTAAGGCAGCGGCTTCTGACCCAGTTGAAACCATCCTGAAATCTGTGTTGCTCTCTTTCGAAATGCTGTCAGTTGATTTTCGATTAATAATGAAATAAAATTTTTGATATTTTGAGGTACATTTATGAAATGAGAGTAGAAAAATGCAAATAACGAATTATCTTGAATGAGAGAATTATTATGCTCAAGTGCGTATGCATTTAGTACAGGGACAGGCATGCATATCCATCGTCAGCACCGAGGATCATGTGTTGGCATCTGAGAGGAGCTTCTTCACTATCTAAATGTAGGTAAATGAGGTGCATTTTAGAAGGATGAATAATTTTAGCAAATTTTATTGTTATGCTTGATATCGATTTGACTTACCTGTACATGATGATCCCTTATCATTTTTTATCTCTTTTCCAAGATAACCGGAATTCAGTTTAATTTCAAAGGATTAAAGTCTACTATGTGATGTGTTAAGTAACACATGTAATTATGAAAAACACCCACATTTCGCTTACTAAGTAAAAGTTTCGCTTGATGAGTACTTCCCGAGTTTCTCTTGTGACCAAGGTGGGCTGATGATCCTTGTCTAATATGTATTACTAAGTACGCTGGTTAGATGCAGAAAATTGATTGATACCTAAAGCATACTGGAGCTTCTTCAGTCTTAAATAATGGAAACACCTATAGAAACATTAGCCTTGTGCCTCTTAACACATTATAAGTAATATCGTTATGTACACCATTCGCACATTGATGATTTCTATGTTACAACCAACCAACCAACAGACATAAACAAGTTAGATCAAGTGAGTTTCAACCAATGATCAAGGCAGTTCCAACGCATTCTGAAAACAAGCCAGTTGAAGACGGTATTTCAAGAGAGATCTACACAGATTTCAGGATGGTTTCAACAGGGTCAGAAGCCCCTGCCTTAGGAATAATGGAGTTCAACACAGTTCTACTCTATTCTTGTCCCCCACCTCATAACATGCTAACGAATAATACATTTGCGCAAACTCTAAATCCATCTCCGTAAACAAGAAATAACGAGGGCAATCTCTAGTGCGCCACAATTTCCGCAAACACTGACGATGCCACTTTTCATTAATATATTCACTTAATCGTAGATGCTCTCTTACTGCCTATTGTATTAACACAATGCCAAAGGTGGTATCCAGAGGCAATAATGGCGTTCATACTAAACAATCACACTCATAGACCTTCAGCTAATAATGTAAACAAGACGCGCTTGTAGATACACTACAAAACACATACTGTGAATATTAACACACATTTCGCCACTACTTAGGACAAGAATCAGAGAAACAGGTTGTCATTTGTCAATCATTTGTCATAACAAATTCCATGAGGGTCATGGCATCAATTTCAGGAATGTTATCCGAACGAGCGGCAACATAATCATCCATTTTTCTGAAACCTGAAATATTAGAGGTAAAAAGTCTGCATTTTATCATCCCGAAAGTACATTTTTAATATCCCAAGTAATAATCGTGGCACAAGAAGAATAGGAAAACTTACCCAAGAATAACAGCACATGAACAAGTGACGATGAGCGACTAAATCCTCCACCAAAACAATGTTTACAGCATGCGTTGATGTATTTCCCGGCTCGGACGGCAAATTAGGCACAGATGACGTCACACCTGGCCTCGGCGGCGCTCGGGTGTCTTCGCGCAGTGGTCGGCTCAGAGAAATTTTGCTTGATTTTTTAAGTCAATTTTTTATTTCTTCTAACGACGAATGGAGAAAATTTAGGTATTTTTGCGAGCTAATATTTCCGTTTTACCTGTTCAAAATAGTTTTTATAGCAATCGCCGACCCATGCAAGTTCCCCATTGTTTGGTTGGTTGAGTTACAATACTTGGGTCAAACCTACATTCATGTACCAATGAGTCGCAACAATCTAACAAATATTTCGGCGAAAATCATTCAATATGGCGGAGTGTATGTAAGTTGTTCTCCAAAAGTTTTGATGACAGTAGTGTCATTCTCACTAGTGATTTCGGCTGTTATTCGCGGTTTCACGCAAATTGCACTAGCCTAAACAAAACTATTGCAACTACATTATAAAATTCTCGCGAAATAATCTACCAGTGTCTACAATTTCGCGCGCTGGACAAAATAGTGACCAGGCAAACTTTATCACTTAGTTGCTCAGTAATCAAACATATTTGAGAACTGAACTCACAAAATATATAAAGGTAATATCTGAACAATCTCATTACATAAATTTGTAAAAGTAAAGTAATGATGTATAGGAACACTTCCCAAGTTTTTACCAAAGAGCACACTCCGACGCTAACGTAGATCTGCATTTTTTTTAGTTAATGTGTTATTGTTTCCTGGTCTAATTTTCTAGTTTTATGAATTAGAATCAACTGAAAGAACAATAACAGTTCCAGTCGTCCATGCCCTTCCTCGAACTAGATCAAGAAAACATAAAATTCCATTGTTTACGAAAATTAAACTGTCGTATCCAAATAAAGGCTGCGAAAATGATTCTTCGCTGCGTTAGAGAAGACCCTCTCCGTGAACGAACCAGCTTTACAAAAGATTCTTTAGAAGTTTTCTCTCGCGAACTCAACTAGGATAATAATTTATATACTGACAATTTCATGTTATCACATAACTGGACCAGCCCAGACCGCATTATTTATGTGTTCATTTTAACGCTTCTACTGCATAACAACTGCATTTATTTTGCCTTTTCAAGATGATCCATAAATTTCAGTGTAACTCTGGTGGCACTTCCTTTGGTGAAACAGCTAACTAACGACTGAGCATTCGTAAATGTGACCGATTTTATCAGATTCTCAGACACTTTATTTAACACTTCGTCCCACCTCATTTCTCCTTCCATAATGCAAAAACTAACTTTGAGGTTTTGCATTAAGGAACTAATGACCTTTATTATGTTACGTTTTAGTGCACATACGATTAGAGACTGAAATTAAAACATTCTAATAATAAAATAATCGTGCCTGAACCAAGAAATTACTATCCACCCAAAATTTACATTGCTTCCGTAGTTCTTCCGTAGTAATTGCTTCCTTACTTTATACCCGCGAGTAAAGAAGCTAGATATCAGGACGTAACTTTTACCGTAAACCTATTTTGGTGGAATCACATTCACATAAGTACGGGCTCGCGTACACGAGATTTGGATGCATGGAACGAATCGGTGGATAGAGCAAGAACGAAAAGTAAAATATAAAAGTCATTTCGTATTGACAAAATAGTCATCTGGAGTATTCAGCGAACACATTGGTTCAACAATGTCAGTATCATGGGCCAACAATCCTTGGATTGGTTTGACGCAGCCCTCCACTCGATTCTTCTATCAGCCTCTTCATGTTAACGTAACTTAAGTATCTCTTTTATATCCTTCACAACCTGTTTTATCTATCTCATACGAGGCCTGCCTTTTCCAATCCTTCCGTTTACTTTTCCCTCGACGATTGTCTTCATCAAGCCATAGTGTCCTAAGATATGGCCAATCAGGTTGTCCGTTCAACAATAAAAGAATATATTTGGAAATTAAGTATCTTGTCATTAAAATATTTCATTTGCCTTTCCTTTTAAAAAACCTGCTACGAGCATACGGAAGGATTCACCTGGTTAATAACTGACATTTCAAAATATTTATTTAATTGCTACGAGGCCAAATAAGAGGTTCCCTATTTCTAGTGATATTTTGTATTTACATTGGAATATATTACAGGGATCGACAAATATTACCTGAGTTTGAATCTGACGCGATATTTGCAACCGATTACGGTTTCGGAAACAAAGAAGATTTTAACATCGCCCGGCAGCCTGGCTCCACCCTCCGTCGACGGGGTAAAGAGTGACAAGGCAAGAAGTTTGAAATGCTACGGTGTTATAACCTTTGTTACGCCGATGTGAAACGTCTATCAATTGAAAAGAGCACTCATGGACATATATATGTATATAAGTGAGGACGTTACCTGAAAAAGGAATACTTTTCATGATATTGGATGTCTGTCTAGAGAGTATTAACACCGCTTTCTTCGAGTGCGTTCAACTTGTGGCAATGTGACTTTCTAATAGCTTTTTCCTACCACAGGACTGACGACATAATTTTTTTTCGAATTGTGACTGGCATAGTCTTCCAGTATGTGCATCCCAAAAAAATAATTTGTTCTGAGATCGTTAAGCGGTTTTAGTCTCTTTTGGACGCAGTTATTTCCTTCTAATTATCCTTTCTCATGGAGTTCATTACTGTTCACTTATTTTTATTTTATTTTTACTCCAGCCTACCCATTTTGACACGGATTATGTATTTAACCTAGCAAAATGCCATTCAATACTGATGATATTTTCTTTATATATTACCGTAACAACGAGATTAAGCTTATTATTCCCTACACAGGATTATCAGGAATCATTAAGGTGAAGAATTGAAAAGGTCCTTCTTCACTTCCTTATGGAACATACGATATGACTAGCAGCGCACCAGGCAGAATAACTATTTTACAGAACAGTTCTTGGTAAAACAGAGAACAGCCTTTCGTAGGACAGCCTTCTTCGTTAAGCAGTGTCTTTCGCCCCCGTTAAAGGATAAGTGTCCAGCCGACTTCATAGCAGTTAGTGACCTTAGTGACTGCGCACTAGATATCCTTCGAGAAACGCAACCGACAAACTGCCAGTAGAGGTGGTCAGCCGCCGACCGCCTGACATGCCCGCATTTCGAGTGTACCCAGGAATGAGATGGAGACACCCCGAGCCTCTCATTCGCCATTGGGCCTCAAATAAGGGCAAAAAATGGGTACACAGAGGCGTCGCAGGGTTCTCTAGGCAAACCCGTTGGAGGAAGGATGTCCTCAAAAAAGATGAAATATCCCAGAGGAGAATATTACCATGGCCTTGCCGTGGCCGAGCATTCATAACCAGCATGAGCAAAGCAAGGACCTTATCCTTTCAGCTCCATGATATGGGTGACCCAGGATTAACGTGAAGTGATTTGTGCACGCCGGAATATGATACAAGGACAGACTAGCCAAAACTCGTTGCAAACAGTGTCGGTACTAGGGTGAAGAATGGAGAAAAACTTAAAAACATTACAATACTTATAATACGGCAGTTTCCTATTATCTTATTGCCTTTATCAAAAGTTCCATGAAGAATGTGTTTAAAGTATTCACATTTAAAAATATATTAAAGTTTTTTTTCCTCATTAGTTAAAAAGTGGATCAAACTATAGCATGCCGTCCAATCCTACGTGTGACTTCACTGGTAACTTTTTCGAGACTCGCGCATGTGGATAAACGTATAAGTTGAAATGAATGACGTCATCATAGGGACAAATGTCATTCGTTATTGCGTAACGAAAGATTCAAGACTCGAGCCACAGGACCTGCTCTCATTAACCATTCACGAAACCGGCCGTGCTATAAGGTACGCTTAGGCGAGAATAGTACCTATCGTGTCAAGGAGTTCAATGTAGAAGAGACAGCCGCAGTACTGAGATCGGTAATATGCCGACCTAACAACCCTAAGTTCACGGGTTCGAATTCAACCCAGGGCAAGGATATTGTGCTTGTTTTAAGATTGAGATCTTAGGTTGGATGGTATGATATGACCTTAGCCGTTGAAGAACCTAAAAACCGAAGTCTACTACTACTACTCACGAGTGACCGCGTCTTATATCTGATGCGATAATGCCGTTGGAGTACCTAATACCCGTCTAACGGTAGAAATAAGCCCATGCAATATCACATACCTATATTATTTCTGTCTTCAATACCCTTTATTCTCTCTACTAATACAAAACCTACAACGATTAATAAGGGATCGGTGTAAAACATTTTTTCACCGACTTCTCGTGCATTGTACTCAATTTACGTTAATACACATTTGGCTTACAATTTACTTTGAAAGAAAAATATTTTATACAAAAGCGTAACGAAAGAAGAACGCTCCATTGAGATGACGTAAATAAACCATTAAGAAGAAAGGATTGTTGTGAGCAGGAGACATGTATGTTTCTATCAATCCTGCAAATAAATAACTAATAAGAGGTCTTGTAAATTTTAAATACTTTCAATAATAAACTTTCTTTGCTAAAATGCATAACAATTTCTCTCACTATTTCATCGCAACAACACAGCATAACACTAAATAATTTTTGGAGAGAGATGGGAAGGTTGAATATGCGAAAGTTTCTCTCAGGTTTAGTGGTAGGTTATGAATTTGCAACTATCACCATGCGTGACAGTTCTTCCTCATCATGTGACGTCCACCGCTGCGGACAGGTGGCGCTGGAGGCGCGCGTCAACAGCCAGCCCCACTTCTATCCCCGTTCCACAGCCAGTGAGAGAACGTGCGCGAGCGCTAACCAAAGGCAACAAACAACAGGAGCAGCATCATCGGCGGGCGAGGAGCAAGTGATTGCCCTGTCGGCCCCCTTTCTCTCCACAGAACTCGAACCCCCCCTCTTCCCCAACCCACCCTCGACCCCTCCTCAGCCCCACCCCATCCCCATTCCGCTCTCTCTCTTTCTCCGTTCCTCTCCGAGCCTCTCCCTCACTCGCTACCCAACAGCAGCGGTCGACGCAGCGGTACTCTCCGCCGACGAGCCAACGAGAGACGCGCGCCCGGACCGCCGCCGACCGCAGGACGAACGCGGGAAAGCGCAGACGGGAAGAAGATAGAGAGGCTTCAGTCCTCTCCAGAGGTTCGGAGACGGGAAAAGAGGGCATGACGTCTGGAGGATCGCCCGTGATATAGGCCAACGCGGAGGAAGAAGGCCCTATCTCCAATAGCACCACCACATCTTCATCCCCTCATCCCTCCCAGTTTTTTACGAAAACGTTTTCCACGAAAAACCTTTTCATTCTTTTCTTTAATCCCCGCTGTCCTGGAGTACACCCTCGCGTCAGCAGCCATTCGCTCCGGAGACTTGGACTTGCCGACCCACCGCTCCATTCCGGACGTCGGACCTTTTGAGGGAAGCCAGCGAGGGACACAGATTGGAAAGAAAAAAACCACACGGCGGGGCGCTCCCTAATTGAAGTGTGGGACGAAGAGAGAAAAAAAGATAAGTTGTCCGCGTGTGTGAGGAAAATATTCCCGAAAAAAATCCCTGAGGATATTTTGGGGGCACTCGCCGTGAAAGGACCGACAACGGACTACCCCCACGGACCACTCCCCCATTGTCTCCACCCCAGGGGAGCCGTCTAGAGGGATAACTTCTCAACATATTTATAACCGTAAGTTTTTGCCTTTTCCTCCGAGAAGTCGAGAAGGCGTTGGGACGTACGAGTGGGGTCCCATATCTTGACCGGGACTTGAGGATTGTCCCGACCCCCGCTGAGGGTCGGCATTGTCTCTCGACTGTTGGTGACCACCTCGAAGTCCACCCGCAGGATTATTACTCCCTTCCACGCTGACCGCGGCGTTTCTTCGACCCTGTGGAAGTCACCCCGTCACCTTCCCTCCCACTAAGATTTTTACTGTTCTTTTTTGTGCTACGCAGAAGGGTGCCGGGGAGAGTGAGTCCATTTACCACCGACATCCCCTCGGCAGTCGCGCGAACGTTGGAATCACCGGCGGGTGCGGCCGCTCAACACCCCCCCACGGAAGCGCCACGATACTGGGGATTGTAGAGAGAGCGGAACCTTTCGAGGGGATAAGAGTGTTTCGGTGGGTCGGATAGAAAAGGGTTCGGGAAGGGAAAGAGGGGTGTCCAACATCCCCCGCCGAGAGGGTCCCGAGCAGAGGCCCTCCGCAAGTGCGTAAGGAACAAACCACCCGACAAGACGGTGGAAGGTGGGCAGTACTTCCGTTTGTCTCAGCTATGAAGACGGGCAGGGAAGTGAGGAGCGGTTTCCCGAGCGGAATCGAGTGACGACGGTCGGTCAGTGACGAGAAGGAGACAGAGAAGGAAAGAGAGGAAGTCCTTTCTTTTTCTCGGGAGGAGCAGCGGGCGCCGAGCTAGCGGCTCCCTCCGACTCATTCCGCAACATATCCGATCGGCTCCACGCACCTACTAATCGACGCATCGACAGAGATCGACGGCATTGATCGTTGGGATAACACGAGTCCACCGCGAGTGATTGCGATTCCATCGTGTCCGCGAGGAAGTGAACAGGGGTGATCGAGCGTTCGCCCGCGGGGGTGCCTTCCGGGATTCGAAGGGTGACCTCGTTACTGGGGAGCGGCACAGTGACCGGATCTCTTCCCCAGCCTCCCGCCCCGCCATCGCATCTTGGACCCGTGCCGAAAACGGTAAGCGCGCTCTTTTTTAATCCCTTTATTTTTTCTTTCCTCTGGTGCGTGCTTGTGTTGCGTGTCGTTCAACTCGCATTTGCTGCAGCGGATTTCTGTCCAAACATGTAGCTATTTCGAAAGTTGTAACATTTTGAGTAGCTCTTAATGTCGATGAAAGTTGTTTTTCTGGGAAAAGAGGCGATTTTAAACTGAATGCAACAGGAAGGTTCGGTGTACAACATGGAAGCTCGAGGCAACAAGGCCTTTTTTTTAAATATCGAATTAGAATAGAGTCATATTCATTTAAATTCAACCTAAATATCGTCCTTGGCGGGTATTTAGTCGCACGGCTTTGACGTTTCACGACTATCAACAGGTGCAAGTTTCTCCAAAACGAGTTGTATGACGGCATAAATCCACACCTGTCCCTCCATTGCATCTGGATGTGTGCCACATTGGAGAAAATACAAATGGATCCGTGTTACATTGATTGAAATACATATCGTGCTTCACCGACTCGCGCTCTACGCTAAGATTTCAAAGTGTTTTAATCCTAAATTGCTGCAACCTTCTAAAAGTGTGTAAAAGAGGAAAGCTAGCCAAGCTACAAAAGGAATAACGTCAGCTATTAAAGACCACGAGAGTAACTATTTATGATTAAAGCTCCGAAGCTCTCACCGCTTGCCTATTTATTTCCTACGCGCTTTTTCCGAAGGAGCGTCGCCTTTTTGCCCCCGAATGATCAAACTTTCTCTCGATCCGCAATGGTTAGGCAATCACCCTGAATCCCTCGGCGCCCTCTCGCGAGGAGAACGAACGTTATTGCGACGGGATTCCATTCGAGGTCCCGGCTGTCCAGAACACGTTATCTAGGACTCCGCGGTTCGACGAAAAAAAAACTATTAGCAGCGTGCGTACGATTCGTGCATCGAATGTTCTCTAGTGAGGGAAATCGACGAAGAGTTTGGGGAATGTTATCGAGGAAAAACGCACGTCCCAGTTCTGTTTCTAAATCCAGAAACAGGTATGTCCCTCATATCGTTAACTTAGCTTCTTCATAAATAATATACACCAAAGGCAAGATTGGTTCAACGTACTTCTCTAGTCGGTTCTTTTCTTGGCTTACCATTTAGTTAGATGATAATATCATTCAATCTCTTTTACATCCTTCATCACATGCTCCATTCATCGAGGCAATGAGTTATACGAGGCGTTCCTTTGTCATTCTTCTTACTCGTTTTCCTCCCCACGACTGCTTTCATGAGGCAATCACGAATCAAATTATGGCAGTAGCGTCATTTCAGTTTTAATCCGAGTTCTCTTTTTGCCCACTCTTGCAAAATTTTATATGGTTGCTCTGTCTATCAATTTATCTTTATCAGTATTCCGAAACAAGGTGTCTTAAAATTATCGACTAATGTCATTACTGTCGCTCCCTTCGATGTCCAGGCCCCAAAGCCAGAAAAGAGCAGGATCTAAATGTATTTTCAAATGAAATGTTTCCGTACTTTCAAACTTAATTTCCGGACTTGTAAGAAGATTCTTCTTCCCTAGAGTTAACTATTTGCGTGAGCTTTTCTAATAATCATTTCACCCTAGCTCCATTCACTCCTGTTCATTCTCCGTCCCAAACTAGCAATAACTCCTCACCTCCCAAAGTTCTGTTTCCCCAGTTATGAGACAATGGTTTGTTTTCAGGCAACTAAGCTTGGGTCAGAAAATCAACGAACAACCATATCTTGAAAAGTTGTGATAGAAAAAATCGCGGCAATAAACATACAGAGGTATTAGGTAATTCCTTTTTTACCATTCTGATTAATTATTTGTCATTCCTGTGCAAGAGGAACACGGGAGTTACGAACGTTTCCTCATGCAATACCGCTCTATCAATCAAAATTGTTCATTTTTCGATTGATCAAAGCTTCCTGAAAAAGTGTGGTTTAGTAATAATTCATTTTCTCGTCATTTCTACAATATTATTAATGCATCCGTATTTTATTGTTAACCCTTAAAAAGCGAACGCACAGCTCACTGTTTCACTTAATTGGGATTACAGGATATTTTGATTTCAGAATGAACGCCAAACCAGAAGTAACGACTTTCCGCAAATATTATTTTAAGTTATTACAGTTGTGAGTTAGAAAATCTGCCACAGTAGGTGGCTAGTATTTCGGTTTTCGGCGCTCCTCCTGCTTAGGTGATATAAAACAATAAATGACTTAGTACAGATTTCAATATGCCATCGGCCACTTCAAATGTAAATAGGCATATTTGGTACTCAATGACTAAATAGTAGCCATGCATGTTTATCTTAAACCGAAAGTTCCTTCTCGCGAATTAACTGAAGTGCCGTTTTACGATTAGTTATCAATTCCTAACGCGATAAATTGTAATGTGCGGGGGACCGCGAAAAATACCCAATAATTGATCTAGCATTTTTTCTTCAAATGTCAAGGAGTCAAGACAGAGACCTCCCACTCCCAGCTTACACTGTCATAAGTCAGCGACTAACAGTGAACAAAATCTTTTTTTGGTATCGAGGTAAAGGAAGCAGTTATACCTATTATATAGAAGGAACCTATTATAACTGACCTATACTCGACGGTTTTTCAACTGACTGTACAAGATATCTAGGGTCCCAGTTGGATCTCACCTAGGAGTCAAGGTAAATCTTCAGCAAATATAATACGCTCCAAAGTTATATCTTCAAATAGTAGCATTTAAAGGTCACTTTATTTTTTTAAAGCAATATTAAACGGGTTGCTAAGCAATCATATAACCGCTAAGTAAGAGGAAAAGACATTTCTCAATATTGTTACCCTTGCAATATCCCTGAAATAACATCTATGCTGTTGGGAACCCCAACAAAAGACATTTATTGCAGTTTATCCGCCACTACTATTCATAATTATTTCTCTTGGAACCCCAAGCAATCTCTCGCAGAACCCGGGTTGACAAAGCGCTGCTTTTGACCACACGGCGCGACGTGGACAGTGCAGAGTGACGTTACGTCCATAAGGCGTAACAGGTCATTTTTCGACCGCAAATTCGTGGGCAGAAAGAGGAACTCACTCGCAGTGTTTCTTTTCCATCCGCGAAGGAATGTTGACCAGCGGATAGTGAGGAAGCAGGCGGAGTGAGTTGTTTCGTTAGAGAAACTTTGAGGCTGGATTCTTCGTCATCTGCATATCGTGGGCTATATCCCGTGGAGCTCGATTATATTTCCAGTTATCTCGGAATCATTTCAGGATTTAGGGTCACCTACCTAAGATAGGCAAGTTGCAGCTAGGAATGAAACTACAGCATTTATGCACGTAATTATTGGTCATTCTTGAGAATTTTACTGCTGTTATTTTTCAAAGAATATTTTATAAGAATATTTTATCAGGTCACACCAATTTATAACACAAGAACGTGAGTTGTACCTTTTATTATTTACTGAAAGCTAAGAGCTGCTATTAGTTCTGAGGAACCACTATAAGCTCTACATCCTTAAATAAAATTTACTTACCCACGAAGCATTCATTGATGATTATCTTCGTTTTCTTTTAAATTCTGCCAATTGTAGCTATTAATTGTCATTGCAAACTCTCATTCGACATGCGTTAAGATCCAAAAGTAAGCAGAGCTTTTAAGTTTTTAAATGGCTTGATATCAGTTTTCAGCGATTGAAGCAGTGACGCAAGCACATTAACCTGCATTAGCCTTTCCCCAAGAATATGTTATAGCAGCAACGTACGGATTACGTATGGATCGTGTTACACACCGGTTAAAACAGGTTAACGCAGAAGTGTGAAGTGGTTAATATTATGAAATCCCACGGCCTATACTTTGCGGAGAGATGACGAGAATAGTTGAAACGCTTTAGAAATGTGGGCGTGAAGGAATAGAAAACGTTAAGATGCATGGAAAGGAGGACTGATAAAGAAGTGATGAAGAAAACATGGTGTGGGAACAAAGAAAGCTGTAGGTGGAAATTATAAAGAGGTGGAGTAGGTGGATGGAATCGGTAGTCAGAGAAAATGGGATATTAAAGGTCGCCATTAACGGTAAAATACTCGGTGAGCAAGGAAGGGAAAGGTGGAGAAGAGGTTAGCGTGATTTATATAGCGTGAACAGATATAGGAAATAGATGTAAAAAGATAAAAAGTGTAGGAAAAGTAAAAACAATGCAAAGATGTTTAAGGCTACGCCATCGAACTGACTAACCTGTCTTCATTATGGGTCAGCAATCCTAGGATTGGTTTGACGCAGCCCTCCACTCGATTCTTCTATCGGCCAACCTCTTCATATTGACGTAGCTCCTCTGTTTTACATCCTTTACAACTTGCTCAATCTTCATAACTTATACGAGGCCTGCCTTTTCCATTCTTTCCGTTCACTTTTCCCTCGATGATTGTCTTCATCAGGCCATCGTGTCTTAAGATGTGGCCTATTAAGTTGTCCCGTATTCTTATTAAGGTTTTCAGTAGACATCTCTTTTCTCCCACTCTTCTTAAGACTTCTTCGTTTGTCACTCGATCGATCCATTTTATCTTCATCATTCTTTGGTAGCACCACATTTCAAATGCTTCCAGCCTGGACTCCTCTGCTGCTGTTATTGCCCATGCTTTGCTGCCATATAGTAGAATGCTCCAGATGTATGTTCCAATGAAATGTTTCCTCACTTCCACCTGCAGCTGTAAGCAGAATCTTCTGGTAAAATGCCCTTTTTTCTTGGGCAATTCTACTGGCAATTTCTCTTTTACTTCGTCCATCGCTGGTAACTCGGCTTCCCAGGTAACAGAACTCTTCCACCTCCTCGAATTTTTGTTTTTCTAGTTTAACATTGGTTGACAATCGATATTCAAGTGATAACTGGTCATCGTTCTTTCCATATTTCCTAGTGTCTTCTTTAAATCTCCTTCTGTTTCTGCCATGACTGCTATCTCATCAGCGATTCGTAGCATGCTGATTTTTTCCCCGTGGATATTCACTCCCGGAGACTTTTCTTTGACTTCTTGGATGGCGTTATCGATGTAGACATTGAATAATACAGGAGACAGTGCACAGCCTTGTCTCACTCCTTTATTTATGCTTGCTTCTGTACTGCTGAGTCCTAATATGATTACGGCCACCTGGATTTTATACAAGCTGTGGATAACTCTTCGGTCATTGTATGACCGTACAATTTCTTTCAGAACCTTAAGCATCATGTTCCAATCCACGTTGTCAAATGCCTTCTCCAAATCTACAAATGCAACAAACGTTGGTATATTCTTCTCTATCCTCTTCTCTATAAGTACCCTGAGGGCAAAAATCGCTTCCCTTGAGCCCTTGTTTCTTCTGAACCGAATTGGTCCTCATCCAGGAACTCCTTAGCTTTTCGCTGTATTCTTCTATACATGATTCTTGTCAATATCTTCGAGGCATGTGTCGTCAGGCTTATGGTCCTAAAATTTTCATAGTTCTCTGCCCTCTTATTTTTGGCAATAGGGATGATGATTTTCTTCTCAAAGTCCGTGGATATGTCTCCTGTAGAGTACATATCGCATATGTTTTTGTTCAGCTGAGTAAATGTCTTCTCTCCGGCTTTTTTAATTAGTTCGGCAGGAATATCATCTATTCCCGAAGCCTCATTTATCCTCAGTACCCCTACAGCTGAGTCTAATTCGACTAACTGTACCATTCATAAACATTATGAAAGCAAATACGGCATCGCCTGTATCGCCATCGCCATCAGATTTATTTGCATGAGCGGGTAGGTTGAAATAATACGCAGAAAAAGATGTCCTTCCAGTCCTTAATTGATGACAGCATGCATAGTTCCACTCCTTAAAACGCTGACACTGAGACGTCATTTCGTCTTGCTATGTACATTCCATGATTCACCACAAAAATGTGTCGACGCTAAACATACAAGGCATTATGGGAATATAATTATTCCCACGATGGAGCCAGTTTCCCGCAGTAAAGCGCCAGAGAGCACTGTGTTGCCCCGCCGTGTGATAGTCGAAACGAATAAATGAGGTGAGTATAGAAATGTAACAAAAACTCGTGAAAAATAAGGTCCAAACTCTTATCTAAAAGCCCCATGAAGAATGTGTGTGGTAAATGATGGCTACAGTATTAACGAAGATTAACGAAAAACATGAATGGCCGACATATAAGTTTCAAATGCATTTATGTCGACTCAATTCTGCGCAAGGACTGCTCTTACAAAATTATCAGTTCTCCGCATCGATAACTAGGGTAGCATGCTGAAAAACAGTTCCGTGATAAAATGCTACCTAAATGAGAATAGAAAGGTGCATTGGATGGAGGTGCAATCGAAATGTATTGGATTTTAAGTGCTCGACGATGAAGAAGGTTGCGAAAGAATGGAAAGTTTCGGAGGCGAAGAAAGAGATCGAGCGTACTCACTCCAATTGTTTATTATAGGAGTAAAAAATCGCAGAGAGGGGAGAGAGGAGGAGTACCTCCCAAAGAAAACAATAGCATCCTTCGAATAAGTCACTTGTTGTGAAAAAAAAAACTTTTCGTGATTTTCAGCGTTGCCTGGCATGCGGAAAATGTCAAAACGGAAAATAGTGATTTTTTAAAGGAACTCGAAATGAGAATACGATCAGCCCATCATCACTCCTAATGAAATTATTTATGTTCTTATTAATAATGGCTTCATAAATTGACGATATTCTGACGTTTCCAGGTCAAAGACTGAGATACAAATTTCCTGTTGAAGATTTTTCAATCAAGCACAGCAATGATTAATGCTTTTTTTTATAAGGATACGAGGATTTTTTTCTATTTGACATTAATCAATGTCCATCATTTCACACAACAATGCTAATCAGACAAAAAATGAAAAATCATTCTGTATTGTCCTTTGATTTCCATCACTGGAGGTGTTAGTTCAGCACTCCTACAGAGGAATTGTTTCAGCATACAGGATAGATACGAAATGCTATCTATAGAGTTATTAAAAGGCTGTTCCACAATAGTCATATCGTGATTGCTCACATTTTTCGGAAGACTTTCATCGAAGTACTGTATTCTTTTTTCAGTATGACGTCTTTGTCAAATTACCATTTTGATATTTTTGTTGCAGTGGAGATATTATAGAAAGAAAATATCCGAAACACTTAGGTACTCAACAGGCACTATACTGAATGATTTCCTAGCTGCCTGCACAAGTCTAGTTGGTGACGCGCCGTCCTGAAAACCCAAATAGGAAAACAATGGCCCGTTTGGAAACATTCACGAATTCACTTGGTTGAATATTTTATAACTCTAATGCAAGCGACCGAAGCGGCCATTTATAGGTGGAATAAATGCCAGAGCACATCTATGACTTTTATTCTTTGACCTTACAAGCCGTCGAAGAATAAATATCACGTTGATTTCTTAAAATACAGAACATCTTGCGCCAAATTTCGATTCTAAACCTAGAATTTGTTTTTTTTCGTCAACGTTTTGGTGCCCTGTTAACAGTCCATACGCATTTATTCAAGCGTCACGTATGTCAGCTTCCACAAAAAAAGTGCATGTTCTCCTTATATCTTCATGTTTTCTTCCGCCGTCCAGTCCAGTGGTTATTATGAACGCGATTCTATACGCGCGACATTTCACCTCCAGGCATTCTCTTTCGAAAGATTTTTTTTCATCAGTGCACGTAAGGCAAAGCATACGGGAAGTGAGAAAATTCCAGGCCAAATGGAATCGCCGAAGTACAGGGGCAGACTTCGAGTGGCACTTCGCTTGCAATTAATGAGCCGTTTAAATATTTCTCGGAATTAGGTTGTGAGTGGGAATCAAACCCTCAAGTTGCATTAATTCCAAACCATGAAAACCTAATTGATGACCTGAGTAGGTACATATGACTTTATTTTGTCTAAGGTCTTCAAATCGAACCAAGCACACATGGAGGTGAAGAGAATGAGAAGATTCGGTACCAGTGTTTCTAAGATTCTGTAGATTGTAGAGGCCAAAACTTTCTGGAATTCTATACTATATAAATGAAAAGACAAACTTTAGCTATCCACAGGTTAGAAAAATTTATTCCGGCATGTTTCGCTACACTGTAGCATCTTCAGGAACATGTTTCATTTATATTTCTAAGATTCATTGAGTATCTTCTTGCTTAAGTCTTCCGCTTGACGGAGTGTGGTTAACTGATGAAAAAGACGAATTACATGAGTGAGGTTATGACATGATTCAACGGCAAACTGGATATGTTCCCCTCCCTGGCAGCGCACCGTTGGACTCGCCCCCTCTCAAGTTCAACGGCTTGGTGCCATCAATAGCGGTCCGCGCTCTCCAGGAAGGACCCTCTACTCCGCCGTATGCAAATGGGCGAGGCGGGAAGATAGAGGACGGAAGGAGAGGATCGCTTGCGGGCAGAGGCGAGACATCCCGTCGTGGCCGTTCGATGCGAGAGGGAAGGGCCGCCCCCTTTTCTCACATATTTTCTCACATCGCCCCCTTCACCTCCGCCTTGTATTCCCTGTCTCCCCATTGATTTAAAACATATCTCCCCCGGCGAACAGTTATGGCTCATAAACACAAACCCTAGTATCAATCCTGAGATTGGTTGGACAAAGTTCTCCACTCGATTACCGAGACGGCCGCGGAGACAGGTCTGTGACACGCTAGCTAGCAAACCAAAGGTCGCGAGTTCGTATTCCGTTACGGACATGGATTTGAAAGTACTATGTTTAAGATATGGTGCGACTCATTTTAAACAGTTGGATGATCTGGACTCCGAGTACGGCTACTACCTCAGTTTCTCTATTGGCTAAATTCTCTGGCTTAGCATTATTCTTCCTTCTAAATCATTCACTACCTTCTCCATCTCATGTGACGACCTCCCTTACCATTTTTTTCCTTTCATTTTTGCCTTGACGACTATCTTCATTATATTATTAAATCCTAATATATTAGTACCTACTACTGGTATTGGATTTTAGGTGCTCCGGTGGCTAATATTAAATCATCCCGTCTAACTTAATGTATTGATCCTAGCACAAACAATATCCATGCTCTGGGCGAGGTTCGAACATGCGACATTTGGGTTACCAGGCCAGCGCGTTGCTGACATGGCTACCAAGCCCGGACTCCTGTCTTATTTTTACGGCTCTCTGACGAGAGATTAAGCTTTAGAGGGGATTAAATAAGTTTCAATTTAATAAAAAACATTGCATCTTAAAATAAAGCCATTGATAAAAATATTTAGATAACAGCTAGTAGTTCCATAGCAGCATTGATGAAGTGGTATGCTAAAGAATAACAAATATACGAATTAAAACTGCGTGGGATTTTTCCGCTAAAGCTAAACATGCCAATGTCTTTGGGAGATGTAATTGTAGGGTAATTACAATTTTTTTCGTGATTCTGTGGGAATAATTCCCTTGCATTCCTCCTCCGTTTTTCCCAAAATACATAATCCGAATATTCGAGAAAAGCGTTTTGAATACAAGCAACGCAACAATATGTCGTGATCGTATCTTAACTTTGTGAGAGCTGCAAGAATGGTTCATGAGCTGCGATATACATTCATTACGTCCATCCAAGGTATTTAATCTGTGAAGCAATTTCACGTCGTTTCAAAGTCATTTATAATAATAAATAGGATTACGGATTGCTAAATTATCAGACCAGTGATATCCGGTATACAGAACTACGCACCATAATTGCCTGTTAAATCCATTGATCAGTAAGGAATAGTCAGATGATTTTTAACTTAAGACGATTCCCACTATCGCAGCGCTCACTGCTTCGGGTGTTGGAAGAGGTAATTTATTCAGGGATACTACGAGAACGAACATGGATGTGGCCAAGAAGGGAGAAAAAGTCCGAAACACGAGATTAGGGATGTATGGAAGGGCATTGAGGGATTGAGAGGACAACGGCCAGGTCAGGAGAACATGTTGGGGATCACGTACTCATTATTCAGGGTCTCCAAGAGGTCATCCTTTCTTTCTAAACCAAAGCATTGAGAGGAGGGATCACCGAGTGTTCCTGCACCTTCCAAAATATTGGGCATGGGTCACTCGGGTCACTTCGACCCAACGATTCCTTCCCGCTTCCCTTAACTGAATCAACAGGTGGCTCAGCGAACCGATTTTCGGCGACGCTAAGAGCGGACGCTTTCACATTACTCCCGAAACAAGTTTTTGCGCCGCCCCCATAAGCACGAAACAGTACTTCCTTCTTCCACCTCAGCGAAGGGAGAAAAGTGAAATGCACGCATTTCTAACCGGCAAGAACAAATCAAGATTACTATCGAATGGAATAAAAACAAAGAACTAATCCTTAGGGCAAATTATTGAACATTTATCTCGTAATAAGATCTTCGCATTTTATTTCCCACAGAGAAAAAGATGATACCAGCATATACTAGTACAACATCACTACAGGAAACTGTCATTGCATTATATTTTTCCTACAGGAATCGAAATCTGGGAGGAAGACAAGCCTGATGTTAGATATCATCCTGGTCACCTTGTTCCCCGACACCGTGGTCGCCCCTACACCCAGACTGCCCATTAAGCAGACTCCTTGACACATATTTGGTCCACAGTGACGACGTGACACGGAAAGTTTCATTTCTTCAACACAAAAGCCCTTCTTATTACCTCCACGGACTTCCTGCTCTAGTTATACCTATCCCATAATAAATTACAGTAATTTAATCATTTTTTTTCGAACCGGATATTCCGGAGTTGCATCCTGGGGAGAATGCTAATACCTTAATAAACAAACCATCGAAAACAAACCTGGTTCGAAATGTTGAAACGTTCCATTTTTATTCGAGAGCCTTTTTCTCGAAACTGCGGAAATTCCGCTTTCCGATTACAAAATGATGGAAACCTTCCAGTACAATCAATCCATCAAATGCAATGCAAAAATAGGTTTAAATGTAACTTTGATAGACTGAATGAAGTATTAAGAGTCGAGAAGTATTGCTTAGCACAAAGGGACCTCGCAATCTTACTCGACGTTTTAGCTGTCTGCATATCGGTCTACGATTTGCGCCAAAACTAAAGTTGGATAACAATACAATTAAGCATGGACAATAACAGTTGTACTTAATGCAAGACTAGAATCATTTGAAAAATGGAATTTGAGAGGAATGATGAGGACAGTCGTCGAGAGAAAAATGAATGGGAAGACTAACATAGTAAGGTCTCGAATAAGATATGTGAAGCTAGCAGCGAAGGATATTAAAGAAAGGATCAACGTAGATATTAAGAGGTCAGTCTATAGAAGAATCGAGTGAAGATCCGGGTCAAATCAAAGGGAGTGCTGAATGGGAAGAATAACAAAGTAAGGTCTTGTATAACATACGTGGAGCAAGTAGCGAAGGATATTAACGGAAAGATTAATTAAATATTAAGCGGTCAGTCTATAGAAATATCGAGTAAAAATCCGGGTGAAATGAAATTTAGTACTGATGACTTATGATGATAATGAACTCCGGATTTGCAGTATGTGACCGCTTTGGGGTGAAATGTGACCAAGAAGTACATTGGAGATCGGTTAATGGAGAAAATGACAAAAAGAACCATCACCTAGAGACTACGAAGACGTCTTTTTGTGGTCTTCAGAGGAGAGAAAGTCTGAGGAGGAGAAGTGAGGGAAGAGGCTAGGGGAGTGACGGTGTTCGAAGGGGATGGCGACCCCACCGTCTCTGCATAGGGGAGGCATGGCATGACGAGGCATATGCTGCGCCACCGAGCGTAAATTAATGGCACTGCATTCGCAATCAATCAGTCTAGGCCGCACATAATAGCTTTTATGCGGTTCAATCCAATTTGTCTGTTAAAAATTAGACATATTTGAGAGAATCGGGGTGGTGTGCTGCTATAATACTGGCTTTCTGCAGGGATCGAATCGCGGCCGTGGCGTAGATTTCTCACTGGTTTTACGGTTCCCAAGAGAGCTCTGCATGGAGAGTACCTCCAGTGCAGCACTCTGTCCGTCGGATAGGACGTTATAATTAGTGAGATTAGATTGAATTAGTGTTCAATCCGTCGGGTGTGGATTCCAAGGATCATTTTAATCACTACTGCATCTTCTGACCCTTACTTTCCCTACTATGTTTTCATACTTGGTACAGCATATGTCCTATTTCTCCCTTCATGCTGTCCATGAAGCCGATTCTCTTTCTCACTTCTCCGCATTCTACCCTATATAACCATCGCCTTTAATTACCTGCTCATTCACCTACTTACCAATTCACCTACTCTGCCTCCCCTAATTTTCTCCAGAAACTTTCTCTCCTCTCCAACCATACCCAGAACTCTTCATTACCGCCATTTAAACTTCCCTATTCCTCTCTATACACACTTATCTAGAAATAATTGCCGACTGCCCCTCATTCCTCAATTAATCTTAAATCAGGCGATTTTATATTCAATGCAATAAATTGAGACTACAAGGAACTATTTCGGGACGTTGTTAAAATCACAAGGTGCACCATTTCCCTGTTCCTGCCTTAAGACTCTACCACAGGGGGTACGAAATGCCACCCCAAGGTTAAAAAGCGATATCATTTCGTAGTATTTGGCCTCCACGGATATTTTTCGACGCTTAAAATGTAGATATTGTGACTCCTCAACATCAACAGGAGCACAAAAATCAGTAAACAGAGAGGTCATGAGAGGAGAGAGAGGAATCGATTTGTTTTCAGACACGTACCCTCCAACCGAAGAGAGTCAATTTTTCAACTCGGACTTTCGCCCCGGTGTTTGTTTTGAATTCCGACAGTTCTTTGGCCGTAAACACGGTGAGATCCTCGCCCTTCGCGCTCGCATAAGGAGGCTTGACCTCCCCATCCCCCGCGGGGCCGAAGGGCGGAAATGATGTCCTGTTGTCATGCGCATCGTTTTCTATTCGCTCGCCCCTCCGCTCGAAGTATATTAAAGATGATTCACCTGGCCCAATGTCACCCGCCATTTGGAAATACCTATATATAATGACAATAGGAATCTGGATACGTAATATATGTCACCTGATCAGCAATTAAATGAATCCCAAATGCGACGGTATGCTCACAATCAACCAACCTATCCAATCGAGCTAAAGAGGTACGAAGATGCAACAAGTGCAACATTGAAACACGTTCGTTTATTCCACGCTGCACCTTTCGTTCCAGAATAGCGAAGAATAGGGATGATTGAGTAGATACGGTGACCAGAGTACTACACTGAGAGTCAGAGTTCAATTACGGCTTACCAGACTTTTTTATTGATATAAGGGTCTGCGGATAGCACTTAAAGTTCTGTTGCTACGCGTCGCATGGGACCCAAAACAACGGACCCCTTAACACCTCCCGGCAAGAATAGGCTAATTCCGACACCACGTTTCTCTACACCCTTCTTCCACTCCCATAATGTACATCTACTTTTAAATCCCCAATTATCCCGAACGATGATGAAAACGACCACTGCCCTAAGAACAATATCAACTCGATAGTCGTTCACAGGAGCAGTCAGAATCATTTATGATATTAAACTGGCTACTACGATACGTTGGGTATGTAGACATTTACAGGCTTCGATCAGGAATTATGATTCATATGATTCATAAACTTAAGTGAATAGTCATTTTTCCCATGTTCACTGGGCCATACCAACCACAGGCTCGAGGCATTTATGTTCGCCCTTGCAAAGGACGCAATTCAGCAATCAAAGCTGGCAACACGGCTCCCTTCCCCCAGACCTCCTCACCCTCCTTTGATACCCTCCCCCCCTCCCTCTCGAGCCCCCCTCGGTCCCTTTAACGTGCGTCCACTTTCGCTTATCCGAGCGCAGCGTGTGCGTGAAAGGGAGGCGAATGGAGAGTCCAAGGAGAAACGGAAGGGTTTCCCTCCATCACGTTCGGAGGACGAGGGGAGAGCTTGCATAAAAATTTCGACGCGTGCCCGCGAGCACGGAATTGAGAAAAATTAATTTCCCATTCTCACTCGTCAGTAAGTCTGTGAGACATTGCGATATGTCGGCAGCGATTATCGAGCGCGGTTTTAATTTTATCCAGGAGAACGTCAGACCGGAAGAGAGAGGTGAAGAATAGTTAAGGTTGGAATGAGGAAAGGCGAAACGTGAAGCTTTAAAGAGAGATTTAAGGCAGGAAATGTATATTGTTGGAATAATACAGGAGTTGAGAAGATCATTTTGGGACTATCTATAAAACAAACCTGCCAATATTGGTAGAATTCTTATAATATTGATCATGATATGGGCATTGCAGACAAGAGGAAATATCAATGCGTCACATGTAAAACTGTGAGTTATTACAATATAGAAATGCTGTGTGGAGAGCACATCCGATGTAATATCATGTAGTAGCTGAGATATGCGATTAAATGCAATATTTCTGGGTTCAGGCCTGCAGGTAGCAAAGAAACTGGCTTTCTATCCCGTGGATTCGGGTTCAAATATTGCAGTGGCAGAGAATTTGCGACCGGTATACCGGTTCCCAATCGAGGGCCGTATGGAGAGCACATCAAGTTCAGTACTCAATCCGTCAGAATCGTCGATAAAATATGAAACCCTTGGTGGCTTTCGCCGAGAAATAAATAGGCTACTGCCGAAGCGGATGTCTCACCTCCCTCCTTTCACTATATTCCTCGCCTAAATACCACCAACCCTAGTGGAACAAACGACCTTAGCTCTCCTTCCCCCTCACCTAACAGCTACAAGCAGTAATATTTAGGTATTAAATGAGATTTTTCACCAACGACTATAGTTTGATTTATCGCGCCGGCCGCGGTAGCCTGGTCGGTAACATACTCCCGGCCTAGTAACGCAAGGTTGCGGGTGCAAATCTCGCTTCGGGAATGGATATGTGTCGGTTTTCTAAAGACTACTAGCAGGGAGTGTAGGTATGAGGTGTCTTCAGTGTTCTAACGATAATGTTCAACGGAGGAGACTTTGCGAGCCTCGAGAATATTCATAGGAGATTATTCATACTTGCTTGTAATAGCTTAGGGACTCGGAAATATAATTCTCAGGCGATGAAAGTCCCCTACTACGCGCCAGCGGCGTAATCTGCATGGTTGCCGCCGTCCTGTCATTTCTGGGCCTTTTCAAATGAACTTAAAATTAACATTTAACATCCTTGTAAACTGTGATTTCCTGACAGAAAAACTTGGACGATGTATTTTTCACCCACTTTGTTGAATTATTAAACCCTACCGGTCTTGACCCTCTCGAGTCCTAATCAAGGGTACTCTGACATTTTCACAGAGGCGAGCCCTTATATATACTCACAATGAGAGAGGGAGAAACTGCAGGAGTGGTTGAGGTAGCTTATCCCACTTAATCATACCTTTTAAGCTACCCCAACCACTCCTGAGGTTTCTCCCTCTCTCATTGTGAGTATATATAAGGGCTCGCCTCTGTGAAAATGTCAGAGTACCCTTGACAATGACTCGAGAGGGTCGAAACCGGTAGAGTTTAATAATTCAATACGGTGGGTGAAAAATACATCGTTCAAGTTTTTCTGTCAGTATTTCACTTTTTTACAAAGTATCGCCTGAATCGATTCAAATCAAACTGGGATTTCACTATCCAAATTATATACGTATAATGAGCATATTTGTGGTGGCCCACGAATCGCAATTAATGAATTCTTTTGAAAAGTTTTCTTTGACAAAGGAAACTACGTTATTCTACCGTGAATAATTGAAACATCTCGGGGAATGGTCAGTGAGCATCGCGATAACGATGCATCTACGCTGTCGAGATTTGAAATGCACGCACATGTTCCATGCAAGGAGTCTGGAGAACAAAGAGTGAGATAGTGTTCTCTACACTTCTTGGTTCTATGTACGGACTCGAATATCGCACGCTCCCGCTCGGGATAGAATCCATTCCGTCCGCCGCATTCCTCGCGCCCCCTTCCAGCGGATGACCCAACTAATCCCCTCCCCAGCTCCTTTCCAACAACCCTCCCCCCTCCCACTAGGCCCGCGCTTACCCATCCCACCGGACAACGCCTCGCGCACCTCATTTCTTCTGCGCGACCGGTCAGTTTCTCCGCTTTCGAAGCGCCGCGGCGTCCGCGGCCTTCTTTGCGGCCGCGACTGCGCGTCTACCTGCCTCCCGACTTAAATGTCGCTCGCGTACGAGCGCCGCCCGAGAGCCAATGAGGTTTCCCCTCGAGGCGATCGAAGGGACTCCCGTGAATAAGGAATGCCACGGAATCGAGGCCCCGAGCGCGCACTATGCGTGCATTTTTAGTGCTCGCTCACGTCGCACGGTGACCGGACAGAGGGGCGACGGGATTGTTGATCCTTCTCGCGCGTCGTTACTATCGTTATCTACAACGCCGACTCCTTCGCAAGTCAACTACTCGAAAAACCATTACGACTCTCTGTAGGAGAGTACAGTAGTGATCGGAAAAAGAGAAAAAAATGAAATTACAGAATAACGAGAACGCGAGGGGGCATTATGAAGATCCAAGATCGAGACCAAGGAGTGATATCTAAGATCCTTCTCTTATATTGTCGCCATAGTTATTGACAACTCTGACCACTCTAAACGACAACTATATATAGTACCTATCGTTACGAATCGCTTTAACAATTGAGATTGAGTGATAGTTTACTACCCGGTAGGGCCAGTTTTGACGGAGCATTACTACTCTTTCTAGAACTGTATTCACCTTACGGTTTCTTCCCCACGTATTTTCATTCTCCAGATAGTATCCTTACTACGCTCCTTCGACCACTCAAAATGCCAATATTCCTTTAATTCAAATCAATTACTCAGCATTGTACATTTGATAACGGCCTTCTGTAGTACATTGCTTCCAATTACCTGTTCCATTCGCCTACTTGCGTATTCATACTTTCCTTTCCAACCTTTTCGGTTTCCTCATCATACTCAACACTTTTTTATTCGCCCGCCTCTCCATTCATTGGATTTTTTAACATTCTACTCCACATGGATATTTCTAAAGCTTCCAATATTTTCTCATCTCACCCTTACGAACTGTGATAGTTGAAATGAACCACCAAAAAGTTTTGAAGAATTTCGATTGGAATTCTTCGAAATAATTGCGAAGAATTATGTTTTGCTCTACTACAGTGAAGATCTGAGACGTAGCTCATGATCATTTCAGCGCAGAGACCAAAACCGAATGACGCGTAAGAATGTGATGCCATGAAATAAACATATAAATAACCTGCGAGAGAAATGACTGTAGGTCAATCAGTTTCTTTTTCAAGTATCGCCTCTTTTATGAAAATTAGTTATATTCAGTACATGCGATGGCCTGATGAAGACAATCGTTGAGGGAAAAGTTAACGGGAATAATGGAAAAGGTAGACCTCGTATGAGATATATTGAATAGGTTGTAATGGATGTAAAAGAGAGGAGTTACGTCAATATGAAGAGGTTGGCCGAGAGAAGAATCGGGTGGAGGGTTGTGTCAAACCAATCCTAGGATTGTTGACCAACTATGACTGATTTATTTTAATATAATTCTCTATTTCAATTTACCGGGTCCCCAATAGCTCCTCACACCTTTCGTTAGAGTATTTTTGAAGATGAACGACGGCAAACGTGTACTCTAAAGATTTCTCGGGCAGAATTTCACAATGCTTATCTAGATTATATAATAAAATAAAGAGTAATTGGAGAGAACGTGTGAATTGAATTGACAAAGAGACATTGTCATCATAGGTCCTAAAGTGAAAATTCATGAGGAAAGGTAAGAATAGCAACTCCTCGGATGAGTTGGGTACCGTACTGGCAAATATTGGCTAATACATGGAACGAAAAAAAGAGGACTGGAAAATGGGAGTTTTCAATTAATATCATCATTGACTTTTAATTTCTGCTCATTTATTTTTGTTTCAATCATTTTTCTTCTATTAATAGCGCTTGCTCCATTTTTCCCATGCCTGTGAAATGTATACAATGAGAACGGATTACCACGCTGAGTTTCCAAATATTGTCTGGATTTAAAATAAAAACCACGGCCAATATTGCAGTTCTCACCGGGCTGGGGAAAAGGAATTCTAAAATTCCTTCCAGTATTAATAGTTTTAAGTACTTTCTTTCCAGTATTAATTGATCGAGATCAATGAAACTTTGACAGGCTTACAAAGTCTTGGTGCTCATTTTGGGAGATCATCGTTTGCCCATGGAAGTGATTCGAAAGCATTGGATTTGAAAGCACTGAAACTTTGCCGAAGGGAGTGACGCAAAATCGGCTCTCATTGACAGCCGTCTCAAGGAGAACAAGCTCCTTAAAAAGCCCGGGGGGCCTGAGTGGTGAAAAAATTCTTTGCAGAAGAAATTCGCCTTACGCTTCAGTCACGTAAGGACACATTCGAAACCGTGAATCGGCTCTTAAAGTCGCGACGAAGCACGAATGCTCTCGAATGGCGACGTTATGGAACGAATTCATGTCGAAATGTACCGAGCTGCCCGGCATTGAGCCATAAAGTGGAAGTTGGAAGTGAAAGTGCAAAAAATGGACAGCTCCGAAATGGAATGTGCTCATTATTCTGTGCTGTTTTACACATATTAGCCAGCATGTTGTACAGACTGAGGAAATGATGAGCGTACCATGTCCAACTCTCACTTGGGCACAATATACAACGATATTCAGTAAGTGAGGGTAGAACATACATATAAGTTTCGTGTGCCAAAAGATCTGAAATTGAAATAAAAGAAAGTCGCCGCTCACAGCTCACTGCTGCGATCTGATTGAATCCACGCTGCGATATCCGGAATCAATCGTGAGAAGATAATTCTACCGTGAATTCGATCTACTATTAGAATTTTTGACTAACAGAAGAACCGTGGTGATGTGACCAACGTCAGTTTTGAATTCTTCATTTTAATGAATATCTGGTGTAAATTCAACCCCTGTCATACACCCTTACGGTGCCCTGCAGGGTATTTTATGGATGTAGATGAATCATCAGATATCTGAGAGTCTATATTCTATGTTTCAATGCGGCCGAGTCATGAATAAATACTAGCGAATTCAGGTTTTACTGTTTGCAAAACTGCTGTTAGATTTCATCTAGGAGGAAAATGAGAAATTTGTCGAGACAGGCTTAGTGGAACGTAATGCCCTTATATCTCGTCCATCCATCTAGACCGGATTGACGAGAGATGCGCTCTGTCTCCCGAGGGAGACAGATGACCGCCACCCTCTCGGTGGAGGGTTATGGTGCCCACTCTCCACGCACGCTCTGATTCGCCAATGGCCGCAGGGCTGGCCGGAGAAAACTGAGATACCGATCGCCTTCCCTGGCGGGCACCGAGGGAACGCGAGCTGCTCGGGCCAGCCTAGCGGCGAGCGAGCGTTCAGAGAACAAAAGTTACACCCTCCCCGCTTCAAAGCAACCTCAAGCGTCAAAATCCACATCCATTTCGCTGGTCATAATTAGGACGCGAGATAACATATACGTGGACAGGCGACTTCTATCACAGGATTATACGATCACGGATTAAGAGCACGATTACCTAATTTACAACGTGATAGGCAACGGCGTAGATGCCAAGTTGGTAGAGCGTTGGGCTGCTAAACGGAGGTCCCAGATTCGATTCTTGAAGAACCCTTTGGACATCAGTCAACCCTATTGGTACTGTTTTCTGGGTAACCAGATCTTCCTGTGCATACAGATCTCTCTGGGTAGCCATATATTTCTGGGAATGAAACTACCCCCATAAAATTAAGCACAAACTTCGCACATCATTGTACTAAGGTAGTACTCGATGAGCTCTACCAATCATATCAGACCGAGATTTAGATTGAACATAGTAAATATCGTGTATGGTCTTCAACAAAGTACCCAAAAAATGAAGTCATTCTATTTGCAAATAGCAGATGAAATACGGTCAAAGGTCCTAAGGATATATTAATAACTGATAATAGTATGTGCAAAAAGTGTTTCGAAACAGTAACGCAGTTCAGAGGGAGACAGAAGACTCGATGAAAGTGGAGGCAGAGGGATGAAAGGGAACTACTCCATCAAAGGGCCTTGATTACCAGCCTTCAGTTTGGCAATAAATATTGATGTGGTGATTATTACCAACGCAAAATTGCAACACCATTACCAAGAAGTGGAAATGGTCTGTCTGACTGCACTGTACCCAAAAATAAGTCAACGATTTCAATTAAGTTCCGTGAACTCCGTTGACTTGAGAAAATTGTTTTTGAACTTTTTTTTAGGTACTTACCCACTTTTCCGTAAGCGCTCATTAAATTGGTCGAAGATTAGGAGTTCCCTGCTTATTTTCTGTTTCTTAATCTAGTAAGGGAATAGTCAATGGAAAGTTAATGAAAGGCAGCGGGCATAGAATGGAGACAAGAGACCACGAAAAACCTCAGAATGTTGGGAATTCTTACACAAAATTCAGTATGAATTTTTCTTGTGCAATGTGTTATCTAGGATTGACCTCTATTGGTAAGATTCTCCGTACTACTAAATAGTGGCAGCCAGCTCATAAAATATGTACCTGCTCTATTCAATGATGATGTGTTAAGTTCAACGATGACGAAGCGTAAATGAGTGTGTCAAAGAATGCACAAAAGAGATGCCAGAAAGTAACAGGAAGTGGAAATCGGTGAACGAGCTCACAAACCCAACTTAACACGAAGTTTTCATCCAAACATTTTATCGGCTTCCTTAAGTCTAAGCCATTCATAGCGACTGCTGGGGGCAAGAAAGTGGTGTATATGGGCGACGAAAGTCGAAAGGGCGCTAACCCTGACGGGAGATCGGCCTGCGGACGCATATCAGCGAAGTTTTTCTTCGCGAAATCGAGTCTCCAAACGGAACGAGTACTTCCCGTGCGAGAGCTATTTTCTCGCCTCTCTCAAATCTGAACTTATAATTACAGCACAAATCGACTGATCGCTCGGCAAGATTTAGAGCTCTTTCCGAACAATTGAGGTCATATATTAGCCATCGCGGCCTTGCTCGTAATTAGTAGGTGGCGACGACCAAAACCTAATTAGTCCGACTCCCGAAGATGATTAGTAAGCGAATGTTCCGCCCTTCCAGGTTGCGGCGCTCGACGGAGGATCTCCGCCCCGCGGGCTGTTGGGCGCGTCTTCGAACCGAAAGGGCCAAACGCACAATATACAACTGCCCCTTCAATTAAAGCACATCGCTAATCGCAACCACATTAAAGGATACCCCTGGATCAGAGATATCCCGCAAGTTCAAATGTGCGCAGTCATTCGGAGAGATGTCCGAAAGCTAGGTCACTTGTGGCATTAACCCATTGGCTTAAGAAGACGGCGATTCGCCGGTCTCGTTATTTAATTTTTTTCAAGCGATGTTATAATTTTGATATGAAAACATTGCTTAATAAATATCGATAATAATTGTAAAATATACATCAATACTTTGTAAAAAAAAATAAAAAGACTAAAAAATATATTTTCGAGGTTGAGCATTGAGAAAAAATTGTAAACAAACGGGTTAAATAAGGTCTTAACATAAGGGAAAGTCCTGTGTAGGAAACAATTTTCATTCAAATATGGGAGCAATCCCCAAGCTTGCTATATTTTCAAGGAGTTGGTCCATGAAGTGAAGTAAATATGAAGGAAGCAGGAAAGACTCAGGAAAGGGGAGCGTCATTACGATCACCTGATCACATTTTCGATGCCAGAATTTGAAAATTAAGTTTCTTTCTTTCGCAAAGTAAAATTTTTTTTAAATCCCTAAGTTTAATGAACTAATTGCAGTAGTAGACTAATATTCAAAGCTAAAAGAAAGAATGACGGATTGATTGACAAAATAGGTGAATGAATATTTGTATATGAGTGATGTCCGACTCAAACAGTAGGTAATTGTTTCCACCAAGTATTGCATATGAAAATACCTACTTTATAACCTACCTCAGGAGATGTTTATTTAATTTTAGATATTTAGACTAATAAAAGAACCCATATTGTAATTGAAGTATGACTTAAAAATATAAATGTGACGGTTCACCCTCTGCCACACATTATTTAGGTGTTGAGGTGGTTATCATGGTGTTATACAGCTGAATTGAGTAGTTTAAATATGGTAATAAGGTGAAAAAATCCTTAATGCATTTTCACCGGCAACAGGAAGCGGAACATTTTCGGTGATCAGGTAGCATTTTAGACGAAAGTCGGCATAGTAGTAATTGCGTTAGGAAAATTATTGATTTGGCTGAGTGAGAATCTACCAACAGAAGTGAACTCCTAAAGAGAAACTTAGAAACTTAGCAAAGATGTTTATAAAAGGTTACTAAAGGAGTAGTCATGGAGCATGTACTTGTATGACTCCGAGACCTGTAATCCGAGGAGAAATAACGAGATTAATTAGAGGTTTTTGACATGTGCGTATGAAAGAGAATATGAAAAGTGCGTTATACGGCAAATACGATAAATGATGCGGTGTTGCGAATTGTGATAGAGGAAAGAAAGGTATTGTTAGATATTAGGAGGTAGGGTCGGTGGATGGAACGATGTTAGGAACAAAGTGACCAAATGCCGTTTTAAAAATGTACGAAGGCTGGGTTGAAAAGGATTGGTGAAGGAAAAGAAAAGGAATTTTGGATAGAAGGATGATAGGTGGGGAGTACGTTGATCTGAAGAGAGGAATCAGCATGAGGAAGAAGCCGTTCGGGAGGATGTAATGCAAAGAAGGTGCCTGTATCTAAGTTGCCTTCTCCATTGCAGCCTACCCTAACCGGTAAAAAAAACTCAAAGTATTTCAAAGTTAAAACGCATTTCTAATAAAATATTCTTTAATCTTCAGGTGAAATGACAGTCAGTTATATAGTCGTAGACAGCGTTGAAACATCTTTAAAATTCCGTGAGTAGAAAGCAATGAGGTGTATAATCATATGACTCAAGATGCTTATCTAGCCGGTAGGTTGCGTGCAAATGGCCATAATAGTCCTACGCGTTTCGCACGCCCGGAGGCTACAAGAAGCAACCATTTCTTTTTCGACGCAGGCAACTTAATGCGATCTGCGCGAAAACTATTATCAGGTTTATCAAATTCGCCTATCAGCACTTGGAATATCGTTCAAAAGGGACGTGTTTGCTGGAGGGAATGAAATCAATACGGGCTGGACGTCCTTTTCCCGTTGAAAGTAGAGTTTCTCCGTCACACTGACGGTCGAAAGAGTCGCCGGAGGGAATGAAGCACCTCCCTCTCAATCGACGACCCTCACTCAGGAGATCTCACGCATATCTGAGCCGATTCTAATCTTAATGAGCTTAATGGATAAAGGGACATTTTAATGGACGCATTATGGCGAATACGACTTTGAAATGCTGCGCTGAGATGGTCATTGAGCAATGGAGATCATTAAGGGACTTACGATTACTATAACTTCATACTTGTCTTGTTAGGTTTAGTTGACTGGAGAAGTGGCCAACATTTGATGTTAAATACGCCAAGGAGGATAGGTATGTATTTGGGGTGGATAGAGAGAAACCCGGAGTCTACATTAGCCCGCTTTCAGCGAAAGGCGCCAAAGGGTCCACGGTGTAACGTCCCATCCGCAAACGAAGTGCTGAACTTGAAATGATTTCCCGGGGACCGGTGAATCAATGAAAAAATATCTGCCACTACCGAAACTCGAACCCGAACCGCCCACATAGGAGACCCATACTCAAGTAACAACACCAACCACATGCGTATTTTGACGTTTAATCTTTTGAGATTTAATCTCAACCTCATTAGCAAGGAAAACGTTCATCTCGGTCATTGCTCATAATGGTATCCATATAAGACATGCGCGGTCCACGGTTTAAAATCCCATCATACTGACGGAATACAGAACCTTAAGTGCTCTCCACGTATCATTCAGGGACTCAGTATGCATGGATTGGCATTCCAATGAAAGAAACCCTGCCCCTACCGGAGCACGAATCCAAGTCCTTGGGATGGGAATTCAACACTCCATACCTCCATACCAACTCGATCCATTTGCTTGTCCTGTTGTGTGGAGAATAATTGCCCTGCGTGACACTGAGTGATACATCACGGCGCAGCGACACTTATTCTCCGCATAATTTCCCCTTCCGTGATAAAGCAGTGTCCGACCGCGTCCGCCTGTAATGAGCGGAAAGTTAAATATCCACAATTTCACCCCGCGCCGTACCCACAACCCTCCTCTTCCCCCCAACTCCCTCACCCACGCGATGCATTTGCGACACCCTCCCGCGCGTTGCGATATCACAATCGTCCCTCTCGATCTTACGAAACGTCGGCCATATCACGTCCAGAATTTTCTTCGCGAGGCGACGTGCGGTGGTTGCATCCCAAATGGAAGAGTTCGCAGCGGGGCCGGGTAAGACGGCCGCGCGCGATTTCCAAAACGGTTTGGAAATCGGAAATTCCACTCGAGTCCGATCAAATAATTGTGTCAATTGAATTAAATGGAAAGGCACATAATTTTCCTGCGCTTCATCCCTATTTGGCTAACGTAACGTATGATTCAAATAGGGTAATACGTACAAAACTAGCCAATATTTTAAAACAAGAATACAGTATAGCTCCGCGTGCTACGTAGAAATATTATTAAAGAGAAGAGAGTGATGAATGAGGCCATTTGATACTTTTAGGATACGCGATAATAGGATAGAGGTAGGATTGTTCAGCGTGCGGAGGAAGGGTGGAGGGAAACCCGGCGTTGGTGTAAGCCTACTCCTAACGCAAGACGCAAAGGGTTACACGGTAAAACGCACCATACGAAGGACAAATTACTGATCTTGAAGTGCCCTCCACCAAGAACTCGAATATGCACCGGTATACCAGAGAAAAACTGTACCATTCGGAAAACCGAAAACGGGACCTTAGGCAGATAAAATGGTACCTAAACTATAACACCAACCCTATCCACTCCAAGTATAAAGGCTTTGTACACCAAATTCTCAACGAGATCATAAATACGAAGTACACCCAGAGTCAGGTCACATAAATGATGCAGTGACATTACGCAGATAACGTGCAGGAAATTATATTCATCCTCCATGACTATGAAAGCGGCTAGTTAAAGCAAAGGGCAAAGTGTAAATATTAATCTCTATCATATATATCCTTCGCTCTTCCCATGGCATTACATCATTCGATACTCCCACCGCTCGTCTGACGTTAGTCAGTGACTTGTTGTGGTGTGGAATACGTCACTATCAACATGCAAATCTATACTTCTATTTCGCAATCCTTGACGGGAAAGTGATAATTAGTTTGGCTTTTCATGCCTTTTGTGCGTCAAATCGTTTGTAATTGCGAAAAATATTATTTCCATTGGATCGGCCTTGTCTCCAACGGTAGATATCATAGGAGCAAGGTAATTATCATTAGGTTACTCAATGGTAACCAATCCGATCATTTTTCGAACTCCACTTATCACTTTGACTGTAATGCGAAAGAAATTGCCTGAGAAATGAAAGGCGAAATGCAACATGTTGAACACTTTGGTTATATCGGCCAAGGTTTCATATTCGAAGTAATGCTTATGTAATAAGGGTTTCAATTAGTTATACCAGAATATTATACGTTAATGTTGCACCTAGCGATATTTATAGTGATTTCTGCTCAGCCACTGAACTGAGTTCCGATATGGTCATCTGAAAAGAAAGTTTTCACGGAATTTCAAGTACCTGCTTTCATAGGATTTATGGCATTCGTCCTTCTTGAGTTAATATATTTATTCTGCATACGACTGTGTGATACGATACTGAGAATTAAGGTAAAAGTCTTAATATCCATGCACCTTCTAGATGACAACTTCTGGAATGAATTGAAGCATTCGTAAGCACCTGAGGCGGTTGGTCTGCATGCGGGAGCCCATCTCTAGCTAGCGACGCCAACGCTCCATAACCACTTCCAGGACACCGAAGACAGGAAGTACGAACCAGAAAAATTTCTTTCACGTTCGTATCCCTCCCAATATGTACAAATCCTGTTTCAATGCTAGCAGAATCATCACGCGAGGCTGGGTTTAATTTGGACACGGTCGCTGCGATTCCGTGCTTTCGTTGTCCTCTGTCCAGTTGGACATCAGTACCATGCAAATACATCTACAGACGTCTTACTACGACTCACATATGAGCGTCGAAGAAATATGTGTTCTTTGCGTCCGTCATTTGTCGAAAATGAAAAGGGTGAAAATGCAGAGAAATATCAGCATTACAGAGACCTCCACCCCCTTAATCCTGAAGTGATCACGTGCTGTATTTACGTCATCACATACCCTATTTTATTAGGAACTGATAAAGAACTTTAACGCAGACAATACGCATTTGCAACGGCATACTAGGGTCATTAGCTCTCTCCAGATTACTCAATTCTATTCAGGAATGCAGTTCATGGTATGATACACTTTTCTACTTCGATCATTTGCATGTTAGTCGACAGGTAATGAAAATATGAATAAGTTACAGTCGTCTCGTTAATAACAATCACGTCATCACGCAAGGCTTGGGTTACCACCTTTTGAGAATGCACGTCTAAAACTCACAAGTGAGATGATTGGATTGGCGACTGGAGTCGCAGTGACTAGGTAACAGACGAGTGAAAATTTAAAATCGAATATTCCACCTAACTCTTTACGTTTGTAAAGGTTTCTGGATAGTCACTCCCTGATACTTCAAAACCATCTAGCTCACTTCCTAACTTCCTTCCTACTTATTCTACCCTACTCACGTAAAATCTTTCTTTCAGCCTTTGTCTTCTATCCGCCTTTATACCACGCATAACAATTATTCTCCACCTCCCTCTTCCGCGACTACCAAAAATCACCGTCTCAAACTATCCGTTCTGTCAAGACGTCCTCTATCCACTTTCGTTGCCTCCACTCATTTCCACCATGTTTAACAATTCGAGCAGAAAAGGGGATCTCTTCTTTTCAGGAGGACGATAAGAATTGGTGAGAAAAAAGGATGGATAAACCGAACGGATTTGATGAATCGTGACTCCGCTGATTACCACGGTGGCTGGCAAAGGTTTTGGTGTGGTGGATGACTAGCAAATGGATACAAACACTCCGCATTTGCCCGAAATCGCCTCCGGAGGCGGAAGAGGAGGAAGGGCATCGAGAGATCCTCCGAAGGAATGCCCCTCGAAAGCTTCCCCACAGCTGGGTAACCGAGTCACGGAGATCACGCTCTGTCGAGCAGTAGGCCATCAACCTCACGAGAGCACCCCTCCCCCCTCCCTCCCTGTGGCACATCACCGAGACTCCCCCTACCGACGAGGCTCCGCAGAGGGAGAGCCTCGTCCGAAGCCCCTCTTCCTCCCCCTCCCAACCAAAGGGCCCATGAGATCAGCTGGGGCCACCAAAGCAGAGCCAAGGGCGGCGTGCCGGGTCGTTGCGACCAAATCGAACTGGATCATGATCGACCCATTTCACGCCGCTTCTCGGAGATGTGCGCACGGCCGGCGGCGGCTACCATTCGTCTCCCGGAGCGGTCGTTGCTCGCTTCGCCAATTGCATTGTCTGGTCCGCTTATTCGAGACCCTTCCGATTCGCGGCTTCTTATGAGGCGTGTTTCTAATTCATAGTTCATTGAATAATCCAATGAACTATGATTGATTTTTGATGATGCTTGATTTGCATACCCTCTTTCTTCTCTCTCTCCACACCCTCCCTACGGCTCTAGTTCCCCCAAAACTCATAACCTAATACCACCTTTTCCTGATTAATTCCCACACCGACAAATATTCCTACCGCATTGTAATCTTTACGGCCGTTCATTGCCCTTACTATATTGGCTACGAAGTCCACTGTTTCAGTTCTGTTAACAACATAACCCTTCTACGATAATGTAAAAAACTTTCTTCCGAAAGAAATGAACACAATTTCCTATGATAAGATAACCCTTCGTCGCCAAATCAAGTTTCCTACCTTAATAAAATAAGCTTCCTGAAGTCCACGTCAATCCAACTTATTTACAATCCTGCTATGATTATAGAGGGCAATAAGATCGGAGTGGCATCGGAGGTCCACTGAAATTTCGCCTCACCTAAAACTATAATCCATACCAGATTCAATAAAGTATGTACGTATTCACATTTATGAGTTTTCATACTTCGCCGGGAGTTTATTCGAATTCCAGCGCCACAAACTTTAAGATCCGGTAACTGGGTTATCCATTCTTGAATTTGGGTCCATCGCCATTCTTGAATTTGGTGACGGAAGGGAAGGGGAGAGGGAAGTATTTTTCCGCACAGCAAGAAAAACAAGGGAATTATGCGGGTGTGGTTGTCACGATTTTCACTAACAGGGTGGGCAGCTACGTTTCCTGTGTCTCTTGAACGTCTTCGAGAGCATTTATTGCCCTGAAAATTTCATTTGCGAGTTTCAACATATAGTCACTTAGCCACCAGAGGAATATTACTCTAAGTCGCAAATTCTTAAAAATCCATCTGAGGCGATTTCTACAATTCACCAAATTGGTTTCCCACTTTTATTTGGTACAGCACACTATGAAATGAAATCCCCTGCACTGCAACGATCTGCGACCATTTTAGCAAGATCAAAAATATCACTGCTTTATGTAATGTTACATTTCTGCACGGCATTTAATCTCAAGTAATGTAATTAGCGCAAGATACTACACCGCCTGATTAGAAGGGGCCTTGAAACTGGTTTCGTCACTCTAAGCAATGGATGAGGTATCTCATCGAGGAGAGAGGCGATAAAGTGTCATTAACACTAAAACTTTCCTTTTCCCCAAATTAAACTAAACAAACAGTGGGGCGTGGAAGAGATAACGGATGGAAAGCGAAGAGGTTTTAGCGGAGCGAGTGTCTTTTCCTTCACTGCAAGGAGGAGAGGAGCAGAGAGAGAGGCATGAGTCTTTCTTTTCTTCACCCAAGTGCCGTACTTTTCCCACAACCCCTCCGTGGATTGGTCTCAAATGCGATGAAATCGACCGCGAGGGAGGTTGCCTTCCACACTGAGAGATAACCGTCCATGAAATATGATTATTTTCCTTATTCCACATTCCTACTATGCATCCCGATTCCTTATTCTAATACTTTCCTTCCTTAAAACAATAACAAGTACATTATACCTATATTTCCAGTACAAAACTTTAAATACATAATTAAAAAATGTGAAAAATAACAAATCGAAATTTTAAAAAATTGTAACGATATATAATCCATCATTCGTCATTTTACAGCTTCTCGCATATTTCGATCTGTATTTTACCTAATGAGAGGCCATAAGCCCGGGCGTATGCAATGCCATACCACCACTTAAAAAATTATAACATTAAACATTTCGGGAGTTTCAGCTTTCATCAGTACCGTAAAGAATGCAGCAATGGCCTGAATTTTTCTTCGCAAAATTCCTTGTCCCCGGATTTAATTGACATTGGACTCATTTCCCCGCTATGTCATTGTGGTTTGGTTTTTATAATTACGGCTCGGTTCCATTGAAAAGCAACTACTCTCGCCGAATGTGAGGGAGATATTATTTCAGCTACACCCGGTTCGAGGAAAGCGAGAAGCTACGCTCCTGGTCGCGAGCACGTAATAATTTCCACCGGACCGAAAAATAAATTCTCATCGATGTGATTTCTCTTTTTCCACGGACAGTATCGCGCAGCGCGAAATTTAAGCGACCGCATAGTCTCATTCTCTCCGGTTTATAATTGGTGGTCGAATTAGAGAGACGGAGGAGAAATGATAACCCCGATTCTTAACAATTTTCTCTTAGGAATCAAGGCCAGTGGAATGAATTGACCACAGCCAGTGGATACCGTGGACAGAGTGTCACAGTTCCAATTTCAAGTGGATACCGTGGTCCACAGCCAGTGGATATAGCGACCACAGCCAGTGTGGAATCAAAATCCAGAAAAAAATTCCAAAATCCGAGGAACTTTTGATGATAACGGGGACATGAAGGGAAATAGATAGGGAGAGGAATCTGAGGGAGGGGCTCTGGTGGAAGTGGCGGACGGATAAGCCTAGGCCCTAGGGCCCTAATAAAATGCCATTCCTCACGGATCAGACCCTTCTTCTGAGGGCCGGGTTGGTGTAGTCGTTAGAGTACTGGCCTCTCACTCAGTTCCATTACCACTGCCACGGTTCGAATCCTTGCATGGTAAGATATTTTCAAATGGTCTTCCGGCCCCTAATTGAGTGTTTTGTGGAGAATATTAAAGTACAGTACTCCGTCCGTCGGATGGGACGTTAAGCCATGGTCCCTTTGGCGCCTTTTCGTTAAGAGCATCACCCTTTCTCACCACCCTTCCTCCTTTCCCTTTCTTTCCCATCCTTGTACATACCTTTCCTCCCAGGCTGAAGCGCCTATAAGTGCAGATAATACAGACTTGAAAACGCAGATGATGGCCCTTCTCCGCCATCCTTCGTCCTCGCCGCATGTCACCCTTCGCGTTACCACTCAGGCGCTCGCGCCAGGATAGGCATCAAGGCCCACCGCACCCGCTGGACGAGGAAGGACGGATGTTGAATTGTTATAACGGTTGACGGCAATTACAAATAGTCACCAACTTTTCGGCTATCTCAGCCAATACTGTAAAGCATTGTCTTTGGAGGAAGAAACTCGGCTTAGGCGAGGAGTGCGTCCAAGAGTAATCCTTGCCAAAACGATGAGGTGGTAAGGGATAGTATCTAGGATGCCATACGATTGCCCGAATCCAAATGAAACCAACATTATGTCAAACTTCTACTGCGTTTGAATGCAAATGCTTACAAGTCACCAGTATCTACAATTACCACTGTGTATAATTAATCATCAACCACAAGATTTGTTTGACGCATCACTCCACTGTATTCTTCTATCTTCTAACCTGCTCATGTTTGCGTGATTCTCCTCTTTTAGATCTGCTAGAACTTCCTCCATGTACCTATTACACACGACGCCTTCCTTTACCATTCTCATTAGTTACTTTCGCCTAACAACTGCGTTCATCAGATTACCACGATGTGCTCGATAAGGTTGTCTCTTTATGGGGTTAAAGTCAGACTTATCTTTTCACTAGCTCTTAGAACTTCTATTTCTAGCATTTTTATTCAGGAAATGGAAGTTTAGGCTAAGAAGTTCGGGATTACGTAAATAAAGATAAAATGAAGGGTTGAAGAAAGGGAGGGTAAACCATCACCATAGTCAACCATGAACCATATGCCCGATACTTCGAATGAGGGATGGTTTTCGGTGGACACGTGAGTCCCATCCACTTGAAACGTGCACACGAGTTCAATGCTCCGACGCTGGCACGGACCTCGAGTTACTCCGAAGGAAGTGTCGGGACATGATTGCGCGGATGACTTATGAGACCCCTAGATTTATCTGAATCCACGTGGCGAATTCACAGCCGCGTCCGTCGGCGGAACGAATTTCATTCAATTCCGAGTAATAGTAGATATGATTATTTCTATTCATTTGCTCGACATCAGGATGAATGGATCTAAAGGGCCGGCATTTGAACGCATATGTACCGAGCTGGAAAAAACCACACGGAGATTCATGAAGTGATACAAGATCAGGAGCCTACTACGTTAGCTAGGTCGGTAATGCACCGGCCAGACAACCAAAATTTCGCAAGCTCGAATCCCACGTCATGCATGGTTGTTGAATTTGGCTTAGAATTACGATGACTACGATGGAGTAATCTTGAGGAAATAAGATTCCCCGGCAACAGTCTGCATCAGAACTAATCGTGTTTGTAACATGAAAAAGGAACAACAGAGACAAATCGAGCATTAGGCAGTAATAGACACTAAAGCACTACGACTATTAAGGTTACATCGCTCCTTCTAACCTACCTTAATACTTAACTTATGGCTAAGAAAAACAATACATTCAAGCCCAAGGTAAATCCAGTACTACTTTTGAAATCATGCCACAATGCAAAGAACGCTGGTTCTGATATTTCTTCACGATATTGCCCGAAACATACAATTTCAATGGGATTCCACGACAATAGAGATGCCGACTGCTTTTAAGAGCACGGGCAACCACAAAGAGAATCAGAAAACAGACGCAAGACGTTTTCACCAGCGGAATGAACGGAGGCAGACCAAGGCGGCGGCGTTGAAAATCAAACTGGAACATCGTCACTTTTTCCCATCAAAAGGAATCTAGATTTTTCGCCGTTCCCAGCGGAGGGTGGCCACGGGTAATCGGAGCGTATCGGGTTGAGGAACACGTACTATGGCCACCGAAACGAAGGACCTGAAGACTTGTTTTTATATCGCCCTCCATCCCTCGCCACCAGCTCTCCCAATTGGGAGAGAGACGGACGGACACTATGAGACGAAGGAGAGCTCGTCGAGGGGCTAAACCAACTCTCGTTAGGGCGTTCTCAAATGAGATCATGAGCCCAACATGAGACGTAAGGATCCGGTAGTACGATGATATATGTGTGCCTTCATTAGCATTTGAGTAACTGAATGAATAAATGGACACCTGAAGAAAGTATATAAATATCTAGATTAATGTACGAATGCCCGAATCAGTACAACGACAAATACCTGAAGACGGCGATACTCGAGTGCCTGGTTAAATACGCCTGAACCCGAAGTATACTCATGCCACTACCCGAATATCTTCATAAATACAAGGAATTCATTCGGTTCTTTCAAGATTCCACATACAAAGCACATAGGACTGTGATAACTATGTAGGAGTTGTACGGAGCCCAGCGGTTGAATGAATACGCTGCCATTTATGCAGACACTCAGATAGTTATCAAGGTACTCGGCTAATTAATGAATATTCACCACCCAGTACCATATTCTCTTGCAGCGGCTTGTAGGTTAACGTGAAGATGTCGATTTCTCTATGACTGAATATATATGGCACACTCCTAGAATCGAATTCCTGTTGTGACTAGAGTATTTCCACCCCATTCCTAGCGCTCGGGTTAAAGTGAGGCAGATGCAGACTTTCAGTCATAAACAGGTCTCTACCTGAGTCAATTTCAGTATTCCGTCCGTCCGTTAGACGGGATGTTCAATCATTGACCACTTGGCGCCTTCGTTAACAGCAGGCCAATGCCGACACCCAGTTTTTCTCCATCCTTCCTCCACACCCGAAACTCCGGCCTCATCCCAAATTCCCAACAATCAAGTATGGCGCACATGACATCAACTATTGGTCACCTTCCTAATAAGGACAAAAAAACGTTCAATTGTTTACCCCTTGATATGAAACCGAAGACCTCTCTTTTCATTGGGAGTGTCTGATCACCGACTTCATAACTGGCGAGTATACATTAGGGCGGCATGAGTATTTCCTCATATTCTCCATTTTAATTGCAAAAGGAAATAGTTCTAACGATATTACGCAAGGTCCCCCGCAGAACAGAAGTGTGGATGTCGACTGATGCATGCATTCTTTCTTCACCAAAATAACTCCCTCCTTCAACGTGTGGTAGAAAATATGTTACGTTTCCTCTCCCGTGTTTGAAGAAAATTAGTACCAGGACATGTATGGCCAGATGGCTCAGGTTGTGTCGTCAACCACTGCCAATTCGACGCTACGTGAGGTAATGACGAAACGTTTAACGACAAAAAAGAAGACCGATAGCAAAGATGGGGAAATGTAGAGTGATCATTCTTTTTAATGATTACTAAGACCAAATAGGAGAGCAATAGGCTAAAAGAGCAGATGTGGAAGGAATTAGATGTTAATACCTCATCATTACTTATCAATATTTTTGTAATCTAGCAGGATTCACGATTTTCCAACTCACGTAAAATCAGAGATTATAATCAAATAAAGTAATTCACATATTTATCAGTTTGAATTCTAAATAAGACAATGAATTAAACGAGGTGGATTTAGATATTACAGATCATCACCGTGGAAAGAATAGAAATATTTGTTTCTCACAGAAGGCAGGTTTTATCACAATGGTTATCGACGGTTATCGTGGAGTATTTAGATAATTTACTGAAAACTGAAATTCTTGATGGCATGACACACTTTGAAAATAATTGTAATAATTAATTAATCTCTCAGAAAAAAAACACATTTCTAATCCCTTTCTTAAAACGAACCTACAAAACTATAACCCAACACAGTTACACTTGAAGTAGGAATTGGTGCTTTCCCGGCGTCTGAAATGGACGCCGATGGAGGCTGAAATGGACGCCATCACCCGGTGGACAACCCGAGAAAACTTCTTGAAGCAGTTACACTTGTTTGCATAGTTTTTCTTCGGACTAATTCTTGGAGGGTCGAAATCGAAAGAAAATTTCCATGCATCGCCTATCTATCCTACGTGAATACAAGTATCCAGGTCAGCCTTCGAGCATTTTATTTCTTCCTTGGAGAACGGCTATTGCGTTCACTGGTGGACGACCTACCATTTGGTTTCCAGAAATCATATTTCCATTCATCTAACTATTTACTTAATTACAGATTCCTTCCACGTAAATCTTACTAAAACTATACTACTTACAAAATATGATGTAAATGACGCAAAAACATTACCTCTTCCAAATATAATTTTTAAATGGCTCAAAAGCGCATCCAACATGCACTTTATGGATTCCACTTACGCACCTGATATCAAAATTCATAAATTTCGATTGGAACTGGACAAGAGGTAAAATTTTGCCAGCGAAAAACTATTTCAAGGAATCTCTGAATTTCTAACGGTTATCGCTAATATACTTGACCCTATGACACTTGCGATGCAGCAAAAAAATAGTATTTATAGGCATTTATTGAATCTGAGAATTTACATGGGAAATGGACGAAGGCTTTTGCCGTGTGTTAAGAAACATTTTCAACAAAAGTTCCCCGAGGGAAACTGCTATTCAGCAAGACAGGGCAGATTAGTGGGGAGTAAGAGTGTTGGATGAAGAATTTCAGCGAGAGAGTTGGGCTGTCATTTGGGAGGCGATTGTTTCACCATTCCATGGAAAATAGCCATCGTGCATGAAGCTGATGCCCAGATCGAATTCAATAGATTACGCGGAAACAGACATGATTTCCATTTTTCGACCTAGGGAATGGATGCGAAAAAAATGATGAAAAATATCAAATATGCTATGAATATCAGTTACCGGCGCTACAGCCAAACCCGTCCACGGTCCAGCGGCAACGAAGGCAATCAGTAAGATCTTCGGCAGTGGAAGATAAAATTACAGTCGTTCGCAGCTGAGGCTACAAAAATGCTTTGTTTTCAAACTCCCAGTGAATGTTTTTGACCTTTCTATTCCCCAATCATTCCACCAAATAGCAGAAAATTCTTCTCAAGACATCGATTTCAACCACTGCAAATCATTGTCGAGAGAATCAAAGTATCTCTCGTGTAGCAACCAATGACACTTGGATCCAAGAAGGGAGAAGGACGGTGCGTTGGAAAGACACTGGCTTGCCACAGATAAGGCATATGTTCTTCTCCAAGTCTATGTTTTATCAGAATACCTACTTGGATGAGATATGTGGAAAGTTCAATTCCCCTAACTATGGGGCGTAAAGCTACGGTTCCGCTTGCGCCTCTCGTAGAGAACAAGCTAATGCCGACGCCTGTACACTCTTCAATCTTCCTCCTCACCCTTGAAAACTCAGCCTTACAACTTTCCTTCAGTTATGAGGCACCCTGAAAAGCGTAAAATGCAGCAAATAACTGATGAGGCACCAATTAGTAACCACGTGCGAAAGCGGCAGGTCCAAAACCGCGGCAGACAGGTATCGTGTCGGGCCTAATAAATCGTTAAAGCGCCAGCCCGACTATCCAAAGCTTCCGGCTCGGGTGTTCTGATTGGTTTGGAATTTCCATCGATTTCGGGGGAGAAGGGCGATAACTGTGGCTATCTGCGGCATTAATAATTAGTGGAATAAGAAAGAGGTAGGGTCATTCAGCGAGAAGAGAAATATTGGAGAAAAAGCCGTCGTCCGCGGTAACTTGTGCTTGAAGAAAGTAGCCAAGGTGTCCACTATATTATGTCCCGTTTGATGGACGGCGTACTGAACCTGAAGGGCCCGACTCAGAGTACTCAAGTAGGAATCGGTACCCTTAGAAAAATTTGTCACCGCAGAGTCGAATCTGGGCCTTCTTGGTAGCAGGATAGTATCATTCTATCAACCACACCTACCCCTTCAAAATTAAGTGCATGATTTAGTTATACGGCACGATATTACCCCAGATGTTGGAGCGCCTAGCCTGATTGCATCACAAGTATCCAAATAGTAACTCTAACATAAAGACCAATTCTTTATCATTTTCAAGATTCTCGGAAATGGTAAGCAGGTAAATATTTAATACATAGCAACATAGCAACATATGCAACGTAGCATGTGCTACGTTGCATACATGTGCAACGTAGCATGTGTGCAGAGAGGCTGACCTCCCAAGCAGCGGAGGATAGGAGCGTTCTACGCCGACGACCACCGTCCACTCCTTCCCTCCCTCTCCGAGCGCCATCGTACGGATTGCGCCAGCAACCAGTATGTCCGCGCCACGGAAAACACACGCCTTGCTTGCCGTCCGATGGTTTTCCATTTGCACGGAATTTCGCAATCGCATTCCGAGCGAACTTCTTCTCGCATGATTTTCCTCCAAAACGATTTCCTCATCCATCCTTTTCCAGCGCCCGATCCTCCGACGATCGGTTCCCAAAAAGACGTTGCGGACGCTCCTCGCGGTCTCGTAAATGACACGCACGGCCGCCAATTGTCGAGCGGGCTCGCCGCTTCTCACCTCAGCCTCTCTCACCGAGAAAGGAAAGAAAACTGCCGATCCGATAAGTGGAACATTTTTCTTTTTCGCGATGATCTCTCGCAAGAGCATAAACTCACAAATTACTATTGTTCAAGGCTTTGAAATCGAAAGGAATGCCTACCTGATTTTCCAGACATTTCAGTGTTGGAAACACCGTCTCCAATCACTCCGCTACGGCCGGTAGGGTGATGAGCACCGGCGCCAGTTGGTGCGTCTCTGGTGGTCGGTAGACATGAAGGAAATTATAAAATACGAATCAGTTGAGTTTCTAAATTTTGAGGTGAACACAATCGACATATCACGATGGAGCAAAGAGGTAAGGGAGAGCAATAATGCATGTTTAACCTGTCTCTTAAAGGTAATAGAGTAGAGGGAAACTTTGATGGACAACCTTAGAGAATTTAACGATGAAGTATTAGCTGACTAGGGTCTAAGCTGCTCAACGGCTAAGGCTTTATCGCACCGTCTGATCTAAGATCTTAAACCTGAGACAAACACAGCACTCATGCCCACTGCGGCGGGTGCTATGGGATTAGAGCCTGCGTCCTTAGGATTTGGCATGTGTGCTACCAACGGGGCTATTAAAGCCTATAAATCCGTATCCGACGATGAAAGAACTCCTATCCGGTCTCCCACCAAGATACTGTCTTCATTTCTGCCCATGTTTCGAGGACCACCTCATCCATTTAGTGACAATAGTGACTCGGCCATATGAAGGCAATTACCCGATTGAAGACTTGAGAGGAATTCTTTCAACGAATACACCGGGAAAGCACCAGATTTACCTCAGTATCCGACGTATCTACCCTGATTAGGACCTCCACGAATATGACCTCTTCCCCATTGTCGTTATCTACACCTTCTAAGGCATCCATCCTTGTGGAAGGGGAAGAATGGGCAGTCAGACAAATATCCGACTCGAATAAAAATTGGGATCGGATTACTGACTCTGCCAAAAACGTAGACGGCTTTGGGCGGCGTGTTTTTTTTCGAGAGAGCGCACTAGGGCGGGCCCAACTTCTCCGTTCGTTGTGTGGGCACGCGAATAACCGTTATTAAGATTGATTCTGGCATCGCAGGTTAGCGGTCCCCTCAACCCGTTTTTTTGTATTTCTCTCTCTTAAGGTGGGGTTTCACTGGTGCGTCTCGCAGCTGCGTCCAGACGCTGCGGCTGGACGCATTGTACTGCTACTATGTATTCTAATTGGAGTGGCTTCTCTAGTGCGTCCAGGACGCTGCGTCTACCAGACGACTGCTTGCGTCTGCGGCTCGACTGCTTCGTGAAGGTGGGGTTTCACTGGTGCGTCTCGCGGCTGCGTCCAGACGGTGCGGCGAGTCGCTGCAGTGGGACGTGCGGCCGACTGCACTCACTCATGCGTCCCGCCGCACAGCACAATGTAATTTAAATACATTCTTTTCCTACTGCGCCGGCTATCGAGGACCAAATATTATCTTTTATGGTCGTATCCTTATAATCCCTGTGTTCTGCATTATACACGGCCTCGTGCTTCCTCACTTCTTCAATCAGAACATCGTCCTCTTCCGGGGAAAATCGGCAATCCATGCTGCGACACAGGCACGCAGAAATGTATGAGAGAACACCGTCCTGCAAGCTCTGCGTCTGCGTCTCGACTGCTCACGAAGCAGTCGAGACGCCGCAGACGCAATCAGTCGTCTGGTAGACGCAGCGTCTTGGACGCACCAGAGAAGCCACTCCAATTAGAATACATAGTAGCAGTACAATGCGTCCAGCCGCAGCGTCTGGACGCAGCCGCGAGACGCACCAGTGAAACCCCACCTTAAGCAGTCGAGACGCAGACGCAGAGCTAGCAGGACTGTGTTCTCTCGTACATTTCTGCATGCCTGTGTCGCAGCATGGCTTGCCGATGTTCCCCGAAAGAGGACGATGTTCTGATTGAAGAAGTGATGAAGAACGAGGCCGTGTATAATGCAGAACACAGGGATTATGAGGATACGACCATAAAAGATAATATTTGGTCCTCGATAGCCGGCGCAGTAGGAAAAGAAGGTATTTAAATGACATTGTGCTGTGCGGCGGGACGCATGAGTGAGTGCAGTCGGCCGCATGTCCCACCGCAGCGACTCGCCGCAGCGGTCGGACGCAGCCGCGAGACGCACCAGTGAAACCCCACCTTTAGGCGACCATTGAGTGACGCCAGCAGGACCTTGGGTCCCTCGAATTCACGACGCCAAACAACTCAAAATGTATAGCTGGTCAAAATATATACCTTAGTTCCCAATAACTAACCCATGTTTTCGTGAAAGTGAAACTGTGAATAAAATTCTCATAAATGGTGATTGGCTATGGCACTTAAGAGCAATATTTTTCTTACGACAAATGTAATGCTTAGGATCGGGCTATTGCAATGAACAGCCATTACAGCCCGATGGTCTAATCTAGGCTGTACGATGTGAGAAGGATATCGAAATTTTCTGGAAGCGGCTCCTCAGATATCAAAAGAAAATGTACAAATGCGAACAGATCATTTTAAGTAGGAATGAGGGTATTTTACGATAGTAGCAGAAATTATTCGGGGTGGGTGACCCACAGACGAGGTCACTTGCACTATTAAAGATGTGTGGATAATTAAACAGAGGAATGATTTTTTCAAGGAACGGAAGGAGGGTGGAGAGAAACCCGAAGTCAGCATTAGCCTGCTCTCAAAGAAACCATGGTTTCCATAGTTTAACGCCCCATTCGTCGCATTGATTATCTTACTTGAAGTGTTCTCTATGCTACACTCAAGTAGGCACCTGTATACCAATGATAAATCTTTCCCACGGTCTGGAAACCAGGCTCCACCATTTAGAGAGGAGTAGTAGAAATGGGAGGCCACTACACCATTCACCGTGCCAACCCAATCCTTGGTGAGTTTTGGCCTCAGCTCCTTCTGCGGAGAACCAGTTCATCATGGTCACGGCGCATCATGGTGACCAGATATGGAATTGATGCACACTTTTATTCAATGTAAGATTTACATACGTGGTAGTAAGTGTGAAAACCAACAAATCTGTCCATTATTAAAGATACAAAGAATTGTCATTTCCTGCCAATCAGTTTTCATTTACGGACGTCAGTGGTTATTACCCCATCATCAAACTCAGTTGTCAACGTTGCGATTGTCGCCGGTCCTCCAACCACGTACATACATTAATGATTTACGAACCCAGCAGGAAAGAATAAACATGAAGTTTCAAGCTCCATCCGGTCTCTCTAACATTCCGAGTTCGACGACATCCGGTGTCTCATTGGCTCCGAAACGCTTCATCAAGAGAAGAATCATACTAGATCTCGAGGATTTCCGCTGGGAGAGATTTCGGGCCACAGCCCACCCCCATTTTTCGACGCATATATTCCATACTGCTTCTTCCCATCCGAGAGAACTTTTTTAGTCGGATAGCTTCCTCAAGTACTTGATAGGGTATTGATAAGCACCCATATTCGATCTAGTTCATTTCTCCATGAAATCATTCTTTCTCCTTGGGTCTCCGCCCTAATGAGGGTAATGAATCATTACCATCGCTCTACGGCACTGATATTCAAATTGTGCACCGTGGAGTACTGGGATTCCTATTGATCCGGTCCCTAGTAGGGTGCTTAGTGGAAAATAATTAACATTCAGTACTCTGTCCGTCGGATAGGACGTTAAACTGTGGATCCCTTGGCGTCCTTCGATATGCAGTTGGCTAATACCGGTGTCGGGTTGCAATCCATCCTTCCTCCTTTCCTTGAAAAATTACCACACATCTCAAAATACCCACCTATTTTAAATGGCGCTAATGACCTTCATTGGCAAAGTCCTCCCCCAAATAACTGCTACCACCTCTTAAACATCTAAAAAGCCTAATAAACGAATAAGCATTGAGATTAGGATTTAATTTATAGGGTGCGTCGACAGCAATGGACGTAAGCATGGCACATCTTTATTAACTCTACTTAAATTCAATAAAATGATAACCATAAAAATAAGACAGAATGCAAAAAATATGATTTAATGAAATGACATAATATAAATCAATTTATTTTACTTTAAGAATAAATTAAGCTTGTTGAGAATTAAGGATTGTCTCCCAATATATAAGACACCGATGACGTCAAACATCTCATTCATATCACGATTCATAACGTATTACATCAAGAAGGGCTTCAGACTAAAATAGGGGTCCTATCTTCGAATGGAGCATAACAGATCACCATTTCTATTGTGGTTTATGACAGATGTTCGGAATTATTGTCTTTAATTGGAGTATGTTAGATAAAATGAGATTAAAGGTTAGTTAATGAGGCAAAGGATTGCGATGACCAAGGAAGCAGTTGTGAAGAGAAGGAAACTAATTAGGAGTTTTCTAGTTAGGAACACGAAGACAAGATTAGTCAAAAACTCTAAAATTGCGATTGGTTGTATTTTTCATAAAAATAGTCATTATGGTAAGGGGACGAGAGGAAATTGGGGTATTTTCCAATATGGGAGAATAGAAGAAAGAACAGTTTAGCAGAATTGAGAGGAAAAATAAAGGAAAAGTGATGTGATAAATATATGAAATCAAAGACATTAGAGAAACTAACAAATTTGGATGTAGAACATTTTGAAACGTAATATTATCGTGAAACGGGTCATGCATGGCAGCGTATTGGATAGGTGACTAAAAGAGCGAAAGGGAGGGCAAAAGATGTTCTGACTGGCGTATATGTCGGCAGAAGATAAGAAGATTTTAAAGAGGGAAATAAAATAGGAATTTTGGCTTGGTGGCATGATAGGCAGCATAAATTGGTTAAGAATAGCAGACAGGAAATATGCACAAAATTGGATCCACACGGTACTCAGCAAGTCACCACAAAGGTGTGAGGCAGGGGTCACTCCTACTAATGTTGCTACTAATATTGGTAGAATATTGGTGATGGCAACATGACGATGCCTTCCATTCCTTCGGAGCGTGTCACGCATTCCGAAGTTGCTTTCTTCCGAGTTTTTTCTTCGGTGAACCTGTTTGTAGTTTTGAATTCAGACCACGGAACGTTCCCCCGTGTGAGCCACGCGGGTGGATCGTACCATGTCCCTCTTTCGCTTCAGTTTCGGCCACGGAGCCGAAACTGCGGCAGACATGAGGAGGATGTAGGGAAGGGGGGTGTTAGGAGAAAGAGCATTAATGCTCTCCAAGGCCCTATTTAAAATTAGCGCGTGTAATGTGTACATGCATCTCCCGCCGTTGTCGTCATGGCGATGATTCTCTTAATCCATTAAGGTCTCCAAACTGCTGGGAGCCACGGAGGCCTGAAGCGGCTCCACCATTGTTTTTTTAATGTATTAAATTATGCGAAAGTAGAACCTTCCCAAAACCTACTATTCCTCATTCTTAAGAGTCAACCCCTTTATTAACACTGAATACCTGATTTATTACTCCCACAAAATCGCTCTTCTATAAGGACATGCCCATGAATAAAAGAATATCAGCTAATACCTTCATCTTGGAAGGTTGGCCTCATAGTTTTGCCTCAATATCATCCTCCTCTCATATGGTCACGTTAGAACATAAGTATAGACTTAAGACTAGTCTGTACTCACTCTATGGTGATATCTTGTCTAAACCTAAAAATTGTAATCTGTGACGCGGGTTACATGTTACCATAGCGTCCACAGTCGATGGGGAGAGCCGACTATCTAGTCTAGACAATAAAATGACACACCTGCGGCCCAAAGGTCGCGGGTTCGAATCCAGCCTGTGACATGGGCGTTGTGTTTATCCATAGACTGAAGTTCATAACAGACTGAAGAAAACATAAGCAGTTTGAGTTGGTTCATAAAAGCTGAAATATACTACTACCTGAAGTGATGAGCTTTAATATCGACGGATCGGATGAATGCCACTTGAATCGCGTCTTTCAGAACAAAAAATACAGGTCCTCACTGAAATGAGTCATATTTTCAAAAAGTTTTTTTCGCTGTACCCTAACCTTACTATGATCACCTATACATCTCCCAGAGGTTCATGGGTAGACATTTAGAATTCCACATTTAGCGTGGCCCGCAGTATTCCTTGAACAGTTATACGCAAATGGCGATTAACGGTTTTCCGGACATCATAAACACCTACGCACCTCTGACCTCCCGCTCCCTTCTTGTTGTCTGGTAATATGTCCGAAAAAACTGGTCGGGCGCGGTGGAAGATATAAAGAAGATACGAGGCGTCGTTGTTCTTCACCGTATGACTAACACTTGCGGTAAATGGCTTAGGCCGATACTCCAGTTCCGGGATGAAAACTGGGCTCCCACGGGTACGAAGCCGCGGACTGCGAGGGCAATACTCCTCCATCGCCGACGACCCGACCGACCCCCACGACAGCTGCCGTCCGACAACGAACGAAGGGATGTAAACGCACTCTGGAGGGCTCCGCGATGGGCGGAATCCCCTCCTTAACGAGCTTCAATTGGAAGGTGGTGATGGGCGTGGGTAAACGAACGCAAGGATGCAAACTGAGAGCTCTATTAATAGAGAGGCCCTCGCTCTATCTCCCCTCCTTCCCTAACCGCTCCCCGCTCCTAGCTCGCGACTGCGGTGTCCCCCGAGGTCAACACCGACGTCGACAAAGCAGCCGGCAGTATAAGCCAAGGCGAGCAGCGCCGAAGATACTGCGCTCTGCATCGCTACTATTGGAGGATCCAAAATAAAACATTAGGATATGTCCTATTTCTAAGTTTCTACCGTATCATGTTTTATTTGATGGAACATCGTACAATGAAAATAAAAGAATGGCATATTTCATTGTGTTGTCCATTGTTTCTTACAACATTTTCCAAATCCACATCACTTGATAGTAATCCTAAGATAGGTTTGGCGCCATCTCCACTCAATTATTCCCCCAATTTACCTCTACATTACGACATGATTCTTCTTATTTCAGTGGGAATCAGGTCGGTGTGATGACTAGAGTTCTGGCTTTCAACCTCTTTAAGACCAAGGTACCAAAGTAGCTTTGGTAGGGTTATCCATTGGTTCACCGGTCCCCGATTTAATACCGTGTGCAGATCACTTCAAATTCAGAGTTCTGTCCGTCGGATTGGAGGTAAAAGCGTGGACCACTCCATACATTTCGTTGAGGATAAGCGAATGCTGAAGCCGCGTTTCCCACTAGCCCTCCTCCATACCCTGATAAATACCTACCCATGTTCAATTATCTATTTATCATACAGGCTTAGCTGTCGGTCGTCTTCCCAGACTTCGTTTAACATCCTTCCACCAACTTTACATAACTACTACTTCTGATATACGTCCTTCAATTGGTGCACCTCACATCTCATCCGAGGTCTTCCTCTGCCATTTTACCACTCATTTTTCCCTAACAACTGCTTACGTCTGACCATTATGACTGAAAATCCGTCCAATTAAGATTGCCGTCTCCTGTTATCAGGATTATCATCAAACTTTTCTTTCCTCCTCTTCTTAGAAAGTATTCATTAGTTACCCGGTCTGTATATTTTATCTTCATCCTGCTGCAATAATTCGTTTCTAGTGCTTCCATAGCTGGATAGCAACTACTATATCCCGTATATCACTCTCACGAAGGGCCACTCTTCACCGCTCGTTCATAAATAAATCGTTTAGGAAATGGCAAAAATTTCTTTCCTTCAATGACATCGAAAGTTCCCTTCAAAAGTTTCGAGAATAGTGATAGCATCCCATCCCCATGCCTGCTATCGGAGGGAGTCGCCACACCCGGATTCCGCGCCACCAAATGACTGTCGCAGATGCAGAAGCAACGACGGGAAGTGTCCGCCAGACGACGCCCACGGCGTAGCAGACACTGTCCTCCTCCGCGGCGCGGCGGCCGCGCCTTATCCCCTCTCCAGCTTCCGTCGGGCCGCCTCATCTCTTTTTGCTCGACGCGGAAACGACTTCGTACCATCGCGATTTCACTTCGATCGGCGGTGCCAACACCGGAAGGAAATACAGCGACCAGCCTGCTCTGGCTCGTCGGTCTCTTCCTCAACCGTTCCGAATAATCTTACTCTTCATCTCACCTCAATCACATTTTTGACACTAGAAAGTAACTGCTGGGATCTTTATCTAATGTCGACAGTTATCACTTAATAACTTAATTAGAAATCGTGCTCATGATAAATTTCTATTCATTTGGTCAATTGTTAATAGCATTTGCTTCGTTAAGTTTACTTAGCAGAATACCTATACCACGCTAAGGGTACTTTAAATAGATACCAGACTGGTTATTGCTCAATCTGATCATAAAAGGTGCATAAAGGAATGCGCAAAAGGATTTACCCTTAACTTCGGCGCAAAAGGGTTAAAGCAAAGAATTGCACGGAAATCTTCAAAAAGCATGTTAGAGAAAAAAAATTAAATTAAAGAAAATATTGCGATTTATTTCAATGGTTCCATAAATAAAGTATTCATTTTTTGATGCCTCTTTAAAACGGCGTTCATTGCCCCATATATAACAGCTTATATGGAAATGAAGCTTTATATGCTTATTTGGTTACTTAAATTAGTATTACTTTCAAAATGCTGGACGTAATGTCAAAGGTCGAAGGTAAAATTCGACAAGAAGGAAATGCTTGAATATCTGACTCCAGCTAAGATACGTACATCCTATGATGCAGTCAATAGAGGAGTTAAATTGACGAGCGTCATGCGAAAACACTCTCTCAAAGAGAGAAAAGAACGATACGAGAGAGAATCCTGCATTATTGTTCCTAGGCATTAAAAGAATCGGTAGACCAGAATACATTTGCAAGTTGAAGTACTAAGGCCTAACACCTAATTTTATCTGTAGATTCTGGCGATATTGCGTGGTATTTGAATATATCAGAAAGAAGACAAAATTTGCAATTTACCACATAAAAACTTTATACCGACCCGGGTTTCGTTGGCACTGTGACGATGTTGCAGTGCCAACGAAACCCGGGTCGGTATAAAGTTTTTATGTGGTAAATTGCAAATTTTGTCTTCTTTCTGACCTAATTTTATGTTTCGAATGAGGAAATTAGTAACTTAATATTTATGATAAGACTTCATGTATACGATAACCAACTCACGTAGAGACGAAAAAATAAACTACCGATTCATTAGGAGTATTTATCCAAGTGATAAGAGAATTTACTATTCATTGTGATGAAAGTTTAAGAAGTTAATGACAAAATAAAAAATGCCTCAATATCATTATTTTTAGACGTACATTCTCGAGATCGGCGTAGGTGCATAGCGTGAAAAACCTGTAAATCCTTGGAATAAACGGGCATACGGGCGTGGGCTACGGAGAATTTGGATTTTTCATCCATTCGGCACGCGACATACATTTGGTAAAGCCGCGGTCTATTATGTAGCGGATGAGTCTCAAACTATTCGTGCCAATTCGGGGCCCGCGCGAGCACTTTCACCGTAACAGAATGTTTCTCACTTTAAAACTTCTCCCAGATAATGGTAGCGATCCGGGTCGCGTGAAACCGTTTGACACGTCCCGAGAGGACGCGCCCAAAATACGTGCCATCCAAGCCAATCAACGGTTCCCCCCGAGCGGAAGGTTCCGCCATCCGCCACGGTCTGGTAGCGCCGGGCCCAGCGGCAGGTCCCTTCCTGATATCGGCCACGATCGACCGAACGACGGCGAATCAAAAGAGTGCAAGCCATACATGCACTAAGAAATTGCAGTCCTTTCGATTGCTTCCAAACCTGAAGGCTCACAAACCTCGCCATATTCCGGTCAAGGATTGCGATTAAGCGATTGAGCGCCATGAGTCGATACAAATAGTAAATAATTCAATTAGTTTGAGCGGCAAGTGCGAGTGTTTCTGACGATATATGGAAATAATTAGGATTAAAGACTTGAATTATTTTTAGTATTAAAGTAAATCGGTATTAGATGCTCCAACTACTTAGGTTACATTGCAACGTCTCACCTAAACCTTAGACTAACGCAATATCCATGACCAAATCGGGATTCGAATCCACGTCCTTATGGTTACCACGTCTGCACATTATTAACCTGATTGGCGGGGAGTTTTCATTTCAGTGCTATTTATTCGGGGCGGAGAGATCTTTCATAAGTTCAGTACTCCGTCAGTCGGAAAGGAAGTTAAGTTGTTGAATTATTTGGCGCCTATCTACGCTAATGCCAACTTCAGGTTCTCTCCTCCTTTCCTCTATTCCATGAATATTCCCTTCATGTATCCCATTACGAAAATGCGTGGTAACCCAGTGGGTAGTGTGTTGGAATGCTGGCCGGCACCTCAGGGTTTTACTACGGGAGAGACTTTTAAACATTTCCATCTCAACCCAATCTTCGTCATTTTCTGGATAACAGATCTTTCTGGGAAACCGCATGTTGCAAAGGGAAAGAAATTCCCCCTCAAAACATGTTTGCGAATTCAAAATCCGTTGGTCTTAGTATTTGGTCAGCTCTATCCTTACTTATAGGACCAACCTTATGGTTGAACACTACTTTACTTAATTAACCATCTGTTCTGGATGGCACAAATGGCCTTACTACTACGATATGTTGCGAATAGTTTATAGATGACTTTATTTCACACACTATGCGGTGTCTATCTCATGATAAATCTCATTCAGCTAGAGAAAATTCCGGGAGAATATGATTGGAGCTGAATCTCTGATAGGGTTACTACCTCAGAAATATAATTAAATTCGGTAGCATTCATCTGAAAACACCTTATTAAGGGACGTTTTAAGCACACAACAAATCAAACAAAGTTAATGAAACTCTTGTAATTACTATTTGAAATCAAGGAAATAGACAATAAAAATTTGACAAAATCCGCGGATTTCTAAATCCCGGAAGACGTCCACCTCCCGGAGGGAGAGACGTGCAAAATTACGTCCAATTCTGGAAGTCTTCAAGAATGGATCATTTAACTAACGGCAAGACTCTTTGGCATCCTTAGCTCCGAGTGGGCCCATTCCAACATTGGATTTCTCTTCACCCTCGCTCCACTGAAAAGCCCCGCTCCCTCCTCACCTCGCAGCCGTTCCCCGATTACCAGCAACCGCACTCGTCCCTCGACCGCCACCGTCAAACGAAACGCCACCGGGAGTTCACAACCCATCGGGTCGTTTGCTTCATAATGATGCTCTATTTGTTCATTGTAAGCTAAGGTCTAGCAAAGGTCATTTGCGCCATTGAAATTGGGTTGGTTTAGGGGCAGAGGTTGGAATGATTCTGGGAAGCCCAGTGCCGGTATTAGCCAACATTGAACGTAATGCTCCAAGGGAAACTCTTTTCAACGGCCCATTTGACGGACGGAGCACCGGAGGGATTGCGTGGAGCATGGGACTACTCAGTCCAAATATCGTCCTGTATAATGACGGTTTATTCTTAATGACTTTGGAATGCTCTCCACAAGCTCAATTCGGGATAGGTATTCAACTTTTCTCGATAGTCGAAACCGCACATTCATGGTGAGAAGCAATAACTCCTGCACCCATCATAATCCTCAAGCTGTCACCAATGTATTTAGTGAACACGGTGATTCCGGCCGGAAGGAAGGGTGTAAGGATGTGTTAAAAAAGGTAAGGGGAAGAAAGTTGGCGTCGTCATTAGCCTACTCTTGACGGGAGCGCCAAGCGAGTCAACAGCTTAATGACGCATCCGACGGACAAAGTGCTGAACTGAAAGTGCCCTTTAGACAATACTCAATTAGAGACAGGCATAACACTGTAAACTTCTCTCGCCCACGGGATTTGAACCCGAGACCTCGGGATGGGAAGCCAGTGCTCGGACCTCTTCACCAACCCGATCACCGGAAGACCTACACAGGCATACCAAACGGAGACGACGCAGCACTAGTCACGTACACACACTTACTCATAGCCCTTTTTTAACGCCATTGGCAATGCTTTAAAGAAGATCAAGTTTGGGGGGTTATGTGGCTGACGATACGACGCCCACAATAAAACCAATTATCAACGCGCCCCGTGACCCCGATATTGTTCTACCTCGTTTTGTTTCCCTTTCCCCTCTTAAGACCTCTTTCCTTTCAGGTGGGAAATGAATTTAACAGTACTTAAGAGCAGCGGTCGTTCGGCGGAGTGCCCCACGAAGGTTCAGGAGTCATACTCGTGATGCGTAGGAAACTACCATTGCTTTAATCGTGGTTAAACGGTATACATACTACATTCTGTCAAACTATGTGTTATGGTACTGGACGGAAAAAAGGCATCTTTATTTGAGAAAGAACAGAGTGCAGGAAGTCTCCTTACAGCCATTCTTTGCGCACAACTGTGAATTGCATTTGAAAATCTTAATAAAAGCATTCCATGACATTCCAAATTGAAAATGATTATTTCAGTGAGAAGCTACAGCTGGGAAACCACAGTTGCTACGATTTATAACAGTATGGGATTATTTGGGTAGTGCTTATCCGAAAGCTTCAGAGTATCTAGGTTAATCACCATAAAGTCTGAAACACTTTTAAGAGGACCATTATAACATTCCTCCTCGTCCATGAAGCCCTGCGATACAGAAAAGTGACCTACAGGTGAAAGTTGTGTTACCACCCAGTCACCCTGTATGGAAGAAGTGGACTAACAACGAGTAGGGTAATTTTTGGCCCCAAAAGTCATTCATTAAGGGTAAGTGGAAGCCAGGCAAGCCAATCCTTACTTTACCCCATCTGTTTTTCCTCCGACTTCATTACAATCCCGTACAGTCATCTCTGAAGATAAATCGCCATTATAAACATGAACGGAGGAGATTTAGAGGAAAAACGTATTATTGGAGAAGAATAAATTAATCATTTCGTTTCCGATCGCGTCTACCTGGTGAGCGTAAGTAAAATACGCTAAATTTGTCGCCGACTCAGAAGTAGTTACAACGTCATCGGACGAGACCTTTAAGGCAACGTCGCACAGAGGTCCGAAATCGAAAAGTCGTACCAAAAGCCAATTTTTCGACTACTAACAAGGAAAATTTAAATGTTGTTTTCGTATTGTATAGGATATGACCTACAAAATAGGATATTAAATGGATCACTCTATTGCAAACAGTACGGTGTATCACACGTGAAATTTGGATAAATCATGGGTTAAAAGCCCATCACGTTGAATCTGTTAATTTTCGTGAAATTCACATTGACAGCAGAAGGCTTTAAGAGCACAAGTGTCCTTCACCATTTTTTTAGTAAATGCATCATTGTCGTTTTGTGCTCCTCTTTGCTCCTCATAATTTTTCACATGAAATTAAACAGAAAAACCAATTAAACATTATGCAGGAAAAAATCTTGCTTATGCTTGCTTATCTGATCTCCAGACGGTTTTAAGTTAAGCGGTACAACGCCCCGCTCCGCACCTTCGGCCCACGGCGGCGGCGGCCGAGCTGCTGCGCAGTAACCCAAGGGGTTTCATCATCAGTTACTCCCATGTTATGTTACAGATTTTGCATATTCATACATAATTTGCACTGGTTTGTGCTAAGTAGTATTCTTTTCTCACGTATTGAATATTCTCCTCTAACCCTAAGTTCATAATGAGGTCTATCTTTGGTTTTCAATGAGGCTCGGTTTACGTACTCGCACATACCTTTATACCATAAATATTTTGGAGAGATATGATCTAAATAGTTGCGGGTCCTTTGTATCCAGATAATTACTTCCATAGAATAATCGGAAATTATTTAAATAATTATATCTCATTAAAATGTTAACATTTAGAGATGCATAAAAAATAACTTCAAAACAGATTCAGCAGGTCAAAAACCTTGGGATTCTACTATTTTACTATGTAAGTACGTTGATATAACGACGGTATTAATTTTGGCTATATTTTTTCATTTGGGACCACTGTGCCTCGCTCCTTGAAACAGAAATGCGTACGTATGTTTAGAATAACGTTATTTTTAGTTGAAACTTTCGATATCATATTTCATATTCCATATGCATCAAGTATGAGATAAATCCATGTACACAACGCAAAACTGGGGCAAATTCCACTGGGAATATAAGAGGCTCTGTGATGAATTTGTAAAGTGTTCTTGTTCCCTCTTCCATATTTTTTCTGCTCATGTCAACAAACTGGAACGAAGAAGGTGAGAGGTTTACACCATCACCTTTCCAGGAAAACTTTCGTGGAAAAAAAGCAAGGCTGTGAGGACGACACAATTTCAGCGTAGATACAAGTGTCACTGAATTATACTTCCGCGCATGAGAGTGAGGGATTCGTTTTGCAATAATTAAGCCGCTATTTGCGCTTCCCGGTCGAATTTTCTTATGCCTCCCCCAAAAATATTTATGGTGCGACACAGAACGCACAATATAATGTAGTGTAATTAGCATATCATAGTAAGCATATGGAACAGGTAACTTAGTTGTATGCAGTGCAACCAAAGTAACAGTCTTGATTACTGTCTAGCATGGAGGATTATTAGGAACTGGAGAGGATATATTAGGTAGATGCCTTTAGGGATCGTTCTGGAGGTCAAGGCCATTATCTTGAAGCCATACAGGCAAAGGCTGGCGAGACGGAGGTTAACACTTGATGCGAGTCTTAATGCGAAGCGTTTTCAAGAATATTTTTGGTATACTAATCAAGAAAGTGATTTAATGATTGGATCATATCGGATAGCCGGAGTAACTGTTCTCATCGACTGTGTAAAAATTGACTTTTACCGTTTTACTCAAGCGTCAAAACCGGACTGGGATTAGCTGTAGAGAGGAACTCAAGGCTTCGGTAGGATGGGTGAAGGAAGAGCGGGCAAGGGAGAAAAAGGGCCCGAAGTGCCCTTCTCCGGAATGTGAGGGGTCCGAAGCTCTGTCACCTTCCGGCTAACTGCGAAAATCGTTCCCTGCGAGAACCAAAGTGAGAAGTGTCTGAAAGACATTTAGGGATCCAGATGAATCATAAGGAAAGGAATTGATTACCTCCCTCTCTTCCTCAGCTTTGATGTGAGAATTTCACGCACCGTTGGGCCATGCATGTACCTACTTGGCGTTCTCAGCCCTCACCGCCCGGACCGACCTTCGGTTTGAACACTGTGGTTTTGAATCGATCATTACACTGCGCTGAAATGCGTTACATCAGTGCAGTAAAAAGGACAATGATTACCACTCATTTCTTCCTTCAGCAGTAATTTACAGAGGAAATCGCAGGAGTTTTTGTTTGGACACGATGCATCTGGAAGTTTGCTGAATTATACGCAGTGTACTGAGAGAGAACAGAGAAGTGGACCGGAGCGACAATTTTTGCGGCGTGTTTAAACGAACTCATAAAAAATTTGACTTGTAAATTATCTGATTGGTTTTTGCCGCTAAACATTTTTTAGAAAATGGATTCAAGTAGTAAATTGTGAATTCAGTGTCGAAGTGCTGCAACTGGTTAGGTTGTACCACATATGTGCACAGCATACATACTACAGGAAGGATTTGATAACTCGGACATGGGAAAGCATGGCTGGTACGTTACCGACCTGAATACCGCGCCTCAAGTTACATCAGATTTAACCACTACATCCTCAGAAAATCACAAAAAAATAATATATAGAACCCTTAAGATAAGCTTGAAATGTAATTTGCAAGCTTATTATTGTTCATAGTGCAGTGAACCTTTATCTCCTTAGATGATTCGGTATACTTCCTAACCAACAGCGAACATTCCTCACAAATGATGTAAAATGTTTGCAGTACTAGGCTCACGAAATTCGCACAAGCAATATTTATTTGAGGCTCACGAACTGCTGCCCTTGTGCATTCATTGTATATCCTAATAGTGTATCCCCACAACAATCTGGAAACTTTCAAGGATTTAAGTCAAAACATCCAGCTGTAGTCGGAAATCTCATCCTTGATGTGTAGATAAGATACGCAGTGAATAACATGTTACTCTGGAATTCGGTATGTCCCCACTGACGCATGATTTAACTTATAAACATATTCAAATAATTAAGTAAAAATGCAAACTCTAAAATATACAATGAACTCATCTCATGTAATTCTGGAAGGCAATCTGCTATTAGGGTCTATTAGCACCTGCCTTTACCCATATCCTTTCCGGATAATGAAATACATGATTATTCCTTGCCACTGAATTTCTAACGAACTTCAAAATTTTTAAATACACAGATGTATCGCACGTTGTCGAGCGTGAATTCGTGGATCTAGTGCATCCCAATGAAAGAAAAGATTACGTCCACTTCTAAGTTCCACACGATGTAACTGTCTATTGAAATGGAAACAGTGAATTACCCAGTGGTATTTTCTTTCATTCAAGCATACGGTCGATCAGCTACATGTTACATCCATGTAAATACGAATCGTACCAAATATTGGTATAATTAGAGAGGAATCGGGTTATTGTGGCAGCCAGAGTACTGGCTTTCGATCCCGAGGGCTCGGGTTCAAATCCCGGCTGTGAAAGAGATATTTCATCGGTATACCGGTCACCACTTGGGTTCTATGCGAAGAGCACTTCGAGTTTAATAATCCGTTCGTCAGATAATATTAAACCAGGGCCCCTTGCGGTCGTTCTTTAAGAACAGGCTAATACTGATTCCGGGTTTCTCTCCACCCTTCCTCCTTTCCCTGAAATTTCCCACCCTCATCCAACAACCCACCTGTCGAAAATGGCGAAAACTACCTTAGCTCTTCAGTCACCTCCCTCGAATAATTAATTAACTATATTTAAGCCATGAGTTTCCCCTTCTGATTAGGCTATATCGCAGTGTTTTACCTAATCTTAATCCTAATCTAAATCATAAGAAAACAACCGTTCCCGAGGCGGTATTGGGATCCACGACCGAGAATGTCAGGCCGGTGCGTTCTAACTAGCGCAGCCGGCGGAGAGATTCCTAAAAGCAGTGTCAAATATAAGACTTAGGTCGACGCGCGACCGAATAAAGACCGACCAACACACATTTTCAAACGATTGAATAAAAATGCCTTTCTATCGTGCGTGGAAGCGATCGGCGCTGGGCGCCGCGCCGCCCAAGGCATGTGGCTTATAGCCCGCTCGCATGTGACCCGATTTCGACCGCCCGAATAGAGGGGAGTTAACGGGAAAACAAGACGGAGGCGGATGAAGAGGCACAGAGAAGGAAATAGAGAGGAGAGAGAGATAAACAACGAAAACCACTCCGCGGCTCCTCCTCACCTGCGTCGCCTCCTCCCTCCTATCCTAATCCCGCCCTCCCCGCCACAAACACAACACGCAACGAATGCGCTAATAAGACTCCGCTCCACTCCTTGGGCACCAAACCAGTCCCTTGCGGGACGCAGACGTGAGCCGGGACTCTCCTAGCTCTTACCCAAACGTTCGAACTCGCCTTCTAATTTCACTTTTAATGTTCCCCATGGGTCACATTGGCGTGAAAGGGCCGATCTCTCTCATTGCATTGGAGAGTTCCTGACGGGTTTTTTCGCCAGTACCATGCTTTACCGTGCAGAATGGATCATTCTTTTCACTGAAAACTTACCACATTTCATAAAATCAATGAGGTGAGACTCGCGATTATCTCTGTTACCAGAATGGTAATAACCTTTACGTTACATCGTCCGGCAACCGGAAGCACAGACATTTCCTTGGCAGTGATTGATCATTGCGGAATAAATAGATATTTATTTTTAGGGAATGTTGCATGGCTAAAAGCCTCGACCCTCTGCCCAAATACCTATCGTTTTTAGTGGGCGACTTAATTCGCCGGTCATTCCTCTTATAAGATAAATAATTTACGCCAATGTCTGTGACTGAGGAAAGTAAGCCCTATAAGTTATTAAATAATATGATTAATAAATGACGGGAGGGGGAAATGGGCAAAAATTCAACAGTTGAATCGAATATTTTCCTCCATGCCTCAACCCATCGGTCATCGAGTGACGAAAGCAGTGGCAGCTACCTTTCCTTTTTTAAATGTTTAAGGGCATCCGTTCCCGAAAAAGAAAAGAAAAATTATCATTACTGTTCGGAAATTACAGGGGAGAACTCGTGTGAGTCCCGGGACTCGGCAACGCTTTGCGGCCTCCACATTAAAAAGGGAGCGTGGAGGGGGATGATTGGGGTTTGGTGGGGGAGGGAGTTGCGGGGAGAAGGTGTGTGGGGTGGCGGACGGATTACATCACCCCGCAGCCGCTCGCCCCAGGGTGGAGAGAAGGGGGAAAGGGTGCAGGGGGGAAGGAAGCGGGCGTGTGGGGGCCGGGCCCCCTACGGGCCAGAGAGCGGCCGCAAGGCGCTTTTCATTTTGCCGTTAGCGGCTACGCCAACTCGATAAAGAAATGAAGGAAAATCACCTAGCATGCGTAGATGTCTGTGCTAAGGATTGGAAAAGGCATGCGCGACGATGGATATAACATATGAAAGTTAAAGCGTAAATATTTCTCCAATTCTGTGGGAGGCGGCATATCATGTCTTCAGTTCTGCTGAGTTTCGATTTAATTTGAAAAGAAACAATTTGATTTAAAAGATTTCGTAAAGGAATTATGACAACATGATAGGCAAAAAAACGAAGTTCGTTGTAGGGCGAGACTTTGTTGAACACAGGTCACATGGCAATAAAAAACCACAGACCAACATGACCAACATCTTAAATAGTGACTAGTTTATTTATAGTATTATTAAATAATTTATAATGAAAGTTCGAAATTTATGGGGAATCATCAACAGTCACAGTTCGTTTGATTGTACCTTTCGATATTTACCACTTTCGACTCCACGACAATGAATGTAAATGATTCATTATTGAACGAAAAGAACTGAAATGATTCATTCATCACAATTAACAGTGTTAATTGCAAAACAAAACCAGTCTGAGAAGTAATTTATTGTACTCCATTTGCCAGAGAATGAAAAGCTAAGTCTTCCAAGCATGAAAGCGGATGCTGAATTAAAATGCGTGAAAAGTGGGAAACTGGGCAGAATATGGGAAAAGCGACATGCATGGTGGACACAGTGAGAAGGGAAGTTGAAGTTTGAAAATCAATTGCTCATCACGCTTTCAATTAGATTCAAAATCGATAATTATTACACAACATACCAAATAATATCTAGATTTTTTACTATAGCTATTGTTGCCTTCCACGCCTAATGCTGTAGTTCGAGTCCCAGCGAGACAGAATGTTTTGATCCCTTTGGTGGGAGGTAAACAAAATTTCAAGCACAGTGTTTCGAATAGGAAACACATCTATTCCTCTATTTCCTGCATACATTTTGCGGCACGCACTACGAGGCGAACAGCTTGCATTTTCTCAATCGGTTAAAAAGGGGTCCATACTCCTCAGCCTTGCGGATTCGGACTCGTCAGCTCGAGGCCAAATATGTCGATAAATCGCCGACAACGACGCCAAGAGAAAAGAACCCCAGTTCGTATTCATTGCTACGCTCTAAGTCGACTATTTTTCAACAGGGGCAGACCGTTTATTCTTCAGATCCATACCACGTGAGCCACAACGAAACCTCTAAACCTTTAGGCTATCGCTGGAAAAGGTGAAGTAGAAATGTCTGTCTGACAAGTATTCTGGTCTAGAGAAACCGCTTGTATAATCGGTGGTGAAATTATATGAAATGAAGAATAAGATTTTTCTGAGACGAAAGGCCTTGGAAAAAATTTTTGGCAACTATATTTAGGTCGCAGACGCAAAATTTTAAGCCTGCATGTTCGAAATCTAAGTTGGTAATTTATTTAATCCCATAGAACACTTTGGCATTTCACCCAAGGGTATATAATGCTATAAATGAAGACAAAACACAAACATATATGCCCCGTTGAGGATCTGATTGGTGTCGTGGAAAGAGTACTGGCGTCCCATCACGAGATCCCGGGTTCTAAACGCGGCAGTGGCAGGGATTTTTCACCTGTTTATCGGTCCCCACCTGAGTGTCGTGTGGAACGAACTTCGAGTCCGACCAGTCTCCCACTCCTAGTCCTACTGCATCCGTGGGATGAGACGTGAAACCGTGGACCCCCTGGCGTCTTTCGTCCAGACTTGGCTATTCCGACGCCGGGTTTCTTTCCATCCTTCCTTCATTCCCTGAAAACGTCACCACCTTTTTACCTACTCGCCTATCCTATCATCATCATCGGTCAACAATCCTACGAGTGGTTTGAAGCAGCCCTCCAATCGATTCTATTATCGGCCACCTCTTCATATCAACGTAATATTTCTCTTTTACATCATTCACAAGTTACTCCATATGTCTCACACGAGATCTGCCTTTTCCATTCTTCCTGTTTGCTTTTCCCTCGACGATTGTCTTCATCAGGCCATCGTGTCTTAAGATATGGCCGATTAAGTTGTCCCGTCTTCTTTTTAGGTTTTTCAGTAGACATCTCATCTCTCCCTCTCTTCTTAAGACTTCTTCGTTTGCCACTCGGTCGATAACATTTTATCTTCATCATATTCATAGGTAGCACCATATTTCAAATGCTTACTGCCGTAACTCCTCTGCTGCTGTTTTCGTCCATACTTCGCTGCCATATAGTAAAATTCTCCAAATGTATGTTTTAATGAAATTCTCCCTCACTGCCACGCTTGTATTTGCCACCTATCCCAAATGGAGAAAATTACCTTAGTTGTCGATCGTCTCGAATAACTAATAATGCTTCGAGCCCCGGGTAGTGAAAAAGCCACACGGGAAGGATTCGAACCTGCGATCTTAGGATCGGCAGTCGAGAACTTTACCACACCGTAGGCGAGGTTGGAAAATGCCTCTGCGCAATGCTTTAGATATGGTAGGGAATTCTTTACTTTCGTGAGGCCTGACATTATATGGATTGGATTCGCGGGTCCATAGGTTTTGCCCCTTTTCTCCCCTCTTAAACTCGCTCGTCACACTGCTAGCCGGAGTGCCTCGAGGCACCAAGGCCGACCACGCAAATCGGCGGCACCCGCCGAGGGGAGCGACCGAACACCCCGCCACCGAAAACAGAAGAGGGGGCCGTCCGCGGAGCGGGCGGGAGCCCGGGAGAGAGCGAGACATAAGAGATTGATAGAGCGATGACGACGGCTCACACTTGGTCCCATATGCACGACGCGTGGGAGCTTCCGTAATGCTCTCGAATTGATGCTGAGAGGCGCGTGTCCGCATAAATCATGCAAGACTAAGGGAGGTTAGGTCGCAGCCGCCCGGTCGCGAATAAAATAAAATCCCCGTCGACTAGAAAAAGACGCTCAGGCAAAGACCCAGGCAGCTAGCACTGAGGAATGGAGCCCGAACTATTAAAACTCTAGTGAAAGCTCTAAAGAAATAAACGGATGCCTCGGCTAAGGAAAATAATTATTACTGCAAACATATTCGAGGGCCGAAATCCTCGTTTGTCGAAGCGCACGCGAAGTTTTAGTATTTTTCTTCCAAAATTACGCAGTAAAATCCTTATGGTAGCGCGCGCCTCCACTAAAACATTCGTTCGCAGAAGCCATATTCGTCGGCCGAGTCAGATAAACGTGACAAAAATCTTCGTCGCCGGAACATTCACGAGCTAAGTCACCACTTACCGTTTTTTAAGCGGCAGACGGTACTGTAAGGAGGAATACAGAAACATTAACGCCATTCGCACATCCCATTAGATCTACCGAGGGTGTGGTAGCGCCTTAAGGGTCGAGGGGGGGACTGGAGTTATCATCGAAGGGATTGGAACAAACAGACACTTAAAACGCACGTGGAGTGGAGTCATAAAATGTCTATTTTCGTGCTCCAACTGCGAAGGTTATGTCGCATCGTTCGACCAAATTTAATCTCAAGACAACACAACACCCATGCTCTGGGCTTGTTGTTAGCAGTGGCGTTTCCTTAATCCTCAGCGACTGTCAGTCCAGAAGGTCCCCTCTTTGAAGAGAGTCGCATCATGAGAGCAACCTTAGATTCTGGCCCCACCCCCGTCAATGCGTAACGGGGAAAGGGAAAGACGGTCCTCCCACGCCCCGAATGCACTTCCCACACCTAATTGTTCGTTTAATGGATTACACTACCCCTCTTCAACTTAGACGTAACCCTCTTGTCCGTTTTTTAACGAACTGGCCTTCAGGTCCAAGAGCGGAAGTTGCATTCTTTCTATATTTTTAAGCTTCATCTTTCGTTCCCTTCTCGCCTACAAAATACTCTGCAGCAATCTCTTGTGATGCATGCGCCGAGACTACTCCGTCTTCTCCTTTTAACATTAATTTTTCTATTTTTTCCAGTTATTCCACGCTTTCATAACTCATCTTTTCAATCCATAATTGCCTAAGCCTCAACAAAGATCCATATTTTGAGAAACAAAAGCAACAGTCAGCCTAGCCGATAGAAGCTAAATGTCATCTTAAGATATTTTCATCCTTCATATTCATATTCGCTGTTTAAAATTATGCAATTTACATTGCACATCCATACATCAAGCCTGGTGTAAACGGGCGTAAAGAGCTGTTTTACAGAAGCTTGCGCTATTTATAAAAGTACTTACCTAACTAAGCAAATGTAATTAATAATTGTGTTTGAATAAATATCGTACATCTAGTGAATAAGCTACCTAATTCAATTATTTAGCGATTAACTACGCAATGCAATTTGTAGCTTTGTGTGTTGCAAGGGATCTAATTTAAGCTATTGCTCAGCATTTTACTGATAGTATTTTTCTCTATTTTCCAGGTAAGCGATGCTCTAAGAAGCCATGATTTTATCGCCCTGAAATCGAGCGGGTGAGTGACACTTCCAGGGAAACCCTTTCTGCTTTTATTACGTTTAACGCCAAGACAATTGACTGTAAAGTTAAAAGCAGCGTCAAATCATGGACGGATGAACACATCAAAATACGATAGTGAATATTTTTCCGAAGTCATTCACGCATTTTGGAAGTTTCCTATGCAATTCGATTTTTTACATGATGCACTTTTCAATGCTATCTAATGATCTCAGCATACCCAGTCGTCCCTAACAACCCTTGCACTGATTTTCCAGGAAAGTAGAAGTCACAAGCCTCGTGTAAATAGCCTCTAAAGTGATGTGTGTTGTGAAAGCATGTACTTTACCGTAACATCTCCTGTTTTGTTTATGGGTGGGGGCATTAAATGAACTATTGCTTCGTGGAAAAGAGTCGAAATAAAATTTATAAAGCCAATTTTACATTCAGTTAATGCGAAAAGTGGCCTCTGCTCACTTGTTCAGAGCTACATGTATACACTGACTCGCATCCCCGACCGTAGAGAGGGTCGTGTGCCTCACGGCTGGAGAACATTACCGACGAACGCGAGCATTCGACCAACACGACCCTTTTAAGTGATAGCACCGGGGTAGAACGGGAAAGGAAACATATTCCATGTTAAAATGAGTTATAATGGCCGCGTCCCATAGGTTACGAACCAAGCGAGAATGTTCCAGAAGCGATGAGAGATGAAGAGAAAGAATAGGAGGTGCAAGCAGTTCGGCGGAAGAACAAATGGATGTGGTCCCCTTCCCCTAGGGGACAAAACCAGGGAGAATTAGCTCCATGAGAAAATGGTTTGGATATTACTAGCGACCCCACTTGCCCGCGTAACTAATTTATTATGTTCAACTGGCGTAAAACAGGCAATGGGATGAAGCGAGAGATTTCTCTCATCCATATAACCTCGGTCGGCGACCCCAATAGACCTCAGTCCCGACATGGCATCAAATAATGATCTGAAGTAAACCAAAAATTTCACTCGAATACATTACTAAGCAATGAGTAAGGAATTTTTTCTCAATACATTTATTGCAACGACATTAAATTCCATCGGAATATGCTGTAATGAACTTCGCAGAATTCCAGTCTCCAGACTAAATCACGCAAGTATTTTGCAGTCCTTTTTTTTCTAATAAACTGGTAAACCTCATAGGATTGCCAAACCATTCCTTTTGTCTACTCTCGTGCTACCCTTTTCCCATGATATTGCGAAGTACTTAATATCAGAATTATCAGTCTAACAAAGGAGTGAGATTTTCTCAATTTTTTTTAAGTTCGCTGACGGCGTATCCCATTAGGTAGAGCGTCGCAGGGCTAGAGATAGCAGGTCCAGGGTTTGGTTTAAGAAAGTTATCCCCCCCCCCCCCAAATCTGGCGTATGAATTCCACTCACCGTTAGGCTTAGTACGTATAGAGGTTTGCCATCACCAACGATACAGGCCTTCGGGACGAACACTGCGGCTAAAATACCGCCATTCCCAAACAAAAAATATATTTGTCATTTACATGCGACCTGAGTATTGTTTCAACACAGTTCCAAAAAAGTCAATCAAATGGAAGAGCTCCATAATCTTTCTTCCCATAACCGTAGAGAGCGAAGACCCCATTTCTTGGAGCAGCGCGGGCAGCGTGCCCACAGAATATAACAAATGCAGAGCGGTAGCGAAAGCGAATCGAACGAGCTAGAGTCACAAAGCGAAGTTCTCTTTGGAACAGTATATGGAGGGAATATCCCCTGAATACATACAGATTAAGTTATAACATTATATGAAAGGTGTCAGATGGTGATTGTGTTCGGAGCGAGCAGTGAGATTGTTGGTTCGTATACACTAATCAAGTTCTTTAACCAACGATGACTCTCTTATCTATAAAGAATAATATGAACGTATCTTACATTGTACTCAAAAATATCCTGGCACTCTTTTGCAATACCACTCAATGCGGTCCCGACACGATGAATCGAAACCGTTAGTCGGCGATTTTTCCCGGGCCAATTTCTCCACGACAGCGAGAGACAACACTGCCTGCCTACTGGCCCCCCTCGATACAGACCAAAAGTCACCGCTACACGCCTGGAATGCCACACCTTCACTTGACGAAAGACATTCAGTTTCTTTGTCCCGATTATTCACTATAATTTGGCATGTCATCATCATTTGTAGTAGCCAATTCATCCACATCGTATTGATACATCTACACCTATTACAAATTTCTCAATCCATCTCAACACTCCTCCCACCAAAGATCTAATAGCAGTAACCTTAGATACGACTGTGGAAACTACGTCGTTTCCTGCTTGACACACAGATACCCCTTCTAGCTCGAATACGTCGATCGAGATATTATTACACATATTGAAAACAATAGTTACAATAAAACTAGGAATGTTTACTACGTCAAACTTAAAATAAATGTCAGAAAAGTCTACGCAATAGTGACGAAAGCATTGCGAAGAGTTAGTCATGATGCCTTCACATACGGCTAATGATAATCAATGGATAGCAAAGAAAACTTTTGGACTAGACTCTAGTTTCCTTATGAGTCAAAGATTATAAATTAGTGGGGATATCTCTTTTCCAATCTCATCACAGGGGCAGCTAGTCTATACCGATATTGCTGAGCAGAACCTCTTTCCGCTATGTTGTTCTCTAAGAATGTTAATGAGTCGAGAGTTTAAAATAAAATTCACCGCCAACACACCACCCTGCACCATTCCTGAGCGCCTCCATTTATGAGAATGATTATATTATGATTATGATTTATTGAAGTAGTTTTACTTATTGGAAATTATATAGGACCATTAAAAACGAAACCTCGAAATTTTTTAAAAGTCATTTAGTGGTTCTCAAGAGAAAAATGTCTCGGATTGGTAAGATGGCTGGAATAGTCTTTCACTCTGATGGGCCAGGTTCGAATTCCGGCGGGGACAGTGATTTCACATCGTCATACACTGGCAATGCCAATACCGGGTTTCTCTACATTTTCATATAGGAAACCTCTCTTTACCGAACTCACTTTACTCACCTAACCTAAATTATGCCAATGGCTTGACGTCGGTCACGCGGTGTGTAAATTATATATGGTAAATTTCATTCCCTTTCGATTTAAAGCACACATCCGGTGATGGTTCACCCCTGACACACTCTTGCGGTGGCTTGCAGGGTATGTTTACAATTGCAATGCAATATTAATTAACGTAGTCATTAACAAGAGGATTTTTACTCGTCGATAATGCTGGCCTGGTGGGAGTCACCTCCTACCATAGGCTTTCAGGGCCTTCAAAGGGTTTAGGTGGCTTCAAAGCTCTTGATCGCCTCCCCAAATAACAACAAAAAGCGAAGAATAATTTGGTTTCGAGGGGCCGAACAACTAAGGTCGCACAGTCTATCCAAAAGTGCTCTTCATACTAGGTCAAACACAACATGCATTCCCAAGGTAGGATTCGAACCTACGACCCTTAGTTTAAAAAGTCGGCTTGTTAACTTCGCTGCATGTTCCCACCAAAGAAGCGGTCCCCTAAACATTCCCTTTAAAAAGCCTCCACCACCGAGACGCTGGAGCAAATGAGGAGCATTATCGCTAAAATACATTCCTGCAGTGGATACACCGGAATGCAGGTGAGGCGGGCGGGCGGGCGGCGAGGGGAAGACGGGTCTTCTTCCGTCAGTCGGTCAGGAGAATAAACCAAACCCTCTCCTCTCCCCACTCTCGGAGGAGGAGAGCAGCCTTGAGGCGACCTTACGGGACCTCTTCCTCTTCCCCACCTCTCCTCTCCGAGGGACTTGGGCGAGTGGGGAGAGGGGATGCCGCCACCTCGTCGGCTGTCGGCAGCGATGATGCTTCCCCCGGGTTGGGGTGTGGAGGTGGGCGAGGGGGTGGCGGCCGTTAACGGTATTCCCGCGGGAGGGGGCGAAAGGATTTAAGGAGGGCAGGGGAGGGGTGGGACAGCGTGGGAGAGCTCGTGTGAATGGAATCGGTCGGAGGGGGAAGATTGGACTCACGGGAGAAAATTAGAGATGAGGAATAACAAGCGACAGTGAACATGAATGCACATACGACACATTCGATGAATGTATGTACATGAACTGATTCAGAGAAGGGAGCTCTATAAAAATACACCAATATCCCGAAAATTCAAAGTTAAAAATACCTAAATATATTCCGGTATTATACTGGTTAATATATATACCTTACTGTATGCTGATATATCGAGAAGTTTATTTTAAAATTGTAAATTATGCCTTACGTTTTGTGGTATTTGCTTGGTATTTTCTAATGTCTATGTATCCAACATGTTTTGGGTATCATTTTTAAAAAGTTTCTTGGCAAAATCGCGACCGCGATTTGTAAATAAAAGATTTTAGTCATAGCCACAAAGGCAAAAAGTTTCTTTGCGTCACGTGCACAGAGAAAAGGAAAAAAGAGCGAGATAAACAATCTTTCCTTCTGTTCCCGTGTCCACTTTTTCCAACCTTTCCTTTTCTGTGTATGTTTTTCCTTTAGGACACACTTTAACACTTTACCTAACCATAAACGTATGGTTTATGGTTTAATAAAGTGTTTCCTTATTTCTCAATCCTATATTTCACGCTATTAGAAATATTCATCCCGTGTAGAATGCTCTTTCCCCTGGGCTATTGTGCCGATGTATACCTTCGTTCATCACTGCTTATTCCGCCTCCCAATTAGCAATGCTCTTTCAACTCTTCATTTGGTTTCATTTGCGTTTGGTCTCTGAGTTAAACATCTGCCTCACCCTCTGCTCTATTACTGCATTCCATTATTTTCGTTTTGTTACAATTAGCCTCAAAGCGATATTTCATTTGAGTTATTATCTTAAGTTAACCATGATCTTCCAAAGACTTTCTTCTATCCCTGCTCCGAGAGCTATGTTATCGGCAAATACTAAGCTGTGAATTCTTTTTCCAACGCGTAAAAATGGCATTAACTTCATTTTAATAAGTATTTTATCTCATGAAACTATCTAGCAATAAGGTACCAGTACTTTAATTGCGTCGGATACCGAGAGAAGGAAAAAGTATCTCGAGAAAAAAAATTGTGAAATGTGATCGATAGAAAATTAAATCCGTAAACTCCTCACAAATATTAAAGAAAGGCTAAAATCTCTACTGATTGATTCACTTCACAATACCAGCGCTTACCCTTCAAAATTACAGGCAGTTTCTTGAATTGTAAAATAGAAATTTTATTTTCGTCTTTTTATTATTATAGAACTTCTCTTAAGTAGAAATGTATAAGTGGACAATCCCCAAGCTTCAGCCACTATTGTAGAGTGGTTTATATTGGTGAGGACAAAGGGATACGAAATGAATCCGTTATAACAAAGAACATTGCTCGGACACATGCACATTGCACAAGCAATGCGAAAGAGAAGACGTTGCCGAACCTCTGTTATTACGTATTCACCGCGACAGCTCGGCGAGAAAGTCATTCGCGTGCGTCTTGGTTTCACGCAACGGATTCTAGGCCACAGTGCAAGATTGTTGTAAGACTGATCCTTAACGTAACTCAATTCTCGTCCATACACTTCCTTCTCGGTCTATGGAAAGGGTCTCGCAGCGCCTGCCTCGTGAAAGCCATTTTCAACTTTCATCATGACGGAGCAGTGCGTCGCCGGATACCACAGCGACCAATCGCGCTTCCTACTTCCCCCCGATAGGCACCTTGTGCAGCAGGTAACGTCAAGGTAAGGTATCTCCTCTCGGCTCTTCAATCTGATATTCAGATTACGCTCGTAAGATGTCTTACGCCAAAAAATATTTCAGAGATCAAACTTGGAGGTGACGATTGCTCTCCAAAAGAGAAATGGGTCTTTTTTCATTATTCTAGGAAGTTTACGCAACAAGTTTGTAGATAGGCATAAACTTTTGTGAATTAAGAACTAATTAACTCCCTGCCCTTTTATATTTACTAGCCCTAAGTTCCGGCGATTTTTAGCACCTCCTCATGAAAGTTATAATCTTTCAATGAAACACAGCTCCTGAACTACTGGATATTTTAATGAAATTTTGACTGCATATAGATTACACACCAAAGTAATCAACCAGACTATGATAATGGTCAAAACGTGGCCCTCTTTGGAGTTGAACGGAACAAAATCCGCGAACAAAACTGGTTTCACTTATCTTTGCCTTGGTTGCAAATTCTCTGTTCCTGTGGAATTTTCTTGATCCCGGCACTAACTATTTTCCCTACCTTATTCTTCTTCACGTCCATTGAAAGTCTTCCGGGTGGGCCCATCTTAGGTGCACGCGTTGCAGGAATTCATCAAGGAGATCTATGCATTCTATCACACTAAATTGCTTTCTTTTATTCATCATTACCTGCTTCGTCAAGACAATGATACGTCGTTGGGCAGTCCCAGCCTGGTCCATAATCCCCCTTGTAACCTTTGCAGGAATTCTCGTCACTTAGAAGTACCGAAGCCCTGTTTTGTGCTCCCTTGGAACTCTTCATCACTTCTCCATTCCCTCATGTCGTTAAAAAAATTCCTCTTCGTTCCCTCCCTATTACCCAACATTCTGTTCTACGATTGTTAGTCATGTCCTTTATTGTCATTAGTCTATTTTTCCGCAAAGGTAACATATTTCATTAAATTCTCGATGGATGAAATAAAATATTAAATCATTTTTCATTCTAATATTTTAATTCAGTTCTTGATTCAATAAATATATAATTAGATTCTATTATCCCTATTGGACCATATTCTGGTCTTCCTATCACCTAATACATGATATACAGCTAACATAACACAGTACAGGAACCCCATCCCATGCTCCTTCGAAACTCTTCATCACACTTCCTATCTCTCATACTGTGAAAAATTCCTTTAGATTAGCTTCATATCCCCTAATCGCATTTGATTTTACCCGCCTCTATTGTTTCAGCAATTATCTGAAATGAGAGTGGTCTATTATGTCGTGACGTTATCTCTATGAATTTAAAATTAATGGAAATCGATTGCGAGTCTGCAAATTATAAAAATATTATTTAATATGTTTTTAAATGGTGGTGAAAGGCAACGGTGAATATGGGTGGGAAGACATTCCGTCATAATAGGAAAGCCATCAGAACTAGGTCTACTTAGAAAGATAGTCGGAATGTGGACCTGACGGTGCACAGCTTTAAAGAACAAATGAACAACAAAATTACAGAATTAATGCAATAATTTGTTCGTAGTTTAATTTTTACCTAAAAAATAGTATGTTACATGCTGTGGCTAATTAATCACTGGTTAGGAGTTCCAAATTCATGCTACAATTGTGTTAAAAGTGACACATTATTAACGTATGCTAAGATATGCGATAATTTTACAAACCTGCGTTCGCTTATGGTTGATTCGGTTTTGACCGTTTACTGAGCGATGATTCGGTTTAATGAGTGATTACATGTAACATTTCTTATACATTAAATCTCATATTTCACTATGAAACATCTTATCTTTCCGTTTATGAGATTGGGGGTCGGGAACTATGCATGAAACATGAAAAAAGCGGCTGCCGAACGATACACGACAGAGTATGATAAAAGGCAAAATGATAATATGTGTCGCAATGGACAATAAAATGAACAAGTTGAATCCGAATAAAACCCTGCGATCCGCCTATCCCCTACTTCTACCCATTACACTATCACAACAGTCAACCATATTTCGGAACTAAGTGCGATAGCATATCGACTACCCAAAGCTTTACAATACTATCCCACTTCCTTCCTTCTACTTCCTCCTCTTTCTCCTACGTTTGCCGTGAAAGAGTGGGGCTCTGGGGTAAAATAAATGGCGCTCCTTGGCAACAATAACCGTTGTGCGGCAAAGAGACGAGGAGAAAAATATTACCAGAGAAATAAACTCATTCCCAATTTGGAAACTTCACATAACTGTGCATTTCTTACTCGATTATCGTTGATTGTGGACGAGTGAGCCAGAGAGACGTCTTCAATCATTCCATGGCTTACTTTTATAAATTACGCAGCAGTTTTTCAAATGGTGACTCACGCCTCGAAATACCATTATCTGAGTTATTTGAAAATATTTGCTCCATTAACGAAATTCCTTTGCTCCCGACACGTTAATGTACTGCCCAAGGGTGAAATAAATGACTTCTATGGCAGGATAAATTCATAAAATGCAATCAAAAATATGGAGAGATCGTGGTAAAAAACTTCATCGCTCACACCTCTAATGATACGGAGCGAGAGAGACAATAATGAAGGCAGCTGTCCAATGTTTTTCCCCAAGTTTCTGGAAGGTCACTCATCGTTAAATAAATGTACTTGAAGATATTTGGCGGAAATTAGGATGAAGGACGACAATTTTGGAAGGGTGTAGTCGAGTGGAAATTTTCAAGAATCGATGCTACGCGTGGCTAAAGCAATTTCAGTCAGAAATAAATGGCTTTTGTGCGTGAGTAAGAGGAAAAGGAATTGAAGAGCTTCCTGATAGAAACGTTTTTAAGCTGAAATACACGCATGAGGTTATTTATTCTTACCAAGGACAAAAATCAGGCAACCTCTTCTGCTTCATTTCGTTACTATTAAGCCTAATACTGGTTAATGTTTAGGTCACTTCTAAAAGCTTTGCGGTAATTATTCACTAAAATCAATGTAAACCGTATCAGTGAAAAAAATTAAAGATCTAAGTGTATTTTCACAGTAAAGGAGTGTGCTTAATAATTTCGGGCGCAGTTCAGCGGCTCACAATTGTAAGAACCTACTTGTTACTTCATCACCCACTCTGGAAACTACGGGAAAAATAATGAAAAAACTAAATAAAACTTAATACCAATTAATTTCCCCTATAGTTGGTTACAAATCCGCATGGTAGTTTCATAATCACAAATAATTAGCAACTACTAATCAGTGATCAGACTATTGCTTATAATCTAAATATTCAAAAATATTCCCATACTGATGTCGATGTACAGCAACTTTAGAGCAATATTTCACCATTTTCTAACTTAAGTTGGACTGTTTGCGTCAAGCTAATAACTACGTACAGGAAGCAGGAAACAAATGATGAAACTAATCCGGTATTTTACAGTTATGCAGACACCAACAAAAAGCATAATACGTGATGTGAAATACATTAAACTATTGCAATTATTAATTCGCAATATACTCTCTCGGAGCCTGGCTATGGCATAGCCGTGGGCATAGCCTTAACGGAGATTTATCTGTTGATTGGCCAGTCCAGAGTAAATTCAAGAGATTCTTGTCAGATATCTCAACGGGAATGAGGCTGGAATCGAGGACATGAAGAAAGGGACAAAGTGATCGCGCTCACGCAACGCCATCCCCTGTGTTTCATCTGCTGTGAGTGCATGCTTCGCGGAAAACCGGCAGCCGCCCACCCTCGCTGGTCCGCTTGTTGCCCAACGCTAACGTTCAATCGGAGTCGCATTCGCTGGCCACCCTGATCGCATCGAGTGGAAGAAAGAAAGGTGGGGAGACCAATAAAACTCGACCCGCGGCACTCGATGGCTTGAACGGTTTAGGGCTACATTCACAATCTCAACTAGTGTCGCTTCTACTGCTTACGTCACATGAATTCATACGTCACCGAAACAATTTTACTGATCTTCAAGCTAAATTCCAACAAATCCATTTCCTACCATTTATTCCACATTAAATCAACATCACAAACAATTATTACACATTATTTGTCATTTTCGAGGCCTTTGTCACAGGAAAATAACAAAATATCACGAGCCCATGCGTCTGCTTTAAACATGGAAGTCGGAAAATTCTAATTTTAACATCACTAACCACATTAGTTAGACAGCGGGGGAAGTAATAATGACGAAAACACTCGGATTTCTGCTCGTAAATGATTAACTCCACAGTAAACTTCGTGAAAGTGATATAACACACCACACGAGAGCAGATCTCACACGTAGCAATTTTTGTACGAAAGTCGCCATCAATGGCAGTGCCGAGGTTACAAAGTTCCCCGGTATAAATCAGCCAACCATAACAACTTTATTCGATGGCACTTTTTCACTTGATTCACTGAAATTTAACTTTTTAGCGAGGTATGCCGATATCCCATGAGCAGTCACTTTTACAACTCATGGTGAAAACGCTTTAAATGGGTGATTGAGAACGCCTTGAATTCATGACAAAGAATTCACGGGAAACTAACGGAAAATAATTTTACTTTCAAAAAAATATGCTGGTAGAATATTTAATTGAAGAAAAACTTTGATTATACACCGGAAAACACTCGGATTTCTGCTTAGTTAGTCAATTGTTCATCAAACTGTGCGAGAGAAAACGAAGAAGAGAGCACCATAACAATCTGGCAACTCAGCGGCGTGACATCACTCCCAAGATATAATGCACAAACTATATCTATACTGCAGTCTCACTTCTACTGCTTACGTCATAAAATCTCTATTGCGAGTGAACAAGGGTATACAAATCCTCCTCGATATTGTTCGAAGTGGTATACAGCTTTTTACTGAAAAGCAGTGCCAACTTTGCCGAGTGAATCTGTAAATCATTTTTATCGAAATAGAGATTTTAGGACGTAAATATTAGAAGCGAGACTCTGAATATGGTCCTTAGAACCGCTGCATTCCAAAAGCGACGCACATCATTTGTCGGGACCTTAGCCAATTTTTTTTCCCGGGGGACCAACTAAACCTCTCTTGCATGGCACAGTACGGGCGCAAAGCAAAAAGCTCCTATGACCTAAGAACTAATTAAAGCGCCCAGAACCTTAGGGAGTATTTCTTCAAGCTGTAATTTTAGCAATCCAGGGAAGATTTGGTCACCCTTCTTTCCCCTCCTACTGTCCACGGTAACCAGCAAAGATTTCTCTAAGATCTGGTACTCATTAAATCAAACGGCTTGGGTTAAACTGGATGCGTCCATTTACATCAACCGGAATGGATTCAAAGATTGCGAACGCACAGACACCCTAACGGAGTTATCCGGTGAAATGGACTATAGTATTTCCACAGAGAAAAAAATTAAACTCTCCCATCCAAGGCGTTTTATTCCCTTTGGATATTCTCCAACCGGAATGGAACATGGACCTCCGGAAAGTATCTCAACTCTCTACTCACTGCGCTTCCAAAAAAGAACAAAACATTTTCAATGTAACAATTATAGACAGAAGCCTCATTATATTTTTTTACTTTCATGCCTGAAAATTTTTCACCAAATTAATGGTCTGGACAGATAACAATATTTTATTCTTTATTATGATCGGGTACATCGAATTAAAGGGAATCAAATTGTTAAGTATTAAAAGTTTTTCGAAATAGATTTACCTCAAAACAAACAAAATAACATTCAGCTTCACTAGGTCATACGAATTACTTCGCGATCCTAAATAGAGCCAGCATGCTTCTTCAGCATTAAGGCCGCTTTACACGATTCAATGTTTTGTTCAATTTCTTGTACAAACTCTTGTATGATGAAATTGTACCATGTAAAGCGGCAAATTGTACGAACGCTTGATCGATTGTCTGAATGACTGAACGGGAAATAGAACCTGTTCTAATTCCATTCAGACAAACATACAATTTCATTCAGTTTATACGACCATTTGTACAAGAAATTGTACAAAAAATTGTATCGTGTAAAGCGGCCTTTAGAGGATAAAATCATTACCAAACATCACCACATCAAATGCTCTCTTGTTCCTATCACGGAAAAAAGTCAAAATTTGCCGCTGAATCTGATGGCAGTTCACGCCTGATTCACGCGTTTTTGAACTGTACAGACATTGATTTATTTTTACTGCTGACAAAGAAATTAGCTAATTTCGAATTCGAGATTCTCCGAAGGACTTCGCCGATACCATCAGACATTGATTCAGAACTTTAATATGTTACCTAATTTCGGCTACAGGAAACCAGGTACTCTCGCAATGAACTTTTCAGGATGTGGTAGTTCAGTGGATGGAGCGTTAGGCTGCTATACCGAGGTCTTGGGTTGTATTCCGGGACATTACTCAGCACACATTCAATTTAACCAGAGATGAGAGGGATTTCCATTTGCTGAATCATTCTGGGAAACCTCAGGCGGAACCGGAAAGGAACTGCCCCCTACCCCATTAGGTGAACTTAAAATGCCGAAAGCCTATCACCTCACCAACTCCACCCTCACCAACCAAACCGATCTTCTGGTTGAAGAACCCTGTTCTTTTGCTCAAAAATTCTGAATTCCTGCATTCGAAGCACCTCATTGAAAGTGTCCATAAATTATATTCTACCCTATAGGAGTCGGAGACCCAAGTTTCCCTACAGTTTCCTACACAGTGGACTGGCCGATCAAGGCGCCGTGTGAGCACCTATTCAAACCCCAAGCTCCAATTTTCGCCGTAGCGGTCTCGCCAGAAGTACGCAAATGACTTCTCTCGCGGCAAACAAACGTGAAGCGCCTCCCGCGCTACCGACGCGGAAACAAAGCAAGGGCGGGGTGAAGTGTCGACGGCCGCTCTCCCCGAGGCGGGAATCGTGAGTCGGTTGTTGTGAACGGAGAGCAGCGCTTCTTGTTTATTCCCTCATCGATCGCACGCGCTGGCGATTTTCGCTGCCAAGGTCTCCGACGGGGAGGAGGACCTTCTTCCGCCAAGGTGAACGAATGAATGAGACGAGGCATTTGCCGGCTGTTTGCTGCACGAGACGTCGAGATGTGACCCAGTGAAGACGGGTGGGAAAGGGATTACTGGGAGGCGAACGCGGAAGGAACAGTGGATTGCCCGCGAATTACCTTCCGCTTCGGTACCACCTCGACAACACAATGACTCTGTAGCACGCTGGTGGTGGTGATTTCTAACCTCCAGAAGCATCCACCATCCTTCCGCACCAAGATGATGAATTAAGAACTCAGCATTATTTCATCCGTTGTTAAAGACTTAATATCATTCCATAAAATTATCCATTAAAATCACCAAAAATAGGCCAAATTAAAAACAGAACATGAGCTGAAATCAGTGACTTTCGCAATTTATTTTGGTCGTTTTCTACATAATTAAACCGTCCTAAGAATGATATGACACAGCTCTCCACTCCGTTTCCCCATCAGCTACTAACTACAAAATGCTTCTCTTTTACATCCTTCACTATATCGTTCTAAATTTTGATCGTTCATTAGGTTTTAGCGGATATGTCATCATCAAGTACAACATATGCAACTGATGAGAGTCTGAAAGAAAGGCTAAAGTCGGGTGGACGACCCAAATAATTTGTTTCCCTCTTTCTGTGTTTCACCACGGATATATTTCGTCGTTTGTTTTTCCCTCCTCATGGTGAGCGATACGGCCGAGTCGCTCACGATTCAACAGATGATTTTTCTCCCCACATAAATTCTTAAATCAGAGAGGTATTGGGGTTCAAGGACTTCCTCCCATCCTCTGTCGCGTTAGCTTGGATCAGTAACTCGCTCGACTCTCGTCGCCAGCTGATCGCCTCATTCAAATTCGTACGACCCACGAATCGCCTCGATTGTTTGACGCGCTGACGTGAGAGGTCGTGTCGATTGGATTGGCAGGGGCACCTTTGAGGTCACAAGACAGCACTCAGGATGTCAGGCGGGAGGTCAAATCGATCGATGCGAGGGACGTCCCAACCTCGCGTAGGACTAGGGTAAGGGCCGACGTTCTTGGCTTGTGCTGGCACGAACTCGAAGTAGCCCTTTCTTGTGACGCAAATACTCGATAAGTCTAATTCACTGCTCGTGTTATTGAAGAGGGCAACCGACAACGAAGGCAACCAGCGCTACTAAGGATTGATGGGCATTTGGGGAGGAGTAGAAATTCGCAGAATGTAGAAGATAAACTCGATGTTGGAATCAAACGATAAATATTGTAGGATACTTCCGGCCTCGGTTGCCACGCTAGTACAGCCGTCACCTCGGTAACCTGAAGACCTTGATGTTGATTTCCACCTCAAGTATCGTCACTGAGTTTATCTTAGAATTTATAGATCCTGCTGGCTAAAAACTCACGGTTAGAATGAAGTAAACGTACATACGTTGGTTTTATAATCAATACAATATTAACCTTATGAAACTAGTTCCTGGAGAGTTGCATAATATTTGAATCAAATTTTGACTCAACGACCAGAAAGTCCTGGATGGGAATTTTCTTTCATCGTTTATGAAATTCGACTGCTCAACGATGAATGATGCTTCATCCTCGCTCATGGAATGTCCACTTTTTGCATTGACATTCGCCGACAAGAGAAACGTCTTCCGCTGTGCCTGTCACGCCTCCACCCCCTTGAGTTCATCCCTCCCCTGTGCCGTTCTGCAGCACCCTTTCCCCGTGCGTTCCCACAGTCACCTCGTCTTCTCGCTCCCGGCGTATTTTTTGCCGAGCTGGAATCAATCCAATCTAGTCGCGGAATGAACGACTGCACAAATCCCAATGGCGCTTTTCGTAAAACTGATTTCTCGGCCCTTCTTTTCAAAGCGTAATAAAATGGTGGATACTCACTCATCCGACCAATGAAGGGTAATAGTTCGTTGTTCCTCGCTGATCAATCGTCTTCGCTCTGCATTTCAACCGGAACATAATCGCGATACTCACATCCGGTGAGTATCTCACTTAAAATTACCGTTTAATATTAAGTGAGAGGAAAAACGTTGTTGTTAAGCGTATTAGGAAATACTTAGAGGTACCTTCTACCAAATAAATCCGTTGATTAGAAACCGGAATAAAATGTAGTTGCCCTCGAAAGCGTGTTCCGGTTACCAGACAGTATTGGACAAATCTATGAGGTCATGTATTTAGCGTTCTGATGGATTCACGTATTCGTTTTTAATTCTGCGAAAAATGGGTAAAAGCAAACCAATCACAAGAATCTATCAAATTAGATCCTTCGTTTATTTTACGTCATTCATTGAAGTCGTAAAATAAATTTAAAAAAACGAAAAAGTTTAAGGTATCACATTTGGAAACTAAGCATTTGTTCCAGTCCAAAAAAAAGGGCATATGATTCGACAACCACTTGACTCTCGGCAACATATGGAATAAGTAAAGAAATACTTACGTTGATGAATATGCGTAATATATGCACAGGTTTAAACAGATATATTATCATTCATCCAAAAATATAATTTTAAATGTATAAGTATTCCTTAAAAACTCTTCATCGCATCTACCATGAACTTTTTCAGCAAAAGTAAGAATACAAGGGCAAATGTAAAACATAACTAAAGATTCATTGAATTATAATGTAGTAATTCTCTCTGCGAATGAGAGATCTATGTAAAATTAAGATCAAGCGAATTAATTGATGGTGTTTTCCTTTTTTTCTAGGTAAGCCATGATCCATAAAGTATTTTTCGACCCTGATATTGGGCTGGTGAGTGACATTTTTGGAGTAATAATTTTTCCAATTAGGGTAGTTTCACACGAGGCACTTTACTGTACAGTTTAAAGTATTTTCAACTCTGTGAAATTAAACTAATGCAGGCATGAAAAGAGAGGGTCTTTTCTTCGTAGTCGTTCATGCACTAAAGATGTTTTCCATTCCATTTGTCGCTTTAATCCATTCAATCTTCGATTTTGGAGTAAAACAGCTTCTAGGAAGATGGCGGTGATCTAGTCGACTTCTTTTTGTGGCTCACTTCCCAGGAATCACCAGGAATTCCTGTCGATCTCTAATGAGCGCGGGAATTGCCATATGTTCGCTGAAACAAAATTCGCTCCCTACCACTCAGACCAAAGAACATGGTATTATATTAAAAGAAAGTAACACTAATGCTCGTAGGCATGTGAAACTCACATTCAATAATATATAACAATTGAATCATTCTAAAACAAATGATGAGAATCTTCCTCAGAACTCATCAACAACATTTAAAAAATTGTAATACTCTTGATGTGTAATACTCGTTGATGAGGGATTTGCAATGATGATACAAGGAAAAAATTACCCGCACAGTCACCAAACTCCGTTGCCAATAACTGTTTTTCTATACACTGTCATCTAACTTGAGCAATATGCTGTTTACAAAGACGGTATATCGCGCAATATCCCGTTGTTTCTATTCAAAAAGGCTTACAGACAATAAAGTGAACTTTCGCCACTAAGACTGCCGTCCGTCATCCGTAATCATTCAGGAATTCTCACTTCTATTGTCAACCCAATCGTGTTTGAGTAACCTTCCGTGATCATAAAAGACAATGCACGAATCATTTTCCATAACGATGGACAACCACACTCGTGGTACATTCCGGCCCCAAAGGCATTCGCCACTGACCCTGATGAGAGTGACGGAGTGGGCAGTCCACCATTCTGATAAAACCAGCGTCGGTATTAACCTGTTATTAGCCAAAGTCACTAAGAGTCCCTCGGGTTAATATCCCATGCAACGGATGAAGTGCTGAAAGTGTAGGCGTTCTAAAGATCGTACCAAGCGCCAGCGCGCTCGTACCCGCAAAGCCCCACAACGAAATTGTCATGCGTCACCTTCTGTGAGCAAGTGGCTGTTTTTTTTTAGAAAGGTTAATGCTCAGCTCGGTAAGATGGTCATTGTGCTTAACGATGCCGATTTCCCTTTTAAATTAAATCCTTTTTTTCTGGCGGCATATAGAGGCCTGCCTGCTAACGATATACTTAGCTTACGGTCCAATTTGACGTAAAAAAAACACGCGTTTTGCAAACTCAATCGATTTTGCATTTTAAAAAGTGTTGTAATAGTTTCTCTCTCAGGAAAGCAAGAGATGGTGTGCAAACATAAGCGCTGTCAAATATGGAGGGAAATTTAGTGTATCGTGATTGGGATTACAAATACATTTCGTATATTTTCGCTACTAGGGCCAGTGACTACTTGGTGATCAGGACAATCCCATGACTCAGATATTCAAATTGGTTGGACTGGAGATCCAGATCCCACGAAATCCATTTCTTTCCTTGGGAGTCGGATCACTTTTGAAGAAGATACAGATCTTTAGTCTCCGCTAAATATGGAGGCCCGGACACACGATAAAAACTCGAAGCAAGGTCGTCAAAATCATCGGATCGGCTATGTTCCACTAAATTGGAATGGAATGTGGTTACATATTCACCTCTTTCCTTACCTAGGCTTCGATTATTAAGAGATATCAAAGCCCGCAAAAAATTTCGTAGTACCTTAATTTATTCATCGCTGGACTCCCTCTCCATCGTTCCACAGGTCTGTATACTTACATGGAATTAGTAACTAATTTTAGAATCTACAATTGATACCTATACTTATATATGAAATAATTCAGATGTTATGAGAAATACCGGGCAGCCTGGTTCACATTACTCCGCGAAAGAAATCGAGCTTTCTATAAAAAAACTTTTTTCTTTTCCTTACGCTGCTACATACAATATATTTCCAAACTGGATTCACTTTCACTCGTTCGAACTCCGTCGGGCACACACTAGTTAGTAGAAAATCAATTAGAAACGACACCTTCAGCAAGTTCCACCTCTAATAATTGACTCTAAACAGACTACGCTACATTAAAACTGGTAATTAATTCAACTGTTTTCAGTCACCTATTTTATCCAGTAAAATCTGTTCTAATCAATTGCTTGATTTGAAAAAAAATTCACAAATGTGATATTTATTTGTTACTTGGTCCGCGGAAGTTTCCAAACTGATGATTATATCTTTTCTCCCAAATATCATCTCGTAAAAGATTAACTCTCTCTCTCTCATAAGTTACAATGATGATCCCCTTCATCAATTCAAAGAACAGAACATACTTGCCACAGAGGAATGAGGAAGAAAACATGGATCGACGGAGGGACTCTCGACGAAGTCCTAAGAAGGGTGGGAGAAAGGAAAAGTCATCTGAAAATTCTGAAAAGAAAACTGGACAACTTAACCGGACATATCTTGAGTACTTATGGATTGATGAAGACAATGTGAGGTGAAAAGTGAATGGGAAGCATGAAAAGGAACACCTCGCATGGGATACATACAGCAAGTTGATGAGGATATGAAAGATAATAAGTATATCAATATGAAAAAGCTAGCCGGTAGGAGAAAGGAAAGGAGAGCTGCGCCAAACTGTTCTTAGGATTGCTGGCTCGTGACGATGATAAACGTGTTAATTGCGCCAAGAATATTTGGTCTTCCGACCATGTACAAATGAACTTCCGAGATTCGATTATGTTCTTTTTCTCCTACCCCAGGTAGGCACGCGCCTTTACGAGAACGGACATAACGAATGAGCGACGGACGGGGGAGAGAAGGTATCTCAATGGCCCTCGCTAATTACTTTTCCCACGCTCACACTTCCCTTGATTGTTGACGGCGAAGATTTCCCACCCACACTGAAAGCGAGAGTCTTCCGAGTGGAGCGAAAGTAACCACTTCCCCTCCCTAACCCTTACCCGCTGATCCTCTGTTCCGATGCTATCACCTTTTGCCGACATAACGCTAACTCGTGCATTTAGCACCTGCTGAGCGCGCGGCGGGGTGCGACTTACTTTGAATCTCAAAGAGTGCAGGCGATTGCCGCTCCGGAGAAATTCATAGTGGACATCCCCAGATTGAACTCCTGAGGGCAATGTCAAGGCAGTTAATGAAACCGAATAGCCCTGGAATGCCGAACCCTTTTTTAGCCACTTCGTTAAAAAACTTAATCTGTAAAATACGCTAAAATGTAAACCCTAAGGGTGGTCTGGTGCCTTCAGTAGCCCTCCTGGCACTTATGATTGACTTATGGGTCCATTATGCAAACCCACATTTTACCTGCCCGCCAGACAAGAGACGATAGAACCGCTTCAGAGGTGGGCTAACAATCCAATCTTCGTCTGAAACCAACGTTGCTTAACTTCGGTGATCTGAGGAGAACCGGTGTTTCAACCTGTCTTGGCCCTTGCCCTACATACGCTAAATCCAATATAAGTCTATCGATATTGTTTTTTCCAACACTCCTTAGGGTAAACTGCCATATTAATTCTCCGATGCCGTTATTTGCTTAAACCATTAGAATGTAATCAATACCGATTTATACAACCTACAGTTGAATTAAGTGTGGGATATAGCATTTACTACGCGCCATTTTCTCGCAGATAATACATGAACACCTCAGGATTCATCAACATTATTACGCAGTATTATCAATATAAATAAATTCATGATGACTCATTATGGTTTTACGCAGTACTGCTAGAAATTACGTAATATTGAAAGGGAGTTGAAGAAATACATGAAACATAATCCATTCACATAAATAGCAGTTTTTGAGCTATTTCATTTCAACTAAGTGTTTAATGTTAGTATTCTCACAAATCTCACCTCCTTTTACCAATAAATCTTTACATCAATTCATATAATGCCACACGCAGAGCATGATTGGTAGTAATTCACCCCCGGCCACACACTATTGTGGTGGCTTGCTAGGAACTACGTAGAATAAACTAGGTCTACCTAGAATTATCCCGCTGATTATTTCATGATAGGGAGCAACCGATAGAAAAAGTAATCGAAAAAATATAGTCTAATTGCCATAACAATATTTTCAAGTTCCGCACAATCGCTAAAAGAACTACTTAACTCAGCACAACCAAAATCTGAAAAACGTATAAAACATGATGACAATCGACGACAAAGAAAAAATCTGTAAGTATCAAAGATCCGGACGATGAACCGCATAATCGAAAATATTGTATGAAATCATTCACCATGAATTTTAAACCAAGAGTTTTGGCGGACCGATTGTGCACATCTTAAAACGGGGTGTATTAAGTAACGCAAATTCCAGGTCAGATCTCCTCTCATCCACTTGGATATGAAAATCCTGCCGTGAAATCCTTGTATGGCGGGTACGGTAACTGGGGCGTTGTGGCCTTACGTCATACAAAACTCGCCGGATACAAAAACCAGAAAACTAGCAGAAAAAACCATCGTGACATTCGCCGGGAAGGTGGCGCATGCACCCACCAAGGGGGCAAAGGCGATGATCGCCCCTTGGAGTCTCTATAAGAGCATGGGAAAGGACGAGTGGAGCAATCGCCTCCATAGCAGACAACCAGAAAATTTTGGAATATCGGTCGAGTCCAGGGGCACAGAGACATGTTGTTGCAACTGTCGAGGATGGCGAGGGGCGGCTATTTGGGGATGTGAGACAAAATAACCCGAATTAATGACGGGGTTTCTTCACTTCACTTCACCGTAGCTAGTTCTGTTAATGACAGTATTCAAACTTCCAGGAAAATGTCAGGCGAATGTCGTGAATCAAATAAGCTGTGGCTTATAATGATAAATATACAAGTAGCTAACACACATGAGTGACAGCCAAGGCTGGATGAATTTTGCGAAACAAATTTTGGTCATGATAACCAGGGTTCAAACCGAAGTACAGCCCACTTGGGGAGAATACCTTCACCAATCAGACCGACCTTCAGACACAGCACGCCATGAATTAGGCTACCATGCCAATGTTCAATTCGCACATCAAGCTTGAGCAGGCAGAAAGCATCTGTGGTTTACCAGAAAGATGCTGTCACTTAACCTGAGTGAAACTGGATTTGAAAGGGTCATCCAGGTTCCGAACACGATACCTAAAGACAATAGCCCAAGGCTCTACACACTGGCCTACCACTCCGTCAATTTTCTTTTATAAAAACTTTACATAACTCACTTCCCCATAACCCATAGCCCCCTTCACCGACCACCAAGCAGCATCTCTTTATCAAAATATTTCGCAATGAGTATTCATGTATAAAATAATGATAAGAAATGAGAGCGGAAATATAATATTGAGATGGAGTATCATGAGTATTTCGAAATGGGATTCCACGCCGCTTCTAAACCTTATCCCATGAAAACATACTATGGTAGTTTCCCTAACTTCAGTAATTGCGGTATGAATGAGAACTATAAAATTATTTTCAGGTCCTAATATCCTCACATCCTTTCTCAGATGTGAGGACATCTCTCAGGCCATGGTGATGTAATCTACGAAGCTTGGTAGAAGACCAGTTCATACGACCCCGCTTCCTTCGTCTTACGGTTCTCTTGAGTCAGGCGGATGGATACACGGGTGGACACACTCAAACACACGCGCACACACACACATCCATGCACGTCGCCCTATCCGCGGGCGCCCAAGCCTCAGAGCACGGGAGTGGGTCAAGAAACGGTTTTCCCGTTTGAGACCTTTGGGGGAGTGCGAGAGCTATTATAAGGGCCTCTTGTCGTCACTCATTCCTTTTTTCAATTATTTTTTCCGCGAAACTCGCTGCATACACCAAGGCGATCGTGTTAGTGCCCTCGACGAGTGCACTGCATATAATCAATTAATTATCCCTCTTAAGTGTTAGGGGCTGTTTTATCCACTCTCCAGGGTAACTAACAGTAACGATTACGGTAGAAACAAACTTTTAATTGAGAATGACGTACACTCACACTGTTCCTCAATTTGAGATTTCCTACACGCAGTCAGACACAACTGAACCTAAACGTAAATATCAATCGAATTATCAGTATCACGCTTCACTTTGTGAGATAGCTTAATATTGTGAGACAAAACGTTGTTTCCCACAAAACCTTAATTGACCACGACCCGAGTCTTAGGGCGTCGCGTCCAGGTACACCTGAAAATGTCGAGACTCGCATATTTTGCGGAAAACAAAGTTTTGTCTTTTTTGATACTAGATGTAAATATTTGAGAATAACTCCTCGGATTTTGATATCGTAATATAAGTAAAAATGTTATTAAGTCCTATAGTTTTCCTTTTCTACGATATAGGTACTTAATACTGATTAAAGTCCATTCTTCCGAGGTTCAACTGCGACAACGTGTAAAACTCTGCTGCAATATGTTCCAAATATCCTAGGTAGATACTAGACAAACTATGAGAGCTACGAGCCCCTTATCTTTAGGCTGATTCTGCTCGAGATTAATTTCGTTAATCCATCAAATATTGACTTACTAAAATTTTACATAGATTAATCTGCCATGGTATCATCGTGAAATAGTTTAATTTAGGTTGTGTCCATTGCGAGGTCAATTAAAGTTTTCATACAAGAGTGGAGAGGTGTACCGACAACTCACGGCGCGACAGAACTGCCTACCGATGGGCGGCGTGGCATTCGTCATCGCGCTGAACAACTTTGGCATCCGGCCACGAGGTCTCTCCATCACGAATTGAGGTTATACCTCTAGGCAACGCACGTTATCATCAGGTTGCCAGAACTAGTTGAAGACTACAGGTGGAAAAGACGCTACTATAAACAGTCCCACCATAAACATTCGGTTTAAACATATTTATAGCATTACATATAACTCTGGTACCGCACTGTTTTTAAGCTGTTAAAATTAAGCAATCCTTTTATCTCACTAGTGCAGCAGGTAATATGGTTAATGATTTTTTAAAATCAGCTTATGATCAATAAACTCAAATGAACATTGTCTCCGCTAGGTAAACACGTTAATGTACACATGCATGCACACAACCCTACTCCTTTCACAAGTTTAAAGCTTGCACTAAGGAATTATACATATTACTCAATTATTCAACTAAAGAAGAGAAACAATGTAACGCAGAAACTGAAACAATAAATCGAACAGTTTTCAGCTCACTCCTTTCATAAACTGGGGAGGATGCATAATGACAAAATACGGGAGGAAAAACTCTTATACGGAAAAGGCCACCTTAATGCCTATAGGAATGAATTTTTCATGAAATAGGTACCTTTTTGTGATCATGGTTGAATGTGTGATATGTAATAAATGTGGACGAGCACTGAAGTAGTATCACTAGTGGAACTTAAAAGAGGCGCGAAGAACTCTGTACTCCACGCCCAATCGAATGACCAATTAAGCTTAATTAAGTATGTAGCTTGATTGATCATGTTCACCAATAATGGAAAGATGAAAGGTATCAGAGGAAGATATCAGAAAGCAGAATCATATTAACGGGCTTAATTAGCATGAACCGAAACGCGGAAGTGAGGTCGTCCAGTTAGCAGACTTCATATTCAACAGAGCGTGAAATGCTTCAAGTACTACCCGATGACTAAAGTAAAAGCGGTTGGAAGGCGCACAAGAAAATCGCTCCATTTTAAATTTTGATCACCGAGTTACCGTTAGTGCATGAATCTTCCCTTAAAATATCCCTGCATGACGTTGATATGGAATTAGAAGCTATATTGAATATAAGGCTGCTTAGTTTCATGGGTGATTTAATCGACTTAAGAGTAAAAACAGTAATGTATCCTAATATAATTTGGCGGCGTGCGTCAATGATTATTTTAAATTAGTTAATAATTAATAAACTCAAACACTGTCTACGCTAGGCAAATAAATTTTACATAGGCTATTTCTGTTATTATAGGATTTATTTATATTCATCGCACGATAATTAATATGATTTTACACTATTGTAATTTCTACGACGGATTCCAACATGGCGTCGCGGAAGGATAAACTCGTTGCTCCATACGTTGTCAAGGCAATAATAAATGGCTGAACTCGAAGGCTAAACTAATGATTGATGCAGTTGGAGACACTTGAAGATGACTCCCTCCTAACGAAGGCAGTATTTAGGCGCCTAATTGGCAAATTTGTACAAGGCTATTTAACAGCATTTAGATAGAAGTTAGTTTTATTCCCGATGATTCCTTTATTTCCTGTGAAATTTCAACGGAGCAAGTTTATTTATTATTTCAGGCAAACGTAAACATTCACGCCTCTCTCCTTTCGGAACCTGAACTAGATGACTCTGAGTTCTTTTAAAAGCAATGAGAGATTGCAGGCACCAAATTGCTCCTCTAAAGTCTCAAGACGCCTGTATTCTAGATGACATAGTTCCACATATTACTATACCGAAACTATACTACTATCACGAAACCCTCAAGATGTTTAGGTTAGTCATTTATTTCGTAACAATGAACGAGCAGAGTAGCTTCTGTGTAAGGTATTGCAGCAAGGAGTACCTGCTGTCACACAATACGCTTGAAATCATCCGTAGCAAAATAATAGCTTCGAGGAACTATCCGCGGTCGATTGAGGAAATGAGATGGAAGTATATGCCTAGGCCTTAGAAAGAAAAAGAATTTCTTCGATTTCTCCAGATATAATTCCACTTTTCACCATTTTTTTCCTATATCCGAGCTCTTCTTCCGTCGGTTTTGGCAATTGTTCACTCTCTAAAGGTGTAAAAAATTACTTCCGAGAAACCAAAAAACACCGCTCCGGCCGAAGAAGTCATAAGAACCTACGATGCGTGGCACTTCGTTTTCAGGTGGAGGCGGCTGGAGAAAGAGTCACAGCTATCTTTCCCTTTCTGCTTTCTCCTCTCCCGAATCTCACTTCCGGATTGGAAACCAATTCAGCGCCATAACCCATCGCCAAATAAACTAATCGCGCGACAACGACTGCGTGCGCGAAATAACAACAGAGGCCGCTTTCTTCTGTTCCATTTTTTAGACGCCGAGCGCGGCTCCCGTACTACACCACGGAATTAGGAAGCATACCAATTAAACTACGATAGGGACACTCCGGGAAAACAAAAGCAGTGAGATATTCTAAGAGGTAGGGAAGCTAAGATGCCCTAAAAAAAGGAGTAACGGATTTGTTTGGTGGCTAAAGTACTGGCTTTCCATCCCGCGTCCGGTTTCGAATCCTCGCAGTGACCGTACTTTTCTATGATATACTGGTAACTATATTTGTGCTGCGTGCAGAGCACTCAAAGTTAATTCTCACACCGTCAGATTGGACGTAAACCATTTTGGTGCATTTCGTTAAGAAGAGGCTAATGTAGACGCCTGTCGTTTCTCTCCACCCTCATTGAAAAAGCATCGCATTCGCAAAAGATGCCTTTCAAAGAGTGAAATTAAGAGGACACGTAAGTAAGGGCGTGAAGAAAAGTATAATATTATTATTAATTAAAATTATATTATTAAATAAATTAAATAAATAGAAAATTATAATATTAAATACTTTGTTGGAGAGTGTGGCATTATATGGTTGCGAAACTCGGTCTTTGAGAAAGTAGGACGAACGTAAGCTTTTGAGATGTGGATTTGGAGCAGAGGCTAGCGAAACAAAGAGTCGAGCAAAGAAAGTTGATTGGCTGATTAAGGAGATGGCAGAAGATGTGGATTAAAGGAGTATTGACAAGCAGAGAATGGCCTCTAGAAAGCTGCTTTTGAGGGGAGTTTGCGAAAAGGCATGCTCAAAGATATTTAATTTAATGTCACACAATTATTTCGGGATGAATAATCATTGCTGACCTACTAATTGGTCCTTTCACGAGGCAAGAGAAGAAATAGAAAGGGATCCGGAACAGCCTTAACGAATGTACACATTTGTAAACATATGAAGAATTTACGAAGACTAAAAGGACGACACGATATGAAATAAATACAAAAAGGGGGTAGGAAAGCCACTAATTCTCCTTGACCCTTCCATTACTGGTTGTATACTGATGAATAAAGATAAGCTTTACAATAAATTTCTAAAGTAAACACATATGATACCACTACAGAGGGAAAAATAAATATAAATCTAAAACACAGTAAGAAAAATCAACGAACTTCCACTAAGAATCAGTCAAGAATTTGTCTTAAGAAGTAATTCAACGGAGGAAAGAGTCAGATTTGAACCAGTAGAATTTGCGAAAACATAGGGGCAAATATCGTAAATTTGATGTAACAAAATTATTTCGGATTGACTAATAATCGCTGACCTAGTAATTGGTCCTTTCCGACTGAAATAGCCACCGACGCACGGTGCCTGAATGCACGTGTCAGGACGATTTGAGTACGGTGACGTCTCGGGCACACCTCGCTCAATATATGAGAATAACGGCACGAGATTGGAATCCGCAAGCCCCCGATGCGACGCCCTTGACACCAGCCAGGTATCGCAATTTTATTCGTTCCACTCGCTTATGAATAAATGCATGCAGGCTCCGCCAAGACTGTCTACGGGGGTCACCACCGGCAAGTTGGAAGTCATCGTTCAAACGCCAGAGATATAATCGAATGCAAATCACTCGCAAAAAATGAATTCTCAGAAGTGAGCTTAAGCTTGTTCCGGTCAAGGCCAAACTCGCAAATACCCCATTGTCTGAATTTCGTATTCCATAACTTCTTGTGGGCGCGCCTCCATAAGCGCCCCCGTATAACAAATCCGCTCGACCTCCTTGCCCCGAATTTCGGGGTCGCCCACGACTGTAAGGGACACGTAACTGCCCCGCTAACTATAAAGAACCACATTATATCCGATCCCAAGTATCACACCATTCCACAGAGAAGAACCCTCCTTTTTTTCCTTCAATGTAATTAAACGTAATTTTCTCGCACAATTTTTTATTCGATGAAATGTAATTTTCTCACGCGAGATTGTTTTTTTTATTTTGATTAAATTTAATCCTCTCACTCACTTATGTACTTCCCACCTTTATGCCTCATTCCAGAAGAGAGAGAATACTTGTAAACTGGGTCTTCCCAATCCTGATTTCGGAATTTGGAAAGTGCCCCATTAAAATGCGGTAAAAGCATGTTCCATGCCCAAAATCAATGCTTCCACAAATTTAAATTCATTTCGAACATTTTAAGAATGAGACTATAGATTCTCTGACCTAGAAAATTTATAGCTGTGTAAACAGTTGTTAAGTAAAGATACCATCGCTTTCCCCAGCAGTGATACTCCTGAACCGCTATTTATTAATTTTAAGGCCAAAGATATGCTGACGTTTACAAAGGCTTGCAAAAATTGAAAAAGAGAGAAAGAGCAGTTTTCTAAGAAATAGAATTTAATTTCGCTTTTCCTTTTACAACGCCGTAGGCACTGAAAGCTTTTGGAAATGGATTCTGGATTTGATTTTTTTTACAGTGTAAATTAAGAAAACATTTAATCACCAGCGTAGCATGCGAACCGCAAATCAATGTCGCCAAGCGAATATTTTCTCTCATCCAGGAAGGTGTAGAAAAACGCTAGCGCCAGCTGTTGGTGTTGTTGTCAACTAGGGGTTGAATGATAATGTATCGAATACTTGAAACAACAAGGATATTACCACAGGACCACATAATCCGCAATAAATAGTTCGTGTACAAAGGAAAAAATAGAAAACACTGTAAATAATCCACAAAATCTAATATAAATAGATTTTCTTCCAGTCTTATGTTACAATTATTCTGAGTTGCAAGCTACAAGCAATCGCTGTTTTATCCATTTTAATCAGTAAAGATAAAATGATCTGATACAGATCTGAGTTCATTTGACATATTCATGGAAAGTATATGATAAACAATGGCACAAACAGGATTTTTAAAGAGAATAGTAATTACACTATTTGAGAATACATTAACGTTGTATACGTACGTTAATCTTATTTGGATGATGGAAACGCCCATTTCAACGAATATAAATCAACGGTTTCAAAATATGTGGCTCCATGACCACTGATATTGTCCGCATTGTCCCATTGCAGGTTTTTCACAAGTATTTTTCCTAACTTCATCCAAAACAGACGAAACAGAAAAAAACAAAGGTACCACACTTTCCTTGGTCTTTAAGGCAGACGGAATCCTATTCTATACAGCTCAGGGAATAATGATCCTGTGAAATGTATAGCAAGGAAAGCAGTCGGAAGGTACGCTGATCGAACCTACAGTTCCGACGAGGGAGGATGCATTTCCATCGAACTCGAATGGAAAGAAGTAGTAATGGTTGTCGTCAAGATAGGGGTCGTTGAGGATGCCAAGTTTTGGTCAACTTACGAAAAAGCCAACAAATGATCACGCCAAGGCGTCACTTTCGACATTGGGATGTCATTGTCTTCATCTCAGAGGGCAAGACCAAATGCTTCCAGTTCCGTAGTAACAAAATTTCACATCGAGGTGAACAGCATTAGGAATCTCATTAATGAGCCGTCTCGTATGTGAATTCCGATAGCATTCCAAGCGTTCAGAGAATATCCCGCTTTTATGGGCCGATTGGATTCCGGAAAACTATGATAAATACATCGCATATAAGCAGCACCTTACTTGGTAGGGTAGTTTAACGTTACATTGAAAAAAATTAAGCAACGAACTAATTTACGACGCGTGCAGAAAAACATTTCCCCGTAATATTGTATCCTCCACCCTATTGCGAATCGGCAAAATAAAGAAACATAGTCACCACTTCATTCTTCGATATATATATCAAGGAGATGATTTTCTACGGGAATTAAACGCTCCTCAATCTTTTAGAGATAATAAATAATATAAATTAGGAATACCTAAAGTCTAACCTTTTATAATTGCTAGCTTAAAAACAGAGACCACACCATTCACGGTTTAATCAACAGCCCTACGTTCAATTATTTGAGTTGATTGCTGACTGAATAGATAGAATTAGCACGGGGTCACTGAAGTAAAGAGGAGTACCGAAGTTTGCATAAATGCATAAGACTTATTAACGTACTACTTGAGGATTGTTCCGTCATTGCCGGCATTTTTTCCCACCAAAGGTCAATGAGGAAAAAATACGAAATGTCTTATGGATAAAGACCTTAAGAAGGGTTTACGGAGACAGAAGGCCAACAACGGAAAGATGGTGCATTAGCAATTGCTTCCGCGTGGGCAATGATTAATCGATTATTACACTGATATTACGCTATTTTTCACCGATACTTATATCGAAAAGAGCTCCCTTTTACTCAGGAAATAGGTGGATTACGTCCGCTCACTACAGTGTTGAGAAGAAAGATTTGAATCTAAAAAGAAGAGAAAGCCGAATGCAGTATCTTTAATTACATGAGGCGTTGAATCGCATGGAGTCGGCCTGGGGACTCAAAGGTCGCGGGTTCGGATTCCACCACAGGAATGGGTAACATATTTGTCTTAAGTTTAACTTCGGGTTGTCTTAGGCTTAACTTGGGTTAGACGAAGCAATAAAGTTTTTGGGGTCCTTAAAACCCAAGTTCACTACGAGGAAGTCATAGTAGGCAGGGGATGGATAGGGAAGACGTTTAGAGATTTGTATCTAGCCCAGGACATAGATGCTGTGTTTGTCCTGTGATTAAGATCGTAGGATAGACATTGCGATATAATCTTAGGTGTTGGAGAAACTAAAAAACCATAGACTAGCACTATTACGGTTAGGGATGACCATCAGTGGTAGGGAATTGAAGGACGAGGCTCTCCAAAGAGCTACCTACCAATGCTGGAGAAATATAATTGAAGATGATATCAAAAATCGTTCGGCGACTTAAATAGTTGACAGCAAGACAGAAATATGCGGACGTTTTAAATTTGCGGGAAATTAACCCACTTCCCCAGGTTCTCCGGGGAAACAAGAGAGATCAAGTTGCCTCCAGACCTTTTGTGCACAGATCGGAATCACAGGCAGGGAGGGAAGGCAAAATGAAGAAGAGAGGGGAAGGCGGGGTCGCTAGTGGTCTCACCCAGAGGTAAATCCGGAGCCCCCAGTTATTGACCATGGTACTAAGCGGAGGGGTCTCAGAGGAATATTTCAAACTCCCTAAAAACTTTCCGCTCAAGTTTGTTTTGTTTCGAACCGCCCTCCATTTTAAGTACATCTTGTACAAGTGTTAGATCCATGCCTCACACTAGTTTCTGCGAAATATAATTTCCTGAAACTGGCAAGATAACTTCCCAACACGCGTAAATAGGTTTCATCGTGACTGAGTGATCATAAGCAAATGAGAAGTTTCACAAGTTTTTTCATGCCGTTAAAACAACACTGGCGAAGTGCCTAAGCCTCCAAAAGGCAATTCAGTTTTTTAAGTCACATATAAATTGACGAATGATATTATCTGTCATTATTTTACATGCCCTTGGATTCGAATGCAGCACAGTTTATATTGCACTAACTTGTTTTTCCTGCAATAACTGCGTTGCTCCTTTAATAAATCAAAAAATATAATAAAATTATGTCCCCGCTTCATAAAGATTGAATTTCCTGGAGAAGCGTAATTTGTATCAGTTTTTCGCAAGAGTTCAAGCAAGCATTTTTGTTCTGATATTGAAGAGCTGGAAAAAATTAAGTTACTGTTTTTTTTTTACAATGAACGTCCTCAATATTCTATTTGTTCCTGATAAATCATTCATGACTCAAATGACATTTCTTATAGAACAGATAAAATATTTCATAATCCACAAAAATCATCTCCCACACTCGCGCACGGAAGGAAAACATGTAACAAGATAATTGATTCCTTCGAATTTAATTGTTTTGGAAGCCTCACAAGGGTAATTGTCATCACTATGAGATTAAATGGCACTACCCACCTAGTCGGACAGCGAGCCATCTTGAAAGACATTATCACGGCATCAAATATTTTTCCATATAGCGGGAAAAGACTTTCACGAAAAATATGATAAGCATTGATTCTTGTGATGCCATCAGTTTCCAATTGAATCGCTTCTTCTCGACAATGATTCCGGAACAGAAGCTATTGCTGAAGGGAAAGAAATTCGTTAATCCATGCCTTTTTTCTGCACGGGATATTAAATTCAAGTTCTTTGTTTCATACGATTCTGCCTATACTGCGATGGGGTTCATAGCGAGAGACTGATCCATAAGTTCTAATTCTATCGATAAAACTATTTTTTTGTTTATTTCCCATTACCACCGAAAACACCACTTGTGGCCTTTACATCGGGGTATGAACAAAAATCAACAACTGACAAGCACACACAACCATGTCTTGAGTGGTGAAAAATCCACTCAGGTGGTACTCGAACCCGCGGCCCTCAGATTAGCAGGCAAGAACTTAACCACGCCGCCACCGGTATGATCGGGAGGAACTTCCTTGGCACCCTCTGCCAGCCACCACCCGTCAGGAGGACCATCCCTCCCCCATCCTCACCACTCGGGGCACATTGGAATGTGGCGGCGGCCTAGACACCGGGCGCCCGCTCATTCCTCACTCGCTGCCCCTCTCTCCTTCCCCCACTTCATTCCCCGCGACCCCGTTTGGGCCCCAACGACCCCCCTCCACTCTATTTCAGACCCCTCCGCCCTCCTTTGGTAGCATTAGCAGTAGATTTGAGTTTCAGGTACTCCAACGACTAAGATTATATCGCATCCTCGACCTAATCTTAAAAATCTAAGACGAACACAACGGCCATACGTGAAGCGGGGTTTGAACCCGTGACTCTTGGGCTAACAGGCAGCGCGCCTGTTCTACACGCTAGGATCAGCGGAGTCGATTGAGCCCACCAGTATGACCCTAGGATACGCATAGATGCGGCTTCAAGCACGTCTACACGAAGATATCAGCCACCAGGTCGGCTCATTCTACCCCGCTGATCTTAGCGTGTAGAACAGGTAATACTGACCTGGCTACCGCGGCCACCTCCCTCATTGATTTCCAACACTTTCTTCAGTCGTTCACTGCCGGGCTCCGACAGGCGACGAGGGAGATCCCCCAGAAGGGAGCAGGTATGCATGTACATTCCGGTACATACGATATTATTTTGAGCAATTGAAACTAATTCAACTAATTCAAAAGGTAATTCAAACCGTAGTTTTTAGCTCTCAACCTCATTCCATTTTAAATTTTCTTATCCCCTAAAACCAATGTTTAATCTTCGAGACTCCATGGATTCCCATCCAAACTCTCCCAAAAACTTTCCGTTAGTTCGAAGAAGTATTTAATGAAGCGAGGCACGATTATGAGAGCTGTATCACAATTTCCTGAAAATACGACAGCGGAAAAATTTCAATCACTAGCAAAAGAAGTAGAATGGCCTCTGAATCTAAAAGTACGAGAAATAATCGAGAAGGAACTTTGATATTCATCGAGAGAAACAGATTCTAGGTACTTTTTGGAGGCGACGTGGCACTCATAGTATATCATCCCTGCTTGGTATCACAGTGGTCTGTCATTGCACATTGTAGAAAAACGTCATCGAAGACGCCAGTGAGTACAGTTAAATTATCGCATTCCTAGGCCACGTTGTCTACCGAATTGCATTTCTAAGCTCTGATACTGGTAGGTAAGCGTCACTTATTTGCGAAATCCCTGCCTGGTATAAGTAGTATGCCTTGATTGTTTTTAATAACGAATAAATGCCCTATTATTCACTCATTCTCGTTTTTCAATGGCAAAATCCGATTCCTTGGTCAATGGGTCCCCTTGAATCATCGGGTTAGCCATTCATTTCATTGTTCCCTTCGTGAAGACAATGTCAAGGAAGGGATAAAAAGGCATTTGTGCACTCCCACTTACTCTCTCCCTCACTAAGCAGAGCGACCTGGGAGTCATCCCACTGAAGGTCACGTGTCCTATTTCCTTTCTTTAGCGACACATTTTTTTCATCATCTCCTCATTGTCACAATGCACAGGTAGAACAATGGAAGATCCACATGGTTGCCGGCGCAAGCGACGACACCACCACTTGGCATTCGGAAATCCCCTTCATTGAATCATGGGAAAGTCAGCTAAGGCTATCTAATACCACACCTAGATTACAATCTTCAGTTATACTCATCATCTTGCTGGAAAGGTAGCATTTCCGAAGCCACGTGATTACTAATTCAATAGCAATCAAATGCGAGTGTTGACAAACAGCATTTTTGAGCACGCAGAAGCATCATTTTTTATTTAAATATGCAGTTAACTTCTTCGCGATAAAGGTGTTTTATGCTTCCCTTATTTTAATTTTTGACTCCCATGTTGTTCGTGAATAACGTCATCGCCGATTGGAATCCATTTTCTGAAAGAAATTACCTTAACTGCTACTGCTCTCTCAAAGTATCCCAATTTGGCCATGTTTAGGGGAGATGGGGGCAAAAAACAGTTCCCAGCTCGTTGGAGTAAGTAGGAAAAATCCAAAGGTTACAGAAAACAGGAGTCTGTTTGCCTTCTTCATTCGAAGTCATCACACTGTGGACGCGAGTTATTGATTATCTTTCACCAAGGTCGAAAAATCGGCACAGCCTCGGCACTGAAGTTAGCGGAAGACTACCGGATACCGGATATTTTTCTCACAATGGTTAATTTTTCCGCTACGGCAGAGATGTTTCTACTCCGAGATGGGATGCGGGGGAGACATCACTACAAACACAGCGCCTGCTTGCCTCAGGCACCCTCCACATACACGTCAACTCGTCGAGTATTATTTTTCAAAATCTCAACTAATTAGGGCCACGGTTGTCTGGGACAAATATCGAATTTCCGGTAACTTCTTAGGGGTCTTTTCCTCCCCCACCCCGGTTCCACAAAGAGTGAACTATATTTTAAGAAAACCTCGATATATATATATCTCGAATTTGAGTGAAATTTGCAACAGTGCAACATGTTGCTTGATATCGCAAGCAACGCAGCCTGCGTGGAATCTCATTTCGCATGTATCGCGCACAGATTCATTGCGTCTTTTTATCGTCATTCTCTTTATATCTATACGAAGTCATTGCAACATCACGCTCTTATCGCATATAGCAACCCATATATTACAGCATCGCAAAGCCCTCTTCTTCTATTTCCAAATCGCTAATGTCCACCTCAGCGTTCACTATATGACTGGACAGCATAGGATGAGTGAGGCTTCTCTGCGGGCATTCATTTATTCTACAAAAAAAAGAAATACATTTCAATCACCGAAGACTAATAAATCTCAAATAAAGTCGCAATCCACCAATAACCTCGGTGAAAAAAATCCCGCGGTTGCGCCTAAATTAAGTACAGATAGCTATACACTGACGTAAAATTCTAAAAATGAGAATACAATTCATATAAGTTCACGAAAATTTATTTAGCCAATGAATTCCAGGATTCTTTGCGTAGGCTTCCGCGGGTTGTCTTACTTGAAGATGCTGGTCTTTCGGGATTCCCTCCGCGTTGGTTCATAGTTCCTGGGACGACAGTTTCGCCGGCGTTGCAGTCGGCTTCTTCAGGTCAGTGAAGTGACTGAAGAAGCCGACTGCAACGCCGGCGAAACTGTCGTCCCAGGAACTATGGACCAACGCGGAGGGAATCCCGAAAGACCAGCATCTTGAAATGAATTCCAGGATATAACTACAGTACTTCTCATTAATACTCTCACGTTACCATTATCTACCTTCCTTCACGGCGCGTGATAAGCCGAAATAAATGCGGTATTATGTTTGGCATAATCGTATTTAGGTACGTACATGACTTTCTTTATCAACTCTTATAAATATTTTTTTAAATATTTCTTGCCCAAATTCCCATTGTTTGTTTTAAAAGTTGTTGGCGGTTCTTCTCTAGATCAGACAAAATACACTCCAGGAAACAATTCGGGGCATATTTATCAATACTATTAATAAATCATTAAGTCTGAATTCTCGCTCAATAAAACAAATAGGTATCTTCAACATGGAATACGTGCTTTGATTGTAAATGTCACTTACGATAAATAAATAAGATTTTCTACACCGTTAGAGCATTTTATTTTTGTTTCGCACTTATAACGTTTCTGTATTAAATGAATAGAGCCGCCCTAACATATAAATTATCAATGGCAAGAAAGGTTGAAAACATTAAACCAACAGGTAATTGCGGTGACTACGAAGTTGAAATACGCTGCCATAAGCATTACCTGTACTTGGAACGACAATATATTTTGCAAATACTATTTGTTTTTTTTTAATTCGACAATACTTTCAACTTCGCTATTTCGTGTCGTGTCCATATTTGAGTTGGCTCGTCCTTATTCGATTAAAAATAATAAAATTCATTTTCTTGAATTATGTTGCCGTAAAAACATTTTTTATATTTTTTTTGGGTTCTAACGGCAGTGAACTCGAACCTTTTGTGATTTTTTTTAGTGAAAAGGTGTACAGTATCAGCCAAACTTGTGGAACCGGTTGGCATGGTATAAAACATAACGGAGATCCAACCAGAAATCGGAAATTGGAATACGTAAGCCTTGAAAACATTAATTGACCCTGATGCTAATACCCACTATTTTCCCCTAAGATTACCGGTTATTTTCTTGCGTGAACTATTTCATCATTTCTCACGGTATATATCGAAATGGAACGGAAGTGTTCGATAGGCCAAGAGGCTGACCGTCCCAGCGAGAGGCTATCGCAGATGTCGTTATGCTAACGGCCCATACCCTACTTAAAAATACCACGAGGTCCATAAGATCACATTCAACCGATCGCTGCGTACAAAAAAGAAATGTAGGTAACTTATCCATATTATTTAATGATATTTCATGACCATGTTTTGAACTTATTTCTGCGTCGTCAAATATTTTTGAATATAAAGTTCTCGTCCTCAAAAAGGTCGCTGGTGAAATACTGGTTGGGTGGAGAAATCTGGTGCATCGGGTATAGTAGTCAAGCAACTGACGTCAAAGAACAGTAGGTATTTCGCGACTGAAAACGAGTAACTGGGGCGAAGAAAGGAGTTTCATTTGATTGGTGAATTATTTTTAAAAAACTGTACCGTCCGAGTTATCCAAAATTACCCGTCCCTCCTCTCGCAACTTCTCCGATTGGTAAAAAACACTGCGTCTAGCTTGAAAGAGAAAAATTAATCCGACCTGTATCCGTCCCAGTAGACGGGACCTCATTGGAAAGGGCATGTGCACTTTCCCTACAACCTGTGAGTTGGAATAGGATAATGGAATGGAAAGGAATGATAAACGACTGGTTTGATAGAGCGAAGGTCGACCTCTAAGAAAACATCTAATAACTAAAAGGATCACAATTCACATTAATAGTCACGTCTCCTTCTATCCGCGAGATTTTTACCTCGAAGTTGCTTTTACCACAAATTGCAATTGAGATATTTAAAGAGTATAAATGTTATTTCGCATTCATAAAAACCAGATGTACAAATTAGTAAAACTTAATACCAATATCATTTCGAACCTTAGAACAATAATAGTATGCAGAGAGGAAGAACACCTGGCTCAAATATTCAATTTGAAATTTAAAGGAAAAATAACCCTACTATGAGATTGATTCAAATCAATTCGCAAAGAACTTGTGTTCAACCATATGGTAGGGTTTTCATGTGAGGATAGAGCTCACCCCGTTCTAAGCCAATGGCGTGTGAAATTCACACAATCAGGGTAGGGGGACCAGTTCCTTTCCCCGGGCCACCTGCATTTTCCTACGAAGTTTTGAGACGCAGAAAATCGAATCGCGAGGATTTTGGTGGGGGTACCCAGAAAGGCCCGGAATTTTGAAAATATATTACAAAATTGCGGAGTAAATTCCTTTAACAAACAAAAAAAGAAGAAAAGGGACGCAAGATTATTTTTTAGTAATTATCTTTCTATGTACGAAGTTTGAGAGTGATTTAGTATAACTTATGAGTATAACCAGATAGGTATAACTGTAACTTATATCTTATCAATTAATTAAATGTCGACTTGAGGGCATAGTAGGGCGGAGTAAACACATACGTGACATAATGGGTCAAGCTAATCGTAAACTGGGATTCGTCAAAAGATTACTGGGTAAATGTGACGATCATGGAAGGAAATTAGCTACTTTTCCCTTGTTATGCGTCATTTGGAATACGCTGCCAGTATATGGGATCCTTACGTAATAGGCCTAATGAAATTGATTGTGTGCAGCGTTTATCGGCAAGATTTGCAAAGGCACGGTAAACGACTATTTTAGCGTAACCATTCTATTATATACACTATACTGCAATTATTTTTAGACCGTAGGTTAAAATTCAGACAATTTATTTACTAAATTCCAAGACAATATTTTAAATAATGACGTTTAAAATATTTTTCGAACTCCAAAATACTATGGTACACTGGAACATAATCATAAAATTAGAGAAATTAATTGCCGAACTGACAGATCCAAAACGTCCTCTATTCTTCAATTAGGGACAATCAGGGATATGAATAGTGGTAAATACAGGGTGCGTTCCGAAAGTAATGCAATTAATGTTTTTTAAAATAATTTATTGAACAGATTTGCGTAAACACCTCAAATTCTCCAAAGTACTGTCCTTGGGCCTCTACACATTTTTCCCAGCGACTCTGCCATGACCGGTACGCGCCCTGGAAGGCGTCTTCGGGGACCTATCACAAGGTCTTCGTCACGGCTGATTGGATTTCTTCTATGGACCTAAAACGGTTTCCTTTCAGGTCTGTTTTAATCCAAGGGAACAGAAAGAAGTCTGCTGGGGCGACGTCAGGACTATAGGGGGAGTGGGGCATCATTGGAACCTGGTGTTTGGCCAGGAACTCGCGGACTCGTAGTGCGTTGTTGCAAGGCGCGATGTCGTGATGGAGTTGCCAGGTAGTGGAGATGTCTTTTCTTGTCCTAACAACCCTTTTTCGGAGCCTTCCAAACACACCCACTTAGTGGGCAGCGTTAAATGTCTGTTCTCGAGGAATAAACTCCTTATGGACCACTCCTTTGCTGTCGAAAAAGACAATGAGCATTGTTTTCACTTTTGATTTGCTGATTCTTGCCTTTTTGTGCTTAGGGGGCTGGTTGGTGTGCCACTCAGAATTGGTGTGCCACTTTAACCACCTAAAAACTCGTGAGTAGGACAGAGTAGAGTCCTAGAGTCCCCGTAAGCCTCACAAATCATTTTGTTAGTCTTCCTCAAGAGATTTTTTCAGTTTAGCACAAAACTTAATCGCGTAACGTTGCTAGATCGTCGATTCCATTTTTTCCGTGACACGGTCGGGGTGCAGAGGTTTACAATAACTGATGTCCTGCCGCTTCCACGGCTTGGAGACAACTGAGATTGGTTTTGCGGCAAATCTTAGCATCCACGCCACCTACTCCAAGTGGTCCGATCCCACTCCGACCATTAGGAGCTGCGCGGGAAATTCAATTGCATTACTTTCGGAATGCACCCTGTATATCCAATACGAGTGTATCAATGGATAGAATATGTAGTTGGCATAAGGACTTTAAGCTAACCCAACTAACAGCATTATATTGCATGCTTACATGCTATTTTTATCCTCTTTAAAAATTGAAATTTAGACTAGCATATTATTACTAATCCTTTTTTATGACGTCCATGATATGTAGTGCATGTTTGGTGATAATTCATCCCCTACCACACGCCTTTTTGGTGGCTAGCAGAGTATTATGTACATGTAGTCCAATGAGCGGAGCCTGGACAGTGACCGAATCTTGGAAAACATCACTTTGAAATTTCCTGCGCAGTGGATAGCATTCCAAGTTCAGGGATGGGTTCATCAAAATATTTATTCTTAATGCATCGCTGACAGCCTAAAGGCCGCTTTACACGATACAATTTTTTGTACAAACGCCTGTATAAACTGAACGAAATTGTATGTCTGTCAGAATAGAATTATAACAGGTTCTATTTCCCGTTCAGTCATTCAGACAATCGCACAAGCGTTCGTACAATTTGCCGCTTTACACAGTACAATTTTATCATACAAGCGTTTGTACATACAAGAAATTGTACAAAAAATTGTATCGTGTAAAGCGACCTTTAGGCTTTATATCGTAATTCACGGAGTCATTTTCGCTATCAGTACTCAAATCCCTCAAATAAGCGAATTGCTTGTAGTAACCATCCTAAGGATTCGTTCCGTCTGTTAAGATTAATATTTAAAGCACCAGACACAGCTTGAAAAATTAAAGCCAGAATTTCACTCACCTAGAAGCCATTAAAATATATAGCGCGCGCATGGATACTAAACATCCGTGATCGAGCTTCAGTTTCACGTCCGACGGATGGGATGCTAAGCAGCCGATCCCTTGTCACCTCGAGTAGAGAGCACGCTAATGCTGTCGCTGGGTTTCTCTCCACCCTTTCTCCCTATCTTCCTCACCATTTAGGATGGTTGGATAATAGAAGTGAGGTAGTCATCTTTCAGTGTACGGAGGAAGGGTTGAGGTACACCTGGCGTCGGCATTAGCCTGCTCTTTGCTCGAGGGCGCCCAGGGGTCTGCAGCTTAACGTCCCATCCGACGGACGGAGTGTTTTGCTGTAAGTCCTCTCCACACAGCACTCACGGAGACCAGTATTCTAATTCTCCGCCATCACTGGGATTCGAACCCTTGTCCTTGGTATGCGAAGCTCAGCCAGACAGCTCTAGCTAGTGATACAACCCAATCCCCATACGTGTGAAGTTTACTCCTAACTGTTGCGCATAAATTACATGCTAAGTAAGAAATGAAAGTATCTATTGATTAAAATTATACAAAATTGAGAGCTTATTCTGGAAGAACTAATTGGCAGAGGAAAGACTAAACGGTCGCTGAGGAAGTTTGCTTGTGTCACACACGACAAGTTTCATACCCGTTCACTGCAGTAATAGTTCATGATCTCGGGGCATTTTAAACCCACAGACACGGAGTGCTGATGAAATGAACGTCGGGTCGGGTGCGGAGGAGTTGAGGGGGTGCTCGAGGGCGGCGATTCGGAAATTGAGAGCGCGATAGAGCGGACTTTCGCTCGCGGAGGGAAACTGGAATTTCCAGAAACTGAAGGCGGTCGCTTTTGTGCTCACCGGACGATTCCGAGACAGTGTTTATTTTCTCGACGCGCACGGCCAATACTGGCTGCTTCATATCCCCGAGGTTTTTTTACAACACTCCAGGATGCCTGGATGACTTGAGTCTTGAGTAAAAGTACGATTTTGTCATAAGCCTGAATGAGAGTTGGGCACATCGCGGTTCACTTAACTTGGAAACTAGATGAAAAAAGTGGCTCGAAGAACCACGCGATTGTCGGTCGATTTTTCTTAAAAACGACGCTGAGCAAAATGGCACGCACTGATCATTCACATTTCAAAAAACGAGATCTAATTACTAGCCACTGAGATAGAATATTGAAAGCTCTTGAGTTAGTAAGTGATGGGATCTTTACTACGTCAAATATATAATGAGAGAAATTGAACGGCTCACTTAGTTAATTGGCCGTTGCACTCGAATTAAAGAGACTTGGGAAAAAAACAAATGAAATTTCTTTCACGTGCTCCTTATTTTGCTACGGCTGCGTGGGAATCGTCATAGAATAAGTGAGAAGAATGTTGGCAAATATATGGCATTCCAGAGAAAAGGTTTTTTACTTACAATTTAATGGTCTCCAAACATACCGGTCATTTGCTGATGAGCTAAAAAACTTGAGACTCAAAGAAATTGGCATGAGCAATCAGCTTTCATTCGAATATTCCGTCCATTATGAGCTTTGAGATATTGTTCCCACTTAAATGGACACTTTTTTAATTTCTAGATCTTAACATTGCAAAAAATCAGTTCCATGCAGTTATTCTCACATGAATCTGCTGAATCGATTTAATAATTCTGTTTTCGAACTTGTTTTAAATATTAAACACAATCGGCAAAGCAATAACGGAAATTCTTTCTCGCTGTTCTCCCTGTCGATACGGGAACCCCTATGTCCACTTTTGTCATGGATTCACGTTATTTATCGTTGCATTACTGAATGTGATTTTAACAATTCTTCACTCTTGTTTACGTTAATATGATAAAACTCATACAAACAATATGACACAAAGGACGTCTAATTGAAAAATGATGGGATAAAAATCTACTAACACCAGTGTAAAGTGAGCAGAAAACTCAACTGGTCAAACTTTCCCGTTCATCTACACGCCTTTCCCTATTTTATACACGCATTTGGTGCGAGGTGGCTCAGTGGATAGAGCGCTTGGCCTTCGAATATGTCCAACTAAACGAAAGCAGTGTGATTTTATGGGTGCCAGCATTTTATTTTCCTCTCCACTGCTCCCCATCCACTTACTTTTCCACCTATTATTGCCTCCAAGACATTGTCGTGCATTGGAGGACGACCTATTTCCCAAAGCAGCTGCAGGTATGGATGTGCAGTGGAAGGAGTTTGTACGGCTTGAGTTGTTCCATAATGCCATAAATTCTATATTACAACTAGTAGGCATAATGTTGAGAATGAGAGTCAGCATTCAAGTGGCAACACACTGTCTACTTGCACTGGCCGCCAGTGAAGGAAACATGATTATAAGAATAGCGAAAGGATAGTAATGGTGAGATCGAGACCAAGCCTACAGATATCGTTGTGGTACAGATTTACGTGTTTACGTCGGACTATGAAGATGAAAAAGTGGAAGAAAGTTATGCTGATATTACAGAGGTAGTAAAACAGATAAGAGAAGAAATTTATTTAGGACATTGGGACGCTTTCGCCCGCGAAGGTCAAGATAGAACAATAACTGAATAATATGGATTGATAAATCGAAATGAAAGAGTAGGGCTTCTAGAATTCTGCACACAACAAATTAGTGGTGGCAAATTAATTTCTTAAAAACCACAACCGAAGACAATACATTTGAAAAATTCCGGGGGACATTTCAAATTGACTACATTTTAGTGAAGCAGAGATTTAGGAACCAAGTGAAGGACTGCAAAATCTACCTGGATTCATATATCGACAGTAACCACAACTTAGTGATGATGATAAGCCATTTGAAATTCATGAAACTGAAGAAACAAAAAAAATAATTAAAGAAACTGAAGGAGACTCAGTATGGTGACACAAGGCTGTAGCCTGAATATATGCACTGTTTCCATTACTTTTCAATGTCTATATCAAGAATTCCATCAAATAAAGCAAAGAAAAGTCTTCGGGAGTGAATATCTATGGGAAAAAATCAGCAGCTGCGGTGACGATATTAGTGGTCAAGGCAAGGACAAAAAAGATTTAAACAATACTCCAGTAAGAGTTGAAAGGATATTGGCCAGATATCACATGAACATCAATAAAACTAAAACTAAGGTAATGTCATGCAAGAGGAGAGAAGAGGCCAAGGACAACATAAAAGTAGGAAAGGAGGTGAAAGAGTACTGTTATCTGGGAAGTCGAGTAACCAGCAATAGGCAAAGCAGAAAATAAATAGTTAGTAGAAGGGCCTAGCTGAGGAGGACATTTCACCAAAAGAAGTATCTACTTATTTCTGTAAACAGAAGCGTAGGTGTAAGGAAACACTTAATTAGAAATATATCCGGAGCATGCCTCTCCATGGAAGTGAAGAATGAAGATAAAATAGATTTTCCGAGTGGCAACCGAAGAAGCCTGGAGGAGAGTGGGAGAAAGGAGAAGTCTACTGAAAACTGTGAAAAGAAGGTAGCACAATTTAATTGGTCATATCCTGAGACTCGATAGCCTGATGAAGATAGTCGTCGAAGGAAAAGTGAATGGAAAATAATGGAAAAGGAAGGCCTCGAATGTGATGTATTTAGCACGTAGTGAATATAGATTGTATATGGATCAGGTTTGGTTAATGATGAGTGCTGGTTTCCAATCTCGAAAGTCTGAGTTCAAATCCCAGCAAAGGCAAAATCTTTCATTGATACATTGGTCCCTAGCATAGGGCTATTTGGAGAGCACTTCGACTACAGCACACTGTCCGTTGAATAGGACGTTGAATTAGGGGCCACTTGGCATCTTTGGTTGTTAGGACGCCCATCAGAAGCTGGGTTTTGCTCCACCCTCCCTCCGTTTCCTTAAAAACCATACCCATATACAAGTTACTTCTCAGTCAAGCTAACCTAAAGTTTATTACTTATTCGTATGCGATCCTAGGATAATCTCACCGGCAATACCGCAGTAGGGACCACCCTTAATTCAATTCAGAAACGGGAAAAAGTATTTTTCTTGCAAGGGAGTAGGTACGTGGTATTTTAGAGGGGAATGGGGTAATAGATATATTTCTAAAAATATGTGTTTTTAATGCGTTAAAGGCGAATGGAGGCAGTATACAGGATAAGGCACAGTAATTGAACGCGTTACCTTGGAAATATCATCACCTTATCAGGAACAAAGGGGGCTTCTGAAAACACTTCCTGTGATAGGAATTTTTTAGGGAAAGGAAATTACCCTGTTTTCCCTTCCGTGAAAATACTGGTAAGGGGAATCAAAGCGGTCACTCCTCTCACTATTGCTCTGCATTCCTTCCTCCTATCCCTGCCCCTACCCCTAATCCCCCTTCCCATCGGCCCCCGCGCGTGAAAGAGGGATCTCCCGGGTGGCGAGGATCATCACGGCGACATTCCAAGGGTGCTTTCGGGAATTCCGAGCATTTCTCCGCCACCCGAACATCTAAATAATTCAGGCGTAATAAGCAGGTTCTTTTCCTTGGCTTTTTTCCCCGATTTTTAACTCATTTATTTTTTTAGGTTCACCTATCACGGTTCGCGTTTCAAGGCTCAAGTTTTCCCAGAGAAACTTGTAAGCATGCACCGGCTCAGGGAAATGAAGCTTTTATCTGTGCTTCAGTGCGGCAACGATGATATTGGTATGCATTTCATTAGGAGTATCTCTTCGGGATTTGTTGCGTAAGGCAGAAGCAAGCACACACATTTGCTTTCATTATATACCTAAGAACTGGATGGCATATTCGGCTGCGAAGAGTACAATCTTGATGTGGAAATGATCAAGAAGTCAAGCAATTGCTTAGATCGAGTTTAATAACATCGTTCCAAGCCTGGACTCAGAATAAATAATTAAGGAGGATTGCAGTAGTTAAAAATTTTAGAAATCACGAGTTCCCTCCTAGAGTAAATGGTATTATTGATGATTCAGCACAACCTTTACGGTAACATTATATTTAAGGAATGACTCCTAACAACATTATTTAGAAAGAGACATTCTCAGAAGAATCAAAAAGGGAGGTCCAAATCGTAAATCTAAAATTCACCAATGTTGAACGGTAAATGTCTCCATTACAGTCCCTACAAGTAATATCCCTAACGGTAATCCTGGTAGTAATAATGTTACATCAGTGGCTTGCCCGGAATTTAGGTGCCTCAAACCGTAAGGTTAGGTAACTAGTTTTTGGAGCGAGAGAGAGACCGGCGAGAGGACGGCACTCGACTCTCGAACTCGGCACTCGGCAGGAGGAGGTCGGAGGAGGTCGGAGGAGTCAGCGAGCTCGTGGGAACCTGTTGAGAGCAACTCAACTTCCTTTTTTTTTCTTGTCACTGTAATATTTTCATCCTGAATATAATATCTCGAAATTACCTACCAAAGTCGTCGATCTTTTTTTTGTCACGTGACCAACCGGCGGCAACCCACGCCCCATAGAGAAGGAGGAGATCGGCTACATTTGGCCGACCTATACCTTGGTATCTATACCTACCGTAAATATATTTTTCATATGAATGGACGAAGTAAAGGAAATGCATACCCCCTTCCATAGTGGGTATGGAAGGAAAATGAGGATGGTAGAGAGAAACCCGGCGTTGGCATTATCCTGCCCTTAGCGGAGGGTGGATAGAAGCCTTCAGCTTTACGTTCCAGCCGACGGGCGCAATGCTGAGCGTTGAATCTTCCCTACACAGTATCCAAGAGAGAATTTCAACGTATAATCAGCGATAATTCCAACCAGGCCCCTCCAAGGGAGATATTATTTTCTTACCCTCAAATCCTCTAAATCTACTTACTCTTCGGTGAATATAAGACCCCTGGTAATGTATTCATCGGAAAAATATCTATACCTACCGTAAATATATTTTTCATATGAATGGACGAAGTAAAGGAAATGCATATCCCCTTCCTGGACTTTTTCTCAACTCGCTCATGGGGTGATATTTTTGTTGCATCGATCATTTACGAAATATCTGGATACCTTTCACTCAGCGGAAACAGTGCGAGGGGGATATGATCGGAGAGGGGGCGGCCTTTAACGATCCCAGCCGGCGAGAAAGCCAATGACCCCCGAGGCCGAGGGGAAACAGAACGGCCCCGGTTTGCACTCGAACACAAATGAGGTGAACGTGATTTTCTCCCCATCTCGAGGTCAAAGTGTAGGAAGAACGTGCGCATCTCCTTGCTCGACAATGGAAAATCTCCACCGTGAAGAGGGCATGCAGGTATAGCGACAAAGACGAAATGATGAAGGAGCCAGACCGAAATTTGCAAATGTCCGTGTCCACGGCCGGACGTTGCTGATGTCTACGACCCGTCTAGATGTCCCGGGTCTATGAACAATTGGTGCCCACTAAAACACCCTTCGACGACTATTCACCGGCAGCGCACCACGTTGCACGTGATAAATGAGCAGAGAAGTCGTTGAAAAACTACGACGATTACTGAGCATGTTGCTCACCGTCATTGTTTGTCGTCTCGAAGATGAGTTAATTGCACCCCTTCATTCTTCCTCATTCGTTGATAGCTACGTGATCCTTCTTTCCTAAGCAAAAGTTTCTTTCCCCCTTCAATTTCCCATGTACTTATCCCTTGGTCCTCGACGTAGGGTATTTCTCTCTATTTTTCACTCAATTATGTTCTTCACCAATCCGTCATGCCCTAGAGTGGGTCTAATCCGTCCGTATCTATTCATCTGGTCCGTATCTACCATCCACTATCATACTGTCCTCCTTACAGACCTTATCTTCCTCAGTTCTTCTGTATATTTCTTCTTTTTTCATTTAATCCATCCATTTTCTCTTCAGTACCCTACGTAAATACAGGTTCCTAAGACTTCTTTTCTTTCCTAACCAGCTTCCCCATCCAAGTTTCTCGCCTAAGGAGTGACACTCTGTATGAAGATTTTTTCAAGCATGGCTCCTATGTTTCTAAATGCACCTTTTTTTAGCAAAGCAATAGTATTTTCATCACTGCCATGATACACAGCTATATTTGGTAGTAATATAGTGTTACGGAGAGGCAACTAACAGTCAATGTCATTTGCCCCATGACGGATAGGTGTGAAATAAGATAGCGGTAGGAGAGTGTCAGTGTAGGACTTGTCAGCGAATAGAGGATGGGTGGACAGAAACCCAGCTTTGGGATCAAACCTCTGCCTATGAATGGAGCCAAGTGGGCCATGGTAAAATGTCCCTTCCCACATATGTACATACTACTGGACTTGAAAAGAGTTATCCGCGCAGCACTCAAACAGGGATCGGCACACCACTGAAAAATCTCTGCCAATGCTGGAATTTGAACTCGGAACATAAATATTCTAAGAATGTGGACAACAGATTTAATAAAGGATAGAGCTTACTGATCAAAACTTCGAACAACTGGTTCAAGAAAGTGTTAGTAAATAGTTTGATACAGAGCACGGTTTAAACGATTCAGGAACCTGGATTCTGAGGAGGATTGTGGAGGGGTTTGGAGCTTGTACAGTGTATGAGTTGGAGACGCATAAAAGAAGGTAGTGTTGAGTGTAATTAAAGAGAAAGTGAAGTTACTGAAGGAAATTAGTACGTGGTAGAGTTTTAGAGTTGAACACATTATCGAGGTCGATTAGATGCTGAAGGTTGTTAGATACAAAAATCTATAAGGCGGGAAAGTGAGAGGCAAAATGGTATTTTGTATGGGATGAAGAGACTTCATACGTATGAATATCTAAAGAAAGAAGTGTTGAAAAGAACGATGCGTTCAAAAACGATAATTCTAGTAGGAATAACCTTTCTTCTTATATCATAACCAGGGTAAATCCGATAATAATCACGTTAAAAGTTCCAGTTATTTCAGTTTCAAGCATATTCCGTACTTACTAGAGGCCCAGGGAAAGGTGTTATTATGGGTTTTTAAGGGATAGAAGGAAAGTTGGAGAGCAATGGGTGGGCATTATCCCGCTCTTAAGGGGGAGGCGACAAGGGGGCCACAGCTTTACATCCCATTTCATTAACAGCACTTCAAAAGTCTCCGCATATATCACTAGTATTGACACCGAAAATCGTCCAAAAATTCTATTCCAAAGTCGGGGTTCGAATCGGGGCTCTGGGAACGGAAAACCAATGATGTATCAACGACACCACCCCGATTCCTTATTCTTGTCTGTGGATAGATCAATCAGAAAATGTGTGCACTGACTTTATTCACCAGCAAATAGGAAAATTAACTTGTGCATTAAAACGTCCCTTCAAACTGGCTAAAGCCGTTTCACGCGTGGGCGAATACGACTCCCTTACTTGCATAACTTCCAGTGCTGTAAATAAGGACCGGTTCTAAAAGTTGTGAGATTGTCGACCCATTACTCAAGCTATTGAGCAATCTGCATGCTGTGCTATGGAGATGATCGAGATCGAACACGATCTTTCACAGCGCCAATGCATTGCCTCTGAGATGTGCTCAGCTACGATCAACATAAATAGGTAGCAAGAAATTCCTCGAAAATATTTTTATTTTGAGCACTTAACAAGGTTCTAAATAGTACATTTCAGGCAATGAATTTTCAAGGAAAAAGCACAAACAGGATTTGGCTTATCTTCTTTTACTTGTCTCCTTTGCGCAGGCTTGCACGTTTGTGCCTCTCGAAGGCAAATATAAACAGTGGAAGAATACCCACTCTTTCATATTTTTTTGGCTGGCTCATTTACATCCACCACGCTTAGTTTGTCGTAAATACACACCGTCCCTAAATTACCTTGGGCACCAATTAGGTATCTTGGCGAAGAGAATGATGGAAAATTAGTAGGGTTGTGCCATCGGCTAGAGTAGCTGATTTTCAACTCAAGTACCAAACGTATCCAAGAGTAAAGGTTTTCCCTCGTAAAGAAGTAATACATTCTTTGCCATATGAACATGATCTTTTTCATCTCTTGATACCTAAATTACTGAGGAAATCATTGCTCGGAGCATTACAAAATTGTCATTGTAAGTACCGACTGTAATCGATGACTTGATATCAATGAGGTAATATTTGAGTACAATTATTAATACCGTGCATTAAGATTCTTCATTGATTTTTTACTCTTTCATACAAATGAAGTATCATTATTTTCACCCTCAGAATTTCATTGGCAAATAGTTAACGAGTTATAAACTATTTTATCTCGACCAGGACGTCGAGTGACAGCCACATCAGCTTTTGAAAGTTTTCTCCGATGCCCTTTTGTTTCCTGGATATCAATAAAAATCTTTAAAACTCCTTAACAAATATTTTGTTCAATGGATATAACTACGTGCCAAAATGATATTTTTACTCGTTTACTAAATCAATGTTCCTGTCATATTATGTAAACATTAAATATCTATAATTCTGCGACAAATCTGTGAAATACCCCGGTCATCAAATTGAATACTCGCTTAAAAGCGGTTATAATGAGCCACACGTGATTCTTAAAAATGTTTACAATCGGTTTGCGGGAAAAATCAATAATAACTTCTAAGGATAGCACGTACATCCTTGAATATATTCTCAAACAGAATAGTAACAGAATATTTAGTCAGCTATCTGGATTACACCACTGGTATTATACTTCACGTTGCTTGCACATCATGCCATAAACATTTTTCATCTGCACGATATGTACGCCTTTATCTCAATAAAATATATCTAATTGTACCAAATACTATTTTTTACAATTAAAACAACAAAAAATAAGTTACTTTTTGACTTGATTGAATAAAACTATTTTTATTTCTTTTGATAAACTTTACACCAGTCTTCACTATTCTCTTTTCTTTTCAGGGAGCCAGGACATCTAGTTATTCAACTTGGCGATAAGAAAAACTAGGTAAGTTCCAAATACCTCTACCTGTAAATGTTTCACGGAATTTTTTACTGTATGCCATTTTTCTAATTATTAAATATTTGTAAGTAAGGTTTTTCAACTCATTACAAATTATACGAAAAATAACATGAAAGAATGAAAAGTTTCTTTTTCACGTAGGAATTGGTGCTTTCCTGGCGTTTCTACTTCAAGAAGTTTTCTTTTTCACCTTTACCTAAATAGAATAGTTTTATTATAGATTGACTTCCTATAGTAGATGTGGATACTTGTTTTCGTGTTTTATCACTGTGTTTTCCATCATCACACAATAATACGAAAAATAACATGACATATAATACGGCCAATGATGGTAAGTAAGTGTCTTCTTCTTCATCTTTACCTAAATACAACAGTTTGATCATTATGGACTCCAGTAGACGTGGATATTTTTCTTTGTTTTTTTATCGCTGACCCAGCCAAAAATTTTGCGGTGGCTTGCAGAATACCCAATATGCAAATTAAATTGTTCACAATCCAAAAACAGCGAGTTTTCGAGGAGGCGCGGCGACGAGAAAATGGTATTGCCGAGGGTCCTCATCGTCGATTCCTTTGTGAACAAGGCCCCAGTTGGCAGCGACTGGATGGGCGCCTTCCGCGGTGAGCAATCGGTCGAACCCAGAAGGGTTGAGGGATGGGGAAGGGGGGGAGGAGATAGGGGGGGAGGAGATAGGGAGGGAGAGGCCATACCCCCTCTCTATCTAGAGAAATCCGAAGCGCCTCCGCGCCTGCATCAAAGCGGCTCGGTGACCGTTCAGAGCCAGCTCATTGGCGGCGATTTGGGTCGACCCTTAGCATTCATTTCCTCGGCACCAAATGCAGAGCGAGCGGTGAAAGAGAGCCTCGGTTGTCAATAGAAGCGGTAGCAAGCAGTCACATTCCCCTCAAGACAAAGCGAAGGAGAAATCAAGCGTGAAGTTCGCGAGGGGCGTCAGGTGGTGTATCCACCAAGAGGAAGAGATTCCGTCGCCATGGCCTTCTTCCATGCCATCACGACAACACTCGAATTCGAAGCGTTTCCGATTACTTCTAGTCATCCTACAAAAATGATCAGATTTGAAAACAGCAGATGTAATGGAATCGGAAAAAATTAGCATTCACCTACGTGAAATTAATTCTTGCTAACACATTAACACAAATTTTATTAAGCCTATCTAGATTTCGGCACGGTATAATATTTGAGGTTATGGCATTAAGGGCCAAAAACTCTTGAAAATGGTAATCATTACCGATCCAAAGGTCATCCTAAAACAATCTGCGAGTAAGTCTCACCAAGCAATTGATTTTTTAAGATGTACGAGAAATAATTTCGCAAGGCAACGCCTGAAACCGTATCATGCTTACGCATTAACATATTTGAATCAGCTAATATTCTAAAAATGTGTTCCACGACTGTGTTCCAATAAAATACGAGACTATTCAGGAACTGCAACAGATTTATACGCCACCGCCACCGACGTTGACATCCTATAAATCCAGTTAAAAATTAATAAAATACCTTCTGCAGTAAAATAACTTAAAAATGTATAATTTTGAAAGCTATACTTTGCTAATTTTGACAGTCCAAACCTTGAAATACATATTCATTAGGAAAATGAATATGACATAATAACATTACAAATGAACTTACAAGTGAATCATCATCCTAAGATTGATAAACAAACCGGATTCAGTCAATTGCCATTGTCAAGTCTTGACAATGATGTAGTAGTATCGAAACTAGTCGAAATACATTTTTACTTGTGGAAAACGGCAATCTTTCTATTAATATCCTAAGATTGGTTTGGCGCAAAACTAAAAACGTATGATATATTTATGAAAGTTTAGGTAAAACCTAAGAAGTGATTCAGCCGCTTTCCTTTTATATCATGACCCTTGCCCAACAAAGTCCACCCATCCTTACTCCAGGAGCATACCAGAAATACAAGCATTTCGGAATGATAATCTAACACATTGATATAAATGATTTAACGCTGTACACCGCGAAACACCTCCCGTACTGCGGAAGCATAGCGTGAGTAAATGACTGAAAGAGAGAGCAAATGTTTTGCATTATTCAGCACTATCTCAGGGCATTCATTGAACTTCATTGAGAGAAGGAGATCAGAAATTAGAGATTACTGGGCTGGAAACTTATGTCTTTGTAAATATCAAGTAAAACCTAATTACCACGCAAGAACTATCCACTATTGGCAAACCACTTCATAAATGGTAGCTATACTATCGAAAATTTAATTATACTTCAGTGGACTTACTACTGTCAAAGCGATAATGTAATCATGCCCAACAGTATTACGGAAAAAGAGTGAGGCTTTGACACTTAAGGCATAAATTGGCAGCAATTGAATCAGAGGCAACATTGCCAACAGCCTTAGCAAAGCTCAGAAAAGAACAAAAAAATCCCATGAACGACTGTAGAAGTTACATATTTTCTTGGTAGATCGAATTGGAAACAAATTTATTACAAAATAGAAAAGATACTTTGAGTACTAATCAATGAAAGAAAAATTGAACGAAATTGTTTTATGCATAGAATAAATAATGGTATTTCACGGTATTAAAATGTATGCCTTGCACTCTGAAAAATTGAATATGACATTTAAATAAATGCGACACGCTTTTCTACGATTCGAAATACAACGAAAGAGGTTTTCTCAGTCCCTACTTGCTAGTAAAGAGACAATGAACTTTACGTTACCTACTTAGTCCAAGCCTATAAGTTGTATATTCTAAAATAGAGGATGAGAAAGGGCTAAAGGAGATATAACTAATTTTAAAAACAATCTTACGAGACAACGTTCACTTTATATAGGGACGTAAACAATGAGACGGATAAACGCCCTTTCTCATAGGTGGCAGCGGAGCAGTAGAGTGATAGGCTCAAGACAATGGCGCCGCAGAAACTACGCCAAGAATTTTTACACAAGAGTTTGGCCAAATATTCACCCCACGCTCGACTAGAAATTTCCAGGCTTTACTTTGAATCGTGCTCAGAAAACCGGGTGTATCAACTTCTTCCTTCACTAAAAATTTGCTAGTGAATGCGCTTACGAAGGCGTGTCCCCTTCCCAGTACATAGGTACTTTTCAATTCCCCAACCCCATAGATGAAATATTAGCAGGATAATTCCAGAGACGATTATAACAGATTTCCATGGAATATTACAATACCGACGATTTATGCTAATTCTTTAATTGAGACGAATACAAAGTTAGGGCCACAAAATATCGAGGACGTCGATCTATTATACTTATATTAAACAAAATATTTTAGATTAACAGAGATCAGAATAACTACCTCATCAATCAGGGATGCCCACCTCGTCAGTGAGGAAGCTAATTTCCGGTTGGCTGAAGGCTTAACTGTGAACTGCCTTCATGCAACCGATAAACAATAGTCCGCTGAGATCAATTCTGCTGAACAATACCCTGAATCCCAGAATCGAAGATTCAGAACACGCTTAGTTATAGTACTCGAAAACGCAACCAAATTATAGTTAAACGGTATTGAGATTTATTCTCCATTTAAAACTTAGAGTTCCTCGAGGAAATCTGACACCGGTTTTGTCGTTTCAGTCAAAAGATTGTCCTTCAAGAAATCCTTCGGATTAAATCGAGATTTAGCGACAAAAACGGAAGCCATTTTTATAAGCCCCTGTCCGATAAATCCCAATTAAACAACAAGAAAAAGTCAACCGACTATTCGGAGTCAACCAGAGTTACTGCACTATAAGTTCCTCTTTGGCCGACTCTTAGGAAGTCAATAGGACTGGTTTGATATGTTGGATCGAGGTCTGGTTTTCTATCCCGAGATTCTAGGTTCAAGTCCTGGCAGTGGCAGGCATTTTTTAAATCAGTAAACCGGTCTCTAATTGAGTGATGAATGGAAAACACTTCAGCAAGTTCAGTATTCAGTCTGTCAGATAGTTTGTTAAACTGTGGGCCCCTAGGCGTCTTTAGTTAAGAGCGGGATAGTGCCGAAGACAGTTTTCTCTCCATAATACTTCCGTTCCCTGGAAAATCTTACCTCTACCTAATTACCCATCTACTCTAAATGGTGCAAACAGCTGAAGCTGTCGGTAACTTTTACTGGACGACTGCTACAATTACCGAAGCGTCCATTCCCTGGAAGGCGAGCGGAACGAATAGTACACCTTCCGCATGAGCATGGTAATATTGGTACTCCGGAAGCAAAGGCAGATGCACTGCTGCAGGTGCAACCGAGGCGATTTCGGGGAATAAGGTGGAGTTGGAGTACGCGAGGAGAAGGCTCAGAATGAGAGAGAAACGTGGAGATGGCGCTCAATCGAGGCGGAGAAGTAACTCGTCGAGATACGCGAGTCTCACGGCCCGACTGCTGCGGCCGGCGTGGAATTTTCGAGTCAAAGCGCTCGACTGCCAAGTGGGTCGTACCTGCATCCATCTCGCACGCCAACTGCCGGCCTGGGGGAAGGGTGCGGCAATATGAGTGTGAGGGGTGCGGGAAAGGCCGCGGAGGGAGGAGTTTGTGGTCAAAGACCCGATGGCGCGCGCCGCCCGCTTCCACCGTCGTGCCAACGACACATTGCCCAACCGATGGATTACCATACCGTCAAACGCAGCTCGCGCCAGCCGAGCGGTTTTTATGGAGGTTTTACAGATTGAATGAACGTATGGAAAACGTTCTAAGTACCATTGGAATCTCTGCTAAACCCTCAACACTTGCTCCTCTATCATTTCCTTTCTTGTGGATGACACACCTTCTTCTCTTCAACTTACCTACAATGCCTAAAAAATGACGTTTAAATTGTCTAGCCTACACACTAGTTTCGAACAATAGGTCAATTCCTAATTCCGGCAATATTATCAGTATTCCAGTTGCACTCCATTACACACCTTCCTAAGTCAAAAAGAAAAATTAAATTTCAGATTCCTTACAACGAATTTAGTCATTCACACGACAGCACTTGCACCACAGTGACTATGATATTTCCTTTCCAAACTTAAATGAAATGTAAGCCTTAATTAGGCAGGCAGAAGAGTGTTAGAATGCAGATTTAAGGTGCTTCAACTGCGAACGTTATATTGCACCGCCAAACCTAATCTTAAAGTTAAGGAAAACCTGACATCCATGCCCGAGGAGGAAATCGAACCCGCGATCTCTAGGTTGCCGGTTTGGCAAGGTAGCAACTAGGTTACCACTGTCATTTTAATTAGGCAAGTGTAGAATTCATCCCTGACGAGCACTAATTTACGAATAGGGGGCCAATGGACCTTGATTGATTCCCGCGAGATAAATTGGTTTGGATTGAAAGTTTCAACCCACAAAAATCTGACGAAAGGTTCAATGAGATATTATAGAGAATTCACGCGGATTATAGGTAGGTGGCTTAATGCTCGCGTCCAACTAATTCTCCTTCCTGCGCCGGTGCTACTTTCACAGCAAATAACAAGGCTAAGTAAAATGAAAATGCCTATGAATTAATTTTCTCATCACTGTTACTAACACAAAGATGCAATGATTGCCTGCTTCGCTGTTACGACAGTTAAAACATTTCGCTATATCCATTTTGTGTCTAGATTCTATGCTCCTTTCAGCATGTTCTCAATTAATGCGGTGGCAATGACAACAATCATTTACGCGTATTTCAATTTCATTGCACAACTCTCAAGTAACTCTTGAAAACCCAGTTGGGCGCAAAATCTGAGTAACTATGGACATAGATGATTAAGGTATTGGAGAAAGGAAACGATTGTAATTACAACACGACCTCTACTTATACTCCATTGCCCAACCTTTTACATTTGGTACGCATGATAGCAATAAAAATCAGTACCAATCGTACAAATCGCGTATTATGGGTTAATATTCTGTGACGATCTGAGACGTGGAGCATGTTACATCGCCATTCACCTAATTAACATTTTTATAGCTTCTTCAAACCAAAAAAAAATTAAGTAATTCACTATTTGCATAATTATCGGTTACCACACGTAATGGCTGAAAAAATAGAATCCGGTAGAATTCATGTTCTATTTATTTTACTACGAAAGTAAAAAAGTGCGTCAAATAACATTTCCACGCGTCACTGCAGAACAGAAATGTCGCTCGAAAGCCGTCCTCCGTCGTGAAATAGAAAGCAACCGTTACATGCGCCGCGCTTCTTGAGGAGCATTTGGAATTTATTTAACTGAAAATTATAAATAAAACGCCTTAGCTTCTTGTTAACATCCATGTGATTAGTTACGCATTTTTTCATCATGACATGCAATCGCATTCTTTATACGAGAAAGGACACTGTCAACTAACCAACTTCACGAGAGAAATTTTCATTGGATGACAGCGTAAATGTGCTAGGCCGCACGGTGATGTAACATTCGAGTACGATGACTGAATAAATGTGAAACGGCGAACTGGGGAAAACTCATCACTGAGATGTGCAGATTTAGTTAATTGACTCAAGCCCCCTACTTTCTATAGTGCTTTGGTGCGATACCTAGTTTAAGAACAATTATCACTCACAAGGAGCCCATCTGGAAAGATAAAGAACTTGCCGTCAAGATGCTTATTGGAACAATTTCTCCTGCTTTCTCCATTGGTTGCATGCCACCGTCCCCCTTTAAACCTCTCTGAAATGCGGCCGTAATGTACTTCTTTGGGTCGAGACTCGATTCTAGGCAGAAATATAATTGCCGACGAGTAATAATTTTCTATATTGAGAAAAGTTTCGATTCGGCATACGCCACCCTCTTGACTGGAGAATCATCAGGAGGGAAATCGCTAAGAAATCGTAAAGCTGGATCGGGGGGCGAACATCTGAAACCTATTACTTTCACAAGTATATCCGTTTAGTCGCTATTCAATAAGCTTTTCACAACAGGAAAACCTCGTTCCAATTTCCAATTCCGACGCCCGAGAATCTTAGACAATTTAAGGCTTACACTGCCATAAGATGTATACCAGCAGCATTTGTACTTCTTTTCTATGCTCTTCGATCTCCGGCAAGGAATAACGCTAAAAAATCCGACATCGAGTCGTCAGAATCAGAGATCATCGATTCAGTTCGATTTCTTGAAGAGGGAAGTGAGAGAACAACATCCCTGGTGCTTAATTCCAGGATGATTCATTGAATTGACGAGATCGTGAAATGTAGTCCTTTTCGTATATTTTATCATTTTTACGGCAATCACGCCCTATTGTAAAATGTGGTGAGATCGGCCCAAGGCTATCCTTCCGAACCGAATCTACCGGCTCAAAAGGAACAGAACTGGTCAAATCAAGGAGCATTTAGCAAAAATATTCAAGGCTCAATTTTATTTATTCGCTCTCATACGCACGCGGTTATCAGCCATTGGGTCCGATAACAGGGCACCGGTACAAAAATTTATCATGAAACGACATTTTCAATCGAAACGGACTGGAGAGAAAAGCTTGCATTCAGAGTTCTGCTGCGGTAGCAAGATTGAAATGCGTCAGCCTAGCAACCGTATCTCAAAAATTATTCAAGGAATGCGTGTTAAAACTATATTTCAAACATATGCTATGAACGATTTGTTTTTTATGTTACTAGATTCCTGTATCTTTATTCTATGCCTTGTTTAATTTTTGATTATGTCTTTCTTTACAATGCCACCAATTTTTTGTTTTGTGTTTGTGGTTATTTCCATATGTGTATGATGGCGATGTAAAATTTTTGTTGATGGTAGCTCAGTAAAGTTTTTCAAACCTCGGAGACCACCTAAAGCTTACGATTTGCTGTACTACATGATTCCTGTAATTTACTGTGGAAGTGAAACCATACGTATTATTATTAACAAAAAATATAAGAGATGGAACGAAACAGAGCGCACATTAGTAGCCTGTTCTTAACGAAAGGCGCCAAGCGGTCAACTGCTTTACGTCCCATCCGACAGAGGGAGCCATAAACTAAAGAGGGAGTTCTTAACTTAAATTGTTCTCCACACAGCAAGTATGGACCGTTATACCACTGACAAATCTATGCCACTGCCGAGGTTCGAACCCAGGTCTCCGGATGGTAACTCATTACTTCAGCCACTATACAAATCCAATTCCATACAAAATACTATTTCCTTAGGTTTGAATTCATAAGCCAAAATAATACCAGATTTTTGTACTGCTCACTGGTTAAATTAAAATTGCAACGCGCATTTCAACCGCTAGGCGTCATCATCAGGTCACACTAGCCATGGCGCGCCATGGCGTTGAAATACGTGTTTCAATTCTGAGTAAACTAGTGGACAGAACACAAATGTGACATTATTTTATGAAATGTTGTTCCACAAAACAACGAATAATTCAGTCGAATTAAAAGTATAGGTTCTACGGTATGATGTAACAATAGCCGTTGGAGACCCTAAAGCCTATGCCAACTTTTACAACGTACAATACTACCATCGTATGTTGTAAAAACTACGGTGCCCTTCTCACCTACGGTGTGCCTGAGAATCAGTCACCCACTGGCGCTGATCGACTCATTTTGCTTTCGATTCCAAATGAGAACGCGACTTCGCGAGCGCCGGTCGATCCACTTCCAAGAGCCGCGTCTTCCCTCCCCTCCTGACACGCGAGCCACCGACGCCGACACGCGTGCCTCCCTTCTTCTGTTTCTCCGCCTTAAGTCAATTATGGCTTCCCCCTGCAACCGGGCAGCGTTCGTCCGTCGGTGGCGACGTTTCCTTCACCTACTGCTCCACTTAACCCACCGCCGCCTCCTCCCCGGAGACACCGACCGATGGGGTGCACTCAGCCACAGGCTTAGGATTTCTCCACTGCACAGTCAGTCAACTTTCCTGTTTCTCTCGCGCACCGACAGCGTAGCTGCAACTCGCAACCACAGAGCTATCAGAATGTCTGATATTGATGCACAATATTAACGAAGTGATGTTTCGCTGAAGAGGAACTAGTACCTAGTAGTAGAATTCGGTGTCCGTCTCTGTATTCTGCTCTAATTGCTTAAGGGATGTCGCAACGTCGAGCATAAACATAGCCTTACAGAAAAAAGCAACATTCGTTACTCAGGTTGGATTCGAATCTGCAACTTTTGGTTTGCCAGACCGGCGCGTTACCAATCAGGCTACAACGGCTCCCAGTGGAACCAGACCAATGTAATAGATGCGGGGCTCAGTTTTACCCTGTGCTACCGTATGATTATCAAGTAGAATTAGGTTTTAAGTTTCTCCAACTGCTTGCTATTTTGAACTGTTTTACCTAACAATAAAAAGCACTCTGCTAAGACAAACTCAACCACCATGCCCGAAGCCCTTCAAACCCGCAACCATTGGTTTCCCAAGTAGATTTTAGTTACCGATCTGACTACCACGGTCGACATGCGTTTTAAGCACTAGGGAGGCGACAGACAGCCAATTTCATTTTCGCTAATAAGGTTATTGTGATATTGAATACAGGTAGGAATTAAACGGGAAACCGTAAAGAGAAACCTGCGTCCCGATTTACCTGACCGTATTAAAATATGCCAAAGTCCAAGTCATAAACGTCCTATTCGACGGACGAAGTTCTGAACTTGATGCGCTCTCAAAATAGTCTTAAAATAATGACCAATGTGGCCCTGAGAAGTACCTACATCAGTTGAGATTTCAACGAAGGCCCTCAGTCAGTCTAGGAAGAGAACTCAGAATTCTTAGAACCACACCAACTCGTATCATATTTGCTTTCCAAGAACGGTAAGTAATTAACATTTAATATTCAAGGAATTTCAAAGCTCTATGGGACGTCGACGCACCGTCGGTGCTTAAGGGATATCAGGGATATCCCATCTCCAAAAGGCACACTGAGAAATTGCGACGTTTTCATACATATTTTGATTAATAGAATAACGTTTTGACATCACTAATAAATAACTTGCACGACCCAGAATGCAAAGTTGGCAACTACGAGTTAATACGTCTACTAAGTCATGGCCATGTCGGATTATTCTTTGGTGCAAGGCGAAATTTTCTAACGCACCAGAGTAGAGACTCTAATTTGAATGTAATTATTTACACTCTGTCCTTCATTATTCTGTTCTTGAGAACGTTGAAAGTTTGATTGATGAAGACATTATCAGAAGTATTACAGTTATGAAACCTAGGAACAAAACCGAGCAATATTAACAAATAAACTCGACTGGAGATGAACAGACGATGTGGAAAATGGGGTAAAAGTCAGTCTATCTAAAAAGCCACTATCTATATTTGCCATCGTTTACTATTGTATCAATATCTGCGGATAATTGTTGCGAAGTCATCACCTTTAATCAAATTTTCGTTCGCAAAATGTGATCAGCGACTCCTGATTTGGGCCAAAGAGAAATGACCATCATAATTCTGAAACCTTTATCTATTACTCTACGTGGTTTTTGCTGACCACTCAGAAAGGTAGTGGAGGTGTTTCGATAATTATTTTCTCCATTTACCCAATAATTCCTTCAGTAATATTACCGAACTTTAGGACAGACACCAGACCATCTCTCATCTCTACAATGTATTATTCTCATCTATCTGGTAGATGAAATCTTTGACACGCACTTCTCAATTCGGCGAGAGGGCTTTTTATGCTATCAGAATTCATTTCAGGGTGAGGATGACCTCGCGGACACCGTAGTAAACGTGGATCTGGCATTAAAGGAATAATAATCGTTTTATTTACTCGAACGCACGCATTCAATAAATGTAATAAATGGCACGCATGCAGCATACTTCTCTTGACCTTAATATTTTACCTTGGCCTGATAATAAAACGGTCTAAAAGTAGAGTTTATCATCAAAGATTTTCTGCGGCGAAAGGAAGCATTAAAAATAAGACAGCACTGTTTGCCAGCTGCGAAAATGGTTTATGGTTTCCCGGAAGCTATTTTAAGTTTAAAAAAAACTATTATGAAGATACTTTCAGTGTAGAGGCACATAAATTTTTCAAAATTAGCGATGTTACGACCACCAGCAACCCACGAAATCCTCCCAGAGGAACAATTGCATAACTTTTCTTGTACTACATGCAGCGTCAAGCTATCAATTCAAATACCCTCAATTATTTAAACTAGCGAGGGATCATAAAATGCTTCCATGTAACAGAAAAAAGCGAAACTCTCTCTCACTTAGTAAGGAAAAGTGTATCCTAGGGAAAGAGGAGACAGACGACAGTTTAACATAGATTAGAATACCTTTTTTTAACATAAGAATTCACTGAAATTGATATCAACCTTTTTCTACTAAGGAATACGATCCTTGGCATCATGCAGGTTTTCACATGAAAGGATTATTATTACTATACAAGTACTTAAGCAAACTTTTAAATCAAACGTATGCAAGATTTCCTGTTCCTGTGATCATGATTAAGACCTTTCTCCAGAGATACTACTAGCAAGTCTACTGCTAATATAGAGCTTCGAAATAGGTCAGTTCTGATATGCGTTACCTTACTCTGCTCGGATGGCCAAATCCTCTATTAAATTACATGAAAACTTTTTATCCAACCAAGTGCACTTGGTCGCGTTAAAAAGTTAAATATTTTCAGAAATCGCAGCGTATTCACTGAGAGATTATCTGCATCTAAATGCCTCCGCTTTCGTTTTCTCAGCTCTTTGAACTGCCCGAGAGAGTAAGGCCAGCTGTGGGTCGCAGACGAGGTTTGAAGACCTTTTTTCTCACCCATCACCTCGAAGCATTGCAATCGACTCAAATGCCGGCAGAATGGAAACTTGCCTCTATTTTTTCCAGTCAGGTTCTCAATCAGCTACTTCGAGCAGTTAGCGATCCCCAAAGGACAAAACACAAAACTTAGCGTCAATGTCTAACGTGGTCGTTCCTTCGAAAGCAAATTCATAATTTGGTTCGGGAATTCAGAAGTATAATAATTAGTGGTGTTCTACCAGTCATAAGATGTTTACGTGGGCACTACTCACTCTCGACACTTCTGACCTTATCATGACGTTATTTCCCTCTCTAGGTCAGCATACGACCTAACTCCTTTCATGTTTTCCATGAAGTCAATCCTTTTCCACTCTTCCTCAGCACTAAACCGTCTCTGACGGCCGTCAATAAACCAACACTTTTATTGCTAAGCCTATCCACCTACTCTTCCCTCTGCTGAATTCCTCCAGCGACTCTCTTTCTTCTCTCCGTCTATGTCTGTCAGCATCATTGTTTATCAATCCTAAAATCGGTTACCCCTAGGCCTCTATTCTTTCTTTGCTCACTTATATTCCTTGCTGACTCGGTTACATCCTGGCACTTATTTTCTGCATCCCTCTTTATTTGAAGCATGTTCAGCGTCTCAATTAGAGACTTACTTTGGTACTACAAACCTTCTCCTTTCATCTACAAACCCACATCTCAACGCCTCCAATCTATTCTCGTCCCCCTTCTCCGAGGTCTATGTTTTATTGCGTCACTGCTCCTTACTCCAAAATAAACTTCTAAATAGCCTTAAGGATTGTGAACTTGCCGCGAAAATCCTCACTCGCTGATATGCGCAAGAGCTAACTTTTCATAATATTTTTACTGAGAGTTCCTGTCACAAGTTCTCTCCCATTTGAAGAAGCTTCTCATCCCAATTCTTCTACTCAAAATAGCAATAGAATGGTATTAACCGTTAAAACGATGCATTGATTTATGAGAAGGCTCCAGAAAATGAAATTATATTTTTCTAGGATCATAAAGCAATTCGTATGCACCGAAAATGAAAATATGAAAAATTATCCCATCGTGACTTGTTTGAATGTCATCAGATAAAGCTGGTCTAGGTACCCCCAGTCGGACGAACGGGTATATATGGGTCATTTTACTCAACTGTATTAATTATTCCTGGGCAGTGGTTGAAGTAAACCTATAATACTGTGAAATCTCTCTACACCTGTAATCAGAGACGGTTCAAAAGCTCGAGAGAGTTATGAGATAAAGAGTAGTAAAGGAATAAGAGGAATTGGAGTGGACCTTCTAGGCAAGTATTCCTTCTTAAGGGAGCAGGAAGCTTGGGAAAAGAGGAAGAACAGAAGTTCTAGAGTAGGTAGCAATCCTCGTTTTCACCTTGTTTGGGGGGAGTACATCTACACGATACCCTTAGTAACGAGTAGTACAGAGTAAGATTATAATTAATATTATAAAGATTGTAAGGTGCTCCGACTGCAGACGTTATATTCCTTCCTTAACCCTAAACTTATCACCAAAACAAACACGACAACCACCCACTTGACGGAAACCTTCACTTTTCCAGACTTAGATAACTACACAGACGAGTGGTGATAACGCAATGATCAAGGTCCCTATGGCAATGATATTGATAGAATAGATGAAATCAATGAATGTAACTGTTCACTCATATGTTTCGTGACGTGAAGCCTTGAAGAACCTAGCATTTTTTGAACGTCAAGTGGAAAATGTATACATTAGTAATTGTGGCGTAACTATAAGTTATACTACTTTGCACTTTCATTTGAGGCATTTTTCTAATACAAATCGGTGAACTCGAAAAACGGTGCATTTCGAATAAATTGTGACCTTCAATTAGCCATGAATTTTGTGACAGAAGAGAAATATTAGAAAGAATTTCATTAATAAAAGGCTACAAAAATCCAACGGTGAACTAATCGAGACGCTTCCTCTACGGAAACTAGCGATACCACCTGTTAAGGAGCGACCGACCCTGCCTCTCTTGTACTACACCATGGAACTTGTCATTATAAAACCGATTTCAGTTTTCTGTCGCGTAATTGCTCACATGCGAATTTCCAAATGAATATGCATTTCTCGGACGGTTGGAACGAGAGCAGTCCGCAGACATGGACGGTGAACTCGGACTTTCCCGCGCCATCAACCCAATGGGGTAGGAAGGCTTTTTACGCCGATTGGCAGTCAAGAGAAATGAACTCTCTCACCAAGTCTTTAAATGGAACGTGCGCTTACTTGCCCGTTTCAAGCCGGCCATGTCGGTGACGAATAAAGAGGGGCAATGCACTGGACGAATCAATGGTAGAGAGCGAGGTGGAAATGCGCAGAAACCAAACGAAAGGAAATAAGTTTGATGTTCGGGAGAGAGGAAGAGTCTCCTTGGCCACGGTAGAGAAGCTGAATAATTCTTTATTCATTTCCGGGTGGTTCTTCAATTTTCAAAGTTTATCCAAAGTTAGCCTTAACAGACGATTACCCGACCAGTTTTTTTTCTCATACGCAATGAAACAGACGCAACGCTATGTGTTGGCTACGTGTTCTAATTTTATTCCCTTAGCATAAAAAGCACTTTAATGAGAACGATTACTTTCTTTAACACGTTAAAAGGATACTCTCGGTCGCACCTATGTACTTTTCGAGAAATGTACTAAATTATTCCTCTGTAAAAATGATAGTATCGCAATCGGATGAACACTGTTGCTTTCTATGTCCCAACCAATGATACAGGCCTCAGACCTTGTATCGCATGTATAACAAATTAAAGATTAAACCAGCATAAAAGAAAATATAAGTATATCAATTTCATAAATTGACAGCCTAAAATAATTTCTCCGTCGCCACCTGCTTGGTAGTGGCCTAGTTGTTGGTCTAACAATCACTAACAGTGTCTACCTGACGACCTCTTCAGTTTACCGCGACCTTTCCTATTTTAATAGAGGTAAAACGAGATTTAGAAGGAAAGACAAATGGGTCCATGGTTTCAATAATTCGTTTACCTACAAATGTTGTGAATATTTTTAAGTACGATTACATTTCTAGAGCAGAGAAGTCCTTAAAACTGAGTCCACTACTTCAATTAAAGAAAAAATAACAGAATTATTTCGTTAATGTACCTAGGGCAGAGGTCAATCTGAAAAGACACACCAAGAAAATGTAAATTGTACATTTTTTACCCAATATTATTAAAATATAATGACATTGTGTAATTACCAGAGCTGCCTTAATGAAAGAAAGTAGCTGATGGCTGATGCCATTTGGGCCGTTACAGCAAAGTGAGTAGTCGGTGCTGGGATGGATTTTTGGCAAAAGAGCAGTGGAAAAAAAACCAGACGTAGGAAATACCTATTCTTGAGGAAAGACGGCAAGGAATCTATCCATCGTTAAACACCCCGTCCGAAAGGCAAAGTAGTAAATTTGGAGTGCTCGACATACGACAACAATGTAAAGGCTGAAAATCTTTTGAAAAATCTCTACCAAAGTATGAAACTGAGACCTCGGATTGGTAGACCAGGTCGTAGTCACCACACCAACCGGATTTTCCATAAGTAGTTACCATCATTAAAATGTCAATACAAAAGTACTTGAAAATCACTTAATATAATCTCATTACAGAATAGCGCAAAACCTTTTCCCCATTCCATTATCCTTTTCTTCATTTCCTCCATACCACTCAATCGAGGGCAGGAAAGCCATACTATTGGAATGGGCGCAATACAGACTTAAAGCACTTGATGAGTTCTTCCACGAGCATATATTATTATACTATTTATTGAGCCAAATTGAAGTAAAATGATTTTATTCTAATTTTACACTAAACTTTATACTAAAAACATGATTAAATTCATAAATATTTTCCATTTTTAAAGATCAAGAACATTGTTTCATTTTTACGTGGGCGTATAAAACGGGCCTCTTCAATTTTTCAGCAGTTTCTAATAAATGATTGATACTTAATAGAATCAGGAGTGTTGTCGAAAAAAATAATTATGAACACGAAAGCGCAGAAAAAACGTCTATACCAATTGGAGACTTCAACGATCGGAGAGCGAGATGCTACTGCTGGTAACTGTGCGGCACCTCCCAGCAATAATGATATTGTCGTAACTGGAAGGCATAACTTCGGGATGGAAAAAATCGCCCGTTTAACATATAAAACTTTAAATTCTGACATTTGTAAAAATTAGTGGTCGAATTCTTTATTTTAATACTAGCGGAAGGTACCCGTTGATTCTCAACGGAAGGGATAATAGAGCAGTTGTGATATTACAGGAGGGAATCTTACACCTAAATTTAAAATCAATTTCTTACTAATTGAATTTTCCCGTACCGTTGTTTATTCTTAGTCAGATGTTTTTGTTGAAACTAGCTATTTTTTAAACAGTGAAATCACATATATACGATTTTCACCTTTTTCGATCCAGAATGTCAGTCTTTAAGAGGAAACATAGTTATGGCGTTGTCGTCAACAACCTTTTTAGTTTCCGGTAACTGGAATATCGTATTCAACATTTTGAACTTACAAAAAACAGGGGTCCCGTTAAACCTTTTCCGGTCACAATAGATGCTGAAAATAAGAGCAAATGAGTTGAATAAATACTCACCAATACAGACTAATACCAGCAGCGAAGAATTGAATTCAGGTATGCAGACGAACAGCATTAGCGATAAATCAGCACAAATAATTCAAAGGCAAAGGCTTAGAGAGAAACAAATTAAAGTCTCAGTCGACGAAACTTATTTGTCGGCAAAGTCTTCGATCGCCACGGGAAATGGCTGTTCGAACAGAAATTTCAGAATTTCCGCAGGAATGTTTAAATTTCCGGTAATTTTAACCAAAGTTAGTATTCGACGATAAAAGTAAGAATCGTTATCGAAAAATATATTTCGGCTAGTGTGCGTCTCAAGTTTGTCAGTAAATATTTCTAATTATAATTTACAAATGAAATTATTGCCTCAAGCAATAAAACCTGTACGTGTACGACGTATTGGTACGCTTTGGCTCGTCTGGGGTTGAACCGGGAACTACTATTTACATAAGAAATAGCCTATTAACTTTGCAAGAAAGAAATGTATTTCACTTCAAAGTTTGAATGACGTACTATATTTAGTTCTCGAGTTTTATGTGAATAAATATGCCTACATTTTATATTATGCCTATCTACTTTATTACCTTAGTCGTCAAGGGAATAGGGCTGTTTACACTGAAAAATATTCCCCAGAAATCGTCACAATTTACTGAAGTACCTGTAATTTTGATTCGAAATCAGAACTGGCCGAAAATTATAAGAATATTTATTGAATTATAACGCAATGGTCTATGTGAATGCTTTAATTTATGCAGCGGAGCATTGTATGTCGAGTGCTAGAGGTGCTCCAACTGCTAAGGATGCATCGCATCACCTAATCTTCTTTCTATATAATTTTGAGTTTTATCCTGAGACAAACACAACACTCAAGCCCGAGATGTAATTTGAACTTTGCGACCTTTGAACCACCAGGCCTTCTCAACCTGACTACCGCTGCCGAATTATACACCGGTATACTATGATGAAAAAAATTATTTTGCATAGTATCCCATGGTTCCTCCTTACTGAACCAAACAGATACAGAATTTCTAAACAAATAATTAAGGATCTATAAGTTAATTGCTGAAATAAAAGACTATATCCACAGTCATTCGGAAACGACGACTTCAACAGAGTCAAGCCCGATGTGATCAAGCGCATTCAGTCATAATTATCACTTTTTCAGAATGTTCATAAAATTAACGAGTAAAAACGGAGGAGAGTGGGAAATGAGATGTGATTTATGAACGCAGGAATTCCAGGTGATTCAAAGTGTTCGTCTACGTGTGGAAGGGAGGCCGAGGGAGGACTACGACGACATCAGGCTCTTGGGAAAGTGAGAGAAACCATGAAAATCGACGCTGGCTGCCCAGTAGGGCATCGCACTGCGCGGACGCCGGACGAGAGAGACGTCGTCACCGCCCGCCCCTCCCCCTTCGCCTCTCTCTCGCGGCGAAAGCTCCCCGCGGTCCATCGCAGGAACCAACCCCCGGGAAAAATCCCTCCCGCTCCCGATTTATTCCACGGTGAATCACAAAAGGTGGCGTTCGCTTAATTCGCAGAAATGGAGAAAGCTATGAAATGGTGACCGCACGCAAAAACCTGCATCCGTATGCTAAAAAAAAAGAACTGTTAAATTTGAATTTGTATCACCGACGGATTACGCAGGTCTTCCGTACAGTGAAAGTTAAATGTGCTCACACGATTAAAGAACTGAGTTTGGAGTAATAGAACAGGACATCCGCAAGCCGACACAGGAGTAGAAGGATATTTTCCTACAAAATATAGCAAGTTCACTTGCATTAATATCAATGAATGTTATAATATAATGAATATATAGAAGCAGACTCACGGATGAGGATGACATTATAGACGATGCCAATGCCAATGAGGGATCGTTGTGGTATGACAGCCAGAGGACTGGCCTCCCATCCCGAGGTTTCAGGCTGGAACCTCGGCAGTAGCAGACATTTCAGTGTGTTGCGGTACCAATTTGATAGCGTTAGGTCCTTCATTGAGTGCATTGAGGAGAAAACTTTAAGTGAAATACTCCTCCCCTGGATGGGACGCTAAATGTAGATCCTTTGGCACGTTTTGTTCATAGTAGTCCAATTCCAACACTGAGTTTCTATCCATTATTCCTTCGTTACCTGATAAATGCATACCTTTACCCAATTACCCACCCTTGCTAAATGGAGTAGATGACCTTAGCTGTCCGTGGCCTTATCTAGGCAGGATAAGTCATAACCATCATAACTTAGTTTAGAAATGTTTAAAAAGCATGGTTTTACTGTGAGAATCTATTTTACAAAGCAAAGTAATTTTCAAAAAGTCGTTTTAAGTATATCCCCTAACCCGGGTTGAAATTCGTGAGTTTTAATGAGTCCCTCGCATTTTCTGCATAAAATATAAGCAGGATGTATGTCCTAAACAAATTAACGACATATTCCCTGAACTTTCTTTTCCAAAGCCTTTACTTTCGCTTAAGAGAAAAATAATGATTTCTCGAAGCTTTTACGGAAGCAACACTTCCTATCCGGGTACGCGATGACCTACAGAGAATGAACACATTGAACACTTTATTAATGAGAAAGACTCAAATTATGTGATTAGAGTTGACATTTGATGAAAACTCTAAACCTAGTTCCTATTTCCTTAAGTGATTAACCAAATTTGAACACAATGTTTGAAAATATAAAGTGTTTATTAGCCACTAGATTAAATACTTATATGCATCAGTACCAGCCGCTGCTTTCAATAGTTGATGATGGTAACCCCGACACAGGTTATCCTCTGGGGTACTTATATTCCTCTCTAAATTGATGCTCTTTGTATTTGTCTGTTTTATTTTTTTCTCAGAGGTGGAATAAAAATTATTATTATTATTGAATTAACACTTTAAAATAAAAATCATGGCCAGCATTGCAAATGCCATCCCAATTTCATTCCCTGGAATTTTACACATACCCCAGACTAGTCGCACTTCAAGTGATTTCAACTCATAGTCGGACTGATGACGATATTAATACCTTTTACGACTTATGATAAGTTATTCGGTCCATTCTGTCTACATTAATCGCCTGTATCACCTCATACTGGCAGACTAGCCTTATCTTCTGCCACTTTAATCCATCACATGTACGAGCACATCTCAAATACACGTTCTGATAAAGTACTTCCCAACTATCAGAGTTGGGGTTCCAGATACAATAAACTTCCGAAATTCTGTGTTATGACTGGTAAAGGGTGCACGGATAATCGGGAAACACGGATAATCCGCTGTTTGGTTCTTTCCGGATTCATTGCTCTACGGTGCGCCGCCAAAACAAATAAACTCCCTGACAAAATAGCACAATCTGCCAATGAAAAGATCCTCGCTGTAATAAATAGCATTTTATGAAAAGAGGAATCCAGTAGAGCTGTCCCGGCCGCAATTAAATATTCGCAGGCCTCGGGTGGCGGCACGAAGCCTGACTAAGACATCGGATCAGTCGGTAGTAGGGGAAGGCAGGACTGGAGGAAAATAACAAAGGTTTACCTACTTTTGAGACCACTACCGATACACTAAGTAGAATGGTTGTGCACGGATAATCCGCAGTCCGGATAACGCGCGCACGGATAATCGGAAGTTTACTGTACCTATTTGTATATTTTTAGCCCGAAAGAATCCTTTCAGATCTACGACATTTAAATTTTTCCTTCAGGTTATACCCATTTTGCTTTTCCCGACGCTGGTTAATCATTATACACAATTTAAATTAACTACAGACAATTACGCTTCCCATTATAATTCACTACGCCCTATTACCCTTTCTCAAAATGTCCTTTTTTCCTCGTACTATTAGGGATATGAATAACGGTAAATATATCCAGTACGAGTGTAGCAATGGATAACATTGGTAGCTGCATGTTGGTATAAGGACTTATAGCTAACCCAACTAGCATGTTTTTGCATGTATGTTTTGCTATTTTTATCTTTTTTTAAATAGCGTAGTTTTGAACAGTACCTATAAAAGTACTGATCCTTTTTTTATGCATGATATGTAGTGCATGTTTGGTGAGAGTTCACCCCCTGCCACACACCTTTATGGTGGCTTGCAGGGTATTATGTAGATGTAGATTACTTCCTATTCAAACAGGTATTGAAAACTCAACTACTTGATAGGTCTTTACTATGGGGGAACTTGCATGATTTTTTTTATTTAACAGGCGGACAGAAAATTATTTTCTCGATTCAACAAAGAAAACTGCATGTAAATCTGAGTTTTCCTTCGCGAGATATTGAATGCTAAATATAGCGACATTTTAAAGCGCGCCGAAAACTCCCTCCCCCCCAAGCCACTGCTGAAGAGTACCCGATGACGTCAACAGTGCCGAACAATCGCCCGAAGCAGCTGGGCTAACAGCGCACCAACACGGGTGATTCAAGCGAGCCTATTCAACCCAAAAGTGAGCCCACCTCTGATTTTTAATTGAGTAGGTAATCACTTAATGGTATACAGTTGATATTTCACGTCAATAATGAGTAATATGTAGACAAGATAGTTTAAATATCGAAAGTTCATCTTACTTTTGCAGTGCCCGCTCCATACATCGACCCAACTCCCTAGCATTGTAATTAGCCAGCGAGATGAGTTCGAGGCATAAGTATTGTTTAACACCTGGCTGTAAAAATACCTCAACCAAGGTGCCTAATAAGCTATTTATTAGGTTGCCTACAAACGCAAGAAGAAACGTATGTACAATGTCAATAAGTGACTGACTAACCCAGACTTCTGTCAAAGGTGAGGTGTAATCGTCCCACTCAAGAGCCCGACGTATCTCTTTCTCTCGTGGAGAAAGTGCGCATCTCGACAGTGATTTGTTGATTACTTCCAAAACATTCATTGCTCTGCGAATCGTCATAAGCAATTTTTCGGCCCTGAGTGGTGTTTTAGTAATTTTATTGGCAAATTAGGTGACAGATAGTATTGTTACTCGATACGAGTTACAAGTTTACTGTGACTCGATACGAGTCAAGGTAGTTTAATTTCCGAATCCTTTTACGTGCCAGCTGAGTTGAAATGTACTCACTGTGCGATGTGTTTCTTTGAGAACGTGTGTATTAGGTCTGATGCTCTCAAGTTAACAAAACAATGCCTTTACAAGGTAGATATATTTTGCTATTGATTTGGTGCCGAAGTTTTTTTTATCTTAATACAATTACATCGAACTGTAACGTTATGTAGCGGCGTAGTGCAGTGCTCATCATAATCTCTTTAGCATGACATGAGGCAAGTATAAGACCCAGGGTCATTGTGTCTTTTTATATGTATGTAATCGAGACTTGAGAATGGTTTTATGTTTTGGTGGTGTAGTTATAGTGTTGATGTTCATGAGAATTACATTCACGTAATGCTATACTATACTCTGCCACAAAAGTTGTTTGTGGCCCACATAGGTATTTAATTAAAGGGCTACAAAGTACATTTGAAAAAATTCAGGTCTTTGGATTATTATAGCCATTTACAAACTTTATGCTGGCATTGAATGTGATATGGTGATGATTAAAGAACACTGTTATAGCTTATACTAATGCCTTTCCATAGATTGCTGGGTGTCGGACGGTAATGATTTTTAAATCAATAAGCGGGTTCATTTGTGTTGAGTGTTTTCAATAGCAGGTGCTACTTTTCCTTATTCCACTACATCTACATCTACATAATACCCTGCAAGCCACCACAAGGGTGTGTGGCAGGGGGTGATTGCTCACCAAACATGCACTACATATCATGCATAAAAAAGGAATAGTATTAATATAGTAGTCAGAACTACACTATTTAAAAAAGATAGAAATTGCAAAGCAAACATGCAAAAACATTCTGTTAGTAGGGTTAGCTTTAAGTACTCATACCAACATGCAGCTACCAATGCTATTCATTACTACTCTCCGATAGGACATATTTACCGTTATTCGTATCTCTTATTGTGCGAGGGAAAAAGGACATTTTGAATCGGTCAGTTCGGCAATCAATTTCTCTAACTTTATGATTATGGTCCAGTCTGCCATAGTAAGTTGGGGTTCGTAAAATACCATTTAATGTATGGGATAGAATTATGGGATCATGCCCCAACGCCTCCAATGTATTTATTCAGCAAAGAAGGACAATCAAGATCAGGTTTTATGTTTTAAAATTGCACTTTAAATTCCTAAATGAATTTACTGAAGGTAAAAATATTGACATTTCCTTCTGATATTGATGTTAGTGTTGTTTTTCTTGACAAAGACTATTGCAATGTATTTTGCTGAATGTCCGATGATAATAACTAAATCATAGCACAGCACTTAAACCGGTGAATGTTGGTACAGGTAAATGTGAGCATATGGGTTGTGACTTTCAAAATTCAGTGATACTTCTGGCGAAAATAAAGATATGTAATAAGATAAGTAATGCTTCAACTTCCTTTTACCTGACATTCAACAGCATGCCGTGGGTAAACGTGCTTCGTACTATTGGTTTTGAAAACAAGACAACTATTCTTGTTATAACGTAATTAATTATTACCAGTATTCTATTTAGTTTCATTGAAGAAAATAAATAGTACGCTGGGAAGTCCAATGAACTTCATATGGACTATTAAATCAAGGGTAAGTCATTCCCGATAAGGCCAATCCTTTAGATTTGTGCCTCGCTCTGATAAACTAACCTTCATTCTCCGCATTAATAAGTATTATAAACAAAGGATTCAAAGTAAATATCTCTCATTTATTCTCGTTGTATTCATAAAAATCGAAATTTTGAGGCAAACGACGGTAACTTCATGCCGCTGGCTTTAAATGCACACATGTCCACGATGTCACACAAGTATTAGCGAAAGCAAATAACGAAAAAATCACTCGTATAACCTCATTGAGCTACATTACTTCTTGTCCAAAGGTTTTTTTGCAAAATTACCGAAGCAAAACAGCTGTAGCCATCATCATTTTAAGGTACGAGACTTTCCATTGGTCCTTGCGAAGTTCATCAGCTTCGCCTTACAAATTTTTCATAACGAGAGTTTTCTCCCATCCGGTCAGGAGAAAAAGTTTTCTTTTTTTTCCGCCGACGTATAGCAATCATTAGTCATAACAAATGCCATGAGAGTCATGGCATCAATTTCAGGAATATTGTCCGAACGGGCGGCAATGTAATCATCCATTTTTTTTTACCTGAAATATTCGGGGTAAAAAGTCTATTTTATCATCCCGAAAGTGCATTTTTAATATCCCAATTAATAATCGTGGCACAATAACAATAGGAAAACTTACCCAAGAATAACAGCACACGAACAAGTAACGGTGAGCGACTAAATCCTCCACCAAAACAATGTTTACAGCATGCGTTGGTGTTATTCCCGACTCAGACGGCAGATTAGGCACGGATGACGTCACACCTAGCCTCGGCAGAGCTCGGGTGTCTTCGCGCAGTGGTCGGCTCAGAGAAATTTTGCTTGATTTTTAAGTCAATTATTTATTTCTTCTGATGATGAATGGAGATAATTTAGGTATTTTTGCGAGCTAATATTTCCGTTTTACCTGTTCAAAATAGTTTTTATAGCAATCGTCGACCCATGCAAGTTCCCCATTGCCATAAGACAACAAGGCCTCCCATGCCTAATGAAAATCAAATTGAAATATGCAATTGTAGAACTGAAGGAGGTAATTGATTACGAGAACCGCAGCGTACACTTTCTTCTTTCGCCTTGAAAATGATTCGTCATCGCGCCGCTCGTAGTTGACATTCGTAACACGGCATTCCCTTAATGTCCTTTATGGGTGAAGCGCATGACAGATTTCTTTGTCATTCGTACCCCTATCACGCGCTTTCATGACATAATTCCATAACATCATCCAATCCCGCTTCGCCGTGCAGGCTTCATGACATTACAACGCAGCATTGGTGAAACCCATGCGGAACAATGGGAGTGCCACATGGTCGTGCTATAACGTCAGTTTAATCTCTTAGGTTCATAACAGAAAAATTGCCAAAATTTAACTATTCAATGTCCAAAAGGGTCAGTCCAATGTCACCCATAGAAGAAAACATTGTATATGGTAGTCTGCATGAAAAACATAATTTTTATCGTAGAATATCGACCAAAAGACGCTCGTAATTCTCTTCGGACGTGTGATACAATGGCGATAATAAATTTTTGCCCATTTAAATAGTTATTAACTTTTAACATCGTATTGCACGCGGTCAGTTTCATCCGCGTGGCCCCATGTCGTGAGGGTCCAGTCATTATGAGGATCGAAGCCGAGCTAGGTTAGGAATTAGGCCGATCGCGAGCTGAGAACCTTACTAATGACAGTGTACTTGCTCTGCCCCCAGAAGACTGCCATGAACCGAAAACATTTATATTCATAAACGATAAGGTGGAATTCGTTTGTCCTGACAGCATGAATTTACGTTTCAAGCGCTTCAGCTGTCGGTTATATCACACCGTAGCTGAGTCTTATGGAAAATGTGAACTTCATTAATGTGAAAGGATATGAACCCATGGCCGTCGGGTGTCCAAGCCCACGCGTTACCGAAATAACTTCCACGGTCAACTCTAAATTTGATTTTGATGGCAATTGGCCATATTCTAACGTAAGTAATTGCTGGTCGTCAATACAATTTTATTTTCGAATACCTGAGTAGCTATCAAAAAATCTGATGAGGACGGAAGTATTACCTTAAAATATAATACCGAGGGAATTTTGACAAGTATGGATTCAAAATGGATACATAGATAGTATTATTCAATAGCTATAAACTTCAGTAAATTTCACCTGTGGAAAGATTAACAATTTTAATTTCAAAAATTAAATATGTTTCCAGCATCTCCAGAAAGTTACGCATGCCAGAGAGACATTAAGCGCAATTTTGCGTTGTTGAATTGAAAGTTGCCAGTGATGAGTAGAATCAACCAGAGAAATTAAGTGCATTTTTCAAATATTTTTTAAACAGAGAACTAATTATTTATACCAGAAATATGTAGGTATATTGTAAGAAAAATCATCTCACAGCTACACGTGCCATTTTCTCGTTATACTTCGAGGTTTTCGTTAACATTAATTTCCACCAGCTGGCAGTCAAGGAAAAATATAATTTTGGTGCATGAAAAACTAATCACTTAGGTGCGGAGATTTATTCTCACATTTCGGGCTGATAAAGGGTTCGTGCTAGCCCAATGTGCGCAGAATACGACTTCAAGTGCGGGGGTCCAGGATTAAATCCTTGCGGAGCCTCATTGAGCACCGCTGCGCGAAAATTTATAAGGACTAATTATGAATCTGACTATGCCTCACTACCGCGGCCGGCTGCTTCGATTCGTTGATCCGTGAATTGCGAAAGCCCAGTACATATCACTGTCCTCCAATCAGTGTCCAACGTGTCGCGATTCGCCCAAAGAAGCCAGGAGAAGAGGGATATAGATAGGAAGCGACCAGTTTCAACCCGGCCGAGCGAACTACGAAGAAAGGGAAGCCATCCACTGACCCAAACACTCTGGCCCGCGACTTTATTTCATTGCTATTGTCGTTTATAGGGCGTTTACGCGAGCGAGAATTGGGGCGTTTACTGGGAGCAGAAATCGCTATTTTATTCACGATATCTAAATCTACATCTACACGATACCCTGCAAGCCACCGCAAGGGTGTGTGGCAGGGGGTGAAGATCACCAAGCATGCACTATTGACATGCAAACAAGCAACTATAGGGTCAGTAAAAGAGCATATATGGAATAAGAAAAAATGGAGGAGTGTAATTGGCCAATCTGGGGTTGAAATATTGGTGATGAGTAGGCTATTCTTAATAAGGTGCCAAAGGGTTCAGTGATTTACATCCCATCCGACGGACTGAGTACTGAACAGCATTTATACATGTAGATACTCAGTGGGGATTGATACACCGCTGATTAGTTTCTGCTTCTGCTAGAATTTGAACCCAGGCCTTAGGGATGGGAAACCAATGTCCTTGTTACCACACCAACACGATGCCCGGCCTCCTTTCATTCAAACATGACGTGTGGTGGGAGCAAATTCCTCGTGAGCTCATACTCGTGGCTTATCTCACGGCAATTCCTCCGAGCTCACGGGTACTCAGCCGAATATTCGCGGAAAATTTCAAAGACGATAGAACACGTCCTAATTTTCTCGTCCTCGTGTACATAAATAACCATTCACGTCACGTATGGCGAGCTAAACACGAAGCTCTTCGTCAACGCGAGGAGAGGAACAGAATTAAAAACGAATTGAAAAACATCTCCCCAGCGGTCTTATTGATTGGGGGGCGTTATTCTATTCGTGATGAGTCGTGATTTACCCTCTACTGGCATTCATCTCTTTCCTGATCTCCTCTCAGGGTTGTCAAAAGAATCAAAGCGCTGTGGAAAGTGACCGCCTCTTTCTTTTAAGAAGTAAAAACGCTTAGAAGTCCTGGTTTGGCCCTAGATTTGTTCTACATATACTCGTACCCACTACATACATAATGATTTTAGTCCAACCACTGCCTTTTAATAAAGCGTTTTTGTTACCATTGAATTGTGTAAATCAATGTAATTCATGACTTATTCATCTTAGAACTGTCTCCCTTATATTGACAAAAACACCAGATTCACTTCAGGAAAAATTATTTACAGATCACTGCGACAGCAATTCACCACTCCACCCAGAATTATAGGAAAACCATGAGAGAGTTACAGGGTGAGCTAAAAAGAAAATACAATACGCCACACCATACAAGAGATACAGAAGAGGTGTTTGCAATGAAAAATTGGAACTCATACTTCGACATTCAATGAGCATCTCGAAGTACTCTTTACAGCTCATTCAAGTGCCTAAAGTTGAAATTAGGCATTTAATAAAACCATTTCGAATTCGCAGTTGCAACTCACGTTGTAAGTACAAAGGAGGCAGGTCATATGCCTACTTGCCTCATAAACAGCCATAAAAGGAATTCGATACCTGACTTAAGAGTTAGCTGTATGATACATGGTAAAATTGAGAGAATGACTGTTCTTTCCCTCCTGGTAGCTGACACGGCAGTCCGGATTTCCGACTGACAGAAGACCCCCTGAAGATTTATCACCCAGTAACAGGGATGACCTGATGACCTCGCATTTAGGACCTTTCCAAAAATTTGATAACGAAAAAAAGTAGTGCTCCGAAGAGGCCTGGTTCCCAAATATTCCGAACGAACAGCAAACGACATTCTTCATCAAAATGAGACACCATTCTTTAACTCTCAAAATTTATCATATAGTTCACATGTATTAGGACTTTACAACTGCCAATTTAAATCGTAATACAATAATCTAATCAAAATTTAGTATCTCTTATATTTTCGTACCAATGTGTCACTAAGGTAAGGAAAAGGATTAATCCCAATATCACCACCATTATGTTTTTATAAGACTGTCAATCAATATTCGATTTATTGTTTGCACACATGAACGAACTGCGGATCATCACTGATTTCTGTGGGCTAAAAGAAAGTCAAATATTCAGTTCTAATCAAGAATTTGTGTTTGCATTTTGCTTTCATGACAAAAGAAACCGCATCTATTTCGTTTTCCTACTGCTTTCTCGGACATGGTATCCTGTCTGATTCGTTGCATTTGAGAATGGGCATCTGTATGGCATCCCGCTTCTTAACACTCATGAAAAGACACCTGATTTCCACGCGACCTGAGCTAAAGCTACGTTTTCATGTGGCCGTTTTTGCGTTGCGTTGACGCTGCGTTGTGCGGCAGGAAAATACCGTTTTCATGTCACCGGCAGAGCCAGCAGCAACGCACGAAAACATATGACGGTGGTAAACCGCGGTATAGGTGATAGTCAGTAGCGAAAGAATCACGTGAAGAACAAATGACAGGCAGAATGCGTTGTTCCTCGCTCTGACGCAGCTGCGTCAACGCAGAAAGTTGAAAGATAACCAACTGGGACGGCAACGCAGGCTGCGTTGGCGTACTCGCTTCTGATTGGTGGCGCAGTGTGCGTCAACGCAAAAACGGCCACATGAAAATGTAGCTTAAGACGCGAAACAGTTGTCGCCTGAGCCGACGCAACGGCCGAGAGGAGCCCTCCTTTGAACCAATGGAGGCAGGCGTCCGCGGAGAATGTCGCGGCCCCAGAGACAGTGGCGCCGCTTCCAGCGCACCTCACCCATCCGCCCCGCCGCGACCTCCCGGCCTCCACGATCGCTGGCTTTCCTTCCGCCCCCACGTGCTTCGACACCCGCATTAGTTCTATCCACGTCCATGTCCAGAAAATTTACATAAATAGCTTAATTCACAGTGTGGTACAATGCGGATTCAAGACCTCTGGGACTCGATCACAGGCTTTCATTACGCATGCTATCGCTATTTTTTTTAACTACGCTTAGGAGAGCAAAGATCCGCCATCATTCGAATTTTTTCTGGACTAATTCCATAATCTCCATTGGTAGAGCAACTCGTAAGGGTAGTTCATCAGTAGAGCGAGTGGTTTGGGTAGTTACGGTCAGAAGTGCGCTTGTAGAGGAGGAGTAGTATGGACAATGGCAGCGACAACGTGAAAGAAGGATACATAATCCTGTCCCAGGTCAAAGTGGATACCACTACATCTGAGTTACGGAAATCACCAGATTGTAGGAGCATTTTACTGCTAGGGGCTTCAGGATCACACTTCATTAGGCTCGCACTCGCGTTATCATTATCTATAATTGCGTTCAGAGGAGTGAAAAGGTGACCGTTACTCACGTAATTGTCCACTGATTCGAATCACTAATCTCATTGGGTTAAGCTTGTCACTAAGGCTGTGATCAATGTACTTCTATAGGAGTTTGCGTCATTAATGAGGATAGAGACAACGCTGAAGAATGATCCATGATTCCGCCCGTGCAACACGGATGTTGAGAAAATGAAGCTGGCGAGTATGCTTTGTAAGATTCTCGCCGAAACAGAACGAAATATAAATAGCTCGGCAATTGGTCAGCCGCTGGTCTTTTATGGATTCACCGTTGACCCTGGAGATGGAGAAGGAGAAAATATGTAGATGAAACATATATACATTTGAATGCGGGCTTGGCAGGATGGAGTAAGTGCGAAGGACAAAAAGAAAGGCGAATGAGAAAGAACTTGTGAGGATGAAAGAAGGAATACAGCTAAAGGAGGAAAATTGGAGATGGGCTAAGTAAATGGAACAAGTGATTAGTGGCGATGCTTGGGAATGGGGAGGGGGAATAATCATTTAAGACAAAATGAAATGAGGCATTAATGCTCGCCTAAATAGAGCAATACATAGAGAAGAGGATGTATTCAAGTAAAGTATGGGAGTATGGACCTGGTTTCATTCAAATCTCTAGGTAAACGTTTCCGTCTATTCTAACTTTTGGATGCAAACTTAAACTAATTTAATACAGCTACAACGGAAAAAATTAAACTTTTGCCGAAGTTGTTTCAATCAAGTCTCTTAGGTAAGGCTTAAAATTATGATAAATTAGTACATATGATATGCAAATTATGATTACATTTCCTATGTCAATTCTGCGCGTCCTTATCTAATACATTTTCCTCACCGTTGATGTATCAACTATAGATTATACTCTAGTTGCAGAGCCACTGTTATTTTCTCTCCCTAAGTGTTCCTTCCTGTGCTTCCGTCTGGAGCACGTGGTCATTCGCCTTGTTCCGGATCACTTCTGGATACAAGTGAAGGCCGCCCGACAGCTGCCAGGTGTAAGTGCCCTGCCATTTATTTCCCCTGTGTTTCATACAGTATTCCAAAAAAATCCTCCTCCTCGTTAGAGCGCACACTCTCACGGTAGTCATAAAAAAAAAAGTTTAGAGGACATTTGAAGGGCGCCCTTGGTTCATTCGGAGGTTGCGGCATTCTTCTCTTCAGTCGCAAGTTGAGTTCGCAAACCGAGAAACACATTCTCCTTCAATGTTACGCGCTGTAACGCGTCTCACAAAGGTGATACAAAGATTTGAAAAAATCTGGAAATGAAAATGAATAGCCTCAATAATATACGTGATTAAGATCAAATCGAAGTAATAATCGTCCCGACTTACATCTACATAATGCCCTGCAAGCCACCTCAATGGTGTGTGGCAGGGGGTGAATTCTCACCAAACATGCACTACATATCATGCATAAAATAGGATTAATATTAATATATTAGTCTAAACTTCACTATTTAAAAATATCTAAGTAAGCATGCAAAAACGTGCTGTTAGTTGGGTTACCTTCAAGTCCTTATACCAACATGCAACTACCTATGCTATGGATTGATTCACTCGTATTGGACATATTTACCACTATTCATATCCCTAATTGTACGAGGAAAAAAGGACATTTTGAGTATGTCAGTTCGGCAATCAATTTTTCTAATTTAGTTACCATGGTCCAGTCTACCATGGTAAGTTGGGGTTCGCAATATATTTTTAACGTCGTCACTGAAAATATTATCTTGGAATTTCTTCAGGAGATTAATTCTAATTTTCAACCTGCGATCTGACCCATTTTAATTCATTTAATAGACTGGTTACGTTAGTATGGTTATCGTATCATACCTTTACAAATCTTGCCTATATTCGCTGCACACGTCCAGTTCATTATTTAGACCGATTTCGTAGGGATCCCACATACTGGCAGCATATTCCAAATGAGGTCTAACAAGGGAAAAAGAGCTGATTTCTCGTACATGATCATCACATTTACCCAATACTTCTGTGATGAATCCAGTTTACGATTAGATTGCCCCATTATTTCACGCATGTGTTTACGCCAGGAAAGATCATGTGTCAGTCTTATCCCAAGACATTTAATAGATCCCACGTTTGTTAATTCATCATTACTTATTTTGTACGTGCTAGGAGGAGAACAATTCTTTTTCCAAAAATTCATTACCACACATTTTTTTCAATTTAATTCTAACTGCCATGTATCACACCATTTTTCAATTGGTAGTAGGTCATCATCTAAATATTCTTTATCATTTGGGTATAGCATTTCACTGTACACTACAGCGTCATCGGCAAATAGACGAAGCTTACTTTTCACCACCTTATTGATATCATTTATGTACAGAAAAAACAGGAGTGGACCTATCACATTACCTTGTGGGACACCTGAAGTGACTTCAATTGCCGGGGAGTTAACAAAACAACCCTTTGCACCCGATCATGTTAATCGAATCCAATCTGTTATGCCTCCGTCTCAATCAATGTTAGTCTCTTTGATAATAAACCCGGTTCATGATGCGTATGAGTTTATTCTTAAGTGTGCCGCTAGCGCGAATTACTGTTTCTATTGAAGTGGGTTGTTAACCTCATATATTTAAGGGGTTCTGATAAAAAGGAAACTCCGAGTCAAATAATCGAGTCCCCTGAGAATAGATGTGATGATGCCATCCAGTAATGCTGCTGTTGCATTGATGGTCAGGTAAACAGGTGTACGTCACCGTCTCTTGGGACTTCGGGCAAGGGGTCTGTGTAGCTAAGCGAAGAAGTAACTTATTGTAACGTAATATGACTTATTAATGACTGACTAAAAATTATTACCGTACGTACTCGATTAGTATATACATCTCGCGACTTGAGAGTAAGAATGGATTTTTTAGTTTTGCATTCGAAATAACTTTTTAGTTAATTGATCTAATCATGCTTATTCCAACTGATTTTCACTCGCATTTAATCAATTATAGCTGATGAATAAATTATTATATTAGAAGTACTACTTCATATACACCTAAATCCACCTAAACTGGTACAACTCTATTAATAAGAACTCTATCTACAGTCATAAGTAGCATAAATGGGAGAGGGTGAATTCGCTTTAAACTGCTCAGTGAATATCCATCATTTTTCGTGAATGACTCGCGAGTTACATCGGTGTAAACGGGCGTGAAATAACGTAGACAGCTAGAATTGGTATCCAATTCGCACTCATCCTCACCATTTTCGGGATAGATGACTTCGCCTGCGAGTTCATGGAATCCCTAATTCCTTCGCCATTAAACGGCGGCGATATAATCATATAAGAAGCCTGCCGACGTCCGATTGGTCACCGAGCGGTTAAAACGGAACATTTTACCCAAGAGCCTTTGCCACCCCTATCTCCTCCACCGCGTCGAATATCATATATATTCGTCAGATCCGTCTGGGCTAATGAATGTCAGTGTCGCATTTGCAGGGGTGGCATTCGTGAGCAAGACACTGGCCCTTCGGACATAAGATACGTGCCGTCGTCCCATCCGGCGAAGTCATATTGCTGTTTTTCCTTTTTTTTTGGTCATTCGTAAATTTCCTGACATCTTCGAGCCCCTGTGATACTGAATACTCCTCACAAGTAAATGCTGCTGTAATCTGGAGTCACACATGACTCAGACGCAGTCAAATTCATCCTCGTACCCCTGTGATCCTGAAGAACCCCTCACTAGTAATTGCAGTCTTAATCTGGAGTCATGCATAACAAAGATGTAGTCGAATTCACCCCGACCTGGGGTCGACCGACCACTCCAATCAAGGATCCTTCCTTCGCCATATCGCAATCTTCATCGATAACTGCAAATCTTTCAAGAAGGCAACAAAATATATTAATTACTCGCTCTGCCAATTTAGTCGTAACAGTAGAATTAGATTCAAAGATGCTTCGCCTGCTAAGGTTATATCACGATTTCTAATCTAACGTGATCGTTAACCTAAGACAAACACAACGCTTTTCCAAGAGTCGGGATTTGAATTTGCGATCTTATGATTGTCAGGCCGACATGGTACCGAACAGATTAAGTAATGCCGGTTTCGACAAGTGACTTGTAGCACCAGACGGGATTTCAGAAATTGAGATTATTCCAAAATTTTAATTCGACAATTTTGGCAATTACAAAAAAAAATCACTATCACTAGAGCGGGCGCCTGTGAGACATGGATGATAACAGCAGCAGAAAACTCAAGACTGAAGCATTCGAGATACAGTTTCATAGAAGAGTGATGATGATAAAACAGATAGACCGAGTGACAAAAGAAGTTGGAAGAAGAATGGGAGAAAATAGGAGTCTCATGAAAACTTTAAAGAGAAGGCCATAGCTTGAGAAAAGATTGTTTGATGAAGGAGGTCGATGAGGAAAAAGTGAATGGGAAGAATGGAAAAGAAAGGCCTCGAATGAAAAATATGGAGCAAATAGTGAGGCATATACGAGAGAAAAATTATGGCATTGTGAAAGGATAAGAACACTCAAGGAAGGATCAAGTGGAGAGCTAAGTCAAAACAATCTTAGGATCGATGGCTAGAGATGATGACGTGGATTTCTATTTCGCACCCTGTTTGCATTCGTCGGTTGTGTTTTCAGGCGGTTTTCTGTTTGATCACCATTCCTACGACTATGCAAGATCTTGTGGGAGAATCCCCGCGAGTCCGATCCAGACTCATCCCGCAACCCTCCGCCGTGGCGGTCGGTCAAAGGAAGGGCGCACTGGACACATTTCAGCAATCTCGTAAATGCCTGCTACAAAACCGAAGTTGCTTAACATCCGTCCGCTTCTCACGATTGCCCGCTGTTGCGGAGAATAGTCGAACAATGCCTCGCGAACAGCAGTTACCCTCCGAACCGAAGTCATCCATCAGGAAATTCGAATCCGGAAGGAGAGATGTAAATATGGGTTAGGAACGAAGGTTGCTCTTGAGTAAAGGCGCCAAAGAGGTCATTATTTCAGGTCACGTTTGGTGAACGAATTGCTGAGCTTGGAATGCTCTCAACGGCCATTTAGTGGGGATGGAAATGTTACATTTTTCTGGAATTTTAACTCTTCCTTTTGGGGAGGATAACGAAACCCATGTCCACCACGGATAGCAAGAAGCAGATATATGCTGAAGAATAGCAGTTTTTGTAAACACTTTTAAGGGAAAAGGACAGTTATGGGTGTTATTGGATAGACTAGATGAGCAACACAGCATTCCAGCAACCAAATGGTCAAAGGGTGAATGATAAGCTTTCTTTGATAATAAGGGCTTCCGGGAATTTTTACGCGTTGGTGGGTCTCTGGGTGACAACATCGCTTCAGCCTTCCGGCTGGCGTCTTCAGGTCAGAAGTGAAGACCTGCCCGCAGGATGGATGGAGAAACTGTTGCCACCCAGAGACACACAAACGCGGATGTACGCCTGAAAGCCCTTGTTATAAATGATAAATCCCGAGGAAACCTACATCCAATAACCTGCCTCTATTGAGTGGTCATCAATGAGATAGCCTTCAGAAGGTAAAGAGCAGTCAGGTTTCATTTCATTAATGAAATAAAAGATGAAAGTATTAGAGCTCCAAAAAGAGTCATTTTGTCTGACCGGTCGATCGAACTAAGAACGCAAAAATCATTTGAATCGATTTCGAGATGGTCAGATTTTAACGTGAACCGCCTGATGAATCTAACTTTATTATTATGAAGTTTAATACGAAGATATCCCACGAAACAGCATTCATAAGTACGACCCTTCTTTCATCCCTAACCACCATATTTACTATTTGTTTAAGAAATGACGGCGATGCATGTCGTATTTTGTCGGGAGTGTATTTGGAAACATTTTAAATAAGATGCTGGTGGTAGATCGGAGCCCTGTGATTAGGTGACGTTTTCGTATTAGGGGAAATTATGGAAATTCGGCGGGTTTTGGAAAACCTCGAAGTAAATCGAAAAGGAGCTATTGCTATACGGGATGGGGTAGGCGTAAAAAATATAATACCAAAAAAGGATGATTAAAATTCGGGACTACATCTGAGGAGAGAAGGAAATTTTCAAACGAAGCAGAAGAGGGGCAGAGGAGGACTGGCCACTTACTACACGAGAGGCATTAGACATTGCCAAGTAGAGTTGTGAGGGCGAAGAGTGCTTCCTATCTTAGAAAATAATTATCAGATACAAACAAAGCTAGGCTGTTATTCAGGTAGCTTATCATAAAATTCTATACCTAGATATTACTTATTTACCCCAACAGTCGCTCACATTGGCAGCGACAGAGATAATACGTGGATTCAATTGGAAAATATCGAGTTCTTCCAAAGTACCATGATGCGAAGCGTACAAGCCAAATTACTAATGAAGTGGCAAGAGAAGTGAGTATCACCAGCAGGCGAAGAAATAGGGAGCTATTAGGGCACAAATCTAACATCTAAACGGTTTCCTGGAAACCACAAAGTAGAAACCGTGGAAAAGACAAAGAGAGAGGGCTCGATAAAAAGAATGTTAACTAAGCGATGGGAAAGGAAACCGTCATCGGTAACAAAGGGCAAATAACTACGGAGTGACGAATTCGACATGCAATGGCAATAAACTTTGATCCGGGGGTGATGAGATAGTTTGGTGTAGAAGGCGTTTTGAGCAACAAATGAGTAAAAGGTGACTGCACTTGAAAAATGAGCAATTTCCACTGTGATAAGGTTTATCACGACCAGGTTTCGCTTTTCATAGCATCTTCAGGTGAAGGTGCTGCCTAAAGCGAAACCTGGTTGTAACAAACTTTATTACAGTGGAAGACTCAATCACGCCTGACAATCAGACTTAGTGAGTAAAAGGAGCACTGCACCCTCAAATCGCACCATAAAAAAACGATTACACGAATAAAACAAAAAATCACTCTTTGAAAGCGAGAGAAAGTACAACCATGTGAGCCTTGCGAACAAAATACTTGTTTCCATTTTGATCCAAGGACGTTTTCTGGTGGTACCACAAAAAATACCGATGGAAAAGATGCATATGGAATATCCCATTGGCTTCTTATGCTGCGCGAAAGAGTGGCCGGTTGTGATTCTTTAGAAAAAATTCATCGGCTTTCGAGTCGTTACAAGGACGTTTTCGAGACCGGGTCCGTTTCCTAATCCTTATCCTCCCCACAGAAGAGAGTGAGCGGTTTAGTTTCATTAGGCCAATGAGACAACGTCTCGCGTCGTTTGACGACGAAAGCTCCCATTTCAAGACGCCCATTGATGCAATGCGAGGTGAAAACTACGGAGGGAGCGATGCTATCCCTGGTTCGACAGAGCGGGCGAGCGTTCGCCCTTGCGTGCATCCATTTCGCCACTTCCACCCTTTATCGCTCCTCCACCTCTTGGCTCTTCTCATACCTACCGAGACTCCCTCCCTTCCGCTGGGTCGTTGACCAACGCGAACAAGAAAATTCGACCACGTTACAACTACATGTTACCACACGAGCTGCCGAAAGGGCGTGTGAGAGGGTTTGGTAGGTCGCCAACCGTTAAGATGACATTTGGCGGCAAAGAAATTTAGTGGATTAATAATTTAGCGTGGTGAGTAGTATTTTTTAAACGAATTATACACTTTTTGCGTTGTTGGTTCGTATTATGCGCATGAAAAATGAGTTCTTGTATCCCTCGGTCCGCCAGTTAATTTCTCTTTATGTGTCGCTTCTGTATGACCTGCTGACGTAGTCCGGGAGTAGAAATATGCATACATTGCAGGCTTCAAACTAGTTTCATCAGAGTTCAAGTTTTTCATTGTTCAATCTTTTCGTCAGTCCCTCGGGGAGGAAGAATTCGATGATACTGCCTGAGCTTTAGATCAATGTTCTTGATTATGAAGGCGCTAGGGCCGACGCCGTTTACCCACAGTTACCGGACTAGTGTGGGATAATGCGTCCTTTTAATTTCCACGCTCGGCAATTGCTACCTCGAGCTGCCATCTCGTCTGATCTTCACGGACACGGCAATCGGCACGACAAGAGCTCTCTGGTCGCTTTTGGAAATCTGCCCAACGTATCACACCGCACGAATTTCAAGAATGCTCACACGCCGAATGCTAAGATAAAAAGAGCCGAAAGGTTTTGTTTAATGATCGGCTGGTTCATTATTTTCGCCACCCTACTAGAAGACAATATATTTAGTCAAGGCGACTCAGCTTTCTGTCATGGAAGGTGGAATTCATAATGCAAAATGTCGGATCACCATTTGGCGCATCACCGCTTAAACGACGAACATGAATAACAAACATAAAGTATGCCTCGGCCAAACACGATGTTTCCATCCACAGCGGTGATATCGTTAAATTCTTAATTTGCCTGTGAATTTCCTCTGTACCATAATCACAGGTCATCCAACCAGAGCTAAAATTATTTTCGCGCAGATGTTTCAACTCTTCTAATTGGTGGCCTCTTCAAAAGAACATCATATTTTCTGGGAGCTTTATTCTTTATATATCTATGGCTACAGCATGAAATTCTTATCTGCGTACTAAACTAATAAAAATAGCAACCAGACTAGTGTGGGGTGTACCACGATCCTATGATGTGGTGATTTAGTTCTGGTGAAAATGATTCTGGTAAAAATAGCAACCGGACTAGTGTGGGGTATACCATGATCCTATGATGTGGTGATTTAGTTCGCAATTAAATACGCCACTTAGACGCCAAAAGGTAATGAAGCTTAAATATTTCAAACATTCTTCGCCTTCATAATCTAAAAACAACCCATAATTGGTGGGGCATTCTTTTAAACCGTAATCGCCATTCGGACCTCAACTTCTTTTTTAGTACATCTACATGTACACGATACCCTGCAAGCCACCGCGAGGGTGTGTGGCAGGGGGTGAAGATAACCAAGCATGCACTACCGACAAGTACGACGGTGTTCCGATCTTAATATTAAGTCGACCAGATTATTCGATGATCACCGGAAGCTGGTTGCCATGGTAATGAATTTTCGAAAACAACTACATGGCGCTCTGATGGCACTTGCAGACACTGGGAGCAAATTTTTCCGTCGCGCTGTTTACGTCGACAGATTGGGAAGAACAATGCAATCTCGGCCCAGCCGACTTACGCAAATTAAGAAATATCTTACGCAATCCACCATCCCCACAGGTAGCCTCCGCCGTAATTAGAGCGAAAGAGGAAAGGAACCGCCTCGACCACTTCTTCGGCGAGCATTCACCCCACTTTATCAGCCCACTGTGGGCATTATGGGAACACTGGAGGGGTGCAATGGGGAAGGGGGAACCAGAGGAGAATGGGGAGAGCTTTGGCTTTGGCCACGAAGGGTGGTGGGCGTCCCAAGGAGAGTGTTGGAGACCATGTTTGTGCGTGAATGTTCCGAGGAATCGATCGATGATCGAAGAAGGATCGAGTGCGGGGACAAGAGTACTTCCTCCCACTAACCACTAAACGGTGAGAGTCGTTAGGTCCCGAATTCGAACCTCGAAAACGTTACATATCTATGGACATCTTGGCGTCTTTCGTCAAGAGCAGGCTAATGCAGACGTCGGGTGTCTCTCCAACCTTCCTCCTTTCCGTTCCAGTTAAATTCTTAAGGCGATGATCTATGGTCACATGAGGATACAATGGGGTCGTTTACCATATTTTTTTTCTTACCGGATCTGATAGTTTTTATTTTACAAAGACCTTTATTTTACCGTTTGTTGATCCGTCAATTATTTCTCAAGTTATAAGCGGCGAAAAACTAATGTTTTTAACCCTTTCGGAAGTGGGCGTGGTGCCACCTCTGACGTCATTGACTTCGTCTAATCACAACTGAGCCCGCGAAGCTACTTCGCCTTATCGCAAAGGGGGGGACACAGCTGACTCTGCCAATAGGAGCGATTGCGACAGCATCTGTGCGAACAGACCTTCCGAGAACCCCCTCCACTCCCTTCTCTTCCCCTAAAAGCAGTCAAGTACGAGAGGAAAATGACGCCAATGTTATCAAAGCACCTCTTTCGGTGGGCGTCACCTTTTGGTTATTTTAATTTTTGATTTATTAGTGAATGGTTTTGGTTAGAAGATTAATTTTTTCACTAAAATTCGTTTTTCGTTTCCATCTCACAATTTCGTGTACAAAATTGCGATTTCGGTTCCGAGTAAACGCTCCCATTACCATACAAACAGAATGTAACTAATTTGTACCGTATGACATGGTGGAATGATATCACGATCAGGGTATAGATGGACTTACATTAATCATGAAACCCTGAGGCAACTATATATTGTACTCATTTAGTGCACGGAAAAGACGAATGCACATCCTGTACCGAATACATGAATAGTTTATTCAAACATAATTAATTTTATATACGATTCACAACGCTAAAGTTGAGATGACTACGGCTTCTTGATATTCGGTTGTGGCATCCAATTTCATTGATTACTATTTTCCCGTATTTAACTGGTTCGTCTATTTTGGAGCAATACATTGAGCCGTGGGAAATCCATATTTTAAGAAATGCGTTTGGGCCAAACAATAGTATCAAAATGATGGGCGTGATTCACCCCCACCATGACCGGAGACATCAATATCATTTGATCGTGGGACATCGGTTTTATACTTCCCCATCCGTTCTCAGGTGCCTATGAGTAATGAACAGACTAGAAACATGCCTTAGAGGAAGAAACATAGTAACGGTTCGTATTGTATCTGTCAGCAAGGGCTAATTAAAAAGCGACTTGCCCGAAAGTGATATCTTCGCTGCCTTTTACTGTAGTTTATTAAACACGATCACTGTGGCGCACGCGGTCCATTCGTTAGTCTTGGAAATGGGCCATGAGCGTGTCGTGATCGATGTCAGAAAGCAACAAACTACTTTTTTGAGAGTGCATAAGGAAAAAAATTCTTTCACGGGCAATCAATGATGTATATAAATATGCGAACAGGGAAAGTTTCAAAAATACTCTGACATTTGAAATGAAAAGGTGACGATGGAAGGAATGCTGACCTTCCAAAGTTCATTTTTTGTAAGGCATGAAACCGATACTCGATAGGTGGATTTCAGATATTCAGTCAAAGTCTGCCTGATCGTAAGATTCTCTTTCCCTGCGAGGGTATTTTCTATTTCACGTTTGTCTTGGTCATGGCTACTCCTGCCTCGCTACTCTCTCTCAGGTCATGGTGAGGGTGAACTATCACGCTCATGATTCTGCCATCGAGTTCCTGCATGTACAATCCTTTCCTCCTTTCACCATTTCTCTGCTCGCCAAGACTTCCCTGTGGTCGTAAAGAGCAGCACGCACCACTCTCGGAAAAGTTTTTGATGCACTTCATCATTACGGCCTTAAAATAAAACTAAAAGCACAAGCAATGCGTTCTACAACTCTCAAAAGGAGTACACAATGCCCGAGTGTTCTTGATGTTTCTCTTCACGGCTCGTAAACCCTCCAGCATGACTATTCTAAACAGCCATCACCTCACAATTGAGTACACAAATCGAGATCGGCGATTTGCAAAGAAAGTCATGCGAGTGCCTGGGCTCGTATCCCGGATTTGGACAAATAGACACACCAGTCCCTACTGTGAACTGCGTAGAGATCACTTCAGTATTACCGTAGTCTTCCAAGCGCTTTTCGTTTAGAGCAGGCTAATACCGACTCTGCGTTTCGCTCCACCCTTCATCCATTCCCTGAAGCATTCCGATCCATACACAAACACTCATCTACTCATCACACTGTCATTCTTGGCGTATACGACTTCTTATGTCTTCCGAGGACCGCCGGATTGACTCGTAAATCCGTTCGAAGCCATATTGCGATCGTCTTACCGTGCCCACTGGAAGTCATTGCATAATGAACCCACTCCCGCACCAATCGCTCGCTAATTCCGCACCACTCCAAATCTTGCTTCTCCTCCGACTCGCCAGCTGATCCGAGGCGCACTCCTCCCGTGTGGTGGTATATTTCCTGACGCATTCACGTGACCCCCTCCCATCTGAGATACCGCTCAAACTCGCCAGATGCGTTGCCCCTCTGTTCACCAGCAAGAAAGCTATAACATGAACCACGGCACGCTGCCTCTGCTTCTCCAATGACGCCAACACCCAAGCTAACTCCTATTTTTTTGTCATTTTCAAGATAACACCAAGATCCTTTCTCCCCCAAATGTATTCATATTAACAGAACAGGAACTTAATAGATCATATTTTTTTCATGTAATACTTATTATAGTTCGAAAGCTACTGTGTACCTGGAGAACGGTGTTATTTAACAAACATAGTCTCCGTGGTGTTGATCTGTTAAATTTTGCATCATTACGCGTTTCGTCGCGTATGTTTGGTGAAAGACAAGTTCATCTAGATTTCCAGTCAGTGTCTTCATGTTAGATGTTACTTAAAATTATTCACCATTACGCTAACCATGTTAACTAATTATCTGACTTCCTTACAACAACCCACGTTCCTACCATTGTGCTCCCATCCTGTTAGTGCAGAACGTTTTGCAAAGAAAAATGGTCTAATTTCACAGTTTCAACAACAAAATATTCGAAAACGTTTCCCAGTGAAAACTGTTAAAATTTCATTTTTGGCAAGAAAATATTTGATACGGAAAAGTATAATTTCAACTCGCATTAAAAAAACAAAAAAAAACATTCTTTCCAACTAAAAGAATCTTTTGAAACGTTAGTTCCCGTAAACGCTATCACCCGAAGTGAAACCGGAGAAAGATTCATTAAAATTCTTTCCAGGTGTTTCACACTTCCGCATGATTACGATCGGGGAAAACTCAAAATATTCCGTTCGCGGGTATGGCGAAATCAATTACTGCCGCACGACCTCGCGTACAACTCTCGCGAAAGAGCAACAGAGATCAGTCAGGGCGATCTTTCATCGCGGAATCTTGCTCTTTGAGCTACGGAGGCCTCATCGCCGCTCTCGTATGAAGTCCTAAACCGGGGTGAATAGACCGCAGATTGGCACATAGGATGCCAGTCAGTCGGGAAGGGAAACAATGGACAAGCGATTCACTCACTTGTTCCCTCACTCACTCCCTGCCTGCCGAGAAGGGATGCAAGGTCAGCAGGACGCTGTCTCTCCACTGATTGTGAGTGCCCCCCTCCCCCCCCTACTGAATGGACAGCATTTGAGTGAGGGACACCGACCCATTAAGGAACTTCCAGTAAAGACCCAGAGAAGATAGATTTTTTAAAATGGCCTCTTTCAAGCGAGTGCCTGTCGTGCGCTCTGAGAAATTACATGCACATACTAAAGGCATTATTCCATTCAACGCGTACCAATGGAAATATTGGTCAAAACAGTGTACCTCCAACCGATTAATTAGTGAATGTGCTGAAAAAAGTAAATGGACGTGCATGTAGGTCAACGAAGAGAGCCCCGTAATAATTTTAAGTTTTATTAAGTTTGGAGTGTTTGGAGAAGTATTTTATGCAGGGACCTTTTGTAACTAGCCAATAATGGTGCATTTCGTAAAGTAGTGTCACGACTATTCCACTAACGGTAAACGGTTGCAGTAAATGATTTATTGAATATGATGGCTCGGTAGTGAGGTGTACCACGTTTTCGAGCAGCCTTCTAAATACAGCTCGTTCTGCCTCCTACTGCGATCGTCATGTAATTCCCAAGTCACGACAGAGTAAACCAATAGAAATTCGTAACGCGGAGTGTGTGTGGCTAAAGCTTCGCGTCGAAATTTAAGGCTGCACATCTCCCGTAGAAATGGGTAACAAGCTCTTAAATTTGACGGCGTGTGTTTCATGCATCCCCTATTGTTTCAAAGGGTTCAAATCCGATTCATAAATTTTAGTAATCCCTCCAATTGGAGTACCTAGAATCAAATTATACTTCTACTCTAAACTAACTAGGAAGAAAGTAAAGTGCTACAGCTTACTACCACGTTCCTTTTCGCGGTATTACGAATTTTGAGGATTAGATTCTGAGGGTATATGGAGAATAGATACAGAAAAATACGCAAGGACTTGTGAGTAAAACCTCTCTCCGTTACAAAAACGCCATTCACTTAGAACTTTATTCAAGGATTTCTAAGAATTGCGCTGGAGTGCAAGGGCGGAAAGGAAGAGATCGCCCGTTTGGGTAAGGTCGAGGGCCGCCTCGGACACCTCGCGAAAGGGGACCAAGAAAATTTGCGCCACGTCAGAGGTGCAATTATTTTGGATGTCAGACCCCTTCACTTCGCAAGTTCAATCACAGAGCTCCCTTTCCCACTCTCAAGACGGGCTCGAAACGCCTTTCGCCAACGCCGAGGTGGAGGGCGCTTCTAATGAGACGGCTTGAGGTGGGCGAGCGACATTTCCCTCGAGACACCTCTCCCCAACCGAGAATCGCCTTCGTGACGTAATCTCCTCCCCTTCCACCACTCCCCCACCTGTCCGGCGCAACGACTTCTCGTGGAGGCGACCTCTTCGATGTAACCTACTGACCAGCTGCGTCCTTGACTCACTCAATCACTCTGCCCACCCCCCGACGCCTCTCCCGTCCACACATACACGCAACACTGTTTTCCATTAGCCAGCCTCAAACAGTCCCTCCATCCTATCTTCCCTCACTCCCTTGTTTCTATCTCCGTTCTTCCTCGGCGCCTCCTACCCCCTCATCTTCCACGTTCCAGGAAACAACGCTGGAAAAAAAATGACCGGAAACCGGGACCGGTGCCCAAGGCTAGGAGAGCAGTATATCCATGGACCCCGCCTAATTCATTCCACCTCCGGGTGTAGCGAATACGACCGAAGGACCAGATTTTTCCCTTCACCAGTCGAAATAAATTGACTGCATCTGGCCGAGCCACCGCACCACCACACGCAAATGGGGTCGGTCGATGGGGTTCAAGCTAAAAATAATTACGTGGAAAGAAAATATAGTTACTCACTCCGCTCCAAGTTCCAAGAAAACCAAGGCCTCGGTGGTCAGAGGTCGCGGGAAATTCGCGGGAATGAGTTGTAGGACGGCAAATGCGCCGCGCTGGCACGATTTTACTACACCTGGTAGTTTCAAAGTATTACTCAGGTTCTCATCGATGTTCTGCATGGCTCCACCAAGTTCCTGCGCCGATGAGTCGAGTGCATCAATACCATGTCTTCAGGTCTTGACCCAATAGGATATACTATCCACTTTGGAAACTAACTGCCATGCGGAATTTTCCTGAGCATAACAACTCGGAAGTGAATTCTGTGAAAAGAAAGTTCAATTATAAGTGATTGTAGAGTGAATAACTGAAAGACAACGCGGAAAAAGACGAAATATTAAATACGCACAGTATAGTAATCCTATGAAAATAGGCGGACCACCAAAATTTTCCATAGCCCCTTTTTGACAAATACCACGCCTATCTCTCACAGTGGGAGTAACCTTTACGAAATATTTAACATAAAAAGAACACACGCGGCAAATCCACAAAAATGAATTGGGCACGTGTGTTCTTTCTATGCTTTCATTCTTCGCTTCCACTCCATATCGCCAGAATCTTCAGAATTAGTTTACGAAACAAGTTCTTTTAAAAGAATTCTCAGAAATTTGAACAGTCCAGGTATTTTCGCCGGGTATGTCTTCATAGTAAGTTCCCATGAACCGACTTCTCGGTCAGCGAGAGAGTCAGTACTACAAGAACTGTGTCATGACGCTGACATCCTTTTCCTTGAGAAGGGATCTCAACCCCACGCGGCTGACACCCCCAAAGCGCCATTAGCTCGGTCTCCTTCATCTCTTCTCCTCGCACAAAGTCCTATTTTCCTATTTTGAAAACCACCACTCAACGCCAGCGCCCCAATCTGCACATTCATCCAGCACACTCCACACGATTTTCTCCTACACAATTCTGCGGCCTCTTATTCAAACGCTCCATCGGAAACATAGCATAAACTGAGGCGAAATGATCGCTTTTTAACTCTTTGACGCCTCAGCAATTGTTGTGGTAATGCTGAGAGGTGGCTGAAAACTAAGATCATAAGGGGGGAAGCTGGATACAGGAAGGAGTTTTGGGGACGGAGAAATGGTGATGAGAAACTCAGCGTCAGTATTAGCCTTCTCTTAACGAATGGAGTTTATCGTCCGTCCCATCTGACGAACGGAGTAGTACACTTTAAGTGCGTGTTATACCACAGTAAAATCTCTACCACCGCCGGGATTTGAACTCAGAACCTCTGAATGGGAGGCCAGTACTCTAGCTAATATACCAATGCGATCTCTTAAGGCCGCTTTACACAATACAATTTTTTGTACAATTTCTTGTACAAACGCTTGTATAAACTGAACGAGAAATAGATTGCCGAACTGACAGATTCAAAATGTCCTATTTTCCTCGTACTATTAGGGATATGAATAACGGTAAATATATCCAGTACGAGTGTAGCAATGGATAACATTGGTAGCTGCATGTTGGTATAAGGAATAACTAACCCAACTAACGGCATGTTTTTGCATGTATGTTTTGCTATTTTTATCTTTTTTTAAATAGCGTAGTTTTGAACAGTACCTATAAAAGTACTGATGCTTTTATGCATCATATGTAGTGCATGTATGGTGAGAGTTCACCCCCTGCCACACACCTTTATGGTGGCTTGCAGGGTATTATGTAGATGTAGATGTAGAACGAAATTGTGTTTGTCTGAATGGAATTAGAACAGGTTCAATATTTGCCGTACAGTCACTCAGATACTCAAACAAGCGTTCACACAATTTGGCGCTTTACACGGTACAATTTCTTCATACAAGCGTTTGTACAAGAAATTGTAAAAAATTGTATCGTGTAAAGCGGCCTTTACGGTAATATCGCTTGTCTCTCCTGGCGCTATCAGACGGAGAAAGGAGTTCCACTGTGATCTTTCGGCCCTCCGCCCTAAAAAGGGTCCTTTCTCTAAAAGCAGTCCCTCAACCTATTGATGGGTCATGAAGCCCACCACAATTCACACTCTAATACGGTGAAAATTGAGTCATTTCATCACCATCAAAAGTATTCCTCCAATATTGTTGGGTTTATTGATATCCCAGCGTGTTATTACCCACCCACGCATTCTTCCTCGCCAATCCACGCTTCTACCGTTACAGATGTATATCATTTTAAATCTTCAGATCTTCTACCAGCCTTCATGCTATTCAGAACGTACGTTAACTGCCCCGCACTTGCCCGACCATGCATCTTCTGCCACCATCTTCAACCTTCCCTTACCTATCAAAATATCTTTTCTAATTTTAAAAAAATCTAATATCTCCTTTATCCCCTACGATTTAAAACACTTTATCCGTATTTGTAACAATTCAGTTAACCCTCCTGATCACTTTCGACACATCCATTACGAAGACTTCCAATTTCCGTTTATCATCTTTCCGCAAAGACCCGGTTACTAATCAAAGCAAAATTCAAATTAGTCTTTTTACAAATATTTTCTTCGTGCATCTAAAAAGAAAACTCCATATATATTCCCTCGTCTTCGAAAATACTTTCTTGACTTCCTTCATTTTAGTCACCTATGGCGGTTAATTACGTTTTGTCTTTAAATGTCCGATACAAAAGAAGAGATGTAATCTAAGTAGTAGTAGCATCATAAAATGGAACCTATGAAAGGAACAATACGCCATTAATTTATGTGTTTTCTCCTCTTGAACCACTATCAAAAACGTATGAGAAGCACTGATCTAGGAGTGTTGATTGAAAGCATTGGAATTAATTGATATCCCTCCACAACAGCAAGTCGAAACATGGTTTGATGGAGATTAAGTTCTCCCCACAACGTCGTGCAAGTGAATTGTCTCGCACACATATTACGCCTCCACAACGCACCGACCGCAGCTCCCGTCTGTGTCGGCGATTGTTGAGTGGTCATCACGAGAAAGAAGGCCTCAGTTATAGATCCCGAAGAGCTAGACAATCGTTTGACCTCCAGCTGGGATGGAATTCATATCCATCTTTTTCAGCCATGACAAACATGGCGAGAAAATATTGAGTTAACTGTTAGACATTTATTTCTATAAGGCACTGTAAATGAAGATGAAAACGACATTGAACTGAATTAGAAACCTAATTCAGAATCAGTCTCGTGACACGCCGGAGTTGTACTTCTAATATATAAGGGTGTGATCGCAGTAATGTTTATTTCATGGTCACTTTCGATCAAATAAAACACTTCCGGGAAGCGAAAAGCACTGCGGATGAGATAACCCTTTTTCGCAGCACTCAGCTGTCCTTTTCAAGCATTTATTAGTGCAGTAGGAGTCGAGTTAGGTTTCAGTATCTACCAACTGCAAAATTTGTACCGCATTGTGTTTCCGAAATTAAACCCAATTTAAATCCGAAGACAATACAAGAGACGGGGTTCGAACCCGTAACCTTTGGGCTATCAGGGCGGCGAATCATCTCAGCCAGGTGAATATTTCTCAGCGAAGTGGATAGCAGGTTGGTCTAAAAGGCGCCAGCGTTGAATTTAGACATCGTTTCATTTGAATTTTAAGCGAAAAGTATGACGTTTGACAGAGGGCAGTACCTTTTCTCATTTTTCTTCCAATTGGAATAGTAAGTCACCCCTCATTGGATAAAGACATCGAAAATCGATACCGACTCATGACTGCGAGCCTGGGTCTTGCCTAGGTTCTTACAAATCATGTCTTAAGTTCCACCTCTCATTTTCGGAGAAACGCAATCCCAGTCCCACCAAGGTACAGTCCTGGCCAAAAAATTCGCAACACCCACGGGCGCTGTTCGAAGCAACTTCCGCGCGAATTTTGAAAGTCCTTCTCATTCGACGATCTGGCAACCCCTGCGGTGGGCTGAGGAGGAGGCCCCAAGTGGAAGGGGGGAGGAACGAGTGCGTTTTCGGGTTGTGGGTTCAAATTCCAGGGTTGACTGCGATACCTACTCTCTTGTTACGTCCGCTCACTTCGTTCACTGCAATTATGCTTTCGAATGCTCTCGGCAGGTCGGTGTGGGTCTGTTTTATTAGTCGACGAGGATTTAACATGCTTAGAGTATGCGATGATCTTTCTGGACATTGGGAATGCCAATGCGTAAGTTTTCATCTTCCGAGGTTCAGATGCGTTCTTTATAACACTTGCCGAGTCACGAGCCTGCTTCATTTGATTATTCCGGAATATATCACTTGTATTATTAATGAGCTCTTCAATTAAAATATACCTTGTGGTCTTTTAGTGGTTTTACTAGTGGTCACGCCAATTGTCGTATATTTTCCACAGGTTTGCACCCGAAGAGTAGGCCAGTGGGAAATATCGATTTGTAATTATTATCACTTAAGTAATTATACGCAAACTATTGAAAATTTAGGGAGTACCTATTATCCAATTCAAGCTCGGTGTGTATTTACGAATACTAATATAATAATTTCTATGATATTTGTTGCAGTCGACACTTCAATGAGTAATTGCGCATTAGTTATTTCCTTTCTATTAGAGACTATTTGTAACTTCCTTACCGATGAAGGCGTACCGTTTAGACGAAATTTGTCGTGGGTTTATAGATACGAGGAGCAAGTGGAGAAAGGACCGAAAATATCGTGGATTGTCGGTTCAAGTTTTAGGGTTGCGCCATCCGCCGTAAGACAATATTTGCAAGGGGCCCTTTTTACTGAACACAATTTAATAACAGCGCCTTCGTCGTTTCGGAGCCCGTTTTCCACATAGCTTGCCGAGCATTGAACCAGTCGTCACTGCTCTATTGCTTGCGTGAATGTGGTAGTAGTATACTGTTTTATTTCTACCCACTCCAATATTCCAACATCGATAGTACTCGAAGTTCGTTTCGTTCGAAATGGCACCCCTCACTCCGAGAAGAAGGAATCAGGTGGTTGGCTTATTGGAAGCAAATTTATCGTGCAGAGAGATTGCCCGAAGAATGGATGTTGCTCCTTCAACAATATCCAGACTAAAGGCAAGGTGGGAGGAGGAGCACTCAGTTAAAAGAAAAGAGGGTTCTGGCAGACGAAGGATCACCATGGTTGAAGATGACGAGCGGCTTGTGCACTACGTGAGGGATAACCCGTTCACGACATCGAATGAGGCTCAAATTGCAACGGATTACCCGACGAGTTCGAGAACGGTTTGGCGGAGGATCTCGACGACTGATTTGCGAAGCAGAAGAGCGGCCATAAAGGAAATTTTGACTCCAGCTCATCGCGCTGCGCGGCTCCAATTTGCGCAAGATCTGAGGCAAAAAGACGAGGAGTTCTGGAGTAAAATAATATTTACGGACGAAAAGACATTTTCTTCCGCAACATCTGGTCCAGTACTGGTTTATCGTCCACCTAATACCAGATTTGAGACCAGATATATCCACGAAAGGGCAAGGTCGGGAAGATTTCCGGTACATACCTGGGCGTGGATATCTTTAGATGGTCCAGGGGTATGCTGGAGAGTGGATGGTAACCTAAATGGGGAGAAATACGTCGAAATATTGGATAGTGTGATGTTACCATCCGTAATGTCAGTATACGACCAAGATTTCACGTATCAACAGGTAAGTAAGCTTGGAAATTATCTGAATTTATGCAAAAACTTAAGCGATTTTTATAATTTCAAAACATGGACGCAACAGCATTTCTAAATTCGAGCCGACCTCTAATTGGGTAATATTATGCACATTTTTACTAAGTTGTGCATCTTTATAATAATAACCTGTAATTGACATTATTCTTAACATAGGACAACTCTCGGGTGCACACCTGCAGGATGGCGAAAAAATGGTTCGAGGATAATCGTGTGCGACAATTGGCATGGCCAGCCAGAAGTCCAGACCTGAAACCAATCGAAAATATTTGGGCTTGCATGGCCAAAGAAGTACAAAGAAAAAATGTGAGACCTGTCAATGCCGAGGAACTCTGGCATCAAATAGAAGAGGAATGGGATAATATAGGGGTTTCGCTTTGCAGAACCGTGATTCAGTCTATGCCTCGACGGATGCAATTGGTGATTGAATGTGAAGGAGGATGGATAAAATATTAAATATATTACAGCCATTTCATGAATTTATCTTCTCGTTATTATTAAATACATTTCTTTACTTCAATTATACCATCAACGTGTGCGAGTAGGAAGCTCATATGTGGAATGTAAGAAAAATAACGTAGGTATCAGTAGGCTTTAATCTCCTCTTCGCTGGTGGACAGTTGGATCGTATTTTGTAAAACCCTATCAAAAGCAAGGTTAAATTACCAGCAGAAGAATACTGTAACCAAACCTGAACTGATTCGCGATAATAAATCGTATAAGTTTCTTATTTTGTTCGACAAAAAAAATTTAAATCTACGAGGTAAAAATCTGTTCAGAGAATACAAAGAACGATACCAATTACTTTTAAGAGATGCAGCGTACGCAAATCCATAAATAGGTAATTGGAAAGCAATACCTATCTACCGGTTATCAAAAAATGAAAGTTGTTAACAAATTCGTAAATATCTAACTTGTATGCGATTTGCGGCACGAAAGCTAGTCAAAGAATTTGATCCACATATTTTAATTGAAGAGCTCATTAATAATACAAGTGATATATTCCGGAATAATCAAATGAAGCAGGCTCGTGACTCGGCAAGTGTTATAAAGAACGCATCTGAACCTCGGAAGATGAAAACTTACGCATTGGCATTCCCAATGTCCAGAAAGATCATCGCATACTCTAAGCATGTTAAATCCTCGTCGACTAATAAAACAGACCCACACCGACCTGCCGAGAGCATTCGAAAGCATAATTGCAGTGAACGAAGTGAGCGGACGTAACAAGAGAGTAGGTATCGCAGTCAACCCTGGAATTTGAACCCACAACCCGAAAACGCACTCGTTCCTCCCCCCTTCCACTTGGGGCCTCCTCCTCAGCCCACCGCAGGGGTTGCCAGATCGTCGAATGAGAAGGACTTTCAAAATTCGCGCGGAAGTTGCTTCGAACAGCGCCCGTGGGTGTTGCGAATTTTTTGGCCAGGACTGTACATACATACAAAGCGAAAGTTTTTTTTTTTTACTTTTCGCCCGTACATATGATGGGAAATAGGTACATTATAGACGTACGTACTGACGATATCCCCACAGAATTTAAGGGTGGGGAGCGCATTCAGTCCTACCCAGTTGGTTTTGAATTCCCACGAATAGAACGCGCCTCACCGGTTGTAAAAACACTGATCAGGGCAATGTGAAGCCATAATAGTCGATGGAGTGATGAGGAGATTAAACATGGGGTGGAGAGACTCAATGCAATGCTATGCACCACTTCCGGGTAAAAGTGTTTCCATTCCTTCTCCAATCCCAGAGTCGTCCCTCGCGTAAGGAAACGGCCCTCACTGGTGCTCCCCCTCTCGTCGTGCACGGATGGCAGCGTGCATCGCCAAGGCACGGCGGCGCCTCTCCCTCTGTCCGACCACGCGCCACTTCATCGCCGCCGCACCAGCGAAGAGGAACGATGCGAAGAGAGCAGTTTCTGTCGGACGGCGGCGTCACGCATCAATTGCACGAGAGCAAGCATTCCTCTTTTTTTTGTCAGTGAAAGCCTTGCAAACGATTCGATACGGCTCGAGAGGGAAAAAAAATCATAACCTGGTGCTGGGTCGATTGATGCACCAAGTCACCCGAGTACAAGAGAAGGATCGCCCGACGGATTCCTTCCGCTGCGTAACTGGCCAGAAATCGGGTCAAACGGAATGACCGCTCGGTAGTGAGTGAGGGGAGGTGGGAGAGGAGGGGGCTTGGAATGAGAAGCGACATGTTGGGCAGAGGCCCTCCATTCGAATGCAGGGGGGGGTGTGCTCTAATCGCTTGGGATTGATTCCGGTACGTAACTAAGGACTCACTCGTATGTTTTTACATTGTGTTCGGGATTATTCCGTACCGGAATCAATCTCGAACTATTCAAGCACACCCCCTTATTTAGGAAGAATCCAACACTGCTGAATCACGAAAATTTCGATATTGTGACGTCAAGGACTGGATAAATCCAAACTTTCCATTGCAACAAACAGGATTTCTGAAGACGTGACGTCAAAATCACACCACTTTAGAAGTTCAACAATGCTGAGGATTTACAACATAGGGTCCCATGGGCTCCATAATGGATATTCATGACGCGCACGCTGGATAAAGTGTTGTTGGGATGATTTCAGCGACTTTGGCTTCTATAGACTTTGACACCATTTTCAACGTTAGCGACCCCGCAAAATAGGAATCCATGACCTCTACCGCCAAGTCGCTACCATTATATTGGACATTCTTTTACTTTTTCACTCAGGAACATGATTATACAGAGTAAACGTTTGAGAAAGCAACAAGCGGCATCTTTCCTTGTTTTGCATCACTACATTTATTGACTGCCGGAAATTTGCTAAATAAAGTAGTATAACACTATCATTTTACGCATTAATAAACATATTTCCACATATATAAATGACCGAGAACCCATGAAAGAGATATTACTAACGCATTCCCTCCGAAGATTCCACGCGATGATGAACAAGCTGAGACTCCGTAGCCTTGCTGAAAAAGTAAATGGTTACCATCGCCTTTCTGAGTAACCGGTACTTTCATGTAAACGCTACCACTTTGAGAACCATCGTGTTCATGTTCCTGGCCACGACACAGGAAATTAATACCCAACTAATGCCCTTAGTTTCAACTAGCGGAGGAATTATCATTGATCCAAATATATAAGGAAGTCATGCACACATAATCACAACAATTATAAGTATTTTTTACGGTGCGAACAGCAATTATTCCAGAAATTAATGCACTACATATTGCATAAATAGACGCACCACCTTAGGCCGCAGCACTCTACGGACATGTTCGATTAATACTGAACGACTATGTTCGCCGAATGTTTCCGCTGAAAACCAGAGGCTTCCACCAGACTTTATGCTAAGAATGGTATCTTGTCTCTCCAATCAATTAGAGCAGCAGCAAACTGGTATCATACGAGTAATTTAAATGCCTGTCTACAAATCAATAATTCGTAAAGCACCTGTCATTAATACCACGTAGGCGAAGAAAATATAACGCATAAAAGTATACATGAGAGCCGATGACGAAATTTCTGTATGGGACAAAGTACAACAGAGAAGACATAAGTATACACAGGAATACAGTGACACAATGGATTAGCCAAGAAGGTAGTTGACAACAAATAGAAAGGCCTCACTACGAATATCAAGGGATAAGTACGTATATGGTCCAACTTACGAGGGATAGAGGAAAGACGAAAGACTTGGATGTGACTGAACTAGCAAAGAATTGGGAGGAAGGAGGGTTGCAGCTATACCATTTTAGAATTAAAAATAACGATGAACCAACACATCTCCGGCAAATTTCAGGAGTTTTCACGAAATATGCTCAATTTTCTCAACATTGGAGAACTACTGTAATAAATGATTTACTTCGAGTCAAATACTCGGGAAGAAGCAGTTAGATTATGTTTCTAATCTCGACCAGCCTGACAGGAACGACTGTTCGTAACCTATTACGAAAATCACGCAAATGGTATTGTGAAATTCATTCACCTTCGAAGGACGAGTTGCGTCGGTTGTCTTTTGCGGGCGGTTAGAAAGAGTTGCTTCGTTTTGGAGTGCACTTGGGTGCTCTTGCCGTGGCACCAACCAACTCTCGCTCCACCTCCAACCCTACCACTCCGCTCCCTGCGCATGCCCTCGTTCCCATCCCGGGAAGGAACCATTCGGAATCACATTTTTGGGTAACCGAAAAAAACCGCTTCAATGTCTCGGGAAACTTGGTAGTAAAAGTCACTTCCATTCAATCGCCGCGCGTCCCGATTTCAGTGTTTTCTTGAGTAGGTCACTGACTTCGGAGTTGGGCGCTGACCGGTTTATCACAACACAGGCAGAAGGGGACGGGCAGCTGCAAGAGCGTGTTTTTGTCCTCCCAAGCCGCTTTTGTGTTCCCAACCCGCTCACGCCGCTCATCTTCACGAATGAGACGGGAGGGACGGCGGCGCCGGGGAACGCAACTGCTCCTGTTGACCGTATCAATTACGAGACCGCCATCTCTCAATTTCCCTCTTTTGGTCACGACCGAGAAGGTTAGAATGCACTGGAAGAGGAGGCATGGTATGCTGGCCTATGGGTAAAGATGAAGTCAGAATGGGGGTGCTTAGAGAACCATTAGAACCTGCCTCCTCCGTAAAAAACATTGCGTTTCATACGGCCGCTTACGAGGACTGCATGTGTATATAAACATAAGTAACAAGGACATCGTACCCAAATTTCATCGCAGCTGCATCAGATAATCTCCCTAAGGCTATTAAAGGGACGGATTAATGCTTTGTATTACCCAGGGAGTTAATTTATTACTAAAACTGATTCTAATTTAACCTACTTAAACTACATATTGGACGCTTCTTTTCGTGTTTACGCACTTTCCTATTTCTTCTATCAATTTTAAAAATACATTTCATTATTCATATTACTACTCTTTTAAGTTTGACCGCGAGCAAAAACAACTTCATTTGCACGAGTATCGTTAGTAGAAATCGCATATGTCGCGACAAATCCAACAATCAACCGCATCCCCTCTACGGCAAATGTCCGCTTTTAATGGTATTCTTCTTCCATTCGCTAACGCTACGGTCAAAAACCTTCAAATGTAGAGAGGATCGAGTAAATGTAGAATTCGTCTTTTTAGGTTTTCCAACTGCTTATATTATATATTATACCGTACCGCCTAATAATAGCCCAAATCCGACACCCATGCACCATGCGGGATTCAAAATTGCCACAATCTACGGCAAGGCCGGCGCGTTAACGTCCTTGCTTGAACGGAAAACACCAAAAATACTTAAAGAGTCTCATAACAACATTAATGGTTTAGATTAGATAGGTGCGTCGCCAACGGGTGTGGTTCACACACACAGCAGTATTGTTACATACCATTAGCAGTAAACGCATCGTTTTGGAATCATATTCGGATGTAACTGCTTACAAGAGGGATCTTTCACAGCAAGAAAACAAGCCCTTTCACGCCATATGTAATCCGTGGATAAACATGCCCTTTCAAGAACATAGATAAAGAAAATTAAATAGCGTAAATGGGTCTCGGATTCTAAGCGAAATGATACTTGTAATAAAATTAGGATTCTTTACTGTATTCAACCAGTTAAATCTTTTTAGGTGGACGTTAAATACCTCCCCATGAAAGCTTTCAAATTATACGTTACCTTAGTTCTTCATTTCCTACCTCTCCTCATTCCGTTCAAATTGCATATTCTTCTTCTCCACCTAGCCCGCTCTCCGAACATTCTCACCTCTATCGCGTCCTTCAAAATACCACCGCACCTTACAGCCCTTTTCTTCTACTCACTCGGTTTCTCCCAAATGTCTTCAACCAACTTCCTCTTTCGCAAAGGCGATTTCCCTTCGATCTCTGCAGGTGTTAGACCCTTTTTCTTCCTTCATACTACCCAAGAAGCAAAATTACTCCACTCGATCTAGCGTTTGACCTCCTACTTTCAAATTTAGCTTGCGTCTATGGATAAGATAAATAGATCATCAACATTAAAATAATTATTGCAAGTATTTGCTATAATTACCTTGATGTTCACCGTGCTGCAATTGTATCATCACTTAGCAACTTACTCGCCCAAGGTTGTCATTTCATCTGGCGGAAATGTGACATACGCTCCTTACCAGGACAGCCCCTATTTTTTTATTGAAATACATCCACCAATTGACCAAGTAGAAATTGACAGCAGCCTTAGACGCTAAATACGACCAATAATACCTATACAAATATATTATATCAACTTTCAAAGTGTTTCCATGCATAACGCCAAGAGATAGCTAATGTTAGCTATCATTAGTTTGGAAAGTTGGGATACCATTGCAATATAAATGAGTCATCGACCAAGGATTAACGAACGCAGATAAAGCTCTTTGCGGGCCGTAGATTTGCCGACAGCCACTGTAATGAATCATGCATCAGTATTAAGGCTCAAAGCCGGCTTATGGACCTAAGTGGCTGTACAATAGTGCTCAAGTCGTCATGAAGGAGACACAATGGCCGTTGATTAACTAAGCATCAACGAAATACAAATCTATGCTCTTTGATGTCATGAAAATTGAACCAAGCAAACGCATGGGAAACCACGCCATAAAAAAATGGAAACAGCTTACTTCATTTCACACATATTTAAGTTACGCACAGTAAAGGAATATAATAATGACTTTGAAAGTGAAAACAATTTTTTATTACTGGTATGGAACAACGTAACAAGCGTGCGGCGAAAGTTAATTGTATACGGAATTTTAGCGAAACAATTTTTCTGTAATCATGAACAGGTAGCCACGAGATATGCGGCAGCTGGTTTTTTTTTATAATAATGGAAAGCTACCGAACTTTTCATGCTGGATCTCTTCCTAACATTGTCTAAAGAGATTCCTGTGAAGCGGAAAAATTTCTAACGGCATGACAAACTTTTTAAATAGGGGTACAACACAGTAATTAGTGTTATTGCATCACTTCATGTTTTTGAGTTTCTACATTCCGCGCAGGCTTCAAAAACAGTAGCGTGGGTACTGAATAAATCAAGCATTTTACGGGTTACAAGACAATAAATCACAGGCATGAGAGTCCTTATTTTACTTCACCATGGATCTGACATACTCTTCATGAAATACTATTCTCTACCCTGAAATGGTGTGTTAGCAACAGAGTTTTTATTCTCCTTCGCTAGGGTCATTTAACTCAACGACACCTAGCGTTATGTCATGGAATAAACTCAAGTAACAGAGTTTGGCCTGACGTAACTTGACCTCTGCGAGGTTCGAGCCCTCGGCGGTCAAATGAAGTGCCAGGCAAACCCCTCGACTTAACCCGCCCTCTCTGGGAGAGGGCAGCGCTGATGCAATCCAAAGCAGGTGGAGCCACTGTCAACGACCTCCTCCCCTGCTCCGCGGACTTGCCGTCCGCGAAAGTGTCGTATGTGTAGGCGGCGGGTGGCAGATGCGACGAAATGAAAGTTGCGACACGAATTGCAGACTACATCGCCATCGTAATTTAATCAATTTATCCACAAAACACAAGACGAATTTTGGCCAGGACGAAAGGAACACAATTCCGAAGTCGAATTCATGGCTTCTTTCCAATTTAATTTTAATTTTTGTAGTTGATTACATTTTGTAGTACTGTAGGACTGTGTTTTTTCTTGGAATTTTGTAATTATTTTATTCGAATTTTAAGGCAGAAATCATTCGTACGGTGCCGAAATCACAGATATTTTCCACAAAAGACACATGTTAACCAGGAACATATCCGAATTTTTTAAAATGAAAATTACTCAGCAAATTCTTTTTTAAGACAGTAAATGACATGGATGCACTCAATAGTATTGGGCAATACACAGCATGGAACACCAAGGCTGCATTATTTTTAGGATTATAATAATACGATTTTTGGCACCGATTATCTGTTCACCGTGCCCTGGAAAGCTTATTTCATTACTACAGAGCTTACTTTGGAAAAAAACATTTTTAACACTTAAAACGTAGAATTCTTCGGTGAAAGGAAGCGAAAAAAATAATTAAATATTTACAGGTACAGACATTTTAAAAAGATAGAAAGGATCTTTAAATATGATCTCTTCCTGAATTTCAGTATTGGAATATTCAGGATATAACAAGGAGTGAGCAAGAGCGACTTCACGACATCAATGTTCCAGACAATTCGGTCAGGACATGTCAAACTACACATTCTTTTGCTCCAATGAAATGCATGGGTATTTAAAAGAATATTCGCAAATGTTCAGAAGAAGAGGAGAGAACTTTGAAATGTGATGAAACAGAAAACCTTTCTATTTAATAGACAATCTATTAATTATTCTCATCGTCCTCTGGTTGATCAAGAGAAAGTGCAAAATCCACCGTGAACTTGTTTATTAACATTATTTGAACAAGATGAAGTTTAAAAAACGCTACTTCCTCAATGCCCTTGACAGCAGTGTCCAGAGAACATCAACTGCTCCGTGGGAGTGTTTGAAAACGTCGGAATTATCTCCAAGGAGTCACGTGGTACATACACGAGTGGTTCGCAAATTTAGTGTGTTTGAATCGCTCATTACAATCTCACGCATTGTTTTCTCTTACAATTAGTTTTTCTCGTCCGTCTCGTGAATAGAGCCCCAGGATGAGAGAAACTCAAGTGAAAACAATAAGTTAGATTGTTACGAACGATTAAAACACACCAAAGTTGCGAACCATTCGTTTTTGTATCACGTAACTCCTTGGTTACCTATTCGCAGATAATCCCGAAGCGACGTTTTCAAACACACACCTCCTAAGGGTCGCCTTTGAGGGTGCAGACGCACGAGGACGGCTTTCTTTTCTTCTCCCACCACATGTGTCTGTAGACTCCTCGCCATTTACCGATCATGAAAAATGTTGTGTCCAGTCAGATCACGAGCCTGCAATCTCGTCACGACGTGCCGATGATGTACCCGCGAACTCACGGTCGGCGGGGACGCGATGGCCGCCAATGTGATCTCGTCCCAAGCGGCCGTCTAAATGGGACTTCGATGCCCCAGTGAACGATCAAGATGGCGCCACTTCAATGCACGGCAATTTGAAGCATCAGCGCCGAGATAAAGGGTTCTCATGATCGATTATCCTCTCCGAAAATAGCCACGCCGATTTTCAGCGGCTCTTACTCCTCTGAGATTTTCCTGTTTTTTTCAGAATAAATGGTCGGAATGCATTTGTCTTTAACCTTCCCGGCATCTTGAATTCTCTCGTGGGGAATAGGTTTTTAATATCCCTCATTTCTGAATCCATTGGATGGTTACTACAGCCCTCACAGCGGCCTAGTTGGCAAGAGTTCTGACTTCCCATGGGAAAGCCCAGGCTCCAATCCCGGCAGATATTTCATTATATCCCTAATAGGATGCCACGTGGAGAGTATTTTAAGTTCAGTACTCTGTCCGTCGGTTGGGACGTCAACTTGGCACCTTTCCTTAAGACCATGCTAACGCCGAAGCCGGGTTTTTCTCTACCTTTCCTCCGTTCCCTGGAAATTCCGACTCATTTAAAATTACCCACCTAAGGCGCAGATAACCTTACATGTTAGTCGCCACTTAAATAACGAAAGCGCCTTAAAGTGTGAGAAACACTTGTATACAATTGAAATTAAGTGAGTAGGTGTGATGAAAATTAAAGCGTGATTTAAAATGTAAATAAAATGTTTCCATTCAATTTATACACTCGTACAATAATATAAAATATAAAATTAATTTTTTTGCTACTCCGAGAGGAAATCTAGTATTGACCGCGATTTTTATTTCCTTCCCCCGCAGGTCGGCAAGATGTTCTGTAAAATGAACGCCGTTGAGAGGCAGCTGGCGCGGCTCTTCTACAAGCTGGGAGTGGTGGTGGCCAAGAACCCGGGATACTTCCTAGTCGTGCCGTTCCTCGTGGCTGCCCTCTGCTTCACCGGCTTCCAGCGCATGCGCTCCGAGATCGACCCCGAATACCTCTTCAGCCCGGTCCACGGACAGGGAAAAATTGAGCGGGAAGTGGTAGAGTCCTTCTTCTCCCTCAACTACTCTGCACGATTCAACGTGGGTCGGATCACCAGGCCAGGGCGCTTCGGAAGGGTCATCGTGGTACCCAAGGAGATCGCCGAGGAGGCGCGGGCGCTGTCCAAGGCGGCGGGCACCGAGGGCCTGGCCCCAGGTATGTACAAGGGACCCGGGGCCAACGCCCCTGGCACGGGCCCCTACCAGAGGCTGCCGGATCTGGGAAACCTCCTCACTTCCGCCGTCTGGGAGGAGCTGAGGGTCCTGGACGAGATCATCAGAAACGCGACGGCCTTGGTGGACGGGGAGGGTTACAAGTACGCGGACGTCTGCGCGCGATGGGTGGACGAGTGCTTCAGGAACGACATCCTGGAGCTTAGTCACGTGATGGGCGACGTGGAGACCGGAAAGCTGAACCTGACGTTCCCGGTAATGTTTAACCCGGTCACCTGGGATGCCCACGCCTTCCCGGTGTTTTTCGGCGGGACGGTGGTCAGCGACGAAGGGACGATCGTGAGCGTGCCATCTCTGCAGCTGGTGTACTTCGTGACGGCAGACACCAAGCGACAGGACGAATTGTAAGTTCATGCGATTATTATGGTATCATAACCGAATGCTGCGATAAACATGCATGGATTGTTGGGAATGGGTACGATTTTGGAGAACGAAGAAAGGGCGGAGAGAAACTCGGTATCTTAAAGAAGGCGCCGACGAAACTGAACTGTTGTCAACTATGTACCTTCAACCTGTGAACGATTACATTAATGTGAGAGAAACTAGTCAACTAAAACTTAAAATCAGAGAAGGGGTGGGACCCGGGAATGCAGCCGTCCCTGTCAAAGCGCCGCTAAATCCCTGGCACAAACTTGAAGGGAACCACAGTTTAACGCTCTCCCCGCAATACTCAAATGCCTCCTGATTAACAGTGAAAAACCTCCCTGTCGGGAATCGATCTACAGCCCTCGAGGAGGTATCAGAGATTGACAATAAAATATCTAAAAAAATTGGGATTTCGTCCACCTTACACAAGAATTAAAACTCATTGTCTGCTAACAGTCTACTGGCGTATCAATCTGCTAAATTGCTTCGACAATCGAAAGAGCTCGCGGAACCTGCTATTGGAAATCCATTAATAGATGGCTTCACTTGAGTGTTCGCGGAGGCAAGCCACCTTAGTGTACTCAAATAACAGTTCTCCCATCTTCGGTCCTCGGATTCAATCGGTTGTCGCAAGCAAGAACTCTATCGTCCCCTCATCCTCGCCTTCTTTTTAGGCTCCCACCCCTTCATTCGCCCTCCTTCCCCAGCCTCTCACTTCCCGCTTTCATCGCACGGACAGAACCGCGCTTCCATTTACGGGGCCAGGGCCGCCTGTTTAGGCGGGCAACGGCCATCGCCAGGCACCAAAGGCGTGAGCTCACGTGCCCATCACGGCTGCCAACTGAAGCTCTACACAGAAATACAAGAGGGAGAGGATGAAAATTTTCCGTCGGGATTAGATAAATTCAGCAAATGAATATCAGCGCTGACGACAGGCGAAGGTGCGTTTTTTTTCAACGACTGGGGTTTCACCAGTGCGAGAAAAGGTCCCCGATCCACCCTCTGTAGCACCCACAGTCCTGTTCACAACAGTCACTGATACCCATTGAAGCTGATTGACGCTATTCTCCTAACCTCTTACAATTGATGAAAACGGATATTTTATGGGGGGAAGGTCAGAAGCGTCTTCACGTCGGGAGAAGGGTCGAAAACAGTTTACCGGAGGACCAACCTCCAACCGCGGGCCACGTCAAAATTGTCGCTCGTCATCGCCTTTATGTTTGGCACAGCTTCCCACTTGATTATTTGCAGGGCAAACATCTCAACAATAAGACAGTACTTTCCTTTAACATCCTTATTGCTTGCTCTATTTATCTCATACGAGGCCTTCCTTTGCCATTCTACTGTACGTTCAATTTTCCCTTAACTTATTCATCTGAAACCATCACTTCTTAAGATGTGCCTCTGAGACAAGGATAACCCTTTTTTTTCTCCAGAATTTTAATCAAGGTATTTATCGTCTTAGAACATCTTCGTTAGTTGCTCGATTTATCCGTATGATATCATTATTCCTTTACGTTAGATTAGTGGTTTCTATCGATCAGGGCGGGTTTTTATGGACCACACCTACCATTCTTCGACACATCTGAACGTTTCTTCTCCTATCCTATCTTCCTATTCCATTCAGTATACGCCTTATATCTCTTCATTGTGAGTATAAATGATGTCTTCGTAATGAACGCGAGCTCAATGAACTTCTGTTCTACTCAAAATTGTTCATGTGCACCAGAAAATTCCACCGACACTAAAACGGAATGATTTCCGGTAACCTGCACGGCAGCGGAGATCGAGAACCTTCCCTCCCTCACCACGCCAGCACCTCTCCCTCTTCGAATTCGTCAGTTGGCCCACATGGCCGCCCCTCTCCCCCGGAAGCATGTATGATTCTTCGAGGCCTCTCGAATTCCAAGCCGGTTGATATGAGAGTACGACTGTGTCTTCCCGTGCAGCTCGAGCTAGGGGAAGTGTGAATGTAACCGCTTCGGTAAGGTGCCAATCGGTGAAATTACGACCGAGTGACATTATTCGGCGGGGGACCCGGAAACACTAGGATTGACGATTTCGTGACGACAGGTCAAAGACACTAACTATTACCACCTACATACAACAATTTCGAATCCAAAGTAAATAAGCGCCCTGTTACCTGCCGCAATTAAACTTAGTTAGTTAGGGCAACACTACGGCATGCCATCTTCATACAAAATATTTATGAAAGCTAAATTTTTGGGAAAAAAGTAGATAACGACCAAGAACTCCGTATTTCAAAGTTATGCGACGGAAACGTGATGCAGTGCGTACTCGAGAATGGCTGAAGACAGAGACGGTTGGAGGTCGTGACTGCGGCGACAAGGCTCTTTGCCTTTAAATTAAATTAAGTTAGGGCAACAACAATGCTAATTACTAGAAAGTATAAGACTAAACCTGACCATTGGAAAAACTAGTTTCTATCCAAATATTTCATAAACATATAGTAACAGAGTTTGTGAGACACGCAAAAATTCTTCACGCATACAACCCTTATCAATTGCGCTGGTATGTGACGCCATTTTTCGTGTTTTTTTCCGGTAACAGTCTGTAATGACCAGTGGCCTTTGTAATACAGTCCTACCAACCTTTCGGTTCCATATCCAATTTCCCACGCGTATTCTTCCTTGTAACGAATCAACTTCCTGGGAAAAGGTATGCCAAAATTACACAAAATTTTAATTGACAAAATTTTTATTTTAAACGAGATGTATAAATCATTCTCTGAAATCAAAAATTATTTCATAAGCACAATATGTAAGAGTAAGGAAGCGATTGAATGAAAGGAAGAAATTACAGCTGAAGATTCTTCACAGTCAGGGAGGCACGGAAATTCACGGCAACGAAATAGGCGAGAGCATAAACACCTGAAAAACGGTGTTACAGTAGAATAATTAAGACGGTGAAATTCACATCGAAAGGCATAGGATCGAATAGGCACTTGGAAGAGTAGGAGGAAAGTTACATCCAGTTCAAGTACTTTCCCCTCAGAATCGAAAGAAGAACCAATCTTAGGATTGATGGCCAATGGTAATGAATGCGCAAGTTTCCGCCGCGAGTTCATAAAACTCCCGATGCGTCACACAGTGGAAATCAAATTTAAACCCATTTTCACTCCCGTGCGGTGTGAATTACAAATTAATAACGATCGATTTCACGAGCTAATGGTTTCTCTATCTTAGCATACTTATATCCACAATTGTATAATATTCTAAGTATTCTAAGATCGTGCGTGTATCTAATTGTCCAGCCATAGACAAGTTTTCCTAGGTTTAAATCGATTGCTTCGAAGATAGCTTTATGGGAAATTTGCAATTTGTTCAGTCGATGGAGGCAGGTGGAATTTTGAAGCATTAAGGCCGATTTACACGATACAATTTATTGTACAATTTCTTGTACAAACGCTTGTATAAACTGAACGAAATTGTATGTTTGTCTGAATGGAATTAGAACAGGTTCTATTTCCCGTTCAGTCATTCAGACAATCGCACAAGCGTTCGTACAATTTGCCGCTTTACACGGCACAATTTTCTCATACAAGCGTTTGTACAAGAAATTGTACAAAAAATTGTATCGTATAAAGCGGCCTTTAAACACGTTAAGAAAATATCTTTGTACCATTCCACACTAATTTATTTTTCCTATCAATTTCGACTTCTGAGCGTTAATGTCAAGGTAGCAAATCTTCTCAAATTGCTAACTTAATAATGATGCCCAGACGTCGACATCGATAGGGAAAAAAATTATATCGTGGAATAATACAAAGTTATTTTCTTAACTTGTTTGACGTTTAAAAGTTGTTGTCCGCACGTTAAGAAATTAATTTACAAATATGTCAAAATGAGATAGACATTTCCGCTGCTGAGAGGATTTCCTTGGAACAGAGTGACTGAGTCCACTGAAAGTATCAAGCGCCTTTTAGTTAGAATGCATTAACAGAGTTTTGGAAGTGTGACATTAAAATGATTAAATCATGCATACAATTCAAACAGCGAGTATACTACAGACGAAAAAGCAAAATAGGAAAATATACAAGATCCTTTGAAAGCATTTTGCGTTCAGAGGGCCGGAAATCATCGAAAAATGGAGAAAACAGTGCTTCGAGGAGCAGGAATACGAAAAACTATTTGGTACAATATAGCTTAAAATAATCCAAAGTTGATAATGTACGGACGCCTTTCTAGGAAATTGATTGAAACGCTTTCCCTCGCATGTTTCAGCGTGCCTCCTCGTTATACGGTGAAATAGAATTATATTGCACCTTTATCCGGCTCAACAAGTCCGAAGAAAAAAATATTCCCGCTTTTTACGATTCAGAGAGCATTAGCCACAGCACTCTCGGTTTTAAAAAAACTTCGATCGAGTGAAGGAGAGAGGGAATATTTTCGTTAACTCTAGCATTTAAAAAAAAAATTGGAACCGGTGTCGGAACTGCTCTCACCTTTGCTTGCCAATCTATTCTTATTATACCAACGAGAACGGATTTGCTGCGGCACGCAAAACGATAGAATGCCGTAGGGCATAAGCAATAGTGGCATCGCTTTGGTTCGGTGCCGGGAGTACTGACATTCCAACCCCAGGGCCCGAATTCGAACCCCAGTTGTGACAGGGAAAACGAAGAGAAAAAACTGAAGCATATCACAAGAAAACTATTTTAATTACAAAATGTTACACTAAACTGTAGCATCCTCAGGCACATGTACGAGTGTAGTGACACATTCTGTAATCAAAATAGCTTAGCTAAGGAGCGCTTTAGTTTTTTCTATTCGTTTTACCATTCAACGTGTAATTCCACTAATTCTCGGCCTCAACAATCCACTTAATTTCTGTGGGACATTTAACTTTACGTGAGTTCTGTGTGTAGGGACACGTTCAGTGCTCCATCCGACGATTGAGACGTTAGGTCGTGAATCCATTGTGCCTCTCGCCACGAGTAGGCTAATGCCGACGTCGGGTTTCTCTTCACCCATCCTCCTATGTTTAAATTATCCCACCTCTTCCGTAATACCATCTACTGGCAGAAATAACTTTAGTCGTATCTCCTGGTAACGGCAACTAAAATAATCGAAGGCCGACGCGGGCCGTAAAAAGTTCATATCGAAGAGACACGGACGCAACAGCATCGAAATTTCCTCGAAACGCTGTCTCCGGCGTCGGCCAGTCCCTTTAACGAGAGAAGCCACGGAAATCGGGACCCTGGCCGCGAATGGGAATCACGGCCGATTGACGCGTTCCCTGTCGGAAATGAGAATCGAAACGGAGGCGAGCGCCTCAAATCGCTAGGGATCTCTGTAGATCGCCGGTCGAAGGTCGACGGGCAGGCCGAGAACGATTTGCCTCGGCGGCGACAGCGCAATGAAATCAGCGACGATTGTGAAACGATTGAGATTCCACCGAGATGGAGAGGTATCCACGTTTTCCTCCTATTCTCCCTCTCTCCATATCACTTCCACTTCGCCTTCATCATCGTCGAACTGAGGCTTGATTTAAAAAAACGGGAGTACCAAGGGCATGGCAACGCGGCGCACGCGACCGAGGAAATAAGACACTCACTCACACCTGTGACAGCGGCGTGTCCATTCGTCTACCCGATTGGGCGCAGCCAAGGCCCCGTCCCCGCCGGCCGAAAGGCTGAAGTCCCCCGCGAGCCGACCATAAAGAGATCCGAGACAAATGCCACGAGAAACAATGTTAGTGTTTTCATTATGTTCATGCAAACTAATTTATTTTATAGCTTATGTTGTTATTGTCCATATTTGTTAACGTACTCATTGCTTTACTATGACGTTCCGTGCAGATCTTACGCGTTTCCCTTCACCATGGGAAAATGCCGGGCATATGGCGCTCCCATTTGTCCGAGACTAATTGTAAGTGAGCTATCGAAGAGCAATAATTGTATGCCACAAATACTTCAAACTAGCCCTGAAGAGAAACAAATTTCCTAGAACACGGCACCCCAATTATTGTAAAATTTTGCTTTATATTTTGTTTTATACTTGGGGAAAATCATTGACTTGACGAGGGACAGTTGGGAAAGATTATTCCGCATTCGTCGCATCCACTTAATGTTAATTTTAAAAGTGACAAATTAAAAGTCATTGCAGACAAATGTGAGTTAAAATTGATGAAATCTGTTACGTACTTGGGTGTATTTAATGATAGAAAGTTAAATTGAATGGCCACATTGATTATACATACACGAAAATAGCAAACACGTTAGGTTTCGTAAGTAGGATTAATACATTTCTTACGGTAAAATCCACAAAAATTAAATATACTTTCATAATTTCACCTTATTTTGACTTTTGTTCCACTGCTATGATTTTAGCCGATAATGTTGACAGAAAAGGTTTCAAATACGTATTAAAAATTAGAGATATAAGACTTATTACAACGTAACAGATACATGTGAATTGAAACTGTCATACACTTCGTAATGGATGCAAATCAATAATGTTTTTTAATACAACGTCTTAACATTCATTCATAAAATCAAAAGGGTCATAGCCAAAATATTTTGTCATTCTGGTGTCAAATAATAATATAATTACATAATTATAGTACGAGAATAAATAGTATTTTCCACATTTTTAAGAGAAATAAAGCATCATATCAGTGTTCTTTGACCTAACGTAGATTTTTACCATACAATAGGACCAGCCTTAAAAGCCACAAAAAACCTAAAAACTTTAAAATAGAGATTGAAAGATTTATTTAAGATAGAATTTTTACTTTCAACGGGTTGTTAGACAGGGCAAAGCAGTACGTGAAAATTCTATGAATTTTCCACATTTAATAAATCTAAATTTTAGATAAAATTATGTATCATGTCTTATTGGTATTTTATTGGACTGGAATTGAATAGCTGTAGCTAAAATAAAGAAACAACTACATATTTGACCCCAGAAAGTCACCGCAGACCAGAAAGATTGGGTATTCTTCTAAAACGGCCGTGAAAATAGGGCGACGAAATTGAATTCACTAGGGTGGTCACTTCTTCCAAAGTTAAGTGTTTCCCTCTCCTCGCGCCGCGGTCGTGAATTTCTGGAGAGTGACACGATTCCTAACATCCGCTCATTCTGCCCTCGATCTCTCGTATTTACTCACGATTACCTGGCGTGCCGGTGAGGAACTGGGGCTTGGATCAAGGTTATCCCTTCGAGGACGGAAGTAAGCTCCCACTTCTCGACGAGTTCACAATAGTATGAATTTGAGCGATTAAGATAAATTTAGGTGGTCGAGATCAGACATGCTACCACCGCGGATTTTCGGAATATTGAGGAATACCACACACTCCTGCCCCTCCATTGCCACTTGCGACAGCTTTTGATTGATAGATAGTTTTCTAGCCGATAGGGTAGGTTTTAATAGAATGTTTGACTCATTCACATTTCGTTCACCTTTTCCTACTTTTCAAAGCTCCTTTCCGAGGCTAAAAGGGTAGTTTCCTTCGTCAAAAAATAGCAATTCGGTGATTGCTAATTGTTCTCCGCCATGAATGTATTCATTATATTAAAATAAATTGTAGGTATTAATAAATATCAATTTACAACTAAATTAAAACTCAATTTTAAGTTAATTTGAAAAAGTAAAGAGATTAAAATTAAAAGTTCATTTTAAGTTCATTTGAAAAAGAAAGTCAAAACTGCGGCAACCTTATTGATGATGCAACAGTTACATAGTTTACATTGCGAGTTATAGGGAATATGCATCGCCTGAACCCACGATTGCATTTCAAAGATCCTAAGCTTTTGTGAACATGTATTAAAAATCGCCTATGAAAATTCTCAAAGTTCGAAAAGCCTCCTACGTTGAAGACGGTATTATAGTATTTTACTAAGCTCCTACGCTCCCTGCTAGTTGTCCGCTGCTGCCGCTAAGACTGGCTGTTCTTCGTGGCGAAAGTTCCTATGATACGTAGTTAACTGCTTTTAAATAAATAAATTGAATAAATAATTATAATTTAATAAATTAAATGAATACCTGTTCCTCAGATACTTCTTAATTCAGGGAACGGCAGGGAGATGAATGAGTGTATGTGCCTTAGACGTCACACGTAAAAATGACCAGCATCAATAGTTTGCCGTCGCATTTCGTACCGTTATTTTTTAATCAAACTGCTTCAAATAAGTACTTAAGGGATTACAAACTTTTGATCAAGACAATGAAAAAATAGAACTACCCTATTCTCTTCCGATCGGCGTATTTTCTACCTCCGAAAGCATTTTACGAGCGAGGAAAGTTTCGCTTTTATTCCATCTAGCCCTTCAACCAGCATTTAATGTGCATATTCCTGACGTTCGCAGTGCATAAACTGTTCTTGACGTACATTTCCTCCTCACATTCATAGCTTTTTTTCGTAGATGTGGGCAAGAAACAAATGGCATCTCATTGATTATGGCATAGTCTCGGCCACTTGCGGAGAGATAAATTATACGCAAGCACTCATGAACTTATCAAAATGGCCAATTATATATGTACGTAACAACTGACCCACAGATGTAATTGCACATCCACCACTGGACAAATAGAATATAGCTTAAACTTCACCGACATATGTGAAAATTTATGGGTCATAATTATCACATCATCGGCAGCTTGTTTAAAAACAAAATAATATGCCATGATGAGATCGGTCATAAATGATTAGGAAATTATATCTTTGACAATCTGCAACACAAAAACCTCAATTTCCCCTTTACGGTCTGAATGTATACTATATATTTCCACATCAAGTGACTCCTAATTAAGACATCTTGAGAGGAAATGTGGAGGATGACGATGGAAATCTTTATTACAAATTCAGGATGCTATCGCTGCTACAATCCGGTAGTCGGCCAAGATACTCGCTCCTTCATACTGGCAATATGCCCATTTACATCACGATTCTCTCGCATTACGGCAGTCGACCTATGAATCCGGCGATATTTCCTCACGAAAACACCAGAATTTAGGACTTACTGGAGTTCCGAGCTACCCGGAGTTTTGGTGAAAGATCTTTTTGCTGGCCCGAAATCCACACTGAAGGCCCTAGGATGAGCCGAATAACGCCTATTTTTAAATAACAGTCCTAAAATGTAGGGGACTGCCCTCATTGAGACGAGTCGACACCGGCTATCAAAGGCAAGCTCGCGACTACCTAGCCGGAAATCGGGAAGCTGAGACTGTTTAAATAGAATCTTCTATTTAGAAGACCAGGATTCGAACTTCAACAGTGGGAGAGGTTTATCAGTGTAATGCTGTCTCTTATTGTGGATCATGTAGACAGAACTTAAAATGTAGAACTCCGTCCGTAGGATGGGACGTTAAAAGGAATGAATTGGTAATAACCATTCTTTAATCAATTCTTCCACTTCAAATGGAATTACATGTAGCGGTTGCTCGAATTTGTGATTTTTTTTGCTAACTAATACTATCTAAAGTCACAATCCAATGTCCTACAAACAACCTCACATACAGACATATCAAATAATAAAAATGTACACACGGTAATGCAAGGCAACTTATGGCCGATTAAATTTTTAGAGCCTAAAACAGTCTCTCCTTTACATGGGCAAAAAAAGCATGCAAGTATATCAAGCTCCCGTTTGGCATATTTTTTTTCTTTTTCTGTTCTCTTCTCCCCTTTCTCTCCCCCCTGATTGGTGAGTTTGGTTTCCCATGCCATTTTCCCCAGTTCTCACACATTAACAATTCACAAGGGGTTAAAATTGATCAATTTTTGCAAAAAAAACTGCCTCCTTCAATTTTCTGTGAACATCTAGAAAATCAAGCTGCTGCTGAACCTTTTGAGATACGAATTTGGGGTGAAAACCGATTCCTAGCTGTTGATCAGTTATTTGACTTTAATTACGAGTAGGTTTAACGATTTAGTCCGGTATAATATTTACCACAGATACTATCGAACAAAATGGCTGACCCTATTTTCAGTAAAAATTTATTCTTCGTGCAGGAAAATAGTTCAAAGCTACATCGAGCTACAAAAAGCTACTCATATCACGGTTATCTACAGAGTCCTGTGAGTTTGAATCCGTTGAAAAATTTTGCGACAGTTTGTGACGCTGAAAGTAAAATCAATTTTTCGATCGCGCGGCTAGTCCATTCCGCTTCTGCCCGCCGGCAACCGGGAATACAACGTCGAGACTAGTATATGCCGATGTGCTATGCTGTAATAAACTTCCCCATGGTTATTTTCAAAGTTTACTAATTTAAAATGCTCTTTATAGATGTTTTAGTGACGATACTACAGGGGTGTCAATTCCTTCGATACGATATAAGCCACGATAACATACAGTATTCATAGACTTATAGGGAGCTGAAAGTGTACGAAACTCATTGAGCACGAAAAACCCTACGTAAGCATCTTATTACTTAAACGATAAGCATAAAATATAAATCCAAACTATTCTTTGCCGATTACAGCACAAGCTTGAGAAATAACTTCACCGAAAATTACGATTTTAAATTGCTTAACATGGCCAATAACATATTTTTTGTGATTTTAGTCAAAAATTACCTTCAAACTATAAATTATACATAATATATCAGGTCCCAGTATCAAGAAAATAATACCGATTATAACGGTTGGTCGGCTGAAAAGATATACCAATTTTTCGGCCAAATAATACCGGATTATCGGCAATAGAGAGCCTCCCTAAACGCTATACACTTCCTATTCCACAAGCATAGACGCAGCAAAGGTAAGTAGCACCTTTGGAATTATAAAAGAACCACTTCCTAAACAGGTACCTCGGCGACCGAGCTGAATGACATGCCATCATAACCTCATGCACAGTATATCCGATGGCCCTGGCTCACCTTGCTATAAAATTAAATAAGTTATGTAATTGGTTTCAAACGACCCCCTAAATCTTCTGATTTCTAGCTTCCATCTTTCTTTATTCTTCCATAAATCCTCTTTTAAGCCACTCACTTTAATTTCTTCGTCTACTCCCTCTATCCAGCTTTGCCTAGGTCTTCCGCTTCTTCTTTTCCATTGGGTTGTAAATTTAAAAACTTGTTTAGGGAGTCACTTCTCTGTCATTCTCTGAACGTGCCCGAACCAGCTGAGATGCCTTGTCATAATGTCCTCTGCTAAGCTCTCGTTTATTCCCATTATTTGGCATATCTTTCATTTGTGACTCTCTAAAACTCTCAACCCAGCATCCCACCTCCCTAAGTCCATTTCTGTGGCTCATAATGTATTTCCAGTTCTTTCCTTTAGTGACCATAAATAGCATCCATATGTTATAATTCTTTTGACAATGGCGTTGCATATTCTTCATTTATTTGCCTACGATATTTGTCGATCCCACAGAATGCTAAGTAGTAATCTTAAAGCTCTTTTTCCCTAAGTATTTCGGTCTACGATATCTTGATATAAGGTTTCGACATCAGCAATATTCATCCCTACGTATTTACAGTGGTCAGTGTACGTGATTTCATCCGCGTATTCTAAGGCATGTCTTGTCTCGGGCCACCAATGTTCACATATTGCGTGTGGGGAAAAATTACCACCAGCCCCATTTCTTGTATTCTTCCATCAGTATTATTAAAATGAAATTGTAACTGTCGAAATGATTTGCTTGCGACGGCTCTCCTCCCAGCAACCTTCCCGCTGCCTGAGGGATGACGCGGTTTTATTCTCTCCATCTTTGCTTGCCTAACTTGAGCCCTTCTCCCGCAGGGGCGCGGCTTGGGAGGAGGCCTTCCTCAAGGCGGTCGGCGAGGCGGAGGACGGGAAGGTGTTCCAGCACATCTCCACGGCCCGGTTCGCCTCCAGAACCCTCGACCTGGAGCTGGAGAGGAACACGCACACCGTGGTGCCTTTCTTCGGGACCACATTCGTCGTGATGTTGGTCTTCTCCGCGCTGTCTTGCGTCATGGCCGACTGGGTGCGAGCGAAGCCGTGGCTCGGCTTCCTGGGAAACCTTTCGGCGGTGGCGGGCACGGCGGCCGCCTTCGGCCTGGTCATGTACATCGGAGTGCCCTTCATTGGCATCAACCTGGCCGCTCCGTTCCTGATGCTGGGTGAGACACTGCGGGGTCGGAGGCTCTGCGATTCGAGGCTAAGTCTCCACATCAAACGAGCTGAAACCGACGTTCTGCAAATTACACTGAATTATCCTGGTTGTTTATATATAATAAATTATACATGAATTATCCTGGTTGCAGTTAACATCCCCTTTTGATTGCCACTAAAACCTCATATGAAGTATTTTTCTTGCATCAATTAAACACACAGCTCAAAACCACATACAAAAGTTTCAAAGATTCCTCTAGGCCTCCCAGTACATAAGTTTGGAAATTAAGGACTACATGTAAATTGAAGGGATTGGCGAGGGCCTTCTGCAGCCCTCGGGCACTTAGACCTGTTTAGATCCAGTGTGCCAACCCAGATTTAACCCGCCCACCACTTGCAGACAGGGGACAAGACCACCGCAGTAGAGGTATGGAGGAGGGTCACCCATCCAACCACCGTCCCAGCCGAACGTTACTTAACTTCAGTGATCTGATGGGAACCGTTCATTCGACATGGCTACACCCTTGCCCAATTAAGGACAAAGCTTTATATATAATAACTTGATTGTGACAAAAAAGGAAAGTAAGTTTTTTCCTTTAATTTCCCCAAGCATTTTATTTCCCCAAGTCTACCAAGTTCGATATCCATTGTGCTTGCTAAGCGCTTCATGGAAATGGGAAATCGTAAAACTTTGTCCTGCATTTCTGAGCCAAATTCAGTGGCCATACAACCCAAGTTACTGAAAATAATCAATAGGGTGTTTGGCTCTTAAAAAAGGACCTCTATAATGCATTTGATTGGACGAATTTTTCCCAGACACTTCGGAAGCTGGTTAGGTATAAAACTGAAAGTAGAATTTTTGTTCATTCAAATAATACACTATTTTTTCCAGTTTTAAAAGTTCTCAATATTCCCCATTTAGATTAAGTGGTTTAGGACAGATAGGGTGCATCAATGTCAAGAATTATTCAGCACCACTTCTGTGAAGTTCAAATACTGAGCGCATTCATTAAAAAAGTATTGCCGAAAATGTAAATAGGATCATACAATCAACACTACTTAAAGAAACACACATGCAACCACATCAAGCTTCCACTTGATTGAACTAAGGAAGCACAATATCACAATGGTCATAGAGACAAATTACCTACCAACTTCTCAAGGAAGTAGATAGGTGTCATACATCTCATATGCAATTACAAGTAGGATTAGCTAAAGATTCCTCAGAGTTCCTCCAACACACAGGAAAAAACTTCATCGCAGGTAATGGTTTGGTTAACGTGAGTACCTATTTTAGATTCTGTACAATAAAAATTTACAATGCACATTCTGGCTCAGCAAGTGTGATAACATTCAATAATTTTTACTAAATACCCAAAAACAGAGAATACAAGAATTATTCCTATTGTGATCAAAGATGAGACAATTTATCTATTGTAGTCCTTGCTTACCTCTAATATTTTTATCTGTACAAAACAGGTATTGGGATTGATGACACCTTTGTGATGCTAGCAGCATGGAGGAGGACATCACCTCTTTTGGAAGTGCCTGAAAGATTGGGAAGAACTCTTTCAGAGGCTGCTGTATCCATCACAATTACATCTGTGACAGATATGCTGTCCTTCTGGATTGGAATCATATCACCTTTCCCCTCCGTTCAAATATTTTGCATCTATACAGGTAAAAACATAAGCATTTCCATAAAAGAAGTCTGGGTAGGGAAAAACCATTTCAAAGATATTCTTCTCCAATTTTTTTATAAGATTTCTTTTAAAATGATGTAATGGGCTTCATATACTGCGATTGACATGGCAAAAAATAATTTGCTATTTTTGTTGCCATCATAATTGGTCAGTAATCTTTTTAATGTTGCTAATTAATAATCAAAATATGAGGAAAAAAATATAAAAGCTGTATTTCTTCTTGGAGGTACATTTCTGGCATTCAAAATTTCGAAGTTTTCTTACTTCCATTATTTTTGTTGAAATAAATACAGCAACCAAGGATTAATATGAATCTCTGATTCACAATTTTAACATTAAAAATGTCATAGAGCTATGTTACTGGTATCATTTTCTAGTTAACTATGAAGAATCTAGCTTTATATTACATGCAATTAGACTCGAAAAATACCTATGCCCAAGCTAGATCTCAGAATTTATTCATTGCCCAATGTTATCCAGCAAAAAAATCGATTTGTTGTAAAATCTACATAACCTTGTAAAGCATTGAACAGTAATTAGGGGTTCAGGAAATAATCTACAGAAATAAAAATAATGATTATACTCCAAAATTTAGTTACTAACCAACAATACTTGATTTTCATAAAAAAGTATGCAATAAAAATTAAAATCACTCATTCTGATTCCCTATCTTTTCTTGTAATCTATTTCATACAGTTCTTACCATGGATTTATTCATCAGAATATAGGTACTAGAGTAGTGAGGGGGCTGTAAAAATTTAATGCAGCGTAAAAGACAAGCGTGGATAATGACAGCTCTAGCTCCTGAAGTCTGATATTAGGAATATCATTGGATTTAATTTTTTTTATTTTTCACAGGATTTGCTGTGGGATTCACATTCTTGTGGCATGTGACCTTCTTCTCGGCATGCGTGGCTATCTTCGGCTATGCAGAGAAAAAGAATCTCCATTCTGTGACTTGCATGAAAGTTCTGCCTGTGTCCCAAGCTGGTAAGGTGGAAAAAGTCAAAATTTAATACAATTTTGAGGGCTATGTCAATTTCCCCAACAATTAATTGGGGACAGGTCTCATCAACGCCTCACACTTAAGTAGGTGAATGAGCACATTAATGGCTGTTTCACCACATTTTTCCAATGAAGCCTCAAAAGTTTCATTTCAGCATAAAAACCAACTTCTACGAGTTTTTTTAAAGGAATAATTATGTTTTCAATATGAATTTACAGCAAAAATCTGAAAATTTTCATGCTGAATAAATGACGTGATACACATCCAGAATGCAAGATAAGGAAGCAGCATATTTAAGTTGCCTGTCTTCTTTGAGTGAACAATAACATTTCTTTCACTCACAATTGGATTCAACATTATTGTATAAAGGAGCTGTAAAAAACTTGAGTCCATTAGAAGTAGGTAGGTACCATAAATTTCATGGAGCTAACAACTGTTCTCAAATTATCCTACAGATCATCGATCATGGTTCTACCGAATGCTCTGTACTGGTGGTCACAATCCTGATGACCCTCACAACCCCAGAGATAACGTCGAACACTCAGTTATGGTGTTTTTCCGTGAAAAGGTGGCTTGGATGCTCAACAAACCTTTCATTAAAGTACTTGTGGTGATTGTTTTTGCTGGATACCTGGCTGGAGCTTGCTATGGGATCACTAATATCAAGGAGGGATTGGAAAGACGAAAACTTTCAAGAACTGACTCCTACTCCATCGACTTTTACGACAGAGAAGACTTTTATTTCAGAGAATTCCCATACAGAATCCAGGTAATTTCAACCACAGTGTATCATATCATCCTTGTTTTGAAAGTCATATCATCTTTCTCATTACTCAATTGAAATCAGTGTTGGTACAATACAGCTCTACATAATTTCTAGAACTGAGTTATGGGTATATTTTATCTGCAAAACTTAGATAAACTACATAAATTTAAACTAAAGACTGAACTGTTTAGTATTTGTTTGTGGTATATTCACCAGGGATGAATATCATCTAATGTAATAAAATACCTTGCACAATGGTTATTCCAATCCATATTCAAGTACCTACTCACTGCTATGCATCTAGCATACTTCTAAGCAAAGTGATATACATGCTAATAATCAAAATTACTTTGAGTATAGTCATATTACTTAGAGTATTGGGTGGCATATTAGATGCATCTACATTTCAGTAGAGCAGATTTCAAAGGAAACTTTTGTAAACAAACACATGTGTTTTTGTTACTATCCACCAGTGTCATTTAATTCCGTTCAATATCTGGCTCACATGTGAGGTGCACCTACTTCAACATGGTAGAAGCAAGCCAAACTACATATACCCTAGTGTTGATCATAGCATAAAGATATGATCATAGATGCAATAATAGCAATTAAAACTGCATCATTCCTCATTTTATCATTAAGGCCAAACCTTTGCATATAAGATCCAGGGGTGATTTTTTTTAGCCATAATTTATTCAATCCAAAATTTTATAAAATTATCACAATTTACACAATGGCCTGATGAAGACAATTGTCAAGGGAAGAATGAACGGGAAGAATGGAAAAGGGAGGCCTCATATGAGCTATATAGAACAGGTCGTAAAGGACGTGAAAGAGAGGAGCTACGTTAATATGAAGAGGCTGGCCGATAGAAGAATCGAGTGGAGGGCTGCGTCAAACCAATCCTAGAATTGTGACCCATGATGATGATCAAAATTTAATTTTCTAGTATACTAAAACACAATAAAAACTTTATGAGCAATATTATATTCAGCATGATTACTATCATCTATGATTACTTTTCATGGAAATGAAATGCATGTGATAAAGAAACTATTTCCAATTTCAGGTTGTCATCAGTGGTGAACTCAACTACTCAGACCCTTACGTGCAATTTCAGATTGAGAACTTAACACAAACATTTGAAAATACGTCTTTCATTTCCTCCCCTCTATACACGGAATCATGGGTTAGATCATTTGTTGGTTATGTCAATCGCAACAAAGACTATCTCAACATAACCATAGACACTGAGGAAGATTTCATATCATCATTAAAAGAGGTAAGAAAGATTTATTAATTTATTTTTAATATCCAGAGTAACATGTGCATGATAATGTAGGCTTTGGAGCCTTTCTGGCACATTTTTGTCTGAAGAAAATAACTCATACTTTACCCAGCTTCTCAACAAAAATATTTTACTTGGCTTAATAATCATATCCGCATAGAATTTGGCTTTCAATTACTAAATAATTGGAATCAACCCTTCTATGATAACAACATTACAATGTTTCAAATTTATTCTCTACAGTCTTTATCAATTATGTAATCTATCCCTCCAATCCCTTCATAATAATCCGAGCTTTCTTTATGTTGTTAACATTCAATCCAGCTTACTATTTACTACTTGCCATCAAACATTACCATCATTCCATAATTCTTTTTTCTGTTTCTTACAGCTGTGGTTATTTCAGCCTAACCCTTTCTCTCTGGATGTAAAATTCAATGAAGATGGCTCTAGGATAATAGCATCACGTTTTCTAATCCAAGCAGTAAATATCACAGATTCAAATCATGAAAAGGAGATGGTACGAGCTTTAAGGAAAATTGCAGAAGAATCACCACTGAACGTCACAGTCTTTCATCCATACTTCGTGTTTTTTGATCAGGTAATTGAAGTATGGTAGGCACTAAGAGTATGAGTAGGTGAAATTAACTAATTATGATATGTAGCAGCCAAGAGTGCCCATTTTGTACAACAAGTCCATTCTCTCAATGTTTTCACAATGATAGCTGCTTAGTTATGTGATCCAACTATGCATTTAAGACCATTACTAAACAAGCATCAATGATGGAGTGCATGATAAACTATTCATGAGAACCAGTAACCAGAAACAGAAAGATGCTAACTAAAATAAAAATATTTGAAACAATAAAAAAAAAATCTCTTTATGATAAGACAATGACAGCTTACAAATCATTTTCATTGTCTCCTTGAGTGGGGTAAAGTTATAATGGTCCATTCCTGAGGTCATAAATTCAAATCCAATTTCTCTGGATTTTGAAAATCCATGGCTTGAATTAGTGCTTTCTTCCCATAATAAATAGATAATAAATGGGGTTTTGCAATGAAAAATAGAGATTAATAATATTCTCTTTCAGTTCGAGCTGGTGCGGCCAACCTCCATCCAATGCATGGTAATAGCTGCCATTGTCATGATGCTGATCTCCCTTGTTTTCATCCCATCACTCCTCTGCTGTTTCTGGATAGCCTTCTCCATCCTATCCATTGAGACTGGCGTCGCTGGATACATGGCACTGTGGGGAGTCTCCCTTGACTCCATTTCCATGATCAACCTCATCATGTGCATCGGGTTTTCCATTGACTTTTCTGCACACATATGCTACTCATACATGACAACACCAGCAGAGGTAGACACCAAAGAAAAAGTCCGCCGATGCCTCTATGCCCTGGGACTGCCCATTGTCCAAGGTGCAATGTCCACGGTCCTCAGTGTCATCGCCCTCGCCTTTGCTCACTCCTACATCTTCCTCACCTTCTTCAAGATGGTCTTCTTGGTGATCCTCTTTGGAGCAATGCATGGCCTCCTCCTTCTCCCTGTGCTGCTGTCCCTCTTTGGGCCTGGGTCCTGTTCCAGTGGAAACATTGAGTGCACTGAGAAGGATGAGAAGAAGAAGGCAAAAAGTGAGGTCGCAAACGGCCGAATCCAGTCCCCAATGAGTCCTTGTGCCAATGGAGAGAAGGGTCAACCATACAACACTCCACCCTCTTCAGCAGCATCAGCTGCAGCTGTGGCCCTTCAGCTGGGACAAGGACTTCGTCCCGGAGGTCAATTCCTGGCCATGGGCCCACCCGTGGGAGGGATCACTTACTTGGGGAGCAAGTTCAACCAGTCCCTGGATTTGATTTCAGCAAAGCACAGGAGTTTGGGCGCCGTTCCTTTGGAGAAAGATTTGGGTCTCGGCACATCTGGGGAAGAGGAATCGAGTGAGTCCAGCTCAGCCGGCAAATCACCTCAGACGGGGATGTCGAATTCAGGAGTCAACTCACAGCAGAGGATGCCCTGGAATCGGATGGCCAATGGGAACAACACCCCATCCAGCTTGTGGCACCGACAGCTTCAGCACCAGCAATTCCAACCTCCTCATTTGATGGAGGTGTACAGCAATGCTGGCTACATGAGTGATGACGAGCACCAGAGGATACGGAAGCATGAGAGAGGGCTCAGTAGGGGAAGGGAGAATGGATTCAGGCGGGAGTCCTCAGATCAGAGGTTACACTATTCCCCAGATGAAACCAAGTTCAAAGGGAAACCCCACTACACAAATCACGGCAATGGTGCATTAGTGAATCGCCTTCAATCAGGCTACGTTGGTGAGATGAAATTTCCTTGATTTTACTGGAGTGGATCCTAAAATTTTCAAGGAATTTCACACCCTATGTTGTGAAATCTAAACCATTGAGTCCCAAGGATATATTGAATGCCTGGAATGAGTCATTGGGACTCATTATTTTGACATTAATCCTACTTCAGATTGAAGTGACATGGACATTTTTGGATGTGCTAGGATCATGAACAGTAAACGCTGTCATGTAATTTATTACTAGGACATCAATTTATTATTTTTGCATGAACATTTTCTTGCGATGACAGACAGCTATTAAATTAGTGATATGCTGAACATCATCCCTCAATCAACTGAGGTTCCTGCCATTGGTGGTGTTAAGAGCTCAAAGGGAGTGAACCATGGAAGATACATACTACCCAACTGCCATGCAGTTCCTCAAAACAAAGTTGATGTGTGTTGCAAAAGGTTTCTGCCCCCTGCTTGGAAGGTTTACTTCAATAAGTTCTCAGGAAAAACTTTGAAGGTGAACTCTGATATCCTTGCCATTACAATGTTTTACATACATCCAAACATTTCTAGAGCATAGCGATGAAATTAGACCAACAATAGCAGGGTAACAATGATGTGAAATATTCAAGCAGCATAAACATTTTGCTGGTGTTACTGTGAATTTGGTCGACTAAACATGAACAAGCTGCAACATTAGTTGGACTTCATTTATTCATGTGCTATTTAATATAACAATCAAATTCATCCCAAGGGCTTATAGAATCATGACTCAAGGAATTTATAGGAAAATTTATTTAAAGTTGGATGACTATAATCATCATGCTCAACAAGGAACTTTCAATGAAATTTGTATATTTTTGTCAACATTTTTAATAAAAAGACAATGAAAGAACATCTTTCACATAGTTTCATAAAATTACTAATTACTCAAAATCACTCTAACTCCACAGCTTCCCTTAACATTTGCAAAAAGTTAAAAGGAAAAACATGCTATCCTAATACTAATGCACATTTCACTCTGGCCTTATTAAAAGCCCTGATTTTTTATATACATGATTCTAAAAGTGAGCATGAGGATCATAATAACTTAATTTCTGTGACAAGCTAAAGGATCTTTTAGGATCTGATGTACCCACTCATTCTCATGCATATACTGTAGTTTTCACGAATTATCTTGATCCACATTATCATTTTTCCCAGGTCTCATTGGTCTCGAATATTTTGCCCAGCGATATCAACTTCTGCCAGACCTCTCCTTCGTGATGTATGAAGAGCATTATCATAGGTAATTAAGAACCAATCAATGAGTGTTCAGCCCGAGTTGGTTACACTAGGGAGGGTACAGAACAATAAGTACAAGGTCTAATGGCAGATGAAATTGACACACCAAGGTAGGAAGGTCTTTCTCACCTCAGTGAACCCTATTGTTTCCTATTAATCCAGTGCACAGAAAATCACCCACCTTGGATTTAGCTGGATCTGATGAGAGGTCTCTGCAGGAAAATTCTCTCACAGTAAGGTTAAATGAAATAAATTTTCCTGGATTTTAGCAAGAACACAAGACTAAACAATGAATTGGACCTGAAATGCCATTGTACTAAATTCTACCATAGCCCAATTGGCTAAAGCCATAGTTCCTTGTAGTTTAATATTGAGACTTTCATTTTAGCAGAGTATATCATAGTTTATCCTTTAGAATGGATGTCCTTGGATGCCATGTCTTCTTGCTGCAATGCAGATTTGATCGAAAGATGTGTTGTTAAGCGCTCCCTCAACATCAAGAAATGCACCCCATCTGTACTTTCCATGCTCCAGCACATTCTTAATCCTGCTAGCAAGATTATGGAGTGCTGTCTCCACAAACTTTCTCTTTTGGTACGCATGTTGATACGAGTGCAGGGGATGGTCTTTTGATGGCCTATCACTTATGTACCAGTCAACTATCTTTTACAGTGTCTTCAATAAAAAAGACATAAGGCTGATCCCTAGAAAGGAGTCAGCTCTTGTGTAGTCTGTCTTACCTGGTTTAGGTAAAAAGACCACCTTTGTGATCCTTCAGGTTTCTGGAACATATCCATAAGCAAAGCCAGGAATAAATATTCTTACAATTGGGAGGAAGAGCAAATCCTGTACTTCTGAAGAAGTGCAGGAAACACCCCATCCTCGCCTGCAGACTTGTAGGGGCTGAAACTCATTATTGCCTATTTAGTAGTGTTGTACATTACAATGCTGGAGGAAAGTCTCCATTCCATCCAAGCAGAACGGATAGGATTCCTCCCATAGTGCACCTCTTCCAACTCCATAGAGTGTGGATAGTGGGTCTTCAGCATTAGCTTTAGAGCTTCCATGTCAGAAGACGTGAAGTCTTCAAAGGGAAGCAGCAGAGACCCCACCCCCACTTCCGAGTCTTTTGATAGGATCTTATGGAGTCTCGCCATTTGTGGAATAACTATATGCTCGCATAGAAGCCCCTCCATGAATCCCTCTTAGAATGCTTAATTGCACCTTCGTACCTCTGTTGTGTTTCTCAAATTTAGCTCAAATTTAATTCAAAGACGGCAATAGGTTAAATGTACATTGTTGTGATTTAATTTTAAATCCATTCAAAATGGCAAGTGTGAGTCAGTTGGGTGATCAGGGCATCATCCTTTGCCAATGTTTTGGAATTGCCAAATTTACTACCACATATCTTAATATGTAATAGTAATGATGAAGTACCCTTATATAAAAATTCTAAGCCCTGATGATGAAATTCATTAAATTCCACAACTTTCGCAAGGGATTATGTTTTGGTTGCCTAGCTGACCTATGCTTACTGTTTTTAATGGATTTATAAGCAAGTGGTCGATAATAAGAATACTGTGATTTAATTTTAGTCATGTATCTTTGATCTATTCTTCAGTTGCACGACTTCGTTCTCCTCGCATTGAGATTTATTATCATTATACACGTATTTTTGCCTACGGAATTCATCTATCCAGAAGGTGCATTTCCATTCCTTTAAAATCTTGTTATTAGGAAATTATTTGCACCATAAGTTTGCAGATAAGTTGGTACTTACGCAAAGGCAATAATTTTTAGAAAGTGGAGGAAAGGCGGAGAGAAACCCAGTGTGGTCATTAGCCAACTCTTGTGGAAGGGAGCTGAAAAGTGCACAGTTTGTCATCTCATCTAACAGACGAAGTACTGCACTTTAAGCACTCTCGACTCAGCTCTCAAGGATGGATTACGCTGATAAATTTGCCACTGCCGGGATTCAAACCTAAAGTCCATGTGATCAAAAGTCTATTATTTAGCCTCCGCCAACCCAATCCCATACTGGAAAAAGTAACCTTTTGTAATTTCTTACAGAAAAAAAATTAAAACAAAAGTAAAGAGTAATATACTTTTTATGACACCTAAAGTTCATGTCAAGGGGGAGAAGTAGCCTAGGGGTAGCGAGTCTGATTGGTAAGCTGAGGTTCACTGGTTCGATTGCCGGTGACGCCAAGTACATTTTTCAGCTTTTGGAAAAATTATATTTTCTGATTTTTCCAGAACGAGACATCGGCTCCTACCCTAAAACACCTCAATAACCCAATGGTGAAAGGCAGCAGTTTCACGATGAGGCCCTGATGGCACAGATCAAGTGGATCAGTCCGGCATCAGACGCCATAGCTGCAGGCGAGAGTGTAGTTCACGGAATCAGCTGCAGTATTGCGATGTGGAAGGCAACGGGAAACCACCACATTATTCTCCCTAGAAGAAGCAGCCTTGCATTCAACATAACGTGATGGCATTCCTCCCGGTAAAATATTTTGGAGGTAAAATAGTCCCCCCAATCGGATCTCCGGATGGGGACTACTGGGAGGGGAACATCAGTCAAGAGAGACAAATGCAGAATTAGGACGTGGAACGTAAGATCACTAGGAGTGTGTAGGAAGTTGGAGAACGTTAAGATGGAGATGGACAGATTGGGGATAGACATCATGGGAATGAGCGAAATAAAGTGGGCTGGGGCCAACAACTTCTGGAGCAACAATTACCAGGTGATTTACTCAGGAGATGACCAGAAGATAGTGGGAGTGGGATTCATACTGAAGAAAGACTGGTCAAGAAGACTGAAGTCCTACTGGCAATATAATGAAAGGATTCTGATGATCGAGTAAGAAGGGGAACATACGGACACAGTGATAGTGCAGGTATACATGCCGACGTCAAGCCACTCTAAAGAAGAAATGTATGAGCAACTGAAAGAGGTCCTAGACACAGTAAAAGGAAAGGAGAACCTAATAGTTATGGGAGATTGGAATGCAGTGGTCAGAGAGGGCCAAGAAAGAAGTAGCATGGGTGAGTTCAGTTTGGGATGAAATGCCATGCCATGGGAGAAAGGCTGGTAGAGTTCTGTAAAGAAAAGAACATGGGAATGGATTGCGATACAGGAAGATGAAGAGAATTACGAAGGAATCAAGATTGAACACAAAGACACTGGAGGAAAAAGAAGCAAGAGAAAGGTTTACCTCAGCCATCAATTCAAAACTAGAAGTGAAGGAGACAACCGTTACGGGAAGATGGAATGAAATAAAGAAGATCATTACAGAGGTAGCAGATGAGCAACTTTTGAGTAAAGACATAGAAACAAAACGTCCATGGATAATGACCCAAATAAGAGACCTCATAGTGGAAAGAAGAAAATACAAGAATCCAAGAAATGAAATTGAGGAGGCCCAATATAAGAAGTTGAGAAACCAAGTAAATAGAGAGTGCAAGAAAGCCAAGGAAGAATGGATAGAAAATTGCGGTGAAGAAATAAATAACAACATAATGAAAGGAAATGCAGAAAAGGTTTATAAACTGGTAAAGAGACAATGGGGACATTTACTTGGAACCAAAATCGCAATTTTGTACACGAAATCGTTAGATGGAAACGAAAAAAGAATTTTAGTGAAAAAATTAATCTTCTAAGCACAACCATTCACTCGTAAACCAAAAATTAAAATAAGCAAAACGTGACGTCCATCAAAAATGCTGCTGTGATAACATTGACATTATTTTCCTCCCATCCTTGACTGCTTTTAGGGGAGGGGAAGGGAGTGGAGGGGGATTCTCGGAAGGTCTGCTCGCACAGATGCTGTCGCAATCGCTCCCATTGGCCGAGTCAGCTGTGCCCCCTGCCCCCATTGCGATAAGGCGAAGTAGCTTCGTGGGCTCAGTTGTGATTGGACGAAGTCAATATACGTCAGAGGTTGCACCACGCCCACTTTTCCGAAAGGGTTAAAAACATCAGTTTTTCGCCACTTATAACTGGGGAAATAATTGACGGATCAAAAAAGGGAAAAATACAGGTCTTTTTATTTTACAAACTCTATCAGATTCGGCAATAAAAAAATATGGTAAACGACCCCATTCGAAGAAAGGAAAACAAGATCCCATAACATAAGAGACTCGAATGGAAATATGAGTAATTCTAAATATAAATATATAATGTTATAATGGTAAAAATAAATAAAACTGGAAGTCGCCATATCCGAAGTCTCTCTGGTAGCAACTCCTTACCCTCGGCCCTACAGATGCAGTTATCCTTAGCACAGAGATTCACCATAGTGATTGGAGCTTTCTATTGACTGGTCACGGTGACTTTCGAAGATGGATGAAAATTTCAGTGTAAATATTTTATTCCCTTAATCCATTTCCTCTAAACCAAGATTTGTCATGTTCTGCAGAAACCAGGGGCACCTTGTGGAGGATGTGGCTCTTCATCACACATGATGGTCTTGATGGTTCATTGCCATGTTCTGCCCTCTGTCTAATCCTGGATGGATATTGCTATATTCGTGATGGATTCAAATATCCAGAGAAGGATGGATTATTTCACAAATAGTTAAGTGGAAGGTTCAATTCTTTTCCCAAGAAACTTGATATAAGTTGTGTTTGAGGTATAAAGTGATCAAATGAAATCCATGTAAAAGCTGGTGTACCCTTAACTAACTATGATAACAAATTTCCAAATTATACACCAATGATAAATTAATTGGAATAATGGAAAACTATTTCATAAGCATAGCCTTTGCAAACAACCTGACATAGGGATCCAGAAAAAAAAACACTTAAAGAAGCGAGCTCTACCTACCTGGACCTGAAAGGGCACATGATTTTAAATGTGCCCAGAAGTACTGAAGTGAACCTTACAGAACTGCTTTAAGGTCTACATCCACCACCAAGATAATCTGTTTTCATGGACACGGTGACTTTCGAAGATGGATGAAAATTTCAGTGTAAATATTTTATTCCCTTAATCCATTTCCTCTAAACCAAGAAATATTCCTTTCATAACAACCGTCAACATCTTATCACGTAAAAATCAGTTACACCTGAAACTGTGCTGTTTAACCACTTATTACCTTCAGGCATAAAAATTTTGATATCGTTTTCATCTACTGTTTCCTCATCCACCCATTTCTCCACACCCATTAGTCAATATTTCAACTTCTCAAAAGATTCCATCTATGATCAACCTCCTTCCTAAAACACTAAGCTTCAGATATTTACAGCACTGGACACATTTCCATATTAACTTTTTCGATCAGAGTTCCTCTCATCAATATTCTCTTCCCCGACAATAATGTTTTTCTTCTGTTTTCATTGTAAGAAAATAAAATTTAGTTTTCTTTCCTAGCATGATGTGCACCTAAGATTCCAAATAACCCCTAAAATCTACTTACATCATTTGAATTCTTTCGTTTGAGTCATCCTTTACCGACAGTATTTTTTCTAGTAGTGCAAACAGGATAAGGTATTGGTGCCCAATTCCCAAAAGTACTTTCTATAAAAACGTATACGTAATGATATGCTGTATTCCTGTCCGAAACCCAAATTTATCATCACAAGGGTGGGAAATTCCTTGTATTCACTCACCTCCAGTCAGTCATTCTCGGGTCCATCTTAGATGCGAGAAAAATCAAGTGTTTCTCAGTGCTCTTCGCATGATGGCATTCTTTGTCGAGATGGGATTTGCGGTACCTACTCATTAATTGTGGGAGTTTCATCCACCAACCTTATTGGCAGAAAATCTGGAATCTGAAACCAACACGAGTATTACTTGTTTAGGATTTCACATATTGGTTCTAAACATACTTGACGCTAAGTGTGTAGCATATACCTATGTGGTAGAAACGTTGTTACGTATAAAATGCCATAATTACTTACCCTTTCCTAAATTCATACACCATTATTAACTATGAAAATATACACATCATCCCTATAAACAACTTCACTATTACATTTTCCTCTCGAAGTAAACCTCGACCGACATCACTATATCGAAAAGAATAAACCGCCATTCACTTTGAAGGACTCCTGCGAATATTTCAGTTTCTCGTCACCAGATGGCTGTTTTATCCCGCTAATTTTGAAATCCCCTGACCACGATTAACCTAGACTTTTCTTCTCGAAATGTCCACTGCCAACACATTTACTTTACACATAGGCGCCTCACTCAATAAATACGCATAAAGTGAATGATTTTAAACGTCAAAAATGTTTGCGGCATTCTACATTTCAGGGTAGGTTTTCATAGACTTCAATAAAATACAAAATAACTTGAGAGGGGTGAGCAGAGGTCTTCTGGAGCCCAGTGGCACTTAAGACTATTTTGAACCCATACTCCCATCCCACATTTTACCTGCCCGCCACTTTCAGATAGGCGACAAAAGCACCGCGGTAGGGATATGGTTGAGGGTCACCCATCCATCTTCCATCCGGGCCTGACGTTGCTTAGCGTCAGTGGTCTGACAGGAACCAGAACAACAAGTCAGGCAACAATAGGATCGTCTACCATTTTTTTACTGCCTAATCTGATAGAGTTTATAAAATAAAAAGATGCGTTTTTTTCCGAATTATGATCCGTCAATTACTTCTAGAGTTATAAGCGGCGAAAACTGATGTTTTTAACCCTTTCGGAAAAGTTGGTGTGGTGCATCCTCTACGTATATCGACTTCGTCTAATCACAACTGAGCCCGCGAAGCTACTTCGCCCTATCGCAAAGGGGGGGGGGGGGGGGACACAGCTGGCTCTCCCAATCGGAGCGATTGCGACAGGATCTGTGCGAGTAGACCTTCCGACATCCTCCACTCCCTCCTTTTTCCCTAAAAGAAGCCACAAAGGTGGATGGCACAATAAGTCTCAAAGCAGCTTGTTCGGTGGGCGTCAACTTTTGCTTATTTTAATTTTTGATGTACGAGTGAATGGCTCTGGTTTGAAGATTAATTTTTCACTAAAATTCATTTTTCGTTTCCATCTAACGATTTCGTGCAGAAAATTGCTATTTCGATTCCGAGTAAACGCCCCTCCTCCCTCATTACTCCTCACACATCTATGATAATTCGCGCAAGATATAATTCAGGCGATTTTCATTTTTCTGTTTCAAAATTGTATTTAATGCGGAAAATCACTCAATAGGCTGACCATGAGTGATCAGATGACTTAAGGCAACTTCCAAGAGACATCTGACTTGACTTAGTGATCACTAATTAGCAGACACTATAATAATAATTTTCTGTTGGAAAAATACATTTGAATGGAGTCGTCAAAGTACACTACACAGAAAAAGGTAAAAGAAACAAATAGGTACTTACTGTTTCCTAAGCATATATATTTGGGAGTTACTTCCATAACTTTTACACCACTACTTCACAGATAGTCCTTAATATGGTTTCCATCTAAAAACCTTAACATGATTTTTCATTGTGATATAAGGTGTAGTTACTGCTGTTGTTACAGTTGAACCCTTTTACTGCTAGCCTCTTTAAGGTAGACTGTGCGAAAGCCACCAATCCCATTTCCATGAATGTCATAATATTATGAATTTTACGCATATTTGAAGCACTTAATTTTAATACATAAATTATATAAGAAACCGTTTCCCAGATAACTTGGTGGAATTTTTCCACAATGGAGAAGAGAATAACTACTAATGCAATTCCACAAACTTTTTCAACACGACCATGCCCTTACGAAAAAGTAGTACTGGAAGTACTGGAAAAAAATAGTATTGGGAAGTACTCGTGTACTATTTTCACGGAGGTGAGTACTATAGTATTGGAAGTATTGAAGAAAACTAGTACTCGTGTACTAGAGGTAGTACACAGAACTAGTACTCATGGAAGTATTGGGAAGTAGTACTCGTGTACTAGAGGTAGTACACGTAACTAGTACTCGTGGAAGTATTGGGAAGTAGTACTAGTGTACTGGAGGTAGTACACAGAACTAGTACTTGTGGAAGTATTGGGAAGCGGAACTCGTGTACTAGAGGTAGTACAGATAACTAGTACTCGTGTAATAGAGGTGGTGCACAAAACTAGTACATACATACCCCTATTGGAACTTACTCATAAGTCTCATAAGATATTTTCTCATAAGAAATTGGCAATGAGATCTTATGAGAAATTTTCTCATAAGATTTTGGGCGGGGAACCGTTCCAGGGGGAAACACCCTGGAACCATTCCAGGGGGATCGGTTCCCTGCAGTTCTCTTAAGAGAAATACAAAAAATTAATTGTAATTACAAAAAACCCTATAAGCTGCTCCTGGAGATACGTCCTGGAACACCCACCTACTCCTACTCCAAAAAAACTGAGGAACTAGAGAAAGCTGAAATAACACATAACACAACCTCGGATTGGATATAGCATATCACACTTAATTTGATTCGGCATAATTTGGCACACGCCCACTATACACATAACTCGACCGAACTAAACCGTGGACGTCTAGCGTTTCTTGATGTCACATAACAAATGCACAATTTTAGTAACCCTTATGAGAGTTAGAATTGTAAACAAAAAGGACAGTTTATAAATCTATAATATATTTATTGACACTACTTCCAGTTTCAATAATTGTATTCACTTGCCTTTGTAACACATAAGATTCCAAATCTGAGGCATAATCTCAAAAATAACCAATGTGACAACAACAATACTAAATAAACCACATGGCACGAGAATGAAAAGCTGTGATCGAGCTTGCTTAATGCATACGATTTTATTTTAACGGTTGATCAAAGTGTTCAACAACTAGAAGTCTTGCTTTTTAAATAACGCTCCTCTAAAAAGTGAAACTATATTTTTCCAACGGGCAGTTCGTTTAAATATCATCGAAAGTCGTCACTGCACTGTCACAACACAAAAAATATTCACGTTCATCATGTAGCTGAATGATGATCTGAATTCTCATTGGATCATTCCGAATGTTTCAATTTGTTTATGGCTTTAATGTGCCTGAAAAATGATAAATAAAATTTAAGTATCATCGAAAGTCGTCACTGCACTGTCACAACACAAAAAATATTCACGTTCATCATGTAGCTAAATGATGATCTGAATTCTCATTGGATCATTCCGAATGTTTCAATTTGTTTATGGCTTTATGTGCCTGAAAAATGATAAATAATATTTAAGTATCATCGAAAGTCGTCACTGCACTGTCACAACACACAAAAAATATTCACGTTCATCATGTAGCTAAATGATGATCTGAATTCTCATTGGATCATTCCGAATGTTTCCATTTGTTTATGACTTTATGTGCCTGAAAAATGATAAATACAGTCAATTCCGGTGTCATCAATTCAAAAAGCCTGCATGGAAAGCAGGTGAAAACAATTATAAATTCGTTCAACACAATCGCTTGTCATAACGATCATTTACTCACCGTAATGTCATTGTCCATTAGAATTTAAAAGTAAGCTTCCATGATCACTAATTACAAGAAAACGTAATTACTTCAGGAGATAATTCTTTATCACGTTTCTCGCTATGATGACAGCCATGTTGAATTTCGAAGTGGTCTTGCAATTAATCGATAGTAGTCTGTTCGATATTGGTCGATACAACCAACCGGATACAACTTTCCACAAACCGCGAACTATAAAAATGTGAATATTCACGTTAAAATTACTCGTGGGCACGAAAGTTGTTATTTATGGTTTATAATACTGTTCTTTTTAAGAAAGAAGTTTTCTATAATTTATTTGAACTGAACGGAATTACCGTTCTGACACCTTTGGTCTTTTAGAAATGGGTATGAGTGTAGATTGGAGGCTTTAAAGATGTATAGGAGGCTGGAAAAAGTGAGCTCAAGAATAATTTGATACTATCTTTCTTTAACCTGAGCTGGATGTGACAAAATTACACTGTCTTCCCCCAGCTAAGCTGGGATGGAAGACAAATGAGAATGCTGTAAATGGTTGGGGAAGAGAGGAATCTGTTGGGGGTGATTCAAAGAGGATAGAAAAAGTGGATGGAAGAGATGGGTAGTGGGAAGTTAAAAAATGTTATTGAAGGAAGAATCGTGTCTGGCTTCTGGATGGCAGGAAGATTATGAGCCAAATAAATGTATTTAAGGAAGCGAGTACAAGTAAAACATCAAAAATGTACCTGAAAGGTGGATAACCATTACGTAAATTGATAGTATTGGTTCATCCTAATGTGAAATAAAAATGATTAGCATTGTGATTTGGAAACCAATACTAGACATATTAGGTTCAATGCTCAATATATCATGGTATCAAAGAGTAGTACCTACACACCTATTATTGTGATTACTTCTTCTTCCAATACTTACCGACAATGAAGTATTGGTGCCAAACAGACTAGTACACAATGCTAGTATTGTGAATATTTCTCCATCCAGTACTTGCCTACATTGAAGTACTGGAGTCACAGACTAGTACACGATGCTAGTATTGTGAATACTTCTCCATCCAGTACTTGCCGACATTGAAGTACTGGTGCCACGGACTAGTACATGATGCTAGTATTGTGTATACTTCTCCATCCAGTACTTGCCGACATTGAAGTACTGGTGCCACGGACTAGTACATGATGCTAGTATTGTGAATACTTCCCTGCTGAGTACTACATTCAGTGATCCCAATACTAAGTATTGAATTTTGAGTACTGGGGGGCAGAATCTGAATACTATAGTACTGAGATTCATGTACTTAGTATTCGGGTCTGTGTACTTAGTATTGGGCTCTGTGTACTACTTTTTTGTAAGGGTGGCTTCGCTGTGGCACAGCATCTCCAGGTGGGCATACAAATCACCAATGCAGTATTTTGTATGCCCACCTGAAGATTCTGCACCGCAGCGAAACCATGGTCATGTCGAAATAAAAGTTTTGTGGAATTGCATTGTTAGTTTTCCTATTCTCCATTATAAATTATGTATTTTTCTCAATGTTGATGATATACTTCAATTTTTATTATGTTGAAAAAATCATTCTTGCTGTCTGATTTGAGGAAAATATAATATTACAAACATGCAACATAGGTGGGCCGATATATCGGCCCTTGGCAGTTTTCACACAACCATAGAGGACCAATATATCAGCCCACTGGCAGTAAAAGGGTTAAAAGCAGTTTTCTTCCCTCAAAATCAGGGGCGTCAGAAGTATTTTCGCTAAGGGGGACAACCTTGAAAAGAGCCTGGCTCCTAATAAAAGGGCCCAGCTCCTAAGAAAAGGGCCCGGCACCTAAAAAAAGGGAAGCAATTTTTTTGTGGACAGGAGGGAGGAGAGATTAGAATTTCATTAAAAGAGCACATGTAAGAATATGCATCAGACAAGAAAAACCAAGCTGGAAACAAGTGAATTTTAATTTTTATTAATGAAGACTACTTATTTCTCAAGGGCCCAGGGCAAATTCTGGGGGGGGGGGAGCTTCCGGCTCCTCCTGACCCCCCCACTTCCGATGCTCAAAATACAACACAAATGTTCTTAAAAGATAAATTCTTAGTTGTTTCATAGGCATATGTTGTATCAAATGCACACATGACTAACATTGAACATTTTTACAAGCTAATGCCAAAACTTCATGTTCACTGAAGCAAATGTAACCCATAGAAAATTATGGTATACTAATTAACCCTTTGCGGTCCAATTTTTTTTGTGGAATTCTAAGGTTAGCCGAAAGAAATACTATTTGCAAAATAGGTGAAAAGGTTTCATAAGGTACTAGAAGCTCACAAAAAAGACATAAGATGGCAGCACCTTACATAAAATGCACATAATTGCAGCGCCATCTGATGTCGAGCTCAACTCGACGTTGGACCTGCTGCTAGAGCTAGGCCTGTCGAGCCAGCCTCGACGTTAGACCGCAAAGGGATAAGGGCTATTTAAATTAATAAAAGTAGTTAATGTCATTTATTTTGCCTCAAATGATCTCCATTAAGGCAAAATTATGATCCATAATATTGTCGGTACCTTAAAGATTTCAGTCAGCTCAGTATGCCTTCTTCTTAGGCTCAATGGAAATGTTTTAAAGATTTTATAATTTGGGCTCTTAGTGCACTCTGTTGTTTTAATTTCAGCCAAAACACACAGGTAGCTTATTTTTGTGCTGCAAATGTTTTTTTTGGGTAAAACAGATTACACAATATTACTGGCAAATACCAGAAGGGGTTAAAACCATTGGGTACTCATATAATTTACCAAATTGTATGCAACACCTCTTGGATAGTGCAAACCATTGAAGGATATCCATAGGATGGATACCTTCTGCTACTTAGATCCTGGCTGACATACTCCATAGCTAGAATATTACAGTGGATGGCCTTTCACATCTTTCTCCAAGGCACTCAAGCTTGTTTATCAGCATTAATATCAACATCAGTGAAACATTGTATAGGAAATTGTAGCCTGAAATTCCAGCATCGTCATTCTTAAATATTTATCAAGAAACACTTCTCATATTTCTCTTCACTTCTCAAAACAAATACTACACACAAGTATTGCTATTAGCATTTGCAGTCTGAAATACAAAAACTTGGAGAGTATAAATCATGATAATAAGAAAATATACCTTTGGAATCACTTCATTTTCCAAAAAAAATCATAAGTCCACCAGTTAAAATATGTTTAGTCCAGCAAAAAACATCCACATCTGAATAAGCTGTTCCTCGTCTGCATTTTTGCAGTTAGGAAGAGTTGGACATCGCATTACTGATGCCTTTTAAACAATCTGAGGCATAAAAATCTCTCCTTCCGTGGTATCAGGGAACAAACAACCACTGAGGATGGATAAGCAGAATTTAGTTTGCCTCAACTGCAAATCAGCCAGGTAGTGACTGCCATTACCCAAGTTACTTTTGTCAGACACTTTCTGAGATGAAGACAACAAAACTTAGAAAAATGAGGGAAGGAAACATTAAAAATGATTTAATATGTGGAATCTGAAAATTAATTAAGACTGGCAGAAATAATTTGGGGCAGGTAGTTCGTAAAGTGATATTAGATTTCTCAGGTATGTCCAATTAACTTTTGCATACACTTTGTCACACACTGTTTCTCCTAGAACAATAGCCTGAGGAGATGAAATCTGAGATACACATCCTAATATTGTTCCATTTACAGGGAAGGACAATCTCATCTATATGTTCATAATGTCAGTCATGAGATATGTCTTAGTGAGCTGAAAATAATGAGGCAGTGGGTACAACAGTTTATTTTTTAATTACCAATAACCTTTAACAGATACTAAAGATTGGGTTTGGATTGGGAGGATAGTGATGAAAGAAAAGAGGTTGACAGCATTGTTAAGATTAGCATATGACCAAGTGTCATTCGTTAAGTTATAGAGACTGGAGACACCACTCAAAGCATTACATTTAATAAAATAAAAGGCCTGGGAAATTGACAGATAAGGGCTTCCAAATTAAGACAGGTGACCGGAGCCCCCTCTGGCAGGTAAACATCACACAGAGTTACTGCCTCCGGGGCATAAAGAGTGATCACCACTGCTTGAAGAGGCGTGTTCAGTTGTATTACCAAGGCCAAGGATAGAATGGCCATCTACATTACTAGTCAAAATATGTGAATGTGGCCTGATGACAGTAAATTCATCTACACCTATCATGCGAGCCACCACAAAGGCATGTAGCAGGGGTTAGTAAGTCACCAGCAATGAAGTTGATGTAGTTGGCAGACCGGCCTGTATATAGTGGCCAAAAAACAAAGTCACATCCCTTTGACCTGAGGACTAGGTTAAAATACCAACTAAAGTTTTGTTGCCCAAAGTAATGCACATGGTTAAAAATCCAGAGCCATGCAGAAATATTTTATTAACGTTCAAATAAGGACTCTTATCGGGATGAAACATATTGATAATATCTTCACTCATTCAGGGTGGTGGTAACGACATGTTTCTATTAAGTAAATACCATGTTCCTTCCATTTTTGGGTCTTCATCTGAGCATGTCGGCTTCCCATGAAATTTTTTCCAACCAATCTTTCGTTTGAATATGCTGTCAGGGCAGTGAGCTAAACCTTTATCATTGCATGCTAATATACACGACTGGTAATGGAGAGTATATCATCATGGGTAAGGGTGAGTTGTAGGAGTGTGCCCAGAAGCATCCTTTGATAACACATTACAGGTTAAAATTGATTGAAAACACACTTTGGTTATAATTTAGTTTAATATTTCAATACAGCTCAATAGGTATTGGGGATTGCATCTATTAACTGCTGAAAATAGTCCAATGAAGACATTAATCACTATGGTGATCAATTTAAAAAAAACTAAGAATCTCATCTAATACAGCATTTTCAATTTGATGATAAGTCATCACAAGAGTATTGTCCCATTTCATACTATAAAAAACCACAGCAAAAAATATTATTCACCAAGATAAAAAATAATTTCACAATTATTTTTGACCAAAATTGATTTATACAGAGGTAATTAAAATATCCCTGGAATAGTCAGCCACTTATGCCAATGTTTCTCCATGAATCATCACGGACTGTCTGCTGATGAAAAATGGATATTTTGTATTGTATCATAATACAACCATATAAATATAATTTATTAGGGGGCAGGAATAAAAACTACTACCTCAAATACTTAAACCAACCCAGCACAATTTAAATCAGCTTATTTCCACTCTTCAAATGCACAATATTCAAATGGAAGAGTTGACTCAACCAGATACTGCAGACAAGAAAATCCGAGAAACAATGGCCTAGGCTTCTTCCAAATATATAATTTAAATGATTTAGTCAAAATAAATTAATATGCAACAAATAGAAACATCACATAAAAATAAATATCACCTATTCAAGGATGCATCAACATTTAAAAAATATTAAATATGAACATAAAATATTTATCAAAAAATTTCATTACTCACGATTGCTTGTGACTAGAAATGACTAGATGACACCACAAAATATTAGATAAATACTAGCAAAGGGTATAATAAATATGTGTATATATAAATAAAAATTAAATAATATAATCACAGAGATCAATTTAAATATTTTAGAGTGCTTCTCCTTCATCACAATCATACACTAACACATGTAGCTGCTGTGAAGCATATAGCTTTGAATAGCTTACTAATGCTATAGTTTAATTTTTGAGCACTGTCAGGTGCAATGTAACTATTTACAGACCAATTTTCAACAAAAAGCTAACTTGGGCACAAAAAACACCAAATATAGAGTGACATATTAGCTATCAGCTATTAAACACGTTATCACACACAAAGTCTACAACACTGAGTGCCACATGTCTGAATTGAGTTGATATGGTTTCATTAATTCAAAAACTTTAACAAGGGGTAGATTGGAATACTTTCCAATAGCTATAAAAACAGTCATCAACAAGTTGCAACAAAGTTATCTGCTGAATAAGGAAACCATCTTCTCAGTTCTCAGGCTTTTGACACACACTTGATCCATTACTGAGATCAGTACTACAAATGGGGCATTTTTGACTGTTGGCAGCCTGCAATTGGATTCTAATTCTGGACATTGGATACTAATAAATCACTAACCTATTTACAATAAGCATGATTTTTAGATTTGAACTTTTTAAAAGATAACAGAATTATGACGCCCTTGGATTTGTATCATCTTAACATGAATTAATTCATTAGATTGCTTTATTTACAGCACACACACCTGTTCCTTAAGCTCAGTTATGATGGTCGGAAATGATTAAATACTAAATTACTAGCAGCTATGAAGTTATTTTGCTCAAACAGGATGTGAAATATAGAGCAAATGATCAAATTTCTTGGCAAGATAGAAGCACATTTATGTTTCAGCACCAGTTGTCTAAAGCTTTGGATGGATTTCCAACTTGCCAGTTTCAATAACCTTATTACAATCAGTTTTAATTTCGTACAACCCATATAGAGCCTTCAAGCCAATGAAGTGAAGGCACAACTTGCAGCAAGAACTGAAAAGAGCTTAAACTAATTCATTAAGCTTTTTCGCCTCAGCTGAGGAACTGATATCATTACTGAATTAAGAGATGTGTCAAACAGCCTTCGGGCTTGAACAACTATTAACACTTTACTTATCACTATAGTTTATGTCGAGACTAGTATTCAGTTCAAAAGAACTAAATGAGCATCTGCAGCAAATGACTACTCATAAATGGCCAGAATAATCATAAGTTTCTCTATGCTGAACTTAGAAGACTTGAGATAAATAAGGGCCAAAAGACCTACATTAAACAAATATAAAAGGAGCAGCAACAGTTGTGTATCACTGCATAAACTCCCTTTTTAACAGATGATTTATCAGTAAATGGTGCCTTGAAACAAGAATCAATAATATGAAATGAAATGACAAGAGTACTTTCTCTAATACTTAAAACCGTATTGAGCACTGGGAGGTTGGGAAAACATTCACAAATTACCAGTCATGAAAGCACTAAGTTCAAAATTAATCAATTAAAACTTTCAAACATGAGATTATTCAACAGCTTAATATCATTACAATACTTGAGCAAGTTATTTCGAATAAATACTCCTGAGTGACTACCACAGAAAAACAAGACTTCAATTTCAAATAATTCACGTACCAATTCTTCCAAAAAATCAGCAGCTTACAAACACTATGAGTATTCACTTTAGCATTCACAGCAATGTTTGCATTACCTTTTAACAACATACACACTACCATATGCAGGTAGTTTTACTGTGTAATCATAAGAACGCAGAACTGACAGTTGAACTGAAAGGTTATGAGAAATAATGGAAGGCTCCAGGAGCCTAAGCACTACTTCATCAGCTAACTTCAAATGCATTTACCTTGGAATGAACAAAGAGATACTTGAACTCAGGAATGTGTTGTTTAAAGATACATCAGTATAACCATTTGGAATGTTACATAATATTCACAGCAGTCAATAACAGTGAGGTAAAATAAAACCGCATTAGATGCCAAACACTATCAAAGGCATTACAATGAACAGTAGCCAAATACTTCCATTACTGACCTAACCTTTCCATTCACTCCAGACATAATGCATCATTTGCCAGCTTAACAAGAAATAATCATTGATTCTTTTTATAGGTTTCCTCATATTCTCTTCATCAGGAGGTTGCAAAAAGGAATAGTCTCATGAGGTAGAGGAAGTGCAGATGTTAAGAACTTATAGATCATTTCACTAGAAAACACAAAAACAAGCTGAAAGAAGCCTCCCAAAATAATCTCATAATTACATGGAAAGCAACGACTTCTTCAGATTCCTTGAAAAAAGCATTAAAACAATAGTGAAAATGATTACCTAACAAAAAATTCATCCCAGGAATGGCACAGCTAAAGTTAATATGATGTATAGGACACCATTCCACCCACCCCAGTTAAATATGCTATATAAATCAAAGGCAACATCTGACAGAAGGCAATAGCATTAAAGTAACTTTTCTCTACCTAGGGAAACATGCTGCAGCATCCACACCTTGCTAATGTTGAGATTACAATAATTGCTTTATATGTCAATCAGAACCCTTTCCAAGTTATTCACTTCCCATTGGCAATTCAGAGATTAGGCATCCCTAAGTGCACAGCCCCAAAACTTCTTAGCAAATCCCTTTCCACAGTATCCGTACACAAAATATTCCAAACTCTTTGTGAAGCGCATGTTATATTATTGTAATCATGGATGTTAAAGTATCCACCAGATTCTGTCATTGATGATGCACGAAGTTTTATGAATCTTTACTGTTGCAGCAACTTTACAAACAGCCTTAAGATCATATAAATGTAATATGAAATTCAAGTAAAATGAATAATTTGAAAAAATAAAATTCCTTAAAAAGTGAATGATTGTAAAAATATTTATAAGGAAGGAGAAGAGAGACAACCTAAGGGTGGTGGGCTCAAACAGTATAGCCAATGGAAAGAGAATCAGGTTGGCAGAACACATGGGAGCCTTTTACCAGAGTCATTAGGGAAGGCTTTTCATAGCATTATTAGATCAAGAGTTCAATCACTAAGCTCTCATTATGGGGAGTACGAAACGCTCCTGCTGTGGCTTCTTGAGTGCCTCGAGAGAGGAGAGGGGACAGGTGACCAGCTGCTGCTGCATCTCGAGTAACTGCGACTCCGGCTGCGACTACTACTGCTGCTGTGGCTGCTACTGCGGCTACTTGCCCCACTCGTGCCCCCACAGCACCCTCCGCCAAAGCCCTCGCAGCCTCCCAAACCACCCCCACCACCACCAGCACTCCCTGACCCACCACCGCCGCATCCACCTTCACAGCTGCGGCTGCTGCTCACCGTTGAAGGTGTCGGGGGCGTGGGGCGATGGTAAGGTATGGGGCGCTTCCTCGCACTGGCACAAGGTTGAGACAGAGAGAACGAACACACACCAAAGCGACACCAGTTAGTAAAGCCGTGCAAACACCATCCATACAAGTAGCCTCATAAGTCAGCAGTGCAGCCAGGAGTTGCATCAGAGGATCCCTAACTGTTTTTTCAATCTATTTCCATTATTTCCCGCAAAATCACAGGGGGAAAATTTTTGAAGAAATTAATAATTCATTATATGCCTCCATAACAGGAAATTTTCCATAATCCAATCACCAAATCACAGCTATAGGCAAAATCTAGCCATACTGATAACAGAAAAAAAATTTAACTACACATCTGTATGTTTCACTGACACAGAATAAGGAAGAAGATAAGAGGTAGATGGGGAAGGAAATAAGACGCTCGTGATGTAAGGATAAAAGCTGAGGAATTTGTATTCAGCTGTGTCATACTCCTTATATGTTTGAAGGACCTGAATGACTGAATACATTGGGTGTGATCCTTTCACCCCAATGGGACACAAAATGGGACTAAAAAGGCTCTGGGACATTATCCTAAAGTGAGACCATGGGTCCTTCTCACAACAGAAGTTATAATATGAAGGTGACCCTCTAAATTGCATTTAGCAATAGCAGAGAGAGATTCTGAAAAAGTATGGTGTCAAGTGAATATTGAAAAATCCTAAGAACAAGTAATTCATGGGTAATATGCACAAGGAATAATATATTTAAACCTAGAAAACACCACCAACAAGTTAAATAACATTTTTATGAATGAGATTACAAAAAAAATTATTATTGCACACTTTTACAGCAATAACATTATAATCATTTCAGTTTTTGGATATGTTCAAGAATCTGAAATAAATAATATGTAGAAAACTTCAATAGTTCTCATTCCTCATTGAAAAGAAGAAACTGAATCATTAAATCCTTACTAAAGCACACTACGGTGGGATCACACTCGTCAATTAACCGGAAGGACAATGGATTGGCTATATTAGATATCATTAAAGATTCCAAATAAGAGCATCACAGCATCATGCATTACATCAACGAGACATCACTTGTTTTGATGACCTATCCAACTTGCTATTTAATTTGATTAAATTTACTTTGCTGCTCCACTACAAAACCAGGTTTTAGAGGAGTCACACTACTCTCTTTCACTTCAACACAGTTAACTGGATATGTAATGATGCCTTCTTACATTCTGGAATGAAAACATTGAAACATTTCTCGTGTTCTTATCATCCTGATAACAGGAAAGGCCAAAACTCATCATGGATCATTATGGATTAAATCATTATGGCTTTGTTTCATATAGTGGGGACAGTAGTACAGACTTTGACTGATACTACTAATCTATCCCTCCCCCAATACATGCCTATTTAAAGTCACTCTCACTTTCTCAGTGATCAACATAAACATTTGTTTGGCTGGTTTCCAAGGGTCAATGAATTCATCAACATGATTAAAGAAGATGATGTCAGATATTTTTTCTTGTTATTTCCTTACCAAATAACTCAAGAAAAGGGTGGTTTGAGAGTATAATTGCATTACACAGCAGTGTTAGAAGTGAAAAATTTGGTTGTGCTAAGAGAAAGAAGTTTTTGAGGACAAATCATGAATATCATGTTGAGCAATGGATACTTGTGTTCAACCTACATGGATCTTGGGCTACAACATGATCCTGTCCTAAACTGGTGTATTTATCAAAGAGCTCTCAAGTGCATTAGAAATGGGAAAGGTTTGTGGAGAGTGAATGTCACAAGCCAAAATTATTTCAACTTGAAGGATTTTAGAATGCGACTTAAATTGGAAATGAAATGGATTGGAGAATAACATAAACATAGCATGATTACAGCACGTAAAGAGTGTTTTAAAGACAAGTCCTGGCCACAATTGCACATGAGAGAAAATCAGATAAAATGTTAGAAAAAATTCACATGCAATAAAGACACTAATTAAAAGGTTATTATTTTTCCAATCACATACAATAAACATATAGAACTTCATATAATCATTAAAGGCCATTCATCTAATTTTTCATGACTATTTCTCTTAAAGGAATGTCAAAGACTATTGAGAAAATGAGAAGCCCAAGAGAAATGAATCAGATCTATCAATATCAGTTCATCACCTAGCAAAAATTTATGTCTAAGATTAAAGTATCCTCTAAGAGGCCCACATTAAAATGAAGCCAAAAATCAATCTGTGAGTGATTTCAATTTAAACAAATCTATGGCGAAACATTGGCTATTTGATGTTATTTCAAGCACAATTTACATATTAGAAACAGGAAAACAACACACTTATGAAATCCACACAAGAGGTGATCTCACAAAAGAATTGTACAGAGCAGCATATTTTTAATTTATAATTAGAGATTCTATGTAAGACCAAACAAACCATTCTGCCTACAGACACATCAACAACTAATTATAAGTAATAGAAAACTATAACTTAAGAACAATCACTGTCATCAATTCAAGTACTCAAAAGCTTTTATTATCAGATAAATATTCCCATAAGTATTTAGAGTGAACCAGAAGCAAGGTGTATCATTCTAACTCAGGCCAAAGGGAAGATCACACAAAGCAAAAGTTTTTCTACAACATAAAAAAACACAATTCAATAGTAGGTTTTCAATGGTAACATTTTTAACAATGCCACTAAGTATTTTTTTTACATCAAAGGTACACAATGCTTAAGGTGTGAAAGTAAATTAGCATTTTATTTCTGAGATTTACAGCTTTGGTTCACTATTAAATAGAAGCATACTCACCGATTATTAAAGCAAACAGTTATTTGAAATATTATACCAAACAAAAATTTACTTTCGAGTAAGTCAAAACATAATGAAGAGGTCAATGAGAACTTACCAATCACATGTAGCTCTTCTGTGCCTTAAGTACAGCAAAGTAGTTTAATACATCAATGTGGAAACTAATACATATTTCTTGCTTGCTTAACTAATTGTGTTGAATAAAAATGGTGCTAGAAGTAACAATACAATTTACAGCAAATAAAACCATAAAGTGCAGACATAAGATATTTATTACACTCACTTCAAGGTCTAGCTCAAAATGAAAAAAAATGGAAACCAATTAAAATGGTATGCATTGCATCAAAGTCCAAATTAAAAGAGTTCACATAAACTTCACACAAAATGACAGCAAACGCAAAACACAAAGAATTGGCGTGCAAAAGACTGTACAATGTCAAACAATATAAGAAATGGTAATGGAGTGAAAATACTTACAATGTGACTCCAAAAGTGCCACTTACTCACATGATTATATTAAGTGTGCAAAGACTTCGACATTCATTATAGGAAACATATTATTCTGCAATCTACCTTCCTATACATTGTAGAAAATAATGAAGTTCATTTTTATGTACTTCTCACTCTTAATCTTCACTATCACTCCCTTTCTGTCTTTTTTGTCCTTTCTTACAATCAGAACTTCTTTTGGAACCTGGATACTTGGACCTCTGGGAAGGGGATATTTTTCCAGTTTCCTTTAAGTCCCTGTAGCAGGAAAGGGCCCCAAATAATGAAAAACATGCAAATAACATTGATAAAAAATGAAACTCAAAAAAAATAAAGCAACAAAATCATAGGAGGCTGACCAACCATATAAACCCCAAAAAGCATAGCCATTACAATACAGAAGTACTCATCGTGATGGTTAAAGCTGGCTCCATAGCCAGCCTTCATACAAATGTTAATTAACTTCTGAATTTATGAAAATTTGTCTTGATGGATCCATCAAAAGAAATTTTAACTCTACGTTACTCCCTGCACTGCAGGCCTGCCATTAATATAGGATAATTCATATCTATGAAAATGAAAATATGTAGCATGAAAGCTGACAAAAACATTTAAATAAAAATGGTGAACAGTTAAGGGCAGACATTCCACGTGAATCTTGAATGGCATTAAAAAAAAAGAATCACTGAGCTTTCAAAACCTAATAATTCATTTTCCAAAGATGATAACAAGGTTTTCGTGATCTTCAAAGTAACTCCAGCAAGGATTTCATTTACGTACATGCCCTAATTACTTAAAATGATAGATTTCAAAAGAATCACAATCGAATCAAAGGTTATGCTAGAAGTCCAGGAAATTCAACTTCAAAGTAATTTCCACAATACTAAATTTAAGAAATTCTAAGTTAAGAGAAATATTTTATTTGCATGATAACGTTTAAGAAACAGTGAAGTGTGAGGCAATTTATCCCTTGAACAATATCTATACTTAATGAATTTAAATGCCGATGCATCTTATTATATATGAAGCCAATTGAAAATAGCTCACCATATTTTTCCAAAAAACCTAACGACAACTGAAACAGCTTCACAACTCCTTCAATAAAATAAGAGGAAAATAAAAGACTAACGAAAGTCATTTAAAATACTTGACATGCATAACAATTAATGCATTGGCAAATCATATATTTTTCAGCAGCATCATAATAATACAGGTGGGAAATAAGCAACTATTTAACACTAAGTGCACTAACATTTACAAACAACAGCTACATACTCACTACTTAACCCACCCTTTTGATGTTGGCAGTTCTTGAATTAACATATTCTTTGAGGCACATCTGTCTCACACTGTAAATGTAAAAATGTAAATTGGAGGGGTGGTCGGGGGCCTTCTGGAGCCCCCCCTGGAACTTAGACCTCTTTAGATTCATTGTGCCAACCCACATTTAATCTGCCCACCACTTGCAAACAGGGGACAAGAGCACCACGGTAGAGGTATGGAGGAGGACAACCCATCAAACCTCCTTCCGGGCTTAACTTTACGTTGCTTAACTTCGGTGATCTGAAGGGAACCGGTACATCAACGTGGCTAGGCCCTTGTCCCCTCACACTGCAAGCAATCATCCTCTTAATTTCATATATATGTTACCCAAACTTACAATTACACAATGTCAGTGTTCATTGGCTGTAGGATACAAACTTTCCAAATGCAGACAATTATACCAAAAGAGCACGAAAGAACAATTCCACCACAAACTGTTATTCTGAGTGGAAAAACAGAATATTAATTGAAATGGAAAATCACCCGATGGCAACATGTCTCTCCATTTGTGAATTGTACATGGCGGTAATACGATGCTCACCTGGTGATTCGCCGACGATCCAGGAAGCTGGGTGACCCTCGCCTCCTAGGGATTGATGGTGACCGAGATGAACGTGCTCTGGAGCGTGAAGACCCAGACCGAGATGAGGAGTGGCTTGAGGCCCTGTTGCTTCCCCCTCCACCTCCCATGGTGCCCTCACCACCCCCCACCCCTCCACCACCATCTGCCCCACCACTCCCCCCACCGCCCCCTCCACCACCACTGCCGCAGGCTGGCAGGTCATCCCGTGAACGACCTCCTCCCCCACTCCCCCTCTCGTCGTCCTCACTGCTCCTGTCACTGCTGCTGCTACTGCTACGGGAGCGCGAGTGGCTGGCCGAGCGAGAGCCGTGGTGGCTACGGGTTCGGTGCCGCCCCCTGCTCCCTCCACGCCTCCACCGCCCGTGGGGTGAAGACGAGTGCCCCGAGGAGGACGAGGACGATGATGAGGAGGAGGAATGGGACGAAGCCCTCCGTCGCCGTGACGATGACACCGAAGATGAGGAGGAGGATCGGGATGAGGAGGACGAGCGGCTGTGGCTGAACGAGGAACTGCGACCTCGACTCCTCCTGTAAACAGGGAAGTCACATAATCTAACCAGCTGCTCAATCACAAGTCTCGATAATGACTGCCCTGGCATTTTAAATTTCTAACTGCATTTAGGACAGCAAAAACTGGTGCCAATACTACCTGTGAATACCTCAAACACTAGTAAGTATTCGATATTAAGATCTCGAATAATTATGCTAATTACACTATATTTGGTGTGTTGATGAACTACACCATTTAATTCAAAACTGAACAGAAATGGTGTATAACACTTTCTTATCACTTATTAAGGGTTATAAAAGTTAATACATTCAAGTCCATAATTGGTAGAAAAATTATTTTATTATAACTTGAAATTTTAAAACCAGATTTACATTTTTTAATTTAATTAACTTGTAAGTTTTTACTTCAACAGGCAACAAATTAATTTGCAGGTTAACATTTAGCACATCAATTGCAATTCTAGTATTACAGGTATTCGAAATTCAAGTCATGATTTAATATTCGAATACGACATCCGAATTCTACATATCTGCTATTCGACTCAACTCTAGCAAACACATTTGCAATTTTTCACATTTTGGCCAGAGCTTTAAGTCACCAATCTCAATATGCATAGTAAGGCATTAGGACAGTTCATAGAAAAATTCTAGATTAACTGTTCCTGCCCTAATGTAGTTGGTTTTGTGTTATTGGTAGTAGTATATTTCTTTAAGGAAGTGAAGCATGGAAAATGACAGCAGCAGACAAGTCATGGGTATTTGAAATGTGGTGATAGAGACGAATGATGGAAGATAAATGGATTAACCGAGTGAGTAATGAGGAAGTCCTAAGAAGAGTGGGAGAAAAGAGAAGTCTTTTGAAAACTCTAAGAAGAGGACAGAACAACTTAATCGGCCATATTATGACACATGATGGCCTGATGAAGACAATCGTTGAAGGACAAGTCAACCAGAGGAATGGTGAAGGAAGGCCTCATATGAGATACACAGAAAAAGTAATTAAAGATGTGAAAGAGAAGAAATACATAAATATGAAAAAATTCAGCTGATGGAAGTATCAAATGGAGACTTGTATCAAACTAATTTAAGGAATGTCGACTGATAATGATGATTGGCATATTCAGAGGGACACCTAAAGGATGTTAATGATAACATCTGTGGAAATCCCTGATAACGAAACTCTGAATAAACATGAATTTCATTTTACAGGTGTCATGCATCAAGCCTGATACTCTTTGTGTACTAAAGAGCAAAGGGCTTAACTAAATGGAGCATGACACTCAAAGGGTTAATTCAAGCATACAAACAGACAGCATTCAATCATTACTGTGCAACCATTGACCTACCTGCCAGTTGAAGAACGAGATGAACTCCTGGTCCTGCTTTCCTTGGTCATGCTCTTCTCAGGAGAGACACTCCTTTCCCGTGAACTGCAACTTGAGTGACTTCGTGAGTGCCTGAAATGCAAATCCCGGTTACCGTAGGGCCCCTTTTCTACCAGTGCTCCAGATGTTGGCAATGGAGCAACTTCTTCCAGGACAACTTGATTAGGCTTGATATTCAAAGCTATTGAAGAAGCTTCATCAGGTACTGGGACTGACTCAACAGTGCTGTCTGCTTCTTGAATCTTTTCAATCGGTGAAGACACCTCAGATGAGCGCTGAATTGCTACGGGAGAGGTTTGGGCAGAGGGCTTTGGAGATTGTCTGGGAGAGGATGCAGTCGATTTTGAGAGCCCACCAGAGGATTCACTACCCTTTTCACTAATAACAGAAGACGTACGAGACACAGGTAAGGAGATCACATCAAAAATACTTGATGACATAATTAATGAGGAGATGGTTGGCTGAGCCTCTGTCTCTTCTGAGGGCTCACTTAATTCTTTTGCTGCTGGAGAATTCTTAGGTTGTCCCCCAGTCTCACTGCTCTGAACACTCTTCTTCTCTACATAACTGGACACAACTTGAAGGTGGCCAACTTCTTCACTGCTACCTGATTCTTGTCTTGGTGGTTTGGAGATTTGACTTTCATTAGAATCAACTTGAGGTTCCTTTTTCCCAGGCTGCTCAATCGATAATCTTCCATTGTTTTCCAAGGACTCGACAACTAGAGCAGCAGCAGCTACCGGTTTCGTAGCACTCGTTTTCACTACCACTTCTTCCTCCTCCTCTTCACTTGAAGATCGCCTCACTCGTACCTTGGGGGTGTCCCTTGATCGAGGTTCCACAGCAGAACTCTTTCTGCTGCTATCACTTTCATCCTTCCTCAACTGCCGTGATCCAGTCTTCCCATAATGGAGTGAGTCCTTCCCCCTCTTGGCATGCCTTTCCAAGTCCACGTGCTCTGAGTATCCAGAAGGTCTCTCTCGATTGCCCCTGCCACCTACATCACGACCATATCCCTCCCGCCCAAAAGATGGTGAAGAAGATCTCCCTCTTGGGCTCTGAGATCTTGAGGAGCGGCGTGATTTCCGTGAATGGGTGGGGGGCGATGTAGGATAATCCCCAGATTTATGGGAGCGTCTACTTTGAGTCCTCCTGGGTGACCTGTTTCTCCCTCCCTGTGCCTGTGACCTCTGATCACGAGGACGGCCAGGAGATCTCTGTCGCTCTGACGACCTTTCCCTCCTACGTGGGGGTGAGTGGTCTCGTCGCTTTCCTGGGGATGCATGGCGAGATGGAGATGCCCTATAGTTCCTTGATGATCTCCTGTCCACATTAGGAGAGGCATCCCTACGACTCCACCTCCTTGGTGAGGATGAGCCATTCCTCCCTCCTCTTCCAACAGGACTACTCCTGTCTCGACTTTCAGGTTTTGAGGGCACTGGGGATCTGCTGTGACCCCTGCTGCTAGACACCTTCTTCTCCTTCACTTCTCCCCTCTTGTCCTTCCTGTTTCCATTGCCCGAGGATGAAAGCTGCTTGGCAGATTCTGATGCTGAATCTACGCTGACTTTCCGATCACGGCCAGAGACATCCACTAGTGTTGAGTGAATGGAACCAGGCCTGGAGAATTTAGCAACATCATTGTGACTGTTCACCTCATCCCCTGAGGAAGAACTGGAAGATCGACTGGAGGAACTTGATGCAGAACTTTGACGAGGTCTTGCTCTGCTGCCATTCTGATCCTTTTTCTTCTTCTTCTCTTCCTTCTGCTGTCTGCTGCCTTTCCGTGGACTGCTCTCCTGGGCTGCATCCAGCTGCCTGGACTTTCTGCTCTCTGCACTCTTTGCATCTTTGCCTGCATGAACATCTGCATCACTGCCCCGACCATTCTCACTAACTCCTTTGCCATTTCTTTCCCTTTCCACGGGTGCACTGCCAACAAATGACCGAGGGCGTGGGGCCTCTGGTGGAGAAGCACGCCACCCATCAGATGAGTCCTTCTTCCCAGGATGGTGCCGAGACTTCTTAGATGCACTTTTTGAGACAGTGTCACTGGAATCAAGACACACTCATTTAAAACTGAACTGCTAGATGACTACAGTCAACCAAAATATTATGTGCACTCAAATTTGAAGTATGTTCATGAAGTAACCAAAAGGCCTACTGAAAATGCATTAGTATCTTATTTGTTCTTATTTAATTCTACCTTAATTCTTATTCATTAAAAATTTTTAAATTATATTTTGTATTTTTATTAGTTTGAATGCAAAGAGTGACTGTTTTTCAGGTGTTCCACAATTATACCTACTTTAAATATGTATTTCTCACAAGCCAGTCTGCCAATCAAATCCAAATGTAACCAATACAAACAAGAATATTATTAATTTTTTTAAATTTCAAAATTTTATCTACCCAAAAAATAATACTAGTTCTTTTATTATAAGTGTTTTTCTCAACACTGGGCAGTCAAACAAATGCTATTTTAATTACGTGATAATCCAATGATATCCAAATGTTATAATACAGCAATTAAGAACATAATTAAATCAACTTTTTTTTTGTATCTTCAATCCAACTTAACATTAGAAAAAATTAGTCTTTTTTGAAATAATTGGTTATTTTTTCCTGCACTTATATGTACAGTGGAAGCCCCATACAACAATAATAGCATTTAACAAGAAGCTCGAAATACAGGGGGATGGCCAAGGGACCATTTATCATCCTATACTTAGCATGTAAAATAACTCAGAAACAGCAAGGGCAAGAAGTTGCTTTCACAGGGGTCATTTAATATAAAAAGTAATATCAGTGTGAGCACCAGTTTGTGCTCACGACATTTGACTGATCGTTTGATAGAGTGGTTTTTTGGCTCCTGAGGGCTCTCATGATTTGAAGCTTCTTCTGTATTGACCTAAAGTTTATCCCCCCCCCCTTTAAACACAAAATACTATGTAAGTTAATAAAATGACCAGAAAAAAGAGTCATACCTGGATGATGAGCTATTTGAGGAATGCCTGTCTCTTTTCTTTGATTTGCTGTCACTATGTCTCTTCTTTTTGGGGAAGAAATTAAAGAGTCATGATTAGTCCACAGCAAAATGACTACATAAGCAATTTAAATAATCGATTTAACTAATAATAATGCATGCAAAGCTAAACTGACTTTCATTATAGTAATTATATTTAAGCAAAGGACCATCTAGTGGTTACATAAATGAGCATTAAGACCATTATAAATAAGTTAGCTCTTCGTTTAAAATTTCCCCAAAGATGTCAATACTCAATTTAATTGTGAGAGCTCAACACCCTACTGCCTTGATATCATTAGACTGGATAATTTTTCTCATAAAGAAAATACTCACTAGGCAGACGGACATAAAACATCAAAATGCAGGTTAGGAATACATAGCAACTATCAGTGCAATCCACCATTAGCATGCAAATAATACACAAAAATTAAATTTAATTTCTTGAGTGATCAAGTATTCCACAGCAAGTTTTAAAACGGAGTACACAAATTTTAGCATCTTCAGTGTGATATATATGAAAAAATACCAAGAAATGTGCAAGTACAATACAATTTAAACAATTATACCACCACCATAATAATGTCAATACTAATGTTGGCTATACTTACTCAATGACTTAGGAATCCTATACAACGGTGCATGGTGTTATAAATAAGAACAATTATCGCTCCACATTTTGCAAATAATAAAACAGGCTGAATAAAACAGAGAATGAGAGAGAAAGAGATGGAGATACAATATCAACTCTCTGCCCCTCTCACAGTGAGATATGCATGGTTAATTGATTTATTGACTTGTTAAATAGTAGCAATAAGAGTGAGAATTCTGATGCCATCAATTTGTTCATCAGCAGAAAAGGAAATGAGGCATGCAAGCACGTGGACATTCTATGTGACCACAGGGACAAAAATGAGACGAGAAACATGGAAGCAGAGGACTGCCCACCACAAATATGTATACATCATTATATAAATGCTAGACAGTAGCATTCACAAATTGACAAACCGCAATGGAGGGAGAACAATGAAGTAGGTACATGAGCTATTTGAGGAGAGTCAGTAAGCTAATACCCTTTCAATAGTTACAAACCTAAAACAATATTGAATCAAGAATAATAATACATGTTGCACTAAGACTATTTGAGAAATATTCTGGGTTTGAGAGACTGTAAGCAATTGAAACTAATGTGCACCAGCAGCCTCTTGGTCACCTAGGCTGAAGCAAGACAATCATTTCGCATATGACTCCAGATTCACGAGGAGAGATCAAGTGAAAGGTGAATAAATAAAGAAAAGGGCATCAATTATCACCAGCCAGACTCTAGGCAGAGGTCAAAACAGAACAGACAAAATTTTTACATTTGAAAAAAGGCATTGGGTGCCATTTAAAATTATAAGTCTCGTTTAAGCAGAACATTTATCAAAAGAGCCACTCTCTTTAATTCAAAGTTTCAATTGAACCACCCTCGCATACTATGGCAGCGTAAGAGTGAAAATAATTTGAAAAAAGTAATATGAAGCAATCAGAAACTGCAGAGACATGACTGGATTCCACTGACACAAAATACAACACTGATTTATATATAGCATTCAAAATAGTCTGAAAACATGAAAAATTCATTTAGGGCACAAAGGAGACTTCAAGATATCTCAACAACACAATATTCAGATATAAAGTAACCTTTTCTATAATTTAACCAATTTCCACATTTTAACCAGGAAGGGCACACTTTACACAAGCCCATATATGACTAATCTGTATTCATAATATGATAACAATAGGTTAAAAATACAAGTAGCTCTCAATTTATGGGATGGGTGCAGGATTCAGTAAAATAGCTTATTGGTCTCAATATATGACAATTGTTTATTAAAGTTATGAAGTAAATGATATGAAAAATAGAATGTGTTGCTCAAGCAGGTAAAGCAAATTTCCAAGTAATTTGCAAGTGAATTGCAATCATTTTAAAGCAAACTCAATAATTTTAAGACTGGATTCCCTGAATCATTACTTATTACAACTCTTTTGGTATGATTCATTTGATTTGGTATGATTCATCTCTGAAATGATTTCAAGAAACACACATCCCAAAATCATGAATTACCTGTACGAAACATTCAGAATCTATGGATTTAACAAGGATGAAAAACTAAATTTTTCATACTGAAAATAATGAACTCCTGAGACCAAAAATAATTAAAGACACTACAGAATGCAAATTTTTACTATAAAAAGAGCAAAAGCCCAATGTCCTTTAGTCATTACGTACTTTTGAAAGCAAATTGTTAACTCAGTGAGCATAGTGGAACCTCACAATGATCTACATAAGAACCAAATACACAATTCATGCTGAAAATCTTCTGAATACCTATATCAAGTAGCAAGAATAATTTGAAGAGCTCTTTTATTTGACAATAAGGATTTAGCAAGTAAAATTAGATAAATAGACAAATATCAAGGATATTAAACTAATGCTTTTCTCCATGGAGTATTCATCAAATCAACCCTTTTGCCTTTAAGATATGATCATATTTTTAAATACTTTAACACCTGAATACAAGTAGATTTAAACACAGAAATCAAAATTTAAAATTTAAAAGCAGTGATAAAGTTAAACATAGAAAAAATTTACACTTGATGAGAGGAATGTAATACTAAAGTATGGATTGCATCGCGAAAACATTTTTGGTCTCAGTCTTATCTTAATAACTAGTTGAATAATTAATACAATGAGAATTAAGAAATGAAATGTAAACTTTATCAAAAAAATATACTTACTATTTTCACTATCCATCGGACCCTCCACTTACTAGTTTGCAAAATTTCATAAAACAATTTGTATCAAGTCTTTTTCAGTTCAAATTATGATAGGGGTTAATCTAGTTAAACGTAGAGCAAACTTTTATTTTTAAGGCATAACTTGATTTTGGAAGGCTTAGCTAAGAATTCAAAAGAGTTCCCTAAAAACGTATAACAGGAACATTTAAAACAGAGCTCAGTGAATTATTTTATTAGCTTCGAAGTTTTTAACTTTTATCTATCACCAATGAAAATCCTTGCCTTTATCATGTGATATTTGAAAATGCAACAACAAACTGCACTTATATAATGAGTACAAAAACAATTTTATACCTCAGTAATGGCCTATTCATGAATGAAGTGATGAATTTCAGTACCAAAAACAACACTGCATATACGGTCATAAATGTGTTGCAGGAGCACTAAAACTCATCATCAACGATTCTCACCTCTGATCGTGACACATGCACCTTGTCACTGGCTTGAGCATCCGGAAGAGGCTTGTGGACTTTTGATGAGGTCAATGAACTACTGGCTTTTTTGGCCTTCTTCTTATGGTGTTTGTGAGGAGATGGACTAAAAGAGACAAGTAATTTGACTTAATACATAAAAATTATGATCATATGGCTTGGCACAGGAGGTTCAGATGGTGATACATGAGATAAAAGAGAACTGTAAGTCTCTTCTACATACAAGAATTCTATCTGTGCCCATGGTAGCATCCATCAAGACACTCTAGTGAACTAATGCTTATGGGTAAGGTACACCCGTCCACAATAAAAAAATCAGCCTCTGAAGTGGTAACATTTTTGGCCGATTTTTTATTGTGGACGGGTGTACAAGAGAAATCCACTTAGGAGATTGATTAATCTCATAAATATGGCCTAGAACTGTATAACCATCTATTAACAATTTCAAATTGGTGTCCCTTTCCAAGCCTCCAAACTTTATGAAATAGAAAAATTGGTACCACTTTTCATTGAGGAGTCATTTACTTCATACTATGAAATCATGTCCTTATATACAGAGGATGCTCGTTAGTACGTTTTTGTAGGTACCCGACAGCCTGAACGTGGTAACGAGGAAAACACTAAACAGGTTAGGCCTCCCCGGGTAAGTTGAAGATGTATGTGTGAGTTGCATAAATTTCATGGGAGCAATATGGTTTACATTAATTTTATTTCATTCCGAATGTAGCTGGTGTTCATTTATTGAAACAAAGGTTCATTAACACTCATTAGGTCTCCCAATAAAATACATACATAGTCTTATGTACATGTGCACTCAATAATTAATTATGACGATAATGACCTAACAGCACATTTTGTATACACAGTCCAGACAAAAAGACTCAAAAGGCTTTTTATTTCAAAAATTGGAGAGGCAATATTTATCCAAGAGCGTATCACCGTGTAGATAATTTGGTCTTACTTTTAAGGTAACAACAGACATTTTTTTAATAAATACTTTTGAGACATGTTTTTGCAGTGAGAATAAAAAATGGCTCAAGTTTTTCAAAGGCGCGGAGGTTAGCGGCACTTGGTCAATTGTTATAATAGTATGAAATGCTGAAATGAAAGGGAATTTTGTTAGAATACAAGGCTTACGTTTATCATGATGTCCTTTAAGTTTCAAATGGTTTACTTTATTGAAACCATGAGCATATAAATTGATGCATAATGCTCTGGTCACTCATTAGCCCTGAGGAGGTCTCCGGCAAAGGAGAAGAAATTTCGGCTACTTTTCAACTATAAACATGGATAACCCCAAAAACAGTTACTATTAGCCATATTGATGGACCGTGAAAGTTTTAACAACTTGACCTTCGTCTTCATTTTAAAATTTCTAATAAGAATTAATCAGCATCATTATGCCATAATTACCTTACCGTAATACTTTATTAGAATTTTATATTTATTTATTTTTAATTTTATATTTATATATAAATTTCAAATACACGTTGGGAGCGAAGGCAGTAATGCTGAACAACAAGCACTGAGAAGAAAGAATTCAAGTTTAGTATTGACGGTAGAACTTTAATTTTTGATGCTATTTCAACATGCATCATACATAAGTGGACTTATGTTTGCTTTTCAAAGAAGGTTGAGCTTTTCAAACATTTTTTTTCACCACAGGCTTCCCTATGGCTGATTCAAAGCACTTGTCTCACTTTAAATGTCACAAAGTATTGGTGCTCACAAAGTTTTGATATTCCAGTTAACACTTGTAAAACAAACGAACATTGCAATAAAATGTATGGTTTGTAAGTGCCCTTTTAACTCTTCATAAACATTTTTCTAACCATTATATATACTTATATACTTTTAAATGCGATAACAATCTTTTTTAATGTAATATTAAAACCTCTTTTGAGATATCCATCATCAAATCAGCCTATACAGTGATTATTTTCCTGTGACAAGCTTGGTTAGGTCCTCCTCAAAATGTACTAAAGAGGTAACCAAAACATGCAAGCCAGAATTATTTACATGCCCTGTGATTGATGATGTGAGGATATGAAGGTGCAAACGAGGAAAGCATGCTATCAAGGAACATCCTAATGAAAGTACACTATGTGTGCTATTCATGTAACTAGCATATTTAAAATAATACTACAGTATACAATTTAATGTGGTTCTTGATTACATTAAAAGAGACACCTCATGTATTAAAGGGTGATTTTAACATCAAAGTGAACATGTTTCTTAAAATCTTTCCAAAGAAATGCCCCCTTCCCCATTAATTCCCTTCTCCAAGTGAATGCTTCATACACCTGTGCAATTCTATGGCTTACATCTTTACTACGCCATTTTTTTCAGGGATGCCCCCAAGGTAAGTGAATTCTTACACATGTATTCTAAAAGAATTAATAAAACTTGATCTTTGGTAACTTTTTGGTACTCCATTCCATGATATTTAATGGTAAATTTTATAAGTTTTGAATGATCATAGGTTTTCCAATAAAAGTTTTTTATCTTGTACAAGTTTTGTTCACCATTAAATCACATACTCTAAAAGAAAACCAGTTTCTACTTTCCAATTTTTTTTCCAATTCTTTAACAAGTCAGGTTTTATATTAAACTGCGTAAAAGTAAAAATTAATTTTCTTCGAGTATCACTACAAACTTCCACTGCATTAACATGCCTTTTTACTTTTCCTAGTTTAAGCCTCCCGACCTTAGTATCCTGCTAAAAATACTTTCAATTGAACACTTGTTATTCATAGCACTAATTTGAAGATCCTCTTATTTGCATATATCATTTTTCTAAACCTGAAGGTTCATGGAAGTATTTAGACATCAAAGTATCTTTCATGATAGCAAAATTCAACAATTCAGAAACTTTGAACTTGGCATTTAAGTGCTTTTACCACTAAAATCAATTGAGACAAACCTGCTGGAGTCATTATCGGAGCTGGAAGCAGAGGAATGGTCAGAGGCACAAGAGGAAGACCTAGATGAAGATACTGATGGTGATGACCTTCTCCTTCTACTCTGCCTCTCTGTGGCCTTTTTTTTGCTCTTCTCCTTTGCTTTCTTCTTCTTCTTGGTAGAAGCACCAGACTCAGGCCCAGGTGAATCTGACCTGAGTACAACAATAAGCACAATGTGAGTATTCAGGAAATACTTAGGAAACAGAAAGTCATCCATGTCTTTTCATTTATTTCACTTAATGCTAATAAAAAACTTTGTAAGTGATTTAAATGGAATTTGACAATTTATTGAGACAGAATTTAAGCACAGCCATATATCATATTCAAAATGGTCAACAGAAAAATTAGTTACAGCCCAATTCCTCAATTTCCAAGCTGATATAAAAAAACATTCATACACAAGTCATACAACTGACATAAAAACTGGTTAGAGCAGCAAAATATTGCTGAATAGTAGTATATGCCCAATATAATTATAACTACAAATATAGGTGATAAAGTGCCTAAAAAATTGAAGGAAAGGAAAAATTCATAAAAGTAAATTTGATAAACCAACATCCCCAGCGAAATCACTCTTTAAAAAAAATAAGAATACATCATATGTTTTCCTTTACATGAACATTCATCACAGTAGTTCAGAAATTACTTTCAAGCTTTACATTTCATTAATAATTCTGGATAATTTAAGATGTTCACTTGGCATTCCAGTGATATGTAATAAATTTCTTCAAACGCAAAATAATTGGTTCAAAAAAATCAATCAAATGAAAGAGCATATATGTGAATACTGTTACCTTTTCAACCCATCAATAAGGACGGACTTGTCAGAAAAAAAATAGAGAGACGACATTAACAATGCTTTGTGATAGCTTTACTTTTTTAACAGAGCACATAATAATTGAGAGATGACAAAGTACTAGTCGAACTTAATTTTTAAGTGTTCTCAATACTGGAGTTTAAGTTCAATTAAATCTTGAGCTTAAGAAAGAGCATATAAATACAAGTGCTTAAGAAGTGATTCCATATTAAAAGACCCCATTTATTGCTACTGTCAAGAGTCCACAATGCTGATTTATTTATTAACTGTATTTAAAATTCCACATAAAATAAAATAAAAGTTAAAATAGACACAATCTTTCTAGTAGGAATAGTTTTGAGAAACCACATAATCTCATTCGATTCTCAACACTGCATCAAGCCATGCCATTGTAACTCTCTCATTTATTACCATAACATCAATGTTTTGAAAGAAGACCATAACCAAATAATCTAAGTAATATGTAACTTGTGCAGTATATTACTTGTGGAGTATGAATGCACTTATGGTAATTTACATGGCAAATCTCACAGCATTATATAATCACAAAAACTACTAAACAAATGAGAAAATCTAATATTAGCATTTATTTGATAATAAACTTTAAATTAAATAAATGTACTTCCCAAGGATAAAAGTTATAGGATTCTGTGAGCACTGTACCCAGTAATCCAACAAACAAAGCACCGGAGATGCCATTGTGGTGGTTACAGCGATGTGCACATTTCTAGGCATTAATTGTAGATATGACTAATTCAATAATATTTTCAAGGCAATCACCATTTATAATTAGGTAGCATAATATACTGCAGTGATATTTCCTGTTCCTTATGATACACCAACAATGAGTCAATAAAAACTGTATAGCTGCTTTTAAACTGTTGGCTTTGATTTCCTGCTGTTCCTCAATTTGACGATAGCAATCCAGGAATAAACCCTATATGCTAAAAAAAGGGACCATGGAATTGGGAATAAGCAAGCCAGATATAAATATATACTTAAATTGTTACAGAAAAGTTTCTTAAATTTTGCCTTCACCAAGGGAGTCTTTCACGACCTTGATGTCAAAATACAGTGCAACCTCTTTAAAACGAGACCTCACGGTGCCCAAGAAAACCCTCGCTATAGTAAAGTATCGTCTTACCGGGGTTGGTATAAATAATAGTCATGAAACCCATTGTCAACAGTTTTCTAGTAATCGGTTTTGAGTGGTGGCGGAATTATTTCCATCCAGAGAGTCTGAGCACAAATCCCAAAAGAAGGGGAATGTTTTTGCAGTAATACATATCCCTACTTAATTTACCAACTAACCATTAGATCAAAAAGCACTCCAAAAAATGCAAAAAATCCTCAAATTGCAGACCATTTTCCCAAACTCCCAAACGCACAACTGACCAAGCTACTCTTTTCTAATGATCATTCCATAATTTTGATTAGTTTTGCCAAAAATTTAAACCATAACTGATAAATCTAAATTGAATCGCCTTTGTTACTAGCCTTTACTCTTTCCCTTGGTTGGTCTTAATTTTTATGATCAATATATTCATGTTCTTCGCATTATTTCACGGAAGCCATTTGGAATAACTTATCGCATTTGTTACAGCAGACGAAAAGAGACAGTGGAAGTGGTGGAAGGCATCCTGCCTTGGAGGGCATTTTCTTTCATCTGATGTAATATCCACATTGAAAAACAATCTGCTTTACCATGTATAACAATTTTATTGAAATAGAGGTTTCATCACAAGAAGTCGTTAGGCCCTCGCTACTTACAGTAATTTTGTCGGGTGTACATGCACAATGGTAGTATGACACTAAGGACTGAAAAAATGGGTCTAATGACGAGCCCTCCTATACCAACAAATGTGTTCAGTATTAATTCACATAATTGCTCAATAATGGCAGCAACACACAGAAAGGATAATATACATATTGAAAGTAAATAAATTAAGAGTGCTCCTTTGACACCACATCACATTACATCAAGCAGTTACAAGTGTAGGTAACAAACAATAATTTGCTAACTTCATTAATCTTGTAAATTATAAAATTCACTCACGAAAATGTTCAACATCGATAAATATAGAGTGAAAGAAAATATGAAAACAAATTTAGGAGAGAAAATTGAGTAGCTTGCCATTTTCCCCTTCCGACATGAAAGTGTTTTGTGTTTTTGGGCCATGTTGTCTATCTTGGAAATGCTCTCAACTCACAGACGTGAGAGCGTGCCCGTGACTGCCCGGGAAACAAAAGAAGATCAAATATGTATTCGTAACTGCTAATGCTTCAGTATTTCCACCAATATTAACAATAAATTAATCGGATGGTGATTTATAATGTGCTGTTGATACATAACACTTAATATTAAATGCATTGCTAACAGATCGCAAGCTATGGCAGAGGTTGGCCACTTTTGGTGTTTGTTTGAGGGTGACTGAAACTCTCGCAATGGCGGGGGCCAACACAACAGGGTCCCGTAAAAACCGTATTATTTTACATGGCAATCATAGGGTCAATTGACGTTGCCCCTGCAATCTCTCGTAATGGCGGGGGTCTCGCAATAGGCCATACTCGTACTACCGCGGTTCCACTGTATATCCCTTTAAAAAGAATGGGAGAAAGAGAATACTTGAGGACACTATTTTCAATTCAAAAAAGTAAAGACTATCAGAAAATTGACATTTAAAAGAAAAAAACTATTTAAAGAAAATAGATACAGTCCAGCCCGTTCATACCGAAGTTGAGAGGGCAGAATATTTACTTTGTAATAACCGAACTTCATTATATGTGGACCAGTTTTTACGAGCCTCTCTTTGACGGGGAAAAGCCTTCACTTCGTTATAACCGGAACTTTGTTATAAACGGGTTTGATATAAGTGGGCTTGACTGTATAGTATTTTTCAAGCGCACATCAATGGATTACAGCTGTGTCTGTACTTGAGAATGTTTACAGTAATCATTATAATTGTAAACAATACGAGTGCAACTATGTTTTGTGAAAAATCCTATGAATGTAAGGAAAGTGTCACTAGACTATTGGAAGAGCTTGGTAGGAAAACCCTAGGGACTAGAAGGTTGTTCGCAAGATTTAAGTTACCAGAAAAATTCAAATCACATAAATTCGAATCTCACACATTAGACAAACCTCAATCCCCATATCAGATCAGCAGGACAGACAGAAGTGACAAATTAACAGAAAAATAACTTTTTGAGTGAACATAAAAAGTTTAATTTTTCTCACGCACAACATAGAGTAGAACTCGGTTAGTATGTTTTTGAAGGGACCACAAAAAATAAATGTGCTAACCAGGAAAGTAAATAATAGCTATTAGGGTAATTGCAATGAGATTAAGTCACCATAATTACGATTACTTTCGGAAGTTCTCGTAACATCGCCTCTTTGCTGGTTTAAAATTAATAAAATGGGCATGACATTGCCAAAATGATACAATATGTATGGAAATCACAATGTTTCATAGATTTCCTCGAGACAATTACATAAACACCGCGGCATTTACCCGTGATTTATAATGTATATAAGGAGAGGACACGTTAACCCAAGTCATTTCATCTTTCTTACATCTTACTCAGAAAATATAATAACCGTAAGTATGTCAATTGGTTCTTTTAAAGCTTAGTAAAAATTAGGCAACATTTTATTTACCTAAAACTTGGCAACAGCTGTACCGGCTGTACCTATTTCATCCCTTCGTTCTTGGTATGATACCATCTGATCAATAGATATATCGATTGATAACGCAGTTCATGTGGTTAACGCATGCCGAGATAAAGTATTTCTGCATCGAGCTTCGCATGGAGATCCAAAGTGTTGTCTGCTCCCACAACAATTGTTAAGTAATGGCATACGTACTCCATAGCCTCGACTGTTTTGGCTAAAGTGGGAACTGGATCAGACTCAATTTCTTGTTCAGTATCATCGTATTTGTCCATTTCTACCAACTCCTGCTCCTGAATTTCATCAATCGAAATGGTCTGTCAAACAGTAAGATTATTTTCGCACACCCAGTATACTTGTCGAAATTCATCTCTCCAGCAATCTGACACCACTCTTCTGGGGGGAAAGGAGTCAGTTGTGCCTCCTCTGATGTGTCATCCGTTATTTCAGACTCTATACAAGTAAATCCAGCAGCTTTAAAGCAACTGGAGATGTTTTCTTTGGTTACGGAATCCCATGCATATTTGACAAAGTGCATGGCATGCATAACGTCTATCTTCTGCCTAGCTGCCAGCCTCTTTCTTACAAGCAATCTTCTATATTTTGCTTGAAACATTGGGTGATACCTTGGTCAAGGGGCTGAAGGTGACTCATTGTGTTCGCTGGAAAGAATTTGACCTGAATATTCCTTAGGTAACTTGTATCAATGGGATGAGCAGCACATTGATTGACAAAAAGTAAAATTTTTCTATTTTGGCCTCCCAGTTTGGCATCAAACCCACGCAGAAAGGTATCAAAAATAGATGTCGTCATCCATGCTGAAGAGTTTCCTGTGTATTGCATGGAAAGGTTCAAATGTTCTTGAAACACCTCGGGAGTTTATATTTCCCTATCACAAGTGGCATCAGTCAGTTCCACTCCCGTTGCAGCACAACAGCACTGTCAGTCTCTCTTTGTTTAATATTCCACCATGGCATTTTTCTCCTTTGAAAGTGTACGTTCAATCTGGTAATAAGTTGAAAAATAAACCAGTCTCATCGGCATTGTAAATATCATCGGGATTGTAACCCTCAAGCAACTTCAACAGGCTTGTTTTTTTTCCAAGTTTCTACGACACCAAGGTTAACACTGGCCGCCTCACCTCGCACACACCTGTAAACTAATCCATGTCTCTTTTTGATACAATTGATCCAACCATTGGAGGTATGGAAATGTTCAATGCCCATTTTCGCCGCCATATGCAATGCCTTTTCTTTGACGATGGAACCATCGAATGTTTGAACTTTGTGCTTGTTTGCACCATTCAAGTAGAACATCTTCCAATTCTGCAAATTTCCCATCACGAATGTGCTTTCCCTTTTTGTCACCAAGACATCAGATTTTTTCACGGTTACTTACAATCGTGCATAAAGTGGATGCAGGAATGTTTAATCTTCGTGCTAATTCGACTCACTTCAAGTGTGGATTTCGGTCCACTTCTTCGAGAATTTCAATCTTTTCTGCAGTTGTAATCTGCTTCACCACTCGTTTTCTTTCCATATCAAATGAAATTAAACTGCCCTTGCAATCATAACACGTGCAATACGAACAAGTTTCCGCTCACGAACTATGCGCATAGTGCTGCACAGGGCAACACCAACGTGAGAAGCTCAGGGTGGGGCGTAATCAGGGCTTCTCATTGACTGCAGTAATATTGGTTACTGTATGACTAATGACTGTTTTTATACCAGACAGGGTGGGACTTAAAATAGCAACCCAAAACCGGTGCTAGTAAATACTCATCTCTATTCAGAATCGTAAACCGTGATACTATGAGGCTGAGAATATCACCATGAAATAATTGTAACCCATATTCAGACACTCCAGGTGAATGGTCGCATATTGTTTTTCACCACGTCACGAAAATTGAGAAATGCATATGGATGAACGTTAGACGGTCAAGGGTTGATAATAATAAACTAAGATGTAAATTCGGTGGTTTACACAACTTAAAAAGATACTAGAAAAGGTCTCGCGGGTTGCTTTATGGCAGGTAATTGAATGTACTAACCAGGAAAGTGCCATTTTTAAAAACATACTAACCAAATTATTGTACCTGTATTTTGTACTGATGGCACTGGGACGGAGCAAAATCGCCGTGCTTTTTACGGCACGGAGGAGGAAAACGTGCTAATGAGGAACGTACTAACCAATTATCACTGTATGACTACAATGCAAATAAACCAACATTCTTTTAAACACTTATTTTTTACTAATTAATACTTTTTTCAGTTGTAACTCAATGGCTGGTGATTGTGATAAAATATAGATGTAGACTGTATTTATAGTAGACATTAGTCAATTAGAAGCTCAAGATAAGGAACTTTGAGGGTTCATCAAATGATAAGTCTTTTAAATTTCAAGCCAGCCAAAGTAGCCAGCAAAGCAATATGTGAGCTAGGGTGTCATTAACTTACAGGCTTAAATCCTGCCTTGGTCACTGATGTTATGATTGCCCAAGCAATAGTTACCCAGGTTTTATGGAGCAACAAAGCTGCAGCTGATAAGGCTCCTTGACTCTAAATGTACCACTACTTATGTAGCTTTCAGAGAACTAGATATTTTTATGCAAGTCTTTCCATTAACTGTTCTGAATAAGTTAAGAAATCAACATATGAAAGTTCAGTATAACAAAAATTCAACTTGTGACATTTGAAGTTCTTGCAATTTAAGACTTTGCCTTACGTGCAACATACATAAAACGAGACAAAAATGCAGATAGCTGTATAACGTAACACAGTTTTGATATTCCAAACAAAAGTATTCTGACAATACATTTCAAAATAGAAAGAGCATTATGAAATCTAACTTATGAGTTTAATCGTTAAAGAAATTTTTCTACTTTAGAATAATAAAACCATAAATTAATTGTTATCTTAAGTCTACATTAAAAACTGGATCAAAGTAGATAAAAATATCTGCTTTGATATAAAACCACAAGCAAATTTAAATTAACAGCATTTCTGGGGTTCACATACCATAATTGCCTGAAAATGATACATCCATGTCTTAATGGCAATGACATAAGAATTATATTGATACCAGGCGTAATTAAATGATTTTATGATCAAGTCAAAAATAAGGCAAACATTATCTTTGCCAATATATTAAATTGCACAACCGACCAAAAAACTCTAACAATTCCAAAACCATCAATGATTGGAACTGCAGCAGTTTCCCTGGTAAATCTTAAAAAAAATTAAGTGTTTCATGACATTTAAAATGACATACACAAACTAAGAAAAACTGTAGAAGAAATAAAGTGCAAAAAAAATAACAAAAAATATTAATAAATGCACATCTACCTATTAATTGGTTAGTATCATCTGCCTAGTGTATTTTCCTCTCTCCGTGTTCCCTTGTCACTTCAGCAGACAAAAGCTGACTACGCAAAGTGCATCTCATCATTTAGTGGACTCAATCTACAACACTGTCTGCCTTAGAGAAATTAAGTATTATATGCATCCTCGGTGATTCAATAGAGGGTTTCTCAATGACAATGCTTTAGTATCAATCTAATCACCAATTCATGACAAAGTAGGAGGTCAATTATAAGTAAATCCAATCATCAATGCAAAGAAGTAAAATGTACAGAGAATACATACACACTCACATAGTAAAAAACAATGCTTCCACCACATTATTTGCCACTGTTAAACACACATCAGTCACCAACTGGTAATGGAAAATCTTGAAAACCACATTAAATCAGCTTAGCCATTCCAAATTAATGAAAAAACTGATTGAAGGCACAGGCATTAGAAATATGATATGCACAAGAAAATATAATCAATCTGAATCAAGCAACTTATTTTGAATTCTGTAGCATTTACATGAAAGATGAGCTCAATATATAAGTCCTAACACTTAAACCCTATCAATTATCGTGTTTATGATCCAAGTGGAATAAAATCATAAAGAGGTAAATTGGAATAACAGTGAAAAGGATGTGGACTCAAATTCAGGCATTTATGGTCAATACAGAGATTAAATACATAGATACATACCCTTATTGGTTCTTCCCTGATCACTACCAAAGAGATTCAGAAAAAAATATAGAGTATGAGAGTGAATAAATGCATCCCTGCCAGGCATACTCTTCCACTAGGTAAAGGGAAGCCTGAATGAAGGATGTCGTTTGGGATATCGATAAAATGTTCAAATAAAATGCATACATTATAAGCTTACCTAAGATTCCATTAACAATTCCTTTGGTCTGTACTGTTTGTAATGGAAAAATTTGTATGGGATATCAGAAATATTAACATTAAACCAAATATACAGAAGCATTTACAGGGGATCAGGTAAGTAGCCATTAACACAAAATAATACTTAATTATAGAGTTAAAATATGCACACCCATTTGACACTTTAGGAGTAATCATTGAAATTATATTATTGGCAAGGACCAACTTGACATGTGCCAAATGGGTACATATTACTTCAATTTTCCATGATAATATCAGCTGGCATTTTATACAAACAACATAAAATGGATCCAGCTTCAATTAAAATAATCATGGCATTAAAACTTTAAGGAACATTACTTGTCTCTTTTATGCTTCTTTGAAGACTTTTTCTTCTTTTCCCTCTTTGGTTCTGAGCTGGACGAGCTGTAAAGAAAAAGGGATAGATTTAATATTGGAAAATATAAAAGTGGAAGAGTTTTCAACTTTTAAAAATTTCCATTACGTGGAATTCATTTTGTATCATTCCTGCTTCAAAATACTCAGAATCTTTAATAGTGTAGCTTTAGAACCCATTTTCCCAAGCAATAGAAACCAAATCAATATTTCATACAATATCAAGGATGCATCAAATTATAATAATTTATTAATGAAGAAAGTATAATTAATATGATTTTAATTTTAATAAAAGCCAAAGTTATTACTTAAATATCTAACAATTTTATCGCCTCAATTTCATAATGCCTAAAAATAAACAAGTACAGTAAATACTAAATCACAGTTTCATTATTACTTATTATTCTCAACATCTATTTGTTGTTCTGCATTTCTACCATAATGTGAAGGCCACAGAACCAAAATTAATTATATTAAATCTTACCATGTACAAACACAGTCCCAACAATAGATTTTTATTTGATTAATAACTACTTAAACCCCTTAGTCTCAATAGCAAACCTAGGATGATGGCTATGAACAAGAGGTTAAATGAAATAGGACAGCCTATTAAGTATTTGCAACTCAATTTGCTTGAATTAAGAAATTGAAAGCAACACTAAAATATATAGTGAAATCAGAAATCTTTATGAGACAATTAAGAAGAGAGAAGCACCGCTTCATTCGACAAATTTTTACACTTACTGCAATGTTGAATTCTTAATTCATGAGGAGAGTCTTCTGCTGTCTACCATACTACAAAAAGTATTCCTCCTGTTTGTCATAAAATATCACAGTGACCACGGTTTTGCCTTTATGTGCTAAATACTGCTAAAGATAACAAATGACTACTAAACTTAAGTTTTTACTTCCGAAGAGAAGATTCTTAAGACCTAACACTGTCAGAACAGGTTGTTGGAATGCAAGTTTTATAGAAAACACACTTCCCACCACCCAAACTCAACCTCAGTCAACGTTGTACTGCCAGTTTTCTCTGTTGGAACACATATCAGATGTAAAGTTAACATTCATCCCTCTAACCGACTTTTGAAGAACCACTTCAAAAGCCGTCCTTATTAAGAGCAATTGAAAACAAAGTAGGGCACTTTGGAGAGTATTTATGATAAACTAAGCCAACTTGAGGAAATTAAATGGTACATAAATGAAGACTGCAGCCTCAGAATTTAAAATAAACCTGAGAAAATAGTGATTCAGCAACAAGGTAGCACCCAATCAGTCCTATGTTGTACATCTACCCTCTAGCCAGTTTAGCTACCCAGGCATCTACCTTCCACATGGATTTAAAAGGGCTAAATGTGTTGAGATTGGAAACCACCAGGAGGATTTTTTGACAGTTGCATACATTTTAAAATCTTATTTACTCTTGACTCACATGGTGAGTCATCCATCCCTGGAAAGCACACAGCCATGACTCACATGTGTGAGTCATCTGCACCTTTAACACTTTGTGTTAACACTTTTACTACCAGCCCCTTGCAGATTGACCATACGAACACTGCCAAACACATTTCCATGAAGTTTGCAAGGTTATTGATTTTACATTATTTTTAGAACTTCAATTTAATTGATTAACTATGTATTTATCTCAATATTGACAATATATCCTAGTTTTAGGAGGATGATGAAATCAGTTGTCCCTCCCCTGATTTGAAGGAAATAAAAAATTACAAATATTTGATGTAGTGTGCGTTGGCCAATAGATCATGAAAAATGCAATAAAAGGGTAAAAGTGCAGATATCTCAGGCAATTTTTCCTCAGCAGTTTCTGCATCTATCACACAGCAGTAATATGAAATACTGGACACCAAGACAAGATGCATACCTGTCCCTGGCCTTCTTCTTCCTCTTCTTGGTCTTCTCCCCCTCTTTGTTGGATTCCTTGGCTGGTTGGATGGGCTCAGGACTGGGTGTCCTCACCAGAGTGTACTGCTTGCGAGTGGCTGCCGCGGCAGCTGCCGCGGCTGCCGAGGCGACTGCAGCAGCAGCAGCTGCAGCCCGAGCGGCTGCTTCTTTTGCCCTTCGATTTGGATCAAGGCTGCTACCCTCCACAAAGTACTCCGATATGCCAAAGGCTTCACGCAGCTTAGCATTCTTCTCCTGTTGTGCCTCAGCCACTTGATGTGTCTCCCTGACACTGAAATCAGGACAGAATACCTTCAGTAAAAATTCTTTGCATCATCTTCTTTCAGAAATAAATTAAATATATCAAATCGCCACATGCATTGCTTTTAATAAATTACAATCCCTGATCCACACAAGTCAAGTTTGCTACAATAGGGGCCTAAACTAAGGCCAAAAAATAGGAGCTGAGATACTGAATCCTAGGGAGCACATACCCCTAAAAATTGTCCTCCTCACGAAACAAAAGTAAAGTGAATTGAGAGACAATTCATTGGTGGTATACTAATTTCTCTCCCAAACAACTGTCCATACAATTCAATAAATCTAAAATCTCTTAGAATTTATCAACCATCATCAACAGGTATTATTAAGAAGGAGATAAAGGCTGCTGACAACTTAAAAAAAATCAAATAACTTTCCCAAAGAAGGACTCTTTTAACAGGTCAAGGATTGCATTTTACGAAAAATTAACCTAACCATGAAGATGATTTACCTAACTTCAGGGAAATGACCATTTAGGAACATAACCACTAGACAAAAAAGGAAAATTACAGTTAAATACTAAGTAAAATTGCATAAAAAAGCATAAATTTAGACACATGGCAATGCAGTGATGGATTCCATGAATACTAAGAAATAGAAGTTCAGAAATTCCACCAGAAGCAAATTCTCCACAGTCAAGTAATTATTAAACCCCATAAGGTGTTAGAATGACATCCTCAAAGCAACTTGTCCAAGAGATTTTTTGCATGTTCCTACTGGTTACTGCAATTGCCAACAAACCATTTGTCTGCATCAGGCATGTAAAGTTTACAATTTTATTTTGCCATAAAACGGTATTATCCCTTCACTTTTTGGGTAAATTTACCCACATATTACACTTGAAGGCACCACGAAAGGAACAACTTTAGATGCCTCACAATAACATTAAATTTCCTCAGAATTCATTATGTTCCATTGGCAAACACGAAAGAAGTGCTTTGGTTACACCTGGTGCATTGAACAGAGTATTAGGAAGTTGGTGCCCCCTGGAGCCTGCAGGTTTTAAGTGACTCTTTTGCAGTTATACCGCACAATCTAACCAGGCTTAATGCGAAGGTTAACCCTAAGGGCTAAAAACACCCAAGCCGCAGTGGGACTCGACCCGCGACGTTTTGGTCGCCGAGCCGGCGCGTTACCGACCTGGCCACCACCGCCGACCCGGCTGAATTCATTCCGATGGCATATTGCATTCCTTCTCCTCTGCATTGAGAATAACATGTAACGAAGGATTGATTTTCTTTCTGAGAGAGTCACATCTGCAGGGAGGGACCACGGCGCTGGGCCAACGACGACGCAACGAAATGCGACGCGATTAATCGCGGCGAGGCCTCTCCACCCCCGTCCTTCCCCTCTCCCTCGACCGTCATGCGGCATCGACCAGTCGACTCAACACGGCGTCCCTCTCTCACGATTTACCCTCGCAATGCATGCTCAGGGAACTCTTTAATTACCGCGGCGTAGGTAAATAATCATCGAGATTAAATGAAAACTAAGAGTGCTTGGGAATGGCACCAAAAAGTTAAACTCAAGAGCGTCCATGTGCATACGGGTATTCAGTAAAAAATTATTACCACTGCTACACGAAGAAAATAATGCGGAGAAAAATTAAGCCAGCTAAAGACAAAGAAATGGGTACTCAAAGAGTAGTAATGGATATGCTTAAAAGAAAGAAAGACTTCAATGGTGTGAACTAAACATCTCTTGATAATGACGCGCAGGCGTCGAAGACTGTCTGGATGGTTCTTTTGAAAAAGTAGTTATTAACCGAATCATTTTGCAAACCAACAAGTCAAAATGCCGCATTTTTACCTCAACAGGGATAAAATTCCTTTAAAAAGGTTTACAGATATAAGAGGGAAAAGGAATGCCAAAAACATGGACGATTGATTATATATGACTTTTGAAAACTGAAATACTCCATTTTCATTCATCGGTACAGGGTTGCCAAGGAGATTCACGAGTAAATCACAAGTTGCAAACGTAGGTTGCAAAGGCGATTCACGATGCAAAATGAAAATGGCCACTTGCCAGTCATCATGATAGAAACAGCACAATTGGGTTACAATGAGGCAAGAAATAGACTAATTGAATTAGGCAGGCAGAAGGAATTTCCGAGCGTCACACATAGTAAAAATGAAAAGAATTGATGCAACTCAACTATTAGTTAATTTTCACCTGGCAATTTCGACGAATTTCGGGCCATTTTAAAGATCTTTAAAGGTAAAAATGAAAGGACCTCGGGCACGACGCTAATTTGTAGTAATCAATAGATGAAAATAAAACTAAATGTGTATCCGTACCAGCAATTTTCATATTACCGTGTTTAAGCCAGCAATAGTGTTTTTTGTTCTTTCTTAGTCTTGATCGCTAAAGAGCACACATCATTTATTTCAGCCCAAATTTCTTTTCTTTTAATTCGTGAAATCCCATTCCCAACAGCCAACAACTGGATGTAGTGAGAGTAACTGTAGATACTTGTCAATGGAATCACAACCGAGATGACATAACGAAGGAAATAATTCCTTGGCGAGGTAGAGAACATCACACACAGACAACTGCATCGACAAGACACAACTCAAAACAACGTAGCCACTAAACATTTAATTATCCGACTGCGATCGAGGAACTAATAGCCTGCAACGTTTTACAATCGGAGCACATATGGTATGTTGGTCTCGTCACCCAAGACAGTAATCAATCATCAACTCGGACCAACTGTGCGAACCATTCATCAGCTACAGACCAACCACCACCAACAGATTTGCTTAGGAGAGAGAAAATTAACTCGTACTAATGCCATCTGAACCTAACCGGATCCTAGACAAGTTATCAACCACGCCATGGGAGTAACACCTCACACTTCATTTCGCTCGAGTCATGTTGTCTTCGAACGGAAGGCTGTTGTTTTTGATCTCCTCCCTTCTCGGTGCTAAATAACGGTGGTTCGTAAAGGGTCGATAGGCCATTTCGGCTTGCAGAACTCCCAGCTGATGATGGAACTGTGTTGAAACATAAGACTAGTTCCTTAACGACTTAACTCTCCTTAACTCGGAGTAATCACAGGCGACAATCGGAACAGAACTGCCCCCTATTATCAGTCCTAAATACGAGTATTACTCATTACTATGCAGAGGCGGCTTCACGATTCTCAGCGAAAAAGCCTATCTGTAGAAGATGTCGACGTTTTTCACCAGTCGCAGCTGGGAAAGCAGACGTGGCGAGTCATCTGGCTAGAAAGAGTACTGACCACTTCCCATTAGGACTCCGATTTGTATTCTACAAAAAAAACAGAAATTTGGAATCTCGGGTGCCGGGTTGAGATCAATTCTGGCCTACTCCCTGCGTCGGATAGGAAAAGGACTGTGGTCCTTTTGGCGCCTATCTTTAAGGAAAGATTAATGCAGACCCCAACTTTCCCTTCATCTCCTCTTTTCCCTACCAAACCCAATCCTTTCACATCTTCCTCCAGTCTGTGGCGCCTTTAATGAGGGACAGGCTTGAGACCATTGTTAATGAAGATAGCGTGCGGAGGGAAGGAGGCACAACCTGATGACGGATCGAAGCATGGTCTTCCGCCTCCTCCTCGACGGCGCCGTGAGCAGGCGGATCTGCAGGTTAGTGACGCGGGACGAGAGTGGGGAGAGTCGGGTGTCATCGGGAGGAAGCGAGGTGCACGGCTGCTGTTGCCGCGAGTGTTGTTGCTGCTGCTGCAGTTGCTGCAGGCGCAGGAGGCAGGGGCACCTGCAGCATTCCATGTCACCGGAGTGCGGCGCCGTGGGGCGGGCAGCCGTGGGTGGGGAGGAGGTCGGCACGAGGACCCCGGCGCCGCGAGCAGGCCTCGACGTGCCGCCTCGGCGGGCCACGACGGTGCCGCGCCATAGGCGCTCGAAGAACGCCGCGGCGACCCCAGGCCCTCGGGGCGGGCGCGACCGCGCGCCTCCGCGACCCCCACGGAGGCCTACGTCTCCACTGCTCCTCCTCCTGCCCATTCCTTCGCATCCGTTGCGGAAGTCGGGACCAGCAAAATCCACACAGCAAAACGCGGAAGGGCTCTCGTACCAACCGGGGTCGTCAGACTCGAAACTAAGCACACGCACACAACGCAGGAAAAACACACACCACACGCGACACACGAGACGGGCTTATACAAACTTTATATTTATCTATATATAATAAATATATGATCTGGCTCTGGAAGACTTAATTCACGGAAGACTTGGTTGACGGGCTCGGCGCAAGGTAAAAAATACTCATGTGCCGGCCATTTGGAAGACTTGGATTTTTCAAAGCGTGGTGGTCTGTGAGGCCTACATGGCGCCGTTTGCGGCCTCCGGAGGTCCCATGGGGACGGGTCGGGCCGGCACGGAGGCCACCCGGGGGCGTGGAGGACGCGCCCTCGCCAGCGGCGCTACCGCCACGGGAGGGTCTCTCTGCCGCGGTCCAGCGGAGACTGCGCGGCGGCGGGAGATGACGGGTCCGGGGTGGAGGGAGGGGAAGCAGCGGGAGCTGAGGGGAGGGGATGCGTTTTGCAGGGGAAGGGGGAATGCAGAGGGAGAGGGGTTTATTTGAACGCATGGGGATGGCAGGGAAACGAAACCAAGGCAAACGCCACGTTGGTAGGGTTGACAAATTCTTACGGAGTAGATTCCGGATCACCTAAGAACTATGTATCCTAAGAGCAAGGTTATTGATTCCGGGAGATATCCGTTCCATGAGTAAGAAATTCCGGGATATTTAAAAGTGGAGCATAATTACAACCACTTCAGAATTGGATTTCATAATTAATGAACACCGTAAATGAGTGGTTTGGTCGCAATGCATCTGCTCTACCCCAAGATATAAATTTGAAAGATTTAACACGATTTTCTACACAGAAACATTCACATTAGACGGGTAGGAGAAGTCATTTGAAAGTTGAAAGCATCGTTCGGAACTCCAGGAGTACCACTCCCACATTAATGAGTTTTTTACAAGAACGGTCGAATCTTCACGGGTTAGCGATTTAATATGCAACCCGTTAGATGATGATGCTGCTGAGAGAAAGAGGGAGGAAAATGCCTAGCGGAGGGGAGATATTAAAAATAATGGTCCTATTCCGGGAGACACCCCGTGGATCCAGGAGAGTTGACAACCCTACCGATATGGCGAGATCGAGATCGCCCGCGCTCGATCCACCGCGTGCGACGCATTCGCTGTCTCCAAGGCGAAATTACGAGCCATTTAGAATTTTAGTCATCTATTTTAGCTAATGACTTCGGAAGAAAATTACGGTTAATACAGTATTCTACCAGCCAAGGTAGGTTACGGTGGACATAGAATATGGACGCCATATAACTTTTACACTGTTCTAATTTTGTTCCGCATACTTCCATCACTAATCATTTTCTACGAACATTTTTGCACTTTTCCCAGACCCCGCCGATCACACACAGTTCCCTCTGCACGTCCTTTAAAAGTATACAATTTCATTATTTAATTATAAATTCATAAATATTCCATTTCTTCTGGGTTCACCTTACGTATACAGTCTAAAAGCATACCTAAGCCGATCATTTTTCATTTTCCTCGTAAATATCTCAAATTCGGTTCATAAAAACGAAATTGTAGAAAGAAAATAAAAACAAAAAAGTCGAGAAATCTAAGCAAGGTATTAGATTGACTGAAAATATTCAGAAATTTTATAGAAGTGAGCAGAGACTATTCTTCGGGAAGAGAGAAAGATTCGGAGTGAAGTCTGATGAAGTAAACAAGGTTTATAATGAGATGCGCACTGGGACACTGTGATATGACGAGGAGTAAGCGGTTATGAGAGAGAAAAATTGTACACCACATATGGCTTACTAATGGGGTGAGTTCTACTCTCTCTGAAGCCCGGTCCACGATTGCTTCAAGCATCAATCGTCAACTTCAACGGCAGTTCAACGTATGCATTTAAATGCGACCATCCACGATAGCGGCAGCGCCAACGCAATGCTTCAAACGCCATCTTCAGTCGCCAAAGCAAAGTTCGCCAAGGTCCAACAATGACGACTGGCGCTTGAAGTTGGCGAACGATCGTGAAATAGGCATTATCAAAACCAACCTTCGGGTTGGACAGTTTTTTTTAAGTACCTGTGTAATCCATCTGCCTTCTAATTCCGGATAGCAATCTTCTTTCTTTTCCAACATGTTCCACACCGAGCGTATCGTGTCAGCCGGGCGGTTACGCGCAGCCCTGGCAACACAAAGCTCGCGAATCCGATTCCTGCCCGGCATTGATGCTGTGTTTGTCCAAGCATTAAGATCTTAGGTCAGACGGTGCGATATAACCGTAGCGTTTAGAGCTCCTTAAACCAAAGACGATCTCTACAACGGTACTACTACCTCAGTACCTCTTCACTCACGTTTCTGTCCATCGCCGTCTCACCATTCCCCTCCATAATGAGCGATTTAATCGTTAGCAACGTGTGTGGGCACAATACGAGGAGGATCGGTCCTTGAATCGATACTTCATCTGTTTGTCTCGCAAGGATAATTTTAGTATTGGACACACTGATTATATCCTCCTCTTTTGCGTCTCGAAGCTTTTGTTTCCCTAAAAAGGGAAGTAAGGGGTGGGATAGGGGAAAGGAGTTCGGCTTGATTATCGTGCCGTCCTTCACCACGTAATGCCTTCCCCTGGCGTGCCATGCAAGGGCGATGTCACACCGTTCGCGCCCTAACACGAAAGGCCATTTTTCACGAGGCAATAAACTGCGCCGTTGGAAGCTCCAAATCATGGAAATTAGGTGGATGACAGCAATGAGCGTGGCACTATATGGCGCGGAAACCTTTGTTGTAAGGAAAGAAAATGAAAATAGACTAAGGGATTCTGAGATGTGGGTTTGTAGGATGGAGAAAGAATGTGGGTCAAAAGGAGGGCGACCGTGAAGTACTTAAGTTGATAGTGAAGGATAAATTCCCATGAAAAGGATAAATATTCGAGGGACAACTTTTTCCAACCACTCTCTTATTGACTCCATCTCTATGGTGTTGCCATGTCTACTCACATAATCTGTCACCACACAAGAAATTTGATTTAGGAAATCAGGAAAAGTCAAAAGGTATGGATGGAGAATGTAATGCAAGGCGAGGGAGTTGAGAAAGACGTGATTGAGAAAAGAAAGTTGTGTATGCGGGATAGAGGGAGGAGAAGAACGGGTAGTTTGGATAGATCGATGGGAGGTAGGAGGTATGAGGGGCTGAACTGGGACATTGTGTAATCGGGAAATATAGGGGTCGTGGGAAAAATTACGCGTCCAATTAGATCTATCTTTACCGTTAAAAAACTAATAATAAAGATAAGACAACAATGAAAGAGGAAGGGAAATTTTCGTCGTCTTCGCTCATTCGCTCGGGGAGTTTCCAATGCGATTCGTGGCTTTACGTAATGCAATCACCACGCAAATCTCCATCATCACACTGCGTAGTGACGACCCACGTGAAAAAAGTAATTTTACACCAGGATTACCACTGAGCAGTGTGATTTATGATATGAGCAGTGAAATTTAATTGCGTAAAGCAACAACTGCATGGAAAACTTCCTGAGTGCATGAATGACTGTGCGCAAAATTGCCCGCTCTGCCATGTCCAGCATTCCGCACGCAAGCCATGTCCACCATTTGACGCTGCTTTCATCGGCGCAGTTTATTCCGGTTGTAGTCATTCGTGGAAGGCGACCGACATCTAAGGTCATTCTCTCTGAGTAGGATATATGTGACTGGGTAGAAGTAGGATTTTTTTAGAGAACGGAGGAAGGGTGGAGAAAAACCAAGAGTTGTTATCCTGCTCTTATCGAAAGGCACCAATAGAACCACGATTTAACGTGGGGTAATGAGCTCACAACATAGCACCGAAGTAGGGACCTGTATAACGATGAAAGATCTCAACCTCAGGCGGGATTCGAACCCGGACCCTTAGGATGGGAGGCCAGTACTCTAGCCACCACACCAATATTCCCGCTTTATGGCTCCGAGTAAAAACGGACGTAGGCGACGGCGTGCCCACCACGATAAGAAGCAGATATAGCAATCAGAGGGTGCCGGACGCCATCGAAAGCTATTCGCCCATCGGTTAGCACCCTTATCCGATGGCACCATCACAGAAATAGAGAGGAGAGGGAATTTCTCTCTCAATTTCACGACGCTAAAGGCGTCAATATGCAGAGATGACATTTCGGACCAAGGAAGACCGGAATAAGACCACGGAATAGTGTGAGAGGGTGGCAATATGGCATCCTTCCCACATGGGCGGAAGATCTCCGGAATACGAATCTGAGTCCCAATGACGAAGAAAACGCGCAAGACTCCCAACTCGAAATGCTTCGTGGTGCCCAATATCCGAGGATTATGGGTCATATTTTAAGTTCGCAAAATCGATGGACTAAATCTCTGACAAGATCCGCCCAGGATATAAGATGTCGATATTACATTTGCAGAAATCTTTTCGTGCTAATATTTCTTCGCTAAAATACCCACCTACCACCCCCGACCAGACCCATTTTCATTAACTTGCGAATAATTAATTGAACAGCGATCATTAGGGTAACGATATTCCAAAAGCAGCATTCAAATTGAGCAGTAGTAGTGGTAGTATTGGGTTATAGCTGCTCCAACATCATACCTAGGACCCTAATCCTGAGAAAAAAATTAACATTCATGCTCTACGTAAGACTCGAACCTGTAACCTTCGGGTTGCCAGACCACTGCGATACCAACTTGGCTACTAGAGCTTCAAATTAAAGAGAGACGACTTCCAAGACAATTAATTTCCCCTGTTCAAAAGAAAAGGGTGATAACCAATTCCCAAGATCAACAGTTCCAACGTGTTCTTAGGCTGCTATTCTGAACGAGATAAGGCCGGCCTTATAAGTCATAATAGCGGAAAAAGTCGATATTTTCAAGAGTATTACGACCCAGTCGTTATTTGCTATTATGAAGGCCGAAGAGTCACCGGAAGTCGCTATTCTACAGATATCCCATAGCGCGGTCGAAATATGGTATTCTGAACGGCAGATAGCGACCGGCCGGGTCGTAATATTATTCCCCGATTCTGAAGACCGGGCAATCTGGATAGCGCGACGTAAATCAGCTCGCTGAATGACTTTCAAATGTTTGTTATGTTTACTTCGAGTAGTGTCGGGTATATATTCGACGTTTATTTACTATCTGAAAGGACTGGACGTCTGCATTTCAAGTTTTGGCAATTGTTAATGCATATGTGGAAGCCCGGGGTAGGCTACGATTAGAGAAAGTGATACATATGTGTTTGTTTTTTGTGAAATCAGTGAACTGTGGTGTTTCTATATACTTTGAAGTCATTGGTGGTGCCTGTTTTAGTTTCTGTGGTTGTTGTATCGGAAAATTTCAAGCATGTTCATTTATCTGGTAAGAATTAAATCTTGTTAAGAATTACTAGAAAGTGTTATTTATAAACTTACCGGAGGACCACAGAGGTTCCATCCCATGCCCCTCTGTAAACTGACCACTGCACGCAAATACCTTCGCAAACCGACCACGATTTATAAACTATAATAATAACAGGATGATAGTATAAATTCATTTGAAGTGATGGAGGACAGATTTATTAACCATTTCCGGGTGTCGAGTGAAGTGACTATGTTTGTAGTAAACTGATTTGATTAAACCTTGCGGCGAGAGAAATCCTGCAAGCCATGGCTTGATGATGTGTAAATACTCATTAATAGATCATAATAGTAGACGGGGAAAGTGTGATGTGCCATATTATACTTCATTGCAAAGGCAGTTTATTAATGTGAACGTATTTTCAGTTTATAGAACCTTTAATTAGTTATTTACCTGCCCGATGAAAAGCAATAAAACTCCTACCGACAATAATCCTTTTCATCTCATTGTGTATTTACAACGTCTCCATTGGGTCGTTCTTAATTGTAAATATATTAATAACTTTAGTTACCCTGGAGTGTAAACGATTTTTATTTTGCTTGCATTGTAAACAAACAACAGTGATTTCATGAAAATACCGGTACAGAAACGAAATTGCCGAACGTGAGCAGCTGTGTGTCACTTAATAATCCTGAAGGGTACAGAAACCGCAATCATTTCCATTCTATTAATTTGCAAATTGTATAATTATGAAACTATTGATCTTTTATGATGATAAGTACGATTTTCGTGCGAGTACCCTAGCCTCCGTAGCAAAACGTATTTAATGTTTATCAACATTGTTTATGAAGATGATAAAGTAATTAATATAAGTTCTACCACTTAAGATTTGTGATAATCGGATGAATATAATGAATGTGGTTGCTTACCCCAGAGCGGAGCATTAGGTACCAATTCATCATTAATAAACTCGTATTTATATACCATTAATAACCACCACATGAATATTGATAATGAGTACGTTTTCAACGAAGGCCCTTTTCTCTGGCATGCTTTTTAACGTAAAAAATCCACGGAGAAGTTCATATTTCGTATTTATAGCTAAGGATTTTAATCAACTACAGGCGAAAACAATTTTACGACGAGTTTGGCTGTTTCATATGCAAATGTAAGCAGGAGAGTTACCTCAGTTAATGATGTTTGCTCGAAAGATACATTGATCTGGATGAATACGCGAATTTTCCAAGCAGGATAATAAATAATTCATTTATAATTTTATACATTAATATCAGCTGTTCGCTGGCCATTGTGAGAGGCGTAAAGTTGGCCGTAAATCTATCCCAAACTGTCCCAGAAAATGTAAACATCGCTTGCTATTGGCTGCCGGAATTTTTGTTTTCTGATCTTTACGGTTCTCATACCGGAAGGGGCGGGTACAATTATTCCACCTCAGAACTGGGCAATTTATTCCCCACCTCGATTCAGAATACCAGATCGGGGAATAATGACCTGTGGAATAGCGCGGCCTTATAATAGCGACCCCGATTCAGAATACCAGCCTTAGTGCATCGCCAGCCGTCTCCTTCACTCGAGTTCAAATTTACAGCAAACCGTCACGTGGACGAATTCACCCTGTGGTCCTTTGGTGTTTTCAAGTCTGTTTCCGCACTAATAGGCGCTTCAGACCGGGAGGAAAGGTATAAGGATAGGGATGGAAGGGATAGAAGGGATAGGGATGTCATCGGCTGGAGGGCACCCTGTGGTCACATTGACCCGCCTTGTATACTTCAAACAACATCGCCAAAATGGTACTGCAACTGCTCAAGGGCGAGCCGCCAGACTTCAAAGCATGCGATATGGCTACTTTTCTATCATAATTTTCAGCATGGGAAGTATTAGCACAGAAACAATAATGGCAAAAGCAACTTGGATCGCGAACCCTAAAATAATGAAAGAATAGTGCTTCCTCCTTACAAGAGGAGTACATGACTGATGTGCCACCTATCTGAATAATTTTCGCCAGGAGAGTAGAATAAAATGAGTAACGAATATCAGTCAAGCGAGCGCGCAGCTCTCGATACACTGCTCTCGAGACAAGTCTTTTAAAGACAAATTTCTTTAAGACGTAGGCAACCTGAATCATTACACTCTCCAAACAATACATTTTAATCAGTGATGATACTAGTACTTCTCCACAAACCTGCCTTCAATTTATGATTCCCATAAAACTTAGGCGATGCAAGGTAAGGCTGTGATTGATAAACTCAATTCCGCAACTAGGTGAGGTCGATTTCCTGAACCACTTTGAGTCATGGCCAATTGTAATATCGTGTTGCCTACTTCTAATGGTTAAAAAAAAACTTTTCAAAAGATCTTTTTCTCGAAAACAATTGAGAGCTATGCGTTCTCGCTTGGTTGCCCACCTCACTTGACTCTCTACGCTAAAAGTAGCCAGACCGGTGACACGTGGGGATCGGGTTGTTGTGGTGGCTAGTGTGGTGGCTAGTGTACTGGCCTCCCATCCCGAGGACCCGGGTTCGATTTCCGGCAGTGGCGGATTTTGTCAGTGGCAAACCGGTCCCTACTTGTGTGCCTAGTGGAGGGCATATCAGGTTCAGTACTCCGTCCGTCGAAAGGGACGTTAAGCCGTGGTCCCCTTGGCGCCTGTTGTTAAGAATAGGCTAATGCCGACGCCGGGTTTCTCTCCACCCTTCTTCCGTTCCCTGAAAACTCCTACCATTACCCAATTACCCACCTATCCTATATGGCGCAAATGACCTCAGCTGTCGGTGGCATCCCCTGAATAGCCCGGCTGTGGCGGAGTAACTAACTAACTCGGTGACACGTCAGTCATGTACTCCTCATAGTGCAAGTATATTCTCCAAAAACACCAATATCTGGAAAAGCCATTAGAGCACTAATTCTCCGAAACTTAAGAAAATGTATGAGCGCAACACGGCTTCGTTCAGCGGTACGCTTAGAGTCCAGAGAAGTTGGTTTTGTGCAGTATCCACCCATCTAAATGTTAGTTTGAGGTAGAAGGCTATATTGAATGTGAAGACGCCGTGTTCACATGCTATATCAGGTGCTCTCGAGGTAAAATTGATAAGATTAGTCACAAGCAATATGATTGTTTACTCATCGATTATGCATGCAAGGTGTGCTCTCACCCCTGCCACATACCCTTGCGGTGGCTTGCAGGCTGATTTTTATGCGTAGATAAGAAGCCCCGAACTAAGAAGAATTTTTTTGACAATCGTAACTACTGCATTCATTGGTAAAACTGCTATGTATTACTCAGGATCCAGTGAGGTCATCCGCATTGAGGCCGACCAACTAGTACCTAGAAAAGTGCTGATAAATGCGATCACTCATTTTGACATGCGCCCGAAATTTCTCCACAGTAAACCATCTTGCTCTATTAAAGAGTGATATGTTTTCGCATCATTTTTCTGGAGTAAAATGTACACGAACAAATAAATTTCAATGCACACGGGTCATTTAGTTTCCTCGGAAATATGTGAATAGAGAAATATAAGAGCTCGATGTTCCTCATAATGCATAAAGAGGAAATACACATCATGACAACTTTTAAGAAAAAAAGTTATTGAAACTCAATCATATATTTTCATATAAATTTTTTGGCACGGTAAATCAACACAACTTTCGCTCTCACCGTCTTCTTCCAGTCAGAAAGTATTCTACCACATATTGCCGTTATATTTCAATCTTTCCAACTACATGACCTAGCAAATAAGCTTACACTTTTCAACTTCCCTTTCTGAAACTTCCTATCCAGTTCTACAAAATGCACCATTCCCTGATCTGGACAGGGGCAAGGAATAATTGTGGTGAATATACAAAAGGTCAATGATGGACAACAGACCTCGAAAAAGTGAAATGAGTGTTCTGGAAAGCATACAGCAAACTTACTTCTATGGTATTTCAATCATCAGGATCTTACCTCATGCCGTCTTTTTATTATTTTCCAACTCCAAGCAAGTAAGGAAATTAACCCATTGAAAAATTAATCTTCGTAGTATCTGGCATGCACCCCTTGATCGCATTAATCTAGAAAACAAACGAAATAATGATCGGAAACAGACTATTCCACAATCAGTGAAGTTCACGTTAGCCTTCCATATGATGGCTTTAATAATAATGATATTGAATGTTCTAGGACTTCAATCCTTCGGAACAACGCAAAATATTACAAAGTAAAAGCGATACAAATTTTCTCATACTTTTATATGTCTTGAGCATACGTTACTAGTGACTTAAATATAGTATACGATTGAGAATATACCTTTAAGACAAAAATGAACCGCAAAAACAACATGGTATTTTCGCGATGAACAGCTTGAATGTCAAGGGCAGCATGATAGCTGGCCAGGAAATCTCATGATGCATCCTCAACACCACATACATCTACATCTACGTAATACCCTGCGAGCCACCGCGAGGGTGTGTGGAAACGAAGAAGTGCAGTATGCTCGAAGCTGTACCCTGCACGCATGCATCTCGCTCATGAACCCCCAAACCCCGAAGCTAAGCCTTCCACATTGCCAACCTCCCCCCATAGCTAAGCCAGACGGAGAGGTAGGCAGTGTGGAAAATGAGGAAGGAAGCAGGGGCAAAGAGGGGAGGACGAATCAGCGCGGGGGGGGGGTGAAGGCAGGACCCCTCCCGTAGCTGGGCTTTGCCTTACATCGATTTCCCCACGCAGCAGGAGCAGACCCTCCATGGATGGCGGTGGAGGGTTCAGCTTCCGAGGGGAGAGTGGGGCGAATGGGGTTATGGGTGTGGAATAGGAATGCAGGGAAGGGGTGTCAGAGAGGCGTCTGCTCATATGGACCACGGCACTCCCCGCCCGTCGATATCCCTTGCTCACCAATCCCCACTTCCAGGGGAGTTCCCCAAACTCGCCTATGCCCTCGCAGCACTGTCATTAACGAACACGACAGCCCACTCCTGTCAAAATGAACGAAGCGAGAACGCATGAGCAACTATCAAGAGATCGGTAGGTACTGTGCTCATCCTGCTCGCACGTTATGTCCTATCATTCTTTCCCCTGGCGCACCACAGGCAATGGGCCGAAACATCACCGCAGAAGTTTTTGGCCGATTCTTCCCTTAACATATAGAATCTGATGTTTTTTGTCCATTTAAGCCATTAATTTCTTGTTCACATTTGTTACGAAGGAGAGAGAAAAATAGCACTGATATGGCACAGAGATGAAAAAGTTTCATTCGACAGAGACACTCAAATACTGTGACAAGCTCACGGGGCCTCTTCATCCCAGCCTGTCACTACATCAGACTGACATAAATCCTGTCAATTAACAATGGTCGGCCGAGTAATGCTAACATTTGCTGATACAGCTGATAATAGGTCTTTTTAAGGAAATGAAAATTCACTTTGTACGTTCCACACAAAGACTTTATTGGTTTCGACCATGGTTTCGACAAAATATGTCATTATCAAGGTTACATTACATTATTACCTTGATAATGACATATTTTGTCGAAACCAATAAAGTCTTTGTGTGGAATGTACGAAGTGAATTTTCATTTCCAATCGAGTGGTTCCACAAAGTAAAGCCTCAAACTTTGAACTCTTTTTAAGGACCTCTACTCTCTACAACGACCATGAGTAAAACGCCATAGGCACTACATGACTAGTTTTTGTTGAAATATTTGGCAAATTGAAGCAAAACACTCCTCACCGTCGTTTAATGAAGGAGATCTAATAACGAAAAAAATCAGCAGACTTCCATTGCTTTTCCAAGAAATGATTGGCAAAACTTGAAAAAAATTGCTATGCTAAAGATGATACGTGTAACAACAAAAAATAATTTACAATATTAAACAGGCAACGGTCTACATCAAGAGTATACGTCATTATGGTTAGAGAACCCCACGAAAATGATGAGTCAGTGATTACGATTTTAAGTTTAAAGAGCTATTGACTGTGTTTCGCATTTCTTGAAGAAACGTACGTACGCATACCCCACAAAAAGGTTGTTTTATCCGACACTTTCGTTAAATTACGAAAATTAATAATACTTTTTCAAAAACTATTAAAAGCTTCTTTTCGGTAGTCTATCTAGTAAGTGTTAAGGTACGCTGAAAATGACACTGACTTCGGAATCAGTTGACCATTTAGTCCACACTACACTAAAATCAAAACAAAGCACAAAAATGTGACCTGTTAGTAGAAGGAGAGGTAACAACAGTGATGCAGATTCCTCACGGAAATTTCACCCTCTTTCTCTGAGGCACATCCCAGCGTTCACGAGCAAATACACAAATGGAAATTCTTTAAGGTGATCCATTTTAAAAGCTGTTATTACAATGAAACGGGTAACTACATTTCCTACTCCATATAAAGTTATGATCCTCCTCCACAAGCTATGAGCTGAAGCAAAGATATCCACTGGGGTTAGCTCCGTGATTTCCATCAGTAATGACACGCCACATGCATACTTATAGATAGGTATTAATCCTGCACCTTCAGGAGACATGATTTCCAAACCAATGCGCAAATAACAAAAAAACCTTTATCATGCCCTTCATCTTAAAGTGAATATTTCAACATGTTTCGCTTCATTTTGGCCCATAAGCAACGATACTTATTTTCGGCAAGTTATCCACTTCGCTCTCTATTTTTGCTACACGAATGGTTGTACGATTATCCATTACAAAACGTAAACGGATGGAGAAATGACAATCGGCTTCGCGCACATACCAACGTTCGGTTCAATCAAAAACCCCAGGAAATACAATTGTGGGTTACACAAAGATTGGAACTTCGCAGCTTCGCAAGGTCCGGGTCCTGTCCTTCACCCAAAAATCGAGAGCAATTAATCATAGGAGAGGATAGACTTTATTGGAAGACAAGACTAATCGGTAATCTGAAAATAATTAACGACTATATGTATCATCAATGAGACCATAGAGGTAAGGCTGGTAACTATGGAAGTAAAGGTAATCGATTTTCGGCAGCTAATCAGTAAGTGATTGCCAAATATCCATCGAAAGTCACTCCTTGTATGAGGACCGATTTCTCACTAGTTAGCATCACAGATTTCCAACGATATGCAAGATCCAATTGTCTGCAATACCAGTACGCGAGCGTCTCCTAATAGTCAGAAAAAAATACGGTATTTTGTGCCACAAATCAAGGTTTCGCATGCTGGCGTCGCTGGCATAATCGATATTGGGCAAGCAGACTGCTCGCCGAGGCACACCCGCCCTCTATGAGCAAGGCTCGGAAGCACGTGCAGGGAGCAAATGACATGCCATTTGGATGGGATGAAATATCATTTCCAAGGAAATGACACTCCCTGCGGCAAAAATGACGGAAGGAGAATGGGTCATTTGCATACAGAATGAGCTCACACGCGATCAACCACTGATTAGACTGGCGCATCGAAAAAAAGGCTGGTCCTTGTTCGTGAGTGCAACGAGATTAGATGAAGTGGTACTCAACCACTGCAATACTCGAATAATGTTCCAATTATTCGCAAAATGAATTATATTAATACAATAATAGACCATCGAAGACACATATACGTCGCCTGAACCGTGCAAAGGTAAAAATCGATTTTCAGCATCTTCTTCGGCACTACTTGACTCCGGGTACTTCAACTTGGCAGTGCGATCACTTACCTCAACTATCAAGCCAAGGCTGTCTAATGCTAAATCCTGGAACAAATACAGTACTCATGGCATAGGAAGGATTCAAAAAATATAATGATGGCTAAAAACAAAATTCTAAACAAATTCTAATCATATTTATTGTATGACAAAAAAATACTGTCTTAAAGTCTCTGCTGGATTGAAAAACCTAATGAATGACAACATGGACAACAATAGTTTTCCAATAACTAGAGAGGCATGCCAGCCTTGCACCACAATTTCTAGTATTATGATGTAATTACATTTCATCAGGGTATCCTCCACAATGGAGATATTGCTCTGAAAACAGTTTGACAGTGCCACAGTGGGCATATTCAGGTCAAAAGTGAAGGCACCAACTCCAAAACCAACAAAACTGTTGTCCAAGCAATACAGACCCCAGAAGAAACCTCTTTTTATCACAATAGTTGGCCATAGGGGGCTTAACAATGCAAGTTGATGCATTACCCATCTATCCCTCCCTCCATACTCTCCACAAACTCCCAACAAAGGATGGGTAGACAATAAGCGGGGCTAAATAATGTTAGCACGACAACATTAATACAAGAATTTACACTTATGTCAATTAAATAAATATTTGCTCAGTTTTGCATAATTCAGTGAACGCTGAGAACAAGGAAAGTACGGAAAAGAGGGGCCCAACTCCGAAAAGTCTAATTCGAGATTTTGACGTCACAACTATACCCACATATGGAATAAACATCATAGCTGGTAGTATAAACTGTGCTCCCTTGCTGGCACGACGGTCGCCCCAGCTCACGCCGACAGAGTCAAATCATTTTACATGGTGATTACATCACTTCATATGGTAGTAGTGGAAACGGGGCATTACCGATCATTTCGTTCATAATCTGTCGCCAGATATTTTCTGGCAAGCAGGCGCTGCTATCGCGGTGGGCACCTATAGAAGCTGCGATTGTAGCAGACAACTTGTTGATATTTATCGCGTGGGAATCAAGGTGAGAATGCATCTAATTCTAGCTAATGATTAATTCTTTCATGTCTCTGTTACCTTGCCACTTATACACCTTGAAGTATATAAAACTATTTGTTTTGTTTTCAAAAGCTCGCCATGCAATTTTTTTGTTTAATGTTGATTAATAAATTGTCAAGTCGACTAGACATAAGTTTTTTATTTGTGTAAAACTTCGGTGTAATTTTTTTAATGCTAATGCAGGGGCAATCTATATTATTGAGAGGAGATGTTATCATGTTGGAAATTACTTTATGTAAGCGAATCTCATTATTCTGCCTTGCTTTGCATGAGTGTCTTGCTTTGTGTGGTTGTTTTCTACCGACAAATTCTGACATTGTATGGACATCCTCCCTGCATGAACATCTCCCCCCTGCCAACCACCTTTATGGTGGCTAGCAGGGTATTACGTAGATGTAGACCTCCTTTTGTCTTCGGACACGTACATTATCACAGGATATTTAACTGTTGTTGCATATTTGTTATCAGCTACTGTGTTATCATCTATTCCAAACCAATGTACTATTTAAATAGAAACATAGGGGGACGGAGGAATATATGCACGAAGATGTAATGACTCACTCGAGAAAACAACATCATTACAGAAACTCTCGACACAATCAATTAATAAAACCAAAAAAGTACATGTTTTAATTCCAAACGTGTAATCACTTTCAATTTTCAAAAGTTTCACTTTCTATAATAGGTCCGCATTTATTCCATACCAGCATATTTTGTTACATTTTAAAGTGAATAGATTGATTACAAACATAATTAGTAAATTATGTTGATTAAATATTTTTAATCACCTCTGCTCATTCCCTCCTTTGTAATACTGGTGTGCTGGATAGACATCAGTCAACTGTTATACATCACTATGGCGGTGAATTAAGGGTCGCGAATCATTCGTCCTGGTGACCTACAACTCTCCATATCAGCTGAAATTCTTTTGATTTTACAGAATTGGGCGCCAGGAAGATATATATAGTTTAATCACCATGGTGGCTCTATTTCGTTGGCAACTGTTTTTTTTTTGGTAGACATCTCTATTGTGGGAAATTTCACTTAACAATGCCTTACAGTAATAAATCTAAAGTTAGTATCAGCAGTAAGTTAACAAGTGTTGGTCAATGATTTACCGTAATTACGCATGTAAGCCGCGCACCTTTTTTCCCGAAACGCCGGAGAAAAAATGGGGGTGCGCAGCTTATACGAATCCTCCAGATTTCGTGTTAGCCGCGAACCATTTTTCCTCAGATTCCTGTTGTTTTCTCTCCTAAGTTTCGCATTCTGTCTAGTAGTAGTGGTATACTAGTCTTCGCAGCATGGTTTAGTAGTAAATCGTACATTGTAAAGTATTCTGAAATTTTGAAGTATGTAATTAAAAATAAAAATCCGCGTTTAACAAAGTCTGAGCGTACAACGGTACTGGAAGAAACGCTAGATCAGAAACACCATTTGTCAAAGCAATAGATTTATCGTGTATAGATCGTAAGTAGGACAACACATTGTAGCACTGATATGTATTTAAATATACTGTATACTGTAAGCTGCCGCAAGGAGTTTTATGTTTTTTCAAAATCGTAAGCGGAGTTTGTTTCGGTATCACGTACCTATAGCAACATTTTTACGTACTAATAGATAACTCCTTTTGCGTACACATTAAAGCTACATTGCAAAGACACAACAAAAAATTTGTTACGTGGTGGCAATAGTCGTATGCTCAGAGAATATACCTTCTTACTATCCGTGCTATCCGCTCCAAGCGTGAGAGTAGTAAACGCGTTCGAATCGATCATTTAGCATTTTAAAATAATTTGCTATTATCACCCTAAAATGAATTCTGATGTGAAATTTCGATAGTTTCCTGTGAGTATAAAGCTACATATTATAAATGATGCCGAAAAAATAGGAAATCGAGCTCCATGACGGAAATATGGTGCATCTGAATCTAGCAGTGACGAAAACTAAGAATGAGAACTGTTATGATATGAATATTCATTAGTGATTTATGATTATATTTCCGGGAATGTGTTTTTCTTTAGTTTTATAAGAATTATAATTGTTATTACATTGAGCTTAATTTTTTCCGTGTATTCCCAAGACTTTTCGGTGTTGTTAAATCATCCCAGTCCACAGCTACTACGCAGAGAGCAGGCGAGATCACCGCTATCAGGTACGGATGGCGTTTGGCTTTTTTTTGTTGATATGCCAACGATTTCCGTAATAATAGAGTAATCACGGGTTGAAGTTGTATATATTTTTGCAATTATTTCAGTTGGATGTTCTTTTGAACAAATGCCGTTTTTATAGCTGGATGATGTGATCGTATGAAACTGTGATTACTGTGAGATGCTACGAGAAACAGATGCACAGTAAAAGAGGCCGTGCATTGATGATGATCGTGACGATAATAACACGTAATTCAATCAGTTAATGAGAAAGACGTACACGTAATTTAGGCACAGCATTTCTATTAAAGAACGTGCATTAATGTTATGACAAAATGATGCAGACTCGAGGGAAAAAAATTTTTTTTTCGATAGAAATAATTTTTTCCTCACGAACCTGCCCGAAAGTAGGGGTGCGCAGAATACACGAGGGCGCGGCTTACACGAGTAAATACGGTATAAAATTAGAAAAAAATTAAAGTCTAGAACAAAGGAATACTTCCTAAAATAATAACAGCACAATCACAGTAAACCAATCAGTAATAGAATTTACAGTAGTTAATAGCTCTAACTATAACCCTACTGGTTTGTACAACACATGATCTTGTATAACCTATGCCCAAAACTGATAACTATTTTTAAAAATGCAAAAAAATAATAAAACAATATAAAACCATCTCTTTTCCGCAACTCCCACCAAAAATAATGCTTGAGCTTTTGCATAGTTTTAATTGTTTTCAACCCAATCTTAGGTCCCTAGAGGGACAAGTATTTTTCGATTATTGCACAGATGCTATCTGCCAATGAATGACTTTTAACATAAGTTTCTTTTTTTACACAAACCTACAGATACACATCCAACAAAAAACAGTCACCCATCAAGCACTCAGTAAATTGAACACAATTAGGAAAAAAGGTATGATTTTTCTCATAATTCATGTATTGGTTCCAACGTATTTTTAAAAACACCATTGCCAATCCAATTTCTATATATACTTTTATGGGTTTGCCCTTTCATGCTTTCTTCCTTTCATCAGCACCTAGAGTGAGAGATCAAATGACTAAAGAAGTTGGCTGCAAATGTGTTGTTTGGGTGAATGAATGCTGGTGTATAAGGCCCAGGTTAAATGGGCAGCCTATGTGGTTACAACAGCACTTCCCCCCTCCATTACTCCTCCCATGTGACCTAGCCCTAGCCAGAGTATTAAAGCATTCGTACACATGCCAGATAACGACAAATGATTGGAGACAATCAAAGGAACTTCAGCAGATGGAAATCATAGGTGGAAATCATCTTAGGCACATAAGAGCTCAAACTGCGGCTGTGAAGGTAGTGAAGGCTGTTCGGGTGCTCCACCGGGTCAATTCCTCCATCGCTGTCGATGTTTCGAAGTACGAGGCGTTCTTTATCCTCAGCCCTGATGATGGAGAAAACTTGCCATCTTTATTGTGGCTGTGAAGGATGATAAGGTCTGGAGAAGTAGATGCTGAGGGCATGTTTGGTGGGGACAGAGGATCAGGCAAAGATTCACAGGTGGACTACTGGACTGCAGAATCACAGATCTTGTAGGATAACCTCCCCCATTGCTATTGAGAGTGGCCATCTAGTGCCTTGTGTTTTCCGCTCATTTGTGCACATCAATTTCATTTTTTTTCAATTTTCATCAGGGTCAAATGCACTGTGTGGACCTCATTATATTTCACCTGAATCCTTCATCGAGGCAATGTAATTTATGTGATTTTATTGTCAGTAGGTTTGCGACCGATTAAATGTGGAAATGGTTAAATGTATGTATATCCTTTGCCAAACCTGCATGGGAGTCAATTAATTTCTTTACATCAAGGAAAAGCAGGGCTTCCACTCACTTTTTGGTACAGAAAAATGAGAAAGTGAGTAATTTTTGCCAAAAAAGTAAGGGGAAAATGTGGAAAAAGTGAGAAAATAATGAGAAAATTGGTGATTTTACCCCATGTTTCACTTCTGGCAATTACTATAACCCTACATTATTCAATATTTCAAACGGGAACTCTTATTTAAAGCACTAGCAGCAGGGATAAAAATCACAAAACAAAGAATTGGACAATGAAAACATGTATTTCAGACTCAAGAAAGATTGAAGAATGAAAAAAAATATCTCGACTAGAGATGAACACTACAAAATAGATGAGAATTAGGCACATATTGTACCATACATTAGAAGATCAAATAAACAATAATCATTTAAATAAAGAATAATACTTTTAGCCTAGGAAGGGTCCACCTGCTCCTTGAGATCATCAAGATCTTCATGCTGCCGCTTTTTGTGATTCTTAAAAAGCTGCTCTAGTAGAGACGATGTCCTCTCCTCTACCTTCTTTTGTAAAGGCTCCTTTTTCTTAAGCATCCACCCATGACCGCAGTGTTTGGGCACCCTCCAACATACCTAGGGCGAGCTTGACTTTTGCCATATCTTTGTTGGCAATAGCCTCCTCCAGTTTGCGTGTTGCCTTGTTTTTGCCTTGTTGACTAGTTGATCAGAGGCCTTGCGCTCCTCAATCTCCTTCTTACTTTTCGCATGCTGGTCATCCTGTAGCTTGCCCAACACCTGTCGTTCCTTTAACTGGGCAGCCACTTGCCTCTCCCTCTCCAGGCGAGCGTTCTCCTCTTCATGTAATCTCTTCAGCTCATCTTCCTTTAGTTTCTGCTGAACCTCCAGGTCTTCTTCACATACTTTCCGTGTGCTGCTGCTGCGAGCTTGAGCAGTTGCTACTCAACCACAACACTGCAACTGGTCTAACTCATGAGCCGGAGCACCAGCACAGAAACTGCAGAGGCTGTCAGCAAGCCACATGCTGCATCAGTCGAGGCACGGGGCCTGCGCCGGCGTCGGCACATTAGCCAACGATGCCAAATGCAATTGCCGAGTCTCGCTTTTTTGTGTAGACAAGTAGCGAGGAGGACGTATGAGAAATCAAGCTACGCAAGTGGCGCACCCAAGATTGAGACTTGATCAGTTTAGCACTGTACATTGCACCTGTTTGCTCAGCTCCAGGACTCGTTTGAAAATTTCCACCAGTAACCCTCGATCTTAATCACCTCGACCGCAACGCAGTGAAAGCAATAAGGACAGAGAGAGATAGATGGAATTTTCTAATGTCACACCGGATTACTGAGAGCTGAAACACCTTCAATCGGCGACATGCAGCAAGTAGGTGGGCAGCTTGAGCATATGTAGCACTGTCTCTTGTGAACCTCTTGCGTCTCCCTCACAGTCTAGCTCATTCCACAGTCACAACACTCAACGTTAAAAACTTGAGACAGTCTAATAGTAGACGATCTAGTTGTGCAGCGCCAGAGTCATGGCGGTGGTCGTGGGCAGAAACTCTGTTCCATATATGGTAGAAACCTCCCCCACTTTCGCCATCCCAGTTCCCCTCCCCTACATTCCCCATCCCCTCGGTTCATACTGTGGCGCAGGTTGCGTTTATGCAGGGGTTGCAAAGGAAAAAATCAAAAGTAAACAAATGCCCGCAGTGGCCAGCTGGCACGCAACAAACATGCTCTGACACGCCTACCAATGGTCCGTAGCATCTCCTCGCTTGCCTGCCTGACCGCCGCTAGCCCGCGACACCAGCACCCTTCCAATGCAGCGGCTGGGGAGTGGCCACTACGCTAAAGCAATTGCAGTGAACTATGTCCGCCACTCGTGGCACAAACGCAAAGGCGACTGATTTCCGTGGAAAAGATGGATTTTCTTGTGGGATAGGCTCGCATTTGCCAGAAAAGTGAGCAGTTTACAAATTAGTGAGCATTATTTCAAAATAGTGAGAAAAGTCACCCAGTTTTCGAATAAGTGAGTAAAAGTGACAAAAGTGAGTCAGTGGAAGCCCTGAGGAAAAGGGAGAGACATGGGTTGCCTATCCTGCCAAAAACATTATCCCTGAACGCTCAGCTGCATGTGTTTTGACTTCTGAAAGTTTCTCTTGGCCACAAACATGATTCTTCTATCGTATAAGGAATAATGAACATGGCTTTACAACAAGCAAATAAAGAACTGGCCACGATTGGCATTGATAGGACTTCATTTAGGACTATCAACATAATAGCATCAATCATAAACTATTCCCCATATTTAATTTGCAAAAAAATTGCAATTTTGCATCTATTTCACATTAATTGATGAGGGTCATCATCAAAAACTCAAATATGATGCAATATCATACAATTATGCAATTGAATATGCAAATAGATCAAACTTCTTGTAAATTCTGAAATATTTGTTACAACATTATTTTCATAGAATAATGATGGTATTAAGCTTCGGCCTCCCTTAACATGCCTATGAAATTGATGTTTATTGGCTGCCATATGACCATGATGGCTTCAGTCTTCTCAGAGGGAAAATTGACTTCCTACATATCCTACAAAACACGCATAACCCTTAAGAATTGCATCAGCAATAACATTATATAATTTGCTTCATATTTAATCGACATTGTTCATTATCATCGCTTAATGATGACCTACTACAGGTCCCAATATGGGTACCAATAAATTAAGTAGTTACAAAGTTACTGTTTTCATTTAAGATGTTAACCAGGGGATATTATAATAAAAACATATTAGCCTAAAACCAACATGGAAAATCATTTTGTTCTGAGAAATTGAATGGAAAGAGGTCTTGCAGAAATTCTTGCATTGGGTGAACTTCATACTATGATTGCTTCATTTAAAAATGTTTGCATGTGTGGCTTAAAATTACGGCTGCGAATATTTTAAAAAATCATGGATGCATATACTGGAAAATGGACTTGGGAGAATATTAAGCAAAAGTGAGTTCATTTTTTTACTACTAAGGGGCTTTATACTTGGCATGATTAGCAAAAAATTATTCAGTCACATATCCTAATACGCAAGGAAGAATTGAGCTCAGATTTCACTTCAATATGAATTGTTTCATGCTCAGGAGTTTACTTGTAAAATCAAGTTTTTTTTACTTTGGGTCCATTGCCACATTACTCCTTTTGTTATACCTGTCCTATCCACTTACATAGACATTTCTGACTGGATCAAAACCATTGATTTCTCATTACAAAATTTCATAATATTGAACTTAGCGAAATAGTTTTAACCGTAATAGTGTAGGAATAGGCTTATAGTTTCCATTTACAAGTGCTCCCACATTAATTTGAAAACTGAAAGGGAAATATGCAAAACTACACCCTTTCACAATTATCGATGAAACTTGCATTCAAAATGTATGCTCCAACCACACTACTGCTATGCTGCTCTCTAGCAAAATCTAAAAATCCCTACTCACAATACAGTAGCGTAATTCACAGATTATGTAAGTTCGATGGAAATGAATGATGCAAACAAAATTAAATTAAAATACTACATGTAAATGCATTTAGTATCAGCAAATATAAAGACCAATACCAAGGACAGATACAATCCTAAAATGGCAAATACTAAGTGGAGTAAACTAAAACTTCCTCTTTAGAAGAGCTCAAGTCAAAATAATATAAGCAGCAAATATGGACAAATAATATACACTGACTCCATGGAACTCCATGAAACTATTTTTTGTTGGAAAAAATCAACAAGCCTAAGAGGCAAACTAAATAGATTGATAATTGATGTTCATAATCAAAAAGATATACAGTTACTCACAGAATACGGCCAAATTCATCACGGGGTATTTCTCCACTGCCGGTACGACCACTCTCCATCAGCATATTCCTGTAAGTGTTAACCTTGGCTTCTATTTCTTTCCGGGAGCACCTGTGCAAGAAAAAATAGTGTTCATGAACTAGGTGAAATTTTAATTCATCCATATAAATCAAACTATGATGATCATGCCCAATGCGACACCCACTTTAGCTGCAACGTCCATTCTTGGACAGAAATAAAATATCATCAGTAATTGTTCAATGGTTCCTTCAGCAGAATTATCTGTGGAATACAAATTTCACCTTAAAAATTCCACACATAATACCGGTTAAGGGTGTGCATTCCACAAAGACAATAAACAAATGGCTGACAACTTATAAAAAGCTTGCTAAATACAGTAAATAATCAGTAACAACCCAAGGTGAAAATGCACTTTTTTCTGAATTAACTTCCCTTTCATTTCCCAAAATTTTTAAGACACAATTTTTAATTTTCTTCATATTTTCATTCCCCAAAATTTTTAAGACACAAATCAAACATTTTATTCACATTCATAATTATGTAAATGATTACACCTGTAACTTTCAATTAATATTGATTACCACAAAACAGATATTTCTGACTTTGGGCCTATTAAGTATGCATCAATATATTCATGAAATAAATAATTATTAAATGTGTGTACATTTAGTGTACTCAAATTCTGTCACCTATTGAACCATGGTGAAAGTCATGCATTACCCTCATATGGTTTTAAAATAGATGTCAATTTAATTATTTGTGAACATTGTTTATTTTCCAAACTGTAATGTCAGTCATATTATTCCTACAGCACTTCTGGCATTTTTTCCCACACATCAGTAACTTAATCATGTCTTGCAAAATAATAGATCTAACCTAAACACCTAAATCCTAGAAATTCTTCAACCACAAGAAAGAAAAGAGTAAAAATGCCGGAATATGTAACAGAAGGTTTAAGATTTTCACTGGTGGACTGCTTCAGCAGATGAAAAGTTTTAAATCTGAGACAGAATGTTAATTCACAAAACAATGAATGACTGTGAATGAAATTCTTGGTTGGTTCATTAGAGTATCATCCTTTCAACATTGAGCCTTTCCTTAAAAATAAAAATGCAGAGGAATTTTCAGTTAAATTAGCATATGCTGATAGATATTTAATTAATTCAATTCTTAAGAGAGATTTTATACGGAGATTCTTAGCTAAAAAACAATGTACTCTAATTTCAAAATAGCCAATCAAGTAATGCAAGTAATAACTCAATGTCTTTCTTTGAAACAAACTATTATTACTTAAATCGTTAAAAAAGTTGCCAACATTTTTTGCAATTTTTGTACCCAGGAATAGCTTCCTTCAAAGGATTACCTATATACCTTAACTACATGATAAACCTCAGGACAGCATAAAAAAAACTAACACATTTTTACATGGTAAACAGTATAATTTAAATAATTTATATCCTATTGTCTGTTATATGCATTAATTATTATATGGCATGATTTTTATTTTATAATATATATTTACATTTGTGAAGGACTAAAAATTAGCTATATACTACATTATTTCTGCTTTTTTTCTTCCCAGACTAAGTTTCTTTCATTTAATTTGAGAAATTCCGAAGGTCTGAGAAATTTACTACTGATGATATCTGAATCTGCGGACATGCAAAAACTCAGGAAATATTAATTTGGAGGCGAGATCAATTAAAAATATATTATTCTAATAATTGTAGGTTTTAAGGAGCAGCCAAAATAGAAGCACTCCTATCATTGAGCTGCCACCTGTAACTATCAGTCGGTTTGCCCTAATTGGTCAAGGATTGAACCAGCATCGACAATCTTTTCTGCCATCCTCTGCTGCCCTAAGGCTGTTTAGTAATATTGCAGCAATTTAGATATAGGAGGCAGCCCAAAAATAAGGTCTCCAGATTTCTTCAAATAGAAATGAATATTTATTTCAAACATTTTTATAAAATTGCAAATTGTAACTACCTACAAAATATTTTTTGACAATTGCCATAATGGTCGAAGCATTTATTGAGCCACTGTGGCAGTTTTGTGACTCACAGAATCTCACCATCACTTCACAGAGGTTGTGTTTCAGCTCTTCTTTCACCACATTATCATCATCAAATTGCATTCCACCACTGCATTCTTTCAAATTTAAAAACAAATGTTGGTCACTAGGTGCCAAGTCCAGACCAAGGGCATCTCATTGTGATGATGTCCCATCCAAATCTGTTCTCAAGATTGACAGTTGCAAGGACAAAACCCAAGCGAGCATTGCCATGAAGCATGGACATGGCCTTGGTTAGCATTCCTCTTCTCCAGTTCTGAATCATCCGTTTGAGTAATTGTGTCTCTCACAATATGCCTGTATTCATTGTGGTCGCAGTAGGCATGAAAACAATGAACAATCCCCCCTTTCTAACTCAAAACACAGTAGACATGATCTTGATCTTGCTGCCAGATCATGCCAGCTATTGTGTTTGCATGAATTATCCTAGCCTCGGTGAAGTTGAATGCCACCAATTTGAACTCTCCCCAAGACTTATACATACTAGATGTTTTTGACCTCTCCACCCCACCCATACTCTTCAATCAACTGTACATGCATTCCTCCTCAAATGCATTGGTATTTTTAATAAAACTCCATTGGCTATGGATGCCAAGCCGGACTAATAGATCTAGCAAGGTCAGCGTCCAATATTTTGAAAGAGAAGGAAGAGCCAAATACAGCAGTATAGCCAACTGCCACCCAATCATTTTTCCTGTGTCTTTAGCCCTTTGGAGACCTTGCTTATGGGCTGCTCCTCATACATGATAGCCCTCATACAACCCAGGAGGAACTTTGTGAAATAAAATTCAGCACAGAGATTATCACATTTTCTCATACTGCATTTACTTCCTCACACTGCCATGCAAAGAGAAAATCACCCTGGGATTTTGAGTGTCACCCTAGAAGTTGGATTCTAATTCAGCCATCCTCAGGCCTTATCTGAGCACCACACTAACTGTGCCAATAATAGAAATTTACAAAAATCAATTTATGGTGAAAACCTGATCACCAATCAAACTCTGATGAAAAAGAAAAATGAGGCAAACAATGGATTGGCAGTTATACAGCATAGCATGTTTGAACAACACAAGAATAATAAAATGCCTGAATGATGACAGAGTTTAGTTTAGAAAGGCACCAAAAATTCATTACGAAACATGGGTTCTGTGTTAGGTTGCTAAAAATTTAAGGCCACATTATAGATCTTTAAAAATAATTTCATGGGCCACTCCTAACAGTCTGCTGCAGTTATTTTTCTACATTGAAAACTTGTAAGTAATATTTTTCCTTATGTCATTACAGGGATGGCTTTGGATATTTTTTTTCAGTAAGCCCTACCTAACAGGGGGTGGGGAGAAGGGGAATAAGCAGCCAAATTTTCAAAACTTGAAATTTGTCAAGATTTAATTTGAAATTTATGTTTCTACATACGGTCAACATTAAAGTAAGCAAACAAATTAAAAGTAAGGAAACTGAAATCAAACCTGCAGGTCACTGCCACCATGCTAATTAAATGCCTCTCGACCTATATTCACTGTAAAATAAGAACAAATCTAAGAGTAACTGAAATGCAATCGAGAAGGTTAGGCAAAGTTATTCTTTTTTTACCACCTGGTGAACTGCTTATTTACCTACATGTATATCCTGTCAAATACTGCCATAACTCTGTATATTTGGCCAGAATTAATGGGAAAAGCAAAGGAAAATATATTCTCAGTAAAACATTTTTTGGGTAGGGCTGGCCTACCCACAAAGCCATCCCATTGCCATTATATACGTCAGTATCATCAACAACCTTCCTGTATGCCATCCATAACTTTGAGATGGTAGTATCACTAAGTATTCCAACAAAGGATTTCAAAATGAAATAATGAAGGCAAAATTAAAAGTTAAGCAGGAAATAACTCAGGAGAGTGATGCGATAGACAGTGCACAGGTATGTATCCCTCATTAAATGGAACTACAGTTACCGAAAATTTGCTTAACAAAAGTACCACCTGAGTATGGAATCAAACAGCTTGATCTAATGTCCCACATTAACAAAACTCCACATCAACTTAGGGTGCACTTAAAACATAATTCACTCAATTGAAGTTCAGCAAAATTACCTGAGGTGGAATTTACAATAGATCCAATAGATTGTATATTAAAACCAAAGAAGATACATGTGTAAAATGCCAGGAGACAGAAGAAGATTTCAAATAGACTACATTTTAGTGAAGCAGAATTTAGAAACTAAGTGAAGGACTGCAAAAGCTACCCTGGGGCAGACATCGACAGAGACCATAATTTAGTGATGATGAAATGTCATCTAAAATTCAAGAAACTAAAGAAAACAAATAAGAAAATATGGCAAGTAGAAAAACAGAAGGAGGCTCAACATCAGCTGGCATTTCAGAAAGCAGTGGGAAACAACATAGGAGAGGACCAGAATGAGAAATCAGTGGAAAAGCATTGGGAAAACATTAAACGTGGACTACAGAAAGCCACAAAAGAAGTTCTTGGAAGAAGAAAAGTTGACAAGAAGAACAAGACAGACATCGACAGAGACCATAATTTAGTGATGATGAAATTCCACCTAAAATTCAAGAGATTGAAGAAAACAGTAAAGAACATTTGGCAAGTAGAAAAACTAAAGGAGACTCAACACCAGCTGGAATTTCAGAAAGCGGTAGAAAATAACATAGGAGAGGATCTGACTGAGAAACCAGTAGAAGAGCGTTGGGAAAACATTAAATGTGGACTACAGAAAGCCACAAAAGAAGTTCTTGGAAGAAGAAAAATTGACAAGAAGAACAAGACAGACATCGACAGAGACCATAATTTAGTGATGATGAAATGCCACCTAAAATTCAAGAGATTGAAGAAAACAGTAAAGAACATTTGGCAAGTAGAAAAACTAAAGGAGACTCAACACCAGCTGGAATTTCAGAAAGCGGTAGAAAATAACATAGGAGAGGATCTGACTGAGAAACCAGTAGAAGAGCGTTGGGAAAACATTAAATGTGGACTACAGAAAGCCACAAAAGAAGTTCTTGGAAGAAGAAAAATTGACAAGAAGAACAAGACAGACATCGACAGAGACCATAATTTAGTGATGATGAAATGCCACCTAAAATTCAAGAGATTGAAGAAAACAGTAAAGAACATTTGGCAAGTAGAAAAACTAAAGGAGACTCAACACCAGCTGGAATTTCAGAAAGCAGTAGAAAATAACATAGGAGAGGATCTGACTGAGAAACCAGTAGAAGAGCGTTGGGAAAACATTAAATGTGGACTACAGGAAGCCGCAAAAGAAGTTCTTGGAAGAAGAAAAGTTGCTAAGAAGAAACTATGGATCACAGAGGAAGCCTTAGACTTGAATGAAGAAAGAAGAAAGTACGAGAATGCGAAAACTGAAGGGCAGCTTTGCTAAAAAAGAATAAGGAACAAAATAAGTCGCAAAGCAAGGAAAGCTAGAGAAATGTGGATGAAGAATGCATGCGAAGATGCACAAAACAACCTTGCACTTGGAAAGATGGAAGCTGCCTATAGGATAGTGATGAACCACTTCAAGGAACAGTGCAAAATGCAATGCCATTAGGGACAAGAATGGTGAACTTTTGATTGAAAATGAAGACAAAGTGAAGAGATGGAAAGAATATCTGGAAGAGTTATACAACAGAAACAATCTCAGAACAAACACTATCGAAGAGGAAAGAGAAGTGGGAAAGGATGATATGGGAGCATCAATATTAAGATCAGAATTTGACGCTGCAGTAAGGGACCTTAGGATGAATAAGGCTTCTAGTATTGACAATGTTCCTGCAGAACTAATTACAAAAGCAGGAGAGAAGACATTAACTCATCTTTACAAAACCATCTGCGACATATACTCAACAGGAGAAATACCAAGGGCCTTCGATAAAAATTGATCATTCCTATTCCCAAGAAGAAGGGAGCAGAGAAATGCAAAAATTGTAGGACTATAAGCCTGACGATACATGCAGCGAAGACATTGACAAGGATCATCTAAAGAAGAATAGAACGAAAAGCAGAGGAGTACCTGGATGGAGATCAATTCGGATTCAGGAAAAGTAAGGGCACAAGAGAAGCAATATTGGCCCTTAGGCTGCTTATAGAGAAGAGAATGGAGAAGAACAAACAGATCTTCATTGCATTTGTGGATTTAGAGAAGGCTTTTGACAACGTGGATTGGGATTTGATGCTTGGAATTCTGAAGGGAATTGGAGTGTCGTACAATGACCAAAGAATTATTCACAGTCTGTATAAAAATCCAAGTAGCTGTGATTAAATCTGGACCCAGCTGTGAAGATACAAGAATAAGGAAAGGAGTGAGACAAGGCTGTGCACTGTCTCCCATAATTATTAATGTATACATCAAGAGAGCCATCAATGAAATCAAGGATAAGTGTTCTGGAGTGAACATCCACGGAGAAACAATCAGCATGTTACGATTCGCTGATGACATAGCTCTCATAGCAAAGACAGAGAAGGAGCTGAACAAGATGCTAACAACCATGGAAAAGACAATGGCCAGTTATCATCTGAAGATCAATAAGAAGAAAACTAAGATATTGGTGTGCAGCAAAAGAGAGGAGGCCAAAACCAACGTTATACTAGGAAAACAGAAACCGGAAGAGGAGAAAGAGTTCCGTTACCTGGGAAGCAGAGTAACCAACGATGGACGAAGCAAGAAAGAAATAGTGAGTAGAATAGCTCAGGCAAAGAGGGCATTCTATCAAAAGAAAAATCTACTTACAGCTGGAAATACAAGCATAGAAGTAAGGAAACAATTCATCAGAACATACATCTAGAGCATGTTTCTTTATGGCAGTGAGACATGGACGATGACAGCAGCAGAGAAGAAAAGGGTAGAAGCATTCGAAATGTGGTGCTACAGAAGAGTGCTGAAGATTAAATGGATCAACCAAGTAAGTAACGAGGAAGTCCTAAGAAGAGTCGGAGAAAAGAGAAGTCTGCAGACAATTCTAAAAAGAGGAAGGGACAACTAAATCGTACATTCTTGAGACACGATGGCCTGATGAAGACAATCGTTGAGGGAAAAGTGAATGGGAAGATTGGAAAAGGCAGGCCTCGTATGACATACATGGAACAGGTTGTGAAGGATGTAAAAGAGAAGAATTACGTCACAATGAAAAGGTTGGCTGATAGAAGAATTGAGTGGAAAGCTGCATCAAAACAATCCTAGGATTGTTGACCAATGATAATGATGATGATTAAAAATTAAAATAACACATTGACTATTTTTATCCCTAGATATAGGATAGACAGAGATACAATTAAGGAAGATTCCGATTCACTATTTTTCACAAGATAGAAGAAATTTATTTCATGTATGACTGTGATATTATGATTTACTTCAGTGGAAGCCCCATAAAACAAGTACGACATATAATGAGAATCTGGAAATAGCAAGGGATGATCAAGGGACCATTTATTACCCAATGATTTGGATGTACAATAAAACTGAAATAGCAAGGGCAATATGTTGCTTTCACATTAGTCATTCAATATTAAGCACATTGTGTGTGCACAACCTTGTGCTTATGATGTCATTTGCATTAAAATGAAAATAATTTTTTTCACTGAATGTTCCGCCCAATCAAGTGTACTTTAACAACAATAATTCCGGGCATGCCTGGACGTGCACATTTGAATTTCTGGACTGCCCGTTCGCTTTCTGTTGCTTTTTAGTTATCATCTCGCGTATGTTACCAGTTCAGTTTGATCTAACTTCACAACTGGGAAATATAAGTCATTGGATCTACAGTGAAACCTAATATTAGTAATGAATATGAAAGTGGCAGGCAGCTGGGCATTATTATCAAAACATTCCTGCAGCTGGTGTCTAGATGTCATTACGGCAGAAGATATTACTTGTATCTAAATTGAAATCAATTAGGATCTTAAGGCTGTTTTACATGGCGAATGAGCATGCAATTGATATCATGTGCATGTGTCGTGTACAAAGGAAAACTCCTCGCATGATTCCTTAATCCTTTGCATGATACAGGCGTACATCGTCCATTTTTGTTTTATGAGTGGGAAGAAGAAGATTCGGGTTAAACAATTATAAGATAAAATTCAATTACATAATTGAATTTAGGTAATTTTGTACTTATATAATTTAATGGCATGCCCATGGAGATATAATCTTATAGGTAATATCCATGGGCAAGCACCTGGTGAAGTTCTTCAATTAATCACTTTTTGGGCGAAGCCAGAGTTTATAATAATACTTATATTGTGTAGGGATTCCATTCTTTTGATTATACTTGTGACAAGTATAAAAAATGAAAACTATAACTGAAAACAACGCATTAAAACATTTCCAATGGCACTTTTCTATTGTCTCTTATGCCTAGAGGTCCAGGAAAATAGCTTTATAAAAATTCACAATTAGTTTTAAGAATCTCAAAATTAGTGTACCTAATATAGTTTTATGCTTATTTTACCTTTTTTTCCGGTGCAAATAAGTTTGCAAAAAACAAAAAAATTTCAATCTTTTTACTGTATTTGTTTTTACTTCCGAAAAATAATTTGTAGGATATGAACATCACGTCATTGTACTAAAATATAAGTAGTTATTAATTAAAACTGTTAATAACATAGTAATATCTCATTTTCATTGTACACTAATAGACAACTTGACCAAAAACTGATATATTGTTCTGCTTGTCCTACTTGTCTTGGTATTTCTTAACATTAACAGTGCATAAAAGTTCATTTACTTTAGGTTATCATTGTATGTAGAGCCTAGATACCTAAGTTACTTGAATGCAAACATTGTTAAAGTTGCAGCATTTTTTGGTTTCAATCAATTCCAAAGTTCGCTGCATAAAATGGAATACTGAGAGATTGACCTCTCACTGTCCACGTTGTTTGTCGGTATCCACAAGGAATACACTGCAAATTAATCAAACACTGGGCTCTTTCATTGAACAGAGTATTGCCATAATGTCTATGTCTGTTTTTTTTGCATTGCCAGCTTATCTCGAACAGTTTTCTTTAATATAGCATAATGTTATCGGAGTGCCAAGAAAGGTACTCGATCAACAAGAGGAATTGATGACTGAAATTTCTTCAAACATCCTGGTGAAAAGGTGTTTTCACTAAAGATGGGCCGAATAGCAGGTTTCTCGAATTCGAATTTTAATCATGACTGAAACACATATTTTAATATCTGGAATGTCAAATAGCTCAAATACTAGAATCATAATTCATATGTTAAATGTTATACTACTGTAATTATTTATTTCTTGCCTGGCGAACAAAAATGCTTAAACTTGATTAATTAATTTAATTTCAGCTTTAAAATGTCAAATATAAAAAAAATAACTTTACTACCAGTGATGGACCATTGAATACATTAACTTTCAAAAGCGTTAATAAGTAGGCTTTAGTACACTCAGCTATAATACAACTTCAAGTTCTGGCAAGCTATGAATCAACCACAAACTAGTGTCAACGTACAAGTAAATTGAAAATTTACATAAGAGATTAAAGTTGGAAATATTAACCTAGGATCTTCTAAATTGAACTATGGAATTACCATGCCCAGGCAAAAATTTTGCACACAGAATTCTGTATGGATCTGTGAGTAAAATATATCAGTGTCTCCGAGTTTGAAAAGATCTAAAAGAGAAAACCAACTTTAATGCAGTTACGTAATACATGATAATTATTATTTCTCTCCTTCTCCATTCTTTTCATGCTGAAAAACTTGTGACTGCAGTGGTCCTACCCAAGTTTCAGTCAAGTAACCAGTCAGTAAGGTTTTATGAATTTCATAATAACTTTTGAATATTTGAAATAAAAAAATTTGTCAGTCTTTATTTAGCTCAAATTTCAATTTAACATGAGGACAGCGAACAGAATAAAAAGCACGCAATTCTTGGTCATCGAATTTTAAGTCATAAAACAGTTCTAATCCAAATAAAATTTTGTAAAAGTTTATCTAAAGTGACAAAAAATGTATTTGCATAAATAAATGTAGTATTAAATATTATATAAAATACGTTATACTGCATTACAATCAATTTCCTCTTTCAGGAGGTGTAACTTTTTCGGGAGATGAAAATTCAACGTCTGGCATCACGGCATATTCTCGACGGAAAATAGCAACAATGGCACACAGTAATGGCAGTGTAGAGGAATTAGATCTCAGTAATTCTAGAGTGAAATTAATTACCTATTTGCGAAAGCATGATATGGAAGAAGAGGCACATTGTGTGACCTCGTAAATTAATGATGAATACGTAACGGGAGTAAGCGTAGCTCGTATCGAGCAGCAACCATCGACGATGTTTACGAGCTTTCTTTGATTTTGAACCGTGAATAGCGGTGATTAGTGTTGTTGTGTTATTTGTTATGAAAATACAATAGTTTTGCCGGAATTCCACTTGCTAAAACTTTTGTCTCTCTACCATAAATTATGCGGCGAAACCCATCAACAGACTTGTATCTCCGCCGTTTGTTTTTTCGAAAAACATAAGTTATGTTCGGTTTAATAGACCAACAGTGTTTTGAGTGCGCATATTTTGTAAAAGTGGCACCACCTACGAATGCAATAAAAATTTGAAATTTTTTTTCGAGACTTCGTCCGAAACGTAATGAATTCGTGTTTTATCGTTTTATGGCCGCATTTTTGTTCAATGTCGCCTTATGTCGATAAAGCGATTTTTCTGGATCCATACTCATCCCATTCATAAGGATTCACCTAACGGTTGTTTGTTATCACAACTACCATGAACTGGGATAAATTAAAACAAATAACATGTATCTAACCTTAATAGTTCAATTTCTTATTCCAATTGATACTCCTACACACCTCAAGCATAATTAAACTTATACGATACGATTCATTTTTCGCTAAAAACCTTAGTGTGACAGCAAGCCGGAAACAAATTGTAAAATATCAATATACATAATGATAAGCATGTAAACCGAAGGGTGAACAAGGTATGTACCTGTTGTCACAGTAATAGCTTCTCTCGCACCGGATTCGTGTCTATGCCGTAATGGTGTCTTAGGTGGTAATACAACACCCGCAGAGGTGAGTTGTGCCGGTTTATGTATGCGTTCTTTGCATAAAAGCTGCAGCCGGAGAGTAGATGACCTGAAGTCTCCGGCTGCCTTCGGCACGCTCTGCATCTCGTGTCCATCACGTTTGCCCCAAAGATGAGGCGACGGTACAAGAGGGTGTTGATGACACCATCTTGGCATGCGAGCACGAATCCCTCGGTTTTGGACTTCAGACCTGAGGAGTGCAGGAAGGCGAACATGAGCACCTTCGATAGCCCATGCGTTTCCAAGTTTCGACAGAAACTTCCAGGCATGGGCTTCTTGGTATGCTTGCGGAGCAGGGTCTTTTGCTCCTCATTCTTCTCGAGCACGTCCGCCTTCAGCGATAAGATTGACTTGCCGCAAGCTTCTCCGCTGGAAGTAAGGTCCAAGTCCAAACCGAGGACGTCTGCTGCCTTTTTCGCAGTCAGGAATTGGAATGCCCCTTTGCCGAACTCTCATGTTTCTTTACCAGCAGCATAAGGGGGTCCGTGCTGTGGAACATGCCATACTGAAGACTACTCTGTCATGAAGGCACTCCAGGCTTATCAGCCCTCTACCACCTAGCTTTCTCGGGAAATACAATCTGGTGATGGAAGATTGCGGATGAAGACTGCGATAGATGGTCATCATTTTCCTTGTTTCCCTGTCAAGGTTTTGCAGCTTGTTGACATTCCATTTGATGCAACCGAAGGTGTAGAGCAGTGTAGGAACCACGAAGGTGTAGAGCAGTGTCGGAACCACGAAGGTGTTGGTTGCGAGAACCTTGTTCTTGCCAGATAAGTTAAGAGCTCCAGATTCGCCTGAGAGTCTGCTTGTATTTGGCTGTAAGCCTTTCCTTCACAGCTCTCACCTCCTGCATCTGGTGCTGGGGGACACCGAGATATTCATACGCTTCGTCATCATCAAGATGATGAATAGCGTTTCCGTCAACGAGGTACACGTCTTCCTTGTCTTCCAAAATCTTTTCTTTCACCAGATGGATGGTCGTGCTCTTGTCCTATCCGAACTCCATCACTATACCTTCACTGTACCTGCATACGGTGTCCAACGCCAAGAGCAGATCTTTCACGCTTGAAGCATAAAGCTTCAGGTCATCCACATAGAAAAGATGGGTGACCTTATGCTCCCTTTTTGACAGGACACCGCACACGATCCCCTACCTTGTCGCAACTGAACGGACAGAGGAAGGAGAGATAAACAGAACATGAGGGGGCTAAGGCTATCACCAGGTAATCACATCATGGTGAAATTATGTGAAGTATGACATAGTGAAATTACAATCTTAGTGGCCAAAATGAGAAGTATACTAACCAGCGATGACAGTGGCTTCAATTTGGTATACTTCAATTATAGAAGATTTTTAAGAATAAATTTCAACACACATGGACGAGAAGGAAAAATTGAACTGGTTATCCACGAATAGAAATTAGTTTCCAATTGACTATAATCAAAAGAGACACATATCTACCAATGAAGCCCATCAGAAATTTCTATTTAAAAATCTCCTAAAAATAATCTAGCGGCAAAATATTTTTATCCTAAACGCCACGTAACCCGCGTTACTTCGTTGTATACCGGTAACGACCACACGGGGAAAAAGGAAGGCTACTGCTGGCCCTAGCGGGGCAGCAATAGCATGGCATCGATAGCTATGGCTGACCCAAGCTATTCATTTTATTTCCTGTCGGTGTTGTATGTTATTTTGAGATTGATGAAATTAAACACCAGGGCCAGTACCTAAGTTTAACTAGGCTTACCCTAAAACCATGATCATTGCCCAAAACTTTACATCAATTATCTTAAGATTTTAACAAAATATTGCTGATTACTTCTTAAAAATTTAATGCAAAACCAGTTTTAGAGCAGCTATGTTCGTAAATAGCCCTTCTCTCAGCTGAAGCGTCAACGGTTACGTTCCTAACGCATAGTGAAAGAGAACGCGATCCTGTAACTGCAGCTTCTTAATTTGTGGACTTATTCGTACTGCAGGAGAAACTAACTACAGTTACGACTGACTTAGAAGTTTTAATACTAGAGCGCAGCCTTAATTAAGTATAGCCGCGTGTTTTATTAAGGAATTTCGATAAGACTGGCAATATAGGCCTAGCACGCATTCCTATCCGTTTTGTAGATAATATCATTGACGTGATTCGTGAATTACAATCTTTCATCTAGGGTGATATCTAGGTATCTCATCGCCTAAAATAATAAGTAACTTGGTTGCCGAAAATGACATCGTATATTTGGTGATTCCCAGATAAGATTTTTAATGTACACTGCCAAATGATCAGCTGCTCATGCCGCTGTTTACACGCAAGGGTGGGGTGAGCGACGTGAACAGCTCGCGAGCTCCCCCAGCCGGGGCGGGCAACAGCGGAGCCTCGGCCCGCCCATGGCTCGCTCCGGAAAGGGCAAAGCTGCACGCATTGCCCCCCTCCGAAACAGCTGGCGGCGGCGCAGTCATTGTGATCACGCTTTAAAAAACTGGAAAACGGGGGCCGGAGGGAAGGGAAGCATGGCGAGGCGTTGCGAACAATCCGGAAGGCGTAAGCGCGAAGCTTGTCGCGGCGAAAGCCGGCTGTCGTGTGCCACTGCACGAGGATGGGCAAAAATGTCACGTCTTCGGAAAAACCGAAATTTGTCTACATCAATTATTTACCAGCATTTAAGAATGTTGGCTGCATATTCTGGGGAAACGTAAATAACCCCTCACATTATTTCCTAGAGCGCGGAAGAATGTTGAGTAAGAGGGGTAGTGAGATCTCAAAAGAGGACAAGGAGAGAGGAGGGGGAGAGTACAAAAGAGGAACAGCATACGAACGTTCGCTTCCAGCCCTTGATGAATTCCTAAATGTTTAAAAGACCAAATGGATGTTCCAATCAATACAACACAGCTGAGACATTGACTGGAGTATGTTGTTATTTTACTCCTAAATAGATAAAACTTAACTTCATGATTACTTTCTGTTCGCTGGAAAATAACGATTTGAGGATAAAAAACCCCTTTAAATAATATTCATTGAAAACACCGAAACAAATATAGACACTTACTAAATAAGACTTACTAAATTAGTAAGTCTTATTAAAATGTGGAAGACACAAAAGTGATTTTATTTGTTTCAACAATGACGCTCTTCCATCAAGAACAAGCTTCGCGATTAGAATCCATTCACTGAAATGGTTACTTTTCGGAACGGATATTTGCAAGGTGGATTAAAACTATAATTTCACGATCTCCGACAAGATTTGACAGAAAACTAATAAATAGAATAACTTAGAATAGCATCAAGACAATGAAATCCTATCATAGATAGCGATGGCAAGAAAAAGGATTCTCTCTCTAAACTTACACTGAGACAGACGCCGAAAACAGCTGAATCAAATATGATACTGCGCTGATTACGGTTCAAGTGGCCTTAATAGACCAAATAGGAAAAATATAAAAGCACTGCACACACAAGGAACGTTGTTGTCAACGTTCAGTTATGTTCACGAGCAAAAGCAGAGCATTAGAGCCGAAGTAATTACGTATACAACAGAATTTAACCACGGTCCCCCGCTAATGATGAATACCCCTCGGTCGACGACACTGAACTCCACGGGTGAGAGCTCACCTGGCACTCAGCCAATTCCGTACGATATGAAATGATGACGGAAGTGGGTCAATTCCATTCCCTTAGCCATCCATCTACGGCTTCCCCATTTCATCCGGCAACAACACAACATCGAGGCGCGGACTAAGATGAGCGCGCCGTAGCACGTTGCCCGGATTTAAATCGCCGGACTCAAGGCTAAGGGGCCATCCATATGTTACGCAACTCTGATTTTCCACATTTTTTCAAGTCACACCCCACCCTTCCCCCAGCAACGCTCCATAACATTCCCTATGTAAATACCTTATTTATTTCTCAATAGTATAATTTAATCACCAACTATTATGTCCATCGGCTATTGGAAGAGATTGGTAGGGAAAACCTAGAGACTAGAAAGTTGTTCGCAAGATTCAAGTTAACTGAAAAATTAAAATAGAGTATAAGATTTATGAAATGAAACGTGAGGAAGTATTCAAATGGAAACTACAGATATGTTATTTCACATTTGTAAGGCCTCACCTGGAGTGCGCATCGAGCATTTGGGTTCCAATCAATACAGATTTCATTTGGGAACTAAATAAGATACAAAGGAAAGCAGCGTGTTTTGTAACAAATTTCAATGAACGCACAGAGATTATCACTCTGCTATTGGAAGAGTTTAGTTGGGATACTTTAGAGATTGAAAGTTGCTCGACGGATAAAAGTTACCTACAAAATTAAAACACAAGAATTCGAATCGGCCACTGAAGGCACTTCTATCCCTAGCACTGCAACAGCAGGACAGAAGAGACAAGAGAGATCAACTTTCGGACAGTCAAGAATATTCGTTTTCCGGTACATACCATATACTACTAACAAGCAAAAAATACTTATTTCTTATACATTACACATCATACTCCATTATTAATTAACCATGAGTTTTTTTTAGATAAATGTCACCTTCACGGCTGGTGATCTACCACCCCCTCCCACACGCCCTTGTGGCGTCTCTCAGCGTAAAATGAAGACGTAGATTATTACTGATCAAGGACTGAATTATCTATGGACCTTCCTACCAACGTAGCGGAGGCTGGACCCCCCCCCCCCCTCTACACCCTGTCGATAGTAGAACGTGACAGTTGAATTAACCCTGCATAATTTATTGACGGCCCTCAAACAGCAAACGATCACTAAACCGTCGCAGCACACTCAACTTGGAGAGAAAGGAGCGTTAAATACATTAAAAGCATGATGCCGTCACCTTTCCAAGGCTCATCAACCTAACAAAAGCGATCTGAAACAAAGAGAACCAAACATTCACCAAGGGAATAGTGAGATCGAAGGTTACGTCGACACTTGGATCAATGAATCCTTTTATTATTAAGAGAAGCATTCGACTTAATGAGTCATCGTAATACAATAACGCAAGAAAACAATACGATCCAAATACCGAGATGCCATCAATAAAATTGACGCACGCACGAACAGTACAGTACTTCCTCTTTGATCGGTCTGATTCACACGGTGATGCACAGTATTTGGTATGGACATTTACACATAAGCCACAATACACTGTTGGCGTACAATTACACAGAGGCTACTCAAAACCACAGAAGCAAGGAATAATATTCGAGTGTTAAAAGTTATACGATATGAACATCTTACAGACGATATTTGGAGACCTGCGACAGCAGAAGAAGCTGTAGTAAAAGGTGGGATACTGAAAATAGGAGAACAAAGACGTGAATATGAATTGCAAACACCACCAAACGATTATGGTAGTCATCTAGAGTATGGCCATTCGTGGAATTTTTTAACGCAGACCTGGAAAATGAAGGAAAAAAATCAAGCAGTAAAAGGAAAAGTACTGAGTGAGCGGCGAAGACTATTATTCACAGGAAAAACATAAATAAGGCAATAAACAAAGACAAGTGCCACACATAGGGATTCTAAAATTAGACACTGAATAGATTGCAACAAGGAAAAATGTGTTTGAGCGCTAGCACGATCACCAGTCCAGCAGCAGCAGACACAATTTTAAGAGTAGATGCTCGTGGATGGAATTTTAATCGCTAGTTTCCGACACAATAAAAACAGCCTCCCAAAAAGGACCACTACCATTATTAGGCAACCATTAACCTGGGGTAGAAATCATTTTCTGCCAAGGATAAAACGGTTCGGGGCATCATTCTCCGGAGATTCAGCGCCTTTCTATCGCTGGATGCATATCTAGCGTCTATGCCGCTGTTAGTCAAAGGCGACAATGTTCGTCAATGCCGTGCCTGATCGTGGCAGAGGCAACGACCAGTGCACCATCAATTAACGCCACTGTAAAACGGGTTACCATGACCAAAATTCAAATCCTTTCCATCTGATTCTTCCGTTCATTTTTCCTCTCCCGCGACGCAGAAAATGAATACAGTTCTCCTCGATTCGCAAAGAGCTTCCACTGGTGCCCAAACTTTCGATTCGACCTCTTAAATCGATACACTAGTATCGATCAATCAGAATATACGCTAAACGGAAAAGAGAAGTAAGCGTACTGTTATCGACAGCGGAAAATTGAGAGAAATGAATGTAGCAGCCAGCAGGGCAGAACTTCAGCCAGCGGTATTTCTTTTGTCACTTCCCCTCTTCCCCGTCACCGCTCTGAGAGCGCTAAATTTTCCCATGGCAGTCGAGGAAGGAGAAAGAATTCGCGGGAATGAAGGAGGGAGCGAGAGAGAGGGAGGACGACGGACAGGCAAATATCCTCAGCTCCCAACGAAGGGGGCGGAGTGACAATCTTATAGAGAACGCCGAAGACGCCGTCCATCCTCGTCTCGTCATCATGGCATATATGGCTTCGCCATGCAGTCTCGAGGCCGTATGTATTTTCAGCCATTTCCGACACAAAGCCTTGACTTAGACAAATATTACGGCTCCGATGACATCAGAATGTCGATGAAAATTACGCATCTAAAGCCACACCGGCAAAAAACACCAAAATCGTAAGTTGATGCGTAACCTACATCGCAGGTGCGTGCGTAATCCTGCGCTATCGCTCTCAAAACGTACTTACACAAGTAAGAATCCTCAAAATTAAATATAAACCAATGACAAACTTTTACCAGTAACCCACTATTGAGGGTGATCAGGCCCTGAGTCAAGAATTGTATGTCTTAGGCGAATTTTCACAAACTAGCCTTGATTTTCCATTCCCTGATACCCCACAATCCTTATTTCTTCATGTAGTAAGGCGTACTTAGACAGAAACTTTCGTACCTCCAAATCATACACTCGCAACACTTAACGACCACACATAAATTACTTGCCGCGGTAGATCGGTCGGTAACGAGCCGGGCTCTTAGAATTAAAATCTTCAGTTGGATGTTGCGATATAATCTTGGGTCGCCGGAGCAGCTAAAACCTTAAGTTACCTCTACTACGACATAAAAACTTGAACTTTTCCCTGGCAGGTTAAGCTTGTGACCTCCACCGAAATACTGCGCATCGCCACACTGCTCCAATTATTAGGACCAGCTGGCCGGTCTGTGTCGAGCAGCAATCGAGGAAGGCAGAAACCCTTGCACTCAACTGGGGGTATTCGTGAAGCAAGCAATTCGGGCCAGCCGGATGTGTTACAGAGCATGTATTTGTGCGAGGAGGGGATCCGCAAAAGAAAAATATCGATCACCGTTGGGCCCGAGCAAGATAATCATGAGCTGAGGGGCAAGAGGAACGGGGGAATCATGAGCACAAGATGCCGACGGGAAAAGAGAATAGAAATGCAAATGATAGGACTAAGAACGAGTTCCTTTTCCATTTCCATCCCTAACAAAGCAATCCGCCGGAGGACATTTCGTGGGACCCCTTCCCTGAAGAACTCTTTCGTCAACTTTGCTGAATAGGCTAAATTTGGGGAAGAAAAAAACGCAACTAATAGCCGAAGTAAAAGACAGTAAAACACGTGAAGGACGGGGTCATCTAGCAGAGGGCTTTCCCCGTCAGAGAATAAAAAACTTTAAGGAAAGAAAAAAAAAAAGAAAAGAAGGGTCACGTTCTCTCACTGCATCGGCCTCCGTGACCCAGAAAGATGTGTTAAAAAAACACGCTGGTTAATTATGATACGGGGTATCCACAGTCATCACCTCCACGACTGCTTCGAACAATTAGAAAGAATACGTCAATATACGAATGAAAATCCTGGACATTCAGTGAATAAACTTAAAATTTAATAACAGCATACGAACTGTACGTCAATATTACAAAACAGAACATGGTTAATTAAAAACTTTTTAACAGTAGGTACATATTTCATTCATATATTTTGGCATATTTTAGAGTCACCACCATACAGGCCGTTGTACACGGTACAATTTCTTGCGCAAGAAATTACATCATGCTCTAAATTATTGGATGAAACCGTCAACGATCCACTCCGTAGCCTCTGCGCATGACATATGACGGTAGTCATGCGTTACTTTAGCATTCGTTAGGTTGGTGTTCTGTGTTTGCGATCACTTTTATTCCTATAAGCGTGGCAAAACTTACATTTTTGTTGTACATATCGTGATATTCTTTGTTGCTTCCCTATTTTGATATTCGTCGGTGGCGTTGGAAGTGTTCTATGGTTAAACAAACCAGATTCAGGAGTGATGTGGTGGAAACGTTCCATATTAATAGAAAGATATTGCAATTCAAATTGCAATATCAACTTGATAATGATGTAGTAACATTGAAACTAGCCGAAATAAATTTTTACTTCTGTGGAAAATTGCAATATCTTTCTACAATGTGTTCTATGGTATTTGGAGGATAAATGATGGGTTTCATGATCCGACGAAAGAGTGCACGTTAACAATCGTATAATTTCATTTTATTATTGCTAGGATTAATGGTAGCAAATCATTGTAGCCCAGTAACTGTGGCAGTATTTTCAAAATACTATCGTCATCGGATATCGCAATTCAGCTGCTCGACGGAAAACGATATCTGCTTATGTAATTAGCGCACAATTTGCAGGAAATCTGTGATCGTGTACGACAATCAACCAACTTCTTGTACAATTTCTTGGTCAAATCTCGCCGTTCAATTTTTGTTACAAGATCTTGCACGAGGAATTGTATCGTGTACGACGGCCTTAGGGGCAAGTCAAAATATTTAGGGAGAATTATTAAATGTTCAAACACACTTGAATGTCATTAAGTCACCAAAATGCTGAACCATCCGAATACTTTAATTTTTTATCAAAAACCAAAACTTGTGCGTATTGAGTAATTAACGATTATTTAGGCAATCCACTCTACACCAATTTTGCTACGACTGGCTACGAACACCAAAAGAAAATATTTAGAATATTAACGAGTACGGCATGCAATAAATAAACCGTCATCTAATTCGATTCTTTTATAAACAGATCAATACCTACTTCTAACACCCTTAGACGAACCATAAACATGTAAGTTCAAGTATCCACAACCCTTAAGATTATGGACAACATTAAAGCACTTCCCGGTATTTAAATGTCCGTACCTACTACTAAGGCTTTTCAACCTATGAGTATCAAATCAAAAATATCAATATTTTTCGTCTCTAGTACATCCATTTTTTATAACATAATCAAAAACGGTAGGGAAACGAAAACTAAGGAACGAATTCACAACTTCCCTAGACTATAATCCTCAACTGAAGCAAGTTTCCTTTTACACAAGAACTTCGTCAGGAAGCATGATTCCCTGATTCCGAGTGCTATCCAGGAACCGTTTAAATCGACCAAGAGATTTTTTGGTCAAGATTTATTTGCCGAATTCACTCCGTAAACGTAGACGGAACGGTTCACGCAGCTTCATGCATAATAAAATCATTGCCCACTAACGGATCCGAAAATCAAATAGAGAGACGACCCGAAAACTGACCGCCAGCCACGCAGCAGGGTCGATAGAGCAGCAAATGCGAGAGGAGGGCCTCGGGAAAGGGGAGGTAGGTCGGGAGAGGGAGGCAAGAGTTCGTCCTCACGCGCTCTGGCTAGACGGAACGGCAGGAAGGGTTCGGAGAATCTTCAGAAAGGGGGGTATGAGGGAAAAACCCTCACCCCACAAGAGGTTGCGCGACCCTAGCACGAACACAACGCACGCACGCCGAAGGGGACGGAGGACACGATGAGTGCTCGCAGTGTTGCCAAAGGGCGGGCGAAGACACGCCCCCCCATCCCAGCTGAAAGGGCCGGCAAACTTTTTACGAAAGGGGGATGATGTTCATGCGGGGCGCAGACTTATTTCGGGAATATTTATCCTGATTAGAGCTTCGGAACTCTCTTGAATACTGGTGGCTTCTTCTCCACGCGCCACGAAGTCCACAAGGGCCAACAGGTAGCGAATAAGTTATTCGCCGCAAGAAGGAAGCCATCAAAATTTGATTAATAAAACCCTTCCCCTTAACGGGGTCACCTCACCAAAAATTCAAATTCCAACGTCCTGTAACGCCTAGTCGTTTGGTAGCACGAACTTAAATTGCTTAATAAACCTTTCTCAATTGCTTTTTCCCCAAAATGGCGGAGACGATTGTATTACAGAATGTTTTGTTCCGCTACGCATCTTCAGCCCCTGGAGACTCCCTCAATAATACCCCTAAATATCAGCTAATACTTAGCAACCATTAAATAATACATAACCATAATTCAAAGAAGCTGTGTTACAGTGCGACAAGCCAAAAAAGAACTCGCCATATTGCACCAGACGAGACGGCAGACGATTTGGGCGCACAAGATAAAAAAAATGTTTGGTCACCGTGAGATGTGTCCAACCAGAAGGTTGGCAAGGATAGAGCTCATTAAGTACTAAGCCTGAAGGGGTGTGAAAGTCACAGACCAAAGTGGGGTGTAAAGTTCCTTTCCTTATGCCGCCTGCGTTTTGCCAGGAAGATTTGTTATCCAGAAAATCACCCAGATTGGATTTGGCTGGACACGTTTTAAGACCTGTACAGGATTCGAACCCGGGATCCACTGTCATCAGCCTCTATCCAGCGTCTAGCAACACTCTACCCATTGGGCTGCCACGCCTCTTGGCGTTTGTTTACGAACGTAATCTTAAAAAAATCTTAGAAACGACAAAGCGCTAAGAAAGAAAGACCACCACGTTCCTCGGGAAATGAGATCGCTTGGCTCAGGGCACTGAATTTAAAGAGGTTGGCTTGAAAACGGGCGTGCCAGTCAAAACAAATCAGAAGGCTTATCCTTTTACTTGTGCCGTTTAAGAAACAAAGTTCCCTCTCAAGTGTACGCGACGGAAGAAATTTTAACAAACTCAACAGCCATATTTTTAAAGATTAATTTTTCAACCAAGAGATCTACGGAGCTTCCGCTTCACCGACTTTATTGTTTTCTTATTCTAGCTCATTTACAATTTTATTCTGCAATAGATATCATCTTATGAACCTACCGTGTGTTATTATAGGAAAAAATTCCTATGCGACGCCGATAATTACTAGTAATAAGAAAAATAACAATAACTTCCACGCATCAATTTAGGGAGCCCATTGCAAATAAATCAGGTATACAAAGTTTTGGTCACTATTTCGAGTACCATTTACACACCGTCATCGATTCATACAAATTATGAAATGCGCGTGACATGACATCATCATCGGAAGAGCACTGGGTAATGCAAACGAATACGAGCGGGCTTTCTTAAGGTCTTCCACCATTCCGAGTCACCATTTTCGCCATACAAGCCTGGGCACGTAGCCCGAGGAAATGAATTGTCAACCCTACCCTGCTCAATGTGAGTATCACACGCCTTTGAGTTCAGTAAAAGATGAGTTCCGACCTTAACTGTCAATTCAACCTTCGCGTCGATCACTGAGTGAGCGTATGACAGACGATTCTGGCCCCACGCCTTCTAAATAACTCGCTGAAAATTGGAAAAATAATAAGGGAGGGAGAAGTAAGGTTCTCAGCAGAAATTGGAAAGTCAAGTCACTCATAATATATCATTTGGGATGTGCGGAATGCTCAGTCAGAAGTCTAAAGAGAGCAGGAAAAAAGAAGAGGAAACATGTTCGGAAGCACACCTCTTTGAGTTACGAATGGATGGTTGAGCAAGGTAAACAAAAAGTGAACAAAATTGCTGAGAGAGAGGTTTAATGAAACTTTACGCGGCCGATTAAAACTAAAGTTCATAATTTTTATCATTTACAACACTTTTCAACTCGTTTGTGACTTTCCAGAAGCATGAATAAGCTCATAGTGAGTAGAACAATTTCGAAAGGTTATTTACACACTTCAAAACCACTTACGGAGTTTCAGATCCATTACTATAAAGAAATTAATCTCCAAGATTATAGCAAAAGAGTAACAATAATGAAACTTTCGTATTAAACCACAAAAACTTCCGAGAAGAAAGGCCAGACCGCACCTACGTAGTTTTTGTCCACCCTCGATCGAGTCCGTTTTTATCGCTGAATAGCATTTCAAGCGAGGATTTGGCTAATGGCCATACTACGGAGTATATATGTAGTTCCATCGACCACAAGGAAAAGAAGATGAAGAAATTATTTTCCTTAATGAGAAACCAGTAAGCAATTAGTGATAATGATTGGCAAATTTTGCAAAAATGCTCATGTCTTAAGCGATAGCCCCACTAATTGATTAACTTGACTGGAGTGAGACCTAACGTATTCCCATAAAAATAACCATTGGCTCACTGAAAAAATTCCCGTCGGCCGCATTAGAAATGTTGGATTTAGACAGGCATGGAAACAAAGGCAGCGGGTTCGAGTCCGGCACCAGGCATAATAGTAGCAACCAAACCCAAATTCTGCAGCCAATGCACATTCTTCCATGAAAGTAGAATGTGTCGATCTTAAGATGCGAGCGCAACGGCGCGACGAATCGTACGCACCCTTGTAGCCTGCGTACAGACTTAATAAATTAAAGCAAAAATCCGCTAAGTGACCCACATTGAGCTCAAGATGTAATAATGGATTAAAGGGCCTACTGAAATTGAGGAAGAAAAGTCTATTAGCTGCGGCTTAAGATGACAATTCTTTGAAGCACAACAACATCTAGAACCACACGGTTGAAATGAAGTAAAAATTCAATAGGGAATACAATTGGATTATAGTGAGGTATCGACAAAATTACCGGCATAAAAGGGACGACTTGAGGAAATAGATATTAGGAAATAAAAGAGTGGTAAAGAAAAAATCGAACGACGACTAATATACGAAGACGTTCTAAGAGCAGAGGAGAAAAGACGTCTGAAAAAATTAAGTGGCTACATTATTGAATAATTTCTAAGTACGATGGTATTCTGAACCCAGTCGTCGAGGGAACATTTGATAGAAAGGATTAGCGACAAAGGGCGCTGGTGAGAATAAAAGCAGCACGTAATGAAAAGAGAAGGCTAATTTAAATAGAGAGAGAATTACTACACGGTACAGCCTACCCACACATCTCATGACATGCTGACCTAATAAAGACAAGCATCGAGGGAAAAGGGAATGGGATGAATGGCAAAGGAAGACCTTGCAAGAGACCTATGAGGCACACGTAGAGAAGGAAGTGAAAGAGAAGAACAAAGATGAAATATTATTATAGTGTTTGAGATAATGGAAAGAATAGGGCGTATGAAATCAATCAATGAGTTGTGAGAGTGACGAAAGGCCGACTTATTTTGGACTTCCAATCTCCTTTGTGTCATAGCATAATGAAGGAGATCGATATAATATAAAATGGTGAAATTCCGGAATGGGTAGTAGGACAAAAGTTGGAGCACCTTGATCAAAGGGGAACTTTTATCTGTGGCACCAGAGCTGAACACAAGTGTGTTTCCCCCTTAGAATGCCCGGTTCACTGAATCAGATGAGAGATATCCCAAAACGATAAGACCCCCTGGTTAAGTTCACATCAGGGCGGGAAAATCCAGGATGGGCTGGCGAATCCCAGCAACACCATTCATGGGTAATTTCCAGTTAATTAGAGCGCTCCCCCTCAACAACGTCACCACAACGGACTTCGCGAGCCTACATCTACATTTTATCCTCCGACGCGCCGCAAGGGCGTATGGCGAGTGGTGGTAGGTTCCCCTGACATGAAGTTGCCTTTGGCTGAATTTTTTTTTAATTAATCATGGAGTATGGTATAATAAGTACAGAAATTCAAATAACCCGGATAGGCTTTGACTTCAAATATCAATGAGAACTAAGAAATTTAACAAAGTCCAAGCAAAATAGAATGTAGACTGTGCCATGAGACCCTCAGCTTCCAGGGGAGGAGGAAAACACATGTTCCATGGGTGAAAGAAGTACATCGTGAACTTAAAAAGAGTGGGATTAGGGAGGGATACATAAGGAGGCAGAGGAGTATTTAGAAAGGAAATTTCAGCAGTGGAAGATTTGGGTGAAGAATAGGCGATATCTCAGAAGTGTTTTCAGAAGAAGACCGGGAAAATGTGAGCACGCGCATGGAAGAATACTGGAGGAAGAGAAAAGAAATTGAAAGCAAAACAGTAAATGGAGTTGCGTTAACGTAGCCTATACATTGATGAAAAATTAAGGATAATGTGTCTGAAATAATTATCCTTTGTTAGAGTTGTAGCCACATATTGTGCATCAGACAAACGAATTCTTGTACCGCTTGATCCAACAGTTGATCTCCTTAAATGATTCCCTTTCGTCTATCCTGCTGATATACTGTGGAGACCGATTATGTCTGCGATGTCAGATATGAATTCTCCAACATCCGCATGTTCCAACACTCTGTAATACGTCATCAGCAATAACGCACACACAAAATCCAAAATGACCCAATCTGTACAACCCCCTCCGTGTTAACATCAACTTTTATATGCATCACCCAACACCCAGTTCCCACAATAGGTTTCGGGGTTGTTTTTCCAAAAACGGCCTCTTTTTTATCCCCCCTATAATCTCGGGCCGTTCCCGCCCACCACCCGCAACGGCAAAAAAAATGTTCAAGTCTACTGGAAACTTAGAGGCGTAATTCATCGGCCTGGGATATCGATCCTGACCCCGTGTGGGAGGAATGCCGTTCCGATGTCATTAACAGGAGAGGTAGCCAGCTGGGGACACGCTGCTGATGCTTGAGCGAGACTCCCCTTTTCGAGGGATTGTCTTTAAGGGCACATGAGGGGCGAAATTGGGGAGTTTCACCTTCGGCTCCTCCGGTCCGCCCATCGAATCCTTGGCGAGGGAGGGGGGGAAGAGCGAGGGCGGGCCGCGCGCTCTTCACATCGATCTAGCCTCACCTCTCGGCTGCATATCTCTATTGTTCCAGGGGTAGCGAGCGGAGGATAGGGAAAGCTCAAAACATTATTAAACACACAAAGCCGCATAACCCTTGCCGACCCTGGACGCTAACGAACGGTACCCCAAAATGCGGCCAGGAGATGACGAGAAAATTATCGATATCTACGCGGCCAAAGCTTTTGACATGAAACCATGTACTAGACCAAATAGAAATAGAATTTACTATTTTAGGTCTTTTGCGGAATATCACATAATATTTCGATATTCAAATAAGTGCAGCATAATTTGCATACACGATGGGTGAACAAACAATTCAGTTAAAATACAATTAAAACAAGAAAGATCACAAAGATACCAAAAAAAGGAGAATTGTAATTTATTACACCAAGTTTTACCCATTAAAGCTTTAGATGATAAATATGGGAGCATATGAGCAACACTCAGTGTTAAACAAAAAATTTACCTTCGCCGATGAATCTGCAGAGATGGAGATTCATCTACGAAGATGGACGAGACATGGACTACGAATCGTTAAATGAAAAAGTCTGAGGAAACCGAGAAAACATTTTTCCCATTATCTGCGAGTGAGGAAAGTATGTACAAAGAGATCGAATGGTGCTTGGCCGCCACCAGCAAGTATCAACGTGAATACTCATAACAAGGAATACAAAGAGAATAACCGGCTCTCTTCTCCACAAAATGTGATATCACCCACTATTAGCAAACATAACTACCTCTTCGAAATCCAGATAAACCACGACACTTCAACGCATCGCGATGAAAATATCGACCGCTGCTAAAAATCAATATACAACTCGGATTAAAGGATATGTTACGGTAGCGAAGCAGCTTCTGAGCAAGGGGAATTGTTGAAAGCGAAAGATAAAACCTAAGCATCATGATAACCGCATCCGCCAGCAAATAACTGGGGATCACGACAAAATTCTTGCAATATTCAAGCCACCTGAAAGTTGGTGCGGATGTCAGCAGAATTTTGTTTCCAGACGCGCGTCAAGCGGACGTAAAATCAAGCTAGACACTTTCGAAAATGACGCATAGCTATGATAACAAAGGAATGTGAAAGCCTTTAAAAAAATTTAATGAAACTTGGGAAACAAGTGCATATATTCAACGTATATTTTTTTCCAAACGACGCCATGCTCAGCGTCTCTTATCCTGAGATGAGCAGATATCAATCAAGTCCCGAGAATAACTTAAACATTAGTGGACAGAAAATGTGGGGCGTGCAGCGATAAAGATACGGTAGTTATCCGATACGGCGGGCACACGCAAGCGTACCCTTTTCTGCGAAACTTGGCAGCGGGCCAGGCGCGTCTCCGACAGAGGTAAGGGAAAAGGTTTTAACACCTAAATCCCTTCACACTGTAGTTATATGCAGTTTTTCCGTACCGGAGGTAAAACTTTTGACAGCGGAGGACTCGCTACACGTATTTAAAACATGTAATGGCAAAATATTAATTCCTCTACAACTAATGGTGAAACATGTATAATCACGAGCTTAACACTTGAAGCAATAGGACAAAGCATTCCAAATCTCCACATTCCTTACCGGGGCTAACGAGAAGCCGGTAAGCTGACCAAACGAAAGTTGTGATGATGTCAGTGCAGCACGCCACGGGGAATACGAATGACGAAATAACTCAGCATTATCATTAGCGAATCTTTAAGATAATAAAGGAAAATGACAACTAGACGAAAAATCGGGATAGATAAAAACTATAATATTTTTGCCCTCAAATGAACTTGCACTGAAGACACGAGATCATGCCCACGCCAATGCAAAATTATAACGCGTACAATGAGGGGTACTAACATTTTTTCATGTTATCTGAGCTGGGGCAATTAAAAATTCTGCGGCAACACAGGAATTGCTGTTTCGGACGTCACTTATTGAAAATAAACAGTTGATCAACATTAACTCACGGAGTTTTTCAAATGTTATTACACGAAGACAAGACGACATTTATAAAAAAATTGGTGGAAAGCTCTACTCTAAAAGCAACCAGTCCCGGAGAATACTTACGACGAGTGGAAGTGCATTCCGTTGAGCAAGAACCATGAAAGAATACTCGTCGACGACCGGCGAGAAGGGGTGAGATCACATTTACCGTGAGAGCGCTAATACAATTACTGAACCGGACCGCATTTGAAAGAGACATGCGGAATGAAAATCCAGAGAGAGGCACATTGTGCCTACGTTTACTACCACCAATATAACTAAGGCATTTAGATCAGTCTTCAAGATCCTCTTTTCTTATTGATGCAACTGAAGACTGCTTTGCGATGCAGGCCGTAAAAACACAAATAAATTCAAATTTCCAGCACGCATTAACAATGATCATAATTATGCTTGTATCGTTTCAATAATAGATTACGCGATGATCTCTTTTTCCATTATCATTTACCTAAGGGAGATATTTACTTGAGATGAAGTTGCTTCGATTGTGAATGAAATAGTCCAGGAAAAAGATTCTCATTACTTAGTATAAACATCACAGAGATATGATCAGTGAGTACTTAAATGTGTTGGGGTCGACAATGTACCTAGTAGCTAGCCAGCCACCTGAAGGGAGTATGACTGCGTAAATATCTACCAGACAAGCTATAAGTTACATGGTATAGGAATAAGGACTGCGCAATAACAAACTCAAGTTTATGCACCGCAATAAATTATAACACGAAAACCATGTCCGGCAATAAAAATACGCCGTTCATCCAAACATAAGCCCTCTCCGTATAGCTATTCTCCAGTAGTTAAAACCTCAGTTGGATGGGAGTTTCGTCTTCCATTGGTACTCATGTTCAACTTGGCGTTGAATCCATCAAAACCGAAGTGCCCCTAGGCTCCTTGTGTACGGAAAACAAACCAGGGTATAAATTCACCACTGCTCGGAGCAGTTTCTAAAAAAAATTAAAGTTATAGGAAGTGGCGACAAAAACTTATACGGTGGAAACGTTGCCAACACTCTTTCTCCGGAGCAGAACCTCCTTCCCCCAGTATTACAGCCACAGGGTGGAGGGGGAGGGGTTGGGGACGATCGATAGAGAAGGGCGGTGGCGGAAGGGGCTTTGAGGGTAGCGGAACCCCTGGCGGCGGCATGGAAATGCCCCTCCCATGTGGAGAGAGCGAGCGAGAAACAGAAGGGGGGGGGGGGACAGGCGCTGGCAGCAAGCAGACCTTTGGCAGGGAGGGCACGAGACATTCGACAGGCCGACCGAAGTACCCCGGGGCACAACAGGGATCGCAAGCGCCCACACAGTGCGAAGAACGCACTGCAACGCAACCCTTGCGATGCCCTCGCGAGCTGTATGGAAGGCTCGGCAGACGCTTTCGAGGCCCGGTCACCACGAAGGCAAAAACAAACAACCCCGTGATTCGGTGGACACGACCCGCGGCCGAAATATAAGAAGTCCCCGAAGTATTTTTAGAACCAACCCAGGTTTCCGCGTCTTAATAGCTATTTACACAAACCTTGGAAAATACGATTGTATTCCGCGGAGCCTGCGTAGACTTAAATAAACTGCATAGAAACCAGAACACAAATACCCCTCCACCCCTATAAACTTTTAACAACACGGAGGCAGACGCACACATGTGTCGCGATAATTCAAACCTTTATATTTCTCATTTTTAAAATTTTCACTAAAATATTTATACCCGCGGTCGAATAAAAGATCAACTTTACGCTGCCTCCTCGGGAATCTAAGACAAATGGAAAACGATTTCTTCTGAGTTCTGCAAGATAAGAATAATTGTTGAGCGTAGGATTTCGCAGCTTTGTCGTCCGAGCTTTCGCGTCCATTGCAGGCGGCATCATCACCTGATGATGCGACCTGCAATGGACGCGAATGGACAACGAAGCTCCAAACGCGGCGGCTCCAATAGTTTAATCCTCAAGTTTAATATCACCAGGATTAGGTTGGCTGGCTGTTCATGGCTGATGAAGGCGATGACACGAGGTAAACTTAATTCTGAGCTTGAATATCCTCTCTTTCATTGGCGCTTGAGGATTAAACTATGGTGAGACGGTGCGTAGAAACTGGGTAAGTTGAAGCACTCGAACCTATAGCCGCTGCTATACTGCTTGCTCTCAAGTTGTAATGGCATAAGAGTCGCTGGCAACGTACGCCAGATAAATCTCTTCGAAATGTAAAGGGAAAAAATCCGGGGTCGCAAAAACATGACCGGGTCACCAGCGCAGACGGCTGCCGGAGTAGGGGGCGAAGTGGGGGGGAAAGGGTGACGAGGTCGAAGGGCTAGTGTCATGTGCGGAAGGGGGGCGGGTGCAAAGCCCCGGGGGAGGGGCCTCCGGAGACGTCTGGCGTCTCGCACGGAGGCGCACGAAGCAAGGGCAGCGCACAGGCTGCTTGGCGACTCCTAAAACCTCCAGCAGTACTTCACGGTGCTCCTACCGTTTCGACTACGTCCGTGTCAGAGAACGTACAAATTCAAAGGGCTGAATAAAAGCTATCCAAAGTCGAGATTCTAGTACTCAAAACGTAAGTGTGATTAGAATCTATAGGAAGCTATGGCATTAGGGGAGGGGAATGACAGGGGAAAAACTGATAGGCTGGACCTTGAAAAAAAAGAGGCAGCAGTGTCCCACCCTTTTACTCAAGGGAAAAAGTATGTAACCCGGTAAAGAACTCATTCTCATCCTCCTCATTATACGCGTCAAATAGAAGTAACAGTCTTTCAGGAAGAATTCTTTTTTTGCTGCATAAGTACTCACAAGAAAAATGCAGTGAAAGAAAGTATGGAGAAGTGAACTGCAGGACTCCACTTCAAAACAGATTGGTTTTACGATAGAGGCTACACATTGTCCAATGGGTAAAGTCATGGGAGGATAACTGAATGACTCTCCTATAGTAAGACCTGAAGTAATGAAAACTATGAATAACAGTAATTCACTTGCATACTTGTCAACTATCAAAAAAAATATATAAAGGAAATAAATTCTCACGGGTGTCCAATAGGGAAACTACAAATAACAATACTAGGTACCAGTAGAATGTTTACCACCACCAAACTGATAGTAAACATGCTAAAATTTCTCCTGCTTGGCAATGATTGCTGGTGCTAGATTTACTATCCTACAGCTTCTGTCAAGGAACCTGTATTTATACTAATAACTTAAATGGAATGTGAGGACACCTCATGGAACTTAAGACACTGAAATAAACATTGTACAATTCCAAACAGCTCAAAATCTATCAGGGCCATTGAAAGCAATGTGGAATATCTCAAAAAATATACAATTTATAATATCCTCAAAGTTATTCAACACATAACCATATACAAAGATTCAGTTATTAAAATTGCAACACAGGTAACCTGCTTCATCCACTTGATAAATGGTAAGGGGTTATGGAAAGGCAGACATTTGTCACAACTGAGCTGAATTTCCTCAATGACAGAAAATGCAATTAAAAACTATTTCATATTGAAAAATATGTCCTTCCCATACTAAGCAAAGGCATACCAATTGCTTAAAAGATAATTGTAATAAGCGACAAAGTAATGAATGATGAAGTTGCATAATATTGAAGAAGACCAATTTCACATGGTTTATACCATGAGTATGTTGTAGTAGTAACTTAAAACAGAGAAAAAACATTGCTTACAAACAATAATTGTCAGATTATATAAAGTTTTTCTCAAATAAACTACATGACATTACTAAGCTGTAAAAGAATCTGTTATCATCTCATAGTGCCCTAACATATGGTTTACCTCCATGAAAGGTGAACTCCAAGATACCATTATTTCAGGAGAAATCTGCAGATTTACTCTAGGATTATTCATTGTTCTGAAACTAGTGACACACCCAACGAATGCAATGAATACAAGAAAGTAATACAAAAAAATCTTCTAATTCTGACTGAGAGCTGAATATGCCTGAAAGATGCAATCATGATATTGTAGGCCTATTTATTCATATTTCCCACAAAAGTGAATGGACTAGAAAAGCATACACCTTGGCGAAAAGAGGAGAAAGCATACACCACATTTAAAGAAGTTATAACTGGATGTGATGTCGCAAACCTAGAACATTCCAATCAAGAGTCATAAGTCTGTGAGCTGCCAAAGCACTCAGAGATGTCACTACATTAAACAGAAAAATAATACTGTCCCATGTCCAATTTACATAGATATAAATGTCACAGGCATCAACTGGCCAAAGACTTATAGGGAAAAGTTAAGGGATTCTAAAAGCAATAATCCATAAAGTTCTGAGTTTAAGAAGCCACACACATTACAGATAACATAACATTTAATTATTTAACCAACATTGGCCAGCACTTCATCATGAATACCAACAGAGAACCAGATGGGATAATATCATCAATGTGTGATGCCTGACTTCATCTGATATTAGCCCTCTAAATAAAGACATCTAAATATCTAATAACAAGAATTCGTGGCATTCAGTTCACACATACAAAAAAGTCTCCATGATACTCAAAAACAGAAACAGAACGACAATCGCCATGAGCTTCCTGCAAATCTGTGGAAACTTTTTGGGATAAAGCAATAAGAATGAATCATTTTCATTCATTTCTCATTATTTGCTGCCTAACCTTCAGCTAAAATCATCATCAAGATAATTACTTGGTGCAACATCACCTTCAAATCACCAAGTTGCATTAAAGATAATGGATTTAATATTTCAACACAGCACTGAATAACAAATATACCTATATAGTATCAGAACTCACTCATTTTAACTCTCTTTAAAGTCCTAACATACAATCCATCCAAAAACTATATTTTTCAAGGATTTACAATTCTTTAAAGTTATTATGAAATCAAATCCCAATTGCTATTTGCTGCATGCTGATATCAGATTATGATTGAAAAAGTAAGGAACAACCCATTGACTATACACTCTGCTTCCACAGAGGTAGTTGATTTACACTGAATTAATGAAATGAAGGGTGAATTGACTACATGGGGTCCATGAGCATTATTGGAAGAATTTTAATGATATTTACCTATCCCACTATTTACTGCAAATTGACTGCTGTTTTATTTCATAAGTTTTCATTCTTCTGGGTTTAAATTGAGGTTAATTACTATAAACATCAGAAAACAGGAGAATCTAATTTGTTCCACATATTGAAATGGAAACAAACTGAGAAAGGAATTTGAGGTGTAACGAAGTTCTAACATTTTAGGGAAGTTGCTGGAAAATGTTACAAATTTCCAGGATCCCCATTTCAACTTTTTACGTGAGAAATACAACTGCGTACAATACACACGTACTTTTAGCACTGGCGTCGATGACGCAAATAAACTTCTATCAGTCATGGGGGTTTCGTTATACTCTAAAATATGAATACTAAACAGGTTCTAAATAACCCTAGACACAGGAATAACAGATATTTAATTACTTCCCCGGTGACTGTTTAATGAATGATGTTCCAAGGCTATTAGATGTGTCATTTGTGCTTCCTTTAAATTTCAGCATCACCAAAACACTATAGCAAATCAGAACCATGCACAAAAAACGTTTTACAGTATCACACCAAGTAAAAACAAATATACTACAGTAAAAAACTACAGTTGAGGGAAAAGTGATCATAAATACAATCAATAAAATATTATTTCATGGCCCGCTCCGATCTACCATTCAGCTCACTCCTTTGCTGCATTCATTAGGAGGGCGTTTTACGAGGGGAACTTACCCTTGTTCTTCAAGTATTTCTTCCAACTCAATGCACTTCACCTCCACTTTCCTCTTTCTTTCATGGTCCAAAATTTCTCGGTTAGGTTGTCTGTTACTGTGAGCTTCTAACTTCTCCAATTCTTCTTCTGTCTTATAATGAACTTTATCTTTTGTTTTCCGAACGTACGCCCAATTGCGTTGCACATAACCATTGGTTCCAGATCCCCTGGGGGTTGGCAAACCTATGCCGTTGTACATTTTGCCGTCCTTCCAGGACTAAGTTCCTAAGTGATTATAAAAAATAATGAATATTAAATACATAAGACTTAACATGACGTTCAAACTTAGTAGGGTATTCAACACCCATAGTATAAAATCAGAGAAAATGGATAATATATATGTAAGTCCATCAATTTTAATGTTAATATACTATTCATCACAGTTAATAAATAATTATACTAACTGCCGAACGCGAAGAACTATTGGCCCCAACCCCTTCTATCGACCCGCGAAAATGCCAACTGAAATATATCTAATAAACTAAGGTAATAGAATTACCTTATATCTTAACACTGCTACAGCGTTTAAGGTAAATTCTTAAACACAACACATAGGATGCTGTAGAGCACTGAACAGGAATTAATCCATTTTTCTAGTCTCTCCGCAGCTGTAATCCTCTCCTACTAGGCGCCATATTGAAACACAATACAAGTTGTGGAAATGGATTCCTAGGTGGCTCTCCAACCGATCTATTTTGGTGATTGTCAGCTGTTAAAATGGTGGACAAGTCGCTGTACAATACAGTATTGTCACAAACATTTTCAACATGTGGGAAATTCCTGGTTGCTGGAAACACTTATGGAGAATTGGGGGTGTACAAGTGCGTATTAGAATTTCGCATCTATCTTGGAAAAGTTCCCTAGTCCCCGTCAGTGCTCAGTCATCGCGGTGCGGGAATTTGCCGCTTATAATTTGAATGTGGAGTGCTAGTAGACGTATGAGATTTTAAGGTGCTCCAGCAACTGAAGTTATAGCGCACTATACGGTATAATTCTTTTAAATGAGTAGCAGCCATTCCTTTGGCTGGGATCGAACCAGTGGCCTTAGAATTACTAGGCTGGCGCATTACCGTTCGGGCAATCGCGACCGGCATTAGAGGAACTGAAGTTTATGTGATTTTAAAGTTGTATTCACATCTGTGGTACTACCGCCTCTTCTTTTATAGCCTCAATGAGCTGTTAAATCCCTCGGAAGATTCTCCGCCGTCTCCCAGAAAGCCTGTCTATAAACACACACTTCATGAAGGAGTTCAGTTGTGTAGCATGGTTTCCTATGAGAAGTTTCTAATCACTGGAACAGTAGGTGAAATCATTGGATTGGACTGGAAGTCGGTGACGACATCATCTAGTCCGAAAATATGCTGGAAAATTAACATTCCTACCAGCAAGTAAGTAGGCTGAAGTCAAGTTCTTTACATATGTAGGCCTTGTTAATGTTTAATTTCCCGTATTCAGGGATGCGCTGGAAAAGCCAGATGTGAATTCACTAATCATAAGTGATATTGATGGTCATTTGTATGCTGGATGCGGAGATAATAAAATATATGTATTTGATTTGGAAGACGGCAAGCTGCTGAGAAGTTTTGAAGGCCATGATGATTACATTCATTGCATTCACAATTCGTAAGTATTTATACATGCAACGACTTGTTTAAATTTCCTCTTGCTCAGTATTTAACTGTAGTATTATTCTAGGGGAACAAAGTTGGCATCTGCAAGTGAAGACGGTAGTGTTCGGTTGTGGGACTCGAGGCAGGAAGTTTGCTGCAATGTAGTTAATCCTTTCATGCACGAGAGACTATGTCGCCCACATCTTGGGAAATGGGTTGGAGCAGTTGCCCTCAGTGACGACTGGATGGTAATGTTTAATCAAATCCTAAATTTCTGATAACCTGGATCAATTATCAGTGACTTTTGTTATTTCTCTTTAAATATCCTTATTTATAGTTTAATTGCTCCTTAATGCTTTACTTCAACATGTAAGATGCAAAAGTTCAGTGTCTCCATTGGTTTTAATCTACCCAACCTATTAGCTCAGCCCAAATAGCCAATGAAATTCATTCATCAAGGTCGTTGTTCAGTTCCTGTTCAAACCCAAGACCTCCATTTGTTAGTCCCCCCCACCCCTGAAAAAATTTTCTTGCTATGGCCTTGCGTGGTACAATGTAGAACTACATATCAATGATAATTGGTTCAAAATAGCCAACCACTGAAAACTGATGAAATAGTGGGCAGTGCTAATGGTAACCACAACCTAATAGGAAGAAGTCATGGCAATGGCATTAATGTAATTAAATTGAAATAAACACGTTGTGCTCATGGTGTCCGACAAATTTATTATTTCTGTGTTCTCAATGAGTACAATAATAAATTGTTTCTATCTGAGCCATGACTGCTGCACTCCAATCAGAATAACTCCTGTGAAAATACTCTCACAAAGCTGATAGCAGTGCTTGCTCTCTAGCAAGTTTCTGATTGGTTGGTTTTGTACTTATGTCTGAAAATGTAGAGCTAGTTGTTTCTGTTTGGTCCTGAAGATTTTGATGATAAATTTTGTACCAAAAGTAATTTTGATACAGTTCTACCAGTTACAAGGTCCACATCTGTCGTATCAAGGAATTGTATCCAAATTTGACTGGAACATAAGCTTTTGTATTTTATATTGATTGCATCTAATGTTAATAAATGCCAAGTTAGCATTTTTCTATTAGTTGTGAGTGATACAGTCACCCAATTTATTTGAAGTACCAGTGGTCAGAGTCCCTTTGAGAAGCAAATATCTTCTAAATATGTTTGTAATTGTTTATGAAAAGTACATATATAAGTATGATAAGTCTTTTCGGATCACTGCATTCATGCTGCCTCTTGAACTTGAATGTTTGAAGCTCATGAAGTTATGCCTCCAGTGATCCAGATGTTATAATTAATCTTTATAATGGGGGCATCATCATCTTAGTTCTGTAAAAGATTCTTCATCAGGAATCCTAATAAATGGAAGCATCCACAAAACATTTTACCTAAATTTTGACAGACCTAATTTTTCCATTCTTGTCATTGCAATAACAGCCTTTAAAAGAAGCCTCCATAACGTCTCTCACGTAGTGTCCACCACATCGGTTGCCTGCCAATGAAATTGGTCTTTCTGTATGAAGTAGAGTATCTCATTTTGTAGACGTGAACTCAATGGCTGGCTATCCATAGTTTTAATGTCATACTTTGGTCAATACATTTGTATCCCAATGTTGAAGCAGATACATGACAAATTCATCTCTCCAAAGTACACGTGTCAATTTTAGAATGTAGGTCTCTTCCAGTGAAAGAATCCATCTAATAGGATGGGAAGTACAATTCTCACTTTGATGTTGGATTGTGAATAGCCATTTTTCCCCCCTTGCACTGGTATCCTCTTCTCCATTCTCCTTTTTTTTTGAAATAAAAAAAATTATCAAATTATTTAGATTTAATGTGCAAAATTTGATTTTTCCTTAAATTTCCTCTAAATTGAGCGTGGTATCTACTACGATGGTTTATTATTGCTTTTTCCATCATACTAGCTACTAAGAAGAGAGTTATCTAAACGGAAATGTTTTGATTTCAACACTTTTCTGGCCCTTTCATTCTTGGTTAATGATCTTCTACTGAGGTCATGTTCACAGCTATAATGCACAATATGCTTTAAAGAATATTCATACAAATATGGAGGATATTAAAATCCAGAGTGATTTACATATAAGGGATCTCTAGAGTTTGGGCTGAGAGTGTGATTCCTTCACAATTAAAGATGATCAATCCTAACATAGAGATATTGTCAAAGAAACTTGGTTACTTAGTTTGAATCCATACATGTTATCAGTTAGTCCACATAGTATTTGTGGCACGTATTAATAGAGTTAGTTTACGATAGTATGGAGCAATTGTATGAAGTGAAGTTTGAGACAATTTAACTCCTTAAGTATCACATTTTTCAGCAAAAATGTTTTTTTTATTTTTTATAGAAGTGAATAATTAAAGCTGAAAATTTTTCACACACAAACTGGCCAAATACTGGAAGGGCCACAATGAAAACAAATTCATAGTTTTCCATAACCTAAATACCACCTGACCAGTTTCAATGGGCTTATCATTAGAGGTGTAACGTCGGGCAAATATTACGGGAGAACACTAATTTCAATAAAGAAAATGCTGCTTATCAGACTCTCCTTTATTTTTCCTCTCTCCAAAAAACATCAACCACCCCAGCAATCCCCCTGCTTCACTCCCCCAGCAACCCACCAACATCTCCCAAACAAACTAAACAAATATCAGACGTTGTAGAGGTAAGCACATCATGATGTTGTAAGAATATGAAAACTGGTATGATAGTAAAAAAATTGTAGAAAGGTACAGAGTAGTTTTTTTTTAAGGCTACAAACGTCCACTACGTGAACTCACCTCCAATCTTATTTATCACAAGAGGTTAATAGCTTGTAGAGTTTCATTTGTTGGATGGACGTTTCCATCTGACCGTTCATTCTTATAACTCAGTCTGTAATATTTTTCAGATCTGTGGTGGAGGGCCAAGGCCAGCTCTGTGGCACACCAGATCTCTGGATATGACAATGGCATATCCAATGGATGATGCAGGCATTCATTTTCTTGGTTTCCATGATGACCGTATTATGGCTGGAGGGTGTCATCCTTTCTTCTATCACTACAGCTACAGTGGAGATATCCTTGCGCAGATACCATCTTCGTCCACAAGTGTTTACTCTGTTGTGTTACAGGAGTCACCTATCAAGGTATGTGTCTCTCATAAGGTCTGAATCATATATTATAATGGCTTGGTGTTTTAGTATTACTTTTTTAAAGCATTACTTGTAATAATAAATTAGACGAAGTTTTGCTTACAATGATTGATTGAGAAATTGTCTTGAGAAGTAAATTTCATAAGGGAAGCTAGAAAGTGCAATTTCTGAATCCAGGGAAGAATGGATAGTCTTGGGTGTTTTCAAGTCTGTTTCTGCACTAATAGACACTTCGGACTGGGAGGAAAGGTGGATGGGAAAGAGATCATCAAGATCCTCCAAGAAAGAATGGAAGATTGAGATTAAATGAATTTAATTATGGGATATATGTGTAAAGGAGGAATGTGGTCCTTGGGCTTTGTGCAAGTGGTATTGGTCCTATCCTGAAAAAGAGGATGTTTACAAACAATAGGACATTTTCCTTTGATGTAAATTACATTGATTTCAAGTACATTTTATGTGAAGTTTATAATGCGAACATGGACTGTTGGATAAGTCGGCAAATTAGTTGTAAGGTGAAAATAAATTTGAATATCAGAAGGTAATGGCTTTACATGATGCATTTATGTGAACATTAATAGGAAGGGATTTATAGTATAATCAGGCTGTATCAGTGTGTTTTAGGGAGCTGCTTAATGGATATGAAATGAAAGTATTACTCAGGAAATGAAAGTATTACTCAGGAAATGAAAGTATTATTGTACATAGGTGTAGATTGTTCGTTCTTTTATGTTTTCCGTATCCTTTTCCAGATCCTATCCATTGAATAACTGCTATTGCCTAGGCTCACATCTCTGTTTGAATACAGTTTTAGCTTTCCTTTCTCAATAATCTTCTACTGATGCTTACATATAATATCAAATTATTCAAAAAACGTCTTAATAACTTTTGTATTCACATACCCACCTTAAGACATTAAGTGCCAATTTCCATTATCATTTCAAAACTTATTCACTGTTTTTGCACTTTCGAACGAGTAGATTTTGTAACTGTCCGGTGGAAATAATTAGGCTTCAGACATTTTAATTGATTGCATAGTATTGTACTAAAACTTATTTCTAACACAAACTCATGTTTTGAGCCCATGACATTTGAGTTACCTGGAAGAAGAGTTCTTGGCTTTCCACCGGGTAGCAGTATTGTTGTCCACTGACCTTTCAAGGGCAGCATCATCTTCAGGGTGAATGCCAGCATAGATTTGCCAGGTTTATATAATTATTAGGGCCAAATCGAGTGGGTTTTGATTGGTTGGCTACCAAATCGACATGAAATTCACATATTGCACACCAATACTATGCAATTATTTGACTTGTTTCAATGATATATGAATGAATATGAAAGATAATTCTTCATCAGTTGGATAGAGGATGAAACTGTGAACCTTATTATATCTTCAGTTAAGAACACATGTCAGTGCAGAGCATTCTTTACACTAATAAAATTCCTTGCCTCCTGCCAACTTAATCATTTAACCAGAAATATGTTGGCCTCTCCATTTGTTATAAACATTTTCTTTGTAGCATGTTAACCATCTCCTTTGTCTTCATAGATTTTATTCAATGTTTTTTTCTTTGTAGGCCCTGAGCATCGCAGGATCCAGTGCAAAAATTGACCTTTGTTCCAACTTCAGCTACCGGGATCAAGTTCTGTCATTTTAACAGATGTATTATTATATTTAATAATTGCATAAAAATAAATCTTTTGTATTTTTCAATTAATTAATTTACATAGTTCTTGCACATCATGGTCACACTTTATCTTACATTTTTAGGAAATTTTATGAAAACATTCATCAAGATTTGAGGTAGTTTCATTATATGTTAATGGGAAAAATGGGAAATTGTGATATGAAAGAAATGGCAGGGTAATCTCTTCTCTATTCCGAAAATCAACCCTTAATTACTCAGCCTTTTAATCAGCACAGTCGGTCACCTATCTTATCCTGTGTTGGTGCACCCACCTTACTTGGTTTTTTACTAGATAAATCCATGCCCAGCTACAGCTGAAGGAATGAATCCCTCCATGCCATCATGGGCACGCACCCAAAACCAGTCATCTAAGGGGTGACTCACTAGTGCCACAACATCCCCCTTGTCTACAGATATTGTGTCACAACCAGCACTGTGGTAATCAGAACGGATGAGGAGCAGTGTCTCCCTCTGGGTTCCATTACCACCACCATTCCTTCCACGCCTGTTTCTCCCACCACATGTCGATGCCACAGAGGTCGCAGCAGTCGCTTTGAGAAACAGGCGGTCCACGGCAGCCTCCTCGGGACGCATGTGACCCCGGCACCCTCCTCCCACAACCACTCCCCTCCTCCTCCTATGTGCTGCCCTTGTCCTGAGCTCCCCACCTTCCGACACAGTGTCTCTCAGCTTCTCGGTATCCGTCTTGTTTGGCGGGCATGTGTTCAGGTGTGTCCAGTAAGCATCTCTGGTTGTCCGGCATGATGGGACATTTGGGGTGGGTCTGATCACGGGAGGGGGTGGAGGAGGAGGGGGCAGGATACCAAGGGGCAGACACACTCTTGCTGGCACGTAGCCTTCCTCCCCATGGGGGGTTTGCACATATAACCACCCCTTGTTTTTAAACACTGCATTCACCACCATGCCCAGGGGCAAAAAAATCTGTTCATTCTTTTCATAGTCATACAGATAATCAGTTGATCTTTTTTGCATGCAATCCATGTCTCCCTTGCAGCCCATGCTGTGGTCATACCTTGAACATTTTTTAAGAGTTTGGTAAAGAACGCAGGAGGATGCCAGAACAATTGGTATATTGGCTGGGTTTTGCAGAGAAGCCTGAAAAGAGAAGAAGTCAACTGTAAATCCAACATTGTTATAAAATGATCTGTCAACTTGGATTGTTGATTCAAGAGTTACTGGTCAATGTTGCTCAAAACACAATGATAACATAAAATCCTGATGCTAGTCGAAGGAATAATAAAAGAAATTATTTTTCATGGATCAATCTGTGGGTTGATAATGAGGTTTTACACAAGTATATTAAAAATATGAATTCAAAAGAAGGCAATGACCTTATTGTCATTCCTGTTATACTGATGATTCTTTGTGATATTCATCATTATTAGTGTCCATTGTCAGGGTTGCAGCAAGGGGGGGGTTATAGAGTAAACCCCCTCCCAGGGGAACTAAAAAAACTGATGAACTTGCTAATTAATCATTTAGACTTAACATTTATTGTTAACTGTAAATAAAGACTTTCCTTCCTTTTGAATAACTTTTCTTTTTGTGGCGACCTACGACCCGAGTATTTAAATAATACCTAGTCTTTTAGCCTGATAAATTATAAGCACAGCATATAAGTTTTCTCAGTGTGATAGAATTGTATTGCGTTAAGGTATGTTTGAAGTTTACTTGTGACAATTATTACGAATTTTTTTGTGCTATGATCTTCAAATTTAAAATAAAACACTTTTTAAAGAACTATACTTTGAGTTTTCTTAAATTTTAAAATAAAACACCACTTAAAAATATGATTTTATTTTGAAATATCAAACGATTGATATATAAGATATAATAATAATAATGTCATAAGACGTCTGCTAATGATAATGATGACAACATTTGCAAGCAGGGTGTCCACTAAAGTCAAAATATAAAATTCAAGCATAATTCAAGGTTTTCAAGGCTAAATTTATAAAAATTTCCAGGCTAATATATCGCGGTTCTTGTACGAGTCAAAAGTGATGTTTTTCAAGTTCTATGTAGAATATGGATTTTTTGTAGTTTAACCCATATCATAATATAGATAAAGTAATTAAATATGAAATAATTGATAAATTAAAGTAATTAAACATGTAGTTTTATTGTAGTAGGAGACTCTCTTTGTTGGTTAGGAAAGATAAACTACTTTTTGATTGAACACCCTCTTTCTAAATTAGCATTTTCATGAGAAATTACAAATTCTTCTACAAGAGGAACTTAAAGAACCCACTGGCTAAAGTCTTCAGCATTCAACCACTGTTCTTGGAATGATGATTTTCTACGTTAATATTTTTTGCCATGCTTTTCTATTTTAAGTCTCAAAGCCTCAATTTTCTGTTCACTTAGAATCAGAATGTAGCATTTTTGTACCGGTAGACTATATAGAAAAAAGTGAAATCATAACAGTCTTTAGTGTCCTACACCATTTTTTTTCTAACAAAAATTAATGTAATAAAAATCCTAATTCCAGTAAGGGCATCCTGAATATATCTAACAAACATCAGCAATTAGATTTCTCAAACAATTACAGAAAAGTTTGTAAAAAATATATTGCAAAGCCTACCAGAAATAAAACTTACATTGTACTTACAGTAAAGTATCCGATCACATCAAATGTGCAGTTAAAAGAAACATTATAACTTCATTTTCATTAATAAAGGAATTATTTTCCAATTATTAATCAAATCATTAAATGCTTTCAAATTCTTTTTTAGAAAAAAAAATTTAATGTGGCCAAGAGATCCCATTTATGGAATATCCGGGGATTCCATTTTTAAGGCGAAATAATTATTATAGAATATTTCAAGCTGCTAAACTAGTAATTTTGCAATTTCTTATAAACAATAACCTTTAAAATGAAAATTGAGAATTTTCTTCTTCTAAGAAGAGGTTGTGTCACTCTGATCTTGAAATGAAATTAGAATTTCTTCATGCTACTATAAACAAAATTTAAAAAAAGTCTCGGATTTTTTCCCTATTGGCCCGGGTTTGCAAGAAAAAAGTAGAATGACATGTGGGGAGAATGTATTCTCCTAAATCAGGTAAGCCGACAATAGCAGAGTGGGGTAGTGGACTGCAGGTAATGAAGTTCGATTCTTATCGCTGTTTAAAATTTTTCTTTCAGCCATTGAATCAAAAAGTTTATCATCCTTCATTTCCAACCTTTTTGCGTGGATACTGACTTTTTTGTACTTCTATCGTTTAAACTACATTTACAAATGCGTCACTCAAATATACATTGTAAAGTTAACATAATGATTACACGATTTAATTCTGCAATAAAAAATTTTACCAATCCTTTCACTGACTCCAAATTTTATTATTTTTTTAATTATAAATTCACATGAAATTTCTGATAATCTACTTTTTTTAACTGCCTACTTGCATTGCCCTAGGAATACAGCATAGCCCGTATTCCTAGGCAGTGTTAAGGATCGAACTCGCGACCTGCAGTACACTAGTCCTCATTTTTAACAACTACGCTATCATAGGTTCACGGGAATCTGGAGAATGTAGGCGACCCGCGTGACATTCGGCTTTATTTTTTTTCTCGCGCATCCGGGTCTGTGGAGAAAAAAGTCACGAAGAGTATTTTTTTATTTTGTTTTTGTGGCACGGAAAAAATCTTCTCATTACGTGACCAAGTTACACAACCTCTCCTTGTCAGTATCTACCATACGTACGTACATTCCATTCGCGGGGCGCATCGATCACTAAGCCGAGAAATTTAAAATCTCCGATCCGGATCTGAATTTTTACTGTCTCTGGATATGATTTCAGTAGCGAATGAAATAAAAGACCCGTGGATCCAACCCGACCATCTTAATTTATTAATGGTACATTTGTAAATCTAATTTAAACAACAAAAGTATAATCAAGTGAGTATTCAGATGTAATGGTTTGAAATTGAAGATGATAACATTTTCGATGCAATGACTGAAAGAAAAATTAAACTGCGATACGGATCGAACTTCGCACAGTAAACTAGCTCTCGTTGTCCACCTGATCCCGGCGAATGTAGGCTACCCGCGTGACATCCTACGTAATTTTTCCCGCAATACCGGGGTAATGGGGAATCATACTTCTTTATTTTGCTTCTAGTTGCACGGGAACATTTTCATCTAATTTCGTGACCTGAGTTACACATCCTCTTCTTGTCAATATCTACCGCACCTACATTCCATTCACGGGGCACTTCGATCGCTAAGCTAAATTTAAAATCTACGATCCGGATCCGATTTTACTCTATGTCTTTGGATCCGAATCCGGAACCGAGTAAAATGAAAGATCCGCGGATCTTTGGATCCGATCCGGCTATCACTACACGTTAGGCATATGTTTGCGTATCATGGGCTTAGTCCGATGTGCAATGAATGAGAACAAAGGGCACTTGACGTGACGCTGAAGGCATCCGTTCGACAGTCGAACAGTTAAACGTCTCCGATCCACACAGCGCTGACGATACATTGAGCCTAACTACTTTTCCGTCGTTTATCTATTCATTCATACCAACGGCAAATCCATACCTTAAAGTCATCGTTATTTATCCTATTTATAAAATAAGGATTTTTGGTCTTGAATTAAGAATTTTTAAAATTCCCGACTCAGACCAGAAAATCACGAATAATCCACGAACAATTTCCCTGCATTGAAAATCCACGAATAATTCCCGATTTTCCAGGTTTTCCCGGTCAGTGGACACCCTGGCAAGGCATATATTAACCCTAGGTTGTGGTAGACTGCTTATGCAGTCCAGGCAAACCCCCCTCCCCCAAAGATATTCCTGGCTCTGCACTCCTGTCCTTATTGGATACCCAAGGCTAAAATTAAGTGATTACAGTTGATGCATTTCTGCATTAAATTGGGTATAAAGAAGTTTGTATTTTCTCAATTTTAATAAAGCATGTAACCATGTTCATTAAATTGAGGAAAATGTAATTTTGGTATCATTCTGAAACTGGGTTAGACATCCCTGCATCGGAAAGATTCAATACATCACTCCCAATGTGAGGAATGGTCTGGTAATGGAAAGCCAAGGAGGAATTTGTAATTTTTTGCTCACAGTATCCACAAGTGCAGGTAACTATACTAGACGTGACAATGAAGTGCTGTAAATTGGTTATTGAACAAATTCTGTTCACTACTCACAATTTATGTTATTTTAAAAATTTTTCAATATGTATCATCTGAAATGAAGGGTCTTAAGGGGTTACATTAGTATGTACTTAGCATAGCGTTTGGTAGTTAACATCTTTCAAATACTAGGTAATTACAATTTTTCCCTGATACTCCTGTCTGACTCCTTTAGTAGAATACATGGTACATACATATGCATCATTTCAGGCATCATTGCAATGCACTAGGTCATACTGACTAATATTTTTAATTTCCATTTCATTGTATTTTTACAGCCCAACTGCATCACTCACAACAAGTTTCAGCTGAGACATCTCTGTCAGCCACTTAAAGATCCATGCTTTGAAGTTTCATTCACCATTTATGCAAATGAATACATTTCAGGAATATTTTATGTAAGAAGAAAATCTTAATAAATACCCTTGGTAAAGATGTTAAGAACAGTTTGCTGGTGTTGGGTTCTGAGCATGGAGAAAACGAATAGATTAGACGAATGCTATAATGGATTCATTTGCCATATTTTTTAATTCCGAGAGTTTTTAAAATAAAAAGACATTTTTCTATTCTTCGATCTATCAATTAGTTCTTAAGTTATAAGCGGTGAAAAACTGCCCTTTCGGAAAAGTGGGCATGCCAAGGACTTGTACGTCATCCACTTCATTCAATCACAACTGAGAGTTCGAAGCTCCTATGCACAATTACAATGGGGGACACACAGCTGACTCTGATATCAGAAGTGGTTGCGATAGGATCTGTGCGAGCAGACCTTCCGCCCCCACCTCCACTCCCCTCCCTTTCTCTCAAAACACTCAGGGATGGGAGGTGGATGACATATCCTTAAAGCAGCTCCTTTGGTGGGCATCACCTTTGCTTCCTTTGTTATACGAGTGAATTTCTCTGATTAGAAGATTTTTTTTTCACTAAAATTCATTTTCTGCTTCCAACCAACGATTTCATGTACAAAGTAGCAATTTAGGTTCCGAGTATACCTAATGGGGGCATTTATAAATGCCCCCATTAGGTTCCAGGAACATTGGAGAGGGTACAATGAAGAGAGTAAGACAAATGATTGAAGTACTATCCATGGTCAGAGAAGAAAGAAAATTGCTGCTGGTAACCAGGAGTGAGTTCCGTTGGGAGAAGAGGCACAAATACAGTAATACCTCAGCTAATTAAGATGCTAATTGATCTGAGCTAATGGATTTGGCTAACAAACATTTTAGTGGATGAGCACGTTAACATAACACAGCTGCATTGAGAGCTGAATTATCACACCTATCTTCTTTAGAACATCCACATCTTTCCTCTCAGAATTCACATATGATCTATTGATGCTCTTTTCCAATGGAAACTAACATTATTTTTCACCTGGGGGAAGAGGTTCAAGACTTCAAAGTCCATAAAAATTCCACACTCCCTGTACCCAAATTAGCAATTTTTTCCTCACTGGGAAATGATGTATACTATAAGGTGACATCACCCTGGGCTCTCAATGATGAACCACTATAAGGAAACCACAGGATCCATTTATCTATTTCCTTTGCTTTACCTTAGCTAATCAATAGCCTAGCCTCAAAAATCTGCTGACTACTTATATACTCCTTCCCCTCAGATCGGTGGGAGAACCAGAACCTCATTTTATCAATCCCATTATTTTAAAGGTGTCTGAATACCTTTAGATAAATATCAAATTCTCCGATAATTAAAAAGAGGAGTTAGTCAGTTTCCAGTATTTTCAGAAAATGCCTGACATATTATGTATGTACATTGGGTGAAGAGCCTTCATCGCCTCTCCTCCAATCTTTATTCCTGTTTCTAGATCTGGGCAAGAATACCATTGATGAAAAATAAATGTATGAACTGAGACTTGAATCAGTATTATATCTAAATATCGTGCCAAAGATCTATTAGCTACAGTCTTATAGGTCTCATAGACATCTCGGAAAATCTCTGAAATGTGAGACAGGTACCTTGAATTAATTTTCTGAATATGCCATCTCATCTCGAATGTCTCACGTCCTTAAGATGTTCGAGATATTCGACACTAAAGCTCTATATCTAAATACAGAGCTTTATTCGACACTATATATAGTCGCCATCTATGTATATCCAGAGATGTCTCACTATTGTGAAACATCTCTGAGAATTTCATTGCTATGTGTGTACTGCCCATTGACTTTCTAAAGCAATTTTTCCTAACCAGTGAAACACAACCAGTTGAACCTGCTGAATGCGCTTCTGCGATGATATCGTTGATACTTTCATCTACATCATAGGTAGGCATTTACCAAAATACGTGTGAAGGTCAAAAAACTGATTTTCTCTAGGAGAGACATGGGTTTCCGGTTTTCCTGAGCATGAACAGTGGGACGTAAAAGTTTGGGAGCCCAAATCTAAGGGCTTTAGAGCCGGAATCTGGTTAGCCCGTGGTGGTCTTCCATCCCGAGGAACCAGGTTCAAATTCCGGCAGTAGTACATATTTTTTTCTGCCACGAACCGGTCCCTACCTGAGTGCTAATTGAAAGGCGCACGACCGCTACTATGCTTACACTTGCTATTGCTTAAAATAAAGTACATTTCTCATGATTTTCCGAGCGTTCTATGCCTGAAGAAATCTTAATCGTGCGCACATCATCACCGTACGTGAGGTTAGAGCCAGAACTATAATAGCCAAGGTGCTTACATGTTGATAAATTCAACGGAACGAAAGTTGGCGTCTTACACCTTCACAAAGTTCCGGGTAAAATTTGATTCTCTTGCAACCATCAATAAGGGAGGAGCCCTCGGTAGCTTAACTTGTCATAGCACTCAGCAAGACAATGAGAGGCCCAGATTCGTGTCCTGCGGCGAGATCATAGATCCTTTTCCGCGCTCTCGCTACTTATTATTGACGCAAACTTCTAGAAATGTTTGCAGTAACCATAGCAAAAACTCGCTCTCTCCATAGAGAGTAGTAACTTGAAGCACAAGATGAAATCTGGAGAATGGCGATGAACTTTTGCTTTCCTAAGCACAATTAGAAATTACCCGAGTGAGCTGTTATGAAGATAACGTATGAATGGGCCCTAGGGTGTTGCTTATTTTTTTTTCTCGAATTTTCGATTTCTACCTCTTAAAATATGCGCTGGGGTGCAGAATGGATATGCTAAAAATTTCAGCCCGTCGCTGAAATTATTCGTTTCAGAAGTCGCGAGGGGGGCGTAAGGAAATTAGGGGCGTAGGACCTAACAGCTGACCGCGAATGCGGCCCGCGAGCAACCGGGGGTGTGGCGCGTGGCTGTAGCTTGCGCAAAAATATTTTATTCGGGGAAAACAGTTGGGCGGACGTAAAATTGGAGCAAATTTCGACCCAAGAGAACTGTAAAATGGTGCGTTACCCCTAAAAATGATGTTATTTCCTCAAATCGGGAAAATTGAATGTTATTGCATTTATGCCCTTTGAGCGACCTCTAAATGTAAAACAAACGGGCTGAAATTTTTAGCATATCCATTTTGCACCCCATAGCATATTTTAAGAGGTAGAAATCTAAAATCCGAGAAAAAATAAAAAAATAAGCAACACCCTAAGGCGGGAGACTTTTCCTCAGCAAATTTCTTGCACCAGCGTTCTCATCACTGTCCCATGCACCATTTCTTTAGCATAAACGTCAAAGCTACGACGACGTCATATCTACAATGTAGACCTAGTGACAACGGGTCATCATGCTACCATTTCTTGTTCACAACCGATTCCTCCTTGATAGGCAAGTGTAGAGTCACACAGCGCCCGATTAGCCAATCAAGTATACATATAATGAAGGATGCGGATATTCGTTTTATTATTCCCATGCAAAGGTGGAAATAAGAGAACTCAAAATATCATATCAGTCTTTGATTTCCAACCGGAAATCACAAAAAGCACAAATCAGAAGCATCGAACCTGGTACCCTCTGATTTCATTCTAATGCAAATTCTAAGGGGTTCAAGGACACAGACACGATTCAAATTCAACACAATTTTAAGTTCAATCCGAAGATAGGTCTAGCTGGGAGTATTGTACTCACCAAAGCGTTAAGACAGACGGTGGGTGAAATCACTCATTAGGGAAAGGAGGTGGGGAGTCAGTAGATGTCACTGTGCCGCCTGATCTTTCTGTGCTCCCCAGAAAGAGATGGCACTTAGAAAATTTCACAGCCTGGGTTTAGCTTGACGTTTCCACCGGCACCTGACCGGTAATGTGGCCTTCGGTTAGTAGCCCACCGCTCTGTACACTTATCTGCCACGCAGGTAGTTCGACATTATAAAAAACATTTAAAACTGGAGCAATATGCTTTGACAATAGAGATGGCTCCACTACTCCGAAAATTATGCTCCTCGCAGACAGATTTACGGTAAATCATGCGTATGAATATTTCATGATGACCAAACTTTAGGTCCAAGACAATAAGAGCTTGCAAAAATATTTTGCATGGACAACTGTAAGATCAAAAGACACTAAGACTTCCTATCTGCCTATCTGAAAGCCAAGCGAGTGAGGCGAAATTTACCAGAAGAAAAAGTTTCTGTAGATTGGGGACCGAATCACGGACCTCTGGCTTTCCGGGACAATCCGCAGACCACCACACTACAATAGTCAAGCTACACCACTTTACAATTGACCTCGGTCAAGGTGGTATACACTACTTTCTATCACCTTGGATCTGGGTAGTGTCTGCGCATTGGTTCGACCAGACAAAGGTCCGTGTTTGGATTTCCGGACCACATTTTTCCTTAGCGATGCAACCAATCAAACGACACAGCCAAGGAGGGCGCGACAGATTCTCGAGAAAGGGAAGAATGAGTTGAACCCCGATCATTAGAGCCTTTCTCCGTTCCTTCAAGGACTTTCGATTCTTTACAATGTCATTCTCACGCCATTGTCTGCCTTACTTCAACTGCGAAAGATCAACAGCCTTCCTGGGGGAAATGACGCGTCGCAGGTAACCTGATATTTTTCATTTGCATTTTTTTATTAATGCGATGTTTTTCTGCCAATTATTTTTCACCTTTTCGAATGAAAACGTTATTCAAAGGAGACCAAAGTAGTGACGCATACTTCGCGCTGGGAGCATGCATATTATGTTTCTGGTGAGGTCAAAGATAATGAAAGAATAAAAATGAAACAATGAACAAATAAACTCTGCGCCATATACCGACTGTATTTCCGCAATATTAGCCTGACAAAATTAAGCCTTATTTTAAGGGCCAGTTACTCTAATCAAAAGTAAAATACATGGCATCAACACCACAGAATACATACCGTGCGGGAAACATAACCGGGAAGTAACTGGCACAGGGGCGTCGGAACTATTTTCGCTGGGAGGGGCCAACCTTGAAAAGGGCCCGGCTCCTATGAAAAGGGCCCGCATTTTTTTGCGGATAGGAGGGGGTAGAGACTAGAATTCCGCTAATGGTGCATATGAAGGTGGTAGAATATGCGTCAGAAGGGAAAAGGCAAGCTGGAAACAAGTGAAATTTAATTTTTATTAATGAAGACTCATTTCTCAAGGGCCCGGGGCAAATTCTGGGGGGGCCGAATGCTCCCCCTGCCCCCCACTTCCGACGTCGCTGAACTGGCATAGCAAACCTGCGATCAGAATTTATACAGAGGATAGAAATTGATTAAATGATTGATGATGAAATTGATTATTGTAAATGACATGGTTCCAGTTGTAACTTCGTGGAAGCGATTCATGATTAAAAGAAGCATCTTTTAATTTCGCGCGAACAATTTATTCAATGCCTAGATTTCGACGTCACCTTTGGGTTAGAATACAGAAAATATTTCGACCCGTTATTTACAATTTTTGGGAAGTTGGGCAGGTAAAAATGGAAGAAGGAGGGGATAGAGAAAAAAGAATGTAAGGTTGAACGGGTGAAATCTGACGTCTGGTAGGTGGGAGCGGAAGGAATAGTTAGGCTAGAGTAGTGGGGGAAAAGATTCAAGAAAAATGTGAGGAGATAGTAAAAGAGACACTCCTTTGTCAGGTCTCATTTAAGTACGCCGCTGGTATGTAGGACCCATACCATGAAGGTTTGATCAAGGAATTAGAACGAGCATAAAGGAGATCGATGACATCTGCGAAAGGTCACTATGAGATTTGTGTTGGTGTCTCATTCCACCTAAAAAGAACTCGGGGGGGAACCATTGTCATGTAGGTCAAAATTTAAACTAAATCTGTAAATTAATTTTAGAGACGATCTGTTTTCCGATTTTGTTGGAGATATTTTGAGGACACCCGCATATCGTGTCGATTCGATGACGAAAACAAGATAAGAGAGACTTTGATGCAGATAAATTTAAAAAATACCTTTTATAACGGAAAAAATAATACAATGGGATCATAATAAGTCATCTAATAGTCTAATAATAATGTTAATTTCAGGTAGCCTGTTCAGTATGGTATCTTAAAAAAACTCTTAACTCAAAAAGCGACACCGTGATGTACCTACATTTTTTTTAGAAAATTCAAACCATGAATCTATGGTATTATAATGAAATTTGTATTTATTTGTCGTAACTAAACACTTTTTGTTCGTCCTTGAGAAATGCCTAACTGACGCGTTCCTCCTATTACGTTCTATCACATCGATTAGTGCGTTTACGTAGCGCATGTTTGGTAATGATTCACCTTCTTCCGCACACCCTTAAGGTGGCTGGCAAGGTACTCTAAAGACAGACACATTTTCCAAATCATTGAGATTTGGGGAAAAATAGACGCAAACTGCAACGTTTAAAAGCACGAACAGATCGTGTATGAAACCAACCAAAATAATTCTTATCAATAATATATCTCGTGTGTTCAAAAAAGGCGGTGAGTACCAAAAATATAACAAATCCTTGGAGCAGGCAGGAGTCTACCGTACGGGCAATCTACCGTATTTGTTTACATTCCGTGGGGCTAGATTTGTTGACGGGATCAAATTTAAAGGACTTGTCAACAGAATATTTTCCGGTGAAACCGATTCTAAAGCAAGTATATCTATCAAGGCGCGATTCATCGCTAGACGTGTTCGATGTTACATTTGACTGAAGTATTACAAGGTCGTAAAGAAATTCGTCAGTCACCTGAGAAAATGAACCGAGGGACATTTGGTACCTTTAGATTATGTTGATGTCAATATTTCCATCACCATTTTGTCACTAGCATGTAATTGCGCGAAGAATTTTGCGGCGACAATAACAAGCTCGCGTCAACAAAATACAAGCAAGTGTCATAACTAGCGTATTATATTGTCATTGGAAGTAATTTTTTGAATAAATTTGTGGCGATGGTTTATGATAATAACAGATATTCTTCCAAAACACATTATCAACCAGGAAAATAAAATAGCAAACGTGGAATCAAAACTTTTGAGTAACAATCACTGAAGGCACGTGAAATAATTAGCCTTTCTAAATATCGATTCAGAAAAAAGGTTGCTTATCAATAGCGAGATAACGTATAAAAACGAAGCTATATTTTACTCGTAAGACCTAATTAAAAATCCACTAGTGGATTGGATCTGAAAGAGATAGCTTTAAATATAAACATTTTGCATCGCGAGTACATTTACTAAAGATTTATATTGTAATTGTGCGTAGCTTACCTAATTATAAAACTAAAATTGGAATTTCTCACTTACCACGGTTTAAATAATGAACTAACTTATATAATGAATACCAAATCTGTTCTTCTACGACCTCAGATATATCCTCAAATCACCATTATAAGATCGGTTTGATAATTATCAAGAAACGAAAAAGGTTTCTTAAGAAACATGGTTAGGAGTGTATGCCAAAGGGACAGATTCATATGACTTTCTTTCCGCGGATAATAAAGAATCTGAAAAGAATTCGTAAGGACCGGATAGGTTGGTGTATATGCAAGTAACCTAGCTTACTGGCATATACACCAACTAATATCTTGAAGGTAACCCAACTCACAGCACGTCTTTGCATGCTTAGTTTGCTATTTTTATCTTTTTAAATAGTGCATTTTAGACTAATATATTAATACTAATCCTTTTTTATGCATGATATGTAGTGCATGTTTGGTGAGAATTCACCCTCTGCCACACACGTTTATGGTGACTCGCAGGGTATTATGTAGATGTAGATATCTAGGCTACTGGCATATACACCAATAATATATCCGTAATGGAAAGAAAAAACAAACTTTGCGAATTTCACTGGGTTCACCTTGTACGAGTAAATTATTTCAGTGAAATTCGCAAAGTTTGTTTTCTCTTTCCATCATGGAAAAGTTTCACAAAATTACCCCTGAAGCCGTTCGGTTTATTAATATATCTGTAAATAGCTCTAAATTTTAATAACATATATTTACTAGCAGCGAAGTGGCGAATGAGGGGAGTCAATCTATGGAAACCTACCCAAACGGCAAGATACCACTAATTTAATTCTAGTAGCACTCATGTCATGTCTTCTGTAATTAATACCGTAGTGAATTGACATCAGGACATAATCCCGTAATTTACGTTCATATCATGACTGTGAGTAATCCTTCAGTGGCATGCAACAACTGTGGTTTCTTGTAATGATTCTCTCTGTCACATAACTATGCGGGTTCTTGCGACGATTTTCGTACAAGCCGGTGTAAATGTTCATTTAACACAGAGAACATCGCAGATATGTCCGTTAATGCATGTGCAATGACCGTACTTCGTAAAATGTTCTTACGAGTCTTCGATCCATTATTATATCACTAAGCCTTTAAGACTACTTTCATGAGTTTCCTTTAAGAAGCCAAGTAAGAGGTTACTTAGGAAACTGTAGAAGAATCAAATTTTACTCCAATTGACATGGTGGTATCGCACCCAGGTCCGGATTTAGCATTGATTGAATTCTTAGTGGAAATTGATTCCTATGAGTTCTGTGTGGAGAGTACTTCAAGTTCAATATTCCATCCGTCGAATGGGACGTTAAACAGTCGACCCTAGGGCACCTTTCGTTAAGAGCAGACCAATCTTTCCACAACCTGAAGCTGCTATGAGTTATGCAATTTTTGGTATATTTTAAAACAAACGAAAACAAAATGATCCTCGCGAAATCCAGACGTTCACTGAAATCCTTCTTCGCTGTGGTAATCATTATCTTTGGAACCCATTTGGCCTTAGGGGTGCTTTCTACCTTTAAATGGAATTGAAAATAAGTTAATGTTGGTTATTTCGAATACCTATATCCTTGTGAGTGAAATCAGCGACATGAATGCATTTTGGTGCGAGAATATCTTAAGGAATGAGAGGTAAGTGAGAATGAGGCTGCCTTGAGAGAGAGAATTTTGTAGCGTATAGAAGGAACACCGGTATGCATGGTAGAACATTGTAATAAATGTTTAAATGTGAGGTAAATGTGGGATGTTTTTTATGCTACTACTTACGCAGGAACTGGTTAATTGAGGCAACAAAACTTGCTTCGCATGCTGATTGCAATAATGCAAACTTTTCTTTATTCATCAGTTAAGCCCAAGGACCCTTCCCCATGGACTACGCCTTGTCGTGGTGGGATTGGGGCTTACGTGTTCCCGTGACACCTAGAGCTGCACTGGCGGGAGCAACTAATATTGCTCCTGGTAGAGTCACCCATGCCAGATAGGTCGAAGGGTAGGAGCCTGACGAAAGGTAGTCCACGTACCGTACTCGCAGCGTCTGTTCCTGAGTGAGGCGGCCTATCAAGTGATGGTGTCAAGTTAAAAACACTATTGACGCAGGCAACGGGAAACCACCTCAATTAAACTCTCCCAAGAACACAATGGACTTGAACAATAGAGAATTGAATCATGGTAACTACGGGGCCCGGGACCTAATTAGTGGGACGGGTGTCGTGCCCGGCAGCAGGGTAAGCAAGGACTCTGCGGTTGTCATCTCACGAAAGCCTTGAATGAAAAGAAAGACAGCAGCAGCGGTGGTGAAGAATAAACCAGAGAAGAGAGCAAAAATGCTAAGGATCGGGACATGGAATGTTAGGACAATGTTAAGGGCAGGAAAACAAGAAAACATTAAGCGTGAAATGGAGAGGGGAGAGATCGATTTGTTGGGATTAAGCGAAGTATGATGGAGAGACTAGGGGGACTTCTAGAGTGAAAAGTACAGGGTTATATACAGTGTAGGGGAAGAGAGCCAGCGGGAAGTAGCAGTTGCATTAAATGCAAACTTAGGAAAAATGGTAATGAATGTGGAACAGGTAATCGATAGAATACTAGCTATCGAAATCAAAGCGAAGCCGGCAAATTTAGTCGTAGTACACGAATACATGCCGACAGGGGGACATAGAGAAGAAGAAGTAGACGAAGTATATGACCAGTTGGAAGAATTAATCTGGAGAGAAAAGGGCAGGAAGAACCTAATAGTAATGGGAGATTGGAACGCTGTTGTAGGGGAAGGAAGGGACGGTAGTGAAGTAGGGGAGTATGGTCTGGGCGTAAGGAATGACCGGGGCGAGAAAGCAGTGGAGTTCTGTAGGAGGAATAATTTAGTGATTACAAATACGAGGTTTAAACACCACCATAGGCGTAGGCACACATGGAAAATGCCGGGGAATACTGGAAGGTACCAACTAGACTACATCATGATCAGGCAAAGATTCAGGAACAGCGTGAAGAATTAGCATCGTTTCCCAAGTGTAGATGCAGACTCCGGCCATGACTTGGTAGTGATGAAATGTGAGATGAGACTAAAAAGGTTTAGAGTAAGAAGAGGAATAAAAAAGTGGGACGTAGAAGCACTGATTGAAACAAAGAAGAGGAGATTATCAGGAGAATGTGGATAGATGCATTAGGGAAGAGGAGGGAAGAAGAACACAAGATGAAGGGTGAGAAATGATAAAGATGGGCATAAAAGAAGCAGTTGAGAAAACAATTGGAACAGTAGACGCTAGGAGGATCAAGAAACCATGGATAACGGCAGAAATGATGGAAAGGACCAATGAAAGAAGGAAATGGAAAAATGTAAACAAAGAGGTAGGCAAAAGGCGTTATAAGGAGATTAAAAACAGACTTAGGAGAGAAAAAAAGAGAGGAAGAGAAAAGTGGTGGAATCGGCAATGTGAGGAGATGGAGAGACTCCAGAGAGCAGGAGGAATAGGCAGTCTGTACTCAAAGGTTAGAATTTTATCGGGCATCAAGAAATGGAAAACCGTCCCGTGCATCATGGACAGAAGGGGAAGTTTAGCAATGGAACCGGAAGAGATCCAGCATCGTTGTAGGGCATGTGTTGAGTAAATGTATGATGGCGAAAATAGGCCTAGAAACTTGGACATAGTAGAGGAAAAGGACGTAGATCAGGATGACGTGGGCCCCGGAATACTGGATAGTGAGATAGAGAAGGCACTGCGAGAAATGAAGGCAGGTAAAGCGATGGGGGTAGATAACATCCCAGCTGAACTTCTGAAAAACCTAGGAAGAAGGGGAAGGGACAGATTTTATGAACTTGTTCGTAGAATATACGAGGAGGGGGCTTGGCCGGAGGATTTTGTGAAAACCGTGCTGATACCTATACCGAAAAAGAGGGTGACAAAAGAATGTGAAGACTATAGAACGATAAGTTTGATTTCTCATGCGGCAAAGGTAGTAATTAGAATTATCAATAGTAGAATGGAAAAGAGAGCAAACGAATTCCAAGGCGAGGATCAGTTTGGATTTCGGAAGGGGAGGGCCACTCGGGATGCGATTGCAGTGATGAGAATACCAGTGGAAAGGAATCTAGAATACAATCAGGATGTATTCGCGTGCTTTGCTGATTTCGAAAAGGCGTTCGACAGAGTGAGGTGGGACAAATTAATGGAAATATTGCGGAAGATAGGAGTAGACGGGAGAGACAGGAGACTGATCCGGAATTTATGCATGGCGCAGAAGGCGCAAGTGAGAGTAGCCGATGGAGAATCGGATTGGGCCACAAAAGGGAGGGGAGTTAGGCAGGGCTGTCCGTTATCGCCGGTACTTTTCAACATATACTCGGAGGATATGGAGAGAGAGGCTTGGGATGAGCTGGAGGCTGGAGTAAAGGTCGGGGGGAAATTGTTAAAATCAGTGAGGTTTGCGGATGACCAAGCGCTAGTCAGCCAGTCAGCCCGTGGCTTGCAAAAAAATTCTGGATGCGTTGCAGGGACAGTGCGAAAGATACGGGATGAAGATAAACCAGAAGAAAACGAAAGTATACGATTTTCAAGAACAAAAAGGACCAGTATAACGATAAAAGAAGGAGGTCAGAAGCTAGAGCAGGTAGAGCAATTTAGCTAACTAGGTAGTGTGTTGGAAGAAAAAGGGTATAGCAGCATTGAAGTGAGAAGGAGAATTGCATTGCCAAAAGTATCTTTTACTCGTAGGCGTGAACTAATGACAGGGGCGCTGAGTAGGGAAGTGAAGAAAAGAGTAGTGAAAAGTTGAATATGGAGCGTTGCACTATATGGAGCGGAAACGTGGGCTTTGCGAAAAGAAGATGAAAATAGATTTAGGGCATTTGAGATGTGGGTGTTGATGATGGAATGGGAATGGATGAGAAGGATGGAGAACGTAAAGTGGGTCGAAAGGAAGACGAACGATGAAGTGCTAGAATTGGTAGGAGAGGAAAGAAATTTGATAGATGAAAATAGGAGAAGGCAGAAGGTGTGGATGGAAAAGGTAATAAAAGGGGATGGTATTTTGAAGGGGGTGATTGAGGGAAGAGCGTTGGGTAAGCGGGGAAGAGGGAGGAGAAGAACGGGTAGCTTGGATGGAATGATGGGTGGCAGGAGGTATGAGGGGCTGAAGAGGGACATCGTGTGAAATTTAGGGGGTAGGAAGAATTAAATGTCCATTTAAACCTACCTTCACCAGTAGAATACTTATAACAATAATAAGCCCAAGGAGGTTAGAATGTACCGGAGGCGGCATCGCGGTTAATTTGAAAAGAAAAGTCGGCCATCATGTTCGGCACGGAAATACCTGCTTCCTACTTGCGATACTTACAGATGAAGTTATTTTTGCACGCGGTGAAACTTAAAGTAATAAGATGAATAATGGACAAAAAACGGTGGAAGGTGCGCAAACACGCAAGCAAGCGCCAAATATGTAGTTTCAATAGTTTTAATTCGAACGAGCTTTTCAGAATAGAATGAACTCCCTGAGTAGCCAGATCCATTAATAGTAGTAGTAGTATTTGGTGTTTTGGGTGCGTCGACAGCTGAGGTCATTTTGCACCACTCTCATCCATGGGTGAATAAAATGTAAGTAATATAGTATTTCCATATAGTTATATTTATGTGATAACATCTGCAGGTCGTGGTCTAATGCAAAGATTTTATAGTTTATTGAAAATATCAATGTCTTTTAAAAAAGCAATTATCCGGGATCCATTAATATATCCCTTAAATAGCCTTAGGAAGATTAAAGGATATTGTTGCGATGTAATTTGGGAACAATTTTATTATTTTTCATGTTTTAATACGCATGCAAGCATAAGTGGCTGTATAAAACGTAATATTTTGTGCCGAGGAGGTGCCGAGCCAATTCCTTCCCAAGCATCCCAATCCGGCTTTATACTGCTTTATACGGCTTTACCTGTAGGGTACCATGCGTATGCCGCCGCCAGTACATACTAAACGTGGTTCAGCCGCCGAGTTTAATAAGATTGTCTTCGGTGAAGGAAGGAATAGGTGTATCCTTTTGTGTCTGCAATACAATAGCATTTTTAGCCTGCATATTCTAAAAAATCCATTAAACAACGAAATAAGAAACATAAATTCGAAATTATCATAAGAACATATGATGCTCATGCCGTAAATCATTCTAATGAAGGGAAATTCCACTAAAATAGGCGTCACACCACCGGTGAGTTCGAGGATTAAGTACCCTGGATGTCTTCTTGGACTATCCAAAAGAAAGAACCTCCCGAAAGACGTTGGGTGTCTACTGGAACCTTGGATGTCTATTGGAGCCCGGCTGGGTCCTTCTCCTAGGGCCACAGCGTGGATCGCCCTCGTAATATGTATCTACTACCTTTTATTGAGCACGACCTTCACATGTGTACACGGCTGCCCGGTCTGGTGCTAATTTGATTCGGATAACATTTTTATTCCTGTTTAACATTTCTAAGACCATAATATCACGGATAAAAGTATAAAATTCCATGAATGGTAACTCCAGTCAAATAAATGGCTGGAGCTATGAAAGCGAGAATCCACATTGAAAGTGGCTACTCGCTGTAAGAATTGACGCGGTACTATGACTGAGAGACCAAAAGGTACAGGGGTATATGATTAACTTCTTTGAGATAAGAGAGAGATGGAATTGAAGTTGTGTGTCCGAAATCAATACATGCATGCATTCGTATTTGATGAGGGACATACCTAGAGGTCAATTATCATGAGAGTGAAGAGTGGAACTATTGATAGCGTAGGTGAATTTGTCTGTTTCGGCCCAATACTAGTCAAAAGCGCAGAGAAAAATGGCTCAACGTCGACTGTGTATCTTCAAAACTCACCTCAGAATGTTAACTGAAGGTGATTCATCGCTAGGCAAGTCTTACGGACGAAGGGAAAAAGGTCATTTGTTCGTGCACATCGAATAATGAATTTTTGTCGAGGGGAAAAAGCTGTGTGCAAGAAGGTGCCCTTTCCTATGTCGAAGCAAAGTAGAAGGAATGAACTTCTGGATATGTTATTGCACCATTAAATACGTGGACAAATGCACAAGTACGTAAGTGAACGAATGATTGACTACCCAAGTGCCTCGATAACCGAATCGTCTTCGTGAATTCCACTGTTTTCGTCTGACCTCGAGGGTCCAGTGAATACCGCTCGGGAAATTGACTTTTACAGGGACCTGCGCGTTCAGAGATCAGGATGGTTGCCCGAATTTTTTAAAGGATCACATTTTGCACGCATTTTCACGATCAGGAACATATGATGGAAAAAACAAAGAATAGATGAAATCTCGTCAGGGCTGAAAATTCAAATCATAAAACTATTCAAACCTCTGGAGCAAGAAGTAAATTAACGAGAAGCTTCCGAGTCATAATTCGTTGACGCCACGATCACCTCGTGAACTAGGGATCTCCGCTGTCAACAAATCCGGTCCGCTGGTCTTGTTTAAACAAGACCAGCGTAATATCTCAAAATATGACCTTCGGGACGAGGAGTATCAGGTTCTACTATATTCCGAACATGATTGACTTTTACTGCTCAGATTGATATCCACTGACCATTTTTCATTCCGGTTGTTTAAATATATTGACTGAATACAAGAGGGTATAAGGACTACGGATTGAAGTAATAAGAATATATAAATTTAATGGAGCTTTACGCTATCATTTCATTGACTCGCTGATCGGTAGTTTCTACTTTTCGTTGAACTCTTTAGTGATAAGTAAAATTACCCATCATTAATGCGGAAAGGGTAAATATAGATGGAAAAACCATATTTAGACATTAAATGATCACTTACTTCCCATTATCTTCTAGCTGGTGGCAAGGTTTTAGAATGGGTCTTTTTAGGATAACCCTCATGGATTTGTTCTCGGACCCTCAGAATAGGAAGTTACCACACCGACACGATCCTCTAAAAATTTGGTAAATTTTTTTCTTCAGCTCGGTCGTGGGGACTTAGCATGGTCGTTAGCCATTGATTGGTCCATGTGGCGTCTCGTAATTTACTCGTCATACTTGTCATACACGTAAAAGATGCACTGGGTAAATACTGAACAATTTCCGCAAGAAGGACTTCTCTCCCTCAGCTCTCCCTGTAAATCTGTAGAATCAAGTTAATGATAAACTTGCAAAGGTTATTACTTGAGACCACACATAATACAACTATTCAAAGCAATTCTCAGCTTTTAATTACGTTTAAGTTAAGTTAATAAATTTTGATATTTTCCCTAAAATTTTAACAAAATGGTGAACCCTATTTTACTCAAATTTGTGTCTTCTTGGCCGAAAAAAGTTAAATTGATTCCAAGGCACCCTAAAAAAAAAACTCATATAATGAGACTTCGAAGCTTCCTGATGTAGAATCCGACAAAAACGTGAAACCGTTGCGAATACGAATCAAACTTTTTTTTCCGCACGGCGGAGACTGATTCTCTCCCAGTTAACTGGAAATACAATAACGCGGCATGCGTTTTGACATGCTTTAATAACTTTCATTGTGGTGACATTCAAAGTCTACCAAGATGAAAATACTTCCAAAGGCGTACAGTTACGACTTCGAGGTAAATCGATGCTCACCATAATCTCACACAAAAATCCACTGCAATGCAAAACACCGATTAGCCGGGTGTGGATAGTTCACAGTGCCCGTTTACTACGTAAGTGAAATGCTTCTCCTCTGCATCCCAAAGCTGGCTGGGTCCTGGAGAACTCAATATTCCATGATCTCCTTCCCCCCGAGTGGGTCTCCAGGTACAAAAATAATTTGAATGGAGCCTTGGTCAGCTTGCTCGGATGCACACATCCACAAAGCTGTAAGGAATCATACTTTGCTGAAGCGGAGTTTGTTTCCGATGTTACCCCATCGCCCTTTATACTGCCTATTACTACTGGCAGAGAAATCACCCCACTATTCCAATTGCCATGCTGTAAGGAACCACTACAAACAGCACCTATCGAAATTGATCTGTCAATTCTATCGCGGTAGCTATAGCAATGTCTCATGGAACCGTGGTTGAGACATGTTGCTCTCTCTCATTTCTGTACTTGCAGGGATACAGTAAGACTTAATGAACTTCAATGCTATCCAAAGTTCAACGGCCATAAACCATCTGTTTGTCATAGGGGTTTCCATCATGAATGGTTAAATATATTTCATCAAGTATGGTAAAGCATCCATATTTTTAGCTGAATGGCATGACGTTAAGTAACAGAATGATTTCTTTGGATTCTTTCATTTCCTCAACATAGCCTCAATTCACCGAAATGGAGTGAATCACACATTAGATTCCACTGAGAACCAGCAAATCATCATACCCTTTAAGGAAATTTTTAAAAATCATTCAACGCCTGTAAACAGGCGCTCAAATTCTGATTAGCTTTCAATAGACACGTTTTCCACGTTTTTGAGCAAAATATTTAAATGCAAGGACTTCGGCACAAATGAAATTAGTATCGAAGGATAATAAAACAGGCTCTTCATGAATGGATACTAGAATGGACCATGCGTCAAAACATTTAAGTTTATCTACTTTTTTACGGTATGTCATCTTACTCGAGGAGAGTGTTAGTCTTACAGATCATAAATTTAATACGTAATAATAATAAATATAATAATGTAAAATGTAATAGTATTTTTTTCTTGGACCGTCTAAAGCCCTTAGATTATAGACAGATTAAGAAAAACTTTAAATTAGTACGAGTGACAACTTGGCACCTGGATATTAATTCAAGTTCAAGGAGTTTAGACAAGCTTTCTATGAAATATATTTTAACAAATAGAAACATAAGATTTAAAAAATAAAGCGTATTTATTCCAAGTAGTCTCACCTGAGATAAAAAACCATCCAGATCTTGTATTTCGTATCCGAATCTTGACGGCGGCGGAGGCGGTGGCGGTGGGGGATTTTGGACCCACGTGGCCCTCCGGGGCTCTGGCACGGAGATGCGGTCCAGGTAGCGCCCCTTCTCCCTGGACGGCGCCATCGGCGTCCACGGTGGCGGGGGCAGCTGCCCTCGGGGCGCAGGCGCGCAGTCCGGCACGAACCCCACCACTTCATCGGGGCGAGCTGTCGCTGACACCCCCCCATGCCCAGAGGCCAAAGGCGCCACCGACTCCACCGAGACTGGCGGCCTTCCGGCGCCCTCCGCGCTGCTGCAATTCACCAGCGGCTTCTGCTTTCTGGAAGACCTCTGGCCCATCCTTGGCGATGGCCCACGACCTTGGGGAGACCGTGGGCCGTGTCGGGTGGCCGGTCACGCTGGACACCACCGACGCCGCCTCCACCACGAGTCACTCGGCTCCATCTCACCCGACGATGAACAAGGACTCTCCTGCTGACCTCGCAAGAAAGAGCTTCGCAGGTGGTGTCCGAGGTGCCCGCGGCGCGCCGGACATCCGAGCTAAGCTCGCGGATCTACGATGACACTTCCCTCGACGACACAGTGTGACGGAATGGGGCACGCCTAAAGTCTCCGTAACAGAGATATTCTACGAAAAACACGCATGGAAAATATTAATTTCCGATAGCAAGGAATCACCACCGATGAGAACTCAAAATACTATCACGAGCATGCACTCGCAGGAGTGTAGTCGGATGACAATATTACCCCGTAAAATCGAGAAATACTGTTGACTCATTTGACTGTTTGATAAGGAGGTTCACAACAAAACCCCAAAAGTATTAACAAAGCTATCCTTTAGTTTCTATTCACAGTTTCACCACCGCCAATCCTTCACTAAAAATGACAGTTAAGGTCCACCATTGGCTACACATATACACATGCATAGTTAGAGGTGATCGCCAAAGACATGCTAAACTTCTCATTAAACCTAATGATTGGCATTCGCGCAGGTATAATTTATAATCTGAGAGCACTTCTGGCAGGTGTCGGCAAGTCAAGCATTCAAATGGCAATATGTTATGTTGATCTTGTCAATTACTTCGTCCAAGTCATCTCACTCAGTAGGTATCGTATTCGCCAAACTGCAACGGAGTCGGTAATTTGCTTAACTCACAGTAGGAATCTGAAGCAATACATGCGGACTACAAGATCTAAGGCGGCATGTTCACATTCTTTTCAAATGATGAGCCCCACACAGTCGATAACAAACGCACGTGGACAATCGCTGCCACCAACATCACTTGTACAACGACGTTAACACTGCATGCACACCGTCGAGGACACCGTCGAATCACGACACTTTGATCCTAGGTGAAATGACTACGCGGAAGGAATGCCCCTTGACCACGCGTAAGGACGTGGTCGTCGTTACCTATCCACTGACTTCAATGGCCCTTCAAAACTTCTCACATATATATGGTGAAGCATTCGACCACAGCGATCTTCTCATTGGAGAAGATGCCGCAGGACACATATTTCCAACTGGGCAGGAGCAATCGTGACCCTTCGCCCGGAGGGCCCGACTCACCGCAGGGCAAGGTCTCGGCAGTACCGCCCGTGAGAGACCTCGAAGGCCGCTCGCTAGTCCCAAGCGGATGACTCGTTCCACGCGACCCGCCGCCTCCTCCTCGCCGTCTGAGCGATGGAGTTGAGCGCGGGATCTGCTCAAGAGGATGGAAGGGGAGGGAAGGAGAGTTGAGTCGTTCCACGCCCAGGGAAGAAGTTCCTCTCCCACCGGAGAGGATGGAGAGAGGGAGGGAGAGGCTGATGGGTGAGAGGGAGGAGGGATCGTGCGAGCGAAAAGAAATGGGTTTGGGGAGGAAGTATCGAGGTGGCGGGGTTTGCTGGTGGGGGCAGGGAGGGGCGAGGCGCCCCAGCGGGGCTTCGCTGCGGGGTCGTGCTCTCCGGCCGGGAGTGGGGAGGGGGCGGTCCGTCTGACAGCCGGGTCGGGCCCCTCAGCTCGGGAAGGGTCAACGGCGGGGGTGATGCGGGGAGGGAGGGCCTTCGAGGAACAACGGCTTGGGAAAACGTTTTTCATATAAAAAATGGACAAGGGTGATCGCAATGCCTGCCTCTCCCTTCCGTCCAAGTGCTCGCGCGACCGCAACAATCCCGACCGACCGATTGATACCGTTTGCCCTGGTATTAAACCACAGGCACAACGAACCGCGATCCTGAGACTTCGTAGCGGGAGGTAAGCTCAAGAATCATGGAGCTAATCATTTGCCCGGGAGTAATTGATGACGGTGATTACCGACTTTCGAAAAATTAAATTTTCTCACATGAAATCCTTGTCTGACAGAAAAATTCAGAAGGACCAAAATCACGAATCATTCATGCGCGCCCAAGCTGTCGACAGCCTTAGGACGTACGTCTCCTGAAAGGCTCCAAAGCACCGCCATTAGTAATTTGCCATTTGTTTTAACATTCAAGTTCTGCAGAAAGGAGATCACGCTCTCCTGTTTTTGGAAGTTCAAATGGAATTTGACCGAATTAAAGACCAGGAACAAATATAAAAACCAACGTGCAACGAAGAAAAGTAAGTGGACAAGACTATCATGACCCGCGAACCGAGAATGAGTAATTGGATTGGACAATTATGATCAGAACGCGGTGAAATCATCCGAGAAGTAAAATTACACTTTAATATTCTTAAACTGTTATTAACTTAATCCCAAGCTTGATCCGAAGTCGAGCCACATCCATCCTGCGACTTTTGGGTTGCCAGGCCGAAGCTTTAGCGACCTGACTTCCGGTACACGAATCATACTTAATAATTTCCTGCGGGAAGCTGTGTTTCAAGTTAATTTCAAAGACTGGTAATATTAACACATACTAACGTTGCTCAACAGTTACTGGGATGGTTTTACTCCTGTGATAAATGCAGGTTTTCTCCCGCATTCACACACAAATTTTTACTATAGCATGGTGGAATAACCGTCTGCCAACGGTGGTGGGGATGTTTAAACGCCTTTTTTTCCAAATCTACCTTTTCATAGCCGAAGTCAGAGTACTTCCTGATAACGGTGTTAGAAAATTGGTTTCTTTTCGTTTTGTATTTTTACTCATGTTGTCCATACAATAGGAAATAATTAAAGACAATGGAGGGGAACGATAGAGACATCGCAAGGAATACTGAAATCATATTAGCTATCACACTTTCATAATGGCGAAGGTGATCACGCGAATTAAGCGTTCAGGGGAGTGCGCTTTCTCAGCTAATGATCATGGCTCACAAGATCCGTCCAGCTGCACTTTCATGATCGATGATGAATAGCGGGTTACCTGAGTGAATCGAATAGAGAGAATTATCAATAGATAATAGATGTGTGATGAACAAACTTTTAAAATCATGGAATTAACAATTTTTGCTTCGATTCTAATTATTTAATGTAACCTATTATGAAAGAAAATAAGTTAACAAATGACAGTTGTTTTTAATGGCTTGAATCAATCCCCGATGCCATTAAAATCTGACTCCAGAAAGGTAGATATATTTAGGGAAGTGAAGAATGCTACGTATTTAAACGTGAATGTTGTTCGTAACCGTAGGTATGGACGAAAAAGAATCTCATGGAAAAGACTTGTTATCGATTATTCATAGCGTTCGATAGGATCTCAGGCGGAAGCAGTGACCAAGAATACCGTCCATTTTAACACTAAAGAAACTAACGTTTCGAAAAAATGGATGTGAGAATGGATCAGTTAAAAGTTTCGTAATATCATGACGAAAAAGCTTCCAGTTGAGTTAAAGTTATATTTTAAATAATATATAAAGGAAAACTAAACTACGATACATATAAACATGTAATCTGGGAGGTGTCTCATGAAAACATCCATTCACTAAACTTGGGGCAGAATCCATTCGAAAAAATCAAGAGAGATTATCTTCAGGATGGGATCGTGATTGCCGAACTAATGGAATTCGCGGATTCAATTCGAGTCATTTATTTTTTAATAATTAGGCTTTGGTGCATCTATATTGTACCCTGCAAGCCTATAAGAGGGTGTGTGGCTGAAGATCTATAAATACTCGTGTCTATTCATTTGATGACGTCATATATTGGCATTTGGGTTTGTCTTTGGGTTCACGTAAGGGTTATGCATTATCGACGTAAGCCTTTATGAAATTTCGACAATTAGTAACAAAATTACCAAAGCCGAAATGAAATGAGATAAAAAATTAAGAACAAAAACAAACTGATTCAGGCTTTACAAAGTGGAATTTCTCATTCATGGAAGGAAAAGAAAACAAATTATGTAAATTACACGAATTGAATACTTAAAACGACCTAGGTTTCGATACATGGTATCTCTTCAGACCATCTTCAATTTTTAAAATGGCGATTCCGTTTCCGCTCTCCTAAGCACAGTTAAAATAAGCGACAGCGCGATCAAGCGCGTTATGAATAATGCTAATCGAACTCCTGGTATCCCAAACAGAAATCATTGCAATGGGATTCCGAGTATTGGCTCTTTTTGAACGTTTCGGAATAAAAAAATGTATAGCGGCCTTCAGAACCAATCTTCAGTTGATGTATGGAAACCTGGGTCGTTTTCTGTGTTAAATGTGTGGAATTTACATAGTTGGTTTGTTTTTCTTTCCAAAGAAATTAAAGTTTCGGTGAAGAGGTCAAAAGATTACGCAGACAAAATTTTTGTCAAGAGGCTCGTGTGTGCTTAACTCAAATATTTAACAACTAGTTAGCTCATATATCGTGCGTATTAAATTTCATGCTACAAATCTTCGATACAGGTGGATGCTTCAAAAGACAGATTGCGTCAAAAGAGTGACTCTTGGAGAAATCTACAAATTTGCATTGTCATTGAGCTTAGAACGAACTTGATCTCTTCGTCTCACGGAAACTCAGAAACATAAAGAAACGGTATTTTCTGTCATGAATAATGCGTTCAGGATGAATGCCAAGAAAATACGGTGCCCATTACAAATAGACAGCGAGAATGAGCAGAAAGAAAAAAAAAGGCTGTAGAGAGTAGATGATGGCATTTGAGATGTACATACATCTGAGGGAAAAGAAAACACATTAGAAGGCAGGGGAAGAAGTGCTAGCCAAGGCTGGAGAGATGAGGAAACAGAGTAGATGATAAAGGAGGTAATAGGAGGCGACAATGAGTTGTAAGACGCAGGAGAATGAAAAACTTTTGGTTAGCCGGGTAGACGTAGATAGAGAGTATGTCAAACGCCTACAGTCTATTTCCATCCACTTATACCAAGATCCAGATTGTCATAAGTAGAGCGCGGAAATAAAGTCTTTTGACTTTTTGTAAAAGTGGGACTTTTGTGGTTTTAAATACAAATCTTCACCAATCTCATCAAATAAAAGTTTTTAATGACTTTCTTAGAGACTTTTTGGGACTTTTTTGGCGTGGCGGGACTTTTCTGATTAAAATAGACTTTTATGGGCCTTTTTATTTAAACTACATGCCTAGTTAATATTTGGCTGTTGTGATCACATTTTTTCAACTGTGTGTTGGACGCATCGGTGTTTTTCATGCGGTACTAACCGGAGGAGAGATGTGCTGTAAAATGTAAGCTCCTAACAATTGTTAATGCGAAATTTTAATAATAGCTCCGGAAACTTCAATGAATTCTTTCTATTGCTCCACCGTTCATGAAATAATCACACTCACTCAGTGCTTCAACCCGAAAGTTGGTTTGGATAGGTGAGGGTAGAGCTCACCCCGTACTTATCCATTTGCATGTCAAATTCACATATTGTTCCTTTCCCTGGACCACCTCGAACTTCGAGTTTTTTTTGCTGAGGGTGTCCAAAGACTTCACAAAGGGATAGATTGATCTGAAAGAATGCATTGATCTAATTATGAACCAGCTTATTTGAACCCGGGTGGTCTGCTCACAAGCCGACAGCGCTACACTATATGCTAGCACTCCGCTTTTGTTTAGGAGATTAGTGGAAAAATGATACAATTATATGAAAGATCATCTAGAATTTCCGACGAGGTGAACGCGTCACATTGTGTGCAGATGATCATTAAATGAGCCTTCATTGGATCGAGGCAAGCAAGACGTAGATGAACCTGGACCCTCGGCTGCGATCAAGCGGAGAAGAACGTTTTAAAATTATTGCGAAAAAAACACAAAATTTGGGGGGGTTGCGGGGGGGAATTTTTGGTAGGAAGTTAGAAATTCGGATTTAGTAACCCAAAAAGCATAGGATAAATCAATTTTCAGAACTACCTCTAATGTTTCCAAGTAAAATCCCCTAATGCCTGGACTAGCATCTCTAGGCTCTTTTCTCCAACAATTCAGTTAAATTCAGCAACTTTCTCACGGAAATAACTCAGACTTTTGAGAGACTTTTTTCAAAAATATTGGTGACTTTTTAGGCGACTTTTTTTTGCAAAATTGAAGACTTTTTTTCCGCGCTCTAGTCATAAGTAATATCAAATACTTTATACTAGTTAACACATGTTTATAGTCTTTCCCGTTTCGAATGGGATAAAGAGATGGAGGAAATGGGCAGAGATGAAGAAATAAACTGTCGATTAAAAGAGAGAAGGTATTACAGGATGCCTATAATTGGCATAAGAAACACAAAAATAGCATTAAATTGTAGTAACCAGACGAATTCATTAAGGTTATATTACAGCAATATTTCTGGAACAAAAAATCCTGGGCAGGATCTCAGACTCCTTCGCGTTTTCGCTGACGTTTGATTACCCACTGACTTTTTGTAACCCCTGATACCAATAAAGCCAACTCCTCAAGAAGTTCACAGCCAAAAGATCATCGTAACGACTTGTTCTATCAATAGATACCAGTGTTCTGAAACACTAGAAAAAATTATTAAAATAGTGATTCCGTTTCCGCTCTCCTAAGCACAGTTAAAATAGGCGGCAACGCCAGGAATCGCCATAAGAATGATGCTAATCGAACCCCTGGTATTCCAAACAGAAATAATTGTAATAGGATCCAGAACATTGTCTCCTGTTGAACGTTTCGGGATCAAAATTTGTACATTAGCCTTCAGAATCAAAACCTTGGAATCGTTCGGAGTTTCGGAAGCCACTTGAATAAGGATCTGGTACCATGGTGCCATCCAGAAAACAAGAATGCCTAAGAGTTATCGGTCGTGCCATAGACGTCAAAAGAGAGAGGAAAGAAAATTTGTGAAATTTCAAGGTAATGTAAGCGAGCTTTTTGCCCACCACAGATAATGGAGTTGATGAGGCATTCCCCTTGTCCTGCCATAGCATGTGGCCCGCGTCATTGCCCAAATAGCTATAGTCAGTCCCAAATTCGGACTTCCAGAAGATTCTTCCTCTTCTTAGGTCACTACTTCTGCACACTCCTGCTTCCAGAGTAGAGTATAACCACAGTGTTTAAACCGAAGATCGGTCTGGTTGATGAAGGTTGAGTTCAAAAAATACCACACCCTCTGGTAAGTGAAATTCACACATTAGGGTTGGGAGGTAGTTTCTTTCCCGCGCCGACTGCGGCTTCCTCGGACGATATGGTGCCCAGAAAATCACACAGCTTTGGATTTGCTGGACGTATCCAGGAGTGTTTCCCGGAGGCGAAACCAAGGACTCTGGTTTGCTCCTAGATCCACTTTTATTTACTAGGCCACCATACAAGTGTACTGCCTTGGTATCCAGTTGACTATAATCCTCCAAAATTCCACGATCCGGGGGGATTATTGGATGCATCCTTGAATGCCGTAAGGTATGACGGTTTAATTTGCTCTACACTGACTCAGTCAATAACACTCTCAAATAATTATCAGGTAGACCATCCGGAAGTCAAATCATGGTGTAATAATTCCGAAACCATATAATGAAGCATTCGAGCAATGTTGCATTGTACATTGCACCAGAGCTTTTCAACTCCCTCCTACTGGAGCTGACAAAAATAAGCTCTACTGATTAGTTTTTACGAAGCATGAAACAATGCTCTTCGAATCTGCTACCGCTGTAAATATGGCTACCTCCTGGCAATCCAAAATTGCTGGTTCCAATCCAGTCCAGGGCATAGTCGTGTTTGTCACAGGATCAAGATCTTATTTTAGAGAGTACGGCATATCCTTATCAGTTGGAACACCTAAACTGCAAGGCTACTATTATAATCAACAGTAACCCGAAAAAATGACTACCTTCGGGGTTCTTAATTCGACTAAAATGTTAAATTTAGAATCATCTAAGCAATGCCTCGGAAACCTGCGAATGTATGTGTGCAAATAACGAATCGCGAGAAATAATGCCAGCTCCGGGTCTCCCGACCGATTGGGGTGAAGACGCGATCGCAGAATGAGTCTTAGGACGCGCGATTCACGTCTCTGAATCACGGGGAGGGGCACGTCGCGTGATTTCCTCCCTGGAGAGTCTGCGTGCCAGGGAGGGGCAGAGGTTCCCGAGGTCTGGCAGCGATCGGAGTCGGAGGCGAAATTAGGGTCCCTCCTTCGATGGATCGATCGGGTCGAGAGTCCCTTTGGTCGGTTTGTTTGTGTGCGTTCCAGGGCCGGCGTGGGGGGCCTCGAGGTAGGAGGAATTGGCGGCGGGGGAGAGGGCATTGGTCGGGGAAGGAGTGATCGCCGATGGCAGAAGTAAGGTCAGGGTGACGGGTTGATGATGATGATGATGCGTCGGCCGGGGATCGCTGCAGTAGGCCATGCGGAAAAAGCCATGGCCGGTGAGGAAGGAGGGTGGGAAAGGGTAGAGTGGCAAAGGAAGGTAGGGGAAGATAATAGGCGGAGGAGGGAGTGAAAGTGACGGTTATGGGGGGAAGGGAGGGAGGGAAAGGGTGAGGCGAGGTTGCCGATCGGGGAATTAAGTGGGGGAGGAGAAGAGGTGAGGAGGGTGCAGATGGGGGGGATAAGCTTATGGTTCGGCGAGGGTTTTGCTGGCTCGCATCAAACCGGTGTTTAGTTTTGCCGCGGATGGAGTGGGATAAAACGAAAAAAAACGGGGCTGGAAACAACGAGGAGAGCATAAATTGTAAGGTGTTCGCCGGTAGCCGAGCTCGGGGATGTGTTATGGCACCGATACGGTGGGGCTTCGTGTTCGATCTCCCACGGGAAGCGGCCGTGGGAATGATGGCGAGAGGAATGTGCTCTCCGCCGTCTCATTCGATGTAAGGATTTTCGTTTCTCGTCCGTGATTGAAGGACTGAGCCCTTGGGAGGTGGGGCGAAGAGATCTCACATTCGTGCTTCAGCCCAGAACATTTCTCCCGATGACCGGAAAATGCGACACGAACTACGAGGGTTCCATTCATACCCAGATTCACGTTTTAATCCCGAGATGGGAATCCCTTCGTCCCGAATCACTAGCTCCGGCTGGCTGAGGCAAAGCACGACCTACTGTGTTCAATTAAATTCCAGAATGTATGATTGGTCAATTGGAATTTGGATGGATTACAAGGAAGCAATTTAACGACGAGGAAATATACAATAGTCATGGCAAGCCGTGTGAAACGGGTCGAACAGTGTTTATTTTTATTATTTCACTTACCACGCAGTTAAAAATTGATGTTTATGTTATGCTTACTATCTATCTCTATCATACTTCCTATCGCAACCTTCAGAGTTTTATATTTAAATGAATCGGTGGGACATTTTTTTCAACTAACTCCAAAATTATGAATGGAATTCATTACTCGCATTTTATGACGAAATCTCTTCAAAGTGTGTTACTTTCAGCGCATTACAGAGATCTCATAAATATCGGACGGATATTACATAGGATAAAACCTCAGAATTCCACTTCTATATATGTATTTTAAAAAGATACTCGATGGGGAGAAACTAGAGGAGGTGGAAATATTCACCAACCTCGGTAGCAGCATTACATGGATGGAAGAAGTACGATGGATAACAGGCGAAGAATGGCTTAAGCTAAGAAAGCGTTTATGATGAAGACACAACTTCTATACTCAAAGAAGATACTACTGAAAAAATGAAGCAATATGTAGAAACGCTCACGAGGGTAGATGAACTCTACGGATCGGTATAGTGCGGACCATGGCAAAAGTGCACTAGAAAGATTTAAAGCCTTCAAAACATGGTGTTGGAGAAGGATGCCGAAGACCAAATGGACGGGAAACGAAATAAATGAGGAAGCATACAAAAGAACTAAAATTGAAAGGAGTTTCCATACAAAAAATAAGAACGTGATGGAATGGGCACAACATGAGACAAATTCGATTAGCAAATAACATAGTGGAGGGGAAAATTGAAGGAAAAGCCCCGCGAGGAACACCAGGAGACAAATATCTCGGACAAACTAAGAGGGAATTTGGTAAGAATCTGGAAAGACTGGAAAGTAAAACTGGCTGACGTGAAATAGGGAAGAATGTAGGGTTGAAGTTATTCAATCTTAGGATTCACATATGATCATGATGACATTTTAGCATCTCTTCAATAATGGCATCGTTTCGAAGTTTCAATGTCCTGTGAATCAAACTAATTCTAAACGCAGGGAAAAGTGTTTGACTGCATATTTGCTGACGATTTAGGCAAACGTAACGGTGTACGTCACCTCACCAAAAATACCTCCTCGACAGCCACATTGAATCGAGGCGGCAGGCAGGGAAATATGTAGATGTAGATGAGAGAACTATTATTTGCTGGGAGGGAATAGAGGGCTTATGAATCAACCTCAAACGGCCATCCACCAGTCCCAGGATGGTGCGGTCCGTGTTGACTCCAGTTCAATCATGCGTTATGAGCCAACGACCACAACACATCATCGTGGGTCAATCTATTTTACTCGGGATTACAGTATGCAAACGCAACAACAAAACAACCATAACATCAAAAAGTGTTTCTCGGCGAAAGAGGCCACATACACTTTGAGTTTTACTATCATTATAAAGTGATTGTTGAGGAAATAATGCCAGGAAATGACTGGGTACAAACTTGTAAGCCTTACTGAACTTGTGTTTGAACTTCAATTAGCCCTCGCAAGATATGTAATCGTTTAGCACATTATGCTGCTTTTGCTCGAAATAGAAAAAAATTGGGAAAAGTAAATTGAAATTCTTCTTCAAAGAAGTATTTTCTCTATTCGTTCACCTTTCCTTCTGTTTTTACCAAATTCAGAACTCATATTGACGAAGGAAGAATATTACGATTTTTTAATCATATGTATAGTCTTCGACAATACTAATTCAGTGAGTATATCCCCCACGTTCTGTTATAGGTAAACACGAATTCCTGACCACCTGAGCCCGCTGAAAATTTTTATAAGCCGTTAATTTCACCGAGGAAAGAAAATTAAGGGAACTGCTTCCCCGAGTAGGCGAATGCTAATGACGCATGTCAAATTGGCGCTAATGGCGGCTTAATGCCACGGATCGTCCATGGACGGCGAGGCTTGTTCAACCCGTCGTGACAGGCGGCCATTACTCGTCCATATTGACAACATGCCATTGGGGCATCAAGGATGCAGCAGGCAAGTTATGATTACGAGGATGAGGAGCATTTTGCGCCCACGATCCGTGTAATGACCACGCAAGTCGGAACGAGTAGAAATGTCATATAGATCCCTCTGAATAGGCGTTGGTTAGAATTCTGAACATTAGTGGTTACATCGTGCACAAGATGAAACACAGCAAGCGTGCAAGCCGTAAATATCAGAGCACATGTAGAAAATTTCAAGATGACGCATATCAACAATATTCAAGTCGTCATCACTAAAGACATTAATTCCACAAAGACAAAGTGTCCACAAAGCTCAAATAGATATTGAATGTAAAATAATGCCATAAATAATTCTCAATGTAGATAACACAGGATATATTTTTCTTGAATATAAGCTTTTCGAATATGCTGTTTAAAAATTCGTCTAGCTATAGGATAAACAATATACAATAATGATCCAATAATTTTGGGACACTTCCCAAAAAGCTATCCATATAATTTCAAACGGTCGCGTTACCACAGTATACCCTTTTTTCGCTTGTGTCAATACAAGATTGACAGTGAAAGCATTTTTTAAACAACATTTGACAGCATTTTTAAAACATGTTCATTGGATGCTTGAGAATTGGGGAACACTATTTAAATCGCACCTTAAGGCTTTACAAGTAGCAGGCCCCTGCCACACACCCTCGCGTTGGCTCATAGGATATTACGTAGATGTATATTTTGGTATAAAGATATTTGGTACATTTTGTCGCACAAAAACTCGAAAAGCAAATTTTTAATTCAAGGATCGAAGGTTTCCATTAGGCAGTGAAGGTACCTAAAACTCTCGATGACTAAGTAATCCATCGGGGTTAACAATCGCGATGAAAGCCATCTACGATTAAAACGAATAACCACAACAGCATTTTATGGCAGTATAATTTATCTGAAGTGATGCTGCCCAATTATGTTGTTACATGGCGTCTTTCTTTAACTTGCACACCAAATAAAATGATATGGCTCTTTGAAAAAGAGGAGGTGGTCGTTGATAGTGACTTCTACCACGAAATCTAAAATGGCCTCTGAAACGGATATCTAAATTCATTGATTGCTTCGCTGACGGCAACGATAGGTGATTATAAAATCGGTAGCTAAACTTATTTCATACGAATTCAGACAAAACGCTCACTCCTTACGGAATGAGCGATTAGGAACAAAACAGACAGATTCAAACGCGGCTTTCGCAACAAAATCCTTGTGGAAGTTTCGAAATTCATTTCAAACGACCATTTCGGGCCTTCCACGTGCCATGGCTCTGTTCAGCGTGTCAACGTTCAGCATTCAGAAGATTTCGAGGATACAGCAGGCGAGATGCCACGTCCTACGTTCTCCGGAATCCACAATTTGCTAATAACGGGGAATAATGAAAATAACTGCGCGATTACCTCCATTCCTCATCGTTTCCTTTCACCTCTTTGGAGAGCCTTAATATATGTTGCCGATTAAAAAAAAAGATATGGCCATGCTTATATATTTTTCCTCATGCTCACTTAAGGATAATCACGTTCAGGAAAGAGAGAGGGGGGGAAGAGGCTGAGTTGACCTGAGGGACGCTTATCACGGGAGGGCCTCTTGGCGATGGCAAGTCGTCGGTCATTATTTCTTATATACTTTATTTTCTTGTACATCCCATGTTTTTTATTCCCTCTAGTGAAACACTAGCTACACTATCACCAGATTTTTCTCAACCCTTCTTGTGTGGGTGTTTTCATTCAGCGTTATTTATTCTAAGGATTTATGAATAACGATCCTCACGTTTTTCCTCAAAGGTAAATAATATTTTTAATCATTTTGTTAATATTATTCACATATATGTGTTCCACTTTGTGCATACTTTGCATACATATCACATTTATGTGATCCTGTATCTTGTCGTAACCATGCATTTTTTTCTACATTTCTTTTCTAATGTTCTCTGCTCTCAAAGACGCTCATATTCACAGCGCATGCGTACTTGAAGATGTGTTAAATTCAAAAGGGACAGTATTTGTTTCAATCTCAACGGGATAGACTATTTATTATTATTACTCTCGGTGAAGGATGATTTCTTGCAAATGTGTGTGTGTGTGAGTTCACGTACACAAACGCAGGGTCCATTCCGCACGGAGGAATGATAAGTGGCTCCAGTAAAAGAAGATGCGACATTGTGTTCTCCGGGAAGTGGTGCGGCGAGAGAGAAATGAAAACCGCCAGGCCGTAACCATGGGGATGCGATTATCCCCCGAGATGACCGCTACGGCCCCCAACTCCCTTCCACTTCCCGGGACAATTATCCGATTTAATGGCGATATTTTACAGTCCACATTTTGCCACAATTGGATGCCGGCCATCGACACTACCCACAGGTCGGAGTCCAAGTGGTGGAGAGGCCCGGCGAGAAACGCTCAGTGGCCTGCGAAATATTGAGAACACATCTGCGCAGAGGATTACAAGGAATTTCTTACCGTTGGCTTCCGCTTCGAGTGCCGTAGTTTCCCTTTAAATCACAAAAATCGGCATCAATTTGTTGGGGCCATCCATACATTACGTAATGCAGATTTTCCACTTTTTTTATCCCTTCCCTCCCACTTGTAATGCTCCGTAACATTCTTTAAGACTCTTAATTGCGTAAAGCTGCAAGTAAACTCTCTCTTGTTTGTGAAAGATCAAACATTTACTCCTAATGAATTATTAATGAACATTATTTAATTCTCAACATTATTATGTACTCATCATCATCGGTCAACAATCCTAGGATTGGTTTGACGTAGCCCTTCCCTCGATTCTTCTATCGGCCAACCTCTTCATATTGACGTAACTCCTCTCTTTTACATCATACACAACTTTCTCCATATACCTCATACGAGGCCTGCCTTTTCCATTCTTCCCGTTCACTTTTCCCTCCACGATTGTCTTCATCAGGCCATTGTCTCTTAAGATGTGGCCTATTAAGATGTTCCGTCTTCTTTTTAAGGTTTTCAGTAGACATCTCTTCTCTACCACTCTTCTTAAGACTTCCTCGTTTGTCACTTGATCGATCCATGTCATCTTTACCATATAATCTCCATCATTCTTCGGTAGCACCATATTTCAAATGCTTCCAGCCTGGACTTCTCTGCTGCTGTTAATGTCGATGCTTCGCTGCCATATAGTAGAATGCTCCAGATTTATGTTCTAATGAAATGCTTCTTCGCTTACACGCTTGTATTTGCAGCTGTAAGCAGAATCTTTGTCTGGTAAAATGCCCTTTTTGCTTGCTAAATTCTACTGGAAATTTCTCTTTTACTTCGTCCATCGCTGGTTACTCGGCTTCCCAGGTAACAGAACTCTTCCACCTCCTCGATTTTTTGTTTTCCTAGTTTAACATTGGTCCTGGCTTCTTTTCACCTACCGCACACCAATACCACAGTTTTCTTTTTATTGGTCTTCAGATTATATATGGTCATTGTCCTTTCAATATTTCCTAATGTCTTCTTTAAATCTCCTTCTGTTTCTGCCATGTTTGCTACGTCATCGGCGAATCGCAGCATGCTGATTTTCTCCCCGGGGATATTCACTCCCGGAGACTTTTCTTTGACTTCTTGGATGGATTTCTCGATGTAGACATTGAATAATACGGGAAACAGTGCACAGCCTTGTCTCACCCCTTTCTTTATGCATTTATTCATTATGTACTCATTAATTTTTTATCATCACTATTATTAGAGCAAACAATGAATTCATGGTGCATCTTTTTAATAATTTAATGAAGGCTAGAGCCCTGGAGAGCCCTGTCGGTAGTGTATCGTAACAGTTGGCCAGACCACTTCCCACTCTTTAACTTCACGCAATTTATGAATGTTCATTTGCTTGCTTAACTTCCATGGTCGACTACACAAAAATACGGCGACATTTACGTGAATTGATGGAAAAAATTCCAAGTTACAGCAATGTAGTCCCCAGGTGATCACATTTAGTCCTTGAATTCTCAAAGAGTAATTAAAATCAGTGATTTACATGAAATTTATGAAAACTTCATGTTTTCAATGTAACACAGAATTATACGGTGAACAATCACCAATGGCGCAACTGCCATCTAATCAATCAAATGAAGCATTAAAAATCATAGTCGAGTTCAATAAACATTATATTGAATCGATCTGAGTAAATTTTCTCTGTCCTTAAGATGAAGCATATCCACATAGTCGACCCTCAAATTATGTATTGCATTTATTCCTTTCTATTCCATCCTGCCTTTGTTGTTCTTCTCATTTACGATATCTACAAATTACTGTGTCCCCTAAGAGTGCCTTCAGTAACATCTTCTTCTTTCCTTCAGAATTTTCTATCAATCCTGCTTTTGCCCATTCTCTGCTCAACTTATTCATTGATTGCGTGCCTAAGTCATTTTAATTTCGATCGTTTTTCGGCAAAAAGGTCGTATTTCCTACGATCATCAATAATTATTCACATTTTTTCCCTGCCGCGACGAAACCACGGCCCTCTCTCTCCTGAGAACGCTTATCACTAACGTTAAGCATTAAATACAATAATTTATTTTCATCAGGCATTTACTTGTGCCCAGTCCAGTGAAGTTTGATGTAAATTTATGTGATTGCAAGCAACAGCACTTTCCTATTTCATTACACAACCCAAATATATATTTCCAGCATTCGATGTACATACATGCATAAAATCACCAGGAAAAATATCGAGAAAGGAATACACATGCATAAAAGTAGGAACACAGTCTGCATCGCGGGGTAGTTCGTTTAGTTTAGTGGTTAGAGTACTGCCTCTCAATCAAAGGGCCCGGGTTCGAATCCCGGCAGTAGAGAATATTTTACATTCGTAAACCGCTACTTTAGTGATTTGTGGAGAGCACTCGAGTACAGTACTCCGTCCGTGGGAGTGGGACGTTAAGCCGTGGTCCTCTTGGCGCATTTCATTAAGAGCAAACTAATGCGGACGCCGGGTTACTCTCCACCCTTCATCATTACCTTTCCTCCCGGACTGAAAAAGAGTGGGTACAGACTATAAAACCACAGATATGAGTCGGCAGTGTTAATTCATAACCAAGGGTGAGCGCACTCCGAAAGAGGTGCAAAACGTTTCTTCGGGAGTAACAAGACGTTACGATAAAAGAATATGATTTATTATTAACTGCAGCATATCGAGAAGTTAACGATTATTTTAGTGTAATTTTGGAGTTTATTTCAATACATTTATATTGCAGTCAAATATTGTTATCAAGTGAATTGCCTTCATATGTTAGTGCAGTGTCCACGAGTCCTTCTCCACAGAGAATAATAATAATTTAACATATGCATAAAAATAATAATAATACGTCTTTATTGGAGTCATTCTGTCCCTTCTGTCATCTAACCTCTTATAAAAATATTATTGTCATGGCATGTAACATTAAAACCTGGGATGAAAAACATAAAAATATATGATTCAAGGATTAGAAGAATAATTAATGAAGAATAAATATACACAATATATAAATATATTTAAGAGGGGGTGCAAGGACACACTTGGAGAATCCAAGGGGTGTCAGCAGCTGTGAATACTACGGGCCACTGGTCAATAAAGGGTATTTAAACGATCGATATTTCAATTTCAATATCGTATCACTTCATTTCGAAAGCAAAAAAAATTTAAATTTTCCTTCCCCTGGAAGAATGAATCTCTTTAACTTTAGCTTTGATCATTCCCAGTTTCACACCAGACCGCATATTTCCATGGAAAAGAGATTAATTCTGATGGGGGATGGAAGGATTCAGCATTTCTGTATCCTCCACAGATGGTTACAAGATGGCAGCGGTTAATTAAAAAATTCCAGTCCCTCGGCAGGAGGATGGAAACACCGGCTGCCGAGGAATACGCCACCGCGAGACCGACCTCCCACCTCCGCCTCGTGAAGAACGTGTTCTGCGCGGTATTTGATCCAACCGATTATGCCTATTAACGCCCATTCCAAGCATTCCATACTATCTACCATTACAAGACTCGGTTAATATTTTTGACCCACCTGATACATCTCAGAAAGAAGACGCTCACACGCAGCACAACTTATTCAGTCAATACGTAACAAATCTCAGAGGAGTTTTTCACGGTGGTTAGAGTACTGGCTTCCTTCCCCAAGGGCCCGGAATCGATACACTGCATTGGTATATTTTTCAATGGTAAACGGTCCCTATGTGATACGCTGAACACTTCCTGTACACCGTCCGTCGGATGAGAGTAAAGCAGTGGACCCATTGCCGCCTTTCATTAAGGGCAGTTTAACGCCGACGCCAGGTTTCTCTCCATCTTTCCTCCTCTCACTACATTCCTATCCCTTCCCATATACCCACCTTTCCTTCCTCTAATAATAATATCAACAACTTAAAGCTTAAGTGTCTTAAATATTATCATCTCGTGTCCCACTAATAAAACAATTACTTGTACCGGATAATGGGCCCATAGACGCTGAGAGTGGCAAATGCACTTTACTCGACACCTAGTCCAGGCGATAGGATCCTGTCACAAAATCTATACTTTTTCTATAAGAGCATTTTGGAGGAATCGAGATAGATTTGAAATGAATGATTTGTCAGCGACTAGTATGAGATAAGTGCATCATCATTGAAGCTCGCGAGAGGTAACATCCAATAACTGTTACTTGAGTCACTATTGGTAATGATAACGACTGATCCATTTCAATAAATCAATTTAGTGCGCCACGATTACAGGCAATTGGCCTCGTCACCGTGTGGTTACATCAGATCCAACAAAACTAGCAAATAAACTCAAAAAGTGAAAAAAGTTGTAATTTCCATCCGGCCGCGATAGCCTGGTCGATAACGCACCGGCCTGGAAACACAAAGTCCGTGGGTTTGAATCCCGCCGACATGGATGTTGTGTGCTGTGTCAAGAATGTTGTGTGCTGTTTTAGTACTTGAATATTCGTTTAGACGGTGCGATATAACCTTTAGCGTTTGGACCACCTAAAACTGAATCTACTACTATTATTAGATACATTCGCAATGTGTTGGTGCAAAAAATTGAACGAGGTAAAACGGATGGTAGGCGAATTAGAGTAACAAAATGATTAATCTAAGAAGGTGGAAGAAAAGAAACGACTGCTGAAACCTTTAAAGAGAAGGCGGAACGACTTTGTCGAAACATGATGGTCTCATGAAGACAGTGGCCGAGGGAAAAGTTAATGGGACGACAAAGGAAGTCCTCGTTTGAGAATTTTGGAGCAAGTAGCGAGGAGAGTAAGAGACAAGAATTATATAAACTTGAAGAGAGATCAGCCGATGGAAGGATCGTGCGGGGAGCTGCGTCGAACCAATCTCAGGATTGATGACTGGTGATGACGATGATGAAAGGCGTTTATGATGTATTTGGTTAAATGGTCTTCCGCCGGACCTCCTCGAAGCCGGAATTCCTCGCGGGACCTCAGCGCCCGCCGCGGACTCCTCTCCCCGGAGAGCGCGCAGAGGCGGTGGAATGCAACCGAGCAGCGCTGAACATCCGTCAGTTTTACGCGCTCGACGCCTCCGACGCCGACGTGACCTTCCCTCCGTGTCGGGACGGGAAGGCCGGAGCAACAGCGCGCAGCGGCGGGGGCGAGGAGAGGAGGGAGGGAAGAAAGGTGCAGCCCCCTCATTACCCCCAGCCGAAGGGCGAGAGAGTACGGAGTGGAAAGGGGACCGTAAAAAAAGGCGGGAGGAGACGCTGCGCTTCCTGCTGCACTAGGCGTTATGCACTTTCGTGTTTGCCGCGGTTTCCTCCCACGCGCATGCGCGGGGGGAAAGGCAGGAGTCGCCGGAGAGCACGCATTAAAGTGGTCAATTTTTTTCACAGAGGCAATTTAATTCCACGTTCAATTAGTTCTCTCTCACTTTATTTCATTAACCTTTTGTATTAGCTGTTTTCAAGAGAATTTTGGACCCGTAAGTTTCATTTACAAAATGCATTGTCCTGTCCCAAAAGAAACAAGTTTAATTATGTGTACTATCATCCACAGCTGCCATTAATTGGCAATAATAATTATGTAGCTCACCATAGTTTTATTACTGTAATAGTGAAAGAGTAATTTTTATCATTTACAAACAGAATGCAGCTTTTGAGATCATGCAAAAGCAGTAGTGTTAGTTATCAGTCTTGTATATATTGTACTTTTGTGTCTACAACTTTTCGCATGATTTGCAAATAAAAGGAAATCTGATATTTAGGAAACGGCAATTTATATTACCTGTTTATTTAACTGTATAATTATTAAATTATATTTAGATTTCCACTAGGGTCTACATCCTCTCGTTATCAAAATTTTTCTTTTTGGTATCACAACAGAAAAAACATAAGCAATGTTAACTTAGCGTATGAATCTGGTGCATACATTGCTACTTGTTCGAGCCTCAATAAACGCGCATCTCCGTCACCCTAAAGTACGAATTTAAATGAACCGCGTCATCTCAAAGGTCACGTGGTGCGACTTCGGCGTAACGTTCTTGCTGCTGCGCATCTATCGCTCTACTCATCCCTCTTATATCGCACGCATGCTCTCATCCCTACCGAGCACGGATCGAATCCTGCTCGAGAGCAAAACAGCAACGCCAAACTCAACCGAGTTGAAATGTTACGCACGCCGGCAGATGGGGGAGGGTGAAACTGAGAAATTCTCGGCAAAGGAGGAAAAGACAAGCGGGAGGGAAAAAAACAGACAGCGAGTTAAACATTAACGTGTGAGACGAATGATTATATTTTTTCGATATACTGCCGACTCAACCTTTAAGGTCTTTGAAGCTTATTAACCATCAGTCTTGATGATCCCGAATCAAAGCACGATCTTAAAGAATGGGCTTCGCTGCCAGGATAGGTGGGAGTTATAGGATACAGTGGATGGGGACTATGGGGGCGTGGGGGGAAAGGGGGCGGGAGGGAAAGGATGGTTGGATGCGGAGGAGGATTGTTGGTGGCGTTGGAGGAGGGAGTTTTGTAAAAGTACTTTACGGTCTGTAATTATTGGCCGGCGAGGATACGGGGGAGCAGGATGGAAGGGAAAGAAGCGGTGGTGGTTCGTGGAAGGAGGGATGATGGGTGGGGAGGAGGGGAAAGGGGGAAGGATAACAGCTGGGGGAGGAAGGGGAGGGACTTGTAGTGGCGGATTGGAGGGGTGGGGAGGTAGGGGCCTCTCTCTCCACTTGCGTGGGACGGAAAGGTGGGTGAGGAGAGAGGTCCATTGGACCAGTAGAACGGTTCTGACCTCACGAGACCCCGTCCAAAATACCGCGAGGTCAGAATGAGGTGGACTCGGGAATTATCGTCGTAAAGTAGGGGCCGGCTCAGGCAGTCTTTGGGGAAAAGGGTGGCGGGGGAGGAGGGGAAGGGTTAGTTGTGGGAGTGAAGACGAAATTCCCACAGCAGCGGCAGAGCAGACCCCAGCCGCCCCCTGCACAAATTCCCGCGCCCTGTTGAGCGCAAACGCGGCGATACCTCAGCGGATTCGCTCTCTCGTCGAGAACTCGGTGCCCGACATTGGACTCCGCTACTCCAGTCGATATAGCTGCGATTGGGTGATCAATCACCACTTGTCAAGTCAGTCGTGACATTAGTCTTCTAGCATACCTTACCTCGAAAAATCTCATTGGAAAATACCATTACCTATATCTTTGTTTTCTGCGTTTCTTACGTGAGTTCAATATTTTCTCGTATTTTCAGTTTTATGTAACTTTTCACAAATCAACAGTAGATCCTCGTAGCGATCCAGAACTTTTCTATATGCAGAATTAAAATGAAATGGACCCTCAGAGCGACAGAAGCATAAGTAGCATAAGCAAGAAAATTGAAGTCAGCTAAGTAATGGCATAAAATTCTGATCTCCTAGAGGTTAAATACCAATTTCTCAGTTTATGAAGCTTTCCAAGTTGAATAGGAAAGTGTAAAAAACTCAAGGGATATGGCCAAGGTCCCATCCTTCAACACTGCTGAGAACCCGGGAAGAGTAAGGCCACTGGCTAATTTTTTCAATTAAAAGCACCGTCATACGATCGTGACGTTTACTGAATGAATCCTGGTATCAAACTGTCTCACATTCATTAAAGCCGCATCAGCAAAGAAAAAAGGACTGAGTGTATCGGAAAGGATTCCTTCGTGACATGAAAATTGTGTGGCCCAAGAGGCCCCAGGTATTATTTCCAGACCGCCGAAAAGGGATAGTCGATTTAAAAAAAATCATCAATTTCCCACGCCGTAATAGTGATAGGAACTTCCCAACGATTGCCTCGACTTAGGTTCCACTCCTTAATGTGTTCGAGGAAAGAGCACGACTGTCAGTAGCTCCACATTGCGTTTTGGAATGCACTCTTATCCCCATTGCATTGACCTGCGCCGAATTAATTCATTTCATACACAATAATTGCCACAAATATTTCATTTGCTGGTAAAACCTGCCCAAACTCCGGTACAAGACAGACTCAGAGGAAAGCAATCAAACGTTGGTTCAAACATAGAGAGAGTACAAAACTATTTCGACATTGTCTTCTGTGAATAGTCGGACAGAATGTCCTATGGCTCTCTCTGCGCATATAACATGATTTCCTAAACGTTTCCTAAACTTACGCCTCGTATGGCGCTTACCTTCTTGAGCGTCCGCTTAAGTAATCATACCGCTATTAGCCAGTGTATCACTTCGGATAATCCTGGCGATTCAGCGGTATAAAATTATAAATCGAAGAGGAAATTCGAAGCCTTTGAATTTATTTACGACAGAGTGGATCAGCCTTGGTGTGGTGCCTAGACACTGGCTTCCCATCCCGAGTGTCCGGATTCGAATCCCAGCCGAGATAGATTTTTCATCACTATATCGATCCCCACTCAGGTACTATGTGGAGAGCACATCGAAATCAGTACTCCGGCGTTCGGTTGAGACGTTAAACCGTGGCCCCCTTGGAGTAGGCTATTTCCGACGCCGGGTTTCTCTCCTCCCTTCCCTGGAAAATTCCCACATGTACCATATCACCCACTATCCTAAATGACTCAAATGAGCTCAGCCTCCGGTGGCTTTGCGGTATGACTACTAACTACTACTTGACAGAACGTCATTCAATGATTGTGAGAATTTTCAATGGATCTGGTGGTCCGATATACCACAAATAACATCACGCAGAGATTATATCGTATCTGGCTTTCTTAAAGCGATAGAGAGACAAGAACCTAAGGTCAGATAAATGAACAGATTGTGATTTGCTGTGATAAAATCCATTGGAAGAACTACGTATGTTCTTCTGATCACATTGCTGTAGATCGTCCGACTAAAATACTTCCCGTTACTTAGTAAACAACATCAACTGCACTTAGAATAAGTTTTTTAAGCATAACAAGATAATTAGAACGTTCATCTGGAGCATGGTAGTGAAGCATAACAGGGGCAGAGAAGTCAAGGCTGGAAAAATTCGGAAGGCGATGCCAAAGAAAAATAACGAAGGATAAAATAGATCGATTGAGTGTCAAACGAAGAAGTGTTAAGAAGAGTGGGAGAGAGGAGAAGCCGGCTGAAAACTTTGAAAAGACGGGAGAAGACGGAACAGTCTAATCGGCCTAATCTTGAGACATGATGGTCTGATGGAGATAACCGTTGAAGTAGAAGTAAATAGGAAGAATGGCAAAGGAAGACCAATAAAGAGGTATATGATGCAAGTGGTAAAGGACGGACAGGGGAAGAATTGCGTTGAAATGAAAAGGTTAGTCGATGGAAAAAAACAAATTTGAAACCTAATTTCACGATCTCTTGTTCGCATAATTTATCTCTAAAGACGAACGCAAGCATGGTTAAAATAAATAGCTTGTATCATTACGAATGTTGGCAGAAGTCGAAATGCATTGATAGTAGACATTTTTGAAAGCAAGAACTCAATCATCTTGCCAGTTTAACTCTCCATCGCCCAGAGTACTATTTTGGTTATCGGGTTTTCTACGGAGTATCACGGATATAACGATAAAATATATGACGATGTGAAAATTAAATAGGTAATAATGTGTAATAAAACATTTGGAAAATTTGACACTGTAAAAGGTTGGAGACACCATGGATAAGAGGGATCGGTTGGTATGGTGGCTATCCCATCCATAGGGGCCAGGGTTCGAGTTCCTCAGGAGGCAGATATTTTAAATTGGTAAAGAGGTCCCTACTTCAGTGCTGCGTGAGCTAAATTTGAGCACGGAGCTGGGTAGAAGATGGTATTAGAAAATAAACAGTGAGAAACAAACTGGGCGAAGGGAAAGTTGAGGAAAAGTGGAGAGGGCAGAGGAGAGTATTCAGGGAAAGGAGAAATTGGTGTGCATCACGCAAAAGGTTAGAATGTACACTGACGTTAAGATGTGAAATTGACTACGGAAGCTCAGTTATTAACGTAATAGCCCAAACAAGAGCCAATGTTTGCTGCCGCATAAGACTGAACGCCGCAACAGTGATGAGATGCCAAGAAGCTTGGGCAATAGAGAGAAAAATGGCGTAGACAAGGACGACCTGGGTCAATAATACATACTACAAGATAATGATCTAGGCAGGTGACGAATTAAGGCAAATACAGGATGAGAAAATGGCGATCTTCAAAAAGAATCTGGGATAAAATAAACATTTGTAGACTTATCCGAAGGATCTAAGGGGAAGGATTTTGACTTAAGCGTTCCTGAATACATCGTGCGAAGCCTCTCGTGGCGCGTTGATAGTAAAAACTGAATTTAAAGGTTTCACCATGTATATTAGCTAACAATATTTTAACCTGCGTTCCAATAAGCGTCTTCAGGTTGAATATGCGGGTGAAACTTTAATAAGCTACAGTAAATATACGCGGAGAAACCCGAAAATGCAAATTTCGTTTTCGTGAAAACCATTTGAACACCTCTCCCGTAAAAGGAAAAGTCAAAAGAGTATGGAACTATAAGCTTAATCTTGAATGCAGCGAAGGTAGCAATAAAATATTCAACAGTGGGATGGAGAAAAGAACAATTGATTCATTAGGGGAATATAAGGTCGGGGTTTGAAAGGGGAGGGATACTAGTAATGTGATTACAGAAATGAGGATATTAGTCTAAAGAAACCTGGAGAATTATTAGGGCAGTTTTGCGTGTTTTATCGATTTCCACAAGACGCCCAAAAGAGCAAAGTGGAGAAGGACAGACAGAAGCGGAAGACAGACTGACATCGGAAGTATAGTATCCAAAGTTAACTCACACTCCAAAAATACTTATACAAAAGCAGATGGAGAATCCTAACGGGTCGAAATAAGACTGCCATCCACTATCACTGGCACTCTTCAAAAAATACTTTGACGACATATACGGAGAGAAAAGAGGAATGATCTTGGTGTAGGAATAAAGGCAGAGGTAAAGTTGATGCAGGGACGGTAAGGCTTGCGGAAAATCAAGCGCTAGACAGCCAATCAGTCATGAGCTTACATATGATCACACATGAAGGCGATGATAAAAAATCATTAGATGATTAGAATCATAGAAATAATCCTTAGAGAATTAAGAATCAGTACGAAGTGAAAGGAAAGAGATTATCCAGAACAAGTAAGGGTAGCTTTAATTTAAAAATTGGAAGATACAACCTGGAGCTGTTGGAACAATTTAGCTCTTTTCGTGGTGTATAGGTGCTTAACGCCCATGATGTTGAAAGGAGAATCGGTAAAGGTGATTAGTCGTAGGAGGGAACTAATTACAGGGTTGTTCAGCAGGGACATTAAGAAAAGACTGGCGAAAAATCTGGAAGAGAGCGTAGGATTGTAAGGCGCCGAAACGCTGACTTTTTGGGAAATGAAAGGAGAATGGAAAGGGAAATAAGGGGTAATGGTATTTCAAGGGGCGTGATAGAGTGGAAAATGTTAGGAAAGCTGGGAAGAGGGAGGATTAGAATAGGCTGTTTGGATGGGATGATGACAGGTCGGAAGAATGCGTAGCTAAAGAACCCCACGTGAAAGAATGGTCTATGCTGCGGCATGGGGACATTTAGATGTTCCCATATTTCATCTAATAAACCGTTGGAACAGTTTAATAATTATTGTTATATAAGATGAATAATATTGTATTTTAATTTTAACGTGAAATTAACAACACTTTATCGATTCAACGATTTTAATCACCGTATTTCCCCATCACATTTCAATGGATTTCATACACCTTTGGATTCTCAAGTTTTCTATGGTATTCCTCGTCACGTTCATTTTTCTTTTGGATTGCCGAGTATAATATGTAGCAATAAGCTTCTATTAGATACATTTAGACCCCGAATTAAAAGGAATAACTCAGAAGAAAAATGAAAATAATACTAGGTAATACACTTTGCAAAGGTAATAATTCAAATATTTATAAGGAAAAAGACAAACATGTACAGTATTTGAAAACATTTCATATGCTAATAATCATGTTTTTAAAACCAAATAGTCTAAAATTGTCAATCAAAGTTATTTATCACTAAAGCGATGAAAAATTTGTTTAAACGAGAAAATCACTCGCTAACAGACATCAATCATTACGCTTATCTATTGATCCTAAACTTTCCCCATAGAAGGTTGGGAGAGCAATGAATAATAAATAAAGAGCACTAAGAAAATATTACGACTATTTATTAAAAAAGCAAATTTTAAATGTGGGAGCTTAAATGGGGAATCACGGCTTATAGCTAAGAAAATTCCCAAATTATTATGCATTCCTTTATCGCGTAGCATAAAGATTAGATTTAATGTTTCTAAGTGAGCTATTAGTATGTACATTATATAGCTCCGAGTTTATGATGCAAAAGTAAAGTTTTTCAACTGATGACAAAGAGAAACAAATAAAATGCCGATACAAATATTCAATTAGGTATCAGGAGAGCGATAAATAAAAATAAAAATGTGGCATTCCTCACAATAATTACATTTCATACTAATATGTATAAAAAAAGTGAACAGGCCATGGAATGCAAAGTATTATATTTTGAATTTTCCTCATTCACAACGAATTTAACAAAGTTGTGGTCTCCTGATGTGGTACAGGAATAAGGATTGTGGTCAACCATCGCTGACGTATGCAAAACAATTTAATTGAAAACCACTTCACGAATTTCTTTTTTCATATTCCTAAGTATCAATATCCCTTAGAAAAAGTGATCATTGCGTGCATTGCATATGGCGGAATTCCTGAGAAAGAGAGTTTTAACATTAGATGAGTTAGCTTCGCTGTGGCGATAACAGACGAGAGGATATTAGGGATCACTAAAAAGAACAAATAAAGTATTTCAGAGGAGATGGGAGCCAAAGGCTGGAAATGTACGAACTTGTGGTGAAGAAAAGGCTGAAATGATGTGTAACTGGTTTTTTTATCTACGAAGACTCGGAACCTAAGATAAGGAGGTTACGTTTCAGGGAAGGTAAGGAGACAATTGAATTATAGGGCAAGATTCGGACGATAAGATAGCGAAAGCAGTGTTCTGAGTTATGTACATAGGAAAATTGTGCAATGATATTGCCTTCATCAGCTATCGTAAGATGAAAGGAAGTGGGCAACATTAATGTCACATTTCATGAAGGGCTGGAAATATGATGAAACACCAAGAGAAACGGATCAAAATTATATCGAAATGGAGACTAAGAGAGTTTTGCATTCTTCTGAAGTATGTATAGAAATTTATAAATTCAAGCTATTCCAAACAATTGTGTTTTTTTATAAACATTAAATAACCGAGGGCGTCCAAGAGTGTTGAAGGAAATACTGCGTCGAAGAGAAAGAAAACACTGCGTTAAATACGTTATCATTCTGGTACCATGAAGATTTGCGTAATGAAGAAAATAATCGTTCCGTCACTGAATAGAAGGTGGGACCTATGCATAGTGCATTCGCATTAACTGATTGCAAAGCCGGGAACAGATTATACACGAGGCATAGGCTGCCTAAGCCTGCGTACTGAGTGATTCTAGACTTTAATTTTCAATTGATAAAAAGAAAAATATTCCAATAACAATACCGTAGCCTCTCTTTATAATTATAATCTTATGGCCATGATTTTCCATTATCTATTCAGAGTAGTTATGCGCGACTTAGACACACTCTAAATGAACTAACATCGTTCGGGCCAAGTTGTCCTATCAACCTCGCAGTCAGTCGTTGAATACTAGACAAATAATTATAAACCTACCGAAATAGGTTCAATAAAGAATTACACAAATTCATTGCCATGATATAATGATGGAAAATTTTGATTGCTCGGCTGCACGATTATCGTAGATGACGTACTTATTTGAAGTAACTGGGTCACTATGAATTAATTACTGCTTTCAAAATCCTCGCATTAACTCTAGGGTGTTCGTAGACGACGTTTAAACTCATTCAGATAGTTTTATCAATAAAACTCCTCGTGAATTAATTTTTACATGGTCATGATGGCAAAGAGGAATAGAATCCGCAATCAATAATGCCAGTGAATGGAATACGCACCGCGCGGTGGTCGAAAAATTCCGCTATCACCCAAATGGAGTTCGTACTCTAACAGAGAGGCTTCTTTTTGTACTCCTAAGTCACGGACCAAACACGACCCACTCTGCTCAGTGACCCTCAGCGACGCTGGGGTAGGAATTCCCGGCTGATAGGGTGCCTTTTACACCATCGAATCCAAGACCCTCCCAATAACACTCTTATCTTTCTCACCGCGGACTTCTCGACACGAGGAGGAATGATCAGCTTTCCAATCATCTGCCAAGAATTGGCGTTCACGGAACTTGATGCCAACCACTCAGATTACGCAATATTGGAGACGATCATCTTCTAATTTCCGAGATCAGGCGGATAATACACACATTCTACTTTTCATAACCCTTAACTGATCGATTTTCTACCGGTTGTTCATAGTTTTATTATTAGAGGAGGTGGCCGACAACTAAAGTCATTTGCGCCACTGAGGATAGGAGGTAACTTTGAAAGTGGGGGAAGGATGGAGAGAAATCTAGAGTTGGCATTAGTCTATTAATATTCTTGACTGATGACTCCAAAGGATCCACAGTTTAACGTCCCATCCGACGGAAGGAGTGCTGAACTTGAGGTGCTCTCCACAACGCTATCAAATTGAGACCGTAACCCACTAAGAAATATGATACTGCCGGTATTAAAACCTGGGTCATCTGGATGGGAAGTCAGTACCATAACCAGCACACCAACCTGATCCCCATTTTCTGCCGGGTAAGTTTTGATTGAATGATTTTCTTCGCTTGCTGCCTTCTCTCCGTATTCTCCTGAACGACCTTTTCTTTATTTCTTTTCTTAGCCTCACTTCTTTAGCTATAACATACTTATTCTTCCTTTTCTCCTTCATTTGTAGGGTTGCCATGTCTGCTTCTCCGGAAATGAAGAATGAATGAAAAAATGAGGACTCAGTTCCCTGAAATGCCACGTTCATACCAAATCTTTTTATACTACCTGTCTTATATATAGGGATCTTTCAATACAGGCTCTTGCTTTCAAAACAGGAAATTTCCGATGCATTCCCATTTTACCCAAGTAATAGCATAGAGGTAATATTCACTAAGTTTACCGTAGAAACGTCTGTGCTGCATGAGTAACATATACTACAGCTGTGCATCTAGTACAGCTATAAATTTGAACTGATTAAACGAGTTATATCACATGTTCTTATATGTGATTATATCTCATATATGTGATTATATCTCATATATGTGATTATATATCTTATATATGATTATATTCCAATGCGATTATATCACATGTTCTTCGGGAATTCCATAACCTTCTGTTGCGGAAGTTGTTGCAATAAATATTTTTAAATGACTCCAAGATGATATCAATTTTATTTTCTCATAAATAATCAATATCTGTGTTCACAGTGGTAGATGGTACACTGAAAATGGAGAGTTTTCGATTTCCGTAGTGTATATCGATGATTATTGATTCACTCGCTGGCCTCGAATTGAACTTGGTTTGAACCAAGAAATTGCGGACAAATTTATACTCTTTCAAAATAGTTTGCGGGCAGTCAATTTTGGACTAAAATTGAGGACATGTCCGCAAAAATCAGGAATTCATTGGCCCCAATTCATTGGAAAAATCGTTTCCTAAGATATTCTAGGCTTCCTTTTGTTTCTTCTATCCCGCAATCCAACAATTCATCAGGCCACTTCTGTTATTCCTATATGCAACTTTTCCCACCCCTATACCTTTTCGTATTCTCCTTTTTCATCAGGTATTCCTTCCACTAACGACCCTAAATTTATGGACTCTTCTTTCCGTATTTATACATGTAAAGTTTAACGTTAGTCCTTATTGCCAACACTTTGATATCAAGGTCAGCGTCGTCATCGAGGGATACGACGCATGTTCCATTTCTATGCCTATTCATTATGCAATCTAATTACTATCTCAAATTATCAAATAGTCTGTCTAATCGGGCTAAATCAACACCCGGATTAGTTCATATTGAAGTACTCTTTTATTACCAACTCGATTCTTAGAAAAGACTCGAACGTTGTATCAAGTCATTACACTCTCTCAGCTCATACTACCCAACCTCATTCTTAACTCCACCCACTTTACTTTTCCAACTACTTTACACTCTACTTACTACCAACTTTACCGTTTTCTGTATGGATTTATTATCTTATCTGTAGAATTTTTCCTATCTTCTCACCTTAATCCATATGTTTCCTAGAACTCTAACTGTATAGCCATTTGAACATGCCCATCGTCACAGACTGTTTTATGAAATGTAGAATAATAAATAAAACGTTAAGTACTTTTCCACCAATATGTTTTAATATCAATAATTTATCGATATCAATTACGAAAAGTAAGTAAATAACTAAAACTGATTGGTGGAGAAGTATAAAAAGTTTTATATATTATTCTACAATGTACATGTCAATATTGTACAATGTACTTCCACAAAGTGAAACGCGAATGACTAGAAAGAATTTATCACTTTTCACCACCCATTCATTTAGAATGCAGCAAAAGCTTCGAAACTCTATGTCCATACCCTGCCTCTTCTTTCAATCTATTTGAGTTTATAATAAAGTTTTACAAGTAATCAGTAACGGTCTCAGTCGGTTATTTTCGCTGGGGAAACAACGGTATTCCCATATATGCATGAGATAATGTGATCCAGTTGTAATATCTCTGCATCTTCCCGTGCTATCCACAGGTAGGTACATACTTACGTCGTTGTTTGTTTGGGGGAGGCGACCGAAAACTAAGATCACATGCGCCAGAGAGAATAGGTGGGTAATTGGGTTTTTAGGGACGGAGTTTTTAGGGCACCGTAGAAGGGTGGAGACAAACCCGGCGTCGGCATTAGCTTGCTCTTACGAAAGACGCCAAGGGAACCACGGCTTAATGTTCCATCCGACAGACAGAGTACTGGACTTGAAGTGCTCTCCTCAAGGCACTCAAGTAGAGACCGATGTACCGATTACAAATCCGAAAGTGTCGGGATTCGAACCAGACCCTTCGAGATGGGAGGAGAGTATTCTAGCCACCTCACGAACCCGATCTTGGTATTTAAACAAAGTGGTGGGTATTACTAGTTCCTTCATTTTACAAAACCCTTACTCACTGGCATGAGGTCGTACCTCATGCCTAATCCTTATTCCTGTACCACAAACCTATACGTATTTCTTTCCACCTACTACCATGTTCTAATCACCCATTACAATCAGTTTTGCTTTAAGGAACTCCAGCTATTATTTCTTACAGAAGGTCATAGGCACCATTCTTCTCGTCCACATTGAAGCTAGAATTCTGAATATATACGTTGATTATAACTTTGGTTCTGCCAATTTACACGATCAATATTCGGTCCCATGCTATGACTCTCTTGCTAAGACTGTAATCGTTATTAAAGCTATTTCTTAATGAATCTTGTTTCCTCCACTATAAATATCTCAGTGATTATGCTTCCAGTTATCGCCGCTATCCTTCCATCTAGCCTCACACCACTCCCTCGCATGCAAATAAAAACATTTTCATTTATTGTAAATTTTTATCTAAGATTTCTACTCTTCACGTTGTCCAATCATTCCAGATGCCTGTTGCAAGTACTGTTACTTCCATTCTCCTTTTCTGTTGAATTTGCCTCTGCTGCTCCACAAGTATTTTGCATAATGACGTCCGCGACGGGTTTGCCTCCTGTTGCCTGGGGCCTACTAGGGCGCGTGTCAGCCACGGCATTTGCCATATTGAGCCGAGACTGGGATTGTTATCAGTTAATTTTTATATTTAGAGCATTTATCTTTATTCCTAAAAAATATTTGAGATGGTTTCCCGTTGCCTTCCCCAACGGCATTATAAAACGCGACACAATCAGTTGATAGGCCGTCCCTCTGGCACCAGACGACTTTATGCAACCGCTTAACTAAGAAAGAGTCAATGCGTGGACTACAAATCATCTGGCGCCTACAATTTGACCAATTTGGCATACGTGGCCCTACCAGAGGCAATATTTACTGCCCCCACCTGTGCAGCTCCAGAGGTTTTCGGAACGTGCAAGACTTTCTCACCACGTCAAGAATGCTTCCATATCGAAGTAAATTGAAATCTCGCGTCTTATTCTGTGATAAAACACCCTTATAAATACGGGGCAAAACAAATTGCGCGCATAGTAAATCTAGCATTCGGACGTGGTAGAAAATGTCACCCAGATTATATATATTATTTGTGAACATTTGTACCATCAGCAGCCCCCTTGTGAATTGGAATCAGTTATGTGAGGAATTTGACAAAATACGACTAAAATAAATAAGATATTAAACTAAATGTAACGGCAAGATGTCTTTTGATGCTTTCGACATCATAATTCTAATTACAATAACAGAAAAGCAACGCGTAAGGAAAATTATAATGGCATGTTGTATATCATTGCATTTGAAAACATTTTTTGCATTGCCTACGCCCTCCTCATTGATCTTTCATTAAATCAAGGTATATTGAATACCGTTCTTCTCGTTCTGAGAAAAATCCGGAGCAGGAAGATCCAAATCAGAAACTCTCACTAAGCTTGGGTATCAGAGTGGGAGAAAAGATACCAATCGAAGAGGGCTAAATTCAGCCGTCGAGAGGAAATCCGTAGCCTCAACCGATGCCAACGAAGGCCTCCCGCGGCACGGGCGCCCGGCAGCGAGTAAACCTCACCCATTGGGAGAGCCGCTTGCATCCAGAAACCGCCGCAGCATGATCTCCCCAGCCCTAGAACCGCACAATGAGCACGGGCGATATACTATAATAACGACCAGGCCGTTAAAATAAAAAATTAAAGAGCATCCATCCACCACCAAGAGAGCTTAGGAGGGAGAAGTTATTATTTCCCCTCCCGCGGTCCACGGCCAAGGGGGTGGGCTTAATGAAAAATGTTTCTCAAATATATGTCGAGTAAATTCCCGGAGGAATGCGATCGGGCGGGTGGGTTGGAGGCGGCCGACGGGCCCGGGCGTGGGAAAGACGGGGAAAAAGAGTTGGGGAGGCCGTCGTCGGAAGGATTTTCTATCGGGAGGGAGGAAGGGGGGCTGCGTGGGCGTGAGTGAGGGGAGGGGTGGAGCAGAGCCGCGTTTCGGTCCCTTCCCCCTTCGACCCCTCCTCCTCAGTCTACCCACGAAGTGCGGAGAGCCCGCCCCTCTCGGCCGCGGGAGGCTATGAGGCCTTTCCTCGTTCCGGAGGCCCTCGGCCGGGAGCGGGCCGCCGCGGCCGGAGTTGCCAACTTGCCGCCCGAGCGGCGGAAATTCCCCTCGACACTCCCACAAGCGCGATTACGGAAGTAAAAAGGAAAACGACAGTACGAGACTGATTACGGCGGGTACGTTCCGCGACGCAGTTGGAGAGAAAATGGGCATCGGGAAGCAGATGCCAATATAAACGCAGTAGGTACCTGCATATCCGTATTAGGTAGACCTGCCTGTGCGGCAGCCTGGAATTTTGGACTACTGGCTGTTGGTCCCGGGTTCGAACCCTGAGGGAGTCGGGGGGGATTGAAACCGTTGGTATTATCTCCAATAGGTAACCAAGGGGTCACGTGGTACAAACACGAATGATTCGCAAATTTGGTGCATTTGAACCGCTCGTAACAGTCTCACACATTGCTTTTCTGGGGGCTCCATGCTCGAGACGGATGAGAAAAATTCAAGTGACAAGCAATGAGTAAGATTGTTACGTGCGATTCAAATGCACCAAATTTGCTAACCATTCGTGTTTGTATCACATGACTCCATGGTTACCTATTCGAGATAATTCCAATTGTTTATACACACCTCCTGAAGATGTTTATGGATATTTCCGGTGGTCCTGGCTGTGTGATTTCCGAGTACCAGATCTTTCTGGGAAAGAGCTAGAAAAACAGGATGGCCGGTAACACCGTGAATGAATTTTTAGAGTAGGCTTTGAGCGATAGAAAGCTGAACACAAATGTGCTCGATCTATTTATTGAAGGGGCAAACTACTAACTTCAGCATAACCAGTCGCCAGACCGGCGGATTAGAACGCTGCATGAGCCCACTAGCGCCCGAGTTCAGTCTCACCTTGTGACGTGTTAGCAAGCCATAAGTGGGCGATAATATATGAGTATTCATTTAACAGATACACGAATGGTTACATATGAAAAACTTCTCACTAACAAAGGTTTTGCGCCAGGCACTGGGATCTTATAAAAATGTTATTTTGCCAAGTGAGGAGAATAAATTCCGCATTTCAAACTCTATGAAGAAAAGAATTAGGTATTCATATTATACGTTCTTTGTACGCTTGGAGCTACTGTCCCATTCGTTGTTATTCATCGTCTCCTTTATATCTACATAAGGTAGTGTTACCAGAAATTAAATTTGCCACAAATAACTTATATCGATGACGAATAATCTTATAAGACGGCGAATATGGTATGAAATATATCTTGTCACTACCCTAAAAAATCCAGTGGGCCGTGGAGAGTAATTTGATGATACCCCAAAAGTAACATAAGCAGGGTCTCATAAACCTTCATTAACGTTAATGAATGACTTCATGACGTGCAACCTCTGTGAAATGAAATTTTGCAAGTATTACATTCCTGAAATAAAATACATACTCCCGTATTTTCGATACTGTTAAAATTACCATTTTATTTCCTAAAAGAACCTATCAGTGACTACACGATGAAGACAACAGAGGGAAGAGAGAGACTATGAAATTTGGCGAAGCGAAGTATCAAACGACATTTTTAAATGGGAAATGTCTCTACATAAAATTCAAATCGTAAGGATGGCGTCAGATAAAAAAAATCAACCACAAATCAATGGAAATAACGAGATGGAAAGATATTTTCTATCTCGTAGAAAGATAGAAAGATATTCTCCGAGTAAATAAATCTTTTTTATTTACTGGTGCAACGAGTTAATTGCAATTCCAAAGCAGTCAAAATAATTTTACGTAATTGATCTAATCGCTTATTTAGAGGGAGTAAATACAAAATTTAAACACAGCACTATAATAGAAAATTTTTGGAGAGGAATAATAAAAGACAAGACAACCAGTGGGAAGAATTGGGGCGAGTAATCTCTTCTTGGCAGCAAATATTTTAGGAATGATAAGTTGGAGAACAGATATAAACGAAAATATAATGCCATTAATTAAGAGAATAGGCATGGCAATTTCTCCATGCAATGTCTAATCCAAATTTAACATATTAATGAGCAATCAAGGAGAAAAAATGTCCAGTACAAGCTTGCATTTGTAATAATCTGCAAATAGCAAATTGAACCTCTCGACAACTTCGAAGCCCAGCAGTTGGCAGTCACGACCGCCACGCCCAAGGGAGGAGGAGTCGTGGAGGTGGAGTGGGAGTCGATCGCGGAACGAGGAAGGAGTCCCTTCTCTTCCGAAAAATGTCGGAACTGCACGCACGCGCCATTTCATAAGCGCGCGCTTTGCTTCCCGGGTAGGAAGACCTCGTGTTTTTCCCTCTCCCTTTGAGGAGAGGCCTTGGAGAACGGGGAGGGGGACGTGAAAGGATTTACCAGCACTTCCAAATTATCATTAGGAAAGATGTACCCGAAAAAGGTAGTTTTAAATGGACGAGAACATTTGTAAATACCTCTACACCTCACAATATACTTCACCTAATGTTCTTCCCTAGCTTCACATACTTGCTAACTCTCATGATTCTATCCAAATTTCCCATTATTCCTCCCCCTGTTACCTAGCATTCTCCCCTCGACCATGTCCTTCAAAACAAGCTCTCCCCTTATCACCCGTCCCACTCATCCTGTCTCCGCCTAATTTCCCCAAACAACTTCCTCTCCTCCACCATCATTCCCAGCATTTCCTCGTTTGTCTTTCTTTCCTCCCTCCATCCTCCACACCCACATCTCCAAAGTTGCCAGTCTGTTTCATCCCATTTTCTTTTAGTGTACCTTTCGGCCATTAGCAACATTAGACCATTAATTCAACAGGAAAGAAGAAAAACTTTGCTAGTTCCACAAATATTTATTCACATGCGACCGGTTTCGATACAGGGTATCATCTTCTGGCCTGTATCCTGGCCTGGCCTACACTGTATCGAAACCGGTCGCATGTGAATAAATATTTGTGGAACTAGCAAAGTTTTTCTTCTTTCCTGTTAAATCATGAAGGAGTTCCATCAAGTTACGCCTCAAACCATTGCACCATTAATTCAATCAGAAGAAATACCTACATTTTCTTATACATACGGACGAGAGGAATCTGTTCGTATGTACAATGAAATACAGTAAACCCTCACATAGCGCGGTTCCACAAGATGCGATTTCGTTGAGATGCGGTCATAGAAATGGACCCAATTTTACAAGACGCGATCTTTATTTTCGGTAAGACGCGGTTTCAGATATCTTGATCGCAGCAAACCTGAGAATCACGCTCCACCATGATTCTATACATTGGTTCAGGGATTAGAGTAATGTTTAAAGGTGTGCACCTGTCGAATCAAATCACATTGTGAGGTAAGAACGTCATAATTCATGACATTTATTGCGTATTCATCATTTCATTACGATACATGTAACTTTCTGCCAATTACTAGGTATTGGTGACTTCATTGGCGTTGCATGCGTTCGGCGTTACCATCTATCATGTTCTCAAAGCCTTGGATCTCTTTTCCTTCAAGGTTCGCGATTAGGGATTTGCGGTGAAATAGTGTTACCCAAGCGAGAAGACAGAAGCTGCAACTATTTCGGTCAGCCAACTGTAACAAACAGTTGTTGATTACAACAGATTAGTTTCGTGATATCGTCGCAGCCACAAAACGATGCCATCACATTGGTCCTCGAGACAATCTTCAGGGGTATCGGTAGCACCGTGGAGGAATGAGGGCCATTACGCTGGGCCGGGAAATGAAAATTTTAGACAAACTGAAATTAGACCAAAAACCACATCCCTAGGGAGAAAACACGGAGTAAAAGAGTCAACATACGTACTATACGAGCAAATGAAGGCAAAATTAGTGCCGGCTTCAATGCAGGGACTTCTGGTGATGAGAAAATAAAAGGATTTCCAAAATAAGTGTAAATTTTGGTACGGTGGAAAAATATTTGTGAGTATGGATGTTTGTGAAAAATGCTTTATGAAAAATGGTTGTAACCAAAATCAAATAGTGGTGTCGCTGAGTTCAGCAATATTGCGTGCTAAGACAGTGGTTTATGACAACACCTTATCTGTGCAAAACGGAGTCTTCTAGCAGTGCAACTTTTATTGCGAGTTTTAGATGGTTTAAGGAGCTTGTAAAACGATACAATAACCATAACATGATGCAAGGGGAACATGGGGAAACTGCATCTGCTAATCATCAAACAGCCCAAAATTTTATTCCAGAGTTTCCTGTCCTTATTGAACAAAGAGGTTATCTGCCTTAACCAACTTCCAACGCCAACGAGACAGACTTGTTCTGGAAAAAGATGACGAAGAGTTCAAGATTTAGAAGATATTTCAAAGTAGGAATGATGAGCACCAGAATTAAAGGACACTAAACAACGTCTTACTCTGATTTTTTTCGGCCGATAGGCCGAATAATTATCGTGTAGGCCGATAATTGTTAGTGCTGAAAATCCTCGGGTTTTAAAGAGAAAAAACTAAGTATCCTACTTGTACATTGGAAATCAAATCAAAAGGCGTGGGCGAACGCATCTTTGTGTACAGTGTGGTTCAAACTTTGATTTGTTTTCGAGATCTTAAAAAGAGCATCTTGAATTTTAAGGCCCGACTAACACGTGATAATACCCCTGGACATCCAGTCACTCTGCAAAATGCTGAAAAAACATTTAGCACAGTTTCTCCCTCCAAGTACGACATCCATTGGCAACCACTGGATCAAGAAATTATGAAAACCTTCAAATCCTACCACAGGCGGACTTTCAAGAGAAACCCCTTTGCTTGATCATGAATTTTTGGTCTTCATTCAAAACCATGGATGTAATTAGCATCATAATGGATTCATGGAATGAAGTGAGGGATTCTACATTGAATGCTTGCTGGAAAAGCCTTTGTTTAGAAGTGGTGAATCCTTTCCTCGAGTTTTCTACATTCGAAGAAGAAATAACCGAAATCGTAACTGGCAATAGCTAACGGGAGACAAGGATTTGATGGAAAGCAGGAGAAAGAGGTAGAATAATTATAAAAACCATATAACAAGGAGGTGACGTAATCTGTTGCTATTTCGGTCAGACAACTGTTTCTGAAAACTGCTGGAACTGGAATTGATTACGGCCAACGAAAATATAGAGGGGTGAACAGGGTTAGTGAATTCAGATGAAAATAAGTGTCTTAAATTGACCGTGAAATCTCTTGAGGGTGTTTTTAACGCACCTGACGAATTTCAAGAAAAATTACGTCGAGTCGATCCGTGCATAGAAGGAAGATTTACCACCTTACTGCGAGCTAAAGGAAGCCATAAAGAGCGAGGTAAATCAGCTGCATTACATAGTTCCTTGAGGTTACGTTTTAAAAGGCATCTTTTCTCCGCTAATTGTTAGCCCTGGGTTCTAACGATTCTACATCCTTTATCGAAGTTAACTTGGAAAACGCGGAAAAATAACGCTCAACTCAGCTGTAATTAAAGCCTTGGGTGCATCGGCTGTCAGATTAAATGGCTTTGAATTCTATATTACAAAAAGGTAAGCAATATTATTGTTGCAATCCATCTAATTCTCATAATGCCCGTCCATCGATGATGCTGCCTTGAACTTATTTTGTGATGAGCGTTTTCAATTTCTGTGCCTTACGCACAGTTTGTTAAAAGCCAAATTATCATGAATTTTATTTTTATTTTAACCCAGATAAGCTATGAAGATAGAAACGGCCGATTGTTCTATTTTCCGTGGTCTCATAGAATAGGCGAAAAAAATTTCGTGCCGAAGTTTATTTAAAAATATTTTGTTTAAGCCATTTCACTTAATCTTGTGTGCGCCCTGTAATGTTAATATGACATGCAATGCAAAAATGATTTATGGAATAGCATGCTTCTTATTTGAAAAAGGCAATTTTATTAAACTGGACGCCTTTCCCAAAAATACGAAAAATTTCTTCTAAACGTTTTACAAATACGAAATTATTTCCCGAAATGCATAGTTACTGAGAAATAACACTTTCGGTCTGAATCACAAGTTAGGTGTTTCGATTAAGTAATGAAACTCGGCGTCGCCATACGTTAGGCGTTGAGGTTACGGAACGAATCTCAGTATTTCCCGTTTACTCTTTGTTTCAAATAGCACGATTATGCAAGACGCGACGATTTCAAAGAACCTAACCTCGCGCTATTTGAGGGTCTACTGTATACATGCATGAACTTTTAGGCATTAAGAATTCGAGACGGGCCTAGCTACCATTGGATTGGATCTTTAACTTATGTACTTCCACAGCGTGTAAAAATGGAAAAAAATGTTATGATATTTTTTAAAGACAAGTCAAAATATTGCTCTTCAATTGGATTATGTTGAAATAATTTTCAATAGTAATCATGAAATTATTTCTTTTGGCCAGAAACAGTTATGTGTAGTGATTTTGTGTAGTGTAGTTCTGATGTCAATTTGGTACACGTATATTATTACACTCACTCTCACTTTTATTATGCACATATTTCATTTCATAGGTGTTTTCAAGTCTATTTCCGCACTAATAGGCGCTTCGGACCGCGAGGAAAGGTATATGGATAGAAATGGAAGGAATGGAGGCAGGATCATCCACATATTTCACTTCCTCATCAAGTGTGATTTTCAATCACCGTTGAGCATGAGTGAGCTCGGCCCTCAACAATTAGGACAAATAACAACCTACGTGTTAACAGATTGGTTTGCCGCATCCAAGAGCTACGTTTCGGGTAGATATAATGAGAGGTGGAGGCTAAAGAGACGAGAGTAAAAGAAAAATTAAATTTGTTTTCATTTAATCTGCAACTTCAGACTGTGGAGTCCTCTCTTATTGAACTGCACAAACATCCATGGCCCGGGAAGTGAAAATTATCCCCGTGCAGAATTCGAACCCACGACCCTGGGATCAACAGGCGAGGGATGTACCTACTCCGCTGCCACTGGAGCCGGCAAAAAAATTCGCCCGACGTGGGGCTCGAACCCACGACCCTGAGAATAGAGTATCATGCTCTACTGACTGAGCTAGCCAGGCCTCAAAAGTATTTAGAATGGTGGAGGCAAGGAGATAGAGAACTCTACTTTCTACTCTCTCCTTGGGTGGAGGAAGTAGAGTAGGGGATCATGATGGAGCATCTCAGAGAGAGCTTGTCTTCCCATCACGAGGCCCAAGTTTAAATCCTGGGCGTGGTAGATATTTTTCGTTGTAACCCCGTTCACTACTTCAGTGTTCCGTGGTGATCTGCGTTCTATTTTATATCCATCGGATGGGACGTTAAATCGAACACCCCGCTGTTGCATTCGTTAACTTTGAGATAAGTTGGACTTCGTCCTCCAACCGTGGAAGAGGCAAGTAATTAATTAATTGCGTATGTTTCCTTTTGTGGAGTATACTCTTTGTAGCTCCATATGAGTTACGCAAATGAGATTTTTTCCGAAATTATTTGGATACAACTATAGAGTCTTCGTCACTAAAATACAATGATTTGCATCTTATAACACAAGGTGAAGAAAAAATATCCCATTGTTTTTACCGCAGTGAAGACATCCTCAGGCCTCCAATCGAGCCATGGCTTCCAGTCACCGGAGAAGATACCTCCATCGTTTACCTTCCTTTTCCTATCTACATCGTGTTCCTTTCCTTATCTACTATCATCCAAACCTATATCAATATAATCATTTTGTTGGGTACTTATATAGGATATTTCTCTCATAATCTTACCTCTTCACCCCAGTGCCCGTTGCATACTTCCTCAGTAGGTAACGGGTAACGTCTAGGGGACCTCACATTTCCAATCATAATCCCGGTAAGACCTGACCATCAGCTGCACCTGGAGACCAGGTTTGTTACATAAATGAATGTCGTCTGCCCCTCCCCAACCCCCAGTCTCAATGCCTTTCCTCTCCTCCGCGGGTGTGATCGGAGACACTGCCTTTTTTCTCACCTTGTCCTATTCTGTATTCAGCAACCAATATACCAAGTATTCTAAGGAGTTGCTGTGCCAGTGGGCCATTATGTAAGAACCCATTACGTCTATCTTTTTCCAATTCCCGCTCTCTTTCCATTCCCTCACGAAGACAATGTCTTTTTCCCCAGATGTCTTTAACTCCGTTGTAATGTCGAGGACCAATTTTCTTCGGACTTTTCATTAGTATCCCATGAATTCCACTCATTCCGAGAGCCTCTATTCTACAACAGAGTAAATTCTGCAGGTTTGTCCGGTCATTAAGGGTATAGCTCACCAAATTCCAACATCTACGAGGAAATTCACTCGTCAAGGAATGGGAGGGGGCAGCAGATCCTTTCCCTATTCAAATGAGTCCCTCCGAAAGATGTGGTACCTAGGAGATCGCACATTCTGGGTTTCACGAGATATGCCCCGAGAAACTCTCCTGGAATCTAACCCGGGACCGTCTTTGAGTATCCCTACGCTCCACTTACCGGGCGACCATTCCGTCCTTATTACCCTCCTTCAAATGTACCTCCTCGAAGTTTGGTATTCATTAGTTACGACACCTCCCCATTAGTCACTACACTTCAGTACGAGGTTGCGAAGGGTAGGTATAGGCGTGAAGAGGCGACCATACATTGAAGGCGGTAGTGCGCTGACTAGTGTGTTAATAAAAATTAGGGTCACACGGGCCGGGGGGCGTCGCGTGACCTTCAGAGCGCTCGACAGTTTCCACTGGAAGTGGCGACGAGTACGAGGCATCGTCCCTCTAGCTCTGCTTGGTGTGCGACCTCACATATAGGTGGCGCGATACTCGATAGGGGCAACCACGCCACGATCCTCACTCGAAAATTAACCGGAGAGAAACGGGTCACGAGAGGCAACCATGTTTCTCCCGTCAACTCCAGAGGTGAACGGTTTGAATATTAAAAGAGGCCGAACAGAGAGGAAGTGAATTGTTCTATTGGTGGCCCAAGAGTCAACGACATCCCACGGAAGGGTCTACGGGAATACACTCCAAGTTTGTACTGCTTATACTCGCATATTTGTACTATCAGCAGGATTTCATTCACAATTTCACAATTTTTAGCATAAAATTGGGAATGTAACTATATACCAATGATCCTTTTTGGGGGTGAAATCTCAGATCAATAATTGCGCAATATTAACAACATGCTGGTATATGCAGATGGTAACATTTTAGTTTGAATTTAGAAGTAGCATCGCATTTACTGTTTTCTTGGATCTTTTAGTTTCTATAAACTTCTCACTGATGTAGGTAGTTCAAAAAGTGTTACATTATTATAAATGTAGTCTTTTTAGTTGCTACAATGCCTAAGGTTATATCACACCGTCCAACTTAAGATCTTAATCCTAGAACAAACATCACATCCATGCCCTGGGCGGGAATCAAACCCGTGACCTATGGGTTCCCAGGCTGACGCTTTACCAACCTGGCTATCTCAGTTAGTTACACTATCTGTTGATCGGAATTCATTGAATCATTGCATCACGCCGATTTCGGTTATATTCATTCGGTGTTTTGGTAATAATAATAAAACATATAGTTAGTTAGAATTCTGAATTCTTGACAGAAAGTATAAATTACCGTCGTCGAATTGGATCGAATTATACACGAGACACCGAGAAGATTAAAAGCTTTCGCAAATAAATCGGGTACAGATCAATACAAGGATAAATACCGTAATTTCATCTCACGCTTTCGTTGCTCGTTTTCACTGACGTTCGGAGAGAGTATTTTGTCCGTGAGGGCTCTTCTTCGCGTGAGGAGAAACAACTTCCCTTTCGAATGGAGACGTCCCATCTGCCTCCGCGTTTTTTCCCACGCCTTAATTTACCGGACCACTCTCAAGAGTTTCTTACGGGGCAGCATCAGCGGGGCGGATACTTGAGGCCACGGAGAGGTTGGTCTTAAAATTCGACTGACACACGCACGGAGGGAGGGGTTGTTTGGGTGTGAGCGAAGGCGGCGAGGGCAGAGTAGGGAGAGGCTGTCCTGTGAGCGGGTCAAAGGAGGGACTCAGCCTTTGGAAACCCGACCTCGGCAAGAAAGATACTATTTTGGGAAAATCTGGAATCAGAAGGTGAACGTCTTTCTCGGCGTCTTAGGCACGCAGGTGGGGCAGAAAGAGCCAGCTATTGGCATCTCCGATACTCGTGCTTGGCCCGGACACATCATTAAGCCTCGGAAGATGTATTGGATGAACGATCCAAGCATGGTGATTGAGAAGCACTTCCCAGCATTGGCTTATTGTTCAGGTGGGTGCGCGAGAGACCAATGTGCCATAGGAAGTGCGAGAATTCGACGTCACGTACCCCCGACCAATTCTTCACGCGGAGAGTAATCGCAATCCCGTCAAAAATAACGTATCTCACATTATTTTTAGAGATCAATTGGCGAAGAGAGTTCAACGCGGCTAAGAAATACTCTAAACGCTTCTAAACATTACCACGTAACAGTACTTTGCAATATTTCTCATAATGTTATTCTTCGGCACCGAATACTCTCTGCCTCTCCTTATCCCGTACATATACTCATTATAAGCCTACTAGAAAAACTTAAAGTGGAACAATTATGAGACCGTAGGTTGAAAAATAGACTTAATCTTCAAAGTAATTTCCAAGACGATATTTTTACCGATGACGTTCAACGTATTTGGCGAATTTTGGAAATAGTTTGCAAACCGACAGATTTAATTGTAAGACATCATTCTTTCCTCGTAATATTAGGGATCTGAATAGCTCTGAATACTTATATTCAATATTATGTACACAATGTTATCGATAAGTAGCCTAGGTAGTTGATTGTCGGTATTAAGTTTTTTTAGCCAACCCAACTAACAGCCCGTTTATGGATGCCTGCTTTGCATTTTAAATCTTTTTTAAATAGCAGAATTTCCGCAAGGAAAAAATCCATCTTGACCGTAACCCTCAGATTTCAGGCCAGGTACACCACCAATCCCGGTCAAGGATTTTTTTTTCCTTGTGGAAATTTTGCCATTGTGCATTTCAGCGGGTGACTCCACTAAGGTATTTGCGGCTTGTTCGCAATTCTTGAATTGACTTTTTAAAATTTTTGTAATTTGACTAAAATCAATCAATCCTCTTTTAGCTTGATAGGTAGTGCATGTTAGGTGGAGTGTCACACACCTTTACGGTGTCTTGCAGGATGCTATGTAGGTTTAGATTTTGATTCCAACCTAACTGCCCCTTCTTCCGGTCTCACTCCTACTTAACACAATCGCCTTCATCACCTCTTTTTCCGTATTCTCTGTTCCATCCAATCACTCCATCTCCCAATTTCTTCGATCAACTTACTATCCTCCCTTAACATTTACAGCATTTACATTTTGTCATCCAGTCCATGCGCAGCCCTCATAAAGTCCATAGTAGCATAATAGCGGAATTGAAAAAAAATGCTAAACCAGGTGCGTGCGTGCATAGGAGATGCGTGAACTGTACTAGACGAAAAATATTGTGCGAATGGCCAGCATAAGATAAAAAAGTTGACGAACCTATGTGACGCATAATATCAACGAATATAGCTAAAAAAAACCGCTTGAGGAATGCCTGGGTTCGATTCCTGGCAGTGGCAGATTTTTCACTGGAAAACCGGTCCCCACTTGATTGCCTAGTGGAGGCCATTTCAAGTCCAGTACTCCGTCCGTCGGATGGGACGTAAAGCCGTGTTCCCCTTGGCGCCTTTCGCTAAGAGTAGGCTAATGCCGACGCCGGGTTTCTCTCCACCCTTCTTCCGTTTCCTGGAAACTCTACCATTACCCAATTATCCACATATCCGAAATGACGCAAATGACCTCAACTGTCGGTCGCCCTTCCTGAATAACCAACCAACCTCTGTTGAAAGACTCATCAATTCACTCTTCTCCGCAAATGCGCCCTTATCCCGCACTCTTCTTCATCTGATGCCTTTATGCCCGAATCCATTTTCATCCAAGTTGGTCCCTAGTAAATCAAACTATTTCACCAGTTCTAATTCATGCCGCCAAATATAATATTTCATCATCATCGGTCAACAATCCTAGGATTGGTTTGACGCAGCCCTCCACTCGATTCTTCATCGGCCAACCTCTTCATATTGACGTAACTCCTCTCTTTTACATCCTTCACAACTTGCTCCATATATCTTATACGAGACCTGCCTTCTCCATTCTTCCCGTTCACTTTTCCCTCGGCAATCGTCTTCATCTGTCGACGATTGTCATAATATTTACCCAAGTCATTTTACTTTTTCATCTACCTGTGATTGATCTTCATTTAATTCTGTGATTGATCCTCATTCAAATGAAATCCTCAATCTTCTTTCCTCCTTACCTGTAAGCAAGGCTACCGGTCATGATGGCATCGGGTCTCTGTTTCTTAAACGCACTGCTAATACCTTATACGTTCCCATCTCAAAGATTTTCATCAGAATCTGTTCATCCAGTACTTTTCCAATTCAGTGGAAAATGGCCAAAATCAAAGTGCAAGAATTCCATTGATAATTACTGACCAATTTTCTTTCTGCCAGTCCTATCTATTCTCTTCGAAAGAGTCATTCACAGCCGCCTCCTTTCATTCACACTCCCCTACTTGTCTCCTCAACAGCACGGGTTTCTTTCAGGTGGATCATGCCTTAGCAATCTCACAGTCATAAACAATCACATCACTGAAGCCTTTGAGCAATCTTCCCAACTTGATGTCTGCTACATAGATTTCTCCAGGGCCTTCGATACAGTTGACCACACCCTCCTATCATTTAAGCTTAAAAATCTCTTCAACATTCACGGCACCTTACTTCGCCTTCTCGTGGACTTCCTATCCAACTGGTCTCAGAGAGTAATTCTTGATGGTATCTCCTCTCCATCCCTCAAAGTAACCTTCGGTGTACCCCAAGGCAGTGTTCTTGGTCCTCTTCTTTTCGCACTTTATATTGATGACATCACCCAATCACTCTCTTCACGAGACTCTGGGATTCTTCTGTATGCTGACGACTGCAAGGTTTTTAGAAGAGTTGACAGCTACGCCGATAGCTCTGTCCTGCAGGATGCCCTTACTTCCATTTCAGAATGGAGCTCTACCTGGAAGCTTAAGGTAAATCCCATCAAGTCCAAAACCCTGACCTTTACATTACGCGCCAATCCTGTAAAGCCCTCCTATAGTTTCTCTGCCCAATCAATCCCAAAATTTACATCCCATAGTGATCTTGGTGTACTTTTTGACTCCAAGCTAACCTTCGCCCCCCACATTAAACATATCTCTTCCAAAGCCATGGCTCTAGTTGGACTCCTCTACAGATTCACAGAAATACAAAGTTCCCTGGCTCTGAAATCCATCTTTTCCGGCTGTGTTCTTCCAATAATAAATTATTGTTCGCCAGTGTGGTCCTCTGCTTGTCCAACCAATCTGAAATCTCTCAATAGGCCTCTTAACTTCTTCATCAGTATCGTCAAAAATCGCAACCCCCCTCTTCGAAATCTTTCGGCTAATGCAATGCTCTCGGACCTTGATATTGCTCCTTTGGAACGTCGGTGCACACTTACTGACCTCAAATTTTTCAGCGGAATCATGAATGGCCGTTTCAGGTCTAATAACCTTCTCCCAATGTGCTCTCTCCGTGTCCCTTCACGTAAAACCCGGAATTCGTCTTTATTTCATCTACCTCACCACCGTTTATCTATGACTCAGAGATCCCTTACCTAACGGCTGCCTCTTACCTACAACTCCCTCAATACCCCTTCCATTGACATAACATCATCCATTTCATCATTCACAACCGCTATCAACAGACTTCCTTCCTAATTTGATTCTTCTTGTTTTTTTTATCCTATCATATATATTATTACAGAAAGGTCTTTTTCTGTCATTCCGTATATGCTCCGTTAATACTGCACCTACAGTGATAAATGAGGTATCATTTTAAACGTTGAATCACCGGCTTCTGACGAAAAATACAATCTCAATCTCAAATTTCACTATTTACCCATTAATTTGACTTAAAAGGTTCGTTGTTTCCATGTCCATTACTCGCTCGAGGTATATCGACTCCACACATTTTTTTAAATTCTAAACTTCAAAAAAAGGTTTAAAATGAAAATAGTACGAAATGCACATAGTGATCGTACATGGGTGAATCTGGTAAGTCAATGCAATTTAAACTTTTTTATTTCATATTTATATGATATTCGCTTACAAAAATAGTTTGTAAACATTTATGAACATAACTTGCTCATGCAAAAGTGGCTTTTGCAATGACAATTAATAAAGCACAGGGTCAGACTCTTCAGAGAGCCGGATTGTACTTGACAGAACCCGTTTTTTCGCAGGGACAGTTGTATGTAGCATTTTCTAGAGTTCGCGCTTTCCGTGATATTTATGTTTGTGTTAAATAAACTCATAACCAAAAAGTTACAGACGACAACATTGTTACTTCTAATATTGTCTTTAAAGAAGTTTTGTAAATTGCGTGCCTTTATTCAGTAACAGACGTCATGATTGTTCCTACTGGTACCAAACTCTTTTGCCTGTATTGTATTCATATGTTTTGTATATTTTTGCAAGAAAACAAGTATAAAGAAAGTACTTTATGATACACCTTCTTCTCTATTTAAAACCCAATTACACCGTTTCCTTAACATACTTATTCCCTGATAGCGTGAAAGTGCGAAATTTTCGCACGGGTTACCTAGTGTCTTATAATTGTGTTATTTATCCTTTGTTAAAAAATCCAATGTAAAGGTCTCGTTGGCTGTTTTTGGATTTCGTGTTAAATAAATAAATAAATTCAATGTTTATTACTCTCCACTTCTGATACACGAATCATCCCCCGGTATTTAATGATGAACTAACCGATGAACATCAATAAATCTGACTTAATCCAACTCGTTTCTCACCTTTATTTTCTTATCTATCTCTTCTCATTCCTCGATGACTTTTTCCTCTCAATGAACATTGAAAAGTGAAAGTAATAATGGGTAACCTCGCTTCACTCCACGTCCCAATATAGAAGACCAACTGATTCCCCATCAGATCCCCACCATCGCTGTCTGGTTGAGGTATACCTTTCCTATAAGGTGTAAGTCCCCCCATCCATACATAACTTCTGTCGTACAATCATTTACATCGCCCAATATCCGCTATTGACAACACAGCGAAATTCACAGAAACAGCTAAGATACATCTACATAATAACCTGCTAGCCACCATAAAGGTGTGTATCGGGGGGTGAATTCACACCAAACATGCATTACATATCATGCATAAAAAGGATTAGCAATTATACACACAGTTAATAGATTAGTAATTATATATTGGTAAATATAGTTATGTACACTATATTCAAAGCCCTCCAAATCCTCTACTGATAACTCATAGAATTGAAAGCGTGAATAAAACGTATTTCTCTTTAAACCTCACATGCTTTTGCATTCGTCTTCTTCAACATGGGAGCCAAAACATCCCTCCAGAAGTCTCAATACCTTACCTCTTCATCTTACACCCGACGATAAACCCGAAAAACAAACACCGGCTTATTAATAGGGGAGATTAAAGCTTTCTTACTGTGCGACTGTCTTACAACGGAATACATTCCTCACTCTTCTTCATTCTCACATCTAAGTCTTTGATCGAATCGGTGACTACTTCACGGCTAGTTGATTACCACATTTTGACCTAAGCCAACTACCACAGTAAGTTGATCGCTAGTCGCGACTCTAGGGGTCATAATGGAAGGCTGGAAACAAAGCAAACACAGATATTACTTCCAGAAAAGTTTTCCAGAAGTTGCAACGGAATTTTACTTTAAAAGCATGGTTGGGTTCCGATACTGATTTCCTCATTGAAATATGCCCACATTCAAAATTTATTTTCCGACAGATAGAAGGAAAATTTTCCAAATATTTCATACCCGGGCCACGTTGTCCAAAGTTTTATTAACAGTCACAAAAAATAGTAAAAAAAATTTTACCAATTTAACTTTAGGGCAGCGTCTAATTGATGATCTTGGTCATCTCGTACATTAAAATCCGCGTTGGGGATAGCAAAACCTGGGCCATCCTCATAATCCGTTGTCCAAAATAACGCAAATATGAAAATCTTTTATCGCTCCAGAACCATTCCGCGACGTCACCGCACAACCTCAATATTGACGCCGGAAATTTAAAACCCTGTCCTGCCACCTCTGAGCTGGCAAGGGCGATCATAAACTTGAGATATACGGCGAGGGCCCACGGGGTGCCTGCCCTCCATTACGTTTTTATTCCCTGGGTGTCTCCCACCACTTCGTGGACTCCCCCCCCCCGACCACTCTCACGCACCTGAGGACCAGATTCTCCCACAGCCTCGAAGAAAGCATGTAGCATTCCCCTTTTGGGGCCACCACCATCCATTTCTGTTCGGGAGTATAATTCTGTGCATAGTGACTCTGCCTTCACGCAGAAGACCTTATGAGGGTGGAAATGCGAGAATGAGAAACTTATAAAGAGTCAATTTCGTCCGTCTGGAGTTACCTCACCCGTCGGGGCAGCGAATGGGGATTTTTGCAGGCTATCGTCTTCGTTTTTTCTCCCCTTTTTCTTCCTTCGGCATGAGGCGGTCGATAAATCTATCCCCCTACCTCTTCACGCCCACGCCTACTCCTACGCGCGAAGGTAATCACCTCTCGAGTTAGAATTTATGCCATTAGAAGAGAGCGGCGATCTGCGAAGTGCAACTACTACTTAGTTCTTTCCGGGCCATCCGCAGTATGTGTGGTATGTGCTCGAAGAAATCATCCTCGCCGTCCTAAGTCTCGTGTTGCCTTGGACTGAGGCCCGAACGGAAAGCAAAATATCGATTGATGTAACTGGATAACTCTATGTAGAGTGATGTTAACGGCGTGCAGTACCTCCAAAGCTCATTATGCACAATATTTTTATCAGGATGTAAGTTAATTTTAAAAATTACAAAATAGCGCAAATACGAACCATCGTTTCAAGAAATTAGATTTTATCGATCTATTTCACTGAATCGGAGTGGCGTAAATCAGGAAATATTTTGAAGTTTATCAATGTTGTATTGTAAGTATACATTTCACATCTTGAAATCACCTGAAAGAAAAATGTGAGGTTGCAACAAAGATATATGAAGACCTCGATCCCAAGTTAGGTTTTAGTTTAAGTTAGACTATTGAAAAACACGATTAATGCAACCACAGCTAAATCTAAGGTGCATTATACTCGCATGCAAAAATCATGGCGATGACTTCATTGAATTTCATGGTATTATCCCGCCATACTCAATCAAACAAATCAGTGAATAATTTTGTGAAGATATTTTGACAAGAAATAACGGAAATTAAGAATATTTTACTTTGACGTGGATTTATTAATCATCAACATTTAAACAAATAATACTGGGCTCAAGTAGAGTTCCTGCCTGAGCTTCCCTCAACTTCTCTACTCCCTGCTGGGGCATTTGTAGTCTTTATTTTTTTAACCCTTCAGACCTACCTTCCCTCACGCTGTGAAATATTCCTGAAACCATTTTCCCTCCCCATCCAACATTCCCCCGCAATTGCTGATTTCTAGAGTCCATTGCTTCCAGTTACTATCTCGATCTACTTCAGCACTCCAATCGAATTTCTCCAAACGACTTCCTCACCCAATCTGCCTAACCCTTCTTTGTTTGTATTCCTTTCTACCCACCTAACTTCTTCCACCTCCTACCAAGCTCACATCTCAAAAGCATTAAACCTCTCCTCGTCCCCCTTCCTCAATTAAAATGCTATATTTTATTCAGTCTCATCAATCAATCATTTACGCCTTAACTTAGGGCCCATATAGAATTCCCTTCGTATTCAGAACTCGCTGATATAATTCCTTTTCTTATCTCCATGACTACTTCCCGTCTCCTCTCATCATATTTAAAACTTCTATGTTCGTCTTCTTCTTCATTCAGAAAACATTCTACATTCGTTTACATAGCCCCAAAGCCTAAATAAAACTTCCGCTCGTCCTCTTCCCATAAGTATTAGGATTGAGAACCTTACAACGCAACCCTCCAAATTAGACATTTGACTAGTTTTCTTTATTCCTCTCCTAAGACCTCGTTAATAATATATTCGCGAATGCTTCTTTATCCAGCGATCAAGGAGAGTAGAGAACTCTCTACTCTCTTTGCCAGCGATATTCCTTGCCTATTATTCCTACTCCAGACCCATTTTCATCCTAGTTGCTTCCAAGAAAGGTGACCTGTTCCAGGTCGAGGCGCCAATTTTCTTATTTACTTCAACCTCATTTCTTTTTGAGAATTTAATTATTTCTGTCTTCCTGCGTATAATCTTCATTCCATATTTTTTTAAGCTACGCCTCTAAAATACTAATCATCTGCACTTAATTTTTTTTTACTAACGGGCTAACCATCTGCAAATCCGACTTACTCAACACGCCACCAACATTCATTCAAACTTTCATCCCATCCCATTTCTCTCTCATCATTCCCTTCAAACATACACTGCTAGCGGGCAATCTTCTGCCACTTAGTCTGAAACATCCCAGTTGATTCACCTGCTGCTATCCTTACTCATTTCTGTGGGTGAAGAGCAGGTTTCGAATGAAAAATTCCAATCCCTACCTAATTTCTTACGTAAATTCATTATATGCATCAATCTTTTTCGTCACACACCTTCTAGAAGTTCATAAAGAAATGGCGTCTTGACCATATTCAATACTTTCTGTTAACGGGATATGAAAAAGGCAGGTTTGCTTAAGAGTGTGTCACATGTACAGAGAAGATCGGCCAGGTTGCCTAAAGGTATAAATAAGTGCATGAAGGCTGCTATAAAACTTGAATGGGAATGTCTTTCGTAGTCTTGGTTAAAGTTTGAATCGTTTCGATAAATTTGTAGCCAATCTGTTTCCCGATGATGCAAGAAGCATTATAGATAAGAACGCCCGAATATTATGTGCGACACGATCACGAAAACAAAATTACAAGGACACGTTTCCTTGCGGATAGATTTAAAATGTATTTCTTCAGAGTAGCTAGAGATCGTAAGATACGCCATTATTTGAGAATATGTAGGTGCAATGTAGATACCCTGACCCTTGAGAAAAGTGTTCACTTATACTTACACAACTGAACTGTAACCTTGGGAGATTAAAGGGAATAAATATATTTGAACATAAATTCAAACAAAGGCGGAAGCTATTCATAAGTATCATATTCCTTCATTGGTACCAACAATGCAGTTGCGCATATTTGGTGCGTGGCAAACATTCACATTTTCTTATTACGTAGTAAATTATATATTAGTGCATGTTGCAAATGCATAAAATTATTTCGAAGGTTTTCATACCGTCAAGAAAAGAAGATAATGAAAATTTCTTCCGGGTTCCCAACATGTTCAATGACTTAAGGTGACAACGGTTTACCAACCACAGGTCAAATCCCAGTAGCCGTCTTCACTTCGATTTGGAGAAAGTTGTTGGAATGGAGCCGAAACCGTTATAACCCATAGTTGACAAACGTGGCCGGAACTGGAAGAAAAAAACCCTTCTCCAGAAAATGTAGAAGATGCACCACATGCCACACCCCTCAAGGTGCTGGCGGGATGCACTGTAGATAAAGATGCATGGAGTGATACCTTGATATTCATTTGCCCGACATCTTATCTTTTATTTAGAATACTAAGAGTCTTGAACCTCATACTTTCGTGTAGAGGTTTTTTTTATCTTGCCATCAAATATTTCCGGGCTTAAAGATGGCACATTCACACAGAATATTAATGGAATAAAACTAATGTCTTTGCGATGAAGCTCTTCAACATATTCTTTCCAGCATTGGTTAATTCTATAGGTTTTATTGCTGATTTCCAATCTCTCCTCCTATCAATCCTGCTTGGCTTTGCCTTGCTTATTCCTTTTTGCCTCTCGTAAATTCTTAAACTATCCTATAAAATGCGTGCATTCTCCAATGTATCTAGGTATCCGTTCTATACATCATCCACGCCCACCTAGAAAAAAAGTACTCAATGATCCCCCCATTACCGCTTCGTTTTGATTTCCCACCCGAGTCGGTTATACAGGGTTATTCAAAAAGAAGGAGCAGATTTCAAACATTTATTTCTTCCAAACTAAAATGATAGAAACATAATTTCAACATTCCAGGACAGAGAAAAGTTCAATTTTTATGCACTCAATATGAGTCCATGTGTTACACTGGGTTACCGTGTGTTACGAGGCGGCTGTGTGTTAAACTGGCGGCTAAATGCACGTTGCACTTCAACAATGGACTCTAATTTTGCCAATTGCAGCACACAAATGATTGTTACTGTGGTGTCGCAGCCATTTTTCTACAGACAAGCAACAGTGCCACTGCGATCTTAACTGGAACATGTACCCGAACTGTTCAAATTTTGAACTTTTCTCTGTCCAGAAGCGTTGGAATTATGTTTCTATCATTTAGAGTTTGGAAGACATAAATGTTTGAAATCTGCTCTTTCTTTTTGTGTATATTCTCGGCACTATGTTATGCCTTCGTTTGTATTGACGTGCTTCCATTTTCTCATATACCTACGGATATATATTATCATCAGTATTTCAATCCTAGGATTGATTTACTACAACCCTCCATTTTTCCCTATTCAGTTTTAATTCCCTCACACCCTGGTATGTTTTCTCTTTCACGTCCTTCGTTATTTGCCCTATGTACTTGTACCTAGGTCTTCCTCGCGGGACCTTCCCTTCAATCTTCCCTTCTATTATATTTCTAACAAATTCATTGTGCCTCAAGGTATGTCCAATCCATCTGGTTTTTCTTTGTCGTAGGGTTTTCCATATTGTCCTTTCTTCATCTGCTCTTCTGTACACCTCTTCGTTCCTCACCTTATCTGTCCATTTAATCTTCAATATTCTCCTCCAGCACCATGTTTCGAACGCTTCAATTCTTTGTTGGTCTGCTTTCCCGATATTCCATATCTCTGATCTATGAAGTGCCACGCTCCATACGACTGTTTTGATGAAGTGCTTCCTTGTTTGTAGCCGTAGGTTCTTTGAGCACAGTAGTTGTCTCTTCTTCATAAACGCTTCTTTAGCTTTGTCTATTCTTCGCTTGATGTCCGTCGAGCTTCTTCCATCCAAAGTTATAGTGCTGCCGAGGTAGGTGAAGTTCTCCACTTGTACCAATTTCACTCCTCGAATTGTGATATTTTCCCTAAGCTTCTCTCTTCCGCACTCTAGGATTTTAGTTTTCTTCTTGTTAATGCTCATATTATATTCTTGAAGTACTTGATCCATTGTGGTCAGGGATGCTTGCAAGTCCTTTCGACTTTCTGCTACAACTGCGATGTCATCAGCAAACCTTAGCATGGTTATTTCATCGCCACTCACCTTGATGCCCTTCATACCAATTTCCTCTGCGTCTCTTATTGCTTCTTCCAAGTATATATTAAATAACGCTGGGGAGAGGTTGTATCCTTGTCTGACTCCTTCATTTATTTTGGCTTTTATCTTCCTTCCGTCTTTTATTCGCATTGTGGTGAGCTGGTTCTTGTAGAGGCTATAGATTATTCTTTTATCCTTGTAGTCTATTCTAATTGCTTCCAGTATCTTAAACATCTTGTACCATTCGACGTTGTAAAAGGCCTTTTCCAAGTCCACGAATGCCACATATAACGGTTTGTTTACGTGTATCATTTTCTCGGCCAGTATCCTTAAACTGAGTATTGCCTCCCTAGCTCCTCGGTTTTTCCTGAATCCGAATTGAATTTCCGAAAGATTCCCTTCAATATTTCCTTCCATTCTTCTGTTAATTATCCTAGTGAGTATTTTTGATGTGTGTGACACCAGGCTCAATGTTCTGTGCTCTTCGCATTTCTATATCCTTGGCTTCTTCGGAATTGCGATCATTTCACTCTTTTGGAAAACCTCTGGTAGTCTTCCACTGCCATAGCTATCATTGATTATTCCAAAGAGGGTATCATTTGCTTTGACCCCGAGTGCCTTGATGATTTCTCCATTTATTTTGTCCCCTCCTAGTGCCTTGTTGTTCCTTAGGTCTTTCACGGCTCTGTCAAATTCGCTTCTCAGTATCTCGGGCCCCCATTCATCTTCATCCTCCCTGATTCCTTCTTCCGTTAAGTCTTCTTCCAGTGGTTTGGGTGCTTGATAGAGCTCTTCGATGTATTTCTTCCATCTCTTCCTTATGTCCTCCTGTTCTATGAGTATCTTTCCATTTGAGTCTCTTATGTTATGGGAACTTGTTTTCCTTTCTCCGAATTGTCTCTTCGCCAGTTTATAAGCCATTCCGGCGTTTCCTTTCAGCATGTAGCTATTTATTTCTTCGCAGCAGTTTTCTATCCATTCTTCCTTGGCTTTCCTGTACTCTCTATTTACTTTAGGATATATATGTTGCTTGATATATATCGCGGCTGAGCTTAAATCCACCGAGTGCGTCCACCGGGTTGCGGATGGTGGGTCGACCTCTAGATATAGAGGTTAGCTGCGAGATAAGCGAGTTTACTCGTCGAATAAGCAGTCGTGGACAAAAAGCGACGGCATTCCGAGGGGGTATTGGTCTATCCCTGGGTAAGATAGGCCTCTGAGTAATACAGAACCTGTGAAGATGCCGTGACTTGGCGACGGGAGGCCGCCAAAAATTACGCTTCTCATCACCCGGAGGAGAGGGCAGCAGCTCTTCTTCACATGAGTGAAGGTGGAGACCACAGTGGTCGGTACAGCGACACTCATTTCACTACAGGCGTGGTAACATTTACTTTAACGGCTGTAGTACTGCGATGTGGAAGGCAAGGGGAAACCACCACATTAATATCCCGAGGAGTCGCAGCTACTCCACTCTTTCCTTTATTATCAAGACGTGATGGCACCCTCTCGAGTAAAATATTCCGGAGGTAAAATAGTCCCCCATTCGGATCTCCGGGCGGGGACTACCCGAGAGAGTACATCAGTCAAATGTGATACACTTTTTAGGGTAGGAACATGGAACGTGAGATCGCTTCGGACCTGTGGAAGACTGGAGAACCTGAAGGTAGAAATGCGAAGAATGGACCTCGACGTATTAGGAATCAGCGAAATGAAGTGGCCCGAGGAAGGAGACTTTTGGAGTGGAAGCTACAGGATTATACACACAGGATCATTAAATGGTAATGCTGGAGTAGGGATCATGCTCAGAAAGAGTGCCGGAATGCGTGTGAAGAGCTTCCTGCAGTACAATGAAAGGATAATAATGGTGAAGATCGAGACCAAACCTGTAGATACTGTGGTGGTGCAAGTTTACATGCCTACGACTGACTATGAAGATGAAGAAGTGGAAGACGTCTACGAAGATATCACGGAAGTTATAAAACAGGTAAGAGGAGAAGAAAACCTAATTATTTTAGGAGACTGGAACGATATCGTCGGCGAAGGTCAAGATGGAAGAATAACTGGAAAATACGGATTGGGAAACCGAAACGAAAGAGGAGAAAGGCTGCTGGAGTTCTGCACTCAACATAAGTTAGTGGTTGCCAACACATTATTTAAAAATCACAACCGCAGAAGATACACATGGAAAATGCCAGGAGACAGAAGAAGATGCCAAATAGACTACATTTTAGTGAAGCAGAGATTTAGAAACCAAGTGAAGGACTGCAAAAGCTACCCTGGGGCAGACATCGACAGTGACCATAATTTAGTGATGATGAAATGTCATCTAAAATTCAAGAAACTGAAGAAAACAAAGAAGAATATATGGCAAGTAGAAAAACTAAAGGAGGCTCAACATCAGCTGGCATTTCAAAAAGCAGTGGGAAACAACATAGGAGAGAACCTGAATGAGAAATCAGTGGAAGAGCGTTGGGAAAACATTAAATGTGGAATACAGGAAGCCGCAAAAGAAGTTCTTGGAAGAAGAAAAGTTGCCAAGAAGAAGCCATGGATCACGGAGGAAGTCTTAGAATTGATTGAAGAAAGTACAAGAATGCGAAAACTGAAGAAGGGCAGCTCTGCTACAAAAGAATAAGGAACGAAATAAGTCGCAAAGCAAGGAAAGCTAGAGAGCTGTGGTTGAAAAATCTTTGCGAAGATGTACAAAGCAACCTTGCACTTGGAAAGGTGGAAGCGGCCTACAGCATAGTGAGGAACCACTTCAAGGAACGGAGCGCAAGATGGAATGCCATAAGGGACAAAAATGGAGAAATTTTGATTGAAAACGAGGACAAAGTGAAGAGATGGAAAGAATATCTGGAAGAGCTATACAATGGAAAAAATCTCAGCACAAAAGCTATTGAAGAGGAAAGCGAAGTGGAAATAGATGATATGGGGGCATCAATATTAAGATCGGAATTCGACGCTGCAGTAAGGGATCTTCGGATGAATAAGGCCTCAGGTATTGATGATGTCCCTGCAGAACTAATTAAAAATGCAGGAGAGAAGACATTAATTCATCTCTACAAAACCATCTGCGACATGTATTCAACAGGGGAAATTCCAAGGGACTTCGAGAAAAACATCATCATTCCTATTCCCAAGAAGAAGAGAGCGGAGAAATGCGAAAATTTTAGGACTATAAGCCTGACGACACATGCATCGAAGATACTGACCAGGATCATCTACAGAAGAATAGAACGAAAAGTAGAGGAGTTCCTGGATGAAGATCAATTCGGATTCAGGAAAAGTAAGGGTACAAGGGAAGCAATATTGGCCCTTAGGCTACTTATAGAGAAGAGAATGGAGAAGAACAAACCGACGTTCATTGCATTTGTGGATTTAGAGAAGGCCTTTGACAACGTGGATTGGGATTCAATGCTTGGAATTCTGAAGGGAATTGGAGTGTCCTACAATGACCGAAGAATTATACACAGTCTGTACAAAAACCAAGTTGCTGTGATTAAATCTGGACCCAGCTGTGAAGAGGCAAGAATAAGGAAAGGAGTGAGACAAGGCTGCGCACTGTCTCCCGTAATTTTTAATGTTTACATCGAGAGAGCCATAAATGAAGTCAAGGAGAAGTGTTCTGGAGTGAAAATCCACGGAGAAACAATCAGTATGCTACGATTCGCTGATGACATAGCTCTCATAGCAGAGACAGAGAAGGAGCTGAATAAGATGCTAACAACCATGGAAAGGACTATGGCCAGATATCAGCTGAAGATCAATAAGAAGAAGACTAAGATATTGGTGTGCAGCAAAAGAGAAGAGGCCAAAACCAACGTTAAACTAGGAAAACAGAAACTGGAAGAGGTGAAAGAGTTCTATTAACTGGGAAGCAGAGTAACCAACGATGGACGAAGCAAGAAAGAAATAGTGAGTAGAATAGCCAAGGCAAAGAGGGCATTCTTTCAAAAGAAGAATCTAATTACAGCAGGAAATACAAGCATAGAAGTAAGGAAACAGTTCATCAGAACATACATCTGGAGCATTTTTCTTTACGGCAGTGAATCATGGACGATGACAGCAGCGGAGAAGAAAAGGGTAGAAGCATTTGAAATGTGGTGTTACAGAAGAATGCTGAAGATTAAATGGATCGACCGAGTAAGTATCGAGGAAGTGCTAAGAAGAGTAGGAGAAAAGAGAAGTCTGCTGACAACTCTAAAAAGAAGAAGGGAAAACTTAATCGGCCATATCTTGAGACACGACGGCCTGATGAAGACTATCGTCGAGGGAAAAGTGAACGGAAAGATTGGAAAAGGCAGGCCTCGTATGAGATATATGGAACAAGTTGTGAAGAGTGTAAAAGAGAAGAATTACGTCACAATGAAAAGGTTGGCCGATAGAAGAATCGAGTGGAAAGCTGCGTCAAACCAATCCTAGGATTGTTGACCAATGATGATGATATATATCAAGCAAGTATTACACTCCATCAACCTAAATCAGAATTTAATGGTATCATCTTATAATTTAGTATTTGGTAGTCATTTTTGGAAGTCTACAACGTCGAAATAATTTATTACGTGTAATTACACTACGATACGTTAGATCTCCGATTTCTCGACTTTAACATATGTTTTAATCGTGTGTTTTGCTGTCGAATAACATACCAGTCCATGCAGTAAGTTACTATATATACCTATCTGCATCGGACTCAGGGAAAATATTTGAGTTCAATACGCTGCCTAAAATCTTTTTCTAACTGTGATGCATTGAAATTTGATTTTCCCCAGTTTCTCCGTAACGTAAGTACCCACGTGTATCTACTCCTCTAAAGACGTTATCATTTTGGATTGCTACGGCATTTACCTTATAAAAAGCAGGAGTCTTCTGTCATCACTTCTCTTACCTAACCCGTATTCCCATACTTGACCTATTCATGGGTGTTTTCAAGTCTGCTTCCGCACTAATAGCTTCAGACCGGGAGGAAAGGTATAAGGATAGGGATGGAAGGAATGGGACCAGGTTCCCCGGTCGGAAGCGGATCTGTTGATCTCTTGACCTATCATAGTTCCCTTCACCCACCACCGCATTCTAATCATCCTTAACAATTAAGCGCTTACTTACACGGACTTCGTCCATTATTTCCTTCAAATGGTCATATCTTCCAGTCAGTAATCTACGTCTTGCTCCGCATTGCGAGAATATTAGCAATTGAGGATCGGGTTGGTTGTATGGGTAGAGTAGTGATTTTCCAACTCGAGGGTCTTGGATCGGAAACCGGCTGAGGCAGGTTTTCATTGGCATACCGGTCCCCACTGGGGTGCTGTGTGGAAAATATATTCTTCGATCTCAGTACTCCGATCGTCGGATGGCACGATCGATCGTGAACCCTTTGGCGCCATTCATTATGAGCATGCTAATGCCAACGCCGGGTTTCACCCTTCTCCTTCCTTCGTTCCTTGTAATATTACTACCATATCTGTGATTACTACACTACCATATTCAAATACTCAACAATCCTAAATTGCGAAAATTACCTCAGCTATCGGTCGCCTCCCCCGAATAACTACAATATTGGCTATTTGCGTATATACAAACGTTAGCCTACTTTTTAAATAATTTTCTACGCATACTAAAGCTTACCCCCTTTGGCTCTCACCTCGTTCACTATAAGTCACTCCGATCTACAGGATGGAAATATAGTATTGGAAATATTAATGGCGATTATCTATAGTTATTAATAGTGGAATCTTGTGCTATAAACCATGACATCTCGTCCGCCCTTCTCCATTACTTATTGACATTTTCTTGCTCTCCATCCCTAAGAGCACCCTGGTATTACGAGCTCCTATTTAAACTTTTACATCTGTATTGCATCCTTTCCCACTGAAATCCTCTCTGCATTTGCTGTGAAAGGATTTCGTACAATAACTAGAGCATGCCCTTGGCTCTGCTGTCAGATAGAAGCCATAGTAGCCCGGACTAATTTTTCTATTTTGGCAATGCACAGCGTCCATGGGATTTTTTTACGCAGCTTCGTGTAGCCTTCTTTTAAAGTGTTTTCTAGGTGGCACCAAGAATCAAGAAGAGACAAGTGCCAAGAATTGATTGGCCTTCACACCATGGTGTCAAACGTCTTTTGCCTTGCTCATACCCCTCATACCTTTTGAAATAACTACGTGGTTGTCCCTACCGTCCTATGAAGACCGCATCATAGTAAAAAAAGGCCATCGAAAGTTGATAAGTTAAACACCTACGAACATACAGCGAAATACCATATAAGCGTTTGGTTTCCATGTGCTGGCCAAACAACCTGCCTTTACTGCCGAAGGGCATATAACAAATATACATTCCGAGCCAAGCAGAGGCTGTTTTACAATCAACTTCGATTATCCAATCACAATTGGAATTGAAAATGATCGAGATTTGGCATAACTTAGGCAACACTAATCACTTTAACAATCTGATTTCACCGAAAACATGAAAAAATGAGTTGGTAAACATAAAAGTCATGCAAAGTTTTTACACCCATCTTCAATGCATATTGGTGTAATAAATTATAGCCCATGCGATGTACGAACGCAAATTTCTTTACATTTTGCAGACTCCTACCTTCTTAGTTCATATTCATCACTGGAATATTGGGCAACCCTACTGTCACCAAATATTGCATTGATATGTTCACGAATACATTAAATGACTCCACTCCGTCATGAACTGTGAGTTCGAACAAAAAGTCAATGGGAAACCACACATTTTCCTGAGAGGTATTGAAATGGTCATGCTGCCACAGAATAGAGAAAAGGAATACTTACATTTGACCAACGATCGTCCATGAATTTATCGGGAATACAGGCCTGAAAATCAATCTCGGGTGCTTATCGTTGACGGGGAGCACGCGAGCACGTTAATCCCAAGTCTTGTTCACACTACCAACCTTAAATTTCGTACAACACCGAAGGATATGTACGAGGACTCCACTTCCTACCTATCATTCTCAGCCCAACATCTTTATTTTAGACCAAAGATATCCAATGAGTAAGGGAATCCAAGAAATACAACTAACCTTGGTTTCAAAACTAAAACAGATCCGCGCTTCAGTACGCGCGCCAGAGGTTACTCATTTGTTTTAGAATTATAAATTATACAGTAACTGATGTAATTACCAGGATTATTGCGGAAAGGAAATGAGACCAGTATAGATCGCCTTTATATTTTTAGCAGGTTTGTCTTTTTTCGTAATTACCGAAGATTAACAAGGTAAATGATCCAAATACAAAAACAGGTTACTGAAAGTAGCCATCTTGGCACACATATTTACAAAAACAAACGTCATCTCTGTTCGACGGTATTCAATATTACGTTCTAACTTGATTATCGTTGGTGTCACATGATTCCAGTAATTGATCAGCTTTTGAATGATTACTTTCAGTTGAGCAACATTCTTCCGGGCATCGAGTGCAAGAGATTCTATCTAAGAAATTCCTTAGGCATTCCATTGAAACCTTCTGCTGAACAGTGTAAATGCAATAACATCTCCTAATCCGGCGGGAATTGCTGTGGATTGAAAACAATACATCACAATGGCTAATGCCAGTGAGTCTCCTGGTCCGTCAAGTAGCACTAGTAATGCCAACGAAGAAAAAGAGAAAGATGAACATATGTTTGAGTGCAATATTTGCCTCGATACTGCCCGTGATGGTGTTGTCAGCATGTGCGGGCACCTATTTTGGTAATTATGTTGTGGTTTTGTGAAATTAATTTCCACCCTCATACCTTCCAATTTATTCTGATCTGCACCCTATGCCATCAATCAAAGACATCAAAAGAAAAGGGAGTGTGTACGGTGTTTTTTCTCCTTTTAGTTGGCCTTGCTTGCACCAATGGCTAGAAACACGGCCTCAAAGAAAAGAATGCCCCGTTTGCAAATCAGCTATCAGTAAGGAGAAGGTTATTCCGCTCTATGGACGAGGTAATACGAAGCAAGAAGACCCAAGGTGCGTGAATACTGTTAGTGTTAAGCGGTTATAACCGCTTATAATTGAAATATAATTATAATTGAAAAAAATAACCTAGTATTTACGCCAAGTTAATTTCACAGGAATAAAATACCACCTCGACCTCCAGGACAAAGGACGGAGCCAGAAAATAATGGGGTGAGCATTGGCTTAACATGTTAATGTTCCGTTGTGGATAATAAATGTCATCCTGTTTGTGAAGTAACACGTCTTTCCATTTTATTCAGGGGTTTCCGGGTTTTGGCTTTGGATTGGGAGATGGAGGGTTTCACATGTCTTTTGGAATTGGTGCTTTTCCATTCGGGTATATCACTTCAAGCCTCAACTTTGGTGACACCAGGCCCAATCCAGGTATGTAAATTCATTGTTGTTTCCATTATTTTGCTGTAAACTGCCCTGTAGACTAAGAACGGCCTGATATCACCAGTGACTAGGAATTAGGGCTAACAATTTGCTTCATTAAATGTTGGAATACAGTACGTTTAATGATCGCTATTCTAAAGAAATAAAAGCTGTTTTGTTGAATTTATGAACATACCCCTTGATTGAAATTTAGGTTCTTGAACCTGAGTACGTGCCTAGTTTTAGTATCTATTAATCTATTTAAGTTTTATGAACAATGGTTTTCCACAAGATGGGCCTGAAAACTGTCTCCTTGAAAATGCCCACAATGCCTCGTTGTTTAATATACTCCATAGGATCAGCTCTGGAAAGTATCATGTACATTGGATGGTATAAGGCAATATCATGTAACTTGAGAGAGAGGCCAAGAACAGAATGCTCGGCATATTTTAGTGTCGAAACAGGTTCATGCAAAAGCCACAATGTGCATGTGCACAATGCAAAAACATTTATCACTACCTCATTTTTAAATATTATATCAAAATCTCTAGCTAGCCCAACCCTCAATTAGCTAAGTAGCCACTAAGCCCAGCAAGTTGTGAAATTATATTCAGAAAGGAGGCCAGTTCGTTTCTGTTAGTCGGCCCGTGGGTGTCCTGAAAGACCTGGTACCTGGGTATGGAATAGATAAGTTTTTTTTAGTGTTCACTTGGTTATGAATGCACTACCCTGTTTGGCAACTGAATCCTCTAGCATCTGGGCGGTCTTGCTACTAACCAGGGAAAATTGTATTATATCTGTTCCCAGTACAACTTTTTTGGTCATATGTTTTGACATACTGTCAAAAAATACTGTGTATAATCATTTACTTGTTATTTTGTAATAGAAATGGCCTATGATCAGCTCTCATACACATCTAGCTGGATAGAATACAGGAATGCAAAGATCTTAATATAGATGATGGGATCATTTTCCAATCTTTTAAAATTTCATAGGGAAAAAATGTGATGCAAACAATTGGAATTTGTGGAAAAAAGACTGATTCGCAAACAAATCTAGCTGAATCACGTAAACTGTGCAACCCCTCTTTTCATTTGGGTTTTGGGAAAAAAGGTGCACAGCTGACACGTGTAAATATGGTATTTACTCCAATTTGATTTTTCTTCACCTTGTAGTATTAGAGAAAAATTATTTCAGCTTGATGATCTGCTCTCATAATATTTTCCCACCCCCCCTCTACCATGGAGTACCTACATGGCTACAAGAAAGTAAAATCATGTTAAAATTAGTGCTATATTCTAGTGCATGGGTGGGCCAAGTACATCTCACAAGCCACGTGACTCATTTGAGTACATAAATGTGGCTCGGAAGTAAAGTTGAAATAACATTATTGTAGTTTCTTTTAAATAGCATTATATGTTGGAATTTGTAAATGAAACTGACATAGTTTCTTTGACTGATCCCGACTGGGAATCATCTTTTCAATAAGAGAAACTATTTTATCAAAAAATGCCGGCTCACGGCTCATAAAAAAAACCAACAAGAGCAATTTTTAATAGAGACATAATTAATACTTATACTTGTTATAATATTACCTTAAATTTTGATTGATTTTAAATATATGGCTTCCGAAAAATTATGAAGTCATTATAAGGTACAGGTTTGGCTCTTCCATCCTAAAAGTTTGCAGACCCCTGCTCTAGCGTAAGAAAAATTTCCAATAGAGGGATAAGTGTTAGTAAGCTAATGCAGTGATTATAAGCCCCACGAGTATAGGTTTAGTACACTCAAATTCTGGCTCCTGTCTAGCATGGCTGTTAATCCCAGGAGACTTGTCAAACTGTGTAGTGGATGGACCTTCATAGAGAAACATCTCATTAGAGGTTACATTGAAATTGATCTGAAGTTGGAACTGGAAATTTTTTAAGAGATGATCATACTTTTTTTTTGTGATATTAACCCTCTTAGTGCGGTGGGCCCATATATCAATGTATTGTTCAACTTCATGACACTAAAATAATAACATTTATTTTTCAGTCACTGTAAAAAATGTTGTCATTATTAGTTAGTTCAACTTAAGTAATGTAACTAAAACTGAATTTGGATATTTATAACAATATATTCATTCAAAGACCATGAACTTTAGCGGCATCACCCACTGAAAATAGCACTATAGCAAGATGTTCCACAGAGAAAAAATCATTCGCCTTGACCGGGACTCGAACCCGGACCCCCTGATTTCCGGCCAGGTGCTCTACCAGTTGAGCTACCAAGATGTCCTCTTTCTCTGTGGAAATCAACGAGGCTTTAAGGGAACTAGGTTTAACCTCATGGATGGCAGCGCCATGCGCACGACTATGGCTGCATTGTGACATGATATGTCCTGCAGTCCGGTAACACCTAGTTCCTTTAAAGCCTCGTTGATTTCCACAGAGAAAGGGGACGTCATGGTAGCTCAACTGGTAGAGCACCTGGCCGGAAATCAGGGGGTCCGGGTTCGAGTCCCGGTCAAGGCGAATGATTTTTTCTCTGTGGAACATCTTGCTATAATAGCTTCATAATGTTATTTTGCCTAAGGTGCTACAATTTATTAAAATAACCTCCACATTTCTCGCTAGTACCACAGGAGAAAGGTTAGCACTAAGAGGGTTAATTGGGATATTTGTTGTCTTGGACATATTTTTGTTCTCCATATTAGCTGTAATTTTTTTCCATTAAGTATATTTATAAGGCTAGTAAATATACTTAAGTCTTTTGGTGTTAAGGTGGAGCAGATTAAGTATTTATAAATCTCATCAGGTTTTTTGATATTTTTTGAAGTAATAGCTGCAATTATTGTAAAATATACTTACCTACATTTGAAGCCGATCTATTTAAAGGCTGGCAATATGAAAGTCTAATGTGAAATAGAAGATTTAAAAAACAGAATGTTTTTTGAATCCTCGCCTCCAGGCATATTCTTGAATGCTACTGTCTCAGCGAGATGGACTACTTCTTGTGTCCTAAACTGTGTGAAAATAGCTGCTATTGGCAAAGCTGATAAGGAAAAAATTGTGAAACTAGATTGAGAAGGCACTCAGTTGATGACAGTAATTAGCAGTACTTCATGGTTTGGCTAGTAGATTCCTTATTGAACTCAATGATCATATTTCATGTTACAGTTGAACCTCAGAAAGTGGGAGCTCAAGGGACTGGCAATTTTTCCTTGCTTTTGGAGGTTTCTCACTAAGCCAGTATCTCAGCCATACTAAGCTATTCCATGTCTCCCCTATTCAAAAGCTCTGTCCCTCAGAGCCCTGTGGCTTTCTGGATCTTTATCTTTTTATGATCTTATAAAAGGTAGACTGTTAACTGGACATTTAGTCGGCCCCGGTGGCGGCGTGGTTTAAGTCCTCGCCTGCTAACCTGAGGGTCGCGGGTTCGAGTCCCGCCTGAGTGGGTTTTTTCACCACTCAGGACATGGTTGTGTGTGCTCGTCCGTTGTTACATGTTAAAACCCCGATATAAAGGCCACATGTGCTGTTTTCGGCGGTAGTGGAAAATAAATAAATAAATAAATAACCTACACTCACACAGTGTCTCACTTTGTAATTCCTACCCTCTAACTCGCATACTTGTCATGCAACAGAAATACTTCAGTTTTTTGTTAAGACAGCATTCTGAGAATGTGACTCACCTCCCTCAGCGAATGATACTTCTAATTTCTCTTTGATAAATCCAATTGTAACCCTTTTCAGACAAACAAAAAACATGATGTAATGTGTACAAGAAATGCATTTCTTAAAAGACACAATTATGAGATGATCGTAATATGTTATATATATCAATTATAGAGTTTTTCAGGGATGAGCACGATGGAACCTGGTGATTTTTCTCTATAAGAGGTGTCTTACTAAGCCAGTTTTTTCACCTATGCTAAGATATGCCATGTCACCTTTTAAAAACCCTCTAGCCAGCCAAATGTATCCTGCTCCGTGATTTTTTTTCTTATTCAGTACTATCCATCCATGATAATGTTATTTCAGTGGCTTGTTTAATCCATTTAACTTCTTCTTGTTTATCCAGGTTTAGTGTAGTGGATGACTTAACCTTTTCTCTGTGTCAGTTAAACCAATCTTGGTTCTATAATTCCAAATTATCCAGAAAATGGGTATTGACAATTATTAAACAAAGTTGAAAATGTACTAATATTTTATTAACTCCAGTATGGGAACAATTTTACAGCAAAGGTCATTTTAAAAAAAGTAAACTTGTGTGGGTCTCAAGGGAGGTTGGAGGCCTTCACATAAATGCTATAAAAGTGTATGTGGGCATTGTTGCATGTTGTAGTGAAAATGCTCGAGAGATTACCCTATAATGTGTATATGTTAGCATCACTTCTGTCTGCATTTTAAAATGTTTCATTCAGCATGTGCTAATAAATTTTATTAATTATCATTCCTACAGCAATGCAAGGCTCATAGAAATGCCAAATGGTAATACTCCTGTTTGCACAAATACCCACCTAGCTATGGATATGTAAAGTGTGAGACCATGGTAGAATTATGTAATACCAGTGAGTTATATCCGACTCTTTTGGTCTAATGCTTGCCCCAAGAGTAGTAGCCAGTGATAGTGATTTTAATGTCTAAAACTTGAATCACAAGATCATGTTTTAAGTCCCTCTCCCAAGATAGTGGCAATGATTAGGATCACTTTCTCCTTTTCCATCATTTGAGCATGTCCATTTTTCCATCCCTGATGACTTAGATGCTTCTGTCATGTAGCCAATCAGACCACACGGAATGAGTGAACGTTGGTCACATGTGGCTTTCAATTGAACTAGCATTGTAACCATTAGGGAATCGCCCCTCTTCATTTCTTGCGATTATTACTGTGGCTACATCCAGAATCCATTGAGGATGATGTAAATCCTCAGTATTCTACTGGTAGTTAACGGTATTAAATAGATAATACCTTGCCAGCAGAAATAATTAGAGAAGAGATGGTGAAAATAGTGGTGAAATGATAGCTTGAGCTGCCATTATTGTCGTCCCTGCAAGCTATAGCTTAAATAATCCCAGAAAAGGAAAAATGATCATGTGATCCTGGCTTAAGATAGGGTCTTCCTACATTGATAGGTAGCAAAGAAATAGTCCTAAACTTAATTTCATTAGAAAAATTGAGGATATGAGGAAAAAACAAAGTGAGGGAGGGTATCAGGTAATTTTGAAGCATGGAGGAAAATAACATCTCTCTTGAGAATGAAATAGCGTGAAGGCCGATAGTGAGGTGTGATAAGTTGCATGTGAAGTACTCTGTTCAAGTTATTTCAGCAAATGAAATTAGGTAACATACATATAACTTGGAAATTGACCTCTAGAAATTTGTGTACCGTCTCAGCCATTCAGTTTCGTATCTTTTTTTTTGTTGCTCCCTACCTGAGGGCATCCTTCACTGGTTTCACTAAATAATTTCATTATCAAAGTAGTTTTTAGTAAGACTGGTTTTTTGATACTCCAAGGGCTAAAATGGCATTGAACCATCGAACCTAAGGCCTTAACCCAGGAATCTTCTACCTTCAGATTGTCAGGCCAGTACTAACGACGTGGCTACCACAGCTCAGACACTAGCCTTCCAAGTCATCTTTTAGTAACTTCAGTATGGGAATTGACAGTGTTGACAGACCTTCAAAATTACGAATCTAGAATTGTACATGTATCCTTTGTATTTTTAGAACATTAAAGAAAAGTTTTTGACCAGATTTATGCCAGCTACTAATATGCCTTTCCTTCCCTTCCCTCTTTACAGCTCCACGAGGCACAATGCAGTTAGACCAAGAATACTACCTGTCCAAAGCATTCATAGGGATTGCCATGATATTCATTTTATGGCTTCTTTATGCATGAAGATATCCTCCCTCTCGCTATCAATGATCATCAGATATACTCGTGGAATATTCAACTCTTCCAGGCTTTTAGTTAAAAATGGATGGAAATGTGAAAAAAATGCTGGGGTTAATTAATGGAGAACTTTAAATACTTTAATCATAACAGTTGTTAATTTTTTTCTTGCTTAATAAAATTTGTTTGCTTTGTAAATATGTTGATTCAACAAGGAAATGTCTTAAGTGATGCAATGGTGTGACTCTCACTAAGGAAATGTCTTGTAAAAAAGCAGCATGCTGCTGCTTTTTGGGCACTGCCTTTAGAGTGGAAGCTTTTTAAAGATATTGAACTGAAAATTTATCATTTTTACAATAATCATGAAGCATATATCGATGTACCCATGCTCAAGACATGTACTTCATTTAATGAATTGAGAAATGTTCATCAGAAGAAAAAAAACAAGTGACCACTTAATCATGTAGTGTTTAGAAGATGTATGCCCATGATAGCAAGTCAGGCACCATTGGTGAGCATTCCTCTTGATAACCAAAGATCAAGCTATTTTGCATCAATGTAAAAAAATTCTAAATATAAGTCATTGTGTAAAACATGAATCCCAAATATGTAGTTTATTCTCAATGAATATCAAGATTTACACTGTAGAACATTCAGAGATAATTAAAATTGGTATTTGAAAAGACCTCATGGCTGATTTCACCCATGATCAAAATGCCCACGAAACTCTCATCGAGAACATGATTAGGCAATAGATATGTTTGATGTGAATACACATCATTACAGAGGCCGGATGAACATTCACGGTTGGGATTAACCCCATACTTACATGGTACAAAAGCTTACGAACTGTAATGCTAAAAAAAAAAACAATTGAATCTTCTTACATGCATATAAAGCCTATGTTTCCTGTATTCCACTAAATAAATTCCAAATCATTTTCACATGCACTCAGGTAAAGCAAAACAGGAACTAGCAATGGTGTGAAATTAAAAGTTGGCTAGCATCAACAGTCAGAACTGGAAGACTCCATTTCTTACTGACCGTGTCATTAATGCCTTCTCTAATTAACACCATTACTTAACCCGAGATGCCTGTTGGAGGCACTGAAAGATAGTTCATGTTTCAATACAACATAAGGTGCCAATGTGTTATGGAATTTTCCGAGCACTTCATACCTCCCAACACTCTTTACAAACCAAGCACTACCGAATAATGAGGATAAACAGTTCACTGATTCTTACGAGTACAATTGTATCACAGATTGCAGCTTTCAGGAGCAAACAGTTGCGTCCCTCAATAATCCAAAAATTAATGGTAAAAATGACTTTGGTGCAGGCATATCACTATTAATATGTGAACTACACACAGCTAACTTTTTACAGTATAAATTTAACAGTGGGTAGAGGTAGTCATTTGTCGAGGATTTTTAATGAAAAATTATAGCCTGAGATACACTACAGATCGGCTTAGGAAATGTATACTATTATTTGTACACCTTCATGCTTACAAAGACACCTTTCTTTCAAATAAAATATGGCTGTAATGAAGATAGCAATGTGTGAACTCTTACGAAATTCCATACCAATAAAAGCACAACTGTAGAATAAATGCATGTTATGGAAAAATGAAATTTAATTCAAAGCAAATTGTTGTTAGGAAATCAATTCCAGGCTTATCCAAACTGTTGATACTTCAAACAGCAATGTTAATCCAAAAAAAATCATTTCTTCACGAGAGCTCCAAAGGAAACCCCAAAATTCATTATGCTTGCACAGTTTTAAAATAAGTGAGCCTGGCTTATTTACAACCTTGAAAATGGATCCAAAAGAACTGGCTAAACTCTCAAAAAATAAATTTTCAATTATTAGATTTGGTTAAATTTGGATGGATAAGAATGCTGGGAGATACCAAAGTTATATCTAAACACCTTTTCCGTACATCTACAGCCACTATCTTCATAAATCACCGCGATCCTTCTCATCTGCATCACCATCCATGGCTTTTTGTAGGAAGCCCTTCCTGGCGAGCAATTCATTACACTCCACACGAGTCATTCTAGATAAATCAATCCGTTCGACTTCCTGCATAATGGAAAATAAACATTTTAGAAAAGCATAAGCATAAAAAACATCAATACAGAAATTCACAAGATTGGCAAAAGAGGTGAAACTCACAGAAAATTTGTCATCCAACAAAATGAACACTGGAGAAGCTCCTGCGATTTGTTTGAATTCCACATTCTCGCTGCGAGGGTGTTAAGGAGGACGCTTTAAAGCATAAAATTATGTATAAATGTTTTCATTATTTCAAGTGAACTCGTTCTCTCCAATGGTACACTGGGCTCAAAACTTAAAAATTTCCCTTGCGATGAGTGATAAGCGAGACACGTTCCGAAAATCCATGGAGCTTATGGCATGATCATCATGACTAAAAACATCGATACACCCTCTCGTCCGACATAAATGTCCAATAATTTTGTCTAAAATGTAATTGGGGCATGTAACAAATCTGGAGTGGAATTTCCCGAATTCTGCGGAATTCATTCACTGCTGATACCACCGAAAGACCTTGAAATTCATTCGCAAGCATTAGTAAGATATCAACACAGATAAGAATTCAGAAACGTGTCACTTCAGCCGAAAAGGCTAAAAACTGAGAAAAAGGAACTCAATAAAATTGGTAGGTAGGATAAAAATATTAAAACTAAATCAGGATGTCACCGAGCCAAAATTACTTCCGCAGTCAGCTCTGCTGGAAATGCAGCACGTCGGTACACATGGTGGCACTAACAAACATATTCGCGAAAATTTGAGAATCCGAAAAAAAGCAGTACGAGAACTTTAAATAATGTCAATCTTTGTCCATACATTTACAAAGCAAATAAGGCTAAATGACAACTTAGATATATAAATATAACACATCCATCGACGTGGCCATTTGTCTTTGGAGTAAAGGATACTATTTAGGAACATCCTCGAAGATGAACATTTTCACCTCGGGAAGTCTGTTCAATCGTCATCCTCCGCAGCTCTTAGAAGAGAAGTATAAGTTTTATGTCACCTTTAGTTGTCTCGGTTAAAATGAAAGACGATGGTCACTCAAAGTTTTCAATTCCTTACCTCGATCCGACCGTATTGAATATTCCCGGAAATATGCGTAACCACATTAACAAGTAATATAACTATTATTGGCAATTTCCATTGTGCCATTTTAACTCTAAAACTTCGTTATCCTCCCAAATGTAACTCAAGCAGTCTGTCAACGAGGACCGTTCAACCAACAACGACCAACACCGCTTGCAGCCCTTGCTATTCTCCTGTTCTCGCTCGTCATTCGTTCTTCGCACGCAAGTCGTAGTCAAGTCCAAGCTTTTATGATAAAAGTGTTTCCTCAAAAGTCATAGCTAACGAGATAGACCTAAGTATTATTTGAATCATAATTTTTGGATATGGTGATCGGCCTCAACACGCCTTTTTAAATTGATAGTCGTAAATAAAGCCGGAGAATATTTCAAGAGAAAATGGCGCTCTGCTGTGCAAGTGAGTATTACCGGTGTATTTCTTTGCATATCTCAGTCACAAATGTTGCTTATGACTTCAATGTCCTCTAAATTTTTCTTTTGTGACATCACCTATCCTATACTGATGTTATTTACCATGGACCTATTTTATAAACCTTCAAACACGTATGTCACGACCGGCGTGTCGAAATGTTTATTTTCCAAATAATATTGTTACTTCAGTTTCTAACGAAGTGCCAGAGAATCCGGTCGTATCACCAGTATCGGGCTCTATTTTTGAAAGGCGATTAATAGAGAAATACATCACAGAGAATGGAGTGGACCCTATCAATGGGAAAGAGCTTTCGGTGGAAATGCTTATCGAAGTTAAAAGTAGGTATAATACTAATAAAAATTAGAAGTTTTTATTCATTGGAAGTGCTTAAACATGTATTTTCTTTCATTTCAAATGTCAGCTACGCCCATTGTAAAACCCAAACCACCGTCTGCCACTAGTATACCTGCTATTCTTAAAGCTTTACAAGATGAATGGGATGCAGTTATGCTTCACAGTTTTACACTACGGCAGCAGTTGCAAACGGCACGTCAGGAGTTAAGGTAATTAGTACGTTTTGAATTTCTTAGTCTAACTAGCAGCCTGGAAGAACATCATTAATCTTCTATGTACGTTAAGGTGGACGAAAATGTAGCTGTACTCAACCCCTGCCAATTACTCAACCCCCCTCACCAAGGATTTTCAGTTTGCACTATAGATTCACATTTTGGTGATACATAAATATTGAATGCATTAATTTCTTCTTCATTTCGTCACTTTTAGGTCTCATAAGCAGTGTCTGCACTGTGTAGTGTTCAGTTTAAAAATGCGCTGTATCTTGTCTTTACATTTCCTTTTGTATATAGTAAATTATAAGAAAAACATTATTAACTTGATGTGTACATGTAGTTCCTCTGTGCTTTTAATTCACTTGATGTATCTGTTTTGCAGCCATGCTCTATATCAGCACGATGCAGCATGCAGAGTAATTGCTAGGCTTACAAAGGAAGTTACTGCTGCCCGAGAGGCTCTGGCTACTTTGAAGCCTCAAGCTGGTATCACTCCCAATCCTGCGGGAATATCTCAACCAGTAAGCCCTCATTTTTCACTATAATTAAGGATTTTATTTCATATTTTAAGCGACAAATATTTCAATAGGTATCACTTTTTCTTTTTTCCTCTCTTTTAAATTTCAAAGCAAGATTCTTGAAATCATTAATCTTTTAATTTGTATTCAAAATGTAAAAAGTTTGAATTTTCCTTTAATGGTGGTGTTTTAAAATCAAAACCAGTTTTGAACCTTGAAATGGAGTAATTTATTACTAACATGGCTTACTATTTCTGTGTAAATACAATGGTCCAAGTTACATTGCCCACCCTTCTCTAATCCTTGCCTTCAATATACATTCCTCTTCCATGCTATCTCCTTGTTCACTCTAGTTGCTCCCTTTAGTTATATTTTTATTTGTAATCGGTGACTCAATTTTTATTCCTTACATTTTAGGCCATTGCCATGGAAGCTGCTGGTGTTGCAAATCAGCCTACAGAACAAGCAGGAATGACACCAGAGGTTATCCAGAAGCTACACGACAAAGCAATAGTACTCACTCAAGAGCGGAAAAAGAGGGGCCGCACAGTTCCAGAAGATTTGGTCTCTCATGAGTCTTTGCGCAATTACCGTACACTAGCATCTCATCCAGTAAGTTAAACATTCATTTGATTGATATACCAGGTGTAATCAGGAACACTCTTGTCAGTTTATTTGTTATCCTTATCTTCTTTTCTGATGTTTCATTGATACACATGAATCATGGGAAACTGGATGCTAGAGCAAAATAAGTCGTCCAGTTATGATAAGAAATCTTCAGTGTTTGCTTAAAGTTTTCTTTCCAAATAGCTGAATATCATGATTCATCATCTAGTATTCAACCTATGGTATGTCTCACTGTCCAAAGTTGTCTCAATTTTTGGTACATGTCAGTGAAAATTTGTTTTCCGTCAAAAGATCACTACTCCACATACTGTACAAGTACTGTGGCAAATGAATTATCATTTTATACCTCAAGATTCTGAGCCTCTTATTTGGCTTCCTTATAGCCTTTAACTTCATTAATCAGTTTCAACCTCCTCCGCTGTTCACTAAACAGTCGTTGTTGAAATATTTCCCCCTATTACTATATCATGAGTAGTAGACTTTTGTTGTTGGGCTCTTGTATAAGAATTACCTTCAATCTTGGTGCTAGGTGCTTTTAGTGTAACAGTCTGCTTTAGAAGTGTAAAAAAATTTAGAGGAACTCCACTGTCTGCCTCTTACCATATGCTTGATTTGTTGAAAAACTTGAACATTGAGTACAGAAGATATTGATTCTGTTTGACACCCATAAATTCACACCTCACGTTCCGTCTTTTAAGTTGTAAGTGATGAGTTAAGTATTGGGAAAGTCATAAGATTTGATTGGCCATTGGCATTCCCTTCATTGTGTGCCCAAGTGTATAAATCATGAAATTCCAGCTAACATCAATGGCAGGGACTGTTAGTAGCCATATGTTTCATTATTCTGCTCTTAATTACCTCCCGAGGGATGAAAGTGTATGCTTGTGATGTGTCATTGTGAAGTACTTATTCAAAAAAATAACAAAATACCATGTATCCAATTTGAATTAGCTGTGAATACATTCTCTTCCAGGGTCTCCACAGTGCAAGTATCCCTGGAATTTTGGCTCTTGATATTCATTCATCAGACACGAGCAAAATATTGACTGGCGGTGCAGATCGTAATGCAGCTGTTTTCAACAAGGACACGGAGCAAGTGGTAGCCATCCTTAAGGGCCACACAAAGAAGGTCACCCGTGTTGTTTACCATCCAGAAGAGGTATGCACTATGTTTACTCATCAATTTAATTTTTAAAATGGATACCAGAATAATGAAATCGCCATATTTCACTGTATTTACCAGTTCTGTGGGCCTACATTTCAAAAAGATTAATTTTATGTGGTTGTGGGAAGTTAGCTCTCTCCTCTATGTCCACACCACTGAGTGAAGGGCATCTCTTTCACAATGCACCCACAAAAAGAGGAATACATATTTTGACCTTGGAAGAACTGTACCTGACTTATCTTCAATTCATTTTAGATTAATAATTTAAGGTTACAGCATGCTCCTTTCCAAACCATAACGGGTATGATATCATGCCATCAAGTATAAAAACAATAGTTGCCATTATTAAATTAAAGGGGATTTATATAATGCATGGATTCGAGAACAAGTGCAGGAAGTCAACTTTTCCAATTCTTGTTCTAATCTTAGAATTTTATTTGGTAGGATGTGGTCATTACCGCCTCACCAGATACAACAATCCGTGTGTGGCATGTGTCAACATCACAAGCCATGCAAATGCTTCGTGCTCATGATGGGCCTGTCACAGGCCTTTCACTTCATCCCACTGGAGATTACATCTTATCAACATCCACAGACCAGCACTGGGCCTTTTCAGATATTCGAACTGGAAGACTTCTCACCAAGGTATGTCTCATGATTTATTTTGCTTTAAGCATGAATTACTTTGATTAGGGAATTACTATTAAAGGAAAAGTACGTTATTGAAGAACCATTTCAAGACAAAAAAATAATATACAGTATAACCTCGTATTTGCATTATCGGAATTTAAGTTTTCCCACAATTTACAACAGTTTTCTCGGGACCCATCCAATGTCCTATATCTCCAGCGTGTGTGAAGAATGAAAATTAATTTTTACCCAGACATTAAGAAATGCTAAAAATACATTAACTGAATTGGTGGACGATAACAGGATCATTCGTCAGACCATCGCTCTGCATTGATTCAACAGTTCTACTACACATTACTAAAAAACAAAACGAACTGAAACTTGTTTTGTCGCGAAAAAATGACATTGAATAAATAAAATTATTTTGTTGAGAAATTTTGGCAGTTGGATAACTGCTTGCACTGGCCGACCAGTGAGGTAGGTTAGTATTCTCATGTGTTATGTTATCCTTAACCCATTCACATCCTCTCTCTGAGATTTAAAGTGACCCCAAACACCACTGACTTTTAAGTAGTTTCTAAATTGATGAATAGAAAACTTTCCAATGAATCCATCAGAACAGCTGCAAACAGGTACAGATGACAAACCAAAAAGTTATAAAAAAAATGTAAGGTGGCTGCAGGATCAACGTACAAGTAACACAATTTTATGAACTGGGGCATTGTTTTCGAGAGGTAGGCATCGTGCCATGCGTCCTTTGAACATTTTTTCCTTGGATCATATAATTAGGATTGAATTGCGATTTGGATGATCAGTCTTTGGGATTTTTGCTACAGTTTAAGCACTTCAAAAGGCACTATGCCCACATTTGATTTTTCCACATTTTCCCATATGAAATACTTAGACCGAGGGCCCTCTCAACATGACCTATCTGGCTTCAGCTGCTCCTGTCCCGGTGTACAGCGATCGTTATGTTGGTATGTGGCGGAAGTATTTCCATCCGGATAGTCTGAGCACAAATCCCGAAAGAAGGGGAAAGTTTTTGCAGTAATTCATATCCCTACTTAATTTACCAACTAACCATTAGATCAAAATGCAATATATCTACCTGCTCCATAAAATGCCAAAAGCCTCGAATTACCATTTTCCCAAATGCACAACTGTCCAAGCTACTCTTTTCTAATGCTCATTCCATTTTCTAATTTTCATTCCATAATTTTGATTAGTTTCGCGAAAAATTTAACCATAACTGATAAATCAAAATTGTAACGCCTTTATTACTAGCCATTTGGAGTAACGTATCGCATTTGTTTCAGTAGACAAAAAGAGACTGTGGTGGAAGGCATGCCTTGGAGGGCATTTTCTTCCATCTGATGTAACGTCCCCATTGAAAAATAATCTGCTTTGCCATGTATAACAATTTTATTGATATAGCAGTTGTATCAGAGTAAGTTCTTTTTAAAGATTTCGTTAGGCCCTTGACATACGTACAGTAATTTTGTGGGGTGTATATGCGCAACAGTAGTATGATACAAGGGACTGAAAAAATGAGACATCCCATTTTTTCATCCCTCCTATACCAACAAATGTGTTAAGTATTACTTCATATAATTGCACAATAATGGCAGAAAAACATTGAAAGGAATATAGACGTATTGAAAGTCAATAAACTAAGAGCGCTACTCCTTTGGCACTGTGTTTATCACATTACATCAAGTAGTTACAAGTATAGGTAAAAAATAATAATTTTCTAACTTCAATAATCTCGTAAATTATAAAATTAACTCACGAAAATGTTCAACATTGATAAATATAGAGTGAAATAAATATGAAAACAAATTTAGGAGAGACAATTGAGTGGCTTGCCATTTTTCAGTTCCGACACTTTTTAAGTGTTTTGCATTTTTAGGCCATGGTGTCTATCTTGAAAATGCTCTCACAGACGTACGAGTGTGCTCTCTACCACCCGGGAAACAAAAGAAGATCAAATGCATATTTGTAACTGCTAATGCTGTAGTATTTCCACCAATATTAACAATAAATTAATCGGATGGTGATTTATAACATGCAGTTGATATGCAACACTTCATATTAATTGCATTGCTAACAGATCGCAAGCTATGGCAGATGTTGGCCACTTTTGGTGTTTGCCGGTGATGGAAAATATCGCAGTTGCGGGGGCCAACACCAAAAGGGTCTCGTCAAAACCGTATTTTTTTACATGGCAATCATAGGGTCAATTGACTGTGCCCCTGCAATCTCTCGTAATGGCAGGGGTCTCGCAATAGGCTTTACTCGTACTACCGAGGTTCCACTGTATATTAATCTCTATGCTAGTGAGCCTAGGCTGTGTTGAGTGTCACTCAACACCTAAGTGGAAAAGGTTAAAATAGAAATGCCAATGGCTGTTCGTGTAACTGCATTTCTGATAAAGACACTAGGCAAAGAGCCCTTGAATAAGTTACTCTTACTTGTATTAATTACGTTCATATCTGATTATATTATTGTATTGAACTTATGGGTTGACATGAATTCCATATCTTACTAGCATTGAATATGTGTAATTGGGCTACCACTAGGGCTGTAAATATCTAGCATGTACTTTTTTCTCTAAGATTTTTTTCTAATTCTAGGTTGCAGATCAAGGATCATCGGGCGTTGCCCTGACCACAGCCCAACTTCATCCTGATGGGCTTATCTTTGGCACAGGCACCTCAGATTCATTGGTCAAAATCTGGGATCTCAAAGAGCAAGCCAACGTTGCCAATTTCCCTGGTATGTTTGTTATTTTTTGTATATAATTTAGTCCATTGTTTTATAGATTTTTTGTGTTTTCAAGCAAGCATTTACGTAACTTCTTTCCCTTAGGTCATTCCGGGCCCATAACTGCATTGTCCTTTTCGGAGAATGGTTATTATCTTGCCACAGCAGCTGATGATGCATGCGTTAAACTTTGGGATTTACGAAAGTTGAAGAACTTCAAAACTCTACAGATGGATGAAGGGTATGAGATTCGGGACTTGTGTTTTGACAGAAGTGGAACTTATCTAGCAGTTGCTGGTACAGATGTAAGGTAAGGATATATCACCAGATATTATCGGAATGCTTTCTTTATATGTATTTATTTATATGAGAAAAATAAGCCTTATATAAATATCAATATCGCCCGCACAACTGAACAAGATATGTTAAATATGCTTTTTGTACACAATTCAGATTGGATATTATAATTTCTGATGAAGAGGTTTTGTGCTTGGAAAGTTTTTGTAAGAACGTAAAAGCATTTACTAATTAAAATAGTGGTCAGAGCATTGTATAAGCCCTTTTAGCAACAGTTCATCTTTTCATACCAATGCATGTACCATTGTCCACATAAATCTTGTTCCTCATAGATGACAAAGTAGTGTGGAGTCAAGTAATGAGGTAGTTCTAGTTGAAAATGGACTTAAATCATTATACTCTACAAAGTTTATCAAGTTCTAGTATGTATTTTAAACTTCTATTAATGTGTGTCTTGCCCAATATTCAATTAACTGTGTTGCCACTGAGTTTTAAGCTCGCATCTCTAGTATGTATCATATGGATTTTAATAGAACTGTCAGTAAAGTGGAAAATTTCCATTTTTTTCAGAGTTTATCTCTGCAAGCAGTGGCAAGAACTGAAGGTGTTCAATGACCACACAGCTATGGCCACAGGAGTCCGATTTGGTCGTCATGCTCAGTACCTTGCTTCCACAAGTATGGACCGCACCCTCAAGTTGTATGGCCTCTGAAGTCCATCAGTGTTTGTGCTCAGTGCTTTACATATTTGCATGAGATATTTGTTAGCAGTTATGATGACAGCCGTTCCACCAGTTTCTTTGTGTCCCCTGGTGATGGAAGAGATATTTGGTGCTGCTGACTGTGACTATGTACTGGAAATGTACTACATATATTGAAGGATTTAGTGGCGGACAATGTTTTACAAGTTGTGTCTCTTGTGGTACATGTTTCTTCATTAAATAAGTAGTGCTATGTGTGCTCTACTTTGCTAATGTCAATTTCTATTATATTAAAACATTTTAAAATAATTGTAAGATTTGTTCTGAAATTCTCTAAAAAATTCCCATATTTGCCAAAATGTAGTGTATGATACGAAATTATATCAAATTGGGATTGACTTCACTTCACAATCAGTTTCCATATATTTTGTGGTTATTACTGTGTAATACCGCATCTGTTAGTGCATCAGTTAGATCATTTCAAAATTATCCTGTTTAACATAGTTTTATTATTTAGTATACTTGCTCTATTAGGTTATGCTTCTTTAAGACACCATTTAAAAGAGACCAAAATTGTTATCATAATTTGAATTTGCAACTAAAATTAAGCAATAAAGCTTCTAAGCATGGAATTTCAGGAAAAAATTACCGCTATTGTTAAACATGATTGCCTTGCTGTCTTTTCACCATTAATAATGTGGCGAATCATGATGCAAAATTTAGCATCATGATTTTCTTCTATTCTGACAACACTCCCAGCTATCCTGCATTCCTTTGGATGTTTGTGTAAAAGACTATCCCTGTTCATATTTGAATTATTTTAATTAAACATTTTTCTTCTGCACTGACACGTACAGCAGTTTTGTTCCAGACTTCATTCCATTAAGCATGCCCACAAAGAATTAATTTGACAACCATTTACTCTTGATGACCACCTGTTAATGTGAGTGGCATGGATTACATTTAAATTCTCACCTGAACTCCGATGAAAACAAATACCAAGTACAGCATCTCATAGATGCTGTGCTTCATGTTTGTCTTCATCTGTTTAATTTCCCAAAAACCAACCTAATACCTGAAGGACATTTAATTTCATTGTCAGCCAAGGGTACCTACTATGCACACCTAGAGATGGGCAACTCCGTAAATTATCACGGTAATTTTCGTAAATTACTGTGGTATTTTTCGTAAATTACTGTGGTATTTTTCGTAAATTACCAACACCCCTGAAATTACCATAATAAACGGTCATTTTCAGAAAATTTCTTCCTCGCAAAGAAACCATTGGAATGGGTGATATTATAAATTAAGAAGCTAAAATGATTTTGTTTACATTGTGTCCGTGATTAATTCAGAGTAAAATAACAAATGTACATGCGCAGAGGTATGTCTTTGGAACTAAAATTTCTCACAGTGTGACAAAAGAGGCAAATTGCATGCTGCTGCCAACTTCCTTTTAATTTTTTTAATGAGTTATAATAGATAAACATTGTGATATGTTTGATATAAGCGTCCGCATTTATATCTCAATGCTATTTGATTTCGTTTTCAGTCGATTGATAAGGATTTGCAACTCAAAAGTACCGGAAAATTACAGTAATTTTCTAAAATTACCGTAATTTACCTCAATTGAAAATTACGGTAATTTACCCATCTCTATGCACACCACCTTGTATCAAATGAATTCTGAAATAATTAAAAATGTATCAATTGTGAATTAATGAGTTGAAATGCAAGTGTCCATGTACGATATGAAAGTTTTTCAACACCAAATACTTGACTATAGTAGGGATGTGATTGCCGAAGTTAGATATTGGAGAGGAAAACATTGCCATATTGGTTTAAAATGGTACCAGCCCGAAAATAAGTACAAAATTGCTATCCACTATAATATTCCAACATGAGGTGTAAAATTTAAATTTTACTGGGCCAGAAATAAAGGAGCTCTTTTCATGTAACGATGCAGTGCATATAGCAAAAGGATTATTGTTGACTGCAAACCATTGATATCGCAATCCAACAAATACATAATGTTAAATTAGAGAGCTGGCTCTGAATAGCTTCAGGGTGCACAAAGAATGTACACCATTTAATACAAATTTTATGTAAAGAAAATATAAATGATGCAGGTATGAATATTTGACAAAATTTAAATGCAAGTTTCTCAAACTATTCGGCATCTATGCAAATAATTTTGCATTTTCCTGATCAAAGAGAGGCATGTATCATTGAAATCTGCCACCAATCGACAAGGTATTGTAAACTAAAGCCTGCGGTGTTACCCAAGACATTTTTTGTTTTCAGCAACTTATCGTAAACCATATATGTTGTTAACAAAGATACCACCGTATTAGGTTTTAGGAGTTCCATATGCTAAGGTTATATTGTACTGACTATCATGAGCCTAAGACAAATGTGACATTTATGTCCAAGATGAATTTCGACCCCATGACCTTTAACCCTTTCGCGCCGGAGTCCTACGCAGGAAAATGCTTTCCTTCTCACGGGTTCCTGTAGAATATTTTTCCACTCCGTGTACGGAGCTCTCTTGAAGCAAGGCATCGAGCAGGTATTTCTTTCCCCCACTTTGGGACCGGACCCAGTGGGGTTCCTGACCCTTTCCTCGGCCACTGACCAGAGATTATCTTCGCCCTTTTCCAAATGAGAACCCACCTCGGCCTGTGTCCGCGGTCAACTATTTTTAATACAGTAATTTTTGTTAAATAAATAATAGTAAGACTTTAAGAAGGGGTTATGTAATACACAAATAAATTCCTGTTGTTATAAATACCATTTAGAGATTTTAAACGAAATTCTAATGTTAATATTAAGATATTTAGCACAATAGACAATATCAATGGTGACAATAATAATTATTTCTGCTGTTTCGCAATAGAAGACGTCCGCGCATAATCCAACCATACCCGTGTTTTATATAAAAGCACATGCACTTTTTTTGGTGCTATACCTTCATCAGGAAACATTTTTATGTTAATATATTCGCAATGGTAGCGCGAGATAGATTTTTCTGCCTAGCAATTCTTTATCGTACCGCCCAATTTTCCATCACGCACGCATGCGGTTTTCTTCTAGTTTTAACATAAATGATTACAACATAATGATCACTCTTAGCCGGATTACACAGAACAAATTTGAATGCTTTTCAGCTTGAAAGATACTTTTTATAGCTGAATGGCAGTTACACCAAAAAGATTCAGTTACAAGAAAGTAAAGTTTATTGACTGCTAATGAATTAGCATAAACCACACCCTTCAGCGGGATTTTCAACCTATAATGTAGATATAATAGATTTCACGGTATGTTGCGTGGTATTACCATTACAGTTGTTTTCCAATATATGTTCATAAACAAGTAAAACGGAGAGAAAAATATCGGTACTACCTTATCGTCAAATCATAAAAAAACATACGTCTTAGTTCCTCACTGCAATGAAAAATTCTCCCAAATCGGTTTGAATCTCATTGACAGGTGAACTCTGTTAATAATAACGTTAGAGTTCCGTTTAAAATTTCTAGAGATTCAAAAAAACATAAGGAATTAACTTCTGGAACATAATAATGCGATTTAGAAACAAATATTATTTTGGTTTTCCCACTGCATAAACAAACAAGTGACCGCGAACAACTGCCGAGTGTGAGGCTCACAAGAAGGGTCGAGATAATCCCCGCCTCTAAGCCGAGGAAGGGTCTTCAGAGCCGCGAGGAAGGGTCCTTTATGACACCTTGGACCTTTTCTGCCTGCCTGGCCCTAGCTACGTTTTAAGACGCCCTTCGTTCTCTTGCGTAGAAAAATCTGCGGCGTTCATAGACGGCCTTCGTTCACAGGAGTGAAAAATCAGCGGCGTTTATAAACGGCGTTCGTAGCGAAAGGGTTAAGTTGCTGAGCTACTGAGTTAATGACATCATGGCGGCCAATAAAAAATATTTCCAGCCTGAAAAAGGCAGGCTTATCTTTTGTTACTGGGCTATTCAGCTTCACATACACATAACAGAATAAATACAGGTAGGGGAAAATTGACAAGGATCTACACAACCATTTGACAATAAATATAAAAAATGGAGTACATACCTTAATTAACAATTTCAAGTCTTGAAACTGCAGAAGCACTTTTGTGGAATCACTGGCAAGAAAGAGATGGATATAGACATAGTGATGCAAAGAAGAAATGATGAATATGAAAAAGACAAAGCTGAAATATAGATCCACAGAAATCAGACTTAAGCATCATCAATAAACAGCTCTAATATTCATATGGCTGAGTGATACCATGATTCATACTGTGAGCAAAGGGCATCTGTTCTGTACATCAGCATATTGTTACTGCATAATCAGTTATCTTGCTCACAAGCAGTTGACTATAAGGCCTGGAAGTTTCAGTTAATAGTTCGCTCTGAGGGCAGATTCTCCAAAATGATGTCTTCAATGCCTAATACTTTTTTTTACATGTCTTAGGTACTATATACGTAGGTTGTTTGAATTGTATTTGAGCTAAGGACCTCTCCAAAAATGATTTTCCGGTACTTTATTTCCAACCTTCAGAGGGATTCCTGTATCCTATTAGTAGAAAAAACTATTAATTTACAACAAACTCAACACTGAAGAGCATCCTCCATGGTTTTAAAATCAAAATTTTCATCCTCATCCTAAGCCAAATAACTTTTTAAAAACTAATAGAGGCACTGAATACAACCACAAAGTGCAACAGAGAGAGGTCAGAAACTAGCCAACCATCCCAATCCTAAACTATCTGACTATCATAACCTCAGTGAATGATAAAAACAAGCCACATGGTGATGACCAAATACACAAGAACTGACAACCAAGGTCTCTAAAGCTCATACTAATCGCTGAATCTACTCTTCACATAAAGATACTATAGCTTCACCCCCATCTCATTTCATATGGTATTAATAATGCATCTCATGGCATGGCTACCCAATGTGAGCATTATGTAATACTTCCTAGCAAAGAAATCCTAAATGAATTTTTAATGCATTGAGATGCTTACAAAATAAAGACAGGGTGGCTATTGATAACCAATATTCAAATTCCCTGACTTTTCCCTGATGGCTTTACAAATTTCCCTGACCGATTGCCAAAAGGTCTCCTATTATCAGAATATTTTATTTCTGCTGCATTAAATTTTCATCAAAACTCAGAAAATGTTAAAAGCTGAAATCAATAATTATAAGCTATGAGAATGAAAAAATATATTGAACCTCTGCCCTGATGAAAAAATACATTAAACCTTCACAAGTTAAGCCCTCACACAAATTGTACACACTTTTTTCGCAGCAGCGTATCCAGGGCCATGTATCCGTATTACATCCGTATCAAAAACACCAGCGTATAATGCTAGATTAGACCAGACAAATAAGATTAGAGAGAGAGACTGTCGTACTGATAGATTCAAAATGGCATTTTCCCCCATACTACAAGAGAACAGAATAGGCAGCATAGCAAAGGGATAGGTAGGGGTAATATTGTAGAGTAGTTGTAGTGCATGATGCATGTATTAATCCCTTAATACTATAGATACTAACAATCTAGTTGCATCAGACCATGTAGTTGCTTGTTTGCATGACGGTACATCTACACGATACCCTGTAAGCCACTGCAAGGGTGTGTGGCAGGGGATGAAGATGCAATAACTTTAATGTATTTCAAGCACTCAACAGTTCAAATGTATTAAACTGCTTTAACATGTTAAAACTTATGTTTCAACAGTTATTATTGCATTATTCTATCAAGATTTCCCTCTATCAATGCTCTTAGCTGTTTAAAACCACCACCGTTTAACCTCCAGAAAATGCAACGTTGCCAAGTGTAAACGGCATATTTCTGAAGGATGCATGAAAAATGTTAATTTTTATCGTTATTTGAATGTCGATCAAAAGACGCCAGTAATTTTCTCAGAACGTGTGATACAATGGCCGTAATAAATTGTTGCTCATTTAAATAGTTATTAACTTTTAACATTGTATTGCACGCGGTCAGTTTCGTCTGTGCGGCCCCTTGCCACGAGAGTCCGGTTGCTGATGAGGGTCGAAGCCGAGCGAGGGGACGGATTAGGCCAATCGCGAGCACAGACCCTCGCTTATGACCGTCTACCTGCTATCAATCTATGATGCCATTATTGAAATTTACATTCAACGGGTATCATCTTTTTGCCCTCCTCTGAGTTAACTACATTTACCACGGAGATGAATTCTTGTTCATGAATTAGGACAAATAGATACATACTCACAAGTTTATTATCACCCTTTTACCAACAACGTTGTTAATTTAGCCAGTTTTTACATAACATTAACAAATTTTAAAGGCTCACTCCTTTAGGGAGGGTGTTATGAGAAATATTTGTAAACAACATGCAAATTGGTACACAGCCTCATTATCATCATAAATGAAAACATTCACCCTTTCAAAAGCACACAGATTACTCCTAACCTTTACAAAACCAAATATAATATTTACTATTCCAATACCAAGGGCACTTTCAAGCTACAACAAAACGAGACCCATGATAGATACAGAGGTTAGAATTTCATGTGTTCAACTGGAATGTTGACATGCTAAAATTACAAAACCAAATTATGGTTTATTGTCGTGTAAACAAATGAGGTAAAAAGAATTGCTGGTCACAAATTGTAATATCCAATTCAAAATTTCACTTCTCATTACTTCCCTCTCAATAAAATGAAAAGCCAGTGTGATTTGAACGCTAAAAATAGGGAGAGGTGAAAAGCTATAAAGTGCCCTTAGAAACTTACGACTCAAATATGTTACCTCAAGATGCAACCTGAGCGCAAATGCATTTTTTGCTGTGGAAAACACAGGTGATGGATAGATGGAGGAAGCACCATCCCAATGACAGGAGAAAGATGCAGTTGAAAATTAAATGAATGTCACTAGTTTTGTAGCTATGCACAGCAGCCAAACAATGACTTAAGTCTCACACACACAACAATAAATCAGGTGAGAATGGTATCATCCAGTTCCTCATCCTTGCCTTCTGGTTGGTTGGCCACTTTGCGAAGCACTTTCTGTATGACGTCACTCAAGGATTCTCGAGCTCCCAGGTCAAGGACATTCATGCACATCTGTTGAGAGATTTAATCATCGTGAATGATGTCACAAAGTCAAAATCATAGCAGGGATCAAAAATGAACTCCATAAAAACAAGTGTGATTTCAATGATGATAAGAAAATTTTTCAAAGAAACAATGATATCCAGGATTCACAACATGCTGCACTTCATAAAGACTTAACACTAGAAGCGCTGTATTTTCCCCATACCTAAAGCGCCTGCAGGGGTCATTTTGACCGGCAAGTGTTTTCTCTTGTTTTCGTGGTGGATATGAATAAATTTACGCATATATACAATTGTAAGTGATCTCCTTTTATTAATAAATAATATTTAAATTTTTAAAGCAATGAATAAGATTAATAAACAATTTATTTATTTTTCGCTTTTACACACACTTTGGGATTCAATGATATATCACCAACTGTGCAATATTTTATATAGATAGTGGTAGTTTAACGCATAAATATTATGTTGAGTAATTAAGTATCCTATATTTACTATCATGAATTTTTTTAATGTAAGTAACAATGGCGTATATAGCAGTGGAATAGCAGTTCTGCAGCGCTAAACTTTATTTTTCATGCCACAGTACATATGTAATAAATTTTTCTCTTCTTGCTGTGCATTTTCCGTGCATATATTTTTGACATCTTGAATATTTTCCATAGTTTTGTTACCTTTTCATTTATCTACCTGACACTGATGTCTTTTCCCAATTTTTGTACCTGAAATGAAATGTGTTGGCCCTGGCTATAACTTGATATACTTGCTACGTAGTTCTTCAGCTAACTTCAAAATGAATTTATGGCCACTGATATTTGTGAAGTGACCTATTTCTATATCACCCATTCATTAATTGCAGCTATATCTAGGATATTGTAAAACATATTCTCAGGCCATCGGCGAGATGCAGCACGCATAGTGTATTTCCCTGCCATTTGATCTAGTAGATCTACTCCATTTTGACCAAACTTGGTAAATCGCCATCATTTGATAGGGAAATGAAAATCCCAAATCCATTTTACAAAACATGCAACCGTTTATGAGAAATTGCAACATTGCTAAATTCAAATTTTGCAAAAGTGACTACACATTTGATGGTGTACCTCCAAGACTAATAAAGCTACAGACGTGCAAAGGAGCTTATTTTAAAGGGCATGAATTGGATATATTCAACAAAAGATAATATTATAAAATATAAACAATTTAATAAAGTTGATAACAATTTTAGAGTTTCAAATTGATTTTTGACGATGTACCTATACCCTCGATTCTGCTCATTTTTTTATGTTATAAATACAGCCCTCCTATACAAATTATAAAAGTTTGCCACAAGTAATATTTCATTTGAGAAACAAAAACATTTTAGAGTGAGGGCGTAACGCCTGCCAATTGCCTCGGCATTAGGCTCCCAGTCGACCGCATGGTACTCTGGTGTCTTTAGATCGCAGCACAATGTCTCTTTAATCTTCTTCTCACCAAATTCAACCGTATACATATTCTTAAATCCCCTTTTCCCGTCACATTCGCCGTTTGCTTCCTGTAGATGGGACCACCACCCTAGAATACACGAGGGCAGCATGGACCTTACAGTGGGCAGCCTTGGACAGCAATAGAGAAACATCATCTCGTCTTCGATTTCCAATGCTACTGACTTTTCATATGAAAAGTTATCTATGTCATATGAAAAGTTATCATTACAGTACATCTGATCATTGTGAATCCTATTATGATCCCTCATTGATCATGGGAAAGAAGATATTTATAATCTCCCACACAGTATCAAATATCTGTACTTTTATTTCTGAGAACAAATAATGATTACTATTCTACTGGTTTATTAAAACATAGAAGGTGAGGTACTACGGAATCTCTCCTTCAGTGCACTGACCTGCAATGTGTCCTCCCCAGGTTCACGAAGACGAAGGACAGCAACGAGAGCAAATTCACTGTTTGCCTTGACCACAGTGTTCTTCTCCTTGGTTCCATTAACCAGGGTAGGAAGAACCAACCTCAAAAGGTCAGGATACATGACTTGCCCTGATGGCATTGAGCGAGCCAAGAAGCAGCAAACTCTTGCCACCAGCTGCTTCACTTCATTACTGCTGTGGTTCATGCTCTGCAATGGAGTTTTAAAAAAATCTTACTTACTTACCAACCTCGATCCATAGAGGAAGTTCATTTGATGGTTATCAAAAGACAGGTTATTCTTTCATTACATTAGAATTCATTTTTAAAAATACTGAAAAACCAATGAAAAAAGCACTCACTCTGGTAAAAGGTTGCAGTAACTGCTGAGGCAGGGGCTGATTCGTAAGCATGACATGCTTGAAAAGATACCCACAAGACCGCACCCCATTCATGACAATGGGCACCTGAAAACAAAATAATATCTCTCATAATTTTAATGGTTATTCACCTCTAAGGTTAAAACATTGTAAAGAAAATTTATAATTTATTGAAGGAAAGTCAATCACGCAAATTGTCTGGTAGCTCAGCCTACTCTTCAAATATTGTTTAATAGGCATTGCATGAAGTCCAAAACATAGTTTTCTTAAATTACCATTTGAAACAAACCAGCCTGCCAACTACTACACATAAAAATAAAAAAGTACAACCTACGTCGAAATTAACCTAATAAACCTAATCATTTTAAGAGACTGGAATGCCATCGTTGGCGAAGGTCAAGATGAAAGAATAACTGGAAAATATGGATTGGAAAACCAAAACGATAGAGGAGAAAGACTGCTGGAGTTCTGCACACAACATAACTTAGTGGTCGCCAATACATTGTTTAAAAATCACTACTGAAGACGATACATGGAAAATGCAAGGAGACAGAAGAAGATTTCAAATGGACTAATTTTAGTGAAGCAGAGATTTAGAAACCAAGTGAAGGACTTCAGAAGCTACCCTGTGGCAAACATCGATAGTGACCATAATTTAGTGATGATGAAATGCCATCTAAAATTCAAGAAACTAAAGAAAACAAATAAGAATATAGGGCAAGTAGAAAAACCGAAGGAGGCTCAACATCAGCTGGCATTTCAGAAAGCAGTGGGAAACAATATAGGAGAGGACCTGAATGAGAAATCAGTGGAAAAGCATTGGGAAAACATTAACTGTGGACTACAGAAAGCCACAAAAGAAGTTCTTGGAAGAAGAAAAGTTGCCAAGAAGAAACCATGGATCACAGAGGAAGCCTTAAGACTTGATCGAAAAAGAAGAAAGTACGAGAATGCGAAAACCGAAGGGCAGCTTTGCTAAAAAAGAATAAGGAACAAAATAAGTTGCAAAGCAAGGAAAGCTAGAGAAATGTGGATGAAGAACGTATGCAAAGATGTACAAAACAACCTTGCACTTGGAATGATGGAAGCTGCCTATAGGATAGTGATGAACCACTTCAAGGAACAGTGCAAGATGCAATGCCATTAGGGACAAGAATGGCGAACTTTTGATTGAAAATGAAGGCAAAGTGAAGAGAAAGAAAGAATATCTGGAAGAGTTATACGACAGAAACAATCTCAGCACAAACACTATTGAAGAGGAAAGAGAAGTGGGAAAGGATGATATGGGAGCATCAATATTAAGATCGGAATTTTACGCTGCAGTAAGGGACCTTAGGTTAAATAAGGCTTCAAGTATTGATGATTTTCCTGCAGAACTAATTAAAAATGTAGGAGGGAAGACACTAACTCATCTTTACAAAACCATCTGCGTCATGTACTCAACAGGAGAAATACCAAAGGACTTCAAGAAAAACATCATCATTCCTGTTCACAAAAAAGAGGAGAGCGGAGAAATGCGAAAATTTTAGGACTATAAGCCTTACAACACATGCACCGAAGATATTGACAAGGATATCTACAGAAGAATAGAACGAAAAGCAGAGGAGTTTCTGGATGAAGATCAATTCGGATTCAGGAAAAGTAAGGGTACAAGAGAAGCAATATTGGCCCTTAGACTGCTCATGGAGAAGAGAATGGAGAAGAACAAACCGACGTTCATTGCATTTGTGGACTTAGAGAAGGCTTTTTACAACGTGGATTGGGATTCGATGCTTGGAATTCTGAAGGGAATTGGAATGTCCTACAATGACCAAAGAATTATCCACAGTCTGTATAAAAACCAGGTAGCTGTGAATAAATCTGGACCCAGCTGTGAAGAAGCAAGAATAAGGAAAGGAGTGAGACAAGACTGTGCACTGTCTCCCATAATTTTTAATGTTTACATCAAGAGAGCCATCAATGAAATCAAGGATAAGTGTTCTGGAGTGAACATTCATGGAGAAACAATCAGCATGCTACGATTCGCTGATGACATAGCTCTCATAGCAGAGACAGAGAAGGAGCTGAATAAGATGCTAACAACCATGGAAAGGACAATGGCCATACATCAGCTGAAGATAAATAAGAAGAAAACTAAGATATTGGTGTGCAGCAAGAGAGAGGAGGCCAAAACCAACGTTATACTAGGAAAAGAGAAACTGGAAGAGGAGAAAGAGTTCCGTTACCTAGGAAGCAGAGTAACCAACGATGGGCGAAGCAAGAAAGAAATAGTGAGTAGAATAGCTCAGGCAAAGAGGGCATTCTATCAAAAGAAGAATCTACTTACAGCTGGAAATACAAGCATAGAAGTAAGGAAACAGTTCATCAGAACATACAACTGGAGGATGTTTCTTTGCGACAGTGAGGCATGGACGATGACAGCAGTGGAGAAGAAAAGTGTAGAAACATTTGAAATGTGGTGCAACAGAAGAATGATTATAATTAAATGGATCGACCGAGTAAGTCCTAAGAAGAATGGGAGAAAAGAGAAGTCTGCTGACAACACTAAAAAGAAGAAGGGACAACTAAATCGTACATTCTTGAGACACGATGGCCTGATGAAGACAATCGTTGAGGGAAAAGTGAATGGGAAGATTGGAAAAGGCAGGCCTCGTATGACATACATGGAACAGGTTGTGAAGGATGTAAAAGAGAAGAATTACGTCACAATGAAAAGGTTGGCTGATAGAAGAATTGAGTGGAAAGCTGCATCAATACAATCCTAGGATTGTTGACCAATGATAATGATGATGATTAAAAATTAAAATAACACATTGACTATTTTTATCCCTAGATATAGGATAGACAGAGATACAATTAAGGAAGATTCCGATTCACTATTTTTCACAAGATAGAAGAAATTTATTTCATGTATGACTGTGATATTATGATTTAATGATGATAATAAGAATTACATCACAACGAAAAGGTTGGCTGATAGAAGAATTGAGTGGAAAGCTGCGTCAAAGCAATCCTAGGATTGTTGACCAATGATGATGATGTCCAAATTATGTATGGCTGATTTAGGTGTCCCTACCTCAATACATGCATATTTTAGAAACAAAAATATTTGTGATAGTAAATATATTAGAGAGACTTGAAAGAAATAAAAATACTTATCTAATTTAAGGACTGTGCACCAGCTGCTTAAATCCTTGACAGAGTTACCTACTATGAAATTGTGAAAATAATTTGTCCTATTCATCTGTCTGCCAGGGAAAAGATCTAACAAACACAGCAACAACTCATATCACATTATCCAATAAACAATACGGATTCCACAAGAGCAAAATTTAAACTAGCTAAAACTGAGAAAGACAGGAATGATTAACAGTTACGGTGATTAGTTACATTCTGGAAAAATAGAGAACTCATCACTCACAAAAATACATAAGAACTTAGCAAAAACAAAATTACATTTGTATCACCACACTGGTAGACTGCTTTGTGAGACAAATTATAAATCATTCACTCTTCCAAGACTAAAATTGGAGCAGAAATTAGGAGAAATGGATTGTGGTCAAAACATGTTTTACTATAAATTAAAAGCTGAAAAAATCATGGCTTTTCTGTGGTTTGTCATTTTCCAGGTGAAATAATGGTCTTATGATCAAAAGAACACCCTTTCTTCACCAGCTCTAGGAATGTGGTGAAAAATAAGGTTTATTAAGTCACAAGCTCAACATTTTGCAATATCATTTCCAAACATAGGGGGCCACAAAACTACATTCAAATTCATATCAAAATTTTAGGGCTGTGCGAGTCTCAAATTTTCAAGATTTGAGCGAGATAAAAGTACTGCTCGAATCTCGCTTGAGTACTTTTTCTATTTTAGGCGTCTCACCAAACTCCAGGAATAAACTTGATTTTATATCACCACATTTCACCCTGTTGATTATGCCCAAATTTTCTTTAATTGTATAAGTTAATTTTTTTTTGGTAGACATCGTTTCCTCTAAAATCAAAGAATACTTAATTTACATATTCATACGAATTATGCGGAAGGTAGAGGTGAAACAGCGCATTCATCACAAAAATGCTCTAAGACTGTAGAAATGTAATGGTTTCAGCGTCATGGTAGGAACGTGGAAATCTATTAGCGCGGGAGTAATCCCTATATAATTTACTCCACTGATTGTAAAGCTCGAGTTTACAAGATACAAGGACCAATTTTGATTTGCTGGGTTGTTAATTTTGTAATGAAACAATGCATGTGCTTACATTCTCGAGGCTCTCTTTCTTTCGTATCAAATTACAGATTAGATGTCACTGATCTTGACGATAGTTTACAGTGGTATGAGTGCCTGAAGTAGCGCCTTGCGACGCGTCGGGATAAACTCTGCTAAAGAGTGACCTTTCACTAACAATGAAAATAGTCAATGGAATCATTTAGGAGGACATGATGAGACAAGGTTTTACTGTATTAGATACATCGCCAACCGCGTAGATAGATCTCTTGAAGTTGCGCCATGAAGATGAATCAGCCAGGATGTCGGGATAAAATTCGCGAAAAAGTTACCACTTCTAGCACTATAAAAGTCAATGTAATCATTTTGGGGGACATGGTGAGACCCGCGGTATAGTGGGGCGGGTTATAACCGGATTTTTCTCTATCTATCTACATTTTAATTTAGGCCTAGCTTATCACGATTTTCAAGCGTTCAGTAACCAACTGATACGTCATACTGAGCTGTATAAAATTTCACATATTTCCATGTAATTTGTTTTCATAACTTATGCATGCATCAAAAGATACTATGAGTTACATTTCTGTCTGCATGTAAATTCCTATGAGCTCGGAGACCAGAAAGAACCATTTTTCTTCCCGCCTTTAAAAGTTTAGTTCCCTACTGAGTATCATATTAGTGAAACACTAAAATACAAACCAAATCTGGAGCTGGTTTTATAAAGTCCATCTACTACATGCTAGATGGCAGCATTATGGGTGCATAAAATCACTTCAATCATTTTGGCCTGTAGGTAGGCCTAGTTTCATGAATTCACATTAAATGTGTGAATTTAACTCTTTTTTTGTCACTGACCCTCAAAATTACAATTTGTGAAAAGATCTCAGGTAGTGAACATACGTTTTTTTCTTAATCTTTGAGGGTGAAACAGTTTTCCTATGTTTCTTACAAAAACCTGAAGATCCGGGTGGTGTGTTTGTTTTCAGTAGGCAGCAAGACCCTACTATAATTAAGATCTAGATACAGTTTTTCTTCTAATCTTGATCGTTACATGTCATGGATAGCTAATTCATGATCTCAGGTAGTGAACATTTGTTTTGTCTTGACCTTTGAGGGTGAAACAGTTGGCTTATGCTTCTTAAATAAAAACCTGTACATCCAGGTTGTGTAAGATATTCCTCATTTTTGTAATAATTTAATAAAGACCAAGCTCTAGTTTGAAATCCTGTTATGTTAATTTATTTTAAACGTATTTATGTGAATATAGGCCATGCATATAAAAAGATACCAAGTTTTCTCACAGCCATGGAGTTTGGCCATTGTGCTGAGGTATTGGGTGATTGTATTAAAGTAGGGGTGTATACATAATTCGATGGAGGCCTATCATCGCATAAATACAGGATACCTTCATTCTAATGATTCCATGTCGATGTTGATCTCAAAAATTAAATGTTAAACTAACACTCAACAGAATTTGGTTACTAATGCCTAAGTTTAAACTTCTACATGTGTAAGTACAAAATTAGTACCTACATAGATTAAAGTCTGTACTGCAATTACAGGGCGCTTGAATCTTGCTCGAGATTCAAGATTTTTTCAAATTCTCGCTCGATCTTGCTCAACTTAAAAAAACCCTGTTCGCATAGCCCTACAAAATTGCATTCAAAAGTTATGATAAGAAGTAAACTACATTGAATAGTATAAATAGAAATATTGAGTGCTCACCCTGTCTGCCAGCAAATATGCCAGTATTACTCGATAGATTTTTTCTTTGTAGTCAGAAGTATAAACTACATCTGCAGCTTCCTTCAAAGCAACTGAAAGGGCTGCACTACGACCATGTCGTAAGGTCCAATCCATTGGAAGATCAGCATCTGGAAAAGAGAAACAGAATGCACTATAACTAATGTAAGTAGTTCTGAAGATTCAGGCGATATGGAGTGGAAGCGAAACATGATAACACAGAAAGAAAAACATGAGCCAGATACGTAGATGATGTGATTTGTTGTTGGACGGGCAGCTACAGACAGACCAATTCTTGGGATTCCTGAATTCACAACACCAATCCATCAAATTCACCATGGAATTAGAAACAGATAAAAAGATAAACTTTCTGGACCTTACCATCGACATACGGTGTCTCAAACATGAATTTTGCATTTATAGAAAACCCACATTCACCGACCAAGTGATTCCCGCCGATTCCTGCCATCCCATAGCCCATAAACTGGCTAGCTTCAACTCAATGCTTCACAGATTAGTAAATATTCCCATGTCCAAAATTAATTTTGATAAAGAACTCCATACGATCAAGACCATAGCAGTGAACAACGGTTATAGCATTAAAATAATTGATTCCCTTCTGGCGAAGAAACGGAAGAAAGCGGCAATAAACCGAAACACCTCCCTCCAACCCGAAAGCAGTACAAATTTACGCAAGTGGTGTAAAATACCATTCATGGGCAAACTATCGAACAAAATAGCTAACATAATCCCTAAAGACAAGTTTAAGGTTGCCTTTTATACGCCTACTACTCTGAATAGGCTCCTCTGCAATAACAAGGACCCCATAGATAAGGGTAGGAAAAGTGGCGTTTATGAAGTAATGTGCGAGTGTGGTGCTTCATACATCGGACAGACTGGACGTGATTTTTCCACGCGGATGAAAGAACACCAAAAGTGCACGGAGACAGGCAATATAACTTCCATGGTGGCTAAGCACTTGATAGAGACAAGGCATAAGTGCAACTTTGAAGTGAAAGTTCTCCATTTTGAGAAGAAGGGTAGAAGATTGGACGCTTTGGAGCAGATCGAAATAATCGAGCGAGTCAAGAAAAATAGCCCTCTCCTCAATGAATTTTTATATGACCTTAATTCTCCCCTTCTTTCCATCAACTTTAACCAAAGTCAAACTCAGACCACGACAACCTAATCAGTCCACCAGCACCCCTACCCAATTCTCCTACCCCCCCCCCTCACCAACTCATTCACACTTTTCTCCCTTCCCCTCCTTCCGATGCGCTCAAGGCTCCACTCCTATATCTTCTTCGGACCTCACCAATAGTACCGAAGGTCCTTTTTCACCATTGCTTCCACATGCACCAGCAGAGGAAAGGAACCACAGCACTACATCATTCCTTCGAAAGGAAAGGCTTCGCCGTGTCGTTCACCTCCCCCCCCCCCCCCCCCCCCCCCCCCCTACTGGCCCTCATCCCCCCACCCCCCCCTCACCCTCTCTGGGCCCATCCTTTGCGACTCCTCTACGGGACATCTGACTGACAAGGAGCTGCACCGAGTTCCACCAGCAGGGGTAGGGGTACCCCACTCTGTTGTTGCTCCTTCACCAAGGGGGAAAACGAAAGGAGGCCTCCATCATCGGCACCGCTTAACCCACAGCAAGGAAGGGAGTCATCGCATTTCACACCCTTTGTAAAAGGGGGCCCCATCACCCAGGGGTCTGCCCCTCCCACATTTATGACCTCTCAACGGAGCACCCAACGGACGGGGTCCGGTGCTGCAACAAACTTCTAGAGGACTTGTCTTCAATGGAACCTTTTGAGACTTTTGTTTTTATATTTTCCACTCATTTGTGACTACCTCACCCCCTGTTACCCACTCCTGCCCACGTCTCCCACACTCCTTTTTCCCCACACTGGTCATTTCTGTTGACCACCAATAACCATCCACTCCCACGCTCCTCCCCTTTCCTCCCTCCCTTGCCCCCCCCCCCCATTTCGGTTTCATATATATGTTGGTGCATCTTTGATAAACGCTACCTGACGATGCTGAAATACAGTGAAACCCGGGTCGTAGTAAAGTTTATTTTTGTGGATTTGGCTCGTGTTTTTCTTTCTGTGTTATAATGTAAGTAGTGTTAAAAAGTCATGAGGTTGTTCAGCGGTTCTTGTTAGTTTTCTCACAGCCAAAAATCCCACTCAGAAAATATAGACTAATTAAAAAAAAAACAAAATATGGCTATACCACTGTTTGTTAACTGCCACCATGCATATGCTTCAAGGAAATCCACAACTATTAAGAGTGAGATGGTACTATACTAGAATTCAAATACCTTTGTGAATCAGCTTTGAGTGCTTATATGACAGTCTGAGAATAATTGCTTGTTGAAGTGGAGATCTTAAAAGTGTAGGTGGCTTTATGTAGATGTTGACAAATGTATTCTTCTGTCTTAACAGAAGTGTGGAAGAGTAAGTCAGGAAATCTTGGAGAAGACAGCACACCAGAGCATGACGTGAGCATGACTGAGGCTTGAAGGCAACTGACATTTTCCGAGGCTATGCTCTACCCACTCACATTCCATTGGTCCTCCTGAAGTCACATGTCATAGTTTCATCTCCTATTTTCCTCTAAGTCATAGATATAACTGAGTTCTAGTATAGTGCCATATGATTATACATACTTTCACCCTCCTCGTTTCTCTCCAAAATATTTTTTAAATTGAGAATTCAATCTTGACTCAATACTATTAATTTTTACGTGGCTTTCATAAGTTTTTCTTTTAGCTTTTTCACATCCTATACTGTAGCACTTCATGTTTTTCACTTTACTTCCCAACATGGGGAATCTATATAATTCGTGATGCTGATTATCCACTTTCTTCACACCCCTGAACCCAATATGCTCTGTAACATTCTCTAAGAACACCCTCTAAATTATGAATGTATTGCTAATCAACTTTCTCCTTTTTTGTGAATGATAACACAGACATGCTTTGTCAATACCCAAGTTATTTCTCTATACTATTATTTATTCACATTGAATCACCGGTTCCCATCAGATCACCGAAGTAAAGCAACATCGGACTGGGATTGAGGTTGGATGGGTGGCCCTCCTCAATACCTCTACCGCAGTCCTCTTGTACCCTGTCTACAAGTGGCGGGCAGGTAAAATGAGGGTTGGCAGAATGGATCTAAAGAGGTCTAATTGCCAGGGGGGGGATCAAGAGGGCACCCACCCACCCCTCCAATTTAATGTTTTTTATTCATAGATTTATAACTGCATCGTGATTATTATTTAAACAAAGAATGACATTAATATGTATATTTCTCCCAATATAATGGAAGGCTGGACTGGAAAAGTTGAGTAGTAAGCTCTGACATGACAAACCATTAATCGTTTGGTTACCAATTCACTTTAAATGGATGATTCAATACATATTCTAGTCTCCTGAACAGGGTGGCTACTGATAACCAATTTTCAAATTCCCTGACCTTTCCCTAATGGCTTTACCAATTTCCCTGACCGATCGCCAAAAGGTCTCCTATTATTGAAATATTTTATTTCTGCTGAATTAAATTTTTGTCAAAACTCAGAAAATGTTAAAAACTGAAAGCAATACATTAAAAGCTATAAGAATGAAAAATTATATTGAACCTCTGCCCTAATGAAAAAATATAATAAACCTTCACAAGTTAAGCCCTCACACAAATTGTGCACACTTTTAATACATTTTACAAGCACGTATTTACTACAAGCTAGTATGCTCCAACTACCTCTCGACCTGAGTCTCGGAAGTTAAAAAAACGCGAGGCAAAATCTCCCAAACAACCTAGCCTTGGATTCCTTGTGATGAGCAGAATACACGGTGATTATGAATTTTAATACTACTAGGCAAATATCACATTAAGGATATACAAAAGGGATTCATTGTACGACTGTTTCACAACTGAATGTTCAACGAATTGATGGGGCTTATTCTATTCACTTCGGCGATGGACATTAGTTTTAGTTGGTGAAATAAAGGACGGGAAAGACTGCCCGGTAAACGTAATGGCAGATAAATAACTAGCATTTCCTATCCCAGTTTCTCCCTGACTGTTACGAGAATTCCCTAACTTTTCCAGATTTCCAAAATTCCCTGACAATTCCAAGTTTTCCCGGTTTTCCCTGACCATCACCACCCAGCTGAAGCATTAAAAACTCACCCGTTATAAACACATGAAAATAAAGCAGTCCTGTTTCAAATCTCACTTAGTCTCACCATGATAACAATATGAGAGTAGTACGCTCACCATGCAAGAATGATTTATCACCAATGAAATAAAAGATATCTTAACTCCCCACCCTTCAACTTCGTTATGAACGGGCTTGACTGTATCTATTTTCTTTATATAGTTTTTTTCTTTTAAATGTCAATTTTCTAAGTCTTTACTTTTTTTGAATTGAAAATAGTGTCCTCAAGTATTCTCTTTCTCCCATTCTTTTTAAAGGGATATACAGTAGAACTGTGCTAGTACGAGTATGGCCTATTGCGAAACCCCCGTCATTACGAGAGATGGCAGGGGCACAGTCAATTGACCCTATGATTGCCATGTAAAAAAATACTGTTTTTACGAGACCCTTTTGGTGTTGGCCACCGCCATTGCGAGAGTTTCTGTCACTAGCAAACAAACACCAAAAGTGGCCAACCTCTGCCATAGCTTGCGATCTGTTAAGCAATGCAATTAGTATGAAGTGTCACGTATCAACTGCACGTTATAAATCACCATCCGATTAATTTGTTAATATTGGTGGAAATACTGCAGCATTTGCAATTACGAATAAGTATTTGATCTTCTTTTGTTTCCCGGACGGTCGAGAACACACTCTCATGTCTGTGAGTTGAAAGCATTTCCAAGATAGACACTAAGGCCCAAAATGCCAAACACTTGCTGTCCATGCAAAAATTCGAGATGCTCAAGTTTGAAGTGCTCTATCTCAATATCTTATACATCGATCGCAATGAAATAAATTGAAAATGAAAGAAAATTTATTTCTACATTTTGTGAATACCATCAGCAATTCTTCACCATATCAACAAATTTTTTATTTGGCTTTGATTGAAAAAAAAGCACGGTTTTTGGCGCTCAGAAAACGGTAGCTCCACTTTGAATTCTAATTTTTCAAAAACTTCTCAAGTTATCAACACAAGACTTCATAAGGTGCAAGATCAATTAATTGTAATGCATATGCTGAAGCAGAACCTCATAACTATTTATTTACTACCCAAAAATTGTTGATTAAGGACACTGCTATTTTCATTGTTTAATGACCTACGAGAAATTTTAAAGTGAATATACTACCATCATGCATACACACCCAACAGAATTACTGTAAGTATGTCGAGGGCCTAACTAAATCTTTAAAAAAGAACTTATTGCGATACAACTGCTATTTCAACGAAATTGTTATATGTACATGTTAAAGCAGATTGTTTTTCAATGTGGACATTACATCAGATGGAAGAAAACACCCTCCAAGGCAGGATCCCTTCCACTGTCTCTTTTCGTCTGCTGAAACAAATGCGATACGTTATTCCAAATAGCTTCCATGAAATGTGGCGAAGAACGTGAATATACTGATCATAAAAATTAAGGCCAACCAAGGGAAAGAGTAAAGGTGATACAATTTTGATTTATCAGTCATGGTTTAAATTTTTGGTGAAACTAATCAAAATTATGGAATGAACATTAGAAAATGGAATGAGCATTAGAAAAAAGTAGCTTGGTCAGTTGCGTATTTGGGAAAAATGGCCGGCAATTCGAGACTTTTTGCATTTTTTAGAGTAGGTAGGGTATTTTTTGATCTAATGGTTAGTTGATAAATTAAGTAGGGATATGAATTACTGCAAAAACTTTCCCCTTCTTTCGGGATTTGTGCTCAGACTCTCCGGATGGAAATACTTCTGCCATCACACCAACCAGATTCCTAGAAAATTGTTGACAATAGGTTTCATGGCGATTATTTACACCAACCTCGGTAAGACGATACTTCACTATAGCAAGGGTTTTCTTGGGCACCATGAGGTATCGTTTTATAGAGGTTGCACTATATATAAGAGATGAAATGCATCAATACATTCAAGTTTCTATGGCAAACAAAATCTTACAATAGAAATATCCCAGACTCATAAGTTTACAAAATAGAGGATCTCCACACTTATCTCATGGTATAAAAAATCAATACTTGAGATAAAATGAGAAAATCCTTCACTGTCATCTCAAAACCAAAAAAAATTATTGAATTACAAACCAGACCTTAAATGGAAACAGTTACTATCTGGCTACAGTCATGAAATACAATTTTTGGTTAAAGACTAAGGAACCTTAGCCACCTACTGTTCTTAGTCATTATCCTCACACCATTAGCTGTCACCCCATTCATAAGAATTCCTATTGGCAACACCAAGAACAAAATCAACAAGAAGATGATTTATTTTAAGACTAAAAAGTCCACCATGCAAAAACAATCCATTTTAATATTTTTCCGCAGTACAAAATACCTATTAAATTAACTTTAACCAGTGCAAACAAATGTTACCATTTTCATAGCCACTCAGAAGCATTCAATCAAACTGCATTGGTTAGAATTCATGACAGTGATACAATCAATTGCACAATAATTTTACTATCATCATAGATGAACCAAGATTTTCACTACCCTTCCTTAGCAGCATACAACATTACTTTGATGTTCTACTTCAAATTCAAGCGCAATGCATAATTTTAGTAAGCCATTTCTAGCAATAATGAGTGGATTCACAAAGCCACAGATGTGCTGACACATTGGGGATATTCATTCTGTTTTGATTATATTTTTAAAATACAGTAATATGCATGGTTCTCCTCAACGTTAAAACTGTTTCTCTATAATTATGGGATTTTCTTATAGTTCCCAAGATTTATGGCAGCTATTATTTGCTCACACGCATATGAATTAGATTTATTTACGCAAAGAAATATTTCATAATATTTATAAGGAGCACACTGTTAGTACCAGAGAACAAGACAAACATCCAGGAAAATGGGAACAAAAGGCACATTAGAAAGACTTACAGAGTAAATGCTCATTGAGGGTGGCATCCAGTTGGTCAGGTGAAAGCCATCGACATAACGCCCCAAGGCAGCCAGCAACTGCTCCTCTAGTGATATCTTCCGGATGCCCCAGCATGCTTATAGTTGTCTGTAGCACCTGTTTTCTCAGAGGTTCAGACATTTTGTCGCCAGCAGGGGAGATAACTCCACGCAAGGCCTGAAGCATTGTTTCCCTTTTCACAAATAAATGAAATATTTTTTAATGCATGATGAAGCAAAAAAATACTAACAAATTAAGAACTTAATACTGAATTGAAAACTACCACTACATCAGAATTATCTAACATTACAGGTAAAAACCTACTCAAGATGCACTAAAACACCAACATATTAAGTGTAGACAACAACTGACAGATCACTCACATTAAAATTACAACTATAAAATTATTAGTCAGCAAATTCATGCTTCTTTCTTGAAGGGACAGGTAACCCTCATTTAACACCGGAGAACCTTTCCAAATTAGTGTCATGTGACACAAATACTGAAAAGCTCCAAGAAACCATATAATTCATAGATAATATGCAGTTGAAATAATAAATTTGGACCGAGTAAACACCACCGCCAAGATTAATAACATATTATGAACAAAATTACAAAATAATATCATTACACATTTTTATGACAACAATCTTATTGTCAAACAATCTCAAACTTCAATTATCAGAAACACTTGTGTACCTGACGTAAATAATGTGAATAAAACCACAACCATTAGACCTCACTACTCATTGAACTGAAGGACATGAATCATTCAATCCTCACTACAGTAGGATTACATAGAGAAGGCACCCGATGGAAAGCACAGATATGATATCTTGGATATCATCACATTTTCCAAGTTGTGCTGTATCATGCCATTGACATATCACTGGTGGCAACGATCTGTCCCACTTGCAATTTAATTTGATTTCATTAACTTTACTGCTCCACTACAGCACCAGGTTTTAAGGGCATTAAGGTACTCTCATTTGTTTCGACACAGCCAACTGGGAATTGTAGATTTCTTCTTCCATTAAGGAAATATATGTTTCAATATTCCTCATGGTCATACTACCCCAACCATCCCATTACAGCAGATGCCAATGCTGACAACACTTAATTGATGCCATGTTCAGGGCAAAACAACAGTGAATTAAACAATACTAAAGTCCTTCTAAACATTAGGAGACAAGTAGTTGAGGGGGGAGCAATTAGTTGAAAACAAAGAGAAAATAAACTGTGAGATCATGTGCTTCAAGGTACATCTGTCACCTCAACAAAAAAGTTTCTCCCAAATTTCAGCCTCACAATTTTCATAAACCAGTAATTAACCTGTCCCATCATCAATTTTAAGATGAAGACATGACTCTCCCAAAGAAAGTATTAAAATACACCCCACCCATTCCCGTATCTCCTTGTGACCTGGGGCTTTTAACTGTAAATTGCCTGAACAGACATGCAAAATAAATCTATTCCCTGCCTGATGTGTCCATGAGGATATGCTAAATTTGGTAGCAAGTAACTCATTTTATTACCACATTCATATGAATTTTACTTGTACTTTTGTGGCAAAATATATTATTAACATTGTAAACAATGGAAATAATGCATTCACGTTCCTCAAACGAATCCTTGCTTATTCGGTCACATTATACTGTGGTTATTTCTTTTTCCAATGTCAAATCTTCTATATAATTCTCCTACCACATTTTTTGTGATTACATTCTATGCCTTAAATCATTTAAATCTCATTTTTGCATTGGGGTTGCATTTGACCATTTGCACACAAATATTAGCATAAAGTCCACCCTTTCCAAAAACATATTGTCACCCCTTTCTGTATACACAGAAAAACTTCAATGAATGTTATACAAATATGTATTCTTGGGTTCTTTGCACTGATGAGAGATAAACATTGGGCCTCAATCGAGGGCCCTTGGAGGTGAAAGAATGGGGTAGAGTTCTGGGAAAACTTGCCTTCTCTTTGTTCTCACTTGGTTCATCGACCTAATAAACCACTATGAGACAAAATCAGTATAGGCTGTGGAAAACCAGAACAGTTTTTCATAAGCTCTATACTAAGTATTATAATTTTGCTGAGTCATTGGCCATTAATAAATCATTTTTCCTGGCAAAGGTAAAGTGATTTTCGTCAGTAATCACCAAAAGAGCACTTGCTTATAGCCCGTAAAAATACATAAAACTGTGTAAAAAGACTAGCTATAATTGTGACCAGAGAGATGCTCTACATGGGAAATGACAGACTCAATGCAAGTCAGTCACAAGGAAGTCAGCAACATATCAACTAAAATCGTGATCATTAGATTACTGACATGGAGAGTTGAAGAGGGTGTCAATAAATTATAAATGGATTACTTCTCTCAAGCTCTTTGTGGTAACCTAAAGACAAAACTAAGTTTTTGATGTGGATTCATAAAACAAAATTGAAAATACATGCCATGAGATTTTGGTTGCAAATACAATGAAAAGGGGTAGCAAAGATACAAGTAAGATGATTCAACAGCCCTGGTGAGGTAGAATAAAAGAGATATCCATGCTGACAAATATTTATAATCCTCAATGAGTGAATATCTGCCATGAATAGGGAGATGCCAAGAGGGTGGTTGTTGTGGAGGACTACAAGGCTACAAGAAGCACATCAGCTAAGTTGACAAAAGGGATTTAATGGATAATCAATGGCAACAGAGGTTATGGCTGGAAGTGGACGAAGAAGCTATTCACCCATTTCGTCTACATAACAGTCCTCAAAAGATATGACCTCCTAACGTCTTGGGTAGGCAGTTGTCATTGACAGCAATGCCTTACTTTCATGACACATCTGCTCAAAGCAGACAAAGCCAGCTTCAGCACTTGCCCTCAAAATCCAAGAGGGAGAGGTCCAGCAGTACACATTGGACACAGTTGACTCCTTGCAAGGCGAAAGGGAAAAAAAATATTGGCCCACCTAAGGAAAACGATAATTCATGATGGCACCGTGCATGCATCGAGAAGGGACATGTCTTTATACAGACTACGAAAATGTGCACCAAGCATGTGGTGTAGAAATGAATACATATAATTTTTTCCAAGAACATTTTACTAGAATATGAGGGATATCAAATTGATCATATTTGGTAATTTATTATATTAAATAAAAACAGTAATTTTTGGTGCATTATTTCCCATTGTTTTCCAAAACAATTTGCCAAAAATTTCTTCTCCTAATGTAATAAATACTTGATCATAATAGGTTATTATCTTAGATTTAGATGAAAACAGTATTTGCTTAATGCATTATTTCTCATCGCTTTCCCAATGTGACTGTTAATCATCAATTTGTTTTTTCACATGATGTAATAAATGCTCATTTAAAAGATGCTCAAACCCTTTAGGCATAACTGGTGTCCAACTTGGAAGCCTGTCCTCCAATTAATTAAGAAGGCAAGACGAAAACAAAAAAAACAGCAATGCTGAGCACTACAATAGGCATTAACAGGTGATGGCTAAGTAATATTTAATAATTACAAGCAAATTAAAACTAACTAAGATCATAGCAGAGGACACCCAGAGTATGTTATCTGAGTCTGACACCCAGACATTAGCATTAAATGCACCCACTTGGTGGATTTCCTGATAAAATTTCACACAAATTATACACCAGGAAAAAGCCAAATCCTTTACTGATGAGGAATTTTTTGCATAGTAATAATGGCATAGGGAATTTTTCTTGATAGTTCACTACCCACTTTGTTAATGGACAGTGAGATTAATAGTCAGAAAGCATAGGGTCAAAGACATTTATACAATAATCACACTCATTGATGTTAGTGAGCCATTAACATTGTCAGGGCACACCAGCTCCCTTGCTGAAAGATGAACACCTTAAAAATACATATATTACACGTTGCAGGCATGAGCCAGTGAGAGGAGAGTAAAATACTCACCTAATAGCTGGATCGTCAGCGTTCTTCACCCCAGTATGCAATTCGGTGAATAAAGGATCGGCTCTTGTGTGAATAACAATGAGATGGCTCAGAGCTGTCGCAGCACGCAAACGAACTTGTCGATTTGAGTCATTAAGAGCCTTTAAGAAGGTGGTCTGAAGCTGAGGTAAGAACTGCTTCAGCATCACTCCAACCTGTAACACACCACAATTGCAAAATGAAGAATCACTGTCCAGGAACTGCATCAACATTTCAGACAACATTTATTCATTTTTCAAGTTGTGAATAAAACAAAATACAGGCATTCATGTGACAAATCATTCACATTACTTCAATGGAATCCCTGAAATAGACCAAACTCTCTAGAACAGAACCTATCCAGTTCGTGCCAGAAAACAATCAACTCACCTTTGCTAGGAGTAAAGCCAGAGTTTCCAGGACGGCTGCTTTCACATTCCAGTTGAATCGGTCACCAAGGATACGGATCAATGGGCCAGTGATATGCACAACAGATGGTTGCAAAGCCTCTGGGCTAGTCAGACGAATTACCTCACCCAAACCCTGAGCAGCTTGCTCTTTCACTTCTGGTTGGCCATTGAGTATTGCCTCTCGGAATATCGGGAGAATGGGCGTAATTCCCTGAAATGAAATGAACAATGAGTGAGCCACATAAATTTCAACTTTGAATGTGTTTATCCAACCTACCAAGTAGTCGAGGTAGCACACACTATTTGCATTAAGGAGTAAACTCTATAAAAATTATTAAAAGAGAAAGGAGAAACAGATACCTGAGAGGCAGATGGCCTTTATACAAACTCTATATGCAAGAATATTACACAGAATTAATATACAATAAAAAATTACTGGTAATTTTACAATTAATCCCCTTCAGTTCTGTCACAAGTTTATTTACTGCAGCATTGGAAAGGATTTTAACATTTCATAGAAAACATTTGGTAAAGCAGGTCAAATACCTCACTTAATGGCATTTCAAATGCCATTAAACTCAAAGATAATAGTTTTTCTTAAAAAATGATGAAATAGGTTTGAGTTACGCTGGACAAGGGTCTAGCCACATCAAATCAAGAGGCCCCATTATATCACCGAATTTAAACAATGTTTGGATGTCCCAGAGGGAGGGTCAACCCTCCTCTATACCTCTACCTTGGTGATGGTGCTTTAGTCTCCAGTCCACAAGTGGTGCCCAGGGAAAATGTGGGGTGGTAGAATGGATTCAAAAGGGTCCAAGTATCAGGAGGGCCTGAGAAAGTCCCTGCCCACCCCTCCAATTTATAATTTTTTTTGGTTATACTAATCGACATATCCTTTTTAGTTTTTCACTATGTTCATACTAAAGTATATACACTAATATACTTATACTATATAATATACACTAATATACAACTATTATTATTACATGTGGCTATTAATATGGTATTTTGCCCCGTGAATTTAAATTTGACCACTTTCTTTCCAAATACGGGAAATCCCTAAATCTGCCATGCTTTTAACCCTGAAGATGTCTTATAAACTAGATTCCTTGACACACAAAACTGACAATATACTTACTTCTACAAGCAAACCCACACTAGGTGAAGAGCCTAAAATCAAATGTATATGCAATCGACAGTAATTTTACAATATCTCCCCTTCAGCTCTGTCAACAATTTACATATTGTAGCATTAGGGAAGACTGGAAATATTTCATAGAAAACATATTTTGTGGAGCAGATTAAATACCTCAAAAGTATGATGGCAGTTTCATTTCTGCGTAGGTAGTAAAGAACATGAACAAAGATTGATCAGAACTGCAGGCACACACATTTTAGTAATTACTAGTGATGGACGGATCCAGGTTTTTTGTCGGATCCGGATCCGGAACCGGATCCTTGCCTGGGTTTCGGATCTTTATCTCGGTTTCGGATCCTTAGTTTCACATACTCGATTCAGATTTTCAAAACCTAGATTTTTTAAAAATATATAAATACAGCAACAATAGAATTGCCAAAAAAAAGTGAATTTATTGTCGAAAAAATCAACTTCCAATCATCCTTGTGGATAATATTTTCTTAGATCAAGATTTACGGATGCAATAACTATATCTTATTACTTCTAATATAAAGATCAACTTCCTTATCACATACTCATCATGCAATACATTTTTGAAACCTGTACAACTATTCTTTAGAGTGCAGTTGAAAGAAACGTTGTAAGTTTATTTTCATTAACAAAGGAATTATTTTCCAATTATTAATCAAATCCTTGAATACTTTCAAATTCTTTTTTAGAAACAAAATATTTTAATGCGGCCAAGAGATTCCATTTATGGAATATCCAGGGATTCCATTTTCAAGACTAAAATATTATCATAGAATATTTCAAGCTGCTAAACTAGTAATTTTGCAATTCTCATTAATAATAACCTTTAAAATGAAATTTGAGAATTTTATACTACTAAGGGGAGGTTGTGTAACTCTGATCTTGAAATGAGATTAGCTGTTTTTCATGCTACTAGAAGCAAAAATTAAAAGTCTCGGATTTTTTCTCCATTGGCTCGGGTTTGCAAGAAAAAAGTAGAATGACATGTGGGGAGCATGTATTCTCCAAAATCAGGTAAGCCGACAATAGCAGTTCGATTCTTATCGCTGTTTAAAATTTTTCTTTCAGCCATTGAATCAAAAAATTTATCATCCTTCATTTCCAACATTTCTGTGTGGATACCAACTTTTTTGTACTTCTATCGTTTAAACTAGATTTATAAATGCGTTGCTAAAAATACATGGGAAAGTTAACGTAATGATTTCACGATTTAATTCTGCAATAAAAAATTTTTCCAATCTCACTAACTCCAATATTTTTTTTTTAACTTATAAATTGACATGAAATTTCTGTTAATCCACTCTTTTTAACTGCCTACTTTATCACCCTAGGAATACAGCATAGCCTATATTCCTAGGCAGTGTTAAGGATCGAACTCGTGACCGGCAGTACACTAGCCTTCATTTTTAACAACTACGCTATCATAGGTTCACGGGAATCTGGCGAATGTATGCAACCCGCGTGACATTCTGCTTTATTTTTTTTCTCGCGCATCCGGGCGTATGGGGAAAAAAGTCACGACGAGTATTTTTTTATTTTGTTTTTTTTTTGGTACGAAAAAAATCTTCTCATTTCGCGACCGAGTTACACACCCTCTCCTTGTCAGTTTCTACCATACTTACATTCCATTCGCGGGGCTCATCGATCACCAAGCCGTGAAATTTTAAAATCTCCGATCCGAATCTGAATTTTTACTGTCTTCGGATATGATTTAAGTTGCGAATGAAATGAAAGACCCGTGGATCCGACCCGACCATCCTTAATTTATCAATGGTACATTTGTAAATCTAATTTAAACAACAAAAGTATAATAAAGTGAGTATTCGGATTCAATGGTTTGAAAGTAAATATGATAACATTTTCGATGCAATGACTGAAAGAAAAAATTTAACTGCGAAAGGGATCGAACTTCGCACAGTACACTGGTTCTCGTTGTCCTCCTGATCCCGGCGAATGTAGGCTACCCGCGTGACATCCTACGTATTTTTTTCTCGCGATACCGGGCTAATGGGGAAAAAAGTCATATTTCTTTATTTTGCTTCTAGTTGCACGGGAACATTTTCATCTAATTTCGTGACCTGAGTTACTCATCCTCTTCTTGTCAATATCTACCGCACCTACCTTCCATTCACGGGGCGCTTCGATCGCTAAGCCGCGAAAATTTAAAATCTAGGATCCGGATCCGATTTTGCTCCGTGTCTTTGGATCCGGATCCGGAACCGAAAAAATGAAAGATCCGCGGATCTTTGGATCCGACGGATCCGATCCGGCCATCACTAGTAATTACTATAACCACTACTACAAGGCAAAAGAATAATTGCAGGCCATTACAGCATTATACACTATACCTTAGGTAAACAAAATCCAGGAAGAAGTTCTTGTCCCTTTAGATCACTAACAGCAAATCTCACAGCTTGTCTTATATCTCCGACATGACTTAGTTGCTGGGACTGATCTAAGGTCTTAGGAAGGAATAAAAAGGATTAAAAGATTAGGAAAACATTCAGAACAGACTCTTGAATAAGGTATATGATTAATCTCAAGAGGATGAAATACAAAATCAAATAATTCAAACGACCATCACCTTTATTACAGCATTGAGGGCCTCCCAACTCATCTGGAGCACCTCACGATCCGAGTCTGTGAAGAGGTGGATAAGGGCTCGCAACAACTGCGGCACGTACTGTGCATATGATGCCTTGGTGTGTGCACAAAACGCACAGAGGAGAGTCACAGCTGGCCGTCGCAACTCAGGTCTATCTGATCGGGCAGATTCCATCAGCTGGTCCATTGTCGTTCTTACTCCTACCTCATCACTGACAGACAGCACGACTGCTTGACAATACTCCAACTCCTGTTAAAAAAAATAATTTTGACTTATAAGCTTATCCATTCACATTTAAATGCATGTATGCACCAGGCTTTTCCTTACTCCCTCACATGAGGCTCAATGGATTAACTTGGAATGGAATGTTCACCCACCTCATTCTCTATTCAACATCCTTAGCGTTACAGTAAACTCTCCATAATACAAAGTCAGCGGGACCGGAAAATCGGTACTTCATAATTTCGAACATTTTAAAAAAGTAGTGCAAAAATTTTGCCTTCATTTTCTCTAACTTTTGTTCTCTTTGGCAACATTGTATAACTTTTGTGATGATTCGTGAAAGCATTTTAAACGACGAATGTCTTTAAAGATCGCAAAATAAGTATCTACTTGTATTTCCTATGTCAATTCTTTAAACTCGGCGATCGTAGTGTTGGCAAAATTTTGTCCCAGTATCGAAAACAAAAGTTGAACATTTTTTAATATACATTTTATTTTCGGGATAGTGTGTAGAGATGGAAATTTTGTATAGACGCTAAAAATAGACATTTGCTTCAAACATCTATGCTGTTATGATGGCAGCTGGCCCAACCATGCTTTAGTTGTACTCTATCACCCAATTACAGCTAAAGAAAAGCAAGGAACTAAGCCCGTTTACAAAAATAAATCATTCACACGGTATTACTTGTAGCATCTTCTGTATTGTCTGTAGAATAAACGATTTTGGGAGGTAATATTGTTTCCTTTCTACTACTAAGACCATGATGACTAATGGGGCATGATTCAGCATACTTTCTGCATCATCTCCATAAGGATCATATGACAGCCGGGGTGTTTGGTTGTACGGTGCGTGGGGGATAAGGGTCCAGTTGTGGAAAGGAAATATCCCAATTGCGGGTGTATCTTTATGTCTTGCTGAGGGGGTGGGGGAATAATGTCGCAGACCGTCTGTGACGTTCCTTCCTCTTCTTCTGGGCAACCCTGTGGGGGGCATGTAGGTGGTTGATTGGAAATGCTTCAGGTGCTGAGTGGTATGGGGAGGGTCATGGACGTGGCATCCTTTGCTTATGGGAGGATCTTCAAGGGATATGGGGAGGGAAGCAAAGGGGATGGTCTAGAGGTGTCAGAGTGTGAGAGGAGGGGTTGAAGACCCTCCTGATAATGAAGTACACCGCATCCCTGACCCTGCCCATTCCACTCAACACCTGAAGCGGTCCCAATCAGCACCCTCACGTGCCCCCCAGGGTTGCCCAGAAGAAGATGAAGGAACCTCCCAGACGTTTCATGACACCATCCACCTACCCCCTCCCCTTCTTCAAGCTTGGCAAGAGAGATAAAGATAGAGGCATGCAAACGAGGGCAAAATACACGCGAGGCCTGTGTGTGAGAGATAAAGAGAGAGGCCCAACCCGAAGACATTTGATGGACTTTTCTGAAGTATCACGAATGTGACCTAACAGAGAACTTGTTGAGTATAGGCAGTCACCCATCGGTTGGGTGGGCGACCACCCTAAGATTGTCACCGCCGCATATCTTTCTCAAGGGTCTTTGTCATTTGCAATATTTTTCGCTCACTCTTTTACCACCCCTCCCCTCATCTCAGTTTGGGCGAGCAACCCAGGCACCCATCTAGGACCCATGCACACACTTCGGATGCGAGCACCCCGGGCCAACGGGCACGGTCGGGCGTCTACGTCACACGAGCAGAGGCGAATACGGGTGAGGGCACCTGGCACAGGCAGGAGGGGGGTCGCCTAGATTTCGTGCCCGTTTACAGGCCTCTAGCAGACATTCACTTCATGAAGAGCTGAGCTAGGAATGCTCACCTTAAAGGACGAGGTAGTGTTCACAGAGAATTTGAACTGCCATAATTCCAGGCGCACGGCAGCGAGCATATTATGTACCGTCACACGTAAGCTTTCATCAAAAGAGAACAGTGCACATTATGAAAGTGTAAGTAATAGTTAAAACAAAAAATAACCAGGATAAATAATGGCATTAACTATGGTTTCCACATTACTCAAGGTCTAAATGATATGCAGAGTTACATTAAGAAATGATGGGGAGATACTGGCGTATGTGGGAGGTGAATGTACTACTGCTCACGCATTTCATTTTTGATGCACTGCAATCAGCAAAACTGATTTATTACATGTCTATGCATTCAAAAATAGTTTTGCTGAAGCAGCTTTTCACCAAGGTCCATAAAAACTAATTCCATTTGATCCTGGGGACTGGGTTCGAAATTCGTAATTTCGAAAAATTTATATTTTCAAAACTTCGTATTTTCGAATTTTACCATGTCGTCATATTACAATAGGCTTTTCGTCGGGACCGGCCACTTTGCTTAGTATAATCGAAACTTCGTATTTTTGTGCTTCATATTATCGAGAGTCTACTGTATGAGATAAGCTCTCCCTGTGAGAACGATTCACTATCAACTGAGAAAAAATGCAATATATTTTTTATGCTAGTGTTCCATTCATGTAATAAATTGTATTAAAAGCTGTTGACTACGGAACAATCAAAGTGTCAAACTGGGAAATAGAACCTCTTCCAGCAGATCTAAAAGGCATACAAAGGAACATCGTGGAAGTTCTTGTAAGTAATCGTTTATACTAAAACATTCAATTTTAAAGAAGAATACCCATTACTGAAATACAGAAAATCCTTCATTGTCACCCATTAAAAATAAACTAATGCCTCAGGATTCCAAGAAATGGTAGCTAGGGCTGAAGAATACACTTTCCTGCTAGCAGTATTGCCATAACTTTCAATGTTGAGAGAGTAATCAAACTCTCTTCAGCAAGCAGCACCAAGAGGGCATTCGATCAAAAAATCCATCATGATAATCAGAGTTGACACATCTACATGCTTCGATAGGAAAGCAGAGGAGGAGAACATCATACCTGTGCTGCTTGTGGAGTTCCATGGGCAGCACTCAAAGCAGACAATAATGCAGGAAGTATTCTGTGTAGGTACTTAGTCAGAGACTCACCAGCAACAGCAGCTAAAATTGAGAGAGCCTGGAAAGTAGGGAGATAGAGATATATAACATAATAGAATTGCAGTACTAAAATACAACTCCATAATGCACTAACACAAGAAATGCAATGATGATATCACAATTATCATATTTTTCATAGCTAGAAGTCAGGCTATGCTAAGAGAATATCAAAAGAAAAAAAACTAAAAAATATACATTTTAACCGGAGTTAAAATGATAATGCTAATCTTTCTTTCAGAATGATTCCGTAGGCATAATAGAATATCTCATGAACTATGCAACGCATTATCTACCATTTAACCCATGGAAAATTACACTGCACCTTATTACAATAAAATTACGATACCATTGAGACATTGTGTTCAATAGGAATATTATTTTAAGATTATAGCTCTTTTATTTCTGATATTACAAGTCACAAGGAAGCTATTCTATCACAGAAAATTCTATAGTGAATATTTCTTTCATTATGTGAAATAACATTGATAAATTTTAATAATTACCATGAGACCAACATCTTGAAAAATGTAAAATTTCATACGTGGAAAATATCAGCCAATACATAATGGAGGTTTACCACTTTGAAGACGGTAATTTCTAGGGTCAGTCCCACACAAATAAATAAGAACGAACAAATCTTCAGTTTGGCTCTAGGTGATTTTTTTTGTAAATGAATTACTCAACAGTGTCAGAGAAGAATGATGTAGATCAATTGATCTACTAAGTATGTAAAATAAAAGTTCTGCAAAGGGTTAGAGGTAGAAAAAAAATCTTGTAACTATTTTTAAAGACAGCCAAGATATAAATCTTGATGAAGAAGGTGTTATGGAGACAGTGTTAGGGGAACATAAAAGGACAGGACAGATGTAGGACAGCATATTGATGTGAAGGGATGTACCAACACAAAAATAAAATGGAGAGCATAGACAGACCATCATCAGATCAGCTGACCAAAGGATGATATATGGGAGCAGAGATGATTTATAATCCACTGTACAATGAGCCACCATCAGTAGTATAATGTCATGTCCACTTGAAATGTACGTTATTACTTCAACAAACCATTTGGTATTCACCACTCTGAAAAACTAAGTCTCAAATATCTGTGGCTAAACTTTGGTACATTGTCTTTGGTGTGAATTTCATATTATAAATTAGCATTGATGTAGAAGTAACAATTACTTTAATTTCTCTTTATACTTGACTTATATCAAGTTAGAGATACCATAAGGCAGCAAGGAGAGAAAGAAGGATCAAGGATATCAACCAGCATTTTCATATTGGTTTATACCAACAAAAAAGTATCAAAAATAACATATTTTGACCATGATTCCCCACTAGATATGACCTGATGTGCAAAACAGAAACTTCTCCATATCAACACATCTTATTTCCTATGGAATACCATTCCTAGCATTTGACAATTTTCCAAGCAAGCAGGGAAGGTCCAAAGCAATATTACCTTAGTATTTACAGGTGGTGCAGTCAATTGTGGCACCAAATAAGGAAGCACCACACGAGACTTGATGGCCATCACTTGCCTCAAACCATCCAGAGTTGACTCAGCCAGGGCTTCATCAGGATCATTCTGTATTGTCATGAAATATACAATTGAAATTTTTATATACACTCAATATAATACAAACAGCCATATCAGTTCTGCAGCTTATATCACAAAGACAATAATAATTACCAACTGATTGAGCATCATTGGCAAGATATCATCCAGTGCTCTGACTCCCACAGTGGAATGTAAACCATCAAACGTTTTAGCAGCAGCTTGTCTAACCTCTGGAAGTGGATCACATAGGGCTTTCCTAATTTGATAAACATAATAGGAATTTTTAAAACTGGAAATGTTCTCAGATAATTCAAGTCAACATTAGTGCATAAAAGAACTAAAAGAAAAACCTACATTTCGGAGGAAATTCAGAATGAGAATCATAATATCACTAGTGAAAATCAACACCTGATTACATTAAAATAATTTTTTTCAGCACAGGGGAAGTTTTAAATGGGTAATATCCATTGCTAACTTTGAAATTATTCCATGCAGCAAATCAGGGAATGGCTTAATACTCCACAAATACATGCATCACCACCAACTTACCTCACAGTTGGCACAAGACTATTAACAAAGGTGAGGACCATGTCCCTGCTGGTGGAGGCCATTATTTCCGAGAGACCAATGCATACACCTTGTCGCTGGTCAGCATGCTCTGATTCCAACCCTCTTTCCAGAATTGGAATGATCTCTGGTAAAACCCTTTCCCCTAATTTCCTCACTAAATCTCCGAGTGTCCTGGCAGCCACCTGTGAACCAAATATTCCGCATGGAATTACAATTTTATTCTTTCACTCATACACTAATGGTGAACAGCATGACAACCAAGCAACATTTCCTCCTAGATCTGTAACCCCGCACAACATTTTTTGTCCTCTCACCTTTTGTAACTCATTAAATGAGGTAAAACCAATGTACAATGACAGCCAAACACTAGCTACTCCCAGTACTCTCCTTATTCCTACCAATAAGAAAAGTAAAAATATACCAGGGGCATCAGAACTATTTTCACTGGGAGGGGCTAACCTTGAAAAAGGCCTGCATTTTTTGCGGATAGGAGGGGGTAGAGACTAGAATTCTGCTAAAAGTGCATATGAAGGTGGTAGAATGTGCATTCGAAGGGAAAAGGCAAGCTGGAAACAAGTGAAATTTAATTTTTATCAATGAAGACTCATTTCTCAAGGGCCCGGGAAAATTCTGGGGGGGGAGGGGGGGGGAAGTGGGGGGCTGGGAGGAATGCCCCCCCAGCCCCCCACTTCCAACGCCACTGAAATATACCACTGAAATTAGCAATTATACTTCCTCATAACTAAACAATTAAAAAATGTTGGCTCATTGGCATTATGATATACTTGAAAAATTCTGAACTACCAGACCTCCCAAAGTTTGTCACTACAGGAAATAAAATTAAAAATGATTAGGGTGTTACATATTACCTATAATATTACACATTAAAAGAGATAAAATAAATATGAACGTGAATAATGCCATCACTAATAATTTTAATATCAGTGGATAGAGTTTACAGAATACCGTTCAAATATCACACAGCAGTAATTACTAGAGAGGCTGCAGACAAATTATTTCCTGCCTAACAAAAATTTATTACACAAATGCCTAAATTTTATGAATGGAAAAAATGGGCAAATACATGGTGTCACCAGTAATGAGATAGAACTGCTTTGGTACGTCAGAAATGGTGGTAAAAAAAACACCTTTTCACCAATATTTTCCCAAAAATATTCTGGCTTCCCTACCATTCAACTTCTCCCATCCCACAACAGTGTTCAGCATTAGGATAGACCAATTGGAGAGGGTAGAACCCAACTAGGCACAACGCCTACGAAAGTCATGCATCAGGCTAGGAAGTGGTTCCCATAGCCACCTGTGGTTTCCCTGAAAGATCTGTTTGCGAGAAAATCACACAGCTTGGATATAACAAGGCATTTTCAAGGAGGATTCAAACCTAGGCCCTCCTGTTAGAGGTCATTGCTACTCACTAAGCAGCCACTCATCCAATTTGTCCTTTCATTGTCTTTAAATAAAACCTTCAACCCCTCTGGAGAAAAGTATGGCATGTTTCAAAAGAGCACTCACCTGACGTTTGTCATAACTCGTACTGGCTAAACAACCAAGCAAGAGCCCAAACAGCGTAGGAAGAATTTCTCTGAGAGTACGAGGCGTATTTGTCACCACCACCTTCCACACATGAAGCGCAGCCTGGCGCACCATCAGGGCAACATCTGACCGCCCCATGTACAATCCAGCAAGCACCCTGTTTCGCCGCTCACCACCAAGTGCATCGATGATTGCCTTTAGAGAGCAAAATTATGTAATGTCAAATTACTAAAAAAATGTTCCTCTTATAAAAATGAAGAGTTAATAAATCACTTCAACACATAAGTGCAATTTCAGGCACAATTTTTAGTTAAACCTAAAATCTTTAGTTTTCTTGAATTGGCACCATTAAATCACTTCAATTATTCCAAAATATTCACTCAGTGGCAAGTGTAAAATAGAGCTCAATGAAACACCATTGTAGGAGTGAATTGCACAATCATTCCACTGCATTTTATATAACATATGCTAATTAACTAAAAAAATCACCAATGCTCATCTATAGCAAACTAATTTTAAAAAATTCAAATCTTACCACTGCACTTTTAAGTAAACACACATGGGTAAAGCCTAACTTAAGTAAAAAAAACATTGCTTATTGCTAACACTAAAGCAAACCAACCCTATGAGATTGCTCAGTTCCAAAGTTGTCATCTTCATCTGCTGTCTCAGTACTCATCTTCCCACTCACACCAGATATTTTATACAGCAGGTCACCAAGGAGTTGAACTGAACTGAAATGTGAAAATTTTATAGAGCCAGCAGAAAACAGTTCAAATAAATGTTAATTCACTAAATAGTTTCCAGTCAAGGACAACCAGCAAGAAAAAGGTGAAATTCTAACCTGTAACGAATTCTCCAGTTGTCATCAAACAGTCCCCTCTCCAGCTCTGGCAGTAGAAGTGCAATTGCAGTGTCTGCATAGAGACTGACAATACGCTGGCCAGCTTTCAATGCTGTTTCTCTCACATACTCATTCTCATCGGCCAAAGCCTAAAATCAGTTGTGCAGAATTTTTCATGATTAATTGTTATCATGTAATCATTTATTCACGGAAGTATACCATCGTCAAAAGGCAGAAAAAATTGGACAGTTACCTTGAGGATTGGATTGATAATTTGGCCTATGTATGGTGTGAATTCATTGGTAAATACAACTGGCATGTATATGAACATCATTATATAACCATCCTTCACATGAGGGGCAATGTCCGTTCTTTCTGCAGTGCTGATAATTTCTGTAAAAGAAAAGTTTATAAGGCACATCAACCATTTATGATCAAGGCTCATGACTAAAAAATACTCAACTTCTTTCCTGAGTATCACAACAGAAATTAGGTCCAAACACCACACACTCGGACAGAATAAATTTGGCAAGAACATGAGAGAGGGAAAAATAGAAGGAAAAACCCATGTGGAAAACCAAGGGATAAGTATCAGGAACAGATAAAATGTATGTAGAAAAGAATATGTGCAGTAGAACCCAGTTACGGAGGTTCTGCATAATAAGTTTTCCCCTCAAAAAAGTTTGAGTTTTAAAGTCCCAAAATGATACCCATAAGGCATATAATTCCCTCTTAATAAGATTCCCAGCATAAGTAATTCCAAACCCTCTGACCCTGGAAAAACCTTTAACAGGGTTGTACTGTATTCGGATGTGACTGAGCTAGGCATGAACATGGACAAAAGGAGGACTGCATTTAGACAATTTAAGGATTGAACACTGCAACAACGATGACCATACAGAGTAAGGGATAATTTACATGATACTGTGGAAGCCCCATATTAGTAAGGCATATTGTGGTATGTTGGGCAAGTTGAGAGTTTAATCAAGGGATCAGCAGTGGCCCATTTGCCACTGACTCCAATATCTAGTCCAAATGCAGGCAGTACGTGTCCATTGCTACCCTATGGTCACTATCAAAGACATCGCATGTGCACACCACCACCGTGCTGCACTTTGCCAAATGCTGAACTCATAGGTGAGCAGACCACTGCTGACCCTGGTAAAACCACTCAACGTGCCCAACATACCACAATATTATGAAAAAGTTTTAATTAAGTGATGGCTTAGTTGCCATTCATTTACTCATGATTTAAGTGTAAAAATAAATGGGTATTGTGAGACCACATGCTGTTACTGAGGTATACTTCCATCTTTGAGATACCCAACATCAATAGGGAATAGAAATTATTATATAATCATGCATCGCAGAAGCAGAGACTGCCAACTCTCATGGGCTGGCAATTCCATGCAAAAATGTGAATCTACAAGAGTAGTTATTTCAGAAAACGAACTGTTTCAGGGGTGACTTTGTGAAATTTTTCCATGGTGGAGAAAACAAACTTTGCAAATTTCACTTAATAGATTTATTCACGACCCGGGTTTCAACACATTGTGTCATCATCAGGTGATGAGGTGATCAGACCACCTGATGATGACACAGTGTGTTGAAACCCGGGTCGTGAATAAATATATTAAGTGAAATTTGCAAAGTTTGTTTTCTCCACCAGTAGTTATTTCATTACTGAAGTATGGTATAATTTAAACAAAGCTTCAAGATGTGCAGGAACGAAAAAAAAATTGAAGCATATGAGCATGAAGGATGTTGAACATTTAGCCAAAACTATCAACAGCAGCACTTTCTCACTTCGCTGATTTTTACTTTGCACCTTACTTACCTCGCAATGAAAAAATGAGCCATAAGTGGTGGTTGCACGTGTAATTTTATGGAACTGATTCATGATTGAAATGAAAACTTGACTTTGTAGTTCCACATAAATTTATTTAACAAACAACCCAGGTTTTGATGTCCAGCATCATCATCTTCACCATATGATGACATTGGATGTTAAAACCTGGGTCGTTCGTTAAATAAATTTATGTGGAACTACAAAGTAAAGTTTTCATTTCAATTAAAAATTAAACCATTTAAGTGACACACCAGTCTTTTACACCCCTTGTAAATTAAAAGCTGGATAAACTCAAATTATATGACATCATAAAAACACATCGTGCATTAGAATTGTTTAAATGACTAATATTATTCATCCTTTCTTTACACTATAGAAAAACTTACCAGGCATAAGCTTGTGGAGCTTCTCCACACCAAGGCCACCAACAACCTCACTGAGACCCTGGGCAGCTCCAGAGCGGTCAACAGAGCTCCAGTCTGATGTAAGAGTTTGCATGAGCCAAGGCAGAAGGTCCTCAAAGCTGGACTCTCCCATTCCCCTGACCATAGCACCCAAGGCCCGAGCAGAGACACTTCGCACCTAAATATAATGAAACATTCAATTTGAGCACTAGCAGATGGTTAAGGCCATATTACCTGAATTCCCAACTTCGAGTGCCACAAATCTTACAAAGTGAATAAGGCATTACCTCAGGTACGGGATCCAGAAGGGAGGTCTTCAGCCCAGGAATGATAGTGGGTAGATATGGAGTGAGGTCCTTCTGATCAGTCAATGAGTACATGTTCCCAATGATCTGAGCAGCCATTTTCCTCGTCTCGGTTGACCGATCCTGAAAAGCTCTCTGCACAACGGGCATGATGAGGGCAAGAGATGGGGCATCAATGAAGTGAACAAACTGGGTGTCCAGGAGTGTCTGCAGAGAAGTAGCAGTTTTCCTGGAGGGATCCTGAAGAGCTTCCAGCAACACAGGGACAATGGCTGAGGGAATGGATTAGGGCATGCGGTGAGACATTACCAAATGAAACACTCAACACAGGTTATGACAGCAATATGTAAGCTTGTACTAAAGTTACAGGTTAAGTTATTGCTCAACAACACAAGAGACTATTGCTTAAAAAGGTGAAATAAATCTCAATCAATTTAATTTTAGATAGCTGACCAGCAGATATACCACATTTTATTGCCTAAGATCAACAGATAAATATTAAAAAGCTTAGGGCTATATCAGATTTTATGGTATCTGTACCTACTTGAGACCTGATATCTATATTATCAGTTTTTAAATGCCAAATAGATTACATTTAGGTATTTCCAAACCTAATTTAAGTAGCTTCATTCCATGATAGTGAATATAATGTGAACATACATACTTGATATGCATATGTTGAAGGATTAATTTACAACCCCTGCGAATTTTTAAAAGGGCACATGGGAGCATTGCTCAGAGTGAATCCATGCACCTGAGTAACCCAAGCTGATAAAGATAGCACTAAAATGAATTTGAAAAGATTATACCTTGAATTTCAGGATTCCTGATGACAGACCCAATGAGTTTCAATGCTTGTGCTCCAGCTTTCTGAACTTTCACATGAGAATCACTAAGTACTTCTATTAGTTTAGGAACTATGGATGGCAAACAAGAGGACAGTTGCTTAGGTGCACAATATGCCATAGCTCCAAGCAACTCCACTGAACCTGTGAACGAAAAAAAAGTACATTAAATGGCTATCATCCAAGCAAACCCAAAATTGAATTGGATAAGGAGGACAAAATGAGAAATATTAAATTAGACAGTTGTTTTTGGATCTTTTTCGAGAAATTTTAAATATATTTTTGAGGGAAGAGGAAAAATTGAGAGGTAATAGGAAATTTAAGGTTATGTTTGAAGAATAATGATAGGGGGAAGAGGAAGTGAAGTGTATTATAGAAAACTGCATTACTCATGGCTGATAATGGCAAAAAAATTTAAGTCCTGAAGGATGCATTTGCACAACCTTAACATGGTAGGATGTGTATGGTATCACTGGTGGACATCAAATTTCAAGAGTAAAAGGCTTAAAGGCAATTTTACACAGTCATTGAAACTGCACAGGCTTCTGCAAGAACACTTACAAAAGAAAAATTTAACTGTGTAAAGTGCCTACTTGTGAGGAAAAATTGTACCATTGAGTAAGGCTTGCAACCGGGCAAGGGCCTAGCCATGTTGATACACCGGTTCCCGTCAGATCACTGAAGTTAAGCAACATCGGGGTCAGATGGAGGTTGGATGGGTAGCCACCCTCCATTCCTCTACCGCAGTGCTCTTGTCCCCTGTCTGCAAGTGGTGGGCTGGTTAAATGTGGGTTGGCACAATGGATCTAAAGCTTGGTAGCTCAAGCTCACTGACAAACATTAAACCTCAATGAAATTAGGAAGACGTTATTAAACCAAAAATTAGCAATTAGCAAAAAGCATAAACATGATGTTTGGAGGATAAATAATAGGTTTCATGAGTGGCAGTATTTTCAAAATACTATCATCATCGGATATCGCAATTCAACTTAACGGCACAAAACGATATCTGTGCATGTTATTGGTGCACAAATTGCATGAAAATCTTTGATCGTGTACGACCGTCAACCTACTTCTTGTACAATTTCTTGGTCAAATCTCGCTGTTCAATTTATGGTACAAGATCTTTACGATACATCAAAATTCGGTCTTTACAATTCATCAACATGGAGTATTTTTCTCCAAATACCACAGTAAATTGCAACCCCTTGATCAAGGAATATTTCCATTGTGAAGAGAAATTACTGGGTGGTGTACATGTACCGAACAGTCAATGAGAAAAATGATACAAGAACTGTTTGTGGAATATAATGCATGCCATGCACAGGCTGTCTCCTAAATGTCCTCCTGTCTCCCAAACCTCTAATTTATGAAATGACATCAATTTACGAACCATTCCGCCGGTCCCAATCTATGTATATAGGAAAACCATGTAAAATGACCTCTATTTTACGAAACCTCCATTTTAATGATTTACAAAGTGAGAGGCCGGTCCCTAGGAGTGATTGACCTCTGTTTTATGAAGTTTTTGAAATGATTTTGTAGCACTGAACTCAGTACAATGGAGTAACAATCGCTGTAAACCACGACAGGAGCAGCTGAAGCCAGATCGGTAATGTTGAGAGGGCCCTCGGTCCAAGTATTTCATATGGGAAAATGTGGAAAAATCGAATGTGAGCATAGTGCATTTTGAAGTGCTTAAACTGTAGCAAAAATCCCAGAGACTGATCATCCAAATCGCAATTCCTCAGTTCCAATTCAATCCTAATTATATGATCCAAGGAAAAAATGTTCAAAGATTAATGGCACGACGCCTACTTCTCAAAAACAATGCCCCACTTCATAAAATAATCTGATTAGTGCTTGGTAATTTCTATTCCTTTTCTTTCATTTTGTGTACTGCGAATACCTAACTCATTGGATCCATATTTTCTCTGGAATTATTTAAAATTAGCTTTAAGATAGCTGCCGCAACATCAATTCAGAACGTTGTTCAGCGTTTCAGTTGAAAATAGCATTCCCGTAGGAAGTTCTTTGCTGCAGCTGTCGTGGAGCTTAGTTTCATTAAAAGATACTAATTTTGTAATAATAAATTACTTATATTCAAATCTTGATGCAATTTGATTATTTGATTTTTCATTAGAATTCTACCACAAAACAAAGTGTTTTAAGTCGTTAGGTAAGAATTTGCGATCACAACTAAGCGATCGTGATCGATTTCTATAGCCGCGAGTAAATAGTTCTCGCAAATCACCACTAGATGTCAGCACTGTAGAACGCATACTAAAAATGAGAGAATTTCAAATTAACTGAGTGAATTTCTAAATTGACTTCCATCAGCTGCGAAATATTATTACATGTATTTCAAACGATACGCTTCCTTCAAAAAAGTTATTTCCTGGTCTTTTCACTGAAATATACTGGGCCAGTTGGATCTTTGTTTTGAAATTTCCTAGTTAAAATGCATCCCTGGCTTTCCCATGTTAAAATGGCTTCTTTAAACACAAATTGACTAGCACTAAATATACCCCTTTTGTTAATTAATGCATAACTGCATATGCTTAAAATACTCCGCGGGATGAGTTAATTCTCTTATTCCCCTTATTTTGAGATCTACCAACTGAACAGCTACAAGAACTTAATTCAGTTGCAGCAGCCAAGTTCGTACCATTACAAATTTGTCGAAAAATATTTACATTTTTTTTTGGAATTCATGGCTGTTTAATTCTCTTTTACTAAAGTGAGTCTCCTAGCCTTCGGAATAACCACTATGCTATACAGCATATCAATACAATTGAGGTCTAATTTTTAAATCCTTTAGATTTCTTGCGGATACACTGCACACACACAATTTCATGTAATATCTGTTGTTTTTTCCCCTGAATGAGCAGATCAGTGGCGCAGCGAGGGGGGGGTTTTGGGGGATAAAACCCTCCCCAGAGCCCAGAGAAATTTTTTTAATAAAAATATTTTAACGTGGCAAATTTTATAACTAATATTAGGGGGACGGTTGACTCACAAACAAAACATCAAACTATTCACAGAACCGAGTTGGACAGTTTGTAGGTCGAGAGGGTGGCGGGTGTGTAGCCTGCAGTCGTAAAATTTTCTTTCGGATTAGCAACACTGCAGCGCAGAGCATAGTCGTGCATGCGCCAAGGTGGTGATTCGAACTACTGTGAACGAACGAGTCTGCTGTCGTGGTGGTCTTATATTTTTTATTATTCATTTGTAGCTCTCAGTGGAATTGTTCTGTGTATTCGATCGTTACATATCACATCTCAACTGTGCTGGCGGCTTCACAAATGGATATTAGGAGACTCTTCAGCCAGAGTGCGGATGCATCAAAGGAAGCTTCAACATTAGCGTGTGCAGGTAAACTCAATCTTCTATATATATACCATACTGGCAAAATATCATACTGATTGCCTTAAAAAAGCAGGCACATTTATAGCTACAAACAACGAAACCGTGCCAAGTATTGACAAGGTGTTAGATATAGGTCATGCTGCACAGGTAAAAAAGAACAGAGATCAATTAAATCCAATTACATCTACAGCAATATTTCTTGCAAGAAGAGGGTTATCATTTCGTGGACACAGGGACTCTGGGCCTGTTTATTTCAATGAACCAGGTGAAAGAGGAGAGGGAAATTTTAAGTCCTTATTGAGATTCAGGGTTCAATCTGGTGACTCTGTCTTGCAAAATCACTTGAAGAATGCAGGAGCAAATGCAACTTACACAAGCTGGAAAATACAGAACGAGATAACCTCATCCATGAACACAATTATTTTGACAAAGCTAGTGGAGAAATTCAAGGATGCTCAGTGGTTTTCTGTTCTTGTTGATGAAACAACAGATGTAGGAACTATAGCTCAAATGACATTCTACCTATGTTAGATTTGTTGAAAATGAAAAAGTTCATGAAGAATTTTTACAATTCATTTCTATCACAGACATGACTGGAAAAGGTCTGGCAGATGTAATATGCAAAACTATAAATGATCTAAATCTCAATTTACGGTAGGTCAAGGTTACCATGGCGCATGGGCTATGAATGGTCATATGAATGGGAGTCCAAGCTATAATAAAGGAAAAGTACCCGAAAGCCCTATATGTTCATTGTAGTTTTCACTGCTTAAATCTTTGAATTTCAGAAGGTTGCTTTGTTCAAGGAGTGCGAAACTGCATGGGTACAATTGAGAATGCTTACAACTTTTTTAACATACCAAAAAGGCAAGAAGTTATATCGACACAAATTGAAACAATGGAAAATGACCTAAGAAAGAAAGAAAAGCTGAAAAGAATGTGTCCAACTTGATGGGTTGAACGTCATGATTCTGTTCAATCTTTTGTAAAGTTAATCCACCCTATGCTGATAGCGCTGGATGACATCAAAACCTGGATTGATTAAAAAAACAGCTACCTAAGCTCAGCTTCTTCAGTGTGCAATAGAGAAATGTGACTTTTTGATCAGCCTCTTTGTTATTGAGTTTGTTTTCACTGACATTGCCTTCAAGTGTGTATTTACAGAAAGAAAATCTTGATCTTTTGGCTGCCATTAAGTCTGCTATGACAGTGAAAAAGAAGGTTAGAGGCTAGAAAAGAGGCAGTTCAAACTTTTGCGTCTATTTTTAAGAAAGCAAGTGAGTTATGTGCAGATCTCCAGATACCTGTTGCAAAACCAAGGACGACAGGGCGGCAGACAATGAGGGACAATTTTCCAGCTAACTCGGTTGAAGGATATTTTAGGAGATCACTGTTCATCCCATTTATTATAAACACGGTTGAGGCATTTGGGCAAAAGTTTGAATCGCACAGAGAAATACTGACTAGTTTCCAGACATTATTACAACCCAATCAAGCAAGTGACATTTCAGAAGATATTAAAAAGGTGGCCGACTGTTATGACCTGGAAACCTCAGGAATAAATGGGGAGATCATAATATGGCAAAAAAATTTAAAGGAAAAGAAGCCAAAAAATGCAGTACAGGCTTTGCAACACTGCAATGCTGGTCTCACTCTCACGGTCCACTCACTTCTTGCTATTTTGGCAACAATACCAGTAACTACATGTACTGCAGAGAGGTCATTTTCGTCCCTAAAATTGCTGAAGACGTACTTGAGAAATAAAACATCAGAAGAACGCCTAAATGGACTTGCTTAAGCCTTTACCCATCAGAGAATTCTAGTAACAGAGGACGAACTACTTTACGAGCTATCCAAAAATTCACGCAGAATTAACATTGCTTTGTAATTTTTATGAATAAAAATGTAAGTGATTTTTAAAAACTGTTTCATTTATTTCAAAACAATAATTATGTGATCTTAAATAAATATTACCTGAAGTAATTTAATAGTATACTATAATTTTGCTTTTGAAGGGCCCCCGCACCTCCCGCTTATCCTGGAGGGTATTCCATAGGTACACCCCAGTATTAGTTGCACCTAAAACCCCCCCTAGCCTTAATTCCTAACTGCGCCCCTGGAGCAGATGACTATTATTTGTTATAGTAATTATTTTGATTTCAACCCTAACATAACTATTTGACAAGTTAAGTACAGCATAGTGTTTAATCGCATTGATTTCAACCCTAACATAACTATTTGACAAGTTAAGTACAGCATAGTGTTTAATCGCATTGAAAGTATACTCGCATTCTTGTCAGCAGAGTTTTAGTAGACGTACATTTGTCGCAGATGAAGCCTCTCATGTGCATGATGTGCCTCCATGGACATTGCTCCATGCTGTGCAAGGTGTTGCCTGAGCATGGGAGTGTCACCGCAAAAACTATTTCCTACTGTTGGAGATCAGCTGGTTTTGGTGACACATCAGTTCCGGAGACAGGAGTTAGTGGAAGATAACCTCCAATTTACAAACCCTCTGATTTACAAAGCTCAAATTTTTGGGTCCCTTCAACTTCGTAAAATAGAGGTTCTACTGTATTTAAAGTTAAAGGTTATTGGGAACTGTTTTAAGAAGGCTGGATTTATGGGGGACAGTAGCAAGGAAGACATTATGTATGAGGATGAGCCAACAGAGTGGCATGAAATAAATGACTTAAAAAACGTTGACAATGCCTTTCTCTCATGCACCCCAAATTGAGGGTATGATGGTGGGAGAAGTCAAGGAAGAAGTTGGAGAGGAATACCAACGTACCTAAACATGGAACCAGTGGGAGATGGTAGGGAGTGAATGTCAGTGACATTCAAAAAAGAGGTGCAGGATGCTTTAGGTGTGGTTTTTTGTATGGAAGACTGCAGCAGTGAAAATCTATTATTGTTAAATAAGGTAGAAAATATCATTTCAAAAGAATTAGAAAAAATTAAAGAAACAGAATTAAAAATTTTTTGGTGAAGAGTGCTTCAGTAAGTTTTAGTTCCCTTGTTTTTATTATTATAAACATTAAAACTATGTAAAATAATAACTGCATTTATTTAAATGTTTAAATATGGTAGTTAAAGAGACAGCAGCACATATCATTGCCAAAACATTCCATAAGGCAGAATATAGGTGTTAATTTTGCTGAAATCTCTTTATAATGAACCTCTATTTATCAAAATGACCAAAAAATTGCTCCCTTCCATTTCGATATAAAGAGGTTTTACTGTAGTTTCTTTGTTCATGTCTATTTAATTACTACTAGATAGATCTTGTCAGTATACAGTATATTGATGGTATATTGGCACAGAAATATTGGGCTAATAATTGCACTGTGTTAGGAGGTCAAGTAATCATTCTCAAACAGATGTGACATCAACTTTCGCAGTTTCAATTACTGTATAAAATGGAGTTAAGACGTTATCCCCACAGGAAAATACAAAGTAGTATTCCTTTACCTGTCTTGGTTCTCCAGGAATCTTCTTCCAGAGCAGCCAGGAGGGAAGGAAGGACTAGTTTCACTCCGTGGGCTGACAACTTGCTCATGACTACTCGAGCAGTGTCATCTGTTGCTTCACGCACATACTGACTGCCATCTCCAAAGCACAAGAGAAGATGAGGTAACACATGAACTATGTATGGCTCAAACAATCGCCCCAGCATTGTACACAGCATTTCAAAGGCAAAGAGAGCACCTGAAAAAGGATACATACATTGATCACATAGAAGTGAGAGTCTTTCTGACACTGACTGAACACAAGGTTCACAGTATTAATCCATAACTAGGAGGAGCAGACCCTGCCAGTCTTGGAAAAATGTAATATGTATACACAAACAAGTAAAGATCCATGTCCATTTCCTAAATGATAATGTTAATCTATGAGAAAAATGTCACTTATCTCTGGCTGATGTTATGGATACCATCTAAAATTTTAAGGCAGTCAAAGAGTTTCACAGCTAATTATTAAAAAAATAGCCATAAAATAGAATCCTATTCTAACAAATATTTCTAGCATAATATCACAAACACCAGAGCAAGTTATCCATTCCATCAAAAAGCATGCCAATAATTCAACGAATAGGAATATATAATTTAATGGCTCATTCCAGAATGATTTTCCATAATAAACAGCAGAGAGGGTCAGTGGCATGACAGTAAACAATTAAAAATTTACTAAGAGAGGACAACTCAGTTTTGATTAAAAACCAGCAGCTCCTAATAAATTTCATTTAAAAATCTAAGGATGACACAACCAATCTGAGGATCATGCCACCATGTATTTCAATGCCCTTGTGACTCACCAGTGGGTTTTGCCAGTCTGACAATGCTGCATAACAAAATGACAAACCTAAATTGTGCTCTCCAGGAGATTAAAATACAATATATACTTCCGTATAGTTGGAGTTTATAAGACTAAATTTTTGGCAAAAATTAGGGAAAGTCATACACAATTATTACTATTTTAAGGTATGAAATCTTAACTATAATACGTGGTACTGCTAATAGCAGGCAAAATTTTAGTGGTGGCGACATAACTCAATGAGTGCAACTGTTGTATCATATTTAACAACTATTTTATTCAATTATATCTGATTGCAAATACTAAAAAGGTATAAATCACCAAAATTAATTCACCCTACTCAAATGTAACATTAAGCTCATCAAGAATATCTATCCCCATCACTCAATCACAGAAATTTGAAGTAAAAAAAAGAAAGACTGCCATTCACTTTGAAGAATTCTCTCTTACAAGTTTTACAGTTGGTAGGGCAGGCTGTAAAGTATAGTGGGTGGCTCATTACACTTATTTCAAGCAGTTGTTACTTATAGCTTTTTACAGAGGGCATTGGGACATAGTGTAAGGCAGGGGCTTCAGACTGAACAGGAGAAGGGTCCCCAGTCCATATACCTGTGGTCTTCTTCACATTTGAAATTGCAAGTAACATATTCTAACCAAACACAGCAAAAGCAGAATGCCATACCAGAAGAAGAGATAATCTAAGAATGAATTTTCCAATAATTAACCACCAAAATAATTAATCACCAAAACTACATCTTAAAAAATTCATTTATATCAATTGCTCACATGAAATAGTTTTAGGCGTCACTATGCAGAAATTTTTCATGATGAAAAGAAATTGTAATTCCACATCAGTCATTTCTTCACTACCTGGTAGCTCACCTGAAGATAATACTATGTGGTGATACTGAGGTTTAAACCTAATTGTTTCTTTTCACCATCAACTGCTATTTCCTCTTCACCATCAACTTTATTAAAATGAGTTTCTAGCATTTTGTAAGTTTTAGGGATGCTATGGAAAATCATGAGGAGAAGACCAACTCAGCAAGAACAACATACCTTCTCTGTGCCTATAATTCTTCTTGTCCTGGATGGCATCAGTAAGTGTGGTCATTATGTTGAGCTGCTTGAGGGCTAAAATTCCCATTCCTTTGACTAAACCAGCAAGGCCATATGCTGCTCCTTTCCTCTCTCCATACTTCTCCGACTCAAGCAGCTGGTTGAGAAGCTTTTGCACCAACACAGGTGCATCATCTTTAATGGCAGGCACTAGTGGTGGCAGACAATTGGCCACAGCCTCTTGAACCTGTCACAAGAATGCATTTGATTCTTAGAAACCCTTAGCTCCCACAAGTCAGAGCACAATCACCTCTCCATGTTTCTCATACACTTGGAAAATTACTCTTCGGTTTTTATGACGTCTGAATGCATAACAATAACTTGCAGTCCACTACTCTTCATATACAGATTCTCTGTAAGTAATATTTCTTTGGTGTACATGGGTGCATTTAAGAGATGACACATTTTAAATATGTTGATATGTGCACATAGTAAAAGTACACATGAACATGTACACTAAAATGAATAGCAATTTCAGGAAAGCACGTGACGTGTAACATATGTATAATAGTCACTAGTTGCGACGACATAAAAAACATAGAAAACACAAAAAAAAGGACACTCACAAACGAATAAAAACAGGAGCTTTCGAGCAGCATTGATGTCTTTCTCAACCAGAAGGGAATACTGAGAGGATAGGGGGGGCAGGGTATTTAGGAGTGGAGGGGGAATGGAGGGGGAATGGAGGGGAAAAAAGGAGAGGCGGGGAGGGGATGAAGGGGAAGCGGGGAGGGGAAGTGGTGAGGACACATTGTAGTCACAATGAGGAGTACAAGTGTCTGTTAAAATGGAAACATTGAGCCCAGGGGGGGTGCATGCCCTGAGGAGAAGAATGCAAGTCAGCTCAAGGGTGAGCAGGTTGACGGCGGAATCATGGGGGGGGGGGGGGCCATAACGGAAACATTGAAACATTGGTTGAAAGGAGCATCATGAGAAGACGCGTGTTTAGGAACTGGCAGGGATGAGTGGGGGGATGACGGAGTACAGGAAGCACGGTGGTTGTTGATTCTGATGTTAAGAGGGGTGGTGCATTGTCCTACATAGAAGGCAGGGCAGAAATTACATTGGAGGAGGTAGATGATGTTGGTGGAAACACAAGTAGATGCAGGAAAAATTAGCAGAGACCTGACTGTGGGAAGGAAAGAGGCAGGAGGAGAAGAGAATATAGGGCAAGTCTTGCATCTCGGACGTTTGCATGGAGAGGGGGGGACGTGAGTGTGTGGCACGGATTTGAGAAGCGGGCGGGTAGTTTTGAAAATAGTGCTTAAATTAGGCGGTCTTTTGTATGTAATGCGGGGACATTTTGGGAAAAGTTTTGAAGTGGAATTGTGGTCTGAAAGGATAGGGAAAAGATCTTGTAGGACTCGCTGTAAGGAATGTGCGCCAGGGAAGTAGGTGGTGAGTAGAGTAGGGGAATTGCGATTTTTGGTGTGAGATTGTTGTGGAGTATAAGGTTTTTTTAAAATTCTTTTTTGGAGAAGGTGTTCTGGGTACCCACGATGGAGAAGGGAGGTGTGTAAATTAGAAAGGTAAATGTGTAGGTTGTCGGGATTGTTGCAGATCCTGTGTCCACGGATGGAAAGAGAATAGGGGATGGAGCGTTTGGTGTGGGGTGGGTGGCAGCTACTGTGGTGAAGGTATTGTTGCTTGTTGGTGGCTTTAATGTGTACCGAGGTTTTGAATTTACTGTCAGAAAGAAGAGATGTCTACGTCCAAGAAAGTGATGTTGGAACTGGAAAAAGAAGAGGTGAAGGAGATAGAGGCTGAAGAATTCAAAGAGGAAACAAAAGTGTTAAGGGAGTTGGTGTCGTGGGTCCAGAGGAGGAAAATGTCATCAATGTATCTGAGCCAAAGGAGGGGTTTGAGAGGGTAGTCAGTCAAGAATTTATCTTCAAAGAGACCTAGAAAAAGGTTGGCGTAGGAGTGACTAAATCTTCTTCCCATGGCGCAGCCAGTTTCCTGGAGATAATGTTTATTGTCAAATGAAAAGGCATTGTGTGTGAGGATGAAGCGGCTGAGATCCAGAAGAAATTCAGTACTAGGTGTTTGTGGTGTGGGATGCTGGGAAAGGTAATGGCGCAGAGCAGCAAGACCCTCTGAATGCAGAATGGATGTGTAGAGCGAAGTGACGTCTATGGTGGCCATGATGATGGGTTGATCGGGAGGGAGGGAAACAGAGTTTAGTTTCGAAAGGAAATCGTGAGTGTCTTTAATGTAAGAAGGAAGGGAATGGACAAAAGGGAAGATGCATATAGGGAACACCTTCAATGAAGAAGCATAATAGGCACACTCATTTCTTGGGCTGGCTACTCTTGCAACACACGTGATTAGTTAGAATGTTAATCGAGGGATACCTGGACTTCATCATATTTACAGAAAGAGGTAGTGGATGGATAACTAACACAGCAATGGCCTAATGTAGAACAGCATTAAGGTCACTAAGACTTCACTCCTGAGACAGATTTGTAAATTAGGCACTGTACACAATTTAACATTGGAAGTAAAAAATATCAATGAAAATGTACCTGCTGAGATGGAGTTGACAGGGCATCAATAAGGCGTGCAACAATCGGCTTTACTTTCTTGTCATCTCTGTCCAAGTGACGAGCTAATGAACCCATCAAAATCACCACAGACTGACGGACAGCATCAAAACTTCCAGAATCTGGAGCTTTGTCAAGAAATTCCTCAAACACAGGCAGCAATCCATTCACAGTGTCCTGGTCAAAAGAATAAAGAAAACATTTTTTTCAGAGTGGAAAAAAATATCACACTAAAGGAAAGCATAGCATAATTGACAATAAATTATATTCAGTAGGAGAAAAAGTATCAACACTGCTGTTTCCACATAAACGTTTATTTGCAGGGCTGCTATCAGCCTGAGACCTAAATAACAGTGACTTTAGTGACTTTTCCTTGGTGAAACAGTGACCAAATAGTGACCAACAAGCAACCAAATAGTGACCAAAAAACGACCAACAATTGACCTACAAGTGACCAAAAATAGAGACTTTCGGCCACCAAGCATGAATAAAATTTCCTACTTTCGGGCTTAGGATATGGGAGTAATACGAGGAACGAAAACAGGGCAACTTGGGTCAATAAATGTTTATTGAACATAATTAACATTTACAATTGAGAAAAAATACAAATTTTCATTTTCGAAAATTAAATTAAATTAAACGAAACATTGCATAAAATAATTATTTTTCAAAAATAAAGATTGCCAGCCTTAGCATGAGGAAGGAACTACTCAACACTATGGATTGTTCTTCCATCTTTTCTTTTGCTCAAATTAGGGATGGGTCGGTTCGGTTCTTCGGTTCTCGGTTCCACCGGTTCTTGAGCTTAGAACCGGAACCGGAACCGAGGCCAAAAATAATTGGTACCGTAAAAATTGGCGCGAAAACCAGTTTGAAACCTACTCACACTCCGAAAGTGGAGGCTTCACATTAAAACCTGGTGAAATAGTGTACTTAGATGCTTCAAAGTCGCGAATTATTCTAATTCAGTCTCTGAAAATGATTATTGATTACCTTATCTTACCATTGAGCAATGCAAAGTAAGTGGTAAATTAAGAACCGGAACCGAGAATCGGAACCGAGAATCGGAACCGAGAACCGAAGTTAAGAATCGAACCGGAACTGGAACCGAAAAAAAGTGGAACCGACCCATCCCTAGCTCAAATGTCAAATCTGAAATGAGGTCAGATTTTCTCTTTTGTACTGCTTTTTCAACAGCAGTGGCGTGCTTATGAGAAGTTGCTGTATCTCTGCGAATGGCAGCCATGCCTTCCAACATCACCAGGGCAAGGGCAATATCTTCAAAATTCTTCTTAGCAATGGAGTTTAAAAGATGCACATTGGCTTTATCAAATAGTCTGTTCACCCTAGGAGATGCACGCTCCTCTTCCTCCCGCAATCCTCTTTTTACACAATAGTGTTTTCTCCATCTGTTCTGCTTTTTTCTTCTCTTCTTCCAGTCTTTTTACATCTTCTTTCCTCTTGCGGGCATCCTCTCTCTTCTTCCAAGTAAGCTTTGTGATGTAGATTAGCACAGTATTCACTTACAAGAAGATCTTTGGTAAAAGGTACTAGAAATGGTTTATTGCCATACTTGTGTAGCACACTCTGGACTACCATGTACGTGGTAAGACTGTGTTCAGACACAGCAGTTCTGTCATATGTTATAATCCTTCCTGACTTCGAGAAGTCCCTCTCGACATCAGCCTGTCCATGAGAGAGAGAGAGAGAGAGACAGGACAGCTTTCACCAACTTCCAAACAGTAGGGTACTTCAAGTCAGCAGCTGGAAGAAGATTATCAGGCATGAAAACCTTTCTTAAGTCCAAAGATTTCTTGCAAGCTCTAACAATCAGAATTTGGATTAGTGTAGACAGCTCGGTGTGCAGCAGGTGAACTAGCAGCTTCTCCCACTGGAAGAACCCAGTGAAGCGTGTAAACTGTGTGTGCACCAGACAAAATGAACATCAATTCAGCTTTCATGGTGGGCTTCTGTAGGAGAGTAGGAGTAGTTATGTTTCTGTAGGTCTATGTATTAACCAATATTGTAGGCCATTGAATGTAGAATACCAATGCACCATTCCAAATGTCCTTGTAGAAAGTTGAAAAAAAAATGACTTTGGGTCAGTTTTTATGAATGGGGACCACTGTACGTCACTTCCTCTTGCACTCAAAACACCCATCCACGCAGGATGGGCATCATTTGTGCACATGAATAAATTAAGTTTATTGTTCTGAAGCTGGTGCACATATGGCATTGAGTGGTAGTGATAACGGCGACAATATGCAGCACTGAAATATCCTACCAATATAGTTGTGAAAATTTCAACAAATACTTTGCAAGTCTCTCCAACACCGTTGCACAACAATGAGCGAAAATCAGATGCCACATACTTGAGAACCCACACATTGATCTTCCTAGTTTTCTAAAATAATTTTATTTTTCGAGCATAAAATGACCCACAAAAACTTCTTGCTCTATTGCTATATCGTCTCCAAAGGAACAGGAAAATAAACAATCACCTTATTTGGATCCATCCTGTAAACTAGAGAAGAGCAGAGGTTGGAGCATTTTACACTCTATTTGAAGATTTGAGGAATGATGACACAAAGTTTTTCAATTATTTTCAAATTTCTATTTCATCACTGCCCCATAGGTCAGGTATTGCAACCACCAAAGAAATGGTAAATCATTATCAATGATTTCACTTATCTTCCAAAACTAGACACACCACAAAAAACTCTCAAGGATGTCTAGGATGCTTCCACACGATAGAAAATCCGCCTTAATGTGCAAGTCTCCGTTTGGTAATGTGAGCCACTGACTGGCTTGTGGTGGTAAAACTACCGCTCAAAGTAGTGGCAGTGTGCGCCACCTCGGCAGCATATCTACTGATAGATTACACTACAGCCTAGTGTGTAGGCTCCCGTTGGTTTCTTCGTGCCACTACTGGATCGACAGCAATGGCAAATGTCTGTAAAATTCACCTAGTGTGTAATGGGCCTATCCCTCTTCCCCTACCCCTGCCCCGGTGGCCCCGCACTGAGCCCGCACAAAACAAATACTGTATGGGGTCGCAGAGCTGTTTCATGCAATCGCAGCAGAATTACAACATGACCAACTGATATTTACAAACAAAAAGTGACTATTAGTGACCGCCGCAGTAAAATAGTAAATTTAAGTGACCATATTTTAAAAAAGTGACTAAAGGAAACAAAAAGTGACCTGGTAGCAGCCCTCTTGTTTGGCACGACCATGGTTTTGTAGCAAGGCTACATCATCAGGTGAACATTAAACAAAATTTACCGTCACACTCAGTGATTCAACCCAAAGGTTGGTTTTGATAGGTGAGGGTAGAGCTCACCCCGTACTAAGCCAATGGCGTGTAAAATTCACACATTCAGGGTAGGGGGGCCAGTTCCTTTCCCTGGGCCACCTGCGATTTCCTAAGAAGTTTTGACTTCAAATTGTGAGGATTTTAGATGGAGGTGTCCAGAAAGGCTCTTGCCCGGGATTTGAACCCGGGACCCTCTGGTCAGTAGGTCAGTGCTCTACCCACTAGGCCACCACGACCCCCAAAAAAATTTATAGTACATATAGCAAAAACATTTTTGTTTAATGTCCACCTGATGATGTATCCTTGCTACGAAACCATGGTCGTGCCAAATAAACACACATGTGGAAACAGCAGTGTTGATACCTTTTCTCCTACTATGAATAACTCCCACAAAGTTTTGCCTGAGACTGTGTCGTACAATTATATCCAATTAGAAAACTGACTAAAGAGCAAAACAGCATTTTTAAAGTACATTCAAAAAGCTTCAACATCAAAAGGCTTTCTTCCACTGCTCAGACATAATCATAGGGATACTTTCCATTGACAATTAATACCACTGAAAAATAACTGCCATCCTTATCATTAGTGATACTATAAATTGCTTAGTGGAGTTTGTCTGGTGATGGTATTACATATGGAAATCTTATAGCTAAAACTGACGTATATACTCATCCAATCGGCGAGGAGTGGTGAAATAGATATCCGAGTTTTTAACACCATTATTACCTTGCCATGATGATCAACAGTTGCCAATGCAGCAGCCAACATGTTCTTGCGAACCTCTGGACTTCTATCCCCTAATCCAGTCCCAACAAAAAATGTAACAAGGTGAGAGACAGACTTGGGTGTAAGCAAAGGGGCAAGACAGGCGAGAGAAAGTGCCACGCCACTCCTAGGTTCCCAAGTGTCCACAGGCTGCTCAATAACACGTCCAAACGCATCCAATTTCGGAGGCACCATCTGGAAAAAAAAAACAACCACTATAATGCCGCCCTTGAAAAGCCTGAATTAAAAATCATGATGCAATTTAATAAATGGTGTAATGAGGTGGAAATCAAGTTCTAAATACATATTGCCTGCATACTACTCAAAAATGAAAATTCAGATGACAAAAATGGCTATGACAGTCATGATACAAATTAAAAAAAAAAACATTTTTATAAAACTTCACTAGCAATGCTCACACCCACTTTGCCAACAACAAATTCAAGATCAATGAAAATTTTCCATCAGAAGTTTAGTGTGCAAATTTTTTAGATAATATTCCAGTGTCCAGTTATAAGGTCAAGAATAAATACACATTCGAATTCCGAAATATCATTTTTCTGGGGGACGGGGGAAGACATGATTTTATACCTTAAATGCGGGCAAACACTATTGAGGATTACTATAGTAGTTTTTGGGCCTATAATGAACTGGGACAGTTTTCTATGCATGAAATGAAAATTAAAATACAGTAAAACCCCTCTTTTACACTTTTGAGGGGAACTAGAGAAAAAAGTGTAAATCGCGGGAAAGTGTAATTTGAGGGTATGCAATTTTATATGAAAGTTATGCCTGAAAGAATAACTCCTTGCTTCTTGATTTTGCCTGCCTAATTCTCGCTTTTATTGAATGACAAGTTTAAAATTGAAATATAGTTCCAACAAAACCTCTTTAATAATGCCAAAATCTCTTATTTGAAATGCATGGGGACATGGGGAGATATATTAACTAGATTACATATGGTTGGGCCAAGATTAGGAAGAGTGTGAAAAAATTGTAGTTGTAAATTGGAGAGAATATCAGGAATTAGTTTACAGGTGTATGAGGGAAGATGCAGAACAGCAAGCAGTTGAGAAAGGATGCAGGGGGGGGATGGTGTAGTAGACACTAGAGTGGTCAAGACACTGTTCATTACTGTTAAGTCAGGAGAGCTGCTGATAGAACTTAACGAGATTCAGCATAGCGGTAAGGAAAATGTGAAAAGAACTGCATGGCATTAATGATAGACAAGGGAACTTGGGAATAGAAGAGGAGAATGACATAGATAAGGATGAACTGAGACCAGGAATCTTGATCCAACCATGCTAGTAAATTAGGGTTAATATTATGAGAAAAGAAGGTGTGGAGACTATAGTGATATTCTATCAAAGCTACTTAAGAATCGAGCTAGAGAAGAATGAGATGATTTTACGGGTGTGTTTGTAGGATATATGAGGATGAAATTTGGCTGGAGGATTTTTTAAAATCTGTATTAATACCTCCAAAAAGAAAGACAAGACCGCAAATGCTGAAAAGCATACACTTCTTAAATAAATGAAAAATTTCATCACCAATGCGATTGCATCAGCCATCCCGCGAGTTATGCAACCTGAACAACAATCGCGAGAAAAAAGACGTACGTGTACTTTAATTCCTCGCGGCATTACAATTGCACAGATGAGCGAGGTCACGATAAATGGTGGTATATCTGGGCAAATTTTATTTCTCTTTCATAGTGGTAACTTACTGCATGAGTTTTTACTTTGTCTTTCACGGAGCGTTGAGTCCAACCACTAGTTATGCAACCAGGACGACAATCACGGCAAAATCGTCTCGTAAAACGTAAATGGCGAACCATTCAAAAATTTGCTAGCGTGAATAAAGGGAAGACGTTACATTGCGGATATATGGACATTATTAGGACATGAAGAAAAAGTCGTTAATGGTGGGAAAACGTAAATTGCGGGGACGTAAAAGCAAGGTTTTACTGTATGAGTGAATCCAACAAAGTGATTTTTTTAATTAATCGTATTTTAAACCGCATCTAATGCAAATAGAGGGGAAATGGAAAATAACATGGCGTAAATACGGGGTTCTACATACATTGGAGATATAGAAAATTGGATGAGATGAGCACTACTCCTTCGGCTCCGCGTTCATCACATTACATCAAGCAGTTACAAGTATAGGTAACAAATAATAATTTGCTTACTTCAATAACCTCTAAATTATTAAATTAACTCACGAAAATGTTCAACATTGATAGATATAGAGTGAAAGAAAATATGAAAACAAATTTAGGAGAACAATTGAGTAGCTTGCCATTTTCCCTTCCCACACTTAAGTGTTTAGCACTTTTGGGCCATAGTGTCTATCTTGGAAATGCTCTCAACTCACAGGCGTGCGAGTGTGCTCTCGACCACCCAGAAAACAAAAGAAGATCAAATACGTATTCGTAACTGCTAATGCTGCAGTATTTCCACCCATATTAACAATAAATTAATCAGATGGTGTTTTATAATGTGCAGTTGATACGTAACACTTAATATTAATTGAATTGGTAACAGATCGCAAGCTATGGCAGAGGTTGGCCACTTTTGGTGTTTGTTTGCCGGTGATGGAAACTCTTGCAATGGCGGGGGCCAACACCAACAGGGTCTCGTAAAAAATGTATTTTTTTTACATGCAATCATAGGGTCAATGGATGGTGCCTCTGCAATCTCTCGTAATGGTGGGGGTCTTGCAATAGGCCATACTCGTACTACAGCAGTTACACTGCACTAAAGCAATTTGTAATGAAATGCAGTGAGTAAGTCACTGATTTCATGCGGTGGTTATCGCTTTTCATTTGTTTCCATAGTGCTCACATATGAAAGGCTTTGGGTTTTTCACATTAGCTCTCTGTGGGAGCAACATGACACCAAGCTATGAAAGGATCCTTGCCTCACACACAACCAGAATTAACTATCAACCTAAATATGGCAATCATTATATATATTTCTGAGAGTAATTATTTCCTTGCACACTTACGAAAACGTTCAACTAGAAGAAAATAGGTAGTTCGGAACAAAAGTTAGGAATCTTGAATGTGGAAATATGCAGACTCTATAAGTGTTAAATACAGATTTTTATGTTGCTTTAATATGAAATGAATCAGGACCTAAAAAAAACTTACTTTAAATGTGAATAAATGTTTAATATGAAGACATCAATTCCAACTGTATTATCTAAATTAAATTAAATTCTCCACAAAAAGTCCAATTTGTTAGTCATTAGTAGATGACCATTTCATGAGCAAACAACTTTGCTGGTAATATTTTAAGTTATCATTTAATAATTAACAGGCATAAGTAAGAATAAATGGGGCTGATATACATTCCTTGTGGGACACTGGAGCACACCTTAACTACAACGCGGGTACCTATATAAGTTTATAACTACAATGATCCAAGAGAGTAACACATCCAATTTACTACTTTTACATCGATTTCCCATGGCTGGAGCAGAATGCTAGTCATGTAATCATCACTCACAGCTAGTTTTTCACGATATATTGCCAGCAGCCTCTCAAGAGTGCCTGGAACAGTTGATGGATCCTTCTGCAGCAGGGCAGCAAGTGCCTGAGCGGCAGACTCCTGGATTACACTCACTGGGTGCGTGACATCATCCAGAACCTCATCAACTAGTGTGATGCCAGCCTCCAGTTTGGCTGCCTTCCAAACCTTCACTGCCAGGGCTCTGTAACCAGGTGAAAGGAAATGAAAATGTGCCCACTCTAGTCAAATGCCAGCCACTCCATGAAAACTCCATACAGAATGATATCCAGGAGATAAGTTCACAATCTGATCATTACTTTGCAGAAAGAAATTATAAAATATTTCTTGCTATAACATGGCCATTTTTATTAATTTTTAGCACACAAAGAAGAAAAAAGTCAAATAATTTCACACATTCAGAAAACAACTAGTACACATTAGGACAATATTTCCATGATTATTTACCTGTTTTCTTCAGCAGTGTCAAACTGGGTCACCCACAACCTTTTCCTGATACGAATTGCCTGTTCATAGTTCTCTTTCGGAGTGGGAAGTGCTGCTATCATTGCCAAGAGACCCTTAAAATTATAATTATATAATTAGATTCATGAAGAATATCAAAATGATGCACAAATATATTACTACGATGCATAAAAATACTAATATGATGCACGAAAAAATCAATGTAAGTACCACAATGAGTGTTTTCACAATGGCACTTGGTTTTTTCCATCCATTAAAGCAGGTGTCAAATGAAGGTAGGCACGAGAATGCTCAAGTTACTTACTCAACAATTATCAATTAACATTAACAAAGCAGACACTACTGCAATTCAAAGACCAAGATTCACTCACAATACAATGGTATAAAATAGAGATAGATACTAGGAAATATACAATGAGAAAAAAATCGTGATATTTTATCGGGGCGCCATATCATGATATTTTATCGGGACATGATATCATGATATTTTATCGTGATATATATCATGGTCACAACATTTATCATGATATTTATCGCGATACCTATTTATAGCGATATTTATCGTACCCCAATATCTTATCGTGTCCCGATAAAATATCAGGGCACAATAAGACATCGTCATGATATGAGTTATCGTTATCGCCACCTTACGATATGCTAAAATTATCGTAACCCGATATTGAATTATCAATATCACCCATGCCTAGACCTAACTCCCTCTCCTACTCTCAGCTTGCTCGTCGTCCACCCACTCCCCTCCCACTGATGACCGGGCCTAACAAAAGAAGAACGTGAAATGGGAGTGTACAGAGCGTACTAAAGGCCGTAAATCGCTAATGTTTGGACATAACTGGCTTTAGGTGTTGTAGATATGGCACACATCTTGTATTTTTAGTTTAATTAGCAGAGAATACAAAACACAAGAGTTTATTTTTGCTTGGCGGTGCATCGCCCTCGAGAGATATGTCGTAATACCGAGCGTATACCGTGGAAGGAACTTTTTGGCCTCGCTATATCCGCTTTATTTTACATATAAAACATAGGCCTTTTGGCGGTACAAAAACAATCACTCGCTATAACACGATTCTCGCAATAAGCCGTACTCACTATACCGAGCTTCTACTGTATGTAAAACAATGACTGGCTGCAAAAAAACCATGAGAAATAAAATGTTAAAGAATTCTGAGAGAAAATACCCTCAAGGCAGCATCCCGGACAGCAGCTGCAGAGTCCTGAAGTGCCACCAATAGGCAGTCTATCTCCTCAGGACTAGCACGGGCACAGCCATCTTGTCCAGAGCCAGACGCTGCCACCTCCAATAGAGCGGCCATTGCTTGCTGCTGCACACGCCCCACCGTGGATTTCCCTGACAATCACATGCAAGAATGAGCATAGAAACTCAGACAAAAGGCTATTAGAGATATGAAATAACAAACTAAACATGAACTACTCATAATAGTTACTTTCATACAGGTCTTAACGTAAGTAGGGGGTCCCCGTAAGTAGGGGGTAAAATTTCACTGATGTATCACCAGGTGGGGCATTGCTATTAAAAATGAATCATTTTGAAATTTTGGTTAAATGTTTGTATAATAAATTGATGAAGTTTTAGAAAAAAATATCATCCCTAACTAAATTTTTTTATCATATTTTAGCAATATTAATAGTAGTATTTTATTATTTTCCTAGGAACAAAAATTATCATTTTTTTAATAACTGTGCACAGCACTATATATTAAAATGTTTACATGGCTTCTCTGTCCTTTTTTTATCACATCTGGAAATGAAATTGGTAATCCACATTCGTCTTCTGGAAAATAATTATGTCTAATTCCATTCTATTCCATCCATTCTTTTGAAATGCGGTTGCATTTTACCCCTGATATTGAATCACTCATTTATCCACTTTTTATGTATCTCCCATCTCTCCCATGAAACCTAAACATTTTAAAAAATTAAATATATTCACTTTTCAATTGATCATGAGTAAACTTTCGGAACTTATTTTTCGCCTTAACTCTGAGCGTGTTTTATGACTTGAACTGGGCAGTGGTCCTCTCTCCAATCAGCTCTTTGTCCAAGTGAAACTATTTCCTATTATTTTCTGTATACCCTTTTTACATTTCTTTGAAGTTTTTTTTGTCAATATTGGGCACTAGTGTGATATTTGTATAAACAGGTTTCTGCATAGAGAGGCACATGACACATATGGCAGCACAAATATGTTTCCTTCCGTTGCTTGTATGATAAGCATACCACACACCTTTTTCGAGGACGTGCTGTTGAATCTGATGGGGGGATAGCTATGGGTAAGCGGGTACCAGTCAGCCTTCCAGGGGTGCGAATGTGCGCTCGATGTGCGAACCTCGTACTCGTCCAGATTTCTGGCTTGCAGGAGTTGACCCAGCATATTGTATTGTATTGTAGCCGGTGTATCAGGTCTAATGGAAATTCAAGGTGTGTGCCTTGACCACCATGCCTTTCATAAATCACATAGGAATTGAAGGTGCACAAATCAAGTAGATGGTGAAATATTTTCATATAGTACTTCTTCATCCTCTTCCTTGACGTGCTATATGTACTGATCAGAGTGATCTACACCTCCCATTGCACCATTGTAGTCAATGCACATTTGAGGCTTTTGCTTCGTACCGCCTCTTCCGTCTCGTACACTTTTTGTTCCCGCGTCGTGGATGCTGCTCAACATGCAAGACTTCCCTCTTGTCTTTCCACTTCAGCACCATCAATTTTTTTCTATAGGCTGCAGTAACTTCCCCAGAACTGAGCACTTTGTTCATCACACTTTTTGGAAGTTCTTTCCGATTTCGCCTAACTGTACCCACTGAATCAGTTGCAAATTTATTGAGGAAGTCGAAAAGTTCAGGACTACTGTAATAGTTGTCTATCCCTATCAAATAACCTTGATTCATGAGTTTTTGAGCCAATGAAAGCACAATTCGGGTGGTTTTGGTCATGTTTTTCACTGAAATTCCTTCCACATCTTCGAAAAGGTCTGTGTCTTTCCCAGTACAAATTATCATATTCCACACGTAACCAGACTCAGCCTCACAGAGTTTGAATGATTCCATTCCAAACCTGGATCTCTTCTTTGGAATGCAAACCTTCCACCCTAAACGGCCTTTCCACAGCAAAAGGCTTTCGTCAATAACATTTCACCTTGAGGGGTGTAGCTTTCTGAAAATTTTTTCTCCAAGTGATCTAATAGGGGTTTGATTTTATATAACTTAGGTGAAACTGTCCCTTCAGCATTGAATGCCTCATTATCAGCTAAGTGCAAAAACCTGAGCAGAAGATAAAATCTTTTTTCATTCATCAGCTCATAAAATTTGGAGTTTCCAACAACTTATTGCGGGAGAAATAATGGCTGATTTTTTGTTTCTGAATAATTCCCTGAAGAAGTAGCATGCCGAAAAATAATTTTATCTCCTCCTTATTTGCCTCGCACCAATCTTTGTCTCGACTTCTCCTTTTCATTTTACCCTGAAGATTCTTCCTATCTATTGTTTGTTGGGCATACAAGTTCGTTTGCTGTGCAATAAGGTCAGAGATATCTGCGTCCATAAAGTGCTCAAAAATTTCATCAGACTGCTCTTTATCTTGCAATTCACCCTTTGCGGCAGGAACATATGTCTGGGGAAATCTGGGCCTCACACGATCATTTTCGACCCACTTACCGTCATCAGCTTCCAGGGGTGGATTTGTATCACTATCATTCCTGTCACTCTCACTTTGTGAAGAAGATGATTCTTGCAACTCCTGAACTCTTGACATTCTTGTACCAGCTCGGGTTGAAGTCCCACTAGTGCCAGCTCTAACGCCGATGTTTCTTCTTCTTTAGAGGAATCATAACTCTCGTCACTTGAAGTAACTTCATCCTCACTAAGTGCAATCATTATATTATCTTCAGAAAGCGATGAATGCTTCTTAGCCAAAAAAAACTTCACTAACTATTCCACTAAGTTGAGGAGTAATGACAATAATACAGCACTCACAAAAGCTAATAATCCTTAGCCTTTTTCAGCAAAAGTAAATACTAGCAAAAAATACTGTATATATCCCAAGTATTCAAGACCGCCAAATTTCTAGACTGCACGGTTCACTACTTTCAATGACAGAAGCAAAAAAAAGCCCGGAATGGGAATAACGGGACTTTTTTCACGCCAGACCACCAAAACTTTCTCTTATAGGGAGTCATGTACAGCAAATTAGACAGAGAGTATGGAGTGTAAAAAAAGCCAACTGATTGCAGCACACTGCAGTAAAGTGATAGAAAAGAGAGCGCGTATCTATAAGCTTAGCCCACTGAGAAAGCGAATTTCTTGTGAAGCACGCATATATGCGCCCTACCCACCGGACAGTCGTTTAAAATCTGCACATATATGCGCTTAGCCCACTTAGGGGTTAAGTAGTAAAATATCATTTAAAATGCCTACATTTAGCAAGATTTTAGCCACATACTAACATTTACCATGGACTACCAAGTTAGTCCATGGTAAATGTTACACAGACCTCTAAAATATCCTTTGAATATACAAGAAAAGTCTGCTGTTTAAATCCAGAAATAAATATTTAAAATAATAGTCAAATGAGTTTCTGGCTTTAGTACAATAATGCAGAAAGTAAAGCATAAATTTCAATCACTAACTTAAAAAAAATATTCGATGTGAAGGGCAGTAATGAGCACTAGTGGAAGAATCAGATGATCAAAGGCTTAGTTTTTAATTGATACAAAGATTTAAGGACATTGATGGCTACAAAAATTTGATTGGTTACATTTTTAACTGGTTCAATGTTCATATTAAAGGGACTCAAGTGGCTGGGACCATGAAAATAAATTGGTTTCACAAAGATGAGTGTGACTTAAATGATTTCATTTGGCTATGTATGTAAAAAGTTTACTACATATCACATTAAGATAAAACCTAGTAATATCACAACAAAAAACCTAAATCATATGATAATTTGGAGGATAGATAATCAAGGGTGAGTGATTCATTTCACCACAAATTAACACTACTCAAGACTAGCAATTCTATAATTCAGTCAGAGAAAGTAGATAGAGGGATGTCAAATCAGATGTGTGAAAACATTATCCTTGACTCGTCAGACTCGGGCTTATTTTAGAACACAATTTCAAGTGAAAAGAGTGCATTTCATAGGCCAAGGAATACTCTTTCTTACATTTTTATTTAACTACAGTTGAGCACCCTTAATCCGGGAATCCCTAATCTGGGAACACCCATAATCCGGCAATTTTGCCATCACCAACTACCGGGTACTTTCTGGAAAATGCCGAAATTTTTTTACCGAAACATTGCTTCATAACCTGCCGAGATATTATCCCATTGTTAACGTTAATTTTCCAATTTTGAGAATCAGAATAATTTAAACATATTAGTTTCTGGTACTTCGCGTACACTGAAATTATACTGCAACTTGAACTAAACATACAAAATTGAAGACATCGCCGAGACAGACTATGACTAGTTTACAGATCGGCCACTTTCAATGGCGCGCTCATTTTTGATTGACCAATGGACGTAATTTGATAAAATAATTTGTTATCTGCTTATGTTTCTCCCTAATCATGTCTAATCTATACAGTTGTGGCAACAGCAGAGGAGTGACCATTATTACAAAACGTTAAAGATTACAGAAGAAGTGCAAGTTGTGAAAAAGCTTGACACCGTTGCATCGATCGGTAAAGCATTTGTCGGAAATATACTGCGTGGGATCTTTGACAGTATAAAGATATAATACATTAAGAAGCAGAAAGAGAAAATCCTCAAAATTTTACAGCTGAAGTGAACGAAGAAATGGATGACGGAGAGGAAAACTTTGAAAGAAGGTAGTGTTGATTTAGATCGCGTGGTTTCAATTGCATCAAAGTGAAGGCCTTAGAAGGCCAGAAATGCTAACTAGTTAGCTAACTATAGCTGTAGTTAGCTAACTTTTCTGGCCAAATGTTAATGAAGCAGGCTAAACCATTTCAGAAAGAGATATAATCTAAAAGATGTGACGTGGGAAATTTCGCGTACATGGAACAGTAATTCAAAGTCAGTTCTAAATCACGCGTGGTTTCAATTGTGGCCTGATTTGAGGTTTGATGTGCATGAAATAAGTGGGGATTTCAAAGGCTTTCATGTTTCTGAGGATAAACATATGACGATGGAGTTGATTGACTGTGCAAACAGCATCCATAATCCTGAAATAAAGGAAATGCAATTGGCAAATTTAGAGGAATGGATAGCTAGTGAACACGATACTCTCCCCACACATCTTACTGATGATGGAATCACTGAAATGGTAATTAATAACAATAAATCTGAGTGGGGATGAAGATAAAGAGCCTTAAATTGTTGAAGGATGACTACAATTAATGATGATCTTTAAAGAATCATCCTGTCCGGTCACCGCGACGTAATGATGGGCGGCTGTACAGATGACACCCACGCGTTGACATCGCGCTGAATCAGCTGAAAACAAATCAAGCTCGGCGGAAATATGTTGCGCGAAGCACACCATAAGAAATATAAAATTTATATACCTACCCTTTTCCAATAATAATATTACACTTTAAAATATGCAGCAATATGATGCACACGATGCTTAGCTTCCGTTATTTTCACTCACTGCGCAACTACGATACTTTTAAATAATAAATTCGTGAATTAAGAAACCATTTCTTTTTTATTATTCTCAGTGTCTCTTTTAATAATTATGTTCAGTAAATGGCTAATGAATATATTTTGTCATAAATAATTGACTCCTTTCAATGAAAACATCCCAGACATCAAAAATAGGCCAGTTGCCATGCATGACCCATAGTCCGGCAAAACCCCTAATCCGGCCTCACATCGGTCCCGACTGCGCCGGATTAAAGATGCTCAACTGTATTATGGCTGAATATTAAAACTGAAAGAGCACAATATCCAAGCAAGAGAGCATTTTAAGAAAATTTTCTTTGATAAATGCAGGCTGTTTCCACTTTACTTCACAGGAGCCTGATTCTTACTGATCAGTATACAATGACATTTGTATTTCTTAAGTGCTGCATAACTTATCTATAATGAGTAAAAAAAAAAACTAACTGGAAATTGCATTTCATTCAACAATAAAAATGTATAACAAGTTCTATGAAGCTTAATAGAGTAACACAACATTAAAAAACAAGAAAGATTGTTTACTTCTGATCTTTTTAAAACTAGCGCTAGTGAGATATTTCAAATTATAGAAATGAACTAGTCACTTTTGTTAACATATAAAGTTAACATTTTACAGCTTGCAACATAATACTTTTACACTCTTGGTCACTGGATCGAAAATTCTTACCTATGTGATTTAGAATATCATAAGAAAATCAGAATTCACAGATGAGATTTGAAAGCAGTCTTCTCAACATAAGTATGTAACATAACTCACCAATAATGTCAACAAGAAGCCCAAGCATTTGTCGCCGTGGCAGTAAGCTTGGGTGATACAAATTGACTGGTCCATTGGGCAAAGATTTGACTCCCCGCATCTGGGCATGCTCTGAGATTATACGCAGCTCAGTTGTAATTGGCGCACCATGTTCCCCCATTGCAATAGACTTCAACAGCGCAGAGCGCAATAGAGGGAAGCTGTAACAAAATGCTGGGGCTGTCAAGGGCTTGGCCTTGCTCCTGCCACCACCCCTCCCATCAGATGGAACTGTCTGATTATAGAGGGAAGTGATTGTCCTGGAAACAGCTGAGGAGAGGTCCTCCTGATCCCATGCAGGATCCATATCACAACTGGGCTGCAGGAGCCTCAGAGTGACATGAGCCAATTGAAGACCTATAAAAAACAGTATTTGTTTCAACCCCTCCCAAATCTGAAAGGTATCATTTGAATTCACCTACATCTATTCCACACCTAGCAGACTACTTCATTATGCATGGCAGGGGGTGTTAGGTCACCACCCATTAAAAACTAGTATTACACTAATATGAATAGCTATAATTATTAAACAGTAATTGACAAAAAAATTAAACAGATCACATATAAAAGGTTACTGGCATAAATACATAGCAGAGAGTCAATTGAAAACAATTTTTCAATTACATGATTATTCCTATTCAAATTTCAATTTTCTAATATCACTTAATTTATATATGCTACTTGTCTCCAGGCCTAAAATAAACAACATGATTTTTCAGTGGCAAACCGGTCCCCACTCGAATGCCTAATAGAGGGCATTTCAGATTTAGTACTACATCTGCTGGATGGGACGTTAAGCTGTGGTCCCCTTGGCACCTGTCATTAAGAGTAGGCTAATGCTGATGCCAGTTTTCTGTCCACCCTTTCTTCTTTACCTGAAATTCCTACCATTACCCAGTTACCACCTATCCTAAATGGCACAAATGACCTCAGCTGTCAGACCCCTCTTGAATAACTAAGCTGACTAATTAACAACATGACCCCAAACATTAGGCCTTACTAAGACTTGACAAACAACATATTCAAGCTACTCAAGTAGATATTTCAGATGGACAGAATTCCCACATCCTGATACACTTTCATTGAAACTGCGGATAAAGCACAAAATGAGAGGAGGAGATAGGAAAGTACTATTCAAATACACAATGAGTATCTGATCTTCAAATATTATTAGTGGTATATCAAACAAATTCTTTATCTCCCTCTCCCTTGATCAAGCAACAATCTCTTTTCTGCTATGCCTGCCAACAACCCACAGCCTACTTTCATCCTCCTCACATGTTGTACCAGCAATCTTTTGAATCATAACGACAGACAAAAAAACAACACTATAATTCCACTTTTAAAGTTATATTACAAAGCCTAGATTTCACTATGGAAGGATATTTCATAATTCTCGTGTTTAATAATCAGCTGTCCTTTGATTTACACTGAGGTAGTAATTACTTAAGTACTTTTTTCTTTATTGGTCGACAAAAGTTGCTCTGTGTAACAAATCCTTGTGCAACCCTTTTCTCTTCTCTCCTACCTTCATCACCCAACACCTTACATCCATACACTCTCCCTAAAAATGGTTTGCAGTGTAATAAGACAATTCTAAAGAAAGTTGTATAACTGTAATAACACACTGCAATGGCCATAAATAATAACTTGCATGTGCTTAGATGAATTTTCATGGGGAAGTCAATATTTTATGAATTTTGAAGCCACCAAGCCCTCATCATGGAAATTATACAGATAAGACAACAGTAAAGCCTGTTTCACACAATATTTGATCCAGAACAAGACCTAGTATGCTAGCCGCTACTTAATAATGAGGAGGAAATCTAACTTGATAGGAACTGCCCATTTCACATGATCATTGACCTTGTGCATGCTATGAAGCTGTTTTACATACTAATTTAAATAAAGAGAAGATCGCACAGCATCTGTAATGTGACGTGATTGGTCAATGGCCACTGAATTCTACTGGGTGTTACTAGCAAACTAGTACCGCATCAAGTATGAAATAAAGTAGCTCAACAAGTATGCTGGTGATCATGTTTGCAAGTCAGCATACTAGTTCCACATTAAATGATACATAAAAGCTATGATACCAGCAAGTATCCTCGACTGTCCTTGTGCTGGATCAAGTATCGTATGAAATGGGCTTAAACTCTGATCAGAAAATATTTCCACCAACCTAAAACTTCGTATCTGCCTTGAAAACAGCACCTTCTCAAACCCAAAAAGAGTTTTGAAAAATAAGGAGCTGCTAGGGGTGACTCAAGATTCCTCAGAATTGAGAACAGGATCTCTTTGAAGTGGATTGAAAGGGCACAACCGTTTCCATCAGCAGCAGCATTTATCATAGAAACCACTACTTCAATCCTCTGGTTGAGCTGGAAGGAAAGGACATATTGACAGGTCAATTTTCTCCTCTTAAGTGAATCATTTGCACATGAATTCTTTCTTCATATTAAACACCATTTTATACCCAAATGAATGAAAAAATTAAGCATACCAGGATGGGGAATTCCAGTTGTATTAAATTAATGATCTCAATAATGAAACACATAGTAGGACAATATACAGTAAAATCTCGATAATACGAAGTCAGCATGACCGGAAAATTGGCACTTGGTAATTTTGAACTACGTAATTTCAAACATTTTCAATAAATCGTGAAAAAAATTTTATCTTTATTTTGTCTAACTTTTGTAGTCTTCGGCGACATCGTACAAGTTTTTTGGTCATCGTTCGTGAAAGCATTCTTAAAAGATACCTTTGTATACACTGTATTGCATGTATTAAAAATTGTAAAATAAATACCTACTTGTATTTTATACGTAAATGGTTTAAAATCGGCGATCGTCATGTTGGCAAAATTTCGTCCCAGCATCAAAAACGGATATAAAACAAAAGTTGAACATTTTGTAATATTTTTTTGTAAATTTTGTAAAAATTTTGTAAATTTTCTGAATCCACATTCAGTAGAGATGAACAACTCATATGGATGCTAAAAATAGATATTTGCTTCCAACATCTACGCAGTTATGATGGCAGTTGGCCCAACCACGCTTTAGTTGCCCTCTATCGCCAAATCATAGCTAAAAAAAAGCATGGAACTAAGCCCGTTTCCAGAAAAAAATCATTCACAGGTTATCATTTGTAGCATCTTCTGTATCTTCAGCTGAATAAATGATCTTGGGGATTATATTGTTTCATTTCTATTACTAAGACGTTGATGACAAATTGGGCGTGATTGGGCATATTTTTTGCATTGTCTCCTCAAGGATTATATGATGGCCGGGGAGTTTGGGTTTACTGTGCATGGGGAAAAAGGGTCTGATTGTGGAGAGGGCAGATCCCAGTTGCGGTCGTATCTTTCTCTGTCTTGCTGAGCTTGGAGGGGTGGGGGGGAAAGTGGAGAGGAGGTGGGGAATGGCATTGCGGTACGTCTGTGATGTTCCCTCCTCCTCTTCTAGGCAACCCTGGGGGTTGCATGCAGGTGGTTAACTGGAACTGCTTCGAGTGCTGAGTGGGATGGGAAGTGTCAGGGATGCGTCGTCCTTTGCTTACGGTAAGTCTTCGAGGGATATGGGAGGGGAAGGGATGGTCTAGAGGTGTCAGAGTGAGAGAAGGAAGGGTCAAAGACTCTCCCGAAAACAAAGGATGCCACATCCCTGACCCTTCCCATTCCACTCAGCACCCGATGCGGTTCCAATCAGCCACCGGCACATGCCCCCCAGGGTTGCCCCGAAGAAGAAGGAACGTCACAGACGTTCCATGATGCCATTCACCCACCCCCTCCACACTTTCCCCCTCCCCCCCTACACTCAGCAAGACAAAAAGATACTCCTGCAACTGGGACCTTCCCTCTCCCCAAATGGACCCTTTTGCCCCCCCACGTACCATAAACCTAAACTCCCCGGCTGTCATAATCCTTACCCCCACCAACACAACCCACCCAAATTTCCTAAAGGCATCACCCACCCTCACTCACCCCGTCCACGCTCACAACATAGACATTGGTAAAATCCATTTCGGTACACTTGAAAATGTTGTGGTAACAACGAAACAAGTACATGGTGTCTACTAATATATGAAAAAGAAATTCAAGACTTTTTCAAGACTTTTCAAGACAAAAATTTTAAAATTCCAGACCAAAATGGCTAACTTCTTAATGTGTCATCGTGATGGTCAATAGTTCAATGCCCAGTCCCATCCAATTTTTCACTTGGAATTGCCCATCTCATAATATTCTCATTATTAAAAGTACAAGCACAGCACCTTATCTACTTCATTCATGATTAAAATACTAGAAATTAAAACTCGAAATGGACTGTACCAGGACATTCACGGCTGATTTTGAATAATGCACGACGGCACGCCACACAGCGGTGCAGGATCCCTAATAATTGGTATTTTGGATTTAAAAATGTTAAATTTATATGATATTTGGTCTATATAGGATTTAGAGGTCGCTAAAATATGAATTTAGATTCAAAACTTTTGTAAACTAATTTTTTTGCAAAATGTTTTGCAATTTTTTTACTTAAATTAACTCTTATTTTAAACATCACGCTTAACGTGAACAAATATACATTTTCTCAGTCGCTGAATGCTAATTTGATGTTCATATTTTCGCTAATTACTTTTTTCACAAAAGTATTAGCAATATTTTTTTCAAGTACTTGGATTTACACAAACTTAAAATTCTCTTTTCATTAACAATTATAGCACAAAGGTTTACGCGATCTCTGAACACGAATTCGATGCTAATATTTTCACAAATTAATTATTTTGCAAAAATATAAAAGTGAATTTTCAAAAAAAATTTCTTTATTTTTGAACAATAAATTATGTAACAAAAATAATTTTGCAAATGATATTTGCAATATATTAATAAACAGTTAAATAGTACCCACCTTCAGTTACAAAACCCATTTTTCAGAACAAGAATAGGGGCAATACACGTTACATTAGAGAGAATTAAAGGTGAGGCTGTGCCTGCTCAAATGATGCACTTGTTACCAGTGCAACATTTTATCTTATCTACTAGAGGAGTAGCAACAGCGATATGTCCTTACTTAAGATGGTTTTGAATTCATCAATCGGTGCATCCGACGTGTATACACAAAAACCGAATATAGAAAGTTTTTCTAGACTCATAAATACCAAGTATTAGGGATCCTGCACCACTGTGCGCTGTACACGGCGGCCGAGTTCGCGCCGTCCGGTGTGAAAGGAGCCTTTGAATAAAATGATGTCTGTCGTCAGTCCAACCAAAGGCACCTCTTGAGCACACACCAACTCGAAGACTGACGAACCAACTCAACTCGAGCTGGCGAATGCCGAGTTCTCCAGTAAAAACGAACGATTTTGTTGCAAACTCGCATATGCCGACAGATGAACTAGACTTTCCGGCGGCTTTCAAGCTAGCGAGCTCGCCATCAGATGATTAACAAAGACATTCCACTGCACTAGCTGGCAAATGGCGAGTTCTCCAGTATATCATCCAGGAGCCAACGACATATTCGTCGGCGGCGGCGGCACGTATGGCGTCGTCGGCTACAACGTAATATAATGAGTGAAAGTTTCTCGGGTCTTCCACCGGGTCAAAGGCTCCATCTCTGCCCACGTTTCGGGAAACGACTCGTTTTCGGAAACGTCGGCAGAGATGGAGCCTTTGACCCAGTGGAAGACACGAGAAACTTTCACTCATCTTCCGCCGGAAAAACACCAAAACTTAATATAATGTTTTTACTTTCCAGGGGCTGATCTCTGTTCTTTCACGAAGACGTTATGCTTGCGTATAAAACCAACACAATTGAATGGGAAAGGCTAATAACAAAATGGCAAACGGTAAACTTTACTGAATGGATGAGAGAAAGAAAACATTCCAATTCCACAGTAAAGTAAATTAATCCCACCCGATTATGATGATGCGCAGCATAGAAACTTCGGACGCGATGGTTTAAATATAATATTTCTAGTGGAATTTAATCGAGTTACACCCTCAGAGGCATGGCAAAACGCAAAATGTCACAATCGTACTAGAATACGATCAATGGATCGCCTGAATCTTTGGGAGCGTTGTAATAACCACGGTCAAGGTCATTCTTTCGAAATAGCATTCATGGGCAGGAGGGAAGTATACGATCTTCAACTTGCAACCGACCAAGCTGCTTTGTCACTCGGCGGCGTGCAGGAAACGGTGCCCATGCCTAGCGCAATCGAACGATGGAAGTCACGAACTCACAAATACTGACCAGAGAGGTTTAAAATAACACCTCTTTGATAATGACAAATAAAGAAAAAGGGAAACAATATCTCATTTCGTAATGCTGTCTGCCGTTCCAATTTTTATCCTGACGATTTGCAATCAACCATTTTTCCCCATTTTTGATTATTTTTCAGCGAATTCCCGACCTTTTCCAGATTTTTTCCCGACGTTAACAAATTCCCGACTTTTTCCCGGATTCCCGACTTTTCCCGACTGGTAGACACCCTGAAGTAGTTTCTGACAAATAAAGTTCTTAGTGGAAATGTTGCAAAGTCATCTATTGTTAATTCTTCACAATTCCTCCACATAACACCAGGAACAATACTTTACATCCCTTAAATTTACAAGGACTGCTGCCCAGGAAATATCTTCGCTTTCAGTTTCAGTAGGTTCGCGGAGTCCTTCCTAGACTACCGTGAAAAGAGGCCACACCGGAGAAAGCTGACCAACCTTCAGGACTATACCGGACAAGATATGGACAAGTCTTTTATCCTCCACAAAGATTGCAAATGCAATAATTGTTGTCACTTTTCCTTCTTTTGTTTTGCTTGTTTTTTTCAGAAGGGAAGATGTGGCGGGTTCGAATAGGGCTGTGACAACCCTGGCGGTCGGACGGGTCGATGGCGAGGAGCGTCAAGGTCGGCGGCCTGTATAAATACGGCGGGTGAACAGTGGGCCAGGGCAGTCGTCAGCTGAAATGTTAGCAGGCACAACCATTCCATAACCATGTAATCATAATGGCATCACGGTGAGAGCGGCCAAACAACACTACAGTAGAACCTCTTTTTTACGAATCTCTAATTTACGCAATGACACCAATTTACCAACCATTCCGCCGGTCCCGATCTTTGTATGCAGGAAAACCATGTAAAATGACCTCTATTTAACAAAACCTTGATTTTACTGATTTACGAAGTGAGAGGCCGGTCCCTAGGAGTGATTGACCTCTGTTTTACGAAGTTTTTGAAATGATTTTTTAGCACTGAACTCAGTACAATGGAATAACGATCGCTGTATTCCGCGACAGGAGCAGCTGAAGCCAGATCGGTCATGTTGAGAGGGCCCTCGGTCCAAGTATTTCATATGGGAAAATGTGGAAAAATCGAATATGAGCATAGTGCTTTTTAAAGTGCTTAAACTTTAGCAAAAATCCCAGAGACTGATCATCCAAATCGCAATTCAATCCTAATTATATGATCCAAGGAAAAAATGTTCAAAGATGCATGGCACGACACCTACTTCTCGAAAGCAATGCCCCAGTTCATAAAATAATCGGATTAGTCCTTGGTAATTTCTATTCCTTTTCTATCAATTTGAGTATTGCGAATACCTAACTCGTCGTCACAAAGGATCCATATTTTCTCTGGAATTATTTAAAATTAGCTTTAAGGTAGCTGCCGTAACCCCAATTCAGAACTTTGTTCAGCCTTTTACTCGAAAATAGCATTCCCGTAGGAAGTTGTTTGCTGCAGCTGTAGTGGAGCTTAGTTTCATTTAAAAATACTAATTTTGCAATAATAAATTACTTATATTCAAATCTTGATGCAATTTGATTATTTAATTTTTCATTAGAAGTGTTTTACGTCGTTAGGTAAGAATATGCGATCGCGTCTTTTAGATCGTGATCACTTTCTGTAGTCGCGAGTAAATACCTGTAGTTCTGATAAATCACCGCTAGATGTCAGCACTGTGGAACGCATCTTAAAAAAGAGGGAATTGCAAATTAACTGAGTGAATTTCTAAGATTGACTTTCATCAGTGGCGAATTATTATTAAATGTATTTCAAACAATACGCTTCTTCAAAAAAGGCATTTTCTGGTCTATTCACTGAAATATACTGGGTCAGTTGGAACTTTGTTTTGAAATTTCCTAGTTAAATGCATCCCTGGCTTTCCCATGTTAAAATGGCTTCTTTAAACACAAATCGACTAGCACTAAATATACACCTTTTGTTAATTAATGCATAACTGCATATGCTTAAATACTCCACGGGATGAGTTAATTCTCTTATGAGTTATTCCCCTTATTTTGAGATCTACCAACTGAACAGCTACAAGAACTTAATTCAGTTGCAGCAGCCAAGTTCATACCATTATAAATTTGTAGAAAAATATTCACCTGTTTTTTTTAAAACATGGCTGTTTCATTCTCTTTTACTAAAGTGAGTCTCCTAGCCTTAGGAATAACGCCTATGCTATATAGGGAATCAATACAATTGAGGTGTAATTTTTAAATCCTTCCAATTTCTTGCAAATACACTGCACACAGAGAATTTCACGTAATATGTTTTTTTTCCCTGAATGAGCAGATTACTATTACAGTAAAACCTCTATCTAGTGAACCTCTTCATATCGTAAACCTCCGTTTTTCGTAATAACTTCTTGGTCCCGCCAAAATTTGTATGCAATTATATAGAGAAACCTCTCTATATCGCACCTCTATGTTTTCGAAAAACCTCTGGTCTTCGTACTGAGAATACACCCCCATGACGAGCCAACTACCTCCATGGAATGAAATGTTCAGCCCGCGCCAGCCGCAGAAAGTTCCGTCCGGCCGTTCCGACTTTTCTACGTTGGGAGCGCGAATACCCGCAGCGCTTGAAAAGTGAAGCTTAGCTGGGCAGTCGTTAGTGTGTTTGTTATTAATCATATACGTCAAAGACTTATTTTCATCGATTTGCATTGCTTGTGTTTAGCATATTCGTCATTAAAACATCCGTATATAAATATTTACGACAAATTTCCTGCTGGATTTAGACCCGGGGTCCTAATAGTTTTTACAACTCCCAGAGTGATTTATGCGGTAAAATGGTTTAATTCTTACGTTTAAGTAATCACGAATGACACCACTGCATATTCTATTTGCATTTACCCTCACCAATCCTTAATGACACAGAAAACTTAACCCCGATGCTATCGCATACTGTACACATTTGCAATTGAGTGGTTCGAGCGCAAGTGACTGAATAATATCTTAATATAGATAGTTTAGTTAAACATATATACGATTCTTCTTCCACACTTACTTAATATTAACAATAACAGGATTTGGCGAATGAGTTCATCTTTTGAGTCATTGAGGTTACTTATTAAAATAATGGTGTTCCAAGTCAGCGAGTGTGCAGATGGAATTGTAAAAATTTGGCGACTCATAATACTTGTATATTTATTTACTGTATGGAGGCATGATTTAACACAGTTATAATCAAATGCTAATGCGATATGTACAGAATTGCAGTGAGTTTGCGGCTGATCACGAATATTATACTATGTAACCTCCTTGCGGCTGATGTATCCAAACGCTTATCGCTTTTCGTTTGTTTCCGCAACGCGGAGCTATGAAAGCCAGCTGTTCGCGATAACGCAACGCCGAGCTATGAAAGAGCCCATACCCACGTAAGAGATTAACATCTGATGCGACTATTGTACCGTTTCGGAAGATTTGTTATATTTTAACGTTCAACGCAACGCCGAGATATGAAAGACCCATACCCACGTACGAGATTAACATCTGATGCGACTATTGTACCGTATCGGAAGATTTGTTATATTTTAGCGTTCAAATGATCTTTTAAGGAGAATTTAGCCTATTCTGTTTCATTTTTGAACTATTCAACACTCGATATCAATACGGCCGTACCAGAATGATCGCAATTTTTTCATGCTTGCGTCTCGTGGCAGTCGTCTTTTACTTTTGGATATTGTCGCCGCGAATTGTAACTCGACCATTCTATTATCTTTCAATCCGTAAAAATGGTGCATTACCGTCCCCCCACACACATATTGTTAGTCATTTCAGCCACAATTTTGTAGTTTAAGACATCGGTCAGTGAACTACGCCTAACTTCTGTGTAAGTTTACCGTCTATTTAAAAAAAAACGTAAAGAAACTCAAGAGGCAGCACATCGAGGATGCATAAATAAAAAATTGCGGGCGGTGAAAAGTGAACAATTAGACAGACACATATTTGATTGATTGATGGAAGGTAGAGCCAGAAATATTCCTGTTTCTGGACCTATTCTACAGCAAAAGGCAAGAGAAGTAGCAGTGAAAATGGGCATTGAAAATTTTCATGCATCGAATAGGTGGCTTCAAAAGTTTAAAGTGCGGTGGAATCTCAAAACTTTGAAGATGAGTGGGGAAGAAGCTTCTGTAAGTGACACAGTGGTAGAAGAGTGAAAAAAAACTTTGCAGGCGATTTTAGCCGGGTATGAACCACGAGACATTTTTAATGAGGATTGATCAGTGTACAGCACATAAAGTTGAGGGGATTGTGTTAAGACACGTCAAAGTACCTAGTACATTTTCCTCAAAACACCACCAGCAAATTGCAACCACTTGATGAAGGAATAATTTCCATTGTGAAGAGACATTACAGGCAGCAACTGGTGTCATACATGTTGCGTACAGTTGAGGAGAAAAATGATTTGAAAAAGTGTTCTTGTAACATATAATTCAGGCCATGCACAGGCTCTGTCTTTCGTGGACTTGTTTGAAGGCAGAAGTTATTGAAAAAAGTTTTAAAAAGGCTGGATTTATGGGGAAGTAAGGAAGATATCTTGTATGAGGACGAACCGACAGAATGGCTTGAAATAAACAAAATAATTAATGTTCAGTCATCATTTGACGACTTTATTAATGTTGACAATGTCTTGCTAACATTTGCCCCAAATGAGGGAGAGGTGTTCAAAGAAATGGAGGAAGAAGCTGGCGGGGAATCTCCAGTAGTAGTCCATAACATGGAAGAAGAAGAGAGTGATGATGAGGATTTTATGCCAAAGCCAACCAAAAAAGAGGTGCAGGATGCTTTGGGTGTGATGGAAAGATTTTTTTTAAATATGGAGTACTGCAGCAGTGAAAATCTTCTATTATTAAATAAGATAGAAGATATCATTTCAAAAGAATTTGAAAAAAATGAAACAAACAGAAATTACAAATTTTTTTCGGCGGAGAGTGCTCAAGTTAGTTTTTGTACCCTTGTTTTTATTATTATAAACATTAAAACTATGAAAAAGCATAATTGCATATATTTAAATATACAAATATAGTAGTCAAAGAGGAAGCAGCACATTTTACTACCAAAAAGTTTCATAAGGCGGATATATGTGTTAATTTTGCTAAAACCTCTTTATATTGAACCTCCACTTATCAAAATGAGTAAAAAATTGGTCCCTTCCATTTTGATATAGAGAGGTTTTACTGTATTTGTTATAGTAATTAGTTTGATTTCAACCCTAACATAACTATTTGACAAGTTAAGTACAGCATAGTCTTTAATTGCATTGAAAGTACACTCGCATTCCTGTCAGCAGAGTTTTAGTATACGTACATTTGTCGCAGATCAAGCCTCTTTTGTGCATTATGTGCATTGTGCATTATAACTTCTTGAAGTTAAACATAAATCACAAAGAAATGTTGTCTTTGTGCTGCACTATTCACGTTGATGAAAATGGTTTGTTCATCGCAGTCATACGATAGATATTAACCAATTTACATGCTTTAGTAATTAATGTACATTAAACTGGCTTGGTTTACTAATGCACGTAAAATGGTTAATATATATCGTACAACTGTGTTTAAAAAACCATTTTCATCAACATGAATAGTAAAGCACAAAGATGAATATAATTGTGCGATTTATGTTTAACTTTAAGAAGTTACAAACTATAGTGTGACAGGTCAGTTGGTGCTATAAACCACCCGTGGTGAAGGGTTGGGTCTCCTTCAACGCCGAGGCTCGGACTCCTGTTCGGGTGCCTCCCAGGTACGGCACGAAACGTAAAGTGCCTTTTCGGGTCACATCCCTGGTTTTGACACACACAAGCCTTGGCTACCGACTGAGACCTTCCACACACTGTCTCGTGTATTTAGTTTAGGCCCCTTCCGCATGAATCAGCGCTCCTAGAGCAATAGACAGCCAGATGCCACCTCTGCAATACAAACTATGCTCGGAGATTGCTTGCATTTTGCTAAAGTGTAAACATATTACACACAATCATTCGAACACCTGCTCAGAGAATTGATACTCTAGAAGCCATTCGCCTTCAATAACCCTTCCCTTACGTTCACTGTAGTTAAAAACTTGCAACTTGGTAGACATAGTACTGTATATTCTCATGTACCACACGCACATTTTTCCCCATTCATCAGCGTCAAAAAGTGCGGTGAATGTCATACACGAGACTGCGTGGCTTACATGGAGATTTTTATTTCTTTGTCACCGAAGATACAACATGGCAAAAAGCCTTAACCTTATATTTGTAGTAAGTTTGTGTCTTTACAAAAGAATTACGAAACTGTCACTGATTACGTGAGGAAATACAAAACATCAGTACAAAGTGAGCACTTACCGAGAATAGGAAAAAAGTGGATCACATTGAAACAAAAAAATAGAGTTAATTCCAGCCGAGATTATTTTGTCTTTCTATTTCTTGGCCCACCCGATCAAATTACCAAACGCGAATTCTGCTTCACATAAATACATCTAACGCCTCCATCAGTAAATTCCGTTCGCATAGTGCGCAATGCAGTTGCTTTAGTCTATGGCCATCCAATGCATTGACCATCAGCAAATTCATTGTTTCTTAATTAAATATTATATAAAATGAACAGTGGTAAAAGATTACATTCATTTACTGTTTGCGAAAAACCTAAGACCGTATGAGTTGCAGAAGAGATAGGCAATCGCACTGTGGGACGTAAATGCTAGAGTCTTAAGTACGAGACGCAAGGAAGAAAAAAGTAAACTTCTTTCAAGTAACAGTGATAAAAGAGCATTCAGAGGCAATGCTGCAAAATATCCTGGCATAGATAAACAACTTTCAGCATGCATTCGAGACAGATGCCAACTTACGTTTGCATTGTTGACGGAAATGTACCAGATGAAAGCCTTATAGCAAGACTGCGATGACTGTAACAATAGCATGGTAGCATTGACGAAAATTGAAAGTTAATATCAAATCTTTCTTATTTTCTCAATATTCTTTGCCTTTTTACAAGGCATTGATTCTAAATAATTGCTAATATCACCTTTTGCACACCTCATCTTTATTAGACTTCAAAGTTACATATGGCGCTAAGAAAATGTATTTTAAAAAATATGTAAAATTTTTTTACTGTATCACTAAAAATATTTCAAAATTTGTTTTTAAAAATTAGTATCCCCATTGGTAGAATAGAAAACAACATTATCTAAATGACGTTAAAACTATGTGAAATTCAAATGAACGATTTCAGAGTTATTAATGTTTACACACGAGTCTAGAAGAGTTTGGTATGGAGCGCCCCTTCACGGAGAGCTGAGCTAGGAGAGCTCGCCTCCAAGGATGAGGTAGAATTCACAGAGAATTCGAACTGACATAATTCCAGGTGCACGGTAGTGAGCACAGTAAGTGCCGTCACACGTAAGTTTTAATTAAGAAGAGAACCTATGGATATTATGAAAACACTGGTAACAGGTAAAACAAAAAATAGTCAGGATATACAATGGCATTAACTACGATTTCCAATTTACTAAAGATCTAAATGATACACTGAGTTTCATGCGGAAAATGGTGGGGAGAGACTGGCATGTGTGGGAAATGAATGCACTACTAATTAACACATTTCTTTTTTGATGCACCATAATCAGCAACACTGATTTGTTAGGTCTACGCTGGCAAAAATATTTTTACTGAAGCAGTTTTTTGCCAAGGTTCGTAAAAACGAATTCCATTTCTACCTAGGGGCCTACCTAGTTCGTAATTTAGAAAAAATTCGTATTTTTTAATATTGCCATGTATTTATTATAGCATGGTGTCTACTAATATATGAAAAAGAAATTCAAGACTTTTTCAAGACTTTTCAAGACAAAAATTTTAAAATTCCAGACCAAAAAGGCTAACTTCTTAATGTGTCTTCGTGACGGTCAATAGTTTAATGCCCAGTCAATACCGTGACATTCACTGCTGTTTTTGAGGAATGCATGGCGGCACGCCGCACAGTGGTCCAGGATACTTAATAATTGGTATTTTGGATTTAAAAGTGTTCAATTTATATGAAATTTGGTCCATATAGGTTTTCGAGATCGCTGAATATGTATTTAGATTCAAAACTTTTGTAAACTAATTTTTTCTCAAAAAGGTTAACAATTTTTTTACTTAAATTAACTCTTATTTAAAACAACACGATTAATGTGAACAATTATATGTTTTCTCAGTCACTGAATGCTAATTTGATCTTCACATTTTCGCTAATTACTTTTTACACAAAAGTATTTGCAATATTTTTATTACTTGGATTTACACAAACTCAAAATTCTCGTTTCATTCAAAATTATAGCACAAAGATTTTCGCGATCTCTGAACACCAATTCGATGTTAATATTATCACAAATTAATTATTTTGCAAAAATATATAAAAGTGAATTTTCAAAAAAAATTTCTTTTTTTTTGAACAAGAAATTACGTAAAAAAATAAATTTTCAAATTATATTTGCAATATATCAATAGACAGTTAAATAGCACTCACCTTCAGTTACAAAACCCATTTTTCAGAACAAGAATCGGGACAATACATGTAATATTAGAGAGAATTGAAGGTGAAGCTGTGCCTGCTCCTTTTTATATAGGATCACTTGTAACCAGTGCAACATTTTATCTTACCTACTAGAGGAGTAGCAACAGCGATATGTCCTTACTTAAGATGGTTTTGAATTCGTCAATCGGTGCATCCAACGTATATTCACAAAAAACCTATATAGAAAGTTTTTCTAGACTCATAAATACTAAGTATTAGGGATCCTGCACCACTGTGCGCCGTACCGTGTGAAAGGAGCCTTTGAATGAAATGATGTCCGTCGCCAGTCCAACCAAAGGCATCTCTTGAGCACAAACCAACTCGAAGACTGACGAATCAACTCAACTCGAGCTGGCGAATGCCGAGTTCTCCAGTGAAAACGAACGATTGTGTCGCAAACTCGCGCATGCCGACAGATGAACTAGATTTTCCAGCGGCTTTCGAGCTAGTGAGCTCGCCATCAGATGAATAACAAAGACATTCCACCGAAATAGCTGGCAAATGGCGAGTTCTCCAGTAGCATATCATCCAGGAGCTAACGACATATTCGTCGGCGGTGGCACGTATGGCGTCGTCGGCGACAACGTAATATAATGAGTGAAAGTTGTCTCGGGTCTTCCACCGGGACAAATGCTCCATCTCTGCCTACGTTTCGAAAAACGACTTGTTTTCCATCTTCAGGGCTGTGAGCCATGGACATCTTCACAACCATGAAGATGGAATTATAGTCGTTTTCGGAAATGTCGGCAGAAATGGAGCCTTTGACCCGGTGGAAGACCCGAGGAACTTTCACTCATCTAATCCGCCGGGAAAACACAAAAACGTAATATAATGTTTTTACTTTCCAGGGGCTGATCTCTGTTCTTTCACGAAGACGTTATGCTTGCGTATAAAAGCAACACAATTCAATGGGAAATGCTAAAAACAAAATGGCAAATGGTAAGCTTTACTGAATGGATGAGAGAAAGACAACATTCCAATTCCACAGTAAAGTTAATTAATCCCACCCGATTATGATGATGCGCAGCATAGAAACTTCGGACGTGATGGTTTAAATATAATATTTCTAGTGGTATTTAATCGAGTTAATTAATGAAAACGCAAAATGTCACAATCGTAATAGAGTACAATCTATGGATCGCCTGAATCTTTGGAAGCGTTGTAATAACCACGGTCAAGGTCATTCTTTCGAAATAGCATTCATGGGCAGGAGGGAAGTATACGATCTTCAACCTGCAACCGACCAAGCCGATTTGTCACAAGGCGGCACGCAGGAAACGGTGCGCATGCCTAGGGCAATCGAACGACGAAAGTCACGAACTCACAAATACTGACCATAGAAGTTTAAAATAACACCTCTTTGATAATGACAAATAAAGAAATAGGGAAACAATATCTCATTTCGTAATGCTATGTCTGCCGCTCCAATTTTTATCCTGACGATTTGCTAGAAACCATTTTTCCCGATTTTTGATTATTTTTCAGCGAATTCCCGACCTTTTCTATATTTTTTCTCGACGTTAATAAATTCCCGACTTTTTCCCGGATTCCCGACTTTTCCCGACTGGTAGACACCATGTATAGGCTTTTCGCCAGGACCGGCTTTTTTGCTTCATATTATCGAGATTTTACTGTATATAGGAAAAAAATGTTTGACCCCATTTGACACAGTCCAATTCATTGGCCAATCCATAGAAAATTGGATTGTGAACCAGTTGACACAGCAATTTCCCCTAATCCCAATTTTCAATCAGAAGTTAACTTTTCTGTATCCTAGAGATCAAAAAAACAACAAATATCAATGCTGCTTATTTGTTATTAATTTCTAGGCAGTTTTAAACTTTAAATTTCTTTCACAAAATCTTCTAAATCTTATAATTAATAGTACTTTTATTACCATCTTCTATCTTGTATTCAATAAACTAGTTTCTTGCAATGTTCTTTTTTAACACAGTGTGAAGTACTGCTGTGGGATATATAAGCATTCTTATGGCCAATATTGGTGTCTGTCATGCAAATACATTGTCCAATTTTTCACTCAGTATAGTGCCAATTTATTGTCCAATACATTAGACCATGTCAAATGGACTCTAGTCATATTTCATAATGTACAAATTTGAAAATTCTCCATGGAATGTTGGATGTAAACAGGTTAAAGTTATTTCAATAAGTCCTGATTGGTTATCAAAATTCATGGTAGCGAACTAGCAGCAAAAATCCTCAAGTCACTCTTTCATGTTCACTGGATTATTTTGACAGTAAATAAGAGTCTGAGTGTCAGTACCTCTTTCAGCTTGGCACGAATAGCACTCTCCTTCTCGAGCTGCAGCCGCCTTGCCTCCTTCTGCTTAGGGTTCAGCTCAGGCTCCGCCTTGCCCTTCCCCTGCTTCCTCCTCTTCTCCTCTAGCTCCCTCCTCAACTGCAACTCCTCCAACTGATCTTTGTAACTGTACACTTTACTTTCTCTCTTCATGTTCATTGTGTTCATCATGTTTTCATTCTGGAGCCTACAAAGTTGAGACCCAACATTTAAAATGCTATTATCCACTTGTATTATTACAGGAATGTGCTAGTATTCAATTTTGCTATCACCATATTACCCCTTATTTGACTCAGGTAAGCTTGAGAAAATCTCATAATTAAAAATTGCATTGAATTACTTACTGTAGATACAATGGACATCCTGTAATACAATGATAGTGCTCTATCACACAATAAGTTAATAATTATCCTCATAAAATGAATGTTCTTGAAACAATAGAAGATTTCGAGGAAATAAATTCACTAAAATTATCCCAAGGCAGCACTGTAATATAAAATATCATCAGCATCAAAGATTATACAAGTTGAGGAGAATGGAACTCATCAGGATTAATAGAACATTTTTGTTCTAGGTTAGTGATCTTTTCCTCCATGCACTAGAGTAATTTTTTTTCACAGCTACGGCTTGTCAGTTCTGGGGGCATTTAATCCTAGTTCTTTACCACCACTCAATATTCTTGTTCAGTACCAATGAATTTCATTGCTTCTGTCATGCAGACCCACAAAATCCAGTACATTGGCATTTAACTAATCTAAAACTAGCACTTCAACCTCTAAATAAATGATGCCCACACAAGACTGAGAATTGATCAAACAACTATCAATTACATTGGTATTTTGTCACATCACCATTTTTAGGGTGCTTCACACAATTAGCAATAAAAAAATCACACAATCACAAGTATTGAAACCTTCAGAATGTCTCCTTAAATGCTCGATAAGCTCTCTCTGAGGAAACCTAGGAACCTGGAAGTTTATTCATATTCATATATTCTGTATTTTGGTATGGAACCCAATCATAAAATCACAAGAACATTACACAACTGTAATACATAATTATTGCGGCCTATTTAAAGTACTAAACAAAACCTTACAGAACCCTCATTTCCTGATGTAGGATTTATCACCAGCAGTCTTTACAAATTTTTACAATAGTCATTTATACTTCTAATTAGTGTAGCTAAAACACACGAGCAGCTCTGGCACCAATGAATCTATTATAACTACCAGCTGTTTCCAATTAATTATACTGACTTAATCATTTAGATACTTTTTATCGGCTAAAATAAACTCGTGTACTGAAAAGCAACTACTGTAAGGATCAAATTCTAATCATAAAATTCTTATTATCCTCCAGTTATATGCAACTCCACACAGCAAAAATTCACCGGGAGGTTGCATATGTCACAGGATATCGCTATAACGCCTAAGCTGTATACAACTGTCTCTGGTGAAAATTATTTATTGTGCTCATGGTTAATAAAATTTGCTTGGCTGGAACAAAAGTAGATGCGTGAATTCAGGGCACACACCTTCACCAAATGACAATTAGTTTACATTTACTCACCCACTGATTACACTCTTGTCATAGAGTTCTCCCTCGGGGGTTAAATAGATAAAATATTCATCCTTAGTAATATTGAGCACACTTGGATCATTCAAAGTCTGAGACACAACCTTCACCATTGGAGGTAACACAATATCTGGATTCAACCTCGTTAAAGAGCACAACAAATTTTCCCAACTCTGAAATGGAGAGAAGACATGTAGTAGCATTGGAATGTTTCACTTATAAAACACAAATAAAATGAAGCAATCACAAGAATTCGACATACATGATTATTTTTATAATTGTCTAGTGCAATTTTTAATACTTGTTCTTTATTCATATGTATAAAATCATTAGGATTCACTTTCATGTGCTTGAGAATCTTCAACCACAGATCAGGGGACGCAGAAACTGAAAGGAAGAAAAAATACAGCAATAAGAAAAAACTCAGCCTATAACCATGATAAGTAAATGTAGTAGAGGTAATTCATGCCAAACCAAGACACCACATTTCCCAAAAACCTTTCATTCCAGGATTCACCGCCTAGTAACTATACTCATGTCACATAACGAAACTCAAAAAGAACTTGCAACTATTAAAAACATAGTTATCAATAACAGATATTCCCCACAGATAATTGAGAATTTGTATCACAAAAAACTCAATAAGATAGCCATGAACTCTATCTATGGTAGCCCTTCCTCAACAAGTGAATCGGATGCAAGGCGGAAGAGAATAAGTTACCTTAGCCAGTTATCTCATATAGCCACCAAAATTCTGCCTAAAAATAAAATAAAACCAGCTTTCTACAACAAAGCTAACTTTCAAAATCTTCTATCCAAAACTAAGGATAAAATCCCTTTATTAGAAAAGAGTGGAGTGTACCAACTAGAATGTGAATGATCGGCCGTATATATCGGCAAAACAGGATGGCAAATCCAACAGAGAGTAAAATAACATAAGGCTTGTTTCAAAAATTCAAACAATACTTCCCATTCCGATAACATCTTTGGGAAAAAAAGAAATGCGAGTGACTTCACCCCTTAAGTTCTGCATGTAGAAAGGAAAGGCCTCCACCTGGACGTTCTAGAACAGCTCGAGTTCTGAAAACCATGGGTTCAAAGGGTCAAATACTTAATAACATGTTGTATGCCTCCCCTACACCCCTCCTAGACTTCCCATTGTTCAGGGATACCCACCCTCCATAACAACCTAATGCGTCACATGATGCTAAACCTTTTCCCTCACCTACCACCCCCCTTTCCCAGAACCCTTTGACATTTCTTACCCACAACCCCAATCCCAACAAACCCAAACCCACCCCTCTTCACTATTTTGTAAATATACTTGTTGCAAATTTTTTCTGTAGTACACCTGATGATGACTTAACAGTCGAAACCTGGGCAGTGGAGGAAAAATAAATTTGAGAAAAAATCAAATATATTCATTTATATTATGATAAATTATTTCCACCATGTTACGGCCGATAACATCAACTATCCCATAATAAGATTCAATGAAGGAAAGACCGAAAAAATCTCAGAGAATGGGTCATTATTATATAGTGACAAAATTTATCAGCCAGTTGCATCTATGCAATGGAATGCCTAAGAGGTAGTTGCTTTATATTCTCTCATTCAATGCTTATGATTCTATATTACCACAATACAAGATTAAGTTAAGCCATGTGCCACTATTAAGTATACATAATACTCTAGTAGAAGACCAGAGAAGACTTCCTGCAAAACTGTTGCTGTTTCAGACTGGATTATTGTGTAAGTGTTGCTATTTCAGACCGGCTTCATTATTTATGTGAAATATATAATTGATATAATATATACAATTAATGAAAATCAGTATTATACATTTTCTTTACAATCTAGCAGTGTGTGCTTATTAGGATTCTGTGGGTAGAATTAAGATTTGGATTCAAAATAAATTACAGAATCAAGATAAAATAAAGATTCAGGCTTGCAATTCAATTTGAGATTGAAGGAAAAATAACATTTTAACTAAAATAAAATTTGGGATTCTGGGGAGGGTTCAGATACTAATTAGATACAATTCTAGATTTGGAATTGAGTAAATTCAACTCCTCTAAAAAAAGTATTGAATTCACTGCAGTTGCAAATAAGGCAAAGCATATGGAAGGCAATCATTACTCACTGACAGATGGATGATGGCAGCATATCATACTATCTAAAGCAAGTAGATGAGCATCTTCTGTTGTGATATTTGAACCTGAGCAGAGTGTAACAATACTCTCTACCAAGAGCTTGGGGGGGATTTCTCCCCCCCCAATAACCCCGCCCGTGTCCAGTCCTTCTCGATTCTCTAGGTCAGCATCCTTGCCCTGAAAAAGGCAAAAAGACTCTGTAGGACATTGAGCAAGCATTATAAAAAATAATACTAAGAGTTTTAGAACTCGAATAATTCTCAAGTTTGCTCACCCCAAATCTAGAGCATTTCATGCACTATGAAAATAGACCAATACGCAATGGGAAAAATACAAACATATCTTTTAGTCGAGTACATCAAATGAGGTTGCTATAACAAGAAATGACACATGTACAATAATAATAGATACTGCCAGAATACTTCAAACGATGACTAATGGCTAAGTTTCAAAAAGAAATACAGAATAATTTTTATAATGCTGTCATCACAAAATCATTGTTTTTTTTATCAATTATGAAACATACAATACTTCACTAATATGTTGATTCACGTAACTGTAATGAATGTAATAATAACAAAATCTTCATCTAGCCCACACAAAACTCACTGATCAGCCACAGATTCCTGGCTATTCTACAAGTATTTCACCACTTTTATATTTACTTTTGGTCCTCTTTCACCTTTGTTCTTCACTTTATTTTTCTCCAATTCATCCTCCAGGGGCTTTGGTTCTTCGTATAATTCTTAGATACATTCTTTCCACCTATTCCCCATCTTTCTTGTCCAATGACAGTTTCCCTTTGGTATCTCTTATTTTTTTTGCTAGTGATGGCCGGATCCGATCCATCGGATCCAAAGATTCGCGGATCTTTCATTTTACTCGGTTCCGGATTCAGATCCAAAGACACGGAGTAAAATCGGATCCGGATCGTAGATTTTAAATTTTCGCAGCTTAGCGATCGAAGTGCCCAGTGAATGGAATGTGTGGTAGATATTAACCCTTTCGCGCCTGAGCTTCGAGGAGGGAAATGCTTCCTCGTTACGAGTCTCTTGAAAATTTTCTTCACTACCCTGTACGAAGCTTCTTCGCGTCCACGCATCCCTCCCTAACCATTTTTGGACCCAACTCAGCGGGTCGCCGATCCCTTTCCTCGGCCGCTGTCCCAGACCCTCAAAGGATTAAAAGACTCCTTCACAGCGCGAGTCCACGGTCAACTGACTGAAATTGCAATGTTTAATATAAACAAATATTTGTTGTTCGTATCGATTTTTTTACATTTAAAATGAATTTATTGTGTTTTTCTGAGCGTGCAGAAATTTTAAACGAAGTTCTAACGTTCATATTGACGGATTTAGTGCATTTCTAATCCAAATCGACTGTTCTCTAACTCCGTTGATATTAACGTTAGAATTTCGTTTGAAATTTCCATGCGGTAAGCAAAAAAAGATGAATTCATTTCTAACATTGGATTTCTAAAGTAAGTAACAAATATTTTTTTGGAAAAAACACTGCAAATGACAGTAGTTGACCGCGTGGAGAGGATAGGAAGGGGTCGACCTGAGCGGCCGAGGAAGGGCCTGGGCTGGCGCTAAGCCGGATCTCGAGGGGCGACCGCGTACGTGGGTCTATTGTTTCCGCCACGGTCACTTTCTTCCGACCTGTGCCGCATAGGAGCGGCATTCGTTGGTTAAGGTAGGAAAATTCACGCCGCACATATGAGGCATTCGTTGTTTAGGGAAGAATATCCTCGCCGCACAGGTGCGGCATTTGGCGCGAAAGGGTTAACAAGAAGAGGATGTGTAAGTCAGGTCATGAAATCAGATTTAAATTTTCCAGTGCAACTAGAAGCAAAATAAATAAATATGACTTTTTTCCCCATTAACCCGGTATCACGACAAAAATACGTACGATGTAACACGGGTTGCCTACATTCGCAGGTATCATGTGTGCAATGAGAGCTAGTGTACTGTGCCAAGTTCGATCCCTATCACAGTTTAATTATCTATTTCAGTCATTGCATCCAAAATGTTATCATCTTCAATTTCAAACCATTACATCTGAATACTAACTTCACAATAATTTTGTAGCTTAAATTAGATTTACAAATGTACCACTCATAAATTAGAGATGGTCGGGTTGGATCAAAAAATCCATGGGTCTTTCATTTCATTCACTACTGAAATCATATCCAAAAAACAGATCAATCAGATAAATTCAGATCCGGATTGGAAATTTTAAAATTTCGTGATCGATGTGCCCCGGGAATGGAATGTAGGTATGGTAGATGCTGACAAGGAGAGGTTAAGTAACTCAGGTCACAAAATGAGAAGATTTTTTTCAGTGCCACTAAAACAAAATAAAAAAATACTCGTCCTGAATTTTTTCTCCGTAGGCCCGGATGCACAAGAAAAAAAAAGCCGAATGTCGCGCGGGTCACCTACATTCGCTAAATTCCCACGAATCTATGATATCGTAGTTGTTAAAAATGAGGGCTAGTGTACTGCCGGTCGCGACTTCAATCCTTAACACTGCCAGCATGTGTAATGCAAGTAGGCAGTTAAAAAAAGTAGATCATCAGAAATTTCATGCCAATTTATGCCAAAAAAATAATAAAATTTGGCATTAGTGAAATGATTGGAAAAACTTTTATTGCAAAAGAAGGATGATAAAGTTTTTGATTCAATGGCTGAAAGAAAAATTTTAAACTGCCATATGAATCGAACTTCATTACCTGTAGTGCACTACCCCACTCTGCTATTGTCAGCTTAGCTTAGTTTTTTGGAGAATGCAGGCTACCCACATGTCATTCTACTTTTTTTCTTGCAAACCCGGGCCAATGGAGAAAAAATTCGAGACATTTTTTAAATTTTGCTTCTAGTAACATGAAAAAAGACTAATGTCATTTCAAGATCAGAGTTACACTACCTCTCCTTAGGAGTATAAAATTATCAAATTTCATTTTAAAGGTTATTATTAATGAGAGATTGCAAAATTACTAGTTTAGCAGCTTGAACTATTCTATAATAATTTTTTCGTCTTAAAAATGGAATCCCCAGATATTCCATAAATGGGATCTCTTGGCCGCATTAAACATTTTTTTGTTTCTCTAAAAAAGAATTTGAAAGCATTCAAGGATTTGATTAACAATTGGAAAATAATTCCTTTATTAATGAAAATGAACTTATAATGTTTCTTTTAACTGCACTCTAAAGAATAGTTGTACTGGTTTCCAAAAAATATTGCTTGATGAGTATGTGATAAGGAAAGTGACCTTTATATTAGAAGTAATAAGATATAGTTATTGCATCCGTAAATCTTGATCCACGAAAATATTATCCACATAGATGATAGGAAGTTGATGTTTTCTACAATAAATTTACTTGTTTTTTGGTCATTCTATTGTTGCTGTATTTATATGTTTATTAAAAATCTAGGATTAGAAAAGGAATGAAATTCAGAATTGAGTATGTGAAACTAAGGATCCGAAACCAAGATAAAGATCCGAAACCCAGGCAAGGATCCGGTTCCAGATCCGACAAAAAACCTGGATCCGTCCATCACTAGTTTTTGCTCCTCGTTTTTTTCCCTGAACACCTTTTCAGTAGCTTATCTGTTTTATCCACCTTCTGTTTCCTCATGTTCATATTCATTTCTTTGCAGCACTCTTCCATTCATTCCTCCTCAACCTTTTCGATTCTCAGATTACCTTGTTTTTTAGTCTTTTATAGAGCACTTTCTCTTCTTCATTTCTTCGATTCTTTAACCTTATTCATTTTATTATTTCTACTAGCAGTGTTTTTATCTACAACGTATTGATTTTCAATGTCATATCTGTATGTTGTCCCCTTACTACATTTGTGATCACCTTCTTTGGGCTCCTCCCATCTTTTTTCACAGTCAATTTCTTTAGCTGCTTCTAGTTTCTTCTCAACAGCTACTGCAAATTCCTCTCTGGCTTCCTTTTTTTCTAATTAGTTCATATACTCCTTTGGTTCCATATTCCTCTTTTTCATTTTCTTGTATTTTATTTGGCTTTTCATCAACACAAGGTTTTGCCCGCTGTTAATATCTGCTCCAGGATACCTCTTGTACGCTCTTACCACTGCTATACTAGTTTATTGTGCATCTGTCAGACTAGTAAATAGTTGATCTGTACATTGTAAGGAAAAAGGATTCAGTTCTCCTGACATCTTCCATGAGTACCTTCTTCATCTATGATTGGTTATCATCAATGAGCCATCCTCCTTTGGCATTCCTTTCTCCCAGTCTTAACTCTACTACATATGTATATTGTTTTCATCTTTGCCCTCTCCAACTACTGTGTTTTCCTTTCCCTTCACTGTGATGAGAGCTACTTTCAGCGACTTTTATTGTTTTTTTTCTTCATCTGTGTTTTCTCAGACTGAGTCCCACTCCTGTGATCTTGTCACCTCCAAAGACACTGTATCCATCATTCCAGATGTCTTCCACCCCATTCATTTGATCTCACTCGATCTGAGTATGTTTACGTCTAGTCGGACCATCTAGTGAATCTCACATTTTCCTGTTTCTCATACACCCCCAGGGATTTCATGTTCCTTGCCCCTACCCTGCCCTTGTCACTTCCAACTGAGGTGCCCCGCCCACTGGTCACCACCCTCAGATCTGACTGGGGAACAATTTGACCTCCGGAATGTTTTACTTGGCGAAATGCCATCACATCATATCTGCTGTTATGGATTGAAGGCTTTATCTTTTATTGAGGGTAATTTGTTGGTCCCTAGTATTGCAGCCAATGCCACGAAATTCCCTTCCAGTCTTAACTGTTGTAGTTGATATCAGTCCAATCTCCTTGATCTGCACCATCAGTATCATGTGGTGAGACTGCCACCTCTCAGTCATGTAGTAGGGTATAGCTTATAGCAAATGTTGTCTAAATCCAGGATATTCAAAATATTTTTCCAATAATAATCATTGTTATAAAGAAAAGAAAAATTATAAATAAGTCATTCCATATCAGTTCAACCACACCAGGCCACCCACCGACTCTGATTTTGATGAAACTTGGTACATATAATCCCTTCACCAGTGCAAGAAAAAAGGACAGATTTTTTTAACATAGCCCAAGTAGTTTTTTAGTTAGAGCCTCTCAAACTTTAGGAGACTTCTGAGTTTCTTATATTCACGATGCTCCCTTCTCAAGGTACACCGTTTTACTCAAAAAATGCTATCTCAGCCATTTCTAAATTATTTCCAATGAAATTTTTTAGCTACAATTTTTTTACCACAAGGCTATGAGGACTTTGGAAAAAAATAATATGAGCCCTTGACTTTTCTTTTTAGCCTTAAAAAAATTCTTAAACATTGTCCCTGAAACTTTTTTCAGCTAAAAACATGGTTAAAAATTAATGCCAGTATCACGCAAAGGGTCTTCATTAATCTTAATAAATTTTGGATCATAATTATCCTAAAGATATGTGCTTTCATACTCAGAAATAAAAATAATCACTTTTTCATTCCTTCCATAAAAATTTATACCATTTTAGTGCAATTTTCTCAAAATGGCTGCAGGCACTGTTATTTTGACATTATCCATGAAAGTTGAGAGACCCTTAAGAAACAATGGTGATGAAAAAAGTATTTGACATTATAAATTTATAATATAATGTTTATATGATAACTTGGTTTCATAACATTAGAGCTGTGATTACTTATTCATGAGTGAAACACAAAAAGGTCAACATATGCAGGTAGAGGTAATCTGCTCTCTCTACGACTTCCAAGATTGCAGATGTTACTTTTTATTGCTAGATGATACTTTTCATTACAGATATTACTTTTCATTGCAGATAACACTTTTTATTGCTATTGCTAATTAAAATTATGTCATTTGTAAAAAAGTGAAAGATACACATAGCTGGGCAAAGTTAATCCAAAAATTAACTTCGTTGATGTATTAAAAGCTACTCAAAAAGTTAACTTCGTTAATTGTTAAATTGTTATCTTGATGAAAATTTAACGCGAGTTAAAGTTATCCGTTAAAGTTCAAAATCTATATGTAATTGTAGGCAATTTTGAATTATATGTCACTTAACATTGAGATTTTTTTGATGTAAATGAACGTAACAAGAATTTCATGGTCAAAAATATTTAATAAACAGTATAGCTTAGGTAATGTAGACTTATACACATGAGGTATGGAGTTTCATAGTAATATACCGTTTCCGTCAGAAAAGTTGCATCTGACGCTGTTTGTATTTGATTGGGGAAATAGAAACCTTGGGATACGCCGCTACTGGTAGCTGCGATACCAAAAGATTCACCAATATTTTGCTGGCGTAGTTTTTTTGCCATTAGATGGTGAAAAAACTATTGACAGTCCTATTGACATAAGAAGAATCCACAGCTCTTGAAGAAGCCTTAGACTTGGTTTTCGTTTTCCTGCGAGTTGATCCTGCCGTTACTTTTTCTTCAAATTGAACGTATTTAAATGGATGCGTTCTCTTCATGTCTTGTTTAATATTGTTTAGGGTGATAACGTCAGACTTGACTGTGTAAATTTTTTCAGTAAATGTTATGTAAAAGTCTGATTGCAGTACAAACGCTGAGTTCCCTAGATTGCATTCTCAACACAACTCCTTCACCAAGTTATTAAATGGCAATCCAGATGGCTCTGAACAAAAGTAATGCACTTAAATTAACGGAGTTAAAAGTTAACGGAAGTTAATAAGACCGTTAACAGTTTTTGGATTTAACTTAAAAGTTAAATCGTTAAGCAATATGTTAATTTCATTAATTAACGATTAACGGATTAACGCTTTTCTGCCCAGCTATGAAGATACATGTACATGCATTACAATCTCCTACCATATGACTTACCATTACATTTGCGGTTTTTCTTTCCCTGTCAGTTGTGCTAGTTAAATACATATTTCTTTTTCATGCCTCAAAAGTTCAGTTCTTATACCCTAGTACAGTTTCTTCAATTTGTGTCTTTTTTTCTCCATAAAAGCCATGGATTCAGTGGGGAAGTGGTTTCTTCTTCCAGTTTTGGTCTCTAGGAATCCAACAACAGCAAGTATATGAGGAATTGGAACTGGGCAATAATCTTCTTGCACTGGCCAGAAAAATGAAGGTAATGGACCATGCAGGTGTAGAAATTTGATGGTCACCTCTTCATTTACTTCAGTCATCATTCCAAAGTAGCACTGGTTTTCAAACTTGCAAGCTACATAACACTGGATTCATATCAGCCATATGACCCCTTAGTTAATTCGAGCCTCTATTTTTCTTCCATCCTCCATATGAAGAGTGGCGGTCTGATTCTTGTAGAGCTGGTAGATAATTCTTCTGTCATTGTAGTCTAATCCAAGTTTTTCCATTATGTTGAACATCCTATTCCATTCAGCATTGTAGAAGGCCTTCTCTAAGTCTATGAATGCTACGTACAATGGTTTGTCCACATGGATCATTTTTTCTACCAGTATTCTCAGGCAAGGTATTGCCTCTCTGGTTTCCTTGTTCTTCCTAAATCCAAACTGGTTATCTGACAAGTTTTCTTCTATTTTCCTCTCAATTCTTCTGCTGATTATTCGAGTCATAATTTTGGAGGTATGTGACACTAGGCTCAAGGTTCGGTGGTCCTTACATTCCTTCACCCTTGTTTACTTCGGTATTGCGACCATGACACTCCTCTTGAAATCTTCCGGCAGCTTTCCTGAGTCATAGCAGTCTCTGATAATGCATTACAGGGTGTCGTTTTCTTTATCACCAAGTGCTTTGATTATTTCTCCGCTGATTTTGTCCTCTCCAAGCACCTTTCTATTCTTCAGGTCTCGTACTGCTCTCTCGAACTCACTTCTTAATATCCCTGGGCCGCGGTTGTCTTCCTCCTCTTGTTTCTGGGGTTTCGCAAACCCATCTTCTAGGGGTATTGGGCCTTGGTATAGCTCTTCCATGGACTCTTTCCACCTATTTCTAATGTCTTCATCTTCCAATAGCAGTCACCCCGCCGAATCCCTAATATTTTTGCATCTTACTTTCTTCTCCCCGAAGTGTCTCTTGATTAGTTTGTATGCTGTTTCTGTGTTTCCTTTCATAATGTTTTCGTTGATCTCTTTGCAGAACCTTTTAATCCATTTTTCCTTGGCCTTCTTACTTTCTCTTATGACTTGATTTCTTAATTTCTTATAGAGAGCTGCTTCTGTTTCATTTCTTGAGTTCTTGTATTTTCTTCTTTCTTCTATAAGGGCTATTTCTTCTTCAATTATCCATGGCTTCTTAACTCTGATGGGCCTAATCATCAGTTGTGCATCTGCTACTTGCGTTATGGTTTTCTTAAGGTTATCCCAACTCTCCACACAGCTGCTTTCTTTTTCTGCTTTCAGTTGGTCATCAATGGCGGCTGCGAATATTCTTCTGTTTTCCTCTTGTGCTATGGTTCAATCCATTGTTTCTTGAGTTTGAAACACATTTTCTTTCATTTGGACTTTCGTCCATATTTAGATTCCATCTTGGTTTCTTTTTCTTCTTTGTATCTTCTTGTATCGAAGTTGACTCTCCATTACAACTAGATTACAATCACTGTTGATATCCGCACCGGGATAGCTCTTGCACTGTTTCACTTGATTCCTGTACCTTTGCCTGACCAGTATGTAGTTGATCTGGTATCTGGCTCTGTCACCTGGCATCTTCCATGTGCATCTTCTCCATCTGTGTTGCTCGAATAGAGTGTTTGCTACCACCAATTTTTTCCCATTGCAGAATTCCACTAGTCTTTCTCCTTTCTCGTTCCTTTTCTCCAGTCCAAATTCTCCTATGAGTTTCTATCTCTTCCCTCTCCAAGAACAGTATTCCAATCTCCCATCACAATCAGGTTTTCTTTCCCTTTCACCAAGCTGAGAATGTCTTTGAGTTGCTCGTACACTTCTTCTAAACACAGGTATTGTCATAACTCCGGAATACATCAGGTCCTGTACATTCTGGATTATTGATCTTCCAATGAATTGAATCTAAGGAACTACAATGAGTTTGAAACACATTTTTAAACACTTTATTGGACTTTCTTTCATTAAGGGTAAATAACTCCAAAAGTGGTGTGCTTTTTGAATTGATTTTCAAGGAATATCTTAGAGTGAGTTTCCAACTATAACTGAAAACCAAAATTCGAATTGGAGGAGGGGGTGGGGGCCTTCGTGAGTCCCCCTGGCATTTAGACCTCTTACGATCCATTGTGCCAACCCACATTTAACCTGCCTGCCACTCACAGACACAAGACAAGAGCACCACAGTAGAGGTATAGAGGATGGTAACCCATCCAACCTCTGTCCGGGCCCAACGTTGCTTAACTTCGGTGATCTAATGGGAAACGGTGTGTCAACGTGGCTAGGTCCTTGCCCACTGAAAACCAAAATGGATGCTCCTCTTGTAAATGGTAACCATGATTCGCACACTTGTGCCCCACAAGAAAATTTATCCAAGCTTGCATTGCCAAAACCATTGGTTTCTGCAGTATTAGGAGCACTTAGTAGTTTCTTGGATACAAATTGTGGATTTATAGTGTAGTTAATTTCCAGCTGCGAGAAATTCTGTAGGCTAATGCACAAACATATCTGTCTCAATACATGCAACAGCATACAAGAACAAAACTTGCAATGAAACTGAAAGTCAATGAAATAAGTCTAGGGATACCTAAATGATCCCAAAAGAAGGTTCCCAAAATAAGGTGGCATCCAATTAGGTACCTTGATCTTGGCAGTTTCCATAAAGCTGGTCAACTCAGTGAGCAAAGCACGAGCCAGCTGAGTTCCACCCAAGACAGACACCAATCTCCTTACAATGGTCTCCCTTTGCTTGCGAACACTGTGCGAGGCACCAGGGTGAACCAAGCACGTGACAACTGCTCGATGAACCGGGTTGTGTGGCTTGGTGGAAGGCCACACATTCTCGAGTGCCTGACCATGGTCCAGAAGCAGGAGTTCACACAGCTGTAAAACCCTTTGAAGGGCTTCAGAAAAGCATGAAGAACAGAAAATTAACTTTCATAATGAAAAAGTAGCAAAGCTGACACAGTACAATAGTCCATTGTTACTACTTTATATTTGTTGGCAATTTCTAAATGGACATTCCCCCACTCTCATCACTGCATTATTAAATCAGAGTGTTCAAGGAATTCCACTTTTTAATATCCATTTTTTGAACCTGATAACTTTTTAGTAACTCATGGAACACATACATTTTAACCCAAGGAGATAAATAGTTTACTGAGGGTGATTAATACAGGGAGTTCTTCGAACATTTTTTTAAAATGCAAAGAAAACTTTTGCTTATTATTAAGGTTGGGGCAAGGATTCCAAGATACGGTCAGATCCTATCGAATCCATGGATTCGATCGAATCAATGGATTAAAGATTTGAATACCAGTCGTGTGGATTCTATATACCAGTGGTGGAGAAATACAGTAAGTCCTCCACTTAAGTGGATTCTAGTTCGGCGGATGTTCAGTTAGGCCGGTGACATGCTTGCGTTTCTCCGCATTACTGTTGCCGCGACAGATTCAACCGTGTAACGACCTGTGACTCATTGCCAAGCGTGCAAGAGTTTATGCCAAACTACGGGTGTTCAGAATGCCAACTCTAGTTTAAGACAATACATAGTTCGATAGGTGGTTTTGATCATCATGATGGTGAAAAAGTCTGCTGTGATCAGGCATCAATGTCTTTTTTCAACGTAGTTTGACCTTCCCGCATAAGTCGACGTGTAGCTAATTATGTACTCCATAGATGACGCTGGTTGTCCACTACAGCAAAAAAAGAAGTTTTGGGTAATTATACTAATGTTAAATTTAAATATCGAGTGAAAGAAAGATTGGGTTAATGTTACTCTCAGCTTTGTCGTATTATGTTAACTTAAAGGCCTCTCTAAAGATGTGGTTTTTTGTAATCGTCACTGATTGCCGCCGTGAAAGTGGCACTGGTAATGGTTCAAAAATGGATAGGCAAGTTGTGGTGTTTCAACCTACGTGAATTTCTACTTCTTTTTTCAGCATATGAATTCTTTGAAATTCCCCAATTTCAAAATTCTAACAAAAAAAGTTCCTCTGCATTCTTCCAGCAAAAGTATTTTCAGAAAGAGCCTTCAGTACAGCTGGAAATTTGGTTGATAAAAAAAGAAATCAATTAAATCCTGACAGAGTGAAAATGATGCATTTTCTAAACAAAAACTTATAATCTTTTTTCATTGAATTTTCAATTTTATTTAAGAAAAATTTAATCTTGATTTACTTTTGAAATTATCCATTTATATTTGCCCTCGAACATGTCTTTAATTTCAGTAAGTGGGGACTATATGACCAATATTCATTTATTATTTACTTTAAGAAATAAGATGCAGCTTCGATTGGATTAAATTAAAGAATTCACGAGAAAGAAAGTATTATTTAACGATTCACAGATAAAAGGAAGATTTGAATTTAATGAAATTGAGGAGGATTAGGATTTGGGATTAGGATTCGATAAAAAAAACAGGATTCAGATTCGATCAAATTTTAGAATCGCCCCATCACTACTTATTATTTAGAGTGCAGCACTGAAAATAACAGCTGCAAGCTTACACTCAAGTCTTAAAAATGTACTTTATGCTACTATGCAGATGAAAAGCAAAACTAAGCAAAATATTGAAATCTAAGGAAGAATGATGATTTAAGTAACAGCCCAAAAAATGCTTCCATGATAAATGGTAGGCTAGACTGCAGGGACCAATGCAGGTCGATAATCACACTAGTGTCAGCAATATTTCAAGAGAGAATTTGGGTCCATCAGGGAGATTGCAGATACAAGTTTTGCACCAGTTAAATTAAAAGCAGTAAGTTTTAGGGTGCTTTGTGGTGATATCGCCAATTAACGGAACCACTGTCCGTGGTGTAGCAGACGAGGTGTGCTCCGCGATCACGCAGGAGAGACTTCACCTGTCTGCGATGGCAACGCCAGAGTGGCGAGTGGTGAACGGGGAGAACAGGCAGTTAGCGCCAGATATACGAGCAGTCGACATCCACTCCGCTCCGTCCGCACGCTACTTTGCCAACCTGTGTAACGCACGCACGCTAGAATAAACGTTTGTTCTACTGTAACTCGTTTTCCTTATTTCTCCAAATCACTGCGATAAATCAAGGCGCTTCAGTGGTGACCCCGACGTGATTTGGATGAGATAACCGCGTTCCGAAGCCACGAGGTCTCGTAACGACCGGTTACGTGCGTCCGCGTTAAGTTCTCGCCGCATTTACGGGTAATTTCGCGAGTAGTTATTGTTCTCACTATTTTCATTTCGGTTCCGCGCGACTGTGTTGACCACGACGCAGGATGCCAGAGGATACAGCCGCCGTGGAAGCGAGCCGAGTGTCGATGCGGATGCCGCCATTTTGGCCGGAACGACCCGCTTTATGGTTCGCTCAACTCGAGGGCTTATTCAGTCTAAACGGCGTAACCCAGGACGCTATTAAATTTTGGTACGTCATCGGCACACTCGATAACTCTTTCGCTGCCGAGGTCGAGGATATTATCACAAATCCTCCGGCGGAAGGGAAGTACGAAAGAATAAAGGAGGAGCTGATTAGAAGGCTGTCGGCGTCCCAGGAGCAGAAGATTCGGCAGCTCATCGAACGTGAGGAAATGGGTGACCAAAAGCCCTCCCAATTTCTACGCCGCCTGCGAACATTGGCCGGCCTTTCCGTGTCGGACGGCTTCCTCCGATCCCTATGGATAGGACGCTTGCCGCCTCACCTGCAGCCTATCATCACGACGCAGGAGAGTATGGACCTGGACAGTGTGGCCCGACTAGCTGATCGTGTGCATGAAGTCACCCCACGGCCGCAAGATGCAGCAGCCTCCGTCGGCAACACCCTCATCGAGACGCTGTTACAACGCGTCGAGGACCTCAGCCGCCAGGTCGCCGCGTTAACCACCGCCAACCCCGGCGCGAGATCCCGTTCGCGCCCCCGATGGCGGTCCCGCAGCAACGGCCGGCGTGACTCCCGTGCCAATTCCCCCCACAGTGGCGGAGAAAGTGGTATGTGTTGGTACCACCGCTGCTATGGAGCCGACGCCCGCAAGTGCCGCTTACCCTGCTCCTTCCGTCCAACGCCGTCGGGAAACATGTAAAGGTGTCGGCCGACGCGGCCTCCGATGCCTGCCCCCCGACTTGCCGCCTGTTCGCCACAGACCGGAAAACGCGACGGTGTTTCCTCGTCGATACCGGGTCTGACTTGTGCGTTTTCCCCCGCAATTTAACCAAGGGACCCCGTGTGAAAACCACCTACGAATTGTTCGCGGCAAATAATTCCGTAATCGCCACTTACGGCTGGGTTTCATTGGCCCTTGATTTCGGACTACGCCGCGACTTTTCCTGGCGTTTCGTCGTCGCCGACGTGTCTAAGCCTATTATCGGGGCAGATTTTTTACGACATTTTGGCATATTAGTAGACATGCGAAATAGACGCTTGGTGGACCCTCTGACGACACTAACTGCCCATGGTCGAGTGTTGGCGTCTCCCGTTGAGGGGGTTAGAGCCATTAATGGTGACGGCCAGTATTATGCCCTCCTACGCGAGTACTCGGACATTGCACGGCCCGCCGGACATCCCCGTCCTTGTGCCCACGATGTCGTGCATTACCTTCATACCACCCCGGGCCCACCTGTGGCGTGTAAGCCACGACGGCTCGCCCCGGATAGATTAGCTGCCGCCAAACGCGAATTCGACGAGATGCTCAAACTGGGCGTAGTGCGACCATCGAAAAGCTCCTGGTCTTCCCCGTTACATCTGGTAGAGAAGAAAAATGGTGAGTGGCGACCTTGCGGAGACTATCGTGCTCTCAATGCTCGCACCATGAGTGACAGATATCCCGTCCCGCATATTCAAGACTTTTCTCAAGCCTTATTCGGGAGGAAAATATTTTCCACGATTGATTTGGTTCGGGCCTATCACCAAATCCCGATTAATCCCGCGGATGTCCCAAAAACAGCAGTGACCACCCCGTTCGGATTATTTGAATTCCCCCAAATGTCGTTCGGCCTCAAAAACGCGGCTCAAACTTTCCAACGCTTTATGGATGAGGTCGTGAGGGGTCTCGATTTTTGTTATGTGTACATAGACGATGTCCTGGTGGCGTCTTCAACTGAGGAAGAGCATATGGCGCATCTCCGTGAACTTTTCTCCCGCTTCGAAAAGTACGGAATATTAATTAATTCCTCCAAGTGTGTGTTGGGGGCCCCCGAAGTGGAATTTTTAGGTCATTTGGTTTCTGGAAGCGGCATCCGTCCTTTGAATGACAAAGTTTCCGCCATCCTCAGTTTTCCCGAACCTCAAACTGTGAGTGAACTGCGACGGTTCCTAGGGATGTTAAACTTTTACAGGAGATTTATCCCTAACGCCGCCATTGTCCAGGCCCCCCTCCATAGTGTGCTCTGTGAGCGAGTGAAGGGCAAACACCCTGTTGAGTGGTCCCCGGAGAGGCGGAAGGCTTTTGCCGACTGTAAGGCAGGTCTTTCGCAGGCGGCCATTTTAGCTTTCCCGGATCCTTCCGCCCCCCTCGCCATCGTCTCGGACGCCTCGGAAGTTTCAATCGGCGCCGTGCTTCAGCAGCGTTCCAGCAGTGGTTGGCAACCGTTAGGCTTCTTCACGTGCAAACTGTCGGCCTCTGAGAGGAAATACAGTGCCTATGACCGAGAACTGATGGCTGTGTACCGGGCTATCCGCCACTTCAGGCATATGGTCGAAGGCAGACCCTTCACGATCATGACTGACCACAAGCCCATCATCTACGTTTTTCGGCAGAAATTAGACAAGTGCACGCCCAGGCAATTTCGCTACTTGGACTTCATCTCCCAGTTCACGACGGACATACGTCATATGGCTGGGGATGAAAATGTCGTTGCAGACACCTTGTCGCGGGTGGAAGAAATTACTGCCGCGGTATCACACGAGGCCCTTGCGTCAGCTCAAGAGGAGGATGTCGAGCTAAAGACGCTCGTAAGTGCAACCGACTCCTCCCTCGAGTTGAAAAAAATTTCATTCCCCAACGGCGAAGTGGAATTATACTGCGACATCTCCACTTCCATTGCCCGCCCGTTTGTGCCGAGTGCTCTCCGGAGACAAGTGTTCGACTCCCTACACTCCCTCTCCCACCCCGGCATAAAGGCATCGGCTAGGCTCGTGTCCGAGCGTTTTGTGTGGCCATCCATCCAGAAAGACTGCAGAGATTGGGCGCGTGGATGCATCCCATGCCAACGCTCAAAGGTGACTCGCCACGTATCCTCGCCCGTTGGGAATTTCCTCAACCCGAGCCACAGGTTCGACCACGTCCATTTGGATCTGGTGGGCCCCCTGCCCTACTCCAACGGATATCGGTACTGCCTAACATTGGTTGACCGATACACCCGGTGGCCTGAGGCCATCCCCATCATGGACATCACGGCGGAGGCGGTAGCCAAGACCTTCTTCCGAGAATGGATTTCCCGCTTTGGCACGCCCCTGCAAATAACGACGGATCAGGGCCGCCAATTCGAGTCTCGCCTTTTCCGGAAACTGGCGGACCTCTCAGGAGCGACGCATCTACGAACGACGGCCTATCATCCTGCTGCCAATGGACTGGTAGAACGTCTACACCGCCAATTGAAGGCCGCAATCCGCTGCCACGAGACCGAGGCCTGGACGGACGTCCTGCCGGCGATTCTCCTCGGCCTCCGCTCAGCGTGGAAGGACGATCTCAGTACCACCTCTGCCGAGTTGGTGTACGGCGAACCGCTGAGACTCCCGGGCGAATTTCTGTCGCCTAGCACCGGCCACACCATGGAGGACCAGACAAACTACGTGGCCCAGCTGCGGAGGCAGATGACGAATCTAAGTCCTCGACCCGCATCCCGGCATGGCGAAAGATCTATTTTTATTTTCAGGTCCTTAGACTCCTCGCCTTTCGTCTTTGTCAGGGATGACAGAGCCCATGGTGCATTGCAGCCGCCGTACGAGGGTCCGTTTGAAGTCCTCCGTCGTAGCAGCAAAGGATATGTGCTGCGCATGCGAGGACGAGAGGTGATGGTCTCCATCGACCGCCTCAAACCAGCCTTTGTGGTGTCGGAAGACTTTCCGCGCACGAGAGCAGACCCATCCACCATCATCCTCCTGCCGCTCCAAGATGTGGCACCAGCAAACGCACCAGAACCACCGTCCTCGGGGGCACCACCCCCAGCCATGGTGCAGGAGCCCCAGGATATGGTGCCAGTCCCTCACCATGTAGAGATGGCACCTCAAGCTGACGGGCGAACGACGAGAGCAGGGCGGAGAGTTCATTTCCCTCCACACCTGAACGATTACATAACCTGACCCCACCCTTCACTCTGACACCCCTTCTTTTTGTTGTTTTTTTTAAATATTTTATATTATATTTTTTTACGCAGGCTAATCCACTGCCAAGGGGGGTGCTGTGGTGATATCGCCAATTAACGGAACCACTGTCCGTGGTGTAGCAGACGAGGTGTGCTCCGCGAGCACGCAGGAGAGACTTCACCTGTCTGCGATGGCAACGCCAGAGTGGCGAGTGGTGAACGGGGAGAACAGGCAGTTAGCGCCAGATATACGAGCAGTCGACATCCACTCCGCTCCGTCCGCACGCTACTTTGCCAACCTGTGTAACGCACGCACGCTAGAATAAACGTTTGTTCTACTGTAACTCGTTTTCCTTATTTCTCCAAATCACTGCGATAAATCAAGGCGCTTCATGCTTCAACTGCTAAGGTTGTCTCTCACTGAATAACCTATTTTCTTGCTAATACTTACGTTAATTGAATGCATTTGTCCTCCTTTACCAATTATCAAGGTTGTATTCATTGAGATGTTTACTTAGAATATGGAATAAATGTACAGTAGAACCTCTATTTTACGAAGTTGAAGGGACCCAAAAATTTGAGCTTTGTAAATCAGAGGGTTTGTAAATTGGAGGTTATCTTCCACTGACTCCTCTGTCTCCGGAACTGATGTGTCACCAAAACCAGCTGATCTCCAACAGTAGGAAATAGTTTTTGGGGTGACACTCCCATGCCCTGGCAACACCTCGCACAGCATGGAGCAATCTCCATGGAGGCACATCATGCACATAAAGAGGCTTGATCTGCGACAAATGTACGTCTACTAAAACTCTGCTGACAAGAATGCGAGTAATCTTTCAATGCAATTAAACACTATGCTGTACTTAACTTGTCAAATATTTATGCTATAGTTGAAATCAAACTAATTACTATAACAAATAATAGTCATCTGCTCATTCTGGGAAAAAACAACAGATATTACATGAAATTCTCTGTGTAAAGTGTGTCTACATCAAATTGAAAGGATTTAAAAATTACACCTCGATTGTATTGATTCGCTGTAGAGCATAGACGTTATTCCTAAGGCTAGGAGACTCACTTTAGTAAAAGAGAATGAAACAGCCATGAATTAAAAAAACAGGTGAATATTTTTCTAAAACTTTATAATGGTATGAACTTGGCTGCTGCAACTGAATTAAGTTCTTGTAGCTGGTTGGTAAATCTCAAAATAAGGGGAATAAGAGAATTAACTCATCCTGCAGAGTATTTTAAGCATATGCAGTTATGCATTAATTAACGAAAGGGGTATACTTAGTCCTAGTCGATTTGTGTTTAAAGAAGCCATTTTAACATGGAAAAGCCAGGGATACATTTTAACTAGGAAATTTAAAAACAAAGTTCCAACTGACCCAGTATATTTCCATGAAAAGACCAGAAAATTCCTTTTTTGAAGAAAGCGTATCGTTTGAAATACATTTAATAATATTTCACAGCTAATTTAAGTCAATTTTAGAACTTCACTCGAGTAAATTTGAAATTCCCTCTTTTTTAAGATGCATTCTACAGTGCTGACATCTAGCAGTGACTTGCAAGAACTATTTACTCGCGGCTACAGAAAGCGATCGTGAATTCTTACCTAACGACGTAAAACACTTCAAATGAAAAATTAAATAATCAAATTGCATCAATATTTGAATATAAGTAATTTATTATCGCAAAATTAGTATTTTTTAATGAAACTAAGCTCCACGACAGCTGCAGCAAACAACTTCCTACGGGAATGCCATTTTCAAGTGAAAGGCTGAAGTAAGTTCTGAATTGGGGTTGCGGCGGCTACCTTAAAGCTAATTTTAAATAATTCCAGAGAAAATATGGATCCTTTATGACGACGAGTTAGGTATTCGCAATACACAAAATGATAGAAAAGGAATAGAAATTACCAAGCACTAATCCGATTATTTTATGAACTGGGGCATTGTTTTCGAGAAGTAGGCGTCATGCCATGCGTCTTTGAACATTTTTTCCTTGGATCATATAATTAGGATTGAATTGCGATTTGGATGATCAGTCTCTGGGATTTTGGCTGCAGTTTAAGCACTTCAAAAAGCACTATGCTGAATCGATTTTTCCACATTTCCCATATGAAATACTTGGACCGAGGGCCCTCGCAACATGACCTAACTGGCTTCAGCTGCTCCTTTCGCGGTATACAGCGATCGTTATTCCATTGTACTGAGTTCAGTGCTACAAAATCCTTTCAAAAACTTCGTAAAACAGAGGCAAATCACTCCTAGGGACCGGCCTCTCACTTCGTAAATCAATAAAATCGAGGTTTTGTAAAATAGAGGTCATTTTACATGGTTTTCCTATATACAAAGATCGGGACCGGCGGAATGGTTCGTAAATTGGTGTCATTTCGTAAATTAGAGGTTCGTAAAAATAGGTTCTACTGTATTCAAATATAATAGAAAGAACTCACCATCCTCAGAAGCTAGGGAAAGGAACTTTTCTGACACAAATAGTTGCTTCTCCATGTCGAGAAGGATGGACATCACGCTAGCCATCTTAGATTGAATACCAACATCAGCAGTGGATATTTTCAGGAGGAGGCAAGCAGCAGACAATGCCTCAGTTACAACTGGCACCTGGAAATATTGACTCCCACATCAGTAATTATATTATGATGAATAACTCTGAATAAGCTTACGAATATTAACTATTCTCATAATTATCTTTAAAAAAAATTTTACAGTCACTATCCAAGGTAATCAAATGAGTAAAAGGAAAATATTTTGAAAATGAATTATGGGAAATCAAAAGCATTCTAATCTTCCACAGAATTCCACCATCACCTCATTTTAATACAGAAAAGGCTCCCGAGAAAATAACACCACTAAGTATGGCAGAAAGGCAAAATGATAATTGGTATATATATTACCTGCGTAGGTTGAGCAAAGGCCTTTTCAACAACTTTTTGTAGCTGAGGAAAAAATTCAACTCCCTGATAAAGAGTATTTCCACTAAAAGACACAGCCATGCATTGAATGTAAGATGTTCTGACAGCAACAGTACTTGTCTTGAGAGCTGGACCTTTCTGAAGTACAATAAATGTATAATAATAATGAGAGTGTTAAATAACATGATACTAAACTAATATTAAAGGTTTAAAATATAAATGCAGTCATATGCATATTAGTACCATTATCCTCCTTATTCTAGTTTAAAATTAGCTAAAATGAGCAAATTCCTTTGTGCTATACATTTTAATATTTTAAATATATATCTAAAATATTAAATAATATATTTTAAGATTATATTTGAATCACTTACCTTAAACCAATCAATGACATTATTGGGAACATCATTGCTGAATTTGGCACACCATAGTGAAAACATATCAAGGGCTTGAATTAGTGTTCCTTCATGTACTGTAATAATGAAAATTGTATGATTATAAAAACAGTCAGTGAAGTATTTTAATCTCAAGCTCAATACATAAAAAAATCCCCCAACATAAAAAGAGCACATGTGATCATTCTAAACTAGAAAGGTTCTACAATATACATGAAATAATGCATTATAAGTATACAATCATGCAATATGAATTAAATTATATTTATTTCAAAATTTCAATCCAAAAAAAACAAATTTATTTTTTTGATCATCAATCATCCACCCATCATTTAAGGTCAAGGGTCTCCACAAAGCATCTATTAGCATTACGAGGGAGTGATCTGAGAAATGTATTGAACTGACTTGATAAGACAGATGAAAATCAATGCTGATTATGCTATTGTTGAAAACTAACAAAAAGAAATAATCACGGAGAGATACATAGAAATAAAGAAGAAATCCCTTATGAATTTCTACCATATACAGTAAAACCTCTCTACAACGAACCCCCATACAGCGAAATTTTAAGGAAACCTCCTATTTCGAAGTCATTGGCCCGGTCCCGGACCCTTCCAATGGACAATGCACGCAAAAAAAACCTCCCGTAACGAACCTCTGTAATTACGAAAACTCCCTAAAACGAAGTCTGATAATGGGCCCAAGACATGAAAAGTGCCCCTCTAGAACGAATTATTGAGAACAAACGCAGTATTTTGCATTTGCAGGTAATTTTTTCCATCGATATTTACGTAATAAGCATGAAGTAGAACCGCAGCGGAGTGTACCGTGTCTTAACCGTTCTGCTCCGAGCTTCGAAGGGGTTCAAATCCGAGACCTACAGAGCGGAGGGCATGAAGGAAACTTGACGTTCTGGCTCAGTGAAGGCCATAGTCAACTCTGATGGTTCCCACCATAAAAAACGTGTAAGGGAAGCCAAAGCTCAGCTCCGTGTGGCTCCGTATATTGCTCCGCTCCGACCTTTGTGCCGCTCCAAGCAAGGAGCGCTTGGAAATTTTGCGCTCCTCTCTGAACCGCCTAGGCGGTTTACAAGTCGAACTGGTTTGACAGAAAATCCGCGGAGCAGCTCTTTTTAAATTAAATTTCGATAATATCTCATTGAGCATCCCTTATCAGGGTGTCCACTGACCGGGAACACCTGGAAAATCGGGAATTATTCGTGAATTTTCAATGCAGGGAAATGTTTGTGGATTATTCATGATTTTCTGGTCTGAGTCTGAAATCTGAGTCTGAAATTTCAAAAATTCTTAATTCAAGACAAAAAATCCTTATTTTAGAAATAGGATCAACAACGATGTATTTAAGATACATATATATTATTTGATAACTGTACAAGATGTAATGGATTTGCCGTTGGTATGAATAAATTAATAAACGACGAAAAAGTAATTAGGCTCAATGAATCTTCAGCGCTGTATGCATCGGAGACGTCAACTGATCGAATGTCGTCGAACAGATGCCTTCAGCGTCACGTCACGTGCCCTTTGTTCTCACTCATTGCGCATATAGAAGGCAACTAGGCGAATATCTTCTAACTAGACTAGGAATCACTGAAGACATCAAGTCATTGAAGTGGATCATCCTGCAAGCCATTCAGCGTCTGTGTGTTGCTTGGGATGGAGTAGAGAGAAGCGCGATCTCGAATTGCTTCAGGAGGGCAGGCTTTCCCGGAGAGATGGACGCCCAAGACGACCCACAGCCGGATGAGAGGGAGGAATGGGGTGAAGTCGCTCAATTATTAAACATTGAAGGGGTATCTTTCGAAGAGTATGCAGGGTGTCCACAAAAGTCAAAATATAAAATTCAAGCATAATTCAAGGTTTTCAATGCTAAATTTATAAAAATTTCCAGGCTAATATATCGCGGTTCTTGTACGAGTCAAAAGTGATGTTTTTCAAGTTCTATGTAGAATATGGATTTTTTGTAGTTTAACCCATAGCATAATATAGATAAAGTAATTAAATAAGAAATAATTGATAAATTAAATTAATTAAATATGTAGTTTTATTGGCAGTAAGAGACTCTCTTTATTGGTTGGGAAAGATAAACTACTTTTTGATTGAACACCCTCTTTCTAAATTAGCATTTCCATGAGAAATTACAAATTCTTCTACAAGAGGAACTTAAAGAACCCACTGGCTAAAATCTTCAGCATTCAACCACTGTTCTTGGAATGATGATTTTCTACGTTAAAATTTTTTGCCATGCTTTTCTATTACAAGTCTCAAAGCCTCAATTTTCTGTTCACTCAGAATCAGTATGTAACATTTATGTACCGGTAGACTATATAGAAAAAAGGGAAATCATAACAGTCTTTAGTATCCTACACCATCTTTTCCTAAGAAAAATTAATGTAATAAAAATCCTAATTCAAGTAAGCGCATCCTGAATATATCTAACAAACATCAGCAATTAGATTTCTCAAACAATTATAGAAAAGTTTGTAAAAGATATATTGCAAAGCCTACCAGAAAGCCAACTTACATTGTACAGTTGAGCATCTTTAATCCGGCACAGTCGGGACCGAAGGGATGCCGGATTAGGGATTTTGCCGGACTATGGGTCATGCATGGCAACTGGTCTATGTCTGACGTCCGGGATGTATACATTGAAAGGAGTCAATTATTTATAACAAAATATATTCGTTTTCCATTTCCTGAACATTATTTTTAAAAGAGTCACTGAGAATAATCAGAAAGAAATGGTTTCTTAATTCACAAAGTTATTTTTTTAAATTATCGACGTTGCGCAGTGAGTGAAAAATAACGGAATCTAAGCATTGTGCATATTACTGAACATGTAAAAGTTTCATATTATTATTGGGAAAGGGTATAAAATTTGATATTTCTTATGCTGTGCTTTGCGTAACATAATTTCCTACCGCGCTTGATTTGTTATCAGCTGATTCAGCACGATGTCAACGCAAGGGTCTCGTGTGTACGGCCGCCCATCAGTACGTCGCCGAGGGCGACCGGACTGGATTATTCTTTAAAGACCATCATCATTAGTAGTCTTCCTTCAACAATTTCAGGCTGATCATCTTCATCCCCACTCGGATTTATTGTTATTAATTACCATTTCAATGATTTCATCATCTATGATATGTTGTGTGGTGAGAATATCGTGGCCGCTAACTATCTTTTCGTCTAAATTTCTCAATTCCATTTCCTTTAATTCAGGGTTATGGATGATGTTTGCAAACTCCATCATCATATTTTTATCCTCAGAAACATGAAATTTTTTAAATCGCCACTTATTTCGTCTATATCAAACCTTAAAGCGGGCCACAATTTAAACCACGCGTGTTTTAGAACGGACGGTGAAATACTATTGCATGCGCGTGAAATTTCCCACATCACGTCTTTTGGATTGATCACGTCTATTTCTGAAATATTTTATCCTTCTCCATTAGCATTTGGCCAGAAATACTATCTAAGCCCTTCATTCCGACACAATCGAAACCAGGCTATCTAAATCACCACGTAAATCTTCTTTCATAGTTTTTCTCTCTGTGATCTACGTCTTCGTGTCACTTTAACAGTAAAATTTTGATGATTTTTCTCTTTCAGCTTCTTAATGTGTTATGTTGTTGAAGATCCCACGTAGTATGTTTCAGTCAAACGCTTTACTATAGTAAAGCGTTTGACTTTATTTGCGAATTATAATGCAACGGCGTCAAGCTTTTTCACAACTTGCACTTTTTCTGCGATGGTTAACGTTTTGTGCTGTTGCCACAACTATATGGATGAGACATGTTTTGGGTGAAATATAAGCAGATAACAAATAATTTTTATAAAATAACGTCTAGTGGTCAATCAAAAATGCGCGCGCCTTTGAAAGTGGACGATGTCGTAGTCCGTCTCGGCGATGTATTCAAATTTATATGTTTACTTCAAGTTCCAGAATAATTCCAGTGTACACGAAGTACTAGAAATTAATATTTTTAAATTATTCTGATTCTCGAAATGGGAAAATTAAGAACGTTAAGAATGGTATCTCGGTATTAATACAAGAATAATTTCTTGGCAGGTTGCAATGTTTCGGCCACGGTTTCGGCATTCTCCACTAAGTACCAGGCAGTTGGTCATGGCAAAATTGCCGGATTATGGGTGCTCCCGGATTAGGGGTTCCCGGATTAAGGGTGCTCAACTGTACTTACAGTAAAGTATCCGATCACATCAAATGTGCAGTTAAAGAAACATTATAAGTTCATTTTCATTAATAAAGGAATTATTTTCCAATTATTAATCAAATCCTTGAATGCTATCAAATCCTTGAATGCTTTCAAATTCTTTTTTAGAAACAAAAAAAAATTTAATGCGACCAAGAGATCCCATTTATGGAATATCCGGGGATTCCATTTTTAAGACGAAAAAATTATTATAGAATTTTTCAAGCTGCTAAACTAGTAATTTTGCAATGTCTTATAAACAATAACCTTTGAAATGAAATTAGAGAATTTTCTACTCCTAAGAAGAGGTTGTGTAACTCTGATCTTGAAATGAAATTAGCCTTTCTTTATGCTACTATAAACAAAATTTTAAAAAAGTCTCGGATTTTTTCCCCATTGGCCAAATTGGCCCATTGGGTTTGCAAGAAAAAAGTAGAATGACATGTGGGGAGAATGTATTCTCCTAAATCAGGTAAGCCGACAATAGCAAAGTGGGGTAGTGGACTGCAGGTAATGAAGTTCGATTCTTATCGCTGTTTTAAATTTTTCTTTCTGCCATTGAATCAAAAAGTTTATCATCCTTCATTTCCAACCTTTTTGTGTGGATACTGACTTTTTTATACTTCTATTGTTTAAACTAGATTTACAAATGCGTCACTCAAAAATACATTGTAAAGTTAACATAATGATTACACGATTTAATTCTGCAATAAAAAAATTTTCCAATCCTTTCACTAAATCCAAATTTTATTATTTTTTCTAGAGATGTGCGAATAGTATCCGCGAATACTCGAATACCTCGAATACTAGAAAGTATTCGATATTCGTGAACTCGAATAATTATACTAAAAGTACGATCTCGAATACCTCGAATACTTTGAATTTCGCGCCATATACCGTCGCGCGCACGTCTTTGGTAGTTGACTCGGAAACCACGGAGATGACTCTAGTCGTTAAGTGCATGCAGCGCCGTTTTAGACACGTTGACGAACTACATCAAATGCGCGGAGAAGAGTGGTGAAGAGATAACGTAAATACTACAGTAAATGCATACTTTGCTGATTTCGTTCGTAGTTGAAGAAAGTTTATGCAAAGGTACGATTCTGCACTGTTGATGCGCTACTCTCAAAATTTTAGCATTAAGAATAGTTATATTTTCACCATATATATCGTATATATAAAACTGTCTTGATGCAAAGTTGAAGAACGTTTGTGAACATCGTCGATGGTTGCTCTATCAGTCGATGCATGCAGAATAAAAACTTTCGCACCACGTTATACATTAGTATTATTGATTTTAAAAATGAACCTTCTCTTACAAATGTGTAGTACTTTCGAAAGTAGTTCATGAATTTTCCCTAAGAGTTTCTGAACTCAACTTAGAAGTTTAAGACACTTGCTGCAATATTTGTAGAAAGTAAAATTTGAACGCATTGAATTGACCATAATTAGTTATTAAATTATGTTTTTTCAGTTCGCGAATCACGATGTCAAATAGTTCAAGTATATGGTGCCATTTTCAGCTACTAGAAACGGACAACGAATTTGCTGTGTGCATCCACTGTGCTTCTAAAATATCGAGGGGAGGAAAATCCCACACAACTACCCCTCTATGGACTCATCTAAAGAAAAAACATGCAAATGTTTTTAAAATTGATGAAAGTATTCTTCTTCCGCACTCACTGACTGTGCAAGAAGAACTAGTGGTGGGAATTGAAGATGTTGATGATACTGAATCTGCAACTTCTCTTCCTAGTCCAATTGCCAATTTCAGATTTTCACGTGCTTCAAATGATTCTGATGATGCTGCCAGTGTTTCCTCTGACAGTTCATACATTTCAGTTTCACCATCCCCCTCAAGTTCCCACCTACAATTCAAACCTCCTCCTAAAAAAATAAAATCAACTAATCCGAGTGCTCAACCTACTCTGAAGAGTTTTATTGACAAAACCAGAGTTTTAAGTCTGGTGACAAAAGAAGTTCAATTCTAACAAGATTGATAGGAGAAATGATATGTCTTGACAATCAACCTATATCAGTTGTAGAAAATAAAGGTTTCCGCAAACTGATCAATCACTTAGAAACAAGGTACACCATTCCATCCAGAAAATATTTTGCAAATAAAGTTATCCCAGATCTGTATGAGGAAACAAAGAAAAAAGTAGAAAATTTGTTGTCTAAAGCTAAATACATTGCTCTTACAACAGATATGTGGACATCAACAGCCACCGATGACTATATGAGTTTGACAGCTCATTTTTTGGATTCAAGTCATGCTTATCATCATGTATGCTTGGAATGTGTTCCATTTCTAGAGCTTTCACACTCTGGTGTGAATATTCGCAACTTCATTGCACTAACTGTAGAAGATTGGGGCTTGACTGACAAAGTTGTATGCATTGTCCGAGATAATGGGAGGAATATTGTATCTGCACTTGAAGGGAGTCAATTTAATCACATTTCTTGCTTAGCTCACACTCTTCAATTAGTGATTAAAGATGGAATCCTCAACAAACCGATGGTGAAAGACCTTGCAGGAAAATGCCGCAGCATTGTGGGTCACTTCAAGCATTCTACTAAAGCAACAAAACAACTAAAAGTGGCCCAAGTACAACTGAATATTAAAGAGCATAAGCTCATCCAGGATGAACCCACAAGATGGAACTCCCTTTTGCAAATGATGAGGCGTCTTCTGGAGAAGAAGCAAGCTATAACATTAGCTGCCTCTAACCTGAGTTTTAATGTAGACATAACTCCACCACAGTGGGATGTTATCAAACAACTGATTAATGTTCTGGATGTTTTTGAAAGAGCAACATTTGTTGCTAGTGGAAGTGCAGTCACAGTTTCTGAAGTTATTCCCCTTGTGAATAGCATTATTAATTTCCTAGAAACTAAGAAGTTTTCACATAGTAATCTACAAGGTTTCGTCAATGATTTGCTGTTTTCCATTAAAAGCCGGTATGAATTTCTGGAAAAAGAACAATTATTCACTTTTGCCACAATTCTTGATCCACGATTCAAAATCAGTGTATTCCAAGATTCAAAAAATGTTGAGATGATAAAAAATCAATTGGCTTTGGAGATGACAGGTCTGTCTGAACAATGTCACCCAACAAAAACAGATACCTTAGGAAAAGTGCAACCGAAAATAGCTGATGTAAAGCAACAACATACAATGTGGGGTCTTTATTCAAAATTAATGTTAACAGCACCAGGTTCTGACAGAAAGAGTCAGGATACTCCAGAAGAAGAAATTCGAAGATACCTTGAAGAAGATTTGCTTAAACCTTGTGACAACATTTTTGATTACTGGAAAATGAACAGTCTGTATCCTCACTTGAAGGAATTATCGTCTAAGTATTTAATCACACCTCCATCAACAGTTTTTTCTGAGCGTCTCTTCAACACCTCAGGTTTGATATGTGACAGGAAAAGAAGCAGATTAGATCCTGAACGAGTTAGAATGCTTGTTTTTCTAAATAAAAATCTGTCATAGGTAATAAGTTTTAGATGATGTTATTGATGCATATGATTTCATTAAATTTGAAAAAAAAGTTGATTTTAAAATTTTATTTGGTTTTATACCTTTTTATTTATACATCCATCAAATGAAGTAGTAGAATAACATTTAATATGCTATGTGCAATTCTAGTATTCGAAGTATTCGAAATTTGAGATATTCGAATATTCGAGCTATGATTAAATATTCGAATTCGATATTCGAGTTCGAGAAATCTGCTATTCGAACCATCTCTAATTTTTTCAATTATAAATTCACATAAAATTTCTGATAATCTACTTTTTTTAACTGCCTACTTGCATTACCCTAGGAATACAGCATAGCCTGTATTCCTAGGCAGTGTTAAGGATCGAACTCGCGACCTGCAGTAAACTAGTCCTCATTATTAACAACTACGCTATCATAGGTTCACGGGAATCTGGCGAATGCAGGCGACCCGCGTGACATTCGGCCTTTTTTTTTCTCGCGCATCGGGGCCTATGGAGAAAAAAGTCACGACGAGTATTTTTTTATTTTGTTTTTGTTGCACGGAAAAAATCTTCTCATTTCGTGACCAAGTTACACAACCTCTCCTTGTCAGTATCTACCATACATACGTACATTCCATTCGCGGTGCGCATCGATCACTAAGCTGAGAAATTTAAAATCTCCGATCCGGATCTGAATTTTTACTGTCTTCGGATATGATTTCAGTAGCAAATGAAATGAAAGACCCGTGGATCCAACCCAACCAATCTTAATTTATTAATGGTACATTTGTAAATCTAATTTAAACAACAAAAGTATAATAAAGTGAGTATTCAGATGTAATGGTTTGAAATTGAAGATGATAACATTTTCGATGCAATGACTGAAAGAAAAATTAAACTGCGATACGGATCGAACTTCGCACAGTAAACTAGCTCCCGTTGTCCGCCTGATCCCGGCGAATGTAGGCTACCCGCGTGACATCCCACGTAATTTTTCCCGCGATACCGGGGTAAAGTCATATTTCTTTATTTCGCTTCTAGTTGCACGGGAACATTTTCATCTAATTTCGTGACCTGAGTTACACATCCTCTTCTTGTCAATATCTTCCGCACCTACATTCCATTCACGGGGCAGTTCGATCGCTAAGCCGCGAAAATTTAAAATCTACGATCCGGATCCGATTTTATACCATGTCTTTGGATCCGAATCCGGAACCGAGTAAAATGAAAGATCCGTTGTGGATCTTTGGTTCCGACGGATCCGATCCGGACATCACTACACGTTAGGCATATGTTTGCGTATCATGGGCTTAGTCCGATGTGCAATGAATGAGAACAAAGGGCACTTGACGTGACGCTGAAGGCATCCATCGACAGTCGAACAGTTGAACGTCTCCGATCCACACAGCGCTGACGATACATTGAGCCTAACTACTTTTCCGTCGTTTATTTATTCATTCATACCAACGGCATATCCATATCTTAAAGTCATCGTTATTTATCCTATTTATAAAATAAGGATTTTTTGTCTTGAATTAAGAATTTTTAAAATTCCCTTCTCAGACCAGAAAATCACGAATAATCCACAAACAATTTCCTGCATTGAAAATTCATGAATAATTCCCGATTTTCCAGGTTTTCCCGGTCAGTGGACACCCTGGTATTGATAATGATTTCGCTGTATTTGCCGACAGTGAGGATCCCGAAATTTTGGCAGAGACGCAGGATGTGAGCGATGAAGAGCCCAGAGCCAGATGAAGAGAGAGGAGCCCAGCAATAGCGTAGTGCGCCCCGGTTGGAAGGAAGTGGTGGACGCTATAGATGTTTTGGAGCGAGTTTTTTTTAATGTCAGAAGATGGAGTAGAGAATTTGAAGATTGTGCGGCAGGTTGAGCGAGCAGCCAGCAAAGAAATGAGGAAAGGGATGAGACAGACGACTTTAGAAAACTATTTTAAATAGAATAATTTTGAATCAATATAACTTAAAAACAGCTACCGCTTCGTATTTATAAATAAAAAAATTGCTTTAAACCTATGTAATTTTTCGAAATTTGTATTTAACTTCCTGAAATATATTAACTCATTTTCAAGCAATATGGAATGTTTCGGCCGAGGTAAGTCGCATGAGAGCTGACTGTATGTACGGCGAGGATGGTAGATGGTCCTGTATTTATATTTGTGAGGAGGTAAGTGAAGGAGAGATAAATCGAATACCGGATTAGTTATTACAGGAACTATTGTACTTCTTCTGTCTGTGTGCCTAACCAGTTGGGCTATTTGAAGAGCGGCAGACCACTGGGCAACGATACATCGGAAACACATGAGCTTCCGGTTAGGGGTAAGGGGAGTCATTGAGGAGTGGAATGGGCGAGGGAGGTCTCCCTGAAGGAACGTGGGAAGGGGATGGGAGATAACAGCAGCATTGCAGAGAAAGAGGCGAGTAAGGGCGTAGTTATTCTTTCTTTCGGAGGGGGAAGGTTATTGAATAATAGGCATTTTGGTATGGAATGTTTGGGAGGGGTTAGTTGGCAATGCACTCCTTCGTCTTACTCATTTCAGTGCGTGCGCTAGGTTAGATTTCTTGCTGCGTCCAACTCAAAACGTCTCCATTCCAAATTGTTAGCATGCAATATTACCGGTGCAACTAGAGTTTTCAGAACAGCGATTTTCGCTCGTCTACTTGGTTTAGAAAGAGGTCCTTCTAATGTCATAAAAGACGCGAAAAGAGTGGGCTCAGGTTCTTTTACGTGTTTTCATTCTCTTAATTGCTAACATAAAACATATTTAACTCATGTGATTCTGCTTTAGCGACTAATTATTCCAGTTTAATAGTTTTAGCCTGCAAATGGCGCACATTTTAAAATGAGAGACGTTCTGCAAAGGACTGAAAAAGGGCAAACCTGGTTTTAAATTTTCTTCACGTATGAAGAGGTAATTATCGGATGAACGGCGATACTAGGCGTGGATTCATAATTTACCTAGAGTACTCGAGGATGGTACTGCGTTTTGGCACGGACGAACGGGTGTGCCAACAGAATACCGATCGTATCCAGCTTCTATGAAGGCATCATCAATGCATTATCATTTGAGATTGCAATTGTGACCTCAGGGCAATGGCGAATGCCACGTTTTTACTCGTGGTAACTAACTCACGCCACCCAACTTCCATCGTTGTTTAGCGATATCTAATAAATACCGGTCACGAACATAGATATTTACCAGTATTTCAATGGGACTTCATTTTCAATTCCAGCAATGCATTTTATTTCGTAAGTCTAAATGGCAATATGTGCTCTTTCAAGCAAAATTGCTTTATAAAACTGCCAATTGATATCGACTTAAATTACTGCACTCCAAGAATAATACTGAGAAAAATTATGGAGCACCCGAAAAATACGTAATCCACAGGCATTAATTTTGGCATTCCTTTAATATAAGAACATAACTAAAGTAAGCAATGAGGCGTAGAGCAGAATGGACGAGAAAAACAATAATTTCAATTAGAAATACGCAGATTGAAAATCACGAGGTGATAGACATGGTATTTGATGGGAAATAAAAACAGTTGTTTATCATCACTATAAGAAAGGTGAGTAAAGCAAGATTAAGAAATTTACTCGACTTGCATCGTAAACCTTACGGGACAATTGGGTGCCCCTGCTATGATGCAACCCGCATATCGCCTCCGTAAAACGAAACCCCCTACAGCGAAGTCATGATTCCCAACAAATTCGTTGTATGGAGGTTTTACTGTACAAGCCATACTCAGTGTAGCACACTTCTACTGTATAGTACACCACAAAAGAAAAATTTCAGTAAATCTAAATGAGAACATGAAGATGGTAATGTTGATAAGTCTTCATGAAGGGTACCAAATTAAATAATAATAATAAATATCACTTATTCTTACTGAATGAGTATTTAAAAGAAATACAGAGCACAAATAAAATTCCATGCAATGTGAAAGCATATGGCCAGAATTCCCTCATTTCCCATATTGCATTATCTACTACTTTATAATTAGTGATAACATATCCTGACCTTCACTCTGAAGCACTTTGATGAAGTGGTCTGCAGCAAAAGATGCCAGCTTATGAACACTGCTACCAGTGACACCATTGTTACTCAGGTTCCCAGCCCCCTGAAATGAACAATTTTGTCATACATTTGACATTAGGAATCCAGCAAGTGAAAAAGCTACACTATATAAAGGAATAAACAATTAGGCTCCAACTCCAATTTATACTCACACAAATTGCTATCTGAAAACCATTATGCATATAGAATATAACTACTACCTAGGAAGAGTAATTATGTTGATATTAAATATGTGCGAACACAGCCTGCAATTCCTCAAATACTAGAAAGTGTTCAATATCTCAAATAATTATGTGAAAAGGAAAAATTTGAATACCTCAAATATCATGCCATACACTATTGGGTGCCCATAGTGTTACATTTGGTGTGTTGATAAACTACAACATATGCATAGCGAGGAGACAGAGGAGATACAAGTCTGTTCATGGGTTTCGCCACGTAATGTATGGTACATTTATATTTGCATTTATGTACAGTTTCAACAATTAGATTTCCAGCAAAAAAGTAGCCTTTTCACAATAATTAATGCGGCAAAACTAGTCACAGCTAGTCAAAATGCAAAATGGAAGAAAGTTTGAAACATCAAAAATTGTAATCACTCAATATGGGCTTCGTAAATAATAAAAGCTTTCACTGTTAAACATTCATCATTAATGAATATGTGGTGACACAAATGTGTCTTTTCTTTCAAATCGTACTTAAGCAAATAGCTAATGATTTTTACATCAAAGTTACTGAGAACTCATGCCTCTACTCAGCTATCGTACAATGAGCTATTGTCCATCGAGTACAGTAAAAACTCGAAAATACGAACTTCGAAATTACGAAATTTTGATTTTACGAAGCAAAATCTTCGGTCCCGACCAAAAGGGTATCTAAGTGTATGTAACAGTACGCGATATTACGAAATAACGAAGTTTTAAAATTACGAACCTCGGATCTTGGTCCCGACGTGAAAAAGTTACTCGTTTATACGAATAATGATGGATCACAGTAACGTTTTCCAGCGCTCCTTGTCAGAGTCAAACATCTAATTAATCATCGTCGCCGAATACATTATGCACTGAATGTATTACCTGAACGATATCTCATTTTTCAATGCTACAATAGTAAGGACGACTTTGAATCGTAGGCATCGTAGCTCATAAAATATGAAACCAATCTGACATAAAATGCGTTCGGCTTTGTAACCGCGAGTCCACAGAGCTGCCAACGAGTAAGGAAAACGTAAATTTGTAGTTTATTCTTGCGAGCGTAACTATGGCATGTATCGGAGATGGTGCTATGTTGTTCGAGCGGTAGATTCAGTCGTGAATATAACCCAAGGAAGCTTTTTTTCTTCTATTTCAGACTGATTACACTCAACCTTGCTCGGCGGCAAAATTATTCCGGCTGGCAATAGTTATCATTGAAGGACTCATGTTTAATTTACCGTCCTCATTGAGCGTTTTGATGTAGTCATCGAGCAAGGCTCTTCAAACGCATTTCCCTTCCCTTCTTCCACCGCCAACAGCAAAGAAAATCAGAGAAAGTATGAGTTCGCATGGTTCATAGGGCCATTTAGTTTAACGCACATTAATTCTAAAGGAAGACTAGTTCTGGGCGCATGCAAAATCAATGGGAAAAAACGCTCAAGCACCCATCTATTTATATTTATATCGGAAAATGGTGTACCCTCCTCCCCTTTCACTCCATCATAGCGATCGAAGAAATATCCTAAAAGTGAGATCACTAGGCAGTCCCCACCAGGAAAATTCACCCAGCTCTCCTTCTCCTTTGCTCCAAAACCTCGGCATACTCTCCCCCATCACCTTTCTCTCTCAGTTGCGGCTAACCTATCCCCCCACACTGGCTATATTTCCCCTTCAAGTGACTCTCCGTGTCCCCCCTTCCCGTTCTATGAGTGGGCACGAGCCATCCCCTTCACACCCAAGCCCCCCCCCACCTCTCATGCTCGCCCTCCGGGATATCAGGCCCCTTCGAGTGCCCCTCCGTCCCACCCCCTCAACGCTAGGCTAACATGAGATGCCCCACGCTGACTTTGCAGGCCCCCCATACAAGCTCTTGGGCCCTCTAAGAAGTTCCCTCCCCAATCTCAAGGAATCTGTGCACGCCGATGGGTCTAACTCAGCGTAAATATTGTTTTGCGGGCATATCTTGATTCATGGTAAAAGCTCCACTCGACAGAGTCATGTCTTCCCTCTCCGCCGACGCAGCAAATTGAGGTAAGGGAGGAGGAAGATAAGATGCAACTATTCGGCGTAAAGCTGATGATTCATTCGAGGTTTATTCTTCGCGCGCAGCCCTTGGCCTTGAATCCCAGGTGGATCACCCTCACAACAGACGTAAGATACTACGAGACCATGGGCCTCGCAGCTGTTTTTGTGAGCGGGCGAATGGAGTAACCCCCACCCTCAGCGAGGGGGAAAGGAGGGAAAGAAGGCAGCTTCCAGCTTGATGCGTGGCCTGACCTGGAGCTGCAATGCTTGGACGCAAGTCTCCTTGCTTGATCGTAAGCAAAGGAAAAACGATTAGCAAAAATATCCCACATTTCAATTCGGTAGCGAATGTTTAAAAGAATTCTGAGATATAATGAATGAAGAGCAGGCAGGCAGACCTAATCTGAATAGAACCACAACTGAAGCTTTCGTGTAGTAGAGTGAAAAACGAAAATTATTGATTTGTAATGTTAGCATCGTTAGTAGCCGATGAAGTGTAAAAGGAACTATCAACCTTCACCGTTGAAGTGCGTGGCTTGTACAACCTACTTCTGAAAGGTGGTACACAGCTGGACTCTTCTATAAGCTCTTCTTTCAGCTCTATCATCTCGGGAATAACCACGCACAAATAAGCTGAATCCAAGGGAGAAAAACGATAGTTATTTCGGGAAATTAATGGGCTTAGCATTATTTATACAAAATACATAACGTGTATCATATATTATGCCTGACGCGGAGAAATGACCATCTTCTAACGAAATTTTATTCCTCTAATTTCAATATCGGGTGCCAATGATCGCGCAAGTCGCACACTTCCTTATTGTAAGCACCAATCAGTATGACTAATGATTAAACATCGCTCACGCTTCAGTTAAAGAGTTCTCCAGTTACGAAATAATATAGAAAAATGCACTATGAAGCTTCATAGGCTTATTCCAAACTGCACAAAAAATTGGGCAAAAGACGCTTCATTGCCTAATCATTCATTGGAAAAAAAGAACGGCAAGTTATTTGTCGCGATGTAAATTTCTGCGGGGATTAGATGGGAGTTTAATTCTTCCGAGTTTCGGCATTTCCGCCGGGAAAAGATGGAACGATGTGGTGGAAATCCCGAAAATGGGAAGAATCAACCTCAGACAAATTAGTTGCGTTAAACTGTTGGCACCTTGTGGGCATGAACACACATTTAAGTATATTTTTATGAATTATAACTTCGTAAATCATTCAAGTACGTCGCGAGAGTTCATCTTAATTTAAGGAAACGACAAAGAGCTCCATCGCGAAGTTTTTGAAAGATACTCGTTGATACGAAATTTGATATTACGAAGTGCCGATTTTTCCGGTCCCGTCGACTTCGTAATTTCGAGTTTCTACTGTATATGACAAGACCCCTGAGTTTGTGAAACTATATCAGCCAAAAGAGGAAACTAATTGTAATACAATAAAATGTATTGCACTGAATATCCATTTCTACATTTATTTATGAATATCAAAGTTTTTTGTCATAACATATAAACTTTTACAAAATTTTATTTGGAAAAATATGTTTTTGTGAGTTAAAATCTGTAGACCAGACATTGCACACTCGTTATTGTCACCTGTCATCATATCAAATAGAAATTTCAACAAAATAGAATTACTTTTTGAAAATTTGGATTAAAAAATGTATTCATTTTATATATTTTAAAATCTATACACAGTAAGAAATTTGTAAAATTCTACTATGAAGCTGGTGACTTAACTGATACATGAGTGGGTTCATTGTGGCCGCAAGGTTATCAGCATGAAGAGTATAGAGAAGTACGTAAAGAAGTAATAATTACTAGTACTACCTAACTGCATTAAAATTGTTTTTTTCAAATGTAAGAGATAGCTTCTCAAACTCAGGGGTCTCAATGTACTATACTCACAGTAGATCCGTACTGAATTGTTCATCAATTACATGCTAAATGTTTACTTTGTCATAGAAAGACCATATTCACTCGGTCATATATTTGGTTAACATAGCTAACTTTAATCTTTTCAATAAGTTTGCAATTTACTTGATCTTAGACACTAGGTTGTGGATAATTAAAAACTGGACAGAAATTCAACAGTCTATAATTGGTAGTAAAGTTGCGTTATTATATATTTGAAGTTTTGAAACCAAAAATAAGTTTTCTAATGTAATAGAGTTGTAGCAGTTTACTTCAACAAGCAACAAATAAATAACATTTAATATATTTATTTAATGCAATTCTAATATTCGCGGTATTCAAATATTTGAGCTATGATTTATATTCGAAAATGAGAAATCTGCTATCTGTCCAATCTCTAGCTAAAATGATTAAACCAATTAAGATTAATTAATTACTAAGATTAATTAAATTGATTTTGCATAGTTAATTTACAAAAACTATTACTTTTTCAATGAATTTCTCATTAAGAGCCCACAAAAAGGGGGTTGTTCAGAAATAAATTTTATTTAGAATATTGGAAAGGAAGTTTGATTGTTTTTACATTAAGAAAAGGGAACATACCAGCATTTTCCATCCTCTGCACTTAAAGTTAATATCAAAATCTTTAAACATATCTACCCAGGATACAGATTTTACCAGATACATTAAATAAAATAGAGAAGAAAGAAAGTTGGAGCAGATTAAATATTCAAAGACATAAGTTTAAACATGAAGATTATAGTGATCTATCAATATAAGATAACTAAGCACATCATTGAACTTAGAGTACCTGAAGCACACTGATCTTATGGGTAGCCACAGTGAGCTTTCCCTCAGAACCATGGAACACAGCAAAAATATGCTGCAGAAGCTCTTCAATTGCCCCAGAGTCACTGCACTGAAGTGCCAGGGAACGACATGCCTCCGCTGCCTCATCTCTAGTTAGGTCTTCTTTGCTGTGCAGATTGGCTTTGCAGAAGATGAGGAGGAAAAAAATGGAGGATCATTCTAGGTGGATGGATCACAGGAATAGTTAACAAGGTGCAGAGCATTTAGAATATTAAAGACCTAATACAACAACCATAAGCATTGACAGAAATTTAATAAAGCGTGAGAGTAATTTTCCCCGAATTCTAAATAGTAAAATAAGACAAATACTCAAGGAAATTAAGGCATGTGATCACGTTGCTGTAACTTTTATAGGTATCATGGATTACTGTGCACCTATAAAATTGCTGAATGATTCCCATTTTGGGAAAAATAAAGCACAAGAAAGTGGGCCTTTAATCCATAAGGAGTCCAGAGTTTACCACATATGCCATTCAGAGAAAAATTTGTTCGAGTGTTTATTTGGAAATTTTTTTCATTTTTGAGCTCCTGTATCTGACTTACCTATAGATGAAAAGCATGTCAAATGATGTATTATTCCTTAATTAGCAGTCTTTTCTGAGTATTTGTGTGAAGTTTCAAGTTATATCTCAAAGAAAGCTATTTTTGAATTTTGTCCTGCTTTTTACGATATCTGACCACCATGCGACGGTAGCAATATGTTCAGGACTTCAAATGTCATTCAGCGCTAGTCGGAAAAAATGACCATGGAGGGCCCACCATAGCCCCCTTCTTTAGGAATGAGAAGACCAACCGTTCCGTAATCCCTTCGACCCTTCTGCTAAAAAGGTAAAGGAGGGGGGAGGATGGAAAGGGGTTTGTTTTCGGTCAGAGCTTCGCAAGGTTCCACCAGAGGGAAGCCGTGACGCAGCGTTGTCAAATCACCATCAACTCGGGACTTAGAAAAATTTCGGTTCTGAAGTGGTAACTTTTTATTGGGAGTGCCTGTACCTTTTTATTTTACTATGTAGAGTGATTTTCAACAATCATCATCTGTCAACAATCCTAGAAATGTTTTGATGCAGCTCTCCACTGGATTCTTCTATCGGCCATGTTAATGTAATTCCTCTCTTTCACATCCTTCATGATCTGTTCCATATATCTCATATACGGCTTTCCCTTGCCATTCTTCCCGTTCACTTTTCCCTTGACAATTGTCTTCATCAGGCCATCATGTGTTAAGATATGGCCGATTAAGTTGTACTGTCTTCTTTTTAAGGTTTTCAGTACGCCATCTCTTTTCTCCCACTCTTCTTAAGGCTTATTTGTCACTCGGCCAATCCATTTTATCTTCATCATTCTTCGGTAGCACCACATTTTGAATGTTTCCACCCTTTTCTTCTCCATTGCTGTCATTGTTTGTGCCTCACTGCCATAAAGAAACATGCACTAGATGTGCGTTCTGATGAATTGTTTCCTTACTTCTATGCTAGTATTTCCTGCTGTAAGTACATTCTTTTTTAGATAGAATTTACATCAATGTGTACCATAAAAGCACAAATTATTGGGGGAAAGCATATAAAACTGCAAAAAACGCTATAAATGTGATCTGAGGGTTATTCTACTCGGGAAAAGACCAACTTACTGAAACACCAGCATCTGCAATGCAGCCATGACAAATCAGCCATACACGACCATGAAATCATTGACAATGAGAGTAGTAGGTGGCCATAAATTAGATATACAAAGATAACTACTTCTTCCCAACAGCTATTTCTGAAAATCTAAAGATGGAGCTTAAATTTTTTATGAGGACCTATTCTTTAGGTACACAGTTGACTTATTGCCAATAACCCTTTGCATTGGTGAAACATCTTACTGACACAGGGGCGTAAAACTATTCCCTTACACCACCATGGGGGGAGGTACCGCAGTACGTATTGTTCTCGGCACAGTCCTCCCAAAGCAAGGGAAGTAAAAACACTGTCCCACCTAAAGAAAACGATGAAGCATGACAGCACTGTGCACAAACAGAGAAGGGAAACCATTTCAAAAGAACTATAAAAATGTGCACCTAGAGTGGGTTGAATAGCAGGTTTCTTAACACAGGTTTGCCTACACATTTCTTCTCTAATGTAATTAATGCACATTTAAAAGATTATTCAAACCACTGGCTGATTAGTACTGTTTAATTTGTCCATTTATCAATTTTATTTTGCGATATATGAAATATTTTTAAAAGGAATACAAAAATAAAAATTAAGGGCCAAAAATAAATCCAGTGAAAGTCTCATGCTGGGCATTTAAATACTACATTTTAATGTTAAAATTGGATGCACTTGGTCAAAAATCCACATGATACTTGCTTAACAAATAGAAGATGGAACTGTAATTGATAAATTCATGAAAAAATAACCAATCTGAGCCATACAAAAATGCCCATGCTTGGACTGCCAAAAACATTCAACTGATTCACTACACAGCAAGTGACTGTTATTAACTCATGAATTTTCTCACGTCATTCCAACTCAACACAGCCATTTTTTCTCACCTACTACCAACATAGGAAAAAGTCATCTTTGATCTTTGGAACACTTGAAGCTGCATTACAATTGACCATAATTGAGAATCCCCTTTACCTCTCACAGTACACAGCAGAAGTGGAAAGTTTAGTTATGCACAAAGAAGGATTTGTGCGAAATGAGCCAACTGAACAATATTGTGACAAGTCAAATACAGTAGAAACTCGAAATTATGTCATTTTGATTTTACGAAGCAAAATCTTCGGTCCCGACCAAAAGGATATCTAAATATATGTAACGGTACTTGATATCACGAAATAATGAAATTTTGAAATTATGAACCTCTGGTCTCAGTCCCAACATGAAAAATTTACTTGTTTTTATGAATAATGATGGATCATAGCAGCGATTTTATACGCTCCTTGCCAGAGTAAGGCTCCTTCCTAATCAATTATCATTGGCATGCACATTATGCATGAAATGTGGATTACTTGGACGATAATATATATTTCTCTGCTAAAATAATAATGACATCTTTGAATCATGGGCTAAGCAGTACATAAAATATGGAACCAATATGAATAAAAATGCATTTGGCTTTGTTGCCACAAGTCCAGAGTTACCAACAATGGGTCAAAAAAAAAGAACGTAAAATTAGTCAAGTATGGATACTCTCCCGTGAGAAACTAATTGCTATAACCATCATTTTCCACTCAAGATACCTGGCATTTCTTACTACCCATTTTCCCCAAACATAAATCAATGAGGGGTATTCCTAGTACAGAAATTGTTTACTGCGCGCGTGCACTCAAAAAAGTTTTGACAGGCATCGGAAAAGATGCTATGGCGTTGAAGTGGTAAATTTAGTCATGCATATCACCCATGGAAGCTTCTTTCTTCCTATATATTTCAGACTGATTACCCAACCTTACTCCACGGCCTAATTATTATGGCTGACAATAGTTATCATAGAAACAAACAGGTTTCGTTTACTGTCTTCATTGAGCGTTTCCATGTAGTCATCGAGGAAAGGTATCCTATTCATAAGTAAGCATTGCTCTGCCCTTCTTCCGTCACCAACAGCCGAGAAAATAAGAGTTCTCTTGGTTCATACGATCACTGTCTCACAATCCCTCTAAATAATGTTTTGTTCTGGGAGCATGAATAATCAACAGTAAAAAAAGTTCATTCGCCCATATATATTTATGTCGTGTAATACCGTATTTACTCGTGTAAGCCGCGCACCTTTTTTCCCGAAACACCGGTGAAAAAATAGGGGTGCGCGGCATACACAAATCCTCCAGATTTTCATGTAAACCGCGCACAATTTTTCCTCAAATTCCTGTTGTTTTTTTCTCCTAAGTTTGGCATTCTGTAAACATATCGATGTTAATTGGTAAGTATGGTCTAGTAGTAAATCGTACAATGTAAAGTATTCTGAAATTTTGAAGTAATTTGTAATAAAAATACAAAAGTCTGAGCGTATGACGGTACTTGAAAACGCTAGATCCGAAGAAACGCTAGATCCGAAACACCACTTGACAAATTAATAGATTTACCGTGTATAGATCGTACTTAGGACAACACTTTGTAGCACTGATATGTATTTAAATCTACATTGTATCCTGTAAGCTGCCACAAGGGGGGCGGCGTCTTTTATGTCTTTTCAAAGTCGTAAGCGGAGTTTGTTTCAGTATCACGTATCTGTAGCAACATTTTTACGCAATAGATAGCTCCTTTTGTGTACACATTAAAGCTACATTGCAAAGACACAACAAAGAATTTGTTACATAGTGGCAAGAGTCTAATGCTGAGAGATTATACCTTCTTACTATCCGTGCGTGAGTGTAGTAAACGAGTTCGAATCGATCATTTAGCATTTTAAAATAATTTGCAATTATCACCCTAAAAATGAATTCTCATGTGAAATTGCGATCGTTTCCCGTGAGTACAAAACAACATATTATAAGCGATGCCGAAAAAGTAGAAAATCGAGCTGCAGGAAGGAAATATGGTGTATCTGAATCTAGCAGTGACGAAAACTAAAAATGGGAACTATTATGGTATGAATGTTCATTAGTGATTTACGATTCTATTTCCGCGAATAAATTTTTCTTTAGTTTTACAAGAATTATAATTGTTATTAAATTGAGCTTAGTTGTTTCCGAGTGTTCCCAAGACTTTCCGGTGTTGTTAAATCGTCCAAGTCCACAGCTACTACGCAGAGAGTAGACGAGACCACCGCTATGGTACGGATGGCGTTCTGCTTTTATTTGTTGATATGCCAACGGATTTCCGTAGTAATAAAGTAATCACGGGTTGAAATTGTACATATTTCTGCAATTATTCCAGTTAGATGTTATTTTGAAAAGATGCCATTTTAATAGTAGGATGATGTGTCGTATGTAACTGTGAGATGCTACGAGAAAAAGATGCATAGTAAAAGAGGCTGTGGAGGCCGTGCATCGATGCACGACGCGATGACGATCGTGACGATATTAACACGTAATTAAATCAATTAATGAGAAAGACGTACATGTAATATAGGCACAGCATTTCTCTTAAAGAACGTGCATTCATGTTATGACAAAATGATGCAGATTCAAGAGCAAAAAAAATAATTTTCTGACAAATAATTTTTTTCCTCACGAGCCTTCCCGAAAATAGGGGTGCGCGGGATACACGAGGGCGCGGCTTACACGAGTAAATACGGTAGGTAACCTTTCTTGCCTTTCGCTCAAACCCAGTGATTGAAAAAATATCCTAAAAGAAGATTCTCAGCTGCGTTCCTGCAGTGATAAGAATCTGATAAGGGTTTTGTGGAATAATCCTTGTTAAAGATACACATAAAATTAGATGAGAAGTACAACCATCCTATGAGAAACCTTAATTCACGCTGTTGGAAAGGGAGCAGAAAGCCTCGTCAGAATCCTAGTCCAATCGGAGGCACTTTCATCTCTACCTTGCGTTATCAGATGATTCACCCCGGAGGACATCAGGGATGGGAGTTAATTGGTACCCAACCAGGATAAGGCCCCTTCGTGAACCCCCTCCCTCCCACCTGCTCATGCTCAACGGGTGCAGTGTCTCCCGCTGGCTCATCAGGCCTCACAACCCCACCTTTGGGCACCTGAAGTGCCCCCTTCGCAAGGAATCCATGTGCGGGGTCTAACATTTTAAAATATTGTGTTGTGTGCATATCTTGATTCATGATAAAAGACCCCACTCTCCACTGTCTTGCCCTCCCTCTCCACAGATGTAGCCTGTTGAGGTAGAGTAGGAGGAAGATAAGATGTGACTATCCTGCAGAAGGATAAGATTCTTTTGATGTTTATTTTCCACACACATACCTGGGCCTTGAATCCCAGCTACATCAATCTCCCGAGTCACATATTATTACCATTTTGTGGCTAAAAATAAGCATGATTGTTATGAATAGGCATAACTGACATTCTTTCAACTCCAGGAGAGATAAATAAGAGTTTCCTTAATAACGTGCCAATCACCATGTTAGTCGGATGGGCCACGGGATCCTAGGCGATACAAGTAGGAACTCTGACATCAATACCACTGATATAATCACTCTATATTCACGAACTTTTCAACCTTGTTCTTCTTCGATCTAGTTAGTTTATATATCTTTACGTGCTTAAGTAAATTTTATGCTAATTTTTTGTATAAACTCGCCTTTCTTCAATACAGCTCAAATTGTTTTTCTCCTAAGGGAAATTTGCTGTGCGCATTCAAGCTAGGGTAACTCTACTCCTCCCTTAGTAGGAACCCTATACTTGCATTTGCCTTGGGCCTTGCACAATTGTTACCAGTATTTCCAAGTTGCCAGAGTCCCTCAGCAAAGTTGGCACACTTCATGCAGGCCGAAAGCAACTTACACCGAACGTGACAATAATGGCAAACTTGCAGCAGGGTTGCATCAAGATTGCCAATCTTGGTAAGCCATACGCTAACCTCAAGCAAACTTGCTGCAATCTTGCATGCTATGTAGGGTAAGACTTCCGATTCCATCTTCATGCCTGGCCAGAACTAAGCTGCAATACTCAGGCTAAAATCCCCTTGCTTGATCTGAAGGAGAGGAAGACCGATGCCCAAAAATATTCCACATTTTTTAGCCATATCAAAACTTTAAATGTCTGTAATTTAGTGGATGAAGAAGAGGCGACCTTAGTTGAATACAGTCACAACTAAAGCTTTCGCAGAGCATAGTTGAAAATGTAATTTATGGATTTATAATGTAACCACCTTTAATAGTTGAAGAAGAGTTAAGGAAATTATCACGCCTTCACGGTAGAAGTGCGTGACTTGTAAAATCTAGTTTTGAAAGGAGGTAAAAATTAAGCTTAGCCCCTTTTTAAGCTCGTCTTTTAGAGCTTTCGTCTCAGGAATAACCACACAAAGATAAGCTGAATCCAGAGGAGAATTACAGTTGCTATTTCGTGAAATTAACGGACACATCCATATTTGTACAATATACATGATTGACATAGCATCTGTGAGAGAATTTTTTCACTGTTTTAACTTAATTAAGTCTAAATTCTACATCCGGAGCAGTATCTAGTTGCAAATGATCGCACAGACCACACACTTTGATAGTTTATGCATGCATAGATTAAAAATATAAATACACCGCTCATGTTTACGTTATGAGTTTTTCCGTCAAGATAATGAGGTAATATAAAAAAATGCACCAATGGATCTTCATAGGCCCAGTCCAAACTGCATGAAAATATTGCAAAGATGCTTGATTGCCTAATCTTTGACTCATTGGAGAAAAGGAACAAGTAAGTTGTGTTTAACTTTATGAACCCTGTTGACATGTATACACATTTAGAGATACATTCATGAATTTTAACAGCGTAAATCATGCAATTACGTTGTGGAAATGCATATATTTCAGGAGGAAACTTCATCGCTATGCTGATGAAGGATACTCGTTTATATGATATTTGATATTACAAATTGTTGATTTTTCCAGTCCTGTTGACTTCGTAATTTTGAGTTTCTACTGTAGTATGCCTTAAAACATACCTCCAAATATTCAAAAAGCTAAACTGCTATGCAAACTTTGGGAAGATAAAATCCAAATATAAATCCAATGCATCAAATTCAAGGCAGGTAAATTGTGGAAATATAAAAAAAAGTCTCACCAATTATGTTACGGCCAAGATCAATGGCATAGCGGCTCAAATCTAATGACAGTTTGGACAGCAGGATCCCAATGCTTTCCAAAGCCACCTCAGGACTTCGAAGCATGGACTTCTGTAAAGCTGGGAGCAACGTCTCTCGAAATTCCTCATGAGATACATGGCGAAGCAGAGGTTCACATTCCCGAATCAAGTAAGGCGGTGGCTTCACTTTGCTTCCAATGGCAACTTTAGCCACAGATCCCACAAGAGGACCCTGCAAGTTAGTTTTCAAATGTATATAAACCCAAAGAGAGGAAAATACTGAGATATATTTATCATACCATCATCTCATCTAAGCTTCTGATGGAGGTATGACAAGGATTTTGATTAACTCTCAACTGTAAAAGCATTTCTCTCCAGCCTACTGTATATATTTCTCACACGCAGAGGCAAGAGTTACCCATTTTGAACATACATGTACAGCTTTGAAACCAGTTATAAAAAAAACAGAATGACAACTGCTATTTCATGGTAAAGTTGACTTTCAATAGGCCAGGGACCAATTAGTAATTAATCAAATAGCATTTTTAACTATTAATGAAATTTATGGTTCAACTAGGTATATGTTACAACTAGAAAGAAATCGGTTATCTTAATTAGCAATCTTGATAGACAGAAGAAACCGGGATGTAAATACTTAATGCTCTTTTAAACAAACTACTTTCAACAGCATATGACTTTTTAACCTGGGTTTTAATGAAAATTAGTTAGTTCACCTGAAGTTGATATTCAGGTTTGCAATATTAAAGGGCTTCAATAAAAAAGCCATTACATTGAACATTTTCATCATTTTTAAGACCATTAACACACTGCAAGATGAATGATAGAATAAACTTTGTATTTCCCAATTATTTATCACACTACTATGACCATGGTTTTGACGATTAATGTCATCATCAGGTCGTTCATCATCGAAACCATTGCCATAATAGTGTGATAAATAATTGTGGAAATACAAAGTTTATTCTATCATTTCATTCATCACGCAGAAAAGTAAATTCCATAAAGTAATGCCTGAAACCATCAATTTTATCCATTAACACACAATATGTTAAATAGGAAAGCTGAAACCAATTTGAAATTTATTACAGCACAACTATATAAAGTACACTCACCTTGCACTTGTCAATCAAATCTGTTTTCTTCTCAGCAGACAGATAGTGAATCAGATATGCCCCTAGAATTGTATTTTGAGCACTGGCTTCACTCACACATGTTAGTGCATCACTGCACAGGCCAATATAATCTGGAACCATACTCCAAGTCATTGATAAAGTTAGATAGGCCTTGCGAGAGCGTAGAGTGTCTTCAGCTGCCACAATGATCAAAAGGAGTGTTGCCTGCAAAAAAAAACAGTAGATCATGAAACATAACAGTAGATCATGAAGCATCTGAGAAGTCTACATAATGAAATCAACAATAAAATAACTCATAACCCAGAATATAGCCATTTCTCACATAATACATGAAAGTGAAGACTGGATTTTCACCATAATTTTGATTCAAAATTCTGTGCATGGGCCCTAAGACATCAATACCTAAACTCACATATTCAAACAATAAATATATGTTTATGATCACTATTAAAACAAGAAATTATAACCAATTAACAAATTGAAGGGCCCTGCTCAAAAATTACGCTCTACAAGAAACATCACTACATTCAAGTAGCATAAAAAAGTCAAAAGGAAAGCAACAATTTTGTAATCCCATGAATATATTACCACACATAACTTCAGTTTTGGGATTGAATATCATCAGGTGAAAAACTACAGAAAATGCACTAAATTCATTGATAAATAGCCATCAGGAAAGAGAGTGGAGAGGTGTTTTATTTTCAAGAGGTGAGGAAGTTATGAGGGACCAAATAGACAAGGGAGAGGACAGAAGAATAGGGTTGAGGAGGAGAGGCATCCTAGGTAGTGATGAAACTAACGCCCTCATGCAAGATGGAGGTTGGTAAATAGGAGTTCGGTGACGGGCAGGGCTGCTCTCCTGCAGGATAGATACATTACGGAGTGAGTGTATGTTAGTTCAAATTAGGGAAGAGTGGGAGGTGTACAGAATTTTGTTCACAATTCCTTTATTGCAATTAGCACGGTTTCACATTCGTACCTGTTCCAATTCTTTGAGTCTAAGCCTTTTATTTTCTACAGGCAGGGTCAGAAGATGTCACAAAGTCAGAAAACTTCAACAACATAAATGGATACCCTCTCTTATCTGGGTGTAAATGAATACTCTGTAATAACCAGATGAATACATATGACCAATCTTGGAGAGGGGCTGCAGCATTCAATCAGAACAGCTTCTATTTTATTTTCTCAGCATCAGAAGTCACTTCAGTGGTGAGTTCAATAGTATGTTTAGCAAAAATGGAAGCCATAATCCAATGTTTGGCACACACTTTATATTCCATTACACACATTGAATTCCCATCAAAATTGTCCAGCATAATAGATAAGTTGGAATCATGATTAAAAAAACAATACTGATTGAAAATAACATGGAAAGACTGTCACATAACAGGTATTCATGAAAGAATGTACACAGACAAGTGCCCTTTCAAACAACAAAATACTGAAGATTCACACTAAATAAATACCAAAGAGCAACTATAGCATTTTTTTCCTCTCTAGTAAGGGTTTCCTGTATCTCCTACTGCAGAGCATGCCTATTTTGCATCCAGACATAGGTACTTAAATGGCCATAAACTTGGAACAATGTAATATCATACGCAAAGAAAATTATGACTTTCCACAGCTAATATCAAGGCAAAATAATTTTCCAAAACTCCCAAAAACCTCAACAGCAAAAATGGATACCCTCTCTCCTCTGGGTGGAAATGAATACATATTCTATAATAACCAGATGAATACCTACGACTCCAATCTTGCAGAGGGGCTGCAGCAGTCAATCAGAACAACCCAGAATAGCCAACCCCTGATTAGCCTCTTTGACTGCAATAATTAATTTCATGTGAAGAGTAACATCACTGCAGCAAATCACATCAGATCCCAAGATTCCCATAGTATTCAATCAAGATGAATCAATGTGTTTGAAATTGAGGTTTCTATCCATTTCATCTGAAAGATGCTTTGCAAAATAGTTTGCATCTCATTTCTTCTCACAGGAATGAGATTTTATATTTTTTTGCCTTTTTCCTTAAATTACTGAGTTTTACTTTTGGGATATCATTATTCTGACAGCAATATTTATTTTCCTCTCATAATATACAAAAATTCAAAATAATTCTGGGTACTCGTTAGTAGTAGAGCTGTCACCATATGCTGAAATGATTTGTGGACACAAACGGGGCTCCGACATTGATAAGAAAAGAGATAACTGAGATAACTAACTGATAACAAGAATATGGTATCACTTTATAGGAATAATATTCAGCAAGGAGTTTTCTTCCCTCAACTGGAGAAACTTATTTTCTATGTTCTATGATGTCCATGATTTTTCTGTCTGAAGCTAAGGCTGATAGGTATGGGTAGAGCTCACCCCGTACTTAAGTCATCAGCATGCGAAATTAACAAATTCAGGGTAGGGGGACCAGTTACTTCTCCAGGGCCACCTGTGATTTCCAAATAAGTTCCGACACACAGAAAATCAAAACAAGAGGATTTTCAGGTGGGGGTGTTCAGAAAGGCTATGCCCAGGATTTGAACCCGGGACCCTCCAGTCAGTAGCTCAGCGTGCTACCTACCACAACCCTGTTTCTGATGCATTTTCTATCGTTGATTACATCCATTAGAATTACTACGATACATTAGAAGACATTATGTAATACTTACTTTGGAAAAGTCTAACCATACTCCTCTTCATACTTTTCACTAAGTGAAGATGGAACGTCCCCACTTCCACTTCATGATGGATGACATCGATTAAAGTACCAATACTAACTTTAAATGCAATCCGGTACTTACGAAAAATAAAACTGAATTTGCAAAATAATACTTCGGCAGATATCATGAAGTTGCAAGACGCAAGTTAATAAATGTGTGACTAAAATCCAAGACATACACGCGATATCTGATGCAGCACAACATACCCCTGGTGAAAATAAACCGTGACAGACAGTGTGACAACAATGTGTATCACACTGTGCAAGTATATTAGCCACAGTGTATGTACACTGTGCGCAGAGTGTGCTTCCTTCAAAGCGTGATGGACAGTGTGACCACAATGTGCTGCACACTGTACAAGGCTATTAGTCACAGTGTACGCACACTGTGCTCCCTTCAAAGCGTGATGGACAGTGTGACCACAATGTGCAGCACACTGTACATGGGTATTAGTCACAATGTGTGCACGGTGTCCTCACACTGTGAACACACTGTACCGTCACAGTGTCTATCACGCTTTCTGCACGCTTTTGAGTCCCAATTTACGCTTTTGTCACGGTGTATGCACACTGTAATCACACTCTTGTCACATTCTAAGCACACTGTGTTCACGCTTCTGTCACGGTTTATTTTCACCATGGACAATACCTGCAGAATGCTTTTGACAAGTGACAGGAGACAAATGAGGCCAACCAAATAAATTAATACTGACCTGAACCTCGATAAGTCGTTGAAATTCATTTCTTGATGATTCTGAGCACTTCTTCCAACCACTTTGAATCAACAGGCTTGACCAAACCAGTGCATACAGACCAGTTTGAGATGTGTTTTTTCTGCAAAATAACAAGGAAACAAAGAATCTAATGACAGGAAAAGTTTCAAGAGCTTCAAATTTAAGGTTGAGGGTTTTATAAGTTAACCTTACAGACACATATCCCTTAGCACTTTACCGAAATGTTGAATACGCCAGGCAAAGTAACTCACAGCCAATGTAAGCACCATTTAAAATTATATGGAATTAAATACCTTCATTTCAATTGACAGTAATCTATAAAAGTAAACAACTTTTGGACTTACGTAGGGATCAAATTCTTGTGCGCTGCAGCGACGTCACTAAGCATTGATGTCATATGCTTGATGGTCCAGTCACCATGATGCTTCACCAATGCTAAAATGTAATCTTTAACAACAGCCTGGGACCCACTATCTCGATATCTTTGTAAAGCGATGTGTAAAACTTTGCACAAGCCTTTAATAACATTTTCATTCACTCCTGTTAATTAGAGTAATATGAATATTAGTTGGAGATCTAACTTTCATCGTATACGGGATGGTGAGTGAATTACACGGTAACAAACCTGGATTTCTTAAGACTCCGATCACTTTCTCTATAACAGCCCTTCTTTCTTTGCGCCTTGATGTTTGCAGGCGAATAGGGAGGTCCTTCAGAGCTTTAGATAACTGAAAAACCAAACAACACTGTTACGAACCTCAAGGTGAAGGCAAAGCCGTATAACAACAGACTGAAAGGCACTGTACCTCGGCCTCCGCCATGGGACCTGGAGTATGTTAAAGACTTCTTACTTGTTACTTAATCACAATAAACACCAGTATCTTCAATATAATACACGTGGTACGCGTTCCGATGAAAGTGCCGCACATTCAAAACAGCTGATAGATGGCTTCCAACTGTATAACTGGTAAATCAAAAGCAAGAAGGAACTTCGGTTAATTTCACCACCTCATAAATATGATCAAAAAGCCTTTATTATATGTAAACATTACATTATAATGTATTTCAATGCAAATACTTCCTATTTTCATTTCCGTATTCTTTTTAGATATATTTGGAAAATTCTGCGATAGATGGCAGAGTTTGTGATGGCGGGACTTAAATTTGGCAGCCATCGCTCATTCTAATTTCCAATTTTAAGTGTAATTTGGTAATTACATACAACAGAAAAATTCAACTAATGGTATTATGAATTTGTAACAGCATACAAATTTTTTTATATTTTATTATTCTCGTGCATATCCGTCGCGTTTTTTGTTTCCGACAGCTGTTTCTCTCAGATAATATTTTGCGAAAGTATTCTAATGGGGTATAATAATATTAAAAAAACAAAAATTCTTTGAATCTCCACTAAATTTCCATGCATCATGATGTATTCTAAGATCTGGATTGAGAAGGTAACCTCCGAAGTAGCCTTCTACATTGGCATAAAGTGGTTATATTGGATTTCTTTGGCATTGGCTTGCTATAATGTTTGCCCATTATTGCCCCAAGATAGAAAGCCAAAGAAATGAACTCATGAGGATGTCAATATTAGCCCCACTTTGTAACTTGATGGCAAGCCAAGGTTGGCTATCCTATATTGGCCCATGTTGACTATATACAATATTGGCCCGCATTGGCACTACATATAACTTTATAGTATTTATAGATATTCCTCTACAGATATCATAGCGGGTAAGGGGCGATTGACCCCAGAATGGGACATAGGGCAGAATATACTCATGGACCATCATGTGTGGTGAAGAACCACATCCTCCACAGGGTGCCCCTGGTTCCCATGGAACATGATGGATCTAGACTTGGCTGGTCAATAAACAGCTCCCCGCACCAAGGTGCCTCCAGGTGGCCCAGGCCACATCCTCCACAAGGTGCCCCTGGTTCCCACAGAACATAATGGACCTAGACTTGGCAGGTCAATAAATAGCCCCCATCACCAAGGTGCTTCTCTGTGCCAAGGATGGCCACATCTGCGGGGCGGAGGGTAAGAAGTCATTAATAGAGGGACTACAGATACAGAGCGACCTTTGTTTTTCTTTAGCCTTACACATGAATGTGGGGCTCTGCATTGGCGGACACTATTTCCTAGCTACTAGTGGGTCCAAAAATATAAAATAACAATAGAGGGCCCTTAGAGGTGCTTTCTTGACATGGACTTTGGCAGTCCGAGTTCTTTCTTGGGGGAGGCAATACTGTTGGGGAGCCCCAATGAGGATGCACCCTCTACTACCTTATCCTTGCCTATGGGGGCCCTATCTGGGAGGCCCACACTTCCCAGTTGCCCCCACATACCCTTCATGGGGAGAGGAGGATGACATCCATTCCAACCTATCTGGGTCCACCATCAATGAGGCACCAAGCCTGGGCTCCCCCAAGTGGGAAGAGTTTGACTCAGGAGCCATGTCGGGTGAATAGGGAAATCTCCATATACCCTTGAAGGGAAGGAGACATTAGGGGGACAAAGAAGTGGATGGGGCAGGTGAACCATGGCTGTCATAGCCATGCTCCAGGCCAACCTACAACATAGTAAGGCCACCTCAGGGGTCCTGCAAAGGATATTCTCTGAAGGTAAGGTCAAAATAGCCCTGATTCAGGAACCCTCGGCTTTCCAGGGAAAAGTCAGGGGCCTGAGAATGACAATCAGAAAAATATTTTACTGTACTACTGTTGATAAACTTAGAACTTGTATCAACTCAAAACACATATGTGAATGAGGTAAGTGCTATGCATCAGACTTAATCACAGGGATCAGAAATTAGTTCTGTTGAGCCTTGGGGAAGTTGAAAACAGGAGGAGGGTAGTTATCTGCTCCTCCTAACAGTCATAAGATGCACCAGACCCTCCACCATCAGTCAAGATGGAGAGGTTGGTGAGTCATTGTAAGACCAATAAATTGGATCTTCTCATCGGTTGTGATGCCAATTCGCACCACATTGAGAGGGGCACCAACAACAGGAGAGAAATTCTTTTGGAATATTTTATATCTAGGGAGTTGCATGTACTCAGCAAAGGATCATGACCTACCTTTGCAAAAGGTGTTAGGGAGGAAGTGATAGATATTACACTCAGCCCCAGTTCTCTGATGCACACAATTATCATGAGTAAGGGAGTCTTTAACAAGGCAAAAAGGACACGAATGCCTCAGGATTGGGAAAACTTCAATGGAGGTACAAAGTGGCGATGAAGTACTCCAAGAGGGATTCATGGAGGGGCTTAGGTGCAAGCCATAGCCTGTGCCATAGAATCAGTTCCATATGTAGCGACGTGCCACATGATCCTATCGAAACTCTCAGAAGCAGGAGTGGGTCTCTGCTGCTTCCACCAGGAGAATTCACATTTTCTGACAGGAGAGCTATAATGTTTATGCTGGAGACCCATTTTCCAAATTTTATATAGTTGGAGGAGGTACACCATGGGAAGAATCCTATCCGTCCTGCTTGAAAGGAATGGAGACTTTCCTCCAGCATTGTTATGTACAATGTTACTAAATGGGTAATAATGAGTTTTAGCCCCTACAAGTCTGCAGGTGAGAATGCGGTGTTTCCGGCACTTCTTCAGTAAGGGCAGGACTTGCTCCTCTTCCAAATTGTAAGAAAATTTTGTTCCTGCTTGGCTTATGGATATATTCTAAAGGCCTGGAGGATCACTAAGGTGATCCACGAGGTTAAGCCGAATTTTAAACACTAAGGTGCTTACTTAAACGAATTCAAAGACCGCGAACTGGCCGCGGAAACTTTAGCGGCGCCACCCGCTGAAAATGCACTATAGCAAGAAGTTCCACAGAGAAAAAAATCATTCACCTTGACCGGGATTCGAACCCGGACCCCCCCTGACTTCCGGCCAGGTGCTCTACCAGTTGAGCTACCAAGACGTCCTCTTTCTCTGTGGAAATCAACGAGGCTTAAAGGAACTCGGTGATAACGGTCCGTTATCACCGAGTTCCACTAAGGTGATCTTCATACCTAAACCAGGTAAGACCAAATACACAAGAGCTGACTCCTTTTGAATGATCGGCCTTATGTCTTTTCTATTAAAGACTCTGGAAAAGATAGTTGACAGGTATATAAGGGATTGGCCATTAAAAGACCATCCCCTGCACCAATATCAATATGCACACCAAAATGGAAAATTCGTGGAGACAGCACTCCACAATCTTGCTAGCTGGATTGAAGGTGTGCTAGAACATGGAATTTATGGATTTGAGGCATTTCTTGATGTCGAGGGAGCATTCAAGAGCACATCTTTTGATCAAATCTGCACTGCATCAAGAAGATATGAATCCATGTTCACATTTTTAGCTGGATTAGGCACATGTTAGAAAAAAGAATGTCAAGGTTGTCTTGAGGAGAGTTTTTGATGATTGCTGCGACACAAGACCACCTTCAGGTAGGAGTGTTATCTCCACTCCTCTGGAACATGTATTTTTTCAAAATTGAATATGACTGGTGCATACACTCAAGGGTATACAGATGATGTAGCTATACTCATCTCCAGGAAGTCGGAATAATATCTATGGTCTCATGCAGAAAGCCCTGGATAAGGCAATGGGTTGGTGTAGCAAAACATGGCTGATGGTGAATCTGGAGAAGACCAAGTTCACATTGTTTACCAAAAGAAGAAAAATGGAAGGACTCAGACCTCCCTTTTTGCAGGGCAAATTTCTGCAGCCTCCACCCTCAGTTAAGTACCTTGGGCTCTAAACTTATCCGGGGAGAGCATCTTGAGGCAAAAGCAAGGGAAGCCTGAGCCTCTTTATGGACATGTAGGAAGGCCCTTGGAAAAACATGGGAACTTACAACAAAAGCCATTAGCTGGATTTATGCAGCAGTCGTTAAACCTTGTTTTATGCATTGCGCTTTAGTTTGGTGGAAAACAGTCCAGCAGAAAACTGCCATGAATAAACATACCACCTTCAAAGAATGGATATTTCAGGGGCAATGAGAACAAGCCCAACCTTGGCACTAGAAATTATATTGAATCTCATCCCACTTTATGTGGAGGCGGAGGTTCAAGCAAGAACAGAGGCTTATCACCTCAAATGTGTGGGACAGTGGCATCACAAAGGAAGTTCTTTTTGTCATAGAAAAGTTTGGACTGAGCTCAATACGTAATGCCCCATCCTTGAGATAGGCAGTGATGGAATGATAGCAAGGTTCAACCAATTACCCCTTCATTTCAAGACCCACTTCCCTGATAGGGAAAATTGGGATGTAAAGAGGGGAAGGAACTTCATGTGCAAGCCGATGTATGGTATACATATGGCTCCGGGAAAAAAGGAAGGAAGGGAGCAGGGGTCTACAGCTGTAGAACACCAAGGAATCTCTCAATCCCATTGGGAAAATGTGCTACGATGTTCCAGGGAGAGGTATGTGCACTTCTCACCTGCGTGTATGTTATCAAAGAGGCTGGGTTTAAAAGATCAATTACCACCATCATTACTCAGCAATCCAGAGATTGGTTTGATGCAATCTCCACTAAATTCTTCTCTCAGCTTATCTCTTCATATTTACGTATTTCTCCTCTTTCACATCCTTCATCACTTGTTGTATATATCTCACAAGGCCTTCCTTTACCATTCTTTTCATCCGCTTTTCCTTCAACAATTGTCTTTATCAGGCCATCATGTCTCATTATGTGGCCGAATAAGTTGTACTGTCTTCTTCTTACAGTATTCAGAAGACTTCTCTCTTCTCCAACTCTTTTTAGGACTTCCTCAGTCACTAGAGTGAGACAAGGTTATGCACCATTTCCTGTAATTTTCAATGTTTACATCATGAAAGCCATCAATGAAATCAAAGAGAAAGCTTCAGCAGGGAATATCAATGGTGAAAAAATTAGCATGTTGTGATTCACTGATGCTATAGCAGTTTACTCAGAGACAGAGAAGAAGATTCTAGTAACTATGCAGAGGGCAATAGCCAGATATCTGCTGCAAATCAGCAAGAAGAAAACTAAGATATTGGTATGCAGCAGGAGAGAAGAGGCCAAAACAGTGTTAAACTAGGAAAATAAAAACACAGGAGGTGAAAGAGTAGCGTTGCCTGGGAACCAAGTAACCAGCAATGGACAAAGTAAGAAAAAAATAGTCAGTAGAATGACCCAGGTGAATAGGGCATTCTACAGAAGGATGAATCAACTTACGGCTGGGAATACAAGCACAGAAGTAAGGAAACAATTCATCAGAACTTACATCTAGATCATGTTTCTTTATGGTAGTGAAGCATGGAAGATCACTGCAGACAAGAAAAGGGTGGAAGCATTCAAAATGTGGTGCTCCAGAAGAATGATTAAAATTAAATAGATCAACCGATTGACAAACAAAAAGTGTCAAGAAGATTGGGAGAAAAGAAAAGACTACTGAAAACTCTAAAAAGAAATAACATGAGACATGATGGCCAGACGAAGACAATGATTGAATGAAAAGTGAATGGGAAGAATGACAAAGGAAGGCCTCGAATGAGATGCATTGAGCAAGTGATGGAGGATGTGAAAGAGAAGAAATACATAAATGTGAAGAGATTAACTGATAGGAGAATTAAGTGGAGAGCTGTGTCAAACCAATCTCAGGATTTTTGAATGATGGTGATGATTTCTGACTATATCAATAACCCTCCATTAACACATCAGGTAGCTCCAGGTTTTTAATTATCACATGAAAATGCAAATATCTTCATTTAATACATCACCACTGCTTCCACTTACCTTACACCATAAATGGTAACTGCCTTGTCCACAAAAATTCAGCAATTCTGTCCTATTCTCATAGGATGATTTTTTGTTAAAATGCTACTTTTTTTATTAACACGTTCACTGCAGGGCTGATTAAAGCCTTACCCCTCACAGCGCGGCGTGGCCCACCGGTGGGTCACAATCAGCCTTTTGCATGGGTGGTGCGACCCACCAGGGGGTCACAGTTCTTCCGAGCTTCTGGCCGCTGCCGGGGGATGGTGGTTGAAGCGGCAACACTCAGCTGTTTCCTGAGATTAGAGGAAGGCTGGGGGAGGCGACTCCCAACATCGCACCCACCCCACCCCTCCACCGACCACGTGGGGCACGCTATTGGCTAGACTCTGGTGTGGGATGGGGGAAGAGAGGGGCAACAATACAATGTATGTTTGTAAAGATTTGCTGATGCTCGGAAAACCCAGGAAACTCCCACCCGTCTCTTTATTGCCCTTGCCCTTGTTTGCGCCCGTCTGTGAGACGTAGACGACATTCTGTGTGTCACCGATTCCCCAGCCCTGTGCACACTATGAGAATAGGGAAGGGGGATCCTTTGGAAAGAATAGTAGTTGGTCTCAGAAAAAAGTAGTGTCTGCATTTTGGAAGATGTTCACCCGGCAAGGGCACGATCGCTCATCCACCTACTGAGAGTTTGGCTCGGGTTCCGAGTCCGAGAACGATGATGATGGGAGGGTGGACTTCCCGGCTCCAGCTGGTCGCAGCAAGAAGGGCCACCGCCTAAGAACTTATCCTAAGGATACCAAGAACCGGTACCAATGCAAGCGCTGCCTCCCATGCTATGCCAATTATTGCAGGAAAGGCAAAGAAAGGAAAGTAGTGCAATCTGCCACAGCAAAAGTGCATCAGTTTTGCTTGCACTGCGAGGGAATTCCTGCCATGTGCCTGTCCGGCTTCAATACCCACAATTAGATTTAAGGTTTCAGATGAAAGGCAAATGTTTTATTAAAACATGTTTGAAATTTTATTAAATCTTTAAATGTTATGGTCCATAAGCTTATTAGTCAATGATCTCATTTTATACGTTTGTTATCTCAATTCTATGGGCCATATAATTGTACCTATACATTCTCATTATTTTTTACAAAGTTGATATGTTTTACTGTATTGAATATTGTTCATCCTTTTGTATAAAATTAATAAAAACGTGAAAAAACAGAATCAGAAAACAAAAGATAAACAGAAAATTTAGGATATAATATTCAAATATGTAAATTTGTTCATGACCCACCAGTGGGCCACACCGCTCACACTGAAAAAAGTTTCAGGAGGGGCGGCGTAGCCCACCGGTGGGTCACACTAAGTGGCACATACAAGTTATTATTTGAACGGTGACTAACCTCTGGGTGAAGTCACTCGAGAAGTTCTCGATTCCTAATCTCACAATACTCCTCGCAAGTTACGATAATTCAAATAATTTTATGACGGTGGCACTAGATGCATTTGCATGACCCATGCCACAGTGAACGTGTTAAAATTAATGCGAAGACAGTGCCTACCTCACCGTTATTTTAAATCAAAGTAATCCCACTCAAACTACCATTCACTAGCACATGAACCCAATAGGGCAGGCCAAGACGTCCCCAATTTTTAATAAGTGGTTGCACTGCTATGTTGATGGCACTAAAGTACGTTGTTGCAATCAAATCCTATCCAATTACTAAGGCTTTAATAAGGAAAATAAAGGAAAGAAAAATGAATTTGGTATGGTTTCTGCCATTAGGAATAGGTGATGTTGTACACAGAATTCTCATCGAATTAAATAAGTAATGTTGAATCAACATGGTGAATTTTATAAAAATCAGCATTTATTTGAAAATTTAAAATACTTGTTTATGTATACATAAATGCCTATATCTTTCTCTCTCACACACACAATATGCACCATACACTCTTAAAAAATCATCTACACAGAAAAGATATTTTAACCAACTGTTGCCTTGCAAAACCAAGGCAATATTAAGTTGAGATCCTTTTTGAATTTCTTTCAACCAAATATGGAGGAACAAATGGACAAACTGAGTCTTCACTGATGGAATCCAAGACCCACTTCTCAGTCACATAAATCTGGTTTTTGGCATGCCTCACTGAAGCACCACTGGACTTTCCCTGACCTGCAATGACTATTTTAGCAGCTCTTGTACATGAAACCACATATCCACCACACAGCAGTAATAGCTCTCTGATATCTGAAGCAGGAGGGCTGGAACATGAGGCTGCAACGTAGAATGGCCCATGTCTGGAGAACAGGTAGTGACGAAATATTGATGGCATACTTTTTTCACAAGCTATACGAACTTTCTGTGGAATAGAAAAAAAAACAATTTTAGATGACACTGTGACAGATACAGCTCTGATTAGGTCCACTCACCCCAGATTAACGTAACAGAAATGATAAAAGAACAAGTCATCTATGAAATGTTAGTCCCATATTTTGGCTACATCCTAAAATACATTTGGTTACTTATTCATATCAAGTAACTTTCACTTTATATAACAGAAAGATAACTTATGTTCCAATGAAAACAGAGCCTTTTTTCCCGAGTGGAATCTTAAAACTAACTATCGTATTTGCATATCACTCTTCTTTAATGAGTGAAAAAACGTGATGCTTGGATGGTCACGCTTTAACCAAATGAAAGATGTTTGATAGCATAATCAAGTCCCATTGAATCCATGGATAAAAAAATCTTGATCTAACTCTTAGATCTACTTTGTACTCACCCAATATCAACATATGAGATCCAATATTTGATAATTTCATCAAGAATTCACTTCAAATTTCAAAGGATTCTTGCACCAAAAGTCGGTTGAAATATTAAATAGGCACAATGCAATTATTGTTCCTTCAAAATCCTCCCACAAAACCTCTTCCCAATTCAACAATTACCCAAGTGAGGTGATTACAGCCAACCTCCAACCCTAGAAAACCTCAGTACCCATAGCTTCTTATGGTAAATATTCTCTCAAGTTCTCATAATATAAATTAACCAGTTCACATAATTATCAAGTTCCTCAAGCATAAAAAGTAATTCACTAATATTTTGGCACATTCACTTATGAAAACACAGTCGTGAGATTTGTATAAGGGAGAAATCATCCACCTAGACCAAAGATCCGCAAACTGCACCTAGCAAACCACATGCATCTCCTTGGCATATGTGACTCAGAATCAAATTGCAAATTAAAATAAAACTATGTATTATGGTTTTATTTGCAGATTTTCTTACTGTTTACTATCTTTTAATTTGAATAAAGAGATATTCAATACATTTACTTGTCACAAAATTGCTAAATATTAATTTTCATAATCTATCCAATACATAATAAAAAAAAGGTAAACCCAAAACTGTCATACATTAGTGCAAAATGCGCAGCTCGATATTTTTACAGAATCATAAGTAGCAAAAACTTGAAAAATCATTAGATGTCTAAAGAATATGGGCAACTTTTTCTTTCCCTGATAGTCCTGGGAATGACTATGCACTTTTACATTTTCTCATAGGAACACGCGTCAATCATTTTTTCAGAATACAGCATTACTTTATTTTCGAAAATTTAACTATGCATACAGTCAAGGCCACTGATATCAAACCCGTTTATAACAAAGTTCCGGTTATAACGAAGTGAAGGCTATTTCCTAGTCAAAGAGAGGCTCATAAAAACTGGTCCACATATAACGAAGTTCGGTTTTTACGAAGTAAATATTCGGCCCCCTCAACTTAGTTATGAACGGGCTTGCCTGTACATAATTTCTCAACTTAAAAACATCGGACATGAACTACAAGAAACGCAATACCATAATCTAGGAGTGCTCCAAATGTATTCACTCAGAGGTATTTGAGCACTTAAATGAATACATGGATACCAATGAATACATGAGTACCTGATTAATGAATGATTATTAATACATGCGTAAAATATTTGACAATATTTTGGGATTTGAATAACGCTTACATTGATGACCAGTCATTTTTAAAGCTGTCAAATGAACGCAAGGGGAAGATACACCTAGTGAAGTACTGACATGCCGTACAAAGGAAAAACATTGGTTTATTAATGATGGAGCAAGCATTGAACTACAATGAGAGACAGGTTTGACTCTTCTTACTCAAAGAGCTGTCCCCTGACCTAGACACTATCACAGTCCAGCCAAATGATTTTTCAAAACCAATTGCTCTTTATAAACTTCCACATATGTATTATGTTAAGGCTTTACTTTTTTCTCTAGAATTCGTCCACATCAGTTTTCTGAAATGAAGAGATCTTCATTTCTAACTGTGAATTTCAAATGCAACTATGACTGCAACCCCATTGCTGAAGAGCAAACTATCTGACCTATAATAAACTATCTATAAGCACATGATCTTAAAATACATTTGAGGAAAATTCAATCTCCTCTACCTAAACACCTATAAATTAGTTCCATCTAGAGATGGGTTAAATAGCAGATTTCTCGAATTCAAATACCAAATTTGAATATTGAATCATGACTTGAATATTTCAAATTTTGAATACCTTGAATGCTAGAATTGAAATTGATATGTTAAATGTTATTGTGCTAATTTATTTGTTGCCTGTTGAAGTACAAAGCTAAAACTTGAGTTTATTAAAAAATTTAATTCTGGTTTTAAAAGGTAAAATATATATAAAAAAAATAACTTAACTACAAATAACAGACCATTGAATATATTGACTTTTGTAAGCTTCAGTAAGTAGCAGAAATTGTTAATACACCTTGAAGTTCTGTCCAGTTACGATTTAATCACAAACTACTGTCAAAGTTCAGGTTGAAAATTCAATAAAAAATTAAAGCTGCAAATATTAACCTAGGATCTGATAGCGTGAACTAATTAATTACTATGACAAAGTAGACACTTTGTACATAATCGACGCACAATTTGGTTCGGGTCTACCGTCGGTCAAGTACGTCGGAATCCCAGAGTTTGAGAAATTATCTCTTCCAAAAAAGAAAACCAACTTTAGAGCAGTTAGGTAATGCTGATAATTATTAATTATCTACTTTTCTATACTAAATTCATGCAGTAAAACTTGAGGCCACAGTGGTCCCACAAGTTTTAGTAAACTTACCAGTTTTGCTTTGGGGTTTTACAAAATTCATAATATCTTTTGAGTATTTGAAATAAATAAAAGTAATCATTGACTCCATTAAGGTGATATTTCAATTTAATACGTCAACAGCTAAAAGAAAAAGCACGCAATTCTTGGTAATTGGATTTTTAGTCACGAAAACCATTTTAATCCAAATATAATTTAGTACAAGTTTATCTATGGTGACAAAAATTTTATTTACATAAATAAATGTGGAAATGGACATTCTATAAGATAAATTTTACTGCATTAAAATTTATTTCCTGTTTTGGAAGATATAGCTTCTCAAACTTGGGCGTCTCGGTGTATTCTGAACGGAAAAGTGACAATGGCTCGTAATGATAGCTGTGTAAAGGCATGAGTCCTCAGTAACGCTTACGTAAAATTCATAAGCTATTTGCAAAAGTACGTTATGAAAGAATAGACATTGTGTGACCCCTTATAAATTAATGATGAATATACAATGGGATTAAGCGAAGCTCGTATCGAGCTACAACCATCGATGTTTACAAAGTTGTCTTGATTTTGAATCGTGACTAGTGTTTTGGCTCAATATTTATGATGAAAAGGTGAGACTTTTGCTAGAATTCCATATGTTGAAACTTTTGACTACCTACCATAAATTACACAGCAAAACCCATCAACAGACATATCTTTGCTGCCCTCTCGTGGCTCATTCGGTGTAGTTTATCAACAGGCCAAATATAGCATGGTATTGGTGCCCAATGGTGTTATGAGTGATATCCAAGGTATTCAAACTTTTTATCTTTTAGCATAATTATTCGAGATCTCGAAAATTAAATACTTTCTAGTATTTTATGTACTCCAGTATTTGTACATCTCTAGCTCTATCCCTACTTCTCATATCACTTCTTTCACATACACATTGATAAAACCAATCATTCTGCATAGGTCTCTGACACTCACCCTAATGGCAGGCAAAAAATAGTGTGCTTCAAACTCCTCTTCATTCAGCCACTTGTTACTGTCCAGAGACTTCATGACCTATGGAAAAAATCCAAATAAATTCAAATGGTTTTCTAAGTGCACTGAAACATAGTAACTGCCTATGAGATAGTCGATACCATTTCCTGAAGAGCAACATTACATCTTTTCCAGCATTGTTTCTGACACATGAAGGATAGTAATGTGAGGGGTAATACCATCTTAGGCTGGTGACCACAGTTTTGGAGGGGTTACAGGAACACCTTGGGCATCATGTTTTTCTTTTTGCAAATGAATCATATTGAGAATTTTTTAATAAATAAGACACTGTATGTAGTTCTTTTCTAAGGGTAATATCCATGGAGTGTACTACTTGGTTTTGTTTTTCTACAAATACTCAATACTACCATAAATAAGTCAGAGGGAATTGATTTATTAAAAAATTGATTACTTCTTTAGATCAAAAATCCATTGATTGGTTTGCACTTGATACCATGCTTAGTATCAATGGTTAAAAGTTGGAAGAAACCTCAGGGATCACAACCAGCACTAATTTAATCCTAATCAGAGTGATTTCCTGGAACACTAAATCTTACTGGGAAGCCACATACAGTATTCAGGAAAGCAATGACCTCAGACTACAGGCTGTTGGGCTCACAATAAGTACCCACATCCTAATAAATCATACCCATTTTTAGGATTGATACCAATTTGTAGATTTGTGTATGTAGATAAAAGAAAGAGATTTGTAGACCTTTTCTCTCCTTTAACGATGGACTCTAGTTTTACCCAAGATAGTCAATTTAATTAAAGTTTTTTCCTTTCGTAGGAAGACCAGCAATTGTAATTTAACTGCCCGAATGAGTGTTAGGAACTTAAAAGCTTTTCATGACTCTGCTGAAAGAGGTCTTAAATTTAGGTTTTTGGTTTTTTATTCTCCTCATCTATAGTCAAAAATGGGTTTTTGACTGTAGATGAGAAGCAAAAACAGTTTGTATTATGCTGTGTTCATAAACAATGTAAACTGTATGCAGATTACAAGGCAACATTGAAAAGGCAAAACCAAGAATTAAACTGAACATTATAATGTACTTTAAAGAGCATAAATATATTTCAATTATAACTATATATTAATGATAACATTTACACCAATATAATCCCACAAATACTTTTTGTTCCTTAAATTCAAATTTGGCATTCAATACCACAAGGGCTAATATCACTCTATTGGGATGAAATTTTATTTTATGAGTTAATATGAGCAAAAGGAAAAAATGTGGGGGGTAAGTGGAAAAATAGCAAAATAATCTTTTTCGCCCAAATGAGAGACACCATATTGTCCAATCATACTAATTGGCTTTGGGAAACTCAGTACATGTAAGTACTCACCCATTCTTTAGAAAGGATCCAACAGCCTCGAGCTATACCACGAAGCATGTTCATCGTCCTCTTTGGTGGATAACCACAAACAACATGCCGACAGAGGGCACCAACATTTTTCTCCACTTGAAATCCTCCTATTTTATTCACAATACTAGTCATCAACTGCACCTCCCTTGGAAAATAAAGAGCCAAAAATTAAAAATCTATTGTTCAATAATAAAAGGACCAGTTTGATAAGTAGAAGGAAAAAAAATGAGATGGACATTAGAATGAGCGATTAAAGAACAACAGAAAATGTCTGCTCCTAAAGAGCACTTCATCACATTCTGAATACAGGCAGTACCTCAGTGACTGAAGCATTAACTTAAGTAAATCATTACCTATGTAAGTGGCAACCTGACCCAAAAAGATGCCATTTAATTAATAATATTCAGGTGTGCAAAAAGTAAAATGAAAGAATTTAAATCTGCAGGCACTGAAAATATTATATGCTTTGAGTTGCTATTTTAAGGGCAAAATATACTGACTTATGAAATTGATAATTTCATGAATAAAAATCAATCTTTAATGCAAAACTCACTTTAAAAAACTCATTAACCAAACGTAATTCAGGTCACGGAAGAGCACAAATGAAGAAGGAAAATGGTGGGAAGTACTGAGATAAGTACTACATCAAAATCCAGTCTTTTAGACGATCAAAGAAAAAGGATTCACCATATGTGGTGATTTCATTAGGATACCAAAGCAAATGACAGAGGAAGACACCTTGAGGATTGATTTGCCAATGAAATTTATAATGATGTTGAGATGTGTGGCTCATAACAAAGGACATATACACCTTAGTTTCCAGACAGTGTGAACTTGAACACATCAAGATATCCAGCATTTTTGTCAGATACCTCTCTATGAATAGCTCTCTGCCATACCCATTTGGTTACCATGGAGTGGATTTTTCCTTTAGTATATTTTAACATTTTCTAAAAGGCATATTTATGCAAAACTATTCATGCTTCATCAATTTTTTACCCAAGACTGTAAACAATTGTAGTTTATATAGCACTTTTGAAAATGTTGTGCATATGTCATATATCAGCCCTAACCTAAAAAGTCATTGATCTTATTCTCATCCAAGAGGCAGTCAAACCTCCCTTAACAGACACCTTCATATAGTGGATGCCTCCTACAAACAGAGTTATCCAATCCCCAGCAGCAGAATATGGAGACTCATTGAACTAAGATCGCCAAATGGTGGAAACCCTCAATAACGGATACAGACAACAGAAAGGAACATTTTTCCTTCAATTACCTCCATTAACGGACAAACCCTATGAGCTATCCTGCAAACATTTCTCACCGCCTCAACAAAAAACCCCATATATTGAATCAAATATGTATACCAATTTTTTCTGAGAAATTAGGGAACAACCTGTTATCCGTCTATGAGTCTGTTCTACTGCCAGTTATATTTCCTCTCACTGCTTACTACACTGCTGCTTATCTCTTTTCTAGGGGCTAAGTTTTTGATTCTTCCTTTGAAAATGATGACACCAATACAGTAAAACCTCCTTAATTTGAAAGGGACCAAAAAAATTGGACTTCGAATTATCCAAGTTCGAACTAAACGTACTTTCCGAAAATCTAAGAAAAATATCCCGCGTTTCCGAGATAATTACCGTACTGCTACATTTTTCGATAAAAAGGCAAAGAATAAGCACTAAAATGAGGAGTTAGTTGCCAAAATTCTTTGCGTTTATCAGATTCAGGTTTAAGTTGGAGAAGTATGCACTATCAGATGCGATCAAGAGGAAAATAAAATAAATGTTTCCGGCATGTGTCCAGTAATATCGCGTGTATTTTCCAGGTCACCAAATTTCTTGCTGTAGACCTTTAAATTACTCATTTCCACAAGACTTCTATGATGATGAACTGCTGCATCATCTTCCTTCCCCACTTGAAGTCATGAGTTACGCCCGCGAAGTTACGTCCAAAAGTATCACATTTTACTCATCGCTTTCCCACGCCCTATCTCCTCAGGTGGCATCCAATGGTGGAGGGGTTTGGGAGAGGGGATATAATGGTAGGGCTGGAGCATCACATCAACGTCGGCAACGAACCCAGAATCCCTTACCCCTCCCAAAGAAGCTCGAGGGAACCCAAGAAAAAATTACTGAAGCAGTGTCGGACAGACACCACCCAAAAGTAGTCCCCATATCATCTGTCTTCTTTATCTCGTCATTCACATTCGAGTTTGGAAGATAGGACAAGAGTAGATGGGAAAAGCACAAACAAAGTTGATTGTGAGAAACATAACTCGTCAGCAATTCGGGGCAAACAAAGGAATCTGGGGATGCACGCAGTGCTTACGCAGGGAAAATGGGTAAGGAACATCACACCATCCGGAAACTATTACTCCACCACGCCTACAGCAGGCGAAGGCCACAAAAAATTTCAGCATGCCCGAAAGAAATATGATTTTGGTAAACAATTCCAGCAAGATACCATAAGTAGTGTTAAATTTGAAATTCTCTAAAAAAATGCTATATAAAAATTTTTGTTCATCGTAACTCCTGAGTATTTTAAACTAATCGTTAATGACCCACCATGCCAAAAAATGATTGATCTCCCTTCCCTGCGGTAGTTAAAACATAATGACGTTACCTTCATCGCTGAGGGGTGGAAAAGGCAACTGAAATGCTGAATTCATTAAATTTCATTACAGAAAAATAAAGGCTTTTTATTACTGAGTGACATGGATATAAATTAGTTGCAAAACTTAAATCATGACCTGTAAACGCATTTGAAAAAGTCATTTATTGCTAAAAATAATGAATCCAAAGTAGTTTGTTTACTTTTCTTTTCGTGTAGTTCATGCATGGCATGTCGTGACGTAGTCATGGTATGAATGCCCCGGAAAAAAGCTAGGGACGGAGTGGCCGAGATGTGTGTGTAATCGAGATATATTTGATTAGGGGTAAACATCTGTCGGCGTGTGGCGCACCATAACCACAATCAAATGTTCGAAATAGCTTGGAAGCACTTTAAAGTAACGAATGGTCAAGAAAGCAATACAAAAATCACAACAACTATAAGCACTAACTACCATCAAATGGTATTGTCCCGGTGAATCGTTTAGAAAAAAACGATACTTTGGGGCATCACGGTTACATATTAAGCGTACTTCGAATTATCCATAATATAAAGTACACAATTTCCTATTCCATTTTTTGGGGACTGCTCACAACTTCGAATTATTCGATATTTTGAATTAAGAGGGTTGGAACTAACGGGGTTTACTGTAGTTACTATACGGATTAAAATGAATAATAGTTTAATTCAATATAGATTCTAATTACAAAGCTTGTTCTTGATGAAAGAGCATCATCATTGAAACAAATAAAAAAACTTTTGTGACTTCCACAGTTTAATAAGACATATGACCAGTTTTGGCTGTTAGGCCATCATCAGGTCCAGATGATGGTCTAACAGTGAAATCAGTCGCTGTCTTCTTAAACTGTGGAAGTCAATTAAGTATTTTTATTTGTTTCAATTAATTACATATTTTTGTCATATGGATTCATTTTTCCAAGGTTAAAAAAATAAAAGTTTAATGAAACGTATAAAATGTCTTTCTATTTCATCATAGTTAGTGCATAGAAAAACCTGCCCTTATTCTGGCACCCTCTAAATAACGGATACCTCTCAATAGTGGACAATTTTTCTGGCCCCCAACGTGCCTCACTAACGGGAAGTTTGACAGTAGTACAGTTGAAGCTTCAAAATAATATGAACTGAGCTCGAAACTCAATATTGTAATGGTACGATTCCTAAGTACTTATGAAATGTTTATAATATTTCTAAAAGTTATAGAATTAAATATATTTAGATTTACTGTACTATAAAATAGATTTCAAGTTAAATAATATTTCTAAATGTAAATAAAAATTAAATAATATTTCTAAAAGTAATAAAAAATAAACAATATCACCAAGGGAGTGGGAGAGTACACAACTGGACAATGGTGGAGCCCTAAAAAAGAAGAAGCAGATGAAAACCAACAACGGGATGATAAAAAAAGAGGGAAGAGGATTTAGGAGGAAGTGGGCGTGAAACCTATAGAGGACGATTAAAAAGGAAGAAGGAGAGCGATTATGGATGAAGCTGGTGCAAACCAAGGGGAGGACGAAGGAAAAAGAAGAGAGAAGTGAATGACCTATTGTAAGGAGATTAAAATATGCATCTTCAAATTGTGAATTATTTAAAAGATAAGAATATTAACACAAAGCCTCAGTACTTCTAATATTAATGAGGGTAAGAAGACTTTTTCAAATAAAATGGCAGAATTATTATGTCTCATAGTGGCTCTAGCATGATAGTGCTGATATTTTTGACAATAGCAGGGAAAATGGTCCCTTAAAAAGCATAATCTGCTTTATTACACTGAGTTTAGTCATTATGAAATGTTTAATGGAATTCTTTAGTCATAGCCTCATTAAACTTTCATCTGATGAAAGGGAACTTTAGTTACCACCTAAAAAATGGACCCTGCTGGCTTAAAGGCAACTCTTGTTCCCACTGTGGTAATAACATTGCTAAAAATTACAGAACCTTCAGCAGGAATATTAATGCCAAGTTTTAAAGGTTAATATCTAACAAGTGCCTCAAGGGCATGAATGATAGTTTGAAATGTGCATCATTAACCGAAATGTTCTCATAACACAACTGAAATACATGTATAATGATTGGTATGTAAATGCCGATGAGATATTTTTAGCCTTTTCCAGGAAGAAAAGGTGGTCAAACCAAAAATTTTTGGTTTTAGAAAGGATTCCGAAAATACAAGTTCCAACAATACCACCAAAGTCTGGTATTTCAAATAGGAAAGGACAACACTTTCAGGACTACTACATCTCAATTATATCAAGGGGTTCAAAGAGAAAATCAGCTTATCAACCACTTCACTTCCATGTTGAAATTTTCCTTTAAGCATTGCTTATGCATGTGAAAAACACTGACAACAGCGAACAACTGTACCATATTTGCCACTCAAAACCCCAAAGTTCTCAACAAAAAAAAATTCTCAAAGTATATGGCACGTGCCAGTAGTTTTAAAAAGATGAGCTACCCCCTCCAGTTTATTACTTGAGATTAAAATACTGCCATTCAATCCTCCCACTGTTGAGAGATCTAGCAAACAAAAAAAAACTTGATTACATTTAAAATTCCTACCTGCCTATGTTAATGGTTGCCATACTGGTTCTCTGAAATGAGGACAATTGGGGAAAAAATGAAGACTTTTAGGACTCAGTTCCCTGGAATTCCACTTTCATGTTGCCCAAGTAATAGTCACGAAGATTACTGTAGAGGCATCTGTACTACATAAGTAACACCCGCTACAGCTGTACATGTACTTCCTGCTTCTCTATTCAATTCTTATTCAACCATCTTCAGATTCTAATTCCTTCTGGTGAAAATTATTCTTATTTTTGATTTTTCAAGGGCAAGTCAGAATCAAAAACACGCTACTTTTTGCCAGTATTTTGGATTGTATGTATGTACTCCTAATTCTATATTCAGGGAATAAGAAAATCCTGTACTCACTCAGAATCTAGTCCGGTGAAAACTAGGCTTGGTAATCTGTTAGTAGTCACGGTTCCTTGAAAGAAAAAGGTGATAGGGATTTGCACTTTTTTGTACACATTAGTTCCAAATCCATTGATCCCAGACGGCCATGGAAGAGATGGTTTGTTGAATTTCACACTTTCACTCGTGTTCTCCTGAGCCCTTAACACTGGAGGGCAACTGTGTCGTGATGAGGTATGTACATCAGAATCTCTGTTATCTTCAGCCAAAAACCTGGAAACAAATGGGACATTTTCTTCAAGAGGAGAAACCATGTAGATTTCAGCAAAAACTAAACACAATCTATAAATATATATCAGTGCACGTACGAATGTATGTATGTTCCAGCATCACATCCAAAGGGCTGGAGCGATTGTCTTGAAATTTTAAACCCATATACATGATAGCACTGGGATAAACATAGGCTACATTAAAATGGTCCTAAGATATCATAGCAATTACAGAGCAATCTGATGTCCGCCAAAGATTTCATGTCCCCCTTTCCATTTACTGCTTAGCTTTGCGTTGTGGAATAATCATATCAGTATAGGGTCAGGTTATCTAGGGGTCAAATTATCAACTTTTTTACTCCATCATCGAGCTGATTAAAATTACAATAAAAAATAAATCCTACGACTTTCCATCGTATTTCTTTCGATACCTATGACTTTCAATAGCTTAGGTAACTTTCTTCTTGAAGTAAGGATCACTTTGCAGGCATATACTCGTACGTAAATTAATAAGATTCCTTAGACCACTTGACTCAAGCAGTCGCGAGCTGACCTCTTTAAAAGATAATTGCTTCATGCCATTTTATGCTAAAATGATTAATTTTTAATGTTTTTAAAGATAAAAGTTTACGGATACATATAAAATGCCTTGACTTTTAATCTAATGACATATTAAAAGCAAACAAAATATTGTACTTATTCCAGCACTCCAAAATACTGGAAACATCTCAATAAGGGATGATTTTTCCAATCACAAACATGCCAACTATTGGAAGATTTGATAATAATAGTCACTGATACCAGGAGAGTCAACAGAATATTGGCATATCAGTACACATACACAAAATGAACCTAATGTTATATAAACCATTATAATCCATATCTCTTTGTGTTTAGCTAAATCATTTCTAGTCGCATAATGTTTTTTAATTTCTGGTAAAAATTATGTAAATTCACATAACGAATAATGGTATTTTATTACGGTAGGTTTATAATAACAATTTTCAAAAGTAGATATCATTAAAACTCATTCACACAATTACATCCATATATACCTAATACATATGATACCTTCAACTCATACATGAAATATTTAGGATGTAATATACTATGTACGTCCCTACCAATATAGTAAAAATATTTACGTGGATAGTAACAGTGATTTTTATTTTGTTCACTCAAAATGGTAGTTCATATTTGCATTGGAGAAAGAGCAACTTACCTATTATATAATTTTGTAGAAAGTGGCTCATTTATATCAGCACTCATTTGACTACAAGGGAATATGTCATCTTCATTTACTGTTGAAAATGTCTTTCCTGTAACATGCTCAAGTGTGCCAATAATGCCATCCTGAAAAGAGGTGATATCAAGCTTTAAGCATAAAACATTGCAGTTAATAATAAAATTCCACTTCAAAGCAATTGAAAACCGAAAGAATAGACACATAATAGACAATCATTTGTCAGCTCCTTAACACGTTCAACCCGACGGACAGAAAAATCCACCTTTGCCGGGAATCAAACCCGGGCCCTCAGGATGGGAGGCCGGTACTCTAGCCACCACACCAACCCGATCCCCTTATCTCCTATTAACCTCCATCTTCATCCAACCCTGCATTTCCTTACTTCCAAACTCAAGGATAGCAAATCTAGCTTTCCAACAACTTGTTTTAAATAAAGCCGTGGAAAATTCAAAGTCACTGTATTTAATTTTATTAACTTAACAACTACCAGAGCGGCTTGGGAAAGAGGATGACAAAATTAACTCTTTGAATTCATCACTACTTATGCCACACAGCCTATCACTTTTTACGGAAGAACCTACCCTGACTAAAGCTGCATTTTCGTTGAATATTTCTGGATTGAAATATGCTTCAATCGGCTCATTCTCTTCTTGGTGGATGCGTTTTTTCTTCCTTACTCCTCTACGGTATGGCACTGTGCGTCTGGGCCTCTGTTGAAGAATAAGCACAAAATGTAAGCAAACCACTAGCAACTAAATAATTAATGTCAAAATCACATCAGAATCCTACGAGACACCTCAAGAATCTATGGCAGAAATTATCACTAAACATGCATGACTGTCATCGGTACATGAGAATTAGGTCGGTACTAATAAAATTATAAATTAAATAAAATTATAAATGTTTACTAACTAGTGAATGATTTGAATAAAAATAATATACACCCTCACCTTCACTGACGGGGCACTGAAGATATCGGGTTCTTCATATCTATCCAAATTTAAGGCACTATATGTTTCTTCGCAAGCACGTCTCAGCAAACGCTTACTCTCTTCAATCCATAGCACTGACACTAAAGGAATCTTCCTCTTTTTTGCTTTATTATATGTAGTTAGGGAACCGTCGTTGAATAGCACGTGTGTGACCTAAATAATTGATTCAAAGTAACTTTAGGTCCACAAGATATAATACCAGAGTTTATCATTGAATGACTAAATGCAACAACTACAAGCATACCTTTGAAGTAAATTTTTCTTCTACCTTGGCTCCCAGAGACTTCAACTGCGTTATTACACATTCACATCGATTTTCATTACCAGACCATACCTCTACATACGCAATTACACCTAAGACATAAAGACAAATAGAGAATAAAAGACAATGGTTAAAGGGCTACAGCATGACATCAAGACCAAATCGGTACAATACTTACCAGAAAGAATTTGAGACTCACTTTCACACAAAGGTTCAGTGGACATTTCTTGCTCCATAATAGTTTACCAACTTCGTAAACCACAAATTTTACCACCAAGTTTTTTTGCACTCATAACAATGTTGTTAAACATCACTCTCTCAGACGTCTCGTCAATTCAAATTCAACCAAGTAATCAGTAATCACAAACGCGCCACGACAGTCATTTGTTTAACGCTTTTCGAACTTGTTTGGCCAGCACGTATAAATAAAACACCCTTCGACTACGCAGGAAATGTTATAATCCCTTGCTCAAAACATATATACGTCCTTACTCTCGAACAATAATCACTCAATATCGTAGGGTACTTCTATTATTAAAGATTTTCCGCCAATGAGTGTGAACAGCGCCCTATGCATACAGTGGCCATGCTTGAAATTGAAGATGTAATAAATGCCAATCACAAGTTTCGTATTGTTTGTGTTCGTTGGTCACTTGTATTTCGATGAGATATGTTTTTGTGAATGATGTCATGTGCAGTGTTATGACCCTTTGGTTTCCTTAAAAATGGTTGATACGGATTATTCGACCGCTGCTGGTGATGATATTGACAGTGCCACCGCCCGTGCTCTGCGAGTTCAAACACTCAACAAAATTTCAATCTCTTTAAACACCTTGAAAATACTTCCTACTGACGAAGGTCTGCTTAGGTGAGACGCTTGCGTGTTCGGTATTGATATATTGAAAGAATTGTAAAACAGCACATGAGGAACAGATTGTTTAAACTTTCAGAGATTGGAGGGGATTGGCTCAACTTGCGGGTATAGATGGAAACACTACTAAAGCTTTAATATCTAAAGACGATCCTGCCGCTGAAGTGCTGAGACTATGGATAAGTAATAAGTCAGCCGAAGCAACAGTTGGGATACTCAAGTCGTTTTTGAGGCAAATGGATAGGTGGGATGTCATTGACGATACTTCATGTATGGTTGGTAAGTACCCCGTCGTTGAGATCTCGCTATTACTTGTTCTGACCCGGCCAATAGATGTATGTTTCATCAGATATCCATCACTGAAAAATGTACTTTTTGAATTTTGCCTACCATAGTAAGGTATACATTGGTGTACCTGAAATAGCGGCGAAGATATTTGTGATCTTATTGCACGTTGCTATATTTTACCTGTGGATCCCTACCATAATGAAGGGTGATTCCTTCCAGAGCAAGATGTTAAGGCATTCATAGCACGTATGAAGAACACCGATGCGCGAGAACGTCGTATGGCCGTTGAAGCAGATAAGGACATTCTCACTGTCGGTTAGTATGTTTGAGTCCTACCATACCTGTTGCGTTCCTTCCAATTTGCTATACTTAACACTCATTAGCCTTTTGCAGATGATGTCTGTCGACTTGAAAATGGCTTGCAACCCCAGAATTACGACGCCTTCCTCTTGTTTGCGGAGGAAGATGTCGATTTTGCCATGCAAATTGTGGACAAAATGGAAAATGAGTACAGATTGAAGGTATGTCTGTTATACTGCATAAATGTTAGTAATCACATTGGGCTCACATTTTGTAAATATGATGCCATTTTCCCATCCAGCTCTGTGTCAAGGATAGAGATCTAGTTGGAGGATTGACATTTGAGCATGAAGCAATTATGAAGCTCATAGCGGAAAGGTGCAACAGGTTAATTGTTGTCGTTTCGCCGAACTTCCTGAAGAGTGAGGCCAACAAATTCTTTGTAACATTCGCTCAGGCACTTGGGATAGGTAAGTAACTGTGGATAGCAACCAACCAACTGATAAAAAGCAACTTTCCTTTTTGACCGATCTCATTATATCCCTCGACTTTCAGAACAAAGGCAAAGAAAAGTGGTACCATGCCTTTATCAGCGTTGCCAGTTGCCTCCGGAACTAAGTTATTACTTCTTACTTGATTTTAATCGAGCCGGAAAACTTTGGAACATTTGGGATAAACTGAGAGACTCAATTCAGGCACCACCACCTACATCAGACAATCAGTATGTTTCAGCAGTCTATTTGTTAAAGAGTTGCTCTAAGTATTGAGAATTCTCATGAGGTTTCAAATACTGCTTTCAGGATACCTCTTCATGAGTCAAGATCCTGGTCAACCCAAATGAGTGGAGCAGAGAATTCTATGAACCCCCTTCCTAAAAGTAATAGCCAAAACTTCTTGCATCTCCAGCAGCGAGATCCACCTCCTCCATACTCTCCCACAGATGTGACACCAAGGAAGAGTCATGTAGACGAAGCAGTGTCATCTGCTGCAGCAGAGCACTGCAGCACCAGCAGTATTGGGGGGACAAGCTGGAATAAAATGTCACTGAGTGCCTCTGAAAGCAATCTGGTTACGCACCTTCGTGTAAGAGGAAATAATGTAATGAATGAAGGATATGGCTCAGAGGTGGATGTCCGTCACTCTGAGGTGGGGAAGGCTAAAGGTAAGCCATTCCACTGGCTCAAAAAACTTCTTCCAAAGGAAGGTAAGAAGAAGAACAAGAAGAAAGCCCTTTGTAGTTAGGTAAACTTTGTACGTGATAAATGTGGAATTGGTTTTCTTGTGAACTTCTTTACAAGGTGCTCCGACTGCATCGCTCAAGGACCGACCTTGTGGTGCTTATGACCTATTGGTTTACTGTAATCCTTGGGTGCTGCAATAAAAAATTTTGGTCAATAGCTGGGCCTGAAATTGTTAAACGAGGTTAAGCAGTAGGTATTGATGGCATTTTTGGGCAGCAGCATTTGCAAATGGTGTTGCTTTCACTCAACTCAGGGTTATGTTGGACTTTGTGATATTGTTAATATTGTAAAAAATATTTGTACAGATATATTTTTGTATTGCTGTTGGTAAATGTTATAGCAAATTATGTGAATACTGTCATGCATTAAAGCTATAAAGTGCAGAAAGCATGTCTTTGTGATTCCTAAAAAAATCCTACTGTAAGACTGTGCTGAATTGATGGTATAGGATGGATACATTGGTGAAAGAAGCTGTAAAACCTCCACCAAAGGTGTTGAGAAAGAGGTGACTCCACAATTAATGATTCTGGGAAAAACACTACAACATTGCCTCATACTTAAATCCTTCAGTGCATGGAAAATAGTCCTTAGCAATTCATTTGTAAGTTTCCATACAGTCCCAGATACCTCTAATCCTTACTTAGGCTATTGGCATATTGAGATTGTCATCTGAACCCTGGCTCCACAGGTTAGCAAATTAATACTGCTATTCTACCCCATACTAGTGGTGCGGATGATATATGTGCACACTGCAACTTCACATTACATGAACTATTTACATGGTATTATCAAGTGCTTGAAAAAGCATAGCCCCTCTGGACTACTTGCTATGGAACTTGGCTTCAAATGGATTACAGGAATCTTGCACTTCAAACATCAGTAATGCTTCAAGTAAATTCCAAGATCACAATTAAGGTCTCAACTCAATGAAGATAGTCTTCATTAAGGTCTATTAGCTTAATCAGTTAAGCATCCTGATGGGTCAAGTATGTAATGTAAATTCTGAAAAGCAGGGAGTCAACAGTCATCAACTTATGGCCTTCCAGCAAATGATTCCACTTAGGAATGGCCGCAGCTTGAATAGCACTGCTCAGCTGGATAATGCAACAATAGTCTTACCAGCAGCAGGTTTAACTATTCATTTATTATGGTAGTGTCATGAAACAACAAGGTGTTTGTAAGAAATACATTACTCAAAATTGCTAAAAAATTACAATGTTCAACTCATGTACAAAATGTCTTGACTGGGCTTTCCAAATGGAACATGGTCGTAAGTTGATGACTGACTGCATGTATCACCTGGGAAACCACACTCAATTGCAAATTATCTACAATCTATGATGGTGGGCATTCTTGACATCAAACAATTTCAGTTCAACCTCAATGAGAGATGGGTTCTCAGCAGTCACCACACAGTTTCCAATACTAATGTTAGCACAATCCTTTTTAGTCACTATATTGGTTCCATTTGCCATTCTAATTAGTCTTATATACATTGATTAATTTTCACATTAGGTATTAATTTCAGAAAGGAATATATATAGTCTATTCTTATGAGTTTCCTTACATATTACATGTCAAGATCAAAATGATAGCTAAGTCACTAACATGCAGTCACCAATCCAGTTCAACACGATGCCTTACAGTAAGAACACCAGGCATCATGTTATGACATGCAAAGAGTTCTTTCTCATGTGAACCCAAACATGCTTTTCTATGAGGTTACTGGCAACTGCAGGGTAGAAAACTTGTGCTGCACTTTATAAACACCACCTATGTTGCAATGCTATAAAAGTTTCCATTAATAATGTGCAATTACATGAAAAACAACTGACTGCACTAGCATACAACCCAAAAGGTAAGCCATGCTCACTTCAGTATTAAACACTAAAAAAATAGCATGAATACTGCCAGAGGATTTTGAATTATTACGATATTATTATCAAGAATGCTCCAGAAAACGATAAATTAGGACATCAAAGAAAACTTCAAAACAGAAAAAACAAAATTGCCCATTGTTAAGTTTTTAAGTTCTTTATTGTTAGGAAAATAGAGCAACCCAAGAATGCGATAAAGGGATAGGAACGATGCTAAGCAGAAACAGCAAGCACCCTCACAAACAGGGCATTGCAGTACAGGAACTTGTAGATGAACACCAACGTTGTCACATACTGAACTTCTCTCTTCAGAACAATGGTGAGGTAGAGAGCTGGGTGGGAGAAGGGGAAGGGAAGTGGACAGGATAAACATTGCCTTGGTGGCAACCAGCATTGGGGATAGGATTAAGGGACAAACTCAACCTATTCACCTGAGTCAGATGAACTTCTGGTGCAGCACCTGCAACACATGACCATTGCTCTCAGAGAAAAGTGGCAGTAATTCCTCTACACCAGAAACAAAAAAAATAGCCTCAAAAAAATAATGAATGAAAAAGGAAAGAAAAATCATTTAGGTAAGTTAATTAATGACATTGGACTGCTAAGGTCTTCATATTGAAGTGTATGACTTCCATCTTTATTTTTAAAATATATTAACAGACATTAAAGGTTATATGTATGCTTTCTTCCAATAAATGAAAGAATAACAATACCTGTGAAAACACTGGCATAGTAGTGAACATCCTATAGATACAATTTCACTGGGTTTGGCATAACCCACGATTCATAATTTGTACAGCATATGAGTGATGCCCATGGCAAATGAGATACAACCTCAAACCTTTGTTTGCACAGCTCTCCCAATTACTTCATAATAGCCTTATTTACAGCAATCGTCTTTAAGAACTTATAAAAACAACATAAAACATAGAAGCACCAACAAAAAAAAACCACTATTTGTATTTTGGTGAAGAATTATCCCACACGTCTACCTCCAGGAAGCAAAGCCCCCATGGCTAACGTACCGAGGAGACGGCGGGATGTGGGTGCTACTTGCCCAAACCAACAAGTGCCTCATCCATCAGTTCATCATCTGTGATACATGGAGAAGCCTGAGACACAGTCGAATGGGGAGAGGCAATAACGAGGGGGCTGCGCAGAGGGGATGCCACTGGGGCCGGTGACTTTACTATGTGAACAGAGACGGAAGGGGAAGCAGGGAAGGGCATCGGAGTGGCAGCCGAGGCCTGGACACTTTGTGATGGTGCAGATATACTTGCTATGGCCATCGGAGGGAGGGGAGGAGGTGGAGGGAGAGGATGTGCTGGCCGGGAGGCAGCAGTCAAGGGAGGGGATGACAGAGGAGGAGGCAGAGGGACAATGGGTGCTTGGGGCTGCATTATTGATGCAGAAGTAACACTTTCTCCACGAATGGCAGGGGGGACCATGACTTTGATGTCAAGCTTACTTTCCGTCTTGGCCCCAACATCACTAGGGTCCATTAAGTTCTCCAAAGTGTCATGCTGCTGGAGGATTGAAGGGATGGGTGGGGGGGACTGCTGGATTGTCTTTGGCACTATGAGAGGTTTTGATACCTCTAAATTCGGTCCCATTGGCACAACAGGCAATTGCATCACCTTATCGTCAGTTACAGTTTCACTGGGGAGTAGAGGTTTGGGAGCAAGGACAGGAACTCCTTCAACATGAGTCTTGGAAGTCTGACTGAGATTATCCAGGCTGGTAACCAGGTCTGAAATATGCTTTACTGATTCATCAATGGCCTTTGGTGTAGTCCTATGGGGTTCAGCCTTGCATTCTCCAGCCTCAACACCTTCCATCTGAACAACAGAAGGCTGAACATCACTCACATCTAAACTTCCACTAACAACACATGGCGCTGCACCACTGGATTGAAGATGTGATGAAGGAAGTTTTGGACTTGAGCAACTTGGGGATGAAGTAGGGGGAACAGAAGATACAGAGGTTGAATGTTCGGAAGGTGCAGCTGCAACAGGTTTACTACTCTTCTCCGGTCCTGCCTGCTTGTCTTCAGCCTTGGAAAATTTTATTCCAGCGGCAAGCTCTGATGTACTTGATTCCCTTTTAATTAGTTCATGCCTAGCTGAATCAAGCTTCTCCCTTTCACTTGCACTTCTCTTAGAGCCATCACCTGAGTCACCCAAACGTGAGGGATCATTAGAAATATTTCGTGAAAGTTTAGGAATCTGAAATTTTGGATCAAGTTTGAGTCCTTCTAAAGGCAATATTGGATCCACCTTGGAATGGCTTGATGACAGAGATGCATTCCCAGTTAATGATTTGAAAGTACCACTACTGCGATCTCCAACATCAACCACTGCCATGCCTGCTTCCAGCCTATCATCCCTTAAAGAAGCTGGGCTAGATTTTCTTTGCTCGGATGACTTTGATCCAAAAGGGGATGATATTTTCTCTTTAGGGCGAACTTTATCTCTCCGGGTATCCCCAGGGCTGCTTTGTTTGGGAGAATTGGAAGACTTGGACATTTTTGACACCCCCAAACCTGAACTGCTGCCCTTCAATGAGCATGACTTTCCTGAACTTGTTGGTGTACTAACTGCCCCATAACTCTTGGAGGATCCTAAGGCAACTTTCTGTTGAGGTTTCTTTGATGCTGGTCCACTATTAACTCCTGGCTTCAAGCCAGTGTGAGTAACCGATTTAGGGGAAGATGAGAGGGATCCACACTTTAAACCCGAGGACATCCTGGCCGACGAATCCTTAGTTCGGGTTTTATTGATAGTTAACTTCATACCATCCAGACTTGGTTTTACCATATATTCTGGATTTTTTCCATCAGCAATGCTCTTCCCAGGTTCTCTATTCTTATTCTCACTTGTCTTCTGAGAAGTTGCACTACTCATTGTGTCTTTCTTTTCTTTGGATCGCTCACCTGAAGACTCCTTTTTGACATCTCCACATATGATACCATCTCCATAGCTGCCCATAAGTTTATCCGATTTTAATTTGTCAATGACAGCAGATAGAGAGGAACCTTTTCTATTCCGTATTTGTTGCTGTTTGGAGGGAGCAGATGATGCCATTTTGTCACATGAGGCAGTAGGAGACTTGTCAGAGATACCCGAGGATGATGGTGCATTGGATGACACTGATGATGGATTAGATGTCATGCACCCTTGAGGATTTCCACCTGACATCATTTTTGACACTGACTGCACCAATTCACTACCCTGAGAAAAATCAAGCTGCTTCAACTTCACCGTCGAGGCTTTCAACTTTGGACTCTGGTGCCCTGAGCTCATATTGCTACTCCCACTCATGATTTTGCGATCCTTTTCCTTCTCCTTGGATTTTCCAAACTTAAGAAGGACATCCCCGGAGCTTGAGTTTCCACCACTACCACTTTTACTAAGATTAGCTGAGGCAGACTTAAGAGCCGACATGCTGGGCTTACCAGAGCCAGACTGTTTTGGAGACAGCCCAGCATGCTTGGGGCTTACAGATGAACTGTGTTTAGGGCTGCCTGTGTTATATAAAGGGGAGGAACCTGGATTACTTGAAGAATGCTTTGGACTCTGTGAAGTCTTAGGCTTCATGAGTCCTTGAGAGGAGAGGGGCGATGAAGCACCACCCTTCATTAAGGAAATAGGTTTTACAGATGTGGAATGGGTCGGAGAGGATGAAAATTTTCTCATTGCAGAAGACTGCAGGGGTGGAGAGCCGCTTGATGGATTGTTACTCTTTAAACCCAGAGATGAAGACATGGACTTACCACTGACCATTTCCTGTTTGGTCATTGACTTTTCTACAGATTTTCCAGGGATCTGAGGAGGGCCCATTACTTCCAGTCTTACCGTTGGCACTTTGGATTGTTTACCACCATCAATCGGTGACAGGCTTTCCTCCCGTCGTCTTTTCCTCTTCTTCTCTGTCCTCTTGCCATCATCATCAGTACTACCCCCACAAGGAGGATGAGGAGAGGATGACATCATTCTTTTACCTTCCTTCGCTTTTGACGTTCTTGTTGCATCATCTCGCCTATCTCTGCTCCCACTTCCCCGATCCTCGCTAGAAGAGGTACTGGACTTGGAAGATATCGGGGTAATTGTGATTGAACTGGGCAGAGTAGTGGTTGCAGAGGTGACTATGGGAATTATCTCTATCCCTGGCCTTCTTTCTAAACCCATCCCTGTCAACACGGATGAAAGGTTTGGAGAGGTGATTATGGAGGAAGAAGTGATTGGTGTTATACTAACTGATGGAGCCACCATACTCTTATTACTCTCTGCCAGATCCAGGATTATGGTCTGTGGTGTCTGCGCTTCTGTGTTCTTGCTTTCCTTACGCCCCTCAATACGAGACAGCGATGATGATGACTTTTTCTTTTTCTCCCTATGCCGCTCGACATTATGAACTGGTGGAATAATCGAAGACATTTTTACTTCGTGAATATCAGAGCTAACTTCTAACTCATGTGTCTCTGGCTGAGATTGCACAGGTCCCTCTTCTTCATAGTCATAGGGATCATCTTTGGATTCGGTAAAATCAACTATTGGTATCACTGGAGGAGTAGTATTAGCTGCTGGGACTTCCATTCCCCCCCTACCTGCACCACCTCCTCCCTCACCAAATTCATCTGATTTGGAGTAGGATGAAATGGAAGAAGATGAGGAGGAGGAGGAAGAGGAATCGCCCACATGGTGACCTAAGTCAGAGGGAGCGACAGTGGTTGTGGGAGTGCCAATGGGAGTAGACTCTCCACTGGTGGCTATTGCTTCTGGGCTAGGTGTATCGTAATCCTCACCAGTTGCGGTTATTCTCCTCTTGGGGCTACGAGAACTCCAAATCCCAGTTATGTTTTCACAGGAGTTGCCCTTGCGCTTGCGCTTCTTCGGCTTCTGGGTGGGTACATGCTGGTCGTTTAAGAGAGTTAAAAAAACGGGAGGGGACTTCTGCTGCCCTGCCGCCTGACTCAATCCAGTCGGCAGGGCACCAACCCCTAAAGGGTTCAACATACCTGGCTGAGTGTTCTCCAAAGGAGCTTGCAAATTCCCTGAAACAGTATTCTGAACGGGACTTTGGAATGGAGGATAGGCATCAGATCGGGAGCTTGCTGCCATGGATGAGAGCTCTGCTGACTCACTTCCCACAATACACACCTGACTCAAAATATTTTGATTCATCACTGATCCCAACTGATCATGGGAGGTACCATTCTGTTCAGTCTTAGGTGTGATTTTCCCATCAAAATCACCTGATAACTTAGTGTTCTGGCTTGCATCCCCCAAGGCACTCATGGAAAAATTTCCAATTGCAACACCGAAGTTTCCATTAGTCTGCACTGTCTTGAAATTCTGACCTTGCCACTTCCTTATAAGAGCTCTCATGGTAATAGGGATGGACAGGCATCTGTCAAAGAAAAGAAATGTCATTCAACAACATCGATTCATGTGAATTAAAAATACTTTATGCTGTACGATTGTTCTAACTAATTTAACACATGCTCAGGCAAGTACAACTCTAACAAATTCAGTACAGAATTGTGTGACACTACCAGAGTAAAAAATGACCCTGACTATGAAAAATTATGTATTCTATTTCATTTCACTGCAGGGAGCCAGTTTCACCCTCATTACCTAGCATGAGCAAAAAATGACAGGGTTTTCATTTGGAAAATTTAAGTTATCAAAATTTTTATTTTTAAATTAACATGAGAGGCTTCCCTTCCGAAGGATTACAACCAGCAGTCAATGATTCCATGGAGCTGCCTAACTTAATAAAACCATCTGAAGGGATGTTTAATGCCAAAACATTAGCTCATAAACACGTTTAAGGATGTTAAGGCTCAAATGCTCAGAGAATATTTCCAATAAAACAATTCATGGCAAAAAGGTTGAAATAATGGTTTTATTATTTCTCTCAACTCCTCTCATTCAAAACTTCTGCTTGCTTGTACTAGTTATATATCACTTTCTTAAGGAGATAAAGGTAGAAGTAGCCACAGAATATAATGTAATTATACATCATGTGTAGCTATGTGACCTCAAAGGATATTTCCTTAAACATTCCAGTTTACCGCCCAGTAAAAATAATTCTTCAAGAATAGGTACATGCCACACAAAAATACAGCCTAAATCATGCTTTATCTCATCAAACCCCCATGGTGAAAATGGAAAGCTCTCCTTAAAATAATTATTCATTGCTCATAGAATATATATATATCAAGGCAGCCCATGTATATATTATCATTACTATAGCTTAAAAATGACATTTTGAAAGATTTGATGTTAACTCCATACAGTTATAAGTTGGGCAGTCACAAGTCTGGGAAAGGCTACATAAAAATTCCACTGAAATTTAATGATAATACATGTATTACAACTCATCCAAATCAAAGCCATATTACAAATCACTAATCCTCCAATGGATTTTACTAGATCTGCAATTATTCTATTTTTTGAGGTTAGTAGAAGTACATAATTGGAAGTATATTTTTCCAATTGATTCCTGATGGCATATGTCCAAAAATTCACAACTCATTTATCAAATTACTCGCAAATAGTCAATCAAGACAAAGACTCAGTTGAAAACATGCCACTAGTCCTGAACACAGGAATACAGTCAAGCCCATTTATAACGAAGTTGAAGGGAGCCGAATATTTACTTCGTAATAACCAAACTTCGTCTAATGTGGACCAGTTTTTCCCAGCCTCTCTTTGATGGGGAATAGTCTTTCCTTAGTTATAACCGGGACTTTGTTTGGGTTTGATATAAGTGGGCTTGACCGTATAGTGTATTTCACGTGGTCTTTCCTCATGGGAATGTCAAATGCAGTATGTAATGGTATCAGATAAGATTTGGAACTAGGTGGTGAGGACTTTTCCACTATCACCACAATGTTTCAATTTGTACAGCAAAAAATTGGTCAGGTAGCCATGAAATGGTGAATGATAATAGATAATTCTTTCATATATAATTCCGAACATGTACCACAATGTCAATGTCTTCCCATTTTACTATGCTTAGAGAAATGAAAAACATTAATATTTCAAACCTAATAGGAAAGTGAATCAAGGTATTCAGGTACAGTTGAGCACCCTTAATCCGGAAACCCCTAATCCGGGAGCACCTATAATCCGGCAATTTTGCCATGCCCAACTATCTGGTACTTAGTGGAAAATGCCGAAACGTTTTTAACCGGAACATTGCTTCATAACCTGCCGAGATATTATTCTTATATTAATACAGAGATACCATTCTTAACGTTAATTTTCCCATTTCGAGAATGAGAATAATTTAAACATATTAATTTCTGGTACGTCGCCTACACCGGAATTATTCTGAAACTTGAAGTAAACATATAAATTTGACGCCGAGACGGAATACGACTAATTTACCGATCGGCCACTTTCTATGGCGCGCGCATTTTTGATTGACCACTAGACGTAATTTGATAAAATTATTGGTTATATTCTAATATTTCATGCAAAACGTGTCCCATCCATACAGTTGTGGCAACAGCACAAAACGTTAACCATCGCAGAAAAAGTGCAAGTTGTGAAAAAGCTTGACGCCGTTGCATCAGTAAAGCGTTTGACTGAAACATACTACGTGGGATCTTCAAATATATAACACATTAAGAAGCTGAAAGAGAAAAATCATCAAAATTTTACTGTTAAAGTGACACGAAGAAGTAGATAACAGAGAGAAAAACTATGAAAGAAGATTTAAGTGCTGATTTAGATAGCCTGGTTTCGATTGTGTCGGAATGAAGGACTTAGTTAGTATTTTTGGCCAATGCTAATGGAGCAGGATAAACTCTTTAAGAAATAGACGTGATCAATCCAAAAGATGTGATTCGGGAAATTTCATGTGCAGGCAATAGCATTTCACCGTCCGTTCTAAAAACACGCGTGGTTTAAATTGTGGACTGCTTTAAGGTTTGATATAGACGAAATAATTGGGGATTAAAAAATTTTCATGTTTCTGAGGATAAAAATATGATGATGGAGTTTGCAAACATCATCCATAACCCTGAATTAAAGGAAATGGAATTGGTAAATTTAGACTAAAGGATAGTTAGCGGCCCCGATATTCTCACCACACAACATATCACAGATGATGAAATCATAGAAATGGTAATTAATAACAATAAATCCGAGAGGGGATGACGATGATCAGCCTGAAATTGTTGAAGGAAGACTACTATTGATGATGGTCTTTAAAGAATAATCCAGTCTGGTCGCCCGCGGCGACGTAGTGACACGACACTCGCGCGTTGGCATCGCGCTGAATCAGCTGATAAGAAATCGAGCGCGGTAGGAAATAATGTTACGCAAAGCACAGCATACGAAATATCAATTTTTATACCCTTTTCCAATAACAATATGAAACTTTTACATGTGCAGCAATATGCACAATGCTTAGATTCCGTTATTTTCACTCACTCCGCAACTTCGATAATTTTCAATAATAACTATGTGTATTAAGAAACCATTTCTTTCTGATTATTCTCAGTAACTCTTTTTACAATAATGTTCAGTAAATGGCAAACAAATATATTTTGTTATAAATAATTGACTCCTTTCAATGAAAACACCCCGGACGTCAGAAATAGACCAGTTGCCATGCATGACCCATAGTCCGGCAAAATCCCTAATCCGGCATCACTCCGGTCCCGACCGTGCCGGATTAAAGATGCTCAACTGTATTAGTATTTCACAGTGTAAGACAAAACTAAATCAACACAATAAGTTAGTAAAAATTATTTTCAGAATGGATTACCTTTGTACTACTTTACTGGCATATTCTGCGGTTGCCAAGGTATTATCACTAGCCGTGCTGTATAATTTGCATTTAACACATGACAAATCAGTGAGATCCAATTCTGCTGTCGCCATACTTTCTTCAAGTGGATGTTCGAATGATATAGACAAATGCTGCCATGATAATGCGGTAACTTCAAAGATGATAACATTATCTAACTCTGTGGGTAAAATTTTTTCCAATATCATTAATAAAATAATTAAATTCAAGCACAGCAAGGCATTTTCATTTAGAAGCATTAAATGTAACATGAGAATTAAAACAAAACAAACATATTACTAACCTTGTTTACTGAAAGGGCGAATGCAGCTAGCCACCAAAACATTAAATAAAACTTGCTGCCTCAAGAAAACAAGAATCTGAGGTATATGGGCAGGATGCAAAAACGGAATGCTATTCACCATTATACCTTGTAAATTTCGATTTTCAGTCATGAAATAACAGTGAAACTGATCAGGCAGAGTCTGTAAACAAGTCAGAATGAAATTACAAAGGATGTTCACAACAAGCAATCAATCAGTACAAAACTGCATGGTACACTCACAACAAAAAGGCCCCTGTTATTGGCACAATCCAGTTGACCATCAGAGGAATGCCTCGCTATGAGGCTTAACAATGGATGAGGTGATGATAGGTCTCCACACTCCATTTCGGTGATTTGCTGGATTCGGCGAGCCAGTGTGGTGCACATGGGTAAAGGCTGCTTCAGATGCAGTACAAAACAGGCAGGAAGGGTGGCACTGTTGGCTGCTGTAAGCGTTGCATATGAAGGAGAGCTGCCAAATGATAGCAAAGCATTATGCCAGCTCATTACTAGTGCAAAAAAATTGAGATGATGTCCTACAAGGGCTCCACAGGGCAAATACAAAAATGAAGAGGCCTGACCAATCAATACAAAGTAGGACTAAGATTCCACCAGGAGCTAGAACAAACTATTAAGTCATAGTCGTCAAAACTCTTTAAAATTATTATTTTTATTTAAACTTGGGCATTACTATGTGGAGCTGCTCCACAATGTTGTAAAGAAACTCGGCCACTTAGCATATTACACGAGGCATATTGTACAAACCATCTTTCAACATTTACTGACTTATTTTCAAACTGGCAATAAAGGTCTCAAAACCAAGGTCGTACAATGAAGTATTTATAGTCACATTTACAAAGTGGCTGATTTTGTTTTCACAAGCTTTTAGTTATATTTCCCAAGTTAATGAATTAAAATTGTGAAAAACGGAAGTATTAAGTCTACGGAACCATGTGATTTGAAGGACCAAAAAATATTGTCAATGTCCTTTCCAATATATGTACTTGGTATTACCTTTTCCCATTAGGACTCCTGTTGACAGTGATTAATGGAGTGGTTTGCAGCTTGTGTGACGTTGAGCTCTCTATGCAGACAGTTACACTATGGCCGAGGTTTTCCGAAATAACATTCTCTACCGTAAGAGGGATAGAAGACTTCGATTCCATATCCAGCAAGTCATATGGTGAGACGAAATATGTGAGTTTCAAAGCATGACCTACAAAAAGTAATAACTGTCAATACATAGCCAAAGTAACTACTCCAGATTTTCACAAAAAAAGTCAAAAAAATAACAATATCAGTAACATGATAACAATTAAATACACCTAACTGACGCTCTTTCTATAATTTCACTAAAAATAAAGTTACACTACTAGTTTAATGATGATGCAAATAGCCACATCATGACCAAGCTAAGGCAGCATTATGTGAAACCATCAGCGGAATAACAAAATGTTATGTGAGGGGCACTTTAGGCTAACTTGGGGATCAATCACAGATCTTAACTGCAGATGAGCTTGGATTATTATTACTTTTTGGGACAGGAGAGTGAAAAAGATATAGCTATCCTTCACATCCCTACTGTATTGGAATTGGAATTACAATTTGTTCAAGCAGTTATCTGTAGAGGAGTTTGCATTACTGATAGCGAAAACAGCAATTTAAATGATGGATCAATGATCCTAACCATAACTCCAGCCCACCATGACTACAAATTAAAGAAACAAAATTTTTTTAAATGAATGGTGGCATTTTCCCCACAATTACTTGATCCCATGTTAATTTCCTAAGATTTGCCCATGATTCAAAAATCTTGTGAATACTCCTTATTTTAGGGTGAGGTTATCACTTTTTTGTGCAGTTTTTCGTTAAAAATGAATCTAACAATAAAAATTGTTATACTGTTAAATAAGTGGTATGGTGTACACTAGTCTTGTAATGCATTTAGTATCACTTGTCAGGCCTTGGCTGACTAGGTAACTTGTACAGTAAAGATTTTAGGCTACATATAGTGTCTCTATATACAGTAGAAGGCTTATAGCAAAACTATTACCAAGTTATCTTTTCACTATTATTGGTCCACTGTGAAAAGCACAAGGAGTTTAACTGACTGCAATGACCAGTTATTTCTATCACATGGTCATAATGAATGTGGAATGGAATGCACCATAAAAGACAAAGTCATTAAAACTTACAACATATGTCATTGTAAATGACAAAGTAATACTTTTTTCTCTATAACGAGTTGATCTAAGAGCTTCACTGGGCCTAATGGCTGAGTTTCGATCATGAAGATCACCTAAAGAGCAGTGAAATGGCATTTCTGAAGAAAGCCATTTGTCGGAAACTGCAGGCCCTGAGAAAAATTGTTCCTTGTCGAGACCAATATTGGACACTTCAAGTGACCTCTCTCACTAATTTGGTGAAAGGCTTGCGAGTTTGGCAGTGCATAATTTCAAACCAAGAGAAGTGAATTTGCTTGAAAAAGGTTTAAAATACATCCCAAATATCCCTGTTACAGTCAAGCCCATTCATAACGAAGTTGAGGGGGCTGAATATTTACTTCGTAATAACAAAACTTCATTATACATGGACCAGTTTTACCCAGCCTCTCTTTGACAGGGAATAGCCTTTACTTAGTAATAACCAGGACTTTGTTATAAATGGGTTTGATATAAGTGGGCTTGACTGTACGACCAAAAACGTCAATAACCTGGCAGTGGACTGCAAAGTGGCCCTAAATAGAGCAGAAATTGGTGATAAACAACTAGTAAAAAGGGAAATCAAAAAATATTTATCATCAAAACAATCTAGTGTGTCAGCCCCCAACCATCTCCTTGCCAGAAGACTTAACCAAGGGTACCGGCAGCATTCCAAATTTTCTCCAAAATATGGTGTCAACAACTCAACGGATTTGGCAGTTCGACTATCCCGACTAGCATTTCCCCCCAGGTGTACCCTCGTTTCCTTCGATGTAACCGACCTGTTTCCCAGTGTTCCCACCAAGGAAGCCATCCTGTTTGCCGAAGACTTCTTCTTACAGAAAAGTGTCTACGGCCCAATAGTGCTCGACCTACATTCTGCTCTAAAAACACACCTCCCAAAATTACTTTAAATTCAATACACAAATGTTTGAAGAAACAGAAGGGTTGGCTATGGGTTCAACCTTATCACCACTACTTGCAGACAAATACATGGACAATTTAGAAAGAGGAATTTTCTACAGGGAACCCCTAGCTTAAAAGTGTATGTGCCTGGTACCAATATGTGGCCGATATTCTGTGTTAAAGCAAGAAGTTCCACAGAGAAAAAAATCATTCGCCTTGACCGGGACTCAAACCCGGACCCCCTGATTTCCGGCCAGGTGCTCTACCAGTTGAGCTACCAAGACATCCTCTTTCTCTGTGGAAATCAACGAGGCTTAAAGGAACTAGGTGTTAACGAACTGCGGGACATATCATGTCACAATGCAGCCGTAGTCGTGCGCAAGTCACCACTGTCCACAAGGTTAAGCCGAATTTTAAACACTGAGGTGCTTACTTAAACGAATTCAAAGACCGCAACCTTGAATTGATATTCTGTGTGTTGTCAGGGCCTGTGAGGCAACTTGACACCTTCTTACACCTCTTAAATTCCCTTGACAAATCGATAAAATTCACCATGGAGAAATAAAATAATGGTTCCCTCAACTTTCTGGACTTCACAACTTAAAGGGAATGTGATAAATTTAATTTTTCAATTTTTAGAAAAGATACCTACACAGACCAGGTAATCCGTGCCATATCCAGGCATCATTTTGCTGTGAAAATGTTTGTAAAATAAATACCTACTTGTATTTTCTATGTTAATTGCTTTAAGTCGGCAATCGTAGTGTTGGCAAAATTTTGTCCGAACATCAAAAAACATACATAAAACAAAACTTGAACATTTTGTGACAAGAATTTTATTTTCAGAATCTGCAGTCATTAGAGACTAGTATGACACTAAAAATATAAATTTGCTTCAAGTATCTACACAGTTATGATGGCAGCTGGCCCAACCCCGCTTTAGTTGCCCTCTATTGCCCAATCATAGCTATAAAAAGCATGGAACTACGCCAGTTTCCAGAAAAAAATCATTCACAGGTTATTGCATCTTCCATATTGTCAGCTGAATAAATGATATTGTGAGGTGATATTGTTTCTTTTCTACTACTCAGACCGTAATGACAAATGGGGCATGATTTGGCTTATATTCTGCATCATATCCTCAAGGTTTTATGATGGCCGGGGAGTTTGGGTTTACGTTGCGTGTGGGAAAAGGGTCTGGTTGTGCAGAGGGAAGGTCCCAGTTGCGGGGGTATCTTCACCTGTCTTGCTGAGCTTGAATGGGGAGGGGAAAATTAGGGAAGGGGAGGGGGTATGGTGTTGTGGAATGTCTGTGACGTTCCTTCCTCTTCTTCTGTGGGGTGCATACAGGTGTTTGCATACTGCTTCAGGTGCTGAGCGGCATGGGGAGGGTGGGGAAGGGGATGGTCTAGAGGTGTCAAAATGTAAGAGGAGGGGTCAAAGATAAGGAAAATGATGGGGGAGATTCTGGCATTTTTGGGAGATAAATGCACTACTATTCACACATTTTGCTTTTGATGAACCATAATCGGTAACATTGATCTGTTAGGTACCTACACCGGAAAAAGTGGTTTTGCTGATGCAGTTTTTCGTAGATGTTCGCAAAAACGAGTTCCATTTTTTTCCTGGGGACTGGGCCTGAAGTTCGTAATTCCAAAAAAATTCATATTTTCGAATATTGCCATGTATTTACTATAGGCTTTTTGTCAGGACCAGCAGTTTTGCTTCCTATAATCACGTATTTTTGTGACTCCAAATACGAGTCTACTGTAGTTCATCTTGGCCCTAACTAGTGGTCATAATAAATAGGGCAATAGGGATTCACATAAATTCACATTGGTTGTAAAGAGTGCACCTTGTATTGAGTGAATCTGTGACTATTGTTGGCACTCATTGTAGCATACTTCCACCGTATTTGAACATATGCAAATGCTACAAATGTGATAGATTTTTTCATCCCTTGTTGCAGCATGAACACAATCCCACACTCTCTCACCACTACATGGCTCAGAATATGCAAGTGACAGGAGCAAATGGAGAAACTAAGTGGGTGGTAATTGGACTTGAGTTTGACTGGGCTGCCTGTTTTCAGTAATGCTGTTCAATATGTATATATATATATCCAGTGAATTTTCACGGAAATACTGAGAGCGGCATGGGATAAGCTTGAGGCACCAATCGAAAGCTGCTATAATAGGTAGTGTTAGCAGAAGAGCAATAGCTACCCAATCCTAAGCAGTGAACTTGCAGAAAAAAGGCTAGATAAAATAATAAGCATGTCAGTTACAGAAAGTGGAAGAATTTGCAACTAGAAATAGCATAGTTAACATTTTTTTTTATTTGTCCCATTTTCAGTTTCCGGAGTAAGTAATTTCCTAAAGCTAATATGATTATATTTTTTTGTTGACACTTGAGTTAACGTGTACACTAGAGAGTCAGAGTTTTAGCTGGTTTTTGTGTTTCAAGTACTTTTTCAAATGCTGTTTACAGGCCCCCTAACAAGCTCTTGATCAGGAACTAATGTCCCTAAAAACAACCACTATTAGTTAGAGAATTCATGCATAATTGCGTGATTGTTTGAGTGGATTGATATTGGGCAAGCAATGTCCCTCCATAACCCTTATCGGTCCTTGCTGTTTGGCACGTGTAATTTTGTGGTACTGGATTTTTCTTTTAATTTATTTCCACTGTAAGGCCATAGATCTCCACTAATTTTATAAAGTGAAGGACGGAATGTGTGGGATATGGAGATGGATGCATTTGAAAACAGCTCGGACAATTTTCACCAAAGTCTCTCTAGAATGTTTATCAGTCCATTTCCTCAGGTTTAGAAGCACATAAACACACCAACATTAACATTACTACGCCAGTTTCAGAATGATAAAATCCTATACTGTCATGGAAAGAACTGACAACATAGAGAGTAACTGGTGGTTATTGAAGTTGAAACCAATTAAGCTCCTCTAATGACAAATAACTGCAGGCTAATTTAACATCACTGAAAGATTAAGGAGTTATCCTGCATGTAAAATGGTCACCAGCCCACCAGCTCCTTCTACATGGCTGACTGACAAGAGCTATTAGTTATGAAAGTTCCAGACTAAAAATATTGTCAACTAAATGAACAACTACATATCCCAAAATGAAAATATCAATAACACAATTTCAACAGATACTTAACTACCAATCACTTTCCATGGAAAGTGTCTGCTATGGGTTGTTTTCCAGTGTATAAGTGCTTGCTGGAGATAGGTGCAAATACTACTAGACAATTCATTAACAAACCCTTAAGCCCGTTTCACACGATACTTGATCCAGCACAAGACCTAGTGTGCTAGCCGCTACTTGATATTGAGGACAGAATCTAGCATGATTGGAACCCTGCTGGGACGTTTCACACGATCATCGACCTTGTGCTTGCTATGAATCGGTTATTCCATATGATTCCATACTAATTTTAAAAAAGTGAAGTTCGCACAGGGTCTGTAATGTGACTTGATTGGTCGATGGCTACTGGGCTACTAGGTCCTACTAGAAATCTAGTACCGCATCAAGTACGAAATCCAGTATCTCAGCGAGTATACTAGCTAGCATGCTTGCCAGCCAGTATACTGGTTTTGTTCACACGACACTGGAAAGCTCGCATACTAGCGAGTATACTAGACCTTGTACTGGATCAAGTATCGTGTGAAACGGGCTTTAGACCAAAAACAAAAATGAGATAGAACCTGAAGTATGATTTGAGGCTATGGGGATCTATATTCATTTTATTACTACTTACTTAAACCAATCACAGAAACGTAATGCCGTTTTACTTTGATCACAACCAAATCCTACTCAAAATTATTTTCATTACCACACTCAATAATAATCGAAGGAACATCCTCCAGTGGTGGAAAAAGTATTTAGGAAAAGTCCAAGTATTGGATCCCATAAATCTATCTTTAATGAGTAGAAAACACTTACTTAAGAGCATTAATTCTCACAGTGCTTACCAATATATGAATCTTTTATACCCCTTGACAGAACAACGGATTTGGAATATTCAAGAAAAATAAGTGCATCTGATTCCATTTTACACTAAACACTTCGCATCAAAATCCAATGGACCACAAAGGCAATATTAGGTAAATAACTCATCACTCTCAAGTTTTTACCTCCTCTCCTTTTCTGCAAAATGCCCACAGGAGATTTGTGTACAAGATTAAAAGGCTCCTTAATGAACGTTTGCAGCTGCGCCAGAGTTCCAAGATCTTTTTCCAAAGACTGAAGGGCAAGGAAAGCTTTGCATTTCACCTTTTTCTCCGCATTCAACTGGTATATAGAAGCCAAACCCTCTAGCTGCTGAGAAAAGTCAGCAAAATCACCTCGTGACAGGCAATCCACAAGCTCTTCACAACTCTGGAAAGAATTTAATTAGGCCATTGAAATGCTTTCAGGGAATGTCTGTAGAACTAAAAGCCGCGATTGATAGCGACGGACTAACCTGCTGTTCCACTTTTCCCTCATGATGAATTTTAACATCCTTAACTACACCAGATGGCTCTAAAACCACTTCTAGGTAAAACATGTCCGATGATATGAACCAATCTACGCCAGAAGGCCCAGCCATGAACTTCAACCTAAATATAAATGTTATTAATTCAGTATGCATAGCTGTAGATTAACAAAAGACATATATGTGATATGAATAATTGAACTCAACAACAACTTCTTTAAATACACAACGACCCAAAACTCTGGAATCAAACATCCTTAAAAGGACGTAACCATTTTAGCGATAGAAATTACAATAACACGACAGATAAGCATCACATTATAATTGTATTGAACAACGGCATAACTCCCATTCCACTAAAATATGGATGGAAAAACCAAATATAATGAAACTCATGTAACGGATGTGGATTATTCGCCCGTAAAATAACTTGCTGAAGAGTGAGACCAACGATTTCAATTAAATGAAGGTTGCTTACCCTAGTTGTCTCGTTACACTCTCCAGTCGCTCCACCATGGCCTGCAACGTTGTCACCTTTATGGAGTGTTGTAATGTATCTAAACATTTCTGCATTTGGCTTCTTTCCACGGTGTCCAATGGATAACGCTTTTCCTGATGATTACATTACCGTTATGTAGCACTAATATAACTCAACATAAACGATGAAATTACATATACGTACCAATAATGCCATTCGCACAGCTTTAGCGTTTTCAGCAAATGACTTAAACTGGCCAGCCTTAGACCTAAGTTTCTCCATGAGGAGTTCCATTTGCCATTCTTTAGCTTTGTCCCCAGGTCCTGGGCCTAGAGAGATAATTAGCATCAATACACAATAGCCCAACGACTGTTTACATTTACTAACTTTTCCACGTCCAATAAAAGGCTCCATTACCGACAATATGCACCATATCACTGTATTCCCGTTCAGCCAAACCATAAATTAGAACTAAAATAATATAACACGAACCTGTGGGTTTCTGAATTCCTGGCCCTTCGACCGCTACCTTAGGTGAAAACGTGGACGCCATTTCCTCCCAAACAATTCCAGTCACAACATTAATAAATTACTACCAACTAACTTGTCTATAATACAGATTATTTCCTAGATTCATGTTAACACAATTATCTAAACTTAATTACATCTATTTTCCATGGCGATGAGTTAAAACACTATCTCTCAGGTTAACATTACTAGCATCGTATTTGTCAGTGCACGTCCACGGCTTGCTTCGCTTCGTTTGACTTCTGCTGCCACCTGGCGTCCATTCGCTATGTTAGCTTGCGGTGTTGATTGCACTCAGGCTGTGGTAGTGCTCATTCAGTAAATGAAGCTTATGAGCATGAAATTCGGTGTAATTAGTGTTCAGTAGTATAATATTCACTTTGGAGACCTAGTCTGAAATTCAGGAGCCGTCGCTGCACGGAGAGCTACTCTAGATAATAGTCAAGTAGTTGACTTTAATAAGTGCTATTAATTCGAGTGGGCTTGATAGTATGCTTTTTGTTGTTGATTGTGGAAGAATTTCCTACACTCATTGAGCTATAAGGGAGAAAATTGAGGATAAGTTGATATCTTGGTGTACTTCAAGTGTTCTTCAGTAGTGGTGATGGCTACGCCTCGAATGAAGTCACCATTGACAGAATCCTGATTCATAAATAAATGGTTGTGGTATGAGGGAAGATTATAAATGAAGCTGTGTGTATTCCGAATCCTGTCATTGAGTGGGATTTAACTGTTATTGGTAACCCGCAAGGTGTATTGAGGAAGTGCTTCATCGTTCCGTGACTCCTGTTTTATTAAATTTCCGTCGGTTGAGGTCATCATTACGGGTAAAGTATTAAGTAATGTAAATAATATTTTACTAGTTAATGTCAATGACTGGGCAATTTTTCCACCAAATGCTGCCGATTTTGATGAAGATTGACCTCGTAAATCATCTTTGATAAAATATTTCAGCTCGCTTGCGTTATATTACATGTCGGATTCCTTTTAGATAATACCATTCCTGAGGTAAAATGTCGAAGAAACCAGTTCCCCAACCCGGGGTGCATAAGGTAATAATGGTAGGGAGTGGAGGCGTAGGTAAATCCGCTCTAACTCTACAGTTCATGTATGATGAGGTGGGTAATGAAAGTTCTTTATTGTGTGTAGTTGAACTCTTATGAAGTTGAATTAGATGATATTGATATAATATTTCAAATACAGTTTGTTGAAGATTATGAACCCACAAAGGCCGATTCATACAGAAAAAAAGTCGTCCTCGACGGGGAGGAAGTCCAAATCGACATCCTTGATACTGCTGGCCAAGAGGACTATGCTGCTATTAGGTGAATAGTTATTTCATTCTAAAGTCGACTGAAGAAGTGAACGTGTGCATGGTTCTTATTTGTGCAAGGGCAAGTAATGTCTAATTATTTTAAAAATTCTGATTTTGTGTGACATTTCCTTTGCGATACAGAGACAACTACTTCAGAAGTGGAGAAGGATTTCTGTGTGTATTTTCAATAACTGAAGATGACAGTTTCCAGGCAACTCAAGAATTCAGGTTAGAGGGTCTCCATAAATTTTAGCTCAATTTGATTATTTACATTTCGGCCGTGATACTCAGCATCAATTTGCCTTTCTATTTAGGGAACAGATACTTCGTGTCAAAAATGATGAAAGCATTCCATTCCTCCTGGTGGGAAATAAAAGTGACCTGGAGGATAAACGTAAGGTGTCAGTTCAAGAAGCCCAAACCAGAGCCCGCCAATGGTCAGTGCCTTATGTTGAAACCTCAGCGAAGACACGGGAGAATGTGGATAAGGTATTTATTGTGGTATTGAATTTTTTGCTCTTGTTTTTGTATCTAACTTGTGGAGTGCCAATTTTTTATCACCCATCATCATCATGGGTCAACAATCCTAGGATTGGTTTGACGCAAACCTCCACTCAATTCTTCTATTGGCCAACCTCTTCATATTAATGTAATTTCTCTCTTTCATATCCTTCACGATCTCTTTATAACTCATATGAGGCCTGCCTTTTCCATTCTTCCCACTTACTTTTCCTTCGGCGATTGTCTTCATCAGGCCATTGTGTCCTAAGATTTGGCCGATTAGGTTGTCCCTTCTTTTTATAGTTCCAGTAGACTTCTCTTTTCTCCCACTTTTCTTAGGACTTCTTCATTTGTCACTCATGGCCGGTTGCACTAAACTTCCGCTATGTATTCGATAGCTATGAGTTCCATAAACTTATGGAGCTCATAGCGTTTTTCGGGTTGCAAGAAACAATCGGGCTAATAAACAATCTCTCGATAGCTATTGCTTAGAGCACGAAGTACAATAAACTGCCACAAGATGACACTACAGTCGCACCGTTGGAGATAGTAAACAAACTTGACGAGCGAAAGTTCAAAACAGTTCAAAATACGGTAAGAAGAGGTGCATAATGACAAAGCGGGGAAAAATTTCAATGAATTCGAGAGAAACATCATTGTAGAATTGGTGGGAGAAAAACGACAAATAGTGGAAAATAAACGGACGGATGCCGTTCTCTCAAAAGAAAAAGTGGCAGCATGGGAGGAAATTACAGCGAAGTACAATGCAGCAGTAAAGAAATAGCAGTAATAGGCTTGCTCCTTTTGGAGATTGGCTTCAAATTGTTTTCAAATTTCTGTAGAAGATCCATAACAAGCTGCTTGGGTAATCTGAATAGTTCCTTGAATTCTGATTCATTATAAATATTGAAAGGATCTAATCGCTCTCGGAAAATGCTCAACTCTTGGAACATTTCTTAATACATTCATTATTTCTTCATCTTAAGAAGTGGATGATGCTTCACTCAGATCCATCCTATGAAATAAAAAACTAATTAAACAGTGATTATTTTAGTTGGTCCTGTATACCACTAGGAGAGAAATTCTAGTGAACAGTGGACGTTCCTAGTACGTATACCTAGTAGGTAGCACCTATAAATCTTCACCAACTGCACCATTACTGGTTTGCAGGCCCAAAACAATGCTTTCAGAATTCTAATGCAGATCATTCCATTAAAATCAAGTAAGAATCCTTTTTCCAAGCTCAAGTCATAGTAATATTAAATATTCTCTACCCCTCAACGCTCTTAGATTTTGGTTCAATGTATAGGCCGAGATAATATGTACCTTTCACCACCTTCAAACTACCGTAGACTTTAAACTAAGCTCTATTACTTTGGCCTTTTAAGCAACTCAACGTTTATGAGCACGTTCGTAATTAAGAAACGGTTAATACTCTAATTAACTAAATATACCAGTTATACTGTTTTGTGATCACAAACATGCACTGTGATAAAATCTAATTTAAATTATGTGGCCATTCAACTGGAAAAAAACAAACTTCCCTATTTCTGATCCAATCATTTCACTGTACCTACTTAACAAATATTAACCATAGGAATAACAGAAAGGGGAAAACATCCGCCTCAATTCTCCAATTCATTATAATATTGAGTTAGGAAAGACTTCCGCCAGATTTTGCCTTTTTAATACCAAGGGCTATGTATTTATGCATCCGTATTATTGTGCACGGTATAATAACTCGCTATTGTAATGGTTGTGAGTTTTAACGTTTGGTAGGAATATGAGAAAACACGTGTGGGAGTAGGGCGAACCACATCAACGTAGCAGAAACACATCAACGAGATAATTAAAGGAAACAACGAGTTTATCTACGTACTTATTAAAAGAATGCAATTGCACACTACAACCGAAAGAAATGACCTTCACATTAACAAGTTCGTTGCAGTTATTACACACGTTAAAACCTAAATATAATTGAATACGAACACCGCAACTCAAATAAACAGATTGCCTCAGATGATCACTGCACTCTTGCATATTTGTATTTGCGGCTTGCGTATTTACGTTTAGAATTTTTTCGTACCGCAAAATATGAACCTTTCAAACCGTGTAAAAGCAATCCACAGTAAATCGGCAATCCATGACAATTCAAATAAAGGAAAATATGGAATGTTTAGTTATTATATGCATACCTGGTTGTCAAATATGACTTATAAGCTTGTTAGGTGGAAATAAATGTCGAATAACTTGAAAAAACGAACTTTTTCTTTCAATAAAATCAATCCTCAAGCAATGACACTTCCAAACATCTGATTACAAATCCGCCATATTGTGTTATTATGGAACTCATAAGCTTTTAACCCCACCAATTTGGTTCGATAAGTTATCTGACAGTTTATGGAACTCATAAACTTATTGAACGTTCATGCAACACTTATTGAATGGTTGCTAGGGGTTATGAGTCTCATAACTTTATTGAATACATATGTATCGTTCGTGCAACCGGCCATCAGTCAATCCATTTTATCTTCATCATTTTTCGATAGCACCATTTTGTGGATGCTTCCACCCTTTTCTTCTCCGCTGCTGTCATTATCCATGCCTCACTTCTGTAAAGAAACATGCTCAAGATATACGTTTTGATGAATTGCTTCCTTACTTCTAAGCTATGTAATCATAAATCACTGCACGAAGAAGATGTGGTAAAGTCATCAAAGTGTATTCATAAATGTACTTAATTCAGTTATGATGTTAGTTATTATTATTCTTGGGGATTAGGTTGGTCTGGTAGCTAGATTACTAGCTTCTCACCCTGAGGACCCAGGTTCAAATCCTGGCAGTGGTAGAGATTTTTCATTGGTAAACTGCTGATCAACTGAGTGCTATGTGGGGAGCACTTCCAGTTCAGTACTCTGCCTGAAAAATGGGGTGTTAAACCATGGACCCATTGGTGTCTTTCGTTACGAGCAGGCTAATGCCAATGCTGGGATTTTCTTTACTCTTCCTCCATTCTCTGAACTATTCCTACCTTTATCTATTTACCTGCCTATCCTAAATGGCAAAAATGACCTAAGGTGCCAGTCACCACCCCAGAAGAACTACATTTTCATTGGTATACCGGTAGTCACTTGAGTGCTATTAAGGGAGCACTTTGAATTCAGTACTCTGCCTGTCAAATGATTTGTTAAACCGTGACCCCTGGGTATTTTTGGTTAAGAGCAGGCTAGTACCAATGCTGGGTTTTCTTTACTTTTTCTGTTGTTAGTAGTATAAGTGAATGATCATCATGACATCATTTAAATTGGGAAATTATAATCAGTCACAGTATTTTGTGGTATTGGGTTGCCAATTTTTTTAAATTGCTTTTGTAGGTAGTATGTTACTGCACAGTTTCTTGAGAAAAACTGTAACTAGTTTTACCATTTACTGGTTTTCAGAATATATGGTTAAGTGAATTTTAAAATACAATTGGATTTATGAGTTGCTTCTAAGTACATATCGAGATAAATTTCTGGCAATCTCATGTCAACAAATGATCATATAGCTTTAATTAATATGGATTTGGTTTTATTTAGCATTCAGGTATCATATAACTCTTTAAACATTAAGAATAAGCACTTAATCATTGCATCTGGCCAAAAATTGAGAGAATTACAAGTTTATTTTAAGCAAAACCGCAAAATTTAAGGAATGTGAATGTGATTTAAACTTAGTGCAAAGGAAATAATCAAATGATTTAAGGTGAACCAAACAAAGGAAAACTCTCCAATGGCTACCCCACTTAGCTCTTTGCGTGCAGATGACTCACCTAGTGAATCAAGAATTGATGAGATTTCAAAATTCTCTCGAATGGTAATGAATTCTCCCGTTGAGTCTGGCTCTCAGCATGTTAAGAATCGCATGTGAAAGGAAAATATGTGAAGGGTAAGCAACAAGGACACTCACCTGCTAAAGATTTAAATATGCTGGAAAATATAACACACAAATCAAACAATCACACCTTCTGTGTTAAATTGCAGGAAAGTCAATGCTTGCCAGGGACCAAACACAGACAACACTCACTCATCCCACCAAATGCCTTACAGGTGTTTCAACTGCTGAGAAACTATGGGTTATGAGGATCCAAGTACATACCCTGTGATTGTTTCTGGGAATGGGATTACATGTCAAGGAAAATTACTGAAACAGTAACGTCACCTTTCATTAGAGTGTTATCGCAGTTCTGAGAGGACTACAATACTGAAAGAATGCATGCTGTTAAGTCTCATAATGCACAGGTTTGCAGAGGAATTGATCTCACTCAAGGGACAAATGATAGTAATTTACATAGAAAATCGGAAGTGGTGTTTGGAGGAAGCCGGCTAAACAGTACATATAGGAAATATAACCACACACAAAGAATGACACTATAAAAGAGTGGAGTTAGCAAATGAAGGTTAAGGCCTAAGGGGGAAATGGGCAATAAACACAGAAATACAAAAAGGGAGAACCGTAGATATTAGGTGAATATGCATATTTAGATCACACTGTGGCTCTTTTCAATATCATTTAGGAAATAGTTCCCAATACACTTTCCACGCAAGGTCGCAAGTGTTTTGGGAACAGGACTTTTATAGCTATTTATGCGGAAAATAAGAGGAGATGGAAATGGAACAATTTGAGCATTCACAAAATTGGTGGAGGTAGGGGAGGAAAGTAAGATTTGTGAAGGTATTCGGGTTTAGTAAGGGGTAGGGAAAGTGTCAAAATGGAGAGGTTGAACTGTTTGTCTACAGAAAATGAACATTGACTGAAGATATTTAAAATTTTGTATGTAAAGACGGTAAAATAAGGGTGAGAATAGGGGAGAGAACAAAATTTTCATTTATCATTATTCATGTTGTTTTTCTCTTTGTGAATGTAAAGGCTCTTATGAGCGCATACTAAAATTTTGGGGGTTAGTTTAATAAGCTGTTTATAGTGTGGTATGATATCCAGTGTTGATATGGTGTTCTGTGATGCTACATTTTTTGTCTGTTGAAGTTTGTCCATTGTATGAGATGACACTAGTGTCATCTCATACTATGGACACATGAAAGTGTCATACTAGTGTCACATGAAATCTTATAAGCGTAAGACTGATCGTGCCATTTTTGTCCTTTGTGTTCCCCAAGGTGTGTTTTAAGTGAATTGTTTTTTAGGTGCTTATGTACATTGAGTGTTAATAATTTTATTAAAGCAATCCCCAATGCTTAAAATGCATTAGGAATAGTGTTGGCATGTGTAATCACTATGCCATTGAAATCATGGATTGGCATCAGCACTTGTAGCTATTTAAACTATGTATATGAAAAATAAGCGGAATGGCAGATTTGGATCATTGGTAAATTTTAGTGTTCTTGGATGTCTCCATTTTTCGGGTTCTCGTTATGTTGGTCAATCTCCTATTGACGAAAGCTCCAGTTGACAGGCGAAACTGTTGTCAGCTAGAGACTGACCAGCGAAGAGAGAACCCAAAAAGATGGAGACATCTTTGAATAGGCAACGCTGTGGAAACCTATAAACCAACAAATTTTATTGTTAGTTTTTGGTGTAAGTATATTATTATTTCTTTCTGATCCAAAAAGTAAAATACATTGTTATTTGATGAATTTAAATTCATATATTAAAATGTAACACATTTCACCTTATACTATTAGTTAATCCAGTATGTCAGCCATTTTTGGAAGATAGTATACGTGAGGAGCTCTTTGGTTTTCTTTTGTAGATATTTGCTGGAAATTATTCATGAATGGACTGTTTTATGTTCCTCTTTATTTAATATGAATTGTTTGCATTTCACTGATCAAATGAGAACTTAATGAGTGTTGCTTTCAGGTGTTCTTTGATTTAATGCGGGAAATTCGATCACAAAAAATAGAGGACAACAAGACAAGCAATGGACGAGGGAAAGACAAGGGCAAGAGGAAGAAGTTGAAATGTGTCATTCTCTAGGTCAGAGGAATTCTTATTTCATTGTTGGCTAAAATAGCTCTGGGGCATTTTTCTTTCCTATTTAATTTACATTGGCATATGTATCACATACCTTATTAGTTGCACACTTCATGGCTTTTGCACTCTAATCATACATGCCACATTGATTATATTTATGTTATTCATTGAAAAAATTTATATAAATATATGTATACATTTATTGTTTCACCATATGAAGAGTTAGTTCCTAAGTAATTGTTTTCAGATGGTCTTCAAACTTTCAAAAGATCAAACTCCAGTCATCACATTGAAAGGAATTCCATTTAACCATAAATGCATTACATTGAAAAAATAACATATCCCAGTATGGCTTGAGAACTTATATTATTCAAAATGGACTCACAAAAACCAAGGTGAATGGATTGGCATTGATTCCATTTTGTTGCAGAGATCACATATCCCACCTGAATAAGAAAAGACTTTTGGGAACTGAAGAAAGTATTAGGTTTAAGTCTAGAAGGAAATGAATCTCGCCCTTTTGTAATACTGGAAGAAGAGATGTCTGCTTGTACATTTGTTAAGAGTTATGCTCGAAGTTTGGGATTGGGTTCATGGACACTTTACACTTATGGTTATTTTAATATTGTCTCAAAATGCCCACAAAGTTTTTTCGGCCAATGTGAAAACATAACACCTCCCCCAGTATGACTGAAAAGAAGCTTGGCGCTGAAGCATCATTAACTGAAGAAGAATTCAACTTAGAGGAAAAGAAAGTGTGAAGAAGCTCTTTTGTGGAATGATGTAGAGAAAGTTAATGGCACAATTTTTTACTCATGGTACATAGGTGTGATTGTGATAGGTGCCAAGGTTTTTTTTTAGGTTGAAGCACCGAATGAAACTTATTGTTGGTGAAATCTTTTTAATGCAATTGAAAATATTCCTCTATGGTTCCCAAGGATTATTTTTTTTATAACTGGGCTTTATTGTGTTTCCACTGCAGAAGGAATGATTTTCATTCCTCAAGCATATTGGAATACCCTCATTTCTGTTGTAAAGTTTTATTTATTTACTATTTGCAAGTGTAATTTTGGAGCCATGTTACATATTTATATCAAATTTGCAATTGGAAGTAGCTGCAAGCCTCCTGAACTTTAAAAAAAAGCTGATTCGGCATCATATTTGTGGTTCTTTATTGTGAATTATCCATGTACTATATTATATATAAATATTTGTCATGCTATATTGTGAAATAAAGTATGCTGCATTCATACCACAGTTTTTATGAATGTTTTCGATGAATTTATGAATAGTGCTACTGCAGATGTTTTCCACATTTATCTAAGGTAAGAATCATGATGCTATCCCATCAAGAAGTGTTGAGTGGTCAAGAGGGAACCCTAATGTAAAATGCAGTGCTGGTACTGGGTATGGCCTTTTTAATGCTGCATTCTGCATGGTTGCTATTTATTCCCTGTGGTATGGATATATAATTCCCAGAGGGAGACCTAATCTCACTGCCTTAAATCATAAGCAATGATAATGTTTTTAATTTTGCTTCTAATAAGAAAATATTGAATGTATTATTGTACATACATAAATAAAAATTCTGAAATGATTGACTTCGACTTTTGGTATTGTTCTCCTTTACATCAATATTTAGAGTATTGCGTTAAAACGCAAACACCTAAAACGCAAATTGTAAAAGATAACTTTAATTCTGAAATAAAAAGTTGAACAAGTAATGAAAGTACGAGTATTATTCTTATTGTGAAATTGTTACTTGACTGCTAGCCTAGGTTCATTAAGTAAGCATGTAGAAAACCAGGCAATGCAATGCTGTATTTACTTAGCTTTTACTTTTTCATATTGGAGGTATGTTTATACAGCTGTCCATCGTTTCTAGAGATGGTTTCTAAATAGTCACCAGGTGGATGAACTTGCAATTTTATACATATATATTAGGGTAGTTGCCTATTTTTTTCTTGATCAGAAGGTTATTACATATTTAAAGTAGTTCAATTTTAAAATGAAACAGTATTTTCCCTCGTTAGTTAAAAAGTGAAAATTTTCCACCATGCAAAAACTTGAAAGCAAACTATTGCATACCATTCAATTATACTTGTAACATCAGTGGTGTGTACACTTTCCTTTCCTAGCCACTGGGTGGTGCTGCAGATGATGCACTCCACGAAAGCGTATTAACAAGAATCTGAGGAACATTCAGTTGGTAATTATGATTTATTTCATGTAAAATTATTTATTCAGTTTAGGCACTTTACTTAAGCCCGTTTCACATGACACTTGATCCAGCATAAGGTCGAGGATACTTGCTAGTATGCTAGCTTTCCAGTATCACGTGAATAGAACCAGTATAATAGCTGGCAAGCATGATCGCTAGTACAGTTGCTGAGCTACTGGATTTCCTACTTGATGCGGTACATACTAGTTTGCTACTGTACCTAGTAGGACCCATTGGCCATCTACCAACCACGTTCACGTTTCAGATGCTGTGCAATTTTCTTTTTTAATTAGTATGGAATCTTATGGAATAACCACTTCATAGGAAGCACAAGTTCGATGATCGTATGAAACCTCCTAGGAGGGTTCCAATCATACTAGATTCCATCCTCAATATCAAGTAGCGGCTAGCACAGTAGGTCTTGTGCTGGATCAAGTATATTGTGAAACAAGCTTTAGTTGAAGTTAACTTTGCCAGGTTTCTGGAAGATTCTGCCGCTTTCTAGAAGAAGGTCGCAGTTGGAGTTACTATATCTGGTTCCAAATGGACGTAAAATGGATCCATTGGAACATAGGGAAATCAGACTGCGTGCTGAAGACTTGTCTTAATTTAATGACATAAGCTTCCTGCACCTTTCCCCACTGCTATCAATCCCACACCCATTTCTCAAGGACCCCATTCACCCCAGCCCGAATCCCCAACCTTCACCACATGACCCACCACTTTGAGTTAACCAAACACCCCGTCACCTCACCTGTCTTCTATACTCCTCCCCCTAATGTAAAAGTACCATGACTCAATGGTATTCCTTCCATTATAACTTTACCTGATGATGGTGTAATAACCAAAAGAGGTATAATAAAAGGAAAAGTAAGATTAGTTCACAGTTACTGAGCTCGCTGAGAAAAACGTTAAGTACACACAAAAGGCTGAGCTGATATGAGATGTGTTGGTCAGGTAAGGCTGACTATCCCCAATTCACACAATGCGTTTTTCCTTGAGTGCTAGCTAGCTGGATTTCGTGCATGCTACTAGGCGGGCGACGAAGGTGGCCATTAAGCTGGCTTCACTGATGGTTGATGGTTCACATGTAGCGAGCTATCCTCTTGCTTACTCTTCTTAAGAGCCTCAGCATGAAGATGTTTATGTGATAGTTCCAATTACGAATTGCAAATAAACAAGTTTCATCTCTATATGCTTTGATAAGCACCACAACTTGATCCCTAGTCTATAGATTTGCACTCATTTTTTAAACACAATATTACCATGCAATGCTATTAATAGCAGAAAAAGGCAGAAACTTTATTTTGATCACGTGATGCAAAGCTGAACATTGATTGGCCAGCAACAATAGCCATCAGCAAAACACAAGGAAAATAGCACTGGACCTAACCTCAAAATCAAGCAAGCTAGCCATCAAGGGCAGCCCGCAGCAGTCAGTGTTTCCAGCAAGGGAGCATGCACGGCACCCATCAGCACTCCGCACGAGAAATCCATCCCGGAAAAACACACCTTGTGAGCCGGGCTTAAGAAGTAACTCAAACATGTGATTTGATGAGTACCTATGACATGAGAGAATAAGTAGAAAATTTGGTGTGTCCAGAATACGTAATAGTTGGGAGTATCTGCTTAATACACAGAAGCAGTCTCTGACTACAATGCAGTGAGTTGACCGAGCAACCACAGACAGTGTCCATGATGAGGTGGTTACAAAAATTATACATATATGGATAGAGGAGAAAAACTGGCCATGGATTCCTGGGGTAGTCTTTTACCTAGTTTATTCACTGATTATTATGTGTACCATTGATATTATAAAGAACGAAGAGTACTTTTAAGGCATATTTTTCCTGATGTAATGAAAAGCTTGACTCCCTCAACCTAGTATCAATGGTTGGCCCGACCCCTCTTCCCCATTTAGTGTTCCTAATTTAATGGTGGCCCCATAGCTTAATTGCTTTTATTTACCACAATTAACTTTCCTCCGCTTTTATTTACCACAATTAACTTTCCTCTGCTTTTATTTACCACAATTAACTTTCCTCCTGGTAAAATTCCATGTAGGCATGTCTCCAGATTGTTTGATTCTTCATCCTACCATCACTCGCCATTGTTTTCCAAGCAACAAAACATTTTACTTCTTCCAGGTTTTATTTCCTTAGTTAATAAGTTTGTTACCTTCTGATGTTCTTTTGCTTCAGATCTTCAGTTGATATCTTATCATTATCTTCTCCTAGTCAATCAGCATATTTCTTAGTCTCTGTGAATACAGCAATTACAAAAGATAATGATATCTTATCATTATCTTCTCCTAGTCAATCAGCATATTTCTTAGTCTCTGTGAATACAGCAATTACAAAAGATAATCATATCTTATCATTATCTTCTCCTAGTCAATCATCATATTTCTTAGTCTCTGTGAATACAGCAATTTCATCATTAAAACTCAACATAATTTCCTCAATTTTTCTCCATGAATAAACACCAACTGAGTCTCCTCTTTGGCTTGCTTGACTTGCTTTGTCAAAGTAGACATTAAAACCGAAGGAGAGAGGACACATCTTTGCCTTTACTTTACTCAAATCTTACTTCTTAACTGCAGAGTGGACATTTCATCACAGTTCCTAGTTTTTTTAGTGATAATTCACAAGGCTAAAAAAAAATGATGCCTGCATGTATTTTTTCTTTTGAAAATTACATACGGTGGAAGTTTCTTTCTGTTTTCCAAAACCGCAAGTATGACAGTGCACTGCTGTTTTTTTCCTCCTCCAGTTGTCAGCATCACGGATTTTGCTCCCTTCTCATCAACTGTGCAGTCCATTGGCATTTCATAATAAACTGTAGTTGGATCTGCGTTCACAATTTGGCCTATTGAGTACGAATTTTCTTGTCTCAGGCCATTAACATAATGCTGAAAGTAGAGCAGTTTTTCTTCATACATTCGTGAAAGTGTACAGAAATGGTTGTCTTTCTTCTAATGGAAAAACCATTCCTTTGATAAAATCGATGTACTCATCCCACACTTGCCTTAAACTCGCTTTGGCTTCTGTTCATCTCTCTTGCAATTTCAAACGCCTTCAAAACACACATTTCCATCAACACTGCATAACCAAATTGTCACCTACCCCTAATGTATTCCAACAGCATTTATTTAAGGAGGGGATAGCTTGCAGATTTTCCCCGAAAAAACCTTCTGTCCCTATTGGTATGGAATAGTGCAATCTTGTCCTTGCTTCATCTTCCAATGCATGACTAGCACATGATGCTTTCATCCAGCAATGCAGTTTACTACTCCCCAGCATCTTTGATAACTTTATGTTTCTCAGCTGCCGTGAGGGACCACAACTTTTTGTCCTTGTTCATTTTGGAACAACACTGACCTATGCTGGCGTATGCAAAAATGTTAATATTCACAGAATTCTGTGCAAATTCATATATTGCCAAAGAAGCTGCTGGAGAACATGTATCTATGAAGCAAACACTATGCAAATACTGCTGAAAGTGACTGATAGGGTGCTTAGGGCAGGTGCACACAGTTGAGTCACACCCGAACTTGTCCAATGACAAAAAATGAGAAAGTTAGGGCAGTGAAAAATTCCGGTGCTGGCACTTGTCACACGGCCAATCACTGTCCCCCAATGGGGTCATTTACCATATTTGTTTATTGCCAAATCTGATAGAGTTTGTAAAATAAAAAGACCTGTATTTTTCCGTTTTTTGATCCGTCAATTATTTACGGAGTTATAAGCGGCGAAAAACTGATGTTTTTAACCCTTTCGGAAAAGTGGGCGTGGTGCAATCTCTGACGTATATGGACTTCGTCTAATCACAACTGAGCCCGCGAAGCTACTTTGCCTTATCGCAATGGGGGGGACACAGCTGTCTCGACTAATGGGAGCGATTATGACAGCATCTGTGCGAGCAGACCTTCCAAGAATCCCCTTCTACTCCCTTCCCCTCCCCTAAAAGCAGTCAAGGACGGGAGAAAAATGACATCAATGATATCAAAGCAACATTTTCGGTGGGCGTCACCTTTTGCTTATTTAAAATTTTGATTTATGAGTGAATGGTTGTGGTTAGATGATTAATTTTTTCACTAAAATTCTTTTTTTGTTTCCATCTAACGGTTTCATGTACAAAATTGCGATTCCGAGTAAACACCCCCATTGCATCCCAAACCCTCACCTTGTCATGCAACAAGTTTTTAGGTGACTGCATCCTCCCTTAATAAGCGAACGAATGATTCCTTCCTCATTGATGACTCATGCTGAGCAACAAGATCACTCAGCTCTCCAGGGTCTTAAGAATAAGGCAGGCAGATAAATAATTCATGTAAGAGGCACACCCTCATTATTGGCAGCAATTTCTGGGAAAAAAAGGTGCACCTCTTTCATGAGTTTGTATGGTACAGTAAAACCTCCATACAACGAATTTGTTGGGACCGAAAAAATCATGACTTCGCTGTAGGGGGTTTCGTTGCACGGATGCGATATGCGGGTTGCGTCATCGCAGGGGCACCCAAGTGTCCCGTGAGGTTTACGATGCAAGTCGAGTAAATTTCTTAATCTTGCTTTACTCACCTTTCCTATAGTGATGATAAACAACTGTTTTTATTTCCTATCAAATACCGTGTCTATCACCTCGTGATTTTCAATCTGCGTATTTCTAATTGAAATTATTGTTTTTCTCGTCCATTCTGCTCTACGCCTCATTGCTTACTTTAGTTATGTTCTTATATTAAAGGAATGCCAAAATTAATGCCTGTGGATTACGTATTTTTAAAGTGCTCCATAATTTTTCTCAGTATTATTCTTGGAGTGCAGTAATTTAAGTCGATATCAATTGGCAGTTTTATAAAGCAATTTTGCTTGAAAGAGCACATATTGCCATTTAGACTTACGAAATAAAATGCATTGTTGGAATTGAAAATGAAGTCCCATTGAAATACTGGTAAATATCTATGTTCGTGACCGGTATTTATTAGATATCGCTAAACAACGATGGAAGTTGGGTGGCGTGAGTTAGTTACCACGAGTAAAAACGTGGCAGTCGGCAATGCCCTGAGGTCACAATGGCAATCTCAGATGATAATGCATTGATGATGCCTTCATAGAAGCTGGATACGATCGGTATTCTGTTGGCACACCCGTTCGTCCGTGCCAAGACGCAGTACCATCCTCGAGTACGCTAGGTAAATTATGAATCCACGCATAGTGTCGCCGTTCATCCGGTAATTACCTCTTCATACGTGAAGAAAATTTAAAACCAGGTTTGCCCTTTTTCAGTCCTTTGCAGAACGTCTCTCATTTTAAAATGTGCACCATTTGCAGGCTAAAACTATTAAACTGGAATAATTAGTCGCTAAAGCAGAATCACATGAGTTAAATATGTCTTATGTTAGCAATTAAGAGAATAAAAACACGTAAAAGAACCTGAGCCCACTCTTTTCGCGTCTTTTATGACATTAGAAGGACCTCTTTCTAAACCAAGTAGACGAGCGAAAATCGTTGTTCTGAAAACTCTAGTTACACCGGTAATATTGCATGCTAACAATTTGGAATGGAGACATTTTGAGTTGGACGCTGCAAGAAATCTAACCTAGTGCACGCACTGAAATGAGTAAGAGGAAGGAGTGCATTGCCAACTAACCCCTCCCAAACATTCCATACCAAAATGCCTATTTTCAATAACCTTCCCCCTCCGAAAGAAAGAATAACTACGCCCTTACTCGCCTCTTTCTCTACAATGCTGCTGTTATCTCCCATCCCCTTCCCACGTTCCTTCGGGGAGACCTCCCTCGTCCATTCCACTCCTCAATGACTCCCCTTACCCCTAACCCGAAGCTCATGTGTTTCCGATATATCGTGGCCCACTGGCCTGCCGCTCTTCAAATAGCCCAACTGGTTAGGCACACAGACAGAAGAAGTACAATAGTTCCTGTAATAACTAATCTGGTTTTCGATTTATCTCTCCTTCACTTACCTCCTCACAAATATATATACAGGACCATCTACCATCCTCGCCGTACATACAGTCAGCTCTCGTGCGACTTACCTCGGCCGAAACATTCCATATTGCTTGAAAATGAGTAAATATATTTCAGGAAGTTAAATACAAATTTCGAAAAATTACATAGGTTTAAAGCAATTTTTTTATTTATAAATACGAAGCGGTAGCTGTTTTTAAGTTATATTGATTCAAAATTATTCTATTTAAAATAGTTTTCTAAAGTCGTCTGTCTCATCCCTTTCCTCATTTCTTTGCTGGCTGCTCGCTCAACCTGCCGCAGAATCTTCAAATTCTCTACTCCATCTTCTGACATTAAAAAACCTCGCTCCAAAACATCTATAGCATCCACCATTTCTTTCCAACCAGGGCACACTACGCTATTGCTGGGCTCCTCTCTCTTCATCGCTCACATCCTGCGTCTCCGCCAAAATTTCGGGATCCTCACTGTCGGCAAATACAGCGAAATCATTATCAATACTCACATACTCTTCGAAAGATACCCCTTCAATGTTTAATAATTGAGCGACTTCACCCCATTCCTCCCTCTCATCCGGCTGTGGGTCGTCTTGGGCGTCCATCTCTCTGGGAAAGCCTGCCCTCCTGAAGCAATTCGAGATCGCGCTTCTCTCTACTCCATCCCAAGCAACACACAGACGCTGAATGGTTTGCAGGATGATCCACTTCAATGACTTGATTTCTTCAGTGATTCCTAGTCTATTTAGAAGACATTCGACTAGTTGCCTTCGATATGCGCAATGAGTGAGAACAAAGGGCACGTGACGTGACGCTGAAGGCATCTGTTCGACGACATTCGATCAGTTTACGTCTCCGATGCATACAGCGCTGAAGATTCATTGAGCCTAACTACTTTTTCGTCGTTTATTAATTCATTCATACCAACGGCAAATCCATTACATCTTGTACAGTTATCAAATAATATATATGTATCTTAAAGACATCGTTGTTGATCCTATTTCTAAAACAAGGATTTTTTGTCTTGAATTAAGAATTTTTAAAATTTCAGACTCAGACCAGAAAATCATGAATAATCCACGAACATTTCCCTGCATTGAAAATTCACGAATAATTCACGATTTTCCAGGTTTTCCCGGCAGTGGACACCCTGATAGGGGATGTTCAATGGGATATTATCGAAATTTAATTTAAAAAGAGCTGCTCCGCGGATTTTCTGACAAACCAGTTCGACTTGTAAACCGCCTAGGCGGTTCAGAGAGGAGCGCAAAATTTACAAGCGCTCCTTGCTTGGAGCGGCACAAAGGTCGGAGCGGAGCAATGGAGCCATGCGGAGCGGAGCTTTGGCTTCCCTTACACATTTCTTATGGTGGGAACCATCAGAGTTGACTATGGCCTTCACCGAGCCAGAGCGTCAAGTTTCCTTCATGCCCTCCGCTCTGTAGGTCTCGGATTTGAACCCATTCGAAGCTCGGAGCAGAACGGTTAAGACGCGGTACACTCCGCTGCACTTCTACTTCGTGCTTATTACGTATATATCGATGGAAAAAATTACCTGCAAATGCAAAATACTGCGTTTGTTCTCAATAATTCGTTCTAGAGGGGCACTTTTCATGTCTTGGGTCCATTATCAGACTTCGTTGTAGGGAGTTTTCGTAATTACAGAGGTTCGTTACGGGAGGTTTTTTTGCGTGCATCGTCCATTGGAAGGGTCCGGGACCGGGCCAATGACTTCGAAATAGGGAGGTTTCCTTAAAATTTTGCTGTATGGGGGTTCGTTGTAGAGAGGTTTTACTGTACTTACATGTGCCAAAAAAAGATACTTTCAATTCCAGATAGTTTAACCAGATTCACCTTGGTGCAATTCTGCATAAGATAGCAGCAATCCACTTTCCAAGACCTCAAAAATCAATTGAGCAAGTGTCTTCTCTTCAGTTTCTGGGCGTATGTTTTGAGTTCAAATTTTTCCTGGACCCAACATACTGATCTACTAGGTCATAAACTAAGTTCCACAAGTTACTTAATGAGACAGCTTAGTGGTACGGTAAGAAAGGACACACTCTTCAGTCTTTACTATGGGGAATTTTAATCCCATATCCTAAACAGCATCATTTTTTGGGGTTCCTCTCATCTTAACTCATTGCGCATTTGCAGACTTCAAAAAAAGGCTCTCAGAATCATACCAAAAACCCTACAGACATTCATGCAGTCCCTTATTCAAGGAGCTGAGCATTCTACCACTTCCTTGTGTTTACATAATGATTGTAGTGTTGAACATCAAATTGAATATTGGCAGCTTACTCCTTAATAGTGACCATCACTCCCACCATACGAGATGCAAACACGATATACATTACACAAATATAAGAACAAACCTCAACAAATTTGGCCCCAGGGAAATGGGGATGCGACTGTACAACAAACTTCCTGCTGAAATAAAAAATATTAAAAATTTTAACACCTTTAAAATAAAATTAAAAAGGCTACTTCTAAAAGTGTCCTATTATTCTTTGGAGGAATACTTATGTGAGTAAAGGAAGGACTTGATGAAGTATTTTCAATGTGTTTTTTGTGTATAGGATGTAAACTATTGGTGATATAGGTTTTTGACTGAATTGACTGATTTAATATGAATTGTTAATGTAACTTCTGTTTATGATTGACGTGCCTTATATCATCGGACAAATGTACCTTGGTCTTTGGGCAAATAAAAACCATCATCATCATTATTATTATTATTACCTACTGTCCCAGGATGGCACTTTTTGATGCTGATTCTTCTTAGTACATGATCATGTCTACTCTGATTTCCATTCTTTTGAGCATAAAGAGAAATTGTCAAATGCAATACATTAGAGTTTGAATATTCATACATACAGGAAGTGCTCCATTAGCAATTTTTTCTGCTACTACGTTTGCATCTCAATGTTGCGGATGCATGCCAGCTCATCTAACATTGAAAATTTGAGACAGAAAATATGCCAATTTGAGACAGTAAGGCACAGTTTTTGCTTTGTGAAGAGTGCTTACTGTGCTCAAGTAATTTTTTAAAATCCCTCGGTATGCTCAATCACAGTAGTTTTGTCATAAACAACAATGCCTGTCTACAAAGCAAATTTGGCAAAAAAATCCTGAAGAACTTTGGCTGGCCGGGGACAATTTTGATCATACCTAACAGTTTTAACCTCAAGGTTTTTATCTCCTTTTGCACTAAAATTCTTGTTGTCCGGCAATGCAATGAAGATGATGTGAAAGAAGCTGCAACAAGTTAAGCATTTTGCATTGCTGGCAGCACCCTTATTTGAAGAGAGGATACAGAAAATGGTTCCTCACTCTGAATAATGCCTAAATAATGATGTGAACTATATTGAAAAATAATGTAATGTGTGCATATTATTATAATGCTGAAAATTGCTGAAATTATGATGAAAAAATTGAAACAAAATATTTTTCTTTTTTTTCTGCCATGCGGAACTTATTTTCTGAACGCACCTAATAAATACAACACCAGAGAAAGAATTTTCACACAGCTCAACTTTCAAAATAATGTATATATGTATATATTTAAACAACAAATGAAAACAATATAAATTTAACACCAATATTTTTGCCTCGTATAGATTGTTCCTTTGGTTCGCAGGACGTGTCGGTTTTCATCAAAAAACAAATACTGGTCCATAGAGTTCGCAACCAGCTCAAGTATATTCGCATGCATGACCGCACCCAGTTGGGCAGTGTTTGTGATTGGATAACCACTGCTCCATATGATGAAGGTGGCCCCCATGGGAGCAACCCTGGCACCATGCATAAAGGCCTCTCACAGGCTCGTGACAGACGCTACAACAGTTGGTCAAGGAATGGCACCTGTCACACAACCAGCCACTGCGAAGGAGAGCTTTCCCACAACGTCCACAGCAAGTTTGAGCACGTGTTGATTGCTGACTTAGCTGTGACACACTCGGTATCCATGACAATTTGATGACCTGTCCAAGCAGCAAAATTTCTAAATTAGACTACAGTTTTCTGCATGACTGCAATGACATACATCATGGTTGCTTAAAATTTTGAGCAATAATTATATGTCATGTGATTACTTTTTTTATCAAGCAACAACTGTTGAGGTGGGAATCACCATACTTGGAATTTTGCAAGGCATATCAACATATCAATCCTCTAGTTGCAGAGTAAGTCTCAAGATTAAAAACAGCCACCATTGACGAGGTTCAATTTTTTGATGGTAATATTGGATAAAACAGATTCATGATTATACCTCAGGATTAACTCCAGAAACACATCTAATTTAAAAGGCAAATGAGCTAACTCACTGCCAACATTTTTAGTACTAAACTTAAAATGAAAGGTATTCTCTGTCTATAAGTTCCATAATTTCTCTGGTTTAAATTTCAGTTTACTACCCTTCCACCAAGTTAACTTGAATCCAAAACAAAGCACAAAAAGACAGCCAATTAACACAGATGGCTGAAATCACAACTAAAGACTTTGGTGGGATAAAGCATTTGGCCCTTGGAGACTCATTGCTCTAACCGACAAAACAGCCCCCATGGCTTCAAGATATGTGAGTACAGCCATAATGCTAAGACATGAAAAAACAGGACAGAGGTCCTTTTACCTGAGTGGTAGCATCCCACAGCTTCCGCCTAGCCAGAAAGTCCAAGTAAGCAAGGAGCCAATGTTCATGGCAGGGCTCATTCTCTTCAAAATTGGGAAGGGGGAGGCCATCAGGGCCCACTGCATCATGCCTCTGGTTCCCAAGGGCAATCAATATGGATGACACTGTTTGCACATCCCCAGCAGACGCTAAGAGCTCCATCGCAGCTCGAATAGAAGGACCCGGATTCCAGGGTTTGATGGCGACATCGTCTGCACTCGGGTGGATTCGAAGTGGGGCTGGAGGGGGACCCACTACTCCTTCTCCTTTCCCTGCAATTTGCACATGAAATCATCTCAAAATCTATAAAGAACCATCAGATCAATAAACCACACATTTTTATTTCAATATATATATACAACATTTTTCTCATGGGAACCTTTCATCAAATTTTAAACAAATTACATGGAATGAGCAGTTACCTAGATCAAAACTTTTCTATAATAAAACAACGATAGAGATTTGGTAAGAATGATAACTGCTCTTTTTTCACTAACATTCCACACCAAAGCAATGCCTTGACACAGGCAAGGACATGACATCAGCCACCTTTTAACCCACACTCACAAGGATTTAGCTCAAGAATCAAGGAATTCCCTTCACAACCTTTTCAATTACACTAAAGAACACTGTGACTAGTAGGCCAATTCTCTTTTTCAAGCCTCTGAATCCTCTTACATGCCATACAAAATATTTGGTTCTTCTCACACAGAGTAAATGCACTAATATTCTAAACTCATCCATAAGTTGGCCAGGGTAGCCAGGTCGGTGATGAGTACATTTGAAAAACCCAAGGGTCAAAGGTTATAACCTACAGACCAAATATTTACCATTTTTTGAAGGGTTAATATCATCAAATTTTAAACAACATTGTTCGTGGAATGAGCAGTCAGCTAGGTCAAAACTTATCTATGATAAAACAAAGACAGGTGTGGTCACTGCTGTTTTTTGGCCATCATTCCTCCTCAATGCAACTACTCAGTCTAGTACAGTACATTTTCTTTAACTTGACCAACAACACTCAGTAGTCTACTGCACAGGTGGGTAGTCCAACTCAGAGAATAGGGGTGGCAATGCTTAGAGAGATGGGAGACATGCGTGAATTTGGACTAATTCCAACCAAAAATCCTTACTGTGCATGACGTATAAACCCCCACAAATGTTTCACCACTCCTAGAGATGGGTAAATTACCGTAATTTTCAACTGAGGTAAATTACCGTGGTAAATTACGGTAATTTTCGAAGATTACCGTAATTTTCCGGTAATTTTAAGTTTTGAGCTGCAAATCCGTATCAGAGGACTCCAAAAGAAATCAAATAGCATTGAGATATAAATGCCGACGCTTATATCAAACATATCACAACGTTTATCTATTATAACTCATTAAAAAAATTAAAACAAAGTTGGCAGCAACACGCAATTTGCCTCTCTTTTGTCACACTATGAGAAATTTTCATTCCAAAGACACCTCTGCGCAATGTGCATTTGTTATTTTACTCTGAATTAATTGGAATTAATCATGGACACAATGTAAACAAAATCGTTTTAGCTTCTTAATTTATAATATTACCCATTCCAATTGTTTCTTCGTGAGGAAGAAATTTTCTGAAAAATAACTTTTCTGAAAATTACCGTTTATTACGGTAATTTTCAGGGGTGTTGGTAATTTATGAAAAATACCACGGTAATTTACCAAGTTGCCCATCTCTACCCACTCCACTTATTTCCCCAACACAAAACTTATAATAAAATGTCAAATAATGAAAGAACATTCATGCATTCTAAATTTCAATTTTGGTTCATAGGTACATAGATCTTCTGGCGTCCACCAAATAATTTTAATTTCACCTTCAATACTGAGATTTGATTGCTAGAGAAAAGACTACACATTTTCCTGAATTTCAAATTACCTCCTTGATATGCCTTCTGCTGACTGAATCCAGCCAGGAGGGGATTCTCCTCATTTGTACCATCTCCATCGCTATCCCAATTTGGTAGTGATATTGGGAGGGCCTCCAACGGCAGGTCCCAGGGATCATCATCGTCCTCACCTTCATCCTTTGAGTCTTCCAGTTCACTCACCTCCCCCACTTCCTCCCCCACCTTCTTCCCACTGCCACCATCATCTCCCCCATCCGGTACCTTCTCTGCCTCTACCACCACAACAGTGGTGTCCTCTCTCACTTTATCTTCCTCCGACCCCACTATTGCTGCCTCCTCCTTCACAGGGGCAACTGATGGCTGATCCACATAGAAGAAAAACTCTCCATATTCTTGGAGGGGGGGGTGGGTCCCTTGGGAGGGAGGTACGGAGCTCCCACCTTCCGGGTCGGACAGGCACAGGAGTCCGCTTGCAATGGATGTGAGGGAGGGGGCTCTTTCCCTCATGGGCCCCGGGACCAGCCCCGAGCCCACGCCAATGCCCGTCTCTTCCCCAGGGACCGCTTCAACCTCCTCGCTGGCACCGACCCCTGTTCCTTCAGCACCCCCTCCCCCAACAACGCACTCCCCTCCCACGTCAATTGTGATGCCCTCGACTGAAACAGTCTCGCTCCCTCCCTCGGGGATCACCTCCCCACCCCTCTCCACTCCTGAGATGGCGAGGGTGACCCCATCTGAGGCGGCGTCACCGGCCGGGGCACTGTTCCCACTGTGGTTATCATCACTGCAGCCACTGGTGATTTGAGGGAGGGTGGGGCCAACTTTTTCACGGGCGCAGCTTGTGTACAGGACCTTCATGATGTTCCACATTAGACTTACCTGAAAACAAAACGTAGGCAGAATGTGAAAACTTTATTCAATACAGATGAGAAACCACATACGAAATGCTAGGTTATGGAAAAGCATCTGAAGTAATCATATAATATTAAATATTGTAAAAGACAACATTAAAATGATTGATAAATATGTCAGAGACTAATGCAGGCCTTACATTGTGGAACCATGCCATTTTGAAAAATTCAACTTTGTGTTTTGTCTACATTATTTAATAAATGTCCCTGGTTTCAGCAAATATTTGCTGTTTTCAATGTTTTCTTAGGGCTGTGACTTGCTAAAACTATGATCAATTATTAAATAGAGAGGATAAAACACAAGGTAACTTTATCAGACTGATGTGCACCCCTGTTGCGTGAATTGCAAAGCCATTGGGCTCAGTGTTTGATGAGCTCTACCCTCAGCAACCAGACCAATCTTAGGGTTGAACATATGTATTCCAACTTCAAGTGCACAGTGAATACCAATACATCAACATACCAAATATATCAACACTGCATTACAGTTTAAATTTATCCATTTAATTCTCAGAATCTTCCACAAAAGTACTCATTCAATGTTCGAGGCAAGAAACGAGGGATAAGTTTCCAAGAAAAAAATAAGACAGGTCAAATCCTTCGGCATAAGACTTTTGTGCATTGAAGTATAACAAACACAATCAAAGATTCATTGCTATCACCACCACATGGTGGTTTCTAAAACTTAAAGTAAAACCAGTTTCTCACAACACTTGATGCAGCCCAAGTCATAGTATGATAGTAGGTACCTACTTGAATTTGGATATGGAATCTAGCATAATTGGAACCATCCTAGAAGGTTTCACAAGATCATTGAACTTGTGCTGGCAAAAAGTGGTATTATCATTCTCTGCTGCGAACTGGAATCAATAATGGAAAATTTCCATGAAATAAGGTGACTTAATTATTTTTATTTCATTCAGATGACACAAAAAAGTGTCTACTACATTTGCTATTTCCTTCAATGCTCTAGTCATCATTACTTTGTTGTGATAGTCAATTTTGCATTATAAAAAACACCTATATCTACCATAATTTCCATTAAGGCAATCAAGTGACCTAAACAACTGCCAGGATATTTCCACTATATGTTGATTTCACCACCAGGGAATTACTAATTTAAAAAAGAGAAGATCGCTCAGCGACTGCAAACATTAACGTGAGTGGTGGATGGTTACCAGATCCTACTGAGAGCTATTAGAATATTAGTACCACATCATTTATGAAATCAATAAGCTCAGCAAGTATTATGCTGATCATACTTGTTAGCCTACATACTGTTATACATCACAATATACTGGAAAACTATCATACTACATAGCTACTGTCCGTTGCAAAATTCCATCACCCGAGTTTGAAGACTAATATCTAGAAAACGGCTCAATGGATTTTAAAATAAAATACATCATATTAAAGCGTGTTTATTTTTGCGTTTCTTGATGGTGTACACATTTTTTCACCAATTATATTAATTTCAGCATGTGCTTAGAAACGAAATTTTAGCACATTTTTCCGGGTACCGGACGGTTGCATCGCATTTACGGCTTAGTAGTAACAACACGAATCGAGCTATTAAAATTTCCTTTTCACAGATTGTAGCAAAGATCTTTCTTAGTAGTCACTATAAGTTTCATATTATTTAGTGCATTAGTATTTTAGTTGTTGTTGAAAAAGTAAGACTACGTTATTTTCCGTTCCGTGCATCCCTGAAGATTGCCGTTTGGACCCTCTTCTTGCTCTCGAACTCATCGACACTAATCCACTAATAAAACCTTAAAGGAATTCGTTGGTTAATCAGTATTGATTAACATTTATTTTGGGAAAAGAGCGCGCTGAGCAGCCAGGAATATGGCCCGGAAGAGAAAGTGAGAGGCGCGCGGTGTTGCCCAGTCAGAGGTTTGTCCGTAAGGCGCGCTAGGATTCGCCCACTGGGGAATTTGCCCACTGCCCATTTCCCAGTAAGGAAAAACCAGTTGCCCTGTTACTTTGTATGAGTCATTAGAACTTGATAAATAGTGGCAGAAAGGGTCATTTTTAAGAATGGTCATCAGTGTCATTTTAGAACTGTGGAAACCAACCGATGCCTCCTCGAGCCAAATTTTCGGAGATGGAGTTGAGGATGATTTTAAGCGCTATTTGTTTCTTTCGTCGAGAAGCCGAGAAATCTCATGACAAACTATATCCCACATATCGCTATGTCTCTGAGTGCCTTGGCATAACCCTTGACGCTGTGGTGAAAATAGCGTCAAGAAATCGGGAAAATATCCCCTATGATACAACGGGAAGCACACCGACGCCGAAGAGGCGGCAACTTCATCGAAGAGGCTGCAAGAAGATTGAGGTTGATCACTTCACCGTTGGAGTAATTCGAAGGACTGTACAAGATTTATTCCTGAGAAAACTATTTCCAACTGTGGAGAAGGTGCATATGAAGTTGCAAGAGTCCCTGGACGACTTCCCAGAAATGTCTTCTGCGACTTTAAGGAGGATGATTTTAAGCATGGGCTTCCAATTCAGGAAACTAAGCCGAAAGTCCGTGTTCATGGAATCCGTGAGTACTGCCGGAATGCGGCACGAGTTCTTAAGAAAAATTCGCCAACTTAGGAGAAAAAGGATTTAAAATTGATGGGAAATGGTGATAAAATGCCTTTGGTTAGTTTGGTGAGTACAGAAATTTTATTCGCCTAATACAGTATGTTCCTATAGTTACATGTATACATGCGATGTAGTTATCCCCTTCTTGCAGTGCACCATTCCTCGCACGCCTTACGGACAAACCTCTGACTGGGCAACACCGCGCGCCTCTCACTTTCTCTTCCGGGCCATATTCCTGGCTGCTCAGCGCGCTCTTTTCCCAAAATAAATGTTAATCAATACTGATTAACCAACGAATTCCTTTAAGGTTTTATTAGTGGATTAGTGTCGATGAGTTCGAGAGCAAGAAGAGGGTCCAAACGGCAATCTTCAGGGATGCACGGAACGGAAAATAACGTAGTCTTACTTTTTCAACAACAACTAAAATACTAATGCACTAAATAATATGAAACTTATAGTGACTACTAAGAAAGATCTTTGCTACAATCTGTGAAAAGGAAATTTTAATAGCTCGATTCGTGTTGTTACTACTAAGCCGTAAATGCGATGCAACCGTCCGGTACCCGGAAAAATGTGCTAAAATTTCGTTTCTAAGCACATGCTGAAATTAATATAATTGGTGAAAAAATGTGTACACCATCAAGAAACGCAAAAATAAACACGCTTTAATATGATGTATTTTATTTTAAAATCCATTGAGCCGTTTTCTAGATATTAGTCTTCAAACTCGGGTGATGGAATTTTGCAACGGACAGTAGTGTCCTTGATCTTGTGCTTGATCAAGTATCGTTTGAAACAGGCTTAAGACACCATTATATAAGGGAGCATGAGGAGTACAACGCAATTTGAAGTTCAGTGATCTTTGTTGCATATCAGGTGCATGAAATGGCGGTCCATAGGGATAACTGAAATCACTTCTCTGCATTTATCTACTTATTAGTTTATTTCCTTATTTTTATTACTTTTTTAAAGCCATTCATCTTTATTTGTTTTTTCACGTTTATTACCATAGTGATGCATTGAGATGATAATAGAAGAGATTGTTATGGAACCAGACATGTTGGGATAGGATGGGGTACAAGCTATAAAATGATAAAAGATATTTCATTTGAATTGCTTGACCCATCACCTTACCCCATTTAAAAAAAGGCTAATAAAATATTAAAGGCTTTATTCTGGGAGTTGATTCTGTCTCCTTACCTTATGCCTCCCAAACTCCTTAGCAACTGCAGCATTGTTATCACAAATCTCAGTAAGAGGGCGGCCAGCAAGGATGTAACGTTCAGAACACTCACGGAAAAAACGCTCAGGGGTAGCCTTATGGATCTGACTGCTCTGCTTTTTGCGCAAAATAAACTGGTGCATTGCAGAGGTTGCCTGACAGAATTGCTCATTGGTCAAAGTTGTCTTCCTATAACATATGCATTAAAATTTGATTTAGACTAGATCTGAAATTAAAAATGAAAGTCCTTCCTAGTTCTTACTGTTAATCATATTGTAAAGACACACAATTATTTATGTAACTTCCGAATGCATACTTTTTGAAGGCTGTTTGAGCACAACAAATAATTGATAATATGCAAGTGAGCTTAATAAACTTCAAATCAACAACAATTCAAGGAAGATACAATTCATCATCCGTGGCAACAGCAGTATTTACCTTAGGATTCCAGAAATTTTATGAGAAAAAGAAGAGGTGAAATTCACCCTGCATGCATACGACAGGTCTCCTTTACTGTTAAAGCAGACACCCTGAGGATTGGCTTTGCTAGATGGCCTCGAAGCATCTTGAAATGCATGATGATAAAGGACACAATCCTATAAAAGTCAAAAATAACATTAGAGCATATTTCAACAGCTAATCAGAGTATATTCGGCCAAAAGGGGGAATACCAGTTAATTACATCACTAAATATAAACGTAATTTTAGAAGATTTTAATGATAGTATTTGATTTTATACCAACTGATGTAAATTTCAGGTAAACTATACAATACAACCGAGGTAGATTTAGCATAAAAGCTGTAGACTTTAAATTTTCTATCACTTATCACCTTTTATAACCTCAATGCTATTCAGCATCTGCACCACTTCTTCTAGTCTAATTTGTGTCACTAATATTAATAGTGATGATATGAAAGAAGAATCCTTTATCTTTCCCATGTTTGGTATGGTGGCTAGAGTACTGGTTTCTGATCCTCTGAACTCTTGTTCAAATCTCAGCTGAGGTCAAGATTTTTCAGTTTCATAATATGCCTCACTTGAGTGCTATGCTGAGATCACCTAAAGTGCAGTATTCCATCAATTGAATGGGGTTTTCAACTATGGAACCCTCAGTGTCTTTTGTTCAGAGAAGGCTAATGCCAACATGAGTTTCTCTCCACCCTTCCTGCATTCCTTGAAAAAATTACTATGGTGGAATCTCCATATACAGTAAAACCTCTCTACAATGAACCCCCATACAGCAAAATTTTAAGGAAACATCCCTATTTCGAAGTCATTGGCCCAGTCCCGGACCCTTCCAATGGACAATGCACGCAAAAAAACCTCCCGTAACGAACCTCTCTAATTACGAAAACTCCCTACAACGAAGTCTGAGAATGGGCCCAAAACATGAAAAGTGCCCCTCTAGAACGAATTATTGAGAACAAACGCAGTATTTTGCATTTACAGGTAGTTTTTTCCATCGATATTTACGTAATAAGCAGGAAGTAGAACCGCAACGGAGTGTATCGCGTCTTAAACGTTCTGCTCCGAGCTTCGAAGGGGTTCAAATCTGAGACCTACAGAGCGGATGGCATGAAGGAAACTTGACGCTCTGGCTCGGTGAAAGCCATAGTCAACTCTGATGGTTTCCATCATAAGAAACGTGTAAGTGAAGCCAAAGCTCTGCTCCGCGTGTCTCCGTCTATTGCTCCGCTCCGACCTTTGTGCCGCTCCAAGCAGGAGCGCTTGGCAATTTTGCGCTCCTCTCTGAACTGCCTAGGCAGTTTACAAGTCGAACTGGTTTGACAGAAAATCCGCGGAGCAGCTCTTTTTAAATTAAATTCGATAATATCCCATTGAGCATCCCTTATCATAATGTCCACTGACCGGGAAAACCTGGAAAATCAGGAATTATTCATGAATTTACAATGCAGGGAAATGATTGTGGATTATTCATGATTTTCTGGTCTGAGTCGGGAATTTTTAAAATTCTTAATTCAAGACAAAAAACCCTTATTTTAGAAATAGGATCAACAACAATGTCTTTAAGATACATATATATTATTTGATAACTGTACAAAATGTAATGGATTTGCCGTTGGTATGAATGAATAAATAAACGACGAAAAAGTAGTTAGACTCAATGAATCTTCAGGGCTGTATGCATCGGAGACGTCAACTGATCGAATGTCGTCGAACAGATGCCTTCAGCGTCACGTCAAGTGTCCTTTGTTTTCACTCATTGTGCATATCGAAGGCAACTAGTAGAATATCTTCTAAATAAGACTAGGAAACACTGAATACATCAAGTCATTGAATTGGAACATCCTGCAAGCCATTCAGCGTCTGTGTGTTGCTTGGGATGGAGTAGAGAGAAGCGCGATCTCGAATTGCTTCAGGAGGGCAGGCTTTCCTGGAGAGATGGACGGCCAAGACGACCCACAGCCGGAGGAGAGGGAGGAATGGAGTGAATTCGCTCAATTATTAAACATTGAAGGGGTATCTTTCGAAGAGTATGCGAGTATTGATAATGATATCGCTGTATTTGCCGACAATGAGGATCCCGAAATATTGGCGGAGATGCAGGATGTGAGCGATGAAGAGAGAGAAGAGCCCAGCAATAGCGTAGTGCGCCCCGGTTGGAAGGAAGTGGTGGACGCAATAGATGTTTTGGAGCGAGTTTTTTTTATGTCAGAAGATGGAGTAGAGAATTTGAAGATTCTGTGGCAGGTTGAGCAAGCAGCCAGCAAAGAAATGAGACAGACGACTTTGGAAAACTATTTTCAATAGAATAATTTTGAATTAATATTACTTAAAAACAGCTACCGCTTCTTATTTATAAATAAAAAATTGCTTCAAACATATGTAATTTTTCGAAATTTGTTTTAACTTCCTGAAATATACTCATTTTCAAGCAATATGGAATGTTTCGGCTGAGGTAAGTCGCACGAGAGCTGACTGTATGTACGGCGAGGATGGTAGATGGTCCTGTATTAATATTTGTGAGGAGGTAAGTGAAGGAGAGATAAATCGAAAACCAGATTAGTTATTACAGGAATTATTGTACTTCTTCTGTCTGTGTGCCTAGCCAGTTGGGCTATTTGAAGAGCGGCATACCACTGGGCCACGATATATTGGAAACACATGAGCTTTCGGTTAGGGGTAAGGGGAGTCATTGAGGAGTGGAATGGGCGAGGGAGGTCTCCCCGAAGGAACGTGGGAAGGGGAGGGTAGATAACAGCAGCATTGTAGAGAAAGAGGTGAGTAAAGGTGTAGTTATTCTTTCTTTCGGAGGGGGAAGGTTATTGAATAATAGGCATTTTGGTATGGAATGTTTGGGAGGGGTTAGTTGGCAATGCAGTCTTTCCTCTTACTCGTTTCAGTGCGTGCGCTAGGTTAGATTTCTTGCTGCGTCCAACTCAAAACGTCTCCAAATTGTTGGCATGCAATATTACTGGTGCAACTAGAGTTTTCAGAACAGCGATTTTCGCTCGTATACTTGGTTTAGAAAGAGGTCCTTCTAATGTCATAAAAGACGCGAAAAGAGTGGGCTCAGGTTCTTTTACGTGTTTTTATTCTCTTAATTGCTAACATAAGACATATTTAACGCATGTGATTCTGCTTTAGCGACTAATTATTCCAGTTTAATAGTTTTAGCCTGTAAATGGCGCACATTTTACAATGAGAGACGTTCTGCAAAGGAATGAAAAAGGGCAAACCTGGTTTTAAATTTTCTTCAAGTATGAAGAGGTAATTACTGGATGAACGGCAACAAGGCGTGGATTCAAATATTACCTGGCGTAATCGAGGATGGTACTGCGTTTTGGCACCGAAGAACAGGTCTGCCAACAGAATACTGATCGTGTCCAGCTTCTATGAAGGCATCATCAATGCATTCTCATCTGAGATTGCCATTGTGACCTCAGGGCATTGCCAACTGCCACGTTTTTACTCGTGGTAACTAACTCACCCCCCCTAACTTCCATCGTTGTTTATCGGTATCTAATATATACCGGTCTCGAACATAGATATTTACCAGTATTTCAATGGGATTTCAATTTCAATTCCAACAATGCATTTTATTTCGTAAGTCTAAATGGCAATATGTGCTCTCTCAAGCAAAATTGCTGCATAAAACTGCCGATTGATATTGACTTAAATTATTGCACTCCAAGAATAATATCGACTAGATACTCAGAAATCTTATGGAGCACTTTAAAAATACGTAATCCACAGGCATTAATTTTGGAATTCCTTTAATATCAGAACATAACTAAAGTAAGCAATGAGGCGTAGAGCAGAATGGACGAGAAAAACAATAATTTCAATTAGAAATACGCAGATTGAAAATCACGAGGTGATAGCCACGGTATTTGATGGTAAATAATAACAACTGTTCATCATCGCTACTTATAAGAAAGGTGAATAAAGCAAGAATAAGAAATTTACACAACTTGCATTGTAAACATCACGGATCACTTGGGTGCCCCTGCGATGACGCAACCCGCATATCACCTCCGTACACCGAAACCCCCCACAGCGAAGTCATGAATTTTTCGGTCCCAACAAATTCGTTGTATGGAGGTTTTACTGTTACACGTATGGCATATGATGAGAAGCTCGAAATATCCAGGGATGGCCAAGGGACTATTTGTTATCATATGATTTGCAAGTAAAATAAATCTGTAATAATGAGAGTAAGAAGTTGCTTTCACAGGGGTTGTTCAATATTACGAGTAATACACAGCACATTGCATGAGCAAAAACTTGTGCTCATGATGTCAATCATTTGCAATAAAATGAAATACAAATTTTTCCCCCAAATGTTCGGCCCAATGGTCAAGTGTACTTTTACAACATTCAGGCATGCCCATATGTGCAATTATGGATTTTTCTGTAGTTCGTGTGCTTTTCGTCGCTTTTTTGTTATTCTCCCTCTCATGTTACCATTTCACACCGAGGGCCAACTTCATGGCCGGGAAATGTAAGTCATTAGATCTGAAAACATTCTTCATTCATTCTTCATCTTCATTTAATTAATGAATACATAAATGAAGGGATGCTATTATTATCAAAATGATCGTGCAGCTGCTGCTAGAAGTCATTAGGGCAGAAGATATTACATGTATCTTGATGAAATTTAATTTGGAACTTTCAATTGTTTGTGAGTGGCCGTGCTTGCAGGAATTATGATTTTGAATAATCAAGAGAATATTCAACACATAATCAATTATGTCAATGACTAGCCGATGTTAATGGACTCCATATATGTATGCAGAAATAGCATGCTCCAACAGCTTTAAGTTAGCTCTTTTCTGAGGCAAATTTATAGGAAAAGGAAGTCTTTCATTTCTGCCTCCTGACCGGTGCTTGTATGAACTAAATCTTGGGAAAGCAATTACCTAGCATTCTTGAAAATTATAATGAACAGAACTTTATTCCATTGACCCATTTATAATTGTTTACACCTTTAGAGAGGTAAGACAATTTTTCTCATTTCCAAAGTTTTTGCCAATAAGTTGATCGCATTGCTATATTACTTGCTCCCTTGACATATTTGAAAAGAAAGTACGGTAATTTGCACTACCCTAAGTGTCAAACCTCGATGTTTTGTGTTCCAAATATTTACATATAACATAAAATTTGTCACTGACAGTAAATACACCTACGGGTCAATGAAGTGCGCAAAAATATTTTTTTTTTGCAATCTTTTGGTCATTTGCCCAAAACACCCACAACATTGGTCAAAGTAGCAATAACATCATAGGAATTGACTATGGAATTATTTAAACATCTTTGGTAATAATAAGTGTTCCATATAGCAATTGATTTCTTGGCTCCCGAGAGCTCTCATTAAATACAGCTTCATCTGCACATTAACCATACGATTTTACAATTATACACATATCATACAGGGTGCATTCCGAAAGTAATGCAATTATTATTTTTTAAAGTAATTTATTGAACAGATTTGCGCAAACACTTAAAATTCTTCGAAGTACTGTCCTTGGGCCTCTACACATTTTTTTCAGCGACTCTGCCATGAGCCGTGTGCGCCCTGGAAGGCATCTTCGGGGACCTCTCGCAAGGTGTTCGTCACGGCTAATTGGATTTCTTCTATGGACGAAAAATGGGTTCCTTTCAGGATTTCTTTAATCCAAGGGAACAAAAAGAAGTCTGCTTGGGCGACGTCAGGACTATAGGGGGGGTGGGGCAGCATTGGCACCTGATGTTTGGCCAGGAACTCGCGGACTCGTAGTGCGGCGTTGTGGCAAGGCGCGTTGTCGTGATGGAGTTGCCAGGTAGTGGAGATGTCTTTTCTCGTCCTGACGACCCTTTTTCGGAGCCTACCGACCACATCCACGTAGTGGGCAGCGTTACATGTCTGTCCTTGAGGAACAAACTCCTTATGGACCACTCTTTTGCTGTCGAAAAAGACAATGAGCATTGTTTTCACTTTTGATTTGCTCATTCTTGCCTTTTTGTGCTTGGGGGACTGGTTGGTGTGCCACTCAGAGTTGGTGTGCCACTTTAACCACCCCAAACTTGTGAGTAGGACAGAGTAGAGTCCTAGAGTCCCCGTAAGCCTCACAAATCATTGTGTTAGTCTCCTCAAGAGATTTTTTTCAGTTTAGCACAAAACTTAATCGCGTAACATTGCTCGATCATCGATTCCATATTTTCCATGACACGGTCTGCGCGCAGAGGTTTACAATAACTGATGTCCTGCCGCTTCTACAGCTTGGAGAGGACTGAGCTTGGTTTTGCGGCAAAGCTTAGTGTCCCTGCCACCTACTCCAATTGGTCCGATCCCACTCCGACCAACAGGAGCTGCGCGGGAAATTCAATTGCATTACTTTCGGAATGCACCCTGTATATGGTGATAATGACCTCCATTGTTAGATGCATCCCCTTAGTATCTATATATTTCATAATTAAGTAAAGTCACCAAGAGTACAGATATAAGTCTGTAGAATATAATGAGTATACAGTGTGTGAATGGAGATGGTAGAGACAGGAAGCAGAGTTGGTCTCGAGTGTAATTATACACAATAAAACTACTTACTCGACTTGTGGAGAGAAAAACGTGGGGATCACCCTTCCATGCAATTCCTGTGGCAACATCTTTGTGTTCATTGAAAGCTGCAAAAGGGATATAAGGCCGTCGGACATCCCACACACTAATACTACAGTCCACAACTAAAGCACAGCTTGCAATGTGATAACGCCTCCCAGGTCTCCATTTTACTCTTCCCACAGATGCAATGGTGTGTATTGTGTGCTCTAGGCTTGGCCTGCCAGATCCTAGGTCCCACACCTGAAATATAAAATAATAATATGTAATACCTTTATTTGCCTGGATATCAAAGTACACACCAGGGGGTAAATGTACAAGATAGAAGGCACGTCAAAAAAATAGGACATAAATGAAAAACCCAATTGAATTTGTTACAATTCAGAAAAGAATTTAATACGTATAAAAAACATAAATACATACAAAGAAATTCATTCCAATCATAAGTGAAAATATGCAGAAGGTATCGAGGAGCCAAACTATACTACGTCAGACTCAACATAATGAAGTAATAGGTATTTAGCAAAGAAGACAGAATACCAATAGAAAAACTTCAATTTGAATGCTAGAACCTACTGAAATTTTGGCACTTTAAAAAAATACATGGTACTAAATTTCAGAATTCTGTGATAATAATAATTGTAATCACTCCTTTCCTTACAATTCACACCATATAGGACTGACGGAGAACTTGAGAAGACTTCACCAGAATTATTCGCTAGGAAAAAACCAGATCCTTCGAATAATAGGTACTTATAAAACAGTAGGAGAAATGAGAGGTAAAAACTATTTTTTTTAATAGGAATATGTCAAAACATTTTGTATCAAAATAAGAAAAAAACCAGTACAAGTGACTTGAAGAACAAAAATCTCCACTACTGATCAATATTTGGCCAACTAAATGTGAAGATCTCAGTGGCGCATTCACATACATATTTATATCTCCCAAATATCCTCATTGGCATTATCCTAGCATACCATGCCCCTTATTCATTTCCAAATTTATGCATAATCCATTTCAAAATTACCATAAATATAATTACCCCCATGTTCATGACAAAGAGTACCTTCTCTAGCATCCTATAACCATAAAATCTGAAAAACAAGATGCAATCAACAAAACATTAATCACTTGAACAACATTTGTGCCAACATAAAGCCATGGTCTTATGTTTTATTTTTGATGAAACAAATCAGTCTCTGTGCATACCTTGATAGTTTTGTCCCGACTCGCAGTAGCCAGCCATGAGACTTCTGGATGCCAATCACAAGCAAAAATGGGTCCACTATGAGCAGTAAACTGCTCCTTGCATCTGTCAGGCCTTCTCAAATCCCAGAGCTGCACTGTTCCATTTTCCGAGACATCTGCAAACAAGTGGTGCTGTCGTGGGCTAAACTGCACATCACGAACACTTTCAGTGTTACTGTAAAAATTAAGAACATTAAAAATTAGAGAGTTCAAATAAAATGCTAACTCCCAAAATTTACCTGGGTCATCTTTCCCTCAATGAGTATTCACAAACTACAGAATAACAGGATTGTTTGCAGTGGAAAAAGATCTCCACAACATCTTCTGCTCTAATCAATATAGATGACCATTACTACCAGCACTCGAAAGTGAAAAGATTTTCTAGGAAGAAAAGGATAATAAAACCCTATCTACTGAAGAGTCAGGACTTGAACCCATATATGCACTAGGTGAGTCCAGAAAACAAGTTCTGTGAGGGGAAATTTGTTTTTGTTTTAATTTTTACATCATAATGTTAACCTCCATAATCACCTAATGCTATTTGTCTACATATTTTCCATCATTATTTAGGCATACTCTAGAGTGAGGAACGATTTTCTTTATCCTCTCTTCATTGAAAAATGCTGACAGTAAAATAAAACATGCTTATAGAAGCTTCTTTCATGTCATTATCATCTTGATTGAACTAGTGGCCAGAACAAAATGAATTTTTGGTGAAGAGAAAACTACAAGGTGCTACAAGAGATATGATCGAAATCATCCCAAGTCATTTAGGAGTTGTTTTACCATATTTGCTGTGCGTATGGGAATTGCCATGAATGACAATAATACTGCAACTGAGCGTCAGTGAGATATTTGTTAGAATGGTGCGTTCATCCACATCAGTGTGGGTGGTGCCACCTACCAGGGATGATGGGAGGTGTTTTGTTTTTTGTATTGTCGCTTCTGCTGCCTAGCAATACTGTGTAAATAAGAAATAAATAAAAGAAGTTGTTCTTCATCGTACACAACCTATAAAGTAGTTAGTTTTGGATTTCATATTAACCACGGCTAACAATATTTTTATTTACTTGAACAGAATAAACACTCAATACAAAGAAAAAACTGGATTTGAATGTTTCAAATTGTCATCAATCTATTTTCAATTAGTTAAATTATCTATGTTCAGATATTTTAATTAGCTACAAGTGCAAAATTGCAACACTAGTACAGCCTTCACCGAAATCACAAGCAAAACCTACTTTCTGGATATATAAATGGATAAAATATGTGATAAAGACAATGAAAATTAGTGCATAAATATAAGAAAATAATTACAGTGGGAGAGGATAGCCAGGATTTAGGAATATTAACATTAAATATCAAAAGAGACCTGTGAGCAATAAAGGTGAAGATTATTAAGTTATTGATGAAATCTTATCAAGTCTCCACCAGTTAAAATATCAATATTTGCCAACAATTTGGACTGTAGAATTGAATGGGATGACACGAAACTTTTGGTGTTCAGTAAACTTTTGGGATTGACTAACTAAAGACGACATTGAAATCTGGATGAAGAAGAAAATTTTCAATTGTGAAATTGTATATAAGCCAGCTATACTTAGGATCTCATTTTGAAAAGAAAAAGAATTTCAAGAGCTAATCCATTTACCAATGGTCTCCAGAGTCAACAATTGACTTTCAACCAATCAGGAAAGACCTAGCCAGGGTATAAAACTGGCAGAAATTTAAGCTTTGTGGCATTGCTGCCTTGAGGATGAAAAGAAGGCTATGGAAACGGTGTAATGAGTTCCGAGTAGATGAACAGTAGGGGGTTTGGAAGGGGAGGGCAATTTGTGAAGCCATTGCATAGGTAGGAACGATTATATAATGGAATGGAATCTGGAATAGTATAATCCGTATATATTTGCTTGTTTTGTATACTTTGAGAAAGTACTTGACAGGGTGGATTTGCAGAATGTAATGAATGTTTTGGTGAAAGAACGGTTGACCTAGAGTTGTATATTAATGACAAACTTGTATATTATACCCAGAGAGCACCAGTATGCATGGTAAGATGGAGAATAGGAGTGGGCATCATTACAGCATGAGGTAAGTCACAACTGCCCTTAATCACCAGTATTCTTCAACATACAGTAAAAGCCCGTTATAGTGAGTATGGCATATATAGTGAGTACGGCATAAATATGTATGTATGTATGTATGTATAGCAAGAATCTCGTATTTCACAGGAGTTACCACCTTTTGCTCTAGATCCTCCAGATGGCAGCACTAGTACGACTCACAATGTGCAGCGCAACCAACAGAGGTATTTGCTTGCGTAAATAAATACTCGCTGCAACTAATTTTTGAGAGATAACTGAACGTGAATATTAGGAATAGCTAGGAATAGGTCATTACCCAAGAAATATTTTCGACCGCTGAAATATGCAGTATTTAGGGGAATCATTATGGCAACTTTCCAAACCAATGGACGTAAATTATTGATTTGGAAGATTTAATTCACAAAATCAATGATAAAATGCCATTGTGCATGAAAATGGCCCTTCTGTTTCTAATAGCATGGTAACAAAAGAAAAACGGAAAGTAAGAACAACTGTGGGAATTGAGAGGCTTAATCCAGAACCTTCGGATATAATGAGTGCTTGCTATAGCAAGTGATTTCCAAGCCATTGTGAGCACCCGTTATAACGAGCTTAATCTGTATATGCAGAGGATTTGGTAAAATATATATGAGTGAAGCTTGTGAAAAAGTAGGGGGAGAGCTGATTTAATCCATTAGATTCATGGGTGTCCAAGTGATAGTCACCCTGTCTACTACGGGACTGCAGTATTTAAATTTATAGTAGATTCAGTTCAAGAGATAAGGAAGAAACATTCATCATGAGCGTGCACGTTATCTATGACAAAAAAGCCAATTTCTAGTATTAAAGAATACATGGGTTATACATTAGAAAAATTTAACACCTTTTGATATAATACTAATGAAATGTATAATGAAATACAGTAAGTCTGGAGCTGATTTGCTATGATGCTTATCACTTTTCATTTTTTCCTGCTTACATTGGCTTTCCACAGGAATAATGCCGGGCCAAGCTATGAAAGGGGACTTAATCTCATGTGATTTGTGTCATCTATGCATGAAAAAGAAAGTTGAAGTATGTGGTGTGCCAGGGGCGCAACAACACCCTGAATTATGGGGGAGGGGGACAAACTCCTTGATAAATCTGTATAAGCAGGGAGAGGGTAGGGGGGAAAGTCTGCACATCAAATTTCACTCAAACAGTTAAAAAACACTGCAATTCTACAGCAATAAATAATAACTAATAGACAGTACCAATTTTGCACAGCATTCAAAATCAGAGCTAGAAATGAAGGCGCAAATAATATTACAAATCGGGCGGTGTCCTTAAAAAAGTGAGCCACAACCTCAGATTTCTGAGGGGGGGCAATGCCCCCATGGCACCATACATTATGTGCACATTATACATAAGAAATTACTAGGTACTAGATATTTCAAGAAGTCTGATTCAGAGTGAATTTCAGGTCATTTTGCAGATTGACTGTACATCTTCATTGATTGATCAATTTTAGGTGCTCTGATTAGCTGGGAGAATGAGTTGGTTGCCATCCTCTCTTGCAGTTCTTAGTTATTTCCAGCAATTAACTGTTCCACAGTACTATAATGGTCAACAAGCAGCCCCTATATTGCCCTGAATGTCCTGTAGCTCACTTTAACCTGAAGATGCTTCCAGGACAGATGTGAAACTGTAGTCACCAGAAATAATGTGTAAGATAGCAATCCCGAAAGAGGAATGAAATAAACAAGGCCACAAGAGAATAGGTCGTTAAATTATCAGCTAATGAATTATAATCACTAAATCATGCAAAGATTACCTGTAAAAAGTGCGGGTGGCTTCCTTAGTTCTCAAATCAAACCACTTCATGGTTCCATCTTGTGAGCCAGATATCAGCCAATTGGGTTCCGTGGGATGAAAGCTGACTTTATTCACAGTGCGCTTATGATCCCCAAAGACATGTTCCTGTTTTGAACGTGATGATCTCCCTAAGTTCCACAGGACAACAGCTCCATTGGTAGCAGCAGTCGCAAGGATATTATCTACCCATCAAGGAATTGATAAAAACAATATATGTAAAAACAAACTGTATAAACATAGAAAAGGTAAATTATACTTTCAGCAGGACCAATGATTATTTTAAGGGACTGGGGTGCATGACTATGTATGCATTTAGCAGTTATAAACTTTAGACTATCCTAAATTACACATAATCCATCATCATCACAAGTCATCGATCCTAGGATAGGTTTTACATAGCTCTCCACAAAATTCTCCTATCAACTATCTCCTCATTTTTACATAAATTTTTTCTTTAACAACTTTATCCATACATCTGCAAATATATTTTAAAGACATTAAACATACTAAGATAATTGGGATTAAAAGAAAGTTAGTAAGGTTCTAAGAAAGTGAAATGTGCCTATAAATTAGTTTAACACATTCGGTGCAGTTGTATATTTTAAGATTATTCTTAGGATCGGGATTTTTTTTCTCTTGAATATCGTATATTATGTTATTTCTTTCACTTTGTTTCTAATTATATCCTTTTCATTTAGCATATTATTGTTATTTTAAAAAAGTTTACAATGCCGCCGTTCGGCAGCAGCCCGTTTCCTGGGATGTTTTTCAAATATATTACTGATCAGCCTTTAACATATCTCTATTATTCTTGCACTTTGAAATTGTTTATTATATTCCAACATAAAATTTACATTAAATAATTTATTTTTTATGTTAAAAAATTATATTAACTTTTTTAGCATCACCTACCTGAGGAGACCCATTTCCGAAACTCCACAGTCGTCCCTAAACATTATTTTTATTCTTGTATGTCTTATATATTTTTTTTCCTCTAAGACAAATAAGGTTATTCGTAAAACCTACATTTTTATTAAAAGTGAAGATGATTAATATTTCAATATATTGAGTTTTTTTTACAAATGGAGTTGCAAATGCATCAACCTGATGATGTTTCAGTACCAATAATCGGAATAAAGGTTTTTTTTATCTGTGGTGAATTGTAAATTTTCATCTTCTTTTTGATATTTTCGAATACCACACATAATCGCCAGAATCTACTGAATTTAGTTTACATAACATTATTATGTCTGTAATTTACATTTTTCCTTACGGTGACCCTGGCTAGTAATTATGGAAAACTCTAAAACCGAGATATAGACATAGCTTATAGGTTCATATTCACACATGGGGCAATAAGTTACAATCCTTCCTTACCCATTTACTTGAGCAGTTGCAGCATCATTTTCTTTGGACTCTAGAACCCTTCCCGCTTGAATTTGAAATGGTAGAAGAACTTTTTCCTTACTTAGGGCTTGAACAGGCATTCCATGAGAATCGCTCCTGAAGGTAAGACTTCCAATAACTCTCGCGACACGTCTGAAGATTCGCCACTAAATTTGTGAGTTGTTTAGCAGTATTTGAAATAAATTTCTCCATAAATTTAGAAACAATTTCAAACTTCTTCTTTTACCTGGATAATAAGAAATAATTTCATCTATACGGTCTATTCCTCCCATGTATTTATTATATTCAGCAATCATCCTTAGTTTCTTAGTAATCTTTCCTTTTCAGTTGGACTATTCTATAATATTTGCATTATACTCTGATGAAATCAAGAGAACATTTCTTTTGCCTTTCCACTTACAAATGGATATTCCTTCTTTCCTATACTGAGTTAAAATCTCATGGTAGCATTTTTTTCTTCGCAACTTTAGGAGGTTTACCTTTCCTTATTATTTGCAACGTCCCAGTTGAATATAATTTCTTTTCCAGCCGATTTTCCGGCAGAGTGAAAGTTTGTGACTATCGTAAAAGTCCATACATATAGCATGATCAACATTGGAGTAGCTAGACAAGTGAATGAACGACTTTTTCTGAGTGACCTACTCCACCAACATAAGTATCCCTTGAATTGGTATAAACGAAGCAATCCAAAATGAGTCCATTTGGTTCAGTAAGCTGATACAATTTCATTCCATATTTATGCTTCTTATTTTTTTTGCACTTACGTAAGTATACCTGAAATGCCCGAGGCCTGACGGACATCATATTTGTGTTCATAATCGTCTGAATTGGCATCGGTTTCCAACCATATCAACCATAAATTGGAAAATAAATAAATTTCCAACCAAATCAACCATAAATTGGAAGTCCCAGACATAATGCACATTTCAGAAAGGAATAGAAAACTTTAAAAGTATATGCGCATACCAAGGTTTTTTTATATAATTTATCATGCTGAGGTAGGTATCACCACTATATGACTTGGAAAGAAATAATCACAATTATTTTTTCACAAGTCTTAGCCTCCATAAATATGACTCCTCTCAACATCATCTCCAATAATGACATTACCTTCAATTGCATTCCAAGCAACATCATTGCATGAGAAGTTGAGGTTGATATTCTTCCCCACTCTCAAGTTGAAGCACTCCACAAATTCCTCTTCCTCAATTGAGAAGACCTTGAAAACTGCAACACAACAAACAGCACATTATTCATCATAACCAAGTTCTTAAGTATCAAGTTGAACATTTTTAGAGTGTAAGAATTTCTCAATTCTGATGTAAATCTCACAGCAACAAAACAAGGTCTGATTAATTAAATTTCTCAAACCTTTCCATGCCAAAATTTGGCCTGATTGTGGTAGTAATGCCAAAACATCATCAATGTTTATGCTTGAAATAGTCATATCCTAAATGAAAGAGGCGCCTGAGTGTTACATAAATCCCCAACAGTTGGTTAGCAACACATTTACATAAATAACACATTAATCAATGAAATACAATAACAAGGCCTTAAATCAGGCCTGACAGTTATAAATGGAGTACATATAAATTCAAATTTATCTATTATCCTATCTATTCTACAAATCTATATTAGCTTGAGCTGTCCTGCATTAACATCATATTTCTAATCGAATAATATAATTATTTCACAATCCATAGGATGAGAAGGAACAAAATAATGGGAGCAACTTAATTACTCTGGTAGCATTCTGTGTCAATGGTGAGTCCAGTACTAAAGATTTCCTGAAAAAAACTGTAGGCACCACAGCAGGGCTGGATTAACTATAAAGCAATACAAGCATGTGCATAGGGCATCAAAGGCAGGGGGCACCTCAGAAATTTTGAAAACTTTTCAACTATGAATGAAGTGGAAGTATATAAAAATGAAATATTATTTTCCATATTTCAATACACTTTGTGTAACTTTGAAATATTCAATTTTATTTTGTGATTTAATATTGTTTATATTTTGAAGTACATAAATTTATATGGGGAACCAGCATCTTACAATTGTTTAAGGCCTCTAAAGGATATTGAGCCAGCTCTGTATCAGAGGAAAAGGTATTTGCATACAGGAGTGAAATTACAAAAGCCCTCGGAAGGGATGCTAAGAAAAGGCCAGTTAAGAGATATGGATGATTTCAGGGCAAGATGACAAAACCTGGAGTAATGAATTAGCTGTATGAATGCATACACCACAATGGTTCTTTTGGGACTAAGCACAACCTAACTTGGATCATACAAATTAAAGCAAAACAATAGTAATAAAAAATTGCTTATTTGAGAAAAAATGCTTTATTTGAGAAAACAGCATGGCTTGCATTATCAGGACCACTGACTAAAATGTATTCATGATTTTCCCTTATGGTCTCACCTAGTTACACATATCCTGGTATTTCACTTTGATTGAAAGGATTTAACAATGAAAGAATTGTCATATTTGTCAAAAGAAAGTGTACCCCGGGTGCCCCGAAAAACTTCTCTACAACAAAATCCTCCCTCCCACTGCCAAATTCACCCCCCGTGCCAAGTCTGACCCCCCACAAACCGTTAACTTGTTCACAACATACATTCCCGGAGCCCATAGAATTAATAAGATCCTCAGAGACTTGTTCCCCATCATAAAGAACAACGCTTCCACTTCTCTTCTTCTGCCCACCTGCCCCTCAGTCTGCTTCAAACGCCCGCCTAACTTACGTGATATTTTCAAATCCACTAGGCCCTCCCTTCAACCACCAACCACCCGCTCTCCTTTATCATCGCCTTGCCGGCGCTCGAGGTGCAAATGTTGCCCCCTTCTCCGTCCCACACGTCCCATCAATCGGTCTTCCACTATGGCGACCTGCATCTCCATCAACACTATCTATCGCCTCTCCTGTAATTTTTGTCCCTCATTTTATATCGGTGAGACCACCACCCCACTGTCGATCCGTATGAATGGCCATCGTCACTCCACCAAGTCTCCCCCCTGCCTCGATCCCATTCCAAAGCACACCGCTTCCCACGGTCACCCTTTCGACCATTGTTTTTCCCTCAATATTATTGAAGTCCTCCCTGAATCTGCCGACAGTATAGAGGTGAGAACCAGAGAATCCGCCCACATTTTCGTTTCTAAGGCATGGGAATATCCAGGTCTCAATCTCCAACATTGAGAGCCCCCATTGGTCACCTTTTCCTCCCCTCCACCAGCCCCTCTCCCCCTCCTTTTTCCCTTCCACCCCCTCACTCTACCCGGAGAACATCACTCTCTCCGGATCGAGAATGGCGCCATGAGCGTCGAAACGTCTCCCAGTTTACTTTGTGAGTGTCTCCTTTTTTCGTGTATCTATGTTTTTTGTTAAGTGTCCTCTTGTGCGAACTATTGTGTATCCGCCTAGTGCGTCCTCTTTGTGAACATATATTTGGCTAGTCAGCCCGTACTCTACTTGCTTCTTCGTGTTCATCGATTGATCAGCTCCTGAGCTTCATCCGTCTCATCGTTCCTGTGAGTGTACTGTTCTCTTTTCCCTACCACTGTTACCATCCTATTTCTCCTTTCACTTCCTATTATTACCTTATTCCATCCATATGGATCTTACACACCCTTGCCGCTCCTGGTTGCACCAACTGAGCATCCAAGCTCACAAAGTCGCCAAATACTCCAGCCATACTGAGTATCTCACCTCATGCCTGTCTCTCGGTATTCCACCTAACGGCCTTGTTGTCAAATTTCCTTTATCTGGCATTCCAGCTAGCCTGCACGGCCACCTTCATATATAAATCTACCACCATTCTATCCACCTTACACGAACCCTCTTGTCTCACTATTCGTCCCTCTTCACCAACCATCAACATTCTCTTTTATCGCTTTACAAAATCATCTCTCTCTCTTCCCCACATCTCCTTCCTCATGTTAACCGCATACTTTCCTCTGCTCTCCGAAATCTTACTCGTAGACGGAGTAACCACCGGAAAAAACTCTCAACCCTTTACAAATCTTTCTTTCTCTCTGGTCTTCCACTTCCCCTCCCCGAACTCACTCCGCCAAAGCCGCCAGAACGCCCCCCCCTCCTGCTCCAAAAACCGGACCTAGCAAGTATTTACAACCTGCCTGTCCCCTCGCCCCACGTTCCAGACTTCCCAAAGCGGCAGCCGAAAACAGCCCCTCAGCCGACCACGAGCTTGTGAACCTTTCTTCACACCCCTTGAATGACCATGAATGCTCGGTTTTAAGAAAAGGCCTCACCTTCTCCCCCACTCCACACGTCAACCACGTGAACATAGTCACCGACGCCTTGAAATTCTGCCGAGCACTCAGGTGGCGTGCATTTTGGAATTCCCACCCGAGTCCCCCAAACAGACCGACCAACATCCAGTCCCTTACCAAATTTATCCCTCCTTCTCAACGTGAGCCAAAGCCACTCCCTTCCAGCCATCCGGTTGAGATCTTCATTAAACTCTTCCTCAACAAAATTTCTGATCCTACATTCCTTCAATCCATTAAACCTCCAAAAAATCTCACTCACCATGAATCACTCGCTCTCAAAAAACTTTCCACCAATCAGGATATCGTTATCACTAGAGCAGATAAGGGCTCTACCACTGTCATAATGGACAAAGTCGAGTACATTGCAGATGGTGTCATCAACACCCTCGTGTACCGTCGCCTCATCTTTGGGGCAAACGTGACGGACACGAGATGCAGAGCGTGCCGAAGGCAGCCGGAGACATTAGGTCATCTATTCTCCGTCTGCAGCTTCTATGCGAAGAACGCATATATAAACTGGCACAACTCAGCTCTGCGGGTGTTGTATTACCATCTAAGACACCATTACGGTATAGACGCGAATCCGGTGCTGCCTTACGTCCCTGGAGACATCGAGTCCGTCGTGGAGAACGATAAGTGTAAGATCCGGTGGAATTATTCCTTCTCCACCTCCAGGCAATTGGAGGCGACGAAGCCTGATATCGTTCTCCTCGACAATCTCTCTCATGCCATGTTCGTGATCGAGTTTTCGGCACCGGCCAAAATGAACATGGCAGCGAAGGAGATTGAAAAAAGGACTAAATATCAAGATCTGCTGTGCGAACTCCGGCAAATGTACGCGGGCTACTCTGTGAAACTGGTAGTCCTCATCGTGGGCGTGCTTGGTGGTGTCAAGAGCTCACTGGTCGAAAATCTCAAGTGCATCCCTGCGTGCAGGGCACGAGCAGATACACTTGCAAGTGCAATGCAGAAGGCTGTCCTTCTCGGGTCTCTCCGCCTGCTTCGTGCGCATGACCCTAATGCCGGGTAGCCACCTATCCACCGGTGGCGGACGTGGCTACCCCTAGGCACGACCCCTCTCGAGTCCCCGGCAATTATGACGGCAACGAAACCTGATGCTAGCCGGAGACTCGGAGGTGGATGTTACAAAAGTAACAATTAATAATAATAATAATATAATTTATTGATGGGCTTGCTGCCCTTTAAATGGGTAATGCATGGAACAAAAAATGGATAATACATTATCAATAGTTCAAAACTAAAAATATCAAGAAAAAAATCAGTAATCAGCAAAAATCAGTACAAATAACCAGATAATACATAGAAGTATAAATGGATATTACAAAACATAATATCAATGCATCTAAATAAATCAACCAATTCAAATAAGTGTGTAATGTAAAATATAAAAGAGAAGAGAAAAAAAACAGTTATACACTAACCCAACTCAAAATTAGATAGAAAGAAGAGAAATTAAATAAACATATTAAACATTAAACAAGGAAAACTGTAGTTTTAGCTCACTAGTCAGGTGATTTATAAAACATCTGATATGCGCAGTGGATGACCTAAAAAAATCAATACCTTTGCGGGTAACATTTGCATCCCGCATTAGTCTGGATAGAGATGAAAAGTGAGAGTAATGTCTAGAGTGGTAAGGAACACTGAAAACAGCATTGTCCCTGACACCACACATAGGAACTCTAAAATTTATTGCCTCTAGTAAATCCGGTACGTCTATAGATGCCGTGACTAGTTTGTGGAGTAGGAGGATGCCCAGGTTCTTTCTATGAAAGTGGAGTGGTTCCAAATCTAGAGCTAAAAGAATGCTATGATAATCATAACTTTGAAGACCAAACTTGTGTCTCAGAAATTTAGCAAACTTAAGTTGCACTCTCTCAATGGTATTTATATGCCCATTGTAAGGAGACCAGATACAACAGCCATATTCAACAATGGGTCTAACGAGGGATATATACAACATCCTTAGACAATAGATATTATTAAGGTCATGGCCAAATCTTAAAATACACCCAAGTGTTTTTAATGCCTTAGTCTGTGTGATCAAGCAATGAGATGCAAATTGTAATTTTGGGTCAAAAGAGACCCCCAAATCCTTGAAGCAGTCAACCTTGGCCAATTCCTGATTATTCATGGTGTACGAGAAGTCGATTGATTTGGACTTTCTACTGAAGGACATGTAGCAACATTTCTGTAAGTTTAAGACCATGGCATTATCTTTACTCCATGATGTCAATTTATTCAAACTATTTTATAACAAACAGCAGTCATCAATGGTAGCAAATATTTTACGGTCAACAGCATACAGTAGGTACTGGGATGGGTATAGGGCAAGATCAACCTCATTTATGAAGACATTGAACAGAAGCGGGCTTAAATGAAAGCCTCAAGGAACACCAGAAAAAGCTCTATTTTCAACAGATTTATGATTTTTAAGCCAAACAAACTGCCTGCGTTTTGTAAGGTAATACTTTAGATATTCTGGAGTTAAAATAAAAGGAAAATAGAAAAATGTTGGAGTGAACAAGGAGACTGAACAGGTAAAAAGGAAAATATTTGAGGCAATTACTACAGGTTGGTTACATTTATGTAGAATAGTATGTTAGTGTATAGTTACAGAACTTGCATGGAAGAGGATAAGCTTAGGCTGAAGGCTTTAGAGAGTGATGGACAAAACAGCTGTACCTGCCCAACAAACCTCAAGGTTGGCCCCTCCCAGCGAAAATAGTTCCGACGTCCCTGTGCCAATCATTAAATGTCCCAAGCTTTTTTATTACTTATCATGAAACTTCCCGAAATACTCACCATTACGGCCCGCTATGACAACTTGCGAATAGTCCTTGTTCAATGCAAGAGCGTTGGCAGGCCCCTCTTGGGTGATGAACATAGTTCGGGACGACATCGTCAATTCAAAATCTGATCTAATTGGCAAGGAGATAAATATTCGTCAGCATAAAATTTCCTTTCGCTATACAAATAGCTTTCATAAATCAATTAACTTACCTCAACAACAGAATGCAGTATAAACCTTATATCTCCACCGTGAACTTTTGAAACTAAGTAGTAATCAGATCAGTAAGTAGATTTGAAGAGGATAGTTTCCAAACTAAAAATGATATTATTTCCTTCATAATTTCATGTACATGTTAGAGTTCGATAGTTGTTAATTGCTCCTTGTCCTACTACAAGAGAGCCGGCGATTGGTGCCGTAGCAGAATCCTATCCATAAAATTGATACGAGCCATTTAAAAGCCATTTCATTGGCGGTGAATGGCTTCAATCCCCACCAACACTTTCAAGTTAACAACCTATGTTTTGCTGTTCTTCCCTGGTATGTCCACCAACATCACAACAACCCGCTAATAGAACCACAGTTGCCTCCTCTCATGAAATGTTTTCACTGGATTCATCCATGATGTAAACATGCCTATGTTGCCAAATGTGTCGCGATGTTGCCAATGTTGCTCAACCTCCCAAATTTAACGACGTGGCGGCAATCGCTGTGGAAGAGGATTTTATATCTCCAAAATCTGTATGATTATTGACGCTGAATATGAGCAATTTTAAATTCTAGTATAAGGAATTTGACGTGTAAACGTCAGCGGAAATGTGGGGAACTGACGAAAAATCAACGGAATAGATATAAGAGCATAAGAAGAAAGTATGCATAGGTATAATATATCAAAGAGCATGGCAAGACTATGGCTTTTATGCCTCATTATTATTTTGTGTTTATGATAAATGTTATGTCCATGGTGAATATATGGGTAGCAAATACTTTACGATACTTCATATAACCCATTTTTCCTCTTTAATATGAATCCTGAAAGACATGGATCAGATTCTTCTGATCTTCTTAGGGCTGCATTCGGATGTCTCAACTAAATCTGGAAGTTGCAGCTTCACTCCATGAAGATTCGTGTTCCTTCTTCTGCAGTCTTCCTCTATGCAAAATGAAATAATTAAAATACAGATTAAATTTGTCCTCAAAGAATCCACCACTACTACTCCTTGATATGGAGGACACACAACATACATACCTTACAATCCATAAAAGGTATGTTTAATGGATTTTCCATGACAAGCAATCAAATATCTAAATCCAGTGGCATATGTACGATTTCCTTCTGGATCCAGGGGATCCCCTCGAGGGGGGGTTTCATTAATATTTATGTGCATCATCATAAAATGATATGAAATGCATGTAGCAGCGGTCTATGTTCAGTTGCTCCTTGTGCAGAATATATAGTATCAACCAATTGCAAACCAGTTGAGTTTCAAAACCGTTGATTAAATTGTGTCATTTTATAGTGGAGCCGTGGTTGGAGGGCCTAATACTCTAACCATCCATACAATTTTTCCATCCATATCAATTGTTTTTAAAAATATTTTTTATACCTGGCCACAACAAAGGCATTTTAAAAGTAAAAACTGTTGTAATATTTAATTAACGAAATGGCATTAACTAGAAGACTATGAAATTTATCCACCCTTCATAGGAGGTGAAGGTCCTCTCTTCGAAGAAGGTGGAGGTCGCCTCTTCGTAGAAGGAAGCAGTATGATTTTCCATATGGTTTTGTTCTCTCAGGATTACAAATGGTTTAGGGGGTCTTGGCTGCATGTAGCCTGACTGGGGATGAATAATACAAAATATCATGGTTTCTGTCTCCTGATCTCCACCCTATCCACTCTAACAGCTTAGTTTTTGGAGGAAAAAATCATAAGGTCACAACATAGCAGGAGGTAATAGAATTAGGGAACAGATATATGGTCAGGGAGGAGGGCATGTTGAGGGGTTTTATGATGGCTTTGTGCAACAGTGTAATCCCAAAGATGAATAAGCATTTCAATTTCAGTCTGTGGAAGGCTATCTTTGAAAACTGGAAGAGATGTTTTCAGTAAAAATTGTAAATTGGAGGGGTGGGAGGGGGCCTTCTGGAGCCCCCCTGGCACTTACAATTAGACCTCTTTAGATCCATTGTGCAAACCCACATTTAACCTGCCTGCTACTCGCAGACAGGGGACAAGAGCACTGTGGTAGAGGTATGGAGGAGGGCCACCCATCAACCTCTGTGTGGGACCAACATTGCTTAACTTCGGTGATCTCACAGGAACTGGTGTGTCAACGTGGCTAGGCCTTTGCCCGATGTTTTCAGTATGTGTAGAAGGGAGTTCATTTTGAGGTCCTTTCTTATGTCACTGTTGCACAGGATTGCAAATAGTTAAGGGGGACTTGGCCGCATGTAGTCAGACTGGGGATGCATAAGACAAAATTGGTTGAATCATACAGTTGTGAAGATGGATTTTAGTACAAAGAGAAAGGCAGAATTTTGGTTTTGGATGAAGGGCAATCCTTGATCGAGTTGCTTTCCCAATTGTTTTTCTTATGTGTGATGCCCAGGTGAATCGCTTATCTAGGGTGATGTCCAGGTATTTGGCTTCCAGAGATTTAGGAATGGAATAATTTCCGTAGGATATAGTCAGTTCTTCGCTGGCTCTGGGTCTTCTGGAATTAACAATGGAAAGGCATTTTTTGTCTTTGACAGAAAGTTTCCAAGTGGCTGCCCAGTCTTCATATGCGTTGAGCTGCTGTTGGAGTTTGGAAACAGTTCTCACAGGAGAGGTGCCCTGAGCCAGTATAGTGGTGTCATCAGCATAAAGGTAAAGTTGGGTGCAGGGGGATGAAGGGGTGTCATTTATGAAAATGTTAAACAGGGTTGGGTAAACAGAGATGAGAGAATTGCACCTTGTGGGATGCCAGAGGATATCGGTTGGGTTGAGGATTTGGAGGAAATGGTTAACAATATTTTTCTTCTTAAATATATCTTAGGTTAGCACATTCAACCCGGAATATTTCTAGTGTGCAATCGTGAAAAATGGAAAGGTTTTTCCTCCACATTAATTTGGCCAATCAATTAAATGTAATTATAAAATTAGTTAAAAATTTTTTTGAATAACAAAACACGATAATTTATTAAAGACATGAGTTTGCGTCCTTCAGAGAAGTCTTCAGAGAGATCTTCAGTGAGGTCATCATAGAGGTCATTAACAGATGCGAATGCACATCCTTCGGTGTCTTGGCAACGCACCTCGGACGTGCATTCGTGTCCGTCGGGTTGAACATGTTAATGGCAATTTTCTAAATTTCTTACCAAAATAATAATTTAATCCTGCAAAAAACAAATAATATTTTTCCCAGGAAGCTAGGGGGGAGGGGAGATAGGGAAGGGGGTGATTAACTTCCCTTTATGAGAGGGTAAGCATTATTATTATTATTGATCCCAGGACAGTAGTAAATACACGTATAGGTCAAGTCAAAGCTACTAAAAAATACATATATGTATCATTGTCTTAAAAACTCATCTACAGCATAGAAGGTATTGGAAAATAAAAAATACTTTAACTTCCTTTTAAATAACAGAGAGAAACTGCTAAGCTTAATGTCACTAGGCAGGTGATTATATAACATGCATCCTGTGTAGGATGAACCTCTGGCAAAAGTTGCCAGGTTATGAGGCATACCAACTATCTGCACATTTCAATTAAAGAGGTAGATAAAATTAAAAGCAGTGACATTATAAAAATAAACCATTGTTTTCTTTTGTCGAAACTGAGAAAATGAATTTCTCCATTAATAATTTAAATCCACTCCATCTGACCTACAATATCACATGGAAATAGTTAAGTAAACATAAAAAACTATAGTATTCAATATTTTGGTGAAGGTAGCTCACCAAGTACTAAGCCCACGGCATGTGAAATTCACACATCAGGGTAAGGAGCCAGTTCTTGCCCCTATGCTGCCTGGGGTTTTCCAGGAAAGATAATAAATATAAGCACACAGCCTGGGTTGAACTGTGTGTCCAAAGGGCTCTTCTGGATATGAACCTCCCTCACAAAAAAAACCTCCTTCTTGGTGGGGGTTGTACAGGGATGGTAGTACATGCCATGGAGTGTAAGCTATCTGCCCTTTACAGTTCATGGAGGATAGAGTGGTAACGTAGCACCCACTACACTCTCTGGTGCTCTCACCTGCTTACCTCTGCCCTACCCACACTAGAGTGTAAGGGAGGTGTAGCGTTATGCCCTCTGTACTCTTGCTTGACCACATGTGGATTACATGCTGATTACCTTCCCTTTACCCACCCTGAAGGGTAAAGGGAGGGTAGGCGTACCTCCTATTATTTCCATAGCCTACCCTTGCTCAAATCCCAAGGAAGGGTATAGGAGTGGTAAGCTACCATTCATTGGGTGTAATGAAGAGGTAGTGCATGACTGAAATAGCAGTGGATCCCGTAAGTAGGAGGGGTCCGTGCAAAGAACACATGAAAACACCATAGAGATTCAACTGTCCACCTAGCAAGTACATGTGGTTGTAGTTTGTGTAGCGTTGGTAAATGCTGAAGTCATATACAAGATGCTGTGGGTAGAAAGAATGGAAAACGAGTGTAGCAGAGAATACTAAAAGTGGTCTGCAAAGGTTGGGTTTTGCAGATGGTGAGGGGTGGTGCTTTGTCAAAAATATTGAAACTAGCCAGAACAAATATTTCAAGCCAGTGTTGCTACCACAATTCAATATTCAGGAGTACTATGTTGTAATCCCGGCAGTAGGAGGTTCATCTGCCTTTGTAGGAGATAGAGCCTTGGCTAGTGGTGTACTACTCTGACCTTGCGGTTGGGGTGTCATTTTCTTGCGCAGGTGATTGGCATAGTCGTGCAGATTCTGATACGACTGATGGTTATATTCAGGATGCATCTCACACCACAAAGAGTGCATCCTCACCATGTATCCCCTGCGACTTGACTGACTGGCAGCATGGCAAGCTAGGTCCCCCCTCAGGGTCTACATCCACTCCATGCGAGCTCTCTTTTTAGATAGCGTAGATTTGCCAAACCCAACTCTACTAGGGCCCTCATCCGAGAAGGGCCGGTTGTGGGTGGCATTACTGATTCTTCGGAACCCAGGATTTCTACAAGTGGGGAGGTTAACCCTACAAGCAGACAGCCACCATTAGCCGGCCGAAGCCATTTCCAGGGACGCCACGAGGTGGTCTGTTTTCGACCCCTTTTTGTTATTACTATTGTTAATTTTTTTTAAATTGGACATCCATCATTTGTGCAACAGATGAATAAAGATTATTATTAATACTTAGCCAACGTAGGCATAGCCACAGTGCAAGTATGGTTACATCATTATTTCACGAATGTCTGCACGCTTGTTTTGGGTGCACTGCTTAGCAAATAGCTGAGCAACCACATATTTTTTTATTTAAGGATTATATTATATATACAATTTTTTGCATTTCTTGCTATTGGATGGGGAATTTCAGGATCAAATTACAACACATAAATGAATTCACTCTGCGAAAGCTGTACTAAAATTTTCGTTAGTTATGAGGTAAATAACTATCCATATTTTTTCACCTGCAACATGACCTTGTCCTTGCCTCAGAGATGATGATCCACCTTGTCCTTCGCAAGAAGAAGCTTGAACTTCATCTACTGCACTTCCAAAATGAGTCTGAACAAATTTTTTGAAATTAGATTTTGTGTTTTATTAAAATTGTCTCCATTTTATTCCTGACATAACTGAGAATGTTATATCACTGTGCTGAATATCAAGTAAATATACTAGAGATACAGATTTCAAGAAATATTACTGCCCTACACTTCACCGGAGTGAGTACTACCCTGCTACTATCCATGCCCTACACCTCAGGGAGTGTGTGGTATACCACTGATCTATCCTTCCCCTACACTTCAGGGGTATGAGTCCAACCTTCCACTACCCACGCCCTACAGACCAGGGAGACATGGATGTGCCATCGTGAGGGGTTTCCCTACAGCTACTCTACCATTCCTCCACCCTCAGATGTTCAAAATTACCATCCCACTACCGCCACTCGCCTGTAAGCCGTGGCTACCACTACCATCTGCCTACGGACCATAGTGTCATTTTCCTACCCTCGGTCTACCCTTTATTTTTGCTAGGGCTGGTACCTACAGTTCACAAGCCAATGTTCTGCCTATTAGGTAATCCCACCATCTAAGTAAATGTAACACAGTCATTCGAATGAGTAAGGATAAGAAATTTCACTGAGGAAGGTGATACTTTGTGGAACCGATCCGTGTCACAAGAATAAAAATATGTACCTACTTAATAAAATTCCGCATAAAAATTATTGAGGTAGAACCCAGTTTTTCCCCATTAAGGCATCATCAATATAATATAACTCTCCAAACTGGCAGCTCTATAGATACTAGAGGGGGGGATGGGTAGGGGGGATGTGGTACAGGTAGGGTCAGAGGTGGGGGAAGGGATGGGGGGGGGACTTGAGGTGATGAGACAGGGGAATCATGGGGAGAATGGAAGTTTAATGGAATGTTTATGAAGGGGAATGGGAAGGGAAGAGGTATTCATTAGTCAATTTTTCATTGTTCTTTCTGTGTCGAAGTATCTCCAAAACTTCGAGAGGAAGAAATACTTATCATAAGATGGCTTTGAGTGACAATTAGGGTTCTTATGTAAGGTGGTTCTCAGAAATACATACCTACTTAAAAAGCAAACATATACAAGTATATTTTTTATTTGAATTTTTTTCTTAAAGGTGTACTTTTTAAAGACTTTTTCTTTCAGATAACATGAACTGTCAATAGATAATCAGGCGCAGATTATCCACAGCATAAATTATCTACTTATGGATAATTTGGAGCCTTCTTATATTCTTTTCTAGTTGGTTGTTTGTCAGTCTTGCATGAATGACAGATCCAAAGGTATATAGATAAAGAGAATGCAACTTTATGAGAAACTCCAATGATAAGTCTATTGCTACGCAACAAGTGTATATTTTTGGAATCATTTTGGCCGAATTATGTTGTCAAATATGGAAGTCACCTACTGAGTTGCACTGAACTTCAAAAATCCATAGCCTTGGCTCTTGGAATGTCACTGGCTTCGGCATTCATTTGTACTTAACATTGGTTGAAATGGAGCAGAAAGACACCCAATCTTTCTTATGATGCTGTCAACAACATTTGAGAAGATGTTTTTTTTTTAATGGTGGCATTTACTCGGAACTGAAATCGCAATTTTGTACACAAAATTGTTAGCTGGAAACGAAAAATGAATTTTAGTGTAAAAATTAATCTTCTAACCACAACCATTCACTAATAAATTAGAAATTAAAATAAGCAAAAGGTGACACCCACCGAAAAAGCTGCCATGATAGCTTTGACATCATTTTCCTCCCGTCCTTGACTGGTTTTAGGAGAAGGGAAGGGAGTGGAGGAGGATTCTCATAAGGTCTGCTCGTACAGATCCTGTCGCAACCGCTCCTGTTGGCAGAGTCAGCTGTGTCCCCCCCTTTTCAATAAGGGGAAGTAGCTTCGCGGACTCAGTTGTGATTGGATGAAGTCAATGACGTCAGAGGTCACTTTTCCGAAAGGGTTAAAAACATCAGTTTTTCGCCGCTTATAACTCGAAGAGTAATTGACAGATCAAAAAATGGAAAAATACGGATCTTTTTATTTTACAAACTCTATCAGATCCGGCAATAAAAAAATATGGTAAATGACCCCATTTTCATTGTGCTTTTAGATATTCAGTGCTTTCAAGCATAGTTGGTAGTCTTCTTCTTGGTTGACGCCTAAGAGCATCTATAGTGGGAAAATAAAATAGAAAATTCCAATTGAAGAAAATCTTTAGCTTTAAGATGGTAAAAAAATATGATATACCACATCAGGAGTTCTACAAAATTAATATTTATGATGGTAAAAATGTGTTCCACTACCTAGCCTTTATACACTAATAGAAGTTAATTACATACATGCAATATGCTGATATGTATACCTCTGATTGGTTTGAGAATTCTTAATTCATGAATGGGTATAATCAGCAACATTAACTAAATATCTAGATCACAGACCTAGTTTCAAATTTGAGAAATTTTGCCTATGGAAACTGACTTCAAGAATCATTTTATTTGTCACATAAATACTTACCTGCAAAAAGTCATTTCTCTTCTCAAAAGTTTTCCTATCCACACTCATCTACCACTGAGGAGTGTGCAGAATATATGCCACATGTCAGTATCAGTATCCTTCAAAACCTTGTCCATTTGTTGGTAGTGGTATCATATGCTATTTAAGATATACAATCAGATCATATCATATAGTAATTAAATCCTAGAATTCTCACTGCCTACACAAAAGTGTTATATGTATTGAGGTAGCTCAGTGAAGGGAACATCAGAGGGCAGCTCTCTTATTAAGTGACAATTAAAGAATTTCTAGAGTAGTAATGATACAATGAAGGCTTACCCTAATGGAGGCTACACTTCTCGTATGAAATTAAATTCACAAGAATTGAAGAGAACACTTAAAAAGAGGGAACTCTTTCAGCTGACCTCTGAGGTCCCTATTCCCAAACTAAATCAAAAAGTATAACAATCTTTAGGTGGTGAGCCATTTACTTACTCTATGGTCACATGCAAAGTTTTTGGGATACTCCACCTCCTTCCCACACTCCATACAGAAGAGGATAGGGATTGTGAGAATGAATTCATTCATCACTTATAGACTTAAGCCCTTGATCCAGCACAAGGTCGAGTATACTAGCAAGTATACTAGCTTTCCAGTATCGTGTGAATAGAACCAGTATGCTGGCTAGCAAGCAGGCACGCTAGTATACTCGCTGAGCTACTGGATTTCATACTTGATGCGGTACTTGATTTCTAGTAGGACCCAGTAGCCTAGTAGCCAATGACCAATCAAGTCACGTTACAGATGCTGTGCAAACTTCTCTTTTTTTAATTAGCATGGAATCATATAGAATAACTGATTCATAGCAAGCACAAGGTCTATGATCGTGTGAAACCTCCCAGAATGGTTCCAACCATACTAGATTCCATCCTCAATTTCAAGTAGTTGCTAGCGCACTAGGTCTTGTGCTGGATCAAGTATCGTGTGAAACTGCAGTGCCATGGCTTTAAAAAATTTCATTACGAAAAAGTCAATTTTGGTTGAGTACTGCTATTTAAGCATCATACCTCTCCCAGCTAATAGAATTTCAATTTTTCCAGTCTCTAATAATGGAATAAATTATTCAGGATCTCTTTGATAAACATAACAATTGTGTATCCTTAAATCATGATTATTTCAACTTAACTTATTTGTTTATGTGGGTTCCAGCAGTGTGTCATTTAAATATAACTTCTAAATCTGTCAAAGATTTCTAAATCATCATTGAAAAGGCTTTTGAAATTTAAGTTAACTATTATTTTCATTCCTATTCAAAATGTGAACTCAAATAATGTCTTCAAAATATTGCCAAATAAGTTTATTTACTATGTTGGTACAAAAGTTTTACCCTGATTAGATGTTAACGTATCCAGACATTTTTATTTTAGTAGCCATATAAGCTAATCCTTATATTGTTACTGTAAATTTTTTCCTTATCTCTAATAAAATTGGCTAAGGGAATAGTAATTATAGGGATCCTGCCTCCCTCTGCAGAATTTTAAAATGATTTTCAGTTTTTCTTTTAATTATTCAACCAACGGTTGGAGTTCTATGGTTTGCATGGGTATATACCATAGTTTAAATATATGCAGGTATATACAAACTGCTTATTGGTGTTTTGGTTTTTAATATTTTTTTCATTTCAAGCTTAATACAAGTGAAGCCTTGCAGATGTTAGCATTCAGACATAACAAACTTTACTTCATCATTTTGGTGTGCTGGCAGATGTTATTGTTCCCTCCTTTCCAACTTTGCCCTTGATTTAGTTAACATTGTATTGAGTTATTTGTGGCACAAAATACGTTTCATTCTTTCTTTCTCATCACTTAGATGCTTCAAATGAGGCATGTATTGTGTTCCTGAGCACATTTTTTATGGGCAACTGCACCCTGCTCAAAATGGTTGCACACAAATTGATTTTGTTACTGTGGAAAGCATGTTGAGTCATCTTTGGATGTGATATGATTTATTGTTTTCAGTCACAGCCCAGCTTCAAGAGGATCACTTAACCTATCCAAGCCTCTAGGTTTGTCATCACCCGAAGCTATTTTCAATTACGATTTTTCCAGAGAGAACGTTGTTCACACTCAATTTCCAACGATTTAACCATTGCTTGCTTTCTCTCTTTCTCAGTAAACAGTAGTCCATAGAAAATGTAATGCTTGAAACACAATCATTCAAACCTTATTCTACACATATTTTTCACTTTTTCCTCTTTTATTTTCCCAAAGGGAGGAGTTACACCACTCCCCTGCATATTTTATATTAACAAACAAAAATAATTGTGTGCAGTCCCTCTCTTTTTCCCCCTCTCCTATTCTTCTTCCTGCATCTTCTTGCTGTAGGTTGTTTCCGACCGCTCCCCGTTCCATCCCCCCCCATCCCCTTCCCATTGCCCCATGGAAGCCCTATCCCTCCTCCACCTTTCCACGCCCCTACCCTCTCTCAACAGCCGCCTCCTCATGTCCTCCCCACCTCCCGTCAATGCCACTCTCGTTCTGTGGTGCTATTTAGAAGCCACTCTCCGTGGTGGTGGTCTGCTGCCTTGTCTCCTGGACCAAGTACACTTGGCTGCCTGGCACAGTGCTGGTGGTGACAAAAGTGCGGTGCTTGGCACGGATGAGGGAGAGGTTGTTCTCAGCAGTGTCAGCCCTGTCTTCAGCAGCCTCCAGCTCACGCTGGAAGCGCCTCACCCGGGTCACGCTCTGCTGGGACATGCCCTCCTGCAGTGGTTCAAAAGCCGAAGCACACACAGAATGAGAGCCAGAAATTGGCAGATAAACCTTAGCAAAATAATACCAATAACATTTGATAACCTTATGTGATGTCAGTTACACTGAGAGTAGCAATCAAGGAAAGATTGGACTTATCCCAACTCAAAAGGTGGAAATCTCTCATTATCAAAAACTCTTAATGGGAACTACAACAGTGATTGCTCTTAAGACTAATACCAGATTTAAAATTGGACAGGTTTTCCCATTAGTTTGAAATAATCAGATACTTTGAGCCATGGGCAAAAAGATAAAGTAGTATCTTTTTCAACCTGTAAGGTGTTTCATGATGTGCATGAAGAGCTTTATGCATAGGTATAGAAATATGTAGTATCTATCATGCACCTTCCTGGGTGCGGGCTTGGACTAATGCAACAAATTATCAGGAATAAAGAGAAATGCTAAACCAAGAAGGATGAAAATGAGAAGAATAGCAAACAAACTGTAAGTAGATGGAGTTCAAAGAAAGGAATACCTGCTATTAGCTGATGATATTCCAATGAGGGAGCATAGATTGGAAGTGAAGAGGAAAGTTGGAAAAGGATAAAACCAAGGATATGGAAATAGCCAGAAAATGCTATTGAACTTGTAATAAAAAGGAGGATAGTTTGTATCATCCACCATATTTATTCTCCTCCCCAACTAGTCACAGCAGAGGCATGTTGAAACCAGTGAAGAACAGAGAGTGTGGACTAACACAAAGTATCCCCTTTATTATTAAGAAAAAAATCCACTAAGTTAGCTCAGCAACTGTTAATTACAATAGGAATTGTGGACAGAACTAGAGGGATTAAAAAGTCATTGGTTACAGAAGAAATGATTAGTAAGATAAAGGATGGAAATTAGTAAACGGATGTAAATATATAGTTAGGTAGGAGAATGTAACAAGAATTGAATGCAGTGCTTAGCCAAGAACCTAAAATCCAAGGTGAAAGTGATAGTGTTACGAAATAGAAAAAATTGAAAGAGGGAGAAATTTCTCTGCTAGGTAATAAGGTTAACATTTTTTAAGTTTGTAACAAAAGCATAGATGTAATTGATCGCAGGTACAAGAGACACAAATTGTTATGGAAGAAGGATACCACAAGAGTTCCAGGCTAGATAGAATGTGTACAAGAATTTTATGATAGAGATTTCAGGTCACTATGCTTGGAGACATGGAAATAGAATGTCAAATTTAAAACAAACTGGACCAGGAAAACTTAGACTTGAAGAGAGAACCCCAGGATATGACATTTTTGGGCATATTTGTAAGATCTTTGAGCAAGGAGTTAGCCCAAGGACTTCATAAAAGCATTTTAAATCCCCACCGTAAAAAAGAGAAAACTTTCAGATGGGGGCCAATGTACAGATACCTTTGTGCACACTATTGGATGATGATCTCAATCTCTTTCATGGCCAAGGTGGTACTTTACACTCTCAATGGAAAGTCAGAGAAGAGGGCTATTTACACGGTGAAGATTATTTTTGTTTTGGGAAGGGGAGGGCAAATTTTAATGCCATTGCATTAATGAGGATACTTGTAACGGTGGAAAGAGTGTTTTAAGAATGCTTTTCCATGTGCCATCAACTTTGAGAAGGTATTTGGCAGAGTGTACAGGAAAATGATAATGGGTGTGCTACAAAAGTTAGGAGGAGATTGAAAGAATAGATAACTTCCACAGAAGTTATGTATGATCCAGATGGTATAGATAAGAATAGCTGATGGAGAATCTGATTTGGCAGAGTTAGGGTGAGGAGTAAGGCGGGGTTGCATATGTTATAAGAATACATATGCCAAGGAAATGGAGTGAAAGAGCCAGGTGCAAGAGTATAGGCAGGTGGAGAGTGAAAATAGACAGATTTGCAGGTGGCAAAGTTGGCCAGTCAGCCAAGAGGTTACGATTGCTACTAGAAACAGATTGAGTGCCAGAGTTATGGAGTTAAAGTAAATAATAATAAGATATTAATGTGATTTTTTACAAGAGAGTGATGTAAATGCTAAACATGAATGCTGGAGATCATATTTTCCAATTCAGCTACTTGTTTGGCATTTTGACCAAGGTGGATGTGGTTCCAAATATATTCACGAGGGAATTGCATTAGCAAAGGATGCTTTTCTTAATGTGAGATAACTGATGAGGTTATAATATATTGGAAAAGGTTTGAGAGCAGTATGATCTGGAATGCAGTATTGTATGGCTTTGAAATGTGGACCTCCTGGAAGATGGGGAGTGGATATTGGAGGCATTGAGATGCTAGTCTGGAGATGATTTGAGAAAGAAAAGAGGATGGAGAGAAAGATGAGTTATGAAGTTCTAGGCATGGTGCGGCAAAGAGAATGTACATGGAGGAATTAAGAGGCAGAATACAAGTATCTCTCTCTTAACATGAATTTGATACACACAATATTTGCTACAACATGATTGGTCCTTAAAGTTTTCTTTCACTAGCTGAATTTCTTGTTTTAACAAGACTGCACATGCTCTAAATACTTTCAAACCACCTTTTGCTTGACTTAATAGGTAAAGAAATAAGGAGATGAAAAATCCAACTAGTGGAGATTGAAAATATTGATAGGTTAGCACGTGTTCATTTCCTTAATCATACTTAAATAGTTGTCCTTAGCAGCAGTACTTACACATTCCTGGAGTTGCCTCTTGTAGATGTTAACCTTCTGTGTGGTCTTGTCAAGGGCTTCTTGCAGGAGAGACACATTCTTGTGGTCTTCCTCACACTGCAGCATCATTTCCTTGACGTTACGTTCCTTCTTGCGCAGGATCTTGATGGTCTCTGCATGGCGACGCTTCTCTTCATCGAGCTCCAGTTCCAGATCCCTCACCTTGAATGAGCAGTTACTTAGTTCAGGTACCAAAGATGACAAACTTGGAGAACTTACCTCTTTCTACTACATTATATAATTGCCTCATTATTCCACAGTGAAATTGGTAGTTCAAATGAATTAGAATCAAATAACTGTTCATTAGAGCAGCTTTTTTCCGAAATTATGGCTAAAAAATTAACACTGGATCTTATATGCAAAAGTTTGGCATTTATGATTAACATGAAGAATATTACTGTTGTAATTACAATTATTGTGTCTCTATGCTATGAACAGCATTAGGGTATATGTATATGGTTTAGCTTGCTTCCATGATATCAAAGAAGTGAGATATTTAATGAACTTGATTGGCACAAGGGTATGGTCATACAAAACCATTTGTATTTTACAAACTTTTTCCTCAACTGAAATGAGGGTGCCTCTTACATGCTGTCCAATTCAGTAGTTTTTTTTATTTCTGAAAAATAATGAAAGTTTTGGAGTTTGATTCTTCTCAGGGAACTTTCAAATATGAGAGAGGAAAGATACATACTCTAGCCTCCAGTTTGCTAATGACGCGGCGTCCTCCAACGATGGCATTTGCCTCAACCTCCTCCAGACGGACGGACAGATTCTTGACCTCAATCTCCAGAGACTTCTTGATGGACTCAATCTTCACCACACGCTCCTGCTCCTCATGCAGGATCTCGACAGTGTGCTTGAGTTCAACCTGCACTCGCTGGTAGCGCTCATCAGCAACCTAAAAACAGTTGAAAAGAGCATAGAATCAGAAGGAATCAATCCAAGTTCACACGTATATCACTACAATTGGAATGGTGGATGTATACCCTCAATTCTTTGGTGACTTCATCATAGTCAGAGGCCAGAGTGCTCAGCTCCTGCTCAATCTTGGTCTTGATGGCGGAGAGGTTGACGTTGATTGTGGTGAGCTCATTCACACGGCTCTGGGACTCCTCATACTGCTGCTCAGCGGTGCGCTTGCCTCGCAGGGTCTAGAGTAAGAGAAGAGAAGATGAAGTACTTCGATATTGCAAACCATATTTTCTGGTAAAAATGTGCATCTACTAGATAATTCAAATTTTAAAAATTTCATCACAGTGATGATTGCCAAATGATATGCTTTAATAATAGTATTTTTTTAAATTTAATGCACAACACAATATATCCTGAAAATATCTTACTATGGGCAAATAACTGAAATAAACAAAATTGTAAATAAGAATTTCCTTTGAATATTACACTCTATCATTTTTACCATTTTTTATATTTTTTTGCATAAACAAAGCATACCTTATCTACCAGAAGATATGTATCAATATTTCAATCAATGTTCACCTGCTTTTTAACTTTTCTAATCATATGGAAATACTGTAGAGAAATAAATGATTTACACCTCAGGTGGTTTTTAGTGTGCATAGTAAGGAAGGATTATATAATTGTTGTCCTAGCCAGTTAAAGTCGACTTCCACCAAAATTACAGATGATTACCCTTCCTGTTTTTCATTAATTACCCACTGAGCAAACTAGATTCCCTCGTAATTGCAAGTGAGAAATGTGATAACTGTAGAACTACTTTCTCATGCATTTTCTATTACGTTAAATGAGGGTGATCTTATAGTGTCATCCAAGTTCTCTGGACTGATAAAATGTAAAAAAACTGCACTTACAGATTCAAGGTTGCCCCGCACTTCCTCCAATTCAGCACAGAGAGACTGGATGCGGCGCTGAGCAATTCCATACTGGTCAACAGTGACCTGCAACTGCCTGTGGACCTCATCATAATGAGCCTGGAGTTCCTGTTTAAATGAGAGAACTTCAATAAATAAAATGTTGTAAAGTTACCTAGTTTATTTCTTTAACTAAATCATAAAAAAACTGAACTATTTAAAAATTTTACTTTTGCATACAATAATCCCTCAGTTGACCAATTTTACACAATTATTATGCTTAATTTCATTACTTCTCTAACCTGTGAACTGTTTTCTTTGGCCAACTTGAGAATAACTAGTTTCTTGTGCATACCTTTTCATAAATAGCTTAGATGCATTAAGTTTCCCTAAACAGACGCTATACTCCCTCAAAGGATAAAATTTCCTTCCCCTGAATACCTGCTCACTGACTTGCTACTCCATGGCAAAGACCATGGAAAATAACTACGGAGAGCAAAAAGGAAAGAACTACTGTTCTCATTTCTTAAGATGATTACTTACTGTAAGCTGGAGTGATTGCTTCTTGATGGTCTTCTGAAGTTCAATGTTGTTCTTGTTGGCAACATCCAGAGACATCTCCAATTCGGTGATCTGGATCTGGAGCTTCTTCTTGATTCGTGTGACCTCAGTCTTGAGCCTCGTTTCAGCCTCAACCACACGTGCATTAAGCTGCTCAATTTCAATGCTGGTCTGCTTGCTGGGAAAAGAATTGAGATATATTTAATGAAAATACTAATGATTAGGTACCTATATGTTTTATGAGATTTCAATTCTAAATAACCCACCATGAAGCTCTCATCCACTGCCCAATCAATCTTAATAATTATGGAATAATGACTACAGTTGCTAATTCCTTCATGCTAATTATACTTGCCCTATGTGGAGTAATATGCCCTAACGATAGGGCATATTACTCCACTACATAGTTGGGAAAGTTATCAAAAAAAATTCACTGATTAAAGTTAATATCGGTAAAAAGTAACTACATAGTTAAAGTTAAAAGTTACTTTTTTAAAAAAGTAACTAATTAAAGTTAAAGTTAAAAAAAGTAACTTTTACGTTAAAAAATACTTTTTTGAATAGGTACTTTGGCAAATTGGATGTTGTGGTAATAGAGGCCTTGATGGTTCTTTTGTTTTGACAAACAAAGAGAACACTGAAAACTGTCATTGAGGTTTCTTCCTTCCATATCCATTTGTTCAAAAATATTTGAATTGGGGATTTTCGTTGTTATTCCATTTAGTGTCCAGAGTGTTGTTGGTCAGGCTTCCTATAGTGTCTGCGCCTGCGTGAGGGTATTGTGGTGGGCGTAAAATCTATGATTCACAGACTAGTATCTATTCCTCTTGATACTGCCAGCTTCAAAAAATAATTAAATACAATTATAATTATAGGGAATAATAACGGTTACAGCTCTCACCTGGTCCACAAATTGCCAAATAAAAAAGTTTACCAAAATACAGTGAAATCTTCAACTTCTCTTCAAGATGCACACTGTGATAAAACCACAAGGTGGTGTAAATTACACTTTCTCGGCCATATTTCCCACAGAATTTGCTCTCATATTCTGAAGGACAAGTATCGAGTGTGGTTTTACTCTCCTACGTCCATAGGGAAAGTGCTTTTTAATTCAAAAGACCCAGTGGATGTGTTAGACAAAAGTGGAGTGTATGCACTTCATTGTGGTGAGTGCATTGGAGTGTATGTGGGGCAAACGGGTAGGAAATTTAAAACCCGAATCAAGGAGCATAAACTAAGTGTGAACCATAGTGATCGTAAATCATATTTTGCCAAACATCTCCTCGAGACTGGTCATAAAAGTGATTTTAACATAAAAGTTTTGCATACAAATGATAAAATTTGTACGTTAAATTATTTAGAAATTGTAGAAATTTTAAGACATTCCATTTCACCTAATGTATGTATTTTAAACGATTTGACAAATTTTAAATCCTTGCAGATGTTTTTAATGGTTTTAAAATCCGAGTTGTACCCCTACCCTAATGCCTGCCACAAAACCCTCACCGCTAACTGTGCCCCCCCCACTGCTGTCCTTGACGGAACCCAACTCCCTCCCTCCCCCACCTTTTCCTTCCCCCCCCACACCACCACCCCTCTCTCTCCCATCCTAAACTCTCCCTCCCCCTCGGTTTGAGTCCTTCCCCCACTCCTCATGGTAACATATATAATGCCTTGTGTTGAAATGTTTTGTCAGTTGGCCCCCCTTGAAAATGAAGCTTAGTTGTTGAAATAAATCGGGGAATATATAAAGCTGTGTGAAAAGTACAAAGTTTGTTTCATTTACCATGTTTGAAGTTAATTTTGTATCAGTTAATGCATAATTTTAATGATTAAAAGTTAACTCTTCTATAAAGTAACGATTAAATTAAATAGTTAACCACATTTTTAACAATTAATTTTAATCATTAATTTTTTAATCGTTAATCCCAACTATGCTCCACTACTACATGACAATACTATTGCATGTTTTTTTATGAGATTTCAGTCTTAAATATTCAAACATTGAGCCCTTGTACAATATTTAAAGCCTAATCAATACAATTAATATAGAATGATTTCTAGAATTACAGCTTTCAATGAATATTTTTCTTATTTGGCACATGTTGTTCCCAAATGATATCTTTGCATCACTGACATGTGAATAGAAGCTGTAGAGCCATTGCTTATTAAAATATATGGGTAATTATGCTTCTTGAGGAAAGCACAACTTGTGAAAAATTATCCCTGTACCTGCATTTAAATCTTTAATAACATGTAGCCACTATACTTTCAAAATGTGATGCTAATGAAAATTACAGTTTTAATTAACCTGATACACTTGTTTAAAAAATTTAATAAGAACTCATTTATGAATTAAAGTAAATATTCAAAATATTGTGCTAAGAATAATTGCATGAAGTGAGTAGCATATCACATGATTTTAAAAGTTCAGATTTTGTATTTCAATTGCTTATTTCTAAAACTTGTTGATCTACTAGTAATAATAAATATATGACAACCTTGAAAAGTAAAAGTTTAAAGACAAGAGATACCATTAAAAATTAAATTGTAAATTTCAAGATTTAAGCAGTAAAATATCTCTATTCATCAAAATGTTACCTGTGGCTTAAGGTTATCCTCGCGCAATATAATTCCTTTATTGTAGTAATTTGCATAATTAGTAATGCCTCAGTTTCACCAATTTTTCAAGTGTTGCTTATTTTCAACATATAAATTGTACTTACTTCTTGTGAACATAATAATTAGAAGCTTTATTCACAAAATTCTTCACTTGGACTTTCAAGTCATCAAGTGGCCGATAACACTGCTCTTCTTCACCAATCCTTCGTCTGCGTTCATCCATCTCGACTGCATGCTTCCTCTCATCATGGGTAACCATAGCTTGGACCAACTCTTTCCCTTGCCTCAGCAGTGTATTCATGTCCACCCCAGTCGTTGCAGATTCATTTTTCAACAACTCTGCTCTGGCTCTCGCTTCGACACCACGCAAGGCATTGCGTGATGCAAACTCCAAGGTCTTGACACGCTCTAACCCAGATGGTTTTGGATGGGACACATCCTCAGTCTCCCAGTCGGAACCCCCTTCGTCATCGGTTGCACCGCCATGGATAAGATTTCTTTCCATCTTCTTTCGAAGGGTTACCTTGGCCACAATACGCTGCCTCACCGCTGATTCTGTGAGAAGTTGCTGTGAGATGGCTTTTGAAGACCTTGTCAGTTTCACATCTGACTTTCGGAGGCTTCCATCTTCCTTCCTCAGACCAACCTCCCTGAGGTCTTTGCTTGAGCTCGATTTGAGGCGATCTCTCCTGTCTAACATGTCCAGTACTGGTCTGTATTGATCAAAGGCAAAGCGATAATTGTCCTCATAAAGAAGAGATTGAGGTTTCTGCCACTGTGGAGCTGGTTTAATGTACTGAGCAACAGCCATTTTTCACAATAATAAATAACCTTTGGCCAGAAGGAATGTCTTCTAAAATTCACTGGTGAAGTTATCCACGGTTTATTCACAGTATGGGCAAAGGGGATCACTTGAGCAGGAGTCCTCTTCGATCTCAAGAGAGGCGGTTACTGATGAATGCTTCCCTCTTTGATAATGACTTCACCACTCTGGGTAGGTATATATATCAAGAGGATAGGGTACCAACTCACTCTATTTTTAGACATTCTTGAGCTCCGTCTGGAAGTTGTCCACTTAAAAGAGGCCAAGAGTTTGGCTTTAAGGTATTCAGTAGTGAGTTTTGGTAATGAATTATCCATTTAAACAAGTTTTGCAGTTTATTTATTCCATTAGCAAGATGATTGATCTATAAATTGCCTCTATACCACCTTCAGTATTGAACATTGTGGTTATGAAATCATGGCAGCTGAAAGCTCTTTACGAGTCCAACAATTTGAAACATTTAGGGCGAATGATGTAAGGGACAAATATACCTAGGGCAACTGACATTTTCAAGGCCTTGTCAGATTAATGTGATGCATAAGTGATGTCATGATGCACCAGCAAAACTCTTTTTACCTTAGTCATCATCACACAATATTTCATATCAAAACTGCTATTGCTGTACATTAATGTAATTCATTCAATTGAGAATAAACTTTTCACAGCTGTAGACATGTAGATGTCAAAATATATATCATTTCAGAGATATTTAATGAAGGGTTAAAAGAAGATGAAATCCTTTGTTTGTTGACTTCCCTAAAAAATTAACTTTCATACGACTTCTTTAATCCAGTAATAGTTTAGCCAAAAGAATAGGTAGAGGTTATCCCTATCAAAATATCAGAAAATAAAATCTTTAGGCTAGTCAAATTTTCCATTTTATGCTGATGAAATAGTTATAAAAAATAAATGTGTTTACGTATTAATTAAAAACTGTATGAGTTGTTAAGTTTCCATCTCCAGATTCATGCCAATACTCCTTAGAAAATGAAATGTTACCTGCATACAGAGCATATTTTTCTATTAATTACAGAGAATGCTCAATTTTACTTGATACAAACAATTTCTAATCAAGTAACTTTGTGCAAGAAATGTGGATCTCATACAAATCCAGGTCTTAGCCATGAAGCTATTTAGTCTTACTTCCCTCTCATATATGATGTACAGCATGTATGAAATTGAACTTAAGGTCAAGTTTCTATATTGTACTGGTATTTTCTATTTTTTTCTGGTGAATGTTTAAAGAAAATCGAAAATTTTCATTTTTTTCTTATTTTCTAATTCAAATAATCGGGATTTTAAAAGAATTTATACATATGATGGGTAAAAACCAAGAATGACTTTTTTATATTTTTTTTTAGCTTCCTCTATCCTGAACCCCATCTAATCCCTGGTTTAGGTACAAAGAGAATTATTCTCTTCATTCATCATCATCATACATAAAGAATCCTAAGATTGGTTTGACTCAGCTCTCCACTAGATTCTCCTCTCTGCTAACCTCTTCATACTTACATAATTCTTCTGTTCCCCATCCTTCTATATTTGCTCCATATATCTCATGATGGGCTTTCCATTTCCATTCTTCCCATTCACTCTTCCCTCGAAGATTGTCTTCGTCATGCCAACATGTCTCAAGATAGGGCCGATTAAATTGTCCCATCCTCTTTTCAAAGTTTTCAGCAGACTTCTCTTTTTTCCACATCTTCTTAGGACTTCTTCATTTATCATGCGGATGATCAATTTCATCTTCATCATTCTTCTGTAGCACTACCTTTTGAATACTTACAGCCTTGACTTCTCTGCTGTGGTTATCATCCATGCTTCACTGCCATAAGGAAGTTGAAATTCTATGAAAGTTGTAATGAAGTGTTTCCTTACTTTCAAGTTTACATTTCCAGCCATGAGTAGATTCTTCTTTGGGTAAGATGCCCTCTTTGGCTGGACTTATCTACCGACTGTTTCTTTCTTGCTTCGGATATCGATGACTATTCCGGTTCCAAAATAACAAAACTCTTTCTACTCCGCATTGAATTCCAAAACATGTTGTCAAAGGCCTTCTCCTAATCCACAAACTCAAAGAACATTAGTTTGTTCTCCTCCACCCTTTTCTCTATAAGCAGCCTGAAGAGTCAAAATCACATCCATTGCTTTTTCTGGATCAAAATTGGTCTTCATCCTGGAACTCCTGTTTATTGTTCAATTCTTCTGTTGATGATCCTAGCCAATGTAGACGATCCAGGGCATGTCTTCAGGTTTATGGTTCTAAAATTTTCTCAGTATCACAGTAATATTCCCTTTATTAGTGAATGCAATATATTTGAATTATCAATGTATTTTTCCCTTTAACCCAATAAATGTCACTACTGTACCTAAGCTTAATTACTTGTACTAACCAATGACATGCTATGCTAATTAAATTTTTAAGTGAGCCTTCTTTACTGGAATCCATTGGAGTGGCAGCACTCACCGAATAGCTTCAATTTCCTCATCCTTCTCTGTCAGCCTCTTCTCAGTCTCATGGCGGTAGTGGCCAAATTCAGCACTAAGTCTCTGGCAACGCTGCTCTTCAACCTTGCGTCCCTGTAATTCATAGCATGAATGTAAAATAAGACACCCAATATACAATCAAGGATGAAAGCATTATCATACAGCACTTTGCATCATGTTCTCTGAGTCTATCACAGTGAATTTTAGTGCATTTGCCACTCTTTAGTGTCAAAGCAGTGCTAATTTATGAAAGAGATAGTCAAGCCATAGCAACTAAAATATTCTTGGAGAGCTCAAACAAAAGCAAGTATCAGTCGATGAATTCTCAAGATCAAAGCTGATTTTACAGTTCATTGCAACCACTCAACTGAGAAGACTGCTTGTTTGTAGCGACAATCACATCTAAACTGTTGTGTGGGTTGCGGTCTGTTAGGATGAAAAAAATTGGGTTTCCTTAAATCAATCAAGACAGATTAAATAAAATCGCTATTTGAAAAAAAAATGTCTGTAAGAGAAGGAACCGAGAAAAAAAAACATTACGGATCCATAATTGTGAATTGTTTTTTTTTTGTCTGCGATAAATTTGTGTAAGATATTTCAAATGCATTCTTGATACATCACTTTCAAAGAAACAAGCTTTATACAAGAAATGAGCTTTCAACAAGGACTTATCCCATAAAGAACCACAATCTTAGTTTTGTACAACTACTGATTTACAGCATTCAAATATTCCATACTAGAAGTTTCATAAGATCCATGATTCATTGCGTATTTATATGTGTAGGTGGGACCACCACCCCACTGTCGATCCGTATGAATGGCCATCGTCACTCCACCAAGTCTCCTCCCTTCCTTGATCCCATTCCGAAGCACGCCGCTTCCCACGGTCACCCCTTCGACCATTGCTTTTCCCTCAATATTATTGAAGTCCTCCCTGAATCCGCCGGCAGTATAGAGGTGAGAACCAGAGAATCCGCCCACATTTTCATTTCTAAGGCATGGGAATATCCTGGCCTCAATCTCCAACATTGAGAGCCCCCATTGGTCACCTTTTCCTCCCCTCCACCAGCCCCTTCTTCCCCCTCCTTTTTTCCCTTCCACCCCCTCACTCTACCCGGAGAACATCACTCTCTCCGGATCGAGAATGGCGCCATGAGCGTCGAAACGTCTCCCAGTTTACTTTGTGAGTGTCTCCTTTTTTTCGTGTATCTATGTTTTTTGTTAAGTGTCCTCTTGTGCGAACCATTGTGTATCCGCCTAGTGCGTCCTCTTTGTGAACATTAATGATTATCTATTAACTTACAGCCTCAGCTTCCTTGTATGCAGCAGTGAGTTCCTCACGCTCATTCTCCAACCGGCGAAGCTCAATTTCAAGCTCATGCAGGCGACGGTTCATGTCGGTCAGCTGATTGCGAGCATCATGGAGGTCATCTTAAAATCCAACAGATATTTTGCAATCAATTTTGGCTCTTAAAAAGAATTTATGTAATTAAATCTCTACAAAAATCGAAATGAATACGTTTTAATCCCATTTAGATGTGATCATAGCTAAAAGTTGATCCTCACTTATGGTCTATTTCTATTGTCATTGAATGTGCCATTTAGAAGTTTTTATTCACCAGCTTTCATGGCCTAAGCCCAGTGAAATTTCAACTTGAACTGAAGTCACCAGATGGTTTCCTACAGTGCCATATTTGTCAAAAAATAAAGCTTACCTAATTTTTAGAATACATCTCCAAAATCTAAGTTTCATCATCAGTAATCAACATTAATTTTGTCACTATTTCTGATTTGGGTTCCCCTGATATTTTTCAAATTGTATTGCGCATGGTCATTTTCAATCAATTTAGATTTGTTTTGAATAGATAGTGAGTGCATTGAAAAATATGTTGGATGCCATAGAGGCTGAAATAGTGAAAAATGCTCATCTCAACCTCTTTCCATAAGAAACATTCAATGCCACTCCACTTAACAAATGGGCATATATATATGCACTAATTTTTGGATTAGTTAACAAATTAGAATGCAATTTTGATGAGAGCTCAGTTGACTATATCTTAAATATGTTACGTTTTGAACTCCTTTCTCAACTGCCATTGTTCCAGTGCTATCTTATGCATAGGATTGTAACTGGATTCCATTCAGTCCTTCCCCATCCATCAAATGCTATCTTCGCCTTGACTCTATCCTTCCCTTGCCTCATTTCTTTCAATGCTTCATCATTCTAGAACCAAAATGCCAACAGAAGCATCCACCCACCCACGTCATGAAGGAAATGGTAACTGTGTTGCCAAAGTGTTACATATACTCACTCTCTAAGGAGAAGCAATGCTGATTCACATTCTATCTATAGCACAGGGTAGCTCTTGTCTCCTCAAAGCCTTTGGAAAAGGAACAACTGAAGGAATTTGCCACACTTAATGGGTGGTGTGACACAAATTGTGTGTAAATCATGCCACTATTTGAGTTAATGATCAATATTTTGTATCATATTTTTGATAGTTCTATTAAAATGATTAGGATAGTGTTTTGAAAAAATTGACCTAACCAAATATGATAAAAAGTTCAAATAAAAGGAAAATGTTGAATTTTTTTCCACAAGAAATGAGGTTGAAAATGGTTCATGTAGCCATTTGTGTCCCAAGAGCTGCAGGTTTTTTTTGGGGGGCCATCTATTTTTAAATCATAAAAATGACATATAGAATTTTAAATACACTTGCTCAAATTGGAGATTAAATATGTAAGAATGTTTACAATTGCTGTTTTAATGGTGTATGACAGAGTCTGCACTTACCAGCGAGCTTCTTGTTCTCCCTGGTGAGGGCATCCTTCTGCTCCCTTGTCTTGTCCAACTCGTGGGTGAGACGCTGGATTTCAGTCTGCTTGTTGCGCACATCACGCTGGCTCTGCTCATACAAGGCAACGGTCTCCTCAAGGCGTGACTTGAGCTCAATGTTCACCTTCTCCAAGTGCTCTACTCTCTTCTGGAGTTCCCGGGCAGTGTTGTTGGCCTAAGAATTTAATCAAAGAGAAACTCATGAGCAATGATCTAAACAAAAAAATGCAAAGATACGAAAAAATAAATGCATAAATTCAGAAGAACTGATTCAAAATATTTTCACGAGTAGTAAGCCTTAAATTTGTAGAACAATGACATTTTTGGTTAAGTTGCCTAAACTGTTTTCAAGATGATCATAACTGACCAATTTTGCAATTAGCTTCCCTCATATGCATCCATTCTCTAATACATTAAAATAAATAGAACCTTCATTAGTTTAGTCTAATATTCATCATTACCCCATAAGCAACATATTAATACCATTCTATGAGCCTGTGAGTGAGGAAATAAACAGTAGAAATTATATTTTCAAGTTCATGATTTGTATGTACAGCAATATTTTCCTCATTTGATCACTGTGGCTCTATATATTTAGGCATATTGAAGACTATGCTAAAGACTATGTAAATTAGTATTCCTTCTGCCATTTTTTACAATGAATATGAACTACATAAAAAATATAGTGAATAGAAAAGCCACATTAATTTTTTCTCTATAAATGTTCCTCATCAATTGCGTCAAAAAGGAAAGAAATTCAAGCAATGGTTTTTATAATTTATTATTTGATTTCCATGCACCATTTAGAATGGTCAGAAAATTCTTTATAGGCTTCCAAGTATCGATAAATGTAACTGCTCTCCCTTTCATAGATTGAAAATTACTGATTTAAAAAAACCAAAGTGATCTGAGAGAAACATAATTGAAGAAAAAATCATTATTTTATTTCTTCCTTATTCATCACTTGGATTATGGATGTTTTAGGAAAACTTAGTCATATGAAAATCAAATAAAAAGCTTTAGCCTGGTAGTACAGGCAGTCCCTGAGTTATGCAAGCCTCGACTCATGTAAATCTGCACCTATGTAAGCAACAAAATTACCGAAAAATACACTGAAAGTACGCAACATTACACAAAATACTGTCCAAGTGGTAATTTTCATATGAGATTTCAGAAAAAGAAAAGTTTGGTTGTAAATTAGTATTCAAAAAAGAAGGAAAGGTTTGAGAATATGAAGCACTCATGCCAAAAACTGAAATGATTCACCTTGACTTCCCATTAACCAGAGTTTTGACTTAGGTTAATTTAGACTTATGAAGTGGGTTTTTGAACACATTAATTACATATCTCAGGGAGTCTCTGTATTTTCCATGTAAAACATGATGGAGGCTGTAAGTATATATGTACTGACAAAGGTGAATTATTGAAGCTTGCTTTACTTAAAAAAAGAAAAATTAAACTTAAAAAGATCATGCTAACATTTAAAGAGCTGAATAAATGTCAATCCTAGTACTTGCTTTGGCCTCCTTCCTTAGCCTACAGTGAATGGGAATGAGGTAATCTAGCCTCAGATTTTATATTAATAGAAAAATATGTGATTTTTACCTTCTCCAAGTCAATGATGAGGATCTCCACTTCACTCTGAAGGCGAGACTTGTGCTTCTCAAGAGCATTGACCTTGGCAATCAGAGTTTCAATGTGCTCCTCCTGTTCAGTGAGACGGGCCTGGAACTTGCGCCTGGAAAAATAATCAAAAAGAAAGAGCATTAAAGAAGACATAAATATAGGAAAATCCTTATGTGAGTCTAGATTAAATAGTATCAGATTATTTAACCAAATAAATACTTAAATTCATAGGTTCCACATCTTTTTAGGACACCAGAGATAAGACAGGGAAAGGAACAGGCCCACAAACCCTGACATGTTAATTCTGTACACTGCTAGGCTTAGTGCTAGGTGAGCTCAACCATTATCAACATTACCAGCCTTTGGGTGCAGCACTATGGTTAAAGGAGCGGATTTTAGGAATACATATTCTAGATTGACTCTTGCTTTTTGTTGGCCATTGGTAATCCATACAATACTCAAGCAATCAACAAGATAGCACTGTTCCACAAAAAAATTGTATCTGATGATGGTTTAACAGCTGAAACTTGTATGTTGCAATATTTTCTTTGAGGAATAGTGCTATCTTGTTGAGCGTTTGAGTATGGTATCTCTATATGCCAGACACAGTTACCATAATCCATACAACAACTACCCGAATTAAGTTGTTTTTTTATTACTCTCAAATAATCATTTTTTAAAGTTTATTTTTGTCTTGAAAGGAAAGAAGGTCACCTTTATCAGACAACCAGCTCACCTTTATCAGACAACAATACTTCTTTTAGAGCAAAATCTGAAATATATATTTCTATTTGAGTGAAAAGGTGAATGGTTTTAAAGGACAGGACTATATTAGTTCAAAAGTGAATGTAATCTTGCTTGCTTATTCACATGTTGTGAAGTTCTGATCCCAAGATTATACATAAGTGGCCTATATATGTGCATGAAATGATATTTACAAAATAAAAAAGGTATGAAAAGAAGGCAACAAGAGGCCCAGAAGATCATCAGACACTTGGTGTATGTACCAATAAATACAGTTGGTACCAGTAAACATAAACACTGATGCAAAAAGTGTCTGTTCAGCAATGTGTGCACTTTATTTATTGAGATTTGATGGAAATGATGATAAGAATTTAACTTTACCTTCCTCTATGCTTACAAGGATAGAAAAAACAGCCAAAGAACTGGGAAAAATGAAGGGAACACCAAAATGGAGAATATTGCCATGAATGCAATAAATTCACATTATAATGCTGCTCTTGAATGGAGAAAGGAAAGATCAATGTTCGGTAGGTTAATATCTCATGAAAACTTTAAAACAACCTTGGCTAAAGTGGCATTTGCACGTGACTTGATGTTCCGCTCTCTCTCACCTGAGTTCCTCAACCTCTTCGGCACGAGCAGCGGCCTCCGTCTCATACTTGGATTTGTATGTCTGGACGTCACCATTGGCACGCACCAACTGGCGCTCAAGGTCCAGGCGAGCTTCTGATTCCTCCTCCAGTTGGACACGAACGGACTCGAGCTCCACTTCAACCTGGTGCAAGTTGGCCTCAAGGGTGGCACGCCTCTGCATAAGTGGAGAAGTTGAATTTGTTAGATTTTTGTCAAACGTATAATTAAGGTCAATGCCATGACTAAGGATATCAAAATAATAATAGCAGTTTTTATTTAGCAAAGAGCTACTTTGAAAAAGTAAATACAATCAACAAGAATCCACCTAAGAATCTTAATTCAACATTATTTTAATTCAAAAATATTATTGGATGATTAAACTTTTAATATCACACTTGATAAACATCTTTATTGGAAACCCATCGGATCAATCGATGAATTCTCAAGATCAAAGCTGATTTTACAGTTCATTGCAACCACTCGCCTGACGAGAGTGCTTGTTTGTAGCGACAATCACATCTAAACTGTTGTGTGGGTTGCGGTCTGTCAGGATGAAAAAAAATTTGGTTTCCTTAAATCAATCAAGACAGATTAATATAAAGTCGCTATTTGAAAAAAAATGTCTGGAAGAGAAGGAACCGAGAAGAAAAATATCATTACGGATCCATAATTCTGTATTTTTTTTTCTACGATAAATTTGCCTAAGATATTCAAATGCATTCTTGATACATCATTTTCAAAGAAACAAGTTTTATACAAGAAATAAGCTTTCAACAAGGACTTATCCCATGAAGAACCACAATCTTAGTTTTGTACACCTACTGATTTACAGCATTCAAATATATTTCATACTAGAAGTTTCATAAGATCCATGATTCATTGCATATTTATATGTATTGCCGGATTGGATCCGTCGGATCCAAAGATCCGACGGATCCAATCCGGCCATCACTAGATTTCCCAGATAGTACAGAGACAGATAATTGATACTCTGAGGGCAATGGGCTGAGGTTTCATATCAGGTGCTTCCTCTATCTCAGAATTTATCATTTCTTGTATTTTACAAATATTTTTTTGAGCCTCGTGAACTGCAGGAAATTATAACCATGGAAAGATTGGCTGTGGATACGGGGGATCAGCTGTGTTTTTGCTCAGGCTGATGGAGAAATGTTATCAATAAGCACAGGGCTCTTGTGCATCACTTACGCGTTCATCATCCTCAAGACGACGGCGGCAATCCTCCAACTGTCCAGCCAACTGACTCTTCAGGTATGTGGCATTCTCAATGTTCACTTTCAGGTCCTGCACTTCCTTGGTGAGCTCAATATTTTCCTGCAGAACAGATACATTAATAGATTGAATGATTAAACTGCTCACCAATCTAATATTTATTCCATATATGAATGCATCACAGAGGTTAAAATTTCGCAAATAATCTATTGTAAAAAGTACATTACAAGCACTGATGAATGAATTACTATATCGAAGGCCCTAAAATTAGTTAAAATTTATGATTTGGCCAGGTACTTGAAATGACCGGAAATTTGCAATGACTATAAATGTAACAAATATGTATACCCAAGAAGATTATTAAAAAAATGAAGTAGATAGTGCCACACATACTTGTTCATAGTTTGACTTTGTGAATCTTTTACTTGCCCATTTCCCAGAAAAAAAGTGAATATTCATAAATGTGCAATGTGTATTCAATGTGTAGAAGATTGCTTTTATCTACGAGAATTTTATTTACCATATATCTCTGCTAACTAACTGAACAAAAGGTAGAGACTTAGCCACCAAAGTCAGATTGATATATACATAATGGTTTTGAGGAATTGGGGGATGAAGGAGATTGAGGAAGAGGATAAAGGCAATAGGCAATAGGCAAGAGTAAAAAAATAATTGTTTTTTATCCAAGTTTATATAAATAGCTGGAGTTCTTCCCCGATGACATTTACCCATAAGCACTGCAATATATTACTATATTGCTAATGTAAATGTAAATATTGTTAATTTAAGTCTCATCAATATGGGCCAAAGATAAAAGGTTTGTGACATATTCTTCATATTGAGTATGACTTCCTTCGTTTATATCTCTTTGGACATAAATAACTTCAGCCTCATTTATAGCTTGACTCCCAATCAAATGTAAAAAAATAGGATTTTTTGTCAAAGAATTGGGGTCATATATCAGACTTTTACACACTGTAAATTAATTTGCTTTAAATAGTAGTTATTATGACACTGCATGAGTAATAAATAAGCATGAATTTACTACATTATTTCTGAGTATTTGATGATTTCATGCCTTTAGAACAGCTGTAGCATCAATTTTACACAACAAAACCATGATAAATTCATTTAAATAAAAAATAAAATAACTGTAAAAATATGACTTTTTAAAGTCAAAATTTCAAGCTCTAAAAGTATATGCCATAATTTTCCATGCATATCATTTTGTCTTTATACATATATGTGTATAGCATGTGGAATTATTCCCTGAGCATTTATACAAAAATTTAGTAGCATATTGCACGCACAGGTATTATATACATGTATTTCAGATCAACGTGCTTTCATTTGGGCTGTAATAGACCTGCGACAGATACAACACCACTCCAGGAAACTTAAGTTGTTACAATTGGGCAAGTGGTAAGGTTTATTCATAGGCAGCTTTACTGCTTGCCCGATTTTTTTTCCAGCTCTGATTGACAGATGATCATAATATGATAATATCTTAAAATGCTATTCTCTCAAAATGAGGTTTGTATTATAGATAGAACATAGAAATTATAAAAATCTTGCATTTTGTAGGTAATGACTTGGGTACATCTTATAATGGGTGCATATTATATTGAGAAAGTTTTTATACTCAGTTATGATTTGATGCTCAATATCTGTCAAAAAATTCAGGCTCGAAAACATTAAACATTTGACAAACCATTCAAGAAACCAATGAATGATAGACTAATATAAAGGCTCTGAAAAACCGAGACAAAATGAATGATTTAGCCAGGTTCTTGAATTGACTGAGATGCTTGCATTGACTGATATAAAAGAAATACGTAAAACTAAGATTTGATTTAAAAAAATGGTGCAAATATTCAAACAATTTAAATAATTCTGTTTCATAGTAAAAAGAGGTCAAGTATAGCTGCAGAGAGAATGAAACCAAAAATGCTGAAAATTTAATTGTACCATATCTTTTTCAGTGAATTTCACCTTTCATAGCATTGAGTCAGGCATATAAATTCTGAATTCCACTTTCCTACAAGACTTTTAAGGAATGCGATGTCTTTGAAAACTCATCTAACTGCATTTCCCTCACCTGAGACAGACGGGTCTTGTGAGAGGTGATGTCAACGATTGTGCGGTTCAAGTCTTCAATCTTAACGCTGTAGTCATGGATTTGGATTTCCAGCTTCTCCACTTGCTTGACACAGATCAGCTGAAAATTTCAGAAGCATTATGATTAAACATTAGAATGGAAACAGATGGTATTACATATATATCTGTCTACAAAATAATACTATAAAATTGTAGTTACATATTTGTTAATTGAGAAGATGTATGGGATACAATTATCAAATGAATCATTGAAAAAGGCAAAAGTGAATTTAGAATGAATACATTTTGGTGACAATGAGGATTATTCTGACTCACACCCATGACAAAATTATGCAAACTAAATTCTTGAATAAATGTCTCTCCCTTAAAGAAGGAAAGAAAAGAATGATGATGTTTCCTCATTGAGCCATAAAATATAGAAAAGTACTTTTTGATAGAAACAGGCTAGGAGAGACAAAAGTTACCCATAAATGATAACTATTTGGCATAGTCAGCTTAGCCATTAATGAAGACTACGAATGCAACATATTCACTTCCTTAGTAAATTTAACTACTAACAAAGTGTTAGAGGCCAAACTGCAGAGTAATCTTAAGAATTTTTCTCAATAAACTGCTTTACAGTAAATGTAACATAACTCAATTTCAACCTCAAATACTTTTTTAACAGAAAAAAAAGTTCTTGACATATGTTCAATAGAAAAAGACCAGTAGTCCAGTATTATAAGTGACCTGTTTTCTATTTTTAAATATACTCACATCATAACTATCTCTTTTATAAAATCAAATAGTGCTATTTTCATCTTCAATTAGAATTTTAAGAAAGCACACAAGTTTCTTTGTGAAAAGATACAAATATATACAAATTACAATGCAGTTGGGATAGGGATATATAGAGTGAAAGATTTTGATGGGCAGTACTCATGAAGATGAAAATACTACAAAAGTCATTCAGCGACCTAGGTATATAAGAATAGACCAAGTTAAGCACAGAAAATCTAACTACACAAAATGTTTAACTCAATATCTCTACCACAACAATTGTATATATTATTTATTATAGAGATACACATCTCCTAGCAGTAAGAGTAGAGCCAGAACACCTTAGTCATAATATATATATATAGGTATATACATTTCTTCAATTCACAATATCACTGCCATTATAGCCAACACCAGCTAGTAGCCAAGTTTCATCTGTTTATAACTGAATGCTAATTAACTGCCTCAAGTAACCTGAACCAGAATGAGAATAAGATGTGACACTCACCCTCTCCTTATTTGATGTTTCAACCTGAGACAAGAGCTCATACACCTCCTGCTGGAACTTTGCCTTCTCCTTCTCAGATCTGAAAAGCAATAAAAATAAAACATAAGTCATACCTCTCTACACAATTCCTTCAAAATAATATATCTTTTCCAGAGAAAATAATGACTTTTCACTAGAAGCTATTATTTGTAAGCATTCAATGGTTCACTTCAATAGATTTATTATTTTTTGCATTTGTATACAACCTATAGGAAAGCATTTTAGATTTCTGAAAACTACGCAGGAAATAAAATATAAAATGTATGCCCTCTGAAAATTTCAATTAAATCAGAGATTTTTCTTGGGAATTCAGTGCATAACTTTTTTAATTCCATACAAAATGATTTTCATCTGAAATCTCCCAAAATGGATTTTACAGCAATTAGTAGTTATTCAGGGAAGGTAATGGACAGCTAAGTTCATTTGATCCATATAGGATAGGTGGGTAGGAATTTCTCAGGGAACAGAGGAAGGGTGGAGAGAAACCTGGTGTTGTTGGGTCTTAGCGAAATGTGCCAAAGCACTTAGAGTTCAACATCCCATTCAATGGAAATATTGAACTCAAAGTGCTCTCCACATACCACTCAAGGGGACCAGTAAATCAATGAAAAACTATTCCAGAGATGGGATTCGAATCCAAACCCTCATTATGGAAAGACAGTACTCAAGCCACCACACCTATTGTTCTCAAAATAGATATACAAAAGATATTATTTCTTATCTCAGAGCCCAAACGAATAAAGTACATGGCTTACACTGGATCTTATTTTGATTGATTTAAATCTAATTGAAAACCGCCCGCTCTGCATCTTCATAACCTCATACCTTCATACCCTCAATGTTACATTAGAAGACAAGATTTTTTTTCCACTCTCCCATTTCATGCCACTTTTTTTTCAATACTTTCGCTCGAACCCCTCCGGGGTTTCATATTCCCTCCCATGCCCACCCTTTAAACCATTTGCGGCCCACCAAGGTGAAGACGGAGCAGGTTGGCCTGGAAGAAGGTGGGAGGGGGAGGAGGAGGGAGCTGCCGCCGGAAATAGAATCTTCGCTGGGAGAGAGAGAGGCGAGGAGGAGGTGAGAGGAGAAGGGGTTGGGATGGAGAGAGGGGGAAGAACTGGGGTGGAGGGGACGGAGAAGTGGGCTAGCGGTGCGAAGACGTGAGCAATCACCCCAGACCGTGCTAACAAGGCTAGGTGGGAAAGCGGTTGGGCAAAAAGAGGAACGATAAAAAAAATTAAAAAAATAAACAGCCACCGGGACCCTTTCGCTTTGGGTTACCGCACCTCTCGACGTGGGAGGGGGCACCAGTAAGAGCAGCGTAACACCAAGTTACGTCGAATTGACGTAACCCTCGACCCATGGCGTGGAGCTAAAGACCAAGAGGGCGAGGTAAGAGATGCATTTGACGAGTCGAGGGACGTCATTTAACGGAAGGTATACAAGTGCGACTACACGCACTACACCTGGAGAAGAGCTAGCGGATTTATATCCTGACTTGCGTAAAGTAAGCACTAGGTGAATACTTTTTAAGATAGGGGTAGTCACGTCGGTTAAGTGTCACCCAGGCGACCCAAAGGTAACAGGCTCAAATCCCACCCAATGAACAGATGTTGCGTTCGTCTAGGTAATACGTTTGGATAGACATTTAAAATTCGCAGTTAAAACTATAAACTACTATAATAATTAGATTATACTAACAATATTAAGTACATTCAAAAATTAAATTTGAAAGAGTTTTTCAGAGCTAGCGCGTTCCTTTCTAAAGGCAAGACAATACTGTGAGAGGTTAGGTTATTGTATTCTCATCCTTACCTTTAATTGCTACAAGGACTAACCTTCAAGGCTATAAATTTCAATAATTTTTGAAAGAGGGTTAAGTTGAATGTATCTGACTATAAGAGGAGGCATGAAGAATAGCATAACATTCTGTTTTATAAGAGAAATGCTTCATCACAAAATGCTTGGTTATCCCGGATTCCATAAGCTTTGTAAAGGCTCCTTTAGAGGTGAAGTGATACCAGATTTTAATTTGAAACCTTCATCTTCGACGAGCCCTCCTCGATGACTTTAGCGTGTCATCACCTAGCAACATTTTGTACAAAAATTGGTGAATCGTAGCCCGTTGCGTGAGGCGATTGGGTAGCTGGCCAGAACTACCCAACTCAACAATATTACATGTAAAGAAATATATTGTAATTCCCTTTTTCCTGAGTTCACAGTTCAACTAAATCGTTATTTACTATGAATTAGCGATTTTACGTTCCTTTTATTTGACTAATATATAGCCTACCAAATTCATTTTGCATTCTTATCTATATGAAAGTATGAAAACGGGAGATTTTATCGTGGTATCATGGTTACGTTGGCCATTCTTTTCCTCATCAGTCATAATGCCATTAAAGGTAAAGGTTTGGAAACAAAGGCATTAACATAAATTTTCCTGGAGAGTTAAGAACATTTCAATTCTCGAGAGCTCTTTAGAAGAGAAGGAGAAGGACTGGAGTGAACCGTTATTAAAAACTGTATTAGTAAACTTGGGGTTTTGTACCTACTCCAACGGCAAAGTAATATCGCACCTTCTAACTTTAAAAATTAATCATACAAAAAAGCGCAGCAACTATGCCTTTGGCTAGATTCGAATCCACATCCCTTGAATTGCCAGGTCGGCGTGGTACCGACTTGGCTACTGTCGTCACCTTAAAAATTGTTCGGATAAGAATTTCATACGCATTGAATAGCGTCTTGTCCGCTTTGAACTCCGGGTATTACTCCCTGTAAAAACGACTAAGGGCTAAGGATTACTAGGCTATAATCAACATTGGGGAATGCGATATAATCACACAAACGTAAAGAACAGCTTCTCACGTAAGGCTGTCTTGGCTCCATTTCCAAAGTCCGACATTTTCCACGTGGCTTCGTCCTCTCGCCTTTGCTGTGGGCTGACAAAAAGGTTGGCACGATAGCTATTGAGTTACGCAAACGAGCGCGTGTTATCGCACACTCCGAGGAGTTACTTGTAACATGTCTACCTCGACTATGGTCTATTTCCGTCCTAGTTTTTCGGGAAGCCTTCCGGTGAGGATAACGACTCCCTGGAGCGACGACTTGCTTAGCGACGACAAGCGACGACACATGAGATCAGCCAGGCGCAACGGTGGTGACCCGAATTAAAGTCGTCATCGTTCATACGTCGTTACTAGCGGCGAAGCTGTAATGAATATATGCACTTCAGGTTAGAGTGTAGATAGGCTTCTGGTGAATTCCAAGGAGAAGCAAAAGAAAGCGTCATTACAATTTGGTTTATGGAATCGTGCGGTATTAGGTTTAACTTGCGGAATTTATTCAGAACGGAAGGAAGAATAAATAACTCTTTGAATTATTTTGAGAGGAGTTATCTACGCTTGGTTTACGTGTTCAAACTGCTGAGATTGTATAGTAATAATATTAATCTTAAATTAACCCTACCCAGCGCAGGATTCAAATTTGCGACCCTTGAGTTTCCAGCCAGAATATTATCGACCAGGATATCATGACCGGAAAGATGTCTAGCGTAAAAAACATGATTTCCAACATAATTCAAACTGATCGGCAGTTTTTCCAGACTAAAGTATCCAATAATGTTCACTAAATTACACGAATTAATAGCAGAATCTTCTTTAGTGTCAATGGCAGAAAAAATATGGTTTCGAAGTAAACAGTGGTAGCAAGTTACCGAGGAAACTAGCTATACTAGATCGTTTACCATGGCAAGCAGTGTGCCTGAAGAGATATAATAATGGAAATCGCAGGGAGAATGACTCATTCTTTGTATTATATGTACAGTTCTTGTTGCCGTCTTCTTATTCCCCAGATCCTTCTTGACTTGCCCATAAGAGAGATGAGCCTCACGTAGAAGTTTTAAAAGTATTTGATTCTTTGTCTTCCTCGTGTCACTTTTCCTTCTAACCAATGCATGTGATATTCTACCTCCCTCTCCCATGTAGGGTGTAGTTGTTCGGGAAGTATCGACTAACTTAGCTCATTTGCGACATTAAGTATAAATGGAGAGTTGAACACTGTAAAAAGTAGATCTGATTTTAAGGTACAAAAGCGATCTGAATTTCAGATGCAACAATTTTAAGACAGGGTATGTTGAATTTCAGCAGTAATATCTTGTCTAAAAATAAGGCAGGTGAACGGCTGAAAATCAGACCATCCAGAATCCTGCTTCCTCTGCTTCCTGCTCAACTGCTCCTGTACCAACCATCCATGTTCCTGCCTCTTCCGTACCTTAAATCCGTGTTCCTGCCTTACAACCAGACAGCGCTTAAATTCAGATCGCACTGAAAATCAGATCAACTTTTTACAGTGAATAGAAGTAGGATTTTTGGGAGTGGAGAAAATTCAGACGCTTAAATAATGGTTCAGTAATATTACCTACTATTCGAAGGGCAAAGTAGCTACTGAGCTATGTTCCACACAACACACGTAGGGACCGTTGTACCAATGAAAACTCTCTGCCACCTCTGGGATTCAAAACTTGGTCCTCCGAATAGGCAGCCAAGGCTGTGACCAATACGCCAACCCGATCCTTCTCACTCGCACATTCCGCTAAGGAACGCTAGTGGCATTTCACGTCCGAGAGACTCATTAAGCCAACGATTGGAGCCCGGAATCACCTTCCCCAAGAACCGAACGATCACGTCAGTTCGACTGGTGAAGGTCAAGCTCACCTCGCATTTCATTCAGATCCCTAATTCAAATCCATAGAGAAACGACTATTTTAATCCTGGATATTATGTACAGCACAGTGTTGAAATTCAGAACTTTTGATAAGAAAAATAAAACTTCACCAGAGTCACGTAGACTTTTAAAAAAAATTGACCCTATGTATCTTATTCAAGCTTTCAAGGGATTGATATCTTCAGTTGCATTCCTTGGTTAAAAGTCAACCAAGCGTACTATAGCATAAGGTAAACGAAACATATTGAGTCTCAACGCATTGGCAAGAAGGGTAGGAAATGTGAATTGGATACTGTTCGGCGTAACTTGGTGGAAATTCATGATGAATTAACAACTAATAACTTTGTATATTTCCACAAAAAATATTTAACCACGACCGGTTTCACACACGTAGGGCATCATCAGGTACAATGAGATTTTTACCTCCGAGACTTACATATGGAGGCAACTGTGGGGGGGATTGGAAATTCAAATTGATTGGAGCTGATGTTTGTGGAAATATACAAAGGTACTATCACTTGTTAATTCGGTAGGGAATGTAATAAAGATCACAGGTAAATTAGCCCGAAAATACAGGGAGAAGTAATTGGCAATATATTGATAGAAAAAGTGCAACGGCGAGCAGAATATAATCTGAAGAGTGCAGTGCGAATTTACACATGTTAAGCGGTGAATACATCAGATGTTGACTTAGTAACAAGAGTTAAAATATTCTACTGGCGTACGAATGAAAGCAAATAGTAACTGTTTTAATAAGGCGTGAGGTAAGTAGAATCATGTAAAAGGAGACTGAGAAAAATTGGAGGATATCATGCTTAAAACGCGATGAATTACTATCAAAAGGAAAATGAATGACCCTATTAGTTTGATGTACATCAGAGCGTAAAACAAGGATAACGGTGATTTCAGGAGATATATAAGAATATTTGTGCTTTTCAACTCACTGATGCCGCGGAGTTGCTGAACAATAGGATAGAGGAAAACATTTATCAAGTGCCAGAACAATTGAAAACGCAAAAAAAAACATCCGAAATTAAAGTATTTCCGTTCTAAGATACAAGATAAAACGACCGAATAGGGAGGATAAAGGGTATAAAGGTGGATATAAGGAGGAAAAAGGGTATAAGGAGGATAAAAAATATATATACCGGGATAATACTATTCCATATTCGGAAAAATGCTAGCAAAGGACAGAATTACAGATGGCGAGACGTCACTGTGGGAATTGTGGAAGAAAGGCAGATAGTGAGTAAAAGAATTAGCCTGGGCAAGAAACAACTGTGGAACACATAGACTCTTGCCAGCATTATAACATGGGAGTACATGTTGGTGAGGTCGGAAAACCTAATAATTACGGATGAATATGATAGGTTCTGGTTGAAAATCACGACCGGCGAGAGATAGGGCGAAACATTAACGGACCAAGTAAAATATTTTTAGGATGCAATTGAAAAGTATGATAATGGGGTTATTGAAGGAGTGAAAAAATTGAATGAGAAGAGTAATTAGATTTAGGAGGGTTGACATGGAAATAATGGGTGGAGAAAATTTCCACAGGATTGGTGATATAATGTAGGTGATATAATAGTACATATATGGAGATAAAAAGTTTCAGGAGCATGAGAGAGCATTAAAGATATTGAGCGAGAACAAAATATGCAGAAAAAATGAAATCATTGGAAATGAAGCCTTTTCCAGAATTTTGCCACCGGCCACAAAACCGGTCTGGTGACCAATTTGTCGCGGGTTCGAATCCGTTCTCCGGTAGAGATGTCGCTTTTGTCTTAGAAATAATTCTAGGATTCGATGGCGCAATATGACTACAGTAGCTGGGGACTTCTAACCCATTTCTCTCACTTCTGCCGCGTGAAACAGTCAAAACTAAGCTTTGTTGACGACGATACACCTTTGTGCCTTGGCACATCTTGGGAAAGATGGCAACAATATCTTATTTTACGATTAAATATAAGAGTAAGGTTATAAGGTGCGATGTAACCTGAGCAGTTTGAACACATAAAGACGTAATTCTGTTCCTATTATCAAATACTACTCCAGCTTACCCAAATTAGCATCCCAAGGAATGAAATTTGAAACAGGTAGTAGCGATGACGGGCAGTGATGAACGTGACCGAACATAAACGGGGTCAATTTTCCCATCTTCGGGCACTGACGAGGTGCCGGCGGCATTTTTTCCTCCTCCAGACGGATTCCGGGGGCAGGTGCGCCCTTCGGCAGTCAAGGGAGGCGTGGGCGGACGCGCGTGGGAGGGGCGGGGAGGGATCCTGTTTCGAGGCGTCGCCAGGGTGCCGTGAGCGAGAGCTCGCTCTTCCTCAAGCTTTCGCCTCTGGCACCCGCCCCACGTGCACATATATGGCTGGGGCAGAGAGAGAGAGGGGGGGGGGCGGAGGAAGAGGAGACGGAGGGGGTTGGGGGTGGAGGGGGTCAGGGGCGTGGGAAGCTTGGGCAAAATTAGGGGTCGAGGGAAGGGAAGGTGAGCGATAAGGTGGGACAGACTTACGATAGAAACGGTAGTTCTGGTATCGATATCGGACACAGAATAGAATTGAGGGAGTATGAAGGAGAAATGATATTGCTAAAACAATCCTGGATGCACTGAGTGATAATCATTCATCGTGGCGAGTGAGAGGAAAGAAGCATCTTGTTAAGTTGAACAGTAGTTCACCATTATCACGTCACGGTTATCATATCGCCCTTAGAGAAGCGAGGAAGTGATGCCATTTTCTTTGCTGTCGACAGTGTGCAGATTTGTTTTTCCATCAGTTTTATTGCCTAACTTGAAAGAACGGTAGCAACACAGTGTTCGTAGATTTTTACCCTAAAGTTGATTTTTGTTCACGAGTAACAGGGAGTTAAGTGTTGAAAAGCTCAACCCTTTCGTTGAAGGTGACGTAGTGGTAGTTACTTCGTCACAGTACGATAAGCCAATAGAGACGGGCGTTCCCGTAGACAAGAGATGGCATCACTTTAGCCGATTCCAGTTTGGTGACGTAGCAGCTAGTCACCGATGGGCGATAACTCTTGATTATTATTTCATTCTATTGAATTTACCCATATTAGCAAATGAAACTTTTATAGCTCAGGTTTCGTTCGAGAACGAGCAATACCCGACTTACGCCCAATATACGCCTCTTGTCATCATTCACACCATCTTTTCCAGTTCTATTCTATTTAAATTCGCTCTATATTAAGGAAGATTAACCATGGGGATAAGTGCACTTTCGATATTAATTCACACTCAAAGATGGCGGCAACGGTCGAGCGGGTTCAGAGAGCCGAGATAACTCGGCCGTGTTGCTTTGATTGAGTTTTTGGAAGGGAGTCACTTCCCAGCTCATTTCCCCAAAGGAGATACGGAATGAGAACCCTCGAGTATAGTCTCGGAGTAGGAGTCTTGTAATCTCGGGGCCAGCAATGAACTGCCTGTCTAGCGAGTACACCGCCTTGGAGAAAAGGGACGGAGATTCTTAGGAAGTAGTCGTATGCCACGTCTAAGTTAACATTCCGAGGAAGTGGAGAGGAGCGAAAAAGTAGTGTGTAGACTGTGAATACGATATTGTTTGGGTTAAGAAGATTGGGGGCATGTTTACATAGAGTTTGTAAGGAATTATGTCAACACCTATTTTTTCGGCACGCATTTGGAAAGGAGTGAAGTTAAAATACAAGGGACTACGAGTTTACAATAACTCTTCGACCGGAGGCATGGAGAATTTCCTACAAAATGTCACGGTAACTAAATCGTAAATGGGCCAGAAACCTTTTGGGCTCGGCAGGAAGGGAGGCTGATTCCTAAGGAATATACGCTATATACACAGAAAACACTCGCAAAATTTGTTAAATTCTGAATCCATGTTTTCACGAAACAGGGAATATACAGTACGCACTCGAGGATTCAAAATGCTACGTTAATCCTGTACAGATGCGTGGTAGTGACACTGAGAAATGGTGTTCATTCAATAAAAATTCTGTACTGATAGACCTACATACTTATGGAAACGGTTACACAAATAAGGGAGCAAATAGACACTTAGCTGCAACTACGGGACACCTACCTTTTCCGACATAAAACGTTTAAACAGGTAGATTAAAGGGAAATATCAAGAAAAAAACCAACACATGGATACTCATCCATGGGCTTGACGATATTACGCCGATACACCTTAATGCACCAATAAGTGGAATTTTGCCGCAATTTACAGCATAGTTGGATTAATCAGATTTTTCAATAATGACCGAATCATTTATTTCTCACTGGATTTACATTTTACAAATGCAATAGAAACTAAATAGCTATTGATACCGACATTTTTATCCGGCGCGAGAAGAAAGGTCTTGCAGCGCGACCACGTGAGTAGCGAGACGGTTAGCGGGCAAGGGTCTCATCTACCCTTTCCTCCCTTGGCTACGACTTCGAGAGGAGCGGACTTGCGAGAATACCTGGAGGAAAACCCTGTACCTGGCGTGCCGAAGTGAGTTTGTGGAGGGCGTGGCGGAGGAAGAGGGGTGAGGAGGTGCCGAAGGGGCGCGCTACCCCCACTCTCCGCATCCAGGCATTCTTCTCGCCTTATGCGTTCCCACGCAACCATTCATTCAGGATTCACCGCGCTCCAAAATAACACCCCACGTGACTACTTCACGTGACCGAGGCATCGGCGAGCGCAGCAACACACAAATAGGGTTGCGGAATCCGAGGAAGAACAAAATATCCAACGCGAGTTCTGATATTGCACGATTTGTTCTTCACTGCGAAGAAACGTGTTATTCCAGCAGGGAGGCCTTTTTATCAAGTTTTACTGCTATCTCACTCTCACGCCATGACCGACATCACGAGGTCACTTGAATAATTTTAGTGTTCTTCCCCAAATGCATCCATATGTTTCTTCCTGATCCCTACCCAACCAATATTGATTAGAATCCTGCACTTCCTTTCCAGAAGAAAGAAGTTTTATCAAACATTTTCCCTTGATACGTGGAAAAATAATTTTATTAGATCATGGAGTGATCAAGCGTGATGAAAGAAAATAGCGAATTTTTTTGTGAATAGGTGTAGAAAAAATACAGTTATCAGAGCACGAAGGATCACATGCACGATGAAATAGACGGAAAGAGATATATTGGGTAACATAGCTGAGAATAAGGTCTTATAAGAAAGCGGCATAACAGACATTCATTTGTAGGAGTTGCAGAGCATCGCAATAATTTCGTCTGAGAACCAAAGTCGTTCACGCCTCATTAAGATTAAATGTTAAATTTCAATATGAAGAGAATTGGGCGTCAACCCTGATAAGCAGAATGGTGCGTACAAAATCATCATGGGAAAGGAACAGGAACAAGGGAAGGTACTGTTTTCATTTCTCCGAGTAAACAAAGGGTGGGGTTGAAGTGATGAATGCTTCGCTGTGAAACACTGCGATGTAATGACAGAGAGGATGTTGGCAAGAGAGAGGACGCGCAAGAAGAAAATTGCGGATGCAGGTTAGATAAGGTAGGAGGGAGAGGGGTTGGGGGAATTCGGAAGGGGTGCTAAGGGAGCAGGGTAGGGGGTGGAGGTAAAGATGTGGTAAGGAGGAGAGGTGTGGGGGAGAAGGAGGGGGCACAGTGAGATCATGACATGCACCTCGTCCCGCAAGTTTTTCTCTTTTTCAAACGTTTTGTTTACATCTCCGAGCACTGAATCATTGAAACTTCCCACCCAGTCAGGTACACGTATCAATTGACGTAGCGTTGACTCTTTTTGTGCCCCCCATAAGTCGCACGGCACGTTAGTCTACGAGAGCAGCATCGTGTATTAGTCCACGTTCAAGACAAGCAATCGGATCCCAGAGAATACCTAATCCTATAAAAATTTCACATTGGATTCCCGCGTATATTTCACGAATGACGTTTTTAATTTCAAGTGTGTATTCTTCAATCACTATTTCAATTCACGCTAATCTTGTTAAAGAGTTATCCCATTTTTAAAAGTATTCCAATTGATTGGGTGACGATGACGTAGCACCATTCACAAAAGTGAAATTTCTGTTTTAATTGATTCCGTAATATTCATGATGCATCACTTGTCAATAGCGAGGTCTCTGATGGGCCAGGAGCAGCCCTAAATGGTGGAGCCCTGAAGCTTTGTAAATATATTTTAATACTAAGCTTCATCAGGATATTCCAATTCATTCAATGAAATTTTGTCTCCAATACACTTCGATATGAAGGATGTGGATATATCGGTCGGAATAAGAATTTTAACGTGTGTCTTAAGCTGATATTTGACGTGTAGACCATAGAGAATTAATTTTGATATGATAAAAACAATACGCACTACTTAATAATTATCCGTGAATAATAAATTGTGCATAGATTATAATGAATTTTTGTGTATCTTGATCATTGGAAAGCATAGAGTTGTAAATACAGGACACAATACTTAATTATAATTCATATTTTATTAAGTACGGTTTATTATCAAGTGCGGTGTTTCATTTGAACCAACAGCGTTCTAAACTCCAGTGTTTTGGTATCTCTTAATGTTTTGGAAGTTAAAATTCCCTACCAGCAAGAATAGAGGCTGAGAAAATCTCCAACTCGGAGGTGGCGAGACTCCCTTGAGTGGATTCTCTCGCTCACTTCCCACCGCGGCCTCTCGCCGAGAGGTGACTGGGGTGGAGGGAGCGCCACAGAAGGGGGGGGGGGGGAGAATCCCCGGCACCCTCCCCCCTTGCCCCCCTTTTCACCCTCTCGCCGCCCTCTCGCGGACAAAATTAGCACGCCGTCGGTGCCCTGCTTCTATTTCCACCCCCTGCTCCATCCCCCACCCAAAGCAGACCACTTCACTCCCAACACCGCATACCTACTCCTCGCGGATCTTCAACAAGTCATATGCCCGGCCGTCATCTCCGCGGCAAATTGCCTCTCGCACAACAAATGGCCCTTTTCTTCCCTCGATCCCATCATCTCCATGGAGAGAAGGGATGGAGGATGCTCGGATTCTCGCGAGAAATAAGCTCTGGGCGGCCTCGGATGCACTTCTTCTCATAGGATTTCTTCACCCGGGATCGGAAGGAGGAAGCAGGAAGCGTGGGAATGGGCTCTCGGGCGGGGAGCATCAGACTCTGCCCCTGGCGGAAGCGAATCCACTACCTCCTTCGAATCACGTTCCCTACGCATCACGCCGCATTAGTTGCGAGTTGTTTAGGGCAGTTGCGGTCACGAAGAACAGGTGGACTGGCGGTAGAGCCGTTCGCAAAACTGGAAGTATCCGAAAAAGCTCGTCGCTGTCTTAAGAATAAAATATCTGGATACACACATATTTCACCTACAGGATCGCAATTTTTCTTTTTTTTTGGCCATTAACAGTCATTAGTCTCGCAAAATATTTTTCAATGTGTCCAGAAGTGATTACAGCAATCAATTATTTAAATTTAAATTTAAGTTTTATTATGTAAAAACAATTAAAAAACGTGTTAATCAGACTATGATATTCTGCACGGGTCAGTTCTTGGATATTTCATTGAATATGGTTTTCTGAGATTTCCATGTCTACTATAAAATGCAAATTCTTTTGTATACCAGAAAAGCTATCATAATACTACCTTAACCATCGATACATTATGATATGTAGTAGTTGCAGTGGAGAACTGCGATATTTCTTGAGGCACTCACAAAAATTTGTGCCAAGGCTAGTTAGCCATTCTAGTTAGTGTGTAAACAACAAATTGTTTGCATGTGGAGAAAATAATGAGGATTAAGGTAGTCTTTTGTTGCAAAAAATCAGCAGGAAAACAAATATTCTCTCTTCATTACTAATAATAATTAAGGATTCGCTAATTGGTCTGGCTTTGCCATTATAAGGGTGATACTTAAATAAATTATGAGAGTTACGCAAAGAAAAATCAATGCCGAGAGAATTGCTAGGGGAATTATTCTAAAAAAACTGGAGCAGTGGATCAGAGGCAATGAATAAAGGTATTTGGAAAGGAATGATTTTTACTTCATCATTACCGATATAAGATAAACAGGAAATCCCTTCAAGAAAACTTGACTTTGTATTTTTCACACTTTTATTGAGAAACCCTACCGGTTCCGATACTCCCATGTCATTGTCAAGGGTATTCTGATATTCACACGGTGGCGAGCCCTTGTATATACTCCAAATGAGTGAGAAACTGCAGGAGTGGTTGGGGAAGCTTAGATGGTATGGTTAAGAGGGATGAGTAATGTGTTGAAGGTCAGGATGACGGGGTAATGCTTTTTCACCGTGTAAATATGAGAACACCCTTGACAATGACACGGGAGTGTCGAAACCGGTAGGGTTTCTCAATAAAAGTGTGAAAAATACAAAGTCAAGTTTTCTTAAACTATGTCACTTTTTCATATAGTATCGACGTATTCTATTCAATTTAGAAAATCCCTTGCACATGAAAAAATGCGGTATTTTAAATATGAACCCCTAAATGATTCCAGCGCTCGAATGAGCTTTTTGATGAAAGGAGGTAGGGCTTACCTCCTGTTCACAGTATTATAATCATTCACATACCCAATCACGACAGAACTTAGGGCACCACTGAAATTTGAGCGCGATATAACGATGCAATAACCGCCATTTATTTCATTGAAGCTTGAGCTAATGCTGAGAGTCTTCATTAGAATCGAAAGAAGCCTGTCACTAGGTCGCTTTGTTATCCAGGATACTGACAAAGGTGCGGTAGTGTGAATGATTTTCTTAAAAAAAAAAGGCTGATGTGTAGTACATTGTAGTTCTCGATTAAAACAGCTCTTCGCAAAGCTGCACCAGAACTAGTTCTAGCGCATTATGAGTGGTTTAAAGAGGACTATTACTTCGCCACATGAGACAAAAGCATAAAAAATTGACTCCAAAGTTCACGTGTCTTACATTGCATGAAATGTCCCTCGCTGACAAACACAAATCTCTCTCTCTCTCTCCCTCTATAAATCTATAAATTGGCGGCGTTCACACCGGTACATCCGGTATATTGCGGAAGAATGAATACACAATTTTACACACATTAAAAAAAATGCTTTTCCAACAAAATCACCAGGTCCTCCCGTTGGACGTTGGACGTCCACCCGCGTCCTCGAACGGAAACCTGCCGACCCTGAAGACTGCTTGCCAGCGCGACAGGGAGGAAATAGCAAGAACCTACCCTGGAGAAGACTCCCGGCCATCGGTGACAAAGGTCCTTGAACGGATCTTTTTCATCTACGGAGAGATAATCCGTAAGTGTAGAGCTGTGCGAAGATACCTTAAAGCCGGAGAGGCTGAAGTCACCGGACAGACCACAACGGTCCAGGACTGAGAAGGAGATGGAGTGGGAACCACGAGTCGTCGTTTTAGTTACCTACTCATTAAAATTAAAAAGGGGGAGGAAAGAAGGAAGTATTTTGCCTTTCAAACACATTTTAGACAGACAAACTTAAAATTTATGAGATAACTTCATTTATTCTTTACATATAAATACGATGAAGAATGATCACTACAACCAGTTTGCATTTGCTGTTTTTTCTTCACGTTAAGTAATGTGGATGGATAATTACATAATAAAAATATAAATACGTGTCCATACAAACTGGCTTAGTTGCATGACAATTGAGCCGGTTATTGCACTTGCGGTCGGCATCAAAGAGTAAATTGGGTTAGGAAGAATAAATGCATCATCGTTAAAAATAATGGAGAAACAAAACTTTTTGCACCAGTAAGTATTTAACGTGAAATGTGTTTCATCTTCGGTATAAAAAATCCGCTCTTCGTTGTAAAAGCATAGGGAGGCATCCCAAAGTTTTTCGTCCAAAAATGAGGTGTTCTAGAGCGCTGGCAGATAAGTAGTAAGTGTCAAATTAGCGCCGTCAGCGCACTTCAAAGAAGGCGCAGCTGCGTTCCCGGTGCTTCACTCGTTAATGTCTGCTCTTCGGAGCGAAAAAGAGAGGTTTCGGGAGAGGCTTTGGCGGCGCCACTGTCCTCACGAGAAGTGGGAAGAGCAGTCCGGGACAGGCGCATGTTTATTCTGGTCTACTATCCTAGGCCTATGCCATCTGGGGCGTAAGAAACATAACTAGCGCAGAGAGGGCCCGATTCCTTCTGAATACGCGATATTTTTAGAACTTATTTAGTTCTGTGGCCCGAAATGTTCTTGAGAACCTCTTCGACTCCACTTAACGCAAAATGGCGCCGCTGTATGTCTCCTCTCTCCGCATATTTTTCCTGAACCACTCCTATCGACGACGAATGTGAGACCCCCGAGCTTGGATTAGTTCAGCCAGGCAGGACATTTGTCGCTCACGACCGAGTTATTAATGTGGTGCGTTTTTATTTTTTCGTCCAGCTACCCTCCCATACTCGCGGTTGACAAATTTAGATCTCACATACTTTTCGCCTCTAAAACCTGGTTATAGACTAACACGATGAGACCCATAACTTAATTTCACAGAAAAGGGTACTGCTCGTATGAAATTTAATTTTATACCTTATGAATTGTAGGAACGCAAAGTGAAAGAAATGTTTTGATGCCATACAGCTGGTTTCATTGCTAGAAACTGAAAGATACTCAAAACCAGTTTCTCATATTAAAATTCTACCTAATCACCACCTAAAAAATGTAATGACCTGGATGACAAAAAAAACATGTTGAATTGGCAAGTATTCCCGTAATTACAACCAATCTAGCATGTTTAATCTTTTCAGCAGCTCATCTTTTGGCTTTCTTTTCTCACAAAAAGTGAGCTTAACATGATGATCACGAGATAAAAAGATTAAAAATGGTAAAGCTGAGGATTTTTTCAGATGTTTTTGGCCAAATGAAATCAGGAGAAAATCCCACTTAACATTCATGCACAAATAAATAAAAGAATCATAGAAATACTACGGATGGGAAACTTCACGCCAGTGGAATGCATTCTAGTTGCTTATGGTTACGATCACATTCGCTGACATATACGACAGACTTGTTGAGTTCCACCAGCGAGGAGAGATTTTTACGAACCTCTGTTACTCTATCTTTCTCACCTCTTTCGAATGTTTTTCTTCTGATGCCGATTCTCTCCTCAGTTCAACATACTTTCTTACTCCCTTCGTCCCTCTGAAAATTCCTATCACTTTCCTCCCTAAAAATTCCTCTAGCGTAGCATTCGATCTTCCATAGCGATCTTTCGTACCCTAACGCCTTAAATTAAGTACATCATCCACTTTGCTTCCAGAATTTTATTTCTTTTTACAGTCTTATTCAAAAATAATAGTAAACATGAAATTATACTAAAGTAACACTCAATGTAGTCCAAATGAAGAACTACCTAATTAAAATTGTCTTTTTTAGCATAGATCACAAAATCATTGAGCAATGTCAACTGATATTATACTAATAATCTCAGTTTTACAGTGTGTTTGGTTTACGTTATCCATCAGATTGTGGAGACAAAAAGTAAACGGGAGAATACTGGAAGTTTAAGATGGTAAACCACATTAGAGAGTCAATTGACGATACCTAGTGTCACCTACCATAGAGCGTACTTAGGACAGTTTTCATGCCATTAACATATTTAGCCGGACATTATAAAACCTGTTCAGGCCACGGGACGTAGTTTGTTGTTACTTTCTAAATGAGTCTCAATGTTCCGAATAATCTGACAGTGATCAGTAACAATGGCCCTAGGATGAAATCGAAATCTTTTACTTCAGGGCAGAAAATCTCGAATATTCGCACTGAATGTCACGTTGCACAAATAGCATTTAGGACTCCTAGGAACATTATATGGGAATGGTAGGTACATGAAAGTGGCTTTAATGGTTCAGAAGATAGGGAAATGTAGCGTTCAGCGTCTTTTTAAAAACGGGAATGTGGAATTGTCATTGGCAAGGGCAATCATATCAATGTATAACACTGTCTCGGCGATATTAGTGTAAAATTTTATCGCAAGAAGATTACAAAACAAAGAAGACACCGCTTTTCTTAAAATTTAGGCATTGAGAACTCAAACTTAGAGAATATCCTTAAAAGAAAATTAAGACTTTTCATGAAAACATAGCGTGAAAGAAAAAAATTATTTACAACCTGAGAGAATGATGGTATTAAATTCATTTATACTTGGAAAACTCTTAACATCTCCCCGTAAGACTCTCGGACAGCAAAAAACATTCGGATTCCGATGGTCTTACCCTGCCAAGGAGATTAGACCGTCAGGGTGGGGGGCGTGATTAGTGAATCCCGGACACAATACCCGATTCCTTGGCAATGTGGCGGAGGTGTCCCGTTTCCTAGACTAAGCGCTAAAGAAGTTTTGGCTGTAAATGTTATCCGCCTTGAACAAAGCTCGCGAGAGACTATTCTTACATCAGCGACAGAGGAGAAGAGAGGGGGCACGCATAATCAGCCCCCTCCCCGATTCTCCCTCCGTCCCCACCCTTCCTCCGCTTCCGCCCCTTTGACGGCCACCGGCGCTCTGGAACTCCCGCACCACCGCAGCGAAGACCACACCCGCATTCTTGTGCGACTAAATGAGACACCTTTCAGCAATCACAACTGACAGAAGGAAATGGTTTACCTTTCCGTGTAATTTCACCACAACGAGCCCTGGGAACATTATTAACGATTACGTAATGAGGCCTTTGAGGAAAAATAACGAATAAGTAGCAGGAACTTCCAGTTCCAAATACAATTTTCAGTAATTAATTTTGGTGACGGCTGAGTCACGCTAGCTAATACATCGCCATTGAAGGTTAGTCATCAAAGTTGATTATTCAGTAGAGGCATCCAACAGCTTAGGTAATTTGCGCCGTTTAGGAAGAAAAGAAAGGGTAATTGGGAAATGGTAAGAATATTTCAGGAGGAAGGGTGAAATCCGGCGTCGGTATTAGTCTGCTCTTAACTAAAGGCGCCAAAGGGTCAACGGTTTAACGTTCAATCCGACGGTCGGAGTACTGAACCCGAAACACCCTCCACTTGACACTCAAGTAGGGATCGGTATGCATTTGAAAATAATCCACCATTGCTGGGAATTGAACTCTGGCCCTCGGCATGTGAGGGTAGTACTCTAGGTACTACCCCAACACGATCACCTGTTAGTCATTAAAGGAAGACGAGCAGGGGAAGAGCGTTCATGAAGAGACAGCTTCTAAGCTCAAAGAATACATTACTTGAGTAATTACTTGAGTAATGGAAGAAATATATAAAAACGTTCGCGCAAGCGGTGGCACTCTACGGATTGGAAGTGTGAAGCATTGAAAAAGTGGGCCAGAAAAGACTTGAAGCCTATGAAATTTAATGCTGGAAATCAAATGGACCGGAAGGGTAAGAAATGAGGAAGTAGAGAGAAGAGCTGAAGAAAAAAGGACTCGATAGACAACACGAGGGAATGAAGAACATAATAGATAGATAACATAGATGGATAGGGAACAACTTGACACACAACAAATTTGTAAAAATAATTATGACGGGGAAAACTCAATAAAAACCCAGGAAGTGTTTGAGCTGGTATGTAATAGGGAATAATCAAGGGATGCAGTTCATAAATATTTGATATTATGATGATGATAAGCTGGGAACATCGCACACCAACCTACAGTTAAAACTCCAACACATAAATATGCATAACTCCTCATTATTATAAATTAAATTACATTCAAATTTATCAATGGTGACATTTATAATGTTACAACTCCCTAAGCACTAGAATACGAGCCTTACTGCTCCAAGGAATACGTGCCTTATTCCTGCTATAAAATCTTAATCTATCGAAAAAATAAACACAACAAACACTTTTTGTAAGCTAGAGATTATATTAAGTGACTCACAACGTCATTAAGGGTGGTTAGAAAAAAAACATCAAAGACAGACTCAAGTCTTATGGTAACAGCAAAGATATGACTGAACGACAGTCCGGCATAGGGAAAGCAACGGTAGAGACAAAACGGTATTTATCAGTGTCCTTCATGCCCAATTTCTACTAAAGAATTATGATTTAACAAACAACTAAAATTTAACAAATAACTAAATAACTAAATTTAAATAACTAAAATTTAACAAACACCGACCTTTTTAGATTATGATATAAGTAGAGTTATCTGTTGAGTTTGCTTTAGTTTTTCATTTAAATCAACGCTCAAAATCTAAAGGCTTATATAAAGTTGAACAAAAGGAAAATGCAGTTCACAAAAATTTAATGTGCTCATAAGAATTATTTATAGATAAAATCAAGATCAATAGGCCAACGACAAAGGTCCAAAGGAAATCTTATTCTCAGTCCTCAACATGCTAATTAGCTCCGAAGAATATGTTTCAGGTAGTACGCCAAGCGATTAGTAACACAACTACAGAATCAATGCATTGAATTGCATAACTCCTTGTTACATTCTACTCATTTTTTAAATCCATGACGCGCTTAATTTTTGGGTAATGGTACATTAATATGTGTGTGTTAAACCTCGTTTACATATTAGTCAATCTGTTATCATTATATGAAATTTAATTCAAACAAAACTTACAATCTACAGTAAAATAGAATCACACGACCCGAGTCTCAACGCTTGAGCACCATTGCCCGGTCAAAGGTCAGATTATAAAAGTTTAGTTTGCATTAAATCTCATATAATATAATCTACAAACTTAACTAGGAGTACGTTTCATTCATTTAGTCATCATCATTATTTTGAACTATTTTTACTGTCGGGATGTTGATAAATGTAAGTTAAGTGAATAAGCATGCAAAATAAATATCTGCGGAAAGATATGTATTTAATACTCAAAGAAATTTACCTAAAAAGAAAGCGGAATAGCAGATACTGACAAGAAATTGCAAATTCTAAGCGTTTCATCAAAATATTAGGCAAGGCTATTTGAAACTACACTTTCTGTTTCGATATTGGTTGGAAGTATTCTATTTGTCCGATTATTTTTTACTGATGATGTATCTGTGTGAAATAACAAAAAAAATGAACAATGCGGAGCACCACATAACTGATAAAGTAATGAATTATTTTGAGTGAACAGATAACTAACAATGCAATGGATTAAGGAAAGAACTCATCAATAGAGTAAAATTATGGCATTCATGTCAGATTTACGATTGGAAAAACACAACTACACTATTTCTAGGTTACATATTTCGTATTGTCTCTCAGGAACAGGAGCAGGGACAAGAGATGAATGAGAAGGGTTGATCAGATGAAACCAGCTTTTCATGCATCGGAAGGGAAATGAATTAAAAAAGAACAAATGTAAGAGGGTGGGGAAACGAGAGGTATAAAAAGAGCAGGATGGCACCGTAAAGTTTAATTGTTCGTGGCACCGTAAAGTTTAATAGTTCGTGAAAAATAACGTTTAAAATGACGAAATAGTACTTTGAAAAGACAATGTAGAGACAAGCGTGGTGATGGTGTATAAGGGAACAGGCGGCACTAAAGCAGAATGCTGGGAATAGTGATCTTCAACCGTCGCGGGTGTAAATATTGAGAGAAGCAGTGAGAGCTTAGTGGGTGACGCGCGTGGGCGTATGGGAAGGGTTGAACAGATCGAACCAGCTTCTCATGGATTGGAAGGAAATCAATTAAATAAAAGAGCGGGGGGATACGTGAAACGAGAGGAAATAAAAGAGAAAAGATGACACCGTAAAGGAATTTAATTGCTAGTGAATTAGAACGGCTAGAATGACGAAAGAACAATTTGGAATGACGATGAGGAGACAGGAGCGTGGTGATGGTGAATACGGGAGCAGGTGTCACTAAAGGGGAATGCTTGGAAAAGTGATCTATGACCGACGTCGGTGTAAATATTGAGAGAAGCAGTGATAGTTAAGAGGCACTCACCGGGCCTTGGCCTTGGTGAGCTGGTCGATCTGTTCCTGGAAGTCGACAACGATCTCTTGGTGCTTGCGGCGCAGCAGGTGGGCCGTTTCCTCTGACTCCAGGTGGACATCCTCCAACAGCTTCCTCAACTTTGCCAACTCGGTGTCCCGCTTCTTGTTGATCTCGAACTGTCGAAGGAAAGCGAATGGTGCCCGTTCAGACGTTTTAGTTCCTCTAAACTCCCTCGATTCTCCCAAAATTCACGAAGGATAGATTATTTATTTTTTAACGGCAGCGACGCGATGGACACAACGACAGAGCACGTGCTGGCATGTTTTTGATGCGAGTATCAACGGAGTGGCACTCATGCGAGCCGGCCTATCAAAAGGCGTTTCCACATTAGAACCAGACAGCGCATGCGCGACCGAGTCAGCTGACAAGCCAACTCCTGACACATCTAAGGCCACTTTGACCCGTTAGATCTGCCGGTGGAGGCTGATTAGAGTCTCCGCAAGTCCCTGAGTCGCATTTAACTCTGCATTACCTCTGAGGTCATGCAGAGTTGAATCGTATCGCATCACATTCACTTACGTAACTTCCAAACACATTTCACGGGATGTCGACCAGCACTTCACCCTCGGATGTACGAGCGTGATATTTCAGCAGAGAGAAACTTTGTGACACTGATGTAGCCCATATCGACTATTAACACAAAAATTAAAACTTGAATTGGCGAGGGTGCACCTTGCCTCGATCAAAATTTCAAATATACCTTTGGGCAAATATCAAATATACCCAAAGGCATATTTGAAATGCACATGTTCTGGGAAAGGATGCAGTTCCTTGCCCCCCCATCCGGATTTCTCCAAATATCTCGTGCTTCTCGCCACAAAGCGGACTTAAAAAATCATCTCAAAGTGATCGGCCATTCCGATCCTGGACCCGGAGTTCTCTCGTCGACGTATCTTTAGGCTACCACGACGACGTAAAGTAATATACCCGCTCTCTGCTTGCACTACAATTAGAGTGTTTTATAGCCATTATCAACAGCAATCATAATTGCACCTCAAAGCTATGAAGAGTGCATTTTTTGGTTGATCGAAAACGAGATACGATATCACACCAGTATGGATGACTGCAGTGCTTGTCATCCTGTATCTATGCGATCGTGCACTACTGCCTTGCATTGCGTGTCAATTAGTTCGTATCACCAGAAATGCTTTTCATGGACGCAAGGCGTAGTGTAGAAGTCCTTTCACATGAACGCGTCAGAGACGAAAAGGGTTTCGGTAGCCAATCAGATGGCCGGAAACCTACGAATGAGATCACTTATCATCGCATGAACTGCCAACTAGGAACTACAGTGGGTGGTCGCCCCTGTCGTACCCCGGAAATAACATTCGTGTATTTAAATGGAGGGCAGACTAACTAAAAAGTGTACACGGATCGGCAATTTTATTTTAAACACGGAAATCATATTATTTTAAAACATGACAACACCTTGAAGAGGTTTCAACGGTGAAAAATTATATAAGTGATCTGAATGGGTCGAATGCCGTTAATGATTACTGAAAATTTTGCGCCCATTACAATTTTATCCCATACCCGTGTTATCGATTCAATGGACCAAGCATTGCTGTAAATTTACTTTGGTGATACGATTTCCAAAATAACGAAATCAATATGAAAGTTTCACCAAATTAAAAGAAAAAGTTTTCATTGGGTGAATGCAAACACTCGTTTCTTGAATTTATTTGCATCCTCACCATATATTTCAGTTGCATGAACGCAAAATGGGGTGTAAGTATTATTCAAGGACTCAAATTTTAAGAGAGTAATTGTGTGAGATCGTACATATAAATGTTCGCTTAGGTGAAATAACTACCTTTGATGATTAATCTTCCCACTTAATCCAGTTTTTTTTTCAAAGTTTTCACAAACACTCGTTTCTTGATTTGATTTGCATCCTCACCATATATTTCAATTGCATGAACGCAAAATTGGGTGTGAGTATTGTTCAAGAACTCACATTTTAAATATAAATGTACCATTACGTGAAATGTCTACCTGTGATCATTAATATTCCTACAGCATCCAGTTTTGTTCTGATTTATTTTTTTAAGAATCCGGTCGGACGAAGGCACGATTTGAATGATAGAAGCAAAATTTTGTGTAAATATATATTCCAGCTATTGTTCCATGGCAAAGAATAGAGCCACTCCAATTACAGATCATATCCCGCTGGGGTATAAAGGGGTTTGTGATTTCTTGTCAATCATTCCAAACATAGGATGGCGATGGTTTGACTCGAGTGTGACTGGAGTGCAAAGCAGAGGCGTAGGGCCGATGAGGGCTGGGGGATCGATAGGATAGTGCGCAGTCACCAGTTGCGGCCAATGGCTGCGAGGCCTCATTTAGTCGCCGCCCGCTTCGGATTGGCGGGTAGCACCACAAGGGGGCGTGACCTCCCGCTCACCTGGCTCTCAGCTCCTCCCTCAGCTTCCTCCAACCTCTCAGACAGCTGGATAACTTGCACGCTGAGGTCTGCTTTCTCGCGCTCTATCTGTGGGCGGAAAGACATGTATATTAAAATTTTGTGATTTCATTGATACACGAAACACTACACTAGAAAAAAAATGATTCAATAAAGATGCAACTCATAGGTTTAATGAGTTAAATGCCAGGGATCCCAGAATAAAAGACGCATCCACATTTTCAGCTTTGATACTTATTCCATTTGAAGTTTAAGTCGTGGGCTTTACATTTTAGAATTTATATTCGATCGATCAAGAGACATTGCTGCATTATTACAGATATTCATCTTTTATTAAGGATATTTTTACCATTATGATAAGTAAATAAGGAAGAATGGTAAAAGAAAGTATGAATTTTGTCAAATAGACATTTATTAAGGAGAATGGTAAACTAATTATTGTCTTAAGGTTTTTTAGCGCTTATGAATCACTCACAATGTGTAGAATGTATTCATGGGTATAAAAATCAGAACCTTTACAACTTTATTGCAGACTTCCACGACTGAGAAGGAATTAAATGGAAATAAATAATAAGGGTTTAAATATTGTCGGAGTCATGAAAGGTCACCCACAATGGCCAGAAGCCATTAGGAGCAAGTAATGGAAGATGTTCCTGGAAGGAAATATTAGGAAAAGAGGAGAGATATACTGGTAACAAGATATCAACGAATATAGCTACGTAAAAATCATCTCCCTAGGAGTTTATGGTGATGATGACAGAAAGGTATGGGAAAATAAGAAGTGAATATTATGTAAATGGCCCAATTTTTCCTTGAATCCATAAAACTCGATACCCACGCGCAACAGACATTTTCCGCGCAATCTCCTCTTTTCGAGTTTCGCTTATCTTTATATACATAAGTATTTAAAATGGATTTGGACAAAGTTGTGAGAACTTAAACTTAATTTATCAGGAACAATAATTTGCAGAAAACTGCTGTGCCGCCTGATAAAGTTGAATGAATATCCCCATAACTTCGTCTTCATGCCGTTACGTCTAAACCTACATATGTAAAACAGTACCCAATGCATACTACAAAAAAGTTGCCGAAATTTTCCTACACTCTCTTTCCTATACTCGCTTATTTGCATTAACACCAGAGTTACTATTTACTGAGCGAGCTCTTATGTCAATGGTATTCACCACTGTCAAATACCAGTGTTAGTCATTTTACTCCACTTAATGATGCCATATTGACACAATTTATCACCCGAACAGGAATACATATGTCTCTCGTAAACAACTACCAATTTCTTACTTGACGCAAGAGCCACATTATCATGTGGATCCAAACTCTTTGATCATTAATATTTCCGAAAAACCAAATCAAATTTCCTTACCATTTTTAAACAATGGATCTTGAGGAAGAGATGAATTTTTCCACCGCACTTTAAAGCGTTAATTTGCACGAGTAATAAACTGTAAAAAGGAAAACTTGATTCCTTGGCTGACTAATCACGTGCATTATAACCCTATACCTGCGGTGATGATAACACACCTTTGACAAGAGAGATGGAGATACACTCTAACGTGAAATACACTTTCTTATTTTATGAATGACTCTCCTTTATCTTTTAGGCATGAGCAGTTGAGTTGAAATAGCTACCACGAATCTTTGAAAAACTACACTTCTTCACGACAGACAATCTGCCAATCTCATAGTGGATTTTAAACATTAAAACAGTTGGATTAAAAATTATAATTTATTTCTAGCGGCAATGGAGAAACAAAAATGTTTGTTTAATTTCAATGAGACATAGAAATTCAGCGGTTCTTGGTAATCATTCCTTCCATTATTGACAGAAAAACGTGCGGCGTACTCATTCTCCTCCTTGACATTTCATTTTGAAAAGATTTCCCCTTCTGTCGAACACGAAAATTTTGACTCTGAAGGAAGGCTAATATACTCACATTCCGCCGCGGAAAACGCCTCCGCGTTATTTCCGCGCCCGTCTTTCGCAAACAATAAACGGAGTCGCTCGGGTACGCATCAAAGTGGCCACAAAAGGCAACGTGTCTCGGCTCTCCGCTTTCGGAGAAGGAAGCTCAGCGATTCATGTTTCGCTTGCCGGGTTTATTTTTGGACGAAGAAGCAGCAAAATCCCACTCGCTCAGACATGTGGGAAAAGTGAAGCATTATACTGGTGAGTTGAAACGCGGTAACCGCTACTCAGTTAATTTTTCCCCGGAATTCGGAACGGGTCACCCTAGTTCCCCTCCACGATGTTGGCCTGTTCAGCTGTTTACTACCGTCCATTCTACTGATGCGATAGAATATTTAGTACTATTATCAATGAGGTAAAAGGTAAATTTTCTAGATCGCAGTCCAGCGGGCAGTTTCAAGATATGGTAAATAAGAAAACGAGTATTGCAATTTGCCTGCCAATATATAAATCTGCATCTGCATAGAAATATAAAATACCACTTTGAAAAATAAAAATAAATAAAGCAGTTGGAAGTAGAGAATAATTGATGAGATTGGTAATCTGATATAGAATCATTTGAATCAACGACGCTGCCCCTTAACTCACGAGATATTTCTGCTTCTTTAATCTACGTGAAAATGTCTTTATGAAGATTACATGACACCGGCATCGGTCACGAAAGTTTCATGCGAAAAGAAAGATATATATATTAAAAACACTTTTGAAGCCTATTTGCTTTCTTGAGCTATTTTCATGTTAGTAGCTAGAGTACGGTCACATTTAACTAAAATGCTCACGTTGCTTCATGTCAATTGCAGCATAGACTGAGTGCTCGAGGGCTTTTTACTTACCCTCAACTGGGGAGGGGTTTATGGATTCTCGTATCCTAGGAGGAAGTTTTCTCTCCAACTAGATATCCTAAGGTTTATTTTTACCTGGTGGTGGCAGAAAACAGACCACACCTGTCCCAACTCTAGATTTACGGCGAAGATTTGGAATTAAAACTCGGCGGGTAGGTGGAAGGAGGTGGTTGCAGTCCAAAAGGGCAGCCTTTGCATACCTCTCCTGAGCCAGCTCTTCGGCTTTCATGCCGCGCAGTTGGAACATATGACTACCACAAGAGTTCATTGGTAAGAATGTTATTCTATTTACATTATTGCCGAGACAAAAGGTAAGCACTAATATTAGAAATAAATAGGAAACATTCAAATAACTTGGGCTTGAAATTAGTTTACACTGTAAATTATCATTTCTGCAATGAAGATCTCGTATCAAGCTCTATTTCATTCCAGCATAATTTTGATTTTCATCCAACCCACGATTTTATACCACTTTTTCCCCAAGTAATTTCAGTTTAACTTGATGTTACTCCGTTGAATAAGTACGTACCATTCAGGAAAGACAGAATATATAAGCTAAATAATCAAACAGCATTTGTTTTACTTTATCTGACGTCTCTCCTTCTCACATGTAAAATTCGGAGATAAAATTTATAACTTCACAACTTAGGGTAAATTATTAATTATTTTGTTCCCTTCCTATTATTTATCAATTTCAATGCAATCGAAGGGCCCAGAGTAAGGTACTTTGAAGCATTTAAGGAGTAACTGATCAATATTAAACGAGTTATCTCGTTCAATGATTTCGGACAGAAAGGAGACATATATCATAAATAACTATGTAATTTTCAGTGCAAATTTTCATTCAATCCCGACCAATCGCAACGCCTAAGCGATAGGTCAAGGTATGCTGACCTCAACGACACTGAGCTGTTGAAACCGGTCGGGAAATGATATATGCTAGTCAGGAATATCACCAAGTTATTCAATAGAACCACAAAGTTTTTCAGTGTTTTAATACCGAATTACAGAATAGATGTTTCATTAGTTGGATATCAATCTATTGTCGTAATAAGCTAGTTCCTATGGAGTAACATAGCATTAAGACAAAATAATGAACTCATGGTCACTGAACAAATAAAAGCACTTCTTTTTCGTTGCATCAATAGAAATAGAAGATCTCATTCATTTTTGACCAGGTATTTTCGCTTTAAAAGCCTTGCATACAAATATCGGAAATTGTTTTCCCATTAGTTCTATTATTTTATTGTTTTTCTTCACCACAAATGAAACATTAGGCTTTGTGACATGAATTAGAGATCAGAACGCCTCGGATAGTTAAAAATATTTTTTTCATTTTATCAAATTTAGGGTTATTCTAGTGGTCAATTAGTTATAACGATGAAAAAGAAAACAAAATGATGAAAAACGAAGAAACTATTTTCTATAAGCATTCACAGGAAATTTATAAATTTCAAACACAGGTAAAACCTATGCTGCTGATGAGGCAACATCAAACAAGATATATATTTTATTAATTTATTTCTACGTAAGCTCTCTTTATTAATTTATTTCTACGCGTTTTCCTGCTTCATCACATTTGACATAGAAGTTAGCGATTTTTCCTCAAACAACACCTTCATTAGGTATTCATCTATTTCGCTACAGATTACACGGAAAGAACGTCCATTTATACCCGATTGATTCCACCTCTGATCGCTTCACCACCTGACACACTGATAACTGGAATTCATTGAGGCACACAATTCAATTTTAGATAAGGATTCACTTGCCGCCTTCATGGCCCTTAAATAAAAAGCTGCCAAATACTAAACAGAGTATTTCCGAAAAGGTAAAAATCTTTAAAGAAGTAATCAGTATTTATTGCTATTTTTGAGCAAGAAATTTATTAAACATATCCCAACAACATAAAAAAAAATTCTACTGGCCATTGATTATCAGAAATTAACCAGTGACAACCATGTAGACGAATTACTCTTTAAAAAAGGACGAATTAATAAAAAGTCTAAAGGCTGGAATACACAATTGTCATTGCGCAGTAAGGTGCTAGAGGATATTCCCAGCGGAAAATTCTTCGAAGGAGCAGTGAATTGCATGGAAAACTTCCCAAATGCATGAATAACTGGGCGGAAAATAGTCCAGGTCCTATTTCCATATGTGCCATTTCCACGGTTTGACGCAGCTTCAAACTATTCCGTTCATTTCCTCGCATTCAAGGGCCGCAAAGCTTCATCAGGATATTTTTACCTCAGCTTTGAACGGGATTGGAGTTCATCAAAATTTCTAGAGAAGAATGGTCTCCAAAAGTAGACGTGAATCCTGTAATTTGCCTTTAGGATCAGGGATCCTTGGTAGCATAGTAGTTTGCGCAGTGACCCTCGGAAATAAAATGTTTTTGATACATTCCCGACCCCAAAGAACTTTTTCCATCGACAAATTGCAACAAATATTTTACACTTCCAGAACTTCCATTAGAATTGCCCCTATGTTTCAGCAAAGGTGTCCGTTAGCGCAAATATTACTGGTAGTGGACCACGATAGCAAAGAAGTACAGTGCCAATCCGATGGTTACGAATTCGAGCGCTGCCTCGGGTATGGATGATATGCATGTCTCAGGGTTAAGCTATGGATTGGGTTAGAGTAGGAGTTCCTTTCCCTAGGTGCGCACCACCCATCCAAAAGGAAAAATTTATTGTCAATTGATAATATTTCAGCTAGTAAAAAAGTTAAAAGTGTATACCTATAATTAGACAAAACTATAAATTTTACATATTTTTATCTTGTATCAAATACAAAAATAATGTTTCGTTTAAAAAAAATTAAAATCTCAAAAGATAATTAACCTGTAACTCACGTACCGCCAAATCCTTTTCCAAGTACCCTTAATGGTATGCATTGCACCGGCTGACAACCCATGGGTTAAAGGGTGAGACATATCTTAATTGATGGAGCAACACTAAGCCTAATTACACCTTTACTAGAGTACTAATAGATTTGCGGTAGGGCTCAAGAAACACATCTCGTTAACTATTCTGGCTACTACAAAAATACTGCTGGTAAAGTAGTCTAGAGCTCTCCACCTTGAGGAAAAAGGTTGAGACTTGGCAGCATATCCTTTCTCCCTTTTCCAGAGCATTTTTGCCTCGATTTTCTTATGACTTCCTTCCCCGCTGTGATTTTTTTCAAATTATTAATGATCTCCCGCATGAAATCACCCCTAATCTCCCTTCCAGCCACGTCCTTCATCCGCTCAGTGGATTTGTGCACAGGGGATCGGTGGCGTTGCTTGCCACTGACGGGAGCTGGGGGCTAGTTCGTTCGTTCGCCGTTTCGTTCTCGGTGGAGTTGCCATGACTCACGCAAAGCTCCCTTTTTCCCTCCGCCCTCCTTCTAAATCCGGAACTTTAGTCAACCGCCACCGTCGCGCGAACCACTCCGCTCTCAGCACCACCTATACGCCCCCCGAAGGCCCTCTCCAACGTGGGCGGCAAGAGGAATTCCCACATTACACGGCGAATCTTATTCCCACACGCACCGTCATGCTGTATTTCGGTCCCGCGCGGTGATCCGTCCCGAATATTCGGAGACCACTCCGCGCATGCGCACCAGGCCGCGAATAATGTACGAATGGAGCGGAGGTCGCGGAGAGGTGTCGCCCGGTGGCCATGTTTGCCGTAGGAGGAAGGTAGATGTTGAGCCTAAGTTTCCATCGTAGATGGATTTCAAATTTTGGTTACCTAAGTTAAAAATCCATTATTATCTCGAAATAGTACTGGTATAAATAATTAGCAAAAAGGTATAACTTAAAAAGCGATATTCTGCGATGAACAGTTGATAATAAAGTAAAAATTCATCCCCGGAGCAATTCAAGCTAGGCGGCCTTCTTTGAATTCGTTCAGGCCCTGGACGCACAGACTTGATTCTATTTCAAACGAAGGCTAAGCACAAATATACAATGGGTGCTACCCATTGTATATTTGTGCTTAGCTACCGGAATCCAAAGCTAGGTCACCTCCTTTTCTAAGGGTCCTGCCGCCACAAATCTAGAAATCCAGCAGACTTTTGGCGGAGGAAGTTTCAAATATTTAGATAAGCTTAAAGAAAAGGCTTCACTCAAGAGTTAAGTAACGCATTTTGAGTTGACGAGTCGCATAATAACATACACACGCCGTTATCGAAAAAAATAAAAGGGTTCAGCACTTAGGCTGTAAACTTACGTCCCCTCACGATTAAAGTAACATTCATTTAGCGTCAACTGCACTTCACGGACAAACATTCGCACTAATAATAACTGACGATGATCTATCATTCATGACAATATAAGAAGTTTTGAAGCAATTTTCATTGTGAATACTTAAATTAGTCGCATTCCATTTTACAGAACAAAGAATTTCATTTCTAAGTTCTAATTTTCCGGTTAGCGGTGGGCAGAGCCTTCTTCATGAATGGTCACTTAACTGATACTACACTTCATTACTACGCAAGACTTATTAAATTACTTCATTAGAGTGATCCGTCACAAATATTTGGAGATCACCTGCGCAGGTGCAGCCGGGATATATTTCTCAGAAAGAACACATTTATTCTAAGGATATAAATTTCTTGCATGAAGGCTCCTATAAATTCCTCTTACAAATTGTCTAAGTCACTTAAATCTTATTTAACGAAGGAATAAATAAGGAAAAGCTTGACTGTGATTTATAACTCATACTAGAAGGCTCATGCAGAAGGTTGAATCACACAGCAGCGTAAAGAAACAATGAGCATAGCACTGATGACACCACACCATGACATACTTCTCCGGACAAAAATCTTACACATGCTCAATAATTAGACAACGGTCGATGAAACGAAGCCAATGAGAGTCTGGCACGTAATGGCGTCTGTCGTCTGTCCGCTCTATTCAAAGACGGGGTGGCGCCCGGCCAAGAGATCATTTACGGAATGGAATAGAGACGAGTAGCGCTCATACCATAAGCCCAGAGCAGGCGGAGAACAGGATGGGTAACGCTAGCAGCAAAGAACCGTGTACCTCTTTCAAATACTTCCACTGTAGGCTTTATGCATGCTATTAAATACGATAAAGTATTGTTTTATCGTACATAATCGCATCATTACCTAGTGCATTTGGTTTAAATGAGAAATATGAGGCAATGAATACAGAAATAAAAGATAAATACCAGTAGCCCATAAAAACATTAAAGAATATTTCCAATGTTTTCGGCTCAGAAATGTCGACAGTGAAATATCAGCGATACAAGTAGTATCTGACGTATTGTACTGTCGGCTTCTATGTGCATTGAATTGGATCTACTTTAACATTTCACCTCATCACATGGGCGGATCCCGTCATCAAAAACCTTTACTGAGTACGCGAAACGAAGTAAAAACGCGAAACGAATGAAAATGAAGTTTAGATTCCGTGAATATATTATTTAAACTATCTCATCAACCTTCTAAAGATTTTAAAGTTATCCTAGTTATTTAGGTAAAAACGGCAATATCCTTCTAACTGTGAACTTTTGTATCATTTTGTCACATTAATACTCAAACATTACCATATGTTAAAATCCTACAGCAAATATAGCCTCGCGGATGAGTCGGGGGAAATAATGTTTTTCCCGTGACAATACCCGTGTTTCTTCCGTGTAAATGTGATGGTTTTCCCCAAGTCCTCCCAATAAAATATGCTCTGCGATGGCTGATTCTTTTATGCTGCTGCGTGCTATGGCTATTTGGTGTTCCTTCAGTCTGCACGCGACGGAACGTCCGGTTTGGCCAACGTATACTTTCCCGCAGGAGCAAGGAATTTCGTATACTCCTTCGGTATAGAGTGGGTGAAGCTTATTTTTGGCTGAGGGTAGCATGTCTCTTATCTTGGTTAGGGTTGAGAACCGCGTCTCGATGTCAGCCCTACAGAGTATCCGAGAGATCCGTTCAGCTGTCCCGGCGATGTAAGGGATGATGGCGCGCGCCCTGGGCTTCGGAAGTCACTTTCCGATTGCTTGGTCTTAACTTTAAAATTCCGCCGTATGCATGACTCCGAGTAGCTATTTCTCATGAGAGCGTTTTGTGTATGTTCCTCCTCGGTCTTGAGCGAAGATTCGTCACAAACAACACTGGCCCTGTGTATTAGAGTTTTAGCCAATGCCGCTTTTTGTCTGGGGTGATGGTGGGTGGACCCAACCACCGATACCAGGAAGAAGTTTAATAATTCACCCTGAAGATGCGACCTGGAAAGGACGCTAAAGCTTGGTCGACAAGGCGCCACACGCAGCTGCTCCCGATAATGACTAATGCAGATCATCTCATTAGTTAACTGCCACTTTCATCGTATATCTACAAAGTTATCAAAATTTTCAACAAATCCTCCCAGAATATATGGTTTGCGCGATATTCTCCGTCAGCTCCGGTTGCCATTTCATAACCTCTCATTAAGAATTTAAACTTTTCGATCGGCATATGAAGATCATGTGGAAGCCAGCTAGGTTAAATTGCACCTGCGAGCCGCCACAAGGGGGTGTAGCTGGGAGACTCATAGTTTTATATCTGAAGTCATCTTACGTGTCCTAAACATTGTATTCAAAACCAAGGGATAGAAAATTTTGATGGTAAAGAAATTATTTTTGTGAAAGAAAAAGAAATATGGTTTAGAAGGTTATGGACTTGCTTCGTTTCAAGTAATGCTTAATTCCTTAAATTTCATTATTCCAAACAGGGTGATTCTATTGAAGTTCAATAAGCTAAATGAACCGATATCTCCTACCTACATTGGGTGATGTAAATGAATTTACATGTAGGTTATCAATTCGTATACATCCTCTTCAATATTGGTAGCACTCTGCCCGATGGTCTTCTGACTAGCTTTTGCTTAGCTGACTAGTCTTCAAAGCTTTTGCTAAATGCTCACTACAATGTTAAAAATATAACAAGCGTTCGATAAATATCATACCATCCCATCATATAACGTGATTAAAACGAAACTGTCACGGTCAAAGGTCAATAAGATAACTAACATAAAAAAATGCTGTATCACGTTACCGTATCCGAAACAACCATTTTCCGGTATTAATATTACCAGAACAGGTAATTTCTGACATGAAGCTGTCCACTGCAACGTCTACTGCAACTGTGGTCCTAGAAATATGGGTGATGCGGAAGGCATCACGCAAGAAACCCATCTTCAACACCAAATCACCGTGGAGGTCTTAACAAAAACTTGGTATTTTAGGTCTAAAACAGTTGAATGTTTTGATAAACATAGATCTTCAAATTGTTGTTACACTATTGCCTGAAATCTGGTCGGAGAATTGAGGATGTCACGGTACGAATGGTGCATATTATCGTTAACAATTCCCGCCATTGGCTGAGTAAATATTTTTTTACGAGACAATTTCGCAGAAGAGTGGTAAAGACAAAATTTAATTAAAACCACGTCTGACCTACCACACTATTGTGACTTGGTAGGTAAATACTGAAAAAGTGAAGGAATTGTGCTGAATAACAGATGGGATGTCGGATAAACTTGGAGAAGCTATCCCATCTCTCGTCACAAAATTGGTTTCCACTTTAATGTTCTTGATACAAATGAGAAGTTAAAATTTCGTTTATGTAACCTTATTATACTAAAAAGACAGGGTTTTAAACAACATTGACTGATAATTATCCTTTCCGTAAATTCTTTCGGCATTCTAAATGTTTCAGGATTTTTACTTCTCTGAGAGGTTTTACGCTAGAGAAGAATCAAAGTTCTTCACCTCATTGCACACATCAAAATAACCTATTAATCACTTTCCAATCTATGACACTCGTCAATTCAACGATTCACCAGATTAGCTAACAAGTTGCTAGGTTAGGCAATTTCTTTGATTTGATAAGGATTTGATAAGGGATTTGCTCACCGACTCTCGTTTAAATTATCTTTCACCCCGAAAGGCACCATAGAAGATCGGTTCCAAGCACACCCGAGCAATGAACGAATTCAGAGCATAGCAAGATAAAAGGAGAGGACAGGGATGAAAGAGTGACGAGACTGCCCTGTCCCCACCGCATCCTCATGGTTCGTTCGGAAGAGTGTCACGTTCTAATGGACGCAGGAAGTCATCCCCTCGCTTTGGTCACGGTCCAGATGGTGGCAAGGGGGAGGAGGGGGGAAGCGGACGTCTATTTGCGAGGACACGCGCCTCCCCCACCCCATCCCACACCTGTCCCCCCTCCCCCGGGGGCGATTAAGTGATAATTACCCAAATGCGACATTTTATGGGCGATTTTTCATCCAAGTGGACCTGTCCCGCGAGGCCCAGGCTAAGATTGGCCCCATCCGAGCGACTTTGGGAGACCATACCGTGGTTTTCTACCGCGAATCTTCCTCTCATCTTCTACAGTTTGGGCATTAAGACAAGAGTTTCTTCGCTTGGAAATTATGTGAGCAACGTTCCTTACCCCCGTGTTAGTTTCCATGAATCGAGATACTGTAGTCACGTCTGTAGCGAGCCGGGATGACCAAACAATGGTCGCGAGATCCGATACTGCTTCTGGTATGATTGTTGTGTATTTATTACTTTAGAAGGTGCGATGTGTCTGTATCCGTTGGGGCATCTTAAAACACAAAATCATCCCTACCACAATTTAATCGTCCTAAGGGGGAAAGTTTTGAGCATAGACTACTGGAACAAATCTGAAGCTTTCACAACGCTTTCTTCTTTTTGAAAACGAATACGACCAAATGGCAGCAGAATTTATCATATTCTTCATTATAGAATTATAGTTCATTTTCGAAGACAAAAGGAATACTTTTGGGAGTCGCTTACCCCTCAACCCAATAGTCAAGCTCAATGGTGTTCGATTGTATTACCATTTATACCAAAATGTGAAATAGAAGGTAAGGAAAATTTAGAATAAATTAATTAAAGGGAATAAGAATAAAAATGATAAACGATTTCTTATTTTAGTCGCTGAAAACAATTTCCCTAATTTACCTTATTATAAATCCACAAGTTCACATTAAGGCGAACATTTCTTTATCAATTGTAATATTCAAATTAAAAACTGTAGCTAAACCAACAATGGCACCAATCCAGAAGAGTTATTTTTCTAACGTTTACTTTTGCAATTCTAGAATAGGTCAACTCTCCAATCACGTCCGCGTCTTTGTCACAAATATATGGAAATAATATTGGGTTAAGGAAAGAAATGGTATTATTGCCTCATCTGACTCAGTATAAAAAAAGTCTATATCATTATCACATCACTGAGCCTCCGCAGTCGATCCATTTAAATAGACCCACGAAAACTAAATATTTTATCATAAATTTGACAGCGATATCCATTCTCTTATATTTTTATAAAAATATATGATACTATATATAATATATTTTTTTTATTTCCTTTCACCGACATTTCAATAAAAATGGTATTTTATATATGCATACATTTATGGCTAACCAATTAATAGTTCGGATTCGCTCCTGGAAGACAGTTATCACTTTGATAATTACGTAAAAGCTACGAGAAAAAGAAAAAAATTTCAGACTTCAACTTACGTGATAACAAGGCCTTTCAACAAATGACAAAAGTTCATTTAAAAGGGAATTTTCATTCGTTGTCCAAAATAACTAGGTAATATTATTTCACCAGAAAAAAACAGCAGGTAATCTTAACAAGGGCTTCTTTGAACCGTCCCATGTTGGGCGAGAAATATTATCTTGGTAGGCATAATATTTTGGCTCTCAGCAATTCGTCTTTAGTAAGTACCAAAGAGGGAGCTCTCAGAGAGACAAATTCTTTCGGGGAAATTCACGCGAAATGCATGAAAAGCGTCAAATTCGATAACAACAAAGAAACCATGAGTTTGGATTGGAAAGCCTCATTATCTACGTTCAACATACAATAAAATGACTAGTCAAATACTCAACGTTTCTACGACAAGGCCATAAGTAAACCAGGAAATATATCCTAAGGCGAAACTTCTAAATCAGTGATTCCCAACGGGTGTGCTACAGCACTGCAGGATTTCGGGAAAACAGCTAAGGGTGCTGCAAAATTATTGCGGGAAGACGATAAATGTTTAGCAGGACCAACTTCTGAATTGTTTAAGCTCATGCTCGACAAATGGTGAAATAAATCAAAGTACTTCTTCCAACCTAAGGAGTAATTACTGTAAAGCGTCGACTATCCTTGGTAATCCTATACGAATAGTATGCATAAAAAACCATTCAGAGTGCCCCAAGATTGAAACCACAGTCTAAAGGGTGCTTTCATCGTTAAAAGTTGGAAATCACTGTTCTAAATGGATCTAAATAGCGGGAGCGTCGGAGAGCAACGGTATACCCTCCACTAACAAAGTGATATTCAAAATATTCAATTAATTATTCATTTATTATGATTAATATTCAAAAGGTTATATTTCCTGCACCGTCAATGACAATCATGTTTCACGAACGAAGATACCAGTCTGGGTGTCGTAAACGCTCTGCTCTTAAAGAAAGGGTAGAATGACGACAGTCAAACATGTCCTGAGCTATGGGAAAAATATTTTCTTTAGAAACGTCTCTAAGGAGGTCGCCTAATAGTATTAAACCACAAACTTAAATTATAACAGATTTGATAATTAATTCTAAAATTAAATCAATTGCAAATATTTTGTTTGTAATTTTGACTCAAATGATTAAGGCAATAGTAGTAGAGTCTAATTCAATTTCTAAGTGTTCCGGCTATTAAGTTTAACGATCCGTCTAGCCTAATTCTAAACGTAACCCTAAATCCTAAGTATGCCGTGGTCGGGTTCCAACTTCCGTCTTTTACATATTTAATAACTGAATGAGTTTTATAAAGTAATCTAACCATTCAAACTTTAAGCTTTATGCTCAAATATTCAAGCTCTTATAGCTTTTTAGCTTTTATAGCTATCCATATTTTATAGTTCACAAAACGTGACATCGATCCTTACGTTTAGGAGATATTATTATATTTCATTGAACATAAATTCTTGAACATACTTTCATCAAGGTAATAATTTAAGCTCTGATATCACTTTACAATGAAAGTCTAAGTCAAGAGAACCCAACATGGAAGATATCCAACACCTCTGTTTTGGTACACTTTCTATCGATTGATATCCTCAATATGTAAGTTGCAAGCCCCCTGAATAAATTCAATCGCACGTAATAAATATTTACTTACATAAAAAATGACAATTTATGCCTTTTTATCATATTACAATAGTTCATTTTGAGATCAGCTTCGTTATTATAGCAGGTCATAATGCCGTTTTCAGACACACAAAGATCATGAAATGGAATCCATAGCTAATTGGTAAATTCATGAAACATTGCCAAGGATCGTGAGTTTGTTGAGTTTTCTGTCCACTTTGAAACTGTACAGTTGAGACTTCTGTACACTGAAATTTCAAGGATAGGTATGCTTCAGAGCTACATTATGCACAGAATATACAGAAAAATTAAACAGAGGATGAATTTAATGGATCAGTTAATAGCCGCAATGATAAAAAACAATATTTATAAGGCGTTGGCTATCAGAATGAATTTGTAAGTATATTTCGCATGATATGCTGAACAACATTTATTACTTAGATAAATTAAGACTGTTAATTAAAATGAACTATCATCAAAGCTACCTTTAATTATCTCCTCACTTTAAGTTCAATTTAGATATAAGACAAGTCAAGCGCGGTATCAGGATTTTAGCGCAGTCCAAGCAAAAAATAAGACTTTATCCCGACAATACTGAATTATATCGGAAGTATTTGGGCCACAGAACTCTTTATGCAAGTTTCTTAATGGAAAGCTGTTCAGCTTACAAGATTATCTCTATAAAATGCTAAATGACAGATTAACAATATGTGGCCGAAATGGACGCCCTTACCCGGTGGACAACCCGAGAAAACTTCTTGAAGCAGATACGCCGGGAAAGCACCAATTCCTACTTCAAAACATGTCACTTTTTGGATATACCCACAAATAGAATCCAAAAGGAAGTAGGCAAAAGAATATTTTATGACTACTTTTGCGAAGCTCGCAAATCCGCGACTTTCATAGTGTATAATCATACTCAGTAACAGTAAATTCGAACGTCAAACCAAAAGTAATGGATCGAATTCAGAGACAAATAAGAGGAGTTTTTTGTCGATTTCCTATCGGATATCGGAGATCGCGATCGCATGCCGAGATCTTATTCCCACTAGTATGGTTCGAGGAGGAAAAATACATCACGTAGTATGCATACATTCGGTTTTAACGTTCTTAGAGGTTGTACGATTTCTTGAGGTTATTCCGATTCTCTATTCTACGTTTATTTATTAATTCAAAATAATCCAAAATCTTCTTGTGGTTCTCTTTCTGATTTTATCCTCTATTCTTTCTCTACATCTCATTGTAGGTATATTCTCTACCCTATGGATTTCATGTTAATATTTGCTTTGGTAATCGTTAATTATTTGGGGGAGGCGACCGACAGTTAAGGTCATTTGCACCTTTTATGATAAGTGGGTAGATGGATTTAGGTAGGAATTTCACTGGGAACGAAGGAAAAGTGGAGAGTTAATCCGGTGTCGGCATTAGCCAGCTCTTAACGAAGGCTGCCAAAGGGACCACGATTCAACGTCCCATTCGGCGGCTGGAGTACTGTACTCGAAGTGCTATCCACAACCGACTTAAGCGTGGATGCCAATGAAAAATTCATCACAGCCGGGATTCGAACCCGGGCCTTCGAGGTGGGAAGCCAGTACTCTATACACCACTAAGGAATATCCCAACATAGCATGAGTAGCTATCTGAAGATTCCATTTTACTAAGGTTTTTGTAGATTGAAAATTACTCAGCGTAGCACTGATCTCCTTTGGGCTAGAAACCAGGTCAGATTGGAAAGACCATTTGACAAATTGGTGGGGCAGGAAATAGTGAAAATAAAATGGAAAATATATTTCGAGAATCCAAGTTTTAAGTGCTTCAACGGTTAGGGTTAAATTTCTCCATATAACCTAAGCTATTATACTCAATATAAACACAAACATCCCTGCCGGAGTCCGGAGACGAGTCCGTAATTCTTGGAATGGCAGACAGACGTACTATCGACCTGGTAACAGTAACTGGCAGGTAAAACAGAGATTAGGTGGCATGAAAAATAGCCAAAGAATAAGCGCACGGTGTAGCAGTTCGAATACTAGGTCAATAGACACACCTGCGGGTGTTATAAAAATCTACTTTTGAGACTGAAGTAAGATACTTGAGCATCATTTTAATTATCGGGTAATATTCTTTGCTAGGAGTTTAGGGAAACAAAAGTCGGTTATTCACAATACTAAAAATGTCTTCATATTTATTTATCCTACCCCTAAAATTCTAGATTTTTTCCTTTGAGAGAAAACCAGCCCTTTCATTTATAATGTATTTTCCCATACCAAAATTTTCATCACAACGAACCTAACGATTCAAAAAAGGGAGGCACATCTTCCGAAAAACTTAATCAGATATTTCAGGCAATGCCTGTCAATACATAATCCTCGCCTTTAATTTTTTTGAGAAAACAATGTACCTGCAGAACTGTTTCACATTTTCAGCAACACAATGTAATCACACCAACAACAATGAGGGTGATTGTGCGTAAAATAAAAAAAAAAAAAACAAATAACGGACAAGTCCTCAAAGCTTCAAAATTCCACCCGGGTGTCTCCTACGTAGGTGGAGGAGAGCGCAGAATTAAAATTACGTTTGAGCATAGATGTATTTTAGCGTATCCCCGCAATGATATCGTATTTATATGCTCTGCTTGGTTGCTGGGTAACACTAACCCTAACATAGACCTAACGTGCTAAAATTGGTGTCATATTTTATGATCATGTTAATGTTATTATTGATCTTGAAATCAAGCTGTTTGTTTCTAGTTCATTCTTCGTTTTTGTGGACCTGAGGTGTTTTACATCAACTTTTATATGCATTCTAATTAGATTCTCGAATTGAGAGGAAATTTTCAGTATGAATAGGACTGCTATTTATTATAAATGCCCGAAGATCAGAATATCCAAATTCCAAATTAAATTATGGAAAACGATTCGTTTTCCATAATTTAATTTGGCATTTGGATACTCTGGTCTTCGGACATTTTCAATTAAGCCTAATTAGAAGCTCACCTTATTTCATCTGCTATTTATTATATTTCCCGGGAGCGATAGTCAACATTTGCTAGGAAGGCCATTTCTTTTCCGGATGGTTTCATATTTTATTTTGAGCATATCAATTTGAGTACGTTATTTCTTTAGAGTATATCAAGTACCTACTGTCGCCGAAATAACCGACCACGGTAACCATGTGGAGACCGAAAGATCTCCGGTTCGAATACAATCTTTCAGCTGGTAACTCCGTTCAGGCTTCCGCGGCAAGTTCGTAATCCTTAACTTGCCATTGATACTTGATGAGACTTTAGACGGTGAGATATAATCTAAGCAGTAGCGGCAGCGTAAAAACCATTATACCATTTATTTCACTGTGTGACAATAGTGGTATAATTGGTTGTGATGTGGCGGCGGTAACATCACGGCGCCGGCGCCATTTTTGCCCTGGCGCTTCCGAGGGCGGCGCCTTGAGGTCGGGTTCGCGCGAGTTCGTTCCCTTAGGAAGTGGCTCCCTGGGCCGGGATACGGATGAAGTGATTGTGAGAGAGGCGAGAGGGGAGAAGAGGAAAATGGGGGAAGATTGGGCCTCTGGCCGTGCGCGCGTTACGAATCCGTGTGTCGCAACGGCGTTCCACCAGGGATGGGGGATGAGGAGAGGGAGAGAAGTGCGGGGTAGGAGGCGCCAAGATACTCACCCTTTGTCGCAGCTCCCTTTCGGATTCCAGGTCCTCGTGGAGGAGGCGGATTTTGTCCTGCAAGGAAGAGAAGAGAGGCGTGAGTGCGGCCGACAGCGAGCCTTTATTGTTTCTCCGGAACGCTTACGTCTCCCGGATGACACCGGAAACCTTCCGGGGATAGAGATATGGAGTGAAACTAATGCTCGATGCACGATTTTTCAACAAGATATCGACGGATCAAGCGATTCTACCTCTTAAACATATTCAATTACAACATTTGCGGAGCATTTGAGTAACGAATTTGGAATAAGCGAGGGTAGAATATAAAAAATAATATTAATAGTCAGGATTCCTTTGTGTGGGGGAACAAACTCTTTAATCAAAATGCCACTATCATATTATTCGCGATGTTGCAAAGACAGAAATTTATACTTTTTGAGATAGCATTCAGAAAAAAGATAAAATTAACGCCGTGACCACTTTAAATTAGGATCTCAGACGCAAGATACCTGGTAGGTATATAATTAAAGGTAAAACTTGGGAATTATTCACTCAATTATTCAACTTTTCACAATTAGAGTAATACAGAAGTCCGTTTAGGTAATATTAGCACACGAACATGATCAGGATCAGAACGACACACGTATGTGTAATATTTTAGCAAAAAAATCGGGAAAATGAACACGCGCAAATTTTCATGTAAACGTTTAGAAACGAAAAATCCCGAGTGACTGGGGTGCTTTCTTTATTGAATTCGAAGTTTTCAAATTAATCGGGGAATGAGCAAACAATTATCCCACGAGGAATTTCCACTGAATAGGCAATAAGCCAACCATGGCTTTTACTGGCGCACTGAGGAATCGTGAATCCCACTCAGGAAACAAATACTTCACTTCTTTAATGAGCGCGAGGCAACTTTCTCAAAATTTCATCCGCAACGGGAAGAGAGAGAAATATCTCCTTGTCGGCCGAGGGATTTCGTCCGTCCGTCCACAAAATGAGTCTCGCGAGTCACCATTTTGTCCACTTTTAGTCGCTAGCCGCACCGCGGCGCACCGGGGCGGGTGCGGCGCAGGGGCGCGGCAGTCCAAAAGGGGTGGGTCACGGCGCGGTCGGGAGGAAGCAAGGGGACACCGGGGTCATCTCGGCGGGCCTACCTCCAGCCTGGAGAGAGCACTGAGGTCGGCGGTGTACTCGATGTTGACATCGGCTTGCCCGCCGCCCGTCGATCGGTACGAGTATGTTTTTGTCGTCTTGGAGACCGATGCGGACATCTTGGCGGCTTGCTTATGGAAAACTTTCGGACGAAGGGCACCAGAAAATCCGCGCTCGCTAGTGTCACTGACGGGGCACTATCGTCGATGAACACGGACTTCGGGACGGGAGATCGGGTTTACCTCTTCAGCCGCCACACTCGGACTGCGGGAAAGCCTCGAGCACTCCCCACTGCCTATCACACCTCCCGTCCCTCTCCTTCCCCCACCCCCTCGACTTCCGCACCCGCCCGGGGCGCGGCGCTCGCGTCGGAGATTCCTCCGAACGTCCTCGGAAGGCCCTTCGGGGGTGCGTGGCGAGGGAGGGGGAAGAGGTGAGCAGGGGAGGGGTGCCGTGTCCGGAAGGGAGAAGGGGCGAGGCCGCAATGGCTGCCGGGAAGGTGTGGGAGAGGGGGTGCGGAGGGGTGCCGCGACGGCGAGGCGCGGCTATATGGCCGGGCGCGGGCGGCCGCGGAGGTCCGCTCGCAAACACCTCTGCCCTGCACCCAAGGATGTACGTCCTGTCCTTTAGAAATGCACCTCCTTCTGGGGCTTGTTTGGGAGGGAAACCAAGCGCGCGTAACATCCGCACGTTTCGGAACGTGGTTTGATGGAGGGCTCCTCTCCCCCAGACCATTATTAACAGCGAGGATCAGGTTGGTGACGTCAGAGCGCTGGCTTCCCGTCCCGAGGCACTGGGTTCGAATCTCGTCGGTGGTATTATCAGCGATATACCTGCACTTACTTGAGTGCTGTGCTGAGAGGACTTCAAGCTCAGTACCTTATCAGTTAAATGCTCAAAATAGTAGGCTTATGGCGACCCTGGTATATCCAAGATCCTTTCTTCGTACCCGAAAAATACCCTTCTCAACCCAACTTCCCACCTAACCTAAAAGGCGCAAGTGACCTCAGATACCGGTCGCAACTTCTACATTGCTACGACAACAACGATAGGAAACCCAGCGCTCTCTGGGCTCTCGGCCTCAGTACCCACGATCCCTCATTACGGTGACATGTCCTGGGAACCCATACACGCACATTCTCGCCTCTTTCGGCTCTCATCATTTCTCGCTCGCAATGGGCTCGAACGACGGACCGCAAGGGAGCGTGCATCAGGTGGATGCCGTGCGGGAGGGTGCGGGAGCTTCCGGGGAGCGGAGGCGGGGAATGCATCTATTTCTGTCCGCGGCGGCGGATGACTCGGGAGAAAGAGAGGAGAGGCCCTCCTCCCAAGAAGCGTACCCTCTCGGGTTACCGCGCTCAGACGGGAGGGGAGGGCTGAGAGGGGGTAGGACGAGGGGAGGAAGAGGCACCCCCTCCTTTTATAGACATGGGGGCCATTCCGGGAGGGGATGGAGGAGCGGGGAGGTGGTGTGCAGGCGGGCGGGCGCAGGAAGTAGGGCAGGGGCGGCTGCAGGAGGGGCCGCGCTCAGGGCCGGCCGCTCCTCAACCGACAGTAATACTCAGTCCCCTTAATGAAGATCTCTGAACTCTTTCAGACCTTCTCAGACGGCCTCTGAACCTGTTATGCGGCGAGCTCAAAGTAAATCTGATAAGTGACGAGAAGGTGCGAGTGTGCAAAGAGGAGCGACCCCCTGACTGCCTTTTGAATGTGTGCGAGAAATCGAATATAATTTCAATCTCGATCCTCAAGTTTTTTGAATCCCTGATTACCATAGATATTGAAGTAGTAAACACCTTTAAACCTGGTCAATTAGCAAATGTAATCATGAAGCTACACATGGTTTGTGCCTTCGACGTGATGATAAAAATCAAAAGGATTTCGAACAGCTACCAGTGTGCACACACCCTTTGTCTTAGGGTTTTAGGTGCTCCAGCGCCTATAATTATATCGCAACGCCTAACCTAAAATCTCAATCATAGAACAAACATAATATTCATGCCCTACGCGAGATACGAGCCCGTGACCTTTGGGTTACGACCCTTTGTCTCATCCCAATTGGAAACCACGAATCATTTCGATACAAATATTTCGCCAAGATGCTCGCGCGCAACATCTCTTGCGCACATGACGCACATCTTAATTCATTGCATTCTTTCATTCTTCCCCTGGGGAGACTTTTTCTCTGGGGAGACTCATATCTAGACTAGGTATGCAAAGATCTATAAGCTCACTGTTCTCGACGTAAATCAGGAAACTGCATCACAAGACTTGGTATGTAAACATTATATTTTACACACAATAAAACAAGGAGCCTTTAATAGATTTTGAAAACCACTGAGAACCAAAATAGGGTGGCTGAAATATTATACACACTACCACGATAGCGATTTTTTTCCTCCAACTCTCTCTCTGATGTTGGTTTCAAACGCTGACTCACACAACTGTGCGCCATGCAGGCGAGTTATTCTCAAAATAGGAATTCGGCACACGTTCGACCGGCAGCGTGAAAACAAACACCCAACGAGGGTATTAAACTGGGACGAAACAAGGTCTTCCGAACCTACTTTTTGAGGGAACATGATTACAAACCTTGTGAAAGGCGCGTTAGGTTAACAAACATATTCACCTTTTGGCCTACAAAGTTTTTGGACCAAATGTGAGTTTCAAACCAGATGATCAGGCAACAAAAGCCACAAATGATGTAATAAGTCTTGTGAGGCAAGGGTCCATATATCCTTCAGTATGTGCATCACAATATGAACTATAAATCGGGATAGGTTGGTAAATGTAAGTAAAATGGGTCTTAAAATTAAATACACAAGGATATGAAAGTAACATTGATAACGCAACCTTAATGATGATCAATTTGAGAACCAACTGGAAGAAAAAGAACAGCCACAAATAAGACACATAACTAGAGAATACGAGATGGTATTTTCTGAGGAGAAGCAAGAGGTGGTGAAGTTTCGAGGCACCATATATGGGGAATGTCTTAAGTTTGCGAGCCTTTGACGGGTGAAAGAGGGTACGTGCGACGGACGATTCAGCTAAATAGCGAAAAAGTAACTACTTTTCATTAACTGCGAGAGGCGGTAAAAAAATTCATTCTCACTTCCGCAGCCTTCAACACACCCGGAAGCATTGCTATTGTTGCTGGCGCACGGTGCTGTCTCCTAGGCTGATTTCCCGCCCTGCACAGGCGGAAGGCAGTTCTTCGGAGAAGATAACTATTCAGAGTGTATGACCACAGTCGTATTATGCAGCGGGTTCTGAGAACTCTTGTCAATTCGATGGATATTCTCAGGGCAGTCTAACTCCAATTAATGGGAATAGGGTACACCGCGTGAGGGTGGCTTTGATAAAAATCCCTCTCCTACGCCACGACGTAAACGGAACTAAACGCTACTGCGCCTATTATATTCAATCTGGTTCACCCAACATTTCTCTGTGAATCTATACATTTTTTTTTCATTTTATGGGTAGCTTTTAATAAAATAATTCCTTAAAAAATACTTTTTTCCTGTACTTCATGAAAAAATGTTTCCTTTTGATTAAGTACGAGGTATGATTACACCGCCTACGGTGGTCGGACGGTGACGGCTTAGTAACACAAATGTAACGTATTCGAATCCCGTATAAGGGACAGATGTACTCTTCTTCCGTTTAGGTGTTGGCTAGACGGTGCGATATAAGATATACACTAAAAAGTTCAAAAGTACAAAACCTAATACATAGCGTATATTTTACGGAGAGACTCGATACACCTACGGCAATGATATTTGGCAATGGGTCTCCACTCGTGGAACTCGTGGACGAAACAAGGTCTTCCGAACCTACTTTTTGCGGGCACATGATTACAAACCTTGTGAAAGGCGCGTTAGGTTAACAAATGGAATCATATTGAGACAGAAATGTTACAGGCTTTGCATGGATTTCGTCTTAAAGTCAAATTTATCTGTATGAACCTTTGGAATAAAGATGAACCTTGAAAATTATACGCATTAATACACATTCTTTGAGCAATGCATAATTTGTTCATTACCATTATTTGCCCGAGGTAAGGGAAACAGACCACGTCGCCGATGAAAGAAAGTCATCAAAGATAAATAGAATGAATAGGTCACCAAACGCCAATCTGGATTTCTGTTTCCTATGCCTACTGTTGTTGAAGCGCAATTTGATGTAGCATACACAACAATGGCCTTCGCAATGTTCACAGCATCCTTAGGTAACTGTTATCACTCTCAATCGGTCGGCTACGGCATATATACGTAACTGTGTCAAAAGAGAAGCCAAGGCCCATTTATACTCCAAGCCCGCTTTCACCATTGTGCTCAAGATATGAACACGCTCGACAGGACTACGTTGAAGCGACTAGTCCATTATCCACCACCGAGTAATGGGCACACATGAAAATACTGGAGAGAGTGTTTAAACTACTTGTGAGGTAGCAGATCATAATACAGAACAGGAAGAATATTAGAGATGGAGTGGTTATTTCCGGTAGAATAATTTCCGGCCGGAGATACCAAGGCTAGTCGTTTGTTGCATACAAACCGCTGAAAATGTATGAATTAACAGCAAGAAGGCTAGAGAATTACTAGAGAAACTATTAAAGCTAGAGAATAAGCAAGTGGGACAAGTCGCTTAATCACATTGGTAGTTTGACCTGAAATGAAGGTTATGAGATAAAACAGTTTCACTCATAACATGAGCTGTTTTGTTTTTATGAGTAAATGTGCGGGAAGTGCATACAATAACATAATGGTTATATATAACATAAATGGTTGGTGACAAAAATATGACATTCATCCTTTACGCTCATAATATAAAATTAATTCACGATTAGGCACAGAATTTGATTGGCTTCCAAGTGACTTCATTGCGGCAGAGAGAGTACCATTGATTGCATATATAAATATAGACAGTAGTATAGTTTAAGTAGGAAAATTGGAAGAACGATAGCCTAATTATGGTATAAAAAATCATTTCTACGAACGAATAATTTGAGGACTTAATTTGACCGAATAATGGGAAATGACCTGAAGGTAAATGGATTAAGATGAGTGACTATAATAGAAAGAATGAAATAGGTGACCTTTTGCAGAAAAAGGTCCAATAATTGGGAGCAGGCAGAAATATTTGAGGCCTAAGCCTGCAGTTAGACCGTATTTTATTTTACTGTCACTCCATATCGCCAAGGGTTTCGCCTGTGAGATATGAAATGTGAAGAACTAACATTGCAGTGTAGTCCATTATTGTGAAGGATGTAAAAGAGAGGAGCTACGCCAATATGAAGAGGTTGGCCAATGAAAGAATCTAGTGGAGGGCTGCGTCAAACCAATCCTAGGATTGTTGACCGATGATGATGATGATGTAGTCCATTACATATTTTGACCATTTTTAAACGTAAATGATAAAATAATCAATCTATAGTAAATACACCTACACAATCATAAAAGTAATCCATAATAAGCCACACTCAAACATACTCGCCCAGTGCGAAAGGGACGGTTCGCACCTACCGCCCTCTATGAACAGGAATATAAAGCCACTATATATTTATTCTGCATTTATTCGGCAACTATTTACTCGTGTCCGTGTGACAATACCCAGACTTGTTTAATTGGAAGCATTACATATAAGGTTAATTTTAATGAGCTGTAAAACTGGAAACTTGAAGATGACATTGAAACCAGTCGTATTGAACAATCCTAATTGGAACACATTGGAAGTTTTGTTTCATTATAAAGAAACACTTCCATAAAGTTACGCCAGAAACAATTAACTATGAAACTCTTTACAAAAACCATGTACTCGAGGCCTGTCATTCAAGATTCAGTATCACGGATATAGTGCATTGCAAGTTATTAAACGCATTCGATTTACGCATCGAGGCTGTGCGACGTGTATGAATGGCTTCATTTATACTTCGGCGGCTCACGATCACCTACGGCGCGGCAAATCCTTCTCGACTATCTTTCTCTCTCTCCCCGATCGACAGCCGCTAGTCGAAGAGTGGTGGAGGGAACGGATGCTAAAACTACCCTTTCCCCCACCTCATTCATCGAGCCGGATTCATGGAATGGTCTTTCGAGCGTCCGTACACTAGGGGGGCTGGGCGGAGATGGAGGGATGACCGCCGAAGGGAAAACGATGGGTGGAAGGTCAGGGGCGGGCGGTGGTCAACTGGGGCGGCGGACACTGATGGTAAACATTGGAGTAGGCCGTATCCAGGGCCTACCCGGTCCGATCCACCATCCTCCGTCACTGGGGGAGGCGCCATAGGTCAGTGGCGATTGCCGTTGTTTACGCGGCTGTCTGGACCTCCCCCTACGAGGCCGCCAAGCGAGATCGGAAGCGGATTGGAACTTAAGGGGCGGAAGCCGTCGGACGGCACCCTTAGACGCTACGAGGGATGCTTTTGATTTCGCGGCCGGGACAGTACGGAAACGAAGAACCGGTGGAGTTACTTTTCACAAGTAACTCCAGGCTCGGTCTTGCACTTAGAACATGAGCATGGACTTTGGACGAGAAAAAACTTAGGTTGAAAGCTTTAGGAATGTCATTGGGAGGGAATGGTGCAATGGAAGAAAAGATAAACGATTTAAGAAAAGCTGAGCATAGTATAGAAGAAGATTGATGGCGGAAATTAAGAAGTGGGACATCTAAATAAGTGAAATGACATGGACTAATTTTTAACTGCAATTGGAGAACATATACTTGTTAAAGTGTCTTAACTGATACTAATTTTGCAAAACGTACAGGAAAATTAAGTTTTACTCTTTGACAGACAGTGTTAAACATAGTAAAGCATCTTTTTTACATCTAGTGGGCGAAGGATGAAGTTGGATTGAAAAACGGGACGAATAAAAGCTATTAATAGTATGTGTAAGGAGCAGAGAAGGTGATTCGATCAAATAATTTTGGATAATGGGCTACTGAAGACGTAATCGAAGTTAGAATGCTGAGTAATGAATGAAGAAAAATAAAAGATATTTTGAGCAGTACGAAGGGGGGTAGGAAATAGTCTCCACGAAGAGTGAAACATCACAAGAAAGGAGCCATAGGTGACAGTAATGCAAAGGAAAGTAGTGACACACCATCAAAATGGATCATCATCATCAGGTAAAAATCATCTTTATAGGCAAAAAACTATCATTCAATATGTAATCCAGATGAAGAAGGTATATTTACGGGATTGGATAATGTGCAGAGAGAGAATCTTGGTTTGTAAAATAGTGTTATGATAGGCTTGGCAGGGTATCAATGCTGATAGATGGATTAGGTTACGAATCACTGTTGGATAGTACGCTGAAGAACGGACTGTATCTGGTGAAGAAATATAGTTTTTGAAGATGCTAAAAATACATATATCAAAACCCCAGCGTACAATTATTAAACCAAAGATAGATAATAACACAGAGAGTTTCAAAATTCCATTATTTATACAGTAAATAAGGGACAATAATAGATTAATTCGAAGTTAAGTCAAACGGATTCCCCTTTTATTCGGAAATTTTTTCGTTTTCCCGTTACCTAATCCCGAGAAAAAATGGTCCAGAAATCGGAAAAATCGGCTCCTAGAACCCAGTAATCCCCAAAATGGGAAATCCATCCACCTCTAATGACAATATTTTATTTTTGTGTATTACTCATAATGTATCTTTTAGACAATTTTCTCAAATTTCCATCAAAAATTATGTTGTGTTACAACATTTCATGCACCCAGAATCGTGCTCACGGCTCTAGAATTAGATAACACATCACCCAGCTAATTTCAGCTCTTTTGAATCGGACACGTTTAATCCCTATATTTTTAGACTTCAATTAACTCTAAATATACATTCATGTGCCTTCTTGCATATTTGACAAGTAGCCGGATATAGTTGTAAGAAAAATTCGCAGAATCGGTTCGTCAGATTGTTATTCGGAGGTAGAAAGCTGTGTTGTATCATGTAGGGATTTTGTTCCAGTGTGTTCCCTTAGTGGATTTAATTGCATCAATGTTGCAACAAGAAGTAAAATACAAAGAAAAGGAGATGAAAATCGTCCATAATGAATGACTGGTGTACAATCACCCAGTTACACACACCTCGTCGTCGACTGGAGGGTAATATGTAAACCGAGAGAATGTTCTGGGAGCCGCATCGTTCCTGCTTCGTGGCTGCAAAAAGATGGATTATTAATGAAACAAAAGGTTTGAAAAAGTTTACCAGCGACATTTGGCCTTATTCATGGCCTTAGTTGAACGAAGTGGCCTAATCCAGTTAAAATGCCTATCACGCCAATGACTAATTCCATCTCACTGCTCACTGTATATACCATGGACCTAAGTGAGATCAAGCGGGTTATTTCCTTTATTCCGCGTACTATGTGATTCATCCGTAACATCCACCTCTAATGACAACCACCTTCGCTCATCCGCTCGACCAGGCGAATGTTTCATCTCCGCCTCACTACGATCCCCTATCTGGAAAAACATAAGGATGACCTCATACAAGCCATCAGATCAGTAAACGGAATTGCTAATCGCATATTTTGAAGAATGGTCAGGAGTCAGGACAATCCTCTGATTCCCGAAAGAAAATCGAGGAGAAGTGAGAGTGTGAAAACAATGGCAAGGAAAGTCCCGGTGATAATAGTTGCTAAAAAAATAATAAATTATTCATTAATATTCAATAGTTATGCATGCAATATATTTAAGCTTATATAGCTATATATTTTATTTTTGTATATTATACCGACATAAAACTGAGGCTAAACCCTAAATGACATCCAACGGCTTATTACGCAGCAATAGCTAATCAAATAATAGACACTAAGAAAAACTAAACCAGAAAAATAATCAAATTCCGGTATTTTTAATCATGAGAATTGTGAAAAGAATATTTCTCTTTGATATGATAATGTTTGTGTGAAATTAGATGCAAAAGCATGTAAAAAAAACAATTATTACGATTACTAAACGAATTCTATAACCTCTATAAATATTTTGTGATTATTATGTTGTAAGAACTTTAAATATGCTCGAGAAAATAAACATGTTTTTCTGTGATGACTACGAAGATTGCAAAATATTGTTAGCAGCCATATAGAAGTAGCATGAATTAAAAAAATATCACATTTGGACGAAAAGTTTACTACACCTGTTCAGTGTTCAACCAAAGTTTCATTTTTGTAAAGTTGCAGGATACATTAAGACACATGACAAACACTTTAAAGACGTGAGGAAATATTTCTTATTTATATATAATATTAAACAGACATTTTTGGTGAGGAACAGTGATTATTTTTTGATACAGCACCGATTGAAAGTTTCTACTCTGTTCTCAATATACACTTGGACACGTTTGCCTGTCAAATAAATCGTATAAAAATTACAATGATTATTTCACGAGGATTCTCACTACAATATATTTAAGGGAAATTCTTACAGTGTGGTACTCAGATGACATCAGCTCCCTTTCATCATTATACTCCAATCCTGTAGTCCACCTAGTACCAGGTGAAAGTTTATAGGATACTATATTAAATTATATATCAAGCTAAGAAATAGAGACAGAATGTACGAAGAGAATGATGCTGAGCATTCCTTGGTAAAATATACGTTTATTAAGCTAATTATGTATGATCGGAGAGCTATTAGTGAAACAGGTAAGGGCAACGCTATAATGATGAGTTATTAGTTGTTATTAAGGGAGACGTCCGACAATTAACGTAATTTGGATTTTTAAGGATAGGTGCGTATTTGGAAAGAGGTTGGAATTTAGGGAGAGAAGGAAAGGCGGAGAAAAACCCAGCGCCGGCATCAGCCTACAATTGTCGAAAGTTGCCAAGGGATGCAAGGGTTAACGTCCCATCCAACGGATGAATTACTCAACGTTCCTCCACTAAGTGACCTCGACACAGCCCTTTAGGAGGGACCGGAAAAATTGAGAAGCTAGTATTTAAGCCAAAATGATAATCTCTCTCAAGTCCGACAAGGATCTTACATACTTCACATAATATCCATTATGTTTCTCTAATTTCTGAAAACCCCAACATTTTACAGAACTATTCTTTCCCCATGAGCATCATAATCCACAGTTCGCTTCGGCCTGCTTTTTCTGCCATACGGCTAGCTTTCTATTTTTGCCAGGGGCGGAGTTGTTTTTAGAATTCCTATTCAGAAAGGAGCGGTCTAAAATGTTTTCCGTCGGCTTAAAATTGTGGCTGTACCAGTATACTCTTAAAAAAATCCACCACTGAGTAATATATGTTGATGATTAACATTACCAATATCAGAATGATGTATGATTTATAATCATATATTTTCTTACATCACACGCAAAGGGCATTTATGTGCTCGAAAAGTCAAATACTACTAATTATACTTGTTTATATTACTTGTTTGTTATCATACTTGCCTACAACATGATTCCAGTTTATTCGAAGAAAATTTTAAATCTCAACTACACCATTTATATAGAAATAGGCTTTTAACACAAACATCAAGTCGTCTTCAATGAAGGCTGGAAAACTAGCAAATTATGAGCCCAATATTTGTTATAACTGGCTCCATGTACACATAGTTCCACATTATAATAAACCATCATTATTTGGGGCGATATTGATAGTAAACAGTCTCTTCCACGACTTACACAGTGCACTTTATACGTTCCCAAACTGATATTTTTTCGCCTTTCTGCCTGCTCCACCTATCACGTATTTGTAAAATTATCCAACAGGATTGCTATTTGTCATCATTGTAATGGCATTAACCGTTGAAAAAGGACGTCAGGAACAATCTTCTACTATAAGCGTGCGATATAGTCACAAAATTGAGCTGGTGTATTTGATTGACTGCTGGTGTTTTCAACCGCAAATAATGAGAAATCGATTACCTTGGAAGGATTTCGAAGATTCAGTCGCAAGTTGAAAAACTGTTTTTGATTGTCAAGAACGTTTTCATGAGGGTCGGGATTCAACCGTGGACGACGAACGCAGCGGTCGAAAAAAATATACAATATATGCAAGTCTTGTCATTGGAGCGAAAGTTTCCGCGGAGTTCGTGGTTGAATTCTCAATTTTCATTCACCGTTTCTCCATATTCTCAACAAAGAAATGAGGATGCGGAAGCTGACTTTGTGTTTTGGAAGCTATGGCATTCTTAGCAAAAAGTTCATTCCAGAAGGTTGTAAACTGAGTCAACCACTGGTACATTTTTTAGTAGCGTCAGAACACATACTTGCTCGCATTTGACCAGCATGTCATCACCTTTACCACACACGTAATTTCCCCTGCTAGATAACGCCTCAAATCACACGGAAACAGTATGCAGTCCGTTCCTGGCTCAGAAAGAGAGAGAGAGATTGCAACGGTTCACCAACCCCATTACTCATTAAATTTGTCATCTACAGACTGATTTCTTTTTCTGAAAGTGAAGTTACGGTTACAGAAGATACTGACCAGCCAGCTAATCTTTTCTAACGCCACAAATGAGTTGGAAATATGTTGTAACCAATGCATCACCCCAAATAGATGATATTTAAATTATTAATTTCGTTATTAACGAATAAATGATAGGAACGCATCTGCTTCAGTATTTATGTTTTGACTTAGGTAGGGGAATTATGGAAAGCACTGTGAGGCTCGTCATTTTTGCATGAAAATATCACCTTGCTGCATTCATGGTTGGATGCGAGCTCCTTTCGTCTCAACTCAGCCGCTTTCCTCCCTGAGGCACCCCTCTTCCTCTCCCTACACACCCTCCTTCATTCACGCCCCACTTCTCCCCAAATGACAGCCTGCGCTCTCTACGGCCATCACCCCGGACAGGGTTAGTCCCTCTCTTCACTGCAGGCATCGCTGACACCCGATATTTTATGCCTTTAAACAGCGTCTCCCAATCCTTTAGCTCCATTCCAGCTTTCATCAAAGTTCATCTCACCCATCCCAAAATTTTCCAACCTAAAATCGTAAGAGAATGGACTGCTGTGGTGGTTAGAATCTCCCCATCCTCAGGACCCGGGTTTGAATCCGTATTGTGAAAGATTTGACATTAATATAAGACAACCTACTTGAGTGCCACTGGGGGAGCACAGGAAGTTCAGTACTCCGTCCGCCAGATGAGACTTAAAACTTTGGAACCATTGGCACCGATCGTAAACAGCAGGTTAATGCCGATACCGAGTTTCTGCCAATCCTTCTTCCACTCTCAATATTCGTGCCTATCCTCAAATATTATCCGATGCTGAACGGTGAAAATGGTGTGAAGCTGAATGCCGCCTCCTTATAACAACAACAATCAAAAGAGATATTCCGATTCGCTGAAAAGTGTGTCGATTCCTCCAAATACCCTAATGCGCACCTTCAGGAGGATTTCCCTTTGGTTATATAACCCTGTAGACCCCTTCCCTATAAGCATCCTTCTGGCCACGATTGTCCGGTCAGAGACTCGCTAGCGTAGAATACAAAGTTTGACAGTTCGAATTCTGCATCCAGGGTGGCTACTGATAACCAATTATCAAATTCCCTGACTTTTCCCTGATGGCTTTACCAATTTCCCTGACCGATCGCCAAAAGGTATCCTATTATCGGAATATTTTATTTCTGCTGAATTAAATTTTCGTCAAACTCAGAAAATGTTTAAAGCTTAAATCAATACATTTAAAGCTATAAGAATAAAAAAATATATTGAACCTCCGCCCTAATGAAAAAATATATTAAACCTTCACAAGTTAAGCCCTCACACAAATTGTACACACTTTTAATACATTTTTCGCGGCCGCGGATACGCGGCCGTGTATGTGTCCTTCGGTAAAATTACAAATTGACAATGTCTAATTCTTCAAGAAAGAGATGGCGTGTCGTGGTAGTTCTGGGAAGTTGAAGATTACTGAAAAGGCATCGAAGGGAAAGTTAATGGCCAATTTACTGGCGGACTCCGGCACAGGTATCACTAAGCTTCGCGAAAAATACAAACCAAAGCCAAGTTCTTGGACTGGATCAAAATCGGGTGGCACGAGTGACTTTTAGAAGGGAATAAAAATTTGATTAACGTAGTCATAACCCATTGATTGCAAGAGGGAACCAAAAATGTAAAAATATTTGTATATACAAACAAAACGTAATCGCGCCACTGCGAGCGAAAACAGGAGGTAATTAGCAACGACTGCGTCATATTTAGAATGTAATATTTGAGGTGGTTTGCGACCTGACTAAATTGCTTCGAGAGGGAGCTAAGGCGGCCATTCAATAATTACGTCGAGCGTGAAAGGTGGGAAGGGGAGGAGGACTCTTCTTATGGTCTCGCGAAGGGGGGTGTGGAAATCGAGGATGATCATACGTAAGATTTTGTTTACACGTGTGATCGTACTTGTATTACCGTTTTAATAATCATCGTCAAGTATTTTTCGAACTGCAAGCACTTCTTTACTAAAAGCTAGTGTGCTTCAACTACCTCTCGACATGAGTCTCGTAAGTTAAAAACAACACGAGGTAAAATCTTCCGAACAACCTAGCCTTGGATTCCTTGTGGTGAGGAGAATACACGGTGATCATTAATTTCAACACTACTAGGCAAACATTGCATTAAGTATATACAAAAGGGATACATTGTTCGATTGATTCACAACTGAATGTTCAACGAATTGACGGGGCTTATTCTATGCACTTCGGCGACGGACATTAGTTTTAGTTGGTGAAATGTTTTGGTGAAATAAAGGGCGGGAAAGACTGCCCGGTAAACGTAATGGCAGAAAAATAACGAGAATTTCCTATCCCAGTTTCTCCCTGACTGTTACGAGAATTCCCTTATTATTCCCTGACTTTTCCAGATTTACAAAATTCCCTGACAATTCCAGGTTTTCCCGGTTTTCCCTGACGATCGCCACCCTGTAGTTGGTGAAATGTTTTGGTGAAATAAAGGGCGGGAAAGACTGCCCGGTAAACGTAATGGCAGAAAAATAACGAGAATTTCCTATCCCAGTTTCTCCCTGACTGTTACGAGAATTCCCTGACTTTTCCAGATTTACAAAATTCCCTGACAATTCCAGGTTTTCCCGGTTTTCCCTGACGATCGCCACCCTGTGTATCAGACATAAGAGTTGAACTTTTCTAATTAGGAATGGTTTTAGGACTACGTTAGCTTCGATGGTGCGATAAAACCTAGACATTTGGGCACCTTGAAACGTAATATTACTAGAAACTACCTTTCTCGCAGCTCTGCTCTAACGTGTAATACGAAATTATGTCTAAAAGTGGCCTAAAATATTGTTCATTTTCAAAGCAGTTATCTCAACCTCCATTAGCAGAGCAAGAAAGGTCTTTCCGTTAAGGGTATAAAAATTATCATATTTACATGGGATTGATTTTCTTTCCCAGGGATTGTAATGAAAATGGATGGCTTTGAAATTGGTACGGAGTTGCATGTTTTAAAAATCAAGACTCAAGGGAAGGAATGAGAGTAGAGATCGCGGGTCATTCAACGTAAAGGAAACTACAAGAGCGAAATATTGCCTAATTAAACCTTCTGGGCACCGTTGGGTAATGAAAGAAAATTGCAAAATAAATTAAATGGAGGAAAATGTGATGTAAAGAGAATAAAATGGGAAGAGAGCTCTAATTCTGTAAAATATTTTACGATAGTTATAAAACTAACATAATCAGGTTTATCATTTTTATGAATCTGCAAAGATTCTTTAGGACTTAACAAATCCTACAATTACCAATTGAACCTAATGAATGATCAATTTGTCTAAAATGATAAACTACGAACGGCCGTACAAAAAATTTGAAACGTGAAAGCCTTCAATTTTTACTCCCCGGGAAGAGCTATCCGAAGGAAAAAGAAAGCGGTATATAAAGGAGGGGTATATATAAAGAAAACATACTGAAACAGTTGAGTTAGAAAACAGTTAAAACTTATTCGTCGTAGCAAAGTCGAGGAAATTTAACCTCCTCAATAACACCATTAAAGGTATATTTGGTGTAAATTTCAAATATGCTCAAAATATAATGCAAATAAGTGGATGGGAACCAATAATTTAATTATAAATTGATTGATTTTAATGAGGGTATGCATTATCGCTATTCAAGTAACGGATATCCCCTCAAACTTAAGCAGGTGACTAAACCCTTGACTCTACTTACTCACAAAATAGATCAGTACTGACCTATTCCCATTCAAACAATTTTCTTCAGCCCTCATTGGCACATGGAGTCTGAAAACGTCACTGCGAAGTACTAACAGAAGGGTTCTACGAATGGCGCTTTATAAACAAATGACTCAACGATACTACTCTCCGGATAGGCGCTTGAGGCTCTCGTTCATGTGTTTACATGGCATTTTTTCACATTTTATTTCTCCTAGATTCCGTCTTTTGTTCACAACTGAGAGGATAGCTTAAAAATCACTTTTGGAAGCCCTCTCCTCTTTCTTGGAACGACGCAGATTGATGGCATTCTATCCATCGCGACCCACGAAAAGTTTTGGTATTCATAGCAACTCCTCACTTTATGCTGCTCCAATAGGAATATAAGTATATCCGGGTTCAACAGACTTATATCAGCAAGCATTTAAGTGGATTCAAGTAAAAACAACGGGATAAAATCCGTTTCAATGGAGGCATACGCAAATGTTACGTGAAATAACCAATGAGAAAGGGCGAGAGAGCAGCAGAGCGGGGCGGAAGTTTCCCAACTCACTTGGAAGGAGTCCAGCTGAGGGCGATGAGGGCTTTCAGACGAGCTGGAGTGAGCTTTACTCAAATAACTTTGCGGCGAGGGAAAATGGAACAGCCACGTTCCGAGATAACGACAGGATTCAAAATATTCTTTTAAAGAATTAGCGAGGAAGACGGAGGTAGGAAAGATGAAGCATTAGAATATTATGTAAGTGTTCATCAATACTGCAGGCAAATAAGGATTAAAAACGCGATCGTGAGGTTACCAGCGAAGAAGAGCCGAAATGTCGTACGTCGCTAAATTTTGCGGCATAGGTATTGAACTTCTCACCTTAATAGTTCTTCAGTCACGACGGTTGGGAATCAAGCAAAAGTTGCAAATTGGAGATTTCAACATGGAAAATATTGAGCGAGTAAGGAATTTCCCTCAAACCTTGCTAGCAATCTGATGAGTAAAAAATTAGAGTTCAACCCGAAAGTTGGTTTTTGATAGGTGAGTGGAGAGCTCACCTCGTACTGAGCCATAGGCGTGTGAAATTCAAGCATAAAGGGTAGGGGGAAAGTTCCTTTGCCTGGGCCACATGAGATTTCCAATTAAGTTCTGGCACACAGAAAATCGAATCGCGAGGATCTTAGGCGGGGGTTTCCAGAGTCGCCACCGCTAGCATTAATGCAAAGTCTAGGGGTGAATGAAAATAATGCAAATGGATGTTAAATGTATCCTAGTTAACTGCGACAAATTTGAACTAGTTAACCAATTTGAAAGAGCAGAACTATACAACTACATTCATAAAATCTTTAGCTATGCTGTTTCAGTGCCATCCAGATAGAGAGAGAGAGAGCCACAAAAATGCAGATGATTTGAGGCGGAAAAGATATGCCGATCCAGTCCCAAGTATTACAGTCTCATTTCAAATTCCATGGCATTTAATTTAAAGAAAGAATCCCAAGAGGACTTGGGTTTCGTATATGCCAGCCTGCAAGGATTACAAGGAGCCAAAATATTTCGTCCATTACCGGTTCATAAATTGAGTTTAACGGAATTCAATGCCATTTGATAGGGAAGAAAGCTCATGTCCAGTGGATAAACAGTATCTTTCCATTATTCTAGAGAAAACGTTGCGCTTTCCGAAAGTATCAAGATAATGGGTACATAAGAAAAACGTCGGCACAATACTTCCTTTGTAGGTATCTAAAGAGATGTCAGCTCGGAGTGAATGAGTTTTCTTTAACTTATAGAAATAAAAATGGGCCCGAAAAAATCTTCCGTTTTTTGCAGCTCAGGCTTTGAAATACTGCCGGAGACATCTAACGAAAATCAAATGAAATTTCAAACCCAATAAAACGATGAGTCCAACAACTTTCGAAAGAGCCGTAAACAAATACGTAAGCATAACACATGTTTAGCCCCTCATAAAAATATGGCCAATACCTTAAGAAGGAAATATGCCCAAACTTTGTTAACTCATCTCCTCAATGAAAGTTGAGACCTTAATACGAACGAACGGTTTCTGCGCCTTGCAGTGATAACCCTGAGTAACAAACGATCTGAAAAATACAATCAGCGGACAGCTATAATCAACTTATCGTCGAAAAAAGTTTCGACGAGAATTGATGAACTGATGGCTGAGTTAGAATACTCCGTACACATATAATTGGATTTTCTTCAAAGGCCCAGTTCTATCTTTTCAATGAAATGATAGATGATGCCACTACTGTAAGGTAGAACATGATGTTAAATTTTAATGTATCAGAAAGTAGGAGAGGGTAACAGCAAGGCTTCCACCAAAATATACGAGAGAATTGGATCACAATCAAAGCCACGATCCAAGTGCGTTCAAGGAAACTTGGCATAACTCTGAGATATATTTCACGGGGTTTAAATATGGTAACGGACTTTTTGAGCATTTCTTGACGGTTAATTCATTCTTATCTGCACGAAAGTTGACAGCGAATTTTTTCCGAGAAGCTTCCAAAATACGCACTTGTTTCCAATTCTGCAAACATTTACCCCCTGCATTCCGGGTATCTCAATCTTCGTGGTCCTGGTTCCTCCATCCAAAACCTATTCCTGCTCCTCCTCTGCTCATTTTCCCTTCCCCCTCCAATCTTCACAACCCCCACTTCCTCCCCTTCACCTCCCAGCCAGAAGGGAGACCTTCGCTCAGAGCAGACTTATCCCCACTCCGATCTCGGGGCGAACGTAAATTATTGCCAGGAACATGCATGGAACATATGAGGCGGTTAAAACATTCAATTGGGCTATGGGACAGAACAATATTCAAATATTCAGAAATGGAATTCGACACTATGACTTCTCACTAAATAGCTTAAGTTCCGCTACTTCAAAAAAGGTAGAAATACATGTGGTTACGAACGATTTAGACCACTGAAATTATTCGGAGAGGCAAGATTAGGTGTGAGTTAAAGAGCGCGGTGAAGGTCGAAAGGTAACATGCGGTTATTATTAATCAGGCGTTAACCGAACCCGCCATGAAGCTCACACCCCTTGAAAGAGAACGGGGCATTATTATTGTTGCTATAAAGGAAGACAGCTGACAGTAAGGCTGTTTGTGGCATCAAGTGGTAATTAGGGAAGAGGTAGAATAGAATGGAATAAGTTTTATTTATGCTCTGGATACAACACCCCTTAGGGAAATACAAAAGTTACAAAAGTGGTGTGCATATTTCTTTATATTTAAGATAACAGAGAAAAATAGAAAGCATATTGATAAGTATCAGTGGGCCCCAGGCCCCAGTCTCTTTTTATTTCATTAAATATAAAAGTAGGTGTCTCAATCAGAAACCAAAGTGCAAGTGAGAATATCAACAATCTTAAGCCACTTTACAGTATACATGGAAATGAAGGTAACCTGACATAACACACAACAAATGAATGTGGGACAGGGCTACAAAGTATAAGATTAAGTACTGGATACAGTAATGTCGTCAGGGAAATATGCCATACATCGCCAATCACGGACAGGTAATTACATTAGGTGTGGATTTTGAAGCAGATTTATAAAATAGTGTTTTAAATAGAGACAAAGATTTTTCGAGATTTTATTGAGTTTGGTAGCGAATTCCATGTTACTGTAGATCTGACTATGAATGATTCGTGGTATTTAGACGTGTGATGTGATGGACAGTAGAGGTTAGATGGGTGGCTTCTGGTTGGACATGTTTCGAGATACAGGTTGGCTTTTGAAAAGGTCGTACAGGTAACTTGGCTCTCTCCTGGAGAACAAAGAGAAATGTCCCAAGCATGTAATGACGTCTAGCTTCCACACTGAGCCAGGCTATTTTTTCTCTGTACGGAGTAATGTGTGCATCACGTCGAATATTAAATATAAATCGAATACAGGAGTTCTGTAGGCGTTGGAGTTTCTCTTTTTGTTCTCGAGTCATATCACCAAAGATTAATGAGCAATAGTCAAAACGAGGGAAAATTAGCGTCACGATCAATAGTTTCTTTGTGTGAAACGGTAGGATATGGTTCAGATGTTTGATTCGGAACAGTACACTGTTAATCCTGTATGAGACATGGAGTACATAATCGTTCCAAGTAAGATTCCTGTTCATTATGATGCCTAAATTTCGGACTGTGTCTGAGTAGGGAATAGCGGCATTATCGACGGTGATATGTGGAATATTGTAAAAATTTAATTTATTTATGAACCTTCGTGTACCAATAATGATTGATTTAGTATTTTCTCTATTAAGCGTTAGAAAGTTCTCTTTCACCCAGTTCGCCACAGCATCAACATCACTGTTTATTTTTGCGAGACTTTCGTTGAGGTCATGCAGATTGAAAAGATAATAGATTTGCAGGTCGTCTGCATATAACATAAATTTACAGTTTTTTATTACACTAGGGAGATCTAAGATGTAAATACCGAACAGCAGGGGGCAAAGGACGGATCCTTGAGGGACGCCTTTTGCAGTGGATAGCCATGAGGACAAATTACCATGAGGGCCCTTGGTTGCCTGTTGCCGCCCCGATAAAAAGGAAAGAAACCAGTTTCGAACAGAGGCAGAGAAATTTAGTTCCTTCATTTTGAGGAGTAGACGCGCGTGGTCCATTCTATCGAAGGCCTTCCTAAAGTCAAAAAGGACCATAACAGCTACCAGTTTCTGGTCGATGGCTAAACGTATGTCGTCCGTGACTTTCATAAGAACAGATTGCGTACTGAAGTTCTTTCTAAGACCGGATTGATAGGGGTCAAGTTTGTTTGGACTAGTTAGATAATGGGAGACTTGCTGGTGCACAATTCTCTCCAAGACCTTAGATAGGGCACATGGCAGAGATATTGGACGATATTATTAATAGTGCTTACGTTTTTTGACTTTTTAATTGGTACGACTATTGATGATTTCCATAGGGTTGGAAAAACTGCATCAGGAATGGAACGATTAAAGATTTCAAGGATGGCCGGGAGTAATGTCTCCCGCTTTCATAATAAAATCGACGGAGATCTCGTTCCCAGGAAATTGGATTTAGATCTGCGAAGAACCCTGTGTAGTAAGTCAGGGGTAATATGCTCAAGGTAGAAATTGTCGCCGTTAAAAGGCATAAGAGCATAAGAGATATATTGCTTGAGGAACACAGATTATCCCCTGAGGATATTCCAGTAAAATATTCATTAAGCTGGGCCAATATAAATTTGTGAGTATCAATTTTATCCCTTTGTCGTGTTAGTCCAAGTCGTCTCAGCTGTTTCCAGACGCAGCTAGAATCGGAGTGGGAGGAGAGGACATTCGTGTATTGTGACCGCTTTGCTTCAAAGATAAGCGACTTAACTTTATTCCGTAGGGATTTATATTTTAAAAGTGTATTGTTTTGTCTGGTGCGGATAAATGAACATTGAAGTTTATTTCTCTCTTTAATTAGTATTTTTCTTTCGTCGGTTAGCCAGGGTGAAGGAGATCGCTTTAATAGACGAGTCCGCGAGGGTACGTGAGTGTAATTGTAATCCATAACACAGGTTAAACGCCTCAACTCTCGTCAATGGATTTGGAGGTAAATATTTGACTCCATCCTCTGGAGAGCAAATCGTTTTGGTAGGCTGAGGTTTCGATTCCTTTGAGGTCACGAGAGAAAAGGCGTTTGAGGACGATGATATGCGGTGAAGTTGTATTCAATGTGCACGAGGTCGTGGGAGGATAAAAATGGGACAGGGTACTGAGAAGTATTCACAACTTTATCTAGCTCATCAACAATGCATAAGTCAATTAGGGTATGACGGAGGTAGAGGTAGGGATATAGGGAGATGACGAATGGTGGAGGGAAACTGGGAGTCGTCAACGTCACAACGGTTCAACGTCCAATATGACCGACTGAGTACTCAACTTGTAGTAGCTGCCAGGATTATACTGAGAAATCTCAGCTATTGCCGAGGTATGAACCCTGGTTCTCAGGACGGCAAGCCAATACACAGTCTATATAGTCAACAGTTCGATTTACAGCACTCGTTACTGCGCCTGAAAATTTAAACATACAACTAACTTGATTTAACATTTGGAAACTTTTTGGCTATCCGGAATTAAAAACATTGAAAGTACGATTGGGTGAGTAGAAGAGTTAATTTAGATAGTTACCCATCATTTTTACTTCAAATTAGCCCTAATTAAAGATTCTTGCACTCACAGCAGAGACGGAGAAGCATCTGAACAATATTCTAATAACCATGGACGGGACAATGGCCAGATATCAGCTGAAGATAAATTAGAAGAAGACTAAGATATTGGTGTGCATCAAGAAAGAGGAGGCCAAAACCAATGTCAAACTAGGAAAATAAAAAATTAATGAGATGAAAGAGTACTGTTACCTAGGAAGCCGATTAACCAACGATGGACGAAGCAAGAAAGAAATAGCTAGTAGAATAGCCCAGGCAAAGAGAGCATTCTATCAAAAGAAGAATTCACTTACAGCTACAAATACAAGCGTAGATTTTAGGAAGCAATTCATCAGAACATACATCTGGAGCATGGTTCTTTACGGCAGTGAGGCATGGACGATGACAGCAGTGGAGAAGAAAAGGATAGAAGCATTCGGAATGTAGTGCTACAGAAGAATGATGAAGGTTAAATGGATCGATCGAGTAACGAGGAAGTCCTAAGTAGAGTGGGGGAAAGAAGAAGTCTGCCTACAACACTAAAAAGAAGAAGGGACAACTTAATCGGCCGTATCTTGAGACACGATGGCCTGATGAAGACAATCGTCGAGGGAAAGGTGAACGGGAAGAATGGGAAAGGCAGGCCTCGTATGATACATGGAACAGGTTGAGAAGGATGAAAAAGAGAAGAATGACGTCAATATGAAAATGTTGGCCGATAGAAAAATCGAGTGGAAAGCTGCGTCAAACCAATCCTAGGATTGTTGACCAATGATGATGATGATAATAAAAACCCGGATATGGTGGAAATATTCCAGGAAATGTCAGATTATCCGACCAAGACGTGAAAATTTAAAGTTAATTTAATGAGATGCCGTTTAAAATATAAAAAGGAAATGGTTTTACCTAATGTAGAGTACAAGAAGTTAATAATAATACAAATATGGTTTAGGTACAAACTATAACTGAGATTACCCTACCGTTGTATGACAATAAAGTCTATGCTGTCGAAATCGCTTTACATTTCCGGATTTACGATTTTTTCAGCGTTGTCTCTCAGCTGATTACCATGAGACATTCACGGAAGTTCACACGACCATCACCTTAGCCCTAGCAGAGACGCGTCCGCGAAATTTTACTCTTCCTCCCACCCTCTCCATTTCACTCCCCGCCAGCCCTCCCCGCTACCCAGTCTCGTTCCCCCCCTCACTCCATCCTCACCCAAAATCACCATTGTGTTGACAATGGCGAGTATTATGTTTCCACTAAAATAAGCCACGACGCGGGTATTATTAAAAGATATAAATACCTTTATCTTCTCCCTCGGATATTCAAGATAACTATTTGGGAACTTAACCCCACACGCAGCTTGTTACCTTTCAGGAGTGGAACACGATGACATGCAAAGTTATAATGTTCCAGTTAGGGAGAATAAAAAAGATCCTATTCGCTTAATTGGTAATGCGATACGCAACGATAAGAATGTGACTGATGTAAGATTGCCGCGAAGTGGAAAATTTTTTAATCAATTTTTCCACCCCACTGACCTGGCAAGTATACTTTGATCTTTGCCATTCACTCATTTTCACAGAACCACGTTAAAACTCTTGGATGAAAGAGGAAGAGAATAGTAAAATTGAGGATTCTGTACTACGTACTGGTTTAGCATACTAAAGGCCTGGGTTTGTATCCCCTTCCGAAAAAGAGATTTTATATTGATGAACTTGAGTCTGTTTTGATAAATCTTAACATTCAACATTCCGTCCGTCGGTTGGGACGTTATGCCGTCCCATCCAATGCTTGCCGCATTTTGGTAAGATAAGGCTAATACCGAACCCGAGTTCTGGTTACGGGGGTGGGAGGCGGGAAGGGGAGGGAGGAGTTCGTGGATCTTTACCCTGAAAAACTCCTACCTCTACCGAATTACCAACCTTTCCTAATGGCGCCAATAGCATTAGCTGACTTTTTGCTTCCCCCTAATAACTACAGCTACTCATGTTACCATTCCATTAGTAACATTGTCCATTTCTCAGCGCTTCGACGATTTTTCCCCCGCACCCTTCAACCTCGTGGATTTGGGAGTCGAAATTTCCCAGCATTCCTTTTGTTGATACGCGCACGCGTGAAACCCTTTCCGTGGGCCCTCTCCACATTCCATCTCTCCTCCTTCCCTCCTATCTCCCTCCCACGTCGCTCTCCGCCATTTCTCTCACCTGAAGTTAATCTGGTGGCGAGGAGAAGGCTAGGAATGCGTCAGCCGCGCGTTATTCCGGGATTTGTGACGAAGAGACGAGGAGGGGTGGGCCTTCGGGAGGGGCCTTCTGGGGGCGTGGGGCCTGGAGAGCGGCGGCGGTGGCGGCTCGACTTCCCGTTTCCCTCGTCTCTCCTCATTCCTTTGCCCTCCTCCTCCGCCCCCCGGCCCTTGTATGTTCCGCGAGCCAACCCAAGCGGTCGCATGCTAACGTCGCTGCCATCTGTCGCCCTTCTTCGTCGCCTCCAGCCTCTCGGTGCTGAGAATCATGCAAGGCGCGATGCCTGCCCGCGATATCAGTCGGTAATCAGTGGATTACTGGATTCAGTGTTCTCCGGAGAGTGTCTCAAGCTCAGTACAACGTCCGCCGAATGGGATGATAAGCCTTGGACCACTTAGCTCTCTGTGTTAAGAGTAGGCAACTGCCAAGGCTTCTCCCCACTCTTCCTCTGTTCAGAGGAATATTCCATAACTTTACCCACAAACGTACCCACAGAGATTGTTATCCTTCATGGCGCATATGACTTAACCTGTAGGTCGCTACCTCTTCCCAACAAACAACAACAGACGCAAGGCCAGAGTCCATCTCTTTCAATTGCGTCTTATTGAATACGTTTATTTTCTCTCTTAATCTTTATTTCCACGGTCGAGACATCTGGCTTAAGCTTAATGGTGATGGATGGCTAATTTATGGCTACAATTGCATGTTTTCAACAGTAGCAATCGTAGCCAAGGACGGCCATCAGAATCCACTGTGAACATAAACATGTGTTTTTACGCCTGTTACCCATATGACCGTCAAGTTTATTATTAGTTACATAGTGAACTTTCTTACGCTTTGACTGCGAAAAATCGCGGTAGGACAGTAAAACCGCGGGGAACATGAGCTCCAAATACTCACTATGGCTGAATCAACTCTAGTTTTCAGTTTCAAACTTGGATAAATACACTAAAGGCAGGATTTATTAACAAAAAAATCACCCTTTTCCACTTGGTTCCTGAAAATATTTCAGATTAATTAATTTTTTTACCACAGTCAGAAAGGAATTCCAAGCGCCCAATTATTATGCAACCAGCAAGTTGACAAGTCGTGCGGATTGCCTAACTCGACGGCGCACAAATCTTTTAGCAGCATGGACGATTCAACATTACCCAACACCATTTTTAATTCCAGCATTTTTTTATTGACGCAGCATCCAATTATGCCTAATTATCCAAGTAAAAGTTGATTTGTGTACTCAAGAGCTTTCAATTACCTAGTTACCGGCTGTAGCAAAAATAAAATATATATTATAATATGAACGTTTGTTTCTGCTCTAATATCATTAAACTGAAGCAACTGTATCATAATTCAGGTTTTAGGTACTCCAAGAGCTTAATAGAGCATATATTTTATATTACATCGCCCAGCTAAAGCTATTACAGCGAGGACAAATACAAGATCCGTCTCCGAGGCAAGATTTGAACCCGCGACCCTTAGGTTGCCAGGTCGTCCTATTACCGACCTGGCTACAAAAGATTGGATATTAAGTCCCACGGAACATGATTGTGATCAATGATCATGGTATAGTAAAGGACCGGCAATATCTTGAGTAAAATTTTCATATTTAAAAAGAAAGATGCTAAATGAGAGAAATATGAATTAAGGACGAAGAACCATACACTGTTACTATGGGATTTCTATCTGTTATGCCAGGGTTTGAGGGGGCATACAAACTGAAAGTTAAAAAATCACAGAAAAGCGAGAAGTTTTTGCCGCTTAGTTCTGCACAGATGATAATAAAGCCAACAGTTTAGGGTTAAGCACTGGAAGATCAAGATTCTGCTTAGAAAGGGAGAGATCAGTGTCTGGTGGAACATAAATTCAGTATAACTTTAGTAAAATGTATCAGGACTGAGTTTTGCAAACAAAAATATTATGCGGCGTCTCTTTGTGATGATACTATGCATCGATGGTCGATTTTTTTATTAAGTATAGCATACAAATTTTTCTTACTTTTTTACTTTGATCATCTCCAAACTTAATTGTTAGGATCAGAACTTGAAACAGGTTGATTTCAGAGAGCAGTGCAACCTGTGTTACAATCTTGGCTGCAGTGAAATATTTTGAAAAACAATAATATGCCAAAATACCCAAAGACTGGTTGCATTTCACGGAAGCGACTCAATGGATTTAATGGGTATGGTGTGGAAAAAATTCGTCCTTATTTTTATTAATTTTTTCGCTTTAGCTACCCGCGGCAGTCAGACATCCGAACCTTCTAGATAACTCTGCGCATATTGATTGATTGTGCATGCCTACACCAAATCACTGAATTCAGACGAGAGCTGGTTTAATTTCTCGAAAGAAATATTTCCCCCATTGGTTGCTACGAACGCATTAAGTCACTCTTCTGCATCAATTTGTACGTCTTCCAAGAGACGTATACGTTTTGCAAGATCAACGTTAAGCCAAAGAATTGATATTACATGAACGCATGCGTGCATAGACGAGTCTGCAATGAACTTTCATATTGACATTTGGGGAGTATTTGTGAACAAGAAATAGATTTGTAAACAAACTACCTGTCTAGTGGTGAAGTGCATTCAAGAGTTACATCTAAACTCAAGAGTTCGTAATTATGTTCGAATGTTTTTTCGAAAGTATAGCATAAACATTTTTCTTACTTTTTTACATTGATTATCTCCAATCACAAATGCTAGGCTCATAACATGAAAAAGGCTGTTTCCTGACAGGCCTATATGACTCTAAAATTGCCAACACGCACAGGTTATAGCGACTTCAGATCTCAATTCAATCACATATATCGCTGATTTTATTCTCACAAAAGGAGCCGTAGAGTGATCCGCTGCCAGCCCTCCTTACCTTCCCTTGCAGAGAAACAGAAGTAGACCTATTATTGGCAAAAACATGAGTAATCTCTCAGCACAAAATAACATTTTGGCTTTAAGGTCTTGTGCTTAGGAAAGGGAATAATTCACCAGACATTTTTTAACATGTAAAAAATGATTCTGTAGTACCCCATTGCATCTAAAATCATGTCAAACCAAAGAATTAAAATCCATAAACTTGAACTGCAATTCCCTTAGATTTAAAAACTCTGGAAACATTATTTAAAAACTTATGTTGTGAGTCAAAAGGCCCATAATTTCGATACCTTCTTCTAGATTTTATGCATATAAACTACAGGCTTTATATTCCAAACTTAAAATGATTTATCATAATTTATGCCTATTATTTAATTAGCCTTACTTAATTGTCCCAGGAAGAAAATTATCGATAAGACGCAGCGTATGAAATATAAATGGTAGAGTAAGAAATAATGTAATGAAATATAACAAATCTCATACCAAAAATTGACACAATTAAGCTATTGGAATATAGGATAAACAAATCTAAAACTTTTACATCACATAATGCTAGACGCATACAGGAAATTAAAAAAAATAGAAAAATGCTAAACCGAAATACCTCGAACATTTCAGACGGCCATATTCCTGTTATTCTCCTGCTAGGCCCTACGTAACTCCAAGAAATCATTGCTGCTATGCCATGTATATGATAAACATTACCCTAATATTTAAAATCGAACAATGAGAGCAGATACGGGGATGATTCAAATTTTCTCATTTATCTCCGTCATTATACTTCTCGCGAACATTACGCTTAGAGAAAAATGAAATATACCATTCGGAGTAACAAAAGTAAGTGGCATCCTCTCAACGGAACACAAATTCAGCATAGCGATAAAATGACGGAAAACATAATGGAAGTTCAATAAAACTAAAATGAATTCGCCGTAGAGATCGAGTCGGTCCGATTTCACTTTCTCCCTGAAAAAAGGGACCGAGTAATAGGGTCTAGGCTAGGGTTAAAATAACCGAAGATTAAAACATCAATCTCATTCCAAGTACAGCCTAATTCTGAAAAGTAATCACTCCATTAAGCAGAAACTTAAATAGAACCAAAGCGGAAGGACTAAATAATTCACAGCTGAAATACTACACCGTCATATTTATATATCCAATTCATGAAAGCCCATTGAAAGAAAGAAGAGAGTTAATCATTGCCGTTGTAACAAGAGACGGCGACCGATAGCTATAATTCATTTCGGCCGGAAGGAGAGTTGAAATGTTTAGAAAATGGAAGTAGAGTATAATGGAACCCATCAGACGGAATACTGAATTGAAATATGAATACATAATTCTCTCACGCAGCCCTCGAATAAGGACATGTAAACCACAGAAAAATCTGTCACTTTCGAGATTCAAACTAAGGTCATCGAGTTGGGAGGCCTTAGTCCTGGCTATTGATCCAAACACGTTCTAATAGAGCTATTGTGCCATTCTTATCTTAATCGGAATGGACTATATTACTATCGTCAAAGTGGGACACACTCACTGTTTTATGCTCGTTTAGGTACTGAAAAATATATATTAGTCCGACTCTATAACCCCAGCAGTTAGTACAAAATATTCTGTATTATTTGAAATCGAAAACTGAGGTGCTGTACTCGAAGAAAACTCCAATCAACAATCATAATGAGTGATGCCGCGATGGCCATGTATGGCCTTATACGTATACGTGAAAAAAAAGTTTTTAATAGACTAAATTGTTTCTTTTCATCAATTATTGCGAGAATCAAAACACGGAAATGAATGATGCACGATTATGTCGTTAAAGCATTGCTACGTTTGCATAACGCAATAACAGTTTGCTCAAATATTCATATTATTCCGACAAAGAGACTGGTGAACACATTGTTTGACTGAATCATGTAAGATTAAATTAATGAAGTCTGACGTGACTGTAAGCGTTTCACGTATGAAAGGGTCGAATGAAAATACATTCCCAAACCTCTCAAGGGAGGAAGGATTTCGGGGCGGTCCGAGTTGCGCCCCGTGCCCTCCGTCGGACGAGAGAGGAATTAAGACCGCGGATTGCGGGCCTCCTCCATTCCTCCGCGGCCCTTCTGGACGTGGGCCCAGAGGACGCAAATTGGGGGATGGGCAAGTCTATTCCGGGGCGCGACCTTGGCGATGCCGAAGGAAGTCCTCTCCCCGCCACACACTGAACTCCCTCCTTCCCCTCCCACTCCATCGGGAGCGTAACAGCATCCGAGCGAGAGGGACCACATGTCGCGGGGTCCAGCTTCTGGGTCGAGCCGATAGGCGAAGCTGCTGTCGGGGGTTCGTCCGCGGGCCACGGACCGCAGCGCCTCTTCACCGGAGTTGCTGCCGGAGGGCACATCGCGCGACATATTTCGGCGGGCCATGTTTGAAGCCACGGATCGGTCGAACCAAGGAGATTAGAATGCAGTGGAGGAGGCAGTGGTATACTAGCCTATGTAGGACAATGAAACCAGAATGGAAGTGATTAAACCCACCTACACCGTACAAGACAGTGCGTTTTATACGTCCTCTCATTGAGACTGTATGGGTATTAATAAGGAACTAACAAGGAAATCGCAGCCAAATTACATCGCATTGGCGTCAGTTAATCTTCCTGAGGCCATTTAAGGGACATCATCATCATTAGTCAGTAATCCTGGGATTTGTTCGACGCAGATGTCCACTGATTTCTTCTATCGGCTAATATCTTCATATTTACGTATTTCTTCTCTTTCACATCCTTCATCACTTGTTCCATATATCTCATTCTAGGCCTTTCCCGTTCTTCCCGTCCACTTGTCCTTCAACGATTGCCTTCATCAGGCCATCATGTTTCATAATGTGGCCTATAAAGTTGTCCCGTCTTCTTCTTCGGGTATTCAGAAGACTTCTCTTTTCTCCCGAGATATTAATTTCATTACAAAAAACTAGTTTGGAATAAACCTATTCAAATTGCATTTGTGGCGATTTTTGGGGTGTTTATGCACTTTCTTCTCTTTCTTTGACGGTGTTTACCAATGCATAGTATTATTCATCTTACTGTTCTAACTTTTACCGCCTGAAAAACAGCTTCATACGTGCCAGTATCGCGAGTAGATAGCCCGTGTACCCATGTTCACCAAGATGGCCGCAGGCTTCTCAAATCATCATGGGTGTTTTCAAGTCTGTTTCCGCACTAATAGGCGCTTCAGACCGGGAGGAAAGGTATAAGGATAGGTATGGAAGGGATGGGGATAGGATAAGGTCCGAAGCCCTACCGACAACCGGAATCAATTCATGTTCATGGGTGTTTTCAAGTCTGTTTCCGCACTAATAGGCGCTTCAGACCGGGAGGAAATGTATAAGGATAGGAATGGAAGGGATGGGGATAGGATAAGGTCCGAAGCCAGGTGGAATCAATTCAGCTGCGATCTCCCCTCCAACACATCCTATCCTCCTTGGTCGAACAAACTGTGTAATTATTACCTACTTTGATCCCACATGATACAGTGACTTGACTGACCTTGTAAAATAATTAATACGTTTATCGTGGAAAGGTCCCTCCATTTTCACCAGACTATTATTTCTACTGTACTATTAGTTCAATTATTTCTTCAGAGTTGCCTTCCAGAGTTGCCAGAGGTGTCTTCACACGGCACCTAGCGGGGTAAGGTGATAAATGCTTGTTTCTTATCCTATCTTGTCTATCGTTGTAGTATGAGAACGTGTAATTGGATTTGAAAAGGTAGTAGATATTATTGACAACAGAAATTAAAAATTAATTTTATACTTGTTCATTCTTCTTCCACGATAATATTTTTGTCACCTTACCTAGGCACTTTTTAATATTTCATAGTTGTGGTGAATTCACCGAAGCAAGTGTTGAAATATTATACTCAAGAAGATTTACAAACCCGCGTTTGAGAGTGATGGGATGGACTAGTGGAAGAGGAAATGGAACAAAGCGATCGTTTCTCAACTTAATCGAATGACAGCGAAAGTTTTAGGCACTCAAAAAATATTGGTAGAGTAAAGATTCTTTGACAGCCCTTACCCTTCACATGAAACAGACCCTAATGCCACTAATGACCTATGTTATACTCCTGTTAAGGTCTTCATACCCTCCATTTTAAGATACATACAGAAACCTACATTTTAAGTGGAGAATCCAGAGAGAAAAGATTATAAAAGTTCAAACACAACACACCGTGAAGAGAATATAACTAAGGTATGTCCATTAATGAGTGAAAATATGACTAAAATGTGAGAGATCAAAGCGAGAATGACGATTTATATTTTATTACTTCTTAAAAACTGCATATTTAATTAGAACGTGTATAAAGAGTTTAACTGAAGACCTGGAATGGGAATCGATATTAGAGGGTTGGTTGAATCTTTTAAGTACATTTGCAGGGGATCTGTTAGCTGAAGGCGTTAAAAATTTGACGAATACATGGCCGACGGACGGAGTACTTGAATTCGAATGCTCTTAACAGAGCGCTTAAGTAGGGGCTAGTTCAACAAAGAAAAATATCTGAGACTGCCGGGGTTCAAATCCGAGCCACCGGAAAGAGAGGCCAGTACTCTAGACCACTTCACTACCCCGACCCCAAAGTTAAAGATTTTCCAAGCATTTTCCACTTTTTTACATTTCTGTAATTTGTTTTCACAATATAAACAAAGTTTTAACATTGGGTGGTTCTTATTGAAATACCATGTATTACTTCACGAGAAAAGTTTAAAATATTCATGTACCAGGCAAATGCAATTAAAGGATTAGTATCAACGAAATAATGTGGATTTTATTAGTGGCTTAGCCATATGTTTGAATGGATGTCCGTTCCTAAATGGGCATACAAGCGTACATATAACATGGGTTCGAAGAGTTGAATACCTATTTCAGATGAACTACAAACCACTCGCCTTCCACTATCCAACTATCCATTGGGATATTACGGTTTCGGTCATGATCCCTTACCATTCGCGGATAGGATATTTTGAACCTATGTGAACGGCAGTCTATGTCCATAAACTCAATTTTCCGAATGATAGGATTTTCTCAATTTGTATCTAACGTCATCGCAAAAAAGATAAGCTATTGTTTACTATAAAAAACTCCTGGTTTCTGAAAAAAAGGGATTCACTCACTGATCAGTCAAATGTACCATAATTGTACGAATGATTAATCATACGCCTAGATCACGATTCGTGTCCGGTTCTTTCAACACCATAGATTGGTATAGTGACAAGAAATCTCGCAGAAGCTGTGATTATTCTAAGTTCTGATTAGAGAGATGGCAAATAGAGCACTTTAAGTGCGGCACTGTTCGCTGGATGTGACAGGAAACCGTGGAACTCTTGTCACCTTTGGTTTAGAGTAGTTTATCGACGAATTCGGTCATACTAGAACCATCCTCCGGTTACAAATATTATCCATCGATTCTTAATGGCGCAAATTACCTCATTTTTTCGCATCCCGAGTTCCGGCATAACAGGGGGTTCAAATATTCTTTTAATCGCGAGATGACAACTCTCTCGCGACCTTTATTCATATTATATGTGGTATTATGTTGTGGCTGTCATTATATTATATTTCTTCTTCTTCCTTGCAACCCCTAGAACTTCTTACTTAAACCTTAATGGAGACCTATGAGCTGAAAACATAATCTCCATACCCTCAATGGAAAGCAAGTTTCTACAACGACTTAGACGCAAAAATATGAAAATGACAGTTAGGCCGGATCCATATTCTAACTTTAATTGTAATTCCAGACGGTGAACTTGTTTTTGAAGTGGAAATGAACGTTTTGTTACGTTAAGGTGCCACCCTCAGAACAAAAAATTACAATAAGCAACACCCAAGTCCGATTATTATCAACTTCGAGAGTACGAGATCACTATTATTAACAGATCGTAGCTTGAAGCACAGACTGAATATCCTGCTAAAATCTTAGGCGGGACAATTTTCTAAAGATGCTAAAATCATATGAGAAACCCCAGCGTACTATACTAGGTTAGATCATGAAGTAAAGTGAAAAAGATCGATAGGAGATAGAAAAGTTTTATAATATTATTTTTCCCGCGTACAATATGGAAAAATAGCGGATAAGATTGAAGTATCCGCAGTGTTATTTACTTGTGAAGACAATGTAACTTTAGGATTTTTAATACACACTCGAGAAGCTCTAATTTTATAACGCATGACTCTTTTTGTTTTGACATCTCTTATCACATTTGGCATGTGACAAGAAACACTTGGACAAGATATGTGAAGTAACTGTAACACCATTCAGAAATTTCACAGAGAAAAAATCATACACGTAGTCCGGGACTCCTACTCTGGAATTTTTTTGGAGCCTTAAAGGAACAAGATGTATTTGAGCTACAACGCATATAATTTTATAGCAAATTTGTTACACCTTAGTGTTCACAATTCGGCTTTAAACTCCAGGATGGTGGCGCCATGCGCACGATAACGTCTGCTTAGTGACATAATATGTCTAGCAGATCAAGTACATCTTGTTCCTTAAAGCCTCCAAAATTTCTACAGGGAAAGAGGACGTCTCGGTAGCTTAACTGGCTAAACCTGGCCGGAAATCAGGGGATCCGGGTTCAAGTCCCGGTCAATGCATATGCTTTCTTTCTCTGTGGAATTTCCCCCATCGTGCTATTTCAGCGGGTAACCCCGTTATCGTTTTCGTGGAAAGTTCGCGATACTTAAATTTGTCAAACAAGTTGTCGGAATAAGGTAGGAGGCTATGTTGTACCAGAGGCCACCGTGTTCCCAAGGTGAATTTAGTTTCTGAAACCGGTAGAGTAGCTATGTACGAGAAAATGATTACTTACCCGTCGACAATGTGGAGTCACAGCCCTGCCAAAAACCCTAACTGTGGCTTGTAGGGCGATTCGAGTTTCTCAACCGTGATCAATGGGCCAACCTATAAATAGTCACACGAGTGGATGGAGAAATTTATGACCAACCCTCACTAACTCTGCATATGGGTCATATTTATCTAACAGCTGGTAGTGTTTAATAACCGATATGCTCTTCCAAACCATTTGAATAGTATCTTTCTCTCTTCACCCCGCGGAATTCTCCAGCCCAAAACATCTTACAACGTCCCACTTCTCAGTACCAATCTGCAGAAGACCCTTTTACGCCTCCTGAGCACATTACCGTCCAATCTCCTGTCGTCACCCACCAACTCACTTTCCTTCCCTCGCACTCACTTTCTCCAACAACTTCCAGACGCACATCACCATAGCCCTTAAACTACAAAATTCAATACGGGATTTTAAGACTAGCAAAGACAAAATTAAGGTAGAGCAAATATAAATTTATCCGCCACTAGGCCTTGAGTTTGCGTTTATAAGGTCATACCTTAATTAGAGCAGACTTGTGCATCATTTTGTAACAATATTATGCTATCCGTTTGAATCTTGATAACTTTACCATGTTAAAAAATTTCTAAAATAAGACATGAATATAATTCTCTGCTAGCGATTACAATTGTAAGTATTGTCTATGCAACTGGAAAGGCGAAAAAATAAAAATAAAATAAAATTTGCAAAAAAATAAAAATAAAATAAAATTTGCAAAAAAATAAAAATAAAATAAAATTTGCAAAAGGAATTATTGAATAAAAACTTAAATTCTTATTTGAAATCGGACGAAAATGATGTAAAAGGTATTCTAAAAGGCTACCTCGAAGCCATCAACCTCATCTGTCGGAAGAGGTTGATCCTCTTGTACAATACAATGGGTGGTTTTGTCATTGGCACACAGGAGCTTTCACTCATCACTAATCACACGCAGTGAGTGAACCCTAATGTAAATTCAAGCCACAATATCCAAGAATGGAGTAGATAATACATTGATTAAATTAGTAATTATAAAATTAAAGTTAAAAATGAACATCATAGTAGCTTATAAAATAAATGGTTGGCGAGTTTACATTGTGGAAGTTATTCATTATAAAAAAGAAAAAACTTAGTTCTTTTCCACAAATATATTTAAAACAAATCAACCGGTTTCGGCCTTCTCAGGCCATTCTCAAGATTACAGTGTGAAGAATTCATGACTTAAACAGCTTATATATTTGGGGAGGTCAGTTAAAAAAGGGGGGGGGTAAGGGGGGTGAGTGGTTTTGAGGTGAAAACTGCAAGGGAGGAACAAACAAGTTGACGCCAGGCTCAAGGACTAAGGGGATGGAGGCGGAGGTACTGGCACTGAAGGCAAAGGTGAGGGGTTAGTAGGGATTACATCATTTAACAGCTTAACGCCATGCATTTGCTGATACACCAAAATTTCAAAATTTTCTAGAAAGTCCAATTTCCTACCCTTGTCACACACGTGTAGGGGCTTGGGGGTACAACTGGATGTATGATCCTCATCAATCAAATGTTCCGCAAAGTTTGAATTATTATCTCCGTTCAGGCTGGATTTGACGTGTTCTTTTATTCTCATATTTAATTTTCGACCAGTGGGGTATATTTACTCAAGTGTGATACTCCCTATTGCAATTCTATTTATGTGGGCCAAACTAAGAAGCATAATTGTTGGCGACAGGATGTCGCCAACAATTATGCTTCTAAGCACCCGGAGGAAAGGGCAGCAGCTCTTCTTCACATGAGTGAAGGCGGAGACCACAGTGATCGGTACAGCGACACTCATTTCACTATGGCGTGGCAACATTTACTTTAACGGCTGTAGCACTGCGATGTGAAGGCAAGGGGAAACCACTACATTATTATCCTGAGTCGCAGCTACTCTACTCCTTTCTTTCTTATCATGACGTGATGGAACCCTCTCGAGTAAAATATTCCAGAGGTAAATTAGTTCCTTATTCGGATGACCGGGCGGGGACTACCCGAGAGAGTACATCAGTCAAGTGTGATAGTCATTTTAGGGTAGGAACGTGAGATCACTTCGGACCTGCGGGAGGTTGAACAACCTTAAGGTGGAAATGCGAAGAATGGGTCTCGGCATATTAGGAATCAGTGAAATAAGATGGCCCGAAGAAGGAGTCTTTTGGAGTGGAAGTTATAGAATTATTCACACTGGATCAAAAAATGGTAACGCTGGAGTAGGCATAATGCTCAGGATGAGTGCAGGACTGCGCGTGAAGAGCTTCCTGCAGTTGAAGGAGAGGATTATAATGGTGAAGATTGAGACCAAGCCTACAGATACCACTGTGGTACAAGTTTATATGCCTACGTCGGACTACGAAGATGAAGAAGTGGAAGACGTCTATGGGGATATCACGGAAGTAATAAAGCACGTAAAAGAAGAAGAAAACTGAATTATTTTAGGAGATTGGAACGCTGTCGTTGGAGAAGGTAAATATGGAAGAATATTAGGAATATATGGCTTGGGAAATCGAAATGAGAGAGGAGAAAGACTTATAGAATTCTGCACACAACACAAGTTGGTGGTGGCAAACACATCGTTTAAAAACCACCAACGGAGAAGATATACATGGAAAATGTGCGGATACAGAAGAAGATTTCAAATTGACTACATTTTAGTGAAGCAGAGGTTCAGAAACCAGGTGAAGAACAGCAAAAATTACCCGGGTACAGATATCGACAGTAACCACAACTTAGTGATGATGAAATGCCACTTAAAACTCAAGAAATTGAAGAAATGAATGAAGAACGAATGGCAAGTCGAGAAACTAAAGGAATCTCAACAACGGCTGGCCTTCCAGAAGGCAGTGGAAAACCAAATAGATCCTCTAGGATTTGACCGTGAAATCAGTAAAATAGAAATGGGAGAAAATCAAAATCGGGCTACAGGAAGCAGCAAAAGAAGTTCTGGGGAGAAGAAAAGTTGTCAAGAAGAAGTCATGCATAACAGGAGAAGTCTTAGAATTGATTGAAGAGAGAAGAAAATATAAAAATGTGGAAATTGAAGAAGGGCAATTTCGCTACATAAGAATCAGGAATGAAATAAACCGTAAGCGAGAAAAGCAAGGGTAATGAGGATGAAGAATCTATGCGAAGATGTACAAAGCAACCTCGCAAAAGGAAATGTGGAAGTTTCCTACAGGATGGTGAGAAATCACTTCAAGGAACGGGCTGCAAGATGTAACAGTATCAGGGACAAGAATGGAGAACTCTTAATTGAACAGGAGGATAAAGTGAAGACATGGAAGTAATATGTACTTGGAAGAGTTGCACAATGGAAGCTATCTTAGAGAGGAAGTAATCGAAGAGGAAAATGAAGTCGATAAAGATGAATTGGGAGCCCCAATCTTAAGATCAGAATTTGATGCTGCTGTAAGTGATCTGAGGATAAATATGGCTTCGGGAATATATGCTATTCCTGCCGAACTAATAAAAAACGCCGGAGAGAAGACATTTACTCAGCTGTACAAAACCATATGCGATATGTATTCAAAAGGAGAGATACCCACGGACTTTGAAAAGAACATCATCATCCCTATTGCCAAAAAGAAGAGGGCTGAGAACTATGAACATTTTAGGACCATAAGCCTGACGACACATGCCTCGAAGATATTGACCAGAATCATCTATAGAAGAATAGAGCGAAAAGCAAAGGAGCTCCTGGATGAGGATCAATTCGGGTTCAGAGGAAACAAGGGCACAAGAGAAGCGATTTTGGACCTCAGGCTACTTATAGAGAAGAGAATAGAGATGAATCTACCGACGTTTATAGCAATTGTAGGTTTGGAGAAGGCATTTAACAACGTGGATTGGAATATGAAGCTAAAGGTTCTGAAAGAAATTGAAGTATCATACAATGACCGAAGAGTTATCCACAGCTTGCATAAAAACCAGGTGGCCATAATGAAATCAGTACCCAGCAGTACAAAATCAAGCATAAAGAAAGGAGTGAGGCAAGGATGTGTACTGTCTCCGGTATTATTCAATGTCTAAATCGAGAAAGCCATCCAAGAAGTCAAAAAAAAAGTCTCCGGGAGTGAATATCCACGGGGAGAAAATCAGCATGCTACGATTCGCCGATGACATAGCAGCCATGGTAGAAACAGAAGGAGATTTATAGAAGACATTAGGAAATATGGAAAGAACAATGACCAGATATCTGAAGATCAATAAAAAGAAAACTAAGGTATTGGTATGCAGTAGGAGAAAGGAAGCCAGGATCAATGTGAAACTAGGAAAACAAAAAATCGAGGAGGTGGAAGAGTTCTGCTACCTGGGAAGCCGAGTAACCAACGATGGACGAAGTAAAAGAGAAATTGCCAGTACAATTGTCGAAGCAAAAAGGGCATTTTACCAAAAGAAGATTCTGCTTACAGCCGCAAATCCAAGCGTGGAAATGAGGAAACATTTCATTAGAACATACATATGGAACATTCTACTATATGGCAGCGAAGCATGAACAATAATAGCAGCAGAGAAGTCTATGCAGGAAGCATTTGAAATGTGGTGCTACCGAATAATGATGAAGATAAAATGGATCGATCGAGTGACAAACGAGGATGTCTTAAGAAGAGCGGGAGAGAAGAGATGTCTAATGAAAACATTAAAAAGAAGACGGGATAACTTAATAGGCCACATCTTGAGACACGAAAGCCTGATGAAGACAATTGTCGAGGGAAAAGTGAACAGGAAGAATGGAAAAGGCAGCCTCGTGTGAGGTATATGGAGAAAGTTGTGAAGGATGTAAAAGAGAGGAGCTATGTCAATATGAAGAGGTTGGCCGTTAGAAGAATCGAGTGGAGGGCTGCGTGAAACCAATCCTATGATTGTTGACCGATGATGATAATGATACGTATATAGATTATAAAAGAGTAATCTATTGACAAAGCCTGTAGCGTGACCGCATTTGAATGTCGCCTGCCGTTACACTTGTGTCAGGCGAGATTTAGTGCAACGGCATTGTCGTAAATAAATAAAATAATATCCCGTCTGTCTGTTCATGTAAGGGATCATTGTCTATGCAACTGAAAAGGCAAAAAAATAAAGAAAAACTAATATTTTTAAAAGGAATTATTGAAAAAAACAGTTAAATTCTTATTTGAAATTGGACGAAAATGATGTAAAAGATATTCGAAAATGGTACCTAGTAGGCCTTTTTCTACCTAGGCCCTTCAGTCTGTTCATACGCCCCAAAACCGGTGTTATTCAAATGATGATGACGCGTTAAACTTCAAAACATTTGTGCTCTTGTATAAAATAAAGTTGTGGATAGTACTACATCAGAAAAAGTTTTACTTTATTTATTTACGTTCACCTGCCATTATCGAAGGATGATTCCGAAAATTAGTGTTATGACTCTTGTCAATTGGGGCCGTGCGGTGACAGAAAATGTGTTCGTTTTTTAGGAATGTCAATGCTTTATTTATTGCCTGAAGTGAATATTTAGCGGCAGAGCATATATTTAAGTTAAGATAATTTTTACTTTAAAGTTCATCCGGCCCCTTGCCGTTTCGTTCCCGAACGAGACGAAGTAATCAGGCGTCGCTGGCGGAAGGGAGGTTCTATTTCGGAGCACTTGAGTTTGTTTACCTTTTCAGCTATGATGTGCGGAACGAGAAGTCGGCGTGCGAATGAGAAAATAGCCGGTACTGGCACAGTGAGAATTTTTCGCTAAAATCCTCCTACACTCATTCTCTTTCATGTAAGATTATTTGCTTGAGCACTTTATCGTTGCCGCTGAGAGAACGTCACTGTAAGTTTCATAATGTCTACCCATTTCTAAAAGAAAATAAAAAAAAACCCAAGCTCTAAATCAAAAGCATCTCCCGAAGAATATCTTCCAAGACTCCATGAATTCTAATGTTTCATCCTAATTATCTGGCTTCCCAAGTGTTTCCCAAGCTAGCCACCCAAACTCAAGACAATCTCCTTAAGGACGATATAATGGTGTACAGCAGAGACACGAAGTGGATTGAAACGGCTATGAATAACAGCTGAGGAAAGTCCAAGCACAGTTCTTTTAAAGCCAAGGGCTACTTAGAAGTGCCCGAGAAGAAAAAAATATTTATTTCTTTCTAAATTCAAATTTTTCCAGCAAAATTTTTTTCGCGGTCTTTTGGCGATGTTTCTCTAAGACATGGGTCAAGCAGGTTAAAGAACTGGAGTATACGGAAGTGAGACAGTCCCGTTTCCTCCGATTCCCGCCCGCAGACTGGGGGCGCCATTATCTTTGGCTATGGTTTCATTTTCGGTCGGAAACCTTTCCGCGGTCCCGTGCCAACAGACACGTGTGATCTTTTTTTTTCGGGCTTCTCGCCTAGCCAGCGGTGTTTTCCTCCCCCCTCGACTCTAGGTAATTAAGCGTCGCGAGATTCTAGCCCGACCACCTTTCGTCGTCCGATGCGACCACACATTTAATTCCCTCCCCTGGTCCCTCACACGAAAGTCATCTATGATTGGCATTGGCACACTGCGGCTCCCAAGCCACATTCGGGGTCTATAGATACGCTCACGTGACTCTTTCAGTAAAATTGAAAATTTTAAAAAAATCTAACACAATTTATCAACCAAAAACATACACAGGTATGAAAGCTGAATCTTCCGGGTTTCACCACGTCATCGACAATGGGACCACATTTTTTCATTGGTATGGTATGTTTATGAAACTATGATAATTGAATTTACTGATGCCAACTTGGAAGCGTTGCTTTAATTATAAAGGACTAATTGTAAGCCGAACATGGAGTCAGTAAATCATACTATTGATCACACATGAGTAAGTTTTAGCGTAGTTTTTTTCAAATTTTAATAATGATACAATAAACAAGGCCATGGATACCACGAGATGAACGCGTGGATTTCACACAGGCGGCAGCCTCCATGGGGGCAAGGCATACCTATTCTATATTATGATAATTATATCTATTGAAGGATTAGAATACTTTTTAGCTCTAGGTTTAAACTATCTCTAATTTGCCTAGTTGAATTCCCATTCTTTATGCGTAATTTCGACGATTTCTCACACGTTTACCATTTATCATGACCTTTAATAGCTTCATTAGAAATCATCTATGAGCCATGTTAAGGGAAGGCAAATCATCATATTTTCCAGTTTCTCCAATAAAAATCGAAGCTAATATTTCAAAACCCATAAATTTGAAAACAAAATTTCCTTTTTTCCTAATGGTGGACATTAAATAATATTGTATGTTTCATGACAATGACATTTTTTTCCATAGATTAAAATGCTCTGGACTAATAAACAAGGATTAATTGTATTCTTACCACATGTTAACATTATTTTTAGCGGGGCCACAAAGTCATCTTTGCTCACCGGCAGCGTTTACCCCCGTCACAGCTCTCGCAATGATTACTATCATTTATAATAATATTACTTTAAATTTTCCTTATTTATAAAAATATATTTATGGCTCTCGAATACATTTTGAATTAATATGAGCGAAGGATATCTCTGGCGTCTCAAATCTTGCCGATATCTGTTCTACGCGAACTGTTTTACATAAGGTGAAACCATTCACTGGGTGGCCAAGATCGAATACCCGAACATCTGCCTTCCCATTCACGTACTGGGAACGGATATAGATCCATTTTATTATCCGACGCTTCCCAGATCTCAGGCAACGCTGACCGTGCAGGGATTTTTGGCTAAATAAGTCTCAAGCTCCGCACGATCTACCTATTCTTACGAAACACAGTTCAAAGTTTGAGGCTTTACTTTTACTAATATTTGAGGCTTTACTATTCTTACGAAAGTTTGAATGGGTGGAATATGCAAGATTAAATTACAAAAATATGCAGTCACAGATATTTTATTTATCGTAAAAAAATTGAATGTCCGTGTGCGCTTGCACCAACAGAGAAAATTAGAGAAGCATGGCCATGCAAACTGCAGTTTGAGGATTTTACAACTGGGTTAACTACAATTATTTTCATAATTTTTTAAGGTGCTCTGCCACTAGGTAATATCATACCAACCATCCTCACTTTATCCTGACACAAATGCAACACTTTCACCCTAAGCGGGATTCCAACCGATTGTGTTGCTAGGCCTGTGCTTTACTGACTTGACTACCACGGCCAGCAAATTTTTGATGAAAGTAAAATAAACAAATGAGATGTCATTGACTGTCTTTTCCAGGGTAAAACTCACGTATGGGTATTCCATTAACAAATAGAAAACAACATAAATAAAGTTAAGACGCACCAATGCTAATTACATTTATTAATTCATCATCCATGAAAAAATGAAGTTAAGACGCACCAATACTAATTACATTTATTAATTCATCATCCATGAAAGAATATATATGCACTTCGATTTCGACAAATGACAAATGAAGCTTGCACGTACCAATCCTCATTAATTTTATTGATTCATCACCCATGAAGCAGTGTGTATTTCGATTGCGGGCCAATATGTAGCCATCACTGTAGGGGTAAATGACACATGGATGCACTCTCGCTCGCACCTGCTTCAATGACCTAAAATACACAAGATTAATCCCGGAAAGGTCGCCGTGGATCTATTTTGAAGAATCGTAGTATATTTCGCTGGAGCGTGAGGCTGAGCCCACTTTAATTTTTCTCGAAGGAGAAGCTTCTTTCGCGACCCATGAATCGTGGCTCAATGCTATCGGATTTCGCCACGATGGAAAAGCGTACTCGCCGGACGGTCGTATAAATAGACCGCGGGAGATGGAGGGAAGGGGTGAGGGGAGGATTAGGGAAAGTGGGGGCACTGGGCGCTTGGCCGGGGGCGGGGACGCAAGGCCGCCTCGTGCGTGGGAGGAGGAGGAGAACCATTTCGCCCCCCCCCCTCAATCCGCGACCCCCGGTACGCCTAGGGGTGCCAATGGACCTCCGTGGGAGAGGGTAGGCAGGGGGGAGGGGAAGAACGGCGGGTGTCGTCAGGGATGTCCTCAAGTGTCAAGGGAATGCACGACCAACCTTGAGGTGACATCTCGTTCAAAACAAAGCTGCGTCACGCGCACAAAACAGGGGGGTGGGATGCTAGAGGGGGTGGGGGGGCTGGGATGGCGGGTGAGAGGTGGGAGGCTATTTCGCATTCTCCCACAGACCCGAGGCAGAGCGAGATGCAAGATATACTGTTGAGGGGAGAGATTTCAGTAATGGCTGCTTTGGCCATGAAATAATTTCCACTTTTGGAACGCTTTCATAGAACTTCAAGATGGTGGATACCCGCACTAAAAATAATTCCGGGCATCACAATGTAATAGCTCTCAAGGGATGCGTCACAAAGAAAACAAGCATTAAAAATTATGCCAGAAAAAAATCACATACTTGCTTTGGTAGTCTAGGACGGTGTCATACCGCCCTAAAGGTCGAACCCAAAAGTCACGGTTTCTCATCCTGCCTCAAGCATGGATTTTGCGTTTGCTTTAAGATTAGGCTTAGTTAAACGCAAAGTTTAACTTAGCTTAATTTCGATGCAACCTAAAAAAATGGAGAACCTAGAAACGTTACTCTACCACCAATTACAGACCGAATGGAATGGAAATGGTACCTACATTTACAGTACCAGATATAAAAGATGGGTTATTCATACGAAACTTTCACACGTGAGATTATTTCCATTGTACCATAACTTTTGTTTCTGCGGGGATTACTCTAATTAAATCACCTTTTGGCTAAAAACTAAACGATATAGTGACTCGTAAACTTTTCTTTCGGTGGCTCTTTCTTTCGTACTGTATACCGCATTATCTGGAATGATCTAAGGATGTGTTAGTGTTAAAAAAATCGGTTAAGACTTGTGACTCACCGTTACTACTGACTCAAGTTTCAGTTTTCAGGCTACCATTACTTTGCAACATCATATCATCATCAATGTTCAGCCGATATTGATATGTTTTTGTATATAGCCTGACTTGGCCAATTAGCCTTTATTCCTTGTTATTCTCACAAGTAAGTTATTACTGCTTCAAGGGTGTAGGGGCATAAATATAGCTAGGAATCCTCTTTAATCATGATGGGTAGTGCGCGTTTAGTGAAGATTCACCGTATGCGATAGATAGAGATGTAGATATCCGACTTCTCTTGAGCTAAAGAAACCCGTAATCTCAGCGTAAAGTCTTGATAGACTTAGACATAAACTGTATAAACAAGAGCATATTGAAAGCATTGGATATGTGAGGGCACTCCACCACCACCCGACGCTCATTGGGTTCATGAAGGAGAGTTGAGGTGGATGGATAATTAGGGGAGGAAATGGGGCAGGGGCGGGGTGAAGCCGAATGATGAGAATAAAATGAAGCAGGGTGAGGAGAGGAAGAGAGGTGGTGAGAGGAGGTTAAAGGAGTGCGTAGGCGGCCCGGAAGAAAGAGCCTAGGCAAAATTTGAGGTCAACAGCCTAAATTTATGGTGGATAACTTTTCTGAATGGGTTAAATATGTATTTATCCACCGAAGGGTAAAGCCAATAGCTAAGAAAACGGAACATTGGGCACGACCTGAGACACACGAATGATTACATCACTTTCAGGAAGGGAAAATCGAAGGGAAAGCCCCATGAAAAAGACCTGGGAATAACCAAGAGGACTTTTAGTAAGAAGAATTACAGGGTAGTAAAAGAGGTGGCGTGGAATAGGAAAGAATTGAGGACTGCAATTAAAAACCGTAGGATTAAAAATAGCCACGGGAAAAAGGTTCCCCAGGACCTGTAATCTAACCATGCAGATCTCTGGTATGCGCAAACCAGCACGCTATCTAGTATTCCTGATATCAAAAACAATTTCCAGGAGGATATATGCACATATCTAAAAAGGTGTCATTCGTCTTTATGCTCCATCATGGTTGGCACTCAAGAGGCGAGATTGGGTATCAAGGAAGACAAAAGGAAGCGCAGAAAATGATAAGCCACCACGGTACGATTTTACTTTGCCCTATGCTCGGAAAAGTAAAATATTACAATATCGCAAAACAAGGACCGCAACAGTGAAGATTATATTGCAGTAGAATTATAGTTTAATGGTGCGTTGATTACGAGGGTCATTTTGCACCACTTACATAATTGTTTTAGCAGCAAAATAGATGGAAATTAACAGGCTCCAACTAGAATATGCAGATAGTGTATGGGATCTGAACAAATTAGGTTTGATCACAGAACTAGACGGTGTACAGCGTAGAGCAGCTAGATTTGTAAAAAGATGTCATGAGATTTAGAACTGCATAACATTTTTTAGAAGAATTAGGGTTGGAAACATTGTCAGATCTCATGTTGAAATACCGATTAAATCTCCTGCAGAAATTTAAAACGGATAGGTTCACTGAGGATTTCTCGGTTGAATTAAAAACACCAGCGTCATATGGCAGGTCAGACCACGAATATTAAAGGAGGTTTAAGAATTCATTTTTCCGCAAAAAAATTAGGGACGGTAATAGATTACAGCGAATGTACATGGGAAAATCATAATAGGTATCATAAATTTTGATATAGAAATTAGAATGAAGTGATTTTTTTAATAAGTTGTGCACGTTTTAACACTCCAATCTCATCCTTGCTCTAGAAAAATTAGTTCACAATTTAACTTAATTATAGGAATGACTACATAATTAAACACTATTATATTAATTTGTATTAACCAACAATTTGATATCATTTGTGGCACACAACTCGCGTGTCTCGTGGCTGCATGGTTATTGATTTTCTCGGGATGGTAGTATTATGACTCTTTGTTTCATGTAAGTGGTGTTTCAACGGCGTAGTATTTTTTTCTGCATGTCTGCATGGTAGTAAGTGTTCTCCCTATTAGATAACGCATTCCTGGTGATGGATAGTATGATGGTGTTATGCAGATGTAGAACTTTCCTTACTTGATAGTTAAAATACAAATAGGAAATACAGGGGATCGTGGTGTCCTAGTGGGTAGAGCACTGAGCTACTGAGCACTGACCTACCGGAGGGTCCTGGGTTCAAATCCTGGGCAAGAGTCATTCTGGACACCTCGCGATTAGATATTCTGAGTGTCAGAACTTCGTAGGAAATCGCAGGTGGCCCATTGAAAGGACTGGCCCCCCTACCCTGATAATGTGAATTTCACACTCCAATGGCTTAGTATGGCGTGAGCTCTACCCTCACCTATCAAAGACCAACCTTCGGGTTGAACACAACTTTGTTTGTTGTTTTGAAAGGAAATATAAAAATGATGATATTTACCCAAAGATAAATTATTTAGCCATTTTTTTTGGATATTTCTGAACTGCTGACCAGAATTTCGAACTAATAAATTGCTCCAATACCGGTGAATCATTTGGTTAGCTTCGCGCTCCATCGCCGGGCTAGAGCGACAGGCCTCTAAGGGCGTTAAGAGCGGCTCTCTCGGTCGCTTCCTGTTTAGCAGGGATAGCTCTCCACTAACTGAACGACTGCTCTCAACCTCCGCTCTAGTTACAGCGGAGAATGTTTCGCACATCGGAAAAACCTGTTGACTCCAGTTTCAAATGACTCACTCCGCATAATTTCTTTCTCTTTCACAGTCTTGGACCTCGGAGTTCGCAAAAGTTTTGGTCTGCAATGTTGAAAAGCAAGAGCTGAACTATAGTACCAAGTGTATCATAAACTGTTAACCTGCGATCTGAAGATTAGAATAGCAAATGTAATCGTGATTAAGTCCACAAGCACCGTGTAAAATCTTTGCGCGGAATATTAGGAAATGTCTCATTTTAATTTCGAGACAACATCAAGAAAAAAGTCTCATTACGACTAGTCTAGGTAAATCATTTATTATTTATTGAAATATTTATTTAATAAACATATTATTTCGACATTTTTTATTATGCTTCATGTGAATAAGCGTCAAGCTAAAAAACTGTTGTAGAGTAATCATGATTTAATGCTGGAGGTATTTAACAAGAATGTTTATTTTTACTTTGTTTCTTTAGGTCACTCAAACACTAATTAGTGTTTGAGTGGGCCAATTATGCCCACTTTACCCCGCGACATGCCACAAGGTATGCAAGAAATTAGACCCTATTTCCGACTATCTCGTAAGTAGGTGTAGAGCTAAGTGAAGGCCTGTAATTGAATAAAATAGGATATAGAAAACAGGAACCGCAATTTGATGAATGCATTACGTAGAAAAAATCACTACAACTGTCGCTGTTGAAATGAATGGAAACAGCGAGTAAGTGGGAGAAAGACATTATGAAGAGGCGCTAATAAAAGTAGCTACGACTAACGATTGTTTGAACCAGCTCACAAAAGGAAGCAATGCATTACGACATGTAATTCCATTCATAGAAGAAAGGAAAAAATAAAACTATCCCAGGGACGAAAGCAAGGATTTGAAAGGAGATGAGAATCAAGATATCTAAAAACGAAAAGTGGCCAATGATAAGTCACTGATTCTTTGGAATCAACGTCATTACAATAATATAATGTAACCAAAATCAATAAAATGTATCCCCCATTTCGAGACAAAATGAGGGCATATGTTGCGTTAGAAAAGAGGAACGAGATCTACGGTATTGGCCAAGCAAATAATATAGGTCCGTAATGGAGGGGGACTGAAACATTGAAGGATCACATGGAAAAAGTTCCTTTGAGTGCAGGTACTCAATCAACGAATTATTATAAACGCAAGACGCTTTCTAATTCTAACCTGAACACCCAATGAAAAACACTAATATTCCTAAAGAAGAGAAATCAATAAACGGCAATATACAAAAAAGGTACCATGTGGAGAGGGAACATGATACGTTATAATGGAAGGAACCCTAGGAAAGATTGGAAGTAATATTCACATAGCACTGGGATTGTCATAAAAAGAAAAAAATTAGGCGATTAGGCAAATAACTCAACGTGTTAATGAAGACTCAATGTCATTTGATTAACATTAAAATGCCTTCCAGTCGTTGTAAGCAGCAGAACGAAAAATGGTATTTTATTTCTATTTTATATAATTTATAATTGAGCTTTTCAAATATTCGTTTCTTTTTCATTGGGCAGTCTATTGCTGGCAACGGTGTCGCAAATGTAAGAGTTTCTTATAGATTAGTACGCGTCCAATGAGCACTTGACGTAAGACGAAGACACAACTCCAAATATAACTTCAACCACAAGTTGATTTCGATTCCACTTTCTTGAAGGTTGTAAGTATTTCTTCTCATTTTTTAGTTACTTTAACCTTGCGTTATCATAGGATAATTTTGGTTTGAATATTGATTTCACCTGAACGACAGGCTCCTAGATACATTTTTTACCGATCTTAGAATCCTTAGAATCTTAGCACCTTAGAATCGGGAAATATTTCAAATGGATCCTCTTCATGTAACTATCTTTATGTAACTGAAACGTATCCACTATTTCACGCCATAACGATTGCGTGTTCTCACACATCCATTATGGTTTCGTTTGATTCACGAAAATACATGAACTTTTACCTCGTCGAAGGATTACTTCAATTACTCATTACATTTCTTAAATGTTTTTAAACCACGATTACAGCCCAACTCTTAGTAATAAAGACCATGTAGCTCTAAATGACTCTTTGAAATTATAATTTGTGGCTTTTGAATTCCTAGCCTATAATCTCTTGATTGCCTGCCCCTCAAGTGGTCTCATTGTGACGTCTTTCTGTTGTAAAATGTCTGGGTAGATACGAGAATCCAATGAAAGGAAACAAACGCCCATGCCAATCCCATTTTAAGCCTCCAATACAGAGGAAAATTACAGTTAATGGCAATTCAAACGAGTAGGCAATACACGTGCAGAATGACTTAAAATTGAAGAATAATGGATAAATTTTCTCTGATCAAATACGGGTCGGAGCCATTGAACCTTATTGAAACCGAGTCTGGAGTTAGTGGGACGAGGAACGACACAAGGTCAACGTCTCCACAACTTACGTCTTCTCCAGACAAACCAACTCTTATACCAGCCAAGAACATAACAAATTACTTAAATCGTATCCTTTCTTTTAGGATAAATATCGCACTCACTAGCACAACCAATGCACATTCTCGCATTCCTTGATCGATTTTTATTTTCCTTGATTGATTAAATGCTTTACCTTATTACAAAGAAGAAAAAAAATGCGCTTTAATTGCATCCTTTTTTAAAGATGTATTTCTCAATGGCTAGGTAAATAAAGAAAAATTAACACTTTCGATTTCCTTCATTGATAGATTGTTTTAATTTAATTAATTTCACCAACAGCTACAAAAATTGCTGCTGAATTACATCGACGACTGCAGCAATATTATATTGACTCTGAAATTACGTACAAGGCCTTGCGTATGAAATAAATAAATCAGCAATACGAGAAACTCAGTGGATATATATAATCACAATATAATCACATATAAGTTGCAAGAACATTTCATGACTAAGCTGCCAGGTATACAGAAGAGAAAAACAAGAAGAAAGAATCACTTTTAAATGTAGAGATATCAACTAATAATTCAATAATTAATATTCAAAAAGACGGCGTGATATAAAGTGGACAGAGCGTTTGGCTATAGACGGAGGTCACGGTTTCGATTATATGAGAAACCTCTAGTCACGTTCAGCTCAACCTAAATCCTCAGTGATTTTCTCGTTACAAGACATTGCCGAGAAAACACAGATGGCTGAGATAAAGGATCTGACCCTCCTTCCCTGATATCTAAAATTCACACCGCTTTGAAGTAATTGTAAGAACTATGTGAACTCTACACATATCAATCCCACCTATGTGTTGAACTGTACATCTACATCTACGCAATACCCTGTGAGCCACCACGAGTGTGTGTGGAAGGGGGTGAAGATCTCCAAACATGCACTACTGACATGCAACTTGGATATTTAATGGAGACATGCTAGATAATAGGGTCACATGCAGCAAGATGGTTAGCATCTAAAACTTTAGCCGATACACAGAACAAGAAATTCAAGCACCAGAATATTCAGGTCGCGGAAGATTCTAATTATAATAAAGATAATTTCCTACATTATAATATTTGATCTAAAGGCCATAAAAACGATTGACCACTGAAAAAATCATGTAATAACAGAAATTCATTCATCTTAAAATCGCCGACAGGCAGTAAGGCTGGCATGCGGGGAATATATCTCAAGTTCCGTGATCCACCCATCGGGTGGGACGCTAGACCCTAAAACTCCTTCGCGCCTATCGTACGAACAGATTAATGTCGGCGCCCTACTTCTCTCGAACCTCATTCCGTCCCTTGAAATTTTCTATCACAGTCCGCTAACTCACCAATTCTGAATGGTGCAAATGACCTTAGTAGTCGTCCGACTCCTACGTATAATTGGTATAACTACGGGCAATGGTTCATTCGCCTTGGGGGATAATTGCCGGGAGAGGCACGGAGGGAGTAATTAGGGAATAGAAGAGGGGAAGATATGCTAAAGCTACGATTGCACTCCCACAGCCGGAAACTCGTTTTAGACTTAATTTAGTCTAACAAAGAAAATTCAACAAGCGAAGTCTTCGTATTGTAAATGGCAGAGACTTCGAGGTAGGAGAATCGCTGCGGGACTCAAGACAGATTGTTGACAGACCAAGGCATGATTGGAAAAACAATATGGTAACGAATAAATGCATCAATAGAGTATTATCCATGCCAGCGGTACTTCGTAATTTATTCGATATATATATCGCTGAAGTTGGCAAATAACTTATGAAGAGTACAGAACTATATCAAACACTATATTGTATGATAATAAAAGTCAATGTCCAGAGGGGGCGATGATAATGATAGAGGAAACGGCGGAACCGATTAAATTGGTTCATTCTTTTTTTATACCATCACATACACCTGAAAATATCTCCAAACTTTGGGCCAGATTAGTTGTAAATTAAAATAATAAATACAAGCTCACAAGGCACAACCATATACTGACGTAAACAAAGCTGCACTTTAGCTAGTTAAAGACATTTTTATTTAATTAATTAACTTCCAAAGAGGTATTTCCTCTTATTCGAGAAATAATTTCTTGCACCAATTAATGTCGAAACTTTTAGAACGCCTAAAAGGATATTGATTACAGACCATATCTTTAGATTAGGGACAAAAAGTACATTGCACTAGGTCTGATCTTAAGGGAAATTCGTCAAAGGGCCCTGGTTGAGTCCAAATAATATTCCCTGACCAGATAGTGAAAACCTTGAGAATCATTAGGAACTTCCAGGTAGAGTATTTTATTTTACGATTTTAAAATGTAAAGAAATACATTTAAAACGATGAGACTAGAACTAAATGGAGCAATAAATGTTAAATTTTATTTTTCTAGCGTCCGATTCTAATCTTCTGGCCTATAATACTTACGACAAGCAAGATGAAACCAGCTATTATGGTGTTTTAATCCCTTTTATAAGGGTGAGTCATGGTTACAACAGTTGTTGCAGTGTCGTTTTGTTATATGTCTTCCTGTGGCGATTTCAGATGCTTATATTTATAAAATGAATTACTTTTCGTGTAAAGTGCTCTGGCAGCAAGTAATATTTTTATGAAAACTCCTCGAAAAAGTCTTGACTGGAAAAGGTGTCCAGAGACTTATTGCAGCAATAGGAGTGCTGACGGGTATGAAATCAATTTGAACCTTAAAAATGTGTCTTAGAAAGAATATACTAGGTGGTTACATACGATTCATATAGCATTCATACAGTAATAAAATACATAACCGTGAAGAGAAACGAAGTAGCACACCAAAAGCAACTCAAATTATTCTCGTGTAAAATTACTCTTTTATCCAATTCACGTTTGCAAACCGCTTGCAGGGTGAGTAGCAAGGGGTACTGAGACCCAACATTCATTTTTCACCTTTCGCAAAATGCATTCACTGACGAGTGTAGAACTAAGTTTGATTCCGAAGTACGAATGCGTTTCTCACTGCAATTTTAGAACCAAAATTAGATTATTGTAACATTTTTACCGTATATTCGTCCATGCAAGGTCTCAATTCTGGATCCCCGATGCTTGCAGTCATATAAGAGTAGAATTCGGTTCCTAAAGTCTCCAACTACTTAGGCTACAAAGTATCGGGTAACTTTACCAAAGATCTAATTGTAAGACATACCTACATCCATTCTCAAAGAGGAATTCGATTCTTTGGGTTCGGCCTTTGGGTTGCCATGCTGGAATGTTACCAACCAATCGACCAAGGCAAGTTAAGTGCATGTGACTTGCGCTTTATGAGTCCTTAGAAGATAACAACTAAACATATATTCCTTTTTCCTTGCCCCTTCCTGGGAATTACTCGATTCCTTCCAGGGAATTACTCGATTTAACCACTTAGAATTTATCGGAAACATGTTTAATGTTCTTTGATGACACGAAACCTATGGCAAGAAATCATGGCTTGGAGCCTTTCACTCTAAGACCTGATTGACTGTATTTTGTGAAATAATTAGTCTTCGTTTAAGCTAGACCGTGGCATCACAGTTGCGGCGTTCCTTGCTTCAGTCTCCGCTGGCAACTGATGGAAAAAGCTAAGGGAACAGAAAACTATTCGAGTATCAGAATGAGGCGCATGGGTCCCACACCGAGGTCCCGACGACAGGAATACCTTATTTAACAAAATAATCACAGTATTTGGGTGAAACAACGTCTGAAACGGACACCGGTAGATATGCTTCTGGTGAGGAAGCTACCTTGAAGGCATCATTGATAACCACTGAATCACATTAAATAATTCTTTACCATTGTGTATACGTACTGACGCATTATCATGCAGTCAGTAGTCTTCTTTTTTTATTCACCGGAGGCGAAAATTTCAGCGTTTTAAAAACCTACGACCAAAATGATTTAACTCAATCAGAAGAAAATATACACTCAAGAAAAAATTATAACTAATAGGATCTCGCGAGCTTCTTCCCTGAAGGACCTATGTCCGAAAGGTATTCTTTCCAATTGAGGGCAGAGAGATGTAGATGATTGAATCGACGTCAGATTCAAATGAGGTGTTCTTTATTTCAACGCGCGCGGAGAAAGGTCACTGATACACGTGTTCCCGAGAAAACTTATTTAAAATGTTCTGGATATGATGCATTTAATGTTATCGGAGGGAACTGGTTTTCAGGACCGGAGATCGAACTGCGGATCTTTAGCTCCCCGAATCAATGAGTATGGTCCCAAAATTCCTGTTCTATCATAGAATTTTGAACGAGAAATTGTAATCCATTGTAGACCACTTAAGACGTATATATAAATCAGGGTACCCTGTCTTTATATCCGTGGTTTTCGATTCATTGGGGTCGGGGACAAGGTTGGAGAGGTCAGAATCGCTTGATGTAAGAGATAAAGCCAGTCGACCCCTACAAGAAGTCGAAGATGATCACTATCTAAAATTTGGTATAGCAGGAAAAAAAAGGCTAGAAACTCTTAACACTTTCAACAGTGTCAGGCGAGATTTGGTGGGACAGCATCTTAAATAAATGAAGTACAAAACCTTCTTAAGATGTGGTATTGTCCACAATTTAATGCAAATTTAGACTACACGTGTTTCAGTGCTAACGCGTGTAGTCTAAATTTGCATTAAATTGTGGACAATACCACATCTTAAGAAGGTTTTGCACTTCATTCATTTCTTAACACTTTATTTTCTTTACAATAAATGAAGGAAAGAATCAGGAATTAGAATGCTGGTTAACATTATATTATTCGTAGTATCAGGTACAGAGACAAATTTTATTCATCAGTACTCACAACAACTTTATCTAAGAATTCTATCAATGAGGAAAGCAGAGGGTCAAAGACACACACGAACCAGTTAGTACGTGGATCAAAAAGGAGACGAGAGAGTATCAAGTCGGGGAGTTGAGCATCTGCTGCGGGAGGCTCGCACGGAGAAAGCTAACTGCCGGATTGCCCTCTCCAATACCACTCGTGCACGCACGAATCACAGAGGGCATTGCGCGGCGCAATTCAATGGGACGAACCAAGGGTCCTTTGACCTCGTGGCTGAGTTTCCTTTGCGGCCGCGAGAGGGAGGAGCGGGGAGGAGGACGTTTGAGTGAGGAGGGTTTGGCGGTCCACCGCTTGCGGGAGGAGTATTTCGGTGAGGGGTGGACCCGAGGAGAATAAGCTTCCGGGATCGGAGAGCGAAAGAAAGGGAGTGAGACGGGAGGTCTTTGATTGGACGGCTCTGCGGGGAGGGAGGAAAGACTTCGATGGAGGGGAGATTGGAGGGAGAGGGGGGGCTTCCACACGGGGATGGAAATAGAAAGGAGGAAGGCGGCTGGCTAGAGACGGGAATTCCCCGAGGGGAGGGATGAGGCGGGGGAGAACGGGAGGAGGAGAGGTGGTGTCCCCGCTCCGCAAGGAGAAGTCGAGACGGGCGGGCGGGCAAGAGGAGACCGACCGTCCTCAGCTGAAAAGACGGACATGTCTTCCTTCAGGACTTACGTGAGTGCGAAAGTACTTGTTTTTACTCGCATCCTTCCTTGCGACCGCTTTTGCCCGACTAACCCAAGGGGGGTGGGTAGGCGCTTTGGGGCTTGTGAGTGCGAGCATCCCATCAGCCGGTTGTTGTGTGGAAGAGGTGTTTTCCTCGAAGTTGGCGGCCCTCAGGGGGTCGTCGATCCCCTTGACACCTCGATGGAGGGCAGTGCAGGTCGTAGGCTCCCGACCAAACCCTCGCTCGGAGGGCCTTTTGTTTCCGGCAGGGGCTTCCGTGCACCGACACCATTCCGACGCCGCGCCCATCGTACGCAGAGGTGCGGCTCGGGTGCGGGGGAAAGGGCCGTGTGCACCGTGGTCCGACGGGGAATCGGTCATCGAGGATGACGTGAGACGAAGTGCAACCTCTCTCTCTTTCTCTCATTCCCATGCCACGGTGCCATCGTGTCTGTCGTGCTGAGGCACCGAAGACCCCATTTTCCCCCAATCCCTCCCGGTTATCTTTTGAGTGTGATCCCCACACGAGACGGGCCGTGGTGAGTGTCATGACCTGGGCGAAGGATTTTTTTGACCATGTTTCCACCCAGCTGGAAGAAGCGCTCTTGCATTGGTTTCCATTCGAGGAATGCGAGTGAGTGAGTAAATAACTAAAACCGTGTGTTTTGAAGCCGATAATAGGGTTTGGATCGGCGAGAACGGATGCATCGCATTACGTTTGTCATTGTATATCAGTCGCCCGCATGATCCCGACGTCAATGCGAAGTGTTAATGATAGGTGAAGGGTAAAAGAGGCTCCTTTCATTTCTTCGCTTCCAAGTGTCTCCTCGGCGACATTTTACTATGCTGGTAGTCAGACCTCCTTGGCAGGAATGAGGTGATTTCCGCAAGGGAATGCTAGTGATGTTTGTAGTATGGGGTAGAAGAATATTGGATGAATCGTCAGATTGTTATTTTCTGTACCTAATCGCGACCACTCTGTATAATCAGGTTCATCGATATCTTCTCCAATGAACTGCCTTTTTAATTTTTTTGCGAACAATTTTTACATATTTTTTTGCGAATAGCTGCGTCATGCACATTAGTTGCTAGCAGCGTGTTGGTCAACGTTGGAATATAGTGTCGTTAGCAACAAGCGTAATGCATCACCTCTTGTCTGTAATTGTCAGTGCTAGAGGAATTCTGCGAGGTCTGCCCTTCAGGATGTAGATGATAAAATCTTTTTCAAATCTACGATTCATTATCATTCGATTTCAAAATATCAACCGATAGACCCTTGCCATTTCAACTCATTCTATTTTAATCGGACCATTTTATAGCTAATCAAAGTTCAATATCCTGAATTCACCTAGTTGGCATCTCAATAAGGGCTTATTTTACGCTCTAGCGTCGTGGCAGTGGCCTTTGACTAAGTCGCCACCCTAATCTGTTATATTAGGACCACTAAACCTGGGAAAAACTTCGCACATTCAAACTTCCCTCACCTCCCACAAAACGATTGTCTTTTTTTTCGGAGAAGCTATTTCATGTCAACAACCTGAGTATACAAAATAAAGAAGTCAATTAATTAATGTGAGCGTATTTAGAATTTAAAATACCACTCATTAGTTATTTATTTGTATGATTAAAAGCAACATACATGTCTCTTCCTGTATCGCCTTCATTGTTTATTTGCGACGTCTCCATGTGAGCGTTCTTGTTTCGTTATTCTTTTGTCGAAAAGATTTTTCATCTGATTTAAATTATGAAGAAGCAATGTGATTTAACGGAAATTGAGACCCTATGCCGAGTCTGAAGTCGGGAAAAAATTCTATCCACTGATACTTTAGGCATTGCTATAGGTTTTGTATCAGTTGAAAAAAACTGTTATTGGCAACAGGAAAATTATATATTATATGATGCGGCATGTCAAATCTAACTTTGCGACTAGGAGTGCAGGAATAATACCAATTTCTAACCAGTCTGTCCTTTCTTACTCTCCCTCTCTCTGATATTTTCATATTGTTTTCATAATAGATATTCCTTAACATGAACACCAGCAATAATTTTGAAGCTAGTTCAAAAGATGAAGAAAAAACTACGTATCTTTTCATTTAACTTTTGTGACAACTATATAAGTGGCATTGATCATTTGAGTTGATTAAAATTAATAGGAATATGTTCATTAATTAATGAAGCGTATTATTTAAAATTTCACAGATTTCAACGTCAATTCGAGTTCTCAACATAATAAAACTCCGTGTAAAATTTCCATTTCTTTACCTTCTACTATACTACACTCCGACATTTAATTAGCAAAAATGCAACAGCATACGACTACTCAGACCTCAATCTGTGATAGATTTCCTAAAAAGTGTTCAAGCTTCTATTCCCGCAAATACTGCACTCGTGAAATTATTATGCCCCGCGATACTTGTCAAAGAGGCGTAGTCCATCTTAGATTCTAGTTCCTACATGTCGAATCCTCAAACGTAAATGCACTCGATCTAAGAGGGGTGTTGTCAGAGTTCTAAAACGGTTCCAGCACATAAAAGCACACTTTACTTCCTCAGAAGACATACGGGCTGTTCGTTGGAGATTAAATATCAAATCAGCTGTTCAGAAACATGCATTAAATCGTAAAAATCAATTGCTCATTGCTAACGATTTTATGTTCTTCTTATCCCTGTCTTGTCAAATCCAAGAATGGCTTTTTGACTCAGCATAGCTGCAAATATTTTTTCACCGAAAAATTTTATGCGACTGCTATGCAGGAATAAAGTCAACACCATAAATCATAAATAAAACAAAATATTACATTTAATTAACATTAAGCCATCTTACAATTACTTTCACATGTCGTTACTCGAGAAGAAGAGCTAAATTTTCGCATCGTAATGGTCACAATGTTTTGGTAGCCCACAATATTATTAGTCAGGAATTCACCGCAATAAGTGCCCAATATTTAACCTCGAGGTAAGGGACAAAGGACCAATTCCGTTGGATTCATTTGGTCATCAGTAGATCACACATGAAATCTTCAGCGTCTGATATTTTTAGTTAAATTTCAATTTTTTTTCTCACGTCCGGTCGGAATAGGACGGCTTTACTCGCCACGCCGCTCAAACACCCAGGCCTGTCATTCCCATCTCCTGAACTCATTCCAAGCGAGACTTTAAAATACGCAGTAGGCCCCGCACGAGGCGACGTAAACGATCAACAACCGCCTTCAACAAAGAGAAAAGTGAAACCGCGGTCTGTCTCCAGTGCAGCGGTCAAACTGTTTGGGGACAGATTGTATGCACAATTGACTTTCTCACAGCCCGTGCCGTGAAATATGTGTGTTTCATAGTTGTCATTGGTCAGATGTAATCATTAACATTGTTCTGGACAAAAATGAATGGACGGCATCGATAAATATAATTATATCGATTATAATCGAATCTTCAATGAATGATGTTGAGAAAAACATCCACAAATGATAGTTAAGCAACTTGCATGTAAGCTGTCAGTCGGCAATCAAAGTGATGTTAATTCAGCTATATTCAGCAACAAAATCATAGTGACTCTCACAACCGTTAATTTTTTTACCTAAGGAGGTGACTGAGAGCTGAGGTAATTTTTGCCATTAATGCTAGAAGGTTTATAATATATATTGATTGAAGGAAGGTCGAAGAGAGACCCGGCGTTGGCATTAGTAAACACTTATCGAAAGTTCTGAGGTTTCAGGCGTGATAAGGTGGAAACGAAACATAACTGAACTTGAAAAATGAGCAAATTCCAAATTCAGAGAAAAATGTTTATTGCGACCTGATTTCGTTTTAAGATGCTGTAAAAAGCTAAACCCGGTCGCAATAAACATTTTTCTCTGTGGAAGTTGCTCATTTTTCAAGTTCAGTTACTTGCCGAAAGCACCAAGGGTTTAACGTCCGACGGATGGAGTAATTAACTTGAAGAACTCGCAACACTTCATTAAGGACCGGTATGATGTTGATATTATAATGACACTGATGGAATTTGAACTAGTGCCCACGGAATGGGAAGACAGTTATCTAGCCACCACACGATCCCATTCCCCAAGAAAGCGTCCGCGAACAGGAGGGAATTAATCAGAGAGGTTGCGTATATTATTAGAGACATGAAGAAAAGTTATCGGAAACCATAATATTCAGCGCTGCACTGAATGGTTGCGGAAAATGATCCTCGTGAAAATAGAATGAACGGGAAAACACTCAACTAGGGACTGGCATGCTGCAGAAATAGCACCACTGCCAGGATTCGAACCTGCACCCTTATTTGGGAAGCCGTAATATAGCCACAACATATTCCTGATACCCACAGTTCTCACAAGAAAGAACGACACCGAGTATTCACTATCGCAGTTGCCTTCGCGAATCCCCATGGTCGACGAGGTACTCCAGGTGGAGCTCCCGTGACTAGACACTTTTGATCGGCGGGAACCCACCTCCGCCTTCTAATAAATTCCTATCAACTTGACGTTCGGGCCGTATTTTAAGATTTCGTAACACGGTTTACACTCTTGCTCGGCGACCACAAACAAAAATCTCCAGAGCGCAGGCGCGCTGGTGGGAAATAGGAAAACGGAAGGGGCGAGCAAGAAGAGAAGCACTGACCTGAACACGTGCGAAGACTCCAACAGGGAACGGCAAAATGAGGACCTCCGTCACCCCCACTTTCGTGACACTTCACTTAAACTTCGCCCTTGTTCCTCTCCGGCAGTACGGTTGCCCGCCTCTCCGTGTACAGCACATTTCTAGAACAGGCAGAGAAGAAATACATTTCTACCGTGGGTAAAATAAGTGCGATGCGATATCTATGCGTGGCTAAGAAAATATTAATTTTGCATTTTCGCAACCTGGGAAGTGACAGCATACCAACGAATGTGGGGCAGCTAGAATGTATTGGCGTTGGAGCGGTCGCGACGAATGACCCTGGTTTCCGTGCCAAAAATTAGAAGGGGTTTGTTTTTTTCCCGTCCAAAATTCATTCACTCCAATAAATTCAAGAACCAACGGTGTAAAAGTAATCTAAAATCGGGAATGTCATTATAACGGCGATTTTGCTGGAAGTTATTCAAGGGCGTTATAATGCGAACTAGCCGCGAATACCTTAGCGGAATCACCCACTAATAAAGCACCTGACCAGAAATCAGGGGGTCCAGGTTCGAATCCCGGCCGAGGTGTATTTTTTCCTTAAGGAAATCATCTATTTTGCTGGCAGTATTTGTTACCTTCATGTTACATGCCATAATCTACTAAAAATTGTATTGTGTTTGGTGTAAATTATCTCATAATAAACTTCATTACCACAGAATTCAAGTTTGCAAAGAAATGATATATTTTTGACAATCGAGGAATATCCTTTTAGATGCAATCCGTATTTTTTTCGATTTGACAGTATATTGCATTACCAGAACTGGGTTTCAAAAATACGTAGTGAATTTAGCGTGGGTGTGGTCACATAGTTCATGCGGAACATGGACGTGAAATACTTCCATCCATATTTGTGAAATGTGGAGAGGTTAAGGTTTTATGTCTGAAGAGTAATTATTTATGTTAATTTCAACTCACTGGTAGTTCTGGACCTCATTGGGATCTGGATGTTGCGGAGGCTATAGTATTGGATTTCCATCGAAATAATCCGAGTTCTCGGGCGAGGCAGACTTTTTAATGCATCATCGTTCCTACTTTAACGCTAAGCGGAAGGCGCTTAACATTCTGTGTTTCACCTATCGGATAGAACGCAAAACTGCGGAATCCTTTGCGCTTTTCGTTAAGAGTATGACATTAGGTTTCTCTCCACCCTTTCTTTATTTCTTACACGAAAATCTCAATAATACCCAACTCCCAATTTCCTTTGTGACGCAAATGACCTTAGTTCCTGGAGTTTACGGTGATCGACTTAAAATTAATTGATTCACAGTATATCGTGCGTTCTAAACACTTCGCTTGGGATATGCATTCGATCATTCGAACATTGAAGTTTACAGCGAGATGCCACTGCTGTGGTTGCGAGGGTAACCGATGCGAGCGTGTAGTAGGTATCTGTATACTACCATCCTGCCGATTTGCGGGAGTTGATGCCGTGTACTAAAGATCTATGATATGGAACTAGAGATAATATCGTATATCAGAAAATTCGGGTAACTGCAGCCTATTTTTTTTGGTTACGATGTCATCACTTAATTTAGTGATGCTATATTCTTTCTGCATTAACCCATATATTGTCAATATTTTCCCAGTACATTATTTAGTTTTTATTGCCTCGAGGGTAGCAGAACGCCAACGGCAGATTGCATTTTGGTATTGCTTTTTCAAGGCTCACACATCATTCGTTTCAAAAATTAGTTTCACTCAATATCAACAACACACAGACGGAAGATGCATAATTCCATCCTATTTCCTTAATGAATTTTTCAGCGTTTTCGAAACATTTGTGGCATAAATATGATTTTCAGGTGCTTATTTCATGAGACTGCATTCCACATGAAACTCAAAATTAATTACAAAGGCATTTCGGGGGAAATGATGAAACTAGATGGCAATGAACCCGCGAACTTACAGCTAGCCGTTAACCACGTGGTCTGCCCGATTAATCGGATCGAGTTCCCAAATTCTCTTCGTAGGGACATCCCTTTTGATAAGGATTGATGAGTATAAAAATACTTAACCACCGTTCTCCTCTGATCTCCAAGTAGCGTTGATGTATCCTCATTTATCTTGCGCAGGAGAATGGTAGTAATGTTAACAGTAGTGAATAAAATCCCTCGATTAGGTAGTCCCTCGCCCGCAGATGGTCGCCTCTCGGGGCGTTATATTCTGTCGTTAAATTGGGGATGGACGGAATATTAATGGTATTTACGTCCTGCGGATTCATTTTTAGAGAGCAGGATGCGCGCGAAGCGAACGTGCGCGCATCATGTTCCGTGCCCTCCATCTGCCGACAATGCTGCGCAGTCGTCCTCGCCAATCGCCCCACTTGACCTCCGACCCCGGGAATTACTGCTCGGCTCACGAGGACGCCGGGCGAGACAGCATGGGCGCGCAACGCGCACGTGCCCTGGAGCGCCAAGTCACATTTCGCGCACCGAGGTGCTTGGAGAGCGAGCACGGTGGCCGACGACGATCCGCGGGGATGGAAGCCTTTCGCGAAATTGAACTGAGAGGGCGGGATGATGAGCAAATCGACGCGAGTTGACGCTCGGGACGGAGCGGCTGGTGACGAAATCGTCGGCCCCGAGAGGTTTTCGCGAGTCGAAGGTCAGATTTAAAGGATTGCTAGCATTACGTCCTTAACGAACTCTGCGACAAACCTTATTACCCAGCTCCAACGAACCACTAACTTAGGTAATCAATTACGAGTAACGCAATTAGATTTTACTTCAGCTGAGCCAAGCTAAAGGCGAAGCTCGTATTGTAGATTGCGAGTTTTACCTTTGGGGAATAGAAAATAAAATGAATGCATAAAAATTTAATAAAAATCGTTGTATTTTAGATTGAGCCACCAGTAAGCAATAAACAAATAATAACATTTCGTTAAAAAATGACACATTTGCAAAAATAGCGAGAGGGGTTTCCATCTTCCTTTAATATACAAACATATAAAAAGGCGAAATTCATTTTTCCTTCCGAGTAATCCGAGGGGTTCTCGAATTCATTTAAGAATAAATATTTGGTCTTCCATCGAGATTTTCCATAAAATGCCAAGCAGTATTTTAAAGGTTTACGGATAAAGTATTCAACAGCTTATTCACATTTCTCTGAACCCACGTCCAGTATTCTAAAAGAGCTGTAACAATGGAAGCTACAAAATTACATGTCCAAAACAATTATCATTCACATGCAAATGGATAGCATAGCGCAATAATGCAATTCATAATTGCCGTCTTTGCATGTAAATATTCCGTCAAATAAGGACAAATTATTTCCAGCGTGAAATGAATTTGAAGAGAAAATATGATTTCTATAGAAATTAATGTCACACAAGTTTCGCGAAATTACCCACCCGTCTTTCTTAGATTTATATCTTATCTAAAATAAAAAGATGCAGCCTCGTGGGCAATGTATTCGGAGTGACCGGTTTTAAGTACAGAGTATAGTTCCTGAGAATACCTAGTGTGAAATAGTTACTTTCTATTGATCAGAACTTTCTGCAAGTAGACATCTTAGAATGTTATTTAGGTCTCCTTTTAATGTTAATAATAAATGAGGCTAAAGGGAATATATTCAGTTTCATTAACACATCTTAGATTCATTGCATCCACGATGAGGAAAGCGTAAAGTGGCTGGATACTTCAGCAAACTACATAGCCTCAGTTGGAGATGTGGGTTTTCATGTTCCCATCGTACACGGGTGTTTTTCTATAGCGAGATCTTTGGTAAGAATATGATTTATTTCTCCTTGGGCTTTCCATCACATGTATATTTTTCAATAGTTTTATTCTGTGAATTCCTTTTTGACTTTTAGATTTGTCAAATTCTGACGCTATTTATTCATTTGAGTTTCTCAGGTCAGATTGACTAGGGGCTAGTTGGATGAACTGACTAAATCTCGCCCCAAGTAAAGATTACCTATTGATGCTTATAACAGAAATCTGGGGGAGGAGGAAGGAGAGAGATTATTTTTAACTCCACATGCTCAAAACATACTACTGACACCGAAATTGCTGGGGTTGTCAAAAACATGAGGGGAAGAAAAAGTGTAAGCGTAAAGGGGTCATTAATATTTAAAAGGGTATTACTGATTTTTATGGAACGTAGAATGTTTTGCAGAGCGCGCGTATGAATGGTGGTTCAGTGCAAAACGTAAGGTTAGAATGCAAGAGTTAAATATTATGTCGGCCCCGGTGGCGGAGTGGTTAAATCCTCGCGTGCTAATTTGAGGGTCGCGGGTTCGAGTCCCGCCTGAGTGGATTTTTCACCACTCAGGACATGGATGTGTTTGTTCGTCTGCTGTTAATACCCTGACGTAAAGGCCACAAGTGCTGTTCAACAATTCTACAATTTCTACAATTCTAAACCAAGTTCTACAATTGAACAATTCCAATTGTTCAGAAAGAAGGACCAATATGTGACTTTTCATATGAGCCACGGGGACAAAAGCCTTTCTTTCACACTAGAAATTACTATTGTAAAAGCCTATCTCTACACACCTTTGATCGGGTTACACTTGATTAACGAGAAAAGAGAATTTCTCAATCATTGGTGGCAAATACGCAAAGAAAACCACAATTAACCAAGGGCGAGTTCCGAGGCAATTAGCGCCATCAGCGGTGATTTGTGGAATACAGGGTTTTGGCCGGCAGCGAAAGGCTCAAGACCGTGTCTGCCATCTCATCCCCCATCTAACTTGTGCAAGCCCGTAACAGACGGAGAACAATGCAGAAGAATCTTTGAATAGGGTACCCAAAGAGAAACGAGCATGCTCCCGAAAATTGGCAAGGGCTGAGGCTTGGAATGTGGTCCACGGCATGATAAGGCAGAGAAGACTACTTACTACGCAAATCAAAGCCCTAAGGTTAGAAAAGGGCGCAACTGACTTTGATCCCTGATTTTTAATTTTCATTAATCGGAGCATGTAATAATTTCATGTTGAATTAAAAAAAATTAATTTGGAAACCAGCGAAACACTCACTACATCCTCATTCGACAAGGACCCAACCACCAACACATTCTGCACTGCATTCCACGTTCTCAAGCTGCTTTACACATAAGCGCATTCTCTCATTCAATTCTTCTCTTTCTCTTTCAACCGGGATTATTACTCAGTTTTGTAAGGCCTGGTTAAATTTAACCATCAGTTCGCACAATTGTTGATTTAATATGCTGGCCGCAACAACTTTTCGGTGTAATATTCTGACGGATGGTTATTCAACATTAAGCATTTACCGTCGAAGATTGTTCCTCATATTTTTGAAACTCGTAAATACTTAACCAGATATTAAAAATCCAGCACGTATAGAACCATTTCCACAACCAGTCAAACCCGTGTAAATATCGGTAATCAGCTTCCCTCCATTTCACTCACAGGAATGGAATTACTAAACGCAGTTTTCCAGAAAAAGGATGCATATCCTTTTGGCTTCTGTAATGCACTATTTGTTCGAAGGTGTGCTTGAATCGTAGCCTCCAAAGGCCACGTGATAGTTGTGCAACGTGGGGTCAGAACCCTAATCCGGATGGGATGGATACCTAGTCATCGGGACGTACTACATCCTAAAAAAATTAATAAATGAAACTTGGTCGATATCGGCTGAAAACACGGTTTTGAGTCTTCATATATGCGAGATAAGTGTTTCGCAGGTAAACCTCGTTAAATGTAAATTCAGGATTTCCAGAAAATTTCTTTGAATGAAAAAAAGTTGAATTACTCGCAGGCATTCAAGTTAAATTTTCCTTCTCATAGAATAGCACGTTTATTATTGAAATAGTTCAAAACATCAGTAGAAATGTCCCAGATAGAATAACTCATACTGAGAGTCGTACAAATAAGGATTTCAGGGTGCCCTCCAACAAGTACATCGCCAATAAATTGTCATCGAAATTATGCTTCACAAATCTCGCGCAGCGATCTACTCGGTAGTTAAAGTTATTTTTGTAGACGAGTCAAATTCGCCAACAAATCTCCGAAAAGTTTCATACATTTCTCATGCAATTCACACCGACAAAATACCCCAGAATTGTCGCATGATTAACAGCCAAATGCAAAATGCATTCTCAAACCAGTGTATTTAAGGAGTGAATGCGTCTCTCAAAAGCCCGCAGGAAAAGGATACATAATTATCACTTATTAATTAGAGGAAATGCAAGGAAAATCATTCCTTGAATTTTTATGACCTCACACCAGTGATGATTAATTTCCGAGGGTTAGCCAGCCAGCTATAATTAACCACGGGAAACAGATGATGCGGACGACTCCCATGTTCCCTTACGGCATCGTAACTCACTGCAGCAGAAAGAAAACATGTCACCATTGTTCCACTTCGCATGTTAGAGTCATTGAAGCTAATTGCTCCGACATATCGGCGTTTGATAAAAAAATAGAACGAAATCGTGTCGCAAGAGGGATCCATTCGCTCTGGACAGTTTCCACCCTTGAAAATCAGCGCGGCGCGATGGATCGCCCTGACGCCCCTGGATCGGAGGCAATGGCCAAGTGACCGTTTTATCTCGATCGTCTGTGAGGGAGACTCCTCGTCGAGAGATGAGAGCAACCTTAGGGAGTGCCAAAGAGACAGACTCCATGAGTTAGAGGTCTTGAAATGTTGCCACCGTTGCGGAGGAGCAGGTTCACCGGCCTTTTTATCCGCATCCACATTTACTTTGGGCCCTTTGAGCACACAATCATTGTATGGCTGAGGGTGAATCTTCAATAGGCATTCTACACCAAACTCCTACGTTGACACTTCAGCTGGAAATTGGGTTGGCATGGTAGATGTACAAGCTTCCTACCCCGAGGGTCCGCGTTCAGATCCCGGCAGTGGTAGAGATTTTTCATTGGTATACCTGTTCCCACATGAGTCCTGTGTGTAGAGCACTTAAAGTTTAGCACTCCATCCTTCGGATGGGACGTTAAACCGTGGGCCCCTAGGCGCCTTTCGTAAAAAGCAGGGTAATGCTGACGTCGGATTTCCTTCCTTCCATTCCCTGATATATTCTTACCTCTAACCAATCTATTCGGTGCAAGTGACTTAAACTGTCCATATCACCTCCCCCAAATAACGGAAGCTCTAACAGCTCGTTACATCGTACAACTCCGCTGCTAATTTTGAATATAGTCTTATAGCGACGAGAAATATAGCATCCATTCCCGGCGAGACCAGAACCCAAGGCATTTGAACCACAAGACTAACAGGTACGAACCTGACTACCACAGCCGATTTGACATTACATCTCTTGGATTGAAGTACGGACAAAATATCCATAAGAAACTTAAAACAGTACCTTTACTGAGGATAAAAGAACAACAGATATTGTCATGCCCACTGGTTACATTAAAATTGTATAAAAAAAGAGTTTTGCCCCGATAGCAAGGCCTAGGTGCTCAATGACGCTGTAACTTTAATTACACCAGTGAACAGTTCTAAAATCTGTAATTCATTTGTCCAACAATGTGATTAGGCAATATAGTAACTAAAAATGTAGCACTATTTTGCGAATGTCAAAAAATGTTGAAGAAATCTCAGTGTAATATGGTAGGTTATATCTTAAAGATGAAATTATATGCATAGTTAATAAGAGGGAGAGAGAGGTTTTAACGTCATTTGGCAGGTGCAATAGATTAAATATATATGCCCGGGAAAAAATTAGGATGACTGATTTAGGATTATATTGTAATTTTGCATGAAATTCATAACGAACGCTCAACACACTAATAATGTACGCACAATTTTTAAACACCGCCTCACATGTTTGACATGTAGCCAAAAATATTTGTAGAGATTTATGCTGTGTTCGTCTCGCATGATATTGATTTGAAGTAGCAGATGTATTGACCTGTATTGCATGTGGAGCAGCCTTGTACTTTTGGTGAATTTAGTTGATCAATTAGCAAAGCCGTTAGATACGTGCTAACGACAGGATTGTTTACTAATCGACAATGCCAGCCTTGCGTGTAGTCATCTCCTGCCGCATACCTTTGTGAAGGTTTTAGGAATACCTATGTTCGTAGGTGTGCACTTTATTTCAAAGAATTGGATCAAGTTGGCGTGAGAGTCCTGGCCTTCTAACCTAAGGGCCGGGGTTCAAATCCTTGCGGTGTCTGAGATGTGTCCATGGTGTAGCGTCCTTACTTGAGTGCTCTGATGAAATCACTTTAGGTTAAGTACTCCGTCCGGCGGAATCAACGTTAATACCGTCGTTTCCTTAGCGCCACATGTAAAGATGGGGCTAACTCAGCCAGTTAAGAGCCGGGTTTTACGCTTTCTTCCCCCGTTCATATTGTTTTAGCCAGTTTAGCTACCAAAATGTCATCATTCCCTTTGGATAATAGAGGTCCTTGTACGCAGTCCTTGAATGTGACTATCGTATCCCATACAAATATTCAAATTGACCGCAAAAATATCCCGAGAAGTTGCACAAGAAAATCTGAGACCGTTAACTGAGGAAACGGTGTAGGCATGTGTCATTTTCAGGTCCTGAAGATGACATAATATCTGGGCGTCAATAAAATGATTACTGTACGTAACCAAGTGATATCCCATTTTATCCGTAACTCTGAACGTTATTTATAATGCTGCTAGGTTTTAAGACGAGAGTAATTCATTGAGAAAAAAAGAAAAGGGGGAATTGATAAGATTTCAGCCCTATAGGAATTATTTCCTCACCATAGAGCTAAAACAGAAGGTTTGAACGGTTGGTGAGGGTAGGGATCCACCACGTACTAAACGAAACGGTATGCGAAATTCAAACATCAGGGTAGGGGGATCACTTCCTTTCCTTGTAACACTTGGGGTTTCCCACGGTGAAAATCTGGTCACCAGAAAATCAGTCAGCCTGGGTTTAGCTTGACGTGTCTAAAAGCGTCCGCCGGATAGGAACCAAACCACAGTGACTCCGCCAGTGCGAAGTAAATAAGCGTGACTTTGAGGCATGAGAAGTTTAGTGAATTAAAATGGCGGAACTGAAGAAATAACAGCAGGAACATAATCTATAAACGTCCGGCACAAAAGGCGCACTACAGTTACGATGTCGAGCAGCACTACAAACAGAAGATGAGATCCAACAAATTTCCTTTTGAAGAATCGGGCACCTCGAAAGATCAAAGAAAGGAAGCTTTTCGAAAAGCTCCAGGAACTTGGAAGAACAGCAAGCATTCATAGCGGCACCGAAACCGTAGTCGAGGAAGAGAATGATACATGGTTGAATAGTATTTCGGAGGTAGATGTAGATGGGGTGACGTCTTTACCTGAAGTGGTCATGAACAGCAAAGAGAAGAATTTAATGGAGGAGACATTGACATGCTAGCCTATGGGTAACAATGAAGCCATAATTGGGGAAGGATTGAGGATGGGGGGAGGAAGATCTGCTTGGGAAGGATTACGCCCCACCTACTCCGTACAATACATTACGTTTTGACTTGACTTGTGTTTATTTAACCTGGGTGGCATAGGACGATTACGTCCTCACTACCCCCCACCCAGAAGGGATGAGGGGTAGAGAGTTTTATAGGGCCTCTTATGGAGATTTCATATGTATTACAACATAAATAACAATGAAATGTTACACATGTCATCGCAGCAGCGCGTGCTGCAGCGTCAATCTTTCTAAAGCTATTTCAGGGAGGTATTAATACATGTAATTCACCTGGGAGTTAATTTTATTATCAGTACTGATTCGAATCTAACCTATTTAAACTACATATTTGGTAACTCTTTGCGTACTTTCCTCTGCTTCTTTGACGAATGAAAAAAACTATATTTCATTATTCATACTGTTCATACTCCAAGTTTTGCTGCGTGCAAAATCAACTTCAACCGTACAAGTATAAGCAGCAAGCCCGTATATCAGTGCCTACCAAGATGGCTGCTGGCTTCTCCGATCAGCTGCAATGCCTCCTCCAGTAGATTCCGGCCTTGATGAACTGTGTGTCAATATTATTGCCAATCGTAATCGGCAACAACAATACCTTGTATTCATTTCAATAACATTCATTTTATGCGACGAGAATTACTGTAATGTATCACACTGCATTCAATTATAGATGGGAATGATATTTAAACAGTGATAGTGATACACCAATGCTTAAATATCATGACCATTTTCTCATCTGCAAAATCTCTTCGCTCAACCGAGGGTTTCCTGAGCAGCTATACTTTTTCATTATGAAACTATGTATGCATGAGTGTTATAGTAAGAAAAATTATGAAGTTTATAGGGGTTCCTCTTAGTACATTTATGCCTAATTTTCCAAACAAAATCATTCGGAAATCTCATCCAGAAGATATAGAAGACAATTAATATTAAATTAAGTCCATCTTCAAGTAAATAGATATCAAATATAAACTTTAAACATTCCCGAGTTCGTACTAAGTGGCACAAGGAAGAAAAGAGCAACAGCTAAAGCGAATACAATGACTTCGTTGGAATACAAAATGGCAGTCTCTTTACACGAAATTCTCTGCAAAATCAGTACGTGTATTTCGTGTCACAAAGAAAGGCACAACACATACACCAGTTCTCGTTAAAATCTAAGACAATGAATCAATATTTGTGATAAAATATTGTTAGTTTTAAATAGAATTGGTTAAAAGCGATATGCATCTATATCCAAATCCTCCATGATCAGAACAACCGGAATAGGCGATAGACGAAAAAAATTTCTATCACTGGGTAGTTCCAAAAATTATCATGAATCGATTTCGGGTGCTTTCACCCGTTAACATCGCTTTCGAATAGAGGAGTGCACAACACTTGTCTCCGAATCCCCCTCTATAATGTTTCGGCCCTCCTCGTCTCTATCTCGGGCGATAAAGGCCAGGCTTTGGCACCCCCACGCTTGGAGAAACATGCGGTATGCGCCCCCCCGAAATAGGCCGCTGCATCCACTCTCATCGTGTCGACACGGGCGCGAAAGTATAGGGAAAAAAATCGGCCGCAGAGGCTCAAGGTGAACGGATGTTTTGCAATCGCACCGAGTGTGAATGTTCTCGGAGAGAGGAGCCCAAGACTTATCCCGTACACCGCTCTCAAAAGCCGTCGCCATATCGTGAGCGATTTATCGGAAATGAGCGGAAGTGGAGCACTGCGGCCGCTCTAACTGCCGTGAATCGCCGAGGATCACAGCTGACGACTTGCTGAACCGATTCACTTTCCCTCATCCTGCTTCACTTATCCGGAGAGTCGATTCAGAGAAAACCATGAAACTTGACACTAAAGGGAGATTAGGCTTCTTATCAATTACATCGAGCACCATTAGTTAAGATGGTGGCAGGATGACAAAGTTACGCTCCCAGACACCTTATCTCCCCTCCTCGCCCTCTGTAATTCTCAAAATAACGCCATCTGCATTGGCTTCTGAATTATCTATTTACTTCAATATTTTTCCACCAGTTAGCGTCGGTTCTGATTGGGCGTTCCGACTCTTTTTTTGCCTTGCATTCATCTATCGGCACCATCCCAAGGCTATTTCTCTCTTCAAGTAGGTATATTTCTTAACTCTCAGCATATTAACCATTATACCTTTTCTATTTCTTCCTCGACCTCGCTTGCATTACAAACATTAAAAAGTCGTATTTCTTTTGGGGCAGATTAACAATAAGGAGTCTTTTTCTTCCTCACATCCCTTCGTCAATATTCATTAAATAAGCTTACAATAAATAAATTATTTCAATATGTCACATATTTGCTGATTAATTATACGATAATACGGTAAAACCATGGGGAAATGTTTTAAAATATGTACACACATAAGGGAAAAATGTAAGATTGAAAGACTAATATCTTTAAACCAAACCGACCAACGGGTTGAACAGTAAGGTTTTACATTTTGGATCTTCATTCAAAATTTATCGCACTAGATTTTAAAAGCACCAACCAGCTGTTGCAATCCTTCTGTGGAGGCATATCCATTTGTTTCGTACGTATCCCACTTTCATACCTAAATCAAACTCTTCCCACGCCCTCTTCACTGTTTCCTCCGCGTAACAGTAGAGAGCTCTGGCGGCATTAATTGGAAACCCTGCATAACTCCCCGTCCCAACGTCCACCTACATTTTGCGTTGGCTATCCTTACCGACGCCACCTAGGTCGTAATACAAGTTTCAAATAAGTCGCCAATGCCCTACCGTCCATTTCAACAGTACTGTCATGGCTTTCCCCAGTTCACTCCAACATATACCGTCTCACAGTCAGTAAAACACTCCAAAACATCTATTTGTACTTAAGTCCCATTTCCTCGAATTTTCTAGAGAAACAATTTAATTTTCAAAATAAAAGCCACAAAAAAATCTGTTTACTGACATTATATACATAGTTTGATTAGATAACGACGTCTTTTTGATTTAAACTTAGGTAGATTCCCAATTTTTGACTACAGTAATGAGGAAGGCCACGTCTACCCAAATATACACACCAGAACGTGATGGATAACAAGTAAAAAAAGTGAAAAAATAAGGGTCTCCCATTCCGAAATAAATCGTTTTTGTATTTCTGCATATAAGAACAGATTTTTTTCTCGTCTATCTGCAATAAGCTAAATACAAATTTGCGTTAAGAAATTCAAAGATTGATAGATAAATGAAAGCTGTCCGGTGGATTTTTATCGGCTGGAAAGAAACAAATGGCATCGAAAATAATCATACAAAAGGAATTCGGATAGTTTGTTGTTCAACAAGTCTCACAGTTTCAACGAGGAGCGCAGTGGTTTGTCTATTGTTGACACATTTAACGCTCGCGGGTCAAAAGAATCCTCAAACCCCTCATCCCTTGACTCTTTTCCAAGAGACGTTTTCCTGGAACCACTTGCCAATTCTGAGGAACCTTCAACGAGAACGAAACTACTTAAACCACGGATTGTGTTGAACTTTTATAACCTTGGGACCATAAACATTTTACCCCTGTGATCTTTCTTCTGCCGATAAATAACTTTTCCCAAGTTAGAACTCAACACGATCTATTTCCTAATGATATTAAAAGCATTGCATTAAAAGCATTAATGATATTAAAAGCATAGCAAAGTTTTTTCAGATCGTCCATGGGAACGCAATATTTCTGCCATTTTAAATACCTTTCGTTCCATCATATGCGTTGTAATGGTATTGGCAGGTTAGGTTGGAGGGGTTGGAGTGAGTACTTTAAGCGCTCGGTAGATTTTGTTTGTGGTTGCACAATTTTAGCGTTTGCACACTACTTTTGTTCCACACGAGATAGTTTTACATAGTGTTTTCATCAAGTTTTTGTCACGATCTTGTATGATTAAACTGAGTTCGCACAATATGACGCAAAACCGGAAAACCAAGGAGTAAATCTCAAGTATTCCCAACGCCAAAAAAAATACTCTTCCGTCATTTGATTCCACTCTGTTAAATTAGCGCATAAGCAAGGACGCTTATAAACCAAGTTTTACGAGACTGATCTCTGCAAGAAGGGGACAGCATAGGAGCTGAAAGACTGGTACCTAATGGGCCATGGTTGCCAAGAATTAAAAAGACGCCTGTCTAAGTTGCCTTTACGAGCTAACGACCGGAGTAGCAGGAAATAACTTAACTTCATTGCCTCCAGGATGTAACTCACGAATGCTCTTAAGCAAACAAAATTTTGCTTAGATTTGGGAAATTTTAACCTAAAAGAGAGGTCAAATGCTCTTTGCAAACATTTTGGCCGAAATAACAAGAAAATATCATTTGATGGTCGAACAAGCTTCCAGCCACTAGACGCTGGCATAATAATGATTTTTTCAATTTCCAGACAATATTTATCCCCACAGAATTTATACGTGCATTACAATCACGTTGATACTTTAAACCCGAACGTCAAATTATAAATATTCCTCGAAATTTGGTTTCGATGAGTTGGTTAAGTTCAGCTGCTTGGGGAAAGACGTGGGAACGAGCGTTGACATTTTACTGAGAGAAAATATGAGCTCCTCAGTAGGTAACTAAGAATTCTGAATCAAATATTCTTTAATGTCGCACCAATTCTGAAAATGGCTGAATAGAGTATTACACCTTGGAAATGTTGATGTTAGTAGCTTCTATATGTAACAAGGCATCATCCATACTTGCACTCTCGATGTTTTTCATCAAGTCCGTAAAACATGTGAGTATGATCCAGAAATGAGCGAATCGCCCGAAAATTTGAGAGCCAAAACTACTTTCTCAAACTGTAGACTATAAAACCTTTCAGGTGGGAATCTAATACTTTAATAATTGCTGTTCTACCACTTAACCTATACTCAATCCTAAGATAAACAAGCATGAGATCCAGACCGTAGAATGATGCGAACTCGCGACCGTGAGCTAGCCCGGCCGGCGCGTGAATGACAGACCACCTCGGCTGGTGTGCGCATTAATCGACAAGAAGAAAACTAACACGCAAAAGGCAATCTAATACGGAAGCGAACGATAAACAATTTCAGTATAATACGATGTAACTGTGACTCCGTCGATTCATACATATTTTTAATATCCATGAGACTACGAATTATCACTTGTTTTCGCTTGAAGAAACTACTGCATTGCCGTAAAGGAATATCCTCAATGTGAAATCCTTATATTTCTTCATCTCAAGGTGCATGTTCGATCGTTTGCTATTTCAAAATAACTTGGAAAATATTAACAATAAAGCAGAAAGATTCCTAAATTAATAAGTTAAAATAAGTTCTCTAAAATGAAATTGACCAAAGAATCATAGTAAACGAACTAATAGTTAAACATGATTTTCCATATGCCCCTATGCCACACACCCTCGCGGTGGCTTCCAGAGTATCGCGTAGGTATGAAACAAGCAACGATTAATAATTCTTGCCACTAAATGACTGGATCATAAATTAACCAAGTTAATTTAGGTTCTAGTCGTTTAATATTATTATTTTAGTAATAAATGTCTTAATTTAATAATAATATAAATTTTAATATTACTTACAAATCACGGAACTGACTTGCATGACTTTGCGATGACTGATTATGATCTATTTTGACTGATTACGAACATAAAATAATTTTAGCAAGATGAAAGTATCAAGGAGGCCTGATTGCACCATTTTCTTTTAGACGGAATACAGCTATTGAAGAGCAGAATCAATTTAATATTTCTAATAAGTTTTCCTCTCAAAGTGTTAAGAATTGTGCAAAATATTCTGGATGAATTGGCAATCTTGAGACATTTATCACATATTCCCACCAAAGAGACATTCTTGGAAACAAGAGAAATGGATTGTCGCACATCCAGCATTACCATTGCAAAGTCGATTTGAGGTGCTAACCCACGTACAAACTGGTGACTTCCCATCTTTTATATCGCATCGCCATCTGTGGCGAACTAGATGTTTGGCCATGTTGTTAAACCTACAACTCAGGTCACTGGCACCATTAAAGATAGCTGAGTATCAGTGGGATTTTCATTGGGAACGGAGGACGGGTGGAGATAAATCAGGCGTCGTCATTAAACTAAACTTAGCGGAAGGCTCGGAATTCATAGCTTAACGTCTCATTCAATGGACGGTGCACTGCGCTAAAATTTTACTATCACAGTCACAGGGTGTAGGTAGAGTTTTTGGAAGTGAAGTTGGAGTGAAGAGATTTCCGGTGTTGTCATAGGCATACTCGTAACGTAGGGCGCCAAAGGGTCCAGGATGTTATGACCCATCCGACGGACAGAGTACTGCACTCTTTATCTTCATACAACACTAAAGCAGGGATTCCACTGACAAATCCCTGCCACTGTTAGGATTCAAATCCAGACTCTCTCTGGTTAGGAAGTCAGTACATAAGCCAGTAACACCAGCGCGATTCATTCTTACTAGAATTGGCGGCTGTTTTCTGCAAATTACGGCGAGATGCGAGACCCGGCTGGTGTTTGCCGTCGCCGGGTCCGGCGCAGGGCGCTTCGGACGGCCAATCGGTCCACTCGCCTTCCATCTGCAGCAGCATCCATCACGATGAGTCCCGTACGTCACTCGCGCTGTCCCCACCCTCTAACATCATTCCCTTCCCCTCCAGCGTCCAATCCTCCTCCTTCCACGCGCGCCGCCCACTGGCCGACGCGTCTATTTCGGGCGCGCGAGAAAGAAGCCGCGTCCCTGTCGCCTAGCCAAGCCGCGCCTCCCCCCCCCCCTTCCCTCCCTCTCCTCCCCGCACCCCCGCGCACTCCTATCCCTTGCCTCCTCCACCTCCTCCGCCCGCGATCCCTCCCTCACTCCACCTCAAGTCTCACAAACACAGCCCTCCCAAAGGCCCAGCTATTAACGGGCGACCCGAGGCGGTCGCCGAAAGCGCAACTCCGCGGCCCGCATTGAACCTCCAAAACGAGGGAGGGGTCGGCCGGATTTTCGCGACCCCTGAGAGAAGGGAGTGGTACTGAAGAGATTCCTCCCTGGAAGGAAGGGTGAGAACGGCGTAGATGACCACGTTGCAGGTGGCTTACGCGGATCGTTCATTAAATGCATGCGCAAATTGTTTTTCGCACGATGCTTGTCACTGTGCAGTCTGATGTATGGAGGGATGCGCCGTGAGAATTGCTTCGTGTAAAGGAACGAATAGGAAGGGAGTTTTCCCAAATGCATTAACGACTCTGCGGAAAATAATTCGTTAAATTTCCACGCAATCATAAGTGCAATTTACACGATTTTTATGCTCCGCACATTTTTCTTCTGCGTAATTTTAAAGACGTTAATCAGCCGGAAAACAAAGGATTATACAAATGTTTGCTGCGTAAGAGAGCTCCCACCCAGGATTGGGGAAGTAGGTGTGAAGAGCAATTTACCACTTCGTGCAAAACGGACTCATGAAAAATGTTCAATGTCAAGGCCAGTCTGTTCGATAAAGTTATTTCTTTCCTTACGATTCCGCCTAATGGCCTGCCTTTCCTTATAGCGAATGATTGCTTATTGATTACATGAACAGGGAGGGTATACTACTTTTTCTATTTAGTGGTGTGATATTTCTCATACAACAAATCTGTTCTCCACACCTACTTCCCCTATCCTGGGTGGGAGTTATTTGACACATCGAAATTTTGCATCTTCATCATAGTTTTCCGGTTGATTTAACGCCTTCTGAATTGCTTTGGATAAAAAGCGCGCCAAAAAATCATGGATATGAAAAAACGCGTAACACAAACGTAATGATATATGATGATACTAGCTCACCAAGTACTAAGCTCAACGCCAGGTGAAATTAAAAAATCGAAGTAGGAAGGTCGGCGGAGGGGGGGAGGGGTCTTTTCTCTGCAGTTCCACCGGAAGACTCAGTACCAGATAATCACTCAGGTTTTAGCTGGGCGTGTCCAAAAGTCTCTCCCGGTTTAGAACCCGGGTCTAACGGTGAGTTGCCAAACACTATCGACTGCGCTACTACGCAACCCTATGCGCGTATTATCTACATGGGAAAGGTGATGGTGACCGCGAGAAAGCAGGAGCAAAGAAACCAATTACGTCGGATGGAAAAATATCATGCGTGAAGTAAATAAATGTTGAATCCACAGACACATCATTACATATGTATTAGGCGATTTTTTCATGAAGTTTGTGACGCACATTTTTCTTCTGCGTAATTTTAAAGACGTTAATCAGCCGGAAAACTAAGGATTATACACATTTTTGATGTGTAAGATAGCACCCACCCAGGATTGGGGAAGTAGGTGTGAAGAGCGGGGTTGTTATAATAAATTTCATATCAATCATTAAGAAAAAGCTGTTTACTGTCCCAGTTAAAATCACCGATAGCAAATAATTTGCAGTAAGGTAATTTGGCGGAATCATACGGAAAAATAAATATAATTAATGCGTACCGATTTGATTAATCCTGCAATGTTTTGCACAGTAGGACATCGCAGGGACCACTTGATAAATATTTGCTACGAGGGCCTTAGAGATGTTAGCAGAGGTTTTCGCTGGCGAGTAACCCCCCTCTCTCTCACTCTCCTTATCGTTTTCAATACATTAATTATAACTGCCTCATAAATGAGTCTTTTCGAGACATAACAGAATCTTGGATTTAGCGAAAAGGGAATTATTGCGAAATAGGTGTTTTTGAGTTTCAGAAGAATTGTAAATTGGAAAGGGTAACTGAGTGGAGAGGAAGACAAACAACAGTAAAATATGGAGGAGGAAGTGAATTGGTTAGTGAAATCAAAAGAGTGCAGAAAGAGTGGAAGGTGTAGGTACTGTCTCTCAATATTTTCCTCCACTGGTGATGGAGGGTACAATATGAGAAAGAGGAAGGAAATGAATAGGTGCTCTGGATGTCACGAAAGCAGGCAATAATTATGAATACTTAATGAGAGATTTAAAGTAGAACACGTGGATCTAGCTGAGGGAAAGTGAGAGAAGACTTAAATGGGAAAGTAATAGGAGGAATTGACTATCCTCCTGATTAACAAAGTTTATTCAATACTTATGATGATTATAGCGTCTCTTGTCTGTGGATCAACTGATTTCAAGGTGGCACATGTTATAGAATCTAGCGGATGGGGGTGTGCCTAGTAAATGCTTTATCTATCCACTACATTTCATGGCCTATGCCAACCATGAAATCATCTGGAACGTTGGAAAAAGACACCATCATCATTAGTATTTAATAAACTTCGAAAGGAGAGGGTGTTCTTAGACAATACATTCTCCGTTCATCAGAGAGCGATGAAGGGGAAAATGCTGGTTAGGTGCTGTAGGGGAAGGAAAACATTGCGGATTTTAGACATTATGAAATCAGAAAATACAAAGGGTAAAAACATGAGACGATTCAGAGAGACAACGGTTCTCCAAAGACATGTATTAGATTTGACTAAAACTATCAGAATATTCTCACAAACTTAAGGGTCACTAACGGCACCAATATTAAGTCTGAACGTAATCGTCTAAATCTGTATTGAATACTTTACACCACAGCTAGGGTGTGTGGCAGGGGGCTCCACACCCGGTATGCACTGTCGACTAGTATAACAATCCTATTGTTAGAGAATATACCGCAGATTTCTTTGTTAACAACTAATTTTACAATTGAGGACGGCCACTTAATATGCAATACGACCTCATGCCTCCAACAAGAAATTGTCGAGGAGAATGAAGAAGATGAAAATGAAGCAGGTCACGTGAGAATGCAACGAGGGGAACTCGACCTCACGACCTTGGAGCCAGCGAACGCGTATGCAACGCGCTAGGCTCACTCACACAAGCAGTCGTGGTCGTCGTAAACCAATGACTCAGGAAACAAAAGTATTTGGTGAGTTCTGCGGGAGTTTTTGAGCCGCGAAAGACTGGGACTCTGTTTATATCCCATTTCCGGAGAAAAATGGATGCCTGAAAAACTGGGACGGAGAACTCCATAAATAGATTTTTCCAGCGAGAGCAATTTCCCAGGATTGGCCTCGCAAGCAGTTCAACTGGTCTTTGTTATTTTTTGAATAGCCAAAAGTCAGACGTCATGTTGGTTATCTATAGAGAATTTCAAACTTTTAAACTACCTATATGCACTTAGTTTTCTTACAGCAAGCCAAGTTAAGTGGATATTTTGTGTCATCATTAGGTATTATATCAACATTAGTAGGTTTATGGATGGTCCCTGACTGATATTTCCCAGCCCTTCATGTCATTTCTATCCTTACTTAGTAACCAGCTCACGCTCTCAACAACCAATCCCTCTTTGAATCTTCATCTCTTCTGCCTGTCTTAATACATTCCAGAGCAGCGATACTTTCCCCTATGCTAACTGCACCTATCGAGCATTCTCTCCCCTATCACCCTCATCAACTATCCGTGTTTCTCTAAATTATCTTCGTTCAATTTGTTACTGTCTCCGAATTCATCTAAACCAACCTCCATTCCTCTCCTACCATAGTCGTTGCCTCGTAAACTGTCTTCTTCTCCAGTTAACCTCCTCTATTCATCTCCACACCTAAATTTCCAAGGCCTCTAATATCCATCTCTTTCCACCATGACCAGGTTTTCGAACCATTCAACACCACTCTCCATAACAGATTATTCGCTCATCTTTGGTCATGTTCCTAATACTTGACCCTCCTCTCAACGGATTTTTGACCATTCATTATTTATTTATACCAAAAAGTGTCAGAATTAAAACTCTTTGGGGGAGTTTATCCGCAATTTGTTTCCGATAATGTCCCTGGTACGGGAAAGTAGTTTTCAACGTGTGCATGGCTTTCTGAGCGAATATTTGCAGGAGCTTTGTAATGCAGTGGTATAAGTAGTAGCAATGAATAAAGGGGCTCTATTACCCTGACTTATTTGTACTGCATAACTAAGTTTTAAAACTGAGACGCATGCCAGTTCCGTTATTAATGCGGAATTAGAGCACGCGACTATTCTTATGATTATGCGGCGCATACCTGATCGCGGCCAAGTTAAATCATTATCCCTTATTCAATACATATATCTGTCCATATATATACAAAGCCGGCGCACGGCGTGGATTGTTATCAACATGTTAGAACTCTCACTTATAAAATATCTCTCATTTTGTTCCGGCTCTAAGGCAACGTGCAGAACCGCTGCGCCGCGACGTAGTTCCGTGTGCTACAAAAAAAAAGATGTGGAGATTTTATTCCCCAAGCGGACCGCTTCCCACTGATGAGTTTGTTGATTCTTCAGACAAAGAGCCCTTAATCAATCGCGCTCATCTGTGCTCGCCGTGCCGAAAGAAGCTTCTCCTCACGTTCTCGGGGCGATTCTTCTACGACCGGGGGCGACCAAGGCCGGCCCTAAGGGCCTACGCCCTCCCTTCCGCCAATGGGAAGGGCAATACCCGGAGCGGGAGGGATTTCTTTTACTCAGGGAATACACTCCTGCAGTGGGGAAACGGTGAGGGCAGTTTTAGCTGGCAATGAAGTAGGTACTCTGAAGTCAACCACATAAGAGCTGACGGCTAAAATTTTTGAGGGATGAAAACGTAAATAAAACAGATCAATTAGACTAATTGTTAACAAATTAAAGGAATTTGAACTTACAACAAAAACTGAACGGAGTCTCCCGCTGAAAATGCCCAAAAGCAGAATTTCCTTAGAGAAAATAATTATTCGTCTTGACCGGGGCTACAACCGAGAACATTATATTAGAGCATCATTTGTATGGTGGAGATAGTTGGGATTTTAGTTTAAGGAACTTTCAAGGCTATACTGCACCGCCCACCCGAAATAAATCTTAGATCTAATCCGTAGACAATCAAAACCTATACGATCGAGATGAAATTCAAGCCCGCAACTATTGATCTGTCAGGAAGATAGGCTACCGACCTACTACCCCAGACGGCTCTTGATCATTAGATCAACATAACATAGTTTGATGACCATAGTTTCAGTCGAGATGGTAAGCTTGAGATTCAGACCGACGATCTAAGATTCGCCGACGTTTAGCCAAGTATCTATATATCATCAAGCTATTTGGTATATTTCATTACGAGACATATTTATACACTTCCCGACGTGTCATTTGCATAACATTGAAAAGCTCGCCCCGATTCAAGGGAGTGACAGAAGAGGGATCGTCAGCAGCTCGGGACGAAGTTCAGGGGCCGCCGGGTGTTCCCCCGGAAAGTAGGGCGCCACCGCCCCTCCGTCTCGGCTCACCCCGATCCGAAGCAGCGAAACTTTCAACCCCGTCCCCTCGCCTTTCTCTTTTAATTCGCGGGGGTGGCGGGCTCCTTCCTGGCCTCGCTCCAGACGGAGTTATATCGGATCGAAGACACCGAGAGGCCTCCAGGGTGAGAGAGAACCCCCGTGGCCCACGCGGCACGGACGTAATTAAACGCCAACAGCCGGACGTTTACTTTTGTCGCGCGTGCAAACACACAAGACGGGGATCGAAATATATAGACGCGAACGGGAGTGAGAGGGATATGCTTTTGCGCGCCCACACGAATCGGAACCGGGGAAAACCCGGATCTTTGGCCGGCTGTCATTTTCGCGCGATCGAGTTCGGGGAGCGACACGCCGCCTCCCATCTTCCCTGCCCCTGGGGGTGGAGGAATCACGCCTCCGACACCAAAGTCGACCATTACTCATCGCCATAAGTATTCCTCAAACATTGGCAGGAATCTGAAAAGTCTCTGCCAGCTCTCCCCCAACTATACACACCTCTCCTTTCAATCCATCCACATTTCCTACCTTAAATCTCTCTTTAAATACACATACCATCTGGCAGATTTCGTACCACCTAGAATGCCTATCCACTTCCTTCCTCTTCCGCGCTTACCTATCCTTCTTTCCTCTTCACGCTTCCTTCCCTCTAAAAGGTTCTTCGTCCACTGAAACTGCCATCTTCGAATTTCTCCGACCAACATCCTTTCCTCAGCTTAGTTTGACACTTCCTCATACGTCTTCCTCTTCATCCATTTTTGGTTACTCATTATTACTTCCTCTCAGCATTCTCATCCACACCCACAATTTAGAAGCCTTCAATTTCCGTAGATCCCCTTTTCGTACCGTTGCCGAATGAACCAAGCCGTCGCGACGGCCTAGCACTTTTCGCCACGCTGGTATGAGTGAGAATTTGGGTTGAGGCAGGATTTTTTCGGGGTACGAAGGAAGAGTGGAGAGAAACCCGGGATCGGCATTAGTCTACTTTTAACGAGATGTCCCAAGGGATCCATGATTTAACGTCCCTTCCGAAGGAAGGAGTACTGAACTCGATGTGATCTCCACAGGGCAATCAATTGGCGAACCGGTATCATCGTCGCAATATCATCACAGTCACCAATTCTAACCAATTGATGATGACAAGTCACCAATTAGCGACCGGTATCATCACAGTCACCAATTCTAAAATTAGCTTGATGCAGCTCTCCAATCAATCCTCCTATCAGCTAACCTCTTCATATTTATGTAATTACTCTCTTTCGCATCCTCAACACCTTGCTCCTATATCTAATTCGAGGCTCTCATTTCCCATTCATTTCTTCATTCAATTTCCCCTCGAAGGAATGGTACACAAATGGAAAATCTCTGCCATTGCCAGGACATGTCTCCGTGCCTTCTCCGTGGGAGGCTAGTAGCGCACCAATCCGATCCCAGACCCTTACCAGGGGGCGCGGATCTTAACGCCTCCGACATCGAAGATGCTCATTACTCATCACCATGAATGTTCTACAAATATTGGCAAGTTTTCGGATAGTCCGTGCCAGCTCTCCCCCACTCACATTTTCTTTTTCCCTAACAAGTCACATTTACCCTAAACTATCTTCGAATCTTCACACGTTAAGACTTCTTGAATATAAACACCTTATTCCTGTCCCCCTTCTCCCGCACTTAACTACCATTCTTTCCTCTATCCAGGGGTGTCGGAACTATTTTCCCTGAGGGGGGGGGGTAACCTTGAAAAGGGTACGGCACCTAAGAAAAGGGCCCGCATTTTTGCGGATAGGAGGAGTTAGAGACTAGAATTTCGATATGGTGTGTCAGAAAGTATCCACTTCGACTGAAAGGGACCGGGGAAAATTCTGGGGGGGTGGAGGCGTTAGGCTCCTCCTGCCCCCTACTTCCGACGCCGCTGCCTCTATCACCTTATTCAATTCTTTCTCATTCTTTCTTATCCTATCACCCTATTCTTCCTTCACAAAGACACTTCATCCACGCATGTTATCGTCTTCAAATTACACCAACCAACTTCCTGCGCTCTCTTACCATGTTCAATGCTTCCTCTTCATCAGCTACCCTCTCCATTATTCTCCAATCATCATTCTAAGGTCCTCAATCCACGCCATCCTTTTTTCAAAAGGACTATGTCTTACTAACAGACAACGTCACGTTCCAAACACGGGGTTTCACTCATATTTTCTTCGTATATTAACTCTGGCAGTCCATTATTAAAATCAATCCCCACAGTCAATTCCCCGAAAAATAATAAATCACTTATTTGGGGCAAGGTTAAGACCACTTATAATTCACCTACCCAGCCTCTCGTCAACGTTGACTTCATGAAAAACTTAAAATACACAAATTACGACACTACTCTACGAATTTAAGATTCAATAATGTGATTAAACTGTGGAAAAATTATTAAAACGGGGGTACATATACAGGGGAACAACAAGGACTAAAGGCACATACCCTTAACGAAAAAAACCACTACAGAAAAACACATGTACACACGAAGGAGGTGCGAAAAACCTGCGAAACGACTGAAATGTGATCGCAAAATTGTTGAGTCGTTATCTCATTAATTTCATGTTTGCGTCTCTCATTAGTGTCCCCTATCAAACTGTGCAAAAAACACACCTATTTATACACTTGAAGATTTAATAGAGATAGACTTAATGACGACCATGGAGTAGGAAAATGTTAATTATAAACAAATTCAGATCATATTATATTAGCCGGTACCCAATGAGAGATTCATAATTTTCCTAAAAGATGAAAAAGACACGGAAACGCCTGCATGTCAGCATGTCAGAAACGTGTTTGACAAACGCGTTTATGACATGCTGACCAGTAACTGCAATCATTGGTGACGCTCTGTGATGGTTCGATAAATTCATGCTGAACTAGGCACAATGAGATAACACACGTAAACGATAAATAAATATATTTGTTGGTGAATTTGTAGTGCCAGGCAATTACTTCTCGTCGCAAAGCGAGTTCTCCCGCAAATGCAGCACCTTTTTAAGCCATGAACAAGGAGAAGGTATTCCCCGTTGACGCAGTCTCCTCAAAGTGTCATTGAGCTGATGGAGAAAGGCACTTAGGCTCCTCCGTTTGCCCACACAAACGCACAATCGTGAATCAGCCGCAGAAACCACCAACCGAGAGAGAAACCGAGAATTTCCATGTGAACTTTTAATATGAGCATACTGTAATCTCTTGATTTTTACTACTATGCAAAGAGAGCAGATACTCGGAATATGCAAGCAACGGCAAATGTATGTCCCGCGATTAAAAAGAGGTGGGATTAGATAGCGATAGGATTTAGAAAACAGTTCATCTACATCTACGTGATACCCTGCAAGCCACCGCGAGGGTGTGTGGCAGGGGGTGAAGATCACCAATTGGTTGGTTATTTAGGGGAGGCGACCGACAGCTGAGGTCATTTGCGCCATATAGGATAGGTGGATATTTGGGTAATGGTAGGAGTTTTCAGGGAACGGAGGAAGGGTGGAGAGAAACCCGGCGTCGGCATTAGCCTACTCTTAACGAAAGGCACCAAGGGGACCACGGCTTAACGTCCCAAGCGACGGACGGAGTACTGAACTTGAAATTTCCTCCACTAGGCACTCAAGTGGGGACCGGTTTTCCACTGAAAAATCCACCACTGCCGGGAATCGAACCCGGACCCTCGGGATGGGAGGCCAGTACTCTAGCCACCACACCAACCCGATCCCCTCCCGGTTCCTTAACTTGCTTGCACCATTCACAATTTTCACCATAGTTCTGAATAGCATACCCCTTCGCGGAATCATTTTCTTATAGATATCAGTCAGAGGTTTCTTAAAAAGTGGGATTTCCCCCTGAAAGCTTAATATTCTCCCAGAAGAAATTCTCCCTAATCGAGGTATTTATTTTTTAGGGAATGGAGGAACGTTATAGAGGAACTTGGCAAGGGCATTCGTTCACTCTTAATGAAATGTGCCAAGTGGTCGCCCCATGCGAGAGGTAGGGTACTGACCTTCAGGCGCTCTCTATACGGCCATTAATAGAGGTCAATATTCCATTTCAAAAGTCATATCAACGTAATTAATCGAACCCAGACCCTCGATAAAATAGACAGGAACTCTAGTCAAAATGCCTACCTTATACCCTACATATTGTGACGGAACGGGCTTGATTCTCCTTTGCCCGTTGACTCGCCGCAGTCCTTACGCCTTCGAGTACTGGAACCCTTACCTTTGCCTCGACACCTCGTCTCCTTCGGACTTTCCCGGGTGGGAAATGGTTTTGAGAAAAAGGGATATCGCGACCTTTGTCGCGTGTTTGAGAAGGGCGCCACCTCAAAACCGCGGCATCGGACCAGCTCAGCCAGCAAAGCAAGGACGATCCAAATTGTTCGAGGGTCGGGGGGACTTTAAGCCAGGGCGGACGGTAAAACAGTGAGAGCCGTATGACGTGAGCGCGGGAGAAATTACGCGAAGCGTAAGAATGACCATCTGCCTTTTTTTACAATTAACACAAGTAACATTTATTCACTGAAATGAGCATGAAAATGAACACGAAGGCACTCTACAGCTAAATAACACAGGTCTTAATGACTAATGAGGGATGAAGAGGTGAATGAATGGCGAGACATAAATGGAATGAAATTAACCACAATGAAATAATAACCCTGTAACACTTTGTCCAAATAAATGACCAAGCATAAAAAAATAGAATAAAATAAACTACTAATTGGAGAGAATTACACGCTCCTCGTCCTTTTATGAATACTAATGATGAGGACGGGAGTAAGTGATACCGAAATATGGTCCCGTAGGACTATGATTGTCCACTCTTGGGATCAGTTTGACTCTTCTCTTGACCTGAAGGGACTTTAACTCTGTTTGGATATCTCGTACACCACTTATTCTGGCGCACACGGGTTTCACAGTGGGGAAGCGTGAATAAGAGGGTTGAAACCACTAAGGATTGGGGAAATACGGGTGTGGCGATACTTATGTGTGAGCTGGTGTGGAGCTTGACGGCGAAATCCAGCGCGGAGAGACTGCACCGTTGAGTTTTCGGTATGGTGGCGTGGAGAACGGAATTCAACAACTCCTGTTGAAATAATGCACCTTCCGACTGAAAGGAACTCGTCCAACCTTTGGTTCCGGGGATGCGGCGACCCGCTACCTTTTGCGGTCTGTCGCCCTTATCTACCCGAAACCGCACCTCCTCTTTGGGGTGCCGGGATCGAGGTCCGCTGCGTCTCGTTCCTCTTCTGGGACAGCACGCAGGAAAAACCGCTAGGGAACGACTTTGTCAATTCCTCGCGGAAGTCGTGGTGATCTCCGACTCCAATTATCGCCTCTCTCTCCGTCCACACTCTCGCCTGGCTTCACCAGCACACCTTGAGCTTCTCTGCTCGACTTCCAATCACCAACTGCCAACTGATATCTCTCTCGACTCAACCGTCGGCGTTCTCCTTGTAACGCTCATCCCCATCACACGTGACTTCAATTCAAAAATCACCAATAGATTCACGGCTTACACTGCCCAATGACCTGGGTAGACACAAGTGGCGTGATTCTCACTCTTAAGGAATCCAATGCACAAGACAAAGGAACATTTTACCAGATATCCACGCAGAAAAAGGCAGGCGTTCATCTCGCTTACGTAACGGGGACCCGGCTTGGGAAGCAAATGACCGGCGCGGGAGGCGCGACCAGGGAAAAACAAAGATAAGACGGCCAATCCGTCACAATATATTAGTACCTAACGTAGGTATATTATCAATATCAGTGGCATAAATTGCCAAAATTATCGTGAAGCAGCAATTGATTACTTCAACGACAATATTAAAATTGTGGAATCATTGGTGTGCCCCGTTAAAAAATTACTTTGCATATCACCTTTACTTGGAATGCAGTGGGTGAAAAAGTCATTTTTACGTAGGAATGCCACTAAAACTGCTATATGAGGAACCACTTGCAGCGGAAGGCTTGGCAGAAAGAAAAACCAAGACATTGGTTCTTATAAGAATTTGACCCGTACTCTTTTATTATTGACATGAACAAGTCTCTTTTTTCACCAATATTTTCAAGCTATCCTAGCCTTTATGAGATATATTCGGTGGATCGCGAGCAGATACCACCTTCCACATCGGCCACGTCCATTTGTTCGTTGGCTCCGCTCGCATAACGAATTGCCGATGGGTGACAAAAAGTTAAGTAAAGAATATCCTCCACTGGGATCTTGCAGGAACACCGAGAGTACAAATTTATCATTTTTTCAATGGTCTATTATTGATGAGATTCGAACATGGTGTCTCACCAACGGTTTTACAACAAATGTACCAGGTATTTTCGATACACGAGGAATCGTCCCACGAGTTTGAGATTGCCCATCGTTAAACCAGAGAAAAGGAGTTCTCGGAAGAGCCCTTGCTTCCGCAGATAAATACCATCACGCTAGCTATTCACCACGTCAAGATGAGATATTTGCGCTACCGCGCCTATTAACTCGAAGGCCAGAGAAGGTTAACCATTAACGCGTCTAATATTGGACACAAATACTCATTTTTGCAGTCGCGATAACCTCGCGGCAATCAGTTTCCATCAACATAGTAGTTCTTAATACTCAACATACCGCTTTGGATTATCTATAAGCGGCGAAAAGTAGCGCCAAACATTTTAACCAATAAATACGTAATGGGGGCTAAAAATAAATTATGCTGCATCTTTCCCAAACCATACTGATCACTAGGCCTGACAAATTAATACAATCTCGTTGGATCAGGGATTAAAACAATTTAGATTTGTAGTTTTAAATTTAAAAATTGAACATTATACAATTTTCGTTTTCACTTAACAGCCTACATACGAGAGGAATTACAGAGAACTGTTTCCATCAAATTCGATTATTGAAAATTTCAATTTTAATAGTAATATTGAAATTATAATGCGTAAATCAATGATATTATACTTTAATTCCCTTCAAATAACATACACATACCAAATACTGACTATAAAAAAGAAATTTCAGTCTACTACGTACAGCAACCAAAGCACTCCAGTAGATGGCAATCAATGGTCAAATTTTAGTTTTTAACAAACCAAGACTAGTAGAACAAAATACCGAACAGGCTATATTTCCTTCCATTGAATAAATTATGAATGATGTGAGCTCCATCGTGTGTTTAAAATCATTAGGCCGGCTAGAAAAATAATTATATTTATTTCAGCATATAAAATACCCCTAAATCTCGGTTTTAATCACCGAGTAAATTCAAGAAATATCAACAATCATTTCCCCGCTATGCCTAGCCAGTGCAAAAAAAAGTCACATTTTCATGTCCTCCATGAATAGCAATAATACGTACTTCACCCGAATAAAACACGCGGTACCTCCAATTTATATCAGCGTCATGCTCAATAGGGACAGGTCCAATTATTTCTAAGCCTTTCTACCCTGTGAGAGACGGAGTGATTCGATTCGCCAGCGGTATACAGTCTCGACTAACCAGCCAATGAACTTTCCACACTCTTTCCTCTCCAGTCAAATGCAGGGTGGTCGGGCGTTCATCAAGTGATAGAAAAAACGCAGACAATTCCATTCAATCTGGAGGGTTTTTAACCCTCACGTACGCAGCATCTAGCGTGCGTGAGGGTCAAACCCCGCGAGATTACCCTCTTAACAAATTACTCGAATTTTGCAAGCTCCGATTACGTTCCGAGAATGGACCTTTAAATTTCATGAATTTACGCGACATAGAATCAGTGGCCACTGCGCGAAACGCGCTCTCATCTCAAGAACACCCGGGCACATGGAGTTATTGATGTCATTACTGCTGCACACGGGCGCAGAGATTGGAGATCTAAGAAGACAACCCTGTGTAGAGAAGTGGAGATTCAAAATTACCCACATCTTCATCTTACCTCTTCTTTAGTAAAATGCTGATGGAGACAAAACTTAGCTACCGAAGGAATAAATTTTTTGACAATGGTCACAAATGCTAGTCACAAATTCTTTTCCATTTCGGAAAACTTTAAGTCAATTAGAATATTTTAATTATTAATTCTCCACTAATATTTGTAGATTCTAGTGCAGTTCGTTCCTGTTCCTACCCCTCCTAACAAAATGGCCATTCCTAACACCGAACACTAATGAGGCCTTATACTTTACTCGTCTTAAACACATTACACCTTATAATTCTCAGAATTCGTATAAGTTATCTCTCTCACCGTCTTATCCATAATTCTCCTCTAAATAGTAACTTTCAGGAGCCAAATTCTTTCCTATACTTAATTCCTCCACTCATTCTTGCTGCCTCGTCAATATTTCTCCCTTTTCCCTCTGCTTGTCCACTGACAAGTTCTCATTTCGTCTTACTCTTTCCTCAGATTATCTTCTTCATTCTACTTTAAATCTACATTCAGAATGATTCCAACCTACTTTCTTCTTTTGTAAAAAAAACAAGTTTTGCAACTTATACTACAATCAATTTCAAATTTGGTCCAATGAGAAACACAACTTCAAGAGCTGGGAGAAATCGGAATGCAAAAATTCTGTTTAGTATTTTAGATCCTGTCGTGTCTCTCACTTCTTCATTTATCTAGTGCTGCAAAAATGAATAGATTTATTACTGTTAAAAATAACCAGTTCCCTCCCACGATTTGGCACTTCCTTCCGGATTTAGAATATTGCTTACAAGAATACGGAGGTATCAGAAAAGCTGTTGTAAAATCTAAACATATTGACAGGGCTAATAAAAATTCAACTTTCCGAAAAATAAAGTTTTTACTAATAGCCTAGGTTTTGATGTACTGTTTGGTAATACTTGGTTCTTAACAAATTACTGGGTAAAGCTACTTGGTTCTTAATGAAATTTTTAGTTCAGGGATATATGCGATCTAATTTATCCCGACAATACTGACAAAGTCGAAAATTTTAAGTATTGGAACCCACGGAGCGAAGGCTGATCTAAATGACAAACTACTGCCGCTGACTAATACCCACCTCCATCCAGGGCCATAATTTGAGAAATTTATTTTGATCGAGAAGTTTGTCGACAGTTTGTGAGCAATAAAAAGTGCTGACGAAGTATAGATTTGAGAATGATAAGCAGGACGAGCCACTGAGAAGATGTTTTGAGGATAATAATACCGATGCCAAAAGGTACCAGTTGGCATCGGAATTATTATCCTCAAAATTTTCTCACTTCCAACAAACTCACTTCATCGTCACCTTACTGGGAAGATGGGGAAAACTTCGCGACCAGCTCAAGTGTTCCTCTCCCATGGCTCGAGAAAGACTGACTAAGCTCGGGAGAGAGGTCTCGTTTGCACAGACGGACGCTAGAGGCGCGGGTCTCGACGATTGCCCTCAACCGGATTCGCCGCCGCTGCCACGGGAAGTGCTCGCTTAGGCCTCCGCTTGCGTCGTCGTCCAATTCAACGGCGGACCCCTCCCTTCCCAGCCAGCGGCAAGTGATTCGCCCCGCCGGCGTCCCCTTGCTCTCCCCACACCCACCCACCCCCGGCAATGCCCCCGCGAGACGGAGAACACGCGCAGAAACTGACTGACTGGCGTCCTCCGCGGCGGGCGTGCCCGACGAAGATCGGCTCCCTAGAACGCCACTGTTATGCCCGGTAGGCAACGGACAACCATGGTCACGTGCGCCATTGAGGCGAGATACGTACCTATCTAAGAAGAGGTAGGAGTTTTCTCGGGAACAGAGGAAGGGTTGAGAGAAACCCGGTGTTACGCTAACCTACTCTTGAATAAAGGTTCCAAGTGGTGCTCGGTTAATTGTACCTTGAGACGAATGGGATTCTGAACATCAATAGAGTGCTCTCCACACCACATTCCATCACCCTGGAGTCCGGGAATTCGAACCCAGGCTCTTGGGATGGGAAGAGAGTCGGTAGTCTACTCACTGCAACAACCAGATCCCTGCCATAATGCAAAAGCGACCGACAACTAAGGTCATTTTCGCACCTCTACCACTCCTAGAATTTGCCGCACTCCATCAGGAGTCGCACACTGAAAGAACAGTCACTCCAGTGACAGCAGGATGGATACTTTTCTTCTCTTTCTTTCAATGGAGAAACTATTTATCCAGCTGAAATAAAAATTGATGGAGGGTAGGAAGTGGGATATTGTTAGGTTTTAGGAAGGGTGGAGAGAAACCAGGCGTTGACATTAGCAGGCTCTTAACGAAAGGCGCCAAGGGATCCACCATTTAACCTAATGGTCCGATAGCTGAAGTCATTTGCACCATTTAGCATATGTATTACGTGAATTTTGTCGGACGGACCACTGCTCACAGGCATTCGGGATAGTAAGCCCAAAGGCCACCACACCAACTCAATCCCCAAACGTCAAGCACCATCGGACGTGCGAAGGGTGGAAGAATTACATCAATTACTAGCACCTGACCTTAGTACAGAGGAGATTAACTTTCAAGAAGAAAGCTGGTATCAGCTCCCGAAACAAAGCCGCTTAGACATTTCATAAAAATTATATCCTCAAAGTGACAGTTGGAAGATAGATAAATAGATAACTATTGTCGGCGCAGAAATTATGTGCACTCGAGTTTGAATGCAAATAACAAATTAACAGCTAGGCTTACAGAAAAACTAATCACACCGTAGCTTTTCTTACTTCATTCTGCGTTTTTGAATGGTAAATTTAAATTTTTTATACGTATTTTCATATTTTTACAACGGTTGTGACGTAAAAAGTGCCTGTTTCTGACGGTGTTCGAACGAAGCACCGACTTTGATGACCCGTAAATCAATAATAAGTCGTTCAATTGCATTCAAATAAATCTTTATATAGTTTTAGATATACATGTTTTCTATGCATACTGTAAGTTTCCAGTGTATAACTTAAAAATAAAAAGAGTTGTTATCAATTTTATAAAAAGTTAGCAATTCAAAACTGGGGTGTCGTAGAATTTCGTTCTTGGTGGCGTTATAATCCGTATGTCCTGAACGTATCCAATATGTAATTGTCTAATATTTCAGCACATTTGTTTAATTTATATCGATTGGTATTTATATTGGCGAAAGCGAGCTCCCTCGGCAAGCGACTGGCATTGTTTAAGCCGTGCAGTGTTGCCGCGTACATCCTCTCCTGGCCGCAAGCGCCTGGCTTCGCTTGTCAGCGGATATCAACGATAATGTAATCGCATCCAACCAACTTTTACATCAATTTTCCATGATACCCTTATTCTGTGTCTAAGGAGTATTATTCACCACTCATGAAATCACTGGTTTATCACTGCCGCCAGCTTACTGTGTACGATAGTTTCTCTCTGGTTATTGTGGAGTATATATCGCTCAAGATGCCTCCAACCACCGTTGCCTCAGTACGCAGAATGAAGTAAGAAAAGCTACGGTGTGATTAGTTTTTCTGTAAGCCTAGCTGTTAATTTGTTATTTGCATTCAAACTCGAGTGCACATAATCTCTGCGCCGACAGTAGTCTTTATTTGGGCGATGTTGGGGCTCTAAAAAGTTAGTCGCATAACCTCTAAAGAATAGATGAAGAACCCATAAAGGTAAGAAAAATTAAAAAGAGGTAAAAGCATTGCTATGAAATAGGCAGTGACGTATTTATGACATCTGTGGCCCCCGGGGGAATCTAGAATGAGGCCCCAACCTTGAGGCCAGGTCTTGCAACCTGGCAGCTTGACATAGGCTTTTCCTTGCATATTAAGACAATAAATAATGAGTACAATTAATACCTATTACTATTAATACTCTGCTAGTAGGCGCCAGGTTACGTATAACTATATTTATATTTTCTCTCTCGCGAGGCCTACGGCGGCCGCCGGGTACGCCATATGGTAAATACGGACCTGGAAATAGGGAAGATTCGAGGGCTGCAGTAAACCATTCTCAGGGTTGTTATACTGATGATGTACAGTGGAATTGACACAAAATAGTTTTAGACGAAAATATCTTTTGACTTGCAATTCATCCACATTTCTCTTTAATTTCCTAACCTCGGTTAAATAAATCCTCATCTAATAACAAAGACCTGCTATGGAATTCCAAGTTTTTATATTTCATCATAGACAAAACATAATTAAAATTAAAAGTGAGTTCTAGAAGAGATATCAATAAGAGTAACGCCCCTACGTCGTGAAATCATAAAGCGAAGCTTTCACGTGGCGGAAGGACGTCTCAATTAAAAATATGTGAAAATGTTGAGACTTCTACAGTGTACTAAAACATTCACAGCCGGTTTCGGGTGTCAAGCCCTCATCAGGTACGTCACATAATTATTCACATACGTGATGATGGCTCCATACCCAAGACCGGTTGTGACTGTCTTGATAAACGGTGGAAGTTACAATGTTTTGACTTATTTTCATTGTTCCCGTTTCCGATGCATTAAAAGTCGTCGCGAGCTCATTCCAATGGGAGCACTACATTTTCTTGACGATGCCTTTCAAAGACACGTACATTAAAAGATGTATATTAGCGGGTAAATGCGTAATTTCGACAATACGACGGCAATTACCGTATAAAAACATTGCGCTCTACAATAAAATAAGACTACAGTAAATTTCTCTTAAGAGGACATTTCCTTCATGAAAAGAAACTTGATTTGAATGGTGAAGTGCCTAGTTCCTACACCAAATACCTCCACTACCCATTAGAACAAGTGTATCAATGGATAACATAGGTAGTTGCATGAGTTTAAGCTTATCCAACTAACAGCACGATATTTCATGCTTGCTTGCTATTTTTATCCTCTTTAAAAATTGAACTTTAGACTAGTATATTATTACTAATCCTTTTTTATGCATGATATGTAGTGCATGATTTTGGTGAGAATTCACCCCCTGCCACACACCTGTATGGTAGCTTGCAGGTATTATGTAGATATAGATGTAGAACAATACAAACAATATGCATGAAATTAATTAGTAGTGTTTACATGACACATTTTCAACCACCAACGTTTAATAACAAATATACACTGTCCTTACTTTTTTCGATCAGTTTCCAATAAACAGGATCAAATCGGGAGAGCTCACAATATTTCTAGAGGTTCCTTTATATGCGTAGATCCTTGATCCTGAGTAGATTCAAAATTTTACATGAACTACTGCAAAAGAAGCCAAAATATAAAAACAGCAGCTGGTTCGAAATTCATCGGAGAGATTTATTGTGATTGGTAACCATTCCAATGAAATTCTCTACGGTGTACTCGTTTCAGACGTTCACTCGCAACTAAATTTAGTTTGTGAGTGATGCCGGCGGAATCAACGCTAATCTTGCCGAGAATTAAGCAACAGTGACGCTACATCTAGACTAAAGAGCCAAGTGACTCACAGTGTTTACTAACCGAAGCGGAACTTTGTTTAACATTCGCTTCAACAGAGCGCATTGTCAGTACGAGCTTATTGTGAAACGAAGTGAAATTACTTCTATATATAAAGTGTGAGAGGCCATTGGCGTATGTATCTTCCAAACGATTTCCGGCCTTCATAGATTCTTACCTACAGCCTTTTGGGAAGCATAACCCTCCAACGGGAGATCTGATACTGACGCTGATGGCTGACACGGTTTCAGTGTACAATACACATGGGTCGTGGAACAACTTTTTTTCGAAATTCTAAGTTCGACATACGACGAAATGTAGCCCGTAGTTCCCAAGGAACGGAGATAAAATTTTGTTTCGATAGGATGACTTCCTGCGGTGCCGCCGAGGTCATTTATGATGAAGGTAGGCCACCCACAACACACAACAAATTTTTATACTTTTTCGACGGTAAATGTCGCGATTAAAGACTTTTTTCCAGTCGATGATGTACCAGTCATGTCAGAAATTGTCAATGGTAAGCCACAGAGATTGAATGGTTACGTGTTTATACAATAACTTGTCGGAAAATTCAAAGAAACGTGAAAAACTCTAAAAATTGCTTAATTAATGACTTATATTGTAATTTGCCATAGTCGTAATGACATGATGGCAGTTGTATGACCCTTCCCTTGTATATTTGCATGAATGTCCTTTTTAACCCATCACAAAATAAATAAATGGTACACATTAAGTGCTTGAAGTGACAGACCACTGGCAAGACATTACATTCAATGCCTTAGTTGCTAAGGAATCCTCAGATCAACCTAGAATGCAACCTGAAAACTCGTCAGCAAAATATAGCCTGTGCTTTTCAAATCGGCTTGTATTGTGGTGGTAGTGAAGCTAAATTCCTTGCCGAATCTATAAAATGTTTCTCCATTTGGATTACAGAATAATTAACTCAATTAAACAAAACCCCTTCCAATATAACTAATCCTTCCGTATCTTGGGGCAAATTACTCACACTTGAGTCAAATAGCAAATCTGCATCAAAAAGGGACAATAGAAAAAGAATTACCTCCGCCTGGGCCGCGAAAAGTCCTGAATATTCTTTCAAATTACGCTAAACAGTTACGTTTTAAAACATAGCACACAACATTTTTACTTAGATGAGGAAAAGAAAAACGTATGATAGTTTGAACTCGAATAATTTAATTGCAAAGCCGAAGGTTTAATTAATGACTTTAGTAAAGGAACCAAATCCAGTATCTAAAATAGAACTGGATTTTGATCGCTTCATCACTTGATTCAGGCTTAATAATTTTAAAATGCCTCGCTTGTTAAATGAATGAAATATTTGCGACCAATCATATGATCAGGATGATACGAAATTGACAGTTTTTGTGAATTATAGAGTCCAAATGTGTACTCTAACTTTCCCTCCTTTGACACTTCATGCGAGTAACATGAAGGAGCAAAGTATTACAATACGTGATGGAGCCGACCGCGTTAGCCAGGACGAAAATGTGCCTTCATCATTACTCAAAGACCAAAGGTTCAAATCCGGCGTGTTACATACATTTCTCCTTTCTCTTGACTTAACATTAAACGGAGAAAAACACCTCAGCAGTCTGACCACCAAATAACTGTTTTCTCCTACTAAGGCTACTATTAAGAAGGAAGCCAATATAACTTCCTGGATACTATATCATAAAATAGTCATTCTTTTTTCAACTTATATTTTGCAGACCTCTCCTTGGAGTAGCAAGAGCACATCGTCCTACACTTCCCCTTCGTCCTCTTATTTGAGGGGTGGGAGCAGCCTGACCTCCTCATCATCAGCTTCTCCCACGAGCAAGGATGACAAAACATATGGATCCACGGTGAGTGAATTATATCCCTATCAAGTTTTACGCTGCATGCTCCATACAGATTATATTTCTAATGTGCCGAACTCAAAATATTAAAATAATTTGTAACCATGAAAGTCCCAAACGCATTAAATGTATCCATACCACCTTCAACAGCTGATAAAACTTGGTCGAAAAAATATTTTGAGATATATTTCGTAACAAAAGGTTGAAGAAATGTCAACTTTTCCGCCAATTCCAAGAACTTTATTAAGAGTACAACGCATGCTCCATACCAGGGTATAACCCACTGAAGCCCTAAGGTGGCACGGAAGGGTGAAACTGTTGGAGTTATTGCAATAAAATACGGGATACCACGACTCCTTAAGCATTTGCCCTTGCTTAAGGCAGAAATTATTCGCGTCCTGGCTTATTTAGATAGCCTCTTTGATTTTCCGTGTTTTGAAAAAGTTTTCTCGTACCAGACTCGTTTTTTTCCTCGACATTCTCGCCTGTGGTGGAGCGTTGCGGGTATCACTATACAATCGATCTTTTATATCACTATATAATTTTTCTTCAATACAGTATTTGTAGCACAATTTGATTATCCATCGGGTATAACATTGTGCTAAAAAATGACTTAGTATATACCTCCGTCCTTAAGACGTCCCTCCCCTTAGGAGCTAATTCTTTGATTCTTTAGTTTTGGCCACGTCTCCCTTTTAAGAATTCGGTTTCTACGATGTTACCATATAATAATTTCAGAGCTCGAATACATCTGTACTGACTTTTTTTGAATAGTAATACTGCTCCATTTTAACTTTAATTGTGTTTCGTTTAAATTTAGTCGGATGCATTTTATAGCTACCTCATTCTATAGAGCAGTTTTATTTCATAACAACTTATTGAAAAATTAGGAATCAATCAGTTTCGACAAAAGCATCCTGATTCCACATACTTTTCGGCGAGCATTTACAGAAATGTGGTAGGGGATTGAAGGTCGTCTTTCGTGAAAATTAGGAATGAGTATAAAAAGTATTAAAAAAGAAACGAATGAAAATTTCATAAATATGTTATTCGCTGCGTTAAATTATCTATGTGCCATATACTATTACCATACGCACGTATTGCATCACCAAATTTATCACACTACTAATCAAAGGTAACAGATGAAATAGCACTGAATAAATTCGCCCCAATATTTTACTTTTTAATTATGAAAACTGTGGCTCAAAAACTTCCTACAAAATGATTTCTTCTTCTCTTTTCTCTGAAATAGGGTTCCTCTCTTTCACGGAGCAGATACGGGGCTGCCAGCGAAAAGGCCGATACGGGCGCGGACAGTAAAGATGGAAGCGGCAACACGTCATCCTCCACGAGCGGCTACCGCTCCTCCTCGGCACTGTCGGCACCTTCCAGGTCCACCATCAGGCCCTCATACCGCACCACATACGGAACCTCACCCTCGAGCTACACTTCCTCGACCAGCAGCAGCGTTAGGGATCGCTCTGCGTCCAGGGATCGACTGGGAACCTCCTACCTCTCTCCACCCTCGACTCCCACCTCCCCCTCTTCCAACACGTCTTCCACCACCTCGTCAAGAGCCCGCGCGACTTCCCCAGCACCGGAAGAATCGTCCAGCCGATCGACCGGCTCCTCCTCCGGTTTGGCCTCCTCCTATTCACGACCCTCGTCACTTCGACCGCTTTCCCTGGCCTCAAGGACTGGCTCCCTCAGGTCGAGGTACGAAACGGAGCGGTCGACGCCCACATCTCCTTCCACGTCGTCCCCCAGTCTCAGGAGTCCCAGGACGGAGATTTCCTCGTCGACGAGCTCTCCGTTCAAGTGGACGAGTAGGTACTCGGGTTCCAGCGGGCTCAGCACGAGAAGTCCCGGGTGCGAGGTACCACCCACGGTTTTTGGGGTGTCTGGGGTGCAACAGGAACCCAAGGATGAGCCCAGGGTACAGCCGAAAGTGGAAAAAGTTGAGAAAGAAGAGGTAGCCAAAGTAGAGGAAGAGGCTAAGGACACCATCACCATGGTGACGAGGGGTACCTCTCCAAATCCCCCTCAAACCTACTCTCGGTATAAAAGGTGCGAGTGCGCGTGGCAAATTGAGAAGGAGGTTCCGAGACCGAAGGAGGCCGACGCTAAGCCGACGGTAGACGCCGAGGTACAGACTGACAAAGAGAAGGAAGAGGACAGCGGAGGGCACTCGTCGCGATACTCTCGATTTTCGAGTTCCCCCTCGTCCAGAATTTCCTCTTCTCCGTGGTCTTCGTATCTCGATAGGTACACCGGTAGCAGCTCCTCTTCGTATGTGCCGAGGACTTACTCAAGATATGGCTCTCACTCTTCGTCCGCGGTGTCAAGTCCCTCCCCCGGAGCGTCAAGGAGGACCTCTCCCGTGAGGTCATCCTCAGCTTCCGCCACTTCATCTGCTTCAACGCCTAGCACCTCTGCTCCGACAGTAAACGATCCTACTGTAGCGGCGCCCAATTCCAGAGATGCACAGAAATCGACTAATCGCTCTAACGAATCGACCACTAGTGAGATATCTCAAAGACGAAAGACGAAATCATCCGATGGGCTAGAAATTAAAGGTGAAAAAAGCCCATCCACTCCTCAGGAGGAGACAAGTTCTTCACAATCCAAACCTCAGGCCAAACCTACACCGGAATCTACGACCGATCCACCGAAAGAAAAGTCGAATTATCCGGTCCGTCAAAGTAGATCGGATAGCATACGCCTAGATCAACCGAAACCTGAAGACAAGCCTAGTGAGGAATCAAATAAGGTACCCTCAAAATCCTCGAGTAATTCTGAAGCTAGTAAATCTAATAAATCATTCCCAGAAAGGATGACGAATTCCTCCGAAGAGTCTAGCTCATCCAAATCTCCTCCTGCAATTTCCTCTGCAGATGCAAAGCCATCGTCACAAACGACTTCCACGGAGGACTCCAAAAATCCCTTTCAAAAATTTCCCCGCAAAACATCCTCCGAGTCATCTGATTCCAAAAGTTCTAAAGCAACAATATCGGACAGTTCTAAAAATCCGTTTCAGAAGTATCCGTGTCCAGCATCAGGAGAATCTTCGAAATCCGAAGCTAAGCAACTTTCGACGTCTGAAGACTCCAAAAATCCTTTCCAAAAATACCCTCGACTCCCATCGGGGAAGTCCTCGGTGTCTGACGCTGATGATAGCATATGCGCTTCAGATGGGAAAATAAAGGGATGCACCAAAGAGGATAAAAAAGAGGGTCGTAAAGAGACCGAAACAAAGGAAAATTCTGCCCAACCCAAGAGTACGGAATATGTGAATACCTCCTCTTCCGGAAAGGCAGGAGCACAACAGACATTACCAACCATATCTCATCAATCAAAATCCTCAGGGAAAGCGGGATCAGCGCCTTCAAGTGAGTCCTCTCTCGCAGCTCCTACATTACCGGCGGCCTCTCCACCACTATCAAGGCCTGCTTCCATAGAAAGATTGGACGATTCATCCAGCAGCAGAACATCGGCCGGAGTTAAGAGTTTGCAGTCTTTGGAAGTGTTAGCCTCGTCCACAGGGCCACCAAAGCGTTCCGCCGTAAACAAACTTCCACCTTCCTCGAAACCTCCAGCGCACCCAGGGTCGCTACAGAGATCATCTTCACTCGCTTCATCCCTCAACGTGGCGAACAAAGACTTCAGAAAGTCATCATTAAACGTAGCAGAAGACGCCTCAAAACAGTCAGATATTTCTGAGCCACCAACGAGAAAGCTGACGAGGCGCAGGGCAGCCAGGACTCTGAGCGGCGGTGAACCCCCTCCCGAGTTACTTTCTGGATCTTCGGCGCAGAATTCTTCGGAGGGAATCGACCAAATACCATCTTCGTATATTCCACCTTTTACAGCGAAACCTAGGAGTACGAGAGCGGAAGAAGATGAAACCTCTGATTCCGAAGAGGATGATGATGCTACGAGTGCGGAGTCCGTCGATGATGAAGACGACATGGAAGAAGGCAGGACCGAGCATTTAGGAAAGGCTTCGAAACCACCCCAAGCGCCAAGGAAATACGGAACGGTAGATGGTCGCTCTATACCAGACGTTTCCCCTTCCCGCATCAAAAGTCTCGAAGAGAAGAAAGATACAACCCATGGTTCACGACGTGCATCACCCTCCAATAGCTTGTCCTCTCGCCCTCCGTCAGAGAAAACGACAGAGGTTGCTGACGGGGCAGCAGAATCATTGGGGAGTTCCTCGGGCCGCTCGAAACCCCTCCTCAAACTTAGGAGGGTGGTATCCGGGGAGAAGGCATGGTGGATGGAAGGAAGCACGGAGCCAGTTCCAGAGGGGGTCATAGTGAGGGTGGACAGCGCTGCAGATATTAACAAGAAGTCAATTTCTGATGAGGCGAAGAGCGTGTCTACAGAAAAATCAGGTTCCGAAGCGATTAAGAAAAAACTCTCAAAGCTGAAAAAGGTAGAATCGGGGGAGAAAGCATGGTGGATGAATGAAAGCAATGAACCCGTACCAGAAGGCGTAGCTGTCTTGGCAAGCAGTAGTGATAGCCTCGCCAGCAAGGCTGACATACCCTCGGACAGTACCAGTGCAGTCAAGTCAGAGGGATCGGATGGATCCCTTAAGAGGAAGAAAAAGATGCATAAAATTGCAAAAGATTCTTCGGGAGAACTGGCTTGGTGGATGGAAGGCAGTAAGGATCCCGTACCTGACGGTGTTGTCAGAGTTGAGAGTGATCACTCCCTCGCAAGCGTTCCCGAGGGCTCGGAGATGCTGGACAAGAATGGTGCATCGAGAGTTGCATCAGGTGGGAAAAACGCCATCAGGGTAACAAAACATATGGATAAGGAAAGGCTAAATAGGGATGGAGATAAATCCGAAAGATCAGGATCCGTATCCAAAGTAGGCAGCGATCGAAGCAGCTCCAGCGGAATGAGTAGTGAACGAAGAACTGAGAATGCGGGGGAAAAGGAGAAGAAAAAATTGCCCTTTGGAATAAGAAGAGTGGTGAGTGGGGAAAAAGCTTGGTGGATGGAAGGAAGCACGGAGCCAGTCCCAGAAGGGGTCATAGTGAGAGTGGATAGCGCAGTAGATATTAACAAGAAGTCTACTTCTGAAGAAACGAGCAGCATCCCAACGGAGAAATCAGATTCCGATGCTCTAAAGAACAGCATCAACGCCGTCAGATCAGAGAGCTCGGAAGGTTCTCTCAAGAGGAAGAAAAAGGTGCATAAAATATCGAGAGAGCCTTCTGGAGAACTGGCCAGTTGGATGAAAGACAGTAAGGAAGCTGTACCTGATGGTATAGTCAGAGTCGAGAGCGATCACAGCCTCGCAAGTGTTCCCGAGGGTTCAGAAGATGCCGGTAAAGTCCACTCATCCAAACAACGTACTGATGGCTTGAAACCCGTAGGAGTGCCCAAGCTGTCAACTGCTGAACGGTCGAATAAGAATACGGGTGAATCCGAAGGTTCCACATCGAATGCTAGCAACGATAAAAACATATCTGTAGGCTCTAAGGTGGGGGAGAAGAGGAGAACACCTATTAGAATTCAGAGGGTAGAGTCAGGGGAAAAGGCTTGGTGGATGGAAGGCAGCTCGGAGCCAGTGCCGGAGGGGGTCATCGTTAGGGTGGACAGCAAGGCTGACATGACGGCTGCATCGGTATCACTGGAGGACGACTCCAGCGCGAAGCGGGGTGAGTTATCAAAGAAAAAGACGAGGACGCGGAAATCTAATCCTGAAATCGGCAGCAGAAAAACCTCCGGAGAGATGCTTCAGATGCCAGACAGGGAAGGACCAGAAGCGGGAACTCAGAGAGGAGGGAAGCCACCGAAGGGCCCATCCAAAGGAGCTGACTCCTCTGAGGGCAGCGAGGGTCCCAGGAGAAGGATCTGGAGGGTGGAGTCCGGAGAGAAAGCGTGGTGGATGGATGGTAGCAACCAATCTGTACCGGAGGGCGTAATTGTACGTGTCGATAGCGACCAGGGTATCGGTTCTGTAGGCGCCCAGGTGGCCCAGAGGGCTCAAGCGGGGAGGAAGGGGGGCAGGGCCCCCTCTTCGTCATCTTCATCGTCCTCTTCCTCGTCATCCTCTTCGTCTTCCGAGGAGGAGGATATCCCGACGGACGGAAGCTCGGAATCGGAAGATGAGGACCGCAAAGCCCGCCCTGAGCCGCCCCTTGGTGCGAGAACGAGCCCGGACGGAGTGGAGGAGACGGGAGTGGATGGTGGCGGCGCCGAGCGGATGGATGCGGCGGCGGGGTCGGGAGCAGAGGGAGAGGAAGAGGAGGGGAACGAGGAGAGAATGAAGAGGGAGAGGGCCCGACGGAACCTCCGCTTCTTCATAGGGCGGCACACAAACATCGACGACCTGCTGGGCGGGGATCTGGCGACGACGCCGACGGGTGAGTCTGTGGCGGCGATGGTTGCGGCCGTGGAGGCCAGCCAGAGGCCGGACGCCGGTAGGGGAGTCAAGATGGAAACGCGACCCTCGATGATGGGTAAGTCGTATTCTCCCTCCTATTTCTCCTGCCTTCTCCCCGGAAGTTTAACTCTGTCACGGGGAGGCCCAGATGAGTGCATCGCAATTTTTTCTACAAACGAGATGACTGTCTCGTCAGTAGTCTGACATAAATTTCAGTGATTAAGTCCAGTGCGAGAATATATACAGATAATGGAGACTTGAGAAAATTCTTTGTTAATACCACTCGGTATGCACATACAGTAGCGGAAATGGTGACTTAAATGGTGATCTTAAATATTCAACCCTAAAAAGCAAAGAATTTGATAAAATACCTCTCCCATGTTGTACGTGGAAGCGACATCAATATCAATCATTAACGCTTGTAATACAAATAATCAAGAGAATCTCTTGAAATATTTTGTTCCAGAAAGCAAAAGCAAATATCAAAAAACGTTAGTGTTTTTCAGCTCTCTCTAAAACCTCCTATATACGCATGTGACTACCATTCGGTTTCTTCTCAAAACCGTTCACCTAATGGAACTAATAAAGTACCTACTAGGTTTAGATTATACGCTTAGAGCTGGTGGTTTAAAAATACAAATAAATTCGGCCAGCGACTCGAGGAAATAAAGTTCAGCAACGCAGCTCTAGTGAAAAAAAGCCATGTACTTAATTCACAAATTTTCCGCGCTGCCGAAATTGGGACGTCAGAATTTCGACGCTGCCAAAAGCCGCCACCGCAGTGATTTTCCACAGTACGAATGATTAATCTCAATTAGTAGTTAGAGCAGTTTGAGAATCCCTAGGGTTAATCAATTAATTAGCCTGGTTTAACAATCATACGAATCCGTAAAAATCTGCACAACAGCGCTGATGCGCACGTTAAAAGCAGCTACATGCACATAAAAATAATGTTTTTGTTAAAACATGTATGCTAAAGAACTGTGCAAAATTTATAAGTTCATCGCATTTTCTCAGTTAAACTGAATTTTCACCTTTTTCTCGGACTGATACCTGTAAATAATCCGTCCCGGAGAACTTATACTGTCATAAATTGGAAAGGTTAGCAAAAATGGTGAAACCGTTAGCAATGGATACAAATTAGAGTCACCTGTCACATAGTCACCCTTAACAACCACTGTTCCTCGATAAAATGCTAAATTAAAAATGGGGCCATAAACCTAGTAGAAGTAGTTTGTAGAAGATAAACATCTTTATCTCACATTGAAAGGCCACAATCTCTGAAAGCTTCAGGTAGGCCTTAAACGAACCTGACTCCAATTGGTCGAATAGGCTTCAACCAGATAGCTGGAGACTCATGAGAAGTCACTAGATAAGTAAATCAGTAAGTTCCAGACAGAATGAAAACGTGTAAGATATCAATGAAACGAATATCGGAAAGACATTTCTTTAATTTTCAGTTAACGACGAGCATACAGTTTAAGTGCATAGCACAAGAAGAAGTACGAAATTGTGTTGGGTAGAGTAACCAAGCTGCTAATTATTAGGTTAAAGTTACAACGCATTCATTTGACCAAAAATCATCAAACTTTAACATACTTGTACAGATGTGTTAAATGAAACCATGATAATTTACATTAAGGAGTACATAAGGAGTAGATAATAAAAGCATTTTCCCCACGAAATAGGAAATAAAACAATGCAAGGAGCTTGATTGAAGCATGTTTCCCCTGGATCATCCTCTGGTCGAGGGTAAACATCCATACTGCCCCACAACATATCCATATGTTTTCCTCCCTCTTAGATGTTTACCCCACATTCTCCAATACAACGCGCCCTCTTCAAATTTCCTTCGTCTACCCAAACGTCCTCCATCCACTTTTTTCACTCTGACTGAGACTTTTCTCCGAACAACTCCCTTTCCTATCATAGGTGCTATTTCTAACTCATTCGTTTCCCTTTACGCCCAGCTAGCCTTCTCTATCCTTCTCCACACTCAACTCAATAAAAATTGCCTTGACAATATTAAGCATTTGTCGTTCGTATTTTGGCCGGACGGTCACAGTACAAAATGATAGGTTTTATTTTCGTGATTTCAAAGCCATTCCTGCATTACCAATTTCACGTATTGAGTAATGCAGCTCTTTGGTTCCTCTAGGGAAGAAAGTTCTTCCAGGTTCAATTCAAATGAGTCTAGGAAATGGATATATTTATCTCAGGCATAAATTAAAGCATTGGGTTCATATTTGTATCGAAAAATTAAAAAATATAAATTGCAAAGCAGCAAAATGACACAACATTTCACCAAATAACAAAACATAAAATCACCCCATGATCATAGTGATTGCAGTGATTTCAGGAAAGCAAACTTGGTGGAATTTCGAAATTATATATATTTATAAAATAAAACTTTGCTCTATTCCACACAAATAATATTAAATACCGCTCGACCGATTTCAACCTCTTGAGACCATTGACAAGAGCTTCAACAAGACTCAGCTCTTTTTAATGACCTGAAGAGGCCGAAACCGGTGTAGCGGTATTTAATAATATTTGTGTAGAATAGAACAAAGTTTTTTTTATTTATAACACCCCATGAGTTACTGTCGGATCCTTTGGCATCCACGAACTCAACATTTCCAATGAATGAGTCACGGGTACGAATTCGGCTTCGATCATACGTTCTGTATATCTTACAACTACATTTACTATAGGATTACGTTTGGTTAGACGATGAGGTATATCCTTGGTAGATAAAACATCTTCAAACCTAATTCTATGGCATATACTTATCACTCACTCATTATCTGCAGAATAAAACAGCCCATCATGCACTGTCTTATCCGATGTTTTGGCATATAATTCGACTGAGTGAGCGTACACATAAATATCCGCACCCCCTTCGTAACTGATGGCCTCCAAACTGCAATCAACGTTCGTTCCCCATCCAGGCAGCCGTGACGGCTGGGGATAGCTTTAAAGCAGGAAATAACGACACCACTGATGTGTGTTAAAACTGGGGAATTTCCAGTCCAGCATCAGCCGCAGCTGTGGCGCGTATGGATGCAAGCTCAAAACATTAGACCAACAATGGAACGGAACTTTCCAGTAAGGTGGTATAAATTAACTGTGTGATGCATAGCGTAGTGTCCAGAAAACCTCCGACTTTTTCGGTAGCATTAGACAGGTAATTATTACACGCCAATCAAATATACCCAAAACATATTTTGAAGCAGATTTAATAAGTTTACTAAAAAATTAAAATATTTGATTCATTATCGGCTTCATAAAGCTTTTAAATATGCAGACGTAGAAGAGGACAAAGTGGAAGATTTGTAAATATGGCGTTACAGATAAATAATGAAAATAAAATGGCTGGGTGCAGTGACATGCAAGAAAATATTAGGAAGAGGGGGAGAAAGGAGACTCGGCTGAAAAATAAAAAAAAGAAGAGGGAACGACCTAATCACACAATTCGTGAGGCTGTAACGAAGACTGTCGTTGAGGGTAAAGTGAATGGAAAGAATTTGGATCTAATGTGTAGGAATGGGAATAATGAAAATGAAAGCCATCGTTTGGAGAAATTAGCGAAGACTGTAACTGTGAATAACCGAGAGGAGAGCCGAACCGAATGAAGGGCTATGTCAAGGTAATCCTACGACTGAAGACTAGTTATGCTAATGATGCTCTAGTTGATGAAGTTAAATGCCGGAAGGAAGATGAGACTGCCATATAGTCACAGCAAGGTAATAATAATAAATGCTTTTACGACCTTTTCTCATTCCTCGATAACATCTGTTGCCTACTCCAAGATTACCAACTTAATTTATGCCGTTTAATTTTAATGTTACTCAGACACTTATACCCAGTATACCGGTGATACCTGGTCGAAAAACGTATTTTCTGATAAATATCATTTAATACCCAAGTACACACGCATTCTGAGTGAGAGGACGAGAAAAATGTAAACAATTAATATTCATATGAAATGCAACGACAGAGGCATAGACGATAAAAATGGGGACGGTTAGATGCATTTAAAGGAAGACTAACGAAGATTAGTTGAACGCAAGGAGGTTAGAATGTACTACCAGAGCCATTAGCATACTATCCTATAGGTGACAATGATGTCGGAATGGGTGTGCTTGGGAAGTATTAGAGCCTACGTAGCCCGAACAAAACATTGAGTTTTATATGGCCTCTTATGGAGACTGAATGTGAATTACAACATGAGTAAGTAACAATGAAATCGTATCCAAATTATATTACAGCGGTGTGTGTTTTATGTTTCTGAAAGCTTCTTAAGGGAGTTCTTTATGCACTTAATCCCCAAGGGATTTAATTTTATAACCAAATCTTTAACCTATTAAAACTTCATTTTCGGCGCTTTTTAGTGCGTTTGAGTACTTTCTTCCGTTTATTTGACTAATGAAAAAATTATATTCCATAATTCATCTTATTACATTGTGTTTCATGAAAAGTGTTTCGCTTAAAAGGCTTAAAATATGACGTTTTAATACGGCCTCTTATGGAGGAGATTGCATGTGTATTAAAACATAAATAACAACGAAATCTTACCCAAATCTCATCGCAGCGGCCATACTAAACCTTCGCTATTTCATGGAGGTATCAACACATCTGATTCCCCTGGGAATTTATTTTATTACTGAAACTGGTTCGAATTTAACTACATACTTGGCGCTTGTTTGCGTGTTTGCCCACTTTTCTGTTTCTTTGGCGTATATTAAAAATGCATTCCATTCATCTTGCTACTCTAGGTTTTAACGCGTGCAAAAACAAATTCATCCGTACGTGCATTGCGAGAAGCAACCCTAAATGTCGTACCTACCAAGATGGCTGCTGGCTTCTCAAATCAGCAGCGATGCCTCCTCCAGTACATTCTAACCTACTCGGTTGAATACGATAGGAAATTAAGGAACAGTACTGGCAAAATAAAGCGCCATAAGTAATGGATTTAGGGCATATTACAATGTAATGGCATGTTCTACATCTACGCAATACCCTGCCAAGCCACTGCGAGGGAGTATGGTAGGGGGTAAAGATCTCCAAACATGCACTATTGACATGCAACTAGGCTACTACATGGAAACATTTTACAAAAGGGTCACATGCAGCTAGACGCACAATATTAATAGTAATAGAGGGATTATTGGTTATAATGGCATTTATCTAAATATGTTTATCTGTATTTACCTATCACGCATGGGTAGGTAATGTTAATAGAAGTAAGGATCGGGCCTGTGTTATTTCAGCTGCCGGTCAACCCCTACAAAAAACGACAAAAAATAATTCGATGCCAGTGGATAGTGATGTCCGTCCTGGAAACTAGAATGCGGAATTAGCGAGTTCAAAGAGGAAAAGGAAGACTGATATGTTGACATCACGGAAAAAATGAAAGAATAAAAGGGTGAGTGATGGTTAAGAACGGAATTGAATCGAGAGAGAAGAATAGGAATTTTAGTCGGCATGATGAAGCAGTTACAAAGAGCTAAAACATATGATAATACAGTTTTTTATGGAATGACAATAAATAACCATGCTATGAGGGGTGATCATTAGAGTTTTAGTGTAGTGGCAGGGACTATCCAAAAGCTACCACGGATATAGTCAGAATACTATTATTATTATTTGATGATTTAAAGTGTCCTTGTCAAAGTATGCGTGTACACTTTTAAGTGCAAAGTAACAATTAGTTTTAAATGTCGCTTCATTTTATTGAAAGTAAAAGAAATAGTTAAGACTTGTCAACATAAAATCAAGTGAAGTACGTAAACATTTACGATTGCACGTCAAAGATCTATAGATAAAGTTCTCCCTGTATCGAATAGTAAGCCTGATCTTGTTTTTGTCTTTCTTAAAAGCATTGAAATCACCCGCGTTTAAGATATGGGATTCCACAAAGAGGCAGACGAATCACTTGTTTCATTTTCAATGGATACAAATGGACTTTTTCTCGAATCGAATGTTCAAGCCTCACAAGAAATTAAGCTCCAAATTGTAGAATTTATCTCGCCTTCATCATTTCATTGCCAACAACATATTTAAAACTGTGGTGTGTTTAGGTAACTTATAGATAATATTTAATCACAAACGCCTTTGCCGCAGTTCGCAGAAAAAAAAGTCAATTAGATGAAGAGACTTAACGAATGATTCATATTTGGATGCCAGAGGAAGCCAACTATAGACACAGCGCATCAATTAATTTCTCATGACTTTTTATGCGCATTTTATGATTTCGAACGGCACCACCTCAACTGAATATAAAAGTATAAAAAATTATTATCATGAAGTATTTTACCACGGTAACAAACAATATATGAACGAATCGATCCACCTTGACCACTCTATAGAGACCTACGACTGCTTAAAATCGCCGAAAATAGGCACAATATCCCTACCTTTACGATGGAGCCAGACAGCGTGCCTATACGATTCAGTGGAGCTTCTGATTGAAAAAAGAAAGAGAAGGAAGAATGGAAAACCAATTTAGTGCTCGCAAAATCTCCTTTCTTCTTCAAGTATTAGCTTTCTGTCCAACCCGCCTGGAAACCTCAACGCGAGAATATTTTACGAACAGTTTGTGGGAAAAGGTAGAGATAAAGAAGTGTAGAGCATTTTGGAAAGGAGGTTACAAAGAGAAATTAGGAGAAAATAAAAGAACAAAAAGATGTAGGGATCGGGATGGTGTTATTTCAGCTACCAGTCACCTCCTAAAAAAAATACAAACGAGTAATTCGATGTTAGTGAATAGTGATGCTCGTAGTCGAAACTAGAATGCGGAATAAACGAGTTAAAAGAGGAAAAGGAAGACTTAATTGTTCAGATGAAGGCATGCAGGTCGATAGTTAGCAATACTTAGAAATGGCGAAAGGAAACGAATATTAGAAAGACGGCTAATGTACCGGATTCTCATTCCGGGGGCATGAGTCTGATTCAGTCATGGCCAAGTTTCCAGGGGATCCCGGTCCATATTTGAAAGCGGTGCGGAAAGCACTTTATTCTCAATATTCCTTTCGTCGTATGGGATGTTAAAACCCTTGGCAGGCGTCAAGAGAATGTTACTCAAGAGAATGATCCCTACTTGAGTTCTGCTTGTAGAGCACTTCAAGAGCTCTACCCATTGGGACTCTTTGACGATTTTCTTCAAGAGTGCGCTAAAGTTGACGTCGGGTTTCTCTCCACCGCCTCTTCCAAAATTTCAACCTCTTCCGAAAACCGCCTATCTTCAACGGCGCATGCTTCAGCTGTCGGTCGCCTCCTCTAATAAAAATGACATCACAGTACGTACATAATTCGATGCTAGTCGATAGTGACGGCCATTATGGAAGCTAGAATGCAGGGAGGGAAAGGATGGATTTATTAGTTTGGATGGAGGAATGTACGTCGACAGAGAAATACTTAGAAAAGGCAAAAGGACAGAAACGTTATAAAGTGTTCAAGGAAGTAGAAATGGCCAAAGAAAGTCTTCATTAACTGCGAGAGCCTAGAAAATCAATCATGTCACTCGTTTTCGAACAAAATGTACACGAAATGTTGCATAGCTTTCGTTATTAAGCGGTCAATTCCTCAATTTTGAATAAAATTGTAAAAGGTGCAGTTACATATTCAACAAACGAGAAGAAAATACGCATCAGGGATGTATTTTTAATAAAAAATTTTTATGTCTTCATCCGTGTTCCCAAGTGTAAACTAAATGCTAGGATTAACGCAGGTCAACATGGTGAAAATAAAACACTTTGCACAACTTCCATTGGAATATTTTTATACCCGATCGATTTAAACGCACAAGCGTTATTTTCAAGGGCTACTCAATAGCCCTTAATTAGCCTTAAAATATTCCTCTGGAAGCCGTACAAAGTGTTTGCTTTTCACCATGTTTAATGCTTCAAAATTTCACGAATTATCGCCTACATCTATTTATCAAATATAAATTGACGCAGGTCAAGATAGTGGAAGGTAGATAAAGATCAATTACCAACAGCAACATTTCTCAACCCGAGTCTCCGATCTGGCCGTAGAATGATTGTAGACGGTTAGCATCGTAAAGACGGTTAGAATCACTAAGGGAAATTTTCTTACACGATTTGTTGTCTATCTAGCAGTTCAAAGGTAGCAGTTGAACTTTTTTACCGCCAATAAAATTGTCGAACTGGTTCCAGAAAGGGTATAGAACATCAAAATCGTGAGACAATGTCCTCTAGGTTGCTGAAATCGGATAACGAACCTATCTGACGAACAAGCAGAAGTGTTCAAATGCGCATCGTCTTCATGGAAACGGCACAGATGAATCCGTCCCTTCGGCAGCGATGTAAATCGCTGGCGAGGCGCAGATGGAAGCGCGCAGTTCGCCACAAAGCGGAAAATTGGCGCGTTTTCCCGACTCATTAAAGCGAGAGTGTTGGTCGGCCGCACGCGGTGCCGGCTGCGGCAGGATGGGTAGGAGAATGAAACGGAGGGTGGGCAGACTTCGCTCCCTGGCGTGGAGGAGGCGAGTGCTCGTAAGTGGGAGGAGGACACGGGTCAGGTCGATGGGTGGCGGAGGAGCAGTTCACGCAATTCGAATACGGGGGTGCTTTAATCCGGCATAATCGACCAATTATCACGCGTCATATCTACCAACACTTTCAACGCACATTTTCGCACAGCAACCATCTCCCCCCAAAAAGAATTGAAGTCTTCCGCTGAGCTTTTGGAATAAAATAGTCAGGGAAGTGTCAATGTAAAATAGCAAAGACAGTTTATTATTGTCAGCGTATTTGAAATTTGTAATACCCTTCATTCGTTATTTGTTTTTGATTCATTACAATATTAAAACTAAAATGCACGTCTCCTGTCACCAATAATGTTTTTTCTTCGTAGTGTATTTCAAACGCCACCACGGGAGAATTCTTGCTTCGTTACGCTAAAAATATTTCTCCTAACTAAAATTATAAACAATGCGTTTTAACGTAAACATTATGTACACTAGTATGCGATGTCAGAAGTAGATAAAAAATGCTATCCACTGATACCTAATTCGGCGCTATAGGCTTTCCCAAGTCTCATACCGCCTAATTGTTCCTTTGTTTTTTATGAACGTTTTTAAGGCAAGGCACCATTGCTACATGCCTCAATTTTTTCGACAACTGCCCGTTGCACAAACATGTAGCTCGCTATATCATTAAATGTTGTTAACCTTTATAGAGTACAGAATACTTTTCATTTACCTAAAAGTGCCAGGTTCGACTCGTTGCACTATTAAATTTCCCCACAAGAATACACGGTAAACTCTGTCTTCAGCGTGCTGCATTATTTTTCTTTTCGATAAATAGAATACCATTTATTAACTTACAAACACCGGGCCGGACCGGGATAACAGTTCACGTCCGGCGTTTGTATAGTTCACCACCACAAAACCTAGTGCAAGAAATGATATTAGGCTCCACTTTGTGAAAACGCACGAGTAAGTGAATTTGGGATTTTAATGATCCAACGGCTGAGGCTACATCTCATCATTTTACCTGGGTTCTAAAATCTAAGACAATCACGACATCCGTGGCCGAGCGAGGGATTCGAACCCATCACCTATGGGTAGCCAGACTGACACGTTACTGACCTGGCTATCACAGTCAGAAAAATGATGGATGATCATGATTAAATCAAGTACTATTTTCACGCTGCACTTAACGAAGTCCGAACATGATTTCAGCGCACAATAATAATGACGCGTATAAAGTGGAATGGTCGGTCATTGCTAAATATAATATGAGCATAGTTAGAACTTATACACACGTTATTTCCTAAACCGGCATTCTTCCTGAGTTTAAATGATTTTCAACCTGACATATTTGAATAGATCACATATTTTATAATATTTTTGTTCATAAAAATAATCGGAGAAGTTCTAACGAGAACCTAGAGCGAAGATGCAATGAAGATATTGGCGAGGAGGCTGATAAAGGGCGTGTATTTGTAATTATCCGAGACATGGAGCCGTCTCGGGTCTTCGTCACGTGAGCCCTCGCATTGTAGCTATTTTTTAATTTCCCAGAGAGGCGATACGGTAATAGCCATTCCTCAAATTGCGCCTGATACTTCAGAGCATCAGACGCAATTGGTAGAATGGATCGTTAGGATATTACGACGGATCGTTACTTTGAGCAGTGGTCTTCCAGAGGAATTGATGCAATTGATAGCGATAGCAATAACGCAGATCCAAGATTCCACCGCAGGACTCTAGACAATAATGAAACGAGGGCGTGGAGGAGATTAGATAAGGGGCGATGAACAAAAAGGAGGACAAATGACGAAGTTTCGAGCAAGGTGGAGGAGGAAAGAACGTTTTCGATGAACATAAGGAGGCAGAATAGGTGGTTGGAGTAGGTAATTAGATACTAGGGGATACTAATTATCATTATTCATGTCAATTGACAAGCTCAATTAGTTATAAATTTATAATAGTTTATTTTAATTAATTTAAAATAGGATTCCGCCATTAGTCATATCTTCGTCAGCCCCACAATGTCTTGTCTCTGAGCTACGTATTACCTTACAGATTTGTCATACCTACAATAAATACTAACATTTGGCATTAGCCAAAAGTTTCACAGATTTCTCCACAACTCGGAGTTTGTACGATACGTTCGAAATGAGTTTAATTCTTTTTAAATGACCAAAGTCAATCTGCAGACCACAAGTCTAATCTTAATGTGGAATCTCCGACTGTCGGCCCTGAGTAGTGAAGGCCAACCCCAATCTAAACCTCCCCACGACAGGCTAACAAACCCTGTGATCATCTTCCCTTCTCTCTCCTGCCATACGCCCTCGACTTCGCTCGTGAGACACTTCGTAAAAGCCATGACAGGCCGTGCAGGACTACCTCACTCACTCTCGTCATTGTTGTTATCGTTATGGGCAAGGAGGTTAGAATACACTGGGGTAAGAATTGGTATGCAAGCCTATGGGTGACAATTAAATCGGAATGGAGGTGCTTGGGAAGAATAACAGCCTATGTGGATCGTACAAAACATAGCGTTTTATACGGCCTCTTATGGACTGCATGTGTTCTAAAACATAACTAAAAATAAAAAGGCACGTAAATCTCATCGCAGCGGCATCAGAGAATCTTTTTAAGTATATTAAACAAAAATATTAATCCATTTGATTAAATTAGGAATTAATTTTATTGCTAAAACTGGTTCGTATTTAACCAATTGAAATCACGTATTTTGTGTTTGCTTGCGTGTTTGCGCACTTTCCTCTGTTTCTTTGACGTATTTTTAAAATGAATTCTATGATTCATCTTACTACTCTCAGTATATCGCTTGCAAACACAAATTCATCCGTATGAGCATTGCAAGTAGCAAGCCCGTACCTGCCAATATGGCTGCTGGATTCTCAAATTAGCTGCAATGCCTCCTCCAGTACTCTCCTACTTCCTTGGTTAGGATGGGCGACCAATGATCAAAGTCATTTACGCCATTACTTATAGACATACAGTACATAAAACATACGCCAAGATCAATGTTAACATCGGTAAACAAAAGCTTGGAGAGGTAAAAGAGTATTGCTGTCTGAGAAGCAGAATAACTGGTGACAGATGAGCGGCCGTGGTAGCCAGGTTGGTAACGCGCCGGTCTGGCAAGCTAAAGGCCTTATGGTCGAATGCCTCCCTGGGAATGAATGTTGCGTTTGTCCTAGGAATAAGTTCTTAAGTGAGACGATGCGATATAACCTTAGCCGTAGGAGCAAATAAAAAAACCAAGACTACCACCAAGCAAAGGATGAAGCAAAAAAGTAGTCAGTGCGATAACCCAGTGTAAGTTGCAACTTTGTGAAGAGTCATGACTCTTCACAACGAGGCGAATATATATGCAGCTGGACATATAACCTGGTAAGTGAGGAAGAACTTCGTTCGAACTTACATCTGGAGCGTGCTCCTTTATGGAAGTGAGGCATGCACAACAAAACTCGCAGAAAATAAAAGATTGGACGCATTCGAAATATGGAATTACAGAAGAATGATGAACATAGAATAGATTGACGGAGTATAGAGGGAAAAGATTCTACGAAGAGCGAGGGAAAAGAAAAGACTGAAGAAAACTTTAATGAGAATTCTTGGATGGAGACCATAGATTTGGAGGAAAAGTGGCAAATGAGAAGAATGGCATCGGTAGATCTTTGTGACATAATTGAAGTGAGTAGTAAAGAGTGTAAAGGAGAAAGCCTATGCAAATTGTAGATTTTTGGCTGAAGGAGGAATCGAGTTAAGAGCGGGGTCAAAAAAATCCTAGGATCGTTGGAAAGTGATGATGAACATGGAATAAATAAGATCCATAATAATAGTAATGATGAACGTAGGAAAACACCAAAGGCTTCTTAAGCGACCCCTGTTCAAGGCGGAACAGTGCCGAGTGCGATAGCTGGTTCTTGCCCAAATCGCTAAGTGCAGCCCATAGGGTAAACACTCAAGTAGACATAAGCAGCCACTTTTTAAAAAGCTGGGGCAAAATAGGCTGAGTTGGGCGCTTAATTAAGTAGATACTGGAAAAAGGACGAGGTTTACCTGCCTGCAGAAAAAAACTCACGTCCTCCACTCTATGAGAAGAGAGTATATCATATCTACAGAAAGGGAGAGGGGACATAGTACGCAGAGTGAATGCGAGAATAACGGTCTCAAAGCGGCAAGAGTCGTCGTACTGAAAGCATTACAAGACCTAAAAGGAATTTTCAACGGAGCCAGATATAGATTTTCACAGGATGATATAATACAGAAGGCACGTATAGGGGAAAGGGACGAACCCCAACATCGAATGCTTTACTTCCATTGAGATCCTTTTTTTTCCGCAGCCCCACTGCCGATAAAGTGTTTGACGAAAGTGCCAGCCAGCCTTTTCTGTGGCGGAGCAATTGGGCGAATCATTCTCTCGAGCTGGCGGCGATGGGATAAGGGGACGGGACTCGCGACCTTCATCCGCAGAAAAATCCAGCAACAGATGTTACGACGCCATTTCATCTCTCAAAAAGTCTCTTAAGAATTACTGACTCTGTTGGTCAGTTACGTTGGTTTGGTTGGTTGGCGAAGAAAACAAAATAGGAAATGTTCTATCATCAAAGCTAAGAGCTATAGAAAAAAATGAATCCATAAGTTAAATATTATTCTATACAAACTTCACCTCTTTTATACCAGGAGATCGGCTTCGTAGTGATGGCTTTCCCCATGCCAATCTCAATCACGTTGGGGTCGGGTTGGGGTAGTGGTTAGAATATTGGCCTCTCTCTTCAAGGGCCAGGGATGGAAAATATTTATGGTGGGCTCTGGTTGGTAACCCGGTGGTGGAAGATATTTTCCGTTTGTAAACCCGCTGATACATGAGTGTTTTGTGGAGAGCATTAGAGTTCAGTACTCCGTCCGTCGGATGGGACGTTAGGCCGTGGAAGATATTTTTCGTTTGTAAACCCGCTTATACTTGAGTGTTTTGTGGAGAGCATTAGAGTTCAGTACTCCGTCCGTCGGATGGGACGTTAGGCCGTGGTCGCCGTAGCAACTTTCATTAAGAGCAGATTATGCTGACACCGGGTTTCACAACAGCCCTCTTACTCTCAATAGTTTCCTTCCTCTTCTAATATATCCATCTACCCTTAATGCGTATATGAACGTATTTGTTAGTCTTCCCCAATATTCTCAAAACATTTTCTTTCAAATGTAGGCGACCATTCGATCCATTTATGTATACACATATATTTATGCATCAAAGCACAGTTGTAATACTTTAAAGGGTGTAATCAATAGTCATCAATACCCGGATTCTTGCAGCTCTCAACTTATATATCCTATTGGTTTACCTCTTCATATTGATATAATTATTCTATTTTACACCCTTCTTAACCTGATCCACTTTGAAGAACAATGGGGAAATTCCGAGAATTATTGAAGATCCAAATTATCGGAAATGAAATTTGTACACTTAGCAAATTTTACTTAAAGGCAACAAAAGTTCAGAATCTCAATATAATGAAGTGGTTCACCAAATAAGTCACATTCCCCGATTTCTAGACCCGAAGGATAAAGATAGGAAGCAATATCGCATCCAATTAAACACCTGAAATATTGTTTAGGAAGCATGTAAAAGAGTTTGGCAAAATACGCAGACATTTCTGTAAATAAAATAAATATGAAATAGAGCCGTTTGGCGAGGAAAAGTGAAAGGAGATGATCGACCAGAGGCTTTCAAGAGAAGAAGTCATCGTGGTTAGTTATCATTCCATAAGCAAAGACGCAGCACAGCGAGTGCTACTAAAGTTAACCCCCTTAAATACTGAACTCCTAATGTCTTCCGAAAGAAATGCCTTCTTGTGCTCTTTCACGAAACGAGCTTAGTTCAAAAGAGCGACGAACCGAATGCTCGCTGTTCTACAACCGTGAGAATGTTGGAGACGAAGACAATGCAGCCGATGCAGGGGTCGAAGTGAGTTGACTCTCCCATTTTTTGCGATAACCTCAATTGGATTCTTCACTCGTCGCCCGAAATGACAGAAACACTATCGACGACGGGGAGGAAAACTCTCGTAAAATATCAATCCCCGCGTCTGTTAAGAGCAACTTTTCCCCCAATCAGTCGCGACCCTTCGCTCGCTCCTCTCTTCAACCCCTCAATTAATGTCCTCCCCTACTTCAAGCACGCTGACCCCCCTCTCCCACTGCACGCGAACCCCGCCCCACTCAAACCTCCCATCCCCTCACCCCACCCCCGAGGAACCCTCTCTCCGATTCCCCCACTACTTCCCTTTTTTCGCCTCTCGCCTCAAGGTCTTCAATTGTTGAGATCCCGCGACGCGTCAACGAGCGAGTCCCACGCGGCGGATAGCGCCTGCGCGGACGCCGGGTATTTTCGATGCTCTCAACAACTGCCTCTCGCTTCCTCCGTCTCTCTCTCCACTCAATTGGAGGACGTTTAAGAGGAGGGGGGATGTTTGGGGTTCAGTCGTGGGGCAGGGTAGGGCGAGCTGAGGTCAGGGGAGGGTCGCACCAATTAATGCAGCCGCCGCCGCCGCGCGCCGCGGCGTGAGGATCTCGTGAGTTTGTCCCGCAGCACTTCGTGCACCGCCTCTAGGCGGAGCACGGGAAGAGTTCTTTACAAACGTACGCATTGCCTTCCAATTTGTAATTGGGATGGCTTGGGATTGGTTTAATTACTGACTTACAATCCCAAGGGCCCGGGTTCCAATCCCAGCTGAAGCAGATTTTTCATGATTATACCGGTCCCCACTTGTGTGCTATATGGAGAGCACTTCAAGTTCAGTACTCCGTCCGTTGAATAGGACGTTAAGCCGTGGACCCCTTGGTGAATTACATTCGAGTAGGCTAATGGCGAACACGGGTTTCACTTTACCCTTCCTCCGTTCCTTGAAACATTCCTACCCTTATCCTTTACCCACGTATTCGAAAATGGCGCAAATAACCTTAGTTTTGGCTCCCCTCCCCTGAATACCTACTATCACCATCCAATTCTTCTGGACTCTGGGGCAGTCCTACCGAATACAACCCACCTTAACTGCCCACTGGTAAGGTGACCTCCCACACCGTGAGTCCGGGTTCGAATCACAGCTGTGGAAGAGAGTTCTCATCGTTTCACTGCCCTCGACTTAAGTGCTAAGTGGATATCACTTTTAGTGATATGTGCTGTTTTCCGTTAGTTGCAGTACTTCGTTTGTTGGATATGATGTTAAGCTCTGATCCTCTCGGCGCTTACCGTTAAGAGCGGACCAATTCCGATGCAAGGTTTCTCCCCATTCTTTCTAATCTTTACCTTTCCATTCCTACCCTCCTATCTTTCCTCCAGGTCTAAGGTGAATTTAAATGCGGGGACAGAATTGAAAAACATAAATTATGAGTTTCCGCACTAGCCTCACTACGTTGGAAATGGGTACCCAATGATAGCGAGTGGGGGGTGGTTTCGGGGGTCATATCGAAAGGTGAGAATGGTTAGGAAATACTCAATGTGGGGCAAAATAGTCCCGCATTTCTTGTTTTTAATGAAATTAATTCATATCAATGGCTAACATAGTATAATTCGATTTATAGGTGAGGTAGCTTCATAGGTTATATCGTAGCATCTGGCCTAATCTTGAATCGGAGATACACGGATTACATCCATATCCAAGGCGGGATTCGAAACCACGATCTTTGGGTTGCCAGGACGGCGCTTTACTGATCAGTCTACCACGGTTGGCTTAGTTCATGCTATACCGTCCCTTCCCAATTGAAGTCCTTGATTTCAACGTAGGAATTTTCATCTATCTCTAAGCTAATTGCTGGTATTGTTCTATAGCTTACACCCTTAGCTCTTCATGTATTCCTAGTTATGTGTCAGAACTACATCGATTCAATAGCTCTGCTCTTCTTTTATTCTATAGATTGTTTAAATTTTCTTTTCGGCTCCTCCGCCATACTTTTTCCTCTTTATATCTCCTTGTTTGAACTCGGCCTCGGATAAAGTGTCTCTATTGCTTTACTCTGGTCATTTTTACTAGTTCTCAAATATTTAGCAAAAGCTGTAGACATTTCTGCGTAAAACTAATTAAATTATTTTTTCCATAAAGGTATCTTCATAAGATACATTTATTTTTATGTTTTCACATTAGGACTAACAACATTTCCTTGACACCATGTTTTCCATCCACTATCAAGCTCTTAGGCTCCTTGCTCACAGTCAAGTTTCTGATGTGAATTAAAAAAAAGAAATCGACGATCAAATTTAATAACTCAGCAGAAAGAGATATTTTGAGAGTAAGTTCTGAGGATGATAATTTTCTCAAAGATGCTCGCTGAATGCTGCTCATGTTAACGAGGCTAAAGTGATGAAGATCCGGGAAAACAAATATAGGTGTGCTCTGGTTTAGAATTTCAAGTCAATACCGGAAAAGACCTATCTTTGGATATTTTAAAAACAGAAAAACTATAATTCACATTAAAATCACTAGGCAATGTTCAGAGCACCGTGAAAATCCACAAACGAGAAGTAACCCTCGTCTGAGATCAATATACGAGGTAATAGATTGGAAGGTTTTTCTCTGTTTTTTTATCTTTAATCTGAAATACAATGCACGTGAAATGTTGGAATTTAAACTTAAAATAACATCATCAACTTCACCGCTTCACAAAAAACTGGCCCGCTTGAGGAGAATTGCATTGAAAATGTTCTTGGAATGGAGCTGTACTATCAGAAACATTGACCACAAAAAATTTACTGAACTCATCAAATAAATTCAAGAATTCATTCCATGGATTCAATGAAAGAAAATTCAAACTTTTCTTCGATGCACTATTTACTTGATAAGCAAAAAGAACCCTGGTAATACTTACTGCATTCACTTACTTTAAATTATCAGAGTTTTGGCCTAGAATCTCAAATTCAAGAAGAGTGGTTCATAGAGTAAAGGGGATTCCGGGAAAGGCGATCTTAGGTAAACCACTTCGACAAACATGCGATTTAGAGGATCCCACCATTTCAATCGGATTCCAAAAACTTATTTTTTCTTTATTATTAGCAAAAATATATAAAATTTGAAAGAACATATATTGCTTCCAGAGGCTTTGAGAATACACATGTTTGTACAATATCAGTTTAAGTTTTCGGAGACTTTCATTTATTTATTTATTTATTTAAAGCATTATTCACATACAGCAGTAGCGCCAATTTACAGTGAAATATTTAACAATGAACATGAAAGAGGACAAAAATACAATAACAACATAAAGATCAACAACGCTGAGCCCAACATGGATAGGGGAAATATTTAATTTGTTGACAGGTGGGACATAGCTTGAGTGGTGAAAAGGTTACATGATAAATAAAAAGGATCGACGGTGTGAGGGAGTGAATTAAGAAGGGAGGAGAGGCGAAATAACGGTGAGCGCTGAGTGAGAGATATCCTGGGAGTAGGCAGGTGGAGTAGTGAATGCGTGCGGGTGGATCGAGTTGGTATCCTAAAGTTGAAGAGAGAAAGCAGTTCGGGGCAGTCAATGATCGAGTTAAGGGTATTGCGGAGGAGTTTTAAATCAGTTTTAAGTCTATGGTTTTGGAGAGTATAAAAATTATCCCCATAGTGCGAACAAAATGTACGTCCATTTCCTATTCTTCCACCCTCGTCGCGAGATGGGAGGAGTGGGACGCCAGGGGACTTTTCAAGGGACCGCCGACACATTCCACCCCGAGTCATTCTCGCCGCTTTTACGGCCATTCTAGCGCGAGCTCGCACCACCCCCTTCATCTCGATTCGAACAAAGGGCAAGGCGGAGGATGCCGCCGCCGACACAAATGGACGATGATTCCCAACTACCACCCCCCCTCCCATCCGTCACACGTTTAAACGGCCATCTCCTTCCTTCCACCAATGATTCCGTTTTATAGTCCACATCACACAGGACATTCCTCATAAAAAAAATCCTTCCAGAACGCCGGAGAGTTACGAATGCAGACTTTTTCCGTTTCCAGATCACAAATTGGGAACGCGAGGATCTTGCACAACAAACATCTTCCCCGCGTTTGAAAGCGTTTTTTAATTTTTCTCTCGGTAAATCGGTAAATTTAGCCAAAAGGTGCCTTATCTTAAAGAAAGAATATATTTAATAAATACTTCAATTTTTTTCTAGTTTCGGAACCTCCGATTTACATAATTTTACGAAAGAAGACATTCTCCATGAATAAATGCAGATACATTATAGGTGGCCTACATTGGTGGTAAACTGAAAATGGTAATTTGGTCACCGCTCTCCAGATGGAGCAATTATCATGAAATTCTGGCCAATCCCTAGGAACGATGAAATTACAACCTGGCCAAGAAACAACGGAGGGTATGCTGCTATCTTTTTCTTTCATATGAACTCAAGCGATTGCAAGATTTTTCGTCGTCAATAGGATTGCGGATAATTCCTGCCTCCTGTTTCCCACCTCTTAAATCTGTCTCTTACCTAACCTATCCAACGTCCCCTAAAAATGCCACTTAAAATCTTAAAAAAAAAACTCATTTCGTGCTTCTTAAAACTATTATTTCCCTCCCTCTTCCGACTTACCAAACACAACCCCTCTGTTATTTCTCCAATATTCCATTACCGCTCAAAACATCCTCCATCTACTTTTGTTTCTGTGTTTAAATTTCTCCACCAAATTACTGGCCTCCCTACAGTTTTAAAGCTTCAATTCATCCCCTCCACTCCAGTTAACCTTCGACATTTTTCTCCACAGCCACATTTCTTCATATCCGCCAATTTCTGCACATCCTCTTTCCTCAAGGACATAAGGACGCTTCATATTAGAGTTTTCACAAGCCATTCCTTCATGCCTCCGCTAAAAGATCCACATCATGAATTTCTTCCTCTGTGCGTACGCGTCTTTGTCGCGCAAAGATACAATTCCACTTGATAACCCTGCTACCGATTCTAACCTCTTTTTATCCAATATACTCAAGACAAAAAACACTTGTTTACTAAATCTAGACCATGCCCAATAACCTTAATATTGGAAGAAGAGTTGGAAAAAAGAAAATTCTGCAGAAAAGTTGAAAAAGAAAACTTGTCGGCCATATCTTGAAACATGATGGCATAATGAATACAATCATTGAAAGAAAACTGAACATGAAGAATGACAAAGGAAGGTCTCCCAGAAACGAATTCAACTGTGTCAGGCGAGATTTGGTGGGACAGCATGATCGTAAATAAATAAAGTAAAACTTTTGCTGATGTAGTACTGTCCACAATTTTATTTAATACAATATTCACTACATTTGTTTTGTATTAAATAAAATTGTGGACAGTACCACACTAGCAAAAGTTTTACTTTATTTATTTACACCTCTTTGTAGGTATTTACTTTATTTTATGAAGCTCAAGTTTTTAAGATTATAAAAGAAAAGAATTATATACCCCTTGCCATTTTAAAATACCATTACTTGCGTCTTCCTACGATTGAATTCATCCTAAAACTTTCACACTACGTTATGTGTTCAAATAATGAAAAAATTGACTGATGAAGTATCCTGGCTTCGTCAAACATGTTGTGAAACACGGTGGCACCCAGAGCTAATGCAATGCCAACTAATCAGGATGGCAACGGTTCGTACATTCCAATCAGCCATCTCCCTCACCTTCGCGAGAGACCCCATACGCGGAAGGACCTAAGGGAAGGACCGAGGCCCGAGGGGCCATTTGGCCGCAACAGGGGTCCTCCCCTTTCCATCCCCTTGCCCTTTTCCTCGGGCCGTTTAAGACTGGGCCGCCCGCGACCCCATCAACGCCTCTCCCGGCCCCGGCGCGCCGAGGCGTCGTATTCCGCTCCTCCCTCTCTCATTGAAATGAATTGCGTTGTTGTGATCGTCGTCGCCTTCCCGGAACGCGATTGCCCGGCGATGATGGTCCAGGCGAGGGGTCACAGCAGGTGACCGCCGCAGGAAATAGTTAAAATGAAACAGCGACGACGCTGACGGCGAGAAAAGCGGGGGCCTCGATCTGTCCTATAGCGAAGCCATATGCTCTCGTTCACGGTAAGAACGGAAGAGGGGCGGGGGAGAAAGTTGCTGGCGATGTCGTCGACGGGACGGGAGAGGTTGGGTAGGGCACTGATACGCGTGCCAGGGACATTCATTATCCCGCGTGAGACAGTGATTTTCGTTGCTCGACAGGATATCTAGAGGAGACATGAGGGGAGACAAACTGGAGTCCAACCATCTTTAACAATGACTGTTTGAAGAAAATTAATAAATATTAGAAAATGCAATTTAAATATAGTACTAAATATTGGGTTTATTTGATATCAAGATTATTGATGATCACATGTAATAACAATTCAATAAAATGTCCTACTATACCGGAAAAATAACGTCTGATACGAAAAAAGAGCACGCCGATGTTTTTACGATTGTGAAACATCGATACGGGAGATGACAGAATATGCAAAAGAATATCTACCAGTGATGCGTTCTAAATAATTTAACAACCTGCCTAATGGAAGTTTTATGAATGTGGTGTTTAAAATATTTACTGAAAGGATAGCGCAATATTTTTATGAATTTAATACTTAAATAAATAATAAAAGAGATCACCAATCTAATTATAGTATCAGAGCTGTCAAACTATTAATGAAAGTATTAAAAAAGCAAAGCTAATGGCAACACCTAGTTCGCCAAACTCAACAAAAAGATATCGGTTCTATCAAGTCGGTGCGAACCGGTTGAATCACACCACTGAACCCAACGCTTTCGATTGTTCAGCTATGCAGTTAAACGCATTCCCGTAATTATGGTGAATTTAGATGTAATAATAAATATATATAACGAGGTAATTGCACTTAATTAATAACGAGCGCTCAGAATGAGCAATGAGTTTAGCGATGATGTTCGTTAAGACAAATCTCTGATTCAATCTAGCGTAAAATATTTGAATGACATACTGAATAAAAATAAACTATAACTGCTTGAACTAATTTCAAAATGATAACGCCAATATTTTCACGGGTGCATCAGATGTAAACTGCATACAAATCCCAGTTTACGTCCCCTAACATGTCAATCCGAGTAAAAAATCTACAAGCAGCACGATGGGATGGAGAAAGACGAAGCCGACATGTTAACGATGGCCGTCACAAACATTTCCACGAAATAACGATCTGCCTCTAGACACTCTTAAGGCCTGGTTACATGATATACTTTTTTTTTTACAACTTATTGTCTAAATTTTTATCTGATTGATATGACTGTACAAAAATCTGGTTCAGATTTTTGTACAATCATCTGTTCGCGATTATGAATGATTGGTTACACCGGGAAAAATTTCGTTAAATTTTTCATGCAATTTCCTGGTACGCATTAAACGTTCATTTTTTTTTCTCGCTTACAAAGCCCAAAATTTTAATGTTAAAATATTCATCGACTATTAGCAATATAATATTGATCTATAATTGCATTTCCAATTGTCTGAGTTAGTTTAACGTGGGGAAATTTTGTGGTAGATCACGAGAACGTCGTACGTATTCGGTTGTTAAGGGACTCGTGGGATTTGCTTTGTTTATTTGTGACTTGGTTTGTAGCATTTATTTTGACGTCCTCTTCGTTTGAACTTCTCTGTTTGTTTAAATTTTATATTGGCAGTTGTAGTGAAAGTTTGCGTAATGTATTACATGGTTCCAAGTTATCACTAACCTTACGGTTATTGGCCACTGTAGTAACCTTTCGGTCAATGATGCATTAAGCGAGATTTCATTACAGCACGATTGGTGGTTACCCTCGTCACTAATGTGCAGGGGTTGTCACTAATTGCAGGGGTCGAAGAGTAGAGCGAAATCCAAACACAGCAAAGTGAAAGTAAAGCACACTAGGAGCTAATCACAGCAATAATAACTAATGACATGACAGCAATAATAACTAATTAAATGACAGTAATAATAACTAATGACATAACAGCTGTCGCACATACACACCGAATGCCGAAGGTCAACAGGTAAACAATCAGATAGAAACGTGCGTCGTTTCTCTACAAAATGATACAAAAATTGTATCATTCTCTCAGCGAAATTAGAACAGGTTCTAATTTATGGACAGTCGTTCATACAATCGTGCAATCTGGTCTAGCTACACGATACAATTCCGCTTTCATTGTCGCGTTCGGGCAATCATACAAGATATTGACAAGAAATTGCATCGTTTAACCAGGCCTTTAAAGAAGGCGGAAGATGTGAAAAATATAGAACAAACTCCACATTCTCGGACCCGCTACAGTTATTTACGTAGAAGCATAGCGATATATGGAGGTCTATGCAGAATGAAAAAAACTTGACTGATTATTGAAGGGAAAGGACAACTTCAACTTCTAATTCCTCACCCTAAAATTTGCGTGAGAGCATTATACCGTCGACTTTGACTAGTAAAAATGCCCACCATTAATATCCACGTAGTCATTGCAATAGCTTTGTGGGAAAATGACAACTTTGTATGGCAGAAAATATATTTCCCATGTAATAAAAATTAACAAAAAATAATTGAATAATGACATAAGAGAGAAGCAAAAGTAGTGACGGATGAACGATGAGAAGTGAAACACAATGAAATGAAAAAGTTAAAGACAGAAAGTTCCAGATTTCAGATTTCCAGATTTGATTTAGTAAGCCTTTGACACCATCCCGGGCTTGCGGCCCTTTATGGTCGAGGTAGGAAAAATATAGAAGGTGTTCGGTGTGGAGTGAAGGTTATTTCGTTAGGGTTGGAAGCTCGAGAGTTTAATTTGTTTGGGAGGGGAATAATTTGGGAAGCCGGTGAGCAGGAAAGGTTATTTTGTTTGAGGATGTGAAACATTTGTGGGAGTCCGGAGGGTAAGAAGGGTTTTTTTGTTGAGGGAAGTTAGATACTGTTGAAACAAGCTCACTCTATATATATGCGAAATTTTAATCCTTACGAGGTGGTAGGCGAGGTAACGTAGACAAAGTCAACTATAGCCCATGAAGATTGTACTTATTCCCGGGACGCGATCGAAATCTAAGGTCTCTAGCAACATTTTAGGATAATATAAGGGCAGAGATTTTTCAGAGAACGGATGAATGTTGGAGAGAAACCCGGCGTCGTCATTAATCCACTCGTAGCGAAAGGCACCAATAGGACCACGATGTGACATTCCAGTCAACAGTCAAATTAAACCAAATTGTAAAACAAAAGACAAATGAAATTTAATCACTTTCTAATTTTATCATATTCAGTGCAGCATATTAGCAGCGAGGAGTTTTCCAGATTTCCAGACGCAATTTTTATCTATGGGCCGAAAAAGCCTCCCACTCAGTCTAAATGGGCTCCCGGTAAATTGCAGCGCAAAAAGTGATTAACGGCGCCAGAATGCGTGGGAAACGTGTTTGGACTCTGCGTGGACTGGGTGGACATATATCTCACGTCGCCTGAGGAGGTGGGGATGGAAGGGTGCCAGGGGAAATGGATTGTTTCCAGACAGAAGGGGGGCGAGACGCGAAAAACGCAACCCTCTTCCTTGTGCGTAGTTTTCCAGGTCGTGCAGAGATATAAACAGCCAAAACAACATTTACTTGAGCTATGACAGGTTAGACTAAGACAGAGTAACAAAGAAATTTCAGAGCTGAGCAATGTTCATCCATGAGAAAAATTAATTGAACTAAATAATAGCTAAGTGCTTGCGCGCGTGGATTTTTTTAAACATATATTTTTGAAGTCCACGATCTTTTATTTTGAAGACACAACGCCATCATTTTCGAACCCTGCGTTGATATTATCCATACCAACTTTTAAATTTGGATTAACATTTTATTTGTTCCCAAATCGAGTACAAGAAGAATAAATGAGTTCAATGGGGAACTTTAGGTAGCCTCGAAGATAAGAACCTGTTTTGAGGTAACCTCAAACCTGGTTTTTTGAGGTAACCATCGAATACATTTCCATACACTTGTTCTAAACACAAAATTAACCAACAAATTAATTGTATAGCTTAACGAAATTTGTCTTCCTTATTATCACAAGAAAATAGCCAATCTGTCACTATAATTCTTGTCTAGAAGTAATTATTTGGGTTAGACGACATAAGCTATTCCCGTCATTTAAGATAGGTTGGTAATTGGATAAACGTAAGATTTTTTTAGGGAATTCAGGAAGGGGGGAGCGAAATGAAAAGCGCAAATCATTAACCTACTCTAAGCAAATGACTACAAGGGGTCCAAGGTTTAATATTACACCCGATGGACGAAGTACTGATTTTGAAGTGCTCTCTGCACAGCACACAAATAGGTACCTGTAAAGCTATGAAAAACCTCGACCATGGTCAGGATATGAACCCGGGCCACCTTATTGGGATAGCAGTGCTGTAGCTGCGACACCAATCCGATCCTTTCCCTTGATATACATCAGGGATATATATGGACCCCTTATCTGAATAGATCTTAAACCCATACGATGAGGAATGTAAAAGCAAAAGGCTGCGATGTGAAATTTCCAGAATACTGCGCAACGTGGAACCTAGACCGACATATTACACACTGGCTGAAAGATTGGCTCACCGATGGCCACAACTGTTTTTTCGAACATATTCCGGAGGTATGCATCAAAATATTCGTAAAACTGTCTTATAGGAGCTAGATAATGGCCCACACGTACCCTATCTATACGTAAATGATAAAGGCAAATAATGGAAGCATTACTGAAAGAGGTACTAAGCAATCGAGAACAACATGCAGGGCAGAACTATTGTTAGCGTTGGTTCTTTCTACTGACACTTAAAACACTTATTTAAAGCGTAACAATGTAAGGAGTGATCCAAAAGTGCATGGATTCTCGAGTGTTCCGTCATTCCTGACGGAAGGAAGCACAGAGGAAACAGTTTGGTGGAAAATATTTCAATTGGCTGAAGGGAAAGCAAAAAGGTGAGTGAGGTATATAGGGGGAGTGTGCAAGTGACTAATCTCATTAGACACACGTAGAGGCCTCGCGTTCTTTATTCCACCCACGTGAGCGGGCTCAAGGAAAATAATGAGTCATAGTATATTTGCAATACAACTATTTTTGATCTCGGTTTACTCATTTCTCCAAAAATAGTTTAAAGCTCATAGAATTTTTCATACCATAAAGATAGGAAGAAACTGATTTCTGATATCAGCGCAGAAACATTGTGGATTGGGTAGGTGTGTTGGCTAGATTACTTTTCTCCCATACCGATGGCCCGGTTTCGAATCTTGGTAGCGGTAGATTTTCCAAGGAAATATCGGTTCTCTCTGCTTCGGTGCTGTTTGTATGGCAGTTCAATACTCCTTCCGTCGGTTATGTCGTTAAACAGTGAGCTCCTTGACGCTTTTCGCCAAAGGATTTGTTAATGCACACAATCCCCAGACGGCACATTAACCTTGCTGTAATATTGTGACAACCTTGTTTTTGTAACATGGCAACATTGTAGCAAGGTAAAACCTTGTGTTAACATTGCCGCAAGGTCGCTAATGTATGTTTTCCAACCTTGCCGCAAGGTTCCGGACGTAGCCATGCCACAAGGTTACGGACGTAACCTTATTGCAAAGTTGTAGTACGTACAATGCCGTGGTGAGTTCGCAGTTCAAACCAGTGTAGTAGAACTCAGTCCCGAAACGTACAAACATTCATGTGTGAACGTACGTTGTAGTAACATGCTTTCACATAATAATAAGTTCCCACCAAATCGCGTTGTAACATATTCGACATCGCAATACTTGCAAAAGATATTTTTCAACTCATGGTTTAGAATGAGTTGTACTTATTCCTTCCTTGATCGTATTAACTTGTTTTTTCTCGTGTTAACTCAATTAGTTCTTTCACACAGCCACAAAAATGAAATGGTGAAAGTATGAAAAAAATGTACGCATAAATGTAATAAGAAATGACTGATATGGTTGATTGTCGACAAGCTGTTCCTGTTGTTATAAGAAGATGCTGCTCTCCCTCGTGTCATGCCTAAATTACGGAAATCTGCCAACCTAACGAACCCATACTTCGTCTACGCACGTGTGCAACTAATCTTCAAAACTTCACTTCTAAAGAATAATACTACGGAGATTTCCCTCCTTATAATATTCCTCAGAAATCATTTCAGGGATAAAAATAAGCTTGACCGGTAGGTGTATACATAATTAATATTCTTTCAATGCTGAGAGAGAAAAATAAAGAGTTTTCTCTGAATAAGTAGCTGTTGCTGCCGACATATGGACAGTGTTACAAAAAGGTGACTTTTAATGAAATTCCCCAAAGGTTTGTTTTTCTCTAGAAATTATTTCCCATCAACATGGATCCCGTAAGATGGAACACCACTCAAGAATAACCAAAGAACTCGTGTACGTGAGGAATATGAACAGCTAATTTTTTTAACGTGCAACTTCTCACCATCGGCCCTGACGCGCATGCGCAAAAGAGAGATTGCGGAAACAACCTTGCCATAACCTTAATTTAATATTTCCATTGTAACCTTATTCTTTCAATGTTCCCGCGACATTGTAGCAGCATTGGCAACATTGCCAGGGTTCCCGAAACCTTAACGTAACATTGCAGCAAGCTTATGTGCTGTCTGCATCTTCACTACTTATATTACTTACTCCTACTTAAACTAGCTCTTCCGAAGTTCCCAAATACACACTTATCCTAAAAATCGGTCACCTACATTAATAAAAATAATAGAGAAACATTTGTATCTACGTGCCATCATGAATGCTGATATAAACGATAGGTTCTTTAGCCTAATCAAATTAATCAAAGCACAGGAGGACTAACATTTCGTAATTCGAGTTTTTTCAATGGGATTTGAATCGGGACGTCGAGAACAGCATACTGTAAGTACTATGCCGTTACTACACACAAATGTGAACAACACAATAGTAAATTGGTTGTTTGGCAAAAGAAAATGCATGCCAGTTGCAGAACCAACCGTCAGCTGGAGTTTAAAATTATTTGAATAAATCCGTTAAGGCATCGACCTGTAAATATGAAAACGTACTGCGGACATAAGTAATGAGTTTTAGAGGTACTTGATTCAACAAGATTTCATTCCTTATTTGGTTGCTAAGAACTACTTTCCGAGAGAAATGTTATACGAAAATAATCGGAAATAAAACCTAGACATCCCTAGCTTACACACCGCTGGTACACAAGGCGGTTCGATTTGTCGGTCCAAGATGTTCACATGTAAATATGGTGTTTGGCGATTTCTCATTACTTCTTCGCTCATTCCGGCAACAAAGAGAAGTGAACAAAGTATTTTCGTTGGACCAAGTTCCCTGCAGCAGCGCCGAGGCATACTCTGATTCGCGAAAACGAATACCCCGCACAACCGGGAATCAAAATATAGATGACGATGGCGCTACCTTGCGGCCGTCATGCGATACACTTGGGCGCGGACACTACCGACAACTGCTGTGGCGCGATTTTCAAAGTTTCTCCAACTAGTGCCCTCATCATTTGATGTGAATGCAATGACCAAACCATTATACTGCTTTGCATCGTGGGAATTATCAGTAAAACTAATCAAGGCCTATATTACTGCCAACTAATAGGGCATGGGACATGAGATCCGATGGGAATTAGGCTTTTATTTCTCCATCCCCAAATAACTGATCAATCAATGTCAGTGGAAATTATTATTTGTATGAATAGGTCACATACTTAATGGTGGAAATATAAAACAGCCTAAAAAATGTACCATAGCGTGATGGCGCATTTGATAATCGGCCTGCAAAAGACATTTACGCATGATAGGAAAAATTCCAAATATCCAAAGAAACGTCATAATAGGAGGGATCACTCAAATTTATAAATCGGATTTGAACCCTTTGAAACAATAGGGGATACATAGAACACATATCCAGAAAATTCCTATTTTACTCACAATTTATTCGAGATTTTTTACCCATTTTCACGACTGGTATACAGCCTTAAAATTAGGCGCGGGGGCGTAAACACGTCCACTCCATGAAACGTATTTGGCTGGCTCCATCGTGACTTATGAAGCGAATTACGATCGCAAGAGGAGTAAGAACGAACAGGCTGCTCCACATGAGTAAACAAATAATTGCTATGAAACACGGTTATTATGGCGTTTCACGGTGATTATTGGGCAAATTTCAGGAATTTACCGGAAGTATCTAAAAAAATACTTATCGGGTGCTTTATGCAACGTAGATTTACAATTCGATCCACAACAGTACACATACGTTTTTATCTCACTCATTTTAACACACAAGGACACGCTACCCACCTTAACCACTTCAACGTCTCGTAACTAACAACTCAAATGCATTCCCTAGGCAAGCAACCACGATATCATATAATTTCCGTGGGGAACGGGGTTGTGGCTGGAGTACTGGCCTCCCTTCCCTGCCCGAGTTCGATACCCGGCAAAGGCGGATTTTTCATTGGTATACCGGTCCCTTCTTGAGTGCATTGTGTAGAGCATTCGAGTTCAGTACGACGTCCGTTGGATTGGACGTTATGCCGTGGTCCACTTGGCGCCTTTCGTTAAGAGCAGGCTAATGCCGACGCCGGGTTTTCCTCCACCCTTATTCCGTTACCTGAAAACCCACACCTTTACCCAGTTACCCACCTATCCAAAATGGCGCAAATGACCTCAGTTTTCAGTCGCCATCCCCAAATAACTAACTAGCTATACTTTCCACGTCATCAACAAGGCATCGTCTGAGAATTGCATTTTGCGCGCGAATCCATTTTAAACTGCTGTAGGAGCGAAATTATTTGGTTTACGACTCTGCGAGTTACCCGACTGCCTATCAAAGATCATAAAGCAAACGTAGACCAAAGTAGTGTGATCCCTCCTATTCATCTAGACGCAGAATTTGATATTAAAATATGACTGCAACGAAATTAACTGATAACATACGGAAAAATAACAGCAGAGTTCAACGAGATAATCATAAAAGTTGTTAAAACTGAAATATCTCAATGGGCTCACCATAAAATAACAACGATGATATGTGATGTCATTTTTGGTTCATCTGCGCAGGCCAGTATTTGATGAATACTTTCTCCCCGTTACAGGAAGCGTCTTCAGGTCGAAGTGAATTGTGATATATGTACTTCGACCTGAAGACGCCTCCTTTAACGGGGTAGAGACTGTTGTCATCACCCATTGACCCACGCAGCAGCACATAAAATTAGAACCAGATAAAACGAGATGCCGAGAAAATCAACGTTTCGACCAAACTATCATAAGTTACTAAACAACATAGCTAAAGGATTTTTCTTGGTAGATTGTACGTCATTACTAGCTCCCTTATTAGATTGGCTTTTTTCCGTAATTTTGTTTCACACTAAAAGAATATTGAACAGCAGCTAAAATATTAAGGAAAAAGTTTAAATTAATGTTATAAAATCGGTAGTAATTTATTTCACCACAATGGTGCAATTTCCTCGTAGCACTACAATTAAATATTTAAAAGTACCAAGTAAATTACTTGGGAGTAAATGGAAAAGCACAACCACAGTAGGTTTTTAATTAGGACCACAGGTAAGATCAGAATGGGTTTCAAGTAGCAATGGAAATTTTAATTTTAGTGGATACATAAAGAATTAAATATTCTGCCTTATGACAATAAAAAACAAAGGGAAATGGCTTCACCAAAGTTACCACGTTTAGCCAATAACTTATAAAAAATCACGAATATAAATATTGTCCCTAAAATAACATTCACTGCCACGTGTCTTTAAGTTAGCAAATAGTATTAACTATAAACCCTTAAATAACGAATAAACGCATGCGTATCACACAAAGTCACTCCACTATCTATTCTCATGACTCGCGCAACGATAGCCCACTATTAACATATTAAATCAACTAAGCTATCCGTACAATGACTTCCGAAGCGCGGTGGGAATCTATCCAATAAAATTTTAATACATTTCACTTACCGCTCAAGTGCTGTGGTCCAGGCCATAATTTCGTGAAGCTCTAAACTAGGCTGATGTGAGATAACTCAGAGGGATGGCGACGTACAGACTATCCCCTTGGCAGACTGTCTCGTAATCCACAGAGTAGTCTAGCACCATAGCATCTAGGATCCATTATCTTGAACCACACTCAGTTATCCTGAAAAAAAACAAATAAGATGGATTTAGATAGTCTCCCCCAAGAGGATTAGCGTAAAAATATAACTAAACGACCGCTCTACCAGAGCCAGGCACCTTTCTAATAGCATTAATTCTAATAACAGTAGCAGCGTGGACTACCTGCTGCTTGCTTCGTATTTGCTGACTTATGAGTATGACTGACTTTCCTGGTTATTACGCCCGCTGTTACAGATCTAGAAAGCATCGGAGCACTCCTCTCCCATATCAAGGTTTTGATAATAGGAGAAGGATATGTAATATTCTACGAACAAATATTGTCGGAATTAACTCTTTTCTGCACCCCAGGTTCGATGGATAACATCGCCATTGAATTTTCCATTACTTTGTACTACGGAAGAGACGTTACCAACTTATCGAGGAAAATTTCATGCGTGCCTTCACGATAAATTGCGGAAAATAATAGCGAAATGGTCCCATGGCCTGCTTAATGGGGTTGGAGGTGTTAAGTGTGACCTTTAGGTGAGGAGAATTCGCGAATTGACTCACTCGATTGTCAAATTGATAAAAACTAAGCCCCAAAACCAAGTAAACTAACAAGACGGTAGCGCACTCGCCTCGTCACCCGAAGGCCACGGGTTTGTATCCCGCCTTGGGAGTGGGTGTTGCATTCGTCTAAGGAGCAAGCAGGCTTAGAGTAAATTCAGGTTAGATAATGCGATATAGCCTAAGTAGATGGATCACCTAAAATCTTATTTTAATGCTAATCGAGCAAGACGAACCATTCCGAGTGATTCAACCTCAACATCACATATTTTCCAGGTACTCATCTCACACACAACTATTGCATACTACAGTGCCCCAATATCAATGACACTCCTACAGATCAACCCTTTCCTTTATTTCAAGCATCCTGCTAGCCAACACAGCATTATAAAATCCACAACTACCCATTTTGTGCTCCCTTGCCACACTACGTTTTATTCACGCTGGAAGCGCTCAGGATGCAAATTCAGCCGCTTTCCTCAATCTACTACCATTCCTTTCTCCAACAGCTTTTCCTGTCTCCTGTATTTACACTGATTTTATCTTGCTCCATTGCCTGTTATATCTGTCCCCCCAGCACAGGCGAATGCATCATACTCTAACAAAAATACACACTAAAACATGCCTCCTTCCATCCCTCCCGCCGTCATTTCATCAAATCCCCCTTTTCCTATGCTACACATCCTTTTCTTCTGATATAGTTCTTCGGTTGGATCACATAAAACTTTTACTCAACAAATGAATTGTGAGTGAATGACCGTTGATAAAAATTTCCATACATATACCTACACCTCGGCATATGACATTCAGCAATTGACCAATTGAACAAATGAATTGTGGGTGAATGACCGTTGATAAGAATTTCCATACATATACCTACACCTCGGCATATGACGTTCAGCAATTGACCAAAACGTTCACTTAACTTTTCTCGTTTATTTCCCCGACAGTGTCATGGGCAATGTAATTTACGAAAAATATTTTAATTCACCGCAAGGTTGGCAGTAACGTTGAGGGGGATCGGGTTGATGCGGTGGATAGAATACTGGCCTCCCACCCCGATGGCATGGGTTCGAATTCCAGTTGCTGCACCTATACTGTTGCGAAATACTTGTATCTTATTGAGTGCTGCATGGAGAAGCAAGGAAGTTCACTATTTGCCCACCGGATGTGAGGTAAAACTATTAACCCTTTGGTACCTTCACATCGGGTTTCTTTCCACTCTCCCTCCTTTCCCTTCTATTACCATCCTTCAACAATATCTCACAGTGTAAGGCATCTAAACGCGCAAAACGTTTGAAGCCGAGGATGATATTGACATAGATTTTAGATTGAAATGAAATAACAGTTCATTCATCACTTAGTAGGACATTTTGGTGAATTCAACCGGTGCATATATTTATGTAAATGTTTAACAAGTATGGAGTACAACGTGGTTTCATCAACCTCTTGCCCCCTTCCAGGGTCGGACGATGATGAGGATCAGAGCAGCAGTGCATCCTCTCCGGTTGAGGAAGTGGATCCCAGCCAAGTGAGAATCCACGACAGCACAGCGCAGACGCCAACGCTGCTGTCGACACAGCAACAGGCGAGGTGAGTGACAGAGTAAACAAGAAGAATAAGTCCGTCATTGCGTGCAGTAATACCATCTCCCACTGCTCGCTTCTTCACTCCATCAATTTTCCAATAATCACAAGAGCAGCTGTGGATTCGAAAATTGGATCGCCCACTGCCCTCCCCATTCACCCTCAGCCTCTCAAGCTTTTCATTGCACATCACATTGGCACCTCGCAACACCTCCTTGATGGATTCCTCGCGAGAATCTACTCTAAAGCATTTGGCATGTCTTTTCCTCCATCTGTATCTTTAAATGGTATTCAACCCTCAAGAGTGCGGTAAATATCTTATTTGTAACGCTTTAATTGAAATTCATTACTCCTGAGGATGACCTGTAAAGGTTGAAACCCGTAGAGTCGAAATAAATTGTGGAATCAACCAAGTATTTTATCTTTACTATGCCTAAATTCCACGAAGTAATCTTGCCGACCATCGATTTTAGTCTTCTCGTTATTCCAGAGCCATTTTTTCTTCCTCATTTTCTTTGCAGTATTTCACAGACAGCTGTGGTACATAGTATCTTGAATGCTACCTAGAGGTCACGTAGTAGGGGTTAAATTAGCGTCACCGTTGATTATCAGTTCATACACGATCGTTGCATCATACACCGCACAGTTACGATAAAAGGATTATATCAATTCACAGATTTACGAGATTGGCGTGCGTGGAGTTTAACAAATCTAAATCACTTCATCAATTACAAAAATCTTATGTCGAAGCAATTAATATTTACACTTATCCAGTTAAACGGTTTACGCTCCGCTAAAATATTTCTCCAGACTTGGGATAAAATATTACAGAGAAGGAGCGCCCGGGTCCTTTTAGTTCTTGAAATCAATAATCCGCAGCTACAATAAAAATATTCTATGAGCTGCTGTCATTATTAGCTTCACCAAAGAGAAACCCTAAAAGTTCCCCTTAAAAGAGATCTTCAAGTTCAGTACTCCGTCCGTCAAATCGGATTCACAAGTGCGGACCTCACGGCGTCATTCGCCAAGAGCACGCTAGTGCTGAGTAAGGATTGCAATCCCGGGATCCCGAATTAAATGACCATCCCGAAATCCCGGGATTTAGTATATACGAATCTCGGGATTCCGGGATTGACGTACACCTTTTCGCTAACAGGCAGCGCTAGTAAGTTATCTTGGACATGAAATGCAACATGTTAGACGTCTTGGTTCATTGACTAATACATTTTATTGCAATAAGTAATTTGTCATCATTTGTAATACATAAGAAAAACGGAAATGAGTTTACAGTGCGCGTGTTAAAGACATAGTGATCGCCAGTATTAAACAAGATGGACTAAATTCCAGAAAATGTTGTCTTTCAATGTCATCGAAAAACTTTCGGTGAATGGAATTCGCCACGCAACAGAAGCTATATTAATATTAATGGTCACTCCTCTGAAAGGGAATCAAATATCTGGAAATTGGGGCTTATCTTATTTACTGGAATTATGCCCGCAGAAGTGTGTTGAATTTATAAAAAATAATTTGAAAGAGTATGAAATTTCTTTAGAAAAAGACACTGCACCACTTGCACCACTGATGGTGCAGGTGTAATGCCAAAGGTTGGTAAGTAAATACCAAAAAATCATCACCTTTTTTTTTGCTCATGGTAACCACCTAACAGTCATTATGGTATGTACAAATATGAGGGAATATTAAATGCAATAAAGAATTAATTTGAAGTAGGAGAAGAAGTCGTATCTGAAGAAAGTGAATTCAGCTATGAAGACGTTCCGTCGAGTGATGAAACAGACGGGGTGATCCATTTTAAGATGGAGGCACAAGTAAACAATCAGAACAAAGCATTAAGATTTTGATCCAAAAAAATAAGGGAAGCAGTTCCTCTCTTTAGAAAATCACTCTCAAAAAACGACAGATTCCTTATAAAATATGTGATTGAAAAATTTAGTGAGGAAAGGGCTCTTGTTATTGACGTAAAAACTCGATGGAACACTTTATTTGACATGATAGTACGTTTTCTAATGCTAAAAACTTGCGTGATGAAGGCCTTAATTGATCTTAATTCCAAAATATCATTCCATGAGTACGAATATGAACTTGCTTCTTCCATTTTTGCAACACTGCAGCCAGAGAAAATTACTGTGGAGGCGCTTTGCCGAAGGCATCCAAATCTTTTGAAGTGTGAGGCTGTGTTGGATTTCTTGATGCAAAAACTAAAATATGTGAATGCAGAGTTAGGAAATAATATGAAAACTGCCTTGCAGAATCAAGTACTGAAGAGACGAACTGATTTATCAGGGGTTTTTACGTTATCGTCACTGCGGTTCATGGGCAAGTGGCCATAATTTGGGGAATTTATATTCTGTGCTAATATTAGCGAGCTTAAAAAACATGTCAAAGAAAACCTGCTTACATTTCGTAATTATAATGCCACTAAAACATTTGAATCAGTGAGCGTGGAAGAAGGACAAACTTCTTTAGTATGAAAAAGTCGATATGTCGAAGGCTTGCATAGTGAGAGAGAGTCATCTGCTAAATAATCAGAGACGGGTTCGCTACGTTCGAATGAGCTGAAGAAGAAACTTGATTCGGTCATTACCCAATGTTTGATTCCTCCCAAACAATGTCCTCCCAGCTGCAGTTCAAAGGACCTAGAATTATCAATAGTTCAAAAGCTAGAGAATTTCCGTGAAAGTGGACGGGGAGGAGAAAATATGCAAATTATTTACAAGCACTTGCTGGCTATTCATCCCACTAGTGTTGAATCAGAAAGGTCTTTTCTATCAGTGGGTTTTGTATGCAATAAATATAAGTCAAGAACGTCAAGAATGAGGAACAAGACATTACACTCTTTGTTTTTTAAGGGCATATTTAAAACAATCGTGAGTAACTCATTCAGGATAACTTAAATCTAAAGTTTGTTTGATTTTTTTAAAGTCTACAAATTCTTTCAATTTAAGAGCTATTGGTGCTTTATTTTTTTATCTCCCAGGAAAAAATGTATTGTTTTATGTTTTAGTAAAACCGATTCTTTAGTAACTTTGTGGTTATTTTATAATTTGGAACCAAAGACAAAACAATAAAAAACAAACAGATTAAAACAAACGCACGACCCGAATTTCAATGCTTCAGCATCATTATCATCATCAGTGAAGATGCTCCCCTCTTCTAAACTTTGTGTGGTGTTCTTTTATAATAATTTTAACTTTGTTATCAACCATTGTTACTTAAAATACGAGTGATTATAATATGGATTCCAGGTGTTCACGTGATATTTTATTAATTTTTTAATTTTTATTCCATGTGTGCATGTGATACTTTAGTTGAATCCCGGGATCCCGGGATTGAGGAAATCACAATCCCGTACTGCCGGGATTGAAAAAATCTCTCCGGGATTGCAATACTTAATGCTGAGGCAGGGATTCCCTCTACTTTTCCTTATTCCCATTCAAATAGTCGTTGTAGTAATTTGGGGGAGGTGACCGACAGCTATGATCATTTGCGCCACGAAGAACAGGTGGTTAAATCTTTAGGGGTAGGAATTGTCTAGGAACCGGAGGAAGGGGGGAGAAAAACCCGGCGTCATATTTAGCTTACTTTTAACTTACTTACTTAGAAAGGCACCGATGGGTTCACGGTTTAACGTCTCATCCGAATAAAAGGCGTACTAAACTTGAAGTGTTCTCCACTCAAACTCAAATAGGGGCCGGTATATCGCTGAAAAATCTAAGCCACAAGGAATTCAAACCCAGGGTCTCGGAATGGGAGGCGTATGCTCTAGCCACCATAACACATGCATAACTACCATCCGATTACCTTTCCCTTTCAATCCTTCCGGTATGAGGTGCAGAATCTACTAGGAAATTCTCTAATAAAAAAAATCCCTACTTTACAGCCTACTCTACATAAGGAGTTTAAACAACATATCCAAATTTCGTTATACCCACGAGGATGTGCACAGTATTTTTATCCCTCCTAATGGCAATATGTTCCGGCCGAAACGCTTGATCTAAGAATTGACAGATGACTTAATAATTAATTGATGTTTGTGACAGTGGCGCACCCGGAAATGTTTCATGGGGGATCGTGGCGGGGGTGCCAACCGCCCTATCTTTCGCAAAGTGTAACCAAAATGTTATTTTAATCAGTATATTTTTAATTTTATAGTAAGCCATGTTAGTTATTACATGTATGCATCCAATACGTAGCCATATCAGATTTAAAGACAAAATTAGTCAAACTTTTAGACCTATGCTTCATCATCATCATCATCGGTCCACAATCCTAGGATTGGTTTGACGCAGCTCTCCACTCGATTCTTCTATCGGCCAACCTCTTCAAATTGACGTAGCTCCTCTCTTTTACATCCTTCACAACTTTCTCCCTATACCTCATACGAGGCCTGCCTTTTCCATTCTTCCCGTTCACTTTTCCCTCGACGATTGTCTTCATCAGGCTATCATGTCTTAAGATGTGGCCTATTAAGTTGCCCCGTCTTCTTTTTAAGGTTTTCAGTAGACATCTCTTCTCTCCCACTCTTCTTAAGACTTCTTCGTTTGTCAATCGATCGATCCATTTTATCTTCATCATTCTTCGGTAGCACCTCATTTCAAATGCTTCCAGCCTGGACTTCTCTGCTGCTGCTATTGTCCAAGCTTCGCTGCCATATAGTACAATGCTCCATATATATGTTCTAAAGGCCTATGCTAAGTTTGTTGCATGTCACAGCACAGGTGCTATTGTTTCAAGGAAGTGCAAGTGATGGGATAGTATTATATCTGCTGTGTCACCCTCTATTCCTTTTGGATTTTCCACATTGAGATACAAAGTTCAATAAGAGCTAGACTTCCACCTAAGTCCTTCCAATAGTCGCAAGGTACTTTCTGAGCGTTCGAAAGAAATTTTAATGAAATATTTCTTCCCTTGGCATATCTTTCGTGATCCCACATGCTCGCGGCCCACTCGCGACGAGGCCTCACTAAAGCAAAACCTTATAATCATTTCATCGTAGTATTTTTCCACAGTTTATTTGACAAATCCGAGTCTCTTTAACATAGTGTCATAAATTTTTCAAATACAACCTGAATTGACAGAGCCAGATGACTTGATTTTTGTTCCATTCTTAGTGGTATTTTAGCCAAAGTCAATGAATGTCTTGCTCTTTAGCAATTTTGGAGTATTATTCAAATTCCCTCATCCTCCCCACGCCTCTCTCATCCGTTCCGCTGTCTTCCGCAGGGACGGAGCCTCCGGGAGCGAGGGTGCAGCCGCCGAACGGAAGGCGCACTCTACGGGCCGGAAGGTAAGTACAAAAGAGATCCCTCTTCACACCCTTCTTACATCTGCTTTCTATAGGCCGTTTTACACGGGAACTGTCACGAAGGCTGATACAGCATCAGTGTGAGCAGTCCTGCGTGAAATAGGGTATGTATTGGGTGAATAAGTGCCTAACAGCTTTACATTCTGCATTCGTGAGCGCAACTTTCAACGGCAATATCCATCGGCAAATATACCGTGGAGGAAGCACGCGACGTGTGTTTTTTTTCAAAAAAGATCTTCCACGTGCAGCGTTTTTTTCTTGGTACTGATGTAGGATCTAACTGATCTTAGAATTGATGACTTAATGAACAGCAAGTAGATGACTTGATTCTAACAATATGCTTATGATATATGAATTCCGACTACTTTTCAAACCTGGAATTTTTCTGCTGGAGGAACATTCCACCATCTGGGCCCAATCCGTGATATGCGACTCCTTTAAGTAAATGAGCCATTCGGCACATATATAAACGGTTTGAAGCCGTGCATTTATTTATCACTTATTTCTTTTTTTTATCAAGGCCACGATCGACCATTGATCTTGCTCTAATATTTCAACGTGTGATTCGTACCCTTGAATGTCTTAATGGTGGGGCTTCACCACTTCCTCCTGCTTGACATTCGGTGCGCACGAAGATCATTTGCGGGTGTGAGTGAGCATTTGCATTCCGATTGGCACGGAGAGCGTGAGGTGAGGAAACGGATGTTCGAATTCCACAACGATCCATTGAACGGACAAGATCTGAATGCTCGAAGGGTACAGTTGAGGGGTCTCTTAAACATCTGCAAATTCCGGCCAGATGAGATCATGACTCTTAGCGCTCGGAAGTAACCGTGTCTACAGACCGTTTTACAGGGTCATGGAAACTGCGTACGTTGATGTTCCTTCCGTTTGAGCAGTCGCCCGCGAAAGTCCGTAACGTAGAAAATTGCGAGGACGGTTGCTTGACAGCTTTACACGGTGCCATTGTAAGTGTATTATGTCAGTGACAATAAACGATTCAGTAGCGGTAATACCGTCAATACGAGTATATCGCATAACATCAAGATTTTTTAAGTAGAAATTAATTAAACGTGAATGATGAGATAAATTACCACCACTTTAAAATGTTGTTAATCCATAGTCTAAGTGGAGACCCTAGTCCCGTATACTTAGCCCAAAATTTTCACAACGAACGAACGGCTGTGGGCCAAGGTAACGAGATAGGGACCTCTTATTTACGAACGAAATGTAAGCTTCCACGTAATTAAACGCCCAGCTTATCATTAATGCACTTTATTCACTACCTAAGGAGTTAAGTGTAAACAAAAACACCCAACTCAATTGTCAACAACCTATTTGATTACTAGAATTCCCCTAGCAGTTCGTTGCCGCTACATATGCACCATCTAGTGAGAGAAATAAACTTATAACTTGCGCGAACGCATGAATCAGATAGGAACATGTTCTATCTTGCTCGTAGTCGTTCACGCAGTGGCGCTGTCTCTCCTCGCAAGACATCGCTTTACACGGTGCAATATTTCTTGCGCAAGTGTTTTCGCAGCAGCCTGCGCAGTATGAATGACCGTGTAAAACGGTCTTATCAGTCAGTACGCGCGGAGACACGACCTTAGTAGGGTGCGCATCAAGTTACTCAAATCAGTCACATATTTCGAATTTCGATCATAAGGATTCATACGGACAGAAATTGCTTTACTATGTTCGTAGAGGTGAATGTTCGTGGAATGTACAGGAACAGACAGGTACACCATGCTCACGATCATCTCACGCCATGCAAGACGAAACATTAATACATTTAACGAAGATAATTTAAGATAATTGAACACAAGCGTCAGCAATCCCTCGGCAAAAATTCCATAAAATAATATTTCCAACGCAGTCTTGGAAGTCTCACATTGAGTAATGGATAGATATGCTGTATTGGTCACATTTATATTTTACTCAAGGGAAATGTCACTCGATTATTGAGCGCAGAACTATTATAAGTAATGTATATTATGTAGATATCACAATACAGCACAAGTATTCATGTAGTCAGGCAATATGAGACCAAATATAACAACAAAACAAATTATTAGGCGGAGTCTGAAATAATGCACATCTTGTGGAAGTGTTTGCAGTAATTTTGTTGAGGATTGGGTAGGTGTGATGACAGAATACTCCTACCCCAATTGCACGGGTTCGACTTCTGGTATCGGAAGAGATATATCAGCAGTCCCTACAACATTTCAGTGGGAAGAGCCACTCGAGGACATTTATCCGGTCATCGGGTGTGAGGTTAAACTTCAGTAACTGTTAATCTGGCACCTTCAGTCTAGATTAGGGTAACGTCAGGTTTCTCCCCACCCTATCTTCATTGCCTGAATATGCTACCTACCTTTCTATTGCCTTGACATTCTACTCATCTATCTATAGTGGTGCGCATAGCTCGTTTGCCTCCCCTACGAATAACCAGAAACCACAATTGACGATACCATACCACTTAATTTTATCTTTATAATACAAACATAGACGAAGGAATAAAAAATTTTTACTATTTTACTGCACATCGAGTATATTGCTTAGCGCAGTGACGAGTAAGACAAATAGGCTTTTGCAAATAAAATGCATTCAGTACCAATAATTCCCTATGCCACTTTTCATTATATTGTATTAAAATTTCAATAGTCAGCTTACCATAGACATTTTGAAAATATGATTTCTTAAAGCCATAGGAAAGGTATAAGGAAAATGTGAACATATTATTGTTAATTTTTTATAACATTCACTTATGGGACGTTTGCAAATAAGGATGAACAGAAAAATATCGCACGTGACAAAAAAGAATCCTTGTAGATACTACATGCACAATCCCCTCAAATAAACATACGTTCACTTCTCACGACTCACTTACGTGGAAGCATGTTCATTTTCTTCCCACGCTAGCGATGGGCGGAAGGAAATACACGTCTCGACTGGAGAGGGAAACATTACGCTCAAATCCACAGGTATCCTCCACGGTCATCGACCCATAAAAATTGCCCTTGAACCAACCAATATTCCCTTTCGTTCCCTCACAAACGCGTTCGAGTCCAAACCATTACTTCCGCCGACGACTCTTTGACCAGAAAAATGCGATTTTCGGCTCGAGAAGCGGGAGAGGGACGGAAAAAACAAGGAGCACGTAAGAAATACGGGAGAAAAAAATCCGAAACCGGCAGGACGGAGCAGCGCTCCCTTCCGCGTCGAATTCTGGAACTATTTCCACGACGCGAGGGAAGAAGAGAAAGGGAAAGTGTTTCCTCGTTTCCCCGCTGCCGTCCGCGGAGCCACACTCGGCCTACCTTGCTTTTTAACCCCCGAGACCGGCGGACGCAAAGGCGTTACACCGGTTCCCTTCCTTCCCCACCCCCGTCCCTTAGCTTTCCGGCATCTACCCTCCTCCTCCTCCCCCCCACCACAACAACACTGCAACCGCCCTCCCCTCTTCTCGCGTCTCCAACCCGACCTCTCCTCGCAGCATTCTCCTCCCGCACCGCTCACCTTCTTCTTCCACGGAAACATCTCCACGGCGCCGTGGGTACCTTCCTCCGCCCCTCCTCCCATCCCCCGCCATCTCCAACCCCATGGGAGAGAGGAGGGGAGGCGAGAGAGTGAAGTCGGCACCCACCATTCAGTCTAAGTCAGTCACAGCGTGTCGGCGTCCCGGCGCAGTGCTGTGCGTCGCCTCTCCCTCACCCACACATCTCTCTCTCTCCGTACCACGCCGGTGTGCTTTCGAGTGCGTTCATTTGGGTGCCGTCCACGCGTGCGGCACCCTCTGGAAAGTACAAAAAAAAAGAAGTCCGTTGACGGAGTTAATCGTGCCTGGAAGGGGAAGTCTAGCCGCCGGGTTTCCCTCCGAGGGTGTTGTGCTGGTAAATGCGCGGGATGGAGGAGGAGGGGGCGACGGAAGAGGGAGTGGTGTGCAGGGTGCAGTTCCTCAACGACATCGACCCGTTCACGTACGCGACTCACTTCCCGGAGCCACCGAGGCCGCCGACGCACGTGTTCCGACGGGGAGTGCCGCTCTCCGAGCAGGTGGCTGCCGTCCACGCTTTGCTCCGGGCGCCGCACCGGGTGAGTGAGTCCCTCCCGCGAGCCGTCCGCACCCCTGCTTCACAGGAACCCTTAAGGGAACCCCCGTTATAGCTTCGGCTGATCACACCGCGGCCCAAACACATGAGAGTCGTCGGGTACCTGCGGAGGCTGCCGCAGTCTGCGAAGGGCACGAAACAAAATAAGCAAGCCGGCCTCCGTCCGTGAACGGAGCTGTGGTGCAGGGTCCATGGTCACGAGCGTCGTATTCCCTCGGAAAACTATCCGTTCGGCCCTCTGGTTTTTTTGCATTCACGACCGTTAGGGCGCTTATTTTTACTCGCCCCGGACCGGGCCCGGCTTTGCTAGCTGACTGGGAGGCTGTGCATAAATGAAAGGCTCACCCGCCCGCTGAAAGCAAGTCATTGCAGCCCTTGTCTGCCAAGATAATGGTCGCGGGTTCGAAACCCTCAAGGCCATGGATTTTGTGTTTACCATTAGATAAATTAGGTAAGATGGTGCAATATAACCTTAGCAGATGGAGCTCCATAGAGCCCAAATCTACGACAAATTTAAGTACGAACATATTCGCTTATGCTATACCAGCTAGTCCCTTGCGGTATCATTGAGACTATTAAATTAATGCGTTAGATGTACCCTATTATTTTTCCAGTATTTTATTCTACCTTGTATATTTGTTTACTTTGTGTCTATAAGGCTTTGTTACTATCTTGTCTATATTTGTTTACGTTGATTCAACAAATTATACATTGTCCAATTTCCAAAGATGTCAACCAAGTAGGGCCTTGTCAATTCTATTACTTCTCTCCTTCAGTGTATTGAAATGTTACGCTTCGCAGTATGCAGCGGTCATAGATTCGTAAATACTACGGTGTGTTGTGAGCGTTTAGATCAAGAGAGTCAGCACAATCGTATTGCTAGGAAAAACTCTCGGCGTTCGCGGTATACCTCGGATTAGGAATCACCGCACGTTCATAACATTTCTGTCCAGCGCGCACACCACCGAATTTTTCCCGAGATTTCTCATCCTCTTCGATGGGACGAGGAGACGGGACTCTTGCTCCTCTGGCTTACCTGCCCACCGCGGCAGGAAAGGTGGAGTTGCAGCCGCTCTGAAGGTCACGGGTTCGAGTTCCGAAGGCGGGCAGTCACTATGTCAGACTTTTCAAACATTTTTATTTTATTTATACTGGTGAGGTCAACGGCTGAAGTTCAGGCTGTTGTGTCGCTGGTAGTTCGCCCACAAACCTAATATGTAGTGATAGACATTTTTTAGGGCACCCAACGTTTCCTAAGATTATATCACACCGTCAAATTCAAGCTCTCAATTTTAAGACAATCGCAATATTCATCCTCAATGTGAGATTCGAACCTGCAACCTTCAGGAGCAAGATGTACTGCGCTTGGCTCCTTTACCGTTGGGCGAAAGTTATTAACTTCGTGTTATCTTTCGACATGCATTATAAATACAATTTAATACCGTAATCTAACATATTTGGAGTTTTTTCCTTGCTCTCCATTTGTGGCGCAACCATATTCCAATAATATATAATATGCATATGATGGGATTATGACTTCGCTGTCTAAAACATGAGTTTTCAAAAAGTCCTGAATCATAACTTCCTCATTCGGTGATGGACCTACAGTGTTATTCAAAATATTCACCGAATATCAAAAGCACAACGAACAAGACGAACCTAGCCAATTTATATTCAAAACGCCTCCACTTCGAAGAGACTGCGGTATTGGTCTGCCGGTTACCATCGTAAGTAATGGTTTCGTACGGGACGCATGCATGTGCTGAAGGCCGCAATGTGTTCTGTTTTCATCCAGTCGCTAGGCACTAGCCAGGAGAAGGGAATGCTAGGAAGTGTTGTTCACTTTTATCGGCCCCGAACCGATGTTGTGACCTCATCTTTGAAGAAGACATGTGGCCCCAAAACTGTGAGGCCATGGGGAGAAAAAGTGTGCACAGCGTACAGCTAAAATCTGTGGGGGTCTCAGTCCTTCCCAAACAATGCAACACCCCTCGAAACATTTGTGGTAGAGGCGGACCCCCTTTGCCGAGGGATCAGGCACCACCTCGATTTCGGAGTCAGCTGTCGAACATTCAAGGCCAAGCGTAATGTCCTCCAGGACTACCGACCCTAACTCCCGTAGGCTCGACCCGTAGGCGGAAATCTGTTCGATTGCTGACGATTGTTGCGAAAACGTCAGCCGTCATCATGCCTAACCTGATGAGAAGGGATTTGGAAAGAAGGAACAGCGGAAGGAGGACATTATGTTGGCAGCAATGAGTGCATCCTATCCACCCTCTTAGTTTTAGCTCCTCATATGCAAAATAAAATAAAAACTGTTTGCAAACGTAGATGCCAATCCTTGAATTCCGGTAAATCAGTTAGTTAGCTATTCAGGGGAGGCGACCGACAGCTGAGGTCATTAGCGCCATTTAGGATACGTGGGTAATTAGGTAGGTGGGTAGTAGGAACATTTCAGGTAATGGAGGAAGGGTAGAGAGAAATCCGGCGTCGGCATTAGCCTACTCTTAATGACAGGCGTCAAGGGGACCACGGCTTAACGTCCCATCCGACGGACGGAGTACTGAACTTGAAATGCCACTCATTGCCAAAAGAAAGGCACTCAAGTTGGGACTGGTTTGCCATAGAAAAATCCGCCACTGCCGGGAATCGAACCCGGGCCCTCGGAATGGGAGGCCAGTACTCTAGCCACCAAACCAACCCTATCCCCGCCGATAAATCATATCCTTAATTTCCTGTCACATTGAAGGTGGCCAGCAGGGTCCATAGTAAATGCAGATATACAAATAGGAAGACTCGAAAATTAGTAGTGAACGTTTAGTGACAGAAATATTTCAACATTCTATTAAGTGCCTAAGAAAAATATTCAGAGATTAAGGCCAATTAATGCAGATCAAAATACACCAAATGATTTAATAGTAAAACCGGATGTTGAGTTTTATCTGTATGCTCAATTGTCTAAAAGAGGCAAGTAAATAAATTCACTCGGATGGGAGCATTGTGTAGGTACGAATTTATCTTAATGAAGTATCATTTCTGGCTCTCGTTACTCGCGTTGAACTGCCGTTCGGAAGCAATCAGAATCTAGTAAGCAAGAATTTTCATCCATTTCCGGAGTGTGTTAGAAGTGTCAGCGAGTTATTTTCAGCTCAAGGGAATAGCGGAGCCATCACTTGTCTTCCTCGGGCGCACTGACAGACAGACTGATTTGCGGATTCTCACAATGAAATGCGAGTAATTGGGGCGTAAATTACCTGCCAAAACGCCAACATCTACATCTACGCGACACCCTGCAAGCCACCGCGAGGGTGTGTGGCAGGGGGTGAAGATCACCAACCATGCACTATGAACATGCAAACATGCTACTATAGGGTCTCAGGCAACTAGACTGTTAGTATCTACATAGTAATAAGGAATTAGTTGTTAGTAGATGCATCATGCACTACAGACCGCTCTAAAATATTTCCCTACCTATCCCTTTGTCATGCTGCCTAGTCTGTTCTCTTATAGTACGGGGGAAAAAAGACATTTTGAAACTATCAGTACGATAATATATCTCTCTAATCTTATTTATATGGTCGAATCTAGCATAATACGCTGGTGCTTTTAATATGTGCCTAACATCTTCAGTAAAGCTATCCGATTTAAATTTCTTTAAGAGATTTAATCTGTACTTTAACCCACGCTCTGATAATGATTTATGGTTATCAGCATATCGTTAAAACTGAAAAGCCACATTTCGCCTCGAAATAACCTTACGTGCCCACCGCTGTTGCAAGGGAATATGGAAGAGGTTGCGAAATAGGGAACGAGAATGAGGGCGAAGCGACGAATTTTAGATAGCAAGGTGTGGATTACTGCCGGCGCGATACGATTCCTCGGTCCGGGCCTTCCTTCGACTGTATTGTAGTCGTATACAGCTCGCATGAGAGGGATTGCCTCTGCAATCATAAACACTCTTCGCTCGAATAACTTAAATTTACTCCAGATAGTGAAGGATGAAGAGTCGAATATCGTCGTAAACGAGGGATTTGAAAACACAGGAAGTCCATTTATACGGAAGTCCATTTCAGGACTTAATATTACTAATATAAATTAGATCGACTCGTTCGTAATTACAGTGGTAGTAGTAGTCAAGGGTTCTGTGCCCTTCTACGGCAAAGTTAAATCTAACCGTCAATCCTACACTTACCATAAGCAAACAGAATCCAATCCAAAGACGGGAGCTTTTTCGTGTAATGGGTTTTAAATCAGTTCGTTTTGGGGAGACGCTGCCTTTTTTTGACGGTTAGGCATCGGATTCACGAGTCGTGGACAACAAACATCCAACTGATTCCCTGCAAGGCACCGCGAGGGTGTGTGGCAGGGGGTGAAGATCACCAAGCATGCACTACTAACATGCAAACTAGCAACTATATTGTCTCATGCAACTTGATTGTTAGTATCTATAGTATTTAAGGGGTAAGACATGCATCATGCACTACAGAATACTCTAAAATATTTCCCCTACCTATCCCTTTCCTATGCTGCCTATTCTGTTCTCTTATAGTACGGGGGAAAAATGCCATTTTGAATCTATCGGTACGACAATCTATCTCTCTAATCTTATTTATCTGGTCGAATCTAGCATAATACGCTGGTGTTTTTAACATGTGCCTAACATCTTCAGTAAAGCTATTCGATTGAAATTTCTCTAATAGATTTAATCTGTACTTTAACCTACGCTCTGATAATGATTCCCACCCTAATTCTTGTATTAATTCTGATACACTACTCAACCTATCGTAACACATTTTGACGAACCTAGCTGCTCTACGCTGCACTCTTTCTAGTTCTCTATTAGTTCTCTATTAGTTCTTGTTAGTATCTACATAGTAATAAAGTGATTGGGGGTAAATACATGCATGATGCACTTCAGACTCCTCCAAAACATTTCCCTACCTCTCCCTTTGCTATGCTGCCTATTGTGTTCTCTAATTGAATGGGGGAAAACGACACATCCGATTTGGAAACATCTTCGCGAAGACGACGGAAAGGTGAAGATTGCATTGTGGGAACGTAGCCGGGCTCTTTCGAGATATCAACTCCGCCCGGTCCGGTCTAAGAGCTATGGAGAGGGGAATGAGGGAGCCGGAGGAGGGGAAGTAGAATGAGGGGGGTGAGGTACCTTGGGGGAGGGGGAGAAGACTCGCCGTGCGCTCTCTCCCCTCAGTGGAAGCGGGGTGGGGAGGATGCATTATTGTGGGAGGGGGGTTGACGATAGTAGGAGGGTCTCCATGACGCGCGCGGAGGATTTCCAATCCCAGCATGCTCAGCGCCGGAACCGGAGGTCGAACCGAAAAACACTCGCGGCAAGTCATGATGGGAGCTTTTACGGAACCCAGATGAAGTACGTTGGACTTTGAGCTGGGAAGTGGAAGCGACGTAGAGGAGACCAGTTTATAAAAAGGTACCATGAAAGATTTACCACCTTATCCAAATTCCTAAAAGAATCGGGCACTAGACATCAGGAATCAATAATCCATCTTCAGTTGAAATACAGATTAAATCTAATGGAGGAATTATGTCGGATTACATCTCCCCTTCTGTAGATGTTAACGTTATATTTAAAACTCCCAGCTTACAAAGGTAGGTTTTATTATAACGATAAAATAGTGGAAATCAATATTAGGACTGGGAAATTTAAATATATTTCTTTACACGCACGATAAGGGAAAATAATGGATTAAACTGAAGGAACTGGATAAATAACTAGGATAATTAACACGGATTTAAGTTTTGTTTTGCATTTATTCAGAGACAATGTACAAGGCTTGAGGGTAATAGTTTTATATATTTTATTTCCTGCGTATTAACCAAAACTATTTGTGCAGGATTAGCTTGGTAGCTGTTCCTCATGATGATAGTTCAGTATTAAAAGCTCTATCGAACGTGAAACTCCAGTGTTCATTTGATGAATACAACTGACTAAACAATGAAACCGGGAGTTAAATTGCAGACATTGGACTATATACACGACGTAAATGCATCCCCCTGCCACACACCTTTGTGGTGGCTTGCAGGGTATTATGTAGATGAATGCATGCCATGTGGAGTCACCCCCTGCCACACTTCCTTGTGACAATTTGGGTCTTGAGTAGACGTAGATAGCTCACGAACAGGGCTGTGGAACTCCACCTTCCTCCGCGGCCGCCTAGAGCCGCTCACCTCCGATGAATATTTTCCGCGCAAATCGCGAAATGCTCGCGCTAATCGCCGAATCGGCTAAAGGCTATCGGGAAAGGCGGGCAAGAAAGACACTGGCGAATGTCTCCCCAGAACCCGCGGCCTTCGACCCCAGGAACCTGACGGTGGTCGGTTGAACGGAGGAGGGGGCGTACACTGTGAGGGCGGATTCGACGGAGTGGATGGGTGACCTCCCCTCGCCGCGAGTGGCGTAATTACGCGAATCTTGAAGCACTTCACCAGCAATGAAAGTCTGAAAAGCCCAACCTTTTCTAAGATCGAAAGCAAGGCATGGAATTCCGGATTCAAAATCACATAAAATAATAAGGCAAGAAGCCTGATTGCAGGAGCGGGGATCGTTCCGCTTCGTTGGCGTGGAAAGTATGTTCGTGGTGCATGGAGAAGGTACGCTTGGAAACCAGAAATATACGCCATTTTTAGGGCATATCATCCGTGTAGAATAGTCATCGACCTGCACTTTGGAATATTTTAGGGTTGGAGTTACCATAAAATCTTCCATATCGCCTCGATAATCTCAACTTTTTAAACCCGATAGAATATATCTAACCGATATAATGAACCATGGCTGGTTCATATCACCACCACCCGTGTCTATCTAAGAAGAGCTAAGGAGAGGGGAGTGAGGGAGCCGGAGAAGGGGAAACAGAATGAGGGGATGTCAAACCCGCGATATAATGGACTATGGTTGGTTCATTGTAATGCGCATTTGTGTGAATTTGAATAAGGTTTGGAATTTCTTCCAGGTTATTTCCCGCGTTTATCCATATTGCTCGGACGACAGTATCGCCGACGGCAGGCACGTAGCCAGGGGGGTGGCTTCTGGTGCTTCAGCACCCCCGAAATTTTTTCCCATTAATTCTGTTGTTCTGATTTTAGCAGTGAACTTTACCAGTGAGAAGAGATAAGTATGGGGACTGTAAAAGTAATTACCAAGCACTGAAAATCAGGGAAAGTGATTTGTAACGTATGGCACCGAATGGGCAAGGCTGATTTGTTTCAACTTTCGCAAGACTTAGCCCCCCCCCGACGCAAATTTCTGGCTACGTGCCTGGCCGACGGTATTGCATTCGGCGTCTTAATGACGAAACCAATATAATAATTCAGATTTTCTATCCATTTGCATCAGGTTTTATTAAATTCTGTTCATTTATACACTAATAGTAGACCATTAATACACCAAAAACCAGATTATTTTCAGCTCCAGTACCGAACCACCGCAAAGAATGATTTAAAGCGATGGTCAGAATGTTGGAGATTTTCTCAAGCCCCTTGCCGGGAGGAAGTGTCCCTTGGGACACTTCAGCCCCCACCCACAGACACACCCACCTTCCCGCCTGCCTTCTGGTGTCTCATCCGCTACGCGCCCCCCAATTCCCCTCGGGCTTCGGGAACCCCCTTCCACGCACGCATCTGGCAGGGCACGCACTTCACGCACCCTTGGCACGCGCGCTCCGGGCGAGCACTTGTGGGCTCTCGACAAAACACTCGCCGGGGACCCACGCGGGCTGAATTTCCAGTCCGGCACCGGTTCCGTGCCAGGGGTCTCCACAGCTCACAACATTACATCGAGGAGTCGAGAACATTTGAGTCATGTACGTTGGCTCATGGGGCGAACTTTTAGGTTTCGGTCAAACAGAGGCAGAATTCGGTGGTTGCTGTTTTTAGGGAAGTCAACCGATTACTGGAAGTCCTCGTATTTACGTCATATAGTTCCGCTCAACCGTGACTAAAAGCTGAACAACGGAAAGCAAATCACCATTTTCGGCAGAGCTTAAGTCTAGGGTTAATAAATTCTCTAAGGTGTTCTCTGATACCTCATTTGAACACTAGAAACTTTACTTATGTATACTTATTGATGAATAAAATGAATAAATATACTGTGATAGCATCTAATTTTATAGATACATATTTATTATTAAATATCGTATTTTAAAGCATCAATGCATCGAAAAAGCGGGTCGAGATGACGACGTATCGAATCAATGTTATTATATTTTACCTATTATAGGTATCGTAAAACTCAGAACTCCCAAAATGATCTGCACTAAATTTCTTTTACGCCATTTAGGATGGGTGGGGAGTTTTGGGAGAGATTTACATTTTGGGAGAAGGGTTGAGAGTAACCCGGCGTCGTAATTAGTTGTGTGATTCTCCAATTGCTTAGGTTATATTGTAATATTTAGCCTCAACCTGTAAGATGAACACATCCATCGCCAAATTGGATTTAACATTGTAACTTTGGATTGCCAGGCTTTACCGATCTCGCTGCCAAGGTCGGCGCTGTCGGTCGAAAGGGGCACCCACTGTGTTGTTCCATTTTTATTATCCCCTAACCAAGTCCTTATCGTCTCTGCCTCGAAATAAATCTAAGGAAATCAGATCTGTAAATTGCTCGAATTTCCAAGGCAGTAAAAAATTCTTCAAGGCTACTGATATCCCTCTTTTTCAACCCTCCATTCCTCTATTATACAGCAGTAGATGGCGCACTTTAGTCAATATTCAAGGGAAAATGCTTTCCTCTGATCCTGAATCAGAGATACAGATTATCCTTTTCCATCTTCACGCGCTTAATTAGATGCATTACGCACTGTTGCTCCAATCATGACTAAAGTAAATTGTGACGTATTGGTTAAAGTACCGGGATAAGCGAAAATGGCTAAATGAAATGGGAGATTTAGACAATAATGTTTGAAATAACATCGAAAGATTCCGTAATGTTTCCAGTTGTCTCTTTCGAAAGCCGCTGATTGCGCAACTTTGTCCTCCAATCTTGCTTTTAACCCTAGCCGTTTTTTTTTAATCCCTGATGATGCGTAATGTGCGCGAAAGCTAGGAAGACACAACTCCACACGCATCGGCTTACTCAACAATAGGAGATTGACTTATTTATAATTCTATTACCTGTCACTTCATGCACTTCTAATGCAATAGCCTTTATTGTGTGCAAGGATTAATACATCAGTGTAATTAGAGGAGGTCCGAAGCAGTTATTGCTGAGGTAAACATCCCATAGAACAAGTGTAATCGAAGTCCTATCATGATGCGTATGTTGAGTCTTATCGCTGCTCATTTTAGGGAAACCCGACGATGTTGTAGGTAGTAATTCCATCTGCGTTTGGTTGAGTTGAGAAGAATTTACACTGTTCGGATTAATCTATTAAAAATCATAGGTACCTAACCTCTGCGGAAAATCAATTTCGGAGTGAAGCGGAAATCCTCATCTCCCTCCTTTCAGCCTCACCAAATCCCTTTCCCTCTTCGGAGCCACCTTGCAGCGGAATCTCGAAGGAAGAGGGCACCTTCCCCCTTCAAACCACCCGAAAGAGTTCTCTCTTCCCTCCCCCCTCCCACCGCAGACCCGCCGGCGAGGGGCGGAAAAGGAATTCCACTTTTATACCCTCCCCTCCTGCAGCACCTGTCTCTCTCTCTATCCCCCTTCTCTTTCTGTCTCTACCTACCCCCTTGACTGCCGCTAAGACTGCATACTCGCTCACGCACATCCAAACCCACAGAGAGTGGTATAATTACGTTTTCGGGTGCTCTAGCCGCTCAGATTATACCCTACTATGTAGCTTAACTTAATAATAATATTAATCCTAAGACGGAAATAACATCCAATGATTAGGTTATGTCATACCACCATACATAACTCATTACTGAACTTAATGCTAAGACGATTGCAACATTCGTGTACCAGGCGGGATTAGAATCCGCGAACTTTGTGCTCCTAGCATGGCGGTTAAAAGATTTGACCGGCCAAATGATAATAGGTGGGTAATTGGATAGTTATAGGATTTCCCATTATCCTTATCGGGTTGTACTCCAGCCTCCACACAAACCGATCCCATTCACCCTAGACTTAATACAGTACTACTATTTGCACTGTAAATATTTTGAACCAACAAAGGAAAAACGACGAAATAATAAGAACAGGTGAAAACAACACATTCAACAATCAAAACACCATGTCAATTCTGAGCATCCCTCCTCCTGTTTCCCCACTGTCAAAGCGTCACTTCCGGTGATATCGTGTGGGTAGAGTTCCCACCATTTCTAGCCCGGAAGATCCGGATTCGACACCCGGGAGGGATCCAGAGGAAGTCTCTGCCGGAACATCGCCGTGCCCCATACTCGTGCGTCTCATCTTTCGTTCCAAGCTCATCTGCCCTGCGTTGCACGACCGGAAAATTTCCTCCCCTCGTCTCAAAATCAGCACGCATCTCCAGAAATTCAAATAACGGGAACGAAAATGACCCCTGCGCTCGACATCTTCTTCGAGTATAGTAGACGTAGGCCATAGTATGAGAATGGGAAGGTGCATTGTCGACTGAGTGAACTGTAAATCAATTATAACTAATATTCAAATCTACTAACCTATGCTAACTGCACGCTTTTGTGCAGTTTTTGAGAATTACATCTACATAATACCCTGCAAACCACCATAAAGGTGTGAGGCAGAGGGTTAAATCACGCATAACCTGCATCTAGAATATTAATACTAATCCCTTTTATGCATTATTTGTAATGGACGATTAGTGTGAGTTCACCCCCTTTATGGAGGCTTGCAGGGTACTGTGTAAATGTAGATACGTTCACCGCACGAGGTCCGATAAAATACCTCATATAAGGAGCTGAGCATAGTCATACCCTAAATTTGTACCAGCGGATCAAAGAACCCTGCACTTTTCCAAAGGAATCTGAGGGTCTTTGAGGCACTTGGTAAGAGGGCTCCCGAATTTTCCCCAACGAGTGGCAGGTGGTCTTTCGCCGCGAGGGAAACCAGCCCGTCCCAAAATCCACCCCAAGGCAGGGAATGTTCGACCAAGGGTAAGATTCCTGCGGAGGTCGCCCTCGTTGGAAGAGGATGCGCTCGAAACCAACCTCATCTACCCCCAGGCATCGGCGCCGAGACTGAATCTCAAGGAGCTCACACATCTAGAAGGGTTCGAAGGGAAGGAGAGACCCTTTCACTTTCCATCGATTTCTCAGAAATCGTTCAGAGCTGGGATCGACTCACACGGCCGTTAGTGTAAGGACAAATTCATCAAAAAAATACCGTCACAAATGTATGTCAGTTTTAATGGCCAGGTAAAAATAGTGAGGTCATGACTGAACACAGTAGCAATGTCAGTAACTCGCCGACCCGGCGACTCACGGGTCGCGGGATCGAATCCCGCATCGTGCGTGTATGTTGTTTTTTTCAGGATTAACACCATAGGTTTACATCTACATCTACATCTACATCTACACGATACCCTGCAAGCCACCGCGAGGGTGTGTGGCAGGGGGTGAAGGTCACCAAGCATTCACTACTAGCATGCAAGCAAGCAACTAAAGGGTCTCATTAGATGCTATAGCTATAACCTAAGCCGATGGAGCTCATTAATACCAAAGGAATAACTACTATCATTTGCACTGCCTTTTATTTCAGCTTTCGCGTCTAATTCGAAAATCGAAATAATTGTAATCGCGAAGCCTGTTCGTGGTGGAAGAGCGTCATCATTTAAACAAATAAAAACACTTTTGTGATTTCAACACGTTTCGGTTTCGGTTGTTAGGCCATCATCTGATCTGATGACGTAACCGTTGCACTTTCTATCGATCGATCGACAGTCGTTCAGACGGGGATCGACGCATACAGCGTTACTATCGAATCACCCAACTATCGTAAATCACTTTACTTAATATACACCACCTAAAAACAATAGGAACACCATTTTCTTACCACCTATCTTTAAAGGAAACAAATATATCACGAGCGGAAACGTAATATTGATTGACGCCTTACACAATACTGAAGCAATAAATGGTAATTAACCTATGGTGAATGAATACATTGACCTAATTCACATTAAATGATACTCAGGTTAGCTGTCTCTATGAATGGCTTTTGTTACATCACAATTTGATCTCAGCGCCCATGTTGTATTCTTGTAATAAATATTAGCATCTTTTGAGACCCAATTATAGCTCGCCCATTCCGTGACAAACCCGATTCAGGTGAATAAGCGTTAAATGGCGTCTCTTGTCTGATGCTTCAGTAATTCCGAGGAAGAGAACTGTAAAACTTCCAGTCGGACGATAAAATCAGGAAACCGCATTCCGAGAGCATAAATAAAGGGTAGTCTGCAGCTGTAAATTGACGAATTGAAAAAGTGATACTCATACCTGCAACAGGTAGGTGACGTTTTTACTATGAGAGGGTCTAAAGTCAATGAATGGACGTGAAGAGATAACTTACCTCACAAATATTCTATTGGGAGATTTTCTATTTTACATCTGTACCTTGAAAATTCTTTCGGAAAACGATTTAAATGGCTCTACCATCCAAATTGATAATGAATAACATCACTTGCCAATGCTGGGATTGGGTTGGTGTGGTGACTATAACCGATATCCCTTAACCGGGTTTGAATCACTACGTGGCAGAGGTTTTTAATTATGTATTGGCCCTACCTTTTGAGAGAAACTACACTTTGAGTGCGGCACTCCGTCCGTCGGATGGGAAGTTAAACCTCGGACCCGTTGGTTGGATTTTCTCCACCCTTACTCCACTCCCTGATTTCCTATCTGTACAGGATTGCGCATAAATGTCGCAAATGACCACAACTGCCGGTCGCTTCACTCGAATGCCTTTTGCTACTGCTTATTACCAGTGAAACCGATTTGTTTCCATACCACTTCCTATCATCATTTACGCTGATAGCATTTCTCCTCGTTGGGTTCTACTAATCTCCCCTACTTAATAAGAGCATTTAGTATTACAATAACGATCAATTCTTTTTACATTGAGAGCTAATCAAAACGTTCGAGAGAATATTTCGTCCCTATCAATGAAAAATATTCAACTGAGAAAGATACTTATAGATAACGCAATTAAACCGGCTTTCTGAGACTATGATCCGTAATGAAGTTGATTCAGCGGCTGCTCTTTTAATGAATTGGACGTTTTTTATCTTAGTGTCTTCCCTTTGAGCTCTCTGTCCTCATCCATTCCTCTTCCTGAAAGTGTTCATGGAAAGCATCGAACTTCCATGGCTCTAGGGAGGAGCTATTCAAGGAAGGGCGTCTACGCCTTGGATGTTTACGAAAGCCTTCCGAATGTGAAAACATATAAATGTGTTTTATCTCCTCCTGCTCGAACTGCTTTGGCAGGAATGCGAAGAAAAACCAGGGAAGAAACTAATTCTTCACGTCCAGTGCCGTCATCCTTAGAAGTCCCTCACTGGAAAGCATGTTATCTCAACACTGATAAGTCAATACCGTCCATATTATCCATTTTCGTAGGAACACGGAAGGTGACATTCTAATTATCACAAATCATGCTTGTTCTGAAGTCAGGATGGTTGTTCTGCTTGAAAACTAACTATTGAAGAGGATAAATAAAATACGTATCACCGATTTCAGTGGTTTCAAGTAATAAGGAATCATGTCGAGTGACGTGCGATCATGACCATTCCTCAATGTGATTCATAGCAAGCCAACTCTTCATCATAGTAGAATCTACGAACAAGCTCGTCACTATTGGCAAAAAATGTTCATATTTGCCTGGGCCAAGGTCAAGCAAATTATTTTAGCTGTTTGCAGGAAAATGTCATGCACAAATCTTTCAAAAACACTTCTATTTCGATGAGCCTAGACCATAATCCACGTGCTACTTCACTGTGGCTCATAAATAGAAGGAAGTATCCAGTTTCAAAAGAAATCCTTCCATAAGTCGACTACCGTTTCTGGAGTCTCCTTCTCCTCAGACGCTCTTACTTAAGAGTGTCAATTACTATTGTAGAGGTGATCCAGTTGGTGATGGCTAGAATACTGGGTTCCCATTGCGGGAGCCCGATTTTGAATCTCGACAGTGGTAGATATTTCAGGGGTACACCTGTCCGAACGTCAATGCGTGGAAGGCACTTCAAAACTTCAGTTCACCGTCCGTTCGATGGGACGCTAAACCGTGGACCACTAGGCGTCTTCCGCAGAAAGATTATGCCGTTTTCTTCCACTCATACTCCAATGCCCACCCCTTCCCAAATGCCCACCTATCTATTCTTAATGGCACGAATGACCTTAGTTCTCGATCACCTCCCCAAACAGCGATCGTGAAAACAACGGAACAAGTTACGACCATCTCCTCCGGCAAAGTTTCCGAGGTCGGAACACACATGAATCGATTCCGCGCTCTGCATTCTGTCCTGCCAATCTTCGAAGCCTTCGCGGGGAGGGAGGAGAGAGAGTAATGACCGCCAAGGTCCTTCGGCCGCCCTCCACCTTATCTCCTTCCCTCTCGCACTCCCGGGCCCGAAATTTCTCTCCCCGTCTCCCTGCCCCTCCCCCTCTCTACTTATCGCCGCCCTGACGACCTCTTCGCACGCCAGCTCCAGAATCACGGCCGCGTGGACAGACGGACGGCCGAGTCGACGGCCGCCGCCCCATCTCCTCCTTTCTTCGCGGATGACTCCCGCCTCTTCGCCGTCGCGGGGACCACGTGACGGCCTCTGCAGCCCTTCCTTCTTCCCCCCCTCCTCCCTCCTAGTTCATCCCCCCCTCTCCGACGCATTTACGCGCAATCAATAAAAGGGAGATGAGCGGGAGGAGTAGGAAAGGAGGAGCACCTTAATCGCCAACGGCTCGCCAAAATCAGGGATCGGGTCGGCATGGTGGCCAACTTGCTTACTTCCCGTCCCGAGGACCCGGGTTCCACTCCCGGCTGTGGTGGAGATTTTTTTCATTTATGCATCGGCCCCTGTTTGAGCGCTGTGTGGAGAGCACTTCAGGTTCAGTACTCCGTCCGTCAGATGGAACGTTAAACCCTGGACCCCTTGGCGCCTTTCTTTTACAGGAAGCTAATGCCGATGCCGGGTTTCTCTCCACCCTTCCTCCGGTACCGTAATCATTTTTACCCCTCACGATTTATCCACCTATCCCATAAGGCGCCAATGACCTTAGCCGTCCTCTCCCCAGAATAACTACTGCAACTACGAAAAATGGAAAAAGGAAAGGAGGAGAATACCAGTCTCAGCATTGACGTAATCAGGACGGAGGGAGCCCACTTAAAGAGGCCTTCCAAGCTCAGTATACCGTCCGTCTGATGGGACGTAAGACTTGTAACCCTTAGGATTTTTCGTTAAGAGAAGTTTATTGCCGACGTAGGGTTTCCAACATTGTTCTGTTACCGACCACCGTTCCTCCACCCAATAATGCTAAGTATATAAGTAAGACCATATATCGAACCCTCCAACTGATTTACTAGTACTGCTTCTCATCAACATCATCATGATAAGCATTTTGCCAATGTGAACAGTCCATGTCTGCAATTTCCTCACTTTTGTGTCCTTCGTAACTTATCCCCATATCCCAAATGCGATTCCTCTTTAAATAAAGGAGCCAGAAACTGAAAAAGGTTCCATTTTGTTCCCGATATTTTCTTTGGCTTCACAAAAACGTGATACCTCTGGCCGTGATGGGCAGCGGGGCAGGAACAGTACAGGGGTTGCAGCATCCGGTTGTCTCTCGGCAGGGGGGAGGGGGAAGAAACCAAACACGATCAGGTTACCCCGGCAAAAACGTTTGGGGCCGACAGATTGGTTCATACCGCCCGCGGTATCCGTGGTAACACCTCAGAAGAATTTAATCAGTGGTATAAGGCGTCATCTGTGAAAATGCATTATATTCATAATGAGTAATAAACAGAGAACAGGTACTATTTTCGCACTATTTTAAACACCAACCACAGTTTCAACAACTAAGAGTCGAAACCTTGGTGGGTGCTTAACATAGAGTGAAAATAGTACTTGTTCTTTATTTATTCCTAATCATGAACAGAAGGAATTTAGGTATCATTCTTGGCAAAATATCAGACTGACTGGAGTGCACTTAAAACGAAGGCTAACATATAAATATATTCCTGCAGTAAAAAGCATTTCGTGGGCCTGTGAATTTTTCCAGTTTTCCCAGTACGTAATGTAATATTACTGCAATAGCTCCTGCTTTCAATACCGTAACCTCATTATCCCATTCTTATTTCGGCGATTTTAAACTCACGTTCAGGATATAGTATTGACTTTCTTTCCAGAGGACCTGCGTGTGAATCCCGGGAGTGGCTGATTTTTCAGTGCCTTACCAAACCCTACTAGAGTGACGTGTAGAGCACATATAAAATGTAATACTCTGGTCGTCGGATGGCACATCAAACAGTGTACCCCACAGCAGATGTGCGTAGGTTTGGAGCAGGCTTCGGCATCCTCCAGAACAGGATGTCGACGCCGGATTTCTCGAACCCTATCTATTCTATCTATCTCGAACCCTATCTAACCCTCGATTAAATCTATTAGAGAAATTTCAATCGGATAGCTTTACTGAAGATGTTAGGCATACATTAAAAACAGGATAGGTAGGGGAAATATTTTAGAGTAACCTGTAGTGCATAATGCATGTATTAACCCCTTAAATAATATAGACACTAAAAATCTAGTTGCATGAGTCCCTATAGTTGCTTGTTTGCATGTCAATAGTGCATGCTTGGTGATCTTCACCCTCTGCCACACACCCTCGCGGTGGCTTGCAGGGTATCGCGTAGATGTAAGTGAACCCTGCTTCCACTTCGACATTCCGACTCCTTCCGAAAGACTCACTTATCCTTAATATCGCAAAAGACCTAAGTAGTCGGTCACCTCTCCTGATAACAAAGTGTTGGTAAACCTGAGCTCGGTCTCCTTAGAGGGCGTTAAACCAGACGACGATCCTTCGATAACAGGCTCTTCGGTGGCAAGGTAGTGCGGAAAAAAGCTTTGGTCAACTCTCCTCTCCTCGGAAACACGGCAGAGCTACATGGTTCTAATTTTAAACTATTATCATGCGAAACAAAGTGCAAATCAAGCATAAATATTTATGGCTAAATGCCAAACGTGTAATAAAATGCCGAAAACCATAATTTATAACGGAAATGAATTGAGTTCAAGAGCGCATGAAAAGTATCTATTCTGACAGGGTGACAAACCCAAATCCCTTGATAATGTGTCGAGTATTTTAGCCATTTCAGCCACCAAGGCGTCCTCCCTATTTTTTGAATTTCTTAGGGCTTATAAGGGAGCTCTATGTTACTGACGTACATCCGGGCATGCTATGTCATGAAGAGGCTGTACTCGTGCACAGAGCGCAGCTGTCCACGAGGCTAAGAATCATAAAACACTGAGGTGTTTAATTTATTACAGATTGTATAGCCCGCGACTGGTCAAGATTGACCTTAGCGGATTTCCTCGCATTTATGCATGTAAATAAAATAATCCATTGATATTTGCATTTTCTAGGTTCGTCTATACATGTTGGCATTTCCGTTAACATTTTCGGTGGCTGCCCTGACAGCGAAATTGGGTTAATGGTAGTTTAGCGGGGCCGTCGTTCAGGTAGCTAGTGGGACGGAGGTCAGGACCGAGGGTCCACCCTCGGTCTCCTCGAAAATCGACCCTCGCCCATCCCGAGAGCTCAGCCGAGGTAGACCTTTCCCAGCGGGTGGGGTCCTCGGGGAAATTGACCACTAGACATGGTTTATCGAAGTTATAAACTTTGGAACGTATCAACAATTTATCTTCTTCATTGTATTGTTCATTCCAAGACGTCGAAAAACGTTTTTTGATTGATGCTCTACGATGAAAATTAAGGATTTTCCTATTTTTCGCGTAAAAAGCGGATGGGATGTGGCAACGTTGCTACCTGAGAGGGCGAGTTTGGAAAAAGAGAGCGGGAAAAGACAGCCCGTGCGAGTCTTATTCTGGGATCTCAATGCTCGATGCTCCATGTCTCTGATCCATAGGGTGCCTCGCTCCTTTCTTTTTGTTGATTCTCATATTAATTTCCTAAATTACTAGTCCAAAGCCAAAAGATTCTTTATATGTGTATATTATAGACCGCCTGATAGCGACGGCAGTTCATTATCAGGCCTGGAGAGCAAGAGCAGTAAGCTAAATTCGCGCGGAAACGATCGAAACTCATAATATGTGGAGATTTCATACTTCCGTCCATAGACTGGGGCACGAATTGGTTTACCACCGGAGTAAAAGACAAGGAGCTCTGCGAGTCACTATTGTGTACCTTCACAACACACTCAATGCATCAATTGGTAACAGCATCCACCAGAGGAAATAATACCTTCTATTTATTAGCGGCAAATGTACCAGAACATGTTGTAAAAGTAGTAGCCGAGAAAGGCATTAGAGGCCATAAAGTAGTCACGGCTCAATTTTCTCTGAGAGCTAACAATCTCACGAGCCGAAAGGAAACATTTATTTGCTCGGTATCAGGGGCGTCGGAACTATTGTCGCCTGGAGGGGCCAACCTTGAAAAGGGCCAAGCTCCTATGAAAAGGGCCCGCATTTTTTTGCGGATAGGAGGGGGTAGAGATTAGAATTCCGCTAAAAGTGCATATGAAGGTGGTAGAATATACGTCAGAAGGGAATAGGCAAGCTGGATACAAGTGATATTTATTTTTTATTGATGAAGACTCATTTCTCAAGGGCACGTGGCAAATTCTCGGGGCGGGGGGGCGATTGCCCCCTCTTCCCCCCACTTCCGACGCCGCTGCTGGGTAAGGCTTATTATGGTGGTATGAAACAGGAACTGCTCAACTCATTTAATAAATTTCAAGAAGTCAGCATTAGCCAAGATTATGGGTGGTTTTGGTTTACTTTCCTAGATATTACACACTCATCAATTAATATATACATTCAGAGTACATTGTTAAGTGATAAATGTTAAAAGAACACTGTTATTTCTCACTAGTAGGACCGCACATCGAGTATGCTGCTAGTATATGGGATCGCGTACAGAAAAAGTCAGGTAGGTTTGTAAAAATATGTTTAGATAAATTCAGCATTGTCTCCAAGTCATTAGAGGAACTGGGATAGGAATCGCTATCTAGCAGTAGGTTGATGAAAAGGCTGAACCTCATGCGTAAGTTTGACACATAACTTCTCCTAAGACGTCAATAACATATTAATAATTGGAAAAATACATGCCTATGTACGGGATATTTGCCCGGCTTGGACAACTTTCCACTAAGTTTCAATAGGCATTCCAGTTCTAATTATAGTTTTCATCGCATAAAACGTTAACTGGAAATCCCGTTAATAATCATGCAGAATGTGTCTTCTGCATTATTTCGCCCTTTCCCTTTGCAGGTTACAATCAAAATTGTGGCTTTCATCATACAAGACAGGATTTTCCGTCGCGGGCACCCGCGTTCAATTGTCATACGAGGTAGGGTATTGTAATAGCACATTCGAAACTGACTTCACTTCGACAGCAGTGCTCTTCGGTTACTGAAGTAATCAGACCTAAAAATCAACATTTTAGGCTCACATTTTTTCTTCAATTAATAAATGCTAAAATTTACGGCAATTTAGTACTTTTTTCGAGCAGAATAAGAATCTTCTAAGTTTAAGCCTCTAAATGGTGAATTTTTAATTACAACATTTAGGCATTGCAATGAGTAAAAATCGGAACCCTCTCTCCGAAAAAAACTGGTATCCCAATTGAATTCAACTCAGAAATATTTTCGAACATGGGATAAAAAAATATCAACGTATCGGGATATAACTACTTCAAAACCTATTTATGGACGTTATAAATGACCATGCAAAGTTAGGTTGTGAAAGATTCATCCAGTTACATTGCATAACGGATATATCTTGTTGATTATTATTATTTATTTATTAGATTGGGCAGTGTTTCCTTATTAATGCATGCCCCCTGCCACACCCCCTTGAGGAGATTTTTAAAGGCATCATGTACATTTGCAAAAGCTCACTCCTGTCCATAGATGTTCCTTTGGACTTGGCGATTTTGTTCCTAGTCTGCTACGAATATCTATATGCATGACCCTTACGTTTACATCTACATCTACACGATACCCTGCAAGCCACCGCGAGGGTGTGTGGCAGGGGGTGAAGATCACCAAGCATGCACTACTAACATGCAAACTAGCAACTATATTGTCTCATGCAACTTGATTGTTAGTATCTACAGTATTTAAGGGGTAATACATGCATCATGCACTACAGAATACTCTAAAATATTTCCCCTACCTATCCCTTTCCGTTTCCGTTTAAAACCAAGCAAACAAATATTGGGAGTTTTGAGATTGGGAGTTAAAAGCACCGGACGCGACCCTCGTGGCCTGGAGATGAGAACAAAGGTACGAAGAAACCATGCACTTCTTTTCGGCATACGCGTTCAATAGCGTGGTCGCCCCGCGACGAACTTTCACTTTCCCCCCAATCCTCCCCCAACGGTCTCCTGCTGTGTCCTGGAGTCCCTTCAGTTCGTCACTCGTTCTATTCGGATTTGGCGTCCAAGCTCAAGCACATGTCTAGCAAGGTTGGCATTGAGAGAAGCATTTGTAGATTTAAATACGAGGACATGAACAGGAGTTACTGAAGTCGTTTAATAAAGTTAAGAAAGTTATTTTAAGCCAAAATAGTAAAGTTTTGTAGCATACCCGCTCAGCAGTTAATAAATACGTACCTAATAAAATAAAATGGGGAAACGCAGAACCTAGATAGTATATACTAAGCATAAGTGTGGAAGTCATTGAAATGACAAAGGCAGAGTCAATCTGGATTGAAAAGTTCTCTAACCAATCCATCCATTGACGAGGAAAAGAGATTATTCAAAATTATAAACTAAACTCCATAGCAATTAAAGCATATCGTAGGGCGTTATTTGTATTCAAGAGCATTTCCAGTGGAAATTTGAGGCTCCCCATGTGACTTTGATTGTGTCCGACATGATACCATATATGACAACCCTCTGCTCTCGCCCAATTAAGAATTCTTTTACCCAGCATACGTCTTTATTTATACCAAAACTCTCTAACTTCAAGATTAATTTATCATGAGGAACTTTATCGAATGCCTTTTTAAAATCTAAAAATATCGCATCAACTTCAGTACTGTTTTCGACGTAGACTAATATATATGGTGTACAAATAAAGCTAATTGTGTCTCGCAAGATCAAACTTTCCGGAACCCATGTTGGCTGATTATGAGTAATTCCTGACTTTCCAAATGCCCCATGATCAAACTGACTACAATGTGCTCAAATATCTTACAAGAGATTGACGTGAGTGAAATGGGTCTGTAGTTACTAGGTTCTTCCCTATCGCCGTTTTTAAAAATAGGTGTAATGTTAGCTACTTTCCAATCCTTGGGTACTGTGTGGTTCTTTAGTGTTTTATTGAATATTATTTCTTGATATGGGGCTATTTCAGAAGCTAATGTTTTATATACTCTGGAAGGAATTTGATCGGGACCTCGTGATTTGTTTTTACTAATGCTTTTTAACTGCTGCTCTATTCCGCGACATGACATTTTTATTTCGCGCATTTGCTCCCTGAAAGTGTTCGGCGGTGGTTCCACTGCGTTGTGTGACGATGAGTTTAATACGCTTTGGAAGAATGTGTTTAAAGTATTGGCTTTTTCTACACTGCTGGTGACTCTAATTCCTTTATCGTTTTTAAGTGTGTGCACTGTGGACCTATTTCCCTGAAGCTCTCTCACATATGACCAAAACGCTTTAGGATTGCTATCTAAATATTCTCCTAACATCTTGCTCTTGAAATGTGATAACATTGCCGACATGATTTCCTTGCTAATGCTCTTAATATATTATAGTTTTGAACTAACTCATTTTTTTTCCTCTACCGATAGACCCCGTCCTGCATTTTTCATCCTAGCGTGGCATACCCTTTGTCGCTTTAGTGATTTCCTAACCTCCGCGTTATACCACTCTGGATTTTACTCTATCTGGACTTTAACCTACGCTCATTATCAGAGCGTAGGTTAAAGTCCAGATTAAATCTATTGGAGAAATTTCAATCGGATAGCTTTACTGAAGATGTTAGGCACATATTAAAAACACCAGCGTATTACGCTAGATTCGACCAGATAAATAAGATTAGAGAGATAGATTGTCGTACAGATAGATTCAAAATGGCATTTTTCCCCCGTACTATAAGAGAACAGAATAGGCAGCATAGGAAAGGGATAGGTAGAGGAAATATTTTAGAGTATTCTATAGTGCATGATGCATGTATTAACCCCTCAAATACTATAGATACTAACATTCTAGTTGCATGAGACCCTTTAGTTGCTTGCTTGCATGTTAGTAGTGCATGCTTGGTGATCTTCACCCCCTGCCACACACCCTTGCAGGGTATCGTGTAGATGTAGATGTAGATGTACCACCTTGGCTCTGTATTATCACTAATTATTTACTTGGTTTGTATTTATTAACTGCTTTACGGGTGACCTCAAGAAATTCTCTCCACGAATCCTCTCTATCTAATCCTTTGCTTTGTTCGCTAAATACATTATACGATATCCTAATTCCTCTTTATGAGTTGACGAAACCATCCCCTCTCTAAGATATTTGAAGGCGACTTAAAAAACATACTTTCATGTATGATTGAAGGGAATACGCTATATCAAAATATGAGGAGTGAAATTACAAAAAGTCAAGAACTTCAGCTATCTCCGCAACAGTTAATATCTTGCTATGGAAGAAGCATGACCAACATCAAGCGAAGAATAGCACAGGCCAAGGAGCCTTTCCTGAAGAAGAGGCAACTACATGGCTCAAAAACCTTCAGTTTCCAACAAGAAAGCACTCCATCAAGACATTCGTATGGAGAAAGTCACCCTATGGGTCAGAGACATGGGACATCGAAAAACAGTAGAGCAAAGAATTAAAGCTTTCAAACCATAATGCCGGAGGACAATGATGAACATTTTATCGCCAAAATAATGTAAGACACGGAGAAGTATATGGAATTTGGCTGACTCCCATGTACACGCCTCCTTCGGCTAAGAGATATCACCATTATCAGCCTTACCGAGCAAATAAATGTTTCTTTTCGGCTCGTGAGTTTGTTAGCTCTCAGAGAAAATTGAGCCGTGACTACTTTATGGCCTCTAATGCCTTTCTCGGCTACTACTTTTACAACATGTTCTGGTACATTTGCCGCTAATAAATAGAAGGTATTATTTCCTCTGGTGGATGCTGTTACCAATTGATGCATTGAGTGTGTTGTGAAGGTACACAATAGTGACTCGCAGAGCTCCTTGTCTTTTACTCCGGTGATAAACCAATTCGTGCCCCAGTCTATGGACGGAAGTATGAAATCTCCACATATTATGAGTTTCGATCGTTTCCGCGCGAATTTAGCTTACTGCTCTTGCTCTCCAGGCCTGATAATGAACTGCCGTCGCTATCAGGCGGTCTATAATATACACATATAAAGAATCTTTTGGCTTTGGACTAGTAATTTAGGAAATTAATATGAGAATCAACAAAAAGAAAGGAGCGAGGCACCCTATGGATCAGAGACATGGAGCATCGAGCATTGAGATCCCAGAATAAGACTCGCACGGGCTGTCTTTTCCCGCTCTCTTTTTCCAAACTCGCCCTCTCAGGTAGCAACGTTGCCACATCCCATCCGCTTTTTACGCGAAAAATAGGAAAATCCTTAATTTTCATCGTAGAGCATCAATCAAAAAACGTTTTTCGACGTCTTGGAATGAACAATACAATGAAGAAGATAAATTGTTGATACGTTCCAAAGTTTATAACTTCGATAAACCATGTCTAGTGGTCAATTTCCCCGAGGACCCCACCCGCTGGGAAAGGTCTACCTCGGCTGAGCTCTCGGGATGGGCGAGGGTCGATTTTCGAGGAGACCGAGGGTGGACCCTCGGTCCTGACCTCCGTCCCACTAGCTACCTGAACGACGGCCCCGCTAAACTACCATTAACCCGAAATTGTTATTTGAAACAACATTACTCGGAAAGTATCCACTTGGGATCATAACCATAACGCCACGGAAACCTACGAGAGAGCGAAAGAATCCAATTTCCCGTTGGAATGGATAATTGGGTTGGTGTGCGTTATCAGCGGGTTTGTCCTTTTAGGTTAGATCGCGGCCAGGTGTCTTCAATTGGTTCAGGGGGATGTCTCCTTCGTTTGCTCGAACGACCCTCGAGCGATGACGGAAGGGAAGAGAAAGGGATGCCAGCTCTCTCGAACACCCACGCACACGGGCACGCTCGGAGCGGGTGTCACTGACTCGGGGAAACGGCGACACCACGCATACGGGCACTCGTCGGCTCCTTGACCTGCGCTCGCCTTTTCGCTTGAGCGGTAAGGAGGAGGCTGGAGAAGCCCATCCACCCACCCACGCGACCCGATGAGCGAGGACTCGCTTCGCACATATCGGTGATCCTCCCCCCCGAACACCTGCGCTCACCCACCGCTCCTATTCCACCCCGCCCGCCGTCCTCTCTCCGCCGCGGGCGGCCGTCGACGTTCTTCCCGCGCCGACGGGAGATGCCAACGAGCGGAGGAGCGGCTGGGAAGAAAGGGGAGCGTCTTACTTCCTCCCCCGCCTGACGTCATCCACGGTCGCCTCTTCGGCCACCTCTCTCCACACGGGAATCCAAGAAGAGGGCCTCTCTTAAGGTCGGATTTGCGAGGGATAAGACGCTGTGGTGGTCGCAGCACTGGCATTCATTCCCGAGGCACCGGTTTCAAAACCCGGTTGTGGCTGAGCTCTTTCATTAATAAACAATTCCCCACGTTCTGCGTGGAAAGCGCTTCTAGTGCAGTATTCCATCCGTTGGATGGGACGTTCAAGCTTGGATCCATTGGAGCCTATCATTAAGAATAGGTAGTCTAATACCGGTGCCAGATTTTTCTCCACCATCTCTTTACTATCTTTAACTACCTCTATCCATTTACCAATCTATTTTCAATGGCGTAAATGATCTTAGCTGTTTGCCGCTTTCCACGAAAACTGTTAATTTACTGTTGAGAAAGGTTTAAAATTTAACTTTTCGCAGTTCTATAGCCAATAAACCAGCGGAATTACTTCCTCAACACTTATTTTACCTGACCAAAATTCCATCAAATGTGTACCAAATAATGGGCAACAATGTGCGTTACGCAAAGGAAATCTAAAATTTTAACACACGCATTATTTTTAAAATGAAAACTGATATCCGACGGTATTTGTAATAGAAAATAACTTGCAACGTAAGGAAGATACCAGTCTGTTTTACGATAGTGTAAGAGTAACTGTGAGTCACTACAGTAAAAAAATGTCCCCAAGCTACATGAGTTCGATATAAACGGCGCTACAACTGGCGGCGCTGGTGGAAAGCGAACCGTCCTAAATAAAACAAAATTGCACTCTCTCTCTCTCTCTCTCTCTATCCTGCCACTTAACTTTCATAGAACGGCCTAAAAAGACCAGATATGCGCTTCAGCTTACAAGGACATTGTCAGAAAATATTATGGAATCATGTGTTTTCCGACGTCAGTAATTAAACGACCGTCCGTCAAGGTCCAACACATTCAGGGCGTTCGTCCTATGTTTTTAATTATTTCACGGAGTCACATAAGCCAAAAATCGCTACGTTTCTAGAATATATGAGCGACTCATGGGATACGATATTGAACTTATCAGAGGTGGAAGAACTAAGGTTTGTTTCATTATGATCCACAGGACTTTTAATAACATATTAAGTGATCATTTCACTAGGCTAGAATCGGGGTTGTCATTTTTTCCGAAACAATTTATTTACGGACATGGTCACACATGAAAGGGAAAGGTTGATTCATGAGAGACTTCTGAAAATTCTTCGATACCATCATTGGATCAAGGCCCAGTATAATAGAGGGAAACTTTACATTATCACGAATGTTAATAGTTGTTCCATAATCTCGTCTCCGCCCTTTACCTCGATTCTACTTAAGCCAAAAGTATCTAGGCCACCTTCATCCATCCTCCCCAACTCTCTCCTTCACCCTTAGCTCATTTCTCTCGCAAGTTTACAATCGGCCTCCGGATAAACAAGCTATTCAAGAATGACTATCGGCAAAAATAACTCACGAGGAATGGCTCTGACGCTGCAATACGCTGTGAGAAGCATTGTGACTGGTTCTCCCTCGGTTTGCCTTGCGAAATGTCGGTCATATGAAGCTCAATGATGAAATTCCATTACCTTTTCAAGTGCATGCCTTACTCTTATCCTATTGTGGATTATTTTTTCGTAACAACAACATTATAATTCCTTTTGACATCGATTAGTGAAAGTTGGCTTCTTGTAATGGAGTTAAAAATTGATTTACTCCAAACTGGAAGGGACTTTGCGAAGGCACCTTGAGTGACTCTTCCACGGACCCACGCCTAGTTGGTGCCTGATATTGCATCGTGTCAAGGCTGGAAGAAAGACGATTGCTTAAAGTAATGACTTAACTTTTTCTTCCTTATAGTTCAACATGGCCATTCTCGACTCCGAAGTTGCTATTAAGGATCAGTTTATTCCCATTGTTAAAGAGTTTCTAGTGTCAATATCCAAACCAAACAAACCACAGTGTTCACCCGGTACGACAGTGCTCACCTGATTGGTGAGGGAAGTTATCATCACGTATTGAGTCTAACAGGGCGTGAAATTTACAAATATGGGCAAGGACTAAATCCTTGCCCATGCAGGTTAGCGCACACCTGTATTGCAACATGAAAAATGAAACTGTTTTGGATTCATACCCTCAACAAATAAAGGGGTGCATCGTCTTCGTCATAGCTTTTCTTAAGGGGCAGAGGAACTCTTTAATTAAAAATTCTGTAATCTCTATTACAACGCTTTAGAAAAGCACGTGGATTACTGCTTTCGTCTATTCATTTCCACTTCGAGATCACGGATAATGGTTTAAGAAAAATAGCATTCTTTTTATGGCCTGCGGATCCCTTGTAATTGCGCCCTTAAAAATTTACAGCACTTTTTTTGAATGGAAACTCCTGACATTAAGTCGGTCAAGTGATTCAGAATTTCTCACTTCTCGGAACAGCAAAAAAATTATGAGAAAAAGCAATTCCAGCCGACATATTCTGGCTTCTGTTTCTCAGGAAATTCCCACGATATAGCCAAGATAAGGAGGTGCCTGTCGGATGGGCGACACCACTTGAATTTCGCACGGGTATGATATTCATTCTGTAGTGATAAAAAAGTCATTCTTTCTATTTTTTCTAAATGAAAATTATTTTAGTCGTAAAATTTTTCACTAAAAACGAAGCAATTGCAAACATTTTCGCATGCATGGCTGTTTTCCCTCTTATTATCCATTTTGGAAAGAAAATCATAAGAAGGTTGTTTAGGCCATGCAATTGGTGCTAGGTGCCGAATCCATTGCCGATTTTGCATAAAACGTGTGAAGTATAAACCTTGTTTTTCATTAAAAAATAAATAGTAAAATATATAACTTTCAGAAAAGGACTACTGATACTTCATCGTGTTTACTATTATTTCTCTCTCTACGCGCTCAGAGGCTAGATTTTACACAATGTACAAGAGATAACGGATGGATTTCGGTTCAGGTACCACCCACTTACGTAAACGGACTTGGGGAGATTATGTTCAAATAGCAATTTTTTTTCATTTAGTTTAGAATGTTAGTGTTTCGAATGAGGCTTTCCGTCGATTGGATTCGTCACCGGAGTTGTTGAATAGGAATGATGTATTTGGTATAAATTTGAAAATGTGGTCATGTTATCCTATTTTACAACAGGATTTCACACTCATTTTTAGTATTCCCTTATGAGAATTTATTGGGTATTAATATTTATGACGTCATGATTTTTTTCCCATAGAATGTCTATATTTCAACGTCCTGATTTGAAGTAGCAATGGCAGGATTCGGTTTTTAAGTGCTCCAGCTGCTGCTGCTGTAACTGCTTTGGTTATACCACGGTGGCTAACCTTATTTTAGCCCAAAGGCAAACAGAATAACCATGCCCGAGTCGTGATTGAAACCCAAGACCTTCAAGTTCCTAATATTTCACTACCCTTTTATTTTTAAATAACGAGTGGTGTCTTGATTTTTGTAGTTATGTGTAATATCTACTAGGTTTCGTTGTCGAATAGCATAATGGGATGGTAATGATGATGCTATTCGACAACGAAACCTATGTGGTGGATAACAAGTTATAAGTGGAAAAATCTGCTCACCTCTCGTTGTAAAAAATACGTGTTTTTGCCAAGTGACACCTAATATTATTGAATTTACTAAAAATAATCCCAAGTACTACAATAATGATATTTTATTCCGACCTAAGCTTACTCCTAGGTACATCGTCGTTATCATCCTATGAATTTAAACTGAGGTAGGAATGTATTATTAATTTTGAGGAACATTGCTATCATTCATTTTTGGTAGTCATAAGTTCAAATTCCGCCACATAACCCTCGTTTTTCGCCTATAGTGACCGAAAAAAACTTCGTTTTCTACGCGACCAGGGAATAAAATCTTTAATTTCATTTAGTCGTTAATTGAATGGTTTGAAATATAATTCTGAGCTTCCCTTCAAACTTCATATCTTCATGAGCCGTTAATGTTCCGCACCTAGGGGAATTTATGGAAGCTTGTTGTGAACCTTGATCATTCATTAGCTTTCGATTACGACCCAGTGACCTTCGTGTACTCTGAGCGGTTCCTTTCATAGCAAGTAGTAAGAGAAATAATCCCGTTCATTTTATATCCATAGGACCAATAACCAATATTAATCCTTTGGGATAGACATTATTTTCTCAAGGTTATTTCTCGTATAGGCACAGTTGGAAGGAAATTGCCATATTCACTGTAATTATAGGTTAGGATCATGCACGGAACACTTCATTAGATCGATATTAATAGGAAATATTGTAAGGAATAAAGGAACAGGAAGGGCTACTGATGGGGTGTGTAAGTTATGAAGTAGCTGGAATATCATTAATATCATGAATTTACATTCCTAGTTGCGTACGAGCGGCCAATAAAGTAATGTAATCGAAAAAAAAATGAACGGAGAAGGAGATTTAGAGAGCCTTATATTAAGAGAGATTTAGGCGCCGTCTCGACCCTAATGCGATAACCTATAAATTAGATAAAATGTTTGGAACCTAAAGCACAGCACTACTAAGGCAACGTGAGGGAAGAATTCAATGGAGAGTGGTTGAGTTGAGATGAGTGGAAGGAAATAAGGACGCTGGAAGGCGCGGATGAACTGATGCTTCCGAGTCCCGTTTTCTTCGTCCTTCTCAGTCACCCGGGGTAACCAACGGAGCCATTAGCGACATTATAGATAGAACATGGGAGCAACAAAAAGTTGTGGGAGAAAATATAGCCTCTGAGTCACAAGTTTAGTCTTTCATTTTAGGTGCTCCAACGGCTAAGTGTGTATAGCACCGTCTAACTCAAGATCTCAATCCTTGGCCAAACACTACAGCCGTGTCCAGGACGGGATTTGAACCCGCGACCTTTGGGTTGCCAGGCCAGCGCGTTACCGAGCTGGCGGCTGGGATCTGGGTTACAACAGCCCTCTTGCTTATATATGACATATTCTATTTCGTCCAAAATACCTATTAGAAATAGTATTCTCTACTCACGTCATGCAGTCCCAGACTGGGGTGTTTGTACAGCACAATTTTACTAGTCCATTTTTTGAAATGCAAACTTTTTTTGGTAATATTGTTAGTGCGCAGAGAACAGATACGTGTGCCAGCCGATGTGGGTACGTCTACAACGCGCTAGCTTGGCAAACCAAAGGTCGCGGATTCGAATCCCATCTCGGACATGGGGACCGAGTTTGGATGTTAGTTTTACACTCCGTACTAAGTAAGACTGGACTGCGTTACACAATCTAAGTATTCAGAGCACCTTAAACCTAATTACAGCACTATAACGGGCAAATATTCATCTCCGTCACTAATTCGCAGGTTACCCTCCTGTCATAGCGTAAAACTATAACCTTATCATATGCTGAGGCGGCTTGAATCCTCGAGGAAAACACCAATAAAACTAAAACACGCGTTTTAGCAAATTGTGTGACGAAGCTTGGGCTCGCTCGTCGATCGTTAATTACCCACTGACTTTCCATTTCCTTGGCACGCGAATTATTTTCAACTGCTCTGAGGCTACCGCTTTGGGAGCCAAGAGAAATATTTCGCTCGAGCAGCGAGAGCGGTGTCCGCTCATCAATTAGATCCACCTCCCACGCCACCCTTACTCCCTCGCGGCAACAAAGCTTCTTGTCAGCTAAGCTTTCTCCCCTCAGTTAGCGAGCGCTTCCTGCGTTCCCACGACGGTAGTCGTCCTCCTCCGTTTTTCAACGAAAATACGAAATCCTCGACCTTCAGGCCGTCCCAACACAATCTCTTCGCTCGTTGAATTCGCTTCGCTTTGGCAGAAACATACGCGTTGCCTCCTGCTCGACAAAATTGCCTACGCACCTGTTCGTAGAAAGGACGTTATTATCTTTTCAAATATCCTAGTGACGGACATGGAAGTAAGTAAAAAAACTCATTAGAACATATTTCTGGAGCAGCTTTCTTTATGGCAGTGAGTCATATACGATAACAGCTGCAAGAGAAGTCAGGGATGGAAGAATTCGAAAAAGTGGTGCTATAGAAAAATGACGAGGATGAAATGGACCGAGCGAATGACAAACGAAGAACGGCATGAAGAGTGGGACGAAAGAGAAGTCTGCTGAAAACTTAAAAAAAGAGACAGTGTAATCTGCCATATCATGAGACATGATGGCCTGATAAAAAAATCGTCGATGGACAAGTGAATTGGAAAAATGGCTAAGTATGGCCTCGTATCAGACATATGGAAGTACTGAAGGGTGCAAAAGAAAAGAATGACGTGAATATGAAGAAGTTAGCTCATAGGAGAGGAGAGGTGCGTTAAACCAATCTAAGGATTGCTGACTGATGATGATAATTGACGGACACGCGAAAGGTCATTTTTGTCCGTTCTGGTATGTTATGCTATCGGCTCAGAATTTGAAGGACTAGTAACAGCGAAGACACGAACTTCTTCCACCTAGTCGGAAAATTTTCCTCCTACGATAAACCTGAGTTTAATGTATTTGATAATCAATAGGGCCGAAAACGATGAAGTATTCAACGTAGATTATTGGTTTTCCCCGTCGAGACAATAACAATAATTATCCTCAGTACAATGGCATATTCCGGATTGTAAACGCCCTAATCATAAGTCAACGCACAGAGTGTTGTGACAATCTTCATCACTTTCAAGTCTCTCCTGAACTTAAAGACGTCTCACCCCAGGAAGAAAGGTGTAAGAATGGGAATGGGAAGGAAAGGTGGGAGGATGGAGAGAAATCTGGCGTCGGAATGGCGTCGAAAAGCACCAGGAGGAACACGGTGTAACGTGCCACCCGACGGACGGAATACTGAACTTGAAATGCTATCCACACGGCATTCGAGTGGGGATTATAATTCAGCTGGGTTTCGAACCCGGTCCCCAAGGGTAGACAGTCAATACTCATGCTATCCACCAGCGGTTTTCTCAGAGTTGTAATAAAGAGTAAGACAACTATGTGCCAAAAAACTGCCGCAATTATCTATTGCGAAGTATTATTGATGGTATGTAGGAAAGTGAAATAATTGTCTGACACATTCCCGCCATGCAATGGTATTGCACTGAGAACTCCCGCAACACGCTTTCTAGCAATAAGAACTTCTGCCTAATACTTCCTTGGTCCTCCGTGAAAAATAATCTAGTCGCTTTTATGCGAATTCAGGATTTTGGGTCTTCAATTAATGGACATGAAGAATAGTGGTTCAGTATATAAGTAACTCCGATGGAATACGTTATAAAATGATTCCGATAACCAATAACAAAAAACCAATAAGGTCGCGTGGCGATGGAATCCCAATCGTTTGAGCGGAAGGAGAAAATATAGTAAGTCTTTAAGTTTTATTTGAGAAATGGCCGTTCGGATAGTATAAACTTGTAAGATATAATTCATTTTTGGCCCGAGTATTCGGATTGGTGGCGGGCACCTATGAAAACGCCAAGGTCGTGGGTTTCAATCCTACCTCGGGCATGAATGTTCTGTTAGGATTAGGCTCAGAATTGAATTAGGTTACATCATGTGGTGTAATTAGAGCAGTTAGTGCACGTTAAAAACATTGAACAAGTTGAATTGCTACTTTTACGAGTCAAAATCTTGTGAAGCTGTTAGAAGACCCGCTCACCGTACATTTAGGATTGAACTCGGAAGCGTTCTGTGGGGATCATTGCCTATTTAGCCCACATTGCTGCTTTTGCCAATAAAAATATCGTTCAGCGTCAAGAAGACGCGCTCACTGGACATTTAGGATTGACCTCGGAAACATTCTGTTTGGATTGCTACCCATCCAGCCCCGCATACCACCTACGCGACAGATGTTTCGGAATCGAGTGTAAGTAGCACACGAACCAACAGGAAAGGGGGCTGGCCGTGCAATCCGGCTTCTCACCGCGGTTCGAACTCAGGGCTTGCGACGTGGAGAAACTGCAACGGTGTAACTTGCGCTTATACACATATTCGCTCCGAGAGTTGGGAAGAGTCCCCTGGCCTTTTCGCAACAGGGCGACGTCACCCGTGCGGGATCACGACACGTCTTGCGGCCATCAGCGTGGCGGGGGAACGGGAAGGAGGTCACTTTTATAGTTTCGAAGCGGGGAGGGCGGAACGCGGAGACATGTACGGGCGAGCGAATCCCACCGGAGAAGGTGCGCGCGCCCGATTTTCCTTTGTTTTAATCTTTTTATTCCCGCTCCTCTCCACGGGACGACCTCGAACCCGTCTTTCCCTCGCAACCACCTCGCCTCTCGAGCGACATCACGACTTCTCCTATCTCGGAAGGCAAGCAATCCGACCTCCCGCTGCCGCTGATGCTTATGAGGTCGAGACTGGTCGTTGGGCGCCACGCGGGATCAATTTGCTACGCAAATAAAGAGGAAAACCAGGTCTGTTCATTCTCAACGGAACAGCCGTCTTTGCGGTGCGGGATATAGGGTGACGTTCGACATCCCCTTTCGGGGATTGACTCAACTGGGTGGCGGGGACTTCGAATCGGGATCACCGCTGACTGGACTGAGGAAGAGCAGCGCAGGAGTTAAGTTTCTTTCCATTCCCCTCTCCTTTTGCTAGGCATTTGAAACAAAGCCAACAAAATTCTCCTCAACCTCCTGCTATGCCGAATCTCCTGTATCGTCGAGGGTCAAGAGGAGACGGAAGTGATTAAAGGCCTTTTTAAGGTTGAGGTTTTCCCCAATTTCGTCGCACTGGTCCTTTCAACGCGTATCTCGTTCGCTGCAGGACATATATTTTTATATTGAATCCGATGCCTAATGCTGAAATTCGACTAGTGTATAGAATCCCTCCTTTAAAGTTAGTTGCTAGTTTTTATGGGACCTTTCCCATTGTTGTTGAGGATATGTCCGAAATCCGAGGTGTGATACGGCGGGAATTAGCATTGTTTATTTCTCTTGAGTTTGAAGTTTATTGTGATTTTAGATTTTACGTCTCCAGTTGTAGTGAAGGCTGTAAACATCGTCATGGTACACTAGTCAATGCTGGGAGCGGCCAAAATTCGTTGCGGTGAGAGAAACACTGTTCACACAGTGGCAAACTGTCGTATCGCAAAAACATTTCCGCATCCAAAGGTTTTCTATAGTAATCTCCAATGCCGTACTTACGAGATTTCCAGAATTTTCACCAGCCGTGGTGGCCAGATCGGTAACGCCTTATACTGGCAACCTAAAGGTCATTTGGCCTCGGGCATGGTTGCTGTATTTATTTTTAAATTTAGCCAAGTTATGCTGCACGGTGAGATAAAAACTCAGTAGTTTGGAACACATTTAATCTATTTCTACTACCACCTACTTTTTTCTCGTAACCGTATTATTCCTTTTTTGTTAAAAAAATACTATATTTTTATTGCAGCTCATAGCTCGAAGATTTTTTTAAAGTGGCTAGAGAAGAAAGAAGTTAGATTACCATGGTGACTGTTACGAATTTTGGTGTGAATTTAGAAACTGATCAGGTGACTTAAATATATGTATACTGAACATTAATCACTCAGCATTACTCTCTTCGAAATTACTTTACACTGTAAGAAACTGATACGTCTCTGTATTGCTGCCAATAGATTTGTTCACTGAAGAAAGAGTGTGGAAATGAATTAACAAAATTAGTATTTCATACAGAAACACCGAAGTTAAATTCCCGACTAAATAAGAACTAGCTAAATATCACGCGTTTAAGTACCACTTTGTACCCCATCCTTCGGTTACTGGTAAAATATAGTGGTCCTATTACTCCGTCGACCATATATTCACCATCTCGCAGAATGGAGTCGGTAATTTAGCGGAGTAAAAATTCGCGCGAAGTGAAAGCCCTCCCCCACCTCTAATGATCGCTGATAGCCTGGGTCATTTACAGCGACCATGACCCTGACCGATGGGACGAGGTCAATGGAGGAGAACTAAAATTAATATCTGGCGAGGTTTCGAGGAGAAAAGTTTCGCGTGTCAAACCGGAATCTATTTTAAACCTCCGTCATGGAACACGGTACGTTTGTCGATCGATTTCTCTGGTTATCCTCGCTTTGCTCGTTTCTCCGGGTGAGCTCGAGAGGTTAATCTCCGAAGGTGGTGCGATGTGCACGGTTTGCCGTCTCAATTCAAGGCTCTGCAAAAATCCCCACCCTCGCGTGTCATTCTACTCTAACTTTCCCCGCTGCTTGCCTTTGCACTCCATTGCCAAAGACATCGAATTTCGGCGGCCGCCGTCTCGAAGGCGAGAAATTCAATTCGCTTTCGAAATTGCAACGAAGCATCCCCGATGGTATTCCAAGTATTCCAAGATGGTATTTATGTATTTTTTTAAAATCCAGTGGGAGTTTTCAAAAGGGCGGGACCGAGAGGCGACCAAAGTGACATGTTTGGAGAGTTTGAAGGCTTGACTGAACCAAGAGGTGCAATGTTTGCTTCAGTATTTTGGAAACATTCCCAGTATTTTTCTCGCGCTGACGAAACATTTAACTGTTGCTGCCTCTTTTCGTCAGGAATGACTCAAGGTTGAGCGGCATTTTACCAATGATGTCATACAGGCTGCATTTAGAGTTGGACCTATTGTTAAAGTTGTTCCCAGGTCACACCTGTGCCAGCGGGAAGCCATAATTACTTTCCTCTTCACCTCTTTCTACTTCGGATACTTGTCCCCAGTTCAAGTGCTTAACTTAGACATAAAGGAGAGTTTACAATAATGGAAGAAGAGCTTTTGTATGTATCTTAGAGAAATTTCATTTCTGAAAACAGGATGGAAAACATAAAAAGATATACATTACTCAACATCACCGTCCCACTTAAAAAGACTAAAAAGACTCAAAATTATCGTCATACCAATTATCAAGAGAGAGGGTTGAATTAGTGGCTACAGTACCGGCTTCCTATCCCGGTGACTTGGTAAAAATCACGTTTGTGGTAGTGTGTATACCAGTCCCCGGTGGAGTGCTGTGTAGAGAGCACTTTCCGTCCATTACCCCGTCCATCAGATGGGAGGTTAAATCAGCAACACTTTGATGCCTCCCGTTAAGACTAATGCCGACGCCGGGTTTCTCTTCACCCTTCCTCCGTTCCCTAAAGAATTCCTACCTCTATTTAAGCACCTACCTATCCTAAAGAGCAGAAATTAAATTGAAAATACGTTTCGATAAGCAGAAGTGAGAAATTCACTTCTGTAAACAACATCGGGCCCTATCTCCTCGGAAGTGACAATCGAGAGGTCTTCTTACTGACTCCTCGTATATCACATCCATTGTAAGGAGCGATAAGTGGTCACCTATTTATAATTAACAGTATCGACACGTTTATCTTATCTGGTAAATTGGCCCTCGAGTGCCACCAGATTAATACCAATATAGAAACATCCTTCGCCTTCCATTATCCTTATCCACAGTATTAAACTACAATTGCTCATGGAGCTCTCCTCAATTTGCAATACGCGGTGCAACGCTTCACGCATGCATTGTTATCCCTAGAAGGAAAACTGTTGAATCTACGTCATAAATACACATATCGAGAACAAAGCTCAAGAGAATTTTGAACTGGAAAATGCATCGATTCGTTTTCCCGAAGGAATTCATTTCTTCCGTTGACCAACTTCCTCAGATTCCAGCGGCTAGATTTACATTGCCGCAGGTCAGGGTGTCACGTCAATCCATCAACTTCATCGTGCAGATCTAAACCCGAATACTGAGTGCAATTTCCAACGTCGATGACTTCACTGCATCGCCTCGTCGCGAGAGAAAGCTCCTCTCACGAGCGTCGGGATTCCTCCCCGGCCTGAAAGGGTATGAGAGATCTCCCGGCCGTATGAAATGCTCAAGGCTGTGCGGGATGGACCACTGACATTCGTCTTGGTCGGCACGAAGTGAGGAAAGAGTGAGAGAGACTTGTGAACCCTTTCCGAGGCTGATGAGGAAGGTGTCGCTGGGAGAAACGACCGTTCCGCTGAGCGAAATGAGGTCTGCGCCGACCCAAAAGATCGTGGCGGCAAGCTGCGACACGTTTCAACACGAAGCCCATATCACACGACAGCGAAGCTGAATTCATTTTCTCTTTCTTTTCCGTGGATTGAATTCTAGCAGTATAATTCGGTGCTCCTTACGTTTAAACTACCTAAGTTTATGTATCATTAGTTTAACATTATGTAGGTACATTTAGTCAAATATTAACTCTGCGACAAACACGACTGAGGCGTAATTCGATCGCGACATTTGGGTTGCTCGTCCAGCAGCAGTAGAACTAGCTTTTAAGGCGTTAATGCACGTCTAATTGATATCCGGCAATAACTTTTATGTAATTCCCTTTACTTTCATATAATTCCTTTAACTTCTTTGTATTTTCTTTGTATATTCTTCTTTGTATTTTTATCTGTTAGTTAGTGTTTTCCTTTTTGTTTTTCTATTGTTTTCTTTTGGATTGTCATAGTGATCAAATAAACATAAATAAGCCATTGCTAGAGGAGAGGCTAAATTGTATGAAGGTTGATACCTATGAAGTGAATATTGATAGAGACAAAAGTAAATAAAGTGCAAGGTTATGTAGGAATTTAATTTTATTAATCGCCTTGACTCGATACTGTTTCCACTACTGAACATAATCTGAAATATAGGACAAACACAATATCCTTGGCCGAAATTAGGTGTTATGGTATTACACCTTCTTATGTTATACTGCTCCGTCTAAGCTAACTCAATCTATTTGAATTAAAACTATTAGAGACATTTCAATCGGATAGCTTTACTGAAGATGTTACGCACATATTAAAAAAACAGCGTATTATGCTAGATTCGACCAGATAAATAAGATTAGAGAGCTACATTGTCGTACCGATAGATTCAAAATGGCATTTTCCCCCGTACTATAAGAGAACAGAATTAGGCAGCATAGCAAAAGGACAGGTAGGTGAAATATTTTTGAGTAGCCTGTAGTGCATGATGTATGTATTAACCTGCAGTGCATGATGTATGTATTAACCCCTTAAGCACTATAGATACTAACAATCTAGTTGCATGAGACCCTATAGTTTCTTGTTTGCATGTTAGTAGTGCATGCTTGGTGATCTTCACCCCCTGCCACACACCCTCGCGGTGGCTTGCAGGGTATCGTGTAGATGCTGATGTAGATGAATCCCAAGACAAGCACAACAACCCATTAGGAGTCGGGATTCGAACCCGCAACCTTTATGTAGCAAAGCCTGGGAATCACGGACCTGGCTACTGCGACGGCTTCATGGAATTCTAATGCAAAGTTATAAAGAGATGCGGATGACGAGAAGTAATCGTAAGAACAGCGGTGGACGGGGTGGGGAGAGGAGTTGATGGGTGTCTCGTCTATGAGGGGAGGACATGTTCCGAGCCGTTCTATTTCTTGGGAGAGGGTGACTCTGGGGGGTGCGGTTGAGCGAGCGGAGTCGCCCGTCCCGTCCCAGCGTTCATGCTCACCCTGACGTGAAAGCAGGCGGCGAAATTCCCACGGGGGAAATCCCACGCACGGCTGACCGACCTAATCCTCGAGAAGTTGCCTCCGTAAAGTAAACCGCTTCTGCTGCCGACGACGGCAAACATGGATTTTCATTTCCCTCCCGCTGCTCACAGTCCACAATAATGGCTTTCCCTTTCACTCTGACGTGAAATATTTTTCTTTTAAGCCAAATATTTTAATGAGATTTTTGTTGGTGAATTTTCCCTGAAACATTAAAAACTGATCTCCCCAATTGAGTTTGCCTTTCACTCTTTTGTAAAGACGTCCAAAATCAATGAAACCAGTCGCATATATTTGCTTTCCAAGTAAATTAATACACTAGGAGAATGAGTGAAGTAGAATGCCGTTTTGAATATCATTATGCATCCGAGAAGACGTTGAACATACTACAGTTTCCTTCATCACGAATCTTTTCATCTCACAATGATCCTCTTCTGGTGAATAGTCATGACGAAGGTTTTAAATCAGCACATAGGAAAACTAATTTACTATGTCACAATAATTACCATTTTCTGGTTTATTTTAGACCCAAATCTCCTCATTAAAGGTAATATAATTTTCAGAAGAGCTGGGGACACCATGCACCCAGGTGAAAGAAGTACTTTGCATGCTTGAAAATGTGAAATATTTACAAATTTATGTTGAACAACAAGGGCGATAATAAATGGTAAACATGAACAGATGAACAGAAAAAGCGCAAACTAAACGTATTCATGGCATGGCTAACCTGAAGTACACTTCTCATTGATACATTAGTGATGAACGTATCATTCTACTGGTATTATATATCGTCTCGGCATCGTTCTTTTCTGTAACATATTTTCTGGATCGACCGAGTAAATAAAGAGGAAGTCCTAAGAAGAGTGGGAGAAAAGAGAAGTCTTCTGAATACCCTGAGAGATACGAATAACGGTAAATATGTCCTATCGGAGAGTAGCAATGAATAGCATTGGTAACTGCATGTTGGTATGAGTACTTAAAGCTAACCCTACTAACAGAATGTTTTTGCATGTTTGCTTAGCAATTTGTATCTTTTTTTTAAATAGTGTTGTTCTGACTACTATATTAATACTATTCCTTTTTAATGCATGATATGTAGTGCATGTTTGGTGAGAAATCACCCCCTGCCACACACCCTCGTGGTGGCTTGCAGGGTATTATGTAGATGTAGAAGAAGACGGAACAACTTAATCGGTCACATCATGAGACATGATGGCCTTATGAAGACAATCGTCGAGGGGCAAAAAGGATGGGAAGAATGGCAAAGGAAGGCCTCGTGCGAGATATATGGAACAAGTGATGAAGGATGTGAAAGAGAAGAAATATGTAAATATGAAGAGATTAGCCGATAGAAGGACTCAGTAGAGAGCTGCGTCAAACCAATCTGAGGATTGATGACCAATGATGACGAACATATCTCCTCGCCTTTTCTATACATCTGTTTATCTTTTGCATTTATTCCAATCCTTTATCCCATCGACTACTGTTTTCATAAGGTCTTCGCGTCGCGAGGTGCGTTCGATGGAGTCCCATCCCCTATAAAACCTTTTCACTAGACCATATTCTACTATCTTCCTTAAGCCTTCTCCAATGATAATTCTATCCCTTTGAACTTCATAACTGTTCTGTAATACTATACGCCAAATGTTTTCGCTCCTTTTTTCTGCGACCTATATCGTTTATGACTGCCTGGCATCATCATCATGGGTCTACAATCATTAGATTGATTTGACGCCGCTCTCCACTCATATCCAATCAAATGCTTCATTTCTTATATAAGCTTGACTTCGCAGATATTACCGGATCTTTATTCCGGTAAAATAAATGACGCATTCACGTATTATTTCCCTGTAGTTTGACAAGCTGTTCCACCTCATGAGTAACCATACCAACTATGCTTTTCCATTTCTTCAATTTCTTTCTCGAATTTAATATTGGTGTAACTCTCGGCTCTTAAAACCTCCTCCTCGGCCTATTCATAAGCTTTCTCGATTTGAAAATAAACACTGATGGGGGCAGTGCACATGCCTTGTCCCATTTCTTATTCTTAATTTTTTGTGTTTACGAGGGAATAATTTATATTTTGTTTTCCTTCCACTCTTTAACGTCCGAATACGTCGAGTATATATAATATTTGACATTCAATTAGTTTCACACTTTCGGAATTTCTGTTACATGAACTTCATTTAGATTCTTTCGTGTAGAATAATAAACGAGTGAAATAAATTATAATATACAAATTATGGAAAATGTTTTATAACAATTGCGAAAGAAGATACCTTTTCTATCACCAATCATAAGAGTTCGATTCCGTCCCGGTACCATATTTGTCTGATGTGAGAGTAATGGAATTTAGGGAAAGATCTGGAAACTTCATTGCGCCGTAAATGGTGAGGGCTCATGTGTTAAGTCAAGAGCTCCTCCTCCATCCACGAGTGAGAAACCGTTTACTCATTGGGTCACTGACAATCGGGTTAATAGAACCCAGCCGTGCCTTCTTTGGCGCCGGCGCCCTCTCACTTAACCGTTTAAGGAATCTCTCCGGCATTCCCTTTGAGCGCACACCTCCCGTGTTCACCCTGACCACCTCTTTGCCCTCTCAGCGTTCCCCTCCATTGTGGCTCGAAAGCCACAATGGCTGGCTCTTTTTGCCATGTGAGGATGCCATCCTGCGATCTAATTATCCGTAGGCCGCGTCTTGAGCAGAACGCAAATGCAGTGAGAGTGTGGCCTTAATGATACTATTCTTAGGACAACACTGACACCAATGATTCACCTGTGAACTCCTTCACGAAGGTTACATTTAACATTTTGAATGCATAATTTTAGTCGCTATGTTTCATCCGAAAAATAATTCAGTTGAAAATAGTACCTATTTTCTCAGTTTTCTGTTAATGCTTCCCATATTTCCGTATTTATCGACGGTTTCTATCGGTCATTCCCACTGAAGTTTCTTAGATTACGAGCCATGAATACATTTATGACATACGTGAATGAAGAAGATCGACTGACTATCTATTCCGTCCTCACCAAATACCATGATGAAAGGGATTTCAAGCATCTGACTTCTCAGATCTCTACAACTTTCAGCCCGATATTCATCAGTAAGAGATCAATTTTAGGAATTAGAAGTTGCCAGTTAATCTACTAACTACTTAGATGGAGACCAGTTTGAGTTTCGAAAGTGAAGAGTTAACGAGCTATGTAAACGATGAAATGACATCACTAGAAGTGAAACTGGAATATAATCAGATTATATTCCAGTTTCACTTCTATATGCTTCTATCTCCACACACTTCTATAATTATGGTCTGCCTTGTGACTTTCCAAAAGTCATACGATAGAGTGATCTCAGTTAATGAAAGTATTAGATATAGTATCAAAATGCAGAAACAGGTTGTAGGGATAAATTCCTCATTAGAAACTTTCACGTTAATTAGGGAGCTCAATTAGGAGAGAAAATCGATATCGCATGTGCTAGGGAAAGGGGAAGGAACAGTACCCCATTATCACCTAATAATCAAGAATCAGCAAGTATCAACTTTTGATATAATCACGCAGAGCAAAGGGTGAGTGAAGCTAACTGTCCATAAGATGTGAAGTAAGTAACGAAAATAGAAAGAGAGATCCCAAGACATTGGGATTTCAGGATGAACGAAGATGTTTAGAGAGGGATGTTGACGGGCAAAATAGAGGAGAATATAGGTTAAGCGTGGAGAGGGAGGAAAAATAGATGGGTCACTCCATGTCAAATCGACCAGGTGATTGCCGTTAGGGTCACCGATTTAGACCAAATTGGCATAATGGCTCCATTTGATAAGAAAATGAAAACCCCAAAGTCGTTTTTGCAAAAAACGCAACTGTTTCCGAAATATTGCAACGTTGCAAAAATCGAATTTTGCAAACGCTACTACACATTTTACGATATATCTCAGAGACTACATGAGATACAGACGTGCTTAAGGGCTTATTTGAAAGGGTATGAATTGGAAAAATAAAATAAGGGATTATATTTTGAAATACAAACAATTTTATAGAGTTAATAACAATTTTAAAGTTTATAACAATTTTAAAGTTTCAAATCCATTTTTGACGATGTACCTGTGCCTTCGATTTTGCTCATTTTTTACATTTTGTAGACACAACCCTCCTCTACAAATTAAAAAAGTTTTCTAGAGGTAATATTTCATTTAAGGAAGAAAAATATTTTTGAGTGAAGCCGTGACGCCCGCCGGTCATCGCAGCGCCCGCCTAACGGCCGACGTTATTGTACTCTGTATTTTAAATATCGTAACTACACAGCTTGCTCTAAAATGTCATGGTTATGGCTACATTTTAAGCGAGTTAAATGCTCGAGGGATTAGTTTTACTGAGCAGTCGAGAAAACTCAAGGCTAAAAAAAATTAAGTAATGTAAATAGAGCTGAAAATTTTATATTTTACCTGGAAAACCAGAGAAAGCCATGGAGTTGAAAACCTGAATCCATAGTACATCATTTGTTTCCATGGCAAAACAGGACCAAGAATAAAGTTGTGACTTTCAGAATTTATTTGGACCGTACAAATTGCCGAACATCGGCAGTTGGGCCATTATAAGGTACGTACTCATTCTCATTCATCTGCGTTTTCAAGTCTGTACCCGTACTCATACTCGCTTTAGACTTGGAGGAAAAGTACAAGGATGGAAATGGTAATGAGGAATGATGGATAAAACTCCGGCGACAGCATTAGCCTGCTCTTAACGAAAGGCGCATAGAGAACCATGGCGTAACGTCCCATCCGATGGTTGGAGCACTGAACTCGACAGTTCTCTACAAAACACTCAGGCGCGGAGCAGTTTACAGATGAGAACTGTCTTCCAAAGCGGGGATTCGAATCCGGGCCACTATGGGTGCGAGGCCGGCACAATAACCACTAGACCAGCCTGATCCTTGATAATGTTTAAATTAGGGATGGGTCGGTTCCACTTTTTTTCGGTTCCGGTTCGGTTCTTAACTTCTGTTCTCGGTTCCGGTTCTTAATTTACCACTTACTTTGCATTGCTCAATGGTAAGATAAGGTAATCAATAATCATTTTCAGAGACATACTGCTTGAAAAAAATTACTTCATTATATTTTTGAGTATAGTCATTTTAACGACTGAATTAGAATAATTCGCGACTTTGAAGCAACTAAGTACACTATTTCACCAGGTTTTAATGTGAAGCCTCCACTTTCGGAGTGTGAGTAGGTTTCAAGCTGGTTTTCGCGCCAATTATTTCGGTACCGATTATTTTTGGCCTCGGTTCCGGTTCTAAGCTCAAGAACCGGTGGAACCGAGAACCGAAGAACCGAACCGACCCATCCCTAGTTTAAATGGATAAAACCGGTTTTGCACGGTCAAAATCATTAGTGAAGTGAGAAAGTTTTACCAATAGTTGTGTTTCAACAATGGATTTAACTGATTCGTTTAGTATCATCTCTCCCCTCACCAACCCGGGTGCTTTTTCCACACCATCGCCGTTTAGAGCCGACGCCTTCGAACTGGGAAAGCGAGGGTTTTCTTTCTCGTATCCGCAAACGCAAAGGCTGCTCTGCCCTCCGCAATAATCGCCTAGCCAGCTCTGCTCCAGGCAATCGCCTGGAGGCGGAGGAGGCGGAGGAGTCCCCCGAGGAGGCGGGGGACGCGGACTCAAAAAAAAAAATAAAATCCGGATCGCAGCCGTGGTAGATTAACAGCATCTCGCGATCCCCCGTCAAGGATCACGGCTCCTCCTGGCATTGATTTCACCCGTGGAGGCGAAAACTTCCTCCTTAACCTCCCTCCCCTAATGCCCACTCTACCAGTGCATAAGACGCGCGCCGGACTCGCTACGCCTCGCCAACTTGTCCCGTTTAGCTAGGAGTTCAAGTTTCGCTGGCATGGGAAATAGTTGGGCGCTTGTCGTGCCGTATGTTTGTAATCACTGGACAAGTCGTTATAAGTTTAAAATGCGTGTTTTATTATTCCTTCAACCGCAAAAATGGTGCCGACGTAAAAACAACACTTATGTTCTTTCTCAGTCAAATGACCCTTACAATGATGAGCGAAATATATCAGTAGTAGTAGTAGTAGTTTGAAGAAATTACACTGGCAATTAGAATGGTCAAAATTATTGTACGCGTGTTATAAGAGCAATCTTGTACTATCTGAACCACCCTTTGGTAGGTTTAAATGTACGTTATTATTCGTTCAATCATGAATCGTAAAAGCAGTGCCAACGTTGAAACAGCGTCTTGTGTCCCTCAGACAATTGCTCCTAGTCGATACGTTAGTATGTAGGAGTAGTTTGAATAAATGCCTATTGGGACGCAAAGTATTCTGGGACTAGCTGTATGAATTTGATAGGCACTTCAGTTAATCTGTATTCGCATGGTCGACAACGTGAATTATGAATCAGTCGTACCCACCCTTTGGTGAAAGCACATTCCGAAAATCATGCCCCTCCGACGCCCATTAGAGCTTCTCCGACGACTCATATTCGTATAGAATCGCCCGGTGTATGCTATTATGCCTTCATTCCAAGAATAATACTTTTTTTTCCTAGGAAATTATAGTGCTCTTGAATTAATCCAAGTTTATAAGAGCAAGGGATTGCTTTTTTACTTCATTCTTAGTGGAGGAGCGAGGGTATTTTGAATGGCGTAATATAAGGAAAAAGTCAGGCAAGTGGAGTAGAGGAAAGGCAGTTTGGATGGAATGATGACAACAAAGAAGTATGCGGAATTATGAAAGAACATCCTGTGGGAAGGGCTCTGCGTGAAAATGTTCGGCAGGACTATTTTCAAGGTTTCATGTTCATCTGACACAGGTGCTAGCAAACATTTAAGACGGGAGAGCCATAGAGCCAAAACTGACTTTCACCACAATTTAATAATATATTTGAATGCTAAAAATATATGGTTACAAGTACGGAAAATTTAGAATAAAATAATAGCAAATGAATAAGAACCTATATAAACTGTATAAATGAAAGAATGATAGGCTTATTTTCAATTTCACTCCTGAGTCACATGTAAGTACTCAAGGAGCTGCATGTTGCTCGCAAGTCGCATTCTGCAAACCCCTAATCTAACCTAACCGGTACATCAATAATAATAATTCTTAGCGAAGCACTCAAGGCCTCTTTGAAACAATGGCCACATCCGAAACAGGTGCTTCGCAGAGGCCAACTGGCCTGAGGTGCAGCGCTCGGGCGGTGTATGGCGGGCGGTAATGAGTGAACGCTCCCTTTTACGAAGACACCTGATGCCTACCCGAATACTGAAGTCTAAGCCATATCCGAAGCTTATAGCAACGAATCCGGAAGACGAGCGACGACCAACGCGCAGCGTCGAAGGCCGATAAAACACGGCTCGAGAGGGTGCTGTGCGTAGTGGCGCAGTGATAGCGATTAATGAATGGAACTGAGGTGACATTCGACATATAGCTCAATAATTTCAGTGCCCACACCTGCACGAAAGAGGTACACGATAAACATTTGGCGAAGGTTACTCGGGTGTTCTACCGGGTTAAGTGCTTCATTTCTGTAGACGTTTCGATGCACGATGAAGGAGCGTCTCTGGTGACAAAATATCCAAATTATAAACATCTCTTGTGAAATCCGAGTAATCATCACCAACCAACTCCATTCGCCGGGAAAACATCAGAAATATCTTGACGTAGGCATTACTTTACCTTCCTGGACGGAGGGTAACTCGTATTTAAAAGGTCAAACAAGTGAAAAAGATCGGAAACTAGCGCTTCAATACTATAGACTGTCTCTCAAGATTCAGCTCTGTGGAATTAATTGCGTCATGCTTCTAAACGCACTACTCCGGATACGTGATCTTTCCGCGAATCAAAGATGTCCGGTTGGAACGACAAGGCTCTCACAATACATTTGTCTGATGCAAGGTTTCACGCTACGTAAATCCATGTTTGCGGTGAGGCCGTCCTAACATGCGTAAAACCCTCACGGGGATGATCAAAATTTACGATTTTAATTTCACTCGAGGGCTCCATTGTTCCTTGGAACAGACACGGCGAGAGTGGTATCTGCAGGCCAAGTTGGGGAAGTGACCCAATGGCGAAACGTTGGCCATTGTCTCGGGGTGTGGGAAGCGCGGCGCCTTGCGCAACGAAGCGCTAGGGTGCCGAGATATAGGTGGGAGTGGAGGCAACAATTTTCGCGGGGATGGTGACGTTACGCGAGCGATACATTTCCATTAAAATGGCGAAGAGTGCTTCCTTCGCAGGAAGAATAAAAGTCTAGTCTCTCAGTGCTGGCATAACACCTCGGTCTTCCGTTCTACTTAAAAATATAGTGAGGAGAGGATCATGCAAACACCTCGGAAACCTACGAAAGAACATTTCTCCAAGTTTACCGCTGAACTTAGATTCCTTCTATCACAGCGTCCGAAATCACATTATCTCAAACTATCTTCACTCATTTTTTTTCTTTCTGGTCTGTATCCCATAAACCTCCTCAACAACCTAATCAACGCGTCTTTTTCCGTTATGACTTCTATTTATCTTATTTTCTCAATTATTTTCTCATCCCTATCTCTTGGTACCCTTCAACCATTTCTCAGTCTCATCTATCGATGAACTATGCATATGTTATTTTCAAGCAATGAAAACTTAGGAACGATAAGAAATTTGTATTGTGAAGCAATTTCTTCTTCAAATTATTCAGAGCGCTGCGACATCAGAAGGTAAGGAACCGTGCTATCAAGGAGTCCTAAGAATCCGCTTGTTCGCAGCCACTCCCGCGGGTTTCTCACTGTCTTGGGTGCCCCTCTCCCCCACTACACCCTCTCTCTCACACTACTCTACCTCTCCCCTTCTCCCCACAGGGCGTGACAGGAAGACGACGAAACCGTCCGTGATTGCCCACAGTCGCAGACGACCTAATATACATACATTTAAAAAAAACCTTTGGTATGCTAATTGTTTTTGCATATGCAAATTCCGTGGCGGGTGACGGATTAATTCGTGCAGGAGGGGAATTTCGTCGCCTCCGCGTCGTCATTATGACGATCGGGGAACGTCGAAAGGGGCGGGGAGGAAAGGAGCTTCGGAGCGGAATTTCGATGGCGCGCGGTGAAAACGATGGCGCCACTCCGTGACGAATCACTCCGACAATGTTGCTGCGGTGGCTGATGCACTGGTCTTCCATCCAGAGGGCCTGGGTTTGAGTCCCGACAACGGCAGAAATTTTTGGTGAAATACCTACATCTACGTCTGTGTAATACCCTCCGAGCCACCTAGAGTGCGTGTGGCAGGGGGTGAAAAAGATTGCCATACGCGTGTTAATTATTTGCAACTAAGAAGAACAATATTACTGATGTATATATTTGTTGTTCGGGTGTTCCCCGCGCACTATAATCAGGTGTAATACCTGACGTTTCGTGGCCGTTGTTGGTCACTTTATCAAAGGGATTCCCTTTGATAAAGTGACCAGGAACGGCCACGAAACGTCAGGTATCACAACTGGATATAGTACGCGGGGTACACCCGAACAACAAATACATACATATATAATGAACCACGAAAGTTTCAACCAAGAACTACAATATTACTGCTTCAATGACACATGTTAGATTTAATAGTTGCGTGCAACTAATTGTATAGTACCTACAGTGTAATGAAGTGATTCCTGATCGAACAGACATTTCTTTAAATATATTAATCTTTCCCAAGCATGCATGAGTTAGTATTGCTAAAAAATACACTCCACTTCAACATTATATCGCTATACCCTACCCATACCTATACTGTGTTTCTATTATATTCTCTGATTGTACGTGGGATAAATGACATTTTGAATTTGTCGGTACGACAGTCTATCTATGTATTCTATCTTCACTCTCTAATCTCGTATTTCTCATCAAATCTAGCCTAGTGCAAAAACGTTCTTAATATATTTATCATGTCATCTGCAAGCACACAAGCTTAAAATTTACTTAAAAGGTTAAGTATAACTTTTAACCTGCATTTGGATAGTCCCCACTTGAGCGACTTGTGGAGAGAACTTTTAGTTCAGCACTCCGTCCTACGTATGAGACGAAAAACAGCGGAACTATAATCGCCTTTGGTTCATTGTAGGCGATTGTAGGTGTCAACGCCGGATTTTGCTCCACTCTTGCTGGAGTACCTACGTTCTCACCTAATTTCAAACACCCACCTATTCTTAACGCCGCATGCAACCTTAGTTGTCGATCGCCTTTCCTAATAACAGCAATATCCAATGGTATTTCAGACAGGAGCATTGCGAGGTACAGTCGAGATGTCGAGCTCGCGCGCGCGCCTGTTCCGTAATTTAGGTTCCCCTGCACTATGGATCAAAACGCAGATAGAAATTACTTTCTCAGAGCTATAACTTCGGGCAGTGGAGCCGTAACCGTCTGGGCAGTGATGTGTTACAGGCGCTGTTGCAAATTCCATAATTCAGCGACCTTAGCACTTACTTTATCTGGTACTCCTGAGGGAAGTATTACACTTCACCCAAGCTCGGTCCTCATTCAGTAGGGATTCGTCATGATCGAGAGAACAATTACGTTTCGACCTAACAGCTTCCAAAGAACCTCCAGATTTTAGGGCACCAGCAAATGGATTTGTTGGTGCATTACCGTCACAACCTTGGCATTGCCAACGTTCGAAAATTTCCGAATATTTACAAAGTCCCAGCGAAATCGGATTCTATGATGGGACAGGGAATCGGGTTAATGTGGTGACAAGAGTACCTTCTTCCCATTGCTAGAGCCCGGCTTCTAATCCCGCTTGTTTCGTAGGTTTCTTGGTGGAATACTGGACCCAACTTGAGAGCCAAGTGGGGAGAACTCCCAAGTTTAGTGCTTCATCCATCTGATGGGACGTAAAATCGTGGATCACACAGCTACCATCGCTAAGAGTGGCTACGGGCTTCTCTGCACCCTTCTTCCGGTCCCTGAAGTCCTACTAACTAACTAACTGATCCTTTAAAGATTCAAATAAGATTAGCTGCCGGTCGTCCCCCTTAATAACGAGCACAACTGAAGGAAAGATCTCGTGGGCCTATCGCAATTATCAATCGTGCTCTGATGTTTCCGCAAAAAAGCCAGTATACCCAAATATTATCCGTGCGTTGGAACCAGTGGGGAAAGCTGCCAAGTACTTGGGGATCTTAGGATGACGACGCGGAAAGCAATCGGGTGACGACAACTCAATCCTCTCGCTCTGCCTGAGTTCATCGACGCATGCGTCGCTAGAATTGGGAAAGGAATCCCCGCGAAAAAAAACACGTGGTCTCAATCTCGGCAGAGCACACGAGAAGCGGAAACGTTCGCGGAGGGCGTGGTGGCGATGGATAGGTTCCGCCGCCACGCCGCCCAGACCCCATCCTCTTCTCCCACAGGGGGAGGGGACGAGAAGAAGGGGGAATTAGGTGGGGGTTGCGGGAGAGTCTAAGCAAGGAGTCACGCGCCTATTAATAGGAGGGCTCACCTTCGCGCGTACCACCCTGCCTGCCCCCTGCCCGCCCCACTGCTCGATTCTCTCCAGCGATGCCCCCCTTTTGCAGGGCCGTACCGGGGACCAGGCCGGTGAAAGCCCCTCTACGAGCTAAGCTGCTAGAATTGGAGATGAACTAGGTCGGGAATCATTATCAAATATTGAATGAAGTATATGGACTAAATCTACTGCAGCAATTTAAGTCGGATATCTCTTTCTGAAGGAGTTAAAAATACATATAATGGAAATCCCACTGGTCTATCTTCATCACCATCATTAGTCAACATCCTTAGCGAATTAAGTCGCAGGAGGTAGGGGATACTAACCTTGGAATTTATTACTGTTGAACATGTTAAGGCTAAAATAACAATCCCACAGTATTTTTTATTTATCTATTGATTTTGATCGTCATTGTCAAGGTACATTGTTACTCTGACAATGATGCTCAGACCTCGATAGATAAATCAATTTTATTGTGGAATAGGGACATGACTATTTTCTAACTATATTAATGAAATTCATTAATCAATTAACTAAAATGTACTGGGCGATTTTTTTCTGAAGACTAAAGTTGCGTTATAAAGATATTACTCTGAAAATTGCACTTTTTCAGCAGCTTAAAAACACGACGTCATCGGGCATCAAAGGCGCAGTATCGTTATGGGCGTTGTTTAGCTGTTGCACGTGGAAGTAAGTCGTTTGATGAATACTTAGCGAAAACGGTTGTATTTATCTCATTTTTAATACAAAAAAACCAATGTAATGCATTTTTCTAAGTAGTTAGTATCGACGCGATGAAATCGTCGGTAAAATTTATAAGACATGTATAGTGCCCCGACTGTTCCATCCTGTTCCAAGATGTGACAACTAGGTTCTACTCAATGTTTTCAGTAGACTTCTTTTTTCTCTCACACCCATTATGATAGGTTATGTTACCCCAGTATTATAGTTCATACCACCCGTACCATCAATAAGAGAAATTAGAGGTTAAATCAATAAGAGAAATTAGAGAAAGGAATAGTAAGATAGAGAGAGTTGACAAGGTTTCTCTTACAAAGTACAATAAAGGGCAATAATATATAAAATTGAAGTTACTGGTGATATAATAGAATAGGCAACGTAGATTACAGGGTATTTTCACTTACGCATGAATCTGTATTTGTTAATGTATGAGTGTTTATTTAGACCTATTCTTGCATGTTTGGCATGCATCCAAACCTTTTCTCTTAAATTTGTTTGCCATCCCGCATGATGTTAGCTTGGGGTGGACGTATTTCGTGCGAAGATTGGTTATTTCACTGTTAAACCGACTGACCCTACTGCACCGGAAATGTAGCTACAAAGAAAAGTACTGTTCGCTCGTCGATAATACATGCCTGGTGTCCAGAATCCCATTGCCAGACATTTCTGCGGTGGCTTGCATGTTTGTGCAAAATGCACTCCTGATAGTTCAGGGTGGTTACCAAAGGAGAAATCGGAAATGCAGGCTTTTTCCACGTTTTTCTGGCTTATTGCCAACATTCCAAGGTTTCAAAACCATACCTCAGTCAGGTACCTTAGTTTACGCTCTAGTTTCGAATTTGGAAACACAATAAATATCGGGGAACGATGGATCTATTACCCCTTTACAATGAAAAAAGTGAACGCCTTTAAGCAATGGGAATAGTAAATATATTAAACAGAATACGTAATGAGAGAGAACGACGAAAACTTGCGCTAACACCCTACGTCATCAATACCCATTTTTGCAGTAAAGCAAGATTTTTCTTCCGAAAGACCTGTATACATTTTTTGTGTCTACTTCAAGTTTTATCGAATTCACGGTCGAAAGACAATTAAATGGGTGGATAAATTGTATCGATTCGCCTATTTTCAGAAAACCTTGGGATTCTTTCGTAAACATTGATGGTGAGTTGCTTGTTAGCCAAACGCACTTCTAAATTATTTATATTTTGGCGTATTTTCAGCTTACTGAGAGAGGTTTATGTTTTTCTTCCTTTAAGGCCCAAGTTTTTTTAAACAGGAAATCTCTTAAAAGACATTTTTGAGCTGGGAGCCAAGGTTTATAGACCTCACCTCCAGCACCTGTCTTACTTAGATTAAACGGAATACTTTCTGGCACCAGGAATAAAAACCTACCATCTATCACAAGAAGAGCCTAGGGAAAAACTATAAAAGAATTGAACACAACATATGTACTATATTTTTTTAGTTGGTCCCTTAGCTCTTTATGAAACGACAACGAGAACGCGACTTTCATCAAAACACGGAATGCCTAACTGATGGATTTCTTTACTACTTTTAATTTTACATGACATTTCTCAGAAGCCAGCACTCCTTGAATCGTCATGGAGGGCGATATTTATACAATAAGCAATGAGATTTTGTGATGTAAATTGTTGTCTGCGTTACTAAGACCTGTTGGGACACAAGATGAATAATAATGTAAGAGTGTGTGCGCCTCCATCTGCACCCCTACAACTTTTTTCTGGCCCACAGTCCCGTGTAATGTCGTGCGAGGGCATTCCTCCTCAGGAATACTCTTGTCTTCATGGTTTTCCTTTTTTGCTGGCGAGATGTGGCCACAACTACCTCGGTCAAAGAGATGGGAATTGCGTGTCATTACCACTTGTGCGATCTCCAGTCCCTCTCATGCCCCAATAGTTTCCGCAACATGGTTTTGGAGACTTGATGCTTGAGTTTTTTTCACTCCCCATTCGGCCGCAACAATGCGCTGCCTATGGCGATCGCGTATATTTTTTTTCCGCCCCCGTCTTATTTGCCGCGTGTTTTCTCTGTCCCTCTCTCTTTCTCTAAGTCTCCTCGGCCGCTTGCCCGACACCCATTACCCCTTCTCCCTCCGCAATCAACTCCCCTTCCCAGTCATCTCTCCCTCCAGCCCACTTCGGTGGATCACGGCGGGAGATTAGACGGAATCGTTTGCTTTTTGCTTGCGGTGGCCGGGGAGGCGGTTGGTCGTTCTCCGTCCCTCGCGGGGACCACACACGAAGGACATCGTTCGGCTGGCCGACAAGGGATGAGGGGGAGAGTGAGTGAGACCTGGAAGAATCGAACCCTACCCGCTCGCCTCACGTTGGATTCCTCCCTCTCCGCTGAACCGGAAACCGGGAGCAATCCCGCCCCCCCCCCTCCCCACACCACCCCAAGCGCCTTCCTTCCGCATCGCCGACGGCCGGGGGAGCGCCCCCGGGGACGACCTCGGCGCGTGGATTCGCGGATGGAGTGCGCGCGCCTCGGTCCTAATTTCGCCCACTCGCGCCTCGTCTTTAATTACGCACTCAACTTCCTCAAACTTAATCATGCCCTCGCCAGCATCGGCTGGAATTTTGCTCGCTCCCGCATCGGCCCTATTTTCGCCCTGATTCACGTTGTCCCCAACATCGCCCTCGCCCGCCTCATTCTTTATATCATCCAGGCTCTAATTTTGCCTCCTTCTCTGTCTTAATTTCGTCCTCACCCACCTCGGTCCAAATCTCTCCCGCACCCGCTCTACACTAATATTTCCTTTGCTTACATCCTTTCGTTCGCGTCCATCCGCGTGTATTTTACGTAGAGCTCTCACAAAATCTCACCATTCTTGCAAAACGATATTTTTTTCCTACATGATACACCAAAATTGTGTCACGAAGGCGACAGGGAGATTTAGAAATACTTTTCTTACATTATTGTAAACGTATTGCAAAATGCAGTTCTCATTTTGGTAGGAAGGATTGAAATTATACATGCATACCAAGGGTACGCTGACGACTTGGTCATTTACCACTCTTAATAAAAATATTCCAAAATTACGAATTTAAGTCACAAAAACACGTCCAATATATATGTAAATATTGTTCAAATAAAATATTTTTAGGTGATTTTCGTTTTAAACTAAAATAATGCTATCGAATACAAGAATACAGAATGCAATGCTCAGGGTCATCAGCTAGGAAGGCCATTACCTATCCTAGGTCTCCCGTAGAGTTCAGCCGCGTAATATTTGCTACATTCTGTCATGACATGTCGGATATCGAGAGAAGAGTCGCATTCATTACATGGTGGTGGTGTTTTCTCTTTTGAAATGAAAATGGGGTGGATCAATGGATTTTGCCCTATCCTCAAAGGTGTAATGATCTCTTCCTCCTTCTCTTGAATAATCTGGGCCTCACTGACTACTTTTCATGGGCAATCAATTAACTTTATAGTACCTCTATCGGAATGCGTATCAGCAACCGTTGCTAATAATCAATAGGTAATAAAAGCACACACTACCGCCAATAACAATGTATTTTTCCCTTTACCAGGGTTAACACAACCCTTTCCAGGGGTTTATAAACAGTCGTTCATAGACTAGTTTTTCTTTACAGTTAAAAGGGATTGAATTGTTTTATAATCCATCTAACTACGCGATTAAGAGATCTCCCCCTTAATGCTTAATCCAATTCGCCTTACTTTGTCAGTTGATGGACCTCCCTCTCTTCGTTCGAGAGAATAATGCTAAATTCCTCGGTGAAGTGAAGAAAAAGGCGCGAACTTGTGCCCCGACGTTAAAAGATTCAACCAGGAGAAACTATCCTTGAAGGCTAACGGAAAAATTGCATGTTCCACTAAAATTAATATGCATTCGGTCGACCGGTTTTCTTGCATCTCGGAGAGTGAGTACATCCTGGTGGTCACCGAGTATGCGGGAGGACAAAACTTGCAGAGAATGTTACTTATGTGAAGAAACCGGTTGTGGGAGTGTATAAAGTTTTGCGGACCATGAAATTATCTCCCTTACTTCATGGAGCCTCTAAATGACATCGTTAACTTCAGGTGAGCATGTGCGTGCATATTCACATTTTCCTTCTCCTCAATCTGTACGGTCATAATCACTTTCAGTTCAAGAAACGCCGATAGCGCATTGGTGTTCAAGATCGTATAAAGGCTGAAATCAACGATAAGAAGCGCTGGTGAAGGGAATTAGATTTAATGTTTTCCGATTACACAATTACGACGTTTGTCCTCAATGGGTTACCATCAGGCTAGTGAGAAATGAATTTCTGCTTGGATATGAATAATACTCACATAGGCCAAATATAAACGCACATTATATATATGTATGGGCACGTCGAAGTTTTTGCATTACTTTACAGGAAATGAGGCCCCATTAAATATCACCAATCACTTTCAAACTTATGGAGTTTAACAAGTATACATAGTTCCGAAAATATTTGCTAACGGTAGTCCTCAACTTCTTCATCCAGAAAATACCGAAATGAATTCGATGTTACGTACTAAGTAAGTAAAAACGCCCGTCACTTCAGGGGCATAGGATACAACCGTGGGCACAGAGCTCTGTTTAGTGTTTTAGATTAGCACCGATGCTCTCCCCATTCATTTAATGTTACTGATATTACCTGTGTACCAGCGCTTTAGTTGCGGACGTGTTTATAACATAGTGTGCATTTAATCACGTTATCAAGCTGCGATTACTCAACTGATATAATCTTAGAGGTTTCCGATGGGGTCTCGACGTAATCTTCCGTGGCATTTATCTCCTTGATTTCTTATTTTACGCGAAGAGAAAAGTCTTATTTAAATATGAATATATTATGGAACATCTTCGCTCGTGAAATCGTAATGTTGCAAAAATGTTTACTTTCGGAGGATTTATCAACGAAATGGGATAATGAGGTGCACAACTCATGACGATCTTTCATGGTAAGAGCATTTCAATATAGAACACTACGGTATCACCATACGGACCGCAATCCTTCGATTCAATTACCTGAATCAATTGAGTCTCAGATGGTGGTATTATAGAGTATAAAATGACCGAAGATCGTATTCCACATGTGCTACATTTATTTCATTATCTGAAGCGGCATAACTCTGTACTAGATTCTTTCATACGATCATCGTCATTCTCTAAAGGCGATGCCTTGTCGTTGTAACCATGTCTCTCTCTTTATTTCTGTTTTCTTCATGTTTACATACGACTGAACGTCCAATTCCGTGAATATCGTCTTAAAGTAAGAAGTTCCGGGACGCCCTCTTGATTTTCTCCCTAGTACTTTTCCCTCAAAAATACTGGTCAAAAAACTGTTGTGCGTTCATATATGTACCACTAGCTTCGCTCTCCTTTCATTAACTTTATTCTTTTCTCTTTCCTGGCATTTCAAAGGATGTCATTTTTTATTTAATTTACGAATACTTCCAGTCCCGCATTAAATCACCCCAACTGCTCGCTCCTCTCCCTATCCTGCTTATCTAACATTCTTCACTTTATCACGCCCTTCAAAACACCCCCGTTCATTACCATCCCTTCCTCCCATTCGTTTGTCTTTTCCTACTTTCTTCAACTCCTCCTTTCCTCCCTTACCAATCCCAGCACTTCCACGTTTTCGCAGTTTCCCACACGTCTTACCCTTCTACACCCCTTCATCTCAAAAGCCGAAAGTCTATTTACGAAAGAGAATATGGCAATAATATAAAGGGAAGGAAGATTGTCCGCAGAGAGAAAAATCATCCACCTTGACTGGGACACGAACCCGAAACCCAAGAACCCGGATTCGAGTCCTGGCAAGTTGAAATTTTTTTCGGTATGGAAACTGTGCTATTTATGTATGCACATCAACGGTAAACGGTTTTTCGAGGCTAGTTCGAAACCCCTGGATTTGTTCAAAGAGGAGGCCTTGACTTTCAAATCATGTGGCTGTCGGGGTACTATGTAGATTTTTCACGACAATAGGGTGAGTTTGCAGGGGATTTATTGCCTCGCGACGTCATTTCCTACGAATGTTTTCAGAGTCGTCCGAACCAGCCTCCGACTAGACATTGGGACGAAGATGCGGCTGCTTCTCGGAATATTACGTTCCTCTCCTCCCGGGACATCGCCCCTCCCCTCCTCTCGATCTCGGTATTTATCGGAGCGCATCTCCCAACCTGGAATTCCTCCACTTATCTTCACAACGCGCGCTTGCGTTATCGCAATTTTTCAATTGGGATGCGAAAAGCCAAAAGGAGGGAAATCACTATTTTTCAATTTATATGGTTCTTCAAATCGGCGATCTCAATTGGTAGCGCCTGTCGCTAGAACGGTTACAAGACGAATTCGATTTATTGTAAACGATATCGACTCCCTGAAACGATACCCATGATTACGCCTCTGGGGCTCATTCAGTAAGGATTCGACATTTAACGAGCCACAACAATTACGACAATTAGATGTGAAGTAAGTCTCCATATTTTGATGAGAGAACTATTTGATTGTCGAAGCATGAGTAACATAAGTCGTAGAATTAGGTTTTTAAAGGCCGCTTTACACGATACAATTTTTGTACAGTTTCTTGTACAAACGCTTGTATGAGGAAATTGTACCGTGTAAAGCTGCAAATTGTGTGAACGCTTGTGCGAATGTCTGAATGACTGAACGGAAAATAGAACCTGTTTTAATTCCATTCAGACAAACATACAATTTCGTTGTTTATACAAGCGTTTGTACAAGAAATTGTATCGTGTAAAGCGGCCTTAAGACGCTCCAATTGCATTCGTTTCGTCGTGACTTCTAGCCTGATTTTTAATAATTTGTGCTATAGTAGCAGTAGTATAATTTAGCTTTTTAACTTCGCAAACTACTAAGGTTACATCGCATCGTCTAAGCTAGCCGGTTTTCTGGGCCAATACGGTACAGTCTTCAGTGCCACGGACACTAGGAACGTCACTAACTTACCTATTCTATCGACATTTGGATATTTCCGAGTCCTCAGTGAATAAGGCCCCGGAGGTGCTCATTCGTGGCCGAGGAGAAGGCGGGAATGAAGTAGGGAGAAAGAAGCGGTAGGGCCGCAGCGCGGCGGCCTGTTGATGCGACGGTGTGAGGTGATTCAGCCGCAGGCGTGCAGCAAGTCGGTGGTACGGGAAGAGATAGCGGTGAGGCAGAGAGAGAGAGAAAGAGTGTGAGTAGTGTGACAACAACTGAGGTGCGTGGCGAAGAGAGGAGACAGAGTGTTATAGAGGGAGTGGGAATGGGCCGGAGTTGGGGAATCTTTCCACGTACGCGAGCGCACTAAAAGCGCACGCCTTCCCGAGAAAAAAAAGCGTGGGCCGAAAGAGGTAGAGGGGTGGGGAAAGCACAAAAGAAGAGAGAGAGAGGGCTGAGCCTGCTTGCAGCGGCGGCGGGGACGAGTCGCATCTCGGGATATGTTGGAGAGCCGATGTTGGGGGAGTTATTTCGGTGTTGGAAAGCCTCGCCCTACGGGAGACTTTCCGGTCGTTCTCGGGTCTCGGGTCGCGGTCTGGCAGTGGGAGGGAATGCGCTCTTAAGTGGGGGTTTATATCTGGATTTCCAGGCGCAGCTACAAGTCTGACCCCAGAGACTGTGGGGGCGGGCGAGCCTCACCATTCTCCCAGCTGGAAGTGACATCGATCTCTATCTTTCTCCCTTTAACCATTATCTCCATCTCTTTGTCCCAGAGATTGGGTTGGATTGGTGGCAGGAGTACCGGCTTCCAATTTCGAGGGCCCGGGTTCGAATCCCGGTAATGACAGAGGTTTTTTTTCAGTGGCATACCGGTCCCCACTTGGGTGCTGTGTGGAGAGCACTTTGAGGACAGAATTCCATCCGTTGAATAGGACGTTAAACCGTGGAACCTTGGAGTCTTTCTATAACCGGGGGCTAATGCCGATGACAGGTTTCCCTCCTCCCTAATTCCGTTCACTGAAATATTACTACCTCCCCCTAATTAGCTACCTATCCTAAATAGTGCAAACGACCTCAGCTCTCGGTCACCTCTTCCGAATAACTACTACTACTCTTCACCCTAATCCCTTGGTTCTCGCTACACCGGATTCGATACCCTACTGGGCCATTCGATTCTACCAATCCCTGAACACATTGAGCGCTGATCCCTTTTATAATGACACTAGCGAGTGTCGAATCAATGTTTCAATCAAAGAACTGTTACGGAGCGTGTGACGGACAAGAGTGTCAACCGCCACTGACGGGAGTACGGCGTATCCATTCCTTAACCCCATACGCTCAACAAAACATCGATCAAAGGCGAATTTTTATCCAATAGCCTAGTTTTGAACCAAATGTTGGAAAAAGTCAATGTTTGGAGTGCTAACAATTAATGTCGACGCGACCGATATTATGATACGTTCACGATGTAGTAGTTATAATAAATAATCGTGGAGATTACCGACAGCTAATATCACTTATGACGTTTAAAATAGGTAGGTAATTAAGTAGGGGTTAGAATTTGTCTAGAAACAGAGAAAGGGTGAAGCAAAATCCGGTAAGGGCTATAGCCTGCTCTTAACGTAAGGCGACAAGGAATCCACGATGACATCCAAAGGACGGAGCATATACCAAAGGTGGGACCAGAGTAAGTATGTAATCTCTGTAAAAAACGTGATTCGACCCCGGACCTATGGGAGAGGAGGTCAATACTCTACCTACGCGTGTTCGGAGGATATAGCCGACGATATTCGTCAGAAACACTTAATCGACGATGTCGCCCCTAAACATCATTGGTTTGTGGATATGAAAGATTTAATATTAGTAGTACATTTAGTGTTAGTATTCGCCTATGCAATTAATAAGATAATTATCGCCACGTCACCACCGCGACAGTTTGTTTCGAGGGAGATACTGTACGGCAAGTATGGCGCGTCCGGGGTATTTGTTCCGGTCTTTTCTGGGACCTCTTCTCTGAGAGATGATAACTGAGCAGCGAGAAAATAGTCTGCCCTATGAGTTTGCCAGTCTGCAATCTTAAATGGCCAATGTTGATGCCCTCTCACAGGAAATGATGCCTTGCTGTGTTTACGCGGAACGACATATATTTCGAACGTGAAATTACTCATAATTCATTTTAACAGTGCCCTGCTGAAAAAGTGAATAATGGTTTGGTACGACCTCAAAGGTTACTGAAAATATCACCTAAAACTTTTTGAATCGCAGATTTTAACTCGTGAAAAAAAAAACATCCAGCCAATTTATCATACGCATCCAGGTCCTGAAGAAAATGGACAAGGTGGGGAAGGAGTTTAGTGGGAAAATTAGAATGCGTCTGTTTGTTGGAGGCAAACTTCAGCGCGCCGCGTATTTAGTTTCGAGAACTGAGAGACGTTCGCGAATTCAGAGAACCACATGAAATATCAAGTTCGCAATGCTACCGTAAACATCAGGTTCCTGAGATAAACTTACCTTCGAGGGTTAACAATCTGCATGTCACCTTAGGGAGCTGCCGGAAGGGCGTGTGGCAGAGGGTAGCAGTTACCAGTCTCGAAAATGATATTTTACTAAAAAAATAACGGAGGGAAATTTTTTTGGGGTATTACAATGAAGCTTTCGAAATAATTTGACCTTTGTTGGTGAAAATCGTGTATTGTGCGTGGAAGAACGAATTCTTCCTCTCGGAGAGGAAGTAAATCTCTCTTAATCCTTCGCTTTGTTCATCCCGCTGATGTAGTGTGAGAGCAGAGATATGTCTTCAGTGTCAGACTCTCGTGATTTGAAACTCGTGTGATTTAATTTTTAAAATAAAGTTGATTTTGCGAAAAACCTTCCAGCCTCTGGTAGGAAATAAGTGAAGGAAGAATTGATGCGGAGGTTATCTAAATTATCACATATATCACAGAAGAATTAGTCGTTCATCACATAGCGTGGTAGTGCGTAGAGATTTGGGCTGCTGACTAAGAGGCTTAGAGGTTTTGAATACGGAAAATGTCTTTGGACAGATCCTGCCATTTTAGGGTGTTATTTTCTGGGTGCTCGAGGTGACTTAGGGAAAGGAACTATCTCCCCCTACGAGGATCTGAATTTAACTACCTGGGCTGAGTATTTGGTGAGCTCGACCCTCAACAACGAGACCAACTTCCGAGTTGAAGACAGATTTCCTTTACGGCGTTGATGCTCTACGTCATTTTCGCGTGGAACTCTATCGTTCTGGACCCCTTTTATCACGAATGCGGCGTTGTGGGCTGTACGAGATTTGAAAAATCTATCGAAAACCATTCGTCGTTCAGTCAAGGTTGTGTGGCAACACCGCAAAAGGTGCGTGAACTTCATAAAAAGGGGCAGTGAGCGAGCGAAAGCCTTTCCCCTGAGCCATCAACGCCTTGGAGATGCGTTTCATCCGTTAAGAAAGGGAGAGAGAGGAGGCAATCGGTTTCGCTCGAGCAATCTCGGATTGATACTACGCTCGCGATGAAGCTGGCATCCCCGACACAATGTCCGGACACAAATGAGTAATTGACGACTCCGAGAAAGAATTTTGTCGGAATTCACCGTAACTGGGGCAAATGATTTAGATCGTGGCGATCCACATAAATAGTTGAAAGGGGCGGACGGATTTTTTTCACTGCATCCTCAAGATTTCTCCCCCGTAAAACAATACTTTCTTAGGTAAACGGAGTTTCTATGTAGTGCAAATCCTTGTACCACCAAAGTGAAAACCCCTGTGGCGGAGAAAAGTTATGGAAGTGATGAATGCTTTCATGAAATGTCAGTAACGTAGTTTGATTTAATGCTATCCCAAAGTCAAGTATTGCGAGAGAACTACCAAAAAATCAAAAGAATCTTTTATGAAATAAAATTTTTGTTGCGTAAGCCTTTTCTATTGCTCAGAAGTATAAGATCCAAATTGTGCCTTCAGGCGTGGCGTCGTCAGATGTGAGATCGGTCTTCAAGTGAGAAATAACTGGCCCAGAAATAACTTTCAGAGTGTGGTTGAGGTAAAGATCCTGATTTTAAAAGAAATTACTTGAGTAAGACTTGTGACAGTCCAAGGACTCATAAAGTACCATCATTTGAAATGGAGGGATATGAATACCTAATATGAGTTATAAGACAGAAAAAACTAAAGACATATTGCGAATGCCGATTTGAATAAACGATGGGAGAGGAAAGGAATATTTTTAATTATCATGCAAAACGATAAAATCTTGATAAATCAAAAACCTAATATCCAGCAAAGGTCACGGCAATCAATCCTTCTTAAAATCACAAACATAGAAGAGCAATTTTTTTAAAATTTAATTCAGTAGCAAAGAATGTTTACTACATGTACTTTCATGTATTGTAATCACTCACCAACAATATCAGATATGTAATAGCTTCGTACAATACTTGGCATAATTTTGGAGAGTGATTGTCAATACACCATTTCTGAGCTACTCTAAGCCATACGTATTCTTTACGTGTCATAGCGTATTACAAATAGTGCTAGGAATTTCTTATTAACTCTCACTCCACTTGTACATGAAAAATATTTTCTTTGATTTTTTAAAGAAAATACATCAAGTTAAATGAAAATACATCATTCAAGAATCGTACATCAGAACTTTCACTCGATACTTTCAAAAATATCTTTTTTAAAGGAATCACTCCAATCTTCTATGTTTATTTTGGATATTTGAAGGTTGTTGCCACCACAAAGCTTCGACGAGAAGTTGTACATTCAAGAAAGCCAATTAAAGTAATTTCAAAGTCGACGTCCCGAACATGGTCACACCATAATTTCCCGAGATGGGCCGGGAGTGGATATTTTTGGGGGAGGGGATGATCGAAAGATAGGGGGAGGATGGAGGGAGGAGGAGGGGAAAGGAATGCAACAATGAGACGAGAGACTTCGAAAAAGACGCCCTCTCTCGATTCTGGGAAGTCGGAGGGCGAGAGGAAATTGTGGAGTCACACGTCCGTGGCCCGGCCGCGCTGTGAAGGAGTCGATTCCAGTTCCGAAAATTGTCGACCACGGGAGACAGTAATGTCGGCTCCCAGGGTCATTCTTGTGAGCGGCCGTGATATAAACACAGGAAAAATTGTCTTCCACTCCCGGACCGTGGCTCGTCATGGGCTTCAATTGTTTCAAATTATGAATACATACCGATAGCACGAAGTAGTCAACGTAAGGTTTTCAACTCTAAGGATGGTTTTTGATAGACTGAGAGTAGAGCTCACCCCGTACGTTGGCGTGTGAAATTCATACATTCAGGGCCACCTGCGATTTTCTACGAAGTTCTGACACAGAAAATCTAATCGCGAGGATTTTAGGTGAGGCCGCACAGAAAGGTTCCAGCACGGGATTTGAATCCGGTATCCTCCGGTCGGTCCCACACTGAAGCCCATATATGTTACATATATTTCCCATATATGTCCCATATATAGGCTTCAGTGTGGGGTAGCTCAGCGCTGCACCCACTAGGCCAACACGACCGCTTCTATTCCACCCTATCTAGTGTACTATTACGCCCTGTCAAAACTGCGATCGCCAAGTGACGTTCCGTGGTAGTAGCGTCCAAGTCAGCAAGCATATCTGGACTTCCGACCTTAGTTTCTTCCGCATAAAATATTAATGACCACTTTATAGCATCTGGTCAAATGCTGTTGGTCTCAGCAGTTAGATGCGCGCCATACCATGGGTCTATGTTTCAAATCCCACCTCAGGCATGAATGTTGTACTCGTCCAAGAATTAGGCTCAGGATTTAGTTACGTTAGACTCCACGAAAAACCCTGGCTGTTGTTGCGCCTTTAAACCTAATTCTTCTCCCAATACTTGTAAATACTACTAGTTTGATGTCGTAAAACGATGTCGGATATGTCCTTAAATATCCATGTCAACTAGCCGCGTATGTTATGTTATTTTCATTTTCAAGAGTTTTGGCAATCGCAGAATCAGTTTTCACATCATCTTAAGCTTATATTAGCCATAATTATAAAACTAGTTTCTACATAAGTTTCCTTCAACGAATCGTACCATTCTTTTCATTGGTGCCTCTATATCTGAAAATTCCTCTAACCTGAGCAGGATGAATGATGACGACCCCACATGAGATGGATAGGTAAGGTTTCTAAGAGGAAAAAAGGCTTATGAAGGTTTCTTATTCCGGCCTCTTTTTAAAGACATTATATAAATGCATATCTTATCTCTCATTCTTTGCCATTTTCTTTTCTTCTTGGCAACGCCTTTGGAACCAACAAACGAACAAGCATTTCAGAAGGGTATATCGTAAATGATTACATCAGATAATTTAGGCATGTTAAAAATACGAAGTCAATGTTTTTTGGGTGTACTGAAACACATAAATTTTACCAAAGGAAGCTACTACTTCGAACTACTTCGACTATTAAAAATTTGATTGGGAAAAATGAACTGCCACTCAGATATCCCCAGTTCTAATGTTTACTATGTTAATGAGAGGCAATTAAGATTTATTATGCACAAAAGCAAACATAGTAGGGAACGCAGAAATGAAATATGGGAAGTAACATGGTCGCGGTAAGACGGATTTTCAGGGGTTTTGAAGAAGAATCGATTGCCACCCACAGTGCGGAGTGAGTCATCACTCCAACCCCGCTGACTACGAAAATTCCTTCCACGATCGAAACCAGTAGCATACTCAGATACAGTTTGAGTTCATCATCATCATTGGTCAACAATCCTAGGATTGGTTTGACGCAGCTTTCCACTCGATTCTTCTATCGGCCAACCTTTTCATTGTGACGTAATTCTTCTCTTTTACATCCTTCACAACTTGTTCCAGGTATCTCATACGAGGCCTACCTTTTCCAATCTTCCCGTTCACTTTTCCCTCGACGATATTATTCATCAGGCCATCGTGTCTCAAAATATGGCCGATTAAGTTGTCCCTTCTTCTTTTTAGAGTTGACAGCAGACTTCTCTTTTCCCCCACTCTTCTTAGCACTTCCTCGTTACTTACTCGGCCGATCCATTTAATCTTCAGCATTCTTCTGTAGCACCACATTTCCAATGCTTCTACCCTTTTCTTCTCCGCTGCTGTCATCGTCCATGATTCACTGCCGTAAAGAAACATGCTCCAGATGTATGTCCTGATGAACTGTTTCCTTACTTCTATGCTTGTATTTCCTGCTGTAAGTAGATTCTTCTTTTGATAGAATGCCCTCTTTGGCTGGTTACACAGTTTGAGTTACTATTGTTTATTTCACTTCACATGAATGACTGAGGAAGTAAAAAGACGAAGGGAATCTTTGAGGTTCACGTGGTTCCAATGGCGATTCTTGCGTTAGGAGAAATTGATTTTAGGTTCTTCCTTTTATTAGGTTAAATTACACCATTTAAACTAAACTCCAAGCTAAGGTAAGCACTACATCAATAATACAGACGGAATTTGATCCAACGACCTTTGGGTTACCAGTCCGGAGTGTTACCGTAAACCCTGTAGGCCATTATATGTAGGGTTATTCATATGAAATGAAAGGGGAGTGTCAGTATAACCTTACAATTCTTTCCTTTTCTTGGATCGTACCTCATCGGAGGAAATCTGTTCCACCCCTCCCGAAATGCAATCAATCGCTGCCCTTGCCGTCACGGCATGCCGTGACGGCATCGCATGCGTCAATCGAGACTTCTTGTAGTTTACTTCCTGATCCATCTACTTTTTGGAGCTGATCTGAGTGAATGATATGATTACCGCGCAACACAATCTCAACAGATCGCTAATCTTTTATCAGCGATTGTAATCGCTCCGAAAACGATAGATTTCACGGAAGTATCCCGCTATACTTGCGCCTGAAGTGATGCAAACGAGAGTGAATGGATTCAAATTCACGCAAGGTCTCCTCGTGCGCCTCGAGGCTTCACATAACCGTCCTTGGAGAAATCTGCGATAGCCTGGAGTACGTGCGGGCCTGGAGCGACCATCTCTGGTTCCAGGCTCCAGATATTCCTCTCCCGGTCCCTTCTATTCGCCCTCCTCCCTACCCCAGGGAGAGGGACGCACGACAGGAATCCGAAATCTCTAGAAATAATTTCGTCGCGATGACTTGAGACGGAGGTGTTCGCCGGAGGTTCCAAAATACACCTCCGGTCGAATGTCGACGGGCGGAGCAACTGAGAGACGACCCCCTCCCCACGTCATTGCCTCCCGCCTCTGGCACCGCCTACGTCTCGGCCATGGACTCCGAATACCTTCTCTCTCGCGTCCATAATGAAGACGTGTTTAATGGAAGCCCCGAGGAAGGACGGATTAGGGCGTGAGGGCTAAGAAACTGGGAGTCCGTACATTTCTGGAGGGCGTCTTTCGGCGATTTGCAATCCATGCCACTTTTTGTGTCGGAGGATCGGTGGAAAAAATGCTACGCCTATAATTAATACATATATTCACGTCCTTTCAGAGAATCCTACTCACGACGCTCACACTACTTAATTTTCAAATTTCGACACCACTCCTACTCCCCTTGTTGTTTATTCCTTCTTCGCTGCCGGTATTACAGAAAAATAAATTATTATCAATCATCTACCACTGCGTACCCATACTACTAATATTTGGACTTAGACTCGTGAATAAATATGGAGAAAGGGAGTTTTTGCCGTATTATTTATATAGTACCCATTCATTTCCAAGGTCGTTTGACTGAATAGCACTTCGAGGGCGGAGTATATACAAGCGCATTTGATCCAAGAACTGCCAATACATAATCCTGAATCTAGTTTTTCAGGTGGATTTCATGCCTTTCGTTCCGCTACTCCAATTTTTAATTACCAAATCAAATAGTAAATAACTTTGCTGCTACGCTAGTGCGTCCAATCAATTTATCATACACAGGATCGGGTTTGCGTGATGGCCAGAGTATTGGCTTCCCATACCGAGGGTCTGAGTTCGAATACCGGCGTAGGCATAGGTTTGTCATCGGTATACCAGTCCCCTCTTGAGTGCTCTGTGGAGAGCACTTGGAGGGTGGTATCCCGTCCATCTGATGAGACGTTAAACCGTGGACCTCTTACCGCCTTTTGTTAAAAATAGGCTAACATCGACGCCGTGTCTTTCTCCACCCTCACTTAACTCCCAGTAAAATCCATCCTTACCCAAGCAACCTCCTATCCTTAATGGCACAAATGGTCTTAGCCGTCGGTCAACTCCTTAAATAATAAAAACAATCCAATTACTTTCACTGGTTCACTAGAGAGCCCAATTCGTGCAATAATCTGTTTCGCTCGTGATCTCTAACTATGGGGCAGTGTCATATTGTTGAACCTTTTCTTAGTTTAGAAAAACGTTTCTTGCCGGATCGCTGGGATGTGTTTTGAGCGAAAACTGTAAATCTAATCAGGTAATCACCGAAGACCGCAATCACCAGGAACGCCTCCTAATGGCAATCGCAAACGACGATGAAACGGCCGCGCAGGTAAAAGAGTCACCGCCGTCGGGACCGAGCGGCGAGAGACGCCGTAAATCTCAGGGTCCGGGTTTACGACCGACACTTCTCAATTACTTACCCGAAGGCTGCGCCTTTGCAGCGGAAGATCTGAGTGGGAGAGGGCGCTAATTCCCAGCGGTCTACCCACTGCCACCCCCACTGCCCCCGCGGGGCCGCGACTCAAAGAGAGAGGCGGCCGATCGGGGGCGACGGGAAGGGCCCCCGCTAGAAGGAGAGGGGTCGCGCGTGCCGCCTCCACTCGAACCAGAGCTGGAGGCCCTTAAGCCCGCTTTACACGAGACAGTAAAATGTGTAGTTTGAAGGATCATCAGATCTCGGATATTGTATGGGTTAGGGCATAAAAATAGAATGGGGGTTATTTTCCGCGCCGTCGTTGATGCGTTTGGGCAATCTTCCACGCAATTCGTCGTTTTATGCCGAGTAATTTTCACTGCGCATATATCTATGCATCAGACTGCGCAGTGATTATCAACGTGTAAAACCCTTTTAAAGTACAGAGCTGCAAGGAGCAAAGGGGTGATTATTTATGCTAATCTTCAACGTCCTCTGGAAAATATTACAATAGTACTAATTTTGGTGCAGGAAAATTGTCGTTAGCTATCAAAATAGAACGGGTATCAAATGTGATAATATAAAGGATGTTGAAGACAGTGCGATTGGAGCCTCGTCATAAAATTTTCACGGTAGCATAATCGTTTTCCTAATAAGTGCCTTTCAGTCATATCTCTGATAGAGATATTTTATCAGGGTCCATTAATATTCAAACGTACTGGTAGTATTAGCCGTGATGAATTCATTCCATTATTTCCTTTCAAGCAAACAATCGCGTTCCATTTGCAGAGAATTTCACCTGTCACCAATGATTATTTTTCCGGTAGGGAATGAGTTCTTTATTTTAAACGAGCGTTTCCTTATTGCACTAGAGTGCTCTCCTGTCTTCATAAGTACATCATAGATGTACATCTAAGCCGTAGGTACTGTCCATATATTACCTAACTGTAAAGGGGATAGGGAACCAGCCCACAATGCACTGCTGACAGGGAGTGGAGTTTCTATCCTTCCTTTACGTTAGGAGAGACACATTATAAATTATTTCCTGATTACAATTATAGTGAAGATACAAGTAATAATTAGATAATAAATAGTAAAATGATGGTTTCGGGCACTACACTATGGAATTTGCTTTCATACATAATGAATGAAGAATAAACTTGGTATTTCGACAGTTATTTATCTCACACTGAGATAAATAACTGTGGAAATACCAAGTTTATTCTTCATTCATTGTGTAATAAATAGTACCTACTTAGAAATAAATGAGTCTTCAGTGAAGAATATCAGTACAAATTTACGCAAAAGAGAGGGTTCATAGCCAGCGTCATGTAATTTAGGAGTAGTAGACAAAGTTACGAAGGGTGAAGGGAGGGAAGTATTATAGGGGAAAGTAGGAGAAAAAAGGGGTGGTAAACGACTTTACGCGGTATATGGGTAGTCCTATATAAATATATATGAAATCAGTATTATTTTATACCGCTAGGTGTAGTGGAAGGCTCATCGAACCGTCATTCGCGTCACTAACCAGGGGCCCATTCACGGATCTTCAGAACACGCACGATCGCGTCACCTTCTTATTTTTAATGACGCAAAGGAAAACAAAAGAGGAGCACCATTTCTTTCGTCGTTTGAAATAGCACACTTCGGTCGGTAAAGGAAGCCATTAGGACTAGTGCAAGGATCTGAGCCTATCCAAAGGTGTCAGCGTTATAAATAACGGCAGTGAAAACGAGAAAGAAAGATCCGTTCCCCTTCTCGTCTTATTAATACTGCTCGTGAGCGTATGTCTTGAGAGACTAAAAGGAAATTTTTTGTTTCAAAACTTTACAAGGGAGTCGTGGAAGACCTCGAGAATTGCCGAGGCCCGTAGAACACACCAATCTAATAAGTCTATGAAATGGTTATTAGAACTTCAACTTCTAAGAGCCGTATTACACTACCAACGACAAATCAATTTGTGATAATAGACCTTTTGGAGCTGATTTTTTTACAGGAATCTTAAAGTCGAAGGTTCACTATTAGACTCAGTTCTCCAGTATAACCTACAAGGTAAATGGTGTGAATTTTTTGTGTAAAGGCGGTGGAATCAATCGGTAAGGGAAACTAACGAAAGATTCGCTTAAATCAGTTAAAACTAAAGGAAATTTCAAAAGGTTTATGACGCTATACCAAGAAGTTAGCTATAATAGTGTAAATAATGTCTTCAAAGTGAGTCAGCTATCGGGCGCAATCATCATTTGTGATTTTCAAGTCTGGCCCGCACTTAAAAATGGCTTCATACCGGAAGGAAAGCTAAGTGGAAAGAATGGAGGGAAATCTGGCGTTGGCATTTGACGATAAGCATCAAGGGGATCACAGCTTAACGTCCCATTCGACGGACGAAATACACAATACTAAGCGCTCACCACAATGCACTTAAGTGGGGGTTTAGGATTGAAAAATATCTTCTATTTCAGGGATTCGAATCCAGGCACTCGATTTGGAAGGCCCGCTATCGGGCGCAGCATTCAGTGAGCACGAAAGCCACAGTAGATCGCTTGTTTGCGATTGCAGTGTCCGTCCCATTGGTAGTGGGCGACCGTGACGCAACCCGCGACCCGTGTGGGCCCCAATGGCCTTATGGGTGTGGGGGAGTGGGAGGGATGAGGTCGCACATAGCGAGTGCAAAGCAACGCGAACGCAATGCACTGAGAGTATGCCAGGATTTGCGATGTTGCTTGACGACCTGGTGTTATTCTCGTCTTTTTCGTTTTCTAAAACGATAATTTTCAAAATACCCATCTCCTCAAACGAGGACCATATTTCGTCAATAGAAGAATAGCTAACATAGAGACAATTAGTTTATTCATAATTTATTTAAAATATTCGGAATAAAGCTGCGCATTCATAATTAAGAAACGGAAAAAAGAGAACGTGAAAAAAGGATGCTCTCTAACTGCTGAATGACAGGAAGCATCCATATGTTGCACACAGCACCACCGCACACGAGTTAAAGTAAGAATTAATAAATACAAGCCGACTAAACTCAATGCTCAGTTAAATCCTAAGACAAATACTCATGTCCTAGGTAGGATACGAACTCGCGACCTCAGCCATCCAGCCGGTTCGGGTCCTACCTGACTATTAAGTGGCAAAACGATTGTTTTCGACGAGATTATAACCGTCCATCAATGAAACCCCTTTCGATTGAATAGAGGCTTACTATTTTTTATCCAGAGTTTAGGATTCTTAGTTTGATTTTCTGACTGGGGAGGGGAAGCAACAAAGTAAGAGACACCCCCAATCATCGTGATGTTGTGGAAATCGCAGTTATACCTTGCGTGTCTTTCTGGGGGGTTGTGTTTGAAACCGTCGGGATTGTCTCGAATAGGTAACCAAGGAGTCACATGATATAATGCATGCATTTAGTGCATGATGCATGTATCAACAACCAATCCCTTAATTACTATGCATATACTAACAATATAGTTGCCTGATACCCTATAGTAGCATGTTTGCATGTCTATAGTGCATGCTTGGTGATCTTCACCCCCTGTCACACACCCTCGCGATTACTTGCAGGGTATCGCCTAGATGTGGATGTACAAACACGAATGGTTAACAAATTTTGTGCGTTAAAACCGCTGATTACAACCTCATTCAGTGTTTACACTTGTTTTATCACATCTAAGGGCTCTATAGCCGATACAGATGAGAAAAACTCAAGTGAAAACAATTAATGATATTGTAAAGATCTATATTCTTACTCTAAGATTCAGACACCCTACATTGCAAACCATTCGTGTTCGTACCACGTGACTCCTTGGTTACCTATTCGAGATAATTCCGACTGTTTCAAACAAACCCCCTGGACTCGTTTCCTAGCTGCATCAGAATCCCAAGGATAGACCTACATCTATGACTTGCCAAGTCGATGACTGAGTTCATGAAAATATCATCGCTTGAATTATTATGTGCTCCGAACGCTCTGAATGCAATGAGTAGGTATATGAAAGCAGCCAATGCACTAGACGCATTCTCACGCCTGAAGACCGAAGCTACCAACAGAGAGCTCGAAGCCTTTCGTGACTGCGCACCTGATGAGATTCGATTGCGTACAATGCGGAATCTCGATAGGGAAACCTCACGGGAAGATGACTCCGGCGGGCTGTTCCAATCGCGGTCACCTCCTGTCCAGCTGTCGGTACTGGCCACCCCTCCCGGCACGCATCGCGTCGTCCACCTGCGGTGAGTCACCATACTGTCTCCAAGGACACGACGTGGACGGACGATTCGGGCGGGATGTAATTTAGTGTCACTTCGGTGTAATTCAAGCCTACGCCGCTAGTGTGTGGGATCCGCACGAGACGGGTTTTACTGAAGGATAACAACGTGTCCGGAGACGATCTGCGAGATTTGTGATAGGTCGTGAATATTTCCTCACAAGAACTAAAATGGGAATCTCTATCAGACACTGGGTTAAAATCTAGATATTATCTATGAAGTAACTTGGAAGCTTATTTGTTTTTCGACGATGTTGGAACAATTTGAGAAAATCTTTTTCACACCTTTCAAATATCCTCCCAGCAAACAATAAGAGGTCCCAATATGCAAAATAGCATCCAAAAAGATAGGCGTAATATTGTTAGAGTAGTCTGTCTCATCGCAAAACGATTATTTTACCCTGGCAATAACTTCAAGCCAGCAAGATTGCATGCATTTTAAATGAAAAGGGAATTAAATTCACACCTACTATCATGCAGGCATGAAAACACACTAGTCCGTGCATCCATTACCTATAAGCAACAGAGAGGAACAATGATAAAACTTTAGGGAAACATGTTAGATATGCGTTCAGGATTTTAGTCTCTCTAAAGTATCCTAGTAATTCATTACTAAGGCTTTTATTTCTGATCCATTCTTTTCTAATCTATTCAAGAATATTAAATAATTAATAATAAAGTATACCTACCAATCATTTCGCTACACGTGCCTGGTACATGTGTAATCAACACGTTTCTCATGCTGAGTACTCTTAACATAATTTTGCGAGTACGAATTGTATGTTTGATGGTTGTACACCCCCTGCCAACTCTCTCGAATTGGCTTTGAATTGTATTACAATAGATTTATATGTATACTTATATAATATTAGCTCGCCCTGCGGCTAACATTCACTTCCACCTGGGACCAAAACAAGTGGTTTCGATGGCTGGGTTGAAAGGGGGCCGATGCTTTACCCTTTCGCCAATAGATGGAATGTCATATTGTGTGTGTATAGAAAATCTCGATTTATATTTTCAGGTCAGAATTGTGCAGCGTAACTGCATTATGAAACCATTATTTTCTCTTATCAATAAGCACACCTTCCACATTAATATAAAATCCGCTATTAATTCAAGTGTACCGAAAGCCTGAATCTACATGTGGAACTCACCTCCATAGCTGTTGTCAAAGAAATTGCATAAAGTGGCCCCTCGTTTTCAAAGTTACAATATTGAATGTAAACCCCTGTCTCAACTATCTGAAGTAATTTTTGTCGGCACCCAGCATTAAATTGTTGGGCCAAAAATTTGGTGTATGTGTATGTCAAAGATTTTCTGGCGCTCCGATGAATGCTGATGACAAAGGAAGGCTGAACTGAAGTGAAGAACTTCAGTTCAGTGGGTAAAACGTCGCCATCATTACAACGCGGAAGACTCCCGAAAACGTGCCGAATTCATTTCTATAGGTGCATTTACCGTGGTAAAATGGAGGCCAAAATATCAGGAACAATGCGAAACCTACATGCTTAACTGATACAGAAAAAATGATGAACGTGAATGACATTTCACACACTCGAAGTGGCTTTTCTTCCAAATACGGTGTCGTGAGCAGTGGCACTCAATGGATAGAAATGGTGGAAAAGCGAACTAGAGAAGACAAAGTCTTCGAAACATGGTTGGAGAAGGCAGCTGAAGTTCACGCTTAAGTGAAGGGTAAGATATAGGGAAGCATACAGGGAGCTGAAGAAGAAAGACCTCTACGGAGCAGCATATGGAAAATAAGAACACGTTACCACAATGAAAAGTACAACTTGGTAACAATTTCACAGAAATTTTAATGGCCACGACCGGTTTCGTCGAAGAGTCGACATCATCTTGTCTTCTGTGAAATTGTTACTAAGTTGTAATTTTCATTGTGGAAATGAAATTTCACAAAGCTGAGCCTGAAACTATCGATTTCTTCAAGAACATGTTTAATTGGGCGCACCTTTGGACACCATTTATATACATAAAACGTACTGGTGGGAAAAATCGAAGCAAAAGCCCCGTGAGGAATATCTAGTACAAACCAGAAGGGCTGATGGCAAAAGCATGCAGTCCATTAAAAGAGTTTGCATGGAATAGGAAAGGAAGGACGGCTACAGAAAACCAATCTGAGGACTTATATACTGAAAATGAGGCTCAATCTTCGCCTGTAGTGGGATTAAGTGGGCGTGTGCAGGCATGCATCGATGAGAGAGGGCAATATGTGATAATATGGGTCTTGACTATCCATGACAAGAACCCTAAGGGAACTATGATGTCCTTGCATGATTGCATGACCGTTAAATACCGAAAGAGCTACTTAGGACAGCAGGCCAACTCAGTTCCGCTTCCGAAGAGGTAAGCAGCAGCTAAGGTCATTACGAAATAGAGAGAAATTAGGTTGAAGTATTAATCCAACACTGAATGAATCAAGAATTGAGCAAAATCCGGTGTCGGTATTAGTTCACTGTTAACGAAAGTTGTCAAGGGGTCCACGGCTCAACGGCCAATTCGACGTAGAGTTCTGAACTTGAAGTGCTCCTCTAACTTCAACCCTCAAACTCAAGTAGGGGTCGGTAATTTACAGAAGGGTTTATGACATTCACGTGAATTCGAACCCCGGCCCTCGGGATGGGAGATCAACATATGTATTCACCACACCGACCCAAATTCATCTCGAGCCACCTCATGAAAATGGTGTACCTATAGCCTTGCGCCCTCCTAAGTGAGTCAAAGAAGCCTTAGTATTCACAGCAGTCCGAGGAAATTTGTTTTCCTCATCACGGTGTGTGACTTTCTTATAATAGGGGGTAACGATACGCATTAGTGTCAAGTAAACAATCCTAATTTTAGTCATCACCAGTTTTACTGTTAGCTAAATACATCGAGAAAACATAGATTTACACGCAACAAAGCTTAGAAGTTTAAACAGTCGTCATAAGGCAAGGACCAACAAAACCAACCTTCGGGTTGAACACTAATTTTAGGGCAAGGGCACTGTACTGATGTACCTACAGTTGTCATCCCATGACAAACATGCAGGGAAATGTGTAAAACAATTGCGTTCATGAATTGCTCATTTGGGATCCTATACAGACAGGCAAAGGAGCCTAAAATTGATATTATTAATGCTAACTCTCTCTACGATAATTTCGATCATTTTTACTATTGTCCTCAATTATTTAGGAAAGTAATGAATATGTTGAGTTTTATTAAAGAGTAGTATTCTCGCACCCTCATACACTTAATGTGACTTGATGGTTACCCATTCATTCTCATTACCTCTTACCGAAGAAATCCTTTTCACCACTTCCAAGCACGCCTTTATCGGTCCGGCTCATAATCTCACAGCATTCACACTTCAACAAATGGCAGTTTCTCTGAGTGACTCTCATCCAACCTCATGGCATAACCAAACAATCAAGGAATTCTCTTAAAGGAAGATAGGGTGGGGGTGGTGGCTACAGTACCAGTATCCTATCCCGGAGCTTAGGTTCCAATCCCGGACGTGGTTTCATTGTAATACCGGTCCCTACTTAAAAGCTATGTGGAGAGCACTTTAATTCCCGTCGCGTCGGTTGGGATGTTAAGCCGTGGCCGCTTCGCTAAAAGTAGGCTAATGTCGACGCCGGGTTACCTACACCCTTTCGCTTTACCCTTATATTCACATCCACGTAATTACCTCCCGATCTGAAGCGCCTTTAAATGTGGGGACAGACTTGACCCCACAGATGAGAATATCAATTGAAGCAATACATTAATATGAAACTGTTTCATGTAATTTCATTTTCACCTTCATTTTATCTGAAAAAGACAAGCATTTTCACCATTTCCCAAATTTTAACATGAAATTTTTAAAGTTTAAGAGCACCAATAATTAGGTCCAACGATAATGGATAGAAATACCTAGGAGCATCTTGTACGAGAGTAGTCACCTGGCATCATTGGACGGAGATTAGTGGAGGGCGAGCCTTATATGTACACATTCAGACGAATGTTAAGCACAATCTGAAGGAATTTCCAGTGAGAATCATCATCACACCCCTCACATTCATTGATTGGGTCCTCTCAGCAACTAACTCCTCTTTGCCCCATCCTCACCCGCGATATTCTCCATTTCCGGCTACAGATTAATTCCTGTTTCTTCGTCGACAAAATGCCTTTACAAAATGCATTACTGCCGGAGAAGACGGGATGACGATTTCCTCCCCTTTCCATCCCAAACCCCATTAAACCCTCGGGGCTCGCGGGCAGCCTAAATAACGTAGTTGACCCCTATAATTTGTATTTAAAGTAGCAGAGAACTTAATTAATCTTCTGTTCGGCAAATTACGACTATATTCCGGATTGGTTGATGTCCTAGTTATCGTCATGTGTAATTTGTTTTCCTCTCCACTTTTGTAGCCATTCAATATCAACATGAATATTTGCAGCCTCTGTACGTGTCTTGTGTCACCCTGCATTAGACTATTAAACCGGAGAACACTACTGAAGAGAACATGAAAAAATAACACCCAACATTATTATTTAAATATTGGTTTCCATAACAATTTTGAAATACGTATACGCAATTTGGATTGACCCCGATATACAAAATCCGTTATTAATATTGTCATCGCAACTAATGACTCAAGACATTGGTATTGAATGTTGCCCAGCTCTAATCGGAACTGCTTGATGTTTACCACGAGAGCCTGATCATGAACCACAGCGTTAGACCCGAATGTCGGCCTGATTGATATGGATTGGACTCTTGAAGCACTAAGCACAATGACGAGTGACATTTGCACACCAGGATAGGGGTTCAAGCTCCTTTCCCTGTGCTGCCCGAGGTTTCTTAAGAAGACATAGTGCTTAGAAAATTACAGTTTTTTTAAGTGGATGGGTCCAGAGGCCTTTCCTGGAATCAAACTCGAGGTCTCCAGGTTTCCCCGACGTTCTACCCCCTTGAGCAACCACGCCCACTGTCGTGAGTTCACGGATATAACGCGGAGAGGGTTGTGCAATTTATCACCGCGCCTTACGTTAAATCCGAATCTAACCTTATTTCCTGGAGCCGAAAAATACATCGCCAGGCTGCGGTTGAATATCGGAAACGGATGGAGAGAATAGGACCAGACGAATTGTGGCCCTCAGAAGCCGCCGCAATGGAGAGGACGTCCGTCCGTCGCCGTACCGAATTCGAAAAAGCAGATCGATTAAAAATTTTCGAAATGCCAATTTTTACTCACATGAGATTTTCATAATCACGCATTTTAGGGTAGGATCAAGGTTTATAGAACAAGGTTAAGAATGGCGCATTGTTCAACAAATATGATTATGACTTTGTTTGTTAAGATGCATGGTTATGAAAGGTTAAGGCGCGGACTCCCTCTCCCTAAGGAAAATGACGCAGACTTGCTTCATTTTGTTGGAACGGAGAAGCAATTGAACCCATTCAGTGTACACAAAGTGACCTCCAACACGTCATCATCCGCCCCCTCCTATTCCAAATCCGCATTACGCAAGAGTCACCTAAACCTCCTTCTCTTCCGCCGACACCAGACGACAAAGGGGCAGCAGCGCTTTCTTCCACTGCATTGTTTTGAAAGGTTTCACCGCTGCAGCGGAGAGACTAGACGCTGCCGTCCCACCCCCCGGACCCCTTTTTCTCTCGACCCCTCTATCGCTTAGGGGCACCGTCGCTATTATGACCCTTTTTCCTACACTGGAGGGTAAAACGAACTTGGCCATTCCATAAATTTCCAAATTTTGAGCAAGAAAAATCCAAAAGCAAAGAAGGAAAAAAAACATGAATTGAAGATTATTCACAGGAAAACTATAGTGATGCAACTGACTAAAATTGGGAAAGATATGTTAAGCATTAACGCTGTCGGAAAAAAGAACAATAGGAGATGGTATGTGGGTTTAGGATGAAGCCGAATTCAGCTGTGGAGACATGAGAAGATGAATCACGGAAGTAAATGAGGAGATTTCAAAAAGAACGGATTTGATGATATGAACTCAAGTAAAGACGTGAAGACAAGATTAGTAATGAATTTGATGTACATACCATTGGCTAAGGACGAGCATAGGGTAGAAACTTGGGGAAGTGATTTTGGGAGGATGTATAGGGTAGTGTGGGTAGTGAAAACGAAGAAGTGTTCGGCTGGGTGGGTAGGAATGTTTAGGTTTTAGATAGGAGGCTTTGGGAGAAAAAAATCGGAGGTGGCTGAAAAAGTGGATGATGAATACATCAAAAACCCACAAACACACAAAAAAGTTGTAACTGAATGAATAATGATTTTATGATAATCAAATGATATTTTAGAGAGTGGTTGGTATTTTGAGAAACATGAGGAAAGATAATAGAGTTTAGATATACAATATAGCATGAATGGGATTAGGTGACAGATAGGTAATGTGGTAATGAGAAGGTAGAACAGGCACAAACATGCGAAGGTAGACAAATTATGATATGAAAGTTTACTCAACTCCGACGTTTGTAAATAAAATGCGTAGAACGGAAGAGAATTGATGTTGAATCTAGGATACATTAGGTGCTAGAATATAGATAACAATTTTTTACTTCGCACATTTTGGTTAAAATTTTGCTCAAGGTGGCTGTCGTGAAGACAGCGATTTAGCAGACAAACCCAATTGAGATTGCTGGAAGTCCTTGGTGTTTTCTTTTAAATCCGAAGAGTAGAGAACCGCTTAATCAACTCAACGTTCACATTGGTTAACGTTTAAGCTGACCATATTCCACAAGAATATGGGCTTTGATGGTGATGATTTTAGATTCAATACAGCTTTTCACTAACATTTATCCTTTGTAACACTAGAAAAATCTCGTTGTTACAGATTACGGATGTAAAATAAATTTCTCGATAAACTACAAAGATACTTAATTCACACGATAATGCAATTTCTATACATTACTAATACAATAAACATGTTACCCCAGATACTATGGATTTTCCGCATACGTCATGGATTTTATTGAAAAAAAGAAGCTAGAAGGCTCACAGAAATGTCGATCGCTTAACTGATTTTCCCAGATTGTGTTACGAGAATTCAATTTCCGACAGTAAATCTTTATTTTAAACCGTCTTATGATTTAACCTGCTTTTTAAAGCACCTTCAATTTCATAAATAGCCAGATCTCAACGAAATATGCCAAAGGGACCACAATTTAATGCCCCCTCCGACGGACAGAGTTATGCATTAGGGCACTCAAAGTGGAGACGAGTATTCAACGGTAAAACTGCCACTGCCGGGATATGATCTAGAGTTCATCTACATCTACATAATACCCTGCAAGCCACCACAAGGGTGTGTGGCAGGGGGTGATTGCTCACCAAACATGCACTACATATCATGCATAAAAAAGGAATAGTATTAATATAGTAGTCAGAACTACACTATTTAAAAAGATGGAAATTGCAAAGAAAACATGCAAAAACATTCTGTTAGTAGGGTTAGCTTTAAGTACTCATACCAACATGCAGCTACCAATGCTATTCATTGCTACTCTCCGATAGGACATATTTACCGTTATTCGTATCTCTTATTGTGCGAGGGAAAAAGGACATTTTGAATCGGTCAGTTCGGCAATCAATTTCTCTAACTTTATGATTATGGTCCAGTCTGCCATAGTAAGTTGGGGTTCGTAAAATATTTTTAACATCATCACTGAAAATATTGCCTTGGAATTTGTGGAAGAGATTAAGTCTAAATTTCAACCTGCGATCTGACAATGATTCCCATTTCAATTCATTTAATAGACTGGTTACGCTAATATAATTATCGTATCGCCCCTTTACAAATCTTGCCGATCTTCGCTGCACACGTTCAAGTTCACAGTTATCGGAATAGGAAGCCAGCCCTTTTAACCACCACACTTGCCCGATCCCCATTTAGACACCTATTTGGACTATTTACGAGGCTTAATTGGCCGCACGTGGAGTGAAGACGGTCACCAATTACGACTTCGGATGGATCGAGCCTCGTCCCTCGTGAGCCCACTCTTTCTCGCTTCTTACGCCTTGCCTGCCGGCTCGACTCGCCGGAGGGTAGGTGGGAGGGTGGGTGCGACTATGCCGGATGCAACGACGAGTATGGGACCGGGGCTTCTTCAGTCGGGGAGTCGGGGGCGGGGTATGTTGCGCAACAGAAGCCCCAGTTGTGCGAGGGCGCAAGGCGGTGGATTAGGGGATCAGCTGGAGGGAAGAAAACGGTGGAGAGGGCCGGCGAGGAGGGTGGATGAAATAACGTCGTTTGCGGAGCGAATTACGCACGCGGGGCTCTTACTTGCGACGCAATACCTTCCGGCCGAGGATTACGTGGAAGTACTTCGATGTGGATGCGCAGGAGATAGGAAAAATGAATCCACCATTACTATCATCATAAAAAGTGTGATTCATGACCTTTCAGGTCTAGTAGCAGACACACAGCAATTACTCTTAGGAATTCCACTCACCCAATCTCCACATCTTTCTACCCCTTATAAATCCCAACCATATTTTTAATTTGTATAAGGTACAACGCTTAGTCAACGTTAACTGGCATGCATGGGCATACCCTTTATGAAAAATACTAGAATTTCAACTATTACTGTTGGATTTGAACATTTGGCCCAATTAACTGTTGAAAATTTCAACAGTAACTATTGGATTCAACTGTTGGTCCAATTTACTGCTGGAATTTTCGACAATTTTTTTGCACAGGGTAGTGTTAATGTCATGTTACTGCTAATTAAATAACTTCGCTCACCAACAGCTTCGATTTTGTAAAGAATATCAGACAGCCAATCAGTTCGCAATAGCGGTATCCGTGAAATAGCTAATTCACAATAGTTTATATGTCATCAAAATTTTTAACTAAGCATTGTAAAATCGAGCTTAAGGTTAAGTGTGAGGGACAAATTATCGGATTAGGGTGCTTGCCCAATAGGAAACAGCGCAGGAGAAAGATAGCTGTGATTCATGAAATACGAGATGCACTAGAATGCTCCAACTGCTAGGGTTATATAGCAACGTCTGACGTAACCTAATCATCAGCATAATCCTAAGAGAGGATTGGGTTGGTGTGGTGGCTAGATTACTCGCCTATCATCCGAGTTCGAATTCCGGCTGCGACACAATAAAAATCTCTACCACATGTGGCAGAGATTTTTATTGGTATACCGGCCCCCATTTGAGTCCTGTGTGGAAAGCACCCCCACTAGAGTACTCAGTCCGTTTGATGTGACGATAAACCGTGAACCCTTGGCATATTTCGCAAAGAATTGGCTAATGCTGACGCCGGGTTTCTTACCACCCATCCTCCGTTTCCTGAATAATTCTGGCCCTACCTAATTACCAACCTATTCTAAATGGAGTAAGTGATCTAAGATGTCGGTCACTGATCCCGAATTTCAACGAATTATAACCCATAGATAAATACAGCACCCGTTCCCGAGGATTTATTCGAACGAGACACTGGCCATGGCAGTCAAGTCGCTAATGTGCCGACTTGGCAACCCAAATTCGCCGGCTCGGATCCCACCCGGTGCATAGATGTAGTGTTTGCCCCAGGATTATGTTGTTAGGGTAGACGGTGCGATATAACCTTCACCGTTGGTGCACCTAAAACCCAGGAAAAAAAATATGGATCGGGATAGTGTGGTGACTAGACTACTGGCCTACCATCCTGATAAGGTTCGAAATCCGGCAATTGTGGATTTTTCATTGGTATACCGGTCCTTACTTGAGTGCATTGTGGAGAACACTTAGAGCCCAGTCCGTCAGATGGGACGTAAAGCCGTGGTCCCCTTCGCACTTATCATTAAGAGGAGGTTAATGCCGACGCCGGGTTTTTCACAACCCTTCTTTCGTTTCCTGAAAACTCCTACCTTTACCCAGTTACCCACCTATCCTCCTTGGCGCAATTTGCCTCAGTTTTCGGTCGCCTCCCCCAAATAACTACAACTACTACCCAAGAAAACACTAATAGAACCAGAGACCTTCGTGTTGACAGACCGGTGAGATACCGCCCTGGCCAAGGAGGCCGGTGATTGATGAAATATCCACACGATTTCCACAATTGCATCGGATTCCAGGAGGCGGCGGCGGCATCCTTTCCGACGCGCGCGCGAGCCATTCATATATCCCACGGTCGTCTCCAACTTGGGCATTCCTCCTCGCCTCGGCAACGTGCGCGAATCAATTTGTATCTCCTCGCACGTCATCGAGAGCACTCCCTCCACTCTCTTGTTCCCGAGCGACTCGCAACCGCTGCCGCGCGAGGGAATGTTGTTTCCCCGCCCCGTCGCCACCTTCGGCCGCGTGGGAGCAATTACACAGACCGATTCGCGCCTCGGGTACAGACCGCGCCGCGGAGCAAAGAGAAGGAAGACGATAAATATCGGCATCGGCTGACTCAAACGGTGCTCGCACACGTGCACCGACAACGCACCTGAATATAGACTATACTGTGCCGCCCGGCGCTACATTAAGTTGAAAAAAAAAAAAATGTCACTTGGTTTTTAAAGGCAAAAAATAAATCCAGCACAGCTTCGCAGGAAGGGTTCCAAGCCATGCCAAATGACTAAGAGTCTATATTCACGCTCCTGAACTTTCGTCCTATGATGCCATAGTCGAAAAACGGTCAAGAGTGACAAAGGAGGCGTTAGGATGGGAAAAGATGGCTAGCGAAGCGCATAACTTTAAGCATTTTGCCTAAGAAATAACAATACACAAATTATACAGTAGTACTTGATGGAATTAAGTAAAACAACTTGGACTTTACTAAGTTATTACACATATTTCCTCCAAAATGCAGTACTACAAAGTGACGCCGGAAGGCGTAACGTTTAGACCTCTTGATATTCCCATCTAGGGTTTTTCAATCAATGAATTACCTTTTACTCTAGAGTTTCAAATGATTTAAATTGTGATAGATATATTTATTTCATATTTATCATATGTTACAATACTTTTAAAGGCAAATAATTATTTAAATTACAATACTAATACATATTAATTTTAATTCTGTTTTGTGATGGTATTTGCCTTTTATGCTTTGGGAAATATAAAATAATATATTTAAAGAAATGCTAGACGAATCACTAAATATTACATTAATTTGTAGATATTAGTAATTTATTTACTCGCATTTGGTGAATATGATTCCGTGAAATAGTAACATTGTACCTCTCAGTTACATGTTAGTATTTCATACACCTAATATCTTGTCATGCCTTCATGTGAGTAAGTGCGAATTAAATTCTCTTTTGATTTAAAATTCATGCCTAGTGGTAATTCACCCCCTGCCACTCTAGTATAGTGGCTTGCAAGTATTACCTAGATGTAAATGTATAACGAACAATGTATAGAAGGATATTGGAGATAAACCATGCATAGTTAGATGTAGGTGACAGGTAAAGGGGTATTGTTTACGGCTCCAACAATTTATCGGGTAAGGAAATATTTCCGTCGAGCTGTGATGCGGTTGCAGCAACGAGATTAGAATGTACTGGAGGAGGCATCGCACCTCATTTTAGAAGCCAGCGGCCATCTTGCTATGCATGGGCATACGGGATTGCTACTCGCGATACTCGCACTGAAGATGCTTTCCACTCGGTTAAAATTGGATTAGTACGAGATGTATAATGGAATTAAATTATAAAATTCGTCAAAAAACAGGGTAAAATGCGCCAACGCACAAACAAGCGCCAAATATGTAGTTTAAATGAGTTAAATTCGAACCAAATTTAGTAATACAATTAACTCCCTGGTAATAACATACAGAAATATAATTAACCCCCCTTAAAGAGTCTTCAGAAATTTAACTGATGTCGCTGCGATAAACTTTGGGCACGATTTGTTATTTATGTTTTAATATACGTGAAGTCTCCATAAGAGGTCATATAAAACGCTATGCTTTATACGGAGTTGGTGGGGCCTATTCGTTCCCAAGCACCCCCATTCTGGCTTCATTGTCACCGATAGGCCAGCATACCAATGCCTCCTCCAATGGATTCTAACCTCCTTGGGCCGTAATACGTGTAAGCACTTTCCCTGGCCACGCAGTACACCGTTCGCCTTCCTGCAATTTGCGTGTTCGCGTGACGGGAGACGCCGGCGCGCCGCGCAGTTAGTTCCGCTCGCGAAGAGAACTGGGTTTAGCGGACGCCAGAGATTTTAGCGTGTTCTCCCCCTTCCCTTCGCCGCTCCCGCCCCCACTCCCGAGAATTCCAATTAGCATTTCCTCCGAAGTCGACCTGAGGGAAATCGATCGCATTTCGACTCGCTCTTGCATCAGTGTTTTCAAGTTCAACTTGGCAAATGAGGTGACAGGAACGGCAGGACCATCGGTGAATGACATGAATATCGGTGTTTTGGGAAAGTAAATTCCAGGTTGACACCTCTTCGAAAGCAAGGATATTGACCGTTCCACAGAAAAAGATTAACACACAGTGTAGGTCATTTTTTTTCAAATTAAAGAAGACCGATGAAGAGTACGTTTCTCTATATAAACGTTGCAGCATTACGTTTAGTTATAATTAATTTTTGCGCATAATACAATAATAACAACGTGAATATTGAATTTAAATCTTATAAATTAATATTTCATTTAACAATTGAAATTAATGAATAATTTAAATTTTTCATTTTAAACATCTGGTTGTTTACCTTCCCTTGCCGGTTTCGCATATGTCATTATGTTTCTCAAGGTTTTCAACGGCTAAATTCACAGCACTAAACTATTTCATTTTGCAAGGCCAGCCTCTTCATTTCTTCATGTTAACGTTCTGCGTCGTTACGAATAAGCTATCCAGCACTATTCTTTCTATTACTGACTCGTTCAGTTGAAAAAAAATCTTTTTCTGAATAAGAATCAACGAATCACACATTACGCGCTTTTTGAACCACAAGGACGGAGTTTTATTACAGCTTAATAGAACCGTGAGTTACAATCAAAAGCAAAAGCATCCACTACACTACACTGAAATGGTAAACATCCATACGGCCTTAAGTTCAATCTATATCTTCCTCTCCAAGCCACCTCGATGGTGAGTAGCAGGGTGAGATTCGTCATGCCATGCCGAACATTTGTGTATGTACTTACGAATTAAACGGGTGGTATTCAATCGTAAAACAATTGTGATGCTTAGGCATTCTCCGACCACTCAATAATTACCTACTACGAATAATTTTTTGTTATTGGGTTACTACATCCAAACGACCTTAAGTTTAATCTGCATCTTCCTCTCCAAGCCACCTCGATGGTGTGTTGCATGGTGAGATTCGTCATGCCATGCCTAACATATGCATATGTACTTACGAATTAAACGGGTGGTATTCAATCGTAAAACAATTGTGATGCTTAGGCATTCTCCGACCACTCAGTAATTAGCTACTACGATTTATCTTTTACTATTGCATTACTAGTTATCAACTTGGTTTTTAGACCGTCTAACCTATTTTATTTAACCTGATACAATCACAACACGCCCAAAGCGGGAACCAAACTCGCGTCCTTGGATTACCAGGCCGACGTGTTAGTAACTTGTCTACCGTCTCCTGCAATGGGTTTTTCGATTAGCATACGCTAGGGTTTTCATTACCGCAAGCAAGCAAGGGAGCATTTAATACAAGGTGACCTCTGTCGTCTCCCATCAAATCAACCTTCGTTGATGACTAATTGAGTGTACGTGATCCAATCGTCAAAAGGAGGATAGAGATGTTGGTGTGGTGCTTTGTGTATAAGCCTATCCCGAGGAACCGGGTTATAACATACTAATTGATGAGATTTCTCCCGTCCCTGCTTGAGTAACTCCAAGTTTAGCTCTCAGTCCGTTGAATGGGACGTTAAAGACTGTACCGCTTGACCTATCGTTCATAGTGCGTCAATACTTGAGCCGAGTACTTCCTCCACTTCTTCCCAAAATTAAACCTTCCCCAGAATTATCCCACAACCCACAACTCACCTATACAAAATGACACCAGCGACCTCACTGTCGGTTGCCATCCCCGAATGGCTAACGCAGAGCGGTGAGGGACCGAAACAAAGCACAGCGCTCAAGATCACTTCCTTATCGGCGAAGTAAGATGAGCCTCTCATTCCCACGCAAAAGGCATTTCCCTCAATCCTAAAAAGCTCCCTCTCACGTCAATATTAATAGCTTTCCTGCCGAGGTTAGCTGCCAAGCACGTGTCTCCCTTGAAGTGGGCACGGAGAGCGACGGCCAAGAGATCGGCTTGAGTCAAGGCGCCTTCGCGCGCTCGTTTTTGCGCCTGCACTAGCTGCAGCTCGACGCTGCAGTCCTGCAGCCGCGCTGTAAACACCGGTCGAGAAAGCGATTCATTTCGTGACGAGGCAAAACCTCGGAAAAGCAATACGGTTCGTGCATGAGTATTTTTTATTTTTCTGCTTAATAACAAGCTTTAAAATATTTTTTTTAATATCCACATATAACTTTCCAAAAGCGTCAAAGAAAACAAAATCCGACAGAAAATTAGCACCTTTTAATTCCCTAACATACACCGCCACATTGATAATACAAGAACATCGACGTCAGTGTTCTGGCATCTCATCAGAATATGGAAGGAAATAAACTAGTAAAGGGGAACTGGTACAATTTTTTTCTTCAAATTTTGTTTGGCGTCGAGATAAACTAATTCGGATTTTAAAATCGCTCAATGCACCAAAAGATCCTGGAATGAGCATTTATTGATTTATCTATATCGTTCATCCATGATTTTCGGCATATTCTTTTTTAAAGTAAAAAAGAATGATTTTGCGCCAGTTTTACAATTGAAAAACGCCAAATCAGTAATATAAGACCATTTCTATACGAATGTGGAATTTTTCATCCAAATAAAAGATTCATGTACGGACTCTATTCTACCTCCGGCGAGATGCTCCCGTGCCAAAGTGAATTTTCACGACCTTCTTTTGATTCCTACCGAACACGACTCTCAAACGATGAAGATGCATCGGACGTACTTGTTTGGCTAAAGTGTGGTGTGAAACTAAACGAATTCATCAACATGGAAGTATCAGTAGCTCGCGAGAGTGGAGTGTGCAAAGTCATCAGGCTTGAAAATGACGTTTGCTGAAAAAGAAAGAATTATAAACGAATAGATTTGGAATTAAAAAACGTCCGATAATTATGAAGTTTGATTCGTATTTTTTTAGTAATTATGCTTCTTACTCATTGTAATTGTGTAATTTGCGTGGAAAAAAAAGAATCCTTGTATCTATAGGTCTGGCAGTTAAGAACTCTCAATGTATCGCTTTTGTTCGTCTTGTTGACGCAGAAGTAGAATTTGAAATCAACTTGAAATCTCTTGGACTAATGATCAACAGTTGTTACATTTAAACGAATTTATTTAAAGTAGTAAATTCTTTTATTAATGTGGTCCAACTGCTATATCTCGCAGCATCTAACCTAATTTTAAACTTTTGGACAAATCCAAGCCCCTGGCTTGATTCAAACCTGCGAACTTCGCGTTTCCACGACCGAAGTTTACCAACCTGTCTGCGGATTTTTTCAGAGTTCAAAGAAGCCCCAAGTCAATACTTTCCCTGTTTAAATACATGCGGAAGCTTCATCAAATGTTTGAATAAAGTTAGAAGAATTATGGAGGAAAATCGTTCATAGGATTGCTCGACTGCATGATCATCGATGAAACAAGGTTTGATATTGGGCGACATAGAGACCGAAAGGAGCCGTAAATAGGAAACGTAGTAGCACGCCTTAGACTTAAGCTTCATTCTTCAGGAATTATAAGATTGTTGGAATGAGGACAAAGAGATGCATTTTAAATTTTAATGATGAAGCTCGAGATTACAAATGCCAGCATTGGTAAAGAATAAGAAAATCGAAGAGATGAAGCCGAGTGGAATACAAAGAGGGACAACCAAGAGAGGAATGAGGTAATTCTGGCCGCCATCCATTGTTTTATTGATGAACTCTTGAAAATAATTATCTGCTGAATTGGAAAAGAAATAGACACCGATACAATATGTTGTAAAAAGGGAATGAATTTCTCTCATACATCATCGAGGTAAATCAGGTATTATATAGGAATACCTAAGTAGGCCTTCTACATGAAGAGCACTTGAATATTAACTCCATATCAGACAGAAAGCGCTCATCGTTATGCTACTAGGTATTTTTTGCACACCCAGCGGAGATTTTGGCGGCTGCTTTTTCTCTCACTTTTCATGAACATCGGTAGAGTGACTTGTTATATGTTTTTTGGGTTGTCCGCGTCTTGTTAACTGGTTTGAGGGTGGCCGACGTTTCCTCTCCTTTGCCAGAGACTTCCTCCGGGCTACTGAGTGACCGGAGTGGTTATGCATCTATTTATATGAATTTGTCGGTAGAGTATCAATAAAATCAACATGCACGTCTCACATCACCAAACAATAGAATACTCCAACTGTCATGAAGGCACCATTTTATCGAAGAAATGAAATGTGATTCCAGTCATAGTAGGTTCGATCGCAGATTCTATTGGTTTAATAGGTGGTCTCACGCTTGAATTTTCATGATTTGAATACGAAGATTCAAAATAGAATAAGCACATACTTCTATGAACCAAGACAAATTGCTAAGAATAATCAATGATCTTGACTACCTAGAGAATCTTATTACTTTAGTACCAACTTATTTTTAACCATATTTGGACGAACTATTTTTATTCGAAATCATATCTGGGGGGAAGAATTACGAGCCATTATTCATAACATGCAAAGAAATAGAACGCGACAATCGACTTTGCACTGATTAAGAGTGGTAGAGAAGAATTATTAAGAAAATATCACTGCGAGCACTGAGAGCGAAAGGAGTACTGCACACCGATCACCCAATGCAATAAGAACAGCACCGATGCCCCGAAGAGTTTTTTCTATCCGACCGGACAATGGATGTGCTCTCGCCGACCTGTATATAAATAGAAGCCCTTGGATGCTGCGCGCCTGTGGATTGCGGTGCGTGGGACATAACAGCGTGCACACCCAATTCCCCCGGAGGCGAGTCGAAGGAAGGGAAGGGGGGGAGCGTATGTCCTCCTTGCGCCTACTGCCCCCCTCTCCCCCCCAGCACAAGCTCCGCACAGACGCAACACGTTCTCCATCCTCACTCGACTCCATTTCGTTTTTCTTTTCTTCATTCTTTTGTTCGTCCAAGCGGTGGCGAGACATGGATAGCGGCGGGCTGTGCGTGCGAAAGAGAGAGTGCGTGCATGCGTTCGAGGAGTTTTCGGTGTATCGCCAACCGGACGGCCGTGAGTGAGATGTGGAGAGATCTCACCCTTCCCCCACCATCACCTCCTACTCCTCCTCTCCATCTCCATAACCAACCAACCCCACACATCCCCAACCATGTACGCTCTTCAATGATGCAGCCGGCACACCTTAGATTCGTTTCCGGAATATACGTCGAATATGTGGCAGTCTCCACTAGGTGAGGAGGTTGGATTGCTTTTATGCAACCGAAAGTCGTCCTATCTACGAGAGCCTCACTGCATTAATTACTAGCGGTGTTCCAACAGAGAATCGTGGGGGAAATTGTGAATGTAGAGAATGGAAATTAAATCGCAAAAGGAAAAGGTGTCGTATGAGATATGGAGCAAATAGTGAAGGATGTAAAAGACAAGAATCGTGTAAACATGAATAGGTTAGCCGACTGGGAATTGAGCAAAGAGAAGCCGCAAACTAATCTTAGGATTGCTGACTTTTAATGGTGTTCTAACAGTCAGGGTAGGTTTCATGGACCACCTTTACTCTCTTTTGGTAGTTCAGAACGTCTCTATCCTTAACTTTTATCTCTATACAGCTCAGTATATACCCTTTATTTCATCATCCTGTTAATTGAGCAAATCATTCCGTAGCGTTCTAACACATCACGTCCTTCCATCAACCATCGCCTTTCATTAGGCCATCCACCTATTCTGCCTTTCGAGTACTTCACAATCAGCCTTTATCATTAGCTGTCCGTCCATTATATCATTCCATTCCTTTCCACACTCACAATCAACCGATACCTCTCCTTTCGTCCTTCCCAAGGTCAAGGTTTCACCACCATACATACCCGCGTACCCCAGTAAAGTCCTTACTAATACCTTATTTACATATACCGAGAGGTTTAATCATTAGTTCTCTTGCATTAGTATAAGGTTCTTTCGCCATCACGATTTCCCTGCGTGTATCTTTCAATTAGTATTTCGTTCAACTTCGTCTAAAATACCTCCAGGTATTTTGGAGTCCGCAAATGGGGGCAGACGGACGGCAATTAGTGTAAGGGTGTTTGGTTTGTGTGGGGGCAAGAGTAAACGACTTCTCATCCTAAGGTTATGATTCAAATCCCGGAAGTGACATTTTTTAAAAGAATACCGGTCCCTAATTGGCGGAGGGTACTTGGGTCCAGTACTTCATTCGTCGAGAGGGAAGACAAGCCTATGGACCCTTGGCGCCTTTCATTAAGAACTACCTAAAGCCGACGGGTTTCTCTCCACCCTTCCTCCGCTACCTAAAAATGTCTCTTTTCTCATGTATCCATTTGTCTAAAAGGAACAAATGACCTCAGTTGTCGGTCACTTCCCTTAGCAATGAAAACAAAGGTGAATGCTAAATGTTGAAATCGCTCCCGCATGTACGACTTTGGTTCAAGTTAATGAGACCCGTTACACGTCCCCACATGACCTTCTCTCCCCTGTAATGAAAAAACATTAGAATCATATTCCGAAGACAGTTATTTTGGGAGACGACCGACAGCTGAGGTCATTTGCGCCATTCAAGATATGTGTGTAACCGGGGATAGTAGGGATTTTCCAGGATACGGAGGAGGCGTGAAAAAAACCTGGTGTGGGCATTGGCTGGCTCACTCTTAGCGAGAGGCGCCAAGTGATCCACGGGTTGACATCCCATCCGACGGACCGAGTATTGGACTCGAAGTGTCCTCTAGGAAGCAGTCGAGCAGGCCAAAGAAAAGACTTCCACAGCGAGACTCAAACCAGGGCTCTCAGGATGGGAGACAAGTATTCTAGCCACCAAACCAACCCTGTCCCCTAAATATTCCCATTCTTGGCATCCGTAAGAGAGAGAGAGAGAGGGAGGTCTATCCTTCCCTTCCAGCGGCTGCGAGTGCCGACGTCTTTTCCTGGGACGCGGCGGGCCGGCATCTCCACGGACATGACTGAGACTGGGCAAAACCATTCCACCAAGACCTTTCTCCTTTTTTCTTAGACTCGCATTCCGAGTGAAGCATGGAAATCCCTCGCGGCTTAATGCGCACTCACAAGGTTATGAAAATGCTTTGAAAGTTTGATTCCGCCTTACAAACGGTCAAATAAAACAAATGGTGACAGCCATTTGCGACAGCAAATTTCCTTCATTTATTGCATCGCTTGGCGTCCGGTAGTAATGTTTCCTGGCGCCACTGCCTGAAATTCCATAAATCACTATGGAGAAATGAAACAGCGTTAACTACTTCTATCATGGTATTTGTCTGTTTTGTTTCGTAGCAGGAATTGAAGGAATTACAAAAACTTATGGAAATTATATTTCTCGTTTTTTATGGCAAAGAACGAATTCGTTCGAGGATACTATTGAAATTTTACTTCAACTAATCTAATAGCAAGATGTAGCTTATACGCTCTAATAGCATTCGAAATAGTATTGATGTAATGAAATGTAATGTAAGTAGTAATGAAATTTTACTTCAACTAATCTAATAGCAAGATGTAGCTTATACGCTCTAATACCATTCGAAATAGTATTGATGTAATGAAATGTAATGTAAGTAGTAATGAAATTTTACTTCAACTAATCTAATAGCAAGATGTAGCTTATACGCTCTAATACCATTCGAAATAGTATCATGATCACAGGGACGCCTCGTGCATTAGAAATACATACAAGGAATCCTGCAGATTACTTTTGTCCACGAGAGGAAATATTCCGCCAATTTAGAAGAGCTAATACGAAGATACTTTTCCTTCCCGGGGAAAAACTGTGGCTTGGCCCATCTTTCCTTCCTTCACTCCCTCAACAAAACTTGAAGCGCTAAAACTTAAAGGACGAAAACCTGGCAAATTTACCCTGGAGTTAGTAGAAGAGGGATCTCACATAACATTTAAGTGAAACAGAAACCGCAAATACCAGTATTTCGGTCACCGGGTGGCCTTCAGCTTTGAGAACCTGTGAATAGTCCCACCTTCGAGGAGACAGTCGATGTGGTCGGGTGTCTGGGAGGCGAAAACACGTTTGAAAATTTTCCCCCCTGTTCCTTCCGGTCGAGCAACCACATTGAATGCCATGTCAAATCTAAGTTATCCACCTAAAACATTCTCAATTCGTTGATATTGAATGATAGAAATGCTAGTATTTTAGTTTTCTCAACAACATTTGTAGTACAGCAGAATTCTCACAAGGAAAATCATTCACTCTGTCCAGGAATCGAACCCGGAACCCCCTAATTTACGATCATTTAAGCTACCAACACGTACTTCTTCCATGTGAACTTCTTGAGGTTTTAAGAGAAAAAGATGTTAATCCGAACTGCCGTACATACGATATCACGAAGTGAACGCAATCGAGCGCACTGAGTCATCGTCCAAAACACTATTTAAACATTAAGCACACTTTAAACACTTTTTAAAAGCATAACAACCGGTTCTTTACATGGTGCTTTGTAAAGAGCATTCGAACACCGTCCGTCGGATGGAACGTTAAGCCATGGTCCCCTTGGTACCTTTCGCTAATTGTAAGAGCATGAAATTGCTGACGCCGGATTTGTTTCCACCCTTCCTTTCCATTCCTATCCTTGTGCCTTTCCTCCCGGTTTGAAGCGCCTTTGAGTGCGGATACAGACTTTTAAACTACAGATCAGATGAATTAATGACAGCAAGTCCTATCGAAGTCGATAAAAGTGAAGGAAAATCTGAATACGCCCAAAGGCCTGTTCCGGTTCCGATCCCTGGACTCCGTTCAGTACCCATTGAGCAACGGCAGCTCCTCTGGAGGCACGAAATGCGAAAAAAAATATAACAAAGCCCATTCAGCGTGGCTTGTTCCTCGCACATCACGAGTCATAACGGTCTCTTTTTCGGTAGCCCCAACAAGGCTGCTACTTCACCCCTCTGAAGACGTCCCCAGCTGTGGTGGGGGAGGGCTTTCTCACGAACGCGTCGGAGGGAGCTCTGCACTCGCCGCCGCTCGATTGACATTCGGCGGAGACGACGAGCGGGGTCGCCGCGCCGGCGAGATGGCGATTGTGTTCACGCGTGCGTGCTAGTACCCTGCGGGACGTGCTCGTCAGATCCGGGGGCGAGGAAGGGAATCGGGCTGAAAGGGAAAGTTCCCCGTCGATGCCGAAGTCTCGGATGCGTCCGTCCATCCATCAATGGAGGTAAACTCGTGCGTGGAAAGCTTTGGATGCCAAGACGATGGGGCGGGAGTCCGCCGCACGGGGGCGATGCGTTCACGACGAAGGTCACGGGCGGGGGACGAGGCCTCACGGCCCGTGACCTCATGACGCGCTCATCAACATTGAGGGGATGGGCGCCAAGTTCGCATACACATCTCCATATACGTAATACCCTGCGGACCACTGCGAGGGCGTGTGGCATGGGGCGAAGGATCAACATACACGCACTACTCACATGCATCTAAGAGCTACAATGCGAAGAGTTAAGAATCTTCCGAGCGCAAATCAGTTCTATATCCACCACATCAATCCGGACCCCAATAGTTTCTTTGATTACAAAAAAAATTCTAAAGAAGACCTCCCGATAGTTCTTAGAATTTTCATTTATTTATTTCATTATTAAAATAAATTGAATAAATTTATGGGAAATGCTGTATTGAAAATCATTTATGAAGTTAATGTTGTGCTTCGGAATTGTATTACTATGATCATAATCGAACATAACAAAGAGGTTATTTTAAATCGAACTTGTCGAACATTCTTAGTTTTCTCTAATCTTATTTGGTTTTTTTAATTACAGTTGGACGACGTCGCCTTGCAAGTTTACAGAGATGGAGACTATGGTGCCTATCTGGACCTGGAGGCAGCTATCAGCGAGCAACCAGAGGAATTTGAGGGATTCCAGACAAAGTAAGTACAAGTTCTGCAGAAGCTCGCCGTATGAAACCCGCGTATATATTTCGTAGTTGACTTTTGGCGTCAGCGTGAGCCAACTGATTAGCTCTGATGAAGGTCGATCTCCTGTAAGATAACCAAGAGAAATTTCATACGCCGGTATCAATTTAGGTTTTTTTAATGGCTTTCAATTACGCTCTGCATGTGGACATCATTTTATGAGTCATTACCGCGTAATTATAAAAAAATATGGAAGTAATTACCGGTATTTCTCTGCCAAAGAGAATGGCCTTATCCAGCCGAAAGGAAAGTTCCATTTACTGAGCTGATTAAGCAGGCTAACGTTCTTTCGCGATCAAAAATTTAATTGTTGAGTGGAGTTTTAGGTCTTATAAAATAACTACAAGCGATCATGTGAGGCTGTAGGACTATAGTAAGTTCAACCAAACCTCTGATCAATAATGGTAGGGGAGAATTCAGCTTTAAACAGCGCAATGCTGCAAAAATAAAATGCACACTCACTGCTTGCAATTCCACTGCAGGGGGATTAACTAAATGTATATGGCTCAGTTATACGCGAAAGGAAATCGCTACTTACTGGAAATTATTCTCATTTATTTGCCATAATCACTCCTTATACTTTTAATTAAGGCTAAGAAGCACCATTTGAGAAATGCTACCTTTCATAACTCTCAACCTTCCCTCAATCAGAGGAAATGGTTTTTGTCATAATGTTGTGGAGCTTATCCATTATGGATAAAATAAAAACTCACTTGATAAATTCCACTGATTATTTATTGCCACGACCCGAGTTTCGACACCTTGTAACACCTCCAGGATGACCCAAATGATACCTGAAGATGACACTAGTGCGCCGGAACCGCACCCCAGCGCTCCTCCTTCGAGGTTGCTTGGCACGGCGACACACCAAGGAAATGGGGTTCTTGCCCTTACGTGGGAATGGTCAGAATAAGTACACCGTACTGAGTTTCTCAGATTTTATATGATAGCAATCTAATACAAGGCAGTGGGGTTGTGTAATGAACCTTTACACGGTGTGAGCCGAGAGAGAGGGAAATGTGGGAGCAGAGCTTAGTTCTTACCAAGGAAGCTGGAGCAGCTTCCGACGATGGATTCCTGTCGACCAACCCGAATTTCGAGAATGAACTCCCGAAGTGATCTCCTAATCTACGCTCCTGAGTGCCGGCAACATTTCAGTATGTACAGGGCCGAGCGAATGTGAAACTTTTCGTCTCTTAGGAGGCAAATAGGTGTTTGCCTCCCGAACAGTCAAGCTCCGCAAAAGATGGAAAATCCCAATGAGAGCAGGAGTGTGGGAAAGGAATAACCTTTTGTCCTTGTTTTGATCTTTCTCTCACTCTATCTCCAAATTTCGGCTCACAGCCACACAATGTGTCGCAAGCCGGGGTCGGGTCAATAGATAATCAGTGGAATTAACCGAGTGAGTTTTCATTTCATTCACTTAAACAAGTGGTTAAATGGGATTAGAGAATGTACGCAGGTACACTAGGGGTCGGAAAACTCATGCGACCGATGAGCTAAACCTGTACCTGTAAATTTCTATTCAATCAGTAAATACTAGTCCATTAATCAGTTTTTAAATCAACAATAATAGGTAGCGCATATTCAAAGAAAATGTCATAAGTTTTCTATGAGCTTCATTATGGCATTATTTAATGATGAAACATTCAATCAGAAATTTTGAAATACCTCATTAAACATGCACACGCTTGGATTGCTATGGTTACAGATATTGTTCGGTTGGCTTCTTGGAATAACTAATTATTTTAGTTTGCCAGTTATAAGTTAGGCATTTGATTCCTAACTTAGCTGCCTCTCGTGTTTCACTAATTGACACGCTAAGAAAAGCTGAAGGTGCGTTCCATTTAGGGCTTGAAGTGGAACTGTGGTCAGGAGCAAACTGCCATGCTGTGTGATGAGCTTTATCCATTAAAATCGTAGATAAGAGTCCGTTGTACATACGTTTCACTCACTGCGGATAAGCATCATCCTGGGTCAATCCGTACGAAAGTTTCGGTGGACCTTGAACGGAATTCTTTTTTTCATGATAAATAAAATAAACCATGAATTATTCCCACACTGAATCAAAAAGAACACTTTAAATTTGTCTTTTGTTTTAATTTTATGTATTGTTTATAACACTGACCAATTGTTTTAAACAGCAGTGCCAAAATCAAGGTCCTTGGTACCTTGACATCTGATAAGGTAATATGAGAACTGCACTGCACCCCCTAGATGGTCATTACCTCTCAGTCCGAGAATACTTGCAAAATGAAAATCGACGAGTCTACGTGTGGAGCATCCGAAATCCACCCAAAGTGAAAGGGATGACGGCATGGACCTTCTTCTTTTCAAGCGACGGCTCCGCTCACAAATAATAATAATGATATCCTCATTGTCTCATTCCCCGCCGGAATAGCATTATAGCCAGTGTCTGCCTTATGTGCCCTACGGCATTTCATTGCTTCCACATGCGTATTACTTCATCACCTCTCGGCCAGAGAGGACTCGGTTTACATGGCGGGATACGTGGATCTCTTACTCTTATTTGCATTTCTTTTAACGGCTCCTTCCGTTTGTTATATCTTCTCTATAATACCCTTCTCTTTTCTCGTCCTCGCTTGGCCAACAATCTACCGTCAATAAAACCACATCGTTCCCAATTACGAGTACTTGTTCCATCCACTCACTCTGCTCATAACTTTTGCAAACATGGAGATCGGGTTAATGTGGTGGCCAGAGTAGATACTAGGGTCCCATTTCAAGATCCCGGGATTGAATACCAGCACTAGTGGATATTTCATTGGCACACCGGTCCCTACTTGAGTGCCTTGTGGAGAGCACTTAGAGTCCAGTACCCCGTCCGTCGGATAGGGCGTTAAGCCGTGGTCCTCTCGGCGCCTTTCGTAAAGAGCAGGCTATTACCGACGCCGGGTTTCTCTCCACCCTTCCTCCGTTCTTCAAAAATTCCTACCTTTACAGAATAACACACCTATCTTCTCTACCGCAAATTACCTCAGTTGACGGTCGCCTTCCCCAAATAACTAATACCACTCAATTTTGAAAACATTTTCTCAACTCCTCCTCCAAGCTCGGCACTTGAGCATTTTCTCTACAGCACATAATGTTTTTAACTCTCATCCACATCCAAAACCCTACAATCTACTCTCGCCTTCCCTACATACCTAGAATCCAGGTCTTACATTTATGCAGCACGAAGCTTCATATTAATCTCTCCTCTAATATTTTTTTTGCGTTTTTGCTCAGGGTTCTTGCAAGGTGGCTACTGAGACCCAATTTTTAAATTCCCTGACTATTCCCTGACTTTTCCCGGACGGACTCACAAATTTCCCTGACCGATCGCCAAAAGGGCTCCTATTATCTGAATATTTCATTTCTGCTGAATTAAATTTCCGTCAAAACACAGAAAATGTTAAAAGCTGAAATCAATACATTAAAAGCTACAAGTATACCCTAATCAAAAAGTATATTAAACCTTCATAAGTTAAACCCTCACTATACGCACTTTTCATACACATTCCGCGGCCGCGGATACGCGGCCGTGTATCGTATTTCCGTGGCCGTATATGTTTCCTTCGGTAAAATTACAATGACGACGTCTAATCCTTCAAGAAAGAAGTAGCGTGTCGTGGTAGTTCTGGGAAGTTGAGGATTACTGAAAAGGCATCGAAGAGAAAGTTAATGGCCGATTTACTGGCGGACTCCGGTACAGTTCTAGATCTAAGATGGGCGAAAAATACAAACTAAAGCCAAGTTGTTGGACTGGATCAAAATCGGATGGCACGAGTGACATTCAGAAGCGAATAACAATTTGATTTATGAGGTTTTAGCCTCTTGATTGTAAGAGGGAACCAAAAATCTAAAATATTTGTATAAACAAACAAAATGCAATCGCGGCACTGCGAACGAGGCAATTAGCAACGGCAGCATCGTATTCAGGAATATCATGTTTGAGGTGGTTTGCGATATGACTAAATCGCTTCGAGATGGAGCTATAATAAGGGGACCATTCAATAATTACGTCGAGCGTGAAAGGTGGGGAGGGGAGGATGACTCTTCTTACTGTCTCCCACCAATGGAATCGAAGATGATCTTACGTAAGATTTTGTTTACACGAGCGATCGTACTTGTATTACCACTCTAATAATCATCGTATCGTAGTTTTATAACGGCAAGCACGTATTTACTACGAGCTATTGTGCTCCGCCTGCCTCTAGATCTGAGTCTCAGAAGTAAAAAAAAACGAGAGGTAATATTTTCCGAACAACATTGCCTCAGATTCCTTGTGATGAGTGGAATACATGTGATCATGAATTTTAACACTACTAGGTAAATATCGCATTAAGAATGTACACAAGGGATACATTGTACGTCTCATTCACAACTAAGTAACTAAGAGACACTACTAATAAGATTCACAACTGATGTTCCACAAATTGATGGGGCTTATTCCATGCACGTCAGCGACGAATATTAGTTTTAGTTGGTGAAACAAAGGGCGAGAAAGACTGGCCGATAAACGTAATGGTAGAAAAATAACGAGGATTTCAATGTTTCTCCCTGACTTTCACGATAATTCCCTGAATTTTCCCTGACTTTTCCAGAAATTCAAAATTCCCTGACAATTCCAGGTTTTCCCGGTTTTCCCTGACGATCGCCACCCTGGTTCTTGCCAAAAGGTCTCTTTCATTCGCGACCGCTCGCTTATGCAGAGCTATCCTTACACTTGCATCCTTATTGCTAGTCCCATCTTCACCCAAAATGCAGCCCGAGTGATAAAACTGTTCCATTTGTTACAGCCGATCCCCTCCCGCAATATTGTTCAGCTTTACCTTCTGTTTTCTTGAATATCTCATTGTAATACATATCTTTAGCGTGATTAATCTTCATCCCACCGATTGGAATTTTTTGATGCGAGGGTATCTGTTCATTTGAAAGTAGATTTACACGATTTGAGTCGAAAGTTTTTCATTGACAAGGCTACCAGAATGGTATTTCACTGGAGATTAAGGAGGCTGATCAAGGCAAAGTGTTAGCGTACAAGTAACAAACTATCGCCGCACGTTTATTGGGGTGAAGTGTCACACGATAGTCACCAAGATAATCTCCACGTCACACAATATCCGAAGTTTCATCAAGATGCCATATCACTTATCCAACCAAGAACAGAAAAATTACTAAGAGCATGTCTGTGTATAGCTATACATATTTTTAGTACCACCGAGCTGGCTCTTAAATGGTTGGTTGGTAATAATAAGCAAAAAGGTAAGGAGGAAATCAAACCCTTCAGAGAAACTCTTGATTTAAATCCAATACTCACAAAGATTTAATAAAAGGTTTCGATTCGGTAATATATTCCACATCGGTCAATACTCAAAGTTTACTTCTTGCATTTATCAGACTCGTGTATCAATTGAAGGTCCATTCTAGTAACAACCATATTTCTGTTTCAATTACAGGTTCATTTTCGTAAAAAGATTTAAAAAGTCCGTCGATATTTTGGATGTGAAAATGAATGTCCTCTACGAAGTGAAAGAAGCATGCCCATGCAGTGTATTTACGTATTCGCAATGTTACGCTGTCGAAAACAAGCGGTAATAAGATAGCTATTCCTGTTTAATGACGACAGAATCAGTATAGATGTTGTCTAAACTCTCTACTTGTTTCCTCGGGAAAATAAATCCATTATTAACCATCAAAGCACTCAAGTGACCTTGCATTTCAGCGACATTGCTCGGCAACGTGGTGACACCCACTTCACGGATACGTATGTTGGCTCACGAGACGCGCTCGCGAGAAAAAGACCAAATCTTGGAAAGGCCTCGGGGGAGAGGAGTCCCTTCACTCTTCATTTCCACGCTCGTGGCGATGCAACTTTAGGTCGAAACCCGGCGTCGTGGAGAGTTGGGAGAGGGAGGAAGACATGCCTAACCATGAAGCGAGCGAGTGCGAGAAGAGTGAAAGATGAGAGGACCTGGAGAGGTCTCGAGTGGGAGGAAGAACTGAGGGGAGAGGGAGAGAAGAGGCAGGAAGCAGAGGAGTTTTTTTTCGGTCTTTCATCTTGAGGAGAGGCCATTGAGTGTCGACGCATTCACTCACTGGGCGTACGCCGCTCTCATCCAGCTCTTCAACCCCTTCTCTCCTATCCACGCACTATCGAATGGAAAGAAAAGAAGGGCCCCCACGCACAGCAGGTTATTGTTTTTTTTCGGGGCATGTGACCGACGACTTAAGTTATTTGCTCCACCTACAATCTATAGGGTACTCTGAGATAATACTTTTTCACGGTTAGGAGGTATAGTGAGGGAAAACTCCGTATTAGCCTGCTCGAGACAACAGGCGACAAGCTATCCACAATTTGACATAAAAGACCCAACAACTAAGGTAATTTTTTCCATTTAGATTTAAAGTGGGTAACTGGCTAAGGAATGTAACGAAAAGGAGAAAGGATGGAGCAAAACACGGCGTTGGTAACCTCTTGCTATTTACGAAAGGCACCAAAGTCCAACGGTCTATCCGACGGACGGAGTACCTACTGTACTTGAAGCACATATTCTTCACTTATCACTCAAGTAGGAAGAGTTATGCCAATTAAAATCCTAACCACTGTCGGGATTCGAGTTGACGCTACGTGACCAAAATTCAATGTAATTTGTTCCGCTGATGATAACTGGATGTTCAGAAAGAGGTAAGAATGTTGAGGGCGGAGGAATGGTGGATAGAAACTCGGTTTCAGTATTACTTTGCCTGCTCTAGACGAAATGCACCGAAGGAGACGACAGTTTAGCATATCACCTGATGGACGGAGCGCTGAACTTGAAATGCTTTCCTAAGAGCACTCAAATACGGACCGTGATTCCAATGACAGATTTCTTCCATTTCCGGGACTCGAACCATAGATCTCGGGAAGGAAAGCTATCACTCTTGCCGCCACACCGACTCGTGTAGGAATAAGGGATTTAATTGGATGGATGGAAACATATTACGGATAAACCCGCCACTATAGGGAAACGCTCTGCCATACCCCCGTATAGAGACTGGCGCCCTCCACGTTAACGCCATACATCCCCCTAACCTTCCCGTAACCTGCCTCCTTCACGTTAAATCTTCACTGAAGGATGTATTCCACTCTCTTCTTCGCAAAGGTCAAACGTGAGGATTCTGTTTATCATGTCATTCCCCTGATTCCATGAACACTCACAATACGGCGAGACACGCTGCAAGATTGGTCCTCGACACAAGTCGGGTAGCGTCTGAAGAGTGACGAGGAGGCATATGAGGGAGGTACTTGGGAATGAAACGCGAAAGAAGAGGGCGCAACAAAAGTTCGACGCTTGCTTCGGAAACAGCAACGCAAAATACCGTCGAGAGGTCTCAAGTAAGCAAAGTGAATCTGCATTCCTTGCTGATTACTTGGTTATCGTGTGTGGATAGATATTCCATCAGTAGAATTGTTATAGAAATTAGTTTGGGGTGTTTAAACAGCTAGAGCACCGTCTAATCTAACTTATTCCCACGTCTAATCGTAATACAAACACAATACGCATGCTCAAAGTGAGATTCGAACCCGCGACCTTTGTTTGGTCAGGCCATCGCATTACCGGCCTAGCTATCGTAGACGGCGGTAGACCTTCAAAAGAATAGATATTATGAATCCTTTGCTATCCTATACTTTATTATAGTTGCCTGTAAGTGGCAAAATGAGTTGGAATTCTCGAATTACCTCAGTTCACACTCGCACTACATTTAAGAGCAGTAGCGGAATAATTTGTCACCTATACCCCAATGGATTCCACTTATTGATAGCGTCAATTAGCGTCAGGTTTCATCTATTCATTTATGAGACACTGCAAGAGGGACCTCTTGAAGTCGCGAAGCCCGTCCTTTGTCGAGGGACCTCTTCACGCACCCTCGCCAACGCAAGGACGTAGGTAAGAGGCTACTCACCTTCCGAAGACGCAGCACATTGAGCACGAAGAGGACGAGTCGCGGATCAAAATTTGGAGGCCTGCTTAATCTGCATCCGAGTGAAGCACTACCGTCGCATACTCCGCTCTAAGCCCAGGAAAGGATGTAGTTGTTGCACAAAAACCCTTAAAAAACGAAAAAAATAGAAAATTAAAACAAAATTATGAGAAAAAAGTGTGTTGCCTGGAAAATCCACCCCCTCTTCTTCCATCACATAACAATATATATTTGCTATGAAAAGTAAATGGTAGGTACAGAATACTGCGCCCACGATTTTTCGTGACGCGCACAAATACCGATTGACTCTTACGTCAAACCGAATGAAATGATTAGCACTTGATAATAATGCGAACAACCACTTTAAAAGTATAGTACATCATTAGAAGTACTAATATAGCTCACTTTATGAGAACTTAATGCATTCATTAGATGAAATACTCACTCCCCGCTTGGCTTTCGACAGGCTCTGACCTGTTTCACCTTGCTCTCCCCGTTGATGATTGCCTAGACAATCGAAAAACTGGTTTCGGAGTCATCCTTTTTCCATCATTCATTTGGCAATTGGATTTCCCAGTCTTCGGACATTTTTAATACATTCATGACGATGATTATTATAATCCTGAGTAGAAACATAGAGTATGGTAGAATGCATACGCCATATTTTGTAAATATACCGACCATGGTTATTTGCAATGCTCCTTGGTAACAACGCTGATGAGTTTAAGCCAGGCCTGGTTTCACAAAATCTAGAGTAAAAATTGTAACTGTATTATAATTTTCCTCATTTTTGAATCGTGAATCAATTCTCAAGTGGTTCAAATCACCGTAACGGCCATGTTTAAAAAAGTTTGTATTCAATGTGAAAAGCATTTGAAGTGTTATAGTGTGAATTCACGGGTTTGAGAGGCGTATGAAATTCACCAGGAAGCAGTTTATTAAGGATATTTTGCATATTTTACATCGAAATAATTCTTGCAGATTACTTCTTCACCAGCAATAGAATCGCAGCACTTTAAAAGCGTCCGAGGAAAATTCAGTTAATGAAAAATAAAATGAAATATGTTAACAGAATAATAATACCGAGTAAATTCCGTCACATATTGGATAATTTACAGTACAAGAATAAACGGATTCTCATTACTTTGTCTACCAGAGTTAATTAAAGTCAAAGAGGAGAGATATGGTTAATATGGTCGTGGTGATGATGCGAGTCGGCAGTACTCACATGGTGGGATGATTACTCGGTGATAAATTTGAGAAAATACGGGCAGGCTTCCTGAATGCGGTTCGGGCCTGATGGAGTGCAGTCGCAAGATGGTGCCGTAGTCGGTAATGCTCATTAAGGCACGAGGAAGTGCCAGATATGGCTGCCGTTTCGTTACTATCCGAGGGGCGAGAAGAGGAGGGTGGAAAACAAAGGCGAAGTGGAAGAGAGTCGCTGAGAGGGGATGTGAGCGGTCGATTTGAACCGCGGAAGTCGTACAAATGGAGGCAAGTCGTAGTTTTTCGGGGGAGACGGTGGGCAGGTAAGGTCGTATGCATTATTAAAGATGAGTGGGTAATTGGTCAAATGAAAACATGTTTTGGTAACGGAGGAAAGGTGGAAAAAGATGAGGCGTAGGGATACTCTTGATTAAGACGCCAAGGTGTCCACGGTTTAGCAGCACACACGACGAAGTGTCGAGCTTGAAGTGCTCTCCATAAGGTACTCAAGTATGGACCGAAACACTGATGAAAATATCAGTAGCGAACGGGGTTTGAACCTGGACCCTCAGAATGGTAAGCCAACACTTTAGCCACTTCATCAAACCGATCACAATGTTACTAGGGAAGAGATATATTTGTGGGAGAAGAGGGGTTAGACTCCTTGTTCAGAACCCTTTTTACCCACTGCCGTATCTGCTGCGACTCCACAACTTCTCAGGATCCTCACGTATGGAGAACGAATGGGAAGGCAGGGTTGAGAAGCGGGTACGCGCGTACACCCTAATACGGATTAAGTCAACATTGTGGAGATGAGGCAGTGTCCCTCACCTCTCTTCCGGATGTGAAAGAATAAGGTCGGGATGGGTACAAGGAATGCAATCATCTGCGGAAGGGAGTCCGGAGCACGTCCTCGCTGCCCTTCGATGCGATCCTCACGAGGTGAATCTCCCTCCAAAAAGTTGAGGCCATGGACTAGTGATGTCTTTAGAAGTGAGCGTTATCAATGGGTCCACGGCAGTGTAAAGCTTAGTTTAATGCTTCTCTCTGGCCGTTGCTAGTCGATGTACGACATAGTTTAGCTTTCATCCTCCTTTCCGGGGGTGTAGTCAAGGATTAGGGTATCTATTGGTCTCGGGTGTTTTAGATTGGAACTGACAATATGAGCGTGCACTTTCGGATAATGGCTGGGTATTTTGATGCATATCATGCAAGCCTGAAGGATCTTAGGCTTTCCATGTGAATAATGAGGATGAAAACAGGAAAAAAACACGAGCCAAATCCAAAAAAATTAGACATTTTTGGATATTTGGACTTGGATATTTTTGTGGACTTGGCTCGTGTTTTCTTTATATTTTATCATGTTTCACTTCCACTCCATATCGCCAGAATCTTCAGAATTAATGTAGATGGAGTCTTTCCATTGAGAGTAGAAATATCTGTTCATTTCGCACTTCGGCACTTTGGCACATGATTTAATCGAATGGCCCTGAAGACGATTGGCCGGTGGATCGTCGAAACTCCGGCGATGGAAAGCCTGACCCGGTGCCGAACCCGACAAGGGTGCATACACCTGCAGCCTCTTTCTACAATGAAACCATTTTAGTGATGTGGGACGGGCCAAAGACGAGTGTGTCTTTCGTAATAAGTCGAAGATGGCGAATGGATGGATGCGACTAGAATGACTCATTCCGTCGCGGGGATAAGATTTTATTCACTTATCAATTAAATTTAAAACGCAAGCGATAAATTTCGTGAGTATAGCGCGAAGATCGAAACGACTTGGTAAAAAAGCTAACCTTTACAGTCTGGTGTGGTTTTGACTGCGCCAGCTCTTTAACGGAATGGCGTGAAAGTATTTACCACACTATGATAACTATGTAGCTTATTCTAAGCTCTGAACACTTTAATAATTGAGATTATTCGAATTTGACACTTCGTTGTTGATAGCGAATTTGTCAAAATCGAGCACTTGTCAACTTCGGACCCGAGGTCTTAAAGAGGCATTCAGCAGAGGCTCAGAGCTGACTTTTCCTAAAATAGATTGCCCATTTTTGTGGAGGTATCAGATACAATTCAATTAAGGTAACGATTGGATCGTAAGTCGTCAGTTGTTTGTTTGGAAAAGTCCGAAAGAACTATCCAGTTATGCACCCCATTGTCGACTATTAGAGTAACCAGCAATCACGCATCCGGTTCACTACATTTCCTCCAGAAACATGGGCTTCTGAGCTCATTTTCTTCGCGAGGTCATAAATATTCTCCCCCGGCCCTTTTAACGGGACGCGAATGTAATTTGGCGAGGCTGGCTGCCGTCTCTGGACGCCACCCCTGCCGCACGCTCGACCCCCATCTTCTCACCACTGCTACCTCGCCCTCCCCCTCACCGGCATACGATCGAGAGCTTGTCTGATACTGTTACTCCCTGCGTATTAAACGGCCCCAGAGTTGAAAAAAAACTCTCACTCCCTCTAATCGCGCATATTTGAGCCGCTGGAAATTCCCATCAAAAAATTAATAACTCCCAAGTCTGGGTTGGACATGAGGCGTTTTTGATAGCCTGGCTTAATAACGTTGCAATTGAAGCCGCTGTTCGGAACGTGATATCCAAGAAGATAACAAGCCGGCCTAGTAACCCAAAGGCCACGGGTTCGAATCCCACCTCGGGCATGAATATACTGTTTTTCTTTCGTTTTAAGTTTAGATTCAAGTTGGAGAGTGTTTGGGTTCTTCGCAGGCATAGCTTATTTGTTTCAAGGTTAAGAAGTTGGGTTACACAGTGCGATATAACTTCAGCACTTCAAAATCAAATTTAACCGCTTGAAACGGACGCGACTTGATCCACATTCTCTTTGGAAGCATTTATTTTCACATGTTTATTATTATCTCCATTCTTGTCATTTTAATCACCTCTGTCCAGTTCATTTTCCGAAAGTCTTTTCTGGCGTGTGAACTTAATTACAAACTCGGCAGAACTATTTACTTTCATGCAAGCAGGATCGACTAATTTCGCGGAGTGCCTTGCCAGACCGTGCTAAAACGACCACGGCGTGCCTCGTTCGTTACCGGATCCGTGAGCGTCGCTTGGAATTATGGGATGGAATTCTCTCCTTTTCTCCCAGAAAAAAAACCTTCCTCCGAACCACCGGCAGTCCCCCTTCGACCTCTTCTTCCCTTCCGAGCGCTCCCCCTCTCCTCCGAAGAACACCGAGAGGGGTCGACACTACTGCCGCTGCCTTCCGCATGGCACCCCCGACGCAGGGGTCGGAAGCAGTGCGTGGCGGGAGTAGAAGGGGAGAATTTAGGGGTGCGGGGGAAAGGAGTGTGGCGCTCAGGGTGCGTGAGTACCCTGGCGACGATCCTAATCACTGTGCCTTGTGGAGGGGAGGGCTGCCTTTGTGCGAGAGCGGGTTGGCCGTGGGGGAGGGAGCAATCACACTGAGAGTGTCTCCCTTGCAGAATCGGGGTGGGAGACAGTTAAATACAGCTAGGCTGCAGTGAGACTGCAGCGTTAATCAAGTCGTTTAAAAGTTCTGGTCTGGTAGCCCAAAGGTTGCCGGTTCGAATCTCGTCTAGGGCATGAATGTTGTTTTCGAGCTAGGATTGAAATTAGAACTAAGCTAGGCCAGTCAGTGGGATATTACACAAGCTGTTGAAACACTTTAAAACCTGATTTTATTATTACTAAGACCGGCCGCTGTGTCCAGGACGTTGGTGCAAAGCCCTGGCCCAAAGCCCAAAGTTCGAGGGTTCGATTCCCACCTGAGGCATAAATGTTGTTTTAGTTTAGGTTAGGTGATACGATAAGTCTTCATCGGTTGGAGTGCCTAAAAATTACTACAATTCTGGCTCCAATAAATGGATAAATTAATCCCACGTTAACCCATAATGTGTATACAATAATCAAGCTCTACATCCACGTAATACGCTGCCAACCATCGTGAGGGTGTGTGGTAAGGGGTGAAAAATCACCATAGATGCACTATTTACCTACAGGAAAGAGGTACAATTCCACTAATTTATGTAAACATCCTAGACATGCATTCACGAGGGATATTCAACTAAACAGTTAGTAGCACGATAGTAATATAATATTTATTAATAACTTAGGCATTTCAAAAAAATATATTATTTAGTAAGTTTCTAAAGCTTGCGTGAGTTGGAGAAGAGAAAAAATAACAATGCAATTGCACAAAACTTTTATTTCGACACGACCATGGTTTCGTTGCGGTGCAGCAGCTTCAGGATGAATTTTTGTGGAATTGCATTTTTTGTTTTGCTCTTCCCCATTTTGGAAAAATTCCAAGTTACCCCGGAAACAGTTTCTTCTTGCGTGAGTTGATAGATAATAGAATAAGTTTGCTTAAAAGTTTTGGATACAAACCCCTAAAAGGAACAAAGCCAGATTTTATCGTGACGTACAGTATATTTTACGTAGCGAATGAAAAGCAAGGAGTGGCTTCAATACAATCTTATATAAATGAATTAAACAAGGATAACCTAAATTGACTTTTACATAATGAAATTTTACATTATTTATTCATTAAACAGGTAAATTTGATATGTAATCATGAAATTACGCAAATTTTTGGCTAATTTTCCTATGCATTGAGTCCCAAATAACGATGCAAATGCTAATGAATAATTTATAAAACATGCAGTTCTGAGTATTGGTTAATCAAGGTGCAAAGAGTTTACTTATGGTAAAATGGTCCTGTTACCTCTGATCCCAGTAGTGTTAATAAAATGCTCTACACTGGATACAAACCCTCAACCTTTCGATTGCCAAACTGGAGCTTTATGGACCTGACTATCGTACCGGCCGTCTGTACATGGGAACAACGGGATGAATGCAGTGTGATCAAGGGCACTAATGTGCGTTTCTCGCATCTTTGACGGGTGTTGGAGACGGGGCGGGGGCGAGGGGCCGTAATGGTGGTTGAAAAATGTCGCGGGAGGTGAATGGGGTGGGAGTGGAAGAAGGGTTGGCCGCATTCGACGCTTTCCTTCGCTGCCATTATTTCATGAAGGGGTTGAGTGTGCGGGAGGGGTGCAGGGAGGGGGCGGGACGAGACGTGGTGGGAAGGGGACGAACGAGAATGAGAAGGGAGAGGAAGGATGGGTGGGGAGAGTGTGTTTCAGACGAGACGTGTGCAGCGGGGATGAAAAGATAGCATTCGTGGGGTGAGGCAGACGGCGTGTCTGGGCGAGGAAAGGGAGAAGAGGCGAGACTGGTGAAGAGGAGAGAGATGCAGCTTCCAAAAAAATTAATAAAAAACGGAGCTCTCCACGTTGAATTCCGTCGCCGTCTGCATGCGAGCAAGATGTCCCCCATCTCCCATTGAGGCTCGCTGGAGACCGGAAAGGGTTATGGGGATGGATTCAACTCGGGAGGGATGCTGGCTTGCGCCATGTATTCTCACTTTCTTTTTCAATGCGCGTATGACTGCAAGTCACGTTCTTGATTCCGATTAACAGTTTCGCTTTTTTTCAACTCCACTGGCTGAATACGAATCGTGATTACTGAATGAATGAACAACGCTAAAAAATGAAGTGAATCAAGCGCAATTAAGACGTCCTACGTAATTATGAGGGGGGAACCAATTAAAAAAGTACAAATTTGGGAAAAAACTGATTGCACCCATTCAGATACATTTACCTCGAAGGAGAGAGTATGAAAAAATAATGATGAGGTGGAATTTAAGTGAAAATCGAGAAAACCGAGGGAAGGGTACGGGTATTGATTTGAGTTAGGGTTCAATTCTTGAGATGGGACAGACAAATGACGACTGACATGAAAGGACTGAAAAAGGAAGCCTCGGATTTCTAAGGATAGTCATAAACCATCTCCATGTTCAACTTGGTGGTTGGCCTGGTCGGTAAGGGTAGAGCTCGCTCAGAGTCAATACGAAGCCCAACACCGTGTGAAATTCGCACAACATGGTAGGGGAGCCAGTTCCTTCCACTGAGTCACCTGTGCTCTCCCCGATAAGATCTTTTGCCCAGAAAATCACACAGCTTGCGTTCAGGCGGACGTGTCTAGAGGCTTTCCCGGACTGAAAACGTGATCCCTAGCCAGGTGACTAACGCTCCAATCATAGGTTACCACACAGTCTTAAAGTATTGAAAGCCTGTTGAAAAAACCCAAGAGATATTGGTAAATTATGACATTGCATTTTTAATTACGCCTAAGAGGGGGAAAGGGATTCAATGGCCAAGTTTTGGTTCAGCAAATAGGCACTATTACGCTTTTTTCCATAACGTATGTACTTACTTCTTTATGCTCAGCACATTCTTTCCATGCAACTGTAATATTATATACTTTCTTCAATGGAAGAAGCGCCCTTCAAGTTAATAGGCATCCAAGACGAAAAAATGCAGAGAAAATACGTGAAGTAATAGATATCCTCGAGAGCAATAGACCTTCTCCAGCTTCTTGTTGATTAATGCTCAACTTTAAGACTGTTTTAGGACCTTTTCCGTGAAGCAATACATTGTACGACTGCGATAAGCGTCAGATTGTGAAATTTTCACGGATCAATGCGTGGAAAAGGGATAGGTCCTATTCTACACGTAATCATGATTTTTTTCATGATTTGCCATTACCATAACCATTCATTGATTTACAGGATTCATTTTTCACAGCGCATCTCCGCAAGCACCTGACTGTACAATGATTAAATTAATCGTTAAATATTAAGGGATTAAACGTTTGCTGGATGAGGCTCCAATGAGTTTATAGTTTTTTTAACATCTATTTTCTCGCACGGAATATTAAATTTGAAGTGTTCCCCGCACAGTACACAAACAGGGACCGATATACCACTGAAAAACCTCCTCCAACACAGATATTTGAACTCGGGCCATCAAGATGGGAACCCCTAGCCACCACACCAACCCGATCCCCGGATTTATAAAGGATTTTCCGCTTAACTTGAACAAAAGTCCCTCAGTAATACCTTACTTTCAAATCCGGTCCAACCCTCGTCTTTTTTTCTGGTGGCAAGCCATCAATTTGAAAGGTTTCCAGCAAACGCATATTCTTCAGTCCATAAACCTTTCAAAAGTACTCTCCACGTGCTCGCAATGCCTTCGGCAGAAACCCTTCCAAGGGCCCTCTCGCACATACGCTTCCAATAACGCGCAACCGAATTCACGGCCCGATGCCACCACGCGAAACGGGACCCGGACCTCCCACACAAAACCGTGCCGGGCCGAACGCACGCACCACTCCACCCCCTCGTTTTATTGCCCGCAAATCGATTCTGGAAGCCAACGCACCCCCCCTTCTGCAATCGGAGGCGATTTACGAGGGGTTCTCGGGACAAAGCCAGACAGAAAAGTGGCGCTCAATCCTCCAACCCCTCGGCCAGCAGTTATAAAAGAAAGACATCCACGCCGGAGATCAAAACACCCAAGCACCGAGACTGGTTTTCCATATCATCCGAAATGGCATCTTATCGGCCTCACTCTTTTTCGGTGGCATGAGTTCTTGTGCGTTACGGCGGCGATCACCATGACATTTCAGGTGCGCGGAGTGTGCCGTTTTCACTGGCGAGACAAGTTTTTAGTCAGTTTTCAAGGGAGACAATAAACTGCGCAATAAAGTCGCGAAAATTTCTTAGATGATGCATGGGAATGGAACACATTTTATTTCATGCTCAGTCGTTCGTGCATGTGGCTCGTTTTCCATACACTTCGTTTTTACAAGAAATAGTGTTCGCAGCACATTACGCTATGCATTTCACTGCGCAGTAAGCCACGAGCAATGGCCCAATGGCTTTTTGACGTGATGCAAAAAATTTAACAGTCTGAAGGCACGTCAAGTCGTGAAGACTGCATGAAAATTAAACACGGAAGCGTTTTCCATGAAATCTTTCATTGCGATGGAAGTTCTAAGGAGATGACTTACAACTAAGATTATTTACACCATTTAAGATGGGTGGTTAATTGGGGGGAAGAAGGAATTTTTAGGGTACGGAGGAAGGGTAGGGAGCAACCCGGCGTTGGAATCAGCCAGATCTCAACGGAAGGCACCAATGGATTCACGGTTTAACGTCCTATCCGACGAACGGAACATTGAACTTTATTTGCTCGCCACAATAGAATTAAAATAGAATGGAATGCCGATGAAAATTCATAATCACTGCCGGTATTTGTCCCCACGTCTTAGTACAATAACCACCACTACAACCCGACCCCGCAGTCTTTCGTGTACTTAGAAATTTTGAAAAGTTTTCCTCGCGATTCCTTGATTTATCCGACGCAACGCTCACTACACTGCATGCATCAGATTGCGCAATGGGGGCGTTTACTCGGAACCGAAATCGCAATTTTGTACACGAAATCGTTAGATGGAAACGAAAAACGAACTTTAGTGAAAAAATTAATCTTCTAACCACAACCATTTACTCATAAATCAAAAATTAAAATAAGCAAAAGGTGACGCCCACCGAAAATGCTGCTGTGATAATATTGACGTCATTTTCCTCCCGTCCTTGACTGCTTTCAGGGGAGGGGGAAGGGAGTGGAGGGGGGTTTCTCGGAAGGTCTGCTCGCACAGATGCTGTCGAAATCGCTCCCATTGGCCGAGTCAGCTGTGTCCCCCCCTTTGCGATAAGGCGAAGTAGCTTCGCGGGCTCAGTTGTGATTGGACGAAGTCGATATACGTCAGAGGTTGCACCACACCCACTTTTCCGAAAGGGTTAAAAACATCAGTTTTTCGCCGCTTATAACTCGGGAAATAATTGTCGGATCAGAAAACGGAAAAATACGGGTCCTTTTATTTTACAAACTCTATCAGATTCGGCAATAAAAAAATATGGTAAACGACCCCATTACATGCCTCTTTTAGGACGGCCCTTAGGAAATGTGCTCACGCTTTGGGTCCCACTTACGCGGAACTCACGTGCGCTGCATTCCAGGAGTAAAATAAATGCGTTTTCGTAAGTGTTGTTTGCATTTGTGGGTGGAACCTTTGCTATGAATACGCACCTATAATTGTTTTGGTTGCAGATTCATTTTCCTACCGTTAGAAACACCGTTATGCCGTTCTTTCAGCGTTCGGGTTATAGGAATTGGGGTTGTCAACTCCATCGTGCCACATAGCGCATAGCGCAGTTAGTCAAGCTTGGTGTTTCACCTACTTGTTCCAGCATCTGAAAGGATGGGTGGATGTCCGTTGTCTGGAGAGTCTGAAAGCAACGAGAGCGAACTAAGGCTGAGGCAGCCATTCAACTACTTTAATGCGTTAGAGCAAATTGCTTCGGTATTTTACATGATCCTCAACACTTTGAGCTAGATAATATTCCGTCGGGGTGATTTTTTTCTTCCCTACAACTTTGCTTCAATGTTGAATATAAGCTATTCAAAGCTAAGAAGATAAATAGGCGTTTTTATTGCAACATACCTTGTGGAACAACGCCGAAGGCGCTGCTTCCCCTACGTTTCCAGGTCACCGATGGTACTTGTATGATTATCAAATAAACGTACAAAAAACCGTACCCGAATTTCAATCCAAATAAAGCATATGCGAATTTCGCTAATTAGTTTTATGAGTCGTGAAATATTACTCACAAATTATCATAGTGCATTGATTTTAAAATGTTACGTTGGCACATGAAGGAAGACAATTTTCTTTAAAAGTCGATATAATGCATTGAAAACTCTGCGATCTCAACATTCGGAAAATTTCCTCCGCCGATTGCTAAATACCTACTTTTAAACTTCGGATTTAATTATGCTTCGAATTTTCCTGGGTTTAAGTTACAATCCATATCGATGTCCTTTGATCGTAAAAAAAATATTAATAAATGAAGTGAATTGCTATTGTTGATATTGTCGGTGCGAAAAACTGCGTTTAAACAGAACTAATTGGTAGTACAGTAGACCCTCTATAATCCGGCACTGCGCCATTCCGGCACTCCAGTAATCCGGCGTATTTTTACGGGCGTGGTGGGGGTTTCAAGTTGAGACACGTTACTGAAACTATTGTAAACAAACAACTAGCGATCACTCAGTTGCCTCGCCGTCTCGTGGTTTACCCGCCGGCATACATATTTACCAGTTTTATTCGTGGTGTCTAGTGTGGTGTCGAGTGCGGTGGCATTTTATAGTGTAGATTAATTTATATTTCAAGATATTGATGAGTGAAAATGTATCAGTGTAAACGGAAGCACAAAACGTTAACACTGATTCAGAAAAACGAGATTTTAAATAGACTTGATAAGGGTGACAAGCTTACCAACCTAGCAAATGCATATGGAGCCGGCCGTGCTACAAAACATGACATACCTACGTAAGAACCAGGAAAAAATTAAGTCTTTCTGTGAAAGCAGTGACAATGTTTAAAGTGTCCGGAAAACGTTGAAAAAGGGCGAGTTCCCTCAGGCTGAGGATAGCCTATATGCTTGCTTCATTCAAGAAAGGAATAGGCACACACCAATATCAGGGGAAATTCTTAAAGAAAAAGCAAAGATATTTTACGAAAAAATATTAGGGAAAGACGATTTTAAGGCTAGTGAAGAACGTCTTGAAAAATTCAAAAAACTGTTTGGAATTCTTTTGCTAAGTATGCCAGATGAAAAACTTTCTTGTGATGTTGCCGCAGTCGACCCATAGAAAGAAAAGTTCAAAGAAATCATTAATGAACTAGGACTATGAACTATGAAATATGTTGATTCTTTTGTATATTAAACAATAGTTTGGAATTGTACAAGTCTAATAAAACGCGTATTTTGTGCATTTAAATGTTTTTATTAATGAGCTTCCAGTAATCCGGCGTTTTCACTAATCCGGCAGTACCCTGGTCCGATATCTGCCGGATTAGTGAGAGTCTACTGTATATTCATTCATTAAGGGTGAAATGACCAACAGTCTCTGACAAAAATTACCGTATGTTTCTGCGTAAAATATTGTATTTTTATTATATCTACCAAAATTAGCGAATAACGATGTTGCAATTATATTTCCAGTTATGCAGCCTTTTCGACCGCCGGCCGCCATTCAGTCTCTACTCACTCGCTAGCAATCACCTGTCTGCATACACCTATTCAGCGACATTGTTTTCACTCATAATATTATTCTATTTTCTTTACCCTTAGATATCTCTTAGTAACCATGCGAGAATTCTTTTTCCTTTATCTTTTTGCAGTCTCTTATATCTTATCGAAAACACTCATAAGCATACACTTGAGTATGTAAATATATTTTACGATGGGTGTAATGGCAGAAGGGCAGTTTTGCCACAAACTTGCTCTAAGAGAGGCCTATTATTATCATCATTCTGCTCCAAATGCCTCCGAAACTCGGGCATCAATAACCTCCGGAGTTAAATATCACCGAATTGAAACCCTTCTCCCGCCATTCCCGTGCCCCCCTGTGGTGGCAGCCGGCAGCTTTCGTAAGATCTCCGCGGAGGCCCCGCCCCACTAAAGACTGTCCGGTTGTTAGCCGACAAAGTCGTGGGCGAAATGTTCATGATTCATTCCATCTTGTAATCTCACGTTATATGGGGAGTCGGAGTTTGCATCTAGCACCCGATTGCGCACAGCGAAAGATGGAGAGGTGGAGAACGAAGCCAGGCCGTGCATTCGATAACGAGAGATTGCGCAGAATTCGATCGCGATTTTTGTTCACTAAACATCTGCGTGCGGCCTACTCCCAGCTATATTTATTCCCCGATCCCAGAAGATTTATAGTCCTCGGGCAGAGGGGTTGCGTAAATCGCCGCCCACGCCAGAAGCCGCAGCGCAACTCCGAAGTATATTGAAATGAGTGGCAGAATCTATTTCGGACATCGTAGTAGTGGTTATTCGGGTAAGGCCAGTAATGGTCAGTTACACCATTTAAGAAATGTTAATTGAATTTTTCAGTGGACCAAGGAAGGGTGGAGAGAACCTCGGTGTCGTCATTAGCCTACTCTTAACGAAATGCGCCAAGGGGTACGTCCCAGCCGACGGAGTACAGAATTCGAAGTACTATTCACAAAGCACTCACGTAGGGTGCGGTTTACCGATGTAAAATATCTTCTACTGCCGGGACCGAGGAAGAAGGGTGAGGCAAAATATGGTGTCGACATTAGCTTGCTGTAAACGAAATACGCCAAGGAGTCCACGGTTTTACGTCCCATCCGACGGACGAGGTACTGTACTCTAATTGCTCTCCATACAGAAATCGAGTAGCTGCCGGTATAACTATGAAAAATCTCTGCTTCTGACGAGACTCGAAACCAGGTAATCAGGTTGGGAGGCCAGTACTCTAGCCATCTCAGTATACCAATCCCCTTTGTGATATCCCGACGGTCATTCTGCCACTGCCAGGGTACTGCAGTAGAAAAATCGAACTAGGAGGCCCTGCAGGAATGAAGAACCCCATCATCATAAATGATCTAAACCTAACCCTGTACCCTTTACGATATCCACCAAAAAGGAGTGTGGCAGGCGGTATCTCCACACCAGGAATTCGTAATCGAAGAGTGTACAATCATACTTTTAGTGACTTCTCCGCCTATGTCACTGTTAAAATCAAATTTTCCAAGTTGATATCATAGCACAGCCTTCTATCTGACAATGAGACTAACTACCAGCCGGATGATTCTGCAGCATAAATCATATAAAAAATATTTCAGGCTACGTGCCAAGTATACAATGAGATATCTAAAGCAATTAAACACACGAGTTTTAATTTATAAATTCTTGCCGACATGAAAAAAGTGAAAGTCCATATTACATATCCTAATCATCATTTCGGTATTTTTATTCAATCTATTATTGTCCTCACTGTGAAACGGAAATGACTTTATTGTAAACTTTTCTGTCGTTCAAACTTACTCTATAATTTCATCTTTATGATTTAACCTACCACAGCACGCTCGGGTTTTTAATATATGTTTAACCTCTTCAGAGAATGGGTCCGCTATTAATTTCTGATGGAGATTTAGTCCTCATTTAAACGTGAGAAGGATTCTCATACTAGTGATACCTCTAAACATTTGACACAGTTAAACCTATCATAACACCTTTTACGAACATAGTGCTCTAAGTTGCGTACTACCTACTTCCGAAACAAATTTACTTCTACCGATTCAGACTTACCTTTGCGGAATTTCTCCTTCGTGGAAAGAGTCTAAAATCCTTCTAAAATTTATTTTTGTGTCCCTTAAATAAGATATCAATGTATTCGACCTCTGTAGCCTCCAGAGCAACCTCCAAGCATACTGACTACGGACTTTCGATGGTTTTTCCTCAAAATATATTTCGGACAAGCTAGTCATTTTGGTCAGGTGACCACCTTTATTTAAGCTCAAGAATCAGTAGCATTTAAAATTTCGAGTAATATCAGTGAACGCGAGATAGAGGGAAGAATTTGGGGTAAGCGGACCGAAGGAGGAGAAGAATATGAATTGGTGAGAAAGGTGGAAGAAAATATGGTGAGAAGAATGTGGAACTAAAGAATATTATATGAAAGATGGCCGTGTTAGCCAGTTCGGTAAGATGCTGGTCTCTCACGCAAAGGTCGCGGGTTCAGGTCGCGCCCCGGGCATGTGCTTGTTCTAGGACTAATACTTATACTAAACGATACCATATAACTTCAGCGGTTGGGGAAACTACTAACCCAAGATACTAATAATTCAAAATATCAATTCCATGACGTGATCTAAATGTTTTTAAATCTTATGAGGAGTAATAGTATTGCCATCGGAGAAGCAGAAAAGTCAAAACTGGAAGCATTCGAAATGTGGTGTTGTAGGAGAATGTTGAATAGAAAATGATTCGACCGAGTGATAAAGCGACGTTCTAAGAAGGGTGGAAGAAGAAAGTTCCGATGAAAAATTTCAAAAGGAAACGGGACAACTTAATCAGACACATCGTGAGACATGGTGGTCTAATGAAGACAGTGGTGGAGGAAAAAGAGAAAGGGAAGAATGGCAAAGGAAAGCCTCGTATGAGATTCTTGTATTATTTTAAAAAAGAGAAGAATTATTGGAATATGAAGAAGTTAGCCGATACGAGAATGAAGTCGAGAGCTGCAAAAACCTATCTTAGGATTGATAACTAGTATTAAAGGTGATGATTATGATCCCTAATTAATCATTCACCATTTTATGACTTTGGAAACATTCACAAACGTATGATTCGCATCCCACCTTTTGTAAGCGATGTGGCGACTTCACTTAGTGGAGCTGTGGTTAACCTATGCGAACCAAGTAAATGTGAATCACTGTGCTAAGGTTAATGGCTAGCAACGTTATTCAGCGATAATCATTCACCGATGGTAATTTATAAGCCAGTATCCTTCCAGCATCTTTGACGATCAGCTCTTTGGAGGTTTTGTTGGTTAAGTGATAGAAATAAGAGACGAATCTGCGGATCCATTGTGATGGAAGGTCCGCCAACGCTCCGTCGTGATTACATCCCTCGTAGACGGCGCGCACGGTCGGCACGACTCTTTTGTTCTCCCTTATCCCCACCACCCTCTCATTATTCCCCTCCACTCGGCGCCGAGGGACGAAAGCCAAATGCTAAAGCGGCGAAAGTTCTTTTCCGTGGTTTCCACGAAACACGAGTCGACGCTGTGCCCACCGCGAAGTGAACCCGAGTGTCGCCGACATCCGCGCGCCGGGGAATCCATAAATTTTGATCCCCAGGGAGAGATTAAGGCGCGCTTCGGGAAAATCAAATGCACACAGCAAATAAAATGACTATCCCGAGGACCGAACGAGCAAATCCTACGCACGATGCATATCGGCTTTTCGTACATTATGACGGTAGAGACTCTGACCAAGCGAGCCAAATGAATACAGCATCCGTCTTCCCGCAGAAAAGCATTGTTCCCGCTGTCATCTTGAATGGTGGGAAGATGAAAGACTTCGTGGTGTATACCCTTGGTTATAACGTGTGAACAGAGTATCCTCTGCTTTTCCGAGTAATCCCCGTTGGTGACTGTGTGGGAACTCTTGTCTGAAATCGACTCCCAGCAAATGTTCTCGTTCTAATTTTTTTAATTGTAGCGCTTCTTATTTACGAACCTCTTTTAATAGCAGTAATGAGCAAAAATAACACATGAAAACAGAAATATACTCGAAGAGTTTCAACTGCCTTGTGAAAGCTAATGACCATGATTTAGTCATTTACCCTAGGAATAGAAGTAACTGATCTATGTATTTTAGCTTCAATGCGATAGAAATTGGGAGAAGCTCTTTTGTAAAATTGGGTTAAGAAATGATAACATCCAGGAAGAAAAAGCTTAAGCATAAATTTGGGGGGAAATATTGACAAAGAAGGTGTATTTCCGTGTCTTAGGCTACATTTTGTACAAAAACGAACAAAGATTCACATTAATGGAGAATGATATTGGGTATATAACTAATAGAACTTGCGACAGGAAACCTTAAGATACTACGGAAAGATTATTAAAGATTATTCAGAGTTTGATTCGGAGCGTGACGTTCCGTGATTGGGAAACTTGGATCCGGGGAGGGTCTCGAAAAGAAGGGAGAAAGCACGATGGATAGGAGAAGAAAATCATTAGACGAAATTAGGGGGCTGCAGAATAGGTGGATGAATCAAGTAATTGTGCACGATGGCAAAGTGAAACCCATTAGAGAAATAAGAATCCCAAGAAAGAGAGGAGGAGGAAGGCAAAGTACTGCCATTTTAGACAAGGGGCAGGCCACGCGCTGAAGCAGATAAAGAAATGGCGTAGGAAAAGAAATATTTGAAAGTGGCTGAATTGAGTAAAAGTGGTACATGAAAACAAACCTAGCCCATAGGAAAGCTTATTTTTTACCATTAGTTTATGATATTTAGATTTATTATTTCGTTTTCAATGCAGTGTAAGAGAAAAACTATCCCCGAAGATTTTAAAAATACATTTTATTTTGTTGAGAATGAAAAAAAGCTTTAAAGTCTGATAGTGATGAGTGGAAAACACCTTCAGAAATAAAATATCTATTAAGAACTGATTTGCAAACGTACATAGCAGTCATGGGACCGTAAAAAAACGAAGTAGCGCATAGTTAATCGACATTAATTCCGCTCAAGGAAAAACGAAGAAGACAAAACAAGCTGCTCGTATGGAGCTTATAATGAGGATATTTTATTTTAGGCTTTACCTGTTTCTCTGCTCTTTGAAGGACTGGTCCATACGGAAAATGTAAAAGGCTCTCGCATCTTTATTAGATGAGAATAGCTAATACTAGTCGTTTAGACCCTCGTATAGTGTCACCAATGCGATGCTGGTTACTGGATCGCCTCATCAATGTTGTGATTTAAACATGCACCTAAACCACGCAGAGCTATCGTGTCACGGCATTCTCTCACAGCTACGAGAGCATGAGCATCGGTATCTGTTCATGAACCTGTTCACACTTCAGTCTTGTTATCATTTCGACGCAACGACGGTATGCTGGCACCGCACAGAAACCGGACATTCAGTATCCCCAAAACTATAGTCATCTATCTATGATTTTCAAGTCTGTGCCCGCACTTGGCTCTTCAGACCGGAAGGGTAGGTACAAGGATAGTAATGGAAGGGTAACGAGGGAAGTGTAGAGAAACCCGAGGTCGGTATTAGTCTGATCTTAACGAAAGGAGTCAAGGAGACCCCGGCTTAACGTCCCATGCGACGGACGGAGGATTGAACTCGAATACTCACCACAAAAAAATTCAAATATGGGCTGGTTTACCGATGAGAAATATATTCTACTGCCGGGATTCCAACCCCTGAGTGAGAGTACTCTCACTACACCAATTCACCCATCTCAAAATATCCCGACCTCACGGTGACGATACAGCTATGCGATCTGTGAGCACACAATTCAAGCAGGAGTTGCTCACTCCGCGGTGTGTATCTTGCATTGGCGCCACATTTTCGAGCAACGGAAACGGGTTTCGGGGGAGGAGGATGGGGCGGTTGGACCGGGGGATGAACTCCGTTCAGAGCACTTCCACCCCACCCGCGTACTCGAGGTAATAATACATGCTCGATGTTCCTTCGGGGCTTTCGACGCCCGGATCTCTTCTCGAGGGCCCTTTTCGAGGGGTCAGGGGAGGAGGGGGGGAGGAGAGGAGAGCGGTGCTCTCTCTTCCTTCACCGTGCCTCCCCTTCAACGCTGGTCGATGGAGGTGAAACCCTCTCCACCCGATACTCGGCAAGGGTCAACCACGACTGACCCCGGAGAGGGGGGCATCATCGTTCTTCCTCGCGGCCGAAAGGCGGAAGGGAAGAAGATCGTTCCGGAGTCTCCTCCCGGGGGAAGTCCCACCCGTTGCGGCGTGAGGACACGGAAGCAGCGAAGCGTAAAAGAAAAAACTTCGTTCGGGGGGGGCGAGAAAAGAGGCTTCCATCTGAAGATTATACCCAAAACTCACGACAGGTGGGAAAGTATGACATGGTTGAGAGAGTATTTGCTCTCGGAGTATTCGTAGAGATGAGCACGACGTGACTTACTGTTTAACGTCAATGCGTTTTTACGTACAAGAGACCGATGCCAAACATCGGCCATGATTCATTATCTAGCGAAAATACAGTTGGCATCTTATGTTTTCAAGTCTGCTTCCGCACTAATTGGCAATTCAGACCGGGTGGAAAGATACAACAATGGAAATAAAAGGGTAAGGAGAAAGGGTGGAGAGAAATCTAGCATCATAGCCTTCTCTTAACGAAAGGCACCAAAGGGACCACGGTTCAACGTCCCATCCGACGGACGGAGTACATAGCTCGAATGTCCTCCACGAAGCACTCAAAAAGGGACCGGTTCACCAATGCAAGATTTCTTTCAATGCTGATATACGAACCCGGGCCCTTGGGGTGAGAAGCCAGTACTCAACCCACTCCACCAATGAAAGCAATAGCTAACAAACTACGAAGAAACTGTTTCTTCCCCTGTGTTCAGTAGTAGAAGTACTCTGGGTTTTTAGATGCTCGGCTAAGGTTATATCGTACCATCGAGCATAGTATCAAATCATAAGACGATTACAGCATCCATACACTGGGTGGGATTCAAACCCGCCAGCCATGAGTAGCCAGGACAGCACGTTAGCGTCCTCGCTACCGCGCCCTTCCCTGTGTTCCGAAAATCGACCATACTATACGTGCGATTCATATAAAGTCATGGAATATTGTCATCTTAAATGAAAGTTAATGACTATAAAAGGCGAGGATATGATTGAAAAATTGTTTGGGAACTTTCCCATATAATTAAAGTGAAATTTGCTATTATTGTATTCAACTTAGTTGGAAGATTTCATTAAATAGATTAATAATCTAAATTCCATAAAATGCAGCGAAAGACTATTCAAAAATCAAATTAATGTTTAAGTCAATTCCATCACGGAAAAGAAGTAATGGGCTCCTAGATTGCGGCACAGTAAATCTCATTTTGGTTCGCTATCTCGATTACTTTCAAAATTAAATTAAATAACTCAAAAACACATGCATGCTATCATCCATTTTTGTGTCCCTTCGCATTACATTTATTCTGCATCCGTAATTATACGTACATATTTGACAAGAAACGTCCCTCCTAACTTGTGGGAACTTCACATTCCGTTGGCCGTATCATTTGTTTGTTTGGTAATTTGTGAGGGGTGATCATTAATTAAGGTCATTTGCCACATAAGGATAATGAGGTTGATTGGGCTCGGGGAGGACTGTTTCAGGTAACGGAGAAAGGGTGTAGAGAGAACTTGCATCACCTTTAACTTCCTCTTAACGAAAGGCGCCTAGGGGCAACGGTTTAACGTCCAATTCAACAGGCAGAGTGATGAACTTAAAGTGCTCTCCCCTTAGCCATTACGTTGGGTCCAGTACCAAGAAAATTCTACGACAATGTCAGGGTTCGACCCCGGAAACTTGTGTAGGGAGATCATTATTCTAACCACCGCACAAACCCGATCCCCTTAACCTTTTCGATAGCGCCACCTCGATCAACTGGACCGACCTTCGGGATGATCACCGAGTTTTTCAAGTGCACGCACGGTAGCTGCATTCCCGTGAGTGGAAGAAAGATTTCCGAGACGGACTGAGGGCGCGTCCCGCCCGCCTTCCACCGCTTGATGGACCGACCTCGCGTCCGGACTCGGAGATCTGAGCGCGCGCCGAAACGCAGCCCGCCTCTTGCCTTACTTCCCCTCCGACCACACCGCCCTCTTCGTCTCCGGGCTGCGGGATGCTGCTGCTTCGGAGACGGAGGGTGCCTGGCCACCTCGCGGCGAGAGGTGCAGGGAGGGAGAGGGAGGTGGGTTGAACGCCCTCTCTCTCGCCCCTCCCCCGCCCGGCGCCCTCCACGCGAGTTCAATCCCGCCTCTCCTCCCTCCCGAGAGAGAGGTTTTGCCCTCCGCTCTGCACTCTCCCGCGAGCGCCCTCTCCAGTTTCGGCCCGGAGACACGACTGGAGCGGCCTCCTCTCGAGACTCGCGCGGGTCGGGCTGTTGTTGTGCTGGAGTACTTGCCTCGCATGCGAAATCCTGGTTCGAATCCCGACAGTGATACATTCTCGAAGGGCTGACCGGTTCGCACTCGAGTTCGTGGGGAGCGTGGTAGCCCGATGGGCAGAGCATTGTGGTTCTAGTCCGAGATACCGGATTCGATTCCAAGGGGAAGCCTTTGGACATATTCCGGAACAACGAAGTGGGGTAATTTTCGGGAAACCAGATCTTTCTAGGAAACTGCTGGCAGTACAGGGAAAGAAACTGCTACCCACCTCCTCTACCCTGATACGTGATTGTCACTCGCCATTGGGCTTAGTCAGTAATTAATGATCTCTACCCTCACCGACGAGACCAGCCTTAGGGTAGAATTCAACTATACATTCTTGAGTAATTTAGTATTGAGTACAAAAGACTTCGACTTCGAAAACCGTGGGGCCTGACGTTAGGAATAGGCTATTACCAACGTTGGTTTCTTGCTCCCGATGCAGATTCAGGCGTGTAACGGATCCAGTGGTGATTACGCGAAACAGGTTATCCTGGTGGTAAAATTACTAGTACTTATACTTGCACAAATATATTTTATTCGAGGCTTTGCGCCATTATCATTGATAGTTTATTTCATCCCTGAATATTTTGCTACTATTTGGGAAGAGCGACCGACCACAAAGGTCATTTGCGTTGATAAGTATCGGTGGGCATTTGGAGAAGTTAAGAATATTCCACAACATGAAGGAAGTTGAAGAGATGCCCGGAATTAGTCTACTCATAACAAATGGCGCCGAGAGGTGCAGCGGTCATGGTACCAGCCAACGGTGCACTGCCCTTTTGGTGCACCCACGCAGCATTCAAGTAAGCACCGGCATCTCTCGGGATTCGAACCAGGGTTCTCGAGATGGGAGGACAGTACTACAGCCACCACACCAAGCCGATCGCCCTTAAATATATTTCCTTACAAATTCTTCCCACTACACACTACTCTCCTATTCTTATTGGGGCAACCTGAGCTGTCGATCACCTCCCCTGAATAAATACCAACTCTTCTCGAGATTCGTAGTTGTCCCTGCCTCTCATCTCCCTTTCCCCGTCCATTCCTGGAAGTTCGAAGCCATGGATCCCCAAAGGATATGTACATGTACACAAAGAGTCGTTGGTGATGGGAGGATACACCCAATGGAGAAAGGTATTCACCAGGGGAACATTTGCACCGAAACGGTCAAGGTGACCTCTGGGATCCCACAAGCAACTGTGTTCGGCCACGTATGATTTCTTATTTAACAATTTCAGCACCAAAACTATCGAAATCATCAGACTATTCACTCAAAAGGTGGTCCTCTATCAAGAAGTAATTAATCTATATTAAGCTCATCAAAAAAGCAAACTTAAGAATTAAAGAAATAATCCTTGGTCATACGACTGAGGTTGGTAATAAAACAATACTCAGTATTACTTTTAGAAGGTTACTTAATCTCATAGTGATTATTCTGCAGAGTAGATGAAATATAGCAAGTAAAGTTGAATAAGTTAGCAGCAGTTACCTTAAATCTTGGGTAATTACATAGGAAACATTTACAGCACTACATGCAGGAAGTTAGAATCCATTAAAGGAATCGTGGGAAGGCGGACCAATGAAAAGCAAAAGCCGATATTTATTTCGCTCTTGTGTGGTCTCGCCTTTCGGCCTTGTGAGGTCTTGGAGAACGAATGCAGCATTTACGATCCAATTATTTAAGATTCAATGTTCGTGCTGAATAAAATACGAAAAACATGCGCTGAAATTTTGCGAGTTCCTTATAAACTCTATGGAGAGTCCCCCAGTTGGACAGCAAAGGATTTAGTTTCGAATAGCTGCCGGATCAAACTCCGACAGGCCACTGACTTCACATGAGCGGATTCAACGAAACCGCGAAATTCCATAATACCGGTATCTCACCACCAAACAGTTGAGAATCGTCTTCCGCATAGCTCTGCGTCTTCGCAGACGAGTGTAACATCCTCGAACCACACCGGCGATGGGCCGCAAAGGCTTTTGTTCCAACATAACTGGAGGCGATAAATGTATTTATGGATTACTTTCTATCCGTTATTTACAATCGTAGAGAAATAATTCGTATATACATTCATATACTGCAACCGGAGAGTTTTGGGGAATCGTAAGTCAATGGTAGAAAGGGTGCAATTGTTTCCCCTTGATGGAAAGAAAAACATCGTAACATCCCCCATAGTGAAGCAGTAAGTAAAATATCTACTAAAGCTCATGACTACTAATTCTGATCCGTTTCGGAGCAAATTTTATCACGATTTCTCAAACGCATTATTCTTAAAATACTACTCGCAACTGACTTTTCGTACCTGGACAATACACAAAAATATATAAATGTATATAAAGTCATCATTTTGCAAACACGACAATTCGACGATAATAATAAACTTGTGTTCAACTTCCTTTCACCCCATACCAAGCCATTGGCATGTGAATTCCTTTCTTACGAGGTTCGGACACACAAAATCGAATAGTGAGGACTTTAGGTGAGGGTGTCCAGAAAGGCTCCTGCCTGTGATTTGAACCCGGGACCCTCCGGTCCGGACCCCGGTAGCTCAGCTAAACCCTTCATATGTCAAGAACTAAAATATACTTAATACTAAGCAAAAAGCCATCGTCGTTATATACTGCTTTTAATTTAAATGTATTCTCTATGCACAATCCCCGTCCTTATGAGGCCATTTGGATTAATGCAAGGCGTCCAAGGTTTATACAACGAAAAGTTCTCAAAATTCTGGTTTCTATCGATGTCAGTGGAAAAGTCAACCTTCAATGTAATCAGCATCACAAGAACAAAAAAGTAAGGTTTTACAATACCATGAAGTGGGTTTTATGAAAAGAAAAAAAAACCTGCTGAATCCTGTAGTTTTACAAGATAGAGCAAGAAATGATGAAACAGTCAGGAGAAAATATCGTGCGGAAAGAGACCGCGAAGCATAGGGAAGGTTGTGGAAAATCTGAGCATAGAAGACTAGCCATACTAACTATGGAAAGATGGGGGTTTTGTGGATACTTTAGGTCAAATAGTCACATAAAACAAGAAGAGGAAAGGAAATATGGAAGTGTACACGTGAGGAAAGGCCAATTTCATTCACCCTGAAAATAATCTAGTATAATGGTCACACCTTGAAAAACGAATTCCACTGGACTTCATCGGAAGGGAAAATATAAGGTTTGAGTAAAGTACAAACAATTAGGCCTAATAAAGAGGAATTTGGTCTGGGAATCAGCACTGGCAACAAAGATACAACACAGTATGGATGGGAATGGAAGGCCGAAGCCTAACCAATCGGAACACTAGAACACACGGCTATCATTAGGCATGTCGAAACCTGCTGGATCATAAATATAAGATAAATACGGAAGATTTACCTTGAATGTTAACTACGTTCAACCATTGAAAGAACTGGTAATATCAGAATCGAGACATTGAGCACAACAGTGGTCGGACGTACAAGGAATTCAAAGTGCACGAAATTTGAATCCAATAATTGATCGGCCAAGTTTCCTTTCAGGGCAGAATAATTAAGGCAGAAGTCCAACTATAGGTTTCACCTCAATGTAGAGCTGGCTTTGAATAATGCAAGCAGAGTGAAGGACGGATTCGACATTCCTCGAAAAGAAATAATTTGACGTTGTGGACGCCACGTGAATATCGTTCCGCGGTCGGCACCATTTCGCCTACCTTTTGGGGCAGGGACAGGGCCTGCTTTGGCCCTCTTGGACCCGAGAGGGCCCGGGCCGCACCTCTCGGATGGCTCGCGAGAATCACTACGGCGCGAAAGAGTGGACGAGGGCCGTCTTACCGCGTCTTCGGATCCGCGAGCTTCGGGGATCGGGAAGAAACCGGTCTACATCAAACAAAAGGCCGACGAAGACAAAAGAAGACGCCCTCGCGAAACGTGTGCGCGCTGGGGGAGGGAAAAAACAAAGGCGCGAACCGCGAAACAACCCTCCATCCCGCTTTCTCCCTCCCACTTCGCATCACACCCCCGACGAAGAAGGACTGGACCGTTCCGTCCTTCACTAATGGTTCTTCCTTTCGTGGGAATGTGGTTGGTGTATTGAACCGGGTAACGGCTTCCCTTCCCGTGGGCCCGGGTTCGAGACCCAGCGTAGGGAAAGAGATTTTGCGAAGTATTACAGCTTCCCACTCGTGCACTGTATGGAGAGAACCTCGAGTTCATTACTTCGTCCGTCATAAGGTACGTTAAAAAGTGGCATCTCTCGAAAGAAAAATGGGGCTGATGCTGACACTGGATGTCTATCCGTACTAATTGCCTACCTGTCGGCCACCACCTTCCACCTGATTACTACTTTTATGGGTATAAGATGCTCATTCACATAATTAATTGAACTCTCAGGTACGTAAGGAAATCAGGTTGATGTGGTGGCTATACTGCTGACTTCTAACCTTAAGCCCTTATTTAAATGCTGTGGGGAGAGCACTCCGAGTTCAGTACTCCGTCCGTGGGATGGGACGCTAACTTTGAACTCCTCAGGATCTATCGGGAGGAAAGTGAAAGGGGGTAAGATCAAACTCTCGCAACCCCCTTTCACTTTCTTTCTCCCTCTTCTGAGTCCAACATCTTTACTTCACCTCCCGATGGAGGATAAAATTAGGGGTTGAACTGTCTGGTACAAGAGGATATATGTATCTATAGCATATTATATATAGGCAACCCCAGTGTTGAATTGCAGATCGGGTTGGAATGGTGTCTCAAGCACTTACTCCTAGTGCAGAAGGTCCGGATTTGAATCCGGGCGTTGATAGAAAATTTTCATTACCGATTCCTCAAGTTCAGTCTACGATCCGTCGAAAGGGACGCAAAATAATGTATCCCTTGGTGCCTTTTGATTAGAACACACTGACGCTGACGCCGGATTTCTCTCCACCTTTCCTAGAAAACTTCCTAGCTCTACTTAATCGCCCACCTATCCTGGATGGCGTAAAATTACCTCAGCTCACGGTCGCCTCACGTGGATAACTACATAACTACGACTAACTTGCGTGGGGAGGGGTGGGGTTGGTAGCCTTGGCGACCATTGATGAAACCCGCGGGGCTGCGGATGGGGGATTGAGAGAAGACGAAGCGTTGGGAGGGTGGGTGTGGGGGGGAGGAGGTGGAGAACCGGTCCTTGGGGGCCCCCGGGGGCAGAGGTGCCCCTCCCTCCGTGTAGGGGGAGGGTCAAGCGGCGAGAAACGAGAGGGGGGCTGAGGTAGGAGGGGCACAGGGGGGTGCATGCAGTCTGGAAGGTTGGTTGGTTTGGGTTGGTCTGGCGGAGGAGGGTGGTGTCGGTGTGCGTCGTGGGGAGAGGTGAAATAGAACCACGAGTGGTGGGTGGGGGATGCGGGCTGAGGGTTGATCGAGGGACCGTAATACCATGAGGTCATGAGGCTGATTATTATTGCAGTCGGCCGCCAAGGAATATCGCCTAGGACACATGGGTAGTCTGGTATCAGTTGGGATATAGGAATCGGAGGAACAGCAGAGAGAAGCCTTATTCGATAGTTGTCAAAAGCCTGATTTCAGGAAATGGCGCCAAGGGCCACAAGGTTAAGACAGACGAAGCACTACTCCTGCATGGCTTTAACATTGGGATTCTGCAGGACAGCCTCTGCCTCTGGTGGCCTGGTACCTCTGTCTACTGCAAGGTTCCTCTATTTCGAAAATCGAAGAAATCCAAGGAAAGGGCCTCTTGACAATATTTTTCCCTTAAATTTGAATCATGGCTTGTGGAAATAGAATTTTCACTGTCATTCACGTAATGGCATAAGTTCATATACCGTATTTTCGTACAGAAAATACGAGAATCTGAGGTTCTTCAGTTTTATCCCGTTATCAATGAAGTACATTCACCCTTTGCATGCATAACAGTTTGCCGAACGAGCCTCTTCCTAACTTTCTTACCCGTCAATTTTTCGTTTTGGTTTATCAATACAGTGAATGAATCGATATGAGTCTCTCTTCCGCCATATAAAAATCAAATTTCTGGTTCGCGTATGCAAGTTTTCTCGGGGAGTGAGTGCAATCCAGAACTAAGGAAATATAAGCGAGGCATCTTTCCTTCCATTCCCAACGCGCCAGAGTCAGCTCAGGAGAAATCAATAAATACACAATACCTACTTCAAGAGAATAACAAAGAAAGTTCCATAGATAGGAGGCTAGATAAATGATAGAAAAACACTATTGGAATCTAACTGTAGAGGATTGATGGCAGAATGGCAAAACACTAATTGATAGCAAAATAAGGTTGATTTCTTGATCATCGCAAACTTTCGCGGGAGGAAAATTATCCCCCAATGCCGCGAATTTATCTTTGAAGCAATTTGTATTATAATCCTCTATAATAAAGTTTCGTAGTGATAAGTTTTCCGTTACTTGAATTAGTTGACCGTTAATTGATAAACTTCGCGTAGTTTCAGAATCATTGAGAGAAAGGATTTAAGAATGTTACAATGACCTTATAAGGTAGGCATATTATGCCGACATTTTGCAGTATAAGGTAAAGGCTAAAATTGGGTAAGGCATTTATGATTCCATATCTGATGAATAAATTTTTCCCCTGAAGATAATTCTATCCTTAATCACAGGTAGGCCCAAAGAATTAGCAAAAATGGGATCAATTATTACAGCATTGCAGGAAGTGAGCGTATAACGATTCTTCTCAAACTGAAAAATCTGGCTTACTTGCCGCTGCCGGTTTGAAGTGCATTAAGAAGGCGCTCACAACTTTTAGCGACTGAGAGAAGGAAAGGGCAGATAGAAATAGAGCCTAGCTTTATTCTTGTAATAGTCTACTTAACATGCTTCCAATAAAAGGAATGCTTTTTAATTATTAATTTAGTAGTATAGAGCATTTACATGCGAAAACTGTTTTCTCGCCTAACATTATAATGGTGAACAGTTGCTGTAAAATAACAAGCTGACATTTTCTGTAGTTTGCACTGAGATGTGTATTTTGCTTTCCACATTATTAATCTGGCAGAAAATTCTGTTTGTTAACGCAGGATTTCATCTTATTATTAGCAGTATCAAATTTCAATGTATTGCGCGATGAACGAAATCGTGACCCGCTCACCATTCTAGGTTCCTTGCACGAAAGAATTTCTTTCACTCCTACTGCAAGCTGGAACTGAATAAATATTGGCCCCTTCACCTCATACATCCCAAGTATTGAAGCATTCAGTATGTTTGAGTACAGCGCAATATTATGATCTAACATCTTTATGTTTTTCTTTTCAGTCGCAAGAACTCCATTGTCCTGCGCACTCAGCTTTCTGTTCGAGTCCACGCAGTCATTGGTGAGTATGAATGGTGATGTTGAGGAGTGAGAAAGTCGAGATTGATCTCTTTTTTCTATCACTTCCCCGCGACACTGCCAGTCATTCACTCCAATATTGTTCCCACGCCAGCCTTTCTCAAGACACTGTAATGTGTAATAATGTAATAATAGCAACGGCAGCTTGGTAGAGGATTCAGTTTTTAAGTCCCTATGAGTTATTCATATTCAGCTAACCGTTTCATATTAACGCACTCCATATTAACGGGAGCTAAACTTGAATTTAGGAGCAGAAAATCTAACGTGAAATTTATCGAATTCAAATGGATAATTTCCTCCCTGTATTTTTAAGGAATAGTCTACCTCCGTTTCACATGAGAAAACTTAATGTGATTGGAATAGGACACAAACATCCGCGAAGCAATCATCAGTAGAATGAGCAGAATCTTTCACATATTGGATAATTAGATAACAGTAAGATCTTACCAAACTCAATGATACAATGGTTGGGACATTTTATCCGTAGCACCCGTTTCATTTGGTATTCGAATTTAAGTTTCATTTTTCAGTGAACAACAAAGTTAATCTCACTTGAATGAACCACGTCTCTGCATTTTAATTCACGATACTCTGAACATTTTTTAAATCCATGTTTTTTTAAAATCCATGTTTTATTTAAAACATTTGAAAATAATAGGCGTGGCATGGAAACAAAGCGCGGAATACCAATGACTTTGCTCCGTGTTTAAATATATGCGCACTAATTTGTATCATAAATTAAAATGAATCATCGTCACTAGTCATCCATCCCGACTTTTGTCTAACGCAGCGCTCCATTCGACTTCTGAACTCGGCTTAACTCATCATATTTACATAATTCTTCTGTTTTACTTCCTCTTCTCCTTTCTCTGTATTTCATCACAACGTGTAGGTCTGATAAATACAAAGCGATAATTGAAAGAAAATAAGGTGATAAATAAAAAAAACGATGCAAATCCCGTTTGCAGCCCGCAGGTGAAATAGATAGATATTACGTAACGCTTTTATAGCTCACGGTATATCGCTTCGTGAACTTTTCCCCTCCTGAGGCTTCTCCTAATCCATAAATATTCTTTGTTTATGTGGAAGTTGTAACTCGTCCAACTTTCAACTTCTTCCGGTGACTTCATAATACGCGAGCGAGAGCAATGAAATGTTGAGTTCATCACACAATTAGTCATCCCCCTCGACAAATCCCGAGTATATCTTCCTACTGCACCTCTTTCTCACTCTCTAACTTTTCGGTACCCAAGGGGAAAACAAACATACGTGATTTTCTGAGAGTGACGTCGGCCTCCCACTCTATTTATCCAATGACGCCAGCATCCTCCACCGAAACCATGATCCGCACCGACGAGAGATTAAAAGAAAGAGATTTGCTGGCTTTGCGCCGATTCCCCATATTCTTTACTTGAGTTTTGAGGCTGGTTTACGGCATTATTTAAATCTTGTAGTTTTCTTGCCGACGCAAGGCTAAGCCATTACGGAATATAATCCCGGTTCACAGTACGGTAGCGACGTATCTATTCACTTTTTATTTCATTCCATGGCGGGAACTGACCTTGCATTCCTACGGGCTGGTGAAAGCGTAAAATAAATTGAAGGAAAACTTAACTCATAGATTTTTTTCTGTACTTTTGTGATTACTTTGAAAAAGTCGGCGTGGTAGCCCAGGAGAGAAGAGTATTGGAATACTGACAGGACGTTCCGGGTTCGAATTCAGGAGAGACATTTGGGCAAGCAAAATTGTACCCAAGCAGCGTGATTTTATGGCAACATCCTTTTTGGGAAACCACAGGCTGCGCAGGGTAAAGAACCGCCTCCACCAAACTTACATATGTATTTCACGCGCTGTTGGCCTTAGTTCTTGCTATAAATTCTTGGGAACCTCACCGACCGTACTGACCTTATTATTGAACACAGTGGAGTTGGAGGCTTTCAAATAGAAGTTAGACATTGAACAGATCCAGTCGAGGAGGATGGAATAGCATCACTCGCTCGGAATCGTTATGTAGAATATTTCCGAATTCAGCCAATGGGTTAAGAAAACTGACAGTGAAAAGGTTGTGTGCTTCGATTTTTACATCTATTGGGAACATTTTAATGAGATAAAAAATAATGACATTCGTCTCATTACTTGTTGCGGAGTCAGTTTCAATACCATATTTCGCTCCCTAGAGATGTAACTCCATTGGATCTAAGTTATTTTCGTCATTTAATTTTCAACTCTGGAGATCTGGACCATCAGAAGCCGAAGATGCACCCAGTATTCACCTAATTCCGAGAGAACACCGAGAAATCCGGTATTGGAGAATAACTCATTGGAAGGTATTAATGGGAGATAATGTCCGGCTAATAATTTAGTGTACTGCTTAATTATTCAAACTATTTTTAGGCTGTTGAATAAGCCCGGAGAGCACACATCATACATCACTTTATCAATGACATTACGCATGCAGCAATTTATGCAACGAAATGCTGAATGATTCCTATCTCAAAACGGTACTACTATATCAGTCCGAGAAAGACGAGATCCTACAAGAAATTTATGACTGGATTAATGTCTCCAATCACTCTTAAGTTGCACACTAGATCGACACAATCTGCACGCACCAATATGATGAACGATGATATTCAAGGCATCCGCGCAGGATTCGGTTACTAGCCGCTGCAATTCTTAGGTTGCATTGCACCGCCTTACCTAAAATAAACCTAGACATAAACTCGGCATTCCTGCCCTAGGCGGAATTCCAACCCCTTGACCTTTGGCTTGGCTGTGGCCCCGATCTGACTACCGATGTCGGGAGAGGATTCCGAACTATCTAAATTTCTCGCAATCTCTTCCGCAGATTTAAAATGTATGCACAATGTATGAGCCTAATTTTTGTACAAAAAGTTTAAAATTGACTATTTATGCAAAGCCACAACGAAAAGCATGGGGTGCGGCCTCATTTAAATTTCGCTCCTTAACTTTAGTTCATTGAAAGATCTTGTAGAAATTATACATTGAAGCGCTCTATTCCACTGAATACCAATATCTTTATATGTAATTAATTTATATTGATATCGGATATGGAAGAGCGCCCCATGCTTTCCGTTGTGGCCTTGCATAAATAGACAACTTTAAATGCGAAAAATTGTTGAAATCAAAATTACTTCCTATTAATGTTCATAAATAATTCATTGAGTGGATAATTTCCTTGAATTCCATTTAATTATTTCCAGCACTAGGCTAAACTTTAATTCACTTGAGAAAATATTATTTTTTATTTTTTAGTACGATGTGAAGATATTTCTTTTTCTTAGATTTTAATTTCTTTTAGAAAAGCATGCTTAAAAACATTTTTTCATTTTTTATTAGTATAAAACTGTTGTGTCCTAGAGTGAAATTCACATGCCCAACTTTAAATTCACACAACTAAAGTTGCGCTGTAGTGCCATAAAGTAAAGAATATGCCAGAAAAAGTTTCTACCGGTTGCAACAAAGACCCTACTTTCATTAATCACAACTCTCAAGTCGTTCCTTTCATCCCACGACCATGGTAAAACAGCGATGCTGCCGGGTCGATCATATTTGACGAGTATGCATGTTAGGAATCGGCTAAGTCCCACTCTTCCCGATGATTCCCCTTGGCCGGCTGGTCGCTCATTTCCTCCTCTTGTTTCTCCCCTGCAGAGAAGCTGCTCAACTCGGAGGGCCGCGAGCTGCGACGGGCACTCTTCTCGCTCAAGCAGATCTTCCAGGTGAGTGGTGCAGCTGATGGCGCGCATGCGCGAACGTGGCGATCCTGGCCTTCATGGTCACGATTGAATGCCTTCATGAATCATTTTGCTCGTAACGATTTCCAAATTGTGGCCGCCCGTGCACATTTATGGCAGTTTGATCCCAGATGAACGGTACTTGCCGTGTGGCAACCGAGGGTGGCGTTTCGGATGGTGAGTTAGGGAGGGAGGCTGGGGAAAATACGGGTGATTCTCTTCCAAAACCTGAAAGCAGCGACTCCCGGCCCCCCAAGTAACCGGAGCATCACATCAAGAAAAAAAAGCGACCAAGTAACAAAAATGAAGGTAGTGATTGAAATAGGCGTTAAGGTGTTGCAACTACTTACGTTATTTCGCACCGGTTAACCTGACTCTACCCTAAGGGGTAGAGCTTTAACTACGTTACCGTTTTCTGTGATTTTTTACCCCCTCTCCCCTTCGTTGTCAACCCTCCCCCATCCGATATGTAACGTTGTCTCTACATATGATACGTTCAATTCAAACGTATATTCTCAAATTTTGAATGAATTATTTTTAGGCATAGGTTAAAATAAGACAAATAAAGTAGCCGAATTAGATATAATAGAACTAGTTAATCACAATTGGAACAAGTAATATTCATTTTTAAATTTTAAAAATCAACCATGGATCACATGAAGTTCAAAAAGAATTACTAACGATCCTCAATAACCATTATCGTCGACGCATTGTTGACGAGAAAGAAAAGTAAACAGGCGCATTGTAACATTTAGGTTACTTTGAGTGAACCCTCTCCCCTTCTCCCTCGTTTCCCGCCGTAGGTTTTTAGGCGGCCCCCGATCCCCCTAAATTGGTACTTAACTTGTTAGTTTACGAACGACCCCTAAGTCTATCTTTAACTTAGCCTTCCCTGTCATACTAGCTTCACGAATTAAACAAATGATCTCTGGCTTCAGATGAGTGAAAGTTTAACGACTTAAAGTTTTTCTTTCTACTTCAATGTAAGAATTATGCAAAGTGAAGTCTAATCGTTAACATAACCCCCATGCCTGAGGCGAGGTTCGAGCTCGCAACCTCTGCGTTGCCAGACTGGCGATTTTTCGATCGAATTAGTATCGCCTTGGAGTGAAGTGGTATGTCAGCCAACAAATGGCAAAGTACAAGTAGTAATTTCATATCATTTTCTTTGACGCGCTGACCCAATGGCTGATAAAGTATTATTAATACCTACGGCAGGAAAAAAGGCCGAGTTGAGTTGAGTTCCATCGTCCGTAGGAAATCAGATTTCCGCGCGCGTAGTAGTACGACATCTGTATTCACTTACGTTAAATGGAACCATTAGTTCGAGTTGAAAACCACGATGAAACCTGATCCCTAATGAGTTTTTTTTGCTGAACATGCCTTTTCAACTGCGAGAACGTATTTCCCGCAGGCATTTTATTCAACGTCTTGTATTTTTACGACAAACCGCTCGCAAATTTATAATGTTTGCAAACGATAAAATAGAACTTGTGCTCAGTTACCAACATTTAATTTGGTTATTCACATCAACCGTGATGGAGCCTGCCTCTCCTAACTGAGTAGACAGCTCCATACTTCACCGTACCATTGCGTCTTCCCCCATGTACTACGAAGAATGTAGAAAAAGTGACGTCAGTTAATCGAACTTGCGATTTAGACCAAGAAATGAAAGGCCTACTACAGCCTTGAAAGGTTTTTTTTTTAGTTTTCAAGGAAAAATACTTATTTAAAAGAGAATCGTTAAATTCAATTGCTCATGGTGTAACTTTGGAAACATTTTATTATTAGATGAAAACAATAACTTATTCTTTCCACATAATATATATTTCCGACGATATATGTTTGATAGTGATACAACATTATCAAATCATAATCAAAATGAATTTTCCGGAAGTGCTGTATCACACCTAATTATACTTGAAAATATTGAATCATAACGGAACCTTGATCGTGGGAAAGAATATTTATGTGGGAACTCTATTTGCTGTTTGATATTTCAAAACCACTATTTCATTTATCAAAAAGCGAATAATCAGTCTCCTCAGGAAATATTCGTTTTTATCAGCAATAGAAACGTCATAAATTCGAAAGTATCCAAGCAGTCTTTTCCGCGCGCGTAGAGATGTATGGATAATATTTAGTGAGGTGTTGGCCCTGACGTGCGCTACCGCTAAACCTTCTTCGCACCCTTCTTCAAATTCATCCGAGATAACTATTTTAACGATTAATCCGTAATGCTTTTCCTATTTTTTTCAGAAGTGGAGGCGTTTGGTTGATGGTAAATTTCTCTTTCCTTAGCCTGTCCCTTTTCTATCCCGATTCGATTATCGTTCGTTTCTATCCCGATGAAAAAAAAGGAGATCAAGTATAGTACGCAATTGAATTCGGGGGGATTGAACTGAGAATTTTCAACAGTCAGCAGCGATGGTAGGTATTTTGGGAGGCGTTCGACAGCCAGAGTATTGGTTGCCATTAAAAATAGGTACTCGGATCCACAGAGGGAACTGAGGAAGAAGAGGAGAGTAAAAATCCGGCGACTATGTGAGGCCACTCGGAGCGAATAGAGTTCGGATAATACACCGACCGAAAAGCGGTGATTTGCTCATGCATTTATCTTGGCACAAGCAAGAAAGAGATCCATGTGAAATATCTTTACACTCTCCCAGAACACGTACCCTTTGAGACGATTGTGCTGTAACCTGCGTCACGGTTGTTACCAACTAAGAGGAAAGAGAAATAATTTGCGCAAGATAAACTCATGCCCAGGAACTTTGTTATCAGGGAAGAAGAAGTATTCACACAATTAATGATATGTAGGTAGCTAGGTATAAGTAGGATTTTTATTTTAAATGGAGTAGGGTTGGTGGTAAGCCTGGCGTCGTCAATGTCCTGGCTTTGACGAAAGGCCCCAAAGGGTTCACTTTTTGACATACCATACGATGAACGCAGTCCTGAAATTTCAATACTCTCCGCAAAGCTCTCAATGAAGGGTCGGTATACCGCAGAGAAAACTGTATCTGCCAGGATACGCACCTGAGCCTTGAGGAGTGTAGTTACTTCGACTTGATGAAAACTTCAAACAAAACGAAAGGTACCTGAGCTTCGTTCGCCCTCTGCAATTTCACTACAACGGAGGTAATAAAACACTGCAAATACCTTTTCTGCAGTAACAGCCACTTTGGAGAAGTGCTTCTCTACGCCGTATCTTAACGATGTCCGCAATGAGAATGGTAGGATTAGGGTTTTTATGGTTTTCCAACTGCTAAGTTAATCGCACCATCTGACGTAACTCAGTCATAAGCATAATACCTACTCATTCCTAAGACAAACAACGCCCTGGACGGGATTCGAACCCGCGATCTTTGGTTCATCAGGTCGGCACGATAACGACCTGTCAAACGCGGATGGTTCAGTTATGAGTAGGGTTACCGACTCCAGGACCTTTCCATTTAGGATATTTTGATCTGCAATCCTGTGAATTTGAAAAAGTTATATTTTTTTCCGATGTAAGAAGTTTCAGCTGTTATACAATTGCAGAACGATTGAGATAAAGTTTAAGTAAATGCACCAATCAGATATAAAAAAAATTTCACTCGTTTATTAGGACAAATATTATGTGGGTACTGTTATTTTATTGGTATCATCTGCAAATTGTACCAGTTAACTTAGCTGTGGGTAGTGTGCTATAGACTCGACTCTCCGTCTTGAACCCTATGTGTCACAAAGAAATTAAATATTTCGATCAAGATATTATTTTTTGGGTAATAAAAATGCGTTAAAATTGGGTTTCCTCATTTGAATCAACATTTTCGGAGAGAATGCTGCATTACCGATTGTATATCTGCGTGAGCGAAACGTCAACAGTTTTTTGTTTTGCACCTGACACTGGCCCAGAAATATGTATGTTAAACCCTGAGCCCGGAGAAACGCTGATTCACCCAGTCTTCGGATCATGATGCCCAAGTTGGCAACCCTGAGACTACTTCCTTTCAGGTCCCCAGTGCTTGGAACAAGAGACCAATACGGGAGTCTAATAAAGTTTCCTAGCATTTAAGTCTTTTCCACGCCTACGCTATTCTTAGCTAGTGGACTCGAGAGCGGGCGGCTGAGAACTAGAAATACTCTACAAGTAGTAGTGTACTTTTTTAGCAGGCCAAACAAAAGGATTTCTTCACTATCTCGCCTGGTAATTCTCCGCGTACCTCCCTCGCGTTCGCTTTCAGGCCATATTCTAACATAAGGTTAAGGGATTTAATTTAATTCTAATTTAATTCTATTCTAATTCACCTCTTTATTCCGGTATTATGTTCATGATGCTAACATTTGCTGTTGGTAAGTATGACGGTACTGATCGTCATATTGATCTCTCTCTGAATATCATTTCCCTAGCACTAATTTTTACCACTATTGCGTCATTTTACCTTATTCTGCAGTCACCACAGTGTTTTCCGAAAGGCATTTTGCCGTTTTATTCTCGTCAATCGGAAGTACCTATATTAGACAGTAAATTGAGTCATTTCCTACAATGTTGCTTCGCATAAAATTACATCGAAATACATTAATTTAATGCAAACTCCGAATCATATTTGATATAAATGTACTTTCACTTCAACGATTACATTCAATTTTAAAGGATACTGAAAGAAAAAATACTCTCAATTTTTGAGCAAAAATATTGGTTAAAAAGTTGGAAAGGTAGGTTACAAAATTAGCATAAATTCTTATTTTATCGTCTTAACCATGCGAGAAACTGGATCCGTTCACTCGTGAATATTTATAGAAGAAAGATAAAACGCAAAAGCAAAGAAGTAAATACAAAAGACTTCACGAGTCATTTTTGCGGTGAGTCGTAAAAGTGAGCTCTGATGAAGCCGCCATTATTCTATTGACATCGATCCCTGCGTCTCGTCCAGAACTTTATATGGGAGGAATATATATGAATGAAAAGTCGCAAAAATATTGGCGACTTTTCATTCGAAAATTCATATAAATGCACATATTTACCGACCTCGTAACAAGTCTTGAATAAAATTTTAACGGAGCTCCCTTTAATTCTTCCCACTCGAGGGAAATGTGAAGTCAACGGCATGAATGATGGAGGACTCTAAAGTCCCTTTCTGCCTTTTCAGGAGGACAAAGACTTGGTCCACGAATTCGTGCAGAACGAGGGTTTGGCGTGCTTGATCAAGGTGGGATCGGAAGCCGACCAGAACTACCAGAACTATATACTCCGAGGTAAGGTCTTTCATTTATCATTTATTTCCTCCAAAGCTATGGCTAGAGTCAGTCACATTACATGGGTTCTACTCCTGTCCATCTCTCTAAGCATTACCGCAGGATATCAGCGTTGAACAAACAGCTTGAAGCTATGGTATTATTTTTGAGACAGTTGAAATTCCAATTTGTTAGCCTTTGAACTATTACTATTGTCAACGTACTACATATCACTCTATACTGCTAATATCAAGGGCCTTCCTAATTCTGTTCTGCTTTTTTTTACTCTTAACGGAGCTAAGCTATGGCTAGCTCCGTTAAGAGTAAATCTCCGTTAAGCAGTTCATCTATTAAACCCGAAGTGGCTGCCTTATTTCGACTTCACTGTGAAATATTGAGCTGCAACTACGTGAATTCTAAAATGCATTTTATTCCCTTGTTATATACGTTTTTAATGTTCTCCATGAATAATCATATTTTCATATAGTGGTACGAACGGCATTACCTGGCACATACATGGAGAACTTCAGCCGTCCTTTGCAGTTGCTCTCAAATTATAATATTAAATTGAAATGTTTTCTTTTGCGAAAGGGAAAGCAGTTTGATCGGAAACCTAAGATTTCCCTACTTTTTGAAGGCTTAATGAGTGGAACTTAGTGCCAGCTTTAATTTTGTCTGAGAAGGCCAAGGAAAAAAATTAGATAAGCTTTAAGGGGTGGAGTGAAATTTAATGCCCCACTGAGGAAGATGACATATCACCACGCAGAGCGCTGACATCGGAAGAATGTTTGTCCTTGCAAATGCTATTTGGGTGGGGATTTCGTCACAATCCAAAAGGATTGCTTCGGAGGGGATACTTGCAGTTGGAGGGGACTAAACACAATATTCCAGTGAGTTTCCCTTCAAGGGGCGAACTAATGGTTTGTGTGTGTGCTTATTTAACTTGCCCGTCCCAGACAATAAGGCGTAATTCAATGGAGTCTGGTCAAATATTTTCATGGCATAGTTACCACCTTGGGTACACTATCTCACAGTTACTGCTCAAATCAATCAAGCCCGGTTGGGTTTTGAGCTATGCGAAATCAAAACTGTCGGTGATGACAACAGAAAATTAACGTTCGCGCCAACTGTCAGTTAGCGTTGGCATTACGAAACCAATCCTAAAATAGATTCTCTGTTTTCTTCCTACCCATGAATTCGCGCCACTCCCGCCAACGATGGTCACTGTCCGGACGTTCAGCCCTGGGACAGGTGATGCTCTACGTGGACGGCATGAATGGCGTGATGGCCCACAGCCAGACGGTTCAGTGGCTGTACTCGCTCATCGCCAGCAAGTTCCGACTCGTGGTCAAGACGGCCCTCAAGCTGCTGCTTGTCTTCGCCGAGTACGTCGAGTCCAACTGCTTGCTTCTCATCCGGGCCGTGCACGCCGTGGACAGCTCGCAGGGTCTGTAATAGTGTTGCCGCTGCTGTGTTTGTGCCATATCGGCACGGAGGTCATTCGTTTCAATCGGGCTTCAAGGAGAACTCGCTCTCGGTGAGATGGAGATCGAGAGCAGAGATTCTCTCAATATCTCAAGAGCGCAACAAGGAAAATCCAATACGTCTAAATACGAATATGTCACTTTTTTATTCCTGAGAGCCAAGCTAAACCGAGTTTAATCAATTGACAAGCTTAGTGGCCGATTCCGGACGAATTGACACAAACATACTTGGCTGTATTCCACACTTTGTGTTTGGAATACGTACAATCAAGAATTTTTGCTATAATTAACCCAATGGGGAACATGCACTATTTTTATAACTCTTTGAATGGGAAGTTAATTGGCTAAAATTTACCCGTTGAAAATTTTGCAGAATAATTAAGCTGTGGTACAAAGGTATTACTCTTTCAAAATTGTACGTTACTTTAAGCTTAAAAACACGACGTCACGGCATGGTATCACTATGGGCGATGTTTATCTGTTTGTACGTGGAGGGAAGTTGTTTAATGAATACTTGGTGAAAACATATGTTTTTATCTTATTTTTTTAATGCAATAAACGAATGTATTTAGATTTTTTTATTTAAGAAGTGTGGATCGTAACGAGAATATCGTCCATAAAATGTATAATAACTGTATGGTGTTCTGTTTGCTTTCACCCCGCGAGTCTGTACTACAACAAAGCAATCGTTGTTTTTTTAGAAGAAAGCTACCATAAGGGAGTCATCCAATGGCAAAGTGTCGGATTCTGCTTTTTAAAATCTCATTTCAGTTATGGTTCCGATCAAAAAACGGCTAAAATCCTCAAAACAGTATTTTAGCTTCGTTTTATTTCAAAATAAACGTCTGTTTCCGTAGCAATATTGAACCTTTACCGTGCAGTGACGTCAGAAGGAGTTTCATGTCACGTGACTTTCGTCGATTTTCGGGAACATTTTAAGAGCTTTTAATAATCTTTGTGGTTGGCGTAGAGAATTTTGGCTTATATATTCCAATTTGTGAGAATATTTCGTATCAAAATACAGTACAATCATCAATACCCGAGAAAAAAGTTTCATGCATATTCCCCATAATTAGTATATTGGTTAAATCTTTCGCGGAGTATGTAAATTATTTTGGTCTTGAAAGTTAAGCTCAACCGAATATTTTAAAACTTTTGCGGACCATGTTACGGATAAGACAAAAAATGCAGGAAGCTTTCGGTATTGGGGGGGAATCTTATTTTTTTAATCAATTTTTGGCGCGGATGATTCATCGAAAGTTTGGTATTTTACTAAACTAACCCAGAATAACTCCCAGGTAAAGAAACAGTTCGTTTTCATAATCTACGTAAATGAGGTCATAAGGGATTTTCATCATATATTCTACCAATGTTCATAGATAATTAGTCAATTTCTACCCGCCCTACCCAACCCTTTTTCCCATAGCCATTCCTCTCACCTTACACTACCAATTTCCTGTGATACACTCCTTTCAAGTTCTTCATATCTTGGCTTAATATTATTATTCCCGAGAATTTTCGTCACGTTTGTGGTGTTTCTGACGACAGTTACTCCCTTCATCCTGGGTGCGTCTTGTAAAAATGTCTTTTCGACCTTAAGACGCCCCCAAGATGAGGGGGGAAACTGCTGTCAGAAACTCTATAAGAGACGAAAATGCTCGGAAATAATATTACTACGCCATTGATTATAAGCTGCGGAAGCCTAAAAATGTAACTCTTCTTATATTTTTCCATTGTACTGCTCAGAATCCCTAATTGATACTCACCTCCCTCTCCATTTACTCATCACTTTCCTCTGATAATGATAGCTTTTTGAACAGTTCGTGCCGTTTTTACCTGCTCCTTTCCCACTGTCATTCCTGTGGCCTAAAATACTAATATCATGAACTAAACTCGTCTAAAAATCTTTATTTCTTCTATCTTGCTTAAAATACGTATTTGTTCCAAGCCGCTTCCCCCATTACCTATCGTTCTCCCCTAAATCGCAACTTCCAGGTATTCATCGCTGTTCTGAACATCCTTCATCCACTTTTTCTACCAGTTGCGAATTTCTCCCAACAGCTTATTTTCAAGCCCACCACACCGAACACTTCATTGTTCTTTCTATCTCTTCCTAGCCCACATCTCAAAATATCTTCAACCTAAGGGCGAGCCACTTTCTAGAAGAACGCGTTTCATGATCATATCAATAATTCCTTAACTCCATGTTTAAGTCTTAGGTAAAGGTTTCTTTTCGCTCGTTTATTGCATTTATTAATCCGCGACGTAAAAAAAGGTATCGATGTTACTTCTGCAAACTCTGAGCAAAGATAAAGTGACAGATGAACCATTTTTTTCCTTTGATTTCATCGGGAAATCACGGTAATAGATTGTTTTTATTCGTTTGAGACCAAGAGTACGGGAGTTGGGAAATCGAAAATTCCCTGAACTACGTTGACTTAAATGGCGAAGGTAAAGAAGTATATCATGCGATGCTAATGGGGACTGTTTAGTATCAGAGTGACGAGCCTTCCCAATCACCGACATTTTAGAGACACTATGGAAGGCATCATGTTTCTATTTTTCACATTTCTGCAGGTTTGCCTCCCTGGACGAATATAATGAGGCTGCTGAAGGAGTACGACTCAGCGGACACAGAGTTGCTCATCTACGCCACGACGCTTATCAACAAAACTCTCAACGGCATTCCGGACCAAGACACCTACTACGACCAGGTGGATGCCTTGGAAGAGCAAGGGATGGAGGCTGTGGTCCAGAGGTTAGTGTGAACACGTCTCAGAAACGAGCACCTGTAAAATGAGCGTCAATGTTTCGTGCTCTCTTTGTACCATTTCCAACCCTCTTGGAAAGAGTTGCCATTGTGTATTACTGAATGATAGAGGCACTGCTACTCCAACATCATACCATTACGGAGACCCTTGCCGTCATTTGGCGTTTATTTAATCCGCAAACCCTCTTTTCATGAATTAGTTTGAGAACCATCATTGCCCTGTATAGTGCGTAAAAGTGCGTACTTTCGTGCATAAAAGTTGAATTTCGGTGCTGAATTCAAGATCATTTGAATATTTTGCAAATCAATGAATTAGCAGTCAATAAATTCTCTTGAAACGGTGAAAATTACAAGTAAAATTATGGCACTTTGGAGCTGGTTCACCACCTCAAGCCTTAAAGCCTTAAACAATATCACTAGTTGGATGGCAGATTTCATTAGGTTGATGTGGCGAAAGGAGATTATGAGGATTGAGCACAATATACTTCTGTCGATTTCAATAAAAAGTTTAAATATATGCAATACACAACCATTAATTATATGATTATGGTAATTATGACTGTGATTGCAAATACCCATTATCTTACGCATGGTTTCGAATAAAGTTCAAACTTATACATGTTAAAGCATGAGGAGTGCCATTTCATCAAACAAATATGAACATCCGAATTATCAGCTTTCGCAAAGCTGTTAATTCGCTGTTTAGATGTTAATTCGGATGGGCTTCCGAGGAGGGAATTAAAAAATAAATCTTTTCCATATATTTACGTTCACGATTCAGCTGCACTAACATTTTTATTCGACTGAGGAAGTTATGTATGTTAATCCAACCTTTCGCCTCGACTTTCCGTCATCTTGTAGATTAATCATAATGAAATGTGCACAAGCAAAAATTAATACACTCGTATTTTTTCGAGGATTGAATGGTGTTCACACCGGCAATCGACGCCTCATATACGAGGGGGCAACTCGGCAGCAGGGCGGGAATGCAGCTTATCCTAATGTGTATGCAGTCCGACGCACGTGTTATTCTCTCGTTTCTGCTTTTAGCGCAGTCAGGCGGCTGGAAGGAAAAGACGGTAAAGGAAAATCACGAGAGTTTATCATCAACGCATGATAAGAAAAATATTGCAACGATAATTTCTTCATCAAGTACTCACTGATATGAAGTCACTTTTGATTTCTGTGGTTGGATACAATCATATCATCCAGACGGGATGTTTCTAATTCTGAGGATAGGTACTAAGTGATTCACGAGCCTACTCCTCAGCCAGTAATGGTTCCCATTTTGAGTAATATAATTTTACATAGCCATTTAGCATGTCAGTTACTTTATAATTAAGATATCTCGCAAATACAAGGATTCTAGGCTCACAGAAAGCGTGTTTTTGAGTTGACGGTAAAATAAAGAACTTATTGCCATAATTCACGAGGCTTTATCCAACTCATAGGTTAAATCATATTCGGAAGATGAAATAAACCCCCAGCTCTCCGATGGAAACCATTCCAAGGGCGTCGATGACCACGAACACAGAATACGGAGTCTCACTCGATGTGTGTGGTCCATTGCCTTAAACGCGCGCGCTAATGGAAAGTCCTCGCATTCCAAACGAATCCGTCGTCTCTCCCCTCTCTGCCGTCCTAGTCTGAACAATCGCCCCGCGAATGAAATCGAATTCGTCCTTCTTCACGAATGCATATTGAAGCCCAGAAAATTATATTAGGAAAAAATCTTCTTCGTCCATCTCCTTATCAAAAGGAGTGTATTAAAGATTTTCCCCACTCGTGACTACGTTTGGTCATCACGCATCGCTTTGCCCAAGCAATGATCATCACCGTCGTGAATATTGATTGGGGCGACTTGCGGCAAAGCAACTTACAGTTCGCACCTTTAAGCGAAGGGATAGAGTGTTTATACTTTCAGCACATATAACTCGGAATCCAGGCAAAAGATTGACGAATGGTTTAGTACGAGTCGTTTTCTTTTACAAAATTTCTAGGCTCAGCAGACAGTTAGCACAGTGGGCCGTAAATTTAACTGCTAACCGGTGTTCAGAGGTTTGATACCGGGAAAGGCCTTGAAAAAACGTCAATTTAAACTTGAGGCGAGTGAATTTCTAGGTGCCAGATCTTTCTAGAAAACCACAGTCGGCACTGGGAAAGAAACTCGATCCCCTATCCAGATCTATAAATTTCACATGCAGTTGGGCTTACACTCACGCAGTTGGGCTTACACTCACGCAGTTGGGCTTACAGACCTTGATAGTTTAAGTCTCTTCAAGCGGACCGACCTTCTTGTTAAAATCCATGGATTGGTTGATTCTATAGGCCTCTTTGAACAATAAGAAATAAATTGTTACACATGAAAAGACTAAATTGGTTTTAAATGATCGTGCGCGGTATACGTGTAGGTATATTTTAAATACTCGAGCATATGTAATGACAAAACATAAGGCAACGTTGGGGGTGCATGTTATACATTAGTTGCGCGTTCCCTATCGATTATACGGTAAGTCTCTTTTTCTAGCATTCATCAGATCAGCATTTGGGTTAATCACATCAAAAAAGCGGCGTAGCATCCATTTGGTGCTAAACATTTTTCTTCATACATCCCACAGTCGATATATTTCTGTGCTTTTCCAAGTTTGTCCCCGCACTTATAGGCGCTTCAGACCGGAGGAAAGATACAAGGATGGGAATGGAAGCATAAGGAGGAAGGGCAGAGCGAAACCCGGCGTCGGCATTAGCCAACTTTTAACGAAAGACGACAAGGGGACCACGGATTAACGTCCCATCCTGCGGACAAAGAACTGAACTCGAATGCTCTCCACAAAGCGCTCAAGTAGGGGTTAGTATATCGATGAAAATATCTTCCACTTCCGGGATTCGAACCCGGGTCCTCTGGGTGGGAGGCCAGTACTAAAACTACCACAACAACCCGACCCCACAAAATGTCGAGTCTTATAGAGAAACGCGTCCTATCACTCGCGTGAGGGAGCGGTAAGTCTACGAGTGCGCGCGGCCTCTCGCGATTGCTGGGCGCGGCAGCCAATGGAGCGTCGCTCCCGCACCCACGCGCGGGTACAAATTTGCCCTTTGGCGCGTTTCTCGCTTTTTGGCTGGAGACCACATTCCAACTGGCATCATCCTGCTCCCGCTCGTCACCTCCCTGGGTCCCCATCCTCTCCCCCACCCGTCCAACCCTTCCTCCTTCAACCCCCGCGGCACCTCTTCCGTATCCGCTAATGACTCCCTCCCCGCGACACACTCTCGAAAATCTCTCGCGAGCGCTCATGTCGCCACCACAAAACGATACGGGTTGCGGTTATTTTTAACAGCGGGCTCTCGCAGCGTGCTAACTCTTGAGCCCTCGCTTATTTACGGGCTTACACTCCCGTGCATAATGCAAGTTTTAAGCGCGGTGATTTTTTTTCGCTTTTTTTCGTTACCAACTTCGTCATTTTTTTATTCAAGCTAGGTACTAAATTCTAGAGGCGGAGTAAGCGAGGACCCTTGCATATTTCACACATGCTTTTAAATGGAGGGAATATCTAAACGCGAGACAATCTGAGAACTTAAATCTAGAGCGTGTATTTTTAGTGAGGCATGGACGGTTACCGCAACAGAGAAAGCAAAAAAATGAAGAGAGAGGGCGCAAGTATTCGCAATGTTGTGTCGCAGAAAAATGATAGAGGTAAAATGGATTGACTGAGTAACAAAAGAAGTCCTAAAAAGTGGGAGAAAAAAGAAGGCTGATGAAAATATTAAGAAGAAGACGGGAAACCTAACTGTGACAGTCTGATGTAGACAGTTCTCAAGGGGAAAGTGAACGGGGAGATTGGCAAAGGAAGGCCTCGTATGAAATACACTGAGTAAGTAGTGAAGGATACTAAAGAAAAGACATATGCATGAAGAGGCTAGCCAATAAGAGAATGGAGTGTACAACTGCCTCAAACTATAGGTTTCACACTAGTGATGATGAAGAGACAGTCCGCAGGCGGGATATTACGTTCCTCTCAAATTTCAAACCCTCTCCAGTAAATTTAAGAAGAGGATTTAGTTTCAGGATTTCATTTCATTTTTCTGTCCAATATTTTATTAATTTTTTTTAGCTTTGTCCGTACGCTTTTAAATCTCTCGTCAAATACTTTACTTCGCGTTCAGCATTACCAATTACAATGCCAATATTGTTTCACGCAGCGCTCCACACATTTCTCCTAAGGGAGAATGAAATATATAGATTCCTCTCCCCTTTTACTCTTCTACTTACTACAGTCTTTTCTTTTTCTTTCAAATCCTTCACGAGAATTTGCTAGAAATTCTCCGGAAATATATTTGTTCTGGCAAGATAGTGAAAGGTTCAGTAATTACTTTACTATCAATGACAATATTTTTCTCATTAATACGAGAGTAAAAACGAGTACACTTATTACATCCACACAATTTATTTGGCACAGCCCTGCCGGTTTCAACAATGTCGTGTCATTCTCAAGGATCAATACAGAGCTTTCCTGCGGCGGTTCTTATTTATATTGTATCCAGGGGGAGGGGAGAGGATTTGGGTTGGCATAAGGGGTGCGGAGTTTACAGGGGGGGGAGGGGTGGAAGGATGGCTTAGGTAAGTGGGCTATGAATTTATGGTTGGAGCATTTGGCTGAGCGATATCATAACATTCTCTTGGGGAAGGGACGGGAACTAGGTAAAGAGAATTATGTAATGGGATCACCTCGTTTAGTAACCTCTTACAATAATTTCTGCCATGTGTCAAGATTTCAAATGTGTGGATGAACTAAGTGTACTCGATTTTACTCTCGTATTAATCATAAAATTTCACAAAGTAGAGTCGCAAACCATAGATAATATGTTTCTCATGTTATGAATTGCGCAATAAATTATTTTACTTAAGTTTTTAAAGATTCCAATGATAACTCTTATGGTATAAAATTTAAAAAATGCATTTGTTTAAAGGAATTTGTAGCAGATTCGGTGTACAATTTACAGGAAAAGTGATTGCGACATTAACGCAATTCTAGTGGAAACTATTGGTTTCCTATGGCCCCTATATTTACGGTAAAACTGACTGGCACCCATCTTATTAGGAAAATCTTCTTAGTCTTCACTCATAAATTTAACTTACATTCGGAGTTAACAAAGAAAAGCCTTCATCTCCGTCGCTTTCGGGAAGTTCCCTTAGTTTTTGATTTATCAAAACGAAGAAAAGCCAGAATGCGCATCGTTGATCAATTGATTGTGAATGAGTCATTACACAAAGTTAATCACGCAGTGAAACCTATCGGCGTGTTTTTTACTGAGTGAGAGCATTCTGATTAATTTATGTCCAGATAATTGTTACTATAAATTTACAAAACAATGCGTCAGTACTTGCTTTGAGTTATACCGAGAAAAGATAAAAATTTAATTAACCGTATATTAAATAAATTGTCAACACTTGACCAAGAATGTACGTCGCGGAGGAGGAAAATGTCCTATGAAACCTTCTTTGAGTGTCCTTTCATCCTAAGACAACTAGGACACTTCCATTTTCGTTTGCCTCTGAGATGTCTGTTTTCAACGTATATCCCGGGCTGTGATTAACTAAATATTTTATTTTTAATTATGCAGCCTGAAACGAAGGGATATCCGTGACGTAAAGAAGATAAATAATCCCACTGTTTTATTTTTTATTTGGGTCGATCACATTTCTCTGAAATTAAAAGAATTACCCTCTACATCTAAATGCTTACATCACTTCTATTAATGGTTCCGTCTTAAATCAGTATATTTATGGGAACGGTGATGGGAATATACATTCCGAAATAATTTTTGTTTATGGAGGAGTTCGTCTGAAATGGAAATAAACACTGTTGAACCATCTCCTCAACTTGCTAGAAAACACAAACGTGAGTCCACTTGGATATCTGAGATTGAGAGATGTCCGCAAGTCACAAAAAAATAGATTTTTATAATCCCTTCCAACCAATTCGCTCACAGTTCATAGAATACGAATTCCTCTCGAGAGAGGGCAGGTTGTGGCCTGTACAATAAGCTCCTCGCCAACTGTGGCTCCACTGTAATGTTCCGCGTAGTGATTTTCGTTCCGACATCAGATCGCAAGGGTGGACTGACAGATTTGTGCTCCACAAACAAATCATTACATCATTTCGACTCCCCCTGACGGCTAGTTTTCCTCACTCACCAGAATTAATTCTCCCTCCCTTTGGAAAAAATGAGTTTTAAAATACTCCTTCGTTCCGTGAGGAAATGCTCGTTTTGAACTCCATTGGATATTCTCTCGTAGTCTCGATTTGATAGCTGGGAGGCATTGTTTACACGCTAATGGTATTCAAAGATGTCTCTTGGCGGAGAAAAAAGGGAGAGCCGGGTGATAAATAAGAAATGTAAGCGTTTGTGGACGGCGCGCTGGGGGCGAGATTTTCGTCCCCAGTGGTTTTGGGCCAGATCACGGGGAATGGGGGGGCGGGAGAAGCGGGCAGAGTCCCAAAACCAAAAATCACCCCCGCAGACGTCCTTGGGGAAGGAGTTGAGTGGGGAGGAGGCAGGAGCCCACAACCACACACAAGTTTTCGCGTTCCGGGAAAGAGAGAACGGCCATCTTCCCTCTCGCGACTACACGTGGTGGCATTAGAAGGATTGCAAATGAAAAGGGGATCCGGTTGAGGAGGTGGCTAGAATACTTCCCTTTCCGAGGACCCGAGTTCGTGTCCCAGAAATGGAAGAGATTTTACGCTGGTATACCATTCCTTGATCGCGTCTTGTCTAGGGAACACTTCAAGTTCAGTACTCCGTCCGTCGGATGGGACGTAAAACAGTGGTCCCTGGCGCATTTGTTTAAGAGACTGGTAATACCGACACCGTCTTTCGTTCCACCTTTCCTCCGTTCCCGATAAATTAGTATCCCTGCCCAATCTCCCACCGGTATTTGATGGCACAAATGGTCAGTATGTAAGTCTCCCGAATAACGACTGCTACTGAAAACGGAGACAGAGTTTTTCACAAGGGAAGAATACATTTTAATGAACTTATGAAAAAAAAAATTCCTTTCGAGAATCCAAACAACAGTTTTTTGCCATGGAAAAACCCACATTTCGCCATTCCCAATACCATATTTCTGTTCACAAACGGGACTAGCTTGTGCAACACCCCTGCTGGAAACAGAAGAGACTTCAAAATCCATATCCCGATGGCGAAAATAAGTTGCACACCACCTTCTAGACCATGTTCACCGAAATATTTTGGCCACTCGCTGCCAAGTCTCCGACGCCACGGAATATTTGACGAAATGTATGGAGTGGTCCTCAGACGTAAGAACTTAGGTCTTGCCAGGAGTTAATACGGAGAATTTCAAGGCCGCCACGGAACTTTTGCCGCCCTTCATTTGTGCCTTTCCAGCAATCCCAGAGACGAAGCACTCGGAAAATCCCGTCGCGCAATACACGGTCGGGGTGGAAATTCACTTTCATAAGCAGCCCACTCTCGAAAGCTGCACGAGAATCTGCCAAGAAGGATGCGGACGCACCGGACGAGCAAGTCTACTCCTTACTGACGACTTTAGACGTCAGTAAGCAGTAAGTTGTATTTGGTTCACCTAGGGCGAAGAATATACCTTACTGCAAATCCTGCGGGGAGATTAAAATAATTTAACAATCGGTTCTTTGCCTTAATGACCGTGTCATTTACATTGTATAAAAAAACGACATACTGAAATGTTATTCATGAATAGGATGTATTTAAATAGGACAATAAAAGAAGCACACAAACTAATCTTGACATCGGAGAGTTTTAAAATATTAATGAAAATATTAAATTAGCGCTCTTTGGTAAACAACCGGTTCGCCAAAGTCAATAAAAGTTAGTTAAAAAAGATTCTGTCGAACCGTTACCGACCGGATGAATCCCACATTAAATCCAATCAGCACAACAATCGAATCGGACATCAAATAAGAATAAAGTCACGGAAAGCATAAGGCTCGACCTCAAAATATAGAAATGAAATTTTACTAATTTAAAAAAATGCTTCAAACTATGAAAAACATGATATCCATTCCAAAGTTGAAATTCGAACCAATTCGAATTAGGTGTACATGCCGGCACATCATGAGGGTAACGCGTCTTTCCAGAAGAGTAACTAAGATGGACGAAGGCAGCTAGAGATGGGAGATGTAATGAATGTAAGCGCCGAAAGGACTTGAGAACCTCAACTTTGGAAAAATAAAGGTGTATAGTTGCCCACCCACGGACTCTGAAACAGTCTCATCGCGATGCATCAGTTCAATTCTAAGCTTTCAATTGCTCTGATAGAAAGTTTTCTATCTACTTTGGATTTCTATCCACTTGGTCTAATCCGTACTGGTTCCAATTAAAGGAAAATTAGGTTTTGAGGTGCTTCAAAAGCTACGGCTATATCGCACCGTCAAACCTAAATTTATTCCAACCCTAATCCTTAGACTATTTTCAGAGATGATTATCTGATGAAGACAGTTGTAGAGGGAAAAGTGAATAGGAAGAATAGCAAACGAAGGCCTCGTGTGACTTACATACAGCAAGTGGTGAAGTATGCGAAATAAGAATTATGTAAATATGAAGAGGGAGAAACCATTGCAGAGGTCAATTAAACCAATCTAAGAATTGTTGACCGATAATGATGAATCTTAAGACAAACAAAACACCCATAACAAAACACCTGTAGGATTCGAACCCGCGATCTTAGGATTTTTATGCCAGCGCTTTACCGACACGATTACCGCGGCTGCTTTCAAATCCGATACGTCCTCCCAATTCTACTGTGCTGACCTTCGAATGATTGCAGCTACATAGTGAACCACAGTATCGCCTATAGACATTTTTAGGCGAGTTTCAACTGAGCAACTCGTGGGGAAAATGGTCGCCAGGGGCAAGGTGTCGGAGGAAGCTGATTCCGTCACTGGGGGACGGGGGTTACGTTCCTATAGTTCGCGTAAGGAGGTAGAAAATGGGGAGAAGGGTGTGAGGGTTAAAGAGGCGGCAGTGACGTGGGCGGGATGAAAGAGGAAAGTGTGGGGGGCGGGTCGGGGAGGGGATGATTCCTCGCCACCCCTTGAGCGAGAGAGGGAGGGATGAAGAGGGGCGGAGGATGGGGGTGAGGGAGAGGAGGGAGGAGAGCGCCGCTTTCCCGAAATGCCTCCGGTCGTCTCAGAGTGTCGCTTGAGAGGACCGAGGCGGCTGCTGTCGCGCGCTACCTCCTCCTTGGGTACGTAAAAGCAACCCTCCAAACCGTGTTGCCCCAACCAGAGGCCGGCTGCTTTCGCGCCCCTCAAGGGTCGAAGGTCACTCGGATGAACTTCTCCCTACTCAGCGGTCTCCATCGATTCTTCCTGCTCGAGACGGCGGCGACCGTGAACTCGTGGATTGACGTGCAAAAGTGTGCGAGAGACTATCGCGGACTGATTGAATCCGCGGATTCTTTTTCGTGGATTCCAGAAGCCTCGAAACTTGTTGGCGAGTTTGAACACACGCTACCGTGACATCTTTTTGAGGCCGGATTTATAAAAGTGACTCCAACATTATTGCAAAAGATCTTGACGCCAGCAGTGTCGAGTGATATTCAACATTGTGGCGATTATATTTATTCGACAAAATGAAGGTTTTTGTGCAGTGCAAAAACTCTTTTGGAGTTCCAGTTAAATATCTCTCGTCTAATTTTCATTTACAGCATGCCTACGCGGGCATGTTTCCATGACGGCCGTATAATTAGTTGTTTAAGCCCTTCAACTGTTACGGTTCCATCGCAACGTTTGCCCAAACCTGATCCTAATCCTAAGACAAGCCCAACACCCACACTAGGCGGGATACAAACCATCGACCATCGGGTCATAAGTTCAAAGAATTACGTACTGCCGCGGCCTGCATTTTTCTGTCTCCTCGCGGTTCAAAAAAGGGTAGAAAAATATATGAGACTGTTCCCATATTATTCAGACGATTCATCCAAAGCCCCGCTGCATTTTGTGAAAAGTTAACTCTCAGCCCTTAGTGTATACTATAATCCTATTCAACTAAATAATGAACTCATTTCCGTCACTCATCGGTTTCCTGTAGTGGCTACAGCAGTTAGCGACTTATCATAAGAAGGACCCGGATCTGAATTCCGGCATGTGATTTTTCGTCTCTATACCAATCCCTAATCGAGTACCGTGTGGAGAACACTTCGAGTGTAGCTACGTCCGTCGGACGGGACGTTAACCCGTGAGATACTTCGCCTCTTTCCATTATGGTAGACTAACGCCGACGCAGGGTTTCGCTCCACCCTTCGTACCTTACCTGCAAAATTCCTACATCCTATTCTTAATGGCGAAATCGCCTACACCGTCGATTAGTAGTCCCCATAAATGCTTACTACTCCTCACTTCTGTCTTGTGAATAACCGCCTTCGTCACCGAGCACAATTTTTAGCTTTATTGGCAGGGAGATATGAATTTCTAGCCAACGTCGGCTCACCGATTCGATGACTTCCGAGTGTGAGAGTTACTTTTATTTTAATAATACTTCTTCCGAGCCAAAGCGTTCAGTCGATAAGATAAAACTTGTAATATACAGTAAAACGTGCGGCGGTCACGAATTATAATTAGATTATTGGGGAACGGGACCCTAGATCAAGGCCGTAGTTTCATGGCAAAACTATTTTTAAAAAATCAAAGAAAATCTTTATGAGAAAGGCGTAGCACAGATCGTTAATCTACTACCATTATGCTACTCATTCGCGGATAGTTTCCTTCTTATAATTGGCATATTTCAGGAATGTTTTTGTGAAGCGGTGAGTCATAAGGAGTCGCCCCTTGGCACGATTTCTGGAGAGGATCTCGAAACTCTTTTCGGAGATGGCTCCGCTCCAGATGTGTTTCTCATGCGGACGCCAGCCCGCACGGTTGTTCAAGCCTCATCGAAGAATGGGGAAAACAAAACTTTCATTCGCGATTACATTACCACTACATTTTGCCACGGGAACCGGTACTTTTTTTCAGCCGCAATTTGGGCCACCCCCATCACTACAGCTATTAGCATTAATCGTCCTAGAACACGTTCAAGGCTGCCTGGGGTAGATTTTTATTGGTATACCCCACAGGTCCTTCTTGATTGCCTTGTGGAGAGCACTTAGAGTTCAGTACTCCGTCCATCGGTTGGGACATCAAGTCGTGGACCCCTAGGCGATTTTTAAGAACAAAGTAATGCCAACGCCATCTAAAACCTTCCTCTGTTCTCTGACAATTTCTACCTCCCGCACAGTTACCCACCTATCCTAAACAGCACAAAGGACTTAAGTTAGTGTCACCTCCCCAAATAACAACAAGTTTAGAGGCATAATCGCGATTAATCCTGGATTGTTAACTAACATGGTCCTTTCGCGTGTTAGTGATTCGATGTACGACTCAGTAGACGCTACGTGGCGTATTTTTGACCATATTTGGAAGTCAACTACGTATTCCTTTCCGTCTAATGAATTCTATCATAACTTCTCCTAATTTTTCGCTACCGAGTCAAGGGCGTAAATAGCATATTCTGAAAATTTAAATCTTAACCATTCAAAAAAATGCCATCATTTTTTCTGTGATAGATATTTACATAAAGGAAGAGATTCAGGGAGAGGTAACTTAGTACTGATAAGAATCGAGACAATCGGGTAAAATTGTTTTTGTGCATTTCACGAGATAGAGAACAAGCGTGAAAAAAAAATTTCTGGGCTACTGGGGGATCTTGAGAACACAGACTAGGATTTTTTCCCAGTAACTAGAGCCAAAACCAGGAGGCACGGAGGAGCTTTCATCTTCATAGACTCGAGGAAGCTTTGGACTGAGCTATTCTTACAGCTTTAACTGTGATACAATCTTACGCGTATCTTCCTGTAATTACCGACATTTTCGTGTCATCATAAAGCTATTTCTCTTGTCAAGCACAAACGCTTTCTCACCACGATCGTTTCTCGTCCCCGACTCAAAAACCCCAGTCACATACCCACCCTCACCTTCATCTACTACCGCGTTCCTATTGCCCATTACGATCAAGCGTTTACACCTACGTAAGTTAATTAGTTCGTAAATGTGATATAAAACTCCGCCTACCTATTCCCTACCATGGCTAGAAATTGCTCTGTACACCGGAATATTTACTTAAGTGGTGTAGTGTGATTCATCTGTCAGTTCGTCTGTCTCCCGAGGGTAATTTCTGTTTCTCTCCTGCTCTATGTTTATTATCCTTCAATATGATTTTTAGCTAGTGAAAATAGCTACCACCCACCTTGTCGCCATCTTCATAATAAATGACTCATTGATCACTGCGGCAGTATTCACCGCTATGATTACATCTTACCTCGCCCGAACCTTTTGCGTCTTGCATTCAAAAACCGAGGTGAGGTCAGGATCCCTAATTCCTTGTTAAATATTGTCTATCTTTCCCACCCTCAATGTAATCCTAACTATTCAAACGCCTCTTCTTACTGTTGCCCTTCTCTTCCGAGTCTTTGTCATCTACTGCTCCTGTATATACTGCTGCAGTGCAGGTATTTCACATGCTGACGCCCCCGGAGGCTTTCCCTTCTCAGTTACTGGGCACCCGTCTCCATAGGGTTGAACCCCGTAGAAACTATTTGTGCCATCCATATTCGTTCTTGGGAAGAGTGATTTAAGTGTTTTCCAGTTGCCTACCGCAATAACATTTTCAACGTGACACCATCACTTAACTGACCATCCCACTGGAGTATGACGCTTCGTCGAGGAAAAGACTGCGTGGACAACCTCTTGTTTAGTTCCCATTAATTGTCCTATCTGGTACGCGTGGCCCTGCCAAGAGCAACTCCCATTCCTTCCACCAGTTGAGCTCTAGTAAGCCATCAGATACCGCAAGGCCTCCCGTCTCATATAGGTTGTCATTCACCCAGAACGCTGACGAGTTATCTACCGATGAGAAATATTTGCATCATTTTCTTAAGGTTTAACGACAACCAGACTTTTAACAAACATTTCGAAGCTATTCTAAGATTACAATAGAAATTAAGCCAATAAAAGTGAAAATTGTCATAAAATCAGGGTAAAATTGCTTCGAATTATTTAACCAGCGCTGCAGCGTATTGATGCAACTTACTTTTGAGCGTTTAAATTTCATGAATAAATTTGATTAAATTTCTCCCAGAAATTTTAAAATCCAAATAATATAAAAGCTCTTCTGATTTTATAATACTTGAAGGAAACCACTGTATGTGCCGCGGTGGCCGGACGGTAACGCGGCTTGCCTGCCATCTAAAAAATCGCTGGTTTGAACGTCTCGGGCAATGATGTTAAGTTTATCTTAGATTTATGGTTAGAGTAGGCGACGAGATATAACCTAAGAAGTTATAGCACCTATAAACCAAATTCCGCCACGACCGAGTGCGAATGCTCCTTTTCCATTAAGTTGACATTCATCTCTTTTTGTACCGTCGTGTTCCCATTGCGATCAAATGTAACCATGAAATTAAATAAACCCTCATTTGCCAATTCCTCGCTTTTTCTTGGGGACCCACTGGTCTAACACCAATGTTTGCATTTGCCGAAATGTCCGCAAATCTTTTTATCGCATCACCAAGTCTTTCGATCCCGATCCACGAGTGACGATAGAAAGTAGTAGATGTAAATTAGCGTTCATCTACATTCACTTAGTATCCCGTAGACCGCAGCAAGAGTATGTGGTAGAGGATAATACCGCACCAGGCATGCGTAATCGACCAGTAAACAATCCTAATGTTGGTAACAATTCTACTGATTTCAGTGTTAACTTAATTCACCAATGAAGCACGATGGATTACAGGGTTTTCACGCGAAGCTTGTGATAGTGTAAAATGGTGTATGGAGAGATGACCAGTGAAAATTGCATCGCGTTAAATAACACATCGCATAGAAAACTTCCCGAATGAATAAACGACATTTGAAAATACCCCCTGTTCTATTTGCACGTATTCATCCAGTTTCAACATTGTGACGCCGTGGCGGAATGCAATTATTTGGCCAAAACAACGTTTAAATTCTTCAATGGCGTACGTAATATCGCACCATATAGCCTAAGACCTTAAACCGTAAGTTAGTCAAATATCCAAGCCCGAGACAAGATTCGAACCCATGACCTTTGAAGTTTCCGTGCCTCCAGTTTACTGTCCTGGCCACCACGGGCATGTCGGTAAAGCGGCCACTAATAGGCCAAAAACTAACTCTCACCCTCTTCTTTTGCAGGTATATGTCCAAGCAGGGGACGGATTTGGATCTGCTAAGGCAGTTTCAAATCTACGAGGCGGTCCTGCATCACGAGGATGGAGAGGAGAAGGCAGCGCCTCTCAAGCAGCTCGACGAAACTATTCGGTCAGTACCCTCCTCGCTCGCACATGCAGACGAGCGCGCACCTCGGATTACCTACCGCCGCTCGGGCGTCTGGTGCACGACCCTGGAGCGACAGAAACGACAGTCAGCGCCCACGGCGAAGGCGCTTCGTCGCGATGTCCTAGCGCGCTTTTGAGACAATTCTGTCTCTCCCTCTTGGACGGTGCGCGAATCTTTACACCGACACCGGAAGGCGATACTTGAGAAGGATTACCCGTTTTTTCTATTTCAATATTCTGTAAATTTTTTCCCACTGCTACAATTAAATTTTGTAAAAAAACGCAGGTAGAAAATAAAACAAAATACGTGTAGTAAAAACAAAATACAGGCAATAAAAGACAAAACACAGGCAGTAAAAAGCAAAATACAGGTAATAAAAAACAATATACAGGCAGTAAAAAGCAAAATACAGGTAATAAAAAACAATATACAGGTTTAAGAAAAAGCAACAGCAGCAGAAAGTCCAGGCTGGGAGCATTTGAAATGTGGTGCTACCGAAGAATGATGAAGATAAAATGGATCGATCGAGTGACAAACGAAGAAGTCTTAAGAAGAGTGGGAGAGAAGAGATGTCTACTGAAAACCCTAAATAGAAGACGGGACAACTTAATAGGCCACATCTTAAGACACGATGGCCTGATGAAGACAATCGTCGAGGGAAAAGTGAACGGGAAGAATGGAAAAGGCAGGCCTCGTATGAGGTATATGGAGCAGGTTGTGAAGATGTAAAAGAGGAGCTACGTCAACATGAAGAGGTTGGCCGATAGAAGAATCGAGTGGAGGGCTGCGTCAAACCAATCCTAGGATTGTTGATCGATGATGATGATGAAGAAAAAGCAAAACACAAGTTAAAAATTGGTCCGTATTTTCATACTTCGCGTATTTCAGCAACTTATTTTGCTACGCGTAATTCTCGAGCAGAAGTTTAATAAAATAAACTTCTTTAAAAGGTGATGAGGACGATCGAATGCGAGTTTTCTTCACTTCGATTCACAATTTTCAATTCCACATAGTGTATCTGCGTGTGGATTTGCCACACTATTCTCCATTTTTTATGAAATGACATTCCATTTTATAAGAGAGAACATCCATTGTGCATTGACTTTAATTTGGTATTTCATCGTTTAGGGTTGGTTTCGAAGGAATGCTCCCCTTATATCATGGCTAAATTATTTTAAATGCTACCCTCCCTTAACAATTTCTTTCTTCAGATAGGAGTGCTTCTTCGTTCTCCCGTATAAGATATCCATTCCATTTCCCTCTTTGCTAGCATATTTCCTTCCACAAGGACCTTTTTCATAGACGCATCGCCTCAAATTTCTTGTTCTATCCACCAATACTGCATATTCCTCTAATTCTCTTTCTCCTCCAACTATCCGAGGAACTTCTTTGTTCGACTTCCATTATATTCATTGTAATTTCCTCCTCTTTACCCTAACATAGCCTTCAAAATACTCCAAAGTATTCCATTTTCTTTCTACTATAACTACAAGAAACTCCATTCTCCGCACCAAACTCTAGGGCCAACTAGCCTCTTCCGGGTATCTCTCCACTCAAGGATATGCGATAGAAGATTGGATTAATCTTCGAATTTTGAGGTCTTCTCCAAGTGGTTTTGGATATTATTGTTAGTAATAATTAGGACCTTCTCACTGCGAGGTAATGGATTACACTCATAGACCTCAGATTATACCGATACACCTGTTGGCTTAAAATTTTTAGACCTTAAAGACATTTTTTCAGGAGGGCAGTTAGGAGTTGAAAACTCTTCGCTCTCTTGAGGCTTTAACTATCGTGATGCGGGCAGGTCTTTAAAACGAAACTTATTTTTGGAATGGGTATTCGCACTATAAACACCTATGGGAAATCCGATTCTTTGTGTGCACAATTACGAATATTTGGACGTTTCTTTCAAGACATGATTCTACCATGTTTAAATGCTGCAGACGCCCTCGGGAATAGTTCTGCTTGAAAATGCGTTCGCACGTGAACTTGATCGCTTTAACTTCGAGAGACACAGGAGACGTCAGCTGCTCTCGGTTAGCGTTCTTGGGAACATGAAAAGGAGAGCGCGCCCAGGGTGGAGGTACGCGTTTTCCACGCGCATAATGTTTGTTGCGTGCGTGAAGTTATGCTGTGTGCATACATGAAAGAAGTGACAACTCTTAGCGCTCTCCAATTGCCATTTTGAACTTCTTTTAAGCGCTTGTATTTCGTAGTGTTATCTTTGGTCCCACCCGCTTTCGGCCCCACAGTTTTTAACATATTTCACGGTGGTCAAGAGGTGAATTATGGGAGATCGAGGCCTCCGTGAAAGTTAAAATTTACATCTATTGTGCACCCTGCAAGTGACTTTGAGGATGTGCGGCAGTGGGTGAATAATCACCAAACATGCATTACCCACATGCGGGTAGTGAACAGCGGGTGGTGCACATTTACTATAGGTACAAAACTACTAACTCATTGAGACATTAATGTAATGCCGCACAGACACTAAAATGTACACTTTTTACACAACACGCATGGAGATGTTCAAGAAAAACTGCACATATGAATTACACAATTGATGTTTTATGCATAAAGGCAAAAACGCCTGAAAATCTACATTTTCTTTCCAATTATCTCCCTGTTAATTTAAATTTATTTATTAATGTCCGTCATTGTACACGAAAAGAATCAAGAATTTAAACCTCCCCGTCCCACAGTATATCTCTTCAATTTTATCTCAATAATGTAACCTTAAGTTATACAATGAAGTTATTATTACATTTTTGGCATCTTCAGTAAAGGCCCCTGTCTTCAGTTTCTACAGGAGATTTAGCCGGTGCTTCAGCCTCAATTGTCGTTTATGCGTTATATGTTTAATATCTATGATATTGTTGAAAAAACTGGTGGTATGGATAGCATTAAACCTGGGAGCCTTCGCCTCAACATCGTTAATCTTTATGAACGCGAGTCGCGATATTGTCCCGGCGTGCGCATGTTGGTTGTCAATTATTATGGTGGGACCAGTGTTCTGCTCTCCCGCCACCACCCTCCGTTCCCGGACTCTCCGCTTTCGCGACTCGACGCGACTTCGCCGTCCGCCGGCCACTGCCTATCTTGTATCTTCTCTTCACTCCCCGTTAGCGCCGTCGCTCCCCCCTCCCCCTTGACCATCGCCTTTCGCACGCCCCCGCCTCCGCGCTTCGTAATCTCCCCGACTCCTCTATCTCTCGCTATTCCCGGAAATCCATCCGAATCCCGGAGCGGAAAGTCGAGTCCAAGCTTCTCCATCGCGTATCCTTCCCCACCTCCCGCCGACGGAGACTGCATCTTCAGCTGAGACACACTCGTATGCACCCTCTACCCCAAGAGGAGAGAAGACGCAAGGAGTAAAAATTGGCCTACAATCTCAGTACAGATTAGTGCGCACTATGAACCGCACTAATTAAAAACTCATAACCAAAGAGAAAAAGACAACGCCGGCTGTGGTAGCCGGGTCGAAAACGCACTGCGGAATCGAACGTGCAACCCAAAGGCCACGGATTCGAATCCCGCCCAGGAAGAGGATGTCGCGTTTGCTTCGGATGAAGATATGATCATAGCTGGGCAAAGTTAACTTCGTTAATCGTTAAATCGTTATCTTGATTAAAATTTAACGCGAGTTAAAGTTATCAGTTAAAGTTAAAAATCTATATTAAATTGTTGGCAATTTTGAATTATATGTCACTTAAAATTTAGGTATTTTTAATGTCAATGAACGTAATAAGAATTTCATGGTCAAAAATACTCAATAAACAGTATAGCTTAGGTAATGTAGACTTATACACATGAGGTATGGAGTTTCATAGTAATTAACCGTTTCCGTCAGTAAAGTTGGACCTGACGCTGTTTGTATTTGATTGCGGAAATAGAAACCTTGGGATACGCCGCTACTGGTAGCTGCGATACCAAAAGATTCACTAATATTTTGCTGGCCTAGTTTTTTTTCCATTGGATGGTGAAAAAACTATTGACATATGAAGAATCCACAGCTCTTGAAGAAGCCTTAGACGTGGTTTTCGTTTTCCCGCGAGTTGATCCTGCCTTTACTTTTTCTTCAAATTGAACGTATTTAGATGGATGCGTCTTGTTTAATATTGTTTAGGGTGGTAACGTGAGCCTTTACTGTGTAAATGTTTTCTGTAAAAGTTATGTAAAAGTCTGATTGCAGTACAAACGCAGAGTTGTCTGAATTTCATTCTCAACACAACTCCTTCACGAAGTTATTAAATGGCAATCCAGATGGCTCTAAACAAAAGTAACGCACTTACATTACCGGAATTAAAAGTTAACTGAAGTTAATAAGACCGTTAATAGTTTTTGGATTTAACTTATAAGTTAAAACGTTAAGCAATATGTTAACTTCGTTAATTAACGATTAACGGATTAACGCTTTTCTGCCCAGCTATGGATATGATGCTAGATGATGCTTCGATATAACTTTAGCTGTTGGAGTACCTTAAATCAAAGACTACAACTAGAAAAAAAATTCCCAAGAGATTAGCTTTTATGCCAGTGAAATTGACGGAAATCTATCTGGATGCAAAAACATGATCGCGTGTGATGGAGAATTATAGAACGATAACGCATTTTAAATGTCGAAGGGTTATTATGGAGATAGAATTAAGCCTAAGTCTGTTTAGCCAGTATTGGATATTTAGCTAATTCAAGTAGAGGACACCGGGAAGTTCCGCTGAATCATTTCTCTCTCACCGACTCACAACTGTCTATCTCACTAAAATTTAGCCCTATTCCTCAACTATTCTTACTTCCACTCTCACCAACATACTTCTATTGAGTACCTTGGAAGCCACCTTGAAAATGATATGGGGTGAATTATTATCTAAAGTACACTTCGTGTGCAATGCTACTTATAAATATAAAGGTGCAATTTAACCTGAAATTTAACGATTAGTATCTAACAATTTAATATTATATTTTGATTTGTGATTTACTCATTTCTTAGAATGCATCAGGTTTTAATTTCCATCAGGCATACAAGCGTATATTTAACATGAATTATTACGGTGAATAACCTTTTACAAATGCAATGCAGACTATACTCCGGGCTGCACACCAACCCAGCTTGTTACCTTAGCGTTACCAATTATAATCTCTTATTGTTCGCAAGAAGGGGGGAATTGTAGATCTCTTCATACTGCAGTCTCGCCTGCCGCTCATCTTTCAAATCGGGTTTTAATGATCGCATCAAATACGCGGGTGTTTTTAATATATGTATTAGTAACATAATCGCAAACATATCCCCTGCAAATTTACTTAAAATATTCACAATAAGAGAATCAGCGATTTGGTTTCCCACGCTTTATAAATTGCGAGCGGCCCCAGTATTATTGCTTTGCAACAATAAAATAAACTGTGGAAAACCAAGTCACTGATTCCGTCATTATGTAGCAATTCCACAAAGCAAGTGCCAATACTATCAATTTTATTTAACAAAAAGAGATGATTCATACGTGATATTGTGTAATAATTAAAACATAATGAATGATAAATGATGAAATAGGATCATCCAAGTGGAAAATTTCATCCTCTCCATGCATTTATCTTATTTTTTAAATTCAATTGACTTAAGATCAATTCAATTTCTACCTGGGGTATAATAGCGACTTTCATTCCCATGCAGAAAAACCCTGCGCAACCGCAAGTCCCTGGCGGACTCCGACTCGAGCGAACGACGCAAGTCCCGAAGGCACTCCACCGGCACGTCCCCGATGTCCCAGCAGCAGCAGTGCAACGGCCACCACCTCCGGCTGCGGCCCGCTCGCCCCAAGGGCCCGGACCACCCCGAGGCGGAGGAGGGCGAGTCCTCGTCCTCATCCTCCTGCCACTCACCGTCACCCGACGCCACCACCTCCCCGCTGCAGGGCGCCAACCGACACCATCACCACCACCACCACAATCACCATCACAACCTGCAGACCCAGTTCGCCAACGGTACCTCCGGCAAAGGTCAGTCACTCCACACCCCCTCAGTAACGACAATTCCAATTTCACTCCATTTGCGCCGCCATAAAGTTACGCACCTTATCAATTGAAACCGAGGTGGCTAGAATGTACTAGATGAGGCATTGACATGCTAGTATATGGTTCACAATGAAGCCAGAATGGGGGTGCTTGGGTACAATTAGGTCCCACCTACTCCGTACGAAACACTGCGTTTTGTACGGCCTATTATGGAGACTATGTATTAAAACATAAATAACAATGAAGCTGTACTTGAATTTCATCGCAGCGGCGTGGGGTTATATTTCTTAGGGTATTTAAGGTAAGTATAATTGCATTTTATGACCCTGGGAGTTAATTTAATTACTAAAACTGGGTCGAATTTAAAATTTTAAAAATACATATCTGGGGCTTCTTTGGGTGCTTGCACTTTCCTCTGTTTCTTTGACGAATTATAACAGTACATTCCATTTTTCATCTAACTACTCTTAGTTTTACCGCATGCAAAAACAACTTAACCCGTACGAGTAATGAGAGTAGCAAGTCCGTACGTCCTTAACAGCCAAAATGGCTACTGGCTTCTCAAATCAGGCTTCGATGCCTTCGAATTTATTTTTGCATGGCATAGCATTGTATTAATCGTATGTAATATTTTCAAGAATACCTAGTTTCTAAAAATTCACTCTTTTACCTAACTTCGGCATCAACAGATTAATTTGTTTGTTCCTATGTTGGTTTAAAAATGCCCCCGGCATGTGGGCCGTGAATGACTCCGGGAGCAATGACGCGGTTTGATTGGCTGATATTTCCTCCACCGTAGGTCGTAAAGATGGTACTGGCCATCTTTCATACGGCAGCACTTTATGCTTTCGTACATTGTAGAATAGCCTTTACCACTGCTTAACGTAGACGTGTTTGATGGGACCATGGAAGACCAAAACCTTGCTCCAAATGGGGGAACAATGTTGGGGACTCACCCAATTCGTTAAGCCGTTCACTGATGCACTCTTGTGTCCCTGCAGCCAGCGAGAATGTGGGCGTTACGCCGGCGCTACGGAGGCGCCGCGAGAGGGCCGAGCGGCAGCGGAGTTTCATCCGGGAGCAGCAGGAGAGCGGCGCCACCCTCCGGGCATCCCTCGGAGGCGGCAGCGGCACGCCGGATGAAGGCCGCGCCGAGAACGGTGAGAGCTGAAACCGACAGGTTATGGTACTATTCACTGGTGCATTCGTGATCACACTCGCTAATTACGCCAAAATGGTGTATTGTACTGAGCGCATTCGCCGAATCGCCCTGTGATCACGAAATTCGGGAGAATCACTAGCAAACAGAGCTACAACAATTAAAATATACTAACTTCATAAAAGAATGGGTTGGCTTCAATTAAAAATGCTAGCTTTCTACGGGTAAAAATAGCTTCAAAAATCAGTCCCGAAAGCTAGCTGCAACAATCTAAATCACCTACAAAATCACTTCGAAAGCTTGCGAGAAAATGGCTTTCCACGGATTTAACCCCACCTTTACACCATTTGCATTTTACTTTCCTCGGATTAGAGTTCTCCGGACTACCACCGGTCAACACTAAAAGGTGTTACGACAATAGGTTTAGCGGAATCCTCAGATTAACCACCCTGCCTTAAACCTGGTTTAACAAAACTATGAATATGGCCATATATGTTTTCCAGTCAATGTGCTCCATTCCCTTAAAATCAGCGTTTCCCAAACCATGTTCCACGGAATATCAATACGTGTTCCTTGAAAAATTATGAAAAATAAATATTAGACCGTATATCTTATATTTACTCAATTTATTATCAATATATATCATATAAAATAAGCAATGAGCGATATAAGCTCGTATCCTTTATAATCACTTCATATTTGTCAGAGAAGATTCCCGATTACTCAATTTATTATCAATATATATCATATAAAATAAGCAGTGAGCGATATAAGCTCGTATCCTTTATAATCACTTCATATTTGTCAGAGAAGATTCCCGAGAAAATGAAAAGTCATACCTTGGGGATCTTCTCCAAAGGAAATTTTTTCTAAGAAGAACTTTCTTGTACCACTTATTGTGGACGGAAACTATTTTAAGCTGATGGCTCCAAAGTAGACACGTGCTAATAATTGCTTGGCTGGTGACAGAAAACACCGCTGAGAAGGAAATCGTTTGCCTTGAGGTCAATAACCAAATCCGCTAAAAAGCCTCCGGTAACTACACGAATGCTGCTGTTCCTTAAATGAGAACCATTATTCAAACACGATCTTTTGTTCTACGCCGACTTAGCCGGAGGCAAATCCGCAGATAGGGAGAAAGTTTTTTGTTTCTGTCTATTCTGGTCTGCGTCTCATATTCCAAGTATAACGTGAACTAATAACTATGGTAGCACACGTTTTGCTGGACTGGCCTTGTTATTGTAAACATTTCCTGTAGATGTTCACCATATTTAATTAAACGAAAATAAAATTTTAACTTTGATAATAATTAAAGATAATGCTAACTATTTGTATAGTGACAACATTAATTGTTTAGTCACTAAACGATTTTTTGGTTAATATAAATCAGACGATAGTTTATGACGACAATATATTGAATTCTCCTTTCGTATGCTCTTTCTATATTTAAGTTAACACCCGCTCCCACTAAATTGATTTAATATTACATAATTCTGAGATGCTTCGTCCTCCAGGAACCAGTTCATGCAGGAAAAATTGCGCAGGAGCTACTTAGAGGGGGTTGTTGGCATTCCTATGTTTAGGTTTCAAGACTGTTTGGAATGCAACCCACTATATTTTGACCATCGCTGTCGAACGAATATGTATACTTGGAGACTCCTGTGGAGCCGTGATTAATTTTAATCGCGCACGGATTGTAGTATTAGATGTTTGGGGACAAAATATCTGTACCCCTCAAGCGGTTACAACAATTGTAATATCGCATTCCACCAAAGATGATTTTTTACCTTAATGTAGTTGTTGTATACTCGCTACAACGACTGGCCTTGAACGACGTTGAAAACGAGCAAATTAAGCGACTTAAGATGAAAATTTCAGAAGAAATACAAGTCCAAAAGTCAATAAATTGAAGAAAAATAATATCCTTTTTTATTTATACCGATATTTCGATCAGCCATCAACAGGGAGAACAGGGAAGATAAGTGTGAGTTAACAAAGTGGTAATCTCAAAGAGTGTACAGGTCAAAGTGTCTAACTCACACTGATATTTCTATTTCTCCCTGTATATGGTCTACTTGATGATCGAAATATCGATATCAATAAAAGAAAAAGTAGACAGTTTTTCTTCTAAGTATTGGCTTTTGGACTTTTATTTCTCCCGGACTTTTGCTCTTGTCTAGTTGAAGATGAATCTAGGGACACTGACACGTGCTATCCTTTACTGTTTTGTTTTCTATTCCTCCGCCGGCCAAGAAGGCAGCGCAACCAACGGCCACGGCGAGGGCTCGGGGGCGGAGGACCAGGAGGGCGGCGAGAGAGCCGCCGTCCTCAGGCTGCGGCGCGAGAACACGGTGCGGGACCTTACGCAGAAACTGGCCAGCCAGGGCGGCTTGCTGACCAGCCCCACGGAGGAGAGGGTCCACCGCGAGATCGGCGACATGAGCGGGATCGTGTCCAAGGCGAAGGAGGGACTCGCGCGGTCCAAGTCCAAGGCGGACCTCCGGAGCCCCACGGACTCGTCCGCCTCCTCGCAAGGCCGCGCCGAGGTGAAGAAGTCCGAGACGGAGCTGCACTGGGAGGAGCTGCTGAGCAACTCCAAGAGGCCGCTCACGCTCTGCGACCTCGACTTCACCGACCTGCGCGAGGAGGACGACGCGGACATCCTGTCGCCTGCGCTGCCCTTCCGGGGCTGCCCCCCGCCGCCCCCACCGCCGGCATCCTGCGCCCCCGTCCCACCCCCAGCCCCCAGGGTCCCTCCGGCGCCCCCACCCGCCATCGGCTTCGGGGGCCGGCCACCTCCGCCGCCGCCACTCGGATTCGCGCGACCCGCGGCCTTCTCCTCGCCGCTGTCCTCATCGTCGTCGGCGACGGCGGCGCCCTCGTCCCCCGGGTTCTCCGCGGCCGCCGCCAAGAAGAGCAAGAAGACGGTGAAACTGTTCTGGAAGGAGGTGCGGGAGGATCCCGTGGCGCTCTCCAAGCTGGGAGCGGGGTCGCCGCGTGGTGGTGCCATGATCTGGGACGAGCTACAGCCAGTCGCTATTGACACGCAGAAGCTTGAGCACCTCTTCGAGTCGAGGGCGAAGGATTTGATCGGAAAGGTTAGAGAGTGAGAGGGGGGTGATGGAAGGGAGATGGGGGCCGGGAGGTTGCCGTGCGAAGGCCTCCATTGTGAGGGCGAGCACCGTAGTTGGGGCCCTTAAGACAAGGAGCTGACGGGTTCCATCATATTTGAGTGAACTGTCATGAGTCTGTGCATGCAAAGTAGATTTGTAAAGACGAGCATGAAAGAAAGAGGTATGCTGTGCCATTTACCACCCCAAATGAATAGAATATCCAAAAGGCAGGTTATTCCCTTTAGTTCATCTTATTGATAGTGTTATAACATAAAACATAGATATTGACAGAGTAAGGGCCTAGACATGTTGAAACTCCAGTTTCTGTTATATCACTGAAGTTAAGCAGTGTTGGCCCCGGATGGGGGTTGGAGGGGTGATTCTGCTCAAACCTCTACCACGGTGCTTCTATAAGTGGCAGGCAGGTAAAATGTGGGATGGAACAAGGGATCTGAAGGGGTCAGGTGAGCTACAGCTACAGAAGGTCCCCACCTACCCCTGCAATATTTTAGTTTGTTGACTAGTTTACATTTTTGAACACCTAAAACACCCAAACTAATGCATATTATGAGCCTACATAATAATAAGCTAAATTATGAAGAGGTTCAGAAGTTTCAGCACTATAAGAAAAATGTCTTCTTCAAGCATTCAGCGTTTCCCTTTTCAAAACCAGGCAATTTTTTGCAATATAGAGCAAAGAAACCTTATATCCAAATCTATATATGTATTATAAAATATCATAAATACTTCAAACTCTTTTGAAAACCTTTGCTTTACTTGTACCCTCCCTAGTACATTTTAATGACTAGATAAGTTTCAAATAAAAAGTGCCTGTAGTAGAATTGAAAACTAGAAAAAGGAAATGTATCCCATATTAATATTTATACTTAAACAATTCCATGTCCACTGCATACTTAATATGCACTTAACACAGCATACCTCTAATCCATTCCTATAAGACTGTTACTGAGTTTTGGATGTAAAAGAGTCTCATGAAGATAGATGATGCCCGCATTTCTGAATGGTTGACTTCATGCATGCCTCACTCAATTTGTGGTGAAGTACAATTTTGAATATGTGTGTGAGCACATGATTTCCATCTTTAGTCAATAATTAGGTTCTATTACATGTAATATTTTTTTTTAGAAATAGCCATATTTTTTAAAATCTGAACTAAAAAGAGCACCAACACTTCAGTACAATTTAAGGTCATGGGTAATTCATATCAATAATGACTCATGGCATCAAAGAGTCATCACTAGCTAACTAACAATGCATACAGTGAAAGTCAATGAGTGGAAGGCATTACTACACCACAAACAACAAATACCCAACTCAGAATACACGTACAGGTAAAGTTATTATAAATCCAAAAAACTGTCTTCAACCCGGAGATCAGTCAGTTTGATTGGTGAGGATTTTGGCCACATAATGCTGAGAATGAAATCCATGTACTCATACAGAGAGAGACTGGCAATTCCTTTAGCAATGGCTCCTGTTATCAGACAAATTATTTGGTGCCCATTATATTTGGGATTTTGGATCAAGTCTGGTGTGCTCTAAGTAAACTCTTTGAGTTCCATAGGAGGATCTCAGGTGCGTAAATAAACACTCATCCAAAGACATTGCAGCCATTGAAAAAGGTGCCTAATTCATTCTCATTTTCCATGCCACTTCCTCAGATGCAAAAATTGCTGTCAAAGTTTTTCTATAGAAGGGTAAGTGGCAACATAATTGTAGACTGAGCAGAGAGTAGTGTCAGTTCGTCATTATCAGGTTGTGATTTATAGCTGAGATAATTTCCACTATGATCGCTAGAAGGGTACCAAATCGTGTACAAGTTGGATTTTTAATAATTGGAGGAAGGGTAAAGAGGAATTTGCCAATTCTTTTATGATTAAGCCTTTTGCTGCAATAGTATTTTAATGCTGTACGCGAAGCAAAAAATAATAATGCAATAGGTTATTAGAGCAAAAAATAATAATAAAAAGTTGAAAGTGACTCTATCAAGTGAATAAAATACAAGGGTTTCATCATCATCTGCATTTCCACTTCTGGTAGAGTTAGAATGAAATACAGAGAGAAGACAAAAACACAAACAAAAATCAAGACGAGACATTATCGTCACTCTCAGCGAAAGGTTTAATGTTAATTAGACCATATTTTGACAGCCCATTAAATGGGCATAGCACTGAATTTCAAATGCTCTACCCACGCATCACCCAAGTAGAGACCAGCATTCCACTGAGAAATCAATGCTAATTCCATGGTTCAAAAACCAACCATTAGGATGAGAAGGCTTTACTATAGTAGCCTCATCAACCTAATATCTATGAAAACAAAATTGTTACAAGTTAACTATGATTAAAATTGGAATGAGAAACATGACTCAAGTGCTGGCATATGGACTGAAATAAAAATTATGAATTTAACATGTAAAAAATTCTGGAAGCATGTGTGCTATGCAATTGCCTGCAGTGAGTGATTTATTTATTTCCTTTCCTTTCATTCACTTCTTGCTCACTATTAGTATGTTTCTTTTTACTGCACCTGATAAATTTGACATCAAGAGTGCTGCATGTAATGGTTGTTAAAAATGGTATAATAGAGTGTTTGTATTTATACACAGAAAAATGATTACTTCTCCCACCTCATCAGCATTTACCACTTTTGATACTTGAGATCACTTGGACCTGTCATCACACATGGCAATGCTTTTTCGGTCAACTTACTTTTTATCTAGAGATGAATTATATGTCATCTCAGAGAAGGACTCATAATACAGATGAAAGAGGTGAAGATGTTAAGAGATATTTTGAGGGAAATACTCAACAACTTGAGTAACTTTTAGTATGGTACCTCAGAGAGCATTAACTATAAACATTGAAATTCAGCCAGTGTTGAACACAACATTCACATTAGATTAAATACTAGCCATTCCATTTTATTCCAAGAGGCTGCCTACGATATCAATATTCAATATCTTAAAAACCTACCATCGCCAGGAAATATGGCATATGGCTCCCATTAGGTTAACAGAATATACCATAGCAAATGATATGAATACACATGGAGTTCAATCCTGTACTATGTTGTACAACCAAGTCTTTAATTTCAGTAACTGTAATCACAGATATAATAGTTTCATTTATGCCCCTCATTTCTGGTGAACGGTCTGTGCTTCATCTGTGGTGTTTCCTGCAGTCATGATGTTTTGCCTCATTTGAAACTAACAAATTTAGCTTGATGGGTAAATGTAGCTACATGTCTCATTTTTTTAAATGTTGTCTTTTTTTCTGTTTCCTCTTTGTTGTGTCGTCAGTGTTGTGGCTAAAGTGGTGGGGTAGATATTGGTTTTGCAACTGTTTGTGCTGAAATGAAATGGTGTTCCACTAATTAATGTGTGCTTGATAATTGATTTTTTTGTTTACATAGAATAGGGTGATAATTTTTGTGTTGTGCTAGTGTGGAATGCATGAAGATATTTCTTGGATTCCTACAATTTTAATTAGATTTTTATAGTTTTTTTAAAGGCTCATTTTGAGTAATTTTTTGTAGAAGTATTATTCATGAAACCATATGAGTATAACAATTTTTTTCAAAATATAGTTTCCCAGCAAACTACTAGTATCACAATTCACTCCATAAATTTACATTCATGGCTAAATGTTTTAGAGTATAGAATTTCACCCAAGAAAAATAGTATCTTAAACCAATACATGAAATAATTCTCAACTAAATCCCCCCCTAACTGTGCTTCACACGGTTCTAATTCCTGTGCATTTAATATAATTTAATGCTTTAATATGGCTGAAAAGAAAATGGTTCACCATGTCACTGATGGTACTTAACTGTTTTATAACGTCACTGTGCATTTTGTCTTTCTTTCACTCCATCTGTCGCTTACTAATGGATCCAATCTTCCCAATTTAAATGCTCATCATGAATTGAATATGGCATGCCGTTCATTTCCCACAGGAGGTGAGTACAAATGGTCCCCACGAGCTAGCCCATACTCATTATCCCATTCTCTTCTTGCTTTCATTATGGTCACTGCTTGGGATTCATTCTTAGAATATTTGGGTATCACCTTTTCACCCCATAACTCATGTGATGTCAGTTACTTTTCTAAAGACTGAGGTCATTGTTTACACAAGTCTGAACTTTCAAATAATGTGAATAAATGGTAAATTATTGGACATCTTAATTCTGAATTACTGAAGATAAAAGGTAAAAATGAATCAGAGCTGTAATTCCTTGATTTTGATTTTTTTGATGTCCTCAAAAGTTATTCTTTATTCATTAAGCATCCCTTGAGGAATATTTGACTCTATTTGTTTATTTCTCTCATTCTGTCCTTTTCCATTTCTTTACCATGAAAAATGTTTGTTTTATTTTATGGACATTTATATAAATACCAGTATCATGTTACAACACTTCTATAAATGATCTAAAATGAGTTGATGGAGAGAATATTTGTTAATGGGCTTTCATATTTAAATACATACTTATGTGCTCATCCATTTGAGTAGTTCTGTATTCATAAATTAAAATTATTTCTCAGCAATAATTCAAGATGGGTATGTGGATTGAATAGCCCAAAATAATCAAGTTTTTTTAGCCAAATAGTATTTTTTTAAATGCTTTCAATAATAATTTGAAAAAAATCAGTATACTTTGTAAAAAGAGATAGGGAATTTCACACTTAAATTTCCTGAGCATTAGGTATGGCATATGGGTGTATCATCATTAATATATCACTTAACTTCCTCATGATTCCAAAAAAATGGCAGAAACAACAAGAGATGAACAAGAGCAAAGAAATCATTGTGCTGGACCCAAAGAGATCAAATGCCATTAACATAGGGATGACCAAGCTACCACCGCCAAGGTCCATTAAAACTGCAATCCTCAAGATGGATTCCACCATCGTGAACAGAGAGGGCATCGAGGTAAGCTATATCATTCTTTAGATGGGAATTATTTATATCCACAGTGTATAACGGTTGTTTTTTTAAGGGAAATAAGGTATTATTTAGACTTTAACACAGTCACTGCGGTGGACATCTAGGTATTCACGTTCTTTCATTTCTTTAAAAAAAATGCAGAGAAAGTTGATTGACATCTTGATGATTCATATACATATTTGTTTTGAATTGGCAGCTTTAGAATTAATTGGAAGCCTAGCTCGGTCCTCATAATTTCTAAAAAAAAGTCATGAGATGGGGCATGCATCAGGTTTTCAGCCGTCACTGAAGTGAGCAGTAACATGTGATGCCCTTTGCATACAACCTTACCCAAGATTATTTCATTCACAGCCTAATATTTATATTTAATGAGGAATAACAATTAATTATTTTCACGTTGCTTTGCTTAACATCGTATGTATTTACTTTTCATAAATTGGGATAATTGATTCACAGAATTGAATTACTGATAATTAATTCACAGAAGAAATACCTACGTGACAAAACAATTTTCTATAACCTGAAAACATTACATCGAGGAAATATATTTTTTTACATGAGCTTTTTAATTAATAAAATGCAGTATTTAAAGACAGATGGATCTTTCCTTGTAGAACCAAAAATATATTTTTATCCAATATACAACATCTGTAAAAAAATTATGAAAAATGCCAAAAAAGGCCTGCATTCTTAAAGAGTCATCCAATTAGCAGGAGAAGTGTTTAACTCTAAGAGTGGAAATTTAAGGACTGCAAACCAACTGCAAAAAAAACCTTAATAGGTTGTAGTGGTGTAGTACCTTAATAGGTAATAGATGTGAAAAACCACATCCATTAAGAGTTTTTGAGACTATGTAGTTCACAATCCTTGAATTTGCTGATAGTAAGCAACTCTGTGTTTTAAGTTGCCTTTAATGTTGTGGATGGTAGTCCACAAATATGGCTGCTTTGCGATGCTGTATGTATGGCAGTCTGATATGACATCTAGCTCCTTTAATGCCTGAAGAAACCCATGGGGAATAACGATGTTTTGGTAACTGAACTGGGTTAAGCACCTGGTGCTACTGTGGGGGATATAGGTTCGAATCCTGATCGAGATATTTTTTTCTCTGTGGAAATTCAAAAAGTTGAGCTAATAATAGTGCCAACAGATGCCTTCAATCACAATGTATCAGAGGAACAAAAAGGTATGATGAAATGATACCCTCAAAAAACCAAAACACATACTAGACCTCATCCCATTCATCACTCCAAAGTATGCAGAGGTGATGATTACGCACACAAGATTTAATGCCACTCAAGGAGTATGGTACAAAAAAAGAGAAAGTTGTCAATGGAATAGCAGATTTGCATCAGGAATGTAAATGTAACTTTAAAACAAGTCAGTAATTTGATGAAATTCCTTCTTTAAAAAATGGTGACATTCCTCCTTTGATGAAATTCCTCCTTTAAAAAATGTTTGCACAACTTTGTCTTCTCAATTACATCTATGTACTAAAAATAATTATCTTGTCACAGATGTTGACCCTATAAACACAAAGTGTGGCAGAAACATTGCAAAAATGTTGTATTAGTTTGCAACACTTTGCAGATGCTTTGAAATATTTTTTCAACATCTTAATCAAGTCACAATTACTCTCTTGCTACCTCAACAGGAATATTTGTGATTATTAAGAGAACAGTTCAATTGCATAAGTGGAAGTCAGTGATATAAACACTGTTCTTGAACTTAAAAAGTGATTGAACAGTAGTCCAAAGAGGATTTTTTTCAGGCCCTCGGAGACTGTTTTGGACATAAGAAAACATACTGGCTTTTGAAAAAATACTGGGTGATCAATTACTAGTGAATTTTCTGTTGAAGTTCAATAACCCTACTGAACCCAGTAGAGTACAGTAGAGGTTTGGTAGACCTACCAAACACAGGATGTTTCAAAAAGCAGTTCGGCTACCAAACTCTATAGGAAAAATGGGTAACATGTTTAACTACAGTTTGTGAATACATTGCGAAAGTGGTGGTAAGAAGTTGCACTACAGGTTGCTATCATGTTGCCAAGACATTTCAAAAAGGTTGTTGCGAGGACATTTGTAAGCTTTTAAGATGTTGCTGTAAATTCTGTATGATGAGTTCTGTAATGTAATGGCAATATAAATGGTTTACAGGGAAGTACAAAGGTATATTGTTTTTCATTATCCATTCAGCCATAGTAGAGGCATATGCTTTATAAGAAATCTCAAATCTCCAAAGAACATTGTTAACCCTTGCTTTGTCTATGTGCATACCTTAATCAATGCAGAAACTTTTGACGATGCTGCCCACTGAAGAGGAGAGGTCACGAATCCAAGAGGCACAGTCTGCAAACCCTGATGTTCCTCTTGGAAGTGCAGAGCAGTTTCTCCTCACCTTGGCATCCATCTCTGAACTCTCAGCAAGGCTCAAACTGTGGGCCTTCAAGCTGGACTATGAGAACAGTGAGAAGGTGAGTTTGAGTAGCCTGTAAGCAAAAGAGGAGGGAATGGTGTTTAATGATTAGATTTTTACAATACACTCTGTAGATATGATGGCAGTCATATCTCCTCTGTCGTTGATGTAGAGAACAAGAATGTATCGTAGTGCAATTTTACGCAATCTTGGACACTTTTGAATCTTGCTCTGTCATGATATTGGTTTTCTGAGCCAAAAAATGGGATTACATAAGGAATTTATTCCTTTCATCATTCCTTCAAACACTGAATTGATCCTTACATGATGAAAATTAGTGTTCTCACAATGGCCACTTGTTTGAATCACTTTAAAACCCATTCCATCCTTATCACTGTGAACAACTGAAAGCAGTCATTAAAGAAAGGGGACTGCATGTTATTATTTCTTCAATATACCTGTGGTGTGACATGGATTAAAAGAAAAAAATTACCTTATAATGTTCATACTTTTGTAATAATTTGATAGTCAAATAACTACTTTTGTCAAACATTACACATTCATATGTTAAATGTTCTCCAATATTTCCATAAAGTAGGTTAAATTCCTTAGGCAGGAAGTGCACATAAATTAGCTGAAAGTGTACTTAAAGGTTTATTCGACACACAGAAAGTGCATAGATGTATTGCATATGCCTATACTAAAATTTATGAATTTCTTCGATGCATTTTACCTGATTAAAATTAATATTTCTTCAATCATTTTAAATGGAAATACATTTCCCATACATTTCCATTAAATTAATCTCAAGTAAATTTTCTGCATTCTAGTTTCACCATGACTTTCACTTAGTTTGATGCATATATCAGTTAATTGATAGAAATAAATAGGTAACATCAATTCTATTTTTGGACATACTCCACTGTGATTTTTATATGAGGTGTAAAATATCACAACATCAGCTAACATTTTGTTGATTAGCACTAACTGCTTGCTGAATTGATGTGTTTTTTACATATGTATGCTATGTTCTCCATGTGTTCTAAGTATTCCATGTTTTTTTTTACATTCCTCGTTTCCTGTTCTATGATACAGCATGTGTATATTTTTTGTCTTTTATGTTTTTTCTATGATGACTACATGCAAATGTATTTGCTCACGGATAATAAAGTTCTATTCTATAGCAATTATTGTTGCCTATTACAGGAAGTTGCTGAGCCTCTCATGGATTTGAAGCAGGGAATGGAAACCCTCAGGGCTAGTAAAACATTCCGCAGTATACTCGGCACCCTCCTGTCAGTTGGAATCTTTTTAAATGGAAACGAAGTAAGTTATAGGATATTAGATGACCAATTAAAAACCACCCATCATAAAAAGTTGATCAGTACTTTGCTAATCAAGTCACAGTAGAATAATTTCTAGTCATAAGATCTCTCTGTGTAGAATGAATATGTAACATAACCCTATTATGAATAGTGAACAAAAAAGTGAGTTTTAAACACTTGGCTGATTACAGATATGTTCCAAATTGGAACATTTTTGAACCTTTTGTTATTCATAAGTGGTCATCAAATCAACCTTGAGTGGTTGTGAAAGACGTGCTATCAGTTAAGAGGGGGTATGACCTGTTCTTTTGATAGCAAACATTTAAAAAAATATAAATAATTGGGTGCTTCAAATTGGCTCCAATGAACTATAAATTAACAAAAAACATTGCAAACTTTTCAGCAGTGGTAATCTTAAGTACTGCACAAATATCGTGCAGGAAAGTGTACAGGATTCTTTCAAACTCGTTATCTATACTTTCAAGGAATACATGGCCAAATGGCTAATTATTCAATCAATGGCGACTGTAAAAGATGGAAATCTTCAATGGAAAGTAGATTCCTTATAGTAATAGAAGACACAGAAAGAGAAGGTTCGATGAGAGAAAATTCTTATTGGTGAACCATAAAAATCCCATTGAATTTAATAAATTTCTTAATTTTTAAAATTTAAACATTTAATAAACTTAGCAACCTGAGGCACATCTAAACCTCAGAGCTAGCCTGCATAACCCTATATATTTTGCAACAATTCCTATGGTTGTGATGTGTCATTTGAATTGTTTTCTTTTCAAATATATACACAAATATGCACAAGGAGTGAATACATCAATTCATATACCAGTGAATGTTCTATACACAATTACAGTTTGTGTCCCCTAGATGCGAGCTAGGGATACTACATGATGGACAAACGTGAAGCAGATTTTTTAACTTGCAAGAAAGAGATAAATTAACCCACAAAATTAATGTCTGCTCTCTACTCATTTCAGGTGAAGGGGTTCCAAGTTGAGTACTTGGCCAAAGTACCTGAAGTCAAAGATACCGTCCACAAACACTCCCTACTTCACCATCTGTGTCACATTGTCATGGAGAAGTTCCCAGATTCCTCAGATTTGTACTCAGAGGTACAATTCATTTATTATTTTAAATTGGATCAAGCCTATTATGCTTTGAATTCCATGAAAGTTATCTATTTTTTCCCCTGATATTTGCATCAAATCATGAGTTTGAGGCATGTGGTTCTGCCCTAGTGCATGAGAAAAGATTTCCTGTGGTAGTTAATTGCATCTGCTGAGAAAATTCAATGAAACCTCAAAAGATTCTCATCAGCGTTAACCTCTTATCTGTCACCCTTTTTTCGTGAAATGTTGGCCAACAATATGTAGTTCCTTTATTTGTAGTGCTTTTAGAACTTATCTATGCAGTCAAATGTTTTTTGGAAGAAACATTTTGCATGCTATAAAATGAGCAAGTACCAGAAGGGATCAAATTTATTCTTCGACTTCATTCCCTGAGTGCATATATGTAATTGAACTCCATTTTTAAGACTATGATGTACTAACCAGTGGTGATATAACAGATAGGTGCAGTTACCAGAGCATCGAAGGTGGACTTTGATGAGCTGGCCACAAGTATTCAAAGAATGGAGCAGGAGTGTAAGGCATCGTGGGACCATTTGAAAGTGATAGCTAAGCATGATGGCTCCACAATGGTTAAAGTGAAGTGAGTACAGCATAATATGGTTTTAGCTTGGGTAGAGAGAAAGTTAGTGGTAGTTTGTTTCTGCAAAAATTGGTCGTATAAAAAGTCACGATAGTAAGGAGCCGTCAATAACAATTAAAAAAACATACATGTCAAAATAATCAGGTGACATTTGAATTTCCAGGATAGAGTTACATTATTTACACAAGTTAAGTCATATTTTCTGTAACTTTTTGAGGTATTCTACATATTCATCTTCAGTAAAAAGTCTTCAAAGAGTAATGTAGTACATAATTTTGTAAAAAAAATTTTACATCTAATTTTTTTAATGTTCACTGGGATTCAACCTATGGTCCCTTTGGCCAAAGGCTGTTTTTCAAATACAATGTTAGTCTATGCCATGGCACCAAATACTTTTAACTGCCTCTTGTTTCATATTTGTGTATCCCTATACCACTTTTTAACAGTTTTAAGTTTGAATAGGTGCCTTATACATAAGTATCTTAAATACAAAAAGTGCTGGAAGGGTGATTATTTCTAGCTGATTAAAAGCTAGCTTACACACCTGTATCTTTAATATTTAAATTGGTTACATATCAGACTGCTTTCTTATGAAGTATTAAGTCAATGAAGAAATATAGAATAACTCTTGAGGGACTTGAAGATTAATTTTTAATTCTCAAAATATCCTGCGTTCGCTTTTTAATAAATTTACTGCCATTTAACTTATCAGGGATTACAGATGTGTTGTTATTAACAAGTGATAGGGAGCAACATTATGACATCTATTCAATATAACTCAATCCGTGTCCACTTTTTTCTTGTATTGGCCAAAGACATTTGCCAAATAACAATTTTTTAGTCTTCCAGTAAGTCCCTAACACAGGGATGACCAAAGGCTATGGGAAATTGCTGAATTCAGATGAGTAGTTTTATGTGCAGGGCATACGTTATTTTTTGAAGCGGAAGTAAATAAAAAGAACCATATTTCTTACTTTTTGATAATTTAAGTGTACATTTCCCTTTTGATCATTCTGAAATAACTGTTCCGAAAATCATTTCCCTTTCAATGTAAAATCACAACTATTTCTTCTTCATACAGAATGTCGGACTTCCTAGCTGACTGTGCTGAAAGGATAATTGTCTTGGGTATTGTCCATCGACGGGTCATGAATAGGTAATAGTGTATATTCTTCAAGAAATTTAACTTTAAATATGTAAATATGCTCAGAATTTTAATGAATTTCTTCTTTTATCCTAGGTTCAACAAATTTTTACTGTGGCTAGGCATTCCTATGCATCGGGTTCAAGATACCAAGCCAAATGAGTTTTGTAAAGTTATATCAGAGTTTTCCTTGGAATACAGAACAACACGAGAGAGAGTATTGCAGCAACTAGAGAAGAAAGCTAGCCACCGAGAAAGAAATAAGACGCGAGGGAAGATGATCACTGATGTAAGCCTCAATTTGAAAATGATACAAAAAACGGCAACTAATTAGTTGAGGTTGTATAGAAAATAATCTTTAATAGTTAATAATCTTTAAGATCCAAGAGTAAAATTTATGCTTTTAAATGCTGACACAAATACATTATCTATGGGTATTTCATGTTGGCAGTTGCCAACAAATATGAACAGCAGAATGTGATATGTGGAGATAATATTTTGAGCCCTTTTACAGACAATCAAGGGACTCTTAAATGGCATAAATGAATTTCCTATTTTTAGGCATTCCATTGAGGCTTTGAAAAAAAAAACTCATTACTAATTCTGGAGTTGAATTTTAAAGCACTGGTCTTTAAAAGTCATTATTAACCCTTTCACTGTGAGTGACATAATGTCTCGTCATGAGTCTATTGCTTGTATGCGCAAGATGAGTATGTCTTGTCTTGATTCGTTTGCATTTTTGTCTTCTCCGCATATTTCATTCTAACTCAACTGCATGCGGAAATGCAGAGGATGATAAAACAATTGTACTTTATTCACTAGATGGAGTCCTGGTCCCTTTAAAATTTTTAATTAATTAATAATTAATAAAGTTAAAATCATTATCTTTAGATACCAGTAACTATCTATTTTTTAGGTTGGAAAATTCCGAACTAAGGAGGACAGAGCAGATGCAGAGCTCCGACAACTCCTTGGCAGTGATTTCTCAGAAGCTGATAGTTTCAGAGGCACTCTGCCTTGGCGCAGGCAAAGGAAAGAAATAGGTAAGCATTCTGTGTTAATCCTCATATGTAGTTTATCTCAAGAAATAAATACTATATTTACAAACTGACAAAGAAATTAAATACTAAAAGGATTTATTTACCTGATCTCAAAAATACCAAATGGGCTGAACCAGCGGCGTCAGAAGTGGGGGGCTGGAGGGGCCGAAGGACCCCTCAGAATTTGCCCCGGGCCCTTGAGAAATGAGTAGTCTTCATTAATAAAAATTAAGTTGCACTTGCTTCCAGCTGGCTATTTCCCTTGTGCTACATATTCTCACACCTTCATATGCTCTTTTAGTGAAATTCTAGTCTCTACCCCCTCCTATCTGCAAAAAATGCAGGCTCTTTTCTTAGGCACAGGGCCCTTTTCTTAGTAGCTGGGCCCTTTTCAAGGTTGGCACCCTCCAGTGAAAAAAGTTCCGATACCCCTGGGCTGAACCAGTTATTTCACTTCATAGTCAAAGATCTTGAGTTCAATTTCCTTTGGGGGATGGGTTCCTAACTTATTTTACTTGTGATGGCAAAAAGATAATGAATGACCTTTACATACTTGGCAAGTAGGGGCAATTTATATTGTTACAATATCAAGCATTTAATGTACTCGTAGTCCTACAAAATCCTAATGGGTTGGGAACTTCTTTACCAGCATGGGTCCTTCAGTCCTTTTTATACTTTTTTAGGTAATTGACTCTTTTGTGGTTAATTAACTCTGTTTCAGCATGGCCTAAGCAAAGATAACTCAGGAGATCAAAGCACAGTTGAGTTAGGTAACTAGCTTACTGGGAAAGTAATTGACATTTGATGTCATGCTGCACCACTTTTGAAAAATTTCAATAATCTTAGTAGGTATATAGTTTAAGAAAAATATAGAGAAAGGTATGTACTTATGTGCTTGAACTACAAACACTTTCAAAACCAATTTTTAAAAACAAAAACCTCTACACCATTGACTTTAGGAAAAAAATATTCATCCAGTTTCAGTTGTTAATCATCATGAGCTATACTCCATCTAATCAAAAAGGTAACCTCACAATTTCAATACATACTTTTGTCTTCCAACACTTAAAATTAATAGCTTAATATTACCTACTTCCAAGACATTAAATTGTGTTCGACCAAACAAGAGTAAAGAATTTCATAATTACAGATGATGAGTTGGATTTTTCATAAAAAGACAGATATCCTCTTGCCTCAGCCTGGGATAGAGTGGTCAGACCACAGTTACGAGTGGCCAATCGGGACACAGAGAGAATCAGAGTCCAACAGCCTAACAGAATGGTCAAGCGCTAGATAGCAAACAATACATTACAGCTCAAATGAATAGGAACAAAATAAACAAAAATTATATTTTTGACCTAAAGACATCCACAGGATGAGGGGTGAAACTGTCATAAAAAATGCAAACACGATGGAAATTCTTGAGAATATTATTAACCTTAATATGCACCTGAGAAAAAACAACTGGTTGAAAAGGTTATTCAGCACAAATAAATACCATAGTTTACTTTTCATCAGAGAAAATTTGAAATCTACCACAAAAGGTGTGGATCTCTATTTATTAGGGACTTCTGGTAAATTTGAGAAATGAGTCCATGATGCCCTTAACTTGAAAATTAGTATTTACATTATTTCTCAAAACAGGAATTCTTAGCCATATTCTTGTCAGAGAAAAAGAGGTATTTGTGTTCTTCATTTCAAATAAAGTCACTTTTGATATTATCTTCATAGGTTATGATGCTCCATTTCATAATTACTAATGATGAGTTGGCTTTTTGATAAACCAAAAAAATATGTAGGATACTTTACCCTACAACTAACTCCAAGGATTGAAACGAATAATCAGGAGATTTTCAATTTCTTTTAGGTTTAACAAATGCTTAAATGTTTTAATTGTGTGTACAGGGACCACCAGGGACAGAGGTCTTTCCGCCCTACTCAAAGGTGGAAATGACTGTCAAGGGGACAACATGACTGATGGCGACGATGAAATTTTGGAGAGCCTTGTCAAAACAGCAACAAAAGGACCTTCAACGAGAACCACACCAAGGGAAAGGAAGCGTACACGAAATGCAGACCGCAAATCCTGTTAGTATTCGCATTCTTTTCTACAATATTATATGGGTGATGGCATTGTTCAAATGGTCTTGTTTTTACACCCTATTCATTTCTTTGGGGTGCTTTAGCATTAAGTTTCTACATCATGATTGTACCATAATGTATGTACCTTTAACACTAAATGTTCCATCAATGTTGAAAATTTTCATTTCAGAAATCATGAATGTAGTACCAAGAAAGCCATGCTCTACTGAGTGATTTAGCATAAATAATGTAGAAGAAACCTCCTTACCTAATTTGTACCTAATGGTACAGATTTGGTGGAGGACATAAGTTAGCATGCTTGAGAAATTATTAAAAAGAACATAGTCAACCAATTTTTTTTCAGTAAAGTACCATTCAATAGAGTAACAATAAAAGATAGGATAAATAAAAGGGATAGCTGGGAGTGGTACACTGGGGAAACCATCAAAAGCTGGTATAGGTACTAATTGATTTTGTTTTGTACCCATTGAAGATTGCACAGTATCCAAAAGTGTACTGAAAAAAAGTCACTAGCTCAAAGAATGTCATTTTATCTTTTGATGTTACCATCTCTCTTAAACCCTCACCATTCAAATTTTCCCTTAACTTATTAACATGGTATATTTTTCTATGCTCTTTCCTGTTCCAATGAAATAATTCTTCTTCCAAGCCATGATACATTTATAATGTTTCCACAAGGACCATTTTTCGTACACATCTTAATCCTTCAAGATCATCCTATACTCTTTATGTCCAAATCCCTCCTTTCCTTTCTTGTACGATAATATTCGAATATTGGATCCAATATTCGAATATTGGATCCAATCAGAATTAATAAATACCCTTCTAAAACCTAAACAATGTGATTGATTGTGGCTGAGGAACTGGATTTCCTCTTGATATGAATGTTACAGTGCACAGTTGGTTAGTTGAGTTTTACTCTTAATGAGGTCACATCACAACTAACATTGACCAATGAGTACAGACACTAGTACACATATTGTTAATACAGAAATGCATGCATCGATAATTATCTTCTTCATAAGAATCTTTCTCATTATATTGTCCCAATCAGAATTATTGATAAATGTTGACTACATAAAGATGAATTCTTGCATTACCCCAGGATAATATACCTATGTATTAATAAAACTGTCATTGTCCAAATTTTACTTGCCTGTAAATCAACCAAATAATGCTTACTGATTATCAGAGATATGAGCTATAACTTTAAATTCTGTATTCATATTTACTATGGTACTTGTTTCTACTCATATTTTGGGTAATGGTTGAATGTTGTAGGGGCCCATATTTTTATTCTCAAGGAAAATACTGACTTTGTGTGGTGGAGACTAATAGATTTTTCTTTACCTTTCATTAGGAGTATTCATTTCCTCTACACTTAGAGAGCTTTCTATTTCTGGATGTTTTTTTCATGGGAAATACCAAATAACATCTACTCCATCTTTGTCCTTGGTTCCATACTCCCTAAAATTAGACGTGAGAAGACTTTGACCTGACTTAATTTGTTTTTTTTTTCTCTTGTGATTTCATCTTACGCTCATTCAGACTCCATGCTCTTAGCACGTTGAAGATGAGTCCTCACCTGGGAATGGCTTTATTTAATCCAGCAATGGTGGTGGCCAATGGAATTCTGTTTCAGAATGGTGGAAGTCTCTCTTCTGAGAAACTCGCTTACTTCCACATATTGGTCAGTCATGTAAAATATTTTTTCCTCTGGTTTATGCTTTGAGAACTCTAATGCTTTTATTCTCATACTCTCCCTACCCCCATCAGTAAAGCGGTCACGAACTCGGGAGAACAATGTATGCCAGCTCCTCGCAGAGGCTTGCAATGAATAGTTAGGTCACAGCGGTAGGTCTGGTTGCATTTCTTCTCTCGTGTCTCTGCAACAGAGAGTAACTGACTCAGCTGCATGGCAGTTTTCCTTTGTGACTCAACCCTTGAATGACATAATTCATAAAGGCATGACGACAAGAAAATGTGTCAAGATAATGACCTGAATCAATGTAATGTAACTCTACATTAAGAACAAGTTAATTTTTTGTGCACTAACAAAGATTTTTCCCCAGGATTGCTTAAATGTTTACCATTATAATCTATTAGGAATGCATAAAAATAGACATTTTTCAATAACTATTTTAACCTTGTGTCAGATATATTTGTCCCATGACATTGTGATTAATGAATTCAAAACTTCCCCACTCGTTAAGTTGCATTTTAAAGATTTTTGCCATCTCTCCCAGTTGGTAGGGAATCAAATATGCCAGATTTTGCTCTATTATTGAGTTATATAAGATGATATACAATAACTATATTCATCAAAGGAGATACTGGAAAGTAACTATGTTCTATGGAAAGAGAGATTCTTCAAAAAAAGACTTTGACAATATGATCATCTGATGCAGGTTTCTGCAGATTTAATATGGATAATGAGTATGTGTGTTCAGAAATATGAATTCCTCATGATAAGAACTTTGTGTTTCACATTCAAGGTTGCAAATTACAATTTTAGGCATTAAGGCTTCCTATGACAGCATAAAAATGGTTGAGGATTTCAAATTAAGGGCTTCATTTGAGTAGGAAAATATAATAAAAAATGTTAACTGGAAAAATCATAATACAATAATCAGTCCATAATTAAGTTTAAGAGTCAGGGGACTAGCAATTATGCCATTCATCAATTCCTAACAGGAAGATAAGAAAGGTAGAAAGCAGATGGAAGGAAATAACCAAGTCTTAGTACCAATTTTTTAACCATCATCTTCATTAACTATTTATGCAAAAAAAGATATAGCCAGAATTCTGTCATATTTCGAAAAATCAATATGTATACACTCTCAGGGTCCTGATTTCCCTGGAATTTCTACGGCAGTTATTACCATTGTACATCCCATTGAATTACCTCACTAAAATATACATATCTAAAAATGTCATTTGAGAATAACAATCAATATTGTGATATGTAGCATAATTTATCAAAAATTAATTGAATTCTATTTTATATTATATTTTCATTATTTTAAAAACTATATTGATTGTTACAAAATAATAACACATGATTTTTCAATTAAAAGACTTGACATAATTGCCACTGATCGGCCTAACATTCACTGTTGAAAATGGAATTAATAGTTGATGATGCATTTTATACTTTTTCCTGCATTTAAATTAAGTGACTGCATACAACTCATCTAATTTAGTGGTGTTTATCTCTGCCACTGATGAGTCAGGTTTTTGAGGTGATTTAAACCATAATACTACGTCGTGGTTTGATCAAGTAGTACATGTGGAGAAATGTATTAATTAATATTGAGAGGAAAAATTGGTCTACAACAAGTTCATCCACCAAAATGAGTTCATATTCACCTTCCTAAGACCTATATAGTGAGATACTTCCCTGTAGATATTTACTATAACTTTATTTTGGATATAACGATGAAATTATGGACTGGTCTAAACTGAGGAATGACTCATCTTCATCATCCACCAACAATAAGAAAATGTATTCATTTCCATGCCAGCATGTATTTTCTATCATTGATGAAAATGGGGAATAAACTGTTTTTCACAGCAATATCTCTTATCCCACTCAATGTTATTGGCAGATTCTGGACTGCTTCCTAATACTGCCTTTCCGTAAGATAGGTCTAATTATTATTCAATAAGGAAAAGAAGAGTGAAAAATATCCCAGTTATTGAGTTGAAACAGTTTTTGCACTATGAGCACTTATTGGATTCACAAACCAAACAGAAATAAAGCTTCACCAGAGATTCCTTACCAATGACCAAAACATGGTCAAGACCAGTGAAATCAGGAGCAGTTACATTCAGCTGGCTGGCTAAGAGTTGACTAACATCCTTAAGTCTTGAGGTGAAGCATCTCATGGCTCCCAACCCTAAAAGAACCATTAGGTAACTATTTCAAGAGGCAGCCCATAATAATTTGCAAAAGTTAGGCATGGAGGTCACTGTCAGTGAATATGTTAAATTCACAGAGATAAAATAAAATTACTTTGCAATATTTTCACACTAAATTTCATCATCACATACAATTATAATGTTTACCTGATGATACCTCCATATAGGCTTTTATTCTGAATGATTCAGTGGCCATGTTATCACACTATAAGCCAAAATAATGATGCACTATAGTCCAAAAAATAACCAGTCGCTATTTTGGCTTAGAGCGTGGTCACTAAACCATTCAGAATAGTAGCCAAAGTATCCCATTTGGTAAACTGGGATTCAAACGGTAAAGGAAATATTAGAGTTAGGAACTATGATTAATTTATTGGCCTAACACAAAGATTAACAAGTACATAATTAGATAAATGGCATCTGTGGTACAGTAATAACCGAGCAGAATTTGATAGGTATAAATACTGATTATCTTTCTGACTGGCTTTACTCTAGGCATAATAATAAAAATTTTGGCATGATATTAAATAAATTACTGTCTTGTGTGTGAAAAAGCTTGTTGTGGTACCAGTTGTAAATGTGATAATCATTGATGAAATCTTATATGGTTTTTGGAAAACTGAGCTTAAATGCATGCATTCTTGTGGACTCAATAAATATGTGCTACAGTATATTTTTCATTAAATGTGCTAATGATGGCAATTTATGGTATACATTTGTCCTCTTACAATAAAATGTGGGTGACATGCCCCTGATTAACATTCACTTGGTCATGAATTTGTAGAAGCAGATACGTCCTATTTGCCATCCAGTCTGGATCAGCTTCATGTATTCATCATGGACCTCTATAAAAATAGATTTTGGTCTCATTTATACCATCTCTGAGCCAAGTTTTAGTGCTGAACATTACAGCTCTATAAGAAGCATTATATTATGCCCTCAAAGGAAGGACCTCTTTACATTGTAATTTTCTGTTAAATTATTCACATGATCCATTTTTTTTTCTTGGAACAAAGTTATGCTACTTCAGAAACTTTGCCCCAGAGTATTATATTAGATGAAAACCACTCTCCCTTTACTCTTTGCTATGTAAAACAATCACTGCCAATGCCTTTCTGTCAAAGTGGCATAATTTGGTTCGGAAGTGATTTCATTGAAATCATTATAAAAGTAATACAAGCCACGAATATCAACCAATTCAAAACATTTATGGCTATATAATACCAAATATATACATGTAAGGTCAAGCAATAAGTTATTATATGCATATTAAATCATGTCATTCTATGGCTATTTACAGTTCAAATAAGTATTAAGAATTCACTGACACTTCAGCATGCTATCACGTAGTATCTCTTTTTGAGCTCTAGCTCTTGGATTATTTAAATAAAATTTATGACTGATTATTTCTTCTTACTTTGCAGTGAGACGAACTCTTAAGAACGGACTTTCTGAAGAAGAAAAGCAGCACTTACAAGCCTACATTAAAGGCTATTAATCAAGAAAGCTGTACACATAATTGCATAAGACCTGGATTTTCCTGGTGCACCTGTGATAAGAAAAATATTTCATTCTTGCTTTTGCAAGAAAGCAGTCAGTGCCATGATTCTCAAGCAGCTGCTTATGAAAGTGCACATTGACACAGAAGATTGAAGATGAGAAAATATTAAGTGGTTTATCATCGAGTCCCTGTAATATTGTGATACAGTGTAAAGCTAGTCCCATCGAGCACCCATCCGTTAATCAATACATTTGTGCAATGCTTCCTCTGCACAACAGGGAATAAATAAGGAAGCTATTTATGTTAAATGCATTTGCGTGGAGTTTTCATGTACTAGAGGAGCACAGCTTGATGAAGAACAAAGTGCTAGTGTATGTACTCAAAATGTCTCTGAAACAGATGCATAGAGTCACACACCTCTGATAACTAGGGTTTGTGCTATTGAAAATGAGGTACTTTTCAGCCTGCGTTTTTGTCAAATAGTCATTGCTTGAATGCATGTTTGAATGTGATTTGTGTGTATGAAATGAGACTGTATGGTAAAAGAGTTCAGGCTTATTACTTCTTAAACAAAAGTGATCATAACTAGTCTAAATGTGCCTATGATAAGGGAGTGATGCATTGTTTTTGCATAAACTTTCCATCATAAATTAATCAAGCATCATAGAAATAAATTATTATACATTTTGATAAAAGATACTTTGATTTTATGATAATGACTGTAAAAAACTCAAATTTTTACTGGATCCAAATAAATTTACATAAGTTTTTCAGAGCAGAGCCACATTGAACAGCACAACTGAGACAGAACATACATACTGGTATTCACCCATATCAAGGAGTGTTGCCATACACTGTTTACGTACGATAAAACCCGTCATGACCATATGTTTTTTTTTAAATAATTCTATGCAAATGTATAGCCATTACTATGGTACCTAGTAAGGCTAATTTTATACGGGGCTTGTAGTCTGATGTATTATGAGATGCACAGTGAAAAATGCATGATGGACAGCAACAACTTGCATGGAAAACTTTGCAAATGAGTGAATGACTTTGAGGAAAACAGCCTGTCCTATAAGCATGAATTAATCCATCCAATTTCCAAAAGAGAATCTACTTCAAGACTTAAAATTCACCGACTCATGTACAACAGCCTTCATAGACACAGACAATTCATGCCACATCTAATTTAAAATGGCTGTGACATAATTGACTATCTCTAATTAAGACACCAAAGGCAAAGAGCCTCAACAAGAGATTTATTATATTTATACAAGTATGTATACAATTTGTATTCATTTATTCCTGCTACATGGACTACAACCCTGACATGATGTGAAGGACTAGCACATTCCCAAAACTCCTGTTCAAGAAAATTCAATTCGGGTGGAGTTAAGGGTTTCGAAAGAATGTAAACACCTACCATTGTCAACAGAATTAGAGTCAGTTTAAAGAGAATAACTTTACCAATACTAAAAAATTATGGATTATAAGTTAATCATGCATTCAAAATCAGTCTGTCATTGGATATTTTCTACATTTGAGATGCGGTAAATGTCTTCAGGAGAGGTTGGCTAAGATACTGGGGTAAGAAAAGCAATGGTTAGAATCTTTGGTGTATGGAAAAGGCGCTAGATGACGGAGTTGGTGCAATGGAATGTAAAGCAGTGTGAGGGATGGGGTTGGCATGGTGACTTGTGTGCTGGCTTCTCATCCTGAAGGACTAGGTTTGAAACCTGAATGAGGCAGGGATTTTTCACCACTAGGGAGCTTGGTGTTCAGCACTTCATCCCTCAGATGGGATGTTACATTGTGGACTGCTGGTCACCTTTCGTTAAGCAGGCTAATGAGTATGTTGAGCTTCTATCCACCTCCTTCCTACCTTCCTCCTTTACCTGAAAATTCCTATGCTCATCCAAAGACCCACCTATCCTAAATGGAGCAGCGGTTGCCTCTCTGAAGTAACTGTAAAGCAGTACATATGGTATGTCTCAAGCTGAGAAACTAAAAATTCAATTTACACAAGCCAAGATCTTTCAAAAGAATTTAAACGCTATGAATAAGTTTAAACACTGCTATTAACTTCAGAGTTAAGTCATTTAATTTATAGTCCATAAGAATGCATATGGGAGGCTTGTTCTCACCCGTGACATTATGATTAATGGCACTTAGTCAGGCATGACTTCATGGAACCACTGCATACTAACAAAAGACACACTTCATGCATGGAATATACAAGTGCACTTTCATTTTTTTCTTTCATCGGTATGATGATATGGTAAATGCTAGTCAAGCATAATAGGTAAAAAAACAGTAGGCAATATGGATATTCATTAAATGCCTAATGAATAGAAGATGTTTAAATCAGCTAGATGAATTAAGGCGAACTTCTAATTAGCTTAAGTGAAAATATCCAAAGACAGGAATATCCGAATGCCAATTTAAGTAGGAATTAAATCTCCAAAAATGGTTTTTTGGTTGACCTCACAACTATCAATGGGAAGGAGAATATGTGTTAACCTGCCGATTGCTCGGATAAGAATGAGCCAATTCTTAGCTTAGAATAACTTAGCTCCATGAGAATTCTTTGCCGAGCCATTGGCAGGTTCACACATATTCTCCTCCCTGTAGTTGGGTTACCCCGTCAACCGAAAAACCTGTCGGTCGGGTCAGGGAAACCTTTCAGCTCTGGCAACCTTCTACAAGCTTCCTGTCCATAACTGCAAAATAAAATCTCTCTCTCTCCATTAATTGATATCATGATACATTTCACCTATAGAAGCCAAAATACTTTTTCTCATATGCTAAACCTCAATGTATGGTAACATTGGTGACAGGCACACGAAACCTGAGGACAGTAGGACCAAAATCCGCCAAGAGAAGATTTAGTGGCCATTCTTTAACCATTACTAAGTAATGGTACTCAATTAAGAGTAAAATATTCCCAAACTATATTTCCATGAAAATACTACTGTAAAGTAATAAACCCAAGGTGTATACAACAAAGTGAATCCGGTGTAACTTTGTGACTGTCATGTTGCAGGGAAGAAAATACACGATAAAATTAAATACCTACCATACTTTGCTTCAACAATATGCCATTTAAAAGTAATCACATTGAATTACATGAAAAGTGCTGAAACATATCTCACACTGTGGAATGTTCTGCAGTTTTTCACATACATTCCTGCACCTAAAAATTTGTTAATTATTAGGGAAAACCAAAAATTCCCTAAGCACTAGAGAATTTTGATGGATAAGATTCTCCGAAGTCATTTGAAATAATTGAGTAGTCAGAGCTATCAAAGGGTAAAGAGTCGTATACCCAAAAGATGATGAGATAATAGTAAAAAATTTCATAATCCAGAAGAAAGATGTGGGGCAAATACTGTAGAGATTGTAGGATTACAGAAGAACTCTACACGTCAAATAAAATGCAGAGCCAATGGGCATAGAAACACTTTAGGTAAGTATGCTACCATTTAGGCAGGAGGAATGGGGGCGTTTACTCGGAACCCAAATCGCAATTTTGTACACGAAATCGTTAGATGGAAACAAAAAAAGAATTTTAGTGAAAAAACTAATCTTCTAACCACAACTATTCACTCAAAAATCAAAATAAGGAAAAGGTGACGCCCACCAAAAAAGCTGCTATGAAAACATTGACGTCATTTTCCTCCCGTCCTTGAATGCTTTTAGGGGAGGGGAAGGGTGTGAAGGGGGATTCTCAGAAGGTCTACTCGCACAGATGCTCCCATTGGCTGAGTCAGCTGTGTCCCCCCCATCGTGATAAGGAAAAGTAGCTTCGCGGGCTCAGTTGTGACTCAACGATGTCGATATACATCAGAGATACCACCCATGCCCACTTTTCCGAAAGGGTTAAAAACATCAGTTTTTCACCGCTTATAACTCGGGAAATAATTGACAGATCAAAAAACAGAAAAATACGGGTATTGTTATTTTACAAACTCTATCAGATTCAGCAATGAAAAAAACATGGTAAATGACCCCATTAGAAATAAATGAAACCCTGACATAGTAAAATTATGTAGAGATGAAACAGAAGGAGACTGTAACTGGAACGTAATACCTTGGTGGGGTAATATAGGAAATGCATTATAATATATTTAGTGAAAGAAAAGTAAAACTACTCCTCGAGGAGTTTATCGACCTTGTGTAAATGTTTATCGATCGATAAACATTTACACAAGGGAGTGCAAATATTAAAAGTCGGAAAAATCCAGGCATATATTACGTTCTAGTCCAGAAGTAAATTATATTAAATATGATAAAAAATCTATTATGTTGACAAAGCCATTCCCTAAGAGAGAAATGGTGACCACATCCTGATCATTGTGAATCACTCACAGAATAAGGAGTTAAGGGTGGCACATGAGCAGATGGCTACAAAACCATGAAACTACAAGAAAATGAAGTCAAGGTGAGCATGATTCACATGCTGAGAAGCAAATTTCTATTAGCTATATGATCATAACATCCAGTATGTAGCAAATCTACATACTGGATGTTATGATCCGAGGCTAATACACTTATTTCTCAAGAATTCTTCACAGTATAGGGCCATCCTTTTCTTCAGCTTTAGTTCTCTGTAAACAGTGTCTGCATTAAAATTTGTAGAATTCTAAACCCAGTGGTACCAATTAAAAGAGGAACGGTTGGTGTGACTCCATTTAAAACTTTTTGCTTCTCTGTATTTTATGAGGTAGGTATTTCTCCTTTTTCTCTCTTTTAAAATTGTCACTTCAAAAGTTTTCCTCAACATATGACGTTATTCTATTGATAAATTTAAGTATCTTCTCCTTAACTTGATGGTACCTTCTTACAGTGATTCACCATATACCAATGAACATAGAATGAGGATGTTAATGAATTTCAAAGGGTGATCAAAATATGGTTAAGAAAAAAACCTTTCAATTCTTTCGAATTTTCTGAGTCATACAATGTGACTAAAAGTTATAAATTTTACCAATTGTGATTTTTTAATGACGACATATATTACATGTAATTTTGTGCTACAAGATGAATAAAGGTTATTTATTGAAAAATCACAATTCCGTACTTGTTAACCAATAAACCAGTATGCTGTAGTCTCCTCCCATTTCCATGAATCTAAAAAGTAATACTCTATTAACTATGTCCATTAATTCCGATGGCGTATACGTAGCAGCACACACAGGGTCTTAACAAAGTTTTGCTTCTAATTAAGAGTTGAAAGGTATGGTTATCCAGTGGGAGAAGATTGAGTCCTGAAAAAGTTAATCCTCTTTTAGCTACTGGTTCGGCCTTTACGAGGAGAATGGCTCCATGTAAGTGGTAAATCCTACCCTGAGCCTCCTTCTCAAGACTTTGGGATTATTATTTTTAATTATTGGTTCTTTGGAATCGACTAGCCATAGCGTAAGCGTTGTGGCGCTCAATTTTGGGAGATATGAAACAATTGCAGTTATTAAGTAACCTAAGGGGAAACCAGCTTTTCTATAACTTTCTTGTAACCTTCATTAGATGTTACTCTCAAATTCAGAAATTATATGGACGAGAAACAAGGAAAATCACCTTTCGAAAGGAAGGTCCCGTTGGTATTTCGTGTTGCCCCCCCACCATTACAACTTCACCGACCAACGACATAAGACAACTGGCGTTATAATTGGACTTCACGACAAAAAGACTGCTTTTATCCATAATATTACTGCTATTCCTGGTAGTTTCGGGTCCATCATTGTCCAAATATCACAACAGTCGATTGGACACCAGTGAATCACATAATGAAACATACAGCACCTCAATTACCGCCTTTCCTTTCAAAACAATCTCGACGCGGTAAACGACCCATATATTTGCTCTGTTGCCAAGTGCTCCAAAATATGAAATCGTTAGATGAAACATAACCAATGATCTGCATGACATTGCTATTGAAGTGGAATTTAGCTTTAATTAGATTATCAAGAAAAAGAACTCGTGCGAAAATGTATGGAATTTGGGCGCAGTAGTCAATACGGGTACATTGCGAGTGGAAAGGTGGCAACTCTGAACCATGTGCTACGAGCAATGTGAGTAAATGAGCGCCTGTTTGATGGAGAGTAGAGGTGGGAATTTCGATTCATTTCGATGATTCAATTCATTCGATTCATTTCATGTGAATGAATCGTTCTTTCAAATCGTTCAAAAAGAATCACTTGAACCAAATGAATCCTTGGAATCAAATGAATCCTGCGAACGAAATGAATCTTGCGAATCAAATGAATCCTGCGAGCCAAATGAATCGTGCGAACTAAATGAATCTTGCGAACCAAATGAATCGTGCGAGCCAAATGAATCTCGCGAACCAAATGAATCCTGCGAACCAAAAGAATCCTGCGAACTAAATGAATACCACGAACTAAATGAACTATGTGGACTACATTATCGCGAATCAAAATAATTCGAAAATCACGTAGAAGACTATACGCTTTGATTCGCAAGTTTATATTGATGGTGAATCAATATGGTAATCAGGATGACGCAGATTTTATTGAAATTGGAGAGTGCGATAAATGATAGAGCATTAGCTTTCTTTTGTTAACCTCCACGAGAAATTCGACCAGGGATTCTTGGAAGTTTTTATTTTATATATCACCTTAATTGATGCATAAAATTTTAATAGAAATGAACCTTATTGTTTGCTGTTGATTAAAATTTGGGAATACAATTAATACCTAAGGCAAAAGTATGGTTTCGTTGTCGGCAAACCTAAAAATTGGCGTAATTCCTTTTACGGAACATTTCAAAAGACAGGTTTACCTGGGGCCCAGTAGCCACGAAATCATTCGTGATACTCCGCCCCTAGTAGCACAATAAATGTCGAGCACATGCACAGGATGTGAGAGAGAAAATATTCGTTTCACATGACGTGAGCATATGCTGAACATACGCTCAAAAGTTGTCCAGACACATATGCAGTGAACACACACCGGGCATATTTTGAGCATTAGCCCCCTAGAAATATTGTTGAGAAAATTTTCGTCAACATATGCGGAAAATATGTCAAGCGTAAATTTTCTTCTATTTTTTTAACAATTAGTTATCATCTCGAAGAGTTCTATTTTCCTGTAGGATAAGAAAGCGTAAATAGAGAAACTTTGTCAGGCAAACGTTATTTAAAGAGTAATTACTACCTATATTTTTATCGTTGTACATACGATCTTCGGTCAATTGACATTATCCTAGCTAGGATCTAGCTACCTAGGTAGAAACAAATTTCGAGAAACTTAGAGATAAACGTAGGAGCTCTGCGTCAACAAAATGTTTGTCTTCTCTTGCATCGCCTACTTACATCTCAAGTTTTATGCCTTTAACCCGCTAACGAATTTCCTATAGTGCATTTCTCATGAGAAACTAAATAGCCATTTAAAATCAATTAAATCGTGCCTTACAAACTGCAAATAACTAACCTGAAAACTGCCAGCTCTTCAATATCTGCTCTCACTCTAGAACCCTAGGGCAAAATGAAGGAATTTTAATAATATAAAAATCTTGAACCTATTGGTAAACTATATCTTTGTATATAAAGCTAAGTTCAAGATTTATTCATATTTATAACTCATTACAATCATAATTGATTCATAGAATAGTGGTCGAGCTATTTAAGAATGTCATAGAGCGACGCGTGATTCTCGAGAATCAATTGCTCGCAATTCATCTGATTCATTCTGAATCAACGATTTTTCATGAACCACGAACGACTTGATTCTTTAAGAATCATTTAGAACGAGGAGTGAGAATCGATTCATTCGATTCTTCCCAATGAATCGTTCATTTTGAACGATTCATTCATGAACGACCCAGCTCTAATGGAGAGTAATGTGAAGTTATCGGAGGTTTTTATCCCTTTATTGTTTGTTACTTTTCCTAAAAATGAGTGAAGATGTTAATGCATCTGAGAGTCCTCCCAGTACGTATCCCATTGACACGGATCCTAGTCACTGGAATAGTTGTGAAGTAGAGCCCTCGGAACCCCAGAACTCCATGGTCTGGGGTAGACTTATCCCAATGCCCGACATTAAAAACGCGGGCGTTTTAGGTGTGTTTTTGTTTAATGTAAAAATATAATAAGTCATATTTAATGATGTTATTTAATCTTTGATTTTATTCCTATTTCCAAGAGCTGGAAAATGACGTGTACACGTTCGGAAGACTATCTTCTTGTGATTTTGTTTTTTCAAAAAACATGACAAATGACCACCTTCAGCTTGTCAGTAAAATTCATTTCAAGATTACACGGAAGCGACTGGCATCTGTTTTTGTGGTGTACCTGGAAGACCTCAGTAGTAACGGAACGTATGTTAATTGCAAGAAAATTGGCAAAGGCAAGGAAATGCCATTAGCGAACAATGACTTGATATCCTTGGCTAAGCCATGTATAAAAGGTAAGGACTCACATTCATCTTGAGAAAGATAGTGTACTGTATGCCATGTATTCATTGCTACTTCAATTGTTATCCTAGTGTTTTCCTTCACGAATTGTCTAAGAGAGCAACGTTCAATTTACCCGGAGGATGTTAAGAAGAAGTACATAGTAACGACGGAACTCGGATCAGGCTCATGCGGGGAGGTTCGTCTAGCGTTTGAGAAGGTATTGAAAACAAATTATCATATACCTACCTAATACTACTTTGTTGGAGAATTATTACTGTCTGTTATATTTTTAGAGCTCAGGAGAAGCATTTGCCATGAAAATTATTCGTAAAAGTGCGTGTAGCAACGGAGGCCTCAACGACCCCTCCAAGATAATGAATGAAATTAAGATACTGAAAGCCCTCTCACATGTAAGTTGGAACCAGCACTGAGAAGAAACGTAACTTTCATATTGCACGTCTAATCATCAATCATGGCATTGATTTAGTACCCACCAATTTTAGTCAGCACATGATATTGTGTACTGAATAAGTTGACTTAATGGGAATATATATTTATTTTGCAGCCTTGTGTTGTGCATATAGAAGACTGTTTTGACACTCCTGAAAATTGCTTTATGATCTTAACCTTAGCAGAAGGTGGAGATTTGATGAAATATATTATGGAACAACAGCATCTCTCTGAGAAGGAATCAAAACAAATTTTCTATCAAATAGTTTTAGCAGTGCATTATCTTCACTTGAAAGGAATCACCCACCGTGATTTAAAGGTGAGATAAAGGGTAATTTTGGGGATGATTAATGCTTCTTCAGTAATTTATTTGATTAACTAACATCAATTGAAAATGTAGGAAGTGTAAGCGACTAATGTAACAGGATATACTTGGATAATGTAATATAATAAGTCAGATGCCAGTTGTAGAACTGCACAATGTATGCAGGACAAAGCGCACACACCGTGCACACGATTACAGAGCTGTCTATCGGATGGATTTTGAGAGAGTTCTGGCAGGTTTTCAATGTACTACAGATCATTTGATTTGATTTCCTTGACTTGTTTGGTGTTTTCATCAAGTGGCTTAAAATGTCGTTACTGAAATGGGAAGGTTAATGGTTGTCAGAAAAAGAAAGCTATCATTTGTGGAAAAATATCCACTCCTGGGAGTGCATTGATTGAGACATAGTTGTTGTCTTTCATGTTCTTCCATTCCAGGCGATTACTATTTCACGTGTGTTCCAATCTGCTTCTTCATGACAGTTTTTCTGGCATTCCATTTTTCCATTCAAGGCTGAAGAAGCAAGTTGGAAGACATGGAACTATAGTCACTGGACTGAGGAAATTGTGTTGCTTTTGACATCGTGGAACATCCACTAGAGATAAAATAATAATATCACTCTTCAGTATGCTAATGATTTTACTGACATGATGTGGGTTTCTGCTCATTGTCATTTTCAGGTTAGGAAAACATATCTTTAGCTTTATTTATTCCAAATTGTGGAAGTAGGGATTTATTGATTGTACAAATCCTTCCCCCCTTGCTCTCCTTCCCCATTTTCTTTCCTCTACCTTCCGACACCCACCCAAGCCCTATCACAAGTGGTAGCAGTCAAACGGCTTAATGCACTGTTAAAAACCTGTCTCATTACCAACCTCCTTCCCCTCCCATGCAACTCCTCAAGATACCATCGCCACCTACCTGCACCTCTCCCTTATCTCCTCCTTTCCCCTCCCTTAAGTTTCTTACATATACAGCTACAGATCTCTATTTGCCTCAAGTGATGATGATACAGTGTGCTGAAATCTGTCTCATGTCAATAAAAATCATGGTTTGAATTAACCACTTATATCAATATCATACATATATCAATTAATTAAAAATTAATTGATATATGTATCATTTTATCCTTACAGTCACTGGCACAGAAGAATGCAGATGTAAACCTGGAAGTCCTCAAGTAGAAGTCTCAAAATCACTCTAATCAAGCTTTAGCACATGTCAGTATTGTGTGAAACTGGTATAAAATATGTAAATTGAAAACCTTTTGCAGTATGCCTAAATGGCATTTACATTGTTGAAAGGACACAAGTTTTGTGAAATTCCACAGCAATATTTATTATGATCAATGTCAGCATCTACAATGTTGTAGTGAAATGAAACATGAGTCACAGAATAGCACAAGTTCCGCGGAGAAAAATTCATTCGCATTGACTGAGACTCTAACCCAGATTCCCTCATTTCTGGCCAGGTGCTTCAACCAATTAAGCTACCAAGGTGTCATTTTTCCCTGATGAATTTTCTTTCTCCGTGGAAATTGAGCTATTGTGCAATTTCAGAGGGTAATGCCATTAAGGTTCTTACAGCCCGTTTGCAGTCCTTCAATTTATGAGTCGCTTAGTTAAGTTCCTTAGTGCATTGTACCAGCAAACAGGTTATGCAGTTTTATTTCATATTGTTGAACTTGAATAAGTCACACATGTTTTATTTCTCTTGTACGCAGGGGTTCCAATAATTCATGCCTGAAAAAGTCCAATAGATCTAAATGTTGCTATCCAGTAAAATGACGTGTAAGAATTGGCAACTTTTAAATATATATTAGTTTAAAGGGGAAGGAAGGAGTAAAGAGCTGCCTGTCAATTAAGGGTTGGCAACGATGGAAACACATACTATTGGCACAGAAATTATATGCACTCGAGTTTGAATACATATAACAAATTAACAGCTAGGCCTACAGAAAAACTAATCACACTGCAATTTTCCTTATTTCATTTTTTGTAATTGCTTAGCAGGCCTAAATTTTAAAAATGCATTTTCATATTTTTTACAACAGTTGTAACATAAAAAGTGCCCGTTTTAGATGGTGTTCGAGCGAAGCGCTGACTTTGATGACTTGTAAATCAATAATAAGATGTTCAATTGCAACCAAAGTTTGAATGATGATAGATATATGTTTTCCATTCACTCTGTAAGTTTCCAGTGTATAAATTTAATAGAAGAAAAGTTGTTCTCAATTTTATAAAAAGTTGGCATTTCAAAACTGGAGTTTCATAGAATTTCAATCTTGGTCGTGTTATAATCCACATGTCCTGAACGTATCCAATGTGTATTTGTCTAATATTTCAACACATGCGTTTAATTTAAATTGATTGATTTTTATGCTGGCGAAAGTAAGCTCCCTCTGCAAGAGACCGGCGTGGTTTACAATTACATATTGGATACGTTCAGGACATGTGGATTATAACGCGACCAAGAACGAAATTCAATGACACTCCAGTTTTGAAATGCCAACTTTTTATAAAATTGAGAACAACTTTTCTTCTATTAAATTTATAAACTGGAAACTTACAGAGTGAATGGAAAACATATATATATCTATCATTATTCAAACTTCGGTTGCAATTGAACACCTTACTATTGATTTACAAATCATCAAAGTCAGCGCTTTGCTTGAACACCGTCTAAAACGGGCACTTTTTACGTTACAACTGTTGTAAAAAATATGAAAATGCATTTTTAAAATTTAGGTCTGCTATGCAATTATGCAAAATGAAATAAGGAAAATTACGGTGTGATTAGTATTTCTGTTGGTCTAGCTGTTAATTTGCTATTCGTATTCAAACTCGAGTGCACATAATTTCTGTGCCGACGGTAGTCAATTTTCCTTTAGGGGGTATGGGCAATTTTTATGTGACTCAACTAACAACATCTGTGTGAGTGAATTCTTAATGGGTCTTCATCATCATGAAGACCCACGAAGCATTCAGTCAGAAGATATGCTGGGAAAACACTAGAACTTGCATAATATGGGTGATCAGTCTCTCTCTGATCTCAGTCAATGTTCTACGGGCTTATCATGTTATGAAGAGAATCTTGACTTTATGACATTTTCATGTGACCATTTCTGAAACAAATGCCTTTATGGTGTTCATTGTTTTCCACTCTTTATATGATCTTGTCCAGTTCTTTCCAGAGTTTAGGATCATTGTGTGGAATTGGAACCAATCTCCAGAACATTGTGTGTGTGCTGAGACTATATTTATTGAGGTGCTAACAATATCTATGGGTTCTATAATCTGAAACAGTTCTTTTGTGATCTGAATAATTCCCTGCAAGCCACCAATTTGGCATATGATGGGGTGGAATCACATCGTCCCTCAGTTGTGCTTAGTTTTTCACATGTAGTGTGCTCATTTGTATTTTCTTGTGAAGGTCTTTCAATGAAGGCGTACTGAAGTGACAAATCTTAGCATTGTAGTATAGTATGAGGGAAGAATGACTTATTGATGTATTGCTAATTGAGTCTGTTTCTGTAATCTTATGTGTGGTCCAATCCACTGTTGAAATGTGGAGGTTATAATATTTGTGTAGGACTTAAACTTCACTGCTCAGTATCCTTCCTGGCGTGTTGTCTCCATTCCTGTAGGGCCTCCCATCCTTAGGTCTTCAGCAATGTCATTACCCTTTCCCATTTTTCTTATTTTTTTCACTACTCGAGAAAATCTTCTGTAAATATTATCCATTCATTAATTAATTCCTTATTCATTGAACCCCACATACTACAGCATATTCTATATTTAAGATGCTGGTCTTTCGGGATTTCCTCTGCGTTGGTCCATAGTTTAAACTTAAATGTGACATTGCTGGAGGATTGCAAGGATGGGAGGCCCTACAGGAATGGAGACAACAGGCCAGGGGGGGTGCGCTTGAAACGTTCGGTATTAATTCCGGTACGTAACCAAGGACTCACTCACAGGATTCCGGTTCGTTTTGGGAAATTGGTGTGCTTGAAACTTTCGAGATGAGATTTCGTTCGGGATTCGCTGATTCCGTACCGGAATGGAAGCCGTGTGGTCAGAGTTGGATGAGATTGGAATTCCGTATGGAAACTGGATAAACAACATGGCGGCAGATATCGTAAATCTCTTATTATTCAGAGCTTTGGAGGAAGAAGAGAGGAGAAAAGCGGGAAATATACGTTTTCTTCGGGAACGAGAAGACGCATTCCGCATGAGCGACGAGAAACTCAAGTGTCTATTTCGTCTAACGAAACCTTTGGCGAGGGATTTAATTGAATCCCTCACCGGTTTTATAACAGAGAGAAGACGATCTTCATCATTGAGTGTGGAGACAAAAGTAAGTAATGTATTCTGCTTTTTACCGCATTTAACTCTAATTTAATCATGTGCAGAAACTTTTTATATAATTATTTGGTTATGTCCTTCACCTACGGTCAAATATATTTGAATTAATTTCATCTTTTAAGAACGCTGTTTCAAGTATTGAATTTCATCTCACTATCATTTAAACTACCTCTATTGAAGCGTCTTCTAAGTGTATGACGGAGATTATGATTTGTAAGAAATTGTACTTTATTTACAAAGGTCGAGTAATAAAGCAGTTTGAATTTGCCTCCAACGTCGGTGACAAATGTCGTACGAATCTCAATGTCAATACGGGCCCAATGGATTGTTTTCAATGTGTGATGGAAGTGCTCTTGTCATAAGGTTTAATCTTTAATCTGAACATTTAGCTGTGATGGGGTTTATAATATAAAGTATTCGTTCGTAAAAGCCAAACGCAATGGTTTAAAATTAGGAGCTTGAAAATTTGTAGGGAGTTAGCCATTAAATATGCTAATTAAACAATTGATTATTGTTATATCATGAATTAAAAGGACATGAATCTGCTGGATTTATTTATATTTAGTTTATCCGCTTGCATTGTAGTTTGAAGTTTGTTTACTACATATAGGCGGGGCTATATTGTTATATCATCTGTGATTGAAAGAAAATAATTTATTTAAAGTTCAATACGCATCTTTTAAGACAAATATGGTTTTCGATCCTCCTTCAGTTACAAGCTCGGATGACTGCTATTCGTAAATAAGTTCAATTACACGGTGATTAAGTTAAGTACCTAGTACGATGGTGTTGTATACTAAACATTTGTGGGTACAGTAATTCTGCGATGAGTTATTAATGCAAGTATTTTGCATGATTGATTTTCAGGTTCTAGCTGCTCTACGGTTTTATGCCACCTGATCGTATCAATCCTGCATTGCCCAGGATATCAACACGGCCATGTCAAGATCCAGGGTCAGTAGGGAAATAAGCGAGGTCACCAACTCCATAAATGAGCATTTATTTAATCGTTGGGTGACCATTGATTGAGGGCCTATGGTGATGGCTGTCGCTAGTCTTTGCAATGCATATTGCTAGAAAAATATCTCTCACTTGGTGCAACATTAGAAGGGTATATTAATGGTGAACATTTTTTTCACAGTTACCTTATCAATATAAATGGACGTAATATAGTGAGCACTCCAAAATATGTGAAGTATTCAGGGAATTCTTACAAAAAATATTTCTTTGCCATTAAATATTGCACGTTGGTTTTGTCATGGAATGGAGTGTTATCTATCGATATTCCACAAGTAAATTTTTGTGTGGATATAAAAGTCACTGCATCGATGTGGGTATGCTAGTAGATGATATGCCATTTTTGTCTTGCATTACTGGTAATTATTATAATAGCATCTAATTATGTAATAAAAGTGCATAAAAATAAAGAACTCAGTGGACATGAAAAGATTTCATTTAAAAAAGTTCTCCTCCATTGTACTCATTCAAAATTGTGAGTGAATTTATCCTTTTTATAATGCATCCACCTCTAAACCTAAGCAGAGAATAATTCGTGGAACACTAGAATAAAATCAGTTTTATACTAATGGCCATGTATGGCATTTCTTCTGATGAAGCTGGTCACCCGCTTTTGGAATGGAGTCAATTCAGAGACAACCGGAGGTTCACTGCCAGTGTGACATACCTATATCCGGAGCTATTTCTGCAGCGTTGCCCTTTACAGCGCATTTTATATCATGTCATGACTATAGGATATTTATTGTCATTGAAAGTTTATTATTAATTCACATAATGAATGTAATTGCATAACATTGCATTAGCTGTAAAAGTAGTTTTCCAATTCTGGGAGAAAGTTTCACATTCTAAGATAATTGTAAGAAACATAGGTATTAGGAACGATTAGAATTGGTAGAATCAACTTCACTTTCACGCCCTCTGTGAGCCAAAGCAAGGATTCAGCTTTAGTGTTACCTCCTCCCAAAGTCCGGCCGCGTCTTTCGCGGTGAAGTAATTCTTTAAAATACCTTTCCTAATGTTATCGTTCTCTAAAAAATTAACCACATATATGAATTATTGATAAATATAACACATGCCACCTTATTTAGCTCATTTCACATACCTTCAACGAATTGAAGAAGTATTTCCTTCTGCTCTTTAGTTATCTTAATCTTAAATAAGCGCTTCAACTCTATATCCGCCGTCAATTGTTTTGTAAAAATTTCGCCGAATTCTCAACGTTGCCACGTCTACTTTTCGAGATGGAAACAGAGAGCAACACTCGGAACCGATCAACGGCTTGACAATTTCAAGCACACCACGTTCGGGAATATTCCGTACCGGAATTAATCCCGAACGTTTCAAGCACGCCCCCCCAGGAAGGATACAAAGCAGTGAAGTTTAAGTTTGAGAGGGCTCTCCTGGATTTGATTCTATATTTAGCCTAATTGCAAAGTGACTCCTGTCCTTAACTTTTTTTATTCCCCTTTTCACTACACTCACATCTAACAGAGCCAAGTTTCTCTGAGGTGGACCCACAAAGTCTTTGATTGTGTGCTCCCCTTACAACTTTGGTGATGTATTTATAGAGAACCACCACTAATGGACATATCCTATTCAGAAAGAGATAGGCTAGCTTTCTCCAATGTCAGTTTTAAGGATAAAATGTATGGATGTCTTGGTGATTTCCATAGATCTGTGAATAAATCGTATGAACATCACTAATGCATTACATTTGTGCATTCAGTAGTATACCGAAATATTCCACAAATTTGGATCATCTTCCATTTTAAAATTGATAGAAGGAAACTGGAGAAGGAAGGGAACAGCAGTAATCCAGAAGTATCATGAAATGCCTCCTATTGTGTGCCCATGGGCAAATAAATGTGGTTGAATGGTTGAGGGTAGAGCTCACAAAGGCAGAGTCCAATGGAGGAGGGCTCTCCTGGATTTGAACCTGGCAAATCAGGTTACCAGTCCAGTGCTCCACTCTCTGGGCTATCACACCATCAATTATAAATTGATTACATAAAAAGATTGTGAGGAATTCCACTCAAAACACAATTACAATCTTTTTATGTAACCAAATTTTGAAGAATTGTACCCATTCCAAGGACTCTCTTGGCTCACATAATTGCTTATAAATTGATTACATATATTTAAAAAAAATTGAGGAATTTTACCTTTTATATTTGTAATATATTGACTGAATAGAGAGTTATTACTAAGTGGAAGTGAGTGAAGTAATAGTTTGCTGAACTGTATGATCCCATTATTTATTTAGCCTTTTCACTTTTACTTTCAGCCACAGAACATACTCTTAGCCAGCCAAGGACCCAATACTCTCATAAAAGTTGCTGACTTCGGTCTTTCCAAATTGTATGATAGATCACTACTAGCATCTGGGTTATCTTATTCTGGAAGCAGCCAAAATTGTGAAAAATTTAAGAATGGTATAATGCAGACTATTTGTGGGAGCCCATTGTATGTAGCACCAGAGATCCTGGCCTCACGTGACCCCAGCTATGGAGGTTATACCCACATGGTAGATATATGGAGCATGGGCGTGGTATTATATGTTTGGTAAGTTGGTGAAACTGAAGGTGACAATATTATAATTTTGTAATTGACAAGCACACATTGATGTTACAGTAGAAACTCGAAATTACGAAGTCGACGGGACCGGAAAAATCGGCACTTCGTAATATCAAATTTCGTATCAACGAGTGTCTTTCAAAAAACATCGCGATGAAGCTCTTTGTAGTTTCCTTAAATTAAGATGAACTCTCGCAACGTACTTGCATGATTTACGAAGTTATAATTCATAAAAGTATACTTAAATGTGTGTTCATGCCCACAAGGTGCAAACAGTTTAACGCAACTAATTTGTCGGAGGTTGATTCTTCCCATTTTCGGGATTTCCACCACATTGTTCCATCTTTTCACGGCGGAAATCCCGAAACTCGGAAGAATTAAACTCCCATCTAAGCCCCGCGGAAATTTACATCGCGACAACTAACTTGCCGTTCTTTATTTCCAATGAATGTTTAGGCAATAAAGCGTCTTTTGTCCAATTTTTTGTGCAGTTTGGAATAAGCCTATGAAGCTTCGTAGCGCATTTTTCTATATTATTTCCTAACTGGAGAACTCTTTAACTGAAGCGTGAGCGTTGTTTAATCATTAGTAATACTGATTGATGCATACAATAAGGAAGTGTGCGACTTGCGCGATCATTGGCACCCGATATTGAAATTAGAGGAATAATATTTCGTTAGAAGATGGTCCTTTCTCCGCGTCAGGCATAATATATGTATCTACCGACGTTAAGCTAAGACAGTGAAAATAAGATTCTCTCGCGGATGCTATGCGATCGATACACGTTATGTATTTTGTATAAATAATGCTAAGCCCATTAATTTCCCGAAATAACCATCGTTTTTCTCCCTTGGATTCAGCTTATTTGTGCGTGGTTATTTCCGAGATGATAGAGATGAATGAAGAGCTTATAGAAGAGTCCAGCTGTGTACCTCCTTTCAGAAGTAGGGTGTACAAGCCACGCACTTCAACGGTGAAGGTTGATAGTTCCTTTTACACTTCATCGGCTACTAACGATGCTAACATTACAAATCAATAATTTTCGTTTTTCACTCTACTACACGAAAGCTTCAGTTGTGGTTCTATTCAGATGAGGTCTCCCTGCATGCTCTTCATTCATTATATCTCAGAATTCTTTTAAACATTCGCTATTGAATTGAAATGTGGGATATTTTTGCTAATCGTTTTTCCTTTGCTTACGATCAAGCAAGGAGACTTGCGTCCAAGCATTGCAGCTCCAGGTCAGGCCACACATCAAGCTGGAAGCTGCCTTCGTTCCCTCCTTTCCCCCTCGCTTCGGGTGGGGGTTACTCCATTCGCCCGCTCACAAAAACAGCTGCGAGGCCCATGGTCTCGTAGTATCTTACGTCTGTTGTGAGGGTGATCCACCTGGGATTCAAGGCCAAGGGCTGCGCGTGAAGAGTAAACCTCGAATGAATCATCAGCTTTACGCCGAATAGTCGCATCTTATCTTCCTCCTCCCTTACCTCAATTTGCTGCGTCGGCGGAGAGGGAAGACATGACTCTGGCGAGTGGAGCTTTTACCATGAATCAAGATATGCCCGTAAAACAATATTTACGCTGAGTTAGACCCATCGGCGTGCACAGATCCCTTGAGATTGGGGAGGGAACTTCTTAAAGGGCCCAAGAGGGCGGGCCTGCAAAGTCAGCGTGGGGCATCTCATGCTAGCCTAGCGTTGAGGGGGTGGGACGGAGGGGCACTCGATGGGGCCTGATATCCCGGAGGGCGGGCATGGGTGGGGGGCTTGGGTGTGAGGGGGATGGCTCGTGCCCACCCATAGAGAGGGAGGGGGGACACGGAGGGTCACTTGAAGGGAAATATAGCCAGTGTGGGAGGGATAGGTTAGCCGCAAGTGAGAGAGAAAGGTGATAGGGGAGAGTATGCCGAGGTTTTGGAGCAAAGGAGGAGAGTTGGGTGAATTTTCCTGGTGGGGACTGCCTAGTGATCTCTCTTTTAGGATATTTCTTCGATCGCTATGTTGGAGTGAGTATGAAGAGCCTTGCTCGATGACTACATCAAAACGCTCAATGAGGACGGTAAATTAAACATGAGTCCTTCGATGATAACTATTGCCAGCCGGAATAATTATGCCGTCGAGCAAGGTTGAGTGTAATCAGTCTGAAATAGTGAGAAGAAAAAAAGCTTCCTTGGGTTATATTCACGACTGAATCTACCGCTCGAACAACATAGCACCATCTCCGATACATGTCATAGTTATTGCAAACGCGCAGCAAACGATTTCTATACCAGGAATATTCATCATGGATTTATGTTTGGGAAAACTGGTAACAAAAAATGCCAGGGATCATGAGAGGAAAATGCTGGTTGTAGCAATTAGTCTCTCGCCGGCGAGTATATCCGTACATGACTACTTTACATTTTTTTTACTCGTTGGCAACTCTGTGGACTCGTGGTAACAAAGCAAAACGATTTTTGTCCGATTGGTTTCATATTTTATGAGCCACGATGCCTACGATTCAAAGTCGTCCTTAAGGTCTGGTTTCACTGTGGCGTCCAGCGGCCACGTCCAACTGTCGCGGTTGGACGTCGCGGCTAGACGACGCGGCCGGGTGGTTTCATTCCGGCGTCTAGGTACATCCTGTTTCCGCGGCTGGGCGATGTGGAAGAATCTGTATTTAGTTAAATTACAAATTTACGTTTTCTTTACTCGTTGGCAACTCTGTGGACTCGTGGTTACAAAGCCGAACGCATTTTATGTCAGATTGGTTTCATATTTTATGAGCTACGATGCCTACGATTCAAAGTCGTCCTTACTATTGTAGCATTGAAAAATGAGATATCGTTCAGGTAATACATTCAGTGCATAATGTATTCGGCGACGATGATTAATTATATGTTTAACTCTGACAAGGAGCACCGGAAAACGTTACTGTGATCCATCATTATTCGTATAAACGAGTAACTTTTTCACGTCGGGACCAAGATCCGAGGTTCGTAATTTTAAAACTTCGTTATTTCGTAATATCGCGTACTGTTACATACATTTAGATACCCTTTTGGTCGGGACCGAAGATTTTGCTTCGTAAAATCAAAATTTCGTAATTTCGAAGTTCGTATTTTCGAGTTTCTACTGTAATATTTTCAAGAAGCAGGTGTATGACTGCATTACTTGTAGTTTGTGATATTTCTCTAGGAATAATTATACCTATACTATTGTCCGAGTTTTTAGGACTCCATAAGTATTATTAAAAGGCGAATAAGTGGAATCATATCTTATTCTACTTCATGATATCATATCTTGGTTTGTATGTGAGGCTATAGAAAGTCTGTCACACTAGTGACTTTGAAGAGAACTGACTCAGTAGTAGAGGCTTGCAAATGGTCGCAAAATCTGGGTTAGGGTCACCCTCCTGTGCCGGGCACCCTCACCCATGTTTGCCTCCGCCCATATGATGTAGATGCCCAACCATGCCCATTCGCCCCGGGTTCCCGAATCCTGGGAAAGTGTAGCTCACCAACTGGTTGCTCGCCCAAACTGAGGGGTGGGAAGGGGTGGTAAAATAATGAGCGAACAATATTGCAAACAGCAAAGACCCTTAAGAAAGATATGCAGCAGCGACGATCTTAGGGTTGTCTCCTGGCTTGGAGGCAGTCATCCACCCAGCTGACCGCCTCTCTCGGCAAGTTCTCAGTTAGGTCACATTCGTGACCCTTCGGAAAAGTCCATCGAATGTCTAATTGTTAGGTTGTGCCTCTTTCTTTATCTCTTACACACAGGTGGGTAATCATCACCTGTATTTTGAACCCGCGTGCAGGGCTCTACTCTGTGGAGGGAATTTTTTTTTAGTAATTCTCTTGTATGACACATTTTAAATGATGAATATTAATGATCTAAATTTTCCCCTGCAGTTTAAGTGGATGCCCTCCTTTTCTGCCTTCTACTTCTTACGAGGACCAAGACATCTCAGATTCTAGTACTCTTGGAGAGGGTAGCACTACAAGTGTTGGTCATAGACGAACACTTCAGTCTGCCATAATGGCTGGGGACTACTACTTTCCCAAAAGATTGTGGAGTCATGTCACAGAAACTTCAACAGATTTAATCAAGATGATGATGACTGTCGATCCCAACCAAAGGATTACCAATGAGAAAATTTTGGAGCATCCTTGGCTGCAGGTAAGTTAATTTGCATGAATTAAATCAACTCAATTCTTTTGTAAAATTGTCCTCTAATATCTTAACCCAGTTCAGTAACAGTACAAAAACTACTAAATGTTGGGGCTGCTTATTTTCCCATGGCCTGTTGAAAAAAGATTTTGCTGAATGGTTCACCTTTGGTACTTTAGGATCAGTCTCACTGTAAACTTGTGACGGCATAACTGTGGAGTTAACATGACGTTGTTATGCAGGTGCCATGCCTCTGAATAAAGTTAAAAAATAAGTTGATGGTTTAATTTTTAAACCAATTGGTATAGAGATTCAATTTTTTGCAATTGTTAACTGCTCTGAGCGAATTTCCTAAATGGTGGTTCATAAAGACTTGTCCTCTTTAAGTTAAGCTATCGAGTAGCAGCAGTCATTATTTGCCATTACAATTGAATGGGCATCATCAGAAATTATTAAATTTATTCCAGTACTAATTGGTTATTTTTGCGGATGATCCATGGTTAGTAAGCGTATCAGCTGTAGGATTACGATCTCTCTCAGATGTTTTGTGAATCAACTTTGTTAGATTTCATTTCGAGATGTAAAGCCTCAAACTCAAGTGACACTTTTGTGTTTTTCAGCCCACCCAAGTATACATACTATTTGCACAGACTGAATATACAAAACTGGCTGTTTGGTCATTATCGTTATGATTAGTTATTGAGTGCACATTAACATAAGTCATTGTATGTATTTTCTTGGGAGACATATTGAAATAAAACATTTTTACAATAAATGACTATCAGCTATCCATGGAATGAACTAAAGCATATCACTCCCCTGAAAGTTATGCAACTCGTTCATACATTGTCAACTTACACTGTAAAACCTGCCCTGTCTTGCATGCTTTCCTTATTACCACGCTCATAATTTCGAATCCCTTCATAAATGTGCCAACAAGAGTCTGCTGTGTTTTATACCTTGGCATATTCCTTGCCATGCCAAATTTGCAAATGCTTTTTCGTGCTAGTACACTATTTTTTCCTGACGCCCGGTATCTTATGTCATATATTTGCCTCTATGAAAGACATGAATCGAAATTTCTGGCAGAAAAAGTCAGGTTTCCTGCTTTATGTTCATTTTGTGGCTTCTCCAGTAGGACTTGGATCATTATACCCATGAATGTGGTCAGGAAAAATTAGCCCATCATGCTATTTTCTGTGGCATTGTTTCTTCTAAATAATTAAAATGAAAAATAAGGAATGTTTTTGAGGAAATGCATAGTGTAAAATCCATTCAAGCATTTCCTTTTTGTCTGTCTTATCATAAATGTGATTGTACTAATTACATTTAGTTTTATATAAGAACATGATTCTTGGTTTTGTCCTAGACTGTGGTGTATAAGTGATCTCGTGATCATTATCCATATAAAATTCATACCCAGTGTATAGAATTAGTATGGTAACCTAGGGAGCAGAGAATTGGGCTGTTTATTTCTAAGTGTCATATGTCATTGGGTTTTTGATCTTTATCTGCTCTGTAGCCTCCAATCGGACTAACTATTGAATTGGACGGTGATGGTAGTTTTTAGGAAATCCATTGAGAAAGGGGTCAATATATGTGTCACAACTGTATACTGTGTAATAAACTTAATACTGAGGTTATGTAGGTAAAAAGGTTACTTGTAGGTGTTCCAGAATTCGGTATACAACAATATCGGTCCCATGACAGTAACATTATTTGTCTCTGAAGAGATTTTATACTCTCAGTATGTGTGATTCGTTATTAAAGTAACTGAATGAATCATAGAGTAATGATGGTTAAAATTTTACTTTTTCCCTCAGGACGATGAAATGAAACATCGGGTTCAAAGGCTTATGAGTACATGCAACAAAAAACGTTTCGTTGATCACTTTGAAAAAAGTGGTTCAACTAATGACTTCACATATCAACCTCACAAGAGGAAATGTGTGGATTATTAACAATGAGGACAATGAAATTTGTGTTATCTGCCTTAATGATCTCGAGATATATCATTATATGTACCTCATCCTAGTAACTATCCTACCTCCAAGGAAGGACATTTTGATAAGAATTTATATTATTTATTTTTTATAGTTAAAAGCGAGAGAAATTTTGTTATTCTCGCAGAGTCATGCATTCAGAAGAGCTTACAAATATTTTGTTTATCATTATCATGTGTTCAAATCTATGTACTATTCATCTATATTGCATTTTGTATGTTTTTTGTGACCTGATAAATGTAACTGTTCCTATATTTCACAAATAAACTATTTTCATAGTTAATGTAATTTTGTCTGTAGTTCTTATGCTGTGTAAGTCACAATTTTGTATACTTGAGTGCATAAAAGAAAAGGAATATATTGCTCTAGGATGTATGTCCTCTAAAAAGAAAAACGATTTATGTAAGAAATAGAATCATTAAATCAAACACACTTATTCGTAGTGAGTCGTCTTAAAAAAATCGGGCATTTTTTTTCCCCGAGAACTTGTGATGTATGCCAGGGAGAACTTAACATGTTCACTGCGGAGCTGTTTAAAGCCCTACTCCTCACAGCGCGGCGTGACCCACCGGTGGGTCACAGTCCTTCCGAGCTTCTGGCCACTGCCGAGGGATGGTGGTTGAAGCGGCAACACTCAGCTGTTTCCTGAGATTAGAGGTAGGCTGGGGGAGGCTACTCCCAGCTTCGCCCCCAGCCCACCCCTCCCCCGGCCACGTGGGGCACGCTATCAGCTAGACCCTGGCGTGGGATGGGGGAGAGAGGGGCAACAATACAATGCATGTGGTAAAGATTTGCTGACGTTCGGAAAATCCAGGAGACTCCCACCCGTCTCTGTTTATTGCGCCTGCCCTTGTTCGCGCCCGTCTGTGAGACGTAGACGCCCGTCCGTGCGTACCGATTCCCCAGCCCTGCTCACACTATGATAAAAGGGAAGGGGGATCCTTTGGAAAGAGTACATAGTGGTTTGTTTCACTCAGAAGAAAGTAGTGTCTGCATTTTGGAAGACGTTCACCAGGCAAGGGCACGGTCACTCATCCACCACTGAGGGATTGGCTCAAGAACGCTACGCGACTCTTTCCCAATTGCCCTTCCGTAGAGGGGGGGGGGGTGAAGGGAAGAGAGAGAGTCAATCTCTAACACAGCCGGGCGAGTGCAGTTCGGACTGTTTAGTTTCGAGCAACTGACGGACAGCCAAGAGGTTGAGGAGAAAAAATTGTCCTAAACATTTTTATTATTTTTAATAAGTTGATATGTTTTACTATATCGAGTATTGTTCATCCTTATGTATAAAAATCACATAAACATGAAAAAAACAAAAAGAAAGCAAAAAATAAACGTATTTTGGATATAATATGCTAATATGTAAATTTGTTCGTGACCCACCGGTGGGTCACACTAAGTGACACATAGCAGTCTGTTATTTGAACTGTGACTAACCTCTGGGTGAAGTCACTCGAGAAGATCTCGATTCCTACTCTCACAATACTCCTCGCAAGTTGAGACAATTCAAAGAATTAAAAGGCCGCGGCGCTAGAAGGATTAGCGTGGGTCACGCCACAGCGAACGTGTTAAAAGGCTCAACACGCTAGGGCTTAAGGGAAATAAGCCAAAACATTCTGAACTCACTCAAAGGGTTGTCAAATGTTCATATTTGTCTTCCTGTGCCACGAAAGGATTAGGTTTGCAATTTCAAAACTTTGTTAGTTATTCAGAGGAGGTAACTGACAGTTAAGGTCATTTGTGTCATCAAGGATAGGGGGGTATTTGGATAGCAGTAGGAATATTTCATGGAATGGAAGAAGGGTGGAACAAAACCCACTGTTAGATTCGACCTACTCTTAACAAAAGGTGCCAGAGGGCCCAGTGTTTAATTTCTAATGTGACTGTATGGTGCTGCACCTGAATAGGGTTACTAGATGCTTGACGACATAAGGGAGGGCATTGAGAACTAAAATTTTAGACAAATATATATACATTAGGGGCACTTATTAGTTTTATCTGTATGGGTATTAGCTCTAATTGCTAGGAACATAACAGATTGGACAAAACTAGTGACTTTGGGTAGAATCAATGCAGAAGAAAGCTAACCAACAGGAGACTTTGATGGGAATATAGATACATCGTAGGGGATCCTGTTTATGAGATTAAATGTAGGATATTATTTTCGATGGTCCAGATAATTCCAGGCAAATCAAAATCCATACCGGTTAGTTTATTTTTTTGCCCTCCATTGTGCCTTGTTTGATGTGACAGCAGACAATCTGAGAATGAGGACAGCACTACGGAGCTAGATGAAGGCAAGCCTATATTACAGAGCAGAAAATGTTGTTTCCCAAAGTGGCAACAGAGGGTGCCAGTTCCACAGTTCACCAAGGTAGGCAGAGCATTTGAGCCAAGCATGCATGAACAAAAATATTCAGCTTTAAATTTTAAAATCATCACTTAAGTTTTGATGTGCAGATGTTGTAAAAATGTTAACAACTACTGAAGTGTGCAATAAAGAGAATTGGGTTTCCCATCATGCAAAAAACTTCATTAAAACGGGCATCTGAAAAGTTAACATTAGTTAGGATTGCAGTAGGATTTTTAGCTTGGTAAAAATGACCATTTTTGATGGGAAATCACTTCATATAAAACAATTGGCTATTGTTAAAAACAGGTACGTTATGAGTGGGCTTGACTAGTTGACAAAATATCATCTCTTAGATATTCTAAATGGATAAGGATGTTTCAGGAGTAGGGTTGTGGTTGAACCATACTCTTATTGAAGCTTATTATTATCGTATAAATTATGCCATACAAACTCACTGTTCCAAAGAATGTATGCATTACACAAAATGAATGTCTGAATATATTCTGAAACTTTTATCCTTAAGTTCCAAAGGTTTTCTTACGTTAATTCAGTGATAGGGATTGGAATAAAAAGAGCCAAATTAGGCAACATTCACCAAAATGGTTAGATACAATCTCATCATGAACCATCTTGCTACAAGATAAACCATGTCATAATCTTAAATATTAATTAATTACAAATGATATGAGAAAAAATCTTGAATTAGGCAAAAATATTTACAGAATAGAGTTTTTATTAAAAAATTCTCATTGAATAGTCTTCAATGAAGACAATATTCAGACTTAGTAGCTCAAATATCAGAAGTAAGATGTTACAAAACTGAACTCCCTTTTAATATATCTGTTAAAATATTCTCACAGCCCCTCGACTTATTGGCAGTAAAAAAATAAAAACAACATAAAATAAATAAGCACAATGAAAATAAATAATACATAGGTTTTTAGAGATGTCTCTCTTTAAAACACAATTTTTGGCATGGATCAGAACCAAGAAATATGTCTAATATCAACTTGAATCAATAGCCATAGCTCCCATCATTGAGTGAAAAACTGAATCTTCTTTTGCACGCAAAACCTTTGGCTGATCAAACTCTATTATCTGTAAAAACAACAATGTCCATTAATACATGACTCCCAAGGTTGGAAAACTATAGATAAACATACATAAAGATGCATATGTCAAGGGAGATGGATGCCATTAGGGAATGAGTTATCAGGCATAGTCATGGCAAATCACATTAGGACATGATATTTGGTGCATACATCATCCAAAACGTTTACCTACTTTATCTCAGCCTACAAAATCAACAATTCACAAAATACATACAAGTTAATCCCTGCTCCCTTCCGAGTTCAATGCTACTAAAAGGTGGCATATGCATTAATGTGGTTGGCTACATATGAGATTGCAAGAATGATGCCACATGATTCCAGGAGTGGTTATCTTAGCACATTTCATGGGCAGGATTAATGGAAATGCACAAGGGGCCGAGAAAAGAACGTGTGATCATTACACGTGTAATTACACATTAAGAGTAGTACTACTCTTAATGAAAGGTCCACAATTGAATATCTCATGAAAGGAACGCAACTTGAAATTCCTTGGCAGGTTACAGGAAGCACAAAACAGTACCAAAACCAAATGAGCTGTAATTTTCTCTCAATAAATTGATAACTTACATTCCAATTATAAGGGGAGGAGGATAATATACCTCAGTAAGCCCCAGAGGGATTCAGAGAAACTTGAAAATTTTGTCTCAAAAGCTTGATAAAATTAATAAATGTGTATATTTATTTCAAAATAACTATACTTAATGATAATCCAATGGCATTGGGCAATTTCAGTGTCATTTGATCACCTTGAGGGAATCATCCACTGCAGAATCAGCAAGAAATGAGCTTCTAAATAATCTAATAATACTAATATTAGATATATATATATATATATATATCTAATATATATCCAATATATATATCCAATATATATATATATATATATATAGTTTATTGTTCTGCTCATCCAATTAATACATGACGATATCAGATTAAATATAACTACTAATACTGCTTTGAATGTCGATGAGAAATGACCATTCAATTCTCCCAAGATTTACAAGAAATCTCATTTGCAATTCTTGAATTTGACACAGGCAGGCTTCCAGGAGTCTGTCTGTGTCAACAGAACGCTGTAAAAACCTTCCCAGAAATTCTTGAATTTGTAACAGGAAATTTAACCATGTGAGAAAAATACAATAAAATTTAGCTTTTGAGATTATGAAAAACTACTTATTTTTGCAATCGCTGTGTCTGGTTATTTAAGGATTGCCCCTCCATACTTCTTATTATTAATAGTCAGATTGTGAGTTTACAATGTAATATCCAAAGATGATCCCTCAAAGGCCTGCCTCCTGCTGAAGGAATTAAGCCCACTTTTTTTGCAATTTTACACTTTTTTATCCAACCATTGACATTCATATTATGAAGCCACAGGTGACTCAATGCTGATACAAATGTCATGAAGTATTTTTGAGATTCTTTATGGCATCCTTTTCCTACGTGGCTCACTGAGCTTGTAATCTGTGCCCACATGGAAATAATCATGTAAAGCTGATCAGGAGGCATTAGTGACATGAATGGAAGGTAGTTAGTACCTTTACATATTGTCTTTACATGTTATACCCCAATGCCTATAATTAAATTACTTAAAAACAAATCCATAGTAATTGGGGCTGTTGGCTTAAGAAATATGATTAATAATGGGAATAAATAGGTTTGCTGAAATTTGTAATGAAATATTTCCATTATTTAATCCTTTCCCGGTCCAATTTAAATACCCCTATTCCTTGCCATGGACCCAATTATTTAAAGGTACACTGGCATCTTGGTTCGGTCAGTTGGGCATTTGGAAATGGGCAGTTTTGAGCACTTCAGCTGGGAAAGGGTTAACAAAGGCAAATTGTTTAAATATATCAAGACCATGTAATTAACTTACCTTTCCTGCATCTAAAACAATGATACGGTCATAGGATAGGACTGTTTCCAGGCGGTGGGCAATTGTGAGCAAAGTGCAATGTGCAAAGGCTTCACTCAATGTTAACTGAATCAAACGATCTGTCATGAAGTCAACACTTGCAGTCGCCTCATCCAAGAGAAGAATCTGGAAAACATTGAACAAAAATCAGTCTGTAAAACAATTTAGTAAAAAGGAAAATTCATGAAAGATTTACTAATGGGTCAAACAGTATCACATTAATATACCTGGGACCATTCTCTCAAAGCTTTTTAAAGTTTTGAGTTATCTACAGTCCAGTGGAATTATTATGAAAAATATTCTGAGCATATAAAATAACCAGTACATGGTTATCATAAAATCGAGGCATAAGTAGCACAAAATAAATTAAATAATTGCTAGTACCTTATTTTTTCTAAGAAGAGCTCGAGCCAGACAGAGTAATTGTTTCTCTCCAACTGAGAAGTTATCACCATCTGCTTCAACGACCATCATTAGCCCTTTGCTATCTTTGACCACCTGCAAGGATACAATTTATGCCTATTATTGATGTCACATTGGGATGACTTGCATTTTCAATTTGAAATCCAAATCAGCTAACTACCAGCTGAGAGCACCAATATATATAGACATCTGAATGAGAGTCATTATGGATGCCACTTAAACCATGTTTGGTTAACTTCAAGGCTTCAGTCCCTGGTGAAAATGAAGTGTAAAAAAATGTGCAGGAAGTGTGAAAGAGTGTGACAAAAGTTAATTTATTTGTGGAAAAGTGCTATATGTATTTTTTTACTCACCCAATATGGAGTCATTTTCATTTGGTTTTTACAGGTGATAGCTCACGCTACAGAAATGTTGCTTTGATACCCTCACAATATGGATTCTTATATGACTAACAGCCATAAGCCCCATGCTTTGGCTTAAACTTCTATCCACTACTTCACATCTTAAAAATATTTTTGGAACTAAAAAGTCCCATCATATTTACAACAATTACTAACATTTTCGACTAATATCGAAATGCCACTCAAAAGAAATTGACAAGTAGCATTCTTTAAAATTTCCTTATGAATGCAGACAACTAACTCTATGTTGCACTACCTTGTTTTTTAAATCAAAATAAGCTGTTGAATCTGAATATCTTGGCTGCGACAGTGATTTTACCTTTTCTTTAAGATTGGACTTTTCGAGTACATCCCACAGCATTTCATCAGAATGATCATCGAATGGATCCAGATTATGGCTGAAACAAAACAAAATAGACATTTGGTCAAAAGGACAAAAATTGCAAGTTAAAATAAATGGAAATATTATAACTTTGGAGTGAGAAGATTATTTGATTCGTCCACTATTTGAAAGAGAATATTGCCCAAGAATTTGAAAACCATGAACAGAAAGATGTTCAACGTGCGATAACATTTTTTTAAAAGTGCTATTATTGCATTTTGTTATGTATTATTTATTTAGTATTTATGTATCAATACCAGTAGGCCAATCTATCGACAGACACTTTTTACTTTTAGATACATAATTGTGCAATATGTTATAATAGTCTGAAGGGAAAACTGGAAAATATAAGGGGAGGGAATGCTTAGTGAAGAAAGGGTGAACTGAAAAGGATAGACTTTTTCATCTGTTCTTCACTAACCACCCCTACCTGTACTTCTTCTTTCCACTCTCCCCTCCTCCTAGCTTTGTTTCCCTAAATGCATCATAAAATTTCCACAAAGTTAGGCTTGAGAACGTTTATTTCAGCACAGCCTACCTGCAAGGGGCTGGCATTAAACAGTTAGTTGATCAGATTTTAGAACCAATTGTGGAGCCTTCATGAAAACCTAGATTATAGGCATCAAAGAAAAAGCCTAGAGTACCGGAGAGTTCCCGCAAATAAGACAGGATCCTGGGGTATGACAGAAATTGCTGCCCTCAGCTCAAAAAGTCCAATCTGGGAGATGTCAACACCATCAATAGTTATGCGGCCAGATTCCAGTTCAACCAATCGCATCAAAGCTGCTATCAGGGATGTCTTACCTGCAAAGAATAAACATTGATAGAACACTGAAAATAGGTTGAAACCTTCCAGTATTTTCCTGTAATATTACTTGCACAAGTTTTCAATAAAATAAAATTTGCCCACACAAAGAGCATTAAAAATAAAAAAACTCTATTATTTTCGTCAAAAATAAAACAAAATTGAGCCTTAAAGGTAGTAAAAAGTGACAATAAATGATGAAAAACAATCCATAAGGGTGATTATATTGCTCTCAATATAATATGAAATTGATCACCAGCTTTTATCATCAACAAGGCCACCACTGTCATTTTGGAGCATTTTAAAAGTTATAGTATAAGAATCAAACTTATATGCCTTTCTGTTTCATTCAATCATGGATGTGCCAAAGAGATAGGTAAACTTGTTAGTTAATAAATAGACTACTTCCAGAAGTGAAGAGTCCAATTAGTGGTATTATCAAATCTGGTACTCTGGAAAATTCATGTCAAGGTTGACTACTTAGTTCAAAGAGGTGAAGTTTACCAAGATTCTGGTTTTAGCGCTAGAAAACAAGATATACCTACTAAACTTTCATCAAATGAAGATATTTGGTGGGCTAATGGAAAGTAAGTGAGGAATGATATGGAAACACCTTAGTTCATACTTTCAGTTCCACAATAAATGATACTGTAATGGTTATTTCCCATTACAATAATTTTATTTTCCCATTTGGCGTTGAACGCAGTCTGGCAGGCGAGTTTAACATTGGTGTTATGTGATGTAGAGGTGTGTGAGGTGAGGCTGGGAGTGAATGGGCGGTGAGTGTGGCGTGAAAAATGCCACAAGAGACCACGTTGGCTCTACCAGGAAGTGAGACTGATCCATTCTCTCAAGTTTTGAATTCACTCAACGTGACCCTGGCATCAGTGTGACGTACATTCGGGTGCATGATTCATCATTTTGGTCACTTTTGCTGTGAGTGGAAGTCTGGTCATTTTTCATTTCACTGTGGGTCAGTCACAGGTCTGGCCAGTCATCAGTAAAACAGCAGGCAAGGAGAGAGATTCACATAGGGCACTTTGCTCCGCTAAGAGATTGCCGAGTCTGGAGAAGAAAACCCCCCGAATACCATTATGGGAGAAACAGAGAGCACACGTGTTGGTGGCCTCACTGGAGAAGGCTACAGTGGAACCAGGGGCAGCAGTAGAGAAGGTTCCTTCCCCCCCCAACCCCCTCAACCCAGGAAAGAGGTCAAGCAGGAGCCATGTCGGAAAAGGGGTGCCAAACCCATGCCTCTGCACTCTCGCTGGGATTGGGTTATTGTCCTGCTGACACTCAGGTAAGAAGATCGCAGACACGATCACCAGTCCCATAAATCTTGCCTTATACCATATGCTTCTCCATGGCCTCTGCAGATTTTGCGGTGTTACCCAAGAAGTAAGCCCCATGTGCTGAGGAGCTTTGATCATCCCCGGGATCACAGGAGATAGTCCTGGCCAGCCCTGATCTGAATACCCACCAAACAGAATAGGGTCCTTTACCATATTTTTTTTATTGCCGGATCTGATAGAGTTTGTAAAATAAAAAGACCCATATTTTTCCATTTTTTAATCTGTCAATTATTTCTTGAGTTATACGCGGCGAAAAACTGATGTTTTTAACCCTTTCGGAAAAGTGGGCGTGGTGCAACCTCTGACATCATTGACTTCATCCAATCACAACTGAGCCAGCGAAGCTACATTGCCTTATCGCAATGGGGGGGACACAGCTGACTCTGCCAATAGGAGCAGTTGCGACAGCATCTGTTCGAGCAGACCTTCCGAGAACCCCCCTCCACTCCCTTCCCTTCCCCTAAAAGCAGTCAAGGATGGGTGGAAAATTACGTCAATGTTATCAAAGCAGCTTCTTCGGTGGGTGTCACCTTTTGCTTATTTTAATTTTTGATTTATTAATGAATGGTTAGAAGATTAATTTTTTCACTAAACTTCGTTTTTCGTTTCCATCTTACAATTTCATGTTCAAAATTGCTATTTCGGTTCCGAGTAAATGCCCCCATTCCCCACTCAATTTCCCTTATTCAGCCTACCCCACAGTTCTCAAGAGCCTAAAGAAGGGTCAAACTTTTCTATAAAAGGGAATTTTTTGCTCCTTAGTCAATCCATTTCAATCTTTTTTGTGTCACTTCATCATCCTTTTTTATCCTTAATGTTCATCAGGGTTATTTCCATTAATGCTTGAAATGTGTTAATTGTAGAGATTCTAAGGAAAATATGTTTGATGTTATGTAAAAGAATGATGCCTAGTCAGACCATAATTTCTGTGCTAGTGGAAGGTGGGGAGGGGGGTCCATCCAGACAGGCCAGGGAAGTGGGGCAGTTACAATATCTATCTGGGATACTGACTCAAAAGTCACATAATGGCAGCCATAACTTACAAATTTAATTTTCAATAGTTTTGCCGAGACTAGTCCAACATATGGCACACCTCATCAACTTTGACAAAACAAAAATCCTCAGCCACTTCAATACGTATTGCATTATCCTTACCAGCTCCTGTCCTTCCAACTATGCCTATCTTCTCTGCTGGGCAGATCTCCATCGAGATGTTTTTGAGAACCAGTGGCTTATCTGGACCATATCGAAGACAAACATTCTCCAGTTTTATTGAGCCATGTGCGGGCCAAAATAGTGGCAAATTCAAAAGTCCATCTTGAGCTTCTACAGGACCCTGAGAGATTTAATTAAAATATTTTTGCATGAAAGAAAGGTTTTCAATCAACAAGATCAGTAATCTACGTAATTTACCACTATTATATTTAACCCTTTCACTGCAATGGTATTTAATACAGTATGTGGAGCTGGTTCATGACTGCTGTCAAGTAAAAATTTTCACTCATGGCATATCCTCCTATGCATTTCCATGCACGATAGCATTCAAATGAAATAAGCAGAGATGACGAAAACCCAAATGAAAATCAAGACAAGATATGTCACATGCATACTAGCAATAGGCCGTCATGATGAGACATTATTGTCATTCGCTGCAAAAGAGCTAATAATAATACAATACCAACATTTAAATAGGTAATTACCCTTTTAGTTGTAAATTCAGGTCAAAATATATTTGTTTCCCTGTGCATATATATTTAGAAAATATATAATAAAACATCTTGTTCCTCATGAAAATCATCTTGACTTACCTCCATGTATTCCATTATCCTTTCTACAGAAGTAAATCTCGCTTGCATCTCTGATTTCAATCTCATAAATGTTGATATGAATGCTCCACACTGCAAACACACAAGTTATAAAACTATCATGAAATGTTTCCTACAAATATAAATTACAACTTTTCTAAAATATGATGGTGAGTCAAATAAAAATTGGTAGTGTGTGATAAAATTTCTCATCGAGATGCTACTGTCCTGTAAAAAGGCACTATTATTGTTAGTGGTGTAAGTAATATTCAGTATGTAGTTGGCATAAGAGTGCATAGGAACATGCAATGTTATAGCAGCAGTATAAAGATTGCTGCCCCACTGAAGCACCTAAGTATAAGAGCGCTCTCTTGCTAGATTTTTGACCAGTGAAGATTAAAGACCTATTCAAATTCATAGTGGAATGAAAAAAGTATATTTATGCATGCTTGCCACAGCAGCTTAAGTGTTATAGTGGAGTAGGAAATTCACAATCGGTATGAAATTCGTGGAAGACGCTCCTTTCCTGAGCACACCAAGGTGTGGTGCCAGAGAGATTTGTAGCTGTAGAAGCATTAATAATGGGAAGTCCTTGAGTGACTGTCGATGAAATAGCTACAGTTGTGTGCTTAGGTCATAGCTCAGCGCATCACATTACTCTTGATGTGCCCCAGTTTGGGAACATGTTGACTAGATGGGTACCTTGGTACATGACAACAGAGCTCAATTTGAGATGTGCTGACATGTGTGAGTGACTTGAGCAAACCTTGGGATGAAAAATCCTGATTCCCTTCTTATTCCTATCACTGGGGATGAAACATTGGTCCAATATCATACCTCCTAAACAAAGAGAGCGAGCATGAAATGGTACACAGAGTGGTGCATGACTGATTGTGAAGCCATTCAAAAGAATTTTTTCCAGAGGAATTAGGCACTTTGTAAGGATTGGAGAACTTGCATTGAGATTTGGGGAGACTACACTAAAAAACGATGCAGACCTGTTTCTCATTTGCTCTGTAAATCAGCTCTAACAATGTCACTGGGTTTTGATTTGACTCTCCCTAGAAGATAAGAAATGTCTCCTTTGAAAGCCGTGGTAAATAAGGGGTTTACCAGAAATCAATGTAACATAAGTGACACTAAGTGAAAATATGGTTGCATATTTCATCAATTTCCTCAGCTGAAACTTCAAAAATCCGATGAGATCTAAATTTAAAATCAGTGGCGGTAGCAATTTATGACAACTTTAGCATTTTGAATTCATCCCATCTATAACCTGATCTCTAAAGTAACTTAAGTAGCTTCTACATTATAGAAAATATTATTCATTAGTAGTTAAGTAGTAATGTAAATTTAGGATTTTTTTCTTAGAAAAAAATCTTTAGCTCAGGGGATATATTAATGTATGCAAATGCCATTATCAGTTGCTTTTTGTTCACATAAAATAGTTGGTTCTTTATTAAAATAATCAGCTCTATGAAGAAAGTACCTAATCTACAGTCTACATTATATTTTTCTTTCGGTAATATAGCATTTTTGTTCATCAATAATAAGTCAAGATATGATACTCGAGGAATTGGCGATGCAGTACACAATCTTTGGGATCATTCACAATTTAAATAACATTGCATATAAATAACAAATAATTACTTAATTTATTAATCAAAATATTCTTAATATGTCATGAATTGCATACTCCTTTTAATTCATTTTTAATTAAGTTTTATGTAAATCAATTCAGTCACAGCTAAATCTATTGATCTGAGAAAACATCAAGTACTTATTATGGCCTAATTTAGCCAGAAACAAAATCTGGCTTGGAGAATCCAGGGAAGTAAGCATTAAACCAAATATAACTTTCATACTTACCACAAATATACAAGACAAAGCATTTCCAGCTTCAGCAGGTGACACTGATCCTCTGGTAAGTACAGCTATTAAGGCTGTAAATACCACAGCAACCATTGCTAAAGTTTCCATTCGAAATGTGAACCAGCATGTAGCCAAACGGAACAAAATTTCACCACCAAGATGGCCATTAAGATGTGTTTCAAATCTGAGTGAAAATGACAAAGAGTTTCATTTTCATTACCTTATACACAAGAAAAGTAACAAACATGATAAGAGAGGCAATCTATGCTAATGGGACTTAAACACATTTTTCACCTCTAAAAACATCTTTCAAAAGCCATGATATTCCAGTACCTATCTTTATTTAAACATCATTTTACTTGAGCTCGCTAAAGGAGTTTTATAAGACAACATGTGAGGAAAGATGAATGTGCCAGAGACAGATGCATTAGCATAAGCTTGTTTTGGAGCCATTCTTTCCATGCAAAATAAAATATCATTAACCATCCAAAATGTAACAGTTCATTTCAAGGACTATGATCTTCTGATTCCTCTTCACTCTCCCTGGCACTTACTTTCCAAGGGTAGAAAGCATTTTGCACTCTACAACACCTAGAACTATGTAAAATGGTATTTGATAGGATTTGAGGATGGAATTCCCTCCTTGTCTATCACTTCTGCAGTTAACTAAGATAAGTAAATTGTTCAAATGTTATTCAGACATTTACCCTCAGAAGATCAAATCCATTTGAGCTTAGAGAGAGGCACATCCGTGTGAGAGAATATCTTTAAAATAGGATAACTAACTGCCTTGCACATTGAGATATACTGATGACTCTTAAGTGAAAATGTTTTCACTCTATTGGGGTATAAAAAACTCTATCTCTTCTGATTATGCTATTTTCCTTCCTTCTGCTTATTCTGTTTTCATTTATACTTGATTTTAAAATTGGTAGTACTTATTTCATGAATTCCATATTCTAAATTAAGAAACACTTGGTGTGGAGTTAGACAACAGTGAATTTTAATTAATTGCAATGGTGTTAATTAAATGAAAATTTAGCAAAAATTATTCATTTTATCAGCAAAAAAATTATCCTCCGCAGTTGGAGACAAAATTTTTAAATTGGAAATATGTACAATGATATATACCACCTTGGGCACTTAGTGGAAATACCTTCATCGATCAATTATTTAATTCACTTTATGCTAGGTTCTATGGAAAAGCTGTACATTACAGAGCAGAAGTTCATTTATTTACTCATCAATGCCAATGAAATTTTTAACTAAGCACACAAGAGTAATTTTCGGCTATGATCCAAATACCAATAATCTTTCTCATTTAAAATTACTGTAGGTTAACTGTGGTGTTCCTGAAGGATCAGTTCCTAGACTACTCTAATTCTTAATATATACAAATGTCCTCCCTGAATGTTCACAGAGTATGAGAACATTACTGATTCGTGATGATACCAGTCCGTCTTATTCATGCACAAAGCATGAAGACTTACAAACCAATATTGACAATATTCTAGTGTATTTAAAAGGGAGGCTGCTAAAAAACAAACTCACTCTTCAGGCACACAAAACAGTTTCCTTCAACTTTAACATTTACTTGTACCACCGATAGTGAAATTACTTCATTCAATCCATTGTTTGTCGACAGTGTCTCTATATCAGATGCCCAACTTGAGGCATCTTTGAAATGGAACGATAATGTTAATTTTCAGGCAGCTAAATTAAACAAAGTGATATATAAATCCAGTTTGGAATCCAAACAAACAGTATATGTATGTATCTGGTTATGATTCTTGAGAAATAGTACCAGTTCGAATGTTTTGCAAAATTTGTATTTTGTCAGCTTCTATTCACTTCTATCTTATGGTGTTATTTTTGGGGATAGCTGGCACAAGCCTTGGTATTCTGAAGATTCAAAAAAGGGCAATTAGGGCTTTGCATGATTTCAACAGGGCTCATTCAAGGAACCTTCTGTCTTTCTCTCATACCCTTTCCCTCCCCATCTCATCTTTACCCCTCTTACTTCTACCCTTCACTTGTTTCCTCTACCTGCCTTGCCCCCTCAGTCAGTTCTCTCCTCTCCTTCAAGAAGGATGGTAGTGGCCGCCGAAATATCAGAAAACTATCTTTGTGAGTCTTTTATTTATGTGCTTTTATACTTTTGTCACGTCTGTGACCAGCTTTATTTCAGCTTGTCACACCTGTGACCAGCTTTATACTCCATGGATGATTTATTTGAACATTGTTCCAAGCACTTTGATAATACCTAATCTTGGTTACTTTTTTGAGTATTCCTTGTCTTCTTTGAATAATGACATCCTTTATTTCATTGAACAAATCACCATACTTATTTTTTATTTTGCTATTGCCTGTTCCTGCTTTCTATTTAGTGCAATAAGTTGATGAATCCATGCAATCAAGTTGCTAATGGAGAATTAAATTATTATTTAACTCCTGATAATGAATCATCAGTTAATATGAAGAAGTCTCAATGCATTTGAAAAAAACATATAACCAATGAAGATAGTCAACAGGGTGTCCACTAAAGTCAAAATATAAAATTCAAGCATAATTCAAGGTTTTCAAGGCTAAATTTATAAAAATTTCCAGGCTAATATATCGCGGTTCTTGTACGAGTCAAAAGTGATGTTTTTCAAGTTCAATGTAGAATATGGATTTTTTGTAGTTTAACCCATAGCATAATATAGATAAAGTAATTAAATAAGAAATAATTGATAAATTAAAGTAATTAAATATGTAGTTTTCTTGGCAGTAAGAGACTCTCTTTATTGGTTGGGAAAGATAAACTACTTTTTGATTGAACACCCTCTTTCTAAATTAGCATTTCAATGAGAAATTACAAATTCTTCTACAAGAGGAACTTAAAGAACCCACTGGCTTAAGTCTTCAGCATTCAACCACTGTTCTTGGAATGATGATTTTCTAAGTTAATATTTTTTGCCATGCTTTTCTATTTTAAGTCTCAAAGCCTCAATTTTCTGTTCACTCAGAATCAGAATGTAACATTTTTGTACCGGTAGACTATATAGAAAAAAGTGAAATCATAACAATCTTTAGTATCCTACACCATCTTTTTCTAACAAAAATTAATGTAATAAAAATCCTAATTCAAGTAAGCGCATCCTGAATATATCTAACAAACATCAGCAATTAGATTTCTCAAAAAATTATAGAAAATTTTGTAAAAAATATATTGCAAAGCCTACCAGAAAGCCAACTACATTGTACCTACAGTTAAGTATCCGATCACATCAAATGTGCAGTTAAAAGAAACATTATAAGTTCATTTTCATTAATAAAGGAATTATTTTCCAATTATTAATCAAATCCTTGAATGCTTTCAAATTCTTTTTTAGAAACAAAAAAAATTTAATGCGGCCAAGAGATCCCATTTATGGAATATCCCGGGATTCCATTTTTAAGACAAAAAAATTATTATAGAATATTTCAAGCTGCTAAACTAGTAATTTTGCAATGTCTTATTAACAATAACCTTTGAAATGAAATTTGAGAATTTTCTACTCATAAGAAGAGGTTGTGTAACTCTGATCTTGAAATGAAATTAGACTTTCTTCATGCTACTATAAACAAAATTTAAAAAAAGTCTCGGATTTTCTCTCCATTGGCCTGGGTTTGTAAGAAAAAAGTAGAATGACAAGTGGGGAGAATGTATTCTCCTAAATCAGGTACGCCGACAATAGCTGAGTGGGGTGGTAGACTGCAGGTAATGAAGTTTGATTCTTATCGCTGTTTAAAATGTTTCTTTCAGCCATTGAATCAAAAAGTTTATCATCCTTCATTTCCAACCTTTTTGTGTGGATACTGACTTTTTTGTACTTCTATCGTTTAAACTACCTACATTTACAAATGCGCCACTCAAAAATACATTGTAAAGTTAACATAATTATTACACGATTTAATTCTGCAATAAAAAATTTTCCAGTCCTTTCACTAACGCCAAATTTTATTATTTTTTTAATTATAAATTCACATGAAATTTCTGATAATCTACTTTTTTTAACTGCCTACTAGCATAACCCTAGGAATACAGCATAGCCTGTATTCCTAGGCAGTGTTAAGGATCGAACTCGCGACCTGCAGTACACTAGTCCTCATTTTTAGCAACTTCGCTATCATAGGTTCACGGGAATCTGGCGAATGTAGGCGACCCGCGTAACACTCGGCTTTATTTTTTTTGCTCGCACATCCGGATATGGATAAAAAAGTCACGACGAGTATTTTTTTATTTTGTTTTTGTGGCACGGAACAAATCTTCTCATTTCGTGACCAAGTTGCACATTCTCTCCTTGTCAGTATCTACCATACGTACGTACATTCTATTCGCGGGGCGCATCGATCACTAAGCCGAGAAATTTAAAATCTCCGATCCGGAGATGAATTTTTACTGTCTTCGGATATGATTTCAGTAGCGAATGAAATGAAAGACCCGTGGATCCAACCCGACCATCCTTAATTTATTAATGGTACATTTGTAAATCTAATTTCAACAACAAAGGTATTATAAAGTGAGTATTCAGATGTACTGGTTTGAAATTGAAGATAATAACATTTTCGATGCAATGACTGAAAGAAAAATTAAACTGCGATACGGATCGAACTTCGCACAGTACACTACTGTCTGTAAAAAAAAGCAAGACACCCGAGTTTGAGGAGCTCTATCGTCTAAACGAAGCAATCAATTTCAATGCATCCAAAAGCATACGAGTGAGAGTTTATTTCTACGTTGGATCATTTACTTCAAAAAATCTTCGGCTCCATAGTATTTCCTGTACTTAATTTTTTCTCAAAAAAGTACCCGTTTTTTGCGCGTAAAATCAAGTTTCCCAACTTTGAGCGCTTGGTATTCCCGTAGTTTTTGTTCCAAGAACTTGCGATTTTGATATAAAGAAGCCAGATCTATTAGTAACACTTTGCAGAAGACAAAGTGTTTATACCACTAAAATTGATGGATTTGTTGTCAACAACGCAAACCCCTGCTAACTTCGAAACCAATGGGTCAATTGAAAATTGATTGGTACTGTTGTATGCTGTACGATGAATGCAATGCTGGTACTTTTTTACATTTACATTAAATATCACTAATAAGGACAATATCGCTTATTATTTATCTAGATATTTCTATACGCTCTCGTTGTCCGCCTGATCCCGGCGAATGTAGGCTAACCGCGTGACATCCTACGTAATTTTTCCCGCGATACCGGGGTAATGGGGAAAAGTCATATTTCTTTATTTTGCTTCTAGTTGCACGGGGACATTTTCATCTACTTTCGTGACATGAGTTACACATCCTCTTGTCAATATCTACCGCACCTACATTCCATTCACGGGGCACTTCGATCGCTAAGACGCGAAAATTAAAAATCTACGACCCGGATCCAATTTTATACCGTGTCTTTGGATCCGAATCCGGAACCGAGTAAAACGAATCCAATGGGTCCAACGGATCCAATCCGGCCATCGCTACACGTTAGGCATATGTTTGCGTATCATGGGCTTAGTCCGATGTGCATTGAATGAGAACAAAGGGCACTTGACGTGACGCTGAAGGCATCTGTTCGATGTACGTCTCCGATCCACACAGCGCTGACGATACATTGAGCCTAACTACTTTTCCGTCGTTTATTTATTCATTCATGCCAACGGCAAATCCATATCTTAAAGTCATCGTTATTTATCCTGTTTATAAAAATAAGGATTTTTTGTCTTGAATTAAGAATTTTTAAAATTCCCGACTAAGACCAGAAAATTACGAATAATCCACGAAAAATTCCCTGCACTGAAAATTCACGCATAATTCCCGATTTTCCAGGTTTTCCCGGTCAGTGGACACCCTGGTCAAGTATCAAAACAGTAATTCTATACCAGACATACCTTTCTTGAAAAACAGCCTGCTGCTCGAAAGTGCGTATCAGTGATAGTCCAGACACAGTAGAAGAGAGAAAATTAACCACAGGAGATTGGAGTGTACAGGAAACTCTTTTAACCTGAGATACAGCTTTGTTCATCCAAACATCCATCAACAGGAACAGAACTGCAAAAGTATGCATCAGCTTAACAGTATTACTCAGGGTAATGTCATTTTTACAATGTTATTCTATGGTCATTTTTACAATGCTATTACATATTATATCATGGATAACATCAGTAATCATCACACTTGACAAAATATATTTCAGATCAGTCCCAAGAGTATTACTATCATTTGTCACAATATAACTGATCATTACTGCAATTCTTCATTTTATTAATTTAGTCCTTGAGATAATATTATTATGTATTTAAAATTTTTGACTCCTTAAAATTCACTTAGCAGCACTTAACTGCAGAATTCATTGCCTAATGCAAACTAATTAATTCCAGCAATTGAATAGAATAGCTATACTTACCACACAAAATGAATACTGCAATGGTAAAAAATGGGAAGATAACACAAACTAGTACTAATTGCGAAACCACCAAAACCAATCCTTGCCACACTACATCCACAAAATATGGGTATCGGACATCAACTGGAAACGAGAGAAAAAATGTATGATAGCTACATTAGTTGTAGGCTTATTTTTATTATTAAAATAAATACAGTAGAACACTGTTAAGAAGTTTATCCAGAGTCAGAGGGAACCGAACTTTGTATGCATGAAAACTTATTAATAGGGAAATATATGCATTATGGGTTTTATTTCAGGACTTTAAAAATCAAACTCTTTTAACTTCTATTGCAGGAACTTCTTAACAGGGTTTTATGGTAGCATGAATAGGAGATATATCTAACTATGAGAGGTATATCTGACTTCACTCGATATCTTAAAAGCATAACATTACCTTCATCCATATCTTTGGAGAATAAACTTAACAACACTCCTCTCTCGACTTGGTCAAAAAACATGACTGGCTTGCTGAGAACAACATTTAAAAGTCTATCATGTAGAGTTCTAGAGCCACGCATGAGAAGGGATGAAATTGCTGATGCTTTGAGAAGGCAACAGAGCAGGAGAGCTGCAAGTGATCCCGCATACACACTCTGGTAGAGCCACTCTTCTGGGTTATCTGCAGCGCATCCCAAATTTCCTCCAATTGTTGACTGCACTTGAGCATCACCCCAGTCTATTGATGGAGGATGAGAGGAATTCTTTTCTGACTCTGAAGCAATATTCTCATCATGGAGCAACCGGAACTGATCACAGAAAGATTTTCAAAACATGAAGATTAAATTAGGTCAGATTTAAATGACATACATGTGTATAGCAATAGCCAAACCTACATTACTTTCTACTACCAGAAATACTAAATGACATAGGACTATTTTAATATGAGGTAATCATAGGAGAGAAATAACATTATCCATTTTCAAGAAACAGGAATGTTTCTGTCTTAACACATCGCAGACCGGACATTTTTTCGCATCTTTCCTCAGCGGCTGTGAATTTTCTCCAACTGTTTTGCACACAGCTATTAAATAGTTTATATCTATCGACTTCATAAAAAATTAGGCTAGAAGATTCAGCATTTATGAAAAAAGCAGAAGGCATATGGTTTAACTAATAATTTCAAGGAATATGTGAAATTCTGTCATTCCAATCTACATCTGCAATACAATAGTAAAATAGATACATGTAAACATGAGTATATTTGTGTCTCATCCTTCACAGATGGCATGTAAAACATGAGTAAACTCATAACCAGTACACAATGTGTTTAGGTACAATATATATGTAACGACAGAAGCCATTACATCTTTCTATGGTTTTTATTACTGCTATGAATCATCAGTAGCCCTGTCATTTCTAAGTCAAATGTGAGCCATCCCTAAGAACTCATTTCCATTTTCCTCCAGCTATTTTCTTATTATTCTAAGAACTTTCATTGCAATATGTGAAATAACCCTAATCATATTGTAGTCTAAGCAAATTTTTGCTTTCTTTTTTTGAGGGATGAATACAAAAACTGTTTACAAAAAGTCCTCTGGCCAGCATATGTAGAGATATATACCTCTTAACGTATCCCACAAAATAAGTCCATGTCATCATTGCCTTCCATTTGAAATCACTGACCACCCTCACAAAATATTTAATTCTCTTTGATTAAATATACAAATAGAAACATCAGGCTATTCACATTCAGTGAGTATAGGGTGGAATTGAATTGGAAATGATTTCTCATAAGCAGATATTATAAAAATTACTTTAGAAATGAGTGAAATAAGGTTGCTCATGAGAAACTACCACTTCATCTTTAGGAAACATAACCCTGATAGCACAAAGTTTGCAGTATACCTAATGTCAACCCTTTTTTAACCTCTACATCTAGTCTACATCTGTTGTATATCAGACATAGATGTTAAAATTGGGTTTACATTAGGTGTACTGCAAACTTGGTGCTCTCAGGGAATAAATACCAATTCTGAATGTTCTCAGAAATATCAAAGTCAAGAAGTGGACTCAAGCATAGTTTCCTTCACTGAGAGGAAAGATCAAAAGAAAAAAGTTCATGCTCTTACAGTGCTTCCATTGCCAGCATCCAGCCATGTTTGCAGCCAAATTGAATTAAACAGTCGCACAATTGAATACAGAATCATAGCAGTGGCTGATAGAAATGAGATGCAGTATCCTCCACACATGGAAAGATACACTCGGAATGGATGCTCCACTGAATTGGGAGTATATTTTTGGTGGACTATATTCTCGGCAAAATCCTGATCACACGCATGTTCTTCAGGGATTAGTGATTCTGCTTTTCTCTCTGTTTAGAAAAGAATAAAATAATTTTTATGTCTTAACGTCGGTAAGGTCAGAACAGAAATTAAAAATTTCAAAGCTAATCATATTATGCTAATCAGAGTGTAGCCAAAGGAAAATTATAAATAATAAAATAAAATAAAGGTAACAAAACTGACCACAACATTCAATAAATACATTTAAAATTAATGAAGATAAACAACAGAAATTAGAAGCAGATATAATTCAATCAAGTCTGTAGCAACAATTTTCCCATGAAACTTTCAAGATCCTTAAATATTTAAATTCCACCCAGGTGACTTATGACTTTCTTAAACAAATTACTGGTAAAAAAACTCACCAGTTTTACCCGTATTGGTAGCAACACATTCAACCATGCATTCCTTCACCATATTGGCAAATTCTCCACCTTCCATTTCTATCAGATTTTCTGGTGCTCCTTTCTCTGCAATTATTCCATCTTTCAATACCACCACCATGTTGCATCCCTGAAGAGCCTTAATACTGTGAGTGGCCAATATCACCGTCTTTTCTCTTAGCAGTGCCGTTGGACCATTGATACAATGTTGAAATATATGTGAAGCCACTTTTGCATCCACAGCACTCAGTGGATCATCCAACAGGTATATTTCTCGATTGGAGTATACAGCTCTGGCCAAATTGATCCTCTGCTTTTGGCCTCCACTGGAAATTTCGTAACAAATGGAAATCATCCTGTTGCACGATTATCTTGGAGATACATATTTCAAAAAGCAATCCGAAATAATATTTTGAGTGCACAAAGCAAGGAGACATCCAAAATCACATATATGATGGTTATAATGAAGAGGTACTGGAAAGTAGATCAATGCTGACGTGTGGTTATTTAACATGCTAGGTGCATCCTGAAATTGAGGGAATTGCCCTCAGGGTCAAGACTTGTTGCATCATATCACTCTGTACATTGAGGGGGGTCTTCACCACAACAGTATCAATTTTCTCACATGGACTGCCATAGTACTTTAACATATTCAAAGATTGAAAACTAGCCATTAAAAATCCCTAACAGAGTTACCCACTGATAGGGCAAGGGCCTAGCCATGTTGATACAACGGTTCCCATCAGATCACCAAAGTTGAGTAATGTTGGGCCTGGACGGAGTTTGGATGGGTTGCCCCCCTCCATACCTCTACCATGGTACTCTTGACCCCTGTCTGCAAGTGGCGGGCACAATGGATCTAAAGAGGTCTAAGTGCCAGGGGGGCTCCAGAAAGCCCCCGCCTACCCCTCCAATTTACATTTAAATTTTACCCACTGATAAGCACAATAGAAGAATTTTCATGGAGAAAAAAATCATTCACCTTGCCCAGGACTCAAACCTGGAACTTCCTTGTCAACATCTTGTTCCTTTAAAGCCTTTATAAATCCACAGAGGAGAAGGATGCCTTGGTAGATTAACCCTCTTAGTTCCACCGAATTTTGGTGTAACTAGCAAAATGTACCAGCATGAATTAGAGAGTTATGTAGCACCTTGTGAAAAAAATAATATGAATTCATAACTTAAGTTACTTTTTAGGTATGAAAGTAATGTTTTTTTTGATTAAGTAAAAATACATTAATTGTTGTTTATAATATTCTGATGTAGAGTGCATTAAGGATAAATGTAATTATTATAACAAAAATAGTTTAAATAATAATTTGCTGCTCGAGCTGATATATCGGCTCGTAGCACTTTTCACCCATGAAGCAAAAGCCAATACATTGACCCATGGTACTAAGAGGATTAATCGGCCAAAGCATCTGGCCAAAAATCAGGGGGTTTTGGGTTCAAGTCTTGGTAAGGTGATTTAGCTGACCAATTCAGTCAGATAAACCAGCACCATAGAAATTCACCCGAAAGTAGCATGAATAAAAGTTTAGGTAAGATATATTTGTACCATGAGTTAAGGGTCCCAAGGAAAGAGATTTAGAAGACCCGCAAAACACCATCTTGACTAAATAGTTCCAGTTGAGAGGAGTTACTGGAGGGAGTGATCTGGAGTGAGAAAGGATATGAAACCTTTGTTTTGTGCCCCCACTGTGATGATAACAAAACAGCAACTTATTTCAAACAAGCCAAAAGAGAACAAAGGTTTGATTACCAGCAAATACCTTGGAATAATGTTGATGCAAAATCAAGCTGTAGTGAGTCGTGTGCACAACACAGTCAGTGAGGACCATGTCAATTGACATGGCCTGCACTGAATGTGTTGAGGACAACAGCACTAATTTTATTAACAGCTTACCTCAGATTGAAGCCATTTTCTCCAACTTCAGTCAGGTCTCCATTGGAAAGAAGCTTAAGATCTCTGCTCAAACCACAAGCTTCAATGGTCGCACTGTACCTAACAATGTTTAGAAACAGAAGGGCTTTTACCAATGTGAAGTACACCAGCTTACTCCAGTCTGGAGAGGGTAAAAATTTAGTTATCAGTCATGTGAGTATCATTGATAATATAACTCTTTCTGAAAGGATTACGTGAGGGCTCAATCAATGAAGAGTTATTTGGAATGAAGTATACAACCAACCTCAACGGGAGCCTAAGTGAGGAGCTTTAACGGCTATACAACTCAAGAATTCAATCAACTTTAATGGCTCATGAGAGCCTGTTCACTCTAACTTTGATTCACTACACTTGCAAATGAAAATTCAAGCAAAAAAGGGCCATTCCTGCGGATCAGCGAATATTAATTTCAACAGAACCTTTAACCACACATAATCTCAAGAAATCAACTTATGATAGCCATTGATATCTTTCTACTCCTTCGGATGTTAATTTGTGGAAGTTGACATGCTCCACTTTGAGTTTAAATATTACCCGAAAGTGCACCCTGCCATGTCCCTTGCCTCAGAGTTTACCCTCCATTGTTTAGCTAGCCTTTTTGTGTCTGTGTCCACCCACATTGCCCTGTCCACCCTTTTTATCTTTCTCTTTTTTATCAGTGTGTCCACCCATGCTCCCCTACCCTTCCCCTTTTCTACCTACGTCTTCCCTTTCCACCCACTCTCTCCTTTTTTCCACCCACCTAGCAATTTTCTTATTTTTTCCCATCAACGCTCCTTGAGCATAGTACCTCATTGGTATACGCTGGTCACGTGGTCCACCCTGAAGGGGTGTAAAGGACCCCTGACCCTAGGAGGGTAATTTAGGGGAGATGGTCAAGCATTGAAGAACCCTTGCTCCCTTCTGCCCAGCCTAGTGGAGTTAAACCCTTAGTTTCCCTGCCAGCCAAGCGGTGCACAACCCCTGGTTTTTGCTCTCCTTGGCTCCCTGATCCTTCTGGGCTGGCCTATGCCAAAGTGGAGTGGAAAGTGGCAGCCAGAAGGGCAGTGTCACCACATCAAGCAGTGGGTCCTATAGTAGGTGGAAGCTCATGCTGAACCACCCAAGCCCATGCTGCTAAGTCCCCAATGGACCCTGGAGGAGCTGGTTCCTACCACAGGACCTTTACCACTGCCAACATAGGCTGCTGTAACCAGTCGGCTTGAAGCCATTTTCTCCAGGAAAAGCCATTCTGGTCCGGCTTGATACAATTATTTAGCAGAAGTTCTTCTACTTGACAAAGCGAGGGCCAGAACATCTCTTTGTGGTACCTCCAGCACCAGCATTACCCCTTGACAGCATACCAGGGCCCCTGCTTCCTTCCCCTACGATGACACAATCCTCGCATTATACAGCCACTATTTGGTAGGAACCCATAACTCCCTGGGTTCCTCAACTGGTCCCCCTCTCCACTTTTGAAACCCATGTCACACAATTTCTTTCCTTGATTTATCGCCCACTCACTCCCATGAAAACGTGGAAAAGGGCAATGGGGTACCTGGCTCCCAGAGGAAAGGAGACAGATGTTCATTATATAACTAAAATGTGTTTTACTTTTCCACCCAGGTTTTTTAATAAAACTCAACCAAGATTAATAATTGGACATACGGGTGTATGCCGCGTCGTATATCGGATTTTGCCCCGACGTTTCGTGACCGACTGTGGTCACTTTTTCAAGGGAATGATTCCCTTCATCATTCCCTTGAAAAAGTGACCAGCAGTCGGTCACAAAACGTCGGGGCAAAATCCGATATACGACGCGGCATACACCCGTATGTCCAATTATTTACCATCATGAGCCGCAAAAGCTTCAATGCAGAAAAACTCAACCAAGGTTTCAACCCTGTAGTGTCATCATCAAGAGTTGCTCCCTATTGTTGATGATGCTGAAGTATTGAAACCTTGGTTGGGTTTTATTAAAAAATCTGTGAGGAAAAGTAAAACAAGTTTTATTAATACTAAATTTCTTTGACTAATTAATCTAGTCTTCCTCTTTGCAATCTCCATAATTTTGATGGCCTCCTTGTTCTTCTACAAGGAGATAGCTGTAACTGTAGATTTTTTGACTGTATATATATATATATTCAACAGCCCAACCAACAACTGTCACACTTTCCTGCTCAATAATGATGAGCTTCTTGATTTGCGGTAATTTTCTTGAACTCTCTCTAGGACGAAATACACTTTTACTATATCCTATTGTAAAAAAAAAATTCTCAATTCTTTGAATTTTGAAAAATCATCCCTTCTTCAAAAATATGAAACCTATGTGAAAAATATGACCATATTACATATTTCCATATTCATATAAGAGCATCTAGAATTTTTGCAAAATATACAACAGTGCATGACTTTTATTGCCTCCAATTAGGTGGACTATATATCAATTTCAAATAGGAAGGACTATCATTCATTCTTTTAACCAGATTCTTCAGCTCTTGGTCAGTAGAGTGACTTGAGATACCCCAATTTGTTGAGTAGCATTGAGTAACATTTGGATGCCAGAATCAACAAAACAGATAAATGACAATAGTAAAAAAAATATATGTAATTTCAACTGTGATGCTGGGTATGCCCTCTCATTCATGGTTGCAAGTCCATCCCAACATTTAAAGGTGCTTCAGACTGGAAGGAAATGGATAATGATGAGAATAGAAGGTTAAGGGAGAGACCCAGCATCTACATCAGCCTGCTCTTCATGAAAGGCATAAAGGAGAATGCAACTTAAAGTCCCATCATTCAGAGGAACTGAAATTTTGTCCACAAAGCACTCAAGTATGGGTCAGTTTACCAATGAAAAACATCTTCCATTACCAGGATTCAAACCTGGGCCCTTGAGTTGAGAAGCCAGTACTCTAGCAGCTATGCTAACCCAATCTGCATGCTACGAGGGTTGATCCAAAAGTAAGGTTCCCTTCATTTTTACAAATAGACAACATTGTTTATCCTCTTAAAAATTTACATCTTTGGAAAGAAGAAACTTCTCTCTATTTTTCTACATAATCGCCATCTTTTTCTACGCATTTTTGTAGACAGTGCTCCAATTTCTGTATCCCCATGTTGTAGAACTCCGCCGCCAACCCATTGAGGAAGCATTTCACTTCTTCTTTGACTTCATTGTCGCTCCGGAAGTGTTGGCCACCCAAGTGTTCCTTCAACTTGGGGAACAAGTGATAATCACTAGGTGCGAGGTCCGGACTGTTTTTTTTTTTTCAAACCCATGAAATTTTTCCAAAAGTTCGTGGTTCAGCGAAGCGTGGCCAGGTGGAATCGAGACTGGGGGAACTGCCACGCACAGCGGTGTTGTCATTTTTCGCCTAGCACCTTCCCGTGCCATTGTAGCTCTTTGGGAACGTTACTTTTGGATCAACCCTCGCATGTTCTCCGTGAGATATGGAACCCAGTCATCAGAAAGGTTGAAGGCAAGTGGAAAATCTTTGACTAATCAAGAGATGAGGACAGTTACAGAAGGACAACAAGAAGCTCCAACCAATCAAGTGACACCTGAGCACCTTGGAGAGCATATATGGAATAGCGTAGATAAGATGGAAAAATCAGCACTCAGTGCCCTCAAGAAAGATAATTGAGTGGTTCATTAAAATGTTGCCCATGGAAAGACCTGACCTGGCAGAGAACTCAAGAGGCCTTCATATAGATGCACCTCCATGGACGTGAACAAAAGTGATAGTCCTGAACAACAGAATCCTGGCCAGATGTAAGGTAATGATGAAAATATAATCCCACCAAGTGAGTTCAAATATCCTCATTAACAAAACAAAAATTAACCACAGCAAGAAGAGCATTTTATATCAGAGCCCCCTCTATGGAGTGAAATGTATGTTAATATGTATTAAATTACAGAAAAAGAGTTCATTTGAAGAGTTAAATTACAGAAAATAATATGGCAATGTTCCATTTATAATCCACTGCAATCAACAGATACTTCAGATAGGATATATGAAAAAATGTCACTAATGAGGCTTGAGTAATTAGAAAAATAAAAAAATGACCTACCTCTTACTGTCAAATGGAAGACCAAATAGAATGTTTTCCCTCAGAGAATCATTAAAAATCCATGCCTGCTGTGTGACATATGCAATTCCACCAGCCATTATCCTCATTGTCCCCTCAAGTAGTCTCAACTGCAACAAAGTCATTATTTTTTTTAATGTCAGTACATTTGCATATGCTTATCAGTACACTGTACCACTACAGTAATATGTTAAAGGGGAGACTTAGATTAAAGACTCAGAATTTTATGGTTGCTAGGACTAGTGATAAGTGTAATAAAATTGCAATATGACATAAAAATCACAAACACAACACCAAGAAAATGGCCATTTTGTTTTCTGTAACTGAACAACAGAAGATTTTGTTAATCAACAAGTTAGAGCTGCCATGAAAAATCCAAAATATATTTTACCACCTTCATCAAGCCCGTAGGTATATATTTTTCATTGATTGATTAAGTCACGGGTAGCATAAAAAGATGGATGAGCAGAAAAAAATATGAAAACTTTCATCTTAAAGATTGAATGAAAGAAAATAAGAGTTAAATTTTAATAAAAAACAGAGCGTAGCAACAAGTTTTGTCAGTTGGGGAATATATGAGCCAGCTCCTTTGACTTTTGAATGTAAGGAGGGTTCCTGCTTAATGTTATATTAGGTTCCACAACACCAAAAATTAGAGCTGTATGGCAGACTGTGAATCACCATTTTCCGTACATAATTTACATATACCATTTATCACTGCCTACTTGATTTTACAGATGTTCTTTGATGGCCAATTTGTAAATGAAAAACTGTATTTCACTGTGACTAAATCAATGCAAGATGACATTTCAAAGAATTAAAATATGCATTCATTCATTCCATTCTAATTTATTATATTCTGGGTGATCAGGGTGGTGAGGTGGATAGAGTTCGGCCCCACTTCCCAAGGGCCATTATAGTTGTGAAGCATAATTAGCCTGAAAATCAGTCCAGATGATGGAGTAGTATATCACTGGTTTCATATTTTGCATGATATATCAATGTAATGATGGAAAGTGAGGCAATGTAAAGCGGGGACCTCTTGTATTTGAAAAACATAGTTCATCCTTGTCAGCCTGAGACACAGCTTCAACTTCATCCTCTGGGATACGAGTGAGTCTACTTATAGACAGACTTCAAACAAAGGTGCACTGTGAAATAAAGAGTATGCTCTCGTTGAGCAGTCAAGGATAACAAGCAGCAGCACTGAAACAGGATGTGAGTCTGTCTTCGAGCAAGTTAGGCTGATTAAATGATACAGAAACCCGTGACGATGCCATGATTTGAAAATGAGAAACAGGCCAGGAGCATGTATCCCATTACTTGTATGGGGAAATCAAAAATAGAAATGGAGGGAGGAAAGGCCTTTGGAATAAGTGACTGAGGTATGGAGGGGCATAACATTAATGGTAGCCATGAATACGTTGACATCATCACCATGCCTCACAACAAAGACATCTTTGTCATGAGAGGGTTGAATGCATAGAATAAAGGAGGGGTGAGTGTCTTAAGTCTGACTCACATGATCATTTTTCACTTAGGTGTTCATTTAAGCTACAGCTTTCAGGGACAGGAAAAATGATATCTCGAGTTCTCATTTTTGCCACTCACACAATCATTTTCTTCACCCCTTTTTGAATCATTTACCTTTTACCAACCCTTCACTCTTTAACTATCCACTTCCACTCCCTCATTTGTTGCGTATCCTTGACCTATCTTTCCTCCTTCATGCCCCTCTGTATCTTTTTCCCTTAGCGAATGGAGGTAGTACCACTGGAAGTTTGGAAATCAATCCATATGTGACTATTTTGTGTTTACTCCACTGTATCCATTACACATGCAAATGTTTCATTTTATTCATCAACTCTAGTGACCATTTTTCCTTAATTTTATTTCTTTTCAAACTGGTATCTTAATCCCTACTTTAATTTTTCTTTTTTCTGGTAAATGACTAGTTTTATTTGCAAGTTTTTTATGACTCCTTATGATAAACAGAAGTTTCAGTCCATCACCCAAACTTATGACTAGTTTTGCATTGATTTACCATGGATTATAACCTATGCACTAAGAAATTAACTGGGCTATCTAATTGATAAGTGCAGCTACTGACTAGGATCTAGGAGTTTGTAATGAGTTGACAAAATGTTATGATATAAAACCTAAGACCTTCCTAAACTGATCTACTACAAAAAATGAGCAAAATCAATACAATTTACCTCACCAACAAGAGCTGAGAGAAGTGAGCTTTTCCCTGAACCAACTCCACCACAAACACCCAGGAGGGTACCTTTCTTCACAGTCAGGTTCAAGCCATAAAGGACACTTGTCAGCATGTAGAGATTTCCAGGAGATGCCATAACTGTTGCAACTTTTCTCTTCCCTTGAAAGAAAATGAATACGAGAAAATAAGCCAAGGATACCAATTAATTATGAACCCTAGTGAAAAAATTTTCCTGAGAAATTAATAAGACACTGAATGAGAAAAGTCTGAGAAATGGGACACTTTTCTCATAAAATCCTCACAAATTCCCTTCCAACTCAGTGAGAAATCCCCAAGAAATTCATGAGACATCCCAGGTTAAACTGAGAAATCCCCAAGGAATTGATGAGATATCCCAGATCAAACTGAGAAATCCCCAAGAAATTCATGAGATATCCCAGGTCAAACTGAGAAATCCCCAAGAAATTCATGAGAAATTCTACAGAAATTTTTAGGATTTTATTACTTTACCTTTATATGAGAAATCATCGAGAAATTAAGTAGGGTATTCCAATTTCAATAAATTACTAAAAAATAGCAATTACTTTTACTTATCCCAATCCTCTTTTATATTCATGCCGGAAACATGGCTATATGAAAATTGAAATTAGATAGGTAGTATATTCATTACAACTGTAACCTAATTTATTCATACATACCATATTCATAGAAACAATGTTCATTAATTACAACATAATCATTAACAATACAATTGCTTAACATCAAATTGTGATTTCACACTGAATACAGGTTCAAAGAAAAATTTCGAACATAAATTACTAGTTCACATTTAATGTTAAATAGTTTTCAAATTCAAGCACACAGTTCAAATACACATAATAAATTTAAGAAAACGTAAATTCCTCAAAAGACCTTGGAACAAATGTTCTCGGCGATATTAAATATACCTTTTCCTTTGTTCTTCCTTATGCTCTCTGGAGTACCTTCCCAAGCAAATGTTGATCCCACTAATTCAATAGCCAAATCAGGAGATAAATTGGTTTTATCAACCTGCAACATGAACTCTGGACCATCTAAGTATTCCTTATGGAGAGAAAATAAAAATTCAATGGTTAAAACCTAAAAATAGCATAACCTAGCACAAAACATACATATTTCAAAGGAACACATTAAGGATAAAATGAAAGCATAATGCTCATCTGAAATATTTTCTTGCTGAGACATGGTCATTCAAAGTACATGAGACATGGTGAGAAGTTTGACTTCAAGAGACATGGTCATCACCTGTCCACTTGATTACCAGAGTAAGAATTATACACCACTTGTTTGTGTCTTATCTGCCTCTGCAACAATATGACCATGATAGGGTAGCACACTCCCCCATTTTTTTCATTCTGGAAAACTGATTAAATGAAAGACTTACTGTAGGACTACCACTTCATCTTAAAATGAATACATCATTAAAACTTCTGGCAAACTAATTAAATGGAAATACATATGAGGCTCTTCTACTTCATCTTCAAATGAATTAATCAGTAAATAGGGGTTAATATTACTCCTTAACTTGGATATAAATGTAAAATGGAACCTAACAAAGGGAATTCTAAACACCATGACCATTGTAAGAGATGATGATGTTATTCCTGCAGTGAACATTCTTAACTCTCTCTCAGCCACCATGTTGTCAACAATTTCACCCACAGAATCAAATGGTTTTCTCTATATCCAATCTTTTTATAGTTTAAATTCCAAAAGTTTTACTTGCCTGTGACTATATATGCCACAAAGTGAAACGATGATTCATTGAATCATTCCTACAAGCAGACAAGGAGTGATTCAATCTTCTGCCATCATAAGGCCACAGTGGAAGTGAACATTTTGAAGGGATGAACGAGAAAGGTATGAACAGAAGAGACTCAAATAACTTTGACCTAAAGATTAACCACATTACCCAAAATTAGAGGTACAGTAAACTCTCGATAATACGAAGCACGATAATACAAAGTTTCGATTATACGAAGCAAAATGGCCGGTACTGACGAAAATCCTATAATAATAATATGGCAAAATTCAAAAATACAAAATTTTCAAAATTACGAACTACCCAGTTCCCAGGAAAAAATCGAATTCGTTTTTACAAACCTCGGCAAAAAACTGCATCAGCAAAACTATTTTTGACTGCGTAGCTTTCATTTTTGCCGATTGTGGTGCATCGAAAATGAAATGCATGATTAGTAATGCATTCATCTCCCACATATGCCAGTGTTTCCCCATCATTTTCCGCATGTAACTCCGCGCATCATTTAGACCTTTAGTAATGTGGAAATCGTAGCTAATGCCATTATTTATCCTGGCTATTTTTTTTAACCTGTTACCAGCGTTCTCATAATGTCCACGGTTCTCTTTTAATTAAAGCTTACGTGTGATGGCACATACCATGCTCGCTGCCGTGCGCCTGGAATTATGGCAGTTCAAATGGCACAATCCTACCTAGTCCTTTTAAGGCTAGCAATCCTAGCTCAGCTCTCTGTGAAGGGGATGCCTGCACCAAAATCTTGTAGCATGGACGGGTTGAGTGAGGGTGGGTGATGCCATTAGGAAATTTGGGCAGGTTGTGTTGGTGGGGGTAAGGATTATGACAGCCAGGGAGTTTGGGTTTATGGTGCGTGAGGGGGAAAAGGGTCCGGTTGAGGAGAGGGAAGGTCACAGTTACGGGCGTATCTTTTAAGAGGCCAGCAAATGGGCGCCAAATCCGGGAGACCCTAGCCCGCCCGTGCCGGGCGTCCTCACCCGTTTTCCCCTTCATCCATGTGACGTAGATGACCAACCGTGCCCATTCGCCCAGGATGCTAGGTGGGTGCCCGGGTCCTAGGTGGGTGCCCAGTTTGCTCGCCCAAACTGAGGGGAGGGGTGGTAAAAGAGTGAGCGAAACATTGCAAATGGCAAAGACCCTTGAGAAAGAAGAGTGAGGGAAACATATTTCAAATGGCAAAGACCCTTGAGAAAGATACGCGGCGGTGACAATCTTAGGGTGGTCGCCCAGCCTTGAGGCGGTTGCCTGCCCAGTCGATGGGTGACCGCCTATACTCAGCAAGTTCTCCATTAGGCCACATTCGTGACACATTGGAAAAGTCCGTCAAATGTCTTCGGGTTGTGCCTCTCTCTTTATCTCTCGCATACAGGCAGGTGACCCTCACCCTTATTTTGCGCCCGTGTGGAGGCCTCTAGTATCTTTATCTCTCTTGCCGAGCCTGAAGGAGGGGATGGGGTGGGTGGATGGAATCATGGAATGTCTGTGAGGTTCCTTCTTCTTCTTCTTCTGGGTAACCCTGGGGGGCGCGTGGTGGTGGCTGATTGGAACCGCTCCGGGTGTTGAGTGGAATGGAGAGGGTCAGGGATGCAGCATCCTTTGTTATCAGGAGGGTCTTGGACCCCTCCTCTCTCACTCTGACACCTCTAGACTCTCCCCTTCACTTCCCTCCCTTCCCCCCCGATATCCCGCAAAGATCCACCCGTAACCACCTGCACACACCCTCCAGGGTTGCCCAGAAGAAGAGAAAGGAATATCATAGACGTTCCGCAATGCTATTCCCCCACCCCTTTCCCACTTCCCCATCAAGCTCAGCAAGACTGATAAAGATACACCTGCAACTGGGATCTTTCCTCTCCACAACCCCCATGCACCGTAAACCCAAGCTTCCTTCCGGCCATTATATAATCCTTGAGGAGACAATGCGGAAAATATGCCAAATCACCATTTGTCATCAATGTTGGTTGGTTGGTTGGTTATTCAGGGGAGGCGACCGACAGCTGAGGGTATTTGCACCATTTAGGATAGGTGGGTAATTGGGTAATGGTAGGAGTTTTCAGGGAATGGAGGAAGGGTGGAGAGAAACCTGGCATCAGCATTAACCTACTCTTAATGAAAGGTGCTAAGGGGACCATGGCTTAACATCTCATCCAACGGACGAAGTACTGAACTTGAAATGCCCTCCACTAGGCACTCAAGTGGGGACCAGTTTTCTATAGAAAAATCTGCCACTGCCGGGAATCAAACCGGGGTTCTCGGGATGGGAGGCCAGTACTCTAGCCACCACACCAACCCGATCCCCATTATCAAGGTCTTAGTAGTTGAAAAGAAATAATACTACCTCCCAAGATCATTTACTCCACTGACGATAGACTGAAAATGCTACAAATAATAACCTGCAAATGATTTTTTTTCTGGAAACGGGCTTAGTTCTGTGCTTTTTCATAGCCATGATTGGGCGATAGAAGACAACTAAAGTGAGGTTGGGTTAGCTGCCATCATAACAGCGTAGATGTTTGAAGCAAATGTCTATTTTTAGCATACATACTACATTCCTATCTCTACTGACTTCCGAAAATAAAATTCTTGTTACGAAACGTTCAACTTTTGTTTTCGATACTGGGACGAAATTTTGCCAACACTACGATTGACATATTAGGTGCTTATTTTATGATCTTTTAAGACATGCGTCTTTTAAGAATGCTTTCATGAACGATCACAAAAGATATACAATGTTGCTGAAGAGATGATAAGTTAGAGAAAATAAAGATAACATTTTTTTCACGACTTTTTTAAAATAATCTAAATTACGATGTACCAATTTTCCAGCCCACTGACTTTGTATTATCAAGAGTTTACTGTACCTATCATCCATTGAAAACTACAAATGTTGATGAGAAATATATCTTTAATATTTTCACTGGAGTGGACGTCTAATGACTTCATTTCTTCCTAAATATGTGGAGGACCTCATGACATCTAGAAATATCATTCTTTTTCGTTTTGAGTCAGGCCATTCATTGGTGGCTCTAGCATTATTCTGAAGCCTAGCTTGGTCCTCCTCATTTATAAAAAAAGTCATTTGAAGGAGCATGCAAAGGTTTTTCAATACTGTCACTGAAGCAAACATCATGATTTCGTGCACTTTGCATACAGTCTTGTCTCAGATTATTTCATTCAAATAAAAATTACTAAAACTATTATTTATGTTTAATGTTTTATGAGGAAAAAGTATCATTTACTTCATTTTTTTCATTTTGCTAATGAATGTGTGTAGTAAAAAGTTTCAATTTCCTAAAAACATACCATTGTTAGGAAACATTTATTAAATTTACAATATTTATTAAAATTCAGTAATCTAATTGAGAGAGAAAAGACAATTCTTCCTACTCGCACCAAAAATATATTTTCATCCAGTTCATAACTTTTGTTAAAAAAATTGAAAAATGCAAAAAAAATGCCAGCATTCTTAAGGAGTCATCCAATTACTTGGCCAGCAGTGAAAGTATATGGGGCCATCTTATTATTAATAGGGTTCCAGAAACCCTTAAGGGAATCATAATGCCTTTCTGTAATGACGAGGCACTCATGCCCAATGTATAAGATGCTCAACTGTCCACATACAAGGATTTTGAACTTTCCACATCTCATTTGCAAATAAATATAAGGGTATATAGAACTATTTAAATAATCAAGCTTTTCAAATGATTGGTGAAGAAAGAATGACACAAACCTTCACTCGCTGCAAACAAACTTTGGCTTCACCAAGGCAACGTATGGCATAAGGCAAACGTCCCATGGAAAACAGTACAGCATTAAAAATGGCAAAAACAGCAAAGGCATCAGTTGGCCGAAGGCAGTTCCCAGATAGAGTGTATCCCAGAAAGGTGGCAACAGTAGCTAGTGTTGCACTGGATGGAGTTAAAGTGGTTCCCAGGGACTGCAGAAACAAGGCCAGCTTCAATTTTTTGTGCTCCTTCTCTCTAACCTCTATCAAACCATAAAAAAATAGATAAAATCAATTTCAAGGTCCATAAGTTGCACATTGGAATGAACAACTGACTATGAATCATAGTATGCTGCTTTCCTAAGTGGGTGCATTGATACTCCTTGAAACAGGACATACTTAGAGGTAACACCTGGTCACTAGCAGAAAGTCATTAATTGAGTTAACTAACTGACAAAATGAAATATCATACACATTTTAGTCCAATATTCATAAAAAATGGTAAATAAGCTCTGCAAAATTACACTGCTTGTCAACTGTAAGAATTTTCAATGCCTTGAGTATAGTTCAACCCACATACCCTTAACAGAAAAAGTTTCATTTTCTTTTTTTCTTCTTAAGTATTTGGGGCTGAACTTATCAGAGATTTATTACTCATTTCAATTATCGCAATGTGGTTCCACCAAGTTAAGCCTGAACATTTGTTATATATTCATTGCTAGTGATGGCCGGATCGGATCCGTCGGATCCAAAGATCCGCGGATCTCTCATTTTTTCGGTTCCGGATTCGGATCCAAAGACACGGAGTAAAATCGGATCCGAATCGTAGATTTTAAATTTTCGCGGCTTAGCGATCGAAGAGCCCCGTGAATGGAATGTAGTTGCGGTAGATATTGACACGAAGAGGATGTGTAACTCAGGTCATGAAATTAGATGAAAATGTTCCCGTGCAACTAGAAGCAAAATAAAGAAATATGACTTTTTTCCCCATTATCCCGGGATCGCGAGAAAAACAATACGTAAGATGTCACGCGGGTAGCCTACATTCGCCGGGATCAGCGTACGACGAGAGCTAGTGTACTGTGCGAAGTTCGATCCCTATCGCAGTTTAATTTTTTCTTTCAGTCGTTGCATCGAAAATGTTATCCTCTTCAATTTCAAACCATTAAATCTGAATACTCACTTAATCATACTTTTGTTGTTTAAATTAGATTTAAAAATGAACCATTAATAAATTAAGGATGGTCGGGGTCGGATCCACGGGTCTTTCATTTCATTCGCTACTGAAATCATATCCGAAGGCAGTAAAAATTCAGATCCAGAACGGAGATTTTAAAATTTCGCGGCCTCGTGATCGATGCGCCCCGCGAATGGAATGTACGGATGGTAGAAACTGACAAGGCGAGGTTGTGTAACTCGGTCACGAAATGAGAAGAAGAGTTGTCCGTGCCACAAAAACAAAATAAAAAAATATTCGTCGTGACTTTTTTCTGAATAGGCCCGGATGCGCGAGAAGAAAAATAAAGCGGAATGTCACGCGGGTTGCCTACATTCGCCATATTCCCGTGAACTTATGATAGCGTAGTTGTTAAACATGAGGGCTAGTGTACTGTCGGTCTCGAGTTCGATTCTTAACACTGCCTGATGCAAGTGCACAGGGTGATGCAAGTAGGCAGCTAAAAAAAGTAGATTATCAGAAATTTCATGTCAATTTATAAGTCAAAATAATAATAAAATTTGGCATTAGTGAAATAATTAGAAAAAAATTTTAATGCAGAATTAAATCGTGGAATCATTACGTTAACTTTACCATGTATTTTTCAGTGACGCATTTGTAAATGTAGTTTATTCGATAGGAGTACAAAAATGTCAGTATCCACAGAAAGGTTGGAAATGAAGGATGATAAAGTTTTTGATTCAGTGGCTGAAAGAAAAATTTTAAACAGTGATAAGAATCGAACTTCATTACCCTGCAGTCACTACCCCATCCTGCTATTGTGGGCTTGCCTGATTTTGGAGAATACATGCTCCCCGCATGTCATTCTACATTTTTCTTGCAAACCCGAGCCAATAGAGAAAAAATCCGAGAGTTTTTTAAATTTTGCTTCTAGTAGCATGAAAAAAGGCTAATCTCATTTCATGATCAGAGTTACACAACCTCTCCTTATGAGTATAACATTCTATAAATTCATTTTAAAGGTTATTATTAATGAGACAGTGCAAAATTACTAGTTTAGCAGCTTGAAATATTCTATAATGATTTTTTCGTCTTAAAAATGGAATTCCCAGATATTTCATAAATGGGATCTCTTGGCCGCATTAAAATTTTTTTGTTTCTAAAAAAGAATATGAAAGCATTCACGGATTTGATTAATAATTGGAAAATAATTCCTTTATTAATAAAAATGAACTTATGTTTCTTTTAACTGCACTCTAAAGATTAGTTGTACTGGTTTTAAAAATATATTGTTTGATGAGTATGTGATAAGGAAGTTGATCTTTATATTAGAAGTAATAACATATAGTTATTGCATCTGTAAATCTTGTTCCAGGAAAATATTATCCACATAGATTTGGAAGTTGATTTTTTCTACAATAAATTTACTTGTTTTTTGGTAATTCTATTGTTGCTGTATTTATTTATTTTAAAAAAATCTAGGTTTTGAAAATGAATGACATTCAGAATCGAGTATCTGAAACTAAGGATCCGAAACCGAGATAAAGATCCGAAACCCTGGCAAGGATCCGGTTCCGGATCCGGATCCGACAAAAAACCTGGATCCGTCCATCACTATTCATTGCTAATCTTTGTGATTGCACTGGTTATAAAAAATAAAGGAATAATTGCAAAATCTTCAAATCCCCTCTGAGCAACAGATAATGTATTGGTCTTGAGCGAAATTTTAAACTCTCAAAATCACAATTACAATATTTCAACCTAGTATTTTAAATTGTTCATTCCATTATTCCATTGGTGACTTGTATTAAAAAGAACTGATCTATCAAGTTTGCAAATAGAGCTTCATTTTCGAGTATGGTCTGGTCATTCTCTACATACATTAAGCCCATTTAATAGAGACAAAAATGGAAGAGACTATAGAGATTGGAATTAAGTGCATCACAAAATTTCAATTAAACATTTTTTGAAATTAAACATTATTTAAAAAGTCAGAATCGGATAATCATAAAAAACTTCAATTCCTCATGCTAGAACCCTTTTGCTCTCACGCCACTTTTAGTTTTCAAGCCCAGAAAGCTCACGCCTTATTTCTGCAAATTTTAAGCAAATAATTTTTGTTAGTCTGTTTTTAGGCCAAGGATATTGAAATTTTAACTGAAAATGGAAATCATATTTTATAGTTTCTATTTAAAAATTTATTTGATGTGTGAAAATAAAATGTAATTTTACAAAACATAGTTAGTACAAAAAATTTTTTTAACTGATATATATTGGATCCTTGAGCGTCTAAGGGTTAATATTATACAAGCAAAAAATAGCTTCGTTGTAGTTTAGAAATATGAGAACTCTACTTAAAAAACTTCAATTCCACATGCTAGTCTTTCTATAACAAAATAGGAAAAACATATATTAAGAAGTTAACATTACTTAAAAGAGCAGCTTAATTGTAGTTTAGAAATATGTATGTGAGAGCTCTACTAATACAAGCTTTGACATTCCAGTGAATAAATGGTGATCAATTCAAGAATTGCGAGCTAGCAAAGGATACTTATTTTAGCAGAGTCACCCACTGAAATATACAATTGCTGAAATTTCCACAACGAAAAAAAATCGACCCCGACCGGGATTCAAACCCAGATCCCCTGATTTCCGGCCAGGTACTCTACCAGTTAAGCCACCGAGGCTTCATTCTCTCCTGCGGAACTCTAGAGGCCTTAAAGGACAAGATGTTTTCGGCCTGCCGTATATACAATGTCACAAACAGTCCGAGTCGTGTATGTACCTGCCATACATACCAACATATTATATGGATTGGTGGTTTGGAAAGACTTAATCAGAATAAACATTTCACTTTTACTATGTAAACCATTCTCAACATTTACAGCAAAGAAAGTCAAGTAAAATTTATGCCATTACCCATGACTTTCTTGAAGAAGCTCCTCTCCCAGGCATACATCTTTATGAGCTTAATGTTGCCCAGCACCTTGTTTGTAAGAGTTACTCTTTCGTCACTTAGTTTCACAGAGCTTGATCGAATCTTATTTGTCCATTTTGCAATCCCCATCTGAAAAAAAATCCTTCATGTACTCAAATTTTGTTAATTAGCATATACTTAAAATTCTTTAATCAAGCAAAAACCTCTGTTCATTCTAATCCAAATGCGCTGTGTTCTATCAAAGTGCTCAGATGTCTTCAGTCATTTGAAAAGACATTTACAAATTAAAGTTCGGGTAGAAAAAGAATTTTCATTTTTGATGACAACTCTTCAATATCTTATCTAAGTTTCCCAAAGTCATTCCTATATTTCCTTTTTTCTCTGTCACAGCAGATATTTTTTTGAACACATTAGTATAATGAAGACTGTGATATCAAAGTGAATGGGTTTTATTTACACCTTCTCTGTGTAAAAGACGGATTTTCTAACTTCAAAAGTGAAGAATAGGTTTAGCACTCTCCATAGAAACCTGCCAAAATGCATAACTATAGTTTATATATATATATACCTTTTTATATTTATATATAAAAATTTTGCAAAGGTATACCTTTTTATATTTATTCACAAAAAAGTAACACTAACATAGATTTGTCCACTTTTTATGAGCTGCTATTAAACTGTCAGTTTTTGAGCAGTTAAGGCTCAAGAATGGGACCATAAGGCTGAAGGCCACATGAGAAGAGAGGTATTGATAATGAGAGTTGATGGCATTGGGCATTTCATAATGGCAGCAACAAGTATGAATTAAGTTGGTTGAAAGTTTACAGTTCCTGAGCTAATGACTCCAGAGCACAATCATAAAAACTGTAATTATTAAGGCACATAAAATATGTCATGAATTCATGGGAACAGATCAGAGAAAAATGCTGCAAACTATACTACACCATGTCTAACCCAAAGGAGGTACCAGTTTATGATGGTAGATGTTTCCAATTCTGTTACGTTTCCTGGACAACTGAGGCAAATATTTTATTGAGCAAAATATACTTACTTTTAAATTGCTCAAAACATTCCATAACAGAGAAATGCCCATTTATTTTCCAAATATACTATAACAAACATTATAAACAGAAATAATTAACTAAACAAAGTAGAAAGTAGGGTATTACTTTAGGACATCACTTAATCCTATTTTTATTGAGTTAAATGAACCAATACTTACAGAAATGGGAGTAAAACCAATAAGTATGAAGTTCCCAAGCAAGGCCCATGGTCCAAGTATAAAGCAAGAATATGCCATGGACATTAATGATATTGCAGGTGCTCCTAAATGAAGAAAGAAGAAAATTTAAAAACATTAACAGCTGAAACACTCTGAATTGACCTCTTAAGTATTTGAAATGAATTGGAAAGTTGAAACTAAAATTCTATTCCTAAGATAGTATATGTTTTGCCAAAGATACTCCCCATGCACAAAGGAGTCCACGGTAATAAACACTAACAGCAGCTGAACAAGCATGTGAAGCAATGAGGCCCTCCAAATGGAAAATGATTTTAGACCTTATTATTTGATATTTCCTGTCACATTCATGATAGTATAGCTATTACCATGAGAAATTGCACAATTGATTCAAGCATTTTTTGCCATACTGTGGTGTACAATATTAATTTCTATGGGAATGTAATCTGAAACTGCTCTGGTTAGCCTTCATGGAAGCAATGTATCTCTGGCCACAGAGATTTATTCATGCCTACCAAAAATCTCATTTAATCCTAAGATGGGAGTATGGGGTGAGAACAGAATGCATAAAAACAAACATATTTTTTATGATGTCACAGGAAAAAATTTGAAAATAGTGCAGCACACAGCAAACACATGCTGAAATTGTTGTACTATAATTCTTATTGCCTCATTTATCACAGATGAACAGCATTGCAACAAATAACTTGGCAATTTATTCCCATGAAATAATCTTAAAATTAGTGGTTTCCTGGCCTTGGAAAGATAATTCACAACTCAAACTGAATATAATTTCAGCACCTCATGAAATTGATTTAATTTGGTGATCCGCTGTACCTCTGTGAGATAAGTTAAAAAAATTCTTGACTGATGTGCCTATGTAGCAATTTCAACTGGAAAAAAAGGCATTCCCTTGATGATGAGCTATTTCAACTGAAAAAAAAGGCTTTTCCTAGATGATGAATTTTTAGGTCCTTGACTACTGTTCCATACTCAATGCTTATCTCTTGATATTGATGAAAACTCTATTTTGCCGATATTATTAATGTGGCCATATGTACTTGCTTAAGCAGAAATGAAAATGGAAAAATTAGGCCAAAAATACTGCCTTTACCAACCTATTATCAACACTCCAGCAGCTACTGCTTCACAAAGTCTTTCCTGGTCATTTGTGCACATGTTCACCACCTTACCAAGCAGCTGATCATTTGGTGATCTTAATCTCAGTAGCTTTTGGTATATCATATACTGCAGTGACCCCATCACACGAATTGCTGAAAGAAGAACCATGTTCATTAATACTGAGAACATGAAATGCATAGATGTGGGAGATGGCAAGGTGGGAGATGGCATGGATGATTTCAGGACACACAGGGAGTTTCCAATGGGGGAGTTTACTCGGAACTGAAATAGCTCTTTTGTGCTCAAAATCATTAGATGGAAATGAAAAATGAATTTTGGTGAAGAAATTGATCTTCTAACCAGAGCCATCCTCTCATAAATCAAAAACTAAAATAATCAAAAGGTGACGGCAACTGAATTAGCTGAATTAAGGGGATATCTACATCATCCACCTACTTGACTGTTTTGAGGAGGAACGGGAGGGGAGCAGAGGTGGGGAAGGGAGGTCTGCCTGAAGAGATCCTGTTGCATCGAGCAAATAGCCCAAAACAACTGAACAACAAAATATATTCGTATATATTTTGGCGTGACTAAAAGCGTGCTGAAGTTTATTCACTTAATCACAAATTACGATGTAGTTGAATATGCAATGCCTTTTGAAATAATCAGAGTGGAGTCTAACAACCACTTCCATTGGCAGAGTCAGGAGTGTGTCCCCCATTGTGATTGAGCAAAGGAGCTGCGCAGTCTCAGCTGTGATTGGACGATATGGATGATGTACAAGTGCTTTGCGCACCCACTTTTCTGAAAGGGTTAAACACATGAGCTTTTTGCTGCTTATAACTCAAGAATGACTCCATGGATCGAAGAGCAGAAGAATACAGATCTTTTTATTTTAAAAACTCTATCAGATTTGGCAATAAAAAAAGATGGTAAACGACCCCATTGAATAACATCATGGTTAGGCAAATATTTAAGTATTAGAATTATTTAATAGATTAATACAAAGGATTACTCTCATAGCACCCCCAGAGCTGATACCGATTCCTGGGGTAATATTCCACCCACCACAGGCTTGAACTATAGAACAAGAATTACGTGATGCACTCTCACTGATTTTCAACAAAATCTATTGGAAATTCTGTCAATCACAAGAAAAGCATTTACTACTATATCCTATAGGAAGAAAATGCTAAATCCTATGCAGCATATGCAATTACGTTGGTGATATGTTAGAAAAAGTTTAAATAGTAATAAGGACATTTGATATTACCTGTGTGATATCCTACTATCCACATGGAATTGAAGCATAAGGTACGCATGCATTGGCTGATAAAAAGGACAGCAACCAGCACCAATCCCCATGATTGTGGTTCACTTTCATTCTCTATGAAAATCAAAAGTTCGTTCTGCACCCATGCCTGTTTGAGAAAATCCATACAAGTTGTTTATTATACCCTCTGATCAACATCACTAAACACCTACAAGATAAGTTATATTAAAACCTTTTATAGCATAGAAATACCATACTGGTTTAAATTAAAATGTAATCATTTACTTAAAAAAGGGAATAATGTCACATAATTTACATTTAAGAAGTTGTGTGCATCAATTGTTTCATTCCTTTTAGTGGAAATGAATGTGATGAAATATTTTTTATAAATGCACCTAATTCTGAGGAACTGCATTATATTTCACAAAGGTGATGGCAGTAGATATTTGGGGAATGTTTACACCTAACCATTTGAGAAGACAACATAATTAAACCAGTATGATGATCAAGTCAAAGTAAAATTAAATTTGTAAAAATCACAAGATATTGAGTCAGCCTATTATTTTGGCTAATGTAACAAAATGCCATTGTTCATTAATTTTATAAAAGCATATTCTTAGAATGAATCAAATTCGGAAATTCCAGCAGTAACACAAGCTGAAAAATATCTATTTCCCATCTATTTTGTGATTCATCAAATTTTAGCAAAGAATCACTTTTTTACATCTCTCAAATTTGCTATGGTGACTTACGGGCCCAAGAAACTGGAAGACGTTGGTGAGTATCATCAGCAATATAGCCAAGAACAACCTTGTTCTCGAAAATTTCCAAACAGCTCTTAGGAGGGATGCATTAGCAGGACCCCGGGATTTCAATTCCTCTTCCCATACGCGTGACAAGCGAGCAGCATTATATTTGGCACTGTCTTTTCCCTGAACATGATGAGAAAAGAGATTATCACCGACTTCAAAGAGAGTAAAACAAGTAATAATAGTCCTTTCACCCTCAAAATTTGGGTGCCTCAAATTTAAATTGTTCTTTCAAAATAGATGATGGCTTAAATTTTAGTCCAACTTAATCCTGTGGGAATGGAAGAACTCTATTTTTAAAACTGAATGAATCTAAAACAGAATTATAATTTTCGTAGGTGCCACCATGAAAAAAACTGAGATGCTCCAAGAGAAGCTTCTCAAAAGCCCATCAGTATTGTTGACAAGGGCCTCGAATTAGTTAATGATGGCAGCACATCACTAATTGTGTGTTTTCATCCTCAACTTATATTAGAGTTATTATAATGCTCAGAACCTCCAGTCAACATCAAAGTAGCCTACCACATTGGGCTAATATGGGCCCAATGTGGTAGGCTACTTTGAATCCAGCACACAATCACATACAAATCTTTATACTCCATAAGAAAAAATGCGAATACATATTTGATAACAAAAATAAAATTCAACCTATTTGAAATTTAAATATCTAAACATAATCAACCCAAAGAATTAGCTACCAATTATCAGCTGCAGAAAAAGGAGGACCACATCATTCAGCTGCCATTATCTTCAACAATCTTCCTGGATTCATAAAGCAGAAATCTGTCTAAATGTTCATAAAATAACTGAAAATGTTATCACCAGAAAAATGTTACCACAGCCTCAATGATTTTATGATTGATACATTGTGATGTATGTCCCTTGGCATGAATCTACGTGAATGGGTACAAGCTTTTGTTATTGCCTTGAACATGAACTATGTGTTTTTTTTTAACTTGACCTACAAATCAATAACCAAGCGATACATTGACTTTTGAATGTGTTGAGGAAGGAGTGATTTCCATATTTTGTTATCTTGGCACTTACACTTAGATCCCATACGTCATCAGTAGTTATTCCTTTGCGGTATGCTTTCCACATGAGAGGGGATAACCATGATGATGAGATGAAGGAGAGACATCCAGCATCACTGCTGGGCAAGTGCCTTGACTCCCTTAAGTTATTTAGGACAAAAAGAAGATAGGAAAATCAGTCAATAATATTAAATACAATCATATTAATGAATGAAAAATATCAAAATATATTATCTCCATCGTCTCAGGCTCAACTTTGTCAACTTTGTGGAAGTTCATTTTATCGTAAATGAAAAGGAAAACTTTGTTATATTCCACCAATTTATTCTCAGGTACAACTAGTTTCGACGCAGTGGCGTCATCTTCAGGTACAAAGAGTAAAAGCAAAAATATGATCATTATATACCATCCAGGGTAGGCGTTGGGGTGGGGGAGGAAGAAGGAAGTGGAAGGGGGTGGAAAAACCTCAAGGATACAATGTAGTGAATGTTTAGCAGGTGGATACAATGTAGTAGCGGGTGTTGGGTTGGAAAGGGGAGGGGGATGACCGTTGGCAAGTTTGAGTTTGAAGGGTTGTTGGTGACTAAGGTAGCGGTGGGGTGTCCGTGGGAGTGGGGGGAGGGGAAGGATTAAGGGCTACTGTTTTTTCCGTGAGGGTCAGGGAGGCTTCTAGGAGGGGGGAAAGGTTTTCAAATAGTATGTCATTAAGGAGAGGACGTTTCTTCATCTGTCTCTTAATCTTAAAAGGAAGAGTTGGAGGTTTCCTTGTTAGAAGGAAATTCCTCATCATTTTCTGCATTATTAACATTATATTATACATAACCTTATGCTACCTCTCCTTTCCTCTATGATCATTGTGATTTGCTGTTTGATACTCTTCTATGGTAATTACAGCTATTATTTCCATCTTTTCTTGCATGCCCATACTATCTCTGAGTGTCTAATTAATATCATTTCACTTCCCTGTTTATAAACCTCCACTGAATTCTACTAAGTACTGAGAATAGAGGAATTATTATTAAATAGATATATTTCAGTCATTTTTCCATTTATCCCGTCCCTTGGTCATAACTACAGTAATAAAACTGAGGCAATTTCCTATTGCTTTCGTCATTTGTGATTAACAGTTTTTCATCACAAAACCATCATATTAATGGCCTATTCATTAGAATCATATAAATGTATGCTGACACCTTGCCCAGGAGCAGACGGTGAATAGAATACCTACCTTTCAGATGACCCTTAACCCTTTGGTTCTCACAGAATTTACGCTCTTCCCAACCAGAAAGTTCATGCCTAAATATTGAAAATATTAACTTTTTGTTAAAAAATTTATTTTGCAAGCTCAACATTCGACCTAGAAGTTTTAAATTTTAAACGTATTTCAGCTTAATTAAATATGTTTTCCATGAGTGAATTAAGTATTTACTTTTTTGATAAACTTTTGAAAAACATGCTCATCTTAAGCCAATATATCAGCAACTTGAGTGTCTAAGGGTTAACTAGCTCAATCAATTTAAACAAACAAGTATTAAGGGTCACAAAAATATTACTCTATCAACGTTTTAAAGATTTAGTGTAAGGGGACGAGAGGTAGTTAGTTATATTTTCTTATTTTTCACACAAGAATGTAAGTCAAACAATAGTTTAACACTATAAAACCAACCAAACTGCGATCTGCAATTAACTTACTTCCACTTTGAGTTTCGTATTGGTATTAGATTCCGCAGAGCATGCCCATACTTCTTGCCCCAGCCATGCTTCTTCATGTACTCATCAAAGCAGAGGGTCTCATCTGACCTGAATAAAAGATAAAGTCCAAGTTTAATAGTTTTGCACCCTCAAAGATGTCTAATTAGACAGAGACCCTCCAGAATTAAACCCTCCTGCCCACAACATGTAATAAAAGAAGAAATTATTATTTACAATAACTACAATACCCATATGATATGGGCCATTTTTTAACAAGCAGCAGTACAGGGAGTGTGATGGTGATTGATTAAGATTGCAATTTCATACATTGAAGTCCACTAGAAATGATATTTACAGAGATTATGTGTTTAGGATGAAAAAATTGCCAGATGGCTGATAACCAGCAAAAATTGATGCCTAAAGCATGAAATTTGGTAAATATGATGGGAAGTACTGAAAGGAGACTCTAGAACAAGTATTTTTTTTTAATTATAAAAATAGGGGCCTATTGCAAATATTAGTCTCAGTTACTTAAGGTTCTTTAAGAAAGTATTTGCTAATAAAGTACGGTTTCACATAAACCTAATTGCAATCTAATCACTAATAACATAAGTACCACTTTCAACACTTAAATAATTTCCTTTCTCTGGTACTTTACAAAATATTATCTATCATAAAATCAAAAATGGCACAGGGAAAAAAATATTTTTTCTCAGACAAGATATTTGTAGGTGATGAGAAAACAACGAAAGATTCTTAACATAACAATCTTTGCATAACAAGCACAAACCATCAGACTGTTGGAGAGTTGAGGTCAGGGCTCATAATTCCATTACATACATTGAGGAAGTGGAAAATAAATGTTGATATCTCTGACTAATTTTCCCACTGCCAGCCAACCCAACATCCTCCGACATGACACACAGGGATGCTTCAATCACGCATGGTCACCCACCGCATTTCGCAACCATTGTACCTTTTCGACGAAAGTCACTTTTTCATGAGATAATCCCTGGTGCTCGGCAACAGAAAACTACGCTTAAGCGTTCGGGCATAAGAAAAGGTCACAGTTTTATTGAAACGCATCACTATTTGAAGCTCTTTGGTGGTTTAATGGTGGGAAAATAGGGTCATCCCCAAGCGGACACCACCGGGCGCCATTCTTGCGGCGCTGTTTTTTCTCGAATGGACAACAGCATACCGGCGAAACGAAATTTCCTCCCACATCGTGCAATCAGCGACAATTTTGTGGATTTGATCATCACAGGACGACTTTACAGAAACGCAAGCGCCTCACTTCGGAATAATTTGTTAAAACTATTAAGGGCTGAGCTCGTAGCGACCGAGTGCGTCCTCCGGGTTGCGGATGGCGAGTCGATCGACGCTACAGGGGTTGTCCATAAATTACGCAACGCTTAGGCTATCGCCACGCTAAACGATGCACTATCGACGGAGAGGAGGGGGTCTAACATTCCGTTACGTTGGGGAGATACACTAAAAATTCATTCTTTCTTCAAATAATAATGATGATACACATACTAATCAGTAAATAAATAATAGTATTGGGAAATAAATGAGGTATTTACATATGGTATCAGTTTTATAATAAAAATAGGGGGTTCATTGACAGTGTTATTTGATTAAGGGGAGGTCTTAGAGAACTTTACGTCATAGGAGGGTAAAAAAAATAGAAAAATAAGTGTTATGTAATATGTGGATGACCCATACTTCGAAACGAGTGCATTCACTCGTTAAATGAACTGCCACAGAGAGAAAGCGAAGGCAATCGGAGGTGGATTCGTTGGATAAGGTAAAAAAAATCAATATCAAAATTTCCACGCAGTAAAATAATCATTCACCTTGACCGGAACGAGTACTGGGATCACCTGATTTCCGGAGAGATGCTTTAACCAATTAAGCTACCAAAGCGTCCTACAGTGTATTTCTCGACGCTGTGCATAACGCGGGTAACTCCGTTAGGGTTTTTCGCTGCAAGTTCGCAATCCCTGAAAGTGTGAACAAATGATACCAAAATCGGTGAATACGCCGTGCTTTCGGAATGGAAGCCAACATCGAAAATATTATTGCAAGAAGGTAATTAAGAGGACACCACTATCATATCGAGGAGCCGATTTTAAATGAATACATTCCTCCTCTTCACGGAGTAGTAGTAGTACCAGTCGTTATTCGTAGAAAGTGACCGACAGCTAAGGAAATTGAATCCATCTAGGATACGTGAGACCTAAAGGTAAGAGTTGTGATGGGCGACGATAAAATAGGAACGCTTAAAACGTTTTTTCAAGCGAAAGGAACGAAGAAATTCTGTCCGTGGAATATTTTTGATGAAAGATTTTTTAAGTTTCGTGTTTTTGCGTCATTTCGGCTAGTTATAAAAATAGCGAAGGGATTAAAACTTACATTTATATAAAATATAACAGTTTACAGCTCACAAGAAAACTGTTCCTAGGGTACCTGTAAGCGTCATGGAAAGTGGTAATATTTGAAGAATTATTCGAGAGGATTTTTTTCCCGGCATATTTTTTTGGGATAATGGGAGATATTAAACTATTCGAGTTTCTATATTATTGTATATACACCTATTTTTTCGACTTGACTCCTAATTTGCAAGGGTTGTTACTTTTAAGGTCAAAGATAATGCTACTATTACGATTTATCAACAATTACCTGCTACGATTGGGCAGTTGAATTTACGAAGTTGTCGAATTGCTTTTAACGAAAGAGCGAATGCATCTCAAAGTTAACAAGCTTGTGGGAAACAATGCTTTCTTGTCTCTAAAATAAAGTTAATTAGAGAGAAATAATATGGGAAATAAAAAAAAAACTTTTTTGCCAACACACTATGTAGGAGGGTACTTGGATAGTATGAAGAAAGTTTTCAGGGAACGAGAAAAGGGAGAGAGAAGGAGAAATCCGGCTTTGGCATTCGCCTACTCTCAACGAAACACGTCAAGAGGTCCACGGTTCCGCGTCCCATCCGACGGACGGAGTAGTGTGCTTGAAGTGCCCTACACATGGCAATGAAGTGGGGATTGGCATGCCGATGAAAAAATCAGCCATTTATGGTATTCGAACCAGGGTCCCCTGAAGGGGAATCTAGCACTCTAGCAATCACACCAATCCAACCACCTTCCTCATCAGATAAAGACGTCGCGGAAACCTTTTGAGCAAAATATTCGGGAGGTAAATTAATCCCCTACTCGGATCTTTGGGCGGGGACTACCCGAAAGAGCGAATCAGTCAAGTATGATACGAATTGAACGCAGAGTGATCGATTTATTCGGAACTACCACAGGTGAGAAACCAGAAAGAGGAATGAAAGGTTAAACTTCGTACATCTACATCCACGCAATACCCTGCGAGCCACCGCGAGGGTGTGTGGCAGAGGGTGATGATCACCAAACATGGACTATAGATATGAAACTATCTGCATAGTATAAATAAAGGGATTATTAGTTATAATTGCATTTATCTAAATATATTAATCTGCATTTAATTTTTGCAATTCCACAGTAAATGTTTAAACGTACACATACTACGACCATGGTTTCGAAGGTTAACGTCATTTTCAGGTACAAAATACAGATCTGTGGTCACTTATATACAAACCAACCACAACTTGCATATATGTGACCACAAATCTGTATTTTGTGCCTGAAGATGACATTAACCGTTGGAACCATGGACATAGTACATTAAGATTTATTGTGGAATTTCAAAGGTTAACCTTTAATTCATGATGAATACTAGCAAGCTCCATGAAGGGACGTCAGAATCCATCGAGCGAAAGGGGAAATTATACAAATTCAATCAATCAACTGTAATTCAGTAATAAACGGCGACCCGTATAAAAATGAAGCGGAAAGACAAAGCTACACGATCATACATATTGGCTGAATTGATATCAACTTAGGTAGCACAATAGATAGATCACTAAAAAAAAGCAAGTCACGGAAGGAAATGGAGGCAGGAGTCCATCATTATCATCAGTCATCAATAGATTGGTTTGACGATCACTCTCCACTCGATTCTCGTATCGAATAACCTGTTCATATTTACGTCATTCTTCTCCTCCACTACTTGCTCCATATATTTCACGCGAGGTATTCCTTTTCCATTCTTCTCCCTACTTTCCCCTGTGCGATTGTCTTCATCAGACCATCATGTCTCACGATATGGCCCATTATGCAAACTTCTTTTCAAAGTTATCAGAAGACTTCCTCGTTACTCACTCGGTCGATCCATTTCATCTTCATAATTCTTCTGTAGCACTACATTTCGAATGCTTCCAGCGTAGTTAAATTAATTACTTATGAAGCATTTCGGTTTAATCATTCACAAAAAGTATAAGTAGAGGAAACAAATTCCGGCGAGATATGGTGGAAGTTTTCCATCATGGATAGAAATCAGTGGACTCCACAGTAAGTTTTAGTGTGTAGTTTTACTGTGAAGTTCACAAAGTTCTTTCATTTAAAAAGGATAAGGTTGATTGGCAGTTAAACACAATTTAGGTGGGGTCTTAGGGAATGCTATGGAGCATTACGGGGGCAGAGGGAGGGAAGGGGAAAATCAGCGCTACGTAATACATGCATGAGCCCTTAACATTTGGAGGGCACTTACCTCTTCTAACACTGCTTGGAAGTAACTTCGTGGCGGTGGCAAAGTAGGTGGGTTGTGGAGATAAGAAAACGAAATGGGAAGTTGAAGATCGTGATAGAAGAAGGGATCCTGAATAAAAGGGGATGTGGGAGGCGATGAGTCGGAATTTTGGATGGCATGAAAAGGGTAAGGGAGTTGCGGCGCAGTCGAGGTGTAAGACATTCGAAGGTCTGACTTCATTCGTCACGTAAGCGTAGTCGGCAAATAATTTCCTAATGGCCCATTTAAATCAATCTTAACCGGTAGGATACCCTTGAATTTAATTGAGTACCTTTCCTTTTTCAGTCAAAATGCGACAGGTTTTAATGGCATTTGAGTCGCATGATGCACAGGAAGCCTCTAAAATGCTGAAGGATCCTGTCCTTTCACGGCCAATGAAAGGGGTGGAGTGAACGACCCGAGAACAATGGTGGAGTCAGATGTCGAAACGCCGACCAGCAACTGCGTATTCTGGAGAGAATGCATGCATGCTCCACTCGCTTCAACGTTTGTTGAATAACGCGTCGGCAGTATTTTCGAGCTTTGCTGATGAGCTGGCGCAGAACTAAGATTCGATATTGAAATTACATGATCTTTATCAAATATTTATTTTCCTACGAACGTTTGGCGCGTTCCCCCGACAGTTATTATTGAGATGATTCTATGAAGTTAAACATTGCGTTTTAATTGTTCGCGTAAGAAAGGGTTTAATAAAAACAAGGAAATGATAATGATAGTAGGAAGAATGGGTCGAAAAATGCGGCAATTCAATATAAGACAGGGATGCAAATAAAAGTTAGTGAAGGATGGGAAAAGTAAGTCTGTGAAAGCGCCCACCTCTAGTCAAAATCAGAAAATTCATTTTGATGCTCATATTATTTTTGTGTGTATTGCTGAAGGTTATGATAGAAAATTTTTAACGACTAATTCACCAAGTTCCCTTATTAATACAGAAACAAAGGCCAATATTTTTCAAGCATTACGTATTTTCTAAGGACCCCAATTTAGACTACGGTAGTGCGTTTTTTTTTATTAAGATTCCGACTTCCGTTTTGCTGAAAATTAAGGAATTGAAAATTGCTCAGAGACATTTATGCTCACGGACCTATACTTCCGGTGAATTTGTTCGTGAATTATTAAGCGAGACCTTCCGCTAAATGACTCGGCGAAGCATTGTGCTTGCACTTTCATGAATGCCTCAGGAGAGGCATTAATGGAGTCTCTCGTGGGTTGAGCTGCATCCTAGTGAGGACGTGAAGGAGCAATTATCACCCGACAGCCATCGACTATTGTGAAGTCACTTTCTTACTCCCTGGTCCGGGAAATTTCTCACAGATGCCAGAGGTTACGCAAGAGCCGCGGCTCAAGGTCTCCGCGCGGAAATGGCACGCAGTCGCGTTTTGTTTACCTCTCCCGGCTCCCTCTCTCGCCAGCATCACCTCTCTCCGTGATCCGTGACTCAAAAGGGAGGAGCGGAATAGACCGAAGTGACAGACCGCCGGACGCTCGATGTCCCATACCGGCTAATACAACCTGCCCTCGCATATAGTACTCCCCACGATCGGCGTCGAGTCCCATCACACCAAAGTCGAGAAGATTATCCACAAAAACTGCACTTATAGATCCTCCAAAATACCTTGTAACCCAATATCACTCAGCATCGATACCAAAACGCAGAACAGAACGACCGGAGATGGCCGAAGAAAGAAGGAGATAGTCAGTAGAATAGCCTAGTGAAAAGGTCATTCCACCAAGAGAATAACCTACTTACTGCAGTGAATACACGATTCAATTCAATGAAATACCTAATCAGACTATACATTCGGGGCATCCTTTTTCATGACAGCAAGGCATGGTAAATAGCTTACTTTAATTTCCAATTAGCCTAGAAAAAACACAATATATAGCTTCAGGGTCCATTATCACGTTGACAATGGTATAATGGTACATATCAGAAGAGTAAATCCTAGGAATTACGTGAACTCCGGGTAACAAAAGCTTGAGAAGGTTGTATTTCTCCTAGGGCAAACCAAAAGGGATGCTGGTGAAAAGTATTACAAGGTAGTAACAGAGCTAAGGCCTAGAATAGGGAAGAATGGAGGGCTGCAGTTAACCAATAGTAATACTGATATACTGATGATGCTGAGGTTGTATTGCTATCTCGGAAGAAGAATTACTAAAAATACAAGAGGCAAAAAGAAAATAATTGGTCGAATAGCCTAAGCGAAGAGGGCGTTCTACCTTAAGAAACCAATTAGAGCTGGGAATACAAGATCTACAACTACGTAATACCCTTCGAGCTACCGCGCGGGGGTGTGGCAGGTGATCAAGATCACCAAACATGTCCCATTTACATCCAACCAAGACCTACTTGATGCAACTTCCAAGCAACTAAGAGCTATCAACAAAGAGCTAACACTAAAGACTACTCTGATAATATTTCACTTATTGTTAGATACCTATCCTTCTGCTGTGGGGGTCGTGGCGGCTTAGTGGGTAGAGCGAAGAGCTACCGACCAGAGGGTCCTGGGTTCTAATCCCGGGCAGAAGCCTTTCTGGACACCCCCACCTAAAATACTGTGCGTGTCAGAACTTTGTAGAAAATCGTAGGTGCCCAACAGAAATGAACTGGCCACCCTACCCTGAATGTAAGAATTTTACACGCTAACGGCTCAGTACGGACCAACCTTCGGTTGAACACTTAATTATTATACACCTTTGCTATTTCGCCTATTGTGTTCTCTTATAACATGCGAGAAAAACGACATTTAAATCTATCGGTACGACCATCTATGCAGTTTGTCTCTAACCCGAATAGTTCCTGAGATATGACGGTTTTATCAGAGTACAGCCTCCCCTGGCGGCCCGCCGGCATAGAAACTGCCATCTATATCCCCCGTGCTATAAAAGTTTTATTCCCATGTTTTTGAGGACAAATTCCCATTTGGTTTACATCCTTTGTTTCTTTGATAGTGTGAGATTTATATCGAAGTTTACGTTGCTTAAAATAATACTCACTGCACAGAACCTATACTTTTCATGTTACGCGTCATTGTTAATTTGGATATGGATATTTCTCATACTCCCCAGTAGTCGTTTTCTGCACTTCCGATTACCAAGTGGCCGCATAATAGTTGTCGCGTTTACGAAATAGTAAGTTACGAGTTGTCTAGTTACCAAATGTAGCGGTGACGAGATGTCCGTTTACGAGATGTCGGTTACAAGATGTACGGTTACGACTTGACGTGATACCACTATCTATCAGTCTAATCTTATTTATCTGGTCAAATCGAGTAAAATACGTAAGGGTTTTAAATATATATATATATCTAAAATCTGCAGTAAACTTATCCGTTGTAAATTTCTGCAGGAGATTTAACCGGTATTTTAACCTACGATCTGATAATGATTCCCAACCTAATTCTTCTACTAATTAGGATAAAGCAAGCAATTAGGATAAACAGCAAAACCTATCGTAACACCTTTTATCAAACCTACCTGCTCAACGCTGCGCACTGTATAGTTCTCTGATCATACCTAATTCATTCGGATCCCACACACTGGCTGCATATTCTAGGTGGGACCTAACTAATAAAAAATGAAAAGGTAAGATGTAAGGAAACAACTGGAACTTACATCTAGAGCATGCTCCTTCATGTCAGCGCGGTCTGGACTATTAGAGCCACATACAAGGCAAGACTGTAAAACACAGTTGAAATGCGGTGAAATTTAAGACTGACGGAGATAAAATAAGTAGATCAAGTAATTAACGAAGTAATCACATGAGCAGGGGGAGAAAAGAGAAGTCAGGTGAAAACTATGAAAAGAAAAGAGGACCTCATTGGACCGACAATGAGACATGTAGACAAAGGTCGAGGGAAGAATGAATGGGAAATTGAAAAGGAGGCCTCTTTTGATACCTACGAAGAAAGCGGAAAAGGTAGTAAAAGAGTATAATTATGTAGAACCCGAGAAGACTTTCTTCAAATAGTTCAATGAGAAATCACATGTTCTTGCAGGAATTATGCACATACAAATATGTTATTCAATACAAGAATCAAGTTGAGAGCTACATCAAACCAAGCTTAGAACTGATGTTCAGCGATAAAATACACGAAAATGCTCGTTATACATTATTAGTTAGAGGATAAACATATCATGCAGCGGTTGAGCTAGCCAAAACAAAGCATCGGATAAATTGACGTTTCTAAATATAGACCTCGGTGAAGATAAACCGCCAAAAGCAAAGTGACCTTCCAATTAATATAGCGTATCTCACGACACCGGGAAGTGAAAACCTTCACAAGTGATACATTGTTTTGGAGACTCCAAATAAAAGTGAGTAAAAAGAGAACCCAACAGTAATTAGAAAGCAGGCTTATAGGGCGGGAAGACGTTTTGTTGAATCACTGGTTAGCATAACGTTAAGGAAGTCTTGCTATAAAAAACTCATATGGATGGAAACCGCACAGAAAACGAACAGCCTCGATGAAATCACGTACTGAAGTCACCTACGTCGTCGGGCGCAGAAGTGGAGTGGAGACCTGAGAAAGGGAACGCCCGGATTGCGAGATGCTCGTGCTGGCAGGATGGAACTCCTCATCTACGTCTTTGATGTAACCTACGAGGGTGAGTGGCAGGGGGTGAAAGATCAACAAACTTACGCTATTGCAGAATTTCCACATGGAAAAAAATCATTCACCTTGACCGCGACTCGAACCCGGTAGGCAGTGCTTCTCTATGGATTTTAGAGGGTTCCGGGTTCGAGTTTCGGTCAAGGTGCATGAGTTTTTCTCCGCAGAAATTCGAATATTTCTCACAAGAAAATCTCCGCGGAATTCTTCGGGTATGAAAAAGCTACGTCTATAACAAATGCATTTTTCATAGGATTTCATGGGGATTTCAGGCCCAAATATTGAATAAAAATAGTGTTAAAAGTTAAAAGATACTAGTCCGGACCAATATTTATTGTTATCATATCACACCAGGGAAGGATAGCAGATGGGGAATCTGGATGAGCGGAGAGTAATGCCACATTTTTCGATGTCCCATGTATTTTTCGGTATTGTACATGGAATGGTTGAAGAGGCGTGAGAGGAATTTCATGTAGGCATACAAATGGGAGAAGTGGTGATTAAAACGTTAGTAAGCGGGACAGGCAAAGGATTACAATCGTTTTTAGACGCCATACAAAAGTGATAGAGTTAGGATGAAAATGAATCACAAGAAAAACAAAATAATGAAGTTCTAGAGAAAATGGAAGACAAATCTTGATGTTGAAGTGGAAGGGCATATATATATATTATCTAGACAGGTGGAATAGTTTTTATTTTGAGAAGGATGTTGAACGAAGTTGAGCGTAGAGGCTACGATCCTAGGAGGAGAATTTCTTTGGGTACTCAGACACTCATCAGCAGATTCCAACTTTTGACGAGAACCTTGAGGTAGCATATACAGAGAAGGTTAATGAAGACATGATATGGAGCGTGGCTTTACATCAATCTGTGACTTGGACACTTAACAGAGGATGAAGATAAAAGTTTGGAACCCAAAGGAATGTGGGTATGACGGAGAATGGAGAAAGTGAGATGGGCGAAAAGGCGAACGAAAGAAGTGGAATTTCTACAGAGAAAAATATCATTAACCTTGACCAGGAATCGAACCCGGAACCCTCTGATGTTCAGCCAGGCGCTTCTCTCTAGATTTCAGGGGGTTCTAGGTTCGACTGCCGGTCAAGGTGAATGAGTGAAAATTCCTCTACTGCGCATACCTGCGGATAACTCCGTTAAATCTTTTTCGCGGCTAATTCACGATCATTGAATTCGAAAGAAGAGGTGTGAACAGTGGTTTGGGAGGAAAGAAGATTGCTGGAAAAAATTACAAAAAAAGACAGAGCAAGTGGGCGGAATAGGTACTTAGATTGGATGCTAAAGGCCGTTGTTGAAGGAGGAAGTTTGTTGAGCGAGGGCGAGGAAGAAAGAGAAAAGTTATTTTGGATGGTATTAAGAGGTGTTAGAAATATGCCGACTTGAAGAGAGAAATAGCGTATGGATGGAGCTGATCGCTTAAAGAAGTAAAAAATATATAAGGGAATTCGTAAACATACCGTAGCAGGTAGAAAACCATCAATCAATTACATAATGTTCAAAAGAAACTGGTTTAGTACTTTACAGGAATTCGCGTTTTTTATTTCTGCCTTTAATTTCTATTGTGATCGATATTAACAAAATGGTATGGTATAATTAAGGAATTATTAAATTTTTTTAAGAATACAAATTGAAAAGCTTCGTAAATTTCGACGAGATAAAATACAACACTGTATTAAAGTCTACCTTATATTTTATGAACACGATATAGAGCAACTAATTAAATATAATATATATTTGTAAATTCTACACTACCTGATGGTACCACATTCTACAGAAGGAATCCACCGATCCTTAACTAATATTTCCAAGATTTGAAGTTTTGATTTAAACTTTTCAGTGTGTTAGAGCATTTTAATCCAATTTTTCTTTCGGTATAATTAATTTATATTAGATAAAGCGTGAGCTTGCGCCGACCCCTCTGCAGGCTACGCCACGAAAAGACTCGCCCTTCGCCACTCTTAGTTTGCTGGACCTCTTATATAATATTGATGTTTGGCGGTTGCAACAACAGAGACCGTTAATTTTTCCCATTTGAATTTTTTATTATCCTTTCCCATACGTGTGGAATTTGGTATTTACTATCCCTGTTGAAAATTTTCGATCTTTTTAATATCTTTATTTATACCTTGATTTTTCTTGGGAAATATTCTTTTTAATAATATATTTTCCAAGAAATAGAATATTTCTCAATATGACACCGAAATCAAAACAAACTGTTTAAGTTGTTTGAACGAAAGATCCGAAGATGAATTCTCAATAGACACACGAAAGTGTCCACATTTATTACCTTCGGGTTCAAGCACGCGATTGAAGTGTTCGGAGCGCATCGCCATTCCAAATGGATCTTCAGCGTTCGAAATCATAATATTATGGTAATATCATATTATGTTTACATAAATCATATTATGATGATAGCAAATATCAAATGACGCATTATCCTCATTCCATACGCAGCGCGAGTACTTGGTTTGCTTGCATCGTCATAAAATGACGGTCTGAGATTTGTCGTTACTTCCAATTCATGAGCAAATGAGAGTGTGGGAAAAACAGAGTTTCTAACTAGCTAAACCAACTGAAACCAATTCAAGAGTGAAGTGTTAAACGTTTCGTTCGACGCATTTTACTATATGCAAATGCTTCATTCGATCGCTTGTGTTTCAAAACGATGCAACAAGCCACGAACGTCTACGATGAAAGTATCACCCAAATAATAAATAGCTAAATGCTGAGCATAAAAAGGAGAGAAGCCGTATGCATAACAACTTTTGCTCATATCATGAAAAAATAATGCATTCATGCACCAGCGCGGCATGATATTTCATGCATATACAGAGAAATCAATAACGGGAAAATCCCTTGTGTTCTCTTAGGATGTATCATCATAAAACCAACATATGGAGGGATCAAGGCGACTTCACGTACAACACAACCTTCTACCTGACACTAACATCATGCCGCACGGATACTTCACAAGTCTAATCTGAATATTTCTGCTACCAAACATATATTACCATGCAAACATCTACATCTACACGATACCCTGCAAGCCACCGCGAGGGTGTGTGGCAGGGGGATACAACCATAACGTTGTGTGGATATACACACCAGGCATGCATTATGTATCATGCTCAAAAAGATTAGTAACTATATTCTAGACGAAATTCATAACAATTAAAAACAAATTAAAATACTAAAGCAAGCATGCACAAACATGCTGTTCATTGAGTTAGCTTAAAGTCCTTATACCAACATGCAACTATATATGCTATCCATTGATACACTTTTATTTACGCTATTGAATATATTTACAACTATTCATATCTCTAATTGTACGAGGAAAGGAAGACATTTTAAATCAATCGGTTCGACTATCAATTTCTTTAATTTTATGACCATGGTCCAGTCTACCATAGTAAGCTGGAGTTCGCAAAATGTTTTTCATGTCATTAGTGAAAATATTGTCTTGGAATTTAGGTAAAAGATTAAGTTTCAATCTAAGGTCTGACAATGATTTCCATTTTAGTCCATCTAATAGGCTAGTTAAGCAATCATAAATCTCATACCGTCCCTTTACAAATCTTGCCGATGTTAGCCGCTCACGCTCCAGTTCGTTATTTAAGCCTGTTTCGTAAATATCCCATATACTGGCAGCATATTACAAATGAGGTCTAAACAGAGAAAAGTAGCTAATTTCTCGCACATGATCGTTACATTTGCCCAGTACTTTTCTGATAAATCCCAGGGCAAGATTAGTTTGACCAATTATTTCTCGTTTGTATTTGCCCCAAGAAAGACCATGTGTCAATCTTATTCCAAGATATTAAATGGATTCAACGTTCGTTAATTTGCTATTCATCAAATAGTAAGGATTGGGAGACATGAGATATCTAAAACAATTACACTCATGAGTTGGTATTCGGAGGTTCATGCAGTCATTAAAAGCCTAAAATAAATTATCGCAACTATTTTCATGCCGAGTAGAGCATTATACTTCCAAAAGTGAAACGCTGAAGGATCAAATATTTGAGGAGTTCCCCTAATATAACCTTAATCCAGAGACTGACGCGAGATTTGCACCTTGAGTAGGATTCGAGCAAGCAACCTTCATGCTGCGTTGTCGGCACATTACCGCCGTAAGCAGATACTTTGGCTTAAAAGTGCAATTCTTATTACTCTCGAGGATGGTGGGGTGTCAGCCTCGTCGGCTGGTTTGTAGGTCGTAGGTTCGAATCTTATCAAGTGAGATTTTCCTCAGAATTATGTCAATTCGCTGTCGGAGTTCCGGTTAAACCTAATTCCTACATTTATATTTTTCATTTCTCCTTGAGGTTTTAGTTTAACTGACGTTTGGAGGGTTTTGCATTAATTTTTTTTGACATGGGGGGTTTGTCTTAAGTTGGAAGGAGTTTAGAATGACGATTTAAACGTTATGAATAAATATCCTATTCCTGCTTCCTAACATAGCAGGAAAAAAACCCGCCTTTGCGACAAGGAGATCGCAGGTTGGTATCCCGCATCGGGTATTAACGTCGTGGTAGTCATAGTACTAAAATTATGTTAGATGCTGCAATATTATTTCAAGAGCTTAGACACTTCAAACCAAAATCTAGTTGTTGCCTGGGGAGGCGACCCACAACTACGTTCATCTGCGCCTTCAGAGAGAGGTGGGTACGTGGGAAGAGGCAAGGATTTTACAGGAAAAGGATGAAGGATAGAGAGTTACACAGCATCGGCATTAGCCTACTCTATTTAAGGCACCAAGGGCTTCCCTGTTTTTACGTCCCATCTGATGAACATAGTACTGTACTTGAAGTGGTCTCACACAGCATTCACATAGGGACTGAAGTACAGCTGAAATATTAACTACTGCCATTATTCGAACCTGGATCCTGGAGACATAAAGCTAGACACTACTCTAGCCACCGCGCCAACCTATTCCATAAAAGCTGAGAAACTGATTGCTTAACCGACAGATTCAAAATGTCCTTCTCCCCTAGCACAATGAGGGATATGAATAGTTGTAAATATATAAGTGTATCAACGGATACCATAGGTGGTTGCAGGTTGGTATAAGGACTTTAAGCTAACCGAATTAACAGCATGTTAGAGCATGCTTCCTTTCCTATTTTATTTTTTTAATTGCTAAGTTTAGACTAGAATTAAGTCATTAATCCTTTTTAAGCAAAATATATAATGCATATTTTGTGCGAATCCACCCCCTGCCACACCTTTATGGCAGCTTTCAGGGTATTATATACATAGATATGTACCAAATTCTACCGCTACTACAAGACTTGAGGATCGAAGAAGGATTTCGACTCCAGCAGGAACAACAGTTTGCGCTAAAATGAAACACTAAATCAGTGCGAAAATATAATATCATGCCCATGAGGATCCCTTATCAGTTATCATTATCTATCCTAATTCAATAAAAGTATCTCACTTTTCTCCCCCTTTGCGATGAAGTTGATTCAATTTAATGACATCCCATTACGAAGTAATAATTAAAGACGAGGATGAAGCGCACTCACAATTAGAAGAAAACTGTCAAGTCATAGATTTAAGGGAAGTAGAGAAAAGATGAACTGGCACGAGTAACGGATTACAATAACTATTTATTGTAATGACTCTCCGGACAGTACGGCGTACTCGAATGAACAATGTGTCGGATGAATAGAAAAAATGTTGCTACGACCGCTTCTTTGAGGAATTCCATTATACATGAAAAAATAATTGGCTTTTGAAAATGTTATATCTCTCTACATGAGACAAAAAAACAAGCATGACTATTTGCAACAATTATCGTCATGCTCTGCTGAGGATTTCCTGACGACATTATCTAGGTCATTATGATAATGCTGCAACCGGTCGTGTTTGTTTTAAGTTTTATGAGGAAAAAGACATACCTACCTATTTCAAATCCATTTATCTTTTGATTCGTTTACAAATACCTTGACAAACAACAACTGAAGGTAGCGTGAAGTGAAAAGAATTGGGAAAAAATCCTAATGCCAATAGGTTATGTAAGGTTCCCATCACAAATATATTATCGCAGAGGATCTAAAGCCTTTTTCCTTGTCCCACAAACACGTCAGCAAATAAAACGGCGCCGTTAACAACGAGCGAGGAGAACGGGGTCAGCGTACGCGGGTGTAACGTACAAAATAATATTAAAACTACATATACGGAATAACCTGCAAGCCACTGAAAGGAAGGGTGGCAGAGAAATTACATTCATGTCAAGAATCTAAAACTTTTTTCATTACTTCAGTACAGGTTCTAAAGCTACAATTAAAGTCTATATTAAATTGAATTCACCCGATGATGCATTTTCACATACAATACTGTTTCTAATGAAAAGCCATAAATCTCCGGGAATCAGCAATTATACAAATATTTGACAATCAAGGGAAACAATTTACGTTTCGTATCATGCAGGCATGCAAAAATCATTCAAAATGAGGAAACAAAATCGAGAAGCCAGGAGAGCAATACGTAGGCCTGGCAATCCTAAGGTTCGGATTCCATCTCAGGCATCGATGTCTCTTCTCTATTGGATTTTTGTTTCATTTAGGTTAGACGGTGCGATGTAACCCAAGAAGTTGGAGCACTTAAAAACAGAATTCTGAGAAGAGGAATGTAGACATAATGCCATAAGGAACTCTGATGGTAACGCGAAAACAATTTTGGCAGCAAAAAAGGGAACTGGATGAGATTCGAACCCATTATCTTTGAGCCAGCAGACGATAGACACATCGCCGAGCTGCCTATTCCCCGAGGGCAAACCGCATTTGCCGTCCGTAATCAACGGTAACGCGCTGGATCACAACATAATGGTCAGTTTTCCGAATTCAACCCAGGGCATCTACATCTACATAATACCCTGCAAGCCACCATAAAGGTGTGTGACAGGGGAATGCGTATCGAGTTCGTCACTTTATTAAGCTCAAGTGCGGATGGCGCCACATCAACTGGGCAGTCGGAGCACTTAAAAACCAAATTCTACCAGCAGTAGAAGCTCTTTTGAAATCAAATATTATCTTACAAAAGAGGACGCCGATCTTTGCGACTAAGAGACTGTACATTACGTTTGACCACCTAGTTTCGGGTTATAAGGAACTTTTGACCAACCACAATGGGATAGAGCAATCGAACGACTGTCGGTCGAGATATATTGACCCCATTTCGGATCACACATCCTGAAAAAAAACCTGTGCATACGTATAAAATCGGACTTTCGAATGGTGAATCGATACCATATCGCAAGCTTATCGCAACGAAGGGTTATTTTTAACTTCAAAACAATGGTCACGGGGATTGGGGCAGTTAATGAGGTGTCGTCTGCACCCTTTTACCTCTCGCCACTTCCTAACCCATCTCAACCCCGCGTTTGGATGGCACCAAATTTCGGGAGCGTTGCGCGGTTCGACTTCCACAGCGTTGGTTCTCCAGAGAAAACGCTGACATTTAAAGATGGATCTATTCATGGTGAAGCATTATGATAGCAACATTTGCAGTGCTTGGTCAAAAAGGTCGTTCCTCCAACCTTTCTCCAATCCAAAAGGTCTAAATTCCAAATTTCAAACTACGAAAACATTTTTCACAGATAAAAAGGTTTTTCACTGTACTAATCGTTTCCTTATCAATATTGCAAACTCCTCTAGAAGCGTACTGCTTGCAGTAACATGACTAGCGATTTTCTATACCAAATGGAACGAATGGCATGGAGGGACCGGACAAAATTAGAAGAAATATAATCTCATTTAAATCGGGCCCGTTACGCGATCGGCGCCGGCGTAACATTACCGGTTTTCAGAAAACTGAAGTTTTTAGAAAACTGAAGCTTTCATGGAAGGGACAATGACCAAATATCACCAAGAAAAACTAAGGAAATGGAGTAGGAAAGAAAATTCCAAGACGAACGTCAGACTGTTAAAACAAAAGGTTGAGGAGATAAGGAGTATTGCAATATAGAAAACCGAGTAACCAGCGATGGACGAAGTAAGAAATAAATAGTCAGCAGAATAGCCCAGGTGAAGAGGACATACTATCGGAAGAAGAATCCGCGTACAGCTAGAAATAAAAGCGTGGATGTAAGGAATTTCTTCATCAGAGTTTACACCTGGAGCATGTTTCTTTATGGCAGTGAGGTTTGCACGATTACAGTAGCAGAGACGTCAAGGCTGAAAGAATTTGAAATGTGATGCTACAGAAGAATGATGAAAATAAACGGGATCGATCGAGTGACCAACGAAAAAGTGCTGAGAATAGTGGAACGCTGATAAGAAGATGGGAAAAATTAATCGGCCATATCTTGAGGCATAATGGCCTAATCAAGACAATTGTCGAGGGAAAAGTGAACGGGGAGAATGGAAAAGGCAAGACTCGGAAGGATGATGAGGGGGGATGGAGTAAAAAATTTTGTATTCAACCCGAAGGTTTGATTTTGATATGTGAGGGTAGAGCTCACCCCGTATTAAGCGAGTGAAAATCACATTCGGGGATGGGGGGCCAGTTCCTTTCCCTTGGCCACCTGCGATTTTCTACGAAGTTCTGACTCGCAGAAAATCGAATGGTGAGGATTTTGTGTGGGATGTCCAGAAAGGCCGGGAATAGAACCCAGGACCCTCCGGTAGCTCAGCGCTCTACCCAATAGGCCACCACCACCCCTTTGGGGAGAAAGGGAGGGAAAGGGGGAGTTTAATCCTTCCCAAACGCAATGGTACTGAACAACTGAAAGATCACAGTCAAAGTTAATAGCCCAGTTCAGATGTGAGAGCGGAATGGAAGGTAGAAAATGGAATTCGATTCAAGGCCACCAAATGATTGAGTAGTTTTTTTCCGGCTAGGATGATATAGAACAAAAATAAAAGCACTTAAAAATCCAGCATATAGACTTTATAAATGTTTTGTCACATGAGAGAAATAAAATTTGATATTTCAACCTCGTAAAACATGAAATCGATGGTTGGCGATTTCACCTTGTGGAATGAATTCATGATGTAAATAATTAACTTGGTTATATTCCATAAAAATTTATTGACCGACCGGTTTCGACCTTCTCAGGTCATCAGGGGTTAAACAAGTAAAAGACCTTTTCACGTCAATTCTGGTAAATGACGCATATCACCTCTCAATCGAATGTCTAAAGAAAGCTGGCCGTGGTGAAGCAATAACTAAAGATTTTAGCTCACTATTGAACCTATGCCTCACTCAAAATTACTTCCAGTTTAACAGCAAGGTCTACCATCAAACCCACGGATTGGCGATGAGGTCACCTCTCTAACCAATACTAGCTGAGGTTTTCATGGATCATCTGGAGGATAAATTATTCAACACGAAACATCTTCTTAAAAACTTAGTTTATTACTTTCGCTATGTCGACGATATAGTCTGTTTATGGACGTCTACATCTACACGATACCCTGCAAGCCACCGTGAGGGTGTGTGGTAGGGGGTGAAGATCATCAAGCAGGCACTACTAACATGCAAACTAGCAACTATATTGTCTCATGCAACTTCATTGTTAGGTTTCCAAACGGTAGTATAAGACAATGAAACCAGTTTTTGGCCCTCCTTAATTCGCTTCACCCATCTATTATATTTACTATGGAAATAGGCTTCAATCAAATTAATTTTCTGGACTTAAAAATATCCCTCAATGAATCACGCCACAGCTTTTCCATTTACCGGAAAAATACTTTTACCAACATTGCCATTCGTAATGATTCAAACCACCACCATTCACATAAAATGGCTTCTTTTCATTCCATGCTTAAACGCCTCCTCTCCATCCCCCTTTCATCCGATGATTTTTCTAATGAGCTTTCTTTCATTAAACGTATTGCCAGGAACAATGGTTTTCAAGATTCCATAATAGACACCCTATTAAATCGCTTACGCCGAAAACGAGCCATTATGGATTCCACTGCTCTTTCCACGAGCCCGTCACCGAAAACCAAATGGGTAAAGTTACCCTTCATCCACAAATTGTCATATAAAATTAACAAATCCTACCCTAGTAATAAGCTCCAAGTGTGTTTTTATAACCCTATGACTCTCGACAAATTGTTATTCAACTCGAAAGACATATCCTAACTGTTATAGAAGTGGAGTGCACATGTTAAATTGTAATACCCCTGGCTGCAATTGTTTTTATGTCGGACAAACTGGTCAAAAAGTAAGCATACGTACATCCGAACATTTTAATTCTTTTGTAAATGGCAATAACAAGTGTGTTTGCCACGCATTTAATTGAAAATGAGCACTCTTCAGATTTTAACCCTAAGATTTTACATGTTTGTGAGAAGGGGAGGAGACTTTATTTTCTGGAGAACTTTGAAATTGTTTCATATTTTAATGTATATAAGAATGATGTTTTAAATGACCTATTCCCATCCAACCTCTCCCCATTGTATGCGTATATATATGCCGCCTTGCCCGTCTTTTACTTGTTTAACCCTTCGACCTGAGAAGGTCGAAACTGGTCGGTCGATAAATTTTTGTGGAATATAACCAAGTAAATTATTTTCATATCGTAAAACATATGTTAATAAACATCTAACAAGTTTTAAATCACGTCAGATCTTAAGACATTTGTTTTATGTTTTCATCCCATCTGTAAAATAACAATCCCCATTACTACAAGTGAACTAGAGGTTATGATAGGTTAAGACATGGAATCTAAATACCTCCAGACATTCCTATGTGGCAGGATGTTTCACAAAAAGTTCGCTTTTAGATTCGTATACCTCTTATCATTCTAAAAAAAACCGTGTTTTTCTCCCTATTCCAAGCCTACCCAAGATTCTCCCATGCATCACGTGAATGCCGATCCCACGTCCTCCTGACCCCACCTCAGAGACAACAAAAACCGTCCCGTAGGCTCACTAAAACGAGTCTTTTGAAAAGGGCATGAAAACATCGATACCGGATGAGGTGAGAATAACAGGTACGGATTACTACCTAGTATGTTTTATGCAACTCGTCACAATCCCACACCGTAAACCCGCCAATTATCCAGTATATTTTCCACACGGGGTTCATTGCATTGAAGCTACCAAAATTTTATAGGGAATGAATATTCCCCACCAGCTGGATAGCACCGCAACATCTATTTATATGCACATTATGTAATGACAAAACTGCGAATAGGTAAAAGGGTTCCTCTCCTACCATCGGTTACACAACAATCATTCCTCTGCTACGACCTTCAAAACACCCTTAAGGGGCGAGATAGGTATTGGGTAAGCGGGGAAAAGGGAGTTGGAGAAAAGGCGGTTTTGAATAGAATAATTAGTGATAGGAAGTATGCAGAACTAAAGGAGTACATACTTTTAAATAAGTTGCGAGAGAAGAAATTTATGACCACTTAATCCCATATTAACAGTATAAAGCAAATAAAAATATTAGCTTTTTTCCTCGTACTATTAGGGATATGAATAACGGTAAATATATCCAGTACGAGTGTAGCAATGGATAACATTGGTAGCTGCATGCTGGTATAAGGACTTATAGCTAACCCAACTAACGGCATGTTTTTGCATGCATGTTTTGCTATTTTTATCTTTTTTTAAATAGCGTAGTTTTGAACAGTACCTATAAAAGTACTGATCCTTTTTTTATGCATGATATGTAGTGCATGTTTGGTGAGAGTTCACCCCCTGCCACACACCTTTATGGTGGCTTGCAGGGTATTATGTAGATGTAGATGAATAATATAATTTATAATGATCAGAAGCATTCATATTAGTATCAGGTACCGAGTTGAAAGAGGCGATTGGAATGATACCAGTTACACAAAGGAAATACTGGAAATTCAGGGACATCTAAAAAATGCTCTAACGTCCCACGACAACTTAAAACACGAAAGTGCCCACGAACTACGAGCGTCTTGGAAAATGATTAAAGGAGATCAAGGATTGGTGTGCCGTATCTCCAATTTAATGTCCAATAAATCCAATTTAATTAAGGGACAAGTGATTTTCACATGCAATACAGCTACTGAGGAAAAGAAATTGCCCTCTAGTGTGAACACCGCACGTGTTACACATTTGACATTACTTAAAAATCATGCAAATAAATCAAATGGCTTACATTAAGTAGGCAGCATAGCAAAGGGATAGGTAGGGGAAATATTTTAGAGTAGTCTGTAGTGCATGATGCATGTATTAATCCCTTAAATACTATAGATACTAACAATCTAGTTGCATGAGACCCTATAGTTGCTTGTTTACATGTCAATAGTGCATGCTTGGTGATCTTCGCCCCCTGCCACACACCCTCGCGGTGGCTTGCAGGGTATCGTGCAGATGTAGATGTCTGAATTAGGTATGCAAATAATAAACAATAACCTCCAATATATCCTATTTCCTCCTGATGGTTTTGATCTAATCTACCACTGTACCTAAACGCGGAAAAATGACTTTGTGATCCCCTCTGCCTTACTATTATGTCTCGAATTTTCTCTTTACTATATAGCCTACCATAGCAGGCTGGAGTCAAGTTCTGGACTCCATCCGACGTATGGGATGTGAAACTGTGGATCCCTTGACGACCTTCGTCAAGAGTTGGGTAACGCCGCCGCTGGGATTCTCCGACCTTCCTCCGTTCCCTGGAAACTTCCTTATTTATCCTATTTCTCACTTATGGCGCGTATTATGTCTTAGCTCGGTAGCTAAGACATCATACGCGGCAGCCTTCCCCGAACGACTAACTCACTTTAGGGACAAAAATATAACACAATCAAATTGAGTGAAATCCAGAGAAGAGTAAGCCGGGCGCGGTAGGCAGGTCGGTAGCGCGCCAGTCCAAGGGTCGCGTGTTCGAATATTGCCTCGAGCATGGCTGCTGTTTTATCTTTAGGTTAAAATGCTTAGGCACCAGGGCTCGGCAAGCTACAGCTCATTAGCCATGTGCGGCTCATTGATTACGTACCTGTCACTCGAAGTGAATTTGATAGCGAAAATAAAATAGCCTAGTTCCATTCACAAAAGTATATATGTCTACTACACACTCTCGCGGTGGCTCGCATGATATTACGTAGGTTCATAGGTATTGTGAGCACTGAGATTGCATTTTCCACATCCAATTAAAATGATTTTTTGTTAATTTGTTCCATTTCAATATTACGTAAATAATGCTGTTTCTTGCCAAATATTGCTTAAACTATTAATTGTCTGTATAAATATATTTATGTTTCTCGAATAATGATTAAATTGCTGCGAGGGATAGGTTTTCCTCTTCCAACTCAAAAAGTGTGCCGACCTCTGGGATGAGACATTATCTTTGCCGTTGACGCACGCACTAATACTAGAAGAAGAATCCGGAGAAGAACGCGGATGATTTTGGTGAAACGGTCCGACACCATACACACCTTCGGTTGAGTTCCGACTTGCTCGTGGAGGCGATGTGTACCCCTGGGGCCAACTGGAACTGCCCCATTACACTACCACCGTCGGCGACTTCCCGCTCTCCTCCCTTCCACCCGCCCTTGTCCATGACCTTCCTCCAGGGCATTGGGGGACCTCGCTTCCTCTGCCGCCGGAGATTCTCCTAGCTGGGTCTCCTTCCTCGTGCACCCCGACCGACGAGAAATGAACTCGGACACTTAGTTCGAGAGACAGGACGACCGGACTTCACTACCGGAGACCTAGGCGCAGACTGGAGAGCTCGCTCGAATGCCATCGACGATGGTCGGCCTGGTTTTACGCGAGCGTGAGAGGGGAAGGAAGGGTCTTGCCTCGCCAGCGGCACGGGGGAGGTGGGAAAGGAAGAGGGGGGAAGAGAGTGAGGTTTGTGAAGGCTTCGAATCTTTTCCTGAGGAGAATTACGAGAATTTGGAGGGGGTTCAAGGTTTAAGGTGTGAGTCCGTCTACCTGCGAACGACGTCGGGGCTGATGGGGGCTTAATTCCTGACGCATTAGTCCTCACTGTTGGGATTTCACGACCAAGGGGCGCTAATCGACGGGGGGGAGTCGTATTCCTTCCCATTCATAACCCTCACTCCTTCTGCGAAATGATATCTCGTACGTCTCACCTCCGCCCTCCCACTTCTCCAACCTTATTCCCGGGGTGTCAATACTGTTAAACTGACCCCGTCAACTTTACATGGAAAGCCGGGCGGGATTAAAAAAAAACTTCATGGTCCAATGTCGCTTCTGAGAAATGTGCTTCCGATGACGATGGTACCAAGTCAAAAAATCCCGTCAACGTCGCTTCAAAGCTATAGTTTGCACATCCTCGTTAGTTATACCTGTGATGGACACCACAGTGGCGATTAAATTATCATAGAGGAACAATTTTGCCAGATTGAGAAAAAGCAAACACAATGCTGACCTAAAATTATTTGTTACAGGAGAAGTGAAAAATGAGACTATAAAATCATACCAACGAAATCTCAACTTTTTTTTCACCAATATAGTACGCCTGACAGCAAATACTAGACTTATGGTGGGACGTTATCTCCCTTTGCGCCTTTCGTTACGAAAAGGGTATTGCAGTCGCCGATTTAATATTCGCTTCCCTTCCTCCTCAATAAAATCCACAATTTTCCCCAAATACCCATCCAATAGTAATGGCGCATAGGACCTTAGCTTATTACCTTTTATGGCAGACTGGACCATATTCATAAAATTAGAGAAATTGATTGCCGAACTGATAGATTCAAAATGTCCTTTTCCCTCGAACAATTAGAGATACGAATAACGGTAAATATGTCCTATCAGAGAGTAGCAATGAATAGCATTGGTAGCTGCATGTTGGTATGAGTACTTAAAGCTAACCCTACTAACAGAATGTTTTTGCATGTTTGCTTAGCAATTTGTATCTTTTTTTAAATAGTGTTGTTCTGACTACTATATTAATACTATTCCTTTTTAATGCATGATATGTAGTGCATGTTTGGTGAGAAATCACCCCCTGCCACACACCCTCGTGGTGGCTTGCAGGGTATTATGTAGATGTAGCTGTCGATAGCCTCAATAATTAACAACTCAGAAGACAATTTTCAGGCGAATCGAGGAAATAAATTTCATGAGATGTATTTCTTCAATATAAATATTGAAATATTTTAGAGTAGTCTGTAGTGCATGATGGATGTATTAACCCCTTAAATACTATAGATACTAACAATCTAGTTGCATGAGACCCTATAGTTGCTTGTTTGCATGTTAGTATTGCATGCTTGGTGATCTTCACCCCCTGCCACACACCCTAGCGGTGGCTTGCAGGGTATCTTGTAGATAGATAGACAGATAGAAATTTATATTCATCCCGCGATTATTCTCAGAGCACATTACCAACCCATTATTTCCAGCTAGGTCCGGCCGACAACCCACCACTTGCGTCGTTCCCGATTTCATCACGAGCGGGAAGCTAAATGGAAAGCAGGTAAGGAATATCCATTTCTTTTCAAGATCCATGCGTCCCGACAATGAGCCAAGAAATTTAAATGTCGTGTCGAGGAAGTTAGGGTTGCGTCACACAACGTGCAAAGATCGGATAATGCATCAAAAATTTAAGACATCACGTTTCGTCAATTAAATGAGCACGCGTAATTTAATCACTTCCTAGAAATATTTCAATAAATGCATCGGAGTTGTTATAAAGTACAACACTTCCTTGACATAAGTAGGTAATATTTGGTCCGACGGCACAGTTTAAGCGGGAGATATTTTATCTGCACTGCGACAAAAGACGAGAAATGACGGACACACGAAGAGAGTCGACAAGGGAAGAGTGAATGAGATAAATAGCAAACGGAGACTTTGTATGAGATATTTCATATGTTCACAATTATATTTTTATCCATCACATCCATTTCATGCAAATTCCTGGAACATATAATTGCCAGTTCAGTCATGGGGCACCTAGATAGCCAGAATTTATTGTCCAATGTTCCGGAAGAGTAGATCATGTGAAACTCAACTTGCTCTCTTTTCCCACGATATTTTAGTTTGTGGCGAAAATAATATTCCAGTGGATGCAATATTTCTCGATTTCAAGAAAGCTTTTGACAAGGTGTCTCATAACAAACTAATTTTGAAATTAAAATCTTATGGGTTAGTCAATGATATTATATCACGGATAACTGATTTCCTACATCATCGGGTGCAAAGGGTTGTTTTCGACGGTGTTATATCCCCGGCAATTGAAGTCACTTTAGGTGTCCCACAAGGTAGTGTGATAGGTCAACTCCTGTTCCTTCTGTACATAAATGATATCAATAAGGTGGTAAAAAGTAAGTTTCGTCTATTTGCCGATGAGGCAGTAGTGTACAGGGAAATTCTATGCCCAAATGATAAAGAATATTTAAATGATGACACATGGAAGTTAAAATAAAATTTTAAAAATGTGTAGTAATGAATTTTTGGAAAAATAATTGTTCTCCTCCTAGCACTTACAACATAAGTAATAATGAATTAAAAAACGTGGAATCCATTAAATATCTTGGAATAAGACTGACACTTGATCTTTCCTGGGGTAAACACATACGTGAAATAATGGGTCAAGCTAATCGTAGACTGGGATTCATCAAAAGAGTATTGAGGACATGTGACGATCATGTACGAGAAATCAGCTACTTTTCCCTTGTTAGACCTCATTCGGTCTAAATAATGAACTTGAACGTGTGCAGCGAAGATCGGCAAGATTTGTAAAGGGATGGTACGATAACCACATTTGCGTAACCAGTCATTTAATGAATTAGATTGGGAATCATTGTCAGATCGCAGGTTGAAATTTAGACTTAATCTCTTAAATAAATTCCAAGTATTTTTAGTGATGACGTGAAAAATGTTTTGCGAACCCCAACTTACTATGGTAGACTGGACCATGATTACAAAATTAGAGAAAGTGATTGCCGAACTGACAGATTCAAAATGTCCTTTTTTCCTCGTACAATTAGTAGGGATATGAATAGCGGTAAATATGTCCAATACGAGTGAATCAATGTATAGCAGAGGTAGCTGCGTGTTGGTATAAGGACTTGAAGCTAACCCAACTAACAGCATGTTTTTGAATGCTTTAAATAGTGAAGTTTAGACTATCATATAATATACTAATCCTTTTTTATGCATGATATGTGGTGCATGTTTGGTGAGAATTCACCCTCTGCTACACACCTTTATAGTGGCTTGCAGGGTATTATGCTGCTGTAGATATTAGCCGATAGGAGAATCATGGGAGAGCTGCGTCACAATCTTCAGATTGATGATTAGTGATGGCAGGATAAAATAAAAATCAACAACTTTAAAACTAATTAACACTTTGAATGAATCGAAAGGTAAACGGGTAGGTATGAAAGGGGTGGTGAATATGCCGATCGAAGGGAGAAACAGCATACGGATAGAGCCAATAGATTAATTAAATGCAGAGTAGGGACACTCAATCAAAACAGACACGAACCAGTAGAAGACTATCAATCAATCATGTATTTTCTAGGGAACGGAGGAGGGGTGGAGCAAAAACCAGCGTCGGCATAACAGACTCTTAACGAATGTCATCTAGGTCTAAAGTTTAACGTCCCAACGGTCTGAGTTTTGCACTAAGAGTGGTCTCCACGTGACACCGGAATATGAAGCGGAAGACCTATAAAAATCTCTGCCAATACCGATATTAGAACCAGGATCATCGGGATGAAAGGTCACTCTATTGGAAACTGGACCAGCACAACCCAATTCACCCCCTAAAAATTAAATGTTGACAAGGACGACTGATTCATAATATGTTAATGAAAAAACTTGACGAATTCCACACAAAAATAAAATTTAATTTCCTACTTCCACCCAGAGTTTCGACGGCTCTGCTGTTAATATCTAGGATACTTTACCCAATCTAGCTTTCCACACACTTATTACCCTAATCAAAAACGCCATTAAGGAGGAACAAGTCCCATCTATTGAGTTAAATTTTCTGAACGGCCGGAGGAGAAGTAACTGCCACCCCTGCCACACACCTTTATGGTGGATTGTAGGGTATTATGTAGATGTAACTAAAATCTGAAAATGCGAAATTAGTCAAATTTCAACCCATAAAAAGTGAGGTTAGGAGATATTGTGAGAATAATATTGCCTATTCTCCAAGAGGGGATCTTCATATCCTGACTCCTTACTTTCATCTACATCTACACATCTACGCGATACCCTGAAAACCACCCTAGCTTTCTCTTCGCTCGGCCGCATATTTCCCGGATGTGCTTTCCCCACGATAAACCTTTAGTGATTGTTACACCTAAATATCTTATGGTTTCAACGCTCCCGATCTTCGTGTTACTAATTTCATAGGATCGCTCTATCGAATTATTCCTCCTCCAAAAATTAATAGCTACACACTTTTTATACTCATTAATGCCTCAAACCTCTCACTAAAATCGCTCAAGTCTCTGGAAGATATGTCCATCAGGAACAGACTGACATGAAAGGATCAAAGCACTCAGCACACCCATTCAAAAGACGAACTGAGCGATTTTCGTTACATTTACTGAAAATTATTGCAAAAATACCAAAAAAGGGACTAATTTCTCAGCAGATGCATTGCATACTTATAAATTTACCTCAACATGGACATACAAATCTAAAACATACAACACATTGATGCAAATTAAGCATAAATAACAGATGAAATTAAGATGGTGGATTTTTGAGGCTCAAAGCATGCCGACATGAAACATTAACATATATAACGCATGGCAGTAGCAATTATAAATGGTTTTATTGTATATTGGATGAAAAGTGGAATTCGTGGTATGCCTGGAATGATATTACCGCACGTTTGGTGATATCTCACCCACTGCCACACACCTTCGAGGTGGCTTGCAAGGTAGTCCGCAGTTGTACATATCAGTAGTGTATCAAAGCACCGTAAGTACTCGTGCGTTAGATTATGCACAATTTGTCGCGCAAGTATTCATTCCAAGGCCAGGGCAGATAACAAGAATGTTTCTGGTTAAACGCAGGGCCGGATTAAGCTCCTTAGAGGTCCTAAGTACTGGCAAGATTTATCGCACCTCCATATATACGTGCTTTAAAATACAAACAATTATATTCCAAGAAGTAAAGTGTGATGTTAAAAAATTAAACGAAATGTACTGAAAGATGGAAAATAATGTTTATTTTTGTATACATCCGTTCATTTATAGGTTTTCAAATTCAAATAATTTTTGTCGTGCATGATGCCCTAAGTTTTCTCTTACTTTGGCTTATGCTCAATCCCACTCTGGTTATATATGGAGAAAATATTCATGAAAAGAAACATAATGTTGTTCCCGTTGTAACAGCAGGAATTGAACGGAGCTTTAAATGTGAGTTCATAGAATTGAGAGTTCCATAAGATGCACTGCAAGATTGAGTACTCGAATACACGCTTATCTATCTGGTCTCTAGGATGCCCGATTCCTAATCTGGCTCGCCGTGTTAATAAGTGACGTATTTGTGCAAATTATATTCCACCTCCCCCAATCTAATGGAATGAAATATTTAAAATAAAAAAATATACATTTCACGAGGCGACGTAGCGCCCCATTTGTTGAGGCGCCTTCGTACTGGACACAACCTGCACATACCTGTCCGTCGGATGGGACGTTAAGCCGTGGTTCCCTGGGGGCTTGTGTTTGAAACCGTCGGGATTATCTCGAATTCGTAACCAAGGGGTCGCGAGGTATAAACACGAATGGTTCGCAAATTTAATGAGTCTGAATCGCTCGTTACAACATCATCCATTGTTTACACTTGTGTTTTATCTCATCTGGGAGCTCTGGGAGTCGATACAGATGAGAAAAACTCAAGTACGAGCGATTCAGCCCCGCTAAATATGCAAACCAGTTGTGCCATGCAAATGTGTTAATACCACAGACTCCTTGGTTACCTATTCGAGATAGTCCCAACGGTTTCAAATACACCCCCGCAGGGCGCACTTCGTAACGAGCGAGCTAATGCCGACGCCGGGTTTATCTCCACCCTTCCATTCCATCCTTGTAACTTTCCTCCCTGTCTGAAGCACCTATAAGTGCGAGTACAGACTTGAAAACAAACGATTACCTGCACACCCACATGCGGCGGCCCGTTTCCAAACAGCTAGCGATCAGAGAGGCATTTTCATTGTATCAGTAGAATAACACTTTGGAGTAAGTTGCTCCTACCATTGAGGTCAATTGGTAACATCTAATCCACGCCGAGACACCATTGTCTAAGGCGCTATTCCAGCCCACGACCTTTTGATTTCCCGCACAGCACGTTACAGACCAGACTACAGCGGAAGGCAAATCTATCCTTCACAGCCTCTCTAATAGCAATCAAATAGACTGTTTTACGGAATATTCCAAATGAGATCGATTTCATCGGAAAATATTACGACGCGATTTACGAAAAAATCATCGGTGGCGTGATAACGGATTCTATCCGAGTTCTTCTGATAGGCTTGATGCACCAACACAATTATCATAAAGTCCCTTTAAATTTCTCGCCAATCTTCTCGGCACACAATTGACTCATCTACCTCACATGTGTCGCATATGCTTCCGGTAGACGAGGCGAAATATCCTCAAGAATAGGGACTAATTTGTCAACAGATACCTTATATAGTTATAAACTTAATTTCCCTCGGCATGAACACAAAATGAAAAACATGACAAAAACAGATTAAGCAAAATTAACAGCCATAAGATTTATCGCTGACGAGGAAGACATATTATCAGTATCCTACTTCAATTACCGGAAACCCTCTCTAGGAATCCTTGTATTATTATTACGTATTTTCCAGTTGTTTTCTCTCACGATCAGCCCTCACTAATGATAACGAAAATATCTGACTGACTCAAAGAGCCCGCCACGGTAGCCAGGTAGGTAACCTTGAGCATGGATTTCTTGTTCGTTTTAGGAATAAGGAGAACAATGCAACAAAAATAGAAATTCAAGGAACTAAAACATAATTATACTACTGCTAATGATTCCAAGCGTGCCAATTTGTTTTTTTTTTAAGATTATATAGTTGAGAATAAGTAATTTGGGGGGTAGGAGTAAATATTTAGGGTGAACTCTCCTTCAAAAAATCATTCAATCTATTTGAATGATTTAAGTTGCAGTTACCAAGTGATACAACAGTTACGAATTCCTTTCATACCTTAAATTTATGATAGGTATTCAGTTGTTGCCAATTCTGTTCATACATCTACATAATACCCTGCAAGCCACTATAAAGGTGTGTGGCAAGGGGTGTGTTCTCACCAAACATGCACTACATATCATGCATAAAAAGGATTAGTATTTATGTACTGTTCTAAACTTCACTATTTACAAAAGATAAAAATAACAAAGCAAACATGCAAAAACATGCTGTTAGTTGGGTTAGCTTCAAGTCCTCATGCCAACATGCAGCTACCAATGTTATCCATTGCTACACTCGTATTGGATATATTTACCGTTATTCATAACCGTAATTGTACGAGGAAAAAAAAACATTTTGAATCTGTCAGTTCGGCAATAATGTTCTCTAATTGTGTGATTATGGTCCAGTCTACCATAGTAAGTTGGAATTCGCAAAATATTTTTCACATCATCACTGAAAATATGACCTAGGAATATGTTTAAGAGATTAAGTCTAAATTTCAACCTACGATCTGACAATGATTCCCAATTTAATTTATTTAATAGACTGGTTACGATAATAAGGTTATCGTAACACCGTCCCACCCGAAGGGGAGGAGACAGACAGCTGAGGTAATTTGATCCATTTAGCAGGGAGGGCATTAGCGAAGAGAAAGGAATTCCGGGTGTGAAGGAAATGAGAAGAAATACACGGCAACAGTATTAGTCTCCTTTTCACGAAAGGCACCATAAAGTCAACGGTTTAATGACTCATCTGACGGACAGGGTACTAAACAAGTGCGCTCCATACCAAAATCAAGCAGGGGCCAGCACATCATTGTAAAATCTATCTGCCACTGCCAAGATTCAAACCCGGACCCTCTGAATGGGAAAACAGTCTTCTAGAAGAACACAAACCTAACCCTACTAGCTAATTAGAGACGTAAAGATCTCTCACTCCCTACATTACTGGGGATGCAATTGGTTGCATTGCAAATATGATGATTAAACAATAGATCTGAGTACATTTTTTAAAAAAAGAATAGTTCACTCGAGCGATATTATTAAATGAACTTGTCCAACATTTCTAACGTCGAATACGTGAAAGAGACGAAGCATAATTCGCGCAGTGATGCTTATTAGGGGAAGAACGTCGCGTTAGCTTACGTCTGAATTCGCACACACTGTCAGCTTGGACCGCTGGCCATTTGAACACGAATTTTTATATCGCAGCGAAATTAACTGCATTATTCTGGTAATGTACTCTATTTTCATAGATACAGGTACCAACCAATAACAATGACATGGTTGGAAATAGATAAAGGTTAAAAGAATTATTTATTTTTATCCCCCCTCCAAACGAATTCGGTCTAAAAATTGAAAGTTGAGCCGATTTTGGGGAAACGCGGCCAGGAAGGTAAAGTCAATCAGGACGAGCGAAATAAATGGTGAGGATCGATGCTGCAAGTAGAAGAAGCAAGTGGGAACGTCTGGAAACCGAGCGCGAAATAGGAAACGGATGCGATCACTTCGACGTAGTCTGCTGTTAGCATGAGGCGTGCTATAAACGAGAAAAGCCGAGAGAAACATGCAGCGGCACATTTTGAATCTAAAAACAGAAGGGGTGGAGAGAACACAAGAAAGGCGCGGCTGTCAGCGCACCTGGTATTTCGACTGCGGCAGAAAAGAGCAACAATGGTTTCTGACGAGTTTCACGATGGGCCGTGAGGAGACTTCAATATCGACATGCTGCGAAAAGCCGACTTCGCCGTATCCACAAAGGAAGAGTTTAATTGAGATTAAGTGTCGCCAAGAGCAGTGACAACGATTGGAAACACCTGCATCGAATGCCTTTGGTAAGAAATCTAGACACTGAATGCTTCAACTACATCTCGTATTTCTCGTATCACCGACCAGTGCTCAATAGGATCCTTAGAACTGTTTCTCAATTGTAAAGCACAGTGATTGACGATGCGCCCGACTAATGAACTGCTAGCTTGTTAAATTTAGTTAGTAAGATGGAGCAAATAGTTTAGCAGTACACTGCACAAATGTTTTGTTTAATACGCTTTCACAAAAACATCTACATCTACGCAATACTCTGCAAGCCACCGCGAGGGTGTGTGGCAGGGAGTGAAGATCACCAAACATGCACTTTTGACATGCCACTAGACTACTACATGGAAACATGTTAGACAACAGGGTCACATGCTGCTAGATGGTTAGTATCTACATAGAAATACAGGGATTATTGGTTATAATGGCATTTATGTAAATGTTTTTATCTCTATAAAACCGACTCTTGTCACGTAATGGCGTTTATCCCTTGCGGACCGTGTTAGCTAGACAGCCTACCTCTTGTTTTTTTATTGATAAACCGATCCCCATTCGAGTGCTAAGTAGAGAGCAATTCGAGTTCAGTTCCCATCGGTCGGATGGGACGCTAAACCGAGGACTCCTTGGCACCTGTCGTTAAGAGCAGGCTAATGCCAACACGGGTTTTCTCCCCACCTTCCTCCGTTCCCTGAAAAACTCCTACCTCTACCCAATTATGCACAAATCCTAAATGGCACAATGAGCTAATCTGCCGTTCGACTCCCACATTAACTAAAACTAACTACTTGAAAGTTAAAGATCCATAAAAGGTCTTTAACGTTCTATAATAAGGCACATAATAACGGAATAGATAGGTGTAATGTAGGTTGAGTAGTCTAAAGTGCATTTGAATAATTTTGTAAACCCTACTTAGTAATGCTTATGGCATCGATATGATAATGTGATATAATTAACAATGGGTTAGGCAAAGTTATAAAATATTATATTCCTACCTAGATATTCATAATTTGGATGCATGAACCGGTCGGGTGCATACCAAACACTCTTTTTTTCTAATTAGGTAGCATTTCACCTTTTACAGCATGTAAGCGGTACATACATGGTGATAATTCACCATACAACCCCAAGAGGGCTTACAGAAAATTTCGCAGATGTATTTTAAACTATCGTTTTATTATCGATGCAAATGGTGAAAAGGTGTTCGAATATACGCGTAATTTTTTGCCCCCTCCCAGGATTGAATGAATAATATCCAAATGCGATTCCTTCCGTTGTTTCAATAAGTAATGACGTGTTTCGGTGACTATGACGTGTTTCGGTTGATTATGCACTGAAAAAATTGAGTTTTCAGTATTTTTGTCGAAAAGCCAAGAAACGTGCTTCAAAAACACACCAGCTATAGTCCAAGTTTGATTACTTATTATAACTAGCTAACATTTACTCTATTCATCGGTGTTTCGAACGCAAGATAGTTATTTTTTAAAGAAAACTAGTAATAAATGCAAGCGGTAGTAATGCGGTGTTTCCGGTCATAAATTTTGTTTTCGCCTCCCGAAGATGGAGCAAGGAATAGAGGATACAAAGGTTACCCATTTGTTGGTGTATATTGATGATTGCTGATTGTTAGGAGCAGTACAATCAGGTTCTTGCATGCCCGTACCTGCTGACACCATGTCGCACTCTGGAGCCTGATTTAATCCTATATTTGATATCTACTAATGCAACTCCCACGCCCGAGTCGGGGTTCGAGCTAGCTACCTTTCGGTTGCCAGACCGGCACGTTACCGACCCGACCACAACTGACTGAAATTAACAGAGAGATATTAAAGATGAGAAAAATGTTATGAAGATTAGGAGATATTGGTTGAAGGTTGGAAGACATTGATTGGTAGTTAGGAGAAATAGGCTACAGACCAAGATAATTTGTCACGTTAGGTTCTTTCTGAGAATAACACAACAATTACATGTTAATTTATATTCTCAACTTCGATCATATTTCCTCCCATCACAGCTAGCGTTGCTTCCTAAGGAGAAATATCCTTCCTACTCTGGTGTTCGTCAATATCATTTTCAACGCACTCTTCTTTAATTTGGCAACAACTTTATTTCAACGCATATGCTTCGAAGGTTTTTCTGTCTTTATTTGTCTTTTTACGCACGAATAACACTATCCGTAAAGAAACTTGCTCGTTAGCAAAGGATTTATAAACTAAAATGATAATGGGGGCCAGTATCAAAGTTAGGTACCAAAGAGAACTTTTTAAATTTTCGAAAAATGATAAATACTGTTTCACTAATATTTTACAACACATCTTCAGATTATCCTGCGAGCCACCTTTAAGGTGTAGGGCAGGCGGTGGATCATCGCCACCCATGCACTACATCAATATGATTACCTATATGCACTTTTTTGGAACATAATAAAACTTAAAAATAAAAACGTGTGAGTTATGCATGCACCAGTCACGTGTTTCAGAATCGTTAGAATCTACGACGTAATATATTTCTTATTATTCGGTTAGGCATTTGCCGTTATGCAATAGAGTTCATTCCATTTACACTTGCAAGGATGCAGTTAGTATGGTTTAGCAGAACTAGAATAGTTCTGATAATTTAGATTAGATGACTAGTATTTGAAATTAATAAAAGAATTAGGGTGGGAATCATTATCAGAGCGTAGGTTGAAGTACAGATTAAATCTGTTAGAGAAATTTCAATCGGATAGCTTTACTGAAGATGTTAGGTATATATTAAAAACATCAGCGTATTATGCTAGATTCGACCTGATAAATAAGATTAGAGAGATAGATAGTCGTACTGATAGATTCAAAACGTCATTTTTCTCCTGTACTATAAGAGAACGCAATAGGCAGCATAGCAAAGGGATAGGTAGGGGAAATGTTTTAGAGTATTCTGTAGTGCATGATGCATGTATAATCCCTTAAATACTGTAGATACTAACAATCTAGTTGCATGAGAGTTGCATCTAGTTGCTTGTTTGCATGTCAATAGCGCATGCTTGGTGATCTTCAACCCCTGCCACACACCCTCGCGGTGGCTTCTCGTACGAGTAGCTGAACTATGACCATACACTTCTGATGACGCTCCCAACAATATACCTTACAAACTGCTTACTATATTGACTTTTATGATCTATAATTGTACACGAGGAGAAAGACATTTTGAATCTACCTGTACGATAATCTGTCTACCCAATCTTCATTTAGTGGCCGAATCTTACGTAATACGAATACCTCCTGCCACACACCCTCATGGTGGCTTGCGAGGTATCGTATAAATGTAGATCGCGTAGATGCGTAGATGTTCTCAATATATTTCTAACATCTACATCTACGCAATACCCTGCAAGCCACCGCTAGGGTATGTGGCAGGGGGTGAAGCTCACCAAACAAGCACTATTGACACTCAACTAGGGAACTACAGGGAAACATGTTAGATAATAGGATCTCATGCAGCTACATGGTTAATATCTACAAAGTAATAAAGGGATTGGTTGTTAATTCATGCATCATTTACTACAGACTACTCCAAAATAAGGACTTGAAGCTAACCCAACTAACAGCATGTTTTTGCATGTTTGCTATGCTATTTTTATCTTTTTTAAATAGTGAAGTTTAGAACAGTATATAAATACTAATCCTTTTTTATGATTGATATGCAGTGAGTGTTTGGTGATAATTCACCCCCTGCCACACACCTTTATGGTGGCTTGCAGGTTATTATGTAGATGTAGATGAAAATATTTCACCTACCTATCCCTTCGTTAGGCTGACTATTGTGTTCTCGTATAGTACGGGGGAAAAATAACATTTTAAACGTCGTCGGTAAAAAGATCAGCTTCAAATACACTGAAAAGATTCAGTTTAAATTTTAACCTATGCAGCGACAGTGATTTTCATATGCGTTCTTCTCATAAAAAAGTGACAGTAATGCTATTATCATAACGGTAAACACAACCTTTCACAAACCTCACTGAGATTTTATTGTGAAACAGTACGTGCATCACGGTTCAAATTCTAACGTCAAATTTTTCATGATGAATTTCCGTGATCTATGCCCACAAAAATAAAAACGTGCTCTTCTAGTCAGTTTCAGGTTATTCATAGTGGAATTTCCACGGCGAGATTTGAACCATTGATTAGGACGGTGATCTTCACCCCCTGCCACACACCCTAGCGGTGGCTTTTAGGGTATTCCGTGGAAGTATATGTAGGTGCCTGGTCGGCGTACCACCGACCTGACTAGAGAGGGACGGCTGGAATCCTTACAGGAATGGACTAAAAACCCGTGTATGGAATCAAAATTAATGGGTTCCTATTAGTTGACGATGGCTTAAAATGATGCCTGGTGCCTGGTCGGCGTACCACCGACCTGACTACAGCGGGACGGATGAAATCCTTACAGGAATGGACTACAAAAACCCATGTATGGAATCAAAATTAATGGGTTCCTATTAGTTGACGATGGCGTAAAATGATATGAAGAGATAGTGACTAGGGTGACATAGACAAAAAGAAGATATGCTTCCTTTCAAGAACTTAAGATCCCATACTGGTGACGGGTTACCAAGCAATCCGCCATCTACCTATGTATGCCTTTAAAGCCATTTCACGGACCCAACAACCAAAGCTACGACAGGAAAATTATGGAACATAAAGAGAATTAGCGAAGCAGCAATTGCCAACAAGAGCCTCGTACAGGTAAAACCTTCGCTTGGTCTCTGGCGAAATGAGAATGTCAAAGCTCATCTCATATGATGCGGAAACTCGTAAATCTGCGGCTCGTATGACGAGCGTGGCTCACGAGCGTCGGCGAGCTCCACCGCAATTCCGACGTCACCGACCGAATGGTGCGATAATGATGGCCACATATTCTGTGAGCGGAGGGCACGTTGCGTGAGACCGACGAGGAATATTCCAACGCTGGTTCCTGAAAGGTGTGACGCAGGGGAGCTCGGGAAAATCCACCGCCTCCTCTCCGCGTTCGTTAGCGCTCTTAAGCGGTTGCGAAACGTCGAGCAGAGGGTTCCATGTCTCACGTAGCCCTCGAGGGAGGGAGGAGCTGACCCCCTCCTCCCTTGATCCCTTCCCCATTACAGTGCCCCCAGAATGCCTCACTCGGATGAACCCGAGGCGGGCGAAAGACCGGAAGATGGATTACGCGCTGAAGCCATTAGCGTGCGCATGGCATGCTGTTTTCCCATTGAAGAAAGGCCGAGGGAGAGCGACTTCGCCCTGGGCGAAGGTTGAACTGCCTTATCATCCGGGGGCCTCACACAACCTTTTTGACCGCGACTTTCCGAGAGAGAGGAAATTTGTGTTCTCTCACTTCTCATCCCATCTTGTGAATGAAGCAATAGCACTGCATCGTCGAGTGTCGTGGAAACATGACAGCATTGGGCATCATTATTCTCCGTCAATGACAAATCATAGCGACGACTCCTTGGGTGGCCATTCGGAAATGATGAAGATTGAAAATAGGACGGAAGCTGAGTGAACCTGTCCTGGGGGCGGTGAGAAAACATTTGGCTAGTTTCTTGTTCGGGGAAGGTGACAGGTAGCTGAGGTCGTTTGCATCATTTAGGACAGGGAGATAATTAAGAAGGGGTAGGAATTTTCCAGGGAAGGGAAGAAGGATGGAAGCAGATCGGGTTGTTGTGGTGACTAAGAGTACTGGTTTCCCACCCTGAGGGTCGGTTTTCATGCGCATTGTCTTGTCTGCGTTCTTCTGCCTGATCTACATCTACATAATACCCTGCAAGCCACCGCAACGGTGTGTGGCAGGGGGTGGACCGTCACCAGGCATGCATATCAATCAGAGAGAACACTTACTACCATGCACACACCCTCAAGGTGACTTGCAGGGTGGTCAGTAGATAAATATGCAAAAATATACTACTATTTACACACTACTTGCATTAACCAAGAGTTACAATGCTACCACCCTGAGGAAAATATTAAGGATGCAGTAATGGGACACGTGAAATATTTGCTATAAACGGCACTAAATTTTTAGTTAATATGAAAATTAATAGTTTTTCATAAGTTAGTCATTTCTATAAATAAATTAAATTATGAACTTGTATTTCCTATGGTGTGCATGTTAATTTTGTTAAAACATGCACATGTTAAAAAAAGAAAACACTGCATTATAATTTCTATATCAAAATTTACAATACCTATCCTGATTTCCCCTTGTACCTTACCTGTAATCTATTACTGTCCCTAATTGTGCAAAAGAAAAAAATGAATTCTTGAACCATCCATCTTACTATTTATCTTTCTAATTTTATCTTTCTGATCTAACGTGCTGTAGTACACTGACATTATTAATCTGCTAGAAACATCTTCAGTTACGTATAAATGAAATAAAAATACTCTGTATATTCCACACTATTTTAATTTGCGGACCCGGGTTTCGTCTACTCCGTAGACATTATCAGGGTAACAGGACAGAGAGTAACAAGCTCTTATATACGTAAACCGGAAGGGTGGAGAGTGGTATGGGAGGGGGGGGGGGGGGGGGGGGGGGAGGGTGTTAAGGGAAAACTGGTGAGGAGGCATAATTTTTACGGTCAAGGACAGGATCCGTTGGAAGTAGGGAAGGCTATGGAACACAACGGTGAGTAAAACTGGGAAACAAATTCATTTAAAAGGTTTACGTTGAGGTCGTTTGATGCTTTCTTAATTTCCAATTGTTCGAGGAAATCTAGTTTCCCTCCTTTTTCTGCCGTGTGGAGTACTTCGGTGGTGAAGTCACTCCCGTGGTCGTTTCCGATTAGATGTTTGGCAAAGCTTGATCTTATGTCTGCAGCTAACCAGCACCTCCTATGTTCTTTCACACGAATATTAATTGCCCGACCACTTTGTCCAATATATTGTGGTGAACAATTGGGAGTGTTGCACTTCAGTCTGTATACCCCGCTTTGGTCACACTTGCTGAATTTGTCTTTGGAATTGAAAAGGATTTTTTCTATAGTTTTAGGGCTATAAAATGACACATTAAATTTTTCTTTAGGGAAGGCATTCGCGACTTTGTAAGAAAGGTTACCAACAAATTGAATTTTACACCACCGTTTAAATGGTTTGTCATGGTTATGAAAACATAAGGGAGTAATTAATTGATTTGCCTGTTTCTTCCTGGCACGGTGTAACATTTTATGAATTAGTTGTGTATCATAGCCATTGTTTTTAGCAATATTTTTAATGGTAACTTCGTTGATTAAAGTAACTTTTACGTTAGACGTTACTTTTTCAGTTACTTTGACAAATTGGATGCTGTGGTAATAGTGGCCTCGATGGTTTTTTTGTTTTATGAAACAAAGCAAACACTGAAAACTGATGTTGTGCTTTCTGCCATCCATATCCATTTGTTTAAATATATTGGAAGTGGGGATTTTCATTGTAATTACATTTAGTGTCCAGAGTGTTGTTGATCAGGTCTCCTAGGGTCTGCAGAAAAGTATTTGGTGATTTTTCTGAGGTGGGGCTCCGATTCTGGGATTTTTAAGTTGTTGTGAATGCAAGACTTTCTGAAAACTATGGTGCATCTGTAATTTGCAGCAAAAGATTGTTATGAGTGGTAGAAAATGCTTTAAGGTAAGGTTAGTTTTTGATATCGATCCCCACATTTCAATGTATCCCTTCACAATTGTAAAATTGCAGTGGAAATGGCTTATCTATATAGAGTTAGAGTAGATGCTGAGGGTGCGCCTGTGCACCTTTACTGGCAATTCACTGGGGGCTGATGTATTGATGACTCAATGTCACCGAGAAAGGTACACTTAGACTGGCGCATTGTAACAGATTTTTTAGTCTGAATGAACCCCTCCCCCTCATAATCCATCATTGGTTTTTTTAGGCGACCCTTCTATTTCAGCTTCAGCTATTGATGACATGATGTTACTGAGTAAGGCATAGGAGCCCTCCAGGATATTGTCTTCGCATGGTTTCATGTTTTATTGTCGGAGGGTCCCTTCCTAAACTTTGGAGGTCATTCCCCTCAGCCCGCTTTTGTTTGGATGTATTCATCTGGGCCTATACATTTCATTCTTGCACAACTACCATGGCATTCTTAGATACCGTTTTATTTTCCCACCTGTCTGTAGGGCAACCTTTGCGCCCAAATTCGGACAGGTCGACATTCACCAAAAATTAACGAAAAAAATTAACTGTAGTTAGTTTTGTATCAGTTAATACATAACTTTAACAATTAAAAGTTAACTCTTCTAAAAAGTAACGATTAAATTAAATAGTTAACCACATTTTTAATGATTAATTTTAATTGTTAAGTTTTTACATCATTAATCCCAACTATGTACTAAGTTTATATCAGACTGCCAAACCTAAACTTAAAACTAATGACACAAAAGACATCCATGCTCAGAAGGGATTTGAACTTTATACCTTTGGGTCACCAGGTTGACATCCAATGTGAGCAAATAAGCCTGGTTTTTATGATATTAACAACCTCTTCAACTGATATTATCCATATTTTCTACATATGCAAATATACCCCCAGTAAGCTCACTTGGTAGATATTTAGTAAGCCATTGGTGGCCCAGAGGAATGAACTAGCTTCCATTCCCTGTTGTGTGAATTTCATATTTTGTTGGACTTCCCTTACTGACCAGACTGACCTTCATGTTGAATTTAGATGATCCACATAAAAAAATCATTTTAATGATTTAAATTTGTAGGGGGAGAGTAATTTAATAGGTCTGCAAGAGACAATGAGTGGAATTCATGTCATTTTCCAGATGCTACCTATTTCTTTCTTTGCCCTTGGGTTGGGTTGCTTTCCAAAACAATCTTCTCCACCTCCCTCCCATTCCACGTAAATGGAACTTGTCATTTGTGCAATTGCATTTTGGTGGCACAAGAATGAAAACAATTTATGAAGAAGACTATCCTCTCTATTCTTTCCACCTGTATTCGCTGAGCAAACTGTCAGCGGTTCACAGCATTGACAGCTTTTTGGTCACTATAATATATTGATCACAGCACAATATTTCAATCATATCATTTCCTCAAAAGAAAGAGACTAGAGTCCTGATAAAAAGAATTTAGAAAATACTACAGTCAATGGAAATCTTTCACTAAGTTGGGGGGAAAATTTATTTCACTGGGATGAAAAAAATGTATTTTTATTTACTTCAATAACAATTTCTATAATCTACATTCCATATACCTTTACCTATGGGTAAATGTTATGACTACTAATAAAGTGTAACAATACAAATTAGGTGCTGGCATAAAATAGAAATATTTGTCCAGCAGCCCATAACAATATTTTTAAAGCAAAACAAAAATGTTACTCTTGGTTAGTGTAACAATGAGCCATGCAATGGCAAAAGTTGATTATAGCCAACTGACAGCAAAGTTTTCAAACTCCTTAAAAGGATGCAAACAAGTCATGAAGGAAAAGAATTGTTAGAGGAAACATAAAATACGTATACCTTTCTTATGTATCTCTGCCTTGCTACTTTTTTTACTGCCAACAAAAAGCAAATTTAGGTTGCAAAATTACCCGTTTGGCGACACAAACAAATATACATATGAGAAAAACCAGTACCTATAAGCCCTCAACCTTGAGATTACTCTTCAATTATGACGTCACATTCAACATGTACTGGTTCCATCATTTCAACTGGAAAGGATTCACCATGAACTGATGAGATTGGAGGCTCAGAATGACTACCATAAAGAATCGCTTCATGTTGAGGGGTCTGATGGAGGATTTCCTCTATACTTTCATGGGTTGCACCTACAGCTTCTAACTCCATGGCTCTTGATTCTTCCTCTACATCCATGCCCTCCATGGATGATACATTGTCAGAGAGGTAATTACGCCTCTCGTTTGTAGCTTCTGAGATCAAACATAATTGTTTGCGCCGCTGCACCAACATTTCATACTCCTCCACAAGTTTCCTCTTCTCAGTCTCATCGTAGCCATCTGTGGCCATGCAATCAGCCATATTGTCTGCCAAACGCATCACATCTCCAGCTAAACGGTGGGCTTTATGCTCAGTTTCTGTTTTTCCTTCCACAGATGGTAATGGCTGAAAGTCAGTCAATTATGATGTACTGTAAAGCTAACATAACCATTTGAGCATGAATAATCCCTATGAATTCTCTAATTGAAATAAAAAAGAATATTCCTTTCCTGGTATTTAACTATTTCAATAAGTCAGTAATGGAGAATATCTTAATTTGCCTTGAGCACCTTTCAACCAATACATCTGCAGCATGCTCTTTTTTAAGCAATGAATGAATAATAATGGCTGTACAGTAGACAAGCATGGAAGCACTGAACTACGATATTAAAGAAAAAAATACGAAGATATATGGATAGGTCTAGGGCGTAACAAACTCTAAGAAAAGTACGAGAAAAAGGAATTCTGAAAATCTGAAAACAAAATGGAAAAATGCACAACACAGCCCTTGAGACATAATGGTTATGTAAAGACAGTCCCTGATAGAATGGGGAGAATAGCAGAGGAAGATGTTTTATATGTTGTGTTATGCAAGTAATGAGTCATGTGAATTTAATGAGATGGATAGTTGACAGAAATCAGCTGTCAACAGGGGCTGTCAAACTGGTTGCTATTAGCTGTGCCAAAATAATAATAGAATTGAAGACTGGTGATGATAAAAGAATACACTATAGCATCACTGTTTCTGGGGCATTTTATGTAAAAAATCCATAAATTCAAATTTTCATGCTTGACATAATGCTTTAATGTGTGTTCAAGATAATTCCATTGTGGCATTTTGGTACCCCCCATCCTCCCCTCATTGGACATTACCCCTCGGCAGACTAATTACCCTCTGGACTTAGCTACGCCTGTTGTGAAGTCAGTAAGGGGAGTACTCTATTCATAGTATAGAAGTACTCCATCCATCAGATGAGACATTTAACCATGGACAATTAAGCACCTCTCATTAAGAGCAAACTAAAGCAAACACTGGGTTTCTCTCCTCCCTTCATCCATTCCTTACTTTTTTCCCACCCCTATCAGATTTCCAACTTTTCTTAAATGGTACCAATGACTTCAGCAGTTTTAACTCCCCAGAATAACTACTCTATGAAGGATGGTTCCATGACGGTTGTCATAATACTTAAAAATTAATCATGCACTACTCAAGAAGTTGACAACTCCAGAAATCAACTTTTCAGGATATGGCCACCCTATCCACAACCTACAATGCTTCAGAAGAAATAGAGTGAGGTTGTTAATGACCATGATGATGTCTCTAGGTCTTATCTGAAATGAGTTCAGCACTGCATAGAATAATCTAGTCCACAATCTATCACCATAGAAGAATGCTTTGGGAAACCTCAAACATTTTACCATTGGGACTTACACAAAGGATTATGTATTATTTGAATACCACATACACTAATGGGAAATAAAATGAATGGAAATGAACATCACCTTTCTTCCCTTGGAAAGTTTGCAGTGTATCTGTAAAGCCTCAGATATGATCGATGGTGGTAGTCCAGATGTTTGAGCTAGGCGCAAGCCATAGTTCTCCACAGTTGTGACCCCTGATTCTAAGCGATGGGTATAGTGCAGTCTTGAACGTGCAAATTTAGGAAGGGTCTCTGTTTCTTCATCATTCCGAGCAGAAGGTGATCCTTCAATTTCACGCTCTTCAGTTCTAAGGTGGTAACTGTGAGAAAAAAAGCCAGGTGTTATAAAATTCATCATGAATTACTGAGCTCTTTCAAGATATATAATGTATAATGGTATAAAATCAAATATCCAAATAGTATCAAAGGCAAATGTCTACTGAAGCAAATATCACACTTATTATTATATAGGCTCAGTATTATATTGTCTGGTCAACAATAACCGTCAGTGAATGAGACTGTTGCATTATTGTTGCAGACAGTGGGAATGTCAATATTTTAAAGCCAATTTTAAAAGGCAGAGATTGGGTGGTAGCCCAGTGGGAAGATCATTGAGCTATGGACTATCAGGTTTTGGTTCAAATCTAATTAGGCCTTAGGACACATCAGCTAAACTCAATCTATGTGCTTTTATGGGTCCAGTTCATACAAGGAAACCACAGGTGGCACGGGAAATAGACTGATTCCCTTACACTAATCTGACTCCCTACTCTAAACAGACTCTCTTACTCTAATGTATGGATGTTACAAACCTTTGGAGCTAGTATTTGATTAGCTTATACGTGTCTACTAGACCAGCCTTTGGTTTGACACTTTGGTTGCTACTGGATCAAGAAATGGGGAATTTTATATATGTAGTTTATGAACAGCATATTTGTGACATTTATCATGCCATTAAAAAAATTAACTGGACAACATAAAACTGGACACCGGTGTATTATATTGATACCAAGAAACTTAAGGGTCAATAAGAAGTTTGCAGATGAGGTCAATTAATTAAGCCACCGGATAAGTCTTAAGATGACTACTGACTCAAGACTCAAGAAATAAAAGTTGTTTTTAAACTTACTTGGTCACATTTGGGTAGACTGATGCAAGTTTAGTGAGAAAACTAAAATGTGTTGTTAAAAAGACAAAGGCTGATTTCTCAAGAAGCTCCTCAGAGAGTGCCCATGCCATTGCAGTTCCTTCTTCAACTGATGTCCCACGACAAAGCTCATCAATAATCACCAATGATTTTGGGGTAATGCTTTGAAGAATATATTGCATTTCTTTCAGCTGAGTAAGAAAACAAATAATTGATAGATGAGGAGAGATGAAGGTAGTGAGCAGGGCCAAGATTAATCAGGGCTTAACTAAATTATTCCTGGTATGTCACTAACCTCAAGCACATAGGTGGAAGCATTGCACTCAATACTATCATCAAATCCTATCCGTGAAAATATCCGATCTGACACACGGAAAGTGGCTCGTTCAGCTGGTACATAACAGCCAACCTGGTCATAAATAAAAGGTTCACACATTAATTCTGTACTGTTATGGTCTTTAATTGTGTATTAAAAAGGACAGTCAATCCTGGATATTGAATCTAGTGATAATGGAGCACTTTTAGACGTAACACCATTCTTTATGAATCTATCTTTTCCTTTTATATCTTTCCAACCCTATATTTATCAGGAAGATTTTCTTTTGTTCACATGAAACTTATGGAGAAGGAATTGGAACAAATGCTTTGAGTGAATCTGTGATTTACTGGTCTTTTTCTTGGATAGCAGTATTGCAATACTCAATTCAAAACATTCACTAAACGATAATTGAAGTTTCAGCTTTCTCCAAAAGTTGCTCTCCTTTGCATGTGTTTACTCATAAAATTTGCTCACTTATAGATATTGTGTTTCACTGTAACTAAATCCTTGTGGCCATGTACTACTACTGGAGAAAAACATTTTGGGGTTTTTTTTCACCATGATGACCAGGAAAGCACATGTTCTGATTCCACCATGTGCTTGTTTTGAATGTTAATTTAACTCCAATCTGTCCAAACATTTGCCATGAACATATTGCTGCAATGCAATCTGAATAACAATTTCAAAGGGTTCATTATATTAATTCAATATACATACTTACATGGAAGCATCATGAAAAGAATTTTCCCAATTAAATCGTAAATTCTGGTGTGATTGCATAGTTTCGAGATGGGATTTCAAATCCTATCCATTGTTCCCACAGCAATCATGCAACTGTGATCACTGATATAAGCACATAGGTATATGTGTAATAAAAAGAAAATAATAAAAATATGAAGGCTATACCTGATATGGGAAAACAGGAGAGCTGCAACAAACCAATCTGGTGATTAATTACTACTGATGCCGATAAAAGCTTACAATACAACCTGAACTCCAACCAAATTGGTAAAAAAAATCTGTTTTAAATATCGACTCCACTTACACTTAACTTGAATATCATATTTACTCATGTAAGCGGTGCACCTTTTTCCCCAAAATCCCAGTAAAAGAAGGGGGTTCTTGGCTTACACAAATCCTTTGGGTTTTCTTGCCACCCCTTTTTGCACAAATTCTATCTTGTTGCAAGCATTGCACATTTTTTCCCATTTCCTATTTTTAACCTATTCCTATTTTTAAATTTTTATTTCAGAATTTGCTTTTAGGTTATGATAAAAAGTGTCAGGCTCAAGGGAAAAAATTAATATGTCGAGGACAATATATTTTTCCTCAAGAGCATGCCCAAAAATGCCAGATCCATGAGGGTGCGGCTTACACAAGTAAATAGGGTATTATCAACTAATAAATTAAAATCAAATGTTATGCATACATTCTATTTCATCTGAAGAAATTGTTTTTCAAATGAAACTAGTCAGTCAAAATATTTTGATGGATAAATTAAAACAACTCTTCCATGCATAAAATTTTGCCACCAATAACAAATGGTTAGAAATTAATGAATGTTCAAATTGCCAAATAATCCATGAAAACTAGCTATGGGTAAGCAATACAAAGCAAGAAGGGAACACAGGAAAGTAAGTAGTAAGAAATAAAATTAACAATATGCTTATGATTAAATAAAATGGGAGCAACTGCATGGGTCACTCACCTGAGCCATGATTTGCAGCAGAGCAACCATTTTTATGAATATGCTCTTTCCACTCATATTTGGCCCAGTGATAACATGAAAGTTGAAGTGCATAGAGGCATACTAAAAGAAAAAAAATATAAAAATTCCTAAAGGAATATAAAAATATTTACAGTGACAAAAAAGCACTAAATTTATAAAGAACTTCCTTACAATAAATATGACTTACATTAAACAAGAAATCACCATTTCCTGCAATTATTATTTCACAAGGAAGTATCTGTTATTTCCTCTTTTTTACCAACAAATAGGAATTTTTATTTTTATCTTCTTCGCAGAAATATAAATCAGATTTGAAAAAGAGAAGTGGAATATTCATGCCAGGATTTCCCAACCTGTGAGACTTAACCCCATTTAGGGATACGGAAGTTTGAAGAGTTTCGATGGAGTGAAAAATAATTGATGGAATTTTAAATCAAAGTGCTTTGGGATCACAAGTAATGAAGATTGGGAGCTCGAGCATTAAATAGCAATTATCGAGAGGCAATTAGGTTTTCATGGTACACAGTCATGGGTCGGTACAAATTTAGACTTACCACAGAATTAGGTACAGGTTCCCTTGAACCGAAGAAGTCCAAGAGTGGATGACGTCCATTGATTACATTCAAGTGTTGGTCAAAATGAGGCTGGCAGTAACCAGGCAAAGATGAAACTCGGGACAGAGAAAGAAGCATATCTAACATTCCCACAGCTTCACACAATTTGTATAAAGAGCCAATCTGCTCCCTCAATTTCCCAAGGAGCTCTAGAATCACCCTGTGGATTTAAAGGGAGCAAAATAACATTACAAATGTGAAATGAAATGATTGAGTAATATTTAATTCGATTAAATGATTAATGAGTACAATAAATGTGCATCAAACCAGAAGGGTGTAACGTTTGACACATTGTTTTTAAAATTTTATTTATTTTTGTAGCAATTTGAGTACTAAGTTACTGTTTTTAATTGCTGTTATATTTTATTTTAAATGATGGGTTGTCAGGTTTTTTGTTTAAGGACTTGGTTTTGATGAGCGGTAAAGAAAATTGAGAAGGGCTTGTGTTTAATCCTGTAATAGATTTTGTGATTTATTGAAGAAATAAATCTTTGGAAAGTTGCCCGATATTACAGTTGTGGATGTAAACCTTTGTTGCCGTGACCCATGATACCAATGAAATCAGCCACAACCTGTAGCCTTCTCTAGCCGCCGATGGATGGACACAGGACGCCACACCTCGGAGTTCCTCAAATACACTCCAACTCCACCACATAATATCGCACCTTCCCACAACACCTCTTTTCCAGCACCAGCCATTTTTGTCTCATAATATCTCCTTTGAACCAGCAACCGTAGAAATAATTTACGTCCTTATTCTCGAGTTTCTCCTCATCATATTTCTTTTAAAGTATTGCCTTTTTCTATAAACCATGAGAGCATAGTTTGCAAAACATGGAATCTCCTGTGAATATCTGCCAAAAGATGCGTATTGCTACATTCCATATGGTATAGGAAAGCAGAATCGATATTTTCTATCAGGTGTCCGTAGTCTCTGAAAATATGTATCAAATATACTCGAATAAAATGCCTCCCAAATATAATATGAAGGTTAAAATAATCAGGTCTAAATTTGTGCTTTATGTAATTATTTCTTATTTATTTAAACTCCAAAGACATTTTTAAAAAATCTTAATTTGACGTGTTCTTGTGTGGCAGGTTCTAAAAATCTCAAAATTTGAGTCCTGTGCTAATTTAAAATTCTAGTCTAATTAAAAAAATACATATAATAAAATTAGATTTAGACTGGTTTTTAAATATATCACGATTCCTTTCCATAATTATAGCTCAAAATATGTTCTTCAATAACTACATACTATTCATGAGTATCTATGGAACTATTATTATGGAACTAAATGATAGACAGGATCCCAGATAGCTCAGATGCAAATTCTTTTCACATTTGGATGGTATCTACCAACAAAAAAGATTCCTGTATACCTAGGGTCATTTCGACAACATGTATCTGTGGAAAGACAAGATACCGACCATGGAAATGTCATCTACAAAATATATACAAAGAGATATGAAAGCCCATGAATATATTATGGTGGCTGCTGCCTAGGTTTTACATGCCACTTTCAATTATATATTCTTGTTGGCTCTTATTATTTAGCTTTATATGTTCCGGTGTAAAACTTACCACTATAATCATTAAATTAAATTAAATCATGTGATATATCGCATGATTTCCTGATGTTCATGCACACCAGCTTCCTCACTGGTTCAATAATCAGTATATGAACCATCTAGGAGCAATTCGTGTAAGTTATCTCATATGATAACATTAAGATCAATACAAATTACTTTGAGTGTACGGAGCGGCCCAAGTTTTACAATGTATCCATTTATGCCACTCCAGTATTGCAAAGCCTTCATAGGTGTTTATTTGCAAAATTAAGGAACATAAGGCAAAAGAGTTAAAAAAGTTGGAATGATACAATGATTGGAAATCCACAAACAAAGTGGACTGGTTCAGCAAATCAGCGTTATTTGGCAGTTGTGTTGTTGCTACACGGTAGTCTTCTGCAGAAGATGAAAAATAGATCTAAAACTGTTTGCAAACGGGATACTTGTATCTGAGATAAATGAGATATACTATATCTCTTGTGATTATTTAGTTTGTATTTAAAAAATATGAGCATTGATTAGATCTCTTACAGTATTATTAAAAATGTGTCACCTTGAAATCCACACTCCACATTTACAAATTTACACAACATATCATGTGTACACCTTTTACAAATAGCCAAGTTGGTGTGGCTTGTATCTAGTTCGTCACCCTTCGTATCTAGATAGGAAAATTTACGTGCTGTCTGAGATGGCATTCATTTACAAGAATGATCAAAGAAAAATATAACAGATTTCCTTTTAAGGCTCATATTCATAAGAAAAGCCAGTTGGGTCACCAAGAGAGGACATGTATTTGTGACATGGTTAAATATAAAAACTAAGGTAAATTAATAAATTACATACACATTGCTCATTGTTTGTATTTCTTGCAGAGCCACCTTGCACCGCATGTCAAACTCAATCAGTTCCTGAGTGACAAATGTCAAGCACCTACCCTGTTTCTGAACCTGAAAAGATGTGAATATTTTGAGCTATGAAAGAGGCTATAATCTGTATGGTTACATATTTCTGTATGATTTCATAGATGTAATAATAAAATTATTATTATCACCTTGAAATCTATTATTATTTGTTTGGAATGGTTAACATATAATGTTGCTTAAGATAAAAAACTGGATTTGCCATCAACCCATTTCACTTGAATTTTTTTTCACCCCCTTCACCACCCCCCACCACTTCAATTTTACTTACCCCTAATTTTACATATTGAGGTCTCAAACACAGAATAGAACACACCAAATCAGTGTTTTGAACAACAATAATGAATTATATTTATCCCAAATTCTAGTTGAATATACTGAACAATATCTATATTAAAAAATGAAAAGAGAACACCTTAATGTCATGACAAAATGTATGTGTTGAATGACACTCCATGTATGAGTTGCTGCCTCTTATAGTCCAGTTGAGCCACTTTGTTGGACCCTAGAAACTGGGCAATGTAACAGCATATTGCAGAACATTAACTTGCGATGGTGCTTATGCAATGCATCCATCAAATATTTGAATGCATTCAGTATCCCAGGCCCTTTTAGAAAGTAAATGTTTGAGGTAGAGACCATTTTAGTGAATATGAAAAATACTAAGCAAAACCTTATCATCATGCATGAGAGGAGCTTGATGTAGACATAAAAATGGGAGGAGGATCAATTTAAGCAGTTAGGTTTGCCAATAACCAAGCATGATTAAGCTAGCATGTCACAGACTGCAATCACTGTTACATGTGTTATGAACCCAGTGCTTGCTGGAGAAACATTTAAGTAATAATAAACACAGTATTCAAACACCACCATCGACACAGACACCCAAGGATAATGGTACATGACATTGGGAGATAATCAGTAATAGGTTCCCATGAAGAAATTAGATTGTATCATGTTTAAGAATAAATTTAGAAAGAGCATCATCAATGCATGCAACTTCATTGGTGCTGACACAGACTCCAACCACTACTTCAAAGTGATAATAAAGTTCTAAGTTAGGTCCAGAGGATGTGAAAAACATCAACCTCCTGGGGAACATAGTTTCAAGATCAAATTTTGTCTTCATAGCTGTGTATAAATTAGAAGCAACATGATGAATAAAATGAAATGAAATATGTATCATAATACAATATGCTTATATTTTCAACGACATTCCCCAAAAATAAATATTAGTGATATGAAAATAGAACTTTGCAAAGTCGGTTCTACATTAACACTTTGAGTGCAGATGGCACTACTATTGTGTCAAGGGAATGCCCAGACTTCAGGCGGATGGCATCATTGTTGCACCACGCCGCCCTACCTTTTTCAACGGTCTCAAGAAATACGCTGCACAGCTTTGTAGATGTTTTAATGATCCTACACACAAAGAAGGTATGAACAACAAATACGAGTATGGTGACCTGTATTGTGGAGTAATGTAATATATATAGTAAAACAATGCAAATGAATCAAAAAAAAGGATACCCACAATATTGAGTCCATTTGCATAAAACATCCCGCAATCAAAGTGTTAAGAAACCAACAACAACTTACAAGTAATGTGCAATATAAGTCAAAGTGCCTACTGGTGATTAGTTTTTCTGATCATGAATAATGCATCATTAGTTTGACTTCAATATCCCCATTTACAACTAGACTCAGTGATCACCATGTGTATCACCCCAGCCAGGAATTTCATTTGATATCCCTGGTCAAATATCCTACCCAATGATCTAACCTCAGGACTCGAAGATGGAAAGAATTTTGAAATACAACGCATTTAACTGTAAATAGAAGCTAGAAACTTACCTGAATAAATTCCTTGGGTAGCTCAGATTCATTTAATATTCTATTGTCCATTGAAATCAACTGAATATGGAATCCACGAGAAGCATTATAGTTAACTCTCAAATTAAAACCATGTTCCTCTCCCAAATCAGACACATACGCTGTAAGAAATTGAAATGCCAAAAGGTAAGATGGAAACAAATGCTTCCATGCATATAAATTGGGTGCAACAGAAATAACGATTAAGAATATTACTAGCTGAATTCTTTATCAAGGCTTTCATAGTGAATATTGGATTGAATTTAAACCAAAGTTAAACATAATCTTTTCCACTAATTCTTTTGACGGGTCCTATATATGTACAGTAAAACCCCTCTTTTACACTTTGAGGGGAACTAGAGAAAAAAGTGTAAATCGCGGGAAAGTGTAATTTGAGGGTATGCAATTTTATATGAAAGTTATGCCTGTAAGAATAACTCCTTGCTTCTTGATTTTGCCTGCCTAATTCTTGCTTTCATTGAACGACAAGTTTAAAATTGAAATATAGTTCCAACAAAACATCTTTAATAATGCCAAAATCTCTTATTTGAAATGCATGGGGACACGGGGAGATATATTAACTAGATTACATATGGTTGGGCCAAGATTAGGAAGAGTGAAAAAATTGTACAGTTGTAAATTGGAGGGAATATCAGGAATTAGTTTACAGGTGTATGAGGGAAGATGCAGAACAGCAAGCAGTTGAGAAAGGATGGAGGGGGAGAGGGGAATGGTGCAGTAGACACTAGAGTGGTCAAGACACTGTTCATTACTGTTAAGTCAGGAGAGCTGCTGATAGAACTTACAAGAGATTCAGCATAGGGGTAAGGAAAATGTGAAAAGAACTGCATGGCATTAATGATAGGCAAGGGAACTTGGGAATAGAAGAGGAGAATGACATAGATAAGGATGAACTGAGGCCAGGAGTCTTGATCCAACCATGCTAGTAAGTTAGGGTAAATATTATGAGAAAAGAAGGTGTGGAGACTATAGTGATATCCTATCAAAGCTACTTAAGAATCGAGCTAGAGAAGAACGAGATGATTTTACAGGTGTGTTCGTAGGATATATGAGGATGAAGTTTGGCTGGAGGATTTTTTAAAATCTGTATTAATGCCTCCAAAAATGAAAGACAAGACCGCAAATGCTGAAAGCATACACTTCTTAAATAAATGAAAATTTTCATCACCTATGCGATAGCATCAGCCAACCTGCGAGTTATGCAACCCGAACAACAATCGCGAGAAAAACGACGTACGTGTACTGTAATCCCTCGCGGCATTACAATTGCACAGATGAGCGAGGTCATGATAACTGGTGGTATATCTGGGCAAATTTTATTTCTCTTTCATAGTGGTAACTTACTGCATGAGTTTTTACTTCGTCTTTCACGGAGCGTTGAGTCCAACCACTAGTTATGCAACCAGGACGACAATCACGGCAAAATCTTCTCGTAAAACGTAAATGGCGAACCATTCAAAATTTTGCTAGCGTACATAAAGGGAAGACGTTACATTGCGGATATATGGACATTATTAGGACATGAAGAAAAAGTCGTAAATGGCGGGAAAACGTAAATTGCGGGGACGTAAAAGCGAGGTTTTACTGTATATGAATATCCTTTGCGACCAGAAAAACTATTATGTATTATTATTATTGGAATTTCTTGCGGGGTATCTCTTGCGTAAGTCCAAATTCCTCAGATGTAAGTTTTGCTAACTACAACACTAGCAAATTTATAATCCAAGCAATATGGACCTACACAAGAAATTCCAATCCAATAGAAGCTGAAGCTTAAATTTTAACATTCTTCATTGTAAATAAATACTTAAATTATTTAATTAGGCAGTGGAATTTCCTTCAAGTAAGTATTAGTTACCAAGACCAACAAGTCACCATCTACAGAGAGAACCTACAAAAAGGCTACATATATACTGTCGTTGTTTCAATTAAATAACTCGTAATTAAACTATACTTTCACAGTCTATACACACTCAACACTTCATTTTATTACATACGTCTCACTTGACTACGTATAAACAACACAACAAAAAACTATATAAACAAAATTGTTTGTTACGTTAAATTAACTTTCAATACTCCCCCTTAACAAATCAATTTTGAACTTTTACATTTGACACACAACAATTAATAACCTTTTCACAAAACACTTTAATTAATTAAGTTTTTACTCCCCCTAAATTTTAACTTTTCCAAAACTATCCCCAGCCAAAGAACCTCCTAACAACTTCCTCTCTTGCTCCAAACGCAACCGCTCCAGCCGCGTTTGCTCAGCCACCTCCAGCCTCTTGAGGCACTCCTCCTCTCGTGCCAACCGCTCCTCCTCCTCCTTCATCTTCTTCAGAGCCTCCTGCATGGCGGCTATCGTCTTCTTTCCAGGCCCCTTCTTCTTGTCATCCTTTTTCGCCTCCTTGGCACCCTTTCTCTTCTTCTTGTCGTCCCCATCGCCATCCTCTTTGGCCGCATCTTCCTTCTCCTCTTCGTCCACGGCAGCACCCCCAGCCTTCCCTTTCTCCTCTGCTGCCTTGGCGCCCCAGCCTTCCCTTTCTCCTCTGCTGCCTGGGCACTCTGCTCCTCTGTCTCGAGGGCGCCTTCCCCTTCTCTGCTGCAGCCTTCTCCAAAGAAGCCTTGGATACTGGTGCTCCAGCTGCTACACCCTCTTCCACCATGCTCTTTCCATCTTCCTGACCCTCTTCTGCAGGTTTCTTGACCCCTTTCTGCTTCTTCAGGGCCAACTTCTTCTGCTTTTCTCGTTCTTTCTTCTCTTTCTTCTTCTGCGCAGCAGTCTTGACCGTCCCCTCGGCACCCTTAGCCCACTCCTCCTTTGGTGGTGCCGTGGCATCCACCCCCTCCTTCCCCTTCTTCTTTGGCACTTCCTTCTCCTCAGCCTTCCCTTCTTTCGTGATACTCTCCCCCTCATCCTTCCTTACGCCCGTGTACTCAAACTCCAGCTCTGCCAGCATCTTCTCTACGTCCTCCTCATCATCATAGTCCTTACTGCGCTTCTTTTTGCCCTTCTTCCTAGCGGCCTTGTCTAAATTACAAACGTCACAGCTGTCATCTAATTTCCCTTTTATTTCTTATACCGGGATTTTCTTTATATCCTCTTCATGCCAATGTCCAAGTCTATTATGCCATTTCATTACACTACTTAATGCTACTGCATTATGAATTTAATTTTTATCACTATCTCTATCATTTTTTGATTCTTCACACCCTGTCGACACCATGGCCTTGTTCGACATTGCTTCTAGTATGTAAAGTCCCTCTCTCTGGAGCTTTAAAAATGTCTTCTCTCTTGAACCTTCCCACACAGAAATCAGCAAAAGTTTCGCATAAAATCCCCTTTTTCGCCAACTTTGAGCAAGATATAAGGTTATAATTGAAATCTGGTACATATAAAACAGCCGTAAGTTCCAAAATTACGTTACCACACTTAGATGCTAACTCTACTCGTACCGTTCCCGTTCCTTCCACTTCAACACTGCCCCTTCCCTTATGTACATAGCCTTTTATTGGTTTTAATGAAATAAATGCCGATTTGTCCTTGCAAATGTAGTCAGTCGATGCGTTGTCCAATATCCACTCATTGTCTTTCATTCTCATAGTCGTCAAATTCACTGCGTTTATACATGATATCGTCTTCATGCCGCTACATACCGATTTAGGTTCATAATCTTCTTCCCCCTTTTTCTTAATATCTTTATCTCTATTTTCCGCGCAATCTCTCGCGAAATGACCACTCTCTCCGCAATTGAAACATTTTCGATTTCGAGGGCAATCTCTGGAAATGTGTCCCCACTTATTACAATTATAACACTTTCTATCATCATTGCTTCCATTTTTCTGCTCTGGCCTGGTTTGGGTTGGGTGATAACCGCGATAGCTGTCCCGTTGTCCTCTCCATTCTTGGTTGAAATTAGACGTCAGCGCTCCGTGTACCGCCTTTTTTTCGTCACAGGCCATCTCGTCTTCTTGCAATAATACAGCTTTAACTTTTCTTGTTGATAGCTCCCTGTCGCCACCCAGAATTGCAATGGTGACTCTGTGGGTATCAGAAAGACCTGCCAGGAATAGGCCTGCCAGCTGCTTGTCGTTGAGCTCTAATCCATATCCTGCACTTTGGACCACTCTGTTCAAACCTTGTATCTCAGCCATATATTGATGCATCGTTTTCTCCGGCGTTTTCAGTACGTTCATCATTTGCTTCATGATATTCAGGCATTTGGTCAATGTACAAGATGTATGGATTTCCTTTAGAATGTCCCAAGCATCCTTTGCAAAGTCGTTATCACCAATATCTTCAATATATTCCTTAGATACGTGTTTTAGTAGGAATGCTAGGGCCTTGCGATTCAGTCGTGCTTGATCGATATTTAAATCATCAACTCGTTCTTCATCAAACCTGGGGTCAATGGCATTCCAACAATTCTTTTCTATTAATTCAGCTTTCGCTACTTTGGATCAAGAATAATAATTGGTAGTATTTAGCTTTTCAATTCCATATTTCGTCGTCTCTCCGTCCGCCATCTTGATCTTTCCTTTATATTTTTCGCCGGCCGTCTATTCTTTCGTTTCCGCACTTTCTAACAAATTTTTTCTCTTCTCAATTCTTTTTCACTCTTCACTGAGCGCCCTGGGCCCATAACCTGTTGTTGTTTCAATTAAATAACTCGTAATTAAACTATACTTTCACAGTCTATACACACTCAACACTTTGTTTTATTACATACGTCTCACTTGACTACGTATAAACAACACAACAAAAAACTATATAAACAAAATTGTTTGTTACGTTAAATTAACTTTCAATATATACAATTCCTCAAATGATACAATAGCATGATAATTTGTGAGATGAAGGAAGGGGGGAAGAAACAGGGAGCATTCCAAAACTACTCATCTCACAGGGTTTCCATTGCTCCTGTTGTTCTATCATTCATGTTCACTTTAATTTCATTTTTTTCAGTCACCATTTGTTCCATTCTGTTGTTGTACACACAGAGCTGGATCATAATGATTTCATCAACAACAGGTTGGTTGTCCCAATAGGAGAGCAGACATTTCAGAAAAGCTCATCCATATATAGACACAACTGGCCTCAGACTTGGTTTTTGTATACAAATAAAATCCCATTATTATTTATTTTGAGACAAAATTTAGAAATGGTTGTTCAATATTTTCAATTGATTTTTCAAAAATTTTAAAACTGTTTTGGCCTTTTACCTATTCCTAAAACTCAATGTAATTGTCAGATATTTAGGAGCATTATGTATTACAAAAGAACACAGTATTAAAAAAACATAAGTTCTGCAGAAAAACTTTAACAAAGTAACATATTTTTGAATTTTTATAAGAATAATAATAGTAATGTTTATTTGCCATGATGGATCAGACACAGCAAAAACTCTACAACCGATATATGGGACGTCAAAAAGATATATATGAACACAGAATAAAATCATGTTACAATAAATCAAGAATTAACAACATGAAGTACTAATAAAATATAATAAAAGAAGTTTATAAGACTCTAGTGAAATTTTTATCACAAGAAAATGCGACTAGGAAAGCACATTACTGTAACTAAATCAATTATCACAGTATATTCATACTAAGAAAAATCCTCATAGAAGCACATGGACTTATACATGGGGACAGAATGGGGAACTCAAAAATTTGAAAACTAAATACAGGTTCATGGGACTTTATATGGAAAACCTTGGTAGATGTGCAAAGAATGGAAATTGACATTTTGAGAAACAGTGGCCTGAATACTTTTTCTAGAAAAGTGATTATTGTAATTTAAAACTATCAAAAAATAGAAAACTGACTTACAAGTGATATCTCCAACTATTTCACTATAAGTTTTGCGCGCTACATCAAGCAAGCCATTTATTCCTGGTCTTACAGCAAAGCATCGCTGCAGATGGGAAGAAGCAAACCCTTTTGACACCCGTGCATCATCATGGAGGACTTCTCCAATCTGTTCAAGCATCTCACCATATCTTGGATCCACCAAACTCTGCAGAGCATAAAGGGAGGTAAGGATTTTATGCTGTGAACAATTGTCCTAACTTTGGAAAGAAATATTCTTTGATATTCCTTATTTATAAAATTATCACACAAAAAACTAAAATACCCATGAAATAAAAGCTGTACTTCTTGTAGAATGCTTTTCTATTGAATGTAAATGGGCAAAACTCAATATGTATGTCAAGCCAAACAAACCAAGCCAAGCATTTACTATCTAGCATTCATAGGGGTGGCTCAACTGATTACATTTTACAAATATGCATCTGTCAATTTATTCTAATTTCTACACCAGAAATATCTTTCCCTATTTTGTTGAAGTGTATGAAGAATATTTTCAGAGATTTGAGCATAACTATGTGGCATACCCTGGAATTTCAACTAAAAATAAAAGCCCAATTTTTTTCTTGTTGCTCCCCATTTTCTACATTGCAAGCACTCCTGAAATTGGAATCCATGCAAACAGTAATGACATACCTTCCTGATACCCCGTAAGAAAGGAGTGGATGCTTCCTCCAATGCATCTAAAAGTGGGGGCACCAATCCCAGAGATGTCTTCAGTAAAAGTGCATAGTTTATTCTTGATTCTGCCAGCCTCAGCAAAGTATCTCCACTTGTACCAGCATCATCAGCATCAGGTGAGACCATACACAAAGTAAGCAAATGCTCCACATCACTCAGTTGCCCAAGAATACACTGCAATTGAGTAAGGATCCCATTTTATGGATCTTTGGAAAGATGGAAGTTCACTGGGAGAAATGATAAAGGGATGCAAATGATGTACTTCTAGGCTTATAATATGAGATAAAGCTAGACTTATGCAGCATTAGGCACATGAGGGATGGCACCATAAATGCATCATCACAATGAGTTAGAAAATTATTAAGCTTATGCACCATGAGCAGAGGTATTCCTACAAAAAGGTGATGCTATAAATTGCTTGCTCTAAAAAGCTTCAATTTGCAGATTTCCAAGAGCATATAATAAGCCATTAGACAATGAATGTGCCACAGCGTGCCAAGTCTGTCTTGTTTTGAGCATGATAAGCATAATGACATCAATTATTTTCTGAAGCTGAATAGTTTTCAAACCATTTGCTATTAGAACTATGACATTTCAAGAAAATACCTCAGACTCATTCCATAATTACATATGTTAATTTAACTAAGCCTTTTAGAAATGGCCAGGCACTGTTATAGGTTGGTAAGTATGTAATTCTTGGATGAGTGTTAGTGTAAATGTTGATAGATCACTTCCAAATGTATTTGTACATAATTCGCTCAGGGAGAGCAGTAAATCTGCCCAAAGGTATGGTTCTTAAAGGGAGAGATGTTATAGGCTGTAACTGTTACAATTATGTAAGTTTCGCATGCCTGGGGCAAGGACCTAGCCAAGTTGGAACACCAGTTCCCATGAGATAACCGAAGTTAAGCAGCATTGGGCTCAGACAGAAGTCAGATGGGTGTCCCTCCTCCATACCTCTACCGCGGTGCTCTTGTCCCCTGTTTGCAAGTGGCGGGCAGGTCTAATATGGATTGGCACAATGGATCTAAAGGGGTCTAAGTGCCAGGGGGATCCAGAAGGCACCCACCCCTCCAATTTATTATTTTATTTTTGGCATGCCTGACCAGAAGTATGAAAGTTGTAATGGAGCCTATTAAAGTTATATATGTGACAAAAAGTTCAAAAGCACAAGTTTTTTTTTTAATCCTGCTCTATATTAAGCTGCTCTTGCCTGTAAATATTGACAAGAAGATAAAACAGGCACCCTTCATAGTCAGAGCTCTCAAGAATAGCATCCATAAGTGTGCCTGTGTGAGAGAAAGTTGACTGATTCCCTGGGAAGATGAGCTGCCAAAACTCATTGTCTACCTGGCCTGCCATCAAGAGCATACAATTAAGATTTGAACTCAACCCAACCTTACATCATTAATTTCGTAATTCATAGAAAATAACATTCTTAATTCAATTTTATTAACTTGAAGGCCTTTCCTCTTTCAACTACTGGGTTCCACTGGACTTTTAGAAACTATGCCCTTTATTGAACATTGAGCATCTAATTCCATATCAAAACTATCATATTTAAAGAGGCTCCACCGAATTATGAAATAAATGTCATTTGTGTGAAAATTATATGGGATTTTGTTGCACGGAGCCATAACGGAACTTGAAAAACTTGTTATACTTGAACTTGGTCTACATTGAAATTACATAAAATAAAAAATAATTAGGCAATGAATTTGAAATATTCTGAAACCAACATGTTTTTCATATACAAACTATACACCTAAGTTATCTTGTGTCACTTGTATGCATAAAAAAATAAGAGACATAATTGTGAAATAAATTTTCAAAAAGTAACAAAACAGCACCAAGATAAAAATTGCAATGGAGAAAAATGCTGAGGTCTGGCAGTCAAAAAATTTCGTAGGCATATAGATAAATTTCTGCAGTCCAACAAAACCTGTAAAAACTGATAGAATACCCTTGGCATTTTCTTTAAATGAGATAGAGAAATTAAAGAAATCAAAATAGCACTATGCACCCCAATGGCATCCGACAGTGTTGGCTTTGACACAAGTTCAGTGACACTCTCCAGCCTGGTTTCGATAATGGAGGCCAAGCAGGGAGGCTGGAGGATTGATGCACGCAGAAGACGTAGTCCACCAATGGTGCAGCAGTGATTAAGTATGTTCAGGAGCGATGGCTTTGACTCAGATGTCCCTCCACCAGAAATGCCCTTTTTTTGACCCCAGACCTTGCCCTCTTTAGCATGGCCAAACAAGCTGGCCACCAATTCCAAGCGCAAGGCAGTGTCAACATCTGAAAAATTGCACATCATTAATGGATTCAACAATGGGTGGTAATTGTAATGGTCAACGTAAAATTTCTGGAAACTAGCACAATCACCAAAGAATTTACAATCACATCATTGTTCAGATGTTAATTCAGTTAACCAGTTAATACATTAAATATGACTTAATCAATGCCGTTGGCCAAAACTATTCCATAAATATTTACAAAACTTGAGATAACAATTAATATTTGACTGCAAAGTTTAGTTCTCATCTACATGATGCCCTGCAAGCCACCCTGAGGGTGTATGTAAGGTAGTTTAATGAAGTCACTCAAGCAGGAAAAAATCTTCAACAGCAATGTACCAAATATATGCTGTTCCTTTACTGATTTTTAACTCTTAAATTGGAAAGGAATAGTAACTACAGCAAAATAGGACTGAATTATCATTAATATAGGCACCAACTGAATCAGAAACTACCCTGAAAAATTCTTCTTGAGAGTTAAAACATGTTAAAACAATACAAAAAATCAACGTTGAAATTTGGAAAGCTCCTTCATATGAACAGAAAATGAAATCGATGGATCATTTTCATTTTAGAAAATTAGTAATCATTATTAGTAACATCTTGCCACACCTGCGAGTAACACAGCAAGTCCTTATACGTTACATGTAATTGGTTCCTCACCTATTACTGTTGTGTTCTGCGATCCTTGGTATTCAACCTTCAGTGATTTTGGGGCAAAGATCAAATTTTGGATGTACTCCACATACTTCAGCAATGCAGCAGCAGCTGACAATGCATAAAACCTGAGGATATGACGTGAAAACATTTGGTTCAATAATGGAGAGTTGTGAACACAAATTCCTATTTTATGAAAAGTATGCTTACTTGTGGGTGAGAAGCAACTCAACAGAAGCATACTCAGGGGCACATAACAGGTTTAGCAGTTTTCGCCCTTGAGCATCGTTGAAGTGACGCCTTTGCACACAAACAATGTTTAGACGAGGGCACTGCTCACGAATTACTAAAAATACTTTACTAGGAGTTTTCCCATCACAAAAAGTATTGGGCACAAGGACCTGTAATATAAATGGAATGGCTGAAAAGTATTTTCCTTTTGAAGGAGTAATCTTCATGTAGTTTTCAGCCAAAAATTCCACAATATTATCTCTGCTTTTGTTTATTAGTTTTAAAAGAGATATTGTTTATTACATCAGCTTGAATAGTTGAACATCTTTGTGCATTTCCTCCAAACTTTTCAATCATAATGCGTATTTCTGAAGAAAAATTTGAATTTGAGAATTTCCCTACACAAGTGCCCTAAATCAGCCACACAATAAACTCTTGGCCATAATGAATTGCTGAACACCTTCCTTTACTCCCATGTGCTTCTTAATGCATTTTTACTGCAAATTGCTTGCTTTCTTTTCTATCAGATTTCATATTGTTCTCCCACTATTGCTATTATTGTATTTCTATTTTACACTATTTTTATGTGATATATTAAGCCTGACTATCCTACTCGTACCTGGTCTGGCAATTGATAATACATGATGGTGTAATGAGTAAATAATCTTTGTATCCTTTTTATTGATGCATAACATTCAAATACTAAGCAGAGATGATTGTATAAGAGCCTTCTGGAAAGATATTAGTATTTTATTGTTTTTTTTGTCACTATACATTTTTAGTTGACTTCAGCTGGCACAATGGCAATCCAAAAATAAAATATATTGCACTCAAGTTGGGAGTAAAATTATGCACAAAGTGGTGAAAATCCATGCAGGCATGGACTATATGCCACTTTGTATCTCCTGAATAGAACATAAGTACTTCTTAACCTTCATTGAACCAGATACACTAGAATTATTACAACTCCTAATGATTTTTTTGCTTATATGGGATTATAATTGAGAAGAGCCTGCATTTGGTGAGCATTAATAAATTAGCAATGAATCTTAAATGCTTGTCCCAGGATTTTGAGTATTTTCTGCAGATGCAAATTTTACTGAAGTATGAGAAAATTTCTAAAAGTAACACTTTAAACATTTAGGTATTTCACCATCATGATACATATGGCTTATCCTTGTGTGATGCAACCCATTTTGCATTCAAAATGTATGCTGCACTAGAGGCAACTCACATTACCACTTAGAGGGCTACGATTTTGGCACCACAATGTTGTGAGTATAAATTTGAATTATTTTCATTCATATTAAATTAAGGGGTGGTTGAAGTTTGAAAGGGAGTCATATAATACAAAGACTTAATTCTGTAATATCAAATGCTTAAATCTAGAGTGCTGTCTGCTCTAACTGCATTACCCTCAAAATAATTTTGCAATTACTAATAGGGTAAATAATTTGATATTCAAAATGCTTTAAATAATGTAGATAATAGTACATATTTTCATCCTTGGATTCCAGGAGGGATTCCATTGAAGGATTCATCCTTGCATGCCAGGATGGTGTCATAAACACCCTCATGTACCACCGCCTTATATTTAAGGTGGAGGTAGTGGACACAAGATGCAGAGCGTCCCGAGCCCAGCCGGAGACATTGAGTCATCTACTCTTCAGCTGTAGTTTCTACGCCAAGTCAGCATATTTAGCTCGGCACAACGTGGCTCTACAGGTGTTATATTTTCACCTTTGGCACCATTATGGCTTGGATGAAACACCTGTACTGCCATATGCACCTGGAGAGATTGAGTGGAGAACGATAAATGTAAAATCTGGTGGAATTATTCCTTTTCCACCACCAGGCAGTTGACAGCGACTAAGCCTGATGCCGTTCTCCTCGACCACCTTTCCCGCTCCATGTATGAGATTGAGTTTTTGGTGCCTGCCAAAAAGAACGTGGATGCAAAGGAGGTGAAGAAACGGATGAAATATCAAGACCTGCTGTTTGAACTTCAACAGATGTACCCCAGACTCACTGTTAAGTTAGTAGTCCTCATCATAGGTGTGCTCGGTGGAGTAAAGAGATCACTGGTGGATAGCATCAAGTGTATTCCGGCCTGCGTGGCATAGGCGGAATCACTTTTAGCATGAATGCAAAAGGCCATCATCTAGGGTTCTCTCCATCTGCTGCGTATGTACGATCCCAAAGCAGTGTAGCCACTCATCCGATGGGCATCAGAAGTGGCTATGAAAACTGCCAAACCCCTCTTGAGTCTCCGGTCATTATGACGGCAATGAAACCTGATGCTAGCCGGAGACTCAAGAGGTGGATGTCACTTAATAGTAACCCAAACATATTTTCAAATGCAAACTCAAAAGCCTTGGGATACTCTCTCAGCAGTTTTATCTCCTTTATAGATGACGTTCCTAATTTGTCTTCTACACTCAGCACTCCTCTACTGGGATGATTTAAGCCATTTCAAGTCCCTTGAGAGTTGAAAGTGGTGTTCTTTAAGAATCTATCCTTGGTCCTCTCCTCTTCTGACATCTATGGTATGCGTGTATACCCTACAGATGGTAGTGGACATGGTTATCCATGTAGGTAATCATGCCTGATACTATCAGATAGGTGGCTACCAATTCCTTGAGGTGTTTTAGGTGGTATTACAACAACCGCAGAGCCAAGTTGTGCTGTATATATATGCATTCTTCACATTAAAGCTGCAGCTGGCGAGTAGATGACCTTATGTCTCTGACTGGCCTCAGAATGCTCTGCATCTCGTGTCCATCACATTTTCCTCAAAGATCAGACAATGGTACACCAGCTTGGTGATGACACCACCCACACAAGCCTTCAACAATGAGTAGTTTGACACAAAATAAGTATTGAGCAGTTGAACCTGAGATGAAGCGAACAGACATAAAGTAACTAAGTCCTCTTTTTGGTTGAAACCAATCTTTGGGCCTTAGGGATCAAGAATTGAAGAAAAAATAACATTTTCATGAACTGTATATTTGCGGAAATCATAAATTTTTTGCCCACCATTATTTTATAATATATATATTTGTGTTTCTTTTATGCCAAAACAAAGAATGTGAAAAATAAAAAAAAACAAGGAATTTCTGGAAAAAAAGACATGCAACTAGAAAGTAAAAGATTTTACCTCCATAGGATTGAAGAGATGCAGCTTGGTGAGAGTGTTCAAATATGTCTGGCCATCGCTGATCTGACACATTATCAGATGAGGCCGATGAATATCAATTGCTGCAATCCCAACTTCTCCCCGAGCCTGTCCTCTGCCTTCAGATATAGCTATCAAATGATTAATGTTAATCATCCATTTCAGTTCAGGTACTCAATGATTCAACACACTAAGGGGAAGGAGCAACAATGGCAAATAATTCAAATTACTGAAATGATAGAGCTTGGATCTTCCCATTCTGTTAAATGGAGCAAAATAACATTTTCTGGGGAGTATTCAAAAGCCAATGATACCTGGACCATTATGGCAATACCGGGTATTATGACCATAATTAAGTGATTATCTCAGCTCAGCCATGCAATTCTAGGGGAATACATAAATAGTTGACTATTCATTGCCGTTGTTATTCTGGGGCCTTTAGTAGCAGTGTGTGGTTCCGATCGATGAACCTCTGCTACCAAATAGATGATGAACAGCTTTGTTCATTAATGGTTGGTGAATAACAAGTTAAAGTAGGATTTTTTGGAGGAGGTGAAGGGTGGAGAGAAATAAATTGGCACCAGACCACTCATAAGAGGGACACCATGGGTTCAATGACCAAAGGGTGGAATACTGACCCTAAGAACTCCAACCCTCCACCCACCCTTAAGGACTAGTGCAAATATGAATTCCTCCACATCCAGGATTCAAACCTAGGTTTCCAACCAGGTCATGAATGACCTGGACAGCTTCCCACAAGGATAGAAAGTGAGTGCCCAAATTATCTCTCCAATCCAAACCGTTACATTGATGGTTTTCTACTGTTTCTACACCTCACAATGTCACCACACTCAATGCATTATTGTAAGTTCCTCTCGAACACAACACCATGCAGTGGTTGAAATGTTAAATGCTAAAAGGGTTCAACCTCGATATCAAATGAGGGAATTTACACAAACACCAGACACTTAATAGCAGCCAAGGACGACAAAGAAGTCCGGTAATTAATGAACATAAACATGCATCTCACCGACAATGCACGCCGAATCAGTTTCTGTTGAAGAGCTGTTGCCCGATCTGGGGGTTCTACGATCAGACGGCGTGGAATACGGATGTCCGCTGCTCGATGTGGTGGAGCTGAAATTGCAATTGTCGTAGAGAAACTACCCTTTTTTTAATTCGCACATCGGTGTCATTTTCCTTACAACTGTTGTCTCCTATGTGAACCACCCAGCCTCGAACTCGAAGGTGTTATTCGATTCGGAGTGCGAGTAATTCTTTGAATTTCGAAAGATCCACGGCCGCTGAAATGGCCCCTTCGCGACGAAACTAAATAGGAAGAAGTTACAGTAGGTACGATCACTTCGACTCGAACACTGACTTATTTTAACAACTTTTTAAACACAAAATTGTCGTACATGGAGGTCGTCTATAGACTGAATATGGTCCTCTGCCACGATGGCTGAGACTCTGATTTCTTGTTACGTTCATAACTCTATCCTTTGCAATTACGTTAAAAAAGAAAACAATTTCTTTAAAAATGATTCACAGAGTTAAGCAACTCAGCAAAATTTCCAAGCAAAATATCGCATTGAGTAAACTCTATTTCAAACTGAGTGTACGAAACAATTGAACGGAGAAATGAATTCGATATAAACGCGGTACTTGTCGTAAATGATGAATTTCATAAGTTGATAGCATTAAAAATGATGGCGATTATGACAATTGAGCTGGAGCTGATTGTAGTTGTGAGTACTTACATACATTCTGATATTGTATAAGCTTATTATTTTCCTCTTGATGCAGTCAGCGTTCTACGTTGTGAGTTATAAGTCCAAGTCCTTGCAAGAATTAACCTTTCACTATATTGGTTTTCAATTTATTTTCCGTTAATATTTAAATTTCACTTTACAATATCAAGTATTGTATATTGACTCATTATATTATTGATCATGTGTACTGAATTCTGGCTATCAATATTTCATTATACATTCCAATATTAAAAAGTGAAATTTTCCTCACATATACATCGATGTAATCATTTATAGGTGAATTCAAGATTACAATCTTCTCATTAATCATAGTGATCAATATACTAATCGAGTATCTCTTTAGATATAGTTGTGGGAACAAATTCATTTACATGCACAACTCTCAATCTCTGTGGATAAAACAGATGTTAATATTTCATGTGGCCAATGATGGTTTATCCCATTTCCTGGTGTGATGCCATAAATTATATAATTAATTTCTTCACCATATTCGTAGCCAGTTAACATCAAAATACATATTGAAAGTACCGACACCTGTCTTGTATTGTCATGCTATTGCCTGTTCCTCATTAGTTATTCTCCTTATCCTTGCATCATTATCACTCTCAGTACGACTCAATGAATTTGGCAATGCTTTTTTATCAATTCCATTACTGATATGAAAATGAATGTGTTTGAAATTATGATTCAACTGTGTATCAAAGAAAGACAGCGCACGAAATGCATGTATTGTACAATACACATGTTAACATGCTGCAGAGCTTGTACTACTGCCATGCCATCACAGTCCCTGTAGCTGCTTCTGTTGTTAGTTGTATTTATTTGGGGAAGGCGATCAACAACTGAGGTAATTTGTGTCAGAGAGGATAGATAGGTGGGTTACTGGGTGAAGGTACCCTGATAGCAAAGCCAGTTGGAATTCACCAGTGTGCAAGCGTAAATCCAGCTGGATGAATACAGTGTAAAGCTGGAATCCAGCTGGAATCAAACTTGACTCCAGCTATGCTTTTTACATGATTCAAGCTGGATAACAGGTTGGATTCCAACTGGAATCCAGCTGCATTTAAAGCTAATATTCCAGGCTGTCTCAACCAGCTGGATTCCAGGCGATTTGTCCAGCTGGATTCATCCAGCCGAAATTCAGGCTGGAATCCAGCTGAAATTCAGGCTGGAATCCAGCTGGCTTGCTATCTGGGTAGGAGTATTCAGGGAATGGAGGAAAGAAACCTGTAGTGGTGTTAGCCTACTCATAACGAAAAGCACCTTGGGGACCAGGGCTTAACGTCCCATCCAATGGAAGGAGTACTGGACTCAAAGTGCTCTCCACAAGGCACTCAAGTAGAGCCCGGTTTACCAATGAAAAAAAGCCTTAGCTGGGATGCAAATCTGGGCCCTCAAGATAGGAGTCAAATACTCTAGCCACCACACCAATCTGATCCCCAGCTGTTTCTGGCAGCCGTTTGGGTGATATGATTGGTCTTTTCTGTTTGGGAATTATTTTTTCCTCCTGAACTTCATTTCCACTAGCTCAAGAACCCATAATTCACAGTTTTTCACACTGAAGATTTAACTGAGATATGTAGTTAATTTTGAGTGCACAGTGGAAGTAGTGGTACACATTTTAGCGGAGGTCACCATGGTGACCAGCTGGGACAATTGGCAGCACAATTAATTAATTAATTGGAGGGGTGGGCGGGGGCATTCTGGAGCCCCCCTGGCACTTAGACCTCTTTAGATCCATTGTGCCAACCCACATTTAACCTGCCCGTCACTTGCAGACAGGGGACAAGAACACCACGGTAGAGGTATGGAAGGGGGTCACCCATCCAACCTCTGTCCGGGCCCAACGTTGCTTAACTTCGGTGATCTGACGGGAACCGGTGTATCAACGTGGCTAGGCCCTTGCCCATTGGCAGCACAAAGTGTATAGTTTAGTGGTGAGGCTGTGGATAGAATTGTTAAGGGATACAAGATGTATCTAGAGAATCTCAGTTCCCGTTAAAGTATACTCACCACAAAAGGTGCCAAGGGGCCAACTATATATTGGATCACATGACACAGTACTGACCCTAGAATAATTTTAATACAGCTCTCAAGTGGACAAGGGCATTCTATATAATGTTATGTCACTTCTGTTGCCAGACCCTAAACTCTAAGGATTTATATTATTGCTTTATTCATAAATAAAATTTATTATAGTTTTATCTGAAATTTTATAATAGGTGACAAAAAAACTACATCTGTGAGATAAAGGTTTTGAATCACCCATTTGATGAACACTGATAGTTTAAGAGTGGCATCTAAAATTACATTTTGCAGTCCACCACTCTGATGATTGTCTTGTTAGATATGGTTAATACTGATAGTCTCATTGTTAACGATATTTGTGAATAGTTATGAGTATTCTCTTGAAAATGATCTGTGAGAAATTGAATGTCTCTATTAAAAAAATAATGGTATGAATTCAAATATGCATACATAGGTACAGGTTTTTTCACTCACACTTCATCTTTTCTATTCCCATTTTGATATAAATACAAATTCTGCTCTCAAAATACATTGAGTAGTCTTTTTTTTAAGATCAGGCTTCAAAGATTTGAAATGGGTACACTTTTCTGGTAGAGATCATGTATCTATTAAGGTTGTGTTTTTACAGGCACATGTTTTCCACTATTTTCGCACTTTTTCTGGCTTGAAACAACTTGAATGCACCACTGCTGCTGTCTTCTCTACTGCTGTTAAGCTTACAGTTACACCATAAAATGAATATTTGATTTTCCATTTGTAAGAGATTGAATAAGTAATTGATCTTCCATCATCACAAGCTCAGAGAATTGACTGTTTTTCCATTTCAGCCCTAATTATGTTTAGATGAAGTTTTGGTGTAGGTAGAACTGATCACTCATCAGTGGACCACTCTGTATCATTATAGTTTTTGTAGAAGTCTGGATTTGGAAGGTTAGATCTGGGAAGGAATAAAGTCTTCACATTCATCATTTGTGCTGATTGATCCTATGAAAAATGAAATGTACACAATTCTATGAGCCATTTCCTTATTCTCGAAATATTTCCTCATCTTGCAGTTTTTGTATATCAGACTTATTGATGAAATAATAGCTGGGCTGCTTTCCTCTCTGAAAAATAAATGAAGAGTTAATGTTATTGGAGTCTGTAATCCTTTTCATAGTGGTCATTTCTTTTGCTAACTTAGAGGAGGGCCATTAAAAATATTTCCTTTTAATGACAGAAAGAAGAAGACATTCACAAAGCATAATTTAATGGAAGCAGTAGCTGAGTATTGAATGATGGATTGAAAAAATTGCTGTCCATATAGGTTTTTAGTGATTTTTTTCAATTAAATTCAATTTACCAAATCCTTTTGAACACGCTTTGCACCTGCTTGGATTAGAACAGAGCTCAGTGTGTCCACTGACTCAACTCCCATGGCATAGTGTAGTGGTGTCCTCTCCAGCTGTAAAGCGAAATATGTAGTTTATATGAACATTAGCATTTACTTCGTCTATTGCTGTCACTCTTTAAGTATATCTGTTTCATTGAAATGAAGCATTAATAACTTAAGGGTTACTGAACTACATCAACCTTCCAGGAAGAATGAAATGGGATACAGTGCTTGACTCATCTCATATCATTGATTGCCATTGCTGTCAATCGGTTTGTCATCAGTTTCATCAAGGTTATTTTTTTCCAATTAATGCTTTCTCCCAGGCATTAATGCCTCTGTAAGCTATTGATACAATTTTAATTTTTTGAGTATCGTTTTTGATTTTTCAATGGTTAATTTTACAAATTGTAACATAGGATAACTGGCAGGGGTTGCAGTTTCCATTTGTGTCAGATTTAGCTATATTAATATCATCAGGCATTTACAAAGCTGTTTGCATTAGTAATTGTAGTAGCAGTCTTGTTTTTTGGGTGTTTCAACGGCTAAGGCTATAATAAGGAAATATAAACTTGTGAATTCCACTGATTTAATGTGGTACTACTGGTTTCAGCCGTTAGGCCATCATCATGATGTACCCAATGATGGCCTAATGACTGAAACCTTTAGTACCGACATTAAATCAGTGGAATTCAAAAGTTTATACATCTTTATTAATATAGAACAAGTAAGTATACAGTTGCTAAGTTTTAGCCAAGGTTATATTGATTGCACTATCTAACCTAAGATCTTAATCCTGGTAAAAACACAACTTCCATACTGTGCAAGATTCAAACCTGCAACCTTTGGGTTGTCAGGCCAGCTTGTTACTAACCTTGTTTCATGGCTGGTACTCACATTATCTCCAATATGAAGTGTCTGTGGAAAATGCTGAGCTATGAATCTCACAATTTCCACATGCTGACACAAGACTGCCACATGCATTGAGCAGCGACTTCGGCGATTTTTAGCCATGGCCAGCGTGGCTGGCCCAAGCTCAAGGGGTGAGGTAGAAGAATCTCGACTCAAATTGAAATCCATGGTTGTCCATTCTATGTTCCCTTTTCGTGGTGGCACGCCATTGGTGGCTGTATTTGGTGGTGAGGGTGAGTTGGGCAGTGATGGTGGGGGAGTATCAACCAGGCTGTTTGTTTCATCAAAAGATTCTGTTTCGGAGAAGAGGATTTCTTGTGTGTGCTCTAGGCTTCCAGCTCTAATAGCACTGTGTAGCCATTCTCGCCTTTCCTGTTTGGAAGGAATGAGGATAGTTAATTTCTTTCTTGAAGGATATGAATAATCTCTCACCAGGCCTGTGCCATGAATATCTGGAACAATTTCACCAGCATTGATAATGTAGTTATTTTCAGAACCCTTTAGAGAAGGCTTCTTATCTCTATTTATCTTTGGAATGGGTCATTTTGAAATCAAGAATTGATTGCCTGAAACTTCATTGTCAATGGATTAATAAACCAGTTAGTATCCATGTTTTGTGAAAATATTTGACGAAGAAGAGCAATACATGTCTGAACATGAATGCTTAATTTTCATTTTTGATTTTTCTTATTGTAAGAAATTTTATTGAAATGTCACTTAGTGAATAACTTAAGTATTCTGTTAATATTTGTAAGCTAAAGTTCATGTTATACATACTATTAAGAGAGCACACTGATCATTTTTTTGTGATAATTCTTAGCGAGTATATTCATGGATTCAGATATTAGACATTGTGGGTCCTGAATCTTTGAAACCTGATTGAGTGATTTGCTCAAACATGAGTGACAGATGGAATCACATAAACCGGAATTGAGACTTACTTCAAAGATTGGAATGGTCTTGATGAGGGTGATGATTGGCAGGTAGGATGATTCTTTCTCAACATCATTTCTCTTCCTGGGAAGTGACTGTTCTTCATCTTCCTCATCAGCATAAGATGAAGTGGCATCCAAAATGTGATCATAGCCATCAAGTAAGAGTGATTTAAGCATCCTTGCTGCTGTCTCTGCATCAGGCGTTTCATCTCTATTTTTGTCTTCACCTTGACGCAGTAAGAAAATAAACATCAGTTTTGCCTGATTTTGACTGATTTGCTGCATACAAATTTGAAAAGTCTTGGATACTTGATCATTGTTGGAAAGACTTTTGTGTTGTGAACCATAGGCTAAATTCTGTTTTGTGTTTGAAGATGCTGGTCTTTCGGGATTTCCTCCGCGTTGGTCCATAGTTCCTGGGACGACAGTTTTGCTGGTGTTGCAGTCGGCTTCTTCAGGTCAGTGAAGTGACTCTTCACTGACCTGAAGAAATAGGTGAAACTGTCGTCCCAGGAACTATGGACCAACGCGGAGGAAATCCCGAAAGACCAGCATCTTCAAGTAAGACTACCCGCAGAAGCCTACACAAGGAATTCTGTTTTGTGTTGCTTAACCTAACCTAGAACATAAATAAAAAACTTAAACCTTACTTAAGCTAAAAATGGTTACTCTAATGATTTGAAACAATGCTCCATCTCACTGAGAGCTGCATAAAACAGTAAATTACCTTCTTTCTGGCAGTCCTAATGACATTTTTGGACTTGTTTAGTTGATGCTTTATGTTGATAATCGAGTTACATTACTATACATTGTATACCTTAGTCCAGGTGTTCCGAACCCGTAGATGTTGCCCCCATTTGGGGCGAAGGAAGAAGTTTTTAGAGGGATCATAAGGGAGTGAGGAATAAACACTTGATGTGGTTCCTTAAATGTAGGTGCTATTTACTATCTATATACAAATGATGAGTGTTCATTATCAGTAATTTTGGGATCACTCATAAAAGAAAATTGAGAACCCCTGCAGTTCCTAGATCAGGCACAAATATCTAGTTTTTTTTCTGTAAATGTTTCCATTGCCGATGAAAATGAATTTCTAAAAGATCAACTTTATTTAAAGGCAGATTAAGTCCTACCATGATTAAAAACTTTTCATGGCAGTCCTCCAATACACAAAAGTGTAACTATAGTGTGCTGAGTAATTTTTACCCACTGAGAGCAAAGAGTAAAGTCATGTGACTAGTGTCAAAAACACTGACTTAGGTAGGTAATTAGACAATGAAATTCTATCAGCAATTTAGGACATCTGTTCTCTGCAGGAAAAGGAGAGGGAAGACAAAGGCCATTCTAGTTTTTTGGAAGAAAATGAGAAAAAAATTGTTATCAGAATGAGGGATAAGACATTTGCATTGGGAAAAAGTTACCAGATAGACTCAAATATTTTACTATGCCACTCTGAACAGCATGTACGTTGACAATTACCGAAGGAATAAGGTTTCCTGGACCATTAATTGAGCACAGACCTTTGGCTTGCCTGGCCAAAAGGCAGACCATCATGCTACCAAGGTTGGCAATTCATAGGTTTTTGCAGGAGGACGACTTCCTTTTACATATTTTTGTAGTTGAATGTTTAAAATTAATGATTTTTGGAGCAGCTTTGTGTAAATTTTTCACGTATCTATGGGTCAACATAAAACTTTGTGATGCCACACAATCTTTTACGAAACATAATGTTGTTTGACTGTGAGTTGTGCATAATTATGTCCTAAGGGGTGAAATCAGTCTCACCAACTAAACGTTTTTGTGGAATCAAAAGTTTACAGCTACTTAAGTTAAATAATGTTAAGCCATGACAGAGGTTGGATGGGTACCCTCCTCCATACTTCTACCATGGTGCTCTTGCCCCCTAGCTGCGAGTGCAGGCAGGTGAAATGTGGGTTGCACAATGGATTTAAGGAGGTCTAAGTGCCAGGGGGGGCTCTAGAAGGGCCCATTCCTCCAATTATTTTCAACATGAATTTTTGTTTCAATGGGAATTACTATGATTTGTTCTCTCCTTTCCTTCTCTACTTTCTCACGTTTCGCAACCTAAATCTAAGTTTAATTCATTTGATACCAAAGTTATAAATTCTGGTGTACTCATTTTTGTTGGCTCTATTTTTTTATGCATGTTTTTTGCGAAGGAAATACAGCCTTTTCATGTACCACTTGCAGGTGTAGCCCTGGCCAGCATCTGCACCCAAGCATCAATTTCATGGGCATTTTGCTGGAGGTCAGCCATCACTGCCACATCCCTTGGGGTCTTGTAGAGGTCATCCCTTAGTGCCACATTTGCTCTACTCTCCCGGATCAGTTGCAGAAGGGCACCTTTCTTCCCAGGCCGACTCGCAGCCACATGGATGGAGGTCTGGCCGTGTTCATCCTGCAAGAGAGAGAAGTAAAGGGCAGCAAGTATGTGAGAAGTGATAGCTTTCTTCACTTGAGCACATTCTCTTGTGTGTAGTTGTATACCATACTCCATTATTTTTTTAGGCAAGAATCAGCATTTACCCTCTTAATGCTAACCTTCTTCCTGGGATACTAGCGAGAAATGCGGAGGTTAATTTAATAAAATGTAGCATCTTAGGGAAAAAACATTTTGAAGCTACATATTGTTTATTATATCCATTTGTGGTTTTTTTACATTATTTAAGTTGAACTAATTAATAATGATACTTATTTTTACATTGACTGAAAAATAAATGTTATTATTAGTGTCATAAATTCGAACAATATTAGGCATAGAAGCCAATATATTGGCCTGCTGCACCTTTCATCCGAGATGCAAAAGTTGATATATGAGCCCGCCGCACGAAGAGTGTTAATGCACATTACATTTGGTTGAAGTTTATGAAATGATAGTGAAAACAGGAGACGAATGGCCTATGAAAGCCTATGAATTCGATGTCTTGGCAATGAAGGTGTGAGAATGTAAGGAGTACTTCATTTTGTTCATACTAAATGAATTTACTAGAAATGATTAACTAAGTTGGCAGGAAGGTGGTGTATAGAGGTGCGTGGGATAGGAATGGCTAGATTGAATGAGTCATGAAAGGGGAGGACACACTACAAAGAAGAAATATTTAGTCTATGGTATTCGAGTACATGTATAAGGCAATGTATGGGTATAACAGAGGTAAAAGTGTGTGTATTGATAGTTGTTTTTGTTTAATTCAACATAATGTGAGATTCAGCATTTTTTGGGTAGTTTTTGGTGTCAGAAATAAGTAATCATAACAGGAATGTTCTTTAGTCTACTAGATCATTAATGAATTTCTAAACATATTATTCCTCTTGGTTTTTTGTGTCTTCATAGTTAAACTCATCTAAAAATGTCTGTAGCTTGATGAATTCCCAAATCCTCTGAGTCAATGAATATCTGATATTTGGCATACGTGATATTTGGCTTGAATCTTTGGAATATGGTACTATCCCAAATATTTAACTCTGACTTAATCACCAAATTTGGGGAATAATCTCTTAATCGACCAATTAGTATGAAGATGGGAGCCTGAGAAATATGTGCATGTTTGAAAATCTCATCAACAATCTTGCTGTGAAAATACTTACCACATTTGTCGACATAGAAGATGCACCTCTTTTGAAAATTACGGTTAAAAATTCATTCCCTGGTTTTATATTTGAATGCTTAGCTCTGGAAACTTGCCTCACAGAAAAGGGGCCACATCTAATGTGCTAGTGCATTTTATATGCTGTGAAATATGGTATATAATGGCATCCAGTTGTTTTGTTAAGATATTTTACTCAATTTTGATCAAACCAAGCCAGGGAAGTCAGGTACAGTTAAATTGATTTCTTATGAAGGAAAAATAAAAAAATCATTTCTTCCTAGGATGAAATAAAATTATATCAATTAAGTAATGATGAGCTTTATTTTAGAAGCACTTAGAAATGAATTCTTATATTCATTGACTTCTAGTTCAGATTGAGAGCTGCATTGACTCCTCTTATGGTATGCCACCACAATACTACTTTAAAGGCTGAATGTGAAATATGTTTGGATAGACCATTGCTTTGTTCACACTACTCTCCCCAGTGGTATATTTGTCATTTTGATCAGATGGGAAACTGTATTTATTACACATTACTTTTTGGTGTATCCAATTCATTATGAGCTCGTGATTTGTGTTACAAGTGTGGGTGGACTTAGAGGTGTGGGATATTTGGTAGTTCTTGGCATCATATTGTGCCAAGAAGTGAATCAGGGGTCACTTCTCACCCTCTCCTCCCTGCTGTGGAAGACATTCTGCTGGGCAGTATCTGGGAAGAGTGGTGATGAGTAGGGTGTTCCTGTGGGCCCCCACGAAGGTGTCCCTCCTCCCACCTCAGACCCCTTCTTGGCCTCCTCCTTTGCCACTAGGCCCTGCAGGTATTCCGCTAGAAATTTTACAGGGTCCTTGGGCCTCTTCTGTGACACTTCAGCGAGACCCTTCACTAGTGGCTCTCCAAGACCTTCATTGGCAATGGAATGAGGCAAATCTCTTTAGAGCTATGAGTTTCACCTTTGAAACTTCAGGCAAAGAGAATAGAAGATAGGAACCACATTACTTTTATGAATTGTCTCATTTTCTACCTCAGAGAACTGGAGCAATGTTGATGTCCCAAGTTCCAATGAATGTCCCTTGGGATAAATTGTGACTTGGTTTGTTGGAACATAAAATTTATATTTTGAAGGTAACCAATGAATGTCAAACTGGCAGTGAGGGATCAAATTTTTCCCTTTAGGTATATAATTTGATAAAAATGGTCAAAGTGTTAAATGAAAAATACCAGATGATCCTCTTTTCCTTCAGTCTTAGGTACAGATAGAAAAATGAATGTTTGCAATAGGTTAATTCTTTTTTAACATATTTATAGTTTCAAATTTTGTACATAGGTATTTAATACAGAATGCAAGCCCTGCAAAGTGTTGTAATACATAAAAGATTTTTGCTCTAATTAATTTCATGTTTTCCCTGTTTAGTTTAAAATCTTATTGCCAAGAAAGGGTCATTTTCTAACCATATTTTTCAGACAGACTCACTTCGTGCCAAATATTGTCCTTCTTCTGTCCACATAACTGGTAGGTCCATTGGCTGCATGATCTCATTACTCTTAGTTGATCCTAAAATCGGAAGAAATAATTGTGTCACAAACGGGTTGTAGCAGGTGAATTTTTTCTTGTATGCTTGCTGAAGGTAGTACAAATTTTCTGCAGATGTTCTGCTAGCTAACTTTGATAGACGTGTTGTCCACACCTTCTCACATACATCATTTTCATTGATTCAACTGTAAGAGTTTGCACAGAAATTTTTTGTGAGGAGTCTTTGTGAATGACTGGTTTGCTGCTAACATATTACAAATCAAAGCATTGCCCTCCTTTACAGTGATGGTAATGCTTTGATTCATAAATGAAGGGTAGATTACAAGTAAAATCAAGTTTTGAGAAACTGGGCACTGGATTATGGAGTTTTGATATGTTGCACTATACATATGGCCTTTAGTGAGGTCAATCATTATATTTACACTGAGAATTTTGATCAAATTCTTTTTTATTTCATTTGATCACTGTTTCACTAAGTATTCTAGTCATGGGTTGTTAGGTACATTTTGAGTAAGCCTGATTACAATTGATAAATGTTCAAACATATTAATTATTAAACAGATTAAATAAGTCATGAATTAAAACCCAAGGTTTATGGGACTATTAAAATTTTTTATACCAGCTTATTACATTTTTTTCTCATTGTTGTATTAATTTGTCACATTGTGCACACTATCTTAAATTTTACTGACTCCCAGGTGACATCCCACCCTGCTTTAATACACTCCCAGGCTTTATCTTTATCTTTTTGGTGACCATGGTCTATAATTTGTACTGGACATGATTTTTGTAGAAATCATTGCAAAGTAATGAGTCAATGGAGAAAATTAAAAGACTGTACCATCATCTGTCTCAGAAGAAGATTCTTGGCTCTCGTCTGCAGCTGCGTCATTAGAATATTCAGGGGCAGGCTCTTTGGCTACGAATGGAGTTTTGGGCTCTTTATCTGCATCTTTCCCTGTGAGGCTTTTGATGAAAGGAAGCAAGTCTGCCTGTGGAAATTCTCTTGGGTTGGTCATGTAGTATGCTGGAGTGTGGCCCAGCTATGGATAGACTGATAAATTCTTAGAATTTTTACAGTAGATATTACATGTCTCAGGTTTGATAAAATTTATGTAAGCATTTTTCATGGTTTCCTGCTTAATTTTGGAATGGTTAGGCTAGGCTGATATTCCTTTGGCTTTATAATAAATAATCGCTACAGGGCCTTTTCATCTCAGATCAGGCAGATTCAGCAAAATCATGTCAGGTTACCATCAGCAATTTTCCTATAAATTACACCTACACAACGCTATATTCCTATGATAAATATTGATGCCTTTATCTGAGAACAGAACCTGACCAAAGTAAAGTTATGGACATTTGAACATGGCTGTGTCAAGGATCTGCACAAAAAATAACAAACCACATAAATGGTAATAGCTGTGCAACTGTGTTGCATTTAGAGAATCAATTTTTGTCTTTATAAAAAGATAATATTATTATGATCCATTGACACCACTATTTTGCAAATCAGTTCAATAATAAACAAACAGGACTCATTATAACAATAAAAATAGCAATATTGTAATGATTAATAACAAAAAAGGCCACCACCTTTGATTTTCATAGAAATAAATCACTTAAATGCAAGTTGTACTGACAAACAAAAAAATAAATATGAAAGTATTTTTATATTTTTTTTGTTTTATGATATGTCACTCACGGCTCAGCTTAAAGTCACTGAGTGCATCCACCGGGTTGTGGATGGTGGGTCAACCTCTAGATATAGAGTTTAGCTGCGAGATAAGTGAGTTTACTCATCGAATAAGCAGTCGTGGACAAAAAGCGATGGCATTCCGAGGGGGTATTTGGTCTATCCCTGGGTAATGTAGGCCAATAAAGGATACAGAACCTGTGAAGACTTGGTGACAGAGACCGCCAAAAATTACATTTCCATCAGCCAGAGGAGAGGGCAGCAGCTCTTCTTCATGATGAGTGAAGGTGGAGACCACAGTGGTCGGTACAGCGACACTCATTTCACTACAGGCGTGGTAACGTTTACTTTGACAGCTGTAGTACTGCGATGTGGAAGGCTAGGGGAAATTGTTATTATCCTGAGGATATCACCACATTATTATCCTGAGGAGTCGCAGCTACTTTACTCTTTTTTTCTTATCAAGAAAAAAAGAGTAAAGTAGCTACGTGATGGAACCCTCTCGAGTAAAATATTCCGGAGGTAAAATAGTCCCCCTTTCGGATCTCCGGGCAGGGAATACTCGAGAAAGTACATCAATCTTGGAGCATGCGATCACTTCGGACCTGCGGGAAACTGGAGAACCTTAAGATGGAAATACGGAGAATGGACCTCGATGTATTAAGAATCAGTGAAATGAGATGGCCCGAAGAAGAAGACTTCTAGAGTGGATGTTACAGAATTATTCACACCGGATCACTGATTGGTAATGCTGGAGTAGGCATAATGCTCAGGAAGAGTGCAGGACTGCGTGTGAAGAGCTTCCTGCAGTACAGTTGTGGCATTTTTTCGGTACCCTCCACCCCCTCCCCCCTCCCCTCGTTGGACATAACCCCTCGGCGGACTAATTACCCTCCGGACTTAGCCGCAGGACATGCTCGACAGGCGTAGCTAACGACAGGCGGAGCCCACGATGCCAACAACGCCTACGATTCCAAAATGCAACGATTCCGGACTGCAGCGTTCCGACAAAGCGTGCCGTCAAGCCACGCCATCCAGCCACGCCGTCCAGCCACGCCGTCCCCTGACCAGTGTGGCTTTCACTCATATAGCCCCCAAAGCGCGCAAGAAGACCAGAAGTTAGGCCATCGTACGAGCCGTTATTTGGTGTTCCCCCGCCGTAGTGAAAAAAGAGTCCCGGATGACCCAATCCTAAGCTTCCACCTCGCCCTCTTCACATCATGCCACCTTTTCCTCCCCTCAATTTGCACCAATGGAATTCCACGTTAAACCCCATTGCACTTTGACCTTCCAGAATATACCCCCTCCTTACCCCAGAGAATACCTCCCCTCTCTCGCTCTCTGTTCGAGTCAAGACGGCAAAGAGACGACTTCAAGGCTAGGTCAGCGGTGACTTGGTGATTGTCGAGTCTCCTTAGCGCCATGGACTTTTGGTGCAAGTTATTAGCTTTTCCCTGAATTGTGAAGAGTATGTCAATTTTGTTGGTTTGTACTATTGTGGTGCAAGTTTACATGCTTACGTCGGACTATGAAGACGAAGAAGTGGAAGATGTCTACGAAGATATCACAAAGGTAATAAAACAGGTAAGAGTAGAAGAAAACCTGATTATTTTAGGGGACTAGAACGCTGTCATCAGTGAAGGTCAAAATGGAAGAATGACTGGAAAATATGGATTGGGAAACCGAAACGAAAGAGGAGAAAGACTGCTGGAGTTCTGCACACAACATAAGTTAGTGGTTACTATCACATTGTTTAAAAATCACAACCGAAGAAGATACACTTGGAGGATGCCAGGAGACAGAGGAAGACTTCAAATATACTACATTTTAGTACAGAGGTTCAGGAATCAGGTGAAGGACTGCAAAATCTACTCGGGTGCAGACATCGACAGCGACCATAATTTAGTGATGATGAAATGCCATCTAAAATTCAAGAAGTTGAAGAAAACAGTAAAGAACATTTGGCAAGTAGAAAAACTGAAAGAGACTCAACATCAGCTGGCATTTCAGAAAGCAGTAGGTATCTACATAGGAGAGGATTGGACTGAGAAACCAGTAGAAGAGCGTTGGGAAAACATTAAATTAGGACTACAGGAAGCCACAAAAGAAGTTCTTGGAGGCCGCAGGAAGCTCTTGGAAGAAGAAAAGTTGCCAAGAAGATGCCATGGATCACGGAAGAAGTCTTAAAGCTGATTGAAGAAAGAAGAAAGCACAAGAATGCAAAAACTGAAGAAGGGCAGCTTTGCTACAAAAGAATAAGGAACGAAGTAAGTCACAAAGCCAGGAAACTATAGAAATGTGGATGAAGAATGTATGCGAAGATTTACAAAACAACCTTGCACTTGGAAAGGTAGAAGCTGCCTATAGGATAGTGAGTAACCAATTCAAAGAACGGAGTGCAAGATGCAATGCCATAAGAGACAAGAATGGAGAACTTTTGATTGAAAATGAAGACAAAGTGAAGAAATGGAAAGAATATCTGGAGGAGCTATACAACGGAAACAATCTCAACATGAAAGTGATTGAAGAAAAAGCGAAGTTGAAAATGATGATATGGGAGCATCAATATTAAGATTGGAATTTGACGCAGCAGTAAGGGACCTTTGGATGAATAAGGCCACTGGAATTGATGATATCCCAGCAGAATTAATAAAAAATGCAGGAGAGAAGACATTAACCCATCTCTACAAAACCATCTGCGACATGTATTCAACAGGAGAAATACCTAGGGACTACGAGAAAAACATCATAATTCCTATTCCCAAAAAGAAGAGAGTGGAGAAATGTGAAAATTTTAGGACTATAAGCCTGAAGACTCATGAATCGAAGATATTGACAAGGATCATCTACAGAAGAATAGAATGAAAAGCAGAGGAATTCCTGGATGAAGATCAATTCAGATTCAGGAAAAGTAAGGGTACAAGAAAAGCAATATTGGCCCTTAGGCTGCTAATAGAGAAGAGAATGGAGAAGAACAGACAGACATTCATTGCATTTGTGGATTTAGAGAAGGCTTTTGACAACATAGATTGGAATTGAATGCTTGGAATTCTGAAAGGAATAGGAGTATCTTACAATGACCAAAGAATTATCCAGACTTTGTATAAAAAATAAGTAGCTGGGATAAAATCTGGAGCCAGCTCTGAAGAAGCAAGGATAAGGAAAGGAGTGAGACAAGGCTGTGTGCACTGTCTCCCATAATTTTTAATGTTTGCATCGTGAGAGGGCCATCAGTGAAATCAAGGAAAAGTGTTCTGGAAAAAACATCCACGGAGAAACAATCAGCATGCTACAATTCGCTGATTACTTAGCTCTCATAGCAGAGACAGAGAAGGATCTGAAAAAGATGCTAAAAACCATGGAAGGGACAATGGCCGTACATCAGTTGAAAATCAGTAAGAAGAAAACTAAGATATTGGTGTGCAGCAAGAAAAAAAGAGGCCAAAACCAACGTTATACTTGGAAAACAGAAACTGGAAGAGGTGAAAGAGGTCTATTACCTGGGAAGCAGTGTAATCAGCGATGGATGAAGCAAGAAAGAAATAGTCAGTAGAATAGCCCAGGCAAAGAAGGCATTCTATCAAAAAAAAGAATCTACTTACAGCTGGAAATACGAGCTTAGAAGTAAGGAAACAATTTATTTGATCGTATATCTGGAGCATGTTTCTTTACGGCAGTGAGGCATGGACGATGACAGCAGCAGAGAAGAAAAGGGTGGAAGCATTCAAAATATTGTGCTATCGAAGAATGATGAAGATAAAATGGATGGACCGAGTGACAAATGAAGAAGTCTTAAGAAGAGTGGGAGAAAAAAGAAGTGTGCTGAAAACTATAAAAAGAAGATGGGACAACCTAATTGGCCATATCTTAAGATACGATGGCCTGATGAAGACAATCGTTGAGGGAAGATTGAACGGGAAGAATGGAAAAGGCAGGCCTCATATGAGTTATATAGAACAGGTCATATAGGACATGAAATAGAGGAGCTACGTTAATATGAAGAGGTTGGTCGATAGAAGAATTGAGTGGAGGGCTGCATCAAACCAATCCTAGGATTGTCGACCCATGATGATGATGATGATATGTCAAAGTCAGGCATTCTTCCAGCCCAATTTGAAAATGCACCTGTTCTCATAAATCTAAGATGCAATACAATGATTTCAAAAATAAAGTTTCTGTCTACTTGGAATGCGTAATGAATAGGTGGTACGCACAGGAATGATTGACTCGATCTGGTAACTGATTGCACATTCAGTTTTGCATACCTCAATGGCTTCAAATAAATGCAAATATTCACTACTACTGACCGAAGATGGAGGATGAGACAATTTGTATAGGACATTTCTATTTATTCTCTCATCATGAACACAGTAAATAAAAAAATGAGTAACGAAAGTTGGTGGAATGGATAGTTTTATTACTGGACTGGTCGAACCTCCAGATTCACCTGAGTGTCTGCCTGTATTTGGCTGTAAGCCTTTCCTTCACTGCTCTCACCTCCTGCATCCGGCTCTGGGGGATGCCGAGATGTTCATATGCTTCGTCATCATCAAGATGACAAATAAGATTTCCATCAACGAGCTGCATGTCTTCCTGGTCTTTCGAAATCTTTCCTTTTGCCAGATGGATGGTTGTGCACTTGTCCAATCCGAATTCCATCCCTATATCCTCACTGTATCTGCGTAGGGTGTCCAACGCCATGCGCAGGTCTTTTGCACTTGAAGCATAAAGCTTCAGGTCATCCATATAGAAAAGATGGGTGACCTTATGCTCCCTTTTTAACGAGACACCGCATATATATCCCCTACCTCGTCTCAACTGAACGGACAGTAGGAGGAAACATAAACAGAACAGGAGGGGACTGAGGCTATCGCCTTGAAAAATGCCACGGTGGTATGTTACCAAATCTGTGTAGACTGTCTTCTTGCCAGATGGTATGGCGAAGCGCATCTTCCACAGTGGTAACAGGCGTTCAATGCAGGACACAACCTCTGGGTGGACTTTCATGAACCTTAGCATGGCTATAATCAGCTCATGATAGATGGTATCAAAAGCTGTCTTGTAGTCCACCCAGGCCATTGACAGGTTACGCTTGTATTGACAAGCGTCCTGAGTCACACACCTATCAATGAGCAGGTTGTCCTTGCATCCCGCAATGCTATTTTTTGAGCCCCTCTGCTCGTACACTTCCGTGCCCGTTGGATGTGATGGAGGATAATGTCATTCAGGATGGAAGTGAACACCTTATATATAGGGTTGAGACAGGTTATAGGGCGGTAGTTCTTCGGATCGTACAAGTCTCCCTTTTTTGGTATTAAAACTGCTCATCCCTGAGTCAGCCAGGATGGAATTGGCTCCGTCCCTAACAGGAAGGATGTGAAGATTCTGGCAAGGTGTTTGTGCATGGAAGGGAACTTTTTCCACCAGAAGTTATTCACTGCATCCATTCCTGTAGAAGTGAAGTTCTTCTTGCCAGAGAAGGCCTTATTCACATCACTTTCCGTTACTGAGATGGGACGACCCATATTCGCTAGGTGGCAGTCACAAAACTCTTTAAAGTGGGCAATGGAGGGAGTACCTTCGTTGAATGGCTTCGTGGTCTCGTAGATGCCCTTCCAAAAACATTCCACTCTGGAACATTTGGTGGTGTTTGGACAACAAGTGGAGGGGGTCAGAAGAGAGGGGACGGCTTAAAGGAGAAGGTGGAGTTCTCCTTCCTGGCATTGGTCCTCTTTACCAACTTCTTCCACGCCGTTGTAAGTGCCCGCACTCTATCCACCCTGTGCTGCTTAAGGATAAGTAGCACTTTTTTGTTCAGTGTGTGGTGGTCTCTCCGGATTGCATGCGCAATGCACTTTACTTTGGTGTGAAGGCCCGACTGGAAGAAAGGTAGTCCAACACACACTGGTATCTCAGCATCCGCTGTCTGGCCAGTGTGATTTTAGCATTAAGCTGTTTCAGTCTATATGCTGCTTTTGTGTCCCAAGTGACAGACACTTAGGGAGAGGCCAACTGTGTGGCGGCAGCATATACCATGCAGTCTATTTCCTAGAGGCTGGTCATTTCTGTCAAAATCATATCTACGATGCCATTCAACTGGGACAGCTGTTGGTCCCGCAGAGAAATTTTATGATGGATATTTCTCTGCCTGGTAGTCGTCTCATCCTAGTTTATCATGCTTTCCACCTGTAGAGTGGATCAGAATTGGCCTTTGGCTCATGTCCCTTCACCGAAAGATCGGCGGAAGCCTCGGCAGTAGGAGGTTAATCTGCCTTTGTAGGAGATAGAGCCTGGGCTGGTGGTGTACTACTCTGACCTTGCGGTTGAGGTTTCATTTTTTGCAGATGTGATTAGTGTAGTTGTGCAGATTCTGCTGCAACAGATGGTGATATTCAGGATACATCTCACACCACAAAGAGTGCATCCTTGCCATGTATCCTCTGCGACTTGGCTCACTGGCATCATGGCAAGCTAGAAGTTCTCCCCTCAGGGTCTCCATCCACTCCATGTGAACTCCCTTTTTTGATGACGTAGATTTGTTACACCCAACTGTACTAGGAGCCTCATTCGAGAAGGGCCGGTTGTGGGTGGCGTTTTTTGAATTCTTAGGAACCCAGGATTTCTGTGAGTGGGGAAGTTAACCCCACAAGCAGACGTCCACCATTAGCCAGCTGAAGCCGTTTCTGGTTTAGACCCCTGGTGCCTTGACCGGGACTCGAACCTGGACCCCCTGATTTCCTGCCAGGTGCTCTACCAGTTGAGCTAATTTTATTGTTATAATGAGTCCTGTTTGTTTATTATTGAACTGATTTGCAAAATAGTGGTGTCAATGGATCATAAAAAATTATCTTTGTATAAAGACAAAAATTGTTTCTCTAAATGCAACTGATGCACAGCTATTAGCATTTATGTGATTTGTTATTTTTTTGCAGATCCTTGACATAGCTGTGTTCAAATGTTCATAACTTTACTTTGGTCAGGTTCTGTGCTCAGATAAAGGCATCAATATTCATCATAGGAATGCTGCTTTCACAATTGTAATTTTTAGGAAAATTGCTGATGGTCACCTGACACCCCCTTGCCTGAATTGAGATGAAATCACCCTACAGATTTTTTAAATCAGTAGAGTGGGAATGTATGAATCCACAGCAAAATAAAAAGGCAATCTATTTACTAAGGAAGATGAGACAGGAAATGGTTCCACCAAACTACCCATCATTAGGAACTTTTTGCCAAATGAAAATGAAACTTCAGAAATTTTTTTTTTATAATTTTACATCTTTCTTAGTGCTTGCAGTTTATTCTACAACAGAAACATTAAAATATTTCCCAAGGATTTGCCTGGTTTGTGGAGGAAGACCTTTCCATGTAATTTGTATAATTGGGCAGTTCCTTTCTATCCTGACTCTGGCTCACTAGATATAACTGGTACCCAAAATTATTAGCTAGTCATACTATAAGAGGCTTCTACTGAATTGGATAGGATTATTAAGTGCTTTATGTACTTAGTCTTTCATTTTTATATAAAAATCCTCAAGAATACTTAGGTAATTTAGGTGTGCTCAAAACAGCACTGTACATATTAATGATTGTCCCATTCTTAACCTTACGAATGCCATGGGATTTTAACAAACAATTTGAAGAGCAAAATGTAATAGAATAATCATACTCATAATTATTGACTTATAGTAAAACTCTTGAATAAACCAGTTGATGAACTGAAGAAGAACATCAAAGTGGTTAGGTTCTAACTCTAAGGGTGTCATAAACAACCAGTGGTGTAAATTAGAGGTTTCTCTGTATCCAACCTTTCCAACTTCATTTCTGAGACTCAAGGAGAGGAACCTCATCTACATAACTCATTTGCCAAATGTGGCTGACATTGATCTCAAGGAGAGTATATTGAACTCACGTTGTCTTCAATGGTGGGGTCTGCCCCTAGCTTCAGCAGTGTGTCATACAGGGTCATTCTCTCTTTTTCTTGTGCAAGGGTGCTTGCATAGTGAAGGGGTGTCCGTCCAAAGTGATCCCTCTGGTTAAGGCTCTCTGGGAAGCGACCTCCCAAGTAGCGGACCATAGTCTTCACTTCAGATGCTGACAATGACATGATGAATGCTTGAATGAGTTTACAATACTTACTCATTGCTTATCAGAATCATTAATTATGAACTGAAAACATTTGAAGCATTTTTTAATATTGGAAATTGTCTGATTATTAAGCAACATACAGTCAAACTCATTTATAACAAGCAGGGTTAAAACGAGATCTCGGCTATTGCGAGGAAAGAAAGAAGGGTTGTTTGGAAATAATGCATTTTATGAGAAATATATAACGGTTAAAACGAGACTGTACTAGAGAGCCTTACGGTTATAACGAGCAAATATTTAGTCCAAATGAAAGAGCAGTGGCTGTACTGTCGTACCAAGGACTTTTTCTTGTAAATTTAGCATGTATGTGGATAGTTTACTGAATAAATTGTTCATTTTGTAATTTCAATCACCATATATTAATCTTTGTTATTTTATCACCTCTGTATAAGAATGGTCTGTGTGTGAGCGCACGTGTGTGCGTGAGAGAGGGAAAGACAGTACATGTTGCTATGCATAACGGATATAACGAGTAACGGATATTACGAGTAAAAGCATTTGGTCCCTTGGATCTCGTTATATCCGAGTTTAACTGTATTTTGATAAAAACTATTCACATAAGTTTGAGAGTTGTCTAACTACCTGATTATCAGTTCGTTGGTGTATAATTATAGTTGTAGATCCCAAGGAATGGAAACTTATAGTTTTATTTAAAGTGAGTCACTGAAAAACTTCGCCCTTATCCTTTTACAGTTTATCTTTTAAGTACATTTTCAAATGAGTATTCTATTGAATATCAATCAATAAAGAAGGAATTGATGGGCATAAAATATAGTTCTTCTCATGGTGAAATTTTTTGGAAACCTATAAATAAGGGTTTTCTGCATTGGATTAACATTATTTTTTACCATAAAATATTATAGGTGTTTGTGTAATGCATGTATATTCTTTTAGTGCATTAAAGTCCATTAAAATGTGTATTTTGAGATTAGTTTTTCCCTCTAGCTATATTATGCATACATATGTACTTAGGTCATATCTTTGAATTTGACACTTACTGAAAATCATCATGTTCATCATCATCAGTTCATCAAGATTAAGGCCATTATTGTATTATATACATTTTAACTGTAGCTAAGGTATTTAAATCATTCATATTCAATAACAGAGTTATATTATAATTATTTAAATGGTTTTGAAAATTAGTCATTTTCTGAAATGGCCGTTGTAGTGGAGGGGGTAGAAAACATTTTATGGAATGGCCTTGATTTCCTTATTGCTGAAACTCACTACCATCTTCATTTCCGTCTGGCTTTTTGGTTTGTAGCAAGGCACCCAGCACAGCAGAATGCAGAGGTGTGGCTCCGATCAGAGGTTCCTTGGCTATGGCAAACTTTCGCCTGTCCAGCCTTGCTTGGACTTCCCTCAGTCTTCCTTTGGATGCTGCCTCATGGATGCTTCCAATCATCTCCTGAAATGGCATCCATGGTGAGGGTGCTTCCTTCTAAACACAATGAGTGTTTTGTGGGGAGGATACGAGAGTTACACAGAATTCCTGGGTAACTTGTTCATTTTGAAAATTGTGGATACTGTATTGCACCATAAAGGAAATAATAGGTATGCTGGGTTTAAAAAACTTCAGCCTCAAAAAATGTCAGGAAATGGCACAAGTTAGGGAATTCAAATACTTGGGTATAATACTGTACGAGAAATTAGACTTTAGATCACACAGTAATTATCTAGCTGATAAACTCACATGCTTCAAATGGAAACTTTTATTACCTTAAGAACATAGTCCCAACTCAAGCAAAAAAAATCATATACCAGCCTTTGGGAATCTTTGAGTCAATCCTGGGATGTGGTATTACTATGTGAAGTTGCCGAAATTGAAGGTTATTCAAAGAAGCTGAGGACACTCAAGATAGTGAAGATTGTTACCCAACTAGACACAGCTGGGTGTATTGTCTCAAAAATTTTCAAAAAGCTTGTACTCTTGATCTTCACTAGTGCCCTCTGAGGGGAGATCATTATTTATACTAAAGATTAGTGACACTCAAGCCGTGTGGTAATAGTCAAGTGGCAGTGGTATAGGATATATTAGTGTGACTCAAAATACTTTATTTTTTAGAACACATTAACGGTTATGCATGAATATGTGTAGTGAATGACGTTGTTATATTTGTGAAGTAATCTATGAGTGTGTGTGTAAGAAAAATTAAGGTTTAAAGAATGTTTTTGACTGGAGGAACTATGGTAGAGAATAAATGCCTGAGGTCTAGCCTAATCATTGACAGTGAGGAAGGTTAGTGGGAATGTTCACTGTAGGGATTAGCGGCTGAAAGAATGTTGGTGTGTAGGAACCTATTGTTTGAAGTGGTGCATGATGTGATGATGAATGACTGTAAGTAAAAATGTATGCTGTTGTTTTGATGGTAAATTGATTTTGGAGTGTCTTTGTAAGGACACTTGGGATATTGGGAGTGTTGTTTGACTAGAGGAACAGTGATTTGGAGTGAATGCCTGAGGCTTAGCATGAATGAATGCCTATTGAATGATAAACTGTTGAGAGAATGATAGTGTGTGAGAATCTTTTAATTATGTGGTTTGACGATAGGATGATGAGCGGAAGTATATAAGAGTGTAGGGCTGGATGATGGTGAGTATTTGTGTTGCTGAATGGTATTTTGTTAGGTACTGGTTATGTAAATCATGCGTACTTTTTTCCTCAATTCTTATTATGTATGATTGATTAGTATATGAGTTGATGATGAGTTGAGGTTTTTGAGACAACAGAACTGGTTTATTATATAGTGCTGTGTAAGTGCATGACTGAAAAAATAAGGAACTGATTGATTAAATTAGCATAAGGTGATGACGAGTGGATGCATATGGGAACATTTTACTGGTTTAAGTTGTGTGTATCTTTTGTGAATGATTGTTTGTGAGAATTTTTTACTTAAATAAGGAGATGACTTGAGTGGATGTTTATGAGATTACTAACTTGGCTGATGTTTTGTGTTGCTCATGAATTATTATGTTCAATAATGGATTGATTAAATATTCATATAAATGTGTTGACCAAATACTGTAAGTACTTAACAATTTTGCAGCTAAGCGACCTGATATGACAATGATATGATTGCATGTCTTGAACGGTTGGTTAAATTTTGTTACAACTTTTTATAATGAGTGAGTTGATGAATATGCTTGCAAATTTCAGTATTTTGAAGGTGAATGATGCTTTTACATGAATGAGTGTAACTAAAATAGAGGAAATTTAACATGTACTTAATGGCTTTGCAATCAGGTAACCTGAAATGAGAATGATGTGATTACCTATGTTGTTCTTTTGTTTAAAAATTGCTATGAATTAGTTGATGAGATAATTTGCTTTATTTATAATATGATTAATTATCTGGTATTGTGTACCTGTAGTTTTTAATTAGGAATGAATGTGTGAATTATGTTATGTATATTATAAGCATTATTGTTATGGAAGAAATTCCTAATTTTTACATTTTGTTTACCTTGAAAATAGTGTGAAGTGATTGATGTTTGTATGTTTATATATATTTTGTAATGGTCAATATTGCTGTGATTTGAATTCAGTATATATTATGTCCCTGCACGGTACGTAAACAAGGCTCCTGCTGACAATTCTTTCTTGCTTAGTGGGACCCTAAAAGTATAGTGCTAATCAGGGTAAGATCAGATCTTGGAGAGAGTTTGGGTGGAGTGCTCTCCAAAGTTGTGGTAGCCAGCTCCTTTGGCGGAGAGTACATCAACTTGGCCTCTCTGGGCTTCATTTGCAGTAACCCCAAAAATATGTGAATGAGTCCAATGAGATATAGGTAATTGAAATGTTGCAAGCATGTTCTATTGCCAGCATATGAAATTTGGAAAACAGTGTAATGATGTATATTTGATATATTATATACATATATCAATTAAATTATATTAAAAATTAATTCATTAAATTGTACTTGAATATTTTAACCTCTTAATAGTTACATATAATTTTTCCTCTGATGAATATCCTGGTGTTCCTCATCTGTCACTTATCAATCATTAAATGTAATTCTGCCTCCCAAACCATTATCCTCAGTCCCTCTTTGTAAGTCCTTCTCACTCATATCTATTTTTGTCATCTGCTTCCCTTACACATACTCTGTTTCCTGACTGTGTAGGGTATTAAGTATAATCTAAATCGGCTTAACCGATATGCGATAATGATTCGAAACTTATTTTCATGAATGTACCCTATTTCTTTCAATCTGGTCATTGCCTCAGAGTATTAATTACAATATCCTGTAGATGTTTAGCCATAAATGTCTTAAAAATAGTAATATATATGTAATGGTGATTTATTGATTGTTTTTATGACCAAATGATGGTCCTTTTTTGTCCCCTTGGATTATTTAAGAAATATTTGACAAAAAGAAAAGGAAAACTTTCCTGATATTGACATTCTGAATCATAACTGGTATTTCACATAATTGAACTCTTAATTAAAAATTAATTAAATATGGAAAATCTTTCTTACAATGGAATCTACTTGTGTGTGAGAGTTAGTACATACTGTAGATTCAACACTACAACTTCACCGTTCTCAGACTTTGCTGAGCTCAAAAACATTTTTTTAAGAACATTATTGCCTATATTTTCCATATATGAACATGAGATTTTATGAATTGTGGCAAAGATTCTCCTTTTCTCACCATGTGCACTGGGACATTGGACAGGAAGTTCTGTGTCTTTTGGTCAGGTGATGTGAGACCCAAGAGCCTCTCCCCTTCACCAGAAAGCACCACACTGACCATCACTCCAATATCTCCTTCTTGTGCTGCCCTTTCGATCTCCTTGTCATCGATGATGGCTCTGCGGCTACCTTCAAGACTGTCTCCTCTCTCTGAAGCCATTGACCCTGATGACTTGCCGACTCTCTCTGAGGCCATACTTGAATCTTCTGTTTCCTCAGCAATGTGAGACCTTTCTTCATCAATTGAATACTGCCGTACTATGCTCTGCAATGGTTTAGAGGAACATTGATCTGTAACTTGCTAAGGTAAATTTTATCAGTGTTCAACTCCTTTACCTTTCTCTTGGATCTCCTTTCTAAGTTCTTCAGTGTTTAACTCCTTTACCCATAAGGAAATTATCGGAAATTTTTGCATTATTTATTTCCACCTATTCATGGTAATCGTACCTAAATATCATTAAAAAGTGAAATGAAGTGTCAACTTCCCAAGACATTTCATTTCTAATGAAAATTTTTATGTTTACCTTAGGCTTGAATTAACTCAAATGTTTGCTTGAAAGTGCTTAAAAATTATCAGTCACTTATCTCATAAGAATGAAAGGATGCTGAATTGCCTTTCTAAATTGGGATTAAGTTCATTCCAATTGATGCTATTTTCCAAAGGTGAAACAATCGTAATACCTATTTCTATCATCTTTATCTGCTTAAGATTTGATAATCATTCTTCATCCAATGCTTGATTGGATGAAATCATTGCATTAGGATTTATGATAAATGATGCTCTATAGATGCTCAATAGATTTATGATAAATGATGCAAATTATTGGCTGTGACTTCTTGGAGGAATGCTTGATGAATTGGCTAATCATTAGTAAATATAGGGATTTCCTGAGTTATTAATGTTTTTTCAGAGAATCTACTAGAGTAAAATCGTATCAAGGAATGACTCTACAGTACTCGAAATTCCTCTTATTCAATATATTAAGGGTTTTTTCCATATGACAGTATTTTCCATATGACAGTATGACAGTGATGATGAAAACTAAGAGCCGAGAAAATGTGACAAATTTTAATTATCTGTGAAATTCTGAGGCTTTCTCTAATTTTGAACCTGGGCTATCTATGGCTAGAGTTAATGATACTCTTTCCAACTTCCAACAATGATACTCTTGGAAGCACAATGTGAGTGGTAGGAAATGTGCCTACAGTGAATTTAATCAGCAGTTTGGGGGAAAATAGGTACTCGTGAACGTGGGTAAAATCAAATAAAGTGGGAAAATACCCTAGGAAAGTTAGTAAATTGGTCCCTTTGAAGTTTATGCTGCCAAGAAAAAGAATAATCCGTATAAGATCATTTTTAAAAATAAAAATGGTTATTCGTCAATATTGAATTTTAAAAATTCATTCATAACCATCCATTTCATGTACTCCTTCCCCGAAAAAAACTTCACCTTTATTCAACGGTCATGTACTTAAGTGGTGGTCCTCTTCAGGTGACAGATTCTAATGCCTGAAGATGATACTATACCATCAAAAAATATGTGAATAAAAGTTTGTAGAAAATTGCAGCAGATTTAAATTTATGTACTAATGTGAAGAGGTTAGCTGATATAGTAATTGAGTGAAGAGCTGCATCAAAGCAATATTAGGATTGATGTTCAGTGATGATGACGGGGATATTTCTTGTTTACTCACCTCCTCCTTGGTGCTTAGTAGTCCCTGTGATTCTTCCTGTTTGGCACCTTCTGGATTCAAGTAGTCCTGGGTTGGGTGTGGGGCTGCGACTGGAGGGGAAGTATTTGGTGGAGAGGGGAGTGAGGGGGTGCTGGGAACTGAGGCGGTGGAAGTGGATGCGTCCACCAAGGGGTTGGAGGGGGCTGCCGGGGGATGTTGGGACGGAAGTGGTTTGTCAGAAGTTGGCGGCGTCTCGGCTACTGCCTCTGCTGATGTTGTAGGGCTCTCCTTCACCCTCTCCTCCTCATGTGATCGCCTTTGGGCCTGTGAAGGGAGACGTGAAGGTTCTGTGGTCCTCAAAATCTGATTATCTGACTCTTGAGAACAATAGATTTTTATTCTGCCTTCTATTTAGTTTTCCATGTGGCTAAAGATCAAAAACCTAATGACTGTAACATTGAGCTTATTTATAACTCTTTTTGTTGCTTGTTACGCTTAAGTCCTAGTAATTAATAGGCCTGTGCTTGATGAAGAGTGAGTTTTGTAAAGAAAAATTGGTTATTGTCAGCGAAAGTACGTATCCATTACAAAATCAGTGCTCCACATGCTGAACATGTACTGCTTAAAACATTAGGATTCTGCCATTCATTTAATATATTTATAGTTTCTAAAGAAAATAAAAAAATAATGGATATAAGTACTCAAACATGACCACATCAGGGCCATTTTCATCAGAAAAATGGCTTTATCCCCCCCAATTCCTTATTTCCCAGAACAGAAATATCAAGCATCTTCACCTCTAGTGTCAGATATGTACTTTTGTTGACATTTACCAAAAAATTCAGTGTTTCAATTTGTATGTAGTTGAAACTGTTTCTGCAATGTAGCCAGTCATCTGTTGGAAACTTGAGAGACATTTGGATCACTTGCATACAATAATTATGTTCATATAAATAGTAGAGCAGTGTATATTGCATTTTTTAAAGTGAAAAGAGCAAAGGTGTAGATGAAAATATAGCATTAAGGACTATCGTTTCTGAAACTCAACAGAAAGTGAAGCAAAAAAATGCAAAAAATGAGAATTAATTGCTCATTTTTCTAATTCTATGCTTATTTCAGTAAGTTGTATTCATTGGAATCAGCCCTTGAATACTAAATCAGTTTTATCAAATATGTACAATCAATATTTAATCCTTTTGGATCTTACAACAATTTAATTTTGAAAAGCTACAGTTGCTCATGGGCATGTTTAATACTGAAGTAATATACATTGTGTCAAAGAATATCAGAACACTGCATAAGCTTCCTACTGGTGGCTCATGGGCTATAGTATGAAGATATCCAGTAAATTCTTTTTGCAGGGCCTTAGATTTTGTGTAATTTTAATAGCTGTAATTGTTTCTTGACTTTTTGAGTGAATGATAATCGTGGAGAATTTCTTGAATTTTTTGGCAAGAAATATGCCAGAAATATAGTGGGGTGTATCAGTTAATCAGTCATTTGTTTAAGCATGAAGATTCATTTTTTCCCTTGGGAAATTAGTGATTGCGAATGGGTATGTTTGATGTTATGGTGCTTGAAAAATTGGGAGAGTAACTTTTAGATTTAAGAGCAACTAACAACGCAGAGTGTGAAGAAGTTCAGTGTTTTTGATTCTAAAATTAATTAATTTGGTTGAAAAATCATTCAGTCGGAAGAATGAAATGTTTGAGCACATTGAATACAAGTGGAAAATTCCAGAAAATTTGGTAGTGTAGTGCAGATGTATATCCTAATACTTATGGATTAAAATATCCTCAAGTGGAGGGGATATGACGATAATATTAACAATGTATTGCCACTGACTAATTTGATATGAAGTTCTGAGGCACAATTATGGTATTCCCTGAAAGCGTTAATGAGAGAGTATTGGTCAGGAAATGGGAAGGCAGTGCTTGGTGAAATGAGAAGAATTAGTTACCCAAAAGCTCTATGAAGTAAAAGCAGATGAAAATAATTGAATTTGCTGCTGAATTTGTGCAAGAGCCAAAAAGCATAGTCATAAATCAGAGGGGAGAAACAAAAAAAAATGCTTTACTGTCTACTCGCTTCTTGTGCTGTTTGGAGAAACTGAGAAGTGTTAGCAATAAGCAGTGTAAGGGCTGGGTGAGGAATTAGACTGCCTAATTTAATGTCTTATTTCTAAGTTGTATTCCTAATATATTTTTCCCAAATTCCATCATCCCTCAGACTTAGTCGATGGAATTACTTAATGATAACTGGTAACAAAAACCCTGCTATTCAACAAGAATATTATGTAAATACGACCATGGTTTCAATATTAGGTGTCACCAATGGGTGAGGATACATGTTCCGTAAGGGTCCTTATATATTCAGGGTAAGGGAAGGGCAATTGCAATGGGTATGTGATGTTTGGTGGTGTAGGTTATGGAAAAAGCTTTAGGTCATGTTCAAGTACCATGGTGGAATTTTGATAAATATTGTAGTGGAATTACTTTTTTCATTGCAAAATAGCGTTTTATTTACCAGTTATCCCTTGTTCTCTCTTTTTCTCATGCTCTCAATCCATGCCATATATTTTACGTAATTTGAAGGTGTATGCATGCTCTGCTCATTTGTAAATGCAGTATTATGATCAGTCGGTAACACATTACAACTTAGAACTATGATTCCAGAAGCTCCTTATGTCTTTTGGTCTGGGAAATGTGTGGCTAGGCAATCAATAAGGCGGGGTGTGCAAGGGAACTGATATCAACAGCAAAGCCTTGTTGTTTTCATTTGTTTGATCTGTTTTTATATTGTTTGTAAGGCGGCAAAAATCACCAATAGTCGGGGGGCTCTTATTCAGCGGGTACCGAAGTCTCTGTCTCACGTAGTTGAGGGTCCCCCTTCTCTCCCTGCTGCCACTCTTCAGACGGCGCCTTCCTCTCCTTGGCGCCTCCCTCCTTCCTTTCAGGTGCTGGCGGTGCAATCAGGCGCCAGGAGACCCAGAAAGCCGAGTCGCTGAGGCCCGTTTCCTCTGTCGATTGTGCTGTTCGTGGGGCCTCAGGGATGAGCCTCAGGCGTGAAGAGTCTATTTCCCCGGGATGTTGAATGTAATAGGAGGCCGTTTTACCTCGCTGTGAAGGAAGAATGAATTCTTGCGAAAATATCTCCTCAAAGAAGCTCCTCACTGATATGAAAAATATTTCCTGAGGTAATTTTATAAACTTGGCATACTTGGCAAGAGTCATTGGGAAATGATTATATTTCGTGAATCGTTGAGATTTAACCCTTGGTATCTTATAAATTCAATAGTATCAGGTGAGATGTAGTGGTACAGCATCTTTGAAAAAAGAAATAAGAAAACTTTGTATTGCCCACAAATTCGAATTTATTTTCGGCGCGTTTCAAGACTTTGGCGTCATCCTCAGGATAAACTCAGTTTATCCTCATCAGATTAGTCGAGTTTGTCCCCAGTTTATCGGCGTCATCCTCAGGATAAACCTCAGTTTATCTTAAGGATTACGCCGATGTGTTGAAAAGCGTAGAAAATAAATTCGACTTTGTGGGCAGTACAAAATTTACTTAGTTAATCTTTTTCCTTGATAGATTACTTAGGGAGCCAATCTTCAAGTACTTGTCTCGTCGCATATGGTCGGTTGCAAACACCCACGTTTCTTACACATCGACCTATGTTGAGGGTACTAGTAGGAGTAAGTGACAAGGTTAGTTATTCGGGTGAGGTGTGAGGTGACCGACAATTAGAGTAATTTGTGTCAGCCAAGTGGGATAGGTAGTGATTCGGTAGGGGTAGGCATTTTTCAGGAAACAGAGGAAGGGGGTGAAGGCAATTTAAAAGGATCCACATTTTAGCATCCCACCCGATGGACGGTGTACTGCGCTAGAGGTGTTCTCCACGTGGCATTCAAGTGGGGATGGGTATAACCATGAAAAATCTTTGCCACTGCCGAAGTAACGCAGTTAATCTGTGGAAAAGCATATGTCTACTGCCATTGCATCACATTCAATCATCCTAGACTATAATTATTTGTTCTATATAATGGCTAAAGGGAAAACGAGGTAATATAAGATAGGCTGCTTGTTTTTTAGTGGATGAATGGTAATTATTATTTTTTCCATATGTATATTCTTTTACATTACTGCCTTTGCTGGGCTTTTATGTTTCTCCCTTGGCACCGGTGTATACGCCATAGTATAACTTGTAGGCGCTTCCATAAGGCTAGCGTGATTAGTTCATATATGCCAACTGCGAGTGCCCCTTACGAGGTCCACATGGAGGAATCAGAGGTAATAATACACGATATCGCGTTTATAATCAATAAAAGGCACTTTGACGTACGATGGGAATTCCTTCGCTCACTACTGAATAACGGTAGAGTAAGTGCATTCCTATGCCCATTCGTGCTCTATCGTGTTCATTTCTCACGTCACGGAACTTAGAATCGATTTGGTGAACTTAGAATCCGCCCGTATTTGAAATGGGCATTTTGTATCCAAATTGAATGGTGAGAATAATTCCCGTTCAGTAGGAGGCGTTTTTCGAAGGAAGCGCTATCTTTGATGCTTACCTATAGAGTCAGACAAGGGATTGGTAACTGCGACTCACGAGCCTCAAGCGACTTTTTGAGTACGTATGAGCATTTTACTCCAATGTAAAATTGAAAATGGAAAAAACTATAATCTTTAATTTTATAGGCACACATTGACATCAGTGAAAGAATCTACCTGAGCTGAAATAATATGTTTTGTAATATTGCTCAGGTTTATTTGGCAACAAAACGGGTTTCACCACACTGCGGCATTATTATTTGCCGTTAAAAAATTCGTCTTTAAATAAAATTGTGTAAGAAGTCTATTAATTTAGAAATGAACATCAACAACTTCCACCTAGTCAAGCCTGGTAGTGAATTTAATCATAATTCATCTGCTGGAGCAAATGGGCTTCATGCCTTAAATTAAAAACGACTAGTTTTACGACGAACGATTAGAAGGCGACACGTCATAGTCAGCACTACTACTTGCTAAAATTATTACATTTTTTGTACAGATATTTTAATGGCTCTCCTCTAATTTTTATTTGCTACGATAGGTGTGGTTATTCCGTCTCCAAAGTTTGCAGACCCCGGGGTAGATGACCATCAGCATCCTCCGTCAATGGGGCTAAGCTAGGAAGTTTGTTAGCGCGTCCTTATTTGGAATGGGAAACGTAAAGACTCAATAGCCCGCCATTGAAGATTGCAGTCTAAAATAAAAAAAATGCGTCCCTTTAAAAGTCACATAATCATATAAGACTAACTGAAAAATATCGTTTCATTCATTTCAAAACTTCTTTCCGACAGGGATATTAATTATTCTTTTATAGGATCCGGAATAATTAATCTCCCGCATGAATATAGTGCAGAACTAGGATAGGCCGCTGATTCGTCGATTTTTTGCGCCAAAAAATCAGCCTGCCCGGTCTATATAAGAGCGGCAAAAACTCACCCTCGACATCCTTAACCTGAGGACGCCAGCAGAAACTGTTGTGGAATAAACAACGTATGCGGACGCAACCCGAAAGAATACTGGTCTCGAATGTTCAACGCCGCGGAAACTTGAGATTGAAGTTGCAAAAGTGATTTTTTAAATTATGGATTGGTTCTATAAAGTGATGTTCAACTCAAAGACCGAAAGTGAGGGACACAGATCACCATAACTCAAGTGCTATCTTTGACACTATTATTTTTCAATCGTGCTAAGGAGTGTGAAAACATGATTGAATTTTTTTAAAAACATTTCTGAAACTTATAATCACTGTTATCGATTAAATAGCGAGCCGTTTGAACATTTAATGTTAACACTTCACCATTTGAGGAGTTTGCGTTATCGATAGCGATAGGGATGACGTGAAAGAAGGATCCGTGACACATACCATGCGTACGAGTCTCGTTATGTCACTCACGTTGTCTGTGTGCGCCTCGTCGGATCCCGCCTCGACGAGCACGTGGTACGTGAGCTCCTTGTTCTCCTCGCTGACGTCACTGGCGCCGACGGCGTGGGCGGCGTAGTGCAGGGGCAGCCGGCCCTCGTCGTCCGTTGCCTTCACGGCGTCCGGGGCGCGGGACAGCAGCACCTTGACGCTCGCCACGTTTCCCAGACCCGCCGCCTGCGGCCACACAATAATACATAGTCAGTATCTGACGATGAACGTTGCTGTTATTCTGGGAGGTGACGGACCACTATGGTCATATTCAGAAGGTGGGTAATTGGGTAGAGGAAGGATTTGGTGGAGTGTAGGAAGGCTGGAGAGAAACCCGGCGTCGGCATTATCCTTTTCTTAATGCTAGGCGCCGAGATTTTCAAGGTTTAGCGTCCCATCCGACGGACGGAGTACTTCACTCGGAGCGCTCTCCGCGCAGCACTCAAGAGGGGACCAGTATCATAATGGAAAAATCTCTGTCGCTTCCGGAATTCGAATCCAGGTCCTCGGGATAGAAAGCCGGGCAAGTCAACGCAGAATGCGATTCCTATTGTGATCGAACCCTAGAGAACACATTCCCATGCATATTTCATGTGTTTAGCTTCAAAGAGTGAGTATTTGTCATCCGCCCCGTTAACATCCAAAAGTACCAAAATATCTGTGCAAATAAAACTTTTTTACTTAATGAAAAGAAATACTCCAATGGTCGTAATGTTTGACGAATCCAACGTGGTAGGGTAGGGGAATATTGACCGCCCAAGAAAGATTCACACCAACAGGCTCACAGTCATGCACACATTAAGGTTCACTCTATCCGTGGTTGTTTTTGGAAAAGTTAACTTCTCGTCAGTGACGACCACAGACTACATACACATTGAAATACAACTTTTGATGAATATAGTGGTTGTTAAAATTTTTCTGTTGATTGCATATTATATTAATGTTGATAGAACCTTAGAGATTATTTCTTGCAAGCGAGTCTTCTAAATTCTTTAAGAAATGAAAAACAACGAAGCTACGTACGTTCCATTTGTCATCGGTGTTCTTGATCTGATAAAGATGAAATATCGCCAGATTTATTTCTGAGAATATCATGTACACTAGCAAATTTTTGTAATAACGTGCGCCTTTCAAAAAGGCTGTCAATTTAGAAACTTTTTTTAAGTTATGTATGAAAGGTCAATCGTCAGTCTAAAATGTGATTTTTAAAGCTTCTTTTGCCTCTTTTAAATTAGACACCTTAAATTATCTACATTTTTTTACGTTCAAAGTTGTTCATATCATTTCTTTATTCCGCAATAATCCAAAGAGAAGGCAATTTGTTGTGGCGTACTTATGGGTCAAAACCTTGTTAATAAAGGGTGCGAGTGAATGAATATTATAGCGGAAGGATTAAATCCTTCGTAAATTGTTGAAGCACCCCTAATCACAAGTAGTAATTTTCCTTTTTTTTCAATCGCCATTGGAACTTATTCGACTTAGTCCGTTACAGTATAGTGATCTCACTTTCTATTAACATGTTTCCGTTTTATTATTTTCTCGAAATTTTCTCCAATCGCAGTCTTCTTAAAAATCTCAAATCGCGGCACCTAGACCAACCTTCTCTGGAACCATCAAATTAAGCTTCATTTTTTAATCCTCTTATCGGCGGAAATTTTTCTCGTGGCGATTATTGTTCGATTTATCACGATATTGCCAGCCCTGACAACCGTGGTAGTGCCAGTGGAAAGGTTACCATTTGATGGATTGGATTACTTGGTGGATTATTTTAATCATTATTATTCGTTAGGCGAGAGTTTTGATGAAGATATAAAATTTTCTGGGGACGGAGAACGGGTGGAGTCGACCCAACGTCTGAATAGCCTACTCGCGAGGGCAACGATTTTTAGGCGTGTAAAAGTTCCTACTTCAGTGCTGTATCGCGAGTATCAAGTACAGGGGATTGATAATTTTTGTTTTCAGGGAAGGCGACCAACAACAGATAATTTGCGGCTTTGCAAGTTATAATATTCCATCCGGCGGACGTATTACTGGGCTTGAATTTGCTCTAAGGGGAGGTGACCGATATTTCAGGCTATTAGCAACATTAAGGATAGGTAGGTGTTTGAGAAGAGTTAGATCTAGTACTCCGCCCGTCGGATGGGACGTAAAGTTGTGGACCCCTCGGCGCATTTCGTTAAGAGCAAGGTGACTCCGCAAGTAGAAGGTAAGAAGGCAAGTAGAACAGAAAGTTGGTGACTCCGATTTTCTCTTCACCCTTCATCTTCTCATTTCTTATCCCCCTTATATCCTTAAAGGTGCAAATAACTTAAAATATTTGCCGTTTATTCCTACAGCAAAAATACTTTTTTCTTATTAAAAAGAATAAGAAAACCAATTCCCCTGAATTGACATTGCTCTGCCTGTAGTTCTCAACTGGAAGACGTGATACACCGGAGACAATTTTGCCGTTACCGGGACTCAAAGCCGGGTTCGCCGGGATGGTAGTTTTGGTATCTAGGCACCGCACCAACTCACCTTATGCAGGGGCGTTAGTCCGTGGGCGTCGCGGCTTAGCAGCAATTCCCTCGGCGAGGGCGGCGCCGATCGCTCCTTCAAGAGATCGGCGCCGTCGGCGATGGCCAGGGCGTGCACCTCCTTGATGGCGGCCTCTTGGCGCCATCAGCCCCACCGGGAACGAAATCGACACTCCCTTAGTGAGCGAATCATTTAGAGAGGAGGCTAGAGGTTAATTTTCAGTGTGAAAAGTCAGTGGCGACTGAAGAGTTGCGCCTATCTCGAGAAAGATAGATAGATATCGTCGCAAGCGAGGATCATGTAATGTCTTTTTCCTAGTGGTGAGGAAGTAGGGATTTATTGAAATAAAAGCTTTTCATAAGACTATGGCTTGACTTGTTTTTTTATTTTACCGGGGTGGAATAGGACAGACCCGTCCTCTCTACCCCCCACTCAGGGTGCTTATCATTTGAAATGCTTGGAGGTTTCGATAATGAAGTGACCTTTTAGGTGACCTATTTTATTATTGTATTGGTTTTTCATGGAAGTTATGTTTTTCATGCCCTCAAGCTAAATAGGAGCCGAGGCCTCTATAACCGAGAGATTCCCTCCGGAGGTAATCCCCAGTTTTTTTACGGTAAATATAGTTTGGGGAATGTATTTTTGTCCCTATTTAAATGAAATGGCAGCTTCAAATTCTTGCTGACGTACGCTTGTGGATATTGCGTGTTTCTGGAGTAAAATTATTGATTATTTATTTTTCTTAAGAAAGTTACAGCAAAATGTTTCCTCCTCATTTCAACTCCTTCCTAGTGATTTTGGTATCACTACTCTATAATCAAGGATGGACAGAGCTTCTGATTGATGTTTCTATTTGCACTGAGGAAATTAGAAATTCCATGCAAAACGCCTCTATGGTGCGTGGTTAGTTTGACATCCAGCAAAGGAGGGAAGAAGAGGAAAGGCCCCAGGACTTTAGTTTCTTGAATAGGGGGGACTTTTATTCGATTTTATCAATTTATTACATACTTATTTTCAAGTTTTCTGTAGTTGATCGTAAATGAACACGTGTAATACGATGCGGCTCCCTTAAATAAGAGCGAAAGCAGTATTTCTCTTGAAATAATGGTGACTACAATAAAGGCTACGAAGTAATAATATGGTTGTCCAAAGACCTCTCACCAGGGTGTGTAGTGCCTATCTTCTGGGCCGGAAACCTCTTACAATATTGGTTGAATTTTTTTATTGTGATCATGGGCTTTAATTTCTGCTCAAGGCAATGCTGCAGCAAAGGTGTTTAGGCAGATTTTAATGTTCGGGTAATTGAAGGACACGTCAGAATTGGCCCGAAAATCAAGACCTACTTTGAACTGTCGTATTTAAGTGACTCATTGACTGCATAGTTGAACTAATAGCTATAACTGATCTCTTTTGCAGATGATATTCACGGGTTAAGCTGGAAGAAGAGGAAGAGCACACTTTTTCCGGTCCGGTATTTTTTATACCTTGTACCCATTTGGTTCGAGATGCTTGTTTTTACGGGAGTCGGACAACTACATCCTCGACCAGTGTCAACAAGTGCGGAATTCACAAAGAAATCACCACCAAATTAAGTAGTACGTATTCCGTATATTTTTTTATTTTTATTTCATCTGGGTGGTAGCCCTTTGACACTTTGTGTTTCTGACCGTTGGTCCCGGGTTAAATTCCGGGTGAGGCATCTGTGGATACATTTAGCGAAAACCCACTCTGCATTTTGGGTAGCAAATATTTCTGAGAAACCACAGGTGGCACAATAAGAGGAAGTGACTTTCTTACCCTACCTGGAAGGAATCTCGAAAACGGTCCCTTTGCCAGACGCTATTTCTCGTTTCTACACTTGTGGTCATATTTAATATTAAAACTGGAGAAAAAATCGCATGTAAAATTTCTTTTCCACTCTTTTAATTCCTATTGACTCCATGAGAGGACGCCGAAACAAGTATCTTAACCGATAAAAAATAAAATATACGAGTACATGTAAAATTCATAAAGAGAAGCCTCCAAATTTTGGCTAATATTCTGCCATAGATAGTTAAGATGGTAAATAATAATATATTTATTATTATTCGACAACAAAATGATATTAAAATGATTTATTGTACAATCTATGAGTTTTTTTGTAGTCTTGAAGGAACATTTACCTGTAGTAAGGCTACCATAAAAAACTTGGCTATGCTTTCAACACACACAAAATTAACCAAAAAAACGTATATTAGTTAGTATAATAATCCCGAATAGTTAAAACGGCGTTATATATGCTGAAATCAGCGTTGTTTTGAAATTTAGTGGCCCTGGCTGACAAATGCTTGTCCCTATAAATTAAAAGACAGAACGCCCTCATGTACTGGCAGTACGTGGTTTTCGGCCTAAGGGTAGTCTGCTGTTTTGTTAATTTTGTTTGTATTCATGGCATTAAACGAAGACCTAGAATACGAGTGAGCATGCCATTTGCTAATTTCGTGTCCGTTTTATTGTATTTCTTTAAGAGTTTGTATGCCGCATCGTTAAGTACTTGCTTTTGGGGGATAAAATCGAAAAGGTATTCTGCACCATTCAGGAAAGGTGGGTCGGTGGCAAGGTTGTTATGGGTCGGAGGTGGTAGGAATATTTCAGGGAACGGTGGAAGGGGTGAAGAAGGAGGGGAGAACCCTGACGTCTGAATTAGACTGCTATTATCTAAAGGTGCCATGGAAACCACGATTTATCGTCCCTACGAGTAACTGTAAACTGACTAAGGATCACCCCAGTACTCTAGCTCCAACACCAACCTAATTTCCTCGTCCGTACCAGCAACGACGCCGTTTTTTAGCCATTGTATCTGCGGTTCCCAACCTCTTTTCACCTGCGTACCGTAGTCCATTTCTCTAATCTGTACCCTTTATCTATTAGTGATGTCTTCAGAGGAAATGTTTGTAACTTATGCAGCTGCTATTCATTTACGGTTAAATCAGTAGTTTAGTCACTAAAAAAATGATCCATTTGATAAAACTAGACCGGCTGTTTACCCATACCTGGATGTGAATATTTGGTCGAAAGAATTCGATGTTACTTCCGCCATTAGGTATTATAATCTATTTCTTCTCTAAATCATATATTATAGATTGCAACCTCTGGATTGCATTATAGAATGCGTCGACTTGGCCCGCGTATCATGCGGCAATCCGTTTCGAGTCGTTTACCGCGTCTTCCGAGAGACGCGGTACTCGAAACTTGGCGATTGATGTTCCCCACTCACCAGGACTCTCGGCACGGCGGCGAGGAACTTGCGGACCGCGGGCGTGGCGGAGGTCTCTTGTAGGAGCCGGCTGCCGTGACCCTCCCACACGACCTGCCGCAGCCGCGGCACGGCCCTCTCGTGGATCCACTTGCGGATGTAGGCACGGGTGGGTGGCACAGCTCTGGGAACGTTGCTCCCGGACACGACGCTGTCCACTGAGGTCCCTTCGGGCCCGGAGTCGCGGCCGACGGGGAGAGAAAGCAGGAGAGAGAGAGAGAGAGTTGAGTCTCGCAGTCGAGCGATTGCCGAGAATATGCGTACAGTTGCGTGCGTGGTGGTAAAAGGCGGGCGAAGCGCTTGGGTGGAACACGAAGTGCGCTTTTTTGCCCGTCGGGAGGGGAAAACAAAGTGTTTTCACCTGTCGCTTAGTCGCGTCGAGAGCATTCGTGGAGCGTTCAGGTCGATTCCTCCCTCGTGCTTATTGATTCACCCTTCATTCTCGAGTGAAACGATCATAAATCAAGGAATGCTCAAGGGACTCAAATTACCCGTCAGTTAAATTTTGTAGGTGCCCCTAATTCCTCTTTTTTTGGTAAATATTCTTTTCCTCTTTTCTTTCTGGTAAATATTTCTGATATTTTTTCATTGTTGAGACAATAAAAAATATCAGAAATATTTACCAGATATTAGGTCCATATGGTTGGATGACCTAGGACAGAACTCACAGCGTGGCCTCCTCCACGATAAAAATCACACGAATTTTCTGTGCTCAATTTTCCTGCGTTGTTTTTTTTATGAGAAAAGTTACGCCTTTTATATCATTTTCCCGCCTTTTATTCGTCCAAAGTCCCAATTTAAATAGTAATTGTAGTTGATATGGGCCGACAAAGGAATGAAGTGTAGAATTGCGTCAAATCAATCTCACTATTCGTGAAAAGAGATGGCGAATAGTCGTAATAGCTACGAACATCGTCTGACTGCTTATTGTTGCACGGAAGTGTAGAACGCGTTGCATGTCTCAGCTGTTTGCTACGTTATAGCCTCGTTTTTTTCTCACTATGCCCGTATTGCGTGCTATATTTGGCTCGTCTTCGCGTTTTGTCGCAGTTTTCACTTCCTATGTCCTCCTACTCATCTATGGCGACTTTCGTTTCGTATCTCCATCAAGCTTTTCACCTCCCAGCAACTTTTCAACTCACGCTTTTAGCTCATTATATAGTAAATTGTTTCAAACATTCTCACCCATCGCTCGCACAACGATTGCCGATATCTTTGCTCACGTTTGAGGAAACTTTACTCTTTCGCATGGATCCAGACAGTATCCTTTCCTTCCCTAACTCCACCCTGCACACAAACTGTGGTCTCTCCCAAGTTTGACCTATTTCACTACCATATATAACAAACTATTGTCACTCTTTTATTTATATTTAATTCTTAACTACGTTCATATTTTTTCGCTGTTGTAATACAACCTATACTCCACACGAGCTGGTAGGTGTGCGGATTTCACGATGCTTTGGTATTCTTCCCTTAATTTTTTACAGTACCAGTGGTTCTAAAATGAACACTATTGTTGTTCTTTTTTAGGAGGCATTAAGGTAATGGAGGCGACATCTCAGCTAATTCGTCAAACAAGGTCGGCCATTGTATTCGGTACAGACACGCGGGGTTACTTCTCGCGCTTACAGGATTCTCTCACGGATCAAGTTGTTTTTGCTCGCAGATAAATTGTATTTTTGTTTAAAATATTCATTAGAAACAGTAAAATAGTAAGAAAAACAGCAGTTTACAGTTTTTTATTATTTTGAACGGCAATCAGCTGTCTTACTGTTCTCTTAAACAGTTACCAGAAACCTTCTCTTAAACAGTTACCAGAAACCCTAGTTTAGGTTGATTTTTGTACCTAACGCTTTTGCGTCTTGGGAGACTGTGTTTGAAACCGTCGTATTACGAGATAGAACCGTCGTATTTCGAATAGGTAATAGGAATGGTACGTGGTACATACATACACGAAAGGATAAAAATATTTGGTGCTTAAATCGCTCGCAACAATCTCACTTATTGTTTTCACTTGAGTTTTTATCATCCGGGAATTCTCTGTTCGTGACAAACGCACCAAAATGTGCGAACAATTCGTGTTTATACCACGTGACCCCTTGGTCATTTATTCGAGATAATCCCGACGATTTCAAACCCACATCCCACTGTTCTCAGCAAAGCACGTAAAGAATTCGAGGTCAGAATTGTTGCATTTCGTGAGTGTCAAGGCGCCCGCGAAATGACATCACCTTTACACCTCCCCCTGCCTCCTGGATCCACGCGTCCCCACCCCCTCCTTTACGAAAGACCGCCGAACGCCACTCTTTGCTCATATTTTTTGTGCCCTTCGCACTCGATCGGCTTTACGTCCCGTGACCTCTTCACCCGGCGAGGTTCCTGGCACGGAGTATCCGCCGACACTTCGCTATTCCTCGAGCCCCGCTTATCATTAATTGGGCCGTCAAACATTCGGCCTCTCGTTCCCCGCTAGTTGCCCGCCTTCCGTCGACGCTGCTCTTTCAAGGGAGTGAGACCTTCGATTGCCGTGGGGGGAGAGGAGAACTCCTTCGCCGCTGGCGGGACACGCCTTTGGTGATCGCTTTGCAGTTGACTACCGCAGGGTGGCCGTCTGAATTCGTCTCCATGGGCCGCGACCTTCCACCCTCCCCTCCCAAGGGTCCGACCTGAATTCCGTCCCTGGCCCGGTTTCCATTGAGACTGATTAGTTTGTCGATGGCCTTAGGGCGTGTCACACGATGCTTATCAGTTATCTCTGATGCAAGGAGAGAAGCGTAGTGAAAATTGCATTTTGTCGCATGATTTGACGCTGCTTCAAGTGTTGTACCTTCTTGATTCACGTAAAAATCCCTTTAGAAATACACTATGTGGTACTGATATTCGGTTTTTATGTGTCCCCACCGATAAGGTGATATCGCACCGTCTTACCTAAATCAATCCTAAGACAAACATTTGTTCCAGAGTTGGGATCCGATCCCGCGACTTTAGGATTTTCTCTCCTGCGCACTACCGACGTTATCACCGCAGTCAACCGTTAAAAATATATCAAGATCACCAGCGCATTGCGCTCGATTCGGCCAGGATAATAAAATTAGAGAAATAGACAGCCTCACCAACCGTTTTGAATAGCCATTTTAACCAATGCCCAACCCTTTTATGGGCATTATGTTTCTGTGTATCCGAAAGATTTATAGATCCCAGGACTAAATTATCATATCTTTGAATATTGATAATTTACTCCTTACCCTCCTTCCACACACGTATTGTTATCAGTACCTTTTGTCATTGATAATTTAGTTTCACATGCCTATGCATAACTAACTCGTAGCAGTTGTGGTTATTTGGGGATGGCGACCGATAACTGAGGACATTTGCGCCAAAGAGGATAGGTGGGTAACTGGGTAAAGATAGCAGTTTTCAGAAAACGGAAGAAGGGTCGTGAGAAACCAAGCGTCGGTATTAGCCTGCTAAGGGCGCCAAGGGGACTATGGCTTAACGTACTATCCGACGGACGGTGTACTGGACGCAAAGTGCTCTCCACAAGGTACTCAAGTAGCGACCGGTATACCAATGAAACGTCTCAAAGTGCCGAGATACGAACCAAGTCTCTCGGGATGGTAGGCCTGTACTCTATCCACCACACCAGCCAACTCTTTGCTCTTAATTAGTGTGTACTATGTATCTAGTGCATATTTTGGATGTAGCTAGTGCATATATTGTGATTATTCACCCCCTGCCACGAACCTTCGAGATAACTTTCAGATTGTAGATGTAGATGTAAGCTCAAAAATTTCGGAACAGACTGGGAATGATGTTAAGGGATATTCAAAACGCGAATGATGAAATTTCTGCAGTATAACGATAAGACAATTAGGACCATGATTTCAGGGTACTCTGAAGATTTGGATGAATTCAGACTGGTCGTTGGCGGATGGGCGGGAAGGGTGGCGCGGTCTTCCCAGGGTATTTCCGTTCCCTTCTCCACATGATATCTCCTCGCTCGCCCATCCTCCCTTTCCCGACCGTTGCTAACAACACCGCCGTTGCGACGCGCCGCTGAATTATTGAGTCCGCTCGCGAGTGTGGTGGATGAGGGGTGGGGGGTGCCGGCAAGCCCTTCTTCGCGCCACCTCTGTCCTCCTCCCGACAGGAATCAAAGAGGAATCGCTGCCGCCCGCTCTGTCCTGGGAAGGGAAGGAATCGATCCATCCATCGATTGATTGGGGGAGTCGGATGCCGCTCCTTTAGGGCGCCGTTCATTTGACGAGCCGTGCCTTGACATCGATGTAGTCCTCGAGTGGGGAGTATGTTTTTTTTGTAATTTCGTAATCATTTAAACTTTCTGATCTTGGGAATTATTACTGTTTTTGAGGCCAAATACTTTTCTAGCTGTATGAAGTTACAGGAAAAGAAGAAATTATATTGGAAAATATGAGAAACTACTTTTCAAGCAGTTGATAAAGTGTGTGGTGCCACGTTGGTGGCCCGGATAGCTTAATTTTCATTTGATGTTGATTTTGTGATCGCCATGTGTTGAATCAAATTTCCTCTCTGTTACTATGCATTGAAATTGCCTGTAGCGTTTACCATGTCTTCAAACTGTTCAATGGTTACGTGTGGATAATGGTTGGTGTAAATTCGGTTCTTAGCGCTATTTGCCTTCTCTAGTACTAAGGTACCACTGGCACGGGAACTGAGTCTAATGCCTCCCGCAATGACCCGAAGAAATTGCCAAATGATGGAACGCATCGAAAGAGTCGTTTCGACCCGGAATAGATCTCACGCCAGCCTATAGAACCAGCGAGATGCCTTTTATAAGAGTTGAAACGCAGTACATATCTGTATAGAGTGGCGGCAGGACATGGAAACTGTGAAAATCATGGAATCGAGAAAAGCGATGGAATATTTCGTTTCGGTGGTCATGAAATAACTAGTTAAAACTTTCGCGGATTATGTCTCTGCTGAAAGAATATTTTCGGGAGATTTTCCGTGTCATAATGAAGAAAAAAAGTTTCCCTTGCAACATTAGTGGCGTCTTCACGGGTGCAAATTACACGCATGATGCCTATGAAGAAGCCTTCGATATTAGAGGAGGAACCGTTTTTCAATCATAGTGGAACGGAAAATTACCACAAAATATACCCATGAAATATTTATTGATGTGGGTGGGGAATGCTTAAAAATAATGGGTTATTGGCATGATCTCTCTGTTTATGTGGTTTCATTGAAACAAATTTTATCGCACAATCATTTATTTTAAATCTCGAAAATTCTTGAGCCATCGTTAAGGGAACACTTTTCAAGTGTGGAACTCAACACTCCTGTCGAGCGGAAATGAGAATTTAAACAAAGAATGGCTCATAGCTGGAATGGTGAAAATGGTAAGAAAAATCTAAAGACATCAGTAGCAAAGCAGATAAATTCCCTAAGGTGAACTATCGACGACTATTTTACTTCAGTTGATTTGTTTTATGCACAAACATTGTCATCATTGGCATCGCAGTTTTGTTTTTAATTTCCATCCTATAAATGTGGCTTAAATTCCAGAGTTTTTAAAAAATGGCGTTAGGGCTTTAAAGGGCTCTTCAAAGATGTTTGGATCCCAGAAAACTTTATTTAAAAGCGTGTAAAATGGCATGGTTCAAGCCTTTGGCTATTATGAGGGTAATATATTGAATCGGTATACAAATGGAACTGTATTTATTGTAAATATCTACTTCCCTCTTATCTGAGGGGCTCTCCTTTTGTTAAACTACCTCGTATTCGATAGATCATCCGTTACGGCCCGAATTTTCATTTATCAGATTTTTTGCGTGTAAATTCCCATTATTGACGCCTGAATGGTTTTATCGATTTTCACTCAAACTAATTCCCGAGTTATGGGGAAGTGATGGGAAATTATGGGGGAGAAATTTTCTGATTATCTCCGTTTCGTGCTCATCATCATGGCCAAGTGGAATGTAACTGATTGTGTAGGGATTAACAAAAACTAGAGTCACATTACGCAGCATTAAAAAAACGTATTCGTCTTGGTAATCTCTACAGGTTGAAGCCAATCTTGATGGTATTATACAATATCTACGCATGTTGAAATGTGAAATCTAATTATTTATTTAATACAAATCATTGTCAATTTGAGCTGGTTTTCATTTCACCAGGTTTGAACCATTTATTTATTATACCAGGTTTTTCTGACAGTAGGCATAGGTACATGAAAGTTGAAAAGCTTCTGACTAGGTGAACATTGAGAGTTATTTGCAAAACCAAACTTGTAGTAAATGTATACTAATTTTCAGTGTCAATAAATAAGCGAAATAATTTTTATTGCCAAATAGAATTTCGGATAGAAAATTTATATTCACTGGTTCGTGGGAACAATCATCGAATCTTCAATAAAGTCCTCTATCCGCTGAATTTGTGAATTACACATTTTAATTTCTTAACGTCCCCCATAGCATTGATAATTTCAACATTCGTACCCTTGTTTCATTGTGTAAAATAAAACCTCGGCAACAGCTTTCCTCTCCAGTTGATTGATCCTTTATTCCGTGGTTGCTGATATCGTTTTCAGAGGTCTTTTTCGACGTGAAAGAAATCTAAGAGGAGATAAGCATATTGAAGAAGATTGTCGGAACAGGGGCTGCGATGCGAGGAGTCACGGAAGAAGAGCGGCATCTGTTGAAGTATCCTTTCATTTTTTCCCACCCAAGACTCGTAGCCAAACCGTTGCGTGCGCTTATTCTAAAATATTATGAATGTCTTCATTTCCGGCTTGGAAATTCTGAGATATTTTTGTGTTCTCGAATTTTTCGCTCTTGCTTTGTGATATACCGTCTTCCTTCTGAGCTTCTTTTTACCCGTATTTGATATTCGGTTTAAATAAATAATTTATTTTAATTTGGACCTTTCAGTTAGATGCACATGGTAATATTATAATTTTTAATGTTTTTTTTAAGTTCATATTACATTCTTTATTGTAAATTGTTGCATTTTTGGTAACAAAATAAATATTTGGCCTTTAACCCTGTTTTTAGGCCCCTGTCCAATCGATTATTCTTTCGCTAAAAGGTATGAATATATTTACTTGATTATTTTTGTTTACATCTTTCGCGGTTTGCTTCCATCCAATTATTTCCCTTTGTCCATAAAGTTCTTCCCATCAACTTTTCATTCCGTCAATGACTTCATTAGATCATCTTATCTCAAAGTAAAACATTAAGCTTGTTTTTTCTTGTTCTGTTTGTTTCCACTATAATTTTACTCTCTTTCGTAAATTATTCGAACTATGTATTAGATATTCATCGTTTTTCTATAACACTACATTTCAAACGCTTACACATGGCCTTTTCTGTAGTCCTTGCCTCTGTCTCGTAGAAGTGTGTGCTCCAGATTTTCGTTGAATGCAGCGTTTTCCCATTGTCCAGGCCAGTGGAAACATAAAAACGCTCCAACAATCTTTGCCGTATATTTCCAGACCTTCTGTTCTTTTAGTGGAGAAGCTTTGGGTGGAGGAAGTCTTGGTATCTCAACCCGAGTGCTTGGGTTGGAATCCCGACAGTGACTAAGTTTTTTTCATTGGTACACCTGTCCGTACTTCGCGTGGAGAGCACTTCAACTTCAGTACTGCTTCTTTCGGATGGGACGTTAAATACTCCTTTCCTTTCGGCTTGTTCCTCCACCGGGTTTCCCTCCAACTTCAGTACTGCTTCTTTCGGATGGGACGTTAAATACTCCTTTCCTTTCGGCTTGTTCCTCCACCGGGTTTCCCACCACCCTTCTCCTCCCCTTGAAAATGTTCGCACCCATATCCAATTACCCAGCTGTCCTAAGCGCAAATGACTTCAGCTGTCGGTCGTTTCTTCCGAGGAACTAGCACTAACTTGACGTGGGCTGCTCGGAAACCCCGTGGGGTGCCTCGGGTGCGCCAATGGTGAACATGGGTCGGGGAAATGGTAGCACTGAAATTGAGTCGGGATTTGCAGGTCGCTGGGGGCTTAACCGATGTGAGACGGTGTGGAATGAGAAGCTGGATGCCTCTCGAACGGCACTCTGGTGGACTGCAGTTTCCAGAAACTATATTACAGGATTACTGCCAGCTCTTGTGAGATTGTGTCGTTCGAAATCCGTGCGAAATGTAGATGCGAGTAATCTGATGTACATCAGTTGTTGTATGTACTATCTGTGGTAGTCGTATAATTTGATGTCAATTGTTGTTGTTGTTTTACTATCTGTTTCCGACACGGTTTTGGACATCATCAATCCTCCCATCGAAATAAGAACATATCTTACTCAATCGATCAGGAAATCGCGTGCTTTGGTCTTTCGAAAAATAATAGAAATCAAAATGCTTCTTGGTACGCAATGAGCACATCTTATCGTTTATTTAGAAAACCTTAACTTTAAGAATGAATTGAAATTAGTGTTCTCATATTCCAATGCAATGTCAGTAATGATGATTTGGTGTATAAATAACAGTATATTAAACGAGGAAAACAAACACTTGAGGAGGAGAAAGAGTACTGTTATCTGAGAAGCCGAATAACCAGCGATGGATAAAGCAAAGAAGTAATTGTCATTAGAATATCCCAGACAAATAAGGCTTTCAACCCAAAGAAGATTCTTCTTAAGGCTGCAAATACTGGCGTGGGATAAGCAAACATTTCATTGGAACATACATCTGGAACATGCTTCTTTATGTCAGTGCAGCATGGACGAGAACAGCAGCAGAGAATTCATGACTGGAAGCATTCGAAATGTGGTGGTACCGAAGAATGATGAAAATAATATGGATCGACCGAGTGACAAATGAAGAAGTCTTAAGAAGAGTGGGATAAAAAACAAGTCTGCCAGATACTTTTAAAACATATGGAACAGTATATAATTGGCCATATCTTGAGACTTGATGGCCTGATGAACAAAATCGTCGAGAGAAAGGTAAAGGGGAAGAATGAAAAAAAAGGCCTTGAAGGAGTTGCATTGAACAAGTTGTTAAGGATGTGAAAGAAGAATTATATCGATATAAGGAGGTTAGTCGATAGGAGAATGGAGTTGAGAGCTATCTCAAACCAATGATAGGATTGTTGACTCATGATTAAGATGCATTGGTTACGTCATGTATTTTTTACTGCCTTTGCAGAAAGGAGTCAACAGTATGTGTCATTCTTTGCTTTCTATTAATCTTCTTTTCTATTCTTTTAACTGCAAAATTGAATTAATTAGCGAAAAATTTTTCTAAAAATACCAAGTGTGTTGAAGCTTCAGTGCTAGAGATTTGCATTGAAAAAAATCGAAAGAAAAATAAAGTAATGAAATTCTCCGGGAAAATGAAGGCACCGAAAATAAAAGAGAAAAAAAACATGATCAGTTGGAGCAATTCAGTTATAAATCGGCCGATGGGGACGTAATGCCATTCGTAAGAGAATTGCGTATGTGGAAGTAATGTTAAAAAAAAACACTCGGTGGAATGCTGAAATTAGGCTTATGAAAATTTTGATTTGATACAAGGTTACTGTTAGGTTGCTAAATGTGGACTTTGGAGTAACATGATGATACGATATTAATCTAAAATTCGAGGTGCTTGAAACTTGGATTTTGGGAGAAATAAGGATAATATTCGATGGATGGAAATGCAGGTAAATGTCGAATTATTAATCACGATACATCGTATCATGTTTGTGGAAGGAGGAAGCAATAAGAGGCGATAGTTTTTGTCAAGGCCACCGTGGAAAGTTACTCTCTTAAGATTATTGGTAATGACGAGTGATTCATGGAAACACGTATGTGGATGTTTCTCAAAACCTTTGGTCCCATTTCTCATGGCCAACGTCAATCCAACTTCTAACATTTTTTTTGACAATCTAAAGTCTACATTATCCGAGGCTTTATCTTTTGCTAGCTCCTACATCCTAGCTGGTATTAAAACTAGAAGTATCGTGTGATATCCTATTTTTCATAATTGGTGCGGTTCAATTATTGTAATTGCTCTTAGCGGGTGCTAGTGACGTCGGGTAGTCACGTTCACTTTCGCACCAGCTGCGTGATATTGACTTCACCTGCGCAAAAGAGTGCTCTGAACTTGTTCAAGAATTTCAAGAGTTGTTTTTCGAGGTCAGCTCTAACCATGCTTCGTGGTATCAAGCCATACTAGATCTTGTACAGGATCACGCATCGCGTGATATACTTAACACTTTGGTGATCGTTTATTTTTTTCCCGATATTTTGGACTTGAAATGCCCCTTATGGACGCTACTTGATATTCTAGATTAATTTCATTTGTGTACCTTCCCTATGTGGGTGAAAGAGATACAAAATGTCTAGCAGTAGTAAGCTGGAGAATGCGCCTTTCGCATGGGCTGTCCAGTGTTTATTTTCTTCGGCAATTTTATATTTATTCAGCTTAAATTATTTTCACCTTCCCTTTGCTATACCTATCTCTTAAATTACCTTTCTTCATTGTAAACGTTCATTATTCAATGGAGGAGACCCTTTACTGCATTTTGCAGCCACGATAGTAACAGTAACTACTTAAACTTTAAACTTCTTTTTATAACTAGGTTGAGTTTGTTGGCTCTTGAATTTTAAATTTCACAAGTTACTACTTACTGAGCATGGCTGCCTACATTACTCTCTTCGTTTCATCTCATCTTGCGAATAAAAATGTTTTCGAAGACGTCTAATGCGGTTGCCCACGCTGAGAAAACCTGAGTTTAGTACTGTTATTGATTCGCTTTACATTGATCTGAAAAATATTCAAATAAGTTTCGTTTATATTTAGATAATGCGTGCTGTTTTTTTTTTAACAAGTAGTGTTTGTAGATTGGATTGGTGTGGTGGCTCGAGTACTGACCGTCAATTCATAGGGCCCGGGTTCGAGTCCCGGCTGTGAATCCAATACCGGTCCCTACTGGAGTACTGTGGATAATGTTTCAACGTAAGCAGTACTTCATCAATCAGATGAAATACTGAAGCATAGACTAGTTGGCGCCTCTTTTTGAGAGCAGGCTAATGCCGACTAAGGGTTTCACTCCACTCTCCTTAAAAAATTAAATTCCGACGTCGGTTCAATAACCCACCTATCCTTAATGACGCTAATGAATTAAGCTGTTGGTCGCCTCGAATAACAACAATACCATCAGCACCTGGTGTACTTAGAGAAAAACAAGGGTGTCTTCTTTTGACTCAAAGCAGGCATTGCGGGCCTCACAAACGTATGCACTTGGATAGGTGGGAATGAGGGGAGTAGGAAATGACATCTCATTCGATCCTGTACTCGTGCGGCAATAGTGATGACTTGAATCGATCGTTTCCTTGATAATCTCGTATTTACAAAGGTGGCTTTCCGTGGGAAATCGGCCGGGGGACCCCGAGGACACTCCTTTAACAATGCAACGATGTCATCCGGGAAGGTCGCGTGCTCCCAAGAGCGTTCTCGAGGGCATTCGATCCCCGCTTTTATTGAGGCCAGGGCACGCCTGTCCACCTTTTACACCTCTTGAAGTTCTTTCCGTCGTCCAGATGGGCTTCCTTTTGTTATTCTCCCATGCGTTCTCTGGACGCCTGTCATTTTCGCCGCGAGTGAAAATTACTTTTTGTCCACGAACCGAGTCCTCGTGTCGTTCTTGCGTCGGAAAATAATAACGAGCGAGAAGGAAATTCACGGTCGAGCGGTCTGAAAATATCGACGCTGCAGTCAACGCTAATATCACATTTTGCGGCGCTGAAGGCTTTCCACGGTTTCGAGCACCATTTTTAAAATTTCAGAAGCATGTCATATCGACTTTTTCATTTTTTTCATCTTTTGACCTACCAGCAACAGCTACCAAATTCTCTATCTACCTACATAATACCCTGCTATTCACCATAAAGGTGTGTGGCAGGGAATTTTCAGTGAAACTTGGGTCGGATTTACATATTGAAAACATAGGTGAATCATTAGATTGGTTACCACCATCTAAGTGTAATTGCATTTAGCGGTAATAGGTATTTACTCGCTGGCTGTTGTAGTCAGGTCACTTACGTGTCGGCCTGGTAGTCCGCAGTTTGCAGGTTCGAATACCATCTGGCGCATGAATGTTTCCCTTACGATTAAGTTAGTTTACACGGTGCGATATAATCATAGTATTTGGAGCAGCTGAAACCTAATTCTGCTGCTGATATTAACTTGGTTTATGCTTTCATGGAAAAAATTTACCTTGGGTTGTTGAGTGAATATAAAAAAGAAGTACTGTGAACATGCTGTTACTTGCCATGATAAAATTAACCTATGCATCTATTAACAGCGAAGTCAATATCGAGTCGAAATCGTTCAATAGATATTGCAGAAACTTTCTCAACGTGTTCCGCACAATATTTCATCAAATATTGGGTAATACAAGTTTGCTATAACTAAAGAAAATCAACTAAGTCAGTAAATAACATGACTCACGTCAGCCGAGTAAAAAACAAGAAATGTAGATGAAATTTCTTCATTTCTTCCGGTTAATCCCTGCGTGCGTTGGTTCCCTAGGACAAGAGTTTTGCTACCATCCAGCCTGCGCCTTCATGTCAAAGTTGGAATAAGAGATTGAAAAATCTTTCTATTCAAGGCCGCAGAAACCTGATAACTTATCTGAATACTGCATCTGCTATATCTACGAAAGAAGGTAGTTTTATGGAAGACGCATTATTCAGATAAGGATCCGACTCATCAGTTAGAGATCTGAGTATTTAGGAATCAGTTCCTGGAATCGATGATGCTGCTGCGAAGATTATTTAAATGCGAGCTAAAAGACATTATTAATACTCAATTTCAGACTCTGTGTGGCATGGAAAGATGCTTAAGGCCTTTGAAAAAAGCTAAATCATCTCTTAACCCAATAAGAGGTTGGGTCATTACATGTGAGTACTTTAGGAAAACTGATTTGAACACGCATGTTATGAAAACAATGTGCAGGAATGGATTGAAATGTATATCTACATCTTCATAATACCCTGCAACCACCATAAAGGAGTGTGGCAGGGGGTGGGCACACACCAAACATGCATGACATGTCAAGCATAATACCTTTGCAACTACCTATGGTATCCATTTTTGCACTCGTATTTATGCTATTGGATATATTAACAGCTTTTAATATCCCTAATTATACGAGAAAAAAAGGACATGTTGAATCTGTCAGTTCGGCATCCATTTCTCTAATTTTGTGATTATGGTCCAGTCTACCATAGTAAGTTAGAGTTCGCATAATATTTTTAACGTCATCAGTGAAAATATTTCTTGGAATTTATTTAAGAGATTAAGTCTAAATTTCAATCTATGATCTGACCATGTAGCGGAGTTTTGAATGAAGACTAGTTTGGGCATAGGAAAAACGTGAAATTAGGAAAAATTGTTTTGTCTTTTTGGCCACTCTTAGATGAACAATAGAGAGGAGCTTACTGGCGTTTATAGCATCTCTAAATTTGAACAAAGCATTTGTCAAATGGAGTGAAATCCCTCAAACCGTGTCGCGTTCTGCACTAGAGTTAGGCGGCTGTGATTACATCTGCATAATATCCTGCGAGCTACCGCAAGGGTGTGAGAAAGGGGAATAACCATCACCAGGCATGGATCATCCATCAGAGAGCAAAAAAACTACCCGTTTTAAAACTACTTACATGAAACCAAGAATCACAGTACTGTCACCCTGGAAATATTAAACATGCATAATTAAATCTAAACCAAACACTAAAGAGGCATATAATTGGGAAAGTGGTAATACAAGGTTTGCGTTGCTTCACTCGACTTCGTGTCTCCGTCGAGAAAGCAAGTAATATAGTTGAAGAGAAAGCTGCCGAGTCAAACATTCTCTGGATAAAAATTAGCATGGTACGAGTTTTCGACCAAATAGCCATCCTAGAAGAAACATCATAATATCAAATTGTACTGATTAACTTGACAAACGATAAAGACTTTTCTAAATTCAATTAAGTATTTATGAGAAATGACAAAAAAATGGTTGAAATAAACACGTAGGCCATCAGGTTTAAATATTTAGAAAATGTGTAAGGCTAAACGTAGGGAAAGGATATCTAATCGAATTAGAATTAGAAAAGTTATAGAGAGGTACAATTGATAATCTTTATTCTAATGAAAGTGGTACTAATGTAACATGAAAGCTTCATTTTTGTGATTTAGAAGGTCATGTCTTCATTTTTCTCCGGTTTCCTTAGGTTGAAGTTGTACCTGAGATTACTATTTAATTGCCGTGTTTTGTTTTTGCTCAAGTTAGTTTTCCTCAAGTATGTATGTACTTGTAGTGAACCACCTGTTATTGAGTTATGATATAATATAGCTTTTTTCAAAGGCCATCAGCATCTTTCTATGCCGCGTGGAGCCGAGTTGAGCGCTGATAGTGTCTTTTCGCTCGCATTTTAATGAATTCCACTGCAACATCGATTTCAGGAGCATGGGCAACCTAATCCTACTAATTCTCTATACCTATTCTGATCTTCTAATACTTGGCATAATCTAATTTTCATAGGCTGGTAGAAGATCTGAATCTAAAGGCAGTGTTGGGTTACGGGAAAAGGTTTGCGAAGGTGGAAGTGTTGAGGAGCAAAATTTGAGAAAAGAAATTACCAGCGATGGACGCAGTAAAAATGAAATAATCAGTCAAATTGCACAGGTGAAATTAGCTATGACCTCTTAAGGTTAAGGATCATTAAGTTTTCAGTTTCTTAAATCCCCATAATATGAATACTATTCGGGATGAAGTGGCATTGCAAGAACTGACGAGAAAAATAGCGTAGAGAATGAAATGTTCAAAAGTAGAAAAAAAGTAAAAGTGGCCCATTAAAGGCCACGTAGACCGATGCTCCTCAACTAATCTAATCTAATTTATGAGCATAGTGCATCTTCACCTCTTTGCGAGGAATGAATCCTGCTCATTTTGAAATGTCTGCGAAAACAAACCTCTACCATGCATGCATCTATACTAATTGTTTTGAAGTTAATGTAACTGAAACAGTAACCTTAACACAAAAACCGTAGTTTTTGTTTCATTACCTCGAGTTATTGTTTCTAAAATGCTACCGAAGAGCTTATCCATGGAAGTGTAGGGTGGGAAGTTATAAAGGGGAGGATATATATATGTTGGTTAAATATAAATTGTTCTGTGTCCTACTAATTGTCCTAATTGTCCTAGTAAGCTTCTTTATGCATGAAATAGAAAATACACGGAGTAAATAGGTATATGCTTGTGGCCCCGATGAAAAATTATCGTTTAATAAGAGGGGAAATGGCAAAAATGGTAGCGAACCTGAAGGAAACTAGCCACACCAGCTGTGTTGGTAACATACCGATTTGTGAACCCAAATGTCGCGGATTCGAATCCTTCTTCGAGCATGGATGTTGAGTATATCTTGGGTTTAGAATTAAGTTAGGCAGTGCGTTGACACGCAAGTGGTTTGTGTACCTACATACCCAATTCTACGACTACAATATGAACGGATGGCTTTCCGCGTGTATGGCAACTTCCAGTGTTTTCAATTCTACGAATAACAGGTGCGGGATCATGGGTCCTTCTTCCACATAATTCGTTATCAATAACAGTAACTCCATTGGAAGCGAACGGTCCACAGAAGCCGGTTCTCTGACTTGCTTTGCCAATAGATAGTCGTAACTTGAAGCTTCTGTCAAAAATTGAAGAGTAGCGTTCACTTTTTCTCCCTCATAAGCGCAAGTAAAGGACGACGACAACGCGTGTTACGAAGATCCGCGGTCGGTCAGCAGTTAAGTTATCAAAGGGGAAGGCTTCCCGAAGGAGGAATCCCTCTATTACAACTCGGGGGACACCTGGCCGTTCAGCTCATACGTGTATGTACCTTCCGTGTCATGAGTTCCGGAAGAAAAGAGCTCAAGAAATTAATTAATAGTATCAGATGACACAATGTGAAAGATTCATATTCGTGATGAAGAATAAACAAATAGCAGTTAATGTTGACACACTATGTTAAAAAAGCATCTTAGGTTTTTACATAGTGTGAAAATAGTACCTAACTATTATTTATCTATTCCTCATCATGATATTCTAGAAATTTGTTACGCTTATTCTATGCATCATGCTCAGAATATTCGTAAAAAACTAATTATGTTTCATAAGCTCTGAATCGGCAAATCTACCTAAAGCTGAAATTAAGTTGTGCAGTTCATGCCTTGCTGTTAAATATAATTTTTCTGTTCAAAAGGTCTGTGCCAAATCTTGGAAAATAAATAGTTTTTGACTTAACTTTAACTTGCAATAGGTCATGGCTTTTTGAATTCCACCGCTAGCCTATTAAAGAGGCTGGGGGCTCACGAATTACGGAGTAGGGCAGCGGATGCGAAGTGGATCCTACGAAGGAAGTACGAATGCTACGTTTCCCAGCACCTCAAGACACGAGAGGAAATGATAAGGAATCCGCGAGGTAATCTCGCCACCGTGTACCCACCTTTCCTGTCCCGGTACTTGGAAGGCCTCTGTCGCTGCGGCATCGTACGTCGATGTCCGCGGTTCGTCCCTTATCGCCTCCGCCCGCTGCTCTTTCTCGCGGCGTGTTCTTCTTTCGCGGCGCCAGGGAGAGAGCTTCGTGTCCGCTCGTTGACGCCGGGGGGAGACGCGTCTGTCTGTTCCCTGAGGTGCGGGCGTTCGGACGCCAAGGGCCTTCCTCTCTCCCTCTCGCCCCCTCGCCCCGCCCCGCCCCAAGGCACTGCGCACTCACTTCCTCGCCCCCCATCGAAGGGGAGGAATCCCTTGCGAGCCCTCTAGGGAAGGGGTTGTCTTCACGGGGAAGACGGGATAACACATATTAACGGTGTCCCTTGATTGGTGGAGGAAGGGTTCACGTTGGGATCGGGTTGGTGTAGTGGTTCAGAGGCTACTGGCCACTCGACATGAGGGCCCGGGTTCGATTCCCAGCGGTGGAAGATTATTTTCACTAGTAACTACTTGAGTGCTTTGTGGAGAGCATTCAAGTTCAGTACTCCGTCCTTCGAATGGGGCGATCAGCCTTGGCCCCCTTGGCTCCTTTCGTTAAGAGCAAGCTAATGCTGACGCCGAGTTTCCTTCGTTTAGAGAGAAATATGGAATGCCTTTGCCGGGTGTCGGAATGCCGGCCACGTCAACCCCTCCTTCCCCATCCTTAAACATGTCCTCCAGGTCTAAGGCGCGGTACTTGAAACAGGGAGTCGAACTTAAAACTCTTGGTAATAAGGAAGGTGTGGCCTTGTTGAAGTGGCTAAAATACTGTTCTCCCATTCCAAGTACCCGGTTTTGTATCCCGGCGTCGGATTTTTCCATGGAATCATGTGATCTCGTGAACATAGAATCATTGTGATCATGTGGACTTGAATTGCTCATCCGTGTGATGAGCAATGCAAGGTCAGTTGTCATGGATCTTTCTTTCGCGTTCACGCTGTCTCCATTAATTATGCGAACACGTGTAGAAGCGCTCAGTTGACAGTGTCTTCCCCGATAACTCGCTCTACGAATTGGGACTAATGACTTAAAAAGCACGACTAAAAATCTAAAAACTGGCGATCGTGTTTCCGCACTCATAAGTGGGCTCGCAAAAATAACGATATCGCGTCAATGAGTTTTGTAATCGAGTTCCAGTACTCCGTCTGGATGGGGCGCTACGGCTGTTCTTGCTGTTAGGTGAGGTGACCGACGGTTGGGGTGCATCGCCGTGGATAGATGGACGTCCTGGAAGAGTTAACGTTCTGGAAGCAGAGAAAGGGCGGAGAGAAACCCTGTTTTGGTACTTTCTTTCCCTACACAATAAGCCCAAAATGGTCCATTTTTACATCCTATTCTACGGACTGAGTACTGAACATGAAATATACTCCACACAGATTTCAAGCTGGGAATGGTGTTCAAATTGAAAACTGTTTTTGCCGGAATTCGGAGCCCTTCCCGAGGCCAGTACTTAAGCCACCTCACAAAAATCCCTTTACAGTGAGTATATTAATCCCTTCCCAGTACTCAGTACAGGCCATCTCATAAAATAAATCTCTTTACTGGGAGGATACAAATGCAATGTTATTGTATTAAATCAGAATGAATATTTGCTGAAGAAATATCTTAGTAATCAGTCGTTATTTCTTGGTTACGACCTCAAGACAAAGTAACCATTGATAGACATGAAGTAAAATGGAATCTGCATCTGGATTTTTGCTGTGGTTAATGCTTAGATTCATGCAATAATAACTTAAATAATTCATCTAATTTACCCTGCTAGTCACCGCAAGGGCTTGTGGCAGAGGATGGTGGATCAACATCCGTGAAGTTGAGTCTAGCTGAAAAAAAATGATTAATTAATGATGAAGTATGCTGTGCAGTGCCTTTCAAAGTATTATCCTTTTTTGCCAATTAGTCGTGCATTGTGTGTGGGGAAAACGAATCCTAGTATTTCTCTATTCAACCGTTCATTCCTTTTAATTTGTTGCTTGTCTGTCCTGGTGATTCAGTGTCGGGAAGTCTGTCTGCTACTGTCTGCAGTGTCAGATTCAAATTAGTGTCATTTGAATTTTTAAGTAACTTTGATCTTACGAAAAACCTTCTAGTCTATAGGGTTTCTCAACCTAGCTCTTCCAATTCCGACTGACACTTTCTATAAGTTCATACGAGTATGTTACCAAACGCGCTGCTTTCCTTTGTATCTTATTCAGTTTTTGAATTCATTTACACTCCAGGTGAGGCCTTCCAAGCGTGTACTAACATCTTTCTTTTACTTTTTCAATTCCATTCTAAATCAATTGTATAAAATAATTTAATCTCTAGATCCAGGCTTTACTCCGTGGAGGTATTGAATATTTATATTGAAAATAAACAATCATACTTTTCCACGGATTGGTACAGTTGTGCGTAGCGTTTCACCACTGTACGGGTCCTTTAGGGACTGCCTGAAGACACCGTAAAGCGGTTACAATACATTATCTGAGGACAAATACGGTTATTTATTTTCAATATTTGCATTTGTGGATTTAGAGAAGGCCTTTGACAACGTGGATTGGGATTCAATGCTTGGAATTCTGAAGGGAATTGGAGTGTCCTACAATGACCGAAGAATTATACACAGTCTGTACAAAAACCAAGTTGCTGTGATTAAATATGGACCCAGCTGTGAAGAGGCAAGAATAAGGAAAGGAGTGAGACAAGGCTGCGCACTGTCTCCCGTAATTTTTAATGTTTACATCGAGAGAGCCATAAATGAAGTCAAGGAGAAGTGTTCTGGAGTGAAAATCCACGGAGAAACAATCAGTATGCTACGATTCGCTGATGACATAGCTCTCATAGCAGAGACAGAGAAGGAGCTGAATAAGATGCTAACGACCCTGGAAAGGACTATGGCCAGATATCAGCTGAAGATCAATAAGAAGAAGACTAAGATATTGGTGTGCAGCAAAAGAGAAGAGGCGAAAACCAACGTTAAACTAGGAAAACAGAAACTGGAAGAGGTGAAAGAGTTCTGTTACCTGGGAAGCAGAGTAACCAACGATGGACGAAGCAAGAAAGAAATAGTAAGTAGAATAGCCCAGGCAAAGAGGGCATTCTTTCAGAAGAAGAATCTACTTACAGCAGGAAATACAAGCATAGAAGTAAGGAAACAGTTCATCAGAACATACATCTGGAGCATTTTTCTTTACGGCAGTGAATCATGGACGATGACAGCAGCGGAGAAGAAAAGGGTAGAAGCATTTGAAATGTGGTGTTACAGAAGAATGCTGAAGATTAAATGGATCGACCGAGTAAGTAACGAGGAAGTGCTAAGAAGAGTAGGAGAAAAGAGAAGTCTGCTGACAACTCTAAAAAGAAGAAGGGAAAACTTAATCGGTCATATCTTGAGACACGATGGCCTGATGAAGACTATCGTCGAGGGAAAAGTGAACGGAAAGATTGGAAAAGGCAGGCCTCGTATGAGATACATGGAACAGGTCGTGAAGAATGTAAAAGAGAAGAATTACGTCACAATGAAAAGGTTGGCCGATAGAAGAAACGAGTGGAAAGCTGCGTCAAACCAATCCTAGGATTGTTGACCAATGATGATGATGATTTTCAATATGTATCGGCAATAGTTATGCTCCAATGATAAAAAGTATACTCTAATAAGGAAAATGATCGGGCCTAAAATCCTTGCCCTCCCACGTAATGAAGCAACTGTCACTCGGACAGTTTTCCCTGATGCCCAAGAAGCGGAGACGAGGAAAGTTGACATGCCTGTCTTTCCTCGCGGCTCTTTTCCTTCAGAGAAGGGCGAGGGGCGTGTGTGGGTGGAGGGATGGGAAATAATGGCGCTATCGATGGCACTATCATTTCACCCTTCTTCCCGGAACACCCTCCTCTTCTCAGCCGCCATCTCTCCCTTTTATTCCGTGTCCACTCTCTCGGGATGGAGGTCAAGAGGGCGCCCTCCGCTATTCTGTGCGACGACCGATCGCATTAGCGCGCATGTCACGGCGGAAGAGATGATGGATTAGCGAGTACATCCACCCCCCCAAGCATTCCTCAGATAAGCAATTTCCTCCCGCGACCCAAGTGACGGAACGATTGGAGTCGCTTTCCCATTGACTCACGGAGTAGGTAATTCATTGCTTGCATTGCTTCGTGCATTGAAGCCACGGGGGTAGTTTTCTCTAATCATTACTACGCGTTGTCTTTTCTATTTGAGTAGTAGTGGCGGATTGTTAGTGCTACAAGCATACTGGAAGAACTTGGATGCGAGTCGCTCTAAAACCGTTGGTTAATTTTTGTATTGAATCTTTTGAGCGTGGGTTGGAAGCTGATTTGTTGTGTGTTTATGATGCTAGAAATACATTGAGAAAACTCGCGTGTTGTTTCCAACCCGTCTTCATACCATCCGTGAAACCTTTTTGCTTTCTTTCTCGTCCTAGTTTTCCCAGCAGTGAGTGTAGTGAGCACCTCGTTTTTGATTCAATGGTGACCTTAGGAATTCCCTATATTTATAATCTGCCTTCTCCTAATTTCCTGGTACATGGATAGTTAAATAATTTATGGCCTTGAGGCATGAACGACGACAGCATCGGAGAAGGTAGGGCTGAAAGTATTCGAAATGTGGTGCTAGAGAAGTATGATGAAGATAAAATGGATCCACAGAGTGACAAACGAAGTCCTAAGAAGAGTAGGAGAAAGGAGAGGTCATCTTAAAAACCTTAAAAAGAAGACGGGACAGTTTAATCGGCCATACCTTGAGACATGATGGTCTGATGAAGACAATAATCGAGGGGCAAGTGTATGGGAAGAAAGGCTTCTTATGAGGTGTATAAAGCAAGTAGAGAATGATGCGAAAGAGAATAATTATGTAAATATGAAGAGGTTAGCAGATAGGAGAATTGAAGAGAGTATTAAGGTTGACCCTTGAAGAGATTAGTAAGGTACTCAGATACGAGCGGTGAAATTCCGTTTTAGGTGATCCAACTACTTAATTATATCACACCGTATAACCCAGGGATTCCTAACCTTTAGTTCCCGTACCCCCGAATGTTTTAGTAAATCATTCGCTGCCCCTTAGTCATTATATTAGGTTATTCCTAGTTATGTTTAGTTTGCCGTATAGTTTTAATGAGAAAGAGGGCATAACATGGCTGGTAGGCTTGGACATAGGGTACGGGTACTCCATGTCATGAACCTCTGGTCTAACGTTTGACAAGCACAGCATCCATGCTCGCGGCTGAATTCGTACCCGTGGCATAAGTGTTGTTGGTCTTGCTTTTACCGACCTAGTTCGTGTTCGGCTTTTCCCTTCATTTGGCAATGTCATTCGAACATTTCTATTCCTCTCTTTTCGAATCAACGTCGGTTTTTATCCAATAATATTATACTGCTGGAGTGATTGCCGTTCTACTACAAAAAATGGACCTAGTTTGTTACTCAAGGAATGAAAAAAACGTTCTTCGGGTGATTGTAATGAACAATGCAATCTCAGAATTTGATTCCAAATAATGTCAGCATAAACATTGGTGCGATGGTCTTATATTTGACCCATGCTGCTCCCAAAAAGTGCACCCAACATTCCACTTAACAAGTTCTCTACGGCATTATCAAATATTCTGAACTTTCTTAATTTTCACATCCTAAAAAAATAAATTTCTACTCATGTAACGATATGAATGCAAATCCTTGCACAGGGCTCGGATATTTGTTAATTTAGTTTTATTTGTAGTAGTTCTCTTCCTTCCTATGCTGGTTTGGTTTCGTGGGAATTGAGGGAATTCCTATATCTACGTAATACCCTGCGTCTAGGTCTTAGGTAGCGATATAGTACTTTCTTAGTGGTAAATCCCGTTTTAACTCCGTTATGAAATTTTCGAATATGTCATTTGAAATATGTATAGATTTTTATGAAATTTGTATGAACAAAAGATGAAAAACGTGTTCGAGTTTGGTGGATAATCTTATACCAATTGCAACCCCGGGAATTCTTATCCTAGTTCTCTTCGTTATTAACATAGTGGCATTTTGAAGCGAAATATTCAGGTGTGTTTACCAATACTCTGCTATGGTATTTGATCAATTTGACATTTCCGTTTTTATTTCTTAAGACTGTTTCTTCAAGGCGTTTGATGTTGGCAATGTCCTGTTTGAATTTTCTGAACTTCACATTAAAATATTATTCATTTAATATTTGTATCCAATTTTTACTTTAGCCATTGTCTTTGATCATTTTTCAATCCCAGTTAGAGACCAGTTATCCAAAAGAAGGACTTCTTGGTCGAAAAGTTCAGTCTCTCCCAAGTTTTGTGAAAATGGACAATGCATTTGTAGATTTAATACATCGAGTCTTCACGCAAATCTGGTTAAGTATTCTTATGTATGGCTTCTCAATAACATTATATGTGCCATCTGAGCCTGTGTTTTAGATATTACCACAATCAATCTTTCTGCTAAATTTGTTGATATGGAATTTGCTCTGGCAGGATGGTAGGTTTTTCGTATCCGGTGTGGGATTCGGATCTCTTTGTAAAGGAGTAATCTTTCCTATTTTTGCTCGAGCACTTCTAAAGCATCATTTGATCCCCTCGCAGTATCTGTTACCTATTAGGCTAATAAGTATCTTAGTATCAATGCATTGGTCCCTCCAGTGGCCTATAGTGATCACCCTATGTTTAAGTGTTTCTTCAGTCAATTGGCATTATGTGTTGCGATATTGTGGAAAAAGGTTTACTGAGGAGGAAATAATCACTTAATTACATGGTTCGTTTAGTTGTATTTGTATAGAATATTATGCACTTAGTATTAAAATATTATTCCTGTGATATTTGTACCTCATTATTGCTCTAGCCGTTGTTTTTGATCAATTAGTCAATCCCCAATCGGTTATTGTACATTGCTGATTTCTTAAAATGATTTATTTCATTATGCCAATGAAGTACATTTCAGGAAGATAATCCTAGTTACAGTTTTCGCCACCTCAGGTGTATGGCAATCCAATAGATGGGTGAGGAAAAAAATCGAAAAAAGTATCCTTGCATAATTCTTTCACGGAAATGAAATTATGGTGGACTATAATGGTTGTCGTTTAGCGAGTACGAACTCTTTACGGTTGCCTGTGAAGGCTTCCTCGTTGTGGCATGGAAGTTCGTAATTATTCCATTTGTCCACATTTTTGACCTGAGGACACCGGCTATAACGGCAGCGATACTGTTGTCCGAGCGATATAGACTAACGCGGAAAGCACCTCCGTAGAAGCAACTTCATGAAACGTTTACAACTATTAAGTTGTCTTTGACCCCATTTAGTTAAACGTTGTTCATATAGAAATATAAAACACTTATAATCAGAGGATATCGGTATTCATGCTTATTTTTATTTATGTATTACTCAAGTATATTTCTTCGTATAATGCATGATCATTTTCTTCCTTTTAGGATTTATATAATTTATGATGCTTTTCTTCTCTGTAAAAATTTGCTCCCACAATATCATACACAAATTTAGGTTTATATAATCTGCTAAAATACGCCAGAATATTAAGCTATTTATATTGCGGTGATTCACGTCTGTTATTTGCGCAGATTCTTACAAGCAATTTCTTCGACAATGTCTCTGTAAAATTTCCACTATATGGCGAGGTTTTACTCTTGTGGCATTTTGCCATAAGATTATTTGCACGTTTCTGTGCATGCCCTCAAATTTTGAAGCCCGTTATTCTTAAAGGAAATGAGCACGTCATCATTCTCAAACTAAGTCCTTTTTCCGTCTGTTGTGAATTGTCGCAATGAGAAAAGATTAAGATGTCTTACCTCACCAATGAATTTACCGTTGTTGTACTACATTCCCGCTTCAGTTTTGAACGGGTGGATTGTTGGCGTTGTTCCTCTGCTGGCGTAAAGATGGCAGCAGTGCTCAGCCAACCTGGCTTAGCACCAGGTGGCTGATATTGCACGGGGTGTGTTGGATAGTAGTTTCTTTCTAAGAGTGCTGGAGATAAGGTGATATAGCTACTGATGTGATTGCCATCTTTCAAAAGATTGATTATTTTTAGGATGAGCAGTATGTTGTGAAACTCTTGGCTATTCCGAATAAAAATTTGTCTCTAAAACTTAAGATTTATTTAAATAATCTGCTGCTGAGTAGGAAGAGTCCTGGAAATTCACAATTAGCGACTGGGTTCCAATCCTAGTCGAAATATTTGTTATTTCCCTTCTTGAATGAAGTGTGGGGATAACTCCAGGTTCTGCATTCCGTCCGTATAATTAGATATAACGCTAATGTCATCGGCACGTTTTCAAGAACAGGCTAATAAATGCCGGCATTTGTTGTTTCTTTACCATTTCTCCGTTATCTTCCAATCTCAGCCTTAATCAACCCCATCCGGCATGAGGCTCCTTAGCGGGCGGAACAGACTTGAAACCACTCATGGTCAATTATTTGGATTGGTACAGTTAAAATTTCCTTCGGGGGAATGAGGAAGTGTAATTGTCGTTACTTGGGAGGTATAGGGACCAGCTTCATGTAATACCTCTAGTTAACGTGAATGGCAGGCATTAAATAATCAGTCAATCATTATTTTGTTTGATCATCGGAAAGTCATAATTTCTACCTAATTTGCTGAACTCGAATAATTTCGTCGTTAAACTGAGCGATCAATTGCGAGAGATATCGTAAAACACCAGCGTCTGATAAAATTACGCAATATATTCTTTCGTCATTTTTAAATGTACACCTTTATGAGCAATTTAGGCCATTTAATGACTTTATTGGCTTCGTAATCAAGGAAAAGCATGCGCAAACCTCAAATTAGACAAAAATTATTATTTGAATATTAGTTCTTACATGTCTGCGCAATTTACGTAATGCCGAAAATGAAACAGGAGGATTTTTTACTGTCCTCAAGAATCCATGTGGTCACATTGCTCTGAGTTCCAACTTAGCTGCCTTCTCAGAATTTCTTTGACTGAAGAGGAAATATGTCATCGTGTTATTGTTATGGTACTTTGAAGAGAATTGGGTCAAGAAGAGGATGAATTTACCAGTGGGAGAAAATAAAGAGGCTTCGCCTGCGTATGTAAACAGAGGAATATTTGTTCCTAAAACTCGAACTTCACTCGAACTCGAAACTCCACTTCATCTCCTCATACACTGTAGATTGTACTATCCTGAAAACATATGAGAGGTCACTCGATATTGCAATGCGTTCTTGGACATTATCCTGATAACCTCAGCAGAGTTTTAACAATTTTAAAAGGTACGAGGTTTCAACATAATCATAACGATTGAAAAAGAAGCCGAGAAAAGTTTTACCTGAATTTCATTCCTAATTTACAGAAAAACATTTGGTAATGGTAGAAATCACCTCAGTTATCGAAGCACCTATAGTTCTAATTTCTAATTATAACTTTTGATAAAAAGATATATTCTTACTACCCGCCCTAACTCATTTCATATAAGTCACAATTGAGCTCCCTATTTCTCAACCTGCCAGGATTGAAGTAGAATTGGTTGATTTTTGTATCTTTTAAAAACATTTTACTTATTATAAATCATTTATTCTTCACTCTCTATCGAATATAATATTTTTCTTAGCGTTTTATGGAATCTCCGTCGCAAATGACAAGGAAAAAACTGCAATTTAGCATAAGATGTATTGGCAAGGTTTCGCTGACGTGCGGCATCATCAGGTGAAAAATAAAGCATCGGTGCCAGCTTCATACCGAAACTTTATTTTTCTTCTCTCAAAAGATTAATCATTGTAGAATCCTTACTTTGGCTCGTTCTACCATCTCCATAGTTTAGGACACTAGTCACATTTTTTCAACGATTTGGCCCAAAAGAAGCCTTCAATCGTAAGCAAAAAATATCGTCGATGATGCTGGCCAGAAAGTAGCAACCCTTGCCTCGAAACTTCATGATTGGGTCAGCGTGGCGGCCATAGTGCTGGGTTATCCTCCTGAGGTCTCCGATTTGTTCCATGTATTGGTAGATATTCATTTTTTCCATCCTTCTCCTGTTTCCTTAATAATTTCTCCCCACATCCACTTTTCCACTCATCCACAAAATACGTCCGCAGTACGCCACTACCGCAAATAATTAACTGAATCTGAAATTACCTCCAGACCACCAAATTTTAGCGAATTGTACGCACAGTAGCAGTTAATTGGACATGTAAAATACCTGTGCTTTTTAGGAAATGCTCTACCTTTTTGTACGTTTACCTTATGGATTATTGAATTGTAGTCTTACACCACCAGGATAGCTTACAGCCGCATTTAAGCTTTACTTTAAGCGTTATTGGTCAACTCTGATGGTGTGCAAAAAATTAGTTGTGCTTCGATGTAAATTACTCATTGCTTCGGTAGATTACAGTAAAAATAAATCACCAATGCGTAGATGATGTCTGGCCTCTAGAATCTAAATCAAATGGTTAAAATCCCATGCACTACTCTTGCTGAGTTCGTGGTTTGGGCGGATCGTTCATCGTCAGGCTGTCTGGGATTCCTTATTACTTACGAGAAGCGAAAAGTACGAGGTTCACAAAAAAAAACTAGAAAACTTTTTCTCCTCACATTACTCTAACCTCACTGGGAAATTTGCTGAGCGCGTCATTCTCAAAGGTATTTTCGACCTTTTTCGATTTCTGCTGCTTCCAAAGATATTCGCTCGGTGGAAAACGCTGGTGTTGCTGCTGGCAGAGGAGTGCACGGGAAGAGATTCCTTTTTACGGGACAAATCTGGCTTCCAAAGATAGGCGGAATCCAAAAGAAAAAAAAGAATAATGCAATTGATCCATTTTTAGGAATTTCTTTATTTTCCCAATCTAATTATTACTAAAGCCTCAAAGCCTTTGTGAGAACGTTAGAAGAAGAACATGATCTCCAGATGGTAGAATTGTCCTTAGCTAAATCACTTATTTTGACGCGGTAACCAGGTCGGTAACTTGTTGGCCTAGTAACCCTTAGGTCGTATGTTTGAAATCCTCCTCGGACATGGATATTCTTTTTTTAGGAATTGAAGAAACGCGCCATTACCGAACACCGGACTGAGATTTAAATAGAGTTAAATGGCTAAAATTAACGAAATTACTTCGGGTTATCGAAAATTGCGTTACGATTATTCTTAATAAATAACAGAAGGCTAATGAAAAACATTAACCATGTACATAAATAACACAATTTAAAACTTTACCATGATGCGCCTAAATGGCGAGAATTCTCGTCATCCGTCCGCAACGGATGGGATTGAAATGACGAGAATTCTCGCCATCCGTACGCTACGTGTTAAGGTTAGGCGGTACGGTATAATCACAGCAGTTGGAGCACCTTATACACTAAGTCTATTACTGTATAGCACAGGTCGGCAAACTTTTGAGACAGAAGATCAAAATTAATTAGTGGATTTTCCTCTAAAGTACTATACCAAGTTATAATTAGCGCATGATCCTATGATATTATCATGTACTAATGTAAACTTGGTATAGAGGAAAAGGAACAAACTTTTTTATACGCGAATTTTACAGAAAATGTTTTTATTCACGACTCAGGTGATTTTCAGGTGACTTTAACTGTCGCGAGTCGTGAATAAAAATTTTTTAAAAGTGAAATTCGCAGTTTGTTCCTTCTCCTCTATGGAGAAATTTCACATAGTTAGCCCTGACAACGAACGGTTTGTTAAACTTGGTATGGTTCTTTATTCATTTATTGATGTCTTCATGACATTTAATGCATTATTGATGGCAATTAGTTCATTTTATTGATTTTCATTTATCTTCATATCATTTATTGATGGGAATATATGCTTAAATAAATGATGCTGATATTCAAATCTTTCAGGCGTAACCTTGTGGAAGTCCATTATGAATAGTAACAAAAGAAAACTATGTTTTAATCCACAGCGTTTTTTTTATCTAGTACGACTAGTTTCAACGCGTCACTGCGTCATCAGGCGACCTTGACGTTGAAACTTGTCATACCAGATAAAAAAAACGCTGTGGATTAAAACATAGTTTTCTTTTGTCATTATTGATGCTAATATATTTCATTTTACCTCAGGGCCACATGTATACACACGTAAAGCCACATTAGGCTCGCAAGCCGTAGTTTTCCGAACTCTGCTCAATAGAAACGAGGTATGCTGAAGCCATGAGTTAATGAGTTGTTAATAGTTCTTACCGCCCACTTATCAGCCCAAATTTTTCTCGTTCACTGTAATCATACTTTATTTATTCTTTATATATGATTGCATTACTATCTAAGCATCTAATCAAAATTAAGAGGAAATTAGGTTATTTTCGACTTATGTGAGGTAAGAGGAGAGTTGGGAGGGTGGTTGAGACGGCGATGAGTAGAAGGGCGAGGAAGGGATCTCACCTAGGGGCGCTAAACCGAGGAGGGCAGGGGGGCATTGCCCGCCCCCCCCCCTCCCCCAAGCGCGATTGTGGAGGGGGGGGCTAGCCCCCCCCAGAAATCAGAAGCTGTGGCTCACTTTTTAATGGACACTCCCCGATTTGTAAAATTATTTGCGCCTTTATCCCTAGCGACTCCGCTCTGATTTTGAACGTTGCGTAAAATTGGTACTGGATATTAGTTATTAGTGGAAGTTACAGTAGTATTGCAGTGTTTTTTTTAACGGTTTGAGTGAAATTTGATATGCAGACTCTTCCCCCCAGCTTATACAGATTTTTCTAAGAGTTTGCCCCCCCCCCCCCCCCCCCCACGATTCGGGGTATTGTTGCGCCCCTGATCTCACCAGAATGGGGTGTTATTCAAATGGATTGGCAATTGTCGCATGAAAATTTTCACATGGTAATTGTCACATGGCGAAATGGCAAAGGTCACATGGAGAATGCAGGTCTACTACTATTCTACGTCACAGTCTCATTGGTTTGAGTCATGGAGTGACTCGTAAGGTCACAAGTTGAACTCCCGTTTGTATTTCCGTCCCTTTTCCGCAGCATTACTGGAAAAGAAAAATTGATATTGAAATCATAGCCTTGTAACGCTTAAGGCGGGAAAAGCCATCTCCCTCGTCTGACGTATGGCAAAGAAATATCATTTTTAAGGCTGCTATTACGAATGGTTTGAAATACTTTATGAGGAACTATGATTACTATCAGTATCTTACTCGTTTCTATAGCGCGGTAATGACACCTAAGATACTGATCCTAGGAAAAAGTACCGCTTGTATCAGACTTTGGATTCTTAACCGAGACCTTAAAGCTGCCGATCAGTTCCCTTCCTACTGGATGTGAAGGCAGATTTTATTATTCAAATTATTTGAATTTAACTTGTGATATTCTTCGCTAGATCTCTGAATATTACCGTATCTTCTGCAGGCGTACAAGTTTTATTGCTATCATAGGCATTTATAATATAAGGAAACAATATGAAACCAATTACGTTTCCTTACGAGTCTCTTAACATCATTCTCGTTTTGTCAGAATTCATACTCTCTACGAAGTGTTTTAATTCGAAGTTTTCATCAGCTCATAAAAAATGTAACAGTACCCGGAGAAAATATTTTGAATTCGGTTTGAATTACTTGAGAAAAAAACGCTTCATGATACGAAAATCGCAACACACCTTTCCCGACCAATGCGGAAGCTAATATGCTACTCGCGATACTGGATTTCAAAGGTATTTGTCCAGCCAAAGGTCCGTGGTTTTACTCCCTCAAAAGTTCAGTGTGTTCTAACGCGAAAACGTGTAGTTAAATCAGCTCGCTCCTAACGAGCTATCCATATCATGATTTGAAGCGATATGAGATCATTGGAATTGTTGTGACTAAATAGCAATTAGATCGCTTACTCGTGCTCTGAACTTAGCGGTTACCTGCAATTCCGTAATTGGATAAACATAATTTTAGTCTGCTTTAAATCCGTAGTTTTACTGTACAAAACTTGATAATATTTTAGCGTATTTGGTGCTGATTTGGAGAAAATCTTACAGTTTTTATGTCGGTCTCAGATGTTTATGTGTCCCAGCATGTTAAATGAACGCCCGTGTGTAAGGAGACGTAGCAAATGCTTACTAGCTATCCTTGAAGGGTAGGCGTGGACCACTAACAGTGACACTCCTGATAAGAGTCTCCGATTACTACAATTTTGGCGTGCCCAACTGCACAAAGCCCATTCTAAAACAAACATAACGCTCCTATTTCGTGGTTCGAAACGCGACTTTGGTTAGACCTGCGCGTTAACAACGTGGCAACCAAAGCCAGTATTCTTAAAAGGCTCTGTACATGCTCATATAGTGAATAAGGTGGCTCAGATTTCTCAATCATTCCCTTGGCAAATAAAAAACTACGACATTCTGGCCTTTGTTAATATTACATCGTTAATGGAGATGGCACTTATAAAACCGGCATCGACGCCATCTGATCCGCTCTAATGGGAACCTATTATTTTTTTTCAATGTTATACATTTCAGTCGAATGTTTTGCCCTTTCAATTTTGTCTTCTTTTCACGGATGGATGGAAATTTGGGTCTAACTAGATTGAGACAGTAATAAGAACCTTACCAATTGGAAATTTATGAATACCAATGTCGTGATTTTGTGGTTTCGACGCTGTTCCGATCATGAAGGCGCCTCAGACCGGGAAGTAATACCATTGATTCCTTTCTCTTCCATTTGTATGTACCTCCTTGTACAAGTGCCTGTACATATCCTCTTGGTCTGAAGTGTCTATTAGTGAGGAAACAGACTTGAAAATACCCATGTATGACGGGGAAGAAAGGTGTTAGGATGAGATTACGAGGGAAAGAAAAGAATCCCGGAGTCGGCATTAGTCTGCTCTGTGAAACTCGCTATGGGGCCTGCAATTTAACGTCCCATCCTACAGACGAGGTGCTGAAATTCTCATCATGAACAACTCATGGGTCACGGGTTGAAATCCTTCCTCGGGCAATGGATGCCGGGTTAGTCTTCGGATTAGACTTAGGATAGAGTTAAGTTAAATGGTTAGGTATAACCTTAGCATGCATAAGAAGATGAAAGGGGATGGAGTTTTTAAGGTACCTTTTAGCCTCCGCCCCAAATTTATTCATCCCGAGTACGTAAATGGTACCTACCAGTTATCTTAAACCCACCGGTTTTTCCTGTTTGATCAATAAACATTTGTGCTTTAGTTGTGAACAATCATTGATCTTATTAATGTCGTCTTCATTTTGTGTCACTTTTTGGTATTTTAATCACTCTGCACTATGAAGCATCCAACGTAAAAATGTGTGTTAGTGTTTTGCATAATTTCCATGCAACACAATGAAAATCCCATTAGGTTTTTTAGTGTTTTTCTTATTGTATTAAATTAACAAAATAGGTCATTATTAATTATATCGTTGGAAAATTAGTGTTATATCTGCTTACATCAGAGTTAAGATTAGGTATTACCTTAGCAGTTTTAACATCTTAAAACCTAATTCTACTCTCCATTACTTCGAACCCGGGCCTTAAGTATGGGAAGCCATTACTCTTACCGCACCGCCACTTTTATGTACTTTTTTGCCCGAACACATTACTGTCTTTTTTTCCGAATAACGCGTATTGAATTCTGAAGCGACGCGGCGGAATTTCGAGTCGTCGAATCCCCGAGTGAGACTTCGGATTTTTTCGTGAGGGGGAGAGGAATTCGCTACCCGCCCGCCTGTCAGACTGTGAGCAAATTGACGACGCAGCTTCTTGCGGGGGAGGAAGATAGGATGGGTGGGAGAGCAAGGGCGATGTGAAGGTGGGGGTATTAGAATCTCGTGGAAGGAACCCTAGGTCCCTCGATCTGCGGGCGGACATACCGATTCATAGGGAAAAAAAACCGACTTTGGCATCCTCCCCCAGCATTTTTTCCCACCTTGTTATGACGCGACTTGCATTGTCGGGGAAGATTCATTTGCTCCCCCCCGTCGCGTATGCGGAGGGCTTATCCGGGGAGCGGGAGATCCAAAGGAGTGGGGGAGGAGTGGCAGAAACGAGCGGGTCGAGGGAGAGAGAGAGATGGATAAAGCACTTCTTTTTCCACGGAATCCTTTGGAAAGGGCCAAGGGGGAGGGAGGAGGGGAGTCCTGAATATCGTTGGCGCCTGCAATTCCTCTCGCATTCTTCGCTCGGGATGAAAAAAATAAAACATCCAACGGTCGGGTAGCGATTAAATCATGGTCCTGGCGCTGCGCGGCGTGTCCTCCAAGGAGCGATTACTGCCAAGAGGGGCGGGAGGGATTTTTTGACGGCTTCGAGTGCGGTCCGCCGCGTTGACGCCGGCGCAGGGTTCCGGGAATTCCTTTGTCCTCCACCTCGCCTTGACGAATGCTTCCTACCACCCTGCCCGAACCCGGTGACCCCCGCCTCCCCGTCTCGCTATTTCTTTTCGTTCCCCATCCGGTCGCTCCACGGGGGGAGGTCACGATAGGAGGCAAATATGGAAACGGAGCGTTTCGCGGAAATTTTCCTAAGCCGCGTCCGGATTCGCCAATCAGGCCTTAAATGTCCGGATACGTTACACCGTCAAGGTTAGCCGTCGAGTTTAGTCATCAGTTAAAGCCTTCAGTGGAGGGGACAACGAGTGTATCCTTTAGGAATCTGATGTAGAAATTTGAAACAGATGGCGGCGTGGTAGCTCCATAATTCACGTTGGATAAAATGTTTCAAAAATTAAATGTCTTCGTCATTAGTCAACAAACCTAAGATTAATTTAAATCAGTCCCCTATCGCCTAACGTTTTTATATTTCCTTAATTCTTCTCTTTCACATCCATAACAACTTGCTCTGTGTAGGTATATCATCCGAGGCCTTCTTTTTCCATTCTTCCCATTCATTTTTCCCTCGACGATTGTCTTCATTAGGCAATCATGTCTCAAGATATGACGCTTAAGTTGTCCCATCTTATTTTTAAGTTTTTTGAAGACTTCTCTTTTTCCCACTCTTTTAGGACTTCATCGTTAGTCCCTTGTTCTATTCATCATTATTTTTCTGCATTACAAAATTTCGAATGCTTCCAAACTTGATTTATCCGATGCTGTTATCGTCCATTTCTCACTACCATAAAGAAGCTTTTAGATCGAGTTGTATGTTCTAATGAATTGTTTCCTTACATCCTCACTTATATTACCATTTTAAGTAGAGTCATCTTTGAGTAAAATCCCCCTTTCCCCTCGGCTATACTACTGACTATTTTTTCTTGCTTCGTCAATCGTTGGGTACTCAGTTTCCCAGACAACAAGCCGAGTAACCAGCGATGGACGAAGCAGAAAGAATTAGTCAGTATATTTGTCAGTAATAGTCCTGGTGAAAATAGCGTATGTAAGAAAAAACATGAAATTGAAGACGTTAAAATAGTGGGTAGAGAATTGGGTTTCTGACCGGAGGTCCTAGCTTCGAATTTGGGAAAGGTCTTTGGACATGCCCAACAAAACAATGTCAATCTATGTAATTTTCTGGATATTTGTGTTATATTCCTGGGAAGCCAACCGAAGGCGGCGCAGGTAAAAGAACTAGTCACCCTGCACTAATTCGTGGATCTCACAATTTTTTCGGGATCACGCCGAGTTGGTTCCATGATGTTGATAACAGTTTCGCTTGGATTTCACCAAGCGTCTTCTGGCCCATGAGGATGTCTCTATTTTTTCGGGTTTTCCCGTCGTTGGTTGTCTGACTTGACGAGAGTTTCACCATGGATTTCAACGGGCGTCCTCGGTCCTTAAGATACGCGGGTGAAATCATACGAAACTTTCGTCACCTCAGAGGACCAACGTGGTGAAAACCAGGAAAAATTGAGAGATCCACGAGTCTAGAACGCCACGGAAACCTACGGTTGAACACCCTACCCTCATGTTTGAATTTTGCACGCTTAGTGTATGGTGAGCCACCGCCAGCCAGACCAACTTTCGGGTTGTGTACAACTTTGTGGTAGAAATTGCTGCCAATATTCTTGCTACTCGTTTTTAAGAAATTGAAACAGCATATTGATCAAGGCGTAGATTGCAGAAAAGATCACAATACACAGAAATAGGAACATAAATTCGACAAAGCCAAGGATTGCAAACCAGCTGTGAAAAACCGTAACGATTTGCCCTATAAGAAGATTTACTCTCAGAAATATTATTCACCTTGACCGAGATCACTGTCAAGGTGGATGATTTTTTTCTCTGAGGAAATATATGGCTATCAATATCAATTTGGCAAAATTATACGTCGATGAAAGACGGATGTCTTTATTCGCACTACTGAAAGATTACTTTCATCTCCACAGTCATCGTCACCGGTGTGTATTTTAGACAAGGAGGTCATAATATACTGGAGGCGACATCGCCTTTGATTTAAAAAGCAAGGTCCGCCATATTGGTGGGCACGGACACACGGTCATATACGTAATACTCAAGGATGAAGTTGTTTTTGCACGCTGTAAATCATGTAGTAGAAAATGAATAGCGAAATATATTTTTAAAGTTCCTCAAATAAACGGAGGATAGTACGCAAACACCCAAAAAGTGCCAAACATATTGTTTAAATAGGTTGAATTCGAACCACTTTTAGTAATACAATTAACTCTCTGGGGAACCAAATTCACTAATTTCTCCCTTAAATCGCCTAAGCAATAGTAACTGATGCCGATGAAATTGAAATTGGGAACGATTTCATTGTTATTTATGTTTCAATACACATGCCGTCTCCACAAGAGGAAATGTGCCGAGGAGGTGGGGCCTAATCTCCCCCGAGTACCTCCATCTTGGCTTCATTGCCACCCGTAGACTAGCGTGCGTTTTCCGCCTCCAGTACATTCTAACCTTGACATCGAAAACTCCAGGTAGCTTCGAAGGCTAATGGGGCATGGCGTATTCGTATTGCCTAATGGATTGGGATACGGTTCTAGTCTTCTCTTACCTCCACCGGATCGTGTCATGACGGCGACGAGGGCTGACGTCCATTTGAGTGGATTCGCACCCAATCGGAGGCCACGATCACTACACTCGCCCACATGTATGTCACTCACGCTGCTACGAATGCTGCGGTGCCATTGATGCCTCGATTTATGTCAGCCCTATGATGACCTAGCAGAATCATCGTAGGACGGGATCATGGATCCTTTTTTCGCGTTATCCTTAGCGAGGTGAACTACGCATAGAGAACCTCTTGATGATCTGTTCACTGAGGTTGGGGATTGCTTTTGAAGCGCTTGACAACATTTGAATGGGTCGACATCTCACTTTTCTAAGCGTGACTAAAAAAAACGATTACGTTCTCACGTGCGTCATTAAATCACGCTAATGATGCTCCAGATTCCGCTCCACTCTTGTTTTATTAATTCAATGATATCAATGCATTGCCCTTATTTATCACTTTGTTTCACTACTCTTACCTGATCCAAAATGTTCGTTTCGTAAAAGTTTTGAGCAAAATGATACTTTACCTTTTTTGTAGGGGTAAATATTATTCTAACGAATTCTTTTGGCCATACTCGTACTTAATAATTTCAAAGAGCTGAAATATCTGTCTTCAAAGCTTTCTTTATTTTGTATCAGTTCTTTGGGTTTTTGAAATACCCTCTTTCTCTTCTTCACTCCTCCATTTTTATCCGTGTAGCGTATTATGCTAAATTCGACCAGATAAATAAGATTAGAGAGATAGATTGTCGTACTAATAGATTCAAAATGTCCCTTTTCCCCCGTACTATAAGAGAACACAATAGGCAGCATAACAAAGAGATAGGTAGGAAAAATATTTTAGAGTAGTCTGTAGTGCATGATGCCTGTATAAATCCCTTAATTACTATAGATACTAACTAGTTACTGTAGGCACTAACTAGTCAACATGCAACTAGATCTAGTTGCATGTATCTATTTAGTAGCTTGTTTGCATGTCAATAGTGCATGCTTAGCGATCTTCACCCCCTGCCACACACCATCGTGATGGCTTGCAGGGTGTCGCGTAGATGTAGATGTTATCTCATAGTTATATATTCCTAGACCCATACCCTTCTTATCAACTTCTAATTAATTTCCACTTCTATGGTTACCGCCTTGTTGTGTATATCATATAATGTTTCCATATACTTTCTTCAGAATTAAGTCACAATGAAAAGGTTGGCCGACAGAAGAATAGAGTGTAAAGCTGCGTCAAACCAATCCTAGGATTGTTGATCAATGACGATGATGATACTTTCTTCGCCTGCCCTTAAATTTCTGTTGGTACTAGCAATATTTTACCGTATTTTTTTCTCTTTGTACCCGATTTGTTGTTCTTAGCAGATCGGTTTCGGTTTCCCTTTTACCTACCTGATGACGTTCTCACCTTTACAACTCAAGCGCTCATTTCTCCCCATGCTGCTTGCTTTAACATCCCCATTCTGGCGTGTTACCTTTACCCTCTTGTTTGTTTTCAATGCTGGTTTTGTAACTAAGCTCATTGGTGAAATATTTATTCAATCTCCTACCTATCTCGGCGGTGGCAATCTCCACAGTATTTTTTTCGGTTAACCAAGTCCTCTCGATCTTTATAATATTTTCTTGAGGAGCAATCCACTACTGCGGCATCTTTTCTCGAAGAAACTAGAAAGATCGGTTATTCGTGAGACGGGCGGTAAATGCGCCCGCCTGGCAACCCAAAGGTCGCGGTTTCAAATCCCGCCAAGTGTATGGTAGTTGTGCTTGTCTAGGGAGCTAAGAGCTTAGTTTAGACGGTGCGATATAACCACAGGCATTGGAGTACCTAGATTTCTGCCTCGTTTTCTTGAAAAATCGTGTTTCATGGCCATATTCACCTTCTTCCCTTGAGAGCCTTTACTCTACCCCACCCGCCAGTCCCTCCGCTTATGAGTCCGGGGAGGTGGAGGAGCGAGGCCGCGGGAAAGTGACGCCAGATGACCGCCGGGGTCCCTACTCGCTCGGGACGGGCCCTCAACTCCACCACTCTCGTATGCCAAGCCACACTTCCACCCTGCCCCTCCCCCTTTACTCGGAACACCCTTAAGTCTGCGGCGCAATCCCCGATCACGTTCACCGAAAGCGCCCCCTCATGTTATGCTGCCCCATTCCCCCCCATGTCAGCATTCCCGGCCCTCCTCTGACTGACTTCCACTGCCACCGAGGGCCCGCCGTTCCCCACCCACGCCCAATCAGGGTGCCTGCCCCATATCGAGCCACCGCCAGCCGACCCACAGTCAACGGGCCTCCGAGTGGCCGGAGTAGTCAAGAAAATTTTTTTGTTCGAGTGGCAACTTTTTTACGCTTGCACCATCTTACGATTCAAAATTCATGGTTCTGCAGTTCGAATGGGGGCGTTTACTCGGGACCGAAATAGCAATTTCGTAATTCATGAAATTATTAGATGGAAACGAAAAACGAATTTTCGTGAAAAAATTAATCGTATAACCACACCCATTCACTAATAAATCAAAAATTAAAATAAGCAAAAGATTACGCCCACCGAAGAAACTGCTTTGATATCATTGACGTCATTTTCCTCCCGTCCTTGACTGCTTTTAGGGGGTGGGAGCGGAGGGGGTTCTCGGAAGGTCTGCTCGCACATATCCTGTAGCAATCGCTCCTATTGGCAGAGTCTGCTGTGTCCCCCCCTTTGCGATAAGGCGAAGTAGCTTCGTGGCCTCAGTTGTAATTGGACGAAGTCGATGAAGTCAGAGGTAGCACCACGCCCACTTTTCCGAAAGGGTTAAAAACGTCAGTTTTTCGCCGCTTATAACTCGAGAAATAATTGATGGATCAAAAAACGGAAAAATATGGGTCTTTTTATTTTATAAACTCTATCAGAACCGGCAATAAAAAAAATGGTAATGGACCCTATTCGAATATAATTTTTTGTAATAATAGAATTATATTTTCTCATTTTATTGATTCTATCCTATTTTCCACCTAAACCTTGGTTCATTTTCTCCACTGAACCATGAAGCAAATCTTACTCCACTGAACAAAAGCCACTGTAGTCAGGTCAGTAATGCGCCCTCGGCCTGGCGACTCAAAGATCGATTCCGCCGCCTAGGCTATAAATGTCGTGTTTGAATAGGTAACCTTAGAGATTACCTTAGGTAAGTCGATGCAAGATATCTTTAGATGTGTTTAGTAAAGAAAGTATAATTTATTTGGACTAACCTTAGAGATTACCTTAGGTTAGTCGATGCAAGATATCTTTAGATTTAGAAAGTAAAGAAGTAAAATTTCTTACGTTAGGTTAGTCGATGCAAAATATCTTTAGATGTGTAGAGTAAAGCAAGTAAAACCATAATTCTTATTCTACGTTAACATGATGGAATAGGCCATTCCGTTCCTATAACACCTACTATTGGAGGTAACCTAGAGGGAGCAATGGAATTTGCTTTTGTGAGCGCCACATATAATCTCAAATTTAGTCGAAGGCTAGATGCAAGGCGAAACTTAGTCCCATCATTTTTTGGTTCTAAAATACAGAGAGATACGATAACGATCCGGAAGACATCGAGAATGGTGGAAAGAGTTGGTAAATCCCAACTCAAATATGGCAAAGAAGCGTGGTGGAAAAATCAATTCGCTGACATGAGACATTTGTAGAAATATGTGAAGATACACTGCTCGCAAATGTGTTAAAGAGTGAAGAAGAATGTAAGGAATATTATATATTCCTTGTTTTAGACTCATAAATTAATTTTTTCCAAGTTAATTTGGCAGTTTCAATGCGATATTTGTTTTGAAATTGGATATTTATTTGTTCGTATTTTATGAAGAGAAAAAAATGCTGAAAACCCGGCAGGGTTTTTAACAGAGGTCCTTAAAACTCGGTAAAATAAATTATCTCTCCATGTAATCTTGGGGTTAATAAAGTTGGATAAATTTTATCTTCTTGCCATGGAGCCAAGAAGGAGCTTGAACAGCCAAGTCTCGTGGTCGCCTTCCACGATTTTACAATCCTCTCTGAATTTATTTGAAACTCGAAGTATTATGCATTTCTCTAAGCGTTAAATTTTCTTCTAAAATTTCAAATGGGCAGTCGGCATCCTACAGGAACTCATTTTTTTTTGCTATCGTAACAATCCAACCAAATTAATCCATTTTATTTTTCCATCAATGCAACGAGATTCAAGCTCCAAAAATGTGTTTGTCCGAACTCCCATTCGCATTTGAGACATTTATATATTCTATTATCATCTCTCTCAGTGAGAAACGCGAAGTACCCGTAGTTTCATCTGCAATAGTAGCTCATTTGTTCCAAACCCTATGGTACATGAGATATACACCCTCAGGCCACTTCCCGTCCTCGGACCACCCTAGAATTTACGTAATTATCTCCCGCTTGGAAAATAATCGAAGCGAAGATTTCAAAGGGTCATTTCTAAAGAATGTGAATTTACTGGAATGTGAACCACGGACTATCAGTCTAAAATCCAACTCAATGGGCTATCTCACTGCTTCTAATCTAAGGCTTTTACTAATTTCTGTCTGGTGGAAAATAACATGCGAATTTTGTGTTTTTAAAGTATTATAAAAGGCTTACCATGCTAGTGAACCTATTTACTTTTATTAATATTTCAGGGAGTATACAAGTCAAGTAATTCTACCGTTGCGTATTCGACCGGAACTAAAATTTGTATGCATCCATTTAATGTTAAATATTGAGTTGTGTTTGCAACACAATGTTTCGCATCCCCATGGTTGCAAATGGTATTGATTATGAATCATTCTGATCTACGCCGTAGAATTAACCTTAGAATTAAGTTTGGCGAGACGGTGCAATATAGCCATAGCAGTTTGGACACCTTAAAGGATAGATCGTTCCACTATCACTACTTATTTAGAATGCACTCCAGTAAAAAAGAGTGGCCTGGATAGCAATATCAAGGAGCCTAGCTTATATAACCTAGGTTATATAGGCTTGGCATAATCAAGGAACAAATAAACCTAATAAAATTGTCGGTGAAGTTTATTCGCTTTTAACGTAATTGGAGTAAATCAGTGTTAGCGGAAAGGCGCCTTTTTAGTACATGAAAACCTGGTGGATTAAGAGGCATATCGTTGATTTACTAACTCATCGTAATTTGATACTTAATGTCGAGCTTGATTTTCGCAAAGCTGACTGATTTTTGTTTTAGTAATAATTTCTTTTGGCGAGACACGCTGATAGAGTTAAACCATTCAAGTAGGTTTTAAGGCATCCATTCGCTGCAAACTCGTCAAGTTATATGGTCAAGGAAGTTGGAGGGCATGTCTCAGGGGCTTAAGAACGGATGGACAACGGTGAATAGGGGATATTTTGGGTTTCGCGAAACCTTCGGGGCGGGAAAGTGCCTCGCAGATGATTTAGAGCCTTGGGAAGTTGGTTCCCATTCAGACTGTTTAGACCGCTTGGCGGTTGAATCCGTGAAAGGTGAGTCAGGGAGGAGACGGTTTCTTAATGCTCAAAGGCGAAGAAAGGCATGTCGCACCGTCGTTGTTCCGAGGAATTTGACGAGCCTGGCGGTTTTTTCGCTGAAAATTTTGGTCCCATTCCTTTATCTGTGTACTTTTTTACGCCATTACGCTGAAAAATAGGGGCGAAATTACCCATGTAGACATGCTAAACGTTTCATGTGCTGAAATTTGCTTTAGGAAATATTTCCGGGTTCGGAAATTGAACCAAAGATCCTTAACTTGCTATTTTTAGTACCAAAACTGAATTAAGATACGCACGTACACTACGATGCCTGATTGCAGCTGCAATTTTTTGGATGTTATTTCGATCTCATTCGCCATTCTAATAAATACAAAATGGCGCGAGTAAGACAACAAAACTAAGAACTATTTGTTCCAGAGGCTAGATCCATGAAACCGTTACAACATACGATAAGCAACCTACATTGAGATATTTTATCTGCCGTCATTCATGGCTATTGAGATTGTTAAAATAGGATGTATCCTTAGAGCCTTCCCTTTCAGTTTGTACGAAAATTGAGTTTTCTTTCCTCGATTAATCTCATCTAAGTTTTAAAGAGGACTTGGTTTTGATGCTGAAACTGCTACGGTTAACTTAATTATACAGTGAAGCACATTATTCGTGCCCTTTGACGATATTCCAGCCCACAACCTTTGAGTTGTGTAATTATGGTCTTGGTTATATCCCATCATAAAATCTAAGATCTTAATCCTAAGACAAAGCACAACATTCATGCCCTGGGCATTGTGTTTGAAACCGTCGGGATTATCTCGAATAGGTAACCAAGGAGTTTGCAAGTTGGTGAAAACGGGTGGTTTGCAACTTTGGTGCGTTTGCTCCATCCGGGGGCGCTGTGTTCCAGAAGGACGAGAAAAACTCACGTGAAAACAATGAGTTACTTTACTATGAGCGATTTAAGACTGGGGCACAATCAATGTAAATGGGTGACGTGAGACGTGTACCGTAAAACGTGAAGAGATGGCGCGTGGGTGGGAGAACGGAAACGGACACAATCAGCGCGTAACGTGAGACGGTGTAAGTGAGAGATGTCACCTCCCATCTCTCACATTTCACGTTTAAGGAAAACCAATGAAAACTGCCCCAGGAGTTGGCGACAAGGAGCCACCTGTGGGGAGTTATTGAAGTTACAAGTGGATGCATGCTCTTATGAACTAAATTTTAGTCTCAGATACTGTAAAATTTATTTCAGTATTTGGTTTTAGCATAAGAGAATTTCCTGACTTTTTTGTAATGGAGGAGTTAATGAAAGAATAGTTATTTGAAGTTATTGTGTTTTAGTGAGATTTTACGTGGTGACTAATGATATGAAAAACCTTGTTTGCCATTGTTGATATTGGTTAGATAGTGAACATTTGTTTAGGAAGGATTAAACACGGTTCACACGAATTAATTCTTGTGCATCGTAAGAAACTTAAGCGATCTGGTAACTTCATCAACGGCATGGAATACTTAGTGCCTCTACAATCTTGAAAATTAATTGTGAACTCCTGTTTGCATTCGCTACGGATTCCCTTTTTCCCCTTCGACAGTCATTTTTTTCCTCAGGGTTGCGTACGTCGATTATGTCCGCTAGAGAAAAAGTTCCCGTCTCAAGTTTCCCGTGAACGACATACGTCACCCGTTTACGTTATTGTGTCCCAGTCTTTACACATAGCAAATTTAAAAGCCGTACCACGGGACTCCTTGGTTAGCTATTCGAGATAATCTAGAAGGTTTTAAAGACATCCCTCCTGGGCGGGATTCGAAATCACGAGCCTTTGGGTCGCCAGGCCAATGAGTTACGGACCTGCTACCACGTCCCACCTTGGGTTGCGTTAAAGCGATTACGACCTCATCCTTTGGTATTGCACATGTCTCCACATGGCTGAGTATGGTAAAGAATTTTTAGTCTCAATTTCGGGCCTCAATTCACTCTCTCTGGGGGCCTCGCGCCAAAGGACCCCCTTTTCCGCACGGATTTTCTTCCAAGGGAGTGGAGTTTCCGGCCTGGGCTCATGAAACCGTGAAAACACCCTTTGTAGGCTTTCCGACGAATTCCCTCTGTGGCTCCGTGACACACTCGCACTGTCCGAGAAATCGAAAAGCCATTCAGGCGAGATTATCTCCTCACAGTCCATCCACCTTCGGGTGTGGAGAGGAGAAAGAGGAGACTCGAGGTGAAAATGAGAGTGCGTCTCGAGTATGCGAGGATGAATGGGACGGAGGAAGAGGCACTCCCCGAGTCCCTCTTACCTCGGAGGACCCCACACGTGGATGTGCAACAGCGAGTCCGCCCGCGGCTCTTTTGACGGGCGGTGGAATGCAACGGCCTTCTTCGAGGAAGGGAGAGAAAGAGACGGAGAGAAGTGAGAGATCGTGGCAATTCCTCCCGTGATTCTCTTTTCAGTGGGAGCGGCGCCTCGTGGATTTCCGCACTGGATACTCCCTCCACGTCGTGTGCCGGTCTTTACCGCCCAGTTTACACTACTATTTGAAACCTACGTACTCGTCAAAGGAGCCGAGGAAAGTGTAAAAACACGCAAACAAAAGCCAAATATGTAATTTCAAAAGGTTTAATTCGATTCAGTTTTAGTAATAAAATTAACTCCCAGAGGGATCAAATGCGCTAATACCTCCCTTAAATAGCTTTCGGGATTTATCGACGCCTCTGCAATGAAATCTGGGTTGATTCCGTTAGTTATTAAGGGGAGGTGACCGACAGCTGAGGTCATTAGCGCCATTTAGGATACGTGGGTAATAGGGTAATGGTAGGAAAATTTCAGGTAATGGAGGAAGGGTGGAGAGAAACCCGGCGTCGGCATTAGCCTACTCTTAACGACAGGCGCCAAGGGGACCACGGCTTAACGTTCCATCCGACGAACAGAGTATTGTACCTGAAATGCCCTCCACTAGGCACTCAAGTAGGGACCGGTTTTCCACTGACGGGAATAGAACCCAGGCCGTCGGTATGGGAGGCCAGTACTCTAGCCTCCACTCCAACCGGTTGATGCCGTTGTTGTTTATGTTTTAAATCGCATGCAGTGTAAATGAGAGGCCGTACAAAACAAAATGTATGGTACGGAGGAGGCGGGGCCTAATCGTTCCCAAGTACCCCCATTCTGGCTCAATTGTCAACCGTAGGCTAGCGATTCAGTGGCTCCTTCTCTAATGCATTTTAACGTATTTGCTATGTATGTACCTCGATAAATGCATGAATACCCGAATGAACACGTGGAGGATTCATCGCCGTTCATCATTAGTTATGCAGTCGTACAATTTAAATGCAGCTCTCCATTCTGCCCTCTCCCCTCATTCGGAATAAGGGATAATTATGGGGAATGAAGTGACTCGAATACCTGTGCAGGCCTGGTAACCCAAAGGTTGCGGTTTCGCACCCTCTCAGGGAATGGTTGTTGTTTGTCGTACTATAAAGATCGTGAATTAGGCATTGCGATGTAACCTTAGCCACTGCAGCATTTAAAACCCTAGACTGCAAATATTTATCATCATCAGCCACTATATTGAGATTGGTTTGACGCAGGTCTCCACTCAATTCCCCTATCTGCTGACCTCTTCATATTAACATAATAATTCTCTTTCATATCTTTCACTACCTGCTTTATATATCTCATACGAGTCCTTTCTTTGCCGTTCTTACCATCCACTTGTCCCTCGATGAATGTCTTCATCAGGCCATCCTGTCCATGATTTTCAAATTAAGTTATCCTGTCTTCTTCTTAGGGCTTTCAGAAGACTTCTCTTTTCTCCCACTCTTCTTAGGACTTCCTCGGTACTTGGTCGATCCATTTAATCTTCATCATACTTCTGTAGCACCGCATTCCAAATGCATCCATGTCTTTTCTCCTCCTATCATCGTCCATGCCTTACTACACGTGTATTTGGCTGAATATGCCTGGAGACGAGAACTTGAATGAATGGTCAGACCACAGTCCGAATATCTTGAGAAATACCGAAGCTCGGAATGAATACTACTCTTTTCATTCGACTAGAGCAGCGGTCAGCAAACTTTGAAGACGCATGATTGATAAACGATTAAAAATTCCTCTAGAGTCATAAAAATATTTTTATAAATAAGTAAGATATGAATGTACCTATATTATTATATCATTATTAACTAGTGGTGTCTAAAAGATGATTTTATTCTTTCCCGGCGTATTATTTTCGTAAAGTCTTCTCGGGCTTTCTACCGGGTTAATTGTTTTAATTAATTAATTAATTAATTAAATGACTTAATTCCAAATTTCGAAGATCCTTCCGGCTAATCAGGAGTAACCTGATTGTTGCAACAGTTTATAGATACGCTTCAACGGCTTTAATTTACTCACCCTGAAGACGATGGACGAGTCTTCCGTTGAAACGTTGGTGTTATACCAAAATTTAACCCGGTGGAAAGCCCGAGAAGACTTAACGAAAATAGTGGTGTGTAATTTAAAGCTCTATACCAATTTGGCATTAGCAAATGACACGATGACAGATTCATTTAATATTGAGAAATTTGCTTTGAGAAATTAATATGCTTTAAGGAATGAAGCTACAATAATTTCACTTACATTTAAAATTTTACTTCTGAGCCACATATACATGCACAAAGAGTCACAGTAGTAGTTTGACGAGTAGAAGTTTGACGGAGTAGTTTGACGAACTCTGGACTAGTGTTCGCAAAACTCTCAAATTGTGAACAGGATGCATTGTGTGCATTAAGTATTCGCAGTCCTGACGGAACCAGTTAAATGCTAAGAGTTTTTTGAGGTATGCACTCGGGTACTCGCCTAAGGTTATTCGAGTGCTTAACCATGAGTTTTTCGCATCACGTTACAACTGCATGGTGATAGTGATAGTAAACTGCCCACTGAGTTGCGATATCCAATATATAGGAAGTAGTGGTGGAAATGCGATTTTCTGGTTATTTTGGTACCTTCTATGGTAGTGGAAATGGTGTATGAGGTCTCCTACTCCTCCCCTTCGACTTCTCTCTCTATTCTTGGGGAACTGCGGGAGAGGGGATGGAAATGGGGTGAGCGTGAGTCTCGAAGGGCGTTGGTGTTCACCAACCTTCCATCGGCACCTCTGCGCCCTGCTTTAGGTGGCGCTGCATTCAACTCAGTCTCTACGTCATGCGATGACAATGGAATAGCGCCGCGAGTAAGGGTGGGTGTGCTTTTCCAAAAATGTCACGCACTGCGAAATGCTAGGCTGCTTTGTGAAATACAGTTGCCTTATTGTGTGCTGCTCAACGAGCTTAGGAATAGCCAAAAAGATATATGCTCGTGGGCGGTGACTTCTTTCGAGCCCGCTTCCGCCTTGCGGATTGAACCGTACTGGCGAATGAGAGCTAATTCATAGAGCCATCCTAAATATTCCTCCAGAGTAGGTTTTGTAGTCTAGCCTGAGAATATATAAAGTGTGTAATACGACCATCCAAAGTGATAAATGTGTATCTTTCTGTGGCTTTCAAGTCAGTACCTGCACTTATAGGCGCTTCAGACCGGGAGGAAAGATACAAGGACAGGAATGGAAGGGTAGGGAGGAAGGGTGGAGTGAAAACCGGCGCCTGAATTAGCCTGATATTAACGAAAAGTGCCAAGGTGACCATGGATGGTGACCATCCCATCCGACGGACATAGCACTGAGCTCGAATACTCTCCACAAAGCAGTCAATATTGGATGTAACCTTAATCGTTGCCGAGGCCTAAATCCCATACATGCACAGCGGAGACAGGGGAAGATAGCTAGTGACAGCTTTAACGACCTCTAGGAAGATCTGAGACCGATTGAGCGCCGCTTCTCCCTAAAGTATCCTCGGATTTTCAAAATCTGAGAATATTCGGCAGATGACACTACTTCCGTTTGTGAAGTCTCTTATCGATCAAAGCATAAAATCCCGCAGTTGGCTATTTTACTCCTCAGTAGTTAATTGAAAATCTAGTTGATAGGTTGAAAACTGGAAATGTTGTTTTTATGGAACTGGGCATCCTCCGTTGTTTCCGGAAGGCATTCAACAGGAAACAAGTACCATTGGTGAGCTTCAAACCCATGACACTACGTAAATGATTACTCCAACCTATCCATTTACCCTCAAGGCCACGGTGGTTATTGCAATAAATAGTGTGATGCTAAGGACTTACACGGAATTAAATTCTGTAAAAATAATATCCTCATGAACCCGGGCCTCAGAAAGTAGAGGCCGTGACACCTTTTTTGCAATCTATTAGAAGAAATTTTTCGTTAGCTATCTCAATGTCTTTTTCACGATGTTTCCTCGTTAAGGTATTTGTCAAAACTTTGTGTGTTTCCCGCTGACGTCGAAGGGAAAATATGAATGGATCATTATTACTGCCAGAATGGATCATATGTTTTTATAATTATTTTTTTACATAAATATACATATATATTTTATTAATGTATGTACATATATATTGCTTTCGTGACCAATACCGACCATGTTGGTCGGCTGGTGGTGCCATCTTTGCAACATAATTCTATGCATTCAAAGGTGGCAGGGCAGTTCTATACATTCAAAGGTAGCAAAAAAACAGGGCATCATGAGCGTGCTGCTTCAAATTCCTTATTTAAGTGCTCCAAAAACTATAGGCCCGCTTTTTTGATATTTCATCCATCTGTTTGACTCCCGAATAAATTGGTAGTCATTAGTTCGACATATAACCTATGTGTACATATTAACTAGGAATAAATGAGGAAACAAAAGTATTCTTATGATTTTAATTAAGAATATGTAGCACAATGAAACCATAAACGGTATCATATTTTCGAAACATATTTCACTCATACGAATATAGATAGAATATATGGTCCCTCTACCCTTGGGTGATCAGAACCGCTGAGGAAAAATTGAGCATTACTGCCTGCCTTGAGGTCTTAGAATATGAAGCCCTGCAACCGCTAATTTTCACACCACTAGACAAAATGTTACCGATATGTTGTGCTGCACTATGATAGGAACGTTCGAAGGTTAATATAAATTGGCCTCTTTTTTTTGACAAAATGTTACCAATATGTTGTGCTGCTCTATGATAGGAACGTTCGACAGTTAATATAAATTGGCCTCTCCGGAATTATGTAAGTTAATATGTGTATTTAGAAACACACAACTGGTGCAATATTAGAAGTTATTTCAGTAGTCTTCGTGTGCTTCTTCGGTGAATAAAATTGTGCCACGGTTATATCATTGCTGCTGTGGCAAAAACTCATTCTCATCATCACAAAGTCTGTTATCTCAGAGATGAAAAGAGCATAGATTAGGTGGTACGTGGAGCAGAATGTGGATATAGAATTCAGCGCCCTCTCTTATCATATTTTTCAACATTCAACAGAAGGAAAATGATAGAAAATTCCGATTACATGAAGGTGGGCTGGAGATTATTCAATGCCTTTGTGTCTGGCATCATTTTGGGTTTGAATATCTCCCTTTTTAATCCATTAGATCTGACTTGAATGCATTGTAGAAAAGTAAAAAGGTAATAAAATCATCTCGCTGCCCTTACTATTTTTCTTCTAAATTTGAATACCATTACTAATTGTATCTTTTACTGCGGATCTTTGTGTAATCATGCTACATTTTCACTGGGGGGTTCGTAGTTATTATTTTGGAATTCCGTTTCTATTTAAGAGAAAACATTCGAATCTTATTTGTGGAAGAATTCTGCTTATATTTTTCTGGCCTAAAATATGGAGGTTTATACGTGATTCATGAAACGCATATAATATTCCGCATCAACTTTCCCATTGATTATACTATGGAAATAAATTAAATGGAAGCTTAAATAGCCGTTTACATGGTTGGGAATGAAATATGTCATACCAGCGAAGATTAATTAGGACTGTTCTTTTGCGGAACACTTTTGATTCTGTAATAGTTCATAGACTACTATGAATCTCCTCTTCCCCTGTAATTAAAGATGTTTAATCGCTAATATATTGGAGATAGTTCGCTAGATTTACCCCAAGAAGAATATGGGTTTTTATTATAACTATAGGTGTTCTAACGATCGAATACGATTTCTATGATTAAAGTATTCGGGAGTGGAAAACACATTGAAGCCTCAATATTAAATTTATTCGACGGAAATTTTCATGGTGACTGCAGTAGTACAGTAGAACCTCGATAAGAAGTGTCTCAAGGGAATTAGGGAAACAGTCTTGTTATCGAGGTGCTCTTTTTGTTGAGGGTCGTGTTATCAAGGTTATTTTGGCTATCAGTCGTGTTATCGAGGTTAATGGAATCACTAAATCCCTTCATAACGAGTGAATTTTAGAGCGACCCTTGCTAGCACGTTTGGTTTTAAAGTATAATTTATAGTGTTGTTATATTGTGTAACAAATAGGTTAGTAAAGTCAAGTCAAGAGGCGTAGACGTCTGCAGAAGCGTTTTTGGCAATAGTATCCGACAGCCTTAAAGGTTGACCCATTCATGTATAGAGTCGCGTTACCGAGGTTGACTTCTCAAAACGACTTGTTATAGAGGTTCTGAGTTACGTTGTGAATTGAGAAAAATCCGTGTTATTGAGGTTGTTTGGATGATAATAGTCGCGTTATAGAGGTTAATTTTGTGTTATGGAATTCTCAAGGGGATTTGAAAATTGCACTTGTAATTGAGGTTGTCGTGTTATTGAGGATCGTGTAAGCGAGGTTCTACTGTATAGTTATTTGCGGGGGGCAAACGACAGCTGATGTTATTTGCGCCATTTAGAATAGCTGGGTAATTGAATAGAGGAATAAATTTTTAGGGAACGGAGAAAAGGTGGAGTGAAACCAGGCGTCAGCATTAGCCTGATCTTAATAAAAATGCGCCACGGGGTTCGCGGCTTAACTTCCATTAACGTTCGACGGGCGGAGTACCGGACTCTCAACAAGTCACTCATGTAGGTTACTCGAATAAAAAATCTGCCTTTGCCGGAATTCTAACCCAAGCTCTCGGGATAGGAGACTATGGCCACTATACTAACCCGCACCTCGTGAAGACTCACCCGATCACTTAATCCAGTAACCCTTGTATCTATGACCTACGCCCGCTTACCAATCATTATCGGACTATTACCACCTTATCTAAAGAAGAATTAAGGGGGTCTCCCGCAGGATAATGTGTAGCCGACGGGGATGAGTAGGTATTTTTTCGGCTAGGGGTGAGACGGACAGCTTGTCACATGGCAACGTGGCTCAGACGCGTATCATCCGATACACAAACACCCATACGTCGCATCGCCGCTCGTGTTCGCTCGCATCAGATTTTCCAGCCCTCTTGCTTTTCATTCGGGAGGGAGTTGGGGAGGAGGGGAAGAGAGCGGACGGCGGGAGAGGCGGGTGGTTGGTCGATGGGGCGGGAGCGTGTGAGTTTGGGAGCGGAGAGAGGGTGAGGGAGGGCGGTTAAGGGGGAGGGTGGTGGAATGCGAGCGTTGTTTGGCGCGGGGGCGACCCCGTTGGGTGGATGTCATGTGAGAACGCACCTTGGGTGCCTTGATCCCTCTCTTCTCTGTTCTCGTCACGGAGCGGAATGTTTCCGAGTCCCTCCTCCTGCTCTCCTCCCCCTCTCCGGAGGCCTCTCCTCTTCCATTGGAATCTTCTCCTCCTCCTCCCATGCCACCGAGACTGCTTTTACCCTCTCGAAGACACCGCTCCGGCCTCCTGGGCGCCGGCAATGCCGCCGCTGCCTCGCGATGGCTCTTGCAATTACATAATTTCTCCCGGCGCGCATTGAGATTGCTGTTGGAAGTGGTAGCGGTAGTGTTTCGGGTGCTCCGGCTGCTGAAGTTATCTCACCATCTAACCAAAGGTTAGACACGATATCTGAGCCCGAGGCGGGATCGAAACCCACGACCTTTCGTTTGTTAGACCGTCACCGACCTATCTACCGGCGATCGGCATTGAGCTAGAGCAGGAGTCGGCAAGCTACGGATCGCATGCCACATATGTCTATTTGGATACGTACTCGCGGTTCTTGCGGAGCATTGAAAGTACGAATTAAACTATCACAATTTTATCCTTAAGAGACATAATAGCAACACAAGAGCCAATCCGACGAAGGTATTAATTTTTGGCATTAGTTAATAAATCTGTGATAATTTTAGCTACTGATGCCACCTTGAAAGCGTGCCTTGAATTGAAAAAAACGACTTATTACGAACCGCAAATAAAGACATTTTCTCAGGAAATTAAAGTTCGGCGTTCTCATAAATGTCGGCAATTTTTTTTTATTATTTTACTAATGATATAATTGTTTCCATTACTTTCACTTTACATTTTCGTATTTGTAAAAATAGGGAACATAATTAGCCTTATCTTAAGACACGGTGCCCTGATGAAGACAATCGTCGAGGAAAAAGTGAACGGGGTGAATGGAAAAGGCTGACTTCATGTGATATGTATGGATCAAGTTGTGGAGGATGTAAAATCACGTTAATATGAAGAGATTGGCCAATAGGAGAATCGAGTGGAGGGCTGCGTCAAACCAATCTTAAAATTGTCGAACGATGATGATGATGATAGACTTGGCTTTACCGTCTCAACAGTTTGCTGAACCATGGTGTCAAATAAGTTGGTTTTAAGGGGGCTGACAGACGGCTGAGGACTTTTACGCCATTGAGGATAGACTGGGCAGTTAGGTAGTAGGAATTTAAGGAGTGGAGGAAGGGTATAGAGAAACTCGTCGTCGTATTGGATTGCTCTTAGCGAAAATCGCCAAGAGTTTGACAGTTTTAAGGTCTCAAACGACGGATGAAATACTCTACACGCGGCACCTTCTCAGAAATACCTTTCTTGAGGAGGGACTAGTATTTCTTATATAAATATGCCACTGTCCGGACCCGATCTCGTGCTCTCTGAATTGGAAGCCGGTATTTGGCTACCTAGCCGATCCGACTGAATGTGATCTCTGAGATGGAGAGATTATGCTCTCCGAAACAAATTACTCGTTCTTTCTATGGTATGGTTGATCATTCCCTGCCTCTGGGGGTGCCATAAGATGTGCGCTTTATTATAGATGAACTCGTAAAATATTGTCAATGAAATTTAAATTGTCAACTGTCCCCGCTATACGTGTGTTTTTCCAAGCGCATGACGCAAGAACGAGGTGCTTAATGTGATACTCAGATTGGCGTAACAGATCGGCGATGTACTTTTCTAATTTGGAAGCCGTCCCTCTCTTAGTTTTCCAACTTCTCCATCTCCACTCCTCCCAACTCTCCACCTCGTGAAACTTATTACTATCATGTAAATGTGGAGCCATTCAAATTTTCATTTCTGCAGTGGCAAAGTGTCTGCCTAGATTTCGGAAATATTTCAACAGTTTGTGTGCCAATTAAACGCTGTCATTAGTCTTTATATGTAGTATTCAAATTCAATTATGGTGAGAGAATTGAAATCTCCGCGTTGTTTCTTACAAATTTTATCACTAGATTAAAATTCAATCAAGCCTCCGGTTGCTGAAGTGCAAGTATAGAAAGGTAGAGTAAAGTTTAATTCCACATTAATATCTGCAGACTCAAGTGCGTGTGAAATTCAAATAGGTGACCTGTATTTCCTCAGGAGATCCTAACCGCTCAAAAATTTCCGTATTTATACCACTATTTCTATTGAGTTTTCTATTTTGACAAACTGATCAAGTAGGAGAAAAGGTTTTTTATGATATTTTGTGTGAAATTCCGCGCAAATGATATTTTATACCACCTAAATTTGATGTCATTAAAGCACAACTTTCAAAAATCCACAATCAGTGAATAAATGGTCAATACTTTCGTAATGTATCGTGCGACCATTTCTACCTCTTTTGATGACTATTTTCTGTCGATGTAAGTTTTAACGGGTTCTTAAATCTATCCTTTTCTTGCGGCAGTTAAGACATTACTATACGTGTCGATTGAATCTCTAGAAATTTTAAGAATACATTTAAAAATGGTAAAACCTCCCAGTTGAAATTTTCAACTGAATTTCTGATTCTTCAAACCCCAGGCGTGATGTTTACTCTGACAACCATTAGAAAATGCTTTATGTCTATACTCTTTAAAGGGATCGGGAACATTGTCATAGGCTCAAAACTCTTAAAGACCTCGTGACGCTTATTGCTATTTATTGATTCTAATGGTATTAAAATAGTTTTAGACGATGGAATGCCATATGTAAGAGCAATTGTCACAGTATTTTTTTATTTTTTCTTGTGTCAGATAAACGTTATGAGTTTCATCAATATATAAATATCCAAGAACCTAACCGGATGTGTCGTTTGTCAGGAACCAAATTAATTACTTTGAGGATACTGGGGATTAAAGCGAGTATGGTGTCTATGAACAGAGCAGGAATGTCATATGTAAGAGCAATTTTCGCAGTAATTTTTGATTTTTTCTTGTGTCAGATAAACGTTATGAGTTTTATCAAAATATAAATATCCAAAAACGTAACCGGATGTGTCGTTTGTCAGGAACCAAATTAATTACTTTGATGATATTGGGTATTGCTTTGGGTATTGCTTTAATACCCAATATCATCAAAGTAATTAATTTGGTTCCTGACAAACGACACATCCGGTTACGTTTTTGGATATTTATACTTTTGATAAAACTCATAATGTTTATCTGACACAAGAAAAAATCAAAAATTACTGCGAAAATTGCTCTTACATATGACATTCCTGCTCTGTTCATAGACACCATACTCGCTTTAATCCCCAGTATCCTCAAAGTAATTAATTTGGTTCCTGACAAACGACACATCCGGTTAGGTTCTTGGATATTTATATATTGATGAAACTCATAACGTTTATCTGACACAAGAAAAAATCAAAAAATACTGTGAAAATTGCTCAAGCATATGACATTCCATATGACCAGAGAGGATAGGTGGGTGACTGGGTAAAGGTAGGAGTTTTTCAAGGAACGGACACAATGCACTCAAATAGGGATCAATTTACCAATGAAAACTCCGCCTTGGCCAGGATTCGAACTCGGGCCTTCGGGATGGGAGACCAGTACTCTAGCCACACCAACCCGTTCCCCCAACGGTGATGATAGTACTCCTTAGTCCCCCGACATACCGGGCGACATGAGACTGCTCTCCTCGGGGTCTTCACATGGCGACGACAGTTGTCCTCGGGTTCGTGCCTCCGTAACCATTGTTTCACCGCTACTCTGCGGCCGCCCTAGTCCAGCCCTGTCCACCCGTCTTCGCCACTAGTATTTGCTCTCCCAATCTGTCCCACATATGTACAGAGACACACATTTACATCTGCATAGTACACTGGGAGCCACGGCAAGGATGTGAGGCACTACACACCAGCTATGCATTACCGTCAAAATTCTTGTCCAACGTGTTATAGTGTGCCTTCTGGTACTACTACACTACAGCTCATACTGTTAAGTCAACGAAAGCCACCCAGCAAACACAGAAGCTCCGCATCAATACAGTTAATTTCAAGCCATCTCATGGACGTGGAGCCTGGTAAACATGCGAGATGTCTAAAACTTACTCCATTTGAGAATTCTTCGTGAAAATGACTTCTCTGTTGTCGCTCTCAGTAATGCTCTCATGTTTGCGAATCATATGATGTGTCTGTCACATACAGACATGCAGTAAAACCTAATTATTATTCTAACTTTCATTACTAACTATCCCCTAGGCGTCTTTGTTCTAATCCATTATTGTCCCATATTGCGTACCAAGAAAATGACATTTTAAACAGGCCCTTTTAATATATGCGATATAACCTACTATAGGACAATGAAATTTGTAATATATATTTAGCATCCTCAGGAAAAAAAATCCACTTTAAATTTCTGCTGATTATAGTCTGTAGTTCCACCTAGGACCCGATATTAATTCCCAATTCTGTTAAGAATTTGGCTACGCTGATGAACCCATAATTATACCTTTTTACGAGCTTGCATGCTTGCTTTATGGTGAACACTATCCAGTCGTGCTTGTCGTGCTCAAGTGACAATACAGCCCCCTCCCTTGCTATTCCGCGCAGTCCCTCCTTCGACCCCGTTGGGGGTCCTTCGCCTTGTCCCGCCACACGCCGGCTGCGACCTGCCCACACCCTCTCCCCCTCACCCGTGGTTGAGCCTGCTCGTGTACTCGACCTCCCGCAGCCGCTGCTCCCGCGTAGTCTACTCGCGTGTCAACACGTCCCGGGGCCTCCGTGAGCGGCCCATAATTCGTCCTAGCATGGTACGGCACCCAGACGGTCGCCATGTGCTGTAAAAAACTGTAAAACAACATGTTGAGCGTGGTAAAAACATCGGAGCTCAACTTTGGAATGTTTATAGGGGAGATATGTGGTGAAAAATGTGTCATAAAAAACTATATCCCCTCTCTGAAACCACTAATCCTTTACTGAAACTTTATTTTCCCACTTTTTCATGTTATATTCATTAGTGGAAGTTGAAAACATTATTTTGTAGGGACGAACAGATCTAGCATTGTACTTCTGAGGTATTGTTCTCCCTGTGGATCAGGTTTTTGTGTAGACGAGTGTACTGGCTTCTCATTCCGAGGGACTGGGTTGGAGTCTCGACTTTAGTAGACATTTCCAGTGGTGTACCGATTTCTAGTTGAAACTGTATGGAGTACACTTAGATTTCAGTGGTCCGTCTGTCGGATAGGATGTAAAACTGTTGATCCCTTGGCACTATCGTGAAGAATAGAGTAATGCCGACGCTGGGATTCTCTCCACCCTTACTTCGTTCCTACAACAATCTAAACCCACATATTTACCCACCTGTCTTTGCCGCTCAAGGTGGTAGCGAGGTAAATATGTAGCCTCTGAACTCGAGGTCGCGGGTTTGAGTCCCGGCCGGAGATGATTATCACTTTTGGGGCATGTATCTTTTTATAGTTCATTGCAATTAATTGATAAAGAGGGCTTTACAATCCCAAACTTTCTATATGAGTAGGTACAGTTGTGTTGAAGTTTTTAATTTTAATTTAATTTATCTTAAATAACATTACCTGTCGGTCGACTCTTCATACACATGTGTAAATTCTTCGTTAAAATAAATTCAGAGGGTCCTTCTCTGATATGGCTCTCAGTAATGCACTCCTTTTTATTGAATACCTTATCAAACAAAACTATCTATATTCATTTTACATCTCTATCCATTTCTGTGCATATCATTTGTAAGAAATTGGAACTCTTCTACCAGCTCCAATCTCCGACCTTTACCATATATTGATGTAACTTTTAACTTTGAGAAAATATCTTTACCTACCGTCATCTGAAGTCTATTACGATACACTTTTAATGCGCTCCTCAATGTCTGCGGAACAGCCTAACTACTATTAGGTCATCTGCATTTTATTGATTTCAAGAGGGTTCGGGTAGGTGGAGCGACGAGAGAGTCTTTGCATACCGACTTCTGGGATCGAACCCCAGATTTTACTTCTAATTTAAAGTCCAATAACGGTCCTTACATGAGTTCCGCAAGGTACACTTCAAGGTCAGTACTCTGTACGTCGGATGGAACGTAAAACTGTGGACCCCTTGGCGCCTTTGTTTAAGAACAATGGCTGCCTCACCATCCTTCCTACGCTCCCTTTTCCCGACCTCTTCCCGAGCGGTCACCTTACCTTAATGGGGGCAAATGACCTTTGTTCTTGATTGTCTCACGCTGTACCAGTCCGAATCCCTGCATGAATTTACTCATTATTATAGTCTGCACGCAAAGCGAATGAAAATCAGTTATTGGAATCCTTTGTAAAGTGCACCCAAGTTACGTGTGGTTAATATTATAGCAGCGGTTATGCCTCCAATTTGATCGCTCGGCGGTATAGCGGAGTCCCTCCCCACGCAGCGTCATTAGCATTGGGGATCCGCCAGACGTAATTGGAGTCGGTACTTGAAGATAATGCCAGCAATATTTGCGTCATTGGAAGATAATTTTCCTGCATTCTCCGACGAAATTGCCCTGCCCACACGCCCAAGGAGATAGAAATCACATGCTTCCGCAAGTGTCGGAAAATGGCCGATTTCCAATTGCTCACCGATGTTTGGTCGGATTGACGGAATTGTGAACCAGCTGATCCGCTTTCTTGGAGGGGCTGACGAATGGGGTGTGCTTTGCTTCGCGCACCAATCGCATTGGCGCGCTCTTGGACGTCCCTTATCGCGCGTTGGCGAGATTCGATGCGCGCTGCAATAGGTTTCGCAACGAGCCTGGGAAGTTGAATCCAAGAACATATTTAAAAAGCTAGTTAGGTGAATGATTCACCTGAATCAGATTCCATCATACGTATGTTGAATACGTTGGATGTGCTAACTTCCTTAATGATGCTTCTATGTGTAACCGTATGTAACGGGGTGAAGATCTACTCGCCGTTGAGCATGGACGTTTAACATGCAATGCAGCTTTGTACCACAGACTAACATAATACTGGATGGATACCGCTTAAATCATATATAGAAAAAGTATCATTACGTGGCAAACACGCAAAAAAAAGAGTCAGGCTAGGTTAAAGCGTGCACCATAACGTAAGTATTTGGAGTGCACAAAAAATTAAATTCTAAAACTAGAGGTGTCTTATCTTCAGACGCAACAACGAGATTTATATTTATTTGTCACAAAATCATGTAACTGCTCTCCCATTTTGCATTATTGAAGTTAATGTCGCAAAATATTGCATGAGAACAATTCACATAGTAACCATTCTACCGACACCCTGTACATTTAGATATAGGTGACATGAAGCACCAACAAAAGTTGAAGAACGGCAACCTCGTTTTTGATCTCCTAATTGCATTTAAACTATACGTAAGCGCAAGCGAGCTCGTTTTCAAGGTCTGTGCTTAAGTCCCAGGTTCAATATCAGGGGGATCTTCTCTTTTGTTGCTGTTGTTGTCATCAACACAAATTCCTCTAGGAGCACACTGCTCACGCAATCATCCTAATGACTCTCTTTGTCATTTGTCAAAATTTTGACACGTTTTATATAAATCACCGGGTAAGATTTGAATACTGGCAATTACGTTATCGCCCACACAAACTTAATTAGAAAATAACGACAGCGCAAGCGCTCGCGGTATCGTTATTTTTTAAATTACGTATGGGAGTGAGAAAACGTGATTACCATTCTTCATATTTCGTCTGATTTTTCGAATAACGAATCTGAATTGGTGGAAGGAGTCATATGGACGATATTCGTTATAATTTGTTATTCGAGGAGGCGGGGGTGCACCATATGCGTGGGTGGAGTGAAGATAGAGGAAGTAAAGGAGTTCTGATACTTAAGTAGTACATTACAAAAAGATTACAGCTGCTCCTCAGAGGTCAAGAGAAGAATAATTGAATAATTTTAGCAAAGAAAGCTTTCCAAAAAAATAAACGTCTCTTGGTAAATAACAATATGAATATTGAGACTAAGGAGAGATTTTTGAAAGGTTTTGTCTGGAATTAACTAACATACGGATGTGAGACATGGACACAAGAAAGAGTGAAGCCACAAAACTTGAAGCTGCAGAAATGTGCTTTTGGAGGAGAGTATCAAGAACTAGGTGGACCGATAGAAAAGCAAATGAACAAGTGTTAAATCAAGTTCATACGGAAAGAAAACTTTTGAGAACCATTATTACTAGGAAAATTTAGTCAATCGAACACTTACTCCGGCATGACACTTCAATGCAAAATATTTTGGGAGGCAAAATTCTTGGGAAAAAACTGTGGTGAAAAAAAAAGGGTGACCAAGAACTTCATATTTAAAAGTTATGGCGAAGGAAATGGGATGCAGCTCGTATGCTGAAATGAATAGGATGGCTGAAAACAGAGACGATTGGCTGCGGTGACAACTTTCCTTTGCTTCAGTAAGGATACGTGGGTGCTTGGGAAAAGGGAGGAAGTTAAGGGAATAGAAGGAGGGCGAAGGAATTAGTAGTAAAACTTTTAATTTGCACTCACCAATTTTATATTCAAATTTCCGTATGCCGATGCTTAGATTTCGATACTTCAAAATATTGGATCAATAGCCAGTATACTTAACTCCCGCCCTGTTTTACCAATGCCTGAGGACCCGAATCTGAATCTGTGACACTTGGGCAGTCGGCCGACACATTGCCATACTGGCTAACGCAGCCGAGGTCGCTCTCCTGAGCTCAATTTAAAAAAAAGATAGCGCAAGTGCGAGCATCCATGATCAATGTACACGTAGGGGTGGGATTTAAGATCCATCCTTCCTGTTATCGCCATCGATATAAAAAATTCTTCTGACTGCTACACCGATGGAAGTAATCATCGTAAAGACTTGCTTTAACAATAGAGTTTCGTGATGTGAAGAACTAGACAAGATGTGAAGAAAGACTATCACGTTTCCGCTCTCCTTAGTAATGTTAAAATAAGAAAATAAAAAAATGAAAAAAATCGTATAACGATTACGCGTTCACGCGTGTTAAAAAGAGTGGGGAGGGTGTGTTTGAAATCGTCCAGGTTATTTCGAATAGGTAAACAAGGAGTCAAGTGGTAATAACAAGAATGATCTGCAAATTTGGTGCGCTTGAATCGCATATTACAATCTCACTCATTGTTTTTCTCATCCATCTCGATCTTTGAGGCCCAGGATGAGATAAAATTGTATGAAAACAATTATGGAGATTGTGACGGACGGGCAAGCTAGCGAACCATTTTTGTTTGTGCCACGTGACTCTTTGGTTACCTATTCGAAATAATTCCGAAGATTTCAAACGCCCTCCCTCTCTAGTCTCGTGGTCCGCGCGCTGGTTAACTTCTCGACTGAAGTGGTGCTGCGACAGAAACCCCTGGGCGGCGCCCGGCCCTGGACTCGGCCAATGGACATTCTTCCTCCCGACTCCTCGGTCCTCGGAATCCTAAATCCCCGTCCCGCCTGTCCGCCTCGTACGTCTATTCCCTGCCGTCTATTTCCCTCGAACGGCTCCTTCGTGACCGGCGAATTCTGGCGGGGATGAGGAATGGCGACGTGGGGGGAGTTATATTTTGCCACTTCCAAAAAATGAAAACGTCTCCCGACCCGAAGTCATAAGAGATCGCCTCCTCCGTTCCCTTTCGTTTAAGAGGAGAAGATTTATCGTCGTTCCTTTTTTTAAATACATTTTTAAGTCCTAATCTGGAACTGATGGCCAACTATTTCACCGCTTTTATACCCGAGCGTCAAGCGTGCCATGGTCGTAAAAGTTCCCGGGGCGGATGGGTGCGTGCGTAATGTAATAAATGATGACAACCGGCAGTGCGTGAATGTGGAATTTCCGGCGGAGGCCGTGGACGTGCAGGGCGCCACCCCACCCCCAGAGTCACCCCCCCCCCCCAGAGTCACCCCCCCCCACCCCCGCCTCCCCATTTCCCTAATTACGTGAGGGAGCGCACGTAGTAAATTCTTATTGAGTTAGTCGTGAGTCGCCGTGCGGCTCCGATATTTTTATTTCCCGACGACGCCCCCCGCTCGGAGGTGTTTGGAGGGAGTTTTTAAATCCCTTCAGCAAGTTGTTATTTATATTCCCGAGAAATTGGTCCTTAATCCCCGCTCATTGGGAATATATTTCCCTGACCGTCCATCTCATGCTTCAGCGGGGCCTCAAAATGTCCTCAGCCCTGCACGACTTTCAAAGGGATTACTATCCGAGTGCGGGACAAAAGGTGAGTGGGAGTCCGTCTCCATGTCTCACACCGTCCGGAAATCACGTCCAGGACGGGACACATGCTGCGGTGATCAACCCAAACAGCTTTTGCCCATTCCACCTTTTGCTTTTCCGAGAGGGCGCCCAAAAAATATAAAAAGATTTCCCGGCCTTCCTTTTCTCGCGATAATGGTGCCTAAGCCGTCTCGTTTCTACTTGTGATAACCAGGAAAGCTAAGGTTTTTCGTGATGAGCTCTTCTCTCAAATGAAAAAGCATACCGTGAAATAGCTTTGACTCATGTTCCTTTCTATTTCCTGCTGTCGTGATTCAAATAATGGTCAGTGTTAGCGGCTTAATTTCGCAGTTTACGATTCACGAATGAATGTGTCAACTTCGGCGCAATTATCATGCTATAGTGTTGGTTTTTATGCCAAATATAAGCCCAACCAAGATTTTTAAGTCTTTATTTTGGATTGCATTGAATTCGGTCTTGTTCGAGGTGGATTACGTCGATAGCTGAGTTTAGAGCTTAATGGAATTACGGTTGTTTTGCTCTTGGATCACTTTTTTAAAAGGAAATAGATCGTTGCTAGATAATTGATCCAAAAGTCCCTTCATGACTTAACACAGGAACATTGCGGGCATCTGCTCTTTCGTTTTTGCAGGATCAAAACCACACAGAGGGTTACTCCCTTGTCTTCATTATTAGCAGGTTTTGCTGTCTAGTTCTGTTCAGTAAAGGACTCGAAATTATCTTTTCTATAACTACACCGTAATCAAGTGCATCAACATCATTTTCTTTCTGTAAACTTACGTTCATTTTAGCTGTATTATTTTACAGGACGTAACAATAGGGCATTGTCACCCAGATTAAAATATTATCTTCACGCAAGTCGATTATTTTAAGCTGATTTGCCTTCCTACTGCGATCTTAATCGTAGCCTAAGTGTCAGTCGCAAATTGATCAGATTTGGGCGTGAAACTGATTCAAATGCAGTTGCGTAAATTCCTCTTTTTTCCTGACTGAACATGCTGTTTCTCAAGTTATAAAGATGAGTGTCGAAATTTATTTGACGATGGCGCCTCACCCGTCGTTCTCACGGAACCAACCATCATGGCACACGCATCATTTACTCGCAGATGCAAATCTTAAAAGCGTGTAACCGTTCTTTTCGGCGTGTTGGGATAACCGTGGAGAAATTGGCGACTCCGTTTCGCTCGGATTTGCTTGGTTTTCCTCCTCCCCGACCCCCTCTTCCCTGCGGACCGCAGACTCCTTTATGGCCGCGCTGGAGTGGCATTGCCTAAACTCTTCTCTAAAAAAGGGACCTGGGGCAACCCATATTTGGCGTCGGACCAAAAGGACCCCCGGCCCATGCGACCGCCCACCCTCGGGACCCTCCACCCCCGTCGTCCCGTCCCAATAAAGCCGTCCCGTCCCTTTGTCCGCTCTTCTACTTCTCCTCAACCACCCCACCAGCTCTCTCTCCCTTTCCTCCTCCTGAATAGAGCGCCTCGCCAATCGCTCCTTTCCCAGTCGGAGGATGACGATGCCCGGGCCTCTTTGCTTCCATAACCGCGGCCTCGAATAGTTTTCCCCCCGGCCGTCTTCATTAGGAATGGCATTTAGGCAGGGGAACACAATGGGAGCAATAGTGAACGGGGACGATCCGTTTTGTTTGCCGGTAAAATATTACGAGAGAGCTGTGCAGGAAGACGATCGGAATACCAATGTGGGCTCACCTCATTGTCCGCGGATTTCTGAGGCCGCTCTCCATCCCGGCGTAGGTAACTACGAATGGTGGGTCACTATCGATTGTATTGCCATACTGCTGATAGTTTTAAGTTTTCGGTTTACATTTAGATATTTTAGGGTTTTAGAATTTCACGTCGTTACACCTATCGCTAAATTCCGATTATTGATATTTTTCGCCTATCGATTTGTGCCTCGATAATATCAGATGATCGATGTACAAAGCAAGTGGCCATTGATATCAAGCTTTAAGCAAGATTTATCGTTGATGAAGGCTGTTAACTGAAGTACTCGATATAGAGTTGATGTGTACGATACCCGTTCCTTTAAATCGAATCTATTTGAGAATGGATATAAACTCTGTAATAATCTTAAATATCTGGATCAGTAAACTGTTTAAAATTTTTAAAATTATTATTTGTAGACTCAGATATGATTTCCTTTTGCTGTAAATTGATTTTTCTTTGTGAAATGGTCATCCCATTTCTATTCATGTCACGTCATGGTATAATCGTGTGTAAAATATGACTAGGTATCAGATTAACATTAATCAATAATCAGATTATCGAAATACATTATTCCGGGGGCGTAAAATATTGAAATCAACAGAAGGATCGATTTTTCACCAATACAATCAAGAAAATAGTTATTCTCTCACCCTTATTGACGACCGCCTCTGCGAATAGACGTGGGCACTACTCATGGACCCCACGGGGCCCCGCCTCTGACTACGACTGGCTCTGGATGACGCTGATCCTTGGCTGTCTTTCCTCCACGACGTGTTACGAAACCGAATATTTCCCAAAGTCCTCCGAGGCTGAATAGTACGCCAATATTCTAGGCATTCGAATTGAATTTCGGCAAATGCTGCGAAAGTAAACGGAACTTTGAAGCTTTTTCCGCGACTGAATCATTGTGGAAAACTTTTCCAGATTTAGGCACCGCTTTCTACTAGAGGATTGTTAAACATTCTTTGTGAATACTTGTACTGATGCCAGATTGTTCACTCTCTTAAACTATAGAGGGGAGCCAAAAATTTATGGGGGTCAGATTGGTGTGGTGGCACTGTGGTGGCTTTAGCACTGGCTTCCCGTCTCAATGGATTGTGTTCGAATCCTGTTGGTAATAAAGTAGAATACCAGTCCCTGTCTGTTTGCTGTGCAGAGAGCTTTCATAGTTCGGTGCACCGCTAACGGATGGGACGTTAATCCGTAGACGCCATGGCGCCTTGGGAAGAGAGCAGGCTAATGCCAAGGCTGGGTTACATTCTCCATTTCTCCAAACAGTTAATATCTTATCTTATTTTAAATATCCACCTAATTGCGCAAATGACTAAGCTTTTGGTCGCCTCCCTCAATAAGAACAGCAACTGATACATTTATAGGCAAAAAGAAGTAATTAGTGTCTTTGAGTGAGCATTGCCTACCTATCAAGTAAAGCTTTTGGGAAAAATGCCTGTGAGGCGAAAGATGTAATGACGTCTCATTCGATCCCATAATGCATTTGCAGCAATAGCCAGGATTTCTGCCCATAAGAATTGGATTCAAATCCCAATGGATTTTATATTGGAATATTTTTTTCTCATCCTCATGGATAGCTCACCGAGAGTATTCCAAGTTTAGTATTTCGTCCATTGGATTAGATTTAGATTAGCAGTCGACCCCATGGCGGTTCTATTTTTTATTGAGTAATATTGAAGTCGGAGATCCTTCCAACCATCCTTCTTTCCCCGAAAAGTGCCTTTCTATAATGCTTAAAAATACAGGTAAGAAATGAAAGACCCTGTAAATATCTAAAAAGTTGTTTTGTTCAGACTGTCTCTTCTAACCGCTCCAAGAGTTTTGGATTGACTCATGCCTGTTGAACATTGAGCATCTTCGATTTTTCAGTACCGTGAAAGTAGGGTCGGCCTCCAAGGGCGCCATAGGAGCAGTAAATTGCCTTTTTGATATCTTTATTCAGGTTTTCGGAAGTACTTAAGGCGTTAATGACTTTTGTGGCGTGAGTTCCGTACACCAGTGTGTGAATTGGTAGCAGGTGTATGCAAATGCAAACGTAAATAATCTTTTCTCTCCGTCTCATTACGTTTTGTGAGATTTTGGTCTGTGGAGAAACTAAAATAAGCATTAAGCCTCATTACTCTTCCAACGCTCTATAACTTCCCATACATTCTAAAATACCTATCCTAATATGTCTGTTGTCGGTCAATGTCGCCAATGCCGTCTGTCGTAGTTCGCCTGCCCTAAAGAAAAATATTAAATACGGTATGACGAGCTTTTTATCTTTAGGACCCCGTCAGTCGGATTAGATGCTAAAATGTGGACCCCTTGGCTCCTTTCCTCAAGAGCTGACCACCGTCGACGAAAGGTTTTGCTCCATCCTTCCTCCATTAATTTTTATAGACTCGGTTTAAGGTGTTCCAACGGCTAAGGCTATATCACATCGTTTTACCTAAACTCTTAAGCCTATGACTAACGCAACATCGATGACCGCGGTGGGATTCGAACTCGTGTCCGTTGAGTTACCAGGCCGGCGCTACCAGCGTAGCTACTACAGCCAAGCCTTTCCCCGTTCCTTTCAAAATTCATACCTCGTTCCGCTTACCTGCCGATCCGCGATGGTGCAAAAACTTAAGCCTAAGAAATATCGTAGCAAATGTGACTATTATTAGATTTCTTTACACGATTGAAAAAAGTGGCAACAGTTTTCGGAATGTAAAAGCTGTTGTGCTCAAACAAGGAATTACGCAACTTGAAAAATGTGAAAATTGCATAAGCAACTGGGCGGAAAATAGCCCGTTATATTCCAAGCCGTCATCCATGCAATTTGCACAATTTGTCGCTACTTCAATTTTTACAATTTAATGCTTCGTGTAAAACGACCATAAATTTACGTTTACGACTTTACGTTTGCGTAATATCCTGCGAACAACAGCGAGGGTTTGTGGCAGCGGGTGAAAGATTGTCATACATGTACTACTTTCATGAAACTAAAAGGTACAATGATAGTACTTTGTGGAAACATGTTAAATATGCATTCATCTGGCACCTGCAACTAAGTTATTAAGTATCTTCATAATAATGAATTAATTATTGATTAGTCTGGCATTTCTTTAATACTTTAACTTATTCAAAGGCTGCGAAGTAGACGGCGAAAACGGATTTACCCGCTAATGCTTGGCAGTCCATTAAATCATCTAGCTCTCCTCCTAAAAGTTCTGTAAAGCCTTTAGATATCCACAGACCTAAGTAGCTGGGGCGAATTTGGGGGATCCGGATTCGAATCGTTGTCAAGTTGAACGATATTTTCCTGTGGAAATTCTGGTACTTAAATTTCAATTTCCCAAGCATGCATGGTTATCAATGTCAAAACATGTATAAAAAATTGCAGACTACTCAAACAATATTACACCTGCACTCCATCCGTTCATTATGTTGTCTATTATTTTCTCTTATGTTGCACAGAAAAATGGCATTCTAAATCTGTTGGCACGACAGCCTATCTTTAATCTTCTTTTTCTGACCGGATGTAGCTTCATATTCGGGCGTTGTTAGTATTCTTCATCACCGACCTTATTCATTAAGTCAATTTTTTTGTTATATTTAAAATGTCATGACAACATTAGTATATGAAAACGATGTATGAAATGAGTTTCAAGTTTAAAAAAAAATAATTTTTCTATGGTTAATGTCATTAGATGTTGTATATTCATGTTTAAATGTAGTGGACCTTCAAATATATTATCATTTGTAGCCCTTAAGATGGAATAATTATATTCCGAAGGGCTGGCTAAGAGGAAAATATTTTTATTTTGACCTTTTCTTACTGTGTTTAACAACATTGGCTAAAATTTCGTAATCAACTTTTATTAAAAGTTTTGGCGTAAATTTTAACCGAAAAGTGGAAAAGGTGTTAGAGGTCAGCTCTGTCTATCATGGACGTTTTTTTAGTGGGGGATTTATTCTCCTACATCTACATCTGCGCAACACCCAGCAAGCCACCGCGAGGGTGTGTGACAGGGGGAGATTATAAAAAAGAATCAGTATTGACATGCAGCTAGGCTACTAAATGGGAACATGTTAGATAATAGAGTCACGTGCAGTAGATGGTTATTATCTACGTAGTAATATAGGGGTTGTTGGTTATAATGGCATTTATTCAAATACATTTTTCTGTATTTACCTATCGTGCATGGGTTAGTAATGCTAATGCACGCATTCCCGGCGTCAAATGCAGGGTGAGCTATTGTCCGTGGTGATCTGGCAACGCGGTGTTCGCGTTTACCTCGCGGAGACTGACTCGCTGGTGGACCCCGAACTCGCCCGAGTCACTCGTCCACGGTTTGAATCCGTTCCTGCGCGGAAGTCTACCCTCTCCCTACCCCCACTCCACCTTCACATTCTCATCCTTGTGCACCACCCCCCTCCTCACTCCTCCCTTGTCGTGCAAGCCGCCTTATCTCCTTCGCCGGCATCTCCTCCCTTCGAGTCAACGATCTTGTTCGGTGAGCTCATCCCTCAATTCCTTTCGGCTCACCTTCGTTCGAGTCGCCCTCCCATTCCGTCGTCGGCCCGGCACGTGCTGGGTGCCGCCGCTATTCTTTTCTTCGCTGCCTCGTTGGTTGTTTCCTCTCGTGTCCATTTGTCGACCGGCGCAGTTGCTTCCTTGGTGATCGGAGTTTTGTAGTTATTTAGTTATTTGGGGGAGGTGACCGACGATTGAGCCCAGTTGCGCCCAGAGAGGATATAGGTGGGTAACTGAGTAAAGGTAGGAGTTTTCAGGGAACGGAGGAAAAGCGGAGAGTAACCCTGCATCGGTATGTCGGCGTCAAAATGATGTGCCGCTACAGTTTGAAAATTTATACCTGGATCTGCGCTCATTCTAATATATACATCATCTTAATGGTAATTTTATTTCCATTTTAGTTATTATTTTTAGTAAATAACATATTTAAAAATGCAGACACCTCAATGAGATAATTAACTCCGCGCACCCTAAAATTAGCAGTTTTATCAGCATGAACTTTGAACAAATGAACTTTGCCTCTCATTCTAGGGAAAACTACAATATCTACAGCATTCACATTTTATCAAAAGCTGCAAGAATGAATATAGATGCATATAAGTGAAAACGCAATTATAAAACAAGTATATTTTGTGGTTAATTAACGAAAATGTTTAAATATTATCTAGTCCTCCAATTTGTCCCGAATTGAAAAATTAAAGTTATATTAAGACTTTTCAATTAATTTTTGTTTTTTTTCTATGATCAGAAAATATATGATTTAATAGTAGAATAAATTATATTAAGGCATCATAAAAATATCCTAGGGTGAGCGCGTGCTGCGTTGCCACGTCTTGAATGCGAGACTTAAACGTATGATCGGACTTTCGGAGTGTGCGTCTATGCTAGCTTGCTCTTAACGATAAGCGCAAATGGACAACAGCTCAGTGTCCTGTTCGACGGACAGAGTACTTAACTCTAAGTGTTTTCCACAAGGCCCTCAAGTAGGGACCAATGTATGTACCAATGAAAAATCCGCTAGTCTGTGGATTCGTACCAAGTATCTCGGGATGGAAGGTCAGTGCCTACTCCAGCCACTAAACCAACCCGATCTCCTTGGTGATTGGAGATCGTCGAGCCAATATCCAGTTGGTAGCTCTGCGATTGTGTTGTGGTCAGGACCGGTTTTAATTGCCGTTGTAGTCATTTTAGGAAGACGAAAGACATCTGAGGTCATTTGTGCCATTAATGTCTACTGGAAAATTGAGTAGAGAGAGAAAGGTTTTTTTAGGGTACGGAAAGAGGGTGGAGAGAAACCCTGAGTTGGAAATTCTCTGCTCTAAAAGAACGGCGTCAAGGAGTTCATGGTTTAGCATCCCTTATGACGGACGTAGTGCTAGACATAGCACTCAAGTAGGTAGCGGTATATCGCTGAAATATCCCTGCCTTTTCCGGGATTCGAGTTCAGAACCTCTACGTGGGGAGCCAGAACTGGGATGGAAAGGCGCTTGAGACGTTACAAAACTACTTGGATATTTTTATCATATGCTTCAAGTTTAATGTAAAACTTTGGTCTATATTGGTAACTTTGGTTTTGAAAGCATTAGAGGGGTGGTATATGTATGTAGTATGGCACAAAAATTCCAAAATTCCGATTCTACTATTTCCATAAAAGTGTATTATATGTTTTACGTAAGTGGGACTTGCCATGGAGTTTTCCCATGTAAAGGTACCCTAGGCAACTACTTAGTTGTTTATATGAGATCTAGTGCTTTTCCGGCGAATAGTATGCAGAAATGTTTCTCGGGTTTGACATTGGTTAATAGGCTCCATTACTGCCAGAACGCCATTACGGCAGTAATGGAGCCTATTAACCGGGGTCAAGCCCGAGAAACATTTCTGCATACTTAGTTGTTTGTTTGTTTATTACTTTTTCTTACGTTTTTGGCTACCTGGTTTGGTACCATGGTATCTGGTTTGGTTACATGGTACCTGCTTGGTAAATAACTTAAATTTATTCGTAAGTGCCGGTAAAATACCTAAGGGTTTGATTAAAATTATAGCAATTCATAGCGGAAAAATCCACCTTTGTGACCTAGTTGTGAAAAGTGTCATTATTTGACGTATATTATTTTCCTTTTCCCACAAGCTGGGTGCATTGCAAGTACCTGACTCTTGACCGGATCTATCAACGATATATACCATTTTCACACGTACCAATATCGGTGTCCTTTGATGAAATAATGCAGTCATTATATAATTGGCCTGCATACTTGTTTATCAACGTTTTTAGATCAGTATGTACATTATAACATGAGCAATTTTATTGATTGATTGCATTCTATGCGCTAAGGTCGCTTTTGATGGAGAGTCCCTACTATACTCCTGCGTTTCACTCATATATCGACTCCATCCTAATGTTATTTCCCCCTTCTAGTCGGAATATCCCTTCATAACTGGCTCCATATACCTAATACGAGGCTTGCCTTTTCCATCCTTCCCGTTCACTTTTTCCTCGACGATTGTCTCCATCAGGCCATCGTGTCTCAAGATGTGGCCCATTAAGTTGTCCCGTCTTCTTTTTACTGTTTTCAGTAGACATCTCTTCTCTCCCACTCTTCTTAAGACTTCTTCGTTTGCCACTCGATCGATCCATTTTATCTTCATCATTCTTAGGTAGCGCCACATTTAAAATGCTTCTAGCCTCGACTTCTCTGCTGCTGTTATTGTCCATGCTTCGCTGCCATATAGTAGAATGCTCCAGATGTATGTTCTAATGAAATGTTTCCTCACTTCCACGCTTGTATTTGCAGTTGTAAGCAGAATTACTCTGGTAAAATGCCCCTTTGCTTGGGGAATTCTACTAGCAATTTCTCTTTTACTTCGTCCATCGCTGGTTACTCGGTTTCCCAGGTAACAGAACTCTTCCACAGCCTCGATTTTTTGTTTTCCTAGTTTAACATTGGTCCTGGCTTCCTTTCTTTTACTGCATACTAATACTTTAGTTTTAATTTAATTGATCTTCAGGTGATATCTGGCCATCGCCCTTTCCATAATTCCTCGTGCCTTCTTTAATTCTCCTGTTTCTGCCAAGGCTGCTATGTCGTCGGCCAATCGCAGCATGCTGATTTTCTCCCCATGAATATACACTCCCGGAGACCTTTCTTTGACTTCTTCGATGGCTTTCTTGATGCAGACTTTGAATAATACGGGAGACAGTGCACAACCTTGTCTCACTCATTTCTTTATGCTTGCTTCTCTACTGCTGGGTGCTGATTTGATTACAGCCACCTAGTCTTTGTAAAAGGTGTGGACAATTCTTCGGTTATCGTGTGGTACTCCAATTTCTTTCAGAATCCTTAGCATCAAGTTTTCAATCCAAGTTGTCAAACGATTTCTCCAAATCTACAAATGCAAGAAACGTCGGTAGATTCTTCTCTATTCTCTTCTCTATCATTAGCATGAGGGCCAAAATCGCTCCTCTTGTGCCCTTGTATTTCTGAACCAAAATTGGTCCTCATCCAGGAACTCCTATAAGAGTTTCGTTTTATTCTTCTATAGATGATTCTCGCCAGTATCTTCGAGGCATATATAGTCAGTCTTATGGTCCTGATATGTTAACCGTTCTCAGCCCTATTCTTTTTGGCAATAGGGATGGTGACGTTCTTCTCAAAGTCCGTCGGTATCTCTCCTCTAGAGTAGTTGATGGCGCAGATGGTTTTATACAGCTGGGTAAATGTCTTCTCTCCCGCATGTTTAATTAGTTCGGCAGGAATATCACCTATTCTAGAAGCCTCATTTATACTCAGGTCTTTCATCGTCACACTTGGTAATTATTTCCTTCACATAATTCCCAAGCGTGTTTTTCATCATCATCAAGTGGAGAGATGCAGTAGTAGTAAAATGAAGTTTTAAGCTGCTGAAATTGTTAAGGTTATTTGGCTCTGTCTAAATTTATTTCTTCCCAAGACAAGCACAAGACGTATGCTTGAGTTGGGTTTCGAACCTGCAACATTTAGGTTGTCAGATCAAATCGTTACGGATCTAATTACATCTGTCGACACAGAGCATGATTATTTTGTCTTAATATAATGGTAGTTATATCTTAAAATGTGTTATATGAAGTCGTTTGTGTAGGATAACCAGCGGTGAGATTCAAATTATTTAACAACCTGTGTTATTTTATGAATACGGGATTAAAAAAACAGATATACTGAAATGGGTCAAGCAGACTATTTCATGAATTTAACTCCTAAATTAGAGTAATAAAAAAGACACACAAAAATAATTATAGGATCAGAAAGAGTTGATGAAAATATTTAAGGAAATATTAAATTAATGCCATTTTAAGAAATGGTCCGCCAAACTGAATGTTATTTTGAGCCGCTGCCTGCCGGCTGAATTCCACCAATAAGGATAATCCTAATGGCAGTTTTCATTACACTCCTCGACTATCATGCGCTCTAGATTCTGTGAAACCTACTGTCTGCGCCAAATTAGAATTCCAGCGTTTATTTCGAGGATTGATGGTCAATTAAATGTATGTTGATGAATTGGGAAATTTAATGAACACAGAGAAATTTGAGAGTTTGATTGCCTAACGTTTTTATTGTCTTTCTGTGTGAAATGCCTCACTCTAATTACTGACTCGACCTGACTCTGGTAGTCAGGTCGATAACGCGTCAGCTGAAAGGTCAGGTTTTTTTTAGGTTCATTTCACGTTAGACTCTATGGTATTAACTCAGCAATCAGAGGCCCTGAAAGCATATATCTTCTACTACACTGTGCGACGAGCGATTTGCAGTTATTCTCTACTCAATGGTTCGCCGGGGATAAGTCTTTCCACGTGAACTATCAACGGCACGCGTTCCATAACGCCGAAGACAAGCAAATCGAGGCTCAGAAGTTGTTTTTTTTTGCCTTCCTGCCCTCCATTTTCTTTGTTTTTTGATTTTCTGGCGCCAGGAACCGGCGTTCGTCCCTCTCCCCGTCCAAGCCCCGATTCTCCCTTCTCTTCCCTCCCGCCCACTTCGCAATCCTCCCCCTCCCAGTACATCCCTTCGATTTGCATTATGGGAACAAATTCTCGCTCGCCCAGGCCATAAGTCTCTCTCCGGCTCCCTCACCAGAGATAACGCCAGAGGTCCTTCGGCCACAGCTTTACCCCATCTCCCCCACCAAACCCGTAGCCACAACAGCTCCCGCCTCCCGGAGTCTTCCCCCTCTCTCCATCCCTTAACCGGATGACGGAGGAGGGTGGAGGGGATTGGAGGAGGATGGTGGTAGGCTCCTGAAATTACGCGCGACCGAATGGTTTCTCGGGAAGCAGGATTTATTCCCTCGACCTCGAGAGGGAGGTAAGGCGGGGGAGGCGAGGCAAGGCTTCAGATAAGACTTGGAAGGCGCGGGTCTGGTGGTGGTGGAGGGAGCCGGATATTAGTCTCGGTTGCTGAAGGAGGCGCTTGACATGAGCTGGGGCCATTTGCACCTTGTAAGGGTCGGTGGGTAATTAGAGTGAGGGAGATAAGGCGAAGGGGGCAGAAAGAGAGTCGGGTGGTTGGCGAGTTGCCTTGTGCTCCTCGCGAGGCGCCAAGAGGTCATGGAGCTCCGCCTCCCGTCGCGTAGACGGCACGTACAATGTTTTCCAAGCAATCCGGGCTCGACAAGCATGGTGAAGTTTGGAATAGGGTCAATTATATTTATACTAGTTAGTGGTAGTTAATCGGGGTAGGTGACTGGAAGCCTAGGTCGTTTGCACCATTTAGGGTCGGTGGGTTATTGAGTAGGAATTTGTCAGGGAAAGATTGAAGGTTGAAGAGATACCCGACTTCGGCATAAGCCGATGAGCCTGCTCTAAACGAAAGTCGCCAAGCGGTCCATCGTATAACGTCCTATCCAACGGACGGAGTTTTGAACTCAAATTGCTCACCACAAAGCACCCGAGTAGGGACCGGTGCACCGAAAAATCTCTAGCCTCCAGACACCGCACCAATTCAGATTTTATTTATTTATTTATCGTATGTAATACAGGGATATTCAACATTACAAATAAGTGTATAGTACAATGCAATCATACATTTGTACAAAAGGATATATGGACGCAAAGAGAGAAGATATAGGTAACAGTTAATGATTATAGCTTAATCTTTTGTCATTGATCCTGTTCAGCGCACTACCTGTTGCATTGCGAAAATAAGCTAGTTGACCTAAGTACGCTGTCAGTGGGGAGCTTTTCTCAACATGGACAGTTAGTGACGAGGCTCTCAGCAGTAACAGAATGGCTAAGACATTCCCCATAGAGGAGAAAAATGTTTATTTGCTATTTTGCTTATTTTATAAATGCTTTGCTATTTTTACCTTATTTTCAATTGTGAAATTTAGACTAGAATACGATTACCAATCTTTTTTATACGTGATATGTAATGCATGTTTGGTGTGAATTCAGCCCTTGCCACACACCTTTATGGTGGCCTTCAGGGTATTATGTAGGTACATGCGTAGATGTAGCGTAACTAGCTAAATCACTCGACACGCTACCGGCCGCTATTCTGGTCCAGCTCCCGATCGAAGCGGATGAGTTTTTCTATGTGAGATTTTGGTACTGTTTTGTCATTTAGCAGGTAACTCCAGGCAGTTTTAGGTTAATCGCGGCCAATTTGTGGTCTCTTCTATCTATTAGAAGGCAGAATGTCATTTGCTAGATAATGTGTCTTAGAATTTCTTTCATTACCTTCTTTTCTAATAGGTATGTCACGCGCCGTAGAAATTTTATTATGTAGCAAGCACTCCTCCCAAAGGGAGATTAGTTTCTTCTCTGTTATCTTCTTGATGCTTTAATCACAGTGTTTTTATGAATGCATCAAGAATAGTTCTTTACGCGTGCTAGCTGCAGATCAAGCGGTAATGACTCAGCGCGATGACGGATTTGAGAGAAGGTTTGCTCCCAGTTTGGTATTTCAAATATATATAATGTTAAACGAACATCTAGTTTGAGAATTTTGTCTTCAGATAATTGGAACTTAAATTAATTCTTTCTAATGGAATCTGAAACGTTGAGTGTATCATAGAAGTAAAGATTTCGTAAATTTAAGTTTCAACGGAAACACCCGAATTCAGCAGCATCAAATGCGCGCAGTATTGTGAGCTGAAGCCTAGCTGCCTTTCACGGAACATCACACGAAGACTTAGGGAGTAATACTTTATTGTGTGGAGCAGAACCGAGACTTAATTTCCTCGGTTCCAAAATTCACCCTTCTCTGTGATCAACGAAAGTAAAAGACGCCTCCCCCCTCAGCACCAACAAATACATTTAATTTTTTCAGCACCCTTAGACCACATAGTCATGTTGACTTTTTTTCAAGCCCCAACTTACGCATTTTGGTATTCCCCTTGTAGAAACAAAAAAAATTTACTGAGATGAATAGCTTGTTATCTCACCTCACAGTGAAAGCACCTTTCCGTGTTAATTTGCATGATGTGTTGCATGATGTGTTCGCATGATTTATTCTTTCGGTCGCTTTGCCGTATTGTTACGGCACACCCCAAAGTTCGCAGTTTGTCATTCCCTGAAACCGAAAATGAGATGAACTGCTCGCTATCTCCCCCCGATGCGGGAGCCCTTGGCTGTGTCGATTTGCATGGAGTTTCGTTGCAGAAGTCTTTCGCTTCGTAATCCGCAATATATCACGCTAATGCATCTCCTCACTTCCTCACTTCGCTGGGAACGGGAGGTTAAGGAGGGATTTGTATCTCCCGGCCTCGTTTTCAGCTGTGCGGGTATCTACCCCTATGAAGGATAGAGGCAGACAACGGTTCGATTTTATTTTCGGCCCCGTCTAATAACGCCCTCTCTCTCTCTTTTCTGAGAACCGAGTTTCTTGCTTCCTGCGAGGCTCACTTTCGCTCGCCGTGAGATTCCTCTTTTGCATAAAAAAGTGACTTTTTTTTGGAATCGTATCAACCTTCCGTTTCTCCTCTTCCCGTTTCCTCCCTCCTTTCCTACGTCCCCCCTCCCCAGATCCCTTCTCTGGCGTCTCCCCCCTCCCTGAAACTCCGGTCCGCCGCATCCCTGGTCCTATCGAAGCCTTCCCATCGCAACCTACCCTGATTTATGCGTCTCCACTCTTGTTGGTGAGCGCTCCCTCACCCTCCAGTCCCGACGCCCTCCCTCCCTCTTTCTCCTCACTATCCAGCCCGGCTACCACCACCTCCGCCCTCTTGCTCCGAGGACTACAAGCATAAATAGAACGCAAATAAAGGGCCAGGGACGCCGCCGCTCCTAGTAAATGGATATGCCCTCCCTGCCCGCCTCGACCTCTCTTGTTGTTTGCGCTCTTGGAGCGCCGGGTTTCCCTTAGCTGCGCGTTTACCTGTTCCTACTTCCTCACATCGACATGAACTATTTTATAGCTTGTAAGTGATGATGCCTGTATTATTATTGCTACGATTAGTCATATAACTCTTGGAAACGATCGTTCCATAACTGTTGATTGCCTTCAGATTATGCTCCATCAAAGTAACTAAGGAAATCATCGGATGCATAAACAGTTTTGAATATTTCCTTTAAATTATTTTGTTTCGATAAACGTCTTATAAGACGTCATTTGTTTCATATCACGAGCGTAAGGTGTTCGAATATATCTGCACTTAATTGCATGGGCACAGAAGGACACCTGAGATGAGATTATGAATGTGTCGGATAAAATATGTATTATTCTATTTTATTTCTGTTCTTCCGATGTGTCAATAAATTTACTGTGCAGTATGTTAAGCAATATCTATAGTTTAATTAAAAATTTTAGTCTTGTTTGTTAGAAGGAGCAATTTTCATTCTGACCTATATGGAAAATTGGGACACCTCTCATGGAATCATTTCAATATCATTTTCATCATTAGCGTTTCTCTCACTGTAAATTCAGTGGTATTAGATAATTGATTTCACGACTTTCAATGAGTATTTTTGGATGAAAGAGTTTGAGATTCAAATTACTCCTTTGAAATTTAATTTCAATTGCTTTTTTGGATGGAGTATTAGGAGAAAATAAATGCGCAGAACTAAAGAAGAGAATTCATGTGAGAGGTTGCGCAGGAAGTATTTATTGCCTACCTAAACTTACCTAAACGGGTAGAGCATAGAAGTAGTGAAATTAGATTGTTAGGTTCTCCATTTGCTAAAGTTATACTGCACCTTCTGATTTAACTAAATGCTCGCGGCGAGTTTCGAATCCGCGACCTCACGGCTGTCGGTCCAGCAGGTTATGGACATGACTACCGCGGCCAAATGACGGTAGAACAAAGTAATATTGATAAAAAAGGCGTCAATGGCGACATTTTCCTTTCAGTTTCGGGATTCTGCTCCAATTTAGCCAAATATTTCTTTTTTCGAATGGACTTGAGGGGTGGAAGCTCTGTCAGTGTAACATTGTGTCGCCCTTTCACCATCAGCATTTCCCACGCCCCCCGCGACCGACGCCTACTCCTTCTCTTCTCCGTGGGATCCGTCGTAGGGCCTTCGTATGAGCCGGTGCTGATTAGCTGGTTTAAGGGTTTAGGTCGACCTGTTTGCTCGTCATCTGTCTTCTACAGGATTTATGATAACAATAATACATCGGCAGTATCGATGGAAGTAATAGCAGTGGTAGTTGTTTGGGAGAGCGGCCGTAGGCTAAGGGACCGCACATATATGTATTACGTAACGCTGATTTCTCGATTTTTACACCCCCCCCCCCTTTATAGCGCTCTGTTCATTCTCTTATAACCCCCTAAGTTTAATCACGGTAATAATAAACCCTTTTCCTGTGAATGATATAACAGATATTATTTTAAAATGCAATATATATTTCTCAATAATATTATTTATTCAAAAATTATTGCATGCAATTATCTTTTGAACACGGTATGGATTTATAATGTTACTTTCTTCCAACGTAGCGGAAGGCTGGACCCCCTCTCCCTGTCGATACTCTATCGAAACAGTTTGGCCCGACCCATTCTTCTCTTCGCGTGACATTACGCCCCTAAAACAATTCGCGATATTTAACAGAGTTGGGTTGGTGAAGGGATAAGAATTCGTTCAGGAAACGGAAGATGGGTGGAACGAAACCCGGCGTCGATATCAGCATTCTTGTAACGATATTCACCAAGAAATCCACAAGTTTAACGTCCTATCCGACGGGCAGAGTGCTGAACTTGAAATAGTCTTCTCACCTATTCCAATTAAGGACTCAAATGAAATTTCTACTCAATCCAAATTGATACTTGAGAAAATGAAATTTATTCTTTTTGCAAAGTCTGAATCCAGAGACTTGCGTACCTCATTTTTTTCATAGAAAGCCATGAAATCGGACCAGTATAATAACGAAAAAGTCGCTGTTACTGTCGGGATTCGAACCCAGTATGTATCCTGTACTTTTTCCACCCCATCAACCTGATCCCCTGGTAGGTATAGTTGGGGTGGATATCCGTCTTGCATTATGTACCTTATATATGTTCACTGAAAGTAATGAAATCATTTTCTGCCGCATCATACAATATACGGAGTACTGAACAATTGTCCTCTATACAGAACTCTTGTGGGGAACCGGTACGTCAGTGAAAAAAATTCTAATTTGTTTTTAAATCGGTGATTTTTTCATTTATTCACCGGTCATATTTTTAAATGAAAAAATGTGGTTTCGAACCCGGGCCTTTGGGAGGTTGGCCTGTACACTACTCACCACATCAATACGATTCCCTCTACGCAATGGAATGGGGATGGAAGTAAGAAAGTGTATACGTGCGTGAGGTGGAGAGGGAGAGGCAGGGGCGTTGTCCGGTGGAATTGGGATGAGGGGCGGGGGCGAGTGGGTGGGAGGTGTGGGGGAGGGTGCTCGTGTGGCAGGCTATCTCGACGTTCCCGTAAATTAAGCATTTTCGCGCGGTGGATGTCAGTTCAATTTTAAGGCGCCGTTCATAACGCCCGGTCTCTTCCCGACGTCGGCCGCCGTCCCGCCAAGTCCGGCGCCTACCGATACTTGGGGAGTTCTTTTGCTTTTTTTTTAAATCTTATTTTTCATTCCCTTTTTGCCAGCCGCGGGCTCGTCCTTGGGACGGGACAGAGGGGGTTGCTCGGTTCGAGGGAGGGCGGAGGACGAAGGGATCGGGGTGGGAGTTGATAGAGGGAGGAGGGGAGGGCTCGCAGCGCACAACAAGTGAAAGGGCGTGGACGTGTCTCTGCCGTTTGGATTGTTTGGGAGAGAGGTGGTAGGCGTCGACGGATTTCCGACTGCGGTGATTCTGTTCTAGGGGTCGGTCGTGAGAGTGTTTGTTCGCGGAGCGTTTAGAATTGAGGCCATATTCCTCCATGGAATTGCAATCCTTGTGATTGAAATCGTCGTTGGGGGAGACGTCTGAGGTCATTTGAACCATTAAGCTGTTAGAAATCTCAAAACCATACATGCTTTCAAGTCCAAGGTTTATGATACCCTAATAAATATTCCTGAAGTGTTGCCTGTGTAAAAGTGAGAAGAAGAAGGATTAAACAAATGGTAAATTGGTGTCTTTATACATATTAAAGAAGAATTTATTCGTTGATTGTGAATTCATTTATCTATCCATTAATTATTATTATTGTTATCATCATTTTTCTTTTTCTCACAGTTTTTGTAAGCTCATGTATGTATATGTATCCGAGTAGTGTTTATTCGTTGCATTATATACGGCTGCAATACAAATTCCTTGTATATAAATGTTTTTCTTTTTGTTGTATTATTGATTTGAGTTTGTTACATCACTATATTACTAATTGATTTGATTGCACAACAATATCTTAGGGGCTAAGAACAGCCCACGATAATAAACGTTATTATTATTAAGGGTAGTTGGATTTTAATAGAATATGGGTGGCGTTATATAGGGAACGGAGGATGGAATGTATTTTTCATCGGTCAACCGGTCCTTACTCAAGTGATTTGTGGAAAACATTTGCGTTCATTACTTCGCCCGTCGGATGGGACCTTAAACCGTCGTCCCCTTGGCGCCTTTCGTTTAGAGTAGACTAATGCCGAGACCAGGTCTCTCTCCGCCCCTCCTCCTGATTACCATTCCATTCCCATCCTCGTACCTTTCCTCCCTGTCTGAAGTCCCTATAAGTGCGTGTATCGTATTGAAAACCACTAGTAGATAAGGGACAAATGGAGATAAACCCGGCTTCGGCATTCGCCTGCTCTCAACGAAAGGTGCCAATGGGTCTATGGCTTTCATACACTATGAATTAGCAAACCTCGGGATTAAAATCTATTGAATTTGATATAGTGGAAATGGAGGAACGGATTGGATTGGGAATGGTGTGGATTGGACGAAGCTGATAGTAAACACTTTATTTTCAACTGCATCTGCTGATTACCCAGAAAACCACCCCGAGTGTATGTAGGAGGAATATCCACCAAAAATGCATTACTCGTACATTCATACAGTATGATATGATCGTCACTTAGTAAGAGCATATGGTTGATGGTAAGGTACCAGGCACTATATTATAAGTATCTATGGAAGAATTGGAGAAACGTAAATTATTTGGAATCATACATATTGACACAAGAGGTTAAAAAACTTTCTATTTCACCTACATCTACTAAATGTCCTTCAAGTCACCTAGAGGGTGTGCGGCAGGGGCTAAACAATTACCAAAACCAGTATAGCATGCTTATAGTATAAAGCAATCTATGATAAGTCAGAGAAATTTGTTCAATATCCCAATATCATTCACATGAAACTTAAAGATTACTGTCTTCGCTAGCAAATAGATTTTATCGGTGGCTTAGTCAAGTGCTTGAGGTCATTTAAGTGGTCCGTTTCCCATTTTATCACAGATACGATATTATTCTATCTCGGTCTCCCTAAGGGTTCCGGTAGACAGAAAATCACACTAGGGTTTATTTGGTCCTGATCGAAAGCTTCTCCCAGAATTGAATCTAGAAATCCGGTCTATACCCTAAGCCCAGTGTTGCACAAGGTCCTGAAATAATGGTAATACAAATGTGCACAAATTAATTTCACTAGATGTAAATTTGATAAATACAGTATAAGTACTCCTGAGCCACTGGCTCGTCAGGAGCTGCTTATGTAGGCAAAAAATAATGCAGAGCATTGGTGGAGTTAATTACCATCATTCCCTTACATCAGTATCATTATTGTTGAAATTACATATGTTAATCAATTACACTGTATTATGCGTAAAATAAATTATACACGTTTTGTTAAATATGCATGTATCCAGGAGGAAAAAGCAATCGTATCATTATGTTATTAATTTTCTAATAATATGTTCTTACAATTTCCTTTCAATTTTGAAATGATGGTTATTTGAGGTATTCTAACATTTTCATAGTGTAGTAATGTAGGTATTATTACTCATACTCCATAATGTGTTGAAGAACTCCTGTCCCACACATCCTGTTACGAATGAACCTAAATCAACGTGAACTTGAAATTTAGTGCTTAATTCTACAAATCAAAACTACCCTAAGGACGCAGAGGAAAGCCAAAATATGTCAGGTTAGATATTTTGGGCACGAGAAAATTGGGAGTCTACGTCTTCCATCTTGTCTCTTGAGCGGTATAATTTCCCACTTGGTTTAAGATTAAGGCCCGCCGCCACCGGTCGACTGGCCTGGAGCGCCAGAGGCTGTTAGTCGGTCGGCGGGACCGACGGACGGTGGCTGTGGCAACCGGCAATTCTCTCTCTCCCTTCAGCCTCAGTGAAATGGCAAACGCTTGCTCCTCTTATCCCTATCCGTGTTTCCTCGAGTGCGCTGCTCATCCCAATTTAGTTCTCGCTTTTGCATCCATAAATATTTTGATAAATCAAAAGTCTACTTCATAGCTGATTTAATTTACGACTTTCTTTCAAAATGTATCAAAGAGTATTTAAGGCCTAAAATAATATATACATACATACATAGTATTACAATCCTAGGATTGGTATACTACAGCCCTCCATTTCTCCCTACCCCATGCCAGTTCCTTCATTTCCCTATGGTTCTTCTTCCCCGTATCCTTCTCGACTTGCCCAAAGTACTTATCTCTTGGTCTTCCTCTGGGGACTTTCCCTTCAATTTTTCCCTCCATTATGCTTCCCACGTAATTATTGTGTCTCATGACATGGCCAATCCACCGTGTTCTTCTTTGGCGTATGGTGCTCCACAGTGCTCTTTCTTCTCCAATTCTTCTGTATACCTCCTCGTTTCCCACCCTATCCGTCCATTTGATCTTCAGCATCCTTCTCCAGCACCAGATCTCGAAGGCCTCTATTCTTTTCTGGTCAGTTTTTCCAATGGCCCATGCTTCTGATCCGTAGAGTGCCACTGCCCACACGAATGTTTTCACGTACCCCTTCCTTGTCTCCAGTCTTATACTCTTCGAGCAGAGTAGTGGCCTTTTGGCCATGAATGCCGTCTTAGCTTGGGGTATTCGACGCTTGATGTCTGTCGTGCTTCTTCCATCCCAGGTGATGGTGCTCCTGAGGTAGGTGAATGATTCCACTTGCTCCAGTTTTTCTCCTTTGAGACGGACGTCGGCCACTGTGTTCTCTCTTCTGCACACAAGTATCTTGGTTTTCTTCTTATTGGCTTTCATGTTGTATTCCTGGAACAATTTTTCAATTATGTTCAGTGAATTCTGTAGGTCCTCCTCATTTCCTGCTACGATAGCGATATCATCAGCGAAGCGTAGCATGTTGATTTCTTCTCCATTCACTTTGATTCCTTTGGTACCTTGTTCTTCTATTTCTTTTATCGCTTCCTCCATGTACGTATTGAAGAGTGCTGGTGACAGGTTACATCCTTGTCGGACTCCTTTGTTAATTTTTGCTTCTATATTTTTTCCGTCTTGAGTACGCATTGCGGCCACTTGGTCCTGGTAGATGATTCTTCTGTCATTACAGTCCAAGCCAATTTTTTCCATAGTATGGATCATCTTATTCCATTCGACATTAACAAATGCCTTCTCCAAGTCCACAAAGGCTATATACAATGGTTTACTCACGTGGATGATTTTCTCTACCAGTAGTCTCAGTCTCATAGTATTGCCTCCCTTGTCCCCCTATTCTTCCAAAATCCAAATTGGTTTTCTGACAGGTTTTCTACGATTTTTCCTTCAATTCTTCTGCCTACTATCCGAGTAAGTATTTTGCAGGCATGTGACACGAGACTCAAAGTTCGGTGCTCCTTGCATTTCTCAGCCCTTGCCCTCTTCGATATGGTCACCATTGAGCTCCTCTTGAGGTTTCTGGCAGATTTCCGGATTCGTAGCAATCTTGGATTATTCCATATAGTGCGTCTTGCGCTTTTTCACCAAGTGCTTTGATTACTTCTCCACTAATTTTATCTTTTTCGGGCGCCTTTCCAGTCTTCAGGTCTCTTACTGCTCTCTCGAATTCGCTTCTTAGTATTGCTGGACCGCGGTTGTCTTCCTCCACTTGGTTCTGGTCATTTGTGAATGCTTCTCCTAGGGGTGTCGGGCCTCGGTAGAGCTCTTCGATATACGTTTTCTATCTATTGCTGATTTCTCTCTCTTTCATTAGCAGTTTCCCATCTGAATCTCTGATATTTTTGCATCTTGGTTTCCTTTCTCCGAAGTGCCTCTTAATTAGGTTGTATGCGGTTTCTGAGTTCCCCTTCATCATATTTTCGTTGATGTTCTCACAGCAGCTTTCATTCCATTTCTCTTTGGCCTTTTTCGATTCCCTGATGACTTGATTCCTTAGCTTCTTATATAGAACTTCTTCTGTTTCATTTCTTACGTTCTTATACTTTCTTCTTTCTCCTATGAGGGCTATAATGTGCTCCGTTTTCCATGGTTTCTTGATTTCGACCGGCTTGCTCGCCAGTTGTACCTCTGCTTCTTCTGTGACAATCTTTTTGAGGCTATTCTATCTCTCTACTCCACTTTGGCTGGATTCCTTTGCTATTTCCAGCTTCTCATCAATGGCAGCAGCGAATTTTCTTCTCCTTTCCTCCTGTTGCAGTGGTTTTAGATTCCATCTAAAGCCATCAAAACTAATGCATAACAAAGATATTTTTATAAATTTAGCAATTCTTACTTTGACCAGTGAATTTAGAAAGTCATTGCCATGCCTTTAACGTTAGCACAGACAAGTATAACTTGTTCTATAACCAAAACGTAAACAAAATCTGGAGTGATGATCCTTGGCATTGCAGAGGCAGTGCAATTTAATGCCACGGATTCAATGGGATCTTCAATTTTAGTAGGTATCTCAAGTCATTTGATGCGATGAATGACAACCTCAACTTTTCATAAAATTCCAGTCATAAATATAACACACGACCCGGCGTAGTTGTCCCTATCTCCATGCCTACGATTTGGTAAATATTTTGTTGAGAATGATTATGTTTCGATTCCTCTGCATCATGCGTGAAACATAACCAATGATTTCATCCCGGATCTTGGAGGGGCAGCATTAGACTGATAACCAGTCCGCCTGCTAGGAATTTACAATGTGCAAGGAAGCATGAACATTTTACACATGTATAACGGAATAGAGCGTTGAGAACTTGGCAGAAATTAGCATATCAACTAATGCTATGAATACTCAAAACATGATCCGGTGAACTGTGATACTGTGGCTATACCAATCGTAATTAAAGTTGAAAGTAAGTTCTACATTGCTGCTGCGAACCATCAGAAAATATTTAGTTTGGCAGAACAAAGGATATGTTATTTGAGCAAAATAAACCTTGCAAGTTTCATGGAAAACATAGTGAACTTCTCTGTTACAATAACTAGCATAATTACTTAAACTTCCTGATTAATACTGTGGTAACGCTGAATCATTACTCTCTAAATATCTCCCAGACCTTAAAATACACTCTTTATAAAACCCTTTGATGTTTGAGAATTTTCCTTGTGAGTTTTGGTGGTAAAATCCTGGAGAGAAGCTTGTGGTTTCAAAATTTGCATCGTGGAAGTTGGTTCCTATAATCGCCTCCGGTTCTCGCCAACTAAGGCGAGAAAAGTCCGTTGAAGCTGAGACTCTCGTGGAATATTAGCAAAACTTGTATCTGGTTGAATCTGTCAGAGCAGTTAAACGTGAAGAACCTTAGTCTTTGTATCAGGATTTGCTTGATTTACCTGATCAGTAATTATTATATAACTCAGTCAAGTTTGTTTATTTCTTTCACGGGAGCTTTTAATGAATGCATGATTGGATGTATTCATGCCTTAAATCTCTCGGCTTCAATCCAAAATGGACATGGGACGTTTGGACTGAGCGGAAAAACATCTCCATTTGTGGGGAAGGAAAGCTTTCCTCAAGGAAAATTCCTTCCTCGATTCATTTGATCAATTCTCTTTTCTTTAATTCACTTCTTCAGATATTCCAAATGTTTCCCGCACGATGAACTTAAAAGTAAAAGCAACGCCCGGCTTTGGCAAATTAATACTGTAATTATCTTAAAGTTCTGGTATCTTTCCATTCAATGGATAGGCAACTTCCGGTCCCGTTACCTCTATCCTAAAAGGAATATTATTAATGATTATCTAATTTGCTACTCCTTATATCTAGTCTTACTTTACCTAATGAATCATCTTGAATTTTTTCTTTGCTTTTACTTGCTAGCTAATTTTTTTCCCAAACACACTGAGGAGGTGGCTTAACTCTTGCTAAGAGACCACGCCAATACTTCGCATTCCTTTGACGGCTGCTTACTTCTATCATGATAATAATAATTTCTCTCTAAGTTGATCCAATATAAGTGTGACTGTATGGTGAATCAAAGAAACTAATATTCACTGTGAAGTGAGTAATCTTTATCAAATCTCTTATACGCATCGTCCCTCGAAAAAACTGAGTGGCTATATTGAAGATTAAATTTTACGCTCATTACATTTTACTATCTGTTTATAAGGTATTATTCCTCCCCCAACAGCATGAACTCTTAACAATAAATGGTAGGTAGTATTTAAATTTGTCCCGCAGTGTAATGAAAGTCCGTCTGTAAATCAATCTGCCCCTGTTGCCTGTAATCCAAGTATCTATGGAAATACGAGAAATAATTGTTAAAGTAAGTCACCAAAAATAGGCTCTATTGGCCATCACAAAACATTTGTCGGGAAAGTAAATCAGCCCCGTGTACATATATGGTCACATTTGTGTCTAGATTGAATTCAACCTCTTATGGGATATTAGGCACGATGTGAAAGAAAAATACTGGCAATTTTCCACAAGAATAAACACATTTACTTTTGACCGGTTTCGGTGTACAACACCATCTTCAGGTGTTGTACACCTGGAGATGGTGTTGTACACCGAAACCGGTCAAAAGTAAATGTCTTTATTCTTGTGGAAAATTGCCAGTATTTTTCTTTCGCTATGATATTCCACCAAATCAAGCCTGAAACAACTACCTTTAGGCACGATGTGTCATAATATTAACTATTTAAAAGTTTACTTATAAATGAATGATTTTTTTACATTAGCAACTGCAGCATTGTAGCACTAATCAAGTGCCGTGTGGAAGGAGTATCATGGAGAAATGAACCTCTAGGGAGAATCAAACGAATCGTTAAAACGTGTATCGGGAAGAGGAGAAAACCATAGAGGAAAAAATATGGAAGTTATTTGCCATTCGAAAGAAAGCTCGGTCAACCCCATAAATTATTGCAGTAACTGCTTAACCACCGTAATAAGAAAAATAAACTGTGTAATTTATACTCCCGCTCGCTACTTCTCTTATTCCAATTCCGATGGACCCGGATTGACGACTTCTCTCCGTGGCAACTTTAGTGCTTCGTCCGATTTCACCTCTCACGGCGGCGATTCGGAGCCAGTGGGGCGGGTTAGAGGGGCGACTGCCCTGCCCCGGGCACGCGTGGGCGGCCGGCGGCGGCAGACGAGCCGCGGGGCCGCTCTCGCCGCCACCGCCCCCGGACTCCTCGTCGCCCCTTCCCGGCGTGGGGCGAGACATGGGCCCATCGGGTCCAATCCATGTCGACCCTCTTAAGGGCGATGTTAAGTCCGGCACGGACCTTTCGGAAAGACGACGGGATTGATGGTTTCCTTCTCACGGGACCTCCTCCCCCCTTTGTCGCCTACCCACCTCTCTTCTCTTGGACCGGCAAATCTCACTCTCGACCCACGAGCGACACGTGTTTCCCCCCCGCCTCCCCCCTCTCACATGTCCAACCGACAAGGAAGACTATTTTTCAACCATCGGGGGAGAATGAATTAGAGGCGGGGACGGGTCCCGAAGTAGGAGACGATCACCGCTTGACCGACGGTGGGCTAGGGTGGTCCAAGGGGAGGTCTTAATGGCGTCATTATGCCAAGGCCTTGTTTTATCGCCCCCATTACTCCCACCGCCAGTCTCCCTCTCCCCCCTCGTGATAAAGTACAACGTGTTTACACCGACGGAGGTCGCAAGGGGTCTAGTCATTGGCCGAGGGGTTATTACTGTCGTCCGGGCCACCACTCCCTCCCTCTGCCTGCCCAGCCGGCTTCGCCTACGCGGTCGGATTCTCCCGATTCGGAGACTTCAACGCGCGAGGTCCAGCGCCGGGAGCTGGCGAATTCGGAGTGCGGCGGCTAATGGCCCGCCCTCTGTCGGGAGAGAGGGAGAGACTGTCGTATTCGGGAGGCTCTAAAGAAAGTCCCGCTGCGAGCTTAATGTCTAGTGACAGAACATTAAGAAATAATTCTTTGACGACTGTTCTTCTCGTTTATGGACCTTCTAAGTGTGGGTTGGCTGATCGGAGGATTGTTTATTCTTAATTTCTCGAGTACATATTTGCATAACGTCGCTTCGCTGGATCGAACCACACCTGCTTGTAACACCTTCAACGACTATCCAGCGCTTATATTGGTCTTCTCTGTTCAGTGTTAAGCAGTAATGAATTCGGTCTCGAGGTGTTTAATGGCTTTAGGAAATGACTCTCTTTTTACTTCATTTTTCATTTCAGCGTAAATACTATGTGTTTGCGCACACCATGTAAAATTTTACCCATGAATAAATTCAGGGCGTAGTTCTGCGCAGAATGTGAGCGTGTATATATCTGCTCTGTCTCGTAATTTTTACGTGCTGGAAGTAAGGTTTACCCAAGGTTTAATGTCCTTTCCATTTCCCTCATGTCATGTCTTCACCTAGGACTTTTTAATAAATCTTAAATCTATTAAGAGCACGATGAAAACATCTTGTAATGAAAGAAAGTGTTTAAAATCGTTGTTTTCATCAATAAAGCCTTTTTTCTCTGAATTCCATTGAATCTATGAAAGGAGCAAGCTGAAATGTCTTATGCCCTTATGGGGGCTATACTAACTGCTTTTATAGTTTTCATGAATCCTAAGATGCATACTATTGGAACTGGAAAATATTTACTAATGGTTCGTTCAGTAATAATATAAGTAATAGTACTGCTGTTTTAGAATTTTCGAAGTCACTGTTCATTCGAAACGAAAGACTTTTCAAGTAGATTGGTCGAGAACTTTTGGCATCACTTCTTTGGAAAATTGGATATGGTGTAGTTTACATTAATGAGATGAGCGATAGTTAGGTACAGTTATTACATGAATAAGAACAAAAGAAGTGACTAAGTAATGGCATCAGCGCCAAGGAGAAAATTCTATTTTTAGCTAGGTTAAGCGATAGTGTTCCCGTTGTAATATTTACTGTGAAAAAAATGACTTCAAATGCATCAATGGTATCTAAAAATGTTTTTAACTTACTTACTTTTCTTTTTACTTGAAGGAAGTAAAGAGCTTTCGCTGTAACGAATTCTTCCCTTTGCTTCCTCTCTCTGTCGCAATCTCCTTTACCTTATTCAGTCGCCCGTTATGGCAATCTGGTTTCCGCCTTCTGTCGTCCCTTCTAATAGTTCTACTGCTACTTTATTGGTAATGGCATTGCATAATCGGTACAAGGTTACCCCTGACCATTATCGCCTCTGAAGAGAAGTACATTTTTACTGTCATCCACCGTTCTCGTTAATGGCTGTCTGGACGCGACCGGGGTGAAAACTAAGTACCTATGACTGAAAAGTGTCAGAGTTCATGACTTATGCAAATGCATTATCATTAAAATATGTTTTTATCAACCTTTGTGTTCTTGTTTCGTGTCGCCCACAGGCGTCAATCGTTAAGTCGTAATGCATTGTAATATGGTTGTAAGCAACTCTAACTGACGAAAAAGCAGAAAGAAAACGACGATTTAAACGGCGCTCACTTTCACTGCTCATTCTTTGTACAAAATCTGAATTTTCCATTTCGAAACAGATTTGTGAATTTACCTCATTCATTTTCCTTCTCTGATGCAAACATTTATTATACTTAATTGTTTTTTTCTTATTCTTAGGTAACGAAGAAACTTTTCGAGGTGCGATTACTCAAATGTTAGGAGAAGAAGAAATGACTTCTACGGACCCATGTTGCAAGATGTCAGTTTGTTATAAGTGGTGGCGAAAAGAAAAGTGGAAAGCATCAGAGGGTGATGTTGAATGTGATTCTCAAGCCGACAGAAAGTAGACGCAATATTAAAGGAATCCTGTGGAAGATCCAAGATTTCGGTCGAAGAATCAAGTGATTGGTAAGTACCTACATTTTTAACATTGGCCATATTTGCAAATTTTCGTATTGTCAATGTTTAAATTTACCGTCCCAAACGACAAGATAACCGATATGAATGTACTCTTTAACCTTTCTGCAGCACAGGTACTTTTGATACGTGGATAAAAATACTTCACTTCCCGTTTTTTCTCTACTGATACAATTTTAAATCCAGGGAAGACTCCTCTGGGAGAAGTTGTTCCTAATTATTTGATGTGATCTACAGCTGTTGTTATTTTCTCCATTGAGGCTGGGGAACTATCGGGTAGGAATCAAAGGAAACGGAGGAAGGGTGGAGAGATACTACATCGGTACTAGATTGCTCTTTATCAAAATGCGATGAGGGTCCATTGAGAAACTTCATGTCCAATTGAAGGAGATTACATTTTAAGTGTTTACCACGAAGAACTTAAGTAAGTACATGGTGATTTGCAGTAAAAAATATTTGCCACTATTGAGATTCGAAGCCGGTATATCAGGTTGGAAGGCCAGTACTCTAGCCCCTCGGGAAAAACTTAGCGATAGCGATGGGCTAAAAACATGGGTTGAGAGGTATTGAGATGAGGATTTGGCAAGAACTGAGGGAGAAGGAGGCCCATGGATAAGATAGTATCAACGGTGAAAGCACTGAATTATGCGAAGAAACTTCTTTTGACTTACGTTTTGCGTAGTTATAGCAGTTCAAAATTATACACGGTTATATTTCGAGGAGAGAATAGCTTGCACAATGGGAGGAAGGTACAAAGACTGATAGATTCATGTATCGCTAAAACTTTATTTAGATGCCGTTGTAATTAACCCTTTTACTGCCAGCCCCTTTAAAGTAGACTGTGCGAAAAATGCCAAGCCCATTATGCCCAGCCAATGGGCAAGCTCATTAAGATATATTATAAACACTTAATATTAATATATGAATTTTTTTTCTTTAATTTTGATCATATATTTTCACTTTTTAAGAGGATGAAAAAATTATTCATGCTGTCTCTGATTTGAATGAATTGTAACCATTACAAATACATGATGATGTAATGTAGGTGGGCCGATATATCGGCCCCTTGGCAGTTTTCGCACCACCATAGAGGGCCGATATATCGGACCACTGGCAGTAAAAGGGTTAAATGCTTCAAGAGGGAGAAATGGACGAATAATATTGCGTCAAAATTTGGAATTAAGCAACAGCTGATTAGTATAACCGACTAAAATTTCAAAATACGATAGAAAAGTCTGATGACGTGAATAGCTCATGAGTCATTAAAAGATCTAGAAAAGCCCTTAAATTGTAATGGATTAAAAAATTAACGGAAATATTTTAAATTGTTCTATGATTCAAATGCCTGTTCATAGGAAGCCAAGTATCAATACCATTTGTGACCTGTTTCCCCACCAAAATATTTTAGTTAAAAAATATGATAGCAAAGGCTGTTTTCTAACTTTGTTCCAGCAAAACATCCTAACATTTATTTTTTAGGCATTCTTTGCTTATACATAGGAGTAACAAATGAGAAAGATAGATTTTTCTTGACCAATCTTAAAAATATGCGGTAGGTATTTATTTTATATCTTGATAAAAACAGCGTATGAAAACTTGCATTCATATTTCTTTCTTTCAGTTTAAGGACTTGTTTAAGTGCACCTTTTCTCACTAGAATTTGAGGCCAATTAATCGTAGGAAAGAGAAGGTTAAAAAAGAACATTAAAGCAGTAACTGGAAAATGCTGGAAAACATCATATGTCTGTTTCCTCCGTTTCGCAAATAAAATATTAGTTAATGCAGAGAATCGTGAAGACGATTGGGAAGAACAATGATAACAGGGCAATAAACTAATGGAATATTTCTTCCACTTACATTTCATGACATCGAAACGATAGATTGTTCATCAATTTGCCACTTTAATCTTATTAATTAGGAATGTATAATGCCCGTGCGTAACATATACGTTCATTTTGCTCTGTCGTATATTTATTTATCCATTTCTGCTCATCCTAGCTCATCTCATTTCATAGTCACCGAGTGTCGTGATGTTGCAAGTTTACCCTTGCATTTTCACACACGTGCGAATCTTTAGATTCTATCTATAGTCCATTCATCATCACTCCTGAGGATCGTGTTGGTGTGGCAAGTAGAATACTGGTATCCCATCCTGAGAGCCCAAGAAATTCTCTTACGTGTGTGATTCGTTGCATTGAAGAGCGACGAAGTCGTGGAAAGAAGGACATATATACGTTTGTTTGGATTATTGGGAGCCTTAATTTTGTATAAGTGTATACGTGGATAACGGTTTCAAATATAAATCCTCAATTTTCCTGTTTGTAATCAGCTGTATTCTGGGCTCCACAAATGACAAGGCCTTTCGATTGCTATTCACCATTAACATTTTTGGTCATTTTTTTGAGCAAATTTGGAAGTTTTGGAGAATTTAACACTGTCCACTCAGGAATTCGACTTGATGTAACTTGAGATCGTGAAAAATATATATCTATATAGACTGACTCTTCTGTAAGCTTGCAGTAGTGCATATTATCAGAAAAATGCACTTGTGATGCGTACCGAAGGACAGATTCGTATAAATATCTTGCGGTACGCACATTACAATTATAACTTTTCATCAAACACGCAAAGAGGCATTTAAGAAGTATATTACTAAGCGACCATCGACTTCGTATGTAGCTACGTTCCTACTGTGAGTGTTTCCTTGCATCTCAAATAGCAGAGCAAAACTCTCACTGGTATCTGTCCTCGGTATTGTACACTGCAGCACTTACTATGTTACACGGGATTAATTGTGCCGAGCTAGAGATAATTGAAAATAGAGCCTTGGGATTAAAGCGTATAGCTTGTATATAAAACAACATAATACATACACTGGATTGCAGATGGTGAGCGGGTCTCTAGGTACAGAGTCTAATTGCGAAATAAGGGAGTGAATTCGTTGAATAATCTGTCATGGATAGTGAGCGGCTACATTAGGAGATAGTGTTGGTCTATCTTTGAGCAAGGTGGGCTTATTAATTAATACATAAACCTGCGAATATGATGCAACTTTGCGATAGGAACGTCCGATAAAAATGCAACCCCGACCCATATCATTTCATCACGGATAGAAGGCAGCAGCTCTTCTTCATTTAAGCGAAGCTGGAGACTATATTGATTTGTACATGTGCAAAACTTTCACCTCAGATGTGGTTAGAGTGGTTATAGTACTGCGACGTTGAAGGCAAAAGGAAACCACTATTTTGTTACCCCGTGGAGCTGCGGACTCCGAAAATTTTCTTTTTAATTTTTACTAAACAAAGATGTGATTTGATTAAACCCCTGGTGATTCAATATTTTGAGACTGTCTCTCCTGACTCAAATCTCTCGGGTTATCCCCACAGGAAAATTAAATTTTGGGCCATTTTGACTGCGTAAAGTGAGTGTATATTAAAAATACACACCTCATCTTCCTTATTTATAATTATTCCATGATGAGGAACGTTGTAGCATAACAGGTGTTTTTGAAGAGGAAAATGCTAAGGACCGGTGACTCGTGTATTTATTAGAGCAGAGACTTAAGTAAATAAAACGCTGGTTAAGGACTTGTAATGGAGTGTGGCCCTATGTTGTTCCGAGGCCAAGGGAGAGATAATGAGAATGAATTGGCGGCCGTTGAGAAGTGGGTGTGGCTGAGAAAGTACTATGGACGGAAATGAAGGCAGATGGTGAAGTGGTGAGCAATTTGAGAAGCAAAGAATTCCGTTAGCAAAATTATCTACATCTACGCAATATACAAAGTGCCACCGCGAGGGTGTAAGGCAGGGAATGAAAGATCGCCTTTCATTCTACTAATAGGTTCAATCCTGCTACTCTAAGGAAACATGTGGTATATGCAGTCACTAGACGCAGCTGAATGATTTATTACGTTGAAGAGGAGTAGGATGATAGAACATATCGCAAATGGCCCAAACGTATTGCAGATCGATCACGAATACACTCGTGTTCAATGCGTCGAAATAGTATAATTTTGTAAATGGATTACCAGATATTGGTTCACCGTATAGTTCCTTCTTTTTTGACTGACACTGAAACGTTAAGGTAAACATTTACAGAGTTTGATGAGATATATGCTATTTAATATTTAGTGCAAAAAATTAAAAGCATCTGAAAAAATGCTTGGCCGCTGAGGAAAGTTCCGACAAAATATCCGGTCTTCAGTGTGTTACTGTCGATTGCCTCCCCTAATGGCTATATATAGGGGAGGGTTGTATGCACGATGACATCATGAGGCAATGAGTTGTTTAAGTCCGTTATTCAATGGCAAATGATAGATGAGCGGGGAGAGGTAGAGGGTGAATGCGTATTTGTGATGGAGTTAAGGAGAATGCTGTTGAGTAAAAAATGCAGAAAGTTGTTACCTAGATGACTCAAAAAAATAAACCAACAGTAAGAGCTGTATAAAACTTTTTCTTCATCCACGAATTGGAATTTTAGTGAACGTTTTCCTTGCATTGGTGAAACAATTCAGGTTTCACCAATTTCAGGTTCCCGGCCCAGGATATTTTGAAATGGGGTTCCAGAATTCCGATTCCGCGCTCCGAGTCTACCTACACTTATTTTGATTCATTCCTCAAACGATTTTTAAATCAGTTTTCGCCTTTCCAACCCTTACAATTTTGCATTGTGGCATTGATTATTCGTCGTCTTCCTCGTTCTCGACCTCAGCGTTGAGTAAAGAGTGAGGTATACATATTTATGGCTGCTATAGGGGATATTAAACAAAACTCAGTTACAGCGACAAACGTGTGATCGCCTGAATGCATAAGTAAACGAAAATCTCTCCCTCATGCATAAATGCACTGGAACACACGCAGGTCGGACTTGGAGCGAATTCATTGTGGACTGGTTGTTGTGGGAGTAGAGGTGATATTTGGCGGGGAGAATATTTTCATCTAGAGACTGTTGCATGGCTGTAGTTTATTTTCCCATGATAGCTGCGTGGTGATGAATGCCGTACAGCATTTTTCGCGGTCCAATAATAGGCTCACCGTTGGTTTGAGGAGGTAAAAATGTACTTCTTCAGATACCCCACACAAAATGTGACAATCAAATGCTGCCAAAAATGAAAAAATCATCATTTGTCAATCCTAATATTGGTTCTACGTAGTTCTCCACTTAATTCTCTTTCCGGCTAACCTTTTCGTATTTATTAACTTTTTCTGTTTTATGTCATTCACTAATTTTTCGATATTTCATGCGATTCCTTTGCCATTCCTCCCATTCACTTTTCCCTTGTCTTTCTGTATCAGGCCGTCATGTCTCAATATATAGCTGACTAAAATGTCCGGTCCTCTCTTTAAAGTTATCATCATTTTATTTTCTTCCACTCTTCTATGATGGTCTTCGTTTGATACTCGATTAATCAATTTTTCCTTAATTTTTCTGTGACATTACATATCGAATGGTTCCAATCTTGATTTTCCCATAGCTGTTATCGCTTAAACCTCAGACATAAAGCCACGCGTCTGAAAGTCAGATGTATCTTATACGCCTGAAAATGGCTCTAAAAACTAAATATTAAATTACTAAAAATTATTTTACGACAATAAATGGAAATTTGAAAATGTTAGAAGGGAAAAATTTGCCAAATAATACGTGTGGTGCACAAATTAATATGTCCTTTCGACTGAAGATGTTTTTAATATCGGAATAAGATTATTTTTGGTGTCATTGTTTCTTTGATGCACCAACCGTCGCGGACGGAATGTATTGCCTAATGAAACTCAAATCCTAGTAGGTACAAGCAAGGCATTCATGCCAAAAGAAGTATTTGAACCGTCAACATCTTGGTCGCCAGACTGGTACAATTTGTCTTTTTTCGCAAACTACGTTCAGGGGACCACAGTTGAACGGACTAAACGTGAATTGCTCCACGACAGCCATCTGATTGGGACATTTTGGGAAAATATCTCTTCCCGATCGAACCCGGGATCTCGAGATGGGGACATAGCACTCTACCTCACCGACTCGATCTCTTTGCTTGCTTCTTCACTAATTTCCTCATACCGCGATTCCGAAACTCCATTTGAATACCTGGTCTGAGGTAAACTTAAAAAAAATATAAATTTTTTTCAATTGGAATCCGCTCTTAGTCATCCTATTATCGGGAGTTGAAATGTCACATTTTACTGAAAATTCTTCTATTTTCGTAATTGCACGCATTTGATGGTCATGTAAATGCAAGGAATTTTTGTAAACTTTCTCCTTCGTTGGGTTTTTTGCCATAAAGTTTTGCGGATTGCAGTTCTTTGTCCTTTCTGAGCATCTAGCACTTATCACACGAACGGTCTTTTTATTTTTTTCTTTCCATTTTCGTAAAAAATTGAAGCTTGCCATTGTTGTATTGAGGAGCTTAACGCCGTGGCCCAATAAATATTTTGGAGGCAAGAGTGATGGTAGAAGGACGGCATGTAGAACATTTGAGCTAGAGTCATCTGGATTGCACTCCCAACACTACTGAAATCCGATCTCCTGTTCTAAATGTAGTTAAAGTTTTCTTTTTGAAAATCATGGGAGACTTATAATGTAATCAAGAACATACTCTATTTTAAACGTTTCGCACACGTATCAGTTGCCAGGGTAGTTTCAAGATTATCACATGCCTACCCAGCGGGCTTTTGACCCGTGTCATAATGAAAACATGTTAATATTATTATGGTCCGCTGTCATATCCGTAAATTGATCCAGCGCACGGTTCGTTTGTCTTAATACTGTTGACGTGCGCGCTGTATTAACGTAAAGATCAGAATAACCAAAGAATAGACCTTTCTCTTCAAGGTGAGTGAGTGGACTTATTACTCACCCGGTGTTCACACTCGGACTCTTCATTTGTGCGTGGGCCCATAATGGATGTATTCATCCGTTTGATTCAGCTATGGATTTATATTTCCTGCCGCTAAATGAAATTATAATAAATTGCACGCGGAGTCGACTAAACATTGCATTAGAGAATTGGAGAAGTGAGGATAAAATTATACCTCCTAAGGGCGTACACAAGCACTCGATTTATCATAGAAGTTTTGTTGACGTTGAGTGATACATCGACGTCAGTAATACGAGCGCCGGAGAATAATAGAATCTTCAAGAGAGGAGAGTAATAATGAGACCATTATTAGCTCCATTATTTTCCGCATTTGTTGTTATATACAGTTATTAGCAGAGAAATCAAGGTTGAAAGCATTCAAAATTTGTTGCTACAGAAGAGTGATGAAGATCAAATGGTTAGATCGAGTGTAAAACGAAGTAATCCAAAGAAGAGAGAGATAAAAGAAAGTTATCTGGAAAACGTTAGGAAGAAGGCGGGATAACTTTAACGGTCATGTCTTGAGATATGATGACCTGAGGACGGCAATCGTCTTGGGAAAGGATAATAATAATAATAAGAAGGATGAAAAGGAAGACCTCGCATGGAGTATACAGCGCAAGCTGTTTAGGATGTGAAAGAGAATAATTTTGTAAATATGAAGAAAAGAGAGCAGAAAGGAGAATCGATTGGAGAACTTCGTCAATCTAATCTTGGGATTGTTGACCCATGACGTTGATGAGATGTGGTATTATTTGCTGTGACTCCAATGTTCTGTAATATTACCCAGAGAATACTCGATCTACCGACAGGAGTTTCAGTGAAAATTTCTTTTATATGGTTCCTTGGTAAGATAATTCATTGAAATAATTGCAAATATTATGCGGAAGTTGGGAGTCGTCGTACTTTTTGCCGGTGGGCTTTGATGCAGCATACCATCAACCTGTCTTTGCATAAGAGTTTATTTTGTTACTGTCCACGGAGCAGGCCTGTCCCCCTAGTGGTCGCGGGTTCGAGTCCCACTCAAAGAATAGATGGTGTTTGTTTGTCTTAAATTAAGATCATTAGTTAGACGGTGCTACATAGCCTCAGCCATTGAAGCATATAGAGCAGAAATCTATTACTACTCGGATCTGTGCGTCTTTCTTCTATCAGTTTCCAAAAATTTATGCCCACCTACAAGAATTTCCCTAATCCAGGTAAAAATGTTCCATCTTTAAAAAGTGCAGTAGAGGGAGGAGGAAACCTTCGTAGTTTCGAATGGAACGGGAAAATTTTGAATACGTTCTTCATCGTGGGACCCCGCTAAAATTTCTTTAATTTAAACTAGCTCATCGTTTTTCCCGCGTTGCATATTCATCCGCACTGTGGAAGATATACGAGGACGAGAGGAGCAGAGTTTTCGTGCACATCAGCGGGTAACTCTGTTAAGGTTTTTCGCGGCTAGTTCGCAATCCTTGACGTGGAAATTGAAGTACAGAACCAACTGCTTCATTTATCATGGAATATTGCATTTGTGAAGCGTGAACGTCGTTTTGATTTGTTTCTCTTCCTGCCGCTCGACCAAAAACGGCTCACGCGGTGTGCAGAGTGTGGTCATGCAATTTAATTACGAGAAACGCGTGGTTTCAGAAGCAGAGATCAATTAGAAGATAGGATGTTGTGATTCAAGTTATTGCGAAAGAGATAATTCAATCAGCGTTATCTCTTACACATTAGCCAACCTTGTCGAATGCAATCATAGAGCAAACATTGTGATAGACTATTATTTTGCTAAACTTAATGGGAATAATGTCATTGCGCGTTGATCACATCTAAAGCTATAAATCCGGCATTCTTGATGCGGATTTTGATACATAAACAGGATTGAGCTCTTTCCCCATTACAACATTCACCATCTGTCCGATAGCTGTGTGTTGGTGCCGCAGTAGAGGTTTTTTGTGAAATGGGTGGATGATATTTGGGTTAGAGTTGGGTAAGGTGTGGCTTCCCATCCAGAGGTCCCAGGTTCGAATCTCGGAAGGTGTATACATTTGTATTTGGTATACCGATCCATTTTGAATGATTTTGGAAGGCACTTGAAGTAGTGTGTGATGTTAGACGGTGGAACCCTGTTGCGCTTTTCCTTCAGGGGCTAATAATACGGACGCCGAGTTTCGCTCCCCTACCTTCGTGCACTGATTATTCCCTTCCGGAACCCAATAAGCCACTTTTAATTGTGCAATCTGTCGGTTGCCTATCCCGGGTAATTACTTTTATTTTTTTATAATTGCCGATTGCAAAGCTGCACCCTCATATTCATATTCAGCCACTTCAACATTATTTACTTTATTTTATTCGTTGCATTTGCTTCTAGCGTAGTGTTTCCGGATGAAGTGATTAACACGCGTGTCGGCATGCTGTCAAAAATGCTAACAACTATCATATCTATACGCTGCTTATCACTCTGTTCGTCTTCTCAAATGAAGTCTCACGTAAAGAGAATGTTGCGATGAACAATTTTTTTATGATTATGAGAAATAAGGACTGACTCTTAAGACTAACTAGTAAGAGCTCTCTTTCTTCCGCCTATAAAAATGTCGCTTAAATCCAGTAAGCGTTGGAATAAAAAAATGAACATGAAATGGTCATTCTCAAAATTTCCACCAGCGTTCCAACATTTTGCCCCTATTGGCTTTCCTTCGTCTGTTATGTCCACTCTGTAAGCAGCTTTTTTTTACATCTGTATATGAAAGACTTATTTTTCTGATTCGATGTTTAATTCAAGCATAAAATCTTTCAGTTTTCTAGATTCCGAGAAAATCCCAGGAGCTCATTATTTGTTGTATGTGACTAAGGGTTAGAACAAGTGCTTCATTTAGGAGTTTCATGATAATTCTTCGGCATCACAATTGCCTCGGGACGGCTTATGACATTTAGGTGTTTGAACGCGGTTGTTCCCTAACGATAGGGACGTAAATATGGAAGTAAAAGTAAAGTTTGGGTTTTATTGAGCTCTTCAGACTGCCAGTTTGCAAACTGGTTTGAAGGGTGATCAGTAGATGTAGATGAATATCCTCGTGTAATTGGGCCCGTCGTTCGTGCTTAGTCTCTCGAGTGACGCCAGGGACGACGTCGGTTTCACTTTCAGGCGGCGACGGCGCCCTTTCTCACTCGCCTCCGCCGCGCCACCGCGACGGGCGTCGCCCCCTCCCCTCGCCACACGGTGCCAGCGCCCCTATTGGGGACGGCGGCGGCGTCGGCCCCTTTCTTTGACCTTGACCTAGCCAAGGTCGGTCAGGTCGCCGTCTCCTGCCCCTCCCCAATGAGGTTCTCCCTTGCCATCCGTAGGACTACAACCCCTCCTCCCTCTAATCAATAAGAGAGACGCGGAAGAAAACGGTGGGAGACGTATATAGATGGCTCTGTGGTCTTGGGTGGCGCGCGAGATTTCCAGGAATAAAAATAGCTTGGATCCCTTGGAGCCCCGGTTCCGCATTATAATTTTTTCCTTCTACTTGCCCCCCCTCGGATCGGGTTCCCGATTTGAATTTCTGAGATGACGCCTTTATTCAAATGATGCGGCCTCGAAGGGATGTGGAATTTAACGTTCTCCTCATCAACTCATAAGATATGAATTCTGAGTCGTGAATAGAATGGAAAGGGGATGTGTTTTGGGTGTAGGAGGGATCATGAAGATAACTGTCTACCTGCACCGATGTACAAGGTTCGAAACCCGGTAGAAATTTCATTGGAATATCGTAATGTATGCCGTGTGAAAAGCATTCAGAATTCTCCTGCCGAAAAACTCCTTCCGTTGAACAAGACGTAGCGGCGATTGGAATTTACTTCCGATATCATGGTTTTTTTATATTAATGGAACACTATTTTTTCCATATTATTACCGAAGCTCGTCATGAAAGCTAAGTATGTCCATGTTTCTCCTAGGTACCCTGGTAAATGGTTAGAGAATGGGACATCGACCTTTTAGCTCCCCTCACGCGAGGTCATCATATTTTTCTGGAATGTTTTCGTCCTTCTGGAATCATCTAGAAACGACTTCTTATTATTACTTGCTATTAACCAGTAGAGTTAATTTTTACTGGAATGCTTTTTTTATGATGAGTAGAAAACACATGCTTATCACATTTAGACGAAGTTTATGCTTGCTTGGGTAGATGAATAATATTTCTAATTTTTATTTATCAATTTTCAGGTATTTATTATTTAGAGTTGTAAAGTTAATATAATAGTGGAATAATCTATGGAATTTGGATAACCTGAAGACGCGACTTCCTATTTTGGCTGGCCGCGATTGCTACAGTTGCATAGTGAAACTCCATCATACCATATTGATCGCAAATCATAGTCATAACCCACTGAAAGTTGTAATGGTAGATTAAAGGTCGCGGGTTCGGATTCCAGTCTTGGGCGTGGATACTATGGATTTAATATTGTGATTAAGTTAAGCTAGTTGGCACAATATGGCATAAGCAGTTAAAGCATTCGAATAATATTCCTCTGGTTTTCGCGGCGTTGATTCGTAGAGATCTCCATTTCTTCCGGCTAATCACCGCTTGGTGCGGCTCTCCAGAAGAGCACCAACAACTGAATACCGAAACTGTTGTCCTGAAGTACTGAAGCTCGCGGTAATAAACCGGAATAAATTTGAAAAATCTTATTAATTACCAATTCTATTGCTCCCTTGTATTTTGAAAGTGTGCTTTACTGAGTAGGCTAGGAAAATTTCGTGTGGCATTACGTATTCAGCGATTGTAAAGTACTCGTGAAAATATTTAACAGAGTACCCGCTGATATGCACTATGTTATCCCGGTCAAAGTAGACGTTTTTCTATGTGAAAATTATGCTATAAGGTATTATAAATGTCACCCTCAGATAGAAAGGATAAACGGCTCATTCGAAATCGATGTACGGCCCGGGTGGCCCAGATGATAATAGCACATGGAGGTTGCAAGAGCGCAATTAGGTATAGGGCCGAGAGTAATGCTATGTGGCGTGTTATCAATTAAATAACTGGAGGAAATTAAAGAGGAAACTTCGGGAAATGGCCTAAATCAAATGGCAGGAGGTATGAGAGGCGAGTGATATGGGCAGGCAATCCTATGAGATTTTTTCGCACGTCAGTGCGGTGTGCATAGAAAGAACCGGCTTTGTCAGACATGAAAATACACAATTATGAACGGGGAAAGTAATATTCAACTATTTCGCACAAATTTCAAAATTCATAAAGACTTACGTAGGGAGTTCTGAGTCGATGACTCCAAAAAACGGAGACTCACCGACTGCATTGAATTCTAATCAGATCGAATGACGATTGCGCTCTGCAGCAACAAAATATGAAGTATGCTAGTAATAGATGAGGTACATATTTTTGCTCTGTAATATGAAAATAAACTAGTTAAAATATAACAGCGTATGTTCCATACAGATTGACACAGAAAAAGAGAAAGAAGGCGTACGTCGAAAGAGAAAAATCGAAAAATGGCGTGGATCAATTGGTGGATCTAGAACCACGCAAACTATATTGTAATTAGGGAACTGCTTTTCAACTTCATCACGAGGGATTAACCAGCAGAGGCAACCTTCTACCAATTATTAAAATACTATAACAATTAATACAAGTATATTGGAGATGTGGGGCCTTCCTCCCTGTCTATTATTATTATTATCATCAGTACTCTTAAACGGATTAGAAGGAAAACGATAGGTAGGCGAGGGAAGACCTAGATGTAGGAATAGGGGTATGAGGTGTGCGGGTAAAGTCAATTCGAATTGCGCATGATCTAGCATAGAATAGCTATGAAAAGACGTCATATTTGAAACTTATTAATGACACAAACGGCTCAAGTTAGAATAGCTCATGGAGGATACGGGAGATAAGTGGTAGTGCGGGAAGTTAGGTGGGGTAGCTCGTTGTCTCTAGCCCTCATTTACATACTTGCCGCGGAAATAATACGATATACGTGGGGAGATCTAGTGGCAGGGATAAGCGTGGGAGAGGAGTGAATGAAGGCTATCAGTTTGTGGGATGACCAAGCTTAAGTTTGCCGAAGAGTCTAGGGATTGTGAGCGCTGCTTGATACGTTGTAGATTAATTGCGGGATGTATGGAATGAAGTAATCATGAAAAGTTATGTGACTATCAAGAAATAAACCCAAGCTAAACATGAAATTAGGTATGCAGAAACTGAGACAGCTAAATCATTTCAGTTACTTGGGCAGCTTTGGCAGCCAGTTAGATTTAGTGCTAGAGAATGGCGGTGGCGGAAGAAAAATTAATTGGCGAGAAATTTGGAAACCTTGGTAAAATCATAAGAAAACGCCAGTATGGAGTGAGATCCATGCTTGTGGATAGTGTGATTGTGGATCGTAGATCTCGGAAAGAAGATAGTAATTAATTTGAGACATTGGAGATTTGAGTATGGTGAAGAATGGAGAAGACAAGATGGACAGACAGGAAGACAGATAATGAAAGCTGAGTACATTGGAGGACAAAGAATGGGAATTGCTTAGGGGAATTAGGAGTCGAGGCATGAGCTAAGTAATAAAATGCGACGGAAGTCTAGTTTTGGAGGGTGGAATATTGAGGAAAGGGAGATATTTAGGGTAGGATTAATATACACCATGATAGGAGATAGGATACAAGACGAATTATAGTTAGAAATAGCATCGGGAAAACCGACATGATGCGTTCAGAAATGCTGAAATAGAGAATAAATGGTCGATAAAAATCTATTCTGCCTGGTGTAGCTCATCTAATCTCAATGGAAGTTATTTTCGCGTTATAATGGTGTGGGTTACTCATTGAAAGAATATTATGTGCAGAAAGGAAATGGTTAGCTCTCATATCTGTCCTACATTGAATTGAAATAAGGTTTAAGGTCGAATGATGAATAAACTGCACAGTTTCAGGCGTAACTTGGTGGAACTGCACGTTTACGTAAAAGTAAAATAAAATACTATGTATATTCCACACTATTTTTAATTCACCGACCCGGGTTTCGTCTTCTCCGTAGACATTTTATGGGTCCCGTAGACATTTTCTGGGTCAAGAAAATGTCTACGGAGTATTAAAATAGAATTAAAAGTAGTGTGGAATATACAAAGTATATTATTTTACTTTTACGTCGAATAATGAATGTAATTAAAATCTCGGGTAACACAATTTTTCGTAAAAGCATGGCAAGATATGACAATGCATTGATTAGAGCATTAAATCGTCACATTACGTATTTATCAGCTGAAAGCAGCCATGAGCATAAGTAGAAATAGGAGACAGAGCGAATTTTAAAGACTTTTTTAATAGATGGAATTTATTCTACTCCTGAAGCGTCCATGTTAATCCTTCTACCGTCAAATGCTAAGCTATCTGAATTATGTGGACCAAGTTCTTATGCTTAATTAGTATGAAATTGTGCAATGAATATTTCGGTGGGCTATTGTCATAAAGTCATTTGATCTCTTTTGTTTACCCAGGGTATTTGGGTATACTTCAATGACTACGTTCAGAGTCGTAGTGGACCACCGTAAAAAATATGGAGTCTTCGTGTATTTTCTCGCACAGGTAACCATTTGTTTAATGGAGAACTATTCAGTCCGTATTTTACTTTTGTTCTCATCTTAATTTTCATGTGGGGATGACCAAAACGTTTAGTTACAATTCATTTCTACATCGCGGCCCTCTTCAACCAAATGAATTATCATTTGTCGCTCAAGTCGAAGATGGTGGAGATTACTAAGGATGTTTTCGCTATTATAGATGGGTGGCTGATGAGATTTAGGGAGGATTTGTGGAAAAAGGAAGAAACAGGTAGGGAAAATCGGTGTTGACATATACTCATTTGTTGACATATAAACATAAGTATCCTGGACAAAAGGCGCCTAGGGATCCATGACTTTCATGCCGCTTCGTAGAACTGAGTACTAAATTTCACTGGATTACCAACATTCAAGCATTCAACATTCAAGTAGGAATTCCTCTGCAGCTTCTTTGCTTATTCTAGAACTTGAATGTGGATTCTCAGGATGTGAAGGCAATACTTTAACCAACGCACCAATCTGAGCCCTCCAACTAAAGTGATAGCAGATATTTATCAGTTAAATGACAACAGGGATCGATTGTATGCAAAATAAATCTATTCTGACTTGGTTAAAATGGAATTCCATAAAAATATTATGCATAGGACCCTGCGAACCACCGCAAGGGAGTGAGAGGCTGCAGGTTAAATTCATGTCCGTCAAATAAATAATCATTTTGTTAGAGATTACGCCGCCGATTTTAATGTTAAATTTAATAAATTAAACTTCCTTACTGATCTTCCAGGCGTAGGAAGTCCTATCCTGCCTAGGAAATAAACAAAATTCACGAGAAGTTCAGTAACTAATGCAAATCACTGCCCTGTCGAAAAAAGCTCAACAAATTATGTAAAAATATTTACAGTTCGAAGTCAATCGTAGGAGAAAATAAAACTTTGTACATTTACATTCTCATTAGACGTGCAGAAAAACTAGATTCAGCATTAACTATCCTTAATAATTATGTCTGTACTATAGTGACTTCGATTAAATCTATCTCTATCCCTTTTTCTCTTACGATCAACCTTTTTAATTTTATCTTTATGATCTAAGCTACGACATAATGTTCATGTTGTTATCACATTCAGAATATGAATGCTAATCCAAAATTGCGAAACCAAACGGTGCACCTTTTTACAAACTTTGAGGTGTTTAAAATGCCCCGGGATCGTACGCTGGGAGAGCCCATTTGATATGTCAGCCAAACCCAAACTATGTATATGTAGGTACCAGATCTTTATGGGGAACCGCAGGTGGCGAAAGGATAGGAATTGCACCCATACTCTGATGTATGAATTCCACACGCAGTTGGGCTTTGTATTTGGTGAGTTCTAAGCTCACCAACCAAGCCAAACTTCGGCTTGAGCACAACAAAGATTTATTTAAAAATCTTTGTTAATCTTTGAACACGCAATTTTTTGCGAGACCTGTTTGCGCACCCCGTTTGACGGCTCGTCTGAGCGCTGGTGAGAGCACATTTAGCGGTTCATTACACTCTTTGGCTCCTTTCCTTGGGGTCCGTCATCCTTAAGCGCTGTTTGTATGTGAAGCGGTTCTTTTGTGGGCGTTCCACGCTGCTTCGTCTGATGCCGGCCTACTCTTCTCGTCGAAGCTGCTCTTGTCCGCACTCATGATTGTTCCCCTTACTCCCGGCCCTATCCATCCTCCTCTTTCCTCCATGCCGTCGCAATTGAGTGCCCTTTATAACCCCGAAGATTCCTCGCATTGTATGCAGATACGGCTGTTTCTCTCCCCGCCCCACCACTTCTCTGAACTCCGGTCCGTGCGTGTAAACATCCATTCCGTTTGAATTCGTTGCCTCTTCGTCCCAGGCTCCGAAATTTTCGACCTCTTCCGTGAGCGCCTCTACTGCCGTGGTTCTTCAAATTTTCAAACACAACAGTGCTAGTGCCGTTAATATGGTGGAACAGGTAGAAGATTTAAATCCATGAAATTCTAAAACTTCTTTCTGTCACTTAGAATTATTATTTTCCTGTTTCCACGTTTGAAAACATTCTTGCTTTAAAACACCTATTTCGACATACTCAATCCGTAAATATTTTAATGATTATCACTGGTTGTCAATCCTAAGTTGGCTTAACGCAGCTATCCTTAAGATTCTTCTATCGGTTAACCTTTACCTATTTGCATAATTTCACTTATTTTCCGTGCTTGACATATTTTTTACGAGGCTTCCCTTTTCCATTCCTCTCATTTGCTTTCCCCTCGACCATTGTCTTCATCAGGCCGTCATGTCTAAAGATATAGACGATTAAGTCGTCCCGTCATCTTGTAAGGCTTTCAAAAGACTTCTCTTTTCCCTCACTTAATGCTTCGCCTGTCTTTGCCTGTTAACCGGCAACCGCAGATTTTTCCAGTCTTGAAACGTCTGCTGCTGTAATCGTCCATGATTCACTGTTTTGAAGAAGTATGCTCCGGATATACATCCTCAAAAAGTGTTTCATTACTTCCTAGTAAGTGTTTCCAGTCGCAAGTGGATTCTTCATTTTTTAGAATTCTCTCTTCTCCTACGCCTCCCTCTGGCTGTTTATTTTTGGTTATTTTGATTTCAGCCTTTTTTTACCGAATTCTACATTCGTTTTGTCCTCGGCTTCTGTTAAATACTTTATTTTGTAACAAATTTCAAGTTCATCATACCTCTATTGATTTTCCTTCTACCACTTCACCCTCAGAATGAAATAGGTACTAGATATACCTGTGTGTAATGTTTTTTGCTAGTCGAAGCGGATTTGGCAAAATTCGTAATAGTACTGATGTAGGTGAGCGTATATATCCTTTATGTCAATTTGAAACATTCTTTCGTGAAAATGCCATTAGTTATCTTTTACACCCCATCCGATCAGACTCTAATCCTACTCCTCTAATTTGTTCAGTTTTTGGTCTCGCAGCCATAGACATTTTTCCTTATAATTACTGCGACGCTAATGGATTCTATGGTGAAATATTTTAACCTATGGGTAAGAAAAGAACAGAAAGAAATTTGTGTAAAATGTGATCAAAGTAGTGGAAAGCATTTGACTCCAGTTTTTCCTGTTAACTTGTAATATTTTCCAATGAATCTTTGTGGGTCTACCCTATGTGTAAGGGAAATAGAGCATAGATTTAACCAGAGCCAAAAAATTCCAATCAAAATAGTAATAAAGGAGAGGATCTTGTTTTTAGACATGAAGTGCAGAGAGAGTGAATGGAAAGAACGTACAACATGAGAGACGGTGCTTTGAAGGACCTTCATAACATATGTGAGAATTTTGGACAAGCATTGGATATGGGGAGAAAAATATATAATTTGGGTGGGTAAGGTACATTTAGGTGGTCTAAGATGCAGGTAGTATGCGAAACTAAAACCGAGCGTCTTGTGAATGATAGGTGGATCCTGTAACATTGGAATGTTAGGTATCTCATCGATAATGATGATGTTTACGCAAACATCTTTGTTGATTGGAGAACCAGGTCTTTAGGCATGCTCCTCTGGTCTGTTGTTTATGTTGGAGAGACAGTTTCGTCAACTGCAAGTCCGGCCCAACATGATGGGCCAGTGCGGAGAATAAGTCCGAAGGCCTGATTTTTCATACTCACTGCATTCCATCAATGCTTTCCCAAGGACTCTTTGCTGGAGCTATAAATTGGAAAGAGAGTACTCAGTGGAGTGGGAATAAAATGATCACATCGCGTCTCTGTTTCACGTACTTTTCCCAGTAAAGTAAAAGAGATTCCTCCAATATAAACTGCTAAACACATGAAAAACGTTTGGCAGTGATGCCCACGCCTTCTATTCCAGCATCGTGGTCCAAACCTGGTGAGTGTTTCCCATTAATTTTTATTTTCACACTAGAATTGATTGCTTCATTAGTGATATAGCTCTTGCAGTAAGTTACTATTCTAAATAAGTAATTATGAACAGGAGTATTGTGCACCTGGATAGTACCGTGGAGAGTAGTTGGGTAATAAGGTAGAGAGAGAGGTAGGAATCTTGCATGTAATGGAGATATGGCGTAGAGAAACTCGGTATCGGCATTACCCTCTAACCACGTTGAAACACCGGTTCTCGTCGGATCACCGTATTTAAGCAATGTTGGGCCCAGACGGGGGTTGGATGGGTTACCGTCCTCCATGCCTCCACCGCGGTGCTCTTGTCCCGTCTGCAAGTGGCTGGCAGGTTAAACCTGGGTTGGCCCTCCCCTCCAATTAACGTTTTACCGTACTCTTGACGAATTATGCTAAGTTGTACCTACGCTGTTAAACGTCCCACTTGACGAACGGGGTACTGAACTCTCCTCAAATCTCTTGTGTAAGGACTTGTCCGCCACTCCCGGGACTTGAACCCGGGCCTTTGGGATTGGAAGCCATTTCTTTAGCCACTGCACCAACCCGACCCTCAGGATGTTCTGGGGGAGGAGGCAGGAGACGCTCACACGCCCCCCCTTCCCACCGCCCCTACTCCCTCCAACCCACCGACCCCGCCTCGGCAGGTTTCGAATTAACCTTTTGGCTCCGGACATCTCCATTTCATGCGGCGCGGAAGCTACATGCTCAATCAATCAGTTATCGAAGGGGTGGACAGACAGGAGGGAGGGAGGGAAATGCGAGATTGTTTTCTTGCGGAATGGTAGAGGGTAGTCGGGAGAAGGGGTCGCGTATGCAGGCCTCAAAGGGGGGGGAGGGGGAGGGGTCGAGGAAGTCAAGACCCGAGGGGCCGTGGGCGTTCCCTCCCGAAGCCGTCCGAGTTCCATCCGAGGCGTGGAAGCTTTTCTTTTCCGCGGGAGCGCTGAAAGAGAGGGCGGGCGGGCGGTTGAATTACGAGCTGGCGGGAGGGATTAATCTTTGTCCTTTCATCGTCGCGAGGGGGAAACAAACGTCCGTCGGCGGAAGGCACGACACCTCACACGACAGCCATTAACCGTTGCGACACGCGCGCTTAATTAATCCGGGAGGGGGCGCACTCCGCCGCGGCCAACTCTCTTTCTCCCAAGACGGCCGCCCATTACTTATTTCCCCGGCTCAACGATTGCGAAAGGGCGACGCGGTACCTGGGGACGGGGAGGCAAAATCCACTGCCATCCGGATCGGCAATTCAACTCGCGCCCCTGCAAGAGGTTGTAGGTTTATTCCACATTTATACCCTATTTATACCCTAAGAGTCCATATCTTAAGACACGATGGCCTGATGAAGAAAATCGTCGAATGAAAAGTGAATGGGAAGAATGGAAAAGGCAGGCCTCGTATGAGATATATTGAACATGTTGTGAAGTATGTAAAAGAGAGGATTTACGTTAATATGAAGAGGTTGGCCGATAGAAGAATCGATTGGAGGGCTCCGTCAAACCAATCCAAGGATTGTTGACCCCTGATGATGATGACCCTAAGAGTACCCTGTCACATGAGTGTAAGACTGGGATTGTTTCTATACCAGGCACGTATCATCGACGAGTAGGTGTGCAGTCAAATTGTTGATCAGATTCAAGCCCAATGTAATAGAGTCATCGCGGCTGGTAACTGAAGCAAGGTCGTCCGTCTTGTTCGGACGGGGCATACGACTTACTACTCGCGATACTCTCGGATAAAATTATTTTTGCTCTCAGCAGAACCTAATAGCAGCATAGCCAAGGGGGGGGGGGGGGGGGGGGGGGGCTTCTGGGGCTTCAGCCCCCCCCCCCCCCCCCCCCTCCCCCCTCCGAAACTTTTTCTCAATAATTTTGTTGCTCTGATTTTAGCACTGAACTTTGCTAGTGAGAAGATATAAGTATGGGCACTGTAAAAGTAAATACCAAGAACTGAAAATTAAGGGAAGATATTTGTAACATGTAGGCACCGAATGGGCAAATCTGATTTGTTTCAAGTTACGCCAAATCCCCCCCCCCCTCTCCGCGATTCCACCCCCAAAGAAAATTTCTGGCTACGTACCTGCACTCCTATGACGTCACGAGAGTTATCGACGAGAACTCGTAGCGCGGAGAAATGCGAGATGTATTTTGTTTGAATACGTTGACTCATTTAACATGGTAATTTGATCTATTTTCATTCCACTACTAATATTCCATCGCTTACCTATTGTACACTTATCACCCTCATCCCAATTTCAATAAAACAACCTAAATATGATAATAATTTAAGTGTTTATGGAAACAACTTTTCCTAGGTTTTGTATCATTTTACCGTTTTATTGCATCACTTTTATTTTTACATTAATTATTCACAAGAATGTTGCTCATTGTCCGACATTGTTCCGACTCAAAAATATATGGCTTACAGCGCTTTTTCCCCCATCTGAAATATGTAAGAATACTTTTTACTCTCCTATTATTATTTTAAAAGCACGCAATAGAATTGATGGTTTCAGGCGTTACTTTATAGATTGTCGAAACCATGGTGGAAGTGTGAGATGAATAACTGTGGCAATACCAAGTTTATTCTTACATTCATCATGTTAAGCACGCAATAAAGTAAATAATTTTATTTTTCACCATGAGAAACTAATAATTTACTTAAGTAGACCATTAAAATTGTTTTTGATTTATCTAAGTTTTGCAGTGTATTTTTCCATTTCAAGCTAGTTCTGCTAAATACGTATTGTTATGCAATATACAGGGTATGTCCGGAAAATAAGTTGAATGATTTTTTCCTACCAACCCAGAAGGCTGCAGTGTTGCGACTGAGGGGGAAAAGTGGGTGGGGGGTCTTGGGAAGGCAACGCGTTCCTCTCCAGTTACCTGCTGGCCATTACCCAGGGCGGATTGCTCGTAGTGTGTACCTGTGTTCAAGTGACGCGTCGGGAGATCAAAATGCCACGATTGCGACATGCCATTAAATTTTGTGTTAGGTTAGGGAAATCAGGCTCCAGGACCGTCACGATGCTTAAACAAGCTTATAGGGATGATGAGATGTCCCAAAACATGATTTACCTGGGACACAAGATGTTCCGGGAGGGGGGAGAGGACGTCGACGGTGAACAACGGCCTGGACGCCCGTCCACGTCTCGTGTTGACGAGACTGTGCGGATAGAGAAGGAAGTTTGGGACTCAGACTAGACAGTCTGTCTGTCACAAACTATCAACAGCCAATTTGACTCTAAAGTCCTTGAAAGGCTCCGAAACCGGGTGCTTCGCGTCAGGAAGGAGATCAGTGGATACTGGCGACTCCATCACGACAACGTGCCGTCTCATACCGCCTTCATTGTTTGCGTGTTCCTGGCCAGGCACGGTGTGCAACGCTGCCCCAGCCACGATACAGTCCCGATCTGCCACCAGCTGACTTCTTTTTGTTTCCTCGAATAAAGAGAAGCTTAAAGGATCATCGTTATAGGACGGTAGATGCTGTGAAAGCCGCCTTCAGACAAGGTGTCTGAAGGAGGTTCCCCTTAACGTGTTCCAGGAAGTCTACCAGAGCTGGCACAATCACTGGAAAAAGTGTATTAACGCCCAAGGGTGCTATTTAATAAGAATACCAAAAAAATTGCAGTTTTGTTTTCAATAAATTGTTCTTTACGGATTTATTCAACTTATTTTTCGGACTTGCCCTGTAACTTATTCATGATTGGATTGATAAATTTCTCGTCAGGGCAGCTTTCACCGACCCTTTTGCCGGCTTCTTTATATAAAACTGTATCTCTTCATTAAATTTTTATCGGTGTTCCCGAAAAGAAGAACAAGCGTGCAACATGAAAATTGTCGTCAGGAACAGTTATATATTTAATTAAGTTCTTAATTAAAAATGTTCTCGGTGCCATTAAACCACTAATACAAAGTGGATGACAATGGTGATAAGAAGCTAAAAGAAATTCAGTTGTCAAGCTAACCCTAAGGTGAAGAATACTGAGTAAATACTATTGCGAACATTAAGAAAACAAATTAAGTTGACATACTATATAAAAATACTAAATGACAACAGTTGCAAGGAAAGTGAAAAGAATTTAACTTGCAGCCTAGTACGCCAAGGTAAGGAATGAAATAGGCATCTTAATTACCGTCTAATTTTGTTTTACCACCGATAACTTGGCCGTCTTAGGACTCCAAATCCACAAAGATCCATATAAAATAGTAATATTGCATAAAAAATACAAATACTAACGCTAACTACTACTACAAAACGCTAATATATACGATTAAAACAGCACGTTTCACTCTCCCAACCATGAAAATACAAATGTCAATAGTAAAAGTCCTATAAATAAGCCCGTAAACAATTGAGCAACACCTTTCGTTCAGATTTTTTTCGTGACATAAATGAGATTTTTCGTCCCAAGTAGCAGGCCTGTATATCGAGACGTCATTGCTAGATATCAAAACTACGCGAGTACCAATACTTCCCGACATTAAATGCGATACAACTGCTTAGCATTAGCCTTGGGAAGGTCTGAGGTGAAAAGAAAATTATTAATTGAAAAGCTCGACCTCCTTCGAAAAGTAGACAAAAATCCACGTATGAAGTGGGTCAAAATAGCGGCAAAAATTGAAGTTCTGCCATCAATACTGAACTCGAGATCATTCTACACAAAGCATACGTTGTTCGCGTTTCCGCCTTCGCTCTCTACTCATTTTCAAAAATATAAAATTCAAATGAAGTATTGCGGCATGGTCAGGTGTTATGACGTTAGTAGATTCTCATTACAAATTTTAAATTGAAGACGAAGTAGTTTGCGTGCTTATAATGTTGCATACTTACGGAGAAAACCCGGTTTCGTAAATTTTTTAGAATTACTTAAACGAATATAAGTAAATCATTTGAAACTCAAAGGACATCATGAAAAATGTATAATTCATATTCTATCAAAATTCCCTTTCATTCGTGCATTTCATATTGTATGACAACCGCCATAGTGACGCTGCCCTCTGCGACTTGAAAAAAAATTGTGTAATTTTTCATCCTCACTGCAAAGAGTGATTATTAAAAAAAAGTCTTACCTGCATTAAACGAAAGACTCAGTTATCTACACGCTGATATGATCTGTATGAATATGTTTTCTTCTTCCGTTTTTGAGATATAAATCCTTCAACTTGAGCCTTTTCGCGTGGACTGTATATACAAAACATGCTTTTTGGACATTATCGTCGTAATTAATTAATGAGTGCCCACCAACGTAAGGTATCGTACGTATTTTCTTGAGAGTTGTAACAATTGCAAATGAAACTTTGTTGCAATGAATGAACAAGTGCGATCTACGGAATGAACTAATTTGACGGCACTCATATATGTCTCCCGTAAGTTATGCAACCACCACCCCCACCCCACCCCCCCCCCGTTTTTACAGATTTTACAAGGCGTTTGTCCCCCCTCCCCCCCCCACGTTTCGTGGTGTTGTTGCGCCGCTGATGCGAGGCACATTATAATTCTACTTTTCATCCAACATACAAAGGCAAATTTGAAATGCACTGCAACCATGAATGATACGAATAAGCACAATGGTATATTTACAATTGTGGTCATTTACGGAGAAATCGATTTAGCAAAAGCGATGACCACCCGCCCGTGGATTCTGGTTTCGAAAATCAGCAAAAATTTCATTGCAATCCTCACTTTGATGCTGTGAACAAGAGTATGCCAAGTTCAGTATTCCGACCTTCGGGTTGGGCGTAAAGCTGTGGCACCGTTGGCACTTCTCGTAGAGAGCAGGCTAATGTTGACCCCGGGTTTCTCTCCACCCATCCTAGATGCGCAAGGGATTATCAGGAATTGATTTTTTTATAGAACTTCCCTATCGAGGTGATGGCTAATTTAAGATTATTTCTAGTGAGTTGGACGAATATTTTACCTAGTGAAGAACTAGTAGTTAATGTATTTGTATCCCTGGAGTGGAAATATTTCCGTAAATAATTTTGGTCGATGGAACCTTGCCTCTCCTTACCCGGCATCATTCCGACCATTCCTATTTTTGATACTTGTATATTTTTATATCAGCGTCAATAGAGTTTTTACACTACTTACGACTTCTTTTCATTGTTTTCGGATTTTTCTGGAATAGTTCAGCAGGGAAGTCTATCCTAGAATTCGATGAGAATAACCTAAACTTAGTCCTGCAGAATTTGCTCTCGAGCGTTGGGTACTGTACTCTTGCCTTTAAGGTATCGTACGTTTTAAGGTATCGTGGGTACTGTACTCTTGCCTTTATCTTGTGTGTCTTATCGTGTGATATAGTTTTTTTTAAGGCCAATGGTGACTGCCCCTGAAACGGTTTTTCTTCTCGCAGCTAGGCAAATGAAGTTATCGACATGAATCTTTCATTATCAACTTTTTTTGGCCAATGAAATTCTTTTGTTCTTTTTACATTTTGCAAAAAATTAAGAAACGTGATAAAAAATTACCAAAATGGCAGAATGCGTTGTTATTTATAAAAATCGAAAAACTACGAAGTTTTCGAGTTTCTTCACTAATCAATTACAATTTTCAAAATAATATTACGAGCAGGTAATAACTAGTAATTAGAATAATTAGAAGTCGCTAAAAACGCGCTGCTAGGAGCGTCACTTGCGGCGAAATCAGGGAACCATTACGAAGCACCCGAGGAGCGATGAGGGAGGGAAGGGAGAGATGCCGCTGGCGGGGAAGATGCTGCTGCAGGCGTTTAAGGGGAGGGACGAACGAAAGACAAATCTTGCAACCTTGTGTTTTTGCTGAGAAGAGAACAGCGCGCAGGGTATCGCACGGTTATGCGTCCCTCTTCGTTTCTCTCAGTCCGTCTCGACTTTTAGTATCGAGAGCTATTTCCAATTGCCTAACATTTGCGTAAATCTTTCAACAAATTTTTCTACATTCAGTGAGTCAAGAAATAATTTACAATTAATTTCTTCGATTTAAATTATCTCTGAAAAAAAGATTATCATGGAAATGCCAGAAAGGACCATCCTCGAAGTCAGAAAGACGTGTTCTCATCTGCAAAACGAAAGAAAAGGTCTGCCAGAAGTCTCAGGAAATGGCAAGCGAAGTAATTATTTGGTCGAGGACGACTATAATGAACCAATTATTCAGATTTTGTACGTTTTTTTGTTTTCATCAAACCGATTCTCAGAAAAATACGGGTTTCTGCTAATGACCTAGCCTCACCGGATCAGATTAAACATTTGAGATTTAAGTATAATTGTTGTCCATGCCTGATTGGACTGTTTCACCACAGTATGTTTAGACAGTGGTTTCATCAGTTTCATCTTAACATACGAATGCGAAAATGTAGCCGTCACTTTTCTAAAAGTCATTTAATTGTTAGCGATATTATTTTACATTGCAAGAGACGCAATGTTTGTTTCCACTAAATCCGATGAGTAAACCGTGGTAATTTCTGAGAGAGTTATCTTCAGCCTGCAATCGCCACGTCCTATATTCCTGCATTATTTTTGTTTTTTTTTGTAATGACTAATTATATAATTAGTAAAACCCCCGGTAATCATGACGAAATGTAAATTGAATTTTAAATCTAATAACACTGAAAAAAAGTGATGGCAAACTATTTTATGAAGCAAAATCTGCGGCAAAATATATTTAGGCCTTCTCAAAGTATAAAATAAAGTTCTTTTTAATTTTGTTTACAAGAACTGCATTGCTTTTTTCTTTTTTGTTGTGAAATTTTGCCGTGTTCTAAATCTCCCTTATTTTTGGTCAAGAATATGGAAATCTCCCTTATTTTCTTCAAATATAGTTGTTGGTCACCATAAGTGGATCATCACGTGGCATGGAAGCTGACATGTCTGTTCAAGCATTTCGATCGAGCGAGGATATGCAATTACTTTTCTTTCAATACCATTTCCTCGTAGGCAGTGGTGATACGAGTGCTTTTGAAAAGGTGCGTGAATCCGTTCCATGTGGGAAACTGGTTAAGAAAAGTGATTGTTCTAATCACGAGGTTAAATGTTATACAAAATCCATCTTCAAAATTCTGGATGAACACCCTGAATTGAAACTAGTTCTAACAAAAGAAAGCAAAAGAAAAATATGGCTGCAATTCACTAGTTGAGGATCTAAAAAACGGGACGCTTCGCGTATTCAACAGCACTCGAATTGCAAACTATATAACTGCAATGATCAGGAGGGTCCAGTCCAGTCTATTAAATTAATTTAAATGGGAATCATTGTCAGATCGCAGGTTGAAATTTAGACTTAATCTCTTCAACAAATTCCAAGGCAATATTTTCAGTGATGATGTTAAAAATATTTTACGAACCCCAACTTACTATGGCAGACTGGACCATAATCATAAAGTTAGAGAAATTGATTGCCGAACTGACCGATTCAAAATGTTCTTTTTCCCTCGCACAATAAGAGATACGAATAACGGTAAATATGTCCTATCGGAGAGTAGCAATGAATAGCATTGGTAGCTGCATGTTGGTATGAGTACTTAAAGCTAACCCTACTAACAGAATGTTTTTGCATGTTTGCTTTGCAATTTCTATCTTTTTTTAAATAGTGTAGTTCTGACTACTATATTAATACTATTCCTTTTTTATGCATGATATGTAGTGCATGTTTGGTGAGCAATCACCCCCTGCCACACACCCTTGTGGTGGCTTGCAGGGTATTATGTAGATGTAGATGTAGATGAGGGGAGGGAAAACATTTTCAACGACAAGGAGATGGGTGCCCTGGAAAGAGTCAACGAATTATTAAAACCCTAGGTATGGAAATCAATTATGCTAGCCATGATTGACACCAGTAATCTGGCGGAGAATTTTATGTCGTTAGTGGCTAAGTTTGTGGGAGGCAAGCAAGTGAACCGCGGAAAAAGTAGTTTGTATTCTCATCGTGTGCAGGGTGCAGGAGCTTGATTTTCAGCTGGGACCAGTGTGGAATTATTCTGCGTAGAAAAGGATATGTGGAAAAAGCCCTTTCAAAAGTATACACAGACTTGGCGAGCGAAGGCCTAAACGCTTACAGTCAACTAGGAGGTGCCTTGTAACAAAGCCTAAGAGGAAAGTTAGGGAAATTTATAAGGCAAAAGAAACTAAGGATTATGGAGAGTTCTGTCAGAAATTGGACATGGACCAATAGGAAATGGATGTAGAAATCGAAGAGCTGACGAAGAAATTGACGGTTGAGGGGTCAATAGAAGCTCTTGAGAGAGAGACGCGGGTCCAAACCGAATGCGAGCAATGGTTTGATGAAAGACGGAATAAATTGACGTAATCAAATTTTGGTGTTATTTGTAGGAGAAGGAAAACCACTTGTGAAAAGACTGTTTTATGCCGAGTTATTTGAAACTGATGCAATGAGATATGGTAGCCTAAATGAACTTAATGCGATTAAGAAATATGAGGAGTTAACGGGTAGTAGAGTTTCCATGTGGCCTTTTTGTTGATCCCGAACACTGTTTCCTAGCAGCATCACCTGATGGAAAAACAAATGATGGGGCATCATTGAAGTAAAATGTCCAATATCATCGGAACATATGACATTAAAACAGGCAGCTAAGGAAATAAAGTGTTTTTGCTTGAATAAAGATCTTAAACTCAAGAAAACCCAGTGGTTTTAAACCATAATTATTACTGCGAAATTCAGGGACAATTATATGTTGCCCGATATTCCTTTTGTAATTTTATGATGTGAACTCCTATGGACTGTAAAATCCAAATAATGTTCCGGAATGGTGAATTCTGGAAGAATCGCATGGAAAACAAATTTCTTTAATTTTATAATAAAGCCTTGCATCCCGAAATAATTGACCCTAGACTTCCGATCCATGGAAATATGAGAATCGGAAATAAAAGTTTGAACAGTGTTAAAGTAGGGCATCTATTATTACCAAAGATGAATTAATCACCTATAAAATTTTTAAAGTTTCAATTACATGATACTGCCGGCAATGTTGGCTAAAGAATAGGAAATTCATGTTAATGCACCGTATTACTCCTAAGTCATTACCAGCCGTAAATCCGAAAATTGGTACCTATGGTGTAGCTCTACAATCTGCACTCTTCTCAACGAACCTCTTTACTCCCTCATCTTTCTTACCTTAGCGTATCCATTTATTTGCTCACGATAATCTATCCTTGGCCTTTCGTAGTAATTCTATTCGTCTACTATTCCTTCAATGATTGTCATCAGGAGGCTGTTATGCCTCATAATAGTATGTCCGATGAGTTTATCTCCTAAAGCAAATCATCCACAGAAAACGTATTTCCCCAACTCTTCGTGCAACTTCTTTATTCGTATTTCAGTCTGTACGTTTGATCTTCATTAATCTTCTACAACACTACTCATTTCCATCGCTTCCAGTGTTCTCTATTCTGCTGCTGTTACTGGCCAAGCTTTTCTGTTAAAACATTCAGGTTTGATTCCTGACAGTAATTAGTTGTGAAAGTTTTTTATTGAATTTTGCTACGAGTAGAACATATGCCCCGTAGCCCTTTCTGAGCAGGTCCAGGGGTTTCTGAAAGTATCGAATGCAGGGCGTAATTTTCTGCCGGGTCCATTTATTCTGGCCGGAATATGATCCGCGTGAGGACTTTTCTCCGGTCACTCTACTCTCTACTACCCGTTTAACAATTATGCATGTCACTCGAGTTCTGTTACAGCCGATTTGATATCAAGGAATGCCTACCTGAAGCCTTTTTTACTCTGTTGATTAGTATTTTATTCCAATTTTGCCTAGAATAAGCTGCGCTATTTTACAGAGGGAACAGAACACGGACTCCTTTTTGAACTCCGTCCTGAAGTAACTTAACGTATGACACTTCAGTATAGAAGATAGAAGCAAGTATTTAGCACACATTAGTATGTTATAACATACCATTATGGTTCGCCACCTGAAAAGTGATTCAGACATCTTTCGTGCCGTCATCTTCGTAGGACGGAGCGAAAAGAAAATTAAAGCGGATTCAGTGGACATGTTGGGGGAGGGAAGATATTTGGAAATCAGGATAAGACAAAGCATGTCACTGGGGCGAGTAGGTAATAGGTGGCGATAGGATGTTGAAGATTGCTGTTGAGGGTGGAATGCTTGGAGAAAGGAGAAGAGGGTTTTGAAGCATGTCAGATGAGGGGTGTTGGAAAGTGGCGTGGATGCAAAAAAAATACGCCGAGATGAGAGGGTTGACAGTGAATGGAGATGCTTTGTGAAATCCTACCTTTAGTCTATTAAAAAACTATGATAAATATTATCATAGCAATGGTGATGTGTGATGCGCTGCTGGAAAGAAAATTCCTAATTCCTCTCCTGTCGACCTCTTGAACTCGTCTTATTTCCTACCTTCCCAGGTGCTGTAGAATATTTTTCATTTAGTAACAGCGATATGGATTGTTTTCGAGGCTACCCAGTGGCTTCTGATGAACACCCTTGGGATTCGAGGCTTTCGCCGCATTGCTCTATGTTAAGGACTATCTTTTCACCAGTCATCATGCAGTCTTCTACATCTACATCTACATAATACCCTGCAAGCCACCACAAGGGTGTGTGGCAGGGGGTGATTGCTCACCAAACATGCACTACATATCATGCATAAAAAAGGAATAGTATTAATATAGTAGTCAGAACTACACTATTTAAAAAAGATAGAAATTGCAAAGAAAACATGCAAAAACATTCTGTTAGTAGGGTTAGCTTTAAGTACTCATACCAACATGCAGCTACCAATGCTATTCATTGCTACTCTCCGATAGGACATATTTACCGTTATTCGTATCTCTTATTGTGCGAGGGAAAAAGGACATTTTGAATCGGTCAGTTCGGCAATCAATTTCTCTAACTTTATGATTATGGTCCAGTCTGCCATAGTAAGTTGGGGTTCGTAAAATATTTTTAACAGCATCACTGAAAATATTGCCCTGGAATTTGTGGAAGAGATTAAGTCTAAATTTCAACCTGCGATCTGACAATGATTCCCATCTTCTTCCGATACAAATAGTGAAAAATATATTGCAGAAAACGATGAATAAAGAATAATGACCAATGCTTGCGACGGCTTCCCAGTTCACACAGAAAAGGAAAAGGGTAGGTTGCCGGTTCACGCCAGAGGCAGCCGAGGCGAGATATTGTGGCTAGGCGCAGTCCGATCGAGACATAGTAAAACTGCTGCGATGTTGCAATTTTAGGAATGGGACAAGGGTATGGGCGATGTAGGGGAGGGTGCAGCTGGTGACTGAGGGGAGACGAAGGCCATATTTGGGAATGGTCAGGTCACTTAGTTAGCGTCATGGAGCGCTGACAGTCATCGACTGTGGTTCCATCTCGGCAGGGGAGATTCACACCATAGGCCACTCACCATTCGCCTTAAAGTAAGCTATCGAATTCCATTTGTCAGTTCAATCAGGACTCGTCTACTGTTGCAGTATTAATAACAAGGCAATACTCTTACTCGTTTTAATTTAATTACAGTTTCCGTTTCATTTCGGTTCTAGTATCTATCTAAATATGTTTCAGATGGCGAATAACCTGTCATTACCGCTGGTTCTGTCAAAATAGCCGTCAGGGGATATCATTTTCGGAATTGTTACTACAGTAAGTGATCCTGGTAAATAAGTAAATTAAATTTGTATCGTTCTCACTCCAATTTATTAATACCGACCCAGGCTTCAAATAATGCAGTCGTTTCTAGACACGTCTGCCTATGTGCCTTTGAAATGACTGTATAAATGTGTGTTAATAAATTTGAGTGTGGACTATGCGAAGTTATTTAACTTATGTCTTCGAAATGCAGTTCCACAAAGTGACTCAGGAAAACCAAGCGCCTATAAGTAATCTTATCTCGATTTGGCCAATTACGAACCACGTTGATTCAACACTTTTATGTCCTTCCTTAGTGATCTACCAATACTACTTAATTGTCTTGCTATGCTCCCTTTTCCGCGTCTGCACCGTCCTCGATTTTTCCTCCACAAAGGTTCGGAAACTTAATAATTTGCTCCAGAGACTCCACGGTCCTTCTTGTTCCCCCAAGTAAATACTATTTGTCATAAATCCTTTTCTACTCTCATAAACCAAGTATCCTTTGCGTTTTTTGTCTAAAAATTACTTACTAAAGTGATAATTTTGTTTTCCCTAATGGCTCTTAACTACTTGTTATTATCAGGGGATGTAGTACCTCATTTTAAGATAATTTGCTCCATTAGGAGAGTTGTGCATTAGGGAAGAGGGAAGAATTTTGGGGGGCTGGAGGAACCCAACATCGTCATTAGCTAACTCTTAACGAAAGGCAGTTAGACGTTTAGCTGATCAACCGCCCATTCAACTGATAGTCTGGTTTTCAATGCGCCGGCCTCGGTAACCCAAAGCTTGCGGGTCGAATGCCTCCTCGGGTATGGATGTCCGGTTTGCCTAAGTTTGAGATCTTTGGTTAGAGTGTGCGATATAACCGTGGGCATTGGAGTACTTACTACCGAAAGTCAACTCCCAGCGGTTAACAGAGTGATGAGTTAATGAGATATAATCTCCTCACAGCATTCAGGTAGGGACCGATAATCCACTGTAGAGTTTTCCACCACCAAGATACGATCCTCAACACTCCAGATGGGAAGCTAGTTCTCTAGCCACCACACTAGCCCGATCTCTTTCTATATTACTTGTTTTGGAGTCATTTACTCATTTAAATAAATGTTTTTGATTATTTCAGTGGTTAATATTTCTCTTAATGGAGCATTTTTGTGTTTATTATAATTCGTGAACCCTAGCTGTGAATTGAAAAAAAATTTATGCTGAATGTTCTTAGATGTAATAAATTGCTTTATTTATACCCCGACGATAGGGTAATGCCTTATGGAACTATATTGTGGCCAAGAGAAATAAATACTTAAATAACACCCGAACGCTCTGGTGTAACACTCATTGGAGTTCGGATTTCATGATTCTCTTTTAAAATTATAGATACTGGTTAATGGATTAAATGTTTAAGTCCCTCTTAATGACTATCATACCCATGCTGAAAGGCTCTTCATTTAATTCTGTAGTCGCTAAATTTTATTTAGGGTGAAAATTCAGTGGACTATAAAAGGAACAAATGTTATATTTCTAACTTGTAATCGTACACCAGACACACACTGCTAGATTGTCTTTGGATATTTTCATAGTGCTATTTAAATGAGACTTTACTACCTATGATACTCTTAACACGGGTGCTGTTAAGCATATGTAGTCTTATCTTATATCTCGGAGGAAAAACCTCGATTTCCTCAATATTCCTAGTTCGACGGCTCTCCGTTTCCATGACATCTTAGGTGTTTGATATCGACTTGTTTGCTCTTAACGCGGCGAGAGTTAATTATAGCTAAGTTGATATGGGTTGTTTTGATTCCATGAACTACTTGTGCCTTGTCCTTGATGGATTTATGCACGTTTTCAATGTACCCCCTCCAGAAAGACTCCATTTCTTAATTTCCCATTCTACATGTTTTGAAAGTGTCCTAGCTAATAAAATTACACTCTTGCTTATAATTGATAACCCAAAGTTTGACATGCTATTTAGCCTTAAACTTCTACAGTGGTAAGAGACGTAAGAAATATTATGATACATTTACAAAGGATCTTCGTGAATACATATTACATTCTTTGTGTTAAAAGTAATAACACTATTATAATATTCTCTATTTTTGATGAAATTACCTTCAGCATATTCGTACGGTCTTGATAACATCTTGTATCATAATACTCTTATCAAGTAACTTGAGGGGCGATATGACTAAGCTGATGGAGCACCTAAAAACATACTTCTACTGCTATTCAAGTATCTTGGTAATTGCACTGATGCGTTGGAATCATGATCGATTGTTTACAAAAATAAATATTGTGGAAATATGCTTTTAATATTTTCGCAACATTGAACATGCATTGTTAACCGACAATCCTATTAGTTAAAATTTAGATGTAGGTAACGAGAGCTTAAATCGTGCTTGATGTATTCGAATTGGCCTGAAGATTTTAAGAGGACAATTAATAGTCAGACGATTATCAACGTGTTCATTGAGGAAACTATTGCAAATACCGCAAAATTCACAAAGCCACAACACGATCCGGGTTTCGAGGATTGATCGTCATCATCGGGTCACCTGATGATGGTGATCAATCGTCGAAACCTGGGTCGTGTAGTGGCTTTGTGAATTTTGTGGTATTTGCAACATTTTCCTCAATAAACACGTTGACGATGGAACAACACCAAGTTAGCATTGACAGAGCTTTATTTAGTCAGGTGATTAACTGCCTATGAGGCTGACGGGAGAAAATTTTATATCTGTGCATAATTAATTTAGATCTCCCAAACCAGGACCCCGGTTATCCTCAATAGAAATTTAATCATCATTAGTATTCTACTAATATTGCTAGGTTCTCGGATAGCACCTGTCTGCTAATTTGGACTATCCATTTCGTTCGTGAGAAAAATACTTGACTTTGTTTTCCGCTGCCTTTCTCTAATGTGTTTTATACAGTGTGTCCCATTGATCGTGTGTCATTTCTAACCTGTAATTTTAGACACTTCCTTTCGAGCCACAAGGATGAAATTTGGTACCTGGCTAGAAAAAGGATGTAAGTTTTGTTGAGTCTAAGCAAAATATGAAAAATATGACCTTTTGACCCCAGAAATAGGGTCCAACCTAAAATCCAAATTTTGCCTTATGGGCTTTCAATGTTAAAATATTCGAAGTACAAAAAAGATGGAATTATTCAGCGAAACTTTCGACTAATAGGTTTTTGGACACGAAGAACACGATGGAAGAACTATTGAGGTCAGAAATTGCAACTGTGACCCCTGAAAGGTCACAGTCAAGGTCACAGGGGTTACAAAAAATGAATCACGGCTTCAAACCTGTCGAATCCTAGGTTTAAAAAGGTGCCAAGGTCGATTTTAAGGTCTTCATATCCCTCTTTTCATCTCATGACCTTCAAGGGTAACTCAGAGGTCAAAGGTCACAGGGATGGAAAAAATGAATACAGGCTACAAACATGTCGAATCCTAGGTTTAAAAAGGTGCCAATGTCCATGGAAAGGTCATAAGATTCCTCTTTTCATCCCTTGACCTTCAAGGGTAAATCTGGGGTCAAAGGTCACAGTGATTACAAAAGGTGAAATGAGGCTACAAAACTTTCGAATCGTAGGTTTAAAAAGATGACAAGGTGGATTTTAAGGTCTTCAGATCCCTCTTTTCATCTCTTGACCATCAAGGGTAACTCAGAGGTCAAAGGTCACAGGGATGGAGAAAGAGAATCCAGGCTAAAAACGTGTCGAATCATAGGTTTAAAAAGGTGCCAATGTCGATGGAAAGCTCATCAGATCCCTCTTTTCATCCCTTGACCTTTAAGGGTTACTCGTGGGGTCAAAGGTCATAATGGTGACAAAAAAAGAAATTAGGCTAAACGTATCGAATTATAGGTTTCAAAGAGTGCCCAATACGATGGTAACGTCCCTCCAGGAATTATCTGACAGTGAACGGTTGGGAAAGGGCAAAAGTTCACTAGGTGTATCCTAGATTTAGGGCATTAGACGCGTCGAATTCTAGCTTCGAAAGGGTGAAGAATTAGATGAAGTTACTTGGTCCTGTTTGTTGTCTCCTGACCTCAAAGGGCTACACTTAGCTTATTGGTCACAGATGTAAAATATGCCAAGACGTGAAACACATAATATGAATGACATTATTTAGGCTGCCAAAGTAAATGTTAAGATATTCAGATCATAACTTCCATCCCTTTAACCCTCTCTGTCATATGGTAGTCGTTGATTTAGAGTTTATTAATCAATGAAAAAATTCAATTGTAATTTCAAGTTAATTACTTTTATTCAATTAAAAATATTTAACCATACGTTTTATTTAAAAAAGTATTTTAGGTGTTATCCAAAAAATTTTCAATATTATAATTTAAAATGAAAATATCGAAGCAGTAAGAATGAAAATCAATTTTTATTCATTCTACGTACCCGATATTCCATGCCAGGCACAATTGAAATTGCCCGATAAAAGCGTGTGTGAATACGTTTAGCCTAATTTCAGTTTTAGTCACCATTATGACCTTTGACCCCACGAGTAACCCTTAAAGGTCAAGGGATGAAAAGAGGGATCTGATGAGCTTTCCATCGACATTGGCACCTTTTTAAACCTATGATTCGACACGTTTTTAGCCTGGATTCTCTTTCTCCATCCCTGTGACCTTTGACCTCTGAGTTACCCTTGATGGTCAAGAGATGAAAAGAGGGATCTGAAGACCTTAAAATCCACCTTGTCATCTTTTTAAACCTACGATTCGAAAGTTTTGTAGCCTCATTTCACCTTTTGTAATCACTGTGACCTTTGACCCCTGATTTACCCTTGAAGGTCATGAGATGAAAAGAGGGATATGAAGACCTTAAAATCGACCTTGGCACCTTTTTAAACCTAGGATTCGACAGGTTTGAAGCGTGATTCATTTTTTGTAACCCCTGTGACCTTGACTGTGACCTTTCAGGGGTCACAGTTGCAATTTCTGACCTCAATAGTTCTTCCATCGTGTTCTTCGTGTCCAAAAACCTATTAGTCGAAAGTTTCGCTGAATAATTCCATCTTTTTTGTACTTCGAATATTTTAACATTGAAAGCCCATAAGGCAAAATTTGGATTTTAGGTTGGACCCTATTTCTGGGGTCAAAAGATCATCTTTTTCATATTTTGCTTAGACTCAACAAAACTTACATCCTTTTTCTAGCCAGGTACCAAATTTCATCCTTGTGGCTCGAAAGGAAGTATCTAAAATTACAGGTTAGAAATGACACACGATCAATGGGACACTCTGTATATGAAATCATCGCTTGATATGCCCCGCTGGGGTTATACGCATATATTGTAGCCATCTTATTAAGGAGCAAGCCCTGCGTAAAATGCCTTTCGTCTGGCTTCATATCTACGAATTGTTATCTACGAATTAAATAACATTGGTGGCCCTACCAGAAGCAATATACGGGATCACGTTGGTGTGCTCGCTAAAGTACTGGCTTCCCATCCCGCGTGCCCGGGTTCGAATTCCGGCTGAGGTAGATTTTTCAGTGGCACTCAGGACCCCATTTGAGTGCGGAAGAGAGTACTTCGAGACCTAGATTACACTTCTCCGTCCGTCGGATGGAACGTTAAACCGCGGCCCCCTTGACGTATTAGATAAGACCAGGCTAATAAGGACGCCGGATTTCACCCTTCCTGTCACTGAATAATTCCCGCCCTTTTCCAATCACCCATTTGTCTTAAATGGCGCAAATGACCTCAGCTGTCGGTTGCCTCCCCAGAATAAATAATTAGGAGCGATGTTCATTGCTCCCGTCACTCCAGCTCTCGGGGTCATAGTAACGCCCAAGCCTTCAATTACATAGTTTATGGGGAGAGGGTAGATAATAACGTTGCATTATACGCGATCTCATTGCACCGATAAATCCAACCGTGCCGTAGCTCTCATCAAACTCTGGGGTGAAGGGTTACACAGCCGTATGCAATGTGTTAGATCCCTGGTGCATAAGCCCAAGAGGAAGCTGTAGAGGGAATTTTAGTTTTATAGTTACAAGTCGATGGAAAAAATAAGTTGGATGAGAGCGTCGTCTTGCAGCGGGTGAAGTATTTCTTTAATTTATTTTTTTAAATTTTGATGGATTCTAACAAATTTCAGGTTCTAGTTTCGTTGATTTAAAGAAAACTTTTCGAATGTGAGGAATTTTCTGCAGCCAAAAATGAGCGTGGATTCATTTCTCAAAGTATCCATTGTTTGATGTAAACGTTGATGGCTTTTCTCATTCTCAAGTATTTTCATATTATATCACCGCGCTAACTTTATACTTGAACTGATATCTTGAGCAGTGGAGGCCCCTTGAACGATTACCTCAAGAGCCTGGAAGCCATTGCCTTGAAGAGCGAGGAATTGGAGAGTAATAATACTGTACTAGGTTTATGGGGGCATTGTACCTTGAGACATTAGTGGCTATCTTCTCCTCAGCCTGAAGAATCTAAACTTTGGTGAACTTGGTATTTGGAGAAATGATCTTTCAGAAAGATAAGCATTTCATTTATCTCGTGATTTATGGTGCAGAGAAAAAGGATGAATGAAGAAACTCTTGTCGGGCACGATCAATGGGGGCGTTTACTCGGAACCGAAATCGTAATTTTGTACACAAAATCGTTAATGTAAACAAAAAAAGAATTTTAGTGAAAAAATTAATCCTCTAACCACAACCATTCTCTCATAAATCAAAAATTAAAATAAGCAAAAGGTGACGCCCACCGAAAAAGCTGCTGTGATAACATTGACGTCATTTTCCTCCCGTCCTTGACTGCTTTACTTGGAAGCGAAGAGAGTGGATGGGGGTTCTCGGAAGGTCTGCTCGCACAGATGCTGTCTCAACTGTCTTATTGGCAGAGTCAGCTGTGTCCCTCCCATTGCGATAAGGCAAAGTAGCTTCGCGGGCTCAGTTGTGATTGGACGAAGTCGATATACGTCAGAGGTTGCACCACGCCCATTTTTCCGAAAGGGTTAAAAACATCAGTTTTTCGCCGCTTATAACTCGAAAAATAATTGACGGATCAAAAAACGGAAAAATACGGGTCTTTTTATTTTACAAACTCGATGAGATTCGGCAATAAAAAAATATGGTAAACGACCCCATAGGTTCTCTGTGTTTAAGGTGATGCCATGGCTGTATTACAATTCTTAGCTGGCTGCATTACAATTCTTAGCTGGCTGCATTACAATTCTTAGCTGGCTGCATTACAATTCTTAGTGGTGTGCACTACATACATAGAGGTGAAAGTTAGTTGTATTAGCATTGCTTTCAATGCGTTCTGCGTTTCTTTTTCTCTCATTAACCTTAGCAGGTCTTAGGTTAGGTAACGATTTGCCCTATTATCTTATCTGCCACTGAAAATCTAAACTCCAAGGGCCTTTTTCCGCGCGTGATTTTTAAGTGTTTCTATAGTCTTCATGAGTGTACTCCATTGATGCCTAATTCTTTTCCAAAGATATAATCTACTACCGGTTTTGTGATATTTCCAGCCTTTTGTGCCTTCCTCATAAATTCTGATTTACTTAATAAATCTTATTCCCTTCGTTTATATCTAAGATCATTTGCCATTATATGTGGAATACAATTACCATACAAGCAGTTTATTACAAAGTGCTCTAGGGCTGAGGATTTTGGTAGGTAGGTTGCATAAAAAAATCAAACGTTAACAAATGTACATAGTATCAGCCGTTTTTTGCACTGTTTAGGAAATTGCCTCTACTCTCTCTGAAGAGATCAAAAGGAAAGAAGATGAAGGGCTAGGATTCTTATAATGGGCGGCGTGTAGTGAAATAGAGAATTTTAAGAGCTGACGGAGGATACAGGAAGGAGGAAGACTGATATATAGGGTCAGTTAATCAATATCAGTCAGCAATTCTTATATTGGTTTGATGCAGTTCTCCACTCGATTCTTTCATCACCTAGCCTCTTGATCTTCATAGTTCTTGTCTTTAACAACCTTCAATTACTGCTGCATGTATCTCATACGAGACCTTTTTATTCCATTCTTCCCATCCACTTGCCCCTCAATTATTGCCTTCATCAGGCCATCATGCCTCATGATATGACCGATTAAGTTGTCCAGTCTTCTTTATAAGGCCTTTTGAAGATTTCTCTTTTTCCACTCTAGTTAGGGCTTCATCGTTAGTCACTCGGTCAATCCATTTGATCGTCATTATTCTTCTGTTGCACCTAATTTCGATTTAATCCATCCTTGTCTTTTCTCCTGCTGTTATCGTCCATACCGCGTTGCCATAAAAAATCGTACTCCAAATGTATGCTCTGAGGAATTGTTTGCTTGCTTCTATGCTTGTATTTCCAGCCGTAAGTAGATTCTTAGCGTTATTTTGATGGCTATTTCTTTCTTGCTTCCTGGATCGCTGGTTGCTCAGCTTGCGAGAGCGCAATACTCTTTCCCCTCCTCATGCTTTTGTTTTTCTAGTTTAATCTTGAACTTAGCCTCTTCTATTCTATTTCACACACCTTATAGGTTCCTTTTATTGATCTTCGGGTGACATAGGTCCAGTTTCATTTCCATATTTACTATAGTCTTCTTCAAATCTCTCTTCCTCCCAGGTTTGTATGCTTTTTCTAATAAATATTTTACTGGCATGCTTTTATTCAATATTTTACAAATCTACCGTCATAAATGGTCATCAATCCTAATTTTGGTTCGACGATATTCTCCATTGGGTACTCGTATCAATTCACCTCTGTATATTTACATAAATCTTCATAAGCCTTCACTGTTTACTCTATATATCTCATACAAGGCCTTCCTATGACATCTCTCCCGTCTACTTTTCCCGCCACGACGGTTTTCATCAGATCCACACGTTTCAAGAGATGGCCACTAAGGTCGTTTTTCCACGTATGTGTGCATTCAAAATAGTCAAGATGACCTCCTTGGACTTGGTTTATGATGACATGAACCCGTATTTTTGGAATACTATGCGCCTTTTTTGGCACTAATAAGATTTATAGAATTTCATAAACGGCATTATTGACTTACTTGAATTATTGATTACTATTATTATTTTCCTATTGATGACAGCTGGTTTTCATGAAATATCCTTGATTATCTTATTATTTTCGGAGTGAATCTTTTCGAAAGGTTTTCTTTCTTCTGACCGGTTGGTTTCCTACTTATCTTCAAAATGTACAAAATACCTTTTCTTTTCCTACCTCTGCCTTGCACACAAAGCATTCTGCCTTCAATATCGCCCTTTTGCATTCATCCGTTAATAACATAGTATTCATTCGAGCATAGTGGGTACAATAACCTGATCCACTGTGCTCCCTCGTAAGTGTACCCAATATTTTCTGCTTTTACTCTTCAGCATCTCATAGTCTCCCTTAAAAAATATGCATTCTTCCCTCACCAAGAGCTTGCTTGCTCCTTTTAATTTCCGTCCATCGTTCTGTCCTGCCTCTTCTCCTGCAGACTCATTCCTAAGGGGATCGGATTCGTATGGTGGAGAGAGTACTGGCTTTCCGATGGCCCGGGTTCTAATCACGGCAATGGCAGGGATTTGAAGAAGTCTCTAGTAACCATGGAAAGGGCAACGGCCAGATACCAGCTAAAAATCAATAAGTGAAAAACTAAGACATTGGTATGCAGTGGGAAAGAAGAGGCTATACGAGCGTTAAACTAGGAAAACAAAATCTTGAGGAGGTGAAAGAGTACTGTTACCTTAGAAGCCACGTAACCAACGATGGACGAAGCTAGAAGGAAATAGTCACTAAAATAGCCCTGGTGGAGAGGGCATTCTACCAAAAGGAGAGTCTAACTATTGCTGGAAATACAAGCTTGGAGTTGAGGAAACACTCCATTAGAACCAACATCTGGAGCATGTTTCTTTATGGCTGAGAGATGCGTCAAACCAATATTGGGATTGTTGACTCAATAAAATTGTTATGATAAAGAGCCGGGACATATGGACCTGAGACCTGTAATCATTTACTTGATTGTTCAACCTGATATTATTATTGCCGGTAGTTAGCTATGTTATTTTCACCTGTTGGTCATTGTAATTCCTGTAGTAGCCTCGCATACCCTTTCGTATCCACCTCTCGGAACAATATAGGGACCTGTGCCGCTCCTTGAGAGAATGGTACGCGAATGTGTATATGTTAACACACAGGAGCTCGAGGGTTTATGGCAGAGATTTGAACATGAGTTGCATCAGCAGCCCCTTCAGTGTTCGCAGTTTAATTTTACTTACCTCTTGCCAAACTTGCCTCCGAGGCATCATGCGCACTAGGCACGACATAGGATTTCTTAGTGTCGTCGTCATCAGGATAATATAGACAACCGTCTTTGTTCAACTCTTCCGTCTCGGAAATTGAAACGCATAATTTCTCGATCTCCTCATCCTTGGCATGTCCATGGGTGGGAGGCGTTCTGGACGCTCCGCTTTTCTTCTCAAGTTGACAGGTTTTTGTTTTAAATTATCGCGCGCCTCTCCCGACGTGACAGTGCTTTCGTTTTCGAAAGCAACGAGCGCAGCCTTGTCGTGTCGCGCCCTCTCCTCCGTTGGGCGTGTTAAGAATTTAGTTCTCCAGGGGTTACTGGTTAATTCACAAACTCGTGATTTCTTCCCCGCGCAGATTGTACCCATTTATTACGCAGCGCAATTTTAAACCCGTGTGCTCCGGCGAAGTAATTGATTGCGGTGCCGGAAAACATTTACAGCACCCAGTGGGTTTCCCTCGGGAGCGTGGGCAAATCTTATCCTTTTCTTGGCATTCCACTACGACTGTTTGAAGTTTAAATTACGGGCCTCATGTATGCTAGACGACGCAATAAAGGCTGCGATCGAGGGAATGTTCAATAACACTCAGAAGTGCGGAGTTGCGCTTTATAACTCATACATTTGAGCCTGAAATGAAAGCGTGCCAATTCACCATTGACTACTGATGTCAAGTCAAGCGTTGGGAATAAATGGTGTATGCTGCCTGAAATGCGATGCAGTTGACAAAATTGCTTTTTCCTTCCCTCTCTCTCTTTGTCGCATAAAAATACCTTCAGTGTGCGCTTGTACCTGCGGGAAACTAATGGTAATTAATTACTCGAGATGACGTTGCTAGCTTGTACATATCCCTTCATGATGATACTTTCCATCGAGTTTGTATTCTGTTCACAGTACGCATTAATATTTATGCTTGCATTTTCTAGTGTTTTGGTTATTGGAGGGGATGAAAAACGTCCAAAAAATTCTAAATGGGAAACTTCCAAAAAAAACTTCTAAATGAGAATCGAATGGGGCAAATCGGCGAGGAATAATAATCAAAGAGGTGACATGCAACTGAAACTTTATGCCTAAGTTACAATTTATGTTAAATTAAAAATGTTGAATTTACTTAACGATGACAAGTTTGATCTCCAGGTTTCTCTTCAAGATCGAATTCTAAAGAAATAATGGGAATTTAGCAAATTGTAGGCGGGAATCAGTCTTCGTAGACCACGGCAGTGGTCCAGAAGAGTTAAATTACTTGGAAGGAGATTGTTTGGGGGCTAATACTGAAGGTTTTAAATGCCACGATCTGTGTCCCACATGGTATAAAATTAATTTAAAAAATTATATCGAAGTTTAATCAGTTTTAGAGAACTAAACTATGATAAAATTGGTTCTCAACATTCTCTCTGACCATGAAAAAATTAGGTTAGGAGGCGCGGGTGAAAACTTTGCGTTGGCATCGTTTGAGTAGTTCATTAGCGAAGTGTAATTGTTTCTGCTTTTGTTTTTTGTGTTCTTCAGCCGGGTGCCTATTCAACCGTAAAAATGTGGTAGTTACCTATGAACTTACCTAGAGTATCCTAACCTTACCTTGAGATCAACCTAAAAGATGGAAATTGCCCGTGAGCTTATATTTCAGCTTGTTATATGAATAATTTTTTTTTGAGTTTGTCTTTTTACGATGGGTTAACATCCATACCACAGGTTGAAATTTTTCTACGACGCTAAATAATAGGTTTACATTATCTGTTCCTTTAATATTAAACTAATATATTCTCTTCAGTTGACTAGAGTTACTTTTTTTCTTTATAATTCACTTGAAGCAACATTATGCTTAAGCTCTAGTAGGCCCTAGTATGGAGACTATATCGCACCATCTAAAGTAAATTTGGGATAGAGTAAAATGGATAATGGATTTTATTTTTCTCGGAGACATGCTCCCTATGTATACTCCCATGGAGTATAGGTCTTCTTTTTTTGTGAATTACTCTTTGTCGCATTTGTATTATTTAAATTGTTAAATTAGAAGGGGCGAACAATTTGTAGAGTGCATGCTTGTAAATCAGAAAATGAAAAAGAAAGAAAAAAGTGGTACGGTTAGTCTAGTCGCTGTTAGCAAAACTTTCCCGGTCGAAGCAATCCATAATGTGGTTTCGTATAGCTAGGCTCGACGATTCGTCGAAACGTGGCGGGGCCATGGGGAAATGAAAAGCTAATCATAATCCACTGGTGCTTAACCCAGCAGACTGCAGGGTCAGTCCGAATCAGGGAATGTGGACTTTTTTTAGCGGAGCGGCTCTCCTAGATTTGCTATGATCCCTTTTCCTCAACCATGTACCCAAACTGGTTCCACTTAACTATCTATCTTCTTTCCAATAGTCTCTTTTCATGACCTGAGTCCATTCTTCGAAAAAATTAAATGCTTACAGTATTTCTCAGCCCAAAAACGCATGCACTCTCTACTACGACAACTAAAGAATAAAATTTTGGACGATTTCTGTCCTTTCCTTTAATTGCTAATATTTTCGAGCATCAATGCTTGTCTCCTCCTTTGACATATCTTACAGAACTGCAAGGAGAAAGTTTTATCAAAATCCCGGCGAACCCATTTGTGACCCAATTTCTCATTGATCCATCACTCTTATTCCTTCCTTGGGCAAGCTGCCAGAGGGATAGGCACATGCTTCGGGCCTGGAGTCGGCTGTCCGCACATCTCATCCCCCTCAACAAATGGGTTCTGTTTCCATCATTCTGCTTACTATCATCTTGTGCGCTTCGCCAAGCTAATGGAGGGGAGTTATGACAAATCACAGTGGACGGCAGATGCCTTCAAACAGGTCTGGTCATCTGGCCTTATCTAGATGATTTTTCTCTGTCCCTACTCCGTCTTATCTAATGAAAATCATCGCCTCTTCCCTAACATCCCACCCCTTCCTGGTTTCCATCATCTAAACTCATCCAACCCTATTTCTTTCTCTCAGTGCCTTGGTCTTTATCTTTTCATTTCCCAGTTCCCTCAAGTTACCAATACTTAAATGCAGTTGAGATAAGGAACCACCTACAATCCTACACCTTGTATCTTGGCGTACCGTCAAAAGTTGACTGATTTACTGTGACCATTTAGGACGTTCACAGCATCAAAATTATGGATACTCCAGTTTAAAATGTGAGTAATTCATTCAAATTCACCTCTCTCCTGTTGCTCTTTCCTTCTCAATACTTCGTACGTAAAGGTGACACTCTTGCGTCAAAACAACAAGTGCCTGAATAACTTTTGTGGAAAAAATAGTTTACTCCTTACGGTCAGTAATGAATTTCTATAGTGTTGTCCAACATTATGGGATACTATGTGGAAGTTCTTCCAGATTCTCCAGAGCCTCCCACGTTAAGATTGAAGGGTCGAAGACATACTGAAGATAAATCATTGCTGTCTGGTTCTCTGAGAGGTGGCTGCGTAACGGCTCCTCCTAAAAGTTGTCTTAGGGATTAAAAATCTTGGTAGCTTAGTGGTCTGCGACTTGTATCCAAAAACTCAAAGAAGCATGGTGTCGTTGATATCATCATTTCGCGCAAAAATAATTCATGTAGGACTGCTCTTTGTTTTATCAGTGAGTATTACGGGTCATCATCATAAGTCATCAATCCTCAGATTGGTTTGACGCAGCTCTCCACTGAGTTCTTCTATCGGCTAATCTCTTCATGTTTACGTAATTATTCTCTTTCACATCCTTTATCACTTGTTCCACATATCTTGCACGAGGCCTTCCTTTGCCTTTCTTCCCTTCCACTTGTCCCTCGACGATTTTTCCATCAGGCCATCATGTCTCATGATGTGGCCGATCAAGTTGTCCTGTCTTCTTCTTAGGGCATTCAGAAGGCTTCTCTTTTCTCCCACTATTCTTAGAACTTCCTCGTTACTTACTCGGTCGATCCATTTGATCTTCATCATTCTTCTGTAGCACCACATTTTGAATGCTTCCACCCTTTTCTTATCCGCTGCTCTCATTGTCCATGTCTCCCTGCCATACAGAAACACGCTCCAGATGTACGTTCTGATGAATTGTTTCCTTACTTCTGCGCTTGTATTTCAAGCGGTAAGTAGATTCTTCTGTTGATAGATTGCCCTCTTCGCCTGGGCTATTCTGCTGCCCATTTCTTTCTTGCTTCGTCCGTCGTTAGTTACTAGACTTCTAAGATAACAGAACTCTTTCAATTCTTCCAGCTTTTGTTTTCCTAGTTTAACGTTGGTTTTGACCACTTCTCTCTTCCTGCACACCAGTATCTTAGTCTTCTTCTTATTGATCTTCCGCTGATATCTGGCCTTTGTCTTTCCATGGTTATCAGCATCTTATTCAGATCCCTCTCTGTCTCTGCTATGAGTGCTATGTGATCAGCGAATCTCAGAATGCTAATTTTTTCTCCATGGATATTCACCCCAGAAGACTTCTCTTTGATTTCATTGATAACTCTCTCGATGTAAACATTGAAAATTACTGGAGACATTGCACAGCCTTGTCTCACTCCTTTCCTTATTCATGCTTCTTCACAGCGGGGTCCAGATTTAATTGCAGCTAATTGGTTTAATACAAACTGTGGATAATTCTTCGATCATTTTAGGACACTCCAATTCCTTTCAGAAGTCAAAGCATTGAATCCCAATCCACGTTGACAAAAGCATTCTCTAAGTCCACAAATGCAATGAACGTCGGTTTGTTCTTCTCCATTCTCTTCTCTATGAGTAGTGTAAGGGCCAATATTGTCTCTCTTGTACCCTTACTTTTTCTGAATCCAAATGGATCTTCATCCAGGAACTCCTCTGCTTTTCGTTCTATTCTTCTGTAGGTGATCCTTGTCAATATCTTCGATAAATGTGTTGTCAGGCTTATAGTTCTCAAATATTCGCATTTCTCCGCTGTCTTCTTTTTGGGAATAGGAATGATGAAGTTTTTCTCGAAGTCCCTGGGTATTTCTCCTGTTGAGTACATATCGCAGATGATCTTGTAAAGATGGGTTTGTGTCTTCTCTCCTACATTTTTTATTAGGTCTGCAATAATATCATCAATTCCAGAAGCCTTATTTATGCGAAGGTCTTTCATTGCAGCGTCAAATTCCGATCTTAATATTAATGCTTCCATATCATCCTCTTCGACTTCGTTTTCCTCTTCGATCACTTTCGTTTACTGAGATTTTTTTCGTGGTATAACTCTTCCAGATTTTATTTCCATCTATTCACTTTGTCTTGATTTTCAATCAAAAGTTCTCCATTCTTGTCCCTTATGGCATTGCATCTTGTGATCCGTTCTTTGAAATGGTTCCTCACTATCCAATAAGCAGTTTCCACCTTTCCTAGAGCAGGGTTGTTTCGTAAATTCTCGCATAGGCTCTTCATCCATATTTCTCTAGCTTTCCTGGCTTTGCTACTTATGTCTTTCCTTATTCTTTTGTAGCAAAGCTGTTTCTCTTCAGTTTTTGCATTCTTGTACTTCCTTCTTTCTTCAGTCAGGTCCAAGACTTCTTCCGTGATCCATGTCTTCTTCTTGGAAACTTTTCTTCTTCCAAGAGCCTCCTTTGCAGCTTCCTGTAGTCGACATTTAATATTTTCCCAGCACTCCACTATTTCCCAGTCAGCTCCTCTCCTATGCTGTTTACCACTGCTTTTTGAAATGCCTGCTGGTGTTGAGCCTCCTTTAGTTTTTCTATTTGCCATACGTTCTTCATTGTTTTCTTCAACTTCTTGAATTTTAGATGGCATTTCATCAATACTAAATTATGGTCACTGTCGATATCTGCCCCAGGGTAGCTTTTGCAGTCTTTCACCTGGTTTCTGAACCTCTGCTTCACTAAAATGTAGTCAATTTGAAATCTTCTTCTGTCTCCGGGCATTTTCCAGGTATACCTTCTTCATTGGTGGTTTTTAAACAGTGTGTTTGGCACCACCAACTTGTGTTATGTGCAGAATTCTATGTCTTTCTCTTCTCTCATTTCGATTTCTCAAACCATATTTTCCTGTTATTCTTCCGTCTTTACCTTCGCCAACGACAGCGTTTCAATCTCCTAAAATAGTTAGGTTTTCTTCTCCTCTTACATGTTTTATAACTTCCGTGATATCCTCGTAGACATCCTCCACTTCTTTATCCTCGTAGTCCGTCGTAGGCATGTAAACCTGAACCACTACGGTATCTACAGGTTTGGTCACGATCTTCACCATTATAATCCTTTCATTGTACTGCATTGTACCGTATTGTACTGCACTCTTCACACGCATTCCGGCGCTCTGTTTGAGCATTATGCCAGGATTACGTGTGTATTTCTAAATAACTGTAAATGCCGCCGTATTTCCTGGAAAAATCGGCAGTTTATAACAGTTGGAATAATAAAGATGAAATTCTACGTCAGAAAACCCGGGATAAGTTTTAAATTGAGAACAAAGGATCACTCTAGCTTCTTTCTGATGCATAAATGAGGTAAATTATATTTCATCTAGCTCCTGATTTACCATGGGCATATACTTTTTGGCCTGCCCACTAAATATTTGGGGTCGATTGGGCACACTCATGTGACTGCGTCTGCCCTTCGCAAACGTCGTTTGAAACTTGTCAACATTTACTGGTTCCCCTTCCATTTCCACATTCTGGATACTGCAGACTAAATACAGCTAGAACACTAGATACTCCCCATTCAGCAAATATAATATGCGTCTGCCACGGACTCCGTTTCATTGCGGCAAACGATAACTCAATTGGTGAAACAGGTCGTACAGTATTAACATGTGTGTGATATTTTTTAAACGTATACATTCATTATAGTGATATCGTCGTTCACAGAGTAGCTCGGGGAAATATTAATTGCATCGTTTAAATGGCAAATTTGAAATCACCGACAAAAACCAAAGGTGTCATAGGTCGAGAATTCTTTCTCTGGTAATCTTCTACAAACGTGAAAGCCGTTCGCGGCAGTAGAAATACAATCTTGCAGTAATAATCACTCTCAACCCGCACAATAACCCCGATGGTGGATATCCACGTGCATTATCGATTCCTCACAAACGTGTTCCGTCTTACGTTAGAGCTGATAAGGTTGTATCATGTGGAGGCATCGGTTGTTGCCGATGCGAGCTGCCACTAGCAGTCTTTAGCACTCCGAGTCAAAGAGACTAGAATGCACTGGAGGGGGCGTACGTACAATGCGTTAGCCTACGAGAGTCTTTGAAGCTAAAATAGTGGTGTTTGTGAATGATAAGGCCCCGCCTCCTCGGCACAAATCATTGCATATCCTCTGATCTACAGTGGAATGCATTAAAAATAAACAAAAATGGATTCCTACCTAAATTTCAAATCACCGGCGCCAGTTATTCCTATTCAGGCTATTTTAGGGAGGTTTATTGCATTTCATTCCAATGGAAGGTAATTTTTTTCCTAACATCTGGTACGAATTTAACTTGCTTAACACTTTGATTGCCAACCAAGATCCCAGGAACTATGCTAAAGTTGTCGAAGAATATTTGCTGATTTTTCAGAATTTGAGGAAACAATTATTTAACGTAGTAGGTACATCTACATAATGCCCTTCATGCCACCATAAAGGTGTGTGGCAGGGGGTGAATTCGCACCAAACATGATCTACATATCACGCATAAAATAGGATTAATATTAATATATTAGTTTAAACTTCACTATTTAAAAAGATAAAAATAGCTAAGTAAGCATGCAAAAACATGCTGTTAGTTGGGTTACCTTCAATTCCTTATACCAACATGCAACTACCTATGCTATGGATTGAGTCAGTCGTGTTGGAAATATTTACCGCTATTCATATCCCTAATTGTACGAGGAAAAAAGGTCATTTTGAATCTGTCAGTTCGGCAATCAATTTCTCTAATTTTGTAACCATGGTCCAGTCTACCATTGTAAGTTGGGGGTTCTCCACCGGGTCAGGGAAACGGCTAAGGCCGTTGGGAAATGGCCTTAGCCGTTTCCCTGACCCGGTGGAGAACCCGTGAAGACTTCACCAGCATTATACGCCGGGAAAAAACTAGATCCTACGTCATTGTAAGTTGGGGTTCGCAAAATATTTTTAACGTCACCACTGAAAATATTATCTTGGAATTTATTTAAGAGATTAAGTCTAAATTTCACGCTATCGCGCTCTCCGTTACTCTAAGGGTTAAACTGCAACTATGGCGATTGCTTATGCATTTGCGCTCATTCCACTATTCGATGGACGAATTTTTAAAGTGCATTAATTTGTTCATCCTTGTAGCCTATGTTTTTCCTCGCGCAAAAGCATGTTCTATGCGATAGTCCCGTAAGGGAGAGTATTATTCCAAAATGTTGGTCCGAACACGAATCCGCCGCGATGGCTACTACAGCTCCTTCTAGTTGGTAGTTGGTCTAGTTCTACTATAAGACATGAGACCATGTTATCCATCTGTAGGACATCGCTGTCGTGCTGTTTAATTACTATGTCACCGGGCAAACACCGCTTTATTCCCGCCATATACCCCCTGGCTCTCCACCTCTTTTGGTTCTTAGACGCAATGGAGCCTCTATCTTACTCGCTTTTGAATTAAGAACGTGACATACTATGAATCAGAAATCTGGCGGTAGTTGTAGGGGTGGAAATTGTGAAGCTCTAAGACGTAGGTGCAGATAAGAATAGTAAAGATTTATCGGTCGAAGAGGAAGACGACTGAGGAAGTGTTAAACATGCTTAATTTTAAATTAATTTAAAAAATCGATGGAAGCGTATTAAGGGGATGAAAGAAATTTTGAAGGTTATGGGTTCTTCAAAAGGGCAATGGATTAGCGATTGATTCGTAAGGGCATTAGAAGAAAGAAAAGAATATGTGTTACGGATGGCACGAATTCAAGCAAAAGAGATGTGGACTCAATGAGAGATGCAACGTAGGAGATGTGGATTCGGTCTTGACTTATGAGAGCCCTTGGCAGGGTCGAGTGAAATAGGACATTCTAAATAACTGAAAAAAAACCTTGAATAATACAGTGTTATGCTAGCTATAGAATAATGGTACTAGCTTACAAAGAGCAGGTCGGTGTCGTACACAGAGAAGGTAGAATCTGTATTTAAAAGCTTAAACTAAAAGTATGCTACAAAGATTGCCACAAGAATGCGGGTCATTAAAATTTTGCATTACTTAAAAAGAAATGAGCTTTTGGTTTCGGTTAATAGTATCGCTATCTTAGCACCGAATGTATACGATCCTCAGCGCTTTTCAAGGTAACATAGCAGACTCTTCAAGGTACATGATAATAAAGCCCAGAAGAATAGAATGAATAATCTAAAGTGGAGAATTGATACTGAAGGTAGGCATTATGTCAATTGCAGAAAAATTACAGAAAGAGTAATGGTTTCCCTCGAAGTCAACAGACAGTGAAATGAAAGGAGATATCAGATGTGAGTTACTAAATAGCTCATGCTGTGGAGCTGTATTCCAATGGAAAGGTAAATGGGCAAGAGGTTAATTGAAAAGTAGTCGTAATTGAGGATATAAACTTCCATTTCAAAGGACATTGAAGCGTATTCCGACAGCAATATAGACAGCTTTTGCAGCCACGAAGCCTCTCGGCGTAGAACTCCCCTCTCTGAGTTCTTGTGTTATAATTCATGTTGATCGAGATTAGGAGAGGGGAAAAGTAATTAAAAGAGGTTAAATGGTAAGAAATAAAAGTATCTATGAAAATAAAAATAAATAATTAAAGCAAACGACGAATAAGGTGACGATGAGGGAGCATCTTTAAAACCATCTGTTCCGGTAATGAATATGCAAACACAAGCGCTCACGTGCTAACCGTTAATTTACCTTCTTATACTGAACCGGTGGCAGTTTGCGGGAAAAGTTGTTATTTCCTGTTCTTTTTGGGCAATTGATTTGTTCGTACGTGTGGGTTACCAACTCATTACCGTCCTTGTAGACTTTTTTGCCTCTTTCTGTGGCAAGAGATATTTATTATGCGCACTTCATGCACAACCAGGGGTGATTGGAGCCATGGAAGAAAGGTCTATATGACGAACTGTACTGCAGAGTGTAACCAGGTGGAGAGGAAACACCCTGATACGTACGGATCTGTCAGGCACGTAATTTGGGGGAAAATATAAGGAAAGACCTCACGAGGACGACCGAGTGCTAAATACATTGGCTAATTAAGACTTATTTAGAAGAGGAGACGTTTGAGGATGCAACTGAGCTAGCAATAAATAGTTAAGAATGGAGGGTTGCTGTCAGCCAATATTAAGATTGGAAAGCATCGAAAAAATGTACAAACAGGCGATTACAGGGTTTTGCTTCATCATTTACTTGCTATTGTTACGCCATTAAGGAAAAACTAGTAGACCTGCTGCCTGCTTTGCAAGCAGTCTCTGATTGGTGTGCTCTTGAGGCGAACTTTGTGTTTTTACTTTATTTTTACACTACTCAAGTGGGAGCAGTGGGAAATATGGGTGTGTATATGTTTCCCAAAAATGAAAACAATTTGGGTTAGTTTGTGAAACATAAGTAAACATTTTGGAGTAAAACAATTCATATTTTTCATTCCTCTGTGCAATGCTCACTGTAGCAGACTGAGGAGAATACCATTTTTGAAATACAGTCACTCCGACGATCGGTTAGTCATTGCTGCATAGATGAAGGCAAAAATTCCACCCTCTATCACATCGAGAGCCATTTATATTTTTTTTTGCATACAATTGCTGTAGTAAAGTTTCCTTTTTGTTCTCTTTTTTTTAAATTCACTATAGTAGTCTGAGGAGAGTACCATTTTTTGAACATGTATAATACGCTCATTGAGTGATTATTGATCGAAAAATAGTGCGAAATGACCTAAGTAGTCACAGGACCATAAAATATTTATATCTATCTTTTAGGTGCTGTAAGGTATACGTGAATGTTTTATTTAAATTGATAAAAACGGAATGGTTTGGGTGTAGGACAGCTATTGATAATTTAAAATTGTGGATGTATGTTTTTGAATTAACCTGCTGATTTAGCAACAAACATTAATACACAATAAACATTTCACAACCTTCTTTCAAATATTTGAAAAGTACTTCAAAACGCCTACCTTTGAAATTCACATTTCATACACAAGATCGGGGCAGGTAGGCAAAATAAACACATTTACTTAGCAACATAAACAAAATTGCATAGCAACTGGTTTCCCATGCTAAAAGATAGGGAAAACACCATTTTTTCATGCTTCAATTTTCACACTTTTCCGTCATACAGCGAAAATAAAAATACGCCTGAGTAATGTGCCCAGCTTTCGTCTTTCAAACGACACTACTCCCACTTCATCCGACCGGTGCCTTCGGAGATTACCTCAAATTAATGAACCAACCTCTAGCGCTGTACAGACAACTGCCTTCCACGAACCACGTTTTTTTACATTTTTCTCTGCACCACAAACTGCTAAAAATCCAAAACTACTACCAAATCATACAGACAGAGAATCCACACTCAACGCACCAAATATCACTCTTTTAGCTCACAACTAGGGAGAGAACAAAACAAAACGGATACAGTTTGACTGACTGACTGACACGCTACAAATTAATATATATATAGATGAGTGTTAGGAGAGAGGCTGGAGTAATCAGCGAAAGGAGGAAGGGTGATGAGAGATCCAGCATCGTCCTTAGCCTGCTCTTAATAAATACGCCAAGGCATCCATGATTTAACGTCCCATCCGACGGATCAAATACTGCCCTGGAAGTGCTCTCCAAACAGTACTAAGTATGGACCGGAACGCAAATGAAAAAATCTCTGCCGCAGCCGGGATGTGAGCCCTCGGGATAGGAGGCCAGGACTCTTGCCACCGAAATAACCTATTCCCGTCATTATTTAATCTCTCTGCTTTTCATCTGTGACGCTGGCGATGAATCCAAGGAGGTTAGTGATGTACTGGAGGAGGCATCACTGCTGATTTGATAATCCAGCGACCATTATCGTATCATTTACCATTATCACCATTCGGCCATTTACGAGTAACTCTTAGTGATCCTGGCGCGCTGTTGCACGCCATTTTATCTGCTCTCCAGCTCTTTGAGGGCTCCTTAGCAGTGATGACATGGTGAGAGGATTCTCCATGATCGTACGGATGAAGTTGTTTTTGCTCGTGGTGAAACTACAGTAGTAAGAGGAATAATAGAATGAATTTTAAAGTTCATAAAAGAGACAGAGGAAAGCGCAAAAACATGCGAACAAGCACCAAGGATGTAGTTTAAATAGATTAAATGCGAACCAGTTTTAGTAATAAAATTAACTCCCAGGTGAATAAAGTGGATTAATACCTCCGAGACTTCAACACCGAGAGACACCACCTAGCGTCTAAAGTCCAAAACAGCCAAACGATGTCGCCTCACTCGTTTGACGTTTGTTTTTGTTTTTCGTGGTTGTTAACAGCAGTAGTGAGGTTTATTGTTAGTGTCTAAGATGCTGGGGTGTTTAATTCTCTGGACAAAGTTTTTATTAGAACCAATTATTTCATTCTTTTCATTTTGCATTGACTTTTTAATCCTTATCATCCCACTTTTCATTATTGTCCTGTTTTATTAAGGTTCTTGTTTACTAACCTCACACCCCTACCCAATCTGCCTTCCCATCTGTTATTTTATAAGCTCCTGTTTTTTTAGGCCTGGCCTTAGGAAGATTAATTTACTCCACTGTGATGAAATTTCGGTACGATTTCATTATTTATGTCTTAAAGTAATGTAGTCTCCATTAGAGGCCATATAAAACGAAATGTTTTATGTGGGGGAGGCGGATCCTAATCTTTCCCAAGCACCCCCCTTCTTGCCTCCATTCTCACCCATAGGTTAGCATTCCAAAGCCTCATCCAGTACATTAGGACCTCCTTGGATGAATCCACGGAATGTCCGATCGTGGTAGATCGCGCACCCTAATCCCTGTGGTCAGCGGATGGGTTGGCGCGTGTCGTCGGCGGTTCCGCTGCGTTCTGATCGCGAGACGAGCGCCACGCACCGCGTGAGTTGAACAGGCGGGGGTGGGTGGGGTCGCGAAGAAGGGGGGGTGAAGGCGAACGAGGGGGAGGAAAGGGAGGGGTCTCTTCGCGAGAGCGCCACTCGTGAAATATTCCATCTGATAACGGCGCCGGAGAGTTTTCTCTCCGGAGAGGGAGGGAGGGGAGGGTTGAGGGAGCGATCTCTCGTCAGGGCGGGGGTGGAGGCGATGCGGGGGAAGGTGAAAGGGAGGGGGTGGGTGGGGATGACGGGTGGGAGAGGGTTGGCCGCATCGTGAGTCTCGAACCAAGCCCCCGACCTCGCTCTCCATCGTACGGGAAGATAAATGATATCATTGTTATGTTTACACGTGCGATAATAGATATCTCTAATAGGAATAGGTATGATCTCACCTGGGATCGCGTCTTTGAATACTCCCTCCCGCTCCCATGGAAACCTCATTCCTCTCTCATCCGAGACTCTCGATCCAAACCGCCCTCCCTCATTCATGCGCCCCCTCACCCACTCGTTCCTTCTCCCGACGGGAGGGAGCCCTCAGCATCATGTCTGGAGACGTACGCACGCGAGCGATGGCTGCGGTGGTGGCCGGGAACTCCCCTTCCATTCCTCCGCTCTCTCTATCTACCCTCATCCATCGGACGACCGACCGACGACGACCGAACATCTCAGCGTGTTACCTCATCACATAGTATCTATGATCCCGGGGAGCAAAAAGAACGGCGTTATGTAAGTGATTAAGAGGGGAGAAATCAATGTAGAAAGAAATGTTTCCTCGATTGGAGGTCGTTTGAGGTGAGGGATGAAATATCGGGGAACTGCGTGACAACCGAGGGTTCCTTAGACGGCAGCTGTCGACTTGACACCAATTATAATGGTGTCGAGCCGCGAAAGCTGGAGCCAATTCCATTGTGTGATCAAGTAATAGGAAGGCTAAATTATGGACCCATCAAGGACGTAACGGTACGTTAAGATGTTTGCTTCAAATAATTTGTATCCATTTTCCCTCTACCTACAATGTACCATATCTGAATATGAAATCTTAATTATAGTTACCGGGAAGCATTTGAAATGTAGTAATGTATACGAGTAATGAAGTCCAATGAATTGGTATACCCAGTTACTGACGAAGAAGCTCTGATTATCTATTTTTCCCCGCCTACAAGGCTACGGAATATACAATCTCTGTAATGGTAACCTGGAAGCATTTAGAATTTGGTGTTAGCATGTTTAGATGAATGATAAAGTAAATGCATGGTCTTAGTTACTAAGCGGTAAGCTTTGAGCATGTGGAGAAAAAGAGATGTGAGGTGAAAACTTGAATTAGTGAAGCGACGTCATAGGACATATCTTGAGACATGATGGTTTGACGGAGGCAGTCGTCGAGGAGAAATTGATGGGAAAGGCAAAGGAAATGAGATATATGGAACCAGTAGTGAAGGGTGTATTAGAGGAATCCTGTAAATATGAATAGGTTAGGCGACAGAAGATTGGAGTGTAGGGCTGCGTCAAACCCAACGTAGAAGGGATGACTAGTAAAATAGTTTATATTTATTTCTTCCCACGCTTTAGTTGATTTAGCTCCTATGCATTTTCCCATCATAATGTATAGCATATCAGCTGTGAAGGTTTACCAAATAAAACCATTTTTGTATGCTAATGTGGCTGTTATTATTATTAGCCATGATGATCTACGGGTAAATTTAGATGGGTGAAAATTTTGCTAAATATTCCCACATATTAATATTGTCATTTTACTCAATAGCAGAAATTTCGTAGAAGTTCGCGGTGCTTCAGTTTATTTTACTCAATTTTCTTCGTGAACTCCGCAAACCTTTTTACACTCACTCATTATTCTATCGAAACTGATAGTATCTTTCTTCCCTTGACCTGTTTGCCCAGCATTCTTCCTTCTATCATTTCCTTGAAAACACCTTTATAACCCTCCATATATTTTCTCACTCTCTCTCTCTCTCGTAATTTCTTCAAAACAGCTTCCACTCGTTTTTTCCGTATCTGGTTTAACTTACTTTCTGCCCAACTTTCCTTATCCATTCTTCTCTTCACACAACATCTAAAAAGACCAAAAATATGTTTATCTTTCATCCTTTTAATTCTTCGTGGGGTGCCACAATGCCTAACTGCACGTCAGACACGTCACCAATTTTTACTTAACGTTCCTGCTCAGCAACTGTTGCTGAATCTCTCCTACCAATATGCCTCTTTTGCCGAGGTGATCCTGCTTCGAACTTCGGAGGCCCTGTCACTGATTTAAATTGTTCCACATTCTCATACTTACCTTATACAGTCATGTAATAGAAATATCGGTCTTCAGAATGAGAATGACAGATTGGCAATGGGTAGGAGTTAGATGAAAGATAGCCAAGTTAACGTCTGGTCCTCTGTGAGGTGGCTACAGAAGACGTATTTGATCCTAGTGAGGAGGTGCGCATCAAGTGATATGGTCACGTTAAAAACACCATTGAGGCTGGCAATAGGAAACCAAATCAATATTACAATTATGATATGACAATTGTTACGTTAGTCCGAAGTTACGGGTAGTTCTTTACCTATCAACGAGGGTGAAAGCCCACAACGGTAGTTTCGTCACGAATTCCTTGAAAAAATAGGGTATAATTAGGCCAATACAAGTAATCCGGCTGTTTAGGTTGTATCGCGAACTATAACCTACCTTGACGCTACTTTTAATCGTATACAGTCACAGTATTCATTCCAAAGGCGGAATACGAGCCTGCAACCCTTGAGTTGCCAATCTTGAGCTTCTTTGCCGGTTTGAAATAGGGTTGAATCTTGGGAAACTGAAATAATAGGCTTGAAACTTAAGCGGCGTAGAAGGAATCTCAGGAGGAAATTATGCAAGAAAAATGATTTAGTAACCATGGCTGGGGATAGTATACCGATTATTTTCTTTTATTCTATCTCATGTCATCTTTTATTTTTAACCACCTTCCAGTGACTGTCAACGCCTTCTCTGAATTGATTATCGATGTTTAAATTTTCATTTTGTCTCTGTAGATATACGTATGTCATCAGTACTTCGAAACTACTACTAATTTACCTTGGATGCTCATATCTGAAGACTAATTTGATTTAAAAAATGGTTTTCGGCATAAAAACTTCATGGGAGGCAGAACAGACCGCTGTCTCACTCTTTTTCTGTTTTTCTGTTACGTACCAAATTAGGGTACAGAACTGTTCTTCAAGTAGTCTGTAGATCACTTTTTGCATTGCACCGCACTCCTATTTACTCCAAATTATGAATCTATTTATTTCTATTTTGGATGTTTTATTTTAGTACCAATGTGCTCTGGAGTCAGTTATGCGAAAGCTTTTTTGCATGCGTGGAATTGCAATTGCAAGAAAATTAAATGCTTCTTTTTTAATCGTTTGAACGCAGATGTATGATATTGAATTCCCCTATGCCCGTCAGAGGATGTGTTCCAGCTTTGTTTTTTAGACCATTCATTTGCAGTGCGTACTTCGTTCATACTTAATTTTCTTCCATTCTCAATACCCAGAGCTGTACTTTATGCTAGTTCAGGGCACGGTAACTTTTCTGCATCCCTATCAAATGTCTCTTCTTTTGGAAATGCTCAGAGCAGGATAAAACGGAAAAATTGTAAATTGTTCCGTTGCTACTCAAATATGTCTAGGGAATCGTGTTTACATCGTACAATTACATCCATTAATCTAATATAGGGGTATAGTTCCTTTCCAAAACAACACAATGTTAAGGGTATTATTTGAGATGAGCAACTTGGGGCTTGAGCCAATTTTTTTGGAATCCATGTGGCACCCGTGGCCGCAGTTGTGACATAATTGAGGGCAATGGGTCATGAGTGGAGAAAAGCATCCCAAACACAATTCCAATGCGCATAAAATTCTGATAAAATGGTTCGATTCAAATTCCCTTTCATGCTCCAATATTGGATCTATTTTATCGTATTCTAGAGTGTCGAGATACGAGAACCATTTTTTTCTGCTCTAGATATTATGAAGACCATGGAAAAATAGCCTTAAGTTCGCATTAAGCATGGAATCGTTGAAACGATGGTTGTAATCCCTAAAACAACTGTTTATTCGGTAACATAGGTAAATAGCATAAGTAAATGAGACCCAAACTTGCTTTAAGAGTGGCAATTTGGCATAGTTTCACCCATGTATCCCTTTGAATAACGCCGGGGTATTTTTTTGACTCTCCTTACCCGATAATTGATAGTCCCTGACGGAAGACGTGATAGCCAAATGCTGAGTATTTTTGATATGTAGGATCTTGTTTTTTGATATGGATACATTATCCATTGTCTTGATTTCAATTTCAATATTAATTTTCTGTTTCATTATCAGTTTGATGCTGGGGGAAAACGTATTGGCTATTTTCATTACCTAATGCGAGGAACCACAAGTTGACCAGGATGAACGTTAGTGTATTCATCTGCTGATAAGCATGTTACGACGAGAATTTCATTATATTAAATCATCAAATCAAAGTCAGAACTCGAGATCCGATCCCTCGATACTACGCCGAGTGTTTCTGCCGGTTTATGCCAATTTATATGCCAATTTTATAAAGCAATTTATGGCCAATCTATCCATCAGTTGTGTGACTGTTCCGTTATATATTTGAAGGAAAAATATGTTGAACATTGGCATTGTTGTATGTAGTCATAGCTAAAGGCTGTTTTACACGAAGCAATAAATTACATGACTTGAAGCAGCGTCAAATCGTGATATTGTTTGGATGAATGCGGCAAAATACAGCTCGGAATAGAACAGAAATAAACGTGGTTCATTTCAGCTTCAGGAACCTTTTTTCCTCCGGTATTTTCCCACTCAATTTTGAGAGGCTTCACTGAACGCTTCTCCTTGTGCATTTAAAACCGTTTTATAAGACGCCAATTAAAAATTGGAAATTTTGGATTGGCGTCATCATCATCATCATTGGTCAACAACCTAGGATTGGTTTGACGCAGATTTCCACTCGATTCTTCTATCGGCCAACCTTTTCATTGTGACGTAATTCTTCTCTTTTATATTCTTCACAACCTTTTCCATGTATCTCATACGAGGCCTGCCTTTTCCAATCTTCCCGTTCACTTTTCCCTCGATGATAATCTTCATCAGGCCATCGTGTCTCAAGATATGAGCGATTAAGTTTTCCCTTCTTCTTTTTAGAGTTGTCGGCAGACTTCTCTTTTCTCCTACTCTTCTTAGCACTTCCTCGTTACTTACTCGGTCGATCCATTTAATCTTCAGCATTCTTCTGTAGCATCACATTTCAAATGCTTCTACCCTTTTCTTCTCCGCTGCTGTCATCGTCCATGATTCATTGCCGTAAAGAAAAATGCTCCAGATATATGTTCTGATGAACTGCTTCCTTACTTCTATGCTTGTATTTCCTGCGCTAAGTAGATTCTTCTTTTGAAAGAATGCCCTCTTTGCCTGGGCTATTCTACTCACTATTTCTTTCTTGCTTCATCCATCGTTGGTTACTCTGCTTCCCAGGTAACGGAACTCTTTCTCCTCTTCCAGTTTCTGTTTTCCTAGTATAACGTTGGTTTTGGCCTCGTCTCTCTGGCTGCACACCAATATCTTAGTTTTCTTCTTGTTTATCTTCAGCTGATGTATGGCCATTGTCCATGGTTGTTAGCATCTTATTCAGCTCCTTCTCTGTCTCTGCTATGAGAGCTATGTCATCAGCGAATCGTAGCATACTGATTGTTTCTCCGTGGATGTTCACTCCAGAACACTTCTCCTTGACTTCATTTATGGCTCTCTCGATGTAAACATTAAAAATTACGGGAGACAGTGCGCAGCCTTGTCTCACTCCTTTCCTTATTCTTGCTTCTTCACAGCTGGGTCCAGATTTAATCACAGCTACTTGGTTTTTATACAGACTGTGTATAATTCTTCGGCCATTGTAGGACACTCCAATTCCCTTCAGTATTCCAAGAGTGGCGTCAAGAGGTGGAAATCGCACGAATGAAGCTCGTCAATAGAACATGGGGCTACTTTTCTTGCGATTACCAAGTACATGGGAACCTTACCATCCAATTATTTGTTTTAAAGCTATTTTCCAGGAAGCAATAGATTATACAGCTTGAAAGCGGTGTCAAGTCGTGGAAAATTCATGGACGAACGCATGGAAATAGAATGGGACTGTTTCCGAGTGGTCGCCCGAGCAATTGGGTAGTTTCCCTTCCAATTCATTGCTCTACCCGAAGCAAATTTCCACCGCGCATCTCTCCATGCATCCGACTGCGCAATGGCATGCCGCGTGTGAAACTGCCTTTACACTCGTTGGAGTTGAATTTACGCGGACCTGGGTCTCGTATGCCATTGCGTCCGTGCCTCTTAGGCGCCGCCCGACGGCGGCGGCGGTGTCTGTCTGTGATGTCGCGCACGTCTGCGATCCGCCGTATTCCCTTTCGGATCGTTTTCACTGAACAAGAGGCGGCGGCTTCTCGTCCCTTTCGATATCTCTCGGGCAAATCTCTTTCTCTCTCTTTCCCTCTCTCTCTCTTTCCCTCTCTCTCTCTCTCTCCTCGAGGACCCCATGCTGCGATATCCCTCGCCTCCCCATCCCGTTACTCCCCAAACGTTCATTCCTTCACGCGCCGAGCACGAGAATATATTTTCGCCGGAGTTATTGGTCATTAAATTAGCGAGAAATCTGCTGACACCCAATGCCTTCACTCTCTGCGCTCTACAGAGAATTGGAGCCCCTTGATGCCTTCTTCCAGATAAAGGAGTTGAATTTATCGACTCCACGCGAAAGCTACTAATCCAACCTTTCCTCTGGCGCCTAGACTATTTTTTTACTCGAAGGTTGAGCATAAAGAGACGGGTTCAAGCTAACATTCATTTCGGTGGTTGAAAGAGAAAGGTGGTTGTTGATTGCACTCTGAAATGAAACTTGAATTTTTTTCCATTTCTTTTGTTTTCATACAACCTTGCCATATCAATTTTATGCGGTGCTTGTGAGTTGTTAATGCTTAAATAGACTTTGACTTGTGAACTTAGCTGTCATTCTCGCAGCTCCACGATTTGCATGAATTCGTAATGAGCGGTGGCTGAATAAATAACGTCTATTTGTAAATAATTTTATCACGAGAGTAAATGATGATTATGGTCATGTTTCTCTTAACACCTCCGTGTCTCTGACGGGAGGGAGGGGAGGATCAATAATAATTTTCCTTAAAAAGCTTGTAAAAATTGGCTCTACTTTGCGTTTATTAAAGGCATCAATGAATTTGACGTGTTTTTGTCCAGAACGAAATAGTTGTATTGTGCAGCGACAGAAGTGTAATAAAGGACCCAGTGGCTTGTGATTATACCTGAACCAATCACTGATGTGGCGTGAATCAGTGAAGGAGCTAGGCAATGATGTACCCTATCCCCAGTGATTTTTACTGCATAGGTGTGTACAAGTACTGGCATATTAAAGAAGTTAGAGAGAAGGGTTCAGGAGTGGATATCAATGATGAAAAAGTGATGTATCACCTTTTCCCGGCGACATTTTTGTATCAGCAGAACATACAAAAATGAGTGTAGAACACTGGTTAACTTTAATAAACTGCCGATAAATCACTTGAGGGGAAAAATTTATACAGAATTAGTAGTACTTATAAGAACAACAGATGGTAGAAACAATGATAAACAGTGAAACAGCATTTTTAAGGGGTGGAAGATTATAGCTGTTTGGGAAGTAGAATGACTAGAGAAAGGCGAAGCAAAAGAAAATAACCAATAAAGTGAGGAGGGAATTCCCTACCACTTTAAAGGCTTACTTAAAGCGGGAAACGAGTCACGAAGAAAGGAAGTACCTTTTTCGTACGTGCATCTGGATCTTTCCTAAATGGAAGAGAGGCTTGGGCAATTACCGCGGAAAAGGAAAGGCTGGAAGCTTGTGCAATGTGATGTCATAGAGTAATAATCCGAAATGATGGATTGAGTAATCAACAAAATGTTCTCAGAAGAGCTGGAGAAAAAATGAAACTGATCTAAATTCTGGAGCGGAAACAATGAAACCTTATTGGGAATATCTTGAAACATGATGTCTCATGAAGCTATTCGTCAAAGAGGAGAAAGAATCGGAAGAATCGCGAAGAGAGACTCCGTATGAGATTTAGTGAATGTGCAGTGAGTGCTAAAACGTACTCGTTTCGTACTCGTACGTATTTACTCGTATTCAATAATTTGAGAGCATTGTCATTTGTTCCTCTTCGAAGTGATCTTCCTTCGTCTTCCAATCTCCGTCTTCTATCTGTTTTCCCCAAATATTAAACTGAGAACAGCGGTTTATTACAGCTTCCAGAAATAAACACGTGTCATCTTCCCGAATCGTTTGAGTTTACAATTAAATGATATTTTTACTTGCTTAAAAACCACCTAATCGGAAGTGGCGTTATTTTCTTTGTGACATGATATGACATTTATTTAATCTGATTTCTACATTTCTGTAAATCTAAGGAATAATATAACCAAGTTTCATTTGGTCGAAAAGTGAAAATAAGGCATTCTTTTGCAATGATTGAGTTATCACATGCTATGTGTATTGCTCCATATTACCATTTGAGTTTTTGATTATAATTTCAATGGGTAGCTCGGTCTTTTTTGTTGACGCTCATAATATGAGTGATGTTTAGCGAAGAGAATGAAGTTCCCACTTTTCATGCTCACTTAACAGAAGTCTTAAATCGTCCAGAAATGAAATGGTTTGGCTATCGAATATTTTTCCCGCCTACTCTCCGATGCTAATCCGTCCATTGCCGTGGATGTGAATGTCTGACAACCTTCTCTTATGGTAAATGAGGTGGCAGAATGAATGAACCGTGCCAGCGGTCTCTGATTGCCAGAGTAAGAGTAGGCGATGGATAGATGTATACTCCTTTGTCTGTTTCAGATTCTTTTAGTGTTAGACGACGATGACATTGTACACGCCTTTTACGCGACCATTTCACCGTTCTAATAGTGTAGGTGGAATCAAGATCCGATTTCTCCCAAGGCTAATTTTTCCTGTTTAATATCAGCAGCTTGAATATACACAGTGGAACAATATTTGATTAATGCACATTGATCTCCATCAGTAACTTTTTTGGATTTTCACTCGTATCCATGCGTGGTCCCTGACTTCAAAACGCGTTATTTTTTTATTTTCCACTCAATTCGGAAGCGATATTTCCTAACTATGGATTCTCTGATTTCCTTATTCGTTGGCAGGAAGCAAAAAACTAAGGTTTTTGTTGCCCAGCAGGAAAGAAGAGGCCAAGATGAGGAGGTGGAGGAGTACCTACTGTTGCCAGGGAATCCGCGTAATCAGCATTAGACGAATCAAGAAAGAAATAGTCAGTAGAATAGCCCAGGCAAAGAGGGCACTCTATCATAAGAAGAATACTTACGGCTGGGAATACAAACGTTGAAGTAAGGATTCATTAAAAATTACATCTGGGACATGTTTCTTTATGGCGGTGAGGCATGGACGGTGAAAGTAGCGGAGAAGTCAAGGTTGGAAGTATTTGAGATATGATGCTACAGAAGAATGATTATGATTAAATGGATCGACCAAGGAAGGAACGAGGAAGTCCTGAGAAGAGTGGGAGAATAGAGAAGTCTTCGTAATACCCTAAGAAGAAGACGGGACAACTTAATCGGCCATCATTGAAGGAAAAGTGGACGGGAAGAATGGTAAAGGAAGGCCTCGTATGAGATATACAGAACAAGTGATGAAGGATGTGAAAGAGAATAAATACTGAAATATTAAGAAATTAACTTATAGGGGAATTGAGTAAATAGCTGCGTCAAACCTATATCAGGATTGTTGACTGATGATGATGTCTTATTAGGTGAAGCCTCTTTAAGCATCCCCTCCGAAAATCGTCTTTGGCCAATACCCGATTATCAGAACTTCGTGAAAAATCGCAGGTGGCTCAGAGAAAGGAAAAAGCCCCCTATACTGAATGCGTGAATTCCACACGCCAATGGCGTATTATGGGGTGAGCACTACCCTTATCTATCAAACCACCCTTTGAGTCGATCATTGAGTGAGTGAGAAACGCCCTTCATTTTCAGCAGGGCCGAAAATATTTTTTTTTAAAGCGTATCGAATTTTTTAATTGAAGTTCATTTTACGTCGGCCCACCGGATGGGTTTCTCGATAAAGAGGAGTGTCATGCATTCCTTGCAAGTGGAGGCGAGAGAACGTTCGTGGAAGTGACGTTGCTCATCCAAGATCATCCTCGGCCCCTCTCACCCTGAGCACGTCCTTCTCCCATCCCCCCTTTCAGCCCTCCGCCCACCTTCTCCTGAACATCCTCTCCGTCCTGCCCACTCCATCCTTTTCGCACTTCTCCTCACCCCGTACCCTTCACGATAGTTCATGACCGAGCCGGTAACGAACCGACTGTCTCTCGCGGAACTTCCTCCATCTCTCCTTGCCTCACGAGCGATGTCGGGATGCGCTGCCTGATGAGGCCTCTATCTTACGCCTCTCCATTCACTAATTATACGAACTTTGTTGCGTTCCCGCTGTGGGGTATACCGGTGGGATATGCTCGATCCTCCTATTCACAAAAGGGTTCTAGATGTTGATGGCATTTGCAGTTGTGAATCGCTTTCGATCCACTCCCTCCTCGAATCCCCCCTTTTTCGTATTTTTCCCATTGCTACAGAACCAACCACAGTCCTTGCAGTCAAAAGCGTGACATTTTTATTGTGACCTCATTCGTTATCACCCTGACATATTATCATCAGAATCAATGGTCATCTATCCTAAAACTTGTTTGGCACAGTTTTCCACCCAATTCTTCTATCGGCGAATCTCATCATATTTAAATGGTTCTTTTCTTTATATCCTTTCCGTCTTGCTTTATTTGTCGTAGAAGAGGCCTTCCTTCCATGTAATACTTCTCATCTGCTTTTCTCCTTCATTAAGCTATCATGTTTCAAGATATGACTAGGTAATTAAATTTTCCCGCCTGCTTTTTTTTACCAATTTTCTCAGAAAATTTGTTTGTCAGTGTCTATCCATTTTATCTACACCATCCTTCTAAGACACCAATTTTCATATGGTACCAAAATTAACTTTTCTGCGGCCGCTATGTTTCAATGTAGTAAATAAGCAGCTCAATACACCATTTCCATTTTTAAATCATCTTCATCATTCTTTGATTTATCGTGTCTGCTATTCCTAGATGCTTTCAAACATCCGTTTACTTCGCTACTGTGATCGTCGATGGCTGATTGTGTTTATACATTTCTGCAAATCTGCCTGCGGTTATTTCTTTCGATATCATTAGCAGACGTGAGCTATTACGTGCTACAACTAAGGCTGTATCGCACCGTCTACCGTAAGCTTTAAAACGTAAAACTAGCATCACATCCATTCGGAATCGAACCGGAGATCTTTGCGTTGCGGGGCCGTCGTGTAACCCCCTTGGCTTCCGTGGCCAGTTCTCGACGTTACTAAAGAAATCGTCTGTACCTATATGAACTTCCTTCAGTTCTAAAGTAAGCCTATAATGTTGGGGGCGCTTAGTTGCTTGAAACAGTGGAATTTTACCGTTGAGAATCCAGTGGCCATAAATTTTAACTTCCCCTACTGCGGCTTTTTCCTATTCAATTCAAATATGAAACCTTTTGTCCTCAAGGTTATTCAATTTCAATCTCCGGGAGTAAAATTGCCTCTACGATTCCCTCAAATTAGGTATTTTGTGGACCTTGGTTGTGAATGCTATCCGGACCGATGATTTTGGGGACCGAATTGATGTGTTGGCTGGAAAACTGGCTTCCCCTCTAGAGCCTGAGATCTAGTCCAGGCTTTTTAATCCACATATTTGCTCCCTCTTGAGTGGATTGTGGGAAGCACTTCGACCACAGTACTCCGTCCGCCAGATGGGACGTTAAACCGTGGAACTCTGGGGTCTTTGATTATAAGCAGGCTAAATCCGATGCCGTTTTTCTCTCCGCCATTCCTCCTTTTCTTGAAAAATTCTAACCCAATCCAATAAAGCACCTATCGGAAATGGCGCAAATGAGTATAGCTAACGATGGGCTACTCTAATATCTACCTGACCAATGATGCTGATAAGCGATGCTAACTTTTGCCTGAAGTGGTTAATTTGTTGCTCTTATCCAAAGAGGTAGGTTAGAGTCTAGAAGCGAGGGGTAGTGAGTTTTTGTAGGAGAAATGAATGGAATAGTAAATATGGCGGATTTTTACTCGAAAAACATTGCTTATAAATTAAGATTTGTGAGTTATGATTGAAGAGATGTGACTCTCGGTTTCCTACGCGCGAGGCTGTCTGAATCGCTGTACTATTCCGTTTTATGGTGCTACGCTCCTGAGGTCATGATTTTGATTGACGTTCCTGATAAAAAGGTTGTTCCCAAGCGCATTTCGTGCAGTTTTGGCGTGGCGGATCTTCAGGCGATCCGTTCTATCGAGGAAAAATTCAAAATTTCGTGAGATTGGCGATGCGGAAGAACAGTGAGACTCGATTGGACAAAAATTCGGGGACAATGAGGCGTGCGGAAGATGTGTTGGAAACAAATCGATGGCGAACATAGGATGGAAAATGTTGTTATTGTTTCAATTATCGGAGAGGGCCTTTTGTTGAGGTACTTTGAGCATTGCTAGATAGATGGGCAATTGGGAAGAGGAAGGATTTCATGGTGGAGAGAAACTATCGGAATTAGTTTACCATTAACAGAAGACGCCAAAGGGCCCACGGTTTAACGTCTCATACGACGGAAGGATTACTGAATTTTCATGTGCTCTCCACACGCTACAAAGGAATAGACCAAAATTCCAATGGGAATCTGTCACTATCGTGCCTTGAATTTTGACCTCTTGGATGGGAAGTCCGTAATCTAATCACTGCGCCATTTCGATCTCCAGGATGAAAACCTTGTCGTCGTTATTTCTAGGGTTGAAAGCAGTCCAAGGCACTTTCAAGAGGATTTGAAAGAGTATAGCTGCGAACAAAATCTCAAGAATGAGAACAATAATCCTGAAACAAAAAAAATATGTAAAGCCTTTCCGTTACTTGGTGAAAATAATGCGAAATATTGAAATAAAAACACTTCAATTTTAGATCTGCGATATAAGCATTAAACTAATAAATGCATTTCATGAAAGAAAACTGCTTTGAAAGCTTTGGAATACTTTGTGAGTAATTCATGTTAATGTAAATAATTACCTTTAAAAAAATAATTTTTGATGGAACCTCGTTACAATGATGATCATTTACCTAAAAAGCAACTATAAACTAAAAAAACAACTAGTCTGCATGCAAAAATCCGCAGAATCTGTCACAAATGCTACACTTAAAAGACTAATTGATATTTTGTAGCAAAGAGAACCGTAGTATGAGGTCATGGGATGATTTCTGCGGTCTCATTGCCGCTCAATTGCGGTTTTGTCGGTGGAGTAGTGTGGCTTGATTCGGCGGTCTGTCGAGCGCTATCTAAAATTGCTTTCCTAGCCATTGCCCCCGAATCGATTCACGAAATTGAGGTCATGCCCGGTCCATGCCAAGCTCATTATCTGCTGACGTGAGGGCCGCGCTTCGGTCATCCATGTCAATTTGGGGGTGAAGGTGTTATATCTGCATGATATGTGAGCCTCAATCATCAATTGAGAATTTATAATGCGGGCCACAGAATGGGGCTGGTGACCATGATATTAGCGTCCAGAAAGCAGCAACAGGCCAGCGCTGTGGTACCTATTCAACGTTCATAATGATATTACGCTATCCTTGATCCTAATTTTAATTTTTTTTACCAAGATTCTCCACAACCATACTGCGGATATGGTGTGCGAACTTTGTAGGCATCAGTTCACATGAATATTTGCTTAAATCATGGATGTTCTTTGCTTTGAGCCTATTCAGAATTCTTTGTTTGCTATAACAATGTGATGCACTAATAGAATTGTGAAATTTCCACGGTTCAGTGTGGTATGCAAAGAAAAATACAATTTGATATTTTACTTGTGGCTAAGTATCTTTTACTTGTAATGATCAAGAGATCCAGATAACACAAACGCTCAGAAATGGTTTAATTAGCATATTGCTCAGTTCAAGTAAGGGTTTATTGTTAATTCCTTTTATTTTTAATTATAGTGGTTTGAACCACTGTCGAAATTTACTTTTTATTTTTCTAGGTATAAAATTACTGCCTGAGCGAAAGATGAGATGACTAATGCTATTGCAAGCACACGAAAATTGCCATATTTTTGCATATAAATCTAGTTAAAAACTTCTAGGTCTTCAGGCTAATAATCTTTTAATAAAAAGAATATGCTAGAAGTATGGAATCTTTCAATGACTGTACATGATGATGTGTTCAACTGGAAAGATACAGAAGGACTTCCGGAAGAACAGGCTAATACCCATTATAACCAAGACGGAGAAGGGAGATAAGCGTGAAAGCTTCAATAGACTCTCATCAACATTACGGATTCCAGATTCTTCCTTATATTAGATTCTTACTTGGTGCTTCTGATTTCGATCTCAGTATTGCAGCCAGATCTCGCACTGTATTTCACTCCCTATCATATATGCATGAATACGAATATTTCCCAAATATGATATTCTTCTTTTCTTTCGTTGTTCCTGGTGATCGTTGTATCCATAATGATATGGTATTATTGTGTAAAGTGGTGTATTGTGTCTTTTGTAAGTTATCGGTGAATACCTTCCGATCTGTGTATCTATCCCGCCGAGGTGATCAGGTTTGTAATCCAAACGGCCTGACGAATCCCATTGTGCAGAATTATTAGCAATGAGGAAATTGCATTATTTTTTATAGCTCTTTGTATTTCACCCCCTGCCGCACACCCTCGTTGTGGCTCGCAGGGTATTACGTAATTGTAGATGTTATAAGGCCGGAACGGTGGCGGTTCCTATCCAATCGTGTGTAATACGATGCGATATGTTGTCAGCAGCTGGAGTGCCTTAAATCTTGATTTTATTACTGCTACTTTTGTGTTCTCTCCAAACAGAGGCAATCTTTACTTCGAGACATGTTTTTAATCCTCATGGATCCCCAGGCCAATAGCGGTATCATGGTCGGTAAAGCGCAGTACCTACTAGCAAATCCTAAGATCGCGGGTACGAAACTCGTTCCATTCGGCATGGAGTTTGTATTTGCCTCAGAATAATGCTTGTAATAGCTTAGACGCTGCGAAATAATGGAAGCAGTTAGAGTAACGAAAAATTGAAATCTAGTACTATTATTGTAGCGTCAGTGATCGAAGGCTACCAGGCGAATTGACATTAACTTTTCCAAGCATGCTGAGTTTTTTCCTTTCCTGTGCTGTGCCGACAAGATTGACTACTTCGGTAACTACTTCATAAATTGCGTAACGCTAAAGGGGAAGTGTCGGGCCAATTCCAACGGACCATTATCGAATGGAAGGGGCTCTTCCGTTACCAAAAAAAGACGTTGACAATCAATTCTTTTTTTAACTTGCAATAATGATGTTACGCATAATACGTAGTGCATAAATGATCATCATCTTCGGTCAAAAATCCTAGGATTGGTTTGACGCAGCCCTCCACTCGATCCTTCTATCGGCCAACCTCTTCATATTAACGTAGCTCCTCTCTTTTACATCCTTCACAACTTGCTCCATATACCTCATACGAGGCCTGACTTTTCAATTCTTCCCGATCACTTTTCCCTCGATGATTGTCTTCATCAGGCCATCGTGTCTTAAGATGTGGCCTATTAAGTTGTCCCGTCTTCTTTTTAAGGTTTTCATAGACATCTCTTTTCTCCCACTCTTCTTAAGACTTCTTCGATTATCAGTCGATCGATCCATTTTATCTTCATCATTCTTCGGTAGCACCGCATTTCAAATGCTTCTCCTGGACTTCTATGCTGCTGTTATTGTCCATGCTTCGCTGCCATATAGTAAAATGCTCCAGTGTATGTTCTAATGAAATGTATCCTCACTTCCACGCTTGTATTTGCAGTTGTAAGCAGAATTATTCTGGTAAAATGCCGTTTTTGCTTGGGGAATTCTACTAGCAATTTATCTTTTACTTCGTCCATCGCTGGTTACTTGGCTTCCCAGGTAACAGAACTCTTCCACCTCCTCGATTATTTGTGTTCCTAGTTTAACATTGGTCCTGGCTTCCTTTCTTCTCCTGCATACTAATACCTTAGTTTTCTTTTTATTGATTTTCAGATGATATCTGGTCATTGTTCTTTCCATATTTCCTTGTGTCTCCTTTAAATCTCCTTCTATTTCTGCCATGACTGCTATTTCATCGGCGAATCGTAGCATGCTGATTTTCTCGCCGTGGATATTCACTCCCGGAGACTTTTCTTTGACTTCGTGAATGGCTTTCTCGATGTAAACATTGAATAATACGGGTGACAGTGCACAACCTTGTCTCACCCCTTTCTTTATGCTTGCTTCTGTACTGCTGGGTTGTAATTTGATTATGGCCACCTGGTTTTTATACAAACTGTGGATAACTATTCGGTCATTGTATGATACTCCATTTTTTTCAGAATTTTCAGCATCATGTTCCAATACACGTTGTCAAATGCCTTCTCCAAATCTACAAATCCGACAAACGTTCGTAGATTCTTCTCTATTCTCTTCTCTATAAGTAGCCTGACGGCCAAAATTGCTTCTCTTGTGCCCTTGTTTCTTCGGAACCCGAATTGGTCCTCATCCAGGAACTCCTCAGCTTTTCGCTCTATTCTTCTATAGATCATTCTCGTCAATATATTCGATGCATGTGTCGTCAGGCTTAAGGTCCTAAAATGTTCATAGTTCTCAGCTCTCTTCTTTTTGGCAATAGGGATGATGATGTTCTTCTCAAAGTCAGTGGGTATCTCTCCTGTAGAGTACATATCGAATGTTTTTGTACAGCTGAGTAAATATCTTCTCTCCGGCATTTTTAATTAATTCGTCAGGAATATTATCTATTCTCGAAGCCTTATTTATCCTCAGATCCCTTACAGCTGCGTCAAATTCGGATCTTTAATTGGGGCTCCCAAATCATCCTTATCGACTTCATATTCCTCTTCGATTACTTCCGCTCTAAGATAGCTTCCATTGTACAACTCTTTCAAGTATTGCTTCCATCTCTTCCCTTTATCCTCATGTTTAATTAAGAGTTCTCCATTCTTGTCCCTGATGCTGTTACATCTTGCACCCGGTTCCTTGATGTGCTTTCTCACCATCCTGTAGGCAACTTCCGCGAGGTTGATTTGTATATCTTCGCATGGATCCTTCATCCACTTTTCCCTTGCTTTTCTTGCTTTACGGTTTATTTCATTCCTGATTCTGTTGTAGCGAAGTTGCCCTTCTTCAGTTTCCACATTTTTATATTTTCTTCTCTCTTCAATCAATTCTAAGACTTCTTCTGTAATCCATGGCTTCTTCTTGACAACTTTTCTTCTCCCCAGAACTTCTTTTGCTGCTTCCTGTAGCCCGATTTTGATTGTCTTTCATCTCTTTTCTACTGATTTCACCGTCAAATCCTCGTCTATTTTGTTTTCCACTGCCTTCTGGAAGGCCAGCCGTTGTTGAGGTTCCTTTAATTTCTCTTCTTGCCATATGTTCTTCATCGATTTCTTCAATTTCTTGAGTTTTAAGTGGCAATTCATCATCACTAAGTTGTAGTTACTATTGATATCTGCACCCGGGTAACTTATGCAGTTCTCACCTGGTTTCTGAACCTCTGCTTCACTAAAATGTACTCAATTTGAAATCTTCTTCTGTCTATGGGCATTTTCCAGGTATACCTTTCCATTGGTGGTTTTTAAACAATGTATTTGCCACCACCAACTGGTGTAGTGTGCAGAATTCTATGTCTTTTTCCTCTCTCGTTTCGATTTCCCAAGCCATATTTTCCTGTTATTCTTCCATCTGTACCTTCGCCAACTACAGCGTTCCAATCTCCTAAATTAATTAAGTTTTCTTCTCCTTTTACGTGCTTTATAACTTCCGTGATATCCTCATAGACGTCTTCCACTTCTTCATCTTCGTAGTCCAACGTAGGCATGTAAACTTGTAACACAATGGCATCTGTAGGCTTGGTCTCGATCTTCACCATTATAATCCTCTCACTGTACTACAGGAAGCTCTTCACGCGCAGTCCTACACTCTTCCTGAGCATTAATCCAACTCCAGCGTTACCATTTTTTAATCCAGTGAGAATGATTCTATAACTTCCACTCCAGAAGTCTCCTTCTTCGGGCCATCTCACTTCACTGATTCGTGTCGAGGTCCGTTCTTCGCATTTCCACCTTAAGATTCTCCAATCTCCCGCAGGTCCGAAGTGATCGCACGTTCCACGTTCCTACCCTAAAATAACTATCACACTTGACTGATGTACTCTCTCGGATATTCCCTGCCCGGAGATCCGAATGGGGGATTATTTTACCTCCGGAATATTTTACTCGAGAGGGTTCCATCACGTCATGACAAGAAAGAAAAAGAGTGGAGTAGCTGCGATTCCTCGGGATAATAATGTGGTGGTTTCCCATTGCCTTCCACATCGCAGTACCACAGCCGTTAGAGTAAATGTAACAACGCCTGTAGTGAAATAAGTGTCGCTGTACCGACCACTGTGGTCTCCACCTTCACTCATGTGAAGATGAGCTGCTGCCCTCTCCTCCGGGTGCTAGGAAGCATAATTGTTGGCGGCCTCCCGTCGTCAAGTCACGGCATCTTCACAAGTTTCTGTATCATTTGAAGGCCTATCTTACCCAATGATAGGACAATACCACCTCGGAGTACCGCCGCGCCGCTTTTTGTCCACGACTGTTTATTCGACGAGTTAACTCGCTTATCTCGCAGCTAACCTCTATATCTAGAGGTCGACCCACCATCCGCATCCCGGTGGACGCACTCGGTGGCTTTAAGCTCAGCTCCCAGTCTTCGTATAAAAACCTCTTCATATAAAAGTAATTTTTCTCTTTTATATCCTTCACAACTGGCTCCATATATCTCATACGAGACTGCCTTTTCCATTCTTCACGTTTACTTTTCCCTCGATGATTGTCTTCATTACGCCATCGTGTCTTAGAATATGGCCGATTAAGTTGTCCCGTCTTCTTTTTAGTATTTTCAGTAGACGTATCTTCTCTCCCACTCTTCTTAAGACTTCTCCATTTGTAACTCAGTCGATCCATTTTATTTTCATTATTCTTCAGTAGCACCACTTTTCAAACGCTTCCAGCCTTGGCTTCTCTGCTGATGCTGGAATAGATGATAGTACTCAGAAATAAATAAGGTATGTATAGAGAATTTTCGTTACGTTAAAGGGGAAGATACCTGACTAGAATTGCGATCCACTATCGAGAGGGAGAGGATGTCCATCCTTCCGTTACGTTAGGATAAAGATACATTGGTAATTAATGTTTTGTTTAAACTATAATAATGATTTTATACTTAGCACTCAAAAATAAATGATAGCATCGAGAGATGAATAAGATAGAGGTATAAATTTATGAAGAATTTCCATTTTGTAATTAACAAAAAAAATGAAATCAATCGTCGATGAACTCACATTGTGGAGCTATTTCATCATGAAATATGAAAGACTTTGTAGTTTTCCACACCTTTTGTTTTTATTAGTATCAACCGGTTGAGGCTAATAAAAACAATGAGTGTTGAAAATTACGGTCCTTCAATTTTTATGACCAAAGGAGAAGATAATTGACAGCGTTACAAAATGTAGGGAGTATTTGACAATGTTTTATGGAGAGAGCGGTGGAGGTGAAAAGTGTGGAAAATCAGCGTCGCGTAATACCTATATGGATGGCCCCCTCAGAAGGAAATCTTATGTCGCGACCCCTTCCGGGTTGAACGCGAAATCGCGAGATTCCGCTCGTCAGGCTGCCTCTAACGCCGCCGCCAATGCTGCAACCGACCTCAATCAAAACCCTCCCGTGGTTGAAGCGTCTTCCGTCCGACAACCTTCGCGCCAACCAACCCGGGGGGGGCGCGCCACCTCCCGGACAACCACGCCGTCATTATCTCCATAACCATTCGGTTCTTCGCGATTCCCGCCCATAGGCCTGTTTGCTCGTTCGGCACCGCGTTACGCCCTTTGCGTTTCCAATTGAAGGCGTCATTACGTCTTATTAGCGGCGGCGGGAAAGGCGGAGAATGGGCGTGATTCCTCCTCTCGCCTCCCCACGGCCCTCCACCTCGCTCGCCCACCTCACTTCCTCCTCCACGTCGGCTCCGCCCCGCGGCCGCTCCTCCACTCTTTCTCTCTCCTCAGGCGGCCTCCGTTCCCGCGTGGGGGCCCTCTTTGAGGACCACAGGCGGAGATTTTCAATTGTTTGCCCGTCTCCGCGTCAGCATAACGCCCCCTCTCATCAACGGTGGCTTTCGGAGGGCGGGGCGAAGCTTGATTTGGTCGAAGGCGATGGGCGATGCCATCGACTGCCGGGAGACACGGCTCAAATAGTTCAGCCAAGTTTCACCCAGGACGTGTGGCGAGAATGCATTGAATGTGCAGTGCAAGGAATGTCTTCCCTGCGTTTTAGTGCGACGTTTAGCCTTCCACGTAATCCTCCTGGCAGGGATTCATGATTTTTTCTCTTTTTGAATCTCCGCTCGACTCCAGAGTTTGGTCTGAATTGCTGTCCCATCATGCTTAGGTAGGGTGGGTTGCAATTTAGGACGAGTCTCCGCAGCGGATTAATTAGCATTGCATCCTCGATTTTCCAGCACATTGCGTTGACTTCTCCGCGTGGTCATGAGAAAATGACGACGGTACAAAATTATTTACAAAAATTTATTTTAACGATAACTCTCCGAATAACTCTCTACTCTTACTTTGTTCTCTCAAATGACAAGAGGTTAGCTGATAGAAGAATTCAGTGGAGAACTGCGTCAAACTAATCTCAGGAGTGCTGACTAGTGATGATGATTTTAAAAAAATACTATGTTTATTTAACTCCTTGTTTGCTCACTGAAACTGTATTAACATGTGCAAGAAGATTACTGTCATCTCTGCATAGTTTATTTTTCACTCCAGGAACCCTGATGATTCGCTTCCGGTCGCTTGTAACTAAATACCGTTTAGTGTGACATCGAGCTACCTAAATCGATGCATTAAGACATGCGCTTTGAAAACTTAGTTGTGTAAATCAACGAAAAACCTGTAACACTGGGGCCCCAACTGACTGGCCCCACTCCCAACTGATTGGGGCCAAAAAATAGCTCCTGCCTGCTCTACTTCCATAGTTTCAATTTACGCGATTTGACGCTAACTCGAAATGCACAGTTGACTGATTCGCACGAAGTGGCCTGCAGAGATCACTTTGAGTTCAGTGTTCCGTCTAACAGATGAGGCGTTAAACGTGGACCTCTCTTTCTTTGAGAGAAACTTAACGACGAGTATGCATTTCTCACTGAGGAACTCTTCACCCTTCCTTAGTTCACTCAAATAACAACTGGAAAGAAATTTTGTATCCTGGACAAGCGTTTCTCGTGAACTGCTGTTCTTCTTTCGAGAAACGCTGCAGGACGACGGTACAAAATTATTTACATATTTATTTTAACGATAACTCTCCGAATAACTCTCTACTCTTACTTTGTTGGTGGTGACCTCGGCTGTCGGTCGCCTCCATTGGCAATGATGAAGTGCATGGTACGGTCATGCCAGGCAGTCTGGGTGCAGTTACGGAGCCCACCTCCAGATGGACCATTGGAATTCGGATGGGGAGCTCGCTTTGCCAACAACTCAACTCTCTCTCCCAGCGTTCCCGGGTCGGGTGGATTCCTTCCCTTGGGTTCATCACCAGCCGTTCATTCACCACTCATTTGCACCTCAAATGCCCACCCTTGACATCCGGATCGTGCCCACGTGCAAACGAGGCGCGCGTATTACCTTCGTTCTTCCTCTCCCCGCGCATTCATCTAATTTTCATGCGAAACAAGCCAAGTCCGGAAAATATGCGTAGCAAGCGAACTGTAGGCTAGGAATTTTTTTAAGGAAAAACGTGATTTGAAGACTGAAGATCGCTCAACTATGCTTCTCCTACTAGTGGTATCGAGTTGGTGTCGTCGTTGCTAGAGTATTGTCATCCCATCCCGAGGACTTGGGTTCGAATTCTGGCAGCGGCAGATATTACTCATTAGTCCACCTCCTTGAGTGGTGTGAGGGGTGCACTCCAAGTCCAGTGCTCCATCCGTCAGCTGGGACGTTAAACTGTAGACCTCTTGGCGCCTTTCGTTAAAGGTTAGCTAATTACGACGCGACGCCGGGTTCCTCTCCCCTCTTTCTCCATTCTGAGTTATCCTATCTCAACAATTTAATAATCTATCCTAATTGGTTGTCGGTGGCCTCCCCTAACTATTACTAACTGAAACCCTAATAAAGTACGCTTGAGTTAGTTATTGTGCTTCGAGCAGCGATATGCTGCTTGGTTGTTTAATGTTGATAGGTTTACTTTTTATTTAAGCTTTTCGTGTGTGTTTTTAATTTAAGGCCGATTGCCTTTATTGAAAATGTAAAACACTTCCTTTAAGATGAATGATAAACTGTTAGGAAGATTAATTGTAAAATGGATAGGTTTAAAATGTACTTACCCTATAAAATAAGATGAATGATAAACTGTTAGGAAGATTAATTATAAAACGGATAGGTTTAAAATGTACTTTCCCTATAAAATAAGAGAAACTAATATACCATGTGTGGTCGAAGTTTCAATGGATGTTATTAATTAGACCAGAAATGCAATGTTTAATCTGATTCTACATATCACCGTGAGACTAAAAATGCAATATATTTTGATTCTTATCAAATTTTCCCATGCCCAGCACGTAGTCACAGATGTATGTACCGTATGTGTTTAGTTATGTACCACTTTATGATAGATTAAAATTAAATACATTACTGAGTTTTTAGCTGTTTTATGTACCGCTTTATGGTAGATTAAAATTAAATACATTAGGTACTGAGTTTTTAGCTGTTTTTTCCCGCATCAATTTATTATCTTAGATAGTCAGGTTATCTTAATACAAATTACTGGTCATGTTATATAAAAGCAATAGGATTTTGTGAGTTGGAAGTATGGGTCAGTCTTGAATTACGGGAACAGGATCAGCTTGAACTGACTACGAGTCTGAAGTAATTTTATAGCGTTTGATGTGGTCATAATATGATACGACTTAATGAACTCATTCCATAAAAATTTAATGAAATGATTATTAGAATATCACTTGTAATGGAGAGTTGAAATTATATACGGAATACTTTATGGCAAATATTCTTATGTTATTGATTCATTATACGTGCCGAAATAAAATCGGTGCGAAATATTATTTTAAGTCTACATCCTGTACATGTCAAATTTAAATATTATTCGCTAGAAATATTTTTATAAATGTCTACGATTTGGGTTGAAATGTTTGTTGAAGAAAAGTGATCTCCCCGAAAGGTACAATAGTAACAGAAACTTTCGAAATATGATGTTGGCTTAGGATATAGAAGATTATAAGAACTAATAAAATGAAAAATGAGAATTGCACGTAAGTGCTGAGGAAGAGACGTGTGAACTACAACGGAAAAGAACCAGGTGGAGTGGACAGAGCCTGGGGCGTACCGGTTTTGACAAGAAGATAACTGAGGGAAAAATAGAAGGATATCCCTAGAAGTGTAATTGGCCAAAGGATATACGGGAATCAAATGTAGAAACTCGGACTTTGGGGTAAAAAATTACTGTTGAAAATAAACTTTATATTAACTAAAGTGAACATTCCGATGGCATAAAAGCCAAAAATTATGATATAAACATTGTGAAATGTGTATCATATTGTCAAGTTCATATATATAAAATATTAATGAAGTAATTGTGCCTTTCCTCTAAGATTTAAATAATAAACTCATCAAAGGTTTCAACGCTTTTGCGTCATTACCAAGGTTTGGTTGGGTTTATCATAAATTCTATATGGAAAAGTACAGTAGTTTCATTAATATTTTAGGATGAACTTCCATGAAGTTACGCCAGAAGGAGTAGAAACCATATATGTAAAAATTTAATTCTTATTCCTCATTGTGTTTTCGTTTCATCACATCGTTTCCCGCGGACGTTTCACTGGAGGAGAGAGTAGTGTGTGGAGGGTACTAGTTATGCCCCTGTGCTCGACAAACACGAGTGAGGAAGCTGGCCAACTTCGATCGAGTCGCTGTCACTTGCTTCTTAATCGAAAACGCCCCGCGGTGAGATCGTTTCTCGTGATACGCGATACCATCGCAATAAGTCCACTCTATCTGATCGCTCAAAATACTATCTCGCCTTAATAAAATCGCTGGCAGTAAAATATCAATGGTCTTAGATGTGTGTCACGTAATCGAATCCAATTCTTCTGTCTCGATTCCGGTATCCGTATTGGCATTGTTTGTCTTCATTCATTCTTTTTAATTTTTATCAACGCTTTATTTTTTCACTTCAAAATGAGTGAAATTTCTGTTTGGAATTTAGTATTTTGTTCTTGCGCAATTGTATTCCGAAAGAAATGCACTAATGGCCTTTTTATGAGATTTAGTTTTTGCAAGCCTTGTATTTTAACCCAATTAAAGAATTGTAAGTTAGTAAGACTATATTATTACATTTTTCAACCACTTTAATTTTTAGTAGAGTGCTATAGTCGCTAATAACGGGAAATATTACACAGTTCGAATCATAATATCCTGTGGTATGATTTCAGCCGATAGATCTTTGAGTGTTAGCGCGAGGTGAATTTGGTATTATATAAGCGAGAATGTGCCAGCCAAGATTTTCCTTGAAAAATGAAGTGAGTTATCTGCAGTGAGATTTGAATCATTATTAGTCTTGTATATTTTTTATGCTCAATCTCTTTCATGCCCATTTCCATTCCCTTCGTCGTAGATGACTATTTAGCTTTCCTTAATTTTGAAATGGTCTTAGTTTCCCTTAAATTTCCTTCCACGACATTATTGTATTCATGAGTTTTGCCTGCCTTGGTTTTATATTTCAGGCCATTTGCAGGTTGAGCTTCTGGCATGGAATCCCTCTAATTAATACTTGTAAATTATTTCTATTCATTAATAAAGGAGGAGAAACTATCATGAAACCACAAGGAAAACTAATCATTCACGACCCACGGCGTAATCCTCGTTGTCAGCTCTTCGTCTTGCGCCATAGGCGATTGTCCAGCTTTATTGACAAACATTCTAAACATTGATTTTAAACGGTAATATTCGTTTTGAAGTGAAGGATTAGGTGTAGCACCTTGCTAATTAATCTTTTAATGACTTTGAATGGTCTTTTTCAAATTACAGATAATTATTCTTTTTTAAATATATTTTTACAACTTTTTGTTATTTTATGCGTAATCCGCATCTAGTGATTAGTTTGTGATTGTCCTTGGAAACTATAAAACAAAATCAAGAGCTTTTATTGTGATGGTGGATGGCAAAGGAACCTTGTCGCCATGACGAATAACATCCTTCATTATGAGAATTTGACCATTAAGGGATCGGTTGGTGTGATGACTATAGAAGTATGATTCCACGTTGAAGGCTCAGGCTCGAATCTTGTTAGTGACAGATCTTACATCGGAATATCGATCCTTACCTGATTGCTCTGAGGAGGACACTTCCAGTTCAGTACTATGTGCGTCGGATGAGACAAATCGTGTTTACCTTGGAGCCTTTTGTTTAGAGAAATTCCAATGCTGTATTTGGTAGTGTTTTCTTATATTTCCGTGGGAAAGTCATGTAACGGTAGTTAAAAGTAGAGTGCGGGGCGATTGTTATTTCGTAGTCTCCTTATGTTATGCAACGCGTCGTGTCAGGCTCTCTTCTATACTTTTCTTTACGTCTCTACTCAACTTTCCTGTCAATTCCACCATGTATACTATCAACATGTATTTCCGTAAAGCAATTCTGCGAACATCCCACGTACTATTCGACTCTAGCATGACATGCAAAAAAACTAGAAGTTTCGCCTGCCATAGTTCCCTTACATTCAGGGAAGTTAACTTTTTCATTCGCATTATCCTATGACTCTATTTTTAACCATTCAATTTCATTGCTTTTTTCTCAAATGATTCTGAAACGCATCTAAATAATCTACAAACCTGTATGTTGATTGGATGACTTTACTCTGTCAACGTACACCTTCACCTAGACCATGCCTCGTTTCTTTAATCAACTTTTCCGAATATATGCTTAGAATTTGCTAGTGGAGCTAAAATCCTCTGTATTACACCCCACTCGATAATATCCCGTTCTGATTCTCCATCTTCTATTCTCACTTAAGTGCGTCTCTTGGAGGTAAGGGGTAGGCTGTTCAGATGTGCCTCCTGTCTCAGGATCGGACGCTTCCTTAATCATCTTTCGTTTGGCTCCCACCATGTGAACTAAACTGCTCATAACATCTTACTTCGCCATTGCCAATCCTACTGTAGGGGTCAGAAGATCGCGCAAGCCCTTGCAGCCATGTTGAAGAACTTGTTATTCAGAGTAAAATGACTTAACAACTCATCTGTTGTTGGCCTTTTTCTGTGCATATTGACAGAATCCTATAAATGCGAGAGAAACATGCGCTTTCAAAATTTCTCAGAATTTCCTTTTGGTGGGGAAATGCCTATGTTCGGGAAAAGTGGGTTGGACGTTTTCGTCTCAGCGAGCGATGTTGCCAAAATTTTTCCATTATCCCTTTTGAAAATGGAAAGCCAATACAGAAATTTCTTTATTTTCTTGTAAAAAAAATAGTTCCACTTCATGCTATCGTCTATTCTTCTCAGAATTTTTCATCCAAATAGTTGCCGGGCCAAAGGCAGTATTTCTAGGAATTTCCCCGACGTTCCTTGGACTGCGCATTGCATGTCTTGGCTTAACGCCCAGAATACTGAGGCGGAAGGCTTTTTTATTGCTTGTTAGGCCTCTGAATGACTACCAAGCAAAAAAATTTCCTTTTGGTCCATTTAGTTTCCTGAAAATCGTATTTGTCGATGATGGCATTGTAATAAGCGGAGTATCACTCAAAACGGCCTGAGTATTATTTATCACATCGCTATTCCATGTCTCCCCCGAAATGATTTTGCATCTCCCTTTGATGACGCGTGAAAATTATTCAAGTTATCGGGAGGTCAGGTGATTGCTTTACAAATGCAATTGTAAGCAATATTCTGCAATTCCATTTTTAGCGTAAAGTTACGGATTGGCATGACACGGCGCGCTGCGGCATCTCCTTACTTGTTTTATTCCACGCTTTAGTCGCTAGTTAATACTATTATTTCATTTCGGAGTAAATAGAATTCTTTTGGCTACCTACCATTTGACATTTACGAAGCATGTTATTTTTTCTCTGGTAAAAATATATGAGATAAAATGATGATTATGATCAGTAATACTCGGTAGCAAAGAGGACTTCGTAGTGGGTGGGTACTATTAAGTTTCGTGGTTCAACTGCCGGTATGAGAAATTTCAGTGAATGTTACTTAAATACCAGACTTTTTATAACATGACTTGACTATTCATCGAATTGGCGTTGGCTGAACAGTTATATCAGGTGGCAGATTTAATTAGTACTATTTTGACATATCAAATGAAACCCACTGCTACGTAATAGTCCATGCCTTCATTTTACCCAGCTGCGACCGGTTCCAGCGTAGTTATGCATCATTATCAAGAGCCTAATCTAACTCAACTGTGTGTAACATAAAAGCATGGATCAACAATTGTGAATTATTGTGAAGCAATGATCCACAGTTACGAAGTAATAAACCACACTTTTATTCGCAATTTCATTCGCTGAGAAGCTATGATTCCAAGTACCGTTCCATATCTTTATAGCGCTGAGAATTTTTTTGACGCCCAAGGCCTTTCAAACGGAAAAAAAATTCCTAATACCCCTTCACCTGCCCGCATGTAGGAATATTTGATGGATATTATTCGTATTCCTACTGAAGGAACGTACACTCACGTCATCGGCTACGTGAAAAAGATTTAATTTTGGTTGTGTTGCTAATTTCTTCTAAAATGCTGTATATTTCCTTAAACTATTTTTGCTCATAATTACGAAGCGTGTTATGCAACGCTAAGAAATTTGAAATCTAGATGACGGAAAAGAAATCAAGCAGTAAAATTACACATTTGCTTTTACAGTGCCTGCCGGTTATTAAGTTTTAACATCATTCTCGAGAGGTTAATGAATACCCGATGAAAAGAAAATTTGTACTTCTCCACACAATTTTTATCTAAGGTACGACTCGACTGTCGGCTTATTAAGCCATCAGCGAGCTGCAAATTCTGTATCTGATGATGACTTAATAAGACGAAACGGGTCGCACCTTAAATAAAAATTTTGCGGAAAAGTGCAAATTATCTTTTCACGAGTATGTTATCCTTCCGCTTCGTGTCACCGCTGAACATTACTTTTAATGAATACCCGTAGAGAGACAAGTGCCTATTTGTACCAGCGGGTAGGGGTGGGAGAGAGGGAAGAGAGGGAGAGACGTGAGGGGTGGGAATAGGATGGGGGGAGGAGAATGGGATGAGGATAGAAAATTCAGAAACACGTGGATGACCAAGATTAATCAACATCAGAATGAGTTGGCGCTGAATAACGCGTTTCATGTACAGCAGAATAATTAAGTAATCCGTCGCTTAAATTTTTTGGGTAACTTTTGATGGCCTGTTTTTGCAAAAATTCTAACATTCGTGATATTCGCTTCATTAAACTCAGCAGCTTCAATATCTAATGGAAGAACTGCCTTCATCCAACGCTACTTAGAAAATAACAATGGTAAAATGATAACGAGCACAGTAGTTTCCGCAAAACATTATGAGCGTTATCGCAAGTGAAAGGTGGCTGCCGATTTAATCCGCCTGGAATGTCCGATCCCATCAGTAGGTAGTGAACTCCTTCTCGTGATAATTTATTTAAAAGTCTCAACGATTTTTCGAGCTTTCATAAAACAGCTAGTCTCTTTTAAATGAGTAATGTTGAAATGAATCTATGCAGCCAATATAATTGGTAATGGTCCCTTATTACTGAAACAAGAATAGGAAATTTACTAGAAATCGATTTCATTTTATTCTGTGACACATTTCCAAGAGCATTGACCCCTTCTCGTCCTGTTGACCGAAATAGTGTATTATTACTTTTATGGGTTGAGTGCATAGTTGGGAAAGTTACCAAAAAATTAACTGATTAAAGAAAGTTAATCTCTATAAAAAGTAACTAGTTAAAGTTAAAAGTTACTTTTCTGAAAAAGTAACTGATTAAAGTTAAAGTTAAAAAAGTAACTTTTACGTTAAAAGTTACTTTTTCTGTTACTTTGGCAAATTAGATGCTGTGGTAATAGATGTCTTGATGTTTTTTTGTTTTGTCAAACAAAGCAAATACTGAAAACTGTCATTGTGGTTTCTTCCATCCGTATCCATTTGTTTATAAATATTGGAAGTGGGGATTTTCGTTGCAATGCCATTTAGTGTCCAGAATGTGGTTGGTCAGGTTTCCTAGTGTCTGCTGAAAGAATTCGGCGTTTTTCTGAGTTGGGGCTCCGATTCCGGGATTTTTAAGTTGTCGTGACTTTCTGACGAATCATGGGGCATCAGTAATATGCCGCAAAAGATTTGTCTGAGAGGTAGAAAATGCTTTAAGGTTAGTTTTTGATATTGATCCCCACATTGCGATGATAATTATCGTAATGTGCGGATATTATAAATTAGCAGTGGAAACGGCTTAGTTATATAGAGTTAAAGACAGACTAGACAGTGTGCAGCGTAGAGTAGCTAGGTTCGTCAAAAGGTGTTACGATAGGTTGAGTAGTGTATCAGAATTAATACAAGAATTAGGGTGGGAATCATTATCAGAGCGTAGGTTAAAGTACAGATTAAATCTATTAGAGAAATTTCAATCGGATAGCTTTACTGAAGATGTTAGGCACATATTAAAAACACCAGCGTATTATGCTAGATTCGACCAGATAAATAAGATTAGAGAGATAGATTGTCGTACCGATAGATTCAAAATGGCATTTTTCCCCCGTACTATAAGAGAACAGAATAGGCAGCATAGGAAAGGGATAGGTAGGGGAAATATTTTAGAGTATTCTGTAGTGCATGATGCATGTCTTACCCCTTAAATACTGTGCATACTAACAATCAAGTTGCATGAGACAATATAGTTGCTAGTTTGCATGTTAGTAGTGCATGCTTGGTGATCTTCACCTCCTGCCACACACCCTCGCGGTGGCTTGCAGGGTATTGTGTAGATGTAGATGTAAAGCCGATGCTAAGGGTGTGATTGCGCACCTTTTCTCGCGATTCATGGTGCTAATGTACTGACGACGCAATGTCGCCGAGAGGCATACGTTGACTGGCGCATTGTAACAGATACTTGAATGAAACCCTCCCCCTCGTTATCCGTCATAGGTTTTTTTAGGTGACCATTCTTTCTCGGCTCCAGCTATGTAGTATTGACGACATGATGTCACCGAGTAAGGCATACGAGCCCTCCAGGACATTGCCTACACGTGGTTTTGTGTTTTCTCTGCTGAGGGTGCGTTCCTAAACTTTAGCGGTCACTCCCGTCAGCCCCGCTTTTGTTTGGATGTACCTATTCGTCTGGGCTTATTCATTGCATTTTTGCACAACTACTCTTGCATTGTTAGATACCGTTTCATTTTCCCATTAGTCTCTTGGGAAACATTTGCGCCCAAATTCGTACAGGTACCAAAAATTAACGAAAAAAATTAACTAAAGTTAGTTTTGTATCAGTTTATGCAAAATTTTAACGATTAATAGGTAAAAGTTAACTCTTATAAAAAGTAACAATTAAATTAAATAGTGATTCACATTTTTAACGATTAATTTTAATCGTTAATTTTTTAAATTGTTAATCCCCACTATGGTTGGGTGAAAGTGAAATTTTATTTGCAACCTTTTCTACTCTAAATTAAGTTTTGTCTTAGAATTCCATTATACTAGAAAAAATCATTCTTTAGGCAAAACCCATCGGTAAATCGGATACGTTTCATTCATACTAATAAATTATATTTTCCTTTCATAATCATGAGGACTACGACAAATAATCTATTTAAGGGATCCCTCTAAGACCCTGGACCTAGACTCATGATGGCAATGGCAATTATTCTGGCTGAACCACTCCTGTAAAAAAGCTCGAAGGCTAGATCCAGGTGTAGCCAGATTTGCACTTATCTTTACCACGTCTTATTCTCAGTCAAGTGGCTGTGTAATCTATTTTTCTATCCTGATTAGCAAGGTAATATGGGAAAGGTTTAACGTTAAAAATTCTTTTGAGGAAAGAAATCATTACCATTTAATACAACCAGGTATAATGATGGCATCGAGAAATGGAGAGGTGAATTCGGCAAATATGTGACTTAGTCCTAAATACTTGGGACCAATATTCAGTCAGGTAGAAGGAAACACAGAGCCTTAGATGTCGTAATAGTGCGCAGTCCTTAAACAGCATCAGTGACTGGAACATCAGTGAAAGAAAAGACTCGGAATACGCCAGCAATTGTGAAAATGGTTTCGCGGAACGTTAGGATAAAAATCAGGAAATACGGAAAGCCTAAACCAGTAAATGGAAAATGGATAAATTTATATAGTTCCTTTCTACAATTTGTTTCCTTCTCTACGTGGTAGAGTGTTCAACCCGAAGGTTGGGTTTTGATAGTTGAGGGTAGAGCTCACCATGTATTTGCACAATTTGCGTTTGAAATTCACACATTCAGGGTAGAGGGCCAGTTCCTTTCCCTGGGGCACTTGCGATTTCCAGAAGTTCTGATACGCAGAAAATCGAATCGCGACGATTTTAGGTGGTGGTATCCAGAAAGGCCTTATAGGTAGAAATCTCTACCCACTAGGCCACCACTCTGCAGATATTTTTTAAATGCGGTATCCGCCATAGTTATGAAGTTAGGAAATTGTATATGGTCAATTTATTCCGTCATATCTAAAAATCCCGAGAACGCGTATTTTCTGAGGACAACAATCATTGATAGACACATTGCAGATTCGTTGTGAGGGATTAGGAATGATGATTTACCTCAAAACTAAAGTAATGAGGTTTGGCAAGGAAAAAGAAGTTTGGTCTAGGGAAGAGAAAATGGATCAGTGTCAAATTATTAAAATACTTTGGAGCGAAGATGGACGTAATACTAAAATAACCTACTGGAGAATTGCGCTAGTAAAAGCAGCGCCTACCGAGAGTGAGGAACTGGTGACCCAACTGCTAAGCAAATATGTCAAGATAAAGTCTGTTAAGAGTGTGATATGGAGTGTGGCGTTATATGGTTCAGAGTCCTGGACACAGGGAATAGAGAATGAAAGAAGATTGGCGGCGCCGAATGCGGTAGTCAGATCGGAAACGCGCCGGTCCTCCAACTCAAAGGTCACGGATTCGAGCCACGCCTCGGAGGTGTAAAACACATGAAGTAAGAAGATTCTTTGTAACCCTAAATCCCAAGGCAAACTAAAATTTGCCTTGGGATTTAGGGTTAAGTTACGTTAGGCCGACCGGGGTAACCTTAGCGTTGGTCGACTTTTTGAAATGTTGGTTCGCAGTCGGATGTAAAAGGTTCGATTTATGCAATGAAATTACAGTGCAATGGAGGAGGCTTTGGCTAGCTAGTCTATGGGTGACAATGAAACCAGAATGGGGTGCTTGGTAAGGATTAGGTCCTGCCTTCTCGGCACCAAAATAATATTTTATCTTGTGGAGACCCTCGTGTGTACCATGGACACAGGGATAATAATAACGATGAATTTGTACCCAAATTTCATCACAGTGGTGTCTGTTAATCTTCCTATTGATATTATTCGAGGGAGGAATTAATGTATTTGATTCTCTTGGGAGTTAAATTTGTTGTTAAATATTTTTGACGAATTTCTTACATCGACGCCTTCATTCATCTTACTATTCTAAATTTTACCGCGTTCAAAAACAATTTCTTCCGTGACTGCCGGGGGTAGCAAGCCGGTATTTCCTTGTCGAACAAGGAGGCCGAACTTGGTTGTCAAATCAGCTGCGATGCCCGCATCAGTACATTCTGATCCTCCTTGCACTTACAGAAAGGGAAAAAAACGCGGAAGTCTTCCGACACTAGAGGAAGTGAGTAAGCAGCTCGAGAATGACAGGAAGACGAAGAGAAATGTAATGCATAATGTGGATACTATTTTCAATTTAGGATGATGAATGGAAATTAATGAGGATGGGTGCTAGGAAAGTGTAGAAGTTGAAGAAACGGAATAAGTATTTTAGTTGCAATGAAAATGGGTCTGTAGTACAGTAAGATGGCGATGGAAACGCCACGGCGCGGCGCGGCGCGTCGGGAAGGGAGCATGAACGAGAAGTGGAGGATGAGAATAATTCTAGGGTAGAAAAAAATCTATCAGAATTCATCCAACAGGATAGAATGGCCGACAACTTACGGATACACATTATTTTATCTTCTGTACATTTCGTTGTTCGGGTGTTCCCCGCGTCACCCTTCACCCTTAAAATCACCCTTCAACTATCAAAGCAGGCATGATAGCGTGCTGTCAGTAGACGTTAATAAGATTGAGAGGTTTTTACAAATAAATAATTAACCATATAATTGGCAACTGGGATCTTTCCTTTTGTAAATGCATTTTCCAGTCTCTATAGCTTATTGATTCTGTTATCCAGCATCATTTTCTGACAAGTCTAAAGAGACTCGCTACGTCCGGCAGAGACGAGTGTATCCCGCGACAAAATCCGTTATGCGACTTACATAGAAGGAAACATAGTAAACAAGACAAGATCCCTCACTGTGGAGAATATGCGTCATAATGCGCGATTATACGCTGCGTCAACCCAATTATCTTATCACAAGCATTTTCTACAGGAGTGATACATTGATTCTATTGTTTCAGGGTTAATGAGATGAAAATCCGTGATCACAAAAAAAAACTGTAATTTTCAAAATAATTTATTTTCTAACGAACTGTTTTTGACGCTAGGGCTAAATTGTCAGGTACAATTTAATTTAATAGCCTGGTATGTGTAGTGCTCTCTGGACCAACTTGGAATAAGAAAATGTGCAAATGGGGAGTGTCTTTTAAATGAAAAACCTTTTTGAGAACTTCTCCTCGCTTTTAAAAATCCCTCAGTCCGTAGCTAAAGCGCCCCCTAGACATCCCAGTTTTTTTAAGTAACCCATTCCCCCCTTTCCTTCCCCTATAGTCACCGTTCTTAAGCACAACACAGTTATCTAGAGCCCGTCATATCAATAATCCCATCCTGCCCTAAATACTTCCCACTCACTCATTTCTTCTCTCTCTAAACCTACGACAGCCCCTGCACTTTCTCCGGAACCCCTCTATCCTTTCAACCGCATTCACCTAACCCTTCCTTGTAAAGAAATTATATGTATACTAGGCTGTTAAACTAAACTGCATCAGACAATGTCGTCTTTGCGACGAAACTGGTCATAAGAAAATAAATTATCGTGAAAATAACGAAGTATTTCTAATTTAGTGTGGAGTGTTCAAGTTTGTGCGCTGAGGATGAATACGAGGCATCGTTCTCATTACGGTTAATCTATATTTGGCGAAATGAACGTTGTCAGCCGCAATCATACCCGATGATATCACTTTTGCTACTAAATATTATGGAATGTTGCATACCTACTGTTTTTCCTTACTTAATACTCAATTTGTTCATTCTTTTGGATTTATTACTTTCGAATCACCAATAAAGAAAACGTGAATGGTAACTCATTGGTATCTGGTGAAGTCCCCACAGACCTTTAACCAGGTCATGTACTTCTGGAGCAGTACATTAAATTCTTCATTCGTGTGGTCGATATCGACAGTGAAAACTCATGGGGTAAAATGATCATAATGGAATTTATGACAACTTTCACTTGTCAATTTGAAGAAAAAGGCAAAGTGTGCGGAGTTAAGTTCTCGTTTTCGCTCTCATAAGCGCATTTAAAGAATGAAGAAAATGTGAGCGCGGTCATTATGAAGATCACTGCTCTGGTCCCTAACTTGGTTGAAGACTTCACTGAGGTCTGATTGAAATACCATTACATATAGATGTGTCGTTGAATTTTTAGCTATATTTATTGTAGTAACAGCAACGTTTTCTGTAAATGCCGTACGCGGTTGGTAACTTGATTATTAAAGGGAGGCGGATGCTATAATCTCTCTCAAATTACAAACCTTGTTGCTGGGTGACAAAATATGGAGGAAAGGTGAGTGAAGGCTGTGAGCTAAGCACCCGTGAACGTCTTTTGTAGCAATCTGACATTTGTGCTTGGTGTAATCAAGAAATCAAGACATACTTGAGCGAGTTTTTTTATTACTTAGTTGATTTTATTTTTGGGTACCAGTTAAAGGCAAAAGGTGGATATTGAGAATTTAGCATTAAAACGAAATGAGTAGAATGAGCTGTTCCGCATTCACCATCGCCGCGATATGCCAAGTAAGAAATGGTGGTGCTTTGAAATCATTCTTTTAAATGTCATTAATTGAGATGCGTGTCTGTGCCACTTTTTTCAGTTTGATCGCTCAGTTTACGAGTAATTGTGACCACGATTGGCTCACTCTTTACAGCCATATCGTCCAACAACGCTCACTTAAGAACCCACCACTTGATTTAACCCTCTTATCTAACTCTTCTGATAAATCTAGTATCATAGTATCACCTCTTCGATGATTAAAAAGGATAATTGATAACATACAACCTTGCCCCGCGTCTTACCTTTTTACTACGGATTCTTTATCAGCAATATTTGTTATAACTTGCGATGTGTGATTCACTCGAAGATTTGCAGGAGTAACTATCCCTCCCATCTTTTTTTCTCTTTATTTTCAATTTCGTCACCTTGCTACTTTTTGGCCGGAGTATACGCAATGAAAACCCCACTAACTGGGAAGACTTTACAAAACAGTTACCAACCAGCCATATTTCTCGTCATCTGTATGATTTGTAAGTAGTTTATCCTAATCTTAGTGATCTATTCTATTTTTCAATGTCATTATGGGTATTAGCAGAGAGACCCGATTTCAGTCAGTCTTAAGAGCTCCGATATTATAATCTCATTTAATCATCTTTTTGTTTAAATGTTTTTAATTTCGGCCCATAATCTTTATTTTTCACGATTTTAGTATATTTTACTAAGTTTTTAGTCATCATAGTCGTGATGGTAGTGTCATCAAACGTGGAGGTGCGGACGATGGCGGCAAATGATCGTCAGATCGACTCATCTTCACTTTTTTATCATTTCATCTTCTGTCACTGGTAATTCCTGAGGCTGGTTTGGATGTAGATATTCTCATGTGAGAACTCAGGACTCTCCAGTTGCAAGAGGACCACTTAGTTCTGCTGCTAAGCATTGATGCCCGATTTATAAAAATAATAGGTCAAGTCGGTCAAGTCTGATCCCTACACCGCTGCTAATATTAGGAATATGCCCATCAAGGCTCCAGTGGCCTAATAAAACACTTACCCAAATTAATCAAACAGTATTTTTTATTGATCTTCTCGCGGTATACAGGTTACGCGTCCACCCCACGTAAACTCTAGTATGTCATCTCCGGGGCTTTTCGGGGATACGTACCTTATATCCAATTATGTTCCCTCGACATAATACTGAGTGAGGTACTGCTTAGAATCTTATGGTGTACGCAATCAATATACCATCTACGATATTGACATTTAGCTAACAAAAGTAGGCTAGCTTAATGTGGTGCTAATGTTAGTGCAGGAAAGAACATTTTGCAGAACTACTATGTTAAGATCACCTATCTATCAACTCGTGTATCCGACCTTGATTGTATCCTTTCGATTTTTATCGTGCACAAAAAGACGTTTTTAAGACACCCGATGGAAATGTAATCTTTTTAATCTAAGGCCTCTAATCTGATCTTAAGTATTTGACTAAGTTCCTTAATTGTGTGTAAGTGGGTTAGTAACCAAGAGCTTGATAGAGATTCGTCTTTTAGTTCCTTTTACTGTCTCGTAAATTTTGATAAGATTGCTGCTACGTTTTCTTTTAGTCCCTTATCTTTGCTGTGCTCATTGTATTTCAGCAGACAAACTTTCCTCGAACGATTCCCGCATAGTATTATTAGTAATGATAATCGACAAAAACAGGATTAGATGGAGAAGAAATATTTTGAAAACGCACTTGAAGATTCTCATGCAGCAGGATATACCTTTCACAAAATGTTCTTTTTTATTTGCGGTAGTAGTTCGGCACACATCATACTTCTTATCATATCTTTCACGCTGCATTCTCTTATTCTCCCATTCCCTTTTGTGCTAAAAATTCTCAGCTATATTACGTCCTTTGAAATATCTTCTACCTCACTACCCGCCCCATTCACTCATTGTCTCCCTCTGATTTCCTCAAACGATCTACTCTTCCTTTCTTAAAATTTCCAGCACTTTCTTGTGTACCTTCCTTTCGACTCATCTTTGCACTGTCCATATCCACTCTTAATATGGGCATTTTTCTTCGGCATTTTCCTAATTTCTGCATTCAAGGACCTTGCATTATATCTTTCCAATGAGAGACCGACTCTTTCATTGGTGTTCTATTTCCCTATGCAAAATTTTACCCAACAGCTAAATAACTCCACATAATCTCGCTTGTGGTCTCCTCGTGTAGCTCCTTGCTCTAGAAAATATAACAACTTTCGTTTTTCCAGAGTTTACCTTCATTTCGTGTTCTTTGGATTGCTTTCGTGAAGTGCCCAGTACCATTTATAAGCCATTGGTTGACTGACAAGCGATTGATCATCCACAAACCTTTCCGATTATATCAACTTTTCCCTAGCTGTATCTCTATGTAACCCCAGTCTTACATCTCGGAATTCATATGAAATATTACCACTAACAACAGGCAACCCTGTCTAACTTCCCGCCCTATGGCCTATTACCCTATTGGTAGGGAGAAATATGATCCTCCCTCCGCAGATTGAAGACATATCTGACACTAGAGTTTAAGAAACGCTGGAGTTTGATATTGAGTTCCTCCATTAAATCATGGAATACCAAATTGCTGTTGTCGAAATATGTAAAATTAAGAGAGGAGATCATCTGTGTCCTCAGATGGGTGGGCGGCAGACTTTTGTGTATTTTCGGCTGATGGATTTTCATTAACCCTATTGGCTACACTCTTTATGTGTTTTTTCCTTGACAAATTATTTGTTATTTTAAAACCCAAATTTTTTTCACTGTTGGAGTAGGTAGCACTGGTATTTTGCACGTTTATTGTGGGCAGCGTTACAAGGTTAAGGTTAGCAATGATCCTGAAATTGCCAATGATTATAGCTCTTGTTTTGTTACTATTTAATGCAAAATAATTTTCCTGGAACCAAAAACTGATGGCATAGATTTCAAGGTTACATGTCAAAAAAGCATCGAATTAATCGAAAAATCAAATCGGTAAAATGCATTTTTTTACTTTTTCCCCAAGGCCATTGCTAATATGGACACGTATATAGTTTCACGAAAATCTGTGCATGGACAAAAATCATTCCAGCCACGTTAATGTAACCTAGATCTCTTGGCTTGGCCGCACATAAAACCGGATGTATCTTCCCCACAATAAATCTTTATTAATAATTACACTAAGCGCCTTATGAATTCAACGCTTTCAGTTGTTGTTTTACTTGTGGTATAGGATCATTCTAATGTGGTATTCCTCTCTTAAAAATTAATACCCACTCACTTTTTTAGTTTTAGTTCCAACTGCTATATGTTGTGCCACTCTTGAATTGTATCTTAATCCTTGATATGCCTTTCCCTACCTTCTTCATTATATATAACCGTGTACACTACCGCGTCGTCTGCAAAAAGTCTATACTCATCGTGCAGAACGTGCGTTTTGGTTGTATTGGAATCTGTCTAATCTATCAATAAAGCAAAAATTGAGGTTTTTTTTTCATTTTAAGCACCGTGCGCGGTAACAGCGATTGCGAAGCGCGGGCGATCCTGTCTCGGGGATGTTATTCATAGACGCCCGAGGGAACGTCAGCAGAGGATGTGCTTCCGAAATGGAGTGAGGGCCTGTCCAGCCTCCCCAATTTTAAAGCAAACTCGCTCTCGATCCCGCTGTCGTCGAGTTAAAAGGGTTTCGCGCATTTGAGTAAGCGAGCGCAATGCGCTCCTCTGGATTTGTTGAGTTGGCGCGAAGAAAAATAAACCTATCCGCCCCGGATTGGAGGTTCTAGCCTCTCGGCACTTCATCCTGTCTCTCCTTCCATCTCCATTCGCTTCCTGTCCGTCTGACTCGGGTTCATCGTGATCTCCGGTAGTGGATCGGGGGAGACGACCGGGCAAGCTGATTCGCGGCTGATTTGAGAAGCATGGTCGGCCATATTGTTCGGTGCCGAAATATATGCTCGCTACTCGTGGATGAAGTTGTTTTTGCACACGATAAAACTTACAGTAGTAAGATGAATAATGAATGCATTATAATTTGTAAAAAAAACATTTGAAAGTGAGCAAACGCCCATAAAATATGTAGCTATAATAGATTAAATTCGAACCACCTTTAAGTAAGCAATAAAATCTGCTCAGTGAGAAATAAAATACATTTTTATATTCCTTAAATAGACTTAGAAAGAATAACAGATGCCGCTGTGATGAAAAAATTTTACTGTTTTTTAATGTTTAAATGCACTCGAAATGTGAATGAGAGTGCATTGACAACGCTTTTTTGTGCATCGTAGGTGTGACCTAATCGTTCCCAAGCACCCCCATTCTGGCTTTATTGTTACCCATAGGCTAGCTTGCCAATACCTCCTCTGGTACATACATTCTAACCTCCACATCTAAGATTAATACCAAGGTATCAGCAACTTACATTCCATTCGACGGATGGTATGCAATAGTTCTCACGGCATCTGGCCATGTACTCTTCCACTCATCCGATACCCGCTAAGTCTCGCTTATATAATTTTTATCCCGTCCTCAAGTGCATGGATAATTTTTGCAGATAGCAGCGATATTCGTAGCACTTTAGGAAAAATTCCTTTCTCGGGATTGTAATCACTGGAGAGGATGGGTGGGTAGTTTGGAAGAAGTAGGAATCAATCAGGGACGGAGTAATGGCGGAGAAAAACCAAGTGTCGGCATTAGCCTGCTCGTAATAAAATTCCACAAGGTGTCCCCAGTTTGGCTTCCCTTCCGTCAGACGCAATACTGAACTTTGAGTGCTTTCCGCACAACACTCAAATTACGAACGGTACCTATACTCATGTAAACTCTCTGGCACTGTTAGAATCCGATCCCAGCTTCTCGGTATGGAGAAGCTGAGGTCTTAAGCCACCGCACTAAACCGAAACCCCAGCAAGCTGCATTCATATTTTATATTGAGGTCTAAAAGCAAAAGTTAGTGGCAGGAAGTGACTCCGTACCAGGGGCTCAAACATAGATCGTGATAGTTCACCCTGGGGTTATCATTATTTTTCAATCGTACTTAGGAGAGTGATAGTTCTCGCCATACTTCATATATTGTGTGATGATTCAAAGCTGATCTCATTGGGGAGAGTGAATTAATGGGACGGTTACTGAGAAGAGGTGTTTAATGATAGCGATGCGTTATTGATCACGATAGCGACCTTGATGAAGAATATCCGTGATACCGCCCCAAGCCTGTATTATCGATGAGTGAACAATAATATTGCTAGTGACTACCCTACCAATTTCACTATTGCTAAGTAGTTTACCATGAGAATTGAGGATTCTTACGTGCCTCATACCTTAAACCAACATCCAGGCGGACAGATTCTTCGTATATCTTACCTAACGGTTATAGATTACACAATTACCTCACCTTATTTACTTAGGTAAAGCCTCCCACCTCAAATTTACATCTTGCTAAACATACACATACTACTGCACCAATCTTATATTATTTCTGATAACTTGCCAAACGTGAAATGATATACTCTTAAAAGATCTCATACCTTTACACTCATACGTTTACATTTAAAGGTTCACACAGGCATGCTAATAAGCCTTGAGTGTACATAACCTACCCATTACTGTATGTGAAAAGAATGGCATTTTATATGTCTAATTCCTGTTTATTTCTCTAATTTTATTGCAATAATTTCACCTACCGGAATATTCTGGATTTTTCAATATATCTTTTAATCCTTCAGAAAAGTGATCCACCTTCATTTATGCTATAGGTTTAGTTTTGGTATCAACCTACGATCAGATAGTGATTCTCAAACTTATTCTTCTATAAATTTTGACAAACTGCTTAGCCTATCATAACCAAGGAGGTTAGCTCCGTCTCCTTGCAAAAACAATGCACTTTCCCTCTAATGGAGACTGCTTGTATATAAAAATGTAAATAACAATGAACTAGTACCCAAATTGCTTTGCAGTGGCGTTTCTAATGCAATTTAAGAGACGTATTAATGCGTTTAATGCCCCTGGAATTAATTTTATTTCTAAAACTGGTTCGAATTTATCGTAATTAAACGTTTAAAATTTAAGAATTTAAAAATTAGGCGCTTATTTGAGTATTTGCACACTTTCTACCGTTCTTGACGAATTTTAAAAATGCATTCCATTTTAGTTTTTAGGACTCATGCATTCCATTTCTAAAATTCGTTATTTTAAAATTCTTACTCATCTAAGTTTTACCGCGTGCAAAAACAACTTCATCCGTTCGAGTATCGCGAGTAGCCAGCTCCTATATCCGTACCTATCTAGATGGCCACGAGTTTCTTAAAGCAACTGCAATGCCTCCTCCAGTGCATTATAACCTCCTTGATGATCACTCTAGTCAAAGACCTACTTAATTCAAACCACGGACTTAGAATAGTTCATTCAAACATTTCTAATCTGTGTTCAATATACGCGTTGAATATTCTAGGTTTAACCATAGAGTACCTAAGTATAAAATAGAGGTCCCACCGCATAGGGCAAAACTGTAATACGTTTTTGATGTAGTATTGGAAGGTTTCCATAGATGGGGAGGGAAGATTTTTTTGCGTTACGTCACAAACTATATATATCGCTTCCATCACTTTCGTTTTTCTGATGGACTTAAGCGGCACAATCGAGAAGTGTCTGCTCCGTCTGTTCCTTGCAGCGGTGGATTATGGTTTTTTCTATGAAACAACAAGGGATCCGTCCAGTGATAAGATATGTTTGTTTTAATAGTGAGAGAAATCTTAACTTATCCATGCGACTGCTGACGTTAGGTAAAGGCATATCGCACCATTATAATAAAATAACGAAACTACAACAATAGCATATGTTATGTGCAGCAGTGGAAGCGATAAATATCGTTTGTGACGTAACGCGAAAAATTCTTACCATGCCATCTATAAAAACCTTCCAGTACTACGACCAGTACGCACAACAATTCTGACCTATGCGGTGAACCCTCTATATTATACTTACCCTATCGTGTGACATATAGCGAAAAGATTCACCGCTCGCCCTTTCGTCCTCTAATAACATTTCCCGAGTGTTCTTTTTATAATTCTCCCTCCCTCTCTCCCGCGTCCCACCGTTGGTTGCCTCACGGGAAAAGTACGCAGATTACGCGAGGGGGGCCATGTCGTTGCCCACTGTTGATTTTGGGTTCGAAACGGATTGACCGTTAGTCATTCTCCCTCTCCGAGCCGTTATTTCTGGCCGAATAAATACCGCTCATCTTATGTTTTTTTGCGATGCTTAAATCGTTCCTTCGCCTCCGCTCGCGCCATTAGCCTGCTTTATTTCAAGCTCGTAACATTCGGATAGAGAGAGAGAGAGGAAGGAGACTGTCGATCGAAATGACAGAACTCCGCCCATAGCAGAATGCCGACTAGGGACTGTTGCGGGTGCTGCCCTCTTTGAGTTGGACCTCGTTAATTTACAGCACGCACGGCGCGAGGGAAGGTGGTCATCAAAGTCGCGAATGAGGAATTAATTTTTCTGAGATAGCGTCTTAGCTCTGAGCTGTTCACGTCCCAGCTGCGTCTCATGTTTCTCCGAAGCACATGGTATTAAGTTTGAATTCATACGTCGCCCATTAATGATGAAAGGGTGCTTTGGGTTTCGGGTTTGCATCTCTGTAAAGAAACTTGACATCATCTACGGTCCACCCTACCACCCAAGTTTTAATCTTGGCTTTGGAACTTCATCTGCATTTAATGGGCACATCAACTGCATAGGAGTTTGTCAATCGTATACATGTTAACCTTTATCAACAGTCATTATCATCAGTCAGCGAACCTTAGGTTGGTTAGAAGCAACTCTCCACTCGATTCTCCTATCAGCTAACCTCGTCATTTTACGTAGTTCATTTTCACTTTCACAACCTTCACCACTTATTACACTTACCTCATACGAGTCCTTCATTTGATTCTTCCCGTCCACTTTTCACTCGATGATTGTCTTCATCATACCATCATGTCTCATCATATGACCAATTATCTTGTCTTCTTCTTCTCAAAGTTTTCCGGAAACGTCTCTTTCCACCCCACTCAGCTTAGTCGATCAGGTCGACCAGGTCGATGCATTTTATCATCACTCATTTGTAGCACCACATTTCGAATGCTTCCAGCCTGAACTTCTCTTCTGCTGTTAACGTCCATGTCTCACTTCCATAAGAAGATGTATGTCCAGGTGTATTTTCTGATGAACTGTTTGCTTGCTTCCATGTATTGGAAGGTTTCCATAGATGGGAAACGGTAAGTAGATTCTTCTTCAGGTAGGATGCCCTCTTCATCTGGGCTATTCTGCTGACTATTTCCTTACTTCTTCTCCAACGTTGGTTCCTCGGCTTTCAAGGAGACAACACTCTTTTGCCTTCTCAATATTTTCTTTTTCTGGTATAACATTGGCATTGGAATCATCGGGATTATTTGCATTCGCTTAAATGCTCTCTATATTAAGCGTGTTAAGGTAGAGTTCGTACGAGTTAGTTGATTAATAAACTAAGCTACCTAAAATGAACCTAATAATGTAGGCATTATGTTGATAATGTGTATGTTATGGTTTCCTAAGCTACCTAAAATGAACCTAATAATGTAGGCATTATGTTGATAATGTGTATGTTATGGTTTCCTTATAATATTATAATACCCTTATAATAAAATACAGTGTAATCAATTGCTTTCAGTTTCAGAGGACAATAGAATTTTAAGGCTGTGCAATTCTTTGGCTATTTCTGTCACTTTAATTAAACTTAATTCTGGCTCTAATTCCTTGGGTATTTCTGCCATTTTAATGATACTTAATTCTGGCTCTTTTATTCAGTTTCATGCGTACTATATTCATCATTTACTTATAATACTTTTTTATCTCTACCAATCTTCTTTTCCGCATGTATCAGGGTAATATTTACTTTATTTGGAAACCATCTCTTTTTAGGTCTTCCATAACTTCTCTTTCCTCGGAATTTATAACGTAGGAGCTAAAATATCAACCTTTCTTTGCCTATTTTATTTACATGATCTTTCCAATTACTCTTATTTTCATATTCTTTCATTTACGTTAAATATTTTTAGTACGGTTCTAAATCCTTCGTGTCTGAAATGGCAAATTCTCTTAAACTGTAAGCAATTGATTATACTGCGTTTTATCGATAGAACCACAAGAGATAATAAGGAGAGAACATAGAAAACCCAGAAAATTACAGATCGATTTCATTGACCTCCATTTCTGACAAAATCCTCGAACACATCATAGACAGTATTGTGATGTCCTTTCTGGATGAAAATGCATAATATATTGAGCTCAAGTCAAGGTATTCTTTGGCTTTAAAAAAGCATTTGGCAAAGTCCCACTCAAACAACTTGTACACAAACTTCTGTCCTACGGAATCAATAAAAAAGTGATAAACTGGTTTGGAGAAGGGTTCTTATCAAACCGGAAGCAAAAAGTAGTTATCGATGGTTTTAGCTCCCCAGAAGTGGATGCGACTCTTGGCGTGCCACAGGGAAGTGCTTTGGGACCCCTCCTACTCAAAATATACGTACCTACACTTCAAAATAAACAGCAACATTAGATTATTGTCGGATGACACTATAATATATATATAAATCAATTATGATGAGGATAATATGTTACTAGATCGCGTATTCATCAATATTTCGGGCTGCTGCAAGAAATGGGGACTAGAACTAAATTTTAAAAAGTGCACCGTAGTGAGGCAAACAGTGGTAAAAATGTGACATTAAATATGAAATAGGTGGGATTGAATTACGCACTTCAGAAAAACTTAAATAAATGAGAGCCGCATTAACCAGAAAACTCACCTAGGCACGCATGAAAACAATATGTGAATCCGCATTAAAGAAACTTAGATTAATTAGACGGGTGGTGGGAAAGTGCAACGCAAAAGTTACTTAATTTACGCAAAAAAGTTACTTAAGTTACGCAAGAGAGGTGCTATTTCGCGTTTGTTAGGCTAAAAGTGGAATATGTGTCTAGTATTTGGGACCCGTGGGAAAAGGGATTAAATAATTAGATGACATTCAGAAGGGATCAGCTAGATTGGTGACGATTGTTTAATTAACTATTTATCTAGGTATATCTAAAAATTTGCATGGATTGTTGTATACTTGTTGCCTAAAATTCGTTGCCTAGTGATGCTGAATGTTTCCACTGGTTGAAATTTGTTTGCGCCGGGGATTTTTGTTTACATATTTGATTAAATATGATCTCAAGTATGACGACCGACATCATTATCGTAATTTTTATTATGAAATCACGGCACTCAAATGTAAACGAATATTTATATTTGTATGCGCAAATTATTTAATCTTTCGTTTCTTACTCTGCAGAAGAGTATATGTTCTGCAAAACGGCACCGCCGCAGTAGAGCCAATTTTTCTTTGTTAAAGCAATCGTAACACAGATTACGTCTCTCACGTCGTTCCGATATCTTCTGAGTGTTTTTTTAATAGTACTTTGGTGTCCTGATCATTTTCTTTTTCGATTTTCCGTTTCCTGCGCGTTGCCGCGATTGTTACAATTTTTTCCAATTAGAGGCATGATTAAACATAGTTTCATAATAAAAAATGCATATTTATCCGTCTTCACGAGTGTGGAGTATTCTACATGCGACAATTCAACGTTGCCAAATATACACCGGGGGTCGGGTTGCGGCAGTGTTTAAGAGTTCTGGCCTGTCTCACCTGGGGCCTGGGTATCACGTCAGTAAATCTAGTAGTGGCAGATATTTTTCATTGATAAGCCGGCCACTACTTGAGTGATTTATGGAGGGCATTCGAGTTCAGTTGCCCATCCGTCAGATGGAACGTTGAGCTGTGGTCCCCTTTGAGACTTTCGCTATGACCAGGCTAATGCGCACATCGGGTTTCTCTCCTCTCTTCGTCCATACCCTTCTGTTCCCGTGAGTGTATGTACCTTTGCACCGGGTCTGTAGCGCCTATAAGTGCGGGAGCAGGCATGGAAACCAAAGATGATATATACCAAAACAGCACTCACGCGCGACAGTAGAAAATCTTTCTAAAATTTTATTTCATTCGTACGTACGGAAAATTTATGCCAACTGTATAGGATAATTTTCGTAGATTATGTTTTGCTTCTTTATATTCAAATAATGTCCGTTTATTTGAAATAGAAATATTAATTTTTTAGCCTCGTGAAGTGGAGTGCGCCATCACTAGAGACTCCACCTTAAAAGAGTCTATGATAATGCACAATCTATACCAATAACCCCCCACCGATTTTTATAATCAATCCATAGAGAATCTAATAAAGAATAAATTTTGCAATTGAGATCTTTGTACGTATCTGAAATCAATTCTTTTTTTTACCGGCCACCTTAAGACACTAATTTCATGCGCTTGTATTCCACTGTCTTCTTTTTTTGTTGTCCATCCTCCGCTTCCGTAAGTAAGCGTCCATAACCACCTCACCGAACCGATCCTCCGCAGCGTTCGTTCGCTGGCGGGAGAGGAACTCCTTGTGTTTTATCACCGATGCCTCCCTCGTCAAGGGATCAGTTTTTATCGGGCAACGCTCTCAGAGCGCAGCTTCGATAAGCCTCAGTTTTCGCCGGCGAGCTGATCGTCGGCACATCGCGCCACTTTCGTCGCCGTGGCTATTTCTGGGGAAACGAGATAAGAGCTCCTCTCGTCCTTGTCAAGTACCTGCTCTATCGCGAAGGACATTTAAGAGCCACTTGTGTTTGTTTGAGAATTCGTTCCGAGAATTGGATACGGAGCGGTGGGATGGAGGCGTTACTCGTGGACTGAAGCTTGATGTATTCTGGTAATTTCTGTTGCTAATTGCTCGCTTATTTCTGCTTTGAAGCTTACTTTTCGGATTTTTCTGCACCAAGGATTTCTTCACACAGAGAATCCTATGCTCCTATTGGTTGGTTATTCATCTACACCTACGTATCACCCTGCGAGCCACCGCGGGGGTGTGTGGCAAGGGGTGAAAATCACCAAACATGCAGCTAAGAGGCCTCATGACCTACTGGCATGAAACTGCCATGCTGTCCCGCAACTAAGAGATATGATGCAATGCTAACCATTAAACTAAGAGCTACCATTAAATGTTAACCATACAACTAACCATGAAACTAAGAGCTACAACTACAGACTACTCCAACAATATTTTACCTACCTATCCCTCTCCTATGCTCCCTATTATGTTCTCTAATTGCAGGTAGGAAAAATGAAATTTTAAATCTATCAGTATGACAGTCTGCCTATCTAATCCTATGTATGCGATCAAATCTAGCAAAATAGGTTCTTAATATATATCTAAAATATACAGTAAACCTATCCGTTTTACACTTCTGCTACAGATTATCTGGGGGAGACGACCGACAGCTAGGGTCATTTACGCCAGAGGCGGGTAATTGGGTAAAAGTAGAACTTTCAGGGTACGGAGGAAGGGTGGAGAGAAATAGAAGAGAGAGTGGCAGAAAACAAATCTGTTGGAGCATCTAGGAATAGAATTCTACCAGAGCTACGTTAGATTTAAACTGGTATACGGTTTACTCTGAGGAAGAAAAATAGTAACAGAGTACTAATGTTCACGTAAGTTCATGGAGGGATCGGTGAGGTAGCTAGAGTACTGGTCTCCCTTCCCGAGGGCTTGGGTACGAACCCCGGCAGTGGTGGATGTTTCATTGTTACACCGGTCCCTACTTGAGTGCTTTGTGGAGAGCACTCGAGTTCAGTACACCGTCCTTCAGACGGGACGTTAATCCATGGTCCCCTTGGTGCCATTCGTTACGAGCAGGCTGATGCCAACGCCAAATTTCTCTCCACAATTCCTCCGCTTCCTACATCCACCCAATTTCCCTCAGATCGTAAATGGTGCCAATGAGCTCAATAATCTCTTTCCTTCCCTTAAGGGAGACAACAGAATATTAACAACTACTGCTCGAACTCGTGACTTTTAGTTTGCTAGGCCGGCGATTTATTGACCTGGCTACATGTAAGTCACTGAAATGTGAGGCAGGTGTGTTGATTAGCGAACGGTGATAAAAATTCCTTCCTTGCCCAAGGAAGAAATTAGAAGCAGTGATGTGGTGGGCAACACCCGGGATACATAGTATCTGTATCTATTATATACCCTGAAAACCACCTCGAGGGTGCTTGGTGGGGATGGGGGAGGAGGGGTTGTTGCCAAAAATGCACATACATGAACATGAACGTGTGCAATTTCATTTTCATGCTGAGCTATATTTTTTTTATAGAGGCATCATCATCATCATCAACATTGGTCAACAATCCTAGGATTGGTTGCACGCAGCTTTCCACTCGATTCTTCTATCGGCCAACCTTTTCATTGTGACGTAATTCTTCTCTTTTTGAAGAAAACAAAGAAGAATATATGGCAAGTAGAAAAACTAAAGGAGACTCAACATCAGCTGGCATTTCAAAAAGCAGTGGGAAACAACATAGGAGAGAACCTGAATGAGAAATCAGTGGAAGAGCGTTGGGAAAACATTAAATGTGGACTACAGGAAGCCACAAAAGAAGTTCTTGGAAGAAGAAAAGTTGCCAAGAAGAAGCCATGGATCACGGAGGAAGTCTTAGAATTGATTGAAGAAAGAAGAAAGTACAAGAATGCGAAAACTGAAGAAGGGCAGCTCTGCTACAAAAGAATAAGGAACGAAATAAGTCGCAAAGCAAGGAAAGCTAGAGAGATGTGGTTGAAAAATCTATGCTAAGATATACAAAGCAACCTTGCACTTGGAAAGGTGGAAGCGGCCTACAGCATAGTGAGGAACCACTTCAAGGAACGGAGCGCAAGATGCAATGCCATAAGGGACAAGAATGGAGAAATTTTGATTGAAAACGAGGACAAAGTGAAGAGTTGGAAAGAATATCTGGAAGAGCTATACAATGGAAAAAATCTCAGTTCAAAAGCTATTGAAGGGGAAAGCGAAGTGGAAAAAGATGATATGGGGGCATCAATATTAAGATCGGAATTCGACGCTGCAGTAAGGAACCTTCGGATGAATAAGGCCACAGGTATTGATGATTTCCCTGCAGAACTAATTAAAAATGCAGGAGAGAAGACATTAATTCATCGATGAGACAACTTCGGCCGTCACATTGTGGAATTTTTCCATGATTGAAAATAAGAATGAACTTTGTAATTTTCCACACGTTTTTTATTAACCAACCGGTTTCAACACTCACGTGTCATCATCAGGGACCAGGGACCCTGGATGAGTCCCTGATGATGACACGTGAGTGTTGAAACCGGTTGGTTAATAAAAAACGTGTGGAAAATTACAAAGTTCATTCTTATTTTCAAACATTAATTCATCTCTACAAAACCATCTGCGACATGTATTCAACAGGAGAAATTCCAAGAGACTTCGATAAAAACATCATCATTCCTATTCCCAAGAAGAAGAGAGCGGAGAAATGCGAAAATTTTAGGACTATAAGCCTGACGACACATGCATCGAAGATACTGACCAGGATCATCTACAGAAGAATAGAACGAAAAGCAGAGGAGTTCCTGGATGAAGATCAATTCGAATTCAGGAAAGTAAGGGTACAAGGGAAGCAATATTGGCTCTTAGGCTACTCATAGAGAAGAGAATGGAGAAGAACAAACCGACGTTCATTGCATTTGTGGATTTAGAGAAGGCCTTTGACTACGTGGATTGGGATTCAATGCTTGGAATTCTGAAGGGAATTGGAGTGTCCTACAATAACCGAAGAATTATACACAGTCTGTACAAAAACCAAGTTGCATCATGGTGTGAAAAATCGGGTAATTGGGTAGGGATAGAAATGTTTCAATCCAAAACGGAGGAAGGCAGGAAGAAAACCCGGCATCGGCATTAGCCTAATCTTAACGAAAGGCGGGAATGGGACTACTGTTTAATGTCCCATCTGATGGATAACGGAGTATTGAACTCGAAGAGCTCTCCACACGCCAAGTGGAGTGCTGACGACCTGAATCAAAGCCCGGGCCCATGGAATGAAAGACCAGTATTTTAGCTACTACCCCAACCCGCTCTTCCACGCATGCCTTATTATCGAGTAAAATTCCTATTTTTAGACACTACTCCAACGGTGTCTTTACAAAATCAGAGAAATCCATTAAGGTAAAACCTAGTCATATTCTACTATACATGATGGGGTTTACAATATATTTTTATGGGATATACCTCTACTTCAGAACGGGAATGCATCTTGAATTTCTACAGTTTTTACTACAACTTACCGTTCGGTAGTGATTTTATTTCTAATTCTGACCACATATTTCCTGGAATATTTCAGATATCTGTTTTCTTCACCGACAGAATTTTATGCATTGAAACACGTTAGTATTTTACAGATTCGTCGCTAAAATATGTAGTTAGATTATGTGTAGGGACATAGACGTTATGCGAACAATGTTATTGCTATAGTTATGGTAGTGTCGAAAGCTTAGAATAACTCGGTAGGGAGAATAACTGTCAGAACGCAGATTCCAGCTTACGCTGAATCCTATAGGTAAATTTGAAGCTGATCAATTTTCCGATTGCCTTATAAACCTTAAAAATATTTGGGCTACTCCCATGTGCTACGTTTGATTCGATTACGAAAGCCAGATAAGAGAGATGAGAGTGTCGTACGGATAGATTGATGTCTTTCCACCCGTGATCTATAAAAGGTGGCGTGGTTAGAAAATAAAGATAAAATGAGGGAGATAGATTATTTGCTGGAGAGTTTTAAAATACCTCTTTTCCGCGTACACTGAGGGGAAAGAGTGATCGAAGTTCTTGAGATACTTTCAATTAAAGTTCAGTTTAGGGTGATCAACTATTTTTGAAGAAAATAAAGGAAATTTCGAACACGGCAAATTTTCACAAAAAAAAAAGAGAAAAGCAATGCAGTTTTGGTGAAAAATTCAAAAAGAACTCTATTTTATACTTTAAGAAGTCCTAAATATATTTTGCAACATTTGCTTCAGACAATAGATTGTTATCACTTTTTACAACTTCTAAAAATTCAGTGTAAGCACGTGGAAGTTCATGGCAACTTGCAACTTTCTGATTTGATCAGCTTTGTACTGCTCCTATTCGTAACATCTGTCCACTTGTTATTCATAAAAAAATACTCTATCTCTATGAGTATAACTACCTGGTATGCTCATACCATAGCCTACCAACTTTCCCAAGTTTTCAGAAAGTATTTGCTCGATTTTTAAGCTGCTGAAAACTGAAGGCACAGCACATGTTATCGCATCCTTACAACTACAAAATTCCTCATGCAATTCATCTTCATTCACACAATCCAGTTGGATATACTCCACAACGTAATGTATGTCGTTGAATGGTAATTCCCTTTTAAGACAGCGGTATTAAACATTTTAATAATCAAATTTTTAAGCACGTAAGAATCCGAAGAATCATAAAATTCAAGGATTTTTTTGCAACATGTTGATTTCAAATTTGAACTAAGTACAGTAGCTAGCATTTTGTGAGTAGCGCTACCAAAGTTTCAATCTTTAATTCTCTGTCCAACTTTACTAAAAAGTAACTATACAGCTTTATGGCACTCTTTGCTGTTCGTATAAAAACGTTTCCAATATTCACAAATAAGCAAATATGAGCCCAACAATTGTTTCTTATTCTGCATTTTCATTGTTGTTTCATTTCGTCTGCTCTCGAACGTTTAAACGAATCTCGACCGTGTGCGGAAAATTTAAATAATTGAAACTGAATGATTTTACTTGAAAAAATACGGGAGAATTTCACCCGAAGAAACAGAAAATACGGGAGTCGGGAGTTCGTGAAAAAATATGGTCAAATACGGGAGATCCCGGGAAATACGGGAGAGTTGGTCACCCTAGTTCAGTTGCAGTTTGTAGGCTTATTCTGTATTCCTGCTTTGCATTGAACCTTCAACACGAAGATGTATTTTTATTAACTTAATTTCTTTGCATGTTTGAGTTATAATCAAATTTACTTGTAATATAAGATTTTTTCGCAAAGTTATACATGTATTTATATCATATTATTCGAGAAGTCTCTCCCATGTGATGACTGTTTTAATTAAAAGCAATTTTACTTGTGAATTTGCATTTTTTTCTGTTTTGCTCTTTAAATTTATGAAGTTTTGCGATTAAGTTATTGGTAATGATAAAATTAAGAATTTTATACGCAACCGTGGGCCTTCGTTGGTTACCCCTGGTAGACAGCCCCTGCCTCATATTCTTCCGGTGGTTTATAGGGCACTTTGTTCATCAATATGAGGTTACAAAAATTATTGCAAAAACCAGGTGTAATTTTTTTAACCTGCCTCGTAGTATTACTTAAAAAGGTAAAAACATCAAGTACTGGCCTTACATGCGCACTATCGTGAATGTTATAATTAGGACAAACAAATTCTTAACCTATTAATAAAAATATAGGCCTTTGAAGTTTCATATCATTGATAGGTATATAAATCGTTCATGTTTCACTTGTGGAAGCTTAGGCAATATGTAGGTATTTACCTGACTATTCCTTTTACACGTTTGTTGAAAAAGTTTACTTCGTACCCTTCAGGACATTTGCAAAGTTAACTCTGTACAACTACTACCGTACAATAGTGCGGTACTCTACGTGCAACTACACTTTGTAGTCAATATAGCCGCCATTCATGCTAAATAAAAAAGCCACATAGTCATCATCATCATCATCGGTCAAAAATCCTAGGATTGGTTTGACGCAGCCCTCTACTCGTTTCTTCTATCGACGAACCTCTTCATATTGACGTAGATCCTCCCTTTGTATCCTTCACAACTTGCTCCATATCACATAGTCATAGAGCTGGAAATTATTTGGCAGGGATGAAATTTATGGTGTTGGGGAGCACGAGATGAAAGAGTTGAAAGTAAAAGAGATACTCTCATAATGGGGTGAACTTATGGAGGTTATTGGTGGACATTATAATTTTGTATATTTGTAATAATTTACTATTTCCCAGTATATTTGTATTCCATTATTAGTAGGCTTCATCAACCCAACATCATTGTATTATTTCTGGTACGATGAAAACTTTTTGAACGTCTTTCCCAAACTGTTTTTCAGTTGAGATCAGAGTAACTTCTCTACTCCTCTTTCTCTTCCGTATTTACTTTCTCTACACCCAACTTAAGTACCTTTTCATATCCTCCATATAATCGCTGCTTGCATGGAATACATCTTTCTGTAACGGTATTCCATTTTCTATGGCTCCTAATTACTTGCTCAATTTTCCTACTCTTCCTCCTAATATCCGCATTCATCTTCCTACTCTCCCACTCTCTCCCAGTCCATAAGCTTCTTCATTCGTCTTCCATACCGAAATTCGTATCTTCTTCATCCTCCTACACTTTCGCATCGAAATAATATCCATTTTATTTTCATCATCTTCGTCATCAATGGTGAAGTTGTCACTCCAAAGGCATACGCTTATGCTTTCGCAAGCCTTTCTTTGGCCCTTTAGCTCAGTGTATACATCAGACAAAACCTTTTTGCTTATTGTGTAATTCGTCTCAATCGCTCCGTTTCTCATTTTGCCGTGTGCAACAGCCTTAACCTACCTCTTCAAGTGTCTAGGTTGTTGAAATTAAAGTGTTACATTTAAAACAATGAAATATTGGCGATAGTGCATACAAAGGCGGAAGAATGAAATTGGCGAATGGTCCTCCATCTGCAGTCGGATTCCTTGGTGTTCTCCGAATGCTTAAATGAGGACAAAGAAAAAAACTTGCACGTGCTTCCTATGCCTAGTGCTAAGGTTCGAATCTAGGAACTTTCATATTACTCAGATAAATGATGAAAAACTCAATAAGCTCTAATTTGGTAGCGTATTCATGGTTAATTGATATCAAGGACAAGGAAGGACTGGCGAGTGCACTTGCGATAACTTTCCCGGAACCAGAAAGCTAAAATTCATCTTCCGAGAACTTTATGAGGTAGATGGCTATAATTCTCAGTTATTATCATATTTTTTCCTTTTTTCATATTTCATATTTTTTATTATTATTATTTTCATATTATTTCATATTTTTTCCTTCAGCCAGCATCGCTGGCGAAAGTAAGTATTCTTATTTTTAATTGGGAACGAGTCCCGAATGAGATCAACTCATCCCCTCGGCCCCCTTGATACAACACTATCTGGGAAGATATGGACAAATCCTCATCGCGATAAATAAGAAAAAATATCGAAAATGATAGGCTGTCGGATCTCTGAGACTATCTGGGATGTCTTGACATATCGGGCTCCAGTAATATTTGCTCCTTGTTATTCATAGCCTGAGTCAGAATTAGCACGCTTGGGTGCGACGTGAGCGAAATTACGTATTACGTGTAAAGGAGTTTCTTCTTCTCCATCTACATCTATATCGTACCCTGCAATCACTGCGAGAGTGTTTGGCATGGGGTAACACCACGCCAGACAACACTTGTAACGAGTAAGCTATCTCACTGTTGGTAACCGAACTCTAGATTTTCAGTGCCAACTCACCAAAATTTACTGAGAGAACACGGCGCTTGAAATTCTTATACTAATGTCTGACTCAAGCTAACATCATGACGCTGCAAAACTCGTGTGTTTTTCCGATCGCATACCAAACATGGAGGTAGGTGTCTATAACAACAAATCATCACCATTTACTGTGCTTTTACAACATCTATCCGTAGAATTGTTCGCAAAGTCCTCCGACGCAAGTGTAGCCTCTTGGAGGCTTCATAATTTTTTTCGCATCGGGAAGTTTCTGATGGTTCATATACCCCTGGGATCCCACAAGGCATTGACCTGTCATCATGTTTCCCAGGGGCTTAACCCACAGAGTTTGACACTCATCCATGCCCCGAGTGGAGTTAAACCCACCTAGGCGGGAATCGAACGCGTGACACCAGGATTATCAGGCGAAGAATTTACCTCGTCGCCACCGGGGCCGACGAGGTAATTTGCAGCAAGCTGCACCACATTCTACCTACATTGCACCTATCTATCCGTTTCTTATGTGGTCTAATTTAATCTGTTGTTGTTCGTGGTAAGAAAACCATGTTAAATCTATCCTTACGGCTGTCTATCTAATCTTTTCTTCCTGATTGAATAGAGGCTAACACGCGGGCGTTCTTAATATATTTATAACGTCATGAGCAAATAGATCGTGCGTGGTTTCATGGCGAGAGATTTTGAGATTTCGACTCCAATAAGATCGTTAAGTGGGGGATCTCCAGCTAAGTGGACTTGGTTGGATACCTCCCTCCCCTGGCCGTCGTCTGAAGTGATTCACCTCCTTGAATTCTCGCTCGATCCCAATTGCGTTATTTCTCCCGGAGTAAGCTTTGAGTCGCAGCTGCCCCGCCCCGAATCCCCCGAAACATTTGATCCACTCCTTGCACTTAAGTAGGTACAGTCAGATTATCCGGGTGCAATACTCCTCGAGTTGGAGCGCCCTCGTAGCCGTTTCGGCGCCGGTGGATTCCATCTATGTCCGGCTGTAGGTCTTCGCCTCGCCACCGAACTGGTCAATGGCTTGCAGCTGTGTCCCTTCCACGCGATCAAGGGGCCGATTGCATCAGTGGCGCTAGGTGTTTGGCCCGGGGGTCTGCTGCTGTGAGCGATTTGTTTTGGCCCTCGCTGTCCCCCGAGAACGTCCGCATTGCTGTCCTTCGCTCGGGAAGGCCCTATTCCCCTCGCACTGCTCTCCACCCAGGTGGTGGCGCTCGGGAGTGTGCTGGAAGGAAGGTGGGGAAGTGAGGGTAGGAACCTAAGTCGCCGCGAGGAAGGCGTCCGTGCCCGAGGAAGGGTTTTTGGGGACATCATGGTCTTGCGAGTGCCATTAACGGACTGATTGTTCTTCAAGAGCGGAGGAATCCGGGGATTGCCTCGTTCGTCACGTTCATCCTGGTGAATTTCGGGAGTGGAATGGTGCAGGTGCGGCTGGTCCTAGGATGGTGGGGGCATGACCTTCCTCTCGATTAAAACTCGAATGAATCAGTCGGCCTCGGCATATAGGTCGGTAACGTGCCGACACGGCAGATTACCGGCCTTTTGGGGTTCGTGTGGTGGATTGTGGGCCTCGGGCATAGGTGTTGTGTTTGTCTTAGGATTAAGGTTAGGTTAAAAGGTAAGCTATAGCCTTAGTAGTTAAAGCTTAAAACCTGATTCTACTTCGCAAATAAATGAATTGGATTAACACTGGGCGCCAAACCAAAATATTTAGGGCATCAGGAAATAAATAAACCACAGGGTTATTATTTTATTTTATTAGTATCATCATCAAGTGTATCAATCATAATATTAGTAAACAGCAGACCACCATTCTTCCCTATATATGTCTGCTCCTGTGCTTACGTCTTATTCTTACCGATACCCCACTTATTTGATCAGTTACATAATTACTTTATTCTATCAACTCATTTGTGCTTCATGGAGTTAAACTTTTACGTGCATCTTTACATTGATTCAGATGCTGCATTTTATTCATAGATTGGCTGGTCTAAATTATTCACGAATAAAGAGGAAATCCTCAGGCTTCACGTGGTGGAACCGCATAGTAAATAAAATGATCACTTGGTAAGATTCCACAAATTTTATTTTTCCCGACCTAGGTTTCGATTGGTTTGACAATCATTATCAAACCAATTTGTCAAACCAATCGAAACCTAGGTCGGGAAAAATAAAATTTGTGGAATCTTACCAAGTGATCATTTTATTTAAATTATTCACCTTAGATAGCACGTCATCAGTTTGTTGATGCCGTTGCTGATTACGATTTTTCAAGCGAGCATTTCTTTTTATTCATTCTAATATGTTTCATGTGTGAAATAGCGTTTTTCGCATGTCGGAGATGGTCTTGTAAAGATGAATTAATGTTCTCTCTCCTGCATTTTTTATTAGTTCTGCAGGAATATCATCAATTCCAGAAGCCCTATTCATGCAAAGGTCCTTTACTGCTGCGTCAAATTCCGTTCTTAATATTGATGCTCCAATATCATCCTCTTCGACTTCGCTTTCCTTTTCGATCACTTTTGTGCTGAGATTTTTTCCGTTGCATAACTCTTCCAGATATCCTTTCCATCTCTTCACCTTGTCTTCATTTTCAATCAAAAGTTCTCCATTCTTGTCCCTTATGGCATTGCATCTTATGATCCGTTATTTGAAGTGCTTCCTCACTATCGTATAGACAGTTTCCACCTTTCCAAGAGCAAGGTTGTTTGGTACATCCTCGCATGGGCTCTTCATCCATATTTCTCTAGCTTTCCTGGCTTTGCGACTAACTCCGTTCCCTATTCTTTTGTAGCAAAGCTGCCCTTCTTCAGTTTCCGCATTCTTGTACTTTCATCTTTCTTCAATCAGGCCTTCCTGAGCATTATGCCTACTCCAGCATTACCATTAATGATCCAGTGTGTATAATTCTATAGCTTCCGCTCCAGAAGTCTCCTTCTTCGGGCCACTTCATTTCGTTGATTCCTAATACGTCGTTGTCCATTCTTCGCATTACCACCTTTAGGTTTTCCAGTTTTCCGCAGGTCCAAAGCGATCTCACGTTCCATGTTCCGACCCTAAAATGCTTATCACACTTGACTGATGTACTCTCTCGGGTAGTCCCCGCCCGGAGATCCGAATGGGGGACTATTTTATCTCCGGAATGTTGTATTTGAGAGGGTTCCATCAAGTCTTGATTGAAAGAAAATGTGGAGCAGCTGCGACTCCTCGGGATAATAATGTGGTGGTTTCCCCTTGCCTTCCACATCGCAGTACTACAGCCGTTAAAGTAAATGTTACCGCGCCTGTTGTGAAATGAGTGTCGCTGTACCGACCACTGTGGTCTTCACCTTCACTCATGTGAAGAGGAGCTGCTGCCCTCTCCTCCTGGCGATGGAATGCATAATTATTGGCGGCCTCCAATCGCCAAGTCACGGCGTCTTCACAGGTTCTGTGTTATTTAATGGCCTACCTTACCCAAACTCGCTTATTTCGCAGCTAACCTGTATATCTAGAGGTCGACCCACCATCCGCAGCCCGGTGGACCCACTCGGTGGCTTTAAGCTTAGCCGCGAGAGAAATTATTTCAGCCAATGAAATAATAAGAAATAATTTCAGTTCAAATAATTTCAAAAGAAAATAGTAAAAAACAATATCAGCAAATTAAAAGTGATAATTTTTGAGAATTTTTTCTCCCCAAACATGCATCTAAATAATAGGACTGCGTATTAGCAAACCGCCGAGCTGCAGCTGTCTGGAAAGGCTTAAACATCCACATCTAGCCACCATAAAGGTGTGTGGCAGGGGTTGAATTCACGCCATTCATGCATTACATATTATGAATAAAAATGGATTAGTAATTGTTTACTAGTCTAAACTTCACGATTTAAAAATGATAAAAAAGCAAGCATGCTAAATCTTATTGTTAGTTGGGTTAGATAAAATTCCTTATCGCAACTTGCAACTATCCATTGATCAATTCGTATTTGTGCTATTGCAGATATTTACAGCTATTCATATCCCCAATTGTTGTAATTATACATCCGGTTCATAACTGGTCAAGCAAACCGTAAGTTATGATTTAATAAATAGGTAGGTAAGTACTGGATGTTTTAGATTATGAAGTTGGAGAACGATGCTATTTCTCTCTTACTTGGTCTACTTTAAATTCCGTGGCTCATAAAGAGGATCCAGGAGACGAAAGTAGTAAGAACAAATTTAACGTGTGCAGAAAATGCGTGGGAGATCCTTAAAAGGTTGTTGTGATATTTTTCCGTTAGCCTCACATGTTTACTACTAGTTTTCAATGCCACTTTCCTCCATGCCAGTCGTCTGCTGAATTATATGATAATTGTTATGTGTTCAAACACCTTAGAAGACCCCAAATAAAATTAAACTAAAGCGACCTATATTTCAGTGAGGAATTTGTCCACGAAATCACTCGAGGCTTGAAATACTTCTTTCCTTCTCGACAATTCTTCAAAAGTAATAATATCATTAGCTCTAATAAATGCTTGTTATGATCAGAAATGTACAAATTTTCAACGGTCTACTTTTTTCAGGGATGTTTAGCTATCACTCTCATCTCTACCACATAGAGATTGCTTGCAGGTATGAATAAATGTAGTTCATCAATTGAGATTGGTATTATTTTTACTTACAGATCTTTACATATTTTGGAGCTGTTTCCATCAAACCAGCCGGATTGGAAAAAGGGACGTGCTGGCCTGCAATGAATTTGGTCAAGGACTTCATTCCACTACTGGAGGTAAGTATAGATGGCAATACAGAGCAAAAAGTCCGAAAAGCCATTTATTACATCTACATCTACACGATACCCTGCAAGCCACCGCGAGGGTGTGTGGCAGGGGGTGAATATCACCAAGCATGCACTACTAACATGCAAACAAGCAACTATAGGGTCTCATGCAACTAGATTGTTAGTATCTATAGTGTTTAAGGGGTTAATACATACATCATGCACTACAGAATACCAAAAAATATTTCACCTACCTATCCCTTTGCTATGCTGCCTATTCTGTTCTTTTATAGTACGGGGTAAAAATTCCATTTTGAATCTATCGGTACGACAATCTAGCTCTCTAATCTTATTTATCTGGTCGAATCTAGCAGAATACGCTGGTTTTATTAATATTTGCCTAAAATCTTCAGTAAAGGTATCCGATTGAAATTTCTCTTATAGATTTAATATGTACCTTAACCTACGCTCTGATAATGATTCTCACCCTAATTCTTTTACTAATTCTGAAAAGCTACTCAACCTATCGTAACACCTTTTAATGAACCTAGCTGCTCTCCTCGCACACTGTCTAGTTCTCTGATCAAACCTAATTCATTAGGATCCCATACACTGGCTGCATACTCAAGGTGGGGCCTAACTAGTGAAAAGTAGCATCGCTCTTTTGTCTTCTCATCACATTTCCCAAGTACTCTTTTTATAAATCCTAACTTTCTCTTCGCTCGGCCGCATATTTCCCGAATGTGTCTACCCCACGATAAATCTTTATTGATTGTTACACCTAAATATCTTACGGTTTCAACGTTTTCGATCTTCGTGTTATTAATTGTATAGGATCGCTCTATCGAATTATTCCTCCTCCAAAAATTGATAGCTACACACTTTTTAAGGTTGAGTTCTAACTGCCATTTGTCGCACCACTCTTGAATTGCATCTAAATCCTTGCTAAGTGATTTCGTGTCCTCTTCATTTGATATACCCCTGTACACCACCGCATCGTCTGCAAAAAGTCTAAGGTTACTACTAACTACACAGTAGTTAGTAGTAACCTTAGCTAGTTACACAAGACAAGAATATATGCGTTATTAATAGTTAAATACAAATAACAAATGCAAGAGTAATAGCATCTATACGCTTCATAACACCATGTGGATGTTAGCTCGTGTATGTGGCAGGGGGTGTGACAGAATACCGTGAATGCATTACCATATTTCTCTCCACCATTCCTCTATCCAGTCACCCCCCTACCTTAAATGGCGATTATGACCATAGCTATTGGTTGCTTCCCCAAAATAACTATTACACGATTCTAATACATATAACATCACTGCGAGTTTATTCGTTGATTGAATTTATGCAGGAAACAAAGAAGCATTTCATGTAATACGACTTCCAATCTCAAACTATCGCAATGGGTCACAGGTGGCACAAAAGTAAACCTACAACTGTTTGAGGTTACATGCCGCCCATTGGTGGAAATGTCTAAAAATAAATCATTTATGCAATTAGTGTAAAGTTTTTATGCATATAATGTCACATATTCATGTGCAAAATTGGCCAAGTGACCACACGGGCTCTCATTAATTTTCTCTGCAGTAGCTTCAATCAAATGTAATATTGTCCCTTACTCTATGCTAAAAATTGACCATTTAAACTTCTCTGTGTCACCAACAATGTCTCTATTTCTAGGTGATTGATCTTACTTCACCTACATTTACTGAAACACAACAAGCCACCTCGAGGATAATCATGAAACTTGTTGAAATCGATAGATTCGGCTTTAACTTGGTGTAAAATCATGCATAATGAGAAGATGCAACCTGTATAAATTTTCTCAGACAACAAAGTTTTTTGTATGCGAATGTCCTGCAAAAAACTTTTGTACTTAAGAATCACGCCTTAGCGTCGAAACGCGTTTGCCAGCAAAATGAAGTCTGTGAAAATTTGCATAGGTTGCATCTTCTCATTGAGCTTGAAACTTGTTCTGCGTAAAAGACTAATAGATACATAATACGATGGAGGTATTGTTGAATAACATAATTATCACTTTTACCTTTTCGTAATCTCGCCAATTTTCTGCGTCCAGACGAGAGAATAAGCTAGCAATAAGTGCTGATACCCAGAAGTGAGCACTCATGACGTATAGTCCGAGGCATGTGATATGAAAGTGGCAATTTGCCAAAACTGGCCTCCCGGACCCTGGACACTCGAATCGGGTGGGTGGCATTTTTCGAGGGCCGATTTAAATTGTGACGCCCCTTCCACTTCGCTACCCACCTTCCTCAACGCCCCTCCCACCTTCCCCATCCTCCCCCTCCCCATCCCTTCACCCCCTCCCCTCTCCCCTTTCGCCGCGAACATGTGTTCCCCGCAGGTGTCACCCGAAAGCGCCCGAAAATGTCGACGTCACTCGTTAACTTTCACGGAACACGTGACGGCGAGTGGTCCGAGCACGCCCCTCGCCGCGACGGCGCGTGGGATAGGTCGCCCGCCCGGGGGGCCCTCCCGGCCCTTAGATGGTGGCCCAAGGATGGAGGAAGAGGGGGCGGGGGGGACGAGACTTAAAAAGGATAAACCCCAGCTCCAACATTCCCCATACCTCTCCCGGTGGAGATATTTCCGCCAATCCGAGTAGGACTTGCCCAGCGTGCGTGACAAATTGAATACGTTAATATAAATTTCATGCTTGTGATTATATGTAACTGAGCAGCTCATTTTTATAGGTATTGATGGAGAAAAATTATGTAGCCGGGACTATAAAGGTACACGTGAAGGCCCCATTTTCGACAGCGGCATCAGGAGATAACTTTGGAAAAATGAGCGGCAGCGAATGTTATCTCATCGTCAGACAGCTTAGTTTCAAACTTGTGATTTTTGTGATATTTAACTTGTGATTTTTGTGATATTTAACTTGTGATTTTTGTGATTTTTCTCTACCGCTCTGAACGGCTGGACAGTGCGTTTAAATAGTTTTCCTTCGGCACTTTGAATCGTACCAGATTTCAATGTCGGATTGCCTAAATTTTTCATCTACGTAATGCCCTGTAAGCCCTCATAAAGATGTGTGGCAGGGGTAAACCTACGGTCTGAACGTGAGGATAATCCTTTTGGTGGATACAAGCTTAATGCTAATTACGAGTGATTGAGGGATGCATTACTTACACGTTTCTCCAATTAGGTAGTATTGTTCTAATTAGTGCGTGCACTAGCAGCATGTTTGGTGTTTATTCACCCACTGCAATGTGCCCTCGAAATGGCTTGCAAGGTAATCTGGCGAGGATTGATATTTGATCCTATTTGACAAATAAAATTAAAATTAAAATTCTCCAATGGCCGTAAAATTGGCAACATGGTCAGAAAGATGGAAAAACTCTTTATCGAAAGTGGAATGTTGGTTTAAATCTGTAAAGGACTTTATAAGATACTTAGAAAAATAAATCGATAACGACCTAGATTTCAACTAATGAATGATTATCTTCAAGTTCATTACTGTTTATTGCTACATGTGTGAAATGATTTTTTGCTCTTTACTATAACGCCTAAGTAGGTATCATGACAAATTAACGTAGTTAAATTTTCTTCTGTCCATATAATCTTTTATAACCATTGCTCGTGTGAACCTTCCCTACTTTTTACCAACATTTATGGATCGTTTCCTCTCATAACAATTCCTCCCTACTTGCCGTCTAAGACCATACCCCTCATTAGCCACCCATAACTTAACTCCCTCCTTGGGGCCAGAGATTTAAGCCCTTTCAATGCATCCCTCAAACCGGAGCATTCTTTAGCCGATGGCTAGCGAATGCTTTGCAGAATAAAATGGCAGTAACCCTCATTCTCATACCCTCTTTGCTTGAGAATTCCCCTGGACTACGGCCGCGTCCAAGATATGCTGAACGGTACACCACACCATTATAACCGAAACATAACCGTCAACCCTTCGGGAAAACCCGGCTCTTCATTTGAAAAAAAAGCCAAGTCTATTTGGCCCCTGTTTGGCTGAGAAGTCAAACCCCTTCCTTCCCACCCGTGGTGACGGTACCTCGCAGGGGGGCAGGGGTAGGAAAAGAGGGGAGAGTTGTCCCTTTACACGGAGCTCACCCCGTTTCCCTCCCAGTTCTCGGTCCTACTCAGCCGCCCGGGCCCTTGAGGGTAAGGGGATTCCCCATTCGAGACCGCGTGGTCAAAAAGTGAGCTCCAGCCACTTATCACTCATGTGCATCAGCAAGAATACTCTGAAAAAAAAGCACCTCGAGGGTGTGTGGCAGGGGGTGAATAATCAGCTAAATTGCAATCCTCAAATTCATGAATAGATAGACTAGGTATTTAATTAAAGTTTTTTCTCTATGCAAATCTTGCTATTGTCCTTTCCTTGTAAAGGTTTTTCGAGGCTAGTAGTAATAGTAGTAGCCTTGTGTTATAGATTTTACAACGGCTTTGGTTATATCGCTCCACTTACCAAAGAACTTAATCCTGGGACTAACACAACACTCATGCCATGGCGGGATTATAAACCGCGATGTGTAGGTTGCCAGGAGGGCAGGTTATTGACCTTGGTACCACGGTTCGCAACCTTGACTTTGTTTGACTTTTAATGACGTCTTACGTCGTATCAGTGTGCTACATTGGAGCTGGATTTGAAGTTGAAGAAATGACGGGTACTGAACTTTGAAAAAAATAGTTTCCCCCTCATTACCTATTCCATCAAACAAAATAAAATTTGGAACGTATAATTTATTGAATATTTAGGCGTCACCAACACAGAAGACTTGTTATGGAGGAAACACATTAGGGAAATGGCACGTATGTCAAATTGTAGATTAGGATTCGTAGAAAGGGTAATAGGTAAATGCCGTCTTAAATAAAGTCTTTTAAGTCTATTTGAATCTGATATGTTTGCCAGTATCGCATTCTCACTCATTATTGCAGCGCCTGGCTCAAGTTCTTAAACTGACATTCACAAAATCCATGCCTGAGGTTACTTTCAAACCCTCGACCTTTTGGTTTCAAGCTAGCGCACTGATGAACTGACTACTGCCCACGGTCTTTTTCACCAAATGCGTCATAAATAGATAGTTCTGTACGGGGGAAAATGTCATTTTGAATCTATCAGTACGACAATCTATGTCTCTAATCTTATTTATCTGGTCGAATCTAGCATAATACGCTGGTGTTTTTAATATATTGTAAAGGGACGGTATGATGGCATCACTAACATCGTCAGTAAAGCTATCCTATTAAACTTTCTTTTATAGATTTAATCTGTACTCCTACTCTCTGATAATGATTCCCACCCTAATTCTTGTATTACTCCTGAATCCTAGTTCGAGTCTAGTGATGATGCACACCTACGGACCATCAGGGTGGCTCCAAGGATACTCAGTACATGTACGCTAAAAGCAGAGTGTGCTTAGGGAAGAAAAAGATTCTTGCTCCAGTGCACTGGCAGTATCCATGGTGTCATCGTCGACTTAGCATGTTTCGTCTTGTCATGTTGCCCCTAGTGCTCGCTGCCGGTGAACTTCCTTCTTCGTCCCTCGTCCTTGCGTGGGGGCATTTAGCTCCGGGGTTGGTCACTACCCATGAATATATCCCGCTCCACCAGATATGATTCTGTCACTCGAGAGTGGAACAGGTGTGCTCTTGTTTAGATCCACTATTTCTCCTCTCTTCAGCGGAGGGGAGCATGGAGTTCATGGGTTTGAGGGAGGAGGTGGCAAGTGAGATCGAAATTGTCATAGGGCGTGCCAAAAACTTGCTGCCAGGAGCGTTGCTTAATATGGAAGGAGAAATTTTCCATCGTATTCGGCTTAGCTGATGATATATCTTGTGATTTTCGGACACGTTTGTAGTAGTGCTTGACTTAGGTTTAAATACTCCGACGGTCAAGGCTATAATGTACTGTAACGCCATTAGCATGTACATTTTATCTGATACGTTTTATGATTTTCAACTTTGTGGAAGTTCATTTTAAAATTTGGAAACATTATTTAAATCCACGAAATTAAATGGAGGCATTAACCGGTTTTCAACCCTCAGGAGTAATTTCTGGTCTTATTAGCCAGTGAATCTGTAAAAAAATCAGAAAGGACATACTTTTCCACAATTACTTTCGAATTTATATCCACTCCTCCAGACATCAATCAGACAGAAATTGGTCCTTTAGTACACGAAAGTTAATTGATTGCTATTCATAGGCCTATTAAAACTAAGATGCCTGATTATCCTCTTATCAATCCGATCTTTTGGAGCCTGTTCCAATCCCTTAAAAGAATAGTTATTTTAAATCAAATCGTAGAAAATCCAATATCTCAAATTTTAATTACTTTACATGACGCCAATGCATTGAAAACTAGTTAGTACCAATACCTTATTTAGTGGTATTGATTAGTGTTTCAGTCATTTTCATAATCTCTTATTAATACGACAGACATGAACACCAATCCTCGGAAAGGAATTCAAAATGTTAACAATTTTGTTTGCATGTCGGCTAGTTGCCTATCACGGCCGAGAGTAACTCCCATAATTTTTTTCCTCTATTTATATTTTGATACATTGTGTATTCGCGAGAATCTTCCGTATTAATTAACGTGGATGTAGCCTTTCTGTATTGTGTCACTGTCGAGCTAACTCGTTTTCCCCATTAAGTTATGTTTTATTTAAGGATATCGACGTTTGAATATAGAGGCCAATGAATCAAGTACAAGCGAATCGACTGGTCAGCCGGCTGCGAAATCATTCTCGGAAAAATTTTTGATGAAAAAATCATAAAAAAGATGACACCAAAATCTCCTTCTCAATAGCCATACTCCTCGCACCTGGATACCGTTAGGTTTGAAATCGTGTCCGAATTATTGCTTTCACGTGAGTGAATAGAATTTGTACATCCAATAGCTTCAGCGCTTCCCGTCGATCCGTTGTGCAAGCAAATCCTGCGAAATTCCTCTCAAATGTGCTGCTTACTTCCATCTGGAAAAATCAGAAGTACTGGCTATTATCAGAATTAAGTAGCTTCTCTATCATTTGTGCGAACACATGCTGCTGTGTACGATACATCTAATATCATTGCATTTTTACGAGACTTTTGTGAGCATGAACACGGATAGATTCCTTCAGTATACTTCGGTGGATTGAAATACTATTTAATTATCTACTAAAAATAAGTCACCTGTGTATCCTTTACCAATTTCGACTCTAGACGCATGCTCTAAGCCCTTAAAAGAAGATATTTTAAATCAATATGTTAGGAATCAAATATGTCAAATCTTATTTTCGTAATGTAATGTTACAATGAAAAGTTTTTCAGAGAATTTTCTTCCTTGGGAGACAGACCGACTTTTAATGAACGTAAAATATATTCTGTACTGTAACCCACGGTTTTAGAGTAAATGCAGTCTTTATCCCTGTAACGCCTTTTTGTTATCAAAGCGATTTCCATAGCATACTATCACGAATCTCGAAGACCATCTTTGCCTATATCATATTAATAATTTATTAAAATGCCTTAGCGGCAGCTGCTCCGAGGCATTTTATTGATTCCACCTTTGACATATTAGTAAATAAAATATATGCAATCAAAGTTATAAAAGGCGTATTTTAACAGGCTAGGTGGGAAGGAATGAAGACGAACAATAAAGTGCTAGGTAGAACTAGAGATACATCTACATCTACATAATACCCTGCAAGCCACCACAAGGGTGTGTGGCAGGGGGTGATTTCTCACCAAACATGCACTACATATCATGCATAAAAAAGGAATAGTATTAATATAGTAGTCAGAACTACACTATTTAAAAAAGATAGAAATTGCAAAGCAAGCATGCAAAAACATTCTGTTAGTAGGGTTAGCTTTAAGTACTCATACCAACATGCAGCTACCAATGCTATTCATTGCTACTCTCCGATAGGACATATTTACCGTTTTTCGTATCTCTAATTGTACGAGGGTAAATGGACATTTCGAATCAGTCAGTTCGGCAATCAATTTCTCTAATTTTTAGGTTATGGTCCAGTCTGCCATAGTAAGTTGGGGTTCGCAAAATATTTTTAACATCATCACTAAAAATATTGCCTTGGAATTTGTTTAAGAGATTAAGTCTAAATTTCGACCTGCGATCTGACAATGATTCCCATTTCAATTCATTTAATTGACTGGTTACGCTAATATAATTATCGTATCGTCCCTTTACAAATCTTGCCGATCTTCGCTGCACACGTTCAAGCTCATTACTTAGACCGATTTCATAGGGATCCCAGACAATATAGAGATATAGAGATAGTAGGGAGGAAAATGATGCTGATTGAGGGCATTAAAAGAAAGTAAAGGGACTGCTGGAGCAGGTGATAGTGAACCAGTGTATGCTGAAAGGGCGTGATAGAGGAAGGATGTTGTATGTACAAGCGGTAAGAGGGAGGATGAGAACAACTCGTTTATGTAAAAATATGGAAGGTAATAGGCATACGGAGCTAACGAAGGACATTATATGAAAGATAGAGATCGGAGTAAAATTTTATGTTCATCTCAGCCTTAATCTTAATCGCAAGATCACCTATTATAACAATATGATCAAAGAAGTTATAAAATTATAATATAAATGAAACATTTTTGGCTGAGTTCCGAGCGATTACTATTTCTCGGAAATATATAGGCCAGTTTCCCTCAGGAAGTCAGAATTAGGTCAAAAGTTAAGTTTGGGCAATAGAATTAACTCCAACAAAAAGCTTGTCTGCTCTTCAGATTTTAGAGCGAACGGGAAAACGAAATCTTCCTCGTGGACGAGGCAGCAGGTGCTCCGAATTACTCCTTCTGAGTTTATTTCTATAGTTCCAGGAAATGGGGCAATCTTGACCTGAACCAAGGCCCAAACAAAATTCTGAGGGCATATGAAAAGAGGTAGTTGGTGGTATATAGCCCGCTGACTTGGATTCACATTATACGAAAAGAATAAGATTTATATTTCATCTGATTTTCATAGCAAATGATAGAACTTTCACGAATCAGATTAGCACGTTTTGGTTTGTGACTTTGGTAGTTCCCTAAACATCAAACCTTTTCCCAAAAGTTAAAATCAGGTAATGTATTTACTTTTTATATAGCCAGCTTAAATTATTTGCAGAGATTGATTACAGTTATAAAAAACAGTAGAGATAATAATCATTCTACAGTTACATGTTTCCTCCAGATACTCTTGATTTAAAACTAGAAATTTTTAATACATTTTGGACACAAGTCTCAAATTTCATTGAAATAATTTTTGGGTCGGCAAAATATGGCTCGCAAGCCACAAGTGGCTCTTTGGGTACGTATATGTGACTCGGAAGTGAAGTTGAAAATGAAAATAAAACTATCGTAACTTCATTTACACAGTACGATATTTAATTTACGCATTCCGATTTATAACCGTATATCTCGGAATTTGTTAATGAAACTAATATAGTTTTAATGACTGATTCTGACTGGGAATCGTTTTTAAAATAAAAAAAAACGTCACATACAAAACGGACATGAAGCATTTTCACAGGAAACACGAGCTCACTGCTCTTACAAAAATAACGAGAACAATTTTTTTGAGTTAATTTGTTACGTAATAGGTATAAAATTAATAATACTTTTACCTGTTATGATATTACCTTGAATTTATATTCTTAAAAAATATACATTCAGGCTCTAGAAAAACTTTTAAGTCTTTGAAGGTTTTTCGACCGCTGAAATAGTCCAATTGTAGATGAAAAATGAATGTCAAAAATAGTTTGAGATGGTCGGCTGGCTGCACATAAATAGGTTCGTATACTTATTTATTTTGCCTACCACTGAAAACCTTAAATAGGTCATACGGACTTTGACGTTCACGGTTCCATGCAGTTTTTGGGCTCTGAGCATAATGCGGGCATGAAGTGAAGCGCGCAAGGAGACCCAAGTTCACGTGTGACTTGCCGTCCGAGTATAAGGTCTTCTTGTAAGTTTCCGTGGGAAAAACCCCCGAGAGTGCGCACGTCCCTCGGACAGAAGTTTGCTTTTTCCGCCACCATGAATGCGGATCCAACTCACCACATTCGCCGCTCCCCGCTTTTGTGCGGGATTTTCGGACAGGGGTGAGGCCGTGTCCCGCAGACCGCTGGGGACCCAGGTGGGAACAAGAAACCACGAGGGGGAGCGTGGGAGGGGCCCAGAAGAAGAAGGGCTCGCGCGGTGGATCGCAGATAAGGAGAAGTCGGGGTTGTTGACTTATCTCCCCCTCTTTAAATCCTCGCGTCCACTCCTAACACACATGCTCTCTCTCCCACAGAAATATCCCCAGATAATCTCTCTCTCTCTCTCCCCCTCTCCTCCTCTTTTCACTTCCTTCCGTTCTCTCACTCCTCCACGAACCCCCAATCATCCACGCTTTCCTCCGGTCGAAAGAGAGACAACCATTCCTTCGTTTAATATTCTTGCTCTTTTGTGTTCTACCCTTTTCCATAGGTCCTCCTTTAACGGTCCTCTCCCCCACATCAAAATGACCTCCATTCGCGATTCAAAGGTTAGATAATTGATCACCGAAGGTAAACATCCGCGCTGCATCTCGGTATCACAAAGGTACGTAAAAAATAATCGGCTTAGGGATTTTGAAATCTAGGAGTTCCAAATCTGATGTGTCCAATTGCTGGGATGTGACGAGAGATGTAGGACCTCAGAATTATCAGTAGGCAGAAAGTACTCAGTACTAATAAGTGGCATTCATAGACCTATTACGAGAGTGACCGGAAGAAATCTTCAGCGGTAGTATGAAAGTAGTGTGTTTTTTAGCGTGTAATATTTCATCGCTGCTGAATCACACATGCTCTGGTAAAGTTTGTTAATAATTTTATGCATTTATAGAAAATACTAACTAATTAAAAACTAATATACTGCTTGCTACTAAGCAAAAATGTAGTGTCATTTATAGCGTGAGTCTTGAAGTTGTTATGGTCACAAATTGTTTGTCAAAAGAAATAATATTTTAATTTTTCTGTGGTTTAGTGTATTTCTCTTATCATACCATTTTGGTCCTGTATATGTAGTATGGGGTTCTCATAACTGACTCGGTGTCGGAGGTGAACTCGTCTTCTCTGTACTTCTGTAAAAGTCGTGGTCAGATTTGATACCTTCGTGTTTGAAGGTTCTCCCATCACATTATCTCAATCACTAACTCCTTATCATGACAACTGGTCACAAATCTAGCGCATCCTCTGAGTTATGTTGAATCCTTCTTCACAGTCCTTAAAAAATAAATATATTTCATGATTTAGAATGACATCCAGCTTTGGACTGCATGTTAATTTCTGCGCCTTCAGTGCGCGATAAAGGCAGCATTCGTTATCCTGATAATGGTTTCGCTGCACTGCAATGGAGTGAAGTGAATGCAAATAACTTTTGGACCGTGTAAAAAGCACTTATTTTATGAATTTAATTTTCTCGATTTGGTTAAATTAGGCTCATGATTATTTATTTTCGATTTATTAAGATATCCTTTAAATCAGCGGTTCTTAACACATTTGTACTTGGTACACTTGGCGTTGCATGACTCTAATCTGTACTCGTCACCCATGAGCCATCCCTTCATGTAAAAATGCATGTAACATACGCAGCTGCAATTCATTTGCCGACGGCGAATCAGTTGTGTTGTTGCTAGCAACATGATTATTTACCTGCCGTAAATTAAATACTATTTGTTTCGAACGAACATGCTTACTGCTTGTTCCGCATTAATTATACCTTCTTTGCGCACCCCAAGTCGGGAACCAATACTTTAAACGCATGCGTTCGTTGATTTGGATTTCAAAAAGACCTCATTTATTCTCAAACTGCCAGAGAGGCAGAATAGCAATAGAATAGGTAGGTGAAAGATTGCTACAGTAGTGCGTGAAGCATGTTTTAGCTTTACTAACCCAAACGTGATAGGGGAATACAGATAAATATAGATATGTATTTAGAATGTGGCCTTTCTAACCAGTAATCACTTCATTACTGTATAGATACTAACCATATGGATACTAGTTACACGTGACTCTTATGCCTAACATATCTCCATGAAGTAGTAGCATTGTAGCTCTTATTCGCATGTAAATAATACTTACATATTTGGTGATCTTCACCCCCTGCCACACACCCTCGCGGTGGGTAGCAGGGTATTACGTAGATGTATATGTGAAACCTTGAACACTTCTCTTAGGAGATGGATAGTGCACTTTTTGCTCTACTGAGCCCACGCTACCTGTCCACCAAGCCCGCTCGTGTAATTGAAAAGGTAATGTAGCATTAATCTTGTCACCATATATGCAGCGAAGACACTGGCTGGAGGCCTGAGAAACGTGGGTGTGGCGAGAAGGATTGAGTAAGTAAGGTGGGTGGAAAGGGAGACAAACGAGGAAGTGCTGGAAGTGATAGGGGAGGAGATGAGGAAGTTGATTGGAGAAATTAGGAGAGAGAGAGAGAGCGAGTGGATGGAATGGATGATGAGGGGAGAGGTTGTTTTGAAGGTCTTGGTAAAGGAGAGAATGTTGTTAGATTAGCGTGAAAGACGGAGGTAGTAAAATTATGTTCGGATGGAGTGATAAAGCGCAAGAATTACATTAGAGCGAAAGAAGAACATTATGTGAAAAATAGAATAATCGTGCTTTGCGGCAGTATATTAAAGTGCATAGCAGATTTCTTGTCCATCTAAGCATACCTTAACCGGTAGCACACTGGTAATTATAAAATTCTATCCCATTCATATCTGAATTTTAGAACACGCAATCGACCTAGTTACATTTTTCATTATTTATTTTTTTTAATCATAATTTTAATGTGAGTTAAAATCCGACATCATCATATCGTTGTATTCTAAATTAGTGATTTTTTTATTTTTTCTTTAAATGTAAACCTGAGATAGAATTTATATGGGAAAAACTGCCTCTTGATAATTATAAATTATTTTACGCATAAACCCATAAGGGCGGTTATCCTGATATAATTGAATCAAATGATACACGATGATCGATCTTGACGTATTTTTATCAACATTTATCACGCCGTTGAAAGAAAGACGGTTTAGATAGTACACATCTACATCTACGTAATACCCTGCAAGCCTTCCTAAAGGTGTAAGGCAGGGAGTGAATTCACACCAAACATGCATTGCATATAATGCTTAAAAATTCATATGCTGGTTATATTTATAATACCTACATTATACAAATTTATATATCTACATCTACGTAATACCCTGCAAGCCTTCCTAAAGGTGTAAGGCAGGGAGTGAATTCACACCAAACATGCATTGCATATAATGCTTAAAAATTCATATGCTGGTTATATTTATAATACCTACATTATACAAATTTATACCCTTATATGGTCTTTAATGCTAATGGGTAAATTTATTATTATTATTGTCAAGTAAGTGCATCACACTTCAAAATTTGGTTGCTTTATTACTGAGTCCATTCGCTGTCATAAATTTTATCCAGTTTCAGAAAAGAAATATCGTTTCGTAACATGAAAATTGTTAATTTATGAAAATGGATGCAATTGAGTGTAATAATTCCATGTGTAATTTATTACTTTCTCTTCGTTCTTAGTTGCACTATGCTTTTAAAGACCCCGTTAAGGGTCTTGGTTGGGAGCATGTCCTCATATGGTGTGCTTTTCAAGTCATACCTGATTAATTGAAGTCGTGCGATTCTACTTAACCACATGAGTAAAGGACATCACCACGCACATTTCATACTTTTTAAAAAGTCCTTAATGTAAGCTGCATGCGCTGTTAATGGTGATTAATGCTTTTCAAAGAGATAATGCAATCGAAATTACTTGTCTAGCCATCTATTGATATCATCTTTATAAACCATAAATGGTTATTTGTAGCGTTCTCTAACAACAAGTACATATCTTATCAGTTGTTTCATTTAGATTTGTAGGGTAGGTAATCCTTCATTTGTAGAGTAATGACATATCATTTGTGCTTTTAAGATCTTTCTCCGTGTCACTTGCCCTCTTGTTGGGTATAATCGAAATATTTTCGTCCGTAGAAGCATTTTCCTTGCTTTCTAGATGAAATATTGCTTTCTTGAATCAGTGAGAAAACACTAACAGGAGTTCTTAAATTTTCGGCACGCCCATGTAACATTAGTGAAAGTAATGTAAGAATGTAGAATCGACGCTGTTCAATCCCAGGGTGGGTCTGGTTGATGGTAATTGCTACTAATTACTTGTTATTAAGTACGCTTGCTATTGGGTAATTTCAACCATGTGTGGGATTAACCTCTGGATAGGAGAGGTGCTAATTTTCCTCACATTTCTTAGGATGCCAGGTTCCTAGAATATCGAACTTCTAGGGTGTAGCGCTTCTATGGATGCATGAGCGCATTAGCGAGGTAGAGGGTAGATTCCAGGGCTGCAGTCAACCATCCTTAGAATTGCATGATCAATGATGAAGGTGTAACTGGACGTGTCTAAAGAAGACTCAGATACGAATATGGGATCTACGGTCAGTTTCCGAGGTATTGGGCTATTACACCGTTGACTGAATAAAAATAGCAAATAGCATCATTTTCATACTATTTTAAGTAGATAAAGTGTAAAATTATTGAAGAGCGCCATGATAGGTTAGTCTAGGCTAAATGAGTGCTGTAGGGGAAAATGTGGTGACTATTGCTGCAGATTTTTCTCCTGCAAATATTTTTTATTTTTAGGAGAAAGGAATTAATTTGTGGTGAAGTAATTGCTTTATTAATCAACCTGGAAGGTGCTCCGCTTCTCACCCGGATTGATGACGCCGACTGAAGTTTTTAACCCCAAAATTACGACGTTTAAACGGAGCGGCTTGCAACACAAACTTCATATGGATTCTGTAACTACCTGTACTGACCTGTCTCCCTCAAAGTACATTTTTGGAGCTTTTGAACGTAATTTAAGCCAAGTTTTCTGCTAAAAAAAGGTGTGTTTTTATTAGTATTCCTTAATTAAGAGGAAAGTCACTAACACTGAAGTTGAAGGCATGAAGATAAAAGTGAGAAGAAATTTACTGGAACCGGTGGAATTGTTGAACTGGAACAGTTTGTTTATTTGGGTGGCATTTCAACTACATAGACACAATACCCTGCAAGGCACCGTAAGGGTTTGTGGCAGGGGGTGAACCACCACCAGGCACGCATTTAAATCGAGGTCAAATCTTATGTTAGTTACTATGATTGGTTAGAGGCCTTTTTCATTCAGAATTCGAATGACTTCGCTAAGTCTGCACTTGGCGGGAACGGCGATCAGTTCTTCCGTTGTTAATGGCTACCAAACCCAGACTAAACCACCTAGTGAGCTCAGTGACCACTCGTTTGAAAGGCAAGGAAACGCCAAATACAACAGTGTAGCCTACTGACCCCCAAAAACATTCCAAAGCATCTCTTTGGATACGGATTTATCTCTTTGGGTACCTTATTTTTTGGTTATTTCTCCGAAAATACGGGTTTTTCATTAGCCCAAAATATCTAGAATGTGCTGCAATTTTCCCACGAATCAAAGTATTTTCACTAACAATACTGTAGTGAAAGCTATCGACGCCTGGGTCGGACATCGTGCATAAAGAAATACTCGTATATTTTGTCAATCATGTAGAAGAAAATCAAATTTACTTTCTACTTCCGACGAAGGTGGGCGTAGCATTAATGGCTGTTGAAGGATTGCCTTGGCTAAGCAGGAATTTATAAATACATCTACATCTACATAATACCCTGCGAGCCACCACGAGGGTGTGTGGCAGGGGGTGATTTCTCACCAAACATGCACTACATATCATGCATTAAAAAGGGAAAAGTATTAATATAGTAGTCAGAACAACACTATTTTTAAAAAAAAGATACAAATTGCTAAGCAAACATGCAAAAACATTCTGTTTGTAGGAGTAGCTTTAAGTACTCATACCAACATGCAGCTACCAATGCTATTCATTGCTACTCTCTGATAGGACATATTTACCGTTATTTGTATCTCTAATTGTTCGAGGGAAAAAGGACATTTTGAATCTATCAGTTCGGCAATCAATTTCTCTAATTTTATGAATATGGTCCAGTCTGCCATAGTAAGTTGGGGTTCGTAAAATATTTTTAACTTCATCACTGAAAATATTGCCTTGGAATTTGTTTAAGAGATTAAGTCTAAATTTCAACCTGCGATCTGACAATGATTCCCATTTCAATTCATTTAATAGACTGGTTACGCTAACATAATTATCGTATCGTCCCTTTACAAATCTTGCCGATCTTCGCTGCACACGTTCAAGTTCATTACTTAGACCGATTTCGTAGGGATCCCATACACGAAAGTATTAATAACTGCTGTCGACAACTTTGAGCAAAGACTCGTGAAGAGCTTGATATGGAGGGTGGCGTTTATGGAGGCGAGATCTAGTCTCGAGGAAGAGATGATGTTACTAGATTGGTGACTTTAAAAATGTGTGTAGATGAGAATGGAATAAGTCGGATCGGTGGAAAGAAAGACTTATAAATTCCTTAGTATGCTGAAGGAAGAAAGAAATTTGCTGGCGGATATACGGAGGAGGCGTACATCTACATCTACATCTACATAATACCCTGCAAGCCACCACATGGGTGTGTGGCAGGGGGTGATTTCTCACCAAACACGCACTACATATCATGCATAAAAAAGGAATAGTATTAATATAGTAGTCAGAACTACACTATTTAAAAAAGATAGAAATTGCAAAGAAAACATGCAAAAACATTCTGTTAGTAGGGTTAGCTTTAAGTACTCATACCAACATGCAGCTACCAATGCTATTCATTGCTACTCTCCGATAGGACATATTTACCGTTATTCGTATCTCTTATTGTGCGAGGGAAAAAGGACATTTTGAATCGGTCAGTTCGGCAATCAATTTCTCTAACTTTATGATTATGGTCCAGTCTGCCATAGTAAGTTGGGGTTCGTAAAATATTTTTAACATCATCACTGAAAATATTGCCTTGGAATTTGTGGAAGAGATTAAGTCTAAATTTCAACCTGCGATCTGACAATGATTCCCATTTCAATTCATTTAATAGACTGGTTACGCTAATATAATTATCGTATCGTCCCTTTACAAATCTTGCCGATCTTCGCTGCACACGTTCAAGTTCATTACTTAGACCGATTTCGTAGGGATCCCATACACTGGCAGCATATTCCAAATGAGGTCTAACAAGGGAAAAGTAGCTGATTTCTCGTACATGATCGTCACATTTACCCAATACTCTTTTAATGAAACCCAGTTTACGATTCGCTTGACCAATTATTTCACGAATGTGTTTACCCCAGGAAAGATCATTTGTCAGTCTTATTCCAAGATATTTAATGGATTCCACGTGTGTTATTTCATTGTTACTTATTTTGTAAGTGGTAGGAGGAGAGCTATTCTTTTTCCAAAAATTCATTACAAGACATTTCTTAAAGTTTAATTCTAACTGCCATGTATCACACCAAGTTTCAATTGCTTGTAGGTCAATATTTAAATATTCTTTATCGTTCGGGCATAGAATTTCCCTGTACACTACTGCGTCATCGGCAAATAGACGAAGCTTACTTTTTACCACCTTTTGGATATCATTAATATACAAAAGGAATAGGAGTGGACCTATCACACTACCTTGTGGGACACCCGAAGTGACTTTAATTGCCGGTGAGGAAACACCGTCCAAAACAACCCTTTGAACCCGATCATGCAGAAAATCATTAATCCATGATATAATGTTACTGTCTAACCCATAAGATTTTAAGGCGTAGTAGGTGGATGAGATAGTCAATTAGGGGTACTGAAGGCCGCCATTGTAGTGCAAATGAGATCGGCAAGATGCGTTAAAGTTATGATAATTGTATTGGTGTTACGTGTTTAACAGAAGAACGAGGTTAGACATTACTATCACAACGCTGATTAAAATGTAGGCTTAACCTTTTAAGTAAATTTGCAGCTGATTTGTTTACAGATATATGTTATGAACCCCTGTGTATCATGCTAGTTTTGATCAGATAAACAAGATTAGAGAGATAGGTAGTCGGGCCTATAGATTTAAAGTGTCAATTTTCCCGCGTGCCAAAAGAGAACACAATGGGCAGCATAGCATTAGCACAGTTTGGTAAAAATTTGCTTGAGTAGTCTGTAGTGCATGAAGCATGTTTTAATATTACTAATATGCATGCTAAGGTAATGCGTATATGTAGATATAGATTGTAAGTAGAATTCAATGCAAGCCAGGCAGTATGCAAATAAAATGTTTTTTAGTTATCATGTAGTGAGGAAGGAAATAAACTGAAGAGAAATGGTGGGGGAAGGAGTCGTTAGGGAAATTCAGTGCCGAGACGAGTATGGCTGATCTATCCTAATTTATCCTAACAGGTTGGAATCTTTATAAAAAAAGATTTGGAAATTGTGAAGGAAGATGATGCGTTTTTTATGGCTTTTTAGCCTTTCACCTTGGATCTGTCCTTGATACGCACTCTAATCTGTGGCTTTCACGGAAACACTAGAGGCTTGCAAGGAGAAGGGTTGAGAGGTTGGGCTAACGTACACGAGTGCACTCTCCTGTGAAGGGGGGGCCTCAGGCCCGTGGATGAGGTCAGATCGCGAGGGCACGGCGGCGCCTGTCGCCCGCACCTCGGTGTGCCGTCATTCATCGCCGTCAATCCCATGTAATGTCGAGGGTTTCCTTATTCGTCCCCGCCCAGAAGAGCAGCCGCCGTGTAATCTGCGCCCCCGAGAGGTGCGAAACAAAACCTTTCGGTATTTCCCGCGACGTTACGAGCTATTAATCAATGCGATAATGATATGCGAAAGGGCCCGAGGAATCCGATTACATCGTTCTGCTCTCACCCTGAGCCATCCGCGTTGGCAAAGCGCTCGTGCGGAAGGGAGGCTCGGGCTGCGAAGAGATAAGGGGGCCGATTGTATAACTTTACGTTCGAACGTAAAGAGCCGTATTCCGTGGTGTTGTGGGTAATTCTTCGAAAACAATTGAAGGCGCGATTGTGTAACTTTACGTTCGAAGGTTTTTCGGCTCACGATCGAAGGAAACCCGTCGACTGCTATATACTTGACGTTACGGCCATTTTCAATCGTTGGCAGGTTTGTTTTTGTTTGCATTTTCATGTATAAGTGATAAATTATCGTTGTGAGGAACGTTGTTTGAACTATTACGGAATAAGAATGTAATTTGAAGTATCAAATTGCTTAAAAAGCTGTGTATGATGTGACAGAGTGAATTAATTAGAATAATTATAGCAACGTTAGGTGGGTGAATGTAATGAATAGCAATTTAAAACAAGCTATCGGACTGTTACATATAATTTCAACTTTTAATTTCAGCATTGGCATCAACAGTTTCACTTGAGCAATGCCACTTACGGTGAGAATAATACATAGTGAAGATATAGCGTGTGTTGTGACTACACATTGTGGCAATTCAGCGATTGACAATGTTTTTAGTGAACTGTGATGGATTGCATGTATTATGGTATCTATACAGATGTCAGAGAAAATTGTTGTCGGCAATTATTTCGTCGTTTCACCTATTGCCTTAAATTAAGATTTGCAATCTATGTGAATTGAAGTGAGGGGGATTTCTCTTGTCTTGTAAGTGTGATTGTTTACGTCCCAGTGAAAGTGGTGAAAGGATAAACAGTGTAGTGCTTTGTTATTCTTCATTCAGTAAAATTTCCCACCCCAAGTGACATATTTTTATTTCATTGCATAGTGGTGTCCAATGTTATTGTGTTGAAATAATTATTCCGTCTACGTTTAAGGCAGGTAATGTCTAATTATCAATAAGCATTACGATTTTCCCTCGTAAGGGATTACTGTGTTGTTTGAGAGTGTTTTACATTATTATTATTATTATGACTGTTGTTGTTTACGTCCAAGTGAAAGGGTGATGATTTTTGTCGACTTATGCAACACATGCTGTCTCGTTATGCTTTATTCATTAAATTTTGCCTTCTCAAAAGATAATCTTTTCATTCACTCGCCTTGATGTCATTAGCCATAGGATTGTGCCTTTATTTGTGTGCCGCTGTGTGTGCCTGGAGAAATTGTGGAAATTATTTAATGCTGCCTTATATATCTCACGGTAGGTTATCGGTTACCTACGTACAAGAAATATGGTTATGGGAAAATAGGTATGCTACAAGAGAGACAGGCGGCACGGAATTTTAAAAGTGAGTTTCATAGGTATTTATCTTTGATGTGGAGAACGCTGTGAAAGTGTCTCAATAGTAATAAAGGTTGACTATTGCTTTAATGCTGGGGACTAGATTGAGGATAGTATTTAATTGTGTATCTATAAATAACCTAATCAATTTCTGTCTGAAGATGCATATATATGTGCCAATACGTTGAGCGTAGTTTTGCTAAATGATATTTACAGTGAACCGTAGAACATTAGTTAAATTAGATGACGAGAATATCCGGAGTGATAATATAGAATTTCAACATGACGTACCATTTTTTATGCATTATCAGAAATAGAGAACACAATTTGAGTGATAATGAAATATTATGAGTTGCGAATTAAGCAGACGTTTTCGATAATTATCTGTGAAAGTCAGGGTATAACAAGTAATTATGAATTAATTTATCTATTGGGAACGCATTGAGGCCACTGTATAATACTCGTGAGGAAGTTATCTTAAATTTTCAGGCATTGTAATGTTTATTATTAATTCTTGATATTCAAAACAAATGCAACTACTTCAAAATAAGCTCTTTGCGCATGCGTACAAGAGAAACAAGTGCGAAATATGCTGTAAATCTGACAACACCGTAACTTTCGATTGCCTCCTGACGATCGAGCTTATACAATCGCACTTTCCATCCTCGTTCGAAGACGGTGAGCTCGATCGAGAGTGAACGGGTCTCTAACGATCGAACGTTAGCCGAGTTACACAATCGGCCCCAAGGAGGTGAGGTCGAGCGGAGTTGATTCCCTCAGGGCGGCCATTGTTTCCCATCCTCATCAGGGCGTGTTGGCGTTGCCATGCCGACGGCCGGCCGACACTCTGTTTAGTAGGAGTTGCGTAGAGGCGTCGCGACGGGAGGGGAGAGGCCGACACCATTCAGCACGCAACGTCTAGGTTTTAGGTTTGATTAGAGATGTAGAAAATGTGCAGTGTTGAGCAGCTAGGTTTGTAGAAAGGTGTTACCCTAGGTTTAGTAGTGTATCAGAATTAATAGAACAATCAGGTTGGGAATCATATTCAGACCGTAGGTTAGAGTACAGATTAAATATTTCCCAAAAATGTAAGCCGGAAAGATTTATTGAATATGTTAGGTGTATATTGAAAACACCAGCGTATTATGCTAGATTAGACCAGATAAATAAGATTAGAGTGATAGATTTTCGTACTGATAGATTCAAAATGTCATTTTTCCCCGTACTATAAGAGAGCACAATAGGCAGCATAGCAAAAGGATAGGTATGGGATATAGTGCATGATTCATGATGCATGCAACAACCAGTCCCTTTATTACTATGTAGATAGTAACCATCTAGCTGCATGTGATCTTTTTATGTAGCATGTTTACATGAAGTGCCTAGTTGCATGTCAATAGTTCATGCTTAGTGTGGCCTTCACCCCCTGCCACACACCATCATAGTGGCTCGCATGGTATCGCGTAGATGCAGATATCTATTTGAAGTAATTCCTAATGTGCAGAGTTGAAAATACGGAGCCCTTTTCTGCGATCACTTTTAGGATATCCATCAACAATAGGGATCGGATTGGTGTGGTGGCTTGTGTACTGGCATCCCATTGTTAGATCTATTTGCCGAAGACGTCAGATCTGCACTGAGAACATTTATATTATACGCTAAATTTAATCAGGAGAACAAAATTAGAGATACAGACTACCATAATGATATTTTCATAATGGGGAACATGCACTATTTTTTATAACTTTTTGTATGGGAAGTTAATTACCTATAATGTGCTTTGCGAAAATTTTGCTGGAGAATTAAGTTGTGTTGCAAAGATATTACTCTTTGAAAATTGTACCTTTTCGGCAGCTTAAAAACGCGACGTCATCGTATGACGTCACGGCACGGTATCACTATGGTCGTTGTTTATTTGTTTATGCGTGGAGGTACGTTGTTAAATGGATACTTGGCGAAAACGTATGTGTTTTTCTCATTTGTTTAATGCAATAAACGATTGTATTTCGATTTTTTATGTATGTGATATGGATGGTAACGAGAAAATCGTCCATAAATTATATAATGCCTGTATAGTGCCCAAGAATTTCAGTTACGTTTATGCCATCGTTAGATTTTTTTAAGAAGAACGCCGCCATAAGGGAGTCAACCAAAGGAAATTGTCGGAATGTGCTTTTTTCATTATATTTTCAGTCATCGTTTCGTTCGGGAAACGGCTATAAACCTCAAAACAATACATTCAGTTCGTTTTATTTTAAAAATAAATGTCTGTCTCCGTAGCAATATGGAACCTATACCGTGCAGTGACGTCAGAAGGCGTTTCAGGTCACGTGACATTCGTCAATTTTCGTTAACATTTTAATTGCATTTAATAATCTTTGTGTCTGGCATAGAAAATTTTGGCTTATATATTTGAATTCGTGAGAAAATTTCGCATCAGGTACATCATTAATCTTCGAAAAACAAATTTCATGCATATTCCCCATTTATTTCCTCCCGTGAACGATATGAGATTATGTGATGCTGCACTGAGCAGATAGGTGTTATGAAGGTAGATAGATCTGTAGGGCATCTGAAAAAAGTTCTCAACAATAATAACTATTATAATTTTCACTTATTCTTGGATAATGGAAAATAAATCTATTCGTATTTTAATCCATCCAAAAAAACTAGACCACTGATGAAAAATGGTACTGGATTACTGGCCTTCCCATCAAAATGGCCCGGATTTAATCCTGGCAATGATGCAGTTTATTGACATTGCAGTTCACTCTGTGACAGAGATTTTTTATTGGTTTACCGATCTTCACTCGAGTACTATGTGAAGAGCACTTCGAGTCCTACTCCGGTCGTCGTATGAACGTTAAATCGTGCACCTCTTAGTGCCTTTCGTTAAGGGTAATGGTAATATCAAGTTTCTCTCCACCCTTCCGCCGTTGCATGTAACGTTCCCAACTGTCCTATTACCCATCTATCCTAACAGACAGCTAAGGCCTCAAATGACCTTAGCTGTCGGTGCTCCCCCCACTCTCCCTCCCACAGTAACTAACGGATCTTTCTTTTATGTAGCCGATATTGTTATCAATAATACGAACACCTATAGAAGTATCCTTCTCAAGGTACCGTCCTAATTGCTTTCTCGATCGACCGAAACTGTTTTTAAGTGCCAAACTAAGTTTGAAGGATGTGGTGGTATTTTTTTCCTACATCTACATAATACCCTGCAAGCCACCATAAAGGTGTGTGGCAGGGGAGTTCCTAGGCGTAGTTAAATACGAGAACGCGATCTCTAGTGTTATGGAAATCCCAGATCGGGCCCCTGCTCTCAATACCGTCTAATCTTGTAGGGGCGGAAACTTTTCAGTCTCATTTCGGTTCCTACGTGACTGCTATGAAATCTGTGATTTTTATTGCTAATTACCTCCAAATAATTGTATACGATTTATGCCTCCGTTTCTATGATTGTTGATGTGCCGTGCTGTGACTTTATTCGTTGATTCGGACCTATTCTCCGCAAACAGGATTCCTTTAGTTAAAAAAAAAACCTACGTTGACTCCCCAGTTACCTAAACTTTGTGGATTTATAAATTTATTCTCCCCTACTGGTCTCATTCATCTTTAGCAAAAATGCTTTCTTTTTCAGCAAAAGTCATTTTAAAGGTGGTGATTTATCACCCCTGCTAGACGCTCCTGCGGTGGTTCGCAGGGTAACATGTAGATACGCATCATCTCTATAATTATTCACCCGTAATTCACACATTTCCTCCATATAACTCCTATTAAACATCACATATACTTAGAAATGTTCTCAATTAATTCGCTAATAACTTTTTTATATCGTTACTTGCCCTCAAGAGTCTTAAAATCTAGATTCCTATTTTACTTGTTGTTTTCCTCTCTTTATTTCGCTTATGCTACTGATATCTACATCGTCTTACCAGGACTGGTAACGACTACGGGGGTATTTCCTCTCGTTTCCGGGTATGACTTCAATCGACTAAACCGCGGTGTTTCTAGGGCTGAACTTTATCCAAAAATGCCCACTTACTTCCTTGAGAATATTAAATAGGATCGTTTCCCATCAACTGCATCGAATAAGTTTTCATCATGCCACCTACACTGAAATAGCTACCCCGGTTGGGTGAGACGCCTCTCTGAATAAAACATGAAGATTTAACTACATAGATACCTCTTGGATATGGAGTTACATGATATAAATAAATGCTTGTTGAGCTAGTAATGAGAATTTTTGTTAAAAATTGTAGCTGTGTTTATTAGGAGTTTCAGAATCAGCGTCGGTATCTATCACGGTGGTATATCTTTCTGCCCTTCTTTCTTTCACCTTGGTAAAGTTAAATGAATGCCTGACGTATTGATGAAAATTCGTAATTACTGATAATGTACACCCACGTTTCTTGTTCACGAATGACTTAGACGTTTTCCTAAATTCGTAAAAATATTTCCATCGTAGCAAGTGCGTGCTTGTTCAACCCCTGCACCCCTTGCTACACGCCTTCGACTTAGCTCTCAGGGTAATCTGTGACTTTAAATGTAGATTTACGGCGCGAAATAATCCGCTAACCCCCTTCGTCACTTTCACTCCAACCCCCTACCTTCCCCACCGTATCTTCCTTCGCGTACCACTCGCCGGTTATTAAATCGATTCCAAGAAATCTCCCGTGAGCGTGCTTAAGAAGTACCCTTCCAATCTCGGGGAAACCCAAAGCTCATTAGCTCAACGGAGGAGTGCCGTGTATTTAAGACTGTAGGGGTTGGGCACAATGGTTTTGAGGGTGAGGATGTGGGGAAGCTTTTCTCTACCGAGGCTCTGAAGGGTGTTTGGGCCTCCTCCGAATGCCACCGAGGGCCCCTGGGGATTGAGCGGAGGCAGCCGGGTCTGGAGGGCCCGCGAGAGGCGCTCTCTATGTGCGGGTCACCCTCTCACGTCGTCTATGGGAAAAGGGACATACGGGTTTTCGAGAGACCCTGGGGGTTTCCCAGAGTGTATAGATTATGGTGACCTCCGATGTTCCAAAAGGAAGTGCTTTAGGTCCCGTATTATTTATCGTTTACTTTGTTTACATTTACTAGGTAGTATTCTTTTTTCACTTGTTTTCAACATCCGGGGTCGTGTTGCAGAAGCAAAAGTTGATGATACTTTTTTTAATTCCGTGTTTATTGGGCTTTCTGAAGGGATTCACTTCTGAAAATGAGTTCTAAAATGAGCCAAGGATGAAGCTACGCTTTCATGCATCCGATTTCGCGCTTTCTTCGAATTTTCTTTTCTAACTGGCGTATTCCTTTTTTCTACAAGATTCCTCCTAACAAGTTTTGGGTTGATCATGAGTAAAAAGTAGTACTCGACGGAAATGAAATGATTATGGTGACCGCCGATGTTCCACAAGGAAGTGCTTTAGGTCCCGTATTTTTTATTGTTTACGTTGTTTACATTTACTAGGTGTTATTCCTTGGCGTTTTTTGTAAGGACCTGACGCCAGGTTTCTCTCTAACCTTCCTCCATACTATTCCATCCATTCCCACCCTTGTACCTTTTGTGCCAGTCTGATGCATCTTTAAGCAGGGAACAGATTTGAATCCACCGACGGGAAAACCTCGCTCGGGACGTCATAAATTATTGTTTTTAATTTTCTGTCCACACTTTGATAATATGGTTGCGCTTGGAGCCAAATAATTTTATTTTTAGGTCGGTAAAGCTTTGATTGCTTTCCGATTGCGTTCCTCGAGTCTGTTAAGTTTCGCATTATTCAGATATTCATCGTATTCATAAAGATAATTACTAGCCTTCCTTTCTCGCCACATCTTACTTAGCAGCGTATTATGCTTAATTCTACCAGATAAATAAGATTAGAGAGATATATTGTCGTACTGGTAGATTCAAAATGTTATTTTTCTCCCGTACTATAAGAGAACAAAATAGGCAGCATAGCAAAGGGATAGGTAGGGGAAATATTTTAGAGTAATCTGTAGTACATGATGCATGTATTAATCCCTTATAATATGTAGATACGGACAATCTAGTTGCATGAGACCCTTTAGTAGCTGGTTTGCATGTCAATAGTGCATGCCTGGTGATATTTACCCCTGCCACACTCCCTCGCGGTGGCTTGCAAGGTATCGCGTAGATGTAGACGTACTTAGGTCAAATCTGGCTCTGATACTCGTCATTTTTGTTATTTTATGTCCTTTATTATAACTAGTGTCATTATTAGTATATGTGAGGTAGATTAGAATATCTTATTCCCGAAATAAAGAACGTAATATAATAATAGAAGAGTAATATCTTATTCCCGAAATAAAGAATTTAATATAATAATAGGCGAATAGTCGTGTGAGGCGAATGACATTTGCTTATAATAGACGTATCTTTCACCCTTTTCTAGATATTTTGGACACATTAGCCTGGGGCTACAAATAAACCTGCTTGTCACTTCTGCACCTGTTACCATTCAACGCTTTAGGTGCATGACAAAATTGTAACACCTTATCGGATGAACTAAATATTCAAGTTGGCGGAGATAAAGTTAACCATTTACCCTGTATGGGAAGCATCGAGGATGATATAGATTCAGTAGTAGAGTTGTAAAGAAAATATATTAGGGAAAGAGCATTTGCTAGCAGGAAGGGATTGATAATTAATAGGATTTCTGAATGGAGGCATGAAGAACAGATTTGTGAAAACTCTAATGTGCAGCGTATGTTGTATTGTCCAGAAATGTGGTGGAGCGATTGAAGAGAAATCTGGGTGAGAACGTGGGTGTGCTCTAATTCATTTACTCACGAGTTATGGATTTACAGCACATGCAACTTACTCTCAATATGTTAGCAGTATCCACGTATCATTCCATATCAATACCCATCTTTCTCAGGTGTCCCGCACCATATTCAACCCCTAAGAAAAAGCATTATCAGTATTTATGTGTGGTGAAAAATGCTGAAACGTCACTTTCTTAAAGAGTGCTAAAAGGAAAGGATAATTCATAACTCCAGTCATACGCATCGGATGTTTGTGTTATTAAGTAATAATAAGCCGCATGAAAGATTAGATGTACCTATGATGATTACGAATACTGTGAGAATCAACTTAATCAATGTTAGTTTTTAAAAGACAAGTGTCCCATGAAAATTTTATTTCAAATTATCCTAAGAACCCCACGATTCCTTCGCCGTTCCGAAAAATCCCAAAAAAATCAATGATTGAATGCGTAACAAATAAGATTTTACCATAATATTTCCGTTTTCTTATCGTATGGTTCGTATTCATGTCATATTTTTCAGTTGCGTAAATCGACGGAAAAACAACTTAACTCGTTAGCCCAACTCCATTCCCTATTATAGAATTTTTGGATTGACGGTAGTTTTTTTTGCTCCTTCATAATGCTCTGGGCTGTTTTATGGCCGGGGACCCTTTTTTTTTTACCGCAATCGGACCAATTAAGTGAAGTCAAACCGTTTCAAACGGATAATGTCAGTGACTGTGGGCCACCGGAGAGAGAGAGAGGGGGGGGGGGGGGGAGGGGGCAGGAGGAAGGGAGGGGGAATGTGCGGTAGAGGTCCGGATGCTTCCGCGGAGGCGAAGCAGACCGCACCCATCAGTGGTGTCCGCCTCTAGATCTCCCTCTCTCGGGCTGGCTGAGTTTATTTCTCATCTGCATCTACTTGCAACTATGCAAGTACTCTATGGGTATGTGTCAGGGGGTGACTAATCACCCAGCATGTACTACATGCAAGCACTAAGACTATATTAACGCTATAATTAACTAAGACTATATAAGCGCTGTTAGGTAATTATAAAAACGTGCTAGTAATTCATCCGCTGTGTCCTGGGATGTGTCACAAAAGGACTGGTAGCTGCGAATAAACCTAGTTTTCATCAGTAGTGGCCACGCACGAGAATTAGAATTCACTTGTTGGAAACTTATTATATCACCTTCCCTCGCAGGAGAAAAACGCACTTCGTAAATTTCCGCTGATTTATTTACAGTCAACGGTGGCAAGTGATGCCATCATCAGGCACCGTAAGTCCCGTGCGACGGTCGGAGTAGTTTAATTGAGGTACTCTCCCCATAGCACTTAAGTAGGGAACGATTTACCGATGAAAAATATGTCCAACTGCCGGGGCTCGAACCTGGGCCTACCGGGTGAGACGCCATTTCTCCAATCACTTTTTTTTGTCACTTATCTAGTTATTTTCGATGATGCATTAAAATATGATCAGGTTTTCATTCCCATTAGCCATACTGGGGTGTAGTTTATATGAGTTATTATATTTGAGAACTTCTCAATTATCATGTTAAATCTTATAATCTACTATAGTTGGCGGGGAGAAAGAAATTTATAATCTAACCGTACGATAGTCTGTGATTTTAATTGTTTCCTTCTGATCGAATCGAGCATATTACATGAATGCTCTCAATGTATTCTTAATGTCTTCAGCAAATAGATTAGTTTCCAACTTACATGAAATATTTTCTGATTCTGTGAGAGTTTCTTGTTAGCTGTTAACACTAACACAATAACCATAGCGTTGATTTTAAAATCTCGCCTTTGTACAAGTTTTTATTCCGTAATCAAACGCACATCGTTCATATTGCATGTAATAATGGTGTATTTCGATTGAGACGTAACAGGAGAGAGGAAATCTTTTTTTTAAATCTATCATCCAATTTTTGCATCACCGACCGTGGTGGACAGGTCATCATTGCGTCAGCCCGAAGGTCCATAGGTTCGGGGCTCGTCCCTTGCCTAGGGCATAGATGATTTTTTAATTATTATTATCATTTAGCTTCGTTTTGGATATACCTGGCGATATAGATAGATAGATAAGCGTCTTTATTGGGTCGAGATTGGGACTAAAAGTCCCCTCTTCCATACAACCCCTCGTCAATACATGAAATATAGTATATATGTATAGACATATAAAAGTTGTTCTAAATACTCAAAAAAATATAGAATTACAATAGAAAAATAATTATAATTACAATGAGGAAAAAATAATGAAGATAATATGACATTGAAAAAAAAATATAGCTTTACAGTATGAAAAATGTGAATATAAGGTTTCGATAAGGAAAATAGCATATAAAACTCATCAAGATGCAAATAATAATATTAAAGGTATGTGTAAAAGATATGTACAGTTTTAGGAAAAAAACGTGAGAATATTAGCTGGTATCCATCACGGAAAAAAACCACTGCAGGAAAACACCCACATGAAGAGGGGTGTGAAAAACCTGCGAAAACTCTACTGAGAAGAGGCTAATTCGATTAAAATTAAGAACAAAAATAGTACATAAATAACAGCTGAAAATGTGTTAAAATAATCTTGTTTGTATTTTGCACAGTGAATTAGTATTTTGCCGGTATGATACGTGATATACGGAAGCAGTTGGGGCACTGTAGGCAAAATTACATTAGAATTTGACGGTAACAGGCTAGATGGAATTCCTTTGTGATGAGGGTAAAGGAAAATAGCATCAGTAGATGATGATGCGCCACATCGAAACCATGATCATTGAGTTTAATTACGTGTGGGTTGCATAGTTTTATAGAAATATCAGGAAAGTTTACTTTGTGGAAATTCGATGTTACAAAATAAAATAAAACTTTGTTGAGTTCCAAAAATTATTATTACGTCGCTTATTTGGTATCGACTTCTTCATGTCATTTACGTGAGTATAATATAATAGAATTCGGACTTGAATGTGTGTATGTATATACATATGTATGAATAATAAATTATATATTAATTTTATTAACATATTATGTATAGATAAAATTAATTCAAGGAGAACAAGGGAAGGGGGAAGGAATTACTAAAGGAAGATGTGTGAGGAGTAACTAAGGATGGAGGGGGACCAGAAAGCAAGGCCATGGGAGGGAGAATACTGCCAAACAAATGATCAAGAGCAAATTATCAGACTATGGGGATAACGGTAGGGGAACAGGTACTGAATCAAAGGGAGAGAGGTTGTAAGGGACTGGATCGCTTAAAGCCTTGAAGGGGTCGAAACCCGTAGAGCGGTCAGCAGTAATAGTACTGTGGAATAAATCAAAGTTTTAGTTTATTTTGTAAGATTGCATAGTTTCCTTTGCCCTTATCCAAGTACTTTTACTACCGTTAAATATACAGCAGCTACTACTTAAATGGTATCATTTATTAAAAGGGGCAATCTACAAATAGTAAGGCCAATATTCGTGTCGTGATCATGAAGTACTATTCAAGATTAATCAGTTAGAAGAATACACCAAATATGATTTAGAAGCACCAAAACTGAAACTTACACGGTGAAAGCAGTTTGAGTAGTAAATAATTTGTAGATCAATTTTTTGATCACCGCACAACTTGAAAATCATGTAGCTTTTTTGTAGTATTTTTTTATATTTAGAGTCCATAGTTATTGAGGTAGTGCTCCTCTCAGTATCATGAGTTGTTACTTTTTAAAACTACTATCACTGTTTGTATTAATATTCTCATGATATTCTTCATGTTTTTTATTGCGCATAATTCTTTTTATTTATATTTGTCATTGTATATTTGTACGTGATATCTAGTGCTGTACGTTGAAATACTCATACAAGGTATTTTCTCACTGAAAGTAAAATTCATAGTATTAAGTCACGAAAGTGAGGTTTCCACGGCATAACCGTGCTTCATTGAATGCAGTCATTGCGAATCTGACTTAAAAATTCCCGGAGAGCTTATACATAGATTTGGTAGCTATTAGCAATATTTAGTGACGGGAATGAATTTGATCATCATTTTATTGACGAAATAATAATGCTCCGGTAGTTATTTATAGCCAGCCTGTTCGAAGACAAAATCGCATATTTCCAAAAATGGGACGTATACTGATGGTATGTGACCGTTGATAAGCATATTAGAGTTGAAATTCCTAAATGTTAACGTGCAATTAGTTTGTGACGTATTTGGCGTGAAATGATTTTCAGGTTAAAAAGGATGGCCATTTTAAAATCTAAAGGTGTAATCAGCAAGTGTAACATTTTAGTGAAACTCCGTGATGAAGACTAGCTCACTACATGCTTACTATGCTGGCGATTTGAGTGTTGCACATTATTCCTGTTTCTTTATTGATAGGAAAAATAAATTCGACAAAGGTATGAAAAATAATACGAAGATACTGATTTACGGTTCGTTTAATTTCAACAAAAGAAACAAAAGCATTTGAATTATTACTGATTTTGATAGCAACATTTTCGAACCTTGTGCGATAGGGAATAATGCAAATGGGGAAATATTTATTAAGTAATTGAAAAGCTTTTTATACAGAAAGTATTGTTACTTGCGTAACAATTATGTCCATGCAGTTGTTCGTTACTCAATTCTCGCGTTAACTATGTGAAGGCATTTCGTTCCAGTTATATTTATCCTCCTTTTACGCATGATATGTAATACATGTTAGGTGTGAATTCGCCTCCTGCCATACATCTTTATGGTAGCTTGCAGGGTACTTTGTATAGGTAGATTTTATTGGTTGATGTGAATGACGTCACTGAATGCTTAGCATTCATCGTTCATTTCCCGAACTTGCGCGAACCTTAGCGGTCGCTAATTCAGCCAGAACTGGAATCGTGTTGATTCATAGCATTTGCTAACTCTTGGTGACGAAAGAACCAGGGTTGACGCCCTCAGCTCCCACTTCCCCACTATGGTGTGTGTTGTGGAGGCGGGGGTGTGTAGGGCGTGCCCCCCTCGCCCGGGGGAGGGGCAGGGTGCTTTGAGGTACAGGTATTTGACATCCTCCACGGCCAGGCTCTCCTCCTCCTCTCAGTGTAGGCTCCTTTATGATATTAGTAGTTATTCGGTGGAGGCGACCGATAGATAAAGTCATTTGCCCTCTCAAGAGGAGGTGGGTACTATGGTTTTGGTAAGAGATTATCTACATCTCCACCAACATGTCCACCAATACTATTCTCTCCTCCCTCTCCATCCCTAATCTTAGCACCCTTAGACTCACAGCAGACTTAAAACTTATTTATAATATTCTCAATTCCACCATCGACTGCCCCGTTCTGCTCTCCTTTGTCAACTTCAAAGTTCCATCCCGCCCCACCCGTTCTCATCCTTTACTTCATGTGCCCACTCCCAGACTTTCCATTACCAAACGTTCTCTTTTATTCCGTCTCTCCTCTCTATTGAACTCCCTCCCACAACAAATTGATCCCTTTGCACTCCCAATTAAATCGTTCATTAGCCTTTCTATTTCGCATCTGTCCCCAGAATCGGCTTCCCTACTATTTGTTTCCTGTTACTTTTATTTTATTTTTTTCTAGAATATGTTAATAATTTATGTACTGTTATTGGCCACTATAAATTGGCATCATCGCTGTATGTGGTTTTCTTTCTTTAAAATAAAAAAAATAAAAATAAAATAAAAAATCTACGCGATACCCTGCGAACCACCGCGAGGTTGTGTGGCAGAGGATGAAAATCAACAAACATGCAACTAGGCTAGTGCATGTAAACATGCTAGATAATGGGGACACATGCAACTATATAGTTAGTATCTACATGGTTGTTAATACATCATACACTACATACTACTCTAACAATAGTTCACCTACATATCCCTCGTATTATTTTTCAAACCTTTGTATAATTTATTCTTCCTATCAATGAAGAAACAGACATAATGGGCAACATTCTGCTGGCCAGCGTAGTAAATATGAAGTGAGCTATTCTTCATTACGGAATTTCACTGAAATATTGCACTTGCTAATTACACCTTTAGATTTTTAAATGCCCTTTTTTTAAACCCGAAAAGTATTTTACGCCAAATACGTTACAAACTAATTGCACGTCACGGAGCAGAGGAGGGATTGAGTGAAAATCGGTGTCGGCATTAATCCACTCTTTCCGAATGGCCACGAGGGATTTAAGGTTTAGCGTCCATATCAGAAGGACGGGGAACCGAACTTTAAGTGACTTCCATATGGATCTCGAATGGGGAACGGAATTCAACTTAAATATTTCTGGCAATGCCACAATTTATACCGCTCCCTCAAGATGGGAAGCCATTACTGTCGCCACCACCGATCCTGATCCGAGTGCAATACAAAAATGTTAGCTCTTTTTTCGTTTATGAGTGGTATGGTGCAAAACACGTTAATTTCTTACCAATGCAATTATTTTTCGCTTTGTACTCCGTTTTTTAAGAAAATGTGTAGTCTAGTGATGAGCGATATATCGCTAACTGTGATTAAATCACCGATACTGAAAAGTAGCAATCGCAGTCTGTGACTAAATAATCGAAATCACTGTGACTGTGAATTTGGTGAATTTGCTGTGAAGCTGCTACCGCTGCTACCAGCTGCACCAGTGCAACCAACGAATACAATGCTACCACTGCTACTGCGCATTAACTGTGATTGAGCGTGATCCCTACTTCTGTATCGTGCGTGCCTGTCTGAGTGAGGGTGATCCTTGCGATTTGACAGTTCTTTAAGTGCATAATGGAAAAAAGAAGAAAAATTAGTGAAATATGAAACTTTTTTGCCGTGGTTAATGGAGAAATAGCATCTTGCAACATATGCAAGCATAAATTTTCATGTAAAATGTCTACCACAAACTTGAGGAAACACATCACAATCACAGTTAAGAATCACAGATACTGATGAGTAGCAGTCACAGGTAACGAAGTGACTGGAATATCACAGTTACACTCATCACTAGTGTAGGCTACGTAGAAATTTATTGGATTTTTTCGTTTTCGCTGCGTCAACCGTGGGTTCCAGGACGTTATTCCATGATGATTTCATTATACATGACCCGGGTTGCGTTGTGAAACGTCATCATGAAGAGTAACTTTCGTATATCTACGCGTATCATCATCACTGATGATGCTCTACGTGAAAGTCGCTCTAGTTAAATAACATTAATGTAGAGCAAGGTTTTTGATCATTATTTTAGCTTCTTGAATCGGACACTAGAAAATGCAATAGCGAAAAGATTCTGTAGCCAATAGTCATCGCGAGGCTGGATATTGTGGTGAAATGAATTTAGGTGATCCTATTTCTGAAGTTCTGTTGCACTGTCAATCCCGCAGTTAGCCCTTTGACGATCAAGATCATATTCATCAGGAGTAATTAATCAATGCATCCACATTTAGCTATTCTATGCCGTACCCGGGTGGTTTTTTAACTGTGGAAAAACCAAATTTTCGTACATTGATTCATTAACATGAATCGATTTTATTAAGTTACGCCTGAAAAAACGATTTTTAAATGCATTTTTTCAGGTGTATCACAACATTTTCACAATTTGATGTAGTTCAGAAGTATGGACCATTGATAATAGCTGATCGGAAAAAAATATAATCCACATAAACCAGGTGCTGGAGGAGGATACTGTGACGATCTAATGGATGGACATGGATGGATGGATGGATCCAATGGATGATGGCTCCAATGGACTATGAAGAATTAAATGAAATTAAATTAAACTTGTCATTATTGATTACGCAATCACTAACATCCATGCCCCGGACAGTGAAAATCCGGACGGGACTCGAAACCGCGATCCTGCGATCGACCAGGCGAGGGATTTACCCCGTCGCCACCGGGGCCTGCCGAGGCCGGCGAATCATATATCAAAGAAGAGCACAGCGGCTTAAAGAAGAATTGGTGAAAGAAGAATACAATGATTGCTCCGAAAGAATTATGGAGGGGAAAATCGAAGGAATAGTGCCACTAGGACGACCGAGAGATAAATGCTTTGGAGAAATCAAGAAGGATCTGGGGAGGAAAAACTAAAATGACTTAAAGGAGTTAGCTAAGCATAGGAAGCAATGGAGGGCTGCAGTAAACCGATTCCAGGATTGTAACGCTAACCTTACAATGTCTCCGTTGAGGCTCATCCTGAGGCAAAACCCGAAAATTTTCTTGCCTAATCATAGATTATAGGGAATGGAACCCGGATCCTCGGGATGGGAGGGCTCGGGACGCCACGCAACTCCGCTCGTGCGTGGGTGTCGAAGTACGACCTCCTCCACTCTCTCCCTCTCCAATCGGCGGTTGCCACCGGCGACCAGCGCTCTCCTTCATGTGTATGTGCTAAGCCCCCCCTCCACAACCCTGCAACCTCCCCCCCCCCGTTCCCCTTCTCCTTCCCCTACTCGGGTGTCGGCTCCCCCTTCACGCCCACCCCGCTGCCCGTCCAGTTTCTCCAAACTCGCAATTACGGGCCCAGTGGGATGGGGACGGAGGAGGAAATTATAGAATAAGAGGTTGCGGCGACGGAATTTAAATGAGTCCGTTTTTTTTTCTTTCTACTTCTCTTCTCTTCACCTCCGCCCGAAAGGGTGGGTTGTGTAAACACCCGAGCGAAATTTTCGATCCGCTAACCTCGCTAAATGCTCGGATCGAGTTTCTTTGCTTTGCCAAAACGGTGGTTACGTGAAACGGGCCCGCAGTCTAAACTCGCTATTGCGTTGTTATTTGACCCCTCTTGGAGGGAGCGTCGTTACGAACGTCTGATATTAAGCCCATTTTGAGCTTCATAGGAAAGACGCTTATTGATTAGCTATGATTTTTCCTAGTATTTTATTTTATAGACACTGATTAATTATGTTTGATATTCCTGCTTTAGGAACAAGCCTTTAATCGTAACCTAGGTTGTTAACAAGTTGCGCTTCAATCGTTCATTAAATCTCATTGATATATATTCTGATGATGATAAATATTTTTAGCTGAATATATAAGGTTTACATGTGGTTAGCGCTCGAATAATTTCGAATATCTGTGGCGTATACACATGTATACAGTTCGAAGGTTACCAAGAAATAGCTCATGCTTTATGTTAGGGCAATTCTTTATAGCAATTACCTAGATAAATACCAGTATGATAATCTTTGAGAACTTTAAATTCATTTTAGGCATTCGGCTAGGTGCCATTATAAGACACGGATCTAATCAGCATGATTAAGAACTGCGAGGAAAGTCCTTAAGGGTACTGATTTTATTCCTGTCAGTTATTTTCTCCGTCTTTGTTCGATGGACTTTAAAATACATCGTTAAGCTCCGTTTATCAATGACATTTATCAGGTTTGGAGAACGAATTTCAGTAAAGAAAATCACTACCGATATAATCTCACGTCTTAATTTTGTCGCATTATATTATGTATCACTCACCGGAGATCATTTTCTTCATAATCATCATCGTCTCGGTTTTGCATAAAATATTATCACATTAGCCCTATGTTTCAGATATGTTTCCAACAGTGGGGAGCCAAACGCCCTTGTATCCTTTAAAGGAGTAATCAGGCTTCTAATTTGGACGTTGGCAATATCTGGCCGCTCGTCCTTGAGGGGGATAATCGAGGTCGGTCGAAGGCGCTTATGGATCGCGGTTGGACAAGTGACGGCCGACGTCGGATCTGGATTGCCATGCCCCGTCTCACTTTCTCGTCAAACGAATGTTCATCTCATCTTTTGCCCTCATTACTTTTGATTTTTACCCTTCGGGACAAGGTGATGACCTACCGTGCCCCGCGATGGCGTGGCGCCCAACAGCACCGCACTAGAATTTAGTACGAAACGCCACGAGTGCATTGAAGTCGTCACTTTTTCCTTCATGAGCTCCTTTGCTAGCGGCGGTCAATGTAATTATTTCGCAGACCTTATAATGATGCCATTTTTCATCTGTGGAGAACGCTGGATGATGCATAGTTGAGTTAGAAGTTAGTTTCAAAATTGAAGTTCAAACTGTCACTGAGTATGAAAACCTAAATGGGAAGTCACATACAATATGAATGTATTGTCTAATAAAGTCAATTCTCTTAACGATAAACCAATCCTTTTCTAGAATCCAATTCTCTTCACCAAACTGTACGGCATCATCAGTAATCTATTAATATTGCTATGGCTGTGAATTACTCTACCCAGGTACTCTTCCAAATGTTCTATCCTATTCCAATTTTCCAATCCAATCCAATTTTCTACACTAAATTACAGTATACATAAACTTGGGTTGTTAGCTGTTCAAACGGCTAAGGCTAAATCGCACCATCTTGCCTAAGATCCTAATCTAAAGACAAACACAGTATTCATGGCCTGGGCTGAATTCGAACCGCCAGCCTTCGGGAAGACAGGTCAACAAGTTACCGGCCTGGTTACCGCGGTCGTCGTTGAATTTAATTTCTCATTAAATGTTATTACTTTCTCCCTACCTTCATGTCGCTCAGAACACCTATTTTTCCTAGTAGAAGAACAGCAGTGAACTAAAAATAAGGATAATTTCGCACCCTTGGGGTGAATATCCATGGAAAAAAATTAGCATGCTGAGATTCGCTAATGACATAGCACTCATAGCAGAGACAGAGAGGGATCTGAATAAGATGCTGATAACCATGGAAAGGACAATGGTGATATATCAGCTGAAGATCAATAAGAAGAAGACTAAAATACTGGTGTGCAGCAAGAGAGTAGAGGCCAAAACCAACTTTAAACTAGGAAAACAAAAGCTGGAAGAGGTGAAAGAGTTCTGTTACCTTGGAAGCCGAGTAACCAACGACGAACGAATCAAGAAAGAAATAGTCAGCAGAATAGCCCAGGCGAAGAGGGCAATCTATCAAAAGAAGAATCTACTTACCGCTGGAAATACAAGAAGGAGAAGTAAGAAACACACTTCCACAGAAGTAAGGAAACAATTCATTAGAACGCACATCAGGAGCGTGTTTCTTTATGGCAGCGAAGCATGGACAATGACAGCAGCGGAAACGAAAAGGGTGGAAGCATTCGAAATCTGGTGCTACGGAAGAATGATGAAGATTAACTGGATCGACCGATTAAGTAACGAGGAAGTTCTAGGAATAGTGGGGGAAAAGAGAAGCCTTCTGAATACCCTAAGAAGAAGACGGGACAACTTGATCGGCCACATCATGAGACATGATGGCCTGATGAAGAAATCGTCGAGGGACAAGTTGAAGGGAAGAATGGCAAAGAGGCCTCATGCGAGATATAGTGAACAAGTAATAAAGGATGTGAAAGAGAATTACGTAAATATGAAGAGATTAGCCGATAGAAGAACTCAGTGGAGAGCTGCGTCAAACCAATCTGAGGATTGATGACTTATGATGATCACGATATTATGTATGTAACCTTGTCTTTATCCGTATGCCGTCTCTGGATCATTTGATTATTCATATTTTTCCGTCTTCCTTGCATAATACTCTTCCCTGTATCGTCCTCTTCAACATTCCGTTTCCTTTCAAAACTCCAATCATCCACTTGTATTGCCTTTTGATTACTTCCTATAACCTCTTTTAGTCTCCGACCATTACAGTACCTTCTTATTAACCTTTCTCTCCAGCTAGCTCTTTCTATTCTCTTCCACTTCCACGTACTGAATACCCAATCTCCAATTTCCATTAAATTAAGTGACGTAGCTACACAAACAATAATCTGAGCCATAGATCATTAATTTGACGGAAAGGGCTCGCTTCTTATCTCATGTGGGTTTTCGAACGTTTCGGGAAATTATGTCTTCATTGACGTTTCTCTTAATGGATTATTGTTAACCGATATCGAGTTACAGCTGCTCAAAACCGAGTGATTGCTCCAAGTCAGGATTAAAATGTTAAAAAAAGACTAACGTTTAATGCTTTCAAATTGTTTTTAGGATCTTGTCCCTGTTATTTTTTGTGATGTTCTTGTTACTTAGACGATGTTTTTTTATTCTTGAAATATTTTGGGAGGGAGGTTGTTCACAGGAAAAGGAAGATCGTTGGAGGACTGCGAATAAATAACGGAAGAATTAAATTTCGCCTTCTTTCAGCTGTATTTGTTTTTTCCGTGGATGACAGAAATAACTATAATAAAATATCTGGGCCAATGTCAGAGGACAAAGATTTTATAGAATTGAAGAAAATGTAGTTTTGTTCAAGCCATATTGAGTGGTGATGCAAGTTCTTAGTCTTTCTCGTTGCAATGTAGTTAAAAATAAAGGAAAAGGAAAGTATGAAATCAAAACGCTTCGTTTTTCAAATGATATTGCGATCGTTGTAGGGAACCGATAAGACCAAGAAAGCTCCCGGAATCGAATCAAGAAAGGATTCCAAGATTATAATATAAAAATCAACAAGATGAAAACTAGGATACTGGCATGCGGAAGGAAGAAAACGGAAGCAGGTGTGCTCCTCAATGGGGAGGAACTAGAGCAGGTGGAAACATTTCCCCTACCTTGGCATCAGCATTACTTGGGATTGAAGAGGCACGACGGGCATCAAACGGAGAAAAGCTCGAGCTAAGAAGGTGTTCACGATGAAGAGACAGCTTCTATGCTCAGAAGATACAACTGGAGAGCAGGAAGAATTATATTTTTTTAAATTCTCGTGAGCTGTGTCATTCTACGGTATCGGAGTTGTGAATTATTGCAAGAGCGTAAAAGAAAAGAGTTGATGCTTTCGAAACCCGGTGTTTGAGAAGGATGCTGCGGAGCAAATGGACCAAAAAGGTAAGATATGAAGAAGTTTACGAGAGAGCCGAAGTGGAGATGACCCTATGTATCAGCTGCGGACGGAAAAGACGAGCGTGATGAATTAAGGCCTCCATGAGATACAATAAAATTGCATGTAGTATACTGAAGGGGAAAATCCAAAGAGCATATACGCCATACCCTGCAAGCCACCGCGAGGGTGTGTGGCAGGGGTGAAGATCACCAAACCTGCCCTATTCATATACAACTAGGCTACTACATGGAAACATGCTAGGAAACGTCCCTTGAGGAAGACTGAGAGACCTCAGACCATCCAAGAGGGATGTCTGTTAGAAAGAATTGCTGGGAAGTAAAAGCTGGCATGGTATGGGAATGAATGAAGGTTCCAGTGAACCAATTTTAGAGTTAATGTACCTCTGATACCATATTAGCAAGCTTGTTTTAATCTAATGATTTGCTTTTGAGTTAGGCACATAGCATTTGGAATTATTGATAAAATATCAATAATAGGATGTTCCCGTCACAATAGTTAAATTATAGTCGTCAGAAGGCGATCACAGATGATATGACAAAAGACGCCATCTTTCGGCTCGGAGAGGTGATATAGAGCTAGGATTTAATTATCACTAGACAACTGCTGTTATTCCGACCGCAATGTAAATGTCACGGGTTGTATCGCCTAAAGGACCTTGAAAAATCGTCAGCCATCAACCGTCTAATTCTCAGGGCATGCAATTGTTTATTGGTAATGAGGAGATACGCAGTTGAAAAGAAACAGCGTGGGCCAAAGTTGCGATTTGCGAAATTCCTACAATGTAGCTTGTTTGCTACTAGCACCACTTCCATAGGCTGAAATGCATGTACGTTCCAAAAATTGCGTTGCAAATCCAATGACCCAAATCCAACTCTAGTGTTGTCACCACTCGCTAATTTCTGACTGAATTACTTTCCACCGACTGTAAAAAGCACGAAAATCATCGTAACCATTTGGAATGTAAAGTCTCTTGATGATTCTTAATCGGTTTTCCTCACATAGTATTGGAACTGAAATTTGGAGCGGGTGTTTTTATAGCAGTAAGGTATAGACGATAACAGCTGGAGGAAAATCAAGATAGGAAGCATTTTCAATGGTGTGTTATGGAAAATGATGAAGATAAAATCCATTGATCGAGTAACAAACTAATAACTTCTGAGAAGAGCTGATGAAAATTTTAAAGAGAAGACAGTACAATTTAATACGCCATATCTTTTACACCAAGGTTTATTTAAAACTTTTACAAGACCACAGATTTCAAAGAGACACGACCCGGGTTTCAGCGAATGATCGCCATCATCAGGACCTGATGATGGCGATCATTCGCTGAAACCCGGGTCGTGTCTCTTTGAAATCTGTGGTCTTGTAAAAGTTTTAAATAAACCTTGGTGTAATGGAATACCACAAAGTTACTTCACAACGTATTTTATTCATTTAGCCATATCTTTTGTCGTGATGTTCTGATAAAAGCAGTTGTCTCCTACAGAAATTTACAACAGATAGGTTTGATGAAAATGTTAGATATACATATATTAAGAACTCCTGCGTATTATGCTAGATTTGACCAGATATATAAGATAAGAGAGATAGATGGCCATACCGATAGATTTAAGATGTCGATGATGAAGATTTAAAATTAGATGTGATTTTTCCCGCGTACTATTATAGAACATAATAGGCCGCCTAGCAGAGGGAAAATTATTCTTAGAGTAGTCGGTAGTGATATCTCTTAGTTGCATTTTCATAGTATCTATAGTTCCATGGCCGAATGGCAGTTGCATGCAAAAAGGTCTTGGTAGCTCTGGTTTGAATGGAAATGGTTCATGTTTGGTGATCTTCATCCCCTGCTACACACCCTCGCAGGGGCTCGCAGGATAATATGTAGATGTCTAAGGATAAGTGAACGGGAAAAATGGCAAAGGAAAGCGTAACATATGATATATACGTAGCAAGTGGTGGTGGATGTATATACAAAGATTTATGGGAATATGAAAAGTTTAGCTGACTGTAGAATCGAGTCGTGAACTGCGCCAAACCAATCTTAGGAATGATGACTAGTGATGATGAATCATTTTTCTTAGCATATTGAATGGCGTGTGTGGACAACGAATTTCGATATAAGCGTACTCGTTGAATATTGAATGACGGCTTTGTAATACAAACGCGTAATAAAAGTCTGCAATTCATGTGTTGTGTTGGGTGATTAGAACTTACCCTTCCATCCAATGTCGGAGATTGATTCTCTCCATGCCTGTAAGGTTTTATTTGTTAGGAAAAAAACGTCCGTTTCAGTATTTATGACCAGTAATAACCGCTGTCGGGCGGCCTACCAGGCTCACTATCGAAGTCACTTCTGCCAAAACGAGTGCGTTAAACACATCCGTTACAATGCGAAATTGAGCGGCAATCAATCAACGTGCGAATAGAAATAAAAGAAGTTGGCATTAGCGTGGGTGCCCATGTGTTTGCGTATCTGATTTGCAATTATAAGTCTTAGGTTCAACGTTTCACCAGGGTAGTGCCTATGGACTAATGCTTTGCACTCACTGGGTTTCATAAGCGAGAATTGTTCGATTTTTTTCCTCCATCCCATTAGTTATGAATCCATTAAGTTATAACATTCCACCGATAGTCTTGATGTCCACCATCCCGCTTCGTCCGCCGCGAATATTTTCTGCGCGTCGATTTTGATTTAGAACGCGTTCTTTCAACGCTCGCTTGGAATTTACGTCGCGTCATGACAGCTGCTTGCAGGAGAGCGTTGCCTGCATTAGAAATCATGAAGCGCAAGGCATCTTGGGTCTCACCATCACTACCCGTTGGTGAACTTTCTCACGTTTTTAGTTCTTTCCTGATTACAATTTCATTTACTCTTTTCCTCTTCCTGAACGTGAGATAACATCTTCAGAAGCGGGGTAAGAATAGACTGCTCCACGGTGTTAGTGTTTTTTTTTAGTATTGGCAGCGTGGGGTACGCATAACGTAACTGTTCAACTTAAATTCAAACCTAACAGCCAATGTAGGTAAAAAAAAATACTGTTTTATTCATGCATGGTTAAAATTGGCTTCTTAGCAAAACCAAGTTCAGAATATTTCATTTTTATTCTGATGAGCGAATGAACCTTAGGATTTTTTTAAAAAATAGGTTCGTAGGCGAATATTATACGCTTTACGTTAGGTATTTAGTCGCATATGAATTTTATATGCATGCAGTTGGAGTAAGTACCTTTGTATTTTTCCTTCGAAAGAAATATTACCAAAGGAGCTGGATGGTAGTCTTCTATGGCCGGTAACCACCCATAACGGGCAGAAGGTCGGTCTGGCTCACCAAGTTATAAATCCAAAGTCATGCGAGAAAGATTCTTTAGGGTAGGGAGTATGGTCGGTTTATTGTTGCCTTCATCTCTATACGTTCTCAGAAAGATGCTTCTCAGAGAGTCTCTAACCTTAGGCCTAGGACGTGCCTAATGAAGCTTTGCCTTGACACCCGAGACCTCCAGTCAGTAGCCCATCGCGGACTGTCATGACATATTTGTCAGAATGTATCCAGGGACTACTCTGCAAGCTACTGATGAGGTGTATATCAGGAAGTTAATAATCACCAAAGAGCACTGAATAGAAGTGATAAGCTTTAAACTGGTACAGTAATCTACGAGTGTGTCTCACTTTTGGCCGCTCGAGATTAGATCAGGGAAAAGAAAACCCTTTCAATGTAAATCTCTGGCAACAAATCGCCGCGTTGTTCTTATGCTGGGGCTGCGGTAAATTATCGCTGGATATCACAGTTCTAGTTCACTAAATGCTCGCTTGGTTTCTTTATCGGCACCGGAATCGCCTATTTAATTGAGCGAGCGTTGAAACACATTTTTTTCAACTGCTCATCTCGAAGTTGCTGCTTCGGACATGTAGTGTTCACAGCCCGCGCCAAAAAATGGAAGCGTGGGACATATTTATGGACTCATCTCACCCATAAGTAGGAATATAAAGGTTGACGGATTAGTATGACAATGGGAGTAATAGTACAAATTAATCTATACTCACACTACGACGCACGCGGCACCCGTCGTGCTATTTTATGTTACACTAATATAATAGTATAAAGTACAGTGTATAGATTTAATCGATATCTATGCCACTCAAATGCTTAAGTCGCCTTCAATCTTCGATTACGTATGTGGTTTTTGTGACACTTTTCTGCCCGGTCATCAGTCGCTACCCTCAGGTGCCCACTTTCGTGAACCTCATCTGTATATGTTAGGGTACGGATTACCTCAGAGTTTCTTGTATAAATGAATTACTTTAAATGGATGAATGCACCGAAGACGGGATATAAAAATATATCAAATGCGCTTACAATTCCACGAGTGCTGGTTATTCAAGTCTCGGACGACTGACATGTTGAGATACCGTTCCGACGATGGCATAATGTCAATCAGGAAATTTTTTTTCTATTATTTGACCCCTGTTATATTTTTAGAGTTTGAAGCTCTTCGCATGAGTAGGGCCGCGTCAATAATAAATACAAGGACGCCGGCAAGCATACTAACGATCATACACAGTCCACAACGAGCTAGTTCTGTAGCACACGGCATAGCTAAACTGTAACACTAGCTAGTGCACTCAAACTAGCGGAACTCGAAGTCTCGTGTAAAATCTATTGTTGGCAGGTTCACCTCCATGGAAATAAATCTTAATAAAAGATAGAACTTTTTGTTTTTATGCGCCAATTTACTGTTATCTGGACTTATTTCAAAGTCTTAATGTCATTTTCAAGATGTCGAACGTTAAAGAGGTTGAACCGGTCGAGATAACAAAAAAGTTACTGTAGAACAATACAAAGTTCTATCTTTTATTATGAAGTCTTATGCAATTCAGGCTTAATAAGATGGTTTAGAAAGAAAGCGGTGATTGAACGTTGAGACCATCGAGGATAGCATGTGTAGTGTCACATAGTTTCACTAGCGTTATGCCAGGACGGGGGATCACAATGGAGATTAACTCTTACTATTCCGTCGCACCCCGTGAGAAGTGATTCAAATTCCACAGGAGGTTAGATAATGAGGCAGTGCGCGCATTTGACCCGGAAAGCCGTGGTTATATTCCCCGTCAGGGTGGGATCTTGGAGACTCTCGCCTGCTGCCTCGGCTGCCACCGGCCTGTTATGTTTTCTAGGGGAATTAATTTAATTTTAAGCCGGTGACATACATCTGGAGCATTCTACTATATGGCAGCGAAGCATGGACAATAACAGAAGCAGAGAAGTCCAGGCTGGAAGCATTTGAAATGTGGTGCTACCGAAGAATGCTGAAGATAAAATGGATCGATCGAGTGACAAACGAAGGAGCCTTAAGTAGAGTGGGAGAGAAGAGATGTCTACTGAAAACCTTAAAAAGAAGACGGGACAACTTAATAGGCCACATCTTAAGACACGATGGCCTGAGGAATACAATCGTCGAGAGAAAAGTGAACGGGAAGAATGGAAAAGGCAGGCCTCGTATGAGGTATATGGAGCAAGTTGTGAAGGATGTAAAAGAGAGGAGCTACGTTAATATGAAGAGGTTGGCCGATAGATGGATCGAGTGGAGGGCTGCGTCAAACCAATATTAGGATTGTTGACCGATGATGATTATCTTCTAATTTACGACTGGTATTATAGTTACTAACGATTTGATTGTGTGCAGTTAGGTAGTGTATGCCACCCCATGCCACTCACCCTTGCGTTAGATACAGACATAGTAACCAAACAACCGTGATAGCTGAGTGGTGAACGCTCCGACCTCATTACAACTGGATGCAAAACAATTCGAAGTAGTAGAACAGTAGGTGAATAATCACCGAACATGCAAGTAGGGCATGAACTTAGAGATAAATTAGGGATCACTAAAAAATATAATTCAGGTCTGACACCGTAACGTTCATATTTTGCACAAAAAGCTAGGACATGTTGAAATAAAATTTCAAATATCCACGCATTTCACTTAAGGAGGTTCTTGGAGACATGCAATAAACATAATCGTCTTCGTGATTTGTCGTAATTATCTCCGCAGTGTCTTATGTTTATTCAATAATTGTGCCTTGTTGCACACGGAAAAGGACATTTTAAGCGTCTCAATCTTAAGGCCGTTTTACACGGCGAATGACCATGCGCATGAATTCATTCGCCAATGTATTTAAATGATGCATGAATTCCCTTCCGCTTTAGGGCGTTTCACACGGCGAATTATTTCCTTTAATTTTCTGCGCTGAAAGGATGCGCAGTGGTAGCCTGTCGATAGTATATATCGATTCACGGGAAATTTTCGACCAACGGCTATTTCGATGGTCGGAATGGTTTGTTTACGTCCTCTGATACACTTGATTGATGAAATAAAGTGTGGTGTATATATAGTAATTATAATATCCATAAAACAAAGCCATGTAGTGACTGTGATTTAAGTTAATCTCAAGTGAAGTAGAACTATTAATGATAGATCGGTATGTTTTAAGTTTCGTATCCACTGCTGCAGTGTCCATTACAATGGTGGCAGCCACAATTTTGAAGGAGATAACTGGAAGGAGAAAGATAAGAGAGGAGAAATAGAGGTCGAGGTATGCTAAGCCTGATTCAAATTGAAATGTTATTAACGGGCTGTGAGAACTATCTTTTTTTTTTTAAGAAAGACGCTGGAGCAATTTCATACTATATTAATTTTCACCAGATATGATTATGAAAGATCGGACAACGAGAGGAGCAAATTCTGTGACTAGAGGTAAATACCTTTTCACCCTTTGGTTTACATGTCAATCATTATATTGATAATGTACAATTCGTTTTCGGCTACCTGCTACGCTAAGATTTTTATCGTCGGGTGAATCGTATCGTAATGTGAATGATCGTAACGTTCCCAAATTACTCAACAAGAATTCATGAGGGTACTATAAGTTCAATTAAGCTTGAAGTCAGTTGGAGTATCTATTAGAATAAGCAAGTGAATTATTTAAAACTTAGATACGTGCTATTTGTTTTAATTCTTCCCAGTTCGTGGTAGTTGTGATAACAAACAACAGGAAAGTGAAATTCTCATGAATTGCATGAGAGCTAACGGAAAGGTGCCGTTGGAAATATCTTCAAGTATTTTATTTCAGTTCTAGTTTTCATGTCATGTTCTAATATATTATTGCTTTATACTTGTCACAAGAATAATCAAAAGAATCGAATGCCTACATACTATAGTACAACAAACTCTGGCTTTGTCCAAATCGTTATCAATTGAAGAGCTTCATCTGGTGTATGTCCATAAATATTACCGTTAAGAATTATATAAGATTGTATGTACTCCATGGGCACGCAGATTAATTAGATTCTGCAATTATAATTGGATTTTGTCCTACACTGGCTTAATTCGAATCCTCTTCTACCCGCTCATAAAACAAAGCCGGACATGCGATATTCAAGGAATCATGCAATCAAAATTAGAACATGCTCTAATATTTATCGCATGATCATGCGAGGAGTATGAGGAGTGAACTTCATGCGCATGATATCATTCGCATGATGATTCGCCGTGTTCAACGGCCTTTACTATCCGTATACCTAAATTTTCTTCACGAGCAAAATATAAATTATGAATCTGAGGGTTTTGTCATTATTATCATCACCAGTGATTGGCCTTAAGGTTGTTTTGACGTTGCTGTCCTCTAATTCTTCTATTGACTAACCCTTCGTATTGAATTACATGCTGTGTTTTCCGTCCTTCGCCATTTGATTCATATATCTCAATGAAACAACTTCGGCCGTCACCTTGTGGAATTTTTCCATGATTGAAAATAAGAATGAACTTTGTAATTTTCCACACGTTTTTTATTAACCAACCGGTTTCAACACTCACGTGTCATCATCAGGGACTAAAATTTTTGAGCAAGGGAAGGCCTTAAATAGTGCACTGGTGGGGGGGTGGAGGTTAACATGGAAAGGGAGTGAGGCATGGGGCTACATCACAGGGGTAAGAAGAATATATTGGAGGTTATGTCAAATGTTCACATTGTGGTGAATAATGGGGTTTACCAGAGCAAGTGGTCAACGGGGAACATTTAAAATCCGTCAAATCGTTTAAAAGTAAAATATCGGGTGAGCACCGTCGTTCTACAATTTCATATTTCTCTAAAAAGTCAAGTTTAAAACCTTTATCTTGGACGTGTAAGACTTGAGGTTTGAAGTTTCCCCGGTGGCCAGTCTCTAGTAGATGTTTAGCATACATTGAAGTCTCGTCACAGTATCTAACACACTTCTCATGTTCTTTCACCCTGGTCACAAATCTTCTCCCGGTTTGCCCCACATACACTGCGTTACAATCACCACACTCTATCAGATACACACCACTTTTATGGTCCACCTCAATTTTGTCTTTGGAATTAAAGAGTAATTTGCTTAGTGTAGTCGGATTATAAAAACAGATCTTAAAAATGTCTTTGGGTAAATGTCTAGCTATTACTTGGCTAATATTACCTAGGAAGGGCAGTTTAAACCATTTCTTTGATTTATCGTGGGGAGATTGGTCCAAATTGCACAGTAACTTTGTAGCTTTTGACTTTTGAATTTTATTTAATAATTTTTCCACTGTATGTTCACTGTAGCCATTCTGATGAGCTATCATTTTTATGGTGTGCAGTTCATCTTTAAATGAGGTATCTTGAAGTGGGATGCTCACTAGCCGGTGTAACATAGAGTTTATGGCAGCCAGTTTATGTGCATAGTGATGGGTTGAACTATTGGGAATTATAGCATCTGTAAAGGTATCTTTGCGATAAATGGCAAACTGATGTTTACTGTCTTTAATGGAAATGGACAAATCTAAATAATTGAGGTAACCATTACCTAGTTCCATAGTGAAAGTGATAGATTTGTGCAGGGAGTTTAAAATTGATAAAAATTGGTCCAGTTGCCTCAAGGTACCAGTCCACAAGCAAATTATGTCATCTACGTATCTATAGTAATAATAAACGTTGCTTAAAAGAGAGTGGTTTGCGCTAAATAACCTCTGTTCTAGAGAATCCATAAATATTTCCGCTAAAACTGGGGAAAGTGGGGATCCCATAGACAGTCCATGTCGTTGTTTATAAAAATTGCCATCGAACAGGAAGTAATTTTGGTCGGTGCACAAGGTTAAAAGTTGTCCAAAGTCTTTCACAATGTCATCACTGCAATCCGCTTTTCTTAGCCAGGATATTGCTGAGTCAATCGCCTCGAGTGAGGGGATGGATGTAAAGAGATTGCGCACATCGAAGGAAACTAACTTTCCATTAGGGGGTAGAGTCATATCTTTGAGTTTGGAAGCCAGTTCAATGGAGTTTTTTATACCATAAGTTGACTTAAAGGAGGAAAAATTTCTCAAGAGAATATTTAATTTAAGCGCAAGTAAGTGCGACGGAGCCGATATGTGTGAAACTACTGGTCGAATAGGAATCCCCGGCTTGTGCGTTTTCGGTAGACCATACATCCTTGGTGGCAATGGATTCATTTTTATTAGACTCCTTTTTTCTCTTGGTGAGAGCAATGAGTCGCAACTGTTTAAGGTTGTTTTGAGAGTCTGTTGGAAAATATTAGTAGGATCTTTGTTCAGTTTTTCAAACTCATTTTCGGAGATAAACTGTTCACACTTTTGAACGTAATCATGCTTCTGAAGGATAACTATGCTATTGCCTTTGTCAGCTTTTGTGAAGATTAAATTGTGCTGATTAGAAGCATCTTTAATGTTATTCAGTAGTCTTTTAACTGATCGATCCTGCGGGCGGTAGTCCGAAGAAAAGTAATTATTAATAGTGTCCGCTATTTCTTGTTTTTTACCCAACGACTGTGTGCGCAAACCTACATCACAATCAGCTAAAAGATGTACAGCAGCTTTGTGGTTAATTGGTAAAGAAGGTGAATATTTATGACCATGATTTAAAAGTTGTTCTTCAGCACATGAGAATTTATATGAAGACAAGTTTACCACACGTGGATAAAAATGTGTATTATTCGGTGACCTTAGTATAGGGGTGGGTAACTGCTTGACACAAAGGTTACGTAATTTCTTCCGAATCACCACTAATTTCTTGAACGCCACACGACTCACAAGTGATTTCACCAAATCTTGATAGCAAATCCATTCACACCAACTGAAATTGTTGGCAAGCTGCAGATGTAAGTAGTAGAGGTAGTGAGAGACTGCATCCCTTTTCCCGAACCAGCCTTTCAGCTCCTGTTGAATCCAGATCTTCTTCCCCTTCTTAATAGCAGTAGTAGCCGATTTGGAGGACGTTCTCGTAAACAGGTGCACATATTTAGGGACAACTCCCAGCTGCAAACATTTGTTGTTGAAGAAAATATTCAAGCTAGCTATTCGGAACTTGATCGATAGCTTCTTGAATAACGAGGCCATTTCCATTAAAGACAGTAAACATCAGTTTGCCATTTATCGCAAAGATACCTTTACAGATGCTATAATTCCCAATAGTTCAACCCATCACTATGCACATAAACTGGCTGCCATAAACTCTATGTTACACCGGCTAGTGAGCATCCCACTTCAAGATACCTCATTTAAAGATGAACTGCACACCATAAAAATGATAGCTCATCAGAATGGCTACAGTGAACATACAGTGGAAAAATTATTAAATAAAATTCAAAAGTCAAAAGCTACAAAGTTACTGTGCAATTTGGACCAATCTCCCCACGATAAATCAAAGAAATGGTTTAAACTGCCCTTCCTAGGTAATATTAGCCAAGTAATAGCTAGACATTTACCCAAAGACATTTTTAAGATCTGTTTTTATAATCCGACTACACTAAGCAAATTACTCTTTAATTCCAAAGACAAAATTGAGGTGGACCATAAAAGTGGTGTGTATCTGATAGAGTGTGGTGATTGTAACGCAGTGTATGTGGGGCAAACCGGGAGAAGATTTGTGACCAGGGTGAAAGAACATGAGAAGTGTGTTAGATACTGTGACGAGACTTCAATGTATGCTAAACATCTACTAGAGACTGGCCACCGGGGAAACTTCAAACCTCAAGTCTTACACGTCCAAGATAAAGGTTTTAAACTTGACTTTTTAGAGAAATATGAAATTGTAGAACGACGGTGCTCACCCGATATTTTACTTTTAAACGATTTGACGGATTTTAAATGTTCCCCGTTGACCACTTGCTCTGGTAAACCCCATTATTCACCACAATGTGAACATTTGACATAACCTCCAATATATTCTTCTTACCCCTGTGATGTAGCCCCATGCCTCACTCCCTTTCCATGTTAACCTCCACCCCCCCACCAGTGCACTATTTAAGGCCTTCCCTTGCTCAAAAATTTTAGTCCCTGATGATGACACGTGAGTGTTGAAACCGGTTGGTTAATAAAAAACGTGTGGAAAATTACAAAGTTCATTCTTATTTTCAATCATATATCTCATATGAGATTTTTCTCTGACACTTTTTCATTTCACTTTTCCCTAACGACTGCCTTCATCATGCATACCATTATGTATCAAGAAATGGCCGATTAAGTTGCCCCGTCTTTTTTTCAGGTTTCATCAGGCAATGCAATGATGCAATTATGATAATTAGTTTTCTACCGATAAAGGTGGGTCTAAATGGACATTTGGTCCTTCCCAGGACCCATATATTTCGCACGATGTCCCTTTTCAGATCCTTATGCATCCGACCTTTCATCATTCTATTCAAAATATCCGTTCTCCTCCTCCCTCTACCCCACTTACCCAACATTCTTCCCTCAATCACGTCCTTTAGTACAATGTCTCCCTTTGATTCCTTTACCATCCGGTGTGATCTGATTTGTGATAAGGAGCTTTATCGCCTAAAAACGATTTTTAATTGTACTGATAGGCAGTTTTAAATGCTTAATATTTGTTCTTTTTTACCGAGAGAATGGTTAATTACGTTTCTGGTCGTACCGATACTCATTCGGTGTCCCGGTACTTGTGTCGTCGGAACCCGCGACCCCCCTCAGACACCCCGTGAGCCCGTCTCCCCAATGTCGCCAAAAGGGAGCTGGACCCGCCCCCACAAACTCCTCCCGCATGTCTCTCTCTCTCATCTTCTGTCTCTCTTCCTCCCACCCATCCGTCAGGGAGACAGAGCGGAGAGGAGTTTCCGAAGGCCCCCGACCCACCCACCCGCCCCACTAGCGCCACACTCGGCGGACGAAGCATTCTCTTGACGAGACTCTCTCTCCCTCCCCCTTCGCTTTGCAGCCTCCCCCTCCTCACGTAAGCTCTCGCGCTCTCTCAACCCTTCCCTCCCTCCCCCCTATCTCCCTCCCGCCCGACTCCTCTCCTCACCTCCCCTCGAAGCAGCAGCAGCAGCCGTGAGTAGTATACGTCGTCCACGCGAGGACTGGGAGGGGGGGTGGGGTAAGAGTTTCGAGGTGCGGGGGAGGGGCGGGAGGAGGTCGGACGGAGTCGGAGGGAAGCAGTCGTGTGCGAGACGTCGTAGGGAACCTCTCGGACGCTCTGCGTGAGTTCTCCTCTGTGGCATCCTCGCGAGAAACAAGAGCGACGAGGAGGAAGCGTCGACTCGCCCGCCCCCTCCCAAGATCAAGCGGCGGCGCCAGGCTCTTCCCCCATCACCCTCGCGTGTGATTTCCCAGGCGGACTTGTTGCGTCGGCACGTGGGCCTCCCTCGCAAACAAACCCTTCGTCACCGGGAGAGGAGTGGGGGAAGGAGTGTGATTCCCCTCCTCCGTGCTGGCACGAGGTGTAGGTGGTTGTCGTGCCGGTGGCGACATCTGGATTCGCCGTCGGGAGGCAGCGGGTGACATGGTGCAGGCCCGCTCCTCTGCCACTGTCTTCGCCGGGACGTGATCCAACCCTGCGGGCGGCGGACCACCTGGGCGCCCGCGCGCGCCGACCGACCGCTGCCCGCGCAGCGGAGACGAGGCCTCGGGCCGGTGAGCAAGGGCGCACGGGCCCCGTGGGGCGTGCCCCTCTCCGAGTCGGAAAACCGTCTGGTGCCTCTCCGGAAAGTCTGGGCACATAACACGGAGCTTTTCTCTCGTTCGCTTCTCTTGGGATCGAACACGGCACCTGCACTCCCCGCCCCGATGTCGGGGAACGAGGGGGCTGTCTTCAGTTGGGTTCGTAATAGCCTCTACTGCGCATCGACACCTTCAACTGTTTTCGCCGGCGCGGTCGTTTCGAATCTTCTGGCAAGTTGGTGGCGCGGCAAGAAGGTCCGTCTTCACCTGGGGTCGTAATCGTCTGGCACTACGCATCAACACCTTCAACTGTTTTCGCCGGCGCGGCCGTTTCGAATCTTCTGGCGAGAAGCCTACACGAAGGCGGGGATGTCTGTCCTTGGTCCTCCCCACGGTGATGCCTCAGTGTTGCGCCGACCCTGACTGTCTTGAAGACGAGACTCTACGGAGCCCAGTTCTACTTTTATCCATAAGTGACGACGTCCCGCGTGTGCTTGTCGGTGTGTCCGTCTGACTCGCTCCTTACCGACCGCCTTCAGCGCCACCTCCGCGACGAGTGTCTTCTCTGACGGAACCCCATCTGGACCTCCCACCCCTCCCCTACTTCTCTCCACCAATCGCACGCAATCTCGCGCCCCCTCCCTCCTCCCCTGCGTCGGAAAATAAGAGAGGGACCGCGTGCCCCTGTTGTTTGTGTCCGTTCGTGCTTGAGAGGCCGCATCTTTGCCCTCTTAGCACAGGGGGGAGCCCCGCAACCACCTTGTCCACCTGTGAGTGTTTATGTTTATGTGTCATAATCCGCCGCGTCGCTGTTTATGCGACTTCGGGAACTAGGACTGTTATTTTGTGATCCCCAAATCGATTGTGCTACGGAGATAATATAATCCAGTTACTGATGGGGTCGACATCTTGCGGAAGAAGTCCACCTACTTGACGCGACTCGAAGGTACGACCCTTAGGTACTTCGTCTGTCGGTAACATCGCACCCTCTGCCACTAACTACCCCTTTCAATATATATCGCCCTGTGAACCCCTAACGTTCTGCATCGCCCCGTTTTGGGCACATACTGAGTGCCAGGGCGCCCTTCGGCATCAGTCGGCTGTCTCGAGATCCTTTTCCCGAAAAGGATCTCCTGTTCTTGCGGGGCCCTCCCTCTTGTGTCGAAGGCACAGGACAGTCGAGGTGTGTTAACGAGGCAGGTTTGAGAAGTGGGAGTAGTGAGGATTGGGCGATAATAAACACGAATAGTTAGACGAGGGTGTGACTGCCTTTCGTGGTGAGGGGGTGGAGGTAGGAGAGGGATTGGGTTGGCGGGAGGGAGGGGCGAAGGAGTGAGAAGAGTTTGCAGCACGGTTTGGCATCAGCGGTGTAACGCGTGAACGAGCTCGTCGTGCGAGGTTCGAACTGATAGGTAGACGTGGGGCATGTTTTGCATAACTGTTTCGCCTCCGTACAAATAATAATCTGACCATCTTTTCTTGTTCCGTTTCGTGTACTATCGAGGTTAACTCGAGCGGTCAACACATTCTACTCCTTTTCAGGCTCCCTTGCTCTTATACACCCCATATGAGTACAATTGACGCCCTCGCTAAAGCATAAGACACAGAAGGCCGTCCCTCTTGATAAGTGCATCAGTGGCGAAATTAAATTTCTAATCCGATTGCATGCGTGTAAGAGACATAATAAAATCCTCCGCACCGAAGTCTTCAGCGATCCGTCTCAGACTCCATGTCGATATAGTTCCTTCCTTACAGACGTTTCCCATGCTTTTTAGTTTGTGTCTTCTTAAATTTTTTCTGTACAATCCTCAAATTTTAATATCGCGGAAGTATTTATTCCCTCTCTCGATTGACCCAAATGGTGGGTAGTTTAGGAATAAAAATTCCGACCCAAAGTGACATTTCCGCGCTTATCTTTCCATCCAATTGAGATATCAAGGGATGTGCTCTCGGAAACGTTTATGATCCTTCCGTCATTCATCTTTGTAAAAAAATTTTCATTCTCTTCCATGTGTCTCTGCCGGGAGGAGGAAGTCTGGAGGCGTTTCCTTCGCGGGGAGTGAAGAAAAGAAACCCTTTACCGCGGCCGGGGAAAAAAAGCGGAAACGGAATAGATGGGACGCCCCCGTTCGGAGGACGAGATGAAAAAACCCGCGTGCATGTTACGTCCCTGTGCTCTCCAGTTTTGAGCGTGACGTGCTCTTGTGTTTGTGTTTGTGCGTGCTTGTGACGCCCTTGTGACCGAGTGCGGGTGGAAGAGGCGACGGGTTTCGCGAGAAAGTCCGGTCTCCCTTCTCGTCCGGAGTGTTGGAAGCGGAGAAAGGGAGGAAGGAGTCGTGGAACACCCTTCTATCTCTCTCTCTCCAGACCCCAAGAGAGTAGTCCCTCCCTCTCCGTCGCACGTCCCCCCTCCCCACCGCAGTCTCCCTTCCTCCTCCTCTCCTCCCCCACCCACCCCCGAAGAGAGCTACCCCTTCCCCCCCCTCGCCTCCCGCCCCTCTCGCGCGGTTCCCCTCTCCCCGCTTCATCCCGCCGGACAGTCACTCCAGTAAGCTCCGGCAGTCCACTTGACGGGACGCGTGCTAATATCGCTCCGGCCGGCACCGCGAAATCGCCGCCACACCGGATTCCCGCCAGCCCGTTGAACGGAGAGTGTTTGCGTGAGTGAGTGAGGAGCGTGCCTCCCGGACGTCAGGGACCGCGACACGACAGCTTCCGAGTCCGCACCCGAGATGCGGTCCGCGCCGGATCGGTCGGCGCTTCCCGCGCCCGGCGGACCGCTCGTCGCCTTCCTCGTCGTCGCCTTCGTGCTCCTGGGTGCTCTGCCCTTCCCCACTGGACCCGAGCCGGCCCTGGCGCGCCAGAAGGCGCCCCTTTTGGACAGCGGCGAGTTCCTGAGGAAGCCTGTCCGGAATGCAGGTGAGTGAGCTACCCACGTGCGCGACTCCACTCCCGTCTCAAGGATGATGTCCTCTTCTTAAACCCCTGATCTTGTCTCTACTCCAGCCTTGATTTTATAGGCCAGAGCTTGATCTAGCCCCCCTCATCATACCCTTCGGGCTCGCAGGATTACGAGGATTCCTCATGTGCATCTTCCAGTGTCTCAGTTGATCATTCTCCCTCGGTTTTGTGGGATGCAGACATTAGCCACATCCTGTTTTTGTCGTCTGGAAATGTCGACAGGGGAGACTGCAACGTTCCCTCTTTTGGACGCAGGTTGTGGGCGTTCAGGCAGGTCGAACGGTGTTTTTGTTCTTTTAATTTTTCGGAATGCCATCGCCGCACGCCCTCGGAGATCTGTCAATGTACCAGTCTTTCCGAGGGCGTTCGACACCCCAAGTGCCCACGCCTGTCAACGTCCTCATCTGTCTAGAATTTCCCGTCGAGACGCCGCCGGGCTGCCGGAAATCAAAACGCGGAGACCTTCGAAGGAGACGGGGGCCGCCCCTCGTTCGCCCGCTCTTGCGGATTCCCGCCCGCGACTCAGGGGCGTCCGCTCTCGGGAGGTCTCACCGGTCGCTCGCCTTCCAACCGAGGGAACCGCCGAGCCGGCCGCCGCCTCCGCAGTGGACCTTTTCCCTCGGTCGCGCGAATGACGGGACCTAAAGCGGCGGCCGTCACCGGGAGTTGATATCGGTCCTGCTGCGGAACCGACAAAAAGTTTTGGGCAATCAGGGGCTTTGTTTTGGATGGACTCGGAATTGTTATGCCTCGGCATTGTAGAGTATATGGCAATAGTGCCTCGATAAATCAAGTAGATCGTATCTCAAAATCGGTATTCGTCGAGTTTTTATGCATTATCTCAAAATATGGTAATTTTCTACAATAGACAGTATCGAAACCGTCATAAATAAGGCCCTTTATGTTGTTTATTTTCACTCCATGACTAGGATCGTTTGTTTTGATTTTTTTGGTCTCGTCCAAGAACATTGTCCGCGGAGTAATAGCATATTTGTACCACAGTTCATTGCATTCGTCATTCAGAGTAGAGTCATTGGCATTGAAAGCAATTTTAGTGGCTGGAAATGAATTGACATGCAATGTTATGAATAGTTTTTTTGTACTCGTAGAGTGAGAACTGCTTTCCTGTCCGGTTCATTTCGAATAGGAGAATTTTGGATTTATTCGAAGTCTTCGGAGATCATCGCCTAATTCAGGGTCATTTGCGGAACATGTGGAATTCTTTAGCATGATACATGTGTTTTTCATAATATCTACAATAACGAATATTTTAAGTCTAAAAAAATCCAAGCTCTTAGGTGCCCATTTTTTTTATATTGGATGCGTTATTTTTCTCCGGCGAGAGTATAGAATCCATTAATTTTTCGATCCTTCGTTGGAAAAATTTGACTTTCAGTGCATCGGTATTTACTAAAACTTATTGATGATTCGAGGTGATTTCCATACTACCAGAAAGAGAGGCCACCCGCGAATCAATATAAATCCAAACTGGAACAATGACTTGACATTGTTGCGTTATGGAAATGTGGACGAGAGACTAACGAATACGTGCAATGAAGACTGGGAGAAAAGAGAGATCTTCCGAAAACTTTAAAAATTAAACGTTAATACTTATGCGGATATATCTTTAGACAAGATGGTCTGATGGAGAATCCTTGGCAGAAAAGTGAAAGGAAAAAAGAAGAGAAGAATTATGTGAATTAGAGAGGTTAGATGAGAAAAAGAAGAGGGTTCCGAAGGCATCCGCGTTGAGTGTGTTAACTGATATGAGAATCAAGTGGAGAGCTGCGTCAGACTAATCAAAGGTTTAACTGTAGATGATGATGTGGAAAACCATCGTGACAAATTATGAATGGAGATGCACAACACTTTACACCCAATTTTTTTCTCTTGCTAAGAAATAAAAAAAAATCATTTACGCTCCGAGTTTAAAGAAATTTCAAATTTAAAAGGATTTTTAAAATTTTATCTGCATTACCTACGCTGTCAAAATGTTGTTCACATGTTTATTGTTGACTGGAAATCCCACAGGTTATCCTTGTTGAAGTAAGGGTATCTTTATAAAAATGTCTCTTTATTTTGAAAATGGTACGATATTTTTTCCCATATGCTTAAAAAAAGCACGAAAACAAAATTTTTCGGGCACACTCTTCCATGGTGTTTTTTTATTTTTTTGGATGGCGGCCGACAGCTCAGGGTATTTGCGTCATGGAGGGTAGATTGTATGTAGGAAAACGGTAGGATTAACCAGGGAATGGAAAAAGAGTGGCGAGAAACCTGGTGTTAACGTCAGCCTGTACATAACAGAGCCGAGGGGTCACGGCTTGACGTAGGTACTATCCAACGTAGGGTGTCCTGAATTTCAAGTACACCGCACTGGAGCAGGATCCACTATTCGGCAAAAAAATATCAGCCACGCTTATAATTCGAACCTGGCTCATCTGCATGGGAGGCCATTATTAATACCACACCGTCCTCATCCCCGCTCCATCCACTCCGATATTAGTTGGCAGTGAAGCGAATAAATGGAGGCCTCTTAAGGGTTTCAGGAGCGATCAAGAACTCGGCCTCCTTGGCTTAATAAGTAGCCCGTGACCTAATAGCAAAGTCGTTTTGTTGTTGTTGTTGAATTTATGAGAGGCTGCTGACAATGAAGGTCCTTTGAAGGCATAGGTCACCAGATCGGCTTCGCTTGATAAAGGTCGCGGGATTGAATCCCTCCTCGGGTGATGTTTTGGTTGTCTTAGGATTGTATTGAGCTTAATTTGACGGTACGATATAATATTCAATCCAGCAATTGTTAATCACAGAAGTCGCATAACAGCTGCAGATAGAATAATCTTTGCAGCAAGATAGCCTTAAAACACATTCAACAATTTCTTAAGTCATTTGCGCCTTCAATGGTCACCGGGTAATTGAGCAGAGGAAGAAAATGAGTGATGTAGGAAGGGTGGAGGAAAACCTGGCGTTGTGATTTTCCTGCATTGTGCAAGTGGGCTTATTTTCACCGAAGAGGTACTTTTGGAAGGGAACCCGATATTGCCGTCCGCGTATTCATGAAATATATTGCTCCACCCGGAGCCCGAGGTCATGGAGGCCGGAAACCCCTTCCGCACCCTCTGGTGGTGTGGGCACCTCGCGAAAACTTCGCCGTACTCCCCCAAAGGAGGGGGCGCCACGAGCGGATGCCGCACCCACGAACTAGAGTGGCCCCACATCGCCGCGCCTGGCCATGTTCCAGGCGGGGGAGGCCAAATCTCATGTGTGGTTATCGAGTTCCGCACACAAAGGCGTTTCAGATCGGGAGGAAAAGGGTACTAGGATTGGAATGGAAGGGTAAAGGGGAAGAGTGGAGAGAAAACTGGCGCCAGAGTTAACCTGATCTTAACGCAAGTAAGACCGCGGGGGAGTTGACCGTCAGTTAAGGCCGATTTAGGCTAAGTAAGCATTTGGATAAGGGAAAGAAAAGTTTCAGAGTGAGGGTGGAGAGAAACCTGGCGTCGGTGTTAATCTGCTCTTAACGCAAGTAAGACCGCGGGGAGACGACTGCCAGCTAATGCCAATTAAGATTAGGTGTCCATGTAGATTTAGGCAAAAAAACCTTTCAAGATTTGGAGCAAGGGTAGAGAGAACCCTAGCATCGGATTTTGCGTCTTATAAAAGAAATGCGGCGAGGGGTTTATGAAGGAATATTTGGTGTCTCCCAGTGTATTTGTTGACATAAATCCTCTCGGGTATTCTACCAGGGTATTTTCTCCATTTCTGCCAACGTTTCGAGGACCGACTCGGCACATCATCCTCAGGTTGGGCTTATAGGTCTTAGGTTTTAACCCATCAAACGGACGGAGTACTGAACTCGAATTCTCTCCACATTGCGCTCAAGTAGGAGCCGGTTTACTGATGAAAAATATCGGCCATTGCCGGGGTGGGAGGCCAGTACTCGCGCCACCTCAACAACCCCTCCCAGAAAGACAAATCGAATGATAAACAGCGATATTCGGTCGAATCTGTCCGACGTATGTGAGAGCTGGCGTGGGTGCGTGTCGGTGTGCGTGTATGTTCGCGCTAACGGGTCTGTCGCGCGCGCTCCCCTCTGTCAATAAGCCACCGGGAGCGAGAGGAGTCAACACCTTCGTCGGCGGCTCCTTCTTGTTTGCTTCTACGTTTCCCGTCGCCTTCCACGTCGCCGGTGGCCGGGTCCGGGGTGTGCCGCCGTGTGACCGAGATGAGTCGTGTTTCGTTCGGGGCCTCCGTTGAGGCCGCAAGGTCCGAAGAGTTATTTGAGGATGGCGACCGGTTACTAAATTCATTTTGCGCCTCTTAGGTAAAGTGGATAATTGGGTAGGGGCTGAGAATTTTCAGGGAACGGAGGAATGGTGGAGAGAAACCCGGCATCCCCATAACCCTGATCTTAACGAAGGCGCCGTGGGGTCCATGGTTTAGCGTCCCATCCGACTGGTGGAGCACTAAACTTGAGGATTTCTCCACCCAACACTGAATAGGGACCGGTGTACCAATGAAAAATATCTGCTACTGATGGGATGCGAACCCGAGTCCTAGGAATGGGAAGCCAGTACTCCAGCCACCACAACAACTTGATTCCTTAAGCTACTACCCGATTCCGCTCGCAGCGAAAGGGCCGCGAATGGGAACACATCTCAACGTCCCATTCGACGTTCGGAGTGCTGTTATTGAAGTGCTCTACACTCAAGTTCTGACCGGTATATCACTGAAAAAATCTTTCACTGTCGGAATTTGAACCCGGAACCTCGGATTGAAGGGTTAGTTCTCGAGTCACACAGTAATCCGATCCTCTGTGAAGTACATACAAGCTACTCCGTGGAGCTAGGGTTCGTATCCTGAATGCGGCAGAGATTTTTATGTGTATCGGTGTCAACTTGAGTTGTACATATATGGAGAGCACTTGGAGTCCAATACTCCTTCCAGGGAATGGGACGTTTAGCCATACTCCCTTTGGTACCTTAAGTTAATAGGAGGATAATTCCGACACGGGGTATCCCTCCAAACCTTTCCCTGTGTTTTCTACCTGATTACCGAACAACTCTAAATGGTGCAAAAGATCTTTGCTGTTGGTCAACTCCACCGCATAATCTCTCCATCGCCTGTGGCCTTGTCTCCTCGAAACATTGATACTTCTTGGATAAATTGCAAACTCACGGTTCAGGGAGAGGAAGGAATCTTTCGCATAAATCCTTTGCTGTTGTTCATATCGTCCGTGGTTCAAGTTATAGATGATCTCCACCCACTGTCTTTCTTTATAGATTATAATCTTTCTCCTCACTTGGCTGGTTGATTTGACGATCAGCGTGCTTTTGAATACTCCATAAATCATCCACTTTTTCCATCCCTGCCTGTTCAAGAGTGAACACAATTTTCCGTCAAATAAACGAGCAATTAATTTGGTGTTGTACGTTATGATTGCATCCACTAAAAATTATTCCTCTGTTATACACCCTCAAGGTGTATCGCAGAGTTCTCTGCATATGTGAATGAGGGTCGTATGACTATGGATTCATTAGCCTCAAAAGTACGTCAGAGCCTATATGCTTTCCAATCTTTTCTGGTCGAACCATAGAAATGCAGGTGCTACGGATGTCGTTCCTTCGCAAATCGATCGGAAGAGTTCGAGGAGCACACAGCTGGAGTATTACGGTTCAGAGTCGGGTGATTTGCCCACAGACACATAATACGCCCTCCCTCATACCGCTTATTGGATTCAGTGGATTACCGCTGGATACGACCTTCGTCTCGCCTGTCCCTGCATTATGTTTTGTGATACTCCACCCATAGGTGGAGAGAAACGCCTTTATACGGAATTCATGGCAAAGTTTGAAATAGGAAATTAAAAATAGCGTATGATCTCCTTAATATTTCTAAACTTTAAGTTAATCTGAGTTACTTTATCCAAACTTTCCTTGAAGTTACGTAAAGTATTGGAAATACTATTGTCCGGCGTAACCTACAGTTAAACGGTTTTGTTGATTTTTCAATAATTATTAGACTTTAATTTTTCTTGAATTAGCAGATGTATTTTCAATTGTACTTTCTGCCCTATCATTCTTTAATTTTGGGTCGTCCCATCGTGAATAACATTTTAAACGTTCTTCTTTATCGTCCCAAATTCCTTAAAAAACTTATTTAGACCGTTATTAAACCCATATTATGTTACAAATCACTGGTTTCATTAATCATTTTGCTGTGAGGAAAAATCTTCCTAATTTTCTGGCCATGGTGTGTGAGTACTTGATTTTTCTGTTGTCGATTGTTAACATTACCAGCGTGGGCGCAGGGAGTTTTGGAATGAATGCAGGTCTCATGGATGTCTCAATGGAAATTCAGGGTTTGTCCCATACGGAGGACCCCTTTAAAATTCATTACCTATTATTATTGGATTATTTCCGAATATCTATTTATGATTCCAGCTCACTTCTCCCCATGCGTTTGCTTCCTACAGCCAAAGGTTTTTCATGAATATTTTCGGGTCGATTCTCCAGGATGGGGCACATCTTGTGAATATCATGCGCAGACATCGTTCTCCTTTTTTCTTGATAATGTAAAAGCACGCGGCAGATAGTGGGGTGAAGATAGCCTGCCTCACGGGGTAATCATCTGTGCGTCCTCGTCAGTACTCCAATAATTGGAATTTCCACGAATATTTTACTGAAGTTTGATAGCTTCGGAATAAGTCGTGGACGCTTTGGAACGGAACCGAGTCCTCGTGAATCTTCGTAAGCAGATTGGAGTTTTTGCCGTTTTTTCGGTGGATCCAGGCGAATCAGTCCCTTTGCGGAGCCTTCTTCTGAGACTTCATTCGTCGAATGATGCCTCGCAATACTCTTTCGATTAACCCGGGGCAGAGAACGCGGGAAAAATGCGCAAAGAATTGCCCCCGTCACGGGTGATCTATAGTGGAATGTGTAGATCCGCAGGAAGAGCAGATAAATGTCAAGAGTGGAAGCAGATTGGCCGAATGAGTGTTGAGTGGAATCACTTGCGCTTTGTGGTGAACTCAGCGAACGATGGTGGAAAAAAATGTTGGACGCGATGCGCAATAAACCGCTGTTAATCTCAGTTTTAGCCGGTCGAGTGCGTCAGTTTGGGTGAATTGAAACGGAGTATGGTATCATGTTGCGCGGCAGACAGCATATCAGTGCAAGCGTCCTCTGCTTCCCAATTTAACATTCGTAATTGGATAAACAATGAAGTAGTTCTCGAAATTTTCATATTATAATCAATTTCACGAAATCATGATGAGAACAGAAGGAAATCCAACGCATGGCTGTATAAACAGAGATTGAGTTTACTTTAATACCTTGGCGAATGCTGTCAAAATAAGGCGACGTTCCTTTCAAATTCATATTGCCTCGTTAATTAATGTTCCTTTGCCAACTGAAACGCATTATTCGTGAGCATGAAGGGCACATTTTTTCTTTTGCACCCACATTATTCATTTTTATTGTTCTGGGATAATACGTTTTCAAATTACACAGAAGCATTTCTCATAAAAAATTTTTCATATCGCTATATATGTTTCAGTTAAAACTCTCCTTAATTTTCTGTCTCTCTCCCGTTGAATGCTTTATTCGTGTGAAATATATTGTTTAGTACCATTCCAAAGATTCCTGGTATCATTTTCAATTTGATTGAGCATCATCATATTTTTATGATATCAGTAACTACTTCTGATAAAAAGATTAGGATTCTAGCATGAGCACAATACAGGAAAATAGGGTAATTGCTTTTATTCAACTGCGAGAGTAAAAGATCAAATGATTCATAGGAGAATATTTACATATTCATTACTGCATAAGAAGCATTATGTTTATAACGCATTTTGTTGCTGTAAACGATAAATTAAATTTTCAAGCATGAAAATTTTATTCAAATCCCTCGGTACACACGGGTATCTATCAGGAACATGTGTAAAAACAAAATTTATAATGTGGAGATCTAATTTCTTGACTCATACGGATTTATGATTTTGAAACATGATTATAAATTTAGCAAGACGCCGATTTCGCCGCTGTTTTGTCCACGTATGATTCGTCGTCATGGCTCGTTGTCGGATGGAAACTTACTCAAGTTATTATGCATTATTTTAGGCGATTGTGGTTTTTTTGGTATTTTTTTCTCTCGCGAGTGACCCATAATTAACGTTTAATAGTCCTATAACGCATTAGTCAAATTGAGCTTTACCATAGGAAAAACTACGAGTGCATATTATAATGTTGTAATAAATGCTGAAATTATTTTGCGGTCTGATAAACCACGCTCACAGTAATGTATTAGTGATTTTTTTCACGAATAGGAGTCTTTTAAAATCCCAGGTGAGGTATTAATATGCATTTCAGGCATGAAAATCACACGAAAAAGAACAATTGAAAAATAAGAAAAACGAATTTTTTTTTCTAAATTTTCGGCGGTATAATCTCCTTCGTTAGCGAACAGTGAAAATTGACCATTGTTGATTGTAAAAACCTTTGGGAGTCTTCCGCGTTGTCATTCTGATAAAATGGTGACGTTTCACGAATTCTACTGCGGGCGTCCTCAGGCCAGGCCGAAGTGGCTTCATCCTGGCCTGAGGGCGCCCGCAGTACAGTGGGTGAAACGTCGCCATTGCATCAGAATGGCAGCGCGGAAGACTCCCGAAAAATTTTTACAATCATCGGAACGAGGCGAAAACCTTCGCCAGAAATTGACCAACGTTGGTTGGTTCATTTAGCTGTTGTCACATTAGATTTTAAGGTGATCCAACTGCTTAGGTTACATCGCACAGTTTAGACTAAACTGAGCTGCCTTGGACAAACGCAACATCTCTGCTCATGGTGACTAACCCGTGCCTAACCATTGGGTTGCCAGGCTGTCATTTTACCCAACTGGCTTCTGCTGGCTTTTTCAGTTTTCTCTATTAAAATCGGAGAATATAATGGTGGGGGGAATTTAGGGGAAAATATACGTGGTACTCAAGTATTTAGGTTTATATACGTTTAGGATTGTCAACTCTTCCGGAATGCCAGAAGTCTCCTGAAATTTGCATTATTTCTACACGTCCATCCCAGCCAGTGGCGGGGAGAAATCCATGAATTTAAAAATCTGCAGATTCGTACCTCCATTTTTGCATCATTTAAATTTGGAAATTTAATTTTAACGTTAAATGTTATGGTAAAAGTTATAGATATTTCGTGTTATTATTAAGAGCGATTATTTCCTTCTCGACCCATTTAATAATTATAACGACCCATCTCAATGATTACGATGATGTGCCCTCACATATACGTTTTTTCAAAATTTATTAAGCTACCATAAACACGAACATTTTTTTAGGGATTAAGAAGAAATAAAAAAACGCATTTAAAGTAATTAATTAAAGAAGAGGTTGTAAAATGACGCTTTATATATATATTTATTTATGCTGATAATCTGAATTTCAGATTAGAGTAAATGATTTCGTTCTTGTTAATATCGCGTAATCCAATTCATGACATCCACTGGAAAATATTATTTACGAGGATTTGAACCCTGTTGCTCCGATTCCGTGCTGTAAACTTTAGCCAGTTGAACTGCCAAGTCCTTATTCCTCTTGGCTTTAGGCCGGGTTCAAATCCCGGTGAATGATATTTTCTTGGTGGAAATCTTGCTGCTGTACATACCCGCATGTACCTAAGGTTGAGGTTTTCCGCGGCTAGTTCGAATTCTTGAATTCATAACTTTTCTCAAATTTTTTTCACTTCACGAAAAATGCCCTAGATGAATGATATCCGGTAAGTGATACCGTGTTTATTTATTGTGAGTGAAGGCATTTTAGGTTTTCGACTGGGTCAGGGACTCTATTTCGTTCGACGTTTCAAAGGGTGACTCGTTCATCATCATTATTGCTCTTCGGAAGACCCGAGAAGCCTTCACTCAGTTAATATGCCGTGAAGACACCAGTTCATTCATCGTGTTTATTTAGTTTCCTGCGGCTATCAGAGATTTATCTTAACCCTTATTCCCCCAGAATTGTCGCAGGCTAAATTAGCTATATCTGGGAAAGGGTCGCTCACGGGGAGGCAACCCTGCTCTCCTATCCTTGGTGGAGAGACGTCACCCCGTTCCCCAGGTGGATGCAAATTTTTCGGGTGTGGCGTGGCACGCGGTTTGATCTGCTTGGGATTCTCTCGCCCGTTTCGCTGGGGGGTGTTGACGCTGCGGTCGACGAGACTTCATGCGGTCGGGAACTCCCTCCGCATCCTCCTCCTACTCCCACCGACTGGCGCGATGTTTTTGGGTTCATTGCCGCTTGCGACGCGGTGGTGGGTTTCTCTGCCTCCCTCCCCAATAACTCTTTTCATCCACCCTATCTCACCCTTCCCCTGGGCGATGCCTGGAATGCAATCGTCTGGAGGACGGGTGTCGTCCGGCCGGCTTGTCCATTCCGATTTTGGAAGGTGGTGGGACTAGCCGCAGCCAGCCCGCACAGATACCGCAGATAAGATTATGTTTCCTTTTTATTGGGGACTCGTTCTTCCCTCTCTCGATCTATCTTTCTCTCCTCCCTCTCTTTCTTTCTCTCTCTGCGTCCCCGCATTTCCATTCGCCGTGTTGTCCCGAAATAAGTCCCGCTGTCACTACTCGGCACAAAGCGGCAGAGATAAAGGAGGGGAAGGGTGGGTGGGACATCTCTCCTCCCTTCCTCGCCTCCTCATCGACTCGGGTTTTCTTTTCATCGGGTGGGTGGAGACGGTGGTGGCTTCTCATCAGGGAAGGATTGAAATCCGGAACAGTTGCGCGGTGAACGGGCGCGATGTAATTGCCGTGGTGCCGCGGTTAGCCGCGGATTGATGGGAACCGGGAGAGTAGTCCTATCCACTCAAAACCTCACCTCCGATCGGAAGCTGCCTGGCATGTTCTCTCGTGAAGGGCACATAATTACCCCAACTGCGGGTGTTTACACGCGCTCCCGGTTGATCGGAATGGGTTCGAATCCCAGGCGTGGCAGTTTTTTTATGGAATACATAACATCTACGAGTAGATTCTACCCTGCGAGCCGAAGCAAGGGTGTGTGGCAGAGGGTTAGTAGGTCACCAGCAGTGAAAATGAGGATGATTGGAAAAAAAAGTGTATTAGTCAATATTGTATGATATGCAAATAATGTATTTCTTTCAAACACTTTGCACAGTGCAATGTGTTTGAAAGAATTACATTATTTGCATTGTAGTCGGGTATGATGCGTGGGGAAACCGAGCTCTTGTGTATCTCATAATTTGTTGCCTCTTTCTGTCCTGCTAATATAGTCAGGGTAAATATATGTCTGTGCGATTTGATTTACTCTAGTAATATCGGTCCCCAATTTAGAGCTATGTTGAGAGCGTTTAAGTTAAACTACATTCATCTGGTAACGTTTACTGAGGAACATTAGCGCCTTCCGTAACACTTTGGGCCTTGAGAGCTTTGTGATCGCCATACCGGTCCTTATTGCAATGCTCCACCGAGAGCTCTTAAAGGTAAGTAGAGTGTCTGTCGGATAGGACGTTAAACCTTGGTCCCCTTGGCGTCTTTCCTTAAAATCAGGCATAAGCCGACGCTGCGTATTGCTCCACTTATCCTAATTGGTGTAAATGATCTTGTTTGCCAGTCTTCTCCTCTAACACGAACGACAATGGAAAGTGGACCCTTTGTCACCTTTCGTTAAGAATGAGCTACCGCCAACGCCAGGGGTTTCTCCAATCTACCGCTTCTCTCATAAATCCTACCAGCATCAAAATTCAACCCTGCCTGTATTGATATCAGCTCTCTTCCTCATTCTTCTATAAATCCTGTTTAGACCCCACCACTAACTTATTTTTTATAGTACTAATGCCGCAACTGTCGGTCGCCTCCCCCGAATAAGGACTACTACGCAATATCAGTTATTACTCTTGTGGTGGCGAATAATGGAGAAGATACCGTTTACTGGTCATGAAAGGGAACTATGTTGATGATTATGGAAGTAGTGGGTAGTTATAGTAGTTATAGGTATAGTAGTGGGTAGTCTTCCCTCATTCTTCTTTACCTACTTCATATGTACAACTTTGGCTCACTCTAATATTGAATGTCTAATTGCAGTACATATATATTTATTTCCTTAAATTCTTTATCATTCCGATATCACCTCTTAGTGAAATACTTACATTTTGCTGAGAGTATTATATTTGTCGATGAAGTGTAGTGTTATCCACGAATGATCAAAATAATCCTGCTATAGAATCAAATTGTCTGGCAATTTGAAGTGGTGGTTTTTCTCTTTAATGATTTGGATGTCTGTACGTTATTTTATGGTGTTGTGTCTCTGTTATATTTTAAATATACTTTATTTTATGAATGTTTGCATTATGTACCTCTCAGTCACTTTACTTTCGTTACCGCGCTAGTAATTATGATAATAGTTTCCCTAGGATGCGAAACGAACTGAAGTTCTAACCTGGCAGATGTTAGCTTCGTATTCAATCATGTGGAAAAAATATATTGCCTATTTATCTTTTTTTAATAAAAATTATGATCAAATTTAAAAAAATATAACTACATAATTTACGTACACATATTGCAGTACAAAAATAGTGTCCCATTACAAAGGAATATAACACCCAATCCATAGTATTAACAGTAAAATATAACCCTTTTACAGGTTCTGTAACAACCAGTTCTTAAAATATTTTTTAAAAGTTGATACATTTTTTATATCTTGCATAGTTTGAGGCAAGTCATTGAAATTTTTAAATCATATATTTAAGAGATCTTTTACCATAACAATTATAGTACCTGTAGTTTTAATAGTACTGGAAATCTATAGTTTATCGAGTTTCAAATGCATGACGTTCCTCATTCAAAATGTCATCTTCCATCTCGATACGTGCATTGCCCAAATCTGAGAAGGGTGCTTTGGGGAACACCGGCATTCAAATGAGGAGCAAACTTTCTTTTGTCACGTATGCGGAGGAAAGTGAGAATGAATTTTTTTTCCAATGCGGGGAGCAACGATACGTTTATTTCGAGGAGACCTCCGGGGGAATGTGCCTCGACGCCGTGGCGAATTCTCCGCCACCCCTCCTATAACGACCACCCCCAACCCTACCCCACCCACTCAAGGAAGCGGTAGGGGGGATGGGGACCGGGCGGGAGGGGGGTTGCTCCTCGAGTTAACGCCGTCGTGGATTGACGCGCTCGCTTCCGCGCCCTCTCGCGGCCGTAAAAAGAAAATAGGAGCGGGAGGCGTGGCCGCGGTTTATTCGGCAGTGGTCTGGCCAGGGGAGGGGGATGGAGTGAGAGGGGGTGGGTGGCTTTGGGGGAGGGGGATTCAATGCGCATCGTTTGACCGCATTGACGTTGAACCCGCGAGGGAAAGGGTGTGTTAGGTAAAACTCCGACTGGGGCGTACGACAAGGTCGTAGTTTCGGAGTCGCGGAGAAAATTTCACTCGGTGGTGGCGGACGAATCGCTCGCGGATGCGGGGATGTCGTCAAATCGCGCCTTGTTCCCGGTCAGTGAATAGGGCTCTGACGAATCTGGTTCGTTGCTGGTGACTCTCGTGCCGCTCATACTCGCCCGTGCCATTTCTCCCATAAATGCCGAATCAAGCGCTGGCATTGTCGTGTCATCTAGGGGAATTGACGTGGGATTCATACGGTGGTACCGAGATCACTCTCGCCCCGCTCAAAAGCTGTTGAGAAAGTAAGAGAAGTTGAGGAGGGATTTGATATGCCGTCGTGCATATATCTTCAGTTGGTGCAGCCTATTGTTGAAATGATATTAAGTACATTCTCTACAGCGAATAAGGGTCGTACGAAATCAATAAAAGGTAAAAAAAACAGCCAAATTCTGTGTATTTCATAATTTGATCATATTGCCGCTATTAATTGAGAACGGTCAGATAGTAAAAACATCGGAATGACTACGCAGAAGTCGCGGGCTCGAATAACGCCTGTGTATGTTGTGTTTCTCTTACATTTGTTTGCGGTTAAGTGAGAGTAGACGGTATTATATGACCTTAAAGCCTCAGTCAGTGGAGAACCTTAAATTACTGTTGCTTAATCATTTTTATGTCTTGGCATGCAACATTTAATCATATTTCAAGCTTTATGAATTATTTAACTTTTTCGGATGGTTTTGATGGAATTCCCGTATTCACTCAATTTTATTCCATTAATACACGACTAAAATGCAAACAATGCCAAGTTATCTTTAAAAATTGTGAATCACGCGTCATTAATTTTTCCAAATAGTTTTTCTTTCTTTTTTTTACAGTAGTGACTCACAGTACATTTCAACTCTCTCTCTCATTCTCCCTTAACGTTCTCCCAAAACACACACATCGCAATTAATTAATAACAAAAAACATCGTGATAATTAACAAAACAGCAACTCAAAATAGAAAGCAATAAAATAGCAACAAGAGCAAGTAATAAAAATTCAATTAAAATGGTAAAAATTCCCAAGTTATAACTGTAATTCGTCACACGTTGCAGAGTGCATACTTACCCTCAGGAAAACTCTTGCAGTATTGTAATATAATTTATCACGTGGATATAAACTGTATAGTTTGTAGGCACGCCAAATAGTGAACAATGTTCAATAAATTTGTTACTTTACCTGATACCTGAATAATTTGTTGCTTTACCTGATGCAACTCTGGCTTCACATACAATCATGTACCAGACTACGTGATGAGAAACCTCGTATTAAATGACCAATCAAAGTCATTGAATAACATATCTAGGGTCGCAATTCTCTGTCGTTGGTATCAGTCCCTAACAGTGCATAAAAGGCAAGTTAAGATTCGCTTTGGACCAGGAGAAAAAGGTATGGTAGGGTGGAGAAAAAACCCGCGTTGGAATTTGCCTAACGACCGGCGCTAAGGCCTCCGTAATTTTACTTCTCATTTAATGTACGTAGTACAAAATTTGGAATAAGCTACAAGCCATTTCAAAGAGGATTTCAATGTAAAAGCTGCTGGGATTAGAATACAAGCCCTTGCAGTAAGCCGTCAGTGTCTATGTCCCCATTACTTTATCCCACTCTCCTCTGATGCTGCTCCAAAGTGAATGTTTAACTCCAAAGTTGATGTCTTATAATATTTACAGAACCACCCGATTGCACACATTGTCTCAGGCGGCAGAATTTCCAGCTGCCCTAAAATACGCTCTCTCAGCCCAATTAAATTGTTTTCCTATGGCTTTCCGGATCTCCTTGACCGATATCACTAGATAATTCAATTAGTCATTCCCAAGCCTAGAATTATGTGTGATTTGATGAAAGCTTGCTGTATCTCGAAGTTACATTCTAGCAGTGAAGATCGTAATTTAAGCTAGCGCAACTTAGTTATATTTTTCATTTCAGTGGGATAGGTATGACATACATAATACTAGATGACATTTGTCACTTTATTTATTGGTTGCTGGGGACCGCTGCGGTTCATCTCACTGCGCAATCATCCTTCCAAAAATTATATACTTACTTGTCCTTTAATTCGTCTCATACTTGGTTATGTCGCTCAGTATATTTTTTCACACTCGGGTTTTTGTGAAATGCAGTGTATTTAGGCACAAAATTTAATATGCCAATGATGATGTACTGGCTGTATATACCGGGCCATTATAAATATATGGGGGCCGGATTGGTGTAGTATTTGGAGTACTGGTCTCTCACCGGGAGGCCAGGGGTTTGCATTCGGGCAGTGGAAAAGTTATTTCAATGGTAATCCGATCCCTAATTGAGTGTTTTGTGGTGAACGTTCGAGTACATTCCTCCGTCCGTCAGATGGGACATTAAGCCGTGGTCCCCTTGTCGTCATTCTTTAAGAGCAAGCTGATCCCGACGCAGGGAATTCTCTCCACCTTTCCTCCTTTCCCTTCCACTCCCATCGTTGCACCTTACCTTCCGTTCTGAAGCGCCTATTAGCTTGGATACAGACTTGAAAACACAGACAATGAAGTAAATATTAAAATTTTTCACGACGCATTTCTTTTTATCGATTAAAAGAATAATTTTCATCACTGATCTAGCTCTCTTATGTATTTCATGTCGTGTTCTTATTGCTATTAGGCGCGGGGACTGATGACTTAGGTCATTTGTTTTATAGATGAATTGCCATTCGAGATGAGGTAGGAATTTAGGAAGTGGGAAAGGGGCGGAGAGAAAGTCAGCGCAGGTATTGACTTGCATATGAGGCGTTTACTGTTGGTTAGTTACCTATTCTGAGGTTATCTGCGACATTTAGAATAGATAGGTTGGATGAGTGCAGGAATAATAAATAAAGCAGGAGTTCAGGGAACGGGGAAAGGGTGGAGAAGAGCACGGCGTTGGCCTGCTCTCAAAGAAAGGAGCCAAGGGGTCTCGGTTTAACGTCCAATATGACGGACTGAGTACTGAAATCGACGTGCTCTCCACTGAGCACTCAAGTGGGGACGGGTATACAGATGAAAAATCCTTGCCTCCGTCTGGATTCAAAACCGGGCCTTCGGGATGGCGTGCCAGTATTCAAGCTACCACATCAACCCGATAACTCTTCTTGCCTTTGTCCTCCCCTTCGCCTTCCACTGCAATTTCCCCCTTTCCCGGCATCAATCACCGTCTCTCCTCGTATCGTTGCATTCACATTTCTTTCCTTCGATTTGTCCATCAGTGAACGGGAATACAGGTCGCGCGATTTCCTCCATTCCTCGCCGCCGCTTTCAATTCGGGGAACTTGTTACGTTCAATCAAACGCGCGGCTCATTCGCCTCCCTTCCCTTCATTTCGACTCCATACTAGTTCGGATAAAAGAATATTTAGCGTCGATTTTCGAATGCAATGGCTCTACCTCTGCGAATATATCAAGTACTGCTCTAGTTGACTCGTTCGGTACCGTAACTGTGGACCATGGACAACATAAATAAACGGCTCTGTTACCCTTAATGAATCAGGTGTATCAGGGAGGACAGAACTGTCGGTACTCATTGTGGGTGTTTTTTCAGCTTTGAAATATAATGGTAGAATATTCAGAAGAGCTGTCATATTTCCGCATATTTTAGTAATCTAGGGATTATTACTAAGTGTTTTATGCCCTGTTAAATTTGCATCATATCTATAAATAATTTAACTTTGAATATTTTACACGTTTTATTCTATTCAAGTGATGATAATAGTTTTATCCTGAAGATTAGCCTCTTGTATCCTACTTGTATTATTTGAGAACGCACGGGTTGAGAGCATTAGGGTGAATTCACCTTCTCTGTATCAAGTTTTTACTTTGTAATGGAAATAGACGTGTGAATTTGGTAAGATAATATCACCATTGTAATCCTCAAATATCTCCATGTTGCATTATTTGCGCTACCATATTTGACAATTCGAAATTTATTGAATGCTCCAGAATCGGGGTCAAACTTTTTAGCGGAAGGTCAAATGTCCACATATTTTTTTAATGTCGCTGAGTTATTTTGTCAGTACTGGAAATTATATCATCCAATTTGGATGAAGAGAATAGTTTAAACCTGCAGGAATCGTGTCTTGGATAGAGAGACATTCACTCTGAATTATATTTCACCCAAAGTCAATTCGCAGGATGGAAAGTTGTTATAAATTATCACTGCTGACGGTGAATGGCAGCCTAAGATATATTGCTGTAACTTATTTTTGGTGGTCAAAATATAGTTGTTGTTAGAGGAGTTGCCAAAGAACTTGGGTCATTTGGACAATTTTAGATTAGAATGGTTATTGGGTAATAATGTAGGATTTCCCAGTGAACGGAGGAAGGGAGGAGAGAAACGCGGCTTCTGCGTTAGCCTGCTATTAAAAGGGTACATCTACATCTACACATTACACGGCAAATCAACATAAAGGGTGTGTGGCAGTGGTTAATTCTCACCAAACGTGCCTTGCATATCATGCCGGAAAAAGGATTAACAATAATATACTAGTCTACACTTCAATTTAAAAAAGATAAAAATAGCAAAGCAAGCATGTTAAAACTGAGGCCACGGTTTAACGTCCCATCCGACGGAAGGATGGCGTTATGGTGACTTATGGCCTTCACCACAGAGTACTCAAGTAGGGACCGGTATACCAATGAAAAATTTCTGCCACTGCCGGGATTCGAACCTGGACTTAGGGACGAGAGACCAGTACTCTGGCCACCCCACTAATCCGATCTCCTGGTAGAAATATAATTACCCGCTATGATGTGTAGATAGTGTAACAAATTTTATCATATTGAAAGATTGTGCAATGCACATAATCGGATGGAATGCCTCTTCAGCTCTTTTTTATGCCCTTCCACTTCATCGTCGATTCTGTCCTCCACCGATAAGGGTGGTGCCAATAGGAGGACGTGGTTAAGAGAGCAATGGCCGAAAATACCAACAAAGACGTCGTGCACGGCACTTGGGGAGGTGAAGCGGCAAGAACATGCACTCGAGTGCCGGGCGTGCATTCGGCCGACGCAATTAGAAAGCCTCCCGCTAATGCAGATGCCAGTATTTCGCTCATCCGCGGGGCAGCACGGAAGCGATGGGTTGGTGGGGGTTGGGGTGTGACCTAATGGCTGAGTTACTACTGCTTCTTTTAAAAGTGGTGTCTGGTTAAAGCCCGCCAAAAATGTCGACTTTTTTATTGGCATTCTTTCGTGGATAGTCCCTTAGGGTATGAATTCGTGGCATGCCTGGCGACAGGAGATGTTCCAGTGTATCTCACCGAAAAAATCTCTTCACTCGGATGTGTCATCGTGAGCAATTATTTTTTGACGAAATATTCAACTTAATAGTAGCCGGAGATTTTGTTGATTCTTTTTTTAGGTGACCAATCCTCTTAGGCTGCATCGCATCGTTTAAGCTATTCTCAACCTATTCTCTAGAGAAACACATCACTTATCCCCGAGGCAGGAATCGAACCCGTGAGAGTTCAGTTGCCAGGCTGGCCTGTAACAAACCTGGCTACCACCTCTTATTTCTTTAATTAAAAATTTCATTACCTTTAAGGAAACGAGCATTCAATTTAATTAAAAATTCAGTCGACTAATCAAAAATGGAAATAACTTAGTTGTCTTAATTTTGAAGACATATTTCCGGGGATGCAATGAAGACGTAATGTGATTAGAGAGCTGGAGATTTGATTTGTTAGGAGAAAACATTTTTCTTATTGAGCTGTAGTGTACCGTGGTGATTGAAACTGCGCTTTAATATTACTTTCCATTGGTCTAAAGTCTAAAGAAAGTGAGAAGGTGGTACATAATTTACTCGATGCTCTAATCCTCGCTTTTATGAATTTCATTCATTTCTTTGATGCTTCGAATCAGCTCCGTGGTTTATTTCCGCAGCTCAGCATTCCTCTCCTTACTGCATCGGTGGTGTTCCGGAGGTGCCCCATTTAACAGCGCCAAGTCCGTATTTCCGCATCGAATGTCTGCACATGTTTCAATGACCGAAGAATTTATTCCATTGGCACGCGGTCCGGAGCTTAACAACTAGGGTCCAGGGGTAGCGTCGGAGAGGAGAATCAATCCGTGTTATAGGCTGCAGTATTCCGAATGTACCTAGGTCATTGTGTTCATTGTTATAATTTTAATTATAATATTTCGAAAACACTACACTCCGTACTTACACATATGTTAACAATTTTTTTTCGGGATAAAACTCAACTTCTCGGATGGTGAACTACCAACTCCCCTGCCACACACCCTGGTGGTGGCTCTCAGGGTAAAATGTGGATGTCATTTTATCCGAACCTTCGTTATACGCCGCCTTTAACCTTGAAAGAGTATAGGAGACTGTGAATCCATAAATGCGTTACGTTGTATGCTATGATTGAATCTACCGTCCATTAAGCTTTTACTGCATAGTAAAAGAAAGGCTAGTAGGTGCTCCAATGACTAAGTTTATATCGAACCGTCTAATCTGCACCTAAACTTATAGACATAAATAATAATCATGTTTAGGGCAGGATTCGTACCCATGGGGTTGACAGTCCGGCGCATTGACCAGACCGACCTGAATAGCTGGCTGGATTATACTTTTATAAATGGGTTATGCACAAATAAACTGCAAAATTCCAGCTTTGATGCGGCATACATCTACATCTACATAATACCCTGCGAGCCACCGCGAGGGTGTGTGGCAGGGGGTGAAGATCATACGTGCACACACAGGATACTATTGAGGCAAAATTGACAAAATTTTTATGCATACGAAAAACTAGACCACGCCCGTTACTACACGAAAATACCAAAATTTCTTGTGAATATTTTAATGAACGCGTCAAACTAGACCACGCACGCTGCCCGCGTTGATACCAATCTCTCTTGTTCTTTGTCATTCACGTTGAGTGAGTTGTCGCGAATCTCTACGTGGTGCAGTCCACCTCCCAAATACTTCTTCCACTCAGACCGATCCACCGCAATATGACGGAGTTCCGAGAATGTTTTTGACGTCGACGTAAAACAGATTGGCAGGAGCGGAGTGGAAGAGAGGGAGGGAGACTGGGGGGTTGGGCAGGGAGGAGGAGGGGGGTTTGGGAGGGAGGGGCAGGGAGCCGCTAATTGCCCTCGTCGCTGCTCCCTCCTGCCCGCCCCTCCTCGCCCCTGACGCATTGTCCGCTCCACTTTCTCCATCGCCGCCCTCTCCTCCCCCCCTACTCGCCGCACTCCACCCTCTCGCACTACTTACTCCCCTTCCTCTCTCCCGGCAAGAACTCGGGCGGGATCTTTGCCGCTCGCTGTCTCGCAGCCGCGCGCTATCCCTAAAGGCCGTCTTACGCCACTCTTATTGCTGAAAAAATCGAACCGAATTCAGCTTGCTGAAAATCGTATCGTGTCAATGACCCAATCGTATGTGATAAACGCGTCGAAATTGATTTTCGGTTCCGAAAACAGAAAAAATTACAATGCGTTTTTGTGTGATGTCTGTCCATTCAGTAAAAAATATTTTTTCGAGTTTTATTCCGCGATAATTTCTGCAACTTAGGAGCGGTTCATCTCATTTCCTGTTCCTCAAATTCAAATGATGTCTGCTGATAAACGCGTTGAGTGCTCGCTGACGTTCAACAGCCCGATGAGTTTCATTTCTTAGATTGCTGGTTATTAGTGTGTAATATATTATCTTAAGAGCAATCTATTTTTATTCCACAGAGTGGTGCTCTATTTCTTTTACCTGCAAATACTTTTATTCTCGTATTTACGTATCCTCCATTTGATTCGGAGTTAATCTTTCTTGGACCCAATTTAAACTTGGAAGAATGTACCTTTTAAATTTGTCTCTCTTTTGATATCAATGCATTGAAGTGCGATCCTTGTGCCTTACAAGCTGCATTTCATCACTCCATATGTCACTGAATTTGCAAGGTAGGGGGCAGGTTAGTAGGTACTGGCTACTCCCCTTTAGGGTTCCAAATGTAATTGAAACCCTCACTTGAATGCAGTAGGAGGGAATTCCAAGTCCCTTATTGCGCCCGTTAGATGGGACGTGAAGCTGTGGCACCTTAGCATCATTTATTAAAAAGCAAGCTGATACCGATGCCGGGTTTCTCTCCACCTTTTCCTCCTCTCTAGCCCACCTTAGAACGTATTATCCCGGTCTGAGGCACTTTTGAGTATGACAATGAATAAACAGTCCTAAGATTGACTTGACACAGCTATCCATTCAATTCTTCTATCATCTAACCTCTTTATATACATAGTTCTTCTCTTTCACAGCCTATGCAACTAGCGCTACATATTTCATTCGATACTTTCATTTTCCATTCTTCCCACTCACTTGTCCCTCGACGATTGTCTTCAAAGTGCGGTACAGACTTAAAACCCAGTGAATTCTTCTCAGAATTCCCACCGGGTCAGTGGTTCAGGTGCCGATGTTTTGTTGACTAACTTTGCCATCATTCTCAGGGCGTTAAGAAGGAATACGGAGTTAGTCATCGAAACATAGGCACTTGAGACATCGACCCGGTGGGAATCCCGGGAAGAATTCACTGTCATTATCCGCCGAACGAACATCATATCCTTCAAACTTGAAGCCGCTGATGTGTTGTGCTGACATTGCAGGGGAACGAGACAACACTTGAGCATTGGCGCGGCGTTCGTTTGCATTAGCCCGGAGCGAGGGAGCGAGTGGTATGAATGGGGGGAGGTCGGCCTTCTCTCGTGCGTATACAGCGTTTCCCGACCTCATCTCACTCCCGTGCTTGTGCTCACGGCTTCCTGTGCGTGTCTGCCCCTTCCCCCGGGCGTCTCCCCTCCCGCTTGGAAATGCATGTCGTCGGATTCCGGACAGATTCCAATCAAGCGAAGGTGGAGTGGGAGGTGGGGGAGGGGCTCGGTAGGTTGACAATAGTCTGCATGAGCCACACCCCCTCTTCCCCACACCCGACTAACAACTCTTCGCCCTCCCTCCAATAATCTCTGTCCCCTCGACTCAGAAGCTCTCGTATCCTGGTTTTCAATTCCACCGCGCGAGTGCTTGAGTCCCAGTGCGGCCTGCGACAGATTGGTCGGGCCTGTTTTAATCATTTAGCTCGCTTTCAACCCAGTTTTGAATTGTCCGTCAGGCAATAGGCGAACCTCCATTCGCTCCCAATCCTAGTACATGTACTTGTTCTCTCCGTTTTACTGTCTTTACTCAAGGGATAACTCGCCAGAGCTTAAAATCAACTTGTTGCGCTGGCCTGTTCTTGTTTTAAATGAAATTGTTTCATTTGAACTAGGTAAGCACTAAATTGCGGGAAGAATTTTTCTGATAATTTAATTTTAATTCTGGCATCTCGTTTCAGTAAATATCCGGTCGTGACATTACGCAAAGAGCAATCTGTAGGGAAAATCTAATCCAGTTCCGCCGAACAGCAAGGATTTGACGAGTAGTATAAATTCCTTCTTGAATTACTATATTTTAAAATTTTGTTCCAAATAGACCTTAGAACGAGTACATAGCTAATGTACATACTGAGGGAAATACGGAAATCGTATATTTTCGACTGAAAAATTAATAGTTGGTACTTTTGCTATTATTGTAACTCGAATGTGACTACCTTCAATTCTGATCCATGAAGAAATATATCGTAACTAGTTGTTGATTGGAATTAAAGACATTTGGTAGTTGTACTTGAGGAATCCTCACATATTTGTAATTTTTTATATTAGTTCCTATTGTTGCGGGAGAGAAAGGTGGAGACGATATATTCAGTAGATTACACCGAATACTCGTACTGTTTATTAACATGTATCATTTACGTACAAGTGCAGTTTATAATTGTCATCATCGTCATAATCAGTCAGAATTCCTTAGATTGGTATGATGCAGCTCTGACCTTGATTCCTCTATCAGCTAACCTCTTCACGGTTACCTAATTATTCCCCTTCATATCCTTTACCGTTTGTTCCTATATCTCATACGAGGCCTTCCTTTGTCTTGTAACTCTATCAGAATATAATTCAGGGTATCGTTGTGTGCATTGCTTGAAGTTTCATCACGGAATATTATCACTAAATCAGAGTTTTTATCGAAATATAAAGTTTTAATTTCCTTTAAGTTAAAAAATGCAACTTGGAAGAAGAATATCTCGGCTTACAAATTTATCGCTCTTAAGATTTACATTTGTATTTTTAGTTTTATTTTTTGACGCTTTTACTTAATGGGTTTTTGGCGAAGAACTGCACCTTTTCCAAGTATAAATACGCATATTTTATTCCATAGGGTATGGCCCGTTACCTTTTCAATTCCTTCAAGGTCATTCATTAGGTGTGTTCATCGTCATAACGGCATAACTACCGTACTCCAGTTTTCGGTCAGAAAAAAGGGGAGGCTCAATTTTAACCACCACGTTGATGTCAGTGACAGAATGCCCTTTGGGTGGAACGTTGGCCCACTGATCGATACTCTCGGGTTCGGTTCCGAGAAACGCCTCTGGATGCGTCAACTTATCCAAAGTTATGTGATTTTTCTGGATATTATCTGTAGCTTTCCTTGCTCAGGTGGAATAGAATAAGTTATTTAACCCCAAACCCTAGGTTGTAAAATGCGCATACCATTTAGGCTCAGTGCTAAGTAGGCACATACCAGCCCTTCGGGTTGAGCACCGTGTTCTATGGTCGGAATTTATGCTTTCTAAATGCCTATATATATTTTTTTATAATTCATATTTATGATTTTGGTTAGCGTGCATCATGAAAATAAACAGTATCATTTTACAAGAATATTGAAATCTCAACGATGTGATAAAGGCGTATAGGTCCTTTAATTAATAAGGCATAAACAACATCGGTATTATCACAGTGAATATGATTCATTTCCCCTGAGCACGTTAAAGCCATTGTCTCGTTTTAATTACTATAGTCAACAATAACATATTTCACACCCCAAGAAATTTATTTAATGAAGTACGTGGAAGTTCAATGGGTATATTTTATAGAGTTGAATGGTTTTTACTCGAAAATTCCGAAAGTTTGTCGTGATTAACAAACTCCCCAAAGACGTGAACTCTTCCGGAGACATTAAAAATTCTATAAAAATATCTAACCAGATTGTCGGACTCATGGCGCTCATTGAAGGACGCTTGGAGAGCCAACAAAGTCAAATATCTGCGTCCTAGGGATCATTGTGGAGTCTGTGCCGTTTCCTACTCCCCACTCTTCAAGTAATTTCGAGCTCTCTAACTAACCCTCGTGTGCCTCACTCTCCTCTATTGATCTTCCCACATTTGGAACCCGTTGCACCCACATAGAGATGTTCAATACTGCGACATATCGGGTACGATATGCGATATGTTCTTGATATCGTCGTGACACGACACGGAAATGGCAAAAACCGCGACATTCAGCAAAAGCGATATCATGCAATATTGTACGATATGCGATATCGTACAATATAATGCGTTTTCATACGATATTTGATAACAGGCAAGGTGCGATATCTACATGTACATGGTGCCCTACGAGTCCTGTTAGAGTGTGTGGCAGGAGGTCGTAAGTCAAAACCGTGAAGACGAAATTTTGCTGAACATAAATTTATTAATTAATAAATCGTACGGCCTCAGGTGTAGCTATGTGAAATTTCTCCATGGTGAAAAGGAACAAACTATACAAATTTCACTACGAAGGTTTTTATTTACGACCCGGGTTTCGACAGATTTTACCATCTTCAGGTAATTAATGTTTGATTACTGATTGACTTGAATTAATTGAGTGTGGTGAGTTATATTTGTGAAAGAATTATACCTTACGTAGTAGACGTGTATTGTGCGCGGGGAAAACGAATCTTGTATCCCTCGGTCCGACAGTTCAATTCCATAAATTTCTCACTTGTCTGTCGGTCCTGTTGATGTCAAGTGACGTTGTCAATTTGCAATCGCGAAGTCGTCATATTGACACTTTTGCAATGTGGTTGTAATGTCTCATTGCGATACTAAAAGCCGCATATCGCACAGACCTATATCCACCCCTTGTTGGGCGTGTGCCCACGTCTCTCCCTCACGCATCCCAGAGGGGTGGGTGGGTAGGAGGCCGCCAGTCCATTGTCTTGAAGGCGCAGCACACGCCGCGCCGTGCGCCGGTGACCATCTCCCCGGTCACGAAAACCCAATTTCAATTAAGATCGGGACGATACCCCGTGCAAGAGCGACGATCGCGGAAACAAAAGGCGATCTTTCCTTTCGCGCCACCTTCCCTCGTGGCCTGGCCTCTCTATCTCGGCACCACCGCCTCCTCCTTCAAGGGCGTGTCTTTCCGACGATCTTTGCCTTTTCGGCGCCGTCATTTGAATAATTTTATCGCTCCTAAACACACGTCTCTGACCTTCTCACTCCCTTCCTTCCCTCCTCCCCGCGGTACCTTCTCCCCTCTCTCTCTCTCCATCCTCTCCCCTTCCTCTTTCCCTCTCTTTCGCTCCCTCCTCCGAGTTGGGACTCTCAGATGGCGTGATTGGCGAGACGAAGGAAGGCACGACTTACGGTCACGCCACTCCGTCACTCTTCTATCCCGCCACGATCCTTTGAGATCTTTCTGATCGGCCGAACGTTCTGCACCTTCCCACTGCCATCACCCGCAGTCCTGCGGGCCTTTCTTCTTCCTGGGAACGACTTCCTGGGAACGCTTTCCGCGTTGGTTTAATTTTCGGAGGGGATCGGGGTAATATGGTGGCTGTGCAGCGCTAGCCTCCCAACCCGAGGACCCGGGTTCGAATCACGGGAATGGCAGAGTTTGTCTTGTGCTATTTACCGTTCCTAGTTGGGTTGATTGATTGATATTTTATTTACTCCCACATGCTTGATACAATTAAGAGTACAAAATTATATCGGGAGCTCTAGGTGGTCTCCAAGGTCACAGAACCTGAATTGAGTCACCAGCAATATACAAAAATGTATGTCATTTTTAAAAAAGTCGTGACAGTTATACAATAATGAAAAAACACAATTAAAACAAATATTCCACATTTTTTTAAGGACGTAAGTCATTTTGGCCAGTTTTAGCATTTTTGTTATGGTTTTACACTTTTTAATTTTAGCGGGCAGTGCATTATGTAATTTTGGCCCCATATACAGAAGAGAACGTTTACATAGGGTGGATTGCAAGAACGAGGTTTAAACCACGGTTTAGACGGTGGCTAGGGAAAATGGCCGAAACCGCGGTTTTTTGCTTGCATGAACGAGTTTTACGTCAGACGCCGTCTAAACCGCGGTTCAAAAGCCGCCAATTCCCGAACCTCCTGCTGGGTAGGTTTAAGCCGCGGTCTGCGATCGCGAGAGACACCAAACATGGCCGGCCTGCACTTTTTGACGTTCGCGAGGCGGAGGAAATAGAAGAAATTACAGATATTGAGGATGCTGACGTTCCACCAATAAGGATAAACAGATTAATTAGGGACCGAAGTGATCTATTTTTATCATACATCGATTCAGAGTTTGAACAGAGGTAAATATTTAATAAAGAAGTAACTCATCAGCTATTGGGAGAAACGAACTATCATATTAGACTTTCGACGGACCGCTGGGGATTCCAAGTGCCACCAATTATTCAATTGCTAATGTAATTAGGGTCTTTCGCCACTGCAAGTTTTGTTTTAAGGCTTTAGGGGATCAGATTGGTGTTCATGAATCAACGGCTTTGAGGTGCTTCATGAATGTACGCGAAGCTCATTGTGCTCATTGGAGCTAAATATTACCAATTTCCCCTTAATTACCGCAGAATTACATGATGTGATAGCTGAATTTTCTCTCTTATCAGGGTGGGCATGAATTACATTTGAAATGTGAAGTAACGTTAATAAAAAATAACGATAAATAGGTTGTGCTTGTACAGTTGATTGATGATTAAAAATCGTGGTCCAAATTTAGTGAAATTTCCCATTCTTAGCTGTTAACCTATGGGAAAAACCTCTAAATATTTTCGCTACTGCTTTTCGGAAAATGTATGGAGTTAACACAGAACTAATCGATTTATTAGATACATAATTTTATTAGGAACAACTTCCCTGATATTGATTCTCTGGACTACACGCATATTAAAATTTCCTGCCCAGACATACGTCAATATAAAGGGATATTATTCAATCTGCGTACAAATAATAGGTCGAAAATGGGGTTATTTATTCATTTTTTTGGCGTTTAATGTTCACTCGACACATACATAATCACAAGACGTACAATCAAAAAATATAACTACAAAAATAAGGAATAAACTGGTTACAGCCACAAAAATAATAACTTAACTGCCTTGATAATTAAGTCACTTCACAAGCAAATTCTTCGCTTCTTTTAAAAAGTTTTCTTTCCTTACATAAAAGTCCAGTTCATTGAAATGCATTACACTTTTGGGTTGTTGGCATTATACTTTCCACAAATATCTTTCAATTCCTCCTTTTCCCTATCCAACGTGGTCGCGTAATACGCCTTACTCTCTAGTATTACATACTCTGATATAATAGAAATCAGGAGCAGCTTCTCTTCCAGCGAAAAGTTTTCGTTTCGTCCACTGCACATTTTCACTAGATACTCACACGCATCCAAACTGAAGTTCACGGTGTTTATTTACGTCGCTAAGGAGCTTACAATTGCTTTTCGGGAAACAAATGACAGTAGTCAGCGTTGCCACATAATCAACAACGACAGGCCGCGGTTTTCATAGACCGCGACGAAACCTTGTTTATGCAAGCGGAAGGAAGATCGCGTCCAGGTCGCGGCTCATGAAGACGCCGTCTAAACCACGGTTTGAGCCTCGTTCTTGCAATCCACCCATAATGTTGAGTGTGGAGAGCATTAAAATTGAGGACTCGGTCCATCAGATATGATGCATATCCTGTGGCCCGGTGTGAAGGTCCGGGTTCGAGTCATGTCGATGGCAGAGTTTGTCCAGTAGTATACCGGTCCCTTGTTGAGTTGAGTGTGGAGAGCACTTAGAGTTCATTGCTCAGTCCGTCGGATAGGACGCTTGCCTGTGGACCTGTGGTCGCCTTTCGTTAAGAGTAGGTTAATCCTGACGGCGAGCTTCTCTCATCCAGTCCTCCATTTACAGAAAAATTCTAACTCCGACTGAATTACCCGTGTACTCGCAAATGGCTCAAAAGATCTTAGCTAATCTCTCTTGAATAAATCCAACTCCTTTTCGGTACCTAAGAATTTCTTGAAGGGATAGCAAGCGTAATCCACCCTTTGGAAATGCGTTCGACATTCGGTAGAAATTTTGCTGGAATCTTACGTTGGATTTCATGGGAAGGGAAATTTAAGTTCGGTAAACCTTCCGTTGGATTGGACGTGAAATCGTTGACCCCTTGGCACCTTTCGTACAGAGAAGACAAATGCCGGCGTTGTGTTTCTCTCCAATCTACCCCGCCATTGTCATCCTTACACCTTATCTCCTGGTCTTGTATTTGGTTGCGGGACATCTTTGGAACCACTGATGAGATGAGTCAGTTGACGGATTAGAATTCGCTCCGACTTGTATAGGCGCCTTTTCTCACCGCATGCGAGCATTGGCCGTGCAGAGAGTATCTGGGGTAATGGTGCATTGAGTCGCGCACTCATATCTGACTATGTGGGTCATCATCGAGTTATTTAGAAATATATGCGTTGGTTGTCAAGTCGTTGATGGTGACAAATGTCTTGAGCTCGATAAGTCTCGTACTTGGATTTCGACGAGCAAAATTATAGCACTAAGAGAAAATTGTTTGTGTATGAGCTGGTATACGTCGGCTGTAATTTATTATTAGTGGTTCTTCCTTCCCTTCACTTTTCAGATTACTTCTAGCTGTTCATATATTTTGTCCACTTCTTTCTCCTTCTCCCCGTTCAGTATGTACACCTGAATGATAACCATGTTCATCAGCACCGTTCTCATTTCTATCACCAGTATTCTATGCATCAACATTATGTACAGTTCTCCTTAATTTTGCGATCAATACTAATACGTCATCTTTTCCTTTTTTTCTTTTCATACTCGTACCTACCTTTCGGTAACTATTCCTCCATAAGTCACCAATTCGGATACGTTTTACCTTTTATTGATGGCTTGTATTTACCGTGATATGGAACATGTAAACTTTGTGCAGGGTAACAGGCTTTGGCGTTCCGCCCGGTCGCTTAGTTTCTCCCCTCTTCAATTCACGATATTAATGGCAGAAAATTCGTCTTTACTTGTTGTCCGTATTATAGTGACTCTATGGAATATTTAATCGTCATTTGCTCTCTTCAAACATGCATCGACTCATTCTTCACTTTGCCTTCGATTTAGCGCACAACCCATCTTTCTCATACTTGAAAAAATGATTTATATTAACAAGCGTTTAGATTTGAAAAATGGCCTAATATTGCAAAAATACGCTTTAAGTTGAATTATTCTTCTTTTTTTGCAATCTTATGATTGGTTCACAGTTCTCCTATATTCTTCACTGGTTAATTTCCCTTGCGAAATCAAATGGGACATGTGTTTTCATTTGTTCGGTTCCCATACTTTAAGAACGGAATGCATAGTCAATTTAGAAATATTGTTTTTAGATATACTGAAATTTTGAATACATATCATATGGTGTAAGAAACTTGCTCTCGACGAAGGGTGGACTTAATTGTATTCCTCTCTTTCGAAAGGAATAGGAGTCTATAAAACTATGTTCTCTGAATTCTCCGATGAACGAAATTCATTCCTTCTTTTCTGCTTTGTCTCTGCCTATCAACCCATGTATTCACTTCTATGTACGATGCCCTCAATAGTTAAATTCTTTATGCAAAAGATCTGGGTAGGTCTGGTTGGCTAATGCCTACATTAACTCAGTGATAATCAATAAATATTCATTTTACTCCTTCACATCGCTGGTGAAGACAGAAAGATATCATCATCATGGTTGTCTTTACAAGGAACCGTGAGGCTCTTCTCGTGAAAGAATGATTTGTTACAATTTTCCTCTTCTAATAATTCTTTGCAGTCATTATAAATACATGTTCTGTTTTCGTTTAGTATGCTGATAAAGTTGTCATTACAGTTTTTGTTGTTGTTACGGTGAAATTGAATTAACTGCATTATCGTAAATGGAGGACCAAGGAGAGGAAAACCTTAGAATGAAGCGCAGAGACTTCCATGAAACAAATCCTTGGGTTGCTCTTGCCTCCTTCCCTTCCCATCTTCCCCTGTCGCCCTCTCACCCTTGACCTGGCTCGCGTCGGGGACTAGACGGAGCATTAATTCACACCTCGCTCCACTTTCCTACCCCTATGCCTCTCCTCACCAGTGAGTGTTCCATTCATTGACTGGCACGACAAGGGACGCACTGTTTGCATTACTGGAGAAGAATGCGGGTAATGGGTTTTCACAGTTCCTTTTGTGATGACCGCAGCCTGTCCTCGTAGCGATTACAGCTCTGTTCAATCCAGTTTTATGTGCACTGTTCGACACTTTCGCCTTAGGTGAAAGATTTATGTATAATCGAGTATTTAAGCTAAGTCTTGATGCCATTCGCTTGGACGTACAGAGGTTCCATCGCGTTTTCGAGTGTCAAGATAAAACAATAAGTCCATTAACTTTATCACTGGCATGACTATCATAACACTGATAACACTTATACTATGCCGAAACTCTTCGAAGTAGTGAAATTCATTTACTTCCTTATTCTTCCAGTCGAAGGGTCCATTTCTATGGAACGCATATAGCATCATCAGCAGTAGTATCATTTTTCTATTGAGAAAATTTAATTAATTTTCTTCGTTTCATGTCCATTTTATTTCATGTTAAAAATACAGCTTTCACATCAATGTGTCAATAAGTGACTTCAATCTGATCCGATATCAAAAAGCTTGTAATTTGAAGCTTATTCTTCCGGGAAATTAGTTCGAAAAGGTATGATTTTATTGATGTAGATAGTCATAGCATATTTTTCTCTGCAAGCTCTAAAAGTATGAAAAAATAGCATAACATTTTTAACCGCCTTCAAGGGCAGTGTTTATCTACTTACTTCAAGGGAAACTTTTAACCGCCTTGAGATTTTATAGAAAGTGTATTAAAATCGGAACATATATAATTGTTTTGATCTAATGTCCTTGAGTTGTGTTCATTTAAAGTAACTTGAGATTTTAATATAATTAAAATATTTAAATAATTTACGGAAACCATGAAACAAAAAAAAGATCTCATGATTTCCCGGCTAATACTAATGGTGGAATTACCGAGAGGTTTTCGCCATGAGAGTAACACTTTGAAAAGGCCTTTGGGCACTTTGACTCTCAGGGTCTATATGGAGTGGCACATATATTTTTCTGCGAAACATAGGTCCCTACGAGTGATTTGATCTGGGCATTTTTAACTTCAGATCTTCAGAGTGACCCCTTGGTGCCTACGCTACGTGTAGGTTAATGTCAACGACAGTTTTCACTTATCCTCTCTCCGCTCCCTGATCTATCTCTTACCTAAAACTCAGCCTTTCTTGGAGAACAGATGACCTTAGTTGTCTGTCGACTCTTCCAATGATAGTAACAAGGCGACCTAGCCGCAGTAGCCGCTGTGAGACTAAGCAATCGACGAATGAGGTCCTTGGAACATAGATCGGCCGTGGTTGTTTCCAATCGATTCCCTCGGGAGTGTGGTGGTATTTGCACGTACGTCGTAGTTTCCCATTCTCTCGTGGGCATCCCTCGGGAATATAGCGAACGCTGATGAAGGGATAGCCGGATCGTGCGTATGTGTTGTAGTCCCCCAGGGCGCCATTCCATGCCCCCTTGGACGGGTCGTACTTCTGGCCGCCTGTGTCGCCCTGATCACCCTTACCCCTCTCTCCCTCTCCCACGTCTTTTCCTCCAGCACACTTCCCACACTTCTTGTTCCCCGTTATTCTCCTCTCATCGCAGCGCGTATCCGAAGAAATAAATCACGAAATTCAGGTGAAACTTCCTTCTTAATGCGTGCACATGTATTGTCTTCATGCAAATTCCATCACTGCACGCTGAATACACGAAGCGGCATTCCGCGCGCTCTTTGAATTTCTCCAAACCACAGCTCGCGTGGCATTCTTATGCAAAGTAGTCGGCGTTGGAATATAATATCTCAAAATTTTGTTAGAAACTTCCTTCTTCTCGGGGAAATCGTGGTTATTGCGTTCAAGACGTCGACTGAGGTAGCGTACATGATTTCTTTTGGGTGAGTTTGTAATTTTTTGATGGCGTCAACATCCCCCTTCCTGGATGAGCCAATGTTGCTCAAGTGTGAGGAGTTCCTTATTAAAAGTGTATGTAATGCATGTAAAAAAATTGATATTAATCTTTGCTCAGTAATTAGCTTTATATTAATCTAAAATCTATTTTATACTTTTCCTTTGTTATCCATGAAATGAATATTGTGTGGAAAGCGCATATAATAACTTCTGAACACACAATTCTATAATTAACGTCATAGGTGGATTCTAAGTCTAATTGTAAAATTCGGAGAAAAGCTTATCTCACTGTTGATAGTAATGGCCTAAAGTTCTCTGCAGATAGTTTCTATCTTTGCTTACGCATGTTTATAAATTTCGCGACGCTAACAAGGATGGCTATCGTGTGAGTCTTATAAGATTGAAATTTTAAGAGAAAAGAATTCATGGTGCTCGTAGTTTGTATAACAATTGCTGTAACAAAACACTGCAGCCATCCACATATAATAGGTGTTGACGCTTTTTATGTTTCGTCGAAGACTATGGTGATAAATCACCACGCTATAACTTTAGTTAGATAAAGGTACGATAAGGTATATTATCATAAGGTATATTATATACTTTATTGGAGAACTGCTGAATAGATCAAGATAAGTAAAAGCGAGATGCAAAGAATTGAGCTAAAATATGATAAGTAACCATTAGCCAGTTATTTAGATCTATTAAAACTCATTTCAAAATATATATGGCGAAAATGCTACTGAAAATAATATTAGGTTCAGGTTAGAGTAAGACTGTCATTTATTTGGATCTAGTTGCGCAAATGTATTTCGCTTCCAATACTTCTACGGTGGCGTTATATTCTCCAGCCTTTTTTTCAGAATTGAGCCAAAAGTATTTGTTCCAGGAGGAAATAACGCTATATGGAAATTATTTTGGAATTTTCAATATTTTTCCCTGCACGCTGATTTCTCTTGAATCGCATCATTTCACTGCTTCTGTGAACCCACCTTCAATTGGAATCAGGTGGCTTCTTATTCAGATCAAGCATTGAGAATATAAGACGACCCAGTAATATTAAATACAGTCTTGGAACGTACCAATTCGAATTAAATGCTTAGAATCTTCGGTCCAATACACGCGGCGCTAAGTATTTTCCTCTCTATACTTGACCCATGCAAATAATATGATGTCGAGGTGGTAACTTTTTGCTCGACGATATTATTCCAATCGAACGCATCCACGTGCGTTTCACTTCAATTCCTCACATTTTCCTCTTTTATGCTCTGCGGTGGATTGCGTCATGATCTCCTTCCTGAACCGGGGGACGTCTTCATCCATACTCCTTCCGCCGCTCTGCACCGCTTTGCATTCAGTTTAGATATTTAAGGAGAATGGAAATAAAACATCAGTCCCCGATGCGGGATACGAACCCGCTTCCTCCGGGTTCCCAAAACCAACGAACGTTACCGACCTGGCCGACGCTGCCGGCGATCTCGTTGACCCTCTCGGGTGTTTAAGGAGGCATTTCACATCTCTTGGCCTTGTTTGTTGGTTGGTGGGAATGAAACCAGATTCCTTGTGTCTATTACTTTTTTTTAGGGATCTCTTTGTGTAGCTTCGGATGGAAATGACGATAGCAGGAAAAAGTCTCTCCTCCTTGGGGCAACTCCGGCTATTTCTCTGGGGTCGCGCCCGTGGCGCCGGCGTGTGTCCTTGGTACTCCAACTCCCGACCATTAATGCGTCGCCATTGGAGGTGGGTGGGTGGGCAACGGATCTGCCTTCGAATGGTCTCGGGCGCTCCACAGCTAGCGGTATATATTTATATCTCTCTCCCATCAAGCAACTCAAACGCTATCGTAATTACTTGGAGCTATCATAAAAATACCACATTAGTATTGTAGTAAGAATACTCATCTCTTTTTTGATAATAATATGTAAGATGAACAAATTATATTAAAAAGGAAAACGGTGACCTAATGATCCCAATAATAATAATAGTGTGTTCAACCCGAAGGTTGGTTTTTGATAGGTAAGACTGGAGCTCACACCGTTCTAAGCCATTGGCGTGTGAAATTCCCACATTCAGGGTAGGGGGGCCAGTTCCTTTCCCTGGGCCAATGATCCCAATTCATATCTATTAAATATTCTTCAGATGTTGTTAATCGAGGCCCGGGTCGTGGTTATAAAGAATCTGTAGTGAAATGTATTTCCCTTCTTAGATGAAACAGTTTTACGAATTTACGCCATAAAAATGAGTCATTAAGTATTTCAACAAGTATGCAGAAAAACTGACAATATAAACCTTGAAACGCTTAAATGAGATGATGATAAATATCTGGGATAACAACCAGACATGTGATAAAACCCGCAAGAACGCAGTAATATACGCCAAAATAAGTTCTTAGAATTCGTTAGTATCATCATTCTAATTATCTGTACGAAGTTTTTTGACGGTGTTAGACCTTTTGTCTTGATTCTCTGTAAAGGGCAATGATTTATAGCAGCTTTAATTATCCTTAGCCAAATTAACGGACATTTAGTTTCTAGTTTCTTCTCAGTACACATAGGCACTTTCACAATGCCAACACGAATAACTGACTTTTACTCTGCTAATACCCAATTAACAGGCTGAGGAGAGCCGAGGTTCCCCGATACGGTTGAGCCCCGCGCCTTCGGCACGTTCAATGAAGCGGTAGGAGAGCTCTGCTCAAGCGTCTCACTCTTCCTATTTGAATACGTGGTTTCAAAGTCTCGCGGAATAATCGGAGACAGACTGCCTCGGGCGTTCGCGTTGGAATGTCTTCAACGACCACGTTCGAGATTTTTTTCCACGCCAATATTTTAACGCTGCGGCCGCCGAGGAGCGTAAACTCGATCGTCGGGCGCTGCCGTTGGGGGAAGTCGTGGAGTTTTTTTTTCGTGGGAAAAGCGTTGAGGCGGTCGTGGTAATCAGGTCGGTAATGTGCCGGCCTGGCAACCCAAATGTAGTGGGTTCGAGTCCCTCCATGGTCTAGAATATTATTCTTACCTTAGGCTTAAGTATCAGTGGTAGAAGACTCATCCTTGTGGAAACTCATGGTCAATAACTGTTTTAAAGACTTTAAATTCCACAGTTTTTGATAAAAAACTATCGTGTTCAACCAAGTATGGATATCATCAGGTGATTATGATCCCCTTATGCTTGCTTTTGCATGAAACTGGTAGTTTTTTTTTTAATTAAATGCTGTGGTGTTATTGAAGTTTTTACATTTCTTGATCTTTAGAAGAGTTAGATTTTTGCGGTGCTACAACCTCTTAGGTTATATTGCACCGTTTATCCTAACTCGACCTTAAGCCTAATCCTAAGACAATCACACCATTGCGATTTAGACTTGAATACCGCGTCGCCTTTTTTCGTTCATGGTTAAATTTGTTTCGGTAGGAGGTACAGATGTAATCCAAGCAGTTCAAGCCCTTAATTACCGATTTCTTCTGCTATCATAAGTGAGTGGAATAGAATGGCTGTCGGTTCTAACGCTGTGTTCGAGGTAGACAGATCGGTAACGCGACGGCCTGTTAATCAAATAATGACTAACTACAAGAATTCCGGAGACAAATACTGTTATAATGGGTCGGCTCTGATAGGGAGATCAGTAATGCAGCGGCCCTAGATATCAAAAGTCACGGATCCTAATGCCCCCTCGGCATTGATATTTTTTTTGTCTTTGGGCTATTCTTACTTATTGTTAGTAGTTAAATAGGTTAAGTGATGCAGTATAAGGCGTGAATCCTCCGCGGTGAATTGATTAGTACGAGTACATTAATCCTGATGCTGCTACTACTTGTACGAAAAAACACCTCCTTGGGTAACTTTACTCTTACAACTGCTGGTGCTAATCCAATATTTGACAAAGATTCTTAATAGTGAAATTTTAATGTACCTTAGGAGTTGAAGTCGAAACATCTAATTCAACTACTGTTACGAAAAAAATATCTTTTGCTTACACCACTCCTAACTTCGCAAATAGGGATCCAACCTTCCTCAAGGATACTAAGTGAGTAGATTTGAATATAACCTCAGCAGTTTGGGGTGTCTGAAATCCTAATTCCACCACCACTGCTACCTACTGGTCGTAACGCTGTCCCGTCGTGAGTGAGGCGAGGGTGCGCGCCGGCGAAGAGGTGCCGTCCGTCTGCCCGTTTTGTGGCGCCGACGCCGCCTCCCCACCCCCTCCCCGGACCACAGCTCCTCATTCAAGCGATACCCTCCCCTTCCCCCTCGTCATATCCTCATGCCCGCTCCCCCTCCCCCCACCCTCGCCAAGGACGCCGGCTTTCGACCCCCGGTGCGAGACGTCCCCCCCTCCCCCATACCACCACCTCCCTAGACGGGTGTTTTCTCATCTCCCCACCGGCCAGTGGCGCCTCTGGTGCGGTTGAGGGGAGGCCCTCGGGGGCGTAAAGGGGCGTGGAATCGTGAATTGATGAGGGGAGAGGGGGTACCCCGAGAGGCCTTACCAACACCCCTGCCTCCCTTCAACAATAGTTTTTGCGTCCTCGGATCATCCATAAATTACGGTGACAGATTCCTTCCTCCCATGGCTCAGGTACGGCCCTACCACATTTTTGCTCATCCTCCTTCCACGAGGCGCCGCTATTTATGACTTATTTATACGGACGTTTATTTCGAGACGCGGATATTTTATGGATTCTTTATGTGTTCCAAAGGAATCCAATTAATTTCCCTCGACCGATGGCTGAGTGGTTTTTTCCAGTCCATGGGTTTTACATAGTATATCTAGATCCCTAGATTTTTAACCTTTTTCAGCTGTGATCAGAGGGAAGGAATAAGTAGTTTCTTAAGCTTCTGGTAAAAAAACTCCGTACAGGATTATTATTTATGTATATCATATCCTTGATTTAGTTTTTTCGATCGTCTTAAACCGTAATTTGTTCTAGGCACCTGTAAAACCAAACTTATTAATTATTTTTCTGTATATCACACGTTGTATTTTGACGATTACTGCCATTCAGTTCACCAGTAGCTAAAATTAATTCACGCTCGATTTTTTAATAATAAAAAATGCATTTTGTAAATATCAATGTTTCCGTTGCCTGGTGCATACGCTGGTTTCCTCGTTTTTCATTTAATTCTGCCAGGATTTAGTGCGGATCTCTGTGATTGAGATTGTGAGCTGATTTTTCCCATCTGGTTTACATACTTTTGTAAATGGCCTCTTTTGTTTACGTGAGAAATGTAGAGGTTTTGATAGCAGGAGGTCAGTCCCGTAAATGATTTCGTGATTAAAATGTGATGAAGTGCTCCTGAAAAATGCTGCGATTCGCAGTTGAGGAGAATAATTGGAGGCTCTCCAAAGATAAGAAAGCCGATTTCTCAAATGGGTAGGTGATGAAATTATCAGTAACACTAATTATTTATGTCGCACGTAAAATACCGATGGTTAATTTGGATCCATGAGATCGAATTTCGAATGCGGAAATGAAACTATTTGTGAATCAAAGTGAAGATTTGTAGGCGAGCGCACGGACCTGTCACTTACACAATTATTTAGTCAGATTACGTCTTTGCTATTATTCGCTTATTTTGGTAAATCTCTTTCTTTTTACTCAAACATTAATTTATATTTCGCATCCAAATTTTCAATTTATGGAGTTCTATCTCAGGGTTGGTGAGCGACAGTTGAGCCCCGATGTACAAGCAATACTGTCGATGCCCAATGCAATTATATTTTTTAAAGTTAATTATTTTTATATTTTTTACAGGTTTTACTCCGTAATTCATGAAACCAAATAGCCTAAATATAGCAAGGAAGACAATTTTAACAATTGCTTTTCTATACTCAATGCTCTTTAATTTTTTTGGAAGTTAGGTTAGTTTGGAAGGCATCTTATTATAAAGGTCTTGGATTAACAAAGTGAAGGCTCGTCATGAAAGTAGGCCCGATATATTTTTTTTCCACTTCTACATGGCCGCACATAAGTGCATTAGTGTTTAAACTCGCAGTGTACCTCTCAGAAGTTCGATTTCGTGTGCGTGGTGGTGGAAATTAGTTTGTACATTAAATGACTGTAAGGGAATTGATTTTCGTGTCATAGGCTATGCGTATATGCTATGCACCTATGCGTAATTAATATGGAGTTTCTCTGAACTTTGTCAAAATATCAACGTAAATGTTTTATTTTCATGTACTTATGGGTTAAAATGTGTGCATTCTGGCTTCAGCTGTAGGGGCAAAGAAAGCCACGAAATTGAGCTGTCGGAGCAGTATAGACGATAAGGATAATGAAACTGTGGATTAGTGAAGAAATTATTGAACAAACATTGAACGGAGAAAAGGTACTGGAGAATTATATATGTTATGTGTAGGTTAGAGAATGCACTACATATTAAATAGTGAGGATATAACAGAATTTGTTTAGGTGTTAGTGTCTTTTAGTAAAATGAAGTGAGAGAGTTATTGCAAAAAGCAGAATCGCTTCCATTATTAGCAGTGGTGAAAACTCTGTAGGGCTATGGGTGTATTATGAAAGAGAGGAAAATTGTTTGTTAAAACGTAATATAGCCAGCCTAGAAAGAGAGAATACCTCAATAAACTTTTCCTTAGACGTGATAAATTGCTGTACTTTGATGTAGAAAAGGAGTCGACAAGTGTGGGCAAGGTACATGAATATAATATTTCTCGATGGAGGCAGGTCTGCAGAATATGGAGAGGAGGGAGTCCGTAGGAATTTCTATCATACCATAAATTGTATTGAAAAAGCAAGACAGAGTTTTTGAACTGATTCGAGAGAACTTTTGAAAGGTAATTGGCTGCTGTGCTTTGTTGAGACAGACGCCTCCAACACCTGTGAAATAGATATCCCTAATTATTTGAGTACTTCAGCATATCCCCACTGCCCTGTGTTGACGATTTCTAGCCGTTTCTGCTATTGTCAGGGAGTCTAAATTGTTTTCCCAACTCCTCCTTTGTATCGCCGGCATTAAGGGTCACGGTATTCTTTTTTGCATGATCTGCATGCTGAAAGCGACTCAAAGGCTCTGGCCATTAGGCTTCCAAAAATAATCGCTGTAAAAAAATAAGAAATCGTTAAAAGAAAATTCAGTTATCAAACGCAATAAAAGTGATGGCCCCTGGAATGTGTGCCTATATATAGAAATAGTAGAGCAGGAAGATTATGCAGAGGCGCCATAGAATCCCTGAGCGCCTCCGCGATGGCCAATTTCGTTCTCATTGGCTCCGACCAGGTCATATAACCGGATGAAGTTCGGCAGTAATGCAAATAGGGCGGAGAAAAACGTGAAAAGAAACCATAAAAATGTTGGCGGAACTTCGAGGAGGAATTCCGCTGCATTAAAATTAATGTAGTCCACACTTACGTGACAATTATGATTGCCTTGGTATTTTACGGTCAATATTTCGAGCACCAAATTTGAAATCGTCCTTGAACTTCTGGATTCATTTTCGAGGATATGCGTTGTTGATAAAAGAGAGAACATTTTTAAGCAGTGCGCAATTTCTATTACCACTTCGTTTCTCGAAAAAAGTGATGTTTTTCTTCGGAATAAATTTTGACCCACTGTGGTCATGTGACGAAGTTACACGAAGACTCAAAATATCAAGTGGCCTTCGTTTTCCGGAAAATTTTATGGAGATTTTTATGATGAAGGGAAAAGTCGCCCATAATTCCTCGTGCAAATCTCTGATAAAACTAGGCTTTGGAGAGAGAATTCATTTGCAGCAAAAGGAAAGAGACCTTTGCCCTGAGGGCTTTTCGTCCTGAAAGGTATCGTGTAGCTTTTCGTCCTGAAAGGTATCGCGTAAGCTATAAACGGTAGAAACGGCGAACACGGTAAAATTCCGTGTTCTCAATGGTGTTTTGGTGATGAATATGCTCCATCTTTTCAGATTGAATAGTAGAAGAGGCAGTTAAGATAAAGATGTTCAACATTTCGTTTTTTTAAACCTTTTTTTCACATAATTTTGACGAAAACAGCACCAAAAAGGCTTCTTTTTTTCAAAAAAGTTAGGTTCCCCTTCAATCCGTATTATCCCCTCAATTTTCATTGCTGATGATTCTCAAGGACGATGCATGAAATATAGACCTCGTTCAGTTTGCTTTTATTATGTACCACGGTAAGATTGAATCATCATCTTTTACAACAGTATTTTTCCAATTTACGCATCCAAACCTACCCGAGAAATGTAATATATAACGAATCTATGCATTTCATATTTTTCGATCCACATCGTATATTTCTGAAATTTTAAACCTTAGTCCATGAAGATTGGTTTGGTGAGTGGCTTGTGTTCTGGCTTCCATATCGAGGGCTAAGGTTCAAATCCCGGAGGCGGCAGAGATTCATTGGTATACTTGTTCCTACCTTAATGCTATTGAGTACTTGAAGTTCAGTATTCAGTCCTTTGGATGGGACGTTAAATTGTGAACCCTTTGACGCTTAAGTGGCGCTGGCTATTGCTGGAGCCGGGATTCACGCCACCGCCTTACTCTGAAAGATTCTCGCTTCCACTCAATTCCCGGACATCCTAAATGGTGTGATTGACCTCAGCTATCCGCCAAACTTAACTTAACACTTAACACTCCCACTACCGCTTGTTCGTTTTTACAAGGCTGGAAATTATGACTGTACTCTGCCGAATGAAATGATCATTGTCATGCTGGCGTTAATAGTTTTATGAGGACATTGGCGAGAAGAATTATCCTTCTTCGGATTTTACAATTTTTATGAGGGCATTGGCGTGAAGAATCGTCACTCTTCGGGTTTTGCATTCGTTTCTCCGCTGACTCGTCGTCGGCATCCGCGCGGTCGAATTGTGAGCTCACGGTAAGCCAATCCTCCCGCGAGGAAGTGGCGTCTGGAATGTGTGGTAGCCGCCGCCCTGGCGCCAACGGAACCACTCCACGGACCTCCACCAATGTTGATACGATTCCAGGAAAACGTTCGACCTATGCATACCATTTCCGCCTTGCCTCCGTTGTCCACATTCACTACTCCACTCTCTGTTTTAGTGCTGTTACTGTTCGCTAGAACAGAATGGATATCGGGGAAGGCGACTGACTGCTAAGATCATTTGCACCATTTATGATAGGTCGGTAGTATGATAGAGGGTGCAATTGTTCAAGATACGGAAGAACAGTGAAAGGTACCCCATCTTCGGCATTAGTCTTAGGCTAGTGGAAGGTGCCGAGAGGTTCACTATTTAACGTACCATCCGACGGACGGAGCATTGCACTCTAAATGCTCTAGAATAGCACTCAAGCGGAGAACGGTATACCAGTGAATAATCAAAGCCAGGATTCAAACCCAAATCATTGGTTTACGGGGCTATCACTCAATCCACCACAAAACACAATTCCCCTAGTCCTTTGTTCCATTAAGGTAAAGCGTTAAGGGTATCAGAGAAAATATAGGATTAGTATAGTAATGGAGGATGAGAAGAGTGAAATCCGGAGTCAACAATAGCTCTTAACGAAGGGCGCCAAAGGGTCGACGGATTATCGTCCCATTCGACGCACTCGACTACACTAGAAGTACCTACTCCCCAGCTTCACTGTAGTGGGTACGGCTTTGCCAATGAAAATTCTGCCATTGCCGAGATTTCAACACGGGCACTTGGGACGCAAAGTCAATACCCCACCTACCTCATGAATCTGATCCCCTATGGTTTTGTTTTCGAGAGCGGACCAAATTTTACGTGAAATTTCATGCAAGGATTCTAAACGGGTTGTATATTTCTGGTGGGCTAATGAAAGAGATCGATTTCGATGGAAATGAGCATTTAATCAAATTCAAATTATCATCATCGCCGAAGCAGGTCGCGGCCTCTAGGCAATTAGCTGGCCAAGTAGGTTCTTAGGTTCGAATCCCGCTTCGAGCAAGATATTGTTTTGCTTCAGATTTAGTTTTGGGTTTAGGGTTGCAAGCCTTTTAACTGCTTATTCTGACATGCAGCACGCCTGCTGTATCACTATACTTTGCTGATGTTTGTGCGTTGATTGACTTTAATGGATAGGTTAGAAGCTATTAAATGTTATTTTATGCGATAAATTATCTTGTCTCAGAAAGCTGCCGGCAGATAATGTCGTCGTTGTGCGATCTTTATTTCTTTTCCTCATCTCTCTGAATTCTGTGACGAAATTCATAATCATGGCTATAAAAACTTTCGAAGAGAATTCGACCTTGGAAACATGAATCACTTGAGCGGGGAATACAAGAAATTCTCAGTATTTCTCGAAACATCATTTTGCCGTTCCTAATAATAATTCTAATTTCGTGGATTAAGTTAATATTAATCCGTTATTATTATTAGTTATTCAGGGGAGTTGGCCATCGCATAAGACCATTTGAAGCATCTTAGAAATATTGGGCAAAATTAAGGAATTTTAGGATGGAAAAATGGTCGAGAGAAACCCGCCTCTCAACAAGAGGCGCCAGGAGAGGGTAATTTTAACATATTTAGACAGACCTTGCTTTTTAACGTCCTACTCGACGAACGGTGTACTATGATTGAAGATCTCTCCACATGGTTGGGACTAGCATATAATAGGTGAGTATTTGGAAAGAGTAGTATGTAGTTGGTGTAGTGATTCGTAGGAGGCCACCGATTGTTCATTTGCGCTATTCAGGATCGGTGAGCATATGGGTAGAGGTAAGATATTTTCTGGGAATTCAAAGAGGATTGAGAGATCCCTGGTCTTGACAACAGTGTGCGATTAACGAAAAGTGACAAAGACTTCTCGGTTTAAAGTCCCATTTGACCACAGGTGCCTGCTGAACTCGAAGTGCTCTTCACTCAGAGCTCACGTAGAGACCGGTTTAACGATGAAATATCTGAGCTACTGCCGGGATTCGAACCCGGGTCTTGGAGTTGGTAAGCCTGTAACTTAGGCACCTCACCAATTTTTTCCCCGAGTTCATTACAGTTGATCCACTATCCTGATTTCGCGGCCTCATTCGGTCGTGGTATTTTATAGAACCTACTCAACTAAATATCCTTAGGGCTGTGCAGTGCAGGCCTGAATTTGAATAATAAATAATAATAATAAATAAATTGTTTGTTTCTCCAACACAGAAGCTTGCAACTTAACATCAAAGGTAAATCAATTGAGTAACTTTAGGTAGCCAAGAAGGTAAACCTGAATAATGATTACCATCGTAAACAGAATAGGTTACGCTTTGTTTATAATGGATATACAGCATTTACATTAACAGTACATATATGAATAATATTATAGTTACAAAAACATCCTCTAGACTTTCTTTAGTAAACAACCTAGATCATATATTTTTCATTGCTGAATTCAGGATTTTTGAATTAAGTCATGGAACAGGTATTATTACTTTTAGTATAATACTACAAGTAATTATACACTTTAGGTCCTATGTACAAGAAGTATCGTTTGAATAACGTCAGGTTCGGTTTGGGCAAGGATATACGTGTTTTACGTAGGGTATAAGGAGAAGGATTGTACAATAATAACAATAACCCAGTATTGCCACTTCTTATGTAAAATGACGTAATACTTTATAAATAAATAGATGTCTTGGGGGAAGCAACCCTAGACAGAAAATTAGGGGAAAGGAACTTTCAAGGCGACTCTTTTTTTAAATCGCTCGTTACTCTATCATTAATTTCTTGTCAAGTTTTCACTTGAGCATTTCTCATCTGTGTTGACTATAGACTCCCAGATGAGATAAAACGGATAAAACACGTGTGTAAACAATGAATTAAGTTGTAATCAGTGGTTTTAACACACCAAATTTGGGAACAATTCTTATTTATACCACCTGACTCCTTGCATACCTATTCGAGAAAATCCCGACGGTTTCAAACACAGCCCCCCTGGACCTTGTGTCACATGAGATTTAATTGATTGATCTGATATCCAGAAATAAACCCAGCTACTTAGGGTTTGCCTGGGCCTTTCAAAAGTTCTCTCTCGGGATTTGAACCGGGACCTTTGATCAACAGCCTGAAACTCTACTCAATGGCCCAACTTGCTCCTCCCTTAGGAACGCGGCCTCTGCGGATTTAGGTGAGGTCGTTCAAACATACGGACGTGAGGAAAGGGGATGATACTCCACTCACCCTTTGAGGACCACTAATTCGCCAATTTTCACCTGTTAAAAAAATCTGCGACCGGGTCAACGGACACACCCCTCCCATTCCCAGCTCCCCGAGCTCACGGAGGCGCCCCCTGTCTATCTCTCCCTCTCGGTGTTGCCCTCCTCCGTGACCCCTCTCGCGATCCCGACCTGGCTCCGCGGGGAAGTGCGTGCGTGTCACGGAGGGTGTGTGTGTGTGTGTGGAGTGAGTCCCCCACCCCCCTCTCCCACTCCACCTCCTCCCACCCCCGCCCCCTCTCGCCAGACTCTCTGCCTGCTCCTCCTCTTCCTCGTGCCTCTGCTCGCGGAGGAAGGGAGGGAAGGAGGGAGAGGTTAGTTCTTCTCCACCAGTCCATCGACCCCGCTTTTCCCCTCCGGCCGGGAATGGAGTGTGGGATGGGGAGGAGGAACGGTGGGAGGAGCAAGCACTCTTGTACACTCCCCCGAAGTGAGACGGTGCTGTGACTCTCTCGAAGAGCAACAAAGCAGGCAAAGCCCAGTTCACGCACGCTCATATTTCGAGTTGAGCGAGGGACGAAATTCCCGAGTGCGGACCTGAAACCTACTCGCATTGCAATCTCTCTAGAGTGGGCTAAGCAAATGGCTGAACTAGCCGACTGTGAGTTCTGTCCTTGCTAGAGATCGGTAATGTCTCGTCGAAGAGGTGGACATTTGAATGGGGATGATTGCTGTCACCATCATCTCAGGCCCACAGTACTAAGATTATTTTAACGCAGGAGCACAGTTGTGTGGTGGCTAGTATCTCTGGCTTCCAATCACGAGGACCCGGGTTCGAATCCCTGCAGTGATTGATTTTTCATTCACATACCGATCTCCTCTTGAGTGCTGAATTTACAGCACATCAATTTTAGAACCGCGTGCAGCGGATGGAAATTTTAACTATGGACCCCTTGGTGCCTTTGGTCAAAATCAGGTGTATGCCGATGCCGGGTTGCTTTCCATCCTTTCTCTATTTGTCTTTTTATTTCTATATAAATACCCACCTATGGCGAAAATTACCTAATGACAAACATCTATGAATGGTGTGGTAGCACCATGGGTAGTGTTGGGCTGCAGAAGGGAGGTCCCAGTTCGAATTCAGGAGGGAATTATGGAGATGTCCAGCCAGCTGTTAAAGTTTTTGAGCTAACAAATCTTTCTTGGAAACCCAGGTGACACAGTGAAAGGAAATGGATCTCCTATCCTGACGTGTTAAATTTCACTTGCCTTTGTGCTTAGTATTTGGTGAGAGATCCACCCTTACCTAACAGGCCAACCTTTCAATTGAGTACTAGTTTGAACTTACCTTACGCCTGGGCCAAAGCAAAGACTGCCATACTCCACTCTTCCTAAATAAAAAACTGGTCCTCGTCAAGCGACGTCTCTGCGTTTCGTTTTATTGTTCCATTGATGATACTTGTTAATAGTTTCAAAGAATACCTTGAGGGTTGAGGTTGTTAATTTCTCCCGCGAGTATGCTCTGCAGTGAAGGAATAAGATAATCATTGTATTCGTCCTTAGACTGAACGGAATATTTTTCATTTAAGTTCGCATAAAAATCATTTATAATAAATAGTTTCAACTCGATCAGCATTAAGATTTTCATTAGTGAAAGGAATTCCTTCATTGTAAAAGCTGGCATTTTACATTCTTTCTAAGAGGCTTTAAGCTCAATTTGAACTTTCTTATTTTAAACCTCGTTGGAAGCCGAGCGCGAAATTGAAGGAGCGCTAGGGGTTCACTCGTTCAAATCTGGACTTTTTCTACGATTTACTCCTTGTAGACGAGTTAGAATTGAGAGAATTGTGCTAGCAGTGTATATTCAAGTCCCTCTAGCGTGAAAAAAATGCAAACTAGAGTTTGAAGCTTAAAGCAGTCGGTAAATACTTAGGTGAAGCACTTAGTTTTGTAGTTACGCGTTAAAAAAATGTTTTTGCCTTATAAAGTTATCCTAGAAGGACAAAACAAAAGGAGGGATTAGGGAAACGAGTCGAAAGGCTCAAACCGCGCGGTCTTGGTGGCTCTATCCGGGTATGAAGACTTGAAACTAATGAGAAGACGAATCACGTAGGATACATAAAAGTGAATATCGATATTCTTTATTATGTAATCATACGAGATCCGCTTACAGCTAAATGTCAAACACTAGTGCATGTGCTTGCTAACCCAATATAAGCGTCATCTTAATAGTATTATCATTGTTTTATTTTATTTTTTTATATTTCTTTGTACGATATATTTACGTGTTCCTTTCTACCTCATGTCTACAGCCAACTCGCCACGTTTCTCCGGGAACGTAATTGGACTACAATTTTAAAAAATCTTCTATCTCCCAGACCTTGACGTAAGCGTCCCGCTTTCAATCGGCAGTACAAATATGTTGAGTTGTATGCTTGATCTCTTATCTGGGAAGGGGTTGATATTGATAAGGAAGCTTAATTCTGCTGGAAAGAAAATCAGGAGGCTCTAAATGATCATTTATGGAACCATTTCACTTCTCCCACCCTTATCATTCAAATTGCTGTGGTGATAAAATTGTGTCAAATCGTTCAAAATTATTATTATAGCTACGCCTTTACAGGTTACAGCTAAAGTACAGCTCTTCGGATTTGTGATGTATGCCTATTCCTTTCGAATATTCTGTTTGAAAATTTCTCGGGATTTAACCAGATTTGGTTCTTGAATTCCTCCTCCGACGTTTCGACAAACGACTCGCCCATCGTCTTCAGGGATCCTGGGATCCGAATTCGGATATTTATTTTTGCTTGTATTTCCCTTGTATTGAGGGCTTAAGTGTCATTTTTTACCTCATGTCTGAAGCAGCCAACTCTCCAGGTTTTTCCTGGTACTGAATTTTACAATTAGTTTCAAATACTCCTATCTGCCGGACCTGAGATTTTCCAGGAGGATAACTTCCTCCAGGAAAATGTGTTACAGTCCCGCACTGCTTCAGGGATCCTGAAATCTGAATTTTCCAGGATCCCTGAAGATGATGGGCGAGTCGCTTGTCGAAACGTCGTAGTAGGTAATGAAGAACTTGAACCGGTGGAAATCCCGAGAGATTTTCACCCTTAACCGTATGTGATAAAACTGGAATACCTCTATGGTGTTCGTTAATACAGAATGCATATTCTAAAACAGTTTAAATTACTCTCTTCCCTTACATATCAAGGAATTTATTACTCATGAAACGGGCATCTGACGGAATCAATTCTTCAGAAGTTGGCAATCCTATTCATGTCCCGTCGGTGGTCGATCGACTGTGCAGTATGTACTTACTTACTACGTAGATACCGATTTCACAATAAAAAAAGAAGCAAAGAATTGCCCAACGCTTGCTCAAGGTGCGCTTGAGGTTAGCGGAGGGGGCATCTTCCCCCTGCGCATCTCCACACCCCTCCCCGCCGTTCACCTCCTCCCTTACCCACCCCTTCGCTGCGGTAAACACCATCTCCGAATGCAAACCAGGGCCGCGCCGCATCGTCTGCGTGCGTGCGCGCGTGTTTATGCGTGTTCTCCGGAGGATGCGGGAGGAACGAGGTGGGTGCTGAGAGCGCGGTACTTGATACTACAACCAGCACAGCACCACTGCTATCCGGCGAGTGGAGTTTGAAAACGGAACGGGAGTTGGGACCTCTTGAAAACATTTTTTCACTAGGAGAGGTCCGAATGGGAGCATTATGTAGGATAATTAGCGGTTCTATTTTATTCATCAATGCATTCCATTCAGTTGTCGCTATAGGAGAAGGTGACCTACAGTTTTTGTTTTAGACGTCATTAAGGATGGGAGGTATTTGGTGAGATGAACATAGTGAGAGTGAAGAGAAACTTGGCGTCGACATAAGCTACTCACAACGATAGTCGCAAAGATATGTGCGGCTTAGATTTCCATCCGTTGGATAAAGCAGGAAACGTGAAGTAAAAATATCCAGTTAGAACCATTAACCATTAAAATATCTGAACCTCCGGAAGTCGAAGTCAGGGCTTTGAGAGAGGAGGACATTTCCTACTCTAACTCACAATATTATACAGTTATATATATTTATTGATTTAGTTGTGGAAAGTCTTCTGGTATTTCCATCATACTTATAGGTTAATAAATGAATTTTATAGTTTCATTAACATCGTGTTTTTATTCAAAGTACGTATTTTTCAATTTTCTGAGTTTATTGTTATTTTCTTTTTCCTGCCGGTTGGAAAAATAATTTAAACGACACTTAAGGTTATTTTAAGTTGATTAATTAATTGATTGGCGCAAATACTAAAATATTGACGCGCCTTAAAATAACAAGCAATCAATTAAGTGTAATTGTCGCTTTAATTGTGTAAACGTGTCGCTTTAATTGTAAAAAAAATGTAACTGTAATTCATGCGACTTATATGAGTGGATGAATTACTTGTTTTTGAGATTTTTCCGCAGTTTTAACTAACGGATTCATATTAGCTACGCCGAGAGCCTGACGACTGTTTTTTTAATGTAAAGCATGGTATGGTGGCTGGAGTACCAGTTTCCCGTACCGGAAGGCTTGATTCGTATCCCGGTAGTAGCAGACGTTTTTCTGGCGTACCGGTATCTTCTTGAGTGCGGTGTGAAAGTCCATTCAAATTCCAGTGTTCCGTCAGTCCGGTCGGTAACGCTCTGGATTGGAATTACAAAGGTCGCGTGTTCGAATACCACCTATTGGCATGAATTTTGTTCGTGTCGTAGGACTATGCGAATACCATTAGCAGTTGGAGCCGCTAAAAACAATGACTTCTACTGTAAATCTTGTTAAATAGGGAGTAAATTACTAGTTGGTACGTAACGCGCTATTTTGTTGCTAGCGACCATGGTTTTCACACATGTCATTATAAAGTAAACTTGTAATTTCTTTCACACAAGTGACTTTCATAAGGTGAAGCCTGAAAATTTAAATAATTTGGTACTTTACTGACGTATTCATAGTTTAAATTTTTCTCGAGTTTCCCACCAGGTAAGGTACCTTGTTGTACTAGTAAACTTCAACACATTAAAACATATTTGTTCCTCTGATTGGTTCACTTCGATCATTTTACTTTGAATTCATTTTTCTCCGCGAATGTTCTTCCAGTTTGACGTCCCATGCACAACTGGAGAATATATGCCTCATCTCGGTCATCTAATCCGCCGAACTCATGATCTGTGTATTTATTCAAGAGTCGATTAAAGACCGAATAACATTTTCGGACGTTTAAATACCTTCTTTGGAACCACGTGAATGTCTCTCCTAATCACATTACTTTGTCTTCGCCCGATTCTTCCCGTCACGTTTTTGCTTGGAATTGCGAGGGTGAAGCGACAATGGAATGAGGACAGCGACGGGAATGGAGGCCACTCCGCCAATGAGCTAGCCGGTCCCCGAATGCCTGTCGTATTTGAGCGGGTGATTCCCGATCGAGGCGCGTGGGCAGAATAACATGCTGATTCCATCCCGGTCGGCCCCTTTTGAAATTCGACAGAACGCCCGTTTACCCTGTGTCGGCTGCCAATTACAGCCATTTCAAAATCAAGCCCGGGGTGAACATCCGGCATATGATTTTTTTCGGGAACTTTCTTTTCTTTCACTGTTTGGCGCAACGTTCGTAAATGCCTCGTTGATATTTCGCACCCGAACTAGCTGCCGAGGTCATTTTAGGTAGCCGAAATTATAAAACGAGATTGCGAACTGTGAACTCTTGCGTTCTCTCTGAAGCTCGGAATTTTCCCTTTAGCTCTATGAGTAATATTTTGGACATATACATGAAGTCGTAGCCAATGCCCTACGATAATGTTGATACTTTGCTTAAGATATAGAAATGAAGACGATAAGAAAATATGTAATGCATTAAATTATATATGAAAACCGTCAACGCGGGCAAAATATCAGTTTCGTTCCTAGATAATTGATGGCACTCTTTTCTATCCTTACTTTAATAACATTGAGTATTTTTGAGTTCAAGTGCGAAAATTCCGGTCTATGACTCATCTGTCGAACAGCATTGACCTTCCTAGCCGTCGTCGTTGCCTACCACCTGTGTTCTGATACCAGGTGTCTCCACTTTCTAGCCTTTCGAGAGTAGTGAGCCTTACAGGCTCTCTCACAACCTCACTTTCACAATCCATGAACGCTCACTAAGAGTAAATGCTCTCAGCTGCCAAGAACATACCCCAAAGTAGGCTACTGATTGCTGTACATTTCTTCGCTAAAATTTTGTTCACTGTTGGTAAATCTTTGTATCAGTGATTTGCTGAATATGATGAGATTGCTTACGAGCCTGCGGCACTAGTACCTTGAAGTCTGTTCATCAGCCAGGGTGAATTATTTACCTACAAAATTCTCTTTGCTATCTTCCTATTTATACTGACCCCATTTCTTCTGTAATCTTGTTACTCCATTTTGGTAGTTTGACAGCTATTCTTTTTGTTGAGATATTCAGGGTAGGCGACCGAAGGCTTTGGCAATTCGCGCCTTTTAGAGTAGGAGAGTAATAGGATAGAGGACGGGACATTTCAAGGTACGAAGGAGAAAAACCCGGCGTCGGCTTTAGCCAAACTTTTCGAACGGCGCTAGTGGGGTCCACCGTTTAACGACTTATCCGAAGGACGGAGTACTGAATTCGAAGTGCTCTTCATAATGGACTCAAATAGGGATCGGTATTACAATTAGAAAGACTACCGCTGCCGTGATTCAAACCCGGAACTTTAGGAATGGGAGGTCAGTACTCAGGCTCTATTCCTGCCCGAACCTCACCAGTTATTTTGTCGTAGTTGATGCGGGCATTATTGTCTTCCGATCATTGAATTGGCTTTATTATCCTCAAATATAATATTAATGTCTTAGTTATATTTTTATATACTATAGTAACATCCTCATCGATTTTTCCTTATCCGCTGCCATTATTATTTTTCAACGTCAAATCGCAATTAATGGTTTTTATTATCATTCGCAGGAGTGAAAATAATTGGGGACAATACATCTCCTTGACGTACTCATTTTCCTTCCCTAACCCTCCCACACGGCAGATGCACTAGATCCTTGCAAACTGTTCTTCTTCCATATCTGCTCAAATGAGTATCCTTCTAGCCGTCACGGGTGCATGGCAGCCACGTAACCAGAAATTTGTTTCGGGGGAGGGGGGGAGCTAAGTCTAGTCTAGTATAACTTGAAACAAATCAGCCAAGCCCGGTCGGTGCCGACCTGTTACAAATCTCTCCCATTAATTTGCAGTGCTTGGTGTTTACTTTCACAGTGCCCTTTCGCTATCTCTTCTCACTGGTAAAGTTCACTATACCTTGCTATGAAGAAGTTAATCTGACCGGCCCCAGAACAGGAGTTCAACGCATACATACGTATCAGATTGAAAAGAACAGTTATTAACAACACACATGCATCAAGCTAATGATCGAGGATAAAGACATTAAACACTTGCATTGTACGCAGTTTAATTTCGGTGGGAAAAATTTCGGGAAGGGGGGGGAGGGGGTGGCAAAGCCGCAGAACCCTCCCCCCTTGCCCTCCGACTACGTGCCTGGTGCATGGCAGGGGGTATCAGGTCACTAGCGGCCGTTAAAGCCTGCAACACGTGCGTGAGACGCGGTACGTTAGACTCTTGTCTCGGGAGGGTGGGAGGGGACGGAGCTGTGCGATGTCCCCGAGAAGACGATGCGTGAGAGAGCGAATAACGGGGAGGTGTCCTCGGAGGGAGGGAGGGAGAGAGTGAGAGGTCATGCACGGCTCGTCGGCGTGTCTGCCCCCCCCTCCCACCATTCCTCCCCCCCCTCGTTGGCACTCCCCTTCGTCCACACCCACGCCTCGCCCCCTCCCCTCCCTCCAACACTCCCAAATATCCCATTCGCCCCCACCTCCGCGAGCGCGCATTGACGCATCCTCCGGGACCGATGAACATCGTGCCACTCCCCACCGGCTACTCCGCGCCAACCTTCTCCTTTCCTCATGCTCTTCATCGGTAGCAGTGGTTAGTTATTCGGTGGAGGGGGTCGACAGCTGTGATTACTTACTTCATTTTGGACTTGTCGGTAATAGGGTATGGGTTGGATTTTTTCGGAAAACGTTTTGAGAGCGGTGCAAAACCCGGCACGGAATTATCCTGCGCTGAATGGAAGCCCCTAAGTAGCTATTCGGGGTATGCGGCCGACAGCCAAGGTGATTTGAGCAGTTAGGGACAGTTGTGTAATTGGGTATGGGTAGGGAATTTTTCGGCAAACGTAAAGTGATCGGAGTGGATCACGGCATTGGAATTGGCTTACTCGTAAGTAGTTGTACTTAAGATTTATTTGCTTCAACGATAAAGGTTTTTTCGCACCGTGTAAACTAAACATTTAATCCTAGAACAAATACATCATCCATGCCCAGGATGGGATCGAACCCGCGACCTTTGGGTTACCATGTCGATGTGTTACCATGACCTGCTTGTAAGGAAAGGCGCCAATGGCACTCTGTTGGTAGTAGTTTTTCGGTGGAGGCGATGAACAGCTAAGTTAATTCGTACCGTTTGGGATAGGAGGATAATTGGGTATGGGAGTTTTTCAAGGAAATTAAGAAGGGCGGAATGACATCTGGCGTCACTGCTAGCCTGACATTAAGGAAAAACCAGGTGAAAGGTCTATTCTTAAGAATGCGTTCCTAGGTGAGTATATTCTAAACGTCGAATCCGACTTTTGGAGTCCTGAGGTGATCGTAATTATACAGCAGGGAATAGTATGCAATCATTTTAAAAATTACTGCGGAGATTGGAACTCAAACCCTCCGCATGGAAGGCCAGTACTCAAGTTACCACACCAACCGATCCCTACCCAACTCGCTATTCAAAATAATTCATATCTCTCGCCGCTGAAGATTAAATTGTATGTATCGTTACCTTACCTTAACAATTTTGCCATCCTTTTCCGTATTATTATGAGCATGGAGTGAGATATTTGAGGTAGTTAAAAAAGTGGTAAATTCCAGCCGTTCTCACTTCCCCTTCTGTGCGATGGAAAAGGATTCTTCTGAGATGATTGGTCACTTTTCGAAAGAATTGAGCTTAGCTTGTCAGGCAAGGGTGTGGGTGCCCATGCGCAAAGCCCGGGATATGCCTTGGCAGTACGCTCGGTTTGATCGAGGGAGCTGACGCCGAGAATCCACTTCGCCGACAAATTGCGGTGATTGTTTCTTCCTCGCAGACTACACCTCCCTTTCTCCTGGACTCATTTTCTCCATTCCCCGCAATCGGCTAGGAAGCGGAGAAAGGGAGGGAGAGAAAGAGAAGGATAGAAATGGGAGAGAAAGAGAGGGAGAGGAAGAGAGGGAGAGAAAGAGGTGAAGAGGGAGAGAAAGAGGGGGATAGGGAGAGAAAGAGAAGGATAGAAAGTGGCAGAGAAAGAGAGGGAGAGAGAGGGGAAGAGAAAAAGAGAGAGGGAGAAAGAGAGGAAGGGAGAGAGAGTGAGAGGAAAAGAGAGAGAAAGAGAGGGACAGAAAGAGGTAGAGAGAGAGAGAGAGTTGGCCCTTGATCCTCACTCCCTATCTTAACGCCTCCACACGACTCTCTCCCTCACCCTCCTCCACCTCATCCCCTCCTCCACCTCATCCCCTCCTCCACCTCATCCCCTCCTCCTCTTCATGAACCGCATTCGCGCATTCCGATCCTCAAACCCACCCCTCCACCTCCTATCCTCCACCCTCGCCCTCCCCTCCGCTCACACCGTCTTGTCCGACGACAACGTGCTTTTTAAGCTGCTGGCATTACCCGGTTACCGGGATTATACTGGAATTAGCCGATTGCTTGCTTCAGACCCAGAATCGTTCACTTCGATTGGACGGAGTGGGTCATGCAAGCGGGCCATGTAGGCAGTGGTCAGCTCGGCAACCCGAAGGATGCGAGTGCGAATCCTGCCTTGAACAAATATGTCGTGTCTGTCTTATAATCTACATCTACGTAAATCCCTGCGAGGCACCGCGAGGGTGTGTGGCAGGGGGTGAAGATCACCAAATAAGTACTATTGACATGCAACTACGCTACTACATGGAACATGCTAGATAATAGGGTAACATGCAGCTATATGGTTAGCATCTACAAAGTAATAAAGGTATTGGTTTTTAATACGTGCATCATACACTACAGACTACTCTAATAATATTTCACCTACGTATCCCTTTGCTATGCTGCCTATTGTGCTCTCTAATGGTACGCGGGAAAAATAACATTTTAAATCTATCACTGCGGCAATCTATCTCTTAAAAGATTTAACTGATAGTAATTCCCGTCCTAGTTCTTCGATTAATATCGTAACGCTAATATAATTATCATAACGGCCTTTAACAAACCTAGCTGATGAAATACTGCTGAGGATGACGGGCATTGGTTAGACGATGTGATATTATCTTAGTCATTGTGGCAACTAAAACCCAGGTTAACAATTGAAAACTGAAGCGTATTCATTTTGTATAATAGTATTCGTCATGGTTTTAGCTAGCAAATGTCGATTTCATGGCGACTTCGACGGTAGGGCTCTTCATTTTCAACTCCTTAAAACATTTGTTCATGGAAGAAGGCAGACCCTAATTGCAGTAAAATCTCGACTAAAGCCCCAAAACTCACAAGTGAAGAATCCGGCTACGGGATGTGAACACGTGAACTTCGTGTTGCAAGTCCGGGACGTCTAACGAACTGCTCACATCCGAGAGCTTGATCACGAGCTCATCACTTGCTCAGTACAAAAAAGTAAGGAGGGTAGCTCTGTATTATGGTGGTAAGCAAGCCCTCGATGGAATTCGTACTGACGATACCTAATAATATTAATAAACAGTCTTTATTTGCGGCGAGATTGAAACTACATAGTCCCTCCTTGCACCTATTCCTGCAGTGATTTCTTTGGTACGAGCGACTGTATTGGCTGCGGAACGAGAGTTGGCCGCGCGGATCACTCTGCCAAAGGCTCGATAACCGTGTCGAATTGGGCGGTTGCCTCTGCTTCGCTCCTCTCCCAGTGGAATTGTGGCAATGTCTCGGGGGCATGCCGAGGAGTTTTGCCCGGGGCGGACACACTTCACCGGCGCTTCACGCGTCGGCTGCCCCTAGCGATATGTTCAAGCATCCGCCTTCCCATGCGGCTGCCGAAAGAAGATTTATTCGAAGTGGGTGGCGGATAAAAGGCTCTCGTTCTTTAGCGGAGCGAGACAGGAGGGATTTTCCGAGGTGGTACATGGAGTGGGGAAACTTTTCTTTTTTCCCCACGGCGAGGAATAGCAATGGGGAAAGGATCTTACTTGTGTTTTCAAGTCTGCACCCGCACTAATAGGCGCTTCTAATCGGGTAGAAAGGTATACGGATGGGAATGTAAGGGTTAGGAGGAAGGGTGTTGAGAAACCCGGTGTCGGCATTAGCCTGCTCTTAACGAAAGACAACGGGTGCTTTCCATTCAAGCGACTCATGCGTCGTCTTGAGTTAACTCGCGGAAACTCAAGTCGACTTGTGTCTTCGCGAATGGAAAGCAAGTTTCAGTGCGCAGAAGCTGATGCGCTAAGGACTTTCACGGGGACTCGTGATTGGTGCGTTTTTGTGGGAAGGAAATTGAATCCACAGATGTTTCCTTCTTGTTACAGCAAGATCGTTACCAATAAACAAAAAAATGAGTTGTAGGATGATTAATTAAGAAAATACTTAACTTAAACATTTGTTCCGATTTATCGGTTATTTTCAATATGCCTCTTGCAGACGTATTGCGATTTAGAGCTTGCGCCGTCCTTCTTTCTTTTTTCAGTAACTCACCATTACCGGTGTGTCACCGTGTGTCGACTCGCGTTTGACACAACAGCGACACACACTGATTGGAAAGCACTACACGCGACACAAGTTGACTTGTGTCGACTTGCGTCGATGATTGGAAAGCACCCATTATGGCTTAATGTCCCATCCGACGGACGGAGTGCTTAACTCAACAACTCCTCACTACGCGCCAATCAGGTGCCTGATTATCAATGAAAAATATCTTCCACAACCGGATTCGAACCCTGGCCCTCTGGGTGAGAGGCCAGTACTCTAACCATACCACCAATCCGACCCCAGGGAAAAGATAGCACTATACTTACACGCAGGCTGAGTCGAGTTTATGCCCATCGCTCACTGCTCGTCTCATTGTCTTCTTTGTTGTTTTTTCTCATTGTCGTTCTCGCTGTCATTCTCCATGACAGTACCTATTGGTTGCAATTTCATAAATCCATGCGTAATTGTGGTGATGAATATCGTCTATCAATTCACTATCCTAACTTGATATCCTGGGTCATGCTAGTAATAAATTAACTATGTGTTGTCCCCAATAATAAATTCGATCAATGTTATTCAGGCGAAGGTTTTATAGGCTGAAATTTGAATCTCTGTTAATTAAAAATTGTCGCTGGCGATGAAAACCGATAAATTAAATATGACAGGCGGCGATATATGGTGGTATTTATTACTAAAAATGCTGAGGTCATAATTTACTTGAGATATATCGCCCTAAAAGGTCCTATGGACCAATAATGGACAGTTGCTGTGCGTTCAAAGAGTTTTAATAAGAGACGTGAAAAACATTTTTACGGTGTTCTTATGACACGAGATGTAATTAGATTTACCATGGTATGGCGAGGATGGAGTCTGAATCCATATAGAAATGAAAATGTAATTAAGGATAATTTAAAGCTTTAAAAGAGTTGACAGTTGTGTTCTCTCTCCTCTCCGCTCCTACGCCGGTTATAGCGTTTTTTGCCGTAGCTTGATGAATCGCATCAGTACCTTATATTCGTTAGCTCATCATTTACATGCATGATTTTGGCATGCACATTGTTATCACCTGGGAAGGGTATTTTTCTTCGCCAAGAGGCCTATTCATTTCATTGCTTCGCTATGGAGGAAAAACTTCGAAACGAGCCCAATTTTCAGGGCCATAAATAAAAAAGTTAGCATCTGTGACTAATCTGTCGTGAAAAATTGAGCGCCATTAAGATTCTTTTTGGGGTCCAATTATGAAATGATAGCTTAACCTCTCAGCATTCTCTGGACAGTTCAGAGAGTTGCACATCGACTGAGTTTTTTTTTTAATCTTTGGCTGATTGAGGAATAAAAGTTTTAATTGCATCGCATCGAGTTTATTATTTCTTAAAAATATGTAAATAAGCCAGTGAAGTGAATTTAAATGAATCTTGTTCCAGCGATAGTGAACTTTCTTTTGCCAAAAACCATGAAAAACTTGTGCTTATGATTGGAAAAATGCATTAAACTTTTTTTTTCTGGTTCTGTTCTTGGAGGCGTCAATTTCATCGACATTTTTCTGTGATGTCGTGTTGTGACTTCTCTTACTCTAATATTCCATGTATTTATATTCTATACATTCACGTGCTGGCATCATTATTTGATAGGTAATGAATATTGATGAATTTTGCATGCTATACGAGATAATTGCCCTGCTGGTATCGTTCACTATTGACCGATGGGTCCTGGTTCAAACCAATGTAAGGCCTGTTTTTACCAGTCCAGTAAAGCCTCACCTGGTTGATTGGTTGCGAGATATTTTTGGGAAGCTACAGGTGACGCACCAGGTAGCCAGTGATCCTCATCCTCAAATATTGATAGTAGCTTTTGTGTTTACCTGTTTTTTTTATGTGTACTCTGTAACCTGTGGATGGGGAAAGACTGGAAATTTCAATTTCCGCTCTCCAATACTGGACTTTCTGATTGCTAAATTGCTGCAATTAGGCGGGTTGTAGGTGTCATAAATCTTTTTTAAAAAAACAGCTAAGGTTAACCGGAAAATAATGAATTTGCGGCCAAACGCGCACCGATGTCTCTTTATGACATAAAATAATGGACGTTGTTCATAATAATGGATGATGAAATAATAATAATTATTGGCTGCTGACACCGGTCTTTTAATACTGGTGAAGTGACCATGCTGCATTACCGTTGTGTGAATGCGTTGCACCAATTTTTATGGGAAACCACTCGTATTGCTGAGAAATTAATATTTCCTATTACGCTCACGAGATCAACTGCCTCCTGACGTTTCCTTGCTAAGATATGAGCATTATACTCACCTATCAAATCAAACTAAGGTTTTAAATATCAGTTTGTGTGATTAAATGTGGTTTCGTAACTTCCTTTTCTGTCCCGTCCACCTCAACTCTTTTTGGTCATCGCTGGTTATTTCTAGGAAACTGTTAGAGTCTCCCTTTACTTATTGTTCATATCTCCGCATCTCGTGGCAGTTATATCAGCCATACCTCTTTAACATACCTTCTTTATTCTTTACAAATTGTTGTCCTCCTTAGTGATGGAAATAGAAGCAATTTAGTGATAACATCTATTATAATATTTACATAATGCGCACCACACGCAATGATTCTTCATGCAAAATAGATGAAAGATTTTTTTATGCTTCCAACTTAAACTACGACATGAAGCTTGGATTACGCAACTAAGAATCTATTGATTTTGCTCTTCTCTCGAATGCAAATTGATATTGGATGCATAAATGAAAGTGTACAGAATTTCCTTTGCTTAAAATGGTAAGGTCTTTAAAATTATGGAATATGAAATTCGTATATCAATCCCAAATTTCTCATCTTTTAATATTTGTTTTGTGTTGTTGGTAAGCGGATTAATCGTCACAATTAATGTGAGATACTTGAGGATGATCCAGTGGTGGTTCTTCCGTCCGTCGGCAAAAGGATATTACTCTACTATGATAGTGCTCTGAGCTGCAGTGTGAAATATCACGGCTCGTTAATAACCAGTGGTTATGGACAGTACATCTACATCTACACGATACCCTGCAAGCCACCGCGAGGGTGTGTGGCAGGGGGTGAAGATCACCAAGCATGCACTACTAACATGCAACTGCACTACTAAATAATAAATAGGATTACAGAGATAGATTGTCGTACTTATAAACTCAAAATGTTATTTTTACCCCGTACTCCAAGAGAATACAATAGGCTGCATACATCTACATCTACATCTATACTATACGCTGCAAGCCACCGCGAGGGTGTGTGGCAGGGGGTGAAGATCTCCAGGCATGCACTACTAACATGCAAACTAGCAACTATATTGTCTCATGCTACTTGATTGTTAGTGTCTGTATATACGACCGTGGTCTGCAGTATTTAAGGGGTAAAACATGCATCATGCACTACATAATACTCTAGAATATTTCCCCTACCTATCCCTTTCCTATGCTGCCTATTCTGTTCTCTTATAGTACGGGGGAAAAATGCCATTTTGAATCTATCTGTACGACAATCTATCTCTCTAATCTTATTTATCTAGTAGTGCACTTGATATAGACGCTTCAGCAGCTATTATTATATTTCACCATCTATCTTAAGATTTTGATTGAAAGACCAGCAAAACATCCATGTCCTGGGCGGAATTCGAACCCGTAACCTTTGGGTTGCCAAGTAAGTGCGTTGGTGCCAAGTTACCGACTTAACGACCATGTCTGGTGGGTTGTACATCAATCGCAGGAGAAAATAATGGTGGCATTCACGAAGAGCGTTAATAATGGATTAAGTGTTAAGGTTGGTGGGCATGAAATTGATCTGTTCAAAACAAATTAGATGAAAGTGGAGCCTTTAGTAGAGACAATGGTATCGGCCGTAACTTGGTGGAAGCGATTCATTGCAAATCAGCAAATACTTGGTTTTTCCGCAATTTGTATTTTAACTTGACACAACCATGGTTTAGATCCATTAGGTTATCAAAATTGTGGGAAAATCAAGTGCTTGCTGATTTAAAGTAGTAGAGATATCAGGAAAGAATTTCGCTGGTCAAAGGAGGCATTCGTGAGTGAGAGGCTTTTCGGGTAGAGACACGGAGAAAAGAAAAAGTCAAAACTCTTCTAATATATGTTGTGTTGTATGGCTGTGAAACACGTTCATTGTCACTTTAGGGTGGGGGCAGAAATTGGGGGCCTTTAAGATGTGGGTGCAGAGGAAATGGAGGAGGTTAGATGGGTGGAGAGGAAGGCAAATAATTGAGGTGTTTAAGATGGTAGGAGAGAAAAGGAAGGAATGGAGAGCTTTAGGAAATTTTAAGCTTTCAAGCTTTAGGAATTATTTTATACGGTAGGAGCGGAGAGTTGTTGGTAGAAGGAGGTTGAGGAAGGAAACGATAGTGGATGGTGGATGTAGTTGTAGCGAAACATTGAAGACCAGTAGGAAGAATGTTTGGTAAATGTGGAATCTGAGCAGGGACAGGAAATAAATACGTATTCTGAGCGAAATGGCGGAAGGCAGACGATAAATTTTCAGGAGTGATTTAACCGAAAAGATGCATCACTTCGGAAGTAAGTAAAGAGATATGGAGACATGTTATACGTGGTATAGCAGGCAGGACTAATGTAAATGACTAAAATAAATCCCGGTGCAAAGATCAGGCAGACGTTTTCAGCAGTTATTAAGTACATATTGTTAATGTCAGGTAGTAAGTATTTTAACCCCTGTAGTGCTTATCATCTAAGTGTTCCTCTGCTGTTTACTGTTGAATAAGAGTTAACCTTGTTAAAATTCCAATATTATCTTCTTGCCTATTATTTCTTGTTTAACATCACTTTTTAGTTTCTTTCTTCACAATATTGTCTTTGACGCTAACCTACGGATGTGGTGGAGTCATTTTTAATCCTCCCCCCACTTGTGGATCTCGCCCTTTGTGCACCGCCCGGGACCTCGTCCCGACTCACCCTCCGCGCCCCTTCCAGCCTTAACCCACTCGCACCGAAATCGCGCAAACCGTCCTCGCCGCCGCCGCGGCCTCGTCACCGCCCGAGTGACCCTGGGCGACGCGGCAGCCGCTGCCCCTTCCCCTCTCGTCTCCCTCCCTCCCCCGCCACCTACCACGCTCCCCTCCCTCTCACCCATCGAAGGAAACTGCGCACATTGAGGCGCGGAGTTGGAGAGCAAAAATTGCGAGCGCAAAAAAGTGAAACAATTTCCCTCTCCCGTCCCCCTTCGCCGCTCGAGGCTTGCCTCCTGTATTATCGCTGTGCGCTGAATGCACGGCGCAAAATTGTGCGGAGTTAGGGAGGCGACTCATTTGTCCTCTGATGAACGTTGCGGGATTTGGTTATTGCCCAAATCGACACTGTGGCGGTGAAGTCTCTTTTGGTGATATCGCTTAGCGAGTTAATTGATACTAGCTTTCTATCTGATCGGATCTAACCCAGTGGACCATTTGGGTAATGAACGTCCCAAGTTTTCCTCGATGCTCTTCCTGATAATTGATGAGTGTCTGCAGAGCACGATTTTCGCAGCATTTTTTTTTCAAGATTTCCATTTACAACTTGTCGTTCACAGCATCTAATTTTCATGTAGGATTAGGAAGAAAGATTCTCTAAGGTTATATCGCACCGTCTTGCCTAAGTTAATCTTAATCTTCATTTGAAGACAAATATGGCATCCATTTCCGAGATGGGATCCGAACCAGGGAACTTAGGCAATTTCAACGGGTGACTCTGCTAAGATATTCGCCGCTAGTTTACAGTCCTTGAACAGGGAGCTTTGGGTTACCTGATTAGCGTATTAGTGTCCAGGCGACTTCGGTCACTTTAGAAGTTTCCATCGTGGGAAGGGCTTGAACCATCAGATAAGTAGATAAGTATTCCTACAATGACTTGTGGATTATTCATGAATTTAAGAGAACATTGTCATTTTTTTTAAACCTTTTGAATTTTTTTAATGGACCGGAAAAATTATAAACGTCACAAATCTCACTACTTTCGAATTCAGAGTGATCGGGGATAACTTCATGGCTAAAAAACTAACTGTCACTACTTGTAACCTCACTTTACTTCATCGCTGGAAATATGTACCACTGAATCGCATTTTCTACCTCAAAACTTAAAATTATCGTGTTCTACTTGCGTGACGTATTGGACTTTGATTTAAACGTACAATTCTTTGCAGACTTTTCCGCGAATTTAAAATTTTAGCGCCGTTTCCTCAGTTCTACGAATTTCCTTACATGCATCCCCAAATCTCACGTCACCATACAAGGCCAACACAGCGCTCTTCTTTGTGCTTCGTCACGATTCCTTTCGTTGCATTTCGCGTGAAACGTAAAGAATCCTGTCTTAATCGTTCAATTGAAAATGCCTTTTTATCATCCGCTGTCACTCGTTTTGCCATCGCCGTCCTGCCGGACACACATCATTCTCAATTGACCCCATGCACGCATGGACCGCATTGGTCTGAAGGCCTCTGCAATGCCTGATTGTTAAAGTTAGCAATTCCTACACGGTTTCATTTAATATCTCTATGATGCGAAAGGGTCGCAAACGTTTCTGCTAGAGCCACCTCGTGGGTTATTGCGGTCACCTTGAAAATTTATTTTTTTATTTTGATCCTCATTTCCAATGTCACCGCATTTGATTATACGGTGATTAGTGTATTGTTTTTCTTCCGACAAATCAGCTCGAGGTCTTACTTAATACTAGTTAAACTATCAGTCTATCACGATGAATTAATTTATTTTATTACGAGGAATTTTATTCCGCATTATGCCGTACTTTTGAGTAAAAATCAGAATTTAAGAGTACGGATAGTAATTAAAAGATTAATTTCATCCCTAAAAACTATTCCAAGCAGCGTGTTATTTCAAATTTCTTCGAAATAGCATTAGCTTTTTTGACGAATCAAATCCCTTGGAGGAATAGGTAAGTCTCCGTCTGGTATGAATGTAGCCTTATTTTCAAGTATGTAATGAGCTCAGTTAATGCAGATTTTGGTGAATGGAAGCACAATACTCCTGTGAGCCAGTATAGCGCAGTGGTTCTTATCATTCCCGTTCATTGCTTCTTAGCTGTAGACGACTTTTTGGGTGTTTTATCGTCTTCAGTCGATTTTAGTCCTTTTTGTGGGTGGCTATAGGGTTTTATCTGTGATTTTCAAGTATGTAACCTCACTTATAGGCGCTTCTTACCAACAGGAAAGGTATGTGAAAGGTGGGCATGGGGAGGTAAGAAGGAAGCTTCGAGAGAAACCCATCGTCTGCATTAGCCTGCTTTTACGAATGGCGCCAAGGGTATCACACAACGTCCCACCTGACGGAGTACTGAAGTCAAATGCTCTCCTCAAAAGAACTCAATTAGGTTTACCGATGAAAAAAAGCCTTTCACTCCCGGGATACGAACCCGGGCTCCCCGGGTGAGCGGCCATTACTGTCACTACCGCTACAACCCGACAAGCAATTGAATTGACGAACCGTTCCGTATCACTGATTCATTCGTATCGGAGACGGTATGATTGAGACGAACGAAGGAATTAAATGAGGTTGGTGAAAAAAACGAGAGAAAAAAATGAGAGAAACGCGACTCGCGGAAAATAAATATGGACGCTGGGGGTGGTGATGTCATCCGTCGTCTGGTCGCGCTGCGCCAATTTCGGGGGAGTGTCTCCCCCGCGACCTCGCCCTTCTCTCTCCTTCCCTTTCGTCCCTTTGGGCCCATGAGAGAGGCCCGGCCGCGCCGTCTGCGCCCCCTATTAAACCCCAGAGCGTCCGACCTAATTTGTCTGTTTCGCGGGCGCCCCTCCCCCGCCACTCCCGAGGAGACGCGGTCGGGCCGACGGACGATCAGCGGGGGCCCCAACCAGGTTGAGATACGGCCCTCGTCGAGGTGTTGCCCTCCGCTGTGGTGGGCCCTACGCCCGGCACTTTGCCTCAGCACTTTACGACCGTGCGTGAACCAGAGGTCGCCCCTCACCGACTACTCTGCAAACCTGCCCCCGGGGGCGAAACCGCCGCCCCCGCTTGAAAAAAACCTCCCCTCCCCCCCGCCCCCCCATCCCACCCTTGTCCGCAGTCACGCCGCGGCGAGACCTCCCTTTTGATTATTCAACCCCACCGGCCACCCACCCCGACCCCTCTCCCTTCTTCCACTCATTTGTCTGTCCGCGTACGGAGGCAAAAGGGAAAGAAGCCCTCTCTGATTAAAACTGTCCGCGGATGAGAAATTATTGCCGCCGCCGAGTCCCGACCCGTAATTCCAAAGCGGCCTCCCCTCTCCCGAGCCTCCCCCCGAAACAATGTGTCGTAAGTTCCTAATGGATGCCTCTAAAAAGTCATCTCGAACCGCTTACGGGTCGGCTATCTTTTAGTCGGCCGAGCCGTCCCTCATCCCCCTCCGACGTTAGTTTGCTGTTTCTGCTTCCGCCGCGCAGCGCGCGCGCGCGTCGGGCCGTAAATTCGTCTCGCGCGCGGGGTGCGCAAAAAGTGAGGAAGTCGCCACTTTGTGGGAGCTCCCGAACAGTGTGAACGCGCTCGAATAAATCTCGGGAGTTGTGGAAAAACTGATATTACACATTTTTCAGCCCTCCGCGAGTGCATTGTGGCGAGGGCGCTTTTCCCATTTGCGAACAGATGGTGCTCGTTCCGTCTAGTCGTATTTGCCTCAAGGATTTTTTTTTTCGTGCGAGTAAGTATGAGTTGTGCCCTCTGCGCGGCGACAGTTGCCGCGCTCAAGTATGGAAGCCAATTTCTCTGCTTACTGCCGTGCATCAATTGCAGATAATAACTCGCGATTGCTCAATCTGGTATTACCATAGTTTCCTGAAGGAAACAGTAATTGAAGCGATGGTTTCCTCTCTCTGTATTATAAATGCTCCGCTTATTACATGTACCATGATAGATTACCTCGTCGTCTATTTTTTAGCACCAAGTTACGGTTTTCTAACATATTGCAGAAGAATCATACTTTCTCCCACTGCTAACCAAGTACGTAATCATCACCTGTGGCTGGAATGATTTTAAAAAAAAGCAATGCATCGATCCGTTTTCTTATTTACTCTCTTCAATAACTCAATAAAAAGTGTTTTGATCATCAATCTGAGCTGGGTATCGGTTGTCGAGATTTAATTGCTATCTTGCCCAGGCTTATTGATGTGAGAAAGGAAGAATTTTCCATAGGTTCACTTCCTAAGCTTTGATAACTGTTACTGCGTAAATCAGTCAGCTTTTCCTCTCACTTTCGGGACTGCAGGATACATATTTTAATAGGCGGGACCGGATTAATCCTTAGATATTTTGATGCATCAAATAAGCTAGTGATGGGTAATTGGCAACTCGGTCCACATGACGTCCCTTAATTATACTCTTATTCATTTTCGCAATGTAGGTACTAAATCTATATTTTTTCAAAGTTGACAACTACCATGAGTCACTAATGATATGCTACTAAAGTCCCTCTATCATCCAATTGAGTTTAACGAATAGTGCTCCCAGAAAATGAACCTGTGTTGCTTTATAGCTAGCGATATATTTTTAGTATCAGGAGATAATCCGGACAGTGAGAGCGAAGCTACAAGTATGAAATATAAACTGAGATCCCGCAGTGAAGTCGCCAAATTCAAAAGGTTCAGAAGAGTTGTTGGTAATTAACAATGAAGTTGTAGGAAGGTTGATAGAAAAGGGGTGAAATGAAAACAGCAAAGTGATGACGGCGGAAGAAGAGTATAAATATGTAATGGGGGCGTTTACTCGGAACCGAAATCAAAATTTTGTACACGAAATCGTTAGATGGAAACGAGAAAGGAATTTCAGTGAAAAAATTAATCTTCTAACCACAACCATTCACTTATAAATCAAAAATTAAAATAAGCAAAAGGTGACGCTGCGATAAAATTGACGTCATTTTCTTTCCGTCCTTGACTGCTTTTCGGGGAAGGTAAGGGAGTGGAGGGGGGTTCTCAGAAGGTCTGCTCGTACAGATGCTGTCGCAACTGCTCCTATTGGCGTAGTCAGCTGTGTCCCCCCGTTGCGATAAGGCAAAGTAGCTTCGCGGGCTCAGCTGTGATTGGACGAAGTCGATATACGTCAGAAGTTGCACCACACCCACTTTTCCGAAAGGGTTAACAATATCAGTTTTTCGCCGCTTATAACTCGAGAAATAATTGACGGATCAAAAAACGGAAAAATACGGGTAATAAAGAAGTAAGTCCATGAAAGAGTCGAGTGGAGAGCTGCATCAAAATAATTTTAGGATTGATGGCTATGGATGATGATGAATGCTATTTCCATCGTGCCGTGTTTCTCCTACAGAAATCTCGAAAGGTATTCCTTAGTGACCAGGCACGTAGCCAGTGAGGGGCTTCTGAGGCTTCAGCCCACCCCACCCCCCCCCCCCTCCCTTTCCTTCCACACCCCCACCCTGAAATTTTATCTCAATAATTTTTTTGTTCTGATTATTTTAACTGGGCATGAATATCCGGATTACACTGCATATAATTCAAGTGTTAAGTGCCTTGAAACGTGATCAATAGTTTGATGAATGTGTGGATAAAAGGTTATTCTTTTCAGCCTGATATGTATGTATGTGTTGAACTTCGGTTTTGGGGCTGTTCAAATTAACTGCTTCACAACAAGGTAGCACTGCACTTTAACCAGTGAGAAGTGATAGGAATAGGCACTGTGAAAGTAAATACCAGGTACTGAAAATTGAGGGAAGAGATTTGTAACATGTCGGCACCGAACGGGCAAGGCTGATTTGTTTCAAGTTGCGCTACACTAGACTTAGCCCCTCCCCCTCCCGAAGCAAATTTCTGGCTACGTGCCTGATAGTGACGAAATGAAACTTGTAGCAATTAATATGCTCGCGATCATGGTATTATTAATAAATCATTTATTGTTTGTTTTATTTCATTTACATTATTTAGAAATGTTTATTCTTATATTCATTAGAAAATTCATTCCTCCTGTTAAAGGTCATATCGCCATTTTACTCCTATCCAAGCTGGAGTAGTTGGCGTCTCGCCCTTGAGTTTGGTTCCACCAACCAAACCCTCCCCCTTTCCCTCCACTCACCCTCCAGCCTCCCTGCCTTTGACCCTCCAAGGGGTTCTGACCCCTCGTCTTCTCCGCCCCTGCCCTCCCCGTCTTCCATTGTGGGATTAATCGCAAGCTTATCCCTCGCCTTATACGACCTCGTTGCATTACTTAACCTGCGCCGTTATGTGAAGTGAGGTGGAGGGATTGAAGCGATCAAAGGCGTCTCCCGGAAACTTGACTCCGCGTCGCATCGTGGCGTTGTCCTCGTTGTTTTTGTTGTTATTAAGGAAGGAGACCGACAGCTGGGGTCATTTTCGCCATAGGCGATAGATGGGTAGGAATTTTTGGGATTCGAGGGGGGTTGGTGGAAAGGAAAGAGGCGTCAGCGTCAGCTTACTTTTAAAGAAAGGAGTCAAAAGTTCCTAAGCCAAAACGTCCTAACCGACGGGTGGAGTTTGAACTTAAATTTCTCTATTTATGACACTCAATTAAGTTCGGATATTCCACTGGAAATATTCCTCTGTCGGCATACTAACTCTTTGTAAGGTACTGATTAATCAAGTGTTTGGCTGAGGAGTCGGTAAGTTCATCATATCATCATTTATCATTTTCATCTTTGCTTATCAATGTGTTCTCGGAGAAAATGGTTGGAATGTGAGAGGATGGAAGTGATATTATGTGTATGATGTAAATTGTTTATTTCCGATAAATTTATGGAAGACCAAGTGTTTTTTCGTGATTAGAACAACATTAAATGAGTTAATTTAGATTAGCAGTGCCCAAGATATGGGATATGATCAATCGTAAGAGAAAGAACGAATTATGGTTATTGGGCATGAAATAGGACATTAGAACCATTAACTCCTCTTTGCAATATCTTCGGTGGAAATGGATTAGGGATATGTGGCAAAGATTAGTGCTGGCGCAGTAAGATTGATTAGGCTATCTCTACCTGGAGGCAGAAAGAAATGAGTCAAATTAATGAAACCGAGCAGAGCGTTGATTGTTTCAGAAACCTGGGCCTCGATCATGGATCTTCATAAGGCGTGCACTAGCGTTTACGTTATCTTTTGATATAACTTATGTCAGACAGAACATGATCTCCGTTCGTCATTTTTCGCACAGAACTTCAAATCGCTGATCACAATACGTTGAGAGAATTTTATAGACGGTTATTGTTATCCCTGCGCTATTCTAGTGGTAAGCGTTAACGATAAATATTACGATAACGCGAAAGATGCATCCTTGATTCCATTCCTGGTCTTCCGGGATGGAGGTGTGGGAATTCGGAGTACTTTGAGATGCGAAAAAGGAGAAGATTATCTGGATGGAAAGAATCACTGAGGAGGGAGTGTTCATACGGTAGGAGAGGAAGGCGAGAGGTCGTAAAATCAGAAGTCAAAGAGAGATGATGAAAAATGTTTCGAGACGTTTCGGAATATTAAAGAAAATGATGGAGAAGCGACATGCAAGAGTGTGCTGGAAAGGGATGAATACGATGGGAGTTCTGGATGATATGGAAGCAGGCGGAAGATAGACATTTAAAGAGTTATTTAAAGTAGGGAACAAGGACTGGGAAATAATGGCAGATCAAAAACACCTTACATGGATTGGGAGTAGCAGGAAGGGATTATCCTCATTCTTATTAACTTTAGAATATATATGCTATTGTGATTGAATGGCTCTTTTATTATTATAGGTCATTAAACAATCGAATGATTCTCTCTCTTCTGCATTCTGCTCATTTGCGGTAGTTATTTTGAATTGAACATGTCCATATGATTATTAAATAAAGACGGAAAACGTGCTTCATACAAGGGAATACAGAGCCAGTTATTTTTTAAACATGCGCAGCAAAGTTCAACAATCGAAAATATTATGTCCATTACATTTTTCTTTGGCTAAATATTTGTTTGCCAAAGTTCATTCTTTCACTAATGCCAGCATTTTCTGTTCGTTTCATGAGAGAATCTAGGGGGAAAAATAGTCAATCATATGCAGATTAAGTTTCAGCCAATATAATTGTTCGACTGCGCCGGAAGTATTTTGCATTTTTTAATACCCATTGGGTGCTTCATCTATTATGTGATTTTTTGCTATCTTTCCACGGAATATTTCATGGCATTCAAATGAGAAATAGACGTGAGTCTCAAATTAGATAGCGTAAGAAACTTTGCGGGAGAGTTACATCGATTTTCATAGTAAAATGCTCAGGTAGCGATTGCTTTAACGACTCCCATTTGCCAACATTGCTCCATTGGGTTGTGGAGTAAGGGGTTCATAGCAAGTCCATTAGCTTTTCTTGTTTACCACCCTCGGCTACCGGTTCAAAGTCTGCTATGACTTCCCCCAGCGGCGATCTTCCTCATTTCCTCCCTTTCCTCACCGCTGAGTCCGCTGAGTTTATGAGCCTCGTAGAAAAAAACCCCACGGCTCGTCCGAATCATCCCTCTGCGCTTACAGCGATGCTGTCCCGTTCAAGTCTCTTTCCCCGGCATTAAGTTAATTTTTGATTTATGATCGCGAGAAGATTTTTAAAATTATCCTCGCCGAAGATGGCAAGGGTGAAAGCATTTTACTTTATATTATCCCAACTTTGTTTTAGTCATTCTAGGGAATTGACTTCATTGTAAAGGGTTGCGTTTCGGGTTTGGCAGTTGGTTGGGTTGTTGCTTTTCGGGGAAAGTAATCTACTGCTAAGGTTTTATGCTCCATTAAGGATATATATAGATAATAGGAAGGAGGGATTTTTGACTCGGTGGAAGGAGTTGATTTTATTCGGCGTCGTTATTAATCTAATCTTATCGAAAGGCACCACGGGGTCATGGTTTAATATCACTTCTTTCTTGCTTTCTTCATTTCAAGAATTTTGTTCGGACTGGTATACCGTTTAAAAATCTCTGCCACAACCGGGATTCGAACCCCATGTAGTATTATTGAAGTGCAGAATGAGATCGAGCACGATAGTTAGCGCTAAGGAAATATTACTCGAGTTATTCTAGGTAGGCTAGTCATTAAGCAGTCGGATGCATGGAGAGATACACAGTGAAAATTTCCTAGTGCTAAACAACGAGTTGCATGAAAAATTCCCGAATGCACAGTGCGAAAACACTGTGTTTAATTTCCGCGCATTCATCAATGTTATTTCCACGATTTTAAGCCACTTCATATTGTTCGTTGTTATATATTATTTGAGTAAAACGGCCATACATCTACGTAAAAACATTCAGACCCCAGGGAGGATGTGTTGCAGAGTGTTAAAAATAACCGTGCATATACTACTTACGTGCAAATGGGAGGTACAATTGAAATGGGAATATCTTTATGCAAATGTTACGTATGCATTCACGAGACTTTTGTGACAACATGATGAGTTTATACTCAGTAATGTAATAATTAGTGATTAGTCAGACATTTCTTTGAATATTTGAATTTATATTTAGCAAGCATGCTTGATTTCATTATTGTTAAAACATTGCTTCAAGCACTGCAGACTGCTTAAAAAATATCTCACCTAACTTTCCGGTTACGAAATTGTCTATAATGTTCATGTTCCATGCAAAACCTACAATTATAAGCTGCTTTAAGTTGCAAAATTCGTATCCTCGTGTAAAAATTCCTCTATTGATGAAGGTAGTGACAACGCAAAAGAGGGACCCGCGATACTGCCTCACGCCCTTCTGGTCAAAAAGAATATGATCGAGCACGATGCTGTTTTTGCGGCTGTTCACGTATTCCAGCGGACTGCCAACAATCCCTGGGATGCAGACGGTGAGTGTGCCATTACCGAGTCGTGATGCCCTTGTTGCGTCAAGGTGTCGACAATGCGATCGCCCCATTTCACCGCACCCTCACCCCTTTCCACAACACCGCCTGGAGCGGCAGACGCGGAGTACGGAGTCTCGGAGCTTATGGCTTCCTCCTTCCCCTGCTCCTTCCCAGTGTCCTCTGCGCGAGCAGAGAAGACGGGAGTGCGTCGAGGGCGGCGGTTGTTTTTTTTTAGGGGAGAGGAGTTGAAAGTAAGATGAGGGAGAAGAAGCCTGCTCCCTCTCCTCCTTGCTGTGTTCCTCCTGCCGGCTGAGGCGATGGGGAGGGAAAGGTCAGGCGGGGATGGGGAGACTGAGCTGGACACGGTGTGTTGTGGCGCTAAACATCCGACCGTCCCACTCACCCCTCGCTGCACCGCAAGTGGCCGCTGCAGTTTTTTTCCGCCGTCGGTTTTCGCGGCGTCATCGCGTCTCCCGCCCGCCGGCTGCACCAAGGACTCTCCGCGCCTCACACATTGACGTGCCGTCACGTGACTCGAGGTCGTCCGTTGGGGGAGGGAATGGAGGATTTCTGTACTAACTTGAACAGTGGGCAGTGAGTAAGCCAGGCGTCACTACGCAAGGATCTTTTTGATCCGAGGATCTCAGTGAAGTTTTGACTTAAAAATTTTTACGTCGGAGAGGAACTAGTGGTTCAGGCGCAACTTAATGTAACCTATTTATGGAAGAAATGAAAATTTGACTTTGTTGTTCCACATAAATGTATTAACTAACTACCCAGATTTCGTTATATTTGCCAAAAGCCTTTTTACACACGAAGCAATAAATTGCAGTTTGAAGCGTGATTAATCGTTGAAATAGCATGAAAGAATCGGGAAGCATAACCGGTGATAAACTCTATGGTTTTAGGCTCAACTTTGTGGAATTTCATCTTCAATGAATGTAATAACTTTGTACATTTCGAATTTTAATAGTAAAAACATGACAGGTTTCATCCCCGAATGATTATGTTCTCCTGTAGACGAAACTGGTCGTGTATTTACCATTAAAGTGTGGAATATACTAAGTGTTTTTATTCATTGAATAACAGGGGATATTTTCAACAGTCGTGCATGCATTTGGGATTTTTTCCATGCTTTATTTCCATTCGCTCCGTTGCATCCGTTTAGAGTAGACGACATTCGTTGACAAATTACCGCTTAGAGGAGAGAGGAGGATTGTAGTTCATAGGTCCGGACTTCTTTACTCCTTGCATGTACACATGACTTTATCCGGAGGAGAAATCAAGAGCATTCCAGCTTGTTCTGATATGACGGTTACTGAAGTTTTATTTTAAGTACAGGAAGCATTAGCATTAAAATAATAAACAAAAATGCAGGTGACTGATTGAGTACTGTTCGCTAACGGAGCATATATCACAAATAGTGCACTACCGGTTAAGGTAGGTTGGAACGTCATAAAAAGTCTTAGAATTACTTTTTGGGCATAATTAGGACCAGTAGCAGTAATTTGGATTTGGAGCAACGAGTGTTGCAGCTGATAAACTTTCTATATTTGTGTTCACTATTCTTATTTCATTCAGTAGAAATTATGAGAAAAATTAATATCGGGTGAATGGTACCCGTTTGATGTCTGAAGGAATCCACGTGAGGTGGAAATTTCCTTCCAAGAGCGTTAACTACTTCTATTGAAATGTCGTCTCCTTCGCAGTTCGTTTTTCACCGAAACTAATTTGCAATTTCCCTTTCATGTCACTTACATTCTAAGAAGGAAAGAGCTGATACTCATTTATCATACCAGTCATCGGTGCTGTGGTAATTTCCTTGTTTCTTCGGGAGTCTTTTTAGCTTTGCACTGCTACTCAATTTAACACACCGTCAATCGAGCGATGAAAAAGGGGTGCTTATCAATTTAAAAGTAATAACTTATTCGACCACGGTTTCCCGCCACGGTGTCAAAACGATTAACATGCAGGCCTGGTAACCCTAGTTGAGGGATTGAATCCCACCTAACGGTGTGGACGTTGTATTTGTCTTAGGATTACACTTAATTTTAAGTTAGCTTAGATAGTGCGATATAATTGAGCCAGATCACCTTAAAACAGAGTTTCACCATCACTAATTCTACAATTATAATTCATTAATTTAGCTTCAAGGTTATTTGTTAACGTGTAGGTTGTTCAGGCCGATAGACACAATATTTAAGCATTAAATTTCGAAGTTGAAACAGCGCCACGTCATTGAAATTGAATGAATGGAATTAGAACAGGGTCCTAACATTACTAACATTTTTCTAACATTACCTTTCCTTAAAAGTTTTTTACTTAAGGAAATAAATTTCACTGTCAGTAACATGCTTATCGTGGGCATTGCATTAATGAAAGCGCTGAAATAGAACTTTCTTCTTTTCTGAACAGCCGCCATTCAATAATTTTTCCATGGAATTCGTTGCTTTACACTACGCAATTTTCTCTGAGTAAACATCCGTTAGAGACGACAGTCTTACTCGAACCGCCTCCTCTGGTAATAAGATTAGCTTGAATTCTGCGAAATATGGTCGGTGATTTTGTTCGACTTTGCTTGTGTATGCTATACCAAATTTTGGACCTTACAATTCACTAGGAAAATAATGACTGAAAATTTTATATAATTTTTCAGTAATTATAATGGGAATGATTAGTTTTAGAAGGCATGTGAGACTACAGAAAGACATTACATGACAAAAAGGGGTAACGGAAAATTTTTATGTCCACCAGAAGCTACCTTATCCGGTGGAATAAAAATAATATCGGCGGCGCGAGTACGCCGCCTTATCTCCAGATGGATTTGAAGGCGGCGGTTGGAAAAACCAGAGCAGTTTGAAGCCACGCTGCCCATGAGGGAAAACCGACGCCCAACAGGAGGAGGAGCATTGCGGCGGAAAAGTTTCCTCGTGAATTCCGCACGAAGGAATTTTCCCGACGCGTTCGTCCCGACCAGCCCAGTGCAACTCCCCTATCCCAGCCATGCAAACCAGTGTCGCCGTTACTGTCGCCCTGCGAGAGTTTCACTGCGTAGGTGGCAGCACTAACGCTCGCCCTTGCTCCCTTAGTAGTTTATATGGGTGAGATAGAGGGAAGAGGTTTTCAATGGATGTTTTCGCTTTAAAATATAGAATCAAGCTCTGAAGCATTATGTGGATACAATTTTCTATATCTGTTCTGTGACAGGAATGCGTGGAAAACTAAGTGACGACGTCCGAATTTCTCCTCAACAGTCTTAACATATATCGTCTGCTAGGCCTTCAGTCGATTAAGCAGCGATAAAGTTGAAGTGAAAAACACACGGAATACAAAAACGAAAATATGTTGATAAAGTATTCCAACGGCCAGTGACAATGTTTTCATAGTTGTAAACTAAGCCCAGCCCCATCTTCCCCAAAATCTATTGTCACTTATAAGTTATGGTCTCTGAATTTTGCGCTAACATTTTCACGTATGACCATTTCTACAATTTATACCAAACCGTATCAAATATGATCCTTCCTTATAATCAAGATTTTTTCAATCAATTGAAAAAACGAAGCATCATGGGCATAATTTGTTTCTATATGTATTATCGCATCAATATTCAGTCGTTTGCCTTAGCAGATCCGACTATTTGCAGAAGGGTTATCTTCAATTTGACAGGTATTTCGCAAATTCGCAGCTGCCCAGTAATGGAACTCTCCCGTGAAGTTGCAATTTAATGTTAACATTTATGAAGCTTTTCTTTCTAGATTGTCATTGTTGTGATTGTCCACTTCTTCTTCAGCAAAGTGCCCTTGTAACACCTTTTTAAGACTGTACTTTCCCATTAGTAGCTGATCAAAAGCACCCTTCATAAAAACGAAACCGCTTTTTGGGACCACATTTGTTGTATGTATGCATTTTCCTGATCCAAGCCTTCTTCTCTCCGGCGCACATTGTCAACAAAACAGCCTCTTCAATCAGAAGGTGGAATTTATTACTTCTCTCTCCATTTTTACCCTATTTAGCAAATCCCACACAAGCAATTGCTTGATCAAATTTTCTGACAATTTCCAATTCCCCGCTGTTCTCTAGTAGGTTTGGGATTACGGGTGCGTCGACGACTAAGGTCATTAGCACCACGTGCAATCCAATTGCATCATAATATTTTTTCCTCAATTTAATATGGATGTTCTCTTGAGTATCATATAAGACATGAATCCCTTTCAAGTTAAAAAGTGAAAGCTAATGCCGTAAATGGCATAGTTAAGGCACAAACTCTTATCAATCCAGAAAAGCCTTGTTAACGAAGGCTGATGCACACAATTTTCAACAAAAGGTATAGTTGTTTATGCGACTGTGGTGAAGTTATATGTCATGCCTTGGTTAGGTTCACATGCGATTAAACAAAATAGGTTATACAATTTTCAAGCATTTAATGGAATCCGAGCTAAAGTTTTAAATATTAAGCATTGAATAATTTTAATACCAGTAACTAATTACGTCCTAACAAGAAGACTGATCGATTTTTAGCTTACCAACTGCTATAAAACAACACTAATGGTACGAACCACAGGTATCCCTTGTTAGAAATCATTAGGAATACGCCGCCAATATATAAAATCCTTATGAAAAGGGCTTTAAATAACGAACTGGAACGTGTACGGCGAAGATCGGCAAGATTTGTATAGGGACGGTACGATAACTATATTAGCGTAACCAGTCTGTTAAATGAATTAAAATGGAAGTTATTTTAATTGGGACCGTAGGATGAATTATAGACTTTAATAAATTCCAAGACAATTTTCACTGATTACGTTAAAAATATTTTGCGAACTCCAACTTACTATGGTAGACTGGACCATTGTCATAAAATTAGAGAAATTGATTGCCGAACTGTCAGATTCTAAATGTCCTTATTTCTTTGTACAATTTGGGATATGAATAGGTGTAAACATTATTTCCAATTTTATAAATACAAGTACTGATACCATAGGTAGTTGCATGTTGGAATGAGAAATTTAAGGTATTACAACTAAAAGCACGTTTGTGCAGGGTATTATGTAGATCTATATGTATCACTTTTCCATTACGGTCGTTTAGCAGCTCTTTCCATGTGATTTCTTCCGGCGAAAAATGTTTCTGGCGGACCCTTTGCTCAGGATTGGTAGCAAAATCTCTCCTAAGAATGGCATTTGCCCATTTTCTCAAAATTACCAGTTTCTTGGGCACAAAAAAATTGGACCATCTCCGGGTTACTATCTTGACCCGAAGGTCCTGGTTCAATACAACGATGGCCCTTATATTCAATCTTCGCGAAATAATTCCGTGAGTACTTTAAATAAAATGAGTACTACAAAGCTGATTCTGACAATATTATAAAAAACACAGAAAGCATATGTGTCCTCACCATGCAACGACAAAGTATTTTAGGGCGAGCTACAGTGCTGCCATCTACTCGGACAGCTTCTTCTCGGCGACAATAGCGGCGACTAGGATAGCGAGAAGTGTCCAGTCCTGACTATTCTAAGTCCGTGGTCCCGACACGCCGCGCCGACCAGCGTGTGGCTATCGCCTCAACGCCTTCAATTTTTTTTCCTCCCGTAGATCCATCTCTCTCGTGACGACCGACGCACGGTTCATCGATGACGTCCCCATAGAGGAAGGGAAATCATAACAGCGCGTGATGTAACCGAAGGACCATCGGCCTGACGCAATCCCTTTGGAGCTCGTCACCCACACTGAAGCATCTGGGCTAGCTCGATGCCATTGTTTCAAGATGTGAGGTCTTGCGTCGCGTATTTTGAATTTCAGATACAGCGCGCGAACTCTTACGTGGTGCACTGCCATCGAGCCACTTTTTTCCCTAATCTTATTTGATGCTGATGTAGGGCGCGGTTTCGTACGGTTCTGATATCTATACCCTAGTAAAGCCGTCCTCAACCTGTAGTACGTATCTACTTGATCATATAGGGGTATGTTTATTTATTTATTTAACACCAAAAGAGCACCAAGGCCTTTATATTGAGTTGTAAACAGCAATAAAAATTAATGAAATTGATAATGAACAGAAATTGACAAAGAAGAGGTAATTAATAGGATGAAAGGGGTTGAAAAAGGCTTTAGAAGCTGCGGATTTTGAGGTCGGATGTCCGTCTGCGGTGGCTGAGGTGTACTAGGCAAATGAAATAAGTATTTGAAGCCAGTTAAAGGCCAGTTTGTGAAGAAAGTTGAATAATAACTGGGGTAACATTAAGCACTTTCCGCCGCGTTAATATGGAGAGTTTGACAACGGTTTTGCCTGATGAAATTCCGCCGAAACTGATGTCAAATTATCAATATTAGCGCGGAAAAACCCGTGATATTGCAGCATTTAGTCCATAATCATCGAGGAATGAATAAGAATGAATAATCAGCAAACCTTTTCGTCTGAATTTTAATATTCAGTTAGGAACAAGCAGCCAGTATTACATGATCGACGAGTAAACGATCATATTGTTACAATTGAACTAGGGTTTCAACTGCAAATAGACAGCAGCTACGAAAGATACACGGAAATGAAAAAGGGGTAGAGATTTGAGAGGTGGATTGCCGAAAGACACGCAAGTGAATAAAGACGGGGAACCGTTTTTCAAAGTGCTTTTAGGGGATCTCTAACCAGAGTATATAAAATTAATTATTATTATTAGGACGCCTAATGTAAGCACTGTGCCTCTAGATGAGTGGACCTTATTGATAACGACTGTTGATAAGATGAAAGAAGGATAACACAGAAAGAAAAACGTGAGCCAAATCCACAAAAATATTTGTGGATTTGGCTCGTGTTTTTCTTTCTGTGTTATCATGTTTCGCTTCCACTCCATATTGCCTGAATTTTCAGAAGGATCTGTGATCCCGACCCGGTATTTTTTTCATACCTTTCCCGGCTCTCTGAGCGGAGGGCGCTCTTTCTGTCTGTGTGGTTGCTTGTGTATGTGTGCGTCTGTCCACTGACGTCCTTTCTTTGTCTTCCTCCATGGAGGGGCGCGATGAATGGGCAAGTGAGAAGGGGTGTCGGAGCGACCAACCGTCTCCCTCCCTCCCTCCTTGAGTGCATAAATCCCTCCCGCACCCCCTTCCTCCGGAGGTGCGGGGGCGGAAGAAGGGTTTGGCGTTCCTCTCTCTCTCGCGTAATGGAAGAGTGGTGGGAGGAGAGGAGAGTGGGACGCTCGTGAATGGGAAAGCGGCGGCGGGCGGCTCCGTCCACCCACTCCTTAGCCGCCTTTCTCGTCCCCTTTAATGCCTTTCTACGCATGTCGTTGCGCAGTCTGATGCATGTAGAGACGTGAGGTGGAATTGCATCGCGTCGTATTAAAAACTTCCGTAACGCGTGGGTATGTGTGGCATGCGGAAAATAGCCCCAGCTCGATCTGTCTGTGGTTTTCGAGACAGCACCCGCACTATTAGGCGCTTTAGACCAGGAGGATAGGTACGAGTACAAGGATGGAAATGGAAGGGTGGAGAGAAACCTTGCATCAGAATTAGCCTATTCTTGACGAAAGGGGCCACGGTTTAACGTTCCATTTGACAGACGGAGCACGGAATTCGAATGCTCTCTGCAAAGCAGTAAAGTAGTTTAAATTTTAACCAATGAAAAAATCTCTCACTGCCGGGATTCGAACCCTAGCCCTCTTTGTGCGAGGCTGATGCTCTAACCACTACACCAAGATTATCTGTTTTGATGAAATAGTCCATACAATTTCCACGATTTTCAGATACTACTTACTATTAGAGGAAAACGAATGTTATTTTCACCAATAAAGGGTAATTGTAAAGTGGTGGGATCTATTTGAAGAGTGGAGGAATGTGGGAAATAAATCTGGCATCAGCTTACTCTAAAGGAGAAGCGCCTAAGTGTACACTGTTTAACGGTCCATACGACGGACGGAGAACTGGACTTTAAAAGAGCTCTCCGCACTGCACTCCAGCAGGAACCGGTATATCGCCGAGAAATGTACCACCGCGGGGTTTCTAACCAGAGCCTTCGGGATGGGAAGCGAGCACTCTAGCTGTCACACCAACTTGATTGAACTATTTTCTGTTCGATCTGCCGTTTATGCCCCATTGATTTGTCATTGATAACCACTGTCTTCATCTTTACTTCATTCCTCTACGTAGGGGGACGGCCATAATTAAGACTATCCCTGGCCCATCGGAATTCGGGGATGTTTCATTGGGCAACACTCCACTATTCCTCCCCGCCAATTCCTAAGCCCCTTTCTCACCGGACCAGACGCGGGCCCAAGCACGTACAACTGACACGCAATGGGTCGGCGGGGTCCTTAACAAACCGATCCTCAGCGGCGCGTCCATCTGCGGCCGACCCCTTCCCTCTCGACCGGCCACTCGTCCGCGAGGTTGTTTACGACGGCGAGCGCGGAGTGTGTGTGGGCACGGGAATGCAATTGCGGCCGCCGGCGAAGGGGGGATGTGAGGAACGTCCGTCTGGTCGGAAGGGGTGGTTCGCGTGGCCGAAGGGCGTACTCATGGACCCGGCGGCCCTCGCCGCCCGCAGTCACTCCTTCACCAGCAGCCCGGCGGCTAACCGACGGCACGCGGCTATTTTCCAGCTCCGATCTCCGTCGCTGTGGTAGAATTTGGTTTTTATGTTCGCAAACCACGTACATACGTTATATCGCCCCCATTCACCTTAACACGTTCAACCCGACGGACGCGAATGCGCGTCCGAGGTGCGTTGCCAAGACACCGAAGGACGCACATTCGCGTCTGTTAGTGACCTCTTTGATGACCTCACTGAAGAACTCTCTGAAGACTTCTCTGAAGGACGCGAACTCATGTCTTTAATAAAGAATCAAGTTTTGTTATTAAAATTTTTTTAAAACTAATTTTATAATTACATTTAATTTACTGGCCAAATTAATTTGGAGGAAAAACCTTTCAGTTTTTCACGATTGCACACTAGAAATATTCCGGGTTGAATGTGTTAATGTGCACTCAGATGTAAATACCACAGCCTTACCAAAGTTGGGATTCGTGCCTGTGACCTTCCCGTATCTCATATTCAACCACCGCGGATGGCCTCTCTCCATACATTCCTCCTCGCCGCTGAAGGTTTCCTCCCATGCCTACACACATATTAGAGGAAGAAGCGTTCGAGAATTGGGCTGCGATGTGTGAATAAATGAAAATATATTTATTTCTTCCGTCGAAACAAACTAAGAATAACAAAACTACGACTGGCAACAAAACTATCATGAGCTGTTATAGCCCAGGAGGTGAAGCCATCTACACGATATCTATCCTCTTATAGGCATTTATTCATTAATCGCGGGTATTCCTAAATAACATTCCAGCAGTCATCATGAACAGTTTGATAAACGTCAAAGTATTGGAAATAATGTAGAGAACTGGGATAGTTCGACGAGGAGGGACTGACAAGAGGACTATGCCTTTCTAGTTGTACTACTAGCATACTACATAGCCAGGTTACGTACAGTTCACACTAGACTTACCCACAAGCACATTCTTCGTAAAGAACACTCGCTTATCGTGTACGGTATGTCATGCATCAATGCACTCTACATCGTAACCCAGTGCTCTTAAGTCACGAAAGTCTAGTTGAAGGGATATCTGAGTCTATTCTCATAGTTTTAGGATGAATTCAACGTGACTTTTCTGCTATTTATAGTCGTCTTTTATTGATGTTCCCTGACATTGCAAACGAAATATTAACGTTGTGCTTTCAGCGCTTTTTACGAGAGCGAGAATAGCTTTGTCCATGGAAGCGGCGCTAATAACTCCTGCTAATGCACCTTAAAGCAAATATCCATCGGTAGGAAAGATTGCTGAAGAACTGCAAAGGCTTGAATGCACGAAGAAAACCCGTCAGACAGCTTTGAAATAAATGAGGGACTGGGACGGCGGACCTTGAGGAAAAGGGCGAGTGTCAAAATCGTTAATTTGGAGGACAGTTGTTAAGGGCCGATCAGGTGGAGGTTCCCGCAATGCGCCATTGGTGCGCTGTCCTCGAGGGCTGCAACCGCCCACTCCGCGTAGGAAGACGTGTAAACAGCAGGAATGACGCGAAGGAGTTTTCATCGGCGAATGGCGGGGAAGTCCCATTCAAAGAATACTCCGGCAAAACACATCGTGCTTTATCCTTTTTTTATTCTTTGTGAATTGGTGATAGGCTGAGAGCAAAAACATATCCAATATTTCGTTTTCCTAAACTGCTGTTGTAATCTTATCGCGTCCGTACGTAATATATCGCGTTAGGTTCATTCATTTTCCGTAATTCTGAGTTCCTATATGATTTAATTGAAGGTTTTAGCCCAAAGAGTGCTCTGCGCTCGGGTGATGTTGAATACGAGGAACCTTTTCTGTATATTTATTACTCTTGAGCCTATGTTGCCTGAAAGAATATAATTTTACGAGTGAATACGAGGAACCTTTTCTGTATATTTATTACTTTTGAGCCTATGTTGCCTGAAAGAATATAATTTTAGTTACATTAATGCAATATTTTAAAATCTTGACGTTTGTTTTGATCAAGTAATCCTACTCCGCTTTACTTCGTCTCGGACGATCCTTTGCATACTCTCTTACGTGCGCCATTTTGCATCTTCTTATTTTCTTACTTTCATCCTGTTTCCATCCCATCTAAAATGTCTATTCTTACCCTCTTTCTTCCTCGCTTTCCTTGTCCATCTTCTTACTCCTATAGCATCCCACTATCACTTCCTGTAACTACCATCGTCTTTCCTCCTCACGGTTTCCTCCAGTGACCTCCTTTTTTTCCGCCACTGTTTACAAGACCTCCTCGTTCGTCTTCCACTTGGTCCATCGCACTTTTTCTCTATTCCTCTAAATTTACATTTGATAAATTTATAATCTCTTTTCATACTATTTACAAGGGTATAGGTCTCATATCCATATGATATCTCGCCCCATATCTAGTCTTATACTAATCGTTTCCGGACAACTTTCCTTAGTTTTCCGGTCACAAGTTTCCTCTGGAATGTATGTATCACCTTCATTAGCACCTCTCGCCATCTGATCGTCTGTTATAATCTCCAAAACCCGAAGTCCGAATGCTTAAATCAAAGATTAAAGCTCCTTACCAGACTGAATAACTAGCAATTGGTAATCCGAAAATATGATTATTTTAATCAGCAGTTCTTATTCTGCGCCGGGGTCATACCCCTCGCTGTCACTCGACAGAGGCACATTTACTTGGATTAATACTGGTTATATCACGTATCCTTGGCTTTGCGCCACTAAGCTCCCCCACGAATGCTCCAGTCCAATTGAGCCGTCTATCGTTTTAGTAAAACGCCATTTACAGATATAAAGTCTTTAATATTTTCCAATTCACACGGTTACACACCATTTTGATGTCGAAAAAATTATCAAAAATAACCAGCTTTTGCTCTGAGTTCATTCCACCATTTTAATCAATGGAGTGGATTTATTATTTTACCCTTCCCAACGACAAACTTTTCATTTTTACGAGTTTTTCCCAGCCGCCTGTTTATGAGTCCAAGCACGGAACATGTAAAATGTAATGCACGGAAAACCTTTTAGATATTTTTAGAGTAAGGTCACTGAGGGAATGTTGCAATGTAGGTCGCAGCTTCCACCTCCCGAAGTGCATTACATTGCATCACTCGTGATTCCTGGGGCTTTTAGGGATGATCTTAACGCCTTAAACATGGTTTATCATAAAGTCGTGCCTTTGAGAGGCAAAATATGTAAGCAGGTTTATTATGCATAAAATATTTCGTGGAAAATTAACTTTGACAGTGTAGAAAATTGAAATTAAAATACTTTTGCTCCTATTCTGTTTAAGATGTTTACAAGCATCAAAATTGTAAAGATCATTATTACCATTTATTACGTTTATCGGGAAGAGGACGAAGAATAACCCCACCGGATAGCCTCTCTCCGTTGAGGATTCTCGCCACGTTTTCATAATGCATCTGGGGAGGGTGGAGCGTGCTAGGGAGTTCTTAGTAGCGGGAGGCTCTGAATCCCTGTTGAGTTCCTCCACCAATCCCTGGTAATGGCCTGCCATTCATCCAACGGAAATCCACCTTCGTAATTCACCTCGGAAGCCCGTGAGACGGGTGGGTACGGATGGTGCCTTCCGGCACGAGGAGTTCCACTTTTCAACCCCACACCAGAGGTTGTACTTTGGTGAGGATGGTGAGAAAAAGTTCAATCTCAATGGACAGGAAGGGATGTGAATGGGGTGTATGAGCCGAAGTGAGGGAAGGAATTGGAAAGGGAGGCATTTTTATAAATGTATGCCAACGGAGTGCCCAAAAAGCCACCTCGATGGTGTGTGTCAGGGTTTTAATAATCATCAAACATGCACTACGTTCGTGAACTAATGCTACAGCACCAGCTAAATTAGAGAAACGTGTTAGTAAAGTATTCTTCAGGGACGTGTAACTAATTGTAATTGCTAGAGTTATTATCAATTGGCTAGATCTGAAGCGTATCTCCGTGACCGTTTGGTACGAGCGAGCAAAATGAAAAAACGGACAGATTATACCTAGCACAATTATATTAAAAAAAAACAATACATACAATGACTCCTTTACAACAAAGACCTCACGGAGTGCCTCCTGTACCTCCCACCGTGAGAAGGAAAACAAGGGAGAGGGAGCGGGAGCTCGTGCACACACACTTGGGACACTTCTGCGTATCTCCGCCCCCGACCGCTGACTCTACTCCCCGAGTACTGCCTTTCTTCCTCTCCTGCTCCTCGCCAGGAAAACTCGGCGCTCGGCCTCCAACGCCTCCTTTAGGAAAACAGAATTTCGGCGCTCGCCCTCCACCTGACCGGGAAACACTCCCTGGCGGAACTTTCAAAATGAGCCCGAACGGCACAGATCTAGGTTGATTCATTATTAGTGTAAAATAGAAGGAATGTAGCGTATATTAACGTTTGGTATTTAAAAAAATGCAGTAATTTATAGTCCCAATGAGGCATGCAAAGGTGGATTTAATATGAGATATAACTGTTAATGATATTTTTTTCGGAGGCCTTATAGACTATATTATACATACCTTTATAATTATTATGTTCCTTACTATGATTATTATGTTCCTTACTATGATTTTTCATCGTTTGCGAGTAGAATAATGCTGTAAATCTATCCGTTACGTAGTCTGTCTAATCTTGCCATTCTGAACGAACTCATTGTAATACATAGGTGAATTGGTTGGACTCGAATCAAACGAGTCACGTACTTACTCATCGCATAATATGCTTACGCATCGTATAGGCAGATAATGGGAGATAATACCCTGGTATGTAGACTTGAAAAAACAAGCCATAGAACCTAAATAACATAATTACATGCATACGGAAGATTTTTACGATAAAAATTAGTCCAGCCCTTAAGTTATAAGTACTGCAAAGGAGACCTTATATCGAGTGGTGTTGCTTAGCAGATATTAAGATTAGTGGTATTCTTGGGTTTCTACGTACTCCAACGGCTAAGTGTGCACCCCACCTCCTAACCTAGGGCCGTAAACCTAGGACAAACATGACATTCTTGCCCTGGAATCCCTACGTTGGGTTTCCAGGCTAGTGCATTACCGTCTTGGCTACCACGTTGGCAGGGTAATGATGATTAAGAAAAAAATGTGCCTATCGAATGTCTTTGAAAAGAATAGTGTAGTTTAACCAATCCAGTACTTACCCTGCGTTAAAAATTAGCCAGGCTAGGTAGTCATTTCGGTAAAGCACTAGTCTGGCAACCCAAATGTCGCGTGTTCGCCTGCCCGCTCAGGACATAGTTTTTATGTTTCTCCTAGGATTAAGATCTTAAGTTGGACGATGGGGTATAACTTTAGTCGTTAGAGAACCTAAGACTAAAGACTACCGCTACTGTGATAGATATTAGCTGGAGGATTATTCCGTATTCCAGTTGTTAGCCGTTGTAGGCCAGGTTCAACTAAAGGTGTTTTTGGTGCTCGTTTCTTAATCTATTTTCCTATTCCGATTCTATATCCCTGCCTATCGTAGAAGCGTAGGGATGAGCGGTCGGAGGCCGAAACGACCGGCCGGACTAGGAGAACACTTTTACGTTTCGTAGGACCTCAGATATCCCAGGAAGGTATAGGTTTTCTCCCAGCCAAGGGATAAAGGTGTAATCTAGGTCAAGTTCAACAGTTTTTCATCAGCTGCTTTTCGTTCCCATTTTTTATTCCCGTTCAAAGTAGGCACGTATCGCAGCGAGAATAGATCATGAAATAAAATCTCTTCTACGAGTGGTATCGTTTCCATGCAAGTTATACTCTGAATATCCCCTTTTACCTTCTATTGCTAGTAGATACTTGGCTCTCTCAGTCGTGCCTTTGCAATAGTAAGAAACATATCAGTATCTATGAGTTGATTGATATTCAAGAAATTATTTTAATCTGAATAGATATTAGCCGAAATTTATTGAGTGATACTTTTGCAACGCAAAATTCATCGATTCGATTAATTCCTCTGCGGAATCGGTCGGATTAAATCTCTCGGTGACAGTATTGGTAATAAATGGTGTTTGTCACAATACACGTCATTAAATCGCTTGAGTGCCCGAATACCCGGCGATGGCCAGTCGCTGTCCTCACGTCCGCCCCCGCTCGCCCCGGGCGAGGTTGCTCCCACCCCCGAGAAGGCCCTTCCGGCCCCCACACTCTTCAACCGTTCCCGCAAAGTGTTGAATTTTTAAAACCATAGCTTCCATAATGTTTGTGCGGGTCTTGTCCTCCACTCCCATCTCGAGCGTGTCCCGCAGCCGGAGATTAACCCTGAAGGGTTGGAACGGGAAGGGGTACCTCTCACCCACCTCATAGAGAACCCGGAGGGGGGTGAAAACTCATTTCATCTCGGCTTCCATTTTGCTGCTACACTGGTGTCCCATTTCCGAATAGAATACATTTTTCCCCTCCCGTTGAATCCCGGCTGAATCACCGACCCGGATGGACCTTTTTTTACGTGCTGCCGACGTACTATGCATTTTTCACAAGTTGGTAAAGCGAGGACTGATTGACCCCCTTGAGGAGAAACATAGAGCCAGGTTGAGGGGAAGATTGCCCCAAACAACTTCCCTGCGAACACTTGAATATTTAAAATCTTTATTACGGTGGAACCCATTCGTCCGCTTCTGAAATGACTCTTCCTTCAACCCTGACGCAAAAATGTGTGGGTCTCTGGGCAAAACGGAAATTATAACTCGTTGTATTTGGCGTGTTAACTTGGTCCTCGGAGAATGAGTTAAGTTTTAAAGTTACTTGCCATATATTTTTGATGTAGTCTACATGAAGTTCCATATGCCTGACGAGGGACAGTCTCATTGAAAGTATCACCCGGAGAATGGCATAATTCTAATTACATGCATGATATTTCAAGGTTGACATGTGTGGTAAGTAGTCGATAATTTCTTATTCCCATTACTGAATCAGGTGGGTTAGACGCATCCAGAGACAATAGATAAGCCAAGAACAAAAATAAGGGAAAAATATATCGTTGACCCCAAGAGGAAGGTAAAGGGATAAGTATACGAATCAAATGAAAAGAAATTTAGAAAGTGAGAAGCAACGTTATGTAATTGATCTATAAATGAACTACGAAGATTAAAGGGCTGCCTTTAACAAATATCAGGATAGAAAAACGATGATGAGATAACATTGGTAACCCGAATCTCGAGCTGGAACGTTCACCTATAGGGTGAACACCCACATCCTTTGGGCGTTTTAAAATCATCCAATGCGGTATTTGAGCCCGCAGTCTCAGATTCATTGCGTAATGTCTTTATCCTACCGAAGACTACCGATACTTTCAGAAGTTTTCACAAGCATTCATTTCACAATAGTTTATATACCTTTAATCTGTTTTTAATTCGTGTGGATTAGTATATATTTCCCATAACTAGAATGAAATAGAATATCTTTATGTTGCAATTCCGTAGGTCTTACACGTAAGCCTATTTATGCACAAATAATGAAATAACTCAATCTGTGGCTTTGTCATCCCGAAGTGTACGCCACCCGCAGATCATTAGTTTTACAGCTCCTGAAAAATAGGCAATCGATTTTCTAAATCTTGTTTTCTCCTCCGTTTTTTTTTATTTGCTGCAAAAATTTGTCCACGCGTAGTACGTTTGCCAGTTGACAGTGGTTTATATAACCACATATGAAATAAGACAAACTCGTAGAAACAAAAAAACTACCCTGAACAATTTGTTTTAGTAGCATGGAAAGATATATGGATGAGGATATATTAATGAGTATGAGAGAGATGAACACTGCGAGACTGGTGTGTGGAAGGAAAATGAAGAAGGGTAAAAGGATTTTTGCTGTCGAGAAGTAAAGTCAGAAAAGAGGAGATGCTAAGGTAATTGGAATGTTTGATAATCTGTGAAGTTTTGGGGTAGTGAGTGTGTACGAGTAGATCGGCAGCCGTTTGGGACTGTCATTGGTAGATTTAAGAGTGCTATGAATAAATTTTAAATCTGATTTGAGTATTTGGTGAGGGAAAGTTAAAACAGAATCGTATCAGTGAACACAGGGCGTACTTTCATCCGGAATGTATTTTGCATTTTTTACAACGCATGTTGATCTTCTGTATTATTCGGGAGGGAATTAATTCACGCCGTGCGTCAAACTGTTTTCCTTTCCGAATTCAATAGTAGAATACTGGCAATTTGAGCGGAGTGACAATGAATTGATAGCCAAGAAAGGAGCCATAATGAGCTAATCAGTGGAACAGCTAACCGAATCGTAGTCCAAGAAGACATTCTACCAGTATATAGATTTATTGTCAGTCTATATCTGGTGGTGAGGAAACTATAGTTCAGCGTACATCTGCGCCCTCTCCCTCGTAGGAATGATAATGGGTGATAAGACTGGAAATAAAGACTAGGAAGAAAAGGCGTGAGAGAATGCTTGGTCAATGATATGGTATAGAAGAATGTGGAAGGTCAAATTGGAAGCCCGAGTAACTAATGAATCGTTTCTGAGCGTAGTGGGGGAAGATAAGGGAAAACACATGGAAATTCCGATGAGGAGACTACACAATCTTATCGTTAACATCTTGTGATACGATGGCTTCTTGAAGACAGTCTTCGAGGAATGAGAGAACTGAAAGAACTGGATACGAAACCCTGCATGAAATAGATGTATGAAGGATATCCAAGGTAAATGCATGTTAATATTAAAGATTTGGCGGTTAAAGAATCCATAGGAGAGCGGCGTCAAACCGATCTCGGGATAGATGACCCACGAGGATGGAACGGGGAGACAATTAGCCTCTCCAAGGACGGAATGCAAATTGAGGAATGAGGTGGAGTGCTTGCCTTGTCTCGAAGACGAAGAGGCGCACGGGAAGTCCCCCCGATCTCTTGCGCTTGTCCCAGTCCCCACTCTACCGCCAAGCCAACATTTTTCCCAGTAGCACTTTTCTGGCTTCGTTTGGATTTCGAGCGGCCACGTGGCTGGACGGGATGGCATTGAAAAGGCCAGCGCTTCCGTAGCAATAGTCGAAATTCCTCGACCCTCTTCATAGAGGAGCTTGTTGAATCATAGTTACTTAACTGTAAAACGCAACCCAGCATTATTATTTTTTCAGTCGCATGACAAAATCTTCCCTTTTTCGTAAATATAAAAGGAGAGAGTAAATATATCGCAGAACTTAGATTATTTTAAGAAAATATGTCTAAAATCCTCTTTAATTAATATTTTCCTGAAAATCTAAGAACTTTTTTTCTCATATCACGCTGGAATATTAAAGAGTAGAATTCTGCTTTAAGGTTCCACAGCTACTTAGTTTGTTTCACATCTTCTAACCTGATCTCAAGCCTAAAACTAATGAAACATCCTCACCCGATGCAAGAGTCCGACCCGCAAAATTTCAGATGGTCGGCCGTTGTGTTATGTATCGACTTGGAAATGTCACTAGGCTAATTGATAATTTTATTCCTTGAGCGTAAGGAAAAGGTATTAAAGTGAAATTCCTCTGTGTTTGGAAATTATTTGACCGAAATTAGCGTGACAGTGGTTTTGTGACTTTAAATTAATGACATGCGCCTGAAGCGGAAATTCTTGGAATTGTCGGTCTTGAGGCATGAGCAATGTGAATACGGTATTTCCGGAGAAAAGCTTAAAAGAGTAGCGCCGGGGTTGTGAAAATCGTCTCGAGGACGACATAAGACTTGAGGCAAGGTCAGCGAGTCCTATCTTGGAGTAAGCACTGATTTTAGAATGTACGACGAAAATGGCGACAGGAATGGACATAGGATGATTTGCCGCAAATAAACGAAACACGTACGAAAATGTTGAATGAGCAGTTGAATATTTCCCCGGGGAAATTACCTTGCCCTCTTGCCGTAGAAATTGGTATGGCGTAGCCGTGGGGATATTCGCCCACCAAACTTCCATCATCACAAGTCATCAATTCAAAGAATTGATGCGTGTGCAGAGTGCTGCATGGGGAGGTGCTAAGTGAAAATTTCATCGTGTTTTCGAACGGATTTCATGGAAAATTCACGAACGGCCGGGCGATAAATAGCTTTTGTTCCATTGCTATGCTTTTATCTATGAAGTTTTGATAATTTAACCCTGATTCAAACTGCGAAGTTTACTGCCACCTTCAAAGTGATCTTAAAATTGATTTGACGCAGCACTTCACTCAATACTTCTATCGGCAGGCCTCCTTATATTTACATAATTCTTATCTTTTACGTCCTTCATAACTTGCTCCATGCATTCCGTAGCAGGCATTATATTGCGATTCTTCCATTTACATTTTTCTTGAAGGCTCTCTTTAGTGATGTCTCAGTATATGTGCAGTACTATCGTCCACTATTCTTTTTGAAATTTACATCCGACTCATTTTTCTCCTGGTCCTCGAGCTGGATTGAGCGATTTGTCTTCTACGTTTGTTGGTGGATCCGTGAAACCTTGTTAAATTCCCGGGTTATCCATTTATCTTCATCATTTTTTTGTAACACTACTTTTTCAGGACGGAAAGATATAGCAAGTTGTTGCAAGTGGTATTCAACCGCTGGTTGGCAGTTGCGGTTACGTTGAAGTGTGGATATTCACCACGTAAAGTTGTTAGTAATGTGTTCTTAGTATTGTGTAATCAATCTGGATTTCATGTCCTATTCTCTTGCTGCCGTAGGATAGATTGTGGAAATTATTATAATTGTGTTGCAAAAATGAAGAAGTTTGAAGAAAGTGTCAGATTAGGTTTTGAAGGCCCCGACTCTTTTTTTGTCTGACGGCACATTCAGTAGGCTGTTTCCCTCCGATTTCGCTTGCGCCAGATCAGCACATTTTTACCCTCTCTTCATGCTATCCAAAATGTCTTTCTTAATTCTACTTATTCCCCAAGTACCCTACAATGTAACCTCAATAGTCTTATTTCTCATATGGAGTTTAAAATTTCTTCCACGTTATCAAAGACTCATTCCGTGGCAATGGGGTAGACAGGCAATTGTTCCGCCCCGCTGGCAACCCTGCCTCATTTGCTTTCGTCCACTGTTGCACTCCTTCTCTCCTCCCGGGATTCCCATGACGGAAAGGTGTACCAGCTGTCAGAGCGGCCTGCAATCACGGGAGACTCCTCTGAGAAGCATAGCCCTTCTCTAGATAGTGGTGTCTCGGTGGGAGAGAAAGGTGTGCCAAGGATGTTCGCCAATGGCTTCCCAAGTCTTCTTCATAATTTCAAAGGGCGCAGTACTGACTTTTTACTCTCGTCCTCTCTTAGAACGATGATTTTGGAACGTGGAGTGCAGTATTTATATCTAATTTTGTGAATGGAATATATCTGATTTTATGAATGGAAAGGATATATGTTGTGTGCGTGATCATGATACAACCTAGATCTTTAGGGTACCTATAATTTATATTTATTGCTAAGTCAGAACTAAAAGGTATCTGGCAGAGAATATGTAATGCTCTGTCTGCATACATAAAGAGCTCCAATAACACATGATAAACGGAAATTGATGTATTTGATCTATAGATGTGTCAAATTATTGAGACCCGGTAAAGCCATGCAGCCTAGTTATATATTTTCGAGGCCGGAAATTGATTATGGTTATTAACCACTCCAGGTGGTGGCTACGTGGGAAGCGCAAATGAATCGCCGTCCGGCTCACTGCTCACCGCTACCTGTCGGATTATAATATTTAAATCCCATTAACTGAAGAATATGAAAGTGATGTGTCAGTGTTGTTTGCGTGAAGAGGAAAACTACGTATAAACTAATACAATACAAATATATATGAAATGAATATTATCATCATCATCATCACGGGTCAACAATCCTAGGATTGGTTTGACGCAGCCCTCCACTCGATTCTTCTATAGGCCAACCTCTTCATATTAACGTAGTTCCTCTCTTTCACGTCCTTAACGACCTGTTCTATGTAACTCTTCACTTTTCTTTCGACGTTTGCCTTCCATAGTGTATTAAGATATGGCCGATTAGGTTGTCCCGTCTTCTTTTTATAGTTTTCAGCAGACTTCTCTTTTCCCCTACTCTTCTTAAGACTTCTTCATTGGCACTCGGTCGATCCATTTTATCTTCATCATTCTGCTGTAGCACCAGATTTCGAATGCTTCCACCCTTTTCTTCTCCGCTGCTGTCATTTTTCATGCCTCATTGCCGTAAAGAAACATAACAGTGATTATCAAAAAACAGTATGAAATTGAAGCCGTCGGTGGACTTTGGTTGGATTCTTCTTGAATTTTTTAGCGTGCTTTGACTGATTTATATATTTTTTCAGGATTTTTGCGGTAATTGCAAATAGCAGTAAATAGATGCGTGGCTTCTTTTAACACGCCCACCATCTTTGGCTAACATTAATAAAATAAAAATAATGACAGTCGGAAAAATCGGAAAATTAGAATTTCCTCACAAGAGTTAATTGTGGATATTGACTATTTTGCCGCTATGTTACATGTTTATTAACGTCTATCCCTAAGCTAGGTTTGACCCCAGAAGTTGGAATAACCGAGGCTAAAAGACACATGCATCCTAAAATGCATTTTGACGCTAAAAGATTATCAGTACCTGTATTACAAGCTATGCAAGCTGACTTACGCCATTTATAGACGGATAAGATGTAAATATTGCTTCCATTTGCGACTGCTGTGATACTTCACTATGCATTTTGTCGAGGTTTAATTTGATTCGTAATATTTAATGCTTTATAATAGTGTCTCATTTTCATGGTCATTAAATTATAATATTTCTTCTTTTCAGGTAAGACGGCATTTCCCTCACGTCAATACAGCGATAGCTGTAAGTTGGTGAGTACACGATTTTTGAAAATATTCTGAAGGAAGTGTTTTTTATTTAGCCTTCATGGACCCTCAAATGCAGGAAATGCGTCATGTAAGAGTTACCCATTCCCTATTTTTTTCTGCTCCTGCAAAGCGTAGGGACGGTGGCGAAATTGCTCATGATTTGTGCACATAATTTGTTTCCGCCCTCAGCAGGATTTGAGTTTTGGTCTTTACTTGGAGCACCACACTATGTGTGTACGTATAAATCTGTCGTGGTAGCAGCTGGAAGTTCTGCGCCCGCTCTTAAATTCATAGGTTCTTTGCTCTTAAAGTGGCGGTGGAGATTCTCATAAACACCCTCGTGAGTACGGGCACTGCTGCTTCCGCTTAATTTTCAATTAGAGACGGTGGCGATCTGAACAGAGTAAACTAGAGAGTGAATCGTGACAAAGTGGACGTAGTTGCGATCAGAGAAGTTATTTTTCTAGCGTTATTTTAATAGCGCTGTTTAGAATACCGTGCTAAACAAACTCCATTTTGAAAATAGCCTGCGCTTTGACAGCGAGGAGTTAATCAATTCGTTTCTGTGATGCGGTGCTGGGATTCCAACCGTTTTTTCAGCGGTGCCGGTGGATGGTTTCCCCGTTGGTACCTCGCGACACGTCGACTTGAAAGGGTGCCTCACTTTCCCTGGTTAACTGAAAAAGTACCGATACGATCACGTGAATATATATTATTAGGAGGAGCTAGAGACGGTGTGAGGTGCCTTCTGATTCACCGCTGTGGTACATCCCAAGGGATAGTCCCGATGAGATTATTTTGTCAATAATATTGTCGTTAATTATGAACGGAATCGTAACACTGATACCATGTATCCCACGTGTCATATTATATGCTCTTTGTATCTCTGAGCCCATTCGCCGAAGATGTTCTATTGCTAGATTCAGAATACCAAACATAAAGCATTCTGTAGTTCGTCAATAATTGTTGAATAAGTGACCGGTCGCAGAAGTGCACTAATTGCCCTATAGCGGATCTTGATTAGTCGGTCGCATTTTCGTCATTTTAATTAGTGATATAAAATGTGTGCGTTATTCTCTTGTAGATTTCTCTTGTAGGGAGTGTGTTATTGATAGCGATGTAGTGACAACATCGGAGGAGAAGCGAGGACGAAGTAAAAGAGAAATTGCCAGTAGAATTGCCCGAGCGAAAAGGGCATTTTACCAGAAGAAGATTCTGCTTACAGCTGCAAATACAAGCGTGGAAGTGAGGAAACATTTCATTAGAACACACATCTGGAGCATTCTACTATAAGGCAGCGAGTCATGGACAATAATTGCAGCAGAGAAGTCCAGGCTGGAAGCATTTCAAATGTGGTGCTACCTAAGAATGATGAAGATAAAATGTATCGATCGAGTGACAAACGAAGAAGTTATACGAAGATTGGGAGAAAAGAGATGTCGGGACAACTTAATAGGCTACATCTTAAGACACGATGGCCTAATGAAGACAATCTTCGAGGGAAAAGTGAACGGGAAGAATATTAAGGCCTCGTATGAGATGCATGGAACAGCTGACCGATGATGATGATACGAGACCCCGTTCGTCACCAATACCGCTCATTACAGTGGCTTGTCTTATTCACTTCGCGTCAAAAATCGTGTCGGCCGGGAACTGGTGCGAAAGGATAAATTCTACAGGGGTTTCTCCCACGCACTCACGCTTGACTTCCATTCCGCCACCACTGTCCCCCTTATCTTCGAAGGACTCCCCTTCTCCCTTCCACGCACCCTACAGTCTTTCATATGCCCCAACCACCTACGAGAGAATTTACTGCCATTAATCTCAACCTTTTTCCTCAGTTTATTTGGCTGTTCAAAATTTCGTCACCACTCCACAAACTGTACTTATATGAACTTTAATTAGGTCATCCAGCCATCTCGTCACCTGTCCCGCCTGAAATGTTACCCTGTTTGAGATCTCGGGACTTCGACCTCACCTCTCTATCATTTGAGTTTCTCTTACGGTTTTATTCTTTGCCACCATCGGATTTCACGAGAAGCAATCGCACCGCGGAGCCCTTTCAATTAAAAAGCGAGTGACAGAGACTCCATCGTAATTGGGCGACCGCTAACGCCCTTCTCGCCAAGCCCAGAGGCGCCTTCAACTCAACTTCCTCCTCCACTCAGCGCGGAAAATAATACGTTGAAACCAAAACACAGTGGTGAGTCAACTCAGGTTTTAAATACATGCCAATAAATCAAAGATTGCCGCTAACATTATTGTAAGTTATACTCGATGTTATGTTTAATCGTTTTTAAATCCATAGATTGGTTAACTGCAGTTGCTTCCTTGTTATTATCTATGCCCTTCATTATTAGGTCCAAGTACTTCTCTTCATTGTGGGGGTCTTCTTTCCCTCGGCTTGTTTTTGAAGAATGGTTTGTCTCAGCTCTGCATTCGATTCTCCTATCAGCAAGCCGCTTCACATTTACATAATTCTTCTCCACTTATTACTCCATATCTACCATAAAAAATCTTCCTGTACCGTTCTTTCCATCCACTTTTACTCGACACTTCATAAGATCATCATGTCTTTATGTTACTACCAATAATGTTGTCCCGTTTCCCTTTTAGAGTTTTCTGCAGATTTTCTTTCCCCCCACTCTTCTTATGACCAATTTGTTTGTTGTTCTCTATTGATTTTATCTTCATCATTTTTCTTCATAACACTACATTTTGAATCCTTCCAGCCTTGTCTTCTCTGCTGCTGCTATCGTCTCTGTCATAAGGAACCAAGATACAGATATAAGCTCTAATGATATATTTCATTGCATTTGAACTTTTATTTCCAGCTGTGAGTATATTCTTCTTTCGGTATAATACTCTACTATACTGAATTTCCTTCATGCTTTTCCCATCGTTATCTCTTCGGCATCCCAGATAGCAATACGCTCGCACCATTTCTAGCTTTTGTTTCCCGAGTTTACTATTGGTCTTGGCTTCTTCGTTTGTTATTAGTTTTATCCATTTTCAATTTATCATTCTTCCGCAACGCCACTTTTGTAATGCTTCCTGCCTTCACTTGTCCTCCGTTGCTTTCGTTCATGCCTCACTGCCGCGAAGAAGCATGCTCCAGATGAAAGGTTTGATGTGTTTTTCCTTACTTACGAGCTTGCATTACCAATTTTGAATAGATTCTTCTTCTGGTGTCTTTTGGAGCGGGAGGGGAGGAAAGGAAATAGGGGTTAGTGAAAACGATGAAAATGGATTGTTTGCGGTAATATGATCTACAAATATTTATTTAAGAATAATAGCTCAAGATACATAGAAATTGTAACACTTTTTTTTTTTTTTTTTTAACAAATTAGCATTTTAAACCTAAATCTGCGACACTTTTCTCCCTGCTAGTTTATTTCTCCTTTCAGTAACTATTTGGCCTGCTTTAAGACCATTTTACACGGTGCAATTTTTTGTACAAATGAATGTACGAAACTGAACGAAATTGTATGCTTGTCTAAATGGAATTAGAGCAGGTTCTATTTTCCGTTCAGTCATTCAGACATTCGCACAAGCGTTCACACAATTTTCCGCTTTGCACGGCACAATTTTCTTCATACTAGCGTTTGTACAAGAAATTGTGCAAAAAATGTACCGTGTAAAACGGCCTTCATTATCATTAGCCATTAATTTTATTATTCATCGAACATCAAATTCCCCGTAGAACTCATGGAAAATTTTGATATTACTCGATCGCAAAGGACTCCCTTTACCCGTACCACAGCCATGAATCCATGAGATGAAGCCTCTTTAGAGCGGTGAGCTCGGAGACTTATGCACAGTGAGCTCAAAGATTCTATTGAGCTGTGAGTTCGAAGACTCGTTAGAGCGGGCGTTGCGAGCTGTGTGTGGTGATGGCGGAGGGAGTCGTGACTGACTTAATACGACTCTCATGACTCGCAGCTCAATCTGCAGAAGCGCTCTTTTGAGCTGACTCGCTCACATATTGCCCATCACTACTCTGGACTCGGTGGGGCGGCAGACACTGCTCTCCCGCCGGGGGGCAAGGCGATACGGGGTCCCTCGCCCCCACGCCTCCCTCCCCACAAAACCCACATCTTTATGGGCGATCGAGCGTGCGTGTGTGTGTGTGCGTATGCTTAAGTTCCGCCGCTCGATCGTGTCCGGGACGCCGCCCGGCAAGTCAATCCGGCCGCTAATAACGTAAGGGAGGAAGTAAGAAATGATGACAGGCATCAAGGGACTCGGAAAACAAATTGCCGCGCCATTATTATAATTGGATGTTTCGTGAAATTGCCACCCGGGCGATCTCGCCGCGATGGTTTTTCCCTCTCCCGTCGGCGGCGGTGGCTGCTTCTGCCCCAGTGCGGGTGCGGGGCGGGGCGGCTGCCCCCCTACCTCTCCTCTTAACCGGTCGACGCGGAAAGAGGGTCTCCTCCTCCTGCCCAACTCTTCCGCAGCCTCCCGTACAGCCGCCCGCCCTCCGGCTCGCTTCTTTCGGGGCCCGCCTCGCCATTTTGGGGGCCGCCCCGGGGGGTCCTTCGCTCCCGGCCCCCCGCCGGGAACTGCTCGCCGAATGAAAATAAAACGGCGTATCGGACACCTGATGGAGAAAAAGGAAGAACAGCACCTCCTCGGCGAGCCTCCACTTCCTCCTGATGGGAAGTCTCTTCTGCATTTCGAAGCAGTACCGCTGGTGGGAGGGTCCATCGACAGCTGTTGTCTTCCGAGTCGAGGCCGGCCGAGGGCTGGACATATTTATCGGTGCGGGCAATGGATCGTGCAATGTTCCGAGCATGTGCCTCACCAGACTGCATGACTGACCTCCTGTGCTCTTGGTAGCATTGGATTTACTGATGCAGCCTTACATTCCGATGATATTTAAGCAGCGTGAAATCACATCTCTTAACGTTCCATAAATATTCGTCGTGAGGACAAAGTTGCGCTGGCCGCAGGTAGATAACATGTCGGCCTGACAAGTGGATTCGACTTTTGGGTGCGGATGCTAATTTTTTCATAGATTAGACTGTCGGTCGTGGTTGTCGGATCGAGTAAGCGCCGGCCTAACAGTCTTACTACTAATCTGGTTTGGCTGTTTAGGGTATATGGGGAGGGGGGGCGGGATATCACGCAGAGACTATCTACAAACCTGCCAATATTTTCACAGAGAAAAAAAATCATCCACATTGATCTGGACTCGAACCCATATTCTCCTGTTTTTCGGCCTTTTGCTTTATCCATTTAAGCTACCAAGGCTATTGTTACTACGTAAATCTCCATTTTCTTCCACAATCTTCAGGAAGAATGACGCCCACCAATATGGCTGGATTGCTCATGATGGTGCTGTCTATGTCGTCGAACAAAAATTCATCATCATCAATCCTAAGATTGGTGTGATGCAGCTCTCCACACCACTCGATTCTCCAATCCTCTAACCTCTTCTTATTTACGTATTTCTTCTCTTCCACATCCTCCAATACTTTGCTCTATGTATCTCATACGAGGCCTACCTTTTCCATTCTTCCCATTCACTTATCCTCCGCCGATAGTCTTCATCAGACCATCTTGTCTCGTCTCAAGATATGGCGGATTAAGTTGTCCAATGTAGTTTTAGTTAACAATATTTAATTTGGCGGATCTATCGCTGCTTACGGATGTGGTGACATGGAGGTTACAACCATGCTGTTATCCACGCAGCATCAAGCTCTGTCAGATTAATTTCTCCACCCTCCTCCTCCCTTTTCCAAGCTTATGGCGTAATAAATGGGCGACCCCCAACCTCAACTTGCCTATCGTCTTTGATTAACTCATGCTCCATTTTTAAATATTTTTTCGCGGTTAGCATCTGCCAAAGGTGAACTAAGACATATGCTTTACGTACCAGACGGTAGGGGAATGTCAATGATGGGAGCTGTCGTTTTCCCGCTCGTCGACATCTGCGCTGAATGGATTCAGCCATGACGTCACTGCCGGCAAGTTGTGATGTCAGCTAACGTCCCAGGGAGGAGTTGGTGTGGGAGGGACTTGGGCATTGAGCAACCATTCTTACCAGGGCCGAATGGCTGCAGGGAGGAAGAATCCTTTTTTGTCGGACAATGTCAAGGATGACATTGCGAGCGCTGTTGTTTTTGGATGACGTCACGGGTCGCGTAACGCCGGTCGGCGTCCCGTCATTGGAATTCCCGCGAATGAGGGTGTTATTGCGAGAGTACTCGATGCGCGTTTGATATCAGTTCGTTTGTTTGAGGTATGGGGTGTGGGAGGCTGTGTATGCGCATCACACACCCTCACCGCTGACCGGCCGAGCCAGAAGGAGCGGCACCATCCGCTTCCTCACCCTCACTCTGCGCCTGAACCGCACCCTTCGACCGAAGATTACATTTCCGCTCGTTGCGCTCAAATCTCAATTACCCACCTCCTTGAAGGCTCGGTTTTTCCCGGTCGAATCTCATCTCTGCATCCTGCTCCAGCGCCATGATCGATTTCTTTTCTTGGCACGGTCTTGCGAGCTCATTTCCTTAAGATGTTAGCATTAACGGCGGTGCCTAGTAACAATGATCATCTCTAATTTTATCCCACTTCGGAAAAATTCGGTGGATCCTCTTACCTCGATAGTTCTGACCAATCGGGTGTTTTTTATACGTCTCTAGAACAAGGAAGTTGTTTGATTATCAGGGAATTTTTAGTCAGATATTTACTCTTTTCCTTCAAAAGATACTCATTTTCAGTTCAGTTTCGCGTATTCAGAGAAACGTATTCGTAATGTGTGATTCTATTGTGATTTTGCGTGAATATGTTACAAAAATCAATGAGGAGACTCAAACATGAATTATTTTAGAGAATTATAGCGGATTATTGTAGTGGCTTACTAGAAAATACTTCTGCCGAGATAATCGATAATTTAGGACGTGTTCAGAAGCATTTCATGAATACGAATCTTGGATCCCCAGTCAGTACCTCAATTGAGAAGAGTGTATTGACTGAACCACCGCAACGCCCTACTCATCAAGCAAGCTAAATTCATAAACTTCACCGTGGAAGTCGATACTTTGTGGAATCGATCCTTGTGACAAGCTAAATTCAAGTTGGATGTGTTCGTCTCTGTTCTTGCCCGTTATCAAACCATATGCTTCTGGTTATCAGCATTACCCTCTCTCAATCCCTGGACTACCGCAACATCTTGAAATTAATCGCATGATTTGAATGATTCACTCTCTCGAGATTTCTATACGTTATCAGAGTAACTCATTTTCAGTCCAACTTAGGCTAGAATTTCCACAAAGAAAAAATTCACCTTGACCAATACTAGAATCCGGTACCCCCTATTTCCGGTCCAGTGCTTTTACCTACCAAGCTGCCAAGGCTTCATTTTACCTTGCGGACCCCTGGACGGAAATGAGAGGGTTCCGGGTTCGATTCCTGGTGAGGGTGAATTATTTCTCTGTGGAAATCCTGCTATAGGGCATCTCTGTGAGTAACTACATTAAGGCATTCGCGGTCCGTTCGCAATCCTCGAATACAACTTAGGTTTGTTTGGGTGGACATGAAATTTGTTTTGCAAGTCTTCCCCCGGATTCGAACACTGGACTCCCAGTCAGGAGCCCAACTCTCCACTCACTGGGCCACCACGCCGTCTGCGTGGCATGTAAATCACTTTCAAATGAGGATGAGAATTCGAGAACACTTATCGCGTTGGTCATCACTATTCAAGCGTCGAATCAGAATGCAGTCACAGTCGCTGATCGCTGACACGCAGCTCGGAGCAGTATCGTGACTGCTTGGCACGCGCTCGCTCTGAAATCGAGGGCGTGACGGAGGAGGTAATCCCTCTGAGGCAATGGCAGCAACCACTGACCCCCGTCCCCCCGACACGACCCCTCCAACGCCCCCTGAAGGAAATGGCTCGGTGACAGCTGACAAGGAGCTCTTCTCATTGGCCATGCACAGTTGCGTAAAATGACTTCATGAAGCTGTCGAACGGAATCGAAGGAGGAAATACGAGGCCAACGGCGTTGAGTAAAAGCCACAAACTACTGGTAGCCAGTAGTTCTTGGAACTCGGGAGATTCTAATCTGACGTTGCGGTGAATCTACATCCACACTTAAGCTGATTTGGCTATTTGCATGCCGGCACTGAATGAACAAAGTAGAGGTGGTGGGGTTGGTGTGGTAGATAGTGTATTGTGCACAATAACCGGGTTCAAATGCCGGGAGTGGCGGAGATCTTTCACAGGCGTACCGGTCCCCACTTAATTGTTTTGTGGGAGGCATCTTAAGCGCAGTACCTACTGCGTCCGACGTGTAGGATGTTAAACCGTGGTGCGATTTGCCGTCTTTCTCTAGGAGTAGATAGCTTCTGAAGATGAGTTTCTCTCTACCCTTTCTCCATTGCATTTAAAAGTCCTACAATTACCCTGTAACCCAAACTTCGTGGCGTTATGGCCTTAACTATCGGTAACCTCCGTCGCATGGCTGCTAATACCTCGAGTAAAACTGAATTAATTTGTCGACCTAGATATCAATCCGGCAACAAGTTATTGGCAAACTCGCATGGACCTGCTGTTTCCATTCTGTCATTGCCTGACAGTGATTGCATTATCCAGGGTTTAAGGCACCTAATATCATAAGGTTTTAGCCCTTTCCTTAGAATAATATACACGTAAGTGGTTGAGTGCGGTGTTTAATGTGGTAGCATTCCAAGTGATTTGATATAGAGTTGGAGTCTAAAAATTAATGGCCTTGAAATGCCTGTTGCAATATGCAAAGACTTTTAATTGGTTGTACCTTTACCTTGTTATGAGGGATTCATAATTTCCCAGGACAGAAATTGACTGTAGTTTCCGTTTTAAAGGGCAGCAGCAGAATTAAATTACATCTGGTATGAAAATATTTGATTTCTTACTAATACTCACGGTTCAGCCGCCAAAGCCAGGTCATTTACACGCCCATTAACCCAACTGCTGCAGCTTTGAATACTGTATCGTAATTGGATGATCGAATTTAATTTAGTTAAATTTCCTCTTCACTCTGCTGGAATTAGTTTCGATGACTATTATTTATACATAGCCCACACATACCATATAATAATGTCCCCGAGTGCAGTTCGGAATTATGAGTGATCGAGACTCAAGACTGCCGAGGGGGATTTTTCGTGGCAGCATCTCCAGTCTTCATCGACCCAGTTGAAGTATCCCATCGCGGTCATAGAAGATGTAGCTCGCTATTTCATAGCCCGCTCTTGACCAACCGTGGCTTGCGCCCGTGACGTAACTGCGCATCGGATTTCTCGCGCGCGCTTTCATGAATGGAACTGGAGAAGAAATATTTGAGCGTTGTTATGCAAGCGGCCGACCAAACCCCAGAGAAGTGACGAGAGTCGTCTCCTCTCTCATCTCATCTCCTTCTTCACACTCCTCTCTCCCTCCCGCCGCTGGTCCCTCGCGTCATCTGCGCTGCGCATCGTACTCGCGCACGTCCTACGTCTCAATCCGGAGCGCCACGCGCGACTTTTTGCGTTCACCCTCGTCTTTCGTCGATCGCGCGCAAGAATATAGCGCTGGCGTAGCGAGAGGAAGGACGAGAAGGAAGGAGGTTGATGGGGTGAGAAAAGGAACTACATATATCCTTCCCATCATTGTCTCAAACTCATCCTCCCTTCCTCTCGGCATTCCGATGTTTTCGTACGAGCCACAATGACGCACCGAAAGTTTGCATCTCCACGTTTTCCGAAATACCTCCCTTTGTTATTCTTATTACAGTGTACTAGTGTGGGTGCTTGGTGCTGAAGCTCAGTGGGTTTCCTTCGAGAGTCGTGTTGAAATGTGGAGCATGGGAATCTCTCTTTTTTTAGAATCAAGAATAATCTCTAGATTTTGCGTATCATGCTCAAGATTTAATAGTTTGAACCTACTTTTTTGAAAGAAATATGCCGCTTCATGAAGTCGTGATATTTGAAATGAAGTGCCAATACATCTCCTGTATATTGCCACTCGTTTTCATCGAGAAAAAAGTGAACTTGAGTCACTTCCACCATTCAATCGCGTTGACATTTAGATAAATTGGAGTCTTATTGCGATTTTGCCGAATATATCTGGTCTTGTTGATGGTATCCGGCGCAGCTTATTGGAAGTGCAAAACTACTTGTTTTTCCTCCCAAGCCCAATCACCACACTGTAAAAAGTAGATCTGATTTTAAGGTACAAAAGCGATCTGAATTTCAGATGCAACAATTTTAAGACAGGGTATGTTGAATTTCAGTAGTAATATCTTGTCTAAAAATAAGGCAGGTGAACGACTGAAAATCAGACCATCCAGAATCCTGCTTCCTCTGCTTCCTGCTTAACTGCTCCTGTACCAACCATCCATGTTCCTGCCTCTTCCGCATCTTGCATCCGTGTTCCTGCCTTAAACCAGACAGCGCTTAAATTCAGATCGCACTGAAAATCAGATCAACTTTTTACAGTGCACAGACCTTCCCCTATCCGTGAACTTCACTCTTATTGCTCTTCCATCAATCCGTCCCTACTTCCATCCGCATACCACACTGCAAGTCACCGTAATAGCGTGTGGCAGAGGGTGAACCACCTCCAGAAATGCATATAAATCAAAAGAGAATTGAATTTACTCTTAATATCATACAGACATGTAAGAATACTACTTATGTACTACTGACATGTACAATGTTGCTACTTTATGGAAAACTTTATATTTGTGTAACTGGATCGTTAGTATCTCGATTCCACTTAAATGGTTTAGCAAGGGTCGCACATAAATAAAGCTAGTGGAAAGAAAGATGTCGTTTTGTTTTTGGTGTAATTATATTTAGTCAACTCATCATGTGGTAAAAATTTAAGTGCTATGCCCTGAATAAACTTGCAATGGGTCTCAGTGTTAACACGAAGAATAGTGTTATGCCAACGAATCAATGCTAAAAGATTTTCACTTATGTGATCCATGACAATCATTGTGGTAGCTAAAAATCTGCTCAAGGATCTAAATATACATATACATGCCACTTAAACAGAGGCTTTTTATAGTAAGCAAATGTAGCAGCTGTTCTTCCCCGCCATTCTTCAAGAATAGGCTAATACCGGTATGCTGTGTTTCACTCCACACTGCCTTCTTTCCTTCAAATCCCACGTTTACTCTTTCCTTCCAAGTCTGAGGTGCTTTCAAGACTTGAAAACATAGATCCTGCATTCCATTATGGTACAGATGAACTCAGCTGTCGGTTGTCTTCTATAACGTGGCATTGCAGACTTCCTGGGCAGTTTAACCGTCCAGCATCAGCCCTCAATCTAATGGTGTTCCTGACGCGGATTGGTGGTGCCGATCGCCTCATACGCCATTGCGTCCCATCAGATTCGATTCTATTCTGGAGTCAGGAAGCCTTTTTCCCGCATTTCGAAAAAAAACTCCCCAGAACACGTCGAAAGTGGGTATTAAGAGTGCTTAGGTATTAAGAGTGCTTGGTTGGGAAACTGTTGAGATAAGAATGTCTCGGGCCAGATTAAAGTCACGTGATGAAAACACATCCTTCAAGCTCAAGACAAATATGGCAGGTGTAACGTACATCCGTTTCCACTAAGCTGCACCATTAGGCCAGAGAGAGGTGGCAAGATGAGAGATGAACTGTTGTTCAAAAAGATTCAAGAATTTGTTTTTTTCATGCGCTATCCGCTACCATAATTCGAACAGAGCTGAAAATTGTGCTTGGAATTTCATCTACCCTTCGGTTTTCATCAACCATTTCATCTTCCGTACGGTGTGTTCATCTATTTATATTTCCTCATTTTATTCCTTTACTTGGATGGTAAAGTTCACTATTCTCTACACGCTCTTGCACTTATAATCCCGTTGACCCTTAGTAGAAGATAATGGGTCATCTTTTGGAATGGATGGCCAAATACACTCGAAAAACTTGCAGGCTCTTGTTAGATAAACAACATTTTCATTAGGTATGCTTATACACGTACTCCATCTCGGCTTTGCCAAATCTTTTTTTCCAGCTTTACTTTTTTATTTATTTTTATTTGACGCATCTCCCTTTGCATTACTGTCGTGATTAGTTATTGCTATTATGGGAGACGACCTGCAATTCAGGTTATTTACGCCACTGAGGTAGTTATTAGGGAGTAGGTAGGAAATCAGGGAGGAAAGGATGGTTGGAGAGAAACCCGAAATCGGAATTGACCTAATCCTAACGAAATGCGACAAGAGGTCCACCGTGTAACGGCTCCCATGACGGACGAAGTACTGAACTTGGAATGCTCTCCTTACCGCACTCAAGTAGAGACTAGTATACCACTGAAAAAATCTACCCCTGCAGGTATTCAAACCCGCGTTTCCAGAATGGGAAGCCAGTACCCTAACCATCACACCGACCCGATCCCTACAATTACCTTCAGTATGTTCATTTAGGGCGATAGTTATTGTTCTAACATATATATCAACGCATGTTGAATGTTTGAGTTTAATTCTTCATTCTATGTTATTGTACATGGTTATCAAGTCGGATACCACACTGAATTGTGATAGAAATTTCCTCCAAGTAGCAACTGTTAAGGAGGGACTTAAGTACAAACAAGAATAATAAAATACATATCAAGAACAGGGTGCGGGAAGTGATGCGAAGGTAGATGCCAAGTTTTTACGGCTCAGGATGGCACTTCAGAGTTGGTCGAGAGAGGAATTTCCAAGTTTAGAGAACCTCAGAAAATAGTAAAATTGGATTCGAAGACAAGATACCTGTGGTTCTACTGATCATTGTTTAAACATTTATTATTCTTAACTTTATGTGAAAATTTTTAATTATTTCATTTTGTTACCAATAATTAAACTAACTTGTCCTTGTTATTCAACAACAATTGGCCGATCAAAGTGTAATGTTCTATGAATTTTACTGCTGGAGTATGGAGTGTGGGGTTCACCTAAATCCTCAGCGTTCATTCGGTGATCGTCCAAATTATCGATGAGGCGTCTCTCTATCGGTCATCGGATCAGGGAACACCCTCACAAACCATCCGGCGATCTGGTTGCCATGTTCGCTTGCAATTTTATCATAACTGGTCATGATTTTTTTCAAGGGCGGACTCTCCCCATATTTGGCGGACGTAACCGACGGGGCGCTCAGTGGGAGCGGACGTCGAGCACGGAGCCCGCTCACCTGGCTCGCAATCCTCTCTCTCGCTACACTCCGTAAATGCTGGCGGCTTTGGTGGGCAAACGTGATAAATGAGGAATGCTGTTGAGGGGGCGGGGTTTTGAAGCCGGTGGAGTGGGAAAGGGAGGGGGTGGGTTGTGGAGTATGCGAGGGTGGCGGCGCTTTCCAGATTGAGATGATGAATACTTCCTGCTCGCTCAGCTCCCTCGGACATGCGATATAATTGGCCAATCCTTTCGTGTCACGCCTCCCGGCGCCCTCTCCGACTCCTCCTCTCTCTCTCTCTCTGTCGTCAACGTTTCGTCATTTCCCCGCGAGAGATGCTCCTTTGTTTTTCCGCCTCGGATCCCCATCGCGTGCGGAGGAATCCTTCTCCTCTTTCTCACCGTGTCACACGGAGCGGGCAGCAGCGCGGCGAAGAATCCTGGCGAAGTGTCAGGGTTTGGAGACGGTGCTCTTTTTCAACTAAGGCGGATACAACTTGAATTTCCGCTGGCGCAAATTAATGAAACTTAGTCTTTCCACTGAATGTTCACTTCTCAGTGCATATTAAAACATTGCTTAAAACCCAATGATGATCTGGAAACCCAATGAAACCCTAGGCTACAAAAGTACCTACAAAATTACTAAACTATGCTAACATATCAACTTATAGTGGCTCAGAGTACCGGTACAAAAAGGAAATTAGTTGTATCATTAGAGAGGCGAATGTCACTGGAGTTTGAAGAGATGGTGAAAGTAAATAGAAAGATTAAAATTTAGAGATCAGTCCGCTGTGAAATGGAACTTAGGAGGAGTTCGAGTTGATATAGTGGTTGGAGTACTGCCTTCCCACCCCAGATATATTTATTTCGTTGTTAAACCGGATCCTACTTGAATGCTTTGTGGAGAGCATTCGAGTTCAGTCCTCCGTCCGTCGGATAGGAAGTTAAGCCATAGTCCCTTTGGTGTTTTGGTTAAGAGCAAGTCAACGCCGGGTTTCCCTTTACCCTTACATTCTTGTGCCTTTCTTCCAATTCTGAAGCGTCTTTAATCGCGGGCACAGTATTGAAACCACTGATGAGATTTGGGAGTACGGGGGAACTCGGAAACAATGAAGGCATATCGATGCTCGCCCCTCAAGTCGATCGGGTAAAAATTATTTCAAATATCCTAATTCTAATCACTACTCAACGCAAAGGTAAGAGTTTCCAAACCGCTGGGGCAATTCCGCACAGTTCTGCCGCGTAGTAAACCGGTGCGCACTTCAAGTGAAGTTTTCCGTCCGGCGAAAGGGACGTATAAGTGTGGACCCTATGGTATCTCTAGTTAACAGCGAGCCTATTGTATTTCCAGGTTCCTCTACCGGCCCTCGATTCTCAATGAAAATCCAAAATACACTAGACTCGCCCTCACTCAGTATCGCAGAAGACCTCGTATGTGGGTCACTTCCCCAAATACGCCAATAACGACAGCGAGAGAGGCTGAACCCTGGAAGGGGCGCTTGAATTTCCACATCGGTCCGCGCGGGTGGGACTCGCTAGGACTGTGAAATACTAGGATATATCGTTTTCGATATGCAACATGCACTTGATGTGGCAACTTACAGGATATCACGATATTCATATATTCACCGGAAACGATATCACACGATAACCTGATATCAACTGATACCCCAATTAATCATCAAGGGTCAACAATCGTAGAATTGGTTTGACGCAGCCCTCCACTCGATTCTTCTATCGGCCAACCTCTTCATATTAACGTAGTTCCTCTCTTTCACGTCATCTACGACCTGTTCCATATAACTCATACGAGGCCTGCCTTTTCCATTCTTCCCGTTCACTTTTCCTTCGACGATTGTCTTCATCAGGCCATGGTGTCTCAAGATGTGGCCGATTAAGTTGTCCCGTCTTCTTTTTATAGTTTTCAGCAGACTTCTCTTTTCTCCCATTCTTCTTAGGACTTCTTCATTTGTCACTCGGTCGATCCATTTTATCTTCATCATTCTTCGATAGCACCATATTTCGAATGCTTCCACCCTTTTCTTTTCCTCTGCTGGATATCCCAATATCAACCGATATGCGATATCAGGCCTGCGATATTGCCAATTTTAATCTTGAAGTTGTTAATTCGACGATTTTGTGATAGCAAGTTGGTATCGTTGTGCGCTATTCCAGACAGCATATCGCACAGCCGTACCAGCCCGGCCGTTGGCGGCGTGACCGATGGCTCTCTTCGGAGAGCGTCGGATGGGACGTCGGACAGCGTCCGACGACAAACGACAACGACGCGCGCGCACCGGGAACTCGGTCCGCAAAGTGCGGTCGGGGGAAGAGGATAGGGGAAGGAGAAGGTGGCCAGGGGGATAGAGGGGGGGTTGAGGATTGTGGGGGCGCGGCGGACGCGAAGCCTCTCTTCCAGCCGCGACGTATTTATGGCCACACCCGGAGCATGGAAAGACACAAAAGAGCCCTGGAACCTATTCAATTACCCATTACCATAAATTTACATAAAATTCCCCCTTCCGTTTAATTTCGCGACAGGTAGGAGTCGTTCCAATAAATTTTATCTCCTCTTGCTCTGCCTTCTCCTCCTCCTCCCCCTCGGGCCGTTTTTCACGTCGTAACCCGGCCCTTTTTTTCCCCCCTCTCCCCAAGAGTTCCGAGCGCAAATCGTTTAAGAATTAGCCACGCGAGTGCGCGTCGAGAATTAGCGCTTGCGAGTCAGCGCTTACGCATGCGCACACGCCCGCGCTCGCCTCTGAATGAGTCCCGCGATTCTCTTTCGAACGGTTGAGGATTAGTCGCGTCGCCGGAATAGCGCCCAACCTAAGAAGCAATTATCCGTCAGCGATAACTGAAACGCCATTTGGCGCACGCCTTACCCATTTCGAAAACACGCCACACGGCACATCTGTCCGTGGGCACATTAAATAGTTTAATATGTCCGACACGTTACGGGATACACTACTTTGTTTCACCCCGTAAAATTAGCCCAGCGCGTTAACCATTGCTCGCATATTTTCTGAAAGTGCCTGAAAATTATTTCAGATTTCGCAATCTGGTGTGTGCTCACTTTAGATCCCATATCTAAAGTAATTTTATGTGCAGGCGTATTCTCGGACGTTCTCCGGAAACGTGGAGAATATCCCTCTCTTAATTCGCTTACTACAAGGCCGAGAATTGAGTTATCCTAATGCAATTATCGTGACCCACCGAAAATACCAACTACAATTGTTTAGCCTATGTTCTCCAGAAGGAGGCCAGATGAATTAAATATCCTTGCAATAATCGAGATTTTCAAGTAACGTTTCCAAACCGAGATCGCGGATTCTATGGTCCACTGTAGCCAGGTCGGTGAGGCGCTGGTTTGTCAACCCTGAGATTGCTGGTTTGGAAACCCCTTTAGTGTTCCAAACCTGACTCCTGTCCTGGAATTTGAACCTAGAGCCACTCATCACCAGCCCAACACTTTAACCACAAGACCATCACATGCAAGCTATTCGTTCCCTTTTCAGAAGTAATTTTGTTTCCCCTGTTAAATTTCATCGCACTGAAAAATATGTTCTATTCACAGATATTTGAAACCCTTAGGAGTGCCATCTGACATGGACCTTAATCTCGAAGTACCTCCCCCAAGTGCTCCAAAATATTTATTAAGGGATCAGGAAACCTGAGCAAAGTGTCGGGCTCGTTGATCCGCTAATTTGAAGATCCCGTGGTTCCATACCAGATCTGTATCCGCAAATATGAAAAAGGTTCTATTATTTGGTAAACGATTATTTTTGAACAAAATTACTCACGCGATAAATACTGTGCGGTATGTCGGAGTCGTGAAAGGTAATTAAGCGCGCATTTCAGAAGTTCGTCGCTGGACGCTTAGAGGGGTCGAGCGGGGGCCCTTGGCCCGCGACAGGGGCGGGCCCCTCTGCTCCTCAGTGGGGGGGTAGGCGACGGCCTCTTGTCCCCCCATCAGGGCCCCTCCCCCTTCCGCTGGCTGCAGCGGACGAGTGGGCGGGTGGTGGCGCGTTTTCGAACGCCTTTGGGTCGCTAACCTTTCTCTCTCTCACTCCCTCCTTCTTTCCTTCCTCCATCCTCTTCCTCCCCCCTCTTCTTCCCTCCCGCGCCGCCCCCTCCAGATCGCCCTCATTGAGGAGAGGGAACATTATGACGGAGTTATTATAGAAGATGCGGGAAGGGGACTCTTCGGCTGTCGGGCGGAGGAGTGTTGCTTTGGACGACTGCGCCTTTTCCCTCCTCCCGAAACGTGAATTTTTAATGCTTTCGAGCTGGTGTTGAGGAATGAGGGAAACCTTTTCCGGCGTTCTTCAAACCGAAAACTTTATGAGCATTCGTTATTTATTTTCCTTAATCACGAAGACATACTTTTTAAAAATGGCCAATTTTATTTATCCTCTATCCTAGGATGGCCATATCTGAATTGCGTAGAATTTAAGAGAAGAATGAAGGAGATGTAGAAAGTGAGGTGATCCATGGGTGTAGCAGTACAGCAGTGTACGATTTAGGTATTATTGACAGCAATGGATACGTATATTTGGTGTTCACGGTAAAGAACAGGCTTGCAAGTCTATGGATCTGTTCCAGTTCTAAGAATGAGCGTTAAGGTACCACAGCTTAACGTTTTAACAGGTTTGTTAATTTTAATTTTATCAGTTTTTTTATCATAAATACTTGACTATTTTGAATTAGTAGCTTCTTACTTTCATTAGTTATATTATTATATTCCACTTGTAAGTCAGGTTTAGATGGAGTTAAAAAACGTCTGGAAACTTATAAACAGTCCAATGTAGCAGGATATACGTATCTTTTCCATCATCTTCATCTATCTTCTCTAGCTTCGCATACTTGGTATCTATTCTTATTCCATCTCGTTCTCCTCCCTCTTTTCGGTTTCTCTCCTCTAACTCGTCCTTCAAAACAGCCTCTTCCCTTATTACCAGTTCCATTCACTTATTTTGGTTCCTCCTTATTCTGTCCATCAATTTTCCCTCTCCTCTCCTATCGCTTTCAGGTCTTCCTTGTTTGCTTTCCTTTCCATCCTCTTTGCCTCTCCATTTTCCTCCACGAACAATTCTAAAATCCGCCCGTCTACATTCATCCTCATTTCATTATGTTCCCCTTCCCGCCGACACCATGCAATGCCACGTCCCTTATTAGACCTTTCACGAGTCTTTTTACAAGGTCCCTTCTCCAAAACACTGTCATTATTTATGCCTTGCAACTAAGTGCCTCTTACTTCTAAGCCAATCTCCTTCGAAAATCACATGAGTGTCACCTAATTTCTTTCCGACATACTATCCGAATAGCTTAATTGCTCTACCTGCTCTAGCTTGTGCCTTCCTGTGTTAACATTTTCTTTTTCCTCATCATAATTGTAAAATCTAACTCCAAAAAAAACTCCGAATGAAATTAACAAATAATTTTTTTGTCTTGCTTTCGGTCCGGGATTTATTTCTTCTCCAAATCTGTCACATCTTATCTTATTAAAGTTCATATATTAGGAATTATACCTGGTATCAGTGAAAATGTGGCGCGTGACTTGGCCATAATGTTGTAAGCCGCTTAATCATCATCATTATCATCACCAGCCATTAACCCTAAGACTGGTTTTACACTGCAACCCGCTCGATTATTCTATAAACTAACCTCTTAATATGTGCATAATTCTATTTTACATTCTTCAGTACTTACTCTATAAATTCCATGCGAAGTCTTCCTTTCTTTTTTCCTCGGCAACTGTCGTCATGGTACCAATATGTCTCAGAATATGACCATTAATATCATCCCGTCTATTTTTTACAATTTTAGTAGCTCAGTACCCTCAACTAACTTCACCTTCCACGTTGTTTTTCTTTCTAGATTTCATCTATTTCTATTCTAGATTAATCTCCCTCTAAGACAGTGAGATATGATAGATGTGATAGCTACTGGCTTCCCATTCTGAGATCTTTGGTTTGAATCCCGGCAGTGGCAAATATTTCGAATTTATTACTCCGTCCGTCGATAGCGGTGTTAAATCTTGGACACTTTGGCGCCTTTCGTAAAGATTAGCCTACTTCCGGCGCCGGATTTCGCTCCACCTCTATTCAATCCTCTGATAAATCCATTCTTACTCTCGATTGCCCACGTATTCCAGATAGCACAAATGAACTTAGCTGTTTGACACAGCCCTTGAATGCAATAGGTATTATTTTTACATTTTTCTTCCTTCCTGATCATAATTTTCTTACTTTAGCCTTTCGGTGCCAATGGAAAATAATTGTGCACCCAAATCATCCATATCGACCATGGCTAAGATAAGAAGACCATGATCTGAGGTTTAGTCAATTAAGATTTTACAGCTCGTCTCCTTGCGGATGTTTTATAATGTAATACTTTCGCCTTTCATCTTAAGTATATTTTAGCCCTGAAGATGGAAGTAATAATTCCCTGAGAGAGAGATGAGCTGTAAAATCTTACTTAATTGACCAAAACTGTACTTCTTGAATATAAAGTTGACGGTATCTGGCTTGAATACATGGAATTCCTTCATGATGAGGGTAAGGAAACAAAGCACTTCCACAGAATATATAATTTATTCACTCACGGCCATGGTTTCGATGCTTAGAATCATCTGTATTTGACACCTGAAGATGATGCCAAGCATCGAAACCATGGTCGTGAGTGAATAAATTATATATTTTGTGGAAGTGCACTGTTCCCTTACCATCATCTTCTTGAACATAGTTTTAGTAGAGTTTCGCACCTATTAAGTGTTCCTTTATGTGGACGAAAGAGTGGCCTATGAGAGCATTGCACCACTCGGGACCATAGGTCACATCAATCGGAAAACCATGTTGTCGTGGTATAGTGATTAAGTAAAGCATTCCGCCCCACCGCCGTCGCTCTCTCGCTGAAAAACGCGGGTGGAGTGGACGGTGGTCGAGTGGGCGGTCGTGGATGCTCATCGGCGATTCCCAACTCCAGAACCGGTTTTGGTCCTCCGGGACTTCCGATGGATGCGGCGGCAGTTGGCACGGATGTTTGCTCCATTTTTCAGCCGGGAGACGGCGAAACCGATCTGTTCAGCTCGCTGAATACTAACCAGATCTTCCGCTCGTGCCGTGTGCCACGCGTACCACAGCTGTGCCACCGAAGGCGTCTGGTCCTTTCCTCCCTCCCGACCACTCCTTCATCTCTCCTCCCTCCTTAGGGCCGTGCCTTCCCATACCTCCTCCTACTCCCTTCTCCCCCGCCTCCCCCTTTCCGTCCTCCACTCACGCGGCCAAGCATTTAGCGGAGATGAGCAAAGTGAGTCATCAAAGAGCCGGCCGTCCCCTCTGATGGCCGAGAACGTTGCAAACGGGCGTGGTTGGTTACTTGCCATTTTTTTTTGCTCCCTCGACCGCCTCACGCCGCGGCCTACGCAGCTGACGTCCGGCTGCACGTCTTCTCGCTCAAGCGCATTATGTGTCGCGGAGGTAGAAGGCATTCATTCATTCGTCGTGGGAGAATGACGCCTAAAGTTGTAAGCATTCACCTCCGGGGTGACCCAGGCCTCACGCGCTAGCTGTGGTGCAATGGGTGATTAAGACCCGTAGATTCCATATGTTTGTCTGGATTCCATTTTGTGATTATGATGCATTTATAGATCGATTGTTCGATGAAGCCTTAGCTTAGAATTTTCCCAATTTTTGCGTACAAGTTACTGTGTCTATTTCATATTTTTTTTCTTTTCTATTGCTGTGATGAGAATGAATAAATTATAAGGCAATAATGATTAAATAATAATATTAATAACTTTAATATTAATAACTATAAATGACATTAATTTTCTAGTGAATATTTAAAGCCTGAAATGCACAAAATTAACTGCGCGAGACAATCTGAGCACCTCGGTAAATAACTGAGCCTCGGGATTAAAATCTTCCTTTCCATTTGTTCATTTTCGTACGATTAACTCTCGCATGTTCATCACTACCCTAAATATCTTTAGTAGGTACTCGGAATCCTGAAGGAACTAGTTGAGTTCCGAGATTCTGTGGAGGTACTCGGGTAGCACCTTTGTGTTCATTGCGGTTGTATCCAGGGCTTTTTATCCAGATACTCGAGTATCGGCCGAGGCACTCAAGTCGTTGCCCTTGTATTCATCCTGGTACTCATATCCTCATCGAGGCATCCATGTACTCACCCGGATACGTATTCATCGGGTATCCATTTATTCATTCGGGTATTGAAGCACTTATAAAGTTAATGGATATGGCTCACTCCCATCATCAACCACGTAATTAGGGCAACGGAGGGTGAAGTGCGCCCCGATAAGCGCGTCTGGAGTTTGCATCGCTCCGACTCGTCAATGCTCTGATCACGCACGAGTCGACGTAGTCGGTCTTCGAGGGAGTGGAACGTAGGGAATGTTCGCGAGGCTCGAGTGCCGTCACGTTTGTCGATCTCGAGGGCTTTGAGATCGGAGTGGACGCCCGGCTGCTCCCGACGCGCGCCGCGGCAGCAGCCAGCCGACTGGCCGGCTTATTGTCGATGATGCCACAACCAAGTCCCGCTGAGGCCTCGCTTCGCCCTTGGCCGCCACCCGAATGCTCTCCCACGGCCGTCTTAGGAAGTATTTTGCGGAAAACAAATGCCGCGTGGTCATTCCCCCACAGCTAAGTGGGGCGTGGGATGAATTCGGAGTGCCGTCGTCAAGGATCCCTCTCGAATTTCTCGTGCGAGATATGACATGAATGCGGTGTATTCCTGGGATATTTAGTGTCCATTTCTATAAAGGTCCAAAAAATAGGTACATTGACGTTCGTAGTATCTTTTTGATGTGAAGGTGCCGCATAATTGCTCTATTACGCTCTTGGTAGACCTGATAATAACGCCTTAGGCGTTGAAACACACGAGAAAGTAAAAATGACTTTGTATATTCCACGTTTTTATTAACAATACCGACCGCGGTTTCGACGGCTATATCGTCATTGTCAAGGCAACATATAGTGTAAGGTACACTATATAGTGTACCTTACACTACATGTTGCCCACACTATATGCCCACTATATGTACCTTACACTATATGTTGCCTTGACAATGACGCTATAGCCGTCGAAACCGCGGTCGGTATTGTTAATAAAAGTGTGGAATATACAAAGTCATTTTTACTTTTTCATGATGATTCAATTCCACAAAGTTACGCCTGAAGGTATTTCTTCGGTCGAAACACGTGTTATAAGTGTACATTAAATATAAGTACACATTACTACTTGTGCAGTAAAACGTAATCCATGAAATGCTGTTCCATCACGTTACTGTCGATTTTAATCCTAAGGTAATCATAGTGTTGCGTCTATAACCATGATGGGATTCCAAATCGCGTCCTTTGGATTACCTGGCTGAAGCATTCCCAATCTGGTTATCGTGGTCGGCGCGCCAATTTTAAATTTTAAATAAATTTGTCTTAATTACCGTCAGTGACTGACTGAAGCGTAAATCAAGCCGGTTAAAAACTATCTAACTCTCTACATCTTTAGCCCTTTTTCAAGATCAGCTATACACCGTTGCGTGTCATGATAAGGCTACCTTTGTAAATCAAGAGAACATCGAAGAAAATCCGTGAGATCTTGGGAATATGTCACCTTCCCTTCATATGGATCTTACTGAAATTTTGTGAGCTACTTTAAACTTTTTTGCAATGAAGGGCGATTCAAGTTCATCACTCTAATGCGAGGATATTTGTCTTGTCGCGACTTTGGCTGCGTGCTTGTAGGTAGAAGGGATAACGGAGTGAACTGAGCTATAGGGATTGGTGGTGTATAAAGTATAGCGGTATATCGGTCAGTATTGTTTTCAGTTTACATCATCACCATAAATCAGTAATCTAAAGATTAGTTTGACCCTGATTCACTCCACTCTCTTATCGGCTAACTTCTCCATATTTACTTTGTGTTTTCTTTGTCATTTTCAATAATTTTTTCTCTGTATATCATTCATATCATAGAGGCCTTCTTTTGCCTTTCTTCCCTGTCACTTTTCCCCAAGTTATTGTCTTATCAGAACATCATATCGCAAGATGTGGTTTATTAAGTTGTCCTGTCTTTTTTAAAAGTTTTTCAACGAACATCCTCTTTCTTATACTCGTCTCAGGACTGCTTTGTTTGCTTTGTTCTAGTCACTTGGTCAATCCATTTGATCTTTTCTGTAGCAGCACATATCGAATGTTTCTCGTCTTCACTTCTCTGCTGCTATTATTGTCCATGCCTCACTGTATGTTCCGTATTTAAGTGCTTCCTTAGTTCCAAGCTTGTATCTCCAACTTTAAGTTGTAGATTCTTCTTCCGGTAGAATGCGCACTTCGTCTGAGTAATTCCACTGACAATTCGTCCTTGCTCCTTTAATTTTCATAGCATTTTCAATTTTGTTTCTAGTTCAGTTTGCATTTTATAACTCTCATTCCCTAAATTCGTGGAGGGATCTGATATCTTCTTAATAAACAGAATTTAAGATTGCTAGTAATAGTGATTAATATCACGATATAATGATAAATTATTATTACTACCGGTAGAATGCGCCCTTCGTTTGGGATATTCAACCGACTATATCCTTCCTGCTTCTTCAATTTTCATAGCATTTTCAACTGTGTTTCTAGTTCAACTTATATTTTCTAATTCTCATTTTCTGATTTCTAAGAGTGGGCTTATATCATCCTAATAAATGGGATTCAAGATGGCTAGTAATATTAATTAATATCCCGAATTAATAATAAATTGTTAATAATACTTATATAGAACTAAAAGTCTTTTTGCTTAAATTCATGTGATTGTTATGTAGCAAAAGCGGCTACTTTAAAAAGTCTGATTAGATAGTAAAAAAGTATAACTCTTAGAGGACGAATAATCTTAGATTAATTTATTTTGTAGTCAATATTATGCATTGTGAATAATTCCTTTGACTTAAAAGATTACTTGCAAAATTATTTTTAACAGAGCTTTTTTATTTTCCCTATTTATTCACCATGTATCATTAAAAATGTTTCAAATAAATTTAGCGGTATTAAGGTAACATGACAAATTACGTGATTAAAAATATGTATTAAGTATCGGAGGTTAGGAATGTCAATATTTTTTATCGCTATACTGCCCTCAAAAATGTACCTTGCTATTTGATACGTCGAGAAACAAAAGGAGTAAATTATCCAGTGTATATAAACTGATTGTGTGTTTATATACATATCATATTTTGAGCGGTATCTATTTGACGGGGTGTGTCCCGCGTGATTACATAGTGAAGTAATGTATTGTGCTGTATGCGAAACAACCTTGTTACATGATGGATTCCGCTGACTTAACAGAAAAACTATTAATTAACTGCATCCACAGAATGCAGTGCTAGCCAACGCAGACGTGTGTGGAAGGGTGTGAATGAACACCAGCCATGCATTAATGTCGAGAACGAAAAATTATTTTCTCGTTAGAACGGTCGCCATTGAATAATTTACTTCACACGGATTATTAAATTGGATCATGCACTCGACGGATTTGTATGTCTGGCATGTAGTCGCCCCCTGCCACCCACCCTTGAGGTGGCTAGCAGGGCACCGTGTATATGATGTAGATATGACCGTGTGTACATGTTTTTCGAGGGGACATCATCTCCCGCTCCCATCTGGGCTGCGGGAGGGGAGCGGGTGGCGGCAGGGGGTGTTCGTGGGTGTATGTGTGCGTTGGGAGGGCACATGATGACGTAGACGGGGAGGAGGGGGCGTGGCGCACATATATATAATGCATAACAAGTCTCGAGATGCTCGCCTCGGGGTCGAAATTCCTCGTCAAGCACCGGGTAGGGGGCGCGCATCTCGTGCATATTGCAAGGGACCGGCTGATAAATCTTAATCGAGCCCAGCCCCGCCATCCTCTTCTCGGGAGTGCCTCATCTTGGCGCGTGATGACGGCGAAAGCGGGGATCCTCCGCAACACTGCAAGCGCCTTATCTACATCTCCCGAGTATCTCAGTGCAAGCCACCGAGAGGGTGTGTGGCAGGGGGTGAACAACCGCCAAACGTGCACTTTAACAGCATCTCACGATAGTTACGATTTCGCGTAGGTTGCATGAATGATAGGGCTTCGCAGGGCATAATACCCTCAAAATGGACTAGAGGACATGTGGTTAGAGTTGATACACCAGCAGACATACACTACGTTCATTCTTTAAAGATTATATATTTCTACGCGAAAAGAGAAACGTGTTAATAACAAAAGACCAGGGACGTTCATCTAAAAGACTAATGCATACGGAGAATGACAATTTTTATTTATGTGTTCAGGCATTTGTTTGAATACTCTGTGAATAATTTCAGCTAGATGCATGAGAGCTCAGTTAGTACGAGTTAATTGAGTTATGAACTCTGATCCTCTACCAGTTTTACTACCTACAATAAACCTACTTATGCTGTTATCATTTTGTCTTTCATGTGTTTTTACTGTTTGCAGGAAAAAGTACATTTTAAATCGATCCGTACGGCTTTATTTTTGTTTTAGTAAACAAATAAATCGTAACGCGTGGGAGCTCTCAAATTATTACCAGGCAGGAAAACAAATTCGATCCATATATACCTAATAGATCAGTCTAAATTTTAACCTGCTGTCTAATAGCGCTTCTCAATTTAGTTCTATTAAGCCAACACGAATATCATAACGTAATTTCTCAATTCTTGTCGATATCTGTACAAGATGTAGTTTCCTGAAAAAGCTCACCTTCTGTAGAATCCATACCTTATTTTTAGTAGAATGTGCCCATTGTATGTCAAAGTAACGCAATTGTTTTGCCATACAATCACGTAGCTTTTACCAGCTTGTTGATGCTTAATCCCCAAACGAGCTCACGAAGTTTCCAATATGTGAAACTTATTTTTAGACTAACATCTTTTATCGGAGGCACGAATCAGTGTTGTTCGATTTTAACTTTCGACGTATTTTTTTGCCAATTTGAGGGTATTGTTTCTGCAATGAATTACTAATGATTTCTGACTGTGAATAATCTTGGGAAGGAATCAATGAAAACAATTTCAATACTAAAAAATGGAAATTTTCATTAAGGGATGTGTAGACACCTTTGAAAAAAGGCGTAAAAGAGTATTCCCGCACGTAAGCGAATGTGGACCCTTACGCGTATAGTGTCCAGAACTCGCACGACACCCATCTAGATTACCATCTTGTCACCTCGTGTGGAGCCCTTTCTATTTGACATCGTGGCCCAATTAATTGAGGAGCAGGTTGGTCATTTTAATTTCCATCCCAGGCCATTAATATCCATATAAGTATCTGAAAAATTTGTGACGTGTCCCCTCTTGCGAGAGTCGCGGTGCGATAAATCAAAACCCCTCTCCCTTGTGATTCTATCTCTTCTTCCTCGCATCCTTTCCCTCCCACCCCTTGTTCCAGGTCCATCCTCGCCACCCGCCCTCAAACGAATGGCTTTCGCGGTGTCCCGAAGGAAGGAAAGGAAGAGATTTGGCTCCGAGACAGAACCCATTTCCCGCCTCCTCCCGGCCCTTTTCCCTTCCCACCCTCCTCCCCCCTTCCGTCCCCAACTCTCCTCCGAATCCCCATCCGGCCCTGTCCTTTCGCTCAAAGTACACTGAGGTTCTAATTTCGACCCTTTTTTTGCGAAGTTTTCCTCAGTCCTCGTCCGCTCAGAGAGGCATCTCCTTGCCAATGTTATTTGATTCAATACGAAAACGCGTGTTTACACGTCTGGGTGGATCGGAAATGGAATACGAGTTCGTGGAATTTTTGCGTTAATAATTGTTTTTTTTCACCATCAATGAGTGATATCCTTTGCCTCTATCCCGCAGTTATGAGTAAATGTTTGCTCATCAAATATATTTTATACTTTCCAAAAAATAAATGCTCTGACTCTTCCATCAAACTTTTGTTTAATCACAGGTTGTTCGTCGAAGTAAAAAATATTCTATCACGACTGTGGTTTCGTTGCAGACCATTCATCCAATCTCTCTTCCACCTACTATTTTGCCTACATATGGAGAAAAAATGTCATACTGCTCAACTGATTATGTTGCTTTGCCTCGAAACTATGGCAATAGAAATGTTTGCGGCAACTGTGCATTGTAACTCCGGGTGCAAAAAAAAACTGCAACCGATTTTGTATTCATGAATTATTCAATGAAGCTCATGCACGAGCATGTCACTCTGTGAACTGAAATCGATGCTGTAATATTACTGTAGTATTAAACTTGTTTATAATGCTCCAATGGCTAAGGTTTCACCTCATCCGATGCACCAACATAACATCAGACTCCAAAGATGGAGATAATAGCCATGCCCGAGGCGCAATTCATACAGGTGTCGTTTCAGGATCCACTCCAAGTTAACGAAATGGCTACCACGGCTAGCTGTAATCATCTTTAGCACCTACCATCTTCCTTAATGAAGCTACTGTGTTTCCTGAATGTCCTATCCGTCAGTCGCATCTTCCAATAATAATAAACAGTAGCATAAAGACTAAACCACTAGCTTCATCTTAAGCGAATCCACTATATCGGGTGGATTGTGTAATTGAATACTCCGCCATCAATTATTTCTGGATTAGCGCGAGTGTAAATAGAAGGAGGGGTGTTGCATCTTCCGTTCCAAATTCGAATTTTCTTCGCTCCAGCGAAGTTTCCCCACCACCACCGCTCCTGTCTGCCCTCTTCCGGTCTTCCTCGTCTATGTTGCCAAGTCGGGAATCGTGAAAACTCTCTCTATCTCTACCTTCTTCGGTATGCATGGGGTTCTCGTCGAAATGAAAATGATATAGCTCTTTCGAATTTGCAAATCCCTGAGCGCTATTTTCTCAAATATTTTAACCAGCAACCATCTCGATGCGGAATTTAAGATATCACTCAAATCAAGCTCTATATTTTCCTTAATTGGAAAAATGGTTTTCTGTTTGCGTATCTCCATCTGGATAATGGCACTTGATTTTTAATCCATTTTTAACGGTGCAGTGCAAATGTTTTGGCATGACCTGCTTCTTCCTGTCCATGACGAAGTCTTATTCCTGTACCAAAATTAATAGATATACATTCAATTTATCCGTCTTTCTGAAAGGGATTAGTTTATTGGCTGGGAATTTATTTCAAATTATAGATTTCTACGATAATAATACGTCGTATGATGTCATCCTAGCAGTTAAATTCATTGCATTGTCCTAAAAGGTCTTTCATTCAGGTCTTTTGCTATGGAACCATGTAAATTAGTATAAACAGCTATAGTAAACAGATCAGTAAATTAATATATGTGAACATTTATTGGCATCAAAGTTATAAATCTAGCTAGAGTTGTTTTTCTTTGATACGTTTTCCTTTTGAATCTGTGGTTATAATAATTTGAGAAATTCTTAGTTTGTTATTGAATTAGATTAAATTTAGAGCTGTTGTTATTGCTTAAAAATAACCCGAGGGATACGCACCGATTGTCATGAATGTTCTGATTTTCTGCGGTAGATGTTAAGAGGGGATATCTCACTGCTTCCTTAAATTTTGTTTTCCTTTTCCCTTGCTGTTTTCCTCTTCACCTCCAATGAAAATTGCTTTCCTTATTACCCACCTCAGGGTTCGCCGAACTCCTCGCTCACCCTAAGGGTGGCTGATGAGGATAAAAACGCCGACTTTGCCCTCGTGATCCCTCACCAATTTTGCGAGCCCTGCGCCAAACTAGCCGTCTCTAACTCTCACTTTCCCTTTTCCCAGATAATCCCTCCCCAACCACCCCTCCGGCAACCCCTCAGGGGTTCACCCCTCCCCCCTCCCGGAGCCAAACAGCCAAAGCCCCCTCCCTGTTGCCACCCCCTCGCGACCCTCTTGAGGTCGAGAAATCTGCCAGCGTAACATTTATTCTTCGGGGACAAAACTTTTACTTTTTTGCTCCCCCCGAGAAGTTCCCCAATCCTTTCGCAAAGCCTCTGTCGTTCCTCCCTCCCTTCACTTCCTACCTTCTCTCATTTTATCCCGGCTTCCGCCATTCCCTGGAATGCTATTGCGTGAACAAAATACGCGCTGGTAATATCACTCTCAGGGATGGATACGACCGAGGAAATGTCAGAAAACTTCCTGGTGAATGCCTCCACTTTCGGAAAGATTTGCGGAACTCCTCAATTGGGAACTGCTTGTGGGAAATTCTTCGTTCCTGGAATTGAAGGCAGGTTTCTTCCTTCTTTTTGGTCTCATTAAGGCCATAAAAGCTTACTCTTACCTACGCTTGAGTATTGAATTTCCAGTCTCTCGATGTATCATTATATATAAGGGTTTCGAACCGGTTACTTTTTGGGAAAAATGAACCTATTTTGGCAAGATATTATGGTATAGTGTCGCAAGAAAATAACTTCGTACAAGATTTCTCCAAACACGATTATTTACTAAATCACGGTGCGTTGAAACACGTTGTGCTTGTATAAATAAGAGTTAGTGGATTGTATATATTTATTTTCACATGACCATATAACATAGCATATCATATAACCGCGATTGATTTTCATCCATTTTTTCGTGAATTTCCATTGATAGTAGAATTAGTATTGTTAATACTCAAGATATGGGCACTTTTAACACTACTTTTGTAAATATGACCTTTTCTTGAGCCAAACTCTTAACTGAATACTATAATACTCCTAGAGTTATATTTATGATAGACTTCGATAAAAATTATGTTTACCAGAAGTAATTGATTTGGAATGGGCCATATGAAAATTATAAAGAATGTGAGGTGAAATAGCATCGCTTAATGAATTCTAAATGCCGCTTAATATACCCAATATGGAGCGGAAATAAATTAGAACTGATTGACATTGGAAAAACTTCATCTAAATCTGTATATAAGTACTAGTACCCTGCAAGTTAAAACCGAGGACGAGTGATGATACAGTCACCTCAGCTCAATTCTTTCAAATGCTTTTTCGCGTGACCTATCTTTACTAAATATAACGACTACAAGGTGAGGTTATATTGTATTTATCTTAATGGAGGGACGTGTTTTTATTTGATCACAGATCCCTGATCACAGATGTTCATAACACGCACGATCGCGTTATATTTGTCATTAATTGCACATAGGGTAGCAAAATTGTGACTCCAATTCTTATAATTTAGTTCAGAGCTTCTAATCATCAGCCTCAGTTGGTATAACAAGTTATCAAAACGTTTACTATGACCAGTGCGCTTCTAATTGTGTCCGCATATTTGATAACGATAGTGAAAACGAGAAAGAAGGGTCCGTGATCACGTCGGTGGTCGTAGATTGCTTATATCACCACTCATATTCATGATTCCCGCTCTGTATCAGTCTATTGTTTATTCACGAGCATGGTCGAGTTGGATTTGACTCCCTAGGGTCGCTCTCCTTTACCGGAGGGATTTTGTGCCTTTCGTCTCACCAACCCCGTTCTCATTTACGTGTAGCCGTCCTTTTCTGCCCCTACTACCACTTATGCATCCTCCTTCACCCCCGCAAATCCATCCCCCTGCTCCCACAGCTCGGCCAATGCCATCCTGGAGAGAAGCATGGTAAAAGAATAGGGCCTCGTTAACCTTTCTCTGCCGAGCCAGCTCCCGTCCAAATCGTGAGTTAACTGGATTCTCGACGACCCTCTCGTGTGCCCCTCATGTGAGGGGTTGTGGGAGATACGGGGTTGGAAAAAAACTGGGATGGAGTCCGTAGTCTGAATTATGCATCCGAGATTGGCCCGAAGGTTTTCCTCGGCACAAATCAGGCGTCGCTTTTTGCGTGGGTGGTTTGGGATGGGCGTTCCAGGTTTGCTGAATCCATATCGCTTCCATTTCTCCCCATTCCTGCTTTTTATCTCTGTATTATCTCTGTGTTTCTCTCCGTCTGCTATTGCTCAATTTCGTAGGGGTTGTTCGCACTTAGGTGAGCAAATACCAATTCTCGAGACAAATAATTCATGTCAGTGGCGGACAGAAAAATAAGATCTGAATAATAGGTTATTAAAGATTGGGGTAGGGGAAGCATGAAGTAAAGGTATCAGGGAAAAGAGGTTATCGATACCAATGACTGAAATTAGAATATAATTAGCTTCTTATAAAATTTATAATTTCCATGAGACCCATTTCTAATTAATCGTTTCACGTGAATATTGTCTTTTGCGCAGTCTAACGGCAAATTTATTTCTTTTGCCGTCATGAATTGAGGTCAGAGTATTAGGTTGGTGAAATAAGAATATCGAATAGCTCCAGAAAAAAAGCCTTTGCCATTTATGTTCTCCATTAAGACTCTTTGATGCGTTCCATGATCTAGGGAACTTTGAATAGCAAAGCGTTTGACGTATATGCCCACTCCACTATTCTCTTTGTCTGCTCTCCTGAAAAAAAGTATTAATTTGCCACGTTTCCAGAATACCTTCGTCATATTTTCCCAGCCGTACATCGTTTCTACGTTCTTGATAGTGATTCAAGGTCTGTTATTTTACTCCTTTGATTTTCTTGAGCGTTGAGTCCTCATTCACTATTTTGGATATATATACGAGTAGCTAAAGTTATTCATTCAAATTTTTTTTTCAGTCGATTTTTATCTTTGATGTGTAGCTTTTGGAATTATTTTTTCCGGATCGTATTAAGTTTACGCGTTCCATCTATGATCTTGTGTAACTTGAGTGCATGTTGAATTAATGCGTCGGTTTTTGAGGGTAATTTCTAGTTATCAAACGCTTTTTTAGTTACGAGCCAGTTTAATTTTTTTCTAAGCATTTTTCAAGATATAAGGTGAGTATAAATTTCGTGTTAGAGTTATGATTTTATTTTATTGATAATTTTTCCTCATTTGCCTTTAACCTCCAAGTACATGCATTAGGAAAATTTATCAACTATATATAAAGTTCTCAAAGATTAAGGAAAGACTAACTTAATATAGAGATAAGCTCATAACAGAGCTGTTGAGTGTATGTGGCTTCTTTACGATCCTGTAAGTTACATAATGATCTCATTATGTATCGCATGTATCTTTTTTTACAAAACATTTTTCTCTATCTGGTTTCGTCCGCAATGGGTATATGCAAACTAATTCAAGTTGTCAGGAACGTGGAATAAACTAGCTCGAGAACGAAATGAGTTTGTAGCAGAGCTTTTGAAAACTTTTGCTGTTACTATTAGATAATATACCTTACATAAAGGTTGCAGTTACCATCAGCATATGTCCGTCGGACCAGATTTTCAGTGGCCTAGCAGGAGAGAAGAAATGGAGCAGCTGGATTTGAGTAGTGGTCTCGTGCCTGAATCACCAATATAGAATTGTGGGCAAGATTTCTCGGAATCTCTCCCTTTTTCCCTCCCTATGCGTGGATGGTGAGGAGAGACGAAGTGGTTTGTGGTGAATTTATTGAGCAGCGAGTGGAGTATATAGACATCACCGATATATATCTGATGTCTCCCGTTCTCCCTCCACCCCTCAGACTTCGTCCCCTTCCCGGCTGGAGAGGCAAACAAGCGACTTCGGCGGCTGGGAATGGCACTAACGCGTCTTTGACGTAAAGCAGTCGTGATATCGAGAGCGGCGGATATAGCGATGGAGACTCCCTCTCCGAGGGGAGCCGAATGAGATGGCACGTGAAGGAATATTTGTTTATTCGTTCAAAAAATTCGGAAATAGCCGAGGATTCAGTCGAAGGGGAACGACCTGCGCATTGAAGGAAAGACTCGAAGTAATACGGAAGCGGGGGTTCGAAATTTGTGAATTCGACTCCAACAAGGGAATCTGGCCTTCATAGCCATGTCGGTAATGCAGCGGCCTGATAACCTAAAGTTCGCGAGTTCGAATCCTGTGTCGGGCATGGGTTTCGTATTTGTCTTAGGTTTGTGCTTAAGATTGAGAATTGGGGATGGACGAATTCAAGATGCTCCAACCTTAGCAGTTGAGCATCTTGAACTCTAATTCAACTATACTCCTGCCAAATTGCGAGGCATTTAATCCGTTTGGTCTTGAGGAAATTATAATAATTGCCCAGCAATTTCTCAACTTTGCTGTCAGGAAGATTCTCTTACTGCCGGCTGCTGTTTTCAGATCGGTGAGGACCACCGCGGGTTTAATCCGGCACACGGCAAGGATGTTACATTTGTTGTAGTTAAGAATCTAGATTATACAGTGCGACATAAACTAAGCAGTAGGAAACCCTCATTACATAATACTACCGCTGTTTTTCTTTTGAACTTGATCCGAAGTTTTTGATTTCTTAGTGCAAACGCCGCAATAAGAAATTATCACGACTTGATTTCATACTTATATTGAATGGTTGATAAAGTAATTACATTGTTTGAGGGGATATAATCCGCAATAGTAGTTCTCGATTCAAAATAAGTTGTATCTTGGTAGGTTTACGCGATCGAATCTCGTAAAATTTATCTTGCAAGGTTTGTTTTCATTGAGAGTGCCTACTCTCAGCAGCATTCTCTTGATTACTGTAACTCAGCGAGGAGATAAATTCGCTTAAGTAATTGCGGCACGGAGTTAATACCCCTCTAAATATTTGAACGTAACTCCTCGGGATTGTGGAAGAGCTCGTTCAAAGCCTCTACCTATATGCCGATGACGCAGTAGTTTGAAGAGAAATTCGTTACGACGGAGATAAGTTGACACTAGCTAGGACCGAGGAGCATTTTTCAATTGGAGCTTCAATTGAATTCGAAGAAATGCACGGCAATAAAATTGTGGAAAAAGAATAGCGTAGTCGAAAATCAGTACTGAATCAAAAAGTATGAAATATTGAACGTAGCAACCATTGCATATCATGGCATCACCATTACAGTGTCATATATTTGAATGGGTTACACGCCGTCGGAGACGCATATTTGGGAAATAATTGGTATAACGATCAGTTGATTAGACTTAATTGAAAAGATTTTTGGTAATTGCATTAAAAAAGAAAGAGAAAGAGCACTATTCTCTCATTAGGCGTCATTTAGTATAGGCCGATAGTTTTTGGAATTCGTGCGTGGCAGGATTCAGTATGGAAATAGAATGTGTACAAAGAAGATTACGAAATTTGTCTGCGTCCCAAGCTGCCATTAGAACTCGGATGGGTATCACTGTCAGACCATGGGTTGAAATTCAGACGAATCTTTCAAATTTTTTGAATCTCATCTATTTTGGGTCGATGCTAGAAATATTATGAGAATATTCTGTTATGCTCTATTACAAAGAGGAATTATAAAATTTTGCTCTGTGCAGGTAGCTTAAAAATGTCTTCTTCATGTGAAGAATAGTTAGCCATACTGGGTAAGAGTAATTGAATAAGTGGGTTGAATATTGGTAGAATAGTCTGTAGAGATAAAAATTACGCATTATTCTGTATAAATATTTCCTAATTTTGTTTTTATTTCCTTTATTCTCCAGCTTATGTGATTTTCACTTTTTTCGACCCATCGCCCCCTGCCACGGGCCCTTAGCTGGAAGGATTACATGTATTTGTGGTTTCAGTGCTTGTTTCATGATTCTTTATCCCCCGCCACACACCCTCGTGGTGTCCTGCAGGGTATTCCCGGTAAAGATGGAAGCGGTTCCTTTCTGGGCGTGGATTCGCTGGAGTTGGTGTGCTTCCACTCAAAGCTTGGGGTGATTCAGCCGAGGTCGGTGTGCCGACGGTGGGCTGAGGGGGTGGTGCGAAATATTGCTGTGGGCGAGACTGAAAGCCGCTGCAATATGTCATTAGGGTCATTAGCTATTTTTATTTCACGCTTCATTTATCCGCATCTTTTATTCTGTTGCGCGTATAAAAACCGCGCGGTCTCGGGGGAGTAATGTAAAAAGGAGGACGTTAAATTTCCCGAGTCGGACCACACATTCAGTGAGAGCGAACCATTTGGGAGCCATTCAAAAAATGCGTGGTTTTTAAAAACGGAAATAATCTTACGCAACGGGGCCAAGTTGTGAAAAATCGCCGCGCGAGGACCAAAACTACGACAGGACTAATAAACTCTTTGAGATGGGAAATACGCGCGAGATTGAGTGCGAGCATTAAAAATATCTCTCCTATAAATTGCCGATCAGTGGTCTCAACGATTTAGGGACAGCTATTTGCACGCTAATAATTTAAACGGAACATGAATCTGAGTAAAAGTGGAATGTGTCCTCAATAAAAAGGTATTTATGACTATTTGCCGATGATCGATAAGTCACCTGGTGTGGAATCACGGATCTATTTTTCGCGTTATCGCAATCTTTATCGTTAACGCGTACCCCTAGAGTAGCGCAGGGTTAACAATAACAGTCTTTAAAATTCGCTCTGCTGATTGTGATAAGCGATTTGAAGTGCTGTGCGAAAAATGAAGAACGGAGATAACGTTGTCTCTGACATAAGTTAAATCAAAAAATAACGATAACGCTAGCGCACGCCTTATGAAGATCCATGATCGAGGCCCTGATTATGCTTTTTTCCCTTCAAAATGTAATTATGAATCAAGATCATTCTAGGATAAATCAAACAAGAGTGAGTAAATCAAATGCGAAAGCAATCACCAATGTTTTTGTGAGCTTTTTCGTGTGATTGTGATCTTCATATCCGATTGGCTTTTATGCGTGTAATGCACTTTTTGTACTCGATGTTAACCTTAGAAACAAACTTGTAAACATCGAGCTGCTCGATAAAAAAATGAAAAACTCTGTGGGGATTTAGTTGCCAGAGTACTGGCTTCTCATTCCGAGTTCTGAGATTTGGATCTTGGGAATGTTAGATTCTTCAGTGGATGTAGTGTGGTGAACATTTTAACTTTAGTATTCCATCCGCTGCACTGTGAGCCCCTTGGCGCATTACGTTTAAAGTAATCTAATGTAACCGCTGGGTTTCTTACCACCCTTCCTCCGCTCAAAATTAACCTCAACCTAATCCATCTATCCTTAATGGCGTAATTGATTTTAGTTGTCGGTCACCCTCCTCAATAACAACGAGAGATAGTTGTGCCACTTCATACCACTCGCTTCCTTAGTGAAGAAACGGCTAGCAAATTTAGGCGTCTGCTTCGCGTGCATTAAACTTATCATTACAGTTACTCAAGTGCCACTAAGCCGAAGTTAATAGTCATATTTTTCCAGCTAGTTACCGGTGTTCCGTGATAGCTAGGTCTGCAACGCATCGGCATGACTACCAAAAGGTCGTGGGTCGAGTACCCTCGGGCATAGTTCTTGTATTTATTCAGTATTAGAAGTAGACATAAAGATGCCTCAAGTTCTGAGATCATGAGTTTACTTAATATTAAGAGAAAATCACAGCCGTCCCGGGGTAGGATAAGAACTCACTACCTTTGGGTATCAGGCCGATGAATTATCGACCTGGCTATCGTGACATTCTTTGAATTCTAGGCTTAGGGTTATATTAGACGGTGAGATGTAGCCATAGCACGAGGAGTAACTGAAAACCTAATTCTATTCCTTCCCCCGGATCACGCACGCTCACCTTTTCTTATCATTGTTTCCGGTGATCTCCTTGGCGTTGAACTTGGGGAAATTGAATCGAGCCGTTTGAATGGAATAGGAAGAAGGGTCACGACTCGGAAGCTAAATTTGGTCTCAGATAATGGAGAGAGTCCGGGAATGAAGTGGCAAAGGGATGTGTTCCGGACGGGAGGTGATCCCATCACCCTGGGTGTGCGTCCCTCACCCCGGATACGGATGGGTGCGGTCGGGGCGACGTGAGACGCGGGCCCTGGAAGTATTTATTGACTCCCGGGTGACTCCCCCGGGCGTAATTTCCGTCTTCTTTCTCGCTCGGGCGGAGTGCGATATCCGTGGGGCTAATTCATTGTGCGGGAGGTCTCCCGGTATTCACGTGGAATAGGGAACCGGAGGAGAGTCAGCCCCTAAAGGGAATGGAGTTATTCGGTGGGAATGAGAGAGGTGGTGGGAATGGGTGAGAGATACACGGCCCACGCCAAGGAGTGGTTGAATGGGAAAGTATATCTATCCCTGATTCCGATTCTCATTCCGTCCGGATGCCGCCGGCCGCATTTTTAGCGCATTTCACTGCGAGAGTTGAGTGACTCTCTTTCTCGGAAGCATCCTTCACTACCCACACTATCGTTCAATCCCACCGGCTCATTAAGTTGGTTCTTCCCTCCGTCTTGCACAATGTCTCATCGTTCTGTGATTTTTTACGCCATGGAGGACTTCAAAGGAGCCCAATTCCTTAAGTAGGGAATAGGTTTCTTCTTGTCCCTTTCTTTTACGTAATCTAATGGTAGTATTAGGATAACTCTTAGGTGAAGATAGCAGATGAATTTATTACATTGATATTAATATTTTCAAACTTAATCGTGGCTGATAAATAATCGAAAAATATCTGGTTCCCTTTTTTTTATATTGTCCAACCATTCCCGCTACCTTAATCCCATGATGGTACATGCATTCATTACCTCGATAAATAGTGTACGAGTGAAGGGTAATTGGCCTAAAAAAGTACTGTATTTACTTTTGTTTATGTTCTTTGATTCCACCATTGTCAATATTTTTTTTCTATCAATAATTTTAATTGGTAACAATAAAATCATTACTGTCCCTATCTGGTATTATTAGCCATCATTTCTAAGGACATCGCTTCAATTATGTGATGAAAAACAAGAATACCGTGGAACGATTTGCGACGGTAGTGAATTATATTTAGGCCCGTTTATTTGTCAATTAGATTTATGGTATCGGTTTGCGTGCTAGCTAGAGTATGCATAAGCTTCACATTCCTAGGTCCTTGGATAAGAATTCTGGCAGTTACAGGGATCATTGCTATACTGGTTCCTGGTAGAGTGTTAAGTGCGGAACACTTCAAGTACAGGACTCTGTCCGGTAGAAAGGTCTTTAAGCTCTGGACCGCTGAGGGTCTTTGGTTAATGAGTAGACTCCCGACGCCTGGTTTCACCTCATCCATCCCTTTCTCCAAAGATTTATGCATATATTCATTATCCTCTAGTTAACAGTTTGAAAATAAGAGTTTTAGGTTTGGGTTTTCTACGCCGAATAACTTATAGTATTTGCCACTCTAGGTACAGCTTTACGCGGTTATTGGGAATTAATTTAGATGTCCGCGAACTATAGAGGGATTTCGGGGGCGCCGAAACTAGCTCACCGTGGGCGCAGAGGGAGGCTGCAATCGGACAGGGCGGATGCACATTGAGCAAGAGCTGTCCAGTGGCCGAGAGACGGCTCCGCTGCATCGGAACAGCAGGGACGCAAATCGTGGGTTGCGACGGCGACTTTAGCTTCTCGCTCTCCCTTCTCCTCAGACTCCCTTTCATCCCTCCCCCGCCCCTCGCCACTTCTAAAGTCAGGAGGAAAGCCCCCCTCTCTTCTCGGGTGCCGAAACCGCCCCCTCTCCTAACTCCATCCCCCCCAACCCCCTCCCGTTCCTTCCGAGCTGTTTACTGGCGAGGTGCGGGGGCGTCTCGGCTCACGCATCGCCCCCGCCCGCCTCCCTCCAGGGCCACTGACCTCTCTGAGGGGCCCACCACTCTTTCCACCCCCCTACTTCCCCAACCACTTCTCCATCTCCCCCCCCCCCCACCCCCGTTCTCTCACCGCCAATCAGGACCAGATGCACCCGGTTCTCCCATCTCCTCCCCCTTCTTTGCCTTTCCCTCCCTCCCATTCATCTCCATCCTCAAACACTCCCTCTCCTCACATCCCCCCCTCCTCCTCGCATCTTCTTCTCCCCCTTCCCCCTTCTTCCTCCTCCCCCCTCGCAAACCCCGCCAACCCTTCTTACCTCTCGACACCCTTTCGACTCGCCGTGTACATAGGAGGTCCACAAGTCTTTCTCCATGTGGGTCAGTGTATTCCGTGTTCATTTTCAAATTTTATATGCATAAGTATTTGGGACGATGTGGTAAACCTTTGAATAGAGCGTTGAGCGACATATCGGTAATATCGGTGTAATAAATCACTGTTTTATGAAAAGATTGCTATGACATGAAATATTCTTATGAAAAATTTGTTGGAAATTCAAATGAGCAGCTCATAATGCTCTTCTTGAACATAGGTATTTAGTGCCTGTAGGTCGAAAATATAAAATTTTTGCTACCCAGTGAGAAGACTATGCTTCCATTTCCGTCTGCTTTTTTAGGTGGATATATAAGATATTTTTATCAGCTAGTACGTCCAGTTTTGGTTGTAGTGCAGTGGGTAGTGTGCCGGACTTCTGACCAGCGGTTCTGGATCAAAACCTTGGAGGAACCTCAGTGAGTACGCCTAGGGAAACTGGAAATGTGTGACATTTTGAATTCCGAGAATTCCTGGAATCAACATGATGCATGGGGAAAGTAAGTTCCCCCTAAATGTGTAAATTTTGAACGCTTGAACATGTGATCCGGTAGTAGTTGGATTTATTCGCATACTTTTCCGTTAGTTTCCATTATGTTGGTTCCTACGGTGTTAGTGAAGCCCTAAGCCCGCCAAAATATTTGTCATTAGGGATAAATATAGTCATGTGGGTGATTATTTTGGACTGGACTAGAAAATGTGGTTCATAGAAATATTATAATAAATGGAATAAATGTACCAGCAAGGTTTTCTTTGGTGGATCAAGGGGACGCCCTCTTTCTTCTCCACTTCATTTGCGGAAGAAGGTACAAGTTCCACCGAAAAATTAGTGACTATACTGTTCGTTACTGCCTTACCCATGTATTCAATTCATGACGCCGTGAGTGAAGGTTTCTTTATTTTCAGATACAAATCATCATCATAGAGATTCCCTGCTACTAGTAGTAACATTAATACAACTTTTTATGTCTCTATTTATTAGTGTGTTATCTTCTGCATTTGAGAAGTATCCATTCGAATTTTGTCAGTTGATTTGTCATCGTTTCGAAGTTGTCAGATAACCATGAGCTGCTGTCTGAAAGTAATTGTTATTTTAGCAAGTATTCTGAGAACCTTTGTCCTCGGTGACATGACTGTCGATGCGGTCTTTACGTGTCGTGATTGGGATTTTGTTGAAGAGCAGAATGCGGAGGTTATAGGTATCTTTTTGCTAATAATTATAAAAAAATGTTCTACTCTAATATAATGTATTTAAAAGAAAGGAAAATGTATATGTGCTCATTATCCAGCGTTATTGGTCTAGAATACATTCCTTTAATGATTCAAAGTTTATCTGCGAGCGAGATTTTCTTGTTCTCCTGAATTTCATGCTCTCTGTAGCCTCCGCGTTCAATAAACAATTGTAGCATTCACGTTTCTAGTTTCATATCATCATAAATTCAACTATAAACTCTAGTGATATTTTGAATGGCGATTTATTACATTTTTATTTTAAAGTAGATAGACTGGTACATTTTGATGTTAGTGTTTTCTGATCTTGCAAAGCGAGCTGGTAAATTAAGTGTATTTCCTGTTCAACAACTTCATTCGGAGCCGGCGGCAGAAAAACCAGATATGTTCGTGTTGGTGAGCCCGTGCGGGCTGGAGATCTCTTGGAGGAAGGAGGAGTGGAAGAGACATTTCATTCAGAGAATTCTTTCCCCTCTTTATCTTTTCCCCTCGGCCAACCTGAGAGCCTCTCTGCCCCCTCCGCCACCACTAACTTTCCCCTGAGATTCATTCACTCTCGCAGACTTTGCCCGGGGATTAGGAAAGGGCACACGAAGCAAGTTTTTCCGGCAATCAAAGGTGTTTTAAGAACTATTTTTTTAACGCTTTTATAACATGACTATAGCAGTGCGGTATGCGTATTTGGAATTCACGCTTTGAAATTATATTCATCCTGCAAATATCATCGATATATCGTCCTTGCAACGTGAATTGGCAATGTCGAATATTATTGCTTGATATTGCATGAAATCGCACGATATCGAACGCCGATTTATTACGTCTGCTGCCGTCTCTACATCAAGAGGAAAAATCAAGTTCATGTCGCATATAGCAGTATCGCACTGCCGTAGTTCGCTCGCTCGTAGTCCCTCCCTCGCTGATAATAGCGTTTCCACCGTCAATGAGGCCTAGCGAGACACTTTGAGACACTGTGAGAACATTTCTAAACGTTTTAAGAAAATAGTATCACATCGAATTGTGTTGAAGTGGCAATTCTCCCTTTATAAGCTGTTTTTCGTCTCCTCGGTGCTATTTTTTCTCGTTACAGGTTTCGAAATCCCTCCATAAATCACCTTTCTAATGTCTAGTCCCCTGCGATTTTACATAATAATGATACATTATTTCCCCATAAAGAATGTATACATTGGTTCTGTACATTGACGAGGAATTAGATAGCCTGTATAGTAATTTGCCTCTGTTTAGATTACCTGCATTTAATATACAGTGATGGAGAAATTTGAAACACATTTGGAGCATACTACTTTACGGAAGTGAAACATTGACGTAAAAAATACCTGAGGATATAAAACTCGAAGAATTTGAATTGTGGTGTTTACAGGAATGTTAAAGATAAAGTGGATCGACCGAGTAACAAACGAATAAGTTGAGTGAAAAGTGGAAGAAAACAGAAGTCTAAGATAGGAGAATCCTGAAAACGTTAAAGAGAAGACGAGACAATCTGGCAACCTTCAAGATATGCCTAATCAGGCAAATCTTGAAACATTATGCCATAATGTAGACAGTCGTCGAGGGAAAGGTTAATGGGAAGAATGGCAGAAGAAGGTGTCGTGTGGAATTCATGAAGCATTTTTGGAGCATTTCGAAGAAGCCAGAAGGATTTTAAAGAGAAAAAATGAATAAGCTTAGAGAGTTAGGAGAATCTAACGAGGTGTTGCATAAAAGCAATCTTAGAATTGATGATCAATGATAATGATGATCTACAACTACATAATAACCTACAAGCCACCGACAGGGGGTGTGACAGGGGGTGAACCATCACCAGATGAAGATAGTGTCTTATCAATAAAGAAATCAGGGACTGAATATACTTATTTGCTCTAATATCACAATGGCAGTGGTAAAATGTACCTGGGATAGCATTCAATAGGAGAGAAAAAAGGAGTGGTGAACCAAATTTAGGATTGAAAAAAATGAAGGTATGAACCAAAATGGAGTATCTCTATATTCTTCCGAGTCAGCAATTCCACGCACGCCGTGCCCGAGATGGCTTTGCTTGGGGTGGGAGGTGAGAACGGGGACACGGGCCACGGGGGTCACGACCGCTCTTGCCCCGCCCTCTCCTCGCGATAAACGGGGCCGAGGTGATGGAGATGGGGCTTAAATTCGTAAGTTGGGAGGCTGACGACGCGGCAGCTGGCCCCTCGCGGGGCGACCCCCTCCCCTCCCCCCGCGAGAAAGAGAGACTCCTCCTCCTGCAGGGGGGGAGGAGAACATTCATCTCCCTCCTTTTGCCGCAATCCCCCTTTCGCTAATTTATATCCACTCGCGCCCGCCCATGCCATCCCTTTTTATTCCGCTCGCCCCGACGTTAGTCACGGGATTACGCTCGGACGTTAAGAAATGCTCCGCGCTGAATGCCTCCGCGCCGGCGCAACGGGACGGGGAACGCCCGCCCACGCACGCCGGAACACTCTCGAAGTCCACATCTCCGCGAGGATTCGTTTGGTGTCGTGATACTACCGTGGCCAAACCATTCTTTTTCCGTGAGAGTTTGCCCCCAGAACTACGAAGACAGGTTACCTTGATGTTGGAGGTTTGGATTGAAAAAACGTGAAACTAGTTGGTTAAAATGCTTGTAAAGGATGTTGGAGTGGTGGGGATATCCGCAAATATGTTGTTCGCCTATGTCCTTACTATTTGAGCCATCAGCTCTGCTCGGCATTTTCAGGCGATGTTGGTAATGTACCGACCTGGCTATCCAAAGATCGCGGAATCACACCCCATCTCGAGCATGATTATTGCATCATAAATTTTAGGCATGATAGTGTGACATAACCCAAGCAGACGGAGCACCTAGCAACAAACATCTGCTAAAGGTCGCGGGATCAAACCCCATCTCGAGCATGACTATTGTATTATAAATTTTAGGTTTCATAGTGTGGCATAAAACCTACGCCATAACCTGTGACACAACCTTCACCATAACCCATTAGGGGTTAGATAGCAGAAGGGACAATTTTGTCTCAATCTCGCCCCAATAAAGATCTTGTATTATTATAATAACCTAAGCAGTTGGAGTACCTATCAACCAACATCTGCTACTTCTACCTTCTCCAGTAAATACGAGTGGGAATTTCTTCGCTATAAACTCTGTTCGGGCTCCTATTTATTATAGGTCCGCTGATATTTGCTAATGGAGCACGTGAAAGGATTTAGTAGTAGCAAACATATTTTGGAGCCAATACAATTTTTGAGTTGATTTATTAGGGCTTCACATTTAGTCTTCTTATTTTATAACATCTAATTTATGCACTTGTTTTTAACACCGTTTTTTAACGCTATGCTGTTGATTATAAATTAATAATTTGGATTTCGTTCTGTAGACTTGCTGTAAATATTATGTCTCCTAGTTTTCCTCATCATGGTATTTTGCGTATTTTTTGTGATTCGCTGTAGGTAAAAACAGAGTACTATATGAATGTGAGCGTGTGGTTACTTCAAGGCCGGTTTTTACACTTTAAGCCATGAATTTCACAATTTGAGGCTGAGTCAAATATTGTAAACGGCATGGATGAATGCATGGAAATGGTAACAGGGTTTCCGAAATTTCCACATGGAAATTCGGATATTTGGGAGGTTTACCGTGCTACTTGTTACTATGCAGGCTGCAATTGACACTGCACATCTCTCCGTGCTAATCCTGCCCAATGATAAGCCTCGAGTAAAACTGTCTCCATACATGAGCGCATTTTGCTGAAAAAGAATTTCGAGCCGTTTTACGATGCGACATTTTTTTTGCACTTTTCATGTTTTCCCCTTTCCAAGCCACTGATTACGTTCACACGTTCCCACATTCATCCTAACGCCCCTCCTCGGAATCACTGCGCTTTAGCTCCGAAGCAATCACCATCGCAGATGGAATCTCCGTCACTTTTCGTCGCAGGAATGCTCGTTGGAATGCTGCCGGGGACTAATCTGTATTCCGCGCCCGCGTAAGCGCTGCCCGAGCCTCCTTCGCGGATTTACAGCCTTTTGCAGTAAAAATCTCGGTCGTAATCTTAATTTTACTCTCTGGGATGCTCCGAGATAAAGAAGAGGGTCCCTTTTGTTTCGTATTCTTCCGTATCTGCGTCATTTCTTCTCCGCCGTTGTTTGTGGCCGAGAGAAAATTACCGTTTGTACTTGTTTCTTTAGCGAGGGATGTAAAAGAGGAGAATTATACCAGTATGAAGTGGTTAGCTGATTGGTGAATCAAGCTAGAAGTTGCGTCGAACAATCTTAGGATTGAAGACTACTGATCGTAACTCGTGTATAGTTCGATTTGATAGGTACCCCGATTAGTCTACGTGTATTTTCAACTTCTTTTTCAACGTTTGGTTGTAGTTTGGTCCCATTCCATAACTCTATTTGTATTTTTTTCTATCAATTGAGATTTGAACGAATCTGAGACAATGTTCATGTTAAATGATTAATAAACCGTGCGACAATTGACAGCTCATAGTATAAATCAAAATGGAACGCAAAAATACGATGACAGTGCATTAATTCCGATCGATGTATGACGTGACGTCTTTATAACGACCAAAGGATACATTTATAGAATCAATAAAACTGTAGGTAAACACAATGCGTACCAAATAGTTGCTCAACAATGATAATATATCAAAATGTCGACATGTTAGCGTTACGAATTTTGAACCGTAATTGAAAGCCCTTAAAAAGATTATTCCCTTTGCACAGTTTGGTCCCCAATTTTCTGGATAGTTTATTTTTTGCACTAACTCGATCTATACTCGAGTACAACCTGTGTTTCCCGAGCCTTTTTTTTCTCTTCAAGACGCCAGAGGCCATTTCACGCTCGCAACTGCGTCTCTTCTTCGCCGCCTCGCGCTCTTCATCTCAATTGCCCTCTCCGCCAAAGGAAGACAGGTGGCGCCTCTCTTGGGAGTGATGAGGGGAAACGAACAAATAACTCTAGTTAAAAAAAAAGTGGGAGGAGTGTGGCTTTAAACGGCGACAGACAAATGGCCCTGCGGAAATACGCGAAGCTATTCAACGGCGCGCTCGAGGCACCGCATGTCGCTCGCTGGCTCTTTACACGGGTGCAGGATGTCGCGGGAGGACATATCTTGACTTCACCTTTTATTTTACGCTGTAACCCGAGTGAATAATCTCAACAACGGTCCAAATCTCTGCTCCTCTTTGTTCGTAAAAAAGTTATCGTTATGTTTCCCTTGCTCTTTTCAGTTTCTTTTCGTTTCTTCTTTTTATTTTGCGGTGGAATTCAGTTTTATTGGAACTGCAACTGCTGAAGTTAAGTCGTAATACATCCAGTATCAAAGTTATTGCGATGCAATGGTTTGGGTAGAGTTTACCAAGTTCAAAGTCCAACGGCGCGTGAAATTCACTCGTCAAAGTAGGGGGAACAATTATTTTCCCTGCGCCGCCTTAGGATGCCAGAAATACCTCTAAGGAGAAAACCTCTCTGATTTGACTGTACTTGACGTTTTGAAAGCACTTTCCGGAATTGGAACCCGGGACCTCCGGTTTGAGGTTCAAATGTGCACCCATTGGACCAGTTGTCCCTACAGCATGTTGATTACTTTTAAATGAGAAGGGGAGTTCAAGGTCTCTTATCGAGTTGGAGTTATGTTATTCAGGGGAGGCGACCTACAGCTGAGGTCATTTGCGCCATTTAGGATAGGTGGGTAATTGGGTGATGGTAGCTGTTTTCAGGGAACGGACGAAGGGTCGAGAGAAACCCGGCGCCGGCATTAGCCTACTCTTAACGACATGCACCAAGGAGACCACGGCCTAACGTCCCATCCGACGGATGGAGTACTGAACCTGAAATGTCCTCCATTAGGTACTCATGTAGGGACCGGTTTGTCGCTGAAAAACCCGCCACTGCCAGGGATAGAACCCGGGCCCTCGGGATGGGAGCCAAGCACTCTAGCCACCACACCAACCCGATCCCCTTATCGAGTTGGTTATCAACGTTCAAGCATCGTATCAGAATGGCATTATATGACCCTAGGTTCATCCGAGTTCCCACCAGCTTGCATACCTCCAAAGCGGGAATCGAACGTGGACCGTTAGGTCGCTGGAACGCGATTCGCCGACCTGGCTGCTAACATTGATGAACTTCCCATTGAAAAGTGATGGTTATTTCGTGGCCATTTCACCTCCACCAATGTAATATTTAGCCTCCATTCACGGAAATAGTGTTCATTCCTAACCATCTCCGGTCCTAAGACGGCAAAACATAATTGGAAAGACAGATTAATTGGCCTCGCCAAGTCATGCATATCACTTGGGCTGCTGTTACTTTTATAGGCTTGCCTGGAATCCCTATACGGCGTAATGATCCTATTTTGAACTGTGCATGGTAATGTGTAGGGGATACTTGTGTGAAGTACTTATGTGTAGGGAAACGAATTAAAATTTTCGAAATAACCGATCGCAATTCCGGAATAAAACCTGATAAATCAAGACGGTTATTTCCGAAACTAATCTAGAAATCAGAAATGTATCAGTTAATGAGTTGACTATCAGAAAATTACAGCTGCCATGGGCCTTTCTCGACTGAAATTTTGTGCGCGGATAATTCAGAAAAGAATGCGCGTCAGGCAAATTGTATACTTCCTCGAGAAGACTTCTGTGGTGTGATGAACCCGAAGATCCAGGTCGGTCTTTCGTGTTTTGTCATTGTGATAGATGAGAGTTTCACCGGCGTCGCAGTCGGCGCCTTCAGGTCAGTGAAGACTACATCTAGTCAGCGAAGACCTGGATATACAAAACATACTTATTTATTCCGCGCAGACGCGAGGACTCCACCTCCGGATAGCCGCTTTCTGAGCTTTCCCGGATGTTATCCAGGAGTCACTATTTTTACGCTTTTTGTCTCAGTCGAAATTCTTCTTTGGCAGTTGACTAAAAATCTTGTCGAGTAAAAGAGGCCGTGGCAAGGGAAGGCCTTTCTCTTCCTGCCTGTATCCCTAGAGGGACCTTCATTACCGCGACACGTTATCTTTCATATTAAGGATGGGATGATTATGTTTTTGCTATAGCACGCAGAATTAAACGGGAAATAGGAGGTTATTTTCCAAAGCTCTCCAACGGAAATGCTAGGCGTGGTGCAAATTTTAGCATGGATATACGTACTGAGAATCAAGAATGACGCAATCATGTCGTTAGCTTGCTATAGGCCGAGAATGTGAAAAATCAGCCGGCACGGAATCATTCATAACTAACGACGTAGAACGACTAAACCCAGCTGGCAAAGACTTCAAAGCCATTTTCCCCTCTCTTATGGCGAGGCGATAAAATTTTAAGTTCTTTGTCATAAATATAAATATGTTTTTGGACTATGACTCTTTGTTTTGAAGGGTTTATACGTGGAATATGTTATATTCAAGCTTTCCTAAAATGTAGAATTATTACGCTCTATTTTTGAAGCTAGGAATAAGGAATATTAATCATAACTTCCATAATGAAATGGGGTCTTAGGACATTTGCATTGACCGTTAACCGATTTACTCTTTGAGATTAATATAGAATTCATTTATGAATTAATTCATTTACATCGTTTGAATGTTGAGGTTGGAATTGATTTGAATCGAAATGACCTCGGAAGGAAGATATAGTCATTTCTAGAATCTTTCTGAGTGAGTGGAATCACCTAATGACTGGTAGTAAATTTTATGCTTTCATTGCATCATTTATAACGTTAAATCCCGTTAGCGAATGGAAAATGAGTGCGATGAGAAGATATGTCAAAAAATTACGAGAATTACGGAGAAGTTTTTGTTCTAATTTTTCGTGTTTTGTTGCAGTGGTCGTGAATAGGGACGAGGAGAAACTAATCCGAGAAAGTTATTGTAATTGCGTTTTCCATTCTCTCTGGCTTCAATTTATTCACCCAGCGATTTTTTCTTTCAAATGAAGTCATGTCAGTGATGCAAGAAAGTTTTTAGTTAATTTTTTTCGAAATAGGGAATCTTCATGAGGTAGTTTTTTTGTTATGGAAAACAGAGCGTCCTCAGTGAGCATCGGCAAATGGTGTGCTAGGCCATTTTAAGAATTGTCTCAAGCTTATGAGTAGATTTCAATTTGGAATATATTGCAGGCCGTTGTTTAGAATTTAGGTGGAATGCATTAATATGATCTTTTCCTCAATGACGCGAGAAATATTTCGTGAACACCCTTCATTATTCTTAATTCAATAACGAAAGATATTCTAGAGATTGTCTTCTGCAAGGATAGATTTAAATGGAAACTTGCTCTCTTCTTATGAACTGTAAACGATCCTAAGGTACGTCACAAGAAACGGATTGGAAAGTGTAATTGTACGTAGCCTAATTTGAGGCGCATCTGGAAACGTTTCGTCCCTAACAACTATGTGATAACTTAAAACACATTAACTGTGGATGCCGAATGTAGAAATATAAAATCTGTAGCCCATTTAAGACAATGAGGATACTAGAATGTACTGGATGGGGAATCGCAGCTTTTGAGAAACCAGCAGCAATCTTGCTAGGTACGAACATACTTGCGTTACTTGTACAGAAGTAGTTGTTTTTGCTCGCAATAATGCTTGGAGTTGTAAGATGAATAGAGTAGAATGCTTGGAGTAGCAGTGAACTATCTTCAGAAAGCAACATACAATTAATTCCCTATTGTCCGTGCTCGCATTATCCATGCTTCGACAATCTATTCAGTGCATCGGCAGTGTTTTCAAACGTAAGTAAACTTTTGTTATTTTCCTCCAATCGTGACTTTCACCACGGCTCTACCGACTGGTCCGATGTCTTACGCCAGGCTTTGTGCCTCCATCCGAGGCTTGCGAACATTTAATGGCAGCCGAGGCAGCTCTACTGGATTTTTTTGTCATAAATTGCTATTATGTACAGAGAGGATCTTTTCATTGGCATAGGTATTGTGTTATTCTCTTAGGGAATATATTTATTTTGGTTGCGTGACGAAGAGAATTGAATCCGGAAAGAACCAAATAGCGGATTATCCGTGTTTCCCGATTATCCGTGAACCCTTTACCAGTCATTAGTACGGAAAGTCGGGAGTTTACTGTCAAGGCATCTTTAAAAAAATCGGGTTGGAAAATGCGCAATGAATTTTTTTAACTAAGACATTTACGCGCGCCGGAGTCTATGACTTTTCCTGGATCCGAGCGTCATCTATAGATCTCTGACACACATCTCTGACATAAAAATAGAATCGCAAAGATTTTCATTGAGGGTGTTCAGAAAGGCTTTTGCCCGGGATTTGAACCCAGAATCCTCCGTGCCCCATCGCTCAGCGTACTAGGCCCCCACGACTCTCCCTTTCAAATATTATCTCAACGAAAAAAAATAGTTTATTGTATCGATAAAATTAAAATTATAAGCTTAAGGCTGAAATGGTTAAGAGGTAGGTAGCTGTATTGAATCTGTCACCGCGTCGTCTGCTTCCCGACGCCGCCCTTTGATCCGCTCACCCTCTCTTCCTATCTCGACCACGCCCACTCCCGGGTGTTGAGGAGGGGAGGAGGGTAGGGATAGATCACCTCGTCCACCCGGGAGCCCTAGGCCCAGGGGTGGCTCTTGTGTACCCATTGGATTAGGCGCCCGGGTCGCTCGAAGGCCGTGTGAACTTCTCTCCCCGGGTAGTGAGGCGAGCACTTCCTGGGCTCTACTTAGTATTATATGCCCGCACTACGGTATCAACTCGATGTCGCAAAAGCGTCGAGATGTCGATTTTGCGTTGTAAATTGGTGATTTCACAGGCTAAAAACTGGTATCGCATATTGGTCGATATCACGCATCGCATGATTATGTATATCGAATTTGTGATAATTTATCGTATTTGCAGCCGTTTTAATATCGTATCGCGTTATCAAGTGCACATCGTATTTTGCAGCCGATATATCGTCGTTTTGCACTGCCATTAGTGTACAGAAGATGTAGCGAACATCTTCTGTGTAAAATCTACGGTCTGTGTAGAAGCCTCCAGGATACCGCTAGGGCGTGTGGCAGGAGGTGCACTCACGCAAGTCATATATTATTGTCGGTCAAATAATGATAGCTGTTGGTGGCCACATTATTGAGCTATTTGCTTAATCCATAAAGGGAGAACTTTGGATTTACATGCAAATACAACCTCCTACCTCAAACTTACATCATGCAGGACAGACATTGGACGTATCTTGTACAAATATTTCTCTTTGTGCGCCAAACATACTAAATGTCTTAAATTAGACTTCTGCGTTGCGTATTTATAGTAATGTGTATACATACGCATGTGAATAAAGAAGACTATAAGCTGCCAATCCATATATCTCTCAAATTTTTTATTTTATATCTACCTACCATAGTAAGCTGGGAGTGATTGAGTTTTGATATATTTTAAACACTTCAAAAAGTAATTCTCCGACATTTGTCCTGGAGATTTAATCAGTATTACTACCATGAAAACAAATACTGATTTCCGATATATAATCCTTCCGATATATAATCCTTATATAAACAACTCGGACACTCTGCTGAATATATCGTAAAAATCAAGCTTAGCCGCTCTTCGCCGTAATGAGTTGTCCGGTGACGGGATCGTTTGGGATTTTTTGCCTTCTTTTCGCCTCGGAGGCGTTGTTGCGGAGGTGCCGGAGACAATGCACATTCGAGATTGACTTCCATATCATGACGCGCAAATGTGTGGCGGCGACGGAGGCGGCCATAAATCATGTCCGTCGGACGGGCCGCAACTTCTTCTTCTTGGGTGGTGGTCCCGGGAGGGGCGTCGCGGAGGGAGGGAGGGAAAAGCGAGAGCCAAGGGAGGAGGAGTATGTGCGTCCCTCCCCCTTTTCCCGAGCAGCTGTTTGACCTCGGCCTTCGCATTGCTCGCCTCCGCTCCCCCCTACCTCCGCTCTCCCCGCGAGCAGTCGGCCACTTTCCCCGCGGCCCAGACCCCCGGGCGCCCCATGCACCCGACTCCGCACCCGCTCGTCATTAGCCGGCTGCTGCATGGATGCGGCTGGGAGGGGCGGGGCGTCGTGACGTAATCTGCACCCGGGCGGTGACGTCACCGTCCTCGTCTTCCGCTCTGTCCTCAAGATTAGCGAGTGCCTCAGGCCTCACCCCTTCTGCCTTTCGTTTCTGGGCTAGGAATTGCATTCGATTTATTCCCTCGATTAAGTGCCGTTCGGGCCGCGCTCCAGCTCACCGGTACGGATTGACCTAATGTCTCAGGAGAGATATGAGATTTCAGATGCAAACTTAGGATTTGCATAAATTTCGTTAATAGTGCTTAACAGTTAATTGACCCGCAATAATTAAATTAGAAATGGTGGCGGCCCTAATTTTGCGGAAATTACCTCCTTATTTAGACGGTAATAGACTTTCCTAGGATGCAAGAAATAGGGCAGGCTTATATTTTCTCTGAAAAGAATTTTTGTCTTATCCTGAGTAGTAACCGTAATCTTTTGTTCTTAGGTTCTCCAGCGGCAAAGGTTATATTGCACCGTGTAACCTAAGATCTTAATCCTTGGTCATGCACAACATTCAAACCAAGATAGGTGTTCGAACTCGCGAACTTTAGCTTGCCAGGTGAATGTATTACCAACCTGGCTTCCGCGGACGGCCTTCTAATCTCGATACTACACATAAGTTCATCATCGAGTGTTGCAGCCGCAACACATTTTAAGCACATTTCTTGAGCCGTAAAGACGAGTGAAAGGCATGGTAGGTTACCAGCTGTGAAGACCACAATTAGCTGAAATTAAAACGTAGTTAATATCGAATCATAATGTGCATTTCGTTTGAAAGAACAATAAAACTTTGAGGAAACATGCTGACATTTTAAATGGAATTCGTTCGACGGATACATTAGCGTCTTCTTCTGTTTCGTCCAGTACTCCGTGCAAGTATAGATTTAGTGGTTCGACAGGATGTCGGTTCCTATAGGTTTATCCACTGATGAAGCTCAAAAGGCCCACCTTTTGCCACTGGAGCCCTTCCGTGTGGCAACCTGGTGGCCGCGATATATTTTTGTCCCACGCATCGGCTCAAGACGTGGCGGTTTTGTCCTTCCGCGCAGAGGAAATCGCCGAATCTCCCGAGTGAATCAGGAGAGATGACACCGCGGGTGACGTCACTTTTTTCGCACCTCCCTGTAAAAAATTGCGGAAAGTGAGGAGAGAATGGTGGGCTCGCGAATGCTTCGCGACCCTACAGCAGATCTCTTTTCCCTCTCGTGGTCCGAATAAGAGAAACATTTATTTTCTCATGTGTTATCCTGAACATTCCATCAGTTTATTGATTGAATTCGTTAAAAAATGATATTAAAAATTGGTTAAATATCTAAAAATTGATAGCTGTTTTTTTCAAAATAACCGTCCATGGGAGAAGCAAGTCAAGGACCAAGCAAGGTAGTCTATAAAATATCCCAGACGAAGAGGGTATTTTACCAGTGAAAAATCTACATACAACGAGAAATACGAATTCGGAGGTGAGAAAGCTTTTCATTGGAACTTACATGGAGCATGATACTTTATAATAATGAGGCAATGGTTGCAACTGCTACTGAAGCGTCAAGGCTATACTCAATTGAAATGTGATATATTATAGAAGGTTGATGAAGATAAAATTGATATACCGAATGACGAACTAGGAAATTATAGGAAGTTTAGGAGTGAAGAGCTATGGCGAAACATTTTCAGAGTACGACCTTATCGGGCACTTGTAGAGACATGATGGTCTCGCGAAGATAGTCGTCAAGGAAAATCCGAGTGGGAAAAATAAAGACAAAGAAAGGACTCGTGTTTAAGTACTATGTGGAGTAAAGAGTGGAAGATCGATGTAAGACAGCAACAACTCCGTGTACTCAACCTGAGGCATTTCTTTTCCATTCTTCCCATTCACTTTGCCTTCGGCGAATGGCTTCCCCAGGCCTTCTTATCTCAAGATGTGTCCGATGAAGTAGTCATGACGAATAAGACGAATTTTATTTTTTAATAAAAGAAGGAAATACGTAAATATGAAGAGATTAGCTGACAGAAGAACTCAGTGGAGAGCTGCGTCAAACCAATCCGAGGATTGATGGCTAATAATGATGATGATGAAGAAGAAAAGAGGGTAGAAAAGAAGTCGATTAAAAGTATTATAGGGCAGGTAAAGGCATAACCACAGGTGGGAGGATTGTTAGATATTCTAATAGTGACCAATAGCGCACATGGGCCGTATTCGCTGGTCCATCTCTTTCGCAGATGCGCCCAATCCGCGTTGATGACTCGGTTTGGTTCTCCTCTCCTGGTCGCCGCGCAGCGCGGTGGCAGCGGACGTGAGGAATGCCGAGGAATAAATCACCGCCGCGAGCAAGGACACGATACGCCTTGCATCCATCGCCGTCCCCGGGTCGACATCTCCCCTCCGATGACATCACTTCCTGAATATTCACATATTCGCGGTGGAGGAAACTCGACGTTTCCGGGGAAGGAAACGTTGAGCTCAATGGTGGACGAAGGAGACAGACTGAGCTATCGCCATACATATCAGCGATCACACTTTGGTGATATAGGTATCATGGATCTGTTTGACTACACTATTTTCCCAGTGCTGTTTGAGCTGTGTATCCTATGAATTATCAAATAATCAGTTCACCTTTCCCCATTTATCCATACATTAGGAGTTTTCTTTTAATTTTCTCTGTTCGATTTTCACGTCATCATTGATTTAAGCGTTCCTTCCTTTTCTGCTGACAGTGTTCATTCTCAAAACCCGCTCATCAGTAAACTTTTATGCTTCAATGGGTTCTCCTTTTAAATCCCCTCTCAATCATCCAGTTCTTCGTACTTAGTCAGCAATCTTCCTTTCCCCCTTTTACTTCGTTAAAGACAGTTATAATTCATATTAATAAGAGAGAGACTTTGTGATTCCACTTCCATTCCATTTTTTATTCTTTTAGGTACTCAACCCAAGTTTCGATATTCAAACGTCATCTGACTGAAGGTGACGTTTGAATGTCGGTTTGTGCGTGAATAAAATCGCTAAACCTCAAAGTGGCTTTTTTATTAACTTGAATCATACTTAGAATTGGTGACATAAAGTTGCACCCGAAACCACTTATTCGTAAAAGACTAAGAATCGCGTGGCCAACTGGACCACTTAGCTTTCAATTACGAGGGGCAAGGTATTTGAGATTGAAGGGGCGATCTCGGTCCCTTCTTCCGTTCTGTGAAGAGCTCTTCACTCGTTGACTGTGGATCCCTTGCTGCCTTTCACCAAGAGTGGACCCAAACGGACGCCTGCTTGTTTTCCACTCTAGCTCCGTGCTCTAAGAAGAACCTCGGCTTCGACCCACCAATGGAATACCTCAGCTGCCGGCCACCCTTTCACTTCATTTTACTTCCTATCTCCGAACATCGTGGAAGAATCTTTAATCGGGTTGTTCTGGCGGCTAGAGTTTCACTCTTTCACCCGAGAAACTTGGATTTGAATCCCAAAAACCCTCTTCTGTACCGCTCTTTGTGTACTGCGCAAAGAAGATTTCAAGTGCAGTCCTCTGCCCATTGAACGTACGTTAGGCAGTGGATTCATTTGTGCCTTTCGTTGAGAAGAAGCTATTGTCGACACAGGGTTTCTCTCCACTCTTCCTCTGTTCCAAAAGGAAACCCAGCACACCTTACTATCCACTTATCTTTGAAATCTTAATTGGCCTAAAATCTCGGTTTTCTCGAGTAATAACAACAGTAGTTATTTTACTTAAGCCTATTGTAGTAGTGGGCGGGCAGGAGGAACACCAATCCCCCTCCCCAATAACTTTCCAACGTACGCCAATCGGAATAAAACCACAAGCTATTGTTTGATTACTAGCTTCCTAAATAACTGATGGATGAGTGCTTATTAAGCTTCATTTGACGTATTGCATGTAATGAAGCTTGGATTGATCCGACCGCGTAATAATCTATTAATCCACCCTCTCCCATCCCTTCCTGTACCATCTTTCGTCCCTTATCCAACCCTACCTCACTCCAGGATCGATTAGATGTTTTTTTTTAATTTCCTTCTAGTTGCCTTGATTCTTTCCCTATGGAAAAAGCTTTTTTTATTGCCCTCTATTTAGCTCAGTCATCGCACGCGTCAAAGTGCATACCGTAAACATTGCGCTGCATAATATCCTAGATGATAGTACGTTTCTCATTATTTTCGTCCTTGAGAAGATAAAGAAAAATTGGAATATGTTTGATATGCTCGGAAATCTTTCTTATAACCATGATCGTTCTATTGATGAAAAAACTCTGTGAAAGTCTTAAATGGCTCTGTAGATTGAGAAGTTAAACTGCTTCAGCTTATTCTAGTTATACCTTCAAATTTGGTATCATAGGGCATCCGTAGTTTATTGTGCATCAAGAATGAGAAATTTTGCGTAAGTCGGTGCGTAAAATATTAATAGACATCAAATTTTTGGGCGCTTTTATTACATGTAAACGCTTCTTGTTATGTAATCTCCGGGGACGGCAGACTGCTTGCGGAGTAGCTAGAAATCAAGTGACGTATGACGACCCTTTCCTGTGGTTTCACCTCTATACAATCCCATAAATTGTATATTTTCTTAGTTCTTATAGGAACGATGGACTTAAATTTGATTTTTATTATTTTTACCAATATGGTATGGAAAACTATCACCCTTGCTGATATTTTTTCATATTTCCCGCAGAATGCCAGTTTGGGAAGCAGCTCCACGAAATCGGATCCACGTGGTTTGCGGACCTCGGGCCACCATTCGGCGTCATGTACTGCATCCGCTGCGAGTGCAGAGGGGTAAGTACTCATAATTTACTGTAGAGTGCTACTATTTCGTACTACGTAGTGTACTATGTCAAGCTCTTATATCCGTTCACGAAATCTTTATCTGTGGTTTTCAAGTTTGTACCCACGCTTAAAGGCGCTTCAGACCGGGAGAAAAGGCATAAGGATGGGAATGGAAGGGTAGGTACATAAAATCTTAATTACATTTTCAAAAGCGTAAAGTTCTGGGGAAATATATCTATTTTTGTTGCATTACTGGTTTTTATATAATGCCATTCAATACGAAAATGGAAATCGATGTGAATACCTTATGAAATCTATTTTAATTAAATTCATAATATAAATACTCCACAATTATACTTCTCCAAATTAACCACAGGCAAAATCAAGTAATTTTTTTGACTCTACTCAAAGATTTATTTCAAACACCACCTAGGTGGAGGTTTGGACTACTGATCGGTAGTTTAGGGTGCAAACCTGGATGGCTAACCAAGGGTGACTCATGGAATGGATTTCCCTCCCATACCATGGCATGTGAATTTAATTCTCCGTTAGTTAATTAGTACGTGCTGAAATCCGTCCTTACCAACCAGACCATCCTTGTATTTGGTTTTTAGCATACCTAATTAATGTAATTACTGACTGACACGTAATTTTTTTATGCACAACATCATCACTCCGCTCGAGACTGGGTCTTTCCTTGTTAATAGAATACAGTTAACTTAGGTTAGACGGTTCGATATAATCTAAGCAATAAGAACCGTTTGCAGTGCAAGCCGCAGTAATGAGGTCGGTAACGTGCCGGCTTGACTTGACAATGGTCGAGAGTTTGATTCCCGCCTCGCGCAAGGGTGTTTTACCTGTTTTAATGTTAGAATTGAGACTTAGTTTCAGCCAAGAATAAGTAAGAGGCACGTAATCTAAGATGTGAACACCCTGCTTAACTCCTACCCAATCCGTGTCAGTGACCTTGATTAGGGTGTGCCTTGTCCAGGTGCGGCTCTGGTTGGTGGAGTACGCTTCTTTAGCCGCTACTTCCGGACCTCCGGCTCCTTTGCGATTCCCACGCCAGCTACCAAGGGCTCGAGCGCCCTGGCGTGTGCTGCCTACCCCCTCCCCCCCCCCCATCTTCACCCTCGACATGACTCATCCTTCCCCTCCCCATTCCTCTCCCCCCGTTTGCTTCCCGTTTCGTTATTTCTGTCTATTTCCGCGATATTTCAATTTCGTCTCGGCTTTCCGATGTCGTTTCTCTGTCAGTCCGTCCGTCGCATCCGGGGCTCGTAATTGCGGCGCCGCGCCACCTCTGTCGGGTGTCGTCCCGTGTCTACCTGCCCTCCCCCCCACACACCCTGCCCTTACCCCCACCCCGTGTCCTCCGCTAACGCCCTATTTCCGTTAAGTTACAAACCAGCTGAGGAGACAGACACCGTCCTTGCCTGGACAGCTATCTACAGTAAGTGCTGAGAAACTGACAGCCGCAGGACTGGAGATATAGTGTCAGGCCAGTCGGTAAGGTACCAGCCTGGCAACGCGAAGTTCGTGGGTTCTAATCCCGCCTCGGTCATTTGTTGTTGTGCTTGTCACAGTATTAAGTTTGTGCTGAGAGAGTGTCTATATCTTGGCTCAAAGTACCACTGTAGATTCCTACGATATCCCCAATAACGTCTTTTTTGAGGTGTGGATGTATACTCGAAACTTTTACCCTTCGTAGTAAAATAATTGTTTTTTTTTTGAAGGTGGAAAAGATGTCTCGTGGCATGATTTGTGTTTTTATAAAAATACACCAGATTTAATTTGACCTGAGAAATTTACGTTCGGATTAAAGTACCAAGAATTAATATACAAAACTCAGTGTATCCAATTAATGACTACTTGATGAGCGATGATAAAAATTGGCTTTTCAACAAAATCTAATCAATAACCTGCAAGTCATCACAAGATCGTGTGTTTCAGGGGTGAACCAACACCAGGCATGCATTAATATCGTGAACTTTTCTTTCCTTCAATAGGATTTGCTACGAGCCCTGAGGAGGGCACAATCACGAAGGTTATCCTTAGCCTGGGGCTTCCTGCTAAGCAGTTTATTGCCCAATCGTCTCCTGTCGGCGATGTACGAATTGTCTCGCTGTCGAGTCTCGAATCGCGTTGATCGATGGCCGCTGAGTGGGAGTTCTCCCTTCACTCCTTCCGTTTCACCCCATCCTCTCCCCTTCTCTGCGCGAGCCGTAAACACCAGTCAACCCCTTCCGCCGCGTTGGTCCTCACCTTCGGGGTGGTCTTACCCCTCCCTCTCCTCTCACCCCTGATGAGGTGGCACTGACACACGCAAACTACTTGATGGGCGCCAACTATCCAATTTCGCATCCCCCTATTCTGTTGCTCATAAATGAACCCCCCTCCCCCCTTTGCTGAAATATCCTGCACCCTGGGGAACGGATGAGGTCTAGAATATTGGGTTCCAATGCGTAAGGACCGAGAACAAAACTCGATGCAGGCGGAGTTTTTTATGTCATATCCAATGGGCGAATTGAATACCGTATCATATCAAGTTCGGTACTTTTTCTGCAGAATTGAATGATAACCCTAACCTTCACTCATCTCTCCCTAAGGACGACATCGGAGTAATATGTCAAAATGTCTGTCATGGAGCCAATATCGGGAAGCCCGAGAGATTTTTCTATTCTTAGCTTAATAATTCGGTGGAGGAAATATGTAAAGAGTTAACTACCTATATTATTTAAATTTTTGATAAAAGCTGCTGTTGCTTCTTCAATATTTTCCCCCAAATTCATAATTCCCTAATACATAGTACCTCATTTACCAATAATCAAATTTTCCCCCTTGCATAATTAGTTAGTTAGTGATTAATTTAGATTAAATCGATAAAAAAGCACTTTTAGCGTAAACGGGCAGGTGTGGTAGTTAATGACGGGGTTTACATTAGTCAAAGTCTCGAAAGGGTCAAGATCTTGGTACCGACCTCACGTTTTGGACTTCAATTTTTGACAGCTTTGTCCATTTATCATGTAAATTGTAATTTTTTGGCCTTAATATTTTATTATAAATTTTCAATAACTTCAGATTTCTATTTACGTTTTTTGTATTTATTGCACACTATAGCGTTTTTTTACATCTGTCAGAATATTTTGAAAGTTTCGTCGCACTAAAGAGCGCAATGAAAGAATCTCAAAGGTATTAGTCATCAGGAAATGTCTTTAAAGTGTTTTTTTCTTCGCTTCGCGGTTTAAAAGATTTGCTTTGACGTGATTACGTATTCCCATGATATTCCGTAACTATTCCTCCGGGTCTTTTGTCGCTTGTATTTTTTTCTGTGATGAGCTCAGTTTTTCACTCACCCTCGGAAGGAGGAGCGAATGTGAGAGGGAAAATCTTTCACCACGTCTTTTTTCCAGCTTGGCTATTATCTCGCTCGTTTTTCGCTCCACTTTCCCGCATGACTGCTCATCTCTCGTTGAGCCCACTCCTTTGATCATGAGCTCGTGTTTCTTTCTCTCCGTGTCATCCGTTGAGTAATCATTTCAGGTGATTCGTCTTTTTTGAAAAGTAACGCCGCTCCCCTGTGTGTAGCCTTTTCCTCCGCTCTCGTCGTCCACTCTCGCCCACATGACGTGCCTGTCTGGCTAGCGGTCGCGATGGCCAGGATGAGTCGGGGCGCCTTGGCGGAGCGCTGAAGTTTGGACGGATGATATTTGTTACTGCCCAAGGTGTTCCTTCTCACGGCCAACGCACTGTGGAGGGGGGGGGGAAATCCGACGTGGAGTGGGGGGTGACGGCACGTGGTGCGGTTACCTCGACCTCGGAAGCGAAGTTCACCACCTAAAGATTAAATAATATCAAACATATAGATTGCCAAGAAAATTCTAGTGCATCGCTTTTGCTTCTAAACTTTCGCTTTTAATTTAACCAGGAGTGCGTCAATAGGGTAGTTTCCTTAATTAAATAAAGCAAAAGCCATTAATTGAGATTCGTGGCCCACCCTTAATGTATTCATTTTACGCAATTAATTTGAATTCAGAAATCCCAGGTTACTATAAAATAAAATATTAAGTTCATTTGAAAAGGTTCAGAAATGGCGGGATTGCGCAGCCGTGTTGCTGACGTAACAGTTGCATAGGTTACGTAGCGAGGCATGAGGAATATTCGTATTCGTGGGTATTTTCAAGTCTGTTACCGTCCTAATAGAAGCTTCAGACCCGGAGGAAAGGTATAAAGATGGGAATGGAAGGGATTTTTTGTTCACTTCAAGTGATTTCCTCTATTCGAGTGATTGAGATATACCCTTTACGTATTTCAGTTATTAATTTCGATAACTTTAGTATCAAAAGGTTAGATTTTCTTATTCATCCTTCCTCAAACTAGATGCAATTTGTCTCAAGACAGCCATTGACGGACATTTACGAAGTCAATTTCTTCAGTTGCCTTTACCTCCAAGTGGATTTGATTAAAGTTTTTAAGCGTAAACATTTTTTGTTTGTCGTCTAAGGTAACTATTCAAGAGAAAACATGAGTACTAAATTTTGCACGTCGTTCCTTGATGTCACTGTAGGAAATGGAAAAGCTTTCGCGGTTATTTAACGAGATCTCACGGCAACAGGAATCAAGAAAGAGAAGCAAAAAGTCATGCCTGGAAACGGAATTTACCAAACGTGAATTTCAACCTAGCGCCTCAAAGAGTTACGTACCATATTTCTACCTATGCGATATACTTTGCTTTTCGTATTATTATTTTTTTGAGTAAAATTTCCGTACCTTAGCCCGTCAATGAACGGGAGGAACAAGCTTCGTGTAGTGTGGAAGACTTGCTTCGGTGCTAGTCGGAAATGTCGTCAGCTCCTTCCTTTTATTCACCGCGCAATATATCCTTGGGGTATATAGAGCGTGGTTAGAGTTCCCCAGGGTTGGTGGCCTTGCCCCCTTCCAGAGGTTCTCAGGGGAGGGCGGCTGCCCCCCTGGGCCAGTGAGTTTGTCGCGCGCGCGACGGCCGGGAAGGACAGCTGGGCGATGAGGGTTGCGGGTGAGTACGGCGCGCGATGTGGCCGGCCTGCCGCCGCGCAGCTGATTGCGTCATGTAAAGGGGATCCGAGGAGATCCCCTCTCCTTTCTGTATTTCCCTGATTCCAAGGTCCTTCTTGTCCATCTTCTTCCGTCGCCGTCGTCCTGGGGTGGTAGGGCTAACAACTAATGTTGATTCCGGGAGTTATAATAATGATAATTTATTCTCCCTTAGTAATTACATAATAAAATTTATTTTTCAATTAAAAAATGTGGATGTTGGGCACCCCAAAAGGCTATAGACCTGCTTTTAGGGTGCTTTCAGTTGTGTTTCATATACATTGCTCGGAAATGATGGTGATGTGAAAAGATTTTTGACAAAAAAGACACTTCAGCCAAAAAGACATTATGTTAGCGAGGCACAATTTTTATGCTATCGCGAGACATAATCCATTTTTGAACAGATGCAAGGAAAAAATTACTGTTTGTTTCCTCGTTATATTTGCTTGATAATTAATAATATAATTTCGGTCCCATGTACAAGAATGATCTTTTAAATATCGTTAAATATACTTTAGGTGTAGGGACCCAGTGGCCTCTACGAAGATTAAACATCTTATGACCGTCCGTAACTTTTGGCGCATTGCCGCTTCTTACATAAAATAGTTTCTGTACCTTGTAGCAATATATATTTCTTAAAGGAAGCAACCTTAGACTAAAGAAAAGGGTGGGAGAAGCTCTAATGGATTTTTTAGAGCACCAATCTGATTATCTTCTTTTGTAATATTATAGCAGTCCCTCTGTTCCAGGAGCAGGAAAATCTGGGAGATGAAATTATTTAGATTATAATTGTATGAGCAAAGTTAAAAATGTGCATATTCGATCTATTGCAGCTCTCCGGAATACAACCAGGATTACCAGGCCTTGGTCGTAAATGCAGGGTGATCAGGTTGATGGCTAGAGTACTCTCTTCCCATCCCGAGAGCCCAGATTCGAATCCCGGCTAAGTCATACTTTTTCATTGGCATACCGGAGTGTCACTGGGTGCTGTATGGAGAGGACTTTGAGTTCAGTACTCTGTACTTCGGATTGGGACCTGTGATGTACCTTGGGGCCTTTCGTTAATTAAGAGTAGGCTAATCCCGACGCCGGGTTTGTCCTTACCCTCATACCGTTCTTTGAAAAATTCTATTTCACATCAATCCTTCATTGCCTCATCCTTAATCTTTAATGACCTCAGCTATTAATCGCTTCCTCCCTAAAACTACTATTCGTATATGCTGTTAGCCAATGGTCATTTTCAAGGATTGAAGAGAGTTCTCTGTTCACTCCTTCTGGGAGGTCGTATGCAGATCCTTATCCCGAGTGACACTCGGCAATGAAGGACAATGCATAGTCAAAGCTGCTCCTGGATAAAAGAAATTACGGATAGAATGCGGGAAAGGATAGTTAAATTTAATGGGCACTGAGATAGAATAGATTAGACAGAATCAACTAGTGGGATATTGAGGTACATCCTGGAGAAAAATACTAAGTGTGCGTGGTTTGTGAATGCGAAGTTGTGTATCCGAGAAATGGAAAATCATTTGAGATAAAAAGAAGAAATGTTACACTGGAGCAGTGCAGAGTTACGAACTTTAATATTATAATTATTATTATTGTAATTTTGCTACTGGTGAAGGTACGTCTAAATGGGCATTAAATTCTTCCCACAACCTATGTTAATTAATGCCAACAAATTAATCTAATTCCAGATAATCTGTGCCAATTAAGTGTTTTCCTCCTCTACCCACTTATCGAGCAGTCTTCCCTCTATGATGTCCTTCAAAAACATTTTCGCCTCGCACCATCCAGTCCTGTCTTCTCCTAATTTCCTCAATTAACTTTCTTCCCTCTCCTACCATCTCCAGCTCTTCCTCGTTCGTGTTCATTTTCACCCACTTGAATTCTCCTTAATCAAATCTCAAGAACCCTCACCCTCAATTTCATCCTCTTTCTTTAAAGCCCAGGTTTTCCCATCATATAGTGCCTCACTCCATATTTATTTACTTTTCACTAGTTTTTTCTTTACGTCCCTACACACGAATCCTGCCATTAGTTCTCTTCTACAAGTAAAATCCTCATTGCAAACGTAATTCTCTTAAATTCAATGCTGCTATACCCTTAGGGAGGAAAAATAAAGTAATGAGCAGAAATGGTCCAAATATAGGAGTACGGTACACAGCAAGGAAATGGAGCTATGGAACAGGAAAAATGAAGAACACAAAACTCAAAACAGTTGAACCAACGTGATCCTAGTTTAGCAATGAAGCATGTAGTCAATCTAATCAAAAGGAGAAAGACGACCATCATTATGCATAACTTATTACCGAGTACTGGCCTCACATCTTGAGAGCCCGAGATTGAGTTCCGGCCGTGGCAATTATATTTTTTGACATTACGGTCCCGATTTGAGTGTCATTTGGGAAGCACGTGAAGTTCAGTACTCCGTATGCCGGAGGAACTGTGGACCTCTCGGCACCTTTGCACGCTAATGCCAACGCCAAGTGACTCCACCTATTCATCAACTTCCACTTCCTAATTTCTTTCCTCTTTAAATAAATTCCACACTCACTCAATGACACAAATGACTTCACCTATCGTTCGCCTACCTTGATGACAACAACAACAAATTTCAGCATCATAACTTAAATATGAGTGGTAATAAATGAGCTCAAAGGATGAAGAAAGGGAATCGTTCTTGCAATGAATGCCCCCTCCTGTCGTATTTCTACGATATGACTATTTGGTCGGTTCTTACGTGCTGTTCGTCACTCTATGGTAGGTTCTCCTTCGTCTTGTGTTATTTTGAACTCGCTTCCTTTGACGTGATTAATGCACAGAGGTCCCCCCACCATCCTAGTCTTCATTGGCCGCAGTGACTCTCCGACGAATCTCTTAGAACGTCCCGCGCGCTTTCTCTCTTCCTCCCCATGGCGGCTGCCTGCATTCATGCGTTTCTCCGCTCCTCCTCCCCTCCCCCTCGAATGAGTGGCGGACCGGACCCCCGCGGATTCCTCCCGAGGAGTTTATGCCGTCGCAAAATGGTCGCCCATTGTGGGAGGAGCCATAAGTCATGGCGCGAGCGGCCGCGACATTCAGGCAAAGACGCGCCAAATGCCCGAGTCACGAAGCGCGCTCGCATTTATGAGGATGAACGCCGCACCCAAGGTTCGGACGCGGCGCGGCGCCCTCTGCCGTCCAGTCGACGACCACAACTCTCTCTCTCTCGTGCTCGCAAGCAAACAACGGAGTTGCGCGCGCGGACCTTTTCCCTTCGGTTTCGTTTCGTAGCCAAAGAAACCACTCAGGTGGGGGAGGGAGGCGAGATTTATTCTCTCCCCCGCCTCGGCCTTCCATTCATCGGCCAGACCTCTCCCTTCCACCTCCCCAACCACGCACGTCTTTCTCTCTCTCTCCTCCGCCTCTTTGCCGCTCCCCCGTGGGACGGCGGGCGCGGGAGTAGTCGGAGAGCGGCGGCTACGGGGTGTGGAGCGGCTTCCTTCCCACGAAGGTCAGCTGGAGGTGCTCAGGGGTCATGAATTCTCATCATTTCGTTTCTAAATCCAGCGACCTTGCCTTGAATGAACGCTGTGCTCGCTCGGAAATAAACGCGGCTGTTGGATTCTGGCTTTGTTTCATTCTTTTAATTAAATCCTCTTCATCCCGCTAATAATAGTAGACTTGGTTTTTAAGAAGATCCAACTGCTTAGGTAGCCGCCATCTTCGATCACCTCACCTCACCGCTGTCGCTACTCAACTTATTTCTCCCCCTTCACCCCTCTTTTCTTGTTGTAGAAGTTATTTAGGGAGGTGAACGATAATTAACATTTTATGCGCCATTTAGGATGAGTGAGCAATTTAAGTAGAGGGAACAGAGTGCCCTGTGTCGGTATTATCCTACTTACTTTTATAGAAGGGTGTCAAGGGGTCTACGGTTTAGCATCCCATGTGAAAGACGCTATCATATAATTTAAACGCTCTTTCCCTGCCGGGGTTCAAGCACGAGCCCTCGGCATGGAAGGCCAGTACTCCACCCGCCAAGCCATCCTAGTTTCTCTTTGCCTTCTCTCTTTTCCCCTCCATCACAGTCCCTTGAATCATGCTAAGGAAAAAATATTTCATAAAAGTGCTTCATTGTGATAAAATCGGATGAATGAATAATAAAGAAAAGGAATGGAACCTTACTTAGTCATTCATCATCGTCATCATCACGAGTTCAATGCTAGGATTGGTTTACTGCAGCCCTCCATTCTACCCTATTCAGTGTTAATTCCCTCACTCCTTGTTATGTTATGTTTTCTCTTTCACGCCCTTTATTTGCCGTGTATACTTATCCCTTGGTTTTCCAAGCGGAACCTTCCTTTCTAATACATTTTTTTACTAATTCATTGTGCCTCAAGGAATGTCCAATCCATATGGTTCTTCTTTGCCGTATGGTTTTCCATATTGTCCTTTCTTCATCTGCTCTCATGTGCACCTCTTCGTTCCTCACCTTATCTGTCCATTTAATATTCAATATTCTCTTTCAGCACCATATTTTGAAGGCTTCAATTCTTCGCTAGTCTGCTTTCCCGATGTTTCATGTCTCTGATCCATATAGTGCATGGCTTCATACGAATTTGTGATAAAGTTCTTCCTTGTTTGCAGCCGTAGATTCTTTTATCATAGTAGTTGTCTCCTCTTCATAAACGCCTTCCTGGCTTATGCTATTCTTCGCTTGTGAATAAGTATTCGTTACTTACTCCCAATGGATTACCATAAAGTATCGGAAGCTTACATCAATTACAACACAGGTTACGCCAATCTTGCAATTAAAAGAGGCAGCCGCGAAAGGGTAAAACATTTCCCTTGACGGGATTTGAACCCTCGACCTTTGCCAGAAAACCTGACCGTCCCATTACCGATTTTAGTATGACAGTAGGCGAGTGCTACTCTTGAAAATTTAAAATATTCCTTTAAATAATGGAAGAATGCCTCAATTTAATGCGAGGAAGACGGGGCAGATCTTCGCGTGAGGGGAAAGCGCTAAATCTAGCGCCGAGAGCGCCTCGGCGGCAGCTACGAGAGTTAGTTAGCGGTTGGATTTAGGGGGAGGAGGGGAGTGGGCGTGTGAGTCGGCAACCTTCTTAATCCCCTCCGCGAATAAAGACGTCATTCAAAAGTTTTCTCGAAAAATATCCCCCCCTCGCCTCCCGCCCTCCCCCGCACCAGTTTCCTACACCCTCCCCGCTCTCGAGTTATAAACCTCCGTCCGAAAAGGAGTGTTAAAGCGATTTCATCCGTGGAGCGGACTGCCTCGGGAGCCATTAATCAGGCCTCTGTCCCGGGCGAGGGATTTCCTGCGCTAGTGCGGCCGGCAGACGGCGGCCGCTGGGCTCTGGGAAGTCATCGGGGACGACCGACGTGGCTTTTCGCGCTTGGAAGTGTCCTCTCAAGATTAATCAGGATGTTTGATGGCATGAAGACATTCAGTCACCCCGCGTTTGCCGTACGGTACCCAATTTGATGGTCTAAATCGACGAGATAACGTGGGAGATAATGAAAATTTTCCAGGTTTTTGCTTGTACTGAATCGTTCTGCTTTGGCGATACACTCCAAGAGTGTTTCGGATTGAGCGATGAAAGCATTGCGGTGGCTCACTAATCTCTCCCCTTTATCTTCCCGGAAAGTTGTGATGGAACAGAATAGTACTCGAGTGGAACAGATTACGGAAGTCATTAACTTGAGAGATGCAAGAAAAAAAGTTTTAATCCGTGGAAAAGATGTTATTCTTGCACTAAGTAGTTTTCATCTGTTTATGAAGTCTTCGAATCTTAAAAATGTTTGCTTATAAAAGTTTCATAGATGCCCTGGAATGACACCGAGATAATTTGTTCTCAACTTTGTTTTATTTAGCAAAAATAATGCGCTAGGATTCCATCATGAAACCACAGAATCTATATTTCTGATGTGTTTAGTGTTCGATTATAATGTGAGTGGTCAATGGCGTATATTGAAATATTATGAAATGATGATGTTGGTCTAAATAAAAAATGGACTATCTTGACGGCTTTAAATGACGCAGTGAGTTCCATACGTCAGATTTGGCCCAATAGAAATGAAATGCACCTCAGTTCCCGTGCCACCTCAGGATTCACATGCGGGTGAAACCGTAACACGGGCAGTTGGTTAACTGCTTCTATTGCGTTCTTTTTATAGGCGTTATTTCTATTCATCATAAAAGGGTTTATTTTCGTGCGAGCTATTCCAAGGTTTTTTCTTTTTTGCGGTGTATTGCGCGCCACCGCTCCGAAGGCTCTAGTGGTCCAGTCCGGCGCCCCTGGGGTCTTGACGTGTGGAGGCATTTAATGAGCGCTGGATGGATGGAGTCATTGTTTGGCGTAGCCCTAAATGCTCCTTCAAAATGCCTTACGGTAGTTGAATATGAAGAAGGCATTAAAAAATCGGGTAACGAACACTTGGCTTCGGACTAGAGAGAGGACTCCGGCTACGGCTATCGGGTTGGTAACGTATGTACCTGTCAGACAACCGTAAGTGCGAGGGATTCAGTCAAATGGTGTTGGGATTGCCTTAGGAGTATATTCAACATTAAGTTTCTTTATATGGCGTGATATTACCTTAGTATTTGGAGGGCTTAGTATTTTGAAGGGAAAATAAGGACTAATGTGAGGATTAAAAACTCATTTGGGACAAGACGCAGAGGTAATTTACATGAAGAAGAATACTTTTGGCCCACTCAATGCATATGCGACAGTATATTACTAATTTTCTATGTATGTAATTAATAAAGACAGAATGGTAGCGGGGTTCTGTACTGTAGTATTTGTCAGGTTTTAATCCAGCAGAGATCTTGAAACAATCCATTTTATGTGATTTAATGGTTACCTGATATTTTCGGAAAACCCTATACGAATTTCACATGCCCTTAGACATACAACTTGGTAGGCTTCAACAATACAAGCCTATTGTTATTCCCTCAATCACACCTACAAAACGCCATGGAGCATTATAAATGTGTGGTGATGGTGAAATCATTATTCAACTCGGAAAATAGCACCAATTAAAAAAAACTGAAGTGGTGCAGCAGGAATACAGTTTCATTAATTCTCACTGCACCGTGGTGGCCATGGATCTCAGGGACAATAGTGGAGACATTCTTTTGTTCACATCGCTCCATTCGGGAGCAACGTGAACTTCTCCACCGGTTCCCATCCTCTCATTCCCCTCCACCCTCGTTTCATGCCGTCGTATTTCCTTCGCTGCCGAGTTCGTGACGTAGCTACGAATCAGAGATCCGTTTCCACGCTGGGATTCGTATTTAAACCCAGGAGGTGGTGGTATCATCGGTGAATAAAGGAGAACATTCATACTTTTTTATCAATGAAAATGAAATTTATCTTCTCTCTCTATGGAATATTATCGGTCCTCCTACTTGAGTGTAAGGAGAACGAAATTGAACGAATTCCCTTTCTCTGCGAGACCTTATCATATATTCTCTTAATCCCGTTTATGCTTTGGAATCCGGCAACAAAATCGAAATTGGGATTCTCCTTCCTCGATAATTTGTTTTGGGATATTCTTCCACACATTATAGATACCTACGTGTCTTTAGAACCAGGCAACGCTACCATTTATAATCTATCGTGTCAGATTTTCGTCATTCCGAATATTAAATAAAAAATATATTTATTCGATTTTCCAAGGGTGACCAACCTCAGGAAATAAATTAATAGTAAATTACAATAATGTTTCAGTATTCTGCATGCAACTATTGCATAAATATTTTAGGGAAAGAACACAGGAATATGATACTTTTTATGCATGATAATGTTTTACATCCCACACATCTCTCTTACAGTATTAGTAATGCGGTGTCCCCTGCTAAAAAGTTTGGTGTTCTGATATAGAGTGTTCCTCGGTATTTGTTCTTAAATTTTGGCATATCATTATAAATGAAACCCTTTATCCATATGGAATGAAAACTGTTTAATAAACTGTAAAATGATATGAAAATATTATTTTCTAATCTATTTCATTAATATAAAAAGATAAGCCTAAAACCATGCGCTTTTTTGTTCAATATTTTTGTGCAACATTTGTACGCTAACATTGATTGAGAAAAAGGTTAATTTGCCCGAACATAAAACATTGCCAATCATTAAATGTCGTCAACCCGCAGAGGGTAAACTTTCATTCATCAGATAGTCCCGGGTTTGAATGTTTACACTCTTTTACATTTTCCCATAGGAATTAATGATACAGTCGGTTTCTCAGCGCGCAGCATTATTTTCTTTTCGAAAAAAAATTTTTTTTTATTAATCTGCAAACACCAGACGTGAACCACAAGAAACTTAATACCATAAAAATCTAATTGTCTCATAGAATAGTTTTCCTTCCTAAATATTTCATCACGAAATATTGCATAATAATTCCTAAATATCACGAAAATATTGCATAATAAAACTCAATGGTAATACTCCACACTAATTTAATGATAGTCGACCCGAGTTTTGGCAACTCAGTGCCATTTTCAAGGTTGAAAATAGCACTGGTTGCCTTGGTTCAAGGTTGCCTTGAAAATGGCACTGAGTTGCCGAAACCCGGGTCGATTATCATTAAATTAGTGTGGAGTATTACCATTCAGTTTTATTATGCATATTAAAAACTTCCACAAGGTTACGCCTGAAACGACTTCTTATATACGAAAATATTGATTGGTATAATTTGTCACTTTTGAAAAACCTTCACCTTGATGGCCAAATGCGTGGTTGAAGTTGGCTCTCTTGAGAATTCATGAGAAAAACAGGCCCGTCAGTATTTGATGGTAAAAGAAGTGCTAGTACCTCTAGAAACATTGACAATTTAAACACGAAGCAAGGGATGTTGGGCATAGCCCCCATAGTAAAGAAATAAATTCATGCATGCATGTTGCAGTAAAATGCACCTCAATTTTGAGCGTAGTTGGTTCGCCTCCGAGTCGGAAGCGACGCATTTGCGGCGGTGCGTGCACTTCCATCCCTCCCCACCCGCCCCTTGCGCCGGCCCTGCCTCCTCCGCCCGTGTGTCCCAGCCTCGGAAGTCGTAATTCCTCCCCAGACTGCTCATTGCTTGCATTGCTCCGTTCGTGCTCATAAATTCCCCCTACCCAACTCTTTGTTTTCCTCTCTCCCGGATAATTTGTTCGCGGCTAATATGCTCCCGTAATTCTCGTGGCCGCCGAGGGCTTCTTGTCACGAGGGCACTTTTAAGGAAGCTCTCTCTCTCAGCTGATGAGGCCGTAAATGCAGTGTAAACTCGCGAGTGTTTTTTTTTCCTTCAGGAAAACGTTTCCGTCTCGACGACTTAATTTCTTTCGAGGATACCATTACGCCGCTCGCTTGAAAAAAGCGTTTTCTTATTAGTGGCAATGACTTCGGTGGAGACGTATTCCGTAACTGAAGAAGCTTAATTCTTTCGCGATACAAAAACTGTTTGTCCCTGGGGAGAAATTGCGTGATTTTCCGAACGAAAAAATTATTGCGGGGATTTCTTATGATTGTGGTTAACCATCTTTTGACTATTGCCACCAGGAAATTCTATTTTCGCAGCATTTATTTTCTAAAGGTCCCATATTGAAACAGCAGTATTATTTGCCCTCTATTACTTTAAAGAGAAATCCTGCTCGATTATTAGTACCTTATTAATTTCCATTTCGAAGGAAGTAATATCAGCATTAGTCACTACGTTAGTCTAGTGAGAGGTACCTCGATAGAGGTTTTTTGTATCAGGTATCCTATTCTAATATTTACAAATATTTTTAAACATAAATTAGGAAAAAAGCGCTTGATAAATTATTATCATATTCTTATTTCATTTAGCTTGCTTCATTTATTAAAATTACATATAGTATTTTTCTATTTTTTTCCTTATATATTTATTATTATTTTTATTACCTTGTAGTATCGTTGGTGTCCTGTTTTTTAACAGTAACTCACAAAAGGAAGGAAGGTTTAAGGTGAGAAAGATGACTTGAGGAGTGAGAAAATAAGAAACCTTCCTGTGAGAAAGAAGAAGAAAGTTTTAGGCACTGAAATAATTTAAATGCTTACGGTCTGAATATCTATAGAGAAATTGGAGTCTGCGTCAGAGTCAGCGGTGTCTGATTCTGATTTTTTGCTGTTGCACAAAGGCATACAGGTGCATACTATTATTTTAATACTAGTTTAGAGTGAAGAAAGTAAGACGACATAAAATAATCCACGGTGAAGTACAGTGATATGGGTAAAAATGATGAATAAAGATGGATTTGAACCCAACCAGTAGTCTTTAAGGCAAAAGATCGTTACCATCCCACATTTCTGGATTGAAAGTTTTCCTTTCGCTATATTTCGTTCTTCTGTTCACCGGGTTTATAGGTAGATGAAATAATGAGAGCTTCTAATTTGGCTTAATTGAAAATGTCCGAAGACTAGAAAATCCAAATGCCAAATTATCGTTTTCCATAATTAATTTGGCATTTGGATTTTCTAGTATTCGGACATTTTCGATTTATAGGTGGTTAAACAGTTTCGTCGTCCTCTTTAAATCTTTCCATACCGTTCAGTGCGGAGGACTCAATTCCTCGCGCGTTGTTTCCTTTCGTCGATATCGATCTGGAGGGAAGGTTCCGCTATTTCCATCACTAAGGGCGTCTTCGTCTCTCTTGACTGCGCCGACAGCGATAGTTGCTCGTCGCCAGCGTTCGAGTGACGGACTGGAAGTGGTCCCCGGCGGCGGCGAGAGTCATCCGCGGGAGAGCTGTCTTGGTGCGCGATTAGCTCATCGGGCGGCGGAGGTGCGGCGGCGTCCGGGGGGACAACAACAGGCGCTGGGTGCGGCCGTCCCTCCCGCCGCGCCCCCCGTCTCCCCCCCTTCCTGGCTGAGTCACCGCTCGAAAAAATAGCCGCGAAAGGCGCAACCGCGGCGGAGCGAATATTTATTTTCCACAACTCTCACTTATTAGCGACACCTTCTCCGCGAGCTCTTTCGGAAGAATAAATGGCCGCTCCTCCTCATGTCTTTCTGTCTCTCCTTTCCTCCCTCTCTCTCTCTCTCGCTTTGGCTGGCGCGACAAAAAGAAGGGAGTGTCAAAGGATGCGTGGGTGTGGAGAGATCGAGATGGCAGCCACGTTGCCCTACCCACAGATAACTCTCCACCCAGGTGACGGGGTCAGGGGGTCATGTAAGTCGGTGGGGTATTAGTAGTCTCCCAGCACGCGGAAGAATTCTCTCTCTCCTAATAATTTATCACAACATATTCTGGGATCATATTTTGCTTCGCCTCCTCATTTGTCCAATTTCACTCCAGCCTTCCCTAAGGAGCCAGTAATACGGAAAAGAAAGCCTTGACAATTGTATTCTCATCTCCTCTCTAGTTATGATAAAAATACTGTAGTCGGAGTTCTAAAAATCATTAACTCGATATCTCCATATCAGCAAGGGATAGAATGCCTTACGGATTCCGCCATATGTTCGTAATAGTTGATTTTTTAGTAATCAAGGTCTAAGGTTATATTACATTATCTACCACAAACCTAATTCCCTCAGTTATTCCTACCACGAATTCGATACAATAATTCCTTTTTCCTCGCGCAATCCGCGACTAACTCGCAAATATAGTTTAATTCATACGAGGAAATGTTGTTTGGGTGGCAAATGTTGCATGCAGTGGCGCGGGTGAATATTGGAAGGTGCCGCAGCTACTTTAATAAATTCGCCGGTCTATCTGCCGGTCGATGTAGCCAAGTCGGCACAGTCCGTTTGGCGCGAAGAGCTTCCTTTGAAGAAGCCTAATATTTATTTAAAATATTCGAATCATGTGTCATATTTTTTCCATTTTTCCTTCCATTCTTTTACGATAAAAATCTTTCTTTCTCAACAAAAGCCGTTTTCACGACTCAGGATCTAATCACGCCTTACCACTGCGTCGGCTCGCAAGGTAATTTTTAGAGGTAGATGAATCCCATGATCAAACACAACATTCACACTAAAGGTTGGTTTAGAATTCGCAACGCCAGACGCACTATATCGGCTTGAATACATCAATCGGCTATTAGATGTGCGAATTAATTGAAGTAGTTACTGCACCTGATTTTCCATTATATTACTTGCGAAATTTTTCGGGTAAAAAATTTCACAAGTAATTTCACCCGAAAAATTTACTCGTAACGTTCCAAAAACAAAGAGACCGCGTATTTTTTGCCTGAACGTAAAGAAAGTGATACTTAAGGGGTTTAATCCGAATTCTACTACCAGTAGTTGAGTTATGCATAAAGAACCGGCTGCGTTAGCTTGGTCATTAACGTTCCAGCCTATCAATCCCATGGGTCGAGGGTTCGAATCATGCCCAGGGTATGTAAACTGTGTTGGCTAGGATTGAAATCTTATGTTAAAGGGCGTGAAATAAATTTAGGCGTTGGGGCATATAAAAATATAAGTATGTTGCTACTATGTTTTAAGGTGCTTCAGTGATTGAGGTCATATCGCGCCTTCTAATCCTTCCTAATGCTATGCACAATCCTAAGTCGAAAACAACATAACCGATCTGACTACCTCGTCCGGCCTAAGACAACTCTTTTTAATTCAATTCTTTTCTCTTCGTTGCCACGAAAGGAAGAGGAAGGAGTCGTGCTTCCTTCTCGGCTTGCACCTTCCAGCCCTCCCCGTAGGAGACAATCTTCTCGCCCCTTCAACCCTCCGCCATTCACTGCACTCGCGCAAGATCTCCCTCCTCTTCCTGGCAGCTCTTTCCGAACCCTCCCCATTTTCCCTCTCCCGTAACCACGGTCCCACCCACTCCCTCACATCCTTCCACCCCCTGCCCACCCCCCCCCCCAGGTTAATTCAACTGCTTTCGCTGGCGGCGTTTCTCCCTCCCGGGTCAAGCCCATTCAGTGGATTTAGGATCGGGCTCAACTGTCGCAAACGGGTTTTTGAAAACCGATTTCGCCCCCCCGTCCCCCTCTCTCGCACTCAGTTGCTCGTAAACTGCCCGCCCCTCCCTCCGCTGGAGAGTTATTCGCCGCCGGTTCCGGTTTCCCGAGTCGAGCGCCGCTTTTGTGCATTCGCCCTTCCCTTCCTTCTCCGGACGGCGAGAATTATTTCCCCTCCCCGCCCCAAAATCGCGGCGACTCGTGAGAAGCGTTTCCGACCGGCGCTGCGCTGCCGCCGCGAGCGGCCGTTTGCTCCGCCTGCACCATCCCCCGAGCATGTTTATGAGCATTAAGGTGGGGGTGAGTGAATGTTGTTGGCGCGGGACCTTAGGCTTCGTTCGAAAGAGCTCTTTTGGGGAGTGCTTGTCTTCGGTCTGCATTCAGTCCTCTCGCAGAATGACAGTTGTGACCGCAGGGATGTCCATGCGGTGTCTCGCGTAAAGTTAGTGCCGTTTCTAAGTAGAAGAATAATTTGTCAATGGACCCGAATAAATATAACTACGCTAAGTATCAGTGGTTACTTTGAGGAGTTGACGCCCGGCTAAGGTAATTTGCGACAATTAAGATTGTTGGGTTGGAGGCAGATACTATTCAGGGTTCGTAGGTAGAGTGGAAAGAAACTTAGCGTCGGCATTATTATCCTTCTATTATCGAAAAATTGGCGCGGTTCAACGTCCCATCATACGGAACAAGTATTGCACCTGAAGCCCTCTCCATAGAGCACTTTCATGGAGACCGGTTTATCAATGATAAATGGTCGTTTCCGGAATTCAAATCAGCTTTTACTCAATCATGAGACAAATATTGCATTCCGTGCCATTTTTTCGAATTTCAAGTGCCAACGAAAATGTGTTTTCATTCAGGAAACAAGTCATTTGACTGTACGGTTCTTTAAAAATTCCCTATTATTTAAGCTCTATGTTTAAGGAGATATCATTTTGAATTAGCTTATTTGAGTTATTCAACGTATATTACAAGCGTATTCTGCCCTAAACATAAGCTCTAAAAATATTAGTAAATGAAATTTATACCCATATCTGATGCTTCGAGCTTTGGATATCATTTCCGGTTATGGTCTAAAAGTACAATGAATATGCGGTTAACAATTCCTCGTACATTAGGCATTCCAGGTGGTATCCATTCTTAACTTCCACTATTCTCCGTGCTTATAATTTTGATTGGAGTTTTGAGCCATTACAGAGGTACATACAAAAGATTCATATGGATCATAGGACCTTAATAGTAACGTTTGGCGTTACATTTTGATGGAAACGTTTAGTTACAGGTAACTGTTCAGACATTATGCATGTGGTTTGCATTTCGAGGGCGCTTATTTGCATGGTTCCATGATTGATGCGGTTCCATATCAGTTCCTTGACGCTCGAACTTCCTGGAAATGGGCGTCGCCAATAACAGCACAACCATTTACCAGCATTCCGATTCTCAGAGTAGTCGGAGGATGATTCCCCGAATCGTTCTGAATTCTTGATGGCGCCGAACGATTTGAGTTCTTTCTGACAGGGTTGAACGATACAGGGCTCGTTGAAAAATACGCGGACGTAATGGAGCCAAATTCCGGCAAACCGGGAAAAAAGCAGAGAAACACCTCTCACCAAGTGAGGAGGTATCGTATAAGTGATTTCAAACACAAAAAAGGAACTATTTTTACTGTGGAAATAGGAAGAACATTTGGAGACATATGCATCGCCTTTCTTCCTAAAAAAAAACAGTTATACGATAAAAAATTATTTTTAAAATTTTATCTGGTGGTATCTATTACATCACTAGAAAAAATTGCATAAAATTCAAACAAATGTTCATTGCTCAAGTGGTGTCCCCGTTGCTGTGGATATTAATGATTTCGAAGTACAAAATATTATTAATAATAATGGTTAATAATACTGACATTTTTTTCGCCGATCCTACACGATGATATTTTTTCAGTCGATTATATTTCCCCAATACTATTGCTGTATGAGTTACTTCGAATTCTACAAATTCTTCATATGTAACAAATTGATCTACATAATGTACTTTCTAGGCTGAGAACGCCGTCGGAGCCAAGATCTTTTCCGCCATTTGTAATAGTAACTGTTGTGGACATATATCTAGATAGGTGAATTTAGAATAGAGAACAAGATCTGAGTTGGTTCTTTAAGCCTAAGTCCAGACGTTAGCAATGCGTAGTTCCTATCTAATTCTTCTTTTCTGTGTTGAGTACGTATCATAATTTTTATTATTGATATCGAGATATAATGATAAAAAAGAGTGAATTTGTAGGATATTAAGATGTTCCTCTTCCGGCTACTGGAGCCAGATCAGTCATCTGCCGACCTGACTATCCAAAGGTTTAAATTCCACCCTAGGTGTTGTGTTTGTGTCAAGTTCTTGGGGTAGACGATATAAGATAACCTTAACCATAGGTGCGCCGAAATACCTTAGTCTAGTATTAGGAAGAAGTTCCTAACCTATGAGGATGCTTCCAACATTTAGATGGACGATTAAGTTTTAGGAAAAGGTGCTGGGGCTAACGAGCCCGCAAGGATTTATTCGCTTGTTCTTTGGATCCCCGGAATAGTTGATGATATATTCTGATGTGAATCTGTTTTATGCTGGATGTTAAGATGCTGCTGATGTTCAGCCGTCATCCGTTTGTTAGAGCCAACACAATCCGCCTACCGACGCCTCTGTTACAGCGAAGTCCCTAATTACTCACAAGGAAGAGTTTTGAAGCCACTCGGTGTTCTCGGAAGTGTAACCAAAGTCGCGGAAATGACGCTATTTTATTCTTCGCAGCCTCTCTTTAGAGGATACACTTCGGTCCATGGTCACTGGTCGTAAAAATTTAAGTGTGAAACTTGTTGGCGCCAACTGGAAGTTGCTCGCTTGGTGTTTCTGTATCGTCTCGCCCAGATGGAAATCTGTGATCATATTCGTCTCGCGAGGGTCTCAAGCATGCATTAAAAGAGATAATTTGCCAGGGTGTTATGGGAATCATGAGTTCTTCCAAGTGCCTAACAATCTAAGGACGGAATGTGTGCAATCGTGAGGTTAGGACACTGTTCCCGGAATAAGTCCAGACGTAAAGATTACTATTCCCGGAACAGGAAAAATACAATGGTATTATGATTGCTATGCTTAACTCATAATAATCTCATTTTAAAATGAAATATATCATTTTAAATTCTCTAAATATGTATATGTTGGTTTCTATTATTCAGAGTATGACCATGCAGAAATTGCTTAAGAAATCATTCAGAAGTTTGTATGGTATCCCAAACAGTATACGAGGGTCGTTCAATAAGTCCTTAGAAAATCCAAGAGATTGCATTCGTAGTATCGAAAATGAATTTTTCCCATTAAGCAGCACTCCTAACTAGTCAGATGTTAAGAGTTTCGGCTGTATACATCTCATAGTTTCATTGATGTTATCGATTGAAGACAACAACTTTTGTTTATTTATAAAAATGGAAAAAAGTGAGTTTCGCGTGGTGATAAAACATTTTTATTTAAAAGGGTTAACGCCAAAAGAAATCAAATCTGAGTTGGACGAAGTTCATGGCACATCTGCTTCAGTGTTTTCAACTGTTTACAATTGGGTGAATGAGTTTAAACGTGGCACTGTGTCACAATAGGTATACTTTTTTATTTGTCCCAGAAAAGTTACTGTGGTACTAATGATAGTCTGGAAAGATACATCATGATCTAAATAGTTGTATATATATTGGTGAAGAAGATAAAGATTGCTTCTTTTAGTCAAGGGGTCTAAGAGCCGACATGTTTTACTATGGATGTAGATAATGATGTAATTTGCACAGTAATATAGTATGGAATGCACAGGTCCCCATCTCTTCATGAACGGATTCACCTATGCATATGTACATACATATTTATTTTGAATGGTTGCTCATTCAAGTTAACTCCGTGCTCGGCTCTTGGTAGCAGTCTCTTTTGACCTAAGCCGTCTTGTAGATTCATTTTTGTGGGCTTTATGAGTTCCCAACATGAGACCACATCTCCGTTTACAGTAATGGGCTCTCAGAACCAAATCGAGGGTGTATCGCAGGAGGCGAACAATTACCAAATACGTATGTTCATTAATAGGGCACTTTCGTTTCAGTGGAATTCCCTCAGAAGCCCTCAGAAGTTCCATGCGAGTTATTCCTTGGGAGACCGCCACGATCACGGGAAAAATCAATTCCATGAGGTTATTTTTCATTCAGAGGGTATTCGGCGGACGGGAGCCACTCTTACCTCGTGATGCAATGCGCTCCCTCACCTCTCCCTCTCCCCCTCTGAGGGAAGGGAGGGAAGGGATGGGGTAGGCATACGAGAGAGGATCCCATTTGGCGGATATTTGCACGCTCCAAGTTGCTTTTAGCATTCAAGTGGCTTTTTTCGACGTCCGCGCGAAAGCGCTTTTTTCGCTTGAGAAACGAATGCTGAGAAACGGACGTGTAACCGTCGGCGCTGCTGGAGAGGCTTCGTTTGCGAAATCACGTTTACTTTCGCGGCTGATTTTCGAGAGGGGAGTGGAAAAAAATGAGGAAAACTGCATTCGGTAGACGCGCAAGAGCCATAACGGGCGCCAAGGTGTTTCAACAGAGCATCGTACTTGGGCGCGATCTGCAGAGGCGTTTCAGGCGATTAGGCATTCGACTGATCGGTGGTAAACAAAGACGCTATTGTTAGAAGGAAGGTACACAAGTGGTGTTATATCAGCGTTAGCGTACGGCGATAGCAATTCGTGTGATGAAAGCTCTTCATTGATAATCTCTTTGATGGATAGTTTTTTTGATGAAAACAATGAGGTTTTAGCTTTTTTCCGTTATTCGCCGACATTGAAGGTTGTATGCTTCCTTGAGTTTGCGGCGTAAATACGCCAATTATTTATCTGAAGACAAAGGTTTAATGTATGCATATGAGTGTAACCAACGAGTGGCGATAATATTTTACGGATATTATGAAATTTACCCGATAACCCAGCCGTTCGTATCTTCTTTACATGTTTTTCGGCTTAAGATTCGATAAAGAGAGATCAGTTTCATTTTTTACCACAGTATATTTACTAATGTCGGTATTTATTTACGGGAACGTTTAGTATCTAACTTTTCGTGAATCGTCGCTCAACTATCAAAAAAACAGTTACATTTTTATGTTACAATAGTAGTAGTAATTGTTGCCTTTTGGAGAGAATAATTATGAATGTGGTTTGCTTATTTGAGGAATGATATCGTTTTCCTATATATCGTTATTAAGCTCTGATAGATTTCACCTCCACTCCCATGCTTGCATGAAAAATTGGATTTTAACTGGCAAAGGACAGTCATTATGCAATGGAACACTTTTTTCGAGATGTATATAATTTAAATAATCACATGATGTATTTTATGAATATTATTTAATCTAATTGCCGAAATATCAAGTATCACAAAAAATACATATTTTGATAGAGGTCGCAATAAGGGTATTATGGGCTTCAGAAACTGAAAATAATTAATGACGGTTTTGTTGAGTAACTTCCTGGTAATGAATGAAAACCTAAGGTGAATACATTTGGGTATTTTCATTGAATTTGCAGGTTATGATATAGTTGTTGACATTACAACGGTCGTTGGATCTTGTCAACGAATGAAGCAAAGCATGAAAAATGTTTGAAGATATCCCATATCTTAGTTTTTCGGAGTGTTATAGCACCTTTCAATATTGTTTAAATAAGCTGATGACTAGTTTTGTACGATGTGATACGAGCAACGTACGTCAAAGTATATTTAAAGACTCCACTTGAGAATTATAATAAAAAAAGAGATAGAAAATTGCGAACTCCGCTGGTTCATTGTCGGTACTACCGGTTTTAGCCGTGAGGCCATCATCAGGTACACAATGGAATATTTTTCGTCGAGTGCATTTATATACAGTTAGGGAACAGGCAGGGGAGGGGGAAGGAATGTGAGGGTGAATTGTGGGAAAGGGATTAGGGGAATGTTGAATAGGTCGTGGGTTTTCGGTAGGTAAAACAACTGAAAGTAGGGGTGGGATGTTATAAAAAGGTGATGTCGTTCAACAGTCCAGTGTCCTTACATTGGAGGCCAATCTGCCCTCCCCCTGCCACACACCCTCGCGGTGGCTTGCAGGGTATCGTGTAGATGTAGATGTAGATGAATCCTTCGTTGCTCCCAGGCATCCAGCTTTCGGCCTTTGGGGGCCAAATGTAGGATTTGGGGTTCAAAGGAGCTGTGATGACCCTCTTCGATTAGCTGTTGTGCGAAACTGGAGGTTAGGTCACCGTTTCGGAAGCAGTTCTTATGCTCGTTCATCCTTTTGGAGAAGCTTCTTCCCGTCTGTCCAATGTAGTAACTGGAGCTGTCGTCTCACCTGACTTTATATACTCCGCTCTTCCGATTGGGGTCCAAGAGACATTTGGTGTCTTTCAAGGTACTTAAAATTATTTTCGGGATGTAAAAACAGATTTTAAAGGAGTCTTTCGGGATCGCGTGTGAAATAGCATTAGACACATTTACATAGAATGGCAATTTACAATATTTAGTGGGACTGTGATGGCTGGATAACAAGGGAGTAAGGTGCTGGATGGCCCGTTGTCTTAGTTTTTTTTCCTCTTTATTACTATGGAAATATTGCACAATATAAGTACACAGTCGCTAAGTTTTACTTGAATTATGCCTTTTTATTTGTTATATTTTTATGCAATGATGCTGTTGGATTGATCGATCGATTGTAGGGATGTTTGACATATTTCTTCCCCAATTCATATTGTCCTTAATACCTTTTCTTCTTCGCCCTTGCTTACTCAGGAATCGACTCTCGATTGGGGCCTTCAACATTCTATAATCCCTAAATACCTGTTCAATTCACAAAGTAGTAATATTTCTTGTTAAGCGCCGACAGCTGACAGCATTTGTGCTATTTGGGATAGGTGGATTTTTGGACGAGGGCAGGAATTTTAAGGGTTTGGAGAGAAACGTGGCCTCGGCGTTAGCCTGTTCTTTACGAAAGGCGCGAGGTGTCCACGGTTTAACGTCCCTTTTGACGGACGGAGTACTGTGCTTGAAGTGCTCTCAAGTAGGGACCATTATACCGAAAACAACACTGCCACGTCCGGGACTCGAACTTAAGCCCTCTGGTAGGGAGGACAGTACTCTAGCTACCGCACCAACACGTTCCCGTTCATCTACAAAATTCTAATTTGTGATAACTTAGCATCACCACTATTGATCTTTCCATCTGGAGGAATATATTCATATCTCGGTGGCTTCCGTACGACTCCCAGGTTGATGATGACCGTGTGTAGGTACGTCGTCATTTTGCGTCACTTGGAGGAAGAGGAGGAGGGCGAGGGCTCAGCCAGGGGCATCTCAGGGCCGTGCGTCTACCACCCTTGCGCCCCTACCACGATTTTGGAACGGTCCGCCTTCCGTAAATGATGTTCATTGTGGGCGATTAACGAGTTAGGGAGGCCGTCGCTTCTTCTTCCGCGATGCTCGGCTTCCCTCGTGAGGGTGAGCGGTCGGGAATCGGGCGTGTCGCCGTGGGAGCCAGCCACGCGGAATCTATTGCCCTCCGGCACAGCGCTCCTCAATTTGTCTTCCGACCCTGTCTGACTCCTGCCCCGCCCCCTCACCCTTCCTCCTCACGCGCGCGAGCTGATTTCGCTGGTCATCGGATCGAGCGTCTTCCTCGAGAAAACCACGAATGTCTAATGAAGTCTCTCCATTCATAAAAAGGTCATTATTCTAGCCATTATACTGAGGGGGAGCTGGAAGGATTAATTAAGTCGTTTCAATTAATTCTTCCAGCTGTTCATATATATCGTCAACTTGTTCCTCCTTGTCCCCATGTCAGGATGTACCCTTGACGACTAATAGATATGTTCGCACCGCTTTTACTTCTATAACCAGAGTTCTTTAGCTCACCTGCTCTACATTCTCCACCACTCGGAATGCACCCTTGACCGATTAACGTATTCGTCCGTACCACATTCATATCTATTTCGAGAATTCTTCCACCTACCTGCTCCACGTTCACTACCCTTATCCCTAACGTGGCGTTCAGTACTTCGGCTGCTCCATACAAACTCTCTTCCCGTAAACCATTTATTAATCGCTAACTATTGCTCCAGAAGCCCAATTTTCTTCTATCTTCCTTCGCGTAGTATCTGTATGTCTATATTTCCCACTTCCGATGCATACGTTATGTTGTCTAACTTCTCTACCCTCTACCTCGTTCTACAATCCACGTAGAACTTCTTCACTGTTTTCTTTTCTACCAGCGATGTCCTTGTATCGATTTCATGAGGTAACGATCATCCCTGCTTCCCCGTTCCCGGTCAGAACACTCACCTCGGAGGTCTAACAATAAGACAGGGCCGGCGGTTTCTCTCTATATTTCCATTCGTCATTATTGTCTCGGAAAATTTTATTGTGACTGACCCGGGAACTGCCCTAATAGCGTGTTTAAGGTGACACCACCGCGTGATACGCCGCTCCATTGTGGTCAGACTTCTTATCACGTCTCACTGAGGGACAGATTCTGTGCATGGTCACTCTTTTTACTGGTTACTTCCCTTCAACTACTTTAAGGGTGGGAAATCCAATCAGTAGCGCATTAGTCACTCTCACCAGGTCAGCTCTAGGAAAAATGGGAACGCGTACTCCCAACCCACCTCACCGAGGCAGTAATCTGTGGAGAGAAACCTGGCGTTGGCATTTGCCTGCTCTTAACGACAGGCTACCGGCCAAGGAAAGGTTGGTAGTGCTGCCCTCAGAATCCATGGGTCACGAGTTCAAATCCGGCCCAGGAAATTGATGTTTTGTTTGCCCTAGGCTTAAGGTCTTAGGTTAGATGGTGTTATATAACCTTATAACAGCACCAAGGCTATTTACCAAGTTACTACGCACCGAGAGGTCCACGCTTTAACGTCCCATGCAACGGACGGAGAACACACAAGCACTCTTCACACAGAACTAAAGTGGAGGTCAGTGCATCATTTAATGTTCCTGCGGGTTTCAAACCTAGGACGAACCTAGGACCTTGTAATATGGAGCCACTTGCCCTAGCCTCCAATAAACCAACTCAGATTCTTGTCTTTGGCCCCCCTTTTGCCCCCCATCGATCCCCGCCCCCTAACCGTGCAACGTCGATACGGGGATGGGTTGCTTTGAGTGCCGTCAAGGGCCTCTTTATTTTTCCGGCGGGATATAATTAAAAACGGGAAGGGGAGTGGGCTAATGGGCGGGCGGTGGCGAATCGGGAACTTGCAATAAAAAAGCCACCGCCCGTCCCGACCTCGGCTTCGAGTCCCTCTCGGCTTTAAAAATAGGTCGAACGCCCCTCACCCGACGTCACGTACGTCCGAGCGTTGTCGGCCCGGTAAGACGGAGGGCCGCCTGGAAAAGCTGAGGGCTCTTTCTTTTCGGCGCCATCGCTCCCTCGTGCAGCGTCGGGGAACAAAGGGGGCGGGTCTCCTATCCTCCGTGTGAAGTCACCGAGGTGCCCTCCCAAGTGCCGTTGAACAGCGCGCCGTCATTGTTTCCCTCCAGAGCCCCCACGGAGTATGCTGAGCGCTGATTTGTGACTATCGATTGATTTTTAATGATACGATTTGCGTCTGCGGCAGAATTTTTATAGTAGTAGTGGTAGATTTGGGTTATCAAGTGCTACAACGGAGAAGTTCATATCGCGCCATCTAACGTATACTTTAATCAGAAAACAAATCTAACGTCCATGCTCTGGGTTGGATTCGAACCCGCAATCTTTGGGTTGCCAGGCCTGGCTACCGCGACCGGTACCAAACTTTTTGTGGAAAATTTAAAAAATAGGTTATATTTTATGAGTTTTATTCGCCATAGGACTTCAGGAGTGTTGTAAGGGGGGAGAAGGGGATGAAAATAAGTGCATAAACAGAGTTAGGCAGTGTATGGACGAAATTATAATTTAGAGAGGTTAAATGGCATTAAAATTGGGTTCCTAGGTGTTCCCCAGGTTTGATCGCGGAATAAATATGGTAGCACAGGAGGTATTGACAGTAAGGGAGAGAATTATAGAGTGAAACAATCAGGAAAACAAAATAACTTACTAATGAAGAGTGTAATACGACGCAATACGTAAACTGAATCATAATTATAGACTATGAGGATGGAAATAGATTGGATGCATTTCAGATGTGGAAGTGGAGTTGGAATAAGTATGCTAATCAGAAAAGGATTGATATTGTATGGATATTGATATTATAGAAATTACTTGCTATTATCTGAGAGAAAGGAAGTTGAAGACGGAAGTAGTTTAGTCGAATGAAGCACATTGTTAAATACTGAATGTCTTAGAAGATAAAGTGCTAGGTGAGGCGGAATAAAGAAGGAAAAGAGTGGACGCGTTGAATGAGACTAGACGGGGTATACCGAGCTATAATACAAAGGAAGAAATCATGTAAATAAAATGGTATTCAGAGGTGTGGAGAAAGAAGTTTTCCTTGTAACCTCCTCCGCTAATTGAAAACCAACATAATAGCAATAATATGTAAAAAAAAATCTTAAGATGCGTTGGCAAATTAGTCACATATTTCCAAGCTGGTAATTGATCTTCAATCTCCATTTTACCTTGTGTTCAGTGCAATAAATGGCATAAAAGTTGGTAAACACAACACCCTTCCGTGGGTCTGCCCCTTTGAAGGAATTCCATGAAACAAATTTTACGTTCCAGCTTTCACTCAACAAATAGCCGTCGTCTGATATTCAGCTTTGCTATCGCCCCGGTAGCGACGAGAACGGGGCGAGATGAAAGCGTGCGGGTCGTCTGTTTCCACATTCACGTCCTGTTCCGCCGCCTCGGTCTTTGTGTGTGAGTACGTATTTACACTGGAACGGTCGTCTCTCAGCACACCGTCGCCGGTGAGCATTGCCGCTATCCTTTGTGAAGGCCTCATCCGTGCCCGAAGGCCCCCATTTCCCGTCGACGGACAAATTATCGGGGGAGCGTCACCAAGTGTCGCGTCCCTTTCGACAACCCTAGTACAGACGCGAGTACAAAGAGTCATGCGACGACAGAGCCGAAGCAATAATGATGCCGCGAGAATGGGACGTGATAATAAACCGGAGAATGGCCGATTTCCCGCTATAAATGCCTAAATACGCCACTCCCCACACATGTGGTTCCCTTTTTTTTATGGCGTCCGACACCGCGGTTCCGCCCGCTTTTCCCAGCCCCAACTCCTGTATCTCATCATGCATCCAAACCCCACCCCTAGCTTCTGCCAACCCTTTCGTAATTGTGACCGATGAGAGAAGTCCGGGAAAGTATTCGTGGCGCGCAGAGCGTTGAATGAAGGCCAGGGAGTATTTTTCAGTCGACGCTAGATATGTCCGGGCATTGCACGTGGTTATCTGCGGGGGAAAGAATGCCGATATTGGGAATTATCGATGTGTTTTGATTATTTTCGATACATTACATCGATACATCAATGATTGCGCAGGCTCCAGAAAAGAGTCGAGAACACAACTGTACTTTTATCACCCTCTGTATTCTGATAATAATTTCATGACCTACTCTACCATGTCACGTAAGGGTTTCTGATGGTTATATTACATATTCGAATCCTCAAAACGTTATCTCACCTGAAATTTCTCAAAATGTTTCCTAGTAATCAGTAGTTATCATTTGATCCTAAGATTGTTTTAACGTGGACCCTCACTTGATTCTCTTACAGTTAACCTCTTATTTTTGAAAGCCTTTTGATTTACACCCTTCACTACTTGCTCCTTATATTCTAACGAGACATTCGTTCGCTAATGTCCCATTCGCTTTTCCGTCGGCGTAGGATGTCTTCATCCGGCCATCATGTGTGAAGATATGACCGGTTAGATTGTCTCATCTTTTTTGGGTTTTCATCCAACTTCTCTTATCTTCTATTTCTCTTTGAATTTTACCCACAACTTTCTTATTTCCCACTCATAGGACTTTCTCATTGGCAACCTACTTAGTACATCCATTTTATCTTATTAATAATAACTCTTCTGTGACATCACATTTCAAATGATTTCATTCTTACCTTCTATGTTGTTCTTATCTTTCATGCCTGACTACCATAAAGAAGCATGCTCCAGATGTGAGACGTAAGACTTTTTTACTGCCAAGCTTGTATTTCCAGCTGTGAAAGATCCTTCTTTTGGTAAAATGCTCTCTTTGCCTGGGCTATGGACCATTTTCTTCTGGCTTTGTCCATCGCTGGCTATTTCTTGGATTTTTTGCGGTTTTTATCCCCCAAGCCTCATAGCCTGTTATAAATAATCATGCTCCTGATACCTAAATATTCTCATGAAGTGTTTCCTTTCAAACTTGTATCTACAGCCATTAGTATATTCTTCTTTTGGTGGAATGCTCTCCTCGCCTGGGCTGTGCAATTGACTTATTCCTTCTTTACTTGTTCATCCCTGGTTGTTCATCAGCTTTTCTCTTGCAGTTATTGCTCACGCCCCATTACCATTAAAAATCATACTCAACAAGTACGTTTATTCTTCGTTTATTCTTGTTTTTTCTTGTTTTCAAGATTGTATTTCTGGCCTTATATTTTCCTTTGGTAGAATACCCGTTGCACTAGTGATATTCTACTGTTGTCTTCTAGCTTAGTCAATGCCGATTCTTCGTCCTCCCAAACCTTTTTAGAAAGAGATCTGTCACCGGTTTAAATGCCGTCACGGTCAACTCTTCGCTCTTGTCGGCGACGGAATGCCTTCTTCATTGCGGTGCTCATGAGGAATCGACCTCTCCAGGCGCGCCGCCCTCCCCCCACCCTCCACTCCCACCCCCACCCCCGTACCCTTCCCTTGACCTCCCACCGTCCCGGCCCCAACGAGTGGAAAATCCTCCCTCCCTTATCTTCTTTATTGACAATACTTTTCACAGCCCCTTTCCCCGTCCCCGAAATAAAACCGCTCTTCTTATTTAATGGACTAGTTAATCAAATATTTTCCTTGGGACGTCCTCCTTAATACGTTTTTACGTCTTGTTTGCCCTTCCTCGGGAACTTTCCATTTTATCGCCGCCTCCGTTCCCTTCACCAACATCTCTCGACTCGAAGAGGGAAAACCCGAAGACGGCGGATGGCCTCCGGGGAAAACATTTTTCCATTTCTCGCCCCGCGACTAATGCCACGAAAACTTGGCCGTATTTGCGTCGCCACTTTTAACGGAGTTTTTCAGATTCCCTCTGAGGTCTTTTGATACCTCCACGCCTTCATTCGCTCGCTCTCTGAGCCATCGAAATGTTGGATTGTGTATTTTTCAAGTTCAGCGGATGAAAGGCACACACAGTGGCTGAATGGAAGGAATTTGGTTTAGTTCCAAGGTATTCATTTGGGGGACTGATAAAATATTTGCTCCTAGTCGAAGGGTTTTCAAGTACGTAGGGATATTTTTACTTTTGTGTAACCGTGTCGACTTTTCATGTGCTACGGGTTATTATGCTAAGTATGCCGTGATCCAATTTTTAGGTGGCGGCTTCAGAAACATTATAAGGTACTCACTTAGTAAATGTTAGTGAACTTCTTCAGTTCAGATAAAAGTAAATTGATTTCAAACCTCGAATGTCAGTGAGTTTCCCCAGTGAATATTTCGTCTACGGTAATATGGTTGCTTTCTTGAATTATTCTATTAGAGTAAATGTATCTTAAATTGCACAGTAAGTTTTTCATTTGTAAAGGATAATTAGATCCATCTGACTCTGAATCTTGAAAAGTCACTTATCCCTAGTTGGTTAGCGATAGTGGTGCTTCCATATTCCTTCTACATTCCTGAGGAATCTCCTGTGCGTAAATTACGTGCTACTAAGTCATCATGTATCATGTGAGTGTATCATCAAAAGGCTATAATGTAGATTTGAATTGTTATAATTCCTATCATTCCTAGGCAAATCGAAAGTAAATGGTCTGATGAAAGATTCTTTGATGAAAAGAGAGTGATGATTCTTCAGCGTACTTCCTCAATCCTCAAAATTGTTTTCTCTAGCCCAAAATATTCTTAGCGCGTTTCTTCAGCAGAGAACATTTAAAATTCCTTTTCAAAATGAGACATTGTTGCGTATCATAATGGGACATTTATTGCATTAACGGCTTTCATCCTCCATTTATAGACTTAATCCACAATATTGGACGTACTGCCTATACTTGCATTTCTCTTGATTTAATCTGTTAATTACGTTCACTTATGATAAAACTATTTTCACTTTACTTACATTTTTTTATTCGTTATCTCTAATGCCATCATCTACAAGTGTTGATAGCATTTAACTTTCTTGCCTATCTTTGTTTCTTTTATGAAAATAAGAGAAGTTTAATGATCACTATGATGTAAGCATCAGATCATTACAAAAGCTTATGCCCATTGAAAAGTTGCGCGGGAAACCTATTGAATTCCCAGGCAGTGATAAATTTCTATGGGAAACTAAGGACCGAGATTGTGCGCCTCAAGCCCAGCCGCTACCAATACTCACTCGAAGGATAAGCAGTTTGCCTCGTAATCTGTTATCTCTATTACGTAAACTCACTAGATGTTGATAAAAACGATGTCATATTTACACGCCGGTGCATTGAACTCTCTTAAAGTTGTTTACACGCCAGATAACGTTGATGAAAACAACACGAAGATTACGTAAAATGAGGAAATAGGAGGGGGTGGGAACCTTTGGCTTCATATGCCCAGTATAGTGTTGAATCCTAAGGTAAACAAGTCATCATTGTCGCGAATATTGCCGTTTCTTCTTGCAAAATTCCAGACTTCACAAGCATTTTTGTCTGATGGAATATTGTACTTCGTTAATTTTCTTGTCTATTCCTCTTTTTTCTCCTTAGCATTACATTGTAAGAATTTCTAATTCATTGTATTGAAGCGTGAAAATGGTAGCAGAATGAGCAATTTTTTTGTGTAGACTTGAACCTTTTTTTTGTTCCAGCTCTTGTGGCTCTTGCTCATGCTTTAAGGACTTCAGTTGGGTTCTCTACGTCCCTAATACCTTTTTGCCGCGAAAACTTCGTAGGTGCTGTCTATCTTATGTTTTTTTCCGGTGGGAATCGGAACTGAAATACCATTCAGTTTACGCTTCGGTAATGAAGGGCCGCGGGTAATTGCTTTTTTGCAACCCTCCCATAGGTTTCTCTGGCTTATAAAAGCACGCTTGTGAATGTTTTGTGATTCGATGTTTATAATAAGATCGGATTCGAAGTCCTCCTTCTTCAGGCCCAGGCCGGGATGTTGGTCTTTGTATTTAGAGTGAATTCTTTCAGATAACTGGAATATTCTAGTGCTATTATTGGCGGGTTGGTAAAGGAGTTAGGGTGTTAACGATTTCTTACTCAGTTCGCTTGATACCCTACCAAACGAGTGATTTTACAGCGCTACAGTGGATAAATCATTATAATAAAGTTAGGAAAGATCTTTTTTCTCCATTGCTCTAAAATGTGATCTAGTCGTTTAGAAAATTCAAATTTATGTAACTCCTCTCCTCTGATGGATAAATATCATGGATCGAGAGTGATCATAAATATACTCCCCTAGCAACATTGTCCTGGTTACATATTTTAGTACATTTTGTGGGTTACTTTGCATAGAATAAGCTGAATGTTCAAATAAAAGGAATAATAAAATCATTACGGATTCATCTTATTGATTGTTATTTTGGGTCATACCTTACTAGTATATCCCAGTGCAGCAATTTTACTTATCGGGAGATCACATTTGCGTTTCAACCCTTCAAAAATTCTCCAACTACGCTAAATGACTCATTCCCGAGAGTAAGTTTCCCTGCTGTGTTTGCACGTTCGGTCTGTCTACTTTTTTATATTTCCGTGTCCTCCTGCTCTTAGTTTTTTCTGAAAATCTGATGTTACAAAGACCTACAGTGTTTAGTTACAAAACAAATCAGTTTTTAATGAGTTTCTGTCGCAGCAACCATGCTCATAACGAGTTCGATTTGAATCAAGAAATGAACTCACAATAAATAGTGAACTAAGCTAGTAATATCTCCTTTAGACGTGCTCGCAGTTATATTTTGATCATACGAGGATACAGTTCCCACCGTTGCATAAATTACTGTCTCTAAATAATATTTTTATCAGTTATGCCTCCATGTAGCATTGACCAGTGGATCAGCAAAAGAAATTCAGACATTAATCAGGGCACCATAGGGGCCGTGTGAAAGATTTTTGATGGTCAATTCCTGGAAGATAAAAGTAACGAGATTCTCTAAGAGTAAAAGATAAGAGTAATTGATAGAGTCCGTCGACGTAAATTGGGGCAGGTGGAACACTTCACTTATCTTAAAGTTCTTGGATGAAATTGGGAGTGGATGGGATATCAGGAAAAGAATTGGGCTGCTTAAGGAACATCTTCAAAATGGAGAGACTTAATTGGTGAGGCTTTCTTTGTGGAGACGTGAAAAAAAAGCTTAGTCTCAACAACAGTACAGAACGTGGCGCTGTTTAGTTATGATGCTTCATCCTTTCCGGAAGACCTTGAGTGGATAACTTGAGGTTTTTGAGATGTGGTTGAGGAAAAGAATAGAGAAGCAAGGATAGCTAGATGAAGCGTGAGGCAAATGAGGAAGCATTAAAGCTGGAGGTAAAGGAAAGGCCGGAGTAAGGAGAAGGCAGAGAAAGGTGAGTGGAGGTAATTATAAAGGCAATGGGATACTGAACTCGTCACGGTAGGGAAGATTGGTTTGTGCAGAAGAGAGTGGAAAAGAATTGGTGTTTTGGATGGCATGGAAGCAGACAACAAATGTTAAGATTTAATAAGGGATTTAATGTGGGAAACGTATATTCTTTAAAAGCTAGGTAAAAGACGGCTTGTGTGGGTATGGGATAGAAGGCAAGAAAAATTTTCAGACCTAAACATACCAATGTTGATAGAATGCTAATGATGACGCTGGTGCTGCGAAAGTTTTTCAACAGCTTCGGACTATCAAAAGCATTTACTTCACTTCTACTAATTATATTCTTCTCTTACTTATTAGTATGAGAGGAATTTAATATTCGTACGCATATTGAGAGTAACCGTTCTAATTACAGTCATGACCATAGTTGCAATATGCTTCTCCTAATGTTCGCTGAGAACGGGTGTTATTAGGACCCATCACATTGCTCGAGCGTCCCATCAACCCTCTCTATCGCCTGCAAGTCTGACGTTTATGCACCCCGCACGGCTGGTCAGAACTTCTGGTTGCAGCCTTCGCTGACATTCGGCCATGAACTGTATGTCGGCGTGAATGACGGACTACCAAAGGGAGGTCAACAACGCACTTCTCGTGTGCTTAGGGAGAATCCATGTATTAAGCACCAAACGCTGAATTTACACTCTTTTAAGCACTCCCTCCCCCCCTGCAACGCTCCATAACATACACTTAAGACCACACCACCAAAATTCATGCAGCCAATGAACCCTCTTTCTTTCGCGAATGATATAACGGACACTTAGTAAATACCTTCTCAATACTATTATTTTTTTATTAATACCTGATTCATCTGCCTCCCAATGAGACAGAAGGCTGGACCTCTTCCCTCCCTATCGATAAATCGATAGTGCATCATTGCAGTTGGCCCGACTCATACATGCTCCCACGTTTGCCTTGACGTCATATAAGGATGCCCCCTTATCATGGGGGATGCGGATAGCGGAGTAATATATTCATTGCATGGTTTGCCGCCGCTCACTGAAAGAAATGCGTTTCCCCTCTTGTCGTTGGCTCTGAGACCGCCTAACCCTCGCGACGATACTCGATGCGAAGCGTTGACAAGCCGCTCTACGCTTGTTTAAGAGCCCTTTTACACTTAAATCTGCTTTATACACTGCAATTCAACTCAAGCATGTATGGGAATGAGTAAATTTACACTTAAATCTGCTTTATACACTGCAATTCAACTCAAGCATGTATGGGAATGAGTAAATTCACTACATGAATGCATTATTGACAACTAAATAGAGCTACAGCCTCCAACCACTACTTTTTCAACGTGTACGATCTGACTTTCCAAAAAACGAAAATGTCCTGCAGCGATGTCTTCAAAAGGCAAGGCCCTCTACACATACGTCGTAGGGATTTTTGCTTTCAGTGAAAGCATTAATCTAGAAAAATAAGCATGCCCAAGAAGCCTTAGCTATTTTTAGCAATTAGTATAATAAGTAGAGAACTTGATTACATATGAGCAAAACTTGCATTTAATCTTTCGAAAAAAAGTTTTATTTACACGTAAAAATTGAAATTTTTATTTACAAGTAGATAACACAGATATACCCGAATATAGCTGTGTTATAATTAAAATTCACATAACAAACGTCACTCGGTAAAGTAAAATTCCACATCTTAATTCAAACCGACCCCGAGTGGCCTTTTTAATATCAATATTTGTTCACGCGCTGGCCATTTTTAAACCTTCCCGTATATCTCTTTTTCCTCACCCCCTCACCAACCCGGGCTGACGGGAATCTAGTCCCTGGCCGGGAGATTATGCGTAGGGTGCAGCGCAGTCTTTTTTTTTTTGTGTGTGTTCAAGGCAGCAGCAGTGGTCTCCAATTCCCCAGTGAGGAAGGTCGGCGGAATTGGTAATGTCCACAAAATTTCTAACCCCTGACCTCTTCACTCCACGTAACGTCATCACCACCCACCTTATACGCATCCTGATTAAATTTGTTTTTACCCGTGCTTTCTCCTTTGCTATCTTGTTCATACATTGTTTGTACCTCGTATTCCCTCAATTAATTTATTCAATTTAATGAACCCAGACCTCTGTTGTGATTTTTTGTGTCGAATAAAATCAATATATACTTTGGTCGGGAAAATATAGATACAAGTCAATGTATTCAACATTTCTATTATTAAATAAAAGAAAAATAAATGCAATTACAATGCGCAGCCATTCACAATATCAACACTAGGAATGAATAAAATTATGGAATGAAATACTGATGTCGTGTTAGTATAAAATATACTTACTTAGCAGAGTTTAGGAACTAAGTACGAAAAATAAAATAAGACCTCATAGCTCAGGCTTTGACTAAAATTCCCTCTCCTATAAATTACCTTAAGTTAGGTAGCAAAGGCGTTGTACCCCATGTAGGTAGAGCGATGGACTGCTGTCCGAAGATCCCTGGTTCAAATCCAGAGGACATATCCAAACAAATACAAGCAGTTAATAAACTGCACAGTTTCAGGCGTAACTTGGTGGAACTGCATGTTTACGTATCTGGGTCCCAGAAAATGTCTACGGAGTACACGAAACCCGGGTCGGTGATTTAAAAATAGTGTGGAATATACTTAGTATTTTATTTTACTTTTACGTAAATACAAGCAGAGTCATTTTCTGGAATCAGATCCTGAGAAATAACAGTTAGTGTAGGGAAGAGAAATGCCTCTCGCCTACCCTGATGTGTTAATGTCACAGACCTTTGGGTTTAGTATTTGATACCCTCACTTTCGGCCCCAACACACTTTTGCAAGGGAGGGAGCATGCATAACCTTTGGGGCGGGCAGTGCCGAGTCGTCCCTCGGGCCGATTGGGACGAGGTCCCCCGAGGGGTGTGCGGGCCCCATCTGTCTCCTCCTCCCCGTTGCCCCTCAGAGGGGCGACGCGCGCCCCGCTTGCAGCCGGAAGCGATCGCCTCCCTTATTGGCGGGCGCTCTCCGGATCAGTAGCCGCGGAACAATGCGGCGTCGTCAGCATCCGCTGGGCGTCTGCGTCGTCCGAACGACTGATGACATCAACGTTGGCCGTCACTGTCGAGCGCTGCTCTCGGCAAGTGTGGGTGGCGCATCGGGTTGCAGCGTCGCCGGACCCTCTGGAGGGGAACAGCGGTGGAGGGACGGAAAAAAGTAATTTTCAACCTATTGTAGGATTCTGATTACCATATCAGGTTTCCAGTGCTAAAATAACGTTCAAAACGAGTACCCGATGGCGCATGTTTATTTCATGTGTAGCAAATTTTTGTATGGTATACCGGTCCCTGTTTTGTTTAGTGGAGAGCACTTAAAGTGCAGTATTTCGTTCGGTGGATGGATTGTGAAACTGTGGGTCCCGTGGCGTTTTATGCTAATAGCTAATACCGGTGCTGAGTTTCTCTTCACTTTTCCTGCACTCCCTATTCTTACGCAAATGACCGTCGCGGTAGATTGTCTCCTCTAATAACTTGAGTTTGTAGCATAAATAAGTCAGGTAGTGAATATCATTATGAAGCGCATCTGTTTCTAGATATTTCATTATGGACATATTCCCTTTCTTTAAAATTGGCGTTTGAAATTGTTTCAGCCCTCTTAACAATGAGAAAATAGTAGGATTACAGAAAAGATAAGTATTGAAGGCATGGAAATACCTCTCTATTTTTTATCCCCAAATCGTGATGGATTTTTAAAAACTCTTAGATAGCATGGATATATAACATATGAAAATACTATTATATAAGATATAATGAGATAATATGTTAGAAGCTACCTGAGGATCGACTATCGATTTTTAATATAAATTATTGAACTTGATTGGCTAATATTTCAATGCTGACGAAAGTCAATTAAAGGAGAAAAAATTGGGTTAATCGGGTTGACGTGGTAGCTATGGTATTGGCTTCCTATCCCTAGGCACCGGTTTCGAATCCAAGAAATGGCTATTCTTGCAGTCGTATACTTGTCCTCCACTTTAGTAGGACACTTCACACCCAGTTGCAAATTACGGTACTCTTATTTTCGTAAATACTCGCATGTTTATGATAAATTAGACTACGCTCGAAGCAGGGTTAAGTGTTCCTTTCTTTTCCTGCCCACTTTTTGCTTTCTTGTGTTTTGTTCTTAACTTTTTTTATTTTATTAATAAGTCCGGGTTTCTTTCGGGCCTATTTAACTGTCATCTTCCTCTGCACCACCTTTTCGAAAGATATACAGCCCAGTTTTGTTATTCTTAGGCAAGCACGATTCATTTTCGTACCATCTTCCCTTCTCCATAGTTTTATTAATAGTTTTAGGTTTTTAACGTGCACCAATTGCTAATGTCACATCACACTGCCTCACATTACTCCTAAACTTTAATTCGAAGAAAAACATGAACGCTGTTCCTCCGAGACTGATGGCCCGAGTCTTGAATCCCAGCCGTTACCAACGAATACGTCATATTTTGTTATCAACGTGGATAAACGAATAACTAGAAACGAATGACTTTATCACAACGACAAATTTCATTCGTTATAGCGTAACGAAAGATTCAAGACTTGGGCTCTAAGTTTCATATCACTCCTATTCTCCTTAAGGGAACAATCGCCGGTGGAAAATAGCACGCGGTCACAATTGCCGCGGCCCTCTTAAGAAACACGTCAAGGCCCACGAGGCCCCAAATCGCCGCGCCAATTTCGAGGGTCATAAATGTCAGTTTCGTAATTTCCACGCTGGTCCCCGCCGCCGTGTTTGCGGGCGCGTGGACGGCCTCTTGATGTCGGCGGCGCCTGTGGCGGGTGAGCCACCGCGCGTGCCGTGTCGTCGATGATGTTTGTGCGTGCGTGTGTTTACCCGCACTTTACCGCTCTCTCTCTCTCTCACCCTGTGCGTGCCCTCGCATTGTGGCTCTTTTTTTTGGGCTCGGCGCAAATCGTTTCTCCGGACCCTCCGCGGCCTCTGCTCGTCCGCCCCACCCCCTTCGGGGCCCTCCCCCTTGTTCGCCCGAGGGCCACGCCCTCTTGAGATGCAAATCACGCGCCGACACATGCGAGGACATGGGAGCGAGCTCGCTTTTGGCGAGCGACGGTGGGGGTCGGGTCTCGGTCGACACGCGGTGCTTTGAATACAAAACACGCACGATTGCCTCTTCTCGCTCGGCCCACGCATCTTCCCCCACCCCGCAACCCCCTCCCAAACAGTCTTGCCTCGTATACATATGATATTCAAGGGTGTCTTAAATATGGCCCATAATTGACCACAGTCTTTTAGATGCGCACCTGTAGTTAGAGATAGGCCGCACTGAAATAGGAGACCGACCCCTAGTTGAATATTTTCAACTTTTGTTGAACGAAAGCGCTGTTTTGTTGAAAGCGCAGGGGAGTTAGTTTAAATTCCGTTGATATATGCTCATTATATATACTATTTAATTGGTCTAAAATATTTTATGCATCGCTCAAATAAGCTAAAAAAAGCTTTCGCAACGTATCCTTTAGTAAAAAACCTTAACGTTAATGCTGTGCAGTCAGTTTCTGATATTCTTTATTGGAGGTGTTTAGTCGTTTTTATGTGTCGCTCTGTGCATACTGGTGTATTTGATCATTTATTTAACCACGGTGGAGGGAGGAAGGAGCATCTCTCCCACTCCCTAGTTATCTGCGCGGTCGCGCGTTCAACTGTTTGGTGCCCACGCACGTCCGAGCGGGGTTTTTCACCCACGCTGCCTGGCGGCGGGAGTGAGAAGCGCGCTCGAGAGCGCGGACGTTGCACCGCATCCAACTGCGGCCCTCCCCGCTTTACATCTCTCCTCCCCCCTTCCCCTCCTGAAGGCCCTCTTGGGGTCGAGGGGCCCACCCGAGCCCTCCTCCCCTTTCTCCCACCATCCCTGCATCTCCTCCCTTTCACTCCCCCTCCCCCCCCCCCCGCCCTTTCCACATTAGCATTATTAGTTGTCACCCTCGATTCAGTGCCACGCGTTCTCATTAGGGATACAGGCGTCGGATTCCCTTACGTCTTCATCTCCAGCTTGTTCTCTTCATCCCTGGGGAGAGATACCCTAACATGGAGCATGTTACTTGGGAGAATGTGATGCATAAATAGCCGCATTGTGGTCTGAGTGTCGTGGAAACTAATAATGTCCTCCCTTATTTGCTGGTCATCATTTTTCACGTGTTCCTGCCGACTAGAGCTTTAATTTCTTACGTGTTGCAGGCCTGATGTACGAGGCTATTCGGCTCTCTTCTGTGATAATGTTAATATTCCTCTTTTTCTTTTGGTTTTTAGTCACCATTTCCCCGCCTTTAGACGTAATTAGCTATTTTTATTCCAGGTGGTCCCTGTTAGTATCATTCTGCCCTTCTTTATGCACTTTGCTGTCCAATTTTTAATCCTACCTCTCACTTCAATCTCCGGCTCATAATGTACAGTATGTTTCAAATCATTCCAAATTATCATGTATCGGACCGTAGCGTTTTCCAGAGTGTTTTAAATCCTCACAATTTCCCTTGAATCGATAGAAAACTACGGACCTTTATCCTGCTCTCTTCTTTTCATTCAGGTATGAATTCTTGTAAACCCTTTCATATAAATTATCAACGCTCGGCGTTTTCTCACTATATCACAGAAAACAACGTTTCTAGCTCCTTACCATGTTCTTCGTGATAATCTCCAATCCAAGTATGCTCGATGTCATATTTCACCTAACCTTGTTTATGTTACATTTTTCTTCGATTTGTTCATCAGAAAACTTGTATAGTCAAATTTATTAGCTTGTTGAAATTACAGATTTTTTCCCATCCACAGTAATCGCGAATACCTGTCTGCTCCGTGAGGGTGGAGTTCACTAAATACTAGGCGGTATAAAATTTCATGTCAGAGTTAGGAGTCTGTTTACTTCCCTGAGCATTCTGCGGTTGATCTGCTACTGAAACAATCAGCTTGGGTAAAACGCCATGTGTCAAAATGCCTCGAACGGACTCAAACCAAGAATCTCTGGTTGGCAACTCAATGCAAAACCCATTGTACAACCTACCTCGTAGTCCCAGAATTTTGAAATTTTCGATAGAATTAATTTCAGTGAATTACTCTTCTAATCAGAAGTTTATTCGTGCTATTTAATGGTATACTTCTGTTTCAGGCGCATAAATGCGTATGTTATATCACATGGTGCAACTCAAACTTAACCTTAAATACAAACACTGCTTTAATGCCGTAGGTGGGATTCCAAACCGCAATCTTTGGGCTTCCAGGTCGGAAAATTATCCGGCCGCCACGGACGGCTAAAATCAAATATTCATCTATTTGAACGCAAAGGACCGTTATATGGAATCATCCGCAAAACAGTTTTCTATGGTCGCCAAGAAACTTCCTCACCCACCTCACTACGCCATATAAGACCACGCCGATCAGAGATATGTGCGTCCTCTTGATGGATTTGTCCCGGCTTGCTTGCCAGCGATATCCGCTGACAAATGGTTGTGTTTTTTTTGGAGGACACGTGGAGTTTCTAGCCTTCCACACCCACTGCTATCGACGCGGTGCCCCAAGGTCACAAACCGCCCCCCACTGCCCCTCTTGTCCCTGCCATTTTCATCTCGCCCGCCCCCGCGCGCCCCCGAATATTAGGTATCCCCCAGAGATGGTAAGTGCGTCGTCTTGGGACAGGATACCGTCTACCCCGGAAGTAATCACGCACAACCTACCGCGGACATCAGGTCGTGTATTTCAATCTCGCTGTACGTCCGTCGGAGTGAGGACTTATTATGTCGACCCAACAGTTTTGACTGGAGTGGGTCTACATCAATCGAGCGTCCTGCAATGCAACACAAGAGCGCACAGTGGTCTGAAATAAAAATAAAAAGGAAAAAATCTTTTTTTGGAATTTTTCGAATCGTTGATGGATATAAGCTATCTATGAGGATGAAACAAAGAGAGTGGGAGAATTCTGGCAAATTCAAGGCATAATCTTTCTTCTTATCTTTTTTTTATTTAAAATTAAACGAAAATTAAGCTTATATAAAAAATCATTTTACCTTATTGTTGTTTAAGTTTAAGTTTCTGATTCAATATCTTCACCCAAATGAGTCTGCTCTGCACTTTTAAGTAAATATCTTACTTATACGGGTAAAATTGACTGTGATTTTGATGCAATTAGTAGCTTGGAGGATATCAATGGATCAGAGGAGAGGAGGAGCCTTTTGAATGTATCGTAAAATAGCCAAAATATTCATATCGGAAAAGACACTTTTTTCCCATTTTTTTCGATTCCAGACCACTGTGGGCCGTATGGCAGGAGGTAAATAATCCCCAAACATGCCATAGAAGATTCAATAAAAGTGCCATGTATCTACGAAAATAAGACCTAGCGATTTTTTAGAATGCGGGATATTTCTAGTTAAGATCGTCAGTCAGATGGACGGATTTATTTATAAATTCAAGATTTTGACTTACAAGTAAATAATATTCCTGTCATTAATACTTAAAATAAATGAAAATATGTTATCATTAAGAAGATATAAATATCCTGGCAAACATTTAGGTTAGAGTAATATGCCTTTTATGTATGAGCACCTCAATACTTTGTGGCACTTGCGTAATAGATTTTTTCTTAGGAAGAGTCCATTCTTTGAAATAATATAGCATCACCTGAAAATAATCCGGATTTTATGGAATAAAAATTATTGTAAGACCCACTGTTATTTTAGGGAGAGCACGGTAGATGCATTATTATATTTAATGAGGTCACAAATTGTTTTTTTTTAGCTGAATCGGTGGAAGTGACACTTATTGCCCATGGTATGGTAACCTGTAGCAGATAGGTCGACTTATCTGAGTCTATAAAAAGAAAAATGAAAATCATTACTCGACAGAGCATTTGTAGGAACACCGACCTGCTCCTAATTCTTCCCAAAATATATGTGTTTGCTCTTGTCAGGTGACGAGCGTGTCCTCTTGTGGCTTTGTTCGTCAATGTTTCCGTTCTGCGGAACGGGTGGAGAAAAAGGAAGAAGGGGAAGGTCGCCTCCGCCCCCTTGACCTTGCCACTTGGAAAGTCACCCGCAGTGTTATTCAAAACGTCGACCGCGCCTCAGTCGTTATTTAAAAGAAGGTTGGTGAATATTCCCCTCGAACGTGACATTTTTAAGTGTTCATACATTCTCACGTGCCGGGCGCGTTTCTCAGGTCGGTTTGAAGGTTACGGATCGAATCATACCCATAATACGGGTTTTGTGGTCGTCTTAGGGATAAACGTAGCATTAAATCATGTTAAGCGTTGCGATATAACTTAGTCACCTGGTGCACCTTAAAATCTAATTCTACTTCTAATTTGTTTGACCATCCCGACACGAACAAGTATGAAGATTGAGAATCGACAATGCAAAATATACCTAAAATATGAAGGATTTGATGTGTTCCCAGTAGTCGATACGAGTGAATTCTTCTCTTAATTTCCACCGGGTTGGTAGGTCAGCACCCTGAAGACGATGGAGTCAGCTATCGAAACGTTTGCACATAACCCAACCAGCTCGGGTGGACATCCTGAGAAGAATTCACTCAAACCCGAGAAATGTTTTTTGGAGCCTAGCACGGAAATAGATAGCAGATTTTCGGCACGGTTGAAGAATTTTCTCCAATTTTCAGGCCTTGCTGACTGAGTCGACTAAAATTTTTTGTCGAGTATGATACGAAAGTGTAGGTGAGTTTCAATTCCTTCTTCTCGGGAGGCGAAGAGTTGAGGGTCGATGACGCGTTTCCCCCCCCCCCCCCCCTATTCCTAGACGACTTAGGAATGCCTGACCTCGGTATCGGGTGCGGCGTCTTGCCCGTCTTCCCCGTCGCGCGTGCTGAGGTGCCGCATGGTGATGTAAGAGGAGACCGGGAGCCAAGGGCGAGAGGGGGCGTCCTCTCGCAATCAGGGTGTGACCCTTGCGAGGGGGGCAGGGCGCTGGAGGGCGAACAAACAATGCTCGGGGCGGGCCACGCCGCATTCAAATGGGTGAAGAAAAATCACTTCCGGCCCACCCCGTTCCCCCTCTCCCCATCCCCATCTGCTCTAGCCCGCCTGCCCTCACCCCCTCCCTCTCCACAAATGCTTGGGGAGGGCGACCAGTTGCTAAGGTCATTCGCGCCATTAAGGATAGGTAGATACCCGGAAAGAAGTAGGATTCTTTAGGGAGTGAGGGAAGGAGGGATATAAACTTGAGGTCAGCATTCGCTGACTTTTATCGTAATATGCCTGGTGGTCTTCGATTTTACGTCCCATCCGACGGACGGAACTCTGAACATGAGGTGTCTGAACATCCATTCCTGCACGCCATACTCAATGAGGGACTCTGTATGTCAGTTCAGGGATTCGAACCCAAGACCTCGGAATGGATAGCCAGTTTTCCAACCACCAATTCATGTGATTCAACGGCATATTAATTTTGGTCTTTACGATATCATTAAATTTTCTACTAATCATAAAATTACATTTATTTATCTATTTTCATTTAAATGCCTTATTGATGAAACACGAATTTTCTATCAGGGTTCCTGATTTGCTCCTTGAGGCACAATTCTCTGAAATACATCATATTTTAGTGAGTAAAATTAATTCATTCCACGCAGGAAAATCTATTTAGCTCCAAATGAGAACTTATTTATCACTCAGATTATCAGGTGCTTTGTTCTCGCTAATATTTTTCACTTCCACGAAGTTCCGATGTGGGAAATTTAAATAATTTGATTAAGCCAGAGAGATGAAGGTGACTCGAGAAGAAAGACATTCGGCAATCATACAACAAAATAATACGGAATAAAATATCCAATTTTTATTTACGCAAAAATAAATACGACCTAGTTTTCGATGTACTACATATTACAATATACATTATTGAGTGATGAATTCGTGCATCGAAACCTAGGTCGCAATTAAATTGTTATCTTAGTGATAAAATCCATATTTTATTCTGTACTACGTTGGAATTTCACGAAATTTTGCTTGATATCTCTAATTTCATTCGTATGCCACAGTTTCAATTCCTTGGTATAGCTAAGGGAATGAGGAAACCGTGAGTCCCTTCCCCAACCCTCCCCCCCCCCTGATGTTTACTCGAGAATCAAACGCGTTCGCTGGAGAGGATCGAAGTCACAAGCCGCGGCAATCGTTTAGAGGCCTCGTATCATCTCATTCCGCGCGACGTGATAATGCACCGTGATTTGCATTGTTTGCCCGAACGAGACGACTCCTGTGTCGAGATGCTCACGTTGTTATCTTACGCTGAAGGTGAAAACGCCTTCCATTCCTGATTTTTAAGGTTTCCAGTCCAAGTTTTGAGACCGACCGCGCAGCCAGGTCGCGTGCGCACCGGGCTCGCAATCCTAAGGTCGAGGATTCGTATCCCTCGAAGATTTCGTATCCTTCGATATTCCTCTGTCGAAGTCCGGTATGAATGTCTCTAACTTTCAGTCACCCCAAAGGACTCCTCCCTGGAAATAGTAAAGTCAGCATTGTTACCTTGTTGTAGATGAGGTAGATAAGGAGTGAATTTGTTTTTGTGATGTTCAGCCACTGTAAGATTTCCCCAGGCATTGATATGACACCATTATGTAAAGCAGTACGTGAAGCCAAAATTTCACTCCATCGAAAATTTTGGTTGGGATTTGAAAGAATTCTCGCTATTTTTATTAATGAGGGAAGAGATAGGAACCGAAGGTCGTTTGCTTCATTAAGGATGGATGGGTAATTGGGTAAAGGTAATTGGGGAACATAAGAAAGAGGAGAGCAACGTCCGCACTAGCCTGCTCGCAAGGAAGTGCGCCATGGGATCGACTGTTTTACTTCCCAACCGACTGACAGCGCACTGAACACGGAGTGTACTCAATTAGGGATCAATAAAATCCGTGTATTCAGAATTCAAATCCTGTTCCTTGGGATGGAAGGCTAGAACTTTATTCACCGCACCAAACCGTCTCTTTGGAAAGAATTCCTACGTAATTATTGGTGTTGTTCCTTCTCTTGACTTCCTTATCTTCGCTGGACTGACAACCTTCCGCGCGCGTCATTATTTTGATGTGCTATTCAATTTTAGCTCAGAATACTCTTTCTTCCTCTCCGAGTTTCTCCTCATTACAAATTAAAAACCCTCAATATGAGTGTAATGAATTTTTTATCAGCTGCTAAGGGCCTAAGCTACTGGCCGCCTCACATTTTTCCACTCATGCTGTCGATTGTTTTCTCGCGCTCCTCGTCGTCGCCATGGTAACTTTGTTCTCGTCCTCCCGCAGTTCTCTCCTCCTCTCTCGTCACTGTGTCAGTGACGCAACCACGTGCTCCAGTTTCCCCGCCAATCCCTTTAACAATAGGATGTTGAAAAACTTGAAACATGAAGAGCTCTCGTGTGCGGTGTGCATTAAAGCAACCTGCTCGGCAAGAACGTGTGCCTGGTAGGCGCACTGCCGTTCTGCGATGGCGGAGAATGCTGTTGCTGCCTGGACAAACTGGCAGATTCGTTTCGCCTTAGTAGGACTGAATGCGCTGCATTTTGCGCGCAGCGCTGATGAAACATTCCCGAGATGAAATGCCTTATTCTGGGAACAATAGGCAAGCTGATCAGCGCTTTAGGACGATGGAATGCGAAGTGGAAACTTCACGAGCATACAGATTGGGATATGTCTGAATGGTTGGCTTATTTATGTCATTGAATTCAATTTTAGAGTCGTCTTAATTTGAGGTTGCCCTCTCCCATTACTGCTGCCATCTAGCGCTTTAGTATTTTAGCTAAAAATGCAGTATTTTTACCGAATTTCCCATTCGTTTTGATGCATCGGTGATGCAACCCTATCCGCTTAGCATTCAGATAGCATTCTCTCACCTTTCCATCAATTTGGGTAAGGATCGATTTCCTCGATTTTTTATAATTCTCGCATAGTACTTTCAGTTTCGGTAAAAATCTTATTTATGATCTGAAATCGCAAAGAATGTGTAAATGAGACAAAGCAAGGGATTTTTTTTATTTGGCTCCTTGGCATTCGTCGGCAGGGGGATGAGGACAATTTTGAGATGATAAACTATCCTTTGCCTCGGATTTCAGTGAGAAACTGCTAACAAGCCTAGTGTTGGACCACTCCTAGTTAAATACTGACGCACCATCTTTCCCGATAGATATTTGACCTGGATATCCAGCACAATCATTAATTTTTATAACTTTTAATAGTAATAATAAACTTTTCGCAATGGAATTTATCTGTATAGTGCTGGAAAAGAGGAAACGCGAAAGTTTTAATGTTCACATATTGTGAGTGTATATTGACGTGATTACTCTTTTTTAAATGCAATGGCGATATTTTGTGAAATTGTGTAGGCATTATGTATGATAATTCATTGCATTAGTTATTTTAGCTTAATATACTTTTGTGATACTCGTTTCTTTACGATAGAGTAGATAACGTTACACCTCTTTCAATGATTCTTTCATCTTATCCTCCCTCTTATCAGGAAATTTGTTGTAGTCAGGTTCCACTAAATACTAATTTTACCGTACTCATAGTTAAAAATAAGAAGTGTTCAGCAGAATTCGAGAAGTGAAACTGAACCATACTGTACGGAACGGAACGTTACTTTTGGATAATTGGGTGAGCATGCAGCACGGAGCAAACCGGACCATATGTGTTCAGCCAAGCATTTTAGTTACGAGACCGTGGATGGCTTCATGGAGTTTAGATATTTGTAGAAAAATTCCCAATTCCAAGCAGCCTCATTAGCTGAATATATATGCTAAGCTAATGGTTACGGTGGAGAACAATTCAAAAAAATAAAAGTATTGCAGTAAAAATCATCCTGTTCACCTTGCCGTCGTCTGCAAAACGATGAATCGCTTTGCAACATGTAGGTTGAAAAAAATTAAGTGACATGACTTGTTTTCAATGTATGACCTAGAGGTACAAAAACACAGAGTGAATTATAAGAAGTTATTTATCTTATAAAATGATACCTTAGCTATTTCCTGTATCGGTAAAAAGTGGCTATGCCACTTATTTCTCTCAATGCCTATACGTCATACTGACATCAATGCACATCCGCGTACAAATTCAAGCTGATTCTTTTCTATTGATTCCACAAAACTATTCAATCGATTCTATTCAATGCCTTAAGCAATACCCTACATGGGCGTTCTTGATGAGCGCGATAAATATTTATATAGGTATACGTATTACGGAGAAGCATAACTGTGACGTCCATTTCTTTTCATTTATGTGGTCAGTCATTTTTATCACATCTGTTCTTATTATTTTTGCTCTTCTTACCCCGTCCGCAGGTTCAGAAGAAGAGGAAGGTGGTCGCTCGTGTGCACTGCCGCAACATCAAAACTGAATGCCCCAAGCCGAGCTGCGATGAGCCTGTACTCCTGCCCGGCAGATGCTGTAAGATATGCCCGGGGGATCTGCACAGTAAGTTAAACACTTCGTCTTTTACTAAGATATATCCTCTGCAAACGTGGTTAGCTTCCTATATTTCTCTTCTGCCTCACCAGAAGTCACCTGATTGCAACTATTGAAAACCTCGCATCGCCCTCGCGTAGTTTTATTCTTCAAAATCTAGTTTTGGTTGTTGCAAAACATCACCTGATGATTTTGTTCAACGCCGGAACCTAGGTCGTGAAGAATAAAGCAAATGTGAAAAGACGAAGTAAACTCCCATTATTTCATTATGAATGTTGTAGTATCTCCTGTATTATGAACATTCCTCATTCAGATTTTTAAAACAATGGTAAAATGTAATTTTAATTCGTATGACATTCCGTAGTTGGGGGTACTAGAGTCATAGACATCAAGATATACATGAAATATGACTTTGAAGGTTTTGAAATTTAAATGAGAATAATCTATTGGATAGAGTATCAACTGAAGAAGTTCTTAACAGATAGGAGAGAAAAGAAACCTCATCAAATCATAAAATGAAGGGAAAACTTTATCGCATGCATTTGGGTCAGGAGTTGCATATGGAGACTCGCCGTGCTGAAATTGAGTTAGAATTATTTTAGGGAGGGATCCAGGGTTAGAGACTGGTAATGAAGCACTCGTTGCAGAGAAAAGTATGATAATGATGAGAGATTTATAGCGCTACAGAGTTTGGAGCTGCAAAGGCTGGAAAGAATGATGGGACGTTTTTCATTTCGAATTTTATTGTTCTTCAGCCGTGAGTTTAGCTATTACTATATCATTATGAAGATAAAACGTTTTTCCCTTTTGTACTGCCAATTTTGGAATGGAGGTGGTGTGGTTTTTATAATAATAATAAACATTTATTGTCGTTGACTCATTGGTCCTATAGACATTGATAAATGGACAACTGAAAAATACAATTCAAAGATCCTGAAATAATATACATTAAATAAATACACAAAATTTCCGCCTGTTACAAAGAACATTTAACATAAAAACGAAAGAACCATATTAATGGGGTAATACATAAAGGCATCATGACTAGTAAATGCTGATGCGCACTTATTCACAGTGGATATAACAAAATAATTGTATTAATTACATTGATAAATAATTGTCAATTTTTCATTTATTGTGGAAAGAAAAAACAAAAAAGAAACCCAATATTTCAACCCTGTGTATATATGAGTCGGAAAATGTGTACATAATATTACATAATAGATCATAATCCAAAAAACAACAACAATTAATTTCACTTTTAATTTCAACATATTGGAATTCATCAATTTGAAAACTTCTCTTTTAAAACGTGCGATGGATTTACATGCTTCAACATCATCAAGTAGTGATTTCCAAATAGACACTATGAACGATCTATGATACATCTCTGTACGATGGTGTGGGATCAATAGATCGGAGAGATGAGTTCATGTAGAATATTGTTGTACATTTCTTTTAAAGACAAAGTTGTTTCACAAATAAGGCGGACATCCAGACTTACGAATTTTAATTTTATGACCCCGAGCAAAAGTATTGATCCCTCTATCATAACTGATATGAAATACTTTAGCATAAACCTGTTGGAGTGTGAGAGTTTGAAGATCTTACTTCTCTATATAATTGTGGAGAAAGACTCATCAAATGTTTTGGCGTATTTTGTTTTCGATGTCTATGCCTTCGGTCTCTTCAAGTTTGGGATACATACCTACTTGAAGTGTTTAGTAGAGCACACAGCCCCAAAAACAATTTTATGTAGCCCAGAACGTTATGTATTGTTCTATTTAATGCAACCAAGGGATCACACGATCTGTCAGGTCTTTCGGACTGTTCTCTTATTTATTCATTCTAGTTTGAAAGTCATCAATTTTAATAGAGTACACTTTGCACAAATGCCTTAGCATGCAATGGTAAATCAGAGGCTTCAGACAAGCTCCCCACCATAATCAAAATTAGCCGATAATTTAATAGTGCCACATGATCAGAAAAGCGGTAGGGAGCATGGAATGGGAGGGTCAATGACCGGGTAGATTTCTTGTTCTTGGGTCTTCAAACACTCTCACCTGTGAGTCAGTAATTGGTGAACTGCAGAGATTTCGATCTCTGCGAGGACAACATGAAACAAGGGTTTGCGTTCCCTCACCTCTTGTGGATTGTGTACTAGTTTTAACCCTAGCAGGGTTTGGCACAACGTGACCCCTGTCGGTGCCAATGAAAACCCAAGTTAGGCGTGAAGTCTGAGGCGGAAAAGAGGATTGGGAGGATCTCTCTATTGAAAGCCTCGAAATTGCAGAATTGCCGAAGGAAATGAACCGAGCGGTTCTTTTCATCAGCGTGCCTACGTCTTCTATTGTTGCCGCTGAAATATATCTCCCGACGCGCCTGTCCCCACCCAGCCGCTCCCCAGAGATGCCGCGCCTCCCGGTGATAATCGCCTGCCGTTTGGCGCGGTTGCACGGATTCGCAGCCAGCCGTTAAAAAGAGTGTGGGGGCAGAAGGGGTCAGCGGGGAGGGCGCCTGCAGGCAGGGGTGTCGACGGCGGCGGGTTAAGCGTCACAAGTGACCTCTTGAGTGTGTACTTACGTCAGAAAGCCAGAGATGAAGAAAGAGTGTGGTTCGTGAGGTGGCTAGAATTCTGGCTTCTCATCCCGGGTCTGAAACCCGGCAGTGGCAAAGATTTCGCGTTGTTATGACGGCCTTCCATGTAAATAATGTATATGTAACGTTGAAGGAGGCGGGTCAGCATTTACGATGCACTTTTGACTGGGATACGTGAATAGGGCTATGTTGTAAATGTGAAGGAGTTAGCTGATTTTGGCGCTGGGTTTCCCTCCATCATTCCCCCACCTATCCTACCGCCTAAGTTACTTCCTCTTTCGAAGGTCCTACGTATTCTTAAAAGCGCAAAGGACCTCAGCATTCGATCCCATCCCCTAAAATCAACGAGTAAGAAGAGAGTAAGCTTCTTCCGTCATTTTGGTGGCACGATGCATCGAATATTCATTCTTATTTCAAAATGTAGTGAAAATGCAAATGGTTATCGACGAACAAATGATAGTGCTGAGGAATAAATAAGGTATTTATGAATAATATATAATTATCATTCACAAAAAAAGTATGGTTAATTGGCATTATTCCGTAATTTTTATGGGAGGCAAAGGACTTCAAGAATGTTAAGAAGCGTTGTAGATGGGGAGAGGTGAAAAAAAGTGGAAAATCATTGTAAAATGTGGATGCTCTTTATATCTGTGTGGCAGTATCTCAAGTTGAAGACTACGTCCGTCGAATTGGACGCTAAGCCGTGGATCCCGTGACTCCTTACGTTAAGAATTTCGGCTCCACCCTCCCTCCACCTATCCTAGCTCTTAAATCCCTACCTCTTTCTAATTACTCACATATCCTCCATAGTGGGAATGCCGTCAGCCGTCGATCTCGTAACCTAAAAACGACGAGAAAGAGAGAGGGAATACTTCCCCTTGGTCCCGCACCAACTCATCAGCTCTTGCCTTTTGGACAGCCCCTTCACACTGGTCACAGGACTGCCTCACGAGAGAAGTAACCCTTATGGTGGGGAGAGAACGAGAGAGGGCACCCTCGTCAACATTCTGGCGCCAGGCGTCAACGTGCGCACGCTTCCTCTCCCACCTCACCCCTTCGCTCCTCCCCTCGCTCTTCTCTCCCCCTCTCATCCGTAGAAACGGAGCCGCTGTCAATTGGAAGGATTGGGTTGAGTGGTGAGCAGAGTGCTTCCGACCCCCAGGGACCGGGTTCGGGTCGTGGTAGCGGTAGAGTTTTTGGTGGAATACTGGTCCCCACTTGAGTACCGAGAGTGGAAAGCACTTCTGTTTCCGTCCGTCGGATGGGACGTTGAGCAGTTGTCCCAGTGGCGCCTTTAGTTAAAAGTAGGCTTTTACACGGAGGGTTCCTCTGTAACCCTTTATCCGCTCCTTGGAAAATTACCCTTTCTACCCAATGAACTACCTATCTTAGTTGAAGTGAACTTAGCTGACAGTCGCGTAATACCTGGAGAACCTCATGATGCACAGTTGCTTGGTGGGATCGAGTTGATGTGGTAGCTGGATTGTTTGCATCCTATCTTGAGGGTCCAGGTTCGAGTCCCGGTTTTGGTAGATTTTTACGCGGAAAACTGGTCCTCATTTGAGTGAAATTGGGGAGCACATCAGAACTCCGTCCGTTGTATGGGACGAGGTAAGGGAGGGAAATATAATTGTCGTCCTGTTTCAATGTTTTCATATATCCATCAAAAGAATTATGCAAGACTAAATTAATTTCAAAGGGTTGTTAGACTGGGCAAAGCAGTATATGTCAATATTGCGAATTTTTATGAACATGCATACAAATCTATCGGTATCATTACTTTATATGGACAAATTTGAATAACTGCTGCTAGATAAATAAACATCATGCAATATCCCGACTTGAAACTCCTTTAAACGCCACAGCTCATTTCTTCGTGTAAAACGGCATTGTGAACTAAGGATAATCTTCCCAACATAATGCCATAATGCCAGCCTTCGATGTCTCACTAATCCGCCTCCTTTGGTGATATCAAGCCTGTATACCGTCTATAATATGCATGCGGGAAAATAGAGTGATGCATTGGAAAATTAAGACTTTAAACTTTGGCAGAAAAAAGGTGTATAGCTGTGGCATGGATAAGGAAAGGGCGGAGAGTATTGAATCATGAGTTGATCAGGGCCTCATCATCTTTTGCATATTCAGAAAAACGACTGATGAACCTGATGAGGCTGTCGTGTAAAATTAGTCCTTTTCCCTTTCAGTTATTATTGCATACCATTGTTATTGGTGTTATCTGCAGTCTGTTCCGTCTCCGCTCATTTTTGTGCACGCTTGTTTGAGGTTTTAGGGCTTCCGAGAGGGTGTTGAAAACAATTCGATAGCTTAATCACGCTAATCCGCGTACCCATGTTAGGATGACATATCGCTGTAGCCCATCGCTTATGTGACGAGCGACCTTCCGAACTCTCGTCTAGCTCTCTCAGAATAGGTGCTCAGCGTCAACATTTTGGTCGACGGAAACACAGAGCTCACCAGAAAGGGTTTCTCCAATCACGGCTCGCGGTAGAAAGTGAAGCAAATTACATTTTCTCATCCCGACATATCATTGCATCTAGCCGTATATTGGGCTCATTCGGACTGTGGTAGAATTCTACTTTTAGGTGCTCTAACTGTTTAGATACTATCGCATTGTCTAACCCCAGAATAACTCAGCAAGAAAAGATTCCTACCGAACTTACTTATTCCTACCAAGAAATTACAGAGCCTACGTTTTCTCGGCTACTAATCCGGCATGGTATTGGCCTGTTCACCACGGATAGTTGCTCATTCTCTTCATTTACTTAGACTTAATTTTTGTATGGCCTTTTCAATGATATTATCAACGATAGGTATAAAGAAAATGTAGTCTGAAGTAGAAGACGGTTATGGAAGTAACAACAATATAATGACAGAATTTTTCAATTATCAGTGTAGAAATACAAGTAGATGAGCGAACTAGTGCAAGCACTCTGGTGGCATCACCGCAGGAAACATACTATGGGTGGAACACAACACTCTATGGGTGGAAGCGCCGTGGTGTTTGCTTCCTGTCCCACCGACACGCCTCCTCCAGCTCGTAGCCGCTGATGCGGCGTTGTGCGCCGGAACAAACTTCTTCAGAGCAGGATGTTGGGAGGCGTCGTTGGCCAGTCTGTCTGGACGCCGGAGACGAGGCGATGCGGCCGCAGATAAGCTCGCTGCCTTTCGATAAAAGGACCCACGCGACGGAGCGCTCCGCTGTCTCTCGACTGTTGTCTTGACGAAGGTGAAAAGGCCACTTAGTCGGGACACTTGAGGGCCTTCTTGGGGCCCCTCCTCATCAGCGCCTTCCGGGTCAAGACCCCCCTGCCAGTCCACCTCCTTCCTCACCTTAGAGGCGAAAGTGACCGCTTGACTGGTGCTATCTCGGCGGCAATTCATGAGATGCCTTTCTTATTTCGGGATATTATCGCGAGAAAATGCGTTTATTGTTGCCTCAATAAGTGCAAGGTTTTGACCAAGATAGGCCAAAAGACACTCATAATGGGGGCGTTTACTCGGAACCGAAATCGCAATTTTGTACACGAAATTGTTAGATGGAAACGAAAAAAGATGTTTAGTGAAAAAATTAATCTTCTATCCACAACCATTCACTCATAAATCGAAAATTAAAATAAGCAAACGGTGACGCCCACCGAAAAAGCTGCTGTGATAACATTGACGTCATTTTCCTCCCGTCCTTGACTGCTCTTATGGGAAGGGGAGGGAGTGGAGGGGGATTCTCGGAAGGTCTGCTCGCACAGTTGCTGTCGTAACTGCTCCGATTGGCAGAGTCAGCTGTGTCCCCCCTTTGCGATAAGGCGAAGTAGCTTCGCGGGCTCAGTTGTGATTGGAGGAAGTCGATTAACGTCAGAGGTTGCACCACACCCACTTTTCCGAAAGGGTTAAAAACATCAGTTTTTTTCCGCTTATAACTCGATAAATAATTGGCGAATCACATAACGGAAAAATATGGGTCTTTTTATTTTACAAACTCTATCATATTCGGCAATAAAAGAAATATGGTAAACGACCACATTATTTCACTATAATTCATTCTAGTCCTATTGGACCAATGAAGAGATATAGTCGGCCATTTGTGGAACCTAGTTCGTCAATCAATCGTTTACGAGAGCCGGGTCTTGTGATTTGATCACTCTCAATCGAATCATCACTGCTGTGATAGCGACAAAGCTGGACTCGTTGCAAAACGAGTGTCGGAGACTGTCGGCTCATCTTCAGAGTAGATTCTCTCTCTCTTAATTCCTCGCCCTTCCACCACTCCCTTCACCCCGCCCTTTTCTTGATTCCTTACAATGACGTCATTCATTAGCGGTCCAACACATTTCATCCAAGGTCTTCTCAATGATGTGCTGTTCTTCTCCAACTCCTTTCGCTCAGGTCTTCGGCTTAGCCTTTTTAATCTCAAATTCAGATCTCTCGATTTTTAGAGTAATGGGCATCGAAGAGTTAGTTAATTTGAGCGATGGTTTATCCTCCTATGTTCTCATTTCATCGTCATAATTGATGATCAGTCATTAGATTGGTTTTACGTATCTCTCCAACCGATTCTGCTATCAGCTAACCTCTTCGAATTGAACGTTCCTCTCTTCTAGATACTTCGCCATTTGCTCCATAAATCTTTTCTAGCATCTTCATCTGCCATTCTTCGTTTTTCTCTCAGTCTCTCCATTTCTTTACTCGCTGATAAAATGTTTCTATTTATTGCATTATAAGCGATTTACAAACCGAAAGAATGTATGTGGTTTTGAAAACTCAATCATCTTTAGTCGTACGTTTGCATGATATCAGGCATAAACGGAAGCATCCGATGTTGCGATGTTAGCTGTCAGCTGATTGGCACTAGATGGATTACGATAGCATGACGCTTAATGAAAGTACAGGATATTTAAAATTTAATTATATATAGCTTCAGGGACTTTTGGTAATAATTTAGGGTGTGATTTGAAAGTTTGTAAGAGTAGCTCGGGTTTGTGTTGTGGTTAGATTACTGGCCTCCTATCCGTAGAGCTCGAGTTCGAATCCCGGCAATGGCAGATTTTTCTGTATCATACCGGTCCTTAATGGATAGCGGTGTGGACAGCACTTCATGTACATTACCACGTCCGTCATATGGGACGCTTTGGTCCCCAGGACGCCTTTGATACAGAGCAGGCTAATGCCGACGTCGGGTTTTGGCCTTCAACCTACCCCGTTCCCTGATAAATCCATAACCATCCCCATTATCCCAAATGGCGCTAATAATCTTATATGTGTCACTTCTCGCTAGTTTTATACTCGAATCCCGATGGTGAAAGAGTTTTTGGTAATGTATCGGTCCTTGCCCCAGGACATGTCTAGTGGCAGTGATTTATTATTGGTCCCCTGGTCTCTAGTGCTGTAAGAAAGGTATCCATGTTCAGTACTTCGTTCTTTGGCCGGGACGTTAAACTGTGGACCCCTTGTAGCTTCTCGTCAACAGCTGATTAATATCTTCGTCGTGCATCGGATATTTCTTACCATTTTCCACCTATCCAACCTTATAATGCCTTCCTTTAACCAAACTTATCCACCCTTGAAGGCACATAAGATCTTAGCTGGTAGACTCAATAAAATAAAATCGATAAAACTAGCTAGGATTTGAATGTTTTCTTGAGCGTCACTTTTGCTGACAAACGAAAGAATATTTGCTAATAATTTTAAGCATTGGTTCGTTAAATTATTATTATTATTTTCCTGGACTTTAGTTTTGGAATCAGAGCACTATGCCGGATGGCCGACAGCCAAAGTTTTGGTCTAAGGTACTGCCAGTAAATTATGAGTTAGTTGGGTTAATGAGGGTAATGTTGCGGCTAGGATTATCATGTACATAATGTTATAAGAGAAGACATTGAGAGTTAAAATGCGGACAAAGCCGGACTAATTTTTGTCGATCAAATACGTGTAGTGACACTCCTGTAATTTAATCATAGTTGAGTATAAACTCTCATTGGAAGGAACGCACCTGATCGAAGAAAACGCTAGCCTCTGGAATGTAGAAGGAAGGTAATTAAGAGGAAACTTTGACAAGAATTTATATACAGTGCAGGGAAACTAGTTCATTCCAATAAATGTTGAACATTATTTTCCATAGTCAGGATGATTCCGGGCAGGATTCATTATCCCTACCGGACACACCTGAAAAGAGGATATGCCCGGGAAAAACCGGACGTCTCTTAACCCTAGTGGAGGCGAATGAGGGAGCAGGAGCATGACTTTAGGGAGACGATGAGCACTTCTCGGGTTTCAGAGAAATGCGTACGGTTGGTTGGTACCCGACCTTCCGGCGGCGCTCCCGAAATAAATCTTTTTGGCCGCGCTCCTGCAGGATGCCACGATTTCAAAGTGTCCGTGTTAAGAGGGAAGAGGGGGGGGGGGGGGGGGATGGCGGGCGGGCGATGGACGGATGGTTATTGATCCTTGTGTCCGCGTATGTCTGTCCGATGCCTCTCTTCCACCTCCTCCTCTTCCTCCAGCCGTTACCCACCTCCCACACTTCTGCCCCCGTCGCGAGAAAGGAGCTCGGAGTTCCTCCCCCACTCACCTCTCTTTCCCTCCGTGTGCATGTATTCACTAATGGCTTGTCGATCGGACCTTGAAATGTTTTTGGCACTCTCGGAGGCGAGCGGGAAGAGCGGGCATGTCGCAGGTGGAGTGGGGGAGTGGACGGAATCATTTCGGAAATAAATAAAGGAAGGGAAAAGATGAGACCGATCGAAAGAACAGTTACGGGATACGCGCATGCGAAAAAGTCAATGAAACACGATGTTTAGCTTCGATGACTTTGATCGTAATACATCGTTGGCTCCGTGACCATATCCTGAAATTACTACCTTGTGAATAACGCAAGAAAAAAAAGGAAATAGCTATCCAAATTAGGCAGGTTGGTAATGCGTCGGCCTGGCAGCCGAAAGGTCGCAGGCTTGAGTCCCTCAATCGGTATGGATGATGAGTATTTATTAGATTAAACATGGTAAATGAAACAAACTTAGCACATTCCACACAACTTTATATATTTCCCGATAGATTTCGACGACTAAACGTCATTTTCAAGGGGGGCCAACTCCCCCTTGAAAATGATGCTTAGTCGTTGAAATCGATCGGGGAATGTATAAAGCTGTGTGGAATGTACGGGGGTCGTGGTGGCATAGTGGGTAGAGCACTGAGCTACTGACCGGAGGGTCCCAGGTTCAAATTCCGGGCAAGAGCCTTACTGGACACCCCCATCTAAAATCCTCGCGATTCGATTTTCTGCTTGTCAGAACTTCGTAGGAAATCGCAGGTGGCCCAGGCAAAGGAACTGCCCCCCCTCCACCCCCCCTTCCCTGAATGTGTTAATTTCACACGCCGTTGGCTTAGAACGGGGTGAGCTCTACTCTCACCTATCAAAGACCAACCTTCGGGTTGAATCACTGAGTGAGTGTGGAGTTTGGTGGAGTTCCTCTCAAGGAGGCTCTCAGGAGTTTAGACCTATTGTTCCAATTAAACAACTACCCTATAAGTGAATCACCTATAGAGGCCAATTGTCTTGCTGAACGCCAACAGATCCACTACGTGGAGATCCCTAATTCCCATGGGCACCATTAATAATGTACTCAGATATCTCCTCGTCACAGCAGGACATTCGCATAGTATGTGGGTGTTAGATGGTAACATTAAGTGGTATAATAATAGCCCTTAGAGCACTTAAAACCCATGTCTGCTATCACTACTGCATAGAAATTTTGTGCGATGCAATCAACCTCATGTGACCGTGGCTCTTTCACGAGTTAGAGGAACAGTTTTCTTTCATTATTTTTATCTTGATAACATGCCAGCCCGACTCTTCCATTGAAGCTTAAGGTAATACATGACGGATAGATCTGTAATCTTTTCTCCAAAAATATTGTATGTCATCGTAAGGCATTTATCGTTTCATTTTGCATGATATACTGTTTTAATTTCCTTTTTAAATGCATTGAAAGGGTATATATTTTAATTTGTATAAGAGTCGAGAGGGTTCTATGAATTTTACTCTGCCTTTCTGCACTTGGAGAGTCACAGCAGAATCTTCCCGTCTGTATTGCCACCGTACGCGCTTTGAAATTGACTATATCACTATTTCCACAGTTCTGGAATCAAATTATTATACAGAAATATACTTCCTCGACATACTTGCATACTTTTATCCAATTGATTCCCACAATATGACGCGGCTTTGATCTGTGCAGTTTATAGCCTCGTGCGAAATGGACTTCAGGCACGCGATATCCTCAGCATGCTTAAGGACCTGAGAGAAGATATTTATTGGAAATGTAGAATATAAATTCAAAGCTGAACAGTCTAAAGTGTAATTCTTTAGCAGAACAGATCCGTGTCATTTTATTGGTCTTGAAGAACGACTTGCTTTTATTCTTGCATTATATTCCCCATTTCATGGTTTTCTATGGGCATACAATTTTCTTTTTTGTAGAGATCTTTGATAGCAGTGTAAGCTTTTTTGCGGAATGTGTTGGATTGGTTAGTGGTTTAATTCCAGCAAGTATGTGCATATTACAGTGGAATACTTACTCTTGTTTGTTATACTACTGTGGTGTGATGTGGTGTGTTACATGAGTTGTGTCCAAGGACTTGGGACCATCATTCGGGACCTTGGGAACACGCAAGTCAACTGTAATGCTGGAGCACATAGTGTGAGGATCCGAGTACTACACTTCACGATATATCATTTGAGCACAGACTAGCACAATATCTTAATGGGAGTAAAAAAATAAGGGTTCTTTTCATGTGTATTTTTTTCCACACTGGTACCATTGCAGATTTGTTCGGTGCATTTCGTGGAGGGGAGATTGTTTTTATATATTTTTGTATTGGTAATTCTTATCGCGATGTAGCGTGCTGACTTCCTAACCCAGTAATGTATTTGCTATCCAATTACAAAAATAAAATCTTAAAAGTTGTCAGAGGCATACATTTGATGAATGGATCTCACGTGATATTAGTTGCGGGCTTTTCCCTCGTTCGATATTCAGCTTATTGCTCAGAATCTGATCGCTTTTGCAGATTAATGATGATGGCCACACTAATGGCCGCGCTGTGCAGCCGAATATCAATTAATCGTCGTGATGTATGTACCACTGCAATATCTCCGGGTATACAATCGCATGACGTTAAAATAAATATTGCTGGCCAGCCGTTTGGTTTCCACGCCAGTTACACTGATGTGCATCCTTCCACTGTGGATACACACGTAGTGCCTGCGTCACTTACATCATCAAACGGGAAATATTCTGGTAATCATGTATTCAGTATAGTTTGTTTTCCTCCTTCTTCGGTGTTTTCATTTTCTGATGTGCTAATACATAGAAATAGGATAATATGAAACCCCACTTGTTCAGTTCATAGGTTTTGATAAAAGAACACGTTCTGCTCGGAAACTGATGACCGTACTGAATATTAAGGCACTCTGGGTATACCAGCTTCAAAATGACGACTTATTGCTCCTATTTTAGTCATGTGTACTTGGTGCGTTTATCATTCACGGCATGAATTGGGCTCGATCACATTGCGAGTCGTGCTGTTGTGATCATTTATGACCGGGATTACTGCATCCACAGATATGACATTGCGCGAACTTGGACCAGCTCAACCGTCGGGAAATATTGATTCCTACGTTATGGCATTTATTTCCATGCATCGTAGTATGAGGTACATGAATCCTTCCATGAGGTACATGAATCCTTCCATGAAATATAAAAAAATACCTTGATATTACAGAAAACGACTTTTTAGGTACGACCTAGTGTTTCACGAAATACCTCATTTGCAGAGCCTATGCGTTGAAAACTAGTTCTTGCCGAAAAAATAACTTATTGAAATATTTTGGTATCATTTTCCTATTTTATACTAAAACATGTCTCAATTTTTTGTATACAACTATTAAGGTGATGATTTAACAATTCATAGACATATATTTCCATAAAGTATTCTGAAACTATTGATGTGATAGCTTCTCTTTTAACAAGAGAAATAAATAAATTAAAGTCGACTATTACCCGTTCTATGCCCAGAGATTCAATGATTCAACATTTAACAGGAAAAGTTGTGCAATGCAGCGATAAGCCGTTCAACCGTTGATTTAACATTTCATAGGCATGATTCAACATTTCATATTCGACTTACGGTGTCATGGACATAATTTAAAATTCCGTCGACATTAATTTATTCTGGGCGGAGTCTGATACTTTGTAGTTGATATCTCTCTCCTCTTTCGCGAGAGAAAGAAAACCTTGCCATGCAACGAAAACCCGCTTCGTATTCCCCGACCCTCGAGCGGATGGCGCCATCCCTCCACTCCCCGGTGTTCGAACCGGGGGCTCTTGGAAGCACGAGCCGCCTCCTTCCCGCGGTGCGAGCCGTCGAGGTGGAGGGGAGTGTTTTTGCGTCGTGGGTCGTCGTCTCGCCCTCTGCGAGAGAGGAGAGGGGAGGGGGAGGGGATGGGTGGGAGGGGGAGGCCGCACTGAGAGATGGATGGTAGGCGGGAGAGGGGGTGGAGGAGGGTAGGTATGGCGCCAAGCATCGGAGCCTGGCTCCAGCCGACTGACAGACTGAGATGTGTCGCGGGGTTGCCAATTCGACCCACGATCCAAACACACACACACACACGCACGTACGACTCACTCGCTAGTCCGTGCCCGACCGTGTGTTTGCGTGCGTCTACCTCTTCGTGTCTATCTCACTCTCTCTCTCACGCTCCACATTTCGCGCTGCCTCCTTCCCTCACACCTCTCCCCCCTTCCTCCCCCTCTTGCCGCTCCCGCCCGCGCCTCCCCCGCCCAACGGTGCCGTGTTCCGCGCCCGAGAGAGAGTGAGGTGACGCCGCCCCCATCTTCCTTCCCCCTTACCTCGTCCTCCTCCCGCGGATGGATACGGCGCGCTGGCGCGGTCCCGAGCCGGGCGGGAAATGTCGTGGACGGCGTGCAATCCTAAATTCGATTCGGCCGAGAGCGTGTCCGTACTTCCCGTGCGATGTGTCCGAAACGGATGAAGTACGTCACGGTGCCCGCCGATTGGTGAGGCTTGAGGCTACCACGTACAATCTGTCCTCGGCATACGTCATGTTTGGTTCCAATAGTCTGGTCCTAAGCCGATTTGGATTTAAGTCGGGTATTCATTATTTTCTATTAGATGTTGTTAAACTTAAGTTCCTTTGACATTGGTTAGTTAGTTGGTTTCCGTCCAACAGTTCCGAAGTTCCGTTCGACCAAGGTATGCGGCCCCGATAGGCGATTTTTGAGGTCACCGAATACAGTCAGCCGTCGAATTACGACTACAGTCACATTTGATAGTCAGGTCGCAAGTCGATTCTCCGTAAGTCTATTTGGACCAAAATCGTACAGTCAAAATTTTCTGTTAGATTTCGTTGGACGTAAGTTGCCTTGAAATTGTTGGTTTCACTCCGACAGTTTCGAGGTTCCGTTAAGATAAAAGTGAAAATGGATGTAGTCGGGACTACCGCTGATTACAGCCTGGCGATTGTGAACGGTGTATCTTTATCCAGTTGAGCATCGCGGTTCACGCCACTTTCGAAATTACCTCCGTCTAACTTTAAGGGTTTTTCTTCTTTATAAAACGCACGGTATGGATTTATCGGGGCTATTCCAATGGGGTCATCCGGATTCAAACCCAGGACATCCAGTCATAAGTTCAAATTTCTGCCCATCGTACTGCCACATCGTCCTTGATACATCAAATGAGCTAAAGTTACTTATAGAAGACCGAATGGACATGATGTCCATTGACCGAAGTCCTCTCCCTAGACTTCTGTTTAGGTCTCGGCACTGTGCTAACTAGCTGTTTTTCAATGGATTTACTAACTCGAGAAATTGATACGGCATCCGAGGAACTCTCATTAGATGGCTCGAGTCTTGTCTTATGGCAACCACCGATATTTCACACGATCGCCTTCTCTAACTCCGCATTCTTCGTACCTCTTATAATTCCATCCATAATGTCCATTCCCCTCTTCTCTCTTACCATTTACCTACATTCTCTCTTCCGTAACGTCCTTCGAAACACCCCCGCCCCTAATTACCGATTCACGAGACGTAAAATGCGCAACATTACGACACGATAATATCCTCTGTATTTTCTCTGCCCTGAAACTCATTTTTCTTTCACGATCGCGGCACGAACATGGTTTATTATCAGTTAAATGTTTTTCCGTATTCAGAGCCAATGCTCTTTCTTCATCCGAGTCGAAAGCATTGAGCCTAGCAAATTTATTTCACTCCGAGGCTTCGGTGTATAAATAATAACGGACTTTTATGCTCTTTCCATGGTTTGTGTTCGGAAATACGTTTAATAGGGTTTCAATGCAGAGATATTGGATACGACTGCCGCATTTCGAGTTAATAACGCGCGCGGCAAGATTACGAGCTGGCCTTTTACGCGCTCTCCCCGGGTTTATCGGTGCGCTTAGAGTCCTGTGTTATCTGAAGCTTGATGGTTTACGGGGCAGTCGCCCTCTTCCAGTCGTGTATCTGCTGAGGATGTGCATGAATAGCTGGCGGAATAGATGTAATATCGATATACCTCTCTCACGAACGAAGCACTCGGCAATTTGCGTCATTCTTGAGTAGTTAAGCTTTTACTGGTAAAAGAAACAGTAGAACGTTTCACCTTGACCTACTTGAGATGTGCCCACCCTTAATTTTTCCCCCAGACGTCTGCAGTAAGTGAACCGTATTCCAGCCAGACGTCAAAAACAATTAAATCAGCCAGGCCAGCGGGAGATTAAATGGAAAGGAATGACGAATGAGAGCTAAACTTCTTCTTTTTTGTTCACACTTGTAACAGGAGTGCAACTTCGTGGGTATGTTGATGTCAATTTATTTTCTCTTCATTTTATACTTAAATATTCGTTGCCCCCATCCCTCAGCTTGAAAGAAGTTTATGTCTCGCTGAGGATTGCCACAACCGAAACTGTTTTTAAACCTGTGAGTGTATATTTTGATTTGTTTCTGTTTTATTCGTACATGCGTGTGCGTTGCACCTCGCCCGTCGAGAGCACGAAAATACCCAGAGGAATTTTTTGGAAAATTCTTTAGTAACACACTAAACATATATGCAGAGCTGGTAGTGAATTTGTGATGATGCCAGTTTTTCAGCAGAACTCAAACCACGAAATTAACTCTTCGGTTAGCTCATCAGCTTAAAAAAGAGCCATTTATAAAAGCATAAATAAATTTTTCTTTCGTATTTTAGTTTATCTATGCAGGACGAGGAAATGAGTATATTTACAAACAATTTTTACGAGTTGCTTTAAAGCATATTTTTGAGGTTCTCTAAATAATTATATTTTTTCATGGAACATATTGTTCTAATATTGTCTGAAATTTATTTAATTAGTGTACAAAAGCTGCGGTTTAGAATATAAGTAGCAAATTCCCTTGAGTTACTTAGTTTGATTACCACTCAACACCAACAAAGGTTTAGCAACCAATTATGCTACCAATAAAAATATTATAGCATTATTATACCTATGAATTGCTTCCATGACTTTCACTTTGTACATTAGATTATTTAATTCACTAAAATGTAATTACAACAATATACTTAGCATACTAGAGGTACAACAAAAATTTTAATTGAAAAGCTTGACACTTATCACTGCGCTATAAATTATATTTCTCTTGGCTCTGTCTTTTACATCCACGCCTTTTTTTAAAGAAAAAAACCAGCTCCGTAAACATCCCATATCTAAGAAAGCTTAGTCATCTGTCGTTGTTTTGTATCGAAATAACAATGATTTTGTTGTTAGATTTGGGAAATTACACTAGTTTTTTTTAATGATTAACGATATTATGGACCGTGGGATTCTTAGAAATGTAGCTCTAGTATTTTTTCCGTATTTTTTCTATGGGCGTCACAAAGCTGATGGGGCGAATTATTTTTTTCCCTCAAATGCTTGGACACGAGGCCTTTCCCTGATGCATCTACCTCCGTTCTCGCATTTGGAACGGAAACTGCTTACCGACTGTTTTTGAGCAGCCTTGGCAGATAGAAAGGGGCATAAGTATTTACATATCTCCTAGATGTCCAAGCATCATCCCGCTGATTCAAATACATTGAAATTCCCCTAATTCCACCTTTTTTTGGATTTCCCACTGCTCTTGAACAAAGCGCTTCCATAACCTCCCAGTCCTTCGGTAAACACTTTCTCATCCCTCCCCGTTGTCTCCCGCCTTTAATTCCACCACATTTACCCTCTGTCCACCACACCGTAACCCTTTCCCATGTATTTTCTCCCACTCAACTCCTTTTCTCTCCATTATAGTAACTGCTACAAGACTGGAATTTAAAAAAATGCCTACTTATTCAGATTTTTACCTAAACTGTATCAGTTGATACCGGCCACGGTAGTCAGGATCACCTTAACAACGTATTCCGCCAGGATGTTGGGGAGCGCAGATGTCGAGTTCATCTTAGGATTAAATGCAAGATTAAGTGAGGCCTAGGTAGACGGATATTGTAAAATCTAGTTGTAATACTCATCACTAAATTACCTATTCCATCTAACAGCCAGCCTCTGAAACTCAAGAGAATCAGGTAGGTTTGATGGCTTGAGTAGGTACTACTATTGGTATTCCGTCTCGGGGGCTCGAGTTCGAATCCCAGCAAAGAAAGTAATTTTCCAGTGTAATACCGGTCCCTACCTCGGTGCTTTGTTTACACTGGGTTCAAGCTCAGTTCTACGGCCGTCGGAAGGGACGTTAAAAATGGACCCTTAGTGCTTTCGTTAAAAGTAGGCTATAGTAATGAAAAACGTATTTCGCTTTCCTCCAGTATAAATTTTTACGGCGCGAAATACATTATGACAGGCGCCAAGAGGATCACCGCTTAACGTCCCTTCCGAACGGACGGGACGGATTACTGAACTTGAAATGCCCTCCGCTAGGCACTCAAGTAGGGACCGGTTTGACGCTGAAAAATCCGCCACTGCCGGGAATCGAATACGGACCCTCGGGGTGGAAGGCCAATACTCTAACCACCACACCAACCCATTCCCCCTTTTGCTACTGTATTATCAGTGTAAATTTATGCTGTTGTATTATCAGTGTAAAGTGCGAAGAGGTTGGCCGATAAGAGAATCGGGTGGAGAGCTTCGTCAAGCCAATGTCTGGTTCGTTGACGGTTGACGACTATCCAAAGGCGTAAATGACGGCTGTCCGTCGCTACACCGAATGACTACACAGAGTTCGATGTTTGGACCCATATCTCCTCTCGTTCCTCGGAGGTGATTCACTCGGCGCGGTCCTCTTCGCACGGGAGATCCACCTCTTCCCTCCCTCGGCAGCCGTCAGCCGCAGCGAATAGACGGCCGAGAGACAGGCGCGTCGCAACCCATTCCCTCCCCTCCATATTCGGCTCTCCTTCCCTCATTGCTTTCCCTCCTCGCCCCCCCCCCCTCTCTCTCGTGTCTTGCGTTTATTTTCGTGAGAGGGAGGAGGCGGCGGTGGGCGTCGCCGGCGGTTGGGGGCGGGCGGGGGCGGAGGACTGTACCGTCTCGGGGGATGGGTTGCGCGACGTTCGGTTTTAAACTTCGCCTCCTCTCTTTCTCCCTTTCTTTCCCTCCCTCGATATTTTGCGCGCTCGCTGAGGAAATGGTGGTCGGGCGAGACGTCGCTCGTCTCTTCCAAGCATTCCGTTTTCTTCACTCGGTGGCAATAATAGTAGATTTAGGATTTAAGGTGAACAGATTTAATAGGTAGAGGAGAAAATATCACAAAAACCGTGGAGTTAATATCTATGCTGCGATTTCTTCACCTCCTACTATCCGCTCGTGAAATGACCGTCAACCTCATGAACTCATTTAAGAAGGATAATTAATTATCATAAATATATGTAATAAGCCATACACGAACCGAATTTTAATGCGTGAGCATCAACGTCGTCGCGTATGTTTGATGTTAAATGTTATTGTGTTAAATGTTATTTATTATTATTTATTTTTAATGTCAGCGAAGTCGAGTTAGGCTTATCTCTTGATCAACGATGCTACAAAACTTGCAAAACATCGATATCAACCTGGAATTTTTATGTTTTAGCCACGAAGTTAAATGAATTTAGCGTATTCCAGTCATACGAAATGTATTGGCACCCTGTTAATGTGAAATGAAAGTCACATTCAACGTGATCCGTTTCTATTGCAGCACTTTGAATGGACGTCACAGCCTCTGATCGGAATTTGGCTACCTAGATGGCTTTAGTTATAACGTAAACATCGGCATCTCAGAACCGCAATATCGCAATCTCGTGCAAATTGACTTCGTGAGGGTTCATGTACTTACGAGTGAACAAAATGCTTATTGTAGTTGTTATTCGAGGTAGTCGACCGACAGGTAATACCTTCGCCGAGATTTAGGTTTGATAGATTGAAAATTAAGTGGAGAAATGAATTTCACAGGGAACGACGAAGAGGGTTGTGGACAAAACTGCCGTCGGCATTAGCCAACTCTTCACAAAAGATTCCAAGGGATCTAACGGTTCAATATTTCATCCGAGATAATGAGTATCGCTCTCGGACTGCTCAGCACAGAGCATTCAACTAGTGACTTGTAAATCTATGAATTAAATCTCGCTCACTGCCGGGATTCGAACCCAGTACTTCTGAAAGGGAGACCAGATCTCTATCCTCCACACCAAACCGTTCCCCTGCGCCCAATAGCAAGTGAGAGCAAAACATCAGGCCAAGGGATGTAAGTTTTTCTCCCACGAAACACTCGGAGCCATGCTTATTTCAGTTTCGTGGTAATAGGTACACTCAATTCTTATTAAAGCAGATAAAGTAGTATCTCATTTAGGATGTATATCACGTTGGTAACGAATTTATGATCCGACGCAAACAAAAGCATGTCAATTGTCAATTTGGTGTTTACAATTGACTTAGAACGAACATTTGCGTTTGCAGCGAAAAGTCTGATTTATTTTGAATTCAGTATCTTCATATGCGGCTATATACTCAAGCCTCACCCTCGGCATCGTGCACCTGATTGTTTTGTCTCAAGCGACTTATGTCTCGAGCGCCTGCATGGCTGCTTCATCATCTCCGTATCGCTCGTTCGATGTTAAGTGAAAAGGGCAAGTGTTTTGATCTCGGCTATCTCGGCTCGGGACGTGAGCGAATCGTTGTAGTCAGCGCGTGGGAGCGTAAGTTCTCTTATCGCTCGGGTCGCTGCCGCGTCCCAAAACATCCCCCACACACACCCCCCATTTCTCCTCTCCTTTCACTGCCCGTCTTGGCGCCCATCCATCCGCGTAATTGCCCCCACACCCCCACCGCACCCTCCCCCATCCCGCTCCTCTCAGCAGCGGCTCCCTCTCGTGGGGGCGAAGGCGCGGGAGGATGGAGCGGCGCCCGTCCCGGAGCCTCCGCCCGACACCTCGCTAGCCCCTCGCGCCTCCCAGTGATTGCCTCAATGACACGGCTGTAATCCGCCCTCCGCTCCAAAACAGGATTTGAATATCGCACTGCGATAGTAACTTCGTATCGCAAATTTATCGATGCGTTGATCTCGCGATATCATCAGCATCGGTCAACAATCCTAGGATTGATTTGACGCAGCCCTCCACTCGATTCTTCTATCGGCCAACCTCTTCATATTGACATAATTCCTTTCTTTTACATCCTTCACAGCTTGCTCCATATGCGAGGCCTGCCTTTTCCATTCTTCCCGATCACTTTTCATTCGACGATTGACTGTTAATAGTAAATAGCTGCCATAGAGTAAAATGCTCCATATTTATGTTGTAATGAAATGTTTTCTCACTTCTACGCTTGTATTTGCAGCTGTAAACAGAATCTTCTTTTCTAAAATGCTCGTCTGGGCAATTCTACAGGCAATTTCTCTTCTACTTGTTCCATCGCTGGTTACTCGGCATCCCAAGTAACAGAACCCTTCTATCCCCTCGATTTTTTGTTTTCCTAGTTCAACATTTTTCCTGGCTTCTATTCTCCTATTACATACCAATACCTTAGATTTCTTTTTATTAATCTTCAGGTGATATCTGGCCAATACCCTTTCCATATTCCCTAGTATCTTCATTGAATCTCCTTCCGTTTCAGCCATGACTGCTATGTCGTGTGCGAATTGCAGCATGCTTATTTCTCCCCGTGGAAGTGCGCGATATAAAGATACAATATCACATGGCATTGCATATTGCATTAAATCGCTTATCGCATGTCTCATGAAATCAATTGGTATGTTATATTGATGCAATCGCGCATCGACAAATGTCACGTATCGCCTGATACCGTATCATCATCAGTTTTTCAATCCTGGGATTGGTTTACTGCAGCCCTCCATTCTGCCCTATTCAGTGCTAATTCCCTCACACCCTGGAATGTTTTCTCTTTCACGTCCTTCTTTATTTGACCTATATATTTGTCCCTAGGTCTTCCTCGCAGGACCTTCCCTTCAATCTTCCCTTCTATTATATTTCTAACTAATTCATTGTGCCTCAAGGTATGTCCAATCCATCTTATTCTTCTTTGTCGTAGGGTTTTCCATATTGTCCTTTCTTCTTCTGTACACCTCTTCGTTCCTCACTTTATCTGTCCATTTAATCTTCAACATTCGCCTCCAGCACCACGTTTCGAAGGGTTCAATTCTTCGTTGGTCTGCTTTCCCGATGTTCCATGTCTCTGATCCATAGAGTGCCACGCTCCATACGAATGTTTTGATGAAGTGCTTCCTTGTTTACAGCCGTAGGTTCTTTGAGCACAGTACTTGTCTCTTCTTCATAAACGCCGCCTTAGCTTGTGCTATTCTTCGCTTGATGTCCGTCAATCTTCTTCCATCCCAAGTTATAGTGCTGCCGAGGTAGGTAAAGTTCTCCACTTGTTCCAATTTCACTCCTCGAATTGTGATATTTGCCTTAAGCTTCTCTCTTCCGCACACTAGGATTTTAGTTTTCTTCTTGTTGATGCTCATATTATATTCTTTAAGTACTTGGTTCATTGTGGTCAGGGATGCTTGCAGGTCCTCTCGACTTTCTGCTACAACTGTGATATCATCAGCAAACTAGCATGTGTATTTATTTGCCATTCACCTTGATGCCCTTGATACCAATTTGCTTTGCGTCTCTTATTGCTTTTTCCAGGTATATATTGAATAACGCTGGGCAGAGGTTGTATCCTTGCCTGAATCCTTTATTTATTTTGGCTTCTATCTTCCTTCCGTCTTTCATTCGCATTGTGGTGATCTGGTTCTTGTAGAGGCTATAGATCATTCTTCTATCCTCGTAGTCTATTCCAATTGCTTCCAGTATCTTGAACATCTTGTTCCATTCGACCTTGTGAAAGGCCTTTTCCAAGTCCACTAATGCCACGTACAACGGCTTGTTTACGTGTATTATTTTCTCGGCCAGTATGCTTAAGCTGAGTATTGCCTCCCTAGCTCGTCGGTTTTTCCTGAATCCGAATTGATTTTCCGAAAGATTCCCTTCGATCTTTCCTTCCATTCTTCTGTTAATTATCCTAGTAAGTATTTTCGACTGTGGTGTGTGACACCAGGCTCAATGTTCTGTGCTCTTCGCATTTCTCTGTTCTTGGCTTCTTCGGGATTGCGATAATTTCACTCTTCTGGAAGTCTTCTGGTAATCTCCCACTGTCATAGCTATCTTTGATTATTCCAAAGAGAGTATCTTTTGCTTTGACCCCGAGTGTCTTGATGATTTTTCCATTTATTTTGTCCCCTTCCGGTGCCTTGTTGTTCCTTAGGTCTTTCACGGCTCTGTCAAATCCGCTTCTCAGTATCTCGTTCCTCCATTCATCTTCATCCTCCTTGATTCTTCTTCCGTTAAGTCAGCTTCCATTGGTTTGGGTGCTTGATAGAGCTCTTCGATGTATTGCTTCCATCTCTTCCTTATGTCCTCCTGTTCTATGAGTATCTTTCCATTCGAGTCTCTTATGTTGTGGGATCTTGTTTTCCTTTCTCCGAATTGTCTCTTCACCAGTTTATAAGCCATTTCTGCGTTTCCTTTCATTATGTTATTATTTATTTCTTCCCAGCAGTTTTCTATCCATTCTTCCTTGGCTTTCATGCACTCTCTATTTACTTGGTTTCTCAACTTCTAATATTGGGCCTCATTTTCATTTCTTGGATTCTTGTATTTTCTTCTCTCTACTATGAGGTCTCTTATTTGGGTCGTTATCCATGGCCGTTTTGTTTCTATCTCTTTACTCAAAAGTTGCTCATCTGCTACCTCTGTAATGATCTTCTTTATTTCATTCCATCTTCCCGTAACGGTGGTCTCCTTCACTTCTAGTTTTTAATCGATGGCAGAGGTGAACCTTTCTCTTGCTTCTTTTTCCTCCTGTGCCTTTGTGATTCATCTTGATTCCTTCAAAATTCTCTTCACCTTCTTGTATCGTAGGCAGCTGTCCATGATCACCACGTTATGGTCAATATTTATATCTGCTCAGGGGTAGCTATTGCACTGCTTAACTTGGTTCTTATATCTCGTTCCGACAAGGATGTAGTCTATCTGGTATATTCCTCTGTCCCCCGGCATCTTCCATGTATATCTTATTTGCCGATGTTGCTCGAAGAGGGTGTTTGCTATTACCATGTTATTTTCTTTACAGAACTCTACTAGCCTTTCTCCCATGGCATTTCTTTTTCCCAAACCAAACTCACCCACGCTACTTCCTTCTCGGCCCTCTCCGACCACTGTATTCCAATCTCCCATAACTATTAGGTTTTCCTTTCCTTTTACTGTGTCTATATACTGATATCGTATATCGCCTCCTATCTTGCCCCAGTGTGTCGTGTTGGCTGACATCTCCCTGTTGCGTAGTGACAACAGGTGTATATCGCATATCACAGACGAAATATCTCAGTAACTCAAAGCGCTACCCTCCGTATCTCACTAGGGGCTACAGTTTACGGTGGCCGTTGCAGGTTTAGCCGTCGATTGATCTGCGCCGACCTATTCTCGGTTACGGGTACGGGCTGAATGATAGGAGCGGTCCTATTTTATTACCTGCGGGTGGACAGATATACCGAGTAGACATGTGTACCGAGACATACCTTGTTTTAAAACTCTTGACAGAACACAGAAATACTTCGAATCAGTCAAATGTTAAGTGCATAGAAATCATTCAGTCTGCTGTGGTATATATTTCTAGTTTTATTTGCTTCCTAATAAAAACATATGCCATTGCACGCTCTCATTAATTTAGTTCTAATTGAGCAGAAGCAAAAACCTCTCGCCTGCAATGCGTTTTGCTATAGTTTTTGGATTCCCGGAAGGCCTCCCAAAACTTTTTAAATTTCGTCTGTGTTTTTGTTTCTAATGTTTGTTTATTGGCTAGGAGCACATTTTTTCTACTTACCTTGAATTCAATATCATTTTCAGTTACTTAACCTCAAATGCTTCTCAAAAGTGTTTAAAAGTAACACCTCTCTTTTATTGACATTATGTATGATGAAACTGCCCAATGACTGAGCGTGAATTAAAACAGAAATGTTAATTGCTTACTGCGGATTATTTGCCATAATTGTAGGTTAAAGTCATTTCATTGTGTCACTGATGATATTCCGCAACATTTTACCCGAAAATCTTTCATGCGCTTATTTACGAGGTACTATATCAACGGTCTCCCCACGGCTCTTGAAGAGCACGAACTTAAGTGTTACTCTTTCCAGCTGCCGCTGCCCGTCGACCGGTAAATGAGCCGTTTGACTACCGCCTGTAAGTGATTGTCTAGCTTTAGTAGTAATAAATGGTATTCATATTATTCATGTAACATTTAATAGCTTCGTCTGATTACTGTAACTCGTCTTACTGCCCGTTTGCGTGTTTATTGCATTATTTTCAGCACGGCAAAAAATAAGTACCAACTGAAGGAGTCTATATTTTCTGTGAGCCTCCGCTTTATTTCTAGAGCAGATTCAAGGTGACTCAGTGCACTTAAGGAAGGAATTTAATCATTGAACAAAATCAAATATTATTTTTAGAACAAATGTAATTTTGAATCAAATAGGTTTTAAACTCTGGTTGAGAAACTGCTCTTAGGCTTTTGTTATGTACTCCTGATTTCCCGAAGCTTATATTCCCACCTTATTACTGATGTTACCCGCCAAAATATTACAAGCCCATTACTAATTTCTCCATATCTTTTAATTCCTTTAGTCACTCGTATTTTTTTCCACTCTCCACCTTTGCAAGGAATCTGAACGAATGATAACGTCAGTAAACCTGTGATGCATTCGCAAAACCATTCCCAAAGGTTGCAGAATGGTCACTTGGACACCATAGAATGATTAGCTACTGCTTAAGGATATTTCTTCCATTACTCCAAGAAATTGTTTGGTATCTTATCCTTAAACCATAGCTTAGAATGAAGTCTGTGGCCTACAAACAGGTATTTGTTATTTTACCCTCACGTACTTGAATCTCAATCTGCTTCCATTTTCTTAGGTGGGATGAAAAACTTTGCCTTGGATTGAAAATGAGGTTTGCCCAAGATTCTTACATGAAAGCATTATTCAAATTGAATCATTGAATAAATAGCTAATTGAGTGCGCAACGACCTATCTGATCATGTACCAAAAGTAGTCATCGATGAAAGCACCAACGTTCCTGCTAAGGGTGAATACGTTTTTGGACATCGGTATACTATGGCTATGATGAATCATTATACAGACGTGCCCCAACTGCATAATAGTCATAGAGAATTCGCCGGAGATTGAAACTGTGATAACTAGTTTTTGCTATAAAATTGCTCTGCGAATATTTGTTTAAACATGGTGTATAGATATTTCTACGTCTCTCACTGTTATCCCATGTTAATGTTCGTCTCCCCGTCGTTCTAAATATTGGGAATGACGAGATAGGCGCGCAGCAGCGGATGGGGAAGAGGGTGGAGGCGGGGGTGAGAGGGAGGGGGAAGGTGGGGGCGAAAGGCTGCCTGGGACGGGAGATTGGAAGTGGTGACATGCATTAGGGACACACACCCAGTCAGGAGGGATCCTGGAGGTTAACCTTGCCACTATAAATATGAACGAAATTAGGATATAAATACACACTTCCGCCAAACCTCAAACTACTTCTTCCCGTCTTCCGCTCCCCCCCGTCTCCGTATCACTCGGAAACCCACCCACTCTCGCGGGTGCTTCCTTTCCCTCCACCTCCCCCAGCCCTCCCCGCTCCCCAGCCCCGATCGGCTCTTTTTAAGGTGGCACCCCTGGTTCGCGGTGGCGCATTTCCCAGGCGCATCCTCCGGGGCCGGGCCCTCGGCCCAAAATATCCGATGCACCCCCCTCCAAGCACCTCGTGGGTCGCGGAACTCCTCCTCAATCCTGGAGGCTGTCGATGAATGAGTGAATGAATTCGTGTCGGCTGGATAGCGCCGCACAATCATTGGGTCTCGCCATCAATTTTTCACTCCAAGCGTTTACTTCTCATTCTTAAATTTTCTATCGACTTGTCTGAACCCAGTTCAAAGCCACGAGATTTCTCCAGAATGGGCTCTTTAAAGAGGTTGATATAAGGGCTTGATCCTCATTAATATTCACTGTATCACGTCAATTCTGAAATTATAATTATTATGAAATATCTTGCGATTAATGAAGGTTTCGGTGGAGTACTAATGTGTATTTTTACTGTGGTGTATTTATTTGTCTTTTCTTAAATCGTTAGATTTAATTGGCATCGTTGGTTAACAGCAGCTGACAATTCTTCACTGTTTATTGCTTGCTCAGTTCCCTCCAAGTACTTCTTTTCTGAGGAATTTATATTGCCCCAGGTACTGACTTTCCAAGTGGGGTCTATTCTTTTAATCGTCGCTTACTTATATTCTCGGCAGCTACATTATTTATAGTGCATATTCAGTCCACCTTGTTCTTCTTTTTCTACTATTCCATAAATACACCTTTTTCTCCTCAGCTCTTCCAATAACTTCTTCATTTTTCATTTTAGACATCCATTTAACCTTCAGTATCCTACGGCCTCAAAGCCTCAATTCCTTTCTAATCAAAGTTTACAAAGGACTGTCCATGATGTACTGAAATTGCGAGCTTAAAAGTATTCAAATATTGCCCTTATCAGATTTGCTTTGTGTGTACTTGGATCAAAGGTTAGCCACGAAGTGGATGGCATATGCTTCTATCAGATATTTTCTTTCAAAAATTACTGAATGGTACATTATATTAGGGGTAATGTGGACGGAAAGCAAGACAAACGAAGAATCGATAGGCATTCTGGGTGGTTGTTGTAAGAAATTTGGAGTCCTGAAACCTCTTGAAGGCTTAAGATAGACTGAATAGGAAATTGAACTTTGTATTCAATGTCGAAGGAAACTGGGAGCGAAATTACATATTAAAAATGATAACGAAGTAATATTTAAAGGCAAATGTATCCTAAAATATATTTCCTTCCAAAAGTTCCTTCATGGTTTTTTCTGTAGAAAAATATTATCCCTGTAAGATAAATAGTTAATATTGATATCATACGCGATCGAAATATGACTTAATTTGGACCTACATTCTTTTGACAAAGTCGTAGACCTTGCGGTTGGGTTCCAAAATACATGTATGTTTTGTTTTTTAGTGGCCACACTGTATTCAGGTAAAGAACCGCCGTTTTAATACATTATAACCTTCCGGATGATCACTCCATGAGTGAGAGATTATACCTTTTTTCTTTCAGGTCATATTTCTCTCTCTGCAACAGCCGCCCATTTTGCGTCACCCATTTGTCACGCTCCTTTAAGGTTGCAGGGATGCCAATTGATGGTGCTCTTTCTTCCCTTCGTGAGGAAGAACTCTATCCTGCCGTCCTAAGATCGATCCCCGCCCCAGTAGGCGTCGCCCGGCACCTCCCACATTACGAAGCTGCCCCTTCTTCCTTCTTAAGCTTCCTCGCCCCGCGATGAACCCGCAACCTCCGCACAGGGGGCAAGCGGTCGGGATTCTCGCTTCACCCCCTCCGAAAACGCCTTCCAATTACCCCTCCCCCGATCCTCCCCGCCCTCTGCATATGTATTTGCACTCTGCCCTCGCGCGCTAACAGCCCAGCTCCGCACAGGAATAACTCCAGTTCACGCTGACACCGCCGCCGCGCCCTCTTTTATGTCCTTGGTTCAACGGCCCTCATTTGAGTGAGCCCCTCCCCTTTCCCATGGGCCCTCTTCCAGCGGTCCCACTCCAGTCGGCGCCCCCAAGGGCCCCGTCCACGGGCCTGCAAGGCCTGCGCCCTTTGCGCATTCCTCGACATGGGAGGGGTGAGGAAGTCACCTCTCGAGGAGGTGATGATCCGATGGTCGCGTCGCAGTGGCATTGAATGCGCTTTCTGTTACTTCAGGGTCAGCGCAAATTGAAGCATCTTAGATTCCTTCTCGCTCTCGGAGATTTCTGTGGTGGGAGTTCAAGCCAGGTCAAAATTTTCGTGACCCAAAATAACAATACATAGAATATACAACGAATTTAACCATATATTTGGCGCCCTGTTAAAGGATAGTTTTACTCTTCAAGGGTGGCATGGCTTTTTCTGACAGTGTAATATTTTTATCATTAGATTTTATCATTGATGGGTTTACGTGAGTACCTTAGGCTTGGCAGCTGCCCGAGGTGCCTGTAAAGCGTGCAAGGACGGGAATCATAAATTAATTATATCACAATAATATTAATAATAACAATTAATAAATTTGCGTCGGATACTATTGAAAGAGAAAGACTGGAATGCAATTTGTAAAAATGGCAACGATAAATAGGTACATAGATATTTAGTTCGCTGATGAGTGTGGTTCACTGTGTTAATTGTTCACCGTTTCCATAATGTTCACAACTCATTTCTTTCTTTTCTTCTCCCTTAAATTTAAGGTTATATTATCTTCTCCCATTTTAATGCGCATGGGATTAGTTTCCACCACTAGCGATAATGCCCTAGTTTTATTAGTTCGTAAAATGATTGGCAACCTAGCTCCTTCACATATTATCCCAAGTTATCAGTTCAGGATATGCCTTGGCTGTCATTTTCTTCTTTTTCTCTCTCCAATAACATACCAACAGACTCCCCGTGTCTTAGTATATTCCCTATCCAGTACTTATATGTCCAGTTTCTCAGTATTTGCTTTCCTATTTCATTCCTTTTATGATTTATTTGCAGCAGGTTTCCATCTCTGGCGATCTTGTGTAGTTTTATCGGTTCGTAATAATGTTGGCTCCTTCATTTACAACCCAAATTATGAGTTCAGGATCTGCCTTATCTATTACATTCTTCTTTTGTGCCCTCATATAAAATACATACAAAACCCAACATCTCCCTCGCACTTGCCCCGTGTCTCATAATATGCTCGCAATGCTAAAGAAGAGAGGAAGTAACATAGCCTAGCCTGACTTAATCCTAAGACGTAAACGATGTTAACGAGAAATGAACATGAAGATCCTCTCCAGCAACCCCGATTGGGGGGGCTGGTATTTCACAGTGAAACTTCCCCTGGCAGGACTTGAACTCGGACCCATGTGAGCTGGCTCTCGTTTCCCAACGCTTGAACGAATTTCTTCTCTCCCCAACGCCACAGTTGCGTGGACGGAGCCGTGCTGCACCCTCCCGGCGATGTCTGACGACAGTGAGGGGAGCGGGCCGCCGCCGCGCCGGGTGCAAGTGGGCTCGAATCGGTGTAAATGAGAGTGCGGGGCTGTGCTAACGGCCTTCAGCGCTGCCGACACTCCTCGCATGCCATTTGCTTCGTTATGGGAGAAATGTTTCACTTTGTACTTATTCCACAGATTTATTTTAACCGGGAGATTGTACCCCTGATGATGACGTGCTAACGTCGAAACCGGTTGGGTTAAAATAAATTCGTGGAATAAGTACAAAGTGAATCATTTCTCCCATCATGCCGTTATTCCACAAAGTAGAGCCTGCAACAGTTGAAGATTTGCTTCGTTGTTTCATTCCGAGTGTCCTGTGATGCCTTTCCATTCCCAGAAGTGTCGCGGAAACATTGTCTCAAGGAAGATGCTCAATCGGTATCGTGAAGCTCGCTGAGTCAGGTGTATTCGAAATATTAATGAATATATGTTCGTTGATACCGCGGCTGACGAAGATAATTCCCTCTAGATTCGCATCCGTCGACCGAAACGTTTTATACTGTATGTTGCTGTATAAAATCGTCCAATTCCTTCTAGATGATCTGTTTAAAGAGAATTGTTATAAAATATTAAAAAGAACGCTAAATAGACTAAAATTCAGCAAAAGGCTAATATGCGTGGTTAACATTATGGATACGAGAAATCGTGCTGCTGCGTGGCTTCAGAAAGGCTTCTACCCTAACCCCCCTTCCTACCCCATAGGACCTCCCTGACCCGAAATCACCCCACTAGCGTTCCCACATGCTATAGTGCGACCGATTCATGAGACATGCAGCGATCATGAATCGGAGCATTGTGTACTTGACCGAGAACACACCCTTTAACTCCCTCCAGTGTGCACAAGCCTCAAAGGATATTCATCTAGCATCCCGCCTCCCGGGATTTTTGGCCATCCATTCCTTTTCGATAGTCAATACAACACATAAGTGCAACGGATCTACAATATGTCGTGTATACCAAAATTCCAGGTAAACCTCACTAAAGGGAGCATTTAGGGAGCTGATTGTCGATTTCGGGGGCTTTAGATTAATCCAGTTGTCTTCAGAGGGTTCTTTGAATACATGTGGTAAATCTGAAGTGTTCCCAGACATCAACCTCTTGGGTGTGTATTATATATACACACATGTAAACATATATTGCGTATTTGCAACTAGTATGCATGTCGCTTCATAAGAGAAAGAATTTGGTCATACGCCTCGTACGTAAGTGCAACTATATGATTAGTATCTACGTATGAATATATTAGTTATTAACTGTAGTTAGATATTTGTTAAAGAGCATTAATTTATTTTTCCCATTAAGCGTACACTTATAATAATTTGGGAATGTCAAGAACGTATTTCAGATGAGCTACAGACTACTTTACCTACCTATCCTATGATAATGTTCCCATTATGATATCTTATTGTTCGTGTGAAGAATGACATTTTAAATTCATCCTTATGATTGTGCATCTCTATAATACTATTCACCCGGTGAAATCTAGCGTAATGCGCTAGTGTTCTTTATGTATTTCGTAGGTCATCAAAGAACAGATCAGCTGGGAGGATAAAGAGGAGGCTCAAGTCAGAGATATTTTTCATTCGCGTGCCATTCGGAATGCGTTGCCTACACGGCCCCGATGTCTTGATGTCCAGCTCCGTTGTGGCCTCTCCTCGCTGGGAAGTGCAGCCGCTGCTGCCCTTGCTTCCGATTGACCTGGTCGGTAGCTTTCCTCGACACTGGTGTCCCTCGCGGCGACTGGCTGCGTTCGCATTCTCGCTCCGCTTGGTTCAAACAAATCTACACCTCCACTAGTTGGACGGAGAAGTGGGTTCTTTGAACCGAGCTTGACTCGTGATTGCTTTGTGGCTGAGTCACTCTTGTGACTCAGTTGATGCCGGCGTAATTGGATATGTTAAGGCTCGATAAAAGTAATGAAATCCCTCCTGCCATCTGTAAAGTGTCGTGCGTACTTTCATCCGTGCGCATTGGAGCCTGCTCAGGCTTGAGCCTACCACGGCTTTAATAGATTATATTAGTGGTTATCTGCAGGTGGGTGCTCAAATACTACTTTTACTCTATTTTGACATTTCTGAACGTTTATTTTCCTACGCTTCTTCCACTTCTTTTCAGCATATATTCTATTTCCCTTCATATGAAAATACTTTCGTACGGAGTGATTATATTCATCTCGCTCTGTCATTTGCCTTTTCTGGCAGCTGTGGGCGTGAACCCTTTGTTTATCTTTGCGTGAAACTACCATGAGCTATGTGCAAGCTGAAATTTTGTATAAGTGGCCAACATTTGAGGTAATTTGCGTCACTAAGCACTGCGCTAGCCATATTAGTGCTAAGTGACGCAAACTAGCACTAATATGTAGTAGTATAGGTAGTACTAGTATAGGTAATATTGCACTAATATGGCTAGCTGTGCTAGCCATTGTAGTGCTGTAGCTAGCAGAAAGTTCACAGGGAAGGGTGGATAGGTTGGGTGGAACTTGGCGTCCGTGGTATTAACCTCCTCGTAATGGAAAGGAATGTCCTAACAGTCGGTCAGATTGAACTTGAGGTACCACGCAGTAATCAAGTAGGTACTTGTAAGATTATGAATAATATGTCATATTCGGGATTCGAACCTCGACCCTCGGGATGGGAATTCAGTACTCTAGACACCCTATCAAATCTATTCTGTTTTTCAGCTGAAACGTTGTATCTACGACTTCATTTGCGTTCGAAGCTTCCACTTTATGCATACATAGCGGAGTAGGAGTGCTGTAAAAGAACGAAGAGTTTCGAAAAGGGGGTAAGCAGTCGTCGTGGTTAATTGCTTTAGGTTCTCTATATCCTTCCACATGACGATGCGCCTTTATGTACTTCAGTGAGTCCGATACACACTCATGACTCGTTACATATGAGAAAAACGAATGTTTCCTCTCCGTTAACCAGGTTTGATTCTCCTCTTGGGATCCAGGGATAATTTCGTGAGATGATTGAAAAATCTAGAAAGAACTTGTGTCATGGAGAGAGAGAGGGAGAGGGATGGATAAATGCATAAAATATTTGCTTGCTCGGGTCAAAAGGGCAATGAAAGGAGTCCTTTAGAAGGGAGGAAGGGTGGGGGCGGGAGATGTTGGGTTTTGAGGATTTTGTTAAGGGCGGGAGAGAGTCGTAAGAAGATGGATGGCTGCAGTAGAAGTGCACACATACCTGATCCTTATTTTTTTCCTCTCTTGCCTCTCCCACTCTCTCTCTCCCCTCTCGGCCACCAACGTGACAAACATTCGCGAAAACCTCCGCGCTCCGAGAATAGTCTTCCCTTTGATCGAAAGAGGAGAAGGAAATGGTTGCCGCGTGGGAGGCGTGGATGCGCCCGGATATGCACTCGACCCTTCGCCATGGTTCGAGGTCACAGGTCAAGGAGGGGTGCGGGGCGGGGTAGGAAGCGGATGGGCTTGCTCGGGAGGGCGTGAAGCGCGAAAGGCAGCCGGCCAAAATAATGTCTCGTCTCCGGCAATGACACAACAAGCAGAATCGCCTGAATTTATCGATTGTTGGTTTGCCTTCCTTTGGCCGTGTTGGAGCGGTGAACTTCTTTTTCCGATATATGTGGGGATTGTATTGACTTTTTCTCCAAAGGAATATCCAGTCTCATATCTGTCTGAATATCTCCAGTCTCATAGTACTTGATATCAAGCAAAATTTTCCATAGTCGCTCCAATAATTCGTCCACAATGGGGAAATTAGTTCAGTCGAGTCTCAGAATTTTCTCGATCTGGTAACAATGCTATAGAGGACCAAATTTTTGCATTTATTTGTACGACGAAAAAGTTGGATCAGCCATTTGGTAACCCTGCCACAATTGCTAATGAACCTATTGTTCACGTCAATGGTTTGGTACAAAGCAACATCGTGGAGTGAATATACAATACAATTGACGAGTGCCTATGCGAAAAAATGTTAAAATTAATCTTTGTGATTTTCTTGCGTAAATTAACCGTTAACTTTCCTTTCCGACATTCCAGTTTCTAAAAGTGTCCTAATTTCAAAACAAAATAAAAATCCTATTGTACGTGGAAGAAAACACTCACACGCCCTTTCACCCAACTAATCGAACTTACTTAACGACAAAAACTCATGCGATCCTCTGAGGCGGATGTTGCCCATCAGCTCGGAGTACAAGACGGAGGGTTTTGTTATCACATGTCCACTAATTACCAGGTTCTCCACCTCACGGAAACTGCATCTCACAATTCCAATCGCAAAAAGGTCACTTATATTGTCTTTCTCCATGTCGCCCACATCTTTGATCTCCTCTGAAAGAATGGAATTCCCGCCCGCTATCCTTTTTCTCCTGCCCTCCCCATATGCAAGGTCGCTCCTTACGAGAAGTGGTAGGATAAACCCTTACATCCTTCCTGGCTAAGATATACGTAAATTTCTACCTCTAATTATACTATGTTATTTCGTGCTTCCCTGACGCTTAGGACTCCATAATAATCTTCACCCCTATGGCTTGGTATTATGCGTAACGGTATAATTACTGTGGTGAAGTCAAATAAGTTATGTTAATACTCGCTTAAATAGCGGATAATTCCCAATCTAAGACTATTTCCGCATGGCGTACAGAGTATTTTTTTAGAAAAAATTTGGTGTATTGGTACAAGAAAAAGTAGATAGACCCGGAAATATTTGAAAACCAACCTACTGCATCATTATTTACTAAACCGAATTCTGCCAGGTGGCTGAATATCATGGCTCGCTACGGGAATTTTTGACTGGGAAAAATAGTAAAATTTCGAGGTTTTTCAATGTTCCTACGTGGAAAAGAATTTAATTATCGAATGATGGTAAATAGTCCTCGTTTCGGAAAACATACGTGATTGGGTGATTCATTGGGAGAGATTGTCTTGTCTGGACTCGAACGTTCCTGGTTTGTTTCCAAAAATGTATATGTATTTACATTGAATATAAAATGCTTTTTCTGTTTTTTTTTGGTGTGCATGAACCGTGGAGGCTCTGCGATTGATCGTGGTTTTGAAAGTCTAGTCAAATTGGCCTACAGCAAACTCACCTAAACCCCTCACTCAGGACCTTTATACACCTACTCGCGTCCTTCCCTGCAACTCCTGCCCTAAGGCACCGATATGAACCTCGCATTAGCTTTCTTTTGGCGTAACTTGTGAAGGAATGGAGTTTTCAAATTACCCAACAGAATTGCCAGCGCGAGTAGTGCCTCCCATCTTATGCAGTCCCTCCATTCAAGCTCATTCCCTGCTCCTTCCTAATTTCGAGGGGAATTCAAGTCTAGACGAAGACCTTATTTCAAATATTTTTAGTTATTTTTTTGAAGTAATTTTGTGGTACACTATGTTTGAAAACGTTTAGTTGAGGAACAACTAATCCACGTCCCGGCGTTCAACACTTGACTACCCTAAACCTGAGCTGTGTACATTTAATGCTATTATGTAGCTGTGGTTTTGTAAATAGTTCTCCTTCAATTAACCTATTCGCAGTTCAAAAACGGTTGACCTGATTAGTGAATTTTTTAGATAAATAGACAAATTTATTTTCTACCTTTGATCAACGCCTCCTTATACGTTAACGGTTCCGTTATCAGTAGAATAAGATTATTGCAACCGTGATAATGCTTCGGATAGGAAATATTTTGCTCCAGCTGTAGTCTCTCGGCACCTCCCACGGAGGGAAAATGGTAACGCGGCCACGAAGAGTGACTCTGAAGAGGTCAAAGGCCGCCAATCGCTTGGCAGTCGACTCCGGAGACGACGTCCCTTCCTCGGAGCCAGCGATCCGCCCGCCGTGCTTGTTGTTCCCGGAATCCATCGTGACCCTAGATGCTCTCAATATCGATCAAGGGGCGTGCTTTGGTCGTTAATAAGCACGTCACAACGGGACCACCGCGGTCATTAATTGCACTGCGGGTGATGAGCGAGCACCCGTGACCCCAGTGCTTGACGGGCTTGACCGTCGGCGGTGCTCGGGAGGGGTGTCGACCAGAGGTCAGCGTTTATAAGCGGGGCACGCACCAGACGCCCCCGCTTCCCTGCTCGACGTCTCTCGAACAAGAAACGCCTGAGTGCCCTCGCTACTGACCTCAGGTAGAGATGCAGGGTGTCGCACTTCTTGCTGTGCCGTCGATCGCTAAAAGGGTGAGCATGATTTATCCCGCTGCGATCCTGCAGTCCTTGACCGTACTGCTAGAGTTAAACTCGAATATTTTTTATTGTCGAGACAGAATAACATCATTCACCTTCGCCGTTTTTGTCGGTAATAGAATTTATTCGTGGGAGGCAACCTAAGTTCTTATGCGCCAGGAGAGTAACTGGGTATGGGTAGTTTTTTCTGGAAACGATGGAAGGGTGGAGCGAAACCCGGCGTTGGTTTTAACCTTATCGTAACTAAATACGCGGTTAAACGTAGCGGTTGGAGCACTGAACATGAAGTACTCTCCAACTCTCAAGTAGGGACCATTATAACCGTGAAACATCATTGCCACTACCGGAATTCAAACCTCATTCAGGATTGGAAGCCAGTACTCCAGCCATCACATCAATCCAATCCTCAGTATCACGTCTCTTTGGCATTAATCAACATATTTTTATGATTTTTTTTAGATTGGCAGTGAAGGATGGAGAAGGTATTTTGGGCGAAGAAGAATACAAACTATGAAGTGCCGGTAGTGGTAGGTCAGGAGTGGGAGTTGTTTGGATAGATAAGGTGGGGACAAAGTTAATGGATGGGAAGTGTAATATGGGGAGAGAGCGATTAAGAGGACGTAATGCTTTGTTAGTTAACGTTAACCCGAAGAACACTAATGCTAAAAGTTGTCCCGGGAGCGGGAAAACTCGCAGCCTGACTTCTCCTTACGAGGTCGTGGGAGCTGCGGGAGGCTTCAGCTTCCCTTCTGTTTCGGGTGAATTGGGCTCCTCCTTATGCCCTTATCCTCTCCCCTTTTCACATCTCCCTTCTCGTAACACCCTTCCCCACTCTGGGTATTACATCCTCTGTTCTACAAGCACTCCTAAATCTCTGCTTGCCTCATTGGACCGGGTAATTAAGCGGGGCCTACGTAGTTTTCTGGTGGCAGATACATTTTCATTTCCCATTGAGCTTGTACCTGACTGGCTTAATAAATTCATATGCGTCTACTGGCCTAATAAAAACTCTAATTTTAAGCAATAAATTTAACCGCAACTGCCACAAATTGCTCGTATTTTTCGTATTTATATGCATAGTGATGCTATAACTTTGTCTTATTCTGAAATGAAAGCAATACTAGAACCGTCTTTTCTTGATAAAAATCACTTTCAACTAGAATAATTAGAATAAGATGGAATTCAAGAAAAAGTAGCATTAGTTTCTCACCAATTAAAATTGTAGGAATACTTATCACAAAGAAAGCATTGTAAAAGTTTGTCTATCTAAATCTAAAAATTTCACCTACGCTCTACCGTTAATTTCTCAGATATTAAAAACTGTAAGGCGCTCTAAGGCCTTATTTTTTTTATAGATTGGTAGCCCAAGGACCGTGGTAGCGTCGATACCGCGTCAGCAAAGAATCCCATGATCCCGGGTTCAAGTCCCACCATCATCATCCTTGTCATGTTTTTCGTGTGATCAATATTAAGGTAACGGCAGCAGTTAGAGCACAGTTATAAAAGTATGCTTCTTGTGGTAACCAATATGCTTATGGCTCAAAAAGTGTTCACAAAGCTCAACTTAGATGGAGAATGAATATCCTCGCCTACTATTTTCATGTTCGCAAGGTCAACTCTCGCCCACGTTTCAGACCCTTGTAATTACTAGGATTTTTTACATTATTGAAATTATATATCTTAATCATACTAGGATCGTATATTGAAGATGTATAGGATTTTTTTGATTTGAAATTGTCCTGATTGGAGGTAAAATTAAATTTAATGCTTGCCATTGTTTGCCGTTAACATAGCTGTGAGGTTTAAAATTGCAAATGGAAGAGTGGATATCTGGAATTTATTCAATTTAAAATCTTCCAGGTTTTAAGGGAACCATTAGCTTTAGTGCTTAAAATTCTTTGTCGTAAGCATAGTGCGCGTTCGACAAATGAAGACAGTAAGAGTAGATATCTGGTATTTGTTCGTTTATAAGTTGCTAAGACCGTAATGAAAATTCACTTTAATGCTTGAGATTCTTTCCTTACTTACTTTGGCATTACTTTGGCGCCAGGTAGCCAGGGGGGCGCTTCTAGGTCTTCAGCCCCCCTCCGAAACTTTTTCCCAATAATTTTGTCGTTCTGATTTTAACTGGGCATGATCCGGATTACTCTGCGTATAATTCAAGTGTTAAGTGTCTTGAAACTTGATCACTAGTTCTATGTATGCGAGTGGTCAATAATTGTTCTTTACAATCTGATATATACGTATCCGTCGAACTTCTGTTCTGGGGCCGGTCAAATTAACTGCTTCATAAATAGTTAAGCAATGAACTTTACCAGGGAGAAAATATAGGAATGGGGCACTGTGAAGGTTAATACCAAGAACTGAAAATGAAGGGAAGAGATTTGTAACATGTCGGCACCGAACGGGTAAGGCTGATTTGTTTCCCCCTCCCCGAAGCAAATTTCTGGCTACGTGCCTGTTTGGTGCTGACGAATGAAGACAGTAAGAGTGGATTTTTTTAAATATATGTTGGAGAACACTGACTGTGCCGCGATTTGACTTTTCTTCGTCCGGGCCGATATTCCGCTGCTCAGCTCTTGCCCCGGCTCGCCCAGGATGGGCTTCCGCACCCCTGCACTCGCCCTCTCCGTGCCGCGGATGCACCCGGAAGAAGCTCTCCCGCGACAAGGCGTGGGCAAGGGTCGTTGCGTTGAAGGGGCGTGTTCATCCACCGCTCGGAATGCCCGCTCATTGTGCACTCCGGCTGTCGCGGGGGCCGGGCTCTCCTCCTCCCTCTCCCGGGAGGTTGCACGGACTCGAAGAGTCGGGCGGGAGGGCGTAAGAGGGCCCGGCCCCAGCGTGTGCGTGTCGGGCACGTCGGGGTGGGAAGCGGCCTAATTTATTGTGGAGCAGAGGATGGGGGCGGCAAATGAATTTATTACCTCGCCCATGTTATGGCTAATAAGAGAGGATTCCCTCCGCCCCTACTCTTCCTTAACCTTTCCTCTCTCTCATTCCTCCTCCTCCGTTCTCTCGCTGGCGCCAGACGTACACTCCCCTCTTTAAGCCACCCCATCCTTCTCTCTCTCTCTCTTTCTGTCCACCTCCCTCCCATCCTACCACCCCTTCCACGCTCACCATCTCCGTCCTGGACAGCGTTGCCAATTTCGCGATTTTCGTCGATATATTTCGATGACACTTCTCCTCGTAGGAGAGCCGACGGACGGCATTGCAGGAGGCGCCCAAGGGGCGACATGAGATCAGCGCCCGCCGCTGCTTCGGATGTCCCGGTTGCATTTGAGTCCGGCGGTTCAGACCATATTCCACTATGCAAATGCAGTCCTAAGGATTGCACTCCGATGAAGTGGAGCTGAAGGAACGGATTGTATTGGGGATAGTACGGATTGGCCTAATGGGATGGAAATTGCTCGTGATTGAGAGCTCAGGATTGGATCACTAGAATAATCAGAACTTAGTGCTTTCCATGCGATGTGCCTCTGTTTTTTCATTTACCAGAATTCACATCGTAGTTATTTGTCTTGGCCCGTTGGCCAAATTCGCCACTTTTTCTGAAGCAGTCCGGCAACTTCTGTATCAATCCTCGTGCTCACAATCCTATAGTGGAATATGACAACTTTGCGATATTGTACGATTGCAATCTATCTAATGGATTGCAATTGTAAAATCCATGATAGTCTTTACTTAACCCATTATGTAATGAATGAAACTTCTTTTCTCAATACTCGTAGTAGTGGTCAGAATGCGTCTGGAATACTCAGTTATGAATACGAACGGTTGTCGGCGTCCGGAAAGGCATTACTGGTACTGCGCCGAAGGCCATTCTTCTTTTTCGACTCCATCCATAAATCTGTTGATTTTCTCCAAATTTCCTCGTACATGGTGGCATTATGCGAGGTTGTCTCCCCAGCTTCTTGCTCCCGGTGCAATCTATAGCTCAAGGAATGTCGTCGTAAAGATTTTGGGGGGACAAGGGAGACCGCCGGGACAAAAGCAACCAGTGATGCTTGCAACTCGTGGCAGTCGAGGAGCAGGTATCTAAACGGTGACCACAGGGGCCGTTTGCATGATTACCTGCAACAAAATATTAGAATTATGCAAAAGGTGCTCCAACTGTTATAACAATATCGCGACGTTTAACTTAATACTAAGCTAAATCCTATGACGAGTGCAACATCAACGTCCAAGGCTGGAAACGGACCCACGACACTTGAGTATCCCAGCCATCGGGTTACTGACCTGGCTACCCCTTGCTGCAGAAAGAAGCTGAACAGCAGGCGTCGTTCGCGGATAGTTGAATCAAAAATCACTATTTCATAAGAGTATTGTAGTCAACGGCGTGAATTAGGTTCTGTCCTTCATGGAAAGTTCTTCAGGTATGTTAGCTTTAGGTATTCTTCACGTCACAAAAAAAACATTCTTAACACCGCAAAAAGGCCCGCTTAGGCCCTTTGGTGTCTGGAGCTTCCACTTGGGTGCGGGGGCGACATGGAGTGGAGGGCCCGATGCCGCGATCCCCCCCCTCTCGCCAGTTTAGGGCCTTCTCGTCGGCGAAACTTGCCCTCCGACGCTGAGGCGGCGGCGGGAGTGGTGGTGGAAATTTGTCAACGGCGCCTGACTTGCGACTCCAAACTTATCGCCAGAAAAGCTACAGAATTGAGGCCAGGGAAGGTTAAAAAAGAGTCTCGTCCTTTGGCCGGGCGGGGGCCGGGTTTTTGAACTCCGGGGGAGCGCTGCGTGAGTTAAGTCCGCGGGGCCGCTCCTCTGGGCGCCTCGCCCGGCGCCTCAACCGGCGCCACACCCCGCCAGTCTCCGTGCAACGCCTTCCTCCGCCTCCCTCTTTTCACGCGAGGAGCGCTGCTACACCATCCTCGCCGCCCGCCTAACCAGCCTCCCCCATCGCCACCTCGAGCATCGATAATCTCGTTAATGCAAATCGCAGTCTGTTCCCAGTCTCCTCGAACCTGTCAGTCGCCCAACCCACACGTACCCTCCCCTTCCGCCACCTTCTCCTCCGCTCCCTCCCGGCCGTCTCCTTAGCGCTCCGTAACGGCGGCAGGCCCTTTTAATTCATGCCGCCAGAGGCCTCCCAAACCTCCCTACTCCCACTCCTCTCTCTCCCCATCCTCCACGCAGCCATCGCTTGTTATTTCCCCTCGCCTCCTCATTGCCCCTCCGCGCTGTTCATCATTCGATAGCAAGGTTTCCTCCGCGTGGTGACCTTATGATTGAGTGCCAGCACCAAGTGTAATGGATACCTTAAGATCTACAGGTCGCGGTCGGTGCCAGCAGTGGTGTCGAGGCTGTAGACGATGGGTGTTCTTGGTTGGGGCCTGCCGAGAGAGATGGTCTTCCATCCCGTAGCTGAGTAGGAATCGAACTTAGTGCCTTATATGCTTCATGAATACGTTCTACGATATTTTGCTTTTTCAGCGGTGGTTTTATTTTCTTTGAAGTTGTGAAATATCCATGGACATTCGCATTCCAGGAATAGTTATTTAGCCAGGTGAGTTGACCAACGGCTAAGTTTTAATCTGCATTTTATATGGGTGGGTAATTGCGTGGTGTTAGGAATTTTTTAGGTGACGGAGAAGAATGAAGAGAAAGCCAAAGGATCCATGCAGACGTATCCTATCCAATGCACGGTGTACTGAACTTGAAGCATTCATTATACAGCACTCAAATAAGGATCTGGATGCCAATGAAATACCTCAACTTCATCAAAATTTGAACCCTGGCTCTCGAAATAAGGAGCCAAAACTATAGCCACTGTAATAACCTTATATCCACCCCAGTAAAGAACGCTGAATCACGAAACTGCTGATATCAATTTTCAGCCGCACTTGAATACAACCCTAAAATGCCATAACCACCACAATAAATGTTGAAGATAAATGAGATGATACTGAAAGAAGCGAAAGTTTCCTTTCTCTGCACAGTGTGAAATTTAAACCCCTTCCGTTGAAGTATACAGTGTCAATTTATTTGTTACGTTCAGATAAAGAAGTGCAGAGAAATCAGCACCCTAGCGCTTTTGGGATTTGGTTGCTTTCCTTGCGTTAACTGACCAAGCCGAAAGATAAATATTTGTATCCCTGGACTCCGAGAAGTAGATCAAGAGAGGGACTCAGAATCTTAGCCCAAAAGGTCAGCAGTTTTTCATCCGTATTTATTTTTACTCGGATGCATACGTTCTTGGGCGTTCTAAGTTTATTTTCTCCGACGAAAGGCTCTTTTCACCACTCGCCTCACGTTGCTTTCCCCTTAATCTCTCTCTCACGACAGATAAATGCACCAGCCGATAGCTTCAATAGCATCGGCTGTCCCTACACTTTACTTCTGCCAGATCCAAAGGCACCCCCTCATACGACGACTTCGGTTCGTTCCAGCCGGCGTCGTCTGAGTCTACGTTTTTCCGGGGCCTCAACTCCCCCTTCCCTCCTCACACGCCTCCCGCTCGCAAATCCCTCCCACTCGACCCTCTGCGGGGCGGCTGTGCTCGTAATTTCATTGATCACGGACTGGAAGACTAATGCGCTGTCCATTGAAGCCGAATTCCATTACGTTCACCGTTACTCCGTGGCGCCCGCGTTCGAAAATGATATGAAGCGTAATTTTGGAACCGCGCTGTGCACGAGAAGGGCGGGTGATCAGAATAGGTCGCTCTGAGAGCGACGATTTCTACGCGGGACGCTCATACGTCGTGGAAGTCATTAGGGGCAGGCATGACTCTCGCCGCTTGTTCACTTATTGTGTCGCGTTTCCCGTAAATCACGTGAGTGTGTCATGGAGGATGGAGATTTTGCGCGACAGATGTTTCCGATGTTTACATATCCTTCCACTATGTGAAAGCAGTGATATTATGAGAGGAGTTTGATTTTTTTGAGCCGAATATGGATAGCCTCTTGGGTCTGTACTGGTTTATCGCAGTAAACAAGTAACCATTCTGCCATAGAATTCACAACTTAGCTGGGGATAGTTTTCATGTCATTCACCGGGTTTTTCCTGAGATTTAGTCAGAGATTATCAAAACAGATGCTGATTATATCACCTCTTGAAAAATCCTGTGTAAAGTATAAGTTCATGCTCATACCGTAGATCGATAAATATGGGATGATAATCAGCGTGTGTTTTTCAAGTGCTTGATGAGTTGTTTTAAAACACCTTTGTACTGCGCAAAATTTACTCCTCAAGATTTTTCTGAAATTTGATTTATTCCTACTGCAATATTTATTTATTTATTCGTATAAGGAAACCCTCAATTCCGTCACCATTGCAGTTGGATTCCATCCCAAATCTAAAAATCTAATTTTTTCTCTGATTTTTGGAGTAAATTTATGTATTATACCACTAAATACTATTTTATTTATTCTTACCTTTCGTATCTCACCAATCAGAGTCATGTATTTTTTTACTATCATTATTACATTCCTTTTAATGCCTCTCGTTTCTCTTCTTTCTCGACCTACACGTTCCTGTCGAAAAACTTGTGTCTCAAGTCCTTACCAAATGGAAAACTCTGCAACTATTCAAGAATATAGAATAGATATTATATATGCATAGAATATAGAATAGTTTGTCCGTTGTCATGTCTCTGAACGTTTTATTTGCCTATACATAATGCTGAATTCAATGGAATTAGCCTGAAATAATGCCACTTCTGGAGGCAATGAATTATTTTTGTCGATTTAATCCATAAACCGGTTGCTAAGTTTGTCCATTTATTACAGTAATTGTGTTTTTCCATTCTGTATTCTTGTGAACATGATCTCTTCCTGCTTCACGTTTCGTGCTTCACAAGAAGCAATTTTCGGTCATGCCTGTCGCTTAATTTACTGGTTTACTGCCTTATCTCTGATGAGGATTCCAATGAGGAACGAGTTACAAATTATCACGAAAATGTTCCCAAGAGTTTAAAATGGCATTCATTTTCGTTTCAAATCCGAAACATTTTTTCTTTGTCCCAGGAGTCAATCGTTTTCATCAAAATAAATCGTTGTTCTCATTTTGGTTAATCGCCCGCAAAATTAGTTTTTCGATACGACTGTCAGTTTTCACGCTCACTCCGCTGCGACCATTATGCTGCTATTTATAGAGTTCAGCGTTAATTTCACTCGTAAAAAGGGAGTCAAATCGTTTTGCAGTGGGAAAGGCAATTCTCTCACATTCCAAAATTGGTTTACTCAGTGTTTCCTCATGTTCAGCGTTGGGTAATATATAACGAGAAAAATATTGGAGATAAAACATAAATGGGTTCTTTGGAAAAAAACGTAATGAGTGCCTGGTAATAACTCAGCTATAAAAACAGTGATAATCAAAGTGTGATTTGAAATAACGGTAAACTTTCTAGAATGGCGATGATTTCGTGCGTGAACAATAATGATTACTTGAGTGGTCACGTTGTTAATAGCTGTCATTGCGTTCCTACTGCACGAATTTCTGTCTCGGTTAGAAGATAAATTCACACAGCATGCTTTCATTATTGTGGAGATTTCAACGCGTGAATTTCTTGTGAGTCGACGGAGCATCCCTCGCTATGACATCTAGATTTGCGACGAAGAACGGCAAATTTTCTGGAAAACGGCATGTTTCATAAGATGTAATGAAAGAATATGGAACCCGTTTAAATTTATGTGGGAGAGTGTCTTGAGTAACAAGTGTTCATGGCCTTAATTGCTATAATTTCAAATTTAAGGACTGCCATCCAGCCGCGGAAAACCTTATTGGAGTTACCCTATGATATGCACAATAGTAGAACTTCCACGGAGCAAAATGATTCACCTTGATCCGAGTTCGAACCTGTTACCCCTGACGCGAATTTGGGAGATCCGGTTTCGAATCGCGGTCGAGATGAATGATTATTCTCTGTGGAAATGCTGCTATCCTGCTATTATTTATATTGAGGTAAACTAGTATCCATTTCGTCTCTTAGTTCGGCCGTCTTTAGATATGAACGGCAATTAACATTATCACATTGCATGAAGAAGTACAGTAACGATAAACTTTTTATATATAAGACAGGGAGGAAATTTTCCATATAATTTTTGTGGTAAAATTACATTATCTATAATTTCGTTGACCTAAATGTAATAAGATGTACTCGTAGGCTACTAAATATATTGTTTGCAGCCCCAGAAATCCTTTGAAGCAACGACAAAGTGAAACGGTTTATTAGATTAGGAGAGACTCGATGCAACACATCGAAATCGTTGCGTTTATAAGCCAGATGTTGGGGATTAGAAGCCAAGGAGAAAGATTCCCATGCAAATATAAAACTAAATGTACATTATCGAGACTGTAAAAGAGATAAAATTCGCACCTAATTAACCAAGATCATCCCCGGAAATCCTTTGAAGTGACGGGTAGGGTAGTTTTATTGGAGAGTGAGGCCAACTGGTTGCGGTACACAATCACCAAATGCGGACACTGGAGAAACATGTGGCTTCGCAGTGATCGATTCGGATGTGAAAGGGTCCCGGGACTCGTTCAGTCATTTGTTCATCGAATACATTCGGATAATGAAGGTTGATTTAAAAAAAGGAAGACCCCGAACGAAATACTGACAGCATATGGAAATATTTGATGGCGTCGGCTGAGTGGAACGAAATGCTCAAGTCATCAAATTGCCGTGCTCTTCGACGCTGGCGAACTTCTCTCGTCCGTCCGGAGAGCTCGCCGTCCGAACAGTCGCTCGGGCCTCCCTCCCGTCAACCAAACCCCGCGGAAAACTGCTCCGGCCGGCGCCCAGGTCTCGGAGAAGCGGCGCCGCCGCACCCATGAGCTCGCGTTTGAACGCCCGACGCCGACGCCCCGCGCTCTGCTAATTGAAATTCAAACGCCCTCCCTCGTCCACTTCCGCGTCCCACAAGTCCCTCGCGATAAGGGAGAGAGAAAGCGTCTGAGGAGGCGCCACCATTAGCGCCACGCCACGCTTGTTTACTATCTCTCTCTCTCTCTCTTTCACTACGTCTCCCTCTTCCCCGACCGCTCCATCACCCGCCCACACTCTCCCCCCCGCCCCCGCCGCACCACGAACACGCTCGCTGACCCGGCTCCGTCCGTCCGCGCGTGCAATGATGTCGCCTTCCACCGAGTTCCCGTTAGGAACATCTCCTGCGAACACATCACAGATTGCACACTCGCCCATGCTCACGCGGACGTTTACATTTATATCCATGAAATTCAACCAGGGAAACACGCGACTGGTGATAAACTATTGGATCGTCATTAGTAGTCTCATGATTTCGCATAAAGCGTTCGACACAAGATTGGTGTGAAACGTGAGAGAATCCAAGTGTAGTGTCCAAATTTGTTTTATACCTGCTCCAACTGCTTAGACTATTTCGCACCGTCTTCGCCGTAACTCTAGTGACGAGCAAAACGCTCATATCCAAACCCGACCTTTGAAGTATCAGGACAGTACGTTTCCGACCAGGCTACCATGGTCGACTCAACATGCGAGAGTTCAATAGAGAAAAAATTATGACCGTGATTGAACCAGCATTACCAGGATATCCAGCATTACGACCGACGCGGTAATTTTCGTTGTAAAATGTACGTGGTTCGGCCTTTCCGTACTTCTTTCCAATGAAATCAACTGTTTTCTTTCTGTAGTCCATCCAGTTATTGTCTGTGCCGCTTCGGTCTGGGCACACATCTTTTTAAACCAATTTTTCTGTTTAACCCGCTTTCAAATTAAATTCCTCTTCTCCCTTGTCTATGTCCCTTGGCCATGAGAAATGCATGTATCCACCATGACCTCAAAATTTAAACAATACCTTATACCATACGCTCTCAAACATTCTTCCACTTCTTTCTTGTAACCAAAACCTCTCCTCAATGCCAATGAAGTTCTAAGTCACCCATATCCTACATTTTACATTGCATAATCAAGTGCCCTCCTTAAAAAATTGAGCCTTAAACTCTTATGCATCACAAATCAAATGTAGTAGACTTAGGTAGGTTTTAAGATGCTGCTTGGGTTATTTCACAACATTTAACCTAACTTAATGCATATTAAGTCCTAAGGCAAACACAATTCCATGCCCTATGCGAGATTCAAACCCGCGACGTTGCGTATAGCCGCGGAACTTTACTGGCGTTGCTAACGAGGTCGGCTGACATACGCATAAAGTAGCGCAAAGCATCTGTGGGAAGCTCCTAGGAACAGGAGCACACAAGCTGGGGAGATGTCCAATATCGACCTACTTAGGGCAAATGCATGCACAAATTCAATCAGATGACACCGGAACATAGAGACAGGCATGCTCGCGAGTGTAGCGCCGGTATGGAACGAGTGGTACTCTTCGTCGCAGAGTTTCAACAGAAATACCAGTCATTATATATATAGTTATTCATACACACGCCGTCAATACACACAGCCTTATTTGAGGCTCGTAATGTTTGTCTATCGAATGCCCGTCTCTCTCAGGCTCTCTTTCGAGTATGAGTGTTTGTAATAAGGTGCCGTAGGAACAAATAACCGTCCTTGGCCGACCCTTGACACTAGGTATCAACTCGTTGTTTTTAGCTAGTCCGCTGGATCCGCCGACCCCACTTCCCGTGTTCCCAATTCAAGGCTAGAATTCCATACGGAGTTGGCGCTCCTCCCATAGCAGGAGAGATTTCATCCTGTAATCTCTTCATATCTCCCTAATGTACGCTAAATAATTACTCGTATTCTCGCCGCCGCGTCACCATGCAGAATTATCTGTCTACGGTGCAGATCGCTGGAGATAGGTGACGCTAGAATTGCTACGGAGCGAGTGAGGTCATGGGAGATCCGAATTTGTCGCGATGCCATCCCGGAGTTGAATAGAGCGAGGAAGGTCGCGAACGATCGCGTGTGTGTTTGTTGACTCTGAGGCAGCTGTCGTGGTTTGCGGCTACTTTTGTGTTGCTTCACGCCTCCGCTGCTTACCAGCGAGGCCTTTCTATGGACTCGAAGACTTCACTCCTAAAGACACTCAGCGCGGGAGAAAGGCATCGAAATCACTCCAGGCAAGCTTTAAATGCTAATCTCAGTGACCTCGGAGACGTATGGTCGAACTACGGACTGTGAAATACCAAGTGTTAAATGGCCAAGGACGCATGCCCTTGGCCATTTAATATTCTGGTCGAACTACGGGATTTATCAGCTGTGGGAAGATTTCTTCGAGATTTAACTCTGCCCTTCCTGTGAAAAGCGTTCGACCGGACCGTCAATTTGAGGTCAGAGCGTTTCACAGCAATCTTCTTCCCCGTAAATCGATGCTCGCTAAGTGGTCTCCTCCCTCAAGAGCTTCTTGTTTTCCCCCTCCGGGCTTCACGTAGGCGTTTCCGCGAGTGATTATCGCCAAAGATTCTTATTTCATCTGCATCTACTGAGTTCCTAGCCAGCAATCCCGAGAGTTTGTGATAGGGGAGGAATAATTAAGGTACATACATGCACTACTTACGTTCACTAAGAATTTCAATTGTTCTCTGTATGAGAATACTAGGTATTAATTTGTGTAGGGACTGTCACTACAACATTCAATTTGTTGCACAACATGCACTGTTATATTCAATAAAATGTAGGAGCATGATTTATACATTTAATGGCTTCTGCATATCTGCTATAACGCCCTTAAAATCTACGTTACCTATTATATTATCTCTCCCTGGCAACTTCGATTTATCCTGCTGTCTTCCATTATTTTATTAGAATACAACAATAAACATCTCTGTTTTACCAACTATCTCTCTTAATTTATCTACAAAATCTAACGTACCATAGTACACTCTTAATATATCTTTAATCATCATCATCAGTCAACACTCCTTAGATTGATTTCACGAACCTCTCCACTTCATTCTCCTATGAGCTAACCTTCTCATACGTACGTAATTCTTCTCGTTCACATCCTTCACCACTTAGGCGAGGCCTTCCTTTGCCATTCTTTCCATTCACTTTTCCCTCGACGACTGTCTTCTTCAGGCCATAATGTCTCAAGATATGGCCTATTACATTGGTCCGTCTTTTTCTTAAGATTTTTAAACAACTTCTCTTTTATACCACTTATGAATACTTCTTCGTTCGGCACTCGGTGGATCCATTTTATCTTCATCATTCTTCTGTTGCACCACATTTTCAATGCTTCCACCCTCTATTTCTTTGATATTGTTATTGTCCATTATCTTTCATATCTTGAGCAAAGGAACCATTGTGAACCATTTCATAAACTATACTTCTCTCCATTGCTTAATATTGAATTCTGAAATCAAACCTACTTCATCTGAATCATATATACTAGCTGCATTTTTTGTGGTGACTGACCTGGCAACAAGTATTTCTTGTGGCCTCATTACCCTTTCACCCCGCCTCCTGTCCTCACCTTTCGTGGAAAATATAAAATAGTACGAGACCTCACTTGCCTCTGAGCACTCATGTCACACAAACACGCCTTTTCCTTTCACTTTCTACGCAAGAGTCGCCGCTCAGTCTATCCCTGCCAAACTCGAACTAAAGATTTCTTCTAGGTCTCTAAATAAGGTTAACCAGCACTAAAATCAGGAGGCCACAATATTCCTGTGATAAACTTTAATTGGGGCACTCTCTGATGATATGTTCACGATTACCGTTGTTATTTACCTTTTCATACTCTCTTTTCCCTTTAATCACTACTCTCCTCTCCTCCACTTCTCTTTTTTATCTTCGTCATTCAGTGTTCAATTATCGGTGTGAGTAAATGTCTGAGCATAAAATCACATGCGTTAATTATGTTCTTAATACTGCTGTACAAAACCTTTCGTTCCCTGAATAGTTACGATACGACCTTTAAAATCATCTGTTGAAGTCCCTTGAAAATAAGCCTTGCATTGTTTGTCTTTTATACAGTCAAAGACGGTGATATTTTTCACCAGACCTTCTCGTTTAACATAGAAAACACTTGAAAGATTGATAGTTTCTGTGCTTTGACTTTCAGCTTAGTTTTCTTGGCCTGAGGTCACTGGCTTTAACCAATGCTTAGTTTCATATCGCTACTTCCGTGGTTAAACGAAGTGTGCTTTCTCTTTTAAGGCCAGATATTCCGAATGTTTACGAGCCCTGACTTTGAGTCGTTGAACCATATAATCGCGATGATGCCTGGCCTCTCCTCATTGGCGCGGAATTTTCGGAAGTGCTACACTTAAGCTGCGGCCTCGTGCCAAGCGTCCGCACTTTCAAATAGCCCTTATGGGCCTCCCCGACCCGCTTGACGCGTGTCTGAGAGAGCCAGCGGGGGGCAAGGAACGATCTCCCGGGAGGGGAAGAGGGGGTGGTGTTGGCGCCGGCGCCTGGCCCAGACGGCACGTGGCGCCTCCCCGCTTTCACTCATCCGCGCGCCGAGGCGTGCACATATAAGGGCGTGAATGGTGGTCGGGGCGCGAGCTCGTGCCAGACACTGAGAGCGCCTGTCACGTCTCCAATGCATTCGTTCACCTTTGCGTCGACTCATCACGGCTGACGACGGGACAGCGCCCTCCCTCGAATGCCCCCCGTGAGATCTCTGGCACTAGCCTCAGGAGCCGACTGACAATTCGAATCGATGACTCTATATTAGGCGTCACGCCAGAAAGGAAAGATGCTGTTTTGGTGATTGAAAACATATTTGCTACGATATTCGGCTATCACTCAGCCACTAATGGAAATATTTAAATAACCTTTTGGTACTATACTATTAATCTCACCTGTTATTATTACAAAATAAATATCTAGTGCTACTACAACAGATTGATACTTCATCACTGATTGAAATATGTTTCCGGCTGGAATTTTGCATCAGATTAGGTTTAGATATGTTTGGTTATATGGTGCGATTTAGCCTTAACTGTAGCATTGCTAAGCACCTATAAACCTCATTCCAGATCTACTTCTTCATATAACTCTTCAACTTGCGTACCTGACCTGCGTCTGACTTATTTTCTGCATGAATACTACATTCTCCTTCATTTTGGAATATTTAGCTTGAAGAACGAATTTGAGTGCGTTGAAATATTTCTTTCGATTATAATGACGAGGGTTGGCTGGCTACTCGAGTAATTATTGCAGTCCTGGGTTTCAGGTGTTCAAGCGCCTAAGGTTTTTTCGCTTCGTCTAACCAAAGATCTTAATCCTAGGAATAACACAACATCCATGTCCTGGGCAGATTTCAAACACGCACACTTCGTGTTGCCAGGACAGCGCGTTGACAGTTTTACCATGTTCTACCATGGCTGTATGCTCGAGTGATTGGCTACTGACCAGTTGAGTGAAAGAATTACCCTGCATTTATTTCAGATTAAATTATCACCGCAGTAGCAATGTATTCCAACCAGTGACTTCATATCCAATGTGTGACTCTCAATAACTTCTATCTGAAGACGCTGATTGGAACTGTGTCTGTGAAACTGCTGTCATCAAAATCCAATCCGCGTGGACCCGACAAAAATGGGAATAATGTTTATAGACCGACGCAGAGGAAACCAAAGAAGTTAATTTACTTGAGCGAGACGTATTTTGTTGCTCATTGCCATTCTTTCTTCCACTCACTATTCCGGTTCATTATACTGGAGATATGGCATCGTGATCGCCGGTTGCTGGTTCTTCGATTCCATTCTTCGTGTGGCGTTGAAATCTTGCTCCAAGTACGGTCATTCGATGCATCAAACATCCTCTCCTCGATCGAGGTGACTCGGAGGCAGAGAGCCTTTTCCCTCACGCTTGGGTGCCTCGCTCCCGCGAGATGTCTTTCAGTCACGGGTGTCTGGAGTCGCGCGCCGTGCAGGCGCCGCACGTTGGGAGGGCCCCGCGCCCTCCCTGCTTCCACTCCATTAATTACCCGTTTATATTAAAGGCGCGGGTGACCTCAGCTGTCGAGTGCGCCTCTGAAAAATACCGCTCGGACCCTCGTGCCTCTCGCGCGGTGACTTTTCAAAAAGCCTCCCGATATGGCGCGACCGCGGCGGAGAGCAGTGTGAAATCACCGCCCGGTGAGGCGTATTTTAATCGCATTAAACGGAAGGAGGCCACGGGGGTGGGGAGAGGAGGTGCGATTGGTATTGCAATCGTCTAATGGCGAAAATGTTCGCTCGTGGGGTCTCCAGTACTCAGGTTTGGTCCTGGAAAAGGCCTAGTCGAATATCCTGGCGCAGAAATCCTTTCCGATGTGTCGTTTTGCTGGCAAAAGTAGTAGCTTCAGAATTAGGTTCTAAGGTGCTCGAAATTAAAAGTTTTATCTCTCCGTCTGACCTGATTTTATACAAACAATAATTCGCGTTAAGGCTGGGATATTAGGTTCCATTTGAATCTCTGAAGTGGTAGATATTTTAATAGATATACCGAACACTTCGAGTACAGTACTCTATCCATCTAATGGGACGTTAAAACTTGGAACCCTTGGCGCCTTCCGTTAAAAGTTGGCTAATGCCGACGCCGAGTGTCTCTCTATCCATCCTCCATTCTCTTGAATTTCTTATCGCCACCTATCCGAAATGGTGCACATGACATTAGATGCCTGTCGCCTCCTCCGAATAGCTACTACAAGGTAGCTAAATCTTATCCTGTGATAGAAAACACCCATGCTAAGTAGGATTCGAACTCGTGATCTTTGGGTTACCAGTCTGGCGTGCTACCAATTCGCTAACCTAACGGCTTTTTTGGCTTTACGCCCTTCATCCCAAATCACGTGACCCATGAACGAGAGCCTACTTATTACTCATTTTATTCTACTCCCCACCTTAATGGGCTGGTCACCTAAAGCCCTTTGCTACATGCTTCACCTGGACTTGCAAGGAAATAAATAGATATAATCTGATTTCTTATCTCTTTGATGAAGCATATGATCCTCCTAGACATGTATGTACTGATGCAATGTACAATGTTTACGTGGTCACGAAACAGTGCCATATCTTTGTTAATAATCCCAGTAGTTTACGCTATTACGTCAAGAGTATGTTTTCCAATCATTCATTTATTTGCTCATCGAGGTCTTATCAACAATTTTACAGAAAATCATTGTGGAGCATTTGTGGGAAATTAGACCACTGGTGTCCAAGGAAAAATTAATATGTCCATGCAGCATATGGATCGAGGTAAAATAGCTGGTTTATATATGCTTACAGTATTGTTTAAAAACTTTAATAAAAGAAAAATGCTTGCTTAATAAGGAAAGGAGATTGCCGGATGCGAGGGAAATAGACACTCCTGGGAAGTAAATCTGAGGGTAATGAAATATATTTCCTGATTTGCCGAGGATAACCGCGAAATAATAATAATAATAATGTTTATTGTTCTAGGACCATGTCCTATGGAACATAAATCATTTAACAAAATTTGACTCTGCAGGTCAGGCAAGGGAGAAAGGGAAAGGGAAAATAGGGAGATGATGATTGCGGGCTTTGCAGAAAAGTAATCTCGGCAAGCAACGTTTGGGACATTATTGTTCTAGCATCATGTATTTTAGCATTAGCTGTAATATTTCCTTTTGAAAGTGTCATCAATGCAGTGCGCTTACCTTTGAATTATGCTATATGTGAACAGCTTGACATCACACTCTCGAACTCATTTTTATTTAACAGATTCAGAAAATTCACTGATATTTTGGCCAGTGGAGCTTTCAGGGAAATCAGGGAAAACATTTATTCAAAATTGACGCTAATCTTGATTGGTTTTGATGCTATAGCATTAATTAAATACCGTTGTCAACACTTGCATATACTGAATTCCTTGCTATCTACCTTAAAGGTATTTGGCGTTAGGTGATTAACCACCAAACAAGCACAGTGTTGTGTTGCCCCACCAAAAGGTGAATCACATTCAAAAACTGGTTTTCATTTTTTTTCGGCCCAATCGCAGCATTGTATTACTCACTCACGATGAAAAGTGTGTTACTATTTTCCGCAGGTTTTTTTTATCTTGCCTATACATCACCGATCAGTATCAAAAACATGGGTAGGATAGCTTTCGCATCCTTATCCATGCCAGCGTTGGATTGCAACTCAAACAATTTGTTTTCCTGAGGCCTGAATTCTTTTCATCCTGTCTTTCGGGAACCAGCGACGATGGATTCGACTCCCGCAACACGAGCTGCGTATATTTGCGTGGATAACGAAGGCCTTTTGTTTTCCAGCCGTCTTGATTTAAAAGGCAAAGGGGATAGAGAGAGAGGAGGAGGTCCGGAGGAAGTTGTCGGACACATTTAAGTGTGTACAACGCGGCGGCGTGAGTTGGGCAGGCTCGGGCCTTGTTGGCCCTCCTCTCACGGGGAGGGGCCCCTCTGCAGCCGAGCGGGAGAGAGATGAATGAAGCCGCTTGCCCGCGTGTCCTCCCCCTCCCCCTTCACGCCCCCCTTCTCTCCCCCACCTCGCGGCAATCGGGTCGTCGGTCTCCGCAGCCAGCCAGCAAGCACTTTTGCCGATACGCTGACCCGGAACCCGCTCGACCCTTTCGCGGGTGACGTCACCCCCCGCCACTTCCCATCCAGAGTCGCCGCCGACGTGGTTTCGGAGGGAGGAGGAGAAGTCACTCCGGGAGGTAGCCCGGAGACTGGAGCGCGCTACACCGAGTCATTCGGCGAGATCGCCATTTTCGCACGCCCCCGAGTCGACGCCCGGCACCGGGGCGGGATTTATGTCGTAAATACATCGTCCGGCTTCGTCGCTGCGTGTCCGTTCCCGCGCGTGAAGCTGGGAAACGTTGGGAACGAGTTTGTTCCACGACTCCTCCTCCCGGCCCGCCCGGCCGCTTGTTAGGTGCCCGTGCGGTCGGTGGCCGAGAACGGCTTCTGAGCCGTGGACCAGATTGTTTTGTTAGCCCAGCGCCGCGACGAGGGTGGCTTCCACTGTTGTTGCTGTCATTAGGGGTGGAGATCGGCATGCTTAGGTCTTTTGCCCCATGGAACGTTAACTAAGTCATTTGCGCCATTAAGAATCGGTGTGAATGTGGTAAGTAATGGGTATTTATGTATGGATAGAAACCCGAAACCTACTCGAAATCAAATACGCTCAGAACTCCACAATTTAATGTTCCAGGTTGTACTAGTGTACTCGTAGTTTTCTCCTCTCCGCACCTAAGATTGGATAGGTACACCAATGAAAAATTCCTCTTCCTGGATTTGAACCCGGGACATTGTAGTTGCCACAAGGTGCGTTAATGACCTAGAAATGGTTAAATAAAACTTCAAAAAATGTCGAACCAAGTTTTGGTCTCTAGGTTTTCTCTGACTTTAGCTCTTTTAGGTTATGAACATGCATAATTAGTATACCTTAATGCGAACAGAACAGATCTATCATGAGTAAATTACTCATTAATATTTGCACGGTTCAAAGAACATACACCGATTAACTGGTCGGTCTCCCGCTTTCCTAAGGTTCCTCTGCTTTCCTAAGCTGGCAACCTAAGGTTCACGGGCGCGAACCTCGCCTGAGCTGGGAGTGTGCTTGGCCTAGGATCAGGATTAGTGTCGGTTACACTTGGCGATATAACTTCGGTTGTTGGAGCACAAAATAACCTAATTCTTTCACTTCTTGCCGAATCCGACCAAACATGTTTAGGAGTGATTATTCACATTCGTGGGGGTAGATATTTTTATCAATACGTGTTGGGTGCGATTAGCAAGATACGACAGAATTATCACTGTAGAGAGGATCATGTTATTGCTTCGTAACTTCATGTAGGAAATGTGCGGCATGTTTTTTAAGTATCGCGCTAATATGCGGGCGCGACGTGGTGTACAAGCAATTCGCACTCTCCGCCGCATGTGGCTGGAGGAGGGAGGCGAGATCCTCGGAGGATTGGAATGTCCCGCCAGACTGGCGCGGGTGGAGCGGGTTGACTGGACGCGGCTTCGCCGCCGCGACGGCCAGCAAGGGTGGGGGCGCGTCCGGCGTTGCCCGCCGGGAGGTGCCCAACCAGTCGGTCGCACGGGTGGTCCACCTCCGCCCCGCCCCGCACCCCTTGCCCCTTCGGTCCCGCGAATCTTGGGGCGCGTGGCAATGGGTGGGGCGGGCCACCGTGGCCCCTCGCAAATGCCTTGCGGCACCTCTTTCCTTCCCTTTCATTGCGGCTGGATTTCTCCTCCAGACCTCACTCTTCCAGCTTCGTTCTCACATGCATATGAATTGAATGAACTTGTTGGTTTTCCTCCTGTCATTTGCTTCGCGGAACGGTCTACGCTTCTTAACCTCTGAATGATAATATTTCATGTCAAGTCTAGTAGTGGGACTAACTCAAATTCTCCTAGTTTATCGAGATTTTTTAAATCGAAACCTAAATTTCGCGAGATCTTATCCCACTGATGGCACGGATGTTCGGTTCTTCCTAGGATCAAATATAGTTTCAATGAAGTTTAGGCGGTGAGATATAACTTAATCAGTTGCAGCAACTAGAAAGCTAAAACTACAAACACTCAAATGTATATGAACTATATGTATACCATCCATGGTTATACGCTGCAAATTTCTAAAATATTTTCTATCCTGAAAGTCAGCAGTGTAGGTATTCAGTAAAAATATTATAATTCAGTCGTCAGGTGGGGAATCACCCTTGTGGTAGCTTCCAGGGTACACCAGGTGGAGAAGTCGAAATATGGCCGTTCATGATCTCATTCGCGTCCTCAACTCCTAACAGGGGTTTTCAAGTGACAAATGTGTGTTCCGTTTGCGTTCCGTTTTGCACTGCAAAGGTAATACTAGGCAATTCAGGTGGGTGTAGTGGCTAGATCACCGGGTTACCATCCTGTTGGCCTGGGATCGAATCCCTGCAACGGGACAGATTTGTCATTGGTATTCTGGCCCCCACTCGTTGGGTGCCATGTGAAGAGCACTTGTAGTTGAGTACTCCGACAGTCGGATGAGATGCTGAATCGTGAACCATTTGGAGCCTTTCGTTAAGAGCAAGTTAATACCAGGCAATTAGATAAGGATAAAAAACTTTTATCCTTATCTAATTTCCATATAAGAGGCAAATTACCGTAGCAATCAGTCGTCTCCCCTGAACTGCTACTAAAGAAATAAGACCACTCAAGTTCTTGTGCAGATTGGAGTGCCGTATTACTTATTTCATAGTTGCAATATACATTCTGTGTGGTTTTCAAGTCTGTACTCGATGCTTCAAACTGTGAAGAAAGGTACAAGGATGGGATTGGAAGGGTAAGAATGAAGAGTGGAGAGAATCCCGGCGTCGGAATTAGCCTACTCTTAACGAGAGGCGCCAAGGGGATCACGGCGTAATGTCCCATCCGACGGACGGAGTACTGAACCCAAATTCTATTCGTAGAGCACTCGAGTAGGAACCGGTTTACCGATGGAATATATCTTCCACTATCGTGATTCGAACTCGGGCCCTCTAAGAGAGAGGCCAGGACCACTACAACTATCCGACCCTCAGAAAGTATTACTGAATGAACCCTCACTGCCCCTTCTAACTAATGGAACTGATGTACATTTGTTTCTCTCACGTGATGAGGGAGGGAGATCCTTGCGTCTCGTCGCGTGTTTCCCGCCGAGTTTAGCCTCTGACGGAACGACGGGGAGACGGAGGGTGGGGGTTAGTCCCAAGCGATGCCAAATGGGATCCCATTAATACTATACTTTAATAGATTCCCTCTCGCCGGACGAACATCGTTTGCCCCCATTTTATTTTCCCCTCCCCCAAAACCTCTCTGAATGAAGCGCTCACTAATTAACGCCCGGCTTCTTTTTTTATGTACCTACCTATTCGAAAGATGGACTAGAATGGAATAATGAGAATGTGCTTCTATGCGGTGCATAGGAAATTCTGGGAAAAAAAGGATTATGTTTTATCCTTTTGTCCCCTAACTTATTGCATGGCGGGCCAGATTGCACATTCCCTGAGGGTAAACGGTATATGATCTCAATTACATTCATGCATAGTTTTCTAAATAAAGGAGTTGTAGGGTAACTTGTGCGCAATAAACGTATTGGTGAATTATATGGAATTATACTGCATTTATTCTCTATGTAAAAATATGTTATCTATCGACCATTTATTGCTCGATACCGTAGTTGGTTACCGTTGGCGTAATACGCAATCGGAAAATCAAAGCGACCGCCTCTCTATCAAATAAAGTATCGCTAGTACTTAAAGTAAATGGTTATCCGCACTGAATATAACGCCGGTTGCTAAATTAAAATGAGGATTATAATATGAAGCAATTCTTTACACCATCAACCTATCTCGCATCCATTGAAATCCATTTTTCTCGCTGACCTTTCTGTTCCTCGGTGTTTCCCCGACCAATCGATCGTTGAGTTTAGTGAGGATGAATGAAGAGATACGAGTTCACAAAAAGAGAAACGTAGAACAGGAAATTACTGAAAATTACAGGATGTTGTATTCGCGTATCAATCGTGTGCATTTCAGATTCGTAAGGATAAAGTTATGTAACTCTGCTTAATATATTTATAAACGCTGTAAAATAAATAAAGCCCTCTACTAAAAACTATAAATCTTAGTTAAAATTTTAATTGCCTTATGGAGAGGCGAGCGACAACTGATTTTATTTTCGTCATTATTTATGGGTAGCTTATAGGTGGAAGTAGGTATTAGGGGGGTGGAAAAATAGTGCAGAGAAACCCGGCGTTGACATTACCCTTGTATTAACGAACGGTGCCAAGGTGTCCATTGTTTTACGTCCCATACGACGGACGGGGTATGGAACTTGAAATCTCCTTACTCAGGGTCTCTCATGAAACTTTCATGAAACATGAGGCTCTGGAATTGGAGACCGATACAACTAGATACTGCGACCACACTAACCCAATTCTTGTTACTTTACATCCTACGTCTGTATTATTTCCCCGGGAGAATGGTAGAGTAAAATTTGGTTTTTATCTTCTCCAACTCCTTTGGTCGTATCGCAACGTCTAATCTAACATTGAATCTGAGGCAAACAAAACATTCATGCACGAGGTGGGATTCGAAACCGCTAACTCTAGTTTTCAGGGCGTCACGTTGCCGGCTGCGTTATGTTGTCCTTCCCCGGAAGTCTCCAATAAACATAGGAAAATCCATCCAGACTTGTGAGGCAAAATCACTCCCGTCGCTTGCATATCTGTCCGCGTCGAGATTTTTTCACTCATCTGCTGTCGTGGAGAGATTTCGTCCGGGTTGTATCGGGTAAGTCCTCTCGGAGATTTTGTGCTCCGTGGACGGACGGGGTGGAGAGTTGGGGGTGGCGGAGGTGGGGGAGGGAAGTTGGCAGTTGTTAGTGGCGTTGGGGGGGGGGGGGGGGGGTGCGGTAGGGTGCCGTTTGTTGCCAAGGGCGGCGGGAGGGTTGAGAGGGAATATTGGCTCGAAGTGAGGGGATCACGTCCCATGAGGAAAGTGTTCCAGGGGAAAGCCTCTCTAACCGTTAATCGGGTGATCAATCAAAGGGAGCACGACCGTGTCCCGACGTCTCCTGCCCCTTTCGCCTCCACACCGCCTCACCCACACCTCTCTCTCTCTTTCCCTCCACGCGCTCGTGACAAGGCGGGTTTGGGGGCTCGACTAAGCGAATACATTAACCCACCAGTCACGCGGAATACGTCGGGGCGATGCCGCGGTGAATGCCGCCCAATCTGGACTCGCCGCCTAAATCCGCACGTCAGATGACGCCCAATCGAGTCGATAACCCAATATCGCCGTGCCCCAAAGGGATTTGGACCAATTTATCTTTCCAGAAGTTGAAGGCAGAGAATGGGAACTGCCGTTTCGGTCGGAGTGGTTTGCCATTTCAATTAGGATGGATTTCCAATGCTAAACGATTTTGACGAACTAATTTGGATAAATATATGTCTTAAATTTCCATAAAGCAGTGTACTTAAATTACTCGTGACCGGTTTCGTTACAAAATGACGTTATGAGAATGATGTCAGTTTTTAACAAGTTCATCAACTTCCGTTGGCCATTTCTGAAGTCACGTTGAAGCAAATTATCGAGAAAACGTAATTGCAATATTGAGGTTAATATAAACAGCCAATGCTTAGACACTTATTTAACTAGAGCCATTTTTTGCCGTATTTCCTGGTTCCCTTCCGGCATGGTCAAGACGACTTTTCTTCGAGTGCATCGTCTGCATGCAATATATGATTTAGGGATACTAACGATGCCTTTTCCTGAGAGGTTTGAGCCGGACACTGATATCAACCAATAATTAAGATTAAAATAACTCAGTAATTTCCCAGAAACAACCAGTCGATCGGCCTCTATCGTTCCTTTTTCTACCCCCCAGTCAATTAGTAAGATTAAGCGATTGCTTCCTGTTTGAGGACGATATCATGGCTCCTTTGGCTATGAGTTCCGCCATTGATGGGATATATGATGTAAGGGAACAGATGGGTAAACATCCTTGGGATATCACCTACTCGGGCGTCGGAGAGTCGGTTGTACTCGTCTTATTATTTCCTCTCGTGTGCTTGCCTTTTGGCTTCAAGATGTATTACTCCTTGCAGGCGTAGTGCTTCATATTTGCGTGGGTTTCCTCGAGGGAAGGGTCAAAGGACTGGTCTCTCTCGTGTCCCTCCGCTGAAGGGGAATTCTCATGATGATGAGAGGCCTTAGGTGAGTTGGCATCTTGCCTAGAGAGGCAAGGTGGTCCGCCATTTGATTTATGCATCGTTACAACTTTGTTACCGTCGTGTGAGGCGCTGGCTTCACCAACCGCGCGTATTGACGCGGGCCGGCTGATGAATGAACTTTGCAATCGTGTATTTTCCGTCATCCAGGTACTTCCTTTATTACTCACGTCATAAGCTGAGATATTTTCCTCGTTATAAGTCTTTGCGGATTCCCTAAGGTACTTGGGTAATTTCAGGAATAACCTTGTGGTATTATTTACAAAAAAAATACCATCGCAAACCTAATTTAGATGGCAGGAAAATTTTCAGGCGCATTACATTTTCTTTGATCGAATCTCTCACCTAACAGGTATATCTTTTGAGAATATTTCTTCTCGCCACACGATGCAAATTCTATAAATGTCTCAAGAATTTCCCATCTTCTGGTATTGTAAACTTAAAACGTAGTCATCGATATTTTAATCATCTCAAGAAAAATTGATTTGCTGCTTCTATATTCCGAACGAAAGGTTTTTCGTATTTGTCATCTTCCTTGGGTGCACAAACATTGCATAAACCGTGGGGAAATAAGTTTTCTTTTTCTATACTTTTTCCTTGCATTAACGTTGAGATTACGCTAACAGCAAGTTTATGGGCTCCTTGGATTAAAGTAATCTTTGCTGTCAGCTGTTTGAAATTTAAACCCACCGCTTTCGTCAACAGTTGAGACAGGAGCAAGGAGATCGAAATCGGAGTATAACTTTCCGATTATCCTGGCAGGTGTATACACGGAAACGCTAAACGTGTAGGAGACTTATCCCCGGTAGAATGATGCAGCAGTGACAGTGCGTCTTTCGCAGATTCGGTGTTTTCAGTGATTGGGTTCGTAGCTCCTCGCGATGACGATCACGATTTACAACCCCCGCCCCGCTCACCTTTCCGAAATCTCCGTCCGCCGGCGTCGGGCCTCGGGCGACCGAAGATTGACCACCCATTCGCGGTATGGAACTCCTTAAACGGTAAATGACGCCCGCGAGCTGGGGTCCTTAACGACGGGCCCTGACGCGTGGGCGAGAGGGCGTCTTCGCGGGGCAACTCCGTCCCTCATTAGCCCCTCCCCCCTCCACTCCCCACTCCTCCTCCCTTGCCCCCACGCCTGCACACCCGATAACTACGTGTCATCCCACGCACTCCGATCTTGACGTGCTCACAATCCAGGTACCACTCACCCGCTAAAGCCGTCAAAATAGTATAGACCTGGCCTTGGCGCGTTCCTCATTGACATTAGGTAAAGCCCGTTTCACACGATACTTGATCCAGCACAAGACCTAGTGTACTACTTGATATTGAGGACGGAATCTAGTATGATTGGAACCGTCCTGGGAGGTTTCACACGATCATCGACCTTGTGCTTGCTATGAATCGGTTATTCCATATGATTCCATGCTAATTTAAAAAAAAGAGAAGTTCTCACAGCGTCTGTAACGTGACTTCATTGGTCGATGGCTACTGGGCCCTACTAGAAATCAAGTACCGCATCAAGTATGAAATCCAGTAGCTCAGCGAGTATACTAGCGAGCATACTTGCTAGCCAGCATACTGGTTCTATTCACACGATACTGGAAAGCTATTATACTTGCAAGTGTACTCGACCTTGTGCTGGATCATGTACCGTGTGGAACGGGCTCAAGTTTGGCCGAACATATTTGATATTATGCATAGCTGGAAAGAGAATGTATTTCAAATGCTTTAGGGTATATTTTAAATTTAATAAAATATTAATTTTATTGTGATTCTGGATTGCTACTCCACAATATTGCAACCATGACCAAGTCATAAATTCGGGTGTTTTCACTGTGATATTATTTGGCTGATTCACATCAAGCAGGGGAATACTATCAGCTCAAAATACATTCTACTTTAAATGCATATAAATTCTCGAAGTATGTATCTGCATTCACAATGCACCACAATTTTTAGAACCTTCTAATATTTAATACGAGGTCATTCTTTGCCATTCTTCCCGTTCTCTATCTCTCTGACGACGAACATCATGAGGTCAAAGGCCATTTTATAGTTTACGTAGGGTAGAGTGTTTTGTATGTTCGGGTTCTTGTGGTGGCCGAAGTACTGGCCTCGCATTTCCCGGGACAGAATTCGGATCCCCACGGTGGAAAAAATTTTCACTGTTAAATTAGTCTCAATTTGTGTGTAATATGGAGAGCACAACATTCACAGTACAGTACTCGTACTGTCGGATGGTACGTTAAACCGCTGCCCCTTTGGCTCCTTTCGTTTAAGAGTAGGCTAATGCTGACGCCGGATTTCTCTCCCCCCTCTCTCCGTTTATCCCTACTTGGTTATCCACGGATTTAGAATAGCGAAAGTGATGTAAGCTGTCGGTCGCCTCCCAAATACAGCAACAAGTCTTGGATAGAGAAGTGAATTTTAGTGTTCCACCTTTCTGTCCAATAAATACATTTTTTGCTCGTTTGTTATCTCATTTCCAACTCGCGAAACCTGCTGACGCGTTTCCAAGAAGTAAATTGCGGGAAACTTCACACGAGCAAGACCAACATTTCAATAAGCTATGGCCAAGGGGGCATTGAACTGGAACCCAACCGGTAAGAGACGGAGAAAAAAGGCTGTTTACATTCGTCCGGGCGGGAAAATTGATGCTTCAAAGGCCTGGTACTCATTTTCAAGGTCCTCTGTAGAGGTATTAAATGTCACCAAAAGCTCAGTTCTTCAGTAGAGTGAATACAAGTTCATGATTAAGAAAAATAAGCCAGTATTAGCATTATTATTTTTAGGCTGTATTTAAAAAAAGAAGATCGACCAATGTTTCAACTCTTTAAGTGCTATTAGGAAGGTCAGTACTTGCAGTTATGTGTTAAAATCATGGGTTATTCTTCAAATAGAGCATGAAGAGGAGCTTATTTGGGCTTTCTCATAATCATTGCCTTCGAGCAATTTCACAAAGTGTCGCATATTTTTCCATAATTTAAAATCTAAAAAACTGGATTGTGGGACTAAAATTTTCTTTTTTTGGATCTTATGTTCCTCCCATTTACTCATACATGTAGCGTATTCGATGGAACCGAAGGAAAAAAAAAACCTTTCCAAGGAGGAAGGAATTAATGACAGTTACCATAGGGAACTGAAGAAACGGGTAGTAAATGCATGAAATAAATGGATTTCAGCGTCATATAATTTCGGAGCTTGCTTAATAATGGGCGAACAGAGATGATAGAGGTTTTGATCCATGGGTTTAGAGCAGTATTGGGAGTGCAAGCTAGGTCTACACTATACACTAGTCTAGACTTCCCTATTTAAAAAAGATAAAAATAGCAAAGTAAGCATGCAAAAACATGCCGTTAGTTGGGTTAGCTTCAAGTCCTTATACCAACATGCACCTACCTATGCCATACATTGATTCACTCATATTGGTCATATTTTCCGCCATTCATGTCCCTAATTGTACGAGGAAAAAAGGACATTTTCAATCTGTCAGTTCGGTAGTCGATTTCTCTAATTTTGTAATCATGGTCCAGTATACCATAGTAAGTTGGGGTTCGTAAAATATTTTAACGTCATCACTGAAAATATTATCTTGGAATTTATTTAAGAGATTAAGTCTAAATTTCAATCTGCGACCTGACAATGATTCCCAATTTAATTCATTTAATAGACTGGTTTTCTACCTGCAGAGGAGGTATTAATTCTCAGCGTGAAGCTGAGATGTATATGAATACATTTTTAACCGTATTGAGGTAACCGTGTAGAATCTGTTTAAGAATTTGAACTTGCAATAGATATTTTAATATATATGATATATATGTGAGACTGCGGTGAAATTCTGTACATGCTATTAGTTTTCGCTTGCATTAAACTATGTGGAGCGATACAATTGGTTGGATAGAGTGAGGAATAGGAGATTAAAACTGGAAGATGTATAGAATAGAGACATTAGAGAACAAAGATAGGGTAAGTGATTTGTGGTGTCTATGTGAAAGACTTATGATTATAGAATGTGGACTTTGTTGAGGGAGGTTGGTAGACCTCGTTGGTAGAGTTCAGGCTGCATTTTCGTGAGATGTCTCGCCAGTGTCGGCGCCAGGGGGCGGGTGGAACGTCTGCCACGCGGTGGGCGTTCGCGGGATGCCAATCTGAGTCCCAGCGCCTCCTTCCTCCTCCTCCTCTTCTCTTCCCCCATCCCTCTGCGCCACTCTCCTCGGAGCGAGGGGAGGTGTGGGTCCCGAGACGACTTGAATGGCCTCGAAAGCCGCGGAACACTCCCGACAACTCACACGCCCCGGAGGATCCGAGTGTACACGACTCGTGTTGTTTTGATACAAACCGCGGCCATGTTGTTTTTTCGGAACCAGCGTGGATAACCGGATTCTTTTGGCGGTATGCTTGCGTGTGTCTGTGTGTGTTTGCTGCAGGGGTTGTTAACCCGGGAGAGGGGCGACGCGAGGCAATGGGGCGGGTGCCTTCGCATCCCCCTCTTCGCCACTCCTGCCCCCCTCCCCCTCTCCGCCCCAACGACGTGCCAGCCTCAAGTTTGTGAATGTACAACGCGGAGCGTCGTGGATTAGGGTCGTCGCATCGAGAGGGCGAGGCGTATCGTATCGCCCGATTCATGCCTACTCCGGCGTTGAATTCACCGGTGCCATGTTTGAAGAGCGGAACCTCCGTCCAAATCTGGTATGAATGGGGAAGAGAAGCAACGGGCTTCTGGGATGTGATACCGAATTAGAGTCCTAATTTAGTAGCGAAAGGATCACAAAAGATCAAATAAATACATATCTAAAAGATATTTGGTTTTCCCTGTGAGGAGTTATGATGATATTTTTCTCGGGTTTCACACCTGGTGATAGCGTTAACGGACATTAACGTTTCCTTTACTGAGTCCTCCATCATCTTCACGGTACAATGTCTTCACTCTGAAGACGATGATGTACTCTGTCATCGAAAAATGAGTGCCACTTAACGCTGTCACACGTTTTGAGATCCGAGAAAAATTCGCTATGAATTTCTATCTAGAATCAAAGTTAGAGTGGCAGGATACATATTAAAATTATGCGCGAAGCTCAATGGACGGAAACGATTTTCATCATCCTAATCTAGTGAGGGGAATTGAAATAAAGATATGAGGCAATTTTCACAGTAATACCGTCAGCACTTTAGAGACGAAGCAAACCGGGGTAGTAAGGTCGTTATCTCCAGATTAACTACATGCAGATAGCGGTCCAAATTCCGCCGTGTGCATGGATGCAATGTTTTACTTAGGAGTAGGTATGGGATTAATTACGTCAGAAAATAAGGATCTTAAAACCTTATTCTATCGCTACGTAGACGACAAAGCACCTATCGTACCCAATGAAGTCCAGTGAAAACAGCTTCAATTTTTTATAAGAAAATACTGCTCTGGGAAGACCCTGCTTCGTAATTAAGAGGATGATTTTCGATTCATCATTCCTTATCACAATAGTGGGTATAAATTTTTTCTATTTTAGCGCATTTAATTGAGTGCAATAAGCCATGCGTATTCCCTGTTGAATGCCCTCGTTTCTGCTGAACTGACTTAGCTGGCCGTTCGGAGAGGTTAGCTGGCTATCGATGTGGAGAGAGTGTGGAGATAAATATTTTATATATTAAGGTGCGTGTCAAAGAATCAGAACATAATCGTGCCAAGAATATCATGACAAAAAGTAGGTGATTTTGTGACGAGTTAATTAAGAGCGAGTGTACGGAGAAACGCTACCGGTATAAGTTTTATTGATCCAAATATTACGGTAAAACATTATTGGAAGGTTAAGTATGTTTAAGTGAATATGGGATGAATTGTTGTTGCATTAATGACAAGATATAATTTCACTTTCTCCACAAGAAACATCAAGGTGAATGTAAGGTGAATATGGTGCTACCGAAGAATGGTGAAGATATAATGTATCGGCCGAGTGACAAATGAAAAAGTATTTAGAAGAGTGGGAGGTAAGAGATTTCTACTGAAAACCCTAAAAAGAAGACGGGACAACTTAATCGGCCATATCTTAAGATGCGTTGGCCAAATGAAGACAATCGTCGAGGGAAAAGTGAGCGGGAAGAATGGGAAAGGCAGGCCTCGTATGAGATATATAGAGCAGGTTATGAAGGATGTAAAAGAGAGGAATTACGTCAATATGAAGAGGTTTGCCGATGGATGAATCGAGTGGAGGGCTCCGTCTAACTAATCTTAGGATTGCTCACCGATTATGATGATGATTTTTTTTATGGACCTGATGATGTCCACTGTTGCATGAAGCCGGTCGTTTTTTAAATTCCCTTGATGAAATTTTACAAAGTTTTTATTTTTATCACTATGAGATTTCACAAATTTGAGCCTGTTTCTATAGAATTTCTGATGATGAGTTATAAGTAATGTAATGTAAATATGATATTGTAGTTCTGAGTGATATGGAGAACTAGAAGCCAGTGTTTTTTGTGTCCAGACACAAAAAGGGTCGGCGTTTTATCCCTATGGGTAGGGAGCTAGCCTGCTGACCGTAGGTCTTCGGCTCCCTCGCGCCCGACCACCAGAAGCGACCCTCGTCCCAAGTCGTAGTGGCTGCAGTGGTTTTCGCCGATTGAGAGGGAGGAGATTGAGTGGGTGGGGACGTGAGTGACTCGGGTGGAAGGAGGTCGCCGGAGATAAATGGAGCTGGGTTTGAGGTTAGGGCCATGTGTCATTGGTCGGGAGAGGGAATCCGCCCCCTTGTGGGCGGTCGTCGCCCCTCCCCCTGGCACCGTTACTTGGAATCTTACACCCTTGCCCCCTATCGGCTCCTTTGTCCTTCTCTCCACCTCCACCCACGGCCCCCAGTGGGATGATGCGAGCGTTGAGTCCACTGCGGCCCGCATCCCAGGACACCAAAGGGGCCCTAACTCTCTCCGAGGGCACCCGCTCGGTCCATTGCACCTCCGCACCCACGCGCCCGGCTGACCCCACCATTCCTCCCTCGTGGGTCACTCCGTGAATCCGTCGTCGTTTAATCCCGATGGGTTCATGATCGATGGCCGTAAAGGGATTCCGGGTTCATCCGAGTCGTCGGTCCAATTCGAATATCCGGGAAGAGAATAGGGATTTGAGTCAGCGGGTTTTAATTCGGCGGAAACCATTTCATTCTCTTCAGAAAGTATTAGAATTCCAGGTCTCCTCCTCCTGATCCTATTATTGTTTAATGCTCGTCATTTATAAAGAGGAAGAGTGAGAAGTAAGCTTTTGTACGAGTTAAGAGAAAATGATGTAGTTTTGCAAAAAATGGTCTGGTGAGAATTTAGAATGAAGTGGAACCGAAGATTTTTCTTTTGGCAGAACAAAAATAATGACGATGAAATGTATTCTGCCGTAAAAAATTATATGGGAAAAAACTTAGTAAAATGGTCTTAATGTTGCGATTCACCATTAGAGAATGAGCCACCCGCATACAATATCCCAGAATAATGGTGCTAGTGTTTGAATCAACTTTGTAAGTTCATGTATATCAAAAAATGGTAATGATTTGGCGTGTTGTGAGGCTTATAAATGAGGGGCCGAACTGAATTAGTGTTTTCCTTGCGGTTTTATTGGAGAATTTTTTTCTTGCGGTGTTATTGTCAGGGGTAGTGGATGCATTCACCCTTTCTTGTAACTTGGATTAAAAATATTTTTGTGAATGGATACCGGCGAAAGGAACTGGTTTCCGCTTCTTAGCGAAAATGTAAAGAGAACGAAGGGAAGAAGCAAAATTGTTCCTTACGATGTGGTTAGACTGCATAATGACTCCTAAGCCAGCAAAATATGTTTATTTATTTACCCTTTTGCTGATTTAATGTTACCCAGGAGACCGTCTGCTTAGATTATCTCCTCCGCTCAGAATAGTTAGGTATTATGGTAGAGGTAGGAATTTTTCAGGAAACGAAGGAGGGGTGGAGTGAACCCCTGCGTCGGCATTAGAGTACTCTCAAGAGAAGAAGACAAATGTGTTTTAAAGCCCCATCTAGCGGACGCAGAACTGAACTTGAACCATACGCATTTACGGTTGGGTCTCCGTTGCAAAATCAACCCCTGACGCATTCGGATCCGAGACCACGGGGTGGGAAGCGAGTACTCAAGACATCGCGCCAAACCAATCCCATGCTTAATTCCTTGGTTCCCATGGCAGAGCCGACAATCACGCTAAAGAAGGCCAGGGATCATGAATTAGAGTTTAAGATAAAATTACCTAATTTCGCTGTTGGAAAATGTTTAATAAAATCCCCGATGTCTCACTGAAAATGCGCTTTCTTAAAACTTCGATCAACTCGCTCTGTGCATTAAAAGTTTCAGGAATACTTTTAACGATTTTCTGTCTCGCCTGCCAAATTGGCACGAAAAAGGCCATCCCCATGGTTTACTCTGTCGTGAGTAGTTTGGCAGCTGGCGTTCCAGTTTCGGCAATGAAAGCAGGAGGAGGGTGGTGGTGTATTAAGAACGGTGCATAAAATCAATACACATTGCCCCGCCAGATGTGGATCTGGCGGAATATTCTACTTGGGGACGCTTTCATGTTTTTCGGGCCATTTCCACAACGTCAGCTGCTGAATTGGGTCGAGCGAATCTTCGAACGAATTTTGCCCGGCATCATCGGAAGTGCAGTCACTCCGTCTCCTCGCTCACAGTCGATGGAAATGGAAACAGCCCTATTGTTCAATTTCCCATTTCAGTGTTGCTATTCGCGACTGCCTTGATGTGCACATTGTGTATAGTTTAGTCCACAAAACTATGGTGGGATATTCATGCCGCATTGTTTGAGTGGGTACTTCATTCACCATCTCGTTTCCCAAGTCTTTCTCTAGCGAATAGCGAAAAAAGTGTCGTCATGGAGGAAAAAGACTTTGAACTTACGAATGCGTCGACTAAATTTTAAAATAAACAATGGAGAGTATTAGTTTGCGTTGTTTTATACTAATTACTATATCTGTTTTCCCTACTTAAAAACCTTTGGTGTTCATATTTGTAAACTGACATGCAAGAATTGCATTCAAACCTTTGCTTCAGATTTTGAGTATAATTTTATTAATCTCAATACGTCCACCACCTGAGGGTACGTATCGAAATTGTTCTTAATAAATTACGTACTTACCTAATGTATTAATATCTTTTCAAAAGCACCACTGCATAATGCTATCGACGTCGATGAAAATTAATACTTTTTTGTGGCATGTTGTTAATACCAATTCGGTTCCTAAGCCCGCAAGATATGTGAGATTACTCACTCCTTAGTTTTTAATTAAAACCATAATCCCGTATAATTAGTATTAGGGATTTTTATGCTAAGGATTAGCCCTCCCGATGAGTGATACTTATTTTCTTTGCATTATTCACCGCTAACCTAAAGTATATGGCCTTAATGCATGATATTCGGATTCAGCGATTGTCTATTTATATTTTATCAATGTTAATAATAAAATGTATTGTCCTTCTAGGTCCTGATGTCGTCCAAGACGTCGCTCCTTCAGCCGCGGAAGAAGACGAGAAAAACATGAGAGGTATTGTTGCATTTTTTCATGGATTCTTGAGTGATTTCTAATGCTCCGAGAGACCTCACCTTGAATGTAGTGGAGAGGAGATTATCTCCATTGTTCCGCTCGCCATGTCTGCATTCATTAATTATAATTTACATAACTGGTTGTGTCCTAACTGGAACTCTTATGCACCGTCAACTGTTCCCTCATCATTGAGAGCTCATTGAAAAGACATTTTCGCATTTACATGTTTATCTGCGTCAGTTCATCGCTTGCGTTACTGCAAGATATCGCGTGCCATCTCACGGTCGTCAATTTAAACTAGAGATTTCAGCAACTCCTTTTTGGTGAGAAACACTTCCGATAGCAAGATAAATTATTGAGTCGGGCGAGGTAACCAGGCCGGTAAAGTGAGGTTATCCAAGGGTCGCGGGTTCGAATCCCGCCTGGGTGTTTGTGTTTTTCTTAGGACTTAGATTAGTATTGATTTAGTCAAAATATTCAATTTGGCAACCTAATTCTACCTAACCTATTTCTACATCTACATTTCATCAGCAGGGCAGGCGGATGCGACGGATCGATAGGAACTTAACTCTCTCTCGGACATTTAATTGTCGGACCGAGAGATAGAAAAGCTCTTCATCCTCCGCACAGTACACGGCTTCAACACAAACAAAGTCTAATTTAAGTCACACATTTTAATTATTTCACAGTTTTTTCCTTTTTTATCTAACCTAAATCTACTTTTGCCTTAAAATCAACTTCCTTAAAAATCTGCTATCGTATAGTATTTATAACTTGAAAATCTACTAACTTAAAAGTCTAATAACTTAAAAATCTACTCCTGGATCTTTGTTTGAGAAATGAAATTGCAAGAATTGACCTTACATGGAATTTGCGTGTGATAAATTCATCCTCCCATCGTCCAGCTTACGACATTTCCTCCTGCGCCCGTAGGAAAATCCCTCGTCGGCAATATCGCGAGCGAGCCTTTTCTCCGGAAGCGGTCGGCTTTCGACTTTGCCATTGTGAGTCCGAAGGGTCTTCAGAACGCGGCATTAGCAGCGCCGGCGGAGCTGCGGTAAGTCCGCGCACGGTCTAGTCGCTCTCCCACCCCCATTTAATAACACTAATCTGCCGGAAAAGCCAACGCCGCAGATGGAATAATAACGGACTCGATGACACAAATAATGGAGGGGCAGGCGCTTTCATGTAATCCTCATACTCCTCGGGCGTCCTCCCCGCAGACGCAGTGACTGAGGACGTGGGAGGAGAGGAGAGCATTCTCTCAAGACGGCGGCGGTTGTGGCACCAGATTCTCCCCCCCGTCATCTCCGATCGCCCCACAACCGCATTTTGTTGTTAGTCTCCCGCGAGGCGGAAGGATGGAGAATCGGGGATGGGGATAGATAACAGCGCCAACTACATTTAAGGGGCACCTTCTGCTCTTGTTGGTCGCAATGACCATCCATCCGTGATCGCCGGACCTCAGAGCATCGACCTAACTTGGGGGTAGGCCAAGGAGAAAGGAAATGTGTTCATGGTATGGCCAAACATTTTGTTTCATCTTCCGAAATATTTTTTAAACCCGATATCATTCATCAGTCATCACTTATGCAAACGAGGGCGTCGCACCTCAGCGGAAGATAGGAAAATACGATTAGAATTTCCTCCTATTTTAACGTGTGCTATATTTTAGGCTAATGTTATTAACTATTATCCTTGAGGCTATATTTAGTATCATTGTTATTTTATTCGGATTGTTAAAGTTATCTATGACGCATAGCGGTAATTTACGTCATCGCCAATCATTAATTGTAACATAGGTTTGACTCAGATGTTCACATAATTCTCCTAACTGCTAACCTCTTCATAATAACTTTAATATATTCTTCTATATCCTTCACTCTTGCTCCCTTCTTCCCGTTCACTTTTCTCTCTACAGCTGTCTTTGTCAGACTATTATGTGTCAAGATATATCCAATTAGACTCCCATCTTCGGTCTTTTCCGCAAATTAAAAAAAGAAGTGAAGTTTTCTATAAACTTATCTTTTTTCTTCGACTCTTCCTATGACTTCTTTGTTTGTTAATCGGTTGGGGCATTCTTCATATTCTCATCATTCTTCTCCAAGCTTTAATGTTAATGAATATTAATAATGAACGTTAATAATAACAATAATGCAATGCAGTTTTATCCAATCTCATCTATTATTAACGTTTTTGTATTCATTTAGGAAATTCATGAAAGCCGTCTCAGCAGCTAAAAATATGAGTTAATAAGTACGCATTACCTGTAGGTTAGTCGTAATTTGTACGTCGACTTTCATTTGTCATCAAATAACATTCAGGGCTTATCGAGCTTTCCAGATTCCTTCTAGGAGAAATGTTGGTGCTGTCATTTTCCAAACGGGCAAAATTATAATAGATTCCTTGAATCTGTCGTCAATTTGAGCTGAATAACGTGTGAAGTCCTTCCCACAATTTAGAACCATTATTTTATGAATTCAAGCCAGGATTCGAAGGGACGGTATGAGGTAAACAGAGTGTGGAAACTAGCCCACCGTGAATATGTTTCTATAGAGCTGCGCTATCCGTTTCCACGGCTGTGATGCATTCTCTGCACTCCAAGTGCCATTAACAAAGGCCCGATAGAGACTTTGAATTATGAATGACCTCCAATAGTTGAAATTGAGGTACTCCAAATTGCGTGGTATTTTTGCCTGCGAAGTCTCTCTGTGAGTAACCTGGTTATACTGCTCAGTTTTATGATGATTCAGGCGCAGACGTTGAGGGACACTGTTTCCACACCCCCCTGAAAAGGCCGTGTGATTCTTTGAGATTATCATTTTTAGGGAAATAAGATTTTCTCCTTCGAATTCGGCAAATCATAGGGTTCACAAATCATAGGAATCTGCATTGAACGAAATATGGCCTAAATTTTTATATGTACATTTTATCGGTTACAGCGTGGAGCTTTAGAGATATATGAATTATCATCCTACTCTCCGTTACCTTGATACCTTTCGTCGATGGATGAATTGGGTATATGTCGCTCAGTTTTTATTTATATTCAAATAAAATTGGAGACAAAATTGAATGATGTCATTGGCAATTTTCTCTCTCAGGAATGTTTACATTATATAAAGAGGAGTAAATGGATTTTGACTCTTTTAAAACTGAAGGAGAATATGCTGGGATGGGCATGTTATTAGCAACATAGCTCTGTTTTTGATAAAAGTTTGGTGGATAGGCTAGAGAATTACATTCGCACTCCAAAAGCCCGGATTAAATTACGGCTGTGGCAGGTAGTTATAATAATAATAATAATAATAATAATTTTTATTCCACCTCTAAGAAAAATTTAAACATAAAAATACAAATAATACAAAAAACTTCAATTTAGAGGGGAATATAGGTACCCTAGACGATTACCTGTGTTGGGGTTACCATAATAAACAATTACAAGCAGCGGCTGGTGCTAATCTACACAAGTATTAAACCTAGTGGCTAAGAAACAGTGTATATTCAAAAATTGTGTTCAAATCAATGAAATAGTTGTCCTAGGTATATCGGTCTCCCCTCGGTAGCTCTTCGAAGAGCGCATAACGTTCAATATACCGTCCGTCGGATGGGACGTTAGGCCGCGAACCCCTTGGCAGACCTTCAGTCCAGTCCCGACGCCGGGATTCGCTCCCACCTCCCTCCGTTTCCTCAAAAAATCCTACCTGAACCCAATTACCCACCTATCCTAATGGGCGAAAATGACCCCAGCTCTCGGTCGCCCTCCACGAACAACTGCAACTTTCAAACCTTTCACTCGTGCACACACAAGCGTAAGGGGAAACTATCGATTGACCTAATATATGTGAAAGTGAAGCGGTCGGCCATACAACAGGATCAGGGCAAAAGTAGTGCTCATCCGCCCCCGCAGTTCGCGCGCGCGCGCGTCTCCGCACCACGCTGCGCGCACGCTATCATTGGACAGCGGGGCGATGCGCGACCCGTGTCACGGCCGCGCACCAAGTCGACCCTGCGTTCCCGTTGGGCACACCGCTCGCATTCAGCCGAATTGATTCTGGTACGAGATTACAATCTTCGTGAGGGACGTACCTATATATATCACGACCGAGCAAATCCCCACAAGACCAGGAATTTCGGAAAACTATCAATTTCATTCGGGTTAATTGGGTTTGGTGGTCGGCCGTAACGACATTAATGTCGAGGTTTCTAATTAACGTCCTTTTTAGTTATCCAATATGCTTCAGCCATCGACCATTCATCATTGCTATTAGCCGCTTACCGCTCGCGAAAGAGAAATTCTGAATCCATTTTATTTTGGCACAAAGCCAAATGGCGCGATCACATTCTACACTACCGACTATTAATCATGCAAATCGTTCCCGGCATGTAAAATTGGTGAATTCGCATTCAGTGAGCCGATGGATATGCATTTGCAGAGCCTTTACGCGATCGTTATCTATCCTACGAACATGCATTTAATTTGATTCAACTCTCTCAGACTTATTATATTTCCAGTGGCAATGAAACTAATGTGAAAACTACAGGTATTTCCTGTTTATCACGGTTTTCCGTAGGTTTAAAATGTATCGGCATTTCAATCGTTAGCGAGCAATCATACTCCGGGAAAAAACTCAAAACTGTTATTGATATTTATCTTCAAATTTATACATATTTTTTTATCTTTTCGGAAATCTTTCTAATGCATCTCGAAAAAGTGTTACCTATATTATTTAATTGGCCAAATTGACAATGATGGAGTTGCTTTATTGGTCAAAATTATATCCTCTCGTGATTTTATTTACTTCTCCTTAGAGCCAAGAATCGCATTTGTCTCTCGTACCATGTCTAGATTATTTATATTCATTAAATATAAAACGAGCTTCACAGGGTGAAGGTGCTGACTTACGCGATCTAGAACGGCTACAGGTCTTCGTATCTGACATGCTACTCCAAAGTAAAGTGAGGAATACTTCCATTTTTCACATGTACTGGTGAACCATGGGTGACATTATGCTACTCCCATTTGACACCTCTGTAACCCCACAAAGTGCATTTCGTAACAAAAGTGGTCATAAAAATTTAAAATCCCTCATTTCACTCGCTTTCCTCCTCTCTGGTGTGACTTAAGAGCAAACTTACGATTAGTTCGTACCGGTAGTTTACTTTCAACTTCCCAGGGTCTTCAGGATCACCTTATATTATACAAGTGGGTGAAATTTAGTAGAGGTTTAAATTGTTTAGAGGAGAGGGGAAGGGTCGAGAGTAACCCGGCTTCAGCAGTAGAATGGTCACAGAGAAAAGTGCCAAAGAATTCGTAATTTTACGTCCCTTCCGATGACCAGAGTGCTGGACTAGATATGCTCTCCAAAAACTCAACATCCATTTTAAGAAAGGAGACTAGTATTCCGATGAAATATCTGACTCAACCGAGACTCAAATCTGGGCCCTAGAAATGGCAAGAGAGGTCTCTAGCCACTACTCTGAATCGATTCTCGTTTAACTCTCGCAGCAGCCATCCGAAAGAATAATTCATCAGCGTGTACGCACGTAAGTTCTTCCCCTATTTAATTAAAACGTTCTGTCCCAATAAGAATGCAATTTGAAAAACTTGATAGCCATATCGACTCTGCTGGTAAAGAGTTCGAATTCCGATGTCTCGCTTGTATCTGCTTCTAAGAAATATTTAGGGAAAGCAATGCTAGTTTTAAGAGAAAGCTTTCCTATAACTATTCTCGAGACCCCCTCAATTTACTTCTTTACAGCCTTCACTTTCACCGCTAGCTGTGTTTCTTCTCGCCTCATTGACTTCTTGCGGTATTTTCTTATTTAGTCTGTCTCTTGAAATTTTCTTGGCGTCCCGTACCTTATCTTCAGCCCCTGTCCACGGTGGGACAATGAATTACTGGTTCCCACGCGGAGTGGCGTGATTTCATTTACGGTGGCATGCCTTGTGAGGCTCGTAAATGTTTCCCATTGCCTCGTCGCGCCAGGGAATTGAAACAATACATATAAGTCTGAGCTCGGTAGCTCGTATTTCCTCGTAAGTCCTGCCAGTTATAGCTTTTATTGGCGCAAAGGGTCTCGGAGTAGTAAAAGGTTTTACAGATTTTGCAAGGAATAAATGGAAAGCGAGATCCCACTCCAAATGGACTCAGAATCCTTTCATCTCATTCCACAGCATGCATCCTCAATTTCGAAACACCAATCTGGAAGTGTCGGTACTCCTTCGGGACAAAATTTAAGTTCCAGTCGTGTCTGGTAGTAAGATTATAACCAGAGAATAAAGATTTGGCTTATTCCGCTCGTTACTTTCAATTGGAAGATACGTTTTGATATGGTATCTTATTCCTTAGCAGTGTGAAAATTATTAATTTAGTTTGGTCATGTCGCGCGATTCATAGTGCTGAATTAAAATGTGTTTCAAACCAACCATTCAGTATGCAATTTATCCATTAAAAAATGGACCAATATCTTTCGACCAGTCAACGTGTCAAACGATGCCATTAACCAGTTGACCAATTGACCAATTCTTTCCATTAATTCACCAATTCCTTCTACTAATTGACCTTTGACCAATTAACCAATACCTTTCGTCTAGTCAACTGTTCAACCCCTGTTTTTCAATCATATCGAACGCCTTCGAGCATTGAGAGAAAAAATTTGGATATTTGGATTTCTGTATGCATTCAATTGTTTTTACTCACCCAGTTGATCAAACGACGCCCGGCGAAACCTACGTTTCGAATATCCGATTCTAGCTTCCTTCAATACTTGCAGTTCCCGGTTTCATATCTGCGGTAATTTTACGTGGAAAATGTGGACCACGCGACACTGTTGCCATCTGCAATGCCGTAGAATGGTGTGTAAATGACTGATACAGTTTTTTTATACTCCCTGCCGCGTCTCTCTTCCGCGGTGTCGCAGTCTGCGGTGAAAGGGCAGCTCCTGCGTAGCGTCTGATTGGCAGCGCAGTCTGCGGAAACGCGAAATCAGTCACATGAAAGGATTGCCAAACGTCTAACACACTCCGAAAGACGTGATTGAATCCGAAAATCGAATGATATTTAAACCCAGAGATAACTAATGTTTCTCTTACAGCTCAAGTATAAGGTACTGGTGGGAGGTGAGTAATAGCTTGAAACATTGAGACGCTGTTCGAGATAGGTGGGTTCTAGGATAGAGGAAAGATTGTTTTTATGGAGGAGGGAAACCTGGCGTTGGCGCTGGTCTGTTCTCTCGTAAAGTGCCAAGGAAATCCAGATTTATTGCCACTTCACCAGCCATCCTATACTATTATCGAAAGGGGTCCAGAGTTTAACGTCCCATCCTACGGACAGAGTACTGTACTCGTAGGTTCGAACCGGTTTCGAATCCACTGCGATTCGAACCGGAACCCTCACGCATGGGAGGCCAGTACCTACTCCAGCACCCTCTCCCCTCCCCATGGGTATAAAGGTTGTTTGGATAATGCTATATCCTTTTTCATTCTGAAATGTCTTCACCATTGTGCACTCTCTTGAAGCAGACTGTTTAAAGGCAAATGACTTAAGTTTGTTGCAAGTAAAATTAAGCCTTCGTTCCAGCCAATGGTTCCTCACAGGTCGCGATGATTTTTACGGGACTTCATTAAATTCATACGGGCCGCTGAAGATGCCGGCGCCGATTTTTGCGGTGCACTTATGGAGGTTCAAAATTAGCCGAAGAATATATTTTAAGATATCGTTTTTTATGGGAGTGTAACCCCGTAATAAATTCAGCTCGCAATGGCAGTAATGGAGCCTGTGTTTCCGGGAGTCAGTTTAAAAGGGAGAGACGCGAAGTTACTTTGAAATTTCATCTATTTCTCAACTCTCGAAATTACGGCGAGTCGGAACGGTTTTAAGATTTTGATGCACCTATTCTCGGATTTTGCTATTTTGGTCGCTCTCCAGCCACCTCCATGGTATATGGCAGATTATGAATCATCACCTAATATTTACTATGTTCAGATAGAAAGCGCTGCAACTTAGGATAACCCTGTTGTTAATGTATGCACCAGACACAATATACGATTCATATCTGTGAAAGAATATGGTTTGCTAGGTGTTTTGGTCACTTTTTGGAATGCATCCGGTTTTCATTTCCATAAGGCCTGCAAGTTTAAAGCTAGTTACGATGCGCCACAGGCTATTTTCATTTCACTTAGCAAACTACTTTTGTTCGCTTGAAAACATGAATCTCTCTGCACAGAATTCTATCCCCATAACCATGTTTTCCTGATCAAATCGAGCGTAATACGCGGGTATTCTCAATATATTTCTGGCGTAATCGACGAAAAGATCAGCTTCTAATTTACTTTAAATATTCAGTATTAATTTCAACTACGGCCTAATGGTAATTCGTATCCGAGGTCTCGAGTAGCCATTATAAAGTATAACAACAATTAGACATGCGATATTGCAGTTAACACGAAATAATGGAATTGAGAGTATTTTTTTATATGCGCTACCTTCCTCCTTTCTACCTCTCCGATTATGACTTTCCAATTATGATTCTTATTGTTCGTGGAAATAAAGTAATTTTAAATCTCTCCACACAGTAGATTATCTTTCTAATCTGATTCTCCTGATCGAATCGAGCGTAATACACGGATGTTCGCAGCATATTTCTAATGAAAATAAAGATTCATAGTTTCAGAAACGTTAAAATCCCTGTGGCCGTACAAAATTCGTTGCATCCTCATTACCCTTGTTCTCTACCAAATACGTTAAACTGTACAGAAGAAGGCATTGTAGTTGATATGAGAAGCCATCGGCCATCTTGGTAAATACGGACAACTGGCTTGCTACTCGCGATGATGGTATAAGTGAAGTTATTTTTCGCTCGGTAAAATCAGAGCAGTGAGATGAATAATAGAAAGCATTTTTTTTATAATTCGTCAAATAAACAAGAGAAAATTGCATAAATACGCATACAATCGCCATATATGTAGTTTCATTGGTTAAATTCGACGCAGTTTCAGTAAAAAAATTATCTCAAATGCATTAACATCTCCTTAAATAGTTTTATTAAGGTTAATTGAACCCACTGTCATTACACTTGAGTTCATTTCATTGCTATTTATGTTTTAATACTCATATAGTGTCTATAATAGGCCGTATGAAACGCAATGTTTTGTACGGAGTAGGTGGGACCTGATCGTTCCCATTATCCCTCATTCTGGCCTCATTAACACCATAGTTAGATAGATACAAGTTTATTTGCTCTGGGACCATGGACTCCCATGGAGCTCAAGTACCTACATAACATTTACATTTATTTATATTTTCAGCAGCTAATGTTATAAAATTTTAAAAAAACAGAGTAAAGTAATTGCAAACATAGTAAAATTCAGGAAACACATAATATTAGAGGAAGGTTTTGTTTTAGAGAGAATGACAAGAAATATTAAAGACGTAACACTTACAATGCTTTGTATATACAGCCACAAGTGTCATGTAATTTACCAAAAGAAAAAACGACAGCAGAAAAGGAGTAAATGCAACATTTGATGTACTATTATTTAGAACATACGGACTGTTTCAGAGCTCTCTTGAATGAATGCACAGATGTCAACGCCTTTATATTCAGAGGAAGAGTACTCTACAATTTACACGAAGTTGCATAAAACGATTTATGGTAAGTAGATGTTCTATGGCATGGTGTAATTAAGTTCGTAGTATTTCTAGTCATTCGCCTCTTTTCGTCCTTGTTATATGCATACTGACTGACCACAGGGTAGCTTTCCGATGCCTCCACCAGTACATTCTAATCTCTTGGGTGTCCACCGATCGTCCTGCTGAGAGCACTCGTGTCCTTCCAGTTGTGGCGAGCGCGTGCTCACGCGTGTCTTCCTCGATGTCACGCCGTTTCCCCGGCGCCATGCGCCCCCCTTCTTCTTCCTCACCCTCTCCCAGCATGCAAGCGTTGGGTCGCCGCCCGCCGCCGCCGTCTTGACGATCTCCTGCGACGAGGGCGGGGGGAGAAACCGGTTGCCCGGAGACAGTTTCGGCGAGGGGGGGTTGGGTGGTCCATTGGGGGAGTTGGGCGGCGGGTTGTGTTGGGGGAGAGGAAGTGAATGGGAGAGCCCGGTGACCATAGTGTCGAACTTGTTACTATACACGACGCCGGCTCACACCGAATGCTAATGAGCTGAGCTTGCTCGCCACCCTATCCGTCTGGGCCCACCTTCCTCTCGCCCTCCCAATCCTCCCTCGCATGTCCCCCCCCCCTACGTCTCCTCAAAGACTCCCTCCCTCACCTCCGTGCGCTTTTCATCCAACTAGATTCCCGTTATAGTTTGCTTTTTTTGTAATCCTCTCGGGGACACTCCCGCGCTACGATCTTCGTTCATCGTCGGGTCACCTCGCGGTGGTAGGGTTGTGGGAATATTATTCCCTCTTGAATTTTGAGATACGCCGGATGGCAAATTTCAGCCTGGAGGTGCCCTTGGAAGTGCCTAAAAAAATACACGAATGGACGCATAAGTTTTCTTCTCCCGAAGGATATGTATATTTTTTTCCTTTCTTCCCTTCAGTATATCCTGGGTAGTACACCGAGGTAGTTCCCAGAATGTCAGCTGGAGTCGTATTTTGAGCGAAAAGCTCCCTCTCCACAATCCGGCTTACTGATCAACGTATTTTCACCGTCCATTTGGTTTTTCTCGCAAAAATAACTGCAAGTAGCTCATAATGTGCTTGTGATTTCAATTACGTGTGCTCCCTACCCCTTGCTAACTTCTTTGGCGTATTCCCTGTTTATGCCAATCCAGAAAGCAACATGATTTCTAATTCATGTTCGTGACGTTAGATTTGCAATTTTTCCTAAAGAATGAATCTTGATGAGATAATAAATGCTCTCGGAGAGGCTAAACGTGCAGTTTAATGTTGTCTAGATGTCCGGAGTAACTCTGTCTTTGATCTTTTATAGGTCATAACTGGTGGAAAACGTGTAACCATCATTCTCAGATAAGTTTTTCGGTTGATTTTCTCTTCACTCTAGATGATTACAAAGGTTAAACTATTATTTTTGCAATAAAGACATTTGTAAATAATTTATCCGGGCCAATCTCTTCAATCTTGTCTTTGCGACTGAATCTCTCCAAACAAATGCGTATTCTGTGTTGTACTCTAAGAAGTTCCGCGAAGGCGTATTGCAGGTGTGACTCTATACTGGGAACGTGCTTTTACCAAGCCTGCATTCCAATTGTTAGCAATTGCACTAGTTTCGACGTTAGCTCATCGAAATCCACAAAGAGAACTCGGCATCTTCACATGCAATGCAAGCAACCTCCTAGCTCAAGCTAGCATCATGCTGGACAGACACTACAAAGTGCACTTGTTGTATAACATGTGGGAGTCATCAAAATAAAATCTATAACGTAACCGTAATACAGATGTCAGATTTAAATGAGCATGTTGTCTAAATAGTAGTGTGCCTCAGTTTTCTGAGGACATCATGTATAACCCGAACACTCTCTTTCTATGAACTAGCCAAATACAAGAACCCATTGGGAATTCAATCAAAGGGTCAAAGCTATGAAACCAAACTTTTAGACGGAAATCTAAACTATTTGAAATTGCCAGTAACTAATGGGGCATTGTTGTTGAGAGTAGAATTAATTGTCTCCAAGTGCATGCGGCAAACTCCTTCGGGTCGACTTCCATCCTCTTCTCACACAAACTACAAACTCCCCCTCCTCCCCCAATCTTTTAACACCCTCCCCCTCCAGTTGCCCTCGCTCTCTTCCATAAAAACGACAGCGGTGTCCACTGCCCGCGCGAAGTGCTTCCTCTGAAGGACCACCGCTGACTGATTGCTCAATCATCGCTCGGTTCTTCCTTGCCGGCGCCGACCAGTCTAGAACTAGGCCCTCCATTCATCTGGCTGTCGTTCCGAGGATTAACAAGGCTCGAATGAATGCCTCAAGCGCAGTATTCGGAACGATCGCGAATCCTAACACCTCAGCTCATGGTTGAAGACGTCATTTTTTCCTTCTCATGTCGAAATTTTGCTGGATTTGAGCCCAGGAAATCATCACCATCGCTGGTGGATGGGAGAAGTGAGCTTGTCTTTTAAATGACTTCATTCACGTATTTGGCTGTCATTGATGCCCTATTGTCTTAACTATGCATGCTGAATGATGTATTGAGTTTTCGATCATTTTCGCGGGTTATCTATCACCTTAAGTAGATCTTAGGACAGTCCTTACCTGGTATTCCCCCTTCTTTTTAGTGTAGTCCTTCTAATGCAAAATCTTCTAGTGCTCAGTATATAAGTGTTATTCATATTCTAATACTGGGCGCAACTTATTGCTTCTTGCCGAGTGAATCTTGCCGAAAGAGTGCAAAGATGCGTAATGTGTTAAATAATTTTTCTTTCCAATTCCCCAGAACTTCTCATTCCCCCATGTAGTCTCTGGTTCGTACGCATATACCATGTATGAAGCTATAACGGAAGCTCGATCTCTTTTGAGTAGATAAACTATAAAAGGGAATGGAACGCACGACAGATAGAATGATGATACATGTTTTTATCCGTATCTTTACCAGAAAAATCTGGAGAAATACTTAAAGGGCAAAGATGCAATCAATTTGTGAGCCGTTAATTTCTTAATGATATCGGTGTCGTTTTAAATTATGTAGCCGAATTTTTAACGCACAAGCTAAGCGATATCCCAAATGTTTTAGTTCATTTTTATGTGACTGTTCTCGATATCCCGTGTCAGTAAAGGCTTTCTTAGAAAATATGGATCTAAAGTAAATACTACTTTAAACATTTTTCCAATTTTTTTTCATAAAATCAGATTGTTTTCAGGTTAGTTCTTACCATCTCTTAGGTAAAAATATTACCCATGTGAGGAGATTATGCCTGGACATAATAATCATACTTAGCGCCTAGTAAATACAATCTAGAAACCTTTTAACCATTATCGACTCAGCTTGAAATTGCAATGGATTGATATATGAATATATGGGTCACCAAAAAAGAATTGATTCACTACTAAGAATGCCAACAGTAAAATATGATTTAATTCTTTCCCGGCGTTTTATTTGGTATAGTCTTCTCGGGCTTTCCACCGGGTTAAATATTGATATAAAACCAACGTTTAAATATTTAACCCGGTGGAAAGCCCGAGAAGACAATACCAAAATGCCAACAATATTTGAAGCGAAGTAAAGTCAATAAATATTAAAAACTCCCTTCGTTACCAATACTTGGTTAAAGAGTGTAGTTAAATCCCGCTACCTGTAAGGGAAAGTGATCCTCAGTCTTAATTTGTTTCACATAAATTGCCATGTGTAAAATTTCACCTGCACCGGGAATCGAACCACGGACTTGGCTTTCCGGGCCACTGCGCAGACCACTACGCTATCCAGGACCAATATTTCTTAAAGCAATTTTACCGAGGTTCAAGGTACTAGGTCTTAAGTTCAGGAGTCTTACTTCGAGTCCAGAAGAGTTTAAAACCTTGAAAACGTGGAAATGGAGCTGAGGACCGTCTGCGGTCAGATGAACGCTTCATTAACGTAAGTTGAGTCTTGCCAGTTGCGCGCTTGAAGTGAAAACTCCGAAAGTTTTCTGGATCGCATCATTCGCCTCCTTCTCTTGAGGAAGGATTTTCAGGCTTCCTCCGCCCCCTCCTCACTCCCCCTCACGGCTTCTGCCCTTCACGCACTCCTCAGGGAAATGGGAGCGCCCAATGCAAGCCTTAAATGGGCCTCCCGCCCACGACTTTCTAATCAGGGACGCCCTCGCCTCGCAATGTGGCGGCTCTTCTCGTGTTTGGCGCAATGAGGAGAGGCGCCCGTCATTAGCGCCTTTCTTCTCCGCTCCCTCGTGCACCTCCGGCGCCCTAAGGGTCGTACCGACCTCCGTGCGGGTCCCCGTATGAGCCCACTGGAGGTGCTATCAACCGTCGATTGATCGGCTCCGAGGGATTGGGTTGGTGTAGTGTCTATAGCTACTACTTCCCACTAGCTTCCCATCCCGAGCGCCCGGGTTTGATTCAGGCATTGGCAGATATTCTTCATCGGTACACCGATTCCTGCTCAAGTGTGGTGTGGAGAGTACTTCATCCGTCCGTCATATGGGACGTTATATGTGGACCCTTTGGCGCCCTTGGTTAAGAGAATGCCAACGCTAACACTAGGTTTCTCTTCACACTTTCCCCTTACCCTTCCATTTCCATCCTTAAACCTTTCCACCCTGTCTGAGTCTCCTTTGACTGTAGCACAGACATGAAATCGTATTGAGGTGATTCTCTCAATTGCTTTACGAAGAGATGTGTTTGACACAATGGAAATAGCTTCACCCATGAAATACCCTAGTGTTCTGAGCCACTCTCCCTATCTCATTACATTTCAATTTCCGTCCTTTTGCTGGGTTTTCAATCGACTACTGCGCGGATTTCCTTTCTGGGTTTTTACTGAAGAAGAGAGAATTTTCAATTCCCTGACGGGCACTCATATTTCACTCGGAGCATTCAAATTTATGCGCGTAATATGGAACGCGAAGCCGTGTTACACAAATTGCGGTGCCGTTCGATTTTATTTTTGTTTGACGTCCGACCAAATATTACGATCGTGGGAGAGGATCAACTACAGCGGCGCTGACCGTAAAACAGCGCGCGGTAATTTAGATTCCTCTCCCGCCGGTCGCTTCCTTCATTATTTGCGGGTGGCACCCGCACAGCTCCCGCCTCCCGCACCCGCTCCCCGAGCCACCCTCCACACCCGCCCGCACCCTCGCCCGCTCGCGTCGTCAGCGTCGTCATGCTCCACGTATTCCCCTCCGATATTCATTCCTCTTTCGTTTTTGATGACGCATCCAATGAATATTTACGTATTTGTCCCGCTTTTTTATTTTTTTGACGCCGAATGAGATTAATTAAGGTGAGTCTCGGCTTAAAATTATATTTCATCGCGCGCACCTTAATCAAACGAACTCTCGTTAATTAATGGTTAAAAATCAAAATATGCGATTATTTTAATACCTTGGAGAGGAATTGATGAATCATCACCTTTTATTGTTCTCACAAATTCTTATATTTTTTATGCTTACTCGTGCTGCCAATTTGTAGTTAAAATAAATGAAATGTAGGGTGTATATATGGTTGGTTATGTATGATATATAAGAAATCTAGGCTGAACATAGAAGTTGATTTACATTACATAGAACTGGTAGAACTATTTATTTACAATTGCATCAGCTTGGCGTAATACTAAAGAAATTAGTTGAAGAATTGCGCGGTATAAATGCGTTTCTTTGTTTTACTTATATAATTAGGGAGTGCAATATTTTTACCAATTTTTTGAATGCAATATTTTTACCAATTCACAGCAGTAAAAATGACGAAACATTAAATAATAGACGTGTTCATTCAATCAAGAAAAGAAGGAACAAAATATACCATTTATAAGAGAAAGAGACGAGGTGGGGAACGTCAGTCATTGTGAGAAAGACATTATGAATGCGGTAAAAATGTTGGAGGAAAGGGAAAATTAATTATTGTTGTCAAAAAGGATAGCAATAAGTATTCCGAACAACATCAGATAAAAAGCAAGAGACTGGCTAAGCCTACCTAGACATCTTGCACGCTACAATTAGAAAGCTAGAAAATAAAAAAATATGGACAAATCCTGGTCCACTCTCTGATTCTGAAACCTAATTGGCATTTCGAGACAATCCTAAGTGCTCTAACATATGCTAATAATAATATCACATCCGCTTGGGCCAATCCATGTGATTCCAAGTCTAATCCTCCCCTCCAATCCTAAATGCATTTATTCAAAGGGCTTACAATCCCGTCATCGTCATTAGTCAACATTCCTGAAATCGGCTTAACGCAGCTCTTAGCTCCTTCCACCTATCAGCCAACTTCTTCATCTTAACGTTATCCTTCTCTTCTACAACCTGCACTATTTGCTTCACATGTCTCTGACGAGACCTTCCTTTGCCATTCTAATTGTAACCCCGTCAGCCGCGGTGTCCTTATCGATGAAACGCCGGCCTATCGACCCAAAGGCAGCGGTTTCGGACCCCGCCCAAGACATATTTGTTGTCTCCATCTCAGAATTAAGCTAATGATCATAGGGGAATTTCCACAGAAAAAAAACAGGATTACGTTCGGTTAGGCGGTGCAGTAGGTAATAGATGTATTTTGCACGGAAGCAATGTGAAATCTAATTCTATGAATGATTCCAATCCCAGAGGATAGCTTTTGTGGTATGGTGGAATATGGTGTTAACACTCTATCGGTACGCTTGCGCCATTTACACTCGAGTTGCGTCTGAGTCCCCAGGCGAGTCTTCATGACATATTCATTACCGCTGGAGTGGACCTCCGGCGCATAGGAACGGCTGGATCGCGACGAGGTCAAGGCCTCTCGAGATACTGAGAGCAGGCCGTCGCGATGGCCGTCTCCAGCGCCGTAAACAATGCCGAGCGTCATTTTTCACACTTCACACTCTCTATTGCCCCTTGCCGCTCCTCTGCTCTCTTGCATTTGAATGGGTGAAGCAGTTATCGGGCAGTTTTCGACCTGGGCGATGCGACACTCGATTCCTAATATCGTTCTCTATTCGCAAAATACATACTAAGGTAAATGTTATGCATCCATTTTAGCATGATAGTCATAGAGTAGATTTACATCTACATTTCATTCCGTATGCTGACCAAGTAATAATTAGCCGTCTTTATCGTGATCGAGATTGAGACTAAATAGTCTCTTCTCCCACTAAGGTTGCGTGACAGGAGGTGTCTCCACGCCTTGGCACATTGAACCACATTATCGACGAGTGGACAATCACATTTTTAGTGTTTACACGATTAAACTGTTTTTAAATACATCACCATGGGACCACAGCAATTTTACATGGAATATAGCGTCCTATCCCTAGTATACATTATGCCGGATGGGTTCTCCCCATTTCTTGTAAAAATTTATCGGGTTACGTGACCAGCATGCAAAAAGATATTTGAAACAACATTTGTAGAGCAATATGTATCTACATATAAATGTACATCTACGTGGTACCCTGCAAGCCACCGCGAGGGTGTGTGGTAGGGCACCAAACATACATTACTGAAATGCAACTAGGGTACTACATGGAAACATACTACATAATAGGGTCACATGCTGCTACATGGTTAGTATCTACATAGCAATAAAGGAATTGGCTGTTAATATTTGCATCATGCAATACAGATCATGATATCCTCAATGATGTCCTCATTTCTTAGATAACCATTGTACCTTAAATAATCTAATACTTGTTATTTTGACACTACAATACACATGGCCTATATTTTTGCCGTTGATTGGAAATGATAAAATCAAAGAGTTAAAATTCGATATTTAGATTTATCAAATGATCTACAAGTTGATGATCTACAAATGAGTTACAAAATCTATCTTCAAGTCGTATCGGAGCGTCTGGCCTTAATTTAATCCTAGGATGAATAAGTGATCAGAAGTTGACATGGGATTCGAACCAACAACCTTTGTATTCGCATGACCCATGATTGTTCCTTGTCTTAACGCTTGATTTTCATGTCTTAATCACTCCAAACAACAGTCGGAAATGCCTCGGCCCAAACTGGCGTGGGTTTGAATCCCCTCCCGTATATGGACTCTGCGTTTGTCGTAGGTTAACGATCTTAGGGTAGATGGTGTAAAAAACCTAAGTAGCTGATATACCTAAAAACCAATATCTACCTCTATAATTACCACTTTTCCCTCTTCCTTGGTACCCTGGTCAAAAGTTGAAATGTGTGTTTGAAGACCTGCCCTCAGCGGTGGAACACCTTTTATATAACTCAGGTGTCCCCAAATTTATCCATATTGATTCCCAGAGGTATGTGCTACTTGAAAATTGGGAAATCATTATATATAAATATATAATGTTTTTACGATATTGAGATCAAAATTAGGAAAGAAAAATGCAACATAAATTGTGAAATATTTGTTTGGGATTTGCAATAAAAATTTTATATGTGACTCCAAAATCGTATCAACAGTCGACTTCAGGGTATTAGTTCCGGGACTTAGACACGTTGCTTAAAAGATGTGATTCGCGCCAAATCAGTTGCAGGATCCATCCTCGGAAGTAGAAGGGAAGTCGATACAAAAATCGAGCAATTCTTGAAGGGATCGATGTGTCAAAAATATCATGGGACCTTTGGCCTAACTCAATCGCAATATCGCTCAGCTCCGAGTGAGGCGGCCCTAGGCAAGAAGAGCAGGCCTCCCTGATGGACACATGCTTTCGATGGACAAAGAAGTCACCGCCCTCTTCCGTCAGCGGACATCGCCGTCTCCGTGCCAGGCGATCCTTCGCTTGATTTCCGGATCCCCACCCTTCCCCGCCACGGCGGGATGGGGTGCCGAGCGGTTGATGGCATTCTTGGCACTCGTCGGCCCTTTTAACTATCAGCGAGTCGTGTGTGACCGTCTGTACATCACGTCGCCGGCGGCGAGGTCGAGGGCCTCTGCGAAGTGTTGCCCTGGCGAAATGTATATGACGCTATTCCGAAAATATGTTAGTACAGGAGAAAGTGTGAGGGTGAATTTGGGTCAATAATCAGTTCAAATACTGACACCGTATGTGGGACGTTTTATTGGGATGGAGTGTAGTGGTCAATATCCTATCCCGTGAGGATATTTTTATGTTCGCAAACTATATAAATATTGTAGTTGTGACGAATATTTAAGCCGGGGCCAAATTCATTACGGATTCGAATTCAATCATGTTCCATAAAGCACTGAAGGCACCTAAAATCCTCGATGATTAAAAAGGAAATCACCGGAAGTAGCAACTGTGGGAATAATATTATCTTCATTAAAATGAATAACGATATCCATATCTCGCGAACGTATGATTTTCTGTCTTTAATTTCCCTATTTGTTTTGTTTTTGGATATTTTTTAGAAATTTTACTCTAGTAAATATAGTTTTGCACTTAAAAAAAGCCAGGAATAAGATGATTTGTAATTTTCCAACATGTCAACGCATTGGCTTACACTCGTTGCTCCCATTGACAAAGGAATAAACGGATGACTACCCTTGAGGGTTAAACTGATGTCCAACGATTTCGGGTTTTTCATTCAGGGCACTGACTTCTTAAAATATTTCATAACCGAATGAAACAATGACCACGCGAGTGAAACTTTGTTGGGCATATTTAGGTTTTCGTGGGCTTTAACTTCTGAGGTTATATCTTACCGTTTACCCTTTCTTAACCGTGAGGTAAACACTACTTCCATGCCAGAAAAGGGATTCGAAGCCAGGCCGGCGCGTTATCCACCTGGCTAACATGGTGGCGTGCAAACCTTTCGACAGATTTCGCTTCATGTTATGAGAATCTCATGCATAGCTTCGCGTTAAATGTCGGTAATATCATCGACGTCTCCCCCGAAGACCTTGATGGAATGGATTCCCGTAAGTGCTTGCTCCTGGGTCGTCCGTCCCTTCATCCCCCGAACCTAAAACCTGTTGGGCCCGAGGCCGTAGGGGGAGGGCCCCACGCCGAGTTGCGTGCAGTCTCCGTGGATGCAGCAGCGGGGGCGTTGTGGAGGTAGGTCCCCGCTGCAGACGGCCTCCCGTCTCCAAGAGGAGTAGACCCCACCACACGCGACCACCAAGACCGCACGCTTCTCGATTTCGGGACGAGACCACCCGAACTTCACTTCGATCGCGAAATCGAAACCCGCCGTCGACCACCGAGAAAGCAGCCAGTGAATATTCATCCGATTAAATTCGACACACCCCGCCTCTCACGCACACGCTTCGCTCATTTTTCTCCCGTCACGTTTGGCGGGGGTGGGCTCGTTCCGCTGCGGCCGCCGGTGCGAGCCGGGGGAGGCGGTGTTTAAGGCTTTTTAGAGGAGCTCTCCGAGGGATTTGCGGTCTCCGGGTCGTGTGCTGAGACGGCATTGTCTGCAGGGGTGGGTGGCAGCCCTGCGGTTGCCCTCCTTCGGGTGGTGACGGGCGTGAGGGTGGATTGTGGTGAGAGCCCACCCTCGTGATGCTACATCACCCCCTGCGCTAAACTAACCTACCTCCCTCCCCCCCCCCTCTCCATCCTCAGCTACGCCGATGCCAGGGTATAAGGGTAATGATCTGTCCGGAATGGGTTCGTTCTGATTAGGGTCGGTAGGGTACAAAGGGCGTTCGCGCTAATTACGACCGTCGGTAATCCCCTTCTAATTGCCTAGCGCAGCTGGCGCGCCGATTTTGTGCGATTGTACATAATCTGCAGTGAGATGCTTCTCTGTGCTGTCGTCCTAAATCAATTTTTTTCCCTCCACTCTGTCTTGGAACTAATAAAGGGAAATCATTTTTTATGTGCGTACTTAATGCATCATCTATGATTACGTTGATTCTAACGTTCTCATTTATTTTATCATTCACCGTAACTTTTTCGTTCGTCGGTGATTTAGAAATTTACAGGGCTTCAATCCGTTCCTAGCGACCACCCATAAATTACGTAACGCTAATTTTGCACTTTTTACCCTCCCTCTTATAACACTCCGTAACATTCCCTAAACCCCCCCCCCCCTAAATTACGTAATGCTGCTAATTATCCCTCCTTTTTCTGACTAAACATACATTAGTAATTCTCTATTATGGAATTCGTGATTTTAATGGTAGAAATTGGTATTTGAGATGAGGATTGTTGAAAATCGTAGGATTATAATAATAATACAGATATTTAATTCACTCTGGGTACATGTCCTTAAGAGCAATAATTGCACTCATATGAATATGAATGAATGGATGAATACATTGAATGATAAAGACATATTCGAAAAGGATGATACATATTTGTGTTGAATATATTACGTACATTAATCTGCAATATGGTCATGCAAGATGATTACATATTCTGTGCTGATATATCAGAATTATGATATAAGGCTTTGGAGAATCTTTATCACAAGCATCAATCTTATAATGGATTTGAAGTAGCTGTCCAATCGAGTTTCTAATCGTCTAACCTCATCATTATTCCATAATTCTCCTTTACGTCCTTCATAACTTGCTTTGTCTCTCATGCTCTGCTATCCTCCACCATTCTTCTTCAATCTGCTTTTCCCTCGTCGAATGTCTTCGCCAGGCCATCATGTATAATATGTATAGATAAGGGGATTTGTGAGATACAAGTGGATATTAGCTGGGCAGTTGAAGAAAAACCTCGAGGTGTTAAATCTTCGTGAGGACAAAGGGGTGCTCAAAATTACCACTGAGATACGAGGGCTAATTAAAGGTCGCATAAGATGAATGGGTCTGCTGGTTGAGTCACGGATGGATGAAAATATGATCATGGAAAGCATGAGGGAAGGTAAGATCTATCACGATTTTCAAAGGGATATAAATTAGGGCATATATTTTGTCGTGAGGGAAAGTTAAAGGCAGCCTGGAGACTATCACTTACCCGTGGCCCACCTGCGAATGTGCCCGGTTACCGTTATAAAGGCGGAGAGCGGTTGGTTTTTGAAAAATTTGAACATTTTTTTCATATTTTCGGTCCCAGATTTTATTTGAGGTGGCATTATCGAAAAAGAGAGTGTGATCACTGGAAAGAGTCTGTCTCTTAATAATACTTTTTTTGGACGAGTCGGGTGTATCAAAATACGGTGGGAGGGGGGGAGGTGGGGGGGTTACACCAAGGTGGTTCCTCAGCTTTGATTTCGGGAGAAAGCCAAAGGTGGGGAGAGAGGCAGCAGGCCAGTCTCCCCCCGCCCCCCCTTTCACCCTTCTGGGGGCGCTGTCGAAGAAACGGGGCCTCCGCCCCCGCCTCCCGGGGGCGTGTCGCTGCGGTCGGCGAGGACCGAGGTCGAGACAGGTAACCGGAGGGGGCGAAAGTGCCCCCGCGTGCTTTAAATTCGCCCCCTCCCCCCTATAGGCCACGCGATATGCATTCAGAGGTGTCCTGAGTCTCAGGACGGCGTCGAGTAGCTTGCCCGAAGACTGCACCATTCGGAAGATGACATTCCCGTGCACCTCCTATCAACTCTATGTAGATCCTAGCTGTCTGAGGGCAGTACTCTAAATCCTACAGTTCGCTTTCATCCGTAACCTCCGGCATCGTTGGTTAGTTCTTCAAGCACGTTGCACGTGGCTGACGACCCAAGTGTCTCATTACGGATCCCCCAGCAGAGTGGATACCATTGTTTGTTTAAAGATTTATCAAATTTTAGACAAAGCAATAAAGCCATCCTGTTGATTAAAAGCTGTGAATAAAAACGAAAAACTAAAGTCATACTTATCACGTCTTTATATCTCAGTATATTTTTAATGCTATTTTACCGGTCATGAATCATGTAGAAGGAAATGTATAGGCTAGAGCAAGTAGTGGTTAGTAGTTCCAGTTCCAGCACAAACTACAGGGAAAACAGCCATAATGCGATTGATATTTGAGAAGAGGTCTATTGTTTGTAAGATAAAATAAAAAAGATATAATGATGATTCTTAAAAAGCTGAATAAAAATCGATAGGAAGTTTGATGTAGCTACTTTGGCTCAATTCTTAAAAAGCTGAATGAAAGTCGATAGGAAGTTTGATGTAGTTACTTTGGCACAATCTCCAGGGAAAACAGCCATAATGCGATTGATATTTGAGAAGAGGCCTATTTTTTGTAAGATTAAATAAAAGGATATGATGATGATTCTTAAGAAGCTGAATAACACTCAATAGGAAGTTTGATATATAACCTGGCTTAGCATGGATTTGAAATTTGCATAAGGAGGAAAGAAGGCTAGAACAAGATTGAGGTGCTTAAGTTTATGGTTTGGATGAGGATAGAGAAAATCAGGCGGACAGAACGGAAGACAAGCGGAAAATCTCTGACGTGGCATTGGGCTGAGAAAAATTGAGCTAGAGTTCTCTTTCATTATTTCTCGTGTTTTTTTATTTCCGTCTCTCTTCACTCAGTTCCATGACTATTTCCACAATTGAGGACTTTCTATCTTTCCATCTACAGAGAGTTTTTCGGCTTTTTTCGGTCGTTTACAATTTAATTCCATCTTTTCTTACCTTCCACAAGCCACTTCCAATTCGCCTTTCTTAACATAGGGCCAGCTTGGTTGCGCGTCCATCAGTTTTTCAACATTTATAATCTTCAATGAACACCATTAACAATATCACGTGGTCTATACAAAATGTTGGTATACCCGGGGGAGGGGATTGACAGCTAAGGTTATTTAGGATTGATGGGCAGCGGAAGGCATTTTGTATGGAAACGAAGAAGAGTGGAGAGGAACCTGGCAGTGGCATTAGCATATTCTTTACGAAAGGCACCAAGGGGAATACGGTAAAGCGTCCCATCCGACGGACGGAGTAATGTTCTTGCAGTGCTCTCCACACATTATTCAAATGGGGACCGTTACGCCAATGAAACATATGCCTCAGACGGGACATGAACCTGGGCCCTTGGGATGGGAGGCCAGTACCCTACACCTCAACAACCCGATCCACCTCTTTTAAGTATTCCGGGACTTCTTAAACTGACCTCGTTTTCATCCATATCAGGAGTTACTCTTTGTCTGTGGACAAGAAAGGTAAGGCCCTGAAGCAGAAACCGTGCGACCAGCTCATTTCCCTACGATTTTGAAGGATCTATACAAGATTCATTCCGGATTCGGAAAGCTCTTTGGTGCCACTCCGTAGCCCAGCTCGATAGCTAATTAATTCCCTTCTAATGACGCCTAGTCGTCGCGGACCAGCTCTGTCGATGGTTCGAGGTCGTGATTACGTTCCTCCCGCAGACACGGGGCCACCCCAAGGTCGGTCGTGTTTTACACACATCACTCGTCCTCTCTCCGCCGCAAGAGTGCCCTCTAGCCAACGGAGCTTCTCTGCGGTGTATAGTTTGCGGCCGTGTCGCACTCCCTGGCCAACAGCGGCCCGTAGGCGGTCTATGTGTGTGTGGGAGGCACGGTCCGGGTTAGGCGTAAGAAATACGTGTCACCCTGCCGGCGAGCTCTCGTTGGCCGCCCGCACCTGACCAGGGCTCCCCTGACCCCCGGATCCCTGGAGCTTGGGTTTCCGCTCACCCTCTCCACCTAAGCGTGCCTAACACATGGCGACAAGGCTGCCTCCGTGGCCGCGACATCTCGGTTGCTATGCGAGTTTTTTTTCCACTACCCTAAGTCCTGACGTGCTCCAGCCCCTGCTCTCTCCGATTGCGCCTTATAATGTCCTCACCCTCCCGAAGTTCGGATTAGTCTTCTGAATTCGGCCACCGTGGGCCCTGGTTCGAAAAACAGCAATAGCAAAGATTTTTCAGTGAAATCCCTGTCCCTAATTAAGTAATGTATGGAAGAAACTGTGCAGTACCCACTCCGTCCGTCGGTTGGGACGTCAAACCGTGGACTCGTTGGTGCCTTTCGTTAAGAGTAGGCGAGAACACGGGTTTCGCTCCACCCTTACTTTGTTTCCTGAAAAATTCTTACCTTTGACCATGACCTCCATCCTAAATTACATAAATGACCAAATCTGTAAGTCGCTTTCTCTGAATAACCTCTTCTTCAACTGCAAGTAGTACTAGTTCGGGGAAGTTACTAATTCTTTGCAGTTATTAAGACCCACGCTATTGCAGCTGACTGAATCATGAAACTAAGATTAGATAAATCAGCTCCTTTACCGATATATTCAAATAATCGTCCTTTTACCAAGCTGTTAACGACCAAAATGTCACCATAAACCTTCATGTGATAATACTATGGCGCGAACTTCATGCTAACATCCGCAAACTCAATGAAAAACTGATTACCTAACACCCTCTGCCGCTTGCCATATTGACGGCTGGTAGAGAATGAATTAAGATGTAGATGTAGACTACCTCTCATCCCACCGGTCCCCTTTACCAATTACACCACTGGTTGGAGGAGCAGTGTCGTGCCTAATTAAGTAACTTAGCACACGTTTATCAGGCACTCGGTTTATCCCTATGATCACCATTCTTCTATAGCACCTCATTTCAAAAACATTGTTTTTCTCGCTGCTCTACAACTAATATTCCCTCATCATTACTAATGAAGCACATTCTAGATGTGATTTATAGTAAAAAAAAGTTCCTTACTTCTAGTCGTAGGTGTAGGTTTGGCTTTGTCTTTTCATTATTTAGAAAAATTTCTTGGCGTACTTTATTAAATTCCTCTCAATTTCTTGCTTCTTCCATCACCCTATTCGAATTCATCACAAGACCCTTCAACTTCTTCAATCGTTTGACTCCCCTTCCTTTAATGTTTATTGACGTCGAAGATTCTTCTGCATAGCAAATTCTTTGTATTTCTTTGTTATTCTCCTCTCCTTGAGGAAGAGTACTTGAAAAAAAATTCATCCTCTTTTCCTTGCAGCGGAGGTATGCTACCGAGAGAAGCTAATAACAGTTTGCTGTTCCTCAAGAATTCTTCTGCGCATCGTTCCTTTCGTCAGTTGATTTTTTTCATTACCATATAAATATGAACTATCACACTCATGGTCCCAATATTATCGACATACCTATTTACTATGTTCTCTTGTTTGATTTTGATCTTCAAGAGATCGCTTAGTACCTACATTTCCAGTTTCATGTGTATAACATAAGCATCATTATCATATTTTCGTCTGCATCATCAACGTTACAAAAGGCGCGAAATTAACCAGTTCGATTCCGGAAGATTATTTCTTTTGTCTTCCATAACTCAGCCGTCAAATTTCTTCTGTAGTCTGCAAACACTTAGTTCTCTTCCATATCGCTTTCACCGTAGGAATGTCACTAGAAATCTTGCCATCACCTTACTTATCTTTGTCTTCGATTAAAAGATTTCCGCTCCTGTCATGGGTTGTATCACATTGTGCGTCTCCTTCATTGGATAGATTTATCATCATGTGTGGCATTTTCTACCTTTTCCTGTACAAGTTTTTCTGTACTTCTTGATAGCTCATCCACATGTTCTAGCCATCCTTGTTTTACAGAAAATTTCTCTCCTATTTCTTGTTTTTTTTGCTGCTCTCGTCCTTTACCCATAATGCGCGTTTGCTGTTTTTTTTCAGTTTTCTGCATCTTGGTTGATTTTGAGGTCCTTGACATGCTTAACAAAAATGCAACCCTTATAATGTTATTACCTGGTATCTTTCATTCATATATTCTCCTCGGTTTTGGTTTTTAAGCAATTTATAAGCCACCGCTTAATAGATCAACTCCGTAATATAAATTAGCAATATCTTATGATGTAGCATATCGCGTGATATCGGATGCGGAACGATGTCGTGTATCGATATATCACGCTCGCTGACTTCTCCATATCTAGTTGTGATCTCACGTTCATTTTGCATATCGCTGCCGATTTATCTCAGAACCGTACTGCCTTTCACACAACATGTCAATTTTCACTTTCTCAGAGTTGATTTTATCTATGAAACGTAATAGACTGTGAGTGTGGAGAAGGATGAAGAAGATAAGGTGGGTGAAGAGGGAGACAAAATAGGAAGTGCTCGGAAAGGTAGGGGAGGAGAGAAAGTGAATTGAAGAAATTAGCGGGGTACGAAGTGGATGGAGAGGGTAATAAAGGGCGGAGGAGTTTCAAATGACGTGGCAAAGAGAAGAATGTTTGATAGTCGTCGTAGAGGAGGGTAAGAACGAGAAGTGTGGCTGGAATGCTGAGAGGTAGGCAGCATGCGGGGTGAAAAGATCATTATATTAAAGTATTGTCTCATTCCAAATTTAGCATTTACAGATCTTTTTTGTGATAGAAAAGAAACACTGTGAATTTCTACCAAAAATATACTTATCACATGTTTTTTACGAGCTCTTATTGTACTTGTATGAATGTCGCAAGAAACGTTCCGTATTGGAAAAAATACTTCCAATTCCTAAAAGTAGATATCAAAATGGACACCGTATTAGTCATAAATTATGCGAAGTATATTGCGGCGCTGATCTTGTTCAATTTAAGTTCTTTCGGAGTACATCCCTCATTTGTGTGTTTTTCACTTCACTTCAGCGGACCCGTGGAAATCAGGAGGAGCGCTGGCGAAATTTTGTCGAAAAATAAAAAAACTCAGATTAAATCCCGCAAACAAAAATTCCACGTAATTTTAGTGAGTCTTGGCCATGGTTTTAACAATTATTTTAAGAGAACTAGAAAAGCAGGACTATTTCATTTTGGAGTACATCGAAATATAACAAAGTGAAAATTACTGTCCGCGCCAAAATCTTGTAGACTCGAGTTTAAACCTGAATAAATCCGAACCCGTTCATCAGATTTTCAAGTTGTTTAAATAGCAATTAGGATAATTTTGTTGTTGACTGACTACATTGTTAGAATAATTTTTCAAAACAAATTTTGGACCTGTTTCTAACGTTAGATTAAAAAAGGGCCCATTTTTTTAGCGCTACGGCGCCATGCGTTACTTTGACGTCTAATAACTTCCAAGCAAAGCGTTTAGCTAAAACAAATTTTTAACACAAGGTGAATTAAATCTTTGTTATTACTTCTGCGAAGTTTCAATGTTTTAACTTTAGTACTTATTGGTATGCTATTCCATTTATAACCGCACTTTTTCTCGGCAACTTTGCATCATGGCGCCACGAGACTAAAACTATCATCTTCCTCTTTAAATTTTGTTAGCTGAAGTTAGCACCTTATTTTATATCGAATTTTATGTTTTCTGAAAAAAAGCGCGAGGCCAGAGCAGGACACTCCACCAGCAACGCCGCGCAGTGTGCTTCTCTGATTGATTCATTATTAAGAGAAAAAAGACATCTAAAAATCATCTTTTATATGTTTATTTTACACTGCATCGATCGAGACACTTTATCGTGTGATTAAAGCACCAAATTTTAAACTGATTTAATGTCAAAGAATAAATTCAAAGACCGCGAACTGGCCGCGGAAACTTTAGCGGTGTCACCCGCTGAAAATTGCACTATAGCAATAGGTCCCCGTCAAGACGAATGATTTTTTCTCTGTGGAACATCTTGCTGTAGTCAAAGAATAATTTTCTAACCCCGATATCTCGGTCTGGCATTTCAAATTACTCTTAATGACGGGACCGCGGAACAGAGACAGTCACGAAAATGTATGATATCGGGCTGTTGCGGTGGTTTGGGGACTAGACTCCCGTCCGGAAGTGTCTGGTTCGAATCCTGGCAGTGGCAGACATTTTACATTGGTATTTCAGTCTATATTTGAGTGTGTGTGGACAGTAGTCCGCGCGTTCAATGCCACATCCGTGGGATGGGACGTTAAACATGGGTATAAATTCAATAGATTCCCGCGATATTGAGTGGTATTCGAACATATCGAAAAGAAGACAAAATTTGCAATTCACCACAGATTAAAAAACTGTATTCCGTCCTGGCTTTCGTTAATCAGGTGACCTGATGATGCTGCAGTGTCAACGAAACCCGGGTCGGAATAAAGTTTTTTAATCTGTGTTAAATTGCAAATTTTGTCTTCTTTTCGGTTACACATGGGGACTATCTTTGAGACCAGGTTAAGTCGACACCGGGTTTCTCTCCCCATTTCCTCCATTCTTTCTCAATTCCTACCTCTTCTCAAAACCTATTTATCCTTGGTGGAGAAAATGAGTTTAGTTCTCAGTCGACTTTCACAAAAACAACTGATAATGGAAGTGTGTGTATCGTATTTTAGACGGTGTCCCGGACCGCCAAGGAGCGCACAGAAATTCGCCACACCGTGTTTCAGTTCCCTCTAAAGAAATAAAGGCGCAGAAGCATTATCCAGCATGAGGGCATGCCCCCTCGGAAACTCTTGCGCTCAGAAGAATTAGAAATTCAAATCGTCTCGGTGCACGCCGGGACCACAAGTTCCCGCATCGCGGCGTAAATTTCGCGCGCTTGACGGACGGACGGCTTGAGTCTCCGCGCGTACGACTGACTTCCTTTTTCCCTCCTTTGTCTGCTAATGATCGAGGACATTAACTCGGGATAATTGAGATGGCGGAGAAATTTATCGATGTGAAAAACAGTCTGCTGACACGGAGTGATTCGTCTCGTGAGCCGCGCCGTAATTAATGGACGGGCGACACTGCGGAGGGTGGGAGGGGGGAGAGGAGGGGGTTGGGGCCCTCTCCTAAGGGCCCTTCTCCCGACGATGGGCCTCACTTTCTCTCTCCCCACCTCACTCGAACGAGGGGCGGCCGCGACGGACGCTGAGGAGGGCGTGCGTATGTGTTCCGACTCCGCTCCCACGCGCGGCGTCCCTCGCGAAAGCGGGCCCGGCCCCTCGGAGGCCCTCCGAGGCCTCCATCACGCTCCTCGACGTCCACTTCCCCCGCTTTCCCTCGCCGCCCACAGATGTCTCCATCAACGTCCTCTCATCCGGTTGGGGGGTTGGGAAGATCGTCGTATGCGGATGAAAGGGAGAAACCGCGGCTGTTTAGTTTCCTTCCTCTTGGTTCTGGGTCATCCCTCGAGATAAGGGAGATTTGCATCGCTGCAAATGCATCTTTCATCTATTACAATGGATGCAATTATATCCGGTGTTCGCGTGAATTAGCTAAGTTTGCGAGGATGCAGATGTAAATAATTAAAATGTAGCGGTGATGTTACAAGAATCGGTTGAGAGACATGTCCCCTTAAAACCCGAGTTTAAATACTAATTCAAATTCAAAAATCATCTCTTGCTCGTTTCCTGCTGTTAGGAGATCATGTAAAATTCAGTACTGCGTCCGTCGGATGGCCCGTAAAAACTATTGACACCTTGCCGACTTTTCTCAAGAGTAACGGATTTTTCTCCATTTTTCCTCTTTTCCATTTTAAATACATCCTTTCGCCTTTCCTTCTGGTCCGGGGCTCTTGTCAGTGTGGAACAGACTCGAAAACACTGATTAATGTAATGACGTTATTGCAGAGCAAGTACACAATCGCTTATTATATGACCTGCAAACGTTAATATGAAAAAGTTCGTGGTGAATTTTTTCGAATGATTCTTTTTGTAAATAAAGTCTAATGGGGGTCTGCTTGAATTAATTGGATTAATACCGGTACGGAATCCCGAACGAAACATGAAATCATACAAGTAAGTCCTTAGTTACGTGCCAAAATTAATCTTTAGCGATTCGGGCACACCTCCATCTGGTCCAGTTGGTATGTGAATCGTAGCTAATATTTCGTTTGCGCCGTTGACCGGCCTCACAAGTCGTGTGGTCATCCACTTTCTGGACGTGTGATAGGGGAGAGAATGAGTGAGTGTTGAGTGTTCCCCGGGAGACACGAATAGGTACGCCAATACGTCCGACACAGGACGCCCCTCTGTGGGAGAAGATGTGGTCCAGAGGGGGGAGCGTTGGGTGTGGAGGATGGACAGATCTTCTTCGGCGCGATCAACTCAGCGGACACCTCTCGCCGCTGGATGTGCGCCGTTGAAAGGGACGACTTCCTATTTTTTTTCCTCCTGTTGCAGTTTCCACCCTCTCGCTTCGCCGCCTCCAGTAGTGTGTGTGTGTGTGTCTGTGTGATTGGGGGAGGTGGTACAGGAGGGAATTAAGAGGAGGATGGCGGGAGGAGGGAAGGAAGGAAGGAGGAGGGAGACGGGGGGAGAGAGGTGGGGTGGGGAGATAAGGCAAGGTCGCCGAGTGAAAGGCACCTCGTTCTCTCACCCCCCACCCCCTACCCTTCCACTCCCATTCCCCCCTCCTGGCCGGCCCTGGCTGGCGCCTTTTCCTTCCCACAATGCCCCTTCCTCTCCCCACCCCAACGGGAATTGTATCTCTACACCGCATCTCCCTCCCAATGGCCATTTCGGAACGACTCGGATGCTCCTCGTCCGGACCACAGCATCCCTTCCTCTCGTCCCCCCGCCCTCTTCCCCGGGAGCGGCGGCTGGCGCCTATGTCCCCCTCCCCCCTCTCACCTCCTCCCCGCCCTTCCCTCTCCTCGAATATCCACCCCCGGGACACCTCCGCTTGTAATTTACGCGAGATAAGATAAGGGGGGAAGGGAACAAGGCGATGGTCGTTGCCGGGGAGCGAGGAGGATCTCCCCGTACGCGGCTCAAGACGCCGCCGAAAGGGCATTAATGAGAGCTGAGTCGCTTGCTTCCCCCTGCTCACCCCTCCCACGATGTTCCTCCTCCCCCATTCGTCTCCCGGGGCGGCCGGCCGTGCATGTTCGCAGGGAGATGGGTTCCCACGCGTATGCGTCCGTTCTCTCGCGTGCAGATTACCGCCCTCAGAGGCGCCCCCCTTGACAGTAGTCCCTTGGCCAAAAAGTTGGCGAGAATGGGGGTGGCGTGGAGGCTGGAGCCCTGGATTCATATCCAGATGGCCCGGATTTGTGTCCCGGCAGTGGCAGATATTTTTTTACTTTCATGCCGTTCCACAATTGGGCTCGGTTGGAGGACACTACAGTTTCTGCCCTCCGTCCGTCGGATGGGACGTTAAATCGTGGACACCTTGGAGCCGTAATGGAAAGGTGGGAAAATAGACAGATACAGGATTTTTTTCAGAGACGGGTAATAGGTGGAAATAAACCCAGCGTTGGGATTAACCTGTCAATGATAGGTGACCATGGGTCCACGATTTAACGTCCCATCCGATGGATATAGTGCTGAACTTTAAGCACTATCAACACAGTACACAAATAGGGACCGGCCTTCCATTGAGAAATCTCTGGAATTCGAGTGAAGTTGAATGTGATTTGTAATATTCTTTAACTTCTAAGGTTATATTACATCATCTAAATCAAATACGCGCGACGCCAATAACTGGTCGTGGAAGGATTTATCTGTGGTTTTCTTGGCGCTTCAGACCGGAAGGAAGAAAGGAAAGTTATAGGATGGGAGTGTAAGGATAAGGAGGCGGAGAGATGGAGAGAAACGCGGCGGCGTTGGCATTACACTGATCTTAACGAAAGGCGCAAAGTTGTCCATGGCTTAACATCACATTCGACGGATGGTGTTCTGAACGCGAGCCTATGCGTCTACCCAATCTTGCCTAAATTTAAGGTGGCCTAAGGTGACATAACATCCGAAATTTTAGGGAAAAAAAAGAAAGTGAATGCCAGCATTAAAATATATGTTTATTGCCTTGCTATTAACACCACTAAATCAGTAAAAATTACTCTGATTTGCAAATTTAGGTGGTCTTAAAAAAAACGTAATCATTGTTCACGGAATTAATGAAAGGTGGAGAGGAACCAGGAATCGGAATCAGCCTGCAGTTAACGATAAGCGCTGAGGGATCCATGGTTTTTCTTGCTATCCGATGGATGGAGAACTGAACTATGAGTACTGTCGGAGCTGTAGCCATACATTATGGACGAGTTGGTAGTCATATTTTTAAGGACAATCTACCGTTTTTTAATGGAAAACTAATTTGCCGGGAGAGCACGGGTACTGTACTAGCACAGCTTTTACTTCGAACCAGCTCCCAGCCCGGCAGATTCTGTACAAGTCTGATGCAAAAATTTCTTGTTACTTGCCAGTCGTGGTCTCCACATAGCACTCAAGTTGGGACGTGCACTGCTGGGATACGAACCAGGATGCTTCAGGATGGGGATCCAGTGTATAGCCACCGCTGCAATCCCATCCTCTCATTTTTTCCCCTCTCCCACGGTGCTTGGTCGGAGTTAGAGCCTTATATTGCCCCCCGAGGGTAAGAACGGAGGCGTGGGAGATCTCACCGTTGCCCACACCGCACGAGTAGTTTCTCGTTCCGTGCTCCTATCCAGCGGCGATAACGATAATCTTGGGAATTCTGAAGCTCCGCATGAGTGGAGGGGGGAAGGTTTAACACCCATCGCCTTGTTCTGCTTTATTTTCGAAGCGATGTGTTTTTCCGCTCGGCGGAGGCCTCCCTCCCATCTCACTTCCAGAGGAACGCCGGCGTGTAACTCGAGGAGACGGGGTGGAGCGACCGTGGGGTGAGGGGGCTGCTCCCCTCGCTAACTGAAAAAAGAAACTGAGTGGAGAGTCTCTCCTCCTTGGTGAGATCACCCTCTGGGCTGCGTAAGGGACATCGGATCTCATAGTAGTAGGCTTAGGTTTTTATGGTATTTAAAAATAAAAAAAACAGATGCGTCGAAAAAGATAATCATGATTAAAACGAACTTTTTTTGAACCGTTCATTCCTTTTTCTTCTAATCCACCCATATTCTATCCTAGGTACGCTAACCTCTACCTGTGGGCGAAAATTTTAGCCACCGTTACTCTATTCCCTCGCCTAAAATTGCCCGGTACTTAGTGTCAAAAAGATCGGTAACCACTGCAGAGCTATTTTCCATTGAAATCACTCGGTAGCCATATGCTATGCATTGGTGTTTTAAGTTGCTTCAACTGCTAAAGTTAAAACTCACTTCCTAACCTAACTTATTCCGAAAAGTTAACTTGGAGATTAACTAGATTCTTACCCGAAGTGGGTGCTCTCAACGCGACATTGAATTAGTGACCAACGTGCCACTAAAAGTTTTCCGCAATCGGGACTTGAGCCCGGGCCCTCCTGGAGGGAGACCAGCCCTCTAGCCACCACACTAACTGGATGTTTTCTGGAGGAAATTTCGCGTCGTTCACGTCTCGTTCATTTGACGAAAAGAATATTTTTTTCTGCACTATCCAGTTTCCCACCTAAAGTGGGTGTTTGTGTATGCGGATATTGCCGGAAGGCATTTCTCCAATTCATTTAATTTATCCGGCTGCAGGAGCAATATTTTCCGCAATATTTTAATTTACACTACCGGTTGTAGGTGTACTCCTAAAGATGACCTAAGAAGTCGAAACCGGTACCTAGTTACAATTTTAATATTGTGGAAAATCCAAGTGTTCGTTGATTTATAACGAATCGTTTCCACCACGTAACGGTCGATACCATCGAATACACAGAAAAGTTTATCAGCAATTGACTGGCTATTTTTCTCACAAGGATAATGAAGTTTGCCCCCCCCCCCCCTTCACAACCCAAGCATCGATATATTCTCCGAACATCTTCAATTCACGGGATTCCTCCTGGAATGGTCCGTCTCGCGGGGGCATTTGGGTGTGGGGGGAAGTGTGCACAGGTGAGGAGAGGGAGTCGGGACAGAACACCATGGACGGACAGTGGGAGGAGGGAAGAGAGCGGGACAGTCCCCTGCCCCCCACTTTCCCGGTCCTCTCTTTGGGCAGGCGGCATCATTTCGGGCGCCGATCTTATTTCAGATAGTGAGTGGATAAGAGGGAGTGGGGGCGGGGGCGGAGGGGGGGAGGTGTGTTGCGGGGCGATGAGAATGTCGCCCCTCTCGTTTTCTGCCCCTCGTGAGAAATTGTAAATGGCGATGGACACGGCGGCCTCTTTCTCTCTCCCACCGCCGACTGTTTCGTGCTCGCCCGGGGAAGGGCGGACAAGAAGGTGACCCTCCTCCCCCCCTCCCCACACCCCTGTCCCCGCACCTCCTCCCCCTCAATATTCCTGTCTCCCCCCTACCGCTACCGCCGGCGCGGTAGTACATATCTCCCTTTCGGTATCCGGCCCACCGCCTCCCCCCCTCCACTCCGAAATCCAAGGCCGCCACCCCTTGGGCGATTCAGCATCGCCCCTCCGAAAAGCGCCGCCGCTCTTTCTCGGGGGCAGCCGAGTGGGGCAGATCTCGCCCCCCTCCTACCCTCCCCACCCCACCCCTCATCCATATTCCACCTCCCCGCGGTCCAATTCGCCCCCTCCACGGCAATTCCGGTTTCTCCCTCCCCCCCGCGAATCCACGCTCCTTTTCATCTCAGGATGAGCGATCCCGTGAATACATTTCCCGCGCCGGCAAACGAGCGGCCCTCGGGCGGCGGTGAGTCAAGGCGGCGCCGACGCCTCTCGACGCGCCCGGAATGGGGATGAAAGGTATATTCCGATATGCCTTTCATTCCGTGTATTTCCCCGGTATATGGATGCATCCGTAGTATGTCGATATTCTGAATCGGTGGTTTAACGATGTATCGTTATCCTCAGTCCCAATCTTTGATGTTTCTATGTAACTTGGTCTTGTCGCTATATATGTCGTTTCCGTACGTGTTACGTCCTATTTTTTAATCCTCCGAATAGTGGATAGTACTTCTCCATCAAAATAGCACGGCAACATTCAGCTCACCATAATTAATTTATCACTAGAGATCGAAGGTATATACGGATATGTGCAATGGTATAGTCGGCACATCTTCAGTGATATATCTATGCATAATATTTTCATTCTCATCAGAGTAATTAACAGAACTGCTCCATCACCAGAACACGCCTCTGTTCATCTCAGTATTCAGTTCCTAGTTACTTGCGAATAGAGACAAAACCTATGTACTGATGTATCTAGACATTATGATTATTTTTCTTGATGTGTCCATATATTTTTAAATAAATAAATAAATATTCGGCCCCGGTGGCGGCGTGGAATTCCTCGCCTGCTAACGTTAGTGTCGCGGGTTCGAGTCCCGCCTGAGTGGGTTTTTTTCACCACTCAGGACATGGATGTGTGTGCTCGTTTGTTGTTAAATTGTTAATACCCCGATGTAAAGGCCACATGTGCTGTTTTCGGTGGTAATGGAAAATTTAAAAAAATAGCACTATAATATATATTATTTCCTTAACACCATGTTCCCGAAATTAGTCATTTCGTAATGTATCGTTGCTTTTTTATGTAGGAGTACATTTTAAGGACTACGCTAATTACATTGAAATCCCCGGTGTTCAGTAACTTTAATTTGCATGTCACCCTTATGTAATGTTTATATTGTATAATTAGAATCATTATTAGCGCTCTCTTAGTTCCACACTCTTCGGAATAGTACTAATATTCTAGTAGGTACTAAATAAAAATAAAAGTCCTCATGAAATCATCCCAGTAGTGACATTGCTCTGTTGAAATCACAGTTCTTTTTAATTAATATGTGGAAATTGTACCTAATCAATGTTATTACTTTTATCATAATTATTTTCGGGTGTCTGTCATGCTATCGTCTTTTGCGATACATAGTTTCTTTGCTTTCAAAAATACCTCTTAATTAACCTTCAAATCATTAATTATTTATTATTATTTTTTGACATCGAAGTAAGATGGTTTATCGAAGTAAGATAAGTAATGGCTTCAAATCTCTAGGGCCCTGGTTTAATTCCCGGTCTAGGTAGATGTATTTTATTGATATATCTATCCTCACTTGGGTGCTATGTGGTGAATACTTGGAGTAGAGCACTCCGTCTGTCCGAAGGGCTGTTAAATCGAGGACCCCTCGGCGCATTTCGTTAAGAGCACACTAATGTTGACGCCGGGTTTCTCTCCACCCTTTCTTTTTTCCCTGGAAATTCCTACCCTGATCCTTTGATCCACCCATCCTAAATGGCGCAAATGACCTCAACTGTCGGTCGCCTCCCTCTAATAACTAACTCCACAAAAATCGACATACCTATTTAAAATATATCGTCTTTTTATGCATCAGAATATTTTCATACGCCTCCCGTCTTTGGTCGGTACACTCACGACGGCCCGCTCACTTAGGAATTTCTCCTCCGCACCTCCTCAGGCTCCCGTCGGCACCAGAGGCACATTCTCCCCCTCCCTTTCATCTGTTGGTCGGGCCGCGACGTCTTCTCCAGCAAAAGTGGGCGTGTCTCCATGAGAGCTCTACGATTCCTCGACCGCCGTCCGTCAAGGCCGGACGTGACTAGTTTCGGGGCAAAGAACTCGAATTACCCACTGTGGCCATCTTGTGAAGTTGCCGAATGCTGTCGCTTTGGTCGTGGTCGTAACCTCTTTAGCCCTTCATATAATTTTACCGAACGCTTAAAAAGGAGACGGAACAACCTAATCCGACATATCTTGAGACATGATGGTCTGATGGAGACCGAGATGGAGTTGTCGATGTGAATGGGAAGGACGGCGACGAAAGGTCTCATCTATGGACCAAGTTGTGGATACTGCGAAAGAGAAAAATCATAAGAAAAAATGATGAGGATAGCCGATAGAGGAATCGAGTGGAGGACTGTGTCAAACCAATCTTGGGCTTGATGACGAGTGGTTACGATAATTTTTTAGTAGAATTTAATTGTAGAATTAGGTTTTAAATATCATATTGTGCCGTCTGAGGTAACCGTGGTGGGTATCGAACTAAAACCTTTGGATTGTCAGGTCGGCGTGATTCCGAACTGACTGCAGTAGCCGCCTACAATGTTAGCAATAACCGCAATAACTCATGTCTGTTGTCTTAATATTCATGGTATAGGATAGAGACAACTTACGTGATATCAAATAGGACTCTAATATGCTACTCAAAAGCCAAGCAAATGAGAATTACAGAACGGTACAGAAGTAAAATAATAAAAGCCCAGTAAAATGTGAAGAATCTGATTACGTCGTTACCGATCTGACTACCAAAGCCTGCATTTTTTCCGTCCCTGCTATATTAGATCATCATCAGCAGTGGGTAGACCGACTCCTCATCATGATTGCATATGACGTAATCCTGCGTAGGGTGAGCGCAGAATGAACTTCAAATTCGGAAAAATGTCTTCTTGTTTACAGGTGGCGTTGGCACTTTTGGCGTTGAATTTTTCATGCTCCGCTATTTATCATCGAAGCATCACGCCCGGAACGTGATTCAGCAGAGAGATCCGGCCGCGTCCGCTTAGGCGTAATTAATGAGCTGTAATGGGGTATTAAGGGCCTCTGCTCTTTGGGCACGGGCCAAAGGGCATGGAGGCGTGGCAAGTTCAGGGCCGATGCTGTCAGTTGGTGCTTTTGATTCGTTCTTGTGTGCTGTGGTGAATGATGCGATATCCCTCACTCCATTGGATTCAACAAGTTGAATGTTCACGGCTCGGTTTGGAGCCCTCGGGCAGAGTCCTCCCTTTCGGAGCAAATCAAACATTTCCAACGGCAATGATTCCGTGGCGAATGGATTCGAGGAGAACTTAGACCCTCCTCTCCTCCGTCTAATGAGCGCGCGGGTCGAAAACATTAAGTGGACTGCTAATATTACGTTGATATCGGCTGAGTTGTTTAGGCATTATTCAAAGGAGTTGTGAAGTGTTTTCTATCTCATGATCGTTCGCGACAGTTGGCTTCACATTTTGTGAAAAATCTTTTGAGAGGGAACAATTTACTTTGGGTAAAATACTCTCAATGTCTAGAACAACAGTCGGAAAACTTAAAGAAAAATATAAATTAATACGTAACAAGTAATAACATTTTTTATGTTCTTATTGCGTTAAGTAAAATTCACTGTAACAGTTGCCCTCATTGGTTTTAATCAGTTTGAGCAATGTGCTAGGAATTCCTTAAAAAGTCACCTAAGGTGCGCATAGATCTATTTTTTTAACCTATGTAAAGATTTCAGGTCATCATTAGTTAATGAAGTTATGATAGTCTCATTTACTGATGCCACCATAGAATTTTGTCAGTGGATGTATGTATATGATGTACAATAATACAATGTATGTATTCATTTTCATATATTTTCCCCATGAACGTTCCCAAAGAACAGCATAAGGCTCGCAGGTCGCAGTTTGTCGAACCCAGAGCGCCAGAATATTCCATTCGTATGAATTTCCTTTCACTGTTGGGTATTTATGGTCTAAAACTTCATACCTTGGTGTCAAAATCAAACGTTTGCGGGATGGTGTATACCACTGCGTATTCTTGCCATGTGTTTTCTTTTTAGAAAAGTCATGCTTCGGCAAACCATGAAGAGCGTGAAGTTCTCTAATCAGCGAAGTTCACCACTTGGTTGGTGTTTGAGAATCCCAGAGCCAATTTCCATGCCACTGCCAATTCTATTTTCCGAAGAAATCTTTCTATGCATTTTTATTGCCGCTGGCGTCGATTTAACTCTGGCTAAAGTGGGTGGGGTGGATAATCTTTGACGATCACGAGGAGGATTAAGTTATCCTATACCATTAAATCTATTTGGGCTTAACACCGTTTAAAGATCTGCTTTCTGGATCGTCGAAGCTGATCTCTCATTGGGTGGCAGCAATACTCTACGAACAAGATGAGTGGGGCTAATACCACTCACTTTATTCCTGGAATGAACTCTACATCAACTGACGACAGCGGAACGAGATATCAAACCGATTACCTCTATACGCTCTCCTCCTATGCTCTCGTAAGTAGAGGCATGCGTGATAACAGTGCACAGAAATTCTCATCGTCTTATTACATGCTTGACGCTTTACATTCTAGATATATCTTCGTTCTTTCCCCATCTTATCCCTCCTCATAATCTTGACAAAGCCGTTGTTATTCCTCACTTTACCAATAAGTTTCCTCATCTTCTCAGAATCTTTGTAACAGACTTCCAAAATAGGAAGAAAATATAGCATATCCCTCTCTTAAAATTATTTGTGATAAATGAGATCTCCTTTCCAGGCATCAATTGATGCTCTTGTAACATACTTCTTTCTGATTCGTCGCGCTCCGATGCTTTTATCGTCCGTTAGTGTTTTTACTCATTTCATGAACAGACTATTTCTACCCCAATCACCCTCACTCAAGCCGTCCTTTTTATCCCTCATTATTTTACCTATGAATTTAATTCTCTTCCGCGGGTATCGGTGGATCACACCGTGGAGAAAGCGGTCGGGGTTCCAGAGCCGCTGTTCCACATCGGGATGATTGGGGAGAAGGCAGTGCGGGAGGCTTCGGTACGGTTTCCACTGAGGAAATTCTGGGCGGTGGAATTCCTAGGGTCGTTGGATGGACGGCATGATAATGGCCGAGGACGCGGGTCAGCATCAAACGAGTGAAAGCGTGCGATATCGATAATCATAGCGCAGGGCTTAAAGAACCCCTTCCCCCAAACCACTCTTCGGCCTCTACGTCACCCACCCACCCATATTACCTGGGCGATGCCACGTGGTGAAGATGGTTCCTGAAGAGGACCACTTAACCGCCGGCGACCCAACATCTCACCCGTAATTCACCCCTGCCTCCATTCTCGGCGTCCACGAGCATTGGACCGGGCAAAGGTTTGGTCCTCGTTTTCCCCCTAAGCGGCTGCCGGGCACTTCGGACGCATAAATTGACCTCCCAACACCTCCCTCTCTCCCACCCACTTCCAAGTAATCGTAAAGTATGTATTTCATTAGGACGACTCGACCACGGATTTTTTCTCGCTTGTACCTATGGATTAATCTCTCATTGACGTAATGTTATAGCTAGAGTTCCGTTTCGCGCATGGTTCAAACCGTGGTTGTGATAAAAACTAAATATTTGACTTGGATTCAACAGAACATGAGCTTGGCATAAGTCCACAATGGGTAAAGTTCAATGTACATACAATTAAATGATGAAATTATGCTGAAAGTTTGGATGTACGTAAACATATTTCGAACGCATTAAAACGTTATCTGCAGCACCTGCCTTAACCCCTGTAAAAAGCTAATTTAACCAGGTTGGCATGACTACGTCGCAGATCGGAGTGTTTCCAATTTATTTTTTGTCGGAGAAAGAATAATGGACACTCGTATGAAATTTCATAGTGTAGTTGCAATACTTTAAACCATTTCCAATCCTACAGCCTCGAAAATAATTAGCCACATCCATTGCTAGATAGTAATTACGTGGATTTAAGTGGACATTTTCCAAAACATGAAACAAGTTACCTTACTGGCATCACGTAATGAGATAAATATTAAGTAAGTTTAATGATTGGAGCGAATATTGTCTACGGTTTTCGGCTAGATGCCGTAAAGTAGTAGAAAAAGTAAAAGGAATGGAGCAGTTTGACAAAGAATAGATGTAACATTAATTGGGGACTCTATTAAATAATATAACTAAAGTACAGCGGTGTCCGATTACTAGCTATAAAAATCTGATTGTCTCGTAGATTCACTCCTAATCTGTCACTCGCCCACAAATAGAAGCTTATCCGCTCTCCATAAATCCCAGTCCTATCCCCCTGCCCCCCTCCCCCCTCTGCTTCGCGGTAAGGAAGGGACTGTAATCGCGATGATTGTAATTGCATAGTTAAATATGGCAAAATACGTGGTGGAATATAGACCGAGTCTCCGTTCCCAATCCCTGCAATCATCCGCTGATGTCCAATCAGCTAGGATTCCGGCGGAGCAGGAGGGGTGACGAATTCCCTGTCCGATTTTCCTTCGGTTCTTTCCCAATTTCTGGCCGAAGTCAATCGAGATATATTTTTTCCTCAGCTCTGCGAGCCTAATACCACCTCGGAAAGATCATGATTAATTTATGCATTGAGGAAGAGCGTGGAATTGATGAAAAAACGGCCTGACAAGTGATGACTCGGTTTAAGCAGGAACCAACTCATATTTTCCTTGTTTTTGGTCCGGTGGTAATATAAGTTTGATGATCAAGCTTGGTGATTCTAGACTGTAGCCAAAATTCCACACCGCCGTATGCATCTGACTGATATATTAGCGTTATAATTTCTCAGAACTGAGTTTTGAATATTCTTACTAGTGACTTGAAAGGATTCCGCGCCTAGCAATACCGGCTCAACAGGTTTCTTTGCATAATGTGGAGCTCATATTTTGATACCAAATAATTTTATATCAAACCCAACCACGTTATTTTATCAAATTTTTTATTAACTACCTCCCATTATTTTTGATAACCTTCGGATGGGCTCTGTGTCGCACCGTTAATTTTACAAAGGCATATTTAAATATTTTTATGTATCCCACAGGAAAGTGCTTATACCCTCAAGTGCTTTTGTTATATATCGTTGCTTCTATGTGGCTTAATTCATATTTACGTGTTTACCAGAGCCTACATTGTGCGCTAGAAAAATTAGTAACTATATATTCGTTTTCTAATAGTATGTATTTTAATATTAGTATTTTTTTCTTTCTTTTCAGGTAAGTGGTTCTGTCCACTAAGTAAACAACTACTGAGCTTGAATGAAACTTACTCTCCACATCGGTAGACTGAATACTTTGAGGCGGTAAGTGGAAATCAGTATGGTGCCCCTGAATGTGTACAGAAGACGTATGGCAGGATTTGTTGAGATGGCAGTCAATTGTTTTTAACAAATGTTTTTAAGCGAGTCAACGATGACCTCCGGCACTTTTTGAGAGTCGTTTGTATCCTCTTCTGTGAAGCTATGAGAAAGGGCTTGTTCCCAGGGTTTTCTAAGACACCGGTAGGGAGTGATATCTTAAGAAATGATTCTTGATGTATCCTTGTTATCCTTACTGTTGATCATTAATCATTGGTTTTAACCCCATTGCGTAACTTTTTACTGATCCTGATAAGTAATTCAGTTCGTGTTTCTGTTTTCTATGCCAAAGTCTCTAGACTTGTGCGAGACGAGTCCTAGAGTGAAGTATAATAAAAGTTTCGTTTGTGGAATCGCCGCGTCTTTTTTTTTCTATCATTGTGATGGAAAACTTCAAACAAGTGACGTCTGAGACTGTTTTTTAGAGTGAAGTAACTTCCCTCGTGGAAGTTTTTATTAGGAATATTTAACGATGGCTTTTTAGAGTATTATTTTTATTCGGAAATATTTGATTTGATCTTGAGTCGACTGTTCCATCTTCTCAAAGAGGGTCATGCACCTCCAAAAGATTGATCGCCATTCATGTATGATGATTTAGCTTCTCCATAACGAAGTAAATTCATCGTCATCATAAGTGTTTTGCAAATATTGGTAGAGTTGTACGTAGATACCTAGTCCCAACCTACTCTTACACCTACCCACCCAACTATTCCTCCGAGGAATACACCTTTTCCACATTAAATCTCTTTAATTCTTCTTATCTTCTGCATGCCTTCATATCATTCTGATCTAATCCTTTCCACCATCTGCCGAGCTTATTAACATTTCTAATTTCACGCTATTAATAACGATAGGGATAACGCAAAAGAATAATTGCATTGACAGCTAAGCATTTCATAACAGCAAAATCAGCCTTAAAGCAGTTTTAAATGGCCAAAAACCATGGTATATAATCATATGTCCAATTTTCCAATCCTCCAGTCATTTTAAAATGCCTGTAAACTTACCATAGATTTCGCTGTGTGAATAAAAAAATATGCATTTAATATTTCCAGTAACAATACACTTACGCTATAATTTGTCTCGATACATCAGCAATAAAATACAACCTTTGGTCCATTCTATCTAGGTGTGTTTTATCTAAGTGAAGTAAATTTTAGTACAACTAGAAGTTTGGTCTGGTTGGTAGAGGGTAGAGCGGATTGTAGTCAATCCACAGGATAAATTATTTCTATAGTAATATAACAGTGCCCTCTGGCGATCAATGGGACAAATTGGGGAGGTGACGAACGACCGACGTCCCGGTCCTGTTTTCAGGGGTCGCTACACCCTCTTTCCTGGGCATTCCGCCGGTGGGGGTCCAGCAGCTCTTCCACCTTTGAGGGAGGCCCCCTTTTGGTCACTGTCTCGAAAGGGGGTCGCGCCACTCCATTCTCCTGTTTTCGATTCTCGTTCGATTCGAGCGTCGCGGCGGCGACGCTGTCAGCGTCTCTTCCTCCCCCGTCTGCTCGCGGAACAAAGAAGAATCTGCGAGCGATGGACCAGTGGAGGGGAGAGGAGGATCTTCCTCCCCCTCCCTCTTCTCTCCTGCCTTTCTTCCACTGCGAGAGTGGCGGAGGAGGAGGATGGGGGTGGGCGAGAGCAAGTGGACCCGCCGGTTCCCCCCGCCCACGCATCTATCCATATTCCGCCGTGACCGCGCATAGCAGGGGGGCGCCGTAGCGGCGCGCGCGCCCGACGGAAGCCTACCTGTGTTTGATGGCCTTCCCTCGCCCGACCCGTGGCGCCAGCACCAATTCCACGCCGGCCCCCGCCCCGCCCCCCGTCTGCCCTCCCTTTGCCACCTCCGCCGCCCTCGCCCCCCTCTTTCAAGACTCGATCCTCCCGGGTACCGAGGGCGAGAGCGAGATTCTCCTCGACTCAAAAGGATCCAGTGGGAAAATTCGAGTCGCCTGCTCCGACAGCAGTTTTCGCGATTGTGCTGATGGGAGGCTGGTGCTGCAAACATCATCATCAGTGGTCTTGTCTGTTACGCTTTCAGTGGCTCAATGGAGAAGCAAGACTTCTAGCATATTCAATATAGTATTGCCTGACAATGACGGGAGTATAAAGAGTGCACCGAGTAAATAACAATGAAGTTCTGGGTTGGGTGAAGGAAAAAAACTGATAAAAACTCGTAAAATAATACGGGAAAATCTTATCGTCTGCACCTTGAGACATAATTGTCAAATTAACGAAGCGTTTCTGTGAGAAACGTAGAGCAAATAGTGAGGATGCTGGTTAGCAATGAAGTTCTGGGTTGGTTGAAGGAAACAAACTGATATAAAGTCGTAAAAGAATACGGAAAATTCTTATCGGCTGTACCTTGAGACATAATTGTCAAATTAACGCAGCGTTTCTGTGAGAAACGTAGAGCAAATAGTGAGGACGCAGGTTAGAATAATTTGATGAATACAATGCGGTTAGCCGTTGAAATAATCAATAAATAATACACCAATATTCATAGCTGATGACTAGAGATTACGAATGATGATGACCCTTACCTTAGGGAAGTGGGTGAATGGTCTGTAGAATTGTATTAATAACTTTCTTAAACCATAAAAATCAGTACTATTCATTAGTTTTGGTCGCGATAATGTTTATTGTGATGAGACAACTGGGTTAAAATTTCGTGAAATGCGTTGGTATATTATTTCTCCCCGAACTGAAATTCGAACTACTTTGCTCCAATTTTCTTGCTCTCCGTTTCGGCCTTCGCGTCTCTCTGACTGTTGTATTGTCCTCCAACGGAACTCACCTTCCCTTGGATTTCAAAAAGCGATTAGTCTTCGTCCCCCGCTTTTCATTAACGTGGTTCATAATGTCCTTCCATTCCACCAGCCGTCCTACCGTGTCCACACTTTGGTGGTGGTGCGGTGGACAAAGGTGGACACACACGCATCTCCACCCCCTTGATGACCCTGTCGCATGCCTCCCCCTCCTTCCACATCGATCTCCCTCATCCCCTACCCTCCGAGAGATTAAACTCCACCTCTTCCTCTCAGCAGCGCCACCGACGGCGGCGGAATCAGCGCGACGGGCCCAGGGGGAGGCGGGTCGGTCTGCAGTCCATCCCGAGTGGTCGTAGACGTAACCCCTTAGCTCCTCCCACCCTCATCCTCCGTGCACACCCCAATCCCACCCTCCCCCCCTCGCACCAACCCTCTCCCACCCCCAAACGATTTTTCACGGCGCAATAAAGCATAAATCTTTTTGAGCCTTAAATGGCGACGGGTTTTGTCCTTGAAATTTAGTCCGCTTAGTCCTTCGTCCTTTCTCCTCTCATCTCTCTCTCTCTCTCTTTCATCTTTCTCTCTCGTCCACCCCCCGTAGAAACCTCCCTCCCCCGCAATGTATGGTTTCGTCCACTCCCCCTCGCTTCCGCTCCCACCTCGGGCGCGATGAATCGTCTCCTGCCGCCCCTTGAATTGCGTCTCACCTCGCCAGCCACCGGCAAGGGAATCTTCTGCCGGTGGACCAACGGCCGCTCAAAATCCGTCGCAGTGAACTGTCGGATGCTGCGACATTCTCGCCACCACGATTGAATGTCTGGGATTTTCGGCAAGTGCGATCGTATTCGTCGAATCCAGATCCTAAAACATCCTGATTTAAATGCTTCCAAGATTATCACGTGTTATTCATGTTCATCAGCTTTTATGTTACCCGAAACACATGCCGTTTGTGTAACTACACGCACGTGGGACTTAAAACTTTGCTTTTCAGAAGTCTGGTGAACCTAGATTTTTAAGATAATTTAAATTTAAAACTAACCTTCACCGCCACTATTCCTCACCTTTTATGTCATTCGAAACACTTCCCATTTGACCAGATTCCCATGGGTAGTGCTGATAGCCTTGCTTTTAGTGGGAATGGAGCAACAGTTGTTAAAATTTTCTATTCTAGAGGAGGCTTCATCGTCAGTAGCCTTGCATGGAATACAGTATTCGTTAAAGTCATTTTGAAATATTTTACTGTAACCTGTCAAATTTTTCTCTCATTTTCAAAGAGAGAAATAGATCATCACAAATAGGTAGTCAGATCTTCTTTTGTGGATATCATCAAAATTAAAAGTGATTAATCCTAAGATTAGTTTTGCGTAGGTCACCACTCAATTCTCCTTCCGACCAACGTCTTCATATTTATACAAGTCATCTTTACTATTTGCTCCATAAATTTCTTTCGCAGACTTCCTTGCCATTCTTCCCCCTCAATTTTCCCTCGAAGACAGTCTACATTAGGCCATCATATCACAAGATTAGGACAGTTAGGTTGTCCTGTCTTCTCCTTAAAGTTTTTATAGGAGGTTTGGCATAATTATTAGTGATTATCGGTCAGAGGTACTAAAAGGTAGTGTTGAAAGAATTCTAAGCATACTGACATAACTCTTTTCTTTTTATCACAGCATTGATCCCCATTCAAAATGTCAACAAAAGCAGACGGCATTTTAAAAATCATAAAATACTAAATAAAACCTGCAGAGTAGTGTAAATATGCTAAGAAATCAGTGTGTGTGTGATTCAATTCGGTGTAAGAAATGTGTGTATTTACGCCCCAGGAGTCTTTGTATCATACATCCCCATGCATCAATCAAATAATATACCATTATCAATTAAATCAACTTTACCATGAAGCGTCATAAATTGTTAGAATTTTACCGTTTTAATTATTTACAGTCCTCCCTTCGGGAATGTTGAAGATTCCATTTGATTATAGATATTTAAGTAATGCTGTAAATATGATGTGACTAATCTTAAAATGTAGTAATTTCTTTAATTTACTTAATGAATTTATTCATTACAAAAACTTGAATTTCGTCAGAAATAATCATGATAAGTAACCACCATAAAAATATCTCACTTGACTGTCTATGATGGAGATTTCATCTTGAAGTACCGCTTATCATTGAGTCATTTAAACCCGCTCGTTTAAAAAGGAAAGTGGATTAGCCACGCCACCGTACACTAAGGATCTGTGGAGATGGCCCCACGTGCTGATTTCGCCGAGTGGTATTTCGGTATCCCTTTAATTCGCGATGGAATTCCAACGAGTCCCGGCCCCGAAGCGTAAAATCCAGCCCACCCCCTCTCTCTCTCTTCTTTGGCCCCTCCCTCCCCTCCGTCGTGTTCGGGCATCCCTCCCCCATCCCCTTGTCCCCCCATCCCCTTGTCCCCCCACCCCCTCCGCCCGCCGAAAGTCGAGGAATTCTTGGCACCGCCTCTGAGATCCCAATTGTTGTCCTTCTTCGGAGTCAATGGACTGCGTCTCCTTTGGAATGGGCCAGCCCACCTCAGCCAGGCACGCCAACCTGCCCCTCCAACCCATCCCACTGCCCATGTCGGCCCATCAATCCACCCACCTTCCCAGCCCAACCCCATGAAAGGGAACACCCTTCTACGTCTACATCTACTGAGTACCCTACAAGTCACCCCGAGGGTGTGTGGCAGGTGTGGGATCATCAACAAACAAGCACTACGTACGCACGCACAAATAGATACAATAGCATGGCATTCCTAGAACTTAATGGCATAACAATACGGTTTCCAACCGTGGAATAATTGTTAGATAAAGTATTTCACTCTCTCACCTCACTCACCCAAAATTATACTAGTCGCAAGCAAACAGTTGTTGTTTAGTGTACCTACCGAATGATGAGGCTAACGGCTAACCATCATTACCATCCAATTAATCATGACAGTCACAATTTACCTTTGGTTCTGTTTAACCACGGTTTTAAACTGCTGCATGGTCATCTTCATGTTTCAAACGACCTCTCAGCTGTTGAAATTTTGCTCATCTTAGTCAAGTACTGCGTAGAGGGGATTAGACTTTTATTTCAGTAGATATATGGAGCCAAATTCGTGGAATCGCCTCCTTCGCCGTTCACCTTGCTCTTATTGCGACCAGAGGCCACTGACTTCAATCACGGTCTTGTCATCTTTGACCGCAAATCGTGTCGTGGTGTGTCACATCTAAACGCAAATCTGCGGCACATTCAACGCGTGATCGAAGTGGTATGGCTTTTCCCCGCAAATAACAGATTCAGGTCGCCGGGGTATCCGAGAGAGTTCGACGTCCCCCGGCCGAATGGAATGTCTCGCGGTCTCCCCGCCGCGGCGTGATCCATCAATATCGCCCGCACTCCTTCCCTCTCCCTTCCTGCAAGACTTAAAAGCTACATGGAAACGGCGGCCGATCAAATTGTCTGCCGCCGCGCCGTTTGATTGATGGGGCAGCCAATGGCACCGCGCCGCCACCGTCCCATTTCCCCGCGACTGGGTGCGGTGCCTTTGGGAGCGGGAGGGATGGGTGCTGCGTTCCTTCACCCTCGAGTCCATCAGCAGCGCTCAACCCGCGATTTTGATCATCGTCGTTCGTCCGGAGTCTGACCGTAGGCAAAAGTAGTTTTTGGAGGGTTGGGTTTGTGTCATTTCCCTCCCAACCCGAGGGCCCGGGTTCGATTCCCGGCAGTGGCGGATTTTTCAGTGGAAAACCGGTCCCCACTTGAGTGCCTAGTGGAGGGCATTTCAAGTACAGTACTCCGTCCGTCGGATGGGACGTTAAGCTGTGGTCCCCTTGGCGCCTTTCGTTAAGAGTAGGCTAATGCCGACGCCGGGTTTCTCTCCACCCTTCCTCCGTTCCCTAAAAACTCCTACCATTACCCAATTACCCACCTGTCCTATATGGCGCAAATGACCTCAGCTGTCGGTCGCCTCCCCCAAATAACCAACCAACCAAGCGAGGGCCCGTGTTTGGATCCCGGCAGTCCCGAATTTTAGTTTTTTTCCGGACTTGCTTAAGTTATGTGAGGAGAGCATTTCAAGTTCATCACTACGTCCGTGGGATGGGACGTTTAACCGCGGATCCCTTGGTGTCTCATGGAGTGCAGGCTCATGACGACTCTGGGTTTTTCTCCTCCCTTCCTCTGCTCTCTACATTTCCCAATTTAACTACCTTTCCTAAATTCTGCTAATGACCCAGTCGTTAGACGCTGCCACAAACAAAAACGAGAATACATGCTTCTCTAACATGTTTAGTCCTCAATAAATTAGCTGAAAACGTTCACTCACGTGCTCAGTGTTCAACTCGAAATTTGGTTTGAGTCGTGTGGATAGAACTCACCCCGTACGTTCAGGGTATGGGGCATGCTCCTTTGCCTGGGCAACCAGCGATTTTCCACGATATACTGCCAATTAGTAAATTGCATTGAATTGGGGAGATGTGTAAACCGGATTTAAACGTGGCACCCTTCATTCAGTAGCCTTGCATTCTATTACTACACAACAACGACCCCATAAACTCTTTTTGTCCGTAAAACTGGTAAAGGTTTCTCCCTAGTCGTATTTTTCGAACATATCCCTAATAGGGATTACGGCTTTGGGAAAAAATTCTAACTTTGCGGAGTCCGTAATCTGCTCGTTTCGCCGATGGGTGTCAACCACCGGGACCCAATTCTGGTGGGGGATCTACTAGGTGCCGGACGGGGTGGGGTCCTTGATGGCCTGCTGGTGGCTGCGAATTCCTTCCCTGCCGCCCACCCCCCAGTCAAAGGGGCGCCACGACCCTCGTCTCAGAGCACACCAACATTGGTCTCTCTCCTTGGGCGACCGCTCCATACGTCCTGCTCCGCACGAGCGGGAGGCCCACAAGGGCCCCCATCGAGTCCTCCCAGGCCCCCTGGCCCCGCTTTCTCTGCATCGGGAGAAAGGGGGGCCCGAGGGAGGGACGCGAAGGGCTTTTCATAAGGGCTGCCGCCGCCGCAATACAGATGATTCACCTGAGGTCGAGGTGCCCGTGATTTATTTCCTTCAAGCTCGTTATGTACTGCCTCTCTCCCCACTTAATACTCTTCCTCTCGTTCTCACCTCCTCGCCTCTCCTTCTAATGGCTCGCAATCCGACGGCGGCGGCGGCAGTGTCTGGATCCCACCCCCTCCTCCCCCACTCACCCCCGCTGTGCCGTGGGGTAGGCGAGGATGCTGGAAGAGGAGCGCCCGTCTCCGTTTAATAAGGGACGAGATCGGTTGGGTGGGGGGGAAGGCGCGATTTTGACAGGAAGGAGAGGGGGTGACATTTGGCACGCAGGGCGGGGGAGGAGGGATCTACCCCCATCCTTTCAATCCCTCCCCTCCGCACCACCGGCAATCCTTTCTCGTCTGGATTTCGCTTCTTCCGAGCGCCTCATCAGCGGGTCCAATATAAAAGGAAAGTCATTGGAGGTTTGGGAGAGTAACCGCATTTCTTTCCACTGGTTACCATTTTTCCTTGCGAACAAAATGCGTTGATTGGATAAATACTCCTCCAAGGATTTTATTGAAATTTACCAGTAACGATAGTGTTTACTCTTGAGGTCATGCTAGTCGCGATAGACAGGTCGGTAAAGGGCCTGCCATGCTACCCAAGGTTGTGGTTTCAAATCTCGCCTATGTTCTGTTTATCTTAGGATTACGCTTATTATATTGAGTTAACCTTGATGATGCGATCTATATAAAGCAGTTGGAGCTCTGAAAACCTAATGTTATTATTTGAGAGTGTGTAATTTCTCTGAAAAATTCAAGGCCAAATTCCTCTATTACTTATCGAGTCCGCTTCCCGACTTGGGCATGGGTCTCTTGTTCGTCTCAGTTTTACGCTTAACATTAGTATAGAATAGGAAGTGGCATTTATTATTTCGGGACAAATTTATCGTTAGGAACATAAATAACATTACAATTTTTAGAGTCAAATTTGCAGTACGATAGGGAGATTACAAAAGAATATTAATTTCCAAAGTAGTTTAAGCTTGACGGTGTAAATCAGTATGATTCATGATTTTCTCCAGGGTTTTGAAGGTTCATTATGTAATACCTATTGCAGATACAAGGGCAATAGCATATCAGTGCTTTAGGAGACCATTCGAGTTTTGAACGTATGCATATTACGCTCATTGCTATCAATATGTGCACATATGATACAGCAGATACAAAGCCTGAAACTCTTACCAAATAGCTTTCCAACATATTACTCCGTATGGCATTGTCTGAATGTCTAATCCTCCCTTGCACTTTCATTGAATAATACACCTAGAAAACCCAGGAGATGATTAGATGATTTATTTTAACGAATAAAATAAAACCTTTAGTCAATTCCACACAACTTTTAATAAACCGACATAGGTTTCGGAAATTGTTGTCATTCTCAAGGTCTTAAGAATGAGAACATACGTTGAGAATGTTGACAGACCTTGAGAATGACAAGAATTGTCGAAACCTAGGCCGGTTTATTAAAAGTTGTGTGGAATTGACTAAAGGTTTTAAATTAATGGATGAAGGCGATACTTTGTGGAAATTACGAACGTTAAACATGGTAAATGAAACAAACATTGTACTTTCCACACAGCTTTGTGTTTTTTTTAGTTGTGTTTTTTTTTAGTTGTAAAAGTTTTATTTTATTCGTTACCATAATTATAACTAAATCCCACAAAGTGACGCCTTCAGTCTTATCTGATATACCAGGAGATGATATTGAATCGCGCTATAATACCTAAGCAGTTGGAGCATCTAATTCTACGACTATCGACTTCAGTCAGCCCACAGCATCCGTGAGAGTGAAGTTACGTCCCCGGCACTTCAGCACGGCACCCTTCTCGCTGCGAACCGTCATCGTCACCCACTCACCGCCCCCATCCTCGCCGCTCAATGATGCGGGAGTCTCAAGTTTCGCCTGCGACGCATTAAGTATCACTCCTCTCGCAGTCGGACCTCGGAGCACCTGTTTGAGCGCCCTCGGTCTCCGCCGCCCCGGGCGACCGTGGGTGCGGGCCGGGAAGGGAGTGGAGTGGAGGCTCATCTTGCACCGGGGGAGAGGAGTGGCCGCCCGTCCCGTCGTCCTCTCCCGAGGGGGCGTGGGCGACGGGGTCAGGGGTCAGCGGGGGCAGCGAAGGGCGTGAGTGCATTACCCGCGCGAGGGAGGGGAGCGGCCGTGGGAGAGGAGTGGGGTGCGGCCGCCGCCGGCGCCTCCTCTCTCACACTTTCTTGCCCCTCCTTGCCCCCGCCGCCTTTCGCTCCGCCCCCACGGCGAGACGCGTTGAATCCACTCCTTCCCCTCTCCGTGGCATCCTCCGAGAAAATGCAACACGGCCGCGTCGTCTCTTTTTCACTTGTAATATCTTCGCACCGCGTTTGTTACCTCGTGTTCGGTGTCATCCTGGCGCGCATTTCAGGGCATCGGGATGCTTTAGTGACCATTTTACAAGCTTTCTATCCGAAGGGTCCGAATTCGTATCCCAGGCGTGGCGTAGATCTTTCAGCAGCTGCGTTTTTCTTCGACGGTATGTTGTTCTTCTCCATCACTATCTGAAAACACGACCCTGAAAATTCGAACGCATCATTACGGGATACCAAAACGTCTCTCCACGAAATATATATCGTTTCAGGTCACTATTTAGACAGTCTAACACAGTGTTTCCCAACCCATTCATCTTATGGAACTTATGTATGAATACGCTCCGATATTTCTATCGTCTACAACTTACGTATTTCCCTTCAAATGTGAGGAAAGTCGAAAAAACTGAACTTCCCTTTGTACCTTTGAGGGAATTGATCCAGTGGATGGAAAGTCGGATGCAAGACTACGGTTGGAAACTATTGATCTGACGTACTTGAGTTAATAGCATTGCGACACATTTTATGGACAGCGTACTGAACTCGGATTGATCCCCTCACGGGATTCATGTCGGGATTCTATGGAAACTTCCGCCGGGTCTCGATCCAAACCCTTAATGGTTGGAAGCCAGCACTTTTTGCCGCACCCTACTACGTCTTCGTCTCCCGGTGACTTCACCGCCCGGTCGTCTTGCACGGTCCTCGTCTATGGCGCCGGCGGCGGCCGAGAGCGGCGGGCGCCGCCTCTGGAATGCGGCGGAGACGCGTGCCTCGTCCCTCTCCTCGCCTTCAAAGGGAAAACGCCGTCCCCTTCCCCTCAGTGGTCGGAGGGATGATGTCGCCTTCGATCTTCCTCTGCGATTCCTCGCGCTTTTCGACGGCAAGCATTCTCTCTGCTCCCTTCCCCGGCCGTCTCTGTCGGTCGCACGTGAGTCGCGTGCAGAGTCTCTCCCTGATTCCCTTCAAAGCGCTCCGCGTGATATTTCTGCTCCGGACGTCCCTTTTGTCCTCAAAAGTCGGCCAGGAGGAGACGAACGCTCGCATTTTTCCCGAGCGATCCTTCCCTTCTTCTTCTCACGAAAATAGTCGCGTCTGTGTCGGGGCGTGCGTTCGTCCGCGTGCCGGCGTGTGTTTTTGCGCGCGTGCTCGCGGGAAATCAAAAGGGAGGGATTCGGTCGGTTAGGTAATCCAAACACAATGGACCGATTTGTGTGCTGAAGTCTTTTGTTTGACGGTCTCGCCGTCGTGGCGGTCCTTGGAGAGGCTTAGGGTTGTCCTTGCGGAGGTAAGCAGAACTCGCAGGTGGTTCTTTCACGGCCTCGGCGGCAGGAGGGAGAACGCTTAAACAACGGATTTGCGCTCTTACTGTATTACTCGATTTTAGTGTTCATGGGCAAGCTCTCCGAAACGTTGAATCAATCGCTGTTGGTAGTGCGTAGAGTGATACGAGAGGAAGAACTTGGGAGTTGATCTAGTTTGGTTAAAGTAAAGACCTGCTTCTTTTAAGGCTCATCTCACGGCGTAAGAGTGAACAGCACCATGAATAGTTAAGTCAACAAATTGCATTTCTCTGATATGACAATCGTACGATACCTTTATGAATCAGTGAATGAAGGTTGTCTAACATAATCTCTGTTTTTTTCTGATTACAGGTAGAATAGTGAAGAGTATTTCCCAGAAATGGCGGGAAACATTTTAATACTCTCTAACTTCCATGTTCCATGTTGCATTATTTTTCTCTCGCTGAATGTTCTTTGAGGAAAAAATCCACTAGTTCAACAGAGTTTTGGTGATTGACTGTTTATTGTCCCTAATATGAATACATGAAACGTAGTACTACCAGTATTGCAAGCAAATATATTTTTCGTGTTCGTTCGTCCGACTTGAGAACGACTCCTTGCGATAAATGTTTGAATACTTAATTGTCTCCTTTTATACATTGAGTTGAAAGCGTTTTTATTTTTGTTTCTCTATTAATGGATGGTCGTTCCGCTAACCTTCCTAGCCAATAGTGTGGAGATGTTGCATAAGTATATTATTAGATAATAGAGCAATGTCGAATCACCTTTTGGATATGGTTTATCGTGGATTGTTACCGTGCAAGGAGTTACGCGATTACGATTCGGTGAAAAGGATAGCTCCTTACTCACAAACCCTCTCGGGGAAGGAGAGCTTGACTCAGCCCACGTGTTTTCTTGAACCAGAGCGTGCAAACTACGTCGTCTTGGAGATGATTACCGTTGAAAGTAAATATTTTGATGATTTCGGGCTCCGTCAAGTGCCATATAGACGAGTCCTCGTCGCTACTCACCCATCAAGAGAGAATTAGGTTTTTAAGGTGCTCCAACTGCCTTGGTTATATCGCGCTAATCACTCTCTCGCGTGAAATTTTTTCTGCACTACATGCGCGAGAAGTGCTCACGTACTCTGTTTCTGAAATGCCCAAAACCTCCAACGGCTGTAGCCAAGCATCTTGGCCACTTGGCGGAGCGACCAGAAAGTGATTCCTCAGCATGTACAGCGAGCCGCTTCATTTTTTGGCGAATTAATTCACGCCGCACGCTCGAGCGCATTGTAATTCCGAGAGTAATTTAGGAGGAGCCGTAGTCGACGCGGGCACGCCTGTGAGAAAGCGACGGCCCCAATAAAATAGGACGGGCGATAAGGCGGTGGAGGAGGTTGGATAAGAATGTGTTGAGGTCGCACGCGTGAAGGAGATTGTGGGGGGCGCCTCGGAGGATAAGGTCGCAAGGCGACAGAGGAGACCGTTGGCGCCAGCGATTGAGAGCGCTTTGAGAGTTTCGCCGACTGCCTCTAAATCGAGATGAGTGGGGTCAGGAGTAAGCCGCTACGCTCGGGGAAAACGGGAATGCGAGCCTTTATGTGCCGGGGAGCGCGAAGCATTCGGGGACTCAAAGGGACTTCCTCGACTAGGCGGCGGGGGAGTTGACGTTCTTTCGCAAAGGATTCGGTTTGTTGTTATTAGGGAAGGCGACCGACGGGTGAGGTCGGTCTATTAAAAGCGGCCTTTAAACCCCTTGAAGCTCGCTCCTCAAATGGCTCAACTGACCCCTGAGCGTGTAATGTGCCAGAAGTCTTGACTTAAGCCTTTTTATGAAGCTTGTTAGGGTCTACAGGCACATTTTATGATCATATCGTACATACTTGCTGTTTGCTAGATTGTACGTTGTTGTACCGAATAGGAGACTGACAGTGTAAGACTGGTGCCATGGAGATTAAATGGATATTCGGGAAGACGTATAAATTTTAGGAGTGGAGGAGGAAGTATGGATAGAAACCCGGCGTCTACATTTGCCTGCTGTTGACGAAATGCACCAAGGGTTCCACGGTTTAACGTCCCATCCAAAGGATTACTGAATTATCAATGGGAGAATTTATTCTTAAACAAATGCTATTCGATCGAATTTAGGACTTTTCAACCTCAAAAATGCTCAGTAATCAAATAAATTTGAATCTGCTTTTTCCTGAGTTGACAGAATGATCTTAGTCACATTCCACTTTTACGGAAATAATTAGGTCTCGTGGGTCGTAAAGGGTATTATCCACGTTCAAGTTTTTAGGAATAAACTTGAACCTTGATCGTTTCACTTGTTGTCGGACTCAGACGTAGGAAAGTAAAATCCATATTCTCCATCTATTATTTACTAATAATATTTTATACTTTAACATTTATAACGACTCTGATAATATTTTTTCAGGGTTATTTTCCCAGAAAAACGTCTTTGGCGTAATCAATGATACTGATATTCGGTTGCAATTACTATTCGTAATACTATCTGATGGCGTGTTAGCCCAGTGAGTAGAGTTTTGAGCTACCAAACAGAGGTACGGGATTCAAATCCGCGAAAGACCTCTTGGAACACTTCCAGTGAAACGCAAGCCAAGTAATTCCCTGGGATAAACGATAGGCGTCACAGGGAAAGGAACTACCTCCCGACCCTGACGAATGAATTTCACGCACCTTAGAGCTTGGTACTTGGTGACCTCTACTATCACCAACCTGAGTAATCTTCAAGTGAGGCTTAAGAGTTTTTTGTTCTATTCTTTGGCATACTGATCGCAACTATTAGGGTACTAGAAGTCCAAAATTTTATCTTTCCTGAGAGCTGTCTCGCATAGTCTGGGTCCCTAAGTGAGTGTACGTAATACATCACCGACTGACTCTTTATGACGGCTTCCTACAAACGAAACATCATTTAGGCGGTTAATTGACAGATTTGGACACGGTTTAAGACTGAAAGATTGGTTGATTCTATTCATTCATCTGTTTCGATATACTTCATCTACATCTACAGGTTTTCGTGTGAGCCACCCCAATGTGTGACGAGGTGAGTCATCACCAAATATCAATATCAACTTAGTAATGAAAACGTGTTAGTCACGCACGCACCATACACGTGTATTCAATTCATTTTGGATTTAAAATATAATATATTTCTTATTATTCTGTAAGGCATTTGTTGTCATTTTTATCCAATGAAACGCTTGCAAGTATACAGGTATTATGGGATAGTACAACTATAATCATGCACTTCACACTAAGCTACTTACATTACACCTACCTAGCCACTTATTCTCTTGCCTATTATGTAGTATATATTTTCGTGGGAAGGAATACAATTGAAATCTATCCATACCGCAATCTATCTCCCTAAAATTGCTTTTTATGGTTGAATCTAGCGTAGGGAATACTCCGATAACTCCGCTGAGTGGTTGAGGTTTTTGAAGTATTATGAGTGGGATAAACGATTATTCCTGGACTGGGTTCGGGTGGAGGATGAAGGAGGGGAGGGTGGATCGTGAGTGAAAAAAGGAGTTGGTGCCGGGGAGGGGAAAGGGGGATGCGGATGCAGTATACCCGCATGAGCAGCTCATTGATAGTTTTTTTCCACATGCTGACTTATCCACAGGGTTATAGGGTCTTTTTCGTATCACTTTGTGTTACTTGTATTTTTTTTAGTGTTTTTCATGTTAAAATTGCGTATTTAGTTACATCATTAACCATTGCATTCAAGGTTTCGACCCTGTAATCATAGTGGTTTACGGCATATGTTCTGGCAAAATGGAATGCAATGCTAAATTTTCTTTCTACAAAATATCCTGCTGTATTTTCTCCTCCGAATTAGTTGAAGTGCTTTACATTTTAATTCCATTTCCTTAAAATCTACCTCCTCATCGTAACTAGCGACGTACGAATCAATAATAAGAATAATTAAATGATAATTTATGATATTGCTTTGAATGGAATTTATTCTTGCCAGGACCAAAGTAGTGGAATGTGAAGCCAACGGCCTCCTAAGAGACCACTTAACCCATTTTTTGATCTTGAATCCGACCAAGAAATCCACTCGATCGAGGCGCTGAAAAACTGCGAGGGAGAAACTGCAATCTTATTTTTCACCGATGCCTTTTTGCCGGCTTCCTAACCCCACCCACTCTTGGCAGTTAAACCGCTTCTAAAGTACTCCCCGGATACCGAAATAATTCCCACTCGGATTCCCGAAGCGCGCGAAAATAAACGAGTGGCTCTCCACTTATGCACGAGTAATTGAAAGTGGCCGCGGTTGATGGCGCCGGCCGTCGGGTGGCGCCGCTGTCGAGGGCGGGAGTAAGAAGACGACGGACCTCCTTCGCATGCATCCTTGGGCCCCCTCCCCCCCCCCCCCCCCCCCCACTCCACTCCCCTCCCGAGAGCTTCTCGGAGTAGTTGTTGGCCGCTGCAGTCAGTCTCCCTCGTGGTTTTCCTGTTGTCCGGACACACTTTGGCAGAGTGTTCGAGCGAAATTGGAAAACATTGCGAGGTGCTCAGGAATGCCGGGAGCTTTTGGCTCGGTCATTTGCCGTGGTTTCTTTCGTTTAGCGGGTATGCGTTTAGAATTGCAATGAAGGGATGTTGTACCCCTTCGTGATTCACCTTTTGGGAACTTTCCATTTCAGGAAAATGGGACTGGTGCATTGTCACTCACTTCCACTAAGGATGCATCGGATATTTTTACCCATTGTTATCCATATTATTGAAGAACAGAATAGAAAATTTGCTAGAAACGAAATGAAAGACGATTCGTGAGGGTTGAGCGTGGTATGGCAAGAAGGTTGTTGGTTTAAAAATGGGAGGGTAATCGGTCGATGAAACAGGTAATTAGGGACGAGGAGATGCTCATGGCTGTTATGAAAAGTAGAATACTGGGTAGGTGAGGAATAGGTCAAAGAAAAGAAAAATTCATAGTTGATAGTATGTAGATAGGTGAGAAGTATGCTGATCTGAAGAAAAAATAGTATGTGGAAGGAGCTGTTATATAGGACGAGTAAAGATATTCCATCAGTCCCCCCCTAACTGGGAGAAAACTGTCAATGAAGTAATATTCATTGTCAGTTATGGATAGATTTTTATAGATCACTTTTACTTTCTCTTGAAATTTCTGAACATTTTTTATATGATATTTCCCTCTTCAGTTCAATATAGATACGTCCTATTTCCCTTCATTCTGTTCATGAAACCTATCCTCATCCTCAAACTTGCTCTGTTCCCTAGTTTTCTACCCTCTTATAACGCCATTACAGGCGTTATTATTTTGACCTATCTGCCATCTCTTTCTTCTTATTTTCTACGGTAACTTTTCTCTCCATGTCCAGTGCTTCATTATTAGTTTTCCTTTTCGTTGGTATGTTATCTTCCCTTCTTCTTTCCTACAATTCATACTCATTCTGTCTCTTCTCTTCCCTCCCCAAGGTCTATTTTTTTTTCAATTATGCAACGCCACACCCTCGATCACGCCTAAGTGACCTTTCATTTGCTCCTTTACCAAGGATTTAATGTCATAAGTTCTGTTATTAAAATACCAATATCCCCGATAGCCATGCAAAATGTTTATTTATTTCCAGTGAATGCATCCAATTGAATACTGTCCATTGAATTGAACACCCATGATGTTTAAGACTGATTTACGCCAAATGCTGTTGAATATACATATATATGCAAATGGTGCCAGGAACGGTAGTCGCACCCGTTAAAAATCTATCGAAAAACGAGCTATTTATAAGCTTGATTGGCATCCCAATTACTTCCACGGGCATGAAAGCTATTGCCTTCCATGACTCATTGAGTGAATCCACTGGCCGCTTGGAAATTGATTTTCCAATAGAGTTCATTGCACGGTTTGGAATTCAGTTTTTGGTCCATTCATTTGGTTCCGTTCTTGGTGAAGAATATTTAGTGTAGGTACTCTAAAGAAAATTAAGAAATTGGAATCAACGTATTGAATGTATATATTCTGGTCAATCCTGTTGTGGTGTATACTGGCGAATATAAAATGAATGATTATACTTTCTTTCGTAAATCTTTTCAGATACAAAACACACTTCTAAAAAAATCATGTTAAATTTGTTTTTCGATTGAAAACGATAGAACCGCTTAGTAGAATTTGACAGTGGTCTTTATATCCGATAGATTTCAACGCTTACAGCGTCATTTTCATAGTTCAAGGACTTGGAGTGTTTTATCATGTTCAACTGTCGCAACTGACGGCTAACCCCATTCATTTAATTTGTTTGTCAAAATGATTTCAGGTTTTTACTCCATGGAAGGGCCAGATTTGTGTTTACGTTTGGTCTCGAGCCAGGAGAATCACCTTTGGAGATGTTAACTCATTTAATCTGTTTGTTGCATTTTAATAGATCCCGTATTTAGGGTCGGGGAAAAGAAAATACGCCTGTGACTCGATCGCGGATCTCTATAACTCGTATTCTTTGTTTTTTTTTAACTGGACCTCAGAGAATAAAAATGTTATCTATATGCTTCAATTTTTTCTCATAATGTTTAATGATAAAGCGTAGTGTAAGCAGATGGCTTAGTGAGGTATTTGCGTTATTGATAACGCGAAAGAAGAATTTGGGGCAGAGGCGTAGTGAGTGGGGTGCGGTGGGGGCGGTCCGCACCAGGCCCCGCTTTCAGCATAGGCCACCAAATTTCAGTTTTTCCCGTTTTTACCAGACCATTAAAAACATTGGTTTGAATGAATAATTGGTTGTCTGAGCTGTCTTCTGAACTACACCGTAAACTTGGTTATAAATGAATTGATGAATAAAGAAAGAAAGTATGAACACCTAATTCGGAAGTTTCTAGGCCCAGTGTACAGCAATGACATAAGCCCCTACGAGCAGAACGAGAGAAGAGGGCAGGGCGAAACAGACCGCGTAGATTTTCAGACGCATAATCAGCTGTTCGCCACTCGTCACCCACCCTACCCTCCTGTCATTGTAAGTCAACTCTATGGAATAAACGCGATGTCTTTTATGCCTTAATTTTCCGATTATAACACGCATACATTTTTATAAAACATTTTTACGAGGAAAATGTGGGAATTTTCTAATCACCATTTGCAATGCGCATTCGAATTTTTGAGAACGGCATTCCTCGCTATTATCTGCCGCTACGTTCAGCGCCCAAAAGAGCATAGTGCAAATAAATGCTGCCTACGTATAACTTTCTCCTACACTGACGTGCCCTTTTCCTTTTGGCTTCCATATTTAATGGTCTGTAGCTGCGAAATCCACTCGTGTATATGGAAATATTTTATTCATTAAATAACTGAATTGCTATTCGCTACAAAGTGATATCAGTAAAAGACAAGAAAAAAGATTCTTCCTATTATACTTGCGTAGACTATGTCAAAGTTATAAATTCCAAATAGGCCCCATATCTAATAGCGCCCCAGGCCCCCAACCATGTTGATACGCCTCTGATCTGGGGGGTTGGTTTGAAACCGTTAGGATTGTCTCGAGCAATTAACCAAGGAGTCACGTGGTACAACTCGAATGGTTCGCATATTTTGTGTGTTTGAATCGATCGTTACAATCTTACTGAATGTTTTCACTCGAGTTTTTCTCATGTCTCGAGCGTTGGGCCCCCGGATGAGAAATACTTTGGTGAAAGCAATGAGTAAGATTGTAATGAGCGATTCAAGCACACCAAATTTGCGAACCATTCGTGATAGTACCACGTAATTCCTTGGTTTCCCATTCGAGACGATTTGGACGGTTTTGAAGCACTTAGCCCCAGGCCTCCGTCGCCGGCGGCCGATCAGCCCTTGAGCGATATATGTCCGCTATCTCGGCAACGCGCTCTTCTCCAGCGCATCGTGTATAGCCTACCATGGCAGGGGCATGGCTGTTTGCTCTAGAAGGAAATGGGGTCTTCACAGCACGTCCAAATGCTTCGAGGCATCCTGAATTTACCGCGAGGTCATTTCATTAATTCGGAGGTAAGCATTTGACACCATTCAAGTGTGGGGAACATTTTCGGATTCGCCCGTTGGATGAAATCTCGAATGATTAGGAGTGTAAAAAAATCGTGAGGATAAGTGTCATGGGGGGGATGAAATTTCTCACTAATAATTTCGCTCCCAACTTAGGGGGCTCAGAGCTGTGGCTTTTTTTCTGCGCATTTAGTTTCATCCCCTCCCAATCAACCTATTGTCCACAGCTGCGTGCTCGTAGTGTGTATTTCAAAATCTTTTGTATTTATTGCATACCAATCATTTTGATTTTCCTTAAACCATACAGTCACTTAATATACAATATATTCTTCTTTAATTATTCCAGAAGTGCTCGGCACCCACCATGTTTTGGTAGAATCGTTTGGCTTCACACAGGGCATCCATTTATCCTTTGAGTTAAACGTAAATAAAAAAACGAATTTCTGCGATTATTTTCGAATCAAGCATGCATTAGGGGATTAAAAAGAAAACAAATATATCGGGCTATCGCCCAGTCAGTAGTAAGATACAATCGAAATTTTCCTACCGATGCAGGGGGATTTAATTTCCCCTTTAAAAAGGGACCAGCATTGGACGGGTAACTTCGGGACTATCTCACTATTGACGTGGCGATGACCCGAGATAATTCTTTTATTGTTAATCCCTGTGACCCGCGAAAGTTTTCGCTGCGAGTTATGCTTCAGGAGAGTCAAATATTTGAAAATCAAAGTGGACTCGATTTATTTTGGCTCGTCAGCGTCAGGAGCGATTCGCCAAGCGTCCGCTGCCCGCACCCCCAAGCCGCCGACACCCGATTCCGGCCGCAGAGGCGCGGGCGGCATCCGCGGGTGCCGTCTCCGCCGTCTAGGAATCCCTTGCGGCGTCCCTTCCCTCCCACGCCCCGGCGCCTCCGCCTCCCTTGGCACCGCCGGCGTCTATTTTGAACGACTCGGCGGCTCGCATTCCTACGGCCTGTTTACGAGCCGTGCGGCCCCATTGTTTTGGGGCATTATTTTGGCGGGGGATGGGGAGGAGACGGGAGAAGAAAAACGCCTTATGCGGATGTCACGTCCGTCAGTCCGTGTGATCGATGTCCTTCCTCCGCCGCAACAGAGTCGACGACGTTGAGGGCCCCTCTGCTCTTCTCCGCCGAACCAGCCTCTCTCTCTCTCTCTTCCTCTTTCTTTCTTCCCTTTCTGCTTCACTCCCCATCGTCGATGAACGTCGCTTCGGTCTGAAGATGTGTAATGGTCCTCCGCGCTGAAAGGAATTGCCCGCATTTCACGTTCATTGGACAGGCCTTCGATGTAAACAAAGGAGGGTATTGTTTGTAAATCGGCATATCCCCAGAGAGAGCGAACATTTGGGTGAAATGTTGGGAAAACCTCGACGTGAATGATTCGGTTGTGGTTCGCAAATCAAGTCGAAATAGACGATTGTGCCTCAAGAAAGTATACCTATTCACCTTCTTTTTAGAACCACCTTTACTCCGTGCCTAAGATAGTTGTGGTCTCAGCTGATGATTGTGTTGGGTCTAAAAATTATAAATGTCTTTTAATCACGGTTGCCAAGGCATTGGAAAATTTATATTAAGTATACCACGAATATAATTAAGTATGAAGGTAATACATTTTTTTATTTTGCTGTTGCTGCATTTTTCGAAGAATTCGCGATAGTGTAATTTCATGTAATGATTTACATTACGCTTTGTTCCTTACCTAGTTCTGTGAGGTTTTGGCCCAAAGGTGGCGGGCAATAATCCAGCCTCGGGCTCAGCTATTATGTTTGTCTTAGATTTAAGCTTAGGATTAGGTTTGGTTAGACGGGGCAATAAAACCTTAGAATTTGCAGCGTCCTAATAACCTAATTCGGCTTCTGCTGTCTGGCTTTCCATGGTTCTTTTCCTGCGATAACGGCCTTGAGAGTTTTATCTCCTGGGGAGACCCGATTTGCCAACTTTGCCCGCTGGACCCGTTTTTATTTCTCGATTACCGCTCCATCAACCCCCTCCACCCCCTAACCCCACAATTGGGGGGAGCGAACATCATTCTTTCACCCCACTCCCAGAATCGTTGGGTCCCATTCGACTGTGAGGCGAGAGATTCGATCGAGGTGACCCCATCCAGTGTCCAGGGCCCCTGTGGGATGGGATCAGCGCCACTCCCCACTCCCCGCCGTCCTTGCAAATCCTCTCCCTGTCCGCTCCCCTACGCTGAGTGCAGTGGACCGAGAACTGCGAGAGACGGACAACAGCCCCCCGAATTAACATTCTTTCCCTCTTTCTCCCACTGCTAGATTCCCGCATGACCTCCATTCGTCGCGAAAACACTATGAGGGTTCTGTTGGAATGGCCTTCACGCCCCATTGCACCCGTGGAAAACATCAGAATGAGGTATATTAGCCCTCATTTGACTAGTTTCGTTGTTATTAGGAGGCCGAGGTTATTTGCTCCGGAATTTTCCGGGGAAGGAGGAAGGGAATGTAATGGAATAATATTTAGTATAATATACCAGAAGAGATTAATTCGGTGCTGGCGGAATTTCTGTTCTACGTCTCATCTGTTGGATCAAGTACTGCACTTGAAGTACTCTTCCCATTTCAGTGCCATACAGCTCGACGCACTAGGAAGTTCAAAATAATCTTCCCTTCTCTACCCTATTTTATAACCTATCATAATTTATATCTGTCGAGGTAACGCTTCCTTTGTTAGAGCAATTACCCTTGCGCAAGTGTATGATGGCTTCTTCACGGAGCAATGTTTTATACTCTTGGGGCAGTTGGAACACTGAGACCCTGAAAGTACTTATAAGTATTCGAATTGTGTTTTAAAAGCCCATGGTATGTTTCTTTGAATCACGAAGACCTATATCTGAGGCATAAACAACTAACCGGACGTATTTTGACGCGCCTCTCCCGGAAAGCCACCTGCCACACACCTTTATGGTGGCTTTCTGGGTTTTATGTAGATTGTCTATATGAAAGAAGACGAATTTATCGGAATTCAGTAATTTGCTCATGTGTTAAATTAAATGTCTTGCCTTTTTTCAGTTCCGACAAAGAGTTTCATTAATTTTTGTTTCATTTTTTGATGCATGATATATATCTAATAATAAATAAAATTCAAGTGAATGTTAAAGCTTTTATTTTCCTGAGTTAATAACCATAGCTGAGAATCATCTAGACCCTTGTACTCTCTGAATTTCCTCCAGCTAAATTAGAAATCTTTTTAAGGGGACAAGGTGGCAACCCCAGCCTCCTCGATTGAAGCATGTCCCTAACCAATAAAGAATCTCTCTCTGCAGGATTCCTGGGTAACACTTGACATTTCCTTCATTTACCCCCTGCTGGATGAGAAATTTCCCTCCTGTACTTCCAACATAGCGCTATTTATACATAATATAAGCCAGAATAATTCATAAAGATAATCTCCATGAGCCGGATTAAAGTTTCAACCTAATTAATTAACAGCATTTTGCATTAGAGAGTGATAGTGTGTTTTTTTCCAATTTAATAATAATTAGTAGTGTTAAGATTATTCATTTAAAATTGATTTAAATCAGGTTATGGTATCAGGTGTCTTTAAATTTTTTTAAAGTTTCTCGTAATGGTCGGTAATTTCATGTGATGCCAGCTGATACGGGCGTATCTCCTCTCTGAAAGAAATGGGGCGCCGAATCACACCATTCCTCATTCTCCGACGTAAATATTTTCCCAAGTCCCGGCGCGTGTCCGCCTCCCTCTCAGCGCCCCGTCCTCTCCCCTCTCATGGAACGAACTTCGCTGTTGTTGCTCGGAAGGGGAGCGAGAACTTTTTTCGCATCGGCCTCCGTTTTTCAATCGCGGCTGTCGGATTTCTTTGGCGGTGGGAGACCGGTCTCGACTGCCGTGAAAGAGTCCATTAGTTGCGAGTTAAACGTTCCCCTTCCGCGTAGTCGGGGGTGAGGAAGGTCATAAACAACCTAGAGAAAGAGAGAGAGAGGGAGGGTTTACTGATAAGATGTCTCACGAGGGCTGAAGGCAGACGAAAACAAAGGAGGCTGGCGAGGAGGACGATCTTGGACGGCGCTCAGATGGGGGAGGTGCTTCCTCCCTCTTCCTCCTCGTTCCTTTGAAACCCTTCCTTCCTCACCCCACCTTCCCACCCTTCGTCACCCGCTGCGGGATTTCGCCGCCGCTGTTCGCGATCTCGTCTCGCTGCCCATCCGACGAGACTTGCCCGGGATTGAGAGATAGGCACACGCGTGCGTCCACGGCTCGTTTGGCGTGTCCTAGCCCGTGTGGCTTCCCGCTACGCCACTCAAGGGCTTCACAAACCGAGGAGTGCTTTATTCACGTCCCACGGCGCGCTTTCGCTTCCCACGAGTGAATTTCACGTACCGGGAGGCGTTTCCTCCCGGTGACAGAATCAGGTTTTTAAGGTGATGGTTGGCGGATTGACTTGGTGGAATTTTGGCATGGCGGAACGCAGTAATTCGCGATTATCCAAAATTTTATTTTGCACTGCTTCTATTGGTTTCAGCGCACCCTTAAGGTATACTATATAGGATATCCTATTGATAATGACGTCAGTGTACAAGGAAATCAGTAAGGGTTGTGAAAAATTTAAGAGTGGATTATTAAGAAGTGGTGTGTTTCCTTCATGGGATTAAGGTTCTACAACTGTTTCGGTTAAGTTTAACCAGCTAACCTAATCATCAGCTTAATCCTAATCAAGACATCATTCAATTCCTCCACTGGGTTAAAACCCACGAGCGTTGGGTGCCAAGCCAGAGTTTTACCAACCTAACGATCCAAAAGGTCGCGGATTCGAATTCCGTCTGGGGAATGGGGAAGTTAACGGATTCATGCGTGATTCCGTCGAGCAGTTTAATTATTATAGGAATGAAATAAAATCATTGTACTGCCCACAAATATAATTTTACTGTAACCTATTTCAATATATTGCTACATCATCAAGTACCTAATACTCAATAAGTAATAATAATGGCCTAAGGTGTCGAAATATGTCGTCGTTTAAATATAATTGTGGACTGTACAAATAATTTTATTTCGTCCCAACAGTGGGCAGGCATGGAAGTTGGGCTTGTCGTAGGATTAAGCTATTTTAACCTATATTGAGCTAGAATTTTGTTTAGACGGTGCGATATGACCTTAGAATTTGGAGCAACTTAAAATCTTATTCTACAACTGCTCTAGTTTTTACTCCGGGGATAATCACTCCCGAAGCTAATCACTCCTGAAGCTAATCAGTGAGAAGGGTGTTGATTGCGCTGAGGTGGTTTGCGTGGAGTGAACAGCGGGACAGCTTCACTGGCTCTGCGACTGGCCAACTCTGAGACGTAGGTTTCCCTTCCCACCCCTCCCCATTCCCCACCGCCGCCCTTTGCTTTGATGGCCGGGGAAGGGAGCGAGAGGGGCGGGGAGGGGAAGTAGATGGGAAGAGGCTAGAGGACTTGTCGACTCGGGATTCGGAAAAGTCAAATTTCTTCATTCCCGCGCGAAATCAAGAGGGAAACAAATCCGTGGAGAGGGAGCTCGAAGGGCGTACGTTACATTTCATCCCCTCCTGTCACCTGCGTCGCAACATCCCCCGTTATACAGCTGTACATTTCTATTTCCAGTGTCATATGAACCACCGTGCTTCATCATTACACGTCCGTGCCTAAAAATACATTGTTTATTGTTTCAAGAACCCCTGACATCATATGTGATTACATGTTTATTGTCGCTTTCACTTGCGCTCTTTCCACGGAATGAGATGCTGACTTGAAATAAAATAGCTCTATATTTACATCTCTCTGCAGTGCTTTTGCATCTTGTGTGGAGAATAAAAAAGTGGAAGCATCTTGTGTGGAGAATAAAAAAGTGGGGAATTTAGAGATGAAAATGCAAACTTCAATCCATGTCAACGAAATCAAGATGTTTAAATGATCGAATAAAGGTCGCGGGACTTTCATTTGCAAAAATATATCCCAAGTATCAGAGATTACTGCAGATTTTTGAGAGATCAAATGCTGTCGATTATTTAGAAGCACAGGAATCCAAAAAGAAAACGAACGGCCTATCACGGGCTAACGAATAGTGACCTATCAAATTGAATCGTGTGCATGAATTGTTCCTACCGTGGGTCAGGGGTGCTTTCTTGAATTATTCTTTCGCGTTGCAACCCAAAGCACAAACGTCTCTCTTGGCGCTCTTCTTACTGCTCTTGCGTCTCAAAAGATTGAGCGAATTGAGGAAACAGCAAACAATGGTTCACCCTCCCAAATAAAATATAAAATGTCACTTGTGCGTGCGCGCACGCCATAACGGTCCATAATCACGCACCCACGGTCCATGATCAGGAGTGCTATATATGTGAGGTGCCCTTCCCTGAAATAGTTTTATTGGTGACTAACAGTATTACTAATTGCGAAATAAACACGTGGGTGTACTCTTCTCCATGAATATGAACCGATGATACCATCGCTTTTCCAGTTACTGGAGTAAGAGCATAATGTTTAGACAATTGATATAGAATGTGTGAAAAACACCAGCTATTACTTTTAATTCTTCTTCCAACTTTTGTGATTCAATTTTTGTGATTTTATTTACAGTGGTAGAATTTGGTATTAAGGGCTCTAATTACTTAGATTTTTATCGCGCCATTCAGCCTAAACTCAACCCGAAGACAAAAATGACATCTATATCCGGTTGGGATTGGAACCCGCGTTCTGTTGGTTATAAGGCCGGCATGTTACTTCTTGGAAACAACGGCCTGTTACAAAACACTATTAGCTGGAAATTATTATCGATAAGTTCTTTAAGTATCGATAAAACATTATTATCAATAAGATCGATTAAGTAATCGATAACTAAGGTGCGATAATGTTGAACCGCACAAAGAAAAATCAGGAGATTAATTGGAGCTTAAAAAAATAGAATATTTTTTCGGGATTCGTCAACTCCTTGTGGTCTCCAACGAAAATAACTCGGGGAGCACGCTTGGCAGATTTCCAGTGAGTAACATTGAGCGAATTCTACAGTATGTGGCGCATTAAATGGTCACACACAATTAAGATGGATTCGAAATATTTAATGGACGGCTAGCACCAAATTAATATTGAGCCGACCGACTTGAAAATGTCGGAAATGAAACTTATCTTCAAGAGGGACGTAAACAATCTGATCTCCTAACCTAATTTGGTGAAATATGCGAACGTCCAGGAAATCAGCGCCGACTGGCGGCTGTGATCGTGATTTGTGGGGCGTGCTGGGAAGAGGGGGTTCGGGGGTCAAAGCCCAATCACGCACGCATCTCTCAAATCGCGTGGAGGGAGGGCCGGGCCCTTTAGCCTTTCCGACTGGCTCTCTCAACGCGCGCCTCACCTCATAAACCGCACTTCCACGGCCGGCTCCACGTGCACCCCGCGTCACCGATTAATGTGCGGCACGACTGTATGTAGGGCGGCCGTATTCCCAGCCGCCCCTGACCAGAACGAGCGGGTATACCAGGGGCAAATAGGAGCAGGGGTCACCTCGGGAGGGCGCAAGCGTGGATGTTGAAGGGCCCTGGAGGAAGGAGCGGCCCGCCCGCATGCCGAGCGTCGAGAAAGGTCGAGGGCCAATTGGGGCCTTCACGAGGGCCCCAATTATCTCGTGTTGTCACCCCCTCCTCTCGCCTCTAGTGGGGCTCTGGTGGGGTTGGAGGTGAAGACGGCGGCTCGCGGTGATTTATACCGTCCTCCAAAACAACTTGCACTTCATGTTGTCGTTGCTGTCATTAGGGGAGGCCTCCATGGTCATTTGCGCATTTAGGTAGGTGGGTATCAGGAATGTAGGAAGAGGAGGTTGGGTGGAGAGAAACCCGGCGTCGGCAGTCCCAGTTCTCGATGTCGGTCCTCGTTTCATGTTGATGCTTTATTGTGGCCTGTTGCTCTCCAGAGATTTTACAGAGCAGAGGGCCCTATTTTTCTTCTCTATAATGAATATAAATTCGAATTCTTTTGTAAATGGGTCATGGACATATTTTTAATGCAATTCAAGGGGTATCAGCAGCTGAAAAGTATAAGAACCATTGCTCTAAATTATGTTCATCATCATTTCTTCATGGTGATCTGGAGCTAGTCGTATCAAGCTGTAAAGTATTATGAATCCATCAGTTTTCGTGTTTTCGGGCAACCACGAACCTGAAGAGGATTTTTATATCGTTATCGTTTTAATAATTTTATATCTAAAGCTCTGCCTCAAAATCCACGGTCAACGTACGAGGGAAAATAGCATCGCGCCCTTGCCGTCAACTTTTTTCTGTTCCTGGAAGTCGCCAAGCTTGAGGGCGTCATTGGCATCCGTCGCCTCTTCATGTGCCCCTCGGAGCCGAGGGGGATTGTTGGGCGGGAGGTGGAGCGGGCACCCCCGCGCCGTTGTTGTCGCGCTGATTGGACGGAGAGTGATTGCCGCCAGATGCCCCATCGGGAGTGAATTGGGACAAATCGCCCTCTCCCTCTTGGCCGGAGTTTTCCCAAGGATCGATGAGAGGAGGCGAGGAAAGGATCACCGCGGAGTAATTCCTCCACGTCGCGCCGGAGGGAACGGCGCATTAATATCAGTGTAAAACGTTTCAGGGGCCACTCGTCACGGCGCGGGGATCGCCCGCCCGGTGAGAGACGCGGTCACTCCCGCTCGGCTATTTGTCTCAGTCGCGGATCGCGCTAGCGGAAGTGGTTCGTCGGTGGTCGAGTTGAGAAGCTCCTCGCGAGGGATCCGCGGACTGCTGTGCCCGTTAATATCAGGATGAAGCAGGATAATGTTCCTCAGAGCTTCAGAGAGATAAATATTACGGCTAAAAAGTACGTGTACACTCTGGAACGCTTCCTACATCTCAAATGTTACGACCACATTTCCCAATCAATAATTGCGTCATTATTTCGAAAAACATTTCAAATGATGGAAGCAGAAGTTTGGATAGGTGAAAGGGTATTGCTACTTGGGAAGCCGAATACGTAGAAAGAAATGTTTACATAAATTAAATCTAGAGCATTCTTCTTTATGACAGTGAGGAATGGACGATTACAGTGGCTGAAACGTCCTGCCTGGAAGTATTCTAAATGTGAATTTACACAAAAAAGATGAAGAAGAAATGGATAGACCATGTGACAAATAAAAAAAATATAAGTGAGCAGAGTGGGAACTTTGATTAGAACTTAAAAAAGGAGATTGAACAACCCAATCAGCCATATATTGAAACCTTAATGCCTGTTAAAAACACTGTTCTTGGAGAAGTTAACGCGAAGAATGGTTAAGGAAGACCTCGTATGACATATTTGTGGCAGGCAGTGAAGGATGTAAAATAAAAGACGCATAAATGTGAAGAGGTTACGCAATTGGAGAATTGAATGGAGAGCTGCGTCAAACGAAGCCTAGGATTTATGATTGATACATGAACGATTAGGAGTGAGAGGGAGGAGAGTGGGATATATAATGAAAGGGGAGGCAATTAGATTCCCCCAAAGAAACCGGAGATGTCGCGGCCATCGGATATTTCGAGGATTCCGGCGGTAAGAATACTGGAGATGAAACAGAGGATGTTTGTCTGCTTCATCGGTTATGAGAAGACTTTCAATAAGGTTAATATGCATCATCTTTCGTAGGCATTACTCTAGGATAATAGACATAGAATCTGGGAAAAGATGACGAGAAAAAATTGGAAGCTTTCGAGTTATAGAAGAGAATGGAAAGAGTGCGATGATTGAATGAAAAAGTTTTGAGAATTGTTGTGGAGGAAAAAAATACGGAATTTAGTCGGCAGCGTAGATGGCCGGAACATATTATTAGGGATAGTATACTAAATACCATTATTGAATGTAGAAAGCAGGTTAAGCGATCTAGAAGAAGGAAAAGAAGTGTTATGAATTTTATTAAGCGAGGAAGGAAGTCCGCTGATCTGAAGATAAAGGCAAAAATAATAAGAGTAGGGACCCTCCAAAACCTATCCAAACCGATAGAAAATATCAATCAAGATAAGATATATTGATTAGTATATTGAGACTGGCGTCGACTGGAAAAGCAGGCGACCGAGTAAATTGATTAAATAGATATTCATGTATCAGAAGGTAGAGGTGAAACTCAGATTGACAAAGACAACAAAATTTTGAGATAATTTCCGCAGAGTTGCAGGTTACCACCGCATCTTTTCTACGTTTTTGCGGATTCGCTAATATGGAAGATTTTGGATTTCACTGGTGAGTCAATTGTTCGAGGTAAGAAAAATAAATTTATAAAATAATCTGAGATCGGGCCGTAATCTCGAGCGATGATGGGCGTCAGAAGGTAATGCATTAATCTTAGGCGAAGAGAAAAAGACAGTTGAATGAGGATAACCATTAAGAAAATGAAAGTGATGCGGGAGGCAAAGAAAGAAGGATCTGTAAGCAAACTGCTAGAAGGAAAAGATTTTGACGAGTAGATCCCCCAAAATACCTGAGAATCAGTCCCATGAAATAGCGATTGCATATTAACATTAAAATCTGTAGTTAAGTGAAAGGGGCCTTTAGTAAAACGGATGGGGATAACTGAATATAAAGAGCGAATTAGGTTGGGGAGATGCTGAAGGATTGGAGAAGATAGAAAAGTTTTGAGATAAATGAGGCAGAAGATAAATAAAATAAAGAAAGTAAGAAGAAACAAAAGCGGGTCAGGCTTATCTTGGGAGAATTTGTCCCCAGAATACAGTGATGGAAGAGAAAGTAAACAGCTAGAGATGGTTGAAAGAGGAGATTTGGAATGCTAACCGATCTTAAGATTGAAAGGATATACGGGAAGATGAACACCACATTAGTGGTCAGTCTGGTTGGTTAAAGCATGAGTAAATGGGGAAATTGCTCATTATATTATTAATAAATAAGATAGTTATGAGAATTTAGTGAGAACTATAGCTGGCAAATGCCATCAAATATAGGATCACAGGCTGCCAGTTCAAAATTATATTCTCGGATATATTAATATAAATGTATGAATATGCCTATCGAAAATCGGTATTTTTCAAACCGATTCAAACTAATTTCAAACTGAACGGTATATTTTTAGCAATTTGTCGTTATATTTTAGCATACCTTCGATGCCTGTTATCGATGCGTTTTCCAGCGTATCAATCTCGTCGATGAAGCTCGCGCATCTCTGCTGCCTTCGAGTGTTCCCGTTGGCAAAACAGTCACGGGGTGGCTCCTCACCGGGGTCAAGAGAGGGAGGCCGTCGTCATGCCGACGCCGCCGCCCTCACACCGTCTCTCTCCCCCTCTCCCTCTCTGTTCTCTTCTCTCTCCTTCTTTCTCTTTCTCTTCCTACCTCTCTCGCAGACTCTCTCTCCCCCCTTTCAATCTCTCTTGACCACTATCCTTCTCACCAGGTATCAGTATCAATTTTAATCTTGCTTTTTCTCTATTCATCTCTCTACTCCTCTTCTATTCCTCTCTCTATTCCTCTCTCTACTCCTCTTTCTCTATTCCTCTCTATTCATTTTTCTGTTCCTTTATCTTTATTCCTTTCTCTATTCCTTTCTCTCTCTCTAATCATCTCTCTATCCCTTTTTCTCCATTCCTCTCTCGATTGTTCTCTCTATTCCTCTTCCTCTTTATTTGTTCCTCTCTATCTAAGCATCTCTCTGATCTTATCTCTATTCTTCTCTCTATTCTTCCCTCTATTCATCTCTCTATTCCTATTTGTCTTTTCTATTTCTCTCCCTCCCTCATCCTATTCCTCTTTCCCTTTCACTTCATCTCTTTCCCTCCCTCATCACCACCTCAGCGCCCTTCGAGCGACAGTCCCTCTTAACCCCCGAAGTCAACTTTGCGTGCGTGTATGGGTGACAAAAGGTACTCACTCTCGGGATGGCCTCCCACAACAATCGAACGATGAGTTAGGTCATCTATTCACCCGTAACGGATTACGGAGAAGTGCAGACTCATTCCGAAACCCTCTTCTCTTTCCTGAAACGTTAATCCTTAGAAAATTATCGCCGAGTCCTCTCGAAAATGATCGCCGTCAAGGTCATTGCGATTCCTTGAGAAAGTTTCACGCTCTCTCGCTCGCTCGCTTCGTGGTGATGAAGATCAGATTCCACTCGGCCCATCGTGACTGAATAGCAAATTAGTCGGAGTTGGCTGCCGTCTCCCCGCGCTTGTTTGCAATTCAGAGGAGGCTGCGCCTGGTGAAAAATATACAAAGGTTTTGAAATTCTAAGGAGTTTAAGCAAGAATATAATACAGTCGCCCATACTTGCGCTTCCTCGCGAGAATTTCTCACACATCACCTCCTTGTAATGGGCATGTTATTAGTGATGGGGTCGGAAATCTGTGTGCTGGTGGAAACATGCCTGTTCCTTGTTGAGGAAATTCCGACAGCCATGCTTGTCAGGTACCCCTTACTCTTAAATGGAAGAGTTTCATCAGTAAATTCATGCACGTGTCAATAAATCTAAATAACCAGCTGTTATTCGGATAGCAAGGTACCTACGTATGATCTTCTAGCAGTAATCAGTAGTTAAACTGTATTGCTATAAAGTAATATCAAAGCTCCCTAATCATCGTCATTGCTAATCACCAGTCCTAAGATTTTTGGCCATATCTCTCGGCTCATTCTACTAACGGCTAAGCTCTTATGTTCACAAAATTCGCTTTTACATCTCTCATTACTTGCTCCAAGTATCTCATGCTATGCCTTCCAATGTCATTCTTCCCATTCACTTTTTCCTCCACGTCTGTTCTCTGAGCAATGGGGAAAGAAAAGTGAAAACACAATATCATAGTTTAGGTATGGGTAGCTATCGGCTAAGCCAGGATATAAATGAACTTGAAGTGCGTTCTCCAACATAGAACTCGATTAGGACCCGGTGTTCAAGTGAATCATATTTGTCACTGCCGCGATTGAAACCCTATCTTTCCAAGTGAATATCCAGGGAAAGATAAACCTTTTCGAGTAGCTGTTCGAGTAGAGGTTATGGGGGAGGCTATCGACACCTAAGGTCTCTTGCGTCATTGATATGAATCAGTAATTGGGTTGAGGAATGAAATTTTCGCGGAACTGAGGGAGGAATGCTAGAGAGAAAAACCCGACACAGCACCCAAGTAAGGACCGGTGTTCTGATTAAAAATATCTTCCAAAACTGGGATTCGAATTGAGCTCTCTGGATGGAAAGCCAGTGCTCCGCCCACCGCCACTACATGATGCCCGAAACGAAAACGTTGTAATAATACTCCTATATCCCCCTTCCCAGCATATCTTCCGATCCTCTTGTGTCGGAAAATTCACAATCCTCTCGTTAATTAAACATGGCATCGGTCGCCAGTGGGCAGTATCCGTGATCCGTCCCGTCAGCAATCGCTCCCGGGCGTGAATCGGAGATGTGGATATTTATGGCTTCCACGATGCATTCGGCGCGCACAGTCTCGCCTCATCTGTGCAACCACCCGCTCGAATATTTCGGCCCGCGCCGAAAACAAGGAGAGCTCCCGCCCGCCGCGCCGCGGCGGCCCAAGGCGGCCCACGACATTACGCGGCAAATTGGAGGAAGACGCGGTTGCCCGCGCGAATGGGCGGTTATCATTGGTTACACCTCAACCGCCGCCGCCGCCACCGGCCCATGAATTATGCATCCGCGAGGGATTAATCTCTTCCCCCCCTGCCAACCGAAACGGTTTGCTTTCCCTCCCGCAACCACCTTGCTCCCTCCCTCTCTTCAATCCTCTCCATTCTTTTTATTTTCCACTGACTCGTCGCCGCGTAATGAAAGACACTAGTTCGGACGCCCGCCGCCAGCCCTCGTTTGGCGCTTCCTCTTTCCCCGCCGCCATTTCGCAACAGACCTTCCCAATTCTCCCTTCTCGCATTGCTGTACTTATTCGGGGAGGAGGGTGAGTTCGTAGGTCATGTGCGCCATTTGAGAGTAATTGCGTAGGGCCAGAGATTTTTCAGGGCCGAAAGGGCGGAAACTCGATTCTCTGCATTTAGTTACTCTCCGAGTCCTCTAGATGGCATTCTCAACACCACTCCCTACTTACTACACTACTCATTACACTACTCCCACTTTATAGTTATTATTTGGCAATCGAGAGGAATCTGCTTACTCTTAACGGAAGGCGCCAAGGGGTCCGCTGTTTGAAGTCCCATCCGACAGATGCAGTACTGCACATGAAGTTCTCTACACATAGCAATCAGTTACTATAATCATGGAACCGACCGATCCCCGCTGAATCACCGAAACTTCCAGTTTCCTCGCCAACGGATAAATTTAAAATGGTGATCACTACCATCTAAATTTGATGAAGTAGAACAAAATGTATCGAAGATGCAACTTTTTAGGCTTCATTGAATATTATTATCGCAAAAATATTAGTAAACAAATTAGTGAGCCTTCTACAATGGTTGCCCTAATTATGTCAAAGGACGCCGCTATCAATATGTGTGAACATGGTAACATATAATAGTCGACAGGGACGGTTAAGTGTGAAGTAAGGTAGATGTAACGCGCCAAGACCTCCAGCTTCGTGAGAGGAAAAAGTGAGAGAGAGCACAAAGGTATTAATTTCAATGGTTGGCACTTTTCCACAGTGTTGCCGCAAAGCAGATTTTTTCCGCTCTTCTATTGGTCAAGCTTAAAACACGGCGTGACTTAGTGCTCTTCCTACTAATGGTCATGCAGGGATATTTTTCGTTATTGTATGGAATGCATTTTATTTATTTCTTCTACTTTTAACGGTTCGGTGAGTTTTTTTGTGCTGTCGAAACATAAGAAAAGTGTATGCTTTTTCATTAAGTTATCGTGTTAATATCCATTTATTTCATCTCGTCCTGCTTATCGCAACATGAATAATGAAACAATGAGAGCAGAAATCGATTTTTTAATTCAATGAAAGATAGTATGCGCTGCACCATCGTAGCGCATTTCTACAACATAAATGACCAATTTATTGTGAATGATGGTATTAATAAATTTTTATTTTTAATACGCTATTGTTTCTGAGCCTTTCGTTAAATGAAATCTTGTTGTAAATTATTTTTTTTGCTAAACAATTTTGTTCCGTGAGATTGGTGACATGGAATTTCATTTTTTCAAAGGAGTCATTGATTAACAGCTCCTTCAGCTGCCTCCCATCACCGAAAGAAGTTTTATCACTTGCTCGTTTGGGTTCAGATTTCCTCTCCGAGCCCGTAACTTGAGCGCGGGGCAACTAGCTGCGAGGGAAATCGAAGATATGAGGTGGTGAGGATGACGCTCGCCCGAGAGGGCAATTTTGGAAGACAAATGGCGTTAGCTTCATCCCGTCACTGTATGGACACGCTGCCTCGATAATGACTCCGCTTAGCTCACTTATAACGCGGTGTGGATAGTGTCTATTCTCAGTGGTTGATAGCGACAACCCCTCTGAATAGCAAACGTGAGGCTAAATCGCCTTTTAGCTCCGGCTTCCAACAGAAGCTAATTTAACTGGAATGAAGTAGAACTCACATTCCCTTTCAAATTCACGAATATTGGTTTTATAAGGAAAAAGTGGAATCCAGCTGCACCACTTTCTGCTCTTCCAGGTTTGTTTTTGCCTGGTACACTCACCGCGGTCACTCATGGCGGTTTCTTTGAGACTCAACCCCCCAGACTTCCCATTTATTTCAGTTATATATCGTACTTATTATTCACTCTTATTTGCCAGTAATGTTATTCTCTAATTTCTTCGGTAATTTATCATTTTCGCTATGAGAGCCACAAAGACACAATCCCATTACTGTTCTATTTTACAAAAGTGTATGTGTTTTCCTAGTTTACATCATACAACCAATCCATTCTCAGTCAAATTATTTTCAAGCACACTTCGAAAAGCTTGACGCTTCTTTCAAAGTTCGTAATAATTAACGATGCAGTGAGTAGCTCTCCCCCTTACTATCTTACTGATTATTTCTTTTTCGCTTTTTCTATCTCCGCTAATTCTGTCTCAAATTGCAATACTATTCCGCCTCTTGTATCCTTTTTCCCCATTTTAAAGTTGAAACATAAACTTACATACTTCTCTTCTACTAAATACATCATTTTTGTTTTGTTTTTTATTCTTCCTATGATATTGCGTAGGTGTTTTTGTCTGAGTAGATCAATGTAGTTCTTAAATTTTCTTCCGTTTTTGTACGATAGTGCTGTCGTACTTAGATGGTAAAATGCAAATTTAGCCATTCTGCATTCTTACCCCTGAAACCCACTGTTTCACTTTATTCATCCCTCTTATTTTGCAAATTTCAATTGAACCTGCATAATAGGCGGAAAATATATGCTTACTTTCTCACGTCTGTATCATTACACATCAAGGCAAAATTCCTTCTTTTCTACTGTATCGCGCAATTATGACTTAAGGTGGTCCATGGTTTTGAGCCGCTTCGAATGATTATAAAAATTCTATTGAACTACAAATGGGTTGTTGAACTTTTCTCCAGCCCATTGATGAGACGTATCTCAAGGACCTAGATTTTTATCCCGGCAGTGGCAGAGATTTTTCAATAATAAACCTGTCCACACCTACGTAGAAAACGCCTGAGTTCAGCTCTCCGTCCGTCGGATGGGACGTTAAACCGTGGACCCCTTGATGTCTTTCGTGAAGAGTAGGCTGATCCGACGTAGGATTTCTCTTCACCCTACCGCCACTTCCTGAAAAATTCCTCTCTCCACCTAATGTCCTCCTCTTTCCTAAATGAGGAAAATGACTTAAGCTGTCGGTCTGCTCCCACAGATAACTATTGCATATGTTCCGAAGTTACCAGACATCTCCAACTTAATACTTAATGAGAGTGAAGCGTATGTATTTATTTGTCTGCCATTCTCTCATGAGAGGTAACAGTTCCCTTGCCATTCATCAATGGTAATAGTGCGTTGATTAAGCGCGAGTGCATTCCTAAGGATTCTCACATATTCCATTTTTCTGTTTCTCGCAGATTTCGCCGCGTTACTGACGGGAAGGACGACGCCAGGGGACCCAGAAACGGCGGCAGTTGCCACAGGACGCTTCTCCTTCCACCGTAAGAGCCTCTTCTACTCCTTCTACCACTCCGCGTCGCTGCCGACGCCCAAGAAGATCCACTTCCTCGACGCCGAGGGCAGCATCTTGGATGAGCACGAGATCACGCCCGACACCTACCAGAACGCCACGGGCAAGATATGTGGTGTCTGGCGACGGCTACCCCGGGCCTACCGCAAGTATCTGCGGGAGGAGACCCTGAGCGTGGCCCTCGTGTGGGACAGGCCAACGGGAAGGGGCTCTGCTTCGGACACCCTTTCGGGTCGAATCGCACGCTACAAGGCCCTGCCCACGGAGATGTTCAGCGCGGTGCTGGAGGCCGTGCCTCCACCAACCGACCAGTTAGAGGGTCGGAAGGTCGAGGAGGGGCCCGCCGCCGATTCCGTCGGAGGCGTCCACTGGGGGAAACGAGCAGAGGGCCCGCAAGGTCAGGCCCCGCTTCTCAGGGGCGCCGGAGGCACGGCCATTGTGTCCGCGTCCGCTTCCACGCCCAGCATCCACGTGCAGCTGCTCTTCAACGGCGCCTTCTCGCCGGCAGATGTTTCCGACGTGCCCGTCGTGGTGCGCCTCGAGTCCGGCAAGGTCCTCGTCTTCGAGGAGATCGTGCGGATCCCGAAACCCGATCATGTGAGTGCCAAACCCCTCCTCCGTCTCTGAAAGAGTCCTCGCAACCGTCGGCTGCTCGGAAGGTCGTTTCCAGTGAACACAATAGGAAAACTAAGACGTAAAATACTCGTGTGACTTAGGGATGGAATACCCGTTAATGATTTACATGTCCTCTCTTAGGCCGTGATTTTCCTGTCAGTTACGATTTTCATTCATATTCGTGGAAGTTTATTAACGGCGTAGGCTACTTTCCTCCTCATTATGACAAAGCATACCTACAACTTTACATTTTCACCTCTCCAATTAAAGCGATCATTGTTGTAATATAACAATAGAAACATGGATACTTTAGTCGTAAATCATTTTGGAAGTGCTAGTTAGAATATTGCTAATCGTTCCCCTCATTCTGCCTTCAGCATACTGTAGTGTCTTCACAGGCATATTATGAGTTACCCTTCCCTCTTTTCAGAATTTTCAGTCTTTATTTTGTATTTTTCCATGTTTAGAATCCCTTACTTTGTTTGTCTCTCTTTTGAAGTTCGTTACTTTTGTGGAGAGGAGAATGTGGGTAAGTGCGGAAGAGGAGGGAAAAGGATATGTTCCGGATATCATGAAGCAGGCTAAAGATTTGAACATCATTGTCACTATGATAATGATTTTTTTTAACCTCCGTGCCTCATTTTGCATAGGGAATACGAAATACTAGCATTACGATCCTCCTTTTTCTCGAAATTCGAGCCATTTTCTCTCCAAATCCGCACGTTCAGCTTTTAAGCAATAATTGTGGATCAGTCTTCATTTTTTTCAATCCCAGGTAGGTAAAGTATAAGCAAGAATTCCACAGGGAAAAAATCGACAACTTTTACCGGAACTCGAACACAGAATCCTCCGATTTCCGGCCCGGTTGTCTCGCTATTTGACTACCAAGGCGCCCCTCGGGCCGTTTTAACCGGTTTTTTTTTACCTACAGAAATTTTGCTATTTTGCATGATAACAAGGTTTTTCCAGCTATGTTGCAATCCTTGACATATTGAATGAAACATAAGTCTCCTTTCTTTTACAACTGCCATGTACTTTCATCTACGACTGACGTCTACAACCCTCCGGTGGCGATTCTTCTATCACTCTCCAGTTGTGCAGACTTCTTTTTATCAATAATTCAGTCCCTTTTTCTCTAGTTCATCTTATCTGAATCATTGAAAAGTACTGAATGCTTATAGTCGATCATGTTGCCAAGAAAAAAACACTCATTGCATTGCTTCCCCGTTACGTGGAGTATGATGTAGCCAATTGTTGCTGTTCAAGTGTAAAAGTCGAGCGTCCATAACCTTTTTCCCTTCTTCGCAGGAAATGAACGTGATCGAAGTGCGGTCCGCCGTGAAGGCGGGCGACTTGCGCCTCTTGGCCCGCGGCCGCCTGCACCTCACCCTCTCCTCCCGCAAGCACCCGGAATACCGCCTCGAGGGCACCGTACACACCCGCGTGGCGTGCGACCTCTTCCAGGCCACGCTGTCGCCGCCGTCGCCGACGGAGGAAGCGGGCGGCCCGCCGACGGCGACCAACGCCGCCTCCCCGCCCCCCGCCGGCCGCGCCTCCGGGCTCGCCTGGATGTTCCTGTCCCGCGACGGCGCCCTCCTCTACCGCGTTCGCCTCGATGACATGGACGTTCCTCTCATGTCCCTCCGGATGGCCTCTAGGGTCCCCGGGGGAGGGTCTCAGCAGCCAAGAGGGGCCCCTCCGCCCAGGAGGCACGAGATGGACGAGGACCTGACACCGAGCTTCCGGGATGGATGGGCCAACGGCTCCCTGGACCGCCTGAGCCCTCGGGAGCTGGAGCAACTGTACGCGGGTGACGCATGGGTGATGGCGGTGGGCGACGAACCTGGAAGTCCCTCGCTCAAGGGCCGGCTGACGGTCCACCCGGCGGCGGGGGCCAGGGCCTCCGAGGGCCCCATCTTATTGAAGAGGAACGACCTATCCACCCCCGCAGCGCTCGTGGGAATCGCCTGGGTAGCTGTGGACAGCGACTGTAATCTTCAGTATGAGGTGAGAGGATCAACCGTCTCCTCCCTTGTTCCGTGGGTTGATGTGGTGTCTACGGTACTGGCTTCCCATCTCGAGAATCCAGATTCAAGCCCCGACAGTGGCAGAGATTTTTGTAATGGAATCCCGGTCACTACTTGAGTGTTGTGTGGAGAGAACTTCAAGTGAAGCACTACGTCCGTTATACTGGACGTTAAACCGTAGTCCCCTTGGCGTCTTTCTTTAAGAGTAGGTTTTTGACACGAAAGCCGAATATTCCTGAAAATGAAAAACAATCTACTAAGTACAGTTATCATTATATATCAATAACAAATCATCAGTTCTCAAATTATCAATCATCGAATAACAATATCGATATCAATTCTGTTATTTGATCCACGGTTGCAGAAATACTTAGTTGTTTTACATTGCCAATATTGATATCAAATATGTTTACTAAGTGATGGTTAATGTTTTCTTGCGTTCCAAATTCGTGGATGGCCGTCTCTAAATGTCAATTATAATTAATTCTGAGGTAAATTTCTTTAGATTTCTCGCGTAGTCTTGGGAGAAAAATTCCTTTACTCTATTATCAAGGGCCAGCGCAAGTTTAAGTATATTCGATCTTGTTTCGCATGTTATATCCCTCCTACGCCTTTCTCGACTAATGTTGTTAGTATAAAGTAATGTAAACTTTCACGCAATAATTTCTCAACAAAATTTCTCTCACTCACTCTTAACCTTGTCTTCACACTTCCTAATTGTTTCGTCAAATGGCGCCAAAATTACAGTATCAAAGTTTTCGACTTTTTCTTATATTTCTCTACGTTGTATCTTATACGAATTTATGTGTCATCATTTTTATGTGTGATAATCGATTCACTATCCATGTTTTAAAAAATAACTTTTGCGCTTTGGTCACATATGTAAAAATTAAAAATTTTACCAGAGGCTACAACTATTCTTTCCAAAGAAATTATTTTCCTAATTTTTTCTTCTTGTTGGATATAAAATATCTGTCCTACAACAGGTCTGCGTAGAATTCTGTTACAGTCAATGGTCAGAGTTTTTGTCCTTGTCAACTCTCCCTAACGAATGAACGTATTTCCCAAATATTATGGAAATGTGAATGCCTTCTCTTTTTTAATCATGTGATTCGAATCATACTCCAGGAGAATGAATAAGATCAACATGATAATAATTCGATCTTATAAAAAAAAACCAAATAATACACTGATTTGCATACATTTTTTTGTTGGCAAATACTATTTGCCAAATATTTTTGCAGATTTTTTTAGCTCCGACCGCTAGAAATATTTAATTAAGTTTTGCGATACGAGTTCACGTTCGAACCATTAAATAGAAGTCCATCCTGGGTCGATATACTCAAAAGGGGGCCTTTAGGCAACCCGCAACATGTATAGCTCTTGACGGTTGCATAGTAGGAGTCATCAATTCGTAGTATGATTAGGTATTTTCCCTCCATAAGGTCTAGGCATCTGGAGGTTGAGTTTTTAAACGCTCATAATTTCTTAAGCGGTGGGAATTTCTCATGCACTCTCCAAGTAGCGGTTTTGATGCTGCAGAATTTTATGTTTAGTCGAAAAATGCCCATTCTATTCATCCTGTCATATGTCTCCTCCATGCACAAAAATGAAAGCAAATAATACACTGCCTTGCATACATTTTTTTGTTGCCGAATACTAATTGAAGTCTCCCACATGGCATAAATATATACTGCACCCTCTATAACTATTCAAAATTTTATCTTCCTCATTCCCCACAATTTTGCCAAATATTTTTTCCAAAAATTACCAAAGGCATCTTAAATTGAACATGCCCACCTTATATTTTTTACTGAAACAATTCACTCATAAAAATTATGCATAGCTTTCTGTAGGTATTGATCCGTTTGGACTGCTTTTATTTAAAGTTCATGAAGATCTTAGGAGGTGTAGTAATAAATTATTATTATGTCTACTCTCTGTCAATTGATTATCTTCAAGCCGCCAATCGAATAAGTGCAACTTCTCTCATGAGAGTTATGTTTCAATAACAACATGTCAACCATTCCAGATTACTCTTGCTGGCCTGGAGGACTGGGTAGGACCAGGGGATAGACCATTAAATCTGTACCTGGAGGACACTCCAGCGATGGTTCCGGGCGCTCCAGTGTCCAGGCGCCTTCTTGATGAGTTCCGAGGGCCCCAGTTAGAGGGTTTCACCATGAACCTCTCGGATAGTGAATTGGCAAGAATTGAGTATGGTGTGGCATTCCTTGAAGTGGTGGATCCTTCACCTTCAGCAACTCAGCAGTCACTCCTTCGGGCCAGAATCACACAGGTACAGAAATGTTTAACTTCACTGTTGTAACAAATGATCGGCATGTATCGTAGCTTTAATTGTGATGGGCATCTGTTATTGCTTTAGTTTTGGGACTTTAATTCCTCGGTGTCATAACCAAGCATCTGGTTGAGACAAATTAGTTCATTTTACAGATGAAGCACGTGATATTGTCTATTGCTCCTTGGACTTAATTATCTTTTATGTTGTCAAAGTTTTACCTGCCAAAGAGATGGAATAGTATTTCTAAAATATTTTAAAATAATATTGGAGTTCATTGAAATTGTGTGTTTGGTTCTTACTATGATACTTCATTATTCTCTTTTTGAATATCATTATTCTTTGGGGCAGTTTATTTTTTTTACCAGTGCATTCACTGGGAAATGATGTCTGTATAGTCAAAGCTTTCATTACTAACAAGAATGTGGTCAGCTGTTCGATGATTTGCTAAGTCAGAGCAGAAATATTTATTTTCACTTCATAAAATATTTCTATGAAACAATATAATTTAATATTATAAATTTATATCCTTTCTCCTGTTATCTTAAAATTGCTTATGTACTTGTGCCTGTTATAAATGAGGCTCTGAACCAAGTACTGCTTAGTCTTTGCTTTTATGCAGACTATTTCTCCATGTTCTCCTTTGCTCTGCTTCTTCCTCCCTGTTAAGACTTACTGATTCTCTCCCATCGCAGGTGCGTGTCCCAATGTCCTGCTTACCACCAGAGACCAACAGTCTCACAACACAGGATGACAACCAACTGCCAAACTCCAATTCTTGCTACTATGAAGGGAGCTTCTACAATGAAGGTGATCAGTGGATTCCCAACAGGGAGTCTTGTACTATGTGCAGTTGCCACCATAGGCAAGTGAAATGTGAGCCTGTGCTTTGTCCTCCAACTTCCTGCCCCCGGGGAATCACTGCCGTGAAGAAACCCGGAGACTGCTGTCCATCATGCTCCAGTGAGTCCTTTGTCCACATTCTGATGTTGGGGTTCTCATAATTTCTGTTTCACTAATCATGTTTACTGACAATATGATTGTTTATCTATAATTACTAATCAGTATAATAATATTGTGCATGAAAGATATCTATGGTGTGTAGAATCACTCCAATATGAATTAAAAGAGCATTGTGGGTGAGCAGAAAACAGTTCTGTTAACTGTAACATGCTGCATAAAAAAGCCTATAACAAGACCTCCTGCATCACTTAATGTTGTAATCCTCTTTCTGTTTTCCACTAAATTTGTAATTTTTTTACACATGGAATTTTTTGCTTACCTAAACTTTGTTAACTATAGTGTAACTTGCTCATTCCACAGTAAATATGTACATACTTAGTTGAGGTTAACAGACCTGTTGCATTATATGCTACCTAAACTTCCATATAATTCCGTGAAAATAAAAAAAGTAAATTCTTTATACTATCGTCGAGGGAAAAGTGAATGGGAAATTGGAAAAGGCAAGCCTCGTATGAGATACATGGAACAGGTTGTGAAGGATATAAAAGAGAAGAATTATGTCACAATGAAAAGGTTGGCTGAAAGAAGAATCAAGTGGAAAGCTGCGTGTAACCAATCCTAGGATTGTTGCCCAATGACGATGAAATTCTTTATGCATGGAAGAATAAAATATTATTAATATCACGTGTCTTGAGGTCAGTTGGAAACTTAAAGATTGGAGCTCAATATGGTGATTTTGAGTAGCTCTTAAGTGTATAAATGTTTGACCTTTTTAAAAAGAAATAACTCCTAAATACAGTGTAGAGCTAAGTCTTAAACTGGGAAGGGCAAAGTGTACTCCAAGCCCATGTGAATAAAACTTAAAGATGAGGGCCAGTCAATATTATTATTTTTGGACCACGTTTATGCTAAAAAAAATTAGTTATATGTAGTGTTGGTTGTTGTCCGCAGTTTCAATTGACTGCTGGTCTCAAGTGAAACATTTGTTATATATTAAGGTAAATGGCAACTCTTATGCCATTCACACAATTAATTTCATCATTGTGTTCTTCATTAGTCATTTTATCTTTCTCTTTTCTGAAAGAATATCCCTGAGTAATTTTTTTTAAATCTATTCCTTTGTAGATTCTACTGGCTCTCACGAGAGTAATACAAGTGAGACACGTGGCTGTTATTTAGCCAAGCAGTTCTACAAAGCTGGGACAAGTTGGCATCCCTATGTACCACCTTTTGGATTTGACACTTGTGCAGTCTGCACATGTGATGTAAGTACAATGCTATTAAGTTTCTTCTGGTTCACAGATGTAGAATTAATAAATAATAATTATTTGCAGATTAAGGCAGGGATTCATTTGCAGATTCTAAAGAAAATCATGCATTTCAATTATGCAAATAGTCTTTCAGTGATTATTATAACTAATGCTTAAAATTTGCTTTTCCACTAAATGACATGTATTTCCTATTACTACTTATCCTTTTTTGTAAGGCTAACATTTTTTGCAAAGAAATCAATGGATGTCATGCTCTGGCAGATCCAAGCAAAATGGTATGATAGCTTTTCTGAGATTGATTCCGAACATATTAACTAGTTCTCTCCATTGAAGGAGTAATTTATCATCAGCCATATTTTCATGTCTTCTTTTAGTGTCTTTTTTGCTGATATTGTTATCCAAGACACCCTTTGTAATTCATTACACACCTTACTGAAACAAGCAAGGTTTATAGGTGTATCATATATTTGAAATTTATTGTACATCATAGACGTATCAATTAGTTGGTGAACGTATCTTAATATTGTAGCAGATCTTTTTTAGATCTTGTCTGTTTATCATTTCTTTCTTGCTTACCGTTTTTACTCCCTATGGGCCAATATATCAGCCGACTTAAATTACACTGTTTTATATTTGTAATATTATATTTCTTTCAAATCAGAGACAATAAATGATTTTTTTCATCCTCATAAAAACTGAAATATATCGTCAACATTGAGACAGATACATAATTCATATATAAAAATATAGTGTTTCAAATATATCTAAAACTCATACTATTACAATTTTCATGGAAATGGGTTTGGCAGTTTTCACACAGCCTACGTTAAAGGGGCTGGCAATAAAAGGGTTAAAACTTACCTGAAGTTTAGAGTCTCTAAGAATTGATGAATGTTAATTATTGGATTTAATGGCTCCACAGGTTCAAACCCTTGAGATTCGGTGTCCAAGGATGCAATGCCCCCCTCTGCGGTGTCCCGAGAGGGAAGCCACCCGCCCAGACAAGAGGGCATGCTGCAAAGAGTGTCCCCCTGCCCTGGTGCTCGACACCAACCAGCTCAGAGACCAGGGCAACCCTCGCAGTGAAGAGGACATCCTGGCAGCTGGAGGATGCAAATTCACCGTTGGGGGTCCGTTTGAAAACGGGAGGGAATGGCATCCCAGGATACACCCACATGGAGAAGAGAAATGTGTGAAATGCCGTTGCAAGGTATGTCATCGTGCTGCATATAATAAGTATGTGCTGATTTATTCCTGGTTTGAGGCACAGAGGAAAGAAACTTCAGTAAATAATGAATGAGCACTGACGAGTGATGCATGAATGTGGCTTACTTTATTACTGACTATATTTTCCCTAAAATGTTTCTCATTCCATCATTGGTTTGTTATAAAATTAGATGAATGTATACGTTTTCATGGTTTGTGGGAAGGAAGGAATTGTAGTAAAGTTCATGTTGCAGAAATTGACCTTATAAAGAAGCTTAGAGGATAACCCTTATGATTTCCCCATTTAGCCCATTTTATCACTCATAGATCTGGGATTGTATTCTCTGTTAATGGGGAATAAGTCAGGGAAAATATCAAATAAACAATTGTGAAAAAATCTAAGTTTCGTTCATTATGTGCTTTTTCAATGGTATTGGGAATGCACTTTATCCTCTGCGGCAATGTCTAATGTGCTCATGGATCCTCAGAAATGCAAGACAGTCTCTCTTCTAAATTCATCGACATTTAGTTGGTGTGAACTGCTAGTTCTCAAGGTTCTGCTAGTTCTCTTATTACTGTCAACATTCACAAGGGATCATTTTACTTATTGTTACATTTATCTGTCAATTTTATCAATTCACATTCGATAATATCACTTATCTGCTCTGTGAAAGTGAATTTTAGTCCATATTTACATTCCCTGAAAATCATGCTCAATGTGTAATACATTAATTAACCCATGGTTGTCTGGGCATATTCTCTTTGCCCACAGAAATGTCAGCTGCCTGATGTGGGCACTCACATTGTCTCCAATGTAGTGTAGACAACTATTTGCAAGACATTTTGGAATGTATCATTATTTTCCCTCTTAGACAGAAGAATATTTATGATTATTATTGGCACAGTGAAAATAAATTGCAAGTTATTATGTGTTTATCATTATTAGATGTCAATTTTAAAAAATACATGACTTATTCCGCATGTATCACAGCATTTTTACTCTTGCTAAATGAGAACCATTTGAAAATTCTGTCTCACTGGGGATGATCATTTCAAAATTTCCTTTGGTTTCCTTTGGAAGGATGGCGTTGTCAAGTGCGACCGAAAGAGGTGTCCGAGGTCAACATGCAAGCGACGCTCCCACCATGACAAGGAGGCACGGGAAGATGAGTGCTGCATGCAGTGCCGAAGGAATCGAGCATCACCCAGAGGTCACCGGAGGGGGATACATACCATGGCTCATGCCAAGAGTTGAATTTCATGGACAGCGTTTCCATGAGTCGAAATAGAGGCTAACTCTCTGCACCACATAGTGGGCATAGTTTCCCACAGTTTCTTGTTGCCCTGACTCGATATGCCTCTGTCTGATTAATTTTGGACCTTTTCAACTAACACCTGTAAGGGGTAGATGGCAGCAGTGGGATTGAGGTATGTGAATTCAACCAAAGAAGACTGAACTGAAGGTCAAACTTGGAGACAACATTTCATGAGGATGTGGAAGTGTGTATTTATTTATACATGTTGTTATATATATTTTTTGTTCATAAACTAAGGGTGCCATTATCTCATGCTTCAAGTCCTCCCATAATAGCTGTTGTACTAGGTATCATCAAGAGGATTGTCGACGGGACTCACTGATGATGAAGAAGGAAGGAATCTTATATTTATTTTACATTCAGTTTGATGAACTTTGCAATGCAGTGTCATGCTACTCATCGGGCACTAGTGAGTGACGTTTAGGAGCTGCAAAATTTTATTATGCACCCATTAAGTTTTATTTAAAGCCCTTGCTCAGATTTGAAGATAAATGTTGCAGCCAGAAAAGAAAGTTATTCATTGGACTTGAACTCCCTCAAGGCCCTTTATTATAATTGGTATTATGATTTTTTTGAAGAATCTCAGTGCAGTTTCGTAGATCTATGTGGTTGTATTGTCTGAGGCATGGAGTTTTATCAAATATTTCACTGTCATTTTAAATGCTTGACTTATTGTCGTGAACAAAAATTGCCAGCATGTAGGCCAGTGAGGTGGCAAAGCCATCATTTAGAATTGGGGGCTGTCCTCAATAAGGAGAGTAATCCCTTGATGCATTCATTGAAGGCGAGAGTGATAACAATGGGAGTGAATGGACAAGATGGATTGTCAGTGTAAATTCCTTGAACAAGATAATTGCAAGGGCCTTCTTCACCCATTGGAATATGTCATCAAGCATGTGTTAGGCATAATTATGCAATAATTTTAAATCGGCCCCTCAATGTACTTCCACCTGAATATTTGCCAAATGGCAAACATTAAATTTTTAATGTATATGATGCGCGAATATAGAATGACCATATTTTCTGGTTGTCTATAATTCATGAATGTATTAACCAGTTGTAGATAATTTATGTTCGTGTACTGTTGTTTACTGTATCTGTAATTCTATATGAAAGTGTAAATGGACCCGTAGCTAAGTGTACATTTTCTTTGAATGCATGTAAAATTTTATGAATGATAGTTTGCCTACATGTATTTCTGTACAATTAATACAAGGAGCATTCAATTTGCAAACTTTTAAATTTGGATAGTAAGTGCATATAAATAGCTCGTTAATCTCTTCAGAAATTTTATATTAATAATTCAATGACATATCAAATGCTGATATTGCAATCTTAGTTAATGTCTATGTGACTGGAAACATAAATTAATTAATCAATGATACTGTTAAATTCCAGACTATCAACTCCAAACTAGTTAAGGAGCAATATATATGTGTATATATATATAAATGAGTTTTTATTTTACGCTCCTTCTTTGTTACTTGATATCTACCATGAACATTCTAGTAGCACAATTGTTACCATTGTAATGTTTGGGAATACAGCATATTGGAATTTAAAATTAGTCAAATTCTCAATATATAGTTCATTGTTAATCACTGTTGAAATACCTAAGCACTTACAAATCCTAAAAAAAACTAAGTTTGCATTGTGCATGACTTTCGCTGACTCAGAGAAACAGTGGTAATGATAAACAGACTTAGCCCAACGATAACTAAAAAATTATCAGAATAATGTCCTTACATGTAATATTATGCTAATGAGGCTATGGAATACTTCAGCTAACCAAGTAAATTCAGCAGTGTAAAGACTGTGATGAAATTGGAATTAAGGGTAAGGAGAGTACTTAAAATTAAAAATTTCTCTAAATTATTTGGAAAATTTTATGTCTGTGATCAAAAGGTACAGGTCCCACTGATAGTTTTTGTGTAAGTAGTGAAGTGACCATTTTGCATCTAATTCATTTAGTCTTCTTTCTGAAAAGATTGCAGTTTATGGCAGTAGAGAGAAAAAAGTTACACTTGTAGAGAGATGTGTCATTTAAGCTCAAACAAGCAGTCTTTGCTGTCAAGATTATAAGTACTAGAAGTTTAAACACCCATAGGAGTGACTATGTCATGAATGTATTTTTTGACTAATGTTGTGGTAATTTTCTTTATATCTATCCAAAATTGATGATGGAGGGCACTCATTTTTTTCAGATTTCTATAGAAATTGAAGTTCAGCTATCAGAAATTTATCAAACTTATTTGCAGTTGTTGCACACAGATACATGAAAATATTATTAATCATTAAATACAAAAATATGAGTTTCCAGGCTAATTTTATGATGAAATCAATTGCCATAATGAGGTAACTAAAGAAGAGTTAAGAAGATTTTCTCATCGAATTCAAATTAAAGCAGCCCAAACTTAAAATTTAGTAATCAATTGTTCACTAGCAAAATTGTGAAACTTATTATTTTGTTGAACTACCACATCATTTCATGGCAAAATTGTTTCTGTTATAACCCATGAAACCTAAAATCCTCCGTTATACACCAACCTACCTCTTTTTTAAGCCTTGACTATCTTTTGGCTTGCTTAAGTAAGAAAACTTATGTGACATGTTGGAAATGCTGAATTATGCATTGAATAATTAGCATCCCTCTGTTGTGAGGGAAACTGCATTACAGTGCACTCCACCAGCAGCATGTGTAAATAATCATCCTAAGCAATGAATTTGTATTTATGCTTGTAAATTGTATCCTTATTCACAATAAATAATATAAACAAATATGCATACATTATTATTTTATATCTTCAAAGCACCAAGAGTTTAGTTTCTTAGTCATATATATCGTGGATTATTTCAACTACCACAATGTGAGATATTATTCCCATTGAGATCTCAATGGAAGAGATCTAGATCTACAAGTATACCTACAAGCCCTAAAATTTTCCTCCTAGAAATCTAGTTAAGAGTAGTGGTCTCTGTGCATTGGCCTGAAAACCCTAAGGTTCATGTTGATTTCCCCATGCATGACATCTTTTTCCTCTGCAACTTTCAAAGCAATCAACAGCCAGAAGGAATATATATAAGGAAAATATATGATAATTTCCAAATTACTTTTCATTTGATGGTATGGTTGTCCAATGGGTTGAGTGTTGAGCCTCTGTCTAACGGTCCATGGTTCAAATCTTTTAGCGGCCTCTTTAGACACCTCCAGCTCAACCCAAGCTCATGATTTTTTGGGCACCAGATCTTTCTTGGAAACCACATGCAGCAATCAGTTAGGAACTGTCCGCCACTCTGATGTGTGAAATACATGCATTGTTTGGTTTCATATGAATAGAGCTTTACCCTTACCATCTACACCACCCAAAAACCCTTGAATTTAGTTTCTTAGGTTTACTCATACTTCACAATGATTGGCGGTGCAAATCTGCATGGCCAATGCCTTATGCCTAAATGCTCTGTTTGTCATTGTTATTATTTTTCTGCGCCCTAGGTTATCTTTCAATGGAGGACTCCATTGCTGAGTGTTTTCCACATAGTTCCTCTCCTGTACTATTTCTCTCCACAAATCAGTATATTTCTTACCTCTTATACTATCCATAAAGCCCTTTGTTTTCCTCCCTCTTCCTCATCTACCCAGCAATCTGAATTTGATGACAGACTTCAGTACTCCATTGTACTCAATCACTTGTTCCACCCACTTCTGTCTCTACCTAATTTTCACCAATAATTTTCTGCCTTACACCTTTATCCCCGTATCCACTAGGTTGAAGGTATCCTCAGTGGTGGATCACCTTTCCCAATTACTAATTACAGGAGCAGGGCAGGAACAAGTAGAGCAACAACTGAAGAAATACATCTTTCACAGGGAAGGAGTACTATGAATAATTTCACTCACATGCAACTAGGTTAAAAATGTAGTTATCTCCTGCGAAAATCAAACGAGAAAAATATTAGCATAAAAGTTAGAGACATTCATATAAAAACTACATGTCTCCCTACTGTCCACTGCCCCCCCCCCCCCCCCCCCTCCCCCCCACTCCAGTAATAAATATTTTTAAAGTTGAATTTCAATTAAATTAATAATCAATTAAAATGCTGATTGTCATCCAGCTGTATTAAGAGGTAAAAGTGCAATACAACCATCCATGAAAGAAAAGACCGAAAGCTATTACATCACCAACGGTTTTTCTGACATTATAAAATATAAAGTTTGCCTGCGGTGACGAAATGATTTCCTAGGATTAACGATTTCAAGATGTGTTTCTTTGTTTTCCATCGCCATTTTCCTTTCGTGATTTTTCTCGGTGGATAGCTGCATTTTGGTGTAGAGTAAGGTATTTAACAAGTGAAAATCTTCGGGTAGTTCCAATCTCACTGATTCGCGTTTCCGATCAATTGCGCAAGAATATCACTTTTGAAACTTCCGCCGGTGCGCTGCGCGGTTCAGCGATTTTTCTCATCCACAGTGGCTTCAAGCACAAATCCTAGTGTACAACAGTTTCGCGAGGAGGATCCTTGTGCCGTAATGGTGTTCCTTGCGTTAGACTGTTAGCGTTGTAGGTGAGTACCTACGATATCTAATTCATTGGAGTGAGTGTTTGGATCATAGTTCATATGCGATTGTGAATGTCGAATCCCTTGTCAGCTTTCATATTACCTGACTGGTTATACCAGTTATACGGTTGTGAATTGAATTTGACGGCCCACCCCCTTTGCGTTGTCCTGTTTTCTCGGCGGAAATTTGGGTTTATTTTTCGTGGGTAAAATTTTTAGAGGCATTAAGGCCTAGGCATTGAATTTTCTAGTGAGTATGCAGTTTGACCACTTTTGTTTTATACCAAAATAGATATTTCCGTGAGGAAATAGATTTAATAATCGTAACCCATAGGAGTGACATGTACAGCACCATTAGTATCAATAGGGATTAGGTCAAAGAAGTGACTATTCAATCTCAATCTCTCCTCCAATAAAGACGACTAACTGTTATCAATATTTGTCGTTTCTTAGTATGAAATTAACTCCTTAACATTAAGTAATGAACTCCTAACAGAATAAATTCCATTATTGCTATCCTTAATATCTTTTATACAAAAGACGTTTATGAAACCCTGCAATGAATTTCGGCCATTAAAGCATGTGCAAACTCCATTAGAGGTCATAGAAAACGAAGTATTTTGTGCAGAGGAGGCGGGAATTAAACCTTCCCAAGCACTTTTGTTCTGACTTTATTTTCACTCGAAGAAAAGCATGCGTATGCCACCTCCTGTACCTCTTTTCCTGCGTGGTTTTGTTACCAACAGTTTTTGTAAAGGCCTGGATTAATTTACTGGCATTAGTTATGTGTTAACATTGGCGAACATTAGATATAGAATTCCTAAGTAGAATTTGTGCCTGTTATACCCGCAGTGAATATGATCAGTATCATTTCTTTATGGAAAATTAAAAATAACTTAATACCATATGTATTTATAATTTTTCTCCCTCCTGTTGAATGTCGATGAATACATCAGGTAGATCAATAATAATGTAGTTCAAAATATTAGCACGAGAACCGACCTCCTCATTTGGGACTAGGTCCTGTCGTGGCCGGAATTCAAACCTCTATCACTTCAGCCCATGTTCTTGAGAGAGCTTAATTGGTACAGTTTCCCATTTCCTACATTCTTAAATTATTTCGAAGAAATGGTCATAACCTCCCTCCCTTTGAGGAATTTTACACCCCAGGGCAACCACGACAGGTGCCCCTGCAAAGAGCTGTCATCTTCACGACAGACTCTCCCTCCCTTAAGTCTCCTCTCTCAAGCTAACCCACAGAGCGGAGAACCGCATACCACGTAGTATATGCCAAAAGGGCCTTGCCACCTTACAGGATCGGCTTCGAGGATGCAAAGCCTCGCGGAGTCAATGACGACCAGCTATAAGGTTGGGCCATAGCGGTGGTCGAACCGGGCCAGTAAAGGACATGGCGAAGGCAATGCTCTGTCGCAACCATTGCTCATCTCATCCGTGGTTACGAGTCTGTTTCCACATCAATAAACGCTTCAAACCGGGAAGAAAGGTACAAGGTTGGAAATGGAGGGGAAATGAGGAAGGGCGGAGAGAAACCCGGCGTCGGCATTAGCTTGCGCTTGGCGAAAAGTTGCCAAGGGGACCACAACTTAACACCCCATCGAGCGGAATACTGTACTAGAATGTTCTCCAGTATTCAAGTACTACAATAAATTAAAGAAGGGAACGGATGACCAATGAAAAATATCTGTCACTGGCGGGATTTGAACCCAGGCCCTCCCGGTGAAAGGCCAGTAATCTAACCATTTCACCAATCATTGTTCACACTTTATTAACCACCACTGAACCGCCAAATCATTATCGGCCATCTGTTGTTGAACTTTGAATTTATATTTATACATACCTGCCCCCTCTCGGTGAAACAAGCGCTGGGATTTTTACGGAATTCAAAATTGAGTCAATACGTCCCTTCAAAGGAAACCATTGCCGATAATTGTGGTACTATTTTAAGGAGTAAGATCTCCGCTTCTGACGAATCGTTAATTTACAGTTGCACTATTAATTGTTTGTGTGAAAATCGGAGTTGAAAGGTAGAAGGTAGAAAGTACATTTTCTACAATACATATTTGTTTTGGTTGCCTATACACAAGGATACATTTTAGGGGGCATCGTAGTGATAATAAATAAGTTCTCTAATTTTAATAATTATGACTAAATATGTTTTTTGGTAGGATTTCCTCCGTAGTCATAAATATTGGTGAGCAAGGGAATCGATATTTGTTGTAGTGACTTCTGTTTGACACAAACAATGCGACAGTAGACAAACGTAGATGTACATACATTTGCACTGACAGTCGGAGTGAACAAGGTGCCGGGAATTAGGAGATGTTTTCCTATAAATTCTGTAAAATACGTACCAATCTTTTCCTGTGCTTCATGGCACTATGTTGGCACTCAACACATCAGTGTTCGGTGGCCTATAGAATACGCAAACAAATATTTATTTGGATTTAGGGCATGTTAATGAACACCAAACACATTCCTAGTTGTTGTCGGGAAATATTTCTGCTTTGCTAAAGATTGTGTTCTTGACGGCAATGAAAGAGTATATGGAGGCTAGGTCCCTTCGTTTCTTACCTGATGCAGTTACACTTAATCAATGTTCGTAATAATTTTAGTGATTTCCGCTTCTTTCTCGAGAATCCAGTGATTTGAATTCTTAAATAAATGAAAATATTTACATTTACATTCTATATCGGCTTTGCGACACACTACCGTGAGTTGTGCCAGAATAAACATTGGAGTCAGTTGGGATGTTTTTTTAATAATTTGGGACCGTATCCATGCATACCCCAATTTTTTCCCCTTTTATTTTATTTTACTCACTCTGGGCAACCCCTTCTGTACCCTGAAACCGCCCAGAACCTCTCCTCCCCACATCTGTGAAAATATTAGCAACAGTGACATAATATCTCAGTTACTACCAGAAATTCGTTCTTACCGACCTCGTTCATGTTTTTATACGAATGCATTTTCATTCGAAGCATACCAAAATATCGAACCCCTCGCGAAATTTTACATATATTTGCAACCATAATAGGAAAAACATTCATCTCCTTTAATTCTGACATCAAATTCGTTTTCAGTGACCTCAAAAATGCATTGCCTTTTCAATGGAATCATACTAAAGCATCCTATTTCACGCAATTTTACATATTTTTGCAACAAATTGTATAAAAATTATATATTTTTGAGACTACATTTGAAAAAATATCAATTTTTTTAAAATTCTGATTTCATATTTGTTTTCAGCGACCTCAAAAACATTGGGTTATATGATTTTAAGTTGAACGCATAACTTTTGCTCATTTTGGCCACCTTTTGAGGGTTTCGTACTTCACGATCACGGCGGCGTACGAAAAAGGTAGTTCTCCGCTCAACCTCCCCTTCCCTCCCCTCCCCACCTTCTCTCTTCCCCTACTTCGCGAGCACCACCTGGCGGCAAGCTGACTCGTACCCAATCCAACCCAGTTGCTGTTGTGCCGTGGACGACGTCTGACCAGTCTGACAGAGGACGACCGACGGAGTAAGGGAGTGGGTCACTGTCATAATTTTGGTATTGAGGTACTGTGATAAATGCTAGCATTGAAATCGTAGACCTGAAACTTAACGTTCGAAATGTCGATATCTTAGAATGTGCACTCCAGCTCACATTATAAGTAAGTTAGTCCAGATTTAAGTAGGAAGATCTAAGCGAGGAAGAAATATTGTGGGCTAGAAATATTTTTAATAATATAAGTGCATTGATGGTGGATTCTAAAAGTGTTTTGTGAGCTTGAAATGCAAGTGGGTAAGATAAAGTTTCTTGAGCTCGTCGAACGTGAATAATTCTTCCGTCAAAGTGGGCCAGATGCCGTACGACTTCTCTGAAGTTAGTTTGACTTCATTCTTGTTGCATGTATTCTCATTGTTATAACCTAAGTTGCCTGATACCTAGCATATTGGAGCTTTTAAATTAATCGGGATTCACTTCGAGTTCAAATAGAGTAAAAATGGAATGGGTTTATTTGAAAGTGTTTCGATTATATTTGACCCATTCTCGTCAAGGCTCATTCATCTCATCCTCGCTTTGCGATTTCAGGACTGCCGAAGGTTAATTTTGTGTGTCTCCCGAGCTTCCTGCTGTTTGGTAGTGTGCGATACGTGCAGACTTCCCTCCATACCTCTACCGTGGTGATCTTGTCACCTGTCTTCAAGTGGCGGGCAGGTTAAATGTGGGTTGGCACAATGGATTTAAAGAGGTCTTATGTGCCAGGGGGGCTCCAGAAGGCCCCCGCCCACCCCTTAAATTTACATTTTATTACGTGCAGACTTATTATATTTATCATCTCTATCAACATTTATTCGCAAATAGAAATCCATTTGCTCCACGCACTTTCCCAATTTCATATACTTTCGATCATATAGGTTAATAAACTTTTTTTCTCACCCAACAGAGTACACGTCCTACCAGGCTACAGTGAAGCTTCAAGTGTGTCCCGAGCATCGAGGCATCGGAAATCTGTTCTGCCCATGTAGTCACATCGTTAACGGCAGCACACTTCAAGCGACTCGTCCCATCTTACGCTGTTTGAATGCTGTATCGAGACTCGCTCCACGCAAGTAAGACTGCATTTTCTTGTCCTGACCACGTTTCTTTTTTCACCCGCATGTTTTAATCATTGTAAACACGTAAGTGATTGCGATGTTATTAAGCGTTGATTTTATCGCATATCATTCGGAAAGTTCCTAGGAAGTGGATACCTCCTATCAGCAGTGAGGCCTTCTATTAATTCAGTAGTGGTCGATTTTTTTGTTCTTCTGTCCTTCATTTTATGTTAAAATGCATGTTGATCTCCAATTGATTTTAACTGGTTGATACAAGGGGTTGCATTAACACTGAGTTTTTCCAACTTAGTTCTTTTCTTGCAATTTGCAATAAAATAAGCCATTAGTATACGAAAACATTGACTGTCCTCGGTTGTGTAACACTACCTCGGGTGATTTTTGAGGATTTTTAGCCAGAAAGCGTATGCAACGAACACTATCTCATTAATTCATGTCATTCAGCAAATTAAATCTAATTATTTTCAATAAAAATTTTATAACGTGTCGCCTCCTGAATTTTGGCAATTCTCACCGCTTATATACTTTTTTCCCATTTTGGAAAATCTCTGCAGTTTTTGTGTAGATGGTTTGTGGCATTTGCCAGGCCTCTATATCTTAGATGACGCTTTGACAAGGTTATAGCACTGGTTTTTTTAATAATTTTATGGCGATTTGTGTATTTTAAAATAAATTATTAATGAGCAGTAAAAGTCAAGCCGTTGATATGCGGAGTCTTATTTACTTTCAGAGGTTTGGAGATTTTCAGTATTTTATGCTCTTTTTTGCCTTTTTTGAGACAAAATGGTAAGGTTTATATAGGTTAAGCCTGTTTCACACGATACTTGATCCAGCACAAGACCTAGTGTGCTAGCCGCTACTTGATATTGAGGACGGAATCTAGCATGATTAAGAACCATCCTGGGAGGTTTCATACGCTCATCTACCTTGTGCTTGCTATGAAGCGGATATTCCATGTGATTCCATAGTAAATAAAAAAGAGAAGTTAGTACAGCGACCGTAACGTGACGTGATTGGTCGACTGAGGGGTCGTACTGAGAGATAGCATCAAACTGGTACCTACCGCATCAAGTAGGAAATCAAGCAGCTCAGCGAGTATGCTAGCGATCATGCTTGCCAGCCAGTTTACTGGTTCTGTTCACACGGTACTGGAAAGCTGGCATACTAGCGAGTATCCTTGACCTTGTGCTGGCTCAAGTATCATGTGAAACGGGCTTTATAACGACACATTGTTTCAAGTGTGGCATAGTTAATGCAATCATTTGTCTATAGTTACATTTTTAACGTGTTTGTTAAAATGTCTAAGCTTAAGTTAAATATTTATTTCTCAAGGGCCTTAAATTTTCTTTCGTCTTTTTATTGACACTGCTGTAAGTGAGGAAGAAATTGGTTCGGAAACAGTTTTTACTTTATAGTTCAGTCAATTTTGATCACTTAGGAGGGATGAAAGGGAAGTGTTGTCATAACCTTTGTGAAGCAGCTGGGTCTCTGTGATATTCTCCGGATTTGCTCATCATCTCACGACAGTTTTTCCGGCGTTCCAGTTGTACTTAAGAACTGAATGAGCCATCGGAGGCGCCAATGAAACTGTCGTCAGAAGTGAACTGGATGCAGAGCATATCTCAGAAAGCATCCAGCTGCTTCAGCTATAACACTCCACGCGAACAATTCTCGAGATTCGTCCCACATCCATTTATTTATTCAAAATGTTCATGCTAAGTAATTTCACGTTTTAATCGGATATAACAGTTCTCTCAGCAGTAGTTCCCGCGCATAAGCTTGGATTTGTTTATAAGGAAATCATTCTTCACTTCTTTGGTTAATGTTTTCCCTGTGTGTAAGATATCATTTTTAATTAACTATTGGTTATGGCAAAAACATTATGGTTTTCCTGGTTCGTGGGGACCTATATCGCAAAATGTTGGATATTTAATGCAGGTAAAATCCCTTCGGGATACAAGAACGTATTAATGTCTCTAATATATTTTATAATGTATAGATCGCAAATAGCAATTTCGAGAAAATTTTATCGTCGTATTATTAATTGTAGTGGATTTTAAGCATTGGTAGCTTGTTTTCGTTACAAGGACAGAAGTTACCAGGCAAAAATTGTAATTCAATTATGTTTCAATAAATATTTGTCTTAAGTAATTTAAGAAAGCAGTAGATTAACTTTATTTTAAGGAAGTGTATAGTACCCTAATAAATAGGTTCCGTGCCAATTGATGTGTATCTGTGACCAATTGAACCGAGCATTAACTAATATCAAAGAGATAAATTTCAAGAAAATTCAAAAAGTACCTCATGCAAGTGTAATATAATATTTTTAATTATCCTGTACGTGAATCGTTCGGGTGAAAATAAATAATCCTTAAAACTGAGCTTTTATTCATTGCTTTGCAAATAATCAAAGTACTCACATTTTCGTATCAAAAATCATAAATGTTCTCACTTTTTACGCAGGGTACATCATTGCCCGAGGTCGCTTCCAGGGACACAATGCCTGGGAGTACGTTCATTATTTTTCCCGCAAGTCTTCCCGTTGTTCGTGACGGAACCACACAAATGCTCGGCGGTCGAGGAGAACCACGGGTTTGAAGTTGACACCGGAAGTTCCTCCCACATACAGTCCTGTAATTTCATTTTTGGTACATTTTTTTACATACATAGATACATAATATTAGCATGGACCCGATTTTCTGAGCTCTTGAGAGAAAATAAAGGTTTCCACGTTCTTCTCCAATGGCACAACTTCCCCTATCTGTAATTTATTCTCCTTATACGTGCTCTCAAGGGAGTATTTTATCAAATTCAGGACTCTTTTAGTGTTTTACTTTGGTAAACGCTATATTTAACAGACCTGGTTTCTCTAGATCCACCTCAAGTTACTCTCAGGAATTCTAAGTAGCATATGGTGGGCAGTGCATTCAGTAATTTGACTCGCGCTTCAGTAAATCTTTTTCCTTAGGCAATTCCAAATTTTGTTAAATTTGTTTCATTTCTTTTCTTTTATTTGCAGTGCTGTTCAACTTGGAGATAGGATGGTATTTAATGGTGGCACCAGTGCTCTCCACCCTGTTGTTCGTTTCCTGCTTCAAAAACTTCTTTTTCCAACCCATTTTCCATTATAGGTTCTATTGTTGCAATTTGATTAGTGCGAATTTTAGTCAAAATACCAGGGCACAAATTTTATTTTCGAATTAATATCCAATTCCGTGCTCTTACAGGAGCAACTCTCGATGTTCTCGTTTGTGCAGCTCTTGGGAGGGCCCGAGAGAAGCAGTCGCAAGCCAAGTCTATTATGTATAATTTGGAAAAACATTAATTTTCTTATTAGCGCAAAAGATCATGCCGTCGGGACGCCTTTTAAACCTTATATTACTAGATACTATTGATTTTATTCCTTAATAAAAATAATCTTAATACAGCTATTGAATAAATAAGAATAGCTTGTTTTAGTTTTATACAAGTGTTATATAAATTCAAACAAGTACCTATACATAAATATTTTGAAATGTTAGATTTTTGTCATTCACATAAAGAGGTTTCATTTGCGGCGTTACGTAATGTGAGAGGTTTCGTATGGAGTAGTACGGAGCATTTATCGGGGGAAGGATAGGGTGAAAGACGTTAAAAATCAGCGTTTCTTAAATGAAAATGTCAGAAGATCGGAATATTCGATTGCCAATTAAAGCAGGTAGTAAAATTTTACTTTGATTGGTATTCGGATATTCCTGTCTTCGGACATTATAAGCTCCTCCAATTATCTAGCGTTTCCTAATATTTGGATGTCCATAATCCTACTGTATTTGTATCAATTAAGGTTTTCCCAAAAGCTCTTTACATGCACTTAAAAATAAAACCTCTTTCAGTATTTTGGCGAGAGTAATTGGCTTTTATTTGACAAGCATTTAGTTCTTAACATCAACTCTCAAGTTGAACTGAGTATAAGCATTCAATATAATATAGGTAGTGTATTTTTGGAAACCCTTGGTTAAATTTAACGTTAAAGTAATTTTGTTTTGTGGATTTATTTTAACTAATTTTAAGGAAATAAATGGCAAGGCTTGAAAAACTCGGTTTCTTGGTGTTTCTTACATTATCACCTAAATGTGAAGCAGAATTGTTCTCGCGAGCCTAGAAAACAGGATGGAGATCACCCGGGTATATTAAATTAGGTAGTCGGAGTGTTGAGCAAGTGATCCAGCAGCTGTGCCAGTCTGGGTTTCTAAAACAGGCTGGTATTTATATTTCACGAAATCGTAATTCGTGAGGTACCTACCTACATCATATTACGGTGGTAGTCTCCCATTCATAATAATTTACCTTTCATTTTCACCGCAGGTTGCAGTTTTGGCCGCCAGTGCATCAGGAATCCTGCTTTATATCACCGAAAACGAGTCACTGATGTCGAGTCACCGAAGGAAGATAGAAAAAAGTTGACTACGTTAAGATTTCAAAATGTATTTAATATAAAAATATTGTTTTGAAAGAATAAAGAAGTATAATATTTAATCCTTTGTTGTCATCGATTCATTTAAGAACCTTACCAGAGGAATTGCGATGTTAATTTGGTAAATACCACAGGTAGCACTAAACTAAAATATAGGTATGCGGGGGATATCAGCTGATCCTTCAAAATGTGTATACGAAGTTTAATTTCTTGAAAGTCTCATTCGATTTTTTGCTGTTGGTAAAATAGAAATTAAATCATTCAAAACTATTATTAATGTGTCAATCAGTTTTTGTAAGTAATTTCAACGCATCTATTCAATAATGATGTTCCCCGGGCATAATCATTCGACTGAATGTATTAAGTATCAATTCTAAAGTGGCATATTCAATATGAAAATTGTTTTTTGCTAAGTGCGCGGCTGCAATTGTTAAAACTTCGCTCAATGACACACGTAGAAAAAAATTATGGTTGATTCCATATGATTGAGTGATAAAGATTTAAGATACATTTGGCATAATTGCTCTTTTATTAGAATCTTAACTGGTAAATCATCCATTGAGCTGTTTATCAAATGCTCCTACATGGAATTTTGCAAGATTAAAATGCCGTTTCCTCTACACGTATTAAAACCAACTCATTAAATCCTGAGTGAATCCCAAGAGGAACCTCGCACTAAGTTCCAGTTCAAATGTTAGGAACTGCTCAGTAAAAGTTCCATGACTCATGAGATACATGGAACAAGCAACTCGAGGCCCAAGATGAGGAGTTTGGATCGGAGAGAATCCCACCTCAAATAAAATTCTAAGTCCAAACCTGACCTGCGAAAAATATTCTAAGTCCAGAGACCCATGCCGGCGAGAGAGGCGATCAGGCAGGCATATGCCTTGGATTCCTCGAGCCAGAGCCACAGCGAGCCCGCCGAGGAAATTTTCACTAAAAAACGACTAAGTCCCTAATTTACAAGATCAAAGCCATTTTTTTAGCTCAATATTCACAAGAACCCCGGTAGCCGGGGTGGTAAGAGGCGGCTACCTGAAACGAACCTATACCTGGTCTTACCACGATTACTTTTGGCAGCAACTTTTTTTTTATTTTGCAAAAATTTTTATTGGCCTCGTTCTCGGATGAATTTTCTCAGATATTTTTACAGTAAGTTCAGGGCGATGCGGGACGTCCAGAAAACAATAAATAATTGAACATTTTTCTGAGACGGGCCTGATTTTTTCCGGCCTGGGCGGCCGCCCGGCCGGGAAAAATCCTGGAAAATTCAGCAAAAATGCACAATAATTATTTGTTTTATTAACATCCCGGGTGCTCCTGAGCCTACTGTACAAATCACTGAGCAACATTTTTCAATAATTTACGAGAAAAAAATTATTAAAATAGTTACTTTTTTAGCCACTAGATGGCACATGCCTTCACTTTATCATAGCCCACTAGATTATTCAGTGGCCGAAATGGAGTAGATATTCCACCACCAGAGGCACTGACCATTTCGATATTCATCTCAAAACCTCAAACAAATGCAATCAGTTTTATTATTTTTGTGATTACGCTAATTTGATTGAGCAGTCCTAGTGCATCAGATCTTCGATGTTTGGATTTTACTATCCCGAATTGTCAAATTTCTAATTATCTTGGTTTGATCACAAACAAAATTCCATTTCTTGAGATCAAGACGCTTTATTAGTTTATTGCACACACTGCAGAGGAGTTTTCACCCTAAAACATACCGCTGTATATTGAATTTGGTTTACCTAGGAACTAAGTCACCAAGCATCAATATTAACTTTTACCTTACAGATTCTTTATTGAATCAAATTAATGAGGCTTTCAATTCCTTAACCTCGAATAATGGTTTAGTTTTGACAATCTCTCAGAAATGGCAATTCCTCCCTCCTGAGTCGATACAGTTTGGTCGTTTCACAAACCTATTGATTTACCAAAATAATTCAAGAGAGTATCTTTTATAAAATTTTATTTGGTCCATCTCCTGAAATTCACACACAGTAAAATAGTTTTGGCCACAATAGTATTCGCCACGTTGATCATAACAAGCTATGCATTACAAATAATTAACCAGGGGCGGACCCAGATGTCTGGTATGGTGGCAGTCTTGTCCTCCCCTCCCCCACTTCTCCAATGAAAAGACTAGTTCAGGTCTCCAAGCCTTTGAGTGAGGGTGACCCCCTCGGCCCCTCCTAAATCCGCTCCTGCTCAGCATCCCCTACTCGTAACTGCTCCTAACATTCTCCAAGAACAAATTATGTCATTCAAGGAAATTTAAGTTCACCTAACTATGACAATATCTAAGTAAGATTGGAAGTAAGTAGTTCAATAATAATTTTTGAAAAAGATGAGACCCCATCACAGTGATAAAAAACATGTCTCCTGCATTCTCTTATTCAATTTTAAAATAAATCAACCTTGCTTCATTTCTACACTTCAAAAAGAACTTAAACCATGACAAAACACCTTTACCATATTACCTATTTCATCAAACGCTGATATTAGAACATATTCTCATAGCTGGAGTAATTATCTACAAAGTTTCACATTTCCTCCAAGAGAATTATGCTCTTTCGCGGTGTGGTGGGCTTTAATGTTCCAGTACATTTTACAGCTGGACAGTATTGGAAGTTGCTTCTTGCAGGGCCACACTTGCTACAGAATGTAGGAGCCCGACGAATGCTAGCCCTCTCAGCATCTCCTCCACAGTTATTTGACTAACCCCAGCCTCTCCAGCAATGCTGTCACGTTGAAAACAATATTATCAAGGCAGATAACAGACAAACTTGAACTCAACTGAACATAGCATTGAAAGTGAATGACTCTGAAAATACATTAATAAATACTGGCAACAGCTGAATGGGAAGCAAGGCCCTTATAGCGATCGCATACCATGAAATCCTTCAGGAGCAACCACTGGAGAGAAAAAATAGTACAGAAGACAATAGTATTTATAAAAGGAACTTTGAAAGTTAGGATGATGATAAGGGCAGGTAGAAAATTTAGGAAATTAAGAGACAAAGTACCAACTTGTAGTGATTAATCAACTTAGGACGGCAGGACAATGAGAACTCCTAGATTGACAGCTACCTGGTCAAACACGGCAAAGGGGGAGAGATTCAGCATTTAGTATTGGTAATATTGGGATCAAAATTATAAAGAAATTTAGAGTAAGTGGATGTGAGTATTAAAGTATTTGCAATTAGTAAAAGCGATGCCGACAAAGTAAGTAGTATTTCAGGTGTACATGCGGACTGGGGGACATATAGATGAAGTACATGAGCAGCTAAAGAAGAAATCAGGGAAGTGACTAGAAGAAGAAACTGATAGTGATGGGAGATTGGAATGCAGCAGCCAGGGAAGGGAATGAAGCAAGTGAGGTAGGGTGACAAATGCCCACGGCAATAATTAGTAAAGGGCTGCAGCAGGAATAATTTGGCTATTATCAATAGGTAGTTTGAACATCATCACAGGTGCAGGTACTCATGCAAAATGCCAGAGACTGAAGACTATATATCAACTAGATTACATCATGATCTGGGAAAGATTTGGAAACAGAATGAAGAACTTGGCAATTTCCAGGGTGCAGACGTAGATGATAATTGGTGATGAAATGTGAGAGTAAATTGAAAATGTTAAAATAATGGAGAATGATAAAGAAGTAGGAGCGCTAATTCGTGAGGAGCAGGGGAATTATTTCTGAAGATTCCAGCAATATGGAATTGATGATGTGCACGGTGCCATGGTACAGTGAAACCCGGCTCCCAGTTTAATTAATTTTCATGGATTTGGCTCGTGTTTTCTTTCATGTTATCAGGAGAATAATTCTGAGTTTATTGACCGATAATTGTAAGGAGATAGGCAAGAAATAAGAGTTGAAGGATGAGAATAATAAATAACCTGATAAGAAGAGTAGCAGAGAAGACAATAAATAATAGGAACAGTAGATGCTAGGATCAATAACCCATGGATAACAGAATCAAGTGAGGAAATTGAGGAAAGATTTAAATGGAAATTTGTAAACACTGAGGTAAGCATTACAAGACATTCAGTGTAAGTGGAAATGTTGCGTAGAAGAATGTAGTGTGGTGAGAGGTTTATGACTCTGACATGGAATGAGGAAAAGAATAAATAATGAATGGTTAAACAAAGTAGCCATTTCGAGAAATGAAGGCTAGGAAAGGGGAAGAGATTGATAACATCATCTAAGTTAAGGAAGAGGTTAAAGGGAAAGGCTTTACGGGTTTTCACATAGGATATACGAGGAGAAATTGGGAGATTTCGTAAAAAGTTTAAATGTGCACACCGAAATAGGCTTCAAGAGAGAATACAAAGAATATGCCTACAAGTTTAATACCTCATGGAATGAAGGACATTACTTGAGTAATCAGCAGAAAGACCGAAAAAAAGAGTGATTAAAGATATAGGTGACGGTACGTTTCGATTTCGGAAGGGGTAGGACCTTGGTGATGAGAATGTAGTGATGTAGTTGTATTAGTACTTGGGTTGTAGCTCCAACTGCTAAGGATTTAACAAACTGTATTACCTGAGCTGTTAATCTTAGGACAATGTATCATCCATGCCTCGGATGGGATTCCTATCCGCGAGCTTTGGTTTGCCAGGCTGGCGTGTTACCCATGTGACTACCACGACTGGCGATTGTAGAGATGAAAATACTGGAAATAAGAACTTTATATAATCTGGACGTATTGTGTGCACTGCTGATTTCGAAAAGACATTTGACAGAAGTAAGGTGGTAAAAGTTATTGAAAATACTGCGAGCGATAGTAGTAAATTTGAGAAACTTATCCGGGATTACATGACGGAAAAATGAAAAAAAAGTAGCTGATCGGTATCGGATTGGGTGGATCCATTATTACTAGTAACTTTCAATATACTTACTTGGAAAAAACTGTAGGAGAGACATGGTAAGGACTAGATGCAGTATTTAAGGCCGGGAAAATTTCATTAAGCCATTAAGGTTCATGGAAGATTAAGCCAAGTCTGTCAGCTAAAAGCTAACAAAAATGTTAATGCTTCACATAATTCATCGGAAAAATATGAAATGAAGATGGAGCATAAGAAAACTATAGAAATACATTTATCCAGGAATAAAAAGTTAAGATTAAATTGAAAAATATGAGGCTATAAGCTTGAGTGAAGTCAATTATACTTCCAGGGTAGCTTGCTAGAGAAAATAGGCCTAGCAGTAGCTGAGTTCAGAGGCCCGTGCCGGCAAAAGATGAGTTCACTTGTAGAAGAGAACTTAATACAGGACTGTTAAGTGGGGGCGTAAAGAATGTGTCAATATGTAGCTTGGCACTACATGGTGCATATATCTAGACTTTCAGAAGAGAAGATAACACACAGGGTTCTTCAAAAGCAGATACGGAGAAGGTAAGATCAGTCTAAAGGAAGATTAAGGAGGAAGTTCCAGAGCTTGTACGGGAGAAAAGGTGCCAATCGAGGCAATTTTAGAGAAGGCAGAGAGACAGAATGGAACAAGTTATAGGAGGAGATGGTGTTTTGAAGGACCTGTTAGAGAATGAGGGGTTAGGATGGAATGATAAAGAGGTATATGAATGCCGTACTATAGAAGAACATCATACGAAAAACATTCATTTGGGGAGTGTTTTTTGTCCATACCTTAAATGCTAGTTGACACTAACAATAATAATACATAATACCAAAGTCCACATAATACCCAGGAGTAGGCTTAGTGGAGTGTCATTTATTATAAACTTTTTAAAAATACCACGAGTAAAATTGTTAACAAAAGCTGTGGTGTAACTGTAATGGAGACCTTTTTGTCGACACAAATGGGTAAGCCCTTGGATGAAATTACCTGTTAAGTACGTAAGCACTGCAACAATATTTGGTGGTTTTATAAACCCTTATTAGTGGTCAAAATTACATTAACGAGATAAAAAATAGAGCCTGAAAATACATTTGTCATGTTAAATTTCAAAATTTTATCTACATAGCATACAAGATACTGGGATATACTTGGAGAAATTATTACTCCACCGAAAAAAAGAAAATGTTTACTTCATTTAATTCAACGTCACAGAAAACATGGGAACTAATTTAGCCTCGTAACCTTCGCGATTATCACCGAGCTGAAAAGATTTAGTTTTATTGAACTAATATTTCAACTTAAGTATTTTTTTTAAGGAACTGGTAGTGAAATTATCTTCCCGAGGAGTGAGTTTGCTATAATTAAGTATTCCAAATTCCTTATTGAGCCCATCTGTATCAATTACTCATTTGCAATAACTGCACAAGAGAATGCCTGAAAAACTATCAAAATATACTAACTTAAGAATAATTGACTTACCTTTAGGGCACCTGTTCTTTCCTCCAGCAGTTGGAAAGCACCAAAATAAATCAGCAGGCAATTATTTCGTTATTTTTATTTTTTCAAAATAATTTTTGGACTTACAAAAAACCACATTCGTGTACAGGGCTGACATTCCATGACACACAATACTGATCATACTGTAACATGGGAAAAGTAACAGATACATTTCATAAACTAAAGGTTAAGTTTAGCATATGTTATTGCAAAGTACTCAATAATAGCCATTCTATTAGTGGTTTATGTGAAAATAATTGGATTGGAATTTAATGCTAGGAATTCTGAAGGGAATTGGAGTGTCCTACAATGACCGAAGAATTATTCACAGTCTGTACAAAAACCAAGTAGCTGTGATTAAATCTGCACCCAGCTGTGAAGAAGCAAGATTAGGAGTGAGACACGGCTGTGCACTCTCTCTGGTAATTTTAATGTTTACATAGGGAGAGCCATCAATGAAATCAAAGAGAAGTCTTCCGGAGTGACAATCCAAGGAGAAAAAAATAAGCAAGCTGTGATTTGCTGATGACGTAGCTCTCATAGCAGAGGCAGAGCGGGGTCTAAGATGCTGATAAGGATCAATGGAAAGGACAATGGCCAGTTATCAGCTGAAGATCAATAAGAAGAAAACTAAGATATTGGTGTGTAGCAAGAAAGAAGAGGCCAAAACCAATGTCGAACTAGAAAAAAAAACATGATGAAGTGAAAGAGTCCTGTTACCTAGGAAGCCGAGTAACCAACAATGGACGAAGAAAGAAAGAAATAGTTAGTAAAATAGCCCAGGCAAAGAGGGCATTCTACCAAAAGAAGAATCTACTTACAGCAGGAAATGCAAGCATAGAAGTAAGGAAACAATTCATCAGAACATACATCTTGAGCATGTTTCTTTATGGCAGTGAGGCATGGACGTTGACAGTGGCGGAGAAGTAAAGGGTAAAAGCATTCGAAATGTGGTGCCACAGAAGAATGATGAAGATTAAATGGATCGACTGAGTAAGTCCTAAGAAGACTGGGAGAAAAGAGAAGTCTGCTGACAACACTAAAAAGAAGGGAAAACTTAAAATCGGCCATATCCTGAGATACAATGGCCTGATGAAGACAATCGTCGAGGGAAAAGTGAACGGTAAGATTGGAAAAGGCAGGACTGGAGGATATGAGATACATGGAACAGGCTGTGAAGGATGTAAAAGAGAAGAATTACGTCAATATGAAAAGGCTGGTCCATAGAAGAATCGAGTGGAAAGCTGCAACAAACCAATCCTAGAATTGTTGACCGATGATGATGATGATATAAAAATAATGCCATGCATACACTCTTAATACTGAATGGCAATGGTAGAGCAAAATGGTTATGGTGAAGATCGAGACCAAGCCTCCAGATTCTGTTGTAGTGGATATGTCAACTTGTCATGATTCTATTCATGATTTATATGACTACATTGGGCTGAGAAGATGAAGAAGTGGACAATGTCTATGATGTCATCCCAGAACTAATAAAACAGGAGAGAGGAGAAGGAAACCTAATTGTTTTAGGAGATTGGAATTCTATCCCCGGACGTGGTCAAGATGAAATCATAACAAGAAAATACGAATCGGGAAATCAAATTGATAATGAAGAAAGACCTCTAATTCAAGTTACAAGTGCATAGAATATGCCACGAGATAATAAGATTTTGTGAGATGACTACATTTTTGTGAAGCGAAATCTTAGAAACCAGGTGAAGGATGGCAAAACATACACTGGGGCAGATATTGACAGTGACCACAACTTAGTGATGACGAAATCTGAGATTCAAGAAACTGAAGAAAACAATGGAGAATCATGGCAAGTTGACATATTGGAAAAGACTCAACATCAGCTGGCCTTTCAGAAAGCAGTGGAACACAAGGTGTAAGAGGATGTGACTTTGAAATCGACATAAGAGAGAGGAGGAACATTAAAAACGGACTACAGGAAGCAGCAAAATATTTTGGGGAGAAAAAAGGTGCCAAAAAAAATGTCATAGACCACACACAGAAAGGTTCTCACACCTGATTGAATAGAACAAAATACAACAATGCAAAAGCTGATGAAGCACATCCCATCTACATGAGTATAAGGAAAAAAATGAGTTGTAAACAGAAAAATGCAAGAGAAATGTAGGTGAGGGACTTGTGCAAAAATTTACAAAATTCCCTCGAGCTTAAAAAGGAAAGGTGAATCATATGATCAGTATTATTATTAATGCATTACAAATCTGAACATAAAAAATCTTAAAAAGATAATAGTAAATACTCTTCTTCAATGATTTTTCGGCGAGCGTAGGCATCGGTATTGAAAAGTGGCATTATAAAACACATTTTAATGCTTCCTGGCTAAAAGCACAGTTTCCCAGTAACAGCAGTCATTCACCATATAGGTAATCACTTACAACTTCAGTAAAACAGTATAAACTAAATAACAGTAAACACACTGTATTCAACCCAAAGGTAGGTTTTTGATAGGTGAGGGTAGAGCTCACCCCGTACTAAGCCATTGGTGCGTAAAATTCACACGTTCAGGGTAGGGGGACCAATTCCTTTCCCTGGGCCACCTGTGATTTTCTACTAATTGTAAGTTCTGACATGCTGAAAATTGAATCATGAGGGGGGTCGGAGAGTCCAAAAAGGCTTCTATCTGAGATTTGAACCCGGTACCCACTTGTCGGTAGCTCAGTGCTCTACCCACTATGCCCCCACGACCCCCTATTAAGTGCTACATCTACACGATACCCTGAAAGCCACCGTAGAGGGTGTGTGGCAGCACAAGTGCTTTGGGTCATGGGGTCATGGTGGCCTAGAGGACAGGTCTAATGGTATGAGACTTAAAAACAATTGAGGTAACCATCTACCATTTTCCACACAAAGACATCCACCAAATAGATAGTTTTGGGGAAACCTTAGCGCCGAAACAAAGGGGGGAAAGTATATTAAATTAAGGTTCTCATAGAAAGGTAAACATTCGTTCAATTTATAATATTAATTGTAAAAATGACTGGAGGTGCAATGACTGATGCTCCTGGTAAGGTCATCCACGCTTGATAGGTTGAAGGCTAGGAACCTGATGAAAGTTAATCCACGTACAGGCATGTAGCCAGAAATTTGCTTCGGGTGGGGGCTAAGTCTTGCAAAACTTGAAACAAATCTGCCTTGTCCATTCGGTGCCGACATGTTTCAAATCTCTTGCCTCAATTTTCAGTGCTTGATTTTGACTTTTACAGTGCCCATACTTATCTCTTTTCGCTGGTAAAGTTCACTGCTAAAATCAGAACAACAAAATTATTGGGAAAAAATTTCAGGGGGGGCTGAAGCACCAGAAGTCCCTCCCCCCCACCCCTCCCATGACTACATGCCTGTATACATATCATGGGTTCCTCAGTGATACCGCAATGAGAAGGGGTCTGATCCTAGTGGTGTTGCCTTTCAATTGATGATGTCGTGTTAAACACACCATTGCAGGCAGGCAATGGAAAAATTCAATTAAACTCTCCCGAGAACATATCTCCTTAAGCATTAGCAGGGTGTCCGGCATATCTGGATATATTTTATCAGAGTTTTCCAGGTTTTCCAGGCAAATATTTGGAATTTACAGGGTATTATTCTACTTTGTTACAACAACATTTCATTGAAATTCTTATCAAAACTGCATACTGTAACAATCCCAGCCACCTGGATTTAGGCGGGGAGAATGAGTACATATTAAAAACAGCCATGCACTCCCTCTTGTGTGAGGCATGCATAGCAAACCTACTTCATCTGTAAGATTATGGAGACCACCTAAGCAAGGCCTTTGCAGAGGTCCCAAACCTTGTAAATCACTCATACCCTAGCTTTACCTCTGGGGAAGGATGGAGTTAGATGGACTCATTCACACAACACATGGTATAATTTCAAGATGAGGAGAATACAATTTTTGCATTATATTTTATACTATGATTAAACACAAAAAGACTATGCACTAGTGAAATAGTCAAGACAACGATGGAATGGATGATATACTACTTGAATTTATGAAATAAAATCACAAAAAGAACTGGTTTAGGCCTACAGTTAGGACAGATACAAATATACTTTTGACTCAATTTTTTAGTTTAAGTGGAATAATTGTGAGATCAAGTGGACCGGTGTTTTTCATACAGTTATTCTATTAGTCAACTGATTTGTCCAACAGAAGATGGGTATGGGCCAACAACAACAACAAATACTTAAAAACCTGAGTGAAGTAATGAATATTGTTGAAACGTTGAGAAATACTCTTGAGGGTAATTATCTTAATAAGCATACATGTAATGTAAAAGAGGGAAGTAAACAATTAGAACACAGAAGGAGAAAAAAATCTATGTATTTTAACTTCCATATTCCAAAAATCAATTGTAAAAAAATTAGAAAACATAGATCCCAATTTCAGTGCAGATGATCAATCAGACTCTCGAATGATTCAAACAAGTTGGCAATATATCCACTACAAAATTCTTGTTCAGGTGGTAAGAATTCACTAGTTTTTATTATCTAATTCAAATGAATCACTCCCATTAAAGACAATTTCATGAAAACTTTTAACATCATTTTCAGTTCCTTCAATTCTACAATCACCAGCTAGTGTATTTGGTATTTTAGATAGATAACTCATGAAATACAAAACTCCATAGGTCTAATCCCTAATTCTACACAGTTCGAGTAGTTAGTTGAGCTAAGTCATCACTAAGCTGTCGCGATCATTCAGAATTATTTCAAGCAAACTAAATACGCCAAGCAGCACAAACAAGCCTGAACATACAAATACCATGCGAATCATTAGGTAAGGAGAACTTGCATGCGATTGAGCTGGGTAGGACTGCACATGGAGTGGCAAAACAGGCGGCAAGCTGGCGCACAACTACAAGTAGAGTACAAGTAGAGGTGAGCCCAGCGCTGCACTGAGCCATGCAGAAGGATGGCAAGAGCGCTCTCTACCCTAGAGTTAATTATTCGCCATGCAATTTCCCAGGATTTTTCAGAAAAATATAAAAATTCTTCGAGTTTTCCTGGTTTCGCAGGTTTTCCAGGTCACCGGACACCCTGATTAGAGATTTAGATTAGAATCCTGGCCACTATGTGGCCCAGTCACAAAGGTGGGAGGCATGGCTCGCATCCAACAGCAGGGGAAGCAAGGACTATGGATGTCATCTCAGGAAAATGTTTGCTAAGAAAGGATGACAACAACAACGGCAGCAGCGAAGAAACCAGAACAGAGAACTAAAAAACTAAAAATTAGGATGCGGAAAGTTTGAATAATATTAAGAATGGGGAATATAGAGCTAGAAATAGACCTCTGGACAATTTTTCAAATCGCCTTGAAATGCTATTTAAAAAATTGTAAATGATACCAAAACATCTTAGTGATAAAAACTATGCATTTATTTAATGCATTTTTCAAGAAAAAAGCAAAATAAATGCCCAAAAAAAACACCCACTATAAAACTTATTGTGATTGGCCGGCTGAAAGTGACATCACGTCCTGCAATAAAGAGGAAAATACCAGTGTGTATTGTACATGTGGACATTGTTTTCAACATTTCTTGTCGGATTAAGATACCTTTGGTGGGGTTAAGGAAGGCTGCGAATATATATGATTTCTTTAGAAGGTACGGGGTCTGAGATTGTCAAAGCTGAAGCAAGAAATTTTACGAAAACCTCAACATTAGCAATGTTTTCATACGTATCAACACCATGTTTAAATGAAACTTCGTTCAATCTTCGAAGAAAATATGATTCAAACAGAAAGCCAAAGAGTTAAGATGGCGAGGTAAAAGCATGTCAATGTTTGAAAATGAATGTTCACATTTGAATTTTGTAATATTCATAATATGGCAGTGATGAATGTTTTGGTGTTAGGGTCGTTCGTGAGGAACACTGCGATGATGCCATTGGTTATGTGCAGGTTAAGCTCAATAAAAAGTAGGGATGGGACGTTCGAATCTTCGAATCCTCGAATCCCTCGAATAATGGCTCTTTTCTCGAATCTTCGAATCCTCGAATCCATTGTGTTTCACCTCGAATCCGAATCCTTAAGGGGGGCTTTATAGCTCGGCGGCGGCGGCACTTACGATGGATTTCGCCGCGGAAGGAAATCGGTGGACCTTCATAGCTCTGCGGCGCGGCATGAAAAAAGAAGATCGCAATGCGTTGCAAGGCACTGGAACTTGTCGCCTTGTGCTTCTGTTCACAGTTGAATCCGGCCTTTTGAGTTTCGTCTCCTTTTTGCCTCGTGCGTAGTTCATTTTGGTTAGCAGTAGTATATTTTAGTTGGGCATAGTATAGTTAAATTTAGTATGGGAATAGTTTAGTTCATTTCAGTTTTTAAAAACCAGGAACTTCAGCAATATATTAATAATTTGCGGTGTATTACTTATAAAACTTTGAGATGGGATGCATACTGCAACGAAACATTAAACGACTATGAGATACTATTCCATGTGTGTACGCGCAATGCAATAGTTACATTTTCACTAAACTCTTATTTCTGGGATAGCTGTGACTTCTCTTCTTCGATTATAAATTTAACACTTCATAACAACCTTTATATTCATAATACATCTCATACGCGCTCATGAAAGTGCCCCATAGAAGACATTCAAGAATGCTGGGCAATTCGAATTAACCGGGCCTCCCTCTTCTTGCCGCTGGGATTCAGCAAGGCTGAATATTTGCGGCAGCCGCTAGCCGTTTAAGCGCTAGTCAGCGACGCTCAACGGTCTGACGTCATGATTTCCAAAGGCGTGTTCTCATTGGCTGATTTCTGCTGCTGGAGCTCTGCCGCCGAGCTATAAAAGCCCCCCTAAAAATCTAAGTCACTTACATCCTCAGCAGATGAAAATCCTTGCGTTTATTTCAACCAACCAACAATTTGAACATTACCGCCATTACCATGAGTGCAATCGAAAGCAATGATAGAATCGATTCTTCGAGAGTGATAAAATCGATAAATTCCTATTTCCTGAGCGGGTAAAATCAGAATATGCGCTTTCATCCAGTCTTCTAGCAAGCTTCAATGAGTATAGTGCTGTGTTGTAGAAAATACGAAATAATACCTGAATATGTCTAGTGAAGTGTGGAAGCATTTCACAATATCAGATACAAACTCTAGTTTTGCCATTTGCAAGTATTGTAAGACATCCATATCACGCGGTGGGAAATCGCATAGCACGAGCGCAATGAAGAAACACATGAGGAAGCATTGCTTGCAAATGTTTGCCGCTAAAAGTGATGAGGAGGGAGAAAGGTAAGTAAAAATAAAACACATCTGTTCATACTTTAAATTAATGTAATATTTATTCAGCCCGAGCCTTTATAATCCAATCCTCACCTATATGCGTATGAGAGCACGCAGTATTTTCCCACACTCCATATTTATATGCATTTTATATCTATTATTAAAGAAATCATTGGTAGAATTCAAATAATTGCACATTGGTACACTAAAATAAGTATGCCAATGAAATGATCAAGCTAATAACCGGAATGGCAGTCTATTTCGTGGAACTGATATTCCGATCCAGCGTATTAAATCGTGCACGTGATACGTATTCTTGCCCTTGCACATTGAGCTATACTGACATCGAGATTCTCGAGAATAATCTGTTTCTTGTATTTGTGCTTTTTTAGTTTTAATCGCATTTTGATCTAAGCTTCACGTTCCTTACTCAATTATTTCGTTCCTGAAGTAGTATATGAGAAATATTGTGCACCGGCTAGAAATAGAAGTTACTTGCAAATCAAATTGTAAAAGTTTGGTATGTTTCACACTGGCTCCAGGTTTCCTACATTGATATCCTAAAAGCAATGGGAATAAACTTATTATTTGTAACACCAGCAAATTTCATATCAATATCATGAGTAGTTTCTCCTCTAGAAAGTTTTTATGTTGGACCCGGGGCACTTTAATGGAATGTTGAGTTTTTCTTGTGGTTTCTCGTTAGTGCCTATTACTCCTAAAAGTTAAAAATTTCCTGGCAGTTTAGACAGTGAATTTGTATTCTCGTATTATTATTGCTTATGCCCTGGTAGTTTTAATAGATGTTGCATGGTACATATTTAACTCATGTTTTTGATGATATGTTAGCTTTGAACTTACAAACCATTTATGTTGATTATTTATCGAAGTAGCAAATTTCCCATGGGAATACCATCTTTTCAGTTTTTCAATAGTATTTACCTTATATTTCTAGTGATTTACCAGAGTCACCATCCCTTGATTCCAATGCAGAGGAGACAATGCTCTCTGCTTCCTCAAGTTTCTCTGTTGTAATGGACAGCCCTTCACGCGACTTGAGCCCTAATTACCCTTTGCCGAAGAGGAAAAACTCTGGGCCATCACAATTGACATTGAAAGGTTTCATGGAGAAAAAGGGAAAATTCAAGCCAGGTGATCAACGAAGTAAAGAAATCACAAGATTAATTGCTGAGATGGTGTGCCTGGATAATCAGCCCCTGTCAGTTGTAGAGAATAAAGGTTTTCAGGCTCTGGTTCTCCATTTAGAGCCAAGATACACAATGGCATCTAGGAAGCATATTGGAAATAAATTAATTCCAGAAATGTATGATGAAACAAAAACAAAAGTCGGGGCTATTCTCAGCAAAGCAGAGAGTATTTCCATTACAACAGATATGTGGACATCAACGAGTAATGATGATTACCTCAGTATAACTGCTCACTTCATTGATGCTGACTTTAAATCTCACCATTTGTGTTTAGAGGTAGTGCCTTTTCCTGAAGTGTCACACACTGGTCAAAACTTGAGGGTATTTATTTGTGAAACTCTTAAAAGCTGGGACATAGAAGACAAAATATTTTTGATTGTGCGTGATAATGGGAGGAACATATGCTGTGCTCTTAATGAGTCTGATTTCAGCCATATTCCATGTCTTGCTCACACACTGCAGTTGGTGGTCAAAGATGGACTTCTTAATAATAAGATGGTGAGTGGTTTGATTGCTACATGTCGGCGTCTTGTAGGTCATTTTAAACACTCTTCCAAAGCTACCAAAGTTTAAAAAAAAGCCCAAGTGACTGTGGGAGTTAAGCAACACAGGCTACTGCAGGATGAGCCCACCAGATGGAACTCCTCATTGCATATGCTTACAAGGTTGCTTGAACAAAAGGCAGCAGTTACACTGGCAGCGACATATCTTACTGTTCCTGTTGAATTAACTTCTCATCATTGGGAGCAGATTGTAAGTGTTGCAGGCATTGCAAACATTTTTAATCAAGCAACGTTTGCCGTGAGTTCAGCTGATGTAACCATATCAGAAGTTATCCCCATCATTAACAGTGCAATGCATGAATTGAAGAAACCTGCACCAGTCTCTTCTGGCTTACAAGGTGTGAAAAACGACTTATTGACTGCACTGAAGTGCCGATACCCATCAGTGGAAAGTAATGAATTCTACGCTGTTGCAACTCTCCTTGATCCAAGGTTCAAAGGAAGTGTTTTCCAAAGTAAGGAGCTTTTGCAACAAGCCAAAACCCAGCTAATTCAGGAGGTTAAAAGCATAAGTGGCACATATCCTGAGGAAAGGAGAGAACTGGTAAGTAGGCTAGCGTAAGAAATTTATCATTTGATTGCTTCTTATTTCATGGTTTATGTAGACATGTTAAAATCTTTCCATTTTCTTTCTTATCATAGGCTCCCACATCAGATGTTAAGACGTCGATGCATGGAATGTGGTCATTTTATAGTCGTATTATGAGCCCTGTACAAACATCTAATCATTCTGCTACTGCTGAGGAAGAAGTGGAAAGGTATTTGCAAGAAGAGCTTCTTCCTCCTGAAAACAATGCCTTAGAATACTGGAAAAGAGTTGTACATCAGTTTTCAGTGCTACCAAAACTGGCTAGGAAGTACCTTTCAGCACCACCCTCAACAGTGCAATCAGAGAGACTGTTCAGCACGGCTGGCATTATATGTGATAAGAAGAGGAATCGGCTTGATCCTGAACGTGTTAAAATGCTCATTTTTTTAAATAAAAACTTAAAGCATTAAAGTTTTTATATGCTTGCAGTTGGAGTGTTTAATTCTATAGTGTGGAAAATTAATATTAGAATTCAAAATAAATACAAGCTTATGTAAAAATGACAAGGCAACATTTAGATTCTTGATAAAATTTACGATTCAAGGTAAAGTTAAGATTTGGATTCGAAATAAGATTCGAGATTCGAGGGTGAATTTAAGATTCGGATTCGAGATTCGGATTCGAGAAAAACTGGATTCGACCCATCTCTAATAAAAAGTGTTTGTTTTGTTCTTGCTTGTGTATGCCGAGAAACTAAGATACAAGGAATATGTCATGGAAGCACATATTTTGATGGATGGCAAAGACAAGTAGGTAATGAGCGTTTCGTGCAAGGATTGCACGTCAAGTTTGGGAACGTAAAAATAAAGAGTAGTACCGGCATCTACTTTATCCATTTGTTAACATTGAATTCCTGCTCCAATAAGTGATGACATCTCTCTATTTTCAGGCACATTAATGTATTATTTGGGATGACTTTTCAATGATTCGGATTATAAATGAAAAATACAATGAACGTGAAAATCTTTTGTTTGTAGTGGCATAACCTTATGGTGCAGTGATGAGTTTTGATAAGATTTCCAAGAACTTCCTTCTGGGGAAATATATATTGGGCTATGGAGACAAAGGTGGATTGAAAAGATCCTTGATTACCGAATATACCAAGGAACTTCAAAATTTAACCTGTTGCACAGCAAACAAGCGAACATGATCCTAGATTATTAAGTTGTGTGGTGTGATATTGGTGTATTTGGCATATTATAGCTGATCTTGACACACAGCAAACAAGCGATCGTGATCCTAGATTCTTAAGTTGTGTGGTGTGATATTGGTGTATTTGGCATATTATAGCTGATCTTGACACACATGCGGTATGTTGAAACGTAAATCTTATGTGTTACATCATTAAGGTAACGCAAAGAAATTAACCTTCCCGTCTACAGCTATTTTTGGTTAAATAATTTGTGTTTATGTGCACAAGTAGGCATTTATCATGCATACATCGTTCATGCTGACCTTCGAAAACTGAAATTGACCGGTGAAAATTACTTACTGCTTGCAATTACTAAAGTTAGGACATCTAATCTCAAAAAGTAAGCAGCGATAGTCTCAGTCTTTTAATCATAACTGAAATTTGCTTAGCAATCTTTGTCAAACATGGCATGCTTGATATGGAAAAGATTTTTCATGACACATGTCCAGCACATTTCCCTTGTACTCCGATTACTGATATGTGCATGTATTAAATTTCTTAGCAGTATTTTCAATCAATGAAAATGCTTCACTGAAATATATTGAGCCCATATTAAACATCAATATTACTACCAGCGGTGCTTTGTTTTGACCTAGTTTCTGCACAATTAAGATACAATTAACTTTAATTTAGCTTCTAGAATTGGTTAAAATAAATATAGACAGAGTGAACACTCAAAAATGCACAAGTTTGACTCCAAAGACATAGTTTCCTTTCGCCTGTACTTCTTTCTTCACCCATATTATCCTGTTTCGGGTAATTAAAAAAAATTACTTGTTGGAGGCATTTCCATTGGTGTCATTATATTTTGGCACAATACAACATTTAAAGCAACACTTTGGCATATTAAAAAAAGTGTATTTATGAAAGACATTTCAATTGTAATTTCCTAAAGGGTTGAAACTTCGCATAGAAATATACACACCGCAACCGCTGTTGCAGGACCTGATGTCATTCAAGATGGCAGCGATGCGAATTACGTTTTTGCGAGGGTGCAGCTTGTGGTGATTCAAATGCTTATATTTTAAAAATAAAATACTTTCTATCAAAACTGCTTTCGCAGCAAGTAATTTTTTCATATAAACTCTATGAAAATGTCTTTACTGGAATATGTGTCCAGAGACCTAACGCGGAGGGAAACTTTGATTTGATGAGATTAAATAACCTAAGATGGGAATACCATTGGTCTTCTGAACTTGAAGAGCCTAATTCTTTTAAGTAAATATTTGATTTGATGCTAATTTAGTTTCCCTAAATGGGATAACAAAATTCCCTGCAAAACGTTTTCTGCATCTTGTGATTAAGACAACAGAAAAGGCACTTAACAAGTTCACTTTCCAAAGAATGCAATGACTCTAAAGCTTATCCCACAGTGTTCTTCCGATCAAATATACCTATTATGCTGTAAAAACATCTCATATTCACGAATAGAGAAAAGTTACTCACAGACAGAATGAAGAAATAAGTCCCCAACTCTTGGCCTTTCACACGCAATACACTGCTGGTGCCAACGTTCCTGCACCACTGTTTCCGCAGATACCTTCCATCAAGCAGAATCAACAGCTGATCAGCATTCCCCTGTGAATCAAAAAGCAAAGAAAATATATGCCTTATACCAAAAGCATTTATATGACATTTGCCCATCCAATAGTCTTAGCATTAAGATCAACAAATACTACCACACAAATATTCGACGAAACTAATGCAAACTTTTATAATTCCTAATATTACGTTCTTCATAACATTAAGAAAATTACACGATTGCACATTAGTTACAGACTACCAACAAAGCGTGCGTGCCATAATGCCATCTATTGTGTGTTGCCTTATTTCCCCTGCACCGCGAGCAAACATCAGAACAGCTACTGGAAATTCGCCTGAAATGAGGAAGGAAAGAGAAGGAAATTTTTCATCTGCAACTTTTACTGAAAATATGGTACTCTCATTATGAGAAGTGCGAGGAAAAAACAATTTCATAAAGCAGAATTGGTAATCAACATATGGAAAGGTCATTAGAGATTGACCTTCACTATAAGGGATGCAAGGTATAATGCAAGCTGTTAAAATTGCAAAGGACACTGTCAGAAAAATAAAACCATCAAGAAAAGAAAGTAATATTACTATCCTACTAATCTGACCCAATCCCATCAATGGAATATTCTAGAACAATCTTTTTTAAAGAAAAGCACAAGATGAAGCAGGTGAACCAACTGTAAGACAAGAGAGATGACATGTCAGAGGAGGAGAGTACTGCTGTTAAAAGAGCATGGCAGATTTGTCAAGAAAAAATGCTGAAGAGTCTGATATTTTATGGCACAAATGAGAAAAATAGTAGGGGAAAACAGAAGTTAAGGAAATAAAGAAAGGGAAAAGAGGAAGTTAAGGAAATAAAAAGGAAATTTGGTTAAAGTCGCTCTCGTGGGGAGTACCGATGGTCGGACCCTCATTACTAACCTGTCCAACCTCTCGAAGCAGCTAATCCGAGACACTTCCTACAGTTCAGGGCTCACATGGACCCAACCCTCACTGCGTGAGGCCCAACTGCGGAAGTTGACCATTTGCAGTAAAATAAGCAATTTAAAAGTTTATAACTTTAACCCGAAAGTATCATGTTTATCGCATAGCTGGTGAAGATACGACTACGTAGGTTTTTTGAATGGCATTGTGAGATAAAATGTAATGATTATTGAAATAAGTAGGATATTCCCTATAGTGATTTGGCAACCCTGCAGATCGCTGGAGGAATTGGGAGGGGGCTCAGAGATGGCAGTGGAGGACCATCACCACGGGAGGACTGTGTTGTGTGGCAATGAGTAGAATACACTTTGGAAGAAAGTGTTTAAAGAATTGGCTTTTTCTAAATTGCTGATGACTCCAATTCCTTTATCGCTTTTAAGTGTGTGCACTGTGGACCTATTTCCCTGAAGCTCTCTCACATATAACCAAAACGCTTTACGATTGCAATCTAAATATTCTCCCAACATCTTATTCTGGAAATTGTGATAACGCTTGCCTACACGATTTCCTTGCCAATACTCTTGATTTTTTATAGTTTTGAACTTCATTTTTTTCCTCTACCAATACACATCTTCTATCCTAGCATTGCATACCCTTTGTCACTTAAGTGATTTCCTAACCTCTGCATTCTACCACCTTGGTTCTGTATTATCACTTATCAATTTACTTGGTATGTATTTGTTAACTGCTTTACGGGTGACCTCAATAAATTCCCTCCATGAATCCTCCATATCTAATCCTTTGTTTTGTTCGCTAAATACATTAAACGATTCCCTAATTCCTCTTTCATACCATTGTATTTAGCCTTGCCAAATAAGTATACCCTCCTCCTTGGTTTATAGTCTTTCAATGCCTATAACAAACTTCGCATGCACTATTTTATGATAACTAATTCCTGTGTAACTATATTTAGAACTTTTTTGGGTGTATTTGTTGCTAATAAGTCTAGAATGTTGTTTCCCCTGGTCGGTTCTTTTACTAGCTGTTGTAAAGAATGTGATGTAAAGGTGTTCAACAGTGATTTGCTGAGTTCCTTATCATCACCTCCTGTTATAAAACTACACGTACTCCAGTCTATCAAAGGAAGACTGAAGTCTCCACCTACTATTATCCCTCTATCATTGTTCCGAGAAAGCAATGTACCTATCTCTGACTCTAGTTCCATTACAGAATTGACGCCTGCATTCGATGGCATTTAGTATGCACCTACATATATCCTTTTCATGCTAGTACTTTTCCATTTAATGGAACACCAAATACTTTCTACATTGCGCTCTTAAGTAAGTTCTCTTCTACTGACATGCATCTACATAATAGCCTGCAAGCCACCATAAAGGTGTGTGGCAGGGGGAGAATGCTCACCAAACATGCACTACATATCATGCATAAAAAAGGATATGTATTAATATACTAGTCTAAACTTCACCATTTAAAAAAGATAAAAATAGCAAAGTAAGCATGCAAAAACATGCTGTTACTTCAGTTTGGCAATCAATTTCTCTAATTTTGTGATTATGGTCCATCTACCATAGTAAGTTGGGGATGGCAAAATATTTTTAACATCATCAATGAAAATATTATCTTGGAATTTATTTAGGAGATTAAGTCTAAATTTCAACCTGCGCTACATAATACGTTCCATATAAACAAACAACGGAAATATTAGATTTACACCCACATAGTCCGCTGCCAACTAGCTGACCTTTTATTCCTCTACAGATTACGCAATAATATCAACTGTTCTTCCCTTATAAAGCTGTTATCTTTTGATACCACCTACAACTTCACAAGAAAAACTAAATTATTTCATTAAAAATTTAGCTCTAGAAATTTTACTTTTAATGCTCCCCTTCTCAGACTACACCAAACGTATAATTTAGTGGAATCATCTGTAGGCATTCATCATGACTCAGCCCATACCTTCAAGAAAAAATGCAAGGAAAAATTACTGTATAATTATTCAGATTCTAATCCTATAGTGTAATTATTTTGTAAATTACTATGATCTTAAATCGTCATATTTGTTATGTAATTTGTGTGTAACCTATATTTATAACAAATACTCAACAATATTTGTTTCACCTCTAATTTTAACATGTTATTTTGATCACAAATTTTTGTTAATTTTGATTAATGTTTTAATTGTGTGTTTTTGGTAAGTTAATGTATTATTGTACATAACCTATTATTGCAAATTTGATGTTTTAGCCTCTGTAACCTTATGTCATTATTAATTTGTCTTGCAAATATGCATTAATGTCAATTAAATATCAGTAATTACCCTTTGAGTGCAATAATTTACTAAGTAGTGTCATAATATATAATGATTAATTATGTATTCAAATCAGTCTTTCAAACTGAACTTTATTTTTATTATTTATTCAAATCCTATTTAAATTATTTTGTTATCTGGTTAAACACCCATGGTAAACGCTATTATTATATTATTATTATCATGTTTTACTGACTCCATTTCATTTCTCCCACTCATGATTAATTTGTTAATACTAAAATAAACAATTAAATAAATTATAGGCATAAATGCTTCAAGTCTATACAGTCAAGCCCATTTATAATGAAGTTGAGGGGACCGAAGACTTATTTCATAGTAACTGAACTTCGCTATATGTGGACCAGTTTTTCCCTGTCTCTCTTTGATGGGAATAGACTTTACTTTGTTATAACCGGGACTTTGTTATAAACGACTGTATATATAAATATAAACAAATTTATCCAAAAATATAATAATATTTTACAATCACCACCTGTATTAATGAATAAATAGAATTATTGAAATAAAATAAACTGAGCGCAGAAACACTCAGCACCTATCAGCCTCCTTGTAATTTAGTCTAATGGAGGTGGAAATTTTAAAGTTTCTATCTAAATTTAGTCTGGAATAAAAACACACACTGGACTGAGAAACGCCATATCTATCCTTTGGTGGTCAAAAAGCATTAAATCATCAACTTTCTTACATTTATTAGTTAACATTAGATTTTCTTGTGCCGCAAGTAAAACCCCCTTTAATGCCTTGGCAGTTTACGCCACTGCTAAGGAAATGCTCCATTCAACATGAAGTAATCTCTCTGTGAACTGCCCACCAGCTTTGCTTCATTCAGAGGGAGATGTATGTGATTTCACAGCAGAGGAATCATGCCTGTAATTATTTTCTGTTTAAGTAAAAAATATGGGGATAGTAAATATAAACCTTTTTCTCTTTTGCATACCTTTAGGTGCAGCCTATGCCATCGTCCTTTGTGCGCAGTACAACTTGAGGTCTTCGGAGTGCACGTACTCTAGTGGTATGTAATGCTGTCCGCCTTGACTAACATGCATCTCCACCTCTCTCAGTGAAGTACCACAGTTACCTTGACCTGAAGATGCCAACTGCAATGCTGCAAACCATCATCCCAGAAATATGGACCTATGCTGAAGATACCACAAGAAATTCCAATTCAACATTTCACAGTGAAAGCCTACATAAAAAGTTACCACAGTACCCACACAATCTCATCAACTACTGTCAGGCTTGCTATTATAGGCTTACTGAATATCCTAAATCTTGCAATTATTACCCCAAACGTATCTTCTGTAACTCTACTTGCCCCACAACCTGTATTTGAAAATTGATTAATTTGGAGGTAGATTTCCACCCATAAGGGAATGTTATTTCTTCCGACTAATAATTTACATCACTAACAACACACAACACCACTAACCTTTGGATTCATTGAAGACTAAGATTAGCATATCCTCGTTAGGATAAGATTTTACACTCACCAACAAACATGAGAGAATGACGGTGAGACATCCACAGTAGAATAAAATGATGGTAAGTCAAGTTGTTCTTGCAGAAAATTCTATCCAAAGGCACTGGATTGAAAAATCCTCCATTTGACTCCATTCCAGCAGATTCACTTTTCACAAATGTTAAACATTGCATAGTGCCCATCACAGTATGCTAACTGCACAGTGCTGAAACAACCACTGCAAATGTAAAATTCACTGCCAATGTACCTGAAATACTATAAATAAATGAAGGAGCTGTACATTTATGGAAAATTCAATGAAATCAAGGAGAATTCCTCTGGAGTGATTATCCATGGAGAAAAAATAAGCATGCTGCGTTTCGCTGATGACATAGCATTCATGACAGAGACAGAGGGATCTGAATAAGATTCTAGTAACCATGGAAAGGACAATGGCTAGATATCAGTTGGAGATCAATAAGAAGAAGACTAAGATGTTGAATTGCAGCAAGAAAGAAGAGACCAAAACCAATGTCAAACTAGAAAAACAAAAACATGATGAAGTGAAAGAGTTCTGTTACCTAGGAAGCCGAGTAACCAACAATGGATGAAGCAAGAAAGAAATAGTTAGTAGAATAGCCCAGGCAAAATTCGATCAAAAGAAGAATCTACTTGCAGCTGGAAATACAAGCATAGAAGTAAGGAAACAATTCATCAGAACATACATCTGGAGCTTGTTTCTTTATGGCAGTGAGGAATGGACGTTGACAGCAGTGGAGAAGAATAGGGTAGAAGTATTCGAAATGCATTGAAGAATGATGAAGATTAAATGGATAGACAGAGTAAGTAACCAGGAAGTCCCAAGAAGAGTGGGAGAAAAGAAAAGTATGCTGACAACACTAAAAAGAAGAAGGGAAAACTTAATCGGCCATATCTTGAGACATGATGGCCTGATGAAGACTATTGTCGATGGAAAAGTGAACGGGAAGACTGGAGAGGCAGGCCTTGTATGATATACATGGAACAGGTTGTGTATGATGTAAAAGAGAAGAATTATGTCAAAATGAAAAGGTTGGCTGATAAAAGAATCGAGAGGAAAGCTGCTATAAACCAATCCTAGGACTGTTGACCAATGATGATGATGATGATGATGATAACGTTTTGATTATTTATGTTTTTCAATTCCTAAAGGACTCATCTGAACAATGATATGCTTGCCATCTATTACTCCAACACAGTTGGGGATGATGCTCATCATTTCCATTGCTTGAACTATCCTAGTCAAATTCAAATGGAGGGTTTAGTACCACGCCATGCAACACATTTAAGATAGCCTGTCAAGTCTCTGAAATAACTTGAGAAGTGTAACATTTGCCAATGTGCTATGAATAGACTACACCATGTTCTCCAAATCTGAAAGATAGCTACACTGACTGATAGGTCAATTGTCAATTCATAACAAGCAGAGTGCAAATGAATAGGATATTTAAGGGAATATTTGAATGTAATTAGACATCAGGTTCTGAATTAACAATACCAATTAAAATTTTTGGGGACAGTTTATTTTTTATAGTAATGCATGACAGCTGGAAATACTAGCATAGAAGTAAGGAAACACTGCATCAGAACTTACATCTACAGTATGTTTTCTATAGCAGTGAAGCATTGATGATAACAGCAGCAGAGCAAGGGTGGATGCATCCAAAATGTGGTGCCACAAAAGAATGATGTAGATAAAATGGATTGAATGAGTGAATAACAAGGAAGTCCTAAGAAGAGTGAGAGAAAATAGAAGTGTTTTGAAAACCTTAAGAAGAAGACAGGATAACTTAATTGGCCGTGTCATGAGACATGATGGGCAGATTAAGACAATTGTCGAAGGACAAAAGGATGGGAATAGAGCAAGGGTGGATGCATCCAAAATGTGGTGCCACAAAAGAATGATGTAGATAAAATGGATTGAATGAGTGAATAACAAGGAAGTCCTAAGAAGAGTGAGAGAAAATAGAAGTGTTTTGAAAACCTTAAGAAGAAGACAGGATAACTTAATTGGCCGTGTCATGAGACATGATGGGCAGATTAAGACAATTGTCGAAGGACAAAAGGATGGGAATAACAGAAAAGGAAGGCCTCGTATGCCATATATAGAACAAGTAGGGAAGGATGTGAAAGAGAAATACTCAATAATGAAGAGAATAGCAGATAGGTGAATTGAGTTGAGAGCTCCAATAACAAATCCAATTATTGTTGTCCGATGATCATGTGTTTCAAGGACTTAAAACTCACACTCAATATTATGAAAGCGAATTACAGCAAAGTTTAGGCCAAACATAGGGGAAAGACTGTGCAATATAAATTAAAAGGATGAAAGCACTAATGACCTCATAATGATGGACGGAGCATATTAAGTGATTTTTTTTTAAATTCTCTTATTCGATCGTTATATCAAACCAAACACTGAGGCAATGAATATTTTGAATGGGTAGAAAGCAAACAGATGAATATAGAACCATGAGCGGAAGCAGATATTACCACGATGAGCATTAATTAACATTAGATATAGGTAATTCATTAAAGGCTAAGTAATTAGGTTTGAGGATAATGAGCAAGTTGATACACGCTGCAGAATATGAATTTAAAAGAACCAATAGGATGAGACTGGATAATTAGATTTAGAAAAAAATACAATTCGGCTAATGAGTTGTTTTCTCGTGTCGCCTTCGTAATCGTGGACATTGAGAGGAGAGTACTTTTCTCTTACCGTAGGCTAGTTTTGACGTTGACGTAATTTCAAACGCCACCTCAACCACTTGAAAGACAGTAAGGAGAGGTTGAGAAAAAATACGAACTTCTGGATGTCGCTGGCTATGAACACCCTATTCCATCACACGACTTGTAATCAACCCTAAATCTTTTAATCAAAAATCACAGAATTAGGCTCCATGAATACGTAACGCAAGAATTATAACTTATTCGCTAAGACGTATTGAGGAGACCTTAACGACTGGCAAATGAGCTTTAGAAATAGTCCATCTTGTATTTTTTTCCCAAGGTTCCAACTATATAACTACAAATTACCTTCTATCTTGATCCTGAAAACGCCTTTCCTTCCGGCCTTTGGTTTGCCGGATCGACTAGCTGCCGAAGCTGTAATGAATACGTTTACCGACAGGTCATAACTAAGACGTAACGATTCTACGTTGATGGAAGACTTTTAAACTATTACACCTACCCATGAATCATAATCGCCTCCGGTCAAAACTTATGTTCGACTACTCGCTTCATTACGGAATATCTAGTAATCCTTCACTCACATAATGAATTCCGTATCACCCTGGTCCAGATGCTGATTGATCTGTTCTCTGCACTGGCTGTCTTCCACACGACCACACTTCTTCAATCACATTACCACCAGACTCGATCAAGTCACGCAGCTGACTAGTTGATCGTGTGCCGCGAGTCCGAGGGGTCGAATCGAAGCGGAGGGGAGGAAAAAGGAGGGGTACGCAGTGCGAGGAGGGGGTTGAGAAGGAGGGTGGCTTGGAGGGGTTTGCAAGGGAGGCGTATGTAGGCAGGGGGTGGCTGTGCCGAAAATCAAATGCACGAAGCCGTGAGAGGATCGAACGCCCTTTGGACCCGAACTTCGTCAGGAAAACGGAACAGTTGAAAGCCATACGCTCGCGCAGAGAAGAACAGTCAAACATACCACAAAGAGCTTGTGTATTCGGCTTATTGGAGCTACAACTGCATGGTTAGCTTTCACTGTCTGAACTAAATTTAGCAGGGGCGTTGGAACTATTTTCGCTGGGAGGGGCCAATCTTGAAAAGGGCCCGCATTTTTTTGCGGACAGGAGAGGGTGGAGACTATAATTCCGCTAAAAGAGCATATGAAGGTGGTCGAATATGTGTCAGAAGGGAAAAAGCAAGCTGGAAACAAGTGAGATTTAATTTTTATTAACGAAGACTATTCATTTCTCAAGGGCCTGGTGCAAATTCTGCCCTCTGCCCCCCCACTTCCGACGCCGCTGAAATTTAGCAACACAGCATCAACACCCAAAGGGGGTCATAAACCCGCGACCGGAGCAGGCTCCCAGACGGTTCGTTATCAACCTGGCTACCATGGTTAGACGAATTTCTGTTCGTCAAGGTTACTCTCTATCGATTTTGAAAAAAATAAATGTATTTTAGGCAGAATGCACGACCGTGTAAAATTCATTCTATTCAAAAGGATAAAAAGGAGCTAATATTTACAAGTGGCGCCTTATTACGGTAATAGAATATATTCTTAAAACATTGATCTTTTGGGAGAGGTCTTTTTTTGGCACTCATTACAAATCTCAACACATCATAATAATTTTTCCAACCATTAGCCCGCACGCGATTCTATCAAAATTGATAGCCATTGTTTGTCCATGAAAATATTTAAATTATGATGCACTATAATCAGCTCCAACGTCAACAAATATGAACTTAATCTTTTACAATGTTTTAGTTTGCTGCATGAAATGTTAATACAATTCGGGCTCTTATCCAAAGGCAAATGAGGTGCTTAAGAGCCTGGAGAAACCTGGAAGTCCGAGAATTTATTGACTTATTTATACATTATATGTAGGGGTTGACCGAAATAAATTACTTTGGGTTGGTGCGGTGGCTAGAGCACCAGCTTGAATACAGCAGGTTCTGGTTCGAATCTCGCCTGTGGCAGAGGTTTTTTCAGTTTCAAACCGGTCACTACTTGAGTGGTGCTACGTAGAAGGCACTTCGGCGTAGTTTTTATTCGGGGAGGGTGAACGACTACAAAGGTAATTTGCACCAGGTAGTTTATGTGGGAACTTGCCTATAGGTAGGGGTTTTAGAGAGCGGTGGAAGGTTGTAGAGAAACCGCGCATCGGCACTATCTTAGGAGTGCGCCAAATGTATTCACTCATAGGTATTTGTGTACCCAAATGAATACATGAGTACCCTACGAATACAGAGTACCTGAATGAGAACATGAATACCTCAATGAGTAGATGAGTACCCGAATGAATACATGAGTACTTGAATGAGTACAGGAATACCTCGATGAGTAGATGAGTATCCGAAAGAATACATGAATACCTCGATGAGTAGACGAATACCCGAACGAGTGCATGAATACCTTGACGACTGGATGAGTACCCGAATGAATACAAGGACGACTACCTCATCGAATACTTGAATACCTAGTTGATGATTGGATGATACCAGTTTACATTCAACCGCTAAGGTACGCACGATTCTCACATGGTTATCGCTAGCCTCATAGTAACTCGGAATTCTTAAGGAACCAGATGAATGGGAAGTTTTCGGGATGAATATTTGACCACCTCGACTGGAGTCTCCTTCTGTGCCCTTCGCGAGGTTTGCAAGACGTAGGTTACGCATGAATAGATGCTTGTACTCGCTATCGTTCCTTTGGCGCCCGAAGTAATAAGCCTTGGAGAAAAGGCCAGCTTTTTCAGAAAAGACTTTTCATCTTATGCTACAAAACAAGAATAGGAGTTGCGTTATTAATAGAGCGCGGAAAAAGTCTTTTGACTTTTTGTAAAAGTGGGACTTTTGTGGTTTTAAATACAAATCTTCACTAATCTCATCAAATAAAACAGTTCTTAATGACTTTCTTAGAGACTTTTTGGGACTTTTTTGGCGTGACGGGACTTTCCTGATTAAAAGAGGCTTTTATGGGCCCTCTCCAGTTCCCAGTTAGAGTGACCTTTTCTATGACAATAAATAAGTCACAAGGGCAGACTCATCAAGTGTCTGGCCTTCGACATTCGTCTAATTTCTTGAGCATTTTAATAGCATTTAATAATCCTTGTGGTTGACGTAGATAATTTTGGCTTATATATTTAAAATTGTGAGAAAATTGCGCATCAAGTGCATCATCTATACAACAGAAATAAATTTCATGCACATTCCCCATTGGAAAGCCACTGCTTCACGCATGGGCAGCTTTATTTTGCTCCCGCGTTTCGAGCGGCAATAACTAGAGCGCGGAAAAAGTCTTTTGACTTTTTGTAAAAGTGGGACTTTTGTGGTTTTAAATACAAATCTTCACCAATCTCATCAAATAAAACAGTTCTTAATGACTTTCTTAGAGACTTTTTGGGACTTTTTTGGCGTAGCCGGACTTTTCTGATTAAATGAGACTTTTATGGGTCTTTTTATTTAAACCACATGCCTAAGTTAATATTTGGCTGTTGTGATCACATTTGTTCAACTGTGTGTTGGACGCATCTGTGTTTTTCATGCGGTACTACACGGAGCAGAGATGTACTGTAAAATGTAAGCTCCTGACAATAGTTAATGCGAAATTTTAATAATAGCTCCGGAAACTGCAGTGAATTCTTTCTATTGCTCCACCGTTCATGAAATAATCACACTCACTCAGTGCTTCAACCCGAAGGTTGGTTTGGATAGGTGAGGGTAGAGCTCACCCCGTACTTAACCATTTGAATGTCAAATTCACATATTGTTCCTTTCCCTGGCCCACCTCGCACTTCGAGTTTTTTTGCTGAGGGTGTCCAAAGACTTCACAAAGGGATAGATTGATCTGAAAGAATGCGTTGATCTAATTATGAACCAGCTTATTTGAACCCGGGTGGTCTGCTGACAAGTCAACAGCGCTACACTGTATGCTAGCACTCCGCTTTTGTTTAGGAGATTAGTGGAAAAATTATACAATTATATGAAAGATCATCTAGAATTTCCGACGAGGTGAACGCGTCACATTGTGTGCAGATGATCATTAAATGAGCCTACATTGTAGCGAGGCAAGCATGACGTAGATGAACCTGGACCCTCGGCTGCGATCAAGCGGAGAAGAAGATTTTAAAATCATCGCGAAAAACAAGAGAAAAAGGTCCTCAGCTTCCCCGAAAATAGGGGTCCTGACCTGTACAATGGACAACAAACAAGTACTTTTTTCTCATTTTCGGTTTTTCTCGAGGAGAAAACGTAAGTTCTGAACTATTAAATCATGTTTCAACTGCCTTATAACGTTATTGATCCTATGTAAAAACTTGTTTTGTATTGTATATTATAAAATTTTCCCCTTTAAATTTGACTGAAAAAACGCCCTGTTTCCAAGGTTTTACAATGGAGTGTACTTCCACCCTCTTTGTCGTCTAATGCCTTTTTAGTAAGAGGTAGGGTGCTGGGGACTTCCACATATTGAAATAGAGGAACAATGAGATGGGAGGGTGAGTTTCGAAGAAAATGAACCATGGGGAGACGGGAGGGCGAATATAAACGACGTGAGTGGTTAAGCGGGGTTGCATAACTTGGAGCATACAGCCCCGCGACGCCGAGGCGCATGTTTCAGGGCGCGCTAGCGCCCCCCCTGTTCGTCCTACGTCAAAATGTTAGAATACCTTTTTTGTTGCTTATATTGTCTACTTTCGGATTATCTGATTATTTTTTCCCAAAATGAAAACTAAACGATTTAAAAACTAAAAAAGCTATTTTTGTAGTGTTATTTTCAAAATTTGTGGGGGTTGCGGGGGGAATTTTTGGTGGGAAGTTAGAAATTCGGATTCAGCGACCCAAAAAGCATAGGATAAATCAATTTCCAGAACTACCTCTAATTTTTCCAAGTAAAATCCCCTAATGCCTGGACTAGCATCTCTAGGCTCTTTTCTTCAACAATTCAGTTAAATTCAGCAACTTTCTTACGGAAATAACTCAGACTTTTGAGAGACTTTTTTCAAAAATATTGGTGACTTTTTAGGCGACTTTTTTTGGGAAATTGAAGACTTTTTTCCGCGCTCTAGTTATTACGAATGATGAATTATATCGGAAAAAGAATGCAGAAACATTAAATTCTTGTTTTTTCAAATGCTGAAGGTCATTCCATGAATGGTGACAGAAGGTCGACCTCTTGTCACTGGAAATGTTATAAACTCCTCTAATTAGAAAGTACATAAAAGAGGTAGAGAATGTGTCAACTGAGGAAAATATTTAGAATTTTGCCGTCAGAAAATAAGGAGGAATTGCATACAAAGACTTAACAGTTTTGTCAGAGATCTGAGTCTGTACAGTTTGAGAATCAGAATTAATGGAAGAATAAAGTTGGGAATCATTATCAGATCATAGGTTAAATACAGGTTAACTCTATTACAGTGAGTTAAATCGGACAGCTTTTCTGAAGATGTTGCGAATGAACTAAAAACACCGGCGTAGTATGTTAGATTCGACAAGATAAGTAAGTATTTAAATAAATACTTACTTATTTATAATAATACTTAGAACTTATAATAAAAGTAAATAAGATTGGCAATTTTCCACAAAGAATTGCCAATCTTATTTAATTATGTTATTCCACCATATCACGCCTGAAACGACTCTTTTTAAAAGATAAATTAGATTTGAGAATAAGATTATCGTATTGATAGATTCAAAACTTCATTTTCCCCCCGTACTATAAGAGAACAAAATAGGCTGCATAGCAAATGGATAGGTAGGGAAAATATTGTAGTCTGTAGTGTATGATTCATGTATTAACAACCAATCCCTTTATTACTATGTATATACTAACCATCTAACTGCATGCGACTCTATTCTGTATCATGTTTCCATTTAGTAGCTTGTTTGCATGTCAATAGTGCATGTTTGAAGATCTTCACTCCCTGCCACCCTCACGTTGGCTTGCAGGGTATCACGTAGATGTACTGTTCGTCAAATAAGTAGGGTACTACATCAAGCCAATGAGATCGTGTAGCTGGTTGTTTGTGAGCCTGAAAACCATGGAATTATACCTAACCCCGTCACCATTCCTAATCACTCGTTTCTTCCACAATTTACGAAGATTGGTCAACATCTATAGTAGACTGATTCAATGAATTTCACTTCCCATGGACATAACGAAATAAGTCGCAACGCCAGGAAAGATAAACATAAGGAATGAAATAAGTCGCAAAGCCAGGAGAGCTACAGAAATGTGGATGAAGAACCTATGCGAAGATGTACAAAACATCCTTGCACTTGGGAACGTGGAAGCTGCCTAAATGATAGTGAGGAACCACTTCAAAGAACGGAGCGCGATATGTAATGCCATAAGGGACAAGAATGGAGTCTTTTAATAGAAAATGAAAGCGAAGTGAAGAATAGGAAAGAATATCTGGAAGAGTCATGCAACGGAAACAATCTCAGCGCGAAAGTGATCGAAGAGGAAAGCAAAGTCAAAGAGGATGATAGGGGAGCATCAATATTAAGATCGGAATTTGACACAGAAGTAAGGGACCTTCGCATGAATAAGGCTTCTGGAATTGATGATATTCCTGCAGAACTAATTGAAAACGCAGGAGAGAAGATATTAACCAATCTTTACAAAATCATCTGCGACATGTGCTCCACACGAGAAATACCCAGGGACTTCGAGAAAAACATCATCATTCCTATTCCCCAAAAGAAGCGAGCCTAAAGATGCGAAAAATTTAGGACTATAAGCCTGACAACACATGCATTGCAGATAATGACGAGGATCATCCACAGAAGAATAGAACGAAAAGCAAAGGAGTTCCTGGATGATGATCAATTTAGATTAAGGAAAAGTAAGGGTACAAGAGAAGCAATACTGGTCCTTAGGTTGCTCACAGAGAAGAGAATGGAGAAGAACCAGCCGACCTTCATTGCATTTGTGGATTTAGAGAAGGCTTTTGAAAATGTGGATTTGAATTCAATACTTAGAACTGAAAAAATTGGAGTGTCCTACAATGATCGAAGAATTATCCAAGTTTGTATAAAAACCAAGTAGCCGTGATTAAATCGGAGCCCAGCTGTGAAGAAGCAAGAATAAGGATAGTAGTGAGACAAATCTGTGCACTGTCTCCCGTAATTTTCAGTGTTTGCATCGAGAGAGCCATAAATGGAATCAAAGAGAAGTCTTCTGGGGTGAATATCCATGGAGAAAAAATTAGCATGCTGCGATTCGCTGATGGCATAGCACTCATAGCAGAGACAGAGAAGGATCTGAATAAGATGCTGATAACCATGGAAAGGAAAATGGCTAGATCAATAAGAATAAGATTACGATTCTTGTGTGCAGCAAGAGAGAAGAGGCCAAAACCAACGTTAAACTAGGAAAACAAAAACTGGAAGAGGTGAAAGAGTTCTATTACCTTGGAAGCCGAGTAACCAACGTTGGACGAAGCAATAAAGAAATAGTAGAATAGCCCAGGCAAAGAGGGAATTCTATCAAAATAAGAATCTACTTAGCGTAGAAGTAAGGAAAAAATTTATCAGAACGTAGGGTAAAGGGGGGTGAATCGGACCAGCGGGTGAATAGGAACGCTTTTCAAAAAGTGCGCTCAGACCCGAAACGGTATCACTTGAGACTGACTACGTTTTAGGAATTGCTTCTTATAATCTTGTCCTTCTAGTAGAGTGAAAACGAGAACTCGACGACTGAATTTAAGCAAACGATACTCTGTCGAATGGAAGCCTACCATACGAGAGAGGTGTGAAATTGGGTATTTAGAAAACCTCGTATAGGTTCAAAGTAAGGTGACATTGTAGCGCTTACTCGGATTTCAAGTTTTTCTTTCCTGAAAGGAAATCTAATACCATAGCTGCCACATTAGGTTACTTTTTTGAGCCTTGTATGAATATCGGAGTTACCAAACATGATACAAAATCATATTACTTAGTCGGGTGAAAAGGACCAGCACGCGCAGGAGTTCAGTTCCAAGCCGCTGATCGAGGGTGAAGCATTGAACCAGTTATACTCAACTGACACTTGGAAAAATTCCTTCTGCTACTGAAAAGTAAGTAGATATACAACTAATATTGATAAATTGCTTACTTACACTTAATGTTTTACATTAAAAACATCAAATGTTTATAAGAATGTTTGAGCGAAAGTGGCTAAAAATTTGTTTTTAGGCCATACTCTTTTATTTAAGTATTATAAGAAGTTTAATGGAATAAACCTATTTTAATGCTATTCTATATCACGTTATAGATATTTACTACGTATAACGAGGAGGAGGAAAGAGATTTTCCCCGTCATAGAGGTGAATTATTACGGCGACGAGCACGATTTACAGGCTGAGCAAGAGGTAAGCTACCTTCGTTTGATGTAACATATGTTGTGTACTGTTCCATATATATTAACCAATTATTCGCTGAAACAATATCATAAAACATCCGCATTTCGTGATGGAAATTTATTGTTAATAATTCACATTGAGTTCCATACCTATACATTCTACATTACTCAGTGGTCTATATTTTCCAATCTGAAAGAAAAGGAGGTGATATAATGTACGTGATAGAGGGATTGCCAGAGTATTAAATATTATATATGGCAACAGAATTAGTTGTGGAACGCCTTAAAACCTCCTTTTGATAGCGTAACATTAGCAAAATTTCATTTAAAACGTATTTATGAAAGTGATAATTTTCGCTTACCGTTAATGTTTTTCCTTTTGGATTAAGATGGGGAAGTACCGGCGAAAAACGGAACAGACATGGACAGAGGAGGATATGAGAATGGCGCTGAAAGCTTTCAGAGAGGGAAGAAGCATGAGGCATTCTGCCGAACTTTTCAATGTTCCCCGTACTTGCCTCTATCGTAGGATAGTAGCGGATACGGAAAAATTGAAGACAAGAGGGGGGCAAAATGTCTTCTCAGTGGAAGAAGAGGAAGCATTAATTAGAATAATTCTTAGGTTATGTGAAATTGGGTTCGGATTGACAAGAGATGATGTCATGAAGGTGGCATATGAATTTTCCATTGAAAACAACATAAAAAACAATTTCTGTGCGTTAAAAAAACGAGCAGGCAAGGATTGGTTCTTGAATTTTATATCTAGACATCCTTTAAGTCTTCGAAAACCCGAAGGTTTGTCAGTGGCTCGAGCTGAGGGTTTAAATAAGGAAGATGTAGACGATTTTTTTTCAAAGTTAACTATTTCGATGGCTGAGGCTGGAGTTATGGATAGGCCCCACCTTATATACAACGTTGACGAAACGGGATGTGTATTAAATAATCGCCAAACCCAAAAGAATGTTGCAAGAACAGGATCTAAGGTAGTCATAAAACAGACGTCAGTGGAAAAGGGGGAATTGGTGACAGTTGTTGCGTGCTGCAATGCAAGTGGACATTACATACCACCTTTTGTAATTTTTAAGGGGAAAAAGTTCCATAAGGAATGGGAGGATGGATTTCCGTTGGGATCTAAAATTTTTATGTCCGATTCAGGGTGGATAAATGAGGATCTTTTTTTGGAGTGGCTAAAGCACTTTCAAGCAAACAGGATTCCTGGCCGATGCATTTTAGTCCTCGATGGCCACGCATCACACAAGACTCTTCCTGTTCTACTGTTCTGTGAAAGGAATGAGATCACTCTCTTATCACTGCCCAGTCACACTACACAAAGGTTGCAACCTCTGGACAGGTCTTTTTATAAACCATTAAAGACATACTACGATATTGAAACAAATGCGTATATGACAGTTTGTAAGGGGGATAGAAAGATGACTAAATTTAATTTTGGTCGGCTTTTTCGAAATGCATGGAGCAAAGCCGCAACAATCGGCAACGCTGAAAATGGATTCCGATCAACAGGAATATTCCCTCTGAATCCGGGTATCCTGACGGAGTTAGATCTTCATCCTTCTAATCTCGGAAGCTCACACGCCCCAGAAGAAGCATCAACTCCTTTTTCGACAAATTCATCTTCCGATCAAAAATTAACTGCCAGTCCCTATGAAGAAAGCCAATCCTCGACATCAACATCTGGGGAATCGTCAAATACTTTGGGTAGGTCTTTCCATAATTTACTACCTACACCAGAAAAAAGAATGAAAGTCAATGTGAAAAGGTCAAGAAAGCAAATTGCTCAAATAATTACTTCTCCAGCTGTAATAGAAGAAACAAAGCAACGACTGAAGAAACAAAATATTAGGAACGCGAAGGGAACTTGCAGAAACTTATATGAATCATCTTCAGATAGGGACGGCAATACTGAGAATGGGGAAAACTCAGCTGATGATACGCTTTGTGGCTTCTGCTCCAAATCTTATAATTGTGCGAATTCGTCAAAGTTTAGAGACTGGATTAAGTGCATGAAGTGTAATTGTTGGTACCATGAGCTGTGTGTAGGTGCTAAGGAGGGAGATAAATTTACTTGTGGTAAATGTGCTTAATTGTTTTGGTAAATTTGTTCTATTTCGTTCTATATGTTCAGATTTGGTGATGTATGTCTATTTGTAAAGTTATGTTTGACTCTAAGAAGGTGTCGTCGAAATATCTCCAGACTGCACTGCATTGTTAAAAGCAATGATGCAAAATTTCAAAATTTTATGGAATTAAACTTAAGAAAACTAAAATTTATAACGTTATTTTACTGGTCCGATTCAGCCTCTAATCTGGTCCGATTCGCCCTCCAAGTCGTCGGGCGAATAGGACCATGCAGTCTCTTGAAGAAATTGCTCCAGGACCGTTCTATTCAGAGCAACCACGCTGAAAATTGCGTTTTAAACTGGAAAAACATCAAGTCCTTTGCTGATAATGCTTTCAGAATGTAACTGTTTACACAAACGAGGAAATCGACGATTTTCGTTTTTGTGGCCCGATTCACCCCCCTTTACCCTACATCTGGAGCGTGTTTCTTTATGGCAGTGAGGCATGGACAATAACAGCAGAGGAGAAGAAAAGTGTAGAAGCATTTGAAATGTGGTGCTACAGAAGAATGATGAAGATAAAATGGATCGACCGAGTGTCAAACGAAGAAGTCCTAAGAAGAGTGGGAGAAAATAGCAGTCTGCAGAGAACCCTAATAAGTAGATGGGACAACTTAATCGGCCATATCTTACGGCATGATCGCCTGATGAAGACAATTATCGAGGGAAAAGCGAACGGGAAGAATGGAAAAGGAAGGCATCGTTTGAGATATGTGGAACAAGTTGTGAAGGATGTGAAAGAGAAGAATAACATTAATATGAAGAGGTTGGCCGATCGAAGAACTCAGTGGAGAGCTGCGTCAAACCAAATTGAGGATTGATGACTAATGATGATAATGGACATAACTGCAATTGTCCCCTCTTCCTCTCTCTTTGGGCGATTTGGACACGAGTTACATTTTTTACGAATAAGTCTATTTGTTTAACGTCTAAGAACCGTATGTGACAATAAGCCAATAATATTATAGAAGAGAAGAGAGAATTTAATTTACGGCATTTTTAGGATCTCTTGTACTGACTTTCAATCGCTTTTTAATGATCTTCATAGTCGCACGAATCCATCCAAGCATGTCATAGGCAATTCTAATAGTCGCCAAGTTTCACAATGCTTGAGTAACTACATACATAACTTGCACTCACTATTATATCTTATCCATTTTTTAAACCGTTACGGAATTTTACGCCATTGACAGACACAAAGCATATAACATTTTTTCGCAATGATAATCCACATCCCCCAAAGCTTAGCGATTCCTACATTTGATGAGCTGTTTATTTTGTCTCGGTGGTTGCATTCCAATAAATTATTTATCACGAAATTGTCATTAATTAGTGAGCAGTTCATTAGTATCAATTCTTTCTCCTATCCATATGTCTGTAGTGAAAGATGTATTCACGCTCTAGATCACCTAGCCTGTGATAATTTTTAGTGCCTCTCTCCGTCATGGTTGCTCGCAGGAGGGTATATATACCCAGGATATATCCAGTTCGTAGAATTTTTCAAACCAATTTTTCTCTATCCAATTAGAACGTTTCATGTCAGACACAATGAAATATGCTAGTGTAATATCTTTTGTGTATTCTTCTTGAAATTCGTTTCATGGTTCTTAAACACGCAAAATATGTACTTGAGTTCTTTTTTAAGTTTTAATTTCGTAAGCATCTTAAATAATTTGATTACATCATCCCTGGAATAAGTATAAATATTATTCTAATGGTATTAAGCCATGATTAAATCAGGGATATTTCACCAATATGTGAATAATTTCAATTTAATTTTAGAAATAAAGTACATTATTTAAGCAAATAAAACGCTCTTGAATACTACACTAATTGTGAGAGCTGATGAATTTAAGCACAAATAGGTAAATATTAGAAAAAATGTTTTCCAATTGAAATATGATGAATTAATTCTGGTTACCCCGACGCACTTTACGTTACAGCTTCATGAGAAACTTGGACAACATTCTCTTCCTGACACCCTATCATTAAAATCCAGCTAGTTAGGTACGCATATAAATTTTACATAAAAATCGAAACTACTGCCTACTTTTGCGACAGTTGCGTGTGTTAGGTAAGTAAGGTAACGTGAAATACCTATTCTGGGATCCAAGCAAAGGTTCCTGGCCATCGGAATAAAAATAATTTTCAGCTAATTGTAGCATATGTGTGTTGAATCTCATGCATGAAACTTTTGGATGGAGTCTATGACTAAATAGTGTACTTACAATTAGTTATCTATCTCATGATTTTCTACCGTTCCAGGGTCTTAAGATTACTCTTTGATAAATGCACCAATGTACGCCGATTTAAATCTTGATTATACCTCATCGATTACAAAATTAGGAGTGAACATAATAACTTTTATATCGAAGGTAACACAAGGCACATAGCAAGTAAAAGTGTTTACATATTTGGAATCTCCATTGGCAAAAGTGGATCCAAAGAATATAAGTAGATTATTTTTATTATGATTCCAGCTTTCCTTAGACTTGTTACTCCAGGCTCCTGAGAAAGGAAAGCGAATATAAGCATCTACTCATGCGTTACGTCGTGCAAACCTCACGGAGGGCACGAAAGAAAGGAGACTTCGGCTTTTCGTGCCACTTGGGAACATCCTCACCACTTCAGTTGAGGTGGTCAAATAGTCATTCCGAAAACTTAGCGGTCGAATGTAAACAGCGATATTCATCGAGGTGGGTACTCAGATACTCGCCTGTGTATTCAGGGGTATTCAACTATGTATTCAAGTATTCGCTGAGGTAGTCGTCCTTGTCCTTGTACTCGATCGGGTACTCGTCTACTCATCGAGGTATTCATGTACTCATTCAGGTACTCATGTATTCATTTGGGTACTCAAATACCTATGAGTGAATACATTTTGCAACTCCTATTTCAAGAGAAAGACTATAGATAGTGACTATCTTATACCCTCTAAACGAAAAGGCACCGAGGGATCCACGGTTTAACGTGACAGCCGACGGGCAGAATACTGCTCTCGAATTGCTCTCCGGTAAGCACAAAGGTGGCGACATCTCTGCCTGAGCCGGGATTTGAACTACAGCCCTCTGTCGAGGAGACTATGGAAGACACCTCACTCTACAGGTCCAGAATTTCGTCCATTAGATTGGGCATTAAGATATGGACCCCTTGGTCCACTCGTGGAAAAATACGGCAAAGTCGATTAAATTCACTCTACCCTTCCTCGGCTCCCCAAAAACCTCCCTCTGCGCATAACCCACTACCATTAATGGTGCCAATGATATTTTGCTGTCGGTGGCCCAACCAGATTGGCATGGCATTAGTCTTTCATCAAAAAATCATTGATCCTGTACAAAGAAAAAGAAGGCAGACTTTGTGAGGACTGTTGGACCATTAATTAGATATTACATGATGGGAAGTTTGTTCTTAGAATAATAGACAGACGGCTGGAGAAGAGATCAATTGTTCTAAAAGAAGGTTCAGTGAGAGGTTAGAAAATGTAAGACGTTGTCTATTGTCTAAGATGTTTGACTATTTTCTATTGTTTAAGTTATTGCGTATTCTATTGTGTAAGTGTAAAGTTTAGACTATTGTCTATTGTTGTAAGACTATTGTCATTAAATTGAAGAGAATAATAGTGAAAATGAATATTTACTACAATCGGAATATTTTGGTAAGTAGTGAAGACTTTCGGAAAGTTTTTTCTAAGACTTGGGAAAGCTAATAAAAGCACTTAAATAATTAATAAAATATACCGTGTAAAAACATACTAACGCATATCAGGTATCGCGTCAGGGCAATCTTTATTAATTATATGTTGGTCTGACACAATAAAAATTCTATAATTTATTCATATGATTTTGTTAGAAGGATGGTTTGAACTCGCGGTAAAGATCGCGGAAATAAATTGCCAACTCTTTCTTGCCGAGTCATAGGTCCATGCTTCATCACAGGATATGCCAAAATAGTATTCCTATCCTGACGGCCACACCAAGACTTTACATGTATACCATGTATAATACGTTATACCAAACGCGCCCAATGTTACTGAGGAATGCGTCAAAGTCCAGGTCTATACTATTTTGACGGCGTCAATAGTTGAGGAGAATAAGAGAGAGGAGGAGGAGAATATAAGAGAGTTAACCAAACATATTGAGCGGTTATTAAAGGAGACAGATGAGCGCGTTAATAAAAGAGTGGCGAGATGCAAAATACAGCTGGAAGAGAAAATTAATAGTATTGAGATGGAGGTTAAGGTTGAGGTAGAGGAGGGCGAGAGGAAAATTAGGAGAACCCAATCGAAGCTAGCTGAAATGTATAGGGGACTAGAACCAATGAACGAGGTCTCCACCATCCATACTAATATATAAAAATATAATGGTGTCTGTCTGTCGTCTGTCTGTTGCTCAATCACGCAAAACCTACTAGACGGATTGAGCTGAAATTTGGTATGTAGATAGGAAATGTATCTGGGCAGAACATAGGCTATGTTAAAATACCCTCAGGGTCCCCAAAAGCCCCTGAATAGGCCCTTAGATGGATCCTGGTGGTCCCTGGCATTGAGTTCGGTGGTCTCATTTTTTGCTTATTTAAAGTACTTCCATTCAAGACAGAGTGCTGGAGTTTTTTTTATCGGATGGCTGAATAAATCAAGTTTCTAATTCTTTCAATCAATTTTCTATTACGCTTAGTATTTGTCTTAAAATTATATTTTCAGATGAAAAATCTCACATTTTTCTCTGAAATAAACAATAGCATATTTCCTTGACAACCAGAGATCGGTGTGAATGTCCTTCGATTTTCAAAGGACATTCAAGCCTCTATCATTTAAATATCACGTTTTTCTGCAGGCCCATGATAACACGTAGTAATATAAAGAAATATATACGTAATAAATTCTATATAAGAGGGGCCCAGAGTCCCAAGGGTCCCATGCTTGATGTTTCTTAAGGTTTGAAAAAGAAGTTAAAAAAGAGAAACGAATAACGGTCACCGCCTCGCGGCGTTTCTCGGGTAATGTTAAGAACCGTAAAAAAAAGTTTTCTTCCCAGTACGAGAGACGGGCCACATAAAATATGTAACTACTGGTATAGGACGAGTGTACCAAGCATGACTTTGAAGCGCTGAACCTTCCTCTTAGAGATCTCAGAAATAGTCATGATTTATTGGGAGGTTTGGTCGTTCTGCTGGCCGGTGATTTTAGACAAACTTTGCCAGTTATTCAACGTGGTACACCCGCAGACGAGATCAAAGCCAGTCTGAAAAATTCTGTGTTATGGAGTCACATCGAGAAATGCCATTTGACGCAGAACATGCGGGTTCATCTTCACTATGATCACAATGCTGGCCAGTTTTCAGCTGATCTGTTAAAAATCGGCGAAGGAACCATCAACACAGAAGAGAGGCAGAGAATCGTATTTCCTGAAAACTTTGGGCAGTTGGTTTCTTCTACTGATGAGCTAATTTCAAAGGTTTTTCCCGACATTGCTGAAAACTACCATAATGCTGATTGGCTGTGCAACAAAGCCGTTCTCGCCCCGAAAAATGACACCGTTAATTAAGTTAACAGAGTTATCCTCAACCTGATTCCTGGAGAAACAAAGACCTATTTATCAAACGATTCTGTCCTTGAAGAGGATCAAGCGGTAAATTATCCTGTTGAGTTTCTGAATACTTTGGAACTGCCAGGAGTTGCACCCGACAAACTTGATCTTAAAGGGGGTGTCCCAGTAATGCTACTAAGAAACTTGGAGGCACCGAGACTCTGTATTGATACTAGGCTGTTGGTTAAGTCTTTGAAACAAAATCTTATACAGGATACCATTTTGACTGAGTGCGCTAAAGGAGAGGAAGTTTTAATTCCTAGAATTCCTATCATTCCTTCAGACTTGCCATTCTCATTCAAGCGTCTCCAGTTCCCAGTTAGAGTGGCCTTTTCTATGACAATAAATAAGTCACAAGGGTAGACTCATCAAGTGTCTGGCCTTCGACATTCGTCTAATTTTTTGAGCATTTTAATAGCATTTAATAATCCTTGTGGTTGACGTAGATACTTTTGGCTTATATATTTAAAATTGTGAGAAAATTGCGCATCAAGTGCACCATCTATACAACAGAAATAAATTTCATGCACATTCCCCATTGGAAAGCCACTGCTTCACGCATGGGCAGCTTTATCTTGCTCCCGCGTTTCGAGCGGCAATAACTAGAGCGCGGAAAAAGTCTTTTGACTTTTTGTAAAAGTGGGACTTTTGTGGTTTTAAATACAAATCTTCACCAATCTCATCAAATAAAACAGTTTTTAATGACTTTCTTAGAGACCTTTTGGGACTTTTTTGGCGTAGCGGGACTTTTCTGATTAAATGAGATTTTTATGGGCCTTTTTATTTAAACCACATGCCTAAGTTAATATTTGGCTGTTGTGATCACATTTGTTCAACTGTGTGTTGGACGCATCTGTGTTTTATCATGCGGTACTACACGGAGCAGAGATGTACTGTAAAATGTAAGCTCCTGACAATAGTTAATGCGAAATTTTAATAATAGCTCCGGAAACTGCAGTGAATTCTTTCTATTGCTCCACCGTTCATGAAATAATCACACTCACTCAGTGCTTCAACCCGAAGGTTGGTTTGGATAGGTGAGGGTAGAGCTCACCCCGTACTTATCCATTTGAATGTCAAATTTACATATTGTTCCTTTCCCTGGCCCACCTCGCACTTCGAGTTTTTTTGCTGAGGGTGTCCAAAGACTTCACAAAGGGATAGATTGATCTGAAAGAATGCGTTGATCTAATTATGAACCAGCTTATTTGAACCCGGGTGGTCTGCTGACAAGTTAACAGCGCTACACTGTATGCTAGCACTCCGCTTTGGTTTAGGAGATTAGTGGAAAAATTATACAATTATATGAAAGATCATCTAGAATTTCCGACGAGGTGAACGCGTCACATTGTGTGCAGATGATCATTAAATGAGCCTACATTGTAGCGAGGCAAGCATGACGTAGATGAACCTGGACCCTCGGCTGCGATCAAGCGGAGAAGAAGATTTTAAAATTATCGCGAAAAACAAGAGAAAAAGGTCCTCAGCTTCCCCGAAAATAGGGGTCCTGACCTGTACAATGGACAACAAATAAGTACTTTTTTCTCATTTTCGGTTTTTCTCGAGGAGAAAACGTAAGTTCTGAACTATTAAATCATGTTTCGACTGCCTTATAACATTATTGATCCTATGTAAAAACTTGTTTTGTATTGCATATTATAAAATTTTCCCCTTTAAATTTGACTGAAAAAACGCCCTGTTTCCAAGGTTTTACAATGGAGTGTACTTCCACCCTCTTTGTAATCTAATGCCTATTTAGTAAGAGGTAGGGTGCTGGGGACTTCCACATATTGAAATAGAGGAACAATGAGATGGGAGGGTGAGTTTCGAAGAAAATGAACCATGGGGAGACGGGAGGGCGAATATAAACGACGTGAGTGGTTAAGCGGGGTTGCATAACTTGGAGCATACAGCCACGCGACGTCGAGGCGCATGTTTCAGGGCGCGCTGGCTTAATGACTTAATGCCCTGTTCGTCCTACGTCAAAATGTTAGAATACCTTTTTTGTTGCTTATATTGTCTACTTTCCGATTATCTGATTAGTTTTTCCCAAAATCAAAACTAAACGATTTAAAAACTAAAAAAGCGATTTTTTGAGTGTTATTTTCAAAATTTGGGAGGGTTTCGGGGGAAATTTTTGGTGCGAAGTTAGAACTTTGGATTCAGCGACCCAAAAAAAAAAAGTATAAATCAATTTCCAGAACTACCTCTAATTTTTCCAAGTAAAATCCCCTAATGCCTGGACTAGCATCTCTAGGCTCTTTTCTCCAACAATTCAGTTAAATTCAGCAACTTTCTCACGGAAATAACTCAGACTTTTGAGACTTTTTTCAAAAATATTGTTTACTTTTTAGGCGACTTTTTTTGGCAAAATTGAAGACTTTTTTTCCGCGCTCTAGCAATAACCTATTTATCAACACTCCTGAGGGAAAAGCTGTAAATATAGTGTATAAGTCTATTTTCTAATCAGTTGAAACGTATTCCTGAATGATGGTTAGTGTTTATCACCATTTAACGAAAAAAAATTATTTAAAAAAGAAACAAAAAAATACACCAAGAAAAATTAGAAACTAAATCGATCAACTCCTCATGGTGTTTCCCGGGTTACGCTAAGAACCTCATAAATTTCATTTTAACCAAAACTACGGACGGGTAACCACCTATATATCTGGTTCACATATTGACTCATCTGCTTCGAAACTTCAATTTGTTTAAAGATAGTGGGAATTATAAAGACTTCACTAGATTAATATCCTGATTAAGATACTCAACCCACATATCAACGTCAAAGAGAACAACTCAATTAAGTCATTGAATGCTAATGTATGTATATACACAAGGGTAGCGATCAAGCTGTTAATTCACTCAAGATACGGCGAAGAGAACCGAAAATACGAGATGGCCATCTATCTTACGTGGTGATGAGTTTGCGTGGGCCATTTTTGGATTTTCCGTGCATGAAAGAGGACCAACAGTCACCCATCTCTCCGTGCACCTGGAAAACGGTCAGCGTGTCTATTACAACGACCACTATGTACAACATAGGTCACCAACTCCTCAAATGACCGCGCTAGTATATACAGAGAGTATACTTCAGACAGTGGTTTTCTTACAAAATAAGTTCAATGTTTTTCACACCCGTTAAATTTCAACGGGTAGCTTCCGCTAGTATCGTATAAAGTAGAAAGATACGAGGGCACGATGGAGGAAATCAAAGGTGATCAGGGGAAGAAATATAGTGAAATCGTTAAAGAAATAGCCGCAAAGTGGAAGTAGTCGTAATGCCTTGTTTAAACATCCCGAATCCGCCGAACCTAAGTTTTCGCGGGAGGCATCACTAACACCCGGTCGCATTCATGAGAGAGGTTGAAAATTATTGCTTGATCCACGCGATTCCCCCGGAGCTTCAACCGCGTATGCCCTATCAAATGCTAGAGGACGCGACAGGAAGTTGGCGGATTCCATGATAACCTTCCCCTTACCGATGGAGGATTTTAAAATGACGTTTTCGAGAGATAGTTATTGGGCGAGGGAGGATCGGATCAGTTATAAAACGGGAATAATGTCGGGGAGCTATAGGCGCGAACCCGGACACAAGATGCAAGAGTACGCTACCCGGGAGATAGCTGCGATTAAACTATGGGACCCACCAATGAACGAGGAAGAGGCAGTGAGCCTTTTGATTAGACAGTTCCCGCCACTTGCCCAAGATTTGCTTCGTGGGGCGGTTGTGACCACCTTTGAGCGACTCGTAGAATTGTTAGGGCGGTTTGATAAGTCTCACGTGAGTCATGAGAGACCAGAAGGGAGGCTTCCCCATGTGAATTGCATTCGAGTCAATGAGGGTCGCGGCCGAGACCTAGAGAACAGGCGGGGAACGGTGGACGAGAATGGCAACGGAATCGAATGAACCCACCGGACGGGAGGGAGCGTGCGATGCGTAACTCACAGTAGGGAATTCGTGAATACCATGTAACCCCGAAGTCCGGTCAACAACTTCAGGGAAACTTAGTGAGTTTGGGCCACCCGACTTCCCCGACCCAAACCGCCCAAGTCTAATTGTGGAGGTCCCTATAGTGGCAACGTGTGAAGTTCAACGAAACGAAGGATGACATGTTGAAGAGAGAGATGTGTGTTGTCATACGTGTCCAGATATTAGTGTCTTTTGCGAGGGCTATCCCATTCTGGCCCAGCTTGAATCGGGGAGCCAAGTATCAGCGGTGTCACAAGACGAGGGTGAAGTACCGGAAGACCGCGGGATAGAGATTCCGACTTTGCCCGTGACGAGAACGCACACCACCACAAATCCGCACCCGTAACGAAACAAATATTGGTAACGTTGAAAGTGGGGGAGAAGGGGGTTGATGTAAGTTGTAAATAACTTGACTAGACCGATTATTCTGGGCGTTGACTTTCTGATAAGATTTCAAACGGTCATATTCATAGGAACACCATTACTTTTAAATTCCCGGATGAATGCGTCGTCGTGAGAGAATTTGTTGAAAGTGACGACAGAATAATATGCAGGATGACTAGTGGTGAGGCTGAGGACTTGAGAGGGAAAATAAAGGAGTTAGTCGCTAAGGTCTAGATGACGAATGCGGAAAGGAATGCCTAAGTTGGAGGGTCTTTTGAATATTTTCCACACACTGTTTATGCCATCACTAGCCCCTATTAGAAAATTTGTGTTTCGAATAAAGTTGATATATGAAACTCCTTTTCGGCAAAAGGTATATCCCATACCAGAGGCGTATAAATCCGACGTTACCGAACAGATTCGAATTATGATTCATCAAGGGGTTATTCGGAAAGCCGCCATTTTTTAATCCGTTAGTTATGGTCAAAAAGAAGAATGGGCAAATTCGAATTTGCTTGAATGCCCGAAAATTAAACTCTAGAACGGTACCTGAGAGCGATAGTCAGCCCCAAATTGGACAGTAATTAAAGAAATTTAATAACACGAGGTGATTTTCGAGCACCGATGTCACAGCCTCGTATTGGCAGCTAAAACTTCACGAAGAAGATCAAAAGTACACCGCTTTTATGTTTAATTCATTCACATACGTATTCTGCCGCGTTCCTTGGAGCAGCTCTAATTCGTTGCGTTGACGGAATTCTTGGGGATGAGATCTCCAAATTTGCCACAGCGAATGAAGGCGACGTAGTCATTTTTTCGAGATCCTTCGATGATCACATTGAAAATCTGAGGGATGCATTTATAAGGCTGCAAAAGGCCAATTTAAGATAAAAATCTTAGAAATCACGTATTTGCAGGAAGAGATCCCGTTCCTCGGTTGCTTAGTAGGCACGAACGGTGTAAAGGCTGATCCCGAGAGGATCAAAGCAATCGTGGCGTACGAACGACCTAAATGTGTGAAGGACCTTCGTGTCTTCTTAGGGGTTTGCAATTATTATTCCCTCTTTAGCTAAAATTTTTCGATGGCGGTGAGTCCTTAACACAATTGTTGAAGAAGGGGAACGGAAACAGAGCAAGCTTTTAAAGCCACTAAGACTCTACTTGTTAATGGTGCTGTGATCAAACACCCAGACTTCACTAAACGTATATATTTGTAGACGGACATAAGCGATTTTGGTCTCGGAACCGTCTTGACACGAAGGGCGGAGGACGGCAAGGAAAAAATTAGATCGCTCATTAGTCGGACCCGAGTCGGTCGGACCTTACGGGGACCGGAGGTGCGATTTTCTACCACGGAGAAGGAAAACCTTGGAATCGCATTGGCACTACATAACCTCCGCGATTACCTATTAGGAAGGGAATTCACTATCGCTAGGGACCACAAGTCTTTCGTTTTTTTAAATAAATGCCACTTGAGAAATAGTAGGATGCTCCGATGGGCACTTCTGCTCCAAGAATTTACTTTCACTACAGTTTCGTGAGGGGAAGATAAATGTAATGCCAGATTGGCTGAGTAAGAATCCATGCGCCGACGGAGAGGCAGTTAAGGATTATGCCAAGGGGTTCATTATGGCGGCGATAGATTTAGGGATATCAAAAACCCCTGGAATATCCTGGAAGAATGGAGAAGGGCGGAACTTGAGGATCCCCAAATTCGGCCAGTCGCGGAGGTCTTGGAGGGAGAAGGGGACGGACTTGACCCCCAGTGTCAGGTAGCCGCGAAATACGCAGAAACCGCAAGGGGATAATATATATTATTGGTTGGGAGAAGCCCACCGGAATTTAGAATTTGGGTACCTCAAGCTTTGACCGAGAAGTTGATAATATTTTTTCACACCAGATACGCTCACTTTGGGAGTCATAAAATCAATCGGATTATACGAGAAAATTTTATTGGAAAAACATGGGCAAGTAGATCAGGAACGCCATAGGTCACTGCGACCTCTGTCAAAAGTCGAAACATCCTAATGGAACTTTTGCGGGAGTTTTACTAAATATCTTTCCTTCGAAGGCAAGGGAATTATATGCTCTGGACCTATACCTATGGCCCATTAGGGCTGGGCGGTTTCCGGTGCACCGGTTCGGTTTTTTTCAGAACTGGCAGGCCGGTTCAGATGTAGGAAAAAAAACGGGGATGCAGTTCTGAGACAACGATGATAGTTCGCTGCTCAGCTTTCAGGCCGCCGTCTCTGCTCGCCTCCAGGATGGTTGATCCTGGCTGCGATAAGAGACTGGCCTATCAATCCCCCCTCTTTCACAGTCCCTTCTAGTGACCGCACCTTAAAAAAATGAGGGAAGATACCTACTAGGGATGGGCAAAAAATACCGGTATTCGGTAGTACCGAGTACTATTTTTTTTTACTCCGGTAGTACCGGCCAGTATTTAAAATCGGTACTACCGAAGGTACCGGTACTAGAAATACCGGTACTTCGACAGCCCTGCCATCTTATGTATTGTCAGTAAACTACTAAAACAATTGAGTGTTGATAATAGTTCAAAGCGAAGTTGATGTTAATGAACAGCACTAATAACAACAACGGCATAAACAACAAATTAACAGTATTCGTGAAGAATTGACTTAACGATTATGATTTTTCTGTATGAATATAATATTCCATGCCCACTTTGAAGTATCATTTAGAAGTAAAAACATTCGAATTAAATATAACTTGCTCAGTAATTTTAGGTGAATTGGAGCCAAAATTCTAGTTGTACAATAGTGACAATTGATGCGTGTTTTAACTTGATCCCAAGGTATGAAGAATACAATATACGTCCTAATGAAGAATAGAATATGAATGAATGAATTATTGTTTTATCGTCGGGTCCTTATTGAATTGGCTAATTTGATGAAGGCCGGTATATTGTTGCCATTGCTTTATTATTTCACATCGTGTTTCATAAATAGTAGTTTCCTCGCAAGTCGAAATGACTATGTTTGTCCATACTTTAAAATGATAACTTTGCACCGAAGTGACATAATATATTTATTATCAATTGTTTTTTATTTCTTATTTATTCTAGTAACAAAAACTGGTGTGCTTGAATCGTTCGAGATTGATTCCGGTACGGAATAATCTCGAACACAATGTAAAAACATACGAGTGAGACCTTAGTTACGTACCGGAATTAATCCCAAGCGATTCAAGCACACCCCCCAGGCCCTCCAAAACCTTCCTCTATTCCCCACCCGTGTCATTCAATATTATAATATATATAATAACTATAATTTAATTTATTAAATATGTGCACTACAGTTATTCAGAAGTCTCTCTTGGCAATGCGATAAAATTAATTAAGATATGACTTAGGTACGCCGTGGGCATGTATGTACATACATACTATGACTGCGTTGGAAGTGCAAAAAAGAGAATTTTTATCAAAAATAATGGGGATCCCCATATGCCTACTGCAGCCTACTGGTTGTTTTTCCCTTTCTCACGGAACATTTCAAAGGTCCTATTACCCGACATGTCGGACGAAATGTTTATAGGACAATTGAGATCTGAAGATTCTGTGATTAAATCCTTCATGATTGAGATTCCTATAGCGTGAAATGGTTCCCTGGCATATGGCGATGGAAGAAAAGAGTAAACAACATTGTTTGCCCCTTCGTAACCAATCGTTAAATTTTATTCGTATCATCAAAGGGTCTTCCGCGGTGGTCATGGGCGGATCCAGGGGGGCCCTTCAATTGGAGGCCCCCCCCTGGAAGCTTAAGCTGAATTGTGCATGTGCAGAATTTTCTGTATATTGTTTTTAATTGGCAACGACCGACTATTAATACTGAACATGACGATTAGCAAACAAGTAAAATGGCGATACATAAAACAATGATTACAATAATACATATCGATAGTCTGTCTTTTCATTGGAGGGGCGGGGGTAAAGGGGACAAGACTGGTGACCGTCCCTCCCCCCCCCCCCCACTCCCCCCCCGCCCAACCTGGTGGTGGATGTTCCTCAGAGTAAGGCCCACCCTTACTCTGATTGAGAGAGATGTTCACCCATTCTCTTCTCCACCACCGTTCCGCTGGAGTAAAGGAGTGCGTGTAAGTTTTAAAAAAACATGCTTTTATGTTAATTAAGGTAATTCGACATTTTACTATGTAGAAACGGTTGGGAACTGAAGAGGAATACACCCACCAGTATCAAATTACGGAATAATTTCCAAACGCCTTCCGTCCTCAAATCGGGCAAATAATATTTGCCGCAGGAAAAAGGCGTCCGTTGCGAGAGGGGCGGCGATCCTTCTAAGGCCCTACCTCGAAAATCAATGTTATTGGACCGTACAAATGCATTTATTCTCTAAACTAAACGGAAATGCGACCATGACTACAACATTGAAATTTATTCGATGGCAGTATTTTAGGCATAACTAACACCGATTCTTGTAATGTAAAATCGTACCGTCAAATTTCTTTACAAGAGACGAGTGTAAAGATATTTTTACACACGTATATACAACAAAAATTAAAATGAGTTAAGTTTTCTCGGGCACCAGGTGAATGCTTTTTGTACAGCCAAAGACTGTCAGACTGACACCGACAAGTCTTAATGAATAAGAAAACTTATTATTCATTAAGATCATGGTAGAAGACGTCCTGATGGCGGTGTCAGAGTTTGACAAAGAAAACGCTGGCTGTAGGAAAAGCACTCACCTGGAAGAGCTCCCGAGAGAACTTCACACATATAATACGCCAGGAAAACACCAAAAATCAAAATGTATCTACCGAAATCGTTTGTATGACTTTGTCTTTACCAACGACATCGCTATCCACCTTCTCACTATTACCCTAAGAAAAAAATACTATAGAACTATATATAGTGATTATAGGAATTCTATAATCACTATAGAAATTTCTATAATCACTATAGGGTATAGTTCTATAGTCCTATAATCACTATAGAAATTTCTATAATCACTATAGAAATTTCTATAATCACTATAGGGTATAGTTCTATAGTCCTATAATCACTATAGGAATTCTATAATCACTATAGAAATTTCTATAATCACTATAGGGTATAGTTCTATAGTCCTATAATCACTATAGGGTATATTCCTATAATCACTATAGGATACAGTTCTATAGTTTATACATACATAACTTACATAGACCTCTCATATACAGACATATTCTCCTGGACCATGCTGTCTATAGGAGAGAGGTTTCAAATTATGTATCTTAAAAGCAAAACATTCTGAACATTTTATTTTTTATTCATCTCATATGGATTCAAATGTCACATTCATCTTATATCCATTCAAATGGATATCCATGATTGTATGATTTTCCTCAGTCCCTCGTAGACGGTATCGGACTTAGAGAAAAATCTGGTGTGCTCGCCGGAAAACAGGTTCTCAGCATTATGGAGGAAACTCTTATTTATCTCTCCTAGAGTTCAAAGAATATCAGAGACGTATATTTATAATGGTCATGCTTAATTTTAGCCACAAAATGGTTATTAGGGAAATGCTTTAACGGTGCAAATTATCCGTCTCAATCTTAGAGTAAAGTTAATAATCACAAATGACTTAATGCCAGCCAGCAGCAGTATATATATGGCCTCCCTGTCTCATTACCATAATTGGAAAATGTGTCAGGCCGTATGTCAAAGGTTGATAGGATACATAGTAGTTTAGTGTAGGTCGTAAGGTAGGGGTATAAGTAGTATGTGAGATAAAGATATTAATCATTCAGTAAGTGAGAATCACTATCCCTCATTTTCCTTTTTTTTTCAATTTTGTTCCTTTGGGGAACAGTTGGCAAAATGGATACGAATAATGGTTGGCCAACCGCTACACCTAGAATAATAATAATATAGGAATCCTCATGACCAAACGTTGGCCCAGCCATCTGTGCTACATGGGTATGTTCCAAATACCTTAGCCATAGTGATTATAGAAAACTATTGTAATGGTTCAACGGCCCGCCCGGATGAAACCTCTTTTTGGGCCGAAAGAAACATGTACAAAAAATAAAAAAAAATCTTCGCGAATCCTTCGCGAAGGGGTTCCCGACCCTGTGCAATTCCCTTTCTTTTACGCGCTCCCTGGCTTTACCGCCGGGGCGAAACGTATGAAGGGTATGGAAGGAATGTGGTGGGGATCGGGGTGATAGGGAGCCTCGCCTCCCGACCCGCGGAAGAAGACGACGCACACACCTTTTCATTCATCAACACACACCACCATTGGCCTCACGGCGACGACCACGTCCTGGAGCTCTCCGGTCGTACGCGAACACCCTCCTCACCCTGTCCGGCCCGGTGACGGCGCAAGCCTCCTCAACTCGTCCGCCCTTGCGACGGGCACAACTTCGCCCGTGGCTCACTTTTTGGGGAATCTCCACTCGGGCGTTGCTGCTGCCGGCTTTTATATCCCCGGGGATGACGATGGGGTGGGGGGGGGTTCTCGATGTGGGTGGGGGTTGCACTGGGGTTATAGGCCACCGTGGCCACAGGCCCATATCACCTCACTTGATTTTGGTGACTCATTCACTCCCGCTTTCACTCAGTCTCACCCTCCTCCACGGGTCGAGTCTAGAGGGGGTGGGGTGAGGGTGTGAAGGGGGGGGGGGGGAGGAATGTGGTCGGGCCAGGGAGCATTGTGTAATGGTCGTACCATTACATTGCCCCTCCCTAAACTGTGGATGCCGCTCTTCAAGAAGAGAAGGATCCGCAGTTTACTAACAAACAAAGAAAACAAACCCAAACGTTACGGCGACTCGCACGTAAACAAAACGAAATCTAACTTTTTGAAAACAAAAAAAAAAACCTCTTTACATTACATAGGTTCGTGATATACTTTTAAATTCCCGTAATTATAAATTCCGACTTCTTTTCCATCCCGATCAGACAGGTGACACGAGTTTGGCCCCGCCTGGCGAGAAATGCGAAAAGGGCCCGTATATAAATGAAAAAATTTGTGAAATAATTTTTGTTTTGAATCGGATGACCGAGGGGTTTTCAGGAGGACTTTTTCTCCCACCCTGAATTGATGTCCCTTGGCCCTTTGCTGTCCTTTTCTTTTTCGACCTGCTAATTCTAGATGAACTCTCGCTTGCCGCTGAATCTCTTCATCCGATTCTCGTTGCCGCGTTGGCAGTTTAACAATCTCATCTTCGCGCCTGGGTTTCCGACCAAAGTGGAGTTCCGTCGGCGTCATTCTTGTGCTCTCATGAGTCACTTCGTTAAACCAACTATTACTGTGTGGTATCATTTCTGGCCATTTGGTGTGCTCACTAGAGCAATATGCCCGAAAAACTCTAGACAATTCCCTCATAACTCTTTCACTAGGGTTGGTTTGAGGTCTTCTAATAGACGAATAAATTAGGCGTACTCCAAGTCCCTGTAGTTCGGTTTTCCACTCATTACTTGTGAATTGAGTACCGTGGTCGGAGAGTATGCTTTGTGGTTTACCACAGAGGGGAAAATATTTATTTTTTAAGACGCGTAAACAGTTTCGCGTTGTCGGCTTGTTGATTGGATAAATTTGTACGAATTTAGAAAATACGTCTAACACGACAAAGATATAACAATTTTTGAATTTTGCCTTGGGGAGGGGTCCATATAAATCTATTGCGGCCAACTCCCTAGGAGCTAGAGGAATTATGTTTTCAAGAGGCCCTTCATAGCTACGATTAGGGTATTTTGTTTTTTGACAAAGGTCGCATCTACGTATTTTTGCTCGTACTTCGCGGCCCATATTAGTCCAATAATATTTTTCCGCGAGCCAATTTTCCACTTTTCTTGCACCGCAATGCCCGTATTGGGTGTGCGCATAATGGATAAGGGCATCCGTAACTCCTTCTGGGACCCATAATTTGAATTCCTTTCCTCCCCGGGCTGTTCCTATTTTCTTTATTAACGTGCCTTCAAATAATTCGCACGCCGTCGCGAGGTTTGTAGCTCTCTTAAAATACGGGTCATTCGGGTGCAACTCACCCCTCAAATGCTTTATAATCTTTCCTAATGCGGGATCTTGCTCCTGTAAATCACCAATCCTCCTTATCTCTTGAACTGGAAATTCTCTGACATCTAACTCAATCACTGCCGTTAGGAAGTTCCCTTTTCTTATATCCTCGGATTCCCCGTTGCCAATGGCCTGCCGGCTTAACCAGTCGGGAACTAAATTTTTCCTACCAGGTCGGTGTTCGACTCGAAAATTAAATTCTTGGAGGGCAAGTATCCATCGAGTTAATCGGCCGTTATTTAATTTACATTTGGTTAAGAATGTGAGAGCTTTATGATCCGACAGGACGATAAGATCCTGCCCGATGACTAACGTTCTTAGTTTCTGCAGAGACCAAACGATTGCTAGAGCCTCCTTTTCAGTGGTCGTATAGAAAATCTCAGGTCCCTTAAGCGTTCGTCCAATGAAAGCAATTACCGCTTCACGGCCCTGATGATCATGTTGGAAAAGCACGGCCCCCAACCCATAATCGGAGCTGTCCGTTTGCAAAAACATCTGTTGACTAAAGTTAGGATGTTTGAGCATAACTGCCTTTACGAAGGCCTTCTTTATCTCCTCGAAACTACGTTGGTGCTCCGCCGTCCAAATCCATTTTTCGCCCTTTCTGAGTAGATTTAAGAGCGGAATAGTCAAATGTGAATACCCTTCACAAAACCTCGAATAATAATTACACACCCCTAAGAACCCACGCAATTGCCGGATACCCCGTGGGGGCTTTGTTTCTAATATTACTTCTACTTTCCCCGGATCAGCTTTGATACCCTCAGGTGTTAAAATGTGCCCTAAAAATGGGACCTGCGTTCGGCAAAATTGTGATTTATCTTTATTGAGAGTTAACCCCGCCTCAATAACCTTTCGTAAAACAATTTTTAAATGTTTTATATGGTCTTTGAACGTAGGGGACGCGATCAATAGATCGTCAACGTACACTGTAGTGAACGGTTTTACTTCCTCCCCTAGTGCTTCGTTTAAACACCTTATCATAGCTGCGCCGCTATTTTTCAATCCATACGGGACTCTTTGGAACACGTACGTTCTTGAGTCATATTGAAACGCGGTATATTTCCGGTCCTCAGGGTGTAACGACATCTGCCAATAGGCTGATGTAAAATCGGTTGTGGAAAAATATCTCATACCACCAAACTTCGCAAAAAGGTCTTCTATCCTTGGAGGCTCGTCTCTTTCGGGAATGGTGACGCTATTTAGTTTCCTCGCGTCCACACATAAGCGCACGCGGCCGTCCTTCTTCTTAACTACTACCAGTGGATTCACAAAGGGACTGGGTGCTCGGACTATTATGCCCCCTTTTACCATCGTGTCTATCTGCTCTTTGACTTTATCGGCAAACGCATGTGGAATTGGGTACGATTTTTGCGCGAATGGCGTTTCGTCACTCAATTTAATGCGGTGTACAAAATTCTTTGCCAACCCTGGTGTCTGTGAGAAAGCAGCCTTTTGTTCAGTTAATAACATACGCAGTTCGCTTTCCTCAACGGGTGTTAACTGATTCTCTTCGGAAACTGAATCCCTAGTGTAAGTGCCTTCTTCGTTATTACCTCTGTTTGGTTTGCACGGTCTTTGACTTCCTGATATTTCAGATGACTCCTCCCATTTATGTGGCTTATCTATTCCCAACTTTACCTCATTATTTTTAAAATCTATGACCACTTTATTTTCAGCCAGCCAGTCTGTCCCCAAAATTAATTTAGTAACTAAGCCTTTAACCACTAGGCATACTGCTTCGCTTTCTCTTCCGCCGGTAGCTATGGGAATAAAAATTTGTTTGGTAATCGGGTTAGATTTCCCTCTGTTTGCACATATCAAAAAACTTTTGCTTAACGGCAATACCGGTATTTTCGGATTTCTTTCTAGAAGCTTCTTAAAGAATTCTTCCTCAATTGCGGAAACCTCGCTCCCGGTGTCAATCAATGCTAACGCCGTCTCTCCCATACAGTTGACTTTGATTTGGGGGCATTCCCTCCGCGGGAGAGCTGCCCCTTCTTCCGCCATAAGGTCATCTAATGGATTCCCTTCTAAAATGACGGTAGCCACTATCTCCACTGTCTCTTTCACTTCGGGATCCGCGCCGGCGAGACTATTCGACTCGGACCCTTCTAGTTTTCCCGTTCCGTGCTTTGTACTCGGCTCCTAACCTGGGGGTCAGTAATCGTTTCCTCCCTCGCGCCTGGGGATTGTGAATCATTTACTTGCTCCCTTATGGTATCCCTCACGTTATTCGCTTCCGACCTGTTTGTCCCTCTCCATCGACTGTTTCTCTGCCACTCTCTTCGACTGGTGTTTGCCCCTCCTGACCATTGCATTGCGTTTACACACGGTGGCCTTTCCCTTGGCGGCGGCCTAGCATTCTGCCCCTCCTCTACGCTTTCGTCGTAATATTCTAACAGAATGACTAGTTTCTCCAAGTCCATCGGCTCCGCGCTTCTTAAAAGGTTTCGCACCCACGGAGGGAATTGGCGTGTGAGAAAGAATTTAAGTTCCTCATCACAAATCGGGGGCTCACAAGATCTAGCTGACGCAATCTTTTTCATCGCATGTTCACTCATTTTGCCGTCCCTCGCACGCGAATAGTACCCCGTCATTACTTTAGCTCGATATTCATACCGCGCATTCTCACCCCAATATCTCTGCAAAAACTTTTGTTTAAGTTCTTCGTACGTTCCAGGCACTGGAAATAAGGCATTTCTCCACAAACGAGCATTTCCCTCCATCATACTTAGAAAAAGATATGGCCATTTAACAAGTGGGATAGCGAGCAGTTTCAAATACTCCTCTGCTTCACTCACGAATATTTGGGGGTTTTGATCTGCTCTACCTCTAAATATTGGTTTGATTAGGCCGATATTGGGCGGAGCAACCGCGGTGGTTATAACCTGGCTGCTGCCTATATGCTCCGTGCGCCCCACCCTGTCACTTAGCCTGTTCAACCTTTGAGCTAAATTTTCTTCGCGTCGGGCCGCCTCTACCTTCTCTGCGATAAATTCATCGGATATTTGACTTATCTGAGCCTTTAAACCCGTCTCCCTCGTTATGGCTTCCTGTTCCTTTACCTCAATGGTTTGCGTCAAATTCTCGCGAATACTCTCTACTTCCCCTTTAATTTCTGTTTTCGCGTTTTCTATCTTACCGTTCATCATTTGCAACATTTCCCTGAACTGTCGATCTCTTCTTTCTTCCTTCGCCTCTTCCTCCCTTCGCCTCTTCTCCTTCTCCCTCTGTCTCTTTTCCTCCTTCGCTTCTTCCTCCCTTCGCCTCTCCTCCTTCTCAGAAAATAAGTATCTTTTGAATTCTGACATAAGATCGTTCGAATCCGGTGAGGCCGGTAAGGACTTGAAACTAGTAGTCGACCAAGCGGCCGATTCATCCCCGACTGCTCCTACCTCACTCGCCTCACCGTCCCCACTATTGTCCGAAACCTCCGTCTCATCGATCCTCCGTCCCTCCATATACTTCGTTTCCTTCTTTCTATTACTCATTTTACTGCCAGTCCAAATTCCCAAATAATGCGAAATAAAACTTCCTTCCGTCTTAACCCTCAATCATGCGTTTCCCGTGACTAAATGCCACTCACAAACGTGAAAAATTAACGACAATAAACAACAATCGGGTCCCTGTTCGGGCGCCAGATGTAATGGTTCAACGGCCCGCCCGGATGAAACCTCTTTTTGGGCCGAAAGAAACATGTACAAAAAATATAAAAAAATCTTCGCGAATCCTTCGCGAAGGGGTTCCCGACCCTGTGCAATTCCCTTTCTTTTACGCGCTCCCTGGCTTTACCGCCGGGGCGAAACGTATGAAGGGTATGGAAGGAATGTGGTGGGGATCGGGGTGATAGGGAGCCTCGCCTCCCGACCCGCGGAAGAAGACGACGCACACACCTTTTCATTCATCAACACACACCACCATTGGCCTCACGGCGACGACCACGTCCTGGAGCTCTCCGGTCGTACGCGAACACCCTCCTCACCCTGTCCGGCCCGGTGACGGCGCAAGCCTCCTCAACTCGTCCGCCCTTGCGACGGGCACAACTTCGCCCGTGGCTCACTTTTTGGGGAATCTCCACTCGGGCGTTGCTGCTGCCGGCTTTTATATCCCCGGGGATGACGATGGGGTGGGGGGGGGTTCTCGATGTGGGTGGGGGTTGCACTGGGGTTATAGGCCACCGTGGCCACAGGCCCATATCACCTCACTTGATTTTGGTGACTCATTCACTCCCGCTTTCACTCAGTCTCACCCTCCTCCACGGGTCGAGTCTAGAGGGGGTGGGGTGAGGGTGTGAAGGGGGGGGGGGGAGGAATGTGGTCGGGCCAGGGAGCATTGTGTAATGGTCGTACCATTACACTATATATAATCACTATATATAGTTCCATAGTATTTTTTTCTAAGGGTAGATAATCGAGCCTCCGATACATTTTTCCAATGAATTTCCGTAAAAAATGCCTGTGGATGAGTTTTTCAGTGTATTCTTTCTGTCTGGCATTCTAAATTGCCGAAATACCGGATAATTAGGGTAAGACGAACGTTAATTTTCAAATTATTAACATATTTATTCAATCACGAAAGTACCGGTATACCGGTATTTTTTCGCCGGTACTACCGGGGGAGTACTATTATTGCTTTTTAATACTCATCACAAAAATACCGGTACTTTTTTAAGTACCGCCCATGCCTAATACCTACAATTGAATATCGAAATCAACAGAAACTGAATGGCTGTGAGTAGTTTAAGATGCATCCTTGGGCTTCGACACACTTGGATGTGCAGTAAAACAAGCAAACAGGTGGAAATTAGGCTTTAATGCATGTCTATTTCATATATTAAAAGGTTGCATACCTCAGCTGGCATTCTAAGAAGCATGGTTTTTCATATGGTGTTCTAGAAGTTTATGCACTGGATTTTTAATGGACGAATATTTAAACCTCAATTTCATTCTTAAATTTTAATCAAAAATTATCCTTTCCAAAGATTATGATTTATGATGCCAATACATTTGATATAACTTACGTTCTACAGTCAAACCTCCCAAGAGTGGACAAGTTTGAGACCAAAGAAATTGTCCACTGTTAAGAGGGGGGCAGGATTGGACAGGTTTTTTTATGCAGTAACTACAACGAATTCAAATATAAAGCATATAATACGTTGAATTAAACTTTTATTTTTTAAACCTTTGAAAAAATCCTTGCAACTAAAAAATGAGGAATCAAACAACTATGCATTTTTTATCCATAGAGCAACTGTTGACATCATCATCACAGGCACGTAGCCAGGGGAGACTTCCGGGGCTTCAGCCTCCCTGAAATTTTTTCCCAATAATTTTGTTGTTCTGATTTTAACTGAGCATGACGATCCTGATTACACTGCGTACAACTCAAGTGTTAAGTGTCTTGAAGCGTAATTACTAGTTTGATACCCGTTTGCGGTTAACAATTGTTCTTTTCAATCTGATATGTACCTATGCATTGAACTTCTGTTCTGGGGCTGGTCAAATTAACCTCTTCAAGAGAAGGTAAGCAGTGGACTTTACCAATTGGAAGAGATAAGAAAGAGCAATGTATAATTAAATACCTAGCATTGAAAATTCACAGAAGAGATTTTTAACATGTCAGCACCGAGCAGGCAAAGCTGATTTGTTTCACATTATGCTACACTAGACTTAGCCCTTCCCACCCCACCCGAAACAAATTTCTGGCTATGCGCCTGATCCACACCACATTGCCATATGCCAATGACTTATCAGGGTCATTGGAAAGGGATGAGAGATTGCCACACTAAAGAGCATGGGAAAACCCTTGGGAGTGAAGGGGCTTATAAGGTAAATCGAACAACAGGGGAGACACAACATAGTTATGATAACCCTAAACTAAAACTCCTCTTACATAGCATGCAAATAATTTTCCTCAGAACCAACAAGTAACCAAATGGCATGAGGACGATGTGCAAAAGATAACCAACTCTCACATAAAGTCACATTAGGACCCACAACGTCAACCACTTCAATGCAAATACATATACACTATGAAATTATTCGCATAGAAGCAAATTTCTGGCTACAGGCCTGCATCATTATCACCATCAAAACAAGAATCGAAAACTTAGCTCCTATAAAAGAGGTAAGCACCAGTGTAGAAAGCAGTGAGTGGAAAGGAAACAGGGAGGAGCATGACTCATAGACAGATAGCAGATTGCTCCCTATTTGCTAAGGAAAGGTTTTTTCTGGAAAATTTTCCATAAAATTGACTCATTCTTCATGTATTTGCTTCAAGAAATAGGATTTTTGTCCAGCAAATGAGAAATGCTTACAGGACAGCTCGTACTGTGTGCCCGTTAATGGAGGTAAATAAAGGAAAAATGTATCTCTCTGTTGTCCGCAGTCATAATTGTGTGTGTCCGCAATTTGGAGGTGTTAGTTAGTTAGTTGGAGGTGTCAGTGGAGTACGCAGGATTTCCTTCTGGGGGGTTTCATTAATATTTACGTGCATCATCATAAAATGATATTTAGATTATTATTCACTAAACCAATAATTAAATTAACATTCTCTTTTCGTGAAGACTATGCAACTATATTTTTCAGCCCAATAAGCAAAATTCTAAATGCTAGTGCAAAATAAAAAAAATATAGTATATTACGGGAATGTTTTTGGGGAAGGTTTAAACCCTAATCCCCTCCCCTGTCGGTATGCCAATGATTGTTCCATAAGCTTCCATGTTCTGCTACCAGGGATTGAAAAACCATCTGTTTTTAGGTGTCTGCTAATTGGAGGAGTCTGTTAAGGAAGGTTTCTGAAAGCATTCATTTTAATATATTTTCTGACACAGATGAGAGACATTGTGATTTATCTACATCGACTGTTTACCAGTGTGCATTGGGTATGAGAGGAGGGAGCTGTTATAAGTGAGTGCTGCATTTGACAGCATATAAGTAGCACCAGCATGTAAAACACCCCTCATCTCTTTAGTGCAAGTTTCTGAGACCAAACCTTGAGGGAGTAATTTTAGAACGATATTTTTAGAATAAAAGTCTAATATTTATGCTGTTAAATACAATAACTCCAATAAAATCCTGCAATATTTAATCACATTTTGCTGACATATATTGCTTGCTTATATGCTGGGGTAATTCAGCAAAGAAATTATATAGTATTTTAGAATAATAGTAGGAGGAGAGAGAAAATATCATTCTTGAAGTGTTGTCCAACTATAAACAATTGATGTATTGTAAAAGAAAAGAACTGTAACAATGGAAGATATGGAACAAAGAAGGATTAAGTTGCTATGGAAATGTGGGTGTTATGGTAATAGAACTATTGAACTCAAGCCATTGTGATTTCAGGACTATGCATTTATGGGTAATGTGATTATAGCTCTATGGAACAGTATCTTAAGTCATTATGGAAATCCCTAAGGTAAATATGGAAGCAACTAATGGTGATTATAGAAATTTGTGACCAAATGTAGTAATAAAGTATTTTTTACAGGGTTAACACAGATATAATGGTAGAATTAGACAATAGACACAGAACACACCAGCATACAAAAATTCAGACTTCTGCAAGTAAGGTTGAAATTAGCTTTAATAACTTCTTTTATCTCATATGAACACAGACTGCAACAGCCTAATACCCAAGGTACAACCATCCATTGTGAAATAGAATCATCTATTTTCATAATAAAATATATTTGAATTAATCATAGGACTTTACGAGGCATACAAAGCAGGTTTTACTTGTTAAAACTCATTCCTCCAAAAATTAATACATTTCTGTCTATACCTAATTACTCACATAGCCTTAATGGTGCTTATTACCCCAGTAGTAGTTTCCCCAAATAGAAACAAACACAATGAAGTAAATACATAAAGATAAATTCACACAACAGTAGTGGTGATAACCCTATCTATTACTTTCTTTTTCCATGAAAAGCTCCTATAAACTGTTATTTTAGCTGTACTGTTGGAATGTATAAGTAACATTCGAAGTATGCGAGATGTATTACAATGTTGGGGCTCAAACTCCATACCTTGTGAGTGAAGGTATACTACTTCCCAATGGGTGCAGGACTGATTTCACCAAGTGGCTACTGCAAATTTGAATAGGAGAAATATTTTCCCACTATAGCTAGTACATTATCACACTTACAGTTGTGAAACTTTCACTGAAAGTGTATCTCTCTTCTATCATCGTCAAATGATTCCATAAAATCAAGTTTTTTTCTGAGCATCTAGCAGATTGATAATATAAAAACTATGCAACAACTTTATCCACATATCTAGAAACATGATGGTTTTATGAAGACAAACGTCAACAGAAAAAAAGGATGGAAAATTGGAAAACCTTGAATGACATTTAAGGATCATGTGGTGTAGGGCATAAAAGAGAAGAATTATGTAAAATTAAGAAGTTATTGTGTGGAGATCTCCATCAAGCTAATCTTAGGACAAATAACAATGAATTTGTGATAGCTATTATTTAGTTTTAGTCAATGCATTAATTTTTAATGACCCTGAACTTCGATTTACTAATCCATGTGCATTGACAACACATGGTGAATTTAAGGTAAAAGTTATATTATTTTCACTAGTCACTGATCATTAAAAAAGCTGATAATTTAATTCATTAAGAAAATAGCACTAAACATGAGATTTCTGCTTATTCACAACTGGTGGTAAAACAAAATATTTTATTCATAACATTGATTTCTGGTTGGTTTATGCATTTGCTGAGGATGACCCCCATTGACTATAAATCTATGTCTTATGCTGGGAGAAGAATGATGCCAATTGGCATTTGGTGCTGCCTGGATAACCCACTATGGAGGTACAGCTGGGGTACAGCGAAATTTCAAAAAATTAACTCACAAGAAAAGTATTAAGAGAGGATCTCCTCATACTCCAAATGAAGACATTAAAACAATTTCGAGCCAAGAATATCAGTGAACCTCTGCAGAAAAAGCATAAATTACGATTTTTTAGATTATCAGTAGCATTTATTAGTATGTACATCTTTATGATTTCTTTGTGAGCCACGCAAAACACAATCATGCTTATTCTGATTCTTAGGCACATGTTATACATTGCATGATTCAAGATCACCCAAAACAATTACATGCTAAAAATTAAAATTTTACATTTATAGTTCAAGATGGGAAAAAACCTTATTTTCATCCTAATAACATCCATGAACCACACACTACTGTTTTTCTTATTTACAGGATGCATGAGGAAGACTACAAAACCATCTGTGACATGTACTCAACAGGAGAAATACCCAGGGATTTCGAGAAAAACATCATCATTCCTATTCCCAAAAAGAAGAGAGCGGAGAAATGTGAAAATTTTAGGACTATAAGCCTTACAACACATGCATCAAAGATAATGGCAAGGATCATCTAGAGGAGAAAAGAACAAAAAGCTGATGAGTTCCTGGATGTAGATCAAATCGTATTCAGGAAAAGTAAGGGTACAAGAGAAGCAATACTGGCCCTTATGTTGCTCATAGAGAAGAGAATGGAGAAGAACAAACTGACTTTCATTGCATTTGTGGATTTAAAGAAGGCTTTTAACAATGTTGATTGGAATTCAATACTTAAGAATTATGAAAGGAATTGGATTGTCATACAATGATCTAAGAATTATCCAAGTTTGTGTAAAAACCAAGTAGCTGTGATAAAATCTGGACCCAGCTGTGAAGAAGCAAGAATAAAAGAAAGGAGTGAGACAAGGTTGTCCACTGTATCCCGTAATTTTTAATGTTTACATCGAGAGAGCCATCAACGAAATCAAAGAGAAGTCTTCTGGAGTGAACATCCATGGAGAAAAAATTACCATGCTGCGATTCGCTGATGACATAGCTCTCATAGCAGAGACAGAGAAGGATCTGAATAAGACTCTAATAAAGGTAGTTGTTTCAGGCTTGATTTGATGGAATATCATAGCGAAAGAAAAAGACTGGCAATTTTCCACAAGAATAAGGATTTTACTTGACCGGTTTCAGTGTACAACACCATCTTCAGACCTGAAGATGGTGTTGTACACCGAAACCGGTCAAGTAAAATCCGTATTCTTGAGGAAAATTGCCAGAAACACTCTAATAACTATGGAAAGGACAATGGCCAGATATCATCTGAAGATCAATAAGAATAAAACTAAGATATTGATGTGCAGAAAAAAATAAAGGGACCCAAACCAACTTCGAACTAGGAAAACAGAAACTGGAAGAGGTGAAAGAGTTCTACATATTACCTAGGAAGCAGAGTAACCAACGATGGATGAAGCAAGAAAGAAATAGTTAATAGAATATCCCAGGCAAAGAGGGAATTCTATCAAAAGAAGAATCTACTTACAGCTGGAAATATGTACAAGCGTAGAAGTAAGGAAACACTTCATCAGAACGTACATCTGGAGCGTGTTTCTTTACGGCAGTGAGGCATGGACAATGACAGCAGCGGGAAAGAAAAGGATGGAAGCATTCGAAATGTGGTGATACAGAAGAATGATGAAGATAAAATGGATCGACCGAGTGTCAAACGAAGAAATCCTAAGAAGAGTGGGAGAAAATAGTAGTCTGCAGAGAACCCTAATAAGTAGATGGGACAACTTAATTGGCTATATCTTACGGCACGATCGTCTGATGAAGACAATCGTTGGACAAATAGATGGGAAGAATGGCAAAGGAAGTCCTTGAGTGAGATATGTGGAACAAGTGATGAAGGATGTGAAAGAGAAGAAATACGTAAATATAAAGTGATTAGTCGATAGAAGAGGGGAGAGCTGCGTCAAACCAATTTGAGGATTGATGACTAATGATGATGATAAGGAAGACCTTCAGAATGATTTTTTTTATTGCATCTGTAATTAAAGAGGTTCATGAGGCAGAAAGGAAGAGAGAAATTGGGAAAATTTGATTTATAGGAAAAAAGGGTCATACTACAGCCACTTAATGGAGGGAGAATAAACAAGGATGGAATAGATTTTTTCAGAGATTTTTATTGTTTCGTGAGTCACATCATTTCAAATTGTTTTTGATAAACTGAAGGACCTGATGAACAACGTCTCTGCCACTAAGTCCTTCCAACCATGTCATTTCAAGAATAATATCTGATGCGACACTCTTCACCACCAAAGATGCCCTCAACAAAGGAGGCCCCCGATCATCTCTCACAACAACTTCTTCCGAAGATGAACTTGGAATTGGATTTGCACACCCAGCTTCAGGAGCATCTGTTTCCACTCGACATTTCTTACTGGGTGGAGGAGAGATGGAATCCTGACACTCATTTGAATTCGAGCCTTCCACTGGCTCACATTCACTCACTTCTGACACTTCCGCCACTTGACTGGCGCTGTCCTCGCTCACTTGATCTTTGGATCTACCTTGCGCCACCCGTCTTTTGTGGCGCTGCTTTGACCAAGTGTTTCTCCATGCGGTAACAGTGACACCATGCATCACTTTGTTCTTTTTGATTTCCTTCCACTCCAACTAGAAAAGACAAGGTAACAAATTTTTTCATGAATAAAGGAAAGAATAGGATGTAAAAGAGAAAAATTAGATCACAATGAAAAGGTTGGCCAATAGAAGAATCAAGTGGAAAGCTGCGTCAAACCAATCCTAGGATTGTTGACCAATGATGATGATGAAAGGAAAGAATGAGCTCTATAGGTATATCAGTAATCAAATTCAACACATCTTCTGGTACTCAAAAAAACAACTGATTGATTAGGAAGAAATTCAATTACAAGAACACACCCAAAAGTATTAAATGCCAAAATTAAAAATTTTACAAATAGAATTAATTATGAGGAAAAATTTTTTTTCCTCATGACATCCATGGTGCATGTAATAAAATGTCACTATTGTTTTTTCTAATGAGAGGATGCCCTGGAGACCCTCAGAACCATATTTTTATGGCATCTGTAATCAAAGGGGTTGGTAAGACCAAAAGGTAGGGAGAAGTAGAAGAAATTTATAGGCTTTGGCATCCAGCACCACAATGTCTACACTTACCTCAAGTCGATGGCAGATCTCCTTCACGTTTGTGACCACTTCCTCCAAGGAGTATGCTTCACCATCCTTTTTTGGCAAGACGTAGCTGAAGGGAGGCTTCAGTTTTGCCTTCTTGTTGGCGACCAAGCCATCCACCATTGTTTTCACATTGGCTTTGAATGTCCAAGCAAGTCCCCATCTGGTTGTGCGACCTTGGCAGAACTCGTAGCTTCCATGACTATGAGCACCGGCAGCAGATATTTCATCCTTCAGCAAATTGACATTTGATTTGTGGCCTACCATTGTTGTATACAAACTAAAGTTGTACATTTTAAAAGGTTAGTATGTGATAAAAATTCAATACTCAAAACACAATAAATCTCAGTTTATTCACACAAATCAATCCATAATTTAATCAAAAGGAAAATATTTTATTTTCAGTGTCAATTTTGCACAGAAAACACTAAGAAATTATCATGACACTAGCATAAATGTAAGAGGGAACATATTCCAACAGAATTAAATGTCTTTAAAGAATATTATAATTTTTTCACCAATAAAGCTCACAAAATTAATAATTTCAAAGCTATTGATAAGATTGCTAAATGAGATATGCACAGTTGCAAAATAAAAGAAAGCTCAATATTGAGAACAACTAATATACACCAGCGGTCTCATATTGTTTTTTTTTTTATATTTCACTTTTTACATCACAGATATTTTAGAACATGAGATTACACTGAATCTAATTCAGAATTTATGCTATAACTGATTCAATATTTTAAGGAAAAGAAATTCAATAATATTATGCATATACTATGTGCAAGGAAAAGATGCTTGCGACCCTATAGTAGGTGTCTAACCACTTTGAATATGATCTCACTTCATGTTAGTTGCAAAATAATGCCAATAGAAATACATATACCTACGTGATGTATTTGAATAACCCTTCATGTTTAAAAACCCAGTGGTACTTTCCACTGCCATGGCTTAAAATTTGGCAACATCAACTGGATTTATGAGGAAGGTAATAAGTTAAGTACATCTGAAAGGTTCTAATTAGAAAATAAGGCAGAAAAATATATCCTAGCATTAAGGAAATGGGAGGAAGAAAATAATATCTAAATTACATATTTTCATCTCAGCATCAAAATATTCCTCCCATTAACAGTTGCTACCCAGTCCCCATGTCAACATTTCCCTACCACTATAGGGTCACACACAGCTTTTCCTTGCATTTAGATGACAGAATTATTTTCATGGTGAAGAGGAGTGTTTATTATGATCTGTGCAAATACGAAAATATGGACAGGAGTGAGGGGAGATAAGGTAAGAGAATGAATTGTGAAAGGAAATAAGCCTTGGAACCAAAGACATATGTTATCTGTGTGTGAAAAGATGAGAACCTGAATATATGAAGGTAGTTAAAATATCTTACAGAAAATTCTTTGGAGTCCGGATGGAAAAAGAGAAGCTAGGATTAACGAAATGGAATGAGATGCAAATACATACTGCATGTCGTCTTGTATAATTTGACTGTGTGTAGTTAATCTCCTATTTCTCAGGGATAAGTAGGAACGTTCCATTTCTTATGCACATACAATCTCAAATATAGAGTATGTCTAAACTAAATACAATCCTGTTTTAAAAAATTAGATTTTTGATCAAATAAAATATTAAATCAATCAAGGAATAATTATTTTGTTTCTTAGGTTTCTGTAGCACTAATAGCCAGGCGAGGGATTTCTTTCCATCCTTTCTTTTTGGGATTCATTGTGTGGGTCAGCAGGAATAGACAATATGTATGCACATACGTTTCTGACACTGAATTCAGATCTTCTGAAAAGAAACACCTAGCTGAGGTCCTCCAGCACAATGGTTACATTGGAAATTTGTCATGAAAAGGTCCCCCAAAGAGGAGAAATGATTACTGGAGGAGAAAATCAGATTAAGACCGAGAGAAAACAGGACCATGCAGAAGATGAAGCCCAAAGCACACGCCATCATCCCATTTGTCTCTGGTATATCGGAGAAGCCAGCAAGAATACTTGGGAAACATGCTAGTGACCTGATTCAAACAAGTGATGAAAACAGCCAACATCTTAACCCATTTGCATCCATAAGCGTACTGGTTCGCGCATTGGAACTGGCCTTGATCACCGCAAGCATACTGGTACGCATGATATAAAGCGTTAGTTTTCAGTGGGCGCTGCTGCTCTCTGGTGGTGTATTTGTTAACTTTGTTTCCCGTTATCAGTGCCTGTTTGCAGCTGCCATCTTGACGGCTTTTTTGGCAAGTTTTTCCATGCATAACCATAGAAAGCAACTTTTCTTTCTTATACACAAAAGCCGGTGGTGTTTTAGGGTTGATTTAAATACCAGGGCGAGGATGTGAATGGGTTGAACGGACCTGAAGATAAACTACAACAGGATCTACATGAAGAACATACCTAGTTCCGTGCTCATGCCGTAAATCCTGCATAGGGAAAATATAGAATCTCTGAAAGTTCACCCACAGGAGCACATCAGGGCAACAAAAAACAAAGATTTTAAAGTTTAGGCCTTCTCAGAACATGCCTGGAGTGAATCCTGAACAATATTCACTTTGAAGGAGCGAGAATAATTACCAGAGAAAAGCGGTACCACCCCAGGCTAATACAAGAGACCACCACTATTACCAACACCCCTAATAACATCAATACAGAAGACAGCAACCCCCTCCATAATACTTGAAAAAGTCCTCAGAGACACGACCAATCATAGAGCAGCTAGAAGACAGCCATAAGGCTGACAAAAACCTGGACTCAACACCTTCAACCTGGAGATGCTGAATGACACTCTGGAGAAACTGTTGAGAGCACCTGCTGACTCACACGGTGGAATTCCAAAAAGAAAGGATGGAAAGAAACCCTTCACCTACAAAAAATGATTATGTTTGAAATCATTATAATGGTAGAGATCAAATAAAAGGCAAAGATGGGAATGTGAAATAATTACTTTGCTGCATTAGTTGTACACTCTAAAGACTAAATGATGAGTATATGCAAGTACCATATTATTGAACCCATTCTGTTATTTCATTTGTAATTTCTGTTTACGAAGTCATGCACAGTCACAGGCTCACAAGCTGAGTTAGGCTTGTGCGATGACCGATTTTGGTCATCGATTTTCCAGGAAAAAATTTCATTGAAATACTTCATTGACAACGGCAGTCATCGGTCATCGAATAGAGTGTACATGATGATCGATGACTATCGATGATCGATGAATGTCGATGATCAATGAATGTCGATGATCGATGAATATCGACGATCAATGACTCTTAATGATCATTGCAGATGTCTTGGTTGATAGTTTGGTGTGACTATTAAGTGAAGATTGAATTAGGTCAAACTTAATTGAGAAGGACAAGGCCTATTTATTAAAGAGCAAAACAAGCTCCAAGTTACAATGTAAGCAACAACTCTTTGTTATGGTAAAGTACGATTCTCATTTCCGTATTTTCATCAGTGAGTAGATGTCGGTCGTCCAACACAACAATTCCTGCATCGCTGAAGAACCACTCTGATTATGGTTAAGTGGCAGGAATACAGAGGTATTTCCTTGCGTACTTCTGAAGGCAGGGATACACATCCTTCCTGTGTATCTACATCCTACATTACCAATGTAGGACATCCGAAGATTTGGATAAAGCTGGGACCTTCTCGTCATTGTAGAGCTCCGCCAGGAAGGGGTCGTCAGCAGAGGTGACATTTCTTGTGTCAGCAGCACAAAATTCACCATCACTGGTGCAGCGCCTCTTCGCAAATAGCCCGTCGAAAGATTTCATCCTCATCGGTCATCCTCATCAATGGTTCCCATCAACATCAATGATTCGCATCAACTCATCGGCATCGATGATTCTCATCGACTCATTGCTGTTGATGGTCGATGACATTCATCGTCATCGATTTCAGTCATCGCACCACGATGATTGATATCATCATCAATGACTTTGATTAATCAACTCATTGCACAAGCCTAAGCTAAGTATCCTTTAACCCTTCCATGACTGTGCCCTGAAAACTTCCAAAAACAGCTGTGTGGGGTACTTGGGTACCCCAATGCTTTCTTACTGAATATTACGTTTTTTTTTCTTTTACTTAGCCTATAATTATGTTTAAAAATACATTATTGATTATTTTGTTGATATTATCTTGTATTTTTGTAATTTATTCCCTCAGAAATTTGCTTTGAGTAGGCATCTATAGAACTTCAGCTCGGAGCTTTGATGCCAACACAGACATACCCAAACACATCCCTGTATATGAGATTTGGGATAATAATGTGATATAATTACTGTTAATGCAATCAATAATGAATCAATTGAGAAATCTGTATGAATGGGGTGACTAAGTTGCCACACTCACACGACAAGACATTGTGTATAGCGATCCAAGCAAAAATGGCTGTGCGGGGCACTTGGATACCCCATTCAAAAACTAAAGATATTTTGGAAAAAGTAAGTGAAACAAACTTCTTTCAATTCCGTAATATAAAAGAAATGTTTATGCACAAATACATGGAATAAGAAACAATGTGGTTGAAAATAAAACTTGCCTATCAAATTTAGTTATTTTGGGGTCCTCAAGTACCCTGCACCATCACAGAAGGGTTAAAGTGTATGAGTTTCTTCCATCTCTCCTTTCTAAACAAGAAATGAGAATTCTCTACGAGGACTTTCACACTGAAACGTTGGATTGAAATTTCTTCTTGGAATATCTCCCTCATAGTTCCATATTGCTTGGATGACAGTTTCTCCAGCATAAACAGTAAAATGGAGGTGTGGGGCAGGGGTTCTTCTTGAGCCCTCTTGGCCCGTAGCCTGCTTTTTGGGTTCTTGTACTGTTCTGAGCAGGATGTTCTCGTAAGCGGGAGAAGGATAGAGGAAGAGAGAGAGGAAAAATAGGAGAAGGGATAATTAGGAAAACAAGCGTTTGTTTCATCCTTAAAAATCTCTTCCAAATTTAGCTTGTTTCTGGACTTCCTAGAGGTGGACAAATAAAGTGCCTATTGAGGGAAAGTTCTAGCAGCTCTTTGATTTGAGGCAACATGTTTTGGCCTAACACGTTTTTCTATAAAAGAGGAGTTGATTCTTGGGTGAGGACTCTTTTTTACTTTTTCTCTCTTCTAGCTTTTGATTCCCAAGATTCACAACGCACAAGCAGACTCTGGCCTAGGATGCCACGACCAGACTACTCTTGACTTCTCTCTGGCCAAACTTTACACAGGTAGATTTTTAAATATTTATAGCTGTTATTCCATCTACATCTCTCTCTCTCTCTCTCCATCATGCATATGCCACCATCTCTGCATCAAGGGGTATTCAGTTGTACTAAATAAAACTCATGTCAATTGACGCATTGTGATTCCCAGTCCTTCAATTATCTTGACACCCTTGCAAGAACCCACTTTTTGATATGTAAAAGTAAAATAAAATACTATGTATATTCCACACTATTTTTAATTCACCGACCCAGGTTTCGTCTACTCCGTGGACATTTTCTGGGTCTACGGAGAAAACTTTTTTTTTTCAGAAAAATATTCTGAAAAAAATTTTTTTCCATAAAATGCCTACGGAGTAGACTAAACCTGGGTTGGTGAATTAAAAATAATGTGTAATATACATAGTATTTTATTTTACTTTTACGTAAACATACAGTTACACCACGTTACACCTGAAACTGCAGTTTATCCACTTTTTGATGTGCACCGTGCTGTGTTCCTCTAATTACCCCAGTAGGGCGATTACCTAACTCATAACGCCCATTTTTCGACGTTGCAGAGCGCCCGACGAGAGGCATATCGCCCGTTGCGATTACGGATCGGACGTTATCACTTCGCCGGCGCTGCACAACGCCCGCCGTGAAGTGAGACGCTCGGAGCGACCACGTAACTGCTAGGGGACGTTACAGACCGCCAGAAACGAGACGCTACACATCACTGAGGCTGGAGTCGGTCTTTCATAGCGCCTGAGTATTTTATTCTATTAGTACAAGATGCTGAGGAGGAGGAGATTGCTACAGCTGGCAGCTGTGGAATACCGAATGAGAAGGCGGCTGATTATGGAAAGGAGAAGATTGAGGGACACAGAAAATCCTTTTGAATTGCCTGATAGGGAATTCATCAAATTATATCGGGTGACCAAAGAAATCGCCGCAGTCATCTGTGAATTATTAGGACCTTCGTTGGCGAAGAGGAGATCATCCGGATTAACCGTTCGTCATCAGGTTTGTAATATTTTCTGTATGTTCCTACTCCGGTATATTTGTCGCAAGAACAAATTAACTGTCATGGGTATTCTAGGTAGTTTTTCAATGCTCGCCACCCACTGCATTTTGACATTATGCGCTAATTTATAGTAAACCAAGCTGGGTTTAATTCCCGGCGTAGTGGACTATTTCTCAAAGTTTTGCCATGTACGTAATTATTACCGTGATTACCACGTTATTTTGCCATTGACAATGCATTAATCCGCTTAAATTTCAATTCGCGCATAATTTAGCGCAAAATGGTCACACTATGGTAAATGTTAGAGGTATAATGGCACACAAAAAGGCATTTACATATAAATAATGAAGCATCTAAGTTGCCAAAAAAGACTATCTCAAATACCCCATTGTGATTAGTTGTCATATTTTACATGTTATAATTTGTTGCTTATGAAAGCTCCAAATTTTAAGTGCCATTGACTAGCTCTTATTTTTCTAATATTAATTTAGGTGTTGGTGGCCCTCCGTTTCTTTGCAACTGGTGGGTACCAGCGTGGTATGGGCCTAGATTTTTGTACTGCCATGAGCCAGTCCTCAGTGAGTAACTGTGTTCGGCATGTTACGGATGAAATTTGCAGGAATCTGCAGGATGAGTGGATCCAATTTCCCAAGAATAATAGGGAAAGGATCCCAATAGAACAAAGGTAAAGTAACATCAATTCATAAACCTTCTTCCAAAGGCATAAGAATTAAACATTTAACTCATGAAAGTCTTATTTTCAGTTTTCGCACAATGATTCCTTTCCCGGGAGTGATAGGGGCCATAGACTGTACCCATGTTGCCATTGTGACTCCCCTTAATAACGAGGAAGGATTCAAAAACCATAAGGGTTTCTATTCCCTAAACGTGCAGATGGTAATGTTCTGTCATTTTCTTCTAATCTCTTGTACAGGTTAAAAAGCTTCATCTCATGAACACTTATTTGATTTACTTTTAGATATGTGATAGCTCCATGAGGATTATGAATGTGCGTGCTTACCCTGGATCAGTTCATGATCAGTTCATATGGAATTTTTGTCCGGTAAAGAGGATTATGAAGGAAGCCCATGATCAAAGGCAGGGCAGATTTTATTTGCTAGGTAAGGTGTATTTCTACCCTGAGGTTATGATAAAAATAATATTAAGGTGGCTTTAATTCTGCCCAAGCTGGAATATATATGCAATTATGTACTTTGTTTTATAGGAGATTCAGGGTATGCTCTGGAGCCTTGGCTGCTCACTCCTTTACCCCAGGCTGATGTAGGCACACCGGAGTATAGATACTCTGAGGCTCATTGTCGTGCAAGGAGTGTGGTGGAGAGGCTCTTTGGGGTTTTGAAAGGACGATGGAGATGCCTTTTGAGGGATAGGGTTCTCCATTATAATCCTGAAAGGGCAGCGAAAATAGTATTGGCATGTGCAATATTGCACAACATCATGTTACACCACCGGTGAGAATCTACTCTTAACATTTATTCAATACATTTTTGAAGGTACTGATAAGTTTTTCTCAAAATATCCCAACAACTACAATGAACTCTCTAATTCTTCAGATTGCCCCTTCCTGAGATAGAGTTTGATGCAGAGAGAGATGATGGCAACTTAATGGAGCATGGGGAAAGATTGGCTGTTGCTCGTCAATACCAGAGAGAAATAATTGCCAATTATTTCACTTAATTGAGGTTTGTTTTCATTTCTTAAATCATATTTTTACACATCAATTCAATTAAAAAACATTCCTTATGAAAGAAATGGATATGTATGGAAAATCATATCCTCTCCTTTGAAACTGCTGAAAGGTCATATTTGTCATTCATGAGAACTGCAGTGAATAGCACCTCATATTTGAACAACAGTAGTTACAAAGCTAAACATGATTGTCACATTAGATTGGAAGAAATTATTTATTTTTTGGTATAAAATTCCTAATTTTTTGGCATTTTCCTTTTCAGGTGCATTTCATTATAAATTATACTTACTTCATAATTTAATTCATGTAACTTTATTTTTTCAATTAACTATGTTTTTAAATATCTATGAAAATAATAAATACAAACAAATTAACTTTGAAAAAAGAAAAGGTTGCATCTCCATTATAACATAATAAATAAATATAACGATTTATATGTATATATATGTGTGTGTGTGTGTATGTGTGTATATAAAGTTGAAAAAAATCACATCTGCTGTTCTACTGCTACCCTCAACAGTGCCACTATCTCTTGCTGACCTTCAGCTACGTGATTCAGGGAACTGGCAATGCTCTGCAGATACGAAAAAGAAAAGTATGATAAGAATGTTCTTCCAATTTCATTATATTTTATGTACCTTCAATTGCATTGACATGCGTGCTATATTTTTAATGCATTAAAGAATTTTTTAATGAACCACAGTCACTGGTCTTATTTTGTTAGCTTGCTGATTTTTTGTGTGGATGAAATTGCTCACACAGACCTCCAAGGCCAGCACTGTCCTCTTGTCCACTGTGTCAGTTTGTTCCCCTAAATCTTCAAGGTCTCCCATAACACCTTTTGCCCTTTTTCTTTTCAGTGACGAATGAAATACGTATCATAATATGTATTGAATACACCCTAGTTCTACTGGTATTCAAGGTTGGACGTAAAGCAGTATCCAATATGAACATAATACACATTGAATACTTCGTGTAATACTTTCACAATATGTAGGCATTGAATTCACATTGTGCTGGCCACCATTTATTTAATATCACGCATTCTTTAACCATAAATGAATTATTTATCATCGTTAGCCCTTGTGTTCGTCTGCTACCGAAAATCGATCACATGACCGCTTTCTGGCCTTGGATTGGATGGAAAGATTCGTGCAGGGAACGGAATGGACGGACCACAGAGAAACAGAATGGAATAATGACGCGAGCATAAATTTCTCATACTCTCGGTAGCGCCTCGATTTCGCCGACGTTGAGAACTTCGCCTAGAGATACGTAATCGCTGGGGGCGAAGTTTTTGGACGTTACAGAGCGCGACGTTATGAAGCACGGGATTTTACGTAATCACCCTACAGGGCTGCAGAATAGCACAACAGTGCTAAACCACATTTAACCTGCCCGCCATTTGCAGACAAGCGACAAGAGCTGAGCCTCCTCCATACCTTACAGGGGTAAAGGTATGGAGGAGGGTCACCCATCCAGGTCCAATGTTTCTTAACTTCAGTGATATGACAGGAACCAGTGTGTCATTATGGCTAGGTCTATGTCCATTTCACTGGCATTGTAGTCAGTAAAACTTCCATCCAAGCAATATAGATCTACAGAGGTGATACCCCAGACGAAATTCCAAACCATGAAATGCGATGGCTACATTTAGAGAGGTAACAATAGTTGTTGTGTGAAGACATTTGGTTGATGTGCTTTCTTATAGTTTATAACAATATGCATATAAATCAATAAAGGAGTCAGGAATATGATACAAGCATCATATTCAAGCCATTATAATTCGTGGCTCAATCAAGAAAAGCTGTTTCACTATTCAGCTTAACATCTAACCCACATCACAAAAGCTACTAATCTTCATTTACCCTCCATCATCAATGATCAAGTTTCAAACCATACATACACTATACAAGCAACATACCATTACAAAATCTGATCAGATCTTTACATCACATATGAACTGCTTCTAGTTCATTTTTCATCCATGCTACAGAACCCATTTTAATCAAAATACTATCAAGGAACGTATTTTCCCCCCAGTTCCAATTTATCCCCTTCAACTTCAATGTTTAACTCACCCTTCTTGCCTCTGGAGAATTCCTCTACTTCACCCTTTCTTAATTGATTTCCATCACATGCTTCATACATTAACCATGCACTGAAGCTGTCAATGACCGTGGCTGACAAACTTATTCTTGGTATTTCTCAAATGTAATTTTCTTAGGTCCCTGCTTACATTCAGTCCCAAGTCTTCCCTCACCTTCATCATTTCACACTCATATAAATTGACAGCATAGGTTAAGTAACACTAGAAATAAAGGAAAATACCATCTTACCCTACAGCATGTCACTGCAATCCCAATTCACTACTGATTACTGTCATGACACAGTCTAAAAAGGATGTTGTATTTCACCGAAACATTTACCCCTCTAAGTCATCAACTAATTTCTCCAATGCTTCCATTGACTTTGCTGGCACAATCTTGTCAAAAGATTTCCTCTTTACCACTAAATAAATACATTACATATATTCCAAATTTCTTTCCGACAATATCTCATCATATCTTTCATTTATCTGGTGCAGCTTAGTCCTGGTTTCACTTTCCTTTAGCACATGGTGATCATCCTTGGTGTAATCTCAAGCAGAAATCTCTTAAACCACACTGATTACCAAGACCACCTATTCTACATTCAAAACTAAGCATATACATAGTTCCACAATCTCATACACTGTTGCCATTTTCATTCTAATTCTTATGAGAATAAAAGGTTTTTCTCATTTGGGAGTCAAACTGTTGACCTTTGGCTGGCTGATCTGCAGGTGCACTTTTATAAAACCAAATTCTAATCTGAAAGGGATTGGTCAGCTACAAAAAAATGTGTGGCTAGCTATTTCCTCAAAAAGATTAGCAGCTACTCTACTAGCTACAAACTGAAAAAGCAGCAGCTGACAGCTACTCATTAAAAGTTTCAGCATGAAATTCAATGTGAAATGTCAGTTTTTGAAATTTTCTTCATGAATTAAGTACTTAATCTCTCATTAGTGAAAGAAAAGCAAGGAAGCTAGTTTTGAGGCAGTTCCATGCATCACAGTATTTTGAAGTTCTTCCTTTTGTATTTCATTAAATTTTCATATATCCATAACTGTTTGTTTAGTATTTTTTACAAGTTAGCCTTTTAGCTTCGTTAAATAAAAGGTAAATTTTGAAGAGAAATACAAAATGAAATATAAATTGAAAAAAGACCCTTAACAATTACATAATGTGAAACAAGCAGACAATTGACTTATAGAAATCACCTAGAATGTTGATGCACAAGTCATTGGATATCTTCCTAACTATAAGCAATGTATCAATACATTGAAAGATACAAAAATGGGCTGATTAGGTATATTGATTCTCTAAAAAAATTCTGTGTTTCTGCCTTATGTATGCTTTATCAAAGATGAAATTTTAGTTTGAGTTTTTGAGTTTTTACAGTATTTATTTATTAAAAAAATGACTTGATGTTTGATATTAGGATTCTTTCCATTCACATTTCACTTGTTGATTTTCTTCATCAGGTTTCAATGCATGGTTGATAAAGTTTTCTTCATCCCATTTTACCCGATTTCTTTTTAAATTTTTCAGAAGACTTCTCTTTTCTCCATCTCTTAGGATTTCTTCGTCCTTGGTTTATTCCATTTTATCTTCGCTATGTTTCTGTAGCACCACACTGAATGTTTCCAGTCTTGAGTTATCAGTGGTTGTAATATCCATGCCTCACCACCATAACGAAGCATGCTTCAGATTTAAGTCTTGATGAATTTGATGTGTTTCCTTACTTCCACACTCGTATTTCCAGCTGTCAGCAGATTCTTCTTTTGGTGGAAAGCCATCTTCACCTGCACTATTTCAATGACTATTTCTTTATTTCTTTGTCCATTTAGCTTCGCCTTCCCAGATAGCAATACTTGCTCACCTCCTGTAGCTTTTGTTTCCTGAGTTTTATATTGGTCTGACCTCTTCTCTTCTACTGCACACCATTGCCTTTGTTTATTTTCATTGATTCACAGGTGAAATCTACCAGGGAGATAGGAAAGATAGGATGGATAATAGGACAGGTAATATATGAGTTTTAGCCAGTTGTGCATACTGCATAAACCATTAAATGTACATTACATTTTTGTAGCTTTTTCTTAAATATCATACAGGTATTTATTATTATTTGGGGGAGATGACCAAGAGCTAAGATCATATGTAACACTCAGAATACGTGACAAATGGAATAGAGTAGGGAATATTTCAGGTAATGGAGGAAGGGTGGAGAAAAAATCCCAGCACTGGCATTTGCCTACTCTTAACCCATTGGATTACAAAGATGGCGATTCGCTGGTCTCGTATATTATTTATTTTCCAACCCTCTTTTGGAACATAAATTTCAGAGAGATTCATAATGTATGTTCTTTATTGCTTTTATGTTCTCCTGATCCATATTCCGATGCTGTTATTGTATTGCAGTTCATATTTTATTCTTCTATATACTCGATGGTTTGAAAGTATTTTCGCCGCTCCGTCATCATTTATTGTGAACCGCCACAGCCATGGAGGCTTGTGCTCGAGGCCGCGTATAGTCGCGCTCCCCACGAAGCAAAGGTCGGCAAAAAGGGCAAGATTGTTATGGACGATGATGCAGAAAAGTTTATTTTTGAAAGTGACATCAGTGTTAGTGATAACAGTGAAGAAAGTGACACCAATAACTCAGATTATTCAGAAACTGTGAGCAGTGAAGAAGACAGTGCAGAATTTTCCAGTGAAAATGAAGGCAGTATTTGTCTGGCGGATCCAAAAAAAGCTAAGGTAGAAAACATTTGGCATTGGTGTAAAAGCAGCCAGAATGTGAAAGAATTTACATTCTCTGGTAAACCTGGCATAATTCTCAGGAGCGTGAGAAAGAATCCTAGTGAGAGAGACTTTTTCTTCCACTTTCTTGAAGGTGATTTTTGGGAACTCATCGCAACTGAAACCAACAAGTATGCAGATGCCTTTTTGAACTCCGACAAAAATAGAAAAAGTGATCTTAGGAAAGGATGGTTTGAAACAACTAGAGATGAGATTCAGGCCTATTTCTCATTGTGTGTGCTAATGGCAAAAGTGAAAAAAAAAAGCTTCAAAAATACTGGAGTCCACGCACTGTGACAGAAACGCCTTTTTTCGGCAGAGTTATGCCATATAAACGTTTTTTGTTGTTATAAAAATTCTTGCATTTTGTTGATATTTCAAAAGTGAATGAAAATGATCGGCTGAAAAAGATATCTCCAGTGATCAACTACACAATACAAAATTTAGAGCCATGTACATTCCGGAGAGAAATTTTGCCGTGGATGAAAGCTTGATGAAATTTCGTGGCAGGCTCTGCTATGTCCAGTACAACCCAAGTAAACGCGCTTGCTTTGGAATCAAGTTCTACAAATTATGTGAAAGCTCATCAGGGTACTGCCTACAATATTCAATTTACACTGGGGAAAAACCATCCGGAGAAAAGGAAATTCCTTCTAGTGCAGCAATAGTACTAGGACTTTTGCATCCCTACTTTCGCAAGGGTTACACTGTGGAGTTGGATAATTGGTACACATCATCTGATCTATTTCTCAAGCTGATTTATGAGAAAACTAATGCCTTAGGCACAGTTAGAATAAACCGAAGGAATATGTGGGCAGAACTAAAAAATATACAGTTGAAGAAAGGGGAAGCAAAAGTAGTTAATAGCAATGGAATCGCTGCTGTGAAATGGTAAGATAAAAAAAGACGTGCATGCACTAACAACATACCACAAGGCCTTGGAAAAGACTGATACTGGAAAGAAATCAGTAAGAACTAAAGAATCAATCATAAAGCCAAAAGTCGTTCTTGATTACAACGTACAAATGAATGCTGTTGACAGGCAGGATCAGCAATTAGCATCGTTGCCAGTTATGTGTCGTTATGCCAAAGGATATAAAAAACTTTATTTTTTTTATGTCATGGATATGGTTTTATTCAATACTTATGTATTATATAAGAAAATAACGGACAAGAAGATTCAATTTGATGACTTCAGAGAAAATTTAGCCAAGAAAATTCTAGAAAATGTGAATATGCCAGACTATAAAAGACGCAGGCCCCTTACCCATGAGATTCCAGGCGGCAAATTGGAGGCATTTCCCAATTCATATCCCACCAAATCCAGTCAAGAAAAATTCACCACATAAACGTGTGGTGTGCAAAACAAGAGGAAAGAAGAGCGAAACCAGGTGGGAGTGTGAAAAATACCGTGTCGCCCTTCACCTAACAGATTCCTTCAAACTTTATCATATGAAATCATCCTAAAGGTAAAACTTACGATTTGTTCATAAAGAATTTACAATTATATCATATTGCCATATAGTTTGAAATAATTATAATTCTGGTCAAATGAAATTTAAGAAAAATAAAAAAAATAGAAAGAAGCTATTCAAGTTTGGGATAAAATGCCATTGACGTTAAACAATTTTTTTCAGTATTCTGCCAGATCCATTATAATATATCTCCAGAACCCATTGGTGCATTTAAATGCAACTTTCAAGAATGAAATAAGATATAGTTTAAAATAAGGATTTTAAAATATTTAAAAATTTTAAAAAATATGCACACAAAAAAATTGTTTAAATTTGCAAACATTGTATAATTGTTAATAAAAATGTTCAATTAAAACATTTATCAACTTCTAACAACAAATTATGATTGGCAAAATATTAACCTAGATATGTAACAATTTTCAATAAAATGAATAATAAACTATAGTTGTAGTGTATAGATACAATTTATAGCATTTTTATAATTAGAATATTTTCTCAAAATAAATGGTATTTCTGAGGGAGTAGCATGCAAGAAAAATGGTAAGCCAATGAGTTAATGGAAGTTACCAATGGGTCCATGGTTCAAAAATTAGGGCTACACAATGAGTCAAGTCATATTGGAGGACATTGAGAACTAAAATACCGAACAAATGTTGTCAGTCACATATGTCAAGGAGCAGAAGAAAGCTAGGTAAGAGGAAACATTGATGGGAATGTCCATTAATTTTAGGGAATCCAGTTTATCAGAATAAATATTGGACTATGTTTTCCCTCATAACACTGGTCCACAAAATAAAACATTTTTTCTGTCACACGAAGCAAAATGGCAGTTATTAAAGAAAATTTTATGCTGAATTCAAATATGCAAATGGTTTTTTTCCTATCAGCCTTAGTTTTTAAAAGACACCTGGAAAAACCCAAATATAACAGATTATCCAATGTATATCAATTGTTTGTAAAACACACCTGCACCACTTGCATTCTAATCATCGTAGAACACCAAATCTTTCTATCTGTTCTTTGAGTTTGCATCTGCAACACCAGCCCAATACATGTTGGCCTCAAAATACTATTTATATAAAAAAACATCACTTACTAGCAGTAAAAAGTAATGAAGAATGGTTCCCCACAAGGGTCCCATAAAATAAGAAGGTGAACTTTCTAATAGGGTCGTTTACCATATTTTTTTAATTGCCGAATCTGAAAGAGTTTGTGAAATAAAAAGACCCAAATTTTTCCATTTCTTGATCAGTCAATAATTTCCCGAGTTATAAGCGGCGAAAAACTGATGTTTTTAACCCTTTCGGAAAAGTGGGCGTGGTGCAACCTCTGACATATATCGACTTCGTCCAATCACAACTGAGCCCGCGAAGCTACTTTGCCTTATCACAATGGGGGGGGGGGGGGGGGGGGGGGGGGGGGGGCACAGCTAACTCGGCCAATGGGAGCGATTGCGACAGCATCTGTGCGAGCAGACCTTCCAAGAATCCCCCTCCACTCCCTTCCCCTCCCCTAAATGCAGTCAAGGTCGGGAGGAAAATGACGTCAATGTTATCACAGCAGCATTTTCGGTGGGCGTCACCTTTTGCTTATTAAAATTTTTGATTTATGAGTGAATGGTTGTGGTTAGAAGATTAATTTTTTCACTAAAATTCTTTTTTCGTTTCTATCCAACGAATTCGTGTACAAAATTGCGATTTCGGTTCCGAGTAAACTGTAAGTAAGTAAGTTCATTCTGTGATTTCTTTCTAGCTAGTTTTTTTTTAGGGAAGATGTTAATTTCAAACATTTAAGGTTAAAAAATTCCCATTGTGAGAAAAATTAAAGAAAGAGAATATAAGCAATTTCAAGTTATAAAAAATGCCTGAAAATATTTCCTTCCCGATTTCCTGTGTAACCTTTCCTCAGAAATGTCACTTCATAAGGTCCAGCAATAGGCAGACTGCATTGTAGCACTCCATTTGCTAAGATACAACTTTTCCATTTTTGAAATGTCCTGGTGAAAACATTCATTATGCTCATCACTAACAGTGACAATTTTAATCAAGAATAAGTCCAAATGATAGTTCAAGAAATGCAGTTTCAGCATCATGTTACATCCCATACTGTGGAATGATCTTAAGAGTTCATGTACAATTTTATGATACATAGTTCTCTGCCTTATGATACGTAAGATGTTATACCTATATAGCAAACACTTATAAAAGCCATCCCATTTTTTAACACCACTCAACAGTTCAACCAAATTTTTATTACCCATAAATTCTTTCCTTTGGAGTCCTACGAGTATCCCTTTCTTAATTTTGGTATTACTGATCTCAGGGAATTTCTGTTGTAAGAACATATATTCATGAGTTAATTTGTCCAAGGCTTTCACAAAAATTTTGACTAGTCTCAAATAAATATGCAGAGGAGGTAGATACACTATTTTCAAATGAACATGAAGACTATTCGCCGCATCCTCTTGTTCAGGTGATAGTGCATTGCGAGTATCTCATTTTTTCCAGAATAGTATATTTTCCCATCTCTAATGTCCCACTTGCATAGAAAGCAACAGTGATTTGTGTAACCGAGTTGAATGCCAAGAAAAATCTATCTGGGACATTACAATGCTCTTGGTAAAGAAGAAGTTAGCAAGAATTGATGAGGACATTTTTTCCAGGGTAACCCAAGAGATTTTTTTTATTTTGCACAAGACTGTCTCACTTAAGAACTCACAATGAAGTTTTTCAAGAAAACTTCATAGTGAGTACTTAAGAAAACTGTGAAAATTAATAAGTACATATGTACTTGAATAATGACAAGTCTGAACTTACAAACAAGAGGGAAATTGAAATGAATGGAGACTATTTTTTTCACAGTACATATTAAATATAATATTTGACATCCACTTTTGCCTTACTAGGCCGTTTTCAGGTATGACTACAGAAGACAAATACACTATGTGCAAATTGTAGCTATTTTATCCCTAAATCCTTCATTTTGGGAAGAAAGGTAATTACTTAGATGCTCTTGAGATGTGAAGGGCACCATTTCTAATTGCAACACTGTAAATGACAATCTTTATTTTTCCTGCTCACCCCTCCTCGACTTCCCCTATTTCAATCCACACAAATATTCAACCGAAGAAGATACACGTGGAAGATGCCAGGAGACAGAGGAAGATTTCAAATAGACTACATTATAGTGAAGCAGAGGTTCAGGAATCAGGTGAAGGACTGCAAAAGCTACCCGGGTAAAGACATCGACAGTGACCATAATTTAGTGATGATGAAATGCCATCTAAAATTCAAGAGATTGAAGAAAACAGTAAAGAACATTTGGCAAGTAGAAAAACTAAAGGAGACTCAACATCAGCTGGAATTTCAGAAAGCAGTAGAAAACAGCATAGGAGGACCTGACTGAGAAACTACTGTCGGTGCAAAAATTATGTAGACTCGAGTTTGAGCACCGATTAAGAATGAACCGTAAAACTTACACGAATGCAAATTACATCGAATTTTAGCTCATTGTATTGTGCGTTTAACCATACTTACTGATAATTTTTATACTGCACCTCTGATTTTTTATCGCGATGACAACAAAAAAAGTACCGGTTTTTTTGCGTTTTCTAAGGGAGCGCTCTCTTTGACCTCTCATAAGGCTAAACGTTGGAGATCAATGGTTATGAAATTTTAACACAGTAACGATACATCCTTTCCTAATGCTATTCTAAAATTTCACGTTATTCCATTTAGCCATAAAAATGTTGTTATTAATTTTATGAAACAACTTTTTCTTGGTAATGAATGGTCCCGAAAACTTGATCTTGGTCTTGTTTTAAAGCTCTTTGCAGCAGTATTGTAACAAAATAAACATAGTCAGTCCAAAATATGTGCCCTATTTTTAACGAGTTAATAAACAACGGAGCATTTTCGTGGCATTTACCCTGCCGGTGAGGTGGCCGGCTTCGCCGGTGTGTTGGTGAAAGTTGTGCAGGGTTGCCACTTGAGGGTTCCGGGCTGGTCCCGTGACTCATCTCCCTCTCCGCTGCAATGCTACGAAGGCTGGTAATTAGTGGACATGACTAATATGTTACCTTTCTGGCCTGCTTGTCATTTCTGCATTCTTCCTGACTTGTCCGTCGTGTTTACCGGTCAAGATGCCTCCGAGACCTCCGTTGACTGAGATGGAAATCGCAATGATTTTATGTGCTTTGTGTTACTTCAAGAGGAAAAATGCAGGCGGAAGATATCCAGTGCATCGTAGAGTTTCAGAGTGTCTTGGGATCTCTTTAGGCACAGTGATGAAGATCTGTTTCCGAGGCCGGCCCAAAATTAAGTTGGATGATTTTACTCTCGGTGTCCTCAGGAGGAACATTTACGATTTCTACGTAAACAAGGTTTTCCCTACGGCGGAGAGTGTACACATAAAACTGATTGACTCTATGACTGATTTTTCGGAAATGTCTCAGTCCACCTTACGGAACATCATAAAGAAATTAGGATTTAGGTTTAAGAAGTTGTGCAAGAAGCCTGTACTTCAGTTTCTGCCTCAAGACACGAATATCTGAGGAAAATATAAATCTACGTTCCCAGGGATACAAGGTATTTTATACCGATGAGACGTGGTGTGGTCAAAACCATACCATGACCTATGGGTGGCAGGAAAATATTGTAGATTCCCTGAACGAAAATTTCACCAACTATGACCAGTACAGATCTCATATTCAGCAAATTTACGGGCGGCGTGGTGGTTTTAAAACCCCTTCTGGTGCAGGCAAAAGGATTATAATGTTACACATTGGTAGTGAAGACGGATTTCTGGATGGGGGATGGGGAAATCAAAAAACATAATAAATGAATCGCTATGCAAGTGATGAACACGTGTAACGAAAATAAGCGCATTCATTCCAGCGAAAATATAGGGGAGTCACGGGATCTGTCTGGTACCTTCCAAGTGGCAACCCCGCGCAGACTTTCACCACCCACCGGCGAAGCCGGCCACCTCACCGGCAGGGTAAATGCCACGAAAATGCTCCGTTGTTTATTAACTCGTTAAACATAGGGCACATATTTTGGACTGACTATGTTTATTTTATTACAATACTGCTGCAAAGAGCTTTAAAACAAGACCAAGATCAAGTTTTCGGGACCATTCATTACCAAGAAAAAGTTGTTTCATAAAATTAATAACAACATTTTTATGGCTAAATGGAATAACGTGAAATTTTAGAATAGCATTAGGAAAGGATGTATCGTTACTGTGTTAAAATTTCATAACCATTGATCTCCAACGTTTAGCCTTATGAGAGGTCAAAGAGAGCGCTCCCTTAGAAAACGCAAAAAAACCGGTACTTTTTTTGTTGTCATCGCGATAAAAAATCAGAGGTGCAGTATAAAAATTATCAGTAAGTATGGTTAAACGCACAATACAATGAGCTAAAATTCGATGTAATTTGCATTCGTGTAAGTTTTACGGTTCATTCTTAATCGGTGCTCAAACTCGAGTCTACATAATTTTTGCACCGACAGTAGTAGAAGATAGTTGGGAAAACATTAAATGTGGACTACAGAAAGCCGCAAAAGAAGTTCTTGGAAGAAGAAAAGTTGTTAAGAAGAAACCATGGATCACGGAAGAAGTCTTAGTGCTGATTGAAGAAAGAATAAAGTACAAGGATGCGAAAACTGAAGAAGGGCAGCTTTTCTACAAAAGAATAAGGAATGAAGTAAGTCGCAAAGCCAGGAGAGCTAGAGAGATGGGGATGAACAATCTGTGCGAAGATTTACAAAGCAACCTTAAACTTGGAAGGGTGGAAGCAGCCTACAGGATAGTGGGGAACCACTTCAAGGACCGGAGCGCAAGATGCAATGCCATAAGGGATGAGAATGGAGAACTTTTGATTGAAAACGAGGACAAAGTGAAGAGATGGAAAGAATATCTGGAAGAGTTATACAACGGAAAAAATCTCAACACAAAAGTTATTGAAGAGGAAAGCGAAGTGGAAAAGGAAGATATGGGAGCATCAATATTAAGATTGGAATTCTAAGCTGCAGTAAGGGACCTTCGGATGAATAAGGCTTCTGGTATTGATGATGTCCCTAAAGAACTGATTAAAAATGCAGGAGAGAAGACATTAACTCATCTTTACAAAACAATCTGCGACATGTACTCAATAGGAGAAATTCCAAGGGACTTCAAGAAAAACATCAACATTCCTATTCCCAAGAAGAAGAGTGCTGAGAAATGCGAAAATTTTATGACAATAAGCCTCATGACACATGCATCGAAGATACTAACAAGGATCATCTACAGAAGAATAGAACGAAAAGCAGAGGAGTTCCTGGATGAAGATCAATTCGGATTCAGGAAAAGTAAAGGTACAAGGGAAGCAATATTGGCCCTTAGGCTGCTTATAGAGAAGAGAATGGAGAAGAACAAACCGAACTTCATTGCATTTGTGGATTTAGAGAAGGCTTTTGACAACGTGGATTGGAATTCAATGCTTGATATTCTGAAAGGAATTGGAGTTTCCTACAATGATCGAAGAATTATCCACAGTTTGTATAAAAACCAAGTAGCTGTGATTAAATCTGGACCCAGTTGTGAAGAAGCAAGAATAAGGAAAGGAGTGAGACAAGGCTGTGCACTGTCTCCCGTAATTTTTAATGTTTATATCGAGAGCCATCAATAAAGTCAAGGAGAAGTGTTCTGGAGTGAACATCCACGGAGAAACAATCAGCATGCTACGATTCGCTGATGACATAGATCTCATAGTAGAGACAGAGAAGGAGCTAAATAAGATGCTAACAACCATGGAAAGGACAATGGCCAGACATCAGCTGAAGATCAATGAGAAGAAAACTAAGATATTAGTGTGCAGCAAAAGAGAAGAGGCCAAAACCAACGTTAAACTAGGAAAACAGAAACTGGGAGAAGTGAAAGAGTTCTGTTACCTGGGAAGCAGAGTAACCAACGATGGACGAAGCAAGAAAGAAATAGTGAGTAGAATAGCCCAGGCAAAGAGGGCATTCTATCAAAAGAAGAAATACAAGCTTGGAAGTAAGGAAGCAATTCATCAAAACGTATATCTGGTGCATGTTCCTTTAAGGCAGTGAGGCATGGACGATGACAGCAGCGGAGAAGAAAAGGGTGGAAGCATTCGAAATATGGTGCTATTGAAGAATGATGAAGATAAAATGGATCGACCGAGTGACAAATGAAGAAGTCCTAAGAAGAATGGGGGAAAAGAGAAGTCTGCTGAAAACTATAAAAAGAAGACCGGACAACCTAATCGGCCATATCTTAAGGCACGATGGCCTGATGAAGACAATCGTCGAGTGAAAAGTGAACGGGAAAAATGGAAGAGGCAGGTCTCGTATGAGTTACATGGAGCAGGTCGTAAAGGACGTGAAAGAGAGGAACTACGTTGGTATGAAGAGGTTGGCCGACGAAGAAGGAGTGCTGCGAGTGGAGGGCTGCGTCAAACCAATCCTAGGATTGTTGACCCTTGATGACGACAAATATCCAAATAGCTTCCTCCTGAGGCCTCCCACCTCCTTTATTCTCCATAGTATATACGTATACCACTGCATTTATCTTCTGTAGTCACACCTGAAGGGGACCTAATCAGTCAAAACCAATAGTGAAACGTAATAATAATAATAATGGGGAAAAACAAAGAGCATTCCTTTATGATGAATCCCATCCACCAATATCAACAGATGCCATCAGGTGTATCCAGAGGGATAGTGAGCAGAATAACTCAAACAAAGATAGCAACCCACCAGAAGAAAAATAATCTACTTCCAGGTAAAAACGTAAGATTGGAAGGTAAGAAACTTTTCATAAGAACATATATCTGAAGCAATCTTCTTTTTCATATGGATAATAGCAGCCACAGCTAGACTGGAGGTATCTGAAATGCATTGTTAAGGCCGTTTTACACGGTAGTATAAACTGCGCAAGTTGATGTTGATTGCGTTTGAGCAGTCGTCTGTGAAAGTCCGTGACGTAGAGAATTGCGAGGACGCTTGCGTGACAGCTTTACACGGTGCAATCGTCAGTGACAATATACCATTCAGTAGCGGTAATACTGTCAATACATCGCATAATGTCAACATCTATGAAGTAGCAATTAATTGGACGTGAAAGATGCGATAAATTACCACCACTTTAAAATATGTTTTAAGCCATAGTCTAAACATAATAGTGGAGACCCTAGTCCCGTATACTTAGCCCAAAATTTGCACCACGAATGAATGAATGTGGGCCAAGGTAACAGGTTCTTCCTTTACGCATGAAATTTAAGCTTCCATGTGATTAATCGCCCAGCTCATCATTATTGCACTTTATTCACTACCTGAGGAGTTGAGTGCAAATAAAAACACCCAACTCAAACATCAACAACCTATTTAATTGCTCGAATCCCCCAAGACGTTCGTTGCCGCTACATCTGCACCATCTAGTGAGAGAAATAAACTTCAAAATTGCGCGAACGCATGTATCAGATTAGTACATGTTCTGATTTACTCGCAAGCATTCGTGCAGTGGCGCTGCCTGTCCTCGCAATTCGTCGCTTTACATGCTTTACATGGTGCAAGATTTCTTGCACAAGTGTTCTCGCAAGAGCCTGTGCAGTATCAATGACTGTGTAAAACGGCCTTTACAGATGAATTCTCTGGAACAAATGCAGAGACCAAGCTCCTTAATACGAGGTTCTGAGAAAATTACTGGAGAAATGAAATCTCATGATAAAATCGCAGTGATGGCAGAACAACCTTTCGGAAAACATTTAGATGCATGATGGTCTCATACTAGAAATGTTGAGGGAAAATATAATGGGAATTATGGCCATGGAAGACCTTGACAAGATAATCCAGAGTAGTGAAAGAGGCAGACTTATTTCAATACAAAATGGTTAGCCAAAAGAAGAATCAAATGGAGAGTGGCTTAAAGCAAATGCTAAAAGCAGCGACCACAGATACTCAGGGCTGTATTTACCATATGGCGTACCGTGCGGCCGATGGGGGCCTCGCGAATGCTGGGGGCAAGAGAGAGTAATTCTAAATGTAATTGTAAGTAACCTGGTACCTACTAGCAAAATTTTAATAGTGATTGATATCTGTATGCATTATGTATTGTCTTAATATGCAAGGAAAAGTCTATGTCAAACTGCCAGGTTGCAAGACTATAACATTGGGGGCCTCATTCTAGATTCCACCTCTTCCTCTGAGGTCATAAATACGTCACTGCTGTTTCTAATGACTTTGTAACAACCACACTATGAGTGAATTTTCAATTGTTTTGAGAATGGTCTACAGCTTCTAGTATTCGGCATCAACTGGCAGCTTTCAAGGTTAACATCAAATATATACATAAAGATTTTTCAATGGAGGAGTGAAGGAGAATGATTATGTGAGCCTGAGGAGAGAAAAAGGAAACATGGACAAACCAGGAGATGTTGTATTATCACATGCATCATATGCCATTCGCCGCACAAGAGAGAGTAATTTATTTAAAATAAAAGCAGTAAAAGAACTCAATAAGGATGGCTAAGGTTCATATCCCAACCCCCATCCGTCACCCTTGAATATTCTACATGAAGTCCCTTACGATTAAATCTTACCCTCTGAAAGACAATCCACAAATGGAGGTGGGAGAAATTTGGAACTGCACAGGACAATAAAAATCTCCTTGCCAGTCTCTAAAATGATAGATCACTTTACCAGTCTCCTAGCTCACTTACAAACCATTTCCCCCAAACCCCTTTCTCTCCCCAAACAAACTCAAAAAATAACATTCCTACCCCTTCAATCAATCCTTTTGTATCCATAAGTGCAATAGGTCGCATAATGCTCCTGACCACCAATCCCATTAAGGATGCTGGTACACATACAGCATGGTATCATAAGTATCACTGAGTAGAGTATTATAATACCTTCTTATCTATTCAATTTCTGGTTGGCATCAACATATACCAAAATGACATCGTAAGAATATCACCACTAACTGACGAGAGTCAGTTAGTTTGAGAGAGGAGGCTATATTGTGAGTTAAGTAACCATGTTACATTAGTAAATTCCCTTTAAAACATATAAATCGATATTCTAGTCAACAACAATAACACTGTTTACTCTTTGATTAAGTATGCCTGGTGCGGAATCACCCTCTGCCATAAACAATTGTAGTGGATACAAGGTTTGAATTAAGTATTTTATACCAACCTCACTCTATTTCCAAGAGTTTTGCTGTCCTTTATCATGCCCTGAATGAAATTAACTTCCCCTCCGTCAACCACCAATTCCCCCAAAGAGCCAGTTGGGGAACTACTAGGCGGAGTCCTGTTCTCTGATCGGTTCTCCGACGCGATTACTTCCTTTTCACTACCAAAAAATGGAGGATTGCACATCGTGAAGGTATAATTTTTACCTTCTTCGAGAGCACCAGCAAGTATTATGTTTGCGTCCACTCGTTTAACTGAAAAGGTCAACACGGCAATGAAAACAAATTGTACACACTCCTAAATCGCGTAGAATGGAAGTTCACAGGAATTTAAAGCACAAACCTTGGATTAAATGCCCAAGACCATTCGCTTGAACGTTTCTTTTGGCACATTCTACACTTTCCTCGTCTATTTCTGTGGCCAACATACACCACCCTTTGGTTTTTCCAGCCAAAAGCGGATAAATGCATGATGCCCCAGTTCCTGAAATATTTAAATAAAAGATACATGACGCATTGAAATTGATTTTCCTAAAACGTATACACGCCATATTTACTTGGACAATATAATAGAGCATACATCACCCATCTGTCTAAATGATGGGTAGAGACGTAAGCACGCACTTACTCAATGTTTATGCACAAGTAGGATGCTAAATATTCTTACCAATGTCAATTCCACATATTTCTGCTGAAGTACCTAACCTGGAAGCAGCGATTAAATCTTCAATCCAGAGAAGATAGTTCAGTCTCAGGGGCAGCGTGGGAACGAGTCTATTCAACGGTATTTCTACTGTTAAATTGAAGTCCTTCACTAAAAGTGTAGTTGTCAAAGCACGCAGAGCAGCGGGGTCTTTGAAGTCGATCGTGACCTTGCCAGACAGCTCCTACACATTAATTTAAAGTCACACAATTCAAATCTCTTAAACAAGGTCATGACTACTAATTTTCAGGGAATGTAAATAAATACTAACCTGCTTAGAATGCTTGCGAAATTCTGGGTATATGATGGCAAGTTCTTTAAAATTTGGTGGAGTTTTATAAATATTCCTTGGGTGCATAAATTTATTCATTGCCATCGTGATATTGGAGAGACTTGTTGATAAACAATCTCTTTTTCGTTATTCAAATGTCAAGAAGACCGCAGCGACTCCGCGATCCAATCGTCGGCGAAAGCAAATCGCATGACGTCACGTTAAACGCTGATAACTGCCATCTGCTTGAGCAGGAGCAACGGCGAGGAAATATCTCAGTTAGATGGAGGAAAAAAACGTATTCTGTGCCAGTGATAATCGTCCACAAATTTACCTTTTTACTTTTAGCGACTCATTACAGTGAACATTTTTTGTGAATATCACGAGTAATATTATCATCCTATGAAACCGCGGTACGCGGAGTGCAGCTGAATAGGTTTATTGCACACTCAAGAGATGACGCTAGCGCCGTTAATTCCTCCCGTTGGTCCCGCCCATTTCAAATATGTAGTGTCCACGCCATCTAGCACATCTATCTTATAAGACATCTATATTTATTCAAGTTCTCTCATGCTAAACGAATTTTTTACACCGTCCCTCAACAAAAACATTCTTGTGTTGTAATGAAACAAGGAAGAGTTATTTCTTGTCATGTTACGTCTATATAATGTTTAAGCCGGTCTGTATCCTGTGTGTATTAAGTTCCGACTCGAAGAACTGTGAATCGGACGATTTAATCACATCATCGTTGCGTTACCAACTTCATAAATGTTATCGTATCCAATTTAACTAATAAACAAACCTGAATATTTACAGATGACGTTTTGAACAAAGAAAGAGAATTCTCGATACAAATGTTACTGCATCCATCATTCCGAATGGACAAGAGTTCTCCTTACGATATTCATCACTCCGTTAAAGTAAGAAAATTGATTACTTTATCAAACTGATTAAATTAATCTTAATTAATCTACTATTAACAGTAGGTATTTACTTTCCTCCTCTCGCTGTATTTTACGGAAACGTTAGTATACAGATTCCCAACAATTTCATACAGCCTTTATAAGGGTTATAACGACTCACGAACACTAATTTATAAACAATAAAAACTATTCCGTCCTCCTCTCATAGCTGAACTGAGTTAGCGGCACAAGCTTTGGAGGAATATGTAAGGAAAACGGCCATCTCATGAAGCGACCACCACCCCTATCGTTCCGAGGGTAAAGCCAATCATGTAGCTATATAGTAAAGCCGCGGGAGGTCAATCAACAACGAGTCAGACTTGTCAACCTGTGTAAAATAACTCACATCGTAACTCATAGAAATAAATTCACGTGTGCGTATAAGTGGAGGTGACTGGAACGATCAAAGTATATTCTAATTGGAGAGTGGGGTTTGCCTCTCATGTAAAGTAAAATAATTACTAGGAGACAAAGGCTGTCGGTGGGATTCGTAGCGCTTCAGTTGCCACAGATGTGCACAGTAGTCGGTAGGGGGGCAGGAGGGGCCGAAGGTCCCCCCCCCCCCCCAGAATTTGCCCCGGACCCTTGAGAAATGAGTAGTCTTCACTAATATAAATTAAAGTTCACTTGTATCCAGCTTGATTTTTCCCTTCTGACACATATTTTCACACCTTCATATGCTCTTTTAGCAGAATTCTAGTCTCTACTACCTCGTATCCGCAATAAAATGGGGAACCTTTCATAGGTGTCGGGCCCTTTTCTTAGGAGCCGGGTCCTTTTAATAGTTGCCCTCCCCTCCCCCCCCCCCCCCCCCCAAAGCGAAAATAGTTCCGAAACCTTTCCTGCGTGAAACCACCTGCAATTCAACATAACATTTATGATGAGAATATTCCTTGTACAGTAAAGATCATATTGCACGTTCTCCCAAAATTCATCAATATTTTATGTTGATATGATCAAAAGAAGTTAAATTTGCAAATTTCTATATGGTAAAAAAATTTTAACTTTTTAATTTATATGGTAATTTTTTAATCTAAACTTGTTCGTCATTATTTTGAAACAAATTGGGGTGGGAAATTTTAGGAAAAAGTGATAAAATTTGCCATTATTAAAATGACATTTGCTGCCGATATTGGGCCGGTATAAATTTGATGATAAAAAGACATCTTTCACCGCTATACAGTGGCATAAAAATGATATTGGGCCGACGTATGTTTGATATTACCATGGACTGATTTTTCGTTAACATGATTTTGGGATGATTTAATAAGTAAGATAGTTAAAATGTGTCCTGGATAAACGTGTTAAAAATATTTATAATCAGGGACGGTCGCACAATAAAACTGCGATGGAAAAACAGATGGCGGGAGATATGTTCGATCTAAGAATGTTCGAACTGAGAACCCTGTACTTTACACCTCCAACTGATCCAACTCTCTTTGTCAAGTTTCGGGTAATTTTAAGAGTTTATGACAGTAATTAGATACCTACTTTACTCCTAACCCAACTTCCCTAAATGAACTTTAGGCGTTATCATTGTAATAAAATATTTGAAACTCGTTTTCTGTTGACGTTATTGGAGTTTTAACCCAATATGGTAGTTCACATTAATAGGGTAGTTTCCTTCATCAAAGAAAGCAGACTTCATTAATTGCGATTTGTGCCCTGCCATAAATGTATTTAATTTACGCAAAAAGTTTATATTGAGAAATCCCAGTTTACTAGAGAATTAAATGTTAATTTTAAGGCCATTTGAAAAGGCTCTGAAATGGCGGGGTGCGCTGCCTTCATGCTGACGTAACAGGTATGTAGTTTACGTTGCGAAGCATAGGAAAATTCGTCTCCTGAACTTACCGTTGTATTTCAGGGCCCCTTAGCTCTAGTGAATATTTATTAGTATTAACCCGTAAAAACTATCAATGTTGGAAAAGAATTCTCAGTTAAACATGGTATTATTAGTCATTTTATAGGCTCAAGGACGTCCTGCTCGCTGTGTCTTCTGCTACGACGAAGCATGGCGTGAAGGTCGTGCGGCGATAGGCGAACTACATGATATGCTTGTGAAAGGAATACTAACTGATTTTAAATGAATCAACTGCATAAGTAATGTTAAATAAATAAATAAAAGTTAATTATAATTAATTAACGGAATAAATATGCCTCCAATACATGTTCATAAGCTTTAACGGAGTGCGGCGTCTATTTGGAAGCGCCCGCAGCACCACCTGGTGGCAGGTAAAGGAAATAGTTTGACGTCATGCGTAGGATTAACCGGCATGCAATAGTTTGCCGTCGCGTTTTCGCGCCATTGATTTTTTTCACTTTTTAATTAATGAGGAAAAATACTTAACGTCATTTAAAAATCGAACGGCTTAAAACACGTACTCCAGAGGTTATAAACTTTCGATCAAGACAATAAAAAAATAATAGGAAACCACCCTATTGCCACAAATGCCACATGTTGCCGCAATTGCCAATGTTCACATTAATTGCCATTCGAAAAATTTCACCTGGACCGAAAATCGAACCTCGGACCTTTGGCTTTCCGGGCCACTGCGCAGACCACTACGCTACCCAGGATCGCTAATTCGCAAGGCAATTTAACCGAGGTTCAAGGTACTAGATGTTGAGCCCTCGCGGTCCATCAAGGATGGCAACGCAAGGGAGAAAGGGCTTCAAAGAAGCCACGACCAAAGGTGAACCTCATCCAGCGCTAAAGCCGCGCTTGGCGGTGAATGTAGGATATTCCAAGCCTACCGCTTGAACGGCAATTTGTAAGTATCATCGAATCCTTACTAATTCTGAATCCTTACTGATTCAGGCGATATGGAGTGGAAGCGAAACATGATAACACAGGCTCGTGTTTTTTCTTTCTGTGTTATCGAATCCTTAAATAATCACATTTCTTATTTCATATGTAGGCCTCCAAATGGTTTCTGATGTTCTGACCAATCACGAATTTTTGACTTTCTTTTCTCTGACGTCGGGGGAAAAAATGTAAATACTCAAAATTATAAAATCCAGTGACCAGAAAAATATGATCATTTGTATGCCCTTTATTATTCAGCTCAGCTGACATCATTTTTGTATCGGAAAATAATATCCATTAAATATCACTTAAAGATACGATCGACGATATCAATTCTGCATCGGAGAAAGGTATCATTTATATGTCGTTTTTATATCGGTATTATCAGCCGATGTTAAAACGACATTGGTGTCGTCAGAATGACTTTGGGCCGACGTATAACTGCCATGCGATGCGGCTTGGGTAAGTACGCAACAGGGATATTCCCCGCGAACTCTCACAAGTTCTCCGCTGGTGTGACTCTCAAGAAATTTATTACTCTCGTACTCTTTAGAGGAATGTGTTATGGATAGAACTACTTTTTAGATTGAGAATTTATAATTTAGTTCATACAATATTGGAAAACATCTCTGAAAATAAAGACCGCAGATATCAATCACTCATTGTGAAGGTAAAATGGCCTGTTTATATTTAAAGGTCTATTTTATAGTGTCATTTACCGCATCATTAGTTGCAAAATTTCGGTATTTGTGTCGATTAAAAATTGACTTTCCGGTTGCATTAATTTTAACCATTTCAAATTTCATTCAGTTCTGAGGGTGTTAGTTCAAAATAACGTCACTCGTGGCGCTATCTGTACCATTAGCCAGTGCGACACGATGGGGCGAACGTAAATTTTTGTATTCAAGTCGAGGAACGTTGTGTCGACTGGTGTCGGTAGTGTATGGATATCAGCGATCCTGGGATTTTCATTGTACCTGTTATTTACGGTAAGCCATTCATAATATTTAAACGACATAAGATATTTTAGTGACCGGCATAATAGTCTAATTGCATATAGATTCTCTTCGTAGTGATTATTATGTGGTAAACGATCTAGAACATCCGTCAGAATTCACCAAAATGGCTGATTCTTCATGTATCCGCCTCCACATATTTTATGTTAGATTTGTGGTAACTAGTGTATTGATTGTGACTTCGTGTTTTGTACTAGCATGCAAATGATTATACTAATCATGCAGTAAGTGTTTCTGTTTCAATCCTTTGTGCTTTGCTCTAGGCCGTTATCATTATATCTCTTGCTGTATGCTGTTCCTTTGTCCGTTAAAAGTCGTCCTTCGTTAATACTTATTATTGGTGAAATATCTTCAATTGTGCAATAGAGTTCGAATGTGCACTCGTTTACTCCAGTGAGATGAGGTGATACATTTAGATATTTGTGATGAAGGTCTGGATATTTCGATAATTGCCATAAGATAAGATTGGTATCGTGTTATGTGTTGTAATTATGGAATGGAGATGAATCTACTCTGAGTATTTTTGTCTTTTGTTGTTCCTTGCTTGGCGCTACATGTTATTTCATAGTCACGAAGTGCCTTTGTTTTGTTACTTTAGTTGTGTTTAACAGTTCCCGCAGAATAGCTATACGTAGACATTATTAGCGATTCGCTTATAATCATAAGTGCATAATCCTGTGAGTAGTTATTAAGCGTTTAATTTTTTGGGATTGTAGATTCATAATGTGAGGAATCCTTATATAGTGAACTATAGCTGCGGTCTCTTTGGTGGCCAGCTGGTCGTGGTTTTAGTTAACGACATGTTCAGCTAAAGGAAGACTCTCTCCTTGTAATTTTGAGCGCACTAGAGGATGCCAACGTCAATTATATGAAGACGAAGTGAATTTTAATTGTGCTTATAGTGAAGCATGTAGTTTGTGTGGTATCGTCTCATCTTCGACGAAGATTTACTAGTATGGTATTGTTCGGAATTGGATTATGTAATTGTTTACATCCCTTCCTTAAAAATAAGTTGCCATTACTGCGAAATTATTCGAGATGGAAGGGAATTAATTTACAGCAGGTAACATTCCCTGCTAGAAGTGGGATTGGTATTGATCCATTGTGGTAGAAGTTCTGTTTACGTTAAGTTTTGTGAAACTCTGGAACCTTTCAGAATTAATACATTGCGTTTCAGGGCTGTGAGACAAACCCATTGTGATTTCCATTCTGCGAAAGATGGCTTTGGTGACTACTCTCCGAATACAATTTTTATGTCGTCGTGATTGTTTGCGTGCGTGAGGCAGCTGTGATGTTATGTATATGGTGATAGTTACTTGAATTCCCAGGGAATCAAATGATTCAGTGTGCTAGCCTAGAGTGAACCTTGGGTCTCCTCTTGGCCTTTTATGTTTACTACCATTTTTTCTATCCTCATCTCTAGCGAGTGGGCGTTGCCCATATTTCATTTTATTCGATCCCACAATTATTTCTAATACAATAGTTGATCAAATTGGAAAAGAATATTAGTCTATATCAATATTTGCTTTTCGCCCACGGTATGATTCCACGTTGAATTGTCCTGTTCACTCTTCGCAGGCTACTGGATTCGCTCGATAAAGGACAATTTTGTAATAATTGCCGCAGATGGTATCTGGTTTTCTTTGACCTTTTCGTGAGATGAGTAGGTACTAACATTTTCTTACGGCGCGAGAGACCAGTAAAATTGATATTTTCAAGGAGTGGGAATAGAATCAGCTTGATTGCTACTTAGTTGCCCAGATGGGCCAAGTAATTTTGGATCGCTGAAGTCGGAAAAAAGTTAGTTAGAATTCTGCGGACACTTGCTCTGTGAATAAGTGTTGCACTCTTGTCGTAAACAGTCCATTGAGCAAAAATGACCTTGTTTTCGCTTGCCCTTCGTATAGTGTTGTCATATGAGTGTGCCAGAGGCATCTGCTAGGAATTTTCTAACGCTTTTCCTTTCTGACCAAACAGCTCATCACTCTCATTTGTATCGACTTTCCCCTTGTCGCTCTTATGGGAATCAGCCGGCCTCGCGATGGGAGTGTTGTTAACGCAGCGAATCTCTAATTGGTTGGCTTGTGGAACTTGCTTGGGAGAGCGAAAGTCGGCGATTTTAAATCTTTTGGCCTGCACTGGGGCAAGCATGTACGTGGAAGGTTACCGTGACTAGCGGTAGATATATCAGTTATCACGAAGGTGTTCATATCGTACTTCTCTGCGTGCTGGAATAGTCAGCTGCCTCAAGGTTCGAGTATGACCTCTTCCAGCATGGTGATCGACTGGCCGAAGACAGAATCGAAGTGCCGTCACTGGAATTTCCCATTTTGTAGTACTAGGGGTGCATTTGCTGTGAGGAGATGCATGATTTTTGCCTTATTCTTTTTTACGTAACGCCTCTATTTTGCTGAGGATGTCTTTTGTGTTGTGGGTCCGAGTGCTGTTCACTACGCTTTGGTTGACCTTACGCTCAAAGAGGCATGTCGTGTGGTGCAGGTTTAACACCCGAATCGAGATATTGACTATTATTGCTGGAATATTTGCTATAATATGCTGGACACGTTTTCCTTTGAGGAAATGTCCGAAGTAAACTTTTGTTGTTAACTCGTGAAAGTGAGTCATCCTCGAGCCCAATCCCCGAACGTATTCCCACTTGAAGTTAATCGACGAGGGTTGGGCTGAGGATGGCGCTCGGGTCGTGGGATTGACCGATAGATTTTGCGCGTAATTTTTTGCCTGGTGGGTAGAGCACCGAGCTACTGACCGGAGGGTCCCGGGTTCAAATCCCGGGCAAGTCTTTCTGGGCACGCCCCAGACATCCCCATATAAAATTCGCGATTCGATTTTCTGCGTGTCAGTTCGCAGGAAGTTCTGACTCGCAGTTCGGAGGATCGCAGATGGCCCAGGGAAAGGAGAATTGGCCCCCCTACCCTGCATGTGTGAATTTCACACGCCATTGGATTAGTATGGGGTGAGCTCTACTCTCAAAGACCAACTTTCGGGTTGAATCGGTGAGTGAGTGAGCATGATCTCTTTACAAAAGAAACAAATGAAAGCAGCATATGAGAAAACATAGGTGTGAGAAATTGCCTTTATGCTTAAAGGCCTGGTTACACGATACATTAACACGTACGGGTTCATGTACATTTGTGTGAATGGTTTCAGCGCAACTTGTGCGAATGCATGAACCAAATAGAACAGGTTCTATTTTCTGTTCACGCATTCATTCATTTGTACATTTTGGTGTGGTTACACGGTGCATTTTCGCGTTCATTCTCGCGTTCATTCATTTAGGCATTAACTTGTACGTGTTAATGTATCGTGTAACCAGGCATTAACACTATGTGAAAGGATTTTTTGTTTAGGGTCATCATAACTATGTTGTCTTCCCCATCGTTCGATTTACGTTACAATCCTCTTCACTCTCAATCCCCTCACTTTTTCCCGCGCTCTTTAGTGTGGCATCTCTTATTTTATTTCCAACGACCATGATGAGTCATTGGGGTAATGTCCGAACGTGGTGTGGGTATGGATAGTGAGAAAAAAATGGTGTAACTAAGTTCGTTCGGTGTTTTCGCATTTGAAGAGTGATAGTGATAATGTTTGCTGTAATTGTTTGCTAGCGTAAATAAAGTAGTATGTTAATGCATTCAGTTCCACGTTTATTGTGGCAATGATTTCGACTCCAGTGATAAAATTATTGAAGTTAACGACAGGAATTGGATGCTGAACTAATTTGATTCTTGTGTTGTTAAGCTGTCACCTACTTAGCTGGAATTGGCCGTTGAACTTTTGTGTCTAATGTCTGTGTTACCCTTTCAGCTATTGCTGAAAGCTGAGATAATTAATTGATATAGCGGGTGTTAAGGCCGCTTTACACGATACAATTTTTTGTACAAACGCTTGTATGAGGAAATTGTACCGTGTAAAGTGGCAAATTGTGTGGACGCTTGTGTGAATGTCTGAATGACTGTACGGAAAATAGAACCTGTTCTAATTCCATCCAGACAAACAAACAATTTCGTTCAGTTTATTCAAGCGTTTGTACAAGAAATTGCACATAGATTGTATCGTGTAAAGCGGCCTTTACGAATAGTTGTGTTGATTTTTTCCATGACTACTACTTTTATATATTGCAATACGTTGATTATAAGTTCTGTATTGATGGTTGCTACTCCTCTGTGTCTTTTTTTAATAGTTTTTAATTTTTAAAGGAAGTTATTAGTTTTTATGGCCCGCTGGAAGGAAAGAAAATTGAAAAAGACCTACTTTAACTCTGAAAAGCTGCGAATTTGGTGTGACCGATGTAGTGACGTTAACATTCGAATTTATTATCGGCATGCGACGTTATTATTGAAAAGGGAGCCGGTTTTATAGGAGCCGTTTCAGATATTATATGCGTTGTCTAAACTATTATAGTAGGTAATATTTAAAATCCAATGAATTTAGCTGTTAATTTAACACTAGAACTACCGATTGAGTCATTTTGACTCCTCGCGTTTTTTATTTCTCTACCCTGGCTAAAATATTCCAAATTCCGACTTGAGATTCCGTAACTTTTACTCATTTTTGATACAAAAGAAGGCTTTGCACTAAAAATAGTTTTTGAAAAAAAAATAGTACCATTTTGTCAAAATTTACCTTAGACTACCAAAGAGAGTCATTTTGACTCCCTACTCTATTTTGTTAGTCTTTTCTCCAAATAGTAAAATTTGTTCAAATTTTATTTTTTATTATGTTCATAAGTAATTTTAAGCAATTGTTGGCTTAAACCTATAGTTATTACGCTTTTTGGAAAATATTTGCGAGATTTTGAAGGCATTTCTAATTTTACGGGCCCGTGTTTGGAACTGCAAACCATGTGAATGTCTTGATATTATTTTACCTTGCGATAAAGTGGTGAATATCCCAACCATATGAAACGGTTCCAAATTATTGTGTTTGCAAGCCGTCGTGTCTGCCTTGCTTCCCCTTCCCTTCACGTCGCCCGACAGTTTCCCTGCAGCGCAATACTGTCTACCAATCTCCATTGTTTCAGCCTCGACTACGTGGAAGTTGATTTTCAAACGTGAAAAAGTAACTTTGTATCCTTCCATTGATATACTGATGTACCAGGAAAACAAATCAGTGGAAAGAAGCAAAGCTACTGTCCTAGCATGTTCGGCCCTGGCAGCGCTGGCTGCCACGCACCGAATAGGACAACTGTGCGCTGCCCTTGATTTGCATTAGTGAATTCAGTGAATCTCGAGTGGACTGCACAACTCCTGTGAAGTACGGCCTTCATTTTTCTTGACTGTCTAGGAACCGTTTTGTAAACATTTTGCATTATCTAAGATTTTATGAGAAGTCTAATCGTTCCCAGCGACTCAAAACTGACAAGTTTGCTCTCTTTTCAATAGTGTGGGATAGATTCATTGATAATTGCATTCCTTGTTACAAACCTGGTCCGTGCATTACGATTGATGAACAACTTTTCCCTAGCAAAACAAGGTGTCCTTTCACTCAGTACATTCCTTCTAAGCCGGACAAATACGGCCATAAATATTAGCTAGTTGTTGACAAGGATAGCAAATATCTTGCAAATGGCTTCCCTTATGCTGGAAAAGATAATGCTTGTATAGCTGATTGCTGTTGAGCTGACCACGCAGTACTAAAATTTATCAAGCCGTTTCTGAGAAAAGGACGAAATGTTACCGTAGATATTTTTTACTTCAGTCACTCGCTGAACAGCTAAAAAGCCAGGGTACTAACATTGTGGGAACGGTAAATAAAAAAGGCGAGAAGTACCAAAATAGATCAAATCTTCGAAAGAAAACTTGTACATCTCTTAAGTTTTTAAAAACAACGATGATTTCACACTTACTGTGTATCAAGGTAAACCAAATAAGAATGTCATAATTCTTAGTTCCATCCATCCCGATGTCGACGTTACTTATGATTTCGCTAAAAAAATTCCTAAAACGGCGAAGTTTTACAATGAAATTAAATACGGAGTAGATGTCGTAGACCAACTGGCGCGCAAATATACCACAAGAACATGTACTCGGCGATGGCCTATCTACTCGTTTGAAAATACTCTCGACTAAGCAGGTATAAATTCTTGGATAGTGTACAGGGAAACTACCTCCGAAAACATTTCACTCAAGGTGTTTTTGAAAAAGCATGTTACAGAGTTGGCTGATCCTTACGTTAATCTAGGCAAAAGCGTGGCGTGTCCAATGCCGCAGATTCTTCTGACCGGATTCTGCGAACAAAATTTTGCCGGGTAAAACAAAAATGCAAAAAGAATCGATCAGTCGGAAATTGTATGACCTGCCGAAAATCTTTGTGTGGAGTATGTACCGCCTTAAATGAACGACGATGCTTGAACTGTGAAGCACCATAGATAAATGTGTGGCTTAATTGTAATCAAAATCTTTTTATTCCATATACTTATCTATTCTCTTATTTCTCGCTCTTGTTCAATTATCTTTCCGTATTTCATGTAGCCTGCGTAATACGTTTGAATATTCAAAGATGATAATAAAAGGTTGTATAAAATTTGTTTTATCATGTTCCTTTTTGATATTCCCATTAAAAAAGTATACTAACATGTAAGAAAAAAGAATGTCAAAGCAATACTGTCGGATCTCGCATTTAAAAAATACATAATTTTTTGTAAAACCACGTTTGAAATATTACAATAATAAACAAAAATGATAACATAAAGCAATGTATCAATAAAAGCAGAGATAAACTGCAAAAATAAACAATAATAAGGTAGGAGTCAAAATGACTCCATTCCGTAGTTCTAGGAGGGGTGACAAGTTCGGTAGTCCTAGTGTTAAAGGATTTATGTCTATCATTTTAGTCATGGAAGGTGAATTACAAATAGAAACCTCCATATTAGTGCACTATGATATACTAAAAGAAGTCCACTTTTTATGGTGGTTGTGTTATCTGTTTCACACTTTTGGGAGCCTTAATGTTGGCGACAATTAGCGACGGTGCTTGATGGAAACTGTTTGGAAGCCATTTTTAAGGGTTTTATTTGATTCTCCGGAGGAATTAATGGCTTCGCTGATTTACAGACTCACATTTGGGAACGCACTGAATGAATATCATGATTCCCCATCGAACGATTATCTTCTCGTTGGTACTGTGGCAGCATTTGGTCAGTGGGAGGAGCTTTGAAAATGACAGACGGATGGAGCTCGTTTTTTGTCCCCCTCGAATTTGATTTTATCCTACCGGGCCCCTAACCTAGCTACCGCGAATCCTCTAAGAAGTGATTGTAAGTGGTACAAGACCTTGTAAGTGGTCAACCACCCCGCCTCCTCCAGCTGTCCCGCGAGCAAGTCGGCGCCGGTCATGGGATGTGGTAACCCTTTTGATTTGGTGGAAACTCACTTTCATTTTGAATCGGAGGATGTGAAGGTGATGTTTTTTTTTCACGGCCTGGCGCCTCTTTTCGCCCTTCGCCCTATCGTGTTCCTTAATTGTGATCGTTTAACCCTTGCGATCCTTAAGAAATAATTTTGGTTGCATTGATTCTTTTCCTTCAGAAATTTTAAGATGCATCGAAGTTAGAAAAGTGCCTGGAAGACAATGGATAAAAATTTTAGCAAATATATTTCGGATAGTAAAAAGCTTCATAAAGGCGTTAAATATAACTGCTCAAACTTCACTACAGATTTGACTTTAACAGTATTTGCCATTTTCTGTTTTACTATTTTTTCTAGTGAATTTCATGGTATGTATTTTAATAATGTTGTAGTTGTACAATGCTCCATTGATATTTTGAGATCCACTGGTTCCAATCCGGGTGAAGTCTCTGTGGTGCATCGGTACGTTTTTCTGATTGTCAGAACTTGATGGGAAAACCTAAGGTGGCCCATGGAAAGGCATTGGCCCCCCTATCCTGAATGTGTGGATTTCACACGCTAATGGCTAAGTGGGTGTGCTCCACCCTCAACTATGAAATGAACCGTGGTTTGAGCATCGTATGAGTGATAAGAGTGGTATTTTGGATGACCAAAGTTCAAATTTGAAAGTAAGAAGTAGGCATTAACAGAACAGCCATTTACTAGTGTGAGTGGCTTAACGGTACGTTGATGTCGATAATAACGAAAGGCCAACTTGACCATTAACAGGAGTGTGATATTATGCGGTTCTGGTTGAGGAAGGAAGGTAAAAGGAAGTGGATGTCGCCCGAGGTGTTCGTAGGCGGAAGAGTACGTAGTAGGGATAATACTTAAGTTGTTCCAACATTGAGGATTAGATCTCATAATCTAAATTTAACTTAATTCTGATACTATAACCTTTCCTGGTGGCATTCGAACCTGCGACCTTTGGATCCTGGATGCTGGATTGTATCCACTTGACTCTTACTAGCGGTTGGACGTGGATAGAGTGGTAAATGCGGTGCATCGGATGGAGAGGAACGGATAAGTTCATGGCACGGGTGGAATAGGAGATCGCTCCGGATATTCAGAGGAGTCAGAATTGGTTAATTTAAATATATAGGCGACAATTTGTTACTGACAACCATGTCAGGAGGGAGGATTGGTCTTTAGGTGGAATGAAGGGCGTTAGGGAACATGCTTATTCGCAGGTTTAATGTAATGAGTATTTTCGTAAATCATTAATTCTTTCTTGAAAATATTCGAGTGTATAAATACTTTCAATTCCCATCAGTAAATACTAGTTAAATATTCGACTCAGATCTCAGTGATGTTCCCTAAAGATACTGTTTCATCACTGAAAGGCGGAGATGTACATACATCCTCAGATATCGCCCGTTAAAAAGAAAACGATAATAATGGCATGCGGTGGGAGGTATGAGGCTGAGGTTATTGTTAAACGGAAAAAAGTTTGTGTGTTGCTATCGTGGAAATAGAAAAACCAACTATGTACGAAGCATAATGGAATAGTCAGTAGAACACCCCAGGCGAAGATGGATGCTATCGAAAGAAAAATGTATGTACGTACAAGCGGAAAGACAGGCATGAAGGTAAGTAAGCAATTCATCGGAACGTAGGTACATACATACATATGTGGAGCTCGGTCTCCCATAGCAGTGGACGATGACGTCCGAGCAAACCAGGCAAGACTGGAATTATTTATAGTGTAGTGTTCTCGAATAGTGAGGAGGGTTAAGTTGATAGACCGGGTGACAAATTTCTTAGTGGTGTTGAAGAAAGGAGAGGATAAAAACAAAGAAAGATATCGGACAACCTAATCGGCCATGAAGTCTTGAGTCATAAAGTTCTGATAAAGAGAGTCGAGGGAAAAGTGAATGGGAGGGAAAGCAAAGACAGACTTGGTGACATGTATGTGTCAAGTGGTGAAAGAGAGCAATTATGTCCATATGAAGAGGTTGGGCGATGGAGGATTTGATTGGAGAGCCTCGTCAAGCCAGTCTTTTCCGATTAGTGGTGATGAGAAAGTTGGTTGTCTTGTTTTTTAGACCCAAACTGATTGGCTAATTTGAGATAACGAGTAGTAAATTCGATCAGGTCATGCATGCCAGCGATGCTTGATTAGTTCCTCTTTGGCAGTCGGCCGTCTCCAGATTTTGGACCCCACCTTGGAAAAAATGCGCGGCCGCCCCACTGGGAGGTGTCCTCTCGCTCGCCCTGACGGCCAGCCTCACTTCTCCGCCCTACTCCTCGCCACCCAACCTCCTCCCACGCTCCTCTGCGCTTCGCTCCTCTCCATGCGCCTGGCCGCCGTTTCTTTTAACTGGATGACGTAATGTCAAGCTGCGGGGTGACGGAATCTCCTGCAGATATGTAGCTCCGCTTATTAATATTTTTTTCTTTTTTTTTGCCTTTTCTGTTAACGCGCCGACTGCCGTGGACGTCAACACCGGGCGATTGTTGGTATTGGCAGTTTACATGTATTTGAAGTGCGTTCTTCTGCGTCACCCAAGACCGATGGATGCGATCGCTCACACGGCTCCGCTTACGAGCGCCTAAATCATCAGAAATGGAACACTGACGCGTGTAGTTCTTGCGTGTAAGATCCCTATTCGCGTTATAGACACGTTCATGCGTCCGACAGTATTCACATGTTGAGTGTAATGAGAAATAGTGTGATGAAGAAACCGTAGGATAAAGGCAATGCAAAGAAGCAATGAGACTCTGCATATAAAACTGCTAGCTTTTGAAGCCCCAAGGCGACTTTTCATTTGTAACGGTCGCAGTTTTATTCCGATATCACCCAGCTACCGATTCGTTCCATGAAAATTTCACTCATTTTAAGGGTGAAGGAGTAGTTCTTCTTAGTTCGGGCCGCGCACGCCCTTGTCATCAAGGAGTGCTATCGTGACCTTGAATGGTATCCGACTCAGAACTGGATAAAGTGGGGTCCCCCCATTCGGCTCCTTCTTCTCGGCTCGTTCCCCTTGCAAGCGTATTTTTGTATTTGAGTGCCCTCTGGATACACATCTAAATTTGTTCCACCAACAGCGATAATCCGTAATGAGCCTTAGCGGTATGAATGCTGATTTGAAAGTATTCAAATTTTCGGCGCGGGCACGAGAGAAAGCATGTTGGATTACTAGCCTGAGTGCGCATATCTTTGTACTATTAACCCCGGTTTATGGCAACATAATTTTTGTGTATTCTGATTGAATTAAAGTAACCGATGGAAATACATTTTCCCAATATCTTCGTATACTCCTCTTGGTGCTTGGTACAGCGTGGTGAAAGTAGTTTTCGGTTTTTAGGTGTTTCCATGGTTGAGAATATGTTACACGATCGAACCTGAGATCCATGCCCTGGACGCGAATTGAGCTCTCGACCTTTGGGTTGCCAAGCCAGCGCGTTACCAATCTGGCTACCACGATCTGCTCGTGGTGAATCTTAAGTGCGGTTGCTCAGACTCCGTCTCTATTTATTTCTACTTATGATTTCGACTCTCAGTTGTCAGTCGCGTTTTACGCATTATTATATCTGTGACTTGAGTGTAATGTATCGCTTAATCTCCAGGTAAGTGCCGCATATTTGGGGGACCCTAACAACCAAATGCTATTGTTCGAGTTGTTCGTGAATATGGTTTCGACTGCTTTAATCTATGATCGTTTCTTATAAGATATATAAGTAAATAGCGTTAAATGTGTAGATAATTTTACCGGGAAAGATTCCACATTTGGTGGGAAGTAATGGTTGTTGGGGAGAGTGGTGGCCTAGTGGGTAGAGCGCTTGGCTACTGATCGAAGGGTCCCGGGTTCAAATCCGGGTGAAGCCTTTGGACGCCCCCGAACGAAAAAATCCTCGGAGTGCGAGGTGACCCAGGGAAAGAAACTGGCCCTGGGAAAGGAACTGGCCCCGGGAAAGGAACTGGCCCTCTATCCTGAATGTGTGAAATTCACACGCCTTTGGCTTAGTTCGGGGAGAGCTCTACCCTCACCTATCCAAACTATCCTTCGGGTTGAATCACCGAGTGAGTGAATGGTTGTTGATGACATTAACCAGCGTATTGTTTGTTGGAATTATTGCTCATTCCTATACATTTCAGGTTCGGGAAATCTGCAAACGCTTAAAATGGTGTTTCCTCTCGCTCACATAATTTTTCTTCAGAAAGCGCGCTCTTGACTCACGCTGTCCAGGGATTGAACATTTATGCGCCGTAATTGCCTTCCCCTCCCCCTTCTGCCAGTTATCTCGAGCGTTGGGGGAAACTATAAGCGGCATAAGTTTTGAGTGAGAGTGTATCTCTGTTGAATGAGTATGGTGCCGTGTGCGTGTGAATCACCCCCTATTAGCCAGAACAGAACTTGAACATGACGCGGTGGAAGGATGGAATGTTGAGCGTGTCGATTGTGCGCGACTTGGACACTCTGAATTGCTGCCCCGTTCTTATCAGTCCCGGGAAGATAACGTGGGTTTTTGCATAGATAGACTTGTCTGCTCCTTCAAGCTAGGCCTCATACTAAATTCTCTGATTCGACGATACGGCCATCATTCCACCACTCGGCTTCACAGCGAAGGAGCCGTCGATTACATTTTATTGTAAAATATATGTTCGTTACATTTTGCATTGATATTGGTGAGCAATGATATGTGCGTCCTAAACGTTTAATTTAATATGCTTTAAGTTGAATTAGTGGAACTAGGTTCTTCTATCCTTGGCCCGTCATCAGAAAGTTAGAATTGCGTTATATGCGTGGTTTATCAACATTTTTTTGAGTTAACCATTAATGATACCTCGGAACTAAAAATTTCTCTTAATTCCAGGATTGGATGTCATAATTTACTCCCCTCGCCTGTTTTAAAGTAGTAAAATTAGCTTCCTCTTTTATTAAAAGTGATTCAACTGCTGAGGTTATATCACACCGTATAACCTAACTTAACTAAAATCTTAATGCTAAGACAAACCATGCCAAGCTTGCTGCCCTGCCGGCCTAACTCTAGAAATACCAAACCTAATCGCCATGGTAAGACGATGCTTCTGGGCTTGGTCCATCCCGTACAATTATCGTTGTCGTGGGAACTTTATTGAACATAAATGACTAAATTGTACATCTCGAATACCCTGAATATGGTTCTTATATTTCGGAAACGTGTTGGATTTGGACAATGATACGCGATCATTCAAGTGTGTGGAAAGCATACCCCTTAATTTTATAGCCTCTCGTTCTAAAAGCTGTGAGCTTGCTTGTAATGTAACTTCTGGCGTGTATTATTTAAAATTTAGATTTCCCATTGTATGTACCTACTTACAATATGGAGACACATGTTGATAATTTAAAGCAGCACTATTGAACTTAAGATTTTGTTCATTGGCTTCTCAAGGGCGTAAACTTTAGCCTCCCAACCTTTTAATTACGGAAGTGAATTATTTGGTAGTACTTTCAAGATTTACACATGGGGAATTTATAGAAATATATTTTTATGTGTTTCTGAGTTTTTCAATTCAATGCGACCTCTTTCCTGGAGTCAGCTCAAAAATTTGTGAATATTTTGATCTCCAATGAAGTAGAATGGATAGATATGGCTGCAAGCGCGGAGAACGTGACTATCACTCGAACACATACAGAACACGCTGCAACTCACCTCTGTGCGATGTGCGGCAGATAGTGATCATCAAAGGAAATAGGTTTGATGCATGGCCTCGACATGCTTATGAGCAGGGCTTGAAACAATTTGGGACTAGACGAAAAAATCGTCCCAGACACGAAGTTTTGGCTGGGACGAAAATTTTGGGACGGAGAGAAATGTTGGGACGAGACAAGACGAAGTGTTTTGGACGAAAAAAATGTCGGGATGAGACGACGAAAATCCTGGAAGGAACGAACTGTGCAAGACTGGAAGAGATGAAAATAACGGGACGAAATATGTTGTGAAACTAGAGAAAATTTAATTTTCAGGAGGAAAAAAACATTACACAGAAAATAAGTAGCACAACTTCCTAAATTTTATACTAAGAAAAAGAGAATAACGGGTTGGGCGAGTTTAGACAAACAGCGGAAATATCAACGACATCTAAAGTAAAGACGACTTTATTGCGCAGTTTTCCCATCGTGCATGAAAAAGCTGACATTTCTTTCATTAAATAATTTTTTTTTAATAATTCGAGAATCATGCTCAAAGATTCGTAATATGCTTGTTTTTCCCATTTATCCCTAAATAATTCTTAATGAAGTATGAGTCAGAAAAAACGATCATTTTACTTTAAATTACCATCACAGTAAAACTTTCTTCACTGCTTGCAGAAATTTGATCGAATCTGTGTACACTCGTTTGTATAGTTTGTACCTAAATACTCTGAATGGACTGAATAAACTGGATAATTTCAATAAAAGACCGTAATCGATTGAAACTCGATATCAGTACAGGTCTGGTACTTCTAAAACGGAATACGACCCTGTTGTGGACTACCAAATTATCAGATCAGGAATATGCTACCGCAAAAAAGACTCTAAATCTCTCTTTTTAAACTTTTAAAATATACGCGCATGCCTACAACAATCGTTTTGTGTTGTTTTCACTTATTAAAATTTAAAAAATCAGCACAAGTAAAAAAATAGATGAATACTGATATCAAGACAATAATTCCAAAATGAAATAAATGTGCAAGACGTTCAGGAATGAATGAAACTGGAGGCTGCATAATTATCGGGACGAGACAAGACGAGAACATTATCGGGGTGAGGCAAAACCAAAAAAGAATTCGGGATGAGTTGAGACGAAAATTCTGGGGCTAGTTGAGACGAATATTTCGAGACAAAAAACTTGATGGATGGGACGAGGTGAACATTTAGCGACGTAAAATTTTACGGGACGGAACGTAAACATTTTTTGGACGAGACGAAACTTTCGGGACGAAGTTTTGTCCACTTTCGTCCCAAGCCCAGCTTAGAAGACTACGAAGACGTAATCTTTTAATTGTAGGCTACGAATCAATCCACACTGCCCATCAGTATACATGGTATTTATTATAACAGGCATGCAAAGGTGCTGGTAGAAAATATTATTTGGGCTAAAAAAGCTCCTTATAAAAGCGTAAATGCAACAGTATTGCCCTCAAATAGTCCTATCATTCCGGTATTTATGGCGTGATTCGAATCCCATGCTGTTAGTGGAAAGACGTTTTAAATCTCTACGTATGTCAGTTCTCGTGGGATTTATATTTTCATTGATTATCGCAATGAAAGCAATCTTATTTTATAGGAGGGTTATTTTCGTGGCAGTGGTTCCCGTGGTTTTCATAATTGGCAGTTGACCTTCAGAAAATAATATAACATCCCTCTTCTTTGATTTCTTATGTTAACCCATGTTATATTGAATGTAGGTATTTATTTAGGTCCGAATCTGCTGTATTTGAAAGATTATTGAGTTGAGAGTAAATGGAAATTGGCGAAACTGCAACCGACGGTACATCGAGGCGAACTTATATGCACGTAGGATAGTAGTAGGAATAAAGAGGAACGCATTAAAGGATGAATACCCAGTTGGTGGAGAAGATGGAGATCACAAATCAATGGAGATGTCAAATCACAATGGAAAAAAGTTCGACTGAACAGGGATTCAAACTACGCACCGTCAACTTAACGTGCCGATTTGCTACCAGTTATTCCATTCTGCCAAACGTAATTTTCATGTGTCGGGGGATTGCTATCACAATATGCTAACACTCATTTCAAGTGAGTGTTATGTATGGAATTGTGGTACGTGAAGTATGATGCAATTGATGTTTTCTATGAGGATGGATCGGAAATGACTATAAACCTACATGTATTAGACAGTACAAGATATAACGTAAATATAAATGCTCATCTCAAGTTATGTTAAAAGTAGGGTAAGAAATAAGTTCATTATAAATGGCCCGAAGAGGAGGAGATGAAATATGTTTGGGAATACCTAGTATGGATGCGGTAGGAGGGTGTAATGTTTGAGAGGTATGAAGGTGACTGAGAAACTATTTTTCCGCTAGATCATAGTTATAATCAAGGAATTGATCAGTATCGGATTGCAGAATATTAGAATTGAGCGACCAGAAGATGTGAGGTAACCATTTGGCCGTGGGACGCTGGTATTTGGGGGTGCTGCTTGCATAATATGACTGGTAAATACGATTACTAGAAGACTAAATAAGCAGTATCGGAGATAAATGTATGAGGCCTAAGGTACGCTTAAAGACGATGATGAATGGCAACGATTGGGAGGGTTTGTATCTTTAGGGAAACGCGGTGAGTTATGGCTGCAACGGAGTGGAGGGAATCGAATCTGAAGGGCAAAGTTTCGGAAGGCCTTTTAAGACCTCTTACGGACGAACATGAGTTAGTTTCGACCGAAGGTTAGCAGGCGACGAATAAGTGGAAATGAGGGATCATTATCCCGGCGTCCAAGGAGGAGTTGTACTTCCGGATGAGTGCTAGCGAGACATGGAATTCTCTCACTTTCGTGCACATCTGCGTCATCCCCGAATTATCACTCATAGAATTTTACTCAGTTCCATAGATTTTGGAGTATTATTGTTAACGAGATTACAATAGGCCGAAAGGTGGAAATCTGCTAGCACCTAACTCATAGCCCGTTTTTGTCCGGTATCTAGGTTCAATACAAATCTTAAAATAGTGGAGTGAAGTATGACAGGGACACGGGAAATTTCTTTGGGGAGTAAGAGGGAAAAGGAAGTGGTAAATAAGACCGTATTGGCGAAGGGTTCATTTTGTCGTGTCGTTTCTTAGGGGGAAGGACAGATAGGTTTCGGGTGGTGGGAGTAAACGCTTCGGGTGGTCGGGTAAACGCTTAGGTGCGACGCAGTGGACAGAAATCATGTAAGCGGTTAACTGTGAGGGTGAAATGGCTTCCACAGCCATGAGAATGATGAAAGTGGATAGTAACAAGGACCGTGGTTAGGAAAAATTATTTTGACTCCTTATTATGTGCTTGCAGTCCTTAATTATTAACAATTTTATTGGGACAAATTGAAAGTGAGGCCTCGAGGAACGAGATAGATTGCTTGCTCCCTCGAAGTTTTACGTCAGCATTTGGCATCCGCCAAGTGTGGATCTCGAAACGTGGGCAATAAAAGTTTAATGGCATGATTACTGTGAAAAGTGCCTTTAATGTTTCTGCTCAAGGCTTACGCGATGCTGCGATATTCGATGGATTCATATTTTTGGGTCCTTCCGCTGATCTCTCGGTGATATTCTCTCTCGTAGGTGATATTACCCTCTGTATCTGATTTTACATCACTATATACTGCGCTATCACAAGTGGCCAAAATTTCTAGAACTTAAATATCGTGCAGTTAGGTAGACTGCTCTGTGACTTGAGTAACTGGACTAATAATATTTTAAAATCATAATTCAAAAGACTAGCCCGCCATATTCTACGTATAGTCATCCTACCCCATGAGTGAATACCTAGTTGATGAAAGTAAAATGGATGAGGAAATCGTTAAATGCCGATAAATGCTTGCTGTTTTGGTTAGGGCAATTAGTTGGGTCCTAGGACAATAGGAGCAAGTATATCTAATCTTAATAAAATTATATGTTAATTCACGACAAGGAACCAGGAAAATGCTTCCACGAGGAAATAACATATTGATAAAAACCAATTCTGAAAAAAACATGGCCTACTTTATTAAGCCTTATTGTTAAAACCTTTACACGGAACGATAAAAGGCAAATCCGTATTAATTTTTCATTTAGGTTAGAATGAATAGTAGGCGAAATATTAGTAACTGAATTAGTATGTAAAATGTGTAAAATCAAACGATCTAAGTCTTGGGACAAAAGTGCCCGTTTGGTAGCAAAGAGTTAATGTGTCTGCAACTCGAGGTGCGTACTGTTTTAGTCACATATTTCTCTTTCTCGTTTCTTCTTCACTTGCACGATGCAAGAGAGATAAATGCCACATGCCTAAAAGCTTCCTTTAGATTGATTTGGAATGGTTTTCTGCCGGAACGTATGTGGTGCTGTATTTCATTTTAAAGTCTTTTCGGCATTAAACATTCCAGGGAATTGATGAGTTTTGCACTAGTATCGATTTTCTATATTTTACTGTAGTAGAACGCTCTCATCAAATTTAATTGCCACCCCTTCCACGGAATAGGTTTTATCAAGAACGAACCTACGAGGGTATTAATTATCACCATTAGGATTTAAAATGGGTTAATAGGTCCCAATATCGCTCTTAATGGCGATAGATGTTTGTACGGCGGTCCTTCCTTCCATATAAACTTTATTGCAAGAAGCACTTGATCATCCAAATGCCCCCACCACCTCTTGCATACTTTCCCATTTCCGACCTCTCCCCGGCTACCTTCTCCGCTGGATAAATCTGGTGTATAACCTGTGATGAAGGGTGCTGCCGGTGCTGGCTGTTTTTCTTGCTTTTTTATTACTGCGGAAAAACCAAGTGTAATGATTATTTTCCTTAATCTTCGCATTTTTCCTATGATCTCGCCACGTTGAGGTGTAGGAGCCGATGACTCGGCGGAGCATTTTTCTGCTAGCCATCTTTCCAGACACAATATGTATCTAAATTGACATCCAATTGATATCCTGTTGCAATTTGATAGCGCTTGATTACTTGTGTCAACTCGCACAGTTTGCATCGCTTGTTCCCAATTCTTGACGTCACCGCGCTATGGACATTCTTCGAAGTGGAATTTAAATCCACCGCCTTCCTTATTACGCAGTTGTCGTTCGATATTTGTGGATTTAAAGGGGCGCGAGGAATAGCCACGTTGAAATCACTGATTTTCTGTCTTTTTTTCCAGCTGCATGTTTCTTTCGGCCAGGGATTTTTTGGTCGAGTTCTACGTTATCCCCACTTTTGTGTTGACGCTCGGTTATAGTGATGCAATTCCTTGGCAAGTACTGATGCAAAGACACGTCCTTGAAGAGATAGTTATATTCATACCTTCTGAATGGTTGGTTGGCTCTGTATTGCGGAGAGAATAGCACAATTTAATGATCGTCTCTTAATTTTTGCTGGATGATACATCACGGACACGTTCGGTAATCTTTCAGCTGAAGTTGCATTACCTGCATTTTGTATAATTTAAGGCATGCATGCGTACTGTCCTGCACGTTAGACCTTAGCTTCCATACTTATATTACGCACCAAGTAAAAATCATAAAAATAGATTAGAATTTTGTCTACTTCCTCATGACGGTAACCCACTTTTAACATTTCATACTAGTTAATTACTAAATCGCAGTTAGGGCCAATTTCCTACTGGTTAATTTTGAAATCTGAATTAGGGCATTTCTAAGAAGAAATGGGAGTCTGGGAAAATACCCGGGTAGTTAAGATGTATAAACCGCATGTTCGACACCCTTACATGGTTATCTTATCTGTTGTGCCAATTAAACCGCAGCTATGTGGTCGTAGAGACTTTTAGGATAGGTGAGGTTGCGGTCACTTCTTCAAACAAAAGTGGAAAGTGTATATCCTCATCTAGTTATTCGCATTAACTAATGGAGCATTATTTATGGAAGAAAACAGCAACAGTACTAGGTAGCACTGGATTGTTTTGGTTACGTCTCTACCGTGATCATCCGGATCTACTAGTTGCACTACTCCCCTCTCCTTTTCACCGTCTCTACATCCCCAGAATACCGCTTATTCCTCATATACTATGTATTCCTTATGTATTGTCTTCTGATCATATGACTCGGGTCTTGTCGCTCCAGGAATGTCTTCCTCCGTTTTTTTTCGCGGACTCATGGGATGTCCAACTCCGACCTCTCCATGCCCACCTCCGTTTCCAGCAGGAGGCATATTGCTGGAAGTCTTGTGATGGATGACATAGAAAAACCAAGTTAAACAAAAGGGAATGTTTCGTCTGAAACATACGAAAGCCCACAGAAAATGATATGTAGATATGATACCTGTGGTGATGAAAAAAATTCCCGTTCTGAGATTTAAGAAAATCACAAATATAAACGAAAGCTCGGGGGAGTCCGTCTGATTACCTGAAGTCCTGAAATGTATTTAAAGACAGTATTATTTTAAAAAAAGCTGCATTTTCTTTCTTGTGGCACACCCTTTTTCGATGTTCCAACTTCCCTCTTCCTATACATAAGCCTTTTCTCTTTGGCGGTGAGGGGTCTTATTAACGTGACAACCCCAGTCGTCTTCTCTTGACAAAAACTCATGCCATTTGAATGAAAAATAATTAACATCCGCCGGCGTGCATTCTGTAATCTGGGAGATAATTGTAGGATACGCTCTGGGGATAAATAGTGGAGGACTTGAGACGTCCATTAGAAGACGTCAGGTTCCCCGAAGAGTGTTATTACTCTTCTTCCACCGACAGTCGGCCCGCGGGGTTCCCTCACTCAAGACCTGTTGTTTACGCAGCGACGTCAGTCGCGATCAAAGCGGAGGTGGTATGAACCTTTAAGGAGAGCCGGGTGCTTGTGTTGCCCTTGGGGCGTGTCCAATCGATTTGTGGTCATTTAGCGGGCAGCTCCCATTCGCCTCCCTCTCCCCTTGCGAACCACCGCTTCTTTCTCCGCGCGGCCCACCTGATACGCCAGGAACCCTTCCTTCTACCTGCCCCGCTCCCCCGCTCCACTTTCTCCGAGCTACCTCACTCGGCAGGGAGAGAGTCCGTCTCGCCCGCTGTCCCGGGGCGAGAATTTCGCCGATCGGAGCTTCTTGCGAGCGGGTTAATCCCCTCTTCTTTTCGTGTCGCCAAGTGGCGCCATCGACGCTCCCTCCGTGGTCACGTGTCCCGTTGGACGTAATTTGGGGAACGCGTTTGGGTTTTTGAGCGAATCACCCTCTGGACAAAAGTAGTCGAACGCAATCGATTATTTTGTCACCAAATTTTCGCTACCGGCGAAGTGGTGGTATCCCAGGGCGTTCGTTGTAAGTTTAAGAAGATAGTGGGACACTAAAAGCATAGCCTCTACCGTGTGAGGCTTGAAAGTACATACTTAGTAGCGGAAGTCATGGGTTTTAAGTTCTTCAATGACTAAGCTTAAACCGCACCGTCTAACATAAGATTTTAATCCTAGGATTAAAGAAACATTATGGCCTGGGCGGGACTCGAATTCGCGGCCTTTGAGTTGCCTGGCCGGCGTATTACCAATCAGGCTACCACTACCGGATTGATAGTACTTAGTTTCGTGAATGCAATCAAGATTTAGCTTGTTTATTGGCTGAGAAATATCTCCTAGACTAGTGATACATAACTATCATGCTGTGTTATGCGGTCTATGGTACACGTGTTGTGATCGTCATTTTCCTTATCGGTACGTCGGTTCATGTTTCTACCTGGATCAAATTCCCATTCACCGATCACGTTCCCTATAACATGTCGTGCGGTATTCTGTTGTGGAGCGAATAAAATGCTGCTCCAAACAGGCACTCGTTCGGTGGACAATGCTTTGAGGCCTGCACTATGACTGTTCCCGGCGTCACACGTTTGACACCATAATAGGTCCAGTACTTAATTAATAGAAGGGTTGATTATTTGTGATTGAAGACTATCAGATCTACTTGCTTGTCTTCATTTCTAGTCTGTGTTAAATTTAGTTTGAAAAAAAATGGATTATATGTACCTCTTGATCGTCGAGTACACGTATATTTTGCCCTGTGACCTGCAGCATGGGCGTGGCTGGGGGTGGTAGGTCACAAGTCGTGAAGATGACGTAAAGCTAAAACAAAACTTTGTTAATTAATAATGAAGTATGGTGTTTAAAATGTATGAAAAAATTATAGCGTTGTATTCGTGTGTGAGACGAATTATTGTATCTCTCGCTCCGACAGTTTATCGCTTACGTCTCTCCTGATGGTGTAGTGCGTGGTTAGAAATACGTCTATAGTGTTAGAACTATGTAGTCTGCGTAGTTGTTTAAATGCATATTAATCCTTTGGTAGAAAAAGGTATTTTGGTTCTCAAGTCGCATTCATTTTTGGCCGTAACCCTTGTCGTTCGTCCCTATGTCATCGTTAGAAGCTAAAGCATACTTACCTGCGAGATGTATTTCTTGTATCGATCATTATATTCATTTGTTGTTGAAAATTAATGCATAAAAAATGGAAAACGCTTTTACTCTCGGAATCATCGATATTGTGATAAGCAATGATCGAGTTATTTTTATTGGAAGTGTGAATCTGCGTTCGTGTGGTGTTGGATATATTTTCGCAGCTCCTTTTCCAACTCGAGCGCTTTCGTGAATCTTGATGTCGTTGCCATTGCCCTCTTGTAAATGTAGCAGGCGCATGAGGTTGAACCTCGTGCTTTTTCCTTGTTGCATAGCTAACGTCTGCGTTCCGTGTAGTAATTTTCCACCCATTCTTAACCAAGTCGCTTGGCAGCTTTTGCATTTCCTCACCTCGGGTCCTTGAATGTAGTGGTAATCCTACCTTCCGTTTTATGTACGAGAAGGGCATTTGGATACTTCGACATTGACCTTTTGCCAGTTGAAAGGTTGTGGCATTTCGCTCGAGGGGTGGATAAACTTCTCGTGGGATCGATCCCCGACAGTGGGGTTTTTGCAAGTGAAAGCCGTGACCAGTCGGAGAATGGCGTGTCGTGGAGTATATTTAGATGCGTGCCTGCTCGGAACGAGCGCTGTGGCTCAGGTGGAAGTGTACTTGGAGTGTTTTTCCGTCGTTTAATGCGCAGACAGGTGGGAGAATTAGTTCAGCTGTTTGTGCCCATGGACTAAATAATTCTCTAGTGAATTGTGTCGAAAAGGGCCGTGTCGTAATTTGGTATGCTTAATTAAAGGATCTCATATCTGTTCACTTCCTTCAATGCGCAGGTGCTGCGCTTTACCAGGAGGTTAAATCAGCCCGATTTACTTCGTAAGTTTTGTTTCTGTGGCTCGAAGTAATGGTTAAACAGGTTGTTACAGCAGAGATAGCTATTGAAAATTGCCTTTTATGAAATAGGACGGTTCTATTAGAGAAACTCAGTTTACGTATTACTACTTGCTATTTCTTTATGAGATGAGCATTATTGTATTTTCGTAGCCTCATGTAACAATACACCTGTAATTTTTTACTTTCATTTGTGTGATTTATGTGTTGTATGTACTCAGTATCTAATGCCTCTGCACAATACTTCATAAACGCCTTAGTAGCAAATATATTATTGGTGTCCCTTGCAACTTCCGCCAACATTTTCATCTTTCAACTGTCCGTTATTTTGAGAGTCAATTTATTCTGACTCATTAATTTAAAAAATGAAGAGGATTTTTTTTTCAAAATTTTGTTGTAATGAAATGTGAATAACCATTGAATTTTTGCTGTTCTATTCGAAAGTCTTTTCACGTACCTCTAATTGTTTTTGAATTAATGAGACGTCATTGGAAGCATAAGTGTCTTTTGGCGTCTCAGTGTGTGTTCGGACTAAGGGAAATTTCTTGCCGATTCCAGTGAAGATGGTCGCTAGCCTAATTTACAAATTTGAACTGCGGAGAAATATGGTCCAATGTTCTCTCCTTACTGTGGTAAAATTTCACTTTCTGCGGATTTCCGTGAACTAACCGATTTTCTGAAACTTTTAACACATTTAGCGGTTTAGAATAATGGCTAATAAAAGTATGAAGGCGTCTGTAGGCAGTAGTTCGTCGACACACGGTTGATTTTGGGCGGATAATGGGGTGTAGGTTTTCATTGATGAATACGTCGAGTCTTTTGCATCAAAGAGTTACTTAGCGTAAGATGGGGATTATCGTTACAGAAACTTGAGTAGAAACTTATGTGAGCAAGATACGTAAAAAACTAGTTGCCTGATTCAAAATATAGTTTCAATGGAATGTCAATACTAGTACATATGGAATAAACTTTATGCGGTAGCATACGTTTTCCGTTGTACTGCTTACGGCCTTACGGCTTACGGCGAATATTTTTAATTTAAATTAAGACGAAGCTATGTATGTCATTGTCCTTAGGAAAAGGAACAGGATTTTAAAGGGAAGATAAAAGGCTGTTTCTTATATTCCAATGATAATGTGGAGCAGAGCCTTAGGTGGCTAAATTTATTTCCCGGCATCTTAAATACACACCAACTTCCCAAAGTAATGTCAGATTGTTTCCAACTTCTGGGATCTAATGTTGCCGTTAATGAAGCCCAGCCACTAATTGGATGAATGAAATTCAGTTGTGGAAGGTCAGGTATGGTTTTCCACGTTTGTGCATTTCCATTTTCCTCGATGCGCTGTTTTCCCGCCGGCCGCTGTAAAATCTAAAAGATGGAATGACGACGTGGAGTCCGGGGTCCAGGGACAATGCATCATGTTAGGGTTCTTGCGTGAATTGTCAGTTCGATTGATTAATCGATTGAAAGATGTCGCGTGTGACTGAAAATTTCTTAATAATTCAGAGGCCCGACTCCCAATAATAGTCGCGATTTGGCTGGTTATCATTTAGTAAAACACATCGCGTCAAGGAAATACGATTTTTTGGGAGAGGCATGCCTCCTCGTCGGATACGTTGGGTCCGCCGTCGACGTTCGGCTGCCGCAATCTTACGGCAGGAGAGCGAATGAAATGGCAGGGGGCTCGGTATCGACTCCTCTTTTTCGGTTTTCTATCTTCGCGATTTGCGGGTTTTTCGTTTCGTCATTATTTCACATTCGCACTCGTGCAGTGTCCTTCGATGAATTCCTCAGTCCCACTTATATCTTGTGCCGGGTGTCAAGGTCCCAGGGGGCCACGTGGTCCCTCTCTGCGCATTAAAGAGACAGGTGGCCAGTCCGCCGGCGTGGCCGTTCGGCTGCCGTCGCGTACGTATTGATCCCTTGTCCCCCCTCCCCTCCCCGCGTCGGCGGCGTGGGGGTGTGGGATGGGGCGGCGCCGGAGTCATGGGGTGGGGCAGAGTGCAGCCTCTCCTCTCCCCCTCCTCCCACAGGCGCCGCCCGCGTCTGCCATCGGATACCGGATGGCCTCTTGTTCAATCGATGTGTGTGGGTTGGTTTGTGCCCGCGGAAGCCCTATTTCGGTTCCGGGGGCGCGCTTTCCGAATTCCGGCGTCTTGCGGGCGGCGGTCCGCGGGATAGTACGGGTTTCTAGTAGTAATTATTCGGGTGAGGCGACCGGCGACAGAGAGGTTAGGTGGGAAACTGGGTAATGGTATGAGTATTCAGGGAACGGAGGAAGGGTGGAGGGAAACCCGGCTCCGGCATTGAAGCCTGTTCTTAACGAAAGGCGCCAAGGGGACCACGGTTTAACGTCCTATCAGACGGTCGGAGTACTGGACTCGAAGTGCTCTCCTCGGGCACTATCGTATGGACCGGTATTCTAATGAAAATTCCGTCAGTGCTGGGATTAGAACCTGGGTCCACGGGATGTGAGGCAAGTAGTCTAGACACCGGACCAAACCGATCCCCTCGGCATTCGAGAGGGCTCTGCGGGCAGGGAGGGCGGGGCTCTGTACGCCCACGCGGCCGGTCCCCTCACGTCACCACCTGCGCCACTAAAGTGAGCTCTTCGTTCCCTCTGACGGAACGGAGTGTTGGTTAAGGGTGGCGTGCCCTCATCTGTGTGACCCTCAAGTGGAGGGCAAACGTCTTGCGGATTGGGTGAGTCCTGCTCAGTCTCTCTGGGCCGAAGGAGGTCGCGGCGGAGACGAGTTCTAGCACCGCTGGCGTTTTCCTCGCATCTCGGCACGCTTATTTGCTACGGTTGGCTGCGCGGTTCCGCCGTCGGAAGTCGTTGCGCAGTGCTGAAGTATGGTGATGCCCCTACGTTATTTTTTGGGTTGTTTTTTTCATTCCCCTCCCTCACAGTTGGCTCCCCGTTCGCATTTTCTGTTATTGAATTTGGCGTTTCATATCGTTTTCCAGTCGATAATAGCTCGATGAAGCGTATGCACGTTCGCAGGTTGTGGCCATGCTTGGAGTTGAATTGTACCTTAATTGCACCTTTTACACAGTTTTTTCTGTATATTGCCTGAAATTTTAACTAATATTTTATTTTTCCTCTCATTCTTCCGCATATTTTTGATGCAAATGTAATTTTCTCTCGATCGCTTCTCCATAATATTTGTAATAAAATCTGATTTCATTTGTTATAATATCATTATGATACTGTGAACTCTGTATTTAGTAAAGAGGTTATGGACTTGTCAAACTCTTGTGTGGATAGTATTGAGATGAATAAAGGAATATGGAATATCGTGCAGAATTTTTCTAATAAATAATATATCTTATGTGTGTTATGGTATGGGTTTACTAGAAAGTTTTAGATACCTCAGATCCCAGAAAGATTGGTTTTTAAAATCTCGATGAAACAACAGGGTGGGTGAAAGTAAATACTAAGCTATGTTGGAGATTATACATTCATGGAGCTGAAATGACAGGTGTGAAACTAACATGATGAGGGGAGTACAATGGGAATGGCAAACTAAAAAAATGGAAAAGTTGGGGTAGTTATTTTGGTGAGAAAACTGACAGCTAAGATATTTTAAAACTTTTAAGAAAGGTGGGTAATCTGGTATTTGTATGAATTTCATAGAGATCAAAGGGAGGGTAGAGAGAATCCTATTGTTATCATTAGCTTGGCCTAAAAAAACCCAAAGGGATCCTTGGATTGATGTCCCATCCGATGGATGGAATACTTAACTTGTATTGAATCCCCATGGTAAGGTTCATTTAGAACTTGCTGAATAGCTGGAGAATAGGCAACTTGGTGAGTATCATTCTCACTGGAAAAGGGAGAAGGCCATTTACCAAAGTGAACATGTTATTCAGCTGTCAGAGAGGGAAAATAATACTAGCAATCAGGGAACAGAGTCTGGAAACTTAGTCTTGGAACATGTACAGATGCTGGCTAAATGGAGAGAATGCAGTGAAGGATTATGAGGAATGAGCCTGGCTCGAGGTCCTATTAAATACATTTTTAATCCATTATTGTTAGATCTAAAAAACAGATGTTTACAAAGACTATTTAAGTAATCCTAATTCTTCATGTGATTAGTATATCACTTCCTACTATTAACAGAAGATAAGAGAAAAAGGTAAAATATTCCAAAGGTTAAGGTCAGTTTGGTGTTTAAAAGGAGAGAATAAACTGGAGATGTCATTGCACTGATAGTAATGTTAGTAAAAAGGGACATAGAGTGTAGTCATAATGTATTTACCTGTTTTGTTGACTTTTTCGAAGTTTTATGCACTTGAGATCAGAAAGAAAAGTTAATGAACGTACTAAAAATCTAGGGATACATTGAGAGATAAAGCTCAGTATAACCTTATTTTGCCCAGCCATTGTAGGTTAGAGTAGCAGGCATAGAATCCAAGTGGACTGGTACCTTCCAGTGATAAGATACTATTGCTGAGGTTTGCTTTCTCTCTACCCTTTTTCCATGCCCTAAAATTCCTGACCATCCTGTCATGTGAAATTTACATCAGCTGTCAGTTGCTTACCTTAAATCCAACAATGAATTACTATCAGTACAAATCTAGACTCTTCATATACATCTGTATTCTACATATAATATGCAAAATTATTTAGGCATTAAATTAATTCATGCTTATATTTCATTATAGGTTCATTATATGCCACTTAGGAATATAAGATACTAGAAATATTAAAATGGGCATTTATTTAATCAAATAAAACATTTTTCCTCTGTAAAACGCCCGCACATCATCAAATAACACACTTCATCAAGCTTGAATCTGTTAAAATTATGATTGTCTATGTCTACATAATACCCTGTGAGCCATTGTTAGGGTGTGTCAGGGGGTGAAGATCACCAAAAATGCTCTACTTACACGCAACTGTGAGATGCATTGCTACTACTTCATGGACACATGTTACATAATGTCCTAGAAATAAAAATTATGGTTCCTTAAATTTTAGAATGCATCAATATGTTCAGTGTTCAAATGTGTCTAAAAAATATTTTTATCACAAGCTTTCCAAAGCATTGTGATGTGTTTACAGATTGTAATGTGAATGGTGTTACACTACATGTATTCATATTGATCAAAAACAGTTTTTTCTGTTCCAAACTTTGGTAGAAAAGTGCATTTTGCAAACGTTAGCAAAAGTTTAGCTTAAATTGTCTTGCATATTCTAGATGTTTATATTTACCAGTATACATAGTAAGAGCAAGTTTAGTCTCAACAACCTCTTAATATGTTTACATTTACTGTATTTGCTGTTTTTGCATGTAATAGCACTAAATGTTGATAAGTATTTTACTCTTTATTACTTTCATTGATTATTCTTCAATAAGAATTGAATTTCCCTTGTGGAGTTCCAAGGAAAGGGGATTGTGTAAGAATTGGATTCATCTTAGGTTCCTACAAATGCTGTATGTTTACAAAAATGAATAGCAAGGAAGAGATTTCCTTTTGGTCATTGCCATTGCTCATTCCTTGGTTTGGTAATTATTTATAGTACATAATGTAGTATGTCACTGCTTAATTTGTTTGTGATAATAATTTGGATTTTCTTTTACAGAGTGGTGATGGATAAATAGGAAGAGGGTGCACGAAAAATCACGAACATTTTTTCACCTGCCACCTGCCCTCTGGTGGCAGAAGCAGAGTAGTTGTTCATGACAGACTGTTGAGGGTGGGAGGGAAGTTTGTATAAGAGCCAGGGGGGTGCAGCTTTAGGGCCGAGGAGGGAATCGCATTTGAGAAGGAAACGGAATCTGTGGACATCCTCCACCAGGAAGCTGTCTCATCAGATCCCCCACGACCTTTGATTTCCCTCCTTGTGGGCTCCCTTGAACGGGTCAGATCATGAAAATGGTGTTGTCTCAGCGTCAGCGGGAGGAGCTGTGAGTAAAAATCTTTATTTTATTTTAATTTAATTTGTATTCAGTGCCTTCAGGGTGAAAATACTATTGACTCTTGAATAGTTCTGTAGTATCGGTAGCCATAAGGTAAGCTGAATGACTCGTCAACATATGAGGGTCTGCTCTCTCTCTTTTCTCGCAGTGTAAATGGGACAGAAGTCAATTACCCTTGTGTAGATCATTCGTAAATAGTCATCTTTAGAAGCTTCTTCCAAGAAAAAATATGCCTTAAAGTTATTCCTCTCAGGCAAAGACTATGCCTATTAACATGCACAGAAATACAAAGGATGGTTTAATTGCAATTACAATGGAAGAACACCCTGTTGATTTTTCTTTTCAAAACTATACTATTGAAAGCCAGTTGTTGCTATGAGAAGGTTTTTAAGGTTGGGATGGCTGATCTTGCTCTTGGTAAGGCTTCTTCATGTTGTTGTGTTTCTTGAGATGTTACTGGCAACTAATGAATCATTCCATTGGCTTCCCATGTTTATGTTGAGTTTCTTTTTTTGTAATTCTTCCATCATCCCCATTTACTACTGATGGAAGTGAAAGAGTAATGATTTCGTGAGTTTCTTTTATAAATTTTGGCCAAGGTATTATATTTAGTTTTTTTATGAATTTGTGCCTATACCCTTTTCATATTCGTGTTTGAGAAAGGCACTGCATTTGCTAAGGCTGATTAGAAATTTTGTAGATGATGTTTCAACACAATATAGCTTTGTGTATTTTTGCATCACTTTAAAACATTTAACTCTTTTACAATCACAGCACTTACAATTTCTCCTCCTAGAACAGCCAAATCTTGAAGAGATCGTTTTGCTTTGAAATTGTTTTTCAAGCCTAAAATGTGACCTAGACGTTTGAAATTTTAAACAAATATTTTGAAAATATTTTACCATAATTACATTTTTTCAATGACTCAATTTAATTTGTAGTTGTTTTTCTGACACAGTGTTTTAAGAAATACAATTTTTATCAAGAGCTGATGCATCAGCATATTTAGGGGTTAAGAAAGCTGGTCTAAATCAGGGTCAAACCTAATCATTCATCCGTATCATGCTGGAGTTAGTAGACTATGTTGTTTTAGCAAAAAAATAATGCAGTTGTTATTAAAGAGCAGAAAATTACCTTGCAGCCATATGCTCATTAATACTTTACTATGGTAGGGGCTTAGTATTGATATTTACATTTTTATTGCCTCACTTCGATTAGTGAGGTCCAGTGATTCATATAGCATAAGATTGCATTTAATTATAAAGATTTAAAATTATTATTTTTCCTGACCAGTATTATGTAAATAGGTTTTAGGGGTATTGGGAAAACAAATCCGGTACAGTGGTGAAAGACTGGTAGACTTAATGCTCTCTCTTCATTTTCAACTCTCTCAGGGAAAAATATTAAAGAGGAATAAGTGTTTCACTCCTTAGTAGGAATTAATTTTCATTCAATGTTTGAATGTTGATTGTTCATACGAGGCTTCTGTACTGCTGACTCTACTGGGAGACAACTCTAGTACTAGGAGACAGCATAGTCTATTGCCTGCAGCTTGTACCATTAACTCGAGAGTGGTGACGGCCTATCTCACAGACCGAAGGTATAACCTTATTGGTGACGTATGCAAAATATATAATTTTCTAGTTCGTGTTTTTGGTATAAGAGGGATTAAACCTACTTCCCATTATATCCGTGGAGTGTTAATTATTTACTTATGGTCATGTTTGACTGGGCACCTTGAGTGAATCGTGTGTAATTCGTGAAGCGAGGGCTCAAGTAATCCGTGTGAGGCGTGGCAGTATCTCTTGGTCGGTTAGCCGTCACGAGAAGGGGCCTTCACCGGGTCGATACTCGGTGAAGCACGGATTGAGCGGGCCCAATCACGGGGAATGTGAGGAGACGCCTCCTCCCCTTTCGATGTGACGACGGCAGTGACAGTGAATTCATGGCGAGGACGATGGCATGCAAATAAAAGCTTTTCCAAGACGGAGGCAGAAACAATGTAGGAACCCAGTCGAACGTGATCGAAACCGTTTCATTTTAACCAAACGTATGAACTACGGTATTTTTTTAAACATTTATTCCTTTTGCAGTCTCAGGGCCTCCCGATATGCGTCGTATATTAAGCCATCAAGACGAGTCATCTGTTTTTATCCACAAGTCTGGGCATTACGTCAAAAGATGAAACGTAGAGGGAATGGTCTTTTTGTCATTGTCAGTGAAAATATCGCCCAATCCGGAGGTCTCTTTGTTATTTTCAGTTATTTTTACGTCCATTTACCGGTCGACGCTCCGGTGGACTAGCAGTGAATACAATATTCTCCATTTCATCCCGTTACGTTGCATCGGATACTGAGTGGCCAACCCGCGGGCACTTAAACGAATGATAAGTCATTGTTATCGCCTAGCTAACGTCATCATGGGGATGTATTCTTGAGTTATTTCCTCTGCAGTATCTGAAGGACTTGATAATTCAAAGAAATTTAGAAAGCCGGTCTTTCTGTCGACGGTGAATCAAACAGTAATCGAGAAGTAGTCGGTCATGTGATTTATTTTTATCATACATTATACTCCTGGCTGCCTGGTAGCTCAGTGGATAGAGCGTTGAGCTGCCGATCGAATCGGGATCGAATCTGGTAGTGTTCTCTTAAGACACATCTAGCTTTATTTAAGCGGTGAGATCTTCTGAGTACCATCTCATTTGGGGAAACTAAAGGCCGTTGAGGGGAAGTAAATAGCTCTTCTATTCCTTATTTGAATTTTACGACTGTTGGGATTGTTACTAGGTGACCCTACCCTCGCCAATGAGTTAACCAATGAGGTATTCGGGGTGAAATATCATTATTTTATTCCATGTTTATCGGGTTTCAGGGTCTATTGTACTGTGCATTTGTGTAGTTATGGTACTTATTCTGCGCATCGGTTATTCTGGAAGAGTGCAGTCCCTGATAAAGTAAATTAAAGAGCTCTAATTATGAATGTTGTTCATAATACCACGATATCTCGATGTCTTTTCGAAGTATTTTTATAGATTAAGGTTATGTCTCCAGCTTGTCGCATGTTGATTTATGAAATAAGGTCCTCTACGTATAACTTATAAAGAGGACGCACCGCTTTGAGCTCCAATGCATTTGCTTAGTGTACTGAGTAGTTCCTAATTGTTTAAAATTAATCTCTACAACCCTGATTACGGTGTAGTAATTTCCCCCTCGACTGCAGTATCCTCTTTGTATTTGTAAACCCTTTGGAGTTTACGTGAAGGACTGTCTCTCTTGACTTATTGTGCTCCCTTTGCGTTCAGTAAAACGCAGTTGAAATTCGTCGCCTACATCTTTCACATCTTCTTCACGTAAAGCGGGGGAGGTGGACCTCCCTGGGTGGACCTATCGATCCGAGGTGAGTTGGATGCAGGCTCGGCTCATCGCGATCACTGAAGTGACAATGCGGTTTTTGCGTCAAAGAGCTCTTATCTCTATATATTGCTCTGAAGCATTCCTCCACCGTTTCCTTGCATTTTCAGAAAGGCGAATCTTTGAGAAGTTTTAAATCGTCGTCATGGATTTCGTTTTTGGCGTGATGCAGGAATAAGCGTGGAATAAAAAAATTAAAATTTATTTTGAATAAAGGCATACAGTGCTAATGCCTTACTTAGATAGACCAATAGGGTGCGCGGAGTTGCTGTATTTTTTTCTTATCATTTTGCCTCGCTTGACAACCGCGTAAGGAACTGAAAAAGTACTGAATACAACAGTACCGTTTACTTCAAAGAAAGGTGTGTTGGTGTCTTACACTTACACTTGGTGTCTTGCAAAATAGGTGGCATGTTTGGGAAGGCCATTGAAATATACAGGTGGAAATTCCGATCTAGTCAAATGCTTTTTTGTTTTATTTTCGTCAAACGTGACACTAGATCGTTAAAGATCATCGTCCTGACGTTACATTTCTTGCTTTTTATATTTTATTTTTTGAAAGTACTCAGTTCTCTAAGATAATTGGAGCATCTGCCGAAGTTACTTAACTCTCCCCCTCTTCAGGTTAATTAAGAATAAGCCGCGGCCAGACCGGCGCCAACGACCTCGAGAGTGGCCGGTCCCCCGCCCGGTTTCAGGGATCGTATTTCCCCACGATCGGGGACCCTTTGTCACTTCGACATGTTAGCAGATCTCTCTGCCTAATCTGTGGTATTTCTTCGTTCAGGTATCGCCCACAGTCCGGAAATTGATGTCGGCCGGTGACCACGGCGATGAGCTCAGGACGCACAAGCTTTTTGCGATTTTACAGGCTGATGATAATCGGCACTGACTTACGAAGAATGAGTTTCAAACGACCACATCTAAAATCTCTTATAAGGAATCCGTGGGATTATATGGAATGGCCTAATTCTTGTGTGATAGCTATCGAGGTCGACCTTAGCCAGTTTGTTTCCGTGTGAGGTGTTGCGTTGTGTTGGGCGTGGCCTATGCGAGAGCGAACACCTCGTCTTTGTCCTTGGCGTTTTCGTGATGTTTTTAAGGCTTAATTTTTTCATAATTAATGGCAGGCGCTAATGGGAAATGCTCTATTAGGTGCACTGTAGTCGTCATACTGGTTCATGTCAGGTGACACAGAATGCATTTGCTTTTTGAAAGCGATGCGATTGTTTACTCCTTGTACACACGTTTATCAAGGCCATATTCCGCTGTGCAATGAAAATCCTTGGGATTGCATTCCTTCGAATTAGCGTGGAGTGGAATTAGAGGAACGCATTGGATTGAAAATAATACGGATCGGAGGGTGCAGATGGGAAACTTTCTATTTGCTTCCGATTGAGTCAACGAGCCTGTCTGGTTTTAGAGTTAGCAAGCGGATCGTGTTTTGCTTATTTTTATTTCCCAGAGTTGCCTTCCAATCCCTCTTCGTTCTCCAACGAATTGTTCTGTTTTTTCTTATCTGTTTACTTGAGGATCTCTTCAAACATCTTCGGAATCCACGGATCATCTGCCTTATTTATTCTTTGTCTTCGTACCTGGTGGTGTAACCGCGTGTGTTTTTTGCGTAGCTCAGTAATATCCGCTTCAATCCTCGAGATTGCAATCCTCTCGTGCAGTACGGCAATCGTTGTGAGCCTGCGGTCTTGGGATCTATCGTAAGATTGAAATGGTATTGTGGAATATGCCCTTTTTGTCTTTTCGTGAACCAAGCTGTGGGAAACCTCCGGGAAAGTCGGCGCGTGCCTTTTTCCCGTCCTTCCCGTTGCGTTCAAGTACGCGCGCCACGTCGGATTCAACGAAACCTGATATGTTAACGCAAACCTTCCTCCAACCAGGTGTGCTTTCTAAACTTTTTTAGAATCCAGTAGTGCGCCTAGAAACGTAGTGCGTGTGACCCATTAACTATCGCCGAATCGTCGATCTTGCTTCTCGTTTGCGTCTGAGGTAGGCAGACCTGATGGTGATTCACTGAGACTGTTTCTTTTGCACCCGGTCAGCGTTTCAGGTGATAGGCCTGTTTGGGTATGGGCAGGAATGAACGCCACGAATTTTCATGTCTTTGCGTCAAGCGAAAGGTGGGAGGAGTCGAAATGGACTCGTGTTTTCGTCACTGTTTATATTTCTTTAGATTAATTTCTTAATGGAAGGAGAATAGCGGGGAAGACCGACGTGGTGTGACCATTTAGTCACGCGAAATTGTGCCCGCGAATGCGAAAGATACACATCGTTAAGTTCACTCGCCAGGTGGAACTAGTAGGCTTGTGTTATAAGTGCTATGGCGGCTAATGTTTTATCACGAGTTGATTCACCCAGTTTTGGCAAATAGTCTGTCGAACTTCCAAACTTCTAGCTTAAGAAATGTTTTATATACTTTGACATATTTTTATTGGCCTTAAATGTATGGGCTGCCTCTACCTTTGTATTTGATGTGATATGATATTGATAGAAAGCTCTTTACATGTTTCTGCTCAGTATTTGCATGAACTGCACGAATCTGCATGTATGGGCGTAAGCTAAAGAGTCTCAAGCTATAATGGATGTAATGACGCTTGCGGCAAAGAACACTCACGATTCTTAGTGAAATTCAAAAAATATTCCGAAAGGCGAGAATAAATATATTTTCTATGCTCGAGATAAGGGAACAGTCGGGAGAAGAGATTTGGGTATTTAAGGGACTAACACAATACGGTTTGTGGGCTTTCTTGTCTTGAAAAATACTGCGGACAACGTTGATGGAACCTCCCACTTCCATTCCGGTGATCATTAGTAAGCCATCGCTTGATACGTTTCGGTGTTTGCGGTGTTTTGCCCGCTGTTTAGGCGGACCTAGGAAGTTAATAGAAAAATAGAACTTTTTGTGCTCAAGGCGTATTCTTGAGCTCAGAGTACAATGTTGCCATTGTTATTAATGCATTATCCTACTATTTTGAATTTATTAAAATTAGCAATATCTGCGTAGTTATTTTGCGGGTACTTGCGTTTTAATGTTGACCTTCGATAGGATAATTCATTACTCTCTTAAGGAAAGATGTACAAACATCTTTATTTATGGCATAACCCATTATTGGCCTGCCATTTTTACAAAGATTTACTTTGGCATTGCCTCTGGACGTTAGACAATGAAATGGCGATTACAAGTCTTCACACTGTCACTATGGCGAAAAACTTGTTTGGTTGGGCAGATTAATTTTACGTAAATTTGTTATATTTCCTATTTAAATTTTGTGATTTTATTACCGTTTTCCCATAATCTTTCGTTCCCAATTGCTAAGTAATGAACAAACTTAGCCCTTGCTCGCATTAGTGGTAAAAGGCTTTGAAATCATTATCTATGAGCGCTTTGGCGTAACGTATAAATAAATTATTCCTCTTCTGCAATCGCAGTTCTGTCACATTTTCTAATTTAACAAAAGGCTGGGATAGTGTCACAGGTTAATGATCTGCAATAAGAAATTGCCGGCAATATCGATCTCATGACTACTCTTGGCCAGCGTTCCGTTTCCATATTTAATGATTTTCGTTCGTGGCAAACCCTACCCAGGGCAGCAGCTTCCGCGGCGGCAGCGTCATGTTTTATGGTCGAAGTTTGATGAAGCTAGTTTCTCATTTTGAGCGCCACATGAAAATCATCCTGGTGAGACACGTGGGACATCGTAATTTATGATGATCAACGAGCCTTTAATGCCTGCAAACTGGAAATTGTCTGGAGAAAACATCCTTTTCAGGATAGTATGGAATCACGGAAAGTTGGTTTCACGTGCAAGAAAAATTGTTAAGTGTTCAAGGATTTTTTATTTATTTCTTCCTCCCCCTCCATCTCTCTCGTCAGTGATGACTCCGAATAAAATATATCCTAGACAGATGGGAATATCCTTCGTTGAGCAAATTTTAAAGCGTGGTGAATTAAATTAACCCTGCAAATAAGTTTGCTAAATAGAATTTATGACTAACTTTTTTTTTCTAAAAAACATGTTGAAAATGAAACAGTCAATTTTCATCAAATCTAGGAAAAAACTTACCGTCGCCAAACAGATTGACTTGCAGGTGAAACGCTGTCTTTAATTTAGTGATTTGTGTTTGTGATTGATTAGAGTCACTTTGTGATTGAAGTAGAAAACTGTAGTGCCTCTGAATCTTTCATTTCTGTGATAAAAATGATGACGTCACGCATTCGTCTTGTCTCCTCGTTTCGTACAGTAAGTCGCGTGCTGTCGCGCTAGTCTTATGACCGCCGCACATGGCACAGCCTTCTTTAGTTAACGTATTTGCTCATCTCCCGCATCGTCCTAGAGAACAAATCCTTCCTAGGCTGTGTAACGATGAGTGTGGGTTGAGTAATTTTAGCATGAAGCGATATTTTTTCCGATAATTAGTCTTGAATTTGACAGTTGTTGGAGGGGGGTAATGAGCGTGACTTAATAAAAGCAATGTTTATAGCCATGATATTTATTTATTCTCTAGTAAATGTCATTTGGAAGGTTCGTGGTGGCCTAGCGGGTAGAGCGGTGAGCTACCGACCGGAGGGTCCCGCCTTTCTGAACACCCCCTCCTAAAATCCACGCGATTTCGATTTTATGCGTGTCAGAGCTGCCAGGAAATCGTAGGTGGCCTAGGGAAAGTAACTGGCCCCCCTACCCATAATGTGTGAGTTTCACGCGCCAATGGCTCAGTACAGGGTGAGCTCTACCCAAACCTATCAAAAACCTTCAGGTTGAACACGAATTTTATGTCGTTTACCCTCGTTATCCAAATGAGGAGTCTATCATAGTGTTTTATTGACTAGAAATTAAATCAGAGGTGTGGGGGCGTCCATTAATTACGTGAGGCGTTTATGGGAGGGGGAGGGGTTCGAGCCGAATCTCACCCAATCTCGCGTGGGGGAGAGAGGGGGTCTCGGCAAATATCACGTAATTTATTTCCGCAAGAAACAGTGTAAAATTGTGAGAAAACTGAGTTAAATTACGTAAAACATGATTCACCACTAAAACATGGCTAAATCCTACACAGTAATATTTATCGCGGTTATGCGAATGCCATAACTAGCACGGTAGCCCCTCGATTGTTTAGCCACCACCGGCCAGCCAAACGCGTGATTTTCTCACTCTGATTCTAGACTGCGTTCTTAGTAGTCTTAAATACTAGTCTTGAATTAAAATGATTTAGCGTATTATATTTTAACAAATCTAACGCAATCAAGTACAGATTAACGTATTTACACTTAAAATGCGCATTTCGAAAAATCTCACGTGAGATTGGGAGGGGGGGGGGGGGGGGGGGTTGAGCCAAATCTCACGACATCTCACCAAGGGGATAGGGGGGTCGAAAAATCGCCAAAATCGCCTCACGTAATAAATGGAAGCCCCCATATGAAAGATAGGGTCAGTGGGAAGCATTTCATGTCCATTTAACCTACCTTACTGGGTACAAAACTAATATTAATTCATCAACTGTAACGGTAAAAATTTGATCAGTCCGCAGTTCACTCACTAGGACAAGAAAAGGGCTTACAGCGACCGATCTGCAGCTTTTGGTGCCTTGCATCTATTTAAAGGAAGCGTAGCTTCCTCTAAGTGAAAGCGGTACATTTTAAACAGCTTAAATGATAAATGATCGTCCCTTATTGACTCACTCTGACTAAAGGAAATCACCTTAAGTAGAAGTAACTTGACAAGAAAGCTGTTTGAAAGTGGAACTTCTATGTAGGTGCGTCCGTTTACTATTTCGTGACTTACTGTTTGTGATCGTTTTGCATGGCTAATTATGGTCTTCAATCTTTAGTGAAACCTATGGGAGAAAATTCCCCCTCCTAGTTCCGAAGGATACCATGATTTCTATTAGATGGAAATCACATATAAAGGCTCTAAAGTGAGGTTTCTTGTGTTCTGTTTGTTTTAACGGAGAGCTCAATTTTAGGAGCACGATTAATTCCATGCTGGTTATTTATTGCTCAGGTTCGACCAAAAGTTGCTCAGTTTCAGTTAAAATTGTTTTCAGTACAGGTTTGCTACGGTGCATCGCATTAAAGCGGTCCTAGAACTTTTCTTCATACCGCATTGTTTTAACTATTCCCTTGTCTCATTGCTATGTTGCCATGTATTTTAAGAATAGTTTTAAATATGTGGTTTTCTAAGCACCATCTTCCCCTTAGATGTTCACATTTGTTGCAGATGATTTCTTAATAAAGATTATTTTTCTAATTTCGAAAGCATTAGCTCGATGTGTTACATTCCATCGTAAAGTTTGCTTGAATTACTTCGCGCGTGTTGAGAGAGTAGTGATTCTACAGTGTTGAAGTATTTTTATGGTGATTGAATTATGTATCTGGCTCCTACTACTTACATGGTCAGATAAGGCTATGGTGGTTTGTACGGTATTATGTAGATTATGTAGATAAGTAAATAAGTTGACTTGAGGTGAATTTATTGCCAATTGAGTGGTGTCATAATATCCTATTCTGTTAAATTCCATGATATTTTATTTATTCTATTAATATACGTTTGGATTATGTATGGAATGGAATTTAGCCCTTTAAAATAGGCTTCACACATCGACAGTCATGGTTCATTTTCTTTCCATAGCATCGGGTTTCTTTTAATACTTAAACTTAATGACGTTACTGCACTAAAATTGTTCTTGTGTGCTTATTTTTAGCATATTCTAATAAAAGTTTAATTAAAACTCACCTAAGATCCTAGTGTTTCCTTCTCTTGTGGTATTGAGTAATCGATTTTCCCTTTCATCGCTGTCTGGCGCACTTCTCCCTTCCCATCTCTCTCTCTCAGAACACCCTTTGGCTGCTTCAAAATATTTTTTGACCTATCAAATTTCAAGACCTGTTCGAGATTTTACACGCTATGAAGGACTTTAATAAAGCACTGTTAATTATCCACCTCACAACTTTTTTCTTCCACTGCATGGTTTTTCTCATTATCGAGGAGTTGACTTGGTGTGTATACTCCCAATCCAAGTGTTAGTCGAGGTCAACTTCACTATCTGAGCCCTCACACACTTCTAAACAATCACTTGAAACATTAGGTAACACATCCACGCGAAGTTCTGCGTCTATATCCTCTTCCGCCTTTACACAAGATGCACTAATACTCAGTGACTCTGTAGAATGTGAATAAAAAGTCGTAATGTACTGCGGTTGATTTATCGGAAAACAAGTAAAATATGTACTGTAAATAAAAATAATGCATATCAACAATCACTTTAACATACTCTCGCGTATCCGTTACGTTAACGCACTGAACTATTCGTCTATGGAGGATGCTTCAGTCGAATACATGACTTGAGGTCCCCAAGGAAGAAGGCACTGACTGAGCTGTGGCGGCACTGACTGAGCTGTGGCGGCACTGACTGAGCTCTGGCACTCCCCCAAGTGGAGACTAATAAGAATCCCTATCCAAAGGCATTAATGCATCCGAAGGAGATAGCCGTCTGTGGACATCTTGTCTTTTTTATCAATGACGCTATCGGAAGGGCCAGCGTTGATAGCTTGAGCGCGGAGCCTTTAGTCTCTCAGCTTTGTTTATTTGCGTTTAGAGGTAGTGATAAGATGCCTTCGCAGAAACCAGTTCATAGCGAGTTGGAAGGTCAGCCATGCATGTGCATGCTGAGATGACAAATTCATTGTCCTTTGGAGGCCAATTTGGCCAATGAGACGGATCGCAGAACCTTAGAAGAGCTTTCTCTTCTTTCTTAGAAGAGCTCTGAGCTCTCACTGATTGAAGACGAACTTACGGATCATAGCTCTTCCTTATCAGGTAAACATACCTTATCCTTAATGATTCAAGAACGCCGGAAGCTGGATTCGGGGTTTCTCTCCATCTATTACCGTTCTCCCTCTGCCCGTATCTAATTACTCACCTATCCCTAAAAGGCGTAACTAACCTAAGTTTTTGGTCCACCATGACAGAACAAACATGTCGGAAGAATTGAATTTTTCTTCGATTGGAACAAAATAACGATTACCTATATAAATTTATTTCACCGGAAAATCTTCGTGAAATTTAGTTACTTATGTGATTCTGCTCTTCGGAAGATGTATGAAAATACTCGTAACGTGAGTTTCAGAATGGAGAGTAATAACTCTATAGTGATAGGAGAAACATTCTTAAATTTAAAAATTAATAAAGGAGTAAATTTTTGTCTTACAAATGAGAAAGACAAACCAGCATATGCCTAAAAAAAAATCTGACTTCTCATTGACCTGTCATATACGTCAGGCCGACCAACAGCAGACATTTATGTGATCGGTTGTTAACATGTGGAGAATCTACTTCGTTAAATCCCGTAAATTAAGCAGAAAAACATTATATGCGAAAAATTGTTGTGCTTAGTATTGAGCTATGTAAAAAATTAGTTATTGAAGACATGTAACGTCCATTTGGTGTATAACATTCTGCCGTCCTCATCGAATCTTCCATCCTTTCTTTCTGTATGCTCTTCTGGAAAGCAATTTATGCTGCACGTATCGCGGGAAGTGGTTTATATTGTTCTCTTGAAGCATTTTTTTCTTGCTGATATTTCCTTGTGAGATATATACTTTCTTGATAGAAGGGGCTGCCATTTTAACTACGGAATACTCTCTTAACAAGACATGAGCTTGTTTTCTCAGTCACTGTGCCCTTGTTTTCTACTTTTGGAAACTCGCATATTGAGTTTAATGCACCGTTGCATTGGTGCACAAAGTAAATTTTTTCAGGTTTGCGTTGTCCGTCGTGACCTTTCTTAAAAGAGACGAGTCTTAACCACGGTCGTAGAGAATAGAGAGGTCTTAAAGCATAATGCTCTTGTGGCATTTACAATGTATTATCGTGAACTGAAATGTACCCTAAAAAGTTTCCATCTGCTTCATATTGGGTGTATTAGCGAAATAGAGCATCCTGTCGTCTATTTTAAAGGACAGAATTCTTGCTTCTTTTTCCATAAATCACTCTTGATATGACCTAGGCTTCATATGTCGAGGTGAGTCCAAAGTTAAGTATTTATTTTGCGTAGTATCAAAGAGTAAGTATAATACTTTGCTGTTGGTAAACTTTGTTGAGAGAGTCACTGCAGTCATCTCCTTAGGACTAAAAAGTAATTCCTTATGAATTTATTCGTCTAATAATGCGCTGCATTTAACGAATAATACCGAACTCATTTTATAAATGAAGGCAATTTTTTGATTCGGAAGTGTGAAAAATGAGATAAATATGTTGTATTGCAGAATCTTGACTTGTTACAATTCGATGCAACTTCCTTGAGTCGTTACACGCGTACAATGCGTGGGAGTTGGTTGCAAGTGCTATTTTTGGGATTTTTTAAGGAGGAAAATATATTGTGTGTAACCATTTAGGGTAGTCGCATCACATCTTCAATCTAATTTTGATCCTGTCATCCCGGTTGTTCGATTTTAATTCCGTTCATTTATACGAGTTATCCTCTGAAATTGGTGATCGTGGTGGCCTAGTGGGTAGAGTCCTGCGCTACAGGCCATATGGTCCCGGGTTCAAATCCCGGGCAGAAGCTTTCTGGAAACCCCCACCTAAAAATCCTCGCTTTTCTAGTTTCTGTGCGTTAGAAATTCGTAGGAAATCGAAGAAATACCCTCAGGCGTAACTTTGTGGAATTGAATCATCATGAAAATAGAAATGACTTGGTATATTCCACATTTTTATTAACCTATGCCGCCTGCGATTTCGTAGGAAATCGCAGGCGGCATTGGGAAAGGAATTGGTCCCCTTACCCGGAATATGTGAATTTCACACGCCAACGGCTTAGTACGGGGTGAGCTCTAACCTTACCTATCAAAAACAATCTTCGGGTTGAACACTGAGTTTTTTCCCTCAAATTAATCTCTTTCCTTAAGTTACTCTCCGATTTGCCGCGGTGACTCCTCATCGCAGAAGTAAGTACCTCCTTCCTTTATTTATTTTGCGACGTCTTGGGTTGGGTCGCATGTAAGCCGTTCGAATTTAACTTTGCGTCAATTCCATGTGGTTGTCCGTGACCTGTTACTAAGTGTCCGTGTGCGTTGAAAGCATTGATTGCTGCTTGTGGACCGTGTCCATGCTAGTGCTTTTTATCGCAGTGTTCAGTTGGCTGCATAAAATTTGTCCAAGTGCGGAAGGGATGATGATGGTGATAAATAGTTGTGAGGCTTCGAGGGAATGGTACGTCAGCTATATAGATCGCACCAGCTCCTCTGAAGTGGTCGGTGGAGGTGCATGGAAAGACTAGTTCTAGAAGCCGGTTTCTCAGGTATGTCAAGTTCATTTGCCAGTTTTACGCAGAGTAATTGTTGAGGTTAGAGCGGATGGGAGTACGGCGAAACCTTGCTTGTGGATTTTAATGTTAATCTTATTCCGTCTAGTTTGTGACCAGCGGAACAGAGCTCATAGTTAAAGATTGCCTTCCAATCATTTTTTTTATTATTCCCCGCGCATGAGTTGCGTTCTAGAGCTATGAACCGTTGTTTCAAACATGTACTGCGTATGTCCTAGTGATTCGGAACTCGAATAGAATTTTTTGCAAGGTATCCTAGCGTTGTGGATACATTTGGCGTGAACCATGTTAGTGCCCTCGAGGCTTGTTAGTCGATATTCTCTTGCGTCCAGTCGTGTACGTAGCGTTTCGCCGGTGAGAGCCTCTGTTCTTGACTTCCACGTGAGCGGCCCTGGGCTGGCGAAGAGAGCGGGACTGGGTGAACTTGAGTGTGGTTCTGTTTGCATAACTATCCACTTGAATTCCTTATCAGGAAGAAATAGACGTGGAAGCGCGCCAGTAATTCCTTAGCGAGGACAATTGCTGCCTGGGGGAACTCGGGAGAGAAGTTGCTTCATGGAATGAAACGGATCGCTCGCAATCTGACGTTCTGCTGTTTTTATCGTAATCGTATCCTAGGCGTCTGAAGAGGGTCATATCATTTCGAATCTATAATGCAATTGAAGCTTGGTTTCCGGACCCTTAATCTATGATTTCCTAACTCGCAAGTTGGGTAATACTTATGCTTTTGTGCTGAACTAAACCGGTCTTATATCATTTTATTTTGAAGCATTTATTTAATGAGTATTGTGTGCCGAAGGTCGCATAAAACTCCGGTCACAAACAAATTCCTCTGTATCGGACGTTGTTTTGTGGAATATCCTTTAATATAAATGAGGAAATGTCAAATTCCTACTTTACACCATTTAACGCGTGTTGCCATCGCAATTACTGCAGTAGAAAGTACAAGACAATTGTTATCCTTTCATTTTCATCACTCGCAACACAGCAGCATAAGCTTGAAGTTATTAATATTACTTCTTAACTACTATTAATTGCAGATGTCTTATTTGATTATTTAACCATATCGATATTTCGATATGGTTAATTATTCTATAATTTTTTAATTATTCCATAAATAATATACATTTTATATAATTTATATGTTATTATTTGCTGCGAATGGAGTATAACTAATAGAATCTTGTGCTGAATATAAGTATACTCCGTTTCCTTCTCCATTATGATGGTTAATGTGATTCCACTATGAAATCCACTCACTTTCTTGGCCAGCTACCGTGTATCCCTTATTATGATGCTAATTCCTTGATGTATTTCGTCTTACACAGCTTAATCCCAAAGTTGTCTGAAGCTGGTTCTTCAGCTAGACTCGGCTTTCTTCGTGGATTACTTTCGTGCACAATCTAGTGAATGCCATCCAAAGCTAAAAATGCCGTCTGTTCGCCCTTGGGATAGTTCGTATGCGTTCCATTCAAGCATTTTGCTTGCACAGCAGTTTCCCTTGTGTTTCCAGCGTCACCTCGCCTCGTTTTCATCCCAGAGATTGTTTGCTTATTTTTATGCACTCGAAAAATATGTATACTTTATACATATATGAACTTTTTTTATGAGGAAAGTTCATTCCATGAAACAAGTTAATTCTTCTTGTAGTTAATTGAATATTTTCCATTTTCAGAGTGCTTGACATTCTAATTTAATTTACTGAAATATGTAAGCGTTAACTATTTCCTCTGTTTTTTTAGCAATCGGCGGAGAGAATTTTAGTATTTAAGCATTTAATGATGTTGTGGCCAAATTTTCTCGAAAATTAGGCATTTGTTTTCCAAATCTTTTTAGCTTTACAACCAAGTCTTTGATTCGGAGCTCCGAACCGTATTCCGTGTAAACCACTGTATCGACATTGTTGGAACGGAGGATTCTTTGCCAATTCATGGTTTAGAAATTGTTGTTTTTCATTTTTTTTCGGGTGTAAACGATGGTAAAGCTTTAGATGTCACAACTCAGTATTTTACCTTTTGCCTATCACTCAAAGGAAGGTGGAACTTCGGTCATAATTGGTGTTATCGAATGGATTCTTTTTTCTTTCACCTTGCAGCTATACCTTAAGGGATATATTTTTAATAACCGTAACCAGTAACCGTAAACCATACTTATGCCAAGGAGCTGCCACTTTATCTTGTGATTAACCGAAGATACAACGATAAAATTAAATTTCGTCAAGGATTTTTATTTCATTGTCATTTAGCATTGTTGAAATGGCTTTTCACGGTAGTGGAATAAAACATTTACGATAGTTAAAAAAGCATTTTATCAGTGAAAGGCTGATGATTTTGCTTTACAACGAAACTATCATGATAAACAAAAATATCTTTCTAAATTGGAGTTAGACCAAAGTCTCGCATATGAAGGTTTTCCGCTGAGTAACGCCAAAGATTGTTTCGTACAGTATTGTGCCATTATTTTAGCGTCCTGTGGATTGATTCTTTCTAGAGAGTACGCCCGTTGGTATCGATTTTTGTTTTGCCTTGATGTTAAATCTAGATGCTAGTCTCCCGCGAGGATTGTCTCTTTCGTCACTGTTCTCACTTGACGCATGAACCCTGCCCTCCAATCTCCTTCCTCCCACGCTTCGGGCCTTTCAGATGGGAAGTGCAAAGGTGAGGTTCGGGCCATCCCGGGCTGCTCTCCTCCGCGCTTATGGCAAAACTCGAGACCTCCCTCCCACCCCAGATCTTATCTCATTCTCTCCCACGCCTTCCACTCTCCTGCTCCCCTCTTCCCCGCGGTTTCTCTCCCTCCTCCTCTGCCAGTGGTTCCCCGCTACCGCCGCGGTGTTCTTGCCCTCTCTTCTCCCCCACCAATCCAATCCAACACCACTTCGCCACTTTCTCTCGACGATTCTCCGCCGGGCGTTGCATACCGAGCGTGCTAAGGATGCTATCGCGTGGAATATCACGATTCACCTCTTCCTGCCCGTTTTTCGTCAACGTGGCGCTCTAGAGCCTTTCTCCAGGTTGGGAATTCTCGTCCCTGTTATTTGTTTAACCGTGGAATGTAGCCATTTCCGAAGGAATGCGCTCATTTATTTCAGTTGCATTTAATGATAACAAATTGGGGTCATTTACTACAAGCAGTACTTGATTCGAATCCGGCGTGGAGGTTCTCCACTGATGTTTGGGAGAGATCAGGAAAGGTGTTTTTTACTTCCGTGAATGGATATGGAGTTTCTCGTCATTGTGGTTTGATCTGGCTACCCAAAGGTCGTGAGTTTGTATCCCGTCGTTTGGTTAAGATAAAGTTAGGTCGGACGATGTGGTATAACGTTGGTCTTTGGAGTACATTAATTATTTTGTATTTAAATGAGGCTCGGTCAAACGTCAGTTGTAATTGAATTCGTTCAGTTGATTTATATAACCTTAAAAAGCTCTCTGTAGCAGTGTGGAATATCACGGGTAAGTAGTTATAATACTTTGGTGAGGAGTAATGTTTCGGTTAATGGGAACTTTTGAAATTCGTGGTGGAAATTATACTTGGTAATTAAGTGAGATGTCGGTTGTTTTACGCTAACTTCGTAACATCGCTACGAAGCGATGGATGCCGTTCACTGGATCGACTTGTTGCGAGTTCGGTCCTCTAAGGTCTCTCAACATCCTTACTCTCTTAAACTCTTAAATAAAGTAGTGGTGTTGGTGAGTGTCCTTGAATGTAGGTAATTCGTAAAGATCATTGTTCTTTAAAGCAGCATGTTGGTTGACAATAAAAACGTTACTTTACGTAAAAAATAGGACTATTTCCGGTTCTATTCTAGTTCTACAAATATGTAGCTCCATTTGTGATCGTTTAGGTCCTCACTATCACTATAGTATTCTATCTATAGCAATTAGATGCCTCTACGCCAGAGGGTGCTTCTTAGAGTCAACTGGTTCCAAATAAAATACCCTTTTTGTGAAACTGGGGAGTTATTTCCTTTCCTCAACAATTCTTTCTCTTTGCACCATGGAAATTGAAGCCATAAAATATAATTGCATATTTAGTGTCTTGCGTGGGAAGTAATTTGATTCGCCCATTTCTGTAGATGCTGGTGTTCGACGAGAGTTATGCTACCATTGAACCGAGTATTAGCCAAATTTATTTCAAACTGCCAACTCCGCTCTGTGGTTAGTTATATGCCTTTTCGCCATGGCATATCACTATTTTGCTATTCTGTTGCTTGTTTATATGCGGTAAACAAGGAAGCAAAAGCTTGAGGAGGTGATAAAGAGTATTGTTATGTAGGAAGTATAGTAACCAGCAATGGACGAAGCGAGAAGGAAAAGCTAGTAGAATAGCCGAGGTGAAGAGGACATTCTGCCAAAAGAAGAATCCACATAAGGCTGGAAATACAAACATGAAGTCAGGAAACACTTCATTAGAACTTAGTTCTCGAGCATGTTCCTTTATGGCAGTGAGGCTTTGTCGATGACAGCAGCAGAGAACACGAGGCTGGAAGTACTCGAAATGTGGTGTTACAGAAGAGTGATGAAGATAAAATAGATCTAACGAAGAGGTCCTAAGAAAAGATAGAGAAAAGAGGAGTCTGCTCAAAACTGACGGTAGAAAAAGACTGGAAAACATAATCTGCCATATCTTGAGACGTAATGGCCTGATGAAGAGAAACGTCGAGGGAAAAGTGAATGGGAAGAATGGAAAAGTGGAATGCCTCGGTGGTGTATGGAGCACGTTGTGAAGGATGTGAAAGAGAAGAATTATGTTAACCTAAAGAGGTTAACTAAAAGGAGAATCGAGTGGAGAGCTGCATCCAAGGAGGTTAGAATGTACTGGAAGAGGTACCGCATCTGATTTGAGAAGCCAGCGGCCATCTTGGTAGGTAAGGGCATACGGGCTTTAGAGTCGCGATACTCGTACGGATGAAGTTGTTTTTGAACGCGGTGAAACTTATATAAGGAATATGAGCAATGGAATACATTTTTAAAGTTCGTCAAAGAAACATGAAAGTGCGCTAACACACCAACAATCGCCAAATATGTAGTTTAAGTTGGATAAATTCGAACCATTATTAGTCTCTTAAATAGCCTTGGGAATACAACAAATCGGAATTACGCCGCTGCGATGAAATTTTTAATTATGCTTTAATAATCATCTGATGTCTCCATTAGAGGCCGTGCAAGACGCAATGCTTTGTGCTTAGTGGGTGGGGCCTAATAATTCCCGAGCACCTCCATTTTGGCTTCTGTCACCCGTAGGCCAGCATGCCGGTACATTCTAACCTCCTTAGCTGTGTCAAATCAATCTCAGGATTGTTGATGAATGATGATGTTTGTATGCGTGTTGGCCCATGCGGCGTGGTTCGACGGAAAGCGGCGCGCGCCGGCGCCGCTTACTCGGGGACTGCTCATTCATGGCGCCGGAGTCCCTCTCTCGTTGCCTCCCCTCAGCCTCTCTCTCGGGGATTCCTCCCCCTCCAGATCGGCTCCACCCCTTGCCGCGTCAGATCCTACCCGCAGCCAGACTCACCCTCCCCTTCCGGTCCCTTTCCGCTCCCCCCCTCTGCCCCGGGCGCCCGGCGTGGGGGTGCCGCGGACGTTCGGAAGTTCCTCCACCTCCCCACCCACGCCTCTCTCCAGGTTGGCATCGTCACCATTCTCCGCCCCCACCTGCCCCATCCTATTTCCAGAGCGAAGCAGGTCCCTCTCTCTCCCACTCCCCTTCGTCGTCGCAGGGGTGCAGCACCCGATGCGGAGGGGAGGGGCCCTGGCGGTGGTCCGGGGCTGCTGCACTGGCGGCGCCTTTCTCAATAAGGGACGTGTTTACCCCGACGACATCCCCTTTTGTCCGCGCGGGTGGTAGTGAGCAATCAAAAAGCTTCTCTTATCGCATCATCATCACCAGTCATCCTTCTTGAGATCGGTTTGGCGAAGCTCTACGTTTAATTTTCTATTGGATAACCTCTTTACGTTTCACAACATAAAATGTGTTAGACGGAAACTTGTGTAAATCAAGGATATGTATAATCTTGAAAGTAATTCACTTGTAAAATTTCCACAGGTTTTTTAATTCATCGACCCAAGTTTCAGCACTTGAGTGCTGCTTTAAAATGGCTGGTTTCAGCAACTTCATATTGGCACTCAGGCGCTGAAACCTAGGTTGGTGAAATAAAAATCCTGTGGACTACAAAGTGTATTACTTTCAAGATGATATATATTCATATTTACACAAGTATGTTTTTGACATCATTTACTTCTTGCTCTGTGTGCTTCATCCGAGGCCTTACTTTGCCATTCTTGCTATTCTCCTTTCCATCTACGATAATCTTCATCAGACCATCATGTCTCAAGATATGGCCAATTGGGTTGTCTCGTCTTCTTAAAGTTTTCATCGAGACTTCTCTTTTCTTCCGTTCTTCTGAGGAATTCTTTTGTTACTTTCTTATTGCATCATTATCGTTATTATTCTACGTATATTATTAGGTTTGTGAATAGCCCGTGCCCGCGATTCCCCACTCATGTATCCTTGCTAACTATTCCTTCGATAAATCTTCGTATCCTCTGACTGCCTTCATCCAGAATGCCTCTAATTTTCTTCTTTCTTCGCATTATGCCAATTCTGGAAACGTCCTCCATCCACTTATGTTACCTTTTTATAATTTCTCACACTAACATCCGTGCGTTTTCTCCCTTTATTTTCCTTTCTATTTCATTGTTCACTTCGCGTCCTCTCATTCAGCAAACCTCCACATCCTCCAAAATCCTCCTCCAAATCCTCACCGTCCACATTACAAATGGCTCCATATTTCGTTCATATTCTTTCATTAAGGACCAAATTTCAGGAGCATCATTGTTCTTTTATGTATCGCTTGGTTCTGTTCTCGGTAATGAAATCTCATTGGTTCCTCACCAGCCACGCCGATGTGATTTGTGGTGTTTAGGGAAAATTGATTTTTTTTTTCAAACGAGCTTTAGGTCGTTCGAACGTGTCGGCACTCTGTGGGTTTTTCCCGTGCGCCATTCATTGATTGGTGTTTCTCTAGGGAATGCCTACTGACGCATTCGTACACTGTCTTTACGCGGGGTGCGCCGTGGGGATCGTACGGAATTTTGGGAGCAATATCATTGAATGCCGTGATAGATGTGGGCATGTCTTTAGTTTCGTCACGCTTAAGTGTGTACATTTTGCCTCAGGTTCCATTTAAAACGCATTGTTGCTTTTCTTCAATTGTAAAAATTGATGGAAATCTTATTCCTTTCATCCCTATGAGAAGTAATTTGGCCCTGCTATCTCCCAGCGTTCATATTTAAAAATAATATCTACAAAACGCTTTTGCTTTATAATTAATAAACATTAGAAATGGGTCGAATAGCGGATTTCGATTCGAATTCGAATATTAAATCATGGGCCGAATATCTCGAATTTCGAATACCTCGAATACTAGTATTGAAATTGTTATGCTAAATGTTATTCTGCTAATTAATTTGTTGCCTCTCAAAGTAAAAAGTTACATATAAATAAATCAAAAAGTTTAATTCCGGTTTTAAAATGTCAAATATTTAATAAAATAATGTTACTACCAATTATGGTTTCTTGAATACATTAACTTTTATAAGTCTTAGTAAATGTGCATGAAGTGCTAATACACTTTATTATATCCAGTTTTGAATTAATACTATGTAGTTTATCAACACCACCAATATGTATAGCGGGTATTGCGTAATTATTCGAGATGTCGAATATCGAATACTTTCTAGTATTCGAGGTATGTAGTATTCGCGGGTAGTATTCGCACATCTCTAATAAAAATGTCTTTAAAAGATGGTTTGAGAGATAAAGTGGAACATTCCAGGAGGATAATGTCTTCATTTCGTTTTATTTCGATCATAAAGCTCTACAATATGTCACGGAGTGTCATATGCCTAATCCACGGGTTCTCGAGTAAATAGAATTCTCCCGGAGAGGGATTTCAAAAGGTAAAGTAGGTACCAGAAACCTTATTCAATAAATTGGACTGCAGCTTTTGAGATAGAACATCTTGGGAAAGGGGAATGTTCCATTTAACCCTTCCAGCACAGTTGTGTTGGAAGGGTTTAATGAAAGAAAAAGGTTTGAGATACTACCCTGTAGATGGCAATTCTTGGCGCAGGTACTCAATAATACCAGAGTCGATGATAGAAAATTGCTGACTATTGTGGAATAAAAATCGTGATTTCGAGACAGTTTATTTTACTCGAGGGTAAAATCTGTCGTTTAAAAAAATTTGAGACTTAATACGCCGATAACTATAGTTTCCATCTGGAAATCACCAAAAAACATTGTTCGTAAGAATGGAATTCCCGATTAAGAATGGGTCTAGACCCGGTTTTGACGAAGGATGCTGAAGATTGAACGTGCAGATAAAATGGTGGAGAGGGATTCAAGTTCACTAATCCTACCATCGGATGGAACGTGAAAAACTGGACCTCTTGATGCTTTTTGTTAACGTAAGAGCAAGCCGATGCTAACACGGAGTCGCTCTCCGCCCATCCCTGAACAATGTGTATCGCTTACCAGGTATCCACCTATCCTTAATGGAAACAATTACCCAAGTTGTCGGCCTTCCTTCTGCATAAAGATAACATAGCTTTAAATAAGTTTTTTTAATCAAAAATGGTAGTAGAAAATTTACGGAACGAATTGCCGATTTCCTACGAGCAAGTTAAAAGTTCCAAAGTATGGGTTGGCTATAAGTGATATAACTATAGCAATAGTTCAAAAGTTCTGAGTTATAGGGTGAGTTGGCTCCTTATTTCTCATCCCCTACTCTGAGATTTCGTTATTCCTTTGGCTGGTCAGCTGTTACTTCTAGTTGTATTACAAGAGGTGGAAGTGTCCAGAGGAAATAAACCTCGCGCTATGAATTTAAAAATAATGCGTCGTTGGATGAGGGTTGAGTTCTTCCGCCGGGTCAGAGGTTCCATTTCTGCTATCTCCATACGCCGGCAAAGTATCAGATCCTTTTTGAATACGTAGTTTTTAGCGGAGTGACTCTTTATTTTCGTTGTTGAATGCAATTCTAATTTTCACTTAAGACGGGTGGTTTATGTTTTTATCAGGACTCTCCAATGTGTTGATGTGTTATTTAGTTTAGAGTGTCTCGACGAATCTCTGTATTTAGCGCCCTACGAAATGAAGGCAATTACTCGAAGGAACAGTTTGGCATGGATGGAATCGAAATTTGAACTGTAATCGTTAGACTAATCTCTACAAATTACCCCGTTTTTATTTATACGTGATTTTTAAAGATCAATACAAAATATTAAAATTTAATTATAATGTGCGCTTACAAATCAAATTCTATGGAATCTCATGTTTTAACTCCCTGCTGGTTCTTCTTAATTAACCAGACTCTACAAAATTAAGGAGAACAATTAAAATATACGTCTGGTTTCTTTAGCCTGGGTATGGATTTATTTCCCTATTTAACGGATGTCGAAAAATAAAAAAGTCTGTATCACTTGCGCATTCGGCTCTGTTCCCGGTTTTCTCGAACTATTAAGAGGAGCTACTGACCTGATATTGATTGATTTTTGGTTTAAAATCGTATTGCTTTCCCCTTCGTTTGTTTTTTTATTCGTCAGTTATCGATTGAGGCATTTAAGGCTGGAACAGCCCAAAAGCAGCAGCCTCCGCACAAGGCCTGCGCTTTGCATGCTACCTGATTGACATGCTAGTATTTGGTGACCTCTTCATTTTCATAATATCACTATGAAATAGCCTGCATAGTTGGATACTGTAGAAGAATAATCAGTATCATACATATTCTCAGAGACTTAAAATTTTCTATTTGAAGCCTGTTACACGCTAAGCCTACCAAACTTTATTTTGGGCCGTACGTATTTGACGATTACATCCTACGCGGTTTAATCCCTTCGCTTCGTTTTTCTTCGCTCAATGTCTATTCATTTTGAGTTATGGAAAGCTCAAATAGGCTGTGTGGTGCTGAAAATACGCGGGCTAAGATCGCTATGCACTTTTTCGGAACATTAAGATGCGTGAGTCCTGAAAGAAAGAGGACAGCAGCTAGGGAAAGTTTGGGATTCAAGATTTTTTTCTTGGTGTGAAGTAGAGCAGCCCCGAAGAAATTGTTCTTCTCTTCGCACAATCTTTGGGCAGGACTAAGTTTAAGTTCCTGGGAGAGTAAGAAGAAGTTGGTGTATTGCATTTCAAAATGAGTTTTATATTATTTGGCATGCCATGAACATGTTGGTTTTCTTCAGGCGAGTGTTTGATTACTCAGTGTGGGAATTTTATGTAGCAATACATGCTTCCACTTTCTGTTTCTTTATGCGTCATGATTTCACATGTGAATGAAATAGCCCATCAATTAGCATGTGCACGACCAGGTTGATGACGAAAGAAACCGATGAAGTGATGCAAATTTATTACCCACTTCACACTGTCTGGAAGGTTATCGTCCCATTTTTTTCAGAAGTTGAAATTGGTGTTGGAGAAAATGTATTTATTGAATAGTTATTTTTACAGTGTGAAAAACCATTATACATTTAAAAATTTCCTTTATGTCTTTGCGTAAGTCGTCATTAAGATTTGCATTTCGTTTAACCTCTTTGTAGTTAGCGTGGACAACTTCTTGATCCCTGAATTTCGTTACTTATCCTCATCTCTCCTTTTATTTAGATTTTCGTCCGTCTTCAGTGGCTTTGCCTATATTAGGAAGCCTTAATCTCATAGGTTGCTGCTAAAGAATCTAACTGAGGTGCCCATTCGAGTGCACTCCGATGAAATTCCAAAACACACCTTGAAAGTGTGCGGTTGAGATTTTCACGGTCGCGTTCTTGTCGTCCGACCAGAAGCGAGATTCTCTGAGGCGTCGGGATGCCTCTGCCCGCGCCCTCGTCGTCGAACGGTGGGCCGTGAAATCTGGCGTCGACGGAGAAAGAGGTTGAGGCAACCAAGTTGAAGGCAACCTTCTCATCCTCCGGTGGCGATGACAGTCTCCCCTTTGGCGCCACCTGAGCGCCCCCCCGCGGCGGGCCGTTGTTACCTTGTCCGTCTGCGAAACCTGCTCTGTCATAGCGTTTTCATTCCGGCTTCCAATTCTTTCTGCTATTTCCACGACATGTGGGATACAATTCTTGCTGCTGCTGCGTCGGGAGACTTTTTGAATTCCATAAATTTGAATTTGAAACATTTGGTTTCATTCATTTTTTGGGTCTAGCTTTTTATGTTATTTGTCCCATTAATATGCCTGTTTTCAATCTTAACCTAAAGTGTGCGTGTACTCTGTTTTATGTTTTTTGTTTTCATCTCTACTTCGTCGAATGCCGTACTTCTAACGCATTTTCGTGCCTCTGCCTTTGGCGCGGACTTCGTCTGTAGTCGAAATAGCTGGGCGTAATTATTCAAGGGAGGCGGCCGACAGCTAAGGATTTGCGCTATTTTTCAGGGAGCTGAGGGAGGGTGGAGAGAAATCGGCATTAGCCCATCCTTAAGGAAATCCTAGAGGTATACGGTTTAAGGGCGGGGTGTTGAATTATAAATACTCTCCACATAGTACTGGTATGCCGATGAAAATTTATACCACTGCCGTGGTTCGAACCCGGGTACATGGGATTAGAAATGCTTTAGCCACCACACCAACCCATTCCTCGAGTCGTCCCTTTGATGCATGCACTCCTGAGAATCCTTGTTTGTACAGATATATTTTCTCAAGAGGCCGAGATGGTCCTTGCCCTGTCTAATGTCACACTCGTGGGTTCAACGAGAGGGAGCGGTGGCCTCTCACCCTACTCCTCCGCCTCGGAGTGTTTGTATGCTCTGCTCTCGACCTTTAAGGATTGCGAGGTTGGCTTCCCGTGGCATGGAGATCCATCCTCTGCTCACCCCAACGTTTTCTCGGCGAGACGAGAGAGAGCTTAGGTCCCACGCGGAGGCCTCGATCTTACTCTTTCCCGCCGACACTCTCCCCACGCGAACAATAATCCTCTTCCGTGAGAGAGATGACTCCCAGGGTGTCCCCCCCCCCCCCCCCCCTCCCACTTCCATTTTTCCCTTCGGCGAAGCAAGAAACTCTTTCGTGAGTGCAAGGATAACGGAATGCCAGGTGGAAATTAAAGACCAGTAAAACTTTCGTACATTCAACCTTCGCCCCTCCCCCCCCCCATCCCCAAATGATTTAGTCTTTTTTATTGGGTTGTTGAAATTAAATAGGTAAGAGTATTTGCGAAATAATTTAGACAGTTTATCAATGCGATCAAATTTAAACTTGACACTACCTCTTATTGATCTCTGATATTGGAGCGTATGCAACTGGAAAGAGACAACTGGATATGATCTCTGATATTCACGTGTAAAAGCAACATACATGTCTCCGCTGGCAATAATTATTTCTTCTTTGTTTTTTTTATTTACGTTCATATTTGGGCGTTCTTGTTTCGTTACTCTAAAAGATTTTCCTTTTAAATTAAATACGAACATTGTGTTTTAACGTGAACTTAGTGTGCAATGCCAGAAGTCTGAAAAGATATTATCCACTGATACCTTATTCATCGCTATAGTCTTTGTTTCAACTGGGAAAAAGGGAAATAATATTTAAAGATTGTAGGGCGAATAAGTGACTCCATGGATCACCTTGGTGTGATCGCTTGAGCAGAGGGTGTGGCTTTCTATCCTGAATGGTCCTGGTTACGATACCGGTGATGACAAATTGTCTGTGACGCATGAATCCCTTGAGTATGCGGCGGAGAACGCTTCATGTGTAGTAAAACGTCGGCCGGAAGGGACGTTACACTGGGCCAATAAGTGCCTTTGTTTTAGAACATGTATCGTTGACGCCAGGTTCTCTCCAACATTCCTTCGCTCCATAAATTCCCTCCTCTTCACCCGCATATTTGAAAGGTATGTACAAATGGCCTCAGTACGATCGCCTTCCGTCATGACAACAACATTAGCAATTGCTAATATGCCAGTATTTTGATCACTGGAAGACAATCCTCGGTAACAGAGAAGGTAAGGAGTAAAAAACTTCGCCGAAGCGTGCTAAAGGAAAAAGAAGTTATTTAGCCAGTGACAGGGGTCGGCAAACTGCGACTAGCGAGCCACATGCGGCTCTTAGAATATGTGATTGTGGCTGTAAAGTAGAATTGAACATGTAAGTGAAACTATGTATCATAGTTCCATCTATAATAGCATATACTGGAATGAAACTATGAAGGTTTCATTAACTGATACCACTTGGCATTGTGACTAATCAAATCCACTATTTTACCTATCGGGCAAGATTGCTCTCATTCCGCGTACTGACTGTAGTGTCATTTTACTCACGCTGATTTAAACAAGAGCAGTATTTAAGGATTATTTTCTTGGTCTAATAATTATATGATTAATGCTACTTACACATTTTATAGTAGGTATTACTTGTAAATTTCCATATTTGAAGAAATATATTTATGGCTCTCGAATAAATTGTTCATTGTTGTGACCGACCGGTTTGTCTATTCTGTCTCAAAAAGACGAAGTTTACTGGTCCCTGGTGAATGATGAAGAAACTATTCTCGTATATCGTCCAGTGACCGACATTCTGGCTTTAAGAGGAGTCATTAGCTAATTAATTGGCTCAGGATCGTGTTTCATTTCTCACTCATCCATTCCCCGACGCATTATTCATCATTAAAGGAGACGCCCGCTTTTTTGTGTCTTTCGCCGAATCCTCAACCCTTTTGTTTCCTCCGTATCGCGGTGTGTTGGCGGAGGGGTTGAACGACAGCGGAGTGGATGCGAATTAGCGGAGAGGGAGGATGCCGTCCGCGTCGTTGGCGTAACCTGTTGGTCCTCATTATCTCTCCATAACGTTTCTTGTGCATTGCTTTCTCTCATATTTTCTGTTTTAAGGAAACGAGGCTCTACCCGTAAGACGCAGGTTACCTCTTGTAAATGGGGAATTTAATCTGCTAATTAAATTGTCGGTTTCGCGTTTATGTGCTTCAACGGCTAAGATTATTTCCCACCGTCCAACCTAAGATATTAATTCTAAGACAAGCACACAACATCCATCCATGGGCGGTATGACCCACGACCTGCTTCCTCTGTATAATTACTCCTACTTTCGTCGACGAGTGTATTTTCGCGTGAGTGGAGTCGGTGGTCGAACCTCGGTCTGTTTACAGCACTGATAAAGCAAAACCGATTCATATTATACAGCGTAAAACTATAAATCTGTAATTATTTGTCAGTTTCTGGCTTAGAAACGTCCAGCATTTAATTATCACGTTTTTTCAAGGGGAAAAATTAACTCGTATTTTAACGGTGTCATCATATTACTAATGGAGTATTGAAAGTAGTTATCGTAAAGGCTTTTTAATCATGTTCAGGTCTATTGCATCGTAATATCTCGTTTAAGGGGCATGTTACTCGGGTTGAAGTAGTGGCTAGTGTTCTGGCCATCCATCGCGAGAGCCCGGGTTCGAATCCCGGCTCCCAGTACCTCAAATTTTACGTGGCCGTTGAGAGCTTGGTGAAGCTCGTTTTACGCTAAGCACTCCGTCGGTTGGGATGTTGAACGTTGGGCCTCTGGGCGTCTTCGTTAAAAGTAGGCTAAAGGCGAGGTCGGTTTTCTCTCCATCCTTCCTCCGTTCCCTGAATAATATCTGCTCCTACCCACGTATCCTAAATAGCGAAAATGACCATAGCTGTCGGCCGCCTCTCTTAATGATACAGTGATTGTTTTCTTGTTCAGAATTACTGTCGATCGAGGAAGCAATAAAAAAGAAATTATAGTAGAGCAGCTTGAGCGAAGAAGACAGTCTTTTAGGAGAGAGTAAACAGTCTTTTAGGAGAGAATAAAATCAAATTCTGCTGTCATATTTACCTTGAAGATAATGGAATAGTACGTAAGCCTTCGAAACGTCAGTGCCTCTCAACACCCTCACTAGGCTGGAGACCCGAGGAAGCCTCATCAAATTCTGTAGTAAATGAAACAAGAAGTGAAATGTGTAAAAGAGATTAGTTGTGCTAAAAAAAGGATTATTCGGTTGAATAATCGAGCGGTAAGCTGTGTCAAACCAGTCTTAATATTGATGACCTGAGATGATTTTTCTGTGGTATTATTTTATTTATTTCCTTTATATTCTCTTCTCATTGAGGTGTTTGTAAATAGGTGTGTTGATACCAGTGGAGTGGGGGTTTTATTGGTGGTATCATATGGAAAAAAACACTGTTGTGGAAGGCAGTGAGAAACCACCGCAATTATTTTTTCCCATGATTTGATGATGATGCTTATTACGGAGATGTGAATCCTGATAGGTAACTCCGCTCGCTTTAATGGATTTCGGGCCCGATAGCACGAGAGGCAGGTTCTCCGCAGTCATCGTCATGCGAAATCCTTGCTCTGCAGCATTGAAAATAGCAGCGGATAAGAATGAGATTAGGAAGGCAATTGTTAGAGCAGAGACGTGGAATGATAGAATCATGGTGAGGACGAAGAGACTAGTAAATAGCAAACAAGAAATGGAAGAAGGAGCTTTAGAAGGAATAGGTCTGTGTTTTTGAAGGACAGCGATGACTTCTGAAACGACGATTTAGAATAATTTATTGAGGTGGCTACTGACAGTGGTGAATGTATTCGATAACGAAATTTAAATAAGGGGAAAGAATAGATAGAATAAAAATGGTGAGTAATGGGGTGCCGACGAGGTGAGTTAATGAATCGTATGAACAACTTGGAGAAATTATAGGAAGAAAATTGTAGTAATTAGTGATCGCAACGCTGTCGGTGAAGGTTGAGATGGAAATGAGGTTGTATGGCTAGGGAGCGATAAATGAAAACAGCGATAAAAGTTGAGCTATGCACAAGAAACTGGTTAATAATCGCAAACTCACGGTATGAACGCCATCGTCGACGTTATGATCTCATGGCAAGTGGCAAAACTGGAAGATAGTAATTAGATTATATAACGGTTGGTGGTAGATTTAGAAACTGCGTCATGTTTTTACACGGGGCCGATGTAGACAATCTAATAAAACTTGATGTTATAGTTGATAGGAATAAAAAGGGGAATAATGATTAGGGACTGGAATTTAGAAAATTTAAATGAGGTCAAATAATTGGAGAATATCGAAAGCCAGTTGCTAGCAGTCTAAGTGAAGGTTAGGGGAAGGATGTCATAAAATGTGAGAAGACCGGAATTACCGTCAAACTTGGGCAAGAAATCAATAGGTTGAAGGTGTGACGTTGAGAGAATTGCGATGAAATAAAAAAATTCTGAATTGAGCAATGTCTGCCGAATACCATGGGGTAGCAAAAGGGGCAATATGATCGCATCTAAAAGGATAACGATTACATCTATAACGATTTGGGGATATTAATAGTGTGCTAATGTTATTCAGTGTAGGCGGGAAGAGCGTGTTGAAGAACCATGTGATGGAGATAATGGGCCAGTGCACATTGATAGTAAAAAATGAATTAGAAGGTAGTGGACGTGCCTCGGTGGAGGAATGTTTCATCGTGAGACGGAAAAGTAGAAAGGAAGGCGTGAAAGAGAGGAATAGTTGATATCTCCCGAGAGTCGCTCACGAATACACGAGGATATGGGATAGGTTTTTTGTTTTAAATTAGGATTTATGAAGGAGTTTAACCTGAAAACTTCGTTAAAAAGTAATGATTACCCTCTCGAAGAAGAGCGAACCATTAGTTGCAGTGATTGTGGAAACAATAAATTAATGACGCATGCAGTTGAGGTCGTACTCTGGTGAATCCATGATATTTTCCAAGAAAAATAATGTAAACGAAAAAGTAGTCGGATGTTCGGTAAATCAGTTGTAACAATTTAGTATTTGGGTTGCGCTTTAACGGAGATGGCGCTAGTAGTGACTTTAAGCAGAGAATTGCGTTTGCTATTTGACTACCGAAAAGAGAGAACCTGGAAAAGAAAAAGTAACAGTTGGTTATGCTGCGTGTTGTTCATATTCTTTTTTTCCGCATCCTGGTCCCTAGGGAAAAGGGGTGAATAAGATAGGAGGCTTTTTGGATTGGGAGATGAATGGAGAAAGTCAATGGACAGAAAAGAAGGAACGGTAAGTTCTTTAGATAAATGTGGAAGTAGAAGACATTAGTAGGGAGGGTAGGTGGGACGTGTCCAGGGGAATTGGTGTCATTATTTTCTGATAGTCACTGTAGAAGGAAGAATGCTTGGGATTTTAGATAGGAAATGGAAAAATTAATTGGAGTGGAAAATGATGGAAAGAATACTGATCTGAAGAGGGGGATGCCGTAGAAAATGTAGGACTTACAATTAGTGAAGTGGAGGAGAGGTAATAAGGATGAGTAGGAGAATACCTCCGTATTATGCTATAAGCGGTAGAATACCAAATAATAATGAGGCTATTCAATTTTATATCTGCCTTTGAATATTTCGGCTGGGGTATTTTCATTAATTCGTTATTTTTCAATCCTTAGATTCAATAGCAGAAATTTACATTAAAAATCCACCTTGGCCCGGACTTGAACTCGGAACTTCACGATTTCCGGCCAGGTACTTTGCCAATTGAACTACCAAGGCTTCCTCCCCTGTGAAAATCCACTGGGGGCCCACAAAAATCCGCAGGGGAGAAGGAAGCCTTGGTAGCTCAATTGGCAGAATACCTGGCAGGAAAGTTTTCATTTTATCGGGGAATAGTTTATGCTCAAAAATAAAGGAATATAGCTGTTGTGAGGGGACCAAGCTTGACTTAGTTTTTATATGAAGTTGTTCGCAGCTTTTCAAGATGTGTACTCTCATGGATTCCTGTGCAATTTTGGAACCAAATCAGGCATATGGATGTCATTTGCTTTGCTTTGTTTTGTGCTAGTGTAAAGAAAGTAAGTTAAGCAGTTTCCCTTATTTGGGGAATTTCCGTCTCCAGATGGTCATCTCATCGAGAGAAGGATCAAGGAGGGGAAGGTTACTGGCAGTGCCTACCGCGCAGATCCCTCTGCATGGCACCTCCACATACGTGGATCCCTCTGCATGGCAGTCATGCCCAAGGAATGAGTCGATCCACAATGTTTGACGGGGAACCGAAATGGTTCCAATAATATGATAATTAGCCATTATCCACTTGACTTGTCCGAACTTTCTCTTGGCGGAACGTGGGAGGAGGAAGTGTCCATGCCACTCAACCGCGTACGTTGCTTGTGTGGCGCTGATATTTCTTTCTCTACCCCACCACTTCCCTTCTCGACACATGCAGCTGCTTCTCGCCTAGGCAAATACTTCCCGCTGTTCGGCGGCGCCCATATTTCCGCCCTCATGCATAGCACATGTAGCGGGAATCGATCTGGACCCTCCTGGTGACGTCATCGGCTGTCCCCGCGGGAGGGCTGGAGGGGAAGTGAGTTGGAAGGGGGAGGAGGAGGAGGGAAGCGGGGGAGGAGTGGGGGCGCTCCCGGCTCCCCGCGCTCGATTCTGTCGTCAAAGAGCCGCCACTCGCGTAACTCGCTCGTGCAACGCTAGAGGGAGACATCACTCTTCGTTTTCTCGTGACATTCTTCAATCCACGTGATGGGCGACTGTTATACGTAGTGTCGTCAAGAATTTTACTCATAGCACGAGGCTAACGGCGAGCCTCTCATTGGTAATCATACCCGATGCCCATTTTCTCTGCCAAATTTTCTTGGCAATATTGACTTGGTCTTGATAAAAAAAATATTTTTCAATGCGTCACGAACATATAAATTGTTGCTGGTCCGACGACATGGTTGGGTTGGTGTAGTGGTTGAGAGTTCTGGCCTCTCACCCAGAGGTCCTGGGTTCGAATTCCAACAGTGGCAGATATTTTTCATTAGTAAACTGGCCACTACTAGATTGATGTGTGGAGAACACTGAGAGTTCAGTGCTCCGTCTATCGGATCGGACAATAATATGTGGTCCCTTTGGCGCCTTTTGTTAAGTGCAGTCTAATGCCAAAGCCAGTTTTCTCTCCATTCCTCCATTTTCGTCCTTTTATGCACCTTTCCTCCCAGTCTGAAGCGCCTTCTAGTGCGGGGACAGACTTGAAAACCGCTGATGATGTACGATTTTTCACTCTTTAGTTTAAAGTCATGCAATAAGCATCGAATGAATAGTGTGAGACTTGCTGTGCGAGTAATTCATAGGATTCGAACGGTCATGAACCAATCTCAGAGGAAGATAGAACATATTATATATAAGATTTTGAGTGGTTTATCCTCTTGCCCGAAAACATTTTAATGTACCGTATGTTCCAGTGGTTTTCGAATATAGGTCGTGTGGTTTTATACTGCGTGTGGGAATGCTATCGTCCCTCACGTAATTTATAGACACCTAAGCCCTCCTGGGAACACTTGTCGACTTTTGAAACTGTATTGAGTGATCTCGAGAGTGTATTGCTCTGAGAGGGCGCCTGTTTCGCATTCGATGCGTGTGAATGTAAGCAAGTACACCTGCCCCTCCTTCTCGCTGGCGATGTTGTCACCTGCCTCGGTCCGCCTGTCGACTTCCTCCACGGCTCTGCCTCTTGAGGAGTACATATATTTAGTGTTTGACTCGCCGATGATATCACTGATTCAACATTCAGAGCGTAAGGTTGCATTAATCCCGCCTTACGACTTCTTTTCGTCGGAGTGGGAGGGAGGGGAACGGTGAGAAGCGCCTTGAGACCTCTGCGACTCCACCATGAAAACTGAAACGTTGCAGCCCGCGTACTGGCATGGTGTTCAGTGCCGAGCCTTCATATCTGCATGGATGAAACCTGTTGCCAAGCGGTTAAGGAGCGAGGTATATCCCATGCCTCCTTAGCTTGATCCGGCCCCGATTTCAAAGCTTGAAATGAAGTACCTTACTCCCCCAATAAAATTACGTCTACGCGGCATTTAGGTAAAGACTGGGATCCCTGTGATATGTCGTAGTATTTACGGGGATTTCATCCCAGGCCCTCATGTTTATAGTAGCCTGTGACGAGTCCCTTGACCCACTCGCTTGTTACACCCCTGATTTCTAAAGCAGAGGGTGTGAAATAATTATTTTTATCGGAAAGAGAGTCACTTAGGAAGGTAATTATGCCTGCAAACGGCCATAATACGTGTTATATTTTTTTCCGTTATCCTTTGACCTATGCCCTTCAAAAAATATCTCTGTATCCGTAGCATCATCATCGCTGGCTATCAATCCTTAAGATTCACTTCACACCGCACTCCACTCGGTTTTGGATACTAATGTCTTCATGTTAACATCGTGTTTTGAAACGTGTATAAACATAGAAATATAATTCGTGAAATTTAATATTAGATCTCTTATTTGTACCAATCATTTCTACAAGAAGTGGTCTGGAGTCGTATATTCGTACTAGGACGTTGGCCGCAGGAGGGGTCCATTTATTTTTAATAAGTTAAGAAAGCAACTATTGGAGTGTTTATTTTCCATCTAAAAAGTCATCATTACCTCCTGCGACTCATTTAATATGTATGCGTTCACTTATAAAGCTCATTCAAGTCGGCCGATGATTTGTCTGAATGCTGTTTCTTTTAACTTGGGCAAAATTCGTACATTAGATTGATAAATCAGAGGTTTCCGCGGCGATTATCATTAATAATAGCTTTCGGGCGTTCCATCGCGTTATGGTATCTTTTAGCGACCACAATTTCTCGAGCCATACTGCTGGCGTCTTCGGGTATGAAGACTAATTAGATTAATGATATGGAAATGGGACGGCGAATCAAGACAGGCAGTCAGATTTAAACCATTAATCTTCAAGTTGGTAGATGCCCTCATTGAAGGAAGTGGTATCACAGACTTATTGGCTTGGTTTTGGTGCGATTGTAGACGAATGTTGAAGGTTGGGGAGTCTTTTCCATTTTGTCATTATGTCATTTCCGTTTTGCCGTGATAGAAATTAACTTATCAATGAATTTTATAGACTCCAAGGTCAATGGAGATAGTATTTATGTGGTGGCTATAAGTATTGGCCTCTCACCCATTGGGCCCGGGTTCGAATCCCGAAAGTGGTGGAGATTTTTTCAGAGGTACATATACCGGTCTCAGCTTTAGTAATATGTGAAGAGAACTTCAGGTTCAGTGCTCTGTCCGTCGGAGTGGGACGTTATACCGTGTACCCTAGGGCGCCTTTCGTTGAAAGCAGGCTGATGTCGATGTCTGGCTTCTTTCCACCAATCCTCCTTTCCCTAAGAAGTTCCTACCCCAACCGAATTGCCCACCAATCCTGAATGGTGCAAATGATCGTAGCTGTTGCCTCCCCCGAATGACTACTGACTAAGGTCAGTGACTCGTGGAATTTAAACTTATCGGGGTCCCTTTTAATGATGTCATATTTTCGGGGATAACTTTTTATATCGGGGCTGTTTGTTGTTGTTCATGAATATTTAATGATGGTAGCCCATTGCGGACTGAACTCTGCATTAAGTCTTGGGCTTGACGTCTCGTCGACTTCACCGGCCAAGGCACTGACATTGTGTCTGTTACGCATACTATTGTATTTTTAGTGTGTTTATTTCAGAATTGCGAATGATTAATGTCCGAATAATTCTCGAATGCGTAAACATCGATCTAGAGTTGTTTCACCTGCGAGAGAGAGGGATATGGTCGAGTTTCCATTGTTAATTTCGAGTAGGTCGAGTAGGTGTTTAAAATATTTCCACATATTCCCCACCGCCGTCTCTTCACCGGACTCTAGTTTTTTGTTGTCCGTGTATGGCTTGAGATTCTACCAGGGAGCATTTTTGGGGAAATAATTACAGGAAAGAAAGCAAACGCTAACGTGTGGTAGACACGATGTCGTTAGCTCTAAAGTCATCAAATCAGTAGGTTCTCATCTTTAAATCGATTGGTTTACTTGGGATTTGCAATTAAATACTACGCTCGTGTGTCATGAATTTAATCGGACTGCAGTAGTCATGCCATTGACGCGACACCCTGACAATCCAAAGGTCGCGAGATCGAATCCAATCTCGAGAACGAGTGTTGTTTATTTTCGGATTAAGTTGGGTAGGACGGCGTGATGTAACTTTAAGGGTTGGAGCATCTAAAAAAACTGCGGCATGAATTCATTTCAACACTTCCGAATTATCACAACACTAGCACTTACTTTAGAGATCACGAAAACTATTGCCGACCGAGGACCTAACGACTATATGAATGGCATGTGTACACATCATCATCATTGGTCAACAATCCTAGGATTGGTTTGACGCAGCTTTCCACTCGATTCTTCTATCGGCCAATCTTTTCATTGTGACGTAATTCTTCTCTTTTACATCCTTCACAACCTGTTCCATGTATCTCATACGAGGCCTGCCTTTTCCAATCTTCCCGTTCACTTTTCCCTCGGCGGTAGTCTTCATCAGGCCATCGTGTCTCAAGATATGGCCGATAAAATTGTCCCTTCTTCTTTTTAGAGTTGTCAGCAGACTTCTCTTTTCTCATACTCTTCCCAGCACTTCCTCGTTACTTACTCGGTCGATCCATTTACTCTTCAGCATTCTTATTTAGCACCACATTTCGAATGCATGTGTACACAGCGATAGAAAAGGAGCAACTGAAGAGCACCAAAATGTTTTGACTGTAACATGGAGGAGGTTAAGAAGAGGAGTTACCACCACCCCCAAGAACCTGGGTCTACCCCAGAGGATAACCTTCGGGCCGCACACTGGTTAGAAATAGTAAAGGGAAACCATGATAAGCATATTTAAGGGCATTGATTATACTGTGTTGGCTTGTTATGTCGTCCTTTCTTTTTCCTTTTCAATCTTCTCAAAGGGGAATCACCTCGGATGTCCCTTGGAAGGTATTTAGAATTGTTAGTAAACTGAAAATTTCGTTCCTCGTAGTTCTTACGTACCCTTTAATCCGCATGACTTTTTGTTTCAAATGTGCTCTTGTTTATCCTTACCCTTCGTTCGTTCCAATGAATAAATTGCCGTTGCGTGTGTACATACCTATCTTTAGTTTGAAGGGTCGTACAATCGAGACGGAAATAGCGATGGAAACGATATTGGCTTGCGTATCGATTCCCATTAGTTTCATCTCCTTCCAAGCGTTTTTACGGTGAACGGCGCATTTGCGTCGCAGGGGTGGGAACGATTTCGACCATGAAGGCCTTTAAAGGGAAAGGACTGGAAATATTGGGCCCTCGCTCCTCCACCCCAAAACATCGATCTTTTGGACGAGTATGGGTATCTATGGCAACGGCGTGGCTTTTAAAGTGGGTGACACGCCAAACAACTGTACTTACGTGCATTTATCGCTCTTGGAGGAGGTTCTTTGAAAGGTTTCCGTGTGGCCAAGATATGCTAAGAGTTTGCACGTCATTCGAGTCGCTGAGCGGGCGGGCCCTGGAATACTCTAAAAGGGTTGTTATAGACCTAGGACCTTGAAAATCTGGAAACAGTTCTGGAAATGGAATTCGTTGGGAAAATCTGTTATAAATTGTGAAAATATTGAGGTTGCGGGGTAGTATTTAAAAGTAAATATGCCAAATGTTTAATATGACAAGGGTATTATTAGAGAGATTATTTCATCCCATACTATCTTTGTAAAACTTAGCTTCTCTCTTCTTATTTTCTAAACTGTCTCATCATGGTATCTGAAGAATTTTTATACTCATAATAATCTCAATCCTTCCTGCCAATTTTGCTCAAATTCTTAGAAACAAAAAATGTGTATAACACGCAATAAATTTACTGCAAATATTTTTTGTGCCTAGTGCCCAGAGGTGTTGTATAGTCCTGATGAAATGGTTTTTTTTGGGGATAGATCAAGTCAGCCGTTTGAGAGTAGAGACATTTTAGTATGGCTAGATAATTGAAACTCCGAATTATAGAACTGTATGATTCCCAACCGTAGAACTCTGCCCGCTACGGTTCTACTACTTCTCTTCACACCCTTATACTCTTCTGTCAGCTTCAGCATCGTACACTCTTGGCCTGCTTTTATATCACGTGAAGAAGAGATGATGTTTTCCTTCCACAAAATGTTTGGATCCCACAAAGAGCTTTTTGTATTGGAACTCTCTGCTCTGTTCATCTGTCTCTTTAAAGATTAGCGTGTTCGATTGGTTTGACCTTGGTCTCACAGTGAGTTACACTTTTTCGATGCGTTTTGCCCTAGCGTTAAATTTCTAGATTTTGTTCAATATTTGACTATGCCATATTTTTGTCTCTTCGTAGCGTTTTTGTGTTGTAAATTGCTTCATGTTGTGTCGGTAGTTTTTTTGCCGGTTGATATTAGAAATGGAAAAAACCTGGAGGACCATGGAATACCAATATTGGTATTCCGTGTAGGGTGGCAATTGAACGAAAATCAGAAAAATCCTAATGAAACGTATCATTACTCGTCAATTGACAAGAGGAGAGACAGACGATGTGGATTGCTGTCTTCTCAAGCCTAACAAGTTATCAGAAATAAATGGTATTTTCCAAAGCGAAATAATGAGGACAGGTGCCAATTAGAGTACTTAGCTTGTTAAATGATGCTGCGAATAAAGAACGTTACCTGTCCACAGGCCTCTGTGATTATCTTTGAAATAACTCCCAGGAAAGGAGGGAAATGTTGGAATCTCTTATGCTTAAATTTTTACTTATTTGTTTTTGATATTATATTTTGCATATCAGGTAATATAGTTATGGTAAGAATGAGGCAAGACGAGGCAACCATGTCTGAGGTGGGATTCAAACCCACTATTTCGGGTTAGCCGGTTGGCGCGCTTACCATCAAGTCAGAATAGAAAGTATATTTGAGGTAATTTAGTCACTATAATATCGTACCAATTATATTTTATAGCCGATAGCGTGAGAGACCAGTGGGTGGAAATCTGAGCCGACTGGAGTTCTCTGGTTTCAACTTGGATGAGACCTCTTTTGACTCGTCCCGTTCATTTCAGCCGTATGATCTTTGTACTAGATATATCTTAGAAACTGTTGACTTCCTTGGGGGAAAAGAAATGCCCCTCCTACCCTGATGGGTGAATTTTACTTACCGTTGGAATTGTACTTGGAGATCTCTAGCATCCCAACCAGACCGACCTACGGGTTATTTATTCATGATTCGTACCGTGAAATAATATTTTGTGGATACCGTAATTGGTTGGTTAATTTGTCCAATAAATTTAGGCTTATGATAAACGTCGCCTAGCATTTTTTTGGTTCCACAACTCATCCGCTTATGGATGAGTGAGTATATGCTCTGTATCTGTAGGCATGGTTACTATTGGCTTGTTTTGGGACGAATGGAATTTAGGAAAAAAATATTAATGGAATCAGCTCGTTGCTGATTTCAACAGAATTCGAACCTGGCCTCTCGGGATGAGAGGCCAGTAAAAAAGCCACTACGCGGATAAGATTCCGTGAGTATATTCCCTGCCGGTCTTTGTCTTCGTAATGCCTAGTGCATCATAGTACTTCTTATTTTGACCACAGTTTTGTTTTCAGGCAGCACGGCGGCAGGGAGAGTATTTGTGTCCACTTAATGTCTAGTGAGAAGGGTTAAAAAGATCAATCCTATTTTCGGACGCATGTAATCGGAACTATTTCGTAGCTATACAAGGAAGCTAGTAGTTCACTCGGGCCATCCAGAACTCCGTAGTGCATCGGTGTTAGCGTGCCTTTAATGAAATACCTCTGTTGTGTATCAACTTTCATTTAGTTTCCGAAACTCACCTTAATGGCTAATCTTCGATATTTAAAGTGTTTACGGGGTTCAGTCCCTTAAACTTGTAATGCGGTAAAAGGCTTCAGCGAGGCTAGATCTTTCCACCGATCATGAAGCTCTGAATAGTTAGCGCTTCTACAAGAAAGGAAAAACAAAGAGGACGCAGTGGGATACGTAATTGACTCTGCCGCAAACACAGAGTTAGCATAATTCTTCCAATATCCCTGGCCGTAGGTACTTGGAAACAGCCATCGGAAATATGTTGGGCCTTATCCATCATAGTCTCGACGTCGTCGAACCTCGGAGATGACGTAGATTTAACGCTACGGCGTCGAATAATCCTGAGTATTGCACCAGAAAGTTAGTATTTCTCTATGATTTTGACGTCACTACCGTTACATTTTCGAGGCTCGGAAATGTCGGCAATTTCTGAGCAAGACTCGTTGAATCCTCGATGAGTAAAGGAAAACAACTGGTGGTGACAGCTATTACGACGAAATTTATCTTTCAAAAGGACGGTTGACGGCATCCACCTGTGGTGTATGTATCATGTCGTCCACATCACGTTTTTATCATGCTGTTTTAAGGCATTTTTTGTAGAAATCAATGGCCAGTGTGTCTGATTTTGCCTTGTAAAAAAATAGCTAGAAGAAAAGTGGAGAAAATGTTTTTAAAGTATTCCAATATGACGTAGAAATACGGTAAAGTCGTCCAGGGAGAACACTTACGATTTCGTACCCATACACCCGTCGCTCCCTTCTCTGATGCCAAAAAAAGACTAACTGGGCGGATAAACTGTTGACTAGCATATTCGGACTCTGTGATATCATTTCAGGATCGATGTGGTGGAACTTAAACATCTCAAAAAAAAAGAATCCTTTGCAGTTTTTCACTCTCTTCCTAAGAGTGGAAAAAAGTGGAAAACTGAAAAGGGCCTTTCTCTGTCATGGTACTCAAGACTCCTTTAAAATGCTTCCTCCCTTCAAAAGGAGCGTTTAGGCTCCTATTTCATAATTCGAACACAGTTTAATATTTAAATAAAATGCCTCTTAAACAATAAAATTAAGTACACCAACCTGTTGCCGACGAGATATCAATTCCTAAATGTTCATTACTTCTGTAATAATGGCTTGGACAAATTTATTTCCTGGAAATCATGAGTTGACGTTTTAGTGTGTAGTTACATTTAATTATTCTGGCCTTCTATATTTTTGATTAAGATGCTTAGCATTGCTTTCAAAGAAAAATTAAATATATACTCTAATGCTAAAGATGTGGCTAAGTTAATACTGCCCTTGGTTGAAATTTGAAAGTTGATGAATAATGCTTCTCTAGAATTTCAAATTCTTTATTCTATGCACTGTTATACTTCTGCTGTGTCATATGCACACACTGGTCTCAGAAAAAGGGTAAATAAATTATTCCAATCATTTTTGTTTGTAGTGATGGTAAATTTCTCCATACTAAAATTTAAATTGATTAATTACAGTATTCATTGGTTGTATCAAACTCTTTTCCTTAAAATTTAGGGCCTATTTGTTACCTGTGGTAGTTGTGTATGCTATTCTTTGTAACTTAATTAAACAAATAGGGGATATTCACTGTTAATACAATGTAAAAAATAAAAAAGAATATATTAAGCATAATCTAAGTTGTCTTTCAAATACTTTAAATTGCCCTTCCTTTGTTGCCATGTACTTTCCCTTTTTTTAAAATCCCAATTTTTATATCTGTTATTTGTAATTGCTTCATTTGAGTGTCATTAATTAAGTTCCTGGATAAAATAATTAATTTGTAATCAATTGTTAATTTGCAGGAACAAGGCCATTGCAGATTACCTAGGAAGTAATGGCTATGTGAGTGCCTTAGAAGCTTTTAAAAAGGAGGCTGACATATCTGGTGATATAGAAAGGAAATATGGTGGCCTTCTCGAGAAAAAATGGACTTCAGTCATCCGGCTACAGAAAAAGGTAGGTTTTGACTGGCTTAAGATACCCTGCTTAACACTGGGACACCCAGACTTTACAACATCACTCATTCCCAAACGCGAATCATTTTGACCCACGACAATTAATCATTGCACTATGCCCTCATTATGCATTTTTATGTTAACATTTGTACAGTTGTTCGTGTAAACCTCTGCTTAAATTCTTCACATTCATCAATATTTGTGTTACATTACATTCATTGCATACAGTTTGTGTTACATACATTATTTTTTTAGTAATTATTATTTATTGAGCTACCAACTGAATATTGGTATCATTTTTTTCAACTCTAGTTTCTTTTTTCCTTTAAATGGCCAAACTCCATGAACTTAAAAGATCATTAACATGCTGACAATTTTTTTCTTGTATGCAATTAATTTGTTAAAACTTTGGTGGTTCATGATATCCGGCGTCGTCATTTTTTGGGTAAACCCGTGACTGAATATACCCGTTTATACTGTGACGTGGGTTTAGTGTCATAAAGTTGAAATATATTGATATTTGGTCGATATATCGGCCCGCCACACTTTTAACCTGAGATGCAAAAGCCAATATATCGGCCACACTAAGCGGGTTAATGACTTTACTGGAGATAATTATCTTATTTTAGTAATTTCAAAAGATATCAATTCAAATGACTCAATTGCACTATGAAATTTCTGTCAACCTACAATAGGGAAGGGTTATACAATGTTCGATCTGGGTGTCTATTACTGAACTTTCGCCGATAGGAGATATCGTTCAATACCAATATCGAACAAAATGATGGAGGTTGTCTAATGTGCTATTACGGTTCAGGCGTTGCTTTCATTCGATAAGCTTCGGCTGTCTTCCGGAACTTATAGTACATCGGTGACGTTGTGTGATGTAGGAGACGAAGCAGCAGAAGTGGATGGAAACAAATGACGAACGAAAACTCCAACCCACAATATTGAGATCACGCTTTCATCTGAGTCTGATAACACTTCCCCTTCACTAGTGTCTCGACGAAAATGGGCGCTGTCGTCACTTTCCACAGAGTCGTCGTCATTACTTAGAGAATTTATCTATTCAGCTAATCTATCATCGTCAACACCAGGTGAAAATTCATTTCTAGAAGTTGACGCCATTTATTAGGTAAAAGATTTATTTCACTTTCAAAAAGCCACTAGTGAAATTTCAATGTGTAAACAACAACAAGAGATGCACTCATTGTATTTTTTATTCACAGCATCATCTTTCAATTACTGCTGCTGCATCTACTATGATAATGAGGCTGACAATCGGAGCCACATTTCTGACTCAGTACCCCAGCTGACTCAACGCACCAGCTGTGAGAGATAGCAGTTACGTAGTATCTTTTCGTCTGCCTTTCATAGCTAAAAATCAACGACCTGATCGCAGTGAAACAGCAACAAATTATCTCTTCAGAAGCGACATAGCAGTGATGTTTTGAAGTCTAAAGTCTTTTTGCTATGCCATGAATCGTTCGCAAAACGAATGAGAATGCGATGTACTTCAGAGAGAATAAAATGTTTCTAAGCATATAAAAAAATAAGAACACACCAAACATAATATCTCCGACATAAATACAAAGTTCAAAACATTAGAAGAAAGTCAATTGGTTTTAGGCTAACAAACAATGTAGTTTCCAAAGTGTCGCACCAGAAGCAGTTTCGTGAGAACCAAATGTGGCACTCGGAAAATTCAATCCGACATACAGTTATTTAAATTACCAAAGCTGTTGATCATTTCCATTAACAATCAAAATTTTTGTTCCACGTAGTTATTAAAAGATCATTCTTGTATTATGTACAATTTACAAGAGTTAAAGATTGAGAAAACCATTGTTTTAACAGGTCTCCTCATAGACGACGATATATTGTCGTGTGGCACTCAAAGGGTTAAGAACTCATTCAAAAAAGGCACTCAAAGGGTTAAGGGTTAAAGAAAGGGTTAATGGTGAAGTTTAAATTCGCAGCGAAGATACTCTGAAAGAACAATGTAATTTTCTAAGGGTACAGTCGCAACAATATCAAGATTTTATGGAGATTTGACAATAAAATGAAGTCAGAATAGGCCATATTCCCCTTAAAATGTCATTTGAACCCTAAAATATAGCGAATCTTGGGATTTAGGTATAATAGCTGGTCAGATGGTAATAACGTACGTGGGTATGAAAGAGTTCATCTGAGAGGTTTACGTCGGTTTGCAAGTTCTATTTAGACCAGAGGTTAGTTTTACTATCATTTCGCTAACATAATAGCTGAATACGCCGAATATTTTACTCCTTGGAGGTAGCTGGCTTGTCATGGAGGTGTATTCTCAGTACGAAGTGTGGAGGTTTTTCAAAAATATAGAGGTACAATAGGAAGAGGTTTCTCCATATAATTGAATACAAATTTTGGCTGGACCTCAAAGATATTACGAAAAACAGAGGTTTACGATATGAAGAGTTTCACTAGGTAGAGGTTTTACTGTATGAATCTTGAGTTGGACTCTCGGTGAAATCAGGGACCATCAAAGGGAGTACAGGTAACATTAATGATATACTCAAGGTTCAGACCAGTCTCCATGCTTTTATTGTTCTGAACTCCATTACCTTGCACTGCCAACTCTCCACAAGTAAAAATCGTTGCTCTCTTAGCTTGACTATCCGCAAACCCTTGTGACCTCTCAGAGTCATCCCATTGGATGACTACACGATCACTTCAGAAACATCTGCTTCCCAGACCCTGCAGGGCAGCAAGGGCAAGAGCGGTCACCGGGAGTGGGTGGGGAAAAGGCAACTATAGAGTCACCCAATGTGGGTACCAAAGATGGACCATCGGGTGTGGCACCAGATGAGCACAGTTGGAAGTACAGAGTCTCTCTCTCTTACACTCGTTATTTTCCCTCTTTCTCTGTGACCTTTGGTCTAAGAGTTGATCTAGCTAATTTGAGCTAAGAGTTGATTAGGTATGAAATGTTATGCTTAGTTTTCCCAAGCTGAGTGAATTAGATAGAGATGCTGTGAAAAGAGGGTACTGTACTTCATGCTTGTATAAGAATGCATAAACCTCAAGAAAACCTTGTGTTTGTTCCTAATATGTCATTGATCACTGTCAATGTTGTCAGCACTAAGGGTCCAAATATAAAACTTAGGCAGGAGACTTAAGGGTAAGAGGGAAAGGAGGGTGGGGAGTGAGTCAGTTTGAGCTTGGAAGCATTTCAAGCCTCGAGAGCCACAAAAATGCTACCGATAAGGTAGGTAATTCAATTGGTGAATCAGTGGGGGTTAGAGAGGCAAGATTATTATTTCTGAATCATTGCTTGACAGAAACAGAAGGGAAATAGGGATGTTTTTGGAGAGGGAAAAAGGCATTTGGAGATAAGGGATTGTTGGATTCTTGATAGTATTAGTAGCTGTGGGTTTTAAGATGCTCCAATGGTTTAGGTTATATCAGTGTTGGCCACTGAGTAAATAGCCTGAGATAAGGGTTAAGGTTAAATCTATTTGGGAATTTACTTTTCTGGAGGCATCTTTCACATCCTTATAGGATCCTGATTCTCACATTCACTGCACTCACATTGATTTGGCCAGTCAGAATCCTATGTGCCATTTTGGTGTGAATATTTGATGGAACAGTTCCATTTGCGTGAAAATTTTAGTGAGAATCACACAAAGTATATTCAAGTAGAGTTCTGGTTTTGGAATTAAAAATATTTTAAGAATGTTGTTATCCATGATTTGTCTAAAACATTGTCAACATTTTCTTACCAATTTTTACCCTTCAACAAAAAGGTTGAAGGTGGGCATAATATCTACTAAGACATGTGACAGAGATTTGAATTGGCAAAAGAGGCATTAGTTAAGAGGAGAAAAATTATGACCTTAAAAGTAAAGAGATCAAGAAAAGATTGGTAATTGATACGGAATGTGGAATTGAATGATTCTGAGACTCGGCACAGGAGAAAGAGTATGAAAAGAAATTGGTGGCTTTGAAAATGTGAGTTTGGAGGAAAATGAAAGTGTGATGAATGGGAAGGAAGATGAACAAAGAAGTTCTTAAACTGATGGGGGATTAAAGGTAGTTTCTGGAGGAAATCAGGAAAGTGTGGGAATCAAGAGAAGTGTGAAAGAAGAAATGGAAAAAAGGAGTAGTACTTCTTACAAATGAGCCATAAGTGGTGGAAAGGCAAATAATAGTAATGAAAAACAGAGAGATACTTTCCCAATAAGGCTGACAATATTATCTGATTTTTCTACAGGTAGTTGTTAAGGCATAAGTGAACTTGTCTTTCAAGAAATACTTATTAATATTTATTCTCCTCACTCTTGGTTGAAATGCACAGCATCTAATACTAGTTGGATTGTGTACAGAGTATACCTTGATGATATTTGTTGTAATTACAACCATGAATGTCTTATTTTCAGGTTATGGAGATGGAGACAAAGCTGTCAGAAGCCGAGAAGGAATTCATTGAAGGGGCACCCACACGTGGCAAAAGATCACCCTCGGAATGGATACCCAGGCCTCCTGAAAAGTACTGTCTGTCAGGGCATAGAGCACCCGTCACAAAGGTTCGACGATTGACTGATTTTCTCTTAATAGAGCTTAATGTATGTCGTTAAAGTGGAGTGAGCATGGAAGTAATGTTTTTGGTACCCTCAGTGCTCATAGAACTCTCTTTTGATTATTTCTAATGCATCAAGGAAACTTATTTACATTAAATTGAAATTGGCTGTAATAGTATCCTATATATCTTGATTTTTTTAATGAACAAGAGATGGCATCGTATCACAATGGGAAGGGATATGAGCAACCTATCATATTGAGTGAAGTCAGTTTCCCCCTTGGGTTGTGAATTTAAGAATCAATTCTTTGAATTCTCTACATAGTGGTGGATTCTTCACTCTAGCTGTTCACCTGAAAATCTTAGCTCAGGTCAGATTAGGGTGCTAACTCTGAAAAAAATTTCAATGCCAAAATTTCCTTCTGTGTATTTTCCAAACTGTTACTTCTTAGAAAAGCATTGATAATGCTGGGAAAGCCTCCTCTTATTGTTGTTCTGGTGTGAATTTCTCAATATTGCTTGGAGATACATATTCCTGTTTTTTTGAAATCTACATGCAGGTGGAATACTTTCTTTTATTAATTAATGATATTTTTTCTTCCATAACCACTTATTTGTAAGTTTAAATTTCTTAAAGATTTGATGCATTGTGAAAAACAATAGGTATTGATAATTGCAGTTTGTACTTGAGGTATTTTTATATAGAATGATTGTTACTTAATAAGCTAGTATTAATGAAGTTCACATTCTTACTGCCTGCTACTCAATTACTAATATATTAAAATAATTAAATGTTTGATCAGTTAGAGAAAATTTGTGTTTACAAATTTTGCAATGTTTGAAAGCCAAGCTTACTTTGCTTGCAATCACTATTATACTGCAATGTCCGAAATATTATATTTTAGTAAACATTCTATCGGCATATTGAAACATTTTACTTGTCCTCAGTTGTACAGAATGGGTATTCCACATTTTTAACCTTTTTCTGAATGCCTAATAGCAGTAAAGCTCTTTGAATATGAATATGTGAACTTGTTTTAAGGTGTAGAATTTGGTGTAATGTGGTTTTTTTTGGGAATTGGGAATTGGGAAAAAAAGTCAAAAATTAATTTAAACATTTTTAATATTTTTAATCCTTTCAAATCACCCTTATTTTCATTCATTGTTAGAAAAATGTCATTTGCTTTTTATATCAGGTCTTTTTCCATTTTTTTATAACCCTGGAAAAATTTAATGAGAGTTATAGACTCCCTTGTATGCTAGATTTTTGTTTATAAACAAGTCTCTCCAAACCTAGTGCTGAGATGGTAAAAATCAAATGTAAATGAATGATTAATGAAAATAAGAAAGGAACAATGAAATGGTCCTATGGCTACCCATGTGATACTCATTGAGAGTTTTGTCTCATTATCAGATTTCCTGGCATCAGAGTAGTTACAACTTGAGCCTGTAACTAAAAGTAATTTTACAGAAATTTGTGGTGTATTTTATGCTCTATAAAAAGTGAGTGTCGAGAAAATATGATTCACAATGGGAAAAATTCTCCTGAACAGATCCTATCCTCACTGTGAATCACCTGGTTTGCAAGATAAAGTGTTGTTTTTGCTTATAGCACATTCATATATTTCTGAATGTAGCATTTCATTTCGTCTTATTTATAAGGCTTCTCCCTTGTCATATAGGTCATCTTCCATCCTGTGTTCAGCGTGATGGTGTCATCAAGTGAAGATAGCTCAGTAAAAATTTGGGATTTTGAGACGGGTGAATATGAAAGGACACTCAAAGGACATACAGACTCTGTTCAAGATATTGCATTTGATCAGAGTGGGAAGCTTTTAGGTATGTAGCAATAATTTTACAAATTTAACCTCTGAAGGACAGTAGTAGCTAGCATACTAGCATCCATTGTAATACCTGGAATTAATGTTACTTCCCTGTGAAAAATTTTCACACTTACCATGCATAATGGCAAAAGTAACATTTACTGTGATGGGTATTTCATACTCTCCTATGATGAATTTTCATATTTCATTCAAACTTCAGGTCATGTAATGGCCATGTATGATAAGTTGCATTTATGAAATAAGTTCCATCACTACCCTTGTATACCAATTCTTTACAATCTCCATTGCAGCATCATAGATAAATATCATCATTTCCTTTCCAAAGTTGCTCATCCATGACTTATTTCTCCTTTCTCATTGTGGTCATTTTTCATTGTGTATGTATCATGACTTAATTTTTGGTTCAGTCTGCCTAAATCTCCATCTTTAAAACTCTGCAATCACCTACCCTGTGTTGGCTATGCTTCTCCCTAATTCCTTAATGTTTACTAAAGTTGCCATGCACCCCCAGCTCAGTTTATTTACCTCAACTATGCATGTCATAAAATTCTCTCCCCAGTGGTCCCTTAGTCCATCCTCAACTGGACTTGACATGTTTTGCCTCCCCATCAATGCATGTTTTTTTTATGTTTTCTAATTTCTCTAACTTTACCATGGTCATAAAACTTTCCCTCTTGAGTCTTTTTATGCTCCTTTACTGCTAATGTTCAAGATTTTTTCACAATGATGACCTCTGAGGGCTTAGCTCTTCCACTGCCTAGCGTGCTCCAGTAGGCTACCAGAATACTTTGTTATTTGTAACTGCAATAAATCATAGAAGAAATATAGGTGTGATTTCCTGTGTCTCGGTGATGCTCTTACATGATACCATCACTAAAATAGCCTCCCATTGATACTACATATTTAGCAGTCACATTATTGAGGAACAGATGCCTCATAGACTGATTTATCTGGCACTGGTGGGCCTGCCAGGAGCAATGATTTATGCACTGGGAGCAATGATTTATGCACTGATCTCTTTGGCCCTAGTTTTTATCAGAAATAGTAAGCCCTTCTACCACACCAAGGCTGCAGTTCATGGGTGAGCCAGCTAATTACCTCAGGATATTTCAAATATAATTTTTTCCATACTTACATAGGCATATACCGTATTCTACTGAATATAGTCCCCCCCTGATTATCCTCCCTCCCCCTCAATTTTTGAAATTCAGTTTTGGAAAACTTTTTTTGAAATACAAAGCAGGACTTGCACATAATTTTCTCAGGTTAACAACTTGAGCAATTTGAGTAATAAAAATTTCCATTGTTTCAGTTAAACCTGAATCACACGATCATTTTTTACGTCCCTTTTCAGGGATAGCTCAAATGATAGCTTAAAAATGATCGTCTGACTTGCTCACTTCACGGATAGTGGCAATGATAGGGAAATGATAGGGATTGCTATCCCTTTTTTCATCATTTGAGCACGTCCTTTTTTCCGTCCCTCGGGGGCCTGTCATTTAGCCAATCAGAGCGCACGTTCTGAAAGAAAAGTTTGGCTGCAGCCAAAAGGAGTCGACGACGATGTAAGTCATCCATAGTTACGAATTTGTTTACCGTATCTCGCGAACAGAAATGATACGAGAGGGGACGGCAAAAATGATCGTGTGAGTGGCGAAATGATAGCTTGAACTATCATTTTTGCGGTCCCCGAAAGCTATAGCTTAAATGATCCCTTTAAAGAGACGAGAAAAATGATCGTGTGATTCGGGCTTTATCAATATGGAGAATCGAGTTAATATATTTACTAGGGATGTGCGAGTAGCACTTTTTGACCTCGAGTCGAGTTGTTAAGTACTCGTGAGTATCGAGTCGAGTCGAGTTTGTACACTGTTGTACATGAGTGAAGAGACCCAGTTCTTACTTAAGTCATCGCAATTAAAGTTAGCCAGCAATCTGACTATCAAATGGCAGGTCTACCTACCTAATGCATAGTTATAAACAGTCAAATTAATATGGCACGTAGCGCAGGCCAAAAGACATAATGGAAATTTCGTGGTAGCTCTCGAAATAAGAAAATTACCTTCATTCCTAGGATTGCTCAAAAATGTGTAAATTAGCTTGCAGTACGGTACCTAGAGTGTACTCAGGCATAATATGAGGCCTATATGAGTGACATGCCCTATTAACTTGAAAGTAAGCCAGGAAGCAAAATATTTTTTCTTAAGGAATTCATAAGCCTAATTAGAAGAGCATTCCTTGTATTTCACATTCCTATGTATTTCTTTTCAGAGCTAAACGCTTTCTCAGTGATGTCGTGTATGCCGGGGTTAGCTATATTCGGAGGAATACGGTACATATGCGGTTTCATGGACCGTGTAACCACCGATTCATCCATTCGTTCACGCAAACGTACATAAATCCGTTCATGTAAACGTACATGAAACCATTCACGCAAATGTAAATGAACGTACGTAAGTACATGTCCGTACGTGTTATCTACCGCGTAACCAGAGATTTACTCGATTTTGATGATAGCGCTCCCTGTCGGCAGATTTCTGAACATATTGGCCTTGGCGGCTCCGTCGACAAAAACTACTCGACTCGACTCGACTTTCGTAAAAATACTCGAGTGCTCGAGTCGAGTACCAACTACTCGACTCGACTCGAATTTTCGAGTACTCGCACATCCCTAATATTTACCAAAATACTCAATGTTATTTCAACTATTAAAGTTGACTAGCTGGTAATTTAATTTAATAGTAATAGCTATTGTATTTAGAAAAACTAAATTTCCATAATTAAGTGGAATGTAGAAGTGAGATATGCAAGTAAGAAATCACGATTTGAAGTGTAAGCACTGCCATATGTGTGTTGGGAATCTTGTTGTCCAAATGTTTTTTCATTTAAAATGCCACCCTCTGTGGTTATCATTCGTGTTGGTTGCAAGAAATCAAGGTTACTGAGATCACAGTGAAGCATTATTTTAAAAATCAATGACGATATATTTAAAGGACACAAAGTCTTAAATCTCATATCTTGTTTATTGAGTTTTGCTTTACCTTGCGGTTAGTTTTTTTTTCAAATAAAAGCTTTGTTATACCCATATTTGTACGTAATCACATAATATATTGGCTGTAGCCATTGTCCAAAAGTACATATTTGGCAGCAGTAAGACATTTAATCTTCACAGGTGTTCATGGGTCCATTCACCAAATATTTCATACTTTTATTACCTTCTCCACTCGGGATGGTATTCGTTTAATGCTGATTATTTTATTTGTGTCTTCTATCATTTGCATTGGGGGCTGAATTATATTTCGAGATGCATTTCGTCAAGAAATATAGACTGAATGTCTGCTATTTCAGTGAAAACATATACTTTTCTTCCTCTTCCAATTAGTGACACCATCTCTTCAAAATCGTTGGATTTCTGCCTTAACATGTAGAACTTAGAATCGTAAGAAGGACCTAGGTCACCCCCGTTTGTGCGATGCATGAACACCTGTAGTCGGCACGGGTTTTTTCGATATCCATTAATGCAAGTTAGTAATGTTTGAACAATGAATTTTCATTCGCGGGTGAATTCGCTCAGGTATATGAATTTTGTATAGAGTCCTGTGGATTAAAGTTTTTGGTTTCTAAGGAAAAATATTTGATCAAAAATTTATTATAGATAACCTGTGACTAGGAACTTGGCAATTATGACATAATTAATAATCCTAAGTAGGAAATAAAAAAATGGAATAGCAAAAATTACAGGTTTTATGCAATATATCATCCCTAATGCCCTTATTAGGATGCCTACCATACATTGCAAAATTTGTCACCTGCAAGTTTGAAGACCAATATCTCCAATATGGCTAATGCGATTTTAAAGTAAAGTATATCAAGTTAAAGCTTGTTTATTTGTACGTAAATTGATGGCATTAACATATTTTTACAAATTTTATTTACTGAAGTACGTGTGTGAGAACAGATTTTTAGTGAATTTTTTTGGGTACCGGATAGATCCTTAGAATTTAGGGCATCGTAAGAACAACACAGATCGAGATATCAAACTTTCCTTTTCGCATATTGTAGCTAAGGGTTTTGTTAACTTCAAGTTTCATACTGTTATGTTCATTAGTATTTTTGCTATTGACGAAGTTGTCAGACTGCGTTATTTTCCATCCCGCACGCTTTCCGTTCCGAAAATCACTGTTTGGCCGTTATCTTGCTCTGGAGACATTAATATGAATCCACTTAAGAATTCTCAATAGAATTCGTTGGTTATTTGATATGGATACATTTTTTGCTATTAAAGCATGCTCAACTGCCCAGAGAATGCTGGAAAGAGAAAGGTAGGGTGAATGTGGAATCTTCTGCTGCAAGCAGCTCGCCTATTGCTGTGAATGAGTCTTGAGGACTCGACAATAGCGGAGAAAAGTATCGTCTTTAAGAATGCAAGTCAGTGTCAGTTTAAGAACTGAAAGTATGTTTGGAAACATACCGTCACTATACCTCCCCACGCAAAGTTTTTGGAGACGTGGTTGAGGATAACTTGAACTGCAATTTGTTTCTTTCGTCAAGAAGCTGAGAAATGTGGGGACAAAAGCTATCTCATTTATTGCTGATTTTATTTTGGTGAATACTGCAACTTACAAACTTTTATTCAAGCATAAGCAAGGATATTTTTCCTGTGCATACTAGAGACATTTTCTTGCGTGGTGTTTGGTGCGCTCGGTACCTACGGTACCATACAACTTGGCAACCTCGAGCAGCTTATCTCTTCTGGTCGAAAATCCTGTTATGTGGAGCTCGCTTTCCGAAATGAGCGTATACAAGTTGAAAGCATATCTAATTCTCACAAGATGTTAAGTCATTCTACACATGCTTAGTTTTCAAAGACGAAGAATACCGTAAAAACGATGTGTATTTCTGACTTCTGCAAGCTGAGATAGCACATGTTTTTAAAATTTGTCATAACGTAATTGTTAACTGAGTAATCTATTTTAAACTTTGTTTAGTCTAAGATAAATATATGTACCATATCTTATGCGAAGAAAAGAGAAGTGTCTTTTCTTGTTTTTCTTCAAGTGGGCGTCAAAGTTAAACTTGTTTCCTGGGACGTGAAAAAAATCTGGCCTTTTTAGCTGTCTCGGTCGAAAAATTAATTAATATAACGAATTTCAAAATATATTTTTGACATTAATATATAAAATTTGACATTAATATATAAATAAACAAGCATTAGTTCGATACACTTTATTTTTAAATCGAAGTAGCCATTTTTGAAATAATGGCCCTCATACTCGGGGGATGGAATTTTATAATGAACATTATGTGCCGTGAGCTAGAATATAGTCCCTCCCAAGACTTTTTATAGGCGAATATTTTGGCCAAAAATGGGGGAACTATATTCGGAGGAATACGGTAGTTAAAAATGTTAATGTTTGTTGCTCAAACCGGTGCTGTTACATTACCGTGAAGTTCTCTCTTCCATAACTAAGTAAATGATCTGTAAGCTAGTTGTCTATAAGTGTCCAGAATATCATTTTTCTGTTTATGTACTTGTTTACTGATCAATTAAAATAAACCTTTTTACCAGGATGCTAATAAACTTGGTGTTTTGAGTATATTTTTATGAATTTTACTTACATGGGCAATATGTATGGGATTAAGTGAAATGGATTTAGAAAGAAAGTAATGTGTCATTGTATCTAAATGGATAGGTGTTTGTGAGGCCATTCATTTCTTCATTTCATCTATGGCAGGAGTTGTTTAATAATCCAAGTATATTGCAGATCTGCTTGAACCTAACTGATGATAAATCCTTGATTAATGCTATTGGTGAAATCTAACTTGTTTCATGCATGACTTTTTCCTTATCATCCAGTGTTGTCTGTTTTCAGCATCATGCAGTGCTGATATGTCAATCAAGATATGGGACTTCCAAACATATGAATGCTTGAAAACAATGCATGGCCATGATCACAATGTTTCCAGTGTTTCTTTTATGCCTGGTGGTGACTTTCTACTATCATCATCAAGGGACAAAACGATGAAAATGTGGGAAGTTGCAACAGGGTAAGTGTGAAAAGAAAGTTTCTATGTAAATTAGTTTTTTTATGTGAAATATCACAGTTCGAGTGCCTTGTTGCACCTATTAAATGTTTGCATGTGGAATTTAATCTATTTATGACTTGTTAGCTATGCTTCTGGTTTAAAAATATTTATCAACTTGGTGTTACTTTACCTCCTATGTAGAGTGGCATATACACCTTGGAATAAGCAATCAGAGGCATGGAACCATCTAACTCATCCATGCCTACAGGTTAAGTTGTACACAATCACAAATGCAGGTGACAGCCAGCATTACATTGCATAGCCAATGTGAAAAACTGTTAATTTGGTTGACATGATGACCAAACTAAATTTTTTTAATTTAATCTCAAGGCAGACCATATTATTTTCCCTGTTAACTGGTAGTAAATTTTAGAATACTGATTGGAATAATGTCAGGGAAATGTCTTAATCTCCATTTCAGAATCACCACAACCTTTTTTGATGCCAAACAGTCTGGTTGGTTCTGAGTGCTGACAGGCCTTATGCCACCATGATAGAATCTCATAATTACGAAATGTAATTTTCTATAAATTTTAAACAATGTAGCCAGACACTGTGGAGGCTAGACTGAAATCCTTTACAGTCCACTGATGAATTTACTAGAGCCCTGTAGATGGATTGTCTCTTGTTTGAATATAATTATTAATTATTTAGCTCTTAGTGACGTGCAGGATTTATCTGTTGAGTAATGAGACCATGAAGAACAGCTGTATGGTGGCTGATTAGGGCAGTGTGGGTGGATGGGAGGCCTAAGGCATTCCCATCGGCAGCCTTTGCCCATGAGCAGTTACAGTACATGGGTTAGGTCTTAAACGGTGTTCCTTTTTATCTCAGTCGCAGTTTGAGAAAGATTGTACCATTGTGTAACAATATGCAATGAAGTAAGATTTCACGCTTTCCCGGCGAATTGCATTGATGAACTCTTCTCGGGCTCTACACCAGGTGAGTGAATGTAATGTTGCCGATGTTTCGGGTAGCGACTCGTTACCCATCCTCAAGGCAAATGACATTTGCCTTGAGGATGGGTAACGAGTCGCTACCCGAAACGTCGGCAACATTACATTCACTCACCCGGTGTAGAGCCCGAGAAGAGTTCATCAATATGCAATGAAGTTTTTTGTTAAACTTGTGGGTTCAGGTCGGGAGACACTTGTCATGATTTGAAAGGTCTTTGGAGAGGAATCCTCATCCAAGGTTCAACTTTTTCTGTGGTTCAAATTGTTTGAGGAGAGCAGGGAAGAAATTAAGGACAAACCCATGCTATGGATGTCTGTCAAGGAGCCAAAATCAGGGAATTGTGGGTTAAGTGTAGGATGTTTAAAACACAAGTACAAATGTGTTTGTCAGATTGATTCATTTTACATGAGTGATGCATTTTACATGAGAGTGCTATACAACATAAGAATCTTGTGCACCTGCAAGATTATTTTTCAGATTCTCACTACGTGAATCTTCCACCACGACAATGTTCCATGTCACACATCACTGATAGTGAGAGAGTTTTTGGCCAAAGACAGTTTAATAAGTGTTGCTTCAGGCACCTTAACAGTACTAACATGGCTCCAGTCAACTTCCTGGATAAAACGTGGCCTGAAAGGACAAAATTTTTAGACTATGAGTAGATTGGAAGTGATTGCAACAAGCATCCTGAAGAATGTCCCAGTTGCTGCATTCCAGGAGTTTTCCTGTTTCAAGTTAAACTATTCTTAAAAGAGTTTTGAATCTTATATATATGAGTGCAAAATGTTGCTACAGTTTTTGCTTCTATCTTTGTGAGAATCAATCAGAAAACAAGAGAAGGAAGACTAAATTTGAAGGAGTGGAGGCTAAGGGAATGTTTCTAGACTGGAATTTTTTGCCAGTTCGTTGCATGTATGCAAGCAGGCATGCATATTTTAATCGGGGAAAATGGAACCCCAAAAATTAATTGTTAATAAAAAAAGAGGTTCAGATGTTTCACATGCTTGGTAATGTTGAATGAATTTCACTTCAAAATGTGTTGTTACCTTTATGTCGTTGTCCTTACTTTTCTCTCTAGTTTTGATTGCTCTCTTAGTTTGGCTATTGCTTAAACAGAATTATTCATATTGACTTATTGCTACTTATGTATTATTATGTTTTTTAAGGGTACCAATTTTATATACATTTTTTTGTCTGTCAAGGTTTATGAACTTTTGATAGATATGTCTCAAAAGATCAACTACATTTTCTTTAAATGATTTGGTTTATTCTTCTTCGCTTGGAATCATTGTTATCACCTTAGTTAATGTAGTAATGATAAATGATATCCCAATAAATTTCAACTTCATTATAAGTACAGACAGTTGGAACCCTTAAATTTGCCCTTTGAATTTGGATAAATTTGGATTTTTTTAAGCTACAAAGATAGTTTCATGTATGATGAATTCATTGACATGAGTATGATTTCATCTTCAATATGGTAGCCATGATGCATGAAATGCTAAGCAAAATAATAGCTTATTAATTTGTATCTGGCCAAAGTTTTTACTGTAAATTTATGTTAGTTGTTAAATTTGCCAACTGTGGTAATTCTATTAACAAAAATTTAACACCTTCGGGGATTTGCACATAATGTTATGTGAAATTTCAAAAAAAAATATTGATGCTATGTATACATTTGAAAAACATTAATAATAAAAACCTATTATTTTTGGGTGGATATTTAAGGGAAATGTTTCACTTAATACTTTGTTTTACACTTAATACGACTTACACCTGAGAGTCATGGCTGTGCCCTTTCTAGGGGTGGATGACTTTTCTTGTGAGTGAAGAGTAAATAACATTTTTAAATTCCTGACTCTGATAAAAAAATTTCCAATGGTTCCTGCACTCAACGTGCTTAGGGATTAATCTACTCAATGAGCGTGGGAATTATTGACTAATCAGTAATTATCACATTACATGTAGAACCATGGCACATATTATAATGTGCATTTATTAGTATTTAGTTACGCATGTATCATCAATGTAGTAGCAATAGTAACAGAGACAAAACAAAGTAATAGCACAATATCTTTCTATTACATGTAAGTAGTGCATGCAAGAACTAGTATTTTTGCATGCCTCCATTATGATAAGTGTAAATTTAATTCTCTCTAATTTAAAATGCATGCCTGGTGATGGTTAACCCCCTGCCACACACTTTTGTGGTGGCTTGCAGTGTATTATGTAGATGAAAGTGAAAAAAGAGATGCCATTATACAGAGTCAAGAATGGAAGTTTAAATTCTTGATAATTTATTCTGCCTGTATCAATTCCTGGTTCAGCATTTTCTCACTAGATGTTTAATATGTTAAAATATTCCATTTTATATATCAGTTGTGTTGTATTGTAATTGATTTCTTTATTTTTGTGAAATTTAGCTACTGCACGAAGACATTCACTGGACATAGAGAATGGGTACGAATGGTAAGGGTGAATCAAGATGGCTCATTAATTGCCTCATGCTCGAATGACCAGACAGTGAGGATTTGGGTGACATCTACAAAGGAATGCAAGGTATATTTGTTGGTTAATCTGGTTTTTAAATTTTGTAAAGTTTTAGAATGGGGTCGTTTATCATATTTTTTATTGCTGAATCTGATAGAGTTTGTAAAATTAAAAGACCCACATTCTTCCGTTTTTTTGATCTGTCAATTACTTCTCGAGTTATAAGCGGTGAAAAACTGATGTTTTAACCCTTTTGGAAAAGTGGGCATGCATGCGACCTCTTACGTCATCCACTTCGTCCAATCACAACTGAGCCCGCGAAGCTACTTCACCTTATCGCAATGGAGGACACACAGTTGACTCTGCCAATGGAGACGGTTGCAACAGGATCTGAGCGAGACCTTCTGACACACCCCCTCCACTCCCTTCCCTTTCCCGAAAAGCAGTCAAGAACAGGAGGTGGATGATGTAAATGGTCTCAAAGCAGCTTCTTCGGTGGGCGCCACCTTTTGCTTATTTTAATTTGTGATATATGAGTGAATGGCTCTGGCTAGAAGATTAATTTTTCACTAAAATTCATTTTTCGTTTCCATCTAACAATTTCATGTACAAAATTGCAATTTCGGTCCTGAGTAAATGCCCCCATTGTTATGATAACAAGCCACTTATGAATGTGGGAATTTAGGTTTAGATTTTTTTGTTTTGTTTACCAGTGGATGCATGTTTTTAGTCTCTGAATAAAAAAATGAAGCTGCTAGTTGTCATATAAATTGCAATTTTTAAATGATATTTCTGCTCAATGACTGTTCTAATGTATTAAGAGAAACTATTTTAGGGTTGTTCCGATATAAATCTATATAAAATGGTGGTATTGCTGTAACTCTTATGCATCTGTAGTTAGTTGCCCTGCTCTGCAGATGGTCACAAACTAAAAGTTTTGAATGATTTTGATAGTCAATCAGCTTATAAAATGATCTTATGTAGTAAATTCAACCCAGTTCTGTCTTTCTGACAATGATGTTTCTTTTATTAGTTTAGTATTGGCTGTATTGAAAGCTAATTCCTCAAGGTAATACTATGCTTGTCTCTTTTGTTGCATTCTTGAAAACCATGTTAAGTACTTACATTCAGCAGATAAGTATGTGCGTGCCATATTTAGACATTTTTAATGTAATCTTAAACAAGTCTTTGAGTAGTTGTCCTTATAATTTGGATTCATTGTCTTCCAACAGGCAGAGCTTCGGGATCATGACCACGTTGTGGAGTGTGTGGCATGGGCACCAGACAGCGCTCATGGTGCAGTAAATGAGGCTGCGGGTGCTGACAACAAGAAAGGAGCTCACTCGGGCCCATTTGTTGCCTCTGGCTCCCGGGACAAAACTATTAAGGTAAGCGGTATTGCTCAGTGTTGGCTCATAAATGTGAAAATGCCTAATGTTGGCATCATTAATTCATGTATTTCCCTCAGTAACAATGTATTTTTTCAGGAATTTGCCTGTTGATGGGACATAAATTTAATAATTTCTTTAATGAATAAAATTCTACATAAAATTTTGTTTAATTTGCAGATCAGGCTTATTAATTATAATATGCAGTGAGAAAATTGCACCATTCACAAATGTTAAAGAATCAAAGCAATTATTTAAATGAGTAACAAACAAAAGTAATTTAAAAAACTTATATTTCAATCAGTATATGTTCATGAATAATTCTTTGGTAAAGCGCCTTAATACATACTACCTGAAAGTCTCGAAAATCATAAAAATATATTCCATAATAATTTAATAGCTTTGGAATAGTATATTAGTGAAGCCTTTCTCCGTATCTGTTATTTGATCCTATGATCAAGGTGTAATAGACCTCTGGACAATTTTTTAAATCTCCTTGAAATGCTACTTAAAAAATTGTTAATTATACTAAAACACCTTAGCGATGAAAACTATGCATTTATTTAATGTATTTTTCGAGAAATAAGCAAAAGAAATGCCCAGAAAACACGCCCACTCTAAAACGTATTGTGATTGGCCGGCTGAAAGTGACGTCAGCTCCTGCAACGGAGAGGAAAACGGCGGAACGTACTGTACCTGTGGACGTTGTTTTCAACATTTGTTGTCGGATTTAGATATCTTTGGTGTGGTTAAGGAAGGCTGCGAACATATATGATTTCTTTAGAAGGTATGGAGTCTGAGTTTGTCAAAGCTGAGGCAAGAAATCTTCCGAAAATCTCAACATTAGCAATGTTTTCATACGTATCAACACCGTGTTTAAATGTAACTTCGTTCAATCTTCGAAGAAAACATGATTCAAACGGAAATCCAAAGAGTTAAGATGGCGAGGTAAAAGCATGTCAATGTTTGAAAATGAATGTTCATTTGAATTTTGTAATATTCATAAAATGGCGATGATGAATGTTTTGGTGTTAGGGTCGTTCGTGAGGAACACGACGATGATGCCATCGGCTATGTGCAGGTTAAGCTCGATAAAATGTTGTTCGTGCTCGTGTATACCCCGAGCATAAACTAATATGTCGTGGAAGCACATATTTTGATGGATGGCGAAGACAAGTAGGTATACCTACTTGTCTTCGCTATAGACTATAGTGAGCATTTCGTGCAGGGATTGCGTACGTCAAGTTCGGGACCACAAAAATAAGATGTATAATGGGCATCTACTTTATCCATTTGTTTACTTTGAATTACTGCTCCAATATGTGTCGACATCTCTCTATTTTCAGGCACATTATATCATTAATGTATCATTTGGGATGTTTTCAAGGATTCGGATTAAGGCCTGGTTACACGATACATTAACCCGTACGAGTTAATGTGTATATGCATGAACGCGAAAATTCCCCGTGTAACCACACCAAAATGTACAAATGAATGAATGCGTGAACAGAAAATAGATCCTGTTCTATTTGGTTCATGCACTAACGAACAAGTTGAGCAGAAACCATTCACGCAAATGTACATTAACCCGTACGTGTTAATGTATCGTGTAACCAGGCCTTAAAGGCCTAAATAAAAAATACAATGAACGTGAAAATCTTTTGTTTGTAGTGGCATAACCTTATGGTGCAGTTATGAGTTTTGATACGATTTCCAAGAACTTCCTTTTGGGGAAATATATATGTTGGGCTATTGAGACAAAGGGGGATTAAAAAACCCTTGATTACCGAATATAACGAGGAACTTCAAAATTCAACCTGTGTCGCAGCAAGCAAGTGCGATCGTGATCCTAGATTCTAATGTTGTGTGGTGTAATATTGGTGTATTTGGCATATTAGCTGATCTCGACGCAGACGCGGTATGTTGAAACGTGAATCTAATGTGTTAAATCGTGAAGGTAATGCAAAGAAATAAATATTCCCGTCTACAACTACTTTGGTTTAATAAATTGTTTTTATGTGCACAAGTAGCCATTCACGCATCCATCGTTCACGCTGACCTTCGAAAATTGAAATTGACCGGTGAAAATTACTGCTTGCAATTAATAAAAGTTAGGACATCTAATCTTGAAAAGTAAGCAGCGATAGGTTCAGTGGGTTCAGTCTTTTAATCATAATTGAAAGTTGCTTAGCGAACTTTTTCAAACATGGCATATTGCCTGACATGGAAAAGATTTTTCGTGACATATGTCCAGCACATTTCCCCCGTACTCTGATTACTGATTTGTGCATGCATTAAATTTCCAATTTCAATGAAAAAACTTTACCGAATAATATTGAGCCCATATGTCAATCGCATCAATACTACTACTGGCGGCGCTTTGTTTTGGCCTAGTTTCTGCACAATTAAGATACAATTAAGTTTAATTTAGTTTCCAGAATTGGTAAAATGAATATAGACAGAGTGAACGTTCAAAAATGCACACGTTTGATCGCATAGACAAAGTTTCATTTCGCTTGCACTTCTTTCTTCACCCATATTATCCTGTTTCGGGTGATTAAAAAAATAATTGTTGGGAGGCATTTCCGTTGGTGTCATTATATTTTGGCACAAGACAACATTTAAAACAACGCTTTGGCATATGAAAATAAAGTGCGTTCATGAAAGACATTTCAATAGTGATCTCCTAAACGCTTCAAACTTCGCATAGAAATATACGCACCGCGACCGCTGTTGCAGGACCTGACGTCATTCAAGATGGCAGCGATGCGAATTACGTTTTTGCGAGGGACCAGCTCGTGGCGATTCAAATGCTTATATTTTAAAAATAAAATACTTTCTGTCAAAACTGCTTTCGCAGCAAGTAATTTTTTTGTTTAAACTCTACGAAAATGCCTTTATTGGAATATGTGTCCAGAGACCTATTAGAATATCTTCCATTTTAAGTAACATGTAGAGGAGTCTTAGACATGTTTGTGATTGTGTGGTGTTGGTGGCCTCCAAGTGTTCCACATTGTCACAAATTTGACCTGATTTGGTGTTATCATATGTATACTTACATTATTATGAGTATTCTGCCAGTTTAGGCAGGTTTTGATAAGTCCTTTTGATTATCCTACCCACTAATTCTTTCGCTCATGTGACATTCTTCCTCAGTTCTGCATACTTTCTACCGACCATCATTCCATCTGTATACCGATATATAGTGTAGTATGTAGTTTTTAATATGTTAGCTGATTTAACATCAAGCATTTTGAGCTTTACCATATTCACCTAAGTCTAAGACGACCTTCATTTTTGAGTACTATTAAAAAGAAAATGACAATATTAACATTATCACTGTAATAATTACGCATTTTGTCTATATTTATTCTTTCCATTTTCCTTGAAAATAATTACCTCATGGGGGGGAACGGGTTGGTGTGGTGGCTAGAGTACTGGCCTCCCATCCCGAGGGCCCGGGTTCGATTCCCGGCAGTGTTGGATTTTTTCAGTGGAAAACCGGTCCCCACTTGAGTGCCTAGTGGAGGGCATTTCAAGTTCAGTACTCCGTTCGTTGGATGGGACGTTAAGCCGTAGTCCCCTTGGCACCTTTCGTTAAGAGTAGGGGTAATGCCAATGCCGGGTTTCTCTCCACCCTTACTCTGTTCCCTGAAAACTCCTACCAGTACCCACCGGTCCTAAATGGCGCAAATGACCTCAGCTGTCAGTTGCCTCCCCTGATAAACCAACCAACCTAATTACCTCAGTACTAAATTTGAATCTATTTCAACTATAACCATTCAGGTGTAAAAATGTTCATTGTAAGACAACTAAAACTTTAATTCCATATTTGTTGTCATTACCAGAAATATTTAATTAGACTTTTTGTTTGAGCTATTTGTTTTTTTGGTAAAATTGGAGTAAAAAAACCCCTGAGAAAACCACCAAATGATTCCAGCATTCATTTTCTTTTGTTTAAATATGGTATATTATGTGCTAGATCAAAATAAAGTGGCCACTAATGATCATTATTGTTGAAAAAATTATTATTCCTGAAATATTAATATTTTTTATTATTGTTTATTTTTTTGTTGTCTTGTAAAATATTCTTATGAATTTCTTCATCATGTGCTATATATTCAGTATATCACCTCGCTTAAATACGTAGGTTAGATTTATATTAACATCATCATTCCTTATCAAAAAGAAAGTGGAAATATGTGAAAATTTTAGGACTACGTATAAGCCAGATGACACATGCATCGAAGAAATTGACAAGGATCTTCTACAGAAGAATAGATCGAAAAGCTGACGAGTTCCTGGACGAAGATCAATTCGGATTCAGGAAAAGTAAGGGAACCAGAGAAGCAATATTGGCCCATAGGCTGCTCGTAGAGAAGAGAATGGACAAGGAAAAACCAATGTTGATTGCATTTGTGGATTTAGAGAAGGCTTTTGACAACGTGGATTGGAATTCAATGCTTGGAATTATGAAAGGAATTGGAGTGTCCTACAATGACCAAAGAATTATTCACGGTTTGTATAAAAACCAAGTATTTGTAATTAAATCTGGACCCAGCTGTGAAGAAGCAGGAATAAGGAAAGGAATGAGACAAGGCTGTGCACTATCTCCTGTAATTTTTAAAGTTTACATGGAGGAAGCCACCAATGAAATCAAGAAGTCTTCTGGAGTGAATATCCATAGAGAAAAAATTAGCACGCTGCGATTCGCTGATGACATAGCACTCATAGCAGAGACAGAGAGGGATCTGAATAAGATGCGGATAACCATGGAAAGGACAATGACCAGATATCAGCTGAAGATCAATAAGAAGAAGATAAAGGTACTGGGCAGCAAGAGAGAAGAGGCCAAAACCAATGTTAAACTAGGAAAACAAAAACTGGAAGAGTTGAAAGGGTTCTGTTACCTTGGAAGCCGAGTAACCAACAATGGACGAAGCAAGAAAGAAATAGTCAGCATAATAGCCCAGGCAAAGAGGGCATTCTAAAGAATGGCAAAGGAAGGCCTCATGTGAGATATATGGAACAAGTGATGAAGGTTGTGAAAGAGAAGAAATATGTAAATATGAAGAGATTAGCCTATGGAAGAACTCAATGGAGAGCTGTGCCAAACCAATCTGAGGTTTGATGACCAATGATGATGATGATCTTTATATTCAAATCTAAGATGAGTCATGATATTTTCAGTTGGAATTTTGACTGGGAAGGTCAGCTTAGACTCGGATGAATAAGGTGTATCCATACATGCTGGAATAACTATCTTTTAGTAGATGTGCTAGCCATTTTCTCCTTCTCTCATGCAACCCGATATGATGCTACAGTTGAGCATCTTTAATCCGGCACAGTCGGGACCGAAGGGATGCCGGATTAGGGATTTTGCCGGACTATGGGTCATGCATGGCAACTGGTCTATTTCTGACGTCCGGGATGTTTTCATTGAAAGGAGTCAATTATTTATTACAAAATATATTCGTTTTCCATTTCCTGAACATTGTTTTAAAAAGAGTCACTGAGAATAATCAGAAAGAAATGGTTTCTTAATTCACAAAGTTATTAGGTATTTAAAATTATCGACGTTGCGCAGTGAGTGAAAAAAAACGGAATCTGAGCATTGTGCATATTGCTGAACATGTATAAGTTTCATATTATTATTGGGAAAGGGTATAAAATTTGATATTTCTTATGCTGTGCTTTGCGTAACATAATTTCCTACCGCGCTTGATTTGTTATCAGCTGATTCAGCGCAATGTCAACGCATGGGTCTCGTGTGTACGGCCGCCCATCACTACGTCACCGCGGGCGACCGGACTGGATTATTCTTTAAAGACCATCATCATAGTAATCTTCCTTCAACAATTTCAGGCTGATCATCTTCATCCCCACTCGGATTTATTGTTATTAATTACCATTTCAATAATTTCATCATCTATGATATATAACATATGCTATGTGGTGAGAATATCGTGGCCGCTATCTATCTTTTCGTCTAAATTTACCAATTCCAATTCCTTTAATTCAGGGTTATGGATGATGTTTGCAAACTCCATCATCATATTTTTATCCTCAGAAACATGAAATTTTTTAAATCGCCACTCATTTCGTCTATATCAAACCTTAAAGCGAGCCACAATTTAAACCGCGCGTGTTTTAGAACGGACGGTGATCATATATTTCGAAATACTATTGCATGCGCGTGAAATTTCCCACATCACGTTTTTTGGATTGATCACGTCTATTTCTGAAATATTTTATCCTGCTCCATTAGCATTTGGTCAGAAATACTATCTAAGCCCTTCACTCCGACGCAATCGAAACCAGGCTATCTAAATCAGCACGTAAATCTTCTTTCATAGTTTTTCTCTCTGTGATCTACGTCTTCGTGTCACTTTAACAGTAAAATTTGGATGATTTTTCTCTTTCAGCTTCTTAATGTGTTATGTTGTTGAAGATCCCACGTAGTATGTTTCAGTCAAACGCTTTACTAATGCAACGGCGTTAAGCTTTTTCACAACTTGCACTTTTTCTGCGATGGTTAACGTTTTGTGCTGTTGCCACAACTATTGGTTGAGACATGTTTTGGGTGAAACATAAGCAGATAACAAATAATTTTTATAAAATAACGTCTAGTGGTAAATCAAAAATGCGCGCGCCTTTGAAAGTGGCCGATGTCGTAGTCCGTCTCGGCGATGTATTCAAATTTATATGTTTACTTCAAGTTCCAGAATAATTCCAGTGTACACGGAGTACTAGAAATTAATATTTTTAAATTATTCTGATTCTCGAAATGGGAAAATTAACGCTAAGAATGGTATCTCGGTATTAATACAAGAATAATATCTCGGTAGATAGCAATGTTTCGGCCACGGTTTCGGCATTCTCCACTAAGTACCAGGCAGTTGGTCATGGCGAAATTGCCGGATTATGGGTGTTCCCGGATTAGGGGTTCCCGGATTAAGGGTGCTCAACTGTATTAAACTTTACTGATTAGTTGTTTAGAATAAAAACTGTAAATCTAAATCATATAAAATATTCTAATGATCTTTGGGCAAGTAATGCACTAGTTCCATGTGTCTTTAATATTGAAGTGTAAAGATTTCTTTTTCTGCCATCTTAGTACTTAATACAATCTAGCATGTCGGTCCTATTATTTAGTTTTCCTATTTGACAAAACTATATTTTGAAATCTCTTTCTTATATAGTTCTGTAAATATTTTCTGTTTAGGTTGCTCCTGAGGCAAGTTTAAAGTTTGGCAATTGGTTTTAATTTTTTCCTAATTTGATATCTATTTTTACACCTAGAGTCACCAATACTTTTTACTTAAGAATAATTTTCTTTTTTTTTTCAATAAAACAATGTATTTTAGGTTATTTGTATTGTTTATATTTTGTATTGTGTATATTTTATTGTTTGTATAGCTTTGCAAGTTACCGAATGAAATAAAGTACCACTCAATAACTCCTTCTGAAAGCTTGTAATAAAATATGATGCCACTTATGAGTAAAGATTTTAAGTTCATTTTGGAGAGTTTGAATGGGAAGGAGGTGATAATTGTCTGTTGATTAATATTAAGTAATTTTCTTGGAATAAGTAAATTCAGTATTTATTTATAAATAAATGTTTGGTTAATTTCAGTTCTGGGATGTGAGCACTGGTCTGTGTTTGTTCACCTTAGTTGGTCATGACAATTGGGTGAGGGGTGTCGCTTTTCACCCTGGTGGAAAATACCTTGTTAGTGCCAGTGATGACAAGACACTGCGAGTGTGGGATGTTCGCAATAAGCGTTGCATGAAGACCTTGGAGGCACATCAGCACTTCTGCACTTCAGTTGGTAAGTGTGCAGTAAATAGATGATAGGTGATAGATGTAGATGGATTTAGGCTCTTCTGTTCTTCAATCAATTGTTAATGTAAGTTGATTTTGCAGTTTTCCTTGTACCACCTGAATTAATGTCTATGGGTGATGACTGAATGGTGATTACTTCATCAAAACTATTAACATACTGTAAAACCTCGTTAATTCGAAATTCAAGGGACCAAAATAATTGAACTTCGAATTATCTGGGTTCGAACTAAACGTACTTTCCGAAAATTAACGAAAAATAACCCGTGTTTCCGAGATAATCACAGTTATATTTTTCAATAAAAAGGCGAAGAATATGCACTAAAATGAGGAGTTAATTGCCGAAATTCTGCATGTTTATCAGATTCAAGTTTAAGTTGGAGAAGTATGCACTGTCAGATGTGATCACGTGGAAAATAAAATGAATATTTTCGGGCATGTGTCCAGTAATATCACTTAAGGAGTATTTTCCAGGTCACCAAATTTTTCGCCGTAGACCTTTAAATTTCGTATTTCCCCAAGGACTTCTATGATGATGATCTGCTGCATCATCTTCCTTCCCAGCTCGAAGTCCCTTATCAGTTACGACCGCGAACCAAAAGTATCACATTTCACTCCACGCTTTCCCAGGTTACACCAAGTATCTCATTCAATGCTTTCAGAAGTTTTAAACTGTAAAGAAATACCTAGACAATTAAGACAAGCAGAACAATATAACTGTTGTTTAGTTGAGCTGTCAGTTAGTGTACAATCAAAATGAGCTATTTCTCTGTTCCAGTTGCGTCAGAATTGGGGGGGGCAGGAGGGGCCGAAGTTTTTCCCCCAGAATTTGCCCCGGGCCCTTGAGAAATGAGTAGTCTTCATTAATAAAAAAATTAATTTCACTCATTTCCAGCTTGCTTTTTCCCTTCTGAAACATATTCTCTCACCCTCATGTGCTCTTTTAGCAAATTCTAGTCTCTACCACTACTATACGAAAAAATGCGGGCCCTTTTCTCAGGAGCTGGACCCCCTTTTTTTAGGGACCTTTTCAAGGTTAGCCTCCCCAGTGAAAATAGTTCCGATGCCCCTGCTCTGTTCTTTACAGTTTTAATTTATAACTACTTACATTTGAGAACAATGACTAAGTTTGATGTTCATATCTTACAAACTATTTTTTGTACCCTTGTAAGTTACTGTAAAAAATTTGTAATTTTTTTTGTTTTTGACCATCTTAAATGTACAGGAAATAGCAAAAATGAACATGAAACTATATCATACTAATTTTGATGTTCTTAAAACTTATTCAGAATTTTATCAAACTATTTGCCTGGACCTCTAACTATGAGTGCCAGATTCATGTCTTTTGTTGAGCCATCACCCTTCAACAGTTTAAAACTTCTGAAAGCATTGAATGAGATACTTGGTGTAACCTGTAATATGAACTACATAGCTTCCTATTCTCATAGCTATTTTGTCATGGTAGATGGTATAGATCGCATATCAACACCTATTCATGAATCTTAATTTCTTATGAGTTATATGCACCATAAATCCCCTGCCACACACCCTTGAGGTGGCTTGCAGGGTATGTCGTAGAGATATATATATATATATATATAGATAACTCCCCTGTGACTCAATGTTCTATTTCTTAGTGATTTTTGCCTATTTCTTAGGGGTTTTCTAGGGAACCCAACTTGCTCGGTGTCTGAATATTTCTAATCAAAGCACAGTAACCAAACCTATAATTATAAGTATATTCAAACCCATACAATACATGAATGAACATCAGATAATGATCAATCTGTAATAAGTATTGCGTAAATTGATTTTTTAAGCACTTTGTGAACAGAAATCTATTAAATGGGGTAAGGTGTAATATAATGTACATGTGTATAATGAAAGAATCCTGGGGAATATTGACTTGTATGTTATTATTTTCTATTTATGTGTTTCTTCAAGGTTTTTGGGCAGTGTTTTCTAAGTTTCTTCGATTAGCTTACCATAATAAATCATGTTCCCTAGTGTAAGTCATTACTCAATGCATTTATGAGAATAGTTTCATTAAAGACTTCTTAAAAATTGCTGCGTGAATCCACATTTTTTTCTGCCAAGCATCTTCTCCGTCAACGAAACTGGTTATTTTTATGATCAAACCTCAATGGTGTGATAGTATTTATTTAGTGGAAATTTAGTTTCTAACATTTTTCGTATTTTAGTTGTGATTTTTTTACCCTTTCAAACAGTTGCACCGTAGCTATCCTGATGTGTATCTCTTGGATATCTTTTTCAGATTTCCACAGGACTCATCCCTTTGTTATTACGGGCTCAGTGGACCAGACTGTGAAGGTTTGGGAGTGTCGCTAATTCCTGTTGTAGGATTAGGTCACCAATTGTTGGCCAGAGTCCCCGTTGGTGCCCTCCATTGTTAGAATCCCACTAAAGTGGAAGGAAGAGGACAAAGGGGGCCCTCTGCAGCTTCATTGTTTTGAATTAACAGTGGTTTTGTTACACCTTATGCTCCCACTGTTACCAGTGACAGACTTCTACCTTTCCTCCTGCATCTACCCCAATGCACAGATGAAATCAGACACCTATCTACAAATATGAAAACATTCAAAACCAATTATCTTGTTTTATTTTTTGCTCTTAATTTGGAAGGGTAATGCAGGAGACTAGGCTTGAAATTATAAGGTGCTGGGTTTCTTGGGTGCACCTCAAAGTCAATAAAATATTTATTTTCATGTGAATGTATTTCCCAATTTTCCTACGATAGTTGGTAAACTAAGGTGGGAGAGAAATGATCTGGATTGGTTCTCTAGTTGACCAGAATTAATATGATTGTTTTATGTTTGGACTTTCAGTTCAATCTCTTACAACATGATTGCTTTCAAAGTTAGAAATTAATGACAGCATAAATGTGCTACGGGATAAGAGGCATAGGAATGGTAATGTATGTGCAAGGCTTTTCATTTTGTAATGGGAAGAGCCATTTTTGCCATGGTGTGTGAAGATTTTCAATATGACATTTTTTCAAGTAAAATTGGTGTGTATGCGCGAGAGAGAATGCACTTGGAAGATTTTGTTTGGGACACCAAATAATGCACCTGGATGGTAGCATTCCGTATTTCAAGCTTTGATTGGTTCTTGGTCCTGTGCATTGCCCATGTTGTTTTTTTTCCCCGCTACATCAGAAACATTTGTCAGAATGAGCTCAGCACTTATTTAGTACGTTGCTTCTTTCACCTTTCTTTTCACCATTTTGTGTTTTATGTTACTAGTCCTGGAAATTTTTATGTGAACTCAAATGAGCTGCTCCACATTCAGCTGTCAGCAGTTTTTTTAAATGTGTAAATTACTCTTGTTTCTATATTTGTGATATTATCTAATACATAAACTATGCTGGAGATTGAAAAATATGCAGTTTTTTCAATTTATGTTGGAGTAAATTAATTTATTATTATTTTTAATATTGCAAGATTCTATATAATGCATCTCTTGAATAGATAATTAATGATGAGTTGTACTTTTTTATACAAGAATCACAACAGAACCTGTTATGAAGGTAGTTTGTGGCAGTTACTGAAAAAAAATTATGTTAAATATATGGTAGGGAAAAGATGAGAGTGATTGATAGTGAGATTCGCCATTTTTCTTTTGATAGGTTAAGTAATGTTAATCTGAAGGAAAGGCATGGATATCCCTATAAAATTTATAACAGTCCTCAAAATGTCATGGTCAGTTGTTGTACTTGATGGATATTTAATATAATGTTAATATTCCTTGTCAGCACATCAGGCATATGCTGCTTCAGAAAATGCTATTATTAATCCAGGTTTTGCACCTTGTCCCTGCCTCATATATTACTCAAAAGTAATAAATTTATCATGGCTTGGTAGCGATTACCTAACTGTTGTTCTACATGTTTCTCTGCTAATGATGTTTTATGAGAAACATTTAATGGTCATTGCATGCCCTAATACTTACTTTGGATTTACTTCCTAAGTGTTGTAATTTATGATGATACTATGCTACTTCAGTCTTTCACCCCACAAATGAAATTGGTCCACAGAGAGGTCTTAGATAAACTGATTGAGCTTGTAATAGTTTCACTTGCATCTTTTGATTACAGGTATTGTTGTAATTTTATGCTACAAATGCACACTAATTAATACAAATTGTGAATACAGGAAAAGTTTTCCTTTGCATATTTCTTTGCTTTCATCAAATGTTTTATAGTGCATCTGCATAATTCTATAGATTTTTAATGGAAAATATTACATGAAAATTCATATTTAATGGAGAATCTTTAAGTATCCAACCCTGTGTGCATTATGGACAATTTATGTGCGTACTAAGCCCTGGTGATAAACTTTCATAAGTCTGCAGAGAAATAGCAATCCAAAATAGTGAAATGGATCATAAATATTTGGTATCAGTGTATTTACTTGGTTTGAGAGGTGCGTAGAGCATTTTGTGACTGGGAACACATTTCACCTGTCAAATTCCTAGGGCAAGTAAATCAGGAGTGCACCCAATGACAGTTGTAGTTGAGAAGTGTTGATCAGAAAGGCACTTGTAGTGCCTTGCGATGTTCTGCTGCTGATTTGTTTGACTTTTTTTTAAGCATTACACCCTTAAGAAGCCCACATTCCCAAGCCTGGTTTAAACTGAAAATATTGAAGGGTAATATTTTGTGGAATTTATGGCTTGGTGTATTGCGTGTACGCACGGTGTACATACGAGGAGTCACTTTTGGGTTTGCAGCTTCTAATTAAACCTTTCTTCCCTAGGTATTTGATTGAAAGAACTCACTCTCTTGGTACTTGGACATTTCGCTTTCTATTTGTACCAATTCATTACACAAACATTTGTTTTCAATTCGTACCTGTGAGCATTTTTACTTGCCTCATCAATGTATAGCTAATATTTATTTAGTGTATTTATGGAACTACACAATGATATTTGTGAGCACATTATATGTGCTAGAAGCTCATATGGGAGTGTGTATATATTTTTCTGCTATGAGATTCAGGGGTGGGGTTTCCCCTGTTAGAATAGCTAAATACTTGAATTTTGTTATCTTACATTGAACATAATATCAAATTTGTCTTCTTGCTTGTCCCTATTCAGCTACCTACAAAATTTCCATTCCAGTGGCCAATGGTAATATTTTGATTGCATGAATTAAAGGTTAAACAATTGACCATGATTTAGGGTTTATATAAAAAACATTGTAGCAACTTAAAACTGCTATATTTTAGAATTAGATACTATACATCATGTAGCTATGTACATTCACTGTTTGCATAATGGTGGGCAAATAAGGATGCCTGAAAATAAAAGACTTGACTTCAGCAGTGATTATTTATTATCTATAAACCCTAACCTACGAACGCTTTTGAAGAGATTTTAGTATTTTTATACACATAGCATTGGTCTCTTCGCTGGAAATGTACTCCACAGCTAAAATGGCACTCATTAACGCGATTGTCTCTCTGGGTGTCCTCGCTTTTAACCACACCTTCCCATTCATGCCAATTGCGATTTCATGAGGAACTTCAACGCCAAGAGTCTTGAGGAGAGGGCATTTTGGGCTTAGAATTTTACGTACAACATTGATGCTGCAATTAAATAAGAACCCATCTTCAGCAACCACACCCATTCCAGCCTGCTTTCCACGAGAGTCCACACACTCTAGTTCCGGCTCCATGTCCATACTTGCCACCTTGAGTTTCGCGAAAATCACATCACCAAGTTTGACGTCTGGTCTATGCTTCTTAGTTGCGCCTTCGAACGATGTGTACGCCAAAGAGGCAAATTCGCTGGCTCCAATATCCACTTTAAACATCTCGATTGATTTGTTCACCACTACACCCACAACACTTTCTCCACGAACGGGTATATACCTTCTTTGGTGGCTATCAACCCAATATGTATTTGGATTTTTCTTACGTAGAATGCCACTTTTACAAACCAAAACGTTCTCGGAATACCGTCTTAGACCTGGTCCAATGACACATTTGGTCTCTTTCTTTACCCTTGAAATATCTTCAACTACATCACCAGGCACGACAACATCTCCGACATTAACCTTCATTTTAATGAATTTATAGCACAGTTAAGTCCAACTCCGTACACACTGGTACACACTATAAATGCTACAAACTGTACAAACACATGCAGGATGCTTTGAGAACAATTGCTGATCGAAATAAATTAAACGGTCGATGATATAAGTGGATCGATCGGAGTCGAATATCGAGAGGATGTAATCACGGGGTATGGATATGAATGTCCGTGATGGTATTGGCCAGTAAGGAGTTATTTAAAAGATGCCATGTTAAAAGTGATGAAGTCGCTTGCTACAGCGGTTTTAATTATATCCTTGAATGATACATTTGAAACGCACGTCAGCTGTTTTTGATGAGCGACGGAGAAGAGGCGGGAATTTGGTTTCATTCATTCCAGTGAACCGTGAGATTTCATGAAATGCATTTTCGCCAAACCCTTAAAAATATTGTGCCTTACATAGGCTACGATAATTTTTTTCGATCCGAATAAAATGTAATCGAAATCTTATAACTTGCGATCTTCGAGTTTAAAATGGGCGGATGAAACTATTAATTCCCTAGTAGCACAAAAGATGCTGAGCACATGCTCACGGCATTTCCATTATGCTCAAGGAAACATTTTCGAATGCATATTGTGAGCATATGCTGAAAATGTGTTCATGTCATTTTTGGAGCCACGCATTTTATAACATGCAGTCCGCATATTTCTAGCATATGTTCGAAAAACATGCTCAAAATATTTTGATGTTACGTGCTCAACATATTTCTAGCATATGTTCATAGAACATGCTTAAAATATTTTGATGAAAATAGCTCATTGTTTATTGATAGACATGTTTATTTATACGTTTCCATAACTTTAAGTCTAACTTTGAAGTTTTGAGTTGAATTTACCAGTCCACGTTCGTGTTCAGTCTTGCTATGATTACTGATTTTACCAATATTGCCATCATCGTCGCGCTTAATTTCGTCGGTATGCCCATGGGTTTTGTGCCGTTTTATATTGATTAGACCTAAATTAATGCTAATGATAGTAAATAACTGTGTTGTATGTTCATAATTGTGTTGTTTTATTAAACGCAGATTTATTGGAAACTCTCCCGGCTATTGGATTCTTTAATCTTTAGGTCAAACTTGAGAACTTTCAACACAGAACAGCTGACAATACAAACAACATATTTATATAGGGTTGCTCAAGCGACAAAACAAGTTCGCTCCACCGGCACAGATGGCACTACTGGTGCACAGCTGTGATCTCAAACATCAAAGTCCCCTTAGCATGCACAGTTATCAATTGTCTCACTGTTGGAATCATCCCAATGGACAGCAATAAACTACACTTCCCCTTGATTCCATACAGTGGGCACCTCCCATACAAGTAAGCTCTTACATGAAACATAATTGTCACAATAATATCATGGGACATAAACATAACTCTTGAAAAGTCACACACCAGCATCAAACCAAATAAATATTCTAAATAATATAGCAACTACAAAACAACATATTGATAATGAAGTAATCAGGAATGCAAAAGTCCCATTATTGTACATAGTTCTTGAATTCTTTGGTGGTTTTTCCATTTTCCCCCCTCTTCCTGGAGCCCTTCGTACTTGGTCTTCTCTGTCTTGGCAAGCAGGGTGTGCAGTTCCTTTAGTACCTTCCTTTCCTTCTTGGCCTTTCCTTCCTTTTCCCGGTATAACTTTGTTTTAGGTACGAGTATCTTTGTATCCTGCTGGTCACCCCCTTCCTCCTTGGCATGCTCATTAATGGTCATTTGTCTACGGAATTTTCGAAAACCTTCCAGAAAGGGTTTACTTTTATCATTTGCGACTGCTCTCTTGAGTTTTACACTTCGCTTAGTTCGGTTGAGCAGCTGATTGTGAATGTTCTTTTTCTCAGTCTCATGAATAAATCTCTTGTAGTGAGGTCTTGGTACCTGGCCCCTAGTTCCATTCTCCTTCAAATCTGTGAGTTCCTCCTTCATGGTAGTTACCCAATTTGCTAGAAGGGGACGATGCTTAGCTTCCTCAACAGATGTAGGTCCAGAGGGGATGTCTTCTGACAGTGACACCAGGACTGAGTAGCAGTTCGAGCAGCCACACAATCCAGGTTTGTGTAAATTTCCCAAACGCCTTGGAATAACATGTACCTTTTCATTCCCATCAGTTTTGGCGTCATCTTCGGGCAGACAGATGTCTAGGGTATTGGTCAATTCCTTAAGGTCATTCAGTTCTTTCATTTGTTTGTGAAGCGCCAACTCTTCACCTTTTTCTGGTTCATCTAGAATGTTTACATGACCATCGTCATCTATAAAATTATCATTTGCGGATAACTCATGCTTCCCCTGGTCAGCCGATTTCAGTTTCATTCCCTTGGTTGACACCGCATGCAGGGCCATAGCATGACTTCTCAGCCCTTGCTTGTTGGGGTTATCGGTGCATAACTCATACATATTTCCAGCCTTCTTTGCGGTAAATATTACCTTACCATTCAGTATGCCTAGGGCATTGTCATAGTTGAACGTGACAACCACACCTTTTCCGGTCAGTTGGGGAACGGAGATTAAGTGGCAGTGTAGTCCAGGTACATATTTAACTCTCTGTAATCGTAGCTTCATGCCTTCCCCTCCTTCCGTTCTTGCATCTAAATGGACGATTCCCTCTCCTTTAATGGGCAGTTTTACGCCGTTTCCTAATTTCACTGCTCCTTCTTCAATTTTCTTAATGTTTTTGAAAGTTTTAGCATTGTGGCACATATGTTCAGTGGCCCCCGAGTCCAAGTACCACTTGTCTTCACGTCTTATGCACGGTGACGAGTCAGATAATAGTGAAACATCGTTCTCGCCCTCCGAGTCTTCATTGCTCTCGATATTAGTCTTGGGTCCGCACACCATTCGTTGCTTCGTCCTTCTTTCCTTGAATTCCGCCCAAATAGGACATTCCCTAGCCATGTGACCTGGTTCGTCGCAGGTATAGCACTTGAAGGTTGAGGGAGAACCCTTCGTCAGCTCTCTTCCCCTGGCCATAGGGTCGTTAACCTTCTTGCGCCTGGGAGTGCGTCGCGTTCCTCTCAAGTCTTTTGACGCACTTAGAGCGACTGAGTCCTCGTCCATCAACTTGCTGTTCCTTTCCATTCTTTTTTCTTCCAGCATCAGTTTCGACTTGACCATCGATGACGTGACTCTAATTTCTCCATCTTCTAGTGATCTAACAAGACCCTCATACATCGGCATGGGGAGGCCGAGAAGCAAGAAATATGCGAATGCCTGGTCGCTGAATGACACACCCCCCTTTCGTACCTTCTGCATTGTTTCCTGCATTTTACTTACATACTCTTGCATCGGTGTTCCAGGCTCCTTTGTCGTAGTAGTTAGCTCCCTGAGGTGAACAACGGTATGTAGCATGCTGAATGTGCCGTACATTTCTTCCAGCGTGGTCCAAATTCTCTTAGCCAGCACAAACTCTCCAACGTCATGCAGCATTGAGTCGTGCAGGGCATTATAGAGAATAGCTCTCGCCCGGCGATTTGTTCTTGCTTGTTCCGAATTAAGATTAATTAAGGTTGGTTCGTCATCTTTAACACTGTTGATTTCGTCGCCAAATCCGGGATCTATCGCGGTCCAGCAGTTCTTATCGATCATTAGCGCTTCAATCCTCTTGCTCCAGGCATAATAATTCGATCCGTCTGCCTTCAGTATCGAGCACCTGAATATTTCCCTTTCGTCCGTATTCATTGTCACACTTATTTTCTTGACGATTAAGTCAAACTTTCCCTCTTTACGACTTCGTCAAACTTACTTTCTTGACGACTTCAAACTTGCTTTCTTGACGACTTCGTCAAACTTACTTTCTTGACGAGTTTAATTTACGTCGCACATCGCGTAAATTTATCTGCGTCGTTGACCTACGTTTACGTATATCCACCAGGATCCTGGGCCCATAACCTGTTGTTTTATTAAACGCAGATTTATTGGAAACTCTCCCGGCTATTGGATTCTTTAATCTTTAGGTCAAACTTGAGAACTTTCAACACAGAACAGCTGACAATACAAACAACATATTTATATAGGGTTGCTCAAGCGACAAAACAAGTTCGCTCCACCGGCACAGATGGCACTACTGGTGCACAGCTGTGATCTCAAACATCAAAGTCCCCTTAGCATGCACAGTTATCAATTGTCTCACTGTTGGAATCATCCCAATGGACAGCAATAAACTACAAATTGTGCCAATGGTGTTCATTTAGCTCAACGTTCATCTCATATTTCGCGGCGTTTGGAAAGGGTATACCAACATCGCAAAGCAGAGCGGCGGCGAATTATGTTGAGAAACGAATGTGAGAAGCCAGAGTAAGCTCCTTGCTAAATTGCATTTCAAACTGTTGGTGTTCACGGCAGCTTAATTTGATAATGGGATGATCATTTTCGGCATTCAGGAGATTCAGATACGGCGAGTAATTATTTACGTAATTGAAAATAGATTTTGTTGAATTTTAATAACCCTTCCAATGGTTTTAATTGGATTCCTGTCTTGAGTATTGACGACAATTCTTTTTCTTCTTTCAGAAATGTTATATTATTACCTTACTCGGCATTTTGGAATGAGCCAACGAGGACATAAATTCAACTATAGACCATTTGTGAACGTGAAAACGTCGGAATTGTTGATTAACCTTAGTGCAGTGACGAGTGTTGAAACAATTTAAAAGAACTTCCTCTCGGGAAAATGTAGTTACATTAATGAGACGATAGTGGATTAAAAATACCTTTGGTTATTAAATACGCAGAACAAATAAAATTAAAGTTGTGTTGTGCATTCTCGTGTGATGTGCTGTCATACTGGTTTTCTTCGAGAACACGCGTAGTATGTTGAAAGGCATGTTTTATGTGGTGCGGATCGTCAAGTGAATAGAGTAATTGAATTTAGAAGGAATACTAATAAATATTTTAATCTACAGCTGCTTCGTTTTAAAATCATTTCCCGAAAGTCCTGAAAATTAAGTGTGAATACATGTGTGTAGGAAGCCAGTGCAGTAGCAATTATGGGCACTTCACTCCTTCACTTGTCACTCATTGAAAGGAGGATCAGAAGTATAACATTACGAATAGTTGTACATTGCATCTAAATTTAAGATGAAATACGGTCGGAGCAACGATCGGAAGTCTCCTAATTCTGTCACATCTTGTGCTCAAGATATTTTATTCGGATGAAGAAAAGTCCGGAAAGATAGTTAAATGGAAGAAATTCAAACTCCATTATTTAAGTTAAAAACTGACCGTAGTACATGGTATATTTTTGATTGAAATACCGGTATTGGAGTTCAAATTTCTTCCATTTAATTTGCTTTTCGGACTTTTCTTCCTCCGATAGAATGACCCTGAACGGTGATAGATTAAATATGCTACATAACATAAATATGCTCAGATATATGCTCAGCATGTTTTCTCAAATATGCCATGTCTGTGTTGACAACATGCTCGGCATATTTTCGAAAATGTTTTCAGCACATGTATAGCATATGATTACCCGGACATTTGTTAATGCTCAGCATATGCTAGAAACATTTTCAACATATTGAACATATTTTACGAAAATGTGCTCAGCATATTGTGAGCATTAATTGTGCTACTAGGGTTGTCTTCAAGTTAATGAAAAATTTACCAAGGAAGGCGTTGGAGTCCTTTAAAACCGCCCTAGCAGATGAAGAGGAGCGGTGAAATCAATCATCAGAGCATAAGGCAGCACGAATTTGGGCTTGGTGAATTTTAGAACAGAATCTTTAAATGGGATCTACTGCAGTATTCATGAAGTTAAGGGTTAAAGAGTCTGTCGTTAATTATTACCCTTCTTGAAACCATGCTGGTTTTGTATCGTTCAGATCTCGCCTATTGAGATGAATACGATGCAGTAGCGTACCATGACTACCTTGGCGCCCGGGGCTAACTGGATGGTATTCCCCTCCGTAGAAAAAAAATATTTTTTCTACGGGGAATTTTACGCGTTTTTCAATTTTGCCCCCCTCCTTTACGGCGCCCGGGTTGGGTGCCCGTTATGGTACGCTACTGATACGATGTGCTAGATAATAGCAGAATTTTCAATCGGCTTCGGACCTTATCCTATCCCCATCCCTTCCATTCCTATCCTTATACCTTTCCTCCCGGTCTGAAGCGCCTATTAGTGCGGAAACAGACTTGAAAACACCCATGAACACTTAAAAAATCATGTTGACCGAGATATGAACCCAGATCCCCCGAATTCGCTGCAGGTAAGCTATAACCAGTTACGCTACCATGGCGTACTTGCTCCCCGTGAATTTCTAATGACTTTTTAAATATAAGATCGAGTGTTTTCCCGGCGAATAGTATGAAGAAAAGTTTCTCGGGCTTGACACCGGTTAATAGGCTCCATTACTGCCTAACGTTTCAAAGAGCGACTCGCTCTTCATCATCAGGGCTTCTGAGTGCTTCTGAGTGCCGTATTTTATTATTGCGCTTATATATATATCTTTCGCCCGGGTCAGGTGTCTCCTGATTGGCCGAGACGTCGGTTTGAATTTAACGGGCCCCATTGTTGGCCTCCTTGAACATTCGCCGCCGGGCCGCCCTTCCTCATCTCTCGGATGCAATTTATAACTGGCCTCCAGGTGTTACTGAGGTTGAAACCAGTGTCTCTATTTAAGTTATTGTTTTCCAGACGGATCTCGATGGCCTCCTTAGTGAGTCTATCCCAATAGAAATTTGATCGGCAAAGTATTTTTGCCTTATCCCACTGTATTGCGTGGTCCCTTTTTATGCTGTGCTCCGCAACAGCTGATTTATCCATTTGGGCTAGTCGGAAGTGTCTTCGGTGTTCCTTCAACCTTTGCTCGATGGTACGACCGGTCTCTCCTACATACACCATACCACATTCGCAGGGAATTTTGTATACCCCTGGTGTCTTCAGTCCGATGGGATCCTTGGCCTTCACCAACCAGTCCCTAATCTTAGATTGAGGTAGGTGGATCGTTTCAATATCGAAGCGACGAAGGATTCGTTCGATCTTTCCCGAGATGGTGGAAATATACGGCAGAAAGGCCTTGGCAGCGGGTTTATTGTACGTTTCATCAGCCATGTTCTTCTTTGTGTCAAAAGACCTTTTTAGGGCCATCGAAATTTGCTGTCTGCTGTATCCATTTTGTTGGAGGGTCTTCTTTAAATGTTTTATTTCCGACGAAATGCTCTCGTCGTCTGCAATTGATTTGGCTCTGTGGAATAGTGTCGCTAATACTGCGCCTCTTTGTGACGGGTGATGGTGACTATGACTGTTGAGGTAGAGGTCGGTGTGAGTTGGCTTACGATATACGCTGTGCCCTAAACTTCCATCCCCTTTTCTACGTATTAGGATGTCTAGGAAAGGAAGCTGACCGTTTTTCTCCTTTTCCATGGTGAACTTGATATTCGGGTGTTGACTATTCATATGCTCCAGGAATTGGTCCAGCGTGTCAATCCCATGTGGCCAAATGAGAAAAGTGTCATCCACGTAACGGAAAAAACATTTCGGGCGCTGCGGAGCCGATTCGAGAGCCTGTAGGCAGTAATGGAGCCTATTAACCGGTGTCAAGCCCGAGAAACTTTTCTTCAGACTTTTTAAATGATCAAGTTGTTACACGAAGTGACAAACATAGGTACAATGTCACGAAGCAGCTGTGCACTGCGCGAAAACCGTCTTGATTGCTCAATTGTGCATGGTAGAACATTTGGCCGTAAATCACGGGGTTCCCGGATCGAGTACCGGATAATCACCTTTCACTTCGCGAAAACGGCCGGTAAAATTATTAACCGAGATAATGCACCAAAACCGAGTTAATGGTACTGGTGAAACAGAGAAGTCACATTAACTCGTTTAATCCCAAAATTAACCGAGTTAAAAAGATTATCTTCGTTGGTGAAACTGGCCCTAAGTGAATGATTCTGTAAATAACAGGAAATTCTGCTACTGTACATATCAACGAGTAGGTATATCCGTTAGGGTTTTTCGCGGCTGGTTCACAATCCTCACTATGGAAGTTACTCCAAAATATCAAAAAGATAATTTTTATTGTTTTTTGTTTAAACGGGATTGTTTTTAACACGCAAAGGGATAGTCTTCACATAGAAAACATGTCTGTATATTATACGTAGAGCTGAGTTTGCCCTTGGCACTTCCCCTGCTAGGACGACCCATTCTCTAAAACATCCCTCTCAAATAACGAAACCCTGCCGGTAAAACCTCTCTATGTGAATGATAAAACAGAAATTTAAGTCTATATAATGTAAAAGACAAATCAATTTAATAAATACCTTATTTTTTCTCACTACTCTATAGTATATGTACTCATAACTATATGTGTCATTCTGAAGAAATTTATAAAGTATATTGGCCGATTCCTACTTAACGCAAAGCTAAATCCCTCCTCTCTGTTGATAGTGCATTATAAAAGCAATTAGTAATAGTTAGTCTGACTCCTATCCCTTTGAAGCGTAGCGTAGTTTATGAACGACCACATATATTTAAACAGTGCCCTGAGTAATGGCAAGTTCAAAAACCCCGCCGAAGCACCTAAGAACAATAAATACCATCCCTGATTTAAAACACTAATTTCGAGGCTTCCACTGCCTTTTAATTTGAAGGATTGTTAAGTGATGATTTTCAACTCTGCAGAAGCGCTGCTAACAGTTTGGGAACAAAAATATCCCGAATATCATATTTTTCCGTGCGTAAAATCCGTCGGCCACCGTTAGGCAATTGTTACTAATGACCGACGTAGGCCTAGTGAAATGTTGAAAGGATTGAAAGTGTAGTAATAAAAGTGAAATAATTGGTGTCGGAGGTACTGGTTCATGTCTTCGAATGCGGGCATGTAAGACACAAAATGGTCTTTGTAATTTCAGTGAGGGAGAATTCCGTTAAAAATCTGATAAGGAAGCTTTTGCCCTTGTTTTCATTTGGATGAAGTTGAGTCGAAGGAAAAATGAAGCTCTTCAAGTTAATTGTTCATCAAAAAAACTTCAGTGGTGCGTAAATGGTTTTTGTATCAATTTATCCATATATTAAGTGTGGTGATAGATTAAAACATATCTTGTTCAGTGGAAGTTAATTTCTTATGAAAAATGTTTGTTACAGCGGAGGATCTCATTATAAACCCCAAAGACTTCCCGGTCATAAAAAAAGGTAATATAGTTGAAATTTATAATCCAGAGGTAGAATTCAGCCGACTTTTGCTGCAGGTAACCTCGTTTAAAGAAGATCTTCAAGGAAAAGGTACGCCTTAATATTTCGACTGCAGTGAAGTTAACCCTGTAATCACCCTCGACCCCTTCATTTGCTTAAAAAAATGTAGTATAATACGAATGAGAAAGTAATCGAAAAAGTTTTGTTAACGCCGTTGTGCAAGTATAACGACTTTCCATGGCTAAAATCACCTGTAGAATAAATGAATTTACCTTTAAGGATTTGGTAATCGTTGTCAAGAGTGTTAAATCTGTGTCAGAGAGTGACAGGATTATCTCTCACTCCCTGTTTAGAAACGATCAGCATCGAGCAAAGTATAGCTACAACTTTTCAACTAAAAACCTACTCTGATGTTGTGGTGAACATCGTATCGCCTGATGATGTTGCCCTTGATTCTGTCGAGCTTACATTCAAGGACCAGTATTTGGGAAGGAGTGACATGTGGAGGTTGAAGAACAGTTTGGTCAGTGTTTATGACACAATTAGCATATTTTCCGTACAATTTTGGTATTTCATCTGTATACATTTTGAACAATTAATATTTTCATAGGTCAACACCTGTGTATACCTAAATAAAAAAATTGAATTCTGCGGTGGGACCATACGATGTCAAGTGTATGAGATGTGGTCCATGGGAGACAGGGTTGCCTGTGGAGTGATTACGGATGACACTAAGGTATGAATGTTTTATTGTTAAGGTAGGGATTCAGGTGTCTTAATCTTATAAAAAAAGAAATTTTGATTCAAGGAAGTGTGAACTTAAAGTATGGGATATTTTTTCCTGAATCTGATTGGCAAACTTGTCATTTACGTACTTTATTAACTTAAACTGAGAATGTTGTCATTTGTTATCCCTTTCTGAATCTAAGTGGAGTATAGTTTTGCATAGACATGATGGATATTTCTCTATCCCTACCATCTTATTGATCCTGATCTGGATATGTTATACTGGCAGTGGTGAATGAAAAAGACCTTTCAAGAGGAATTTTCCTGTGCAGATTGGATGACCCTTTATTGCCACATGGTACCTTGAAATTCAGTTTCTACAGTTGATTACAAAAATTGATGGAATTACATAGACATACTTATTTCAGATCTTTGATACCTACCTATTTCAGGCCATAAGTTGCATTTTGTAGTGGGTATAACATTTTTTATGAGAAAATTTCTCAGCTTGTTTGCATTAGTCTTATAGGTTAGCCTATGAGTTAGATACCTACTTTCCTGTTTACATTTCGTTGACATATGATACTCCAATAAATAACAATGTCAGTCTGAATGAGTATTGGTGAAGGAAAACAAAATCAGTTTTTTTACTGTTGCACTGTAATATTTCTCTTTGGAGTGCATGTGTCATAAAATGCTATCCTCTTCTTTTTTCTCTTCCGAAACTTATTACAATTTTACCAATTTAATTCTTTTTAAATATACTCTTAAGCTATTACTTATAAAGTTGTATGGTGATGAACTTCCTCCGCTTATAAAAAATACAGTTAATTAGTGTTATATCATTGCTCTGAAACTATTGAATTATATAGTTGTATTAGGATCTTGCATAGCATTTACATTAAGTACAGCTGCCATCATTGTACATTTGAGGGTGTAGAAACTTTCCAAGAGGCTGAGTGTATTCAGGGCACTGGGCTTTAAGATGGAACATTTTACAACTTCACACCTTTATACTATGTAGGGGGTACAAGCCTTTTAGTTTGGGAGCCTGAAATATGGGAGAACTTCCCTCTGATCATTCTCACTGATCTTTAGTAGTCATTCCAAGGGAGGTTGAAAGTCAATTATCTGGGATTACACATTTTGCTGGAAATTTTAGGCGAAGTTGGTTGTTGAGAGATCCTTAGAATTGAATGATGATGGATTGAATGTAGCCTCAAACTGACCCTGTGGCCCCAAAGAACCTAACGTGTGTGGTGAACTTAACTAACTTTCATTTGAAACCTTTGCACAATGGTAGTGGATGATGGGCAATGATCATAATAGAGTGAAATGGTTGTTTTAAAGAGAAGCAATTAGCTGTGCTTTTATCAAATAAGTGCTCTGCTGTGTAAGGTGTGACAGCGTGGTAGCCAAACCTAAGATGTGTGATTTTATGCACATCAAATCTTTCTGGGAATCCAAATGCAGCATTGGGAGAGGAAGTCTCTGCTCCACCCTGAAGTATAAATTTCACATGCTATTGAGCTTAGTAATTGGTAAGTTATACCCTCACCAACCGGAGTGGTCTTTATGTTGAAAACTAGTTTTTTTATGTAAGTATACATTACTTAATTGAATGAATTAAAAAAATAAAATAAAATCAGTCACGCAAAGTTTGCCATGCTGAATTTTTATTTATTTGTGTATATTAATTGTTGGTATTTTATGACTGAAATGTAACTTAAAAGATGTCTCGTAGTCAAAAGAAAACATAATTTTTCATTTACAGTTAGAGCCGTTAAAAAAATTCTGCAGGTGACTGCTTTTAATCAATTTTACTTCAACTGATTGAATCACTGATCATTTTTACTTCAACTGAACTACTTGAACTTTGCTACTGATTTCTGGCTTTAGGTAGTCATTTCTATTTTGTTATTAATTCCAGGTGGTCTTCCGATCTTCAACCAGTATGGTGTACCTCTTTATTCAAATGAGCTCAGAAATGTGGGATTTTGATATCCATGGTGATTTGTACTTCGAGAAGGCAGTCAACGGATTCCTTGCAGAATTGTTTCAAAAATGGAAGGTTTGTGATTATTACTTGTGATAGTGATGTAACATGAAGGAATCAAATTATATTGATTGGTAGTAGTTGCATAAAATCACTTTTATTGATAGTTTTTATATTTGTTTTGTAATTTAACAGCTATTTGGCCTTATGTTCATTTACTCTACTCTTTCAATTTGGTGATACCTAAATTATGAATCAGTTTAGGGTTGAAATAGAATGGTCTTCCATTTAAACTACGTTCTCTTCATTGTGTATGAAGTTATCAAGAGTTGACACATTGGGTTGCCTTTTACACTCAAGTAATAGCACCTAGGGGATACAGGGACCTTATCAGGGTTAAATGAATCAGAAGCCGAACAAAAACCTATGTATTAACAATAATAAGTTTATTTGTCCAGCAGACACAATGCACAGTATTACAAATACATATGGCAGCTTTATAGGACACGTCAAAAGTAAAGGCAATAGTAAGACAAAATAAATATGCATCAAATTGTAGGTACACACTTAGATAAGTATTCATTTACACTATAATAGCACTTATTGACCAGATAATAATAATAACATTTTCTTGAACAGTGGAAATCTTTGTTCATTTTTTAAACAATTAGGTAGGTTATTGAACAATTTTGTGCACATTGATATTGGCCCTTTGGCCACCATAGACAAGTTTGGGCCAAGACTTGCCAGTGCCTGTTACCAACTGGCTAATAAATCTTAATCTGAGGTGGGGGAAGGAGTCTTTCATTTGAATGGACCTGCAGACCATCAGTAGTTCATAAAAGCTCTTTTCTATAGATGGTCAATGTTAATCTATTTTATTAAATATTTTTTCAATGGTTTGTTATTCATGCCTTCTTTTACCCTATAATTAATTTAAATACTGATTTGGTAGAGTCATCTTAGATAGTATAATTGAGATGTAGATCCTTTGATGCTTTTGCTTTCATGGCATTTACGTTTTTCCCTCTCAGAAACTTGGCTAAATCTTGGGAATATGAACTCATTGTTAAAACATTTTTTGCAAGCCAAACTTTTGACCTAGAGATTTCAAGCCATAATGTATGTAAATTTAAACATATTTCAGCTTTATCTAAAAATTTTAAGAGTCAATTAGGTATATATTTTTATAAAGCAGTTTGAAGAAAAACTTTTTTATCTTAACCTGATATATTGGCATCCTGAACATTTTAAGGAAAATATGGGAAGCTGATTTATCGGCACCTTGATCATTTAAAGCCTGAATCACCTGATCATTTTTCATGTAGGTGTTCAGAGATCATTTAAGCTATTGCTTTCAGGAACGAGAAAACTTATAGCTCGAGTTATCATTTTTGCCACTGACACGATCATTATCTTTGTTCCCTTTTGTGAATTTTGTGACATCAAATTGGAACCTTTCACAGTCATGTTTTGTACAACAGATGTTCAGTTACTGGCCTCCGCATTCGGGATGCGTGTCTCTATCATTTGAGCTATTTCTGAAAATAATAATTTTAAATGTTCATTTTTCAGTTGTCATTTGAGCTATCATTGTAGCTGTTTCTCATTTTGCCTGTGAAAAATGATTGTATGATTCAGGGTTAAGGGTTAATTAAGATCTCCTATTAGCTAATTGGCTAATTGAATAACAGTTTGACATCCAATAATACGAAGATATAGATTGATAACAATATATAGTTCTTGTTGGTAAATATTAACAAAACAAAGATAATGGAATGTGCTAGAAGAGCAGAAGGCAGAGAAGTGAAGGAAAAATCATAATATTAGTGATGAAATGAAACACAGTGGCAAAGAAGTAACAGTTTTATAAACCTGCCTATAATGATAGAGCGGGAATGTGTGGTAAGGATTCTGGAAATGTAAAATACTTTCTTAGAAAATTAAATATAGTGAGGGAGTTGGATATAAAATCAAGATTGTTGAGTCAAAAAGTAAGGATGTGGAAAAGAGGTATCATCATCATCAAGGGTCAACAATCCTATGATTGGTTTGATGTTTGACCTCTTGATTCTTCTATCAGCCAACCTCTTCATATTAACGTAGTTCCTCTCTTCCATGTCCTTTACGACCTGTTCTATGTAACTCATACAAGGCCTGCCTTTTCCATTATCCTGTTCACTTTTCCTTCAACGATTGTCTTCATCAGGCCATCGTGTCTTAAGATGTGGCCGATTAAGTTGTCCTGTCTTCTTTTTATAGTTTTCAGCAGACTTCTCTTTTCTCCCACTCTTCTTAGGACTTCTTCATTTGTCACTCGGTCAATCCATTTTATCTTCATCATTCTTCGATAGCACCATATTTCGAATGCTACCACCCTTTTCTTCTCTGCTGCTGTCATTGTCCATGCCTCACTGCCGTAAAGAAACATGCTCCAGATATACGTTCTAATGAATTGCTTCTACGCTTGTATTTCCTGCTGTAAGTAGATTCTTCTTTTGATAGAATGCCCTCTTTGCTTGGGCTATTCTACTGACTATTTCTTTCTTGCTTCGTCCATCGTTGATTGCTCTGCTTCCCAGCTAACAGAGCTCTTTCACCTCTTCCAGTTTCTTTTTTCCTAGTATAACGTTGGTTTTGGCCTCCTCTCTCTTGCTGCACACCAATATCTTGGTTTTCTTCTTTTTGATCATCAGCTGATGTATGGCCATTGTTCTTTCCATGGTTGTTAGCATCTTATTCAGTTCCTTCTCTGTCTCTGCTATGAGAGGTATGTCATCAGCGAATCGTAGCATAGATTGTTTCTCCGTGGATGTTTACTCCAGAGCACTTCTCCTTGACTTCATTGATGGCTCTCTCGATATAAGCATTAAAAGATATGAGAGACAGTGGACAGCCTTGTCTTAGTCCTTTCCTTATTCTTGCTTCTTCACGGCTGGGTCCTGATTTTATCACTGCTACCTGGTTTTTATACAAACTGTGGATAATTCTTCGGTCATTTTACGACACTCCAATGCCTTTCAGTATTCTAAGCATTAAACTCCAATCCACGTTGTCAAAAGCCTTCTCTTAATCCACAAGTACAATGAAGGTCGGTTTGTTCTTCTCCATTCTCTTCTCTATAAGCAGCCTAAGGGCCAATATTGCTTCTATTGTACCCTTACTTTTCCTGAATCCGAATTGATCTTCATCCAGGAACTCCTCTGCTTTTCGTTCTATTTTTCTGTAGATTATCCTTGTCAATATCTTCGATGCATGTGTCATAAGGCTATTAGTCCTCAAATTTTCACATTTCTCCACTCTCTTCTTTTTGGGAATAGGAATTATGATGTTTTTCTTGAAGTCCCTGGGTATTTCTCCTGTTGAGTACATGTCGCCGATGGCCTTGTAGAAATGGGCCAATGTCCTCTCTCCCGCATTCCTTATCAGTTGTGCGGGGATAAAAGAGGTATAAATTGAGATTTTTTTATTAGTATTCCTAAATAAGGTGCAAGGTTGAAGGAGATTTCGCATGGCCCTACCCTTGGATACTATTTTCATTTCAACAGGCATGGCAATGTTCAGTCCTTAATTCCTTCTAAATCAGAACTGTTACTTGTCAAAATAATCAAATAAAACTATTAGGGTGACCTCTGTGCCCAGTCACTCTGAAAAAGCATACTACATATGAAGCCTCCTGAAATTGGTAAAACTTTGCTTGTCCTGCATCTGGAGAAGTGACATTATGGGAATAAATTGGATCATGAGGAAGCTGAATTCCCATAATATATGTAGCCTTCTGACTTGTCTTTTTTCCCTAGCTCCTGAAACCTATCAGGTGAATACCACAGTAATTTCTAGAATTTCTTTCCAGAAAAATGGAAGCAACCATGAGGTGACTATAGTGCTCTTCTCACGAACATTCTACAAAGCTACGAATCTCGAAGAATTTCCACATCACATGAGGGAATGTTTGCAACAGGACTACAAGGAAAGGTTCTATGAAGATTTCTATAGGTAGGTGAATAGAAGTAAGACGGTTGCCAGCCTCAGTGGCATCAGGATCAAGTCCTTGCCTACTATTCTTGTGGTCATTGGTTCAAGTACCTCCTGGGTTTGATTTTCACCACCCAGGGCTTGGTTGTATTTGTTATTAGTTAAAATTCCCATTGTAAAAGGCCATCTGTGCTGATTTCAGTGACTGTGAGTTACTGAGAAAAATTAACACTTCGGACCCTGGCCATTTAAGCATAGGAACGTCCCCCAGGACTGGCCATTTTTAACATATTTCACAATTTTTGAAAAATTAATATATTCATTCAAAACCCAATTTATTATACATGTTATTAAAGAAATGTAAATATATTTTGATTATAAGTAATAATATTTTCGTTTGTTGCCATTGGATAAAATACACAGCCAAAGGAGTTTGATGATGTTTTGAGAGAAAAAAAAAATTTACACAAAATATGTTTTTGCAAATACAAGTTATTTATTTGTAATATTACAAAAATATAGTACATTCAGTTTCAGTTATATTATAAAATGTATAATTAGCAAATAAGGTCTATTTGCAATAATCTCCTTTAGTATGGTATAAAATGAAACAATCAGGGTAACATAAACCGACATTGCAGGTTTCACAATAATCTCTAGCTTCTCTCCTCAACCTTTTCCCAGTGGTAGCCTTTCCCTATCTGAGCAAACTTTGCACACTCTGCCCGGGTACTTTTTTCCATCTGTTGGTGGTATGGGTTTAGAAAAGTGCTTTCCAATTAGCCTATTCATTTGTTCCTCAGGCTTCTGTCCTGCGAGGTTCTCTTGTCCTGCTTTCTCCACTAGTTTACCAGCAACAGCCTCTGTGAAATTAGCCATTGAAATGTTTTTCTGGCTAGGCTTTAGATTTTTATAAATTATGAAGCTATACACAACGCACAGCATAAATAGGTGAAAAAATGTTTTTTTCCACCACTTTACAGTTTTTCTACTAAATGCATAGTAGCTGATTAGCTGATCACTGTGATCAACTCCAGTTTTGTGTATGTTATAATCTAATACAAGATCAGGTTTTATCACCTCCTTAGTTCCTTCCTTACACCTTATGACCCTAGAAGAGCATGAAGCTTTATGTTTTGTGGACAATGCGAACATATCTCGCTTGTCATGCCACTTTACTGCTAGCAAATGGCTTTTCCGATGGAAAATCATTTCTCCTTTTTTTAATTTTTTATGTTTGAGGTCATTGGGAAGACCTTTTCTGTTACTCATGACTGTTCCTACAGCCAGAGTATTTTTTTCCCAAAGATGATCGAGTATGGATGGGCTGGTGTAGTATCTATCCATATACAGTAAAACCTCCATACAACGAATTTGTTGGGACCGAAGAAATCATGACTTCACTGTAGGGGGTTTCGTTGTACGGAGGCGATATGTGGGTTGCGTCATCGCAGGGGCACCCAAGTGTCCCGTGAGGTTTACGATGCAAGTCGAGTAAATTTCTTAATCTTGCTTTACTCACCTTTCCTATAGTGATGATAAACAACTGTTTTTATTTTCCATCAAATACCGTGGCTATCACCTCGTGATTTTCAATCTGCGTATTTCTAATTGAAATTATTGTTTTTCTCGTCCATTCTGCTCTACGCCTCATTGCTTACTTTAGTTATGTTCTTATATTTAAGGAATGCCAAAATTAATGCCTGTGGATTACGTATTTTTAAAGTGCTCCATAATTTTTCTCAGTATCTAGTCGATATTATTCTTGGAGTGCAATAATTTAAGTCAATATCAATTGGCAGTTTTATAAAGCAATTTTGCTTGAAAGAGCACATATTGCCATTTACACTTACGAAATAAAATGCATTGTTGAAATTGAAAATGAAATCCCATTGAAATACTGGTAAATATCTATGTTCGTGACCGGTATATATTAGATATCGCTAAACAACGATGGAAGTTAGGTGGTGTGAGTTAGTTACCACGAGTAAAAACGTGGCAGTCGGCAATGCCCTGAGGTCACAATGGCAATCTCAAATGATAATGCATGGATGATGCCTTCATAGAAGCTGGATACGATCAGTATTCTGTTGGCACGTACCCGTTCGTCCGTGCCAAAACGCAGAACCATCCTCGAGTACGCTAGGTAAATTATGAATCCACGCCTAGTGTCGCCGTTCATCCGGTAATTACCTCTTCATACGTGAAGAAAATTTAAAACCAGGTTAGCCCTTTCCTTGCCCTTTGCCCTTGCCTTTCAGTCCTTTGCAGAACGTCTCTCATTTTAAAATGTGTGCCATTTGCAGGCTAAAACTATTAAACCGGTATAATTAGTCGCTAAAGCAGAATCACATGAGTTAAATATGTCTTATGTTAGCAATTAAGAGAATAAAAACACGTAAAGGAACCTGAGCCCACTCTTTTCGCGTCTTTTATGACATTAGAAGGACCTCTTTCTAAACCAAGTAGACGAGCGAAAATCGCTGTTCTGAAAACTCTAGTTGCACCGGTAATATTGCATGCTAACAATTTGGAATGGAGACGTTTGAGTTGGATGCAGCAAGAAATCTAACCTAGCGCACGCACTGAAATGAGTAAGACGAAGGAGTGCATTGCCAACTAACCCCTCCCAAACATTCCATACCAAAATGCCTAATATTCAATAACCTTCCCCCTCCGAAAGAAAGAATAACTATGCCCTTACTCGCCTCTTTCTCTGCAATGCTGCTGTTATCTCCCATCCCCTTCCCACGTTCCTTCGGGGACACCTCCCTCGCCCATTCCACTCCTCAATGACTTCCCTTACCCCTAACTGGAAGCTCATGTGTTTCCGATATATCGTGGCCCAGTGGTCTGCCGCTCTTCAAATAGCCCAACTGGTTAGGCACACAGACAGAAGAAGTACAATAGTTCCTGTAATAACTAATCCAGTTTTCGATTTATCTCTCCTTCACTTACCTCCTCACAAATATAAATACAGGACCATCTACCATCCTCGCCGTACATACAGTCAGCTCTCGTGCGACTTACCTCGGCCGAAACATTCCATATTGCTAGAAAATGAGTTGATATATATTTCAGGAAGTTAAATACAAATTTCGAAAAATTACATAGGTTTAAAGCAATTTTTTTATTTATAAATTCGAAGCGGTAGCTGTTTTTAAGTTATATTGATTCAAAATTATTCTATTTAAAATAGTTTTCTAAAGTCGTCTGTCTCATCCCTTTCCTCGTTTCTTTGCTGGCTGCTCGCTCAACCTGCCGCAGAATCTTCAAATTCTCTAATCCATCTTCTGACATTAAAAAAACTCGCTCCAAAACATCTATAGCGTCCACCACTTCCTTCCAACCGGGGCGCACTATGCTATTGCTGGGCTCCTCTCTCTTCATCGCTCACATCCTGCGTCTCCGCCAAAATTTCGGGATCCTCACTGTCGGCAAATACAGCGAAATCATTATCAATACTCGCATACTCTTCGAAAGATACCCCTTCAATGTTTAATAATTGAGCGACTTCACCCCATTCCTCCCTCTCATCCGGCTGTGGGTCGTCTTGGGCGTCCATCTCTCCGGGAAAGCCTGCCCGCCTGAAGCAATTTGAGATCGCGCTTCTCTCTACTCCATCCCAAGCAACACGCAGACGCTGAATGGTTTGCAGGATGATCCACTTCAATGACTTGATGTCTTCAGTGATTCCTAGTCTAGTTAGAAGATATTCGCCTAGTTGCCTTCTATATGCGCAATGAGTGAGAACAAAGGGCACGTGACGTGATGCTGAAGGCATCTGTTCGATGACATTCGATCAGTTGACGTCTCCGATGCATACAGCGCTGAAGATTCATTGAGCCTAACTACTTTTTCGTCGTTTATTAATTCATTCATACCAATGGCAAATCCATTACATCTTGTACAGTTATCAAATAATATATATGTATCTTAAAGACATCGTTGTTGATCCTATTTCTAAAATAAGGATTTTTTGTCTTGAATTAAGAATTTTTAAAATTTCAGACCCAGACCAGAAAATCATTAATAATCCAGGAACATTTCCCTGCATTGAAAATTCACGAATAATTCCCGATTTTCCAGGTTTTCCCAGTCAGTGGACACCCTGATAAGGGATGCTCAATGGGATATTACCGAAATTTAATTTAAAAAGAGCTGCTCCGGGGATTTTCTGTCAAACCAGTTCGACTTGTAAACCGTTAAAAGCAGGCGGTTCAGAGAGGAGCGCAAAATTTCCAAGCCCTACTTGCTTGGAGCGGCACAAAGGTCGGAGCGGAGCAATAGACGGAGCCACACGGAGCTGAGCTTTGGCTTCCCTTACACGTTTCTTATGGTGGGAACCATCAGAGTTGACTATGGCCTTCACCGAGCCAGAGCGTCAAGTTTCCTTCATGCCCTCCGCTCTGTAGGTCTCGGATTTGAACCCCTTCGAAGCTCGGAGCGGAACGGTTAAGACGCGATACACTCCGCTGCGGTTCTACTTCGTGCTTATTACGTAAATATCGATGGAAAAAATTACCTGCAAATGCAAAATACTGCGTTTGTTCTCAATAATTCGTTCTAGAGGGGCACTTTTCATGTCTTGGGCCCATTATCAGACTTCGTTGTAGGGAGTTTTCGTAATTAGAGAGGTTCGTTACGGGAGGTTTTTTTGCGTGCATTGTCCATTGGAAGGGTCCGGGACCGGGCCAATGACTTCGAAATAGAGAGGTTTCTTTAAAATTTCGCTGTATGGGGGTTTGTTGCAGAGAGGTTTTACTGTATATCACATACCCTTTACTGAAATAAGGCGAACAAAGCCTGTCAATAATACCTCGTACGCTATTGTCAGCGTTGGCCGCAGATCCTGTGTAAAGTTGAATATTCAGTGTGTACCCTGTAGCAGCATCACATAAAGCATAAAATTTAAGACCATATCTGTTTGGTTTGTTCTTTATATAGACTCTAAATTGGACCCGTCCACGGAAAGGGCACATGCCCTCATCAATTGTTAGGTTTTCCCCAGGATAGAAAGAATTCTGGCAGGTTCTAATAACATGGTCATAGAAGGGTCTCAACTTGAAAATTGGGTCATGACCTGGTTCATTTCTAGGCATATACAGGCTGTTGTCATTTAGATGCAGCATTGAAAAAATGGAGGAAAATCTGTCTCGTGACATGCCAATAGATGTAGCAAAACCCGTATGATAGAAGGAGCTTGTACGCCAGTAGTCTCATATTTTGGGCAAGCTTACCACACACATAAGCAAAATAATTGCAAAAAATGAATACATATCAGAAAGGGTGACAGTTTTCCAACAATTCCACATAGAGGACTTTTTCAGCTCTCCCTTCCTTTTCAACTTAGAAATTTCCGACCTGGCATACTGATTAGTTTCCGTCTTTATGTGTTTGATAATGTCTTCAGCCATAAAAATAGAAAAGCAGTCAAACTCATCGCTATCTGGAGTCAAAGCAGCAAGCACTCTACAGTCCTCTTCGAAAACTGGAAGTTGAGGTTGCCGGTCATCCTCGATCTATTCATTTGAATCTACAGTCGGCCTGCGTCTAGCCCTTTGCCGAGGTCTGGTTATATTTTGCTGGACTTCTGTAGAAGTTGGTTCTATTGTGATAGCACCTGGTCTCAAAGAAATAAAATCTCATCAAGCTTTACATGATTACAATGGAAAAGGGCACAGATAAAAGTAAATGGAGTATTCAATATATGCCAAAAACAGCATAATTCAATGAATGAATAATATATTTTCAATATGTACCTGATGATTCATCATCCTCTGAAGCCGTACTTGCATCATCAGCCAATTCTTCAAGCTCTGATTCATTTTCATCTACAAGAAAAGACATAGGAATGCTACAATACTCAAAAAGCCCCCTATATATCAGGAATACAATCCACTGAATGGCAAATATATGAAACAACGTATTTGTTTGCCCCAATCGAGATAAAATGAGAAAATATTTTGGAAAACAGCAAAATCTGGCACTGAAAATTGGTGCAAGTAAGCTAAACTAACCTTCTTCCGCAGGATTGAAGTCTGGATCATCATCAGAATTGTTATTTTCCGACCCGGAATCAGCCAATAGTTCCTGAATATCTGATTCATTCAGTGGTTTAGTTGAAGCCATCGTAGAATATAAAACTCTCAGAAAAACTATCTATAGTCTGAATGTAGAGCCAAGAATATAATGAAAAGCAGCTATCCACACGATCCACGTGAAAAGGCACGGCCGCACATTGGGCATGAGAAGCATTGGTTAGTGAGATATGGCGAAAGAAGGAACTACGAAAATCGAGCACACTGTCATAGAACGGAATTTTATTCTCGGGAACATACATTGTGCTACTCCTTAATTTTTCTCCTAGAGTACAAGCATTAAGGAATACATAGTAGCAACTGAAGCCCGTGAAATCTACGGAAAACTGCTACAATGTCGGTGTAAAGTTACCCATGGAGAATCTACGGGCGTCGGCGTAGGCTTGGAGTTCATGACGCCCGTAAATTCTCCGGGCACCGGGTCGAAAGTGTTAACAGTTCCTGGTAATGATAACCATTTTGTTATTTGTAATTGTTACATTTAAAAAATGCAACTATTACTCATAATCTACTCTTGGTTTTCTGAAAGTAATCGTTACTTTCTTGTTTTTTATCTCGCACAATAAGTTCAATTTTGGCAGATGCTCTTCTGCTTTCAGATCTCTTAACCCATCCTTAGGTAAAATAATCACTAATGCTAGTGAATGCCTACCATTGCCATCACCTACCCTTCTTATGTCTACATTATATTTGGTAAGCTACAACAGAGGCATGTGACATGCATTATGCATGACTAAACAGTCATATTGTTGTGACCTCTGCTGATTTCACTATCAAAATATAATTTACTTAGAGCACATAGTGACTTAATATGCAACAGAGCATTCTACCTAAATCTCACATCCAGCCTCACAGGTTCTGGCCAAATATTAAAAAAAATAAGTGATGCTTTCCTGCGATAGTGAGTAATGCTAATGCTCATTTTCAGGGTTGCTGTTCAGAATGAACGTTATGATGACTGGTCAAATACATTGATTCAACTTCGAAAGTTATTCACTGATTACCAAAATATTGTTCTTGAGTATCATAAGAGGCCAAATCTAGAAATTCCAAAAGCAGTCAACTCTACAGCTGCGCAGGGGAACTTTTTGGAAGTTTTAAACATGTCTCTGAATGGTGAGTTTTCTTAACCCTCTCCTCATTGATGTTACTCATGTGAAAGACATGCGTCTTATGCTGTTGGTTCCTTCATATTTGCTCTTCTTCAACTTGCAGTTTTTGAGAAGCACTATCTGGACAGGAGTTTTGACAGGACAGGGCAGTTATCAGTGGTCATAACACCTGGAGTGGGTGTGTTTGAAGTTGACCGGGAACTCACAAATGTTACTAAGCAGCGTATAATTGACAATGGAGTTGGCAGTGATCTGGTTTGCGTAGGAGAGCAGCCTCTTCATGCTGTTCCTTTGTTTAAGGTTTGTGCCATGACTTGGTTTTAGAAATTTAATGCTATTAGGTAATTATTTTTGCATGTATATATATCCCACCATTGTGTGTGTTCGTTCATTTATGTGTACCTATCCTTAGTATGTCTGAATACGCTTGTTGGCGAATTTTCATGTTTGAATGTGTGAATATAGGCCTTCTCAGCCATCTTCTTCTTCTTCGGCTCTGCATGCCTTCAAACGCACTGTTCAGTTCTTTGATACGTATGTCAGCTGTGTTTCTTTACGTTCCTCTCCTTGTGTTCGTGTAACTTCTCTTCCTGGTGGGTGAATGAAAGCCTAGGCGAGCCATCTCTCGGCCGCCATGTGAGCTACTGGGCTAGATAAAGCCCGCCGATTTCACTGAGAATCTCCTTCGTATTGGTGGTGTAGTGGTACTGCACAGTCGCCCGCAAAGCGGAAGGTCCGTGGTTCAATTCCCGGGCAAGGCGAATTTTTTTCAGTTGAAATCTGGCTTCTTCCATATTCCTCACCATTGTGTGTGTTCGTTCATTTATGTGTACCTATCCTTTTCCAATTACTATCCTTAGTATGTCTGAATACGCTTGTTGGCAAATTTTCATGTTTGAATGTTTGAATTGAATTTTTTTTACTATATATATATATAGTAGTTGGAAAGGGAATATTTGTGGGTGTAGGTTTGTTTAAAAAAAGCTATGGGGCCAGGAAGGATAAATATGGAACTGATAAAGTATGGAGGCTACATTATTATAAAAGAAATAATTGATTTTTTCAACAAAATTCTCTGAGAATAAATTCCTAATGAAATCAAGAAGGATCTATAATACCAAAATATAAGAAAGGTGGCAGAACAGGTACTAATGATTGATTACAGAGTGATTTGTACAACAAATTGACAAATGCAGGTATGTACATATTAGGAAGAAAAATTAAGGAACATCATGTCTTGAAACGACTCTTTAATGACTTTAACATCATGACTTCTAGGGCACTAGAGAGTACCATAATTAATATAGTTTATTTTTTAGGGTCATTGAGGCATTTTTCATAAAGGTATTTTGAGATTAAAATTATTGTGGTTAGAAGATAACTACCTAACAAGGTACATATCATGTACAATATTATCATGTTGCAGTATTATTGAGGATAGTATATATCTGTCACTGTTTTTTTCTGTTGCAGTTCCACAACAAAGACAGCTTCATGAGTGCTGTTGATGACTACAGTATGCCACATTGGATTAATTTAAGGTTTGACTCATTTGCCTCCTGTGTGGAATGGAAGTGTTGCCTCAACTAAAACATGAATCCAGCTCATAATCTTCTATATAATTTAATACTCAATAATTTTCTCTTTCAGTTTTTATTCAAGCAACAAGAAAGTGGGATACTCAAGCTTTATTCCAAGAATTAAACTCCCTCCCAAATTTTCTAAAGCACCAAAAATAGAGAATGATGTAATAGGTAAAAATAAAAACAAGCTTAATGGCAGTGACCATGATGAAGATGGATTTTACAGTAATATGTGTGATTTTGATGCCTATGATGCCCAGGTGTTCCAGATTCCTACTGCTCCAAGCTCAAGGTATTCTTATTTCATGTAAATGATGTATTAAATGATGGTTCAATTTCTATTTTCACTTCATAGTTCTCATAACTCTCAGAATTAAGTCAAAGAAATGATGTCATATTCTCGTAATTAATCGTTTTCTTGGAGACTTCCCTTTGATTTTGATTCCCCTTGCCAAATACACTCTGTTAGAAAACTATTTCATGAATAAAATTATACTGATTTTCCAGGTAATATTTTGATTTTTTTTAAATTTTATAACAAAATACATTAGTATTTTGTTATAAAATTAAACAAATCAAAATAACCTACCAATTAAGAGGTTAACTGATAGGAGAGTTGAGTGGAAAGCTTCATCAAAGTAATATGTATTAGGAATAGAGATGGTGAAAGGAAAAGTTGGAATACCGTGGACATTGTGCCATGCAGTGCTATACTGCATTTACCCGATTCTAAGACGACATTTTTTGACTAATTTTCAACTAAAGATATCTTAACTCATCTTAAATTCAAGTACAATTATAACTGTGTGTTTACGTGGCACTATGCTATGAATAGGGACCGGAAAAAATAGCATCTACATTTTGAAAAATTAGCATCTATTTTTTTATCATCGAATAACCGTAATCGAATCGATCGAATCGAATAATCATAAAAGAATTATATATCAATTCGTAAGCTTGTTTGCACAATACACAAGTATATCATTACATCAATCAATAAATTTATTTAAACTCATGCAACTCCTTTTATGACAAATTATTCTGACTCTTCAGGGAAAATGGAAAATGTTATGGTGTAAATATGGGGTTGTGCATATGCGGGAGATATGGGAAATGGGATGGGACCCTATTAAAACATTGTAAATCGCGGGAAAACATAAATTCTGATAACGCAAATATGAATTTTAAATGTGGTATTTGTCGATAATTGGGATAACCCACTAGCACCTAAGTTTTAAAGTCTAAATCCTCGTACTGACTCGCATTCACACTGCTTCTCACGACTGATCCACCATGTGAATGCAAGTGCACTCCCAAACACTTTTGCTTACTGTCAAAGGTGAAACAAAATGCGCAACAATGCTCCTCTGCTCATTGCGGGGTATAATCATTTCACATATGTATTTTATTACGTTTAAGTGGAAAATATGCTAATTTTATGTGTTCATATGATAATAATCATAATTTTAATGGATAAAAATGGGATATTTCATAAAGAAAAACATGTAAAGATATTTTTATTGCCATTTCCTACTATTTTTTTGTATTCATAACCTCATTTCGCAATTTTCTAAATTAGCAGATATTTTGCTTTTATCCCGAATTTTCGCAGAAAATTCGCGATAAAAGTGAAATTTACTAAATTGTATTTTAACTAAAACTGTTTTTGGAACTTAATATCCCATGACCAAGAATTGTGTGCTTGTTATTCTGTTAGCTTTTGTCGTATTAAATTGAAATTTCAACCAACTAAAGCCAAGGATGATTTGTAATCTATTTAATAGTGGCAAAAGTTATGAAATTTGTAAAAAAAGTAATTTTTTCCATCATCACCACTTGGTTTTCTTCATCCATTGAAGAGAAATGGTCTTTCAATATCTACTTGACGAATGGTAAGGATTTGTCCAATTTTTTCCAATAAGACCTGATTATTTTAGTCTAAAGAACTCCTGGGCTCAATTTGACTCACCACTGAAACTTCTCCTCCTCTAAGCCTTAATCTTTAGGCTGTGAAAATTAGATACATCGACTCTTAGGGTTTACAACTCCTTAGTGTGAAAATGGGATTTACTCAGCATCTTTAATAAGTTTTTTTGCCTTAGCTGTGATGCTGTGAATACCCATCTTATTCGTGAATATATGTTCTTATGGCTAATAAAATGTGAATAAATGTTTCAAACAAGGAGTGTAAGTAGAATAGGTATAGGAAATGAGCTTGTTATGAGAGTATTGAGAGAGTAAATGAGAGTGTTAAAAAAGAATTGGATAATTGACAAATTTGTGGAATCATCTTGCAGTTAAACTCCCTAGGGTTAAACATATTACCCATCTCTTCAGCCTTATCCCCAGTCGTTCCTTCCTCTATCCTGATGATGCTGGTTGTTACCACCAAAATATTTTGAAGGAAACGTGTATTTCTTTTTCTCTTTTCAGCATTTTTTTGTAATGCACATGATCTCGGTTTAAGAGCCTACTGTGGTCCTTGGGATAGCTCTCTCCTTTCTTATGATTATTTGCATGGATTTGTTAATCATTCCAAAGACCTGTGCTATATTAAGGAAGTCTTGTGCTGTGTATGTAGGATTTTTAAAATGAACAGAGTTCAAATGGAGAACTTCAATCAGACAACCCTGCGCAGTTAGCTTTTTTATGATAATTTTACTTATTAACTATACAGTGTGTTTAAATGCCAAATACCTCACTATTCTGGTAGACATTTAAACAATACATCTTTTAGACACTTTATAGTTTAAAATTTTACTGTTTCTATGCTATTAATTATTTTTAATTGGAAATGTTTACATACTTATCAATGTCTCCACTTCCTAGAGTGATATGGCAAAAAACTGGTAACTTTATGCAGCAGTACACGACAAAATTTTCACACTTAGCGAGCTTCACGTCTAACTTTTTTGGATGTGCACACTTGATACACCCCATGTTATGCTTTTTCTTCCCTTTCCCCACTATGGGCTCAGGATGATGCATTGCAAATCCCCTGAGGGCCTGGATGGGTGATCTTCCCTGGAGGCCCGCTTTGTGTTATCTCATTCACTGCTGGTTCTATCTCACCTCTTGGTCCACCCCCTTGGCTCACTGCTCTTTGCCCACTCCTTTCATACCCTGAGAAGAAATTTCTTGAATCTCATTTTGTTGTCTTTATTTAGAATTTTATAGACATGAAAGGAGTTAAAGAGGGTACAGTTGATCAGCCACAATACTACCTTCTTCGACCACTTCATTGTTTTCTTAGTATCGTGTAGTATGATGAATACATATCTGCTCTATCAACACCAGTCATGCATTCATCATAATTCACAATGCATTGGGCCTTTTTAACTGCAAGACCAGTTTTTTATCTATTTTTTTGTTTTGCTCATACTAGCATTATGATGGTCATGATCATCCTAACATCCCTTTTATCTTTCCAGTTCTCTTCGTGAAGAGGTGAATTCTTAAATTTTTTCAGTTTTTTGATTCTTTTCTTATAAATTCTGTAGGTCTCCTTTTCAATCTAATCATTCCACACACTATTGTTTTTGTGAAAAGAAAAGTTTCTGCTATTTTCTCACTGTGGTAATAATTATCCTTATAGATGTGAGGCCATTGGCCAATGCTAGGCTTCATGACTTATTTGTTAGTTTCTTTGAGTTTTTTACCCTGTGCTATATCATCTTTAAGTTAGAAATATAATGTGAATCACGCTCACGCAACATGTGAACTAGTGGTCCATATTTGACAGTCATAGCTGGGCTGTACGTGCAGAATTTCAGCCATTCTCTCCAAAGAATCATCGCTTCATCTAACAATAAATCTTGATTGGGCTTTTAAACCATTGAAATTTTTCCACAGTGTAGCCCAAAATAGGTTGGATTTTGAGTAGCCTTTCAGCTGTTGTATTTGAAAACAAATGGTTACTAAGTAAGATTTCACGCTTTCCCGGCGAATTGCATTGATGAACTCTTCTCGGGCTCTACACCGGGTGAGTGAATGTAATGCTGCCGACGTTTCGGGTAGCGACTCGTTACCCATCCATTTTACCCATTGGGCAAAATTTTCCCGAAATTTTCCGACATTTGCCTTGAGGATGGGTAACGAGTCGCTACCCGAAACGTCGGCAGCATTACATTCACTCACCCGGTGTAGAGCCCGAGAAGAGTTCATCAAATGGTTACTGTTGAAATGCAGTGCTTTCCAACTGTTTTCAAATCTATTCCTAGACATTAATTGCCATAATATGGGCTTTGAAATTTATGGATCAGTCCTCCATTATCCTTCAATGATGTCCCTACTTGACTCATGAGGATTATTATGGATAAAAATTTCTTTTTTTCTGGAATATGATTTTTTTTAAATTGAATTATTGAATATGAATAAAAATTTCTTTGTTTCAGGAATGTCAGACCACCTTCCTTATTTCAGAGATAATATGTATTTATCATTATTCTGACTCTAGTGCAGGTAAGATTTATCACACATAAGTTGGAAATAGTCATTACCAAGAAACAGTACCTTGTCCTCAGAGATGCTTTCTAAATGAATAGGCCAGAATTGTACACTGGCTGTGCCTTCAAATTTCTCTAAATTGATTTTTACATCACTTTTTTTCACACACTATAATCTTTCCTGTCTATTTCTCCATAATCACTGTCTTCCGAAATCTCACTGTTACTAATGATGAAAGGCTGAGCTACCTTTTTTTCCGTGATAGCTAGAAGTCAGTATCATTGTCTCTCTCATCACTATCTTCATTGGCCTCAACAGGTGCATTGGATAATTCATCAGTGCGCAAGTCTTCTAAAATTTCATCTTCTCTCATCATTTGTCCTTGAGAAATCTTCGACTTGCTTATACGATCAAACAAATTATATTACATTAGCTATAACTTTATATATGAATGCAGCATGTTAAGATTTGTTATTTAAAGAAGTTTAGAAGTTTCTGATGGTACTGGGAATGAAAGAATGGTCTCTTGGAGTTAGTGCCTAACTCTGCCTCTCATCTTCTTCTATAGGTTTTCCCGAAATTCTCATCAGCTGTCAGGTCGTCGAAGCCATGGTGGGTCAGATACTCTGCTCTCAGGGCAGAAGCCAGTTAGAAGGAAACTTTCAGACCCTGATCTAAGGCAGTTGGAAATTGTTGGTTCACCAAACTCAAGTGCCCTTCGTTCGTCTCCCAGTTCCCCTGGTGAAATGCCTCGTAGAGCTCTGGGGAACATCTCGCCCACATCCCCAACAAATGGTGAGTTTTCAGTGTCTCAGGTAATTGAACATTTGTTATAAAATATCCTGGCCAGACTAGGGCCTAGTGATAGGTGTCAGAAAGTGCATGCGAATGTAATTTGTGGAAATTGTTCAGAGAAAAAGCCTTGCCAAGAGTACTGCTCAACAAATTCTTGGCCTGCCAGGACAGTGATCAGTTTGGTAAAAATGACGTTGGATGTAATATCTGGATACACTGGTGTACTAAGGGAATGAAGTTACTGAATGGTATTGTTACAATGACGAAGACGTTTTGTACCTATATGGAAATTGCCACTCACAAGGAGACATCGCGAGACTGATGTTCGTGATCCAAATGATGCAATGTAGCAATTGAAGCCCATCCTATTCACGGAAGTATCCTTGTATTTTCAAAATCTAAACATATTAGGCCGGTCGGCATGTGAAGCCCCTTTTCTGGCTAACTTAGAATCTTGAAATTTGCTTTGAAAGTTGCCCAAGGGGGTTGATTGAAAATCCAGCATGTAGTTTTAAAATTGAAAAATAGTGTTGTTACTGCCATAAATGTATGGGATTGGGCAATTTACAGTGATTCAGCAAATATTCGAAAGGAAAAATTTTGCCCCGATTGGGACTCGAACGTGCCCCAAATTGTGTGAATAACTTTTGCTCTGCCTTAACCCACTCGGCCAAGCTATTGTTAGTGAAAGTGTGCCCTGTAAAGGATTTATAGGGAGGAAAATTCTATAGTTGCATTTTTTTCACGAACCTGGGCCTATGTTGAAAAAAGATAACATTTTTCCTGCATTCTCTCTATAGTTTCAGAAAATAATTGCGTCATTTGGATCCCAAGCTTCAGTCTCGTGATGTCTCCTGGTTAGTAATAATGAAATTTATCTTTTAATTTAGTTTGTGATAAAATGTGCTTTAAGATTAAAGCTTTCTTGATTACTCAAAAAAAGGGTCATTACATCAGCAATGTGTATACAAAATTGTTAAATAATGTAGAGTGAAATACTTCTGTAAATCTATAATCATCTATGTATGTATAAAGCATCTATAACACATTGTGCCAAAACTGGTTTTTTTATTGATATAACTTCTAGTGTGTACATTAAAAATTTAATTAAATTAATTTAGTAGAGTTTATGAGAATCGTAACTAAATTTCTTTAAGATTAATCAAATTGTCTCCTAATGATGTATTATGTAACCATGTTCTTTATATAAACCTAAATGTGCATTAGCATCTTTTCTCTCATATTATTTAGGAAAGTTGTTTCTATAGCAGTTTTTTTTGCTGTCTGTATGTCAGCACACCTTATCCTGTGCACCACTTACTTTTCTTTGGGATTTAATCTATCTAATGAAGCTAATTGATTGGTGGGAATACATTTCACCCACAGACATGGATAATGCTCTTGTACTAACAGAAAATTATACACATGTTCATCAATTACAACAATTTCCCCATGTGGCAATTTACTGTTCTATATTCTTTAGGCCGTCTGAAGCGTGGCTACTCACATGGAGATGAGGAAAACTCCCCACCTGCTTTATCAGCAAATGGTCAGCGGATGGCTGGAGGGGGGCGTGGCCCTGCAGTTGTACATTCCGAGAGAACAAGTGTGGGGAATTTATCACCCCTGATGCGTCCTGGACGTGCACTCATCAACCCCTTTGACCCATCACACGTAACCATCAAACTCACCTCAAATCGCCGAAGGTGGACGCACATTTTCCCCAAAGGCAAGTCTCAAGAGAGGTTTCTCTGAACAAGTTTAACATAGCATATGATTTATGACATGCATAGGTCATGTATGGAATTAGGTTGAAAAATGTTTATCAGGTGGTGGAATAATATTGAAAAATTAATCCTTTAACTGGTGAGGTACTCAAGTCCGTTTTGATTTCATACCAATGGCTTCCCTTAAATTTTATGCATAAATGTAAGGGATCAGTCAAGCTAACGGTGAGTCATGCTTCTGCCCATGCCATTGGAAATGCCACTCACAGGTGAGTTACGTTGCCCAGTAGCAAAAGGGATTGTGTCCCCTAGCTGATTTGTACAAGTTAACTGCCATTTTCTCTGCTTTACCCCTCTTAGAAATGTGGTTTTGCTTTTCTCTGAATATCAGTTAAATGATTCATGAGCTAAGAATAACATAAGTTTTGCTCATTATTGTCAGTCTTCTTTAATTTCAACTATATAGTGTCATTCTAGCATATAAATGTTTTGTAACCACATATTTGTTTTGAATTGTATATCATAGTGTTGAGTAAGGAAAGAGTAATGTAACCTCCATTCAGAATGCACACATGAAGTGCTTCATAAATATTCTGTAGAATCTCTATATAATGAGATTTCTTTAAAGCCAAAAATCACTTGCTACATTGAACTCTCATACCGAAGATAATTAAATAATCCACCACCTATTTTTACAACTTCAACATTAGTTTAGCCAATATTTTGGGTGCATTGCTGAAAGATTCCATGAAGATCATTATTAATAATAATTTTCATATATCATTTACCCATACGATACAAGGATTGACTCAGTGGAATTCTTTCATGATGAGCATGAAGGAAACTATGCAATTCCTCATAATAAATTGAATATGAACTCATTCACCATGGTGTTGATGTGGTCCATCTTCATCAGGTTTATAGCTTGAAATAAATGTTGTTGACATTAAATTTCATGCAATACACCTGATTTGATTGGATGCTGTGAATTGCCGTGTTGTCATTGTCTTTTTTTTGTAGCTCTATTTACATCACAGCTGCAAGTAATGGCAATGTGAAGCACTATTACTGGCAAAAACTTTCTCATTGAGAAAAATTGTTGTACCCACCTCTAAACCAGCTGACTTATAATTGTTAGAATTCTAGAGAGCTCAATATCACCAGCATTTACATTGAAGGTAGTAATCGATGGTCATTGCCAGCAATTATGCATATGGAATTCTCTTGAATATATGACATTATAATTGTTAGAAATAAGGCCCAATAAATATTGTTGTCGTTGTGAGTTCCAAATTTAATTTCTTGAAGATGATCCAGATGCATGTAATACCTACTGCCGTAATGACATCTGGCATCAGTATTGGGAACTTTTTAATACTTACCATGAATGCATATCGAAATGAATCACCCCTGACCATTTTATATAATTGAGAACATTGATATAAAATAAATTGAAGAAAACTTAAATAAAATATAGGGCATGTGCATTGATAATAATTTATGTACACAATCACTTGTGGCTGAGCTTAAAGCCGCGGAGTGTATCCACTGGGTTGTAGAAGGTGGGTCAACCTCTAAATATAGAGATAAGCTGTTAGATAAGTGAGTTTACTCATTGAATAAGTAGTCATAAACAAAAAGCAACGGAACTCCAAGGTGATTTGCATTGGTCTATCCTTGGGTAAGGTAGGCCTATAAATAATACAGAACCTGTGGAGATACCCTGACTTGGTGACAGGAGGCCACCAACAATTACGCTTCTCCTCACCTGGAGGAGAGGGTAGCAGCTCTTCTTCATATGAGTGAAGGTGGAGACCACATTGGTCGGTACAGCGACATTCATTTCACTACTGGCGTGGTAACATTCACTTTAACGGCTGTAGTATTGTGATGTGGAAAGCAAGGGGAAACCAAAACATTATTATCCTGAGGAGTCACAGCTACTCCACTATTTTCTTTTTATGAAGACGTGATGGAACCCTCTCTAGTAAAATGTTCCGGAGATAAATAGTCCCCCATTCAGATCTCTGGGTGGGAACTACCTGAGAGAGTACATCAGTCAAGTGTGATAAAGATTTTAGGGTAGGAACATGGAATGTGAGATCGCTTGGACCTGTGGAAGACTGGTGAACCTGAAGGTGGAAATGCAAAGAAAGGACTTCCACATATGTATTTGGAATCAGTGGAATGAAATGACCAGAAGAAGGAGACTTTTGGAGTGGAAGCTACAGGATTATACACATGTGACCATTATATGGTAATGCTGGAGTGTGGATAATAATCGGAAAGAATACAGGACTGAGTGCGAAGAGCTTCCTGTAGAACAGTGAAAGGAATATGATGGTGAAGATTGAGGCAAAACTGGTAGATACTGTATTGATGCAGGTTAACATGCCTGTGACAGACTACGAAGATGAAGAAGTGGAAGATGTCTATGAAGATATCACGGAAGTTACAAAACAGGTAAGAGGAGAAGGAAATGTAACTATTTTAGGAGACTGGAGCGCTGTCCTTGGTGAAGGTCAAGATGGAAGAATAACTGGAAAATAGGGATTGGGAAACCAAAACGAAAGAGGAGAAAGGCTGCTGGAGTTCTACACTCAGCATAAGTTAGTGGTTGCCAACACATTGTTTAAAAACCATATCCGAAGAAGATACACCTGGAAAATGCACGGAGACAGAAGAAGATTTAAAATAGATTACATTTTAGTGAAGCAAAGATTTAGGAATCAGGTGAAGAACTGCAAAAGCTACCCGGGTGCAGACATCGACAGCGACCATAATTTAGTGATGATGAAATGCCATCTAAAATTCAAGAAATTAAAGAAGACTGTGAACAACACATGGCAAGTAGAAAAACTGAAGGAGGCTCAACATCAGCAGGCATTTCAAAAAGCAGTGGGAAACAACATAGGAGAGGACCTGACTGAGAAATCAGTGTAAGAGCATAGGGAAAACATTAAATGTGGACTACAGGAAGCCACAAAAGATGTTCTTGGAAGAAGAAAAGTTGTCAAGAAGTAGCCATGGATCGTGGAAGAAGTCTTAGACCTGATTTAAGAAAGAAGAATGTGAAAACTGAAGAATGGCAGCTTTGCAACAAAAAAATAAGGAACTAAATAAGTTCAAAGCCAGGAAAGCCAGAGAAATGTGGATGAAGAATCTATGTGAAGATGTACAAAACATTGTTGCACTTGGAAGGGTGGAAGCTGCCTATAGGATAGTGAGGAACCACTTTAGGAATGCAAGATGCAATGCCATAACGGACGAGAATGGAAAATTATTGATTGAAAATGAAGGCAAAGTGAAATGATGGAAAGAATACCTGGAAGAGTTGTACAACGGAAACAATGTAAGAACCAAAGTGATCGAAGAGGAAAGCGAAGTTGAAAAGAATGATATGGGAGCATCAATATTAAGATTGGAATACAACGCAGCAGTAAGGGAACTTTGGATGAATAAGGCTTCTGGTATTGATTATGTTCCTGCAGAACTAATTAAAAATGCAGGAGAGGAGACAACCCATCTTTACAAAACTGCCTGAAACATGTACTCAACAGGAGAAATACCGAGGGACTTAGAGGAAAACATCATCATTCCTGTTCCCATAAAGAAGAGAGTGGAGACATGCAAAAATTTTAGGAATATATGCCTGACAACTCATGCATCATAGATTTATACAAGGATCATCTACAGAAGAATAGAACAAAAAGCAGAAGAGTTCCTGGATGAAGTTCAATTCAGATTCAGGAAAAGTAAGGGTGCAAAAGAAGCAATGTTAGCCCTTTAGCTGCTCATAGAGAAGAGATTGGAGAAGAACAAGCTGACTTTCATTGTATTTGTGGACTTAGAGAAGGCTTTTGACAACGTGGATTGGAATTCAATGCTTGGAATTTTGAAAGGAAATGGAGTGTCCTACAATGACCGAAGATTTATCCACAGTTTGTATAAAGCCAAATAGCTGTGATAAAATCTAGACCCCACTGCAAAGAAGCAAGAATAAGGAAAGGAGTGTACAAAGCTGTGTACTGTCTCAAATAATTTTTAATGCTTATATTGAGATAACCATCAATTAAATGAAATAAAAGTCTTTTGGAGTGAATATCCACAGAGAAAAATTAGCATGCTGTGATTCGTTGAAGACACGACACTCATAGCAGAGACAGAGAGGGATCCTAATAACCATGGAAAGGACAATGGCCAGATATCAATTGAGGATCAATAAGATGTCTGAGATAATGGTGTGCAGCAAGAGAGAAGAGGCCAAAACCAATGTTAAACTGAAAATGAAAAAAATAGCATGCTGAGATTTGCTAATGACATAGCTCTCATAGCAGAGACAGAGAAGGAGCTGAATAAGATGCTAACAACCATGGAAAGGACAATGGCCATACATCAGCTGATGATCAATAAGAAGAAAACCAAGATATTGGTGTACAGCAAGAGAGAGGAGGCCAAAACCAACTAGGAAAACAAAAACTCGAGAAGGTGAAAGACATCTGTTACCTGGGAAGCCGATTAACCAATGATGGACAAAGCAAGCAAGAAATAGTCAATAGAAGAGTCCAGACAAAGAGGGCATTCTATCATAAGAAGAATCTACTTGCAGCTAGAAATACTGGAAATAGTGTAGAAGTAAGGAAACAATTCATAAGAGCGTACATTCGGAGAGTGTATCTTTACGACAGTGAGGCATGGGCGATGACAGCAGCAGAGAAGTAAAGGGTGGAAGCATTCAAAATGTGGTGTTACAAAAGAATGATGAAGATTAAATGGATTGACTGAGTAAGTAACGAGGAAGTCCTAAGAAGAGTGGGTGAAAAGAGATTTCATTGACAAGGAATGCCGTGGAAACCTTAGATCAAAAGAGAATACTGCTGAAAACTCTAAAAAGAAGACAGGACAATTTAATCTGCCATATCTTAAGACACAATGGCCTAATGAAGGCAATCATCGAGGGGAAAGTTAATGGGAAGATTGGAAAGGGCAGGCCTTGTATGAGATTTATGGAACCGGTTGTGAAGGATGTTTAAGAGAGGAATTAAATTAATATGAAGAGGTTGGCGGATAGAAGAATTGAGTGGAGGACTGAGTGAAACCAATCCTAAGATTATGAAGAATCCAATGGTGATGTACACAATCAAGTGGCAGCACATGGTGCACATATGAAAGATAAAATAAATATTTATGTCACTGTTAGTCGGCAGATGTAGTGTAAATAAGTTAAAACCAGGTATCTGTAAAATATAAATAGGTTCTACCTTGGAAAATTTTGAACACACTTAGTCTTGTGCCTCAAAGAAAATAATAGTGTGTAACTAACATAAGTCTTTTGTTTATTTTTTCCAACAATCCTAGCATTGAATTCCCGTAACCATTACATGAATAAAGTGAATGTCATCCATGTGCTTTTGTTGCATTCATATTTGCATGGCAATGTTTTAATTATCTCAAAGCATTGGGGATGTGTTGAGTTCGCCGCCGTGAATGGTTTTACCTTTTCAAAGCCAGACATGAACTGTATTTCTTCAGGTAATTTTTTAATGCATGAGCCCAGGTCTTCACTGCATTTGCATCAAAGCTTGTAGATTCCCTGGGTGATTTATGAAGAGATATTCCCTTCATGTGCTTAAACCAAGTGAACCTGCCATCAGTATATTTAAAATTGCTAACCCTGAGTCATTCTCCCAGATACTTGGTCTTTGTCTTGATCATGGGGCCACTTATTGGAATTCTTGCTGCTCTCTGCTGGCAAAACTATAAGAAAAGTGCCAGTTCTAACTGTGGATGTTCCCCAGGCTGAAAATGTTTCTGGCTGCTTGAACGTCTTTCTTTAAGAATGGCCACAAGAATCATGAATAAGGTCATGGAGGATATACCAAATCACTGACAATTTCACTTTTGGAACACCCAAAATTTCACATTCATTATATGTAGCATTGTGTTTAAATCCAAGGACTGTGTGGCCAGACAAGGATGTAACGTTGTTATTTCTGATATATTTTTCTTGCAAATCATACAGTAATTAACCTTTTCCACTCGGGTGTCAAGTGATACTCGACAGAACGTAGCTCACTACCAACTTGTGTGTCGAGTGTCACTCGACACATGACATGGGAAATCCAGGTGCATTATTAAATTCCAAGTGGACTACTGGTATAGAGGGTGAAAAATATGAGTGCAAAGGGTTAATGGTGCCTTGGCCATTCCTTGCGATTCGAGCTTCTTGTTATATGCCATACTCATTATATGGGACTTGCACTGTATTTATTACATATATTAATGTACTACATCACGCTAATATCTCATAGATGATGTGCCTTTTGAATTTCAAAGACTTCCAAACAGTAGTTGTAGATTTAACTGAATCTTTTACTGCAATGGCTTGGGTAAATAATTTGTTATCATATTATTTTTGTTTGGAAGGGAAGAATTGTCTGCAATAGGGTTGTGTAAGCTTGAATGGGAACAACTGGTACATGTAAATATCTAGATTATGCACTCCAAATGAAGTCAAGGATTTTGCATCTGGTTGTAAGATGAACCCACTTTTTTCAAAGGTCTTGAAGGGAAAAAAACATCATCATAAATTTGTGCAAATATGGTTGTAGGGTAGGTGAAAATTATCAATTAGTGACAATTTTGCAGGACCTACGGGTGTGCTCATCCAGCAGCATCACTACCAAGCAGTCCCGGCAGGACATGGACCCAATCAAGAATATCCCGAGCCGTGGGAGTGTGGTGGTGATGATGGGCACATCTTTGCTGATGGTAGTGGGCCTCCAACGCCATTGCCCATTTCCTTAGCCAAGACTCCTCCACCAGCACGAAATAACTCCTTTGCTAGCTTCATTGAGCGTAAGTGCACATAACAGTACTCGTCCAGTCTGCTTTCCTCCTATGTACCTAATTAAGGCTTTCTTTGACCCAATTTATAGCAGCTCAGTGATCCCATTCTTATTTCTCAATAGTAGTTTTAACTTCAATCTTGGTGACCTTCCATTTAGAGCAATCTAATGGATTGTTATTAATTATGATAAGTAGACTTGTACTGATACCACTTTTTCCAGTACCAAACCGATAACTCGATACCAGTGGCTGATACCGATAGTATTATTTGCCGATACCTTACTTATTTTTCTAAAAAAATTGATAAATTTGATAAGTGCTTTCCTTCTCATGGAGTCAACTCAGTAATCAAAAGTGTTACAAAATATGTAGTACCTAATCATTGAGAGAAATGACAATATTGTGACAACTCTTTTATTTTGCTACTCTAACAATTATTACTGGAATTAGATTTCATACTAAGCCTTCTTGCATTTGTAAATACTGAAAATTGTTTTTAAGAAATAAGAGCTGTTCAACATGCTCGGCAGCTCATTTAAATGTATTGCTTATTGACTCATCTACTTTTGGAGGAGGTTGAGCTTTTTGCCTCAGGCTTTCCCATAGCCAATTCTAAGCACTTGTCTCACTTTTATTGTCATGAAGATCGCAGCTAAGTAAACAAATACATGACACGTTGTTAAGTCAATTGAAGAAGGTGGGATTTCAAGATTATATGTTTTTAGATAATTTTCACCAAAGGAATACTTTCGAATAAAAGGATCTGAAAAAAAATGAATACTCGAAAGTATTGAAGTATCGGGAAAATGGCCGATACTCGCTATCGGTATCGGCCCAAGTCTAATGATAAGCTTGAACATTAATATTTGTCTTTGCCTTGAGAAGTGAAAAATCTATCCAGGTGTCATGAACTCCGTACCCTAGGAATGGCAGGTGTGGAGGCTTTCTTACTGGATTATAACTAGAGTTGCTTCTTAAAACACTCATTCAGGTGTGTCTTGAGTCTGAAAAAGTTTGGCTCGCTCTTAAAATATTCCTGCAATATGCCTCCTATTATCCCCTTTATATATGATGAGGAACTAGAGGGTTTCAAACAATAGTCCCTGTATATTTTTTCTCATAATTGATTAAAAGAAGACTGCTGAATGTCATGAACTAGATATTGTAGCTTAGGCATGATTATGGATTATTTCATAGTGATTTTATCATTGTGGAAGTGAAAGTGGTTGCATAGCAGTGTGAACATAAGTTATGTCCATTTATATTTTTGGTCTACTTCTGTCTTTCAGAATAATCAAGCAGTAAATCATATAGAAAATACTGTATTATGGGGCAATGCCTCCTCAAGGGTATAGGTAATAATTTTCTCCCAGTTTTTGGATAGCTTTTTACTGTCAGTTTCTTTCGTGCCATGAAATCATTTTTTAAGTCTTACAAATATTTGTGGTTTGCACATCTATTATTTTTTTAAATCTTTTTTTAGTTTTAAATGTTGTTTCTAGATGGCATCTGTTAATTCTTGGGTAATCAAATGAACTTTCTAATGGGATGAATGAGGTGCAAATATTGTAGGCATAATGCGAATGATAGTATAGCACTATAGATGTAGTACTATAGATTAAAGTTTATTTCAGTTATAGAATAGCCTCAAAGATCAAACAGATGTCACATCTCAGCTCAATTGTAGTGTTCTTATTTTTGAATTATTAACTCTAATTTAGGGAGTGGAGTGCAGATATTTTCTCTTATCCATCATGTGTTCAAGTCCAGCCCTCATGAAAATCTGTGAGGAATTATCTGTAGAAATTCCTGTAGAAACAAACAAGGCTGCTAGAAAATAATTCCCTCCTCGCTTCAATTCACATCCTACACTCATGCCATGTTGGCCTTCACATAGCTGTCATCATTTAATTAATTTTTGATAAACTTTCTGTTGACGGGAACATTCATATTGTATCACTTTGGCATTTCACAGCTCCTATTCTCATGGATATATTTACATGAGTAAAGTGCCCCATTGTATCTTTCATTAAAATTTATCCTTACAGAAAACAAGAGTATTCTCCAAAAATGCAATGCCTGCTGGCCTACCATTATTTTGTTTATTTCTGTAAATTAGGCATCCCATCGCATTTCTGCAGCTAAGGAACTATTGTGAGAATTCCTCGTGACCACCTTTTGCTATTCAAAATATGAGGAGTAAGTCCTACAAATAATGCCAAGGTAGTAACATATCATGGGAATGAAATGGAGAGTTATTTTTGTTGTGGTAAACAGAAAGGAGCAGAGGAAGGGGGCTTTACAAGGTTATGGTGTGAAGAAGAGAAAGGATAGGGTAAGAGCTGGTTGTGAGGAGGTGAAGAGGTGGCCTCATGGGAATGTTGTCGTTTAACAAAATGGGACTAATTTGAATCATGTTGGAATTTTGAAAGGTTCCAAGAAATCTAATTTGGCCCTTTAGTCAACTGTGTACTACTGCATTCTATACACTTGTTTGAATGCATCTTCTAAACAACTAAGTTGACCCCTACTATTCTACATGTGTCTTTTTCTGTTCCTTGAGTTTCTACAATGTTGATTAGGACAGTAATTTTATGAGCCAACATTGGTACATGTACCAGTGAGTAGTGTCATCTTTATGTGTCCATTTTTAGACTCTTGAAAACAGTGTGTCTTATCCCTTTCCAATGCCATCAAAATGCCTTGGGGTCTTCCTCGTCTCTGTTAAAAAAATGTTCATTGCATAAATGGTATGTATATATATTGGAGTTGTGATCTGCCATTCTCTACAGTTGTACAAAGGTATTACAGCCTAGTCTTCTATGAGCAGGGTGATCTACTATCAGGGTACTTCTCCAGCCTTTTTTTTCCTCATAAAATCTTCAGGTATAGTAGACATGAGTCCCTGATGTCTTAAAATATGTCCCATCCAAGAGTCTTGGTGTTTTATAGGCAGGGTACCTTCTATGCTCTTCACATGACATATTCATCAGTTATTCTGCTTCTTCAGGATATTTTAAACACCTAGTGATAACACCATGACTCAAACACATCTATTCTTCTTTTGTTTTCCATTCTAAGGTCTGTATTTCACTTCCATGCAGGAAGTTGCTCCAGATTAAATCTTTGTAAGCTGTTTCCATAGATCCTTGTCCTTATTTGAGGTGAACAGCTTGCTGTTTTTATTGAAGACTGACTTAGCCTTATTAATCCTGCATTCTAGGTCCTTTTCTCTTCAAAATTGGATGCTCTCCTGCTTTCCAGGTATGTGAATTCCTCGGCATTTTTTAGTGTTTGATTTCCCAGGGCTATGTCAGTCTTTGTGCCATGCCTGCTTGCCACCAAAACCCATGTCTTCTCTTTATTTATTCTTGTATTGTACCTGTCACTAAGAGTGGTTTCTATAACGTTAAACATCCTTGGGGGTTTGTCCTCTCTCACAGTAATAACCACCATGTGATCCACACCAAAGTACATCCACCTTTTCTCCATACACAGCTGGCTTTGCCTAGCTCTTCCCTCACTTCCTCAAAACCTTTCTGAATGTAGTATATGTTGAACAATTGGGGTGAGGGTGAGGAGCCATACTTCTTTCCTTATCTTTGCATCTTCTTGGTGTTTGCCACATCTTATGACTGCTATGTCATCCTTGTACTTATTATTTTATTATTATTTGGTAGTTAAGGCAGGTTTTGATGGTCAGTAATTAATTCTTCCTACTACTCCTATCTCTCAAATCATGTCCTTTAGTTCCTCATACTTTCTACCTGCCATTATTCTATCCAAACTACTCATTCTTCTCCTCCCTCTGCCCCACTTACCCAACTTTCTTCCCTCTTATCGATTGCTTCAGAATACCTACACCCCTCAAAACCTACTTCATTCACTCCTTTCCTACTTCCTTCTCATTCAACTTCATTACCTTCCCTACCATCTCCAGCACTTACACATTTGTCTTCCTACCCGCCTAACGTCCTCCATCCTCCACACCCACACCTCAAAAGCTCCCAGTCTATTTTAATTTCCTTTCCTTAAAGTTATGTTTCTGCCCCATGCAGTGCCACCCTATTTATCAGACTTTTCACCATTTCTTTCATTCATCTGCTCATTGAATACATCATTAATTCTCTCCTATGAGTAAAAACCTCTTTTGACAATGGAATTTTTCTTCAGACTTAGATGCTGATATACCCCTTCTCCTCAAATATTTTACCGGGGTAGCTAAGTTGTTCCTCCTGCTTTTGCTTCTTGCTTCTTACTTTTAAATTTAATCTCACCTTCTTTATTATTGAAAATCTCATTACTTAAGTTTTCCTATGATTTATCTTCATTCTGTACTTTTCACGCAGCTTTTGTAATGTATCTGGTAATGTTTGTTAGCCCTTGGCTGACTGTCTGACTGTAGATCATCTGTGAGCCTTACCAATTTTATCCAAACTTTCTCCTGGGTTTTACTTTTGAAGCCCATCTCACACTTCTTTCTCCATTTCTTCCAAATATATGTATGTTAAAAAGCAACTTTGATAATGGGTAGCCCTGCCTAACCCCTCTGCCTAGTACTGTCCAGTCCAATTCTCCATCTGCCACTCTCGCTTACAAATTATATACCATGTATAAAGTTTGGATCAGTCTCCTGTCTGTCCAGTATACTCCTATTTTTCTCAGTGTTTCCATTAAATTTTCCTGCCTCACTCTGTCAAATGCCTTTTTGAAATCATTGTAGAATAGGCTCTTTATTACCTTCCAGTTTCTGTATTTCATCCCACTACTCCTAACATCAGAAACAGCTGACACTACCTCACTCTGTTGAAGGTTTTCTCAATGTGGATGAAAGCAACATAGATGTTTTAGTCTTTTATGATGCACTTTTCTGTTATGAAACTCAGAGCCACTATAGCTTTCCGAGTACCTTTACCATTCATAAACACAAATCAGTCATCAGTTAGCATGCTTTCTATTTTTCCTTCCATTCTCCTCAAAATTATTGTTGTTAAAATCTTTAAAGCATGTGGAACTAAACTGAGTGTTCTGTAGTTTTCAAATTTTTCGGTTGATGGTGTATTTTAAGACAAAATTCGTTGGCTTACTGTAGGTCCATTCTGTAAACTAAGTGCAGTCGTGATACTGAAACGATGTGTGATTTCGTACCAGGTGTCTATTAACGATAAAACCAACTTGAATTTATGCACCAGAAACTCTGATGTTCTTGCTAAACCCACCAGGAACTTGGTGGATATGAACATTTCAGAGCAGTAACATATTAGCTGTAGGTGGAATTTTTTTAATTTCCCAATGGAGTGGTAGCTCTGTGAGTAGCAACTGCACTTATTGGCACAAAATTCTAATTACTATCACTCCACTCCCTGTGTAGGACAACAGTGATGCCATCCTCATTGAACACTTTTAAAATATCTATCTTCCAGACTGTTTAACTGTTGGTATCCAACTAATACATGGTTAATTATTTTCCTCCATCCTCAAAGAAAATTGAGCCAGTTATAAAATTTAAATCGGAGATGAAAATTTTCTGAACTTAAAATACAATAACTCATTGAAAGAATATTTTTAGTGTACAATTCATCAACTATATCATGCTGACACATGGAGCCTCATTAATTTTATATGTACTCATATATGTTTTTTTGTGGTGAAACCTATACAATTGTAATTGTTATTTGGTGAATAAAATTACCATTGACAATTTACCATTTCCTCAATTGTGCTGGGAAAGAGTTGATACGGTGGACTCTCGTTAGCATGTTTTTGTAGGGATACAACGTCCTGAATGTGGTAACAAGGAAAAGGTACTGAACTGGTTACGCCTCATAAGAAAGTATGTACGATACCTTGTGTTGATGCACTCTCATGAAATAACTATGAGGGTAATGGCCAAACAGCAGGTTTTGTATGTACTGTCCACAAGACTCAAATTTAAGGTTTTATATCTCAAAAATGGAAGAAGTGATATTCATACAGAGGTAATCAGCTTGTAGATAATTTAGTCTTAAATTTGATGCAGGTAACCGATTTTTTTAATAATTACTTTTGAGGCATGTTTTTGCAGTGAGGAAGAAAAATTGTGCATTTTTTTTTTAATGAGTCGCTAAGGACAGCATCACTTTGGTGGTTGTCATAACAATATGAAAGAGATTTTTTTTAGAGTATGAGTTATACTTTTGTTGGGCAAGGGCCTAGCCACGTTGATACACCGGTTCCCGTCAGATCACCGAAGTTAAGCAACGTTGGGCCCGGACGGAGGTTGGATGGGTGTCCCCCTTCCATACCTCTACCGTGGTGTTCTTGTCCCCTGTCTGCGTGTGGCGGGCAGGTTAAATGTGGGTTGGCACAATGGATCTAAAGAGGTCTAAGTGCCAGGGGGGCTCCAGAAGGCCTCTGCCCACCCCTCCAATTTACATTTTTATACTTTTGTTTTGATGTCCTTTATATTTCAAATGATTTAGTTCTGTTCATTTAAGTTATTCTAGTCATTTTATGATTACGATTTACGATTAGTCAGTTTTCTTTGTAAGTTTGCCACATTAGAGGTACGAGAAAAACATCTTTGTCTTTATTTCAAAATTTCTAATGTGTATCCATTAATGTCATAACACTTGGCCATGCCACAATTCTTTATTTGAATTTTATGTGAACAAGGTTGGGGCAAAGGCAGAAATGCCAAACAACATATGCACTGAGTAAAATAAACTGGAGGTGAGTATTGATGGCAGAACTTTAATTTTTGTCTCTATTTCAGTACGTTTCATATTTGAATTTTCATCTACTTTTCGGAGGAGATTGGGCTTTTCAATTGATATTTTTCTTTTCATCTCAAGCTTTCCCATGGCTAATTCTAAGCACTTGTCTTACTTTTACTTCCTCACGTAGTTTTGATGCCTAGTCGCCACTTTTTGAACAAATGAACATGGTGAGAAAATGCAGGGCTTTTAGGTGCCCTTTTAATTCTTCATAAACATTTTTTAACCATGATATACCTATTTAAATATTTTTGTAAGCAATAAACAATATTTTTTAATTCAAGAAACCTCTTGCCAGATATCCATCATCAAGTCAACCTATACGGTCATTATTTTCTTGGGACAAAATTGGTTTTGTCCTCCACTAAATGTGCTAAAGAGGTAACCAAATTTTGCTGCACTGTGATACAGACCTGATGAAACAAACATGCCATCAAGGAACATCCTAACGAGAGTCCACTGTTTATTCTTTATTATCATATGACAGGTATATTTAATACCATATTAAAGTCTGCCAAAAATGCTTGCCTTTTATTTGTAGTTGGGGGTCTAAGGGCTTGTAGGTATTTAGACTATGAACATTGGTGAATCCTGCATGATACTTAAGCACATTTTGACTATGGTATTTGAAGAAAACTATGTTAAGCACGATTGCAGCTATATTGTTTCTTCTTTGGCCAGTTTAGTGGTAAAAATATAGGTTTGCAAATGATGATATGGCAAAAACAATATATTTTTGAAGGGAGAGCCACAATTTCCCTTTGTGTGCTGTCTTTCTTGCAGACAGTAAATATTGCCTGGGCAGGAAGATATTTAACTCTTAGATGCTCAAGGTGCCGAGATATCGGCTTCCCATATTTGCCTTAAAAAGCTCAAGGTGCCGATACATTGGCTCTAGTTAAAATACTTCTACATAAAATAATTTTTATGTAATTGAATAAATTTTTAAATTGAAACTAAAATATTTTTTCCATTTTCAGTTAAAATATCAATATCCTTGACCAAAAAAACAGACTAACAAAAATTATTTGCTTAAAATTTGCAGAAATAAGGCGTGAGCTTTCTGGGCTTAAAAACAAAAAATGGTGTGAGCACAAAAGGGTTAATATAGTACATAGTAATCTTTTAGGTTTACTGGCTTTCCTACTTTTCTAGTATTTCTCCTCAGGTTTTAATTCATTCATTAATTTCTTGGTTGTGACAGCACTCATTTTCATGTAGAATTCCATTCACTATCGACTTTTTCAACTCTCTAATTTTAGGAGTAGATGGACCAGGGTCTCCTTTCTAAATCTTTTGCATACAGAAACTTTCCTTTGTTCATGCCCTCATTCTAAAAGTCAGATTAATGTCTTGTTTTTGGTTATCTGCCTCTCTTATGTTTGTTTCATGTGGTTGTGCATGTTTGATTCTAGATATTGCTAGTCTTGTTTCTGGATCAACAAAATCCTCCATGGCTGTAGACCCACCGCCTGGAAACAGTAAGCCTTTTCTTTTCTACTTTTTTTTGTAGTCATTATTGGATAGTTAAAGCTGCATGGGTTCATCTAGTCTTTCCTATTATAGGGTAATGAGGGATATATTCATAATGAATGAATTTTTACTTTTTTGGTGGTGTTTTTAATTGGCTTTTACAGCAATGTTAAATGTATCCTGCATGTATGCCGCAATGCAAAATGCTTTGAAGTAAGTGAGTGAACTTTCTATTTCACAAAAAAATCAAATGCTTCATTCTTTTCCCATGTATCATTTTATTGACATTTTGTTCAATATTTTTCATGTTCCTCATTTAAAGAAAATTGCCAGTGGACAAATTCTTATGGATCAATAAATGATTTCAAAATGGAATTCCTTGTTTAGTTAATATGTACTTCAATCCTTTTGATAAATACAGATTAGGAAAGTGTAAGGTAGTAAGCCATCAGACCACGAGAATTCCAATCCATACCAGAATCTTGAGGTTTATTTCATAATTTGTTGATGCTGGTGCTCATATTCAGGCTCTTCATCTTTTTATAACTTTATATATGTTGGTCATTCCACGTCAATTCGACCAGAAAATAAGCAAAAATGACCCTTAAGGTCAATGATTTTGACCAAATTTGGCATAACGGTTCCATTTAATAGGAAAATGAAAACCCCAAAGTCGTTTTGCAAAAAATGCAACTGTTTCTGAAATATTGCAATGTTGCAAAATAAGAATGTTGCAAAAGTTACTGCACATTGTATGGTATATCTCAGTGACTATTTTAGCTACAGAAGTGCTTAAGGGATTTTTTTAAAGGTCTTGAATCGGATAAATATAATAAGGGATTGTATTGTGTTTGTGTTGTGTTATATTGTGCAATGTAAACAATTTTATAAAGTTTATAACAATTTTAAAGTTTCAAATCGATTTTTGACGATATAACTACACTTTCGATTTTGCTCATTTTTTTATATATTGTAGAGACAACCCTCCTCTACTAATTAAAAAAAGTTTGCCTGAGGTAATATTTCATTTAAGAAAGAAAATATTTTTGAGTGAAGGCGAGACGCCCGCCGGTCACCGGGGCGCCCGCCTACTGGCCAACGTTATGGTACTCTGGTGTCTTCAGATCTCAGTAACATTCACATTCATTTTCTTCTCACCAATTTTTAACCGTATACCAACTCTTTGCCCGTGCATATTGCTATTTGCTTTGCCTAGGTGTGACCACAGCCTTTTAATCTATGAAGAGCGGCACCTGGCCTCAGAACGATTGAAAACCTTGTCCTGTCCTCTGCTTCCAGGACTACTCTCCTCACATACTCTATAAGCATGTTCTCCAAAACCTCTTTCTCAGTTCTTTTTTCTAAGAAATGGTTACACTATTCCGTCGCCCACCATCACCCACTCAAATTTTATTCTCGGGGAAAACAACGGGGAAGGCAGAGCGCTACCCATATCATCCAAACAGATATTTTGTTTATCTTTGCATATGATAGCTTCTCAGGCTAAGGCAACACCCTGAAATCCCATAGTTTTTCTCCCGTGCCTGTTAATTAAATTGTTCTCTTTTTTAACTCATGTTTTAAACATTTTCCCAGCATGACTTCACACATAGGAATGACGTAAGTCTCCGAATCAGTGGAAAAATAAATTATGTTACGTTAGGCAATAGAATTAGTTTCACTTTCAGTGAAAACTGTCTATAACAGACCCTGTATACAGCGGAAACGTGTCCATACCAGAAAACTTCCTTGGTCCCAACCTGCAGCATAGGAATTTCCATATAATTGAACCTGCATTTAATGGAACCTACCCAATGCAGCAACGGAATGATTTTTGGCCAAATATATGAGTTAGTTGCCTGTGTATTACGGAATTTCAAATTTCACTGAAGCACTCTTGTGGATTACCGTGCTTAGTCATCCCAAAATGGCATTTTTAAGGACGAGTTTAAGCAGGGGAACGCTTGGGGGGAATTGAATGGAAGGGAATACCACTGCCTGGTGGTAATGGAACATGGTAGAGGTATCGTGGGATAACTAAAATGTTTCCTTCCTCCCCTCCTTTCTCGTACTCATATTTATTAATTCTTCGCTCGATTTTTACGTGCCGCAGGATGCCCAGGTTGATGCAGGTGCCTGGAGATAGTGTGGTCCTCAGGGGTCTTTCCCTACTGTTATTGTCTCAGTTGCTATAACTAATCCTATTCAGTAAGCACCTGATTTCCCAGACTTTTTTTCCTTCCACCACACTTCCTCTCCCAATACCCTTGTTTTCATTGGTCAACTCTTATGCACACACAGCCAGTAAAAGTACCTAGACAAGCCTTTCCCCTCACTCTCCCCCACATTTTCTCTTTCATTGAATCACATAAATTCAAAATCGGTGCTAATTTTTGGCAGATACTCTAACTATATGTTGTTCTCTTTTTTAACTCATGTTTTAAACATTTTCCCAGCATGACTTCGCACATAAGAATGATGTAAGTCTCCGGAATCAGTGGAAAAATAAATTATGTTACGTGAGGCAATAGAATTAGTTTCACATACTGTGAAAATTGTCTATAACGGATCCTGTATACAGCAGAATTAAATCCATCACTTGTATCCTTTCCCTGAGATGTTTAATAGAAATGCCATTCTGCATTTGACTCCAAAGTCTTGGCGATGCAACAATTTCAACATTTTGTAGCAGTTCTTATATTGAGTCCCTGCAACGTCGAAAAAGTAAAATTTTTGAGTAGGTTTAGTACACTTTTTACACTATAGAACAGTGTCCATCGTTCATATTTCTATTGCAAGATGTTATCAAATGAACCGTAGCCTTGCAGTTACTACAGTGCACACCTTTCACTGAATCTTGGTACAGAAAAGAAAATTTCTCATAAAAATCGCCCATAAAGAAAACTTGGTTTCAGGTTGTCTCTTACTTCCAAGTAATATATAATTTGCATACAAGCAATATAGTCATGCCGTCGTACTCACATAATATCCTCAGGGAAAACCCCACCGAATATTTTTAGAAACTTAATCTGAGTTTTTAAGGTAGGTAAGGTAGGTAAGTAACCCTACAGTAATTTTCCTGAGTTCATTATTTGAAACATTTTTCATAATTTATAGTGGGTGTGGGAAAATTCAGCAAGGCGAAAAAGGTGGCTTAGTTAATAGGTCAGTAATAGTGTATGAGTTAATAATAGTCAGTGCATGCCTCCGAGGACAACTACCAGAGAACCGTTTATGCCACAGCTGCACCTTCATACGGTGCTACTTTACCAAATACATCTTAAGGTTCTCTGTAAGAGGCATGTATTAGTGCCGCAAAATAAAGCAAGACTAATGAAATCTTGAGAAGAAAACTAGGAGATGGTACGTCTAGGAAAAAAATCATTAAGCAGTTTGAACAAGACTTTGAAATCATTGGATTAAACATCTGCTATTGCTAATAATTCTTTAGATCAAGTATATATCAATTAAAAAAAACGTAAAAACAATCAGAAGCATTGGAAGCTGAAGACGAGACAAGGATTGTTCTCCGAGGCCAACCGCTATAAAGCCAGGTGCCGCTCTTCATAGATTAAAAGGCTGTGGTCACACCTGGGCAAAGCAAATAGCATAATGCACGGGCAAAGAGTTGGTATATGGTTAAAAATTTGTGAGAAGAAAATGAATGTGAATGTTACTGAGATCTGAAGACACCAGAGTACCATAACGGTGGCCAGTAGGTGGGCGCTGTGGTGACCGCCGGGCGTCTCGCCTTCACTCAAAAATATTTTCTTTCTTAAATGAAATATCACCTCTGGCAAACTTTTTTTATATAGTAGAGGAGGGTTGTCTCTACAACACATAAAAAAATGAGCAATATCGAAAGTGTAGGTTCATCGTCAAAAATTAATTTGAAACTTTAAAATTGTTATAAACTTTATAAAATTGTTTATATGTCACAATATAATCCCTTATTATATTTATTAAATTCAAGGCCTTTAAAATAAGCCCTTAAAAACATTTGTTACTCAAATAGTCTCCGAGATATACTGTAAAATGTGTAGGTGCACCAAGTTTACAACAGGGACAACAAATGGTGGTTGGAATTAGCGCAATCGGAAGTGTTTAATAGAGTTGTGATGCTTCACCGACCATCCGAAAATATTTCAGTGTTCAATGATGCTACAATGAATCCAAAACAGCCACAATCTTGTAGTCCTCTCCGAATGTGATATATCACAAAGTTTTCCTATTCCTAATTTGTCTTCGATTAACTCAGCTGAAGCCTATGCCGGAATTATTGGTTTAGAAAGGACTATGGACTTGTTAAAGGCTTTAGGCATCTAATCTGTAAATATTTGTATGTATTTGGACAAACAGGTAGCGCTCACAGCACTGAGAAAAGGTAAAGGCCTAATTTTTGTTAAAAATCCTGTACTAATCGAAATACTGAAATTTGTTTTGCAAATGCCGAAGTTCAAGCTCTACAGCAGTTTTGTTACCAAAATAATGATAACTACAAATTATATTATTTCTACAAATAGTTCTTAAACCAATCTCATTTCTCTGTGTATCCTTGCATAAGCATTCCATTTTGTTTAATAAATGTATGTAATAAAATGATAATTTCACATAATAATATAAGAATTTCCATTAGTATCCTTTACAGTGAAATTTGATATTGTGAAATGGACAAATTTTGGGTCTCATAAATTTCAATATAAAGAGACTTTACTGTACCTTCTGATGATTGAATGTGTTGAAACCTGGTTCATGCTTGATTTGCATTGTTTATTCGGTAAAAGTGTGTATAATTAACTTTTATTTATAAATGACACTGTCTCAACTGTTAAACAGGAGAAGTAAAAATATTTTAAGGTTAAGCTTTTATGTAAATTAGTAATGGAGTTGATAATGATTTAAACGTCAACTTAAGTTTTCATAGTAACATGTGAAATGTCAGATTTTGATAAACACTCACCTCAGCAGTGCTAATGAATGCTTTTACTTTCTCTTCTGTGAGTTGACTATTCTCTCTCTTGTCATTCCATCCTCCTCTGCTAGCTGAGAGGCACAGGAGCAGCAGTCGTAACCACTCCAGTTCCCAAGGAGTATCCAAATCGGTGCCTCATCCAATAATGCCATTGCAGCCAACTCAGCAGCTCTCCCCCATGGCTGGGAATAACAAGAGCTTGACACTCCTCTGGGGTGCAACTGGGGAACAGGAGTGGACCCCTGCACTCACCACAGGTAAGGGAAACGACAGTACGTTGTAGCGTTGTACCACAATCTGCTGCCTCAAACCTGATTTTATCATTATTTGATTCTAGAAGAAAAAAAAATATTTTTTCCATAGCGTTTATTCCTGTTCACTTTTTCTCAATGACTCCAATTGTATTATAAAAATTCTTGAGGATTGAATTGTTAGCTTTTCAAATATCAATCCTAAGATATGAATGAGGAAGCCTGGAGCCTTGTAAAACCCAGAGTAAACCTTGTAAAACGCTTAGGCCTGGTTTTATAATATCTCATTAACGATCAGCTCATATTGGTAATAAGTTACTCTGGCAAACATTTAAGCTCCTGGAAACAAGTATGTCATATGAGAAATTATAAGTTGACGTGAATGTTAATAGCAGAAAAGAACTAGGTAATTTGGTTGATTTTAAAACTCGAAAATTTTACCTAGACATTATAAAACCAGACCTATAAGCTATAAATCTTCATTACCTTAAGTCGTAGAAATATATTTTTTATATAAATGACATCACCCATCAAATTTGTACCTCTATTCTGTAATTCTCTTTGCTTTGTTAGCTTTCAGTCTACTTACTCTAGTTCATTTTAGAAAGAATCCATAGAAGTCAGCATAAAAATCCACTGAATACTTCCTTACAGCTCTTTTATTATTACCTACTTAGTATTAAGTAGTGTATTTTTTAAATATTAAAAAAAACATTTTTAATGTCTTCCATCAAAATATTGGAACCAAGAGCCTGGTACATAATATATTTTAATGAAGTTAACTTATATTTGCTGTAACCATCAAGTTTTGGATGAAATTCATGTTCCCTATCATTGAGAAAAATTCATTTCCCAAACAGAATGATAAGTACAAAAGCTTTATGAAGGACATGCTATGTCATTTCATTTAAGTTTGCTTGACGTTTTTTATTTCTCGCAGGAATGTTTTTTGTAGATCATTCCATTGAAATTTTACTGAATTTTCTGCCATTATTTACTCTCAAATGCAGTAAGTTATAGTTTGGTTGATTAAAACTAATAAAAACGCAGTGCATAAGGAAAGTTAGTTGAGCTGTAATCATAACTTGTTGTCATGAAAATATATCACAGATGTATATTCAAGTTTATTTCATTCATATTTCTACAATTCTACAAGTCTTTCTCCTCTTTCATTTCGATTTCCCAAGCCATATTTTCCTTTTATTCTTCCATCTTTACCTTCGCCAATGACACCGTTCCAATCTCCTAAAATAATTAAGTTTTTTCTACTTTTACGTGCTTTATTACTTACATGATATCCTCATAGACTACCTCCAATTCTTCATCTTTGTAGTCCAACATAGGCATGTAAACTTGTACCACAATGGTATCTGTAGGCTTGGTCTCAATCTTCACCATTATAATCCTCTAACTGTACTGCAGGAAGCTCTTCATGTGCAGTCCTGCACTCCTCCTGAGCATTATGCCATCTCCAGCGTTACCATTTTTTGATCCAGTGTGAATAATTCTATAACTTCCATTCCAAAAGTCTCCTTCTTTGGGCCATCTCATTTCACTGATTCCTAATATGCCGAGGCCCATTCTTCGTATTTACATCTTAAGGTTATCCAATCTCCCGCAGGTCCGAAGTGATCGCACATTCCATGTTCCTACCCTAAAATGATTATCACACTTGACTGATGTACATTCTTGGCTAGTCCCCACCCGGATGTGGGACTGTTTTACCTCCGGAATATTTTACTCGAGAGGGTTCCATCACGTCATGATAAGAAAGAAAGGAGTGGAGTAGTTGCAACTCCTCGGGATAATAATGTGGTGGTTTCCCCTTGCCTTCCACATCGCAGTACTACAGCTGTTAAAATAAATGTTCCCACGCCTATAGTGAAATGAGTGTTGCTGTACTGACCACTGTGGTCTCCACCTTCACTCATGTGAAGAAGAGCTGCTGCCCTCTCCTCCAGGTGCTAGGAAGCATAATTGTTGTTGTAACGGCCTCCCATCGCCAAGTCACGGCATCTTCACAGGTTTATGTGACCTTTAAAGGCCTATCTTACCCAACGATAGACCAGTACCACCTCGGAGTGCCGCCACTTTTTGTCCATGACTGCTTATTCGACGAGTTAACTCGCTTATCTCACAGCTAACCTCTATATCTAGAGGTTGACCTACCATCCGCAACCCGGTGGATGCACTCGGAGGCTTTGAGCTCAGCCCCGAGTTGTGTAAAATATTAATGAAAAATGTTTCACCATCGACTTTCTTATAGTGGCAGTAAGGGAGATCATGATTGATAGTTGTGGAAAAAATTAAGGTTCTGTGGAATCCCGTACGTGAGAAAGGAAATCATTTAATTCAATCATTGCATGAAATTCTACACTGTGCTATGGTTTTGTTTTTGGTATGATTTTAAATGGAAGATAAATTATTATTATTTGGTAAATGGTTCCAAGTGTTAATATCCTTCATCTGCTTTGACATTCAATGAGTGCACTTCATGTATATTACCAGCTTCTGTTTATGTTGCCCTTTTTTGACTTTCCAAAAGGAATTGCACTACATCACCATGCAACAGTTGGTAGAGTTTCTTTAATATAATGACATTATGTGATTTGAAATTATAAGCACTCTGTAATTTTAAGTGAGCTTGGTTTTATTTGTTTTGTAATCCCAAATGAAAATTATATGAAATGAGCAGATCTCTTGGAGTTCACAACTGGTGAGGAAAGAATGGATCCAGATAATGACTCTTCAGGTAACCTTCTAGAAGAAAAATATAAGGGCCATCACCAGTATCTTGGAGTACTTCTCTTCAGCTTGGACAGACTTTAAGGGTTTCTATTAGTTTTTACTCGATTGACTTGTCACCATGTCAACTTTGGAAGAAATAATTGGAGTGTAGGTATATCCCTTTATTCCTCATTTCTTGTCTTTACAAGAACACAGAAGCTCAGCCAGCTGTACACCCTAAAGTATCTTGTTATATGAAGAAGTGATCTTATCCTCCTGAGAGAAAAGCAGTTTGGCTCCATTTGAAGTGCCATATTCTTTTGGAATCAGAGTACTAAGTAAGCAGATACTGTATTACTCCTGGCTTTCATATCATGGCAATGTTAGTATCTGGCTAAAGCAATGCCCAAAAATGTCAAGTAGTATTTTATTTTCCAAAAACACTTATGTGGGGAAGTTGATTGTCCATCGGATCTCCTGTGATATTATATGTATGTAGATAGATACATAATATCACTGTAAATATATCATAGTAAGTACATAATAATGCAGCATCAAAGGCATTTTTCTTCAATGTGTTGTACAGTTTAGAATAATACTCAAAGTAAATGTAAGACCAGGGCTGGTAAGGGTATGAGGTGTTCAGAAAACAAAACCCTTGAATCCCACAGTGGGATTTTCATTTCCCAAATTTATCTTGAGCCTTTCATGGCTTTTAAGGTTGCTTAGGGTATACAAATCACTTCCTGATCATTTTGCATGATGTGCCACCTTTGTATTCATTTTGCATCAGAATTTTTTAGCCAAAGAATTCCTGTCTGGTAACTATGAGGGTGAACCACACGGACCTTTGAGATGTCTGAAGTGTTGCCAGGAACAAAAGTTTAGTGAAAACATGAATGTACAACCAAGGATAATGCATGAGAAATTTCCTTGAGGGAAATATCATCTTGCTCATTAAGAGTTGGATTCAACAATGTCAATACTTTCATCTATGTCCATGTTCATTACCATTTGTGATAATGGAAAGCTGCTGATTTGGTAGCTTGGTATCTACAGTAACTCTTGATAATACGAAGTCAGCAGGACCGGAAAATCGGTACTTCTAAATTACAAATTTCGTAATTTCAAACATTTTAAAAAAATTATGAAAAACATTTTATATTTGTTTTCTCTAAATTTAGTTCTCTTGGGCAATATTTTATAACTTTTGTGGTCGTTTTTGAAAGTATTATTAAATGATGAATGTCTTAAAAGATCTTAAAGTAAGTAACTACTATGTCAACGCTTTTAAGTTTGCGATCATAGTGTTGACAAAATTTCGTCCCAGTATCAAAAACGTATATAAAACAAAAGTTGAACATTTCATAAAAAGAATTTTACTTTTGCAATAGTCAGTAGAGACGGGAATCTAGTAAGGATGCTAAAAATAGACATTTGCCTCAAACATCTACGCTGTTTTGATGGCAGCTGGCCCAGCCGGGCTTTAGTTGTCGTGTATCGCCCAATCATAGCTATAAAAAGCATGGAACTAAGCTCGTTTCCAAAAAAAAAATCATTCACAGGTTATTACTAGTAGCGTCTTCCATCTATTGTCAGCGGAATAAATGATCTTGGAAGGTAATATTATTTCTTTTCTACTACAAAGACCTTGATGACAAATGGGGTGTGATTTGGCATATTTTCCACATCGTCTCCTCAAGGATTATATTTTGGGTTTAAGGTGCATGGGGGTTTGTGGAGAGCAAAGATCCCAGTTGCAGGTGTATCTTTATCGGTCTTGCTGAGCTTGAAGGGGGAAGTGGGATGGGAGAATAGTGTTGTGGAACGTCTGTGACATTCCTTCCTCTTCTTCTGGGCATCCCTGGTGGGCGCAGGTGGTCACAGGTGGATCTTTGAGGGAAAAGGGGGGGAAGGGAGGGAAACGAAGGGGATGTCCTGAGGTGTCAGAGTACGAGAGGAGGGGTCGAAGACCCTCCTGATATCAAAGGATGCAGCATCCCTGACCCTTCCCATTCCACTCAACACCTAGAGTGGTTCCAATCAGCCACCGCCACGTGCCCCCCAGGGTTGCCCAGAAGAAGAAAAAGGAACCTTGCAGATGTTCCATGATGCCATCCACCCACCCCCTTTCCTCCTTCAAGCTCAGCAAGAGAGATAAGGATACTAGAGGCCTGCACACAGGCGCAAAGTAAGTGCAAGGGTCGATCGCCTGTAAGTGAGAGATAAAGAGAGGGGCTCAACCCGAAGACATTCGACGGACTTTTCCAAAATATCACGAATGTGACCTAACGGAGAACTTTCTGAGTATAGGTGGTCACCCATCAGCTGGGCGGGCTACTGCCTCGAGGCCAGGTGACCGCCCTAAGATCGTCACTGCCGCGTATCTTTCTCAAGGGAATTTGCCGTTTGTAATATTTTTCGGTCTCTCCTTTACCACCCTTCCCCTCAGTTTGGGTGAGCAACCCAGGCACCCGCCTAGAACCCATGGGCGGGTGAGGGTCTCCCAGATTTGGCACCGGTTTGCAGGCCTCTTAAAAGATACACCCGCAACTAGGACCTTCCCTCTCCACAACTGGACCTTTTTCCTCCCTATGCACCGTAAACCCAAACTCCCTGGCCGGTATTGTCCTTACCCTCACCAACACAACCCGGCCATATTTCCTAACGACATCACCCACCTTCACTCAACCCATCCACGCTACAAGATTTTGGTGCGGACAGCCCCTTTACGGATAGCTGAGCTAGAATTGCTTGCCTTAGAGGAGAAGGTAGGGTTCACGGGGAATTTGAACTGCCAAAATTCCAGGCGCATGGCAGTGAGCATAGTATTTGCCGTCACACGTAAGCTTTAATTAAAAGAGAACCGTGCACATAATGATAACGCTGGTAACAGGTAAATCAAAAAATAGGCAGGATAACTACTAATGGATTAACTACGATTAACATTAACTACGATTTCCACATTACCCAAGGTCTAAATGATAAGCGGAGTTACATGCGGAAAATGATGGGGAGATACTGGTATATGTGGGAGGTGAATGCACTACTATTCACACATTTCATTTATGATGCACCACAATCAGCAACACTTATTTGTTAGGTGTCTACGCAGTCAAAAATAGTTTTGCTGAAGCAGTTTTTTGTCAAGGTTCGTAGAAACGAATTCCATTTATTCCTGGGGACTGGGCCAGAAGTTTGTAATTTTGAAACTTCGTATGTTCGAATATTGCCATGTTATTACTGTAAGATTTTTGTCAGGACCAGCCATTTTGCTTTGTAAAATCGAAACTTTGTATTATCGTGCTTCATTCATATCATTGTGAGTTTACTGTAAACACTTAGATTTTAACATGTGAATCTTAGAGAAATTAACAGTTTGTACCTTATTATATTCACCATATTATAGAATGTGTATTATTTTGTGCTTTGCTCTTCACATAGACTCATTGAGCTAAAAATTATAAGCTGAATACTCATTATGATAATTTAAAAATCTAATAATTTTCATGGAAAAAGTGCATTCAATCTGATTTTCATCTTTTTTATGTTTTCCATGCTACAGTTAATAGGTAAAATTAAACTGCTGCATTTCCCTTTCTCATGAAATTTTTAATGTTAAAGGGAGGATAACTGTATATTTCTGAAGAATGCATAATTATGCAATCAATTATATGTACTACATCTTGGAGAAGAATTGAATGTCGAGTTTATAGTGCTATGATTGAGTGGTGCCTTCACTGATAAATGTCATTCTAGTAGTTTATTTTCAATTCCAGAAATGTCATTTTTTTATTAACAGGAGGTGAAAGCAACTGTTGAAGTAGTGATGAGAATATTAGTAGAAATGAATATTGAGTACATCTCTCACTTGTTTCATTGAATTTGATGACAAATATATAAAAATTATAGCATTGTACTGGTGGTATGGGCAACTCATTAAAAACCTATGCTTAGCCTTGAGGATGTAAGATAAGAATGAAGATGGGAAGTTTGGTTGAGAAATGATGGAAACAAGGGATTATACAGGGTTGCTCATAGTCCCAAGTAAGTTTTAAGAAGCATGAAAGTCTTAGGAGTTATAGAATCATTTAGCTTTGCCTATGATTAAACAGTTATGTAACCAGTAAGGCATAGGATTGCAATCACTCTTGGAGGCAATGGATTTAGGATGAAAATTAATGCCTTCTGGTAAAAATACTTAAGCATAATAATACGTTAAAAATTTTTCACGCGTACAATATTTGCCCTTATATAAACATTGTATAAGTACTAATAATGGAGAAAACCAATTATTTTTTACAGATTGTTTTTTGGACTGTAACACGTAAGGGGTTTATCAGAGCATTGTCTTACCTGGTGCTTACTTTCATAATTATTCCTGCTTTGATCCTTCACATATTGCTGCTCTTGATCAGGTGTAGGGGAGATGCAGATTAAGCATTCTCCTCCCCATGTAAAGGAAATATATTTTTCTGCAGAAAGTTGTGCATAATTCAGGCTCTTAAATATGATATCCTCACTGTTGCTCTTCTAATTAATGTATCTCATTTATGAGGTACTTGTCAATGGCTTGTACAGTGTGACAGTTGCGGCAAACAAATTTTAATGCTTTTTGTGCTAACTGTATTGGGGACCAAGTTTGCTAAATTAACTTATATTTGCCTGTTTCAGCACAGTGTCTGGTAATGAAGTGGTCTTGTTGTTTAATACAGTCAGTTCTTCCTTTTTATCAAGGTTACCATAGGCGTCTGTAGACTGAGCATGGGTCTTATCTAAGACTGTTATATTGAAGACTCAAAATTAACCATCTTTTGCAAGTGAAACTTTTGTGAATGAAGTTTCTGTTCATTTTTCTGAATTATTCGTGCATAGCTTTATCCCAGTTTTGGTCATTTAGATAGGTGATCATGTTTTGCCTTTATTGCCCATTGCTGCTAAACTCCTTGCATTGGTTTAATTTTTGAAAACATTCTTGGCATATTAAAATGTGATGCTTTATTTATAAGTTCATAATATGACATCAGTTCTTTGTTAAGAAAAAGATTTGTGAATATGGTGTGCCTTGATTAGATTGGCCCAAATGGATACTGAGATTATTATTGTCTGCAGTATTTGTAGTGGGAGTCTCATGAGATTATTAGGTTTCTTCTTCTAAGAGGTTGTGTTTTAGTGCTATTTGTGCCTTTGTGTTTGGAGTTTATTAATTTATTTGAAATATACTTATTTGGATGGATTATTTTGAGTATATGTAAATGATATTGTCATTTGGTGTAAATGATATTGTCATTTGGTGTAAATGATATTGTCATTAAGTCTTGAGGAGGACCTTGCTTCTGTAAGAAATGAAGTTAGTAGAGGAATTCACCTTCTGTGGCTTTAAAAGATTCATCCTAATAAGGAGTATGTTATGTGTATTGTGGGGAATATAGAAGTCATAGAAGTAGAAATTATATATGCGTCAATTAAAACTGTGGTGTGCTTTGCAGCCTTTACAATAGCTAAAACATTCTCCAGTCTGTAAAATCTCTGAAAGCTTGATAGTTTTCTATAATTACATTATGTGCTCCCCTGTATTGAAGCCTATGATTACCAGTTCTCAGTTGCATGCTTTTTATGCTTAATTTTCTGCAATACTTACAGTGGCTTGGCTTAGACCTTTCCTGCTAGTTATATAACAGGCCAAATGTAGAGTTAAAAGTATTCAAATTTCTTAAAAATTTCAGAGTATACTTGAAATAATAACGTGTCAGAGCACTCATTATGATTCTTAATGAGAACAGTAAGCATGAAATTCGTAGGAATTTTGAGTAATACATTCAGCCTCTTTGTATTTGAAATGCCAAGCTAAAATAATATTACATCCTGGATTACTTTTTTTTTTAAACTTTCAGTGAATAAATAGAATAAGAGTTTGTGATATAGATGTTAAAACTCCTGCATTCTACAAACACACTTTCAAGTTGTGGGTGAAATTATTTCAGTCATTATATAGGATTTCTATTCTGTATTCAGAATTTCCAATATGAAATATGCTAAGTGCCTGACTTGGAGATATCAATTATAGTTTACTCTTTTCCATCAGAAATGTTCTTTTGCTATCCAGCATTGCCATTCAAATCCAGTAAATGCTTTATAATTTTCTAAAGAAATATTTCACTCTCTTTTTTTGAGTCATTATTACAACATCAAGTTATGGAATTATCTTTGAAGTCCGAGTTTCATTCGTTGTAGCAAAGTGTTATGTTGAAATTAAATTAACTGATGAATGAGAACTGACTACCTTTAATGCAAATTTTGTGACTCCATATATGTTTTCTAAGTCAACCTTATGTTTTGGGTGAAGGTTTGTCACACATTTTCTCATGAAAATTTAAAGTTTGGCGCTGCAATACTGAACCAACAGTTTTTAGTACATGCACTGCTCAGTGTTTACCATACCTTGAATAATGTTCTTCATGTTTCAATGGAAAACTTGTGTATCCTTGATGAATTGTTGGTATTTCCATAACCTTCTTAGTGCTGCAAAATTTCAAGCAACATTTATTTATATTCATTATTATCATTTCTTTTTATGAATTACATTTATGTATTGTGTTCTTGTTTATTGTTGATCGTCATCATTGATACAAGAGGCTATACAATGGCATGTGGAATTTGTGTGACAGGAGGTGTGAAAGCTGATACATTAGCCCTTGGCACTTAGAGGGTTGATTGTGTCACAGTCTTTTATGAAGTTAACTGAATTTTTGATAAAAGCATTGCTGTTTTAACAATGTACATAATATTTTGTTTAACAATTGATTGTTAATTTTATGATGTTATGACCAACATCCCTTGAATTTTTGTGAGTGTGTATTGACTAATACCAAGAAGGACTTGGAAGTGTCATTTTGGAATTTCTTTCGGTGTGAAAGGATTAAATATTGACCTAATTGTTAATAATCTACCCATGTGTAAATTTGACAGTTGTGGTCTAAAAGCTGTTCGATTTAACATTTGTTTCTTTTTTTATTTTTCATGTCTCATGGATCTCATCAATCAGTCGGCAAAGTTATAATAGGTTTGACCTGTTCTATTTGTCATATGCACATCCTGCTTAGTTGCTTGTGTATCTGAATGTAGGCTCTGGGTTTGTAGAAATTCATTGTAGTTTTTCCTTTCACTCTCCTGTCCCATATAACGTATATGCCTCACTCTTTCAATGGCTAAATTGTTCATCATATCCTTAAATGGGTTAGCTACCTGTCTACTTGAATTGATGAATAAGTCCTGAAAATTTTCAGCTTGATAAAATGGGGTGTGCTCTGCTAGTTGACCTCAGTTCACTCTTGTAGGACTTTGTCATGCACTCACTCATATAAGGAATGTGGACATCAAAGCAGGTTTATAATGATCATTTTTCTGTTTATAATGTGAAGAAGCAAAGAAATTAAAACGTACCTTTTATTAGTAAACTAAATGAGTATGTTTTTGAGAAAGCTTGCTTTGTATGGAAGTTCAAGGAATTCGTATTTTATTACTCAAAAGAATTTAAAATTTTGGATAGAAATTCACCTATTTGGGATTTTTTTTTGCGTATGAGTGGTAGGGGCTTAAGGTGGCTCTATCGAATTATGGAGTGGATGTCATTTTTGTGAAAATTTCTGGACACATCATTTTTTGGCCCTTCTATCGATTGGCAGTAAAATAATTTGGCCTTTCCATAATATATTTGAAGAAAAAAGATGCTTAAAATCAGATATTTTATACGTGGCTATACAGCAGAGCAAGGATCTTGTAGTAAAATTTGCGGATTAATAATGTGCAGAGAAAACTAATATAAGATGCGAGATTTTATGTAGAATTTAGCATTATAAAAGAGTGCTCGCCTTTCCACACTTGTATAATTGATATTGATAAATGTTTGCTCGAAAAAAAGCAGAAAAGCCTTAGTTACATGAAAGTGGCTCTACAGTATGTTGTTATCATTGGCAATGGTACTTGTGACGGAATGTGCTTACAAGCTTATTTATTGACTTAATTTAGGAATATACCTTACTAAGGTCCTTCTTATATTTTTTATGTAATTTAAATATTTCATTGGTTATTGATATGGTGTAATTTATACCAATGCTTCCAAATGGTAGCGGCATAATTGTTGCCAAACAGTATTAAAACGAATATTAAAAGAATTCAAAGAGTTGTATTTGCAAGGGAATAGTTTAAAATGAAGTAAGAAAATATTTAACCTATTTTAGAATATGTATTAGTGGGATTGAGCATGTATTCACAATTTGTAAATTAAACGTGGCAACAACACGTCAGTCATGTTTCGAAGTCAAAATGAGTTAAAAGAACTTGTAAAAAATAGAATGCAACTACAATATGCTATAAAATAGCAATCTCGTACAGTTATTGTGTATGCTTTATCACCCTGTAGATGATTTTCCATATAGGTGTTTTTCTGGATCGGTATTTATTCATTAAATAACATAGCTCTTTTACGGGATAACGAATCGGAGTCATGGTGGGACCTCCTTATGGAGAATTTGACATAATTGAGAACATGACTAGAAGTCAAGGAATTTAATGGCATTTTATGTTGATCAGTATGTAGAATATGCTTCAGGGAAATATTTATGGAACAAGGTGCTGTTTGCATAGCACTCTTTTAAGGAACAATTTTTTGGGAAAGTCAGTATTAAAAAAGATGAGAGAGTGCAAGAAAATATGAAATGGTGGCCACCCTGTTTTATCTTCTGTTAATGTTTGTTCCTCTCTGTGTGTGTAACTCTTGACACAGCTGTCTTCCTGAAATTTTTTTATGTAGGGCCAGCTTGAAGGTATTTTTTGTAATTTCCACTCCAAATCCATCATGAAACCAATATTTCATACATCCCTGCTAAGAGTGATAAGTAATTTGCTTATTGAATGAAACAGAGAGCTAAGTTAAAGTTTTTGTCTAAGCTGGTGTGCAAAGTATTTCATTGCCCCACACTATATGTTTCTGAAATCCAAATTAGGAGATTAGCTGATTCAATTATGCTTCTTTCATGCCAAGTTAAAGATAGGATACATATAATTACATGTCATATGGGACTAATAGGAAGTAATGTGGAGATAATATTAGCCAGGAACATATGCCTATTGGTTCAAATTAGTGATATTGGTGACAAGTGGTAAAGCATCCACTTGGTTAATGGGAAACAGCAACTTTTTTAGACTTATTAGAGGTGTTTCTTGGTGATATCCATTTTCTTATTTCTCATATCAGTGTCATTTACTGTGATGCCTTGAGGACCATTTATAATCTGTTTTAATTGCCACATTTTGAACCCATCATAGCTCTGGGTATTTTCTTCTCTAAATTTAGTCTTAATCACACTTAAAACAGCTTCATATTGCTCTCTGCATGCTTGAAACAAATTTTCCATTTTAAATAATCTAACCTAGACCCTGCAGTGGTTTTATTCCCTGTGTGTGTGTGGATTTTTAGATGTGAACATTTATTTTAAAACATTGAATTTCTCAGCAAAATATTTTTTTTCTATCATAACTCATGTACACTTGCGCTTATTGTCTGACATTAGAATATGTATAGGATGCATTTTGTAAACTGTGTTGTAACTGTAACTGTGATTACATATTTTATTTAATAGACATCCTTGCTTTCTTTTAATACACTGCATCAAGTTAGAAATGGTAAAATTTACTATTAAATTCCATGTGTGGGATATTAATGCTGTATTTATTTGAATTTTTGTTCCTTTACAATAGTGAATTCAAATCAGTCAGGCATGCTGCCATTCATCCTTTCTGGATGGATCATTGCCACTTCATCAATTACATCATCACAGTCTTAATTTATGAACCTGTATGCTTGAAAGATTTTGAATTTTGAGTGAGTGTGCTGGTAGGGGCATTTATTTCTCAAGCTGGCCCAACATATGACTATTTTATCAAGACTCCTTTTTTTTAATATGTAGCTTTCTTGCTGGCTTACTCGGTCACTTTGCAGAATTTTTGTATATCATTTTTAGGTATTTCAACCAATCTTATCATGTAGCTTCTTAATAATTTTGTATGAATATGATACGTCTTCGTGCATGCCCCTATCTCCTGTTTTATTATGATCTCCTAAGAGAGATGACTAACTTGTATTTTTTCTAGTCCAGGTTGTCTGGATCACTAGCACAATCTCTTAGTACTCTTGAGTTGTTGGTGAATGTCAACATGGGATTTCAGTTGGCTTGATGTCTGTTTCTTGTCATCAATTGTCAAAAGGCAGTGGCACAGTTCGTATGTGATTTGGAGGGCATTTTTTTGATGAGTTTATTTTATGCTAATGTCATATGGGACGCAAAACTAGCACTCCTCAACAGATTCAGTCTACCCGAGAAGAAGAATGCAGTATTTCACTGTCAGGCCTGTTCTCTCCAAGGTCTTCTGATTACACAATCTGATGGACTAAGATTTATTTGGCACTTTTGAACATAACTACTTCCTGGCTGTTTGGGATGATCACTTCAAAGTGGAACTGGACTGATTCAAGAGGATGAGTGATAACTCCTTAAAAAACGTTGCTCTTTAGATTTGGATTCTAGCACAGAATTTCTGGGTCTCATTCTTGGGAGAAAGAATTTGTTCACGGTATGATTGGTTCATTGTTAAAGTTTTTTTTCAAGTCATAAGGTAAAAATAAGGTGAATGTGAAATAATATTAGTGCACTATTTAGGATTTACAAAAAACAATTTCAATAAATACATTTCTTTATTCAGGAAGGTATACAGAGAAAGTACTGAATTCAGAGAAACAGTTAATAGAACGTAGAAAGGAGTCTGCAGTTTATTGCCCCATCTGTCGTAGGGATAGAATACTGAACTTTAATGTCTCCACATGATATGAAATGAGTAATCAAGATCTCCCAGAACTTCCTTATATGCAGGAATTCAAACCAAGATGTTGGAATTTGAAGCTAGTACTCCAGCTGTTACGCTTACCCAATACCTTTCATTCATTCTTCATTCTGTTATCTAATTCTATACCTGATGGTCAACCTCATAAGATCCAATATTGGGTTTAGAATGTCTGCTCTACTGTTAGTTATATGTGTAGGTAGGGTAAGCAGCCTACCTGTTTGTTAGTTGGTAACAACGTATTTATTATTATGAAGGAGGTACCTATATTTTAGAGTTTTGCAAATTCTCCTATTGCTGAAATATTATATATATTTCAGCAATAATTTATAATAATTATAATATTGGCAGCAATAATTATAATATTGGCAGTATAGCAACTTGTGCTGCAGTAATACCATCTGTAGATACGACCACTTTTAGGGATTGTTCTGGCTTATTTTTGAACCCTGTAGTTTTTTAGTTTTAGTCTTTACAGCACCATTTTTGTTTCTGAGGAAAACCTTTTATGTTCTATCTTTAAACTAAAGAAATATCACTTTATCTTACAAATTTTCAGATCATGTTGTCCATTTTTATCAGCCATCTTGTTATTTCATTGATATTCATTTGCATCAAACTAATTTCTTTTTATCCAATTAGCTGAAAATCAGTTTTACAGATCAAAAAGTGTTCTGGCTTGTTAAATACAGCTCTTGTGCCAGTTTTCATGTTTTTTTGTCTACAATCATAGATTCCTTCAGCTGACAATGTTGATCAAAAAATGTATGTGATTTTAAATTAATTTTGTGTAAGCTTGAAGGATGCACAATTTTTTATAGACGTATGTACGTCACAACTGCTGCTACACTTGCATATTTTTTGTCCCTTTTCACTGATCTTGTATAATCATCCATTATACCACTAATGGAAGTAGGAAAATATTATTTCATGTGATGAGTCCATAATTCAAGTATATGTTTGGGTCATAAGTGCTTCTAAATTTCTTTTAGTAATTGGTATTGAAAATATGGGCCTACTGTGTCATCTTATAAGTACCTATCAAAGCTCTATTTTTTAATGAATACAATGTTGTTTTATTGTGAAAAATAGGACTGTAATTTCGATGGGAATTTTATTTTACTTAATATTTCATTGTTCATGGTAGTCATTCAATCAGTGAAGCTACTATGTTGCAATCTGATAAGTACTTTAAGTGTACTAGGAGTAGATTTTGGCAGAGGTGAGTGTTTGTATGTTTTCTTAATGATGAGATGTTTATTATGAACTTCCAAGTTACATCCAAATCTTAGCCTGTATTCTTAACTCCAAAATGCATGCATTATTTGAGTAAGTTCTGCGATACAAATTTTCTATGAGATTACAAATATTTTCAACCATTTCCCTGATTGCATGCTATAATTTTTGCTGGATGATTCTGAGTTATGAATAAAAGTAATTAATGTATTCAATCTAAAAATAAAACATAATTAATAAATATCCTTAATACTGAATGACTTTGAAATGTACACTTTTTAATTGAGGCTCTGTGCATCAGTCAACTCTATAAACCTGGTTCTGAAATCCAATATCTTTAAATAATTATGGAAAATTTAAGTCCGTAGCTAAAATTTTCAGTTTCTTTTTTTATCCTAATCTTTTTTTTTTTAATCCTATATTCTTCCTTAACGAATAAAATCTTGAGCATGTATTTAGAGGTCCATCTATGCGTGTAATAATTGGAACCAAACTATGAAAAATTTAATACCTTTGAATGAATGGGGATGACATTCTTTAGAAAAAGCTATTGGAGTGTTCTTCTTATTGTTTGGCACATCTATTTGGCCTTTCCATTAACAATTGTTCTTAATGAAACAGGAAGAATGAGCTCTACCACTTGGAACATGAAACTCAGAGGAAACTATACACTCCTATGCTGTACTAAGTTTATACATCACGTGTGAAGTATCAACGATAATACATATTACAACACACAAAGAATGAAGATTTTAATTCTTAACAATTATATATAGGTATAGGTCATGTTACCAACTTTTGTGTTCCCAAAAGGCCTTTATAATTTTTGTCGTTGTTCTTGCAGTGCTTAAAACAATGCATTTTGTTGAAATACTTATGTCCTTATCAGTGAGGAGTAATTTAAGTTTTTCTTGAGCCCAATACTTAAATAAAACATAGAGAATGGTGGAAAAATATATGGGTGCCTCATGATCCAGGCAAGGGTTGAATATTTCTTTAGGGTTTTGAGGAAGATGTAGGTATCATCATTTAATTAGAAATTATTTTTAGAATTGAGTGCAAGGTGAAAGTAGCGGCATGCAATGTATTCTTTTGGTAGATATGATCCGATCAATTTATTCAACATTTATAGATTCATTAAACATGTTTTGAGTATTAAAGTTTTTGCATTTTACCTTCAACTGCATTTCATATCTCATTTAATTAATAAATACCCATGTTAGGAATTTAAGGAAGTTGAAGAAAATATCAATGAATTAATTATCATTCTCTGTGTGATCAATTTATTTATGTAGATAGTGGATGCAGGAGGATCACACTGATCCATTGATAATTCTGTATTCTGCTAGATTACTTATGGTCTTCCTATATTATCATTATTAATAATCTTAATTTGAATGCATCTTTGAAATACTTTCTGTACAAAGATGTTCCAAAATTATACCTTTCTATCTCTCAGAAAATAAATATTTACTACGATCAGAACGCTAAGTGGCCAAAGCCCTTGAAGAGGATAGTGTCTATTCTAGGCTTACAGTCTTCAGTAGGAGAGAAAGATCCAGTCATAATTTAATTATTCAGGCATTCTTTAATGGAAATGAGTAAAAAAATCAAAATTATCCTAAAAATTGTTGGGATTTTAGTAAAGGGTTCGTAGGGTTCGAACTTAGGGTTCGAAATGAAATGTGGTAAAAAATACAGGATCTTATATCAAATTTGGATGAATTAAACCTAAAAGAAAGTAGGTACATCAAAAGAAGTCAGAACAAGTATAGCAAATTAAAAATCGAAGCATGGGAGAAGCAGTTAATTAGAGCAGTAGAAGTTAACTTATTTGAGATACTTTTTTGTTTAAAGCATCTTATTATGTAAATATGGAAGTTATGTTTGCAGAAAATACTTTTTGCAAATAGGAAAGAACTATTGACAGACAGTACATGTATTTGTATGGAAATGGATAAAAAGAGAAGAACAGAGAAAATGTAGCAAAGGTGCCTGCAATGTGAGGTGTTTCCACAGGCTGGGAGGAAAAGGTGGGAAGTTAGTTATTAGTGGAAATTGAGTGAAGGCAAATTTTTCGAGGGAATCTGTTCATTTTCTGTATGTTGTTTGTGATAGAAGGGAAACTTGTTTAAGCAGAGCCATTCAGTTGGAGTAAAGTAGGGTAAGAAGTGAGTTTAGCTGAGTAAGGATATTGTGAGAAGTTATTAGCCATTAAAGATGAACTCTTGCGGGTTTTAATGGCTTTTAAGATCCACTCAGACATTTATTATCTTAGTCCATCTCCAGCATTAACAAAGAGAAGTATCAGCTTAAAAATATTGAATATAGTTTCTGAATCGTATCCTGAAATAGGAAGACCTGGTAGTAACACTGAAGCATGTTATTGCATGTAAATCACTTTTGGCTTAACTAGTAGTTTTCTGAAGTTCTACTGACCTCACTTGGTATGTAAATATAGTAACACATTTTTTATTTAACTGCCTAATTGTTGTCTGAACTTTTAAAGGGTTCGACTAATTTGGTAGTTTGGGTATCTTATTTATACTGTAGTAGTAATATTTTTTCATTATATATATTTTTTATAATTTTTATTATGAAAACCTTACTTTCTTACCTAATTAGTTAGTGGTAGCACATATTTCAGTTTTAGATCCTTAATATGTCACATGTTGCTATGGAAGTTTGTCAGTTTTCTTGAACAAGTCAATAAATGCTTGTGATTTCAATGACGAAGTAAAGAAAAAGTCTTTTCTGCTTGATTAATGAAAAATAAAGCTAAAAATGTTTCTGTCCTGTTACTGTTGTTATGTGAAAGGCATTAATCCATTTATCCTGTGTCAAACATATTCTGACAAAATTCCATGGTAAGTACGTTCTCAGTTTTCGGGCTGTGTTTGTTGATGCAAATGAGGAGCTTCACATTTTCTTCATAAAATGTTTTAAAGAGTTACTAAAATACAATGAATAGTGTGAATACTGTAAAAGCTCATCTTGAAATTTTATCATAAAGTATAGGTACTTCAAGTAATGTGATTGAAATTTCATGGTACTAATTGACTTCCTTGCATCCTGCTGTGACTAATCATGAGCATTTGCATTTGAAATTGCAAAGTTAAATCAAGTAATCATACAGAATTAATTTTTGTCATTGCTACTATTTCAATTTTGTGCCTCATGCATTTAGAAAGAGAAGCAGTTCAATTAAAATATGCAGAAGATATTGAGAAATTGTCCATTTGTAAGAGTGTGGGGAGTTTGCCAATTGGTAATTTTTTTCCTTTCCCAGGTGTGGATTGGAAATCTCTCACCATTCCTGCTTGCCTTCCTATTACCACCGACTACTTTCCTGACATCAAGTCCCTGGTGAATGACTATGTGGTTTCAAATTACAACCTCCTTCCTGACCATGTGAATGCTGATTATGCTCAGCAGAGGGCTGTCTATCGCAAGCCACTCTCTACTGTAGAAGTCTTTAAGGAACTTGTTTCTCAACGCCTAGCTCAGGTGGGTTGAAGTGAATTTATGGATGGATGTTGTTTATGAAGTCCATTATTGAATGGTCATGTAGTCCAACTCACATTATCTGCATTTTGTAAAAATCTTTTTTTTGTGGAGGTCATGTACCAGTAACCTTGGAATACAAGCTAATGGCTCTAAACTTTAACTCATAATTTTTGCGGGCATCAGCCATGTTTGAGAATGTCACCTTTGCAGTGTTTTTAATTTTTTTCACTGAAAAGTGGTTTATGTTTCATCATCATCATCAGTCAACAATCCTAAGATTGGTTTCATTCAATGGCATGACAATGTGATGTGAGATTCCCTAAAATAGCTCGTAAACTGGTTTGCTCATAATTATCTCATCTCAAATACAGATAATAACCAATCCATAACTTTCTCCTAATCCAAAAATAAAAGGTATAAATTTCCGGAACCAGCTAAATATCCTCTGGGGCAATTCATCTCAAGCATCAAGAAAATTCAAACTAAATAAAAAGTTATAATGGTCTTGTGAAGAGTAAACAAGAGGCACAATTGCAGGGAACTATTTTCCAAGCTGGATATTCTTTCTTTCCCTTGCCAATCATGTATACTGCAGGCTGGATTTCAAAGCCAGCTTAAATAATTATAGAAAACAATCAGACATTCACAATGACTTATCAAGGAAAAGGGATGCTATCACCTGCATGAAGGTTTCTCGGGTCCTCCACCGGATTATTGTGTCCATGTCCACCGATGTTTCGATTCCCGACTGGATCATCATCTTCAGGGATTCTGAATGCCATTTCGCTGAAATTGTCCTCCTTATATATCCTTCTCCTGGGGTCAGGACCTGATTGGTCCATCAGCCAATCAGGTCCTCACCTTCAGAATGGGCATCTTCTCATTGGCCGAGAATTTCCCGTATCCTCTTGTAATGAAAACCTTTTTTTTTGTGAAAAAATCATTGATGGAATAATATAGCTTAGAGAGAAGAAATGACTTGACATGTCTTTTTTAATTCACTGTGGAGGTAAAGGATTTTTTTCACATAATCTGGTAGCTAGTTATAAAGCTACAGTCCTATATGTTTGGATCCTATTGCAGATTTTTTGTGCATCTTTCAGTGAAGTCTTGTGATTCTTTGTCATATCTCTTGTCAAAATGTCTCTTGCTATCATGGCTCTTTGACTAATGAATTGCTCAATACATCTTCTATTGCTCAATTAATCACTTTTATGCCCTCTCTCTCTCGCTGTATCATGGCTGTCCCTTCTTGGTCTCTCAATAGAAATTTTTTGTTCTCAGGGATTTCAGCTGATAGTGGACAACAAACCTCTGAAGGGAGGCCCAAGTGCAGTGAGTCGATCAACGTCCTCATCAGCTGCCTCACCCAACTTATCTCCATCACGACAACTGGCTGCTGGAAGGATTGGAGTGACCTCCAAGTCTGGACGGGCTCAGGAGACAGAGCCAAGTGAGGAATATCGCTTGAGTATCGGGAGGATCTTCCATCGAATTTCACTTTGCGGATCCACCATCTCTGTCACAAGATACAGACCCAGGTGATTCTATCCTCACCATCACCCACCACTTTGGCCCTACCTAAAAGATGTTTTACTATAAGCAGTAAAATGGACAGTTTACTGTTACTGGCGAGACATATAACCATGATAGCATGCTGAGTGATTTATCCATTTAAACTTCCGAGGTATTAGAGATCTGCACGCTGACAAAAAATACTGGTGACCCTCACCTGCCTTTGTGCAAGAGATAAAGAGTAAATAAAGAGAGTCTTCAGTCAAACTGAAGGCATTTGACGAACGTCTCTGAATTGTCATGAATGAGGCTTGACAGAGAACTTCCCATGCATCCAGTATCTGGCCAGATGACAACCTCTATGCTGGGCAAGTGTCCTAAAACTCTAACTGCAGGGCTTCTCTCCCGAAGGCTGTTTCCATTTGCAAGTCACACGAAGTGAATTTTCCTTTCACTCTTCTACCGTCCCTAACCCCCCCCTCAGTTTGGGCAAGTGCTAAAGGAGCCATGTGCCTGCCTTGGATACAGGCAACCAGGGCAAACAGGTACAGTTGGGCACCTATACATGGGCGGAGGTAAACATGGGTTAGGGTGGCCAGCTTAGGTGGGGAAGGGTTGCCCATATTATGCACCCATGTGCAGGCCTCTACGAGTAATCCTCCAGACTTGTGGATGTATGAGGGCTTAAATGGAGCTAGTTGTTTCTGATGGACTGCTGTCTTTAAAATGTTATTAAGTAGCCATTCTTTCGTGCATAACATCACCATCCTCAAAGTTTAAGCCAAACTTCAAACAATAATGTGTTTAACTTCATAGCAAAGTTGCTCAATGATTTGGTGTGAAACGATAGCAAATTATCCTGATTAATTAATTCATAAGTGGGTACAGATCCTGAGGATTTTTATCTATTGTGTAATGTTGTTGAAGTGCCTTGGTTTTTGGAATAATGGAAATTTTCATATTTCAGGCCTCTATGCTATATTTCTATATAGTGAGTATACAAAGGTTACAATGCAATTTGAGTAATAGGCACTGTTAATGAGGTATATATTCTTTTGCCTTATTATTACCATGAATTGATTGATGCCTTGTATTAAATCTTTAAATAAACTTAATAAAATACTTTGAACAGTGTTTAGACATGTGTTTCAAATAATTTGCCTCTGTGAACTACCAAAGGTATGAAATGCTTTATGCTGCTTTTTAGTTATAATTCCTCTACCATTTTAACTTGAATGTGAGTTGGCATTGCTGATGTTAAAAATACATTGGGAGAAGTGAATCACCTAATAATTTATAATCCTCTAAATTTCTATCAAGCCATGATCAAGCCCATCTGTTTTATTTTGTTTCATTTTCTCGCTGAAAAAAGCAAACTTTAATATAGGGTAGAGGTATAATTGGTTGTGGACAAGATTAATGCAATTGATGATTTTTGCTTCTGCAGGCATCCTTATCCCCCATTCAACTATCATTACCGCTACAGATTCCAAGCTCCGCATCATGACACCTATGAAGTTTCCTGGGTGTCATTTAGTACGGAAAAGCTTGAAAATTACAACTGGAACTTCTTAGATCATTACATATGCACCCGAGGGGATACAGACTTTGCCTTGGGTCAGGTGAGATATCTTTATTTGAAAGTAGTGTACTCTCCAAAGGAGGGGAAGATTATATGGTTTTCTTCTCTTCCATTGCATGAATTTCCCCTTAAGGACTTGTCACACTATTGGTTATTGTTTACCGTTGCTGTTGTCAGTTATGGTTGTTGTAAACTGTTCCAATTCCACTCACCGGTATTCCCACCTGCCGGATGTCCAACTGCAGCCGTTAGGGCCTCGCATTGTTTGTGTTTACATTTTGTATGTATACAGTCTTAAATATAGGCTTACCACCTGAAATGCAAAATACAAATGCATTAAGTACATTTCATGCCACCTTAATAAAATTTATGCTATAATATTAAAGCCTTCGCAGAAGATAGGTAGTACAAAATAGCTAAATGCTTCTTCAATTGCATTCTTAATATTTTTAGGTTTTGGGCAGCAATTGAAGTGGCAACAAAAATTTCACATGTAAACAAACAGCATGTGACCGCAAGGCAAGACACTATGGTTGCACAACCGGAAGATTAGAAATAAATGCATGCCTAACCTTCAATTGAGAATAGAGATCGGATGAATTGCATATTTCTCGAATTAGAATATTGGATTCGTATATCAATTGTAACTCAAACATTCAAATACCTCGAATTTTGAATACCTTGAAAACTAGAATTACATTATTTACCTATATTTAATGTTATTATGCTAACATATTTGTTGCCTGTTGGAGTAAAAAACTACAACTCGATGAAATTAAACTTTAATTCTGGTTTATAATTTTCAAATATATACAGTAAACTCTAGATAATACGAAGTCAGCGGGACAGGAAAATCAGTACTTCGTAATTTAGAACATTTTAAAAAAGTCATGAAAAAAATTTTATCTTTGTTTACTCTATTTTTTGTTCTCTTCAGCAGTGTTGTATAACTTTTGTGATTGTTCATGAAAGCATTGTCAAAATCGCATGTCTTAAAAGATTGTAGAATAAGTACTTATGAAAAAAGATCTGGTGCTTTCCTGGCATAACTGCTGCGTGAAGGTTTCTCGGGTCCTACACCGGGTTAATGCATCCATGTCCACCGACATTTCGATTCTCGACTCGGCAATTGTCTTCAGGGCTTCTGAAGTATTTATGTAAGTACGTAGTAAGTACCTATGATTAGTGATGGGTGTATTGGGTCTGTCGGATCCAAGATAGATAGATAGATTATTTTTCGGTGGAGTTCCTCCAAGGAGGCCCCGAGGCACTCAGACCTATTGGCCCATTGTGCCAACCACCCTTCTAAGGAAATCGGATATGCCTGCATGACCAGGCACTCAGAAAAGTTCCACCTTGCCGTATCTGCCTATATCATTGAGTGCCTCCCGACACTCCTGCAGCAGCTGTGATTTGCTCAATGGTGATGTCAGCGCCTTTAAAGCTGCCTGACTATCCGTGCATATGTGTATCGGTCTGTTAAACATCCCGATTTCCTTAATAGCATATGCGCAGGTCAGAAGTGCATATACCTCTGCCTGGAACACCGTAGCATATTTTCCCAAAGGGATTGAGAGCTTTCTTGGTGTGCTACAATTGTAGACCCCTGCTCCCGCTCTTCCTTCTTTCCTAGAGCCGTCCGTATACCATACCTCGGCCCCAGAATGAATTTCTTTCCCCTTTCCTCTAGCCCACTGTTCCCTATCCGGGAAGTGGGTTTTGAAGTAGGGGGGTGTTTGGTTGAACCTGGCTATCATTCCATCACTGCCCATCCCGAGGATGGACTCGACTTCATAAGCTCTGTCCAAACCTGACTGTGACCATAGGAACTTCCTTTGTCATACCACTGTCCCATACATTTGAGACGATAAGCCGCTGTCCTTGCCTGCACCTCAGCTTCCACATGGAGTGGAGCGAGGTTCAGCAGCGTTTCCAGCACCAGAGTTGGGGTTGTTCTCATAGCCCCTGAAATACCTTGTAGGTGGTTCAGTTTGTTCCCAGCAGTTTTGAGCCAGACTCTCTTCCACCTAACTGTAGAGCAGTACAAGAAACTAGGTTTAATGAATGCCGTATAAATCCATCTAATGGCTTTTGGCTGAAGTCCCCATGATTTACCAAGGGTCCTCCTGCACATCCATAAGGAGGCACAAGCATTCTTTGCCTTGGTCTCCAAATGCTCTGCCCAGTTAAGCTTGGAGTCCAGAATAACCCCAAGATACTTGACCGATGGTGAGGGATATAAAACCTTTCCCTGCAAAGAGGGAGGTCTAAAGCCCTCCATTTTCCTTCTATTGGTAAACAATACAAGCTTAGTTTTCTCCGGATTTACAGTCAGCCCTGTTTCTTTCCAGGGCTTTCTGCATGAGTCCAGAGACAGTATCAAGGTACTTTCCAGTGATGAGTATAGCCACATCATCTGCGTACCCTTGAGTGTATGCACCAATCCTATTCAATTTTAAAATAAGACTGTCGACTACCATATTCCAGAGGAGTGGAGATAACACTCCTCTCTGAGGGCAGCCTCGAGTCACAGCTACCTTCATTGAACTCTCTCTCAAGACTACTTTGACAGTTCTTTGTTCCAGCATGTAACTAATCCAGCTCACAATGTGAGCATGGATACCATGTCTTCCTGCAGTAATGCAGATTTGATCGAAGGACGTGTTATTAAATGCTCCCTCGACATCAAGAAATGCCCCCAGTCTGTACATTCCGTGTTCCAGCACTCCCTCAATCCTGCTAACAAGATTGTGGAGCGCTGTCTCCACGGATTTTCCTTTCTGGTAGGCATGTTGATACAGGTGCAGGGGGTGATCCCTTAATGGCCCATCCCTTATGTACCTGTTCACTATCTTTTCTAGTGTCTTCAGTAGAAAAGACATGAGACTGATGCCTCGAAAGGAGTCTGCTCTTGTGTAGTCTGTCTTACCTGGTTTAGGTATGAAAACCACCTTGGTGACCCTCCAGGCTTTTGGAACATATCCATAAGCCAGGCAGGAGTGAAATATTCCTACCATTGGAAGGAGGAGCAGATCCTGCCCTTCCTGAAGGAGTGCAGGAAATACCCCATCCTCCCCAGCAGCCTTAAAGAGGCTAAAACTCATGATTGCCCATTTTGTAACTGTGTACGTCACGATGCTGGAGGAAAGTCCGAGCCGGACGGAGTGGATTCCTCCCATGATGCATCTCCCTCAACTCCCTGGAGCCTGGAAAGTGGGTCTCCAGCATTAGCTTTAGTGCTTCTTTGTCGGAAGATGTGAAGTCTCCCAAGGGAAGCAGCAGAGAACCCACCACTGCTTCCAAGTCTTTCAATAGGATCTTATGAAGTCTTGCCATCTGTGGAACAGTCTCTGCACTCTCACAGAAGCTCCTCCATGAGTCCCTTTTACAGCGCTTGATTGCTGCTTTGTACCTCCGTTGGGCAACCTTAAAGTTTTCCCAATCCCTAGGCATTCTCGTCCTCTTTGCTTTATTAAAGAGTTTCCTAGCATCTCTACGGAGACCATTTTTTCTGCTCCCCACCAGGGTAATTTACACCCATCCTTCCTGGTCCTTAGGGGGCAGCTGTCTTCGTAGGATGTGATTATGCTTCTCTTTAGATAATCAACAGCAGCATCTACCTCATCCACATTTCTAAACTTGCACTGAGGTGCCCCCTCTAGGGCAGCTCCCAGCCTTTCTCGATATAGTCCCCAGTTGGTAGTCCTGGGGTTTCTATATGTTATTTCCCTGTGATTGGATTCTAAAAGAGTGAAGAGTATGTGTCTCTGGTCAGACAAAGTTATCTCCCCTGACACTCTCCACCCATCAATCCTGTGCAGCAGAGAACTAGTGCACAGTGTAATATCTATCACCTCCTGCCTAATGCTATTTGCAAAGGTAGGTTGTGATCCTTTATTGAGTATTTGTAACTCCGTAGACATAAGATACTCCAACAGTGCCTCTCCCCCTCCGTTGGTGCTTCCACTCCCCCACACAATGTGGTGCGAGTTAGCATCACAACCGATCAGAAGATCCCACTTGTTGGTCTTACAGTGACTCACCAGCCTCTCCATCTCATTTGATGGTGGAGGAGCCGGTGCATCGTATGTCTGGTAGGAGGAGCAGATGGCCACCCTCTTCCTGTTCTCACCTTCCCCCAGGGTCAGCAGAACTGCTGTCTGATCCCGAGTGGTAAATTGCGATAGATGCAAAGTACTATTCCCATTCACATAGATACAAGATCTAGGCCTATCAACAGTGGTACAGTAATATATTTTTCCCCCTGTCATGCTCGGGCCCCTGACTCTTCCCTGGAAAGCCTAGGGTTCCTGAATCAGAGCTATTTTGACCATACCTTCAGAGAGCATCCTTTGCAGAACCCCTGAGGCAGCCTTACTGTGTTGTAGGTTGGCCTGAAGCACGGCTATGCCAGCCATGGTTCGGCCCCGCCCACATCTTCTTCCTCAGTTGTCTCCTTCTCTTCGAGGGGGTATGGAGCCTTCCCTTAGGCCACTACTCACAGGGGCTCCCGAGTCAGACTCTACCCCCATGGGGGAGACCAGGCTTGGTGCCTTCTTGAAGGTGGGCCCAGAGAGGTTGAAAGGGATGTCGTCCTCCTCTCCCCACGAAGGGTATGAGGGGCAACTGGAATGTGTGGGTCTCCCAGAAGGAACCCCCACAGGCAAGGTTAAGGTAGTAGAGGGTGCATCCCGACTGGGATCCCCATCGGGGCTCTCCACCGGTATCGCATCCCCCAAGAAAGAAGACAGAGAACAAGAGTCCATGTGAAGAGTGCACCTCTCAGCGCCCTCCATAGTTTTTTTTGAGGGTTCCAAGTTTGGTCCCACAAGTAGCTAGGTAAACATGGTGTCCGCCCATGCAGAGCCCCGCATGCATTGGTAAGGCTAAATAAAACCGGAGGTCGCCTAGTGTCCGGAGTCTCTCTGTCAGTGACTTCTTACCCTCCGCCCCGCAGATGCGGTCACCCTTAGCAAAGAGACGCACCGTGGTGATGGGAGCTGTTTATTGACCATCAGGTCTAGATCCTTCCATGTTCAGCGATACCAGGGGCACCTCGAGGAGGATGTGGCTCTTCACCATGCATGATGGTCTTGGTGGTCCATAGGCATGTTCTGCCCTTGTCCCACCCTGGAGTCACTGACTCCCTACCCTCTTGGTGTATATATTTATTAGGAAATAGTTTTGAGAGGCTTGTTAAAGGAAGCTGAAGTGGTATTTAAGTTTACCTAGTGGAACAAGGGCAGCAATGTGGAGATGAACGTTTTTAACTTTTATTTTTTTCCACCGATTTTGGACCACCTTAATGTACATTTCAGGAGTGCATATATTTCAGGAAACAAAAAAATAGCTTCATCACGATGTTGATGAAGAATACTCATTCATATGATTTTTGATATTACAAAGTGTTGATTTTTCTGGTTCCTTTGACTTCGTAATTTCGAATTTCTACTGTATAGTTTAGCAGTTATTCAGAGAGATCTTTCTGTATTTGATTGGTTGATTATCTTATATTAATACATATACTCTTTTACTTTTCAACAGAGTCTGAAGTATTGGAGATTCAGAGTGTATCTTTTGCCAATTGCTTTGCAAGCTACTAAGAAGATCCTTGATGGGTCAGACCACTGTGATCTCTATGGACCACTGTGTTTAGAGGAGCAAAGTCACATGGTTGAGGGGTTCCTCAAGTTTATGGAGACGTGGGTGAATAAGATTCGTCGAATCAATGCAAGCAAGAAGCAGAGGGTGAGTTTGTGAATGCCATGTCCCTCCAAATGGCTGCCCTAAAAAAGACTTCATTATTCCTTCATAAATGTGTGTTTATAAAAGTCAAAAACTTGAATAAGGGTATGCCCATAATCTGATGCTGAAATCATTGTAAGGGTAACTGAAAGGGTATCAGACGGCTGGCCAAAAATAGATACATTAAAAATTATTGAATCAAAGCTAATTTTCCATTTAAGTGTTTTCATTTCTGATAACATTTATCCATATAAATTTCATATTGTGTATATTTTTCCTTAAAATGTCTGTATACATTTTCATAATTGCATTGGGCTTACATAATTAGTGTCAATTTCATTCTCATCATAAGTAAAAAATAATTTCTATCTCAGTGGTGGAATCATTAAAGGATGGTTGCCTTGGTGAATTCTGTTCTGGGGTCTAATTCTGTAAAGTCGAATTCGAGATTCCGACGTCACAACAATACCCATATATGGAAAAAACGTCATAGTTTGTAGTACAAACCGTGCTCCCTTGATGCCGCGACGGTCTCCCTGGCTCAAGGCGACGGAGTCGGATCATTTTGCGGATCATTTCGTTCATAATCCATCACCAAATCTTTTCTGGCGAGCGGGCGCTGCCTTCGCGGTGGGCACCTATAGAAGCTTCGATTGTAGCAGACGACTTGTTGATATTTATCGCGCGGAATACAAGGTGAGAATGTATCTAATTCTAGCTAATGATTAAATCTTTCATGTCTCCGTTTCCTAGCCACTTATACAGTTAGAAGTATATAAAACTATTTGTTTTGTTTTCAAATGTCACCATGCAATGTTTTTGTTTAATTTTGATTAATAAATTGTCAGGTAGAGTAGACATATAGGATTGTTATTCGTGTAAAACTTCTACGTAAGATTTTAATGCTACTGCAGGGGCAATATATATGACTGAGAGGAGATGTTATCATGTTGGAAATCACATTGTTTGAGCAAATATCATTATGCTGCCTTTCTTTGAAATGAGTACCTTTCTTTGTGTGGTTGTGTTCTACCGACCAATTCTGTTATTGTATGGACGTCCCCCCTGTGTGGTGGCTTGCAGGGTATATGTAGATGTAGACATCCTTTGGTCTTCGGACGCGTAAATTATTGCAGGATATTGAACGGTTGTTGCATATTTGTAATTGCTACTGTGATATCATCCATTCCAAATCAATGTACTACATAAATAGAAACAATAGCGGACGGAGGAATATATGCACGAAGATGTAATGATTCACTCGAGAAAACAATATCATTACAGAAGCTGTCGACACAATCAATTGATAAAACCAAAACATTTCGTGATTTAATTCCAAAGGTGTAATCACTTTCAATTTTCAGAAGTTTCACTTTCTTAATTAGTCTGCCGTTATTCCATACCAGCATATATTGTTACATTTTAAAGCGAATAGATTGATTACAAACATCAACAGTAAGTCATGTTGATTAACTATTGTTAATTACCTCAGCTTGTTCCTTCCATTGCAATAATGGCGCGCTGGATAGACATAACGTTGGATAACAGTCAACTGTTATACGTCATTTCGGCGGTGAACAATGTTCGCGAATCGTTCATAGCGGTGACCCACGACTCTCCATATGAGCCGAAATTCTTTCGACTTTACAGAATAGGCCCCCTGATGTGAAGACAATAAATGGTGATAGAGTTCACATATGGTTGTAATGTACTTCATACAGATATTTAATTTTCAGTGTATTAATACTAGTTTTGCATATTTATAAAAAAATACTTGTGGTGTACCTCATTAGATTATACTTGTGCATCGAATATTATAAGTTGCCATTAGCCAATTTGTTTATATCATACCCTTTGGTTTGGGTGAATTAATTGGAAAAGCTCCTCAGATTTACTTTTTTTCCCCATTAATTTACCATTATCTGTGATTCAATTTTATAGCGAGAACCATCAGAATCATATTGGTCTTTATTACTAGTTCCATCCACAACTTTCTTCCCAATTCCCTCCTTTATCTTCCTTTCTTCCCTCACCATGTCAAGCAATATCTCACCTGTCTTCCACCTGTTCAGTTTCTCTGTCCTTCTCCAAACCTATGCCTCAAAAGCTTCCTATCTGTTTTTGTTCTCTTTTCTCATGGCCCTGGAGCCTTGAAACATCACACTTCTCTTTCAACTGTTCTAACAAATCTATTGTTAGCATTGTAGCCCAAGGTCCTTAAGTGTGTGCAAACTGATGCTTCTTTTGCTAACACCATTTTCTGTATGATTAATTTATTACCATGCCCATATATGCCCAGAATACAGCCCAATTGGAAATATTAAATCACCTGTATTATCCTATGCCCCATTACTTTTATGTTTATATGTTTATAGGCTTCTCTTTAATGGAAAATGTCGTTACTTTCAGGCAAGGTTCCACAAATTTTTTATTCAGTGACCAGTTTCGATACGATGTATCATCTTCATGCCTGAACGATACTTTCAGGCAAGGTTCCACAAATTTTTTATTCAGTGACCGATTTCGATACGATGTATCATCTTCATGCCTGAATGATACTTTCAGGCAAGGTTACAAATTTTTTATTCAGTGAACGGTTTCGATACGATTTCGATACGATATCGATACTATCTTCAGGCATGAAGATGATACATCGTATCGAAACCGGTCGCTGAGTAAAAAAAAAATTGTGGAACCTTGCCAGTGATTTTACTTTTTTGTAACATCATGCAAGAGTTTCATCTTGTCTTGCCTGAATCCATTGAATTACTTTCAGTTATTTATGATTAACATTTGGCCAGTATTTGAGGGTGAAGGTTCAATTGGTATTTTTTACGAGTGAAAGCACTGAAAGTTTTGTAGCATTTCATCTACTTTTAGTGTCCATGAGAATTGTTAATGTACCTAATTTTCATCTCTTTCACTCTTATTATCCTTAGTTATTAGAAATATGTGTGACTGATTTAATTAATGGACATTTAGCCATATTATTTTGTCGATCCTCGTCATTCCTGATTGCTTTTAACTCACTTTTGGAACACTCTTTTGTTTTATTTTTAATTGTGTCACTATATCTTAATCATTATAAAATGAATTTACACTGTCTCAAGGAAGATTGGTGATAAAATATTGATTATTTGTGTTTTTAAAATGATCAAATACATATTTTGATTCATTGAATATACACCTTGTTTTGCCGAAAAAGATTCCAGTGATAAAATAGCTATGCCCAATAAATTTTGAACTATGAAATTTATTATACATATTTAATTTTCCAGTCTTATTCCTTTACTATCCGTGGAAAAAGCTACCTACGTGTGTCAGGACAATATGACCCGATTTTGGGAGTCTGGTTAATTCTCAGTTGTTTGTTGTTATTTGATAAGTATGCATTGTGCAATGTATACTGCATGATTATTACAACCACTTACGATTATTCCTTCTCCCTTGGAGTCATTTTGAGCTAATGCGAGTTACAGGTTAAAGGATATTGCATTTAGACAATGAGTTTCATGTGCTAACATTTTAATTTCATGTTTTCAGCATTAATGGGACTGTTGAAATATGTGATGTGGAAAGAATACATCAGAATCAGAAACAATCCTAATTATCTGGTTTCTGTTGTACTGTATTACAAGTGATTCATTTATGTCTGTTTTTATTGATCTTTCAACTAGTGCCAACAGGTAAAAATTTAGAGATGTGTATGCCGATTATTCGTGGTGCATTTTTCTTTTAGGAGAGCCATCTTTCTTTTATACATCTCTTTTCATTAGCAGTAAGTGCTTGATTAAGTGAATCTCGTAGACATTTCTTTTCCAGGTTCACATTTGATTATACCACTATGCCTCTGTTAAACCCTGGATCAATTATATTTTTTTATCCTTTATAATATTTTAAAAGTAAAACTTAATCTCTTTACCTTTGGTAAATTAGGCAAATGCTGTCTTGTCGATAGCACTGTGACAATTTTTATTTCAGGAGTTCAATTATTTACTTCAGAATCATGTTTTTTTTCTAGTTTATGCAGGAGAGATTATTACGATCTTTTGGCTTAATATTACCATCTGTTGAGAGAAGCCCTAGAATTTAAAATCTGTAAAATCAACAGTGGCATGAGTATTCATGCTTATTAGCTGAGGAGAGATAATAGATTTTGCTCCTCCTGATTGTTAGAATGACTGATTCAAGTGCATAGATTATTTTTTTTATTTATTAAGTATATTTGTCTCTTTATTTTACAAGAAAATTGTGTATAACTAGCACTAGATATGGAAAATTAGGTGGTTTCTTCAATGTTCAATTTAATTTCTGCTAGCCTAAGCTGCTGCTGGTGATGTATTTTTGTTTAACAAATTCAGTGCGGACCACATCAATTGGCATGGTCTCTTTTCTAGCTGGATATCCACTTCCTCGCCTTCATACATACCGAATATCCACTCAGCTAGCTCCCGACTATGTTTATGACCTTCAGTTGGCGTCTTGCATTCCTAACATGCGGGCTGTTTTTGAATCCGTGGTCTTCAAGCAGTGAAACATCACTGTTTTTTTTCACCTTTATTTTCTATTGCAAATGGACTAACTTAAATCTGTCTTTTAATGTGTAATTTAATACAGTGGTAAATTTTATTTCCTTTAATGCCCTAGATTTTCTCTCTTATAGTTGTTTTATTTCTACCCAATTTTATACCAGTTTTAACCATTTCTTGCTAACACGTTTAGTGCTGAATACCATTCTGGAACGGCAGTGCATAACTTATTTTTTATGGATGTTTAGTTGGCTCCTGTCAACAAGAATGCTAGTTTTTTGCTGCTGTCCTTTATCAATACTATTTAGTTCACCTGTAATAATTATTGAAAGTTATTTACTTTAGGAATGTAGCAGGACAAGTTTTCAGAATATAGAGGCTATATAAAAAAAAATATTTACTATCTCGTCCAACAAAATTTACTTAGCTGAAAGAAACTGTTTCCAGGGTAACTTGGTGGAATTTTTCCATAATGGAGAAGAGAAAAAATAACGATGCAATTCCACAAAAGTTTTTTGGAATTGCATCGTTATTTTTTCTCTTATCTACTTAGCTGAATTTTATCTTTGGAAATGTTTTGCATCCAATTTTCATTTTCTGTGCAATTTTTCTCTATTTCTTTTGAAAATATCGTTGAATTTTCCTTGGGATTTTTTTTCTCTTTTCAGTTCCTTCTTTGTTTTTCCATGGTTTTACTATTCTACTCTAATAAAATGATGGAATGTGATCCAGTTCAAAACTATTTTTCAAGTTACAGATAGAGAAAGGACAAAAATCAAGTGTTTATCAGCAGTGTGGTACTTTTCCTTGGTCGCTATTCCCTTTGCAGCGGTCAGTACAATAATACCTGAAGGGATTTTATGAGTCTTTTGACATGCTTAGTCGTGTTTTCTTTTTCCTTATCTTGGCGTGGTTACTCTGCCATGGTTGACAATGTTTATTCATATGCAAATATGTACTTAAATCCCTGTGGTAAGTGGACATCTCAGTGATGGCATAATAAGATCTCACTAGTGCTCTTTTAGGCATATTGTGAGTTAGTTTGGCAACAAAATCCTCTTTTGCAAAAGTTGCTGACTAATGCCTGACAAAGTATATAATTTTACGTTGGATATATATAATTGGATGTTCATTTTAGTTCAATCCGTAGATAGCTGGTGTTCATGTACTGTAGCAAAGTTTCACTCACACTTACTATGATCTCAATAATATACATACGATGCGTTACAATGATGCACCCTTTATGATTAATTATGACATTAATGACCAAACAGCACATTTTCTACATATATACTATCTGAGGAAAACAATATAGACATTATTGAGGCTTTATATCTCAAAATTGGAAGAAGTGATATTCATACGTAGCATATCAGCATGTAGATAATTTAGTCCTAATGTTTATTGGAGGTAATGGGCATTTTTTTATGCAGTTGAGCACCCTTAATCTGGGAATCCCTAATCCGGGAACACCCATATTCTGGCAATTTTGCATCACCAACTACCCAGTACTTAGTTGAAAATGCAGAAAATTTTTTACCAAAACATAGCTTCATAACCTGCCGATATATTATACACGTTACTATAACTTTAATTTTCCAATTTTGAGAATCAGAATAATTTAAACATTAATTTCTGGTACTTCATGTACACTGGAATTATTCTTCAACTTGAACTAAACATACGAAATTGAAGGCATCGCTGAGACGGACTACGACTAATTTACAGAACGGCCACTTTCAATGGCGTGTGCATTTTTGATTGACCACTGAATGTAATTTGATAAAATTATTTGTTATCTGATTATGTTTCTCCATAATCTGTTTAATCTATACAGTTGTGGCAACAGCAGAGGAATGAGCATCAGTAGAAAATGTTAACGATTGCAGAAGAAGTGCAAGTTGCAAAAAAGCTTGACACTGTTGCATCGATGCACTGATCGGCAAAGCGTTTGTCTGAAACATATTGCGTTGGATCTTCAACAATATAATGATATAACACATTAAGAAGCAGAGAGAGAAAATACTCAAAATTTTACAATTTAAGTGAACGAAGAAATGGATGACAGAGAGAAAAACTATGAAAGAAGATTTAAGTGTTGATTTGGATCGCGTAGTTTCAAATGTTAATGCCAAATGTTAATGAAGCAGGCTAATCCATTTCAGAAACAGATATAATCTAAAAGACGTGATGTGGGAAATTTTGCGTGCATGGAATAGTAATTCACAGTCGGTTCTAAAACACGCGTGGTTTAAATTGTGGCCTGCTTTGAGGTTTGATGTAGACGAAATAAGTGGATATTTCAAGGCTTTCATGTTTCTGAGGATAAACATATGATGATGGAGTTGATTGACTGTGCAAACAGCATCCATAATCCTGAAATAAAGGAAGTAAAATTGGCAAATTTAAAGGAATGGATAGCTAGCGACCACGATACTCTCCCCACACATTTCACCGTTGATGAAATCACTGAAATGGTAATTAATAACAATAAATCTGAGTGGGGATGAAGGTGAAGAGCCTGAAATTGTTGAAGTAAGACTACAATTAATGATGAGCTTTAAAGAATCATCCTATCCGGCCGTCCGCGGTGTAGTGATGGACGCCTGTACAGTCGACACCCACATATTGACATTGCGCTGAATCAGCTGGTATCAAATCAAGCGTGGTGGAAATAAGTTGTGTGAAGCACATCATTAGAAATATCAAATTTTATGTACCTACCCTTTTCTAATAATAATAATATTACACTTTTAAATATGCAGCAATATGATGCACACGATGCTTAGCCATTATTTTCACTCAGTGCGCAACTACGATACTTTTAAGTAATAACTTCGTGAATTAAGAAACCATTTCTTTTTAATTATTTTCAGTGACTTTTTTTGTATTAATAATATAATATGAATAATTATGTTCAGTAAATGGCAAACGATTACATTTTGTCATAAATAATTGACTCCTTTCAATGAAAACATCCCGGATGTCAAAAATAGACCAGTTGCCATGCATGACCCATAGTCCTTTAATTTTCCTGCTATTTCATCATGCTTCATGTGTAGATTTTCATCTACTTCTTGGAGGAGGTTTAACTTTTCACTTGATATACTTATTTCTTTTCACCACAGGGTTTTCCAAGGCTAAATCCAAGCACTTGTCTCACTTTTGATGTCATTAAGTAATGGTGCTCACGTAGTTTTATTGTCCAGTCGACACTAAGAAAACAAGCAAACATCATAATAAAATGCATAGCTTGTGGATGGCTTTTTAATTCTGTATAAACTGAAATGAACGTGCAAACAAGAAAAATGTGCTATCAAGGAACGTCCTAACGAGAGTCCACTTTATTTTCTTTGCTCTTCTGATATTGCCAACAACATCTCCAAAGCTGCATCAATCATGTACTGTTCAGTCATTGGTATCCTTTATATATAAGACTCATGCATGGCTGCCTGGTTGTATCATTTCCGTTAGGAATTTCATGAGAGTATTGAGAAAATTGATGGGAAGATTTTTTTAGAGAAATTTATACGATCTATGAGGAATATTCATACCCTAAAAACAATCTTCAGTCTGTTTTCTTCCATCCTAAAGAAGAATAAAATATGTAGAAGGATAAAATGTGCAGAGGAATTTGCTGACCAAATCATTTGGCCATTAGTTTCATTTTGTGCAGCATGGAAAAAAATAAACACAGGAGTATCAGAGAAGACTAGTTTTAAGTAGGAAGAGTACACTGCTATTGGAGCAATCAGGGCAACAAAAGAAAACATGTAAATACCAGGATATTTTTGTTTGCTTTATAGACTTTGAGAGTGTGTTTGGCAGTAAATATCGGATGAAGTGAATGAAAGCTGTGTATCTGGTAAATCATGAGAAACCTCTTCCTGAATCAAACAGCACAAGCATTGGTAGTGGATCTTTTTTTTCATATTTCTGAAATATGGTTTAGGCAGTGGGGTGTTTCACATTAGCGTTTTCACGGAATAGGAAAAAGTTTTGTCTTTTTGGAATGGCCTGAAAATCATACTATTTACCATTCATAGGAGCTACTTGGATGCAAAATTATGATACATATTGGTAATGATTGGTTAGTGAATGGGCAAAAATTAATCTCAGTAGCAGCAACTTCAGGTTAGCCACTGTGATTTTACGTTTTGCATGCATTCGTTGTCATCATCAGTAAATAATCCTAGGATTGGCTTGATGCAGCATTACTGAATATTTAAAGTCAGAAGTGGGGGGCAGAGTGAGCATTCCCCTCCCACCCCCCCCACCCCCCCCCCCCAGAATTTGTCCCGGGCACGAGTAATGAGTCTTCATTAATAAATTAATTAAATTTCACTTGTTTCCAGCTTGCCTTTTCCCTTCTGATGCATATTCTACCACCTTCATATGCACTTTTAGTGGAATTCTAGTCTCCACCCCCTCCTATCCACAAAAAAATGTGGCCCTTTTCATTTGGAGCCGGGCCCTTTTCTAGGTTGGCTCCTCCCAGCGAAAATAGTTCCGACGCCCCTGTTTAAAGTGACACCCTTGATTTACTCCTTTGATTTGTTATTTCTGTATTGGTAATATTGTTTAACTGTGATAGGTGATGACAATTAACTTCTCTAATGTGGCAATTAAGGAAAATAAAATGGCCCTGTATCGTAAATCTTCATCATGTACTTTAGGTGAAATAGGCATGAATGGAATCTTTGTGTAGGCTTCCACGGGTTGTCTTACTTGAAGATGCTTGTCTTTCGGGATTCCCTCCGCGTTGGTCCATGGTTGCTCGGACGACAGTTTCGCCGGTGTTGCAGTCGGCAAAACTGTCGTCCGAGCAACCATGGACCAACGCGGAGGGAATCTCGAAAGACAAGCATCTTCAGGCATGAATGGATTTTTAATTTTATTCTGTTTTCTCCCCAGAATGAAATGCTATGCTCAAAAAAGGTGCATTAAATGAGGGTGAGAGTGGACAGTAATATGTAGCATAAAATATCATTCAAATCTTTTTAACATTTTATTCTCTTCTTATAAGAGCTCAGTGTGTTGTGTGTTTGTACTCTTTGTTGTTCTTTGGGGAGTGATCCAGAAATTGATGGTGCTGATGGATCAGCCTCACTTTTTAGGTTATTAGGTACTAAATAACTGGCCCTGGCGGGGTTAATACCTCACCTGTCAATCCCTGGGTCGTGGGTTCGAATCCCTCCCGGGGAGGATTTTCCCTCTCTGGGGCATGGATGTTTGTATCGTCCAATCTGTCAATTGGAAGAGAGGACTTTGAGTCCTGAAATTCGCAGATTAAAATGAGACAAAAATAAATAAGTATGCACGTTTAATTTTGTCAAGCTCTAGCTGTAGTAAGTCTTATTCTCTTTGATTTTTCGAACAGGATGCACTGCATTTCTAGCATTAAAATCCTATTTGAATATGTATTCATGTGATTGTTTCCCTAGGGGTTTGGTGGAAAAAGGGTCTGTTCAGCCTCAATCTCACCCCAATTAAGATGGTTTATTATTTTTTATTATCATAAGGTATAGGCCCCTTTTGAGGATTACAATGCTTCACAATCCCCTTAGGTCCATTTTCATCATAGATCCATTTTACCAGAAGCATTCTTTGTTGATAAGTTTTATAAGTCCAGTTGGATTTATATATTCTACTACTAAAACACTGAGGGGTGAGTGGTATCTCTAACAATAATGCCAGAATAGAGGATAATAATAATTTTTTTTGGTACAAGTTTTATGCTTATATGTAGGACCAGTCAAAAGAATTAGTAGGATGTAGACTGTTTGTGCAAGACATGGATGTGGAGGAAATGATTTGTATTTAGAAAGTTGCATTTATTCAGTACTTTCTGCTGCTTACCCTAATAGAAAATTATTGTTGAATAGCTTTAATTAATTACTAAATATTGGTAATAGCAGCATTGGTATATTTAGCATTACTTAATATTGACAGTAAATATTATTACTAATCTTTAGTAATTAATTACTGCTCTTCAGTAATGATTTTCCGTAACAGTAGATTCATGAATTACGTAGGTAAACACTAAAACTCATAATTGAGAACACTCAGCCTTAACTTAATAGTTATAATTATTTAAATATCTGATGACTTGTAATTTGATTAGTTCTTTGATGCCAATAGCATACTTCTGTTATTGAAACTGTTTTGGTGCATTTAGCATTGCATTGGGTTGTAACATTTAAAGAATTCTCCAGTTGCCAGTAATTTTGTGACTTTTTGTAGCATTTTTTGATCATTATATGTTTATGGGTATGTTCAGAGTAGCTTTCCGTTTGGTATAACATTACTATAAAGTTCTTCGCTTCATACTCTGTATTTGCTGCATACCATTTAAGTGGTGTTTGAGAAAAATCTTTGAACATGTATCGTAGCATATATAATTTCCTTCGTAGTACTCTCCTCTTAGTGGAGTAATTTAAACATTGTCATAGTCATCATTCTTATATATTTTGGTTTCGGTAATTGTTAAACTTTTTATTTTGATAAACACTGTGCATTCCTTGGTGTCTTTGGATAAGGACTTGCTTATTTTTGGTGATGTTGGCACTCATTGAATGCGGTAAAAGTATTTTGGTTGAATCTAAGGTATAGGTATTGTTCATTATTGTCTTTCATAGCTCAATTTTTCCTTAAATGTAAATAGAACACGAGGTTACTCGTAATGATGAAGCTATGCTGTAGATTTCTTCTCCATTTAGTGAACTCAAAAATGGATTGCCACACAAAACTTGAATGGTGCTAATTGTATATAAATTTGTACGTAATGGATAACTTTTAAATATCTTCTGTGGTATTAAATGATATATGTACTTTGACTATCCATCCTAGTGAGAAAATAAGAAGTGAAAAAAATGTAAAATGTGAGCACCACTTGGACAATATTATTGGCACAATTAAGCCTTTATCCCTACCAAGTTATATGATGTTTGTGAGTAGCAGAATGATAATTTTTTCATGTTTATTCTCCTGAAGTATGAGGAATGAGGTGAATCAATCATTTAAGTAATTGATTCACAGAAAAAACTTTCATGGATACATCCATTGCACACCGAAGAAATAAAATAACTAAAAGGACCCATATGTTCCTTCTTGTGAAGTCATACCATTGGCTTGAGTTCACTTTCATTGTTTTCATCTCAGTATCCTGTGAAGAGAGTTTACTCCCATTCTCCTTTTTCTCTTAACTTTTCACTCATCTGTAAATTCATCTTTCTTTGCCATTGAATGAATGTGTTATGCATAAATATGTGTCACTTTGCGTGTGTTTTACAGAGCCCTGCAGCCCCAATGAGTTGTAAAATACGACGCGGAAGCCAGGGCTATATCTCCCCCCCTTTATACCTTCCATTAACCCAAGTGCAGGGCTGTGCCGCTGTTGTCGGCTCCCCTCAGTCGTCAAACATTCAGCAGCAGGTACTCTCCTTTTATTTCTCTCTTTCTCTCTCTCTCTTGCTCTTATCTCCCCCCTCCCTCCCACTCTCTTCCTGCTGTGATGGCCCCACTGCCACCGACGCTACTGCCTCTCCTGCCGCTGCTGTTGCTGCCAATGGCATCCCCTCGGGTTGCTTGCATCTAATGTCTGTGCAAAATGATACTAATGTGAGAGGAATCCAATTTGTACTTCACCTCTCCACTTCACCTCCCTCCCATGTGCCTCCGTTGAACTGCATTCCCAGAGAGTGAGTTCACAGCGCTTAGTTGCCTGTTTTTCTTTATTCTTTAAAAAAATCTTATGATGGTGTGTAAGTTGGCCCTGGAAATTCCATCATACTGGAAACTATCTGGGGATAGTGACCCACTTGAGTGTGCAGAGTAGTGTCGGTCTTTATTTTGGCTTTTTAAACAATATTTTAAGCTGCAATTAGTGGACTTTAGGCTTTAGTGCGTAGTGAAAGCCCTAGTTGATAGTAAAATGCTCTTCAGATATCTTTTGTGTTAAATATTAAATCTAGATCATGAGTTAAGTATGTTATAATTTTTGCCTTGTGCTTAATTTGACTAAGGTGATAACTTATGTTGGAAACTCTTTGCATACGCGTAATGAAGACACTAAGGGCCGTATTTATAGTCGTTGCCTAGGGGTTACCTGGCCCCAAGCAGTCCCCTTGCAATGAAAATGAATGTTATAGTCGCATTTATGCCGCTCTGGGACCACTTACAGACCTTTTACACCTGGCAGAAGATGCATATTCTCCTCTTTATTTCATAAACGTAGCGCATTAGATGAAAGTTAATTGTCATAATGTATTGTGCATGGACCAATTATGAATATTAAGTCCGGGTATATAACATAGGGACAACTTATTTCATCTAATGTCTTATTTAAATAACATATCAGGGTAATATATGTGCCACGTGTAGGGGACTGTCAAGGTTCCTAGGCGGCTGAAAACGTGACAAATATTCATTTCCGTCGTAAGGGGGCTGTTAGGAGCTGGGTAACCCCTATGCAACGACTATAAATACGGCCCTAAGAGGTGTCATTGGATTTTTAAACTCATGATATTGACGTACCCAATAAATTCAGCAGTAAACATAGACAGCCATTATTATAGATTTTTATATTCTACTACCAAGGAGCATTAATCAGTATGTGGTGTGGCTGTTCCCACTAATTGATCCACTCCATTGATTGCCTAGCAGTGAGTCTAATAATATTCTTGTTTTCATCAAATGAATATTTTCTGTACTAAGGGACTTTTTCGTGGTTCTAATGGGTGAAAAATAATGAGGCAGTGTTGTTTACTAGGAGGTAGTATTATAGTACCACCCAATACTCAAATAATTATATTCAAATTGGATTTTTTCCACCCGAATGTTATTCTGTAGTTTAAGCCAAAATTTCTTTTAAAATTACATCAGGTGCTGCAAAATGCATTGGTCTGGTTCAAAAGCACCTTACACCTTATGGTTCTTGATGGAATACATAACACTTGGTTCTAAAATATGCTTCACTATGAGCAATTGTCTTGGTGGCTGAGATCTTGGAAGGTACAGCTAACAGTAGCTCTTAATTCAAAGAATCCTGCTAAGGGTGTTTGGTTCTTCATGTCCAATTTTGGGAAATTTGTAACTTAGTCTATGAACAGGGTGGTTATAAATAGTTTCTGGAGAATTATTACGTCGCTATTAACATGATAATCTAATATTCAGAGTTTCTAATTATTACTACACTTATGCTTCCTCGAGGATTTTAAAGCAGTATTTTGCAATGGCTAGATGGTTACATCATGGATACATAATTTTTGTGATGTTAAAGGAAATAATTTTTATTTTTAGATAGCGAATACATTGCATCATTGGTTCATCAACTTATATTATTGATTAGAATGTAAAAATGCTTATAGGCAAGTAAAAATAAACATCGAAACATTGTCAATCATAAAAGACAAGGAAATTCAGTTATAAACAGTAGCAAAGATGAATAACAAACTTTTGATACTGAGAGGGATACTAATTCAGTAGCTATCAACTTGAAATTTAAACAAAGAGTATCAACTATAGGGTATCTATGTTATTCTGTTGATATAGAAATTTTTGGTGAAAAATTCAATAAATTAGTAATAGCTCAAACTACTCTCATCAAATATGTTAAAATTTTTGGGCGTCAAAATCATGCTTGACATATTCTTCCAACTACTGATTAATCATGAATATCACTTTGACACTTGATTTAAGTGATCTTACAATCAGTGATACTCAGATTGGCCACAGTTTGATACTGCCAGCACGAACTGGATTCTGGTTTGCAGAAGAAAATCGTATACCGGTAACTGGAATACGATTTTACTATTTACCAGTTTCAAGGTGGTCTTAGCGACCACTACCCCTGCGTTATGTTTTTGAAAATGGAACCAGAATGGGATTTATAGTGACTTTCATTAATACCATCGCTAAGTCTTCTTAGCAATCGCTGAAAAAAGTAAGAATTGGCACTCTTTAGGGTGATGAATCACAGTGATGAATGGACTGTGATCTGTGTTAGTGGTCGTTCACTTCATATTTTGCTTTTATTTGAAAGAAGGAAAAATGATCCATTTTTTCGAGCCCAATTTCTATCATTAACATTTCCCTGATGAAGAATTAGAAGCTGGTTGAACCCTCTAAGTCTAACCTTCTTCCTGGGGTACTAGCGATAAATGCAGAGGGTTATTTAATAAAATATAGCACCTTAGGGAAGAAAAGCATTATGAAGTATTTGTTATATATATCCATATGTGGTGTTTTACATCATATAAGTTGAATTAATTAGTAATCATACAATTTTTTTACATTGACTGAAAAATAAATGTTGTTATTTCAGTGTCATAAAGTAAAACAATATTTTTATATTGGGCTGAAAATTGGCCTGCCACACTAAAAGGGTAAAAGGATCAGTGAGTATTCATGAACTAATTTCCTACAAGAATCTCTCTGAAAATGGAGAGGAATGCTGTTTGTGCACATTTATACTGCTTTATTACACTTTATTACATTAAAATGAACTATTGACTCCAAAATGTCAAATGTAGCAAATATGAAACCGGAAAGAAAAGCTCGTTACTATGTGATCTGACAAAAGTTGTGTATACTTATAAAGTATGTACTTATAATATTAATATGTTTTTATATACTTTGATCTTGTCACTTACATCTGTTAAAATGACAAAAATCATATGAAAAAGATAAATTTCTCTGTATAGAACAATCTATGGCACCTGCAACTTGTGGTGTAGAAAATTGTACTTTTGCACAATTTCACAGCAGTAGCAGCATCTCCTTGACCCATAGAGCTCTCTTGATCAGCTCTGTCTGTGTTATATTTCTGCTTCCAATGCACTCTTTGATCCAAATTTCTCTTTTAGTGAGTACATAGGTAGTATCTAAGGTAAAGTTGTAAAGCGGCTTAGCTCCATAAATTTAATCTGCTTGTAATGGGATGAAATGGTGAATGAGAAGAAGCAACCTGTGTAAATTTTCACAGACTTTTCACGGAGTTTTTTGCAGGACATTCGGATAAATATACACTTGGGCTGAGGATAAAGGGAGAGGGCGGGTGGGGGGAGGGAGGGCTGGGGGTGGGTTTATGTGACTTTGTTGTTATGGGAAAGGATTGCAGGTAAGGCCAACTGGCCGGGGGGGTTGGGTCACTGTTTGGTGGAGGGTAAATTGTGGAAGGATAGTGCGGCAGTTAGGAGAGGTGAGTGCTTTTTGAAAACAATGTCATTAAGTATCTGTCCCTTACTCAAATTCTTCTTTATCTCCAACTCTTCCAGAATGTCCATCTTTTTCCCTTTCTTGGCATAATGTAAAATCCTGAGCACGAAGTCGCTTTTGTGTCTGGCTTCCCACAGGTGCTTCTCAAAGTGGGATTGGTTTAATATCCCATTGCGATAGCTTCTCCTGTGCTCTTCTGCTCTGGTCAGGAATGCCCTACCTGTCTGTCTCATGTAAATTTTCTCATTTTGTAAATCCCTCTACCTTCTAACTTATTTGTCTTGTCCTTCATCTTACTGGGAAGAGTTTTAAGATTAGAATGGTTGTAAAAGGCCCTTCTGTATTTATCTTTGGGGAACAAGTGAAAAATTTTTTCTGTGAGTCATCCGTAGTAAGGTAACTTACATCATTTTGACTCCTTATCCCTCTTTCCAATATTTATGAATATAAGATTATTTGCTCTGATGGAGCATTTTTTTCTTTAGCATTCTCCTCCTGCAGATAGCCTTTATTTTAGGCTAAAAACTATCATTCTTAGTTCCTTATCAAAATTCGTTTGTGATAGAGGGATATCCAGCAAACGATTAATTAGGAAATGGAATGTGATAATTTTTGTGAGATGTGGTGATGAGAGGTAGCTGGTATGACATGATCAGTTGCGGTGTCTTTCCGAAAAATCGTGAAATCAAATTTTCCATTATTCCTCGACACAGTCAAGTCAAGGAAATTAAGTTTTACTTCATTCTCCATCTCACAGGTGAATTGTATCCTTTTTGATTGGGAATTTAATGTGTTTAGGAAAATATCAAGCTGCCATTTTGATCCTGTCCATATTGCAAAAATGTCATCAACGTACCTAAACCAACAATAAATGTTATTCCTATTAAAATTCCCAATCAAAGAGCATACAATTGACAACTCAAAGGGTTGATGTTTTTCAAAAGCTCCTTCAACATTGTTCTACAAATATTTGCTCCATTTGTGTCCCGAAGGGGATCAATCACCAAGTCCCTGTGACTGGGACATGTTTTTTTCATACAGAAAATACAATGCCAGGCGTGTTGCTATTATCTCAGTTTATAATTTAGAGATAAATATAGGTAGATCCAAAGCTCTGAATAAGACTGCTCATGTTGTGTTGCAATTGAAAACAAATGATCTCAGCTAAAAGTTGTATCAATTTGCAACATAGGTGTTTCCGAACAAGACATCTGTTTGAGAAATTCTTTAGCTAGGTTTTTGAAACATATTTTTAAATACTGTGTTTGAAAGCTTTTTGCTGAATGTATACTGTGTATCTGGTGTAAGGTGATGCCACCATGAGACTTACGCTTCTTCAGGCACTGATGCAATATCAAGTGGGACATTGCTGGATCAAGTGCTCTATACTGACTTTCCTTCAGCCTTTGATAGTGTGGTGGAACAGTGCTAGAAGTTCAATGAGCTTCATATTAATTGCACTTCATTTAGAAAACAATGGCACATAACTTATAACTGTGCTGGAACATTTACTGCATGAAGACAAGGCTTAGACACTAATGTGATAGTGCTCATAATGCTTAGTAAATATTACTCATGTGCATAGTGCAGTATTAATGGACATGTGTAACCTCATCTTTAGGATGGCTAATGCACACAGGGTTACAAGCTTGCTATTAAGCCTTTGCTTTACATTTTGAGCAATTGAAATATTAGATATAATGAGTTGCGCATATCCCCCTAAATTATCACTGCTCCCTGGTAAATTGTTATCACAAATGCACCATTCTAATATTTTATCGTTGTTCATTTGCCCATGTGCTATTGCCAGGTGTCATCTTTGAATCAGCCTTTAGATAATAATTTTGATTCTGGTTAAGATTTCGTTATGTTTGCTCGCCAATAAGGAGTTAACAGATTTAGTCATTAATGGGATTTCATAGATTTTTATTCACATTTTTCTTGTGAATATCTTTCAATCACTTTGATTTCCATATAAACACAATTTCCCCTTTCAATTAAAAAAAATGAAGAGCTCCTGCGTTTTACTATGAAATACTTACAAATACATGGCATCTAATGGTTATTATTCTCTTTGTACTTATACATTTACTCCTTGAATATGACGTAGGTACATAGGACAAAATAGGATTTTTCAGTAACCAACAAAATTGTGAAACGGAGACTAATCACAAAGCAAAGGGAATGATCTCAGTGGATAGAACTCACTAATTTAATGGAAAATATTTCGATTTGACTTGCCTCTGAAGTAGCTTTGTAAGAAAACTAAAGTCATGAATCAATTTTTTTCAACTTGTTTTCTTCTTTATAGTACTGGAATTATTGATGACTTTGAAGATAATGAAAAAAAAAGTTTCATATGTTTTTACTGGATATATTATTATGAATGCAATTAATTCTCAGTTACTACAGCGATTAAGATTTATTTTACATGAAACTCTCTTTTGGCTCTGAATGGTGAGAGTTGATTTTTTCTGGGAAAAGATTTTGTTGAGTTTCAGTACCTATAGCTGAGAATTTTAACTCACCCTCACTGCAGTAATTCCATGTTATGAAGACAGGATCAATATATTCTGTCATATTAAAGTTTGCTCTTGATAACAAACTTAGTATTAAAACTTAAATTGTCTCAAGAGGTTATTAATTTTTAACTGATTTTTTTATATGCCTGATTGAATTGAAGTGGTAGATCTTGAAGTTGCATTAGATTTTTTTGACAATATCATGTCTTATACAGTATTGTACTAGAAGATTAGATGTCTCTTTAGAACTTAGAGAATACAATTTTTTTGAAAAGTTGATTGTTAACGCTTTTAGTGCCAGTGGGCCAATGTATCTGCTGGGTGTTTTTACCCTCATACCTTTTCTTTTCTTTGTGATGCATAGCTTATAGCAGAGATAACAATGTAAATGAACTTTTTTATCATACCTGTAAGTATTTAGACCATATATAAACAACTAGCTTCAACAAATAAGTATTAGGCTTAATATAAATTTCTCAGTACAAATATACAAATTTGTCGAAAAAGCTCTGGCATTTTTCATGCATACCAGGCCTAAGAGGCTGGCACTAAAAGTGTTAATTTCATCTTAACTATATATGATTTTTTAAGTATTGGATACAGCAATAAGTGTGTTTTAGTGCATCTCCTGGAGCCTTCATGAGAATTTCTCTCATCACGTGCAAAACCGTAACATCATCATTAATCATTCTTTAAAAGTCCATTAGACAGAAGTAAAGAGTTGTATTTGTTCACAATTTTTTATTTATGTTTCACTGACTTAAGGATTCATCAGGTTTACTTCATGATGATGTTGATGGCAAAATGCATTGTAGCATAAAAATAAAATGTGGAAAAGTAAAATGTACTCCTCTATTATGGGTATTAGATACTTTGACTAAGTAAAGCCTGAAGTTGCGTAGTTCAATCCTTATGGTAAATTTAATGCAGCGTATCCACTTGATTCTTCAATTTGCTAACCTCTTTATATTAATAATTGTAATTTTACGTCCCTTGCATCACATTCACGCCCTAAAGGATGGACCCATACCACCACTCTCTGTCCTTGGCTGGTAATCTGTCTTGTGAAGTTGCTTATTTTGGAAATTACCTCTATGTCTGGATAGCCTTCCTCTATACCATTCACTTACCAGTGGATGCTTTCGGAGGCTTTTGCTCACATTGGTGTCCGACCAAAGAGACTATTTTCCAAAAAAGCTTAGTTTTTTTATGACCACAATATGAACTCAAACCATGTCCATTGCCTAACACTCTCAAATGTCATCTCTGGTCATTAGCCAACCAAATATCTCCACTGTTTCACTCTGATTTGTGTCTTGGATCTCAGGAGGTTCATCGGCTTAGTAGAATTTCAGGACATATCGGGACACATCACTGGGAGGTGCACAATACTCAAATATTGTAATATTGTGGGAAACTCCACCACCTCTTATTTAAAGCAACCATCAATCTGTGATCTGCTCCAATTTAGCTCAAAATAAATTGCATGCACATGATCCTGTGTCTAACATTTCAACTACCATATGTTACTGCTTATGAAAGAAATATTATTGGAATGCATCATGTTATTTGTTTATGTACATTGCTCATCCCTCATGAATATAATGTGATGCATGAAGTCCTCATTGGTTCACATGGATGGGATAGAAGCAGTAAAGGAACATTGTTGTTACCACTGCATTCATCTTGAGTGAGCAGGAGTTAGTTGTGATAATATCCACATGTGAGAAATGAAATTTTTGTTGTTATTCTGAGAATGTATGTTGAGGAGTGGATGTATTTTGTGTGATTGGGCCTCCTATCATTTCCCATTTTTATCAGCCTATCAAGGGCCGAATAGGAATGTTGTTTTGCATAGGTCCTGATGAATAAGTGGTATGCATAGTAACATAGAGCTTCACTATATAATTAAATTATATGGTAGTATAAGAGTGGATAACATTTTGAAAGTTGGAGGAAACATTGCAGGCCAGCTGGAAATATCACAGTGTCTGAGAATGTTTTGCTGCAGGTTATCATCCCTGTTTTATAGGATTTGAAATTGGAAATTTTCTTTTTTTCCTTTCCAGACAAGTGTTGTCGGGAGCTCTCCTTTTCGAGAAAGATTAGGAAGCAACCGGATGACAGAAAAACCCCGACCAAGGTTTGTTCTTTATGTTGGTGAACAAGAGGCATGTTTTTGTACCATAAATCGTGTGCGCGTGAAAAACCTTCAATACAGATCTAACTCCCCTCACAAGGAATACTGAAAAACCTTCATTGAAGTTAAGGAACGATTTATCTCATTTAAATATTTCTGATTAGCTTAGATTTTCTTTTTAATAACATACCAGCTGTTGCAGTCTAATAATAATAAATTTATAATTACAATTTAATGTGGTCAGGAAATTATTTTGTGTATTATTATTGCATTATGTTAAGTGGACTGTTCTACTATGACTTTTTGTTGATTTTTGGGAGGAGATTTACATATGTATTGAGGTTTTTGAAGTGGACTGTACTTCTGTGCTGCTTCTTTCCATGGTATGGTATCAATTTGGCTTGTCACAGCTTTGAAGATGGGCTTGCTTTTATCGTGCTTTGATGGGAGTCTGATCAATAGCTCTCGGTGTGTTGTAAATCTATTAACTCTGTCCTAATCCTACCAAGAATCATATGAAGTGCATGTATTTTAATTCTCAGGTGCATTAATGTATCTTTATTTTTCACATGTGGACAGTAAGCTTTTGTAATTTTAAGTATTTCTGTTTTTCATTAGTTGGAGGTAGAAGCACTTATATGTGTTCTTTTGGCCAAAGTTGCCTCTGTTTGGCTTTCTCCACTGTATTTGATGTATGTTTTGCCTCATTCAATCAATTATTACTATTATATGCAACTAAAGCACCACATTTTGCTTTTCAGATGTATAATTGTACTCATCATGAGGTGATTGATTCACATTGGTCAGAAGTGATGCTCTGAGCTTCCTTCATCTTCTAAGATGCTTTATGCATTGCATGTGCAGTTATTTTATTGCCTAAATTAACTGTCTGAATCATGTGGTGCTGTGGTATTTTTGTAGATCTAGGTGTTGCTGGCACTGGCTTTGTACTGGTTGAGGTGTTGATTCAAGCTCATACTATATGGAAAGTGGCACTGTGAGAAGATAGCTTGTGTTTTTTTGCTAATGGAGATCGATAATTTTTCAGGAACTATAGCAGTTTTATGAATTATTATTCAATAGCTGTTATTGGTTGCAGAGGTCATCATTTAGTTTACAACCATAGGTTTATTTCCCCAAAGTAGTGAAAGTATTTAGATATCAAGTTTTGTATGTATTCTGGATACATATTAGGATATTTACATGTTATGGTGTACGGATTTGCTGACTGCTTGACGAAGTTGTCTTTGGCAGTTTGTTGACATTTTAAGAGTTTTTTGATACTAGAGTTCTACTTGATGTGAATTTTGATCCTGTTAGGATCCTCAGTCTCTTGATTTGAGTGGTGCTGTTTTAAGGTCGTGACATCATATCCAAATAAAGTGTTGCTACTTTGAAATGGATATATGTACTATACTGGGATAGCTAAAAATGGTGGGTTCCATTAACAAAAGTTTAATTTTGTGTAAAACATTGGCTTTGTTGAAGAGTTTGGAGTGTCACCTATTGTATTGCTTCATTTTGGAGAGTCATAAATATTCTTTAATTAATGACAATCCTAATTCACATTAAGTGTTATTAGCTGTAGTGAAACAATATATGTAATTGTTTCGTTGTCCATATCCGAAAGATTGTTGATTCATTGGCTCTTTTGTGCTAGCTGCTATGCTTACTATTTTGAATAATAAGAGCTTCATGCTGAAAGTATTTATGATGCGAGTATTTATGCATGGGTTTGACGTGATTCTGATGTTTTGAAAAGTCGAGTATTTCTTTTTTGTATTAATATGTACTCTATATGTTCATTTTCTAACGCTTAAATTTTTAAATACATTATCATTAATTGGTGTGAAGTATTGCATGGAATTCTGTTTTATGCTGTTCGTTCAAATGAAGAGGGTTTTTCATGAGTGTATCATTTTGTGGTGAGTGCATATTTCATGAATTTATTTAGTGCTTCCGGTGTTGCTTATATTTACGTAAAGTGTTCAGTGTTCTCTTTCTTCCTTTTTCATTTGGGTCACAGGGCAATTTGTAATCTGGAAAGGAACGGCTTTGATTTGGCTGGCTTTTGAGTTGTTTCAATGTTGTGCAACTGCTTTGGCTGAATTTACACTTTTGCTACATAACTTTACCTCTCACTTTCTCCTTCTTTCTCCTCTTCCCCTGAAAGGACAAGCATGTCGCTAATCGCATGGTTGACCGTCTTCAAGTCAGGTATGTGCCTTTCATTTCGGACTCATTTTTTTGCCCTAGTTTTATATTAATTATGCTAAGATGGTAGGATGTTAAATATTTTTTGAAATGATGATTAACATTTTTATAAACAATTTTGTTTTTGAATTTTAAATGTAAAAATTCAAAATTCATGGGTTCGAAACCGTAATTTGAACAACTGCAGCCTAGTAGTTATTTGAAAGTATTGTTGTGTAAGATCTCATGGCATATTTATTGAGATATGTGGCCTGGATTTGATAGACTGCAAATCTTACGTATTTGCTTTGTAACTTTTTTCTTTATTCAATTAAAATACTATCCAGTAGGATAAATTATAGTTTGAGTCAATATTAGTATCATGAACTTTTAAATTTGAATATAAGAAGTTATGTTTTGGTAGTTGTTCATTTATGTTTTGTGACAGGAAGTGAGTCTGTTCATGACTACTAAATTTAATTCTTCATAATGACTTGCATTAAAGTATTTAGCAGTATTGCTTCAATGTACTAACCATGGACAACAGAATTATTTAGGCTCAGATTCAAGTTGCTGGCGAATACGTATCAAATGCCAATATGGTGAGGTTATGAACTGTATTGTCACTTTTGGTGCTAGGTACCTCCACTCTTCTAGAAAAAATGTTTTAATCAATGCCTTGGCTGTGGGATGTGATAGAACAGACTTTTTGTGTCAGAGTTACCAGGAATTGAGCCTTAATTCAAGTAATTGTCCCTTACTATTATCTAATTAGTGTTGTTAGCATTACAGTGTGCAATTCTGTTGCACTTATAATAAAATGATGAAGATTTCAATAGTACAATCTTGATGTTACAATTGCCTGATGATGGTATAACTGCTGACTCTAGTTGCACAATCCCAGTATTCAATAAATTTTGTCGAAATTCACCAAGATGTGTTCATGCATCCAATTTGTTGAATATGTTGTGTAGTGCCAGCTTTGATATAGGAGAACTAGCATTGCACATGTGGTTCTCATCTCTGGTAATCCATTCTTATCATTCCTCTGATTGGAGGAACATATGTTGTGGGGGGGATAAAAGAATCTTTGCTGGTATGCTGAGGCTCTCCAGTGAAATCAGAGGAATCAGGAGATTAGTTGTAAATACATGGGTGTTAATGTAAATTAAATGAGTCATTAATAAATATTTAAAGAAATATTTGGTGGTATCCTACAGAAGCTAAATTATTTTTAAGCCATGGAAACTCTGTAAAATGATTCAATAAGCAGAATTTCTGCAAATATCTTTATTAATAACTCCTTTACTGAAAATTGTACTTGATGTAAATGAGAAGTGTAGCCATACCATTCAGCAAAATGCGTTTTCTCGGACACAATTTTGTTTTCTTAACTTGGGACCGATTCAGCTGCCAGTATCACCAGGTGGAAAATTCAAATTAACATCCATTGTGCTATCAGATGCTTATCAGTCATGTGCAGACTTCCTTTAGTTTTGGGTTCCTGAATTGGTTGTGAGTAGATTTATTTTTGAAAATCAAACTGGCACACTTTACTTTTAAATTGCTAGCAAAATTAGGGTTCTCCCAGCAAAAGGTAGTAACAATTGTAGTGTTAGTAAGAAGATTGAATTGTTTTGATTTTGTTTCTTTTTTCCTCCTGCCTCTTTACATCAGTAAAGAGGCTCATAAAATTGGGTCTGCAATTTTTGCTTTCCAACTCATTGCCACAGGTCGGGATCAAAGGTGATGGAGCGTGTGAAGGCTGAGGGGAGTGGCAGTGGCAGTGGACGAGTTTCTCCAGCGAGTGAGGCGGTAGGTGATGGTTCCAAGACCACTCCCAGTACCCCAGGGGCAGCTGGTGTGACCCCCACATCACTCTCGATGGACCTGCAAATGGACTCGACATCTCACTCAGATGTCACTGGAACGGATGACAGGTATTTGCATATATTGGAGGGAAAAAAAGGAAAGGTTGACAGAGCAAAATACTTTCAGGTGTTTGTAATACCAAAGGCTTATGGTGTGTGGATGACTAGTGCCATTAAGAAGGATTTTAGCAGTGAAAAAATTATCCATTTTTACTAGTATCATGGTCAATTAGGATGATTTTTTTCTCTGCAGAAATCTTTGCATTGTGCATATTAGATGGGTAACTCCATTCAGGTGTTTGTGGCTAGTTGGCAGCCTTAGAATTAGGGTCATATTGCACCAGGTGTCAATAATAATTAGATAAAGATAAATATAAGGTACCTAATTAACTTTCCAGCAAATTACTGGTAAATAGATAAACATTTATACATCATTGTCATATTGAAAGGCCCTCTCTCAACAATACTAACTCCCATCTGAGGGTAGAAAATAATTAACTATCCAGTATTGCTTTAGACATGGTCATTTTTCATAATAAGTCCATTCTGTCGAATTAGTATAGAGCTAATTGAAACTATTATCAGTGGCATATCTTTCAGTTTTCTTAGCTCTTTGAAGTATTCAAGTCTAAACTCTGGTTATAGAGTTTTGAAATGGCTGGTGGGACTCATTTAGTGGTTTTCCTGTTATGTATCTGATGAACCTCTTGTAGCTACTCGGCCCTGCATGCTATTACGGGGGCTCGAACCTGCATACATATTTAAGGTTTCTTGCTCTTGGTGTCAGGAGTCCAATGATGTCATTTAAATAGCATCTTTCGGTAAATAAGGAAACAGAAGGATCTTTTACCTTTGTTACCGGTGTCATAGGAGGAAAGGCTGCGGAGGCAGAGGGGTGTCGGATGCGCGGCGGTGACGATACTAGGAGCGGTAGTGACCTGGGTGTCTGCATCTAAGCGTGGCACTGTCAACCTATCTCTTACGGGACTATCGTTTTGCGGATCCCTTAATAATGTTGACGCCACAAACTAAGGAACTTGGAGGAGACTCGTATGCACTTCTCTTGCATCTCGCACCGGCAGCGTAACGTCCTGCCCTTGGTACAACAATAACAACAACAACCCCGAGTCCAAATAGTTCAAGGTTTATATGTATACCCATTGAGTCGCCTCCCCTTACTGCTAAATTCGGAAGAGAATGGAAATGCCCGAATTTATATTGGAAAGTCCTGTTTGAAGTTGGACTTTCTGCGTCATGACGTACTCCCGGTATATTCTATTCAAAGATAGAAATTTACCGGTGCGCCTTCCTCTTTTGGATACCACCTGCCACCACTTGCTTCGCATACCACATCCGAATTCCTCTACCTCCGTGAACACAAATAGCCACACATTTTGCACTCACTACACTCTTGTGTTAATGGTTTTAGATGAATGGAACTCATGATGAAATCAAAGCATGAAAATAATGCCCTAGTTATGTTAAATGGGAAAAAAACATGAGGAATTATGTCAAAAAAATAGGCTACATGCATCGATTCATTTATTAAGGATAAGCTGTCTGTTATCTATATGTACTTCAGTGTTCTGAAGATAAAGCTTACCAGTTAGAAGTTTCTGCTATGTCTTTAGTCACTTGCTAATGCTCGCTACCTCATGCCCTTATGATCACATCATCTTTTGTGTCAGACATGTTTCACTTAGTCTGTTTTCTTATTGTCTACTTTTTTAGTGGCTCTCAAGGCAGTGGAAGTGGTAGTGAAATTCGTCGGCTGCGCTCAACTGCAACCAATGCAGAAATCCTGGAAGCTATGAAGGCTCCAGGCTCAGCTGGAGTAGGGTTCATCTCCCAACATCCTGGTCTACCCTCCATGACATTCGTCAGTGCTGATTTGGTCCTGTGGCTAATGGCACATGTGGAAGGTGTCGATACTTCCTCCAAGGCAGTTGCCATTGCTGAGGTTTGGGAGTTTTTCTTCATAATCACATTTGAACGCATGGTTGTATGAATATTGTTCTATTTCATTCAAGTTTAATTTGTTTACTCCTAAAATTTGTATATGGCCTTTTTAAAATCATAATTCTCATTAGTCAAGTTGTAAATTTTAACTTGTATTTCAGATCTTGATTGTGAATAATGGCCAGTTAAGAATAAAATTGTAATTGTTTCATTTCTTCTAACCTGATATGGGGTCTAACTGCTGAAAAAATAAAGGTGTACAATTTGAGATTCATGAGTACAGGCACTCCTCAAATTATGTTTGCTATGGCATATGTAAATCAGTACCAATGGAGGTGATATAAGATTTAGTGTTTTCCCAGCGTATTAGATGAGTGAAATTTTCTCGGGTCTTCCACCAGGTCAAAGGCTGCATCTCTGCCGACGTTTCGGAAAATGATTTGTTTTCCATCTTCAGGGCTGTGATATGCCATGTCAAATGTGGTGGGTTTATATATATTCTGCCTGGACGTCAAGTGTCTCCTGATTGGCGGAAATCCTGGCTTGACTCCATGAGTCCTCCTATTGGCTGGTCATTCTGCCTAATGCTCCAGACGTATTTCAAAATTGGCTTCCAGGTGTTGCTGAGGTGGAATCCAGCGTCCTGATTGAAATTATTCCTATTGAGGTGGATCTCTATGGCCTCCTTGATCAGCCGGTCCCAGTGGCCTCGAGAGTGGGCAGGATGCTGTGTTCTGCCACTGTTGACTTTTCAGGTTGCACCAAATGGAAATGTCTCTGGTGTTCTTTTAATCTCGTCTCAATGGTCTGGCTAGTCTCTCCCACATAGACTTCACCGCACTCACATGGGACCTGGTAGACTCCCGGTGTCTTCAGGCCTATTGGGTCATTCGCCTTTACCACCTGGCCTTATAACGACATCGTCGGTGTAATAGCGCAAGCAGTACAGAAGCTGCCAATGGACTCAGCCAAGGAAGTAAGGACTGAAGTCTCCTTGGCCCTGAAGAAGGCCCTTCCACTAAAACCGAACATAACTTGGAAGGAGCAAGTGGCCCTTCGGTCCCTATGGAAGAATGCTGCCATTACAGTCCTACTGGCAGACAAGGGCAATGCCACTGTCCTAATGAAAACCGAGGAGTATCCCTGGAAAATCCATGATTTGCTCACTGACAGCTCATACATAAGGCTACCCAGAGACCCTACGGATGCCATAACAAGAAAGACTACCATCCTGATGAAAAAAGCTGGCCTTCCGCCAGAGACGGTGAAAAACCTCCAGCCACAAGCACTGGTTCCGCCCAGGATGTATGGTCTGCCAAAAATCCATAAGGATGGGACCCCACTTCGGCCAATCGTCAGTGCCATTGGCTGCCCAACTTAAAACTTGGCTAAACATCTTGCTGGCATCCTTACACCGCATGTGGGCTGTGGAGAGCACCATGTGAAAAACTCACAGGAATTAGTCAAAATCTTGGAAGGAATTCGACTGGACCTGACTGACGTCATGGTCAGTTTCGACATGGTGTCACTCTTCACTCGAGTACCTCTTCATGACACCCTGAAACTCCTAGAGAAGAAATTTGACTCTGTCACGGTCAAGCTATTCCAACATGTGCTGACCTTGACATATTTTTCCTTTGACAGGAAGTTCTACAAGCAGACAGAGGGTGTTGCAATGGGATCTCCACTATCACCAGCCATTGCAAACTTCTATATGGAAGACACTGAGGAGCAGGCTCTCAAATCAGCCCTACAGTGACCAAAGTGCTTCTTCAGATATGTGGACGACACCTTCCTGATTTGGCCCAAAGAGATGGGAACTTTGGACTTGTTCTTGGAGCACATGAACAGTCAACACTCCAACATAAGATTCACTGTGGAGAAGGAAGAAAATGGCCAACTCCCATTCTTGGACATCATAATCCACAGAAAGGAAGACGGAAGGTTTGGGCACATCATCTACTGGAAGCCCACCCACACCGACCTGTATCTGAACAGAAACAGTCACCACCATCTATCCCAAAAGAATGGCATACTGTCGACATTACTTCAGAGGGCGAAGGCAAAAGCCAATAAGGAAAGCCTCCCAGATGAATTACACATGACCTTCGACCCAAAGAGGAGCCACACGGAGGAAGCAGATGAAAGACCTGTGGCCAAGGCCTTCCTGCCTTATGTTGGAACAATATCTGGGAAAATTCATTTCATACTGCGGCGTTACGACATAAAAACAATGCATCTACCAACACCAAAAATTAGAGACCAGGTGGTAAAGGCAAAGGAATCTGAAAAGTGTATCTAAATCTAGCAGTGACGAAAACTAAAAATAAGAACTGTTATGATATGAATATTCATTAGTAATTTATGATTCTCTTTCCGCAAATGTGTTTTTCTTTAGTTTTATAAGAATTATAATTGTTATTACATTGAGCTTAGTTTTTTCTGTGTGTTCCCAAGACTTTCCGGTGTTGTTAAATTGCCCCAGTCCACAGCTACTGTGCAGAGAGCAGACGAGACCTCCGCTATCAAGTCCGGATGGCATTCTGCTCTTTTTGTTGATATGCCAACGGATTTCCGAAATAATAGAGTTATCACAGGTTGAAATTGTATATATTTCTGCAATTATTTCAGTTGGATTTATTACGAATAATGTCATTTTTATAACTGGATGATGTGATCGTATATGTAACTGTGATTACTGTGAAATGCTACGATAAACAGATGCACAGTGAAAGAGGCTGTGCAGCGATGCACGACACGATGACGATCGTGACGATATTAACACATAATTTAATCAATAAATGAGAAAGGCATACACGTAATTTAGGCACAGTGTTTCTATTAAAGAACATGCATTCATGTTATGACAAAATGATGCAGACTCAAGGGCAAAAAAATTTTTTTTTTATAGAAATAATAATTTTCATCATGAGCCTGCCCAAAAGTAGGGGTGTGCAGGATACACGAGGCTTACATGAGTAAATATGGTAGTTCACTTGAAAAACACCTCATATGCTGCTCACATCATGGTTCTATATTATATGTATTTTATCTAACTCTAGCAACAAGGTACAGTATACCCTCCATACAGTACATGCACTGGGGTCAGTATACTATTGAAAAATCTTTGATATTGCTGGAATTTGAGCCTTGGTCCTGGGGATAGGAAGTCTGAACTGTAGACATCACACCAACTCAATCCCCATGTAAATTTTTCCATTCATTAATTACAGTGGAATCCCGGTATAACGAATGCTCATAATCCCTCGGAAATCACTCGCTAAATCGAGCGCTCGTTATATCCGATGGTGTTGAAAAAACCCACCTAATTCTCATAGTCGTTCGTATTTACAGTTTTTCTTTTGTTTCCGTGGTATTTGACGAAGGTAAACAGCAAAAGGGTCATTTCAGGCACAATCTGGTAGAATATCAACATATTTCATGAAAGGAACAGGATATTTTCTATTATATAAAATATTAATTCCCCTAGTTTCGATGTTTTTCTTCCAGTTCTTCTATTTTTCGATCGCCGAAGAAAGCTGTAAAGACAGCGTAACTAGTCGAAATTAAAATATTATGTATACTGTGGAAGTTTTTGGATAATTTTGCGAATATGTCATGACGATAATATCAGCTTTGTTGAGTTTTCGCATGTTAACCAGTACGTCTATCAGTTGGGAAAATTGGCCTGAAAGTTCACTGAAATACGGCATGTTTCGGGGGTCGAAGATATTTTTCAAGTTAAGCGAAGGCCAACTACGGCTGTCTTTTTCCGACACGATTAACTGGAGCAATATCACGATAATTCATCGGGCACAAACACGCTATGTTTGAACTAGCGCAATATCACGATCTTTTATCGCGATATTGTTCGTGATAATATATAGTGATATTTTATCGGGGTGCGATATCGTGATATTTTATCGCGATATTTATCATGGTCATGATATCATGATATGTTATCGCGATATTTATCATGGTCACAATATTTATTGTGATGTTTATCGTGATAGTTATCGCGATACCTATTTATAACGATATTTATCGCACCCCGACATCTTAATGTGCCCCGACATCTTATCGTGCCCCGACATCTTATCGTGCCCCGACATCTTATCGTACCCCGATAACGTATCGGGGCACGATAAGACGATGTTTATCGTCACGCTGAGTTATCGTTATCGCCACCTTATTATATGCTAAAATTATCGTGGGAGCGCGCAGAGCGTACTGAAGGCCGTAAATCGTTAATGTTTGGACATAACTGGCTTTAGGGGTTGTAGATATGGCACACAACTTGTATTTTTAGTTTAATTAGCAGATAATACAAAACACAATAGTGTAAGTATCATAATCGCCAACTCAACTCCCTTCCCACCCACCGAACACCCACCCCTCCCCGGGCCACCGAGCGGGTCAGAAGTCCTGGCACAGCGAGTAAGCAGATCGGATAGCTACACCTCTCTCTCTCCCCACTTCCCTTCCCCCTTCTCCCGAGTCATGGAATTCCTCCAGAGACTCCGTTGGCAGATCGTATATGCAACTTCCCACCTTTCCGTTGGACCCCCACCTCTTACCTTCCGTGGGAAAGTGCAGCGGTGGACGATACGGCTGGGAGGAAGGAGCCCGAGGGCGGGGGAGGAGAGGCGGAGAGGGGGGCATGCAGAGGGGTCGCTGGGAAGTGACGCCGGGATTGCGCGGCAGTTGAGTGCGGGCAGCCTGACGATGTTAGAGTAATAAAGAACATTACTAGAGAGATCCTGAGTTTCCTTCCTGAAATCCCTGTCAAATCGTAGTTCGACGCCCCGTTGAGAGTCGGGGGTCTTACACTGGTGTCAGAAGTGGGATTTGACAAATTTCGTTAGGGAACTCAGCGGCAGGGAAATCGCCATGGCGGGAAGGGTAAGCCTTGGGGGCCGCGAGATGGATCTACAACAGGCTATAACAGAGATGAGCGCGAAGATCCGCGAGCTCAGCGAGGACAATAACAGACTTCGACAGGCGGGGACGGCCACGGGAGAAGAGGGCGGTAGGAAGAATTTTGCGTTACTCGCGGCGGTGGAAACGTTCTCGGGGAGGCCGGGAGAGTCAGTTTCTGCATTCCTCGACAAGCTAGAACGAGCGGCTAATTTGGGAGGCTTGTCGGATGTAGATCGACTCAACGCGACCGTCTTGCGTCTGAGCGGGGACGCAGCCGAGTACTTCCGCAGTAAGGAGGAGTGCAGGACGGCGGAGACCTTTGAAGACCTTAAGGCACAACTCCTACAGCGATACCGCAGCAAACAAAGCGCCCGATTCTTCCGTGAGCTACTTGCTAACATGAAGAGGGGCGCTCAAGAGAACGTCGAGGCCTTCGCTGACAGAGTGCGGAAGGTGAATAGCAAGACGTACGATGTGGCTGGGCCTGCGGAGTTTGCCGCCGCGACCCGATATGAGGCGGATCAACGGGCCCTCGATGCTTTCCTGAACGGCCTGACCGGGGAGGTGGGTCGGCAATGCCGCCTCACCTCGCCGCAAAACTTCGACGACGCTGTCGAGGCTGCCATCCGGATCGAGGAGGTGGAGAGGCGTCCCATGAGAGAGGAGCCGGTGAGTCGCCGCGTCTTCCGGGCCCCGAGGGAAGTCAAATGTTTTAATTGTGGGGAGTTAGGGCACATGGCGAGGGAGTGCCGCAAGCAGAGGCGGTGCTTCAATTGCGGAGGAGGGGACCACATCGCCCGGGAATGCAGACCAAGCCATCGGTCGACAGGGTTAAACGACGGCGGGGCCGGCCACACCGCCGATTCCGGCCCCTACTAGATGTCATCCTTCCGAGGGTGGAGAGAGGCGGGGGACCTGTGGACCTGGTGGCAGGTGTGATCATCGAGGGAAAGATGGCCAGATTCCTGTGTGACACCGGTGCCCAGGTATCTCTTGTATGCAGTAACGTTTGCGGAGAGGGGGGTGTTAGGAGGTCCCCCTACCGCGTTAAGGGTATTACGGGTGACGTGGTGAGGAGTCTAGGGGAGAAAGACATTGAATTTTTTGTCAACCGGGTTCGCTACGTCTGTCGCATGCAAGTGGTGAATGAGTTAGGCGGTTACGATGGGATTTTGGGTTTGGACTTTCTAGAAAAGTTTGGTTGCTCTATAGATGTGAAACATGGGACACTTTCCATAGAGAATGAGATGTGGCGCTTGAGGAACGGGTGTAGAGAAGATTTAGACAGCAAGGAGTCAGTGAAACTGAGGGAACGATGTGGCACGGAGAGTCTAATCCGAGTATTAAAGACGGAAATACTACCGGGGAGGAGTGAAAAAATATTTAACGTTAAGGTGGTTGATCCCCATATTCCTACCGGCACCGATGTCATCCTAGAATCTAAACTTGAGGACCTAGAAGGCTGTGTCGTGGCCAGGAGCATGTCGAAGTTGAACCGCAATCGGGAAATTTTTGTAAAAGTAGCCAATTTCAATGAGGGAGATGTCGCGTTAAGGAAGGGGACAATAATAGCATCCGTCGCAGAGTGGAAGGATCGGGAGACAGAGGAGAGTACCGATCAATTTCCGCGAGTGAATGTGATCAGACGCTGCGAAAATGAAATCAATTTCGCGGAAAAACTCAGCCATTTAAGTGACGGGGAACGGGATGTATTATTGCCGGTCCTTAATGATTTCAAAGACTTGTTTTCCTGTAATGGACCACCCACGCCAACAAAATTGGTGTCACACCATATCCCAACAGGTGATGCGAAGCCAATTTATAAGAAGGCTTACCGTACGCCCTTTCACCAAAAGGAAATAGTGGAAAGATTGGTACAAGAACAGTTAGAGGCGGGTGTTCTTGTGCCTAGCGCTAGCCCCTGGGCCGCCCCAATTGTTGTGGTCCCCAAAAAATCTACAGATGGAAGCGCCAAGTACAGATTTTGCGTAGACTACCGAGCATTAAATGCTATCACCACTCCCGATGTGTACCCGCTACCGAATATAGTCGAAACCCTCGATTACCTCGGAAATTGCCGTTATTTCACCACCATGGACCTGACAAGTGGGTACCATCAAATCCCCTTGGACGAGGAGTCGCGACCCAAGACCGCTATAAATACAGAGTCCGGACATTGGGAGTACACCGTTATGCCTTTCGGGTTGCGTAATGCCCCTGCAAGTTTTCAGAAACTTATGGATGGAGTTCTCCGAGGTCTCAAACCAACGCACTGTCTCGTGTATTTGGATGACGTAATCGTATTTAGCTCCACGGTCGAAGAACACACGGAGCGGTTGAGGCTTGTTTTAGAGAGATTGAGAACCGCAGGATTGACGCTGAATTTCGACAAGTGTCACTTCGCCCACGATAAGGTAAATTACTTGGGACATGTAATTACTAAAGATGGCATATTTCCCGATCCAATGAAGCTTTCGGCAGTAAATGAATACCCCACGCCGAGTTGCACGAAGGAACTACAATCATTCCTGGGACTGGCGAATTATTATCGGAGATTTGTGAAGGGCTATGCAAACATAGCGAAACCCTTAACGAGACTTCTGAAAAAGGGAACGACGTTTAGTTGGTCGGACGAGTGCGAAATGGCAATGAGAAAGTTAAAGACAGCGCTTACTAACAGCCCAATCCTGGTGTACCCTGACTTTAGAAAACCATTTATCGTTTCCACGGATGCCTCGAATTACGCCTTAGGAGCGGTCCTATCACAGGAAGTGGACGGGGAGGAGCATCCGGTAGCCTATGCCTCGAGACAACTAAACACAGCCGAAACGAACTACTCGGCGACCGAGAAGGAACTCCTCGGAGTCGTATGGGCAACGGGGCATTTCAGGTGTTATCTGTTCGGGCGGAAATTTAAAATCATTACCGACCACGCGGCCCTTAAATGGTTATTTAGCCTGAAGGACCCTAGCAGTCGTTTGGTGAGATGGACGTTGAAACTAAGCGAGTACGACTATGAGGTAGTTCATAAGCCAGGAAAATTACACTCGAATGCTGACGCGCTTAGTCGGAAGGTACGTGCGATCAAACGGGGGCCGTACGAAGACATAATCGACTTACAGGACGCGGATAGAGAGTGCAAACGGTTGCGAGGGCAGAGAGGCTTCCATGTGAAGGGGGGAGTACTCTACAAAAAGACCCCTGGAAGAGATAAAATAGTTGCCCCTGAAAAGTTGAGGGGGGAAATTATAAAAAACTTTCATGAACATCCGCTATCGGGTCATCTGGGGGTCCGACCTACGGTGGAGAGGGTGGGAGCGTCGTATTGGTGGAAGGGCCTTACGAAGGACGTCAAGGAGATCCTGAAAGGCTGTGTCGCGTGTAATCGCCGAAGCCCTTACGGTAAAACAAGAGCGCCGATTCAAGAATTGCCCTCCTCTAATCAACCGTTTGATTTCATTTCATTGGATACCGTGGGACCTCTCCCGCGTAGTGATAACCAGAATGTTTATATCCTTTCAATAATTGACAATTTTTCCCGTTATCTGGAAATGGTCCCGTTGCCGGATCAGAAAGCTGAGACGGTTGCATCGGCGTTCGTGAGAAAGTGGATACTTAGGTTTGGGGTACCCGATAAAGTCCTTACAGACCAGGGCGCTAATTATATGTCGGACTTTTTTAGGAAAACGTGTGATCTAATGAAGATTTCCCGGCTTCGCACATCACCTTACCACCCCCAGTCCAATGGGAAGGTCGAAAGAGTGCATAGGACGATTGCTGGTATACTCAGCCATTATGTCAGTGATACGAATACGGACTGGGATACGTGGTTACCCTACGCCGTCACGGCATACAATACTAGTGTCCATCGGAGCACCGGTTTTACCCCCCACGAAATAATTTTCGGACATGCCATGCGGTCACCCTTCGAACATTACGACCCGGGTGTCGGAGAGTTTAGCAACCTGTACCTTAGGGAATTAAAGGAGAAACTAGAGATTATGTGGGGGAAGTGTACAGCGAACGATGATCGAACCCGGCGTGAGAGGGCCGCAGTGTTCAACCGGGGTACTAAAGACGTGGCGTATAAGTGCGGCCAATATGTGTATTTGAGCGACCCATGCGCGAAGGCGGGTGGTGCGAAAAAATTCCACTGCCCGTGGAAGGGCCCTTACCGAGTGACAGAAGTGATTCCTCCTTGCAATGTGCGAGTTCAGCTACCCTATAGATCGCTTTTAGTGCATAAAAATCGCTTGAAGTTACATGTCGGGAATCCGCCCACTCAAGGATTTCCCCACTGTGGAGAACGCCGTCGAGGAAGACCTCGGAAGTCCCCCCCAGCGGAAGTTGTGGAATCAGCGGAATATTTGCGTGGCCCAGCCAGTCCGATTGGAACCTCCCCCTTCGCCCACACCGCCCCACCCCCTCCCCCTGGTAGGTCGCATATATTGGAAGAATCGGAAAGTGAAGGAGAGTGGGAAGCGATAGCCCAAGAGACGGAGTCGGAGGACGAAGAGCGGCAGGAAGAAGCTTGCCGAGAGCCGGGACCGACAGCTGCCGAGGGCGCCGAGGGAGAGCCGGCGATTAGCGGAGAAGGCGAAGACACTTCTCCGCAGGAGAGCACGGAGAAGACCAACGGCCTTGCGGTGAGCGAACCGCTATCAGCTGCACAGCTGAGAGACCCTTATCTTCTGAGGCCCCGACCTACCCCTACGCCGGGAGAGCCGGTGAGTTTAAGAGAGGCTACTCCCTGTATTTCCCCGAGATCCCCGCCCCCGCAAGAAGACGTTGAGGAGGCGCAATCACCGCCTTATCGGCTCCGGCCGCGTAGGTAAAAGAGAGGGCAGTTTCTCGCTGTGTGATCCTTAAAGCAGGAAATCAACATGTGTGGGGTAGTGTTGTGTGTGGTAATTGTGTTCTGGGTGCTAGCTGTTGGCTTGCACTTATGGTTTTTCGACCCGGGCTCCGCCTGTGAGGTCCTGGAGGAAATTAGTGAGTGAAGATAGGGTAAACAAGTGCCAACCAGATTTAGATGGAAAGTTAATGATGGATGGTTTTGTGAGATCTGGCTACGTGACCATTTCGAATTGATATCTTGAACTGAAGGTGAACAAAATGTGAATCTTGTGAATTGCTGGTGCAATTGGAACAATGTATAGTATTTTGAGTGAGATGATGTGGTAGGGTTCAGTTACATTATGTGACTCTATTGTGGATCCATACTCAAAGAATTTCTATTCAATGATTGATGTAATTTAAGGGATTATTTGATGATTTGATTATTTGTTGTTTTGTTGGGGGGTATGAATTTTGTCTTTTGCTTTGTGCTGTGAGTAAATTAATGGATGGCGATGACTGCTTCTTGTAGCCGGAAGGCATTTGAAAATTAATTAGGATGATGTCGAAGTGTATGTACTTGAGGAATAGTCGTGGGGTATATAATGAAAACTGTGTACTGAGGGTATAGGCCATAAGGCTCTGGGGGTACTGATTTAATTTGTCATTTTGTGGTTAAGGTATTCATTTCATTTGTATTGATGTAAAACTTCTGGGGGAATAAGGGATAAAGTTCATTTTGCTTTCGTGTGAGTTGTCGAACGGTGTGCTACATGCTCTCATTCACAGGGTTTGAGTGTCGCAGGAAGGCGAAGCATTTAATCGATTGATTAAATGCCATTTTGAGGGGAGGGTGGTGTAAGTATCATAATCGCCAACTCAACTCCCTTCCCACCCACCGAACACCCACCCCTCCCCGGGCCACCGAGCGGGTCAGAAGTCCTGGCACAGCGAGTAAGCAGATCGGATAGCTACACCTCTCTCTCTCCCCACTTCCCTTCCCCCTTCTCCCGAGTCATGGAATTCCTCCAGAGACTCCGTTGGCAGATCGTATATGCAACTTCCCACCTTTCCGTTGGACCCCCACCTCTTACCTTCCGTGGGAAAGTGCAGCGGTGGACGATACGGCTGGGAGGAAGGAGCCCGAGGGCGGGGGAGGAGAGGCGGAGAGGGGGGCATGCAGAGGGGTCGCTGGGAAGTGACGCCGGGATTGCGCGGCAGTTGAGTGCGGGCAGCCTGACGATGTTAGAGTAATAAAGAACATTACTAGAGAGATCCTGAGTTTCCTTCCTGAAATCCCTGTCAAATCGTAGTTCGACGCCCCGTTGAGAGTCGGGGGTCTTACAATAGTTTATTTTTGCTAGGCGTTGCATCGCCCTCGAGAGATATCTGTCGTAATACCGAGCGTATACCGTGGAAGGAACTTTTTGGCCTCGCTATATCCGCTTTATTTTACATGTAAAACATAGGCCTTTTGGCGGTACAAAGACAATCACTCGCTATAACGCGATTCTCGCAATAAGCCGTACTCACTATACCGGGCTTCTACTGTACTTAGAGGCCATTTGATGGTCATTTTTCTGATATTTGTTTTCCTACCCTTTCTGGTATACATGTGTCCATTAATCCTAATTTCATTGAAAGAATGTTTTGAACATGATTCATTCCACTCAAATTCACTGTATTGTTATTTGCAATGTTCAGAACTTTTCGTCTCTCGTTATCATGTATGTTTTTCCCCAGCTTATTAATATTTTGTGAATAAATATTTCATTTACATCAAGTCAAGTACAATGGAGTGTCTTGATCTTACATTTCTTCTTTTTGTCAATCGAGAATTTTTTTCCAGAGTATGATCCAGAAAGATCAGCTCAAGTCAAGCGCAATGGAGTTATATTGGTGTCTTGATCTTACATTTCTTCTTTTTGTCAATCGAGAATTTTTTTCCAGAGTATGATCCAGAAAGATCAGCTGCTTTGTCATGCATCTGGGGACTTCTTGCAACCTTTCATTGTGGGATTTTATCTCTACCATGTTGTCCAACAAGAAAAAGAAGCACAGAAAGGTAATTACTTAATCATAAGACATTGTAATAATGATAATTGTGACTTCGATGCTCCAAATTGGATATATATCTTCCGAATATATCTTCCGAAACAGCAGACTGGCTCGTTAGTGAACTTATTAGCCTTTTTTTTGGTGTTCTTTATTACTGTATTACCTTTGGGTCCTATTTGTGCTCATTGGAGCTTGATCAATAGTCACAGTGTATGAGACAACCTGACTTGAAAATCTGAACCTGATCTGAAACACCTAAAAATCTTTAAAATGTTATGGAATTTACCTAAGCGTGAAAAAATGATGGGTAAGTTGTGCAATTTTGTGAAATGACATGGGAAAAAATGTTAATGCATTGTAAATTCTTTCAGTCCACTTATATATGAGGGTGATTTGAAAAATTCACAGGCTGGCAAAAAAAAACAAGTTTTGCAAAAATTGTCATTTATTTTTCATTGAAGTGTCCTAGCAATTCAATGCATCTTAGCCGAATAACATTCAACCTTTTTTTTCCTTAGACGTAATACAATTAGGCTAACTCTGCAAAATAATCATTTGCCTTTGCTTTAACCTAATTATTTGAAGTAAATCTCCTTCCAGTAAGCCATTTCTTCAGGTTTTGGAAGAGAAAGTAATCGCCAAATCTGGTGAATACATAGCATGTGGATTGAATTGGTCCAGCAATGAAGCATAATACAGTCTAGCGCTGGTCCTAGCTGGCTCCAGGTAGTCTATATGCACCACACCAAGAGGATCCCAAAAAAACTGTAGCCATGAATTTTCCTACAGATGGAACTGTTTTTCTTTGTTTTTGATGAACTTTCACTGGCTTCCACCCACTGTTCACTGCTGTTTCATCTTTAGTTTATAATGGTGTATTTTTTTTATCTTTCGTTAAAAAACGTCAAAGAAACTCATCCTATTCCTAAACCATACTCCTTGAAAAAACAAACAGCATTGGTCGGGAAAATTTGGGGCTACCTTACCTCTGGTGCAGTGATAACCCAAGATAACTCTTTTATTTTTATACATAATTACAGTAGAACCTCTTTTTTATGAACCTCTAGTTTAAAAAATGACACCAATTTACGAACCATTCTGCCGGTCCCGATCTTTTTATGTAGGAAAACTATGTAAAATGACCTCTATTTTACGAAACCGCCATTTTACTGATTTACGAAGTGAGACACCGGTCCCTAGGAGCGACTGACCCCTGTTTTACGAAGTTTTTGAAATGATTTTGTAGCACTGAAATCAGTACAATGGAATAATGATCGCTGTATACCGCGACAGGAACAGCTGAAGCCAGATCGGTCATGTTGAGAGGGCCCTCGGCCCAAGTATTTCATATGGGAAAAAGTGGAAAAATCGAATGTGAGCATTGTGCTTTTTGACGTGCTTAAACTGTAACAAAAATCCCAGAGACTGATTATCCAAATCGCAATTCGATCCTGATTATTGATCCAAAGAAAAAATGTTCAAAGACGAATGGCACGACTTCTACTTCTTGTTAACAATGCCCCAGTTCATAAAATAAGTGGACTTGTGCTTGGTAATTTCTATTCCTTTTCTATCATTTTGTGTATTGCGAATACCTAACTCGTCATCACAAAGGTCCATATTTTCTCTGAAATTATTTAAAATTAACTTTAAGATAGCCGCCGCAACCCCAACTCAGAACTTCGTTCAGCCTTTCACTTGAAAGTAGCATTCCCCTAGGAAGTTTTTCGCTGCAGCTGTTCTGGAACATAGTTTCATTAAAGAATACTAATGTTGTAATAATAAATGACTTATGTTCTAATCTTGATGCATTTTGAATATTTAATTTTTCATTAGAAGTGTTTTACGCCGTTAGTTAAGAATTTGCGATCGCGACTTATAGCTCTCTGTACCCGCGAGTAAATAGTTCTCGCAAATCACCGCTAGATGTTAGTACTGTAGAACGCATATTAAAAAAGAGGGAATTTAAAATTAACTTGAGTGAAGCTCTATGATTGACTTTTATCAGCTGCGAAATATTATTGAATGTATTTTAAACAATATGCTTTCTTCAAAAAGGGCATTTTCTGGTCTTTTCACTGAAATATACTGGGTCAGTTGGAACTTTGTTTTGAAATTTCATAGTGAAAATGCATCCCTAGCTTTCCCATGTTAAAGTGGCTTCTTTAATCACAAATCCGCTAGCACTAAATATACCCCTTTTGCTAATTAATGCATTACTGAATATGCTTAAAATACTCCAGTGGATGAATTAATTCTCTTATTCCCCTTTTTTTGAGATCTACCAACTGAACAGCTACAAGAACTTATTTCAGTTGCAGCAGCCAAGTTCATACCATTATAAATTTGTAGAAAAATATTCACCAGTTTTTTTTGGAAATCATGGCTGTGAGTTTCATTCAATTTTACTAAGTGAGTCTCCTAGCCTTAGGAATAGCACCTATGCTATACAGTGAATCAATACAATTGAGGTCTAATTTTTAAATCCTTTCAATTTGATGCAGATACACTGCTCACAAAGAATTTCACATAATATCTGTTGTTTTTTCCCTGAATGAGCAGATGACTACTATTTGTTGTAGTAATTAGTTTGATTTCAACCCTAACATAACTATTTGACAAGTTTAGTACAGCATAGTGTTTAATTGCATTGAAAGTATACCTACATTCCTGTCAGCAGAGTTTTAGTAGACATACATTTGTCGCAGATCAATCCTCTTATGTGCATGATGTGCCTCCATAGACATTGCTCCATGCTGTGCGAGGTGTTGACAGAGCATGGGAGTGTCAGCATAAAAGCTATTTCGTACTGTTGGAGATCAGCTGGTTTTGGTGACACATCAGTTCTGGAGACAGAGGAGTTAGTGGAAGATAACCTTCAATTTACAAACCCTCTAATTTACAAAGCTCAAATTTTTGGGTTCCTTCAACTTCGTAAAATGGAGGTTCTACTGTATGACCCATGAAAGTTTTAATGATGAATTTTTGAACCACCCTTTTATAAAAAGAGGCCATTATAAAGGGTATAATTGTAGCCAGAAATTTAACAAGTTGAGATCAGGAGATGGAAGCAATTGTAATGTAATGGGCTTTTCATTTTGTACTGTAATAATGCCTTGCAATCAGCACTCATTACACTAAACCAACTTTGCATTGTGCTTGAAAATAAAGCACATGGTTTACAGTATGATAAAACTCTCTTTAAGTGCATGCATTTAACATGTTATGCTCCATTTAATATGATCCAGTGCTCTCTCTTCTACTTTTCATGTTGATTGAATATTGCCCATTTAATGTTTGTATTCAGAATTGGCTTCATGGATTGATGAAATTGACTGAAGCTGAGTGGTAGTTGAATGTTCCTGTCTGCGAGAACTTGAAAATTTTAAAATAACCTCCAAAAATGAGTGCTTAAAAAATTCGGACTGTACATGTGTAGTTGTGTTCATATGTTATTCTCCCAGTGGGAGATGATATTGGATTGCTCTCACCAGTGTTTTGTCTCTTCATTAGATCCAGATTATGTGCCTCCCCTCGGCTGTCATGAAAGCTTTGTCAATGAGTGGATTGAAGTGGAAGTGAAACACCATAACGACTGGAAGCAAGTCCCCTCCTCTGCAGCGAACTCGGCTGCTGGCACTCCTGCAGGGAACAACTCCTCTTCGTCCCCTGTCTCTGCTGATTCTTCGCCACCGCCACTGATATCATCCTCTGGGCAGCAGCAAACACTCCCCTACCCACCCAATCCTGTGCAGCTGCTCAAGTTCTTGGCCAGCACTCTGGAACAAGCTTGTCGTGAAGAAGAGAAGGAAAGAATACTTAGTGGTGGGTGTATTTTTCCATTCTGAGCTTGGGAATGCATGAGTTCAAGTTAAGGTAGGCAATCCTTGCTGAAAAATTCATTACTTAACTCACTGTTAGTACTTGGTACAGTAGAAGACCCCTAAAGCAAGTAGGGCTTATAACAAGAATATAGCTGTAGCAAGTGATTTTTTTCTTTGTGGTTGGTCTACAGCAAAAAAGGCATAGAGAGTTATGTCAGGTATAACAAGCAATTATTTCCATCTTATGCTTATAATTATGCTCTTATATGCGAATATGTACTACCCACGAATAATCAAATACCTCAAATAATAGAAAGTATTCGATATTTGAGATCTTGAATAATTATGCTAAAATAATTCAATGTTCATTACCTCGAATGATAATGCTAATTATACTATATTTGGCCATTTGATAACTACATTGTATTAATTCCAAACTGGACAGCACATGTTGTGTTAACACTTTCTGCTCACTTATTAAGGCTTATAAAAGTTAATGTATTCGAAAGTCTATAATTGGCAGAAAAATTATTCTATTGGATATTTGACATTTTAAAACCAGAATTACATTTTTTAAATTTAATCAACTTGTAGCTTTTTACTTCAACAGTCAAAAAATTAATTGACAGAATAACATTTAGAATATCAATTGCAATTGTAGTATTCAAGGTATGTGAAATTCGAGATATTCGAGTCATGATTTAATATTTGAATTCAAGAAACCTGCTATTCGATTTATCTCTCCTAATAACAAGTTGATTTTGCCATGAAAGTTGTCCTGGTTGTGTAACTCACAGACCGACTAATTTTGCATTCACTATGAAATTACTCTATTTTGAATTGAATAATTTTCAGTATTTACCAATGGATTATTACAGATGTTCAATGGTTCATCTTTGCCCTAACTAATCACTTTGATACTTGACCTTAGGGATGCGTAAAAATTCATTTAGGTTATAATGAATGAATTTGTGACTTTTATCTTGTTACAGCAGCTTTCTTCTGTATTTATTAGAAGACTAGAATGCAGGTATGACAATTCACTGTTATGTGTAAATATGTACAAAGTTTATGAAAAGTCCTGATCACATGAATTATTTTATTCACTGCATAACTTTGTTACAAAACAGTTCTGTACTGCATAATCAGTCTCCTTTCTAACTTATTGTCAGAATGGGGAATTTATTATAAAATATAGGGAAAATTCTTATTAAGTTGCCTGGGTGTCCACTGAATTTGTTTGGTGAAATTGAATGATAACCACAATTTTTTCTGAGCTGGAAATTGAATCAGGGATCTCCAGCTTTTTGAGTTGGAATGCTCTCTGCACCACTCTGCAAGAGCAGTTGTTTCTGAAATTGGTTGGGGATTTATGCTACCCTTTGGCCAGAAAGGCAGATAAGAGATGGTGCATTTAAATGGGCTGTTAAAAGGGCCATCTTAAAAGAAGTTCAAGGCCAAAATTAAGATAGAGAAGTGGAAAGAGAAAAATGCACCTGATCAAAAGAAGTGAACATTGCATTTTATGGCAAATATATTTCATCCATGTCCTTGTGGGAAAAAAAAGTTTCTTGGTTATATTTTTGATTTTGGTCATCAGGGAGATGGTTGTCAGAAGAGGCATTATTATGTAGGTGCATTACTTCTGAGATTCTGGCGGGGGATCTGGATGGTGTAGTAGTCACAATACTGGCCTCTGGTCTTGTTGACTGGTTTCTAATACTAGTAGTGGCAGATATTTTTCACAGGCAAATCAGCCCTTACTTGAATGATTTGCGGAGAGCATACGAGTTCAGCACTCCATCCATTGAATGGAACATTAAGCCATGGTCCCCTTGGCACCTTTCGTTAAGAGTAGGCTGATGCTGATGCCAAGTTTCTCTCCACACTTTCCCCTTTACCTTCCAATCCTATACTTGTACATTTCCTCCCAGTTGGAAGTGGATATTAAGTGTAGACTCAGACTTGTAAACAGATGAGAGAGATTGTCATTTTATTTTCTTTAAAGAATAATTTTGTTGAGGGTTGTCAAGTTGGATGAGATTTTTACGTGATAATTGAGACAGGAGGGATGATTAATCTGATAATTCATTGAGTAAATACTTGATTGAAATGAGATGGGATATGGAGTGGTTTAAGTTCTGGTTAGGAGGGTGGGAGGAATTATGAAAGGGAATTTTTTTAATGTGAATGTATGCATGAGAGTGTACAAGTGCTTAGCTGTAAAACATACATACTAGTGTGCACTTATCAAATTCATGTCATTGCTTTATTTCTTCTGTTATTTTCCATCCTTCTTTTATTTATCCCTGTTTATGTGTCATTGCAGTGCACTCCTACAAGAAGACCCATCTGGAAATTGATGTGAATTGTAAGAGTGACCGAATAGAGTGGGGACATGCACGGTACCAGTCCATATATCGCCCTGATCGTGCTTATGAACTTGTCGTGCAGTGGGTGAATGCCACAGGGAGCATTGTTGCCGAGCTGGTGAGCTTGATCTGCATTGCTCCAATCAGTCTATTCAATGACATATTTATGAGGATTTTGTGTGTCAAACTACCAAATTGTGACATTTTCGTTAGCATTTGTGAGGAAATAAAATCTGCCTGATTTAAATTAATCTCAAATAACTTTTCTTAAAACTGAGAGTTTCAGTTCAGAATTTTATTAATGTGCAGTGTCAGGCAAACATAGGTAGTTAATGAAAGTATATCTCAGTTCCAATGTGCAGGAAAGTGGAATGATGATGGGTTTGCTGAACAGGAAAATTGCTATGATCAGTGGTGGCAAAAACATGATAACACTATTCAAAGATTTAGGGTCAATCTGAGGAGGATGATTAGGTGTATTGCAGAGGGTTGCCCATTTACTCCAACATTAAGGGACATGTGGTTGTTTAACCCCCTTATTATAACCTTGGGAAAGCAATTCCTCTGTCATGTACTCTATCAAATACAGTGGACTCTTGTTAGGATGTTCCTAGATAGTTCGAAGTAAAGACAGCCTATTTATTGCTTACATTGTTCAACCGTTCTGCCTTCGCTCCAAACTCATTTTGGAAAATATAAAATTCAAATAAAGTATTGTGATGTGTCAAGTATTATGAAATTAATTGATTCACAGTTGAAATGTAAAAAGAAGATGAAGGTGTTTGTTGCATGCCTCTAACTCACATACTTGTGGAGAAATCACAGTTTTGTAAATTGAATAGACTATTGTAAACTAATAAAATATGGCATTGGAAATTTAAAGAATATCATGACCAAAGTATGGCTCGTTTTCCATAAAAAAATCCCTTTTGTCATTGTATTTTGCATTGCTAAGAATGCCAAAGTGACGCTACCCTCTGCGTCCCTAAAAAATTGGGTCATTTTTCATTCTTACCATAAAAACATGTCTCAAAGTAACTGTAAAAAATATCTGTTACCTGCATTGAGCGAAGGTACAAATGCTATACACGCTAATATGCTCTGTATGAATATCACTTCTTCCATTTTTGTGATACAAATAAAGCCTCAAACAAGAGCATGCATACACAGAACATGCTGTTTGGTATTTATTGTCATAGTTAATTATTGAGTGCACAACACTAAAAGGCATCATGCAGTAGACTCTCGATAATATGAAGCATGAAAATACGAAGTTTTGATTACACGAAGCAAAATGGTTGTTCTTAATGAAAAGCCTATTGTAATAACATGGCAATATTTGATAATATGAAGTTTCGAAAATATGAATTTTTCAAAATTACAATCCCCCTCTCCTTACAAGGTCCCCAGGAACAAATAGAATTCATTTATATGAACCTCGGCAAAAAATTGTTTCAGCAAAACTACTTTTGATGCAGGCGTAGACACCTAATAAATCAGTGTTGCTGATTGTGGTGCATTCAAAATGAAATGTGTGAATAGTAGTGCATTCACCTCCCACACATGCCATAATCTGCCCATCATTTTCCGCATATACCTCCGCATATCAATTAGACCTTCAGTAATTTAGAAATCATTGTTAATGCCATTATTTATCTTGCCTATTTTTTGTTTTACCTGTTACCAGCATTTACATAATGTTCATGGATCTCTTTTAATTAAAGCTTACGTGTGACAGAACATACCATACTTGCTGCCATGCGCCTGGAATAATGGCAGTTCAAATTCTCCGTGAACCCTGCCTTGTTCTTTAAGGCGAGCAATCGGAGCTCAGCATTCCGTGAAGGGGCTGTCCACACCAAAATCTTGTAGCATGGATGGGTTGAGTGAGGGTGGATGATGTTAGGAAATTTGGGTGGGTTGTTTTGGTAGGGTTAAGGATTATGAACAATTATTATTAGTTTGGGTTTACGTTGAATGGGGAAGAAAAGGGGATCTGGTTGTGGAGAGGGAAGGTCCAAGTTGCGGGTGTATCTTTTAACAGGCCTGCAAATGGGCACCAAACTGGGAGACCCTCGCCTACGTGTGCCTGGAGCCCCCACCTGTGTTCGCCTCTGCCTGTGTGACATAGATGCCCGACCGTGCCCGTTTGCCCTGGGTGCCCGCATCCTAGGTGGGTGCCCAGGTCCTAGGTGGGTGCCCGGGTTGCTTACCCAAACTGAGAGGAGGGGTGGTAAAGGAATGACCGAAAAATATTGCAAATGGCAAAGACCCTTGAGAAAGATATGCGGCGGTGACGGTCTTAGGGCAGTCGCCCGGCCTCGAGGCGGTCGCCCACCCAGCTGGTGGGTGACTGCCTATACTCGGAAAGTTCTCCTTTAGGTCACATTTGTGATACTTCGGAAAAGTCCATCAAATGTCTTCGGGTTCAGACTCTCTAACTCTCACATACAGGTTGTTGACCCTCACCCTTATTTTACACCCGTGTGCAGGCCTCTAGTATCTTTATCTCTATTGCCGAGCTGGAGAGAGGGGAGGAGGTGGGTGGATGGCATCATGGAATGTCCGTGAGGTTCCTACTTCTTCTTCTGGGCAACCCTGGGGGGCACGTGGCGGTGGCTGATTGGAACCACTCCGAGCGTTGAGTGGAATGGGGAGGGCGGTATCCTTTGTTATCAGGAGGTCCTTCGACCCCTCCTCTCACACTCTCTGACACCTCTAGACCATCCCATATTTGCTTCCCAACCTCACCCCCCTCTTCTCCTCCACCGTGCCCCCCCTCCCCGATATCCCAGGAAGATCTACCCGTGACCACCTGCATGCGCCCCCCAGGGTTGTCCAGAAGAAGAGGAAGGAACGTCACAGACGTTCCGCAATGCTATTCCCCCACCCTCTTCAAGCTCAGCAAGACAGATAAAGATACACCTGTAACTGGGATCTTTCCTCTCCACAACCCCCCACGCACTGTAAACCCAAACTCCCCAGCCGTCATATACTAATCCTTGAGGAGACAATGTGGAAAATATGCCGAATCACACCCCATTTGTCATCAAAGTCTTAGTAGTAGAAAAGAAACAATATTACCTCCCAAGATTCTCCCTTCCACTGGTGATAGACAGAAAACGCTACAAGTAATAACCTGTGAATGATTTTTTTCTCGAAAGGTGCTTAGCTCCGTGCTTTTTATAGCTATGATTGGGCGATAGAAGACAACTAAAGCACGATTAGCAAATGTCTATTTTTAGCATCCATACTAGATTCCTGTCTCTACTGACTACTGAGTATTCCGAAAGTAAAATTCTTATTATGAAATGTTGAACTTTTGTTTTATATACATTTTCAATACTGGAACAAAATTTTGCCAACACCACGATCACCGACGTAAAGCACTGACATAGTAGGTACTTATTTTACGATCTTTTAAGACGTGTCTTTTAACACGTTCAACACTGATGGACGACAATCATCGTCCGCCGGGTGCTATCCACTAACTGCGGACGACGATCATCGTCCAAGCTCATAATCCATTCTCAAGGCTGTCGACGGAAGACACCACCTCGTAGCTCTTCCTTTATCATTGTCAATCGTTCGATAGCCCTCCAAGGGTGTGCAGTTGCCGCAGCCGGAGTTGCCCACACCGAGAAGTGCCGTTGCAACAATTTATTTTTTACGAGGTAAGTTATGTTTTTTGTGCTTGTATTTTCTCTATATTTTCAGTTTTTGTGAGTTTTTTTCCTATTACTTTTATGAAAAACAATATTCTTTTTGATCTCAAATACTTCGTATAAACTTATGTAATTTTTTCAATTGATTGAATAACACTCCCCCTCTCCTCCCCCCTCCACCAAACCCCGAATTTCATTGAATAATATAATATCTAATTGATTTTTTTCAAAATGTTTTCTTATTTTAATATATTTTATTAAACATCCTCTCACATGTATGTCACACTAATGGAGTTGTTATAATGATATAAAAATTAGTTTACGAGTAAATGAATCATCATTTTTTTATTTTTTACATTATCAAGCCTCATTTTTACAAATGCACTGTTGATATTTTTGGTTTATTTAGGTTAGTTACTTATAAATTTGGCTTTCACATATATTTATTCCCGATTTTATAATTTGCTTCTGCATTGAAAATGTAAAAATCCTAGGATATTTGCAAATATCCAGATTATACTTTGTTAAGAATTCCCAATTGATCAAAGATCTGCTTTCTACTAGTTTTTCACATAGTTCCTCTAAATGACTCATGATATTTGTCAATGTACGCGATATAAATCTAATTGATGTTAACATTCATTTAGCAAATAAATTGTTGTTTTTTGTGGATTTTTATTTTCTAATATTTTTTATCTCTCATGTAGGGACAAGAGAAAGATATCTCAGAAATGTCAACTCTTGGGTTACGTTTTTCTCTACTGGAAGTAGGTAAGTAATTATACGGATTTTTCTAGGGTTTAAATATTTTCCCTCTGGTATGCACATAAATATTCCATACAGCCGAGACAAAATTCACATTTTTAAACATTTTTCCTTTCAGAATGGTTTCACTCAACGAGGTGGCTAAAGCAGAAAAGAATGGAAAGGGAAGGCATTACCAGGAAAAAGGAGTGCTCACCAAACCATCCGGATTGGTTTTACAAAATCTTATTTACACTGGGTCTTCCGATTCTGATTAGGCAGGCCGGACATGTCAACAATGTTGTATGGAAATTAATGGAAGGAAAGCTGGACACTGTACAGTCTCTTTTCATGGATAATTACTAAAAAAGTGTTTACTTGGCCCACCACTTGCTTGAGCGAAGGACCTATTTTACCAGAACTCTTAGAGCTACCCGGAAGGGGAATGTACCTCATCTCATAGTGAAAAAACCGAAAGGGGGGGAGGTAGTGGACGTATTCAGCACCGATGGAGTCTGCGTTATGAAGTGGAAGGATAATCAGGAGGTTGTGATGATCAGCTCCGAATTTGGGGGTAACTTCGTCGATGTCCATCGTCAGCGAGGGGGTGGTGTCACTTCCAAACTGGAGGCCATTGCTTGATACAATGAATCAATGAGTGGCATCGATCACTTTGATCAAATGATGTTATATCACCCCACTGTTATATCACCCCATTGAGCATAGGACTCCAAAATGGTATAAGAAGCTTGCTATCCACATACTTCACCTCGTTTTGGTCAATAGTACTGTAGTAGGCAATAATAGTTTCGTCAATCGTTTTGGTATAGTAATTTCCTCTACTGTACAACCCATCCCAAAACATCTCTCTACGACTCACGCCTCTCCATGATTAGAACCCTCCTTGCTCCTTCATACTCTGAATCAATTCCTCGTTCCTCCTCCAGCCTGCCCTTCAGGGCCCCTGGATTATCTAGGCAGCTCTCAGAGACTTAAGACATCGACGAAAGTCGGAAACGTGTCCCTCAACGACGATGCACACATTGCACATATAGATGGTTCAGGAAGGACCCCAAGTATTATTGCCCTGCCTGTGAAGGATGCCCACCACTTTGTTTTGTGTACTTTCATGAAATTATTGAGTGCGTTTGAAATTTTTGTTGTCATTCATGTTATTGTGTATTTTATGAATGAAATTTTGGGGTATTTTTTGTTAATGGTTGAAAGTGATTTGATATTTTTCTGTAATTGAATGTATTTTGTTTCTACTTTTATATATTTTGGCTGTTTTGTGTCTTGAGGATATTATTTTACGTATTTTAATTTTTTTGTGATTTTTATTTCTGTATTGGCATTATATTACTTATGACATTTTATGCATGTATGTACTCATAGTGTTTTTTTAACATTTTTATTATATTTATATTTCTAGTGCACTCAATAGTGAAAATCAAGTTTTTGTTATTTTAATAACAATAAAAGTTTAATTTATACATATATGTGGATGAAAATGACTTATTTACTGCATTTGTTTAATGCGTTTTTCTCTTTCAAACATTTAGGTTTTTTACACTTTCTTTTTTTTCCTTTATATTTATAAAATATTCACGTATAGACATTAAAATGTTTAGAACGTGCTAAATAGCTGTAAAAAAATTCAGCCATCATTTTTAAATCACAAATGTTCATATTGATATCTACTGACTCAACAGTAGAAAGAACAAATTTCATAAAAGTAGTTTCTATAAAATGCAGAGGAGCAGAAAATATCCTATTAAAGTGAATTACTGAATTGCCATGCGAGAGTATACAAAACTAATTACATTATTCATGAAGGTAAGAGATGCAGGAGTTAGCATTCACAGAAAAATTTGGAAATATTGGGTAAAGAATTACTGCGAAGAATTCGGCTGTCTGTAAACTGGAAGCTGTGAGGTCGTGGATTTCAGAGGGAATTGATGAAGGCCGTGAACTACATGAACACTTGTAAGAATGATTTAAAAAAATTTTTCTAAACAACAATATTAGTAACAATATGTTTTAAGGAAGTCTGCACATATTTTGTTGCAAGTAACTAGAATCAATGCAAGAAACTTCGGAACAGACTATCGGGGAGGGTATGCAACCACACACAACACCCGAGTGGTGCTATTGGGTGGCGGAGGACGAAGATCGTTGTCCAAATTTAAAATTCATTTTTTAAGTGTAATTTTTATTTTACGGTATTTTTGTTGATTGACTTGTTGTTCTTAGTGGTAATACATTAAGAAACTTAAAAAAAAATTCAGCCACCAGCAAAACCGTAAAAAAATAGTGCCGCGTTGAACGCGTTAAGAATGCTTTCACGAATGACCACAAAAGTTATGCAGTGTTGCTGAAGAGAACAAAAGTTAGAGAAAACAAGGATAAATTTTTTTCATGACTTTTGTAAAATTTTCAAAATTACAAAATTTGAAATTATGAAGTTGCGATTGTCCGGTCTCGCTGACTTCATACTGTCGAGAGTTTACTGTATTTACTTTCTTGGGAGGTGTAATGAGTTTAAATTGAAATTTTTTTATGATAATGAACAACAGCTATCTACCAAATAAACTAAAATGAACGTGAAGCATATCATTCCCCTGTAAGTATTGCAACTCATAAATGTGCCCCCAGATCATCCTGGAAGGCCCAATCTATTTTTTATGTTTTCCTCATTGCCATGTTCAGCATTTTGTGTCCTTTCATAAATGTGCTTACAAGAGTCCACTCTAAAGGTTAAGTTATGTCACCCCTCTAACAAATTGATTTGAAATTGTCCACCTCCTCCCTGCTTTATGTTTTACACCCTGCATATCCTCAGAAGTTATAGCACATAAAAGCCTGATTCTATTTACATGCAAAATGATAACAAAAATCCTGTCCAGTTATTTAATTCTAAAGATTTTTATGTCATTAACATGCTCAATTATTCTCTCATTTCCAGATCCATGGGCTAGCAAGAAAGGCACAAGTGTGCGGCATACAAATGGTTCCGATTCCAGCTGATCCCTTTGCACTACCTTTCACGCACAAGTCAGACCCTTTGAGAGGACCCATCTTCATTCCCCTTGATGTCGAGTGCCTTATGGGTAGTAAGAGCTACTTGTTTGAAGGTACTTTCTACAATCGACTCTTTGGTAGTCTTCTTTAGTAGAGAATTATGTACCTTTTGTGCACCTTTTATTACCAACTATATGTTTTATCATCAATTTGCTGAAAGATGACCCACTGTCCTACATAAATGGAATGTTTTAATGAATCACAATTTGAGTTTATGAACAGCTGAAGACATTCTTTTCAAAATGTTATTGAACATGAAGCAGGCTGCCTTTTATTTTGAAGTAAGTGATATGCAGTTAAAATCTGCTATAGTGAGTATAGCTGAGAGAAAGAGTATCACCATACCAAGTGATTTGTTCACCAATGTTGGTGTTATGTATATGTAGTTTCATCAGTTAGAATAAGTCGTCATTTCTGTCAAATGAGCAATATGAGTTGATTTTTCTGTGCTTGTTGCTGTACATATGGCTGTTACAACGAGTTAAAAGAATGTGCTTAGCATACAGCATAAAACTCCGTGATTAACATTAAAATTTTGTTGGCCGATTGTTAATGTTTCCTTTCATGTAAGCCATGAAGAACCATGGGTATTGTCAAAAGATAGAAGAGTTAATGAAAGTTAATGGTAACAGTTTATTTTCAAATGATGTTTTAAAGACAAAGGTACACAGTAACACATATGTAGACACTTAATTACGTGAATTGCAGAAACCCAGAGATACTAGCATAAGATTTTTTAAAATCGATAATGATTTAAGCTTTGTCTTAGATATTGATGGAATTCAGTTGTTGGGCTTATAGACCTTTTTGTAGACTGTTGTAATGGAATGAAAATGGTCTTTCAAGTATAAACTGTAGGAATACTTTGATACTTGTTAGATGTCATTTAATTTACTCTTGGGACATACTAAACTTCTGCATTGATGCAATGTCTGAATCACTGTGTAAAATAGAATATAGGTGCAATATGAAAGCAGGAATTAATGTCGGTAACGATGAACTCTCTGTTTACAGTAACAAGTTACTATTGTTTAATATGATCATGTCTTTTGGGAAGGGAAATTGACTGAGAGTAATGGAGGTAATATTGTTTGAGCAATAAAAGCAGCTCATGTACATGGAGGAAAGAGGAGTTTGAGATTTTTAGAATTAAAATGTAGTTTACTGAACCCACCTGATAGGAAGTTAGACGATGAAGGAAAGCAAATAACTTTGTAGAAGTGGATGAAAACGGTGGAAAAGGGAAAAATGGCACATATGATAGGAAAGTTTAGTATATGTATTTGCAATCTACTTACAGCTGGAAATACAAGCGTAAAAGTAAGGAAACAATTCATCAGAACATACATCTGGAGCATGTTTCTTTACGGCAGTAAAGCATGGACGATGACAGTGGCAGAGAAGAAAAGGGCAGAAGAATTTGATATGGTGCTACAGAAGAATGATGAAGATTAAATGGATTGACCGAGTAAGTAACGAGGAAGTCCTAAGAAGAGTGGGGGAAAAGAGAAGTCTGCTGACAACTCAAAAAAGAAGAAGGGACAACTTAATCAGCCATATTTTGAGACACGATGGCCTGATGAAGACTATCGGCAAGGGAAAAGTGAATGGGAAGATTGGAAAAGGCAGGTCTCATATGAGGTACATGGAACAGGTTGTGAAGGATGTAAAAGAGGAGAATTACGTCACAATGAAAAGGTTAGCTGATAGAAGAATTGAGTGGAAAGCTGCGGCAAACCAATCCTAGGATTGTTGACCAATGATGATCTGATTATATTTGCTCAGGAGCACTGGGCTGGAGTGCTGTGGATAAAGAGAAGGAAAATAAGTAGTAAAAAAAAACAGTCCGTTCAACCCAAAGGTTGGTTTTTGAGAGTAGAGATCACCCTGTACTAAGCCATGTGTGGTTTGGTGTGTGAAATTCACTCATTTAGGGTAGGGGGGCCAATTCCTTTCCCTGAGCCACCTGGGATTTCCTACTAAGTTCTGACATGCAGAAATCGAATCATGAGAATTTTAGGTGGGACCATCCAAAAAGTAACTAATATTCACATAAATTTAGGAAAACCGGTATCGAGAATTTGCTTACCATGAAAATTGAAAAGTGTGTCCTCTAAAAAGCATTTACCTGGTGAAACCATTGCTACTCATTGTGCCCTATAACCTTGGTTATATTAAACTCTTAGAAAAGGATTATGATAGGTGCTGAGTGGGAGAACAAACAAAAAAAAATGTTATTTAAAGTCAAAGTATATGATTATATCCAGAACAACGTAGTGAACTCAACTTCATAGATTTGTTTTTGTATTTCAGAGTTTCCTGAGGATACATGGGACCAGAGGTTGTTCCTCTTCCAGGAGGCAATAGTGACCCGCTTTGGTTTCCTACCGTGCGCCATTGAATCATCTCCAGCCCGATCAGCCAGCAGAGCTCGCTCCTCGACTCCCTCATCAGCTCCGGCCCCCACTCCCAATGCTGCACCCATCCTCTCCCATCATCACCACCAGTATATCCACCTCACGGGCAATGCATTCATCCTCATTCCCTCGGAGCCATGTCCACACCACACTGATACAGGCCCAAGCAATCTCTCCCAAACAATGGGCAGCAGATACCTGAGTCATGAGATGGTCGCAAGCCCACATGAAGAGTATATCACTCGGCACGTGAGCGGGAAGAACAAAGATGATTGTGGACCTGAAAGAAGGGTGGGTTCATATGGTTTGCCATGAATTGATGAGGTCATATGTTCCCAATCCAGGAAGCATTATTTTTGAGCTTGCTTTCCAAGTGCTCAATATTTCCTCTTAATTCCTTTGCTTATTAATGCAGCTTACCCATGCTTATTAATGCAGCATAAGTCACTCAGCCTATCTAATATTATTAAATATTAGAGCTTAAGTTAAATTGCTGTGAGAACATTTTTTACATTATCTTCAAATTATAAAAGCTTTTGGCCTGTAATTGAAGGAACTTTTTTTTCTGGTCATTAGTTAAATTTTTGTGTTATTTTAATATGCACCTGGATTCATATTGAAAAATCTTGTTATGTAAAACTATGCCATGTTACGCAGATTTTGGCTGGATATAGAGTCTCATAATATTCATGGCATTACCTGCTGTGGAACTTTCTCCTTAGTGATAAGGCCATCATTATCTCTGCTTACTGTTGAAGAATAGCAATACAGTAGGGGTCCATTATAATGAGTGCTGATAAATGTTTCAGATTTGCTCATTATATATAAGGCACACTTGTTATAACCTAAGTGAAATTTTATGCATCCCTGCCCTCATGTACCACAGTGACTACTTAGAGCAAAGATGAACTGTTGAATATCTGTTGCAATCCATTGGTTAATGCTGAGAATCATCCATTTTCTAAATAAATAATACAGAATTCTTATATGTAACATCTTTCACTACTTGCTTCACAAATCTTGTATGAGGGCATCTTTGCCATTATTCGCAATTGCCCTTCTCTTGATGTGTGTTTTCATTTTTTGCATCAAATTTGGATTAAGCATCTGCTAAATATCTGGATATCTACAACGTAAGTTGGTGAATATATCTAAGGATCCACTAAAAAATGTGGACATCAACATTCTGTGAAAGTTTATCAATTGCTGCGTAGTGGATATCCACAATTCTTGGTGGACATTCACTATATTTTATATGAATATCCACTGTAATTTGTGGATATCCACTATAATTTTAAGTGTACTTTTGCCCATGGGTAGAAGTTGGATGGAAGCAAAGATGAGTTATTTAAGTATTATGAAGGCTCATATTTTGTTTTATCTTTCATGTGCTTTGGCTTAAGATCATCATTGCATGAGGTTGTAAGATTCAATAGCATAATTACTGCAGTTAAAATGTGATTTTTCCGTTTTTTAGATGGGGTTTTTATGGTCATGGAATCATATGATTAGTCGGAGATGGAAATCATCAACCACACCAGCTATGGGCGATGAGGCTTTCCAGGTTAAATTGCTGAAGGACTTTCGTTCCTTTTGTGCCAATACTGACAATCGACTGAAGATATTTTGGGAGACGTGCTGGTCAATGAAGGATACTGTTGCTACTGTGAACTGAACTTTTATGGACATGTGATGAAAGAAAATATATTTTAACCCTCAAATAAGTATGGGTGTCGATTGTGTGCCACAAAACTAAAAAGAAGCCTTCTGTACAAAATTTATTTTAATTTCGCTGTAAATAATATAGCTGAGTCACATATTGACGTGTGTGGCATTTTAAGATATTTTTTGTTGTTAATATGTAAATAATATATGTTATTATCAGTAGACACACACTGTTGTTTTTTACTCCCTAAAACTGACCGTGAGAATTGTTTGTATCGTAACCCTAAAGATAAGAGCTTTGAAATTAGCGCCATATTGTAAAAGAATTTGACAAGTGGTGGGCGTAATAATCGTAAACAAAGTACTACAGAGCGAAAATAAGGTTTATCCTCGGCTGTTTGTTTAAAAATATTTTTTCTTGGAGTGCGACATCAAGAGGACAAGGAAGAATTCCATGTGTTGATAGATGATTACGTTGCGTTATTCATTTTTTCTTGAGCAACGTGTCGGTCAGCACATGCTCAATGCGAAATCTCCATAGTGCTCTTGCGTATTGATATCTCAGAGAAATATAGTGCCTTTTGGCGTTGTCACACAGTTTGTTATATATGTCGCATTTTCTCTATTTTGTGAACATCTGTGAGGTGAATTAGTGACCATTATTTATACGAAACCCTACCAATATTAAGTATGAATGATAGCGGCGGAAGGAATAGTTCGAGATAGCTTTAATGGAAACTCGGAATGATACAGACTGGAGTTAGTAGGTGCGGCCATGTTGACCTGTAGCAGAAAACATTGAGGATAATTTTGTGGATTACAATATTTACAGGATGCCCAAATGTAAACCTAAAACAAGATTTATACCAGCAACGTTCGCTTGGACCCTTCTCCTGGGCACAACTATTTTATTCTTCTATTTTCCGTAAGTACCTCTTAACCTAATGTATGTCTAATTTTAATAGTCGGCAAATAGGATTTTCGAAAATTGAGCATTCATTTCTCTTATTTGCGAGGAATTGCCTAGAATATACTTTATTTGGGCAATATTCTTACATTTTTCTAGAATTATATCTTTATCACCTTAAACATTTTATTACCAATGCTAGGCTGAGTATGTTGACAGAACTGTCAATAAATGGTGTTGTTTCTATGTGGTGCTTTGAAGTATCCTTGAATGAGCTTATGCTCCTCGGTACATATTACTAATTTCTTTTTGTGCCATAAGGTTGATAGTGTTAATATACCCACTATTCAAACATTTTATTTCATATTTGATGTTTTGGAAGACTTTCCTTTGAATTGTCATTACTTGCGCGATTCTTGGCGTTTACCACTGGTGTAGTAATCCATCGACACTTCTTATGTAAATTGTTGCAATATGTGGGAGGACCATACTCTGTTTTATTTTCCGTTTTGAAGAATTCTGTACTTGGATGGTATTATGTTACTTTTATGGCACATATTGCGTGGCTCCGATTGTACAGAAAGTAATTTAAAAGAAATCGCATCCTGTCGGCCTGTAAACAACTGATTGTTATGTGTATAATGTAGTGCTAATTTTTCTTGGTAGCTGATTGTTATGGTTGTGACTAGTTAGTTATCGTTTTACAAGAGTGATTGCCAACTTCAAGGGTAGTATGGGGGATGTAAACAGTTTTTGTCAATGTGAACGGATACTATTGTCTTGCTGATTTAGTTCTTGGTACATTTATTTTGCATCATGTCTGAACTCTGTCAGAATGTGATCCTGCCACAATTTGCCATAATAAGGTCGTGGAAAGAAGAAAATTGTATGTGGATTTATTAGCCATTTCCTTGTTATAGATGTGAAATTTATCAAAAACCATGTGAATAGTATGTTGCTAATTGGCCATCGTAATGATTAATAATGGCAATAACATTGATAGAGCCTTAAAAGAAATTGGTGAATAACAAGTCACCATGTGAAGACTATCGGCTACTGAAATTTGAAGGTTATTGTACGTATTCGACCGACTTTATCGAGGAATGGAGAACATGATGGTGAGGTCATAGCGTGCTTTCCTTTTTTGGTTGCATGATCGATAAATTGCTGATAGTCTGAAAGGGTGCACTCCCTGGTTGTGGATTTGGATGACCACCCTCGAGTCGAGCCATTGACCCACTGAAAGGCGGACCCCCGAACTCCCCCCTCCTTCCACTGCCCATCCCCCATATGACGTCGCCACCCACTCACTAGATTGTGTTCATCGTTGTGTGAATTCTGAATGCGGCCTTCCCTCAGCGGGTTGATGGGCTTATGAGTGATATTCTCACCAGTCAGTCTCTCGGGTGCCTCTAAGCTTGATCTTTTTTTGGTGAATCGTAGATTTTTCCACCTTATTGCCCGTTTGTATTCCGTTCTTTTGTTCGTATATGGGTCTATCCCTCTTACTTCAGAGTTTCTTGGTTGAATCTTTCTTCCAAATTTTTTGCTCACTGCCTGTAGGGGAACAATTGATCGATCAGTTCCCCGCGTTGGTCGTTTGTTATCGTTAGACCATCGAAGCCGGGGCACCGAGATAGCATCTGAATACGCACTCTTACTAGGGAGAGAGAGATGGGGAACGATAGCAGGGTGATTCAAGTTTGTTTGAAGTATGATGGAGGTCCCTTTTCCTCCAGGTTGATCAGCACGGGATCCCGGTGACTTGTTTAGCTTCCTTTCGCTAAAAATTTGGCGACATGTATCTGAGTTTAGCTCGTAATCGTTGTGTGTATAGTTAGTATTATATCCCTAAGTACTGCTCGTTTTGCGTGAATTAAGCCCCTTATTTTCCAAACAACTCCGTCTGGAGGTTTACGAGGGTGTTTTAGATGGTTTGTTGCAATCAAATTTCAGGTCAATAACGGAAAGAGTTTTATTGCCATAGAAGAAATTGCAGTGGTTAAACATAGGGCATCTGATGGTGGTTCGCATGGATTGATACGCAACCTAGTTTCAGGACAAATAAGTTTCGGGGGAGATGATGCCGCGAAAAGATTTTATATTGATGCATTTATGTAATTTATCTGGTGTATTCTTTAATAATGCCATTAAATGTATATTTATCTTTTTACTCAATCGGAGAAGAGTTTCGGATGTCATGTATTTACACTTGACCTATTTTCTTCTCCTTTGCCGTAACCTCTCGAAAGCTAGCCTTATTAGGGCCCTGAACAGAATATTTATAATGAAATGGCTAGGATATGAAATGAGTGCCCGCGGAACAAGGTGCCGGTAATATGAATTAGTGTTATTTTTAGGTTCTAACCACTGATTTACACTTAATTAGGTCATCGTTTATACGAGAGTTTTCCGTCATTGTATCTTTCTCAACCTAGAGCTGAAGTGCAGGCAAGCTTGTTAATGTATCATCTAACGTTGTTTTAATTGAATGCATTCTTACTCCTACACATCCGAGTGAGGGAGTTTTTACGTGTAGTTTTGCACCGTATTTTACTGTTTTCCATCATCCACGTTTCTGTCTCACTGAATATAGCGGCCTGGTGGATTACTTATTTCCATTCTTGAACGTGAATTTGATCAGTTCTGAGGGTTGGACCGAGTTTGAGACTCGTGAGTTAAATTTAGCACCATATTTTTGTTCCGTCATTTTAGCCCGCGTACGATTTCCGGCGCGGAATCAAAGGACTATTATGCTGTTACGGTGGCTGTCATTAATTCTGCCTCAAGGTTTCTTCTTGGGATTTAGTGCACTGTCTTTAATGCCATGAATAGACAAATCCTGATTCGAAGGCACTTTAAAGTTGAAGAGCTCGACTGTGTCTAAATACGAATGGGTGGTTGTCAGAGTCTTAATAGTTTTCTTCCAATTGAAAGGTTGGCTCGTAGGTATATTAGTGAAACTCTAAAATACAATTAGCCTTATTTTTATCACCAACTGTGTGCATCTGTTATCTGCAATTATTAGAGTTGTCGCTATTATGATTTTTTTATTGATCATCTGTGGATTTCAAGGTTTGTGTATTCATGGGTTAAAGAATGGGGAGAAAGAGATGTAAAATAATACTTATAGTTGCTGTTAGGGGAGGTGACTGACAGCTGAAACCATTCGCACCGTAGAGGATCGGATGATATTTGGGAAGATGTATGAATTTAGTAGTGGAGGAGGATGGATAGAGTGAAACCCGGCGTCGACAATAGCCTACTTTGATAAAACCACAAGGGGCCCATGGACTGAGTTCAGGACTTAAAAGTGATTTCCGTACAAAAACCAAGAATTACCAGTACATCACAGAATGTAAGAAAAACTTGATGTATTTTTCTCACTTTTTATTGAGTAAAACCCTACCAGTTTCGACACTCGTGTCATTGTCAAGGGTACTCTGGCCAAGGTGTCTGGGTACTCTGACAATGACACGTGAGTGTCGAAACCGGTAGGGTTTTACTCGATAAAAAGTGTGAAAAATACATCGTCAAGTTTTTATTTCACCATGTCACTTTTTCACAAAGTATCGCCTGATTATATTCAATTTATAGAGCACAGAAGACTATCTGTCAGAACCGAATTCGAACCCGGATATTCCGAATGAGAAACCAGTGCTCCAGACGTGACACCAACCTGTTTCCCCCAGGGAATTAGCCAGTTCGAATTTCGCAATATTCATCTGATTTTGTCGCCTGGTGTGCAAATGTTCTTTAATCTGTCGGCTATGTAGGTACATTATGTTAAACTTCTATCAGAAAACTCGCGCCAGTATTGTTTCAATTTTATTGAGAGATAAATGAGTATGATGAAAATTGAAAATTATCCGCGAAATATTGTGGGTACTTGGGTAATTAATAGAAGTATCCAAGAATGGCAACAATAGGGGAAAAATTCCATGTAGTGATCCATTTTGTGCTTATTCCTGCCATTTTACGTCATCACAGCAATTGGAGTCACTCTCCAATTTATTTATCTGCTTAATCACATATTACCTATATATCCTACAGTACTCCTCTATCTTTCCTTTCCGCCGGGCTGTATTAAGGTACTTGAAGTAACTGTGACAAATACTTATCTAGAACCATGTGTACTTACATTAATTATCATGATTTTAATTGATCGATTCGTGCAAGGGCAATTTCAGGTTCGTAGCCGTGTTGCAGTGGTAAGCGGATGAAATATGTATTTCTATCGTATTTGTCAGGGGTTCCCCCAGAGAATTTCTGTACGTATATTATGTATTGACTACATACGTACGTAATATTCATCTCATTTTGTCTCTTGGTGTGCAGTCTGTCAGTCAGTGCTACCAGTCTGTCCTCCTGAACCAGCGACATAGTATTTGATAACTATTTCCCTCACATGTTTATGAAGGCCGTTTTTCACTGTACATTTATTTGCACAATCTATTGCGTGAACGCTTGTATCAGGAAATTGTACCGTGTAAAAAGGCAAATTGTGCGATTGTATGAATGTCTGAACGGAAAATAGAACCTGTTCTAATTCCATGCTGACAAACATACAATTTCATTCAGTTTCATACATTCGCATGTACAAAAAATCGCACCGTGTAAAATGGCCTTTATAGAAGTTCGATATCGTGTAAGACCCCGTAAGTTTGTTCTTTCTCTTTTCTTAACCAACTTAGGGTTCAAGATTAAATATAATCGTGGACGCATTCCCTTAGAATGATTTTTCTGTTGTCTTCTGGGTCAACAATCCTAACATTAGTTTGACGAGTTCTCCACTCGATTCTCCTATTAACCTCCTCATATTTACATAATTTTTCTATTGCTGAGCCTCATATGAATTGTCTCATTTGGTGTCTGAATGGTATCTCTTACTACTCGCCCAAGAATTGTTAACACTGAGGGCAAATGGTTTCTTCTGAATTCGAGTGGTTTCTTTCTTCTAATCTTTTGTCTTTCAATGACATATTTATGCCTCTAAGGGAGGAGAATTCTGGAAAAGTTTAGGTTGAATTATATCCGTCTGTGAATTATTACCTTATCTGATGTGAACTTAGTTATTCAATGTGGGCAAAAGATATCTTCTCTTGTTTATGTAGTGTATTCTACGAAAATACGATAGACAAGTAATGAAAAATGTTCTTATCTCTACGATGCTGTTGTTCGTTTCATTCATGGCGGGACGATTCATTCATGAGGACGAGGATGTTTTCGACGCTCTTTTGTGTGTTGTTATTTTGTGAGGGAACGCGACCAATCTTAATGGATGGCGTGGCCCCAACGCTACTTAGAACATCGGCTCAGGAATACTAGGTCGTGAGATAGGGAGGGATCTACGTAAAACGAAATGGAAAGAGAATGCTGTGGTGGATAAATGCCTGCGGAATTGGTGATGATTTTGGAAAGAAGTGAAGAGGACATTTTTTGGATAATGTTAGGTGAAGTGTAAAAGGGGTGTGGCCTGGGGAGTCCGTGAGGTCAGCTTTGATTCACATTTAAAAGGTGCAGAAGTAAGTGTAGATTGTAGAATCATTAGACTTTCTTTTTGAGCATTACTAATTTTTCAAGTTATTGTTGGAAATTCAAGAATGCGAGCTGTGCGCAAAAAACCTTAACTCACCCGGCCGGAAATTAGGAAGTTCCGGGTTCGAGTCCCGGTCGAGATGAATGATTTTTTTCTCTGTGGAAATTCTGATATTTTTGCGTACCAGCCTATGAGCCCGTTACTAAGTTTTCTTCACGCAGCTATTTCGCAATATTTGAATTTATTAATGCTAAGGACCTTAGTGTTTAGAGTTGATTTTATCCTCGTGCACGATTGTGCAGAACGCACAGTTACGGTTGCTTCGTGACCTTGTAACATCATGTTCCTTTAAAGCCTCAAGAAATCCACGGGGAGAAGGGTGCCTTGGTAGCTTAATTATTATTATTTTTTTATTTTTTGGTTTTGGTTAAAGTTAATGTAAAACGGTTAAAGCACCTGGGCTCGAATCTCGGTCAAGGTGAATGATTCTTTTAGTCGATGGCGATTCTGCGTTTTTGTTTATCAATGAAATATTCGAAAAAAAGGCTTAAGAATAATTAGGTGATGATCGATTTGGCTTGAGGAAAAGGGTAAGAGAACTAGAGACATTGGAGGCACAGAAGATGATTACGGAGAAAAACGTTTTAATTTGGCTTGCATGCTGGTGATCGTTTTGTGGACTTAGAAAAGGCACTTGGGAGACTAGTGTGTACAAAGGTTATGAGCTTACTAAAGAAATTAGGACCGCGTTAAAAGTATGTCTTTTAGAAACCTCTAAATCTTCGGGATGGCAGTGGTACGAGTAACAGATGGCGAGTCAGAATGGACAACGTTTGGTAAAGGGTGAAGCTAGGTTGTCATTCAGCACCTATACTTGATTATTTATTCTCCAAGGAAATGGTTAGAGGGGCGTTGGAAGGGATAGTAACGGTATACATTTTGGAGGTGAAGTATTTAAAACTTTAAAGCAGAAAAATAGTGTGCATTATGTGTTTGTACCTGGTACCTGAAAAAATAAGATGAGATGAATTTGGATGCCTTTGGAGTGTAGGAGTCGAGATAAAAAATGATGGTTAGCTTAATAAAGAGGAAAATTAACGATGAAGTGTTAGCACTGTAGAAGGGGAAAGGAAGTATAAAGTTACTATACATTTACTTTTTCTTTTTTTTTTAATAGGACGTATTGCTCACTCTATTTCAGTCTAATCTTATGTCGCTCAAGCCGTATTTCACTTATCAGTTACGATTGCGATCACGTTCAGTCGTACTTCATTCATCTGCATGTTACTGCCATCCTAATTTCCATTTGCTACCATAACCTGTGTCGTGTGGGCTACGTACAAATTTCTAATAATACGCTTATCCTCTCAGCCATTTCTTACATCGTGCAGTATTTTCATTAACTTAACCCTGCCCTGTGCCAAATACCTTATAAAAAGCCTTCTTCAAAACAATCGAATGCGTCCTCATTGTGCTCTCTCTGCCTTACTACTGGCATTTTCCTACGGCAATTGCACCACATATGTAGCAGTTTTTCTCTCCTTTCTTGAATTCTGGTTGATCTCCCCCTAAGCATTCCGTTGATCTATTCTCTAGCCATCCATTTATTTGTCACACTACTACCTAATGCTAATGTCTACACTGCTGCCTGCCAAGTTCATTATTCTCTTTTCGTCACATACTTCGGCTTTCTTATTCTTAAGGAGGGAATTAGTACTATCGTCACTTATGTAAGCAAACTCATTCCTCGCTAAAAATATTTTTTTGTCGCCCTTGCTGTTTTCTCTACGAAAGCCTTGATTTTCTATCTCTTCACCTTCTTGACAAAAGGTGTCATGGAATCTACCGTAAAAATACATTCCAACCTGCGGATGGGGTACCGTTTTGTTTGTGTTCGGTCCAGTATTTAAGTGGTAATCCCTCGCCGCTTGTGGGTGTCGAGCCCGGCACCTCCGCGTGTTTGGCGGTGCCTGTAGTGGATGGGTATAGGAATGCGGAAGAAGAATGTGTGTTGGTATTATTGTGTGATTGAGGGAGTTCCTATTCGTTGCACTCACTCACCCATAGTCGTTACGGCCCGTTTCCCATGCCGTTTGTTAATGGAGAGCGCACCGAATCTCGCAACCTTCGAATTTCACCTACTCAAATCCACTCCACGTACCTTAGTGATGCATTTTTAAGTTGTTGGTCGTATTATATTCATGTGCTTGTAGATACGTATTAAAGAATATGAAGCGTTTTGATACAGGTGCATCTGCAGTCTGTGAGTGGATTTGAGATGTGTGGTGTTGTCCAGAGAAATCAGTCGCCCCTCTCTCCGCATATACTGTGTGGAAATGCTCTCCCGAAAACTGGTCTGCTCCCGGTTTGGGCATGAATTCCGCGTTGTGCCAAAGACGGCTGGAGGAATTGCTGGGTCGTAGAAGGCTAATGCGTATACATTTACGGAGGAAGTGCCCGATTTCTAAGCTCTGGCTGTAAGCTGAGCAACCGGGGCTCTGAAAAGTGGCTTTCGTCTTGATTAAGGTGGTGTTTGTGCGTGCTGTGTCGTGGGGCCAGTAAATAATGGCAATTTTATATAATGGCTAATGCTGCGTTTTGCGCCAAAATTTTATCAAGTCTGTATTTATAAATTGCGCGGAAAGGTGGTTGGTCGTTAAAAGAGGGAGCGTATTTTTCTCCAGTAGTTCTTTGCAGAATGGATGAATTACTTGTGTTGACCCGTAAGGCCGTTTTCCACGAAGCAATAAATTGCACAACTTGAAGTTAAGTGAAATCGTGGAAAGTGCTCTCGTGAATGTGTGGAAATTGAACAGGGGCTATATCCTGTGAATTCGTCCATGCATTTACGAAGTTTGCTTGCAATTTACTGCCTTGCACCATGTAATTTTCACTGGGCATTTTTTCATTCATCAGAATATACAATGACAGGTTTGAAACAGTGTTTAGTATAAAATCAAGGCTACATTGCTTTCTTAAGGTCTAGCGAAAAGGATTAAGGTTATAAACCACCATTTGCTTGTGTCTGAAGTTTTTTGAAGTATTCCTGTAGATATATGAATGGCTGCACGTGTTGCAATATTAGTTTTGATTGAAAGTAATATGTCTGGTGTCTATCTAGTAAGCCTTTCGAGTGGTGCCGTCATCACATAGCATCTTGGCGTTATTAATATAGTACATTATTTGATTGGAAAATCAAGGTAGCATAAACGTAGTTATTTTTTTCATATTGGTTGTCACTTCATCGTCATGACTTAATGTGGTGCCAATTATCGCTTTCGTGGTGGTCGTCATTGTCATTCATCTTTTCGTGGGTGTACAAGATGTCTCTTTAGGATTAACGGTGATTTGCAGTGTGTTTTGTAATTTGAATAGCAATGGCCCGTAAAAAATCGATTTTCCTGTGATATTCGTTTTGCAAACGCCTCTTAGGGAAGCGTCAGTATTTGGGATTACTCTAGTGGAGTGCAGTTTTTTTTCCAAAATGCGAAAGTTGGTATTTTTGGACTAGCAGCAAGCCAAAATAAAACTACGAACGAATTATATTTTAGTTCACAATAGTGTCATTGTATATTATAATCCTCCAGATTGGTCATGAGTTGCAACATTTCAGTTAATGAAGTTGATAGATGTTTGAGTGTGTAGAAATTTTGATTGTATTTATACCGAATACCGTTTCAAGTGTTAATACATGGGGCTCGATCACTGATCTTTATTACGCGTCTACTCATTGTATTTTTTTAAATTGCGTGTCGGAGAGTGATTGTGTGGTCGCTTCTTTTCACTATTTATCTGGTGCTCCCGAGTTTCATTTGGTAGATAGTATCGTTAGGATGTTTATTTTGATAAGTGCCTTTATAGAGACTGTGTTATTCATAAAGATAGCGACTACGCAAAAGAGGGTCCATGATCCTACCCTGGTCTTTAATTAAAGTCCATCCATATTCATGGACATAAATTAAGTCTGTAAATCGTAGTCTTTTGAAACTTTATCACTGTCGGAATGGCGATGTATTATTTGTAGTTAATGTCTTGTCTCAGAAGGAAAGTGTCTCTAATGTGAAGAATTATATTTAAGGACTTGATTTTGTTCTAATTTAATTTAAAAAATGCGGAACAATTATAAATTAAGCGATTGCTTCGTTGATCACGAGTGGAAATGGATTTTTGTAAAAAAATTAATGGCAAACATATTTTCCTTGTTGTTCGATACATTTTTTGTATTTACTGCAAAAGTTTCCATTCTTAAATTTTAAATGAATCTATTTTTTAAGCTAATTCGTTTCAAAACTATTCACCTTGCGTTTTCTCCGATTCATTTATTTGAAAAATAAATTTACGATTCGTCTATTTACAAAAATCTCCAATTAATTTATTTAAAAAAAATTTCCTATGAATTTAAATTTAAAAATTATCTGATTCATTTCATAATAGCTGTTGAGGTCATATTATTAATGAGTAAAAAGGACGAGTTCGGATACTTGTTGTTCGGAAGAATCGACTAAGTTGATATCACCAAAGTCAGTCTGATTTTTGAGAAAAAAAGAGTTTTCCCCGTATAATATTAATATACCTAATATATTTTATTTACTCCGCATCCATATCTAGTAACTCCAATTAAAATACACAACAATTCATATGTAGCTTAAGGCTTTGATCCTCATAGCTATGTGGGATGTTGCCTTCCATCATTAAATACATAGCTGTTCCAAGATATCTGAATCAATTTTTTAATAGAATCAAGCCAAATATAAACAGGATACAGCGTTAGGTAATTATAGAGTTTCAGCACAGATTCTTAACAGAATCATTTGCAAATTTCATTTCATATTGTAAATGAGGACACCATTGGATTCTAAGAGTGCGTAGTTTATAAGTGCTACATAAAGGTGCTCTTCTTTATTGCGTATAGATAGGTGTATTTACATTTTTTACTTGGAATTTTACGACCAGAAACGGTATTCCCTCAAAGACTTTTATTTGCTCAAATAATTGGGCCATGGCTGTTGAAATATAATGATAATTAGAATGATTTTTTGTTTATGTCTCAAAAGAGTTGTCTTCTGTCAGAACTGTTGCCAGAATTTCGAAGGTTGCAAAGATGTTGATGAGAGAAGGTTTTGAAGCTTTGAATCCCAAGGTGTATTACATCACTAAGTTATCATTTCAGTGGATAGCTTATAAGCTAGATAAATAATGATAAGTTTTAGATCACTATTTATTTTCCTAAGTCACATTCTCTTGGAGCTTACAATGCATTTATCTGTTCTTCAGGAGCCTATTATTTGAGTGGTCGCTATTTCACCTTGCCATTTTTATTTATACCTTCGAACTTATTCTCTCTCTCTTTTGCCTTTATACCTTTTTGCTGTCAGCCGTGTGAATTCGTTGAAAGTTATCTGAAGGCTGCCTTTCGGAAAAAGATGTTCGGAAGAAAAGAGTTTACTCACGACCAAAAGGTTGAAGGGTAGAAGCTAGACGAGAGGTAGTCCACGCAGCGCCTGTTCCAGTGAGACAGTTTCCATAAAGTGTCTGATTCTTTTGGGGTGGCCTGTTAAATGGTGCTGTCATGTTACAAACACCATTTATCAACGCAGTACCCTACAAGCCACCTCGAGGGTAAAGGATGCAAGGCACGCGGAAGACTTCGCACCAATTCAGTTGAAAGTATCACTTGATTAATATTCATCAAATTTGATTAAAAGTGGATGTATAGTGTAAAGGATGCATTTCAAAGTAATACTCTATATTTCCAACTACTAATACTCGCCATAGGGCCTGTCAACAGCCAGTTGGGCTATGTAATAAGCGTAAAAGTTCCAGTGGCCTTTCACATTTACTATCTGCTGATTTAAGATAAGGGCCGATAACTAATGAGTTGCGTAGCAGCGCTTAATCTCTCTTTGTGATGCATAACATTTCCTGGAAAAATTTACCCTAGGTAAGGGGATGGAAACCTAAGTTTGCATACTTAGATTTTCGTAGCTACTGCTGGTCAACGGTGGGTGTATTCCGATAGTACACACTTCGATAATGTGTTAAACGAAAATGTCATGCATAATCTGAGTCTTCGGTTTCGGGTTGACTGTAATTGGTATAACAAATATTGTTTCAAAGTATGCGTTATAAAAATCACCGATTATGTTGATGGGGGTTCCATTCGTGACTGGTTAGGAATCCCACGCCCCTGGTTTTCTTCATATCTCCTAACTTTCCTGCCCTCAGCCCGGATATCATGGAATTAGCGCATACTAGACGGCTCACCCCATACCAATGCTTTTACGTTTAGAAGTCATTTGGGGAAAGTGACCTTAGAGGGCAGTACGAATTTTTTAATTTGGACCTGATATTATGTTTTCGATAAACAATACTCACGAAGGATGAAAGTTTTTTCAATTAATATCCCACTTTCCAAGTGACTTTGAACAGAAGGGACTTTTATATTGTCGCAATAGTTTACGTTTTCGTGTATTTTAAGGTTCAAATCTACTCATATTTATCAAGTTGCTGGAAATAATGAAATTTCCTTTCATAGCATGTATTTTAAGAGGCGGAGAATGACTTATCAGGTGGTGTAAAGTTATTATAGAAGTTACAATACAATGTAATGAGGCTAAATCACTCGCACGCGATTAAATCCACAAGACTTTAACGCCTAAAAAATCTAATTGCTGTCCTCTTGAGGTCCCTTTCTACGAACTACCTCAAAAATTGTAGCAGCTTTGGGAAGACGGTGAGCCTTCTAGTATATACGCTATGGTTTGATTATTCAGGGTGGCGATCGTCAGGGAAAACCGGGAAAACCTGGAATTGTCAGGGAATTTTGGAAATCTGGAAAAGTCAGGGAATAGTCAGGGAATTCTCGTAACAGTCAGGGAGAAACCGGGATAGGAAATTCTCGTTTTTTTCTTCTGTCATTACGTTTACCTCTTTTAGTCTTTTAGCTCTTTAGTCTTTCCCGCCCTTTATTCTGAAATATTTCACGAACTAAAACTAATGTTCGTCGCCGAAGTGCGTAGAATAACCCCCTTCAATTCGTTGAAAATTCAGTTGTGAATCTTAGTTATTTAGTTGTGAATCAGTCGTACAATGTATCTCTTTTGTATATCCTTAATGCGATATTTGCCTAGTAGTGTTAAAATTCATGATCACCGTGTATTCTGCTCATCACAAGAAAACCGAAGCTACCTATGTTGTTCGGAAGATTTTACCTTGCGTTTTTTTAACTTCCGAGACTTAGGTCGAGAGGTAGTTGGAACACATACGTTAGTTGTAGTAAATACGTGCTTGTAGTTATAAAAATACGAGACGATGATTACTAACACGGTAATACAAGTACGATCAAACGTGTAAACAAAATCTTACGTAAGTTCATCCTCGAATTCCATACCCCCCTTCGCGAGACCATGAGAAGAGTCCTCCCCTCCCCACCTTTCACGCCCGACGTAATTATTGAATGGCCCCCTTAGCTCCCTCTCGAAGCAGTTTAGTCAGGTCACAAACCACCTCAAATATGATATTCCTAAATATGACGCTGTCGTTGCTAATTGCCTCCTGTTTTCGCTCGCAGTGGCGCGATTACGTTTTGCTTATACAAATATTTTTACATTTTTGTTTCCCTTTTACAATCAAGGGATTATGACCACGTTAATCAAATTGTTATTTGCTTCTAAAAGTCACTCGTGCCATCCGATTTTGATCCAGTCCAAGAACTTGGCTTTGGCTTGTATTTTTCGCGCAGCCTAGTGATACCTGTACCGGAGTCCGCCAGTAAATTGGCCATTAACTTTCCCTTCGATGCCTTTTCAGTAATCTTCAACTCCCCAGAACTCTCACGACACGCCACTTCTTCCTTGAAGAATTAGACATTGTCAATTTGTAATTTTACCGAAGGAAACATACACGGCCACATAATACGATGCGCGTTCGCGAAAAATGTATTAAAAGTGTGTGCAATTTGTGTAAGGGCTTAACTTGTGAAGGTTCAATATATATTTTTTCATTAGGGTGGAGGTTTAATATATTTGTTCATTCTTATAGCTTTTAAAGTATTTATTTCTACTTGTAATATTTTCTGAGTTTTGACAAAAATTTAATTCAGCAGAAAAAAATATTCCGATAATAGGAGACCTTTTGGCGATCGGTCAGGGAAATTGGTAAAGCCATCAGGGAAAAATCAGGGAAAAGTCAGGGAATTTGAAAATTGGTTATCAGTAGCCACCCTGTTATTATTTATTGGTTTTATTCGCACCCACAGCAATTTTTATTCGGAGGTTCTCGGAAAGTTTTGTTGTCCCTCCCCTCTCTCTCTGCTTTTCCCGCTTCCGGGTTTCCCCTCAAGTTTCGTCTCGCCGCGGTCAGTGCTTCCGTACGATTGCTCCCGCAAAGCGTCTTGCTTTGGAGGATGGTTGGCACCTGGATATTTTCTTTCGTTATGCCCGAGTACTCTGCTGTGCTTTTTGCAGTGGAAGGGATAGAGAAAGTATCTCAGTGACCTTCCCGCATGGAAAACGTTCTGAGTCATTTATACGCATCCGCTCGCATGCATGGTCGGCAAATCCCTCGAGGTGACAGCTGTATGGTAACGCCGCGAAGAATGTTGATGCCGGCCGGCATCAGCGGTGTCTTGTGGCGCAATTCAGTGTGTGGCTTCTTAATGGGACTGAAAGGAAATAGCCTCGTCGGAATAATGTCGTTTAAAATAAGTATGCAAAATCAAGTAACGGAATGCTTTTCACAACTCGAAAATTAAGTCGGCTGCTTGTTCACGAAAAGGATACAGCCTATTTATAAAATGCCATCTGGTATCATTCCTGTCACAAGATCTTTTACTCTTTTTGTCTGCATAGGTTGGCTAAGGTTGAAATAGAAAGTAAAATGTACTATCGATTTTAGAGTTAATGGCAGGAATTATGCCATCCCAACCCACCAAAACCATGAGCGTTGAAAATGTTTGCCGACATAAATAATATTTTATATCAACTTATTGTTTCGAAACTTCATAAATGTTATGGAATACAATATGTAAAACAAGTGCAGCAATTGTAACGACGTCATGATGTAAATAATGTTTCATTATATGTGCTTGTTTTTATTCTAGACATAATTATTTTAGCAATCTGTTTGTGATTCCTCAGAATGAATGAAAAGTGGTGACTCCATGAATTAACTTTTTGGAAGAGGAAACTATTGTTCTTTGAGTATCGTATGCATTAAATAAAATTGTGGAAAGCAAAACAGCGATGTAAACTATAATTACAATTATGTTGCGTATCTTATCACTGCGTTATGCGCTTTAAAAACGAATTTTCGCTCGCGGAAGAGTATTGAATCTTAAAATAACAATATTGCCTCATACCTTCCCACTCAAGGACCTGGAAATCTCTCACCTCCCACTACGTTAACCGATGTTTTGCCTGTGGTTTTGGCGCGTTTCCTGATGCAGGCAACGTCGGGCTTGAAAGTGTCAGTCGAAAAATTGACTGCAGCTGTGTCCTGCGAATTATCTGCTTGCCACTTTCCTTCTTTCTCTTTCCAACGGGCTGAACAAGGTTTTTTGCCAATTTTCAGAATAGATAGTGTCAGATCTTTCTGATACGAACCTTCCCACTTCTATGTTAGAAAAAAATCATTTCGTCCCAATACTTTGTCGAAGTATAAACCATTTCCACAGGATGCACATCGCAATGGTGGGGGCAGTTGAATCACCGTACCTCCATTGCTTATACAAACATTCTAGTTTTTAATTTTATTAGAATACAGGTTGAACTAGCTGTAAATGTCTATTTTTCATGATGTCATTTTTGTTTGACTGCCACTCCCTGTTGAGATCTTCCCTACAACTCCTTTCAGACAAGTGATAAACAATTTTCTGATATGGCGCGACGCATTACCACGAACTACATCATACCGATACCTAAGTTCGAGAGATATAAGCAGATTGCCTCATTCGCACCAGTATATGATGTTTTATTCGTAATAGAACATGAGGAAATGCCCAAGACCCTCTTTCCACTATTCATTGTCACTCCCTGAGAATTATCATGCCTCAAAAGGATGAGGTTAAAATACTATTTTCACCTATTTACACAGGTCCAAATTTATGCTAATCCCCTTAATCTCGACCCTTGAGACAATCTCTGGAGCTGTTTTCTCTACTTTTTTCAGTTAGGTTCATAAAGTTTATGACATCTTCCTATCCTTCAAATAATTTCCTCTCAGGGGCGAATCTTACCTCGTGGAGAAAACCATGCAGTCCAGGCTCAGATGTTTCTCCTAATTACTTCGAACGTGGTCAAGTTTGTGACTAAAAGCTAGGCGGTAGAATTTTTGCGCTAGAGAAAATCTCGTTGCATAAACATTTTTTTAGCTTCCTTTGTTATCAAGATAACGTCGTCGTCGTCCTGACTTATCTCTTTCTACACTTCTGCTGCATATCGTAATCTTTGTTTTGTTTTCATTAGCCCTCAGGTGATATCACATCAATATATTTCTACGTTGACCAGTGTCTTTCTTAGACTTGTGTTCAAGATGTGGGTTATATATGTTCAACATGGGAGTACACTAAATGAACCAAAACTGACTTACTTGACTAAATTACCTCATATTTGTCACAGTAGTTGCTATTACTAACGTAGTAGCCTATTTCATTGAGAATATTGGGATATAGAAAATAAACACACGTCTTCCCAACTGTATTATGTCATATTGTGTTTGTTGATCCAATACTTTTTGCTTACGAAAGGCGCATTATTTACATTCTTAGAAATTATCGTCTCGTGGCTAAACTTAAAGCCACCGGGTTGCGCATGGTGGGTCGACCTCTAGATATAGAGGTTAGCTGCGAGATAAGCGAGTTTACTCGTCGAATAAGCATTCGTGGACAAAAAGCGGCGGCATTCCGAGGGGGTATTGGTCCATCCCTGGGTAAAGTAGGCCTTTGAATAAAACAGAACCTTGGTGGACTTAGAGAAGGCTTTTGACAACGTGGATTGGAATTCAATGTTTGGACTTCTGAAAGGAATTGGAGTGTCCTGCAATGATCGAAGAAATATCCACAGTTTGTATAAAAACCAAGTAGCTGTGATTAAATCTGGACCCAGCTGTGAAGAAGCAAGAATAAGGAAAGGAGTGAGACAAGGCTGTGCACTGTCTCCAGTAATTTTTAATGTTTACATCGAGAGAGCCATCAATAAAATCAAAGAGAAGTCTTCTGGGGTGAATATCAATGGAGAAAAAAATAGCATGCTGAGATTCGCTAATGACATAGCACTCATAGCAGAGATAGAGAGGGATCTGAATAAGATGTTGATAACCATGGAAAGGATAATGGCTAGATATCAGCTGAAGATCAATGAGAAGAAGACTAAGGTACTGGTGTGCAGCAAGAGAGAAGAGGCCAAAACCAACTTTAAACTAGGAAAACAGAAGCTGGAAGAGGTTAAAGAGTTCTGTTACCATGGGAGCCGAGTAACCAACGACGGACGAAGCAAGAAAGAAATAGTCAGCAGAATAGCCCAGGCGAAGAGAGCATTCTGTCAAAAAAAGAATTACTTACCGCTGGAAGTAAGGAAACAATTCATCAGAACGTACATCTGCAGCGTGTTTCTTTATGGCAGGGAGGCATGGATAATGACAGCAGCGGAAAAGAAAAGGGTGGAAGCATTCGAAATGTGGTGCTACAGAAGAATGATGAAGATTAAATGGATCGACCGATTAAGTAACGAGGAAGGTCTAAGAAGAGTGGGAGAAAGTAGAAGTCTTCTGAATACCCTAAGAAGAAGACGAGACAACTTGTCGGCCACATCATGAGACATGATGACCTGATGAAGACAATCGTCGAGGGACAAGTGGAAGGGAAGAATGACAAAGGAAGGCCTCGTGCAAGATATATCGAACAAGTAATAAAGTATGTGAAAGAGAAGAATTACGTAAATATGAAGATATTAGCCGATAGAAGAACTCAGTGGAGAGCTGCGTCAAACCAATCTGAGGATTGATGACTTATGGTGATGATGAGATATTATCGTGTGATAAATTGCAAAATATTTGAACATTTTTTTTGTGTTCGAATTGTTTTGGTGAGAATGTAATCAGCCGAAGTTTTCTTCTTATTTCAAAGGTGTTATGTGATTTAAAGTTAGTAAATGTGCAAAAAGAATCAATTAGACACTGAGTAGCTCAACTCAAGCGTAAAATAAAAGCTGTTGCGATGGCTTGGAATCCAATGAAAAATTCTTTTCTCTTCGATTGAATTTTATATGATTGTGAATAAGAAGATGCAGCCTATGTACATTTTCACAGACTTTTATTTGTTGGTACAACGCGTTTCGACGCTAAGGCGAAAGCGTCAAAACGCGTTGTACCAACAAATAAAAGTCTGTGAAAATTTACATAGGTTGCATATTCTTATTCAACATGAATTTTCACCAAGTGAAAGCCGAACCTATCGATTTCTTATATGATTGTCTTTGATCATTAGTGAATGAGTTGAACGTGGCTTGCGAAGAGTGAAGGAATTAAATATATGTTTGCTTCAGGCCAGGGATAGACGTGTGGCATGATTCGCTATAGTGTCCATCCCCGGTGCGAAAGTCAAATACTCATGCACTCTCACACATCCACTCTCTTTTGGATCATTTTTCAAGCATCCCCTTTCTGCTGGTTCCTGAAGCACAACGAAGAAAGATTGCAGGGGCAGGGCAGACATACAGGGGGTGTTAATCGGACCCCGTTCATTGTTTTCGAGTGAATTGGGATGAAAAAAAGTCGAAATCCTTGGGAATCGACCCAGGAATAGCCCATTATTTTACCGTCAAGATTTTACCGGTGACGTTAGGTTTGAAATAATTACATCTCCAAATGTGTCTTTCCCTTCACTATATCCGTCTTCAGATCACCATATATCCTTTTTCCCCTCTTTCTATCATGAATATCACTTATTTTCTTTCCTCTCCCCAATGTTCTCACTTCAGTAAAGGACTTCACTGTCCTATTTTCTTAATTACTTGTTTCTAATTTCCGCCTCTTCCAAAGTTCACCCTGCCTCATCCAATTTCCGCCAACAGCCATCTACCTTTCTCACTATGTGTATCACTTCGTCATTCCCCCTCCTTTCCGTTCATCTCACTTATTCCATTCAGCTTCACCCACACATTTGTAAAGATTCCATTTTTTATTGTGATCAGTACCTGGAGGCCAGATCTCAGATCCATTCCACTTTTAACACTATATAAATCTCCTTACCAACCTTTTCATTGCATCTTTGCTGAAAGTTTGGGTCGGAAGGTCATGTTTGCTTTTTGTTTACATGCTTTGTCAGTCTTTTTCCTAATATCAATCCTATTAGGCCCACATACATTCATAATGCTGCACCAGTAACACGTTCCACCTTTTATAGCCGGTGTCCTCATCATAGTTCATATCCATCTCCTTTTTTCTTGACGATATCATTATTTTAGAATTATTGTGATTTATCGTCATCCTGAAACACTCTCAATATATTAGCAAAGAGTTCGTGAGATAGCAGTCCTTAGGCGGACTGTATGAAACCACAGTTGGACATCGACAGCATATATGTATATGGAATTCGGAGTGTTGATTCTGACTCAGAAGTCAACTCCTCTTGCTGCTCGCATGCTACCCGAGCCATGAGCCTCTATTCAGTCTCGGTCAGTAGTCATGTGCTTTTCCTTCAACTTGTTACCTTCGGCTTTCGCCCACGATGGTTGCTCAAATCCAGAGTTCGACTTGGTCGGCATAACATTCGGACGATGACGATCCCGATGTTTACGAAACCGTCGTGAAATCAGTCATCCTCGAATCACCACGGAAGCCCATGCAGCAGCCTGGAGTGCACCTCTCGAAAATGGTTGCCCTCGTTTCCCTTTCTCACCGAAGTGAGCTCTCGGTAGTTGCAGTTTCGGTCCACAGCGACGGAGTTACCTAAGCGCCGCGGCGAGGCTTCTCTTTCCCTCAGTGGCCTCTCCTTCCCATTCAAGGCAATCAGTTCCATTGCCCCACTCACTTCGCACCGTTGCCGTCCAGCCTCCTCCTCCCTTCCAGCCGCTCAGGCGATCATCTGTAGCCTCCGACAGCCCTCCCTCTCGTCACATGTCCCCGTCACGCCGATAAGCGAAAATGAGTGCATCATCCGATCGCAGAGCGGGGAATGTCAACGTGTTGTCGCCCGAATAAAGCGTGCGCATGAATTTTCACCCGCGCTGGTAACGTTCGTAAAAAGAGAAGTCGAGCTCCCACGTGAACGCAGGACTTCAAAGTTTCACATGTTACTGCGATTTTTACAAAACAGACTACCTACGCTAGGGTAGTCTGTTCATGATAGTAGCCTGTTATGATCCTTTAGTGCTCGTGGAAAAAGGGCATTTTTATTTAGGCATTCTGCAGTCTATATCTAATCCTTTTCTTGTGATCGAATGTAGCCTAATATTCGGGTGTTATCTAATTGCGGTTGTTAGTAAGTTCTAGTTTATATCGCAGACGGCCGCTTAACATTAAGTTTGGAGTGTATAATCTACGTCATACTGCTATCCAGGAAGCTTCAAGGATATGTAGCAGGCGGTGATCATCATCAAACGTGCACCAATGATTTCAGTACTAATTAGAGGAACTTGCTAGTTATGAAACGTGCAACTAAATGATTGTAAAAAGGAATATAACGTCTATTAATGTGTCACGCATTTTTCGAAAGAATTTAGTTATAATTCTCATTAGAAAGGTTACAGGAAAAGTGAGTCAATGTGAGTTATTGGTGTTGAGAACATTTTCCAGTTGATCAAAGTAATACAGTAGTACAAAGTACTACTGGAGCGGCTGGGCGGCATGGGAGGACTGTGCGTTATGTAGGTAGTAAGATTGAATACGCAGTTAAGAATATTTTGGTTAAAGAATTTAGCTTTCTCATCGATGTTGTTGGAGGAGAATACAATAAACCAATCTTTTTCAGCTAGGTCTGATAGGTAGATGGTAATTCATATCCATTACTTGTCTTTATCTCTGATGGTTGATGTATTTTCTCTCTCGACCTCTGCGGCTCGACGTGGTGATGTTGAAGGTAGATGTGATTCTTTTTTGTTTACTCTTTTGATAGAAAAGAAATAGTTGTCACGAGAATACTAACCGTACAAGCGGGTTATCGTTAGTAGATAGGTAACAATGAATGTTTCCGGCAAATTATTTTGTTTTTTCAGCTTCGTTTCGTTTCTCACTAATATTTTGGTTTTTAGAAGTGAAGGAGTCGCCTATAAGAACTCTTCCCGGTTTGACTGCTGATTAGAATGTATTTAAGCTCTCCGTTGTCCTGTCTAATTTTTATTAGTTTTCAGTTGATATTGTAGGAAACTGACGAAAAATGTAGTAGTGTGTCTTATTTCTTCTTCGAGCCTAAATGCTTTCTAAAAATCCTTCCTTAGAAGCGTACGGTGACGGAGCGATCTGAGGCAGCTCTACTTCATCCGCCCTCGAAACCCGAGGAGCGATTCGACGAAATCGGATCATCGCCTGACGAATGAGTCCCCTTTGTGTGTGCTCATGATTCACCCTATTGTTGTGTGTGAAAGCTCAACTGACCCTCGCCTGATCTCATCTCGCTAACTGCCGGCTTATCATCAAGCGTTAGGAGAGGAGCTCTTTTATCTCCTTACGTTACGAATGGACACAAGTGGATTTTCACTTTGCATTCTCGATGGGTACCGAACAGGAAAGGTATTTGTTCCGAATAGTAGAAAAACATCTGCTGCTGAAAGTAGCTATTTAGTCACTTAAAGCTTGTGTAAGTAAAGGGATTATGTGATAGTTGGCTCTTCATTATATTAAAGGGGCTAGTTTCGCATTTTGGTGGTATCGGACGACATCGTGATTTCATTGAATGGCGTGGGCTCAAGGCCTCCTGAAGGTTTCCCATGCCACGCACTTTTATGGTGGCTTGCAGGGTATTATGTAGATTTAAATGAAGGTCGGAATTACAGCAGCGCGCGTTATGAAACTTATGACTACGATTCCTTGATGAAATGTACGTAACTACAATGGATGTCTAGGCGATATGTAATCAAATGGTATCGCAGAAAACTGCTCAAATTTCGGATTCACAGATCCGAGTGCCAGACTGTTTTGAATATTAGTTTCAATGCCGTTGGTGCTCGGCCTGGTTAAAAATCTGTTACGTTTCAAAATATGAAAACGTGTGGGGAATCTGAGTGAATGAATACACAAATTGAAGATAATATGTGGAAATTCAAAAGACAGTTTACGATTAATAAATATAGGTTACGCTAATCATAGTTTGTTTAAGGTTAGAGAATACAGTTGGGAAATTTTCCTCTGTTGTGTTTAATTTGTCCCTCCTCTGTTTGGACAAATGTTAGTCGATTCAATTTCCTTAACTTTGGAGCTGTCTGCCTTATTTTAGCCAGGACCTTTGCATTGCATTTTCATTCAACATCATGTTGCTAACCTTCCCAAAGCTTGTTCCTCTTCAATAATTTCGAAATATGTAGAATGTATACGCGGTATTGTCTTTTCACACTTCCCATTTTACGGTGCATATTGACTGAATGTAGACTTTGGAACAAGGACTTCGTCGTTCTTTGACGACGACTTAAGGAATTTGACGTCGGCTTTTAAACTTTCCCGACATCTTCGCCTTCGCCGAACTTGTATTCCTTTGTCTGGTTTGCTCATTCTTGTCGATTATCGCCGTATTTATCAGCCCTGCATGTTGATGTTTTCCTCCCCTCCCAGAACAAACTTGAAGAGAAGTTGGGGAAGGCAACTTACGTTTCAATCGATACTGCCGGCCTTCTCGTATCTTATTTATGTAATAGAAGAAATACATTGCAACCACTATTCCTGATTACTTGCGCTTGTCAAAGATGAATGCCCTCTGTATTGAGTTGTCAAAAATTGTATGAAAATACTGTGTACATCACCATTCAACCGCGAGCACAAAGTTTATTGTTTTAAAGTCGGTCATGGGTTAAGGATAAATTGTTAAGTTTACCAAGAGTTTGACGGTGATGGCGTAGAAATTGCGTTAGGGTGTCTAACCAGAATTTGTATTGCGGCCGCAGTGGTCAGGTCGGTGGGTCGGTCAGGTAACCTAACTGGCTGGAGCAACCTAAATTACCCGAATTTGTGATCCACTCGTAATTACCTCCACTATCATAATTTCTCTGACGACCTTGTGTGTCTTTACTGAGTGAAAAAGGTTCAAGGTATTATATTAATATTTCCGTTTGCATACAAGATGCGAGACTTTGAGTTCTATGGTGATCGCAAAATTGTATCGTCGAAAGAGAGTGTGTTCATACGTTCCTGGCGCACGCATCGCGTCGATCTCAAATGTCCACGCACCTAATCGAGATGCGATGGTAGTCGAAACGAAACCCCCAGGTTGCTCACACCTGCCACGGGCTTATGTGAGTACTGTCTGAGTAGTCGTTCAGTTGTTAGTCTTCCGTGACCTCTGGTGAGATTAGTTATCACCCCATTAAACCAAGGCATTGGCTGTTCCGCTGGGGGAAATGTAATGCATCATAGCCGGCAGCGTGCGGAAATCTTTTTGGGTCAAGCGTTGCGTGGGCAGAATGAAGCTGGTTTGTCCCGGTTACTGCAGACAGGTCAATGGGAACAGTCGATTCCTTCGTGGAGGTTGGTCGCTGGACGTTCTTGGGAGAGGCGACTAGATTTTCGCCAAAGAAAAGGAAATAGGGCCATCGCGTGAAGCCTATGTGGTGCAAACCTGTCGGTGACCTTCCACCGCTAAACTGCTTCGGCTCACGATTTAGGATAAGCAATTACGACTATCAGAATTAGTTACATGTATAGTAAAGTCTAATGATATATCTCTAATAATATCTATATAAAATAAAGGAAATTAAGTGCTCAGTTCATATGTGCAGGAAGATTTGGTTATCTTTACCTTGCTATTGCGCGTATCAGCGGGTATTAAGGCTATACTAATGCAGCGGTATTAAGTTTTTTTGCAGTAGGTTTGAAATTCTTGAATTTGCACAATAGAAATCAGGGGTAATCATTTTTCGTTTATGGTTATCGTAAAATATACTGTCTTTTCCCCTGGCGAAATCTAGTTATTTATGTAAGCTACGACGTAATCGGTTTTTGAAGGTAGTCTCATTGAAATAGTGGTAGCTCTCTGGACAAGATAAGATACCGTTTAATCTTTTGTAGAGTTCTTGGGAATCTGAGCTTGTGTGACATGATGTTAGAAGTCATGCGGCGGGAGTAACAATTATGAAACATAATTGAAGACACTGTTCTTAAATGTATGCCTAACTATTTCTTACCCTAATTCAAATCTCTCCTTATCGTCAGGTATTTTCAAGAGAAAATATCCCGTTTCGGTTAAGAAGCTTAACTTTTTTATCTTAGCTCTAATTTCTCGCACACCGCCCATACTTTTCTACATTATAGCCATTTAGCTGAATTTTTCCCTCTTATGTTGCATTCGTATCAAAAGTTTTTTCTTAATATGTTACCCATTACTCCTTGCCGTTCGAACTCCAATACTTGGACCTCCTAGCTAGGCCAATTTCTGCTGACAAGGATAGTTTAAAAACGTGGCTGAGAATTGTTTCTGTCTTAATCCATCGTATTTCTTTGGCGTTGGGTGTTAAGGGCCATGTCTTAACGATCTGCTGGCATCGAGCGTGAGTAAATTAGGGCGAGGCTAGGGGTGAATCAAGTTTGGAAAGGTCGTGGATGGCCCTGATACGATGGCGGGGAGTTATCTCGCTGGGCACCTGAGTACGATTAAGGATGATTCATTTGATGGGCGTTAGCTACACCTCGTCATTTTCAAATTGGTATTGCGATACGGTTTAGCTTTCTGTTTCATAGTTCTCCGTAATAAAAGTTGATATTTTGGGGATTATTCTCACGGACGGAAAATCCACCCAATTTATACCATAAACATCTCGTTGCTCCATGGAAATCCCTAATGCTCTGGATGTTTGTCAAAGTAACAACACTGCAATTTTTACAAACATTTTTAGTACTCATGATGTAATTTTCCTGAACCTGTGCCCATAGAAATAAAAATATTTGTATGTATTGTTGTGATGTTACTTCAAAAAACAAAAAAAATGCTACATTTTTACCATTTTAATCTCGATAAATTTAGAATTATAACAATTTTATGTAATGCATTTTCCCCCTCAATCGTATAGTTGTTTTGCTTTGTAGAATTATATAATGAACTGGTCGCGTACCTCGTATTCAACCAAAATCGAAACAACAATGCCCGCGAAATATAGGAGTGTACCAGTTACTTTTCAGGCATGTCCGTGGGGGGATATTTGCAGCGTAGATATTCCGCTCCGTTGGTTCATCGGTCAATTCTGGCCCTCATTTCCTTGAGGAGGGACAGTTAACGTCAATACGCGAACTGATTTTTGTAATGGCCCGCATCGAGGCCCTCCTTCGCGAAGACCCGAGTCCCCTGCGCCCTATTTACGGTCCTCCCCGCGTACTGCATCCGTGCCCTTGGCCCCTTTTCGCGACCCGGGCGCAGAGGCTGCGGAGAGGCGGGGTGAAGCATGTTTCTGTTCCGCGCCGGCCTGTGCTCGTGTGTGTTGCCAGGCGACTACGACTGCGCGCTCTGAAATGGGAGGGGTGCTTGGACCCTATCACGGATCTTCATATCGCGCGCGATCGCGTTATCGTCATTTTTATAAACTACGCTTGAGAAAGCGGATATGCGACGTTAATTCTTCGCACTTCGTCCGGTGACTCACATCATTCTTTGTTGATAGAGAAAGTCGATAGAAGGGGATCGGGTTGGTGTGTTTGCTAGAGTACTGTCCTCCCATCCCGAGGGCCCGGGTTCGAGTCCCGGCGCTTGTGGGTTTTTCATTGGCATACCAGCCCCTAAACGCTTTGTGTAGAGGGTTCGAGTTCAGTATTCCGTCCGTTGGATGGTACGTTAAGCCATTTCCCTTGTCCCCTTAGCGCCTTTCGTTTAGAGCAGGCTAATGCGGGCGCCGGGTTTCCCTCCACCTTTTTTCTGTTCCCTGAAAACTACTACCGTTACCCAGTTACTCACCTATCTTCTCTGGCGGAAATATTCTGTTGTCGGTCGCTTCCGCGAAATAACTACAACGTCGATAGGATGGTTAATGTAAGCAGTGCGTTTCTTGATGAGTCAGCGTTAGTGATAACGATAGCGAAAACGCAAAAGAAAGAATTGTCATCTCGCTCCTGTTGGCGCGAGCGAACGGCTATCTGGGGAGCTACTGAACCAACCGTATTATGAGAGCAGTGAAAGCGTGAGTCATACTGTTGCTAATTGCGGAACCAGACTTCGTACCTTATGTCCCGACATATAACCTCGGCGGATATTACTTTGGAATCCTTTGTTGAATTCCGCATGGGGAGCAATCCAAGTTCGGTACCCGAGCGGCCGCGGCAGGTAGGTCGGTAACACTCCTGCCTGGCGACCCAAGGGCCGTGGTTTCTAATCCTGTCTCAGCCATGGATTTTGCGTTACTCTAAGGATTGAGATCATAGGGTAGAGGGTGTGATTTAACCTCTGTCGTTGGAGAATCTAAAAACGCAATTCCCCCTTGTCGATACTCAGCCCATTGGGCGTGTCGTTAAGCCGTGGACCCCTTTGCGCCTTTCGTTCATAGCAGGCTAACGCCGTCTCCGGGTTTCTCTCCACCCTTCCCCTTTCCCTCCCTATCCAATCTTTGCGCCTCCTAATCCCGCGAGTTCGCTCCCTATCCTTCCAATGGGTGCCGGCAGGAGGAAGTTGAAGGTGTGGTGCGTGACACCTTGTCTACTAGAGATATCCTCCCCATTACTGCTCTCTGTCAAGCTCCACTCGGTGTACCCCACGCTCTTGAGAAATTGCTCTTGGGCTTGGCTTTTCGTGGGCGACTCCACTGAAATTCGTTCCCTGTGTTGTATCCGTTTTCGTTCGGGTTGCACGTGAATTATTGTTGCAGTTGCTTTCATAGGCGTTAAAAGTAGTTTACCATTCTGTATTATCGGCATTAATAGTATACAACTGTACGCCGTAAAAGCAAATGACTGGTCAGGAGACAAACGACGGGCTAAAGTTAGGGAATGCAGAGATTTTGAGAGAAGACTAACCTATTCAGTTGTTTTCCTTGGTCTAATTTGAAAAGGTAGAACATAACGCAGTACAATGAAGTGTCTTTTCGAATGTAATCATTGTGGTAAGATTTTAGTGAAGTCTCAGCTCTCCATTCCTTGCCCTTACGTACTCTACAGTGGCTACATTTCAGTACTGATAGCGTACATACTATTTAGCGGGTATCCAGCTCATTATGTTTATTCATGAATTGTCACGGTTACTTCTGCAATTTCTACCTGTGGAATCTATATCATGTCTAGTCCAAGCCAATGTCAGTTTTGAACCGATGACACGCGCTCAGCGATTTCACCCTTGCTGTTGTGGTGGGCTAGTCGGCATACATTTCAATTGTATGAGTCATGGCAATATTTCGCCTTCGCCTTTTGTTTACACAGCCTAAAAAATTATGTTTCGGGTTTGTTAAATATGAAATTCTTCCTTGATGGCTGCAGTTTTTACTTTTTTAGTCTCCCGGAGGAGTTAGGCGTAGTGAAGGACCCAAGGAGGGCATTTAGAAGTTAAGAGTGCGAATAGAAACATAACCCTTCTTAACTCGTAAAAAAGGAGTATTTGCAATTATTCGTGTTTTCGTGTATCTCAATTTAATCATCAGTCTTTTATGCTAATTTTAGTTGGTCAACCAATATTTGATTTCCTATCAGATATAAATATAAAAAAATTACGGTTATCAATGATATTTTTCAACTTTCCTCATTTTTGCACGTTTCAAGTGTTATTTACCCAAATTGAGATATCACTGGCTGGTTCACATATGCGATGGACGATTCATCCGAACTGGGAGTGATTAATGGGACTATTTTCTCTTCCGTTAGAAATGTTCCTAGCAAGATTACTCTCAAGGGGACTGTATTTTGACTATCCTCTCCGCAAATGTTACGTTTGGGAATCATAACGCAGGAATGAAATTCTCGGAATACTTGTTCGATTCTACCCCTTCCAAATGTATGCCGTCTCCAGGTCGTATTTCCTTTGTGAGAAAGGATGCTTATCAGGTGTTAATTTATTTTAACGAATACTACACTGAGAATTGTAATATTTACGGAATTTTTCCGAGGATAAATGGTGCATATAAGGTGAAGTGGTAGTGTCATTTTAACTCCGTGTGCGAGTCATACTTTAATGCTTCGATGTGATATAGATTTACCACACCTATGTTAATGTTGTTTTTGTGGTGATCATTAATAGTGCGTCGAATAGGGAAGGCGTCGTCCTACATTTTCATTTGAATAGTTTTTGATTTGAGAAAAAGAAAGGACGCGCGCACTTGTGTCGAGGGCAACGCTAAATGTCCCATAAAACACTTTCTTTGTGAGGCTTCAGGTTTATGTTCAGGCCCGGGAAAAATTTACGTTGGAAAGAATGCAGTGTTTTGCCGGCTTCCTTCAGCGCGAGACTTATATTGTCGCACTGACCTCTTATTTTTCTTCCCTCCGTGAGACCAGCCACAAGAGCTTCAAAGGCAGTGCTATCACGTTCGCTGCTTAAAACGGAGCTGTTGCTTTTGTTTTTATCTTGTTTGTTGTGATTTTTACTGCCTAAACTGTAACTTGGAGAATCCATATGTCGTATTCCGACTTTACAGTCCGTGTGGCCTTTGCCCGTCGTTTATTGCAGTTGTGGTATTAGTGCATATTTTCTTCTTGACTGTGTATCTTTCGATATTGTTTTTATGTCGTCCGTGAGCTTCATATTATTTCCATCACGTATATCGCTTTTCGCAGTCACATTCGTTATTTCTCGATATGTGGTTTGGGCAACTTTAAGGTGTCGTGATTCGAAGTGGTATTTCTCAGCAGTATGTGATATGTTAACTTTAGAGTGTATTCTTAAAATAAGTGAAACATTAAAAGTCTTGTGTCTGGTGACTATTGGCAAGCACGACGAAGGCGCCTTTTTTGGAGCGACGCTCGTGTCGGGTGTTGATCCCATGAGGACGTATAGGAAGGCAGCTGATGGATAGATAGTTTGACAGTGGGCACACTAAGCATCTTACTGGAATTCACTGCTTTTGGTGTGCATGGTTACTTTTGCTATATCAGTTATACAACTCTCTCTTAGGTATCACATTCTTTTTAAACCACTGTAGCCGAAGCCGTATTTTATGTGCGAAAAGGTCTCACTTCCGAGAAATCTCGAGTAGTTATTCGATACTCAGAGGATAGATGAATTCGTAGAAATCTGTAATGAACAATAATGTGTGATTTAAGGTTATAATTGTTGAAATCAAGCTTCCTTAACTTCTTTTGCTGTCTTAACTGTCAAAATTTCACCAATTTTGCCGCTATTCTGAATTCCTCGCACGTGGTATCCTCCGCGGGCACTTTCATGTGTTTTGGCGCATGTGATTTCATCTTCGATAGGTTTTGGTCGATAAGGCATGAAATCTGACACGTTATAATTGACTTAATAGTCTTGAACTCACCAGATAAATCTTCATTTGTACAGCTGAAATCGTCTCCCCTAATACATCCAGTTTTCTTTTTTGACTTAAAAAAACTTCTGCGTTGTGTAACGAATGGTTGCGATTGGTATTCTCAATCATTACTCTTGGAGAATTATACATCATTTTTAATTTTAACATTAAATAGATGTCATTTGAATATCTCACCTCTTTTAGTCCGAATTTGGTGCTTATGACCCAGAAAATGAGCGAAAACACGTGATTTTTTGGTAAAGAACCCAACTAAATAAAGCCGAAATAGAAGTAATGTTACGGTGAAGCAAGATTTGGGATAAGAATTGGTTAAGTCTCGTTTTCTGAACTTAAGTTTCTTCTCGTGTTGCAAAATCTGGTGTCATACAATGGTCTGATTTAAAAACAATTCTCGTATGATTTAAAAATAAAATGTAGGAAAATAGTATTTTGCTTCCGATTTCGTTAGTTTATTAAACGAGAAAATGTCAATTAGAGTATTGTAAGTGTTTAAAATGTTTAGGGAATTGAATCGAACGTAAATATACTAATTGTATGCCCGTTAAATATTTATAAGCTTATTAAGAATTGGAAGAAAGTTGGAACTAAAATAAAATGTTTTGGTATCATTGTCACTGCTCCGGAAGACATTTATGAGTTTTGTCTTTACGGCTTTGATTGTAACAACCATTATCTTAATTGAAGGAAAATGTTTTAGTTGTAAGAATAACCTCTACCATATACCAAAACACCGTAAAGCATAAAAAACAATTTAGTGAATCATCGTTTGTTTAGTAATACCTACAAGAATAGTGTTTTTGCATGATAATGCCAAACAAACGTACTAATAAATAAAATTTTCATGGTAATCTAAACACACTAGGTGTGACAATGACATCTAAATCAGTTTATTGATCATAGCTTGATGTTCTGGGCCTACTTGCTCATCACACCCGAATTCAGAGATAGCTGATGCTAGGCACATGATTAACAGTGACTTCATTTTTCCTGATAATGAGGTAATCAAGTTTTGATGCTGCCCTTTTTGTCTTTTTCCTGGAACTAACTTTGTTAGGGAGGCGAGAAAGTCTCTCACCTTATTTACCGGCACGGCAATATCCTTATTGCCTCCCATGACGTCGTCATGTTTACATTACTCGGATCGATGCAGTGTACAACAGTCATAAGGTTCTTTACTTCACATCGCATTGGTTAGATTGACTCTGGTGTTTTAGGTCATTATAGTAAATTATTTTCGTTAAGACAAATTTCGAGTAGGTATATTATTATCTAATGCATAAAATGTCTAAACTTTTTCAAGGATGAATTATAATATTAGAATATAATATAAGTTGAGTAATACGACTAGAACGGGTCGTGGTGGCCTAGTGGGTAGAGCACTGAGCTACTGACCGGAGTGTCCCGGGTTCAAATCCCGGGCAAGAGCCTTTCTGGACACCCCCATTCGATTTTCTGCGTGTCAGAACTTCGTTGGAAATCGCAGGTGGCCCAGGGAAAGGAACTGGCACCCCTACCCTGAATGTGTGAATTTCACACGCTAAGGTACGACTTGAATGTCTGTAGAATACAGTACTCTGGATCGTTTGAGCATTTTTTCGAAATCGCATGCGTTCCAGGATAATATTATTGTGTCCTTGAGGTAGGTACTTGAGAAGAGTTGTATCCAAGCAGGCCCTTGAAGGAGTCACGGGTTTAAATGTGAAACTCTCGGAAGGGAAAGCAATGAAAATCACGCGATTCTCCTCGGGTGGCAGCCGTGATCGTCATTCTTAACGACGACGGAGCGGTGCGGAGAAGGGGGGGTGGGGGGTGGGGGCAGTAGTTTCTCCCGCGCCGAGCGTGTTCGGGCGTGCGCGCGCCTGCTCTTGTTTGGGTGCTGCGCGGGGGGATCGATGGGGGGCGGGCGTGCCCCCTCGAGCCCTTCCCGGCACACCCCGCGCCTTCGTGATCCCACTTAGCGTTGTGGTGGGGGGGCGGGAGGCTCGGTGGGGTCAGGAGGCCTTCTTCCCGCTCCCTTCGGTGCCCTCCCCATCCTTCCGAACCCTCACTCCGGTAGCCGCGGGGGGACGTCTCGCGTGCGCGGTCGGAAGTCGCTCTCGCCGTCACACGTGCCAGTCGAAGCCGCTTTCCTCCCGTAGCGCCCGCTAGCCGGGAAGTTTTGTGGAAAGAATGACTTATTCGAATGCCTCAAGATTTTTAATTCGTCTACACTAGGGGTCGGCAAACTTAAAGAGGCGGAAGAGCCAAATCCTATCCCTTAAAAACTGTTAAAAATTATTCCAGAGCCAACAATTTACTTTTGTAGATAAGGGATGTGAGAATATTTATGATTATATCAGTATCAACTAGCGGTTTTTGTTTAAAGTGCTATACCAAGTTTGTGTTAGCAACTGATACAATGATAGTTCCTTTTAACGATGGCGTTATATACTTTGAGAAATGAAACTAACAATATATCATTAAAAAAAACGAAAATTACAACCGGGAGGACGGTTATATTCTGTCTAATAGCTGGAAGAACGTATTCAAGTTTAACGGTCATGATTGTGAGACAACCATCTTGATCTCTCCGGGCCCCAACCTATTCTCATTTATATGCATAAGACTGCCAAGAATCGAGTCACTTCAGACCTGAAAACGTCGGCAGAACGGCTGGAGAAACTGCTGTTGCTAAATTACACCATAACGCGGAGGAACACCCTAAATCCATTATTAATGAAACTACGATAGTTTTTTCATCACTTTAAATTTAACTTCAGAGCCAAATATACGCACCCTGAGAGCGTAGTTTGCCTAACCATGATCTACACGTATCAAATACCCTGAAAGCCACCTCGGAGGTGTGTATAGGTGGCGAATAATCATCAAACACGCACTATTATGGTTTCGGCCGTCGATTGTGGAAACGATTCATCATAATTCAACAAATTCTTGGTTTTTCCACACTTTTTACTAAGATATCTATGGCGTCTCAGAGACTGTAATTTGTCATGTGGAGAGAAATGGTAGCTGCCCTAGACTCTCTTGAATAGTTAGAGATTATTAAGAGCGTCAATTCAATACGCAACGTTGTAAATGACCATTTGTTTCCTGCTCACCCATCCTCGATCTTCCTCTGTTCCTATCAACCAATTTACCCAGTCAGCCTCCTCCTTTTTCCCCATAGTATATATACTAGTGCATTTGTCCTCGGTAGTACATCTGTAGATGACCTAAGAAGTAGAAGTCAGTTGTGTAAAGTAAAAATATTGTGGAAAAACCAAGTGTTTGAAGATTTATTATAGGCAAAATGATGATTAGTTTTTGCTTATTAGCTTAGAGCTTCATGAGAGTCATGTATGGTGTATCAAGTACAGAATTCCTACACTTCTTATTACTTTTTGTAGGATAAACAAGTGAGTGTTTTTCTTTCGTTTATATACGGTTGCTTCACACAGTCACACCTGACAATGCTTAATTTGGCAACTGTGTGTGTTACTTGCCATTGCTAAATACCAATCAAACAGAAAATCATACATTTTTGCTTTCTATTTTTCATCGCTCTATCTTATTAACATATTGTTGCCTGTTCGTCTGCATACTTAAAAGTGAAAGAGATGCTATTACCGTATAAACTGGGAGTAGTGAAGACCCAGCAAGCTCCCAGCAAGCCTGGGAGCTTGCAGCAAAAACATCGCTGTGGTCATTACACTCGTTAAAAATGTGGTCATCGAATTTAATTCCATTATTCGTCGATTTCTGTCGTTTATTTATCGCATACAGCGTAAGACGTTGTGCCAATACGCCATCCTTTTCCTTGTTATGCTGTGCATCAGCAGTAGCTTTAGCCTTTGCGACAAAGAAATTAGTAGCGCTGGCTCTCCAACGCTTGGGTAGGTGAGCTTAATACTCTATTGGTCTTTATCGGCACAAGGTCCTTAGAATTAATTAATAACTTCATGCCTAGTGTAAAGATGAGGTATGGTGTGTTGATTTGATGCATAATTTAAGTACTCTACCCGGTTAGAATGTACAAAAATTTCTGAATCAGACCCATGCCTGAAGGCTGATTTATTAGGATGGCAATTCACTTTACCCTCAAAGCAGTGTAAACACCTTAGTTAATTTTCCTTGGATTACGTGAAGGGTGGATTGAAGCTGTAAAAATGTGATTGCCTTTGCTTTGGCTTTATAGACAATCTGCTAGAATCGATATTATTCTCTCGAGCGTGGTTTCCTTGTAATTACTTTGTTCTTATAACTAGAGTTAATCTTTCAGGAAAGTGGATTGATTACCGACGTCTTCGGCCATGGGAAGTTTACAAGGCTAAGACTAAGGCAATTACTTGGAAACCTCGTGACTGCGATTACATCTGGATTCCTTTTTTCACGTGATTAATTTACTAGTATCTGTTTCGAGTTCTGGAATATGGACCCCTTTCTATGGAATTATCATTATTGTAGCATTTACCTCAGGTATATTTTCATCATCGTCAGGTTTTGGCCGCCTTTCTTTTCTTTTCATAAAAAATTGGGGTATTAACTCGGAACGGTTTGGTTAAACAGGCTCTCGTCAACAAACCCTGTTTAAGTTAGGGTTATAATAATTTGTCTTGATGATTAAGATTTATTGGAATTAGTCACGGTTTTTTTATATTTGACTTCATTACATTTCTCATTGTGCATATAGTGAAATCATTGTCTCGCATTGCCAATCTTCGATCTTCAATGTCGTTTGCATGCAAGCGGGGAACTGAGCTATTAAAATTTTGTACACGTGCTATCTCGATTTGGAGAGTCACGTGGCTGATGTAGCTTATATTACCGCAATTCTTTTTTGTATGCATGTCGCGGATGTGCATTTGTTGTCCGAAAGCTCCTAGAATATCAAAAACGTGCGCAATTTCCTCGGCATAAACCTTGCGTTGTACTTAAATTGGAGTTCCCTCATGTCTTGACGCGCCCTGTACTTGGTCATGCCTTAAGGCAGATTATGTTCTGTAATGGCGCATTGCAAGGGCTGGGGTTTTTCATCGATGCTCGCTAATTCCTTGGGGGTGAACGAGAGAATTATGGGATAGCTTCTAGTAAAGTTTCTTTATTAATAGTCTGAATCTATTCTGCTTATTGAAATTTTAATCGGAAAAGTGCTTTCGTTTGTTCCAATATTTTTATGTGCTCTGAAGCAATATATTTCATCACTGTATGAATTACGGGGCTCAAAGGTGGTATATAAATGGGGGTGTTTTGCTTGTAGATACAGTTTTATAAACGTTTTAAATCAAAAGAGAAAAAGCGATTTGGATTTGGATTTCACTAAGCGAAGTAAAGCTTCAGTCTCGTTTTTTCTTAATCTTGCTCATTTACCTTGCTTTCCGTTTTTTCACGCGGAAGTTTACGGAAGAGCTCTCTGAGGAAGTTTTCAGCATTAGGATGGGATGCATATGTGTTAGTCCATTGACGCCTAGTTCGAGCCAGCAGTCTAGAATGCAAAAAAACTTGTTTATTACCGGATTATTACTTGTTTATTACCGGTTACTTGTTTATTATTCAGGGTGTCCAGCGCTCTGGAAAACCGGGAAGACCGGGAAATCTCAGGGAATTTTATTTTCACTGGAAATATCAGGGAAATCTCAGGGAAATATGTAATCCACTCTGGAATTTTCGGTGGTGTCAATATGTAAAACAGCGACGGAAATAATGTGCCATTTCCGGCAATTGCATAGTGAAATTTCCCCTGTGTTGTCGCATTTAGCATTTCTGCAATTACCTAGAGTGCAATGATTTCTCCATATACTGTGTACGATACAATATCCCGTCCCGTGAATATATAATCTTTGTTCTTAGTGGCCATGTCATTTCTCGACGAAGCGCCCGAGTGCTTTCGACCCGTCGCAACGGCTTTCAACAATAACAACAAAAACAAAGTAGTTGTTCATGACCTCTATATTTCGAACGAAACCCTAAATGGAACATGTAGAGAGTTGCCAGCAATTTATTGTGGGTTTTGATGAAAGCCTCAATAAGATTGCTAATAAATAGCAAATGAATCTTAGTAAGTCGAAATTTACGTAAGCCGAAAATTAAGTCCGTTCTCCAAAACTAAATCCGTGTTCCGGAGATTTCAATTGATGCGGAGAAATGTGGGGACATTTTTCGGACAATTTCCTTCAGTTATTTCCTGCGAAATTCAATAATTCTTATTTTTATCTTTAATTTATTTGCATAAGTAAACGATAATGTCGCCTGAAAGTTGCACCCCAAATTAGCGTAATATTGTTAGTCCGAATTGGCCAATTGCACGGATTTGCGAAAGCACGGTATCTTAAGGTTAATTCACTATAATGACGACTAATATTAATTTTTTATGTTATCATGCCATTGAAGGAGCCATTTAGTATTGTGTAATTTACTAGCCTCTAATAATTACTGTATCTTTTGCCTTTTAAGTTGAGTTGACTAATGGCTCTGGTGGTTTCATTGTCACAGTTTATTCTCATAAGAGGAGGGTAGAGGATTAGGTCACTGCGACGTCCACATTAACGCTTTACAATCACGCCAAAATACACACTTCATCCTGCACGCACGCAGACATTTTATTTCTCTCCCTGCGAGGTCGAACGCTGCACTGTGGCGTTGCCCTCTGCGTCAGCTTTTGATGAGGTTGATGGTGTTGTGGCTTCAACTTTTTCGTGAAGTAACTGTACAGAGAGGTTTGTATAGGGGCCTTCTTTTCTTCATGATAAATTTCCTCATAGCAAGACATGGCACCTTGTGCCATGCCAAGTGCCCTGATGACCTTAGCGAACCTGCTGTTGTTACATTCCGTTTGCTAAAGTTTTTCCACCGCCGAATTAATATACTCGAAGACCTCCAACAATCCTTGAGTTGTAAATCATTTTTTCTGTCCACACACGTCCTTTTGAGATCTTCCATCATCATCTCCAACTAGGGTATGCCTAGCGTCACTCCATCTCTATCATTTCTTGGTTTGTCAACTCCTTGATCGAATATGACCGTGAATCGTGGTTACTTCTTCCCAGGATAATGCTATGTTTTTTATTACATGGTGCATATTTGTAGCCATTCGAAAACTCACTATGTGTCTTTCCATCATCCCCATCTTTGGCAGCATTAGCATCAGCAAATATCTTGCGCAAGTTATAAGCTTTGAAGGACGCAAAGACTCCCTGATCATTGGGTTGTAGAAGTGCCGTTGTATTTGGAGGCCGAAGAATGCAGTCATTTAAATCCTCCCAATTGTGTGTTGGGTGACCGGGTGCATTATCAAGTAACAGCAAGATTTTAAATGGAATTTTTTCTTTAAGGCAGTACTACTTGAACTCTGGTATAAAATAGATGTAGTACCAGTCCTCAAATAAGGCAGATGTAACCCGAGATTTTGCGTTTGATTTCCATATGACCGGAATAAAGGATTTATAAATATTTTTTAATGCTCGTGGATTTTCCGAATGGTAAATTAGATGAGGTCTCAATTTGCAATCTACGATCGTGTTACCTCCTAGCAAGAGAGTCGCGATCTTTTGCTGCCTTAAAGCCAGGAGCAGACTTTTCTTCTTTATAAATATGCGTACGGCGAGTCATTATTTTCCAGAAAAGCCCGCTTTTTCAACATTAAAAACCTGTTCTGCTAAATAACCACCCTCCTCAATTATTTTTTCTATTATTCTTGGAAAATTCTTTGCTTCCTCACCACTTAATCAATTTTTTAGTGTGGTGGGGGACCGGGTTCATTATCGAACAACAGCAAGATTTTAAATGGAATTTTTTTCTTAAGGCAGTACTCCTTGATCTCTGGTATAAAATAGTTGCAGTACCAGTCCTCAAATAAGGCATATGTAACTTAAGCTTTTGCGTTTGATTTCCAGATGACCGGAAGAAAGGATTTATCAATATTTTAATGCTTGCTTTTTTGCTACTATATGCATCATTTTTCTTGCAATGCAAATTCAAACAATTTTTAAATCGATTGACCCACCCGTTACTTGCTTCACCAATTTGTAGAAACTTGTTGAATTGTCAGAAGACTAAGCGGTTCTCATTGAAATGCAGTTTAAGAGTTCAGGACGATGTAGACGTTCGTGGTTGGAGAATGTACGAGTCCATTCCTTCTCAATAAGTCACATTCCAATACACCGTGATACAACCGACTGCCGCTTTCATGGTACTTAATATTTAAGAGGTAAATTATTAAATTGGATCGTTAATTTCACTTTCTTTACGTAGAACTGGCGTCCTTGGATTTCGTGTTGGCATCTCAATCCAGCGGTTTGCGGATTACAGCAGCTATCAGTCACAATTCATCAAGTCCTGAAATAAACATTTACGGTACTAACCAAGTGTTTTCTGCAACATCATTTCTGTTCCAACTTTTTTTTATTTTATATCAACATGGCTTTTGGCTGCAATTTAAAAACTGATGACAAACGGGGCCAGTATATTTACGTAGCTTCGTACTACGTAGTAAGCCGTATCGTAATGGAGTGAGCGCAATAATTTGATGCAGTCGTAGCGATATCGCTACGACTATATGAACTGTTACCAAGATTGGTCAGTTGCGAGGAAGATAAGCTGTTTTTTACGCGACTTTGCGACAAAAATTAATTAATAGCAATGAAAATACTGTAGATGAACGATAAAAATAGACCAATTTCTTCTGTGTACCTCTTTAAAACCTCGACAGCTATTCGATATTTTCTCCGCCTGCAAGTATAAAAACAAACATTTTACTTTTTGGTGCTCGCGTTCTTAAATCTACAGCATCCCTATGTATAATTTTTTCACTTATGTTAGTACGGATTTTTAGGTAAGTCGAGACGTACGTAACTCGGGGACTGCCTGTAGTTAGGTGTTTAGACAATGAAAATATTGCGTTCTTTGAGCCCTCGATATTCTTCAACCCTTGCCAAATTATGTCAAGAGCTTTCAGGTTGAAGAGAAAAGCGATCATAAGTGCAAGAAATGTAAGCCTATGTGTCACAGTTTCAGATTAATAAAGTTCATCACCCAGGACAAAATGTTGGGTCCTAAACTGGCTTCCTTTGCCACAGCTGCAGCGGAGCTGGAACAATTTTTCTTGGAATTTCAATCCAGCAAGCCCATGGCTCGGTTTCCGTTTTCGGCAATTACTGAATTGTATAAAACTGTGATGACTAGATAGGTAAAGCCGGAGGTTTTGGCATCTGGAATCGTGAAGCATATTGACTTGAGTAAAGCTGTAAATCTGATCCCCACAAAAGATCTTAATGTAGGATATGCAACCAAGATAGCCTAAAGAGATTATAGTCACAAAGATATATTAGGATATTCTTCTCTTCAATAATGGATGGATTACTAACCTAAAGAAATTGGTGGGGAAACTCACTGAAAGAAGGCCCTTGGCCTTCCATGTGAAGAAGGGAATTTCATGCCTGGATCCTGAAGGTGCAAGTTATTGATCATTTTGTAGGTATCAGTGATATTCATATTCAGCGAAGTCTGGTTGTATGTAACCTTGTTCCCGAGCGCCAGCATAATAATGTTTAACTCTAAGAAGGTGATGTAATTTCTCACGAACTAAATGAAAGTGTTTTATGATGTTGGATTTTTTGTTTATTTTCCTCCAAATACGTAGGATTTGGTTTATTTTGCCCAAAATACAAGATTAGCTATAATACTTACTTTTATTCACACAAAGAACATACCCAACGTTCTATTATACTTAAGGAGAAAAATCTATATTTCCTCTGGAAAAATAAAACTTATGTCTGGAAAACCTGGAAATCTCAGGGAATTATCAAATGCCCCGCTGCTGGACACCCTGTTATTAGCGCTATGAAAGAGAGAAAATGTGTCCCTCGGAAGGGAATAGTGATCGAAGTGAATTCAGTTATCGAGTGAAGTCCCTGAAGTTGCCATCCTCAAGATATACAAAGCGGTAGTGGGAGGCGCGGAAGTATGGTAAGAACATTCTCGCCATCATGGATACTTTCCGTACATCATCTTTGAGGAATTGAACCTGGATACCGATCTCGCTCCGTCATCCTATTATAATAATGATGCTTCGTATTCCTGGGCGTCAGATGGTGGTTTTATGGAGGTAGGTGTCTCAGCGCTTGGTGAATAAACGTGAAACCAAAAACAATCCCTGCACCCGTGCCATTCACCATAGGTTGTTATGTAGACAAATGGTACATCTACATCCAGGTTGTATCCTGTGTACTACTTCAGCGGTGTCTGCAAGGTCCAGAAAGAAGTAAATATCAATCTGTCAAGATTTGAACGCGGTCCTGCGGTGGTAGAACGTTTTATCATCGCTTCCATACAGTCATGTCCAGTGGATATATTTTATTCCGAATATCACTTCCATTGCTTTGCTCCCACGCGATCTTCGTACCGATGAAAGTGCAAGGGCGTAGAAGTGAAAAGTGCAAGGGCTTTATTTCTGAACTAAAGTATTGTAGTATTTCTCTATAACAATATATTCTTCAGTTTTATACTCTTATATTCGGGCGATTTCATAATATATTGGATGAAGTGATTTCGAATCCGGAATAGCTCAGGCATTTGTTATGTACCTCAGTTACTTGGGTGAATTATTTTATTTTTATTTACCTAATATACCCGAAAAATATCGAGAGTTCTCTATGCATAGCAACTTGAATTTGGAAATTCAGTCATCAATCGTAAAATTAAAGCAGCTTGGCCGTTTAGCCTTAAAGGTGCTCTGATTGCAGTGTTATTTCTTAAGTAATTCTTTCTGGTCCTGAAGTTTATTGTAAGCAGTAGGTATTTTGAGAGGCTCTAGTATAACTGGCGGTGTCAGGCGTAACTTATTGGAATAGATTCGTGATTGAAAAGAAAACGTAACTTTGTAGTTCAACATAAATTTATTAAAACACATCCCGGGTTTCGACCTCCAACGTCATCATCGTCAATATATATACGATGTCTTCTGTTAGTGTCTTCACCTGATGATAACTTTGGGCGTCGAAACCCAGGTCGTGCTTTAGTAAATTTATGTGGAACTACAAAGTTAATTTTTCTTTTCAGTCAAAGCTCTAGTGTATCCGGTTTGCCACTGCATGTAAAGCTATTTATTCAAAGGAAATCCAACATTCAAGTGTGTTCACTTATGTCCTTTCATGACTTTATTTAGGTTAGATTATCTGCAACTGTATAGTTGTCCCAAATAATTAAAAGCCTAATTAAATTAGCAGTACACGCTTCCCTTCTGATACTAATGAATGAACCTTGTTATTTAACCTGTATACCGGAGACCTTTAGCATCTACATTGTTCATGTTGTTTGGTGGAATATATCTTCTCGATTGTATGTTTGTGAAGTTCAGGAATAGTTTCTGGTTTCTTTCACAATTATTTTTTTTACCGCCGATCTATTAGTATTCCTGCGTGGATACTTATGACTCCGGTGTGCCGCCGGATGGCAGGGAGACCCCCATCGCCCCACTTGGAAGAGGTTCTCGGAGGGGGGCAAAGTGAATCAAGTCGCAGGTGGGAGCCGGGCCCCTCTTTGCCCCACTTCTCCCTCAGGCCTCCTGTCCCCCGCCGCCCTTCGTCCCGGCACCTGCAATCGATCCCCTCGTTGACACGCCTCCCTCGTCCGAGGGCAGGTGGTTGTTACCACGGGCCATTAGGGGCCCCGGGGGCTTCGGAAGTGGTCTCTCGCATAACCCCTCGACGACCGACCTTGAGGGGGGCCCTCTCCGTCCGACGGTTGAGGGCGGGGGCCTCGGAAGAATGCGCTCTTGGGGATTGAGAGGGTGAGGGTCGGGGCACCAAGTTTTGCCCAATTCTCTGGAAGCCCACACAGTGATGGACTCCGATTGCTAAAGTGTGTGCACCATTTGGTTCTTCGTGCATTGCAGGGGCCCAGAGTTTTTCACAGTAAAATATCACCATAAAGGAAACGGAAGTGCTCGTTCGGGAATACAGGCGTGAGATTAACTTCATGGAACTCAAAAGAACTATTTTTAGGGTTGCTAATGATTTATGAAGCATGCCGGCGGATAGCGGGTCAGTACAAGATTAATTTCTGCAGTGAAAATAAGTTTGAATGGGGGAGTTGAAAAACCACGGAAGTGATATCGCACTCTTTTAGCATGGCATTTGAAGATATGATTCCTTATTCGTGTTATTGAATCGCATATTGTGCGAAGCATAGGTAATAAAGGTTTAATTGTAATTATGGTACCTTGGGGAAAGGGAGAGTTAAAAGTTAAAGCACATCGGGTAATCAGGCGCCGTTGGAGGCGTAGGGAAAACTTTTTATAGAATTATGATACCGTTGATTTGACCAATTGAAAATTGAGTGTGTTGTATTTTTTTTTCAATCGGTAGTGGTGTTTAGGTTTATTTTGCATGATCATAGCATTACCGCTATGTAAATGGACATTTGATCGTTAAAGTCTCTGAAGGAGGGTGAAAGAAATTTTTGAAGGTAACCCAATACGTATTGTGTGCTCAAAAAATGGAAATAGGCTCTGAAAATGTGCAACAAATATTGTTTTTGAGGTTTTTAGCATCGAGAAATGCGTTGCGATTTATTAGGAATGTTAATATTCGTGGAATTCTGCTGGATTCCAAAAGGCTAAAACGAAAGTCGAGTGAATTTCTGGGGGTACCGGTACTTGAGTGAAAATTACAGGGAAATGAGTCACGTTCAGTGCACCAGCCGTGCGTGAGATCTAATGCATCATCCCGTCAACTCACATTCTGATAGGAGATTGGTGTAGTTGCATTAATGTGCAGCGCACCCTCTCCCAAGGTTTCCCCCTCTGGTCATGCGAAGGTCGAGAATGACTGGATAGATGTAGATGTAAAGTGAGTGCGACTTAGGGTAAATGTTATTGTTATTGGGAAAATACATTTCTTGAAATGCATAGTACTCCTTAAGTCTTGAGATTGGAGTATTTGGTTCGCCGAATGCGTTAGAAATTCGATTCAAAATTTCTCTTGCTCATCGTTAATTGCTTAACGGAGAGTTAATCTGAAAAGTTTACCATTCCCAGGTTTCGAAATATTTTAATGTACATTGATATGTACCTTGGATATCTGGAGTTGTTTCTTTTCGGTATGACGCCATGCTGGAGGAGTTTTCATCTACTTTTTTTTGCGAGAACGATGTGTACATTATTTTTATATCTTTGAACGTTAGGTGTTCCTATAAATATGTGAGTAATCATACTCAATGCCTCGTATACTCCACTTAATAAAGCAGTTGAGGTTTCTTACTTAATCAATGTTAGTACTCTCCTCGTGCTGCGGAATCTCTGGAAATGATTCTCTCGACCTAATTGGCCTGATTACGAAGTAGTCTGCTCTTTACCCGAGCAAAACCATTCCACCTATGAAAATTTGAACGTTTTTGTCAGTCTGAAAATACTCAAACATTTATATACGCGAGTGAGTGGGCAACCAGATGCAGATTCATATTTAAAGAAAATATATGGGTACATTTTTCGGGAAAGCCTCGTCCATCTCTTTCTTGTAGCGGCGGTTAGTGACCCTCACGAACCCGGTTGTGACCCCTGTCAATACTACTTAATGCACACTACCTGCTGTTATTACTTTCCCGGCACCCTTTTGGCGTGATTGTAGCGAGGCACGCGATTGTGCGGGAGTCGAGTGGCGTGTCGATAGAGGCCTTGCGCTCGCCCCTCCACTAGGACGCTGCCCTCGTCTCAGATATTCAGTGTGTGCTGCTCGCGTCATTAATAGCTGTTCCGTGGAGTCTAGAGAAGAATTCATCGCCTCCGACTCGAACCCTTGTAGTTCAATGAGTATCCTCGGATTCAAGTTATTTTCTTATCATTCGTATTTTACTTCGACCCTTATGATTAGCAGTTAATTGATGTATCATAAAATAGCTCCAATGCCGAAATTCCAGGAGTGCATAGTGGTCAAGTGACCAAAATTAAAAACAATATTTTTGACAAAAATATTCTGACCAGCTATCTGCTTTTGAAATTATTTTTGTAAATTATTGTTGTACTCGAGTAGAAGGAGAGCGGAAGCAGTTGTAGTGTTGATTCCTATCACGAAACAGGTAAAAGACCGAACTGGTAGACCTTTTTTTATTTCGCACACGGCGAAGGTTGTTTTTAGATTTATCAACACAAGGTAGGCATATATAAGTAGGAATAATAAATAGAATAAGTAGGCATAGTAGAATATAAGTAGGCATTGTACAAGTAGGCATAATAAAAGGGATATTTAAGGATCAGTTAGGTTTTTGGGAGTGCAACTCGTGATGTACTCCACTGTCGAGAACAATGGTAGAAAGATATCTAGGATATAATCTTGATGGTTTTGATTTTATTTTGGGCAGTGAGGAGGGGTTTCACAGTGTAAAATTACGAACTGTAATATATATTTTTCTGATGGTAAGACGAACCCTGGGAGGCATTGGTTATTTATTTGAAACATGTATATACCCGATAGTACCCCGTGAAGATAAGAAGTAGCTTTGGGACATTAGGTACGGCAGGGTCACTCCTGTATCGCCAATTTTCTTCAATGTGCGCGTAGAGCAAATAAGAGATTCTAGCGAGGAACTTGGCTCTGGTATGAGAGTCGGAGAATAGCTGATTGAGTTTTTTCAGATTCATAGATGATCAAGTGCTAGTAAGTTGGAATGCTAGGTCAGATACGTGGCCGATTCATTTCGAGAAATATGGGTATATATTAATCATTAAAACGAAAATAAATAAATTTTCTTGGGCAAGAAGCCTAAGCAAAATACAAAAGGAGAGTGTATAGATAGTAGGTACTTCAGGAGGTTCCTCCGTGACTCCGCGATTCAAAATCCCGTAAAAGAGCTATGTTATTTTAATATATAAATAGCTATCCAGGAAAACACCTACATAGAAAATCATCTATAGGGTGATAACGCATTCACAATAACTGTATGAGTATGCTATTATATAGCGCGTTGTAGTCGCATTCTAATTTTTACAAGCTCTTTTAACTAATTTTGACTTCGGATCATGATTGACATGTTGTTGCCACATTTAAGTTATAAAGTGAGAATACATGCTCAATCCCGCTAATACGTATTCTAAAATATATTAAATATTTTCTTACTTAGTTTTAAAGTATTCTCTTGCAAATACAACTCTTTGTTTTGAATTTTATTAATATTGACAACAATGTTTGGCAACAATGACGATGCTACCATTTGGAAGCATTGGTATTAATTACACCATGCCAATAACCAATGAACTATTTAAATTACTTACATGCAAAATATAAGAAGGACCTTGGCAAGATATATTCCTTGATTAAATTAGTAAATAGGCTTGTAAGCACGTTCCGTCACAAGTACCGTTGCCAATGATAACAACATACGGTAGCGCCACTTTCATGTAACTAAGATTTTTCTACTTTTTTCTAGGAAACTTTTATTAATATCAATTAAACAAGTGTGGTAAGGCGAGCACTTTTTTACAATGCTAAATTCTACACAAAGTTGCCATCTTTTATTAGTTTTTCGTCAAAACGGCATTTATCTTTACATTAATAATCTGCAAATTTCACAACAAGAGCGAGCCATGCTTTGCCGTATAAAATAGCTGCTTTTCAACTTCTTTTTTCTTCAAATGTATGATGTAAAGGCCTCATTATTTTATTGCCAATCGATAGAAGGGCCAAAAAATTGTGTGTTCTGAAATTTTCACAAAAATGACATTACTTCATAATTCGGTGGAGCCTCCTTAATGGCGGAATAGTTACTTGGGGCCTTTAGGCGGATATTAGCTTAGCTTTAAAGACATAAGATGATGGAGAAATGAATTTCCAAAAGAAGCGCAACAAACCGAAGAAAACATATTACCGGTATAATATACAGTGATTCCAGGAAAAGATTTGTCAAGTGTTGGATGATTGGGTGGCATTATATTGTTCCGCGACCTTGCTTCTGCGGAAAGAGGTATGGAGAAAGAGAGGTATACCTAGAGCTTGAAGAAGGATAGCGAGGGTACGGCAGACAGAAGGGATGACTAACGAGGACATACTTGGACCAAATATGTAAGTTCATACTTCGTTGCCATTTAGCCATTAATTATTAATGAAAATAAAACAAAAAGTAGCTACCATAGTGAGTTACCGGGATTCTTGAATCACACGAGACTTGATCTAGTGTATTGAGAATACTAGATTGTATCTTAGTATCTTCGATTAATTAATAATCGAAGCAATGCAGGACCAACTTGCTTGGTATAGTGTGTGATGAGCTTGCTAATATCCTTGATTTCAAAACTGGTGCGGTGTTACTGTCATACTTTCTCACTCGTAGCATGTTCTTCAATCGTCATCACCCGCGCAAAATTAAGCCTCAAACTTGCACAACTTCAAGCAGTAGTAATTCAGAATATGGAACTGATAGGTTACGTCATTTGCGCCATTTAGTATTGGTGGGTGATTGGGTGAGGGGTCAGGAATTTACCAGGAAAATTGAGGGGGGTGGAACGAAACCTACTCTTAACGAAAGGTGCAGAGGGGTTCACACGCTTTAACGTCCAATCCGACCTATGGTGTACAGAGTTGAAGAGCCCCGGGGTGAGATAAAACTCGCATGAAAATAATTAAAGAGATTGTTATGAGGGATTAAAACACAGCAAATTTGCGAACCATTCGTGTTTATATCACGTGACTGCTTGGTTACGCATTCGAGATAATTCCGTAGGTTTCAAACACACCCCCACAAGTATTTGTATCAATAAATAAAACCTTTTGTTATTTTCTTAATTGTAAGCTCTATTCTCAATCTAAAATACTACTATGGCTCAAATTCACCTGAGAAATAAAGTATCTTTACGTGCAATACAGCTACTGATGGAAAACCATTAACCGTTCATTTGCGTTTGGATAGCTCCTATCATATAGATAGTATCAACACTCGCCTGCTACTTAGTAATGTGCAGAATCAAGCATCGTGTAATACGAGCTTTGAAGCGTGTCGAGGGGTCATGCGTGTCCCTCCTCACAGTGATTTTGCGAGTGGGCGGGTTAGTGAGTCGCTATTGCCCCGCTCTGGTTGGGCGCTGCCCTCACTCGCCTCAGCGCGAAGGAAGTCGTGATCCCCGTCGGGGTCAAAGATAGTCGGCGCACGTCACGAGACTCGAAGCGAGTGGAAGGGGTTCGGTTTTATTTTTGGTGAAATTGGAAAAGGGAGAAGAAATGTTTCCCCGCAATATCTGCTTTCATAAGTCCATCGTTCTCTACCTGTTGAGAAGACGTGGCGGTATTTATGCCTTCCTCCTGCATACGAGAAAGAGACGCCGTGTGTTTTAAGGTACCTTGGTGGTTTTCTTAGGACTTAGCATGTGGCAATTAAACGACTTCACCTCGCTCGTAAAAGGAAATTTTCCTCAACAGTCGGAGAATGGTGTGATTTTAATGTTGAATTATGTATCTCATTCATTACCATTGTTTGAATACATCTCATTCATTATCCTTATTCAAATAAAAATACCTAATTCATTATCATGTTTGTGATTGTGATGGCAATTATCATTGTCATTTCTAATGAAATAGACGGTGCAGCATGTATCTTCATGATCATATTTATATTGCCTATATTATTAATAGAATTGTATTGAAGGTTGTTTTTTCATGGAGTAAAACTCTAAAGATATGCAAGGAAGTATCTAGTGGTGAGATTATTTAGCACCCTTAATTCCAATCGCCATTTTATTTTCACTATACGTTTAAGGAGTTGAACTTACGATTTCATCCATTTTATGTATTGTTGATTTTCCGGAAGTTTGGAATGTCATTGATTTCTTATCGAGAGCGTGAATCAAGAAATCATATTAAGGGAATCGTCAAACAGTAAATTGGTAAAGCATTCTACTTTAAATGGTGCGTGGAAATATCTCTAATCATTCATCTCGCAAGAGTATACAAGAAACAACGCATAAATACGTACTAAAATGCTGAACGAATTCTTTTTGTCTATTTCATCTTTTATAACTGTCACTGTGAGCTTTTCAGTTATATTTGAATTCTTTCCTTTACACGATTGAGCATTTTAAGGGAAATGTCAATCCCAAAATTGGTGAACATCAGTGTATTTAGAAAACTAGGTTGCTTACCTTTAATGGTGTATGGAAATGATTGTGAATGGAAGAATTATAGTATTCTCTCTCGAAGCCTCCGAGTAAGACTAGTCGCCATAGATTGTAGCGATATGTTTTTTCGCTTTGGTTCAGTCTCAGTTGCCGTTTTAACAAAACTTTGGAACGAAGAATAGTCAGTTGGCGATATACTGTACCCACTAAAAATGTTTTATTTTGCAGCGCGTTGCTTTAAGACGCTTCGAGGAGTAAATCTCGAGTCCTGAAATCCTTTGCGCTCGCATGGCTTATCGATTTAGGGTTTTCTTTCCGGCGTTGCTCTCGCGAACAAATGAATACATTCCCGTTTCCCGCTGCACATATATTTTCGTCGACATTTTTTGACGGTTCTCTTTTGTTCCTTCTCTCGCGGCACGCGATCCCAGATCCCACAGCGCAATCTAATCTCTCCCTCCCCGCATCTAAATACCTTCCTGCTCTCCCCCACCACCTCCTTCCCCCAGGCTATATATCGTCTCTCATTTTCATTCCCCTCGCTCCATCTTCCGGTAATTAAAGTAGGCCCCAGAGGAGGCGCTCGCGTATCACCGCTGTCTCTCAATTTGCCTTGATGCCATGCCATGTGAAAAACGAACGCAGTTTTTAAGGATCTCAGCGAAGCTCTCTACTGAGATTAAATAGGCTTGAAAAATCACTGTCGTCGTGTTCTTGCCGCTGATGGCTCCGTTGAACGGCTCCTTTCCCTTTTTTTGTGGATATAACTCCTAGTGAAATTGCAATATGTAACTTCTAAGAGTTTCGCGTACCGCATGCAGGATGGGAAAAGGTCCTCTGATGTTTTTTACCTGGCGTGGATTTTTTACGATTGCATCTTTTTATCCAGTGGGTTTGGAAGTAGTTCATGTTTACTGAGAGAGTAGTTCATGACTTGATAGTATCATCATCATCATGAGTCAACAATTCTAAGATTAGTTTCACGCAGCTGTCAACTCGTTTCTCCCATCAGCCAACCTCTTAATATGTACATAACTCTTCTCTTTCACTTGACTGCTTGGGTTTAAAATTGGGTCTTTATGTCGGAATAGCTGACCAATTGATCTTTTATTTTAGAAGCTTAATGTAATTTGGGATCTCGACTTCGTTTACTCTTCGTTTTTGTTCGATTTTCCTCCGTATCAGCATCATTTGTTATTTTTAAAACTATTTATTTAGTTGAGTTTTACATAATTTTGCTCTCTCGCCTTATCAGATATTTCCAATTGATCTTGTCCTTTGCCGACGCAAATGCTGTCCGTGCATATACCTACCACCTCTTAAAAGAATTTGGAGCGTATAATGGGTGTTAAGTATTTACTTGCAGATAAAAATCTAAACCGTAATCGCCCCATGCAATCATTTTCTTCAGTCATGTTTCCAAATTCACATTCCATTTTTTGCCTTGCTGTTTTGCCTACCGGTACGTTCGAGAGTCTTGGTTGGTTATATGAGCTGGTATTGACCAACTCTCCCAGAATCGTAGCTTAGTTTAATGTTTGAATTTTGACGTCTCTCGGGTAGAGTAGTTATCACGTTTTCACTTAACAATACGATTATCTTGCGAGTTGCGAACTGGATTTTTATTCATAGAAGGGTTGTTGTTGAAAAAACACCACTTAGGGAGCGATAAATACGGGAGTTTTATGAGCCCCTGTGCACTAAATGTACTCTATCTACACGTAGCTGATTATAAGAAGGGTAGTGTTTGTGTGGAATAGTTGCATTAAAGTACTTGTGTATGTATATAACGGAACAAAGTTATAGCCATAGATTACTGGAGCAATCTAGCCTCGTAATAGTCGAGCCTCAAGATGCATCCAAATTTTTCGAGACACAAAATTATAGGGATAATGTTGCTATCAGCTTATTGTGTGTGATGAGACTTTTGTTACTCCAATAATATTCTTCTCGAGATATTTCCAGATACCTCGAGACGTATCAGTTTCTAGGAATAATGACACCATCACCTAATTTCTATGATTCCGGTGAGGAAATAGTGTTATCATCATAACGCCACATAACATCATATCTCTTCGTTTGGGTATTTAATTTGTGATCATATTGCGCATGTATGATGTCCACTCGTAAAGCCCTAACATTCCAATTTTGTTTTAATTATGGTATAAACTCAATTTCCCGGATTTTCTTTCTCTTGGATTAGACAATTTCCGACAGCATTATGTATGGGTGACGGTACTGTGCGGGCCGGCGTGGTGCGCCGTGGATAGAGGCTTCCCGCTGCACGCGGAAGCACTCCTTGTTGCCTGCATGGAAAGGCGTTTCTTTCTTTCCTTTGTTTCCCTCTCCCTCCCTCTGTTAATATGAGTCTTTTTCTCTCTTTAGATGTATTCCTCGTCCACCGGAATGTGTCACGTCGCCTGTAGGACGTTGCTAGCGATCTGTACGTGATAACTCCACGAGGTCGTTTATCTAATATCCTTAACAGATGTAAAAGTACGATAGAACGTAAATAGCGACTGGCTCAAACTTAATTTTCCGGCTTATCACACTTGCGATATTGTGCGAGGAAAACTCCAAAATAGCTTTATGGGACCATGATGGAATCTCATTAATTTTCCTCATGTTCCAGTTCCTCCGTAAATAAGTTATACCCCGGCAGCGTGGAATTTCAAGATCTCGTGTTGATGATGGAGTGAGAACACTGCTGCAGAATTATTGGGTGCGAAAACATAAGAGCTCGAGGGGTAAATAACCACTCTCCACCCTTTGCTGCGCAAAGAGACGGGGCTATGCTAATAAGTGATCTCGGGGTTTTCTTAGTGCAGGAAACAGGCTAGGACAATTTGATTTGAGATAAAATATGAGGGTATTATAGAAATCATATCAGTCCTAAGCCGTAGAAGTACCAAAATTGTTCTCGCCCTATTCTCGTTTCGTGCATTCCATCATTATTATTTGAATTATCTCCTCTTCATTGAATTATCTCCTCTTCACCACTAGGTACATCCCTACTTTTCTGTTTGTTTTGAGGCAATCCATGTATTACGAAACGTTAATTTTCCACTTTTTTCATCCCTTGTAATGCTCTGTAACATTTACTAATAATCCGCTCTTGATTACGTAACTTTGCCAATGACCCCTATATTGTTTGTGAATAACAAAGCAGACATTCTTTATGAATACTTATTATACCTATATAAATACCTTTTTATTTCTCAATTATATTATTTACTTACGAACTAATGTCTATATCCTCATTATTATTTGATCAGGTATGAATTCATGAAGCTTTCTCCCAACCTAACGGTGGGTTTGACCTCCCTCTTCATCGATAGGGCATCTGAAAAGTTGTCCCGACTCATTGTTTAGCATTGCACCATTCATGGTTAGTCCTGTATACGACGGATTTTCGTCGAATATATTGTAATTGCGATTTATTGTGATGTTCCCATAATTGTACTTCACTTGATATTGTGTAGGTACATAGTGTCACACACGATGTTCCCGCGATATTTCTAGCTTTTTTCTCGGAAATTTCAGGTGATTTTTGACCATTATCTGCGAGAAATTGTATTCTCATTGTCTAATCCGCGCAAATTTAGCGCAAAACGTTGCGAGGAGCGTCTGGTGGCAGCCGTATACGATTTTCGTACTCGGTTCTCCATTGTCCTTTATGTTCGCAAGTGTAAACAAAGACCGTCGTTATTTGTTCATGATTTGCCTCGGCGCGGCCCACAATTACCGTCCTTGCACATTGTATTTGTAGCTTGTGGAAATGAGACTCAAAATTAATCATCCCGGAACTTGGCGTGATAAGTAACAATGCTATTCATGTATGAATGTTATTCATTTTGAGATATGGTTTGTATTGTCATTGCTGACTATTTCAAAGTCTTTAAGAAAAGCGCTGGATATAGTAAATCCCATGAATAACCCTATTGTAGTCAAAAATAAGAATACCAATAGCGTGAGTAAGTCCCATTGTCCAAGAAACACCCTCGTTCCTTTTCCGATATGTTGGCTCAAGGTAGCAGCTTATTTTCTCTTAGTCGCAGTAAGACCTCCCACTTAACATTATTGCTGTAATGATAATGAATGATTAGTACTGAAATGTCTTTTTTTAGTTGAACTTATTGTGAAAAATTTTGTCCCTATTTTACGAGTTTTAGGTGTTTGCATCTGGGTAATTAGTAGGCCTTCGTTCCCTAGGAGGTAGTAAATATGAGCGCTTCGTTGTTTTGTAACCTACTGGGAAAATGGAGCTCGTCACCGATCTCAGTGTTCCGCTTGCCTTACCGTTGATTTTTTTAAATTACGGTTAGTAGAGCGAAACATGGTCGTAATTCTTCAAGTTTTGTTTTGTGTTTTAGATCCATACTCTTAATTGGTAGAGGTACTATTTAGGATAATGCGGCGAGCATCGTACTTTTAGAGGGATTGGCTATATTGATAATGGTGGCGACCACAGGAAAGAAGGATTCAAGATTCCGTCAGAAGCTACAGAATAATAGTCACAGCTATAGAACAAAGTCACATCGGGAGTTCCCCGATAGGGTAGCGTAGTAGTTCCGCTTCTATTTATTTTATACATAAACGATTTGGGTACCGTAGTTAGTAGTAAGCTTAGTAAGACCTTTTGCAGACGATGCTGCAGTGTATATCAAAAGAAGAAGATAGGAAATCGCTTGGCAAGGATGTAGATGCAATTCGAGAGTGGTGCGACAAATGGCAGTTAGAACTTAACCTTAAAAAGTGTGTAGCTATCAATTTTTGGAGGAGGAATAATTCGATAGAGCGATCCTATAAAATTAGTAACACGAAGATCGAAAGCGTTGAGCGAGCGGTATTTAGGTGTAACAATCACTAAAGATTTATCGTGGGGAAGACACATACGATAAATATGCGGCCGAGCGAAGAGAAAGCTGAGATTTATAAAAAGAGTACTTGGGAAATGTGATGAGAAGACAAAAGAGCGATGTTACTTTTTACTAGTTAGGCCCCACCTTGAGTATGCAGCCAGTGTCTGGGATCCGAATGAATTAGGTTTGATCAAAGAACTAAACAGTGTGCAGCGTAGAGTAGCGAAGTTCGTTAAAAGGTGTTACGATAGATTGAGTAGTGTTTCAGAATGAATACAAGAATTAGGGTGGGAATCATTATCAAAGCGTAGGTTAAAGGACAGATTAAATCTATTAGAGAAATTTCAATCGGATAGCTTTACTGAAAATGGCACATATTAAAAACACCAGCGTATTATGCTAGAATTGACCAGATAAATAAGATTATAGAGATAGATTGTCGTACTGATGGCATTTTTCCCCCGTACTATAAGGAACAGAATAGGCAGCATAGCAAAGGGATAGGTAGGGTAAATATTTTTGAGTAGTCCTTAGTGCATGATGCATGTATTAATCCTTTAAATACTATAGATACTAACAATCTAGTTGCATGAGACCCTATAGTTGCTTATTTGCATGTCAGTAGTGCATGCTTGGTGATCTTCACCCCTGCCACACACCCTCGTGGTGGCTTGCTGGGTATCGTGTAGATGTAGATAGAGAAATACAGATCTCTTTGTTCTCGAAGCTTGTTCAGCCGTAGAAATAAAATCACCGAGAATGTGCACTCTAAATAGGAATCATTCCCACAACTCTCTTGGGAGTTTGTCTTTAGCGACCATCGAAATGAGTTCTCATAGGGAACGTCTCTCTTGTACTCCGGGTTCGAGACAGGCATCCCCACCTCTTCGGCTCCGTCACGAGGGTTTCTCTTTGGCGCACTCCTCTACGCTCTCGGCGAGCCGCCTCCCCCTGGACCACGCTCTCCCATCAACTGTCCCGCACCCTCCTCCTCTCTCTCTTCGGGGACCTCTCTTTCCGCAGCCCACCGACTCCTCCTTCCTTCGGCCCCGTCTCGACAGACGCATAGTGCTTCCGCACCTCTGTCAGTCCCCATCCCTCTCTAATTAACTTCACCACCCTTGCCCTCCCCATGATCGATACGGCACTGCTTCTTAACCCCTTTTCCTTCTCCCTCTCCCATGTTCTCCCTGGAATATTGCCCCGCCCCACAAACCCACTTGGCCTACCTTCACCACGGCATCACGTGAGGAAATCTTCCTTCCATGAATTCGGCGACCTTACTCTGTGAATGTTTTTACATTATGAGCGTACGTATAGCCACCGCCAGTCATGGTAATCCCTGAATTGTATCGTCAACAAAAGTTAAAAGAAATATAAACTTTGGTCCGAGCACGAAAGAGCTATAATATAATTATCCTGAAAAATTATGACAGACCTGGAATCGACTCAGGTTTATTGGTATACGTAAGAAGCTATTATATAGTAATATTATGACCTTGGTCAATTTACTTCAGAAGCGCGTCATGTTCGGAGAACTTTCCCTCGGATTCCGCTCTCCTGTCCATGAATGCGATTAATGATGCCTATATGCCTTTTAATTTTTCCCTCCACCCACTGTCATATTTTTCATTAATTTTTTCGTCTTTGGGGTCAGTGACCCAGGCATCACAAAGGGTAAAATTAACATTTACAGTAACCTCATTATGCTCAAATTATTACTCTATGTGCTAACAGTTTGAATAATTGCGCCATTTATAAGGTGATATTAGTTAAAAAAGGGGAAAAGGCTGATTTTCTCCGCTCTGTGAGCCTCCGCTAAAGCGTGTAGCAAGGGGTATTCAGTCACCTTGAAAAAGGTTTAAATTGGACGTTGATTCAAGCACATATTCGCCTCTGGAGAGGAGGATTAAATAGTCACACTTTAAATCGGCTTGAAAATGGAAATTATGTAAGGGCCTGTAATTGTTGACATTTTGAACTGTATTTCCCTGATAAATTTCCGTGTTAGTGCTTCAAATCCTTTTTGTCATATTCACGCTTTTCAACCAGTGTACTGTATTTCTGCAAATTTAGCACTTCTTGGTCACAGTTTTGCGGATGAAATAATTTTTATTTGCCGACAAGTTTATTTATTTATTTTATTTTTATTTCCTGGATCATTAAACACACTAGTTATGCGGTTGGATTAAAAAAAAGACAACAATAAACGTCTTTTAATGTTGAAAATTTGCCGGAAGAAAACAGTATTGTTAATTTTCACCAATACATCTGTATCAGATTTACCATTGCCAAATCCGGAAAACAAATTAATGATAGATGGATATTCGTGCTTTTGTCTTCTTTGTAATGTCATATACGTTAGGTTAAAAGGACAAAGAGCGGTTCCCTAGGGTTTAATAAATAAGTAAACAAATGATGGAGAGCGCACTTTTAGCACGCTGCCGTGAGTCAGAGTGCGATGAATGTAGATAGATGAGCATCTTCGACAGCAACGCGAAATCGAATGCTTTAAAACTTGTCTTTTCCCTTGTTCTCTAAGACGCCGGTCGATTTTTAGATTTTAGCGCTTTCTTTCGAGTTATAAAATGGGTGGACCGAGAAATAAAGTTCTAAAAAATAGTTTGAAAGAGGAAACCAGATGAAAACTTTATAGGGAAGACGAACAAATCTGATCGGCGTTATCTTGAGAAATGAAAGTAAGAGTGTCGAGGGAAGAGCGAATGAAAAGAATGTCAAGGGAAGGCCTCGTAAGAATTTTATGGAGCATGTTGTGAAAGATGTAAAAGAGAAGAATGTGATAAATATGAAGAGTTTGCTCTTCATATTTATCTCTAGAGGAGAAACTGGTTGACTGGGCGATAGGAAAACTGATTGAGCCTCGTCAGACCAATCTTAGGATCTTAGGTGAATGGTGATAATGCTTTTCTACTAAAGAAAGCGTGTTATGGGTAGGGAATTGTGGCACATTTCATCAAATCCGTATATTTAGGAACGAAAATATGTATCAAAGATATGAAAGTATTTGTGCCGTTAGCGTAGTCGTTCGTGATGACCTCTGGAGCGGCAGGTGTTCGTTCAGTTGTTCGGTGAGCTCTTTGCTTTCGCCGCCATGCTCTGCCGAGCTACTGTCCTTGGTCCTCCTCACACCCTCGAAGATTCATCGCGTCGGGGCCTCCAGCCCCGCACTCCCTTAGACCCTGTGAAGCGTGATCCTTTGTGCGGTGACTCGTGACTCAAAGGGGGGCTCCCTGCTGACCAGGGGGGCGTGCGTAACACGCCAGAGGCAACCCCCTTCTCCTCCTTTCGCCCGGTTGGTCGTCCTCACCTCACTTCTATCCGTCCTCCCACTTTTGGCAGGACTCGGAGAGTAGGAAGAGGAAGGTTGGCCCACGGAAGGCCACCAGAGTCGATGAATTCATCCCCGGTCCACGCGTAAAACACTACTGGTAGAGCTATCGGGAGAGTGGTGACGATCGTCATTTTTTGGAAACTTTCTGCGCGAGTTTTGATCGTATAACGGCCCACGAATTATGCCACTCTACCCCCAAGAAACACTCCTGCATTGAACCCTGTTTACAATATCATACGTTGTAGTACGAGAAAACCTTTTCATGGGTAGGTTCCCTCGTACATCTCACGTGTTCAAGGGCGAGTGTTATCTAACCTTGTCATGGGAATGTCGAAAAGTGGCGAAGGTTTCCCTTCAGCCATTCAGCAGTCGATTTACAGTTTTCACTTCAGTGCGTGTGGAGCTGGAAGTGACATCGGAAACCCGGAAGTGATAACTGGAAATAATTAACACTGCGAATATCTGCGTTCAACAATCATCGGTCGATACCAATGGGCCATATTATATTTGTGTGGAAATTAGTCTGCCTAGGGCCTATGTCGCTGAAAAGTACGGTCAGTGTGCGGCCTAGATTGGCCTAGCTTAGTAATTTGACAAGATACTTGCTAAAGTTCGAGATGGTCCAGCGAGTTAATGTCATAGCTCCTCGTGGCTCTCAGCGTCAAGTGAGACTGCCTAGAATATTGTTACGATTTGGAAATGAAATACAAGCGAGTCTTTATGTTGTCAATTATTTGTGTGCTTTTGCCCGGGTTTCAGGGAAGTGCTGATCTATTCCTAATTCTTGCAATATTTAGACGCAGCTGTCTTGATAGTAACGAGTTAGGAACTTGGTGCTTTTATTTTTACTCATTTAAGCAGGCTTGCAATTACGAAACTTTGTGTTGCATACGAGAATGATTGCTGAGGACTTGTGTAGGAACTGTTTTCCCCGAGTTACATGCCACTTGTGGAATGGGACCAAAGGTGGGATCGTGGATCCTCCTTTCGCATTGCAGCTTGGATATTCAATGACACCAAGACGTATAGAAGTGCACTGCTCACAGTCAACCGCCAAACGTTTAACTACAATAGTTCAGAGTGGTAATCTGAAGCACCATGATTAGATTGGCCATAGTGATTCCATTTTATTTCTTCCTACCGTAATTAAAATAAAACATCTACGCGGGCGCGCGTGTTATTGAGATCCGTGGTTGGGCTCCTGGTTTCCCCAACCGCACATCCTTGGAAGCTCGCCAGACATGATGTTGTTTTAAGAAGACATTTTTACAGACCTGTATCAGGGGTGCATTTAATTTTGATGTTTTTTTTATTTGACGTTCTCTCGTTACAGATTTTCAGTAGATTTCCTTGGGAATTGCGGAGATTCTAGAAAACTTCGTCATATGAATCCTCCGTTGAATTATTCCTTCATTCATGATTCCCGTTCCTTCTTAAGATCTTCACTTCGTTTTGAGGGTTTTCCATTGAGGGAGAGGAGGCGGAAATGGGAGGAAAAGAACGGGAAGTGGGTGGGTGGGGTGGCTGGGGGTCACGCGCGTGGTTCGCTGCTGCCCCTTGTGTTTCCCGACTGCGGGTATTTTTAAGAAGCAGCTAATAATAATGGGGTCGGAAATAACGACGGATCCCACTGCTGGTGTGTGACAAGCGAGGAGTGTTGTCGCGGAAGGGGGGGTGCCGACGGGAAGGCAGCTTCCCAATCTTTATCCCCTCGGGACTCCTCTGACTCTCCTCTCCTAAGATTTTACCTGTAACGGTTATGAAATTGGGAGGAACATTTCTTCATTTTGTGGAAGGCAAGACTGCAACGGAAACATATTTTTTGGATGAATAGTATGAGGGCGGAGGGTTCGGGAGTACTGGCTTCCCACTTCGAGGGTCCGGGTTCGGGTCCAGGCAGTGGTAGATTTTTTTGGTATACAGGTCCCTACTCGAGTGCTGTGTGGATAAAACTTCGAGTATATCACTTCGTCCGTCGGTTGGGACGTCCCCGAGCCCCTTCCTTGGCGTCTTATGTGAAGGGCAGGCTTATGCCGACGCTAGGTTTCTCTTTACCCGTACTCCGTTCCCTTGAAAATACTTAAGTCTGCCCAATTACTCTCCTATCGTAAATGGAGCAAATAACCTCGACTCTTGATCGTCTTCACGAATCACCACTGTTATTAGGTAGGGTGGGAGAAATTCAGAACGTTATAGGCCCATAGTATGAGGCATAAGTGGAATCAGGTGGCAGAAAGACTGCGGAGATCCCGGAAGGAAGAGCAGGAGAAGACGTGGAAGTTATGACTTTTATCGGTAATATGAATTATTAATAATTGGTCATATGTAAAGCCAGAATCACACGATCATTTTTCTCGTCCCTTTAAAGGGATCATTTAAGCTATAGCTTTCAGGGACCGCAAAAATGATAGCTCAAGCTATCATTTCGCCGCTCACACGATCATTTTTGCCGTCCCTTCTCGTATCATTTCTGTACGGTAAACAACTTCGTAACTATGGATTATTTACACCGTCGTCGACAGCTTTTGGCTGCAGCTAAACGATACTTTCAGAACGTGCGCTGTGATTGGCTAAATGACAGGCCGAGGGACGGAAAAAAGGACGTGCTCAAATGACGAAAAAAGGGATAGCGATCCCTATCATTGCCGCTATCCGTGAAGTGATCAAGTCAGACGATCATTTTTAAGCTATCATTTGAGCTATCATTTAAGCTATCCCTGAAAAGGGATGTAAAAAATGATCGTGTGATTCAGGCTTAAATGTTATTGCTATGAAATGTATTACAGCCTTGAATATAGACTTCTAGGGAACCAGCTGGATGGTCTAACTTCGCTAATGTCGTAATTTAAGTGCAACTTCCACTGAATATTCACTTCAGGCGGAATTTGAATTAGCCTACGGGTGAGGTTCTTTACAAGTAGGTGCGTGCTGTGTTAAGATAGTGAACTTAATCTATGTAAATTTTTATCTGTGGGTTGGCATTATCTGGACCATTTCTTTCTTTTCATATTTATGCTCTCTCATTCCGTAGCACTTGTCCTCAGTGCGATACCCAATTACCTTCAATCTTAGTTTAGGTGAATGCTATAAATGACTTCATAGAGGATCTTACCGCTGTATGCTGCTCATGAATAACATAATGATAATATCTGTTCATGATTAGATTGAACGGAAAATCAGAGAATTAAGCCACTGATAACCCAGTGAAGTGGCCATTTAGAATGCTGCTTGTGGCCGTCATCGTCTGGATAACCTCTGTACCTTATGAGGAATGAAATTCCCGATTTCTCTGCTTGGCACTCTCCTATGCTGGGATACACTTCTGTCGACATGTGTGCGGCATTGCTCATGTGGAATAATTCTATCATGTTCGCGCGTAATAATTCCAGTTATATTATTTCCGATCTAAAATCCTTATCAAACCACATTTATTTTGATATATTACCTTTTAATGTAACGTCTCCTAGGCAGTAAAAGGAAAAGTCACACTTTCAGTGTTATTGAAAGTGTTGCGTGATTTGATACTTGAACCAGAGTAATTGATCGGGCATTATCCATATTTCTCTGTACTGTTAATTATTAAGAGCTATCATACTAATACCTATATAAAACTGAAGTGGTGTCTGTCTGTGTCTGCCAGCTTTATGTTACGCATCTCCTCAAAAACTACTGAACCGATTGAGCTGAAATTTTGTAGGATTCTAGCGTATACACTAGAAAGTACTATATGCTACATAAAAAAGGCTCAGGGCCCTGGTTCGATTCCTGGCACCAATTATGTATTTACATTGGTTTAAATGAACTTTTTCAATTTACGGTAGCGCAAGATTTTTTTCTTTTATTCAGTAAAATAGCTAAATATTAGTCGATTTCTTTCATTCTTTCTGTATTTAATGGGAAAATTATAAACTTTCTTATTCTCATAACCGATTTACTCTTTGTTCTTCAGGTTTCTGGGCATTGTGTAATTTATGCTGAAATTTACTGTTTTTTCGGTTATTTTCCGAGCGTTGCTAAGGCCATTGCCACTGTCGTCTCTGAAATGAAAACATCGTTGATGCTTCAACAGTACGTCATAGCGGAATGCCGCAAACGGCATTGTGCTTTTCGCGAGGATATAGGAAGGTACTGAAGGCATTGTAGGCTATTCGTGAAGCAAGGTCAGCCATATTTTTGCGCACAAAGATACGTGCTGACTGTTAGCGCTGCTCACAGATTTAGAAGGTTTGCATTCGGTCCAAATTAGGAGTATTTAAATGAATGTTTCAGCGGTGCTCAAATTGTGAATTTTTTTTCTTTACGGGTTTGTGCATATAAACCTACCTGGGACGTGAAGAGAAGACGTGGGACGCTTTCGAAACCGTCATCGAGCGAAATAGCTTGAGATTTGAGATAGTTTAACAAAAACCAGGGAATAAAATTCAAATCCCAATGGAGCATAATGTCTCATTACGTATCCGTGGGATGTTCATTGATGCCATTGCAATGATGCTAAAAAAAGGTCGGCCAAAAGGGATGCCGTAAACAGTATTGTTCTTTTCGTGAAGATATTGAAAAGTACTGAAAGAGGTATCGCAGCTAATTCTTGAATGTAGAGCGGCCATTTCATTCGGAAAAATCATACAGACTTACTTTTCGCGTTACTTCCAGATCAAATAGATTCGCATTCGGTTTATCTAAAAGTATTTAAATGAAAGTATCTACGGGGTTCAAAAGGTGAATATTTTATGGATTTATACCGTTTTCCGTAGTGGACCGCTTTCAAAATTGTTTGTTTTTAAGACGCAAGAACGTGATAAGAAACTTAAATGAAGTGTAATCAAAAAGAAGAGTAGCAAGATGAAAAAAATTGTAATATAGTTATACGTCAAATATACAGTAGAAGGTATGCACCGAGCGACAAGTACCTGGTTTAAGTAGGCTAAATCTGTACTAGGTTAAAAGATTAGAATTTACTCTAATTGGAATAAAATTCATTAATACGTATCCATACGAAGTTCATTGACGCCACTGTCATGAATTTGGAGAGTTGAGACGAACATAACATACACTAAAGTCCAGAAAAAAGTTTTTTGCCGAAGAGGTGGATCGTACCATTCCCAAAAACCCGTATCTGGCCTCATTGTCAACAATAGCAGACATTCGTATGCACCTCCCCTACTAACCACCTTTGTTTCTTCTGGCCTGAAAGTTTATAAATAATACTCTTATAGAGTATTATTTATAAACTTTCTATTTTCTAAAGGCCCAAGTATGAGTCCAGGCAGTAATTGTATGTTTTATTGGTTTAAATTATATTTATGGTTCCGATGAAGATCAATTAAAAGAAAACTAAGGTTTGGTATGCAGTAGTAGAAAAGAAGCCAGGATCAATGAAAACCAACAGGATAACAAAAAAGTCGTGGAGGTGGAAGAGCTCTGTTGCCTGGGAAGCCGCCAGGAAGCCTGGGAAGCCAGGGATGGACGAAGTAAAAGAGAAATTACCAATTGGATCGCCCAAGCAAAAAGAGCATTTTACCAAAAAAAGATTCTGATTACAGCTGCCAATGTAAGCGTGGTAGTGAGGACACATTTCTTTGGAACATACATCTGGAGCATCCTACTATATGACAGCGACGCGTGGGCGATAAAAGCGGAGAGAAGTCAAGGCTGGAAGTATTTGAAATGTGGTGCTACCGAAGAATGATGAAGATAAAATGGACCGACCGAATGACAAACGAAGAAGTCTTAAAAAGAGTGAGAGAAAAGAGATCTCCACTGAAAACCCTAAAAAGAAGAGGGGACGACTTAATCGGCCACATCTTAAGACACGATGGCGTGATGAAGACATCGTCGAGGGAAAAGTGAGCGGGAAGAATGGAAAAGGCCGGCTTCGTATGAGTTTTATAGAACAGTCGGGAAGGATGTTAAAGAGAGGAGTTGCCTCAATATGAAGAGGTTGGCCGATAGAAGTATATTGGAGGGCTGCGTCCAACCAATCCTAGGATTGTTGACCGATGATGATGGTTCCCATACTGACTTGGAGCCATGGCTAACTCCATAACACAAGTTTGTTTTCGCCCCTTCATGAAAAATGTTTAAATTTCTTAATACAATTCGTATTTATTATATTTATCCTTCCCGTTGAATTTCAACGGCCACCTTCATCTAGTGTAATATAAAAGAGCGGACATCTCTCTGTTGTGAATGGGCTAAATTAAGATCAAGAACTTTGACGTGACCGCCCTCCCTAGTAGAAAAAAACTCGTCTGCACAAATCTCGTCCCAGAATTTGTCCTGTAATAGCTATTGCTTATTTTTTTATTCATTATCTTGATTTTTTATAAGTGTGCCGTACCAGCAGAGGGTTCTTCGAGGGAAAAATATTTTCGTTGTAATAATCTCAGTCCCTTGGCGAAGTGCTACTGAGGTCGGTGACATTAAGTGGTGACTATACCTGCCATTTTGTTTTTAAATCGTGGACGTGCTTTGGCTGTGAAGTGAACTTCAGTTTAAGTGGCAGCTCATTCCCCCCTTTTTCTCCTAAACGAGCCTTCAAAGGGAGAAATTATCTGTGGAAATATTGGAAGTCTTTTGGCAAAGCCCCCGTTGCGTCATCTATCAGCTGTCTCGGAGGGGAGAGGAGAAGGGACATGGGGCCCGCTTCCCGCTCGTGTCGTCTCGAGGCCGCTGCTTGCGTGTGGTGGAAGGGATATGCGGCGAGGGTCGCTGGCCCCGCATGGAGGCAGATGTCTGGCTGGCACGTCGCGAACTCTTGTTTCCCATGGCCGATGGAGAATCAGAAGAAACCATGTAGAAGGGAAAGAGAATGTCTGAATAAAATGCTAATAAATAAAATAATAATATTCTTAGTCTCGGAGATGAGAATTAGGTTACGAAGTGCGTCCTCTGAGTTGCGAATGTTGAGTTGGCCTCTAAATCATGGGGTAGTTGCGAAATATGGGAGTTCACTCGTCAAATGAGTTGTGGTGGATGTTAATCGTCGGCATTCGGGGGAGCTATGGGTCCACCCCTATTTTATTACTAATGTTGGTCAATCAAATGGCGCAGGAACGTATGGAAATACCGCGATAATGTGACTGGAATCCGCCATCAAATGTTCATCCCATTATCTGGAGGAGTGCGTGGCAGTTCTCACTGTGAGACTCGTTCCATTTAAGTTATGGTAACAATCTATTTTACGGCTATATTACTGCGGATTTGAAGGCTAAGGGAAACCACCATATTTTTATTCTGAGGAGCATAATCTAACCAAATATTTTTCCTCTGATTTATCGAATGAAGGTGTGATGGGATCAAGGAGGTTAGATTGTGCAGGGGAAGGCATTGACATGCTAGCCAGTGGGTGACAATGACGACAGAATGGGGGTGCTTGGGAACGATTAGGCCCCACCTACTTTGTGCTAAATAATGCATTTTATAAGGCCTCTTATGGAGACGTCATGTGCATTAAAACATTAATAGGATTGAAATCGTACCCAAATTTCATCGCAGCGTTGTCGATCCACCTAAGGCTATTTAAGGGAGGTATTAATGCATTTGATTCCCTTGTGAGTTCATGTTAGGCGCGTGTTTGCGTACTTTCCTCTGTTACTTTGATAAATTTTTAAAATGCATTCCGTTCATTATCTTCCTACCCTTATACTTACTTATACTTACTGCTAAGTATACTTTCTTACTAAGTTTTACCGTGAGGAAAAAAGGCTGCGAGTATCCCGGGTTGGAAGCCCATATGTCGTACTTTCCAAGGTGACCGCTGACTTCTCAAATCAGCTGCGATGCCTCCTCTAGTACATCCTAAACTCCTTGGATGGAACCCTCTCGTGTAAAATGGCCCCCAATCTGGATTTCCGGTCGGAACTACTGGGGAGTATGACAGACCAATTTAGAATGGAATGTGAAATGTAAGATCATTTCGGAGCTGCGGGAGGATGGGAAACCAGGAAAGTGGAAATACAAACAATATACCTCAACAAATTGAAAATCAGTATATTTAAGGTAGCCAAGGAAGACGTTTTGAAGCGTAAGTTATAGGATCACACACGCTGAATGGAAATGCAAAAGTAGTATAATTCCTGAGAAGAGTGCCGGAATGCATGTGAAGATCTCTCTGTTCAGTAACTCGAGAATTAAAATGATAATAATCGCAACCTAGGCCGCGGATACTATTGTGGCACAGGTTTACATGCCTCCGACCAAATATGAAGGCGAAGAGGTATAAATGTACGATAATGTCATGATAGTTATTGAACGTGAGAGAGGAAAAGAAAATATACTTATTCTAGCTGATCAAATCGCTATTATACGTGAAGGTTAAGATGGGACAATTTAAAAAAAATACAATTTTGGAAAACAGAAGGAATGAGCCGAAAGACTATTGAAATATTGTATTCGATATAAATTACAGGTAGACAATAAGTTTTTAAAAACTACAGCCGCCGGAATATCCATGTATTATTTCAAAAGAGTGCCAAGAAAATGATGCCGAATACGTAGATGACATTCAAGTGATGCAGAGCGTCAGTAATATAAAGATGGCTGCAAAAACTACCCGGTTAGGATATGGACCACAACTTAGTATAGTAAAATATGTCTTATATTTGTGATCCTGAATTTAAAAAATACTGATAAAAACGTGGCATGGATTATTGAATATAAAAGGTAACAAATTATAGGGTAGCCATTCAGTGAACATTGGAAGTGCATGAGAATGACGACTTACACCTAGTTGAAGAAAGATGGCAATATTTTGAAAAAGTGGGAGTATTGGTAGCCGAAGGACGAGGTCGGTTAATGGAAGGGCGCAAATAAAAGGCTCTTGGTCGCGAAAGAAGCCATGGAACTCATTGAAGAGAGAAGTAAATACAAGAATGAGAGCCGAAGAGGGGAAACTGTGTTATAGAGGGATAAGGAAGGAAATCAACCGGAAAGCTAGAAAAGCTAGAGAAATGTGCATGTCGAATTTATGCGGAGAAGTGCAAAACAACTCAGCTCTTAGAAAGGCGGAAGCCACCGGTATAATAGCGAGGTGACAACTTAGAAATATTTTACACTCAACATTCTCACCTCAACCGGTTTCAATGCTTGCTTTCACGTTGTCAAGAGGGTCTTAGTTGAGTGAGGAAGGAATGGGGGTGGGCTGATTGGATGGAATTGTTGGAATGAGGTGGACGGGAGAGGAGTTAAAATCCTTCCCTAGGGTAATGGGATTAAAAAAGTGAAACGCCGAAGGCAAATTTTAACACTCGGAGACAGAAGGGAGAGAGGGACGAGAGTAGTTAAAACGGGTGGCAGATTTTAGAATGCCATATAATCGAATAGCTTTTTGCCACCTATGCTTCCTAAGGCACCATCTAAATAATAATTTTTAAAATCCAGCCTACTGTCTTTGCCACTTAGGTGTCAGATGAATGAGATAAAATTGTGCCTTTGAAACTTGTTAAATAAATATATATTATAGATCGGCTGGTAAGCATGAAGCTCTGAAAACATTTCTTATGGTTACGCATCCGTTTAAAATTTGTTCCCAGACTGTCCAATAGAAATGCAATCATTCGATTTGACCATATGCCATGTCAGCTTTGTCTGTTCTCCCGCCACTGTTGTGTTTGTTGGAGTCTGCAAATCAGACTTCATGTCTTCAGATATACCTTTTTCGCCTCGAGTTTCACAATTCCCTCATCGTCTACTGTGATTTCTATTTTTTTCTTTCTTTGGTCCCTATGTAGACGCTTGACTGCATTCGCCTCCAACATGTTAATACAATAGAGATAGGATAGAGCTTCAATTGCTAATCACAAGGGTCCTCAGAAAAACAGAGACCACGTGGTGTAGCGTGGAATTGAAGATTGTGTATAATTAGTGTTTTATAAATATACAAGTCCCAATAGTTATGTCACCATCTCTTCAGTGCCGATAATATTCCACCTGCATGTTCAACGTGCGACACTCCTTCGACCGTTCACCATCGCCTGCGAAATCTTCGGAGCTCAAGGTTACTCGAGTGAGGAAAAGCATCAGAAGAGGCCTATGCAACGTCTTACGAGACGATCCGGAGGCTTTTAGCCGACTAATCTCTTCTCTGAAAGATGCACGTGTACTGCAACTTCTGTAACACGTTAAATGTGATTTTATTTCACCGACATGGCATCTTCTTGACCTCTAATCCTGTGTACTTCTCACTTTCTCACTTTTCCTGTATATGGAAACTTAAAACCAATAAGCGTCAGGTGCGAATGACCATAGACATCACTACAACTACTCGGTGTGAATTTATCTCTTCGTGTAGCTTCTTTCGGCTCCGCCCCCCTCATCCAACTGGCCTTCAAGCCGAAGATTTACGTTTATTTAATATCAAAAGGACGAATGGGTATCTATTAATTTTCTTAGTGTGTCTGTCCGTTTGTCAAATCTGGCGCAGATTTTTTCTTGCAGCTCGGTGTTGGGCAGCATTAGTGATGTAAGGGGCGTTGGATAGAGCATGAAGGAGCGCACGCTTTGTGTACAGACAGAAAAAGTGAGGTGCAAGAGACAGGGAGATAAACGCACCCGAAGGTAAAAAAATCGCAAAAAGTCTCTCTTTGTCTCTCCGATTTTTGCTCTAGAACGCCATAGTTTCAAGCTGGCTAAGGTGAACCTAGTCAACACCACCTAGATTAGGTCTAATCTAGGTGGTGTTGACCTAGTTCACTATGTACAATTTGATGCATATTAGTTATTGATCACATGATGGCTTATCTAATTTGTAGTTAGTGACAGAGATGTACAGAAGTTTTTCGCAATGGATGACTCATTTTTGTATTTAACGCCGTAGCTATAAGGTGGCGAAAATAGAATAGGTGCGCTATATAGATCACTTAGCCTAATGAAACCATTTTAATTTTTCTCGTCTGATTTTTATGGGAGTGATGTCGAAGCAACTTAAACAGCACAAAAAATGGGTTGATGCCAAATCTTGTCTTGGATAAGCGTGTGTAAATGCGAAAAAAATCACCTGCAAAAGCCCATTGCAGCCTGAAACGTCTGCAACTCAGGCATCACCGGCTGCTGGTCGTCAATGTTTGATTCCGAGTCACTCGCATTCGAAAACAAGAAGACGGTGTGTGTTATGGGACCGAGAGCCTGTGTCGTCATCCACGCTTGCTTCCCCCGCCTTTCCTCCTCGACCAGAGCCGTAATCTTTCTCCGCCCACTACCAATATTTCTCAGGAATCCCTCGCCGTGCGTTTGAAAATAAACGGCTCCTCCTCCCACGAGCCTGTCCCCCCTCGACCTAGTTTATGGCTGATCCCCTTCGTCTTTCGTTCCTCCTAATCTCTCTCTCACGCATTCTCTGGTACACACATTGGCATTTCGGACGAGTGTGGAAAAGGGCCAGACGGGTGGGCTACGTATGGGCCATCTATGTGAGGTTTTTGCTGTAAGGTTGCTTTCTCCCCTTATATGATCTGTGGCAAACGGCCGCAGATCTCTTCGCTGCCTATCAGCCTATCACAGTTGTGATATGCGTAGAAATTTAGTCCAAGGAAAGTTAAAATAAATTGAAAAATCCGGAGAGTGTACGGTTTGAGAAGTCTAAATCACCAATTGTGTCTCGAATACTAAAAGTAGTTATAAACTACTATGGCAACTAAGTCAAAATGCATGCCATAAAATGCAAGAAAACACGTAACAGCTTAGTATAAAAAGACATGGCCTGTATTATTTCAGCCTTTATAGGCCAAAGGGTAACTTAGTATTGCATCGAATAATAGAGTAATAAGATCACCTAGAAACATTTTATTTTGTTTCTAAAATTAGATCATATTCTTAGTGGGAACATCATATTCACCAAATGATTCAAATTACTCCATGGTATCATGAAATCGTGTGCGGTTGATGACGGGTATGAAGGGAAATCACCAAACAACAGCTATGAAAGTCGTACTATGTTCAAATAAATTTATTAGAAAGAAGTCGAACAAATAATATTAATTTTCGATCTATGGTTCCCGCGCTGTTGAACAGTTGAGACCAGCATCCTGTCGGGTTGCGTCCGCGTGCGTTTCTTTCCTTTCCCTGGAGCTGGCGAAACTGTTGTGGAAAAGCAACGCTTGCGGACGCAACCCGAAGGGATGCTGGTCTCAAAAAATATTAATGCTAACCAAAGAATTCTCTACTTAGGATAAAATTAACGATCTCGGGCTTCATTTATTGGAGTTTCTCCATAATGTTGTGAAAAGAAACTCGGTCACTGTAAATTTGGCAAGATTTTTTTTAATTTACGGCCTTGGTTTTCCACATTTATGAACTGAAATTGATATTCTGACCTGACATGCGACTATCGAAACCCAGGTCGTATAATAAAATCTTTCGGTGGAATTTACTGAGAGTCCCGAGTTTCTTTTTACAACCTCTACCCAGAGTTCGGTTTTTGTGAGAATATTGCTCTGTGGAGTGGATTTCGGTTTGAGATGTAGCAGTCTTGAAATACACCGCATCGTCTAAACTATTTTGTATCTTAAGGCGCATGAAACATCCTGTCACAAGGCGATATTCCAACACTTGACTAAAAGGTTGACCTGGCCCGCGCATTTCTGAGCTGAGTACAGAGTCTAGCCGTTTAGCTAAGCTACGTATTTTTGTAAGCAAGCCCTTTTAATTTGCATTAAAAACATTGCAGGTTGTGGTGGCAAACGATGCGACACTTACTGTTTTTCGGCGTTCCGCTCGTCGTGAATTTTAAAGAAATTTTTCCGTGCACTATTTTTAGAGTTGTGATTTGAAATTAGCTTTGAGAAACAGGCAGTCCATATCGTCGGGAATCAACGTAGCCAGAGCCAGTGGAAAACCTTACCTCTAGATTCTATGGTCTCCCATCCAGAAAATTTCCGATCCGCTATTTATCTTCAGCGATCCCACGTTTTTAAACTCGAAATTCTCTAGTCAGTGCTATTTCTCGTTCCACTCGCTATCCCTTTCCCAGGATACCGTCGAATTTTGAATTCGAATCACTCTCTCAAACGATGAATGTTTCATAAAGATGGGAAATTGTCAGCAGAGAGGCAGAGGTGCATGGGTCGCAGTGGGACGATTAAATGTTTTTTTTTACGTATGATGCGCTATCGCTAATGAGCGATCTCACTACAAATGGCGTCCCGCTATCTACCAGTTTCGGCCCTCACGCTCTGGGCAGAAATTTCATCAAGATCATTTTCCTACAGAAAAATACCAGTTTTTTGCCGGGGAATAAGGTGAAATTGTTTATAATCTGACACCGGACTCGAAATGGTGTCGTTTGGAGTACGGTATATTTGTGGAGTTGGAATAGCCTAGATTTTTATGAAGGTCAGGCATCTCAATGAGGGAACTGAAAATGACTCGATATTGTTAGACGGTGACAATAGCGTGGCAGTGACGTCGAGAGTTCGAAAAAATCGCCGTTTTTGTGTGCCGGAATGGTGTTCTTCGGAGGTGTTGACGACAGCAGTTTGTCCTCTTTGAGGGTTGTCACTCCTCCGTTGATAGCGGTCCCATTTTCTTGTGGAGCCCCTGTCTCTGCTTCTTGTGTGGCCATCTCAATGCCGGTGGTGCGCATGTTGAGCCGTAGCCAGGACCAAAAAAGGGTCTGGTGCGCGTCAGGGGAAAGGCTGCCAATCCTCATTCGCTGCTGATATTCTATTGTGCGGTGATGGTATATCCGGTGCATAAAATGTCCATAATCATCTACTAAATTCCCTTCCGGCCTCAGCGTGACTCGGATTACGTGACTCCTATCTCGACGGCCGTGAAAAAGTTGGTTTTGGAAGTATGTGTTCATTTTTTTCGCTCTACTTTTGCTGTTTGAAGCTGTGCGTCATGCTCCCGCACCATTTCGTTACTTTTTCCTGTCTGGCCGATCATATTCAGAAAATAGTGTATTAATGGTTGATAATTACCATATCGTAAAGGAAACATTGTTCATATAAATCGTATGTCGTAGTACATGAGCGAAAATTCCTATTTTCCCTAAATAATGTTGTGAAACGTACGCAGTGTTATTTAGTGCACCCGATCGCCTCATGATCCTAAATCCTAGGTTTAAGGATGCACCATTTTATTTGGTTAAAAAAATACTTCTGTAGCTAGTCTAATCGTTTGCTTTGGTCTCTGGAGAGGGTATTTTTACATGTATTTTGTATGTGGAGTCTTGTTTATTGTAATACGTTCTCAGACAAAATATTTTGTGGCTAAAATTGTTTTCTTCTTTTTTTGCAGTTGTCGGTCATTTTTATTCACGTATCCATGGATTCCTGCATATCAAGGAGTCATCACATTGTTCGTGCTGGCCAACTTCAGCTTAGCCACATTTATGGACCCTGGGGTCATTCCAAAAGGTGAGTTGTGTGACTTTGGTGCCCTCGCCGCTCGGAGTGCCTATGCTCCCTCACCTGCTGCTGCCTTCTTCGTGTCTCACGCAGAGATGTTGTTGGCTTTCCTCCAGGATGAGTCAGTGTGTTCTTCGTCTATCTTCTTCATTATTTTCATTCAGAATAAAAGCTCTTATGGATTCCCGTTTTTAGATTTTATGATTACGTGGTACACGCTAGGACGAAGTTGTAGTCCAGTTCTTGGTGCTTTTGGGTATTAACCGTAAGTTGCTGGTTTGAATGTAGGAGAAATCTTTGTGCAGGTCTGGTTAAACTTAAGCTGTGTGATTTTCTGGAGAAAGATATTAATGCAGATGGGGCAGAAAAAGATATTACTGTGTGTGAAGTTCAATCGCCAGTGGACTTAGTACTTGGTGATCTCTCCTCACCAACCTCCACCTACCTTCAGGTTCTCATTTCTATATTTGTGATCTTAGCAGGCACCTAGTTAGTACTCTTTTATCTTGTTTATTTTGTGGCACTGTTAAGTGAGTCTTCGTGTGAAAGTAAATAAGACCCCACTTTCAACTTCGGATGTATTTTTATTTTATAATGCGGAATCAATTTGTCAGTTAATCCAATTAGATCGGCGATTTTCATCTCAGTTAAAGTTTCAAATACGATTGAATGTGTCATTGTATTCAAATATGCTGGATTAATTTTGCATTTCAGCGTTTGTCACTCAAATTACACATATACCGTGATTGTCCCTAACCCAAAGCATCACAATATTTTAGCAATTCAATCTGGCTAAAGACGATCAATTTTTGGCTTTCGGATAGATGTGAGAAAAGGCTGTGTGGAAAGGGTTGGAGATATATATATATATATATATTTTGCTCTTTGTTCCTTTGTTTTCGTTTTCAGACTCCGCTGCGTCAAAAGTCAGTTGACGGCGGTGAACAGCGATCCCCCCATAGTGGTCCCTCTGCTTTACTTTGTCATGCGTCCTTATTCGGTGATGAAAAATGACCAATCGTTGTAAAAAAATAAAAAGTAAAAATAATCCTGCTCTATCTTCAGAAGTCTTCCTTTAAAATGCGCTTATAGATAATGTTTGATTTTACCGCATACGATGTTGTACGATGAACTGATGAAGGCAACCGCCTAGGAGATAGTGAATGGGAGAAATAGAATAGGAAGGCTCCGCATGAGATACATGGAACAAGTTGTGGCGGAAATGAAAGAGAAGAATTATGTTAATATGAAGATATTTGCCGGTAGAAGAATCGAGTGGAGAGCTGCGTCAAGCCAATCTTAGGATTGTTGACTGCATTATGCGACAACCACTTTCGCGGCTGTATTAATAATTTTCTCAGGGTTAGTGCACAGCTCTTGAAAGCACAATTTATATAAACCATGCTTCCTATCGTCAAAAATTGTCATTCCATTGATTTGATAACCTTGCTAAGCATAGATTTCGTGGAGTGTTTAAGATTTTTGCATGAACCATAAATGGAGGAGGAGGATCCGGTAGGTTAGGAACGAGTATTCTGACCGTCCCTGAGCCACAAATTCGGCTTGCTACCCTTATGAGTTTTGCACCGTTGGATTTATTGCCTTGACCCCTTCGCAGGAAGTGGAGAACCCAAGCCTTTCCGTATTTTTGGGTCGTTACCGCATTGGGGGTTGGATTCTTTGACAGCGCCCGTGGCTCCCAAGTATATAGTCTGGGGATTTCCGAGTTCCCCTGTCATGCCTTGCGTTCATAGATATAGCAAAGCAATCGTGATAAAGATTTGAGTGTCCGGGAAATGGTGGAATTCCGGTTCGCACAACTTCGGCAGAACCGGTTGTTGAAATGGTTCTTATTTCGTACTTTCAGTAATACTTTTTAAAACTCTTTCTGGTTTCATAATCAGCCTTATGTACCTCTTCCATCATTTTTATTCAGTTTTTAGTGCATGACATAGCCTACTACCTTTTAGTGTATCGGTTTTTAGAACCATATTTATTACACGGTCATTAGGACAGAGAACTGGACGTTAAATTATTTGAATCACACGTCCGTATTCAGATACCTTGTGGGTAATGTTCTGCATCTTGTGATGTAATAATTACACGTATTGAGACTGAGTGTTATTATATGTGAAATGTTTATGGGTGTATGATGTGCATGAAGTGAAGAAATCATGAATTTATCTCGTTCCTTGTCATTTTCGCTTCCTGTATTTGACACTTCAATATGTTATTTTTTAATTTAAAATTAAGTAAATTTAAATAAATAATTTCATTTTTAAATGAATTTTATACTCGAATCAGGGTGGCCAGCCACTGGATATATTAAGAAGAAAATCAGGCACGTTTGTGGAAAATCAAAAATCCCGATATTTTGCGAAATATTTGAAAGAAATGGTTTAATTAAAATAATCGAGTAGCTGGGCAAACAAAGATAATTTTAGTGTAGTTACTGCGACCACTCTCTAATCCGAAGACAGTACAAATCACTATTTAGACAAGTTAATGTGCAGTCTTCAGTTCGACCGTACATACGACCGTGGTCTTCATTTCATTGAGTCCCGAAAAAATGACATTGCATCTCTCTACTGGTCGTAAAAGAATGTTCCGAAACAGAAACTTCTTCAATGGTTTATCAGGTGGTTAAGAATGTACACGTCTATGAGAAAGAATGTTAAAGAATAAAATGCGAATCCACACGTCTGAATGACGTAACAGAGTTAACGGGACTGCTGGAACGAAGTTGCTGTCATCACTTGTTGACAAAGAATGGCGTTATGCTAGCATTTGTGGACGCATTTAAAGTCAGAATAAAGTTATCAGTATTGATGATGATGCCCAATATTTGGCTTTGAATTAACGTGCTATATTCCCCAGATGTGAGATATGAAAACAGTGTAGCTTGTTGGATATCTATCGTCACCCTAAAAAATGACGAAATCTCTATCTTAGTTAATTTAATGCCTGATGAAATAACCTAGTAAAGCTAATAAAGAAAAACTATCGCAGAACAACAACCTATCATGCTGTGAAACGTCTTTGATGGTTCATATGCAGATTACGTGCCATTGTAAGTTATGCTTAATTGATAATGATTGATCTGCTTTTCACTTCTAAGTCACTTATGATGCCCTATGCCCTTGCAATTTTAGAGGCAAATATGTTGTTTTGCGGGTTGCCTAGTGATCAGGAAAAGCTGTGAAATTTATCGCCTGGATAGGTAGGTATATTTTGTGGAAGTGGGAAATTTTCTGTGTATTTCTGTTTGCTACATGCTCTTGTGCCTCAAACTAGTTGGCCAAATGCCTAGTATTCATTACTCATGTACAAATAAAATATCAGCTGTTGGATTGTGTGCTATGCAAGATTTGGAAAGATAAATTTCATTACACTTTTTTAGGGGATTAAAATGCTCAAAACCTTTAAAATGCCACAGCCATCAACAGTTCATAAGCAAATGCATACTTTAGAACCATGTCTATCTGTCATGCATAGGGACACCGAAAAATGGTAAATAAAAATCATCAAAAGCGGTGTTTAAAGTGACAAATACGGTAAATAAAATCGTTTTAAAAAGGTGAAAGCTGTGTTTAATGTCGGGATAAAGGAGTCTTAAAGGAAGGGTTTTTTAAAAAAATATTATTAATAAAGGCTTCACACCAATGTGAACAAACAGTTAATAGTACATACATTTGAGATCCAATACAGAAGTTGTGGCTACCCTACGCAACATAAAAAACACAGTAGGCAAAATTAAGTTAAAGGCAAATTAATGAGATAATGGTAATAACAATAACAGAGTGGAGTAGTGGACTGCAGGTAATGAAGTTCGATTCTTAGGCAGTTTAAAATTTTTCTTTCAACCATTGAATCAAAAACTTTATCATCCTTCATTTCCAACCTTTGTGTATGGATACTGACTTTTTAATACTTCTATCGCTTCAACTAGATTTACAAATGCGTCACTCAAAAATACACTGTAAAGTTAACGTAATGATTCCACGATTTAATTCTGTAATATAAATTTTTTCCAATCATTCCCTTCCGCCAAATTTAATTATTTTTTTATTTATAATTTGGCATGAAATTTCTGATAATCTACTTTTTTTAACTGCCTACTAGCATTATCCTACGAATACAGTACGGCTGTATTCTTAGGTAGTGTTAAGGATCGAACTCGCGACTGGCAGTACACTAGCCCTCATTTTTAACAACTACGCTCTCATAGGTTCACGGGAATATGGCGAATGTAGACGACCCGCATGACATTCGGCTTAATTTTTTTCTCGCACAGCCTATGGATAAAAAGGTCAAGACGAGTATTTTTTATTTTGTTTTCCTCGTTTGTGGCACGGAAAAAATCTTCTTCTCATTTCGTGACCTGAGTTATTTAACCTCTCCTTGTTGGTATCTACCATACGTACATTCCATTCGCGGGGCGCATCGATCACGAGGCCGCGAGATGATAAAATCTCCGATCCGGATCTGAATTTTTACTGTCCCTGGATATGATTTCAGTAGCGAATGAAATGAAAGACCCGTGGATCTTTGGATCCGACCCGACCATCCTTAATTTATGAGTGGTACATTTGTAAATCTAATTTAAACAACAAAGTATAATAAAGTGAGTATTCAGATTAAATGGTTTGAAATCGAATATGGTAACATTTTCGATGCAGTGACTGAAAGAAAAAATTAAAGTGCGATTGGGATCGAACTACGCACAGCGCACTCTCGTTGTACGCCTGATCCCGGCGAATGTAGGCCACCCGCATGACATCCTACGTATTTTTTTTCCTCCGCGATACTGGGGTAATGGGGGAAAAAAGTCATATTTCTTTATTTTGCTTCTAGTTGCACGGGAACGTTTTCATCTAATTACGTGACCTTAGTTACACATCCTCTTCTTGTCAATATCTACCGCACCTACATTCCATTCACGGGGCACTTCGATCGCTAAGCCGCGAAAATTTAAAATCTACGATCCGGATCCGATTTTACTCCGTGTCTTTGGATCCGGAACCGAGAAAAATGAAAGATCCGATCCGGCCATCACTTAAGAAAGTATTTCATGCTACAAAAATTCGGCATTTGCAAAATATCTCAAATTTCGTTAAAAAAATCACGTTTCAAAGAAGACACGGTTAATTTCGTGATTAAACCCTAAAGTCGCTTATTTCGTGAATCCTGTCGCAAAAAACGTTTCGCGAAAAGGTCATGTCCCTAGTCATGCATAATGAACTTCAACTTTTACGACTGAGTAACTGGAAATCTACTGAAATTTCATTTATTGCTATTGCATAGATTTCAAAGGCCTAATGCCTAGTATTCATTACTCATGTACAAATAAAATATCAGCTGTTGGATTAATTCCGATGACTCATGCGGTGAGGTAATGGCATGGACAGAATGGTGCGGAGCAGACAGTGCAGTCCGGAAATGTTGCATTTTGGAATCATAGGCATTAGGGCTGGGTAGTGCAGGAAATACTGAACCGGTTCTCGGTTCTGAAAAAAAACATTTGAGATGGCAGTGCACTGGTTCAATTGATCGAACCGGTGTTTTCTGCTGAACTGGTGTTTTCTGCTGAACTGGTGTTTTCTGTTGAACCGGTGTTTTCTACTGAACCGGTGTTTTACTCTGAAACAGTATTTTCAACTGAACCATTTTTCTACTGACCTTTATTTTTTACTCGTGTACTGTATTTTTTGTTATCCAAAAGGTTTTTTGCCAAAATTTTTAGTGAATCTTTTTTATAAGACATGTTTTTTCCTATAAGAAGATAGTTCTTAATAAAGCGGGTACGATTTCATAAACTGAACAGTAAAAAGTGAGAATGTTTGCGTCAGCCAATGGCTTTTATCTGAGGCTTGCATATAAATTGAATTTTGTAACTTTAACAGCGATGAAATTCGCATTATTGTTGAAGGAAGACATTGCAAAATTTCCACAGATATTACTTAGCACTATGTGTTTCGTTGTTAAAAAAACATCTAGTGCCTTGATCAGCCTTGATGATAATGCTGTTGTAACAACAAAATGCATTGAGCTAAGTTACTAACTTATGCATGGTGAATGGAAAGCTCTCTAGAGACAGAGTGACTGGTGTCTGCATAGGGACGAAATCTCTCCAATTAAGATCTGATTTACATGCTTCCGGAGAGTTGATATGTGTGGAGAGGCTGATTGCTTTCATCTGTAGCTCATAGCTATATGCCTTTCTTAGTCAACATTTCCCTTATCTTTCATCTTGGCAACGATTATGGGGCGATGGTCTGACTATGACCCCTTTTTTGAGACATTGTTAAAATAATAAAATTGGCAGCCCGCAAACCACCTGAAAATTTCTGGCGACATAGGGTGTCACATCAAATTTTGCCTTAGGTAACTGTATTTTCATTACATTTACCTTTATTTACAATATTATGCATTTAAAAATATTTTAACCATCCTTTGGCATAAAATAATTCTTGGAAAGAACTTACAATATTGAACAGTAATAATCAACGTCAAAATGTTCAAATCTCATTTGCATTTGGTGCATCTTATGCACGAAAATTCCCATCAATGCATGCATTCCGGACATGTATTTTGAGGTTGCTGTAAGCAGTTGCATTATCCTCTCACTTCTTGCCTGTGGATGGGGTAGATAGGAATTTGAACCAATGCTCCTTCCTCCTCCAAGTCTTCCAAAACCAATAGCATTAGTTTATTAAAAATTGCTACTGCACTAACCTGAAGGAATATTATCTCTCTCTCTCATTCGTTGTAATGGTCGAAACAGCAAAATAACTAGAAAAAATGCGACATCTTGTTGATTTACGTTTGTGACAATTCTTTACATGGATGTGTGCTCGCTCTGCACTCTAGCGGCTAAAGCAGACAACACACTGTGGGCAGAAATCGAAAAATGCTGGTTAAAAATCACATATTCCCTATTTTTTTAAGATAGAACGACGAAATCTTCCCTACTATTATTTTTAGCCTTCTAATCATAAATTTTATGACATTTTGCCAAAAAATTATCCGGGGCCTTTTTTTAAACAAATTAGTGTGGACTGAATAAATATAAAAGTTGACTAGACATACCGCTGCAATACAGAGGGATCATTTTATTTTAATAAAATGTTTTAAATAAAAAAAATAAGCAGTTTCAAAAATATTTTAATTTTTTAAACAAAATATTACACATGAAATATATAAAATTATTTTTTATAAACAACATTAATGTAGTAATTGATTAACCGAAGGCATCAGGGTCTGGGTCTATACTGATGTACATACCCAGGAAATAACTTCAAAAATATTTTAAATATTGAAACAGATAGGTAATATCAAAAATAAAATGTGAAAATATTTATTACAAGTGATTTAATCCCGAAAAATTAAGTCATCAACCCATTATAAAATTGCATTGGATTCCAAATCATCACTGTTCCTATCCGTAGTTGACTCCTCCATCATATGCAAATCTCGTGTTCCTTAAAACATATCAGCTTCCGACCTACCGGTGCACGCGTTGAACCTTGCAAATGTTATCCCTCTAATTAAAATCGTTGTCTCATTGAAAAAAGGGAACAATAAGGCTTACATAGAGTGCATAATGTATGCTGGTGTGGAAAACACAAGTGTTGTCTCATTTTTATTGAGTAATCCTTAACTGTAACAATTCTGAACGAATTTCCGCATCTCAGCTCCGTGCGGTTGGACCTCTGTGTACATAACTTGATCGGAGTGGCAGGGGGGTAGATTGGGGCAGGATTTTTCTTTAGAACATTTAAGTTGACACTTTATTTATAACTTGGTATAAATATTTTTGTCGCTGAAGACCGCTAACAAAGTTTTTTCCTACTTTATGGTAAAAATGCATGCAAAATAGCATATTTTAATTGTTTAATATAATTGAAAAAACATATCAACAAAATCTAATTTTTCACTTCAGCTGATTTACAACATTTACATTATTATGCTGGTACATTATGTGTCTGGCATTAAAACGCAGCAGTAGCAAAATTCTTCGGTCAGTTTTCACAAAAAATTGGAAAATAACTTTTTAGTAATTTTTTTGAACTTCACAGATGTCTGCAGTCTAAACGAAGCACCTATAAAGAAAATTCTTTCACTAGTTTGGACAATGATTAATGTATTCAGAATATATAGTATTTCCGAAATTAAAAGTGAAAAAAATAATTTTTGTTCAGTTTTTTCGATTTCATCCCTCAGTGCGACAGTCAGGCGGACAACTTATAGCACAGTAAAGTTCACAAGCATGGTCGCCAGCCAGCCTCGCTGCGAGCAGAGACGGCGGCGTGAAACCCAAGCAGCGAACGATCATCGGTGTTTCAGAACCGTTTCCCTGATGCACTGTTTCAGAACCGCTTCCCCGGTGCACATGTTTGTTTTCTACATCTGAACTGGCCTGCCGGTTCTGAAAAAAGCCGAATCGCTGAACCGTTGCACCAAAAAACCACCCAGCCCTAATAGGCATTGTTGGCATCATTGGCTCTGACTGTTGTTAGTTATGTATTTGTGCAAGTCCTTCGGCCAAGTCCGGAGGGTAATTAGTCCACTCAGGGGTAGTATCCAACGAGGAGAGGAGGAGGGGGGTGGTACCCAAAAATGCCGCAGTATGTAAAGATGAGCCTAATTTCTGCAGTTATTCTCTGTTAAAGGGAGTTTTCCCATTTTCCATGAGAAAGTGGTAAATATAATTCTTGAAAATGTATTGATCAACCTCACAGTTGATACATCCAGTGAATAAAATTCAATAATCTGTCTTGGGTGAGTGCTGCATATTTTGTTGTACAAAGCATTGTGAAAAAAAGACCGTAGATGGATCCCCGTGATATTTAACAAACTTAACAGGTGTGTGCACAAGTTACTATTCTTGCCTCAGCTGTATGCACATTTGCTAAAATGACAAAGTTTTTATTTTTATTCACCAATTTGCCAGAAAATATGGAATACTCTTTGAGAAAAATGTTAATGAGGCTCTTATGAAGGCTGAAGTACACGAGGAACAGTTAGGGTGTGTTCCATTCTACCAGGACGTGCACTACACCTTTAGTGATCTAAACCTTTACATAGTCAGGGTGACGATCGTCAGCGAAAACCGGAAATTGTCAGGGAATTTTGGAAATCTGGAAAAGTTAGGGACACGCCCCGGCATCTCCCTATCCCACTCGCACTTCCTCTGCTGCCCCTTATTGTCCGCTTAGTTCCTGCTTTCGGTCGTTGGCGCCACTTGTTCATTCGCCCGTCATTTACCTTGTGCCAACACACAAAGTAAGCGTCTTACGGTGTTTCACTGCGGCAAACCACATTTTTGTGAAACTGTTCCTGCGAATAAGATCTGGTTTTCTTTTCTCAAAGACATCATTAAGTGTTTTAGAGTTTGGAAACCAGACTGTATTGGTAGAACATTATGGTCGGTAGGAGATACATCACATCGGGTTGTACCATGTGGAGGAAGGATGCCCTCCTCCTTCCATGGTTGTACCTCTGAGTATAATTCGAATACCGAAAAGGTGCATTGCTTTGTGGTCCTGAGGGAAGAAAGCCGCCGCGGTGAGTGGCAGAAGTGCATTCTTCGCGATAGTTTCTTAGTGAAGCATCCACAAGTTGAGTATGAGAAGCACTTTTTAGAGACGGATATACTTCGCGAGAAGGTACTCACCGACAATGAAGTAAACGTCATAGGCGTGGTAGGATTATAGGTGACTTTTTATAGCATTTTTAGTTATTATCTTAATTTACCTATGAATTGAATTCCCTTGGTGGCCAATTATTTTCTCTTTCACTGTAAATGATATTTCCATTTCATAGACCAATTCAACCCACGTGTGAGCCATGCGCCTGTGCAATTACGTCCTCAGTCCTTTATTGTAATCGCTGCCATTAATATTGCTCCTATTTATGTTCTATCGATGTCGATTAGAACAATTCAATTTTATTATTTCTCAATGATGTTTTTGAAGAGCAAGTTACTCATCGAACACACGATAATTGATTAATGAAATTCACTCGGGTTTGGCATCGGGTGAGACTTCTCATTGCCGATGTTTGGATGAGCGTGTTACTCATCGAAAAGTCGGACATGAAAAGTTTCCCCCGGTGCCAAACCCGAGAACATTTCATTTATATCATTCACCGGGGAAGCTTACGATCATTTACCATAATTTGTTGGTTGGTATGATATTACCCTGACCTTAACGTACTTAATCAACTTTAAATTTTGATAGGTAGGCCTCCTAATAATTCTGCGTGAACAGGTTTAATTCACCAGAGCCTGCTTGAAAGATCTGTGTACAGTGCTAACCTCGGTTCTGTTATCGAAACAACTTCGAAGAAGCGCCCTAGAAGGGTAATTAGCGGCTGTAGTGTACAGTATACATTAATTGGCCTTCGTGAAATTTCCCTGGGTTGCGCTGAGCTATGATTCTTCTATATAAAGATGGTGTTTGCTCAATAGTAAGATATTCCACGGAGAAAAAAAAATCATTCGCCTTGACCGGGACTCGAACCCGGACCCCCTGGTTTCCGGATTCAAGTCCCGGTCACTGCGAATGATTTTTTTCTCTGTGGAATATTTTACTATTGAGCAGTTTCAGCGGGTAACGCAGCTAAAGTTTTCACGGCCAGCTCGTGAAATTTGACTATGGTGTATGCTATTTATTTCTCCCTTTCGTTTTGAAATGCATCTCTTGCGCTAATTATGGAAACTTTGAATATATTTTCTTCTTGCCTGGGATGATGTATCTAACGTTCATTCTTTCAGTATAAAAAGCCAAAAGAGGAACCAAGGGACTGTTCCTAGGCTGTTTACTCAATGCCCCAAGTACTTGAGAAAGCCGCTGAAGAAGAGAAATTCCCTTAAGAATAAGACACAAACCCCTGCCAAAATAGTAGCTCCTAATGAGAATGGAGAAAACGAAGAGCAAAATGCAGAGATGGACTTTGACCAACCTTATACTGGTCTATTTGATAGATTTTTGCTACACTGAGTCCATTGCTTATCCCTCTTATTGGGTAAGGGCAAGCATTCCGGGGTCTGAGGACTCAACAGAATTCAGCAGCCTGAGGCAGGGAGAGAGGGTCGTGCCAGTTATGTTGAAGCAGGTGGCCACAGATGAATCTATGGCTGTAAATTTCTTTGTGTTAAAATCAATCATTCAGGCACGACATTCAAAAATCCAATAATTGAGCACAACACGTGGGATTTTTATGTTGCTATGGAGCATGATTATGCTCTTCCAGAAATTTTGGGTTGCATACCACATTATCCCACATGGCATATACGTAAGCAGATGTTTAGTGTACCGTGCAGACTTCTCCAATCCAGTAGGATATTCCCTCATCCCGATTGCAAGGCTGGGAGGATGTATTTGAAAAATATGGCAAATGCTGTCATGCTTAAGTTTCATAAGTATAAACTTTCTGTTTGGGAATGGGATTTGGCCAGTTCAGGATTGGCGTAACCCAGTGATTCGAAGGAGAGAGTGGGAATGTATAATTTTACCTAAGGTGTAATTTCTGGGATTCCATGGTAGAATTAATATGTCCCTGAAAATTACGTCGTGCCAGGAGAGCTGCAAAAGTTGCATTAGGCGGCCGTATTTACGTTGAAGAGAGACATCAATTTGTAGGATATTGAAAAATATCCTTAGAAAGCTTTTGGAGTCTCTTTCCATGGTGTTTCTGGTAAAATACGTTAGCTAATCCCCAATAAGCAAGCGCTTACAGCAATCCTTACAGGTTACGGTTTTTCATGAAGCAATATTTCTCCTTTGTGGGAAAAAAATACCTAAGAGACGAATTTACCGTATTAAATGTCATTCTATTGAAAAACAAATTGTATTCTATGCACTAACATAGCTATTTTAAGTCCTGTATAGTCATTGTTTTCACCCTCGCGCTTTCATGCTCAAACGAACCAAATTGAAACGCTATTATCTGGCCACGCATTTGCGCAATTTTTCGGGCCTACACGATGCAATTTTAATGAGTAATAGTTAAAGTATCTACTCGCGTCCTGGTGCAATGGTCACATTACCCGGGTAACCTAACTCATCAATTTTTTTAAAGTTTCAGGCTTCACTTTACAGAACTCACTTGCAGGAAAGACTTTAAATTAGTACGCTCCAAACTACTTTATTACTAAATACAATGGTAATGAAATAGAGTGGAACGTATCAAAATGTAGTTTCTTTCCATCAAATTCTTCTTGAAAGAAAGGCATCCAAATTAGAAGACAAAGGAATGTTTCTATACAAGGTACCTATTTTAGTAGTCTTCGAGGGGGAGAATTATTTTATTGAATCAATCATACTTCCCTTATATGTATACCCCTTCACAATTATTCATTTTTAACAAAATGCCAATGCAGGAGTTTATTCTTTTCTTATACTTGACTTTTTTTCATTTTAAAAGTTTCCTTGACCAATTTTCTCCTCATGGAAAAATATTTTTCTTTTTGCTTAAATTGTAACTGATTATTATACTTCTTAAGCAACAAAATTCTTCCACTTTTTTAGCACATGTTTCTGTAGCTGTCTCATCTTTTAGTACATGCCTCTTCTCGGGTTTGGCACCGGGGGAAACTTTTCATGGCCGAATTTTCGATGAGTAAAACGCTCATCCAAACATCGGCAATGAAAAGCCACACCCGGTGCCAAACCCGAGTGAATTTCATTAATCAATTATCGTGTGTTCGATGAGTAACTTGCTCTTCAAAAACATCATTGAGAAATAATAAAATTGAATTGTTCTAATCGACATCGATAGAACATAAATAGGAGCAATATTAATGGCAGCGATTACAATAAAGGACTGAGGACGTAATTGCACAGGCGCATGGCTCACACGTGGGTTGAATTGGTCTATGAAATGGAAATATCATTTACAGTGAAAGAGAAAATAATTGGCCACCAAGGGAATTCAATTCATAGGTAAATTAAGATAATAACTAAAAATGCTATAAAAAGTCACCTATAATCCTACCACGCCTATGACGTTTACTTCATTGTCGGTGAGTACCTTCTCGCGAAGTATATCCGTCTCTAAAAAGTGCTTCTCATACTCAACTTGTGGATGCTTCACTAAGAAACTATCGCGAAGAATGCACTTCTGCCACTCACCGCGGCGGCTTTCTTCCCTCAGGACCACAAAGCAATGCACCTTTTCGGTATTCGAATTATACTCAGAGGTACAACCATGGAAGAAGGAGGGCATCCTTCCTCCACATGGTACAACCCGATGTGATGTATCTCCTACCGACCATAATGTTCTACCAATACAGTCTGGTTTCCAAACTCTAAAACACTTAATGATGTCTTTGAGAAAAGAAAACCAGATCTTATTCGCAGGAACAGTTTCACAAAAATGTGGTTTGCCGCAGTGAAACACCGTAAGACGCTTACTTTGTGTGTTGGCACAAGGTAAATGACGGGCCAATGAACAAGTGGCGCCAACCTAAATATGACGCTGTGGTTGCTAATTGCCTCCTATTTTCGTTGGCAGTGGTGCGATTACAGTTTGTTTGTTCATAAAAATATTTTTACATTTTTGTTTCCCTCTTACAATCAAGGGGTTTTGACCACGTTAATCAAATTGTTATTCACTTCTAAAAGTCACTCGTGCCATCCGATTTTGATCCAGTCCAAGAACTTGGCTTTGGTTTGTATTTTTCACGCAGCCTAGTGATACCTGTGCCAGAGTCCGCCAGTAAATTGGCCATTAACTTTCCCTTCGATGCCTTTTCAGTAATCTCCAACTCCCCAGAACTACCAGGACACGCCACCTCTTCCTTGAAGAATTAGACATTGTCAATTTGTAATTTTACTGAAGGAAACATACACGGTCACAGAATACGCGGCCACGAAAAATGTATTAAAAGTGTGTAAAATTTGTGTGAGGGCGTAACTTGTGAAGGTTTAATATATATTTTTTCATTAGGGTGGAGGTTTAATATATTTTTTCATTCTTATAGCTTTTAATGTATTGATTTCTGCTTTTAAGATTTTCTGTGTTTTGATGAAAATTTAATTCACCAGAAAAAATAGTCCGACAATAGGAGACCTTTTAGCGATCGGTCAGGGGAATTGATAAAGCCATCAGGGAAAAATCAGGGAGAAGTCAGGGAATTTGAAAATTGGTTTTCAGTAGCCACCCTGATAGTGATGTACACCTTTATGCTCTTTATCTGGTCTTTCACTCTTTAATTCTCTTTATTGCTGTATTTTTCAGTCATTCTTCTAGTCATTAGTACCACGGTCACTAAATTGGCAGTGGTGGTGACTATAAATGTTGACAAGCACATAATGTGAATAGGTGTACTGGTGGGAAATATAATCCTGAGCATATTCTGGTTATGAACGAAAGGGAGTTTCGTGTGCTATTGCAGTATGTAATGGCATGAAATGTCATTATCGAGGTTGTTAATACTGGCGTTCAGAAAGATAATCTCAGAGCTTGCTTGGGCCCATTTATGTGTTATGGCCCACATCCCATAACATAATCAAGTTCTTCTAAGCTCTACAACAAATCTTTGATCTATCAAATTTTGAAAACAAACCAGTTGACTTATTTTTTTCATTGTCTCTGTTGCAGCATCTCCAGACGAAGACAGAGAAGATGACTTTCGTGCACCTTTGTACAAAAATCTGGAAATAAATGGCATCACTGTCCGTATGAAGTGGTGCGTCACCTGCCAGTTCTACCGCCCACCTCGCTGCTCCCACTGCAGTGTATGCAACACCTGCATCGAGGTAAGGCCAAGTGGCAATACACATTCTTCTACCAAAGGAATTGAACCATATTTTTAGCAGTTGTGTGTGCATATAAATGGTGTATTATCAATCATCTTCATGCCCTATTATTACCTGACCTGTTGGCCAACAGGATACTGTAAGCTATTTCATAAGAACAGATGATACAAGTTTGTGATAGTTTTCTCTTAAAATTGCTACCATGGTTATGTTTATTTTTTCTATCTCTTTTGATCATAATTGCTCTTTTAAGTTGCTGTATTTGTTTTTTTATTGTAATTTTTTTTGTTGCTGAAACTAATTATTGTTAATTGAGTCTGATGGTGTTTGAATTTTATCATCCAAAAGAGAGCTAAGAGTACCTTGGGAGATGATAAACTTTGTTGAAGTGAAGGATTTTTCGTTTTAGTTAGTATTTAGTTATTATTTAGTTATTTATTTAAGTTAGTATTTCTGGCCAAATGCTGATGGAGCAGGATTAATTATTTCAGAAATAGATGTGATCAATCTAAAAGACTTAATGTGGGAAATTTCGTGTGCATGCTATAGCATTTCACAGTCAGTACTAAAACAAGCATGGGTTAAATTGTGGCTTGCTTTAAGGTTTGATGTAGACGAAATAAGTGGGGATTTAAAAAAAAATTGTGTTTCTGAGGATAAAAGTATGGTGATGGAGTTTGCAAACAGCATCCATAGCCCTGAATTAAAGTGAATGAAATAGGTAAATTTAAAGGAAAGGATAGTTAGCGGCCACGATACCATGGCCACACAACATTTCACAGATGATGAAATCATTGAAATGGTAATTAGTAACAATAAATCCGAGTGGGGATGAAGATGATGAGCCTGAAATTGTTGAAGGAAGACTACTATTAATTATGGTCTTTAAAGAAACATCCAGTCCGGTCGCCCACGAATTGATGACGTATTGATGGGTGGCTGTACAGTAGGGCGGATCGGAAAAATCGATTTTTCGCGGAGAAACTTGGCCCTCTGGAAAAAGTTGTCAAAGTGACTCAAAATGAGGCCAGAAAAATTTGAAACCTCTAGGTCAACCCTAGACCCTCGCGCCGTGGCCATTTATGGGGAGGGGGGCTGAAAATAGAAAGTTCATGTTTTTAAAGTGGTTCCCCATGGATTTTGCCGAGTTGCGACCCCTTAGGGCAAAAATTTCGTCCATTTGTGCGTATCTGCAGCCGTTAAACCACAAATTGTCTATTTTGAGTGCGCGACCGCGCGTAATTATGCACCACCCACGCAGCGTCGCGGCGCAATTGTCAGAAGGCCGCTCGCGCGCCTGCTGCCGGCTCGCGCCTCCTGCCCGGTCGCCGCGAACGCAGCAGAACTCATCACGGATGCGTCTTCCGTCGTTGGTCTCATTAATATTAGATAATTAAACAATTTCCAGGGAATAACAATTACGAGGATTATTTGAAATTAATATAACCCTACACACTATATTTTTTTTCCTTTCTCGTCGACAGAAACGAATTGACGTTACCGAATTTTAAAGAAGTGATAAAATATTTTTTTTATGTTCGCGACGCATTGAGATACGAAAGCGCAGGAAGGGATCCTACGGTTTATCAAGTAGTCTGGTAGCCAAAAAAGTGTCCGAACTATGGAGACGCACCTCTATTCCAATCATTCCGGAACATGGTGTGATTAAAATGATTATACGGTACCATACGACTTACTACGGCTTAAGAAAAATGCAAGCAAGCATAGGTGCCGAAGGTGAGAAAGGTGCCAAATCGACAGAAAAATTATTATATTTTTAATGAATCCCAGAAACTATGTGATGTTTGTGCGTGTCAGAGCTAAAGAATTAGCGAGTGTAAATTTAGAAAGAGGATAAAGTTCTCCCAAATGAAACGGCATTTTTGAGGGATCAAAGGACAAAATAAAAGATGGTATCCGATGGATTGGATGCCTCAGAAACTCGACGATTAAAGAAAAACCTCAGAAGAGGATCGTCGGAGAGCGTCGACTCAAAATCTTTCATTCTTGAAGAGGTAAAAATTGAGCATCAGGAATTTTTTCCGCTACATCTCGTTAAAACTCAACCGACTTGAACCTCAATGTTCCTCATACGATTAGGAATGAAAATCAATCAAAATCTCCTTCGGGGCAAAGGCGTCTTCAATTGCCAACTGTGGCGGAGGTATGTGCAATAACCACCTTCGGGGTAAAGGCGTCTTTAATTGCCAACTGTGACGGAGGTACGTACAAGTACCGGTGACGTGTCCCTCAGAGCAGCAGCAATGATTGTCAGCGCAACTGTAACCGACGCAAAGCTCAAAACTCCGGAAGACAGGTGAATGGTAGTGGACCGGCATTTGTTACGAAGACAGAAAAAGAAGATGCTAGATTCAGTAAAAGCAAAGACAAACGAAAAAATGCAATTGAAGGTCTGTATTTTGACGGCCGAAAGGATGAAACGATTAAACTGGAGAAAATAGGCAAGAGGACATATCAATCTTACGTTAGGGAAGAACATGTCTTGTTTGTTGAAGAGCCAGGCTCCCAGTTTTACAGTTTTGTCTCCCCCACAGGAGGATCTGCAAGAAAAATCATATCTGCAATTCTTGATTTTTTTGCGAAAGAAAATATTGAACTTTCAAATTTAAAAGTGATTGGATGCGATGGCGCCAAAGTGAATACAGGTCAGGATGGAAGCATCATCCGTTTGCTGGAAGCAAAACTCCGACCTCCGTTAGAGTGGTCCATTTGCCAATTACACTTGATTGGCTTAACACTGCGGCAGTTGGTAGAAACATTAGACGGGCAAACTAAGGGTCCAAATTTGTTTGCAAGACCTATTGTCTCCACCCGTCAAGACTGCCACACGCTTGATATCATACGATTGGAGCCAGTTCCAACAAAATTGTCCCACGAAGAAGACTTGAGATTGCTGAGCAGTGACCAGCAGTATCTTCGGGAAATTTCTAATGCTGTCCAAAGGATTTCGCTCGGAAAATTTGGCCAGATAAACTCCAAAAAATGTGGCTCATTCTCGTTAGGTCACTACGGCCAGCCAACAACTGGCATACGTGTCCAGTGAAAATTCATGCGCTAAAATGCGCTATAAAATATATTGCCATTCAAAAAGTATACGCACCTGTCTGGTTTTCAGTGAAAAAAAACATTGTATACACGACGGTGCTGTAAATTTATGGAAAATATTATATTGATCAAGAGATCCACCAGTAGATCTTAAAAGAGTCATTGATTCTGTTATTCAGAGAAACGGATTTCTCCGGCACTCAGAAAATTTACTCCTCCCAATGATTGCTGAAAATGGAGAGGAAGTGTGAAGAGATGCGTGGAAAATAATCTTAGAGGCATGAAGAAATACGCATGCGACGAAAATCCAAGAACTTTTGAGTTAACAGATTTTAAATTTGATGTAGAAGACTACACGCTGCTGATAAAATGGGACGAGAACACCGACTAGTGCTCTATCACATCTCACGACTGAAGAAATTCGAGAATTACTTGAGTAATGCTCAACAGTGGAACACAATTGTCCTTGTCACACGCAAGCTTTTGAAATATTTGTAAAAGAGGTAACCCAAGCTTCATTGGCATCCGCAACAACGAGAGACAACAAGAAATACTGAAAATACTAGAAAACAAAACCAAAATGCCAACCTTCAAAACCAAGTCTCAGATCATGCTGTGATATAGTGAGTAAGTTTTACATTTACCTGCTTGACTTCAAAAATAAAAAAAATCGATAATGACCTTAAGTGTTCAATGAAAATAAAGTTTAAAGACGAATACTTGCACACAGATAAACCGTCTGATACTACAACAGGACCACTTTCTTATTTTTTCGATAGCATATAATCTGATAAAGGAAATGCGTTCCTCTATTCTATGAATGGATGTTTGGGCGGTGGAGTTCATAGTGCAGGTGGAGAGCTCTGGTAACTACTTTAATTATTTTTGCATTCTTTCTCCATGCTGAAATATAATAGTACAAATAGGCTAAAAATCGGGAATTGTTTCTTTACTCCCTGAATGATGACGGTGTGTTGTAGTAATTTCAAATAATCCTTCCGTAATTGTTATTCCCTGGAAATTGTTTAATTATCTAATATTAATGAGACCAACGACGGAAGACGCATCCGTGATGAGTTCTGCTGCGTTCGCGGCGACCGGGCAGGAGGCGCGAGCCGGCAGGAGGCGCGCGAGCGGCCCATCTGACAATTGCGCCGCGACGCTGCGTGGGTGGTGCATAATTACGCGCGGTCGCGCACTTAAAATAGACAATTTGTGGCTTAACGGCTGCAGATACGTACAAATGGACGAAATTTTTGCCCTAAAGGGTCGCAACTCGGCAAAATCCATGGGGAACCACTTTAAAAACATGAATTTTTCTATTTTCAGCCCCCCTCCCCATAAATGGCCACGGCGCGAGGGTCTAGGGTTGACCTAGAGGTTTCAAATTTTTCTGGCCTCATTTTGAGTCACTTTGACAACTTTTTCCAGAGGGCCAAGTTTCTCCGCGAAAAATCGATTTTTCCGATCCGCCCTACTGTACAGATGACACCCACGCGTTGACATCGTGCTGAATCAGCTGATAACAAATCAAGCGTGATAGGAAATATGTTAGGCAAAGCACAGCATAAGAAATATCAAATTTTATACCCTTTTCCAATAATAATATGAAACTTTTGCATGTGCAGCAATATGCACAATGCTTAGATTCCATTATTTTCACTCACTGTGCAACTTCGATACTTTTAAATAATAACTTTGTGAATTAAGAAACCATTTCCTTCTGATTATTCTCAGTGACCCTTTTTAAAATAATGTTTATTAAATGGAAAATGAATATATTTTGTTATTAATAATTGACTCCTTTCAATGAAAGTATCCCAGATGTCAAAAATATATCACTTGCCATGCGTGACCCTTAGTCCAGCAAAATCCCTAATCTGGCATTACTTCAGTCTCCACTGTGCCGGATTAAAGATGCTCAATTGTATAGAAAAACATAAAATTTTGGAATTGTTACAATCCTTATGATCAGCTAACGACATGGCACATTTTGAATGGTTTCAGCATGAATATTACTCTCTAAAACCTCTGGTAACTTAAAGCACAACATTTATGCTTAAATGTCAAAAAAAAAGTTATTTATAGTTCCACTTTAACTTTGTCGATCATTCGTTTTAATTATAAAATTGGTCTGATTTATATACGGAGTATTCTTTGAAGTAAATGGCAGTGTCACCAGTCTCCTCGGAATGAGAGATGAGGGTAGACAGACTTTCATAGTTACATTAAGTAATCTGCATAAATATAGTTGATTTGTATATGTATTCTATTATTCATAGCTAGTTTTATCTCGAGAAACAGTTCATAAATGATAAAGTAATAAATATTAGTCTCATGACAACATTTTTTATAACCCTTTCCAATCATATTTGTGTGCCTCCTGTATTTTTATCAGCTCTTATTTATTTTGAGCCAGTTGTAGTTCGTTCAGTTACATGTGATTTTAGCCATAGTTTTTTAAATTAGAAAGCATTATACAACCTGTGACATTTATTGGATTAGTAAATATTACATGAGAAAATCACCCAAAAATCTTGAACAGTGGAGTGGGAGAACAAACTCATCAAAGAAAAATGTGTTAGATAACTTTGACTTTGGAGCAGAAGAGGAAAGTTATTATGTCAATGAAGGTGTAACGTATTATAGAAAAGAGTAGAAATGTTAATTTTCTATTCAGCCTATGAAATGCTTTCTTGATTAAGTTTTTGTGTGGGGTATCATGTTTCCCTTGGCCAACTAATGGAGATCCCGATTTTTATTTTGCAGACGTTCGATCACCACTGTCCATGGGTCAACAATTGTATAGGGAGGCGGAACTACCGTTACTTTTTCATGTTTCTTGTCTCCCTTAGTATTCATATGATCAGTATCTTCACGGTGTGCCTCATCCATGTCCTCAACAACAAAGAAAAGCTCACAGAGGTGGACACCATCATCTCGTATCCTTCTGCAATACCTTATCTTACCATATTGAATGGTGTGTGTGTGCTCGTTTGAGAAAGTGATATTTGGGTTGGGTGTATTGACTTACAGCCAATCATTCTATCAGCCCTTGGTGTATGGGTGATTAATGCCAGTATGCCAATCTGTAAGCCCATGGCATTTTTACTTTTTTCCATAAGCATTCTGCTATATTTTATGTGAGAACTACATAATTGAATTTATTTATGTGTATTGTACCATTATAGAGTTTACGTCGAGAAATTTGCCTTCAGAGTATTAACACGTTCGCTGCGGCGTGACCCACCGGTGGGTCACTCTAATCCTTCTAGCGCCGTGGCCTTTTAATTCTTTGAATTGTCTCTACTTGCGAGGAGTATTGTAAGAGTAGGAATCGAGATCTTCTCGAGTGACTTCACCCAGAGGTTAGTCACAGTTCAAATAACAGACTGCTATGTGTCACTTAGTGTGACCCACCGGTGGGTCACGAACAAATTTACATATTAGCGTATTACATCCAAAATATGTTTATTTTTTGCTTTCATTTTGTTTTTTTTCATGTTTATGCGATTTTTATACATAAGGATGAACAATACTCGATATAGTAAAACATATCAACTTATTAAAAATAATAAAAATGTTTAAGACAATTTTTTCTCCTCAACCTCTTGGCTGTCCGTCAGTTGCTCGTAAACTAAACAGTCCGAACTGCACTCGCCCGGCTGTGTGAGAGATTGACTCTCTCTCTCTTCCCTTCACCCCCCCCCCCCTCTACGGAAGGGCAATTGGGAAAGAGTCGCGTAGCGTTCTTTAGCCAATCCCTCAGTGGTGGATGAGTGACCGTGCCCTTGCTGGGTGAACGTCTTCCGAATTGCAGACACTACTTTTTTCTGAGTGAGACAAACCACTATGTACTCTTTCCAAAGGATCCCCCTTCCCTTTTCTCATAGTGGGAGCAGGGCTGGGGAATCGGTACGCACGGACGGGGGCCTACGTCTCACAGACGGGCGCGAACAAGAGCAGGCGCAATAAACAGAGACGGGTGGGAGTCTCCTGGGTTTTCCGAACGTCAGCAAATCTTTACCACATGCATTGTATTGTTGCCCCTCTCTTCCCCCATCCCACGCCAGGGTCTAGAAGATAGCGTGCCCCACGTGGCCGGTGGAAGGGTGGGCTGGGGGCGAAGCTGGGAGTAGCCTCCCCCAGCCTTCCTCTAATCTCAGGAAACAGCTGAGTGTTGCCGCTTCAACCACCATCCCTCGGCAGTGGCCAGAAGCTCGGAAGGACTGTGACCCACCGGTGGGTCACGCCGCGCTGTGAGGAGTAGGGCTTTAAACAGCTCCGCAGTGAACGTGTTAATATTAGGTTTTATATAATTTTGAACTAAAAATAACATTTTTTTCGTATACCTACCAGGAAATTGGTCAGCACTAAACTGACATAATACTTGGAATGTCGTATCCTCAATGCAGAAATTGCTTGTGTCAGAATATATTACCTCAATAAAATTCTATATTTTGATATTTTGCTTCCAGTTGTTTCTAGTTAACAAATTTTTAATTTTTAACTTATATTTCTCCACGTTAGCCATGAATACAAAACTGTGTGTTAGACTAACGTTTAGTGGAGCATTTTCAGTTGGAGCTTTGCTCTGTGATTTAGATATAGTCAAATCTTTATAAGAGAATCTTTATTACCTAGGGCTACCCACCTCATAGTCACTATCCATTCCACTGTCAGTAGAGATCAGGAGGATCATCTTGGTGTGCTCTCTTAAAGCCTTTTACTCCTTTGGATAAGAAAAAAATAGGGAACTAATGATTAGCAAAGGTACCTAATTCATTGATATGCATTATGGGGCCCCCAATGCAGTAAGAAACTTTGTTGCCAAAATACAAAATACCTGAAGTAATCAAATGATTTGAGAAAGGAACTACAAGAAGAACATTTTATTAATGCAGTATTAATTATTAGTAGTACATATTAATAATGAGCACATGTTATAATTGGTAAAGATTTGTATTCATGGAAAGTTTAATAGGCTTATGTGGTTTGTTTGCTCCCTCAGACAATGTGGGAATAGAGCAGAAGTATCTATAGTTTAGGTGAACAAAGCTCATTTAATATTTTCTGGAGTAATAGAAAAAAAATTATGTTTTGCTTCACTTTTTCTGTCTTCCATTGTTCTGTGTATTTTTTTTATACATTATTGTGGCAAGTGAGTGTTGTGAGTTCTTTAAAGTGAAGTGGTGACTATTACTCCTCCTGTGCATTCCCTTGTTAATGTGTTAACCTTGACAGCAGTGTCTAGCATGGTGATAATGGGGATTATCATCTTATTATTCATCCCCATCCTGGGCCTCACGGGTTTCCACGTGGTGCTCGTGTCTCGGGGTCGGACGACGAACGAGCAGGTGACGGGGAAGTTCAAGGGAGGATACAATCCATTCTCAAGGGGGGTCTGCCGGAATTGCTGTCATACCCTCTGTGGACCACAATTTCCTAGGCAAGTGTTGGTGAAAATGCATTTGGTTGTAGTCAGATCTATTTATCATGTCTATTATTGTATTATGTATGACTAAGAATGATCTTTTGGTAGAATAGTTGATATATTCATTTTATGCTGATTCTATCTTTTCCTGCTTTTTGCATATGCTTCTGTCTTAAAGAGAAATTCAAGTTTTCCTTCGAGGATATTAACTAGAGATGTGCAAATACTACCCGAGAATACTCTAATACCTCAAATACTAGAAAATATTAGATATTCAAGATTTCAAATAGTTATGCTAGAAAGTATTTGATATTTGAGATCTTGAATAATTATGCTGATCACACTATATGTGGCATGTTGATGTACTACATCATATTGATTCAAATTTGGACAGAGCATGGTTCATTAACAATTCTGCTAGCTTATTAAGGCTTATAAATGTTAATATACTCAACAATTCATAATTGGTAGAAAAATTATTTTATTATATATTTGACATTTTAAAACTAGAATTACGGTATTTAATAAATCAACTTGTAGCTCTTTACTTCACAGGCAACAAATTAATTTTTAGAATAACATTTAGCATATCATTTGCAATTCCAGTATTCGAGGTGTTGAAAATTCGATATACATATTCGAATCATTACTTAATATTCGAATTTGATATTTGAATGCGAGAAATCTGCTATTTGACCCATCTTTAATATTAACTGCTGCTGTTTGCTTTTTTGTAATTGTGTTGAAAAGGAGAAATGCTTGTGATTCTTAAACCTCGTAGTGCGACTGGCTGATATACAGGTTTTTGCTTCACGGACAAAAAGTGAGGGCCGAGATATCAGCCCAATATAAAAATATTGTTCAACTTTATGACACTAAAATGATAACATTTATTTTTCAGTCAATGTAAAAATATGTGTCATTATTAATTGGTTCAACATAATAATGTAAAAAACCACATATGGGTATATATAACAATAGCTTCATAATGTTTTTTTTCCTAAGGTGCAAGATTTTATTAAATTACCCTCCTTATTTCTCACTAGCACCCCCGGAAGAAGGTTAGCGCTAAGAGGGTTGATAAATCTTTTCATGCCACTGAGAGCACCCCTTCAGTTTCCACACTCAAATGGTTTAATGGAGTGGAAAGGACCTTGGTACATTTAAAAAATCCTCTTAATTTCAAAATCATCATTAAGCACCAGTATGAAAGACTAAATACATCAAGTCTCATTTGATCTTAAATCAGCATTTACTAAGGTTGCAAAACTTTTCTTTTGTTCAAATTAGTCAAAAAGAGGACATTTTTAAGAGAAAGAGTTGATAAAATGAGTTTGTTGATAGTGAGAACCTAATTTAATCTCTAAAGGGAAGTAATTAAAAAAGTGAACAAAAGATTTCTCTTCAGGGAATAGCTGAAAATAACTCAGTTGCACAATTAAATATTTTAGAGGTGATATATACTATAGCAAATAATTCTTACTCTTTGTCTGATTAATATTTCTATTTTTTTTATTTCTCCTTAACAGTTTGTTAAAACCTAGTATGTATGTTGGGAAGAAGCCCAAACACTACAATTTTCCTGTCAATCCTCCTGCCATCTCCACAATAGCCAGTGATAACCAGGTAAAAACCTACATGGATAACAGCAATGGTGTTAGAAATGCCAGTACCAATGCCTACAACAAGGTAAGAGAATAGAGGAGTCTTACTTTTAATGTTTGGAGTGTCTACTCCTTGTGCCTTCTATCCTACTTGTGTCATCCCTTTCCTTCTTTCATGTGGAAATTTCTCTCTTAAGCATCTCCCCCAAAACTATTTTTTCCATTAAACCTTTTCCTGATATCCATTCATCTCTGAACGCAAGTCGAGTGTCCTTTATCTGTTTGCATTGAATGTTGTGTTAAGTGAGGAAAATCGATACGAATCATTTGGAAGAATATGGTGTTTCTTTGGGAAAAAGAGAAACTGCCATACAGTTAGGGATATGTAACCTGTAGGGTATCATTCACCTATAGGTACACACTCCTATTAACGCATTAGCAGTATATATAAAATACTTGATACACACAATCTTGTTCAATTCTTATATTGTTCTAGCCTAAATATATCACTTTTGCATACACAACTGTGACTAAACACAATTCTACTACTGTCCAAGATTTTTTATTTTCGAAAATGGACCTCTGCAGGGGGTAGAAGTTAAATAGAATTTTTAGGTATTACTTTTGAAGTAATCATCATTCATCAATCCTCATAACATTACTTTTCTAGGATGATGATGTTTTGTTATTTGGATTGCTACAACAAAAGTTGCTGTAAGGAGTCCATTCTGTATCCAATTGCAGGCTGTCATGAGTCATATCATCTGCATAATTTGTTATGAACCTCAATTTTCCTGCATTTTGGTGAAGATAATTTCAAATGAGCTCCATCTCACTTTGACATGAGGTGCATTGTTGCACTGAAGTTATCTTTCTGTATTCTCTCCACATTGGTTCTTTAAAAGTTAACTTTAAATCAATATTGCCAAGGCTTGTGTTTGAATGGAGTAGCATATAGTGAACCCCAGTATTATAGTGGCAAAGAACAACGGGCTCTTTATATTGCTGAAATTTTTTAATTTTTGCTCTTTTAGCTTCAATCAGTCTTCAGTTTCCTATCATCATTTTTATAGTCCATTTCAGCACTGAAAAGTGAACTTGTAAACTTTTTAAGTGTCCAATTTAACTGCTTTCCTAATGGAAAAGCAAGGTGTCGAAACAATGGTTTCCTAAATGTTTCTACCTTATGACATGATTTAGTCTAAATATAATATGCCTGTCGAAATGTTCCTTGTTCAGAAGTATAATTTTTTTAAGGTTATATAAGCTGTGAATAGTTTTCTATTAATATTTCTTGTCCGAAGTATAGAAAGATGAATACTTAGGATGTTACTTCAAGTACATACCTATATTTGAAGGGAATAAGTTATGAACTTCATTTCTTTGGAGAGGAGTAAATTAAGGCCATAGGGTAATTGAGTTTGTGTTTTGACATAATGGAAAGTGGAAATCAGCCTGTGGACGTTGATGCAATTCAGGTATTAGTGTGCTGGAGAAGGTACCTGTACATTTGTCATTGGATTGTTGTGTGTTAAATTTCTCTTAATAGTTCCCTTCTAACGTTGTCAGACACAATTTTCCCTGCCTTCTTCCTTTGTTGTACCACTCCTTTTCTGTTTCATTGCTTTTTCCCTTAGTACAGCCAAGGCAGCCAAGCACATTATTTCCATCTCTGTAGCTGAAACATCCTATTCTCTCATGATACTTTGTTTCATTGTGTTACTTCTGCATTTTGCACAACATGCATTTGTCAATTACTTCATAGCCAGCTTATTCAAGTGGCATTCCTGCTGTATTCCTTCCAGACTGTCAAGTGTGAAGGATTACTCTTCTATAGAACATTAGTTTTGCTTTTCTAGAAAAAAACTATCAATTTTGGGCATTCTCTATATACTGCAATTACAGTACAAAGATGATACACTATGTACTGCAGCTCTGTGCTACTAAAAGTATTAGTCAAAGGCCAGTGTTCAATGTTTTGGAAATTGTAACTCTTCATGCCTTTTAATTATGTCATTGCACATATTGGTTGTACTTCAGTCGTAAGAAAATTGAAATAGATCATTTATACTCAAAAAGTGAGTTTGAAGTGGTGCCTCACTATTATTCCTTTTTTTTACATACAACTTGAAAATAGTTAGAGACACATTTGGTCATTTCTGGTCCTGAATAAGTTCCTCATTATGCTACTGTAGATAATTAATGGTAATTGATGTACTCCATGTTTGTTTCCTTTAACCCATTCAATTATTTTTTGTCTATCTCCAAAATCCTATTTATTTTAATTCATTAGATTCTTAGTAAATTATATTTTAGAAACTGTTATTTATAATTCATTTTCAAAAAACATAAGTCAGTCTTCTAAATACTTCAATAATGTTTGAAAAACCCTCTAAATTGAAATCAGATACCCTCGGTTCTAAAGTTTAGGCTAGAAAGATAACATAAGGCCAGGCCCGTGATTTACCAGCTGTTTACCTAATGGCCAAATTAGAACTGCGAGCAATTTGCTGGCACTTGACCTTAATGGGTCAATATAAATTAGAAAAAATGCAAGAGCTTGAACATTTATTATTCATGCTTAAGTATTACCCAAGTCATTGGGAAGGCAGAGTTCATACTTCTTGTTAACATTTAGGTTGGCTTTTCTAATAAAGCATTTGCTACAAGTTCTGAGTAAAGTTAAATATTGTTTTATTGATAGTAAAGAATACTTGTTAAATTATGGTGGAGTGTAAGGTGAACATGGTGACAGAAAGATATATCTTAACAGTTCGTAGTAATACAAAAGAAGTATTCAGAAAGAGGGCAAATTAAAGCTGATCAATATAGTTAGTAATTATTAATATAGTTATAATATTATATATTGAGAAATGTGATCCAATCTAGCCAGAACTGTCTAACATTGATCAGAAAACATCAAGTGGTTTAATTTTTTCTTTGCTTCAAGGGCTAGCAAGCCTTAAACTTAATCTTTCGATGCTAGTATGTGGAAAAGTTGATTGATGAATTGGTACTGGTTTTTTAATATCTTGAAAGAAAAGAAATAAATCCCTTGTGCATCCTGAAAAAATTTATAATTTTCTATGGTGTCAGGATAAAGTTAATATCCAATGGCCAATAAGGATAAATAAGTTGTTTAAGTAGGAGCTCAAGATTAATCAAGTAAAGGAGTGAATAGTTGGACTGTTGTGTGTAGCAATAGCTTAACTCTGTTAAAGTTTTTCATGAGTAATTATAACCTTGAATCTTTATATTGTGAACTGTTTTTACTGATAAGTGAGCAGGAATTTTGCTGAGTAGGATTGTGCATGAGTTCCCTTGCACATTACACTTATTGAATTTTCTATCACTGATCTCTTATGATGGAGTATATCTGTTTCAGCTTCTCAGCTTCTGAATTATTGGTTAAATTTGGATTAGTTCTGTTAGGCTTGCAAGCAAAAATTTTGTAGTGTATTTCATGCTATATGAACATATACACACGTTTGATGTTGATGAAATGGTATATGTTTGTGGCATCATTACGTGCATAGAAAAGCAATAGTTGCATATTATGGTGTAGGCTTTTTATTTCAATTTCAATTCAAGCTTTTTGTGCTGTGCAGTCTCAGTCTAATGTACAATGTACAGGTGGCATAACTAGAGAATCATTTATAGTTCTGTCAAGTCAAAGGCCATGAAAGGGTGTGATATAGAGTTTTTTTCAGAACCGATTGGGTGTAGTTTTGCTACTTATTGCCTCATCATAGACTGTATTTTTTATGAGCTCTATTACCTGGGCATTACCAATGAAGTATATTTAGCAGGTTACAGTGAAAAAACTGCAGTTTTTCAGTACTCACTGTTGTTCATTCATGACTGAAAGCATAGAAGAATTTCAGGGTACTAACCAATTTGGTCTGGAAGTGAAACTATTTTATATGATGTGAAAAATTATGTAAATTTATATATTTATGATTTCCTTCTTTTCAATCATTGTTTGATCTTTTTTTTAACTCAAGTCTCAGTTTTAGTTGTTTTAACCCTTATGTCGAGATTCAAATTCAGTAGAGGCCTTTTGGTTGTGTGCAGCTGAATCCAAGCTAAATGGTACTCTGCGCACAAGATATTTCTGGGAAACTATGTCACATACATTTAGCCTAAGTACTTTGTGAGCTTTGCTTCAACCAACCAGACCTAACTATGCATTCAACACTGGTAGTTATTGTGTATAGGTGATGTGCCACCAAACTTTTGGTTTTTTTTAAGACTGAAGCTTTGAGATATGACCAAAATCATTTATATCCTTTAATTGTAGAAATAACTAGTAAAAATAAGTTGTTACTGTTTTGCATTCATATTATCCTCCTGACTATGCTAGGTATTCACATATCACCTCTGTCAGAAATGTTTTTGTTGAAATATTAACATCTATTGCTTAATCAGAAACATGTTGAAGTGTTATGTTTCCTGATTAGGTGATGACTGAACATGATGATTCCCACATTCAAATTAAGACGTGCATTTTATGTTAATTTCAAATTAATTACAATATGAAAAGCTTGTAAGCAAAATATTTCTCACAAAAAAACAAAATAAACGATCCCAAAAATATTTATCTTATTTTCAGTAATCATGAATGTTGCATCTTGTTACTTCTGCTATTGTATTAACCAGAGTTGATGCAAATTTTTCAGATGTCAAACTAACAACCAGGTTTTTTCTACTTTTCTTAGTCCCTGTTACTGGAAAAAAAACTTAGTTTTTGTAGCTTAACTGGTTAAAGTACCCGGCACAAATTTGAGGGATTAGGTTTGAATTCCTGTTTAGATAAATGATTTTTTTACTCTCTGGAAATTTTGCTGTTGTGCATATCAGCAGGTAACTCTTTTAAGGCTTTTCAGGGCTCATTCACAATCCTTAAAGCAGTATTTCTGGCTTTCCTTGAATGTTTTTAATTCCATATCTGGCCTTACAAAACTTACTTTGTCATTTCTGGCTTGGCTCTATTGTGTCTTTTATGGGCTAAGTGGATAAATTAAGTTCCCTTTATGTGAAGCACTTCATTTATTCCTTTTAATTAATTAGAATGTGGTTTCTGAGCCAAAATAATTCCATGTACCAATCATGATATTACAGCTGAATGACTTATGGTAGGATTTTTTCAAACCACCAGAAATAATGAAGTGATAATTTATGCGCTCATAAATAGTGTATTATTAAGAGGTTAATGTCCAGTGCTATTAACATTTTATACAATCCTAAGGTTTCTCTCTGCTCTTGATGTTGGGAATCACTCTGCTTTTGGAGAACCCATTTTCTGGGATCTTAGGATCTTGCTATCCATGATTTTTTTGCTCTTAAACCTTTAGGAAATCAGAATTATTTTAGCTATCGTGTATAACAAGCTTTTTCTCAACGCCAACATCTTATATAGGACTTCCTCTTTGTAGCATTGCTAAGTCTGGTAAGTTATATGCATTGGTAAATAATACCTAAATAACATACAAGTTATATATTGCTAAATTAAGAAAAAGTAACAAGTATGAGCCTAAAATTGACAAGACAGCAGGCTGTGAAAATGCAGTTGTGATGTGCTGTATAAATGACTTTTTTATTTATGTGATGAAAATAACTTTTTTATATTGGTCTATAATGGGACAGAATTACTTTTATTATCTAAGGATATGGTCCTCAAGAATAATACTACAATTAGAAAATAGGCTTGTGATTCAGAAAATGAGTATGTAACCTAATTACAGAGAGGAAGCCAGGGAGTCTCTCACTGTTGATGATAATTTTAAAACAAACTTATACTTACAAAAGTGTCACTGCCTCCAAACATTTGTGGATAAACGATGCTCGACCTGTCACTCTCATCCCCCATTTCCTTTTCGAAACAGCTTTTGGAGTTGCCTCTGTCCTCTTTCTCCCTACCCATCACCTTCATTTGCAGAATTAGTTAGGCCCTTTGACCTATACCCAAGTGGTTTGCTTTTTATTGCTGCAAGCTTGGCTTTCCTTGCTGCATTTTAATTGAAGCTTGTCCCTTCTGTGTTGTTGTTTGTGAATTTTTCTAATATTGGATGTAACTACGCAGTTGTAATTCTATGAAAAAAGGAAACAAAATATTGTTACTTGACGTAATTCAAAATATATTACTGTGTAAAATCAAGATGGTTGGTTTGTTTTGGATTCATGTGCGCCTCAGTTGAGGTCTTACAATGTCAGTCTTTGTTAAAATTAATCAAGTGCCTCATATATTTTATTAGTTTACAAAGGTATGTTAATTATTTGGTCTTTGAAGTTTTTCATTGTGAAATATGTTCCTTGCATCTCATTTTTTAATATGATATCAGTGGTACGGATAGAATATATTGTGTAGTAATAGAGCCATTTTTGAAAATGCCATGTTTTGGGAAAGAATGAAGAATTTGTAATTCATGTGAAAGCCTTGGTGGGCTACCACGGAAACCACCATTTTTGTGTTTGCTTTAAAAGGTACAATTGACATGTTAATTTTCCTGTTGTGCCTCCTGGGTTATGAGAAGAAGGTTTTTTTAGCCTATAACGATAGGATGTATCATTTCTTTAGCATTTCTATTTATCCCCCCATGATTCAGATATTTACTTTGTTGTTGATAGATCATTTAGTGTTGAATTATTAGTTGTTACTGCTCTTAAGAAGTGAAAGAGGGTTAGATGGATGAAGTATCTTAAAATTGTGCTAATATTTGTCGGAAATAAAAACACCTTAGCAGATTCCACAAACAGATTTATTTCAGTACAGCTAGTTTCATCATCAACGTAACATATTCACGTGGAGATGCCTGAAGAAATCACTTAGAAATGAAACCAGTTACAATATAATAGATCTGTTCGTGAAGCCTGCAGTTTTTTGTTTGTAACAATAAGATTTCAAATAGTTAAGGCTGAGAATATCAAACTTGCTATATTCATGCTGGTTTCAATCTTGATTGTGATGGTGGCCCATGGAAAAGACATAGAGTGATCATTGTCGATGTTTAATGTGGTTGTAGCCAAGTTTGTTGATTTGAGATAAGTTCAGTGAGGTTCAGTTTTGGATACATTGGATTCAAGGCATGATGTGCTGCCCTGGGACACGGGTGCTTTGACCTCAAGGCATGGGGTCCAGCTATGTTTCCCAGCTGAATGCCTAGTCATGATAATATGTATTATTTTCTTTTTATTTCTTTGTGTAATAAGATTTCCAAGCTGTAAGACTGTTGTCCGTTTTTGATTTACTCTTTTCTTCCTGATTTTTATTCAGAAGAAAATTCTGTTCAACAGTGCTCTTTGTGGTGAATGTTCTGTTAGTATTATTAGTAATCTATTATATTGTGAAACTTTACCAAGTTACCTTCGCTGACTTGCCTCTTTTTGTTCTTGTTAACCGAATGTTGGCACGGAAACTTACTATTAGCCTCTTCATTTGTAACTCAGGCATCAATCTTTAACATTCAAGCAATTAGTGTGCTTTTTCTCTCAATTTTACATAATTTTCTGTGTTGATGTTGCCTAATATCTCACCAAACACATTTCTTTAAACAGTCCATATGATGCAGAATGATGTAATTCTATAATCCATGCTAGTGTGTGATTGGTAATTCTAGAAATTGTATGGTATAGGGCATATAGCGTAATGTACCATGTAGTTCATCCTTACCTTCCACTTTTTTCCAAATAATTGTGCCAAATATATTTTAGTTAGGGTAGAAATTAATGATCATGGAGGAAGAGTTCTCAGTTTCTCACCAGTCGCAGCGTAGTTTCAGCTCAATGTTTTGAGGCCAAGTCTGCCACTGTCCTCAGAGACTCACCCCAAGTATGATGGTGGACTTAGCCTTCAAAACATCAGTGCTAACTATACTGCGACATCTGGTAAACCAAAGAACTCTTCCACTTGTCAGTAAGCCAGGAAAACCCTAGATTCTCCATCAATGATGATTAGGGAGAGGAAAAAATAGCATCTTTATTTTGCAAAATTAGCATTTATTTTCCTGAAATTAGCATATATTTTTTATCATCGAATAACCTAGAATTAAATATCAATTCTTAAGCTTTTTTGCACAATTTGCAAATTTATCATTACTTCAATCAATAACTTGGTTTAAATCCATGCAATCCCTTTTATGACAAATTAATCTGACACTAACACTTTTTTCTAACGTCTGTCGTTCAACAAGTCATCTGAAAATTTTGTAGTTCGCACCTTTTTCTCAGTAAAATAAAATTTATGTTCCAGAATAATTAACGATCATAAACAACATGATAATATTGAGCTGCGTCGCTGGCCGACCAGCGCAAGCAGTTACCAACCACAAGCATTTCTCAACAAAATAATTTTATTTATTCAATTTGATTTTCACACAATAAAATAAGTTTCATTAACTTTTGTTTTGTAGTAACCTGTGATAAAACTGTAGAACCAATTCAGCGCGATGGTCTGACAAATGATTCCCTGTTATTGTCCACAAGTTCAGTAAATACATTTTTAACATTTCTTAATGTCTGCTTAAAAATTTTATTTTCATTCCTCACAATATGAACTTCAGTACAGTTTAAATATACTCCCCAGGTGTTCCTAAACTATAAATTGTGTCCTACATGCATTCATTCATAGTACCAAGCTTTTCCTGGCAAAGGGATCGCGGGTGTAAAAATTTCATCTTTCCGTCACTAGTGGCGCTGTGTACTGCCGCCAAGTTCAAATTTTTCCATAAAACGGAGCACATTACTGCTCTCTGTTGTGGTTTTGAAGTGTATGTGCACGAAACAGGGTAAAAAAGTGTTTTATATACACTAGTATGCATGGCTAACTGTCATAGAAGGGAACTTTATTTTTGAAATTTTGTATAGTTTGAATTCTCTCGCATTCTAACACAAACAGTGGGAAAATGGAAAATGTCGTGATGTAAATACAGGGTTGTACATATGCTGGAGATATAGGAAATGGGATGGGACCTGTTAAAAACATTGTAAATGGTGGGAAAACTTAAGTTTCCGTAATGCAAATATGAAAATTAATTGTGTATCATATTTGTCGATAATTGGGATAACCCAGTTGCACCCAAGTTTTAAAGCCTGAATCCTCACACTGCTTCACAAGACTGCTGCATCATGTGAATGCAAGTGCGTGCCCAAACACTTATGTTTACTGACAAAGGTGAAACAAAATGTGCAACAACGCTCCTCTGCTCATTGAGCGGTATAATCATTTCACATACTTGTGTGTGTTTTATTATGTTTAAGTTGAAAAGATGCTAATTTGATATGTTCATATGATAACAATCAGTTTTAATGGATAAAAAAGGGGTATTTCATAAATAAAAACATGTAAGATATTTTTATTGCCATTTCCTACTAGTTTTTTGTATTCATAACCTCATTTCACATATTTTTCACATATTTACTAAATTTGCAGATATTTTGCTTTTATCCCCAATTTTCACATAAAATTCGTGGGTATCGTAACATGCGATTTTTTTTTCTGTCCCTAATGATGATTGTAAAATTCCTGATTATTGAGACTTAAGGTAGTAGCATATTACATATATATATGGATGATATTCTGTGTGAGGATGGCATCTTCCTGGTATAACCCGTGTGGTTAACAGGCCAGGGGATGTGAGCATAGGTTTGTAGACCAATTTTGTTGTGATATAATGGTTTTGTCTCTTTTTTCTGCAATTGCCCATGCATCTTACCCCAGTCTTTAATTTTTCTCTCACTGGCATAATGTAACTTGAGACGCTCTGATTTCTTATGTAGAGGTTGAGCACATTTTTCTTTATACATATCTTTACACCTATAGTATTATTTGTAAATGAAAATAGTGTTCATAAGCATTATACCTATTGACAATGTGTGGTAGGTAAATGTCTCGAATTCAAGGCATTTACCTATCACAATGGCATAAATGTATTACTATTATTTGCAAAATAATTTGTGGGAAAATATCAAGCCTTGAATCTTGAAAATTTAATAATTACTCAGTTAACTATAAACTTCATTTGTATTAGGAGAAGTCTTTATGTACCTAGACTACATTGAATCTGTTAGGTGTGTAGAGTTTTAATAGGCATTTGAAACTAAAAAGGAAACTACCTTCCAATATTTAATCACATTCTCCTTTTGATCCTATTTTCTCATCCCATGATGTTGTAACGGAATTGAAATAATCAATATCATTCTCTTCATGGTACAAAACACAGTATTCACTACCATTAATGCTGTTGGATGATCTTGAATACATGTTGTGGAGACCAGGTAATCATTTTGCCCCAGGGTCTTTTGATCCTTTTCTGTTATGCTGTGACTGGTAATTTCTCTATCTTTCCTGAGGGAACATATCAAATAGTTTGCCACCAATTGATGTATTCATTCCTCAAGAATTTTTTAAAGGCGTATTAATCATCACGTCTAACCCTAGTAATTACAGTGTCAATGAGGTGTTATAACCAAGCCAGTATGAATTTCACCTATATTCTACTCAAATTATTTTAGCCCGCTGTAGAATGCATCAAGAATGTGTAAACATCTCCCTCTGACATATTAATGTACCCAAGTGTATATATGTACCAGACTAAATACTTTCAGCTAACATGATCTTCATTCATCCATTCCTTCTTCTGCTCATGAAGGTTGATTCCTAATCACAACTTTTTCCCAGGCATTATTTTATGTTTTCAAATCACATAAGGAGAAAATCTTATCTGTTGTCCATGACTTTCAGCTTTACTGTTATTTTAGTTTCCTCTTTACTTGTGTTTTTATATGACTGTGATTTTTGACTACATATTCGTATATGTGGCAATGTTTGATGACCTATCAAAACAAACTGAAGTTTGGTTGACACTTTCTATTTGCCCTAATGAGCAGTCATGCTTATTCTGTCTGTTTATAACATAGTTTTGGTCTGAATTTTCTTCTCAGCATAATTACTGGGAAGGCATTGAACCAGGGAATTACCATGTAGGGAGGGAGAGAGAGAGAGAGAGAGAGAGAGAGAGGCCTTTTCTTGTCATCCTTCTTTACCAACTGATACATGGCTTAAAATCACTTCGTAGAATCTTAGATTCACTTAATATTTCAGAAGCTTAAGCTAGAGAGCCTGATTTGTTTCCAATACATTTTCACAGCTAAAACTTTTTAAGGTTTTCAAATCTTCAAGTTACTCTAAATGCCTTCCTGGTAGAATCAGCTCATTTAAATTTATTTAATTACTTCCACCATAAACCTGTGATTGCTTTGGAACTCTATGCATCTTTGAGGATGAGCATTGTTTTCTGCACCTTAATTTATTCACCTCAGACAGAATTTAATATATTTCTGTGGAGTGGCAGTGTACATAGTGGGTTTGCCTAGCTGTACCAAATGCAAATGGCCATCATATGCAGTGAATGTGTTAAGCTACAGGTATTTTCAAGTTCAGCACTTTCATGAATGCATTTTTTAACATTAAATCTGGAATTAATCTTAAATCTTAACTTAGTAAGGTATTCTTGTCTCTACTCAGCATACCCATTATAAAGGGTTAATGTTGAGAAATTATAAATAAAAAAAACCTGCCGTAAGAGCCACTGAGGCTACAAAGCAACATTGATGTAGAAGACTATTCCCGTAGGAGGACATATGTTTTAAGTTGTCAGAATTCAGCCTTGATCTACTTTTATCTATCTCGACTAGATGGTATACCAGTACATTTATACATTGTAGCATCATAACTTGAATGTCCAATCCATATTCAGTGTAGCAATCATCAATAGATTCACTAAAACACATGTGGGGATATTCAATACCCACTTATGTTTGCAAAGCAATAAGTGACGGAATACATCATGAATATGACTTTCGAAGGTAGATATTGATGAAAAAACATCCCATCATATTTTGGGCTAAAAAGTATGTTCAACTACCATAAAAAATAATTGTAGTTGTTTAGGGTGTCATGTCATACTCTATTTTTTTCTGGTGAGCTCCACATGCCCTGGGCAGAAATTAACAATACCTGTGAGTACAGCATGACTGCTACCCTCTAATAGTAGTACATAAATTTCAGCATAATGTTTGAGATTGAATGGCTAATTTTCCTGGAAAACATATCCAGCTGTGATATTTCTAATTATGAAGTGGAATGAAGTACCTATCCTGTAATATTGATACACATTTATTGTGAACGTTGTAATTTTTACTCTCACTTGGTCAGTTTTGAATTTGGTGTACATTAATGTATAATTAGCAATTTTTATTGGAAGTAAGCATGGAAGACTTTAAATTTCAAGGGCATTGCTTGTGTGCTCGGTGGTGGTTCAGGCGTTCGATGTACTATAATAATAATAATAATAACTGCTGAAATACAATCAATGACTTTCTTTGGAATGTTGCTGCCATCACTTTATCTCATCACTATCTCCCAAGGAATGCAGGTACCTCATATTGCATCTTTACTTTGCCCTTGGCATTCTGTGCTTACCTTACAGCTTCATTAAAGTAACTGACCTTTGGCAGGTGATGAAAAACCTCTATCACAGAACTTACAGCAGCTTTCAGTGGGTGATGTTTAAAGCTGTGTAAAATCTGAAATCATTTCCTTTCTCCTCCATGATTGTTCACATCTCTATCATCATCTGCAGTTTGTAATAACCTATTCAGGAGCCCTTCATTAACTTTAGATGCTTTCTTGGAAAATCTCCTGGTAATTATCTATCTTATTTCACTTTTCATCAATCATACTTCCATCCCTGTTTACCCTTGTTAGTATTTTTCATTTTGGAAACTCATTATCTTCTAATCCTTCTTAGCAAAGTTTAATTTCTGAAATATTAAGGCTATACTCCATGTTATAGTTTTATGTAAAATTTCAATATATTACCATTGAGATTCTGACTAGGTAGTTCCCCATGTATTGTGCTTGTGTCTTTGGCCAGGAAAATACTTCACCTTATCTCTTTTTACTTTATCCATTATTGTCTTAAATAAATCGGAGTGTATGGCCCAATCCATCTGATTTAGTTGTTTCTTTCTCTTTAATGTTTATTCCATTTTGATTCTTCACCTGTCACATTCTCATCCCACCTAATGTTGAGGTATTCATTTCCTATTTATGATTCCTGCAATTGATTGTGTACACGGTGTCTCTCTTCAGTTTTGGAACTAGAAGTTCTCGAATAGGTTTATTTGGGTTACGACTATTATGGGATGCCTTAATGTTCTTTATTATCTCACCGTGTCTTTTTAGGCGATGTCTTTGCCTTTCTTTTCTGTTGACAATTAAAGCTGACTTATGCTGGCAAGCTGACGCTCACTGCCCCCACCATAAACACTCAGGCTTGCTCATTTAGGCGAATTACTTAGAGTATGTTGTGGTGTGAATTTTGAAGATTTTTTTCTTTCAAGATTTCTTGGTGTTTAAGTTAGAGGCATGTATGGATCATTTGTAGAAAGAAGTCATGTTTGTTACTCTATAATTTAAGATTTTGATTGAAGGGCAAACTGGATCCTAGAACTTGGGGATAAGTATGAATTCCCTTCCACTGAAATAGCACTGAAATTTAAATAGAGTTTTTACTTTAAATTAGGTAAATATAGTCATGGCACTGGTTGATGTCGTGACTATTGGTTGGTATGTGTTGAAATAGGCCAATGTGTTTCAGTATAATGTGTTTGTTACCAGTTCAGTGTATGTACATGTCTACCATCATATGCTTAGGAGTTCTGATGCTGAAGCTGTCTTAAAATATTTTTGGCAATCTACATTGTAACTCAAGTGGCCCCATAACCTGTGTAAATGAAATCATGAGCTTTGATGCATTAAGGAAGATGAGGTGTATGCATTAAGGAAGATGAGGTGTTCATATTTGTGAATCAGAGATGGGATTTTGTACAGATTGATTTACTTTTTATCGATTTATTTTACTTTTTCAGTTGATGCAGTTTTCACATTACATCTCTCTGTATAATTTCAAATCTGGTCTAAAATAACCTTAAGATATCATGGTGCGTATTTTTATGATCTAAGGCAGTTACTGAGAACATAGTGAGATAAGTTAAGGACTTTAGGCTAGGGTGTGAGGTTTCACTGATCAGTATGGTATGCGCTTGAAGTTAGGGTAATTTATTCTTGAAAAATTTCCCTTTTTGTCTCCAAGCTGAGTGAACTGTAGAAAACAAAAATGATTAATGTGGAGGAAGCAGTTTTTGGGCTGCTGTACTGTTAGGAAATACCATGCAAAAAAATTGTATAACTGAAAGGAATACCTATGTTTACTATTTCTCTCATTTTTTACTCGAGGAATGGAAGTGTTTGAGAGTGAATTTGGGTTTCTCATGCCAACAGTTAAAATTTATGGTGTTATTCCATGAACCTGGTGTTATTCGATAGAATAACACCGAATTATTTGATAGAATAACACCAGGTATCCATTGGAAAGAATTAGTCTTTGTGAGAATGAACTCCAATCAATGCAGTTAGTGATTGAGAACAAGCCAAGAAGCCATTTTTACCATGATTATGGAAATGCCAAGCAAAGGTAACGATTGATATTTTGTGCTCATGATCATTGAAATCCTTATGGGCTGGATGTGACATTGCCTAAAAATGCAGCCAAGGTTAGGTCAGATAAGTCTGTGTATCTATCTGAGATAGGAGGTTTACATAAATGATCAAGTAGTAATTTTCTCTTTGTTGTCAATGAGTGAATTAAACTGTATTCTGTTCATGTACAGAGTGGGTGCTTTGGTCTTTAGATGGCAGATCTGTGGACATTTTTGCTATATACAGGTATTGGATGTTGACCTACTACTCAAGGGTGCCTTTGCATGAGCATGAATCATAAGAGTTTTTGTAACCCATTCAGTTTGCTATTTAGGAATGCTATGTAAAGCTAATGAGCCTCAGTAGTGAGTGCAAGAGTCGAGTCAAGTTTAAGCAGTAATGTTGATTCAAGTGCACAATTTTATTGCACAGAGAAGGAAATTTTTGATGCTATAACAAACAGCCTTGTTTGAGTGAAAGTGACAACTGAGGTCCTGTTTAGCACCATGAATTCATCATAAAGAACTATTAAAAAAATTAAGTTATGAAAATACTCTAGCCAAATTCTAACATTACATGAATGCAAGGAATGAGAATGAATGCATTGAAGGCCACTACATATGTTGATAATATGCTTAGTTTTTGCTGATGAGAAGCCTCTGTTCTTTGGGGCTAAATTACTCTTGTTGCAATTTGTGTGCTTAGATCATCATCATCTCCTGTTAGTTACACTGGTGAATGCATGAGAATGCAGATAGGTTTGTTGCCTCTCGGGTCCACTTCATATACCAAAAATATGTTTGTAATTTACCTTTCCCTTGGCATAATTTATGAATTCTATGAATAATAGCAAGGAAGGAACAGAGAATATTTAGGTCAACATCTGCATCTGAGCTCTCTTTGGAAAACATTGTGATGTATAGCTGCATTTTGTTGCCATTATCTATTATGTGCATTAATTTAAAACAAAAGGATGGCCCACTAAGTGGCAGGCAACTGTTGAACTCATAGTATCTGTAGCAAAATAATTTTCTCAGCCCCTCTGGTTTGAATTTGAACATTTATTAAAATTTCAGTTGATCCATGTTACCTTAGCAGTTTTTGAAGTAGGTAATAATTTATAGGCTGATTATATGTTTTTTCTCTTAACCCTACTGCTTCATATTTTCTAAAGGTCTTATTTTAAGTGAAGGAACTCATTTAAGAAGCATGGAGAAGTAATGTGTAATATTTGCTTAACACTTAAGGTATTATTCGAATCTTACAACCATAAAATAATTATACTCTTGGCTCAAGTTTTTACTACAATATACTTTTGAGATGGACCAAATGGATTCTGTTCACATTCGGTACTTGTTGGCCAGGATGAGGATTAGTGCATTGCAGGTTATATAGCATATAGTTTTAATTTCAAGAGAGAAAAAAATACTTGAAGCCATTTGAAAAAAAAGCATTTGGTAAATTTATATGAATTGTTTGTCAATCAGTTTAAAACGCTTGTAGGTTTTTTATTACGGAATGGAATTACATTTCAGTGACATAAAAGAGCAAAGAAGTTCCCAATTGAGGTTGTGCTTGCTTTTTTGTCTAGCATACTAGTATTTGTACTACATACTCTTCTTTGTGCTTGTCTGTTATCTTCCCAGTCCATTTCTCTCTCTCCCTTGTTTATTGTTGTGTTTGTTCGGCCCCCCATGGCAAATATATTTAAGGGAAAATGAATAAGGACTGCACAAATGCGAGGAAGGCGGAATCGAAGACACGTAAGGGGCAAACCCTCAAGGAATACTCTTGGTTTTCTTACAGGAGGACAAGAATGGTCCCTCTAGTCAGTACCACCCGAATGTACCCCAGCTGCCCAATGTCCCCCTGCAGAGCTCTGATGAGCCAAACCACACCCATCACCATCACCCAAACCACCTGCCAACCTCTTTCCGATAGAAACGAGTAACTGAGTTCTAGAGACACCCTTAAAAAAACCCTTTTGAGAAAAAAATAAAAAAGTAGACCAAACATTCCTGGCCAATCAGGGTAAGTGATTGTCTGTTGCCTTTTATTCAATCCCACCAATTATTTGATTTTTGCCTCATCTGCAGCTTCATCTTGCTTTTTCTGAGTCCTGTTTGTTTTGTACTATTCTCCTATCTTTTAATATATCTCTCACTGCTTTATTCTTCACACCTTTTTCTGTTCTCCTGAAGTGATCACTCTCTCTCTGTAGTAGTCTCAGTAGAACAGTATCTCATGCCCTCAAGAAGCCTCATCTGGTTCAACAGTCAACTGCAAAGTATGCTTCACACATTAAGGTTCACTACATTCAAACCCAAAGGGTTTTACTTAAGTGCTCATTGGATTTTCAGTTACTCATTTGATGTCTCTTTTGTTAAATTTCCATTTTATCTCAATTTCCTATTCTTTCACATTTGAGTAGTTATTTTGGGAAGTGTTTTACCAACCTCTTACCATTTTCTTTCTCAAAAGGGCTCTTGGAAATCTCCTCATAATAGGTAATAAACAAGTTTTGTGTATTTAAATGTTCAATGTTCAGAGATTACATTTTTTGTCACCACCTGGGAAAATTTAATGATTATAGTACATAAATGATTTTTATCATTGAATCATATCATTCAACTTATCATGAAAGTGGGATTGAAAATGGTTAAGCTAATTGTCTGCTGTTGGTGGATAGCAAGTATTTGGCATCATATTCCATTCAGTGTGATTGAATGATTAAAATGTCTCTTGTTGTTTAGTTACCTAATTTGTCTCTGAAGTCTTTTTTGCTATATTAACTTTTTATCATAAATTGGGCACTTCATGTGCATTCACAGTACTACAGGAATCATTTTTCTTATATCCAAGATATATTTGTTTCATATCATGGGAACGTTTTCCATTTCTCTAACTAAGATTTTGAGTTCTTAGTATCTGTAGCTCTGTGAAACACTACAAAGATTCTACCGATGACCAATATTTCTTGGGTTTTTTTATTGCTAAAGAAATATTTGTGATGTACTGTGAACAAAAACATAAATTAATTTTTTATGCAGATTCAGTGAATTATCATTGTATAGTTGAGTATCGTTTGGAAATTGTGGATGGTGGAGAAACCATTGGTATTTCCTGGAAACAAAATGAGGCTAGAGTTGAAGTGAATTTTTAGTGAAATTAATGCCAAACAGTGATTTGCTTTCTTTATCATATATTTATAATTATTGAGTTGAGAGGATATGTGGACAGATAAAGTTGACACCAAGAAAGTATGCCCATGCCATTCAGTATTTAGGTAGTTAATAATTCACTCAGGGGTCATTGCCAATTGTTTCAGTTTTTCCCAATAAGAAATATCCATTTATGAAATGGGGGTCTCTTTGGGACTAGAAATAAAGCAGTTTTATTTCCATCGTGAATGGGGAACAAAAATATTGAGCTGTAGAGTGCATAAAATATTAGGCTGATTCAGGACTGACAGCTGGTCTTGGTGCCGTGGTAATTTTTTTCCGTGGCTGCACCCATGGTACATGCATGTGTAGCACTTCTAACTTTCACTGTGTGACTGCACTGTTGCAGTATTAATGCCCTGGCACTGAGAATTAGAATGCTAAAGCTTACATATTTCTGTCTGTGGTAAAGTTACTTACTCAGTACAATAGTCCTTCTTAATGATATTGGCACGTTCTCAGTATGTCAGAGCCTTTGCTGCAAATTTCCACTCACAACACTCTTTTCTCTTAGTGTTATTTCTGACATAATGATGTATGATGACAGTTTTTATAGCCACGAATTTCTATTTTGGTAGTTAGCCATTATATTTGTACTTTCATGTAGGAAATTGAGTTCAGTTGGCATCATGATGATCCCATTCAACAGAGGACCATTCTGTATATGAATTTAACTTCACACATCTTAAAACATTCATTGAATTGTATATTTTATGTCCTTATCCTCTCATTAGTCAATTATGGAATTTACCCTAGTTACTATGAGGTATAGATGTTTAAGTACAGATATTGAATCAGGCATTGAAAATTCAAAGAAAAGAGAATAAATTTACTACACTACACTCTAGTCCCTCTACACACACAAACTCATTCGTCAATGCTGATGTGTATGTGTATTTTTGTACAAACACATACTCATATGCATGTGTAAACTCGAACCGACATCCATCTATCCATGTGCCCTTTCTAGATTATCGGAAAATACTGTTTTCAGGGTACAGAAATAGGTACTCCTATGTCTCTGTGCGTTGTATCGCCCACATTTTCATAAAAAGGGGGGACAGTATTTGTAGTAGCAGGGTTTGGACGTGTTGTTGGATAATCTGCGCCTATTCACCTCTTCGCTTGCTCCCCCCATTCACCCTTGCACAGGGTGAGGGGGGAAGGGAGTTGTGTGTGTACTTCGTTCCATGATGGTGGTCACCGTGAAAACATGCTGGCCAGCTCCCATTCTGAGGAGGTTAAAACGCTTCCCTTTCAGGAGGTGGGAGATGAGGATGAGGAAAGCGGGGAGGACACTGAGCTCTCCCTCATGATGCCTCTCCTAACCGAGAACTGATGCTGACAAAATGTGCTGATGGGTGACAATTAGGTGTGGGGATGGAGGGTGGAAGGGGGAGAAATAGGCTGCGGAAGGGGATATGTGCCTTGGGAAGAAGCAGTGTGGTGGAGTCCCCATCATTTTATTCTTAATGTACCCTTGCTACTTTCTCCATATACATATTTTTGGAACAGAAATGTCACACTCTTGTGCTAAAGGATCTGATGAGATCTCAGTAGAAGTGTGCGTTTCAGAAGTCCCTGTAAGATGTATTTTGGGTTATTTATCATTTGTTAATGCACGGGGTATGTTTATATCCTTATAGTCCTACCTCGACCTCAGTTTAAAGTTTTCTTTCTCCTTTCTCTAGTTACTCACTCAAAAGCTGGGGTTACAAGGGGTCCCTTTTCCATCAGTTTAACTAAAGTATAATTCTACTTTTTATATGTTCACTTGAATTTTAAAGAATAAATCTTTGTTTTCTCGTCTTTTTATATAATAGGAGCAGTATTTCCTTGTGCATAAGATTAATGTCGTAAATTGTAAAATAATGAGCTGGTAATGAAGGATAGCTATGCCACTATGTTGGAACCAATATTTAAGAAGGCACCCCTCTGTGCCTGGGGTGATAGTTCTTGAGTTTTGGCATCAACTACAGGAATCGTCAGCCTTTGATAACTGGGATTGGTGCCTTGTGCTATGATTGTTTGTGATGAAATTACTTTTATTTTTTCAAGCTACTTATATGCGGCCAGTGGTACATAAATTTCTTCTTAAAGTATTGAACTATGAATTTTAATGGATTCTTGGGCCTATTCGAGAAAACCCTAGAATAAACTAGTGGGTGTTCTCTTCATTAACCCACATAAGGAGATCAGTAATACTCAATGTGCAATGATTTATACCTATCTACCTTTGCTCACCATAAAGCGATTGGAATGAAGGAATAATCTTTCAACAAACTCTCATTTTAGTGCCCTGGAATATTTAATGTTTGCTGACTCTAGGTGATTATATTCATCTATGAATGCTGAGGTTAAAAATTTTTTTGTTGTTCTTCAATAAAGACCACTGTAGAATTAACTTGTGCAAAGGAATTCATTTTGACTCCTAAATAAAGTAAATCTTACTGAGGAAATGTTATGGGTTTGCTGTTGTTATCAGTGGCCACAATTCAGTAATTCATGGAATGGTTCCTAGTCCTGAATAGAATTGTCATTCTTGAACACTGTTGATGGAGGCTTCCGCGGAGTGGTGCAGCATGCGTAGCAAGGTTTTCGGGTTGACCTCCGCGTCGATTCATCTTCATGTCATGAAGATGAATCGACGCGGAGGTCAACCCGAAAACCTTGCTACGCATTCTTGAACACTCTACATATCATGTAAGGGTAAGGAGTGTTTTTTTGAGAACCCATTTGTACCACACAACTTTTGTATGGCTTCCATATTTGTATATTAGAGAGCTTCCTTTCTGTTTCACAGATTAATAAAGTTATCTGGTTCCTAGATAAAGTGAGGAGAAGATAAGAAACCTTGGGCTGAAGGTTTCTGGAGGTAGCATCTCGGGGAGAATATTTTTAAATATTTTTGTACAGTGGCACAATTAGTTTTAAACCAGTTGAATCATGAACAGCCCCTGTTCCACATTATTAAATTTGGAATTACAGTAGTACCGTTACACAGGGTAGAGATTCTTAAACAGTACCCCAACAAAGATAGTCTCCTCAAGAAAAACCACTATTCATCTTACAGTTCCTGTAGATTTCTAATTTCAGTCCCTGACTTTTACCTTGCATTTTCATGATCCAAGTTACCATGGCATGTATAAATATTTAAATTGGCTGATGTGTATATGGAGAAAGTTGTATCATAGGTGCTGGTCATGCCAAAATTCTCCTTTTGTAGTTATGCTGGATTGGTTCTTTACTTTCATATCATTGTGAAAGAAATTTGTGGGTGGGGTTGTCAGAATTGAGGGGTTGGTAGGGATGGGAGGGGGTGAGTGAGAGAGAGAGAATTTCCATTGCATTGCCTGCCCTCCCCTACGCCTCTGGCAGAACTCAGACTCAAGAGAGGGTTGCTCACCGTTGGGGTTGCACCCTCTCAACCCTCTGTAACCCATCCGACCCGATCCCTTCGATGGCTGACTACAACTCATCGATTGCCTCCTCATCTGCCATGGGTCCAAATAGGTACAGGCCATTGAAAAATGCAAATGTATGACCAAAGAAAAACTCATATTGCGCATCTGCCTGCTTGCTTTTTGCATACCACCTCTTCCGGCAATGCTACCACCCCATCTTTCAATGCTTTCTCTCCCTTTTAACCTTCTCAAAACATTTCCCTCTCATCGCTTGGCAGGGCCAGACTTGAACTTAAAGAATATGCTCTTAATGTGATTTTATTCACTCTTATGATGCAAACACTGCTAGTACAAGCAAGCATATGAATGAAGCGATGAAACAACTTCGGCCGTCACCTTGTGGAATTTTTCCATGATTGAAAATAAGAATGAACTTTGTAATTTTCCACACGTTTTTTATTAACCAACCGGTTTCAACACTCACGTGTCATCATCAGGGAGTCCCTGATGATGACACGTGAGTGTTGAAACCGGTTGGTTAATAAAAAACGTGTGGAAAATTACAAAGTTCATTCTTATTTTCAATATGAATGAAGGATCGAAGGACGTTCTTAGGAATGAAGATTGGCTTAAATGTCTATATAGGACCTCTGATCATGGGCAAGGAAGGTATTTTGTAAGCTTAAGCATTGTCAAAATTATTATTGAAGTAAATTGTTAATTACATGACTTATCCACTTCTTGTGGGATATGAGATAAAGCAAATTACTTTAATACATACATTTTCTATGGGTAAGGTCGCTGGTGTTGAACTAAGCATTGTACATCTGTTGTCAGAATTTCATCCAAACTTGAATTTTATTAAGTGTTAGCTACAGTCAAGAAAAATTTACTTATGTTGTTACAATCAAAAGAAGGTATAACCTAATTCTGCCTTTGCTGTAAAGATAACAACACTTTTTTTATTGTGACAGTTACTATGCTAAGCAGAGAAAGAAATTCGATGTGTAAGAGTTTGGGTGTCGTCTCTTTTCTCCTAGTTCAAGCAAATGATTTTGCCATTTATGACTTGAAAATACCTTAAAGTTTAAGGATGCAAGCATCAGAGTGTACCTTGATCTCCAGGAAAATAAAGTTATTATTATTATTATCATCATCACAAATGAGCCTACCATGCTTAGAGCAATGAATAAAGTATGTAACGTAACTAACAAAACTAAAAATGTTGAATCTGCAAACAAAGTGGGTTAATTTTCGCATGAACAGAAAGCTTAATTGTTGTTCATCGGTGACCAACTTTTCAGATAATATTTCATTCCTGTGTGGATTGATGGGGGATACTATTAAGTACTTTTCTGGCTTGTGTTCACCCAGGATTTTGCATTTGCTGGTTCATTTCCATCACTCTTTTTGCACATACAAGGCTCCACTTTTTAAAGTCTCTATGGAAGACACCAGACTTTCCCTTGGACTCAAATTTTCCTGGGCATAAAATGCTTAGCTTCATAATATTTCCTTTTTTGCTTAGGATTCTTTTTTGTTTTTTGATTGCCTTCTTAGTTTTCCCATTCACATTGTTATTTAATGCAGCATTCTCTCTTCTCCTCTTGACTTCAAAATGCTTTCAGTTTGAAAATTGTGTGATCGACTTCATTGTTTAATCAGGCATGCTCATCTCCATTTACCTTTTCATCTACCAATTATATTTGTTCACGAGGTATGGATATGCAGTATGTTCTCTTTCTTGCTTTCTGGATGATTACAATTTTCATCTAAATTTAATAAAATTACTGGAGCCTTTATGTATTTTTGCTCATATAATTTTCCTTATGATCCAGCCTCTTATTTTTTTCATCTATGTAATGTCATCAGACTTTCCGAAGTAACTGAACAAAGCTGCTGTGTCCATTCCACTGTAACACTCTCTGGAAAGCACTGATAAGTAAATGTGCTGCATTCTGCTGCACCATTACTCAGTCAGACCCCATTTAATGCACAAAGGAAAATATATCACGTGTCAAGTAAACGAGATAATCATGTGTCGAGTAAACGAGAAAATAGATTTAGTAGCCAGGAATTGAGAGGAAAATAGAGTGCAACAAAGGGATTTTATGGTCCCAAGATATGTTACATGTCAAGTGCTAAGTAGGATGGAGCTGTATCTTCCAAACTTGTTAGCCCTTAATGAAACATCTTTTTGTAAAATTGGCTGTGATAGATGGCTGTGATGATTGCATTTTTAAAGCAACCAATGTAAATTACAATGCCAAGATGTGGAAAAGAGCACTGAAAAAATTATTATGTGGCTCTATTGTAATGAGATATGGAGCAGTATCATTAAGAGTTTACACATGGTACTAAGAATACCATGCCTTTTCTTTTATTTAAAGACAGCAATCTCATCCAACCTAGTTGTTGGGTGTTGAAACAGATTGTATTGAAGGTCATAATGCGAATTATGCAGTGTTGCAATGGGAAAATACTTTTTTTGTTGCATAGTAACCATTAAGATGTATCACGAAAAGTTCAAGTATAACTTTTGAAGTATTTTTGTTGTATTTTATGGCAGCCCCTGAGCATCTGGGGTGTCCAAAGAATGAATTCTTGTGACATCAAAAGGATTTTAAGTAGTTGAGGATAGTGACTCAAGGAATTCCATATATCCAAGCAAAGAGGGTATCAAAATGTTAAGCTCTCTTTCTTTAAAACCTTCTCTTGCCCTTTATCATATGTAGCTTAGCTAATGAAAGTTATAAATACTTTCTAAGGCTGCTTTCATTGTGGTTTGTTGTGAGTTGATGCAGCCCTGAATCCAAACCTTGAAGCCAAGTGATGTCTCCTTTGCCATTCAGCCCAGCCTATTTCCTTCCTTTCCTAGTCTGCCTCAGTCTTTAATCCTACCTTTCTTCCATTAACCTTTATAATTGAGAAGAGCATTATGTACTCTGCATGACCTCATTTTGTGAGTGGAAGTTCAGAATGATCCCACTTCAGCCAACTTCTTGTATCATGAAACATGTGCATGGCTTCCTGCGTCGAGGCCTCTTCTAATTTGTTCTGCCTGTGGCCCTCCTCCTCTCTCCCCCCCCTTCTGTTATGAAGACCAGCTGCCTCACTACTATTTTAAGTACTTGAGAACTCATTGTTGTTACTGTTATTTATTTATTTGAGTAATTTTTTTATGTAGACGTTGCTGGTACGAAGTTGAAATTTGAAAGATTTAGGGCTCTTATAAGGAGTGCAGTGCTGACACCATTGTATGTTTGTATGCATATACCTACATGAAATAATTGTATGGACCATCTTTGGTTACTCTCCCTTGAACGATGACCTCTCTCCTCCCGTTATTGTCAGTCGTTTTGTTTGTCGCACATGCTAACCTACCCTACTACCACATGAATCTTCTTCTGCTTGTATTCATTGTTGTCATTCGCTGCAGTTTTGTTTTTCATACTCTTTGGTGCATGTATCATTATTATGTGCATTTAATTTTTTTTAAACTGTGAATCAATTGCAAAATGGCAACACATTAAAAGAATTGATTCTACATCCACCTATTGTGCTTATTCAGGCTGTAAATCAAATTTTGGAGACTGCACCTTGGCCTCTCTGCTGAAACTCTTCTAAAACTATTTAAGCATCAAATGCCTCAACACATTTGATCCCATCCATGACCCACAACCCTCCCTGTGACCTCCTGCACTCCTCACTGTGAATGCCAGTGATGAGACTTGTACTGATCAAGTTGCTCTTGCTTATGTATGGACACTCTCTCTCCCCATCTCCTGTCATCCCTTGAAGAGACTAGCATTTCTGAATAATGGTCCTGAGAGCAAAGTTGTGAAAAATATGGCCAATGCTCTTTGGCATTTCATAGTTTTGCTGTCAGTACTAGATTCACTTTTGGAATGACTGTTATTATGACATATTGTAATTATTAGGGGAATGCATCAGGGGCATGTTTCGTTCTTTCTGCTTTTTCCAGTATTTGTGCTCCATTGTTGTCACCCACTAATTAGAGAAGTAATAATTTATTATCACTGAAGATGCTTCTCACTAATTATAATTTTGGGAAGTGTTTCTATTCTATCATCATATATGTTTGGTTGATTACTTGAGGAGTGTAAGCATTTGTGGAAGCAAGTGCCTAATGAAAGAATTCTAATTCCTTTCCGTGATGGGCAGAATGAATAAACTCAGTTCATTCCACTGGTGATATTTATTTGCATGACCCAGATTTTGATGCATAGTATCATCTTCATGTGAAGGCAAGTCCAGATACCTGAAGATGATGCTCTTGTGTTGAAACCGGTGTCGTGTGATGAAATAACACCATAGAATTAACTCAACATAAGTTTATTCATTCTTCCCATTATGTATAAATTCCACAAAGTAAAGCCTGAAAGTATTAGTTATATTTTAATCCCTTTATTCTAGAAAGGCATGAATCAACCTAATTGAGCTTATTCTATTGCTACACTTCAGTGTGTATTTGAAAGTTACATGCAGATATGATATGTCTATTAAATGTGAGTGCGTTTTGCATATGTTGTGGTACATCATTGAAAATAAGTAGCTACATGGTATAGTAAAGCATAAAGCATCAAATAACGTGAGGTGTATTGAACTTGGAATTGGAAGCCTCTTGGTCTTTTGAACCAATTCCCTATGGATTGTTATAATATGCTGTAGAAATGCTTTTGCTGTCTGTTGGGAAAGGGTTGACAAGGGAGTGAATAGTATTGACCAACTCTTGTTTCTCCCTTTATGGCTAGACTCCAGCCTCAGAAACGTTCTCAACTTGGGCCCTTTTAAGTGTCACAATGCTACTTTGGGTGTATTTAATTGTATGCTCATTGTCACTTGTAAACCCTCTTTACTTAAAGATCTAGTTTCCTGCTTTTGCACTTTTTTGTGTTAATGCAGATGGTTATATTACTCACTATGTCGTTACTACACTCTTTGAAGCAAGGGTGCTTTTATTAAAAAAATATATGTGGCCAAGATTTGCCACCCATTCAAATGAAGGGAGTGTAGTGATTGTATCTCATCTTTACTCTAATCCCAAGGTTGGCTTAACAGTGTTTCTCTTCAGCAAAAATGCTTTAGTGTTCACCTGTCATGATAATCGCTCTTAAAGTGCCTTTGCTTATGACACTGGCTTTCTCTTTTTAATGGCCATGCCAGGGAGTGTAGTGATTGTATCTCATCTTTACTCTAATCCCAAGGTTGGCTTAACAGTGTTTCTCTTCAGCAAAAATGCTTTAGTGTTCACTTGTCATGATAATAGCTCTTAAAGTGCCTTTGCTTATGACACTGGCTTTCTCTTTTTAATGGCCATGCATGCTGAACCATTGTTGCATAGACCTTGATATAGTCCTCCCTTTGAGTGCATATGACACTCCTGGGCAAAGGCATGTGCGAAGAATGATGCTCTGAGTGTATAAAAATTGAAGTCGTAATGCCAACCTTATCTCTTGGATGACTACTCTCCACGGTATGGAGAAGTATGTATGTGAAATGATGAAGAAACCTCGTAAAAATCATGTAAACCCCAATCCCTTCCCAAATTTAAAAAAAATGTTTTAAGTTTTAGAACTCTTGTAACCCTTTTTTTAATTCTACTTTAAATTACGAAATTAGAAATAGTTGATATGTGTGCATTTATCACTTGTCTCTTTGCTGCTGTTAAAAAGTTTTTCGTGACCCCAAAAGTTTGAAGGTGCAGATTTAAGAGCTGTTAACCTCTGGTCTTTTGAATTTTATTAAGTGTTGTTTCTTAAGCTTATTTATAATATTTCATTATAAAAGGAGTAGTGTTTGGAAGATTTAATATGTTTGTGTGCGTGTCTCTATGAATATTTAGTTATCACAGAACTGTTAGAGGCCGAGGTAGAACAAACGTAATTCACAGGTTCAGATAATGAACAGTACTTTAATGTACGTACTTGGATTACAAGAACGTGCACATCAGAACGTGTACATCGAGAGACTGACAAAAAGACAGAGACAGCTGACCAGGCATGGGCCGAGTCACGAACAAAAGAATAAGGATAGTAGCAGTAGAAAACAACTGCACAACGTATTGATGCTTGAGTTATATCACAACAAGTACAAACACTCAACACACCCCCTTAAATTAAGCATCATATATGTTCACAACATTCATAATCCTAGAAAAATATAAATGCTTTTCTTTACATAAAGGTTTGGTGAGAATATCAGCAACCAAGTCATCTGTTGGATTGTATTTCATTTTTACAATCTGACGCCCAACTACATCTTTAACAAAATGGTGTTTTATATCAATATGTTTACTGCGTTTCAAAGTTTGCTTGTTCTCAGCCATACATTGAGCAGACAAATTGTCATTCAATATTTCTATCACACCAAGTTTCAGCTCCAACTCTTGACTTAAATTGTTAATAAAACATGCTTCTTTCACTACATTAGTTATGGCTAAATATTCAGCCTCTGTGCTGGATAATGCTACAGTTTTTTGTTTTACAGATTCCCAACTAAAAGTTGAGGTACCAAGTTGCATGATATAACCTGTTTGTGAACATCTATCACCAGGCACACCACCATAAGAAGCATCAACATACCCTTTAATATTTAAATTTCCAGATTTAACATAAACCAAACCATGATTCTGAGTACCTATTAGATAACGCATTACTCTCTTTACAGCTGACCAATGAGACTCATCATAGGCTGTACTATACTGACTTAATTTATTGATTGCAAATGCTATATCAGGCCTCGTGTTAACTGCTAAATACATAAGTCCACCAATTATTTCCTGATATGGTACAGCTCCACTATACATAAAAGTGAGATCTGTGGCTTTGGTCAATACCAATCCAGCAGCCATAGGTGTAGGAGCAGGTTTAAGATCAGTCATACAAAATCTTTCTAACAGCCTTTTAACATATTGAGCCTGGTCAAGAGAAATAATTCCCTTTTCTCTTTTTCTGATCACACGCATTCCCAAACAATCTTTCACATTACCCAGTAACTTCACATCAAAGTTTTTGTACAGTGAATCACACAAGATTTTACTGTCTTGTTTACAGTTTGAGAATATATAAATATCATCTACATACAAAGCCACTATGGTAAGATTTTTATTTCTATGACACACATAAACACATGATTCAGATTTTAACTGTTTGAAACCTGTTTTAATTATAACGTCAGAAATTTTTCTATTCCACATCCTACTGGATTGCTTTAATCCATAAATGCTCTTTCGCAATAAACATACTTTTCCTGGAACTGAAAAACCCTCTGGCTGTTCCATGTATATTTTCTCATTAAGATCTGCATTTAGAAAGGCTGTGGTTATATCCATGTGACTTATATCCAGATCCATTTCATTAGCAAACGCAAATAACAATCTCAGTGTGGTGTAACTAACAACTGGAGAAAATGTTTCATGAAAATCAATCCCATAAGTTTGAGAAAAACCTCGGGCTACCAGGCGAGCTTTGTGCTTTTCAAATTCACCTGAACTTCCATTTTTTAATTTAAAAACCCATTTAGATTTTACAACGTTACAATCTGATGGTCGGTCCACTAGTTCCCATACTCTATGATTCATTAAAGAATTATATTCGGATTGCATAGCTGACTTCCACATGGGATCCAATAAAGCGTCCTTAGTCGATTTAGGAATATTGACAGACATATCAGTCAAAGCCTGAAAGGACATGTCATAGTCAGCATGCCAACGAGGTGGCTGTCGCATGCGTGAGGGTCTATTACAACCCGCAACATTAGGGATATCATTGACAATAGGTGCATTTTGAATATTGTTTTCTGACAAAGTACCAACATCATTCATAGCATCCACATTTTGAACATTTCTATCTGAAAAAATGATAACATTATTGTCAATTTCAAGCTTATTTCTATCCATATCTTTGTTTTCACTTGCAATAGGAATATCACCAGCCATTAGGGTCTCAATAAATTTGACTTCCCTAGACATGTAAACCTTTTTAGGATCATGTATATCACCTAATCTGTATCCTTTCCTCCCGGGACCATATCCCAACATAATTACTTCTTTTGATTTGGGATCTAACTTCCCTCGCTTTCTCTTTGGAACATGAATAAAGGCTTTGCAACCAAAAACCCTAAGGTGAGATAAATTAACTCTTTTGCCTGACCAAACTTCCTCGGGTATTTGAAAGTTGAGAGATGCCGTTGGGCATCTATTCTTTAGATAGATCGCTGTGGAGACGGCCTCTCCCCAATAGCGCTTGTTTAACTTAGAATCACACAACATAGTTCTAGCGCAGTCAAAAATAGTTCTACCTGCCCTTTCAGATAAACCATCCTGTTCTGGTGTGTCCGGACACGTTGTTTCATGAGAAATACCATGAACTCTAAGAAAATCTGACATTTGCACATTAATATATTCACCACCACAATCCGATCTTAGGCATTTAATCACATGACCTGTCTGTTTTTCAACTGACGACTTAAATTCCTTAAACTTATAAAACACTTCATTTTTGGTTTTCATAAGATAGCCAAAAGTTTTCCTGGAAAAATCATCTGTAAAAGTAACAAGATATCTGGCACCACCCCACGTCACAACTCCCTTTTCAGGATAGCAGACATCAGAATGAATGCGTTCTAACAAGCCAGATGCTCGACCAACTGTTTGATGAAATGGTCTTTTGCTATGCTTACCCTGAATACATGGAATACACTCTGTGTGTTGTCCTTCAACAAACTTTATGCCATCAGCTAAATCCTTGAGCTTAGACAAATATTTGTAATTAAGGTGCCCTGTCCTTTTATGCCAAATTTCCTTAGATACATTGGAGACATTCATCATAAAGGGTAAAACCTTGTTCACATCGTCTACAACATGAGGAATTTGTTTAGGAATATCAGAGACAATACCTTTAGATGGACATACAAGAGATGCACTTGCCATAGTAGATATCTTAGGCATTCCATTGTCACAAACAGTTGCTGTGGTTTTTCCATTTTGGTCTAATATATAAATGCCACCAACAGCACTACCTGTAAGCTGACTTGTACCTGTAATGTTAACTTCATTTTCATCAAACACATTAACACCATATCTGTCAAACACAAGTACCTTACCTTTTTCTGCAATTTTAGAAACTGACAATAAATTTGCAGCACTCTGTTTACAAAGCAACACATCAGTAATTGTACCATTAACTAGAGAACTATTGCTACTAAAAATAAAGGGCACATTTCCAACACCTTGGCATGACATTACAGAACCATTAGCCGTTAAAATATCAGCATTCACAGAAGTTTTGAGGTCATCAATCCAATCACCACGAGATGTCAGATGTTGACTTCCACCACTATCGAAGAACCACTGATTTTTTGGCATTTTAATTCTACTATATGTCGCAGCAGTCATGAGAACTAAGCCATCATTGCCATCAAACTTCTTGGAATTTTTTGATGTATCTTGAAAACTTGAGGAATTTTTGTTTTTCAGTCTCTTCCACTTAGTGCACTGAGGTCGTTTATGTCCTTCTTTCTTACAGTAATGACAAATAATGTTGTTGGGAACAGTTTTCTTGTTTGAATTAGGGGCATGAGAAGCACTTGACCTGAATTTGACGGATGCTAGTGAAGATTCGCACGCATTGGCACTTCTTCGACAGTCCTCCTCTATCAAAAGCTTTTTTACTTCCTCACTTCTAACTTCAGTGTGAGTGGACGCAAAACCTTGCACCAAAGTCTCAAAAGACTCCGATAGACCACTTAACAAAATTTTCCCAACTTTGTCATCAGGGACAACGACGCCGATATCTGCCAGCTGATTCACAACGGAAAGGATCCCATTAATGTATTCGGACATGGAACTAAAATCTTCGTAACGCATTCTCATTAACTGTCTCTCTAACATTAGTTCACGAGTCAGCCCTGAGCTGCCAAAAGCCTTTTGTAGATTATTCCATGCTTCTTTGGCTGTGCTACAGGCGTAAATGTGAGAAGCACATACGGGTTTTACAGCCAAGCTGATCTTTGCTAGCGCGCGTCGATCTTTGACTGGATCTATGTCCTGACCAGTAACACTTTCCCACATGCCATAATCTATGAGTAGCATCTTCATTTGCCATTTCCACGTGTTGTAGTTCCTTTCGCCTTCCAACTTCTCAATACCCGGCACGCCTGCCGGTGCAACGAACACCGACTGTGCGAAGTCAACGGGTGTCGAATGGTGAACAGTTGCAGCAGCATTTGAACGTTCCTGTTCGTTATCCGACATTTTCGCTCAAAACGCAAGTTCAAATATATTGCGAGAATGCGGAAAGTGAATACGTTAATTAATATTGCAGTCGTGACACTCTGGGCCCATAACCTGTTAGAGGCCGAGGTAGAACAAACGTAATTCACAGGTTCAGATAATGAACAGTACTTTAATGTACGTACTTGGATTACAAGAACGTGCACATCAGAACGTGTACATCGAGAGACTGACAAAAAGACAGAGACAGCTGACCAGGCATGGGCCGAGTCACGAACAAAAGAATAAGGATAGTAGCAGTAGAAAACAACTGCACAACGTATTGATGCTTGAGTTATATCACAACAAGTACAAACACTCAACATCTATGTCACTCAACATCTCTATATCTATGTCACCACCCACTCGTTGATTCATATTAGGCCAAAGGAAGTGAATGCAGAAGCCACAGAAGAGGTCCTTAATTGCGAACCATGTCAAATTAGTATGGTGTTCATTTTGTGCCACATGTACACCCATTTCTATGCAAATGCTTTGTCTTATTTTCATTTGTATGCATTGCGTGCCTGTAAAAAGACCTGCCGATTTTTCTGTATTTTATTTCTCTCCCTCACCTCACCTGTTGTGTTTTCCATGCACCAGTTGGTTGCTATCCTACCATTCTGTTGACTCCTCTCAATGGGCAGTCAAGATTGAAACAGTCTTTCCACGCTTCACTACATTCTCTCTGTGTCCGCTTTCGCAACTCCAAATGCTGATTACCAGCTTTTTTCCTCTATCCCAGAAATTCTCTTTGTTAGATGATAAGTGTATTTTGAGGAAAGGTGTCTTAACTCTGTGTTGCCATTTGCTTAAAAGTTTTTAGTTATAATATTGTTAATCTATATCCTCAAGTGAAAGCTGTATTATAATGGTGCAATTACTTTGTTGCTTAGCTTTGTGGAATTGGGTAGATGTTATTTATGCTTTAAGTAAGGCTACACGTATTTGGCATGCATTTTTACTGTAAAATTTGTCAAGGATATTATCAATCTTGTAGTAAATATATCCCTGTATTTTCACATGCCTCTGTTTTCCTCTACATCAACAAAATAATGTACCCATATATTTGCTACAAATATGACAAATGGTGATATGTATGTAAGTGACCAATGTTCAGCAAATCTCTGTTGTCATGATTGCTTAGTTTTGTAGCAAGTTATCCTAAAGTCGTATTTTGTCATAAGTAGGTGATGTACACTAGTTGTGAGATATTTATGATTTATAATGCAGAATCACTTAAATTTCTTATTAAACAGTTCCTTTTAATTCACTGAGAAAAAAATTGATTCACTCATCTTTTTTAGCCTTGTATATTTCTATAAGTTTTTGAGTAAAATTCATTTTGAGTATCATATTTTATATAGTTTTTATTGCTCTTTGTCCCAGTTGAAATTGAGGTTTTAGAGATGGGTACAGTATAGATATTTAATGGTAGAAGATAATTTCTTCAGTTCATCTTTTAAAATGGCAGTATAGTATTTTTTGAACATAATAAAATATTTCTTTATTTAGGATTCATGTATATTTTGACAAAGCATTTTGTTGCTAGCAAAATAATAATTTGGCAACATTGAACTGTGATATATCATTCACATGCATATTATCATTACTATATTTGTAGGGGAAAATTGTATGTTGAGACAATTTATTATGAGATATTAACATTAACTCACTCTAATAATTAGTATGAAATTAATATTTTTTCCTAATTTGATGTACAAAAGAAGTATCATTAATATGGCTGTACGTATGTATATTCATTCAAAAATTTATTGAGACAAATATTAGTTAATATTTTTGTCATCCAAATTCAATGATGGAGGAAAGCATCTTCATTATAATTCAATTTGTCTTACAATTCAATTACTATTATACATTATGATCATGCACTATGGTTTTGGCTAATTTACCACCTTCTGATTGACATAAGGTCACCCAAATTCCTCATCAATATAGACATGCGTTTTAATGCAAATTTTATCTCTTCTCCCCTCCTGCCTGCTCGAAACTACTCGCTCACTACCTTGCCTACTCTACTTTCGCCCCCTCCCTCCTTTCCCTCCATAAAATCCATCCTCTCAAAACCCCCTCCCCCACCCCACACTGCGACACTATCCCCACAGCTCTCCCCCGGACATGAGGGCTCAGATGACACAGACATGGAGCCAACGGCATCCCAATCGCAGGACTGTGAGCCAACGCCACCGCTCCAGCGCCATGGTTCCAAGAGCAACTTCTTCCTGCCTCCCAGCAGTGGTGGGGGTGGGGGGCGGGATGGAGGCAATGCGGGGGGCGGGGGATCTGACATGCACTCGTCATCCCACCAGGGGGGTTATGGCGTGGACTCCCCGAGAAAGGGCAGCATTGGGGGTGGTGGTGGGCCGCAGATAAGGGGCCAGTATGGGAGGGGGTCTCCTCATCCAAGACCAAGGTGAAATAATGTTGGCCTTTTCACTTGACCATGCTTTTCCATGTTTCATTAGGGAGTTGTCATTTGATGGAATATCCTGGAAGCATGGTGTTACATTGCTTAGCAAAGTAAGACTTCGATTTTTCACAAAGTTTCACAAAAGGAGGGAAAAATATGATAACAATTTATCTAGGGGATGAAACAGCTTATTGAAAAAAAATAATTTTCATGAGTTGATAAAATAATCTTCCTGAAAGTCTAGTAACCATGTTGCACCTCAATAAAATCATAATACTGCTTTATGTTAGCTTTCAGAAGATGAGTATAAATTATTTCATTTGCATCAGAGTAATTAATTTTACTGTCTTTCACAATCATATCCCTACATCATCCTTGATTAGTCCTCTGTATCCTTGGAATAGTGCATCCTTCAGTCAGTTTTTTAAAAATATTGTTTTGATTGATATGTAGGGACCCTGAAAAGTGGTAAATAAACTTGAGGTAAAGCAGTGTAAAAATCATAGTTCCAGCGGTGCAAAAATAACAAATTTCATGCTCCGGCAGTAATCAAGGTGTACTCCACACCAAAATCAATCATCAGGAATTGATCCTAGCATCAAACAGTTTTCGGTGTTTGCTGTAGGGATTGGTTCTTATATGGAATTACATATTTCATGAAAGAACTGAAAAACAAACAGGACATCTTGTTTCCTCCAATCTTCAATTCAATGACTTTCACATATAACAATCGTGGGTGGAGCTCAGTGGAGTGATTTCCAATAGCATTCATGTGAAATGAAAATAAATTGAGAGAAAAATAGTTTGTGATCATGCTAGTTATAATGCTTATGCTATTTTTCAAGTAAGAAAGCTATTCCCCCAGGATGAATCACAATTTGATGTGCATTGTCCATGGTTAAAAAATTTATTTGTTACATCTCTTGTACATGTCTTGCATTATTGATACCATAAAAGGCAGTCAGGTTAGTTATACACTTAATGTTACCAAGTAAATGGTTATCAAGTGATACTGAGGGTAAACTTTTAATAGTCAGTAATTAGTTGCTCTGAGTTTATTCTATTTAGGTAATGTGGCTAATTTTTCACAGTGGTAAAATTAAATATTAATTCATCTATCATCAATATTTAGTTTATTTAATATATCGCTTTAAATCTCTGCATTTATGATTGTACAGAGTGGACTTGGACATGACTTGAAAATGATGATGACTCAGGCATTGAAGTCATTGACTAAATTTATGTTTATGCATGAATATCACTGAGTGTGTTTGTTTTATTCAGCCTAATCTGTTAAGTACAGCAAGAATATCTGAGCATATGCCATGATCATACTTCTTTCTCCTTCATTGGGTATTATTTATGTAATTTTCTTGTGATAGAATTTCTCCTCATATCTGCATGCAACTGATGTTTTCTTCCAGCTCACCCCTACTGCAAATAGAGGATTGATCCGTCCTGCAACTTGTAGAGTCAACAAAATCTCCACTTCCCTGCTCACTAATCCCTCTTCCCATAACATGTCTCCCCTAAAGCTCATGTACTCCCAGTTTGGATCCTGCTGATGAACTGTATGTGAATTGTTCATTGTTTGTATTTGCTTTGACTTAGATTTTGCTTTGCTGCTATTAGTGTTTGTCCAAGGACGTATATTAATGTAGTTATATTGCTCTCCTAAAGAGTGGTGGCTGTAACAGCGTGTATTATTTGACGAACAAATTTATAGAAAGTTCCTTTTTATGGAGGGGCGTTGAATTTTCCATGGATGCTACACATATTGGAAACATACTGAAATTAATTTTGTTGTCCTATATCTCTGGCAAATAGGCCCCACTGAAATGTGGAGTTTGGTTATCGTACACCACCACAAGCACTGTGTGTTTGTGGATCTTCATGATATAGTGTGTGAGTGCAGTGTTGAGATGTATCAAATTTCCTGAATTTGGGCAGTCAGTGCCTTTTGAATTTTCGTGCCTGAAGGTGTGGACTTATAGAGGATGGGCTGAATACAACAAGGGAAAAAGGTTAAGGAATTTTTTAGTTTATTAGCAATGCAACTATTATTAAGTAATGTTATGCATTGTGATTAGAGTGGTTTCATTTCATACCTAATTTTATTGGAAAAAATTGGGAGGTGAAGATTTGGATCAGTTCATTGTAATTTAAGAGTTCATTTCACGGAGTTCGACCATCATTTTTAGTCCTGGCATACTGATTTAGATATGAATTCAAGTTGCAGCTGTGGAATTTGTTGAAGACTATAATATTCTGTAATTTTAGTGTTCTGAAAACATTTCATATTTCATTATTCTGTGACCCAAAGGAAAATGATTGGTAATTAAGGGATACATAAACACTCACCAAAAGTTGAATGGATGCTTGAAAGTAATTAGCCTTTCATTATATTTATCCTTGGATGGGTTATTCTTGTAGCATAAAGGCAAATATAAGTATTATGGAGTCACTATAAGAAAAGTATCACACACTGGTGGAGACGTCATTAATATTTCCTCGCTCACTGTAAACATTATTTCCACCATCATTTCCAATTTCAGTTTTCTGTGTTTTCTCTTGCCAATCTCGTATTCATACTACATTACTACTTATTTTTTCAGCATTTTGCAACCCCTCATTAATTCATCTACTTTTTCAGCCGCCACTGAACAAATCCTCGATGGACACATAAGACACTTTGTCGTTTATTCTCCCCCTTCTACTTGGACTCATCTTCTGTTCTCAAAAGCCATGTTTTAGGACCAGACAAGGTTATTCTACTCTAAAGCTTTGCTTAAACTTATATTTGTCTATGTATTCTATTTCAGGAAACCCCTCCTTGTTCTTAATTTTTGATATTTATTCCGTTGCCATCTATAGGCCTTGGTTACTTTTCTCTTTTTCATCTGCATTACTGCTGAGATACTTAACTGAAGTTCTATCTTATGTCTTCCTGTCCTAATCGTAACTCTCTTACTTTTTAATACCTCATTTCTTTTGTTTTCTTTATGTATCCCCCCATGCTCCACATTCTGATCAAATAACTTGTTCAACAGCAATTTTGCTGCTGAATAGCTGACTAAAGCTTCATCTTTTTTTAGTCACACTGGATTTACCAGCTTTCTATTATTTTTATTTCCATACTTCATCTTTATCATTTCTTCTCTTACAGCATGCATTGCATTTATGCTGTCATTCCCTCTAAAAATTGCTGATCAATACTACTCTCTGTTGTGTCTTTACGTTTTCAATTGTCTCATGCCAGTTTTTCCTGGCAAGTACGTCTCCACCTGTATGTTTGAATTACATAAATACATGGACTTAAATACCTTTTTTTTTTGCTATCTTTTGGAATGAAAAGTACCTAAACAAAATCACCTTGCCTGAAGTCAACAACCCGTTCTTACATGGCTTAAATACTGGTTTAATGGCTCATACTCTTCCAGCATGTCTGCAAAACCAAAATGATGATATGACTAAATTTTTTATTACTAATACAGAAACTTCGTGTCACTCCTTTTAACTGCCACTCTGAACTAATTTATTTATTCTTTGGGCTAAGTAGGTAACATTCAGTAAGAAGTGTCTATAGACTGGGATTACAGTAACCATAGCATGGTCTCCAGAAGAATTTTGCTAATGGTATTGGCTGATTTTTCCGATGAACACTTTTAAAGTTGGCTGAAAGTAGGTGATATTTCATGAAATGAAGGCCTTGGGGCCTACCTAAGAGTATGTTTATAGAAACACCTTTTGTTTCAGCTCATCTATTCATCATCATTGCATAAAATTTCCTCTTGTAGCCTGTCACTCCCTTTTATGAACCCAGAATCTTTTCTTGTCAAGAATAATTGTGAAAGGTGGCACTTAAGTAATGCATAGTTAATTTCATTCAGTAAAAAATAAGTCCTGTAAACTTAAAGCAGTAAAGTTTGTCATTTATCTACGACAGTCATTTTGGAGAAAGGATAACATTTTCTTTTTCTGGTGATGATTTGATTTCATCCTTCAATAACTGCATAAAAATGCATTTACCTAATCAATTACTCTTTAGACATGTATCAGTTTTTTTCCAACCCCTGCAAGTATTTTTGCCTGCTAGGGTTTCCTATCCCTGCAGCTTCCGTCACAAATCTTTCTCCAATGTTCTGCTTTTACATACCTGTTGACGTCTGAAGACCTTAATTATTCTTCATGAATATTACTTTCAGTTTGAAAAGTTTATGAGGAATAAATGTTGGTGAAATGCTGCTCTTGTCTGGCTTCTTAATGCAGTATGAATGGGAGTTAGGGGTACCGCATGCTCCTCTCTACCCCTAATTGTCACTCCCAGGTTGGAAGCATCTCCCTTTTTCCTTCTAACTTATTTTGTGTGGTCTTAATTTTTTTCATTTACCTCTCACATGCTGGGTGCTGAATCTGGATATCCTCTTAATGTGGTGTGCATTCTCTAGTATGTTGCTAATGCCAACAAAGACACCAATATCATTAATATTTATGCAGCACCTTTGTTATATTCCAAGCTGGTGTGTCACTTTGACTTCTATCCAGTGTTGTTCAATTTTAAAAGTGTCCTTTGGGATAGCAAGGGACACTATATCATTTCCTGCATTCATGAAAATGTAGTACATACTCACTTGTATTTGAGCGTGTAACGAGGAAAATTATAATCCTTGATATACCATTCATTGTTGAAGATATTTTCAGTTATTCTTCGAAAGGAAATACAACTGGGGAACTGAAATGAAACCATTTTCTCAGAGTTTTCTATTGAATTTTTAGGTGGGAACACAAGAGAACTACATTACTTTTTTACATTTTTTCATCATTATCACAGTTTTTCTGCCTCATAATTTCATACTTGTGGTATGGAGTGCGGTGGTATTTATATCAACTAATGAACTTTATGAATTGAAGTCATATTATGCGCAATGTTATTGTTTAATATTTAATATTTTTCTACAGCTTTTATTGTATAGCTTAAATGTTTTATAGGATTCCCTGGAATTTTCTATTATTGTGATGAAATTTAATATTTAATAAATAAGAATTCAAGGAATTTTATGCAATTAGATCTCAATACTAAGTTATTGCATTGTCAGGCAATTACAAAAAGCATTATTTTTATAAGTTTTTTTCTGTCCAGGTAACATTGTTGAGGTTTGCAGAGAAAGGTGGTGGAAAGTTGAATCTACATTGTTGATTGTTTTGCTTTGCGCAGACCTGTGGTTGGGGCAGAACTGCCTTGTGGTCTTTAAGTGGCTCGGTGTGAACCAAAAGGGATGCTTTCTTGTCTCTCTCTGTCCATCTGTGTGTCTTGTTTGTTCACCTGTGCACGGTTGGGCTTTTACTCCCATGGTCACCGCTTCCCTGGTTTTGTCTTCTCCTCCCTTTGTGGCCTTGCTGCTGCGTGTGGGGATGTTCCTGCAGGGTGGTGGACGTGTCATCCCCACAGTCCCGAGGCCACACTCCTGACCCACTCTCCCCTGAGAGGCAGCGATCCCCGCCAGGTACCATGGGAACGGGCAGTGGCGGAGGAGGGGGTGGGCGAGTTGGGCCTGGGCCCAGCCCCACAATGACGCAGCGCATCAAGGCCATTGGGGTGCCCACGCCGCTCGCCATGTCCAGCCCTATCAGAAGGTTGGTCTTCTCTCATGTCCTCTGCCCAACCTATGATTTTTTATCACAGCATTTTTATGACAATTCCCCTTGACATAGGTTTTCATGCAATATGTTCCCCCGTTTAGGTTTCAGTCGACATTGAAATTCCAAGAAATATGCATATGTATTTTGACAATTTTGTTCCCAGGTACATATGTGCTGTATATCTCAGCTTGTACACTAGCCTAAAGCCAGTTATTGTGGCTGACTGGGGGTGTAGGATAATAAATGCAACTATTTAAGTCATGTGTGGTGGGGTAAAATCATGAGTGTTTATGATTATTGCATTTTGGTTTAATTGCACTCATCAACTCCTGCAGGGACAGGAAGTTACTATACCATTCTATTGGATTTTCCAAAAGCATACTGCAAAAACCTAATTGGGATGGATTTAAATCAGTGGAACAATCTAGGTTTGGCTGGAGGGTAGCCATTGAGTGTGCATTAATGATGGGTTGGATCTGCATTTTTCTAGTTATTGTAGTTCAGATTTTAGTTTTTGGTTCTCAGTTTTATGCCATGTTTTAAACTTCAATCTTTAAATATCCAGTGTGTCAGTGAAACCATTATAATTTTATGAAAAAAGAATATTTTTTGATTGGACTTGTAATATGTAATACTCAGCAAAAATCATAGTTTTTCTTCTTTTTGTAACATTCTGTGAAGCATTTTCTGCAGGGAAATTGTAGAAGAAGAATCCTCTTGCGTTCTTCCCCTATCCCACAATGAGTATCAGATGGTATTTGCTCTAGTTTCTCTGGAGATGGTCTAAATAATTGAGTGCTGTGTGGAGAGCAGTTCAAGTTCAGAACTCCATCCATTGGATGGGATATTAAACCTTTGGATCCTTGGTGCCTTTCATTTAATGTTGAATCAACCCATCTCTAATTTACTTAACTGATGGTTTTGGCTGAAGTACACTGTTAGAAGTCTTTTATGTCCATCTTTTTGACGTACATACTACATTTAATCTCAAGCTGAAGAAAGTGCCATTGTTAAAATTGCATAGCCCCTATTAATCTTTTGTGTGGATATTTTAAGGACATTGTTGCATTTTACTCATCTCTCCAATGATTTTTTTTCATTTTTTACTATTTCCAACCTCTATAGTGTCATTTTTTTCTTTAATTTTAAAATGGTTGTAAATACATAAAATGAGCAAAAATGTGAGGAATGCTTAGATTTAGTTGCATCTCTTTTTTATCTGTTGAAAATGAATTTGTTTTATCTTTGCATTTTTCCATCACATACTACCCTTGAGCAAATTATTGTACAGTATTCATAGTTCTGTTTATTTTTATATGCATTGCACATTTCATACCAATCGAGATTATCCTTTTTGTTCCTTACTTGTAATTGAGCAAGTAGTAGTTCACCTTTACTTTTTTCATTAAAATAAGTAATTAATTGTTCGACTTAATCAAGTAGACTTAGGGTATAATTTTTATCCCAGGTAGTCTCGGCAAATAATCACTGCTTGCTATAACCGTGCTGAATGTTCTGTCTAAATAACTGCTATGACACAAGGCATCTTCCTATTAAGCTACTGGAAATGTAATGCAATATTTTTATGATATTTGAGTCATCAGCCAAGAGCTGTAGAGATTATGTGACAGTGAAGAGACAATCAATCTCAGAAAAACCAAATGAATCAATTTAAATATTTAAAGGATGGAGGTACCTACCTACTAATTAGTTCTCCACACATTTTGTATTGTCTCGCTTAAGAGGCTAAACATTATGATTACTTTTCCCTGTATTTATTCTCGGCATCCTGTTTTAATAATTGAAAAATGGTCGACATATTTTCATTGTGCATGGTATTAAAATACCCTACTGCAAGAAGCCTATTTGGATTAGCATAATACCTGGTTAGTTGTTGCAGTTTATTTTCATAATTAACATGATCTGAAAATATTTATGTACTTTCTAGATTTACTTAATATTTGATGCTCTAAGTTATTTACTTGTAACATCAAAGTGTAAGTTAGAATTTTTATGATGCTATCATTATATGTATTATTTTATTCGTGTCTATCTGTACTAATGCATATCATTTCCATACTGTCCACCTGTCACTCTCTATCTTGGAAGCAGTTTGGCATACAGTTATACCATAAATTGATATGAGCTTTCTCTGGGGTGGAGGTCTTGGTACTGCTACTTAAAGCTTGTGAAAATGAAATTAATTTTTTTCTGGTTCCCTCCAGATAAGGTCATTTGTTATGTACTTTTTGGTGGCTAAAAATTCCATGTAGTTGTTATTTATTTACGGTGGTTTAAATGCCATTTTCCATTTGTCTAGAATGCTATACTTCTTTTGCTCAGGAAAATACATAAGCATTGACCAATACATATCATTCAATTTTTTACTTGGTGGGTACAATTCCATTCTTTCTAATTTTTGAAAAGCTTAATGGTTTGCATTCCATTTTAGCAACGAAAATGTATTGAAATTCATCTAGAATCTCATTCTCTGCCTTGAGCACGCTAGGGCAACAGATGTTGTCACATCTGATTCATTTGGTGATGATTAGATTTTGAAGCATTAATACCAATCTCAAAGACTACTCTGCATGATTGGAATAGGGTAATGTCCTATTATTTTTTTTATTATCTTCATCAAAAGTTTATAACCACTGGAGTATGTATTTTAAGCCATTCAATTTAAAAATGATAAGTATTTTTCCTCATTGATTAAAAAGTGAAAAAAAGCGAAAACGCGATAGCAAACTATTATATGCTGATAAATCATACATGTGACGTGACACTCTTTCCTCTACATATTAGTAGGTGGTGCTGCGGATGCTTCCAAGCAGATTGTGCACTCCTTCAAAGCTTATTAATAGTGTCGGAGTTATATTTATTCAGTTAATGTATTATGATCAACTTTTATTTATTCATTTATTTTAAATTATTTATGCAGTTGATTCATTTAAAAACAGTTAGTATTAATTTTACTAAGCATAATGTGAAGTTTGCCCATCGCCGCAAGACCTTCACGCCATGCTTCGCAGTAGTAGACGACTCTTCAAGCATGATGCCATGGAGCCTATAAAATGACTATTAACACCATGTTTAACCCATTCGCATCCGTAAGTTTACTGGTACTTGATCTGGATCTGGCCTCAGTCACCGCAAGCGTACTGGTACGCATAATGCTTTGTGTTCCTTGTAGGTTGATGCTGCTGCCATCTTATGTTTTTTTTAAACTTTTTAGTCAGTCCTTTGTACCTGTTGCAGCTGCCATCTGACGGCTTAATTGGCTAGTTTTTCTATTCATCAATGTAGAAACTACAATTGTGATTAAATACCTCAAAAAACGGTGGTGTTTGTGGTCACTTTAAATCTCAGAGAGAGGATGCGAATGGGTTAATGGGGGAGACTTTTCGAGCTTTGATAATTTTCGTAGGCTTTTATTCAAGCATATTCACTAGAGCTGAGAAGCTCTGAAATACAGTAGTTAGCTCAGAGATGAATATTTCCTATGCCTTGCAATGTAAACTATATAGGTACCTGTTGTGTCAGCAAGAAGGTAGCACATCCTGCTATTCCTGAGCTTTTTCAAATGGCCTTAATATTAAATTCTCTAGTAAACTGTGATTTCTCAATCCAAAATTTTTGCGTAAAATGAATACAATTGTGGTAGGGCACATCACAATTAATGAATTCTGTTTTTTTTTGATGAAGGAAACTACCCTGTTGATGCTGAAGGGGTCCTTCAACAATGATAGGGTGTTTCTTCAGACATTTTTTTCACATGATGCTGCCATTCCCTTTGAAATATAATGTAGACAATTCTCCATTCAGTTACTATATTGAATGATTATTGGCAAGTAGCAAGGATAATTGTAAAACAAATAAGTAACTTTTTTCCAAGTCCTTTTTTCCCCGTCCTGTTTTTTTCCCAGTCTTTTTTTTTCCCTTGGCCTATTGTACAACTTATTTTCTAGAATTACATTGTAAGGCCGGTCAATATCACATGTAATTGTGGGTTTAACATTAGAGGTAGTAGTTGGTATGAAGATTGATTGAGCAAATTGCATTTTCTGCCTATTGTCATAGTCTTTGGGATTGTACATCCATGCTTACCAACTTAAGTGTACAGTCAGTGGTTTACTTATGGCCCAGTCCATATCGATTCAGGCAGGGGCCTTACCTTCATAGTCTCAGATGTTATTGAATTTAACATATGTCAAACTTCAGGACAAAGTAAGTAATACGTATATTTTAGTTTTGTCCAAAAAAATTTTTGGCCCGAGATACAGTCCACTGAACATGGGCCCGCGAGCGCTATTTTTCAAATGCGATTTTTGACAAAATACTAAAATGCTCATATCTCAGGAACGGTTCAAGATATTTTGCTCCTTTTTGTTTTATTTGAAAGATAATAAGTTTGTGATTAAAATGATATCCTTGATTTGAAAATGTGTGTCCACATTCTCTTGCTGCAATTTTTTTATTTTATTTATTTTTATTTAAAAAAATTGTTTTTCTTAAAAACGCCATTCCTAAAAATTTTTATTTTTTTACTGTTTATCGGCACCATAGAGTACTACAATCCCTGAAAAGGAGAACTTCCACTTTTCAGTTTAACAGGTTTTATAAATTAATGTAATTTTTTACCTTCCATGGTGAATTTCTTGATTGCAAGTTTTTATAATTTTGTTATTTTAATACACCAATCTCAAAAAAATTGTACTGTTTGTGATTAACTAAAAATAACAAATGAAACAAAGTTAGGAACTAGTTAAATGTTCCTAATTTTTTTAGATTTTCTTTATTAATAACCTTCAAAATCATTAATGATCTTCTGGAATAACGTGGAAGATTCTAGATGATTCCAAAACGTAACTGAACCTTCTAGAACAATTTGGAAGCTTCCAGATAATTTCAGATCATAATAGAACACACTTCAACAATCTACAACCTTGCAAATAATTCCAGAATGTAACAAAATACTCTAGAACAATGTGGAAGCTTCCAGATAACTTCTGAAAACCTCTGAGGACAATGTGGAACCTTCCACATAATTAAAGAATGTAACAGAACTTTCTAGAACAATCTGAAACTAACCAGAAAATTCTAAATGTTTGACCTAGCATATAAAAGGGAGGACACATGAACTGACAGTTCAGTTGTCAACAGGCAAACAAAGAGAGTAGTTAAAAATTTTTTTTGTTAACAGTACCTGTGAAGGTTTTTGAGAATTCGGCTGACTGACTGGGTTGTGGTGTTTGTGGAAAAGTCTATTTGAAATGTCTTCTGACTGGGGCCATAGGAGAGTGAAGTGTGCTGACTATTTTCATATCCATAAAAGAGTGATACATAAGACATGCAAAAAGACTTCAGGTTGGAAATAAGAGTGCTCATTTTAAGACTCTGTTTCAAAGTGAAAATGTTTCCAGTAATGACTTTTTGTGTTCTAAATGCTTTAACACAATATCAAACATGACAATAAGTGAACAAGAAGCCCCCAATGTTGTGTGTGATGCAGATTTTGTAACTGCAGAGGAAGAACTACATATCCTGAATCAGTCGGCTACAGAGGTTGGTGTTAGTCCTGTTAAGAAACCATGGTCAGTGAAGTCAATTCATGAGATGTATGCATCAAGAAAACACAGAGACATTTCTGGAGCAGTGGGTGAGCATACCAGAACAAAACTGACCAAACTCTTCAAAGTAGAAATTCCAACTTCAGAAGAAAATGAACCAAAATTAGCTTGTGCAACCTGCCAAGATTTTTTATCAAACATCAGTTCAGCTGTTGAATCATGTGCATCCTACAATGATGAGGTTCAAGTTCTAACAATTATTCCAGTATCCTTTACAAAGAACCAAATTTTGCACCACATTCCATCTGCATCAAAATACATGGTGGACAAGACAAGAAATTTGAGGTCAGCGAAAGGAGTGTTTGGAAAACCAGATCCATATTATGGTCATCCTGTGAATGACGCAAATGTTCAAATTGCAGAGTCATTTTATCTGGAAGATAAGTGGGACTGTTCTCGCCAGAGTGCCAACAAAAAAGACATTATGACTATGACAGTTGCAGGAGAAAAAGTGGTGAAAGTGAAAAGATATATGACCCGCAGCATTAAAGAAACTTTTGCCATATATAAGAAGGAACATTCAACATTGCATATTGGAAGATCAAAATTTTATGCATTACGACCTAAGTGGGTTGTTCCACATCCACCTAGAGATGTCTGTTTATGTTTGTACTGTGCAAATTTTGAACTGTGTGGTAGCTTTGAAGAACTTACTTGAACGAAAGAAAAACTGGCAATTTTCCACAAGAATAAAGATATTTAATTTGACCGGTTTCGGTGTACAACACCATCTTCAGGTGAAGATGGTGTTGGTTCACCTGAAGATGGTGTTGTACACCGAAACCGGTCAAATTAAATATCTTTATTCTTGTGGAAAATTGCCAGTTTTTCTTTCACTATGATATTCCACCAAATTAAGCCTGAAACAACTACCTTAACTTACTTGAAGATATGACATATGACACCTTGGTTGGACATGTGAAGTCGTTAGTGGTCTGTGACATAGAACGAGAGATATGTTTGTTTCAGGACTGTGGTGACTGCCCTGGAAAGGGGGGACTCGACTTACAGACACTTGGTCTGGATAGTGTAGCAGATAACTCTTCTGAAGTTACATATGCAACATGGGAAGAAAATAAACTCATTAAGAAAAATGTTGCCATTGATACCTTCTTAGACGAACTTGGGAGGTGGACAGTGAAAGCAGTAACACACCAACATCTGAAGAAAAGAAAAAATTGCAACAAGAACACATTGCAGAAGTGAAGGGATGGGTAGAGGCTGCATGTTTAGTGCTTCACTCTGATTTTGCTGAGAACTGGTCTGTGGTTCTACCACAAGAAGTTAAAGGATATCACTGGAGTAATGACCAAGTTTCAATTTTTACAGGAGTGACATATTTTCAGAACAAGACCACAAGTGTTGCAGTTATAAGTGATGACAGAGGACATGACTCATTACATGCATTGTTGGCAATACACAAAATTATTCAACCACTGCAATCACACGTAGAAAAGATCATAATTCTGATGGTGCCCCTAGTCACTTCAAAAACCGTTACCAACTATTTTAACTTGCAAAGTCTCTTGTTCCAATGGAGTGGGTATACAGTGCTACTGGACATGGTAAGGGGCCCTGTGATGGTGTAGGAGGCCTGTTGAAGCACCATGCAACAAAACATAATCTTTCCAGCCCAAGTACAGCTGCAATTCAGAATGCCAAGGAATTTACAAGAGTGATGCAGTCACACACATCAATAAACCTGATTCTGTTGCCCAAAGAGGAAGTTGAAGAATTCCGCCAGCAGAAAATAAAAGAATGGTCGAACCAAACTACCCCTGTGAAAGGAATTCAGAAGACACATGTCTGGACTCAAATTGATGGGCGAACTTATATTGCACGAACTTTAAAGAGCAAGAAAGAAGAAATTTCATTTGTCCAACCAAGATCTCATAAATGCCAAGAGAATATTCAAATTCACGAACTACAAAAAGGAATGTTTGTGGCCTGTGTGTATGACTGTGACTGGTGGATTGCAGAGATTATAGATATCAGTTGTGAGTTAAGTGAAATCATTGTTAACTTTATGCTGCCACATGGACCAGCTGCTGGATATAGATTCCCAGATGAAAGACAGCAACACCACCACCAGTGCTCACTTCCAATTCGCGATGTTTTGAAGATTTTGGGTGCCCCAGTTCCTATTGGTTCAACAGGAAGACATCACTCAATATCAAAGGAAGATACTGATGCGGTTGAACAAATTTTTAGTTCATTAAATTGTTAAAATCAGTTCTAAGCAGAGTGCACAGAAGTATGCTTCGGAACCTGTACATTTTTTAACCTGCACATATATTTTGAAAGCTATTCATGTTTGAAACTTGTGTCTGTTACCCATATTTAAGAAGAAAAAAATGTCAAGTAAGATTAGAGATTTTGATTTTATGTGACCAATATCTGAGAATGTGGTAATGGAAACTGGCTTAATGTTTGGAAATTTTTTGAATTGTTTATAAAACCTGTTAAACTGAAAAGTGGAAGTTCTCCTTTTCAGGGATTGTAGTACTCTATGGTGCCGATAAACAGTAAAAAAATAAAAATTTTTAGGAATGGCGTTTTTAAGAAAAACAATTTTTTTAAATAAAAATAAATAAAATAAAAAAATTGCAGCAAGAGAATGTGGACACACATTTTCAAATCAAGGATATCATTTTAATCACAAACTTATTATCTTTCAAATAAAACAAAAAGGAGCAAAATATCTTGAACCGTTCCTGAGATATGAGCATTTTAGTATTTTGTCAAAAATCGCATTTGAAAAATAGCGCTCGCGGGCCCATGTTCGGTGGACTGTATCTCGGGCCAAAAATTTTTTTGGACAAAACTAAAATATACGTATTACTTACTTTGTCCTGAAGTTTGACATATGTTAAATTCAATTACATCTGAGACTATGAAGGTAAGATTTTTTCTTTGGCTGCCTGAATCGATATGGACTGGGCCTTATGACCTATTTGACACACAACAGTTTGACTTACAACTGAGCATTTGTTAGTAGCATGAATTATTCTGCTCAGCTGGATAGTGCAACAATTCTCACAATTATTAGTTTATATCAACAACAGTTGTGACTGCATTCATTTTCATTAGTGCCTTAGGGCATTTTAACCTAGGAACTGTAGATTGAACCCAACAATGGTAAGGGAACTTACGTCCAAATTGACATACAGGCGGACTGTTGGAACCAATTGTGGTCATAAGTCAGTGATGGACTGTACTCTACATTTTTCCCTCTTATCCAATATGTCCATTTAGTGTTATTATATGCTTTGTATTGTAAATTTTTGTACTGTTGTGACATACTACACCACAATATGGCCTAGTTTTACGTTGTCTGGTTATACTTAACCATTAGTTTGTTTAGATGTTATGGTACTCAGGCAGTTATCAAAATCTTTTGTTTCGGAATGTTCTTTGGACAAACAACTAGTTTTTATGAGCATTGCTACCAAAAAAAAAGCAATATCATAATCATTTTTAAACCACATAAAAGTGAACCAGACGTTACAAAACCAGGCCTTAATGTGCCACTATTGTAGTATTGAGTGCTCTCTTAAGTCACTTCTTTTTAAAATAATATGCCTTCTCACTGTTGTGTGTGATGCTCTTTTCTCATCATCATTCGATGAATGCTTAATTCTAAAGAAATTTTCTTGAGCATGATTCACTAGTTCTTAATCATTATTGTTACTTTTGACTCATTTTATGTGTTGTTTGACTACAAGACTGTGGCATTTTCTTTGGCTCTAAGGAAGTAACCAGTGACAATTCATTTAATTAACTGATTACTACCATCTTCTGAAGATGGTTCTTCACATTTATCAATGCCTTCTAAGAAATTATGGCTGAGTAGCATAGAGGGAGAACTGAGTTTTAAGTTATATCATTGCCAATTATTCTAAAATATGTCTTTGATGTACAAACTTTCAACTTAATTCTCAAAGATACAAACATTCGTGCCCAAATGCAAAATTCAAATCTGTGCCAGAGTTGTCAAATTTGGCTGCTGAATATGTTAAATATGGAAGATGTTGTGAAGTGCTGAATGCCATAGGCTAGCTATATAAAATGTAAAAGCATCTAAAGATCCATCCGCTGGTCTTTCTAATTTTCATGATCAACAGGAACATTTTTATTGGTGTACCTAGAAATGTATTGTTGGTATGTTTCACATTCTGCCCAGTAGTACATATTTCCATAGTGTTATCTGATCATTTTTTTTTCAAGAATACAGATATGACACTTAGTGATCACTTCACCAAATTATAACCGCCAAAACTCAGCATCTCACCTCTTAAAATCCTTGGTTAATGAAAAGCTTTCTGCAAAACTTCAGCATATTAAGTGAAATAAACAGTAACCTAAGCCGGCAAGATATAGTGTTATTTTTTTAGGCAGTGAAATTGAACAAAAAAGTCTTTGTAAAATTGCAGTCACAGTACAAAATGTCTTTTTTTTCTTTTAAAAATGTCTGTATTCAAAATGAAACTTCTAGTGTTGAATATAAAAATATCACGCTCAAATAATCTGTTTATAGAATTACTTAGAGATGATTTAACTAAATGTTGTTTTTTGTCACCAAGGCTTATCTTATTTTGCTTGCTTATAAACTGTTCAAAGTCACATTATCTCTACACGTGAGGAAGAATTTAGCTCTGTCCTCGCACTATGACCTATTACACAGTTGATAATGATTTGAGTTATTTATTTTCAATGTGAATTGCATCACTCCAACAGAATTATTTGTACAAAAATGATTTTTTATGCATTGGTACAACCAGATTCATTATGGTGAAGATTTTGTAGTATAGCATACTGTCCCACGTGTATGGGATATTATTTTGGAAGGGACCTACAAAATTTCTTCATTACAATGAAAGTTTGAGATATCAAAGTTTCAAATTTTAGGTACCTGACATTTTTTCCATTGTTATGAAGTTGAGTAAATATACTATTGGAAGAGTGCTTCAAACTTTGGAAGTTCAAGGCTGGGAAATGTACAGATTTCCTTTTTTCCATAGCTAAAAGTGTATTGCTTAAAAGTTGATTTGAAATTTATGCACTTTTATGGTGGCATTTTGAGAAGATAAACAAGCTAGTACAATTTCACCTTTGCTCTACATATGTACCCTAATTTCATTATAGAAACACTGAATATTCAGCCAAAGTGATGGATTGTGAATTTCTTTGCAATATCCTTGATTATTGCTTTTTAATGTATTGGGATATGATAGGATTTCAATTTTGGGCAACAAAAATTATGTAGCTCATGTAACATTAACCACTGAACCTCATCCCATGTTAATCATCATGACTCAATGCTTGTTTTTGCTTGGAGTTACCTTTAAGAATATTTTATTTTCTCATATTTTCCTGGACCATAATGTTAACAGCCAAATGTTTTGCTTTAGTGAATTATTCTCACATTTTCTCCATTGCTGTGATAAAATCCTAAAAATCTGCCATACCAATTTTTCCATAAATATAAACATTGTTTATATTGACCCTTATTAGGGCTGTTTTAAGTCCATTTTAATTGTGGATTTATCATATTGGTATTAGATTTTACCATGTTCCCTCTGTCCCATTGTTGTGTCATCAGATCACTTACTTCTAAGCTGAATCTAAGGCTAAGCAGTAAAGGTCACTATGTTAAATTATGTCTTAATGAAGTAATCTCATATTATTCTCATTAAAAGGTTTGGCATCATCTTTTTTCTCATGACTCACTTTATTGCATTTACTATGCTTATGATTTTTGGTAATCATTACTGCAAAATATAGCACCACCTGTCAACATTTGCCTAAGAATCTTTTCTAGGTGTCATATGAATTAATTATTTGTCTTACATTTATTATTTTTTGTTGAATTTTAAAATTTAATATAACAATCACAATAATTGCTGTGTCTCTGAGGTACAGCAATATATTGAATGAGGTAACTACAGGTGTAAAATTAGTTAGGTTATGAAAAAAATTAGATGGTCATGATTTGATAGTTCTTCCCATCAAATTTTCACGAGTAATTTTGTGCCTAAGCTTCATTGTCTAATGCATCTTAAATGTCTTGGATGCATTTTACCTCTGATACTTTGAACTGCAGGCTATTGGAATGGATTCCATGCTATATTCTTCTCATTTAACGTTGAATGCTGTTATTTAATAGTTTTTAATACTTTTTGTAGCTTTTTGAAATATGTTGCCCATGTACTCTTGCCATAACTTGATATTGCATGAAGCCTGATGTACTCCTGTAAGTTAAATGGATTAATATGGAGTATCCTCTTTTGTGCGTTAATATTAATAATAAGTGCATATGTAGAGCTTATGAAATGGATTCTGTATTAGCCTTAATATAAATTTAAAGTAACTTTCTCTCCATATTTGTTCCATTTCCCCCACTGTGCTATGACTTATCCATCTTTTCTAGGTCTCGCCCGATTAAGCTGAGCTCAAAAAGCAATCGCTAGGAGCAGGAGTTTACAAAAAATGTTTTGTGTGTGTTCAGTGTTCACATATACTCGCCAAGCATGAGCACATTCCGTGAGGTAATCTTTCCTTTCTTCCCCTCTGTATCTCTCTGTCCTCTTCTTCTCTCTCTCTCTCCTTATGTATGTATGTGTGTGTATATATATACACATATACGAATGCATATATATACACATGTATACATACGTATGTACACACACATATACATACACTCTGATATATATTCGCTGTCTCTTGATGTGGTGTGCATGGAGCTGGCCCAAGTTTCAAGTTTCACTCTTGCTTTGTATTTAATATGTTACACTTCTGCTGATGTTGTTATCTGAGAGCTTGGCACTCACTCAGCCACAAGCTGAGCATGTTGTTTGCAAGTATACTTTACTGCAATAGGAGACACCACTTCACTTAGGAAGTTTGAAGCTGTGGAGTAAACTATTTGACCAGGAGAATGAAGTGATTTTTAGAGGTGAATTTCTTCATGTCTCTTGGGGCTACCCATCTTTTTTGAGTGTGTTACTCAATGATTTAGTGATGAGTGCTGGACCATGTTTCCTTAATGCCAGAATAGATGGAGGATATTAGGGGATTTCAAGGCAACACTGACTTGTTATTCAAAATTTGGTTAAAATTGCTGTCAGATAAGCATCTCAGCTGATTCTTTTCACATAGTAAAAGTGACTTTAAAACCTCTGCTAAGGCTTACTATCAGTTGAACTGAGCCAACTCCTATCAGATTTGCAGGAGAATAACTGGAGAAAATATCCTGATGAGCAGATAGCATCACATGCCATTCGAAACTATAAATCTTTATTCAACTGTGTGTGAAGGTTCATTGGTGAATGGTTTTGGTTTAGTAAAAGTAATATATGTTCCTTGAATGCAAAATGCATCAGGGTTTGATGATATGGACAGTGACCCTTGTCTGTGCCAATATAATAGGTTTGATTTTTTTTGCATTGAAGTGAATTTCATAGCAAATGAAATGGATCCTGTGCCTTACAAACATGAAAAAATTGAAGTGGTGCAGATGATGACTGTGACAATAATAGTAAAAGATGATATCAACCTGTCCTGTATGGAAGAAACTTATCACTAGTATCAGATGCTTTCCAAGTGGCGGCGATTGACTCAGCATAGATTTGAAAGAGATTGAGTGAATTGAATGGTAGTCATAATAGATGGTAGCTCATGTGTTCCGAGGAGATACCGGAGTTTTGCCATGTGTTGAATTATAGAGTCAATAGATTGAAGATGAAGACATTGAGAGAGACGGGGAGATGGTTACCCAGAGTTGTGTGGAGAGAGGCCCTTGAAATGTCCCTGATCCTGTCTGCCCAGACTCCTTGTTACGTTCTGCCCTTCCTATCACTTTTCCCCCATTGGGGTTGTCAGTGGATATTGACGTTCCCATAGTTGGCCCCCCTGGATCCCATAACCCACCCACCCACCACCAACCAGTTTTGTTAAAGCGGTGCTGAGAGGAGAGGAGGTGAATGAATGGGAATAAGTTACTTCTCATCAAACAACTGCTTGAAAAAGTGGCTCACAAAAAAAGAAAGATCTCCAGCATGAAGGTAACAGCATTCTGTTTGATTCCCATAGCCTTTATCATTTCCAATATGTAAGCACCCAGCCACCAACACTAAGCTATCTCCTCCTCTTCTTGAACTTACGCTACTCCTCTGCCTTCGAATAAAGTTTTTCATCGTAGGCCCTAGTGTGTCTTTATGTGCAAATGAAACTCATTTTGATTAGAGTCTTTAGCTCCTTTCTTAGTAAAAGCCATTGTCCTGTGTTCTCTTATTGTTGCCTAAATTAGCATTTGTACATTTTAGAGTTATGGTCTCTCATGTTTGCTATTGTTCTCTGATGTGAATTTTTCTCAAATTTTTGTGACTGTATTGAGTAGCTTCCGATGATAGTGACAAAGCATCAAAGTCCAGTGTTTTGATTGGATGATAGACTATTTGGCACTTGACTGCAGTTATAGTAGTCAGCTGTTGTTACTTTTCCCGTTCAGTTTCTTTGTGAGTCAATCACGCTTGTAGAAAGCAGACGATTGAGTGTTATTATTATGGCCTCCAATCAAAATATTCCTTTATAATTTCTGAAAGGGATATTACGAAAGCCTGAAATAACTTTCATTAAATTTGTTTGAGTTCGGGGTAATTTTGTGAACTTACTCTGGTTAAGACCACCTTGTGAATATATGTGCAATAGGCTCTAAAGCGATGTAATCTGGAACAATGGTACACATTATAACTCTCACCATCAGATCTTACCCTGAGCTTTTGCCTTAGGTCGTAATGCTGGTCCAGAGTAATGTATTAATAACATGAAGGACACTAAAGAGAAGCCTGTGTTTGCTATTTGGAATTGTGCTAAAATACTAAGTTGTTAAAATGCCACACCATGTTATTTAGAGCTGCCAGATTGTAAACTCCTGCTCCGAGTAAGTATAGGTGAAGAGAGAGAAAGGAACCTTATAATTGTTAATTTTTGGAAGTAGAAGCTGTGTCTTGCATGATCACCCATTTGAAGTCCTTGTAGTCCTGTTTCACAAGTATATTTCCTTTTCCATTAGTGTATAATTGGCTATATTTGTAATTGAAGCACCTTTTCCTTTAATTATTCCTCAGCCTACCACCCTTGTATTTTCTGAGTAACTTGTGTGCATTATTTAATATTTACTAATTGAGGTATATAAGTTAAGGTCTTATCAAAAACGTATACTTTCAGGGAAAGCATGTTAATTAGTATCATGTAAAATAATTGTCAATTGTCCTCTTAGGAGGAGTTGAATTGTGAGCTTTGGATGTGGTACCACTATTATTTCATGATTATCATTTGATGAAGGCCACTTCTCTCTTGGCCATGGCCAAAATCAGAGTGCTAAATGGTTTTCTGTGTGAGGAAACTTTTATACAGCAACTTTTACAATTTTCCAATCCCAAGTTTGAACAGTCTTATTTAACACTCATTCCACCTTAATATCAAATGATATGCTACTTTTTAAGCAGTAAAATGCTTAGACCTTAAAATTGTAGGTTTTAATGCATGACAATGATTTCACTTGCCAGTACATGGTGAGGCTGGTGCAAAAGAACATTCTGTTAATATCCTAAACCCTTTGGGTAAAATAAGATTCATTATGATGCCTTTAGCATTCTTAATAAGAGTAGTGCCTGAAATTAAAAAAATGAAAATATTCCAGTGGAGTTCAACTGCAAAACTTTGGAATGGGCAGAGTAATTTTATCAACTGAGTACATGTAAATACATTCACACTCATATTTGTATCTTGTGCTTCCCCACTTCCTTTATACATTTTTTCAATCTTGGAAAAATAAAGTCTGGATTGCTTTCAGAAGTCAGAATTTTATTTTCTGATCTTGTTCTAAGTTAAATTATTATTGTTGTGCTAAAATTCATTCAATATTGGTATATTTTTATTGCTGAATAGGTACTATGTTTTATTTATTATTTTTTGGCCAAGTGAAGTGCATAAAGAGATGATAAATAATAATGTTATGTTTTCAATACTTAGGGGTAATTTATGAAGGCTAGTGTGTAATTTGTGTCCATTAGTATGTTAACCTTGGATAAAATTTTTAACTATTTGCCAATTTTTATGAAAGGGGTATGAGCAGCTGTGCACAATCGGCTCAATCATTTCAGCTTCAAACTTACAGAAATCAATTTTATGAAAATAATTTTAGTTCTGTGAAGTCCAGTGATTTATTGAAAATGAACTAGTCTAACTCTTAGATGTTGTACCTGAAGATGATGCTTATGGCACAGAGAAATTTTGCTGGTTCTTTGAATTCTTATTTGAGATACAAGTTGACACCAATGGTGTGCTGGCCTTAACTCTCACTTGATTTAATTTCCTTCTCCCCTCATGTGTGTCTGCATGGCCATGACTAACTAAGGTTAGAGCTCTTATCTGCATCCCTGTCTCTAATGTTGCATGATTTATTCCCTCTGTTGACATTCATCTCTCTCATCTGAGGGTTTGGTAGGTTGAATGTAATTTTGATAGTTTATTTTACCCATAAAGGTGCAGCAAGGATTGAGGGATTCCTATTGGCCTATTGTTGTATTTTACCCCTTAACTTTTTGTCAATACACTATTGTGACTATTATTGGAGGAAATCTTATTATACTGTGTTCAAACCACTGTTCAAATTATTATAGGAGCATGGAATATGATAGCTTGGTGTGGAATAATAGAATGAAAGGCTGGGTATTTTGTGGAGTAGGGTTGGGAGGTATCAGAAGACATCAAAAGGCCACTTTATGAAGGCTTATGATAAATTGAAATATCATGCTGGTCACTGCTACTTTTATTAATTATTTGCACAATCATTGCATTATCTAATTGATATCTCTAAGCATTTTCTGATTTTACTTACTAATGTAGTTGTGTTTAAACCATGTGCATGTTATAGCTGATACGTTTCTTTAGCAAAACTTAAATTTTTTCACTGTGATCATTTCTTTTAGTCCATGCTCCCCTTCCTCATTTCTTCACCTAGCTTCACCCACCACCATTTTCTACTTCCCTTCTCTTTCAAATGTTTCCTATTTGATCTTCTAGTTGTTTATTATCAACATCTCTGTGTGGCCAGGATGGGCCTGTATCATAATGAGATTCATTGGAGCTGCCTTGTTTCATAATATTATCCTTATGCCAAATTTCGTGTTCATCACCTGACTACTCCCACCGTGTTCTGTCCTCTTCACTACAAATTGCTCTAAAATCGTTTCTCCTTAAATTCCATTTGCTCTCCTAGTATCATTGTATCAGATCCAAATTTTTTCAGTTCTTGTTTAATATTTTTTATCTTCTCCTCTCTTTGTATGGTCCTGATATCCACATCTCTATTCTGACATTTCATTACCCCTGCCTAGTCTTCTTTTTCAATGCTCTAATTACTTTTGCTAAACAAGGGTTTGACACGATGACAGTGGTATAGGTTTTGCCTTTCTCTCTGCCTGGCCAGACACTAGGGTGTCCCAAAAAAACAGAAAATTGGAAAGTTATGGGGGCATTTCCATTTTCCGATTCGAATGTATGAAAAAACATCCCAATAAATTTTTTAGCCCCATTGGACAATATTTGACCCTGCCAAAATGCATTCAAAGTTCAGAAATTTCCAATTTCTGCATCCCATACAATGTTGCCGTAGCCGGGATAATCTCTGCACTCATTGCCCACCAACCACAGAGGTACTAGTCGCACTTCGCATAACCAGCATACCCTTCACGTTCATTCTGGCCACCGTCGAAAGAGCCTCGACCTCGGCACACACGACACTATCTCTCCAGTGGAGTGTGATACACTGACTGACTGAGCTGTGTTACTTTGACCACAAGCAGCGTGATGCACCGAAAGCACGAAAGCGCAGAGCTCCAAGCTCAACGTGAGGCAGTGGTGCTGTAACAGCAATGTGTTCTGTGTGTCTATTACAGAACTTTCTATAAGGTAGTTGTTGAATTTTAATTACCTTACCATATCGATACGAATCATTCGACAATTAGCAGCCGCAGCAGCGAGCGAGGCGTGTAAACACACCTAGTTACGTGGCTACAATACTCACCATGGCTCGAGTGATGTCATCAACGACTAGGGAGCTCGAGGTGATGGTTCGAACTTGGTGTTTTGCCACCCTGGTCCCTGGAGGGTAGGCAATATTGTCTGAAATGCAGAAAATGGAAATTTCTGAACTTCGAATGGGTTTCGGCAGGGTCAAATATTGTCAGATAGAGCTGAAAATTATTTCGGGACGTTTTTTTCATACAGTCGCATAGGAAAATGGAAATGCCCCCTCAACTTTAGAACTTTTGGTTTTTTTGGGGACACTCTAGCCTGACACCCACCCCTTTGTTGCCAGGATTTAACTGTTTTATTCCATCATAATATCACAGGTAATATTGGGGTGATTTCCAATTCCCTAGCACTGTTTTTATCAAATGGCCATTACTTAAATGGCCACCAACAATCAAGCCCTTCCTTCCATGCCAAGGTCTTAGTCTGTATGGAGTCTGCATGCATACACACACAACTTTGGTTGTGTATAGTTTAGTAAATGGCATTAATCATGTATAGATTTTGAGTCATTCTGCCAGTTTTGTGTAAATACAAAAGGATATTGTAAGATTGACAGTCAAAGTATGTATATTTATTTGGCTTTGTAATATGTATTTCCATTGACAACCAATGGTTGGTTTATTTCAGGAATATATTGCCTTCTATTATACTCTGTATAAAAAATTAGAGTATGGTCAGTAATGCTCAGCCATAATCCCTTATCCCTTAAGCTGTGGTAGCAATTGATATGCCCTTTGTCCACTCGTGCAGGTCTAACCCGGGGACTCCAACGCAGCCGAGGCGGCCTGACTTCATTGGCGTGGTTGGGGATCCACGGGGTGGTGGCCCTCCTCCACCCTCCTATTATGACTTCCAGCCAGCACACCACCACCACCAGCACCACTTGCACCACCGCTCCAACCTCGGCAATTATGAGGGCATGGTGGGGTTGGTGGGGCCCGTTGGCGGGGGCCTTCCTCCTCGCAACATGAGTCCCCAGAGGAGGTTCATGTCGGAGGGAGAGCTGGTGAGGCAGGGAGGTGGGAGGGTAGGTGGAGGGATTGATGGCGGGGCCAATGGGGTGGGGGGGCCTGGTGACTCGCAGGGCCCCACGCCCTTCGCAGGATACTCGCGTACAGCCAACAATACGGTGGACAACATCCGTGAGCTGGCGGGCTCTCCACAGCGGGGAGTCTACCTCTGGAAGGACAACTCTCCTGGCGCATATCCCCCTCCCCCCTCCTCTCAGCACCATGTGCCACAACATCTCGTACACCACACAGGGCCCCCCACGGTGGCCCTGCCCCCTCACCATCCGCAGTCGGTGCACCGTGGAGCCAGGGACTTCCATCGCTCGAATCCCACGAGTCCCACGCAAGGGTTTCCTCACCACCAGGCACCACCACCGCAGGGCCGGGGGGTGGCAGTGCACCCTCACCACGTCCAGCAGCGCCCCCCAACTCCCCCTTCATCACAGCAGCAAGTGCCACCTCAGGGTCGGCCCCCTTATGGCATTCCCCCCCAGTCCCCACAGATCAAGAGGAAGACATATGGTGGTGGAGGGGGCGGAACCACCACGCCCACGACGCCAACCTCCTCTTCGTCACCCAGTGTGGTGCTGGATGGTCATCGGAGACCAAGTCCCGGGTCCCGAAGGCCCATGTCTTTTGTGAGGGCCCTCGAGATGTCTGACTCGATGGAGATGGCATCACGGGGTGATGGAGGGAGGTGTGGGGGAGTGTCGAGGTCACCAAGTGGGACACCCAGGGCAGAGCACCGACTGGCAGCCACGCCTCCACGGGGAGGGGATGGGGATCCAGGGGACAGGGGCAGTGTGTATGATGTGAACTATGAGATATCCGTTTGAGGAAGCGCCTATGTTTAGTCTGGAGGGCCTAGACAGGGTCTGTCCACTTTCTTGAAGGGTTCTCAGATATAGTCCACTTCAGGCAGAGGTGTATTTTGAAGAGCTCTGAAGGTGAGGGGCGTAGAGGAGAAAAATGTATTGCTCTCTGACGCAGTGGAGGTTGTCAATACTGGTTCCGCATGCTCCCTCACCCCCTCTCAGCAGCTAGAGAGAACTTCATTATGAAGGACTGAGGAAGATTATTTTCATGCATCCCATGAGATGAGCTATTCCCCACAAATGACTGGATGATCCAGTTGGATTGAATGCATTGATTTGAGGAATTGATTTTTGTGTGTAGAATGAGGGTCTCTTCAGCATTGACTATTCATGTTAATGAATGTTGATGAAGGTTTGCACTGTGAAATATAGCTTGAATGATGGGATATCAACGTTTGCTCATGCACTCGAAAAAGCCTTGTTCTATTCTTGCCAAAGGCCATCTCTTAAAGTGAGACAAACCTCTTAAAATTAACGAAGAGCTGGAGATGACGAATGAAGAAAAATCTCTGATTTTGTATGTGTTTGAGGTTAGGTGTGTGATTTTAGGGGGTGTATGTGTGTAAATGTATATGTATATATGTGTGAGTGAATAAATTTGACCTAGACTCTACATAAATTCTATAGTATTTCAAATACACATACATTTGTAGATGTATATATGTGTGTGTTTGCACACAAATATATGCACACACACGTGTACGTGTATGCTGTTTGAGTGGAAGAATTTGTGTGGAGTGTTGCCCAAATTTCTGCTACTCTAAATATCGGTACACATAAGCATATGTACACACTTGAAAGTAATATACTTACACACAAGCGTACACCCACCCATATGTAGAGGGTATATGATTGTAAGGTTTGCGTGAATGCATCGCTGAGCGTGGAGGATGGCTGTGTCATCATGAGTAAAAATTGGTGCGCGGAGAATGACTGATTCTGTGGTAGGCTGGGGAAAGGGAGTCGTTTGTGCCAGTGCCTGTAATGGAGATTGTGTGTGTGCTTGCTGTGTTTGGGTGCACGAAAGAGATTTGTGTGGTGGAAGGAAAGAAGTTCTCTGGAGGGTGGAAGGTGAGAGGGGGACAGGGAACTGTGTAGGTGAGAGCTGTTGTTTTTTTTTGTTGTCGTTATCATTAAACCAAAGGAGAGTTGTATGCGTGTATTGTTGTGACCTGCGTGAATGTGTGGGTGCGAATGTTGAGTGAATTTTTTTTCTCCTGCAAGCATGTGCATTGTGTCATTATACGACTCACAATCATAGACACGTTTTCAACACTTGCAAAAGATGTATTTGCATTGATGTGAGGATTGAAGAATGAAAGCAACTGTAAATTCAATTTGTGATTAACTTTTAAGTATTGGATATTGTGTATGAGTTTGAGACAAACCAGACGGATGTGTATAGTTCAGGTTTTCAAGAGACTAAATAATGCATGAGGACAGCGCTCTCTTCTCGTGGAGTGAGAATTCTAGTTGCATCTAATTTCTTTTGGCATAATCATCATCTCCTGTCCAATACCTGATTTGTGTGTCCTTCCCTGTCCTATTCTTTCCTTGTCCTTTGTCCCCATTCCTCTCTCCCTCCCTTGAAAAGCCCTTTTGGAGGTGGGGATGTGCATGTCTGTGTGTGTGTGTGCGCGTGTGTGAGTGAGTCTCTCTTCCTCCACCCCCAAATCCCTCTTGCTCCATTGGAATGATAATTGTGTTCCTTAAAACATGATCCAGCCTTCCCAAGATGGTTTTATTTCCTTCACAAAAATGACAAATTCTGTTCTATTATTGGTGTCATTTACCAGTTAGACTTTTTTTTTACAAGTTTCTCCTGAGGAAATGACTTTTGGAAATAGAAGGATTTTTTGCTGATAATTATGCTTGTAATTTAAAAGTGACAATTCTGGTATATTCTGCCCACTATTCATCACCATGCAGCTGTGTGGTATAGCGTAACTTGCCACTCAAATATATTCACTTTGATTGTGGTTTAAGTGATACTTCCATGAAATGGGGGAATTTCCCCCATCTTATTTTACCTTTTATGTTTGTGCTCTTCCTGTAATTTTTAATAATAGAAATTCATTTGGTGCAGGAGAAAACATATCTTGCCCTTTGTAAATTTTCTTCCGTGATATACCAACTTCGTCGTGGCTTCCTCAAATGCAGAGCCCTGAAGGGAATGGAAATGTTGACACAGTACATCAAATACTGAACCTCAATATGTATTGGTATGCATGTGTCATCTAGGAATATGTCATCATTGTCCATCAATGCTAACTTTCAGATGCGTGCAAGTTTTTTTTTGTTTTGGTGCCATTTAGAAGTGTACTCCTGACATATGCTTCATTGTTTTTACCATTTGTGTTCAAATTTTTGTTATTTTTGTATTTAAGTCATTGTAAATAGGTGGACTAAGAACACAATTTGCATTGGGTTTCCCTGAAATCTTTTACTTTACTCTGTCAACATAATTTTTTTTGCCATATTATGACCGATTGACTTCTTGTAGGTATTTGGCTACTAATATGTTATGATTGTTATGTTCAGTGGAAATTTACTTGAGTTATAATATCTGTTATTTTGTTTCCTGTTTTTATATTGAGTTGATTACTTTTTATTAGAGATCGACATCGGTAGATTGCAAATTGTATTGAAAAATCCTGCCCAGTTCACACATCACTTCTTTTTAATTATTGGAAAAGGTTAAATACTAAGCAAATGATAATTTGTGGGTTAGTAATTTGAAAAATAAAGTATGCCAAAAATACTGTCTTCCATGGACCAGTCATGACTTCCTATGAAAAAGATTTTGGCTCCATAAGCACATATACACCAGTATGTACTTAAAGTCTAGTGTATTCAAAGAAATATCGTGAGGTAATTTGCACTTTGTGAATTCATGAAATGGTTAATAGTTTTTTTGGGAAATTTCACTTGTCACACTATTGATTGACTCACATAACTTATGTTGTCCCTAGTTTATTTTTCTCGGTAAATGAAGTTTTTGTGATATGCTGGAGTTATTCAAGAGTATTGCATTTTAGTAATGTTAGGTAGTGCTGCATTGGTCTCTATAACAAAAGGTTAAACAAGGTTGTGATTGCTCATATTAGTGTGTGCAGAATAATCTGTCATTTTACTCATCCATTTTATTATGTTGACAAGGCAAACTTAAACATTTGCTTTCAAAGTTTGTAGGCCATCTTGGGACAACGGTGAGTTTTAAAAATGAAGAAAATTTAAGGAGTATCTTTGTGATTTGATGCATAAAAGGGAATATCTTTTACTGAAAACAAACAGAATTTTTATATATTGTACTTAATTTATACTGGTATTGGGTATCATGGGAAAATATATATATCTATGTATATACATAAAGATATGTGTAAATATATATATAATCCCATTTGTGTTTCACATGTAAATGTAATATAAGAAATGTTTAACTAAATTTTGTTGTTTTATTTCTTTGTTTAAAATTATTAAGTGTGTTGAATGCCTAGTTTACATTGAATGATATCAAGACTATAATGTCCAAATGATTGCTCTTTTCATAGAGCTATCATGTTTTCAACATACATATTTGACTTTATGTCATTTTATGATGAGCTCTTGGTTTTTAAAGGCCTATCCCTTGGGGAATGTGAAATGTTAAAATCAATTTCAGTACATAAACCCAGATGCCAAGAAGACATGATTTCAAACACTTTTTTGTGATAATCTAGAAAGGAGTGAAGATAGAGAATTGAATTTCCAGTGCTCAAAACTTATGATTCATGGATTATATATTCAGTTATTCTTGAGGCATATTGGCACATTCCAGAGTGGTTTATTAAGATTCCAAATGACAGCCATGTGAAATCTATGATGTGCTCCCAAATTTGTAAAGCTTCGCCCATACGTATCAGAGAGGTATGTTTTCCAGGAATTAAGTGTATTTCATCTGGCCAGAACTAATTAAAGAAATAATTATTAGGAATTAACTAAAGTTAAAAAGAATGAATATTACCATAAAAATCTTATTTAACCCATTGATTTACCACTTTTTCTCGGTGCTCACCCCTAAAAATACCTATTCCAAGCAGCATTGTATGGCAGTTATACGTTGCCCCAATGTCACTTTGACGTCACCAATGTTGTTTTAACATCAGCTGATAATGTTGATATATAAATGATATCTTTCTCCGATTTAAAACTTATATCATAGATCGTATCTTAAAGTGATAATTAATAGATAACGTTTTCCGATGCAAAAATGATGTCAGCTGAGCCAACTAATAAAGGGAATGAAAATGATCATATTTTTCTAGTCGCTAGATTTTATAATTTTGAGTATTCACATTTTTTCTCCAGACGTCAGAGAAGAAAGTCAAAAATTCGTGATTGGTCAGAACATCAAAAACCATTTAGAGGCCTACATATAAAATAAGAAATATGATTATTTAAGGATTCAATAAGAAAGAAAAACATGAGCCTGTGTTATCATGTTTTGTTTCCACTCCATATCACCGGAATCTTCAGAATTAATTAGGATTCGATGTTTGCTTACAAATAGCCGATCAAGTGGCAGGCTTGGAATATCCTACATTTACCACCAAGCGCAGCTTTAGCGCTGGATGGGGTTCACCTTTGGTTGTGCCTTTTTTAACGCCCTTCCTCCCTTGCGTTGCCATCCTTGATGGACTGTGAGGGGTCAAAAATTCGGTCTGTGAAGAAAAAAAAGGTCCGTGGTTCGATTCCCGGTTCAGGTGAACTCTTTTGCATGGCAATTAATGTGAACCCCCCATATTGGGTTATAACTTCAACAGAAAACGAGTTCGAAATATTTTATTGCTATGATAATGCTTAAAGTTATGCATCTTCCATAAGGGAAGTTGGGTCAGGAGTAAAGTAGGTATGTCATTACTATCCTAAATGCTTAAATAAAATCACCTATATCCCAACAGGAACAGTTGGGTCAGGGGTAAAGGTCAGGGTTCACAATGTGAACATTCTAAGTTTAAAACCATCTCTCGCCACTTTTTTTTCCATTGAGTGTTATTGTACGACCGTTCCCTCATTATAAATATTTTAGACATGTTTATCCAGGATACATTTGAACTATCTTATTTATTAAATCATTCCAATATTATGTTAATGAAAAATCAGTCACTGGTAATATCAAACATACATTGGCCCAATATCATTTATGCCACTATATAGTGGCGAAAGATGTCTTTTTATCATCAAATTAATATCGGCCCAATATTGTCAGCAAATGTCATTTTTATAATGGAAAATGTTATCACTTTTGACATTTGCCGATATCGGTAGTAAATATTGGATTGACCAATAAGTGATATGTGACAGTGTAAAAATGATACTGGGATGCTGCTAGGGATGTACGTATTTATTTTTCATGAAGTCATTATGAATGAATGTTTTATCAATAATTTTTGATAATTACTGAGTGATGTTATATCAATATTATAACATAGCTTGAAAAAATTAAATTAGGCCATTGAATTTCCTTCTATGTAAGCCTATGGGTTAAATACTTAGAGTATGTTGTGTGGGGAAGTGGAGACACCTACGGCAGAGGAGAGGTCCTTCTAGAGTACCTTATGGCAACTGAGTTGGTTATTTTCAACAGAGGATCAGCCTATGTTTTCCAATAGTGTGAGGGAGGAAGTGATACATGTTACACCTGCATCCACTCTTTGGTGCATGGGATGGGTGAGTGGAGGAGATTAAGTTGTCTGACCACTGATACATTCTCTTCACTCTCCAAGACGCCAACTATAGGCAAAAAAACACACAAGAACCCCAGGAAAACCAACTGGGAGCAGTATAGAGAAGCTGAGAGGATTCCTCACTCAGGTGCCTCAATGCAAGTTCAGGAGAGTAGATGAGATAGATCCCGCCATGGAGTACCTACAGGAGAGCATCACATCTTCCGAAGCCAGTTGCCCGATCAGGGGAGAGGAGAGCAACCTACCCTATTGGGGCTCACAGTTAGAGGGCCTCTGTAAGACCAGGAAACTCTTAAATAAAGCAAAGAGGACTGCATTACCTTGAGGATGGAGCAACTTTAAGTCAGCCCAACTGAGTGATTAAATGCTCGAAAAGAGAATCCTGGAAAAATTTTTGTGGAACCATTGAGTCTCTTCCACAACTATCCAGATTTCATAAGATCATATCAAAGGACTCAGAGGTCGGAGTGGGTTCTTTTTGTATCCCTTAGGAGGCTTAACGTCTTCCGAAAAGGAAGCATTGAAGCTGTTGCTGAGGACAGACTTTCCAGGTTTCATGGAGGCAGAGGAGATGCAAGATAGGAGGTCACCCACCCATCCTGCATACACCGAATTGTGATTGGCCTCCAGCATCATAACATACAATGTTACCAAATGGGCTATCAAGAGTTAGCCCCTACAGATTTGCTGGAGAGGATTGGGTTTTTTCCAGCACTTCCTCAAGATGGGCAGGAGATTCTGCTACTCTCCACTGTCAGAATTTTTCTGCCACACTGAAACCGACTCCTGTGGAATCAGCCTAATGCCTTTTTTGAAAGCACTAGAAAATATAATGGATAGGTACATAAGAGATGGGCCCTTAAAAGACCATTCCTTTAACCTATACAAAATGCATATTGGGAGGGCAAATACATGGAGACTGCACTCCACAATCTTATATACAGGATTTGCTGGAAAATGGAATGTTACTATCAAATCTGCACTGCAGCATCCATAACCATATAGTTAATTGGATGAGACACATGCTGAACAGAGAACCTTGAATATCACTGTGAGGGACACCTCTATGATGGTGTCCTTGACTTGTGGGTGTCATTAGGGTGCAGTTTTATCCCTACTCTTGTGGAAGCCGGAATAAGACTAGCGTTTATACTCAAGGATATGCTGATGATGTAGTGATGCTCGTCAAAGAAAAATACCTTGATATTGTCTTTGGACTCATATGCAGAAAGCCCAGGACAAAACAACGAGGTGGTGTACTAAAACAGGGCTGATGGTGAACTTAGAAATGACCAAACTTATTTTGTTTACCGATAGGAAAAAAAGAAAAGGCCTAAGACCATCCTCTTTACAAGGAAAGATCCTACTGCCTTTGTCAATGGTCAAATATCTTGGAGTCATTTTAGATACCTAGCTCACCTAGGGAGAACATCTAGGGACAGACTTCGTTAAGAGACAATGTTTCACTATTCAACCGGCTGATTTTTTGCCTCCTAATTTGACGGTCGTATATTTTTATTCTACCGTTACTCCGTGGGATTCATAAATAGTTAATCCAACTGTAGGTTAAGAAAAAAATACAGCCTCATTATTGTTGATTTCGAATAAGCATTTATTCTGACGTTTTTAAACTAGCGCGAGGCATAAAACTCACTTGGATTCGAATGTAAATCCTCCTCCCGCGAATCGCTGTGCCCAATGACAGTCTATTTCTATCACGGTTTTCAGATGTCATCTGTTCTTTGTATGGCGCTAAGAATGTGTGGACGTATGATCTGTATTAACTGAATACTAACGGATTCGTTCGATCGTTTATCTCATTTCCCGGAAAAGTTACTCTAAGAAAAAAGGCACATGAAAAATTGCTCGAGGATAGTATTATTGTTCCTTCTTCTTTGCAATGAGCTTTACTGACGTAAGTGGAATAGCATTTCATTTTTACGACTATTCGATACTAGTGACAACAGGTTACCATGATTACCATTGGTTACCATTATAACAATTGGTTACCATGATAACCATTGGTTACCATGATAACATGATAACTATTGGTTATCATGATAACCTTCGCTCTTACTATCAAAATGTTCAATGATAATGAAAATCTTTGATAGGCAAAGAATTAAAATGTTAGGACTGAGAGTTGAAAAATTTAATCTCTTGATTTAAATCATACCGTTTCGTTTGTAGACTGGCTGCAGTGATTTATCAACAATTTCTGTAATAGTTAAAGTGGTAAAGTAGTAAAAATTCCCCTTTTAACTAGCCTTTTCATAAAATACGCAATTATCCTATTCCATATCCATTATTACTTGCTCCATATATCTAGATGTATCTTTTACTCTCGGAAAGCTTGTAATCTTGTAAAACCTGTAACTCAGAAATCTTTTATGAGCTTGTACAAGATTTTCCGATTATCTTAACCCATAATGTTTCTATAGTTCGAATAAGTATTCCTTCCTTTTCATAGATTTTCAGAAGACTTCTCTTTTCTCCTACTTTTAAATGGACCTCTTCACAAGTAACTCAGTCAATCCATTAAATCTTCATCATTCTTCTGTAGCAGCACATTTTGAATGCTTCCAGGCCTGATTTCTCAGCTGCTGTTATTGTCCATTCCTCACTGCCATCAAGAAGCACGTTCCATGTGTAAGTTAAAGCATTTCGTTACTTCCTTGCTTGCATTTCAAGCTGTTAAGTAAATACTTCTGGTATAAGGTATTCTTCCCTTTTGCTATTCTACTGACTACCTATTTCCTTCTTACTTTGGCAATTGCTATAAGTAGTTATTGAGCTAACCAGATAATGAAAATAGATCACCTCTTCTAGCTTTTACTTCCCAAGTTTTACATTGGTGTTGACCATAAACCTCTAAATTATACTACTGCCTTTTTATTAATATTATTTTTTTCGAGGATTTCTGTCACATTTTTGGTTTTTCCAAGACAGTTTCTCCCCTTATCCTGGGGGCATCTTCAGGTTGAAAGGAAATTTTTGATGTTACTTATTACATTGTTATTTATTTTGTTGTCATGTACCTATTTGGTTGCTATATAGCAATATACTGCACCTAACCATTCTTTAAGTCTGTTGGATTTTGATTCAAAATGTGTTCCGATTGGCCATTCCTAACTGTGTTGTGTGGTAATGAAGATCATCATGAAGAATTCTCCTCACAGAAAGATCAGAAAGTTCAAGGGCAGATGCATGTTTGCGTGCTGAACGCCGTGGTGATTGCAAAATTGAAGCTCTCACTGCCTCAATGTTCTCAGGTGATCTAATGGGCCGAGGGACTCCAGTTTTTCATCTTGTCACACTTGCAGTTTGTCTAAACGTAGTGACCCATGTAACAATTGATTTCCGGTCAGGGACAGGGGCCAACGGGGCTAAATTAAAGTGATTCCGAAAGGCGCGCTGGGTTGCAATCACAGAACATCTGCTCGAAAAATAGACCTCAACGGCAAACGCACGCTCCTCATTGTTCCAACGCATGATGGCAATTGAACTTTGTGGGAATAAAACTCTATAGTCATGCCACTCGAACGAGACACTAGCGCTCCGCTACGACATCAACCGACTGAATGGCATGCATTTTAAAAAAGGAAGTTATGTTGCCGCACCCTGTACATTCACTGAGTAATATAATTTCTGTTGAAGACATTACACATGTAATATATATCTTCAAGAACCATCTTATGTTCATTCGTACCTTAGCACTAAGCCAATGGAGAACTTAAAGCCTGGGAACTTAAATTACATATCTTCAGCTGATTTTTTTCTATAGACCTGTGCCTCCTGTATGGAGGTCAATGGCATGCCTATGGGTCTATGCCTCCTGTAAGCCTGTAGTGGCCTAACCCTCATTCTCATTTTGCTGGCTCTGCCATTAATTTACCAATATTTGGGAAGATAATTCATGAAATGGTAGTGGTGATATAAAAAAGCAGATATAACAGTATCTCTTCCATTTTATTTCCACGAAAACTTTCTTTAGAGAATCAGGATTCAGTATACTACTATTAGAGGATATCAGATTGCAAAAGTACCCTGTGAAGTATGAGAGATGCATTATAATGTTGGGTTCGTACCCTGTATATTGTGATTGCAGTTCCTCGGTGTGCCAATGGTTACGAGACTATTTTTATAAATTCTCTCTTTTTGTTGCCTCCAAAAATTTCAACCATTTTCCTCTCTGATGCCTCCTATTGCCATTTTTCCAATATTCCATTTTTCCAATTTCCACCATTCAAAATGTGAGTCTGGTCACCAAAAAACTTACCATCAACCCCTTCTTCCTAAAAACTACTGCCAATTTGAATGGAAATGAATTTTTCTGCACAATAACTGGTACATTTGCTGTAACTCTTTGAGTTGTGAAACATGCACTGAAAATACCTCTCTTCCATGAAAATTTCTAGATTTCACAGTTTGACAAATGATGAAAGCTGAAAGCACACATTTTTACTTTTCTTTTCATTGCCTACTCTTGGAGATGGTGGGAATAGTCATCGATGGTGATTTCAATTAATATTTATTGAAAAACTTCCTTTTATGGAGGAAAGTTGTACCAGGAGAAAACAAGAGAATGTATGTGAATGATAATAAAGTGCACTTCATAAAATAAAAATATTTTATGGCCACTCCTTCAGCAGATTGATTGGTGTGGACCTTGTAAATTATACCAATCATAAGGAACATGAGATTTTCAAACTTTAAAAGCTCAAATTCTGTACATTTTCACAATGTCAGCCATTCCTCCTTAACAGTTTGGAGCACATGAAAAATTGGGACGTCCCGAATTATGAATGCTTGATGACTCACTCAAACATTATTCTCAGGGCATTCTTAATGGCAGTTCTTCGGTTGTTCTCACATGTACAACCTTAAGGTCACATAATACATTAAATCATATATATTTAAATTGTTAACCTGGGAGCTTCCTCAAGGGTATGTCGCTCCATCCAGTTCCAATGACATCCTTGACATTGTTGTTGCCTTAAACCTTCCTGTTCCCCAAAACCCAATCACCCTTCAATACACTGCATCGGATCACCTTCCTCTCCTTTTCATCTTAAATTGCTCTCCTTCCATTTCTGTTCCCACTTCAAAAATGGCTATAAAATTAAAAAGTTTGGCATCTTGGTGGCTGATGGCACCACATCTGTAGCTACCCTGCCTCTAAACACCTGCAAAATAGCAGATATATGCATTGAAGTCTTCACTAAATTGCTGTGTTCTGTAGCCACTGCTGCAACATTTCAAATTCTGTCTGATTCCCTCTCAGATGTAGTTCAAATCAGCATTCTCCAGGTCATAAAGTGCCAAAATTAGGCCCGTAAAATCTGATTGTACACACGCTACCCTGAGGACAGGAAAAAATACAGCATCCAGCCGGTCAAGCTGTCATGGATCAAGAAAAGGGTGAATCCTTCACAATCATGCTGGAACTTTGCTTCCAATGATTTGGAATCGGAAATGGAATCTGCTTGTATGGAAACCTGGCTCAGCCTTCGTCATTGACCCTCAGATGCTTATCTTCCAATAACTCATGCGGAAATGGAAGCAGACATCAGGTCCTTGAAACCAAATCTGCTCCTGGCCCAGGCATGATCTCCAACAAAATGCTAAAAAATTTACCATAACCCACTATCCTTTTCCTCACCCGCTTAGTCAATCACTTTTTCCTCATCTCCTATTTTTCAACCAAATGGAAATCAGCAAAAATCATCATGATCCCTATAGCTTGTAAACCTTCCCTCTTGACCTCCAATCATCCCATCAGCCTTCTAGACACCCTCAGTAAATTATTTTAGTCCTTGATCCACTACCACCTCAAATATTTCCTGTATGATAGCAAAATCATCTGGCCGGAGCATATGGGCTTTTGTCAAAAAACTACAACCACCCACCAGATGCTGAAACTTACTGAAGCTATCACCACTGGTCTCAACTCCAAATTAATTAGTCACACAGCTTTCCTGGCTCTCAAAGCAGCCTTTGAACATGTCTGGACTCTTGGCCTTATCCAAAAGCTGTCTCATCTTGGTACCCTAGTTCACCTTCAATAACTTATTCAATCCTTCACCTCTGACTGAACCTTTTATCTCAAAACCAATTCCTCTGAATCCTCAAACTGACCTATACCCTCTGGCATCCCACAAGGTGCACTTCTCTCCCCAACCCTGTTTAACCTTATCATAAATGACACCCCTTTGTCCCTCTGCACCCAACTTTACCTTTATGCTGATGACACCACTATAATGACTCAGGGCACCTCTCCTGTAGAACCATTGCCTAACTCCAGCAGCAGCTTGATACATATGAAGACTGGGCGGCCACTTGGAAGCTTTCTGTCAATGTGAAAAAATGCCAACTTACATTGTTTATTCCAGAAGATGAAGAGCCGGCAAAGGCCCACCTAAAAATAAAAATAAATTGGAGGGGTGGGCAGGGGCCTTCTGGAGCCCCCCTGGCACTTAGACCTCTTTAGATCTATTGTGCCAACCCACATTTCACCTGCCCACCACTCGCGAACAGGGAACAAGAGCACTGCAGTGGAGGTATGGAGGAGGGTAATCCATCCAACCTCTGTCCAGGCACGATGATGCTTAAATTTAGTGACCTCATGGGAACTGGTGTATCAACGTGGCTAGGCCCTTGCCCAAGGCCCACCTCTATTCTACAGAAATGATGCAATTCCTAAATCTCCAGAAGCCAAATACCCTAGGTAAGCGACTCACCTTGGCATCCCGTATAAGAAAAGTGATTGAGGAAGCAACTGGAGCAAGCATTGCCCTTCATCCCCTACTTCAAGTTAATTTTGCCTTCTTCATAGCAAAATCCACCTCTGCAACAGTATGATTCTGCCAATTTTGCCTTATGCTTCCCCAGTCTGGCTACATGCAGGCAAGGCCCCCTTAACCATTTGCGATCTTGTCAGAACAAAACCATATAGAAAATCATAGGAGCTCCATGGTATACCACAGCAGTGACATGAGAAAGGAGCTAAAAATGAACTCCCTTCTACATACATGGAAAAAAAAATCACTTCCAGTGTTCAATGATAGCCTTCTGCACACTGAAAATGAAGTGCTAATTCATCTTTGGGATTACACCATCGCAAAAACCCATCTTAAAACCCCTCAACATGCCCTCCTACCTGATCAAATCCCTGTTCCCTTATTCTATTTCCTCTTGCCATGCTGTGACCTACAGATTTTTCCTCCAGAAACCAAGCTGCAAGAAATGCCTGTTAGCTAACCTATTTGCTGGAAAGCAGGGGACAGAAACCATGACATTTTGGCATGGCATTGCAGGGTGTGGCACCTCACCAACATAAAGATGAAATTTTGCAAATAGAAACATTGTGAATTAATAACAAAATGTGTGTGAAATATGATTTTGAAAGAGAACTCATTGTTTGCATTGTCCTGTGATTGATATATGCCAGCAGAATCAGTCCTGAACTGTTGTGTTTTCAGTTTTTAAATTAAATATAATCTTGCAGACAATATTCTAGTTTCTGGGGTGGCCAAACCAAGCCCTTTCAACAGTTGAGTGACACTATCTGTACTTTCACAGGAATTTATAACAAAACATGCAGCTTTCCCTAGAATCTTTTAAGTTCCAAAGTTGCACCTCAATGCATTTGATCCTAAGTGCTTGATTCCAACTCCAGGGTAGGATTTATTAGTGTGAAATAACACCCCTCTTTTAATTTTTAACTTTATCACTTCCCAAAATTTCATTTAATAACTTCCATTCTGTTCATTGATGCACCACAAACATATAAAATATCATTTCCAGATGCTATATTCGAACTTTGAGTGATAGTCTTCTATTTGGCTGCACTTGCCACACCTGTGTCAATTTTTCCAGCATTATAATTTTGAGTGTTTTAATTTTTTTGTGAAGTGTTATGCAGTGCATTTTTTAGGTTTAATTCATATCCACAGTCGTGAGATCACATACAATCAAGATTGGTAGCGTGTGTCTCAAAGCCATTATTTGTAATTTTTTCTTGATAGATGACCACATGATCAGCAAATAATCTTTCTTTACTGGAGATTTTGCCAGTGATATCCTTGTTGGAAGTGAGTACATAATTATACAGAGCCGATAGCAGTTCCTTGTGGAACACTAGAGGCCACCTTAACCATATCAAAGCTGTTTCCATTCATTACTACATATTGCTCAGGATCAGTATCTGTCAAATCACTTCTTGATGCTAAAAAAATTTTACCCAGTTTATGTATGTATTTTAGATACACCCTAAGCTGAGTTTTACAAGCTCCACCTTTGAGGAAACAGTTAATTTTTTAAATAGGTAGTAATATTTCTCTCCTATATCTGAAGTTCAGTTGGCAATATTGATGAGAATTTAAGACCCCAAGAGCAGAGATTGTTAATCACAGGCACCTATATGCATTTTGTACTTTGTGCTGGTATTTGTAAATACACATTTAATGACTATTTAAAATATGTGTTTTTTCAGTGCCATTTGTGAATACTTCTCTATTTTTGTCTTTTAGATCCTTAAGGTTTGAGTATTTTCACTGAAATTCCGTAGCGTAACACCAAAATGCCTTTGGGTTCAAATCATAATCCATGGGAAGAGCCCCTATTAATAGGACACTTTCCCACAGAGCACACACCCCCACAATGGAACAAAAATCATCTCAGTATATTATGTGTACCCTAGTTGGTTTTTCCCTCCTGCATTTCTACTCTTCCTTTGATAAAAACTCCTAATGTTAACTAAAATATTTCATGATAATATTTGGTATAGAATCATGCTAAGAACTCAATACACTTAATAGCGAATTGCCAACATTTTGATGATATGATAATATAGACACTACTGGTGCAAAAATATTCTCATACACCCTTAATTAGTTCGTCAGTTTGGTCTATTGTGCAACAAAGGTTGAAAAGGCACTAAACTTTATTGAAATTGAAAAACCTGCAGGCTCTTAAATGTAACCGTGCATTCTGCTAGCTCATATTCAGCAAAATTATATGTGATGTGCCCTTTATATTCTAGTAAGCAACACCTTTTCAACCTTTGTTGCACACTTATGTGACAGCTACGAGGATATAATAAATATACAATTTGGAAAAATGGTATGACATTGTAGGGACTTAGTTAAACTTGAGTGAATGGCTAATTTCATGCCATCTGCAATTAATAATATTTTTCATGCAAACAACTGCTTAACCCATCAGTAAAATACATTTCCACCCTCTTTATAATCACTTATTAACATGTGTTTTTTTTACTAATACACTATTCTTGTTTTTTTTAACATTAGGCAATATAAATTTCCATTTTAGCAGTATAGAACATGTTTAGTAATGATTCGCTCCCTGCCATATTCCCTTGTGATAGCCTATTGGTAATCTATGTATGTATGAATGTCTCAGTTTCGCTTACCTTCTCAATCATGGACTTATATGGAGAAGTGTAGAATCTCATGTAAAAGCAAGACTGATTCTTAAGTCACTCATCTGTCTTTTTTTTGCCTGTCTGACACTTCCTGGGTGCATTGATGGTGAAAAGGCCACATATATTTCTGTACCTATCTATAATTTCTGTTCAAATGGACATCCCTTTCCATTTTTGGTAAAAATATTATGTCAAAATTATTCATCTTGGCTTTCCTGGCCATTTCACTATAGTAAAAATTGAAGAAATGTTATTTATTTTGTAAGTATGAACTTCTATAGCAATGTATTTTAGGCTAAGGAAAATTTAGGGAGTACTAAACTCAAAGGACCATCAAGTTTGGCGACTATTTATAGCCCCTTTTCCTTTGAATAGATCTTGATCCATGAGAGATAAAATGGGAAACGATGGGTTTTATGTGGTTTATTTTAATTTATAATTTACCCAAGGAGTTGTAGAGCAAAGTTTAAATATTTGCAGTGTATATAAGTTGTTTATACAATATGATAATTTGATCAGAAAAAAATACCTTATAAATACATAATTATCATAAAAGCACCTTGGTCATAGGGATCGTTATCATAGAGTGAAAGTTCACCATCTTCATTGAATAGTTCTCCTATTTTGAATCATCAGAACAAGGTTTGACTATTTTTCAAATATCTGTCCATTATGAGGTAAGAGTTTCATTTTGAAATTACAAATGAAATCTAAACACCTTCAATCGTATTTGGTGATCTTAATTAATGTTCATGCTCTGCATTTACATCAATGTATAGTATGGTCCAGTATGCATAATCCACCCTCCATTGTTTGGAATCTGACTCATAATAGCTGCTCAAGTGCTGGAGTGCTTCATGATAAAGTTCATCCTTTCATTCTCTCATGCATTCACACACTTTCAAGAACTTCCCAAGCTCTTGAATAGATTAACAGAACTACTTTTAGAGACCCTCTACACTGCACATTCTACCTGAATGGAAGATTTTAATGTGCACAACAGTCCTTGTCCTACCTGAGGACAATCAGAGGACCATTGTGGCTTTTTTAAAGGCTCCTTGTGGGCATTTATTTGATTATTCACTAGGGATGACAATATTGGCTCACAGAGATTTTATATCCACGATTATTATTTAGAAAAACAGGTAAGCATATAGAAGTGGGAATTGTCCAGGCGTATGCTGCATCTTTCTGTGCCACAAGGTTTTAGTCAGTGAAAAAATCCACCATGAATCGTAGTTTAATCCTGTTCAACTATCAAACTGAGCCCAGTCGTTTTTCTGCTACAGATAATTGAACACTTTTGGCCACAAAATTCATTGCTGCCTTAAGTCAAATTGAAACTCACCAATTACAAGCACTATACAAAGCTCTTCAAGCCGAATCACACGCAGCTGAGCCTTTGGTCCAGATCACAAAATGTCTCCTTACTATCATGCTTTTCTAGCGTCACATTTCGCGTCCACACCATTGGATTTCTCTCACAGGGGGTTATCGCGACCCTTATTCGAGATGACCTCCGTCGCCGCCGCTTTTGCAGTCCGTCCCTACTCCTTAGTGGAAGCACCTTTGTCTTCTTCCTCACCGGAAGGTGGGGTCTGATCCCGCTTCTTCTCGTCGTCCTCCTTTCCAACCTCCTTCCCGGCTTCCTCGTGGTCCAGGGGCCCATCGTCACCCGGCGGCGTTGGTAGTACGACCAGGGGGCCCATCGGGATGTTCTCCGCGCTGCGGGCCTTCCTACAGGCCGGGAACTCGGTGGATGCGGCGAAATAGAGACCCCCGTATGGCCCTCCGCTGGAAGCCGCCCCAACGCCTCCATATCTGCTGCCACCGTAGTGACCCCTGGGGCCCATGCCGCCTCCCCCGTAGCCATAGCTGAGTCCTCCCCAGCTACTGCCCCCGCCGGTGGCTCCACCAGCGAGGCTGCTGGCTCCGTAGGCGGCGAAAACGGAGTTAATCCTGGGTCGTGAGAATCGAGCTCCAGTCTGTGGCAGGTAGTCAAAACGGGACGACGAGGCGAGTCGGGACCAGTGCAGGTGCTGCCAGTGGAAGGAAAAATGGCCGAAATCGGCATTATACTGTGTTCACACCTAATAAGAATTATTCGTGCTAAGAATAGCTATTTGCGTGCAAAGAGATGGCTTTTCCTGGAGTGCTCTCTGAATATATTTACATAAAGAGAAGTTGTAGCGGCTGAGTGTGAAAATGAGCATATCACAAATTTAGCGTTAGGTATGGCTGAGTGTGCGGTTGCCTTGGCGTTTTATTGCCTGTAGGTGAAATGATTATAATTATTTCAAGACATTCGTGTTTTCTGTTAAGGATAAAATATTCTGTACATGATCGAACGTCGTGCCAAGCGCCCCAGTTTCCTCAACATTTCGAGGGTTTCCAGTGCCTCATGAGCGTGACAACCAAGATCAGGTGCGAACCATACTGCTTTCAATCATTTGTCAGTTCCCTTTGGAGCGCATATGCGCGTATCGCATATATGCGCTACGTATTCCCAACATCATATGAGTATTCTATCTCCTGATGATCGATTGATCTAATTCGTATTTCACGGTGCAGATGGCTTCAGGCGATTGAAAATGGTAGCTGGAAAATTGACTTTACTTCATTGCGTGAAATGCTTTTAATAGAAAGAGACATCCTTTTTGGTACTTAAGTTAGGGCAGAGCATATCTTTTCTTTGGCCTCAACAATTTCACTGCGTGTTTCAGGTCGTAACGACTGAAACAATTTTCATTTGGGCGGATGAAGTCTGGCGACAACATATAGGTGAAGACGGAGAAAACTGTTGTAAAAAGTCTTGGCTGCATTTATAGCATTGGTTTACGCAATTTATTATGTAATGGTACCTACGTCATGGACGCTTCGAAAAGTATCATCCGTGTTTTATGCGGTTCGGCTGTTATGAACTGTCATACTTCCCGAAAAGATGTAGGTGTCTCCAGCTGTCTCTTTCGGGAGCCGCCGCGTATGGAGCTTTGTCGCCCAAGCTTTCGCGTCCATTGCAGGCCGCATCATCAGGGTAAATAACCTAAGAAGAATTAGCGTCTTCGCTATTTATTGGGGATACATGCCCCCCTTCCCTAGGCTTATCTGGCATTGTCTCTTATATCCCTTTTTTCCCCGTTTGCGTCTTAAGGTGGTAAATTATCTTGGCCTCGAGGTGTTTTGGAGGGCTTTCCCTAGGGTGGGGACGAAGAATACTCTTCCACGCGGCGCAGAGTTTAATGCCGTCATCACGGTTGAAGTTGTTCGGCCGTTTTTCTATTTCGACCGCCTCTCGTATTAGCCTAGGGTAATAGCGCGGTTCTCTCGCTATTACCCGTGTCTTTTCGGATGAAATATTATGTTGGGCGTCTGGATCTCCGGAGGCTGCATGTTCGGCAACTGCAGATTCTCTAATGTTTCGGTGAGTGATGGCTATCTGGTGCTCTTTGAGACGGCAAGCCACTGAGCGCTTATGGTCAACTTATGCATGTCAGTTAACTCCCGAGCGTACTGCGAGCGCTGTAGTAACTTTCTCGTCCCAGTAAACGTGCAGGAACCTAGGTTGTGTGCATGATGGCTAAGTGATGATAGTATGGAGATTCTCTACTTACATTACTCGGTGCTGGAGCGGAGGGGCCCAGACATAGTGGCTCCCCTCCTATCAGTCAGTGCTGTAACTTCTTCTGTAGCAGTCATTTTGGCGTCGGGTTAGGTCCACAAGTTGTCTGCTTGGCCCCCCTCAGCGCAACTGCTGAGCAATCGAATAATTCTGTTTCTGATAATGATTTTCTAGCTATAAATTCAGTGGTAGGACTTCAGCATTTATAATCATTGTAGTAAACGTTTTTATTCTAGTAGCGGCTTTCCTGGTTGACATGTCCTCGTTTTCCCGTATAGAAGACGTTAGCGTGGTGACTGGAGCACAGAATTCCCGTCCTAGGTTCGAATCCAAGCAGTTTGAAAGAGTATTTTCATCGGTACATCGCACAGTGGGCTGAAATCGAAAATATCTTGCCAAAATTCAAAAAGTGATTTTTTCAAGCCAGGAAGCTGAAACTTTACCTAAATATTCTCAAAAGAACTACGCATCCGATTATGCAAGGCATTTTCATTAGTACTCAACAGTCAACAATTTGCATGAGGTCAAAGATGCTCAAATTTCGCAAAAATGGTTTAAACTCAATTTTCTCACGAATACTTCAAAATCAAGCCCTTGCTGAACCTTTATGGGTAAATAATTAGAATAAAAGTTGATGTAATTAGATGAAACAGTTTTTTATCTTTGTTTTAATGTAGTCTACTTACATTTTTGTTATTATTTACCGAAGATGTTAAGCAAAATGGCAAACCCTTATTTTTCGTCATTTTTTTAATATATGTAGAGAAAAAGTAAATTGCATCGCCGAGCATCACGGAGTAACTTATATGGGGAAACTCTACAAATCTTCCACAGTGCTAATCCGATTAGTTATGCTGCGGCCGTTTGCGACGCCGAATTTCAAAATGTAATAGATGGAGGGAGGCTCTTGTTAATGTTTGTATCTCGAAAATCTCCATAGCGGAGTGGATGCGGCTACAATCCATTCCACACACTTGCCGGCGGGCGGTTGTTGCAGGCGGGTTGGACCAGACTCGACCGCGCGATCGAAAAACTAATTTGAAATTCGGCGTCGCCAACGGTCGCTGCATAACTCATCGGATTCGACTTTGGAAGCTTTGTAGAGTTTTCCCATTTAAGTTACTCCGTGATGCTCGGCGATGCAATTTACTTTTTCTCTTAAAATAAAAAAATGACCAAAAATGAGGGTCCGTCATTTTGTTTAATATCTTCGGTAAATAATAACAAAGATGTAAGTAGACTACATTGAAACAAAGATAAAAACTGTTTCATCTAATTACATCAACTTTTATTCTAATTATTTACCCATAAAGGTTCAGTAAGGGCTTGATTTTGAGGTATTCGTGAGAAAATTGAGTGTAGACCATTATTGTGAAATTTGAGTATCTTTGACCTTATGCAAATTTTTAATTGTTGAGTACTAAGGAAAATGCCTTGCATAATCGGATGCGCAATTCTTTTGAGAATATTTATCCAAAATTTCAGCTTCCTGGCTGGAAAAAATCACTTTTTGAATTTTGGAAATTTATTTTCGATTTCGGCCCACTGTGCATCGGTCTCTACTCGAATGCTGCGTGGGAGGCATTTCAAGTTCAATACTCCGTCAGTAGTATTGAACGTTAAACCGTGTACCTCTTGAAGTCTTCGTGTAAGTAAACTAATGTCGATGTCGGGTTCCACTCTGCCCCCCTCACGTGTCGCTAATGGTGCTAAATCACACCTCTGTTGGCAGTGACGTACCAAGGCTACCTTGGCGCCCGGGGCTAACTAGATTGTAGCCACCCCGGTAGTAAAAAAATTATTTTTTCTTAGACTGAAAAAAGATGTTTTTAAATTTTGGCGCCCCTCCCTTTTACGGCGCCCAGGGTACGCTACTGTCTGTTGGTCATGTCTCGCGAATAACTACTACTGCTAATTAGTATATTTTCTGAGTGTGGAGGATTGAACGGAAGAATGCAAGTGATATTACTCTTTAAATGGAATGCGGTAATGATGGAAAAGTCATGCACCATGCAAAGTGCTTTGCGTTATTAGGGGAGGAGTAGAGGTGCAGCCTTTATTATTATGTGTCTGTTTCACACGACACATTAAACTGCGTTAAAATGTTTGAAGTTGCGTCAGCCTGTGTGATGATGGGGAAATCCCAATGGGGTGGCTGTAGAAAGGATCTTCCTTCGCGAAGTAAATGTTTGATATTTTCAGTACAAATGTACCTCATTCGTGGTATTTTATATCTAATAGAGCCAGGATATATATAAAGTATAGTCTAACATGTCTTCTGTGAGCTCTGAATTTTTTCCTGCCTCCTCAAAACGTTTGATGTTCTGATAACCCAGTTTATACATTTAGAGAACTAAATCAAATTAATGAAACATTCTTCAGAGGTGCTAAGTTGCAAGATTCATTTAAGAGTTGGCTAAAATATTTGGACCTGCAAACTATGGCTATTTTGCATGGAATCGGCAATTTAATCTCCCCCCATGCTTCCCGGAATTAATTGCTTGAAAAAAGGCCCTAAGAATATTCAGTAGTACTCGGGAGAGAAAACGGATGCTCTTCTGACGAATGTTGAAGGCCAAACACTTCGGAGAGATGATACCTTTCACACCAACAGTTTGGACCAGGTGTCCAACGAAACCTGGTGCATGTCGGAAACTCTCAAAGTAGCAACTGTACTACACTCGTCGCCTTGTCCACGATGCTTATTTATTTTCGGTATCCTGGGAAGAAAGGAACATGCAGTGTTGGTGCGATTTAAATGAATGGAGTTGGTGCTAATGGTTGGGAACTTTTCTACCAGTCGAAAATCTTGAGGTTGAAGTCTAGAGTGAAGGTGGACTGTAGGTTTGTGCCGCTGTATGCTTTCTCTGAGGTAGCTTTCGACGTTTGCTCCAAGCGAAGGAATTTGTGGCTATTCGCGGTTTTCACGTTTTAGTTCGTATTTGCGGTTGGTGAAAATATTTGATGGAACACGAGAGAGTGAGATGAATTCTGGCCCCGGAAGTGATATGGAAAAATGATACTATGAATTATTGAATAAAATCGGGTGTGGGTCCCTCCTATTATGGAGTGAGTAAACAAGAAAGACTTAAAAAACTCGTGAGTATACGAGTTCACTTTTATTACTGATGTCATTATTAGGTTTTTTTACTTAATGTGTACATTTCACCATCTGAGTTAAAAAAGGGAAATGGACACCAGTGTTGATAGCTATTTTTTTACTTCTTCCAGAAGATAGGCCTGATTAGTGAGGGTAGATAGAACTCACAAAGTAAAAGACCAAACGGTGTGTGAAAATCACTCATCAGTGTACTGGGCAATTTGTGTAACTGTGCCGACCACAGTCGGAAGCGACACACACAAATAGTGGTGTGGAATGGTGCCCTAAAATCATGTAGTCCAATGCTCTACCCACTGGACTTCCTCGCCACCCATATTTATTTTTTATTTACCCGAAAACAACTCAGATGGTCTTTACATCGGGCTCTTTATTTATTAACAATTATACAAGCACGGAAATCCGTGCCCCAAGAAGTGAAAATCTTCCCCGGACGGGATTCGAACCCGCGACCCTGGGATTGACTGGCGAGGGATTTACCCCGCCGCCATCGGGGCCAACCTGTTTTGTGTATGGCCCCTAATTGTAATTTGGTCCCTTGACACCCCTTTTAAGCCCTCCGTTACCTAGCACCTTGCATGGGTTGGGTGTGAACGATTTTCTTCACCTGTAGCAGACCTCGAAAGCGACATACAGGGTCACGGGCCGAGCCGTGACACGCAGTGCTCGGCATCAACGAGGTTAGAATGTACTGGAGCAGCTGATCTGAGAAGCCAGCGGCCATCTTGGTTGGTACCGACGTACGAGAGAACAACCTCGCGATACTCTAATGCGAGTGCACGAGGTGATACTTAGGGGTAGCCAGATAAATAATGGGCTGCATTTTAAAAATTAGTAAAAGAAACAGGCAAACATGCAAACAAGCGCCCAATATGTTATAACAAGCTATACTTTAAATAAGTAAATTTAGAACGAGTTTTAGGAATAACATTAACTCCCGGTGGAATCAAATGCACTCATAACTCCCGTAGGAAGATAAACTGGTGGTACTGCAATGAAACACTGTGCCCGATTTCATTTTTATTTCTGTTTTAATACACATGCAGTCCCGATGAGAGGCCATATGAAGCGCAATATTTTGGATGGTGTTAGTGGGGCCTAATCGTTCCCAAGCACCCCTATTCTGGCTTCATTGTCACCCAAAGGCTAGCATGCCAATGCCTCCTCCAGTACATTCTAACCTCCTTACTTGGCATGCATTAGTGACGTGTCGGGGAGCAGGCGTGACGGTGCGTGGTGCCCTCGGGGGCCCGCTCCGCTCGAGAGAGGGCCCGTGCCTTGGTGATGATCGAACGAGTGGCGGATGCACTGCCGCCGGTAGCAATGGCGAACCTCTCAGCAGATGGAGTTGCAGCGCATGCCGACGAAGGAGGTTGAGGTCGGCGGGCCCCGGATGAGCGGCAGGTTCCAGGCGTGGCGCCCGAGCGGGTGTAGGGCCAGAGCCGTCGCGGGCCCTCCGACGCCGGGGCCCCTGAACGGACAGCAAGCGGAGCAGCCCACCGAGTCCAGCAGCGGGTGGTGGTCCAGCTACGAGGGCCCCGCAGGGAGGGGGTTACAAGGGCCATTAGTACCGGGGTGGGGCCGCGGACACTGTGTGTCTTGGCTGCGGGGACGCTTGGAGGCCATATTCAGTAAGGTTTCGAAATCTTCGAGTCTTGTCAATACAAAGGTCGGGAGGGGGGGACAGCCTGGACAATTCAATTGATTACGCGCCAAAATCTAGGGCGGGATCACGGATCCTTCTTCCGGATTACCGTTATCGTTATGAGTAACGCAAATCCCTCTATATCAGTGGTCCCCAACTGGTGTGCAGCGTCACTTCATGGCGACGCACTGTGGTCTGAAATCGGATATAGCCGGACAAAAGTCCAAAATTGCTTCTTTTGAGGTACACACTTGAAACTTGTCATAAACGCTCAGAATTGATCACTGATCATGGAACAATAAGCCATTTTTGGATGATCTCATCCGTTTTTGAGGTACAGAGGCCCAAACTTGGCCAAGTTTCCAAAAACACACCCGATCTTGCTTTTCTTCAAAAATATTTGAAGTTAAGCTGCTGGTGGAGTTTTGGAAGGATTTTTATGAAGTAAAAAACATTATATTCCGGTAATATGGTACTTTATCTATATTATCTGTTAGTTTCAAAGATTTTGGTTAATATTAGTGTGGTATTACGTCGCAAAATGGCGGACCCTTTTTCCGGGTAAAATTTGACATAAAGTAGACAATATCTTTAGTTATAAAAAATTGCCACCGCAAAAACTTTCATGAAAGTATTTAATAAAGATATTTTAAGAATGTAAAGCAAAAATCTTGGAAAAAAGTTTGCGGCTGCGAAAATGAACGCAATTTTTCGATCGCGCTTCACGGCACGGCTCCGCGAAGCGGGGCCTAGAGACTCGGTGACTCCGTTGGATATTTCAAGTTGTTTGGAACTAATTATTGAAAATTGTCATTTTAACCATGGTATACAGTCTCTATTGACCTGAAATACTATATTGAAGATATTACGAGGATATTGGATTGATCGAATTGACCACTGAACGCGTGACTCTGGTAAACACGACATTGAAATTTAATTTTGCTATTGTAAGTTTTACCTTTGTAAGTTGTTAAGTGCTATTATGTTTTAAGCTATTAAGTTAAGTGCTATTGTAAGTTTTCCCATCAGAGCATAAATCTTAGAAAGGAAAGAAAATTTTCCTATTGGTGGCTATTGCTGAGAAGTTGGGTTCATTTTATACAATTGCCAGTTAAACCAGCGGCCAGCTCTGGAGAATCAAAGAAACGTCTTGCCGTGTTACCGTCATTCGTGTTTCCTGATCCAGGCCTTGGCACATCCATTATCAACCCCATCCTTTCTCTAAATGCCTTCTGAATGCTAATCTTTTTTTCTGTTAGCTGTGTTCTTAGGTTGCCGCGGGCCTATTAAGAGATTTATCATTATTTATTTATTTATCATTAAAGATATTTATTTTACCTTAAATACAGTTTCCAGCTTGTTTGGATTATTTATCACCTGTCACTGTTTTAACTCCAGTCGATACGATGTGTGCAATACGCATTCGAAAAACAGAATATAGCAGTGTAGGGTAGACAGACCAAAGGAATATTTAGTAACATCTGCTGGTCGATCTTTCATTGCCCTTAAATCATTCATCTGGGAAGCTTTCGCTCCGCAGATGTAGCACCTCATAGAAGCACAATCAGTCAATGCATTGCATACCTAAAAATGTTTTTATAGATTTGTTTAACAATATCTACCACCATTTACTTGTCCATCAATTTAAAAATAGGAAAAATCCTTACCTTTCTATCTATCATGGTCAGAAGCAAGCTGAAGTTAACAGAATAATTTCCCCAATTCCAATTCTTTAAGCCGTCTATCTGCTTTTGTACATAATTCCTTTCCGCCATAGCAACTTCCTTGGTTTCTTTTAGCCACTGAAGGCGAATGGGCCGGCAAAATATGGTTGACGACGGGCGAGGATTTTTCCAGATAATCTCACCTAAAATAGTTCATATATTATTGGTACTCAACTGTACTGCTATCAGATTGGCCAAAGATAAACAAGGTATGAAACAAGAAATGCCTTAAGCTCGTACCAGTTGCGTCATTCAGCAAACGAAGTGGCACCATGGCGCTCATAAATAAATATTCATCTGAAGTATCTGCTTCTTCCCACAACTGTTTATATTGCGAAAGGCCCGAACTCCCATCAAATCCATATTTGCAAATTAATGTGCAATTTACTTTGTTGCCGGATGCTAGAGTCGTGGAAACGCATGTCAGTATCCGCGATTCTGTATGGTTCAATAGATCTTGTAAACTCACTTCGCTAATGTTTTCTGTTATGTGTATCCCTTCGGGGTATGCAGCGCTTTTTGCATTTAACACTCGCACATAGCTAGGGTACAGGTTGTGCCCGTAACTAAGAGCGGAGCAATTATACTGATTCTTTGTCAGCTCAGTGGTGATCATCAGAGATAGAGCCTCCTCTGGCGACATCTCCGACTGCATCTCATCTTTTTTCCTCCACCTAGTGAGAATTCTTTTTGCTCTAGTGGGAGTGGTAGTCGTTACTTCCGTGAGAAGTTGAGCGGTAGCACTATCTCCTTCCTCTCTGCCAAGAGGCTGCCAATGCGAGCTCGGCAGCAGAGGAAGAACTCTCAATATTTTGGACTTTTCTTCTTTTTGACCTGTCTGAGGAAGTCCTAAAACCTTTATTTGGTCGCCCCAATGAACCTTTTGAATCAATAATGTTAAGATATAAATTCAATGTAAAAACCTTCGTCCATGATATTGGGCAAAAGAAATAAATCAGAAAATACATTCCGGTCATTGTAGAAGTACCTGGTAGGTACTCACGGACTGCTTTCGGGAAAATAATTGGCTCTTTGAGCCATGCATTATTGCGAGCTAAAAATTGCTCGTTTTTTCGAAAACATTCTTCCCACTTTTTCTGGTAATATACCAAGAACCTTCATAGAAATTCACGGAGACTATCTAGGGCATCGAAATGATTCTCTAAATTCAAAGTCCGAGATAACAAATCCAGCAAGAATATTTTTTTATCGTGCAATGATTTTCCTTTCGTCTCAATTATCTTGTTGTGTAGCTCCAAACGTGTGATCTGATATGATGTCATTTCAGAGCTGGACAACACAAAAAATCTGTGTATGGATCCGACAGATAAAATTATGTAATGAAAGTCGCACGATGAATACCTTTCACGATTATATTTTCCATAATATAAGATCGGCGAAAAAACGCCGTGAAGCTTTATAAAAAGGAACATTATAAGCGTCGGAGTGAAATGCTAAGAATAAATAGCGATACTGAAAATTATATTCAAAATACTAACCTTGAAAAAGAAAGACTATTGAGTAAACCAGAAACACCGCTGACCAACACAGGAAATAAGCAGCGAAACTAATTCAATGATATATATCTATATTCCATGTACGTGTATATGATATATATTCAATGACGAATCAATTCACTAGACACACACAGATTTTAGCAAATCACTAAATCACTACAGACACAACACTCATCCACCGAATCCAAATAAGAACTGCCAGCTAAAATGCGTTTTTGAAGGGAAAAGGAAAAACCCCTTCGGAAATACCCGTTAAATACCGTCAAAGGCTGCGCGGTGTCATAAAAAGCCCCTTTTCGCACGTTCCTCCTCGGAAAGTGTGAAAAGGGTAAGGAGTAGAAAAAGAATCTCAGACTGTTGCCTTTCCTGGTAAATGTGTAGGGTACCCTTCGCGTGAAAACTTAAATTCTACACCAAAAGATGTTCCAACATGCGGCAAGAATCCGTATCCAAGTATCCAAAGTATCCAAACCAGAGCATGTATACCATAGTCACGCGTTCAGTGATCAATTCGATCAATCCAATATCCTCGTAATATCTTCAATATAGTATTTCAGGTCAATAGAGACTGTATACCATGGTTAAAATGACAATTTTCAATAATTAGTTCCAAACAACTTGAAATATCCAACGGAGTCACCGAGTCTCTAGGCCCCGCTTCGCGGAGCCGTGCCGTGAAGCGCGATCGAAAAATTGCGTTCATTTTCGCAGCCGCAAACTTTTTTCCAAGATTTTTGCTTTACATTCTTAAAATATCTTTATTAAATACTTTCATGAAAGTTTTTGCGGTGGCAATTTTTTATAACTAAAGATATTGTCTACTTTATGTCAAATTTTACCCGGAAAAAGGGTCCGCCATTTTGCGACGTAATACCACACTAATATTAACCAAAATCTTTGAAACTAACAGATAATATAGATAAAGTACCATATTACCGGAATATAATGTTTTTTACTTCATAAAAATCCTTCCAAAACTCCACCAGCAGCTTAACTTCAAATATTTTTGAAGAAAAGCAAGATCGGGTGTGTTTTTGGAAACTTGGCCAAGTTTGGGCCTCTGTACCTCAAAAACGGATGAGATCATCCAAAAATGGCTTATTGTTCCATGATCAGTGATCAATTCTGAGCGTTTATGACAAGTTTCAAGTGTGTACCTCAAAAGAAGCAATTTTGGACTTTTGTCCGGCTATATCCGATTTCAGACCACAGTGCGACGGGACAAACTCTACGGGTGCCGCGAGATTTTTGCGGGAAAACGAAAAATGCTTGGCAGGACCAACTTCTGAGTTGGTTGCTGTCGCGCCCGACAGATATTGAAGGCATTTATTAGTTATTGAGGGGAGGCGACCGACAGCTGAGGTCATTTTCGCCATTTTAGGATAGGTGGGTAATTGGGTGATGGTAGGAACGTTTCAGGTAATGGAGGAAGGGTGGAGAGAAACATGGCGTCGCCATTAGCCTACTCCGCCTACTCTTAACGACAGGCGCCAAGGGGACCACGGCTTAACTTCCCATCTGACGGACGGAGTACTGAACCTGAAATGCCCTCCACTAGTCACTCAAGTAGAGACCGGTTTGCCACTGATAAATCCACGTCTGCCGGGAATCGAACCCGGACCCTCGGTATGGGAGGCCAGTACTCTATCCACCACACCACTCACCAACCCGATCCCTTTGAAGGCATTTATTACAACCTAAGGGGTAATTATTCTAAAGTGCTGATTATCCTTGGTAATAGAGGGAGAAGCCCAATCGGATCAATAAAAAATCGAAGAAGGGTGCCCCAAGATTGTAACCTCAGTCTGAAAGGTATCGCCAAAGTAAAAGTTTGGGAGTCACAGCTCTATATGCTCACTGCTCGCTATCACCGCCCGAACAATCTTCTTACGCCCTTTATCGTTGGAGATTAGTGCCGTGAAGGGTCAGACGAAATTTTTGAAGAATGTCAATCATGTTTTTGCCCTCGTAGGCGTAATTGTAGTATAACGATAACGCGATCGTATGCGTTTTAAGGATCCGTAATATTCCCGTGTCCTTGTCAAGGCTGTGACTCCAGTGAGTCTCGAAGATTTCGGGTCCTTCACGAATAGTTAGTGCCCTTGATCCATGACACCTTCACCTCGCGGTCTTCGATTGTACTTCAGGAGCGAGTGCTGGCCGCGGGTGTGGCCGAAGCCAGCTCGTGTGCTTCTGAGTGTGATGCAAAACGTAATTTTGTGTCTCATTATATAGCTTAGTGACCAAAATCGGACACATTACTCATTGAAATGTCAACATCATGAGCCTTCCACCGGTCAGGGAAGGTTTTGGAGCAAGTTCGCATTACCTAATTTGCTTTGAATAGGATTCGAAATGGCATCTTCCCTACGTCCTTTCTCTCTTCCGATCTACAGAATTTCTACCTCTCTATACTTTCCAAGTACACATTTTCTACTTTCTCTATACTTTACCTTTTTCTCGTCCTTTATCGCTGCGTGGGCTATATTATTTTTTTATAGTCTCTAATTATCAATCAACACATCCACTGACCAATTGTCTCCTAATTTCCGCCAACAACCTTTTTTCCTCCCAATCAAGCTTATCACTTCATCATTCATCCTCTTTTTCAGTTTTCCTTTCTTCTTTACACCACCTTTCTCTAAAATTTCCAATCTCGTCCTGTTATCTCTAACTCTTGAGTCCAGATCACAGATACACACAATTCCATGCTCCGTATCAACCTTGCACCTATCTATTATCCTGCGAACTGCAATGATCTGATGAATCTGATGAAGACTTTGTTGGTGCAAACGATTGTAGTCATTTTAATTGCATTTTGTGTTATTAGTAAAACTACCAATGTATTTTTTTCCTTATCTTTACTCTGGGCACAAATCCCTCAATTGGGAGCTTATAATTGGAAGTGCTACATTACTATCATTTTCTCATATATCATAGTTTATATTTTGATTTTCATCTAGTTAGCAATGCTTATCGTAAATCCAAGTAATTTACACTAATAACATGATTATAGACGCGATGGGAACAAGCGCCGTTGTGGTTTTAGTATAGCATCATGTCATGAACTACACTTTCGTACGTTGAATGAAACATGAAGAAGGCCCGAAGAAAAAAATCTTTTGAAATTTCTTGAATAAACCTGTATGGCACTATAGAATTGATTATTGACTGATTTAGATGCTGAAATTCCCAGATGTTTTTTTGAATTAATTGAAAGGTTATATTGTGCATGAAGGCATGACTGATAAGCTGTATTTACGTTTACTTCATTTACTGTTGTGTATATCAGGTTCCACCGTGACACCACGATTCAAACTCCCGTAAAAGAGCTATGTTATTTAATGAATAAATACCGATCCAGAATAACACCTATATGGAAAATCATCTATAGGGTGATAACGCATGCACAATAGTTGTAATGAGTATTGTATTTTATAGCGCATTGTAATTGCATTTTATTTTTTACAAGCTCTTTTAACTCATTTTGACTTCAGAACATTACAGACGTGTTGTTGCCACATTTAATTAACAAAGTGAGAATACATGCTCAATACCGCTAATACGTGTACTAAAATAGGTTAAATATTTTATTACTTAGTTTTAAACTATTACATTGCAAATACATTTCTTTGTTTTGAATTTTATTAATATTGATATTTTTGAAAATTGTTTGGCAACAATGACGCAGCTACTATTTGGAAGCATTGGTATTAATTACACCATATCAAAAGCCAATGACATATTTAAATTACAAAAAATATAAGAATGGCCTTGGTAAGGTATATTCCTAAATTAAGTCGCTAAATAAGGTTGTAAGCACGTTCCGTCACAAATGCCGCTGCCAATGATAGCAACATACTGTAGCGCTACTTTAATGTAACGAAGGATTTTCTGCTTTCTCTCTCTTTTTTCGAGCAAACATTTATTAATATCAATTAAACAAGTGTGGTAAGGGGAGCACTTTTTTACAATGCTAAATTCTGCATAAAAATGCGCATCTTATATTAGTTTTTTTTGTCAAAACGACATTTCTCTTTACATTATTAATATGCAAATTTACTGCAACAACCATGCTTTGCCGTATAGCCACGTATAAAATATCTGATTTTCAACGTCTTTTTTCTTCAAATATATTATGGAAAGGCCATTTTATTTTATACCCAATCGATAGAAGGGCCAAAAAATGATGTGTCCTGAAATTTTCACAAAAATGTCATCTACTTCATAATTCGGTGGAGCCACCAAAGTACTTAAATACACCTTTGAGGACAAATCTATCAGTCATCCACGTTGCTATGAGCACCTAGATTGTATAGGCAGCTAGGTTTTATGGAGCCTTTTGGAGAAAGATAATAATAACAGCGTAACGCTTTGCAGAGATAGTTGACAACGATATGCAACATGTACGGAAGTTACACAAATAGTGTAATACATCTGTTGTACATATGAAATTGGTGTAACTGAAAAAAGATTTTAAATTATCATTTGTCAGCATGTATGTCCTATTTAGTCGGCAACTTTGTCCAGAGCTGATCTGGTGGTTTCAACGATTGAGTTATTGCTGGCTTCTGGCAAGGTCGCTAGCGAAAAGACTGGACGTATTAGCTAAATCATCAAAGAGCATTTGAGCGAACACCTTCCACGTGTGCTGCCCGTTTATCATCAATACTGAAATCGAGAGCATTTGTATTGTCTGCAGAAGAGATGTAGTCAGTCTTGTGATCATGTTGCTGATGTCCGATTCTCCACACCTCGATAATACTTTTTTCGCCCTCTCCAGAGTATTTCGAGAAAAACCTTCGAATTTGTGGAAAAGCGCTGTCCAAATATTACAGGAGGGAATAGTTAAAGTGAAATTTCGTTAAAGGGCGCCAATTTCCACGGCCCGACGCTGCTCAGACTGCGCTTGCCCTGTGTGAGAGAGGCGTTAAGCCATTGTCGATTAGAGAACCGAAAGCTATTTATATTCGTCAGTTACTAACGCCTTTATTGATAGGTTGATTATATTGAGGGTCCACTCGATAATAATGCAAAATTTCCATCTCTATCTCAGCGTCACTCTATATAATTTATTCTGCTTTAAAAAAAATTATGACCTGCAATATTGAAATAATTGAAATTAAACTCGCGGGCTGTCAACTAATGAAAATTTATTCGCTCCGGTTAAAAAAAATATCAATTCGCTCGAAACCAATTATCTCGCTAATTAATTACTCTGAAACGTAAAACGCAAAATAAAAACGTCGCTTGATAGCGCCGGTATCAATTTGCAGTAGGTAAATTGCTCATGAAGTGAGAGGTTAGTGAATTAGCTAATATAAAAGCAGCTAAATGGGTTCCGTAGCATTTATTAAGATATGCCTTTATATCATTTTTATCATCGATAAATAGAAAAATAACTGCAAAGAATTTAGAAGTGATCCAAATATGTTCATCCCTATTTCATCTGTCTTGTGAAAGAGACAGGGATATCGTACTCCAATCTTAGCCGTGTTAATATTATTGCAAAATCAATTGTACTGTTTCTATCTTCACTCGTATATGAGAGATGATAGTTTTGTTTTTTTTTCAGCTATACTTCGAATTTTAGATCTACCTGATTACACGCTTGTTGTTTTCCCTGTAAACTAGTTTGGACCAATAGCGTATGTTTGTGAGCAAGTGTGTTATGATGAAGCCGTCATAAAGGTGGGAAGTTGTGAAAATATTGTTTCTTAGCTTCGTATTCTACGAGCTGCACTCAAAAATCACACACGCACCGAACAGACATGGATTAACCAATAGCCTAAGCGTGGTCAGCAGCCTTTTGTCAAGGTGTACATGTCAATCTCCAATTCCACTTCCAATTTGAATTGAGTAAAAACTTGTGGAAAAATCAGGGTATTCTTCCGACTGGTATGACCAAGCATGCGTCCGTTCACGAATGCATGCTTGATAGTTTCGAGCGTTATCGTGCTATCAATTGCTATCGTATCGGCGGTGTGTGCTGGCTAATGTGCCCTTTGACCTCTTCCACAGAGCATAAAGGTTATGGATAGCACAATCACAATTTTTCATCTTAGAAGTGAACAACAACAGTTATAGCCAAATTTGTGCTGCCTTTTCATTGCCGATATATTTTCGCTGCAACTAGGACAAGTAAATTAGTTTCCCACTTCTCATCAAGTATAGAGTCTGAAAGAAAGGAGTAAGTAGATAAACCTCACGGTTAGTTAGGTGGCGAACGTTTTAATGCGTATTATATTTGGTCAGCAAAAGTTGAGAATAATTAGATTATTCGTTAATCTTTCACACCAATTATGCTCTCCAGCCACCCGAGAAACCGGTATGCGGTATTTCATGGAAACTTCCTCAAGTGGAGAAGTGGCTGTCTCTTCCACTATCGGGAAGCGATGGATTGAAGCAACGCCTTCGATGAAAGGGCCGGGCTGCTTTTGGCCGAGCTGCGACGAAGTTCTCTGGACTTGTCTGTCAGGGGCTCAAGAATCCTGTTAGTGTTGGGTGCTAAGGGAGTTCATAGATGGCGGGGATCTTGCGTCCCCTTTTGCTTCGGGGTCGGCGATATCACTAACGTTGGGAGCGGGGCAGGAGAGGAAGGGAGAACGTTTATAGTTCCATTTGGATTCAGGAGACTTTCAAAGTCCCCTCATGAAATGTGAACACGCCATATCGAGACCATATCCGTATAAACAAATAAAAACTTGATCAAGCTACAAGTAAATGTAAAATATTACTCTAAACGAATTCTAAGTACTTCATATTTTCTACTATATCAAGCAACTACACAATGACTATTTTACAGCTAAAAATCTTAAAAGCATCAATACAGTGGGATGAAGCAAGTTTCTTTTATTAAATTTGTGTCAAAGCCCTTTAACAGCACTTTTATCGATGATGAAGTACGAAAGTCGTTGGAATTGGAGAATTCGGATAAAATAAGTCACCTGGGGTGCGTATTTTCTTTTCGAAGGGTAAACTTATGGTGAAAAATTCATCAGTGTCATTAAAAACAAAGTTATCACTCACCCATTGTTGCCACTGAAAATGCATAGCCTTCATTCACACCCTTTGTTCTCACTCTCAGAACTGTTTCGTTAAAAACTATTTTTTCGTCTAGAATTCGTGCGCCTTACATATCGGCCCGAAGGAGAACAAAAGATTGAAAATAGAATCAATTGTCACTTAGATTTTCATTTTCTGTTGTCCTTCGACTCTCAATGGTCATTGGATGTAAATTTGCGGTGCCAATTTCACCGTTGGGTTGTAAGTGTGGGCGGATTTTTCGTAAAAAATACTATTTCTGCCTTTACTCGATTGAAAAGGATACAATGTTGTTAATCCATGAATTGTTTTAATCCAATATCTTCTAAGTTTTTACCAGAAGTGAACATCAAAGGGTAAATACTGTCGACTTTCGGTAAATATACCACTATCGAAGAGCCATTTAGCTACCTATTTTTTACAATTAATGTTAACCGTAAAAGAACTCTATATAAACGCATAATCAGGTGTTGGAATTAGAACAAAAGGGTGAAATGTTGCATGCACAACCTACTGGAAACGAAGCAACGCAGCGTACAAGCTGGGGGATTTACAATTAGCCGAAACAGCGAAGCTGTAGTCCACTACACACTATTTACAGAGGTAGTCTGGTATGGAGACAAGTGTAGAGTCAATTGTGAGAAATTCAGATTGAGGGTATTTTTTCTTTGCGTGAAATATTTAGATAAAGAGTGGATGATTTCAGAATGCGAGGAAATTATTCTTATTGATGGAGAAACAATTTGGAGCAATTAGTGGATCTTATGCGAGAAGGAAACATCTCTTAAGGCGCTGCGTTTTATGTTATCTTTGCAAGCAATTCGGTTAAAAACTAAGAAGTGTGTGTCAATCCATGTTTTTTGGAAATTCTCCCCTCAAGAGATAGAGTTCTGCGGAAAAATGATCCTTTAGCATCATAAGGCTGAGTTGTTTCAATGCCAGGGAGCTTGGACTCAAAGTGCAAGTGAAACTGTTGTGAAAAACAGACACAACGAATGAAGACACGAACAAGTGCAACTGAGATCAGCCTGTTCTTGGCGCAACTGGGACACGAAATGGTGGCAACGCCGTTTAACCTCTGTAATTACAGTCTCCAGCGACAAGAATCCCATGATCACTACTGTGCCTCTAGCAACCTGCCGCTAACGTTTTCACAGTTGCTACATCAAATATAATATCGGACACTCTCAATCCTCCCGTTTCCTACCTGTGCAATTTCTCACGCCTTGTGCTCCAAAAAGCTAGCGTTGTTCTTCTGCGATGGACCTGCTCCCCACCAGATTGGCAGACTACCGAACGTTTACAATGTTTTGGAATGTGGACTATCGTTAGACTTACAGACAACGGGAGGAAGGAGGGGAGAGACTGCCCAGCGAGCACAACATGGCTTTTTATGTAAGTTTTATGCAATAATTACGTAAACCCTTTTGGCATTCTGTGCATTGTTGTTATATCTACTTTATGCTTTAGGTTTACGTTTACTTTGCGTGAGCAGCAAGGATTCTCCCGGATTTGGTCGATAATTTAATAAAATTACCACATTACGGATTGAGACGTTTCTCTCCCGCACGATAATCTGAATGGCCTGTTAGATCGCGAAATTGGAAATGGGTTGTTCACGAAAAATAGCGCAATTATACGGGAAGGACACAAATAAAATCTCTTTATGGTCCTATGATTATTGATTGTACTGACACCCGTCGCGAGTTTTTATAAGGGAAGTTTTGATAATTATGGGCTACATTATATCTATACTTATAAAGTCCAGATAAACTTCAGCCCACGCATGCGATGGGTCATGAAGTGGATTAAAAATTCAAGGATTGTGAACTTACCGTGAAAACCTCAACAAGTTACCCACTTTAATTGCACAATATCAGAATTTCCACAGAGAAAGAAATCGTTCGCCTTGACCAGGACAAGGTGAATGATTTTTTCTCTGTGGAAATTCCTCCATTAAGTAAATTGCTGGATTAATTTATATAAAGTAACCGAACTATGATGCCTGGAAATATCTCAGAACTTTTTGAAAATATTGCAATAATTTTAGAAAAGTATCTGGTGGGGAAGGTATAAACTCTAGGGACAATGGAAATAATTTTTTTACTTATTGGCTCTATGGTTTCGCTCAGGAAGTTTTGATTTGATATGATTTAAATAATTCAAAATTATATCTCTGGGTAGAAGTAGTTCAATTGTGTTCAAACTTCTTTCGCTCATAAATGAAGAATCTACATTCTATGGAAGTCGTCTTGTTTCCTATAAACTTAATATCCCGAAATTCCTACCCTTGGGAAACTCTCGGAATCGATCCCTGAGGAGTTAACAACTCTACTGACACCTATGACCCTTGTTTCAAGGCAGGCGAGAGCCTAATCAGAGGGTTTGAAACTTCGCATTGTTTGGAGGCGTGTTGTAGCCACTCCTAGCCCCTCCAACTTCCTCTTCTGACTTGCTCAGCCCTTGAAAACAAGGCATGTGACCCCACGACTTTTTGTTTGGTGGGTAAAAGCGTTTCAATTCGTAGATTTCATTCTCTCACCTTCTTGGAAGTTGTCAATCAAAAACATTTCGAGTGTTGGGAGAAAGGATTTGGGTCCAGAACTCTACGGAGGTTCAAAATGGTAAAAATGATAGCTGGCAAAGCATCTGTACCTAATAAAACGAGCGGTTTCAATATACAGGGAATGGTTTGGGAGAGATTTTTTGCTTTCAAAAACCTTTCTTTGCTGTGAGCTTGGGAGTTCTTCATTCTCCGTGATCGTCCAATGGATCTTCTGGATTGGGTTGCAGGGATGGAGGAAACACTGTTTCCCTTCTCCCACTTTCTCTTCTCCGTCCCTTCGCCGCAAGCTCTACTCTACAGGAAACTGTCCTGGGACTGCTGGTCGTCGGCGAACGACTGCCACGCCCTCTTTGTTTTCGCAGTTGAGGTCGTCGGGGTGGAGGTGAAAGAAGTGGAAACGACAGGCTGAGACGATTTCGATGAATACAAGAGCATATAGTTTGTGTCGAACATGGCGAGGTGTTTATTGCCTTATCATCATCATATTATTGGAGTGAAGTAAGAGGTAGAATTCGGTTTCAGGTACTTAAACTGCTTAGATCAGCGGTTCCCAACCTTTTTTTTTTACCTCGCGCCCCCCTCGGTAGTCCATTTTCGTACCTTACACGTGAACCATACCTACTTGGATCTTATGTAGTCGCTGTTCATTTAAAACTGAATCCAAAGTGTAGTGACAGTTTGATTTTTTTTACTTGTCTTTTATTCTTGTGTGCTCGTCAATAATACAATGATGGGATCGTCCATTATTGGATGTCAATTTTCAGCCAAACGAATGCGCTTACTGTTATCAAATGCCGTTATTAAACTTTCCTCGCGTATCCCACAAGTGATACGAATACCCCAGGTTGGGAACCGTTGGCTTATATAGCATCGTACCGTCTTACCTGAACTTAATTCTAAAACAAACAGAAAGTCTATGTCAATCCTTGAATTGAAGTACGAGTTGCATTTCAGTGATAGAGTAAACTGCGAAATTTCTGCAAACAAGGTGATTTAAGAACACCATCGTTTCTGAGGAATAAATCTTTGATTTTTAGTATTATGATGCTATTTTAGAATTTGTTGTCCTTCATTTTCCCGCGTGTGACAGATTCATGGGGCTATCCGTCCAAAAATTGGCAATGATAATCGCGAAATCTAATGCCAAGTTGAATCTAGGAATCAGATGTCCATTCCTCTAGGGCGCGATGGATGAGAATGCGATAGGTTTCGATGCATTAGAAATGTAAGGAGCTTATTTTAACTATCCCTGTAAGTGAAACGTTCATACTAGGTTCTTTTTTAATATAAAGCTGGTTCCTTTGAGGTGAATCACTTAGAGTAGCAAAATTACTCAAATAATTAAACTTGGTACATGGACTCGTATAGTCAACAGAATAGGGGTGATCATTAAGACGGTCCATTTTATCTCTATGATTTATACACATATGGGTCAAGAATACTCCTTCTGACGTCGATGCTTATATTCTGACACGCAATAAGCTTCGGCACTTCACGTTTTCTATCTTCTTTGAGAAATAAAAATACAGGTAATCGCTAGATTTCCTTCAGGAACGGCTCTGGACATTAGGCGTGTGCTTTATGAGTAGAATAAAAAAATTGTGCCTCCTTAAATATAGACGACACAGCAAAGTCGTCGTGGTACTTTTACTTGTCGTTCACCGTAGACTCCTGTCCCTTGATACTGATGCCACTCTTTTTGAGGTAGTTTTTTTTACATGGGAAAAGAATCACCACTTTTGCGTTCCACAGTTAATTTTTGCCGACCATGGTTTCAACATATAATGTCATTATCCTATTCGCCTGCAATTATCCATTTCAATGGCATGATGTTGACATCAAATGTCAGAATCATGGTCGGTAAAAACAAAATATGAAACGTAGGTAAAAAGTGGTAATTCCTTCTCCTGCGAATAAGTTCCATCAAGTCAAGCCTAAAACTTTAAGTTGTTTTTAGTATACTTAGAAGTCACAAAAAACACTATCTGTCTCACGATGTGAATGAATAATTCTGTCTCACACAACAAAGACTACATTCGATTATGATGAATTTGATGGATTCCACGTATGCGTTGAAGCTAAAAGAGGCTTCAGACCGATGTTCACGAAATACGAATAATGCTTATAGATTTGCGTGACAGAAGAAGCGGAAACTGAGATTTGGCTGGGGTTAGAGGGTTTGAGCGGAGCCTGAAAACGGAGTGAATGGGAGAACTTTCACACTCACGTGAGCGATCCTGTGGGGCGAAGGATCGAGGAAGATGGTGACCGACAATGGATCACTCGTACCTGCGAACAGGACTGCCCGGCCGCCTGCGGACAGGAGATGGACGAAGGTTGCCCTCCGGGGGCCCCGAGGGCCCCTGGGGGTAGCTGCCCTCCCGGACCGGCCCCAGGCACGCCTCCGCCCGGCCCCGCGGCCGCTGCCGCCGCCGCCGCCTTCATCTGCTCCTTGTAGTCGGGCTGGTAGGGCAGCAGCATGCGGATCTTGCCCCAGCGGTTGAAGAAGAGGGCGATGGCCCCCGCCCACACGGCCAGCACCAGCAGCACGATGCACACTTCGATGCCGCGGACCTGGAAAGTGCCGCCCGTCGCGGCGACCATGCGCCCGCCGCTCCCGAAGACGCCGGCTCCCGGCTGCGCCGACCTCGGGTACGGCGGAGGCTGCGGCTGGCCTGGCTCCGAAGGCGAAGGTGCTGCGGAGACGAGCGCCACTCTCAGACAGAATGACTTTTGGCATGCCAATGCGCATTGTAATGCATGGAGAGATACGCCGTGAGCATTTTCATCGTGTAAAAGCGGTTTCATGCGGTGATCGAAATTGCACAAGCTGCTGTAAGATGAGCTGTGCAAGGAAGGTTGCGACTTGTTACGCGACCAATCGCGAGGAAAAAATGCGCAAATGAACGTTTGCGTCCTGAATAGAACCTGCTCTAATGTGGGACATGCATTCGCACAAATTTTGCATTTCCTCCCACTAGATGACGCAGGGGTTGTGGTAACGACCCACCAGCGGGATTCTAACGGTTAAATAGGTTCTTGACGACTGAGAAGTTTGCATTTTAATATTTCGATGATGCAGGAAGTGTAATAACCATGAACTGGGCGATTAATCTTGTGCAGATTTTAATCACACTCTTAAGGTCCACCTTCTTAACAACCTCGTTAATTTGGTCCGCGGTCTTGCGGTCGCTATGCAAGATGTGAAATAAGTTAACGAGTCTAGAGGTGTCACTAATTTGTTCAGAAAAATAGTTAATATTGGTGATTTGGTGCGGTCTGGTTTTGTGGAACCATTTAACATCTTGTCTTCCTTGCTAAGATTTTAGATTTGAGATAGTCTGGATGAAAATTATTTCGTTGGTTTGGTTATTCACTTTACATTATATACTGTCAATTTATTTTCGCACTCTTGCGTAACATGAAGAAAAATGCCGTCCGTGATTGTGATATAACTATCTTGCAACTTCAGCTTTCCATCTATTCAATATTGTATCAATTGCGAAAACTTATGTTGCGTAGTTGTATTATTATGAGTGGTTATTACGGCCATAAAAATATAACATTGGCAACTAAATCCGCGGGCCACGTAATGTTATGGTGATGCATTTTTTCTATATGGTCATAGTTAAGTTTTCTAATTGTTTTTAAATATTTTCGTTAATGTTGGAATAGGAACATACGCAACAATCCATTGTTTTTTAATGAAATATTTTCTTTGGAAATAGTTGTTTTTTAACCGACGTACGCTTCACCCTTTATGCCTGAGCATGCAATTTGACTACGCGCCAATGCTTGTAAAATAAGTCCATAATACATGAGGGTGTGTAAGCATTCAGCCGATTTAGATGTTTCTAGTTTTGCGATAAGGTAACATATTGTTAATAAAATAGTCAAATAATGGAAGTTACTGGGTAATTTGAAAAATTATACACATTCATACTCCTAAATTTTTAGGATAAAATATACCATACGACCGGTCTTAATTATTTATTGGTAATATTGATAGTTAACTTACACGCTGAAAATAAAGTGAAAAGAAGTTAAAAGAAGAAAAATGAAGCCGAAACTTCAAAATTAATTTTTAAATAAATAATAATAGCCGTGTAAGTAAAATATTACATTAATGATGACACGGAATAATTTTGTTTTACATCGGTTGACAAAAGTAAATGGTTTTATCGAAATGTTTTAGCACTCTAGTCATCTATCTAATTATTTATCTAATTTACAAATTAGTTTGCATGTGTGCTTGGGTAAAAATATTCTTCAATCATTTATGCACCACCGACTATTTAAAACTGCCAACTTTTTAATTACGAGCAGACCGAGCAGAGATCATGATGCAACTCTGCGGAGCACATCAAATTCGAATATATCGAAATATCAATAAAGAATAAGCAATCAATTAAACATCATCTAATTCAACAAAATACAACTTGGGAAATTTGGCTAAGTGGTGGGAAAGTTTATGCCATTCTTGGACACTGTTTTGTACACTCCTAAACACTGAATATTTGTTATGGAATACGTATCATTTTACGCATTAAAGACTAGTAGAGATTTATCTTTAACTTTTTGAAAATAATTTATTTCCATTCATGATACTTTCGTGTTTCAGCCCGGACCGCTCACCCCACATCTTCACAACCTTCCCTCACCGTTTCTCCTGCCGCCAACGTCATGTGCCGAGCTAGAAATTAAAATATTGCTGCAGTTTCCACTTCATGAGGGTGAAGGGAACAGGAGTAAAGAGGAAACTTCGACAGGTGCAGTTAGCACTGTGGGATACATGACCACCCTGACGTCATCCATTTGCACTTCTGGGGATCAGGGGTCTTACCTAAGGTGCGGAAGACGACGGGTCTGCTTCGGAACTTCCTTCCAGACCTGACGGCCGCCACAGTCACCTGGTACTGCCGGTCCGCCTGGAGGCCCTCAAGGGTCACCGCCCCTGTGTTGCCCGCCACCACGGCCACGACACGGTAGCTGTGACCAGGTCCGCGGGGAGAGAGAGAGAGAAGGGAATATGAGGCCCAAAGGTAATCAAATAACGTCACCTCCCCATCATAACCGTCGTCACAGGCGAAATAGGGAGAAAAAGAGGACATAGGGTAACTGGAAAGGACACGGAGGGCGTCCCCGTTGAACCAGAAGGGTTAAATACCCAGGGTGTGCTCGTATAAAGGGCGGTGGGTAATTAGCTAATGGATTGAGGAGTGGAATGAAGTTGTTAGTTTATGATATGAATCTCACCCGTTATTTAATTTTTAATACGTTTTCAGGGTCCACTTCTTTTCAGGGTCAATTTTCAAGGGCCAGGGGCCATCTCATTCTAGTGTTTGTTACTAGTCAATGATCACCGTCCAAAGTTATTAGTTCTCGAAGAATGTAAAGGTTAACCATGTTAAAAATGCTGTAATGAAACGGGACTTGTCATCAGGGAATTATTTACTCCATATGACGCATGGAAGGAGGTATGTAAGGTCAATCAGTGTATGAGACATTTTTCCATTTGATAGTGACTGTGAATACTTAACATCTCTGTGCAAAATAATTCGCATATGTCCATGGTTACACAGAGTCGGTGCTAAACTTTGTGACTTCCACTATTCATTTCGATTATACTATTGTTAGCTAAGCGCTTCTAATAATGGCTTAACGGTTGAAAGCAGTATTACAATAAAATGGATAAATTGAAAAAGGTAAAAAATTGACATTTAATTATGTTTTACCAAGGTGAATGTTCTCTTGGGGAGGTGGATGTGTTACATATAGACTTAGGGTACGAGCCCATATCGAAAGGCTATATCTTAGTTTCGTAACTGTGGTAGGAGTGGACTTCAACGGTAATAGGTCACAGGGAATGAAATCTGTTGAAGGCCTGATGAGACTACTTGCGTACCTTAGTTGTGTGCACATTATCATTAGCCATTGAGTGTATAAGGGGAAAAAATAGAAACAGAGAGACCGGTGGAAGGCTTTGAGTTTTTTAGGTCCTGTCGTTTGGTTATCTGTGGTCTTGAGTGTGAAGGAAATTCAGGTCCTCAATTCCATCTCTTCAATTCATCAATTCTCTATTTTGTCCGAGGCGACAAGTCGGTTGACGACATTCATGGTTTTCAGGAAGTCATTGAGGCATATCGCACATTTTCCTCTCATGATTTAGTAATTCCCTTCAAACTGGACTGCGTTCGGTGAATATTGGATTTCGTGAGTGATTCGGTACATAACTTCGCGGGTGAAAAGGTGCCGTGCAGGGCGTACCAAACATTGGAGTCCTTTGGCCTTGCTTGTGGTGGTGCTGAATCCGCCTTAGTGTGGTGCGGAAGATACGATCTATTTCACTTAAAAAAACACTCTTTAGGCCATTTTGATTTTATTATCTATAGATATTTGTTATTTATTTTTTTACCGGCGAATAATTTATTATTTAGGAAAATATTTTGCGTTTTTTATCATACTTAAATGGTGTCGTTATAATGTCGCGTATTATTGTTATTGTGATGTAACCACATTTGGAAGAAACGTGATTATCTGCATTTTTACTTATCTTAGGAGTTATATTTCTATCACTTTACTTTTTTGATATTGAGAGCGTGGGTCCGCCGTTGAATTTTACGTGGACTATATGTACTCCACGAAGTTAATAATTTAAAAACGATTTTCTTCTTCCATTTACGCATAATAAGAAGTGCGAAAAATTGCATGGACATAAAAAATTGCGAGGCCCCCTCCTCGATGGGGGGAGACCTCGTGGTTTCGCAAGTCTATATAAATTGAAACCCCAAGTAATTATTAATCCAACAAGAATGCACTACTATCTTAACAACACGTCTATATTATTTTATAATTAATGTTACATTTGTATCGTATATTTTCGGAACCTTTATTTTTGTCAGCTGAATGGACCAAATACAGCATCGGACTTCCAGAAAGTTTCTAGACGGGCCAGTGCCTACATTTGGATATTTTTGTTTCTTGAGCAAACTCACGATGGGCGTTTTGTTGCGATATTGAAAAAAGAAACACTTTCCGAGTTAACATACAATCACCTCTTTGAGAGCAAGTTACTCCGAGTGACATTTGTCGAAATTATAGTTGGGAAAAGACATTATCCGGTCAGGTTATATCACACCAAAATGACAAGTTTAAAAAAAATATGAATTTTCATTTAATAGTCCAATATTTTTCGTACACCTCATTCGGATTATGCCATGCGCTATTTCAGAATTGCAGTATTACTTTGGCTGCTTGGGTTAGTGGAATCCCGAGCGTAATATTGCTTTTTTCCTTGCTCCTTTCCCTGAAATATTATGAGGAATAATGTATCTTCTCTTGAAGAGAGTGAGTGGTTGTAAATTGGTTGATGCATGGTGCAAATGATACAATTCCACACCGAATTAAGAAAGGATTTTCCTAACCCATTGTACTATGCGTGATGGAATGGAAAAAAAACAGTGACGGAGGGATTTCTGGGAGCAAATTTTTAGAAAATCACCTTGCCCACTTTTTTTAAAATAAGTGTTCACGGAAATTTGAAGCTCGAGACGAAAACAATCGATGAAATTTAAAATAGTCTTTCAATATAGGTGCTTTTCTTGCCTAAATTATGGTATTTTGTATGATTATCGTGCACCTTATGTAAATTTTATAAATATTTTTTCGTTACTACTCTGGAAAATACTTCCCTACGTGACCACAATAATTGATCATTTTTAGGAAGACATCATTTCTAAAATGGTTTTATAGAATAAAGTTGTCCTCGACGCCTACCTTTTCATCATTATGTTGTGTTCGTAAACCTTCATCGAAAACAATACTTCCCCCTATATAATGTTGTCGGAAATTGTGAAAGCCCTTATTGATGGTATAATACTTTTGGTCGAGTGAGAAATAGATGGATGAAGAAAATGAATTCTGGGTAGTATGAAGTGACGTGGGGAATACGCTGATCTAGTATGATAAATAGTGTAGGGAAGAAGCCGGCATAATACAGTAATGAAATGTAGGAACGCGCCATCAAAACCTTCCTAAACCGGTAGGAAACTGAGTGATGTAGTTTTTGGGGATTTCTCCGCGGATACGTGGTTGTCTACATGCTCCTTACACCTCGTTATTCAAGCCCAAAAGCCATCTCCGTAATATTATACGCTTTGCTAAGGACGCGAATATTTGGAAACAGAGGGGGTCTACGAAATGAAATGCCAAACTTGCCATAAAGTATATATTGGTGAGACGGGCCGCACCATCAAAACCAGTTGTAAGGAGCATCTCGCTGCTATTAGACTCCAGAACTCTCAACGCTCAGCAGTCGCCGAACACGCCGCCATTGGGCACACGATAGATATTCCTGGCGTGAAGGTCGAATCTAGAGACAAACATTTCCGAACTCGGGTCATTCGAGAGGGGATAAAGATTCAGAAAAACAAGAACAATTTTAAGAGGGACCAAGGGCAGAGAATAAGTAATTCGTGGCTTCCTGTATTCAAATCCTGAATGTTCGAGAATAATAACTCCACCCCCTCCCACCCTTCACCCCACCTACCCAAACCCATATAAATACCCGCGAGATTCGCTGAGACACCATTACCCTGAAGAGGCCTCCAGCAGCGGAGGGGAAACGTAGGTAGACAACCACGTATCCACGGAGAAATCCCCAAAAACTACATCACTTAGAAGACATGGACCGCGAAAGTTTAAACCAATTGACGGTAGAAAACTATCATCCAATTAGATTGAATCATGGATAATTATTTGTGGAAAAAGTGAAAAGGCCTTGTTCCCTATACAAGGCATGGTTTAGCTTTTCTCTTTAACCCCAGGGGTTACGTCAATTTCGAGCATTGACGGTGAGTGTTGTGTCGCGTTCAGCCTCTTTTTGTAACTCGGCAGAATACGAAATCTTGATGGTTTTTGGTCCATAACCTTAGCTTTAATACCGAGAGAGAGAGTTGTGAGGTATAAAGCCACACCGCCATTATTTCCTTCTCTTGTCTTTCACTCAAGTAGCTTCGCTTCCCTCCTTCCAAGTTTTAAAGGACCAATTGAATTAGGCCTGTGAAGAAGAGGCCCTGCAGCGTCAGCCAGCCAGCATAAGGGAGACAACCAAAAGGCAAATTGTCGGATTCTGCCTTTTTAAATCCCTTTTCAGTAATTTTTTCGTTCAGTGGACGACTAAAAACCTCAAAACAATATATTCGCTTCGTTTTCTTCTAAAATAAATGTGCTTCTGGAGCAATATGGAAGCTATACCGTGTAGTGACGTCAGAAGGCGTTTCAGGTTACGTGACTATCGTCAATTTTCGGGAAATTTTCAACAGCCTTTAATAATATTTGTGGTTGGCATAGAACATTCTGGCTTATGTATTTGGATGTGTGAGAAAATTTCGTATCTTAGTACATCATTATTGCGCGAGAAACAAATGTCATGCATATGTCCCATTGTTTGGGCGGTGCGACTGTAACCAGTGGGGAGGCCTTCTCAAATCGGCGAGTGAGTGGGGTTTAGAATTTATGCGATGCTTCATCAACCTTCATCTTCGGCATGTCATTGTGAAAAATTTGACTCTGAGTGAAGCCTTTTTGAATTCTATTGAAATCGGTTGATGGTCTCAGCGGTTAAAGGCTTGTGAAAAGTAGGTTTCAGAACATTATCATACTAATCTGGGTATCACCACTGTTCGCAAGTCACTCTCGCGCCTAAAGACGCCTAAAGACCGGGGTATTTGAGTGGGGTGAGGGGTATTTGAATGGGAGAGGAGGATGGATGGAGAGAGACCCGGCGTCGCTATTTACTCTCAGGGATGAGTGCCAAGGATCCACAGTTTTATATTCCTTACGTTGGACGCAGTATTGAGCTTGGAATGCTCTCCAAACGGCAACGTAGCAGGGATTCTGATACCTGCCGGGTTTCGATCCTGGGTTTGAGGGCGGGAAGCCAGTATCTCTTGACAATACTTTTAGACTTCTTTGGAGTGTGATCTGCATTCTAAACCAAGGATTCATCAAATTTACCATGTTGCACAGGAATGCATATCATGCATTGCTTAAAAATTTCACTCAGTTTGGTCAGTTTCTTGAAACAAAGCGATATTTTACCAAAACAAACCCATATTTTCAGGATGACCAATTATTTTATGTCGCATCGGCGAATTGTGACTGTTTTGCCTCATTTTCAAACTCGAGGTAATGCATTCATCTCTTGAATCCCGATATGCTTAGTCTCTGCGGCCCACGGCGGCTTATTGCGAGGAATGCGAAAAGTGCCCTTATGTCGAGCTCATTCGATACGGTAGCGCCGCGGCACGGCGATACGGCGCGCCGTTTCCATTATATACGACGCCGTTGACAAAGGGACCCTCGAGAATAGTTTCTGATTTATTTTTTCCGCACTCAAAGCAGAGAAATGTGTTCATCGGTTTCCAATTCTCGGTCTGTTCCGCGTAAACCTCGAGTCCCGTGTTCTTCGCGTTTAATTACTCCAAAGCGTTCGCGTGTCGTACCCTTCCGACGCCGAATTGAAGTTCACCCTCCAACCTCCAACCCTTCTAATGGCCGAGAGATAATAATAATAAACCGTCTTTACTTGGGGCAAGACTGTGACCGAGAGACAGTCGCCCTCGTCCGACGTCTTCCACGATCGCTATGTGAACGGCATTTATTGGAGTAATACTGATGACTGACCTTTGAAAAGTACACCAAAGATTTGGTATTATGTTTAAACAGCTTATTTGGCTTTATCAATAAAAATAGAGTCACGAAAGTTTATGAGGAAAAACTCACATGTATACTAATATTAACTTTGCAGGTCTATTTACTCAAGCCCGGCTAAAGGCCTGAGCGACTGCTCGGGGAATGGAAAATGATTTTTTAAATTTGGGAATTGACAACTTACTTTATGTCCAAAAAGCTAATTTACTGCTATTTCTACTACTTAATTTTTAATATTATGTTTAACTGGTGAATATGTGTTACATCAGGGTTTTTGATAAGTTGGAGGGAATACTCTTTCGCACGGTTGAAAATTTCGTCTTAAGCCATGTATTTACTGAATCAAATTTTGGTAACACACTGACTAGGGGGCTCTTTTTCGTTAATCTTACCTCGAGGAACCTCTCACCTCTCCACCCAAAAACTCATCTATCCTTAATAAAGCAAGTGACTTTAGCTGTTGATCATCTTCCCTCACACCATAAAGTGCGAATCTAATTGATAACAAACTTACTAGCAATCTGTCGCTCTTCAAGAAAGTATTCCCCGTTCACTCACTAAACATTATTAATTCTAGCCAAAAACTCACCTATCCTTAATAACGCAAGTGACCTTAGTTTTTGGTTTTTCATCTTCCCTCTCATCAGCACATGCGAATATCATGATAACAAACTTACAACCAATCTATCGCTCATTAAAAAAGTGTTTCCCGTTCACTCACTAAACATTCTTCCCTCTAGCCAAAAACTCACCTATCCTTAATGACGCCTGTGACCTTAGTTATTGAACACCTTCCGTCACATCGGCAACTGCGAATCTCATTGATAACAAACGTACCAGTGTTCTTTGGCTCATGAAAAACAGTATTGATGCCATTTTAGAAAATTATGAAATGATGATTCTTGATGTATGTATGTCGCAAAGATTCGTGGGATAAAAAAAGAGCCGCGAACAACAGAACCAGCCCACGGCAAGAATGGAGGCGGAAAACATTGTCGGTTAGCTCTGAGAACGATTTGAAATCCCGGGCCTAAAATTTAGTGAAATTAGTAGCAAAAAAGAATTTGGTACAATTCTGGTGAAATGGCAGAATGTGGTGAAATTAGCAGCAAAAAAAGAATTTGGTACAATTCTTGAGGAACCGTATTTTTGTTAGTAATTAAATATCGATTTTACCAAAAAATGTTTGGGAGCGTGGGAACAATTTCAGACTTTAGTCCCCTGCGAAATGGAATGGGGACGCGCGGCCTGAGGCAAGTTTCATTTGTTTTTGCCTCCGCCCCCTTCCCCAGCCTCCTCCCCCCAGCCCCCAACCCCCTCCCCCCTCCTTTGCCTCCCTTCCTCTCCCATCCCAATCACCCCTCCTTCCGGCAGGGGGTGGGGAGGAGGAGATTTTGAATAACAGGGAGGGAAGCTCTGGTTGTGCCCTGTTTACGTATCTCGCCAATAAATCTTACCGACCGAATTAAGATAAAAGTAATACCAAATCCCAGGTAATTAGAGGAGTGGAGAGAGAACTCTCTCACAAAGTTTGTTTAGCCATCAGAACTTTGGAAATTGATGTCTCTGTTATTTTGTAAAATAACGGAAAATTCGGAGATGATGAGATGTTTCAAGCCAATTATATTTGTAACCTTCGGGCTCACTTTCAGTATCAGTACAAAGGTCCACTCGTATTGATTCGGCGTAAAACTGAACGGGAACTTAGCCGGAATGAAAGTGCTAGAATTTCAAGTATTTGGGAAAGAGATGTCTATTAATTAATTACTTGTGCCATTCCTGTCCATAAATTATATCATTCCGTTGGTGGTGTTTAAAGAGATTTCCCCGAGATCTGTACCCGCGACTATTAATCCCAATCCAAATGCCTTCATGCTGCCTTAGTCTCTAAAAATGGCACGGATTTCTAATGAAGTACGTGGTTCGCATTCACGTTCTCTTGAGTAGCCTTCATTTTTCATATTGCGTCATCAATACTTATTGTGTTTTTAGATAGTAAGTTCATTATATTTTATGTGTTGAAATCAGTAATAGTCTTGAGTGAATTAGAAACCTTTTAAAGGTATATTCCTAATAAACGCTTTGTACCTGGATGGGTTTATATAATACTTTCTTTTAGTTCAGATTCTTTTCGACCTTTATGTTTATTTTAGGAAAATTTACCTTAATGTATTTTAGTAAACGAAATAATAATTTTCCGTTACAAATTTTCTATAATTAGGCTTATTAATGAGGTATTCTGGACGAAATAGCATGAGAAATAACAGCACGCCATTATGTGATAACAATCCGTGAGCTTTCAATAAAAAAGAAAAAAAAATATTTTTCAGATTTAACGGATGCAGGGACGTGAAGATGGTTAAGCATTCAGTTCTCTCAGTTACGCGCGGAATACTTCATTCATTTCTGTCACATGAATTCCAATTATTACAACAAAACATTGTTTGGCGCCTTCGAGTCATAAGGACCCACGCGACTACTTTCAAACCAAAATGTCCAATTTATTGCCTCATTTCTTACAAAACAATCCTATCTCAGGGAGTTAACCAAGTGAATATACCATGATTAAAACCAAATTCATTCATTGTGTCTCCCTCCCTTCTGACTCTTTGAGATGCACCTTGTCTCATGATTTGGTAACTGTTTTCCGTCCGGTCCCCACTTGAGTGCCTAGTGAAGGGTATTTCAAGTTCAGTACTCCGTCCGTCGGATGGGACGTTAAGCCGTGGTCCCCTTGGCGTCTTTCGTTAAGAGTAGGCTAATGCCGACGCTGGGTTTCTCTCCACCCTTTGTTTCCTGAAAACTCCTACCATTAACCAATTTCTCACCTATTCTAAATGGCGCAAATGACCTCAGCTGTCGGTCGCCTCCCCTAAATAACCAACCAACCTGTTTTCCGTCGTAACTGCATACTTCCTCTTCAAAAGAATGTAACTGTGATGTTATCCTTATCGATTGACACTTTACTTTCATTTGGTTAGTTTTCACGGAGTGGCCTACTCAGATTTGATTTGTTTAACTCCTTGCAGATTTCCAACCCGTCTTCCTAATATCGAAAATACCTTATCTTTAATTTTTTCATCCTTGCCAACTCAGATTTTATATTCAATAATGGTTATCATTACACTCTATCACCCTAAATACCATGTCAATCATGACTCTGTCTCTTAAATGCCAAAAACAACCTTTTCTCCTCTCACCCTATTATAAACTCTTCATCATTCGTCCTTTTTTATACACATTGCACCTTTTCCATACTTTTCCGCACCCACATCCATGGGCGTAGCCACGGTGGGGCAGGGTGGGGCGCTTGTCCCCCCTGTCTCATTAGTCAAATGAAAAATTACAGATCAACTAGCTGAAGGTGCCCTTTGAAATTCAACGAGAGGGAGAAATGTAATAAGTACAAATTGTATTGAGAAATCTTAATATTTTTCATGAAGGGGCAAAAAATCCCTATAGTTTCTCTCTCACCTTGTCATTCTTCCTTAGACTTCAGGTCTCAGAGCCATTCATCGTCGTCATGCTTCACATTAAGATCTTCACAAAATTAGTGACCAACGAACCGTAATGGAGGCGAATACTATGCCTGATTATACCTGCGTCGGCGAAACCGATTGCACGGAGCGTATGGACGGAAAGCGGTTGATATTAGAGGACTGAATCACTTTACGCTAGTAAAAATTCAAATTGTGCCATTTGCCATGCGCTACTAGTAGTAATACTACTAGAAGCTACTTGCAGTATTAATTAAAATTGTGCTCTCTATGTTGAGTACATATATTAGTAAAAGAAAGACGTAACTCAGATATTTTGCTCCATGTCTCGAATTGCAATGTATGCACGTACGTTGTGGGAAGCATTTACCTCTTCGTAACTCTCAAGAGGAAATCCGGAGTAGTGAAACTTCTTTCGATAGCGTGAAGCAAAGTTGGTTCTGGGTAAACTTACCGTGTCGCATGGACCAGCGTTGAAGACGAGACAAAAATGACGCGATCTCATGTCACTCCTTTCCGTGGTCTGATTGAAAAAAAGGCTGGCGCATTTTAGCATTGTCACAGATCGAGGAGAGTTTCAGCCTCGTCGCGTGATTTTGGCCATGTTATGTCATTTATATTTCTTTATGAGCCTTCGAAAGACAAAAAATACGACATCAATGTTTTTGAGAATTCCTCATGTGTCCGGGACTTCGCTTGTTTTAACCGCTGCATTTTATCATGTTTCAAGATAAAATTGACGATGGGTACAATTTGTTTAATAAATGATACTATTAGAGGATAATTTGTTGTTCATGAACCGTGTTGCTGAAAATATTCTGTGAAAATGATGAATTGGCGAAAATTTCTTGTGACCACACTATAACTAGGATAGAAGGAAGTACCTTATATTCAGAATCATATATATTTTTACCTTTTTACCATTGGTGACAGACGCTGAGCGTACTAAGTGTACTGAAACATTAATAGCTTCCACGCATTCAACAGACTTGACTCTCGTGATCATTAAGCTTACTCTAAAAAATTAAACTTTGTTGCTTTTAAATTTTTGGTGATATTCAGGCAACATTGATGGGGGTCATGTGCCTCTGAGTGGAAGGATTAGGTTATGCCCCTTGTAGTGGGAGCTTTGTAAGTTCAGTGTATATTTACATGGGCTGCAGACATTTATACGATCAGAAATGTGTTGGTGTTTTGACTCAACTGTGGATAAATGGCCAAGTCATGCACTTCAATCAGCTAGTGATCGATTTACAATATAGCCCTTCTCCAAGAAATCTAGCTAAAGGCTCATCTGATTTATTGAATGTCATCATCTCATTGCATTTTTTTATAAGTAAGAAGTGTTATTGTAATGATATAAAATGATGCAAATCGTATGACGCACATGAGACACTTTTACAAATAGTGCTGGCCACTTATTCACAGTGGCAAGTGAAAACACCAACGATATGCAACATGTACAGAAGTTATACAAATTGTGTAATACATCTGTTGTAAATATGAAATTGGTGTAACTGAAAAAAAAATTTTACGCTATTAACAAAATGAATTCAATCTAAAAAATGGGCAACAACTAATCAGGCCATTCCAAAGGAACGATGTGGTCACATGAACAGTAAACTTAAAAGATAAAGGGGGGGTGATAAGAGCAGGCAGTACAGATAGAGATAGAGGAGATTACATAGTACTCACCATTCATGACCTGGAAGACTGGAAAGCGGAAGGAGTGGTGCGGGCGAATGAGGGGTGGGGGTGAAGGAAGGGGGAGGAAGGAAGAAAGAGAGAGAAAGGGAAGAGGGGAGAGAGAGAGAGAGAGGAAGTAATTTTTAGACCAAGAGAAAGAGAGAGTTGCAGGCGAATAACGGATAGAAGATGAGACAAAGAGCAATGAACAAACGACAGCCATACAATTAGTGATTATTATTATTACGGTACGTATCGGCAACAGCAGGAATAAGGATGTCAGACGTCGAAGCAATGAAGTGTCTCCCTCCTTCCAGGGCTCTCATCTCCCTCCCCCCCCCCCCCTCACCAATCTGCTACCCCTCCTCCTACACACAGAGAGGAATCAATGGTGACTGGACACAGAGCATGTATGGTGGACCAAAAGATTTGGGTACATATTGGGTACCTATTAGTTAATTAAGGAACGTTCATTACTTTGAATTCCATCACGCTCTGAACGAGCTAGACATGACCTCAGCCATTTGTGGACATATGTCTCCATTGCACGGATTGTATAGTTTCTCGAAGATCGATTCTTAATTTCCATTCTCCAGAAAAACCTGTCGAACACTTCGTTTCCTGCAATATTGCGGGTTTCCAGACCTCCTTCTTCTTATCCTTTACAGCACCACTTTAGTTCTTTTCAGCTCCAGGTTGATAGGCTATACCCACGCCCTAAAGGGTGGGGCAGTGATTTTCTATCTCGAAAAAAAGTTTTTATGAGATCTTTTTTGAAGTCATCTTGCACTAAAATGACTCATTTTTAACTTTTGCTTGGTGCTTGGTTGTTTTTTGATAAAATATTTTTGTTTCCGGACCCGTAACATTTTTATAATTGTACTTTTCCCAGCTTATCTATCCACTTGAACCTGAGTTTCACCTTTTATATGGTGCCCTGCAGTTCATATCTTGCATGCGTCAGGATAGTGGCCACTATGATTAGCAAAACAGTGGACTTGCGTTAGTCTTGTGATTACATTTTCGTCTGAATCAGTGATTGAGATTTTTCCTCCTAAATTCCCATCATTCACATCAAAATTTAATGCAGTGGGAGTATTAAAAATTGAGTGCCACCGTTTGCTTTTGACATTAAATATACTGTCTTTACTTGACACGCAATGTGATATTAACAATATTTGCCAACATTTAGGTATTATTAATGTCCTTTTCGATCCCTCTTTTACTGAGTAGTACAGCTGCGTAAGTAAATGATGCAGTCAACGTCGCAGGTTTTGTAATGTACTTCGGTTAACTGGCCATTTTATTTTGAGATAAATCAAATATTGATCAATATTTGGTCAATATTAAGTACATAACGGTTTATTCCGATTCTCAGGTGAATATTAATGAAAATGCTAACTCTGTGATTTTATTCTGGAGTGTACCCAAGATATTTCTCACTCCTTCTTTGTCCCATTTTTATTCAATTGTTTCTTTCTCTACTGAGCAGCTACTTAGCGGTGAACCACTACGTTCATTCAATCTTCGTCAATCTTCTCTGGCACATAATTTCCATTTATCTCTTATGCTCTAATTTTCCATATGATTGCATTAGAACTACTTGCACTCTTGCAAATACTTCGAAGCATGTAGTTGAGCGTTATTTGACTTCATGCTAACTAGTAGTGGACTGCCCTCTGGACTGCCTTCTTTTTGTTTGCCTTCCACTTCCCAGAATGCTAACTCCATGCGTCAAGTGTGACTCATCGTCCTACGTAACCGAATTCCTTGTTTTAGCGGTTGGTGCCATAATCCATATTTAATCATTATTTATAAAAAAATACATGATTTTTACTTATCTAAATCTCATGGTTAATTTAATTAATTTTCTTCCATAGTTTATAGAATTAAGGTATTTTGAATGTCTAATTTGACAGTCATGGATGAGAGATTGCCCCTATCACATGGATCTTTTCCTGGCTCTTTACTTAAAGCAGACTTATTCCGCCAATTCCCTCCTGAGAAACATTCGTAGCGACACGTGTCTGTAGGAAGGTAAAAAGCATTAAGGTTCAACATTTCTTAGTCCTTTTCTTTTATCATTAGACCAAAAATGTTCTTCGCATACGCTCTATGAATATTACGGATTCATTTTCTGTGCAGGTGTGGTCTTATTTTAGCTGGAAGTATTTCACAAATAAAACTCCGTTGGTGTTAATGCCAAGTCCTAGGTTTCCATGGATTAGATGCATTTATACCTGCATTTCTCAAGTCAATAATGTGGAGATCAAAAGTTGTAACTGAGTTTATATTCAAGTTTCGAATTAATTAGGTTATTGTCAAATTTTCTTTCTGTGTCCACATTCGACTGTGTTTTCGTATCTACAATAAATTATGTTTCATTGCCACAAGAAAAATAGAAGAAAAGTTCAGCGCCTAGTGGTCCATCTCTGGTCTTCCAAGCTCGACAGCCTTTGCACTTCACTCCATTGATAGAATGGCTTAAACGAAGGAAGACTGCATGAAGCGTAAACAACAAATAGCGCTGGAAATGTATTCCCACCTTCTATTGCTTCGACTGGAAAGAAAGGGTCCGTGCAGTGCATCATTTATTTTCAAAGCAGATTGTGATAGGGCTCTTGGAACTAGGGAGTAATTTGAACGGAGGGTGGAGAGAAATGAACGAAGCGTAGCCCAAAATTTGCTCTTTGGTTTCTCTTCACCAAAAAACCCACTCAATAATAATAGGTACAAGACATGCGGTTTCATTTTTAAATAGCCACGGAGTGGCTATGATTTCATGTTTATGATTCGTTTATGTGACATTACGCAGTGCCAACGCGAGCGCCATTTGCTTGCGAGTGGACGGAAGGAGAACTAAGTAAAATCCCTATTCTGGAAAATATCTATTTCACCCTTGGATAGCATCATCAGGTAGTAAGTTCATACCCACTCTTATCGTTGAATGAAAAGCGCAAGCCCGGTTAAGGGCTGCAATATGAAGTTGGATTTGGCTTCCTTGTGAATCTGATCCAGGAGACCCCATTGATTCCCTTACCCCAAAATTCACATCGGTTAACGCAAAACCGTGCCTTGAAACACATTGAAATTGGTGATGCCAGTCGTTCAGTGCTGGATAACCTGGGTAATATATTATCAGGTCATCGGTCAACGTATTCACCCATGTCAACGGCCATTTTTCTAAACAATGACGGAAACTTTTTGCCGTGTAAGCGCGGGTAGAAACTTGAAAACACAGACGAATGGATGTTGAGAAAACCTAAACCGCGATGTGGGGATTGATATTTTCTTACTTGTTACTAACATGTTGAATTAATTATTTAGAGAAGTGCTTCTGATATACTTGATTATTCGCATTCTGGCGAAATAAAACTGGAATTGTTTGCGGTTTCTGTAGATTTTGAATTTTACTGAAATGCGAATCATCTGTAGAATTGCTTATATCAAACTTTCAATTTCTGTATTTTCCCCCTATTTTTCATGTAGTTCAGTGGATGGATGATGGATATCATCTTCTGAGTACTGAAACTAATACTTCCTCATTGACATCTTAAATCATTATTGTGGCACAAATGGAATAATTGCCCATGAGCAATTTATGGTGAATAATTAGCACCAACTGCGATATATTATGTTTGGTTTACAAATTCGCCGTACTTTATTTATTTCCGATATGGTTCGGATATCTTTTTCGGGACTATTATAGTTGGGATGAAATTGGTTGAAGCAAAAGTTAGAGCTGGTGACTGCGAACATTTCATTTCTAAGGCAATTCATTTCATTTCTTCCTGACAGTAAACATTAGTGTGGTTATATAGCCGAATATTTATAGCGGCATAAGCCATTAGTTGCATGAGATTTAGTTAAAGCATGCTAATGGGTGTGACCTTTGGAATCGACCCAAGAACACGAGAGAAAGAGGCCGGCAATAAAATCCATCATCTGCGTCAGAGGATTTCGGCTCTCGATCCGTCGACAAGGAGCTGGCGTTCGTGTTGGCACGCTTACAAATACCTCTATTTACAATTAAAATTGATATGTTTATTGTCTCCATTTTATAGAATTGTTAGAGCATTAAGACGATTCATTATTAATCATGGTGCCTTCTCAATTAACACAAAGATGTTGAAAGAGTCGATGCAGTCAACAGTTGAAGTTTGAATTGCGCATGCGAATCGTAGCCTGATGAAGCAGATTAGCTTTCGAGTGAGGTCTCATACCTTGCGTCCGTTGGCTTGTAGACGACGTCATACTTCTCTGCATGCCCAAGGCTTGTGTCCCACGTGACCTTGACCGAGGTGGCGTTGAGAAACACGACTGTTACGTTCTCTGGACTTCCGGGGACAGTGGCTCCTGCTTTGGAGGAAAAGCAATACTGTGATTAGCATTGAAATGAATCATTAGCCGTGTCCGAATTCATTTAATATTAGAAATTAACCATGCTCATTTGGCCATCAAAGGTACATACGTAAAATAATGAATGACTAATAAATACACCCAATGCAGTGCGGTGGGAACATGTAATTGTTTAAAAACTGTTGAAAAATTCACGCCAAAGAATATCATTTTGCATTTGTCAGAGGAGACGTAGTAATTTCGACGTTGATAACTGCTTCGTCTGCTTTTGCTGTAGCGTAAACGTAACTGTAACATTATAGGTGTTACTTCGCTTATGTTATACCAAAACTGGTATATTTCTCTAGTGTTTGGTGCCCCTGGTAAAATACTTTGTACCCCCCAGATAAGATTAGAGAAATATGCTGCGTCACAGGTATTAAAAATATTCGTTCTTTCCGCGACTATTTCGTGATAATAGGATTATTTAGACTTTCACACCATGATATCTTCATAAAAGTAAATTTCTGGTAACATAAACATATTATTGCATGCATTTGATTGATACCTATTAAGCAAACTAACAGATAATATTAAGATGCTGGCATATTGGATGAAAGGTGGAATTTTTAATGTTTGTCCCCTATGGTATTCATAGTAATCTCTCAATACATAATAGATTTATGTAAGTATTACCTACTGAATTTATGTAGTGTATGGCTGACGATAACTCACACTGCCACACACCCTCGAGGTTGCTCGTAGGGTAGTCAGTAGCTATAGATATAACCTTGCAAGCCTCCACAAAGGTGAGTGGTAAGGGACGAATCATCAACTAGCATGAACTATTTCTTGCAATAATATATACAATAACTATTAACAACTTACTTTGCGCCTTAGGGAACTACGATGTTTGGGCGGAAGTGCGCTGTTCTTTTTTTATTTCTCATCTCTTATCACATCTCTCCTTATACTCCCCTGAGCGATACATCTCTTTCCTACCTCATAATGCGACGAAAAGTAGTTTCTTGGATTAGAGGATTTGAGGGAAGGGGTCGTCTGGGATTCATTCGGGTTCACTGTGACTTCAACCATCTAGGGTTTTTTTTTGCTGAATCTGTAGGGGACGCATGATGCGTGAGGCCCCTAACCATGCGGGCCAGGACGGCCCAGGGATACCAAGGGATCAAGTAGGAGAGGCAATCATTGTCCTTTTGACTGAGGATGATCAGCGATTAGGAAGAGAAGAGGTTGTTAATACAAGAGGAAGAAGCAGCGGGGGAAGGCATTAAGGAATGTAGTTTCGCTTGTCACTTGTAGGATCGCCATAAGGATATGAAACTTAGTGGAAAAGTGCAAACTTCCTATTCTTTTTATTATGTCGAAACAGTATACTTGGTTTTCGTATCTAAATTTCTTGAAAAGAGCTCTTTTTTATCAAAATTTTATCAAATGTACCATGTAATCTCCATATTCAATCCATGCAGTCCAGTCCATCATCTGCGTTTTCCTGCTGGTCACCGCAAGGTTGTGTGGTAGGAGGTGGGTGACATCACACCAGGCATCCGTGGTACCAAGGGCGGGTTGTAGGGGAAATTATTGGCACCGGTGATTATCATGTACTCAGTCATATTGTTGATACCTATCTTCGGGAATCTATTCTAGGAGTTTTAAAATATAATTGCACAGTTTCTGCAAGAGTTTTTAGCTTATCAGTAATGAATCAACAAGTTAGTATCTTAAAACTATGAAACTGTTTCCTGTAAGACTTATTAAAAAATATCTTGCGCATGAGTATCTGAGTGAGCAGTCAAACTCATTATCTGTTCCACGTATTGGGAGTTACTACTCTTGCAGTGAGTTTCATTCATTATCATGCTTTAATCGTTTTTAAATATTATACAAATCGTACCTATTTATGTATGCACAGATCTTGTCAGTACGTTTATATCAGTTTGGATGAAAGCCAGTTAGCTCTCCTTGTTTCATATATCATAAGTTTTTTCAGTAAATTTATCATTTTTAGTGAAAAATAACGACTTAATTTTGTATGAAATTTCGAGAAATTATTTATAATATCCATCGGCCGGACAATGTACCATGAAGTTCCGTTGTACCTTTGAGAAACGGTCTTGTACTGGTACCGTTCTAAGGTTGACAAACATGCAGTTGCATTCGACACTTCCCTCCAACGGCCTACATGAGTGAAACTATAAGCACGGTGGCAAGAGGTTAAAGTTAGAGAAGGGATGGGTGGTTGTAATGCGAGCGAAGGAAGGAACTAGAAGACTGTTGTTTTGCAGATGCACACTCGTGTCCCTATCATCGCCGGTCCCACACCGAGAGTGGCTTGCGGAATTATTTGCTGCTAATCGAACTTGTGATTTTGTCGCGGTGTTCTCGTTGTTGCGCAAATGGAAGCGAAGGAGGAAGAAGATTGCGGGCATCTGCATACGGCGGGGGCAGCTACGGAGAGCTGGTTAGCATGAGGGGCGACTGGAGACCCGATTGATTGGTGAGGCATTGCCTATCTTTCCTCCAACCTTCCCTTATTTATCCACTCGTAATTGAGGGGTCACACTTTAAGTTAGATAAAATAGCTGTGTCTATGCCGTTCCTTTACTAATGTCAGTCAGGGAGTTCGTGCGTCAGCGTTAGCATATTTTTAACGTCTTATTGCAGTGAAGACCTATTGTCTGGAAATGCTTTGTTAGACATAATACCTTACGCTGAGTACCGCTTAGTACGTATAATACCTTAGTACGCTTAGCGGTCAAGGTTGAATTCCTTTCCCCACACCTGCTTTCGACCATTTTGGCTCTTGAGTGTTGGGTTAATAGAATCACGTTATGATCGTATGGGATTTACCCACCTCTGTCCGGTTCTTTAAATAGTGGCCTGCCTATTTTCGGGTGCTGTACTGGTGCGTTTCCGAGCGATCCGTGGTGGCGGACGATTCAAATCGGGTTGGAGTCGCGAGTTGGCGCCCGGAGACCTCGACGAGCGATAGGCAGCATTCAAGTCAACGAAATATTGTCGAATTGGCGCATGGATTCTATTTTTATTCGATCTATATTACGTAACCGCAAAGGGCCCTAACCTTGCAAGTCTGTGAGATATTTTGACCGGCATGCTTTTATCGTCAACTGACCTATATCGAGTTTTTCATCTCGTTTCGCGGATCGTTGGCCAAATCTTGTGTTGGTCCGCATATTTTTTGAGATATTTCGTTTACTTTACTCATTTTCATTATTTTTCTACCTCTATATTTAAATTATATCATACAAGCCCCCGAAAGGGTGTGCGGTGGAGGTATATCCTCACTAAGCATGTAAATATTACCCTCGAGTATATACTACTATCGTTATTAACTTAATTACAGCTTTTATCTTCATATAAATTTAACTCTTTGTGGGTACTCGGCGTCGTTCAATGCAGCCTACTACCCAAACGCGACGTAATCAAGCGGCGTAAATACTGAACAAATCATGTATAAATACTTATGGCTGTGATTGTATTACATTTGTTTAGTAATCCTCGTGGAGGAAGAGAGAAGAAGTTCTTTTTTGTCTAAGGAGGTTCTACAGAAAAATCAATGTAAATTTGTCCGTAAGTTCAGAACTTTTAAGGATATATATGCTTTAGCTATTTATATCCTTAGAATTACACTTTTTAAGGGGAAATTTATTTCTGATTGCTTATTGGCATTCTTCTACCTGCACTCGCAGAGGAAGGTCGCGTGGTGAGAGCTCCCGTCTTGAGTTGTGACTTTCACTTTTTTACCTGGTCGCCAGTAGCAGCTTTAACGTTGCCTAGCTGGGTCCGTAGTTTTAGCTCTAAAATTGTGTCGTCCTAGGCTATCCCCTATTTCATAGTGTAGTGGTGTATTTAGTAGTGAGTGTTTAGTTAGTTAGTAAGTGAGTGTGTTAGTGTGTGAGTTTTCTGTGCCTGCTGTGGCTGTAGTCCCTGCCATCCCGCGAGCGTCTGCCGAGAGTGTGTGCCGATAGCGATAAGTAGAACTAAACCAGTATCTTTATTACTTTTATATACTGAGATAAATACAAATCTTCCACTATTGTTTAACATCGTTGTGGCTATTCCATAGTTAGCGTATTTACGTTTCTTATTTATATTTTATCATCACCATAGTTTTGTTTTTCTAAGTATTTCTCAGTTATAGAACCGTTCATTATAATCTATTGTTAACAATATATTTCTAGACTTCACTCGGCTTTAATTTAACTTTATTCGTTATAGCTACACTGCATTAGTTATTGTTTCATAATATCCGTGCTTCCGTACCGCTGTTTAATCTCCGTGATATATATAGACTTGTTCTCCTACAAGTGAATTTCTAATTTAATATTATCTTATTGTTATTTATTCATAGTCCTGTGTAGAACCGTATAATCCATCCTAACGTGTAAGGTGTAATTTGCACTTGTGTTATTATTCATATACAGTTTATAGTAACTCTGTAGTTTGCGTAACTTATTTTAACCTAGTAGATTCATATAGTTGATCTTTTTTATCGCTTATTGTTATTGAACTTAGTTGATAATAGTTTTTTTTAGACATATTTATATTTCCTTGACTAGTGCTTAATCTAGTTCGTCTTTCGTTGATTTTTAGTAGTAGATATTTAATACATTTACTTTAGCTTTATACACATAAATTTTATTTATACATATATAGTTTATACTAACTCTGTAGTTTGCGTAACTTATTTTAACCTAGTAGATTCATATAGTTGATTTTTTTATCGCTTATTGTTATTGAAGTTAGTTGGTGATAGTTTTTTTTAGATATATTTATATTTCCTTGACTAGTGCTTAATCTAGTTCGTCTTTTTCGTTGCTCCTTTAGTAGTAGATATTTAATACATTTACTTTAGCTTTATACACATAAAGTTTTATTTATACATTTATAGTTTATACTATCTCTGCAGTTTGCGTAACTTATTTTTTAACCTAGTAGATTACACAGTTTTTTTTAATCGCTTATTGTCATTGAAATAATTCGGTAATAGTGTTTTTTTTTTATAGATATATTTATATTTCCTAGATTAGTGCTTAATTTAGCTCGTCTTTTTCGTTGCTTCTTTTAGTAGTAGATTTTTAATACATTTACTTTAGCTTTACTGTTGACACTTTTTGCTTCATCTCTTCGTAATCGCTGGTCTTGCGCATCCTACAGCCTACATTCCTCTCGTATACATTCCAGAGCTCCCCCCCCTCTCCCCCCCCGTGGTTCCCTTCCCAAACCTCAGCCTAACCAAGGTCAACCGTGACCCACCTCCCATCGCGACTCCCTACCGAGCGCTACCCTTGCAACCACTCACCCGTGTAGTTTTTCTACCTGTGTAGTTTACTCCTAGTCCCTGTCCCCTTTGGGTTAATTGTTTTCTGGTGATAATCTGTGGTCTGTATTTGCTTGCTTGCTCGTTTCTTCAAGAGCCTTGTTAGTTATTTATTAGTGTGTAGTAAATAGTAGATTCTTTTACCAGATAGCTCCGCTGCGAGTCTAAGGGAGAGAGATAGTTAGAGTTAGATTAGGATGACTCCCATTAGGTCAATTGTCAACCTCTTCCGTGACTCACCCGATAGCGAGCCCTTGCGGGCTCGAGTCGATGAGCTCGAGAAGACGGTGGATAGTCTTCGCTCTCTCGTGAAACGGCTGGTGACTACGTTGGAACGGTCGAGGGGGAGTGGGGGTCGGCCAAGGCCTTCCGCACGCGTTGGTGCGGGGGCGAGCCCTTACACTGGCGTGGGTTGGAGGGTTGAGGACGTTCCCCGCACACCCGAGCCTCTAGCGGAGCCTACCTCCGAATCCGGGGGAGAGTGGGAAGTGGTCCGTAGGAGGAGTCGTGGGGTCACACTACACAAACGGGGAAATGCAGAGGCAGAGGCTGAGCCTTTCCCCGTTAGTAATAGGTTCGATGGGCTGGCGGAGGTCGGCGCATCGAACGCTCCGCCTCCGGAGACTTCGCCGACTGGGAGTCGGGAGGGAAGGGAGGGAGTATTAGTGATAGGTAGCTCCAATGTCCGCCGAGTAGCGGACTCGATGCGTGCCAGGGCCCGTCGGGAAGGAGGTGGTGAATCCCGAGGGAAAGGTGACGAAGAACGGGTACGTTCCTGGTGTATACCAGGAGGTACGGTGCCCCAGGTGACGAAGGCGTTGAAAGCAACGGTCAGTGCCACTAACTGCTCCAAGCTGCACGTAGTCGCCCATGTCGGCACTAACGACGCCGCGAAACGGGGGTCCGAGGATGTAATGGATTCCGTAAGGGATCTATGCACCGAGTTCCACCGTGTTCGTGGAGGTCTGGGTATCGATATGAGGCTGACTATATGTAGCTTGGTACCTAGGACGGATCGGGGGTTGATGGTTTGGAGCCGAGTTTTAGGCATAAACCGGAGACTCCGTGAAGTCTGTGGGAGCGAGGGAGCTGAGTTTTTGGACCTCGGGCCGGAGCTGGAAACGTGTCGGGTGCCCCTGAATCGCTCGGGTGTCCACTACACGGACGAGGCATCGTCTAAGGTAGCGAGTAGGATACTGGAGCATACACGTAGGGTTTAGCTCAGGTGGTAGCCCAGAGTGCAGGTCAATCCGCGGGGGAAAAATCGTGCAAGAATTTGACAGAACGTGCAGAGTAGTTTTAGAAGGTCAGAGAAAAACACATGGAGAGAACGAACATGATAATTCATCAAAGGTAAGAGGTAGACCAAATAGTTTGTCCGTCAAAAAATTATCGAGGAAAATTTTAGTTGGAAAGGAGCACCAAGAGAGAAACAGATTGGAAGAAAAAATTTCAGTGATAGTAGTGAATTGTCGTAGTATAAGAAATAAAGTAGCAGAATTTCACCACCTCATTAAGAGTACTAATGCAGATATGATCGTAGGTACAGAAAGCTGGCTTTCGAAGGACATATCAGATCATGAAGTATTTCCGAAGTGTTTTACAGTATACAGAAAGGATAGAGTAAGCAGAAACGGAGGAGGAGTTTTCATAGCTGTGAAGGACCCGTATGTCAGTAGAAGAGAACTTATTTCAGAGCGAAATGTAGAAAGTATTTGGTGTTCCGTTAAAAGTAAAAGTAGTAACGCAAAAAAGATATATGTAGGTGCATATTACAGGCCACCGGACGCAGACGTCAATTCTATAATAGAGCTAGAGTCAGAGATACGCACATTACTTTCTGGGAAGAATGATAGAGGAATAATAGTAGGCGGAGATTTCAATCTCCCCTCGATAGACTGGAATACGTGTAGTTTCATTGCAGGAGGTAAGGATAAGGAACATTGCGAATCACTGTTGAACACCTTTACGACACATTCTCTACAACAGCTAGTAACAGAGCCGACCAGGGGTAACAACATTCTAGACTTATTAGCAACAAATATACCCGAGAGAGTTCTAAATACAGTTACAGACACAGGAATTAGTGACCATAAAATAGTGCATGCGAAATTTATTGTAGGCGTTGAAAGACATTATAAACCAAGGAGGAGGGTGTACTTATTTGGCAAGGCAAATTACGACGGTATGAAAGAGGAATTAAGGGAAGCGTTTAATGTATTCAGCGAACAAAGCAAAGGATTAAATACAGAGGATTCGTGGAGAGAATTTCTTGAGGTCACCCGTAACGCAGTTCATAAATACATACCAAGTAAATATATTAGTGATAATACAGAGCCAAGGTGGTATAACGCGGAGGTTAGGAAATCACTAAAGCGACAAAGGGTATGCCACGCTAAGATGAAAAATGCCAGACGGGGTCTATCGGTAGAGGAAAAAAATGAGCTAGTTCAAAACTATAAAAAATCGAGAGCATTAGCAAGGAAATCATGTCGGCAAGCGTTATCACATTTCAAGAGCAAGATGTTAGGAGAATATTTAGATAGCAATCCTAAAGCGTTTTGGTCATATGTGAGAGAGCTTCAGGGAAATAAGTCCACAGTGCACACACTTAAAAATGATAAAGGAATCAGAGTCACCAGCAGTGTAGAAAAAGCCAACACTTTAAACACCTTCTTCCAAAGTGTATTCAACTCATCGTCACAAAACGCAGTGGAACCACCGCCGAACACTTTCAGTGAGCAAATGCCCGAAATAAAAATTTCATGTCGCGGAATAGAGCAGCAGTTAAAAAGCATAAGTAAAAACAAAGCACCAGGTCCCGATCAAATTCCTTCCAGAGTTTATAAAACATTAGCTTCTGAAATAGCCCCCTATCTAGAAATAATATTCAATAAAACACTAAAGAACCACACAGTACCCAAGGATTGGAAAGTAGCTAACATTACACCTATATTTAAAAGCGGTGATAGGGAAGAACCTAGTAACTACAGACCCATTTCACTCACGTCAATCTCTTGTAAGATATTTGAGCACATAGTAGTCAGTTCGATCATGGGGCATTTGGATAGTCAGGGATTACTCATAAACAGCCAGCATGGGTTCCGGAAAGGTAGATCTTGCGAGACACAATTAGCTTTATTCGTACACGATATTTTAGTCCACGGCGAAAGCAGTACTGAAGTTGATGCGATATTTTTAGATTTTAAAAAGGCTTTCGATAAAGTTCCTCATGACAAATTAATCTTGAAGTTAGAGAGTTTTGGTATAAATAAAGACGTTGTATGTTGGGTAAAAGAATTCTTAAGTGGGCGAGAGCAGAGGGTTGTCATAGATGGTATCATGTCGGACACAATCGAAGTCACATCGGGAGTTCCCCAGGGTAGCGTAGTAGGTCCGCTTCTATTTCTTTTATACATAAACGATTTGGGTACCGTAGTTAGTAGTAACCTTAGACTTTTTGCAGACGATGCGGTGGTGTACAGGGGTATATCAAACGAAGAGGACATGAAATCACTTAGCAAGGATTTAGATGCAATTGAAGAGTGGTGCGACAAATGGCAGTTAGAACTCAACCTTAAAAAGTGTGTAGCTATCAATTTTTGGAGGAGGAATAATTCGATAGAGCGATCCTATAGAATTAATAACACGAAGATCGAAAACGTTGAAACCGTAAGATATTTAGGTGTAACAATCACTAAAGATTTATCGTGGGGAAGACACATAAGGGAAATATGCGGCCGAGCGAAGAGAAAGCTAGGATTTATAAAAAGAGTACTTGGGAAATGTGATGAGAAGACAAAAGAGCGATGCTACTTTTCACTAGTTAGGCCCCACCTTGAGTATGCAGCCAGTGTATGGGATCCTAATGAATTAGGTTTGATGAGAGAACTAGACAGTGTGCAGCGTAGAGCAGCTAGGTTCGTCAAAAGGTGTTACGATAGGTTGAGTAGTGTATCAGAATTAATACAAGAATTAGGGTGGGAATCATTATCAGAGCGTAGATTAAAGTTCAGATTTAATCTATTGCAGAAATTTCAATCGGATAGCTTTACTGAAGATGTTAGGCACATATTGAAAACACCAGCGTATTATGCTAGATTCGACCAGATAAATAAGATTAGAGAGATAGATTGTCGTACAGATAGATTCAAAATGGCATTTTTCCCCCGTACTATAAGAGAACAGAATAGGCAGCATAGGAAAGGGATAGGTAGGGGAAATATTTTAGAGTATTCTGTAGTGCATGATGCATGTATTAACCCCTCAAATACTATAGATACTAACAATCTAGTTGCATGAGACCCTTTAGTTGCTTGCTTGCATGCTAGTAGTGAATGCTTGGTGACCTTCACCCCCTGCCACACACCCTCGCGGTGGCTTGCAGGGTATCGTGTAGATGTAGATGTAGATAGATTGGAAATACTGGGTGCAAGTTAAGTACTCGCAAATGCTATTTATTGACATCGAAACAAAATACTTTTTTTTGCAAAGCTATGAGAATTTTTATTTTATCAAAAAACGAAAGGCTAATGAAATTGAGTCCCCGTTCCAACCATTATAATCTATTTTAATAGGAAGGTATTTGTGGGCCTAATCCATAAATTTCATATAAGTAGCTCTGCTTTATGCTCCTCGCGCCGGTGCAGACTTAAAAATGTCAATGGCCAAATTATTTATCAACTTCCTTTACTTCTAGCAACATTATGTATGTAATCAGCGATGCTTTTATTTTTGTAACGGCACGGATAAATTGATGGGAATATCTCCTTTGCTTTGACTCATTCAGACACATTGGAACCTATTGACCCCACCACTCAGCCTGAGACCCTTTTGAGTTCACAGGCCGCTCTGGTGTAGGGAGACTATTACGCACCAGTTGCCCTCAGCCGTAGAACGTGGTTTTGTCCCTTAAATTACCCACACAACATTACAGTCATCTCATTCAACTCATTGTAATCGCCACTCTAGCTTCCTCTGCCTCTCGGCCGCCAACTCACCCGCAGAACCCGCGCCGCCGGTCAGGGTCATCAGGAGAGTCGTCACGGCGACGATTGTGGCCAGCAAGGGCCGGCGGGCTCGCGGCCCTGCCGGCCCTGGCCCGCCGCCGCCACTCATGCCGGGTGTCGAGAAGCGGGTGGCGCACGTGGACCCCCAGGTACCCCCCGAGGGGGTGTCGGCGCCCTGCTCCCCGCTCCACCGCTGCCGCGCCGACCGCACCCCGCGCCGCGTTGTCCGGGAGCGCCTCTCGGCCGCCGTCGCCGCCGCATCGACGCCCCCATGCTGCGAGAAAAGAGGGAGTTATTAGTGTGGTGTCTGAGGAGAAGAGCGAAAGCCAGGTCGTTAAGAAGACCTTGCTGCCGCTACTTGAAATCCAGAAAACACTGTTAAACACATCTCGCAGAAAAAGTTAAAACAACCTCAAAATTATGAGGAGCTGGTGGAGAAGACATAAGTGTGTTAAGTGATGTTAAATATCTAGGCATCACTCTAAAGCTGGTGTCCCACAATCATTACATAAAATATTTTGCTCCCGAATTTTGGTCCAAACGGTGCCGTCCAATCATTTGGGTGAAACAGAAATGGGTTGTACCTCGGCGCCGCGTTTTGATCCAAAGCAGACCAACCAATGGCATGCGAGAAATTAGAAAACAATGAAAATGTTCGCCAAAACCGAATGCAAATAAGCCGCGACGATTGTAATTTTAGCTAAGAAGTCGTGCATAAATTGAATTAAATTTATGCAAACAAATCGTGCATTAGGTTTCGTATGTAAATTCATCTTTTCCATGAACTCAATAATTACATTAACTTCCTCAGGGCTTCACAAATAATCAGTTCCATCGGTTCCATGATCGCAACACTCCAATCCAAAGAACTCCAATTGAATCTCTCTCAATAGAGTGCGATGGTCACTTTTTTGGAAGTGTGTTTGGTTGATTTCATGCATTTGGATGAACATTTTTTAAAAGTTCTGTTTGGACCAAAAGTTTGTATACAAAAGTTTGGACCAAAATCCATTTGGAAGAATGGTTTGTACCCAAACATTTGATGAAAATATGACCTTGGGACACCGGCTTTACTTCAAATCCATCATTGGGGAATACTATTCGAAATGTTTATGCTATGGCGCTGAATAAACAGATTCATCACATGAATTGTGGGATTTTTCAAATCGAAAAGTGGAAGGAATGTGTTATTTCTTCTTCTTTTAAGGCATCTCCTGAAATGAATATCTAGCATTTCTGATCCAATGAATTAAAAGTTGATTTAGGAAACAAGTTACGAAGGGAAGCATCGCTTTTTGCAATAAACTCGTATGAACTTATAGACAGAACCACTCGGCTATTGGAAGAGCTTGGTTGGGTAACCCTAGAGACTAGAAGATCATTCACAAGATCAAAGTTTCTTGAAAAATTCTAATCACACGAATTCGAATCTGACGCTTCAAACATTTTTCTACCCCCACAGTAAGAGAAACAGAAGCGGAAAATTAAGAGAAATTAATTGTCGGATCGATCGAAACAAGAATTTATTTTGGCCACTCACACTACACGACTACAAAGTATAATTATATCAAACGCATCACACACCATCGCTTATTATTAATTAGCAACTTTATTTTCTGCTACAACTCAACTTCACAGTTGCTGACTTGAGCTCACCCCCTGCCTCAAGCTCTTGCAGCGATTAGCAGGGTAAAAGGTTGGAGTAGATGAAAATCACCAAGTAACCAAATCGTTGCGGAATTTCCCGCCTCGGGTATAGATGCGTTTATATTAGGAAAAAGTTAAGTTACATGGTGCGATGAAAGCTCAGCACTTGGAGTAATTTTAAACCTAATTCTATTTCTGTAATTAAAGAAGATCGAATTGGTATGTTGGCTGCATTGGTTGGATCAGGTCATCTTAAAAAATATTTATGGAAAAGATGCAGCGTATTCGATATAGGCAATGAACCGATAGTTGCGGCCATGGTCCTTGTTGCGGCATTCAGTAACTGTTTCTTGCTTCCACATTTGCCAACGCTTCCACAACTATTCAGCGGGTACCCACACCCGTAGCTGTTGAGTTTCATCAGTGCCAATTGAAACATCGAAGGTTTTACGAAAGAATAGTGGACGTATTCTCTAGAAGAACTTTTGAAAACTAAATCAGGAATGGTATTAGCACCCCTTGACCGTATCTCACGCTGTCGTAATGCCGGGAAATTGAAACATTTCAGCCACGTACGTTGCCCTCGGCACCTAGGTTGGACTTGCCGCATTGGAAAACTAAAGTTGGCGTGTACGGCACCCTCCATGGTCAACAATGTCTAGTTTTCCTTGGTGTTTAGACTTCCGGTTATACGGTACGATGTGACCTTCACAGCGGAGGCACCTAAAATCTCAAGCCATTACTGCTACTGTCTAATGATAATATAATGTTTCAACTTGCTGGCTATTTGCAATGTTTTTCACTGTATAATTGAGCCCCGCAGCGCTGTGAGGCGCCATTCACGGTGCCGCACCTACGTCCCATGGTCAATTTATTCAAAATAAATATCTGACCTCGGGCTATTGTTCCTTTCCAATGGCATGTGGCGTGCTCGCATTTACATTATCGAAATAATAACACCTCATTTTTATCGGAAGAAGACAAAAATTTGCAATTTATTTGCAATTTGCTATATCACCAGAATCTACGGAATTCAACCTCATTTTTATTTTCGATTATTTGAATCAGTGAACAGATTTGTTTTTGCGTGAAAATATTTTATCTCCTGTATTGAAATTTTTACTACAGTTGAAAAGTTGATTTCGTGTTCACGTCGATTAAGGTGAAAGGCAAATAGGCGCATTGACTTCTGTTTGAAAATCACTCGTGACCTGATGTTGTAAAATGTATTTTGAAAGATTTATTAAAACCGCGATATTTTTGAGAGAGGGAAGCTATTCTGAATGTCGTTGCGGTTTGGAGGTGTAGAGCTTGCTAAATACTAAGCTCAATGCAGGTGAAATTCGCAATTCACGCCTAGGGTGGGAGCAGTAGTTCCTTTCCAGGTGCAGATTTCTGTTTTCCATAATGATCTGGCTCCCAGGAAAGCACCCGGCTTGGGTTATGAAATTATTATAATCATCATGTTAATTGCTAAAACTTGGTGATAAGCCAGGTGGTATAACAATAATAATTCATATTCATAAATGTGAGATCCATTAAAGCATGTCGCACAAAGTTTTAGCACCTTTTCGCGAAAATGAAGACAATTTTAGGAAAAGACTCAAAGAGCATTGCCGGAATACCATTCCAATCCAATTCCTATTCACTATAGTTTTGAAATATTTGGTTCTGTACTGCGAAATGTTTATTTAGGAAAGAGAATTTTTTTTCATTCGTCCTTTGAGGCCGGCATTTCGTTCAGGCCACGGCTACGTTGAGTGTCCACCGGTGGCTAACCGATAGGTCATCTACACCTACATCTCGCACGCAATACCGTGCGAGCTACCGCGAGGGTGTGGCAGGGAGTGAAGATCACCAAACATGCACTATTGACAAGATACTAAGAGCTACAATGCTACTAGTACATGGCAACATGTTAGATAATAGTTACGTACAACTAGATGATTAGTATCTGCATAGTAATAAAGGAATTATTGGCTATAATGGCCCTCATCTAAATATTTTTATCCGTATTTACCTACCTTGCATGGATTATTAATGCTAAGACATGCATCATGCACTACAGACTAACAATATATCACCTACCTATCCCTTTTCTATGCTGTCTATTATGTTCTCATATGGTGCGGGGGAAAAATGACATTTTGAATCTACCTGTACGAAAATCTATCTCTCTAATATTATTTATATGATAAAATCTCCTAATATCTGATAATGAATCCCAACCTAATTCTTCTATTAATTTTGATAGCGTACTAAACCTATCGAAACATCTTTTAACAAACTTAGCTGCTCTTCGCTGCTCACTGTCTAGTTCTAAAACAGGTCACCGGAAAGATCTGCTGAGCGCGGCGACCATTGAGTGACGAGGTGGAGGGGTCTGTCGATTCGCCCTGAAGACGGTCAAAGCGCCCCTTCCCTCTGGAGCTTCTTGCAGCCCCCACCGCTCCCCGCTTCTTCGGACCCCTAGGTTGCGCAATCGAACGCTTTGATTTTTCTGCGGGCCTCTCTCGCTCCTGAAAGCCTTGAGGCACTCCGCCGAATGTGCTCTCAAAGATTTGGCTGAGACGAAGGCGCTAGCCTTGAGCGAGAGGACAAAAGATCTTACGCCCCTCCGTTGGTCTCCCATGCTGACTTTCCGTCGCTGTGTGTGAGCTGGATCTGGTGGAAATTTCATTGGAAATCTGCTTGGATGGCGTGAGGAGAGCGTTCCAAGTTCATCACTCCGTCCGTCTAATGTGTAGTTAAATGGCTCCTTGGAGAAGAGCCATTCCGACGCCGGATACCTCTCCATTCTTCCTCCCTTCACTCAAGTTCCCACCTCAAACCAACCACCCGCCTATCCTAAATGGCCTAATGACATTAGCTTTCGGTCGTCTCCCCAGAATAACTTCTCTTCTATAGTTTTCTCCATTGGTTAGGATAAGTTTTGATTGAATGAACTTACTGGGAGTGTGGCAGCCATAAGGGTTCATTAAGCTTATAACCGGGGGTCCCGGGTTCAAATCCTGGGGAAGACCTTTGGACATGTTCCATAAAAACAAAAGTTGGCTATTGTCTGGGAACCAGATTTTTATCGGTAAACCACAGGTGACAGAGGGAAAAGAAATGGCCCCGCCACCATGATGTGTGAAATTCTCTCGCCGTTGGGCTTAGTCGGTAGTTGGTGAGCTCTACCAACGCCACCTAGATACAGGCCGGAGCGCTTGGGAGTGACGTCATCAGCAGGAGGCCTTTCAGCCTTATGTACGGCGGGGCAAGATTCTACGGGTGGATCAGATCTTTTCAAAGTGTTTCCATATCTGAAAGACTGAAACTGAATTCATGAAGTAACTTAAGCAATAATTAATATCGCTAGTATAAACTCAGTGAAGCTGATGATGAAAACGTAAAAAAGAATGCAATAGGCATCGTGACCGACATATTTCATACTCTAATTGCCACTGAAACACTTCTATGAGGCTAATGTTGCCAGCTTCCTGTTCTTTGATAGTTATGACCGAAGGGAACTTGAATTTTCCCTCTTTCTACAATAATTCTTCATAAGAGTAGCTGCAAGTTACACCTCAATACGCATCGATTGACAGTCATTTTCATTTGAAAATCTGCGATCAAAAAAACTAAAGGAATCCCTGCACACTCCTTTAAATATACCCTCGACCAGATCTTATCACTCAGTCAACCACTCTACTCGGGTAAACACAAGTTAAACAAGCTACACATTGGTTATAAAACGAATGAATTCACCTACCCGAGAGTTCTCGGGTAATTTTGTAGTCCTCCCAGGGGATTGAAAAAACCCGTTTCCTCTTTAAGTTCTCCTCTCAGGGAATCTTGAAAATATGCTCTTTTGAACACAGCACTTATTAACCGCTGAATTCACTAACCAAGCACTAAAAAAAGGTTAAAGTAGTAAACTATGAAGACCAGAAAAGACTCGATCACAACACCACTCAACACCAGCACAAAATCTCGATAACGTTCAACTGCTCACTACGTGGTCTTACAAAAGAAAGCTCTGGAATACGTAAGAATTACTTTTTACACACCCTTTAAACCGTCTAGAAGTACGTAACAGAGTAAATAATTGTATTTTTCGACAACTGACAGTAAAGTTTACTTACGTAGACAATAAAAATTGTTTCATTTATCTAGGAAAAATTCGCTGATTTTTCAGAGCAATTTTCCATTTCTCGCTTGTTCTGCTAAAATGCGTAATGCTACAAAATATTCCTTATTCATACACAAACTTGGATACAGAACTTTTAAAAACAGGTAACTTTCACCGACCCTTTTGCCGGCTTCGTCATATAAAAATCTATCAAGTAATTTAATTTTTATTAGTATTACCGAAAAGCAGTACAAGGGTGAAACAAAAATTGTTGCCGGTAAAAGATATATGTTCGATGAAGACGGGAACCTCATTTAGTTCTTAGCGAGAAGCACTGCATAATAAAAACGCTACGGAGATTTTCTGCATTCATAAAGTTCTCGGCAGCCATTTAACCACGAATACAAAGTGAATAACAAAGGTGGTAAGAAACTAAAAGAAAGTAGCTGTCAAGCTTACCCCAAGGTGAAGAATACTGAATAAATATTAATGCGAACATGAAGTAAACAAGTTATATTAAACCCCAACGGCTTTGAGGAAATTGAATGAAATTTAACTTGCAGCCTAGTACGCTAATCTAAAGAATGATATAGGTATGCTGATTACCTGTCTAATTTTGTTTTCCGCCGCGCACTTCACCGTCTTAGGATACCAAAACCACAAAGAAACATGTAAACTATTAATATTGCACAAAAAAGGCCAATAAACGCTTCTACACACGATTAAAACAGCACGTTACACACTCCCAACCATGAGAATACAAATATCAACAATATAAGTCCTATAAACAAGCCGGTAAACAATTGAGCAACAACGGACTTGCCTAGGCCTCCTGGCCGTGACGTCAGCGGACTTTCGGCCTCCTGCGTCCCGGCCTGCATCTAGGTGGCGTTGGCTCTACCCTCACCGACCAGAGCAACCTTCGGGTTCAACACAACTTAACTACTATATTTGGATTGTAATTTATTTTTCTGCTCCACCCCAAAGATATTTCTGTCTTCATACCAGCATATTTACTACCCCTCTTTGTACCATCCATAATACTCTATCTCTCGCTGAGTTACTACTATAAAATGAAGCTTAATGTTTCCTGTTTACCCGTCCGTTTCCTCTGAATACACTAATGCGTCCCCATCCTCAGGAGACCGTATTTGGGGGGAGTAGATATACTGTGGGAGGATGTACATGAACCCGCCCCTTCGGGTCCCTCGGAATTTCGGAAGTGCATAAAACAGGGGCGGGGCAGTTGGGGATTATTCCGTTGACGTCCGCTGATTCCCTCAGGCTGCAATTCCTCGTGGGGTTCCTGCTGTATCCCCTTCTCACTTCCCTTCACCATGTGTGGATCGAGGGGCAGGGTCACGGATCATTCGCGGCCGGGAAGCTATCGTTGTCCATTACGCGAACCTCTCCTGGGGCTCACTATTCACTATCTCTGATCTTACGTCTATCTAACCCAATGGGAGCTTGCTACTTAAAGAGGAAGTCAAAAGAGTAGCAATCATGTTTTTGTTCTCCTGTGCTCTGTGAATAAAAAACGATATCTCAAGCATGCATGTTCTATAGATTTCGTAATCACAGTTCGGACCTCAGCCAATGCAGGGGAGTAGAACGGAAATTCAAAAATGTACGATATAAATACGCCACTATGTTGCTGTATTTATATTTTATTAGCAGCAACGGAGTGAATTTTTATTTAGGAATTTGTTTTACGCAGTTTTACAAGTGGTACTTTTCATTACCCTATTTGCTAATGCAGAAAATAATCATGAGTATAGTTGCGCTGCAATTGAACTTAAAACGAGCCTTAAGAAGAGATTGATTGTAAAATGGTTTCCCCCTTGTATTACCATTAAATATCACCCATTATTTTTGCCTTTAGTTTCAGGTGGTAACGTATAAATTCGCTTTTCTCAATTCCTACATTATATGTTTTTTTCCATCTAGTTAATGGGAGTAGGTGATGCTGCTGACTCTGGGATTTACGCCACAGCCATTATTTTGTACAATTGCCAAAGCTAAACTTAAGTATTATACATTGTGACCACAACGCGACGCTTGGTAGCTAAAAATAGGAATTCTAAACTCTCGTTGAGGAAAGCATGTCCTTTTTTAGAGGATAAACTTTATTTATTTGTGCACCCTCCTCGGGGGTATCATAATTATAGCTGACCTTTATAATAAATAATTTGAAAAATTATTTATTAGCTCTTCTGATTCGTTAGCACACATCTCATAGCCTGGTTTTCTTCAAAGTCGTCAACGTATAATCGGAAATGGTATGGTTTTAGGTGCTGATGAGATAAGACCATATGTTAGAAATTGAAGTATCCTCAGCTTTGCTACAAATGTTTTCAATTAGTCTGTCTGTTAGATCGGGCTGTAGTGCCTTGATAATTAATTTATATTCACCGTTGTAATCGTGGAATGATACATATTTTATGAAAGAAAATTTGTCAGTAAATTTGAAAGCAAAAAAATACGAGTAGGCAATTCCTGTCTTGGAAAATCTTGCCAAGTCTTGGAAAAATTTACAGAATAGTTCTCAATCTCATTCTAAACCATTATCCTACCGGTTTGTATGCAGATATAAGATTTCCCCACACTTGTTATCAAAGGATAGAATTAACTATTCCATTTGTGGCCACCATAATTGCTATTTCGCTCAATTATTTAAAGTCGTTGTTGCGTTAATAAAAAAAGGATTGCTATTATATCAAGCATAATTTGAGTTAAACAATGTGCTCGTTGCGAATGCAGTGAGTTTATTTATATAATCCCATTTATTGTTACTTTCTGCTCTAAGAATTTATTTCAGCGTAATATTCAATATAGTTCATTATTGTTTACATTTTAATTCTTGTCCTAGAGGAGTACGTTTTAATAACCTAAAGTAGATGTATGACAAGCTCCATTCTCCTTTAGCATAGTTATTCTAACTATGACTGCCAGGTAGAAGCAAATGACTATTTTTAAGAAAAAAAATAGGTTTTACTCATTCTTGGCTGTTAGTTCTTTACCTTGTTGTTTTTCAAGTTCACTTTTATTTTATGGGCACTTTCAGCAAATATAAAAGTTCACAAACAATCATTCCAGTTCTAGAATTATATTATTTTTTTATCTTTCACTGTTTGTTTTCGTCGTTTTTATTACCTTGTTCTCTTGGCTTCCGTAGTGTTTCCCAGCCCTTACATGCTTTCGTATATAGCAAAGCTTAAGGTAACGTAATGTGATAATTATAATGTGATTATGTGCTATTTCCCATCATGACGGGTTTTTCCACGTTATTTTTAGTGAAAAACAACATTTTCAACGTACATGTACCTGTATCTTTTAACTGTAAATGATGTGACGAAACCCGTCATCATGCAAAATTTAGATTATTAACGCCTCGGAAACCTACGTTTGAACATGAATTTCTGTGAATAGAAATTCAAATATATTTAGAAGGATCATATCCTATCTGCATAAATCCCGGATGTTGGCAAATCTTTCAAATACTAATTCATCAATGCATTTTTGAGTTATGCACATTTTCTTGAGTTTCCGATGCTTCTACTTTGTCCCATTTGCCATCGATTGACCACTATTCCTTCGATCTCATTACATTAAAAATATTTTTGAACTCCCATGTTTTACTTTCTAACGGTGACAGAATGGTAAATAGTGTACGAAATTGACCAATTATCTCATTTTCACGATGTGCAATATTTTCACACGTGTGCTTCGTGAATCTCTGTGGGAGGAAAAAGTCAGTTTAGGATAATAAAATTTTCTCGGAAAGATTTGGGTATAGGTGTAGCAAGAAAAATATTGGTAAGCAGGGGAATTATTTTTTTTGTGATACGCTCGCTTTATTTGGAAGAGAATGGAGGGAGATGGGGATTTTCAAAGTTTTGCGTCTTATTGTGGCCGCCGCATAGCACGTGAAGAGTGCCTGTGGATTTCCCAGGGAAAGACTTCCGCAACTTAACTGCGAATGCAGGACTGAAAAAACTACTTGGGGATTAGAATAATGGTTATTATTCTTGGAAGCATCAGTTTTTTCTCTTCCATTTAAATCGATCACACGTGAACCGCACTCGCGAGTATGCACAGCTCACTACTGCCCACTGTGTTGAGGTAGGACCGACGTGATGTATGTTTTTTCCTCATTATAGAATCTCGCACTTTGCTATTTTTCTGTGCCTGGCTGGTGAAATTTACTCTCGTGTATTCGAGGAAGCTTGGGCATTCATTCGTAGAGCCGTATGGCAAAGAATGTTAAATACGTACGAATGCTTCGCTATGCAAAATAATTGTGGTGCAAACTTACGGGTGAAACAACAACCATATACAAATTTAATGCGCATGAGAAAGTTGGTGGACAGTTTTTCAAAAACATTTCCTCAGGGGTTGTCGTACAAAAATTTGAAATTTTCGGCATACTATAATTTGCGAGAAGTGAAATGGAATGGAATTTTTATTTTATTCTTGATATAATTTAATAACTCCATCATAGTTATGTTTCAGCCACTCATAACGTACATATGTCTTTGTTCATTTGTAAGATCATAGCATTTTGCTGAATCTTTAAGTTACATGTATTCTAGAACGATTCAATTTATTGAGAACATTTCAAGATGGAGACAAGTATTATACAAAAAATGAGTACAGGTATTCATGAGTAAATATAATATTTACGTATGATAATTATGTAGTTGAAGGACGTTTTATTTAAGGTTTATGATTAGTGATTTAATTGTTCTGGTTCCAGGACGTGTGTTTTTAACGGAATGAGGTATGGAGTTGATGCTTTAACGGAGAAGGGACCATAATATGCCACTGTTGATACTGAATATTGAGAAAGTTTTATAATGGGAAAACGAAAGGCTCTCTATACTTTGTTACTCTACCGATGTCAATGATGAGAATGAATGGCAAACTGTCCGAGGAGTGGTTAGACAGTTTTCTCTGGGTGAACTTTCAACTACAAAATAGCTGTGAAAAAGTCTCATTTCATCAAAGAAAGAGTACAAGATATTCCCTATAAGGAGGAGACAAAATCTGTGCCCATTAAAAGGTTTCATAATTAAGAACTTAACTTCCTCATATTACACATCACTTAAAGTTTGCTACTTGTGCAAAACTGATACTGGCATCGATGTGCTGACTGCAATTCCGTTTGATATTGTTTGGCAAAAGAGAAAAATATGAAAGCTTTACTCAAGAACTGAGTGCATAGACCGTCGCGGTTATTGGAAAACCAGTGGAAAATATATGGGTGTTGATTTCCCCATATCTTCGTAACGGTGTTTGTCTGTGCTATTAATAAATATAGGTATTTCTATAACAATGATCTTAATAAAGAATGCTGATGATTATAGACCGAGTAACGAAATAAGTTCTAGGTAGGGTAGGGTAAATGAGAAGTCTGATGCAAATAAAAAGACGGGAAAGCCTAATCGGACACGTCTGGATACTTGAATTAATGAGGAAATTAGGTGAGTGGTAAGAAGAATGGTAAATTAAGGTCGCGTATGGGAAAATTGGAGCAAATAGTGAATGACTTAGAAGAAAATACTTGTGTAAATATGAATAGGTTAGTGAACTGAAGAATCAATTAGAGAGCTGAATGAAACCTATCATACAATTGATGACCATCGATGATATCTCTATTGTCAGTGCACCAATAATTTTTTTATCTCGTTCCGATTTATTGATGCATGTAAACGGAGCTTATTATCAATTTTGGAGAATGCTTAAAATGATTTTTAATATTCTAAATCTACAAGGAATTCCTTTTATCCAAATTCCATGATGACAATCGTCGAGGGGATTTTCTAAACCTATAAGGAATTCCTTTTATGCAATTCCATGGTGACAATCGTCGAGGGAAAAATTAATGAGAAGAATGGAAAAGGAAGGACTCGTACGGATTATTTGGAGCGAGTTATTAGGGGTGTGAAAGAGAAGAATTATGTGAATATGTATGAAGTTGAGTGGAGAGCTGCATAAAACCAACTTTAGGATTGCGAATTGTGTGTCAGTGATAGTTTTGCTTTTTGTGAGTTTTAGTTTGTGGTTGATAGATATGTAAGGGTTTCTATGGCTGTCCTCACTATTCTTCACATTGCTTTCACCTAACTGCCCTTTCCCCTTGCCAATTTCTCTTCATATCAGCATATTCCCTTCTTTTCCTCATAATTACTGATGAAGAATAACTTCAACGATTACTACGTAGAGGCCGAAAGATTGAAAGTATTCGTGGATTTTCACGAGGATATTAAAGCCAGAGGGGAGATTAAAGCCGTCTTCTTCCTTCCTTTCGAGACCTTCCTTGCCGTTTCGCCTACTTTTCAGTATTATCGCTCCTTCCCGCGATAAGGACCGTCAAACCTTGACCCTTGTCCCCGACCGCTCCAAACTTCGTCGTGCCTGCCTCTCTATCGCCGGATGCGCTCTGCTTCGACGGGCTGCACCGCACCCGGCGCGGCTGAATACTGCATAACTGCGTTCTGGGGTTTCGGATGATGAGTGGAGGGTGAGGGAAATGACTGAGGAGGCGGAGTGCCGTGGGCCCGGAGGTTTTGGGGCCCCTCTCGGATATTGGGCCGCCGAGGCATATTAAGGAGGGCCTTCTCGCTTCGGTGGGCGGGGGGCGGTGACCCAGATACACACCCAACAGTCCCCGCGGTGCATTCTGGATGAAGCACGTACGCGAAGGGGTTTTTGGGATGGTGGGGAGTGGAGACGGGGATGTGTGTCGTAGCTTGCCGTGGGGAGATTTCCTTATGGGTCCACATTTTTGCGTTCACCCGTTCCGTGCCCTGTCTACGCCGAGATATTCGGCCCGGCCCTGCCCCAGGGGCTGCTCGGTTACTACGCTCCTAACTCGTAAGGGCGCTACTCTGATGTAGCAAGGGTTCTCGACTAGGGAGAATTCCCCATGGGAGTTTCAGGCGGGAGAGGGACCCACTCTTAAGTGAATTTAAATTATTTCTTTTTGGATTATACTCTGCGCCTTTTTAGTTATCCTCTAGTTGGAAAGGGTCGATTATAGTTTTAGAAGAACAAACGTAAGAATAGTGTGAGGAAGAGAATAAGGATCTGAGATGTAATTAAGAGAAGCAGAGAGTAGGTATGTTAATCTGTAGGTAAAAATAGTATAGAGAGCGAAGCATTCAAGAAAGGTGCTCAAATTAAAAAAAAAACTAATCGGTTGTGTTAGATTCACCATCAGCCGTAGTGGAGAGTGATTTTATGGTTCAAACGTGAATAGTAATTTCTCTCACTTAAGGATCGTCTCAATTTGCATATACCTTTTCCGTCCCCATCTGAAAGGTCATGCTTTCAAAGCTCCAGACCATTAGTAGGAAACAGGTCGCAAACTCTAGAAAAACTCTTAGCGTGATAAACGAGTATATTTTTTCCATATTTTACTATTTGGGATACAAATTTTCTCTCAAAAAGAACTTGCAACTTCAAGTGGCAATAATAAAGTCGAGCGAACTTTATGAAAAAATCTCCATCGTCTGTAACCAACAGTATGTTCTGCAAATTCTGAGACATGTAAATCGCAGTTATATTCGAACTATTTTGTCACGTTTGGGGTAGTACTAATCAGTTCATACATGTGTTGAATATCATAAAAATATCAAAAATATTTTTCGCTCTAGGTTTTGGAGACAAGAAAGACAGAATTTTATTCAATTTCATATTCGTTCGAGGGGGCAGCCGGAAAATTACTCAACACCTTTTTCGCCAAAAAGGAATGTGATGCGTAGATACTTCGGTAGAGGTAGGAATGCTGAGAAGATGGAGAAAAATCCACCGTTTGCGTTAGTTCACTTTTGAAGAAAGGACTCAAAGGGTTGACTGTTTAACGTCCCATCCGATGGACGGAGTACTGACCTTGGAGTTCCACCCTCTTAGCACTCAAGTAGAGACCGGTACACGACAAACGTCTTGGCCATTGCCGGGATACGAATCTGTGAACTTGGGATGGAAAGTTAGAATCCTAGGGGCCATATATACTCAATCCATCAATCGATTTCGTTTAAAAATTCAAAATCCAAGAGTAAAAACTGGGAGCCCTATTTCTTAATTTTCCCTTTCTGCAACACTGTTGAGTGGCGTGTTATGGAAATATTATGTATTTATATTAGCTAAGGGGCTGCGTAATTATAATTTTCCTAGGAGTCTGATTGAGGTATCTAATAAACGCTTAAACTATTGTCTCAAGGTATCACTTTTTATTCGCCGCATTGAGAAGTGCTCGTTGTTGTCCGTAATATTTGCCTTTGCTCTGAAGTATTGAGCCATAACGGCTCGAAGTTTTCACACCGCTCCCAGCCTGAGTATAAACTTACATTTCATTTGCGCGTCGTATGTGAGCAGTGGAGCCAAGGTGTACCACCTCGGTTTTGCTCGGATGCAACAGGTGTGCGGGAAGTTTAATTGACGCAGGGATCGGAACTTCTGAGTCCATGGCGTCGTAAGTTTATAGACCTTGCGTGAGACAAGCACCGTCGCGTGGGTAGGGGCCCCTCGTTAATTTCCTGCGATGGACGGAACGGCACTTCCAAGTTCTCCTTCGTGGGCGTCGTGAGATTATGGGCTCTTCCCTGAACAGTCGAACTTTCCCCCGCAGAAGTTGCTCCGGACGTCCGTCTGGAGTGATGCATTGGTCATGATTGTCCTGAATCGGGGCCGATATGTCGGAAGAGGAGAGATGTTTTCAGGACAGAGGGGATTCCTATATCCCGGATTCAAGGATTGCAAACTATCCGCGAAAAAGTTTGCCAAATCCAGGAGTGCTAGAATAGGAATACTTCCCGCTTTTCTATTTAACGCCTTGCGAAAGATTATAAAGTTTTCGCCAGTTGAATGAAACGCAGACATGCGTTAACCTGAAAGTTGGCTATTAATGACGTAAAATAGTTAATTTAAACAAAGTAATGCAATAGTTATTGATTTTTGTCATCTATTACATATGATATCTCGGGGCTGAGCTTAAAGCCACCGAGTGCGTCCACCGGGTTGCGGATGGTGGGTCGACCTCTAGATATAGAGGTTAGCTGCGAGATAAGCGAGTTAACTCGTCGAATAAGCAGTCGTGGTCAAAAAGCGGCGGCACTCCGAGGTGGTATTGGTTCATTGGGTAATATAGGCCTTTAAATGACACAGAAACCTGTGAAGTTGCCGTGACTTGGTGACGGGAGACTACCAACAATTATGCTTCCTAGCACCCGGAGGAGAGGGCAGCAGCTCTTCTTCACATGAGTGAAGGTGGACACCACAGAGCTCGGTACAGCGACACTCATTTCACTACAGGCGTGGTAACATTTACATTAACGGCTGTAGTACTGCGATGTGGAAGGCAAGGGGAAGCCACCACATTATTATCCCGAGGAATCGCAGCTACTCCACTCTTTTCTTTCTTATCATGACGTGATGGAACCCTCTCCAGTAAAATATTCCTGAGGTAAAATAGTCCCCCATTCGGATCTCTGGGCGGGGACTACCCGAGAGAGTACATCAGTCAAGTGTGATAATCATTTTAGGGTAGGAACCAGAGTTCTGCATCGGGCGTACTCAACCGGACCTTCAAGCCGCCAGCGAACGCTGCCGGACCTGCAGGCTAGCATAGCAGTAGACACATAGGTGCACTTTTCGCGCTAAGCTACTCCAGCGGAATCGGAGTCTCCTCCAGAATCGGACTTGCGCGGACTTGACGAAATTGAGTAGGTCCGCGCACGCCTGATCGGACATGAACGGTCAAACGGGCTACTACAACTCTCTCCCGCATTCGGCCGACTCTCGGTCAAGTCCACCCAGGATCAGCAACGTCTCGCGATATTGCATTAAATTGTAAGGCGACGATTGCTCGATAAAGTTAATGTATAATTTGTATGAATTCATCCCATGATTAAACCAAAAAAGCAAATATCCTATGCACGCATTTATTTAATTCCAGGATATGAAGAGGCTCATGCTGAGAGTGGTGTTTTTGCGATTGCCATACCCTTCTACGGCGATTTTTAGGGGTTCAAGTTGGCCTTAGACTCTCGCAGCGAAGCTAAGTCCTTTCGTCAATAGACTAGATGGTCCCTAGCATACTTGACGCTGTTACTACCTTTCTTGGTGGCCATGGACTCGGCTGCAGGCAGAGCTCAAAAAGAGGAAACGAAGAGAGAGGTAGAGCCGAAAGTCGAGAGTGGTCATTACTGCTTAACTAAAAATTATAGAAAGAGAACAGGGAGTGAGATTTGGAACTGGTTTCAAATCGTGAAAAACTGCCAGACTGGCCTGCCCATGGAGTTCGTTCGGTGTACAAAGTGCAATATTTACTATTGCTACAAAGTCAGGACAGGCGCAACCCATTTAAGGCGCCACGTCACAGAAGGTTGCAAATCTGCATCTACGAGGTAAGTAAGAGTATGCCCGACTGTAAAATCAGGAACGCGATTTTTCTGCTATTTCTCCTTTTGTTAGTTCACCTGACTGCTATTTTCAAAAGGGAGATTTATCAACAATATTATGCCACTTTAACTTAGTCATAGGTCATCAAGCTCTATCAATTAATAACGAATAACTTTTCCGAGGCCAATGCTGCAAGTAGGTGGCCTGTACAGTGTGATCTTACACATTTCGATTAAACCGTATTTCTACTAAGTAGACAGCAGTGGTGTGAGTCAAAATGCTGTGATTAGGGTCACCATCCGCAACCATTTGCCCAGTCTCTATTTTTTGTCTGTCTCGCAAGTTAGACCCAATGTTAAACTGTAGCCTATTAAAATATTTAAATTTAATAGTCGTCTACATTACTTCCACAGTTGAAAGAAACCCGCAAGTGTATTATCAAAATCAATTTCGTCAATGTCGGCAAGGCTATGTGGAGAAAAATTTCGTGGCATGTAGCCTGAAAACATTGTTGCCTACTCAGGAATTAATTTAGGACTTATGTGCAATATTCCTCTTCAGAGTTAACATTAATTCCTTGTTTTATTTTATCAGGTATACTTGTGCACCCTCAGAGACAAAATCGTTTAAACAAGAATACGTTGACTTTTGTGCCCTTGATACTCGTCCCTTTCATGTGGTGGATGGTGAAGTGTTTTCCAAAGTTATTCAGCAAGCAATTGATATAGGTGCTCATTGTGGTCGAGTAAATGCAAAAGAACTTATTCCTCACTCTTCAACGATATCAAGAGAGCATTGCCGGAACGGGTGTCTCTGGCACGTTCCGTAATATTGCCAGACATCATCAACTCCATTCAGAGAGGGGTACGTGCGGCAACTACAGACGGGTGGACCGATTCCGTGAGGAAATTTCACTACCTAACCCTTATAGTGCATTACATCATAAACTGGTGATTAGTGAACAGGGTACTTTTTACTGTGAAATTTCCTGATGAAATGCGGCAGACGGGATCCAACGTTAGGAACTAAGAATGCAGTGTACCAGTTTGGGCATTCATGAAGCAGATTTTAATAAGTTTTTCCTCGTGACTGACGAGGGAGCAAGGCTTTGGAAAATAACGGAAAAGCACCCTGCCTTGCCACTGCTCTTAGACACACTTTTGATTTACGATATTGGGTTGATGAGGGTCATGGTCCAGAGGTTATCGAGCAGCTTAATGCGATCAAATCTTTAGTCACCTATTTAAAGAAATCTGGTGTTGCATCGAGTCTAGACAAAACAGTCCACCAAGAATGTAAAACCTGATGGAACTGAAAAGTAACGATGATGGAGTCAGTACATTCGGAATTGGGAAAAATCAAAGAGTTGCTGAAAGAGGCAAAACAAGAGCATCGAATTAGTGGCCTGGACGAGGTCTTAATGGAACATTTAATTATTTTTCTGAAACCATTCAAAGAAGAATAGGACAAACTGCAAGCAGAAAAGACTCCCACGGCTCAGATTCCCTTACTTACTTACGCACGCCTGAGAAAACATAATTTTACCATGAAAACACATGAAAATGAACTAGTTATAAAAATTGCAGGCAGAGCTTTGCTATATTTTGACAAAAAAATGTAATTTAGGGCTGGAAAAAGGTGTGCACTTTTCTAACACCTATAAACAGGGGACTAAAGATGCTCAGTGCTCTAGATAGAGAAGAAACAATAAACCTCGTAAATTCAATGTGTGTCTCCTTGGCGGCTGAGCGCAACAAAGCAGCAAGTGCAGAGCCTCAAGAAAAAAATGTCAAAGTAGATAGTGACTACGAGGAGTGGCAGGACGAATACAGAGATTTAACCGGATGCGAAGAAATTGTTTCGTATCAATCGACGTCACCAGGTGAATTTTCTGGGATCCTAGAGTGGTGGAAAAAATATGAAGATAAAATGCCGAACCTAGCTCATTTAGTTAAAATTTTCTTCGCTCGGCCAGCCACCAGCGCTGCTAGTGAGCGCAATTTCAGTCTCGCAGGAAATATTCTCGAGAATCGCAGGTCCCTACTGGACCCCGACGCTGTAGATAGCATGTTATTAAATGGGTGATCACCTGAAAAAAGAACGAAACCTTCACCATTAGGTGTTGTTTGCGATTGATGACTCCTTATCGCTTGTATTTTTGAATAATTCCTCGGAACGTATCTTATTTCTGTCTTTTTCATTGTGCGGGATCGAGATTTCATTTGAAAACATGTATTTATTTTTAAAAGAAGTGCAGTTAGTTTCAAAAGCGCTATATCTGTTATTTTAATTTATCAACCTGTTACATATTCTAACGTACTGTACGTGTAGAAAGTTGTTATGTAAAGAGGCAAGGTCAAAAAATATTTTAAATAAGACATGACATCCTTTTGAGAAGTAATGCAATTTTGGTGTGACATAATAGTACTACTTTTCGAGAACCTCAGGCTTACCGACTGCGCATGTAAGTCCGCGCAAGTCCGATTGGCTTCTACGAGACCACATCGGTACTCGGGCGGTGTGTAATCGGGCGGACTCGGGCGTACTCACACCCGAGATAAGGGACGGGACTCGGACTTTCGCTCGGCTATGCGCTCGGCTGTTCAGACTCGTTGAGTACGCCCGATGCAGAACTCTGGTAGGAACGTGGAACGTGCGATCACTTCGGACCTGCGGGAGATTGGAGAACCTTAAGGTGGAAATGCGAAGAATGGGCCTCGACATTATAGGAATCAGTGAAATGAGATGGCCCGAAGAAGGAGACTTTTGGAGTGGAAGTTAGAGAATTATTCACACTGGATCAAAAAATGGTAACGCTGGAGTAGGCATAATGCTCAGGAAGATGCAGGACTGCGCGTGAAGAGCTTCCTGCAGTACAGTGAGAGGATTGTAATGGTGAATATTGAGACCAAGCCTACAGATACCATTGTGGTACAAGTTTACATGCCTACGTCGGACTACGAAGATGAAGAAGTGGAAGACGTCTATGAGGATATCGCGGAAGTACTAAAGCACGCAAAAGGAGAAGAAAACTTAATTATTTAAGGAGATTGGAACGCTGTCGTTGGCGAAGGTAAAGATGGATGAATAACAGGAAAATATGGCTTGGGAAATTGGAATGAGAGAGAGGAGAAAGACTTATAGAATTCCACACACAAAACAAGTTGCTGGTGGCGAACACATTGTTTAAAAACCACCAACGGAGAATTTATTCCTGGAAAATGCCCGGAGACAGAAGAAGATTCCAATTTGACTACATTTTAGTGAAGCAGAGGTTCAGAAACCAGGTGAAGAACTGCAAAAGCTACCCGGGTGCAGATATCGAGAGTGACCACAACTTAGTGATGATGAAATGCGACTTAAAACTCAAGAAATTGAAGAAATCAATGTAGAGCGCATGACAAGTAGAGAAAGTAAAGGAACCTCAACAACGGATGGCCTTTCAGAAGGCAGTGTAAAACAAAATAGAAGAGGATTTGAATGTGAAATCAGTTGAAAAGAGAAGGGAGATCATCAAAATCGGGCTACAAGAAGCAGCAAAAGAAGTTCTGGGGAGAAGAAAAGTTGTCAAGAAGACGCCATGGATTACAGAAAAAGTCTTAGAATTGATTGAAGAGAGAAGAAGATATAAAAATGTGGAAACTGAAGAATGGCAACTTCGCTACAAAAGAATCAGGAATGAAATAAACCGTAAAGCGAGAAAAGCAAGGGAAATGTGGATGAAGAATCCTTGCGAAGATGTACAAAGCAACCTCGCCAAAGGAAATGTGGAAGTTGCGTACAGGATGGTGAGAAATCACTTCAAGGAAGGGGCTGCAACATGTAACAGCATCAGGGACAAGAATGGAGATCTCTTAATTGAACATGAGGACAAATTGAAGAGATGGATGTAATACTTGGAAGAGTTGTACAACGGAAGCTATCTTAGAGCGGAAGTAATTAAAGAGGAAAATGAAGTCGATAAGGATGAATTGGGAGCCCCAATCTTAAGATCAGAATTTGACGCAGCTATAAGGGATCTGAGGATAAATAAGGCTTCGGGAATAGATGATATTCCTGCCGAACTAATTAAAAATGCGGGAGAGAAGACATTTACTCAGGTATACAAAACCATATGCGATATTTACTCTACGAGAGATACCCACGGACTGAGAAGAACATCATCATCCCTATTGCCAAAATGAAGAGAGCTGAGAACTGTGAAAATTTTAGGACCATAAACCTGACGACACATGCCTCAAAGATATTGACGAGAATCATCTATAGAGAAATAGAGCGAAAATCAGATATCATTTGAAGATCAATAAAAAGAAAAATAAGGTAGTGTGCAGTAGGAGAAAGGAAGCCAGGAACAATGTTAAACTAGGAAAACAAAAAATCGAAGAGGTGGAAGAGTTCTGTTACCTGGGAAGCCGATTAACCAGCGATGAAAGAAGTAAAAGAGAAATCGCCAGTAGAAGTGCCCAAGTGAAAAGTGGCATTTTACCAGAAGAAGATTGTGCTTACAGCTGCAAATACAAACGTGGAAGTGAGGGAAAATTTCATTAGAACATACATCTGGAGCATTCTACTACATGGCAGCGAAGGATGGAGCAGAGCAGTCCAGGCTGGAAGCATTTGAAATATGGTGCTTCCGAAAAATGATGAGATAAAATGGACAATCTAGTGAGAAACGAAGAAGTCTTAAGAGTGAGAGAGAAGAGATGTCTACTGAAAACCTTAAGAAGAAGACGAGACAACTTAAAAGGCCACATCTTAAAACATGATGGCCTGATAAAGATAAACGTCGAGGGAAAAGTGAACGGGAAAATTTGAAAAGGCAAACCTCGTATGAGGTATATGGAGCAAGTTGTGAAGGATGTAAAAGAGAGGAGCTACGTCAATATGAAGAGGTTGGCCGATAAAAGAATCGAGTGGAGGGTTGCGTCAAACCAATCCTAGGATTGTTGACCGATGATGATGACATATGATATTCCTCCATCTTCTTATTACTCATCCTGCACTCAGCAAAAATATCCGAGAGTGGAAAAAAGATTTGGAAGCACTTATCTCTTTTTCTAAAGTTACGAGAATAAAAAGAGTTTCCCATGTGACGCTGCAGAGAGGCAATCTGAAGCACTTGGAATAAATGAAAATATTACGGTATTGAATTTATTGCAGTAATTATCAAACTCAAGTAATACGATAATTGCTTCTATTGTAATACTTACGCTTATGAGTGGCAATTAGAATTATCTCCTTTAATATGTTTGACAATATTGGAATTTTCATTACTATATTGCATTGAAAAGAAAGATGAATGCTTTTTGAAAATTGCATTAGCAAAAATTCGAAAAATAAAGGTAAACATATTAAGGTATAAACATATAAAAGGTAAAAATATTAAGACAATGGAAATCGTCTATAAAATCACTAGTATAATATTTTTTGGTGATAATTTATTTCGGAATTGGCCACGGTAGTCATATCGGTAACATGCCGACCTGGCAACCCAAAGGTTGAGGTTTCGAATCCCGCCTCGGGCACTAATATTATTTATGCGTTAGAATTGATATCTTAGGTTAGATTGTGCGATATAACCTAAAAGTTGAAGTTTCTGATACCCTAGCCAACCATTTCTTTTGAATGCGAAAACAGTGCAAATGATAAAAGAGAAGCTTGGCGTGAAGAATATTGGAGCAACGGACGCCAAGAGTGCATTTTGAGAACGGGCTGATGAAAAAATTCTCATCTTGCATATCGTAAACGAGACGCCCCTGGAAACATTACCGCACAGAAAATACGTAATCGTGCAATGAACGATACAATACAGTTTATGCCAGCTGTCATCAAACAAGCTGTCAAACAATCAGCAAGTCAGAAGTATTAGCGGTGGATGGGAACTCAATAACATTGGGAACTAAAAGAGAGAAAAATTAGAGGACTTCTGTCGGTCTTGCAGAGGTTTAAATTAAGCTTTTTCTCGCCATCCGTCACTCGGGTCTTTGAAAGCTGGCACGGAGTACTACTTCCGCTCGTCTCTTGCAGATTTACCTTTTACAGTGGAAAGCGCACGAATTTAGTGGTCTGAAGGAGGGAGGATGAAGTCGTTGGATTACGTAATGAGATGCTGGGAACTTCCTCGTCGTAAGTGGAACTTTCTCAAATTATATCCTTCCTTGAGTTAAGAAGCACGTATATGGACGATTTTCCGGTTAACGACAGTTTTGGGAGTTCCTAATTGCTCAAGTCTATTGTGAGAAGCTACATAATTAATGTTTTTTCTTCCAATTCCATTTTGTTGTTTTTCACTCTATGAGTAAAAGAGCTTATTACATGAAGTAAAAGATTCCATATTTAAAAAAAACCTTTTCCTCCCAAAATGTATACTTGACAAAAACCAAGCACTGCTGTGGAAAAAAGGCATGAAAAGATTTTGACCATCCTGTAGGTGAAATCTAACGGGAGAATCCATCAGTGATTTCCAGTCGTTCCGAAACTAGAAAACATCTTAGTCCTGGAGGAAAGGTGTAAAGGCCGTATCACAGTAGCCATTGCCGGTTACGGTTGCCGTTGATGGTTACGATTGGTGTAAACGGTTACAGCAACATTGAGTTATCCATACATTTAACTTTGCCATAGTTAATTATCTACGTTCAGTGGTACGAGCGCAACGCAGTATCGCGAATACGCACAAAACCTGCAAAGAGTTTATTGAGTCGCTGAATTGGCTAGAATACTGGATTCCCATCCCGACGGTTCTGGATCGAATGAGGGCGTTTACTCGAAACCGAAATCCTTATTTTGTGCACGAAATCGTTAGATGGAAGCTAAAAATGAACTAGTGAATTAATATACTAACCTGATCCATTCACCTTTAATTTGAAAATTAAAATACACAGAAGGTGACGCCCACCGAACGAGCTGCAAAAAGACTTCAACGTCATCCATCTCCCCTCCGGAACTGTTTTAGCGGGAAATTGGAGGGGAAGTGGAGGTGGGGAGGGGAGGTCTGATTATACAGCTCCTGGCGAATCCTGTGATTAGCCCTAAACAACTGAACATAGAAATTCGCTAGGTATTTTTCGTGTACATTTTGCCATGAATAAATGTATTCTGAAGTTTATATACTTTTTCACAGATTACGATGTAGTGGAATATGCATTGCCTTTCGAAATACACCGGAGGGAGTCCAACTACTACCTCCTTTGGCAGAATCAGCTATGTCCTGGGTCTTTTTATTTTACAAGTTCTATCAGATTCGGCGATAAAAAGATTTTGAAAAGCGACCCCATTCCGATAGTGGTAGAGATTTTTCATTGCTAAATCGGTCCTTACTAGTACGAAGTGTCGTGAGTATTTCGAATGCTGTGTTACGTCCTTCAGACCGGACGTTTTAACCGTCGACTCCTTGGTGCCTTTCGTAAGCTGAGGATAATACCGATTCTGGATTTCTCTCCAACCTTCCTCATTTTCAAGTATAAATCGTACTTCTACCCACTTACCTACCTAAATGACGCAAATTACCTAAGAAATCGGTCTTCTCTCACGAATACCTACTACTACTGCCAGCGACAACAATATCACTCCCGGAGGCTTTGTCTGCCTGCTGCCGTGTGTAGTATTATTCTGGCTCGTCAGAGGTCTTTAAAATGAAAGTAAACAACGTTAAATAAAGGGCAAGTTTGAGAATTCATCACGAGAGAAGTAACTAAGAGACTAGGAACTGTAAACAAGAGAACGCAGCAGTTTTATGATCGTCCTTATTTGTTTTTCACGATTCGGCCATTTTATTTTGGTCTCAAAGGTACTGTTTTACTTAGGACAGTTATTCCTTGTTTGCTTAAAGATATGAAAAGAGATCGGAATTGGATGTAGGAGGAAGAAAGGAACGCTTCTGTAAAATTGTGCTACTTGGAACGTTTGGATCACTGCTCGCTTGTTATGTATTTGAGCTATTTCACTCATCGTTGTGCTGACCCTTGAATATTGGTTCGTTCTGGGGAAGTAGATTTATGAGAGGTGTAAATATTTCCCTCCACACTCTATTTTGCTTGGGAATTGCATCTCTCTGTATTGGAATTTTAGATTTTGTCAATGAATTTTGTATTTCTTCCAATTTCTTAACTTGGGTCTGAATCTTTCGAAGTGGTTTTCAAATACCTTGTTTCAATCCACACGGTTTTTTAAGAAATTAAGCATTTAAGAATGATGCTCATTTCAACCGGGTTTTATGCGTCATGGTTGTCTTTTAGATTGTAATCAATCTGGGTACAATCTCATACGGCCCAGCCTAATCCTTGGTCGAACCGTCACCCCTTACCTAAGCCCGTTATTGTCGTCCGATTTTGGGTTCCCTAGCACACCGTGATGTGATAAGAGTGAGGTGAAATCAATTATAGAAACTCTAATTCAACGGCTAGTTTACACATTGATGATTTCCGGTTCACGGTGTTTGAAGGTCAGCCAATGTAATGAAGTACGTCATCTATGATCGCAATCCCGAAGAAGCCAAGGACAGAGAAATGCGAAGAGCACAGAACATTGAGCCTGGTGTCACACACATAGAAAATACTTACTAGGATAATTAACAGAAGAATGGAAGGAAAAATCGAAGGGAATCTTTCGGAAAATCAATTCGGATTTGGGAAAAACCGAGGAGCTAGGAAGGCAATATTCAGCTTAAGGATACTGGCCGAGAAAATGATACACGTAAACAAGCCGTTGTATGTGACATTCGTGAACTTGGAAAAGGCCTTTGACAACGTCGAATGGAACAAGATGTTTTTTTTCAAGATACTGATTCAAGATACTGGAAGCAATTGGAATAGACTACAAGGATAAAAGAATAATCTATAGCCTCTACAAGAACCAGGTCACCACAATGCGAATGGAAGACGGAAGGAAGATAGAAGCCAAAATAAATAAAGGAGTCAGACAAGGATGCAACTTCTCGCCAGCGTTATTCAGTATATACCTGGAAGACGCAATAAGAGACTCAGAGGAAATTGGTATCAAGGGCATCAAGGTGAATGGCGAAGTAATAAAAATGCTAAGGTTGTCTGATGACATCGCAGTTGTAGCAGAAATACGAGAGGACCTGCAAGCATCCCTGACCACAATGGACCAAGTACTTCAAGAATATATATGAGCATCAACAGGAAGAAAACTAAAATCCTAGTGTGCGAAGGAGAGAAGCTTAGGTCAAATATCACGATTCGAGGAGTGAAATTGGTACAGGTGGAGAACTTCATCTACCTCGGCAGCACTATAACTTGGGATGGAAGAAGCTCGACGGACATCAAGCGAAGAACAGCTCAAGCTAAGGAGGCGTTTATGAAGAAGAGACAACTACTGTGATCAAAGAACCTACGGCTGCAAAAAAGGAGGCACCCCATCAAAACATTCGTATGGAGCATTCGTGGCACTCCTTGGATCAGGACATGGAACATCGGGAAAGCAGACCAACGAAGAATTGAAGCCTTCAAAACATGGTTCTGGAGGCGATTTTTGGAGATTAAATGGACAGATAAAGTGAGGAACGAAGAGGTGTACAGAAGAAGAAAGGACAATATGGAAAACCCTACGGCAAAGAAGAATCAGATGGATTGGACATACCTTGATGCACAATGAATTAGTTAGAAATATAATAGAAGGGAAGATTAAAAAGGGAAGGTCCCGCGAGGAAGACCAAGGCCCGCCGCAAGAAGAACGTAGCCGAGACAGAGGTGGCACTGCGCGTTACTTGTAACACGGCATTTTCAATGGGAGTGCGCAAGTTGAACCCAGCATAGGCAGAGAAGAGAAAGTCCTCTGTCAGACCTCTGTCACTTTGTGGTCGGGACACAGTTTCCTGCGGCCTCTGTCGCCTCTGCGGGCCAGGATCGTCGATATATAAAATTTAAAGTTGATAAAAATTCTAAAATAAAAGTATTTTTCGAATAGCGGAATGTTATTGGTTTTTCTGTAAAAATATTTTCTCATTATTGCAGAAGGTCCCATAGTAAACTCAAAAAAACAGAAAAAGCCGGTTTTTCAAATGAGTAGAATTTAAAAAATCAAAATTGCCATACCTCCCTTCATCTCCATCTTAGAGCTATGAATTTTTTTGCTGTAAAGTATCAAAGCTTTCTTATGACGAATATGTCCTTTAAAAATCTGTGGTAATGCTCAGAATTAAAAAATTTTAAAAATTGACCAAGCGCGTCGGGAACTTCGTGCTCGGGGAGATGGAATTTTCAGTGTGCTGATAAGTTCCGTTCTAAGGGAAAAACTTGCATAGTGTCTGTGGGTGATTTGCTAATAAAGATATGAATTAGTTTTTGCGAAATTTTTAGCCTGGTACTCGCAATAGCTTTTGAGAAATTGACATTCATTTATGAAGCTGCTCTCCGTGAGGTGAGCGGGTGGCTAGCGGTCGAGGAGCGTCTCGTCGATTTGGTGGCTGCGAGTGCTCTTCTTCTGGCATATTTGAACATTCAACAATACACGTATTTACTTTATTATTTCATTCATTTATTGCAGCTTTACGGTAAAACAGAAACCTTAATTGTGGGATTACTTGACTAATTTGTATGCCATGAAATCATTCAGGCCCAATCGATCCCCTGACAGCACCCCAGATGCTGGATCACTTCCGCAAAATAATCGAGCAATGACTTCCATGGGCATTAACAGTTTTGAAATGGATATTCCCAAAGCAGTTTAATAATATAAAATATAAATAGAGCAATATATTAAAAGTGTCCACACACTAAATGGACACTTTAAATATTCGCTATTCATGAATATTCTCCGCTACATCCACGGTACATATTGATGAAAGTACCTCTCCATTTCCTAGTTAGTATCCTTCAAGCAAAAAGTGCAGATTACCATTGCCCATTTTCGAAATATTTCAAGGCTATCTGAGTTGGTACTATTCCCAAAACGGAGAACTGGAAATATTACTCTTTCCAACCCCCACCCGTAGCGATTTCGAATTAGTTCCCTTGCCCTTTCACACGCCAATGTGGATATCCTGGGGTACTACGGCAACTTGGTTTGTGTTCCTTAATTACCTTTTCAAAATATGAAGACCACCAAGTTTCTCGGAATGAAGCGACCAAAATTCCTCTTTCGAAAATGTCGTTTGGGAAGTTTATGTAGGCTGCTTGTACACATATTTTTGTTACTAAAATTTGCAATAATTATAAGGAACATAAACGCTACATAATGCATAAATGCCACGCTAGGATGAAAAACGCAGGACGGGGTCTATCGGTAGAGGAAAAAAATGAGTTAGTTCAAAACTATAAAAAATCGAGAGCATTAGCAAGGAAATCATGTCGGAAAGTGTTAATACACTTCAAGAGCAAGATGATAGGAGAATATTTAGATAGCAATCCTAAAGCGTTTTGGTCATATGTGAGAAAGCTTCAGGGAAATAGGTCCACAGTTCACACACTTAAAAACGATAAAGGAATTAGAGTCACCAGCAGTGCAGAAAAAGCCAATGCTTTAAACACCTTCTTCCAAAGCGTATTCAACTCATCGTCAAACAACCGCCGTCGTGGAACCACCGCCGAACACTTTCAGTGAGCAAATGCCCGAAATAAAAATTTCATGTCGCGGAATAGAGCAGCAGTTAAAAAGTATAAGTAAAAACAAATCACCAGGTCCCGATCAAATTCCTTCCAGAGTATATAAAACATTAGCTTCTGAAATAGCCCCCTCTCTAGAAATAATATTCAATAAAACACTAAAGAACCACACAGTACACAAGGATTGGAAAGTAGCTAATATTACACCTATTTTTAAAAGCGGTGATAGGGAAGAACCTAGTAAGTACAGACCCATTTCACTCACGTCAATCTCTTGTAAGATATTTGAGCACATTGTAGTCAGTTCGATCATACGGCATTTGGATAGTCAGAGATTACTCATAAACAGCCAACATGGGTTCCGGAAAGGTAGATCTTGCGAGAAACAATTAGCTTTATTCGTACACAATATTTTAGTCCACGGCAAAAACAGAATTGAAGTTGATGCGATATTTTTAGATTTTAAAAAGACATTCGATAAAGTTCCTCATGATAAATTAGTCTTGAAGTTAGAGAGTTTTGGTGTAAATAAAGACGTTGTATGTTGGGTAAAAGAATTCTTAAGTGGGCGAGAGCAGAGGGTTGTCATATATGGTATCATGTCGGACACAATCAAAGTCACATCGGGAGTTACCCAGGGTAAAGTAGTAGGTCCGCTTCTATTTCTTTTATACATAAACGATTTGGGTACCGTAGTTAGTAGTAAGCTTAGACTTTTTGCAGATGATGCGGTAGTGTATGGGGGTATATCAAAAGAAGAAGACAGGAAATCGCTTGGCAAGGATTTAGATGCAATTCAAGAGTGGTGCGACTAATGGCAGTTAGAACTTAACCATAAAAAGGGTGTAGCTATTAATTTTTGGAGGAGGAATAATTCGACAGAGCGATCCTATAAAATTAGTATCACGAAGATCGAAAACGTTGAAAGCATAAGATATTTAGTTGTAAGAATCACTAAAGATTTATCGTGGGGAAGACACATCCGGGAAATATGCGGCCGAGCGAAGAGAAAGCTAGGATTTGTAAAAATAGTACTTGGGAAATGTGATGAGAAGACAAAAGAGCGATGTTACTTTTCACTAGTTAGGCCCCACCTTGAGTATGCAGCCAGTGTATTGGATCCTAATGAATTAGGTTTGATCAGAGAACTAGACAGTGTGCAGCGTAAAGCAGCTAGGTTCGTCAAATGGTGTTACGATAGGTTGAGTAGTGTATCAGAATTAATACAAGAATTAGGGTGGGAATCATTATCAGAGCGTAGGTTAAGATACAGATTAAATCTATTAGAGACATTTCTTTCGGAAAGCGTTACTGATGATGTTTGGCATATATTAAAAACACCAGCGTATTATGCTAGATTCGACCAGATAAATAAGATTAGAGAGATAGATTGTCGTACCGATAGATTCAAAATGGCATTTTTCCCCCGTACTATAAGAGAACAGGATAGGCAGCATAGCAAAGGGATAGGTAGGAGAAATATTTTAGAGTAGCCTGTAGTGCATGATGCATGTATTAACCCCTCAAATACTATAGATACTAACAATCTAGATGCATGAGACCCTATAGTTGCTTGTTTGCATGTAAATAGTGCATGCTTGGTGATATTCACCCCCTGCCACACACCCTTGCGGTGGCTTGCAGGGTATCGTGTAGATGTAGAAATGTTTTTAATATATATATATATATATAGGTGAGTGGATGAAGATGGCCGCGAGGCGGTACAATAGGTCTTGGAGATAGACGGAGAGATGACAGGAACACACAAAAAAGAGACGAAACACACTTACATTGGCTAATTTTCGGGTTTTTGCAACCCGTCTTCTAGGCCGTTGAGATGAAACTGCCCAGTAAGCGCGCCTTCATTAACCATATTCATTAGCATTATCATTAACATCATTCCCCTTCCTCCTTCACCTCACTCCTCTTCCTCTCTCCGGAGCTTCTTTCTCCCAACCCTCGACCACTCGTCCCAGACTCCCGCGGCGGGCGATAAGATAGTGGACACAGAAGGATACCCTATCATCTCCTGCCCTTCTCCCACCACTTACCCATCCCCCTCCCCACTGCCCACGCAACCGCACCTCGAAGGCGCGCTTACTGGGCAGTTTCATCTCAACGGCCTAGAAGACGGGTTGCAAAAACCCGAAAATTAGCCAATGTAAGTGTGTTTCGTCTCTTTTTTGTGTGTTCCTGTCATCTCTCCGTCTATCTCCAAAACATTTATATATATATATATATATATATATATATATATATATATATATATATATATATATATATATATATATATATGTGTGTGTGTGTGTGGTAGTCATCCCTTACATTAATAATATTATTAAATTCCTTTGAAAACGCTAAACGGCAAACTTTGAAGAGATGCCTATTCCTCGCCTCGGCTACGTCCTTCTTGCGCGCACGCCTATTCCTGGCCTCCACCTCGGCGGCGGAGGCCTCTGCCTTGGCTGCGTTCTTCCTGCGGCGGGCCCAAGGGGCAAATATATAGGGCAAATAAAGAATGACTTGAATGAGAAAACATGCCAGGGCATGAGGGAATTAACACTGAATAGGGCAGAATGGAGGGCTGCAGTAAACCAATCCTAGGATTGAAATACTGATGAAGACGTTATATATTCGTCTATGTAATATTCTGTAAATCTGTGCTTCAGAACCGATTTACCACGTCACAACAGTATGCTGCGAAGGGACCTGAGTGTGCCGCGAAAAATTGAACCACTAATTGTAAGGTTAAACTCCTGGTTGAGGCGGCGGTACAGGAAGAGTATGGTTCGGAGTGATTCCTTTATAGTTCTCTTGACATTTCCTTTAAATGAATGTTCTAAAAATTTAACCTCACCTTATCAGCTAAATTTTAAAATTGAATTCACTGTTGCTATATGAAAACTATCTCAAATATCACTAAATAAGGCTGTGTGTACAAGGTATTTACATTCCGTTTTCGTTTGTTCATTTCTTACACATGACAGTTTAATAAGGCTTACCGTAAGCGAGATTCTTGCTGGACTGCTTGATGCGAAATAAAAAAAGTCATTCATGTAAATAGGAAAACGTGGCTTCAGAGTGTGCCGTGACCAAATATTTGCTAGTGAGTTGTGCCGTGATGTGAAAAAGGCTGTGAAGCACTGCTGTAAACCCCCGCAAATGTGTCCATACTCCACACAAGGCATTCATTACCTTAGAGTAAACTTTTCTATTGTTAATAATTAAGTTTGTAATTTAATTATAAACATTGTAGTCTATGCTGTTAATTAAACTAAATATGCCGAGGAAACAAGGCATCTCCGTATACTCATCAGATTCTGATTTCAAATATTCATTAGGAGGTAAAGATACCGCACAAAACTTGTACAAATATTTACTGTTACATGCCACGCGTCCAATGTAATGTAAAGAACAATTAGAGTTTAGTGAAAAACATAATGGAGTTTAATGCTTACATTAAAAAAAAACTAATATCAACGTTACTCACCGCAACTAATTATCTTACCCGTTGGTTTCAATTTTACATTTTTTTTCCAAGATAATGTATTTTCTGGCATGCGGAAAAAAAAATTTTAAAGCCCCTTTTTCGTGCCATTTTATTTCATCTTTATGACCTAGCATATTATGGTACGGTGTTTAAATACAATTTTAGCACTTTCAGAAAAATAATCAGCTCTGTATTTCAGTAGTAGGTATTGTTAGTGATTAGCACACGATGTCTCCGACATCATTCTTTTAACAATTTGGATAACCAGCTAAACACAGCGTGACCCTTTATTGCATGCAAGGTTACTCCTCAAGCTTAGTAGCTATAGATTATCTAATTCCAAATAGAACAGCGTGACCCTTTATTGCATGCAAGGTTACTCCTCAAGCTTAGTAGCTATAGATTATCTAATTCCAAATAGAATGTACATCGTTTATGTCTGTTCAAGTATTCGCGCAAGTTTTATAGGATCTAAATTAGCTTAAGAAATCCATCAGTTGTTGTAGGTTGTAAAAATCCATATCAGAGGGTTTCTAGTTCGAGTTAAAGGTGTGTGATTTTTTACTACGATGAAATTCTTTCTTTTCAGTGTCGCTAAAGGTGTGAAATGGGACCGAATTCACTCGAGTATGATGGACGCAACATGAAAAGGCCGCTAGTTTTTGTTGGATTATTCTTTTTGAGGCAGTTACGGTGCAAGTTGAAAATAGAATAAATTAGTAGCTTTGACCTACGAAGTTGACACGCATTATGGTTCAAAATTAAACTCTAAATGCAATTAACAGAGCGTATTCCGTTTTCTGTTTGAATATTGGTGTGAGCAAAGTAGGGTGTGAACTCCCTCTAAACAATGGAATCCCAGTTATTATTACTTCTCTCCAAAAAGGCTTTTATTGCGCGCTCAATTCTACGCTCCATTTGATATTGTTCCGTATACGGCAAGAAAGAGCGTTCAAAGAGCGTGGAACAAACTTTAATTCAAATGAAACACCATGATAGAAAAACCTCTTTGGTGTGCTTTGCTGAAAGCCAAATAGCTTAGTACAATTATAACACGTTTTTGAACACAAAAACGGACGTTAAATGCTGCGAATTTTGGAAATTGTGAATTCGCAAGGATTCAATAAGGAATTACCGTGTATACTCTATTCAGGCTATTCCTAGAATCTGGAATTTCCCTCCTTAATTTTGTTCTCAGAACTGATTCAAATTTACATATGGAGTAATTTTGATTTCTTTCAGATCACCTACTATCCTTGTAATTTAATGTACTTATATCACGTCCATCTGACAAAATATAACCCAACCAGTAGATTTCATGCATATGAAGGTGTGGGTTGGGTACTGCTGGAAAAGAGACCGTTGCAAGATGGTGAAAGGCTTAAATTATGGAATTGGGAATCAAATGCTACATGCACTTACAAGTTTCGGACCTAAGAGTTTAATTATACTTATATTTGTCAGTCAAGAAAAATACCGTGGATTTACATGCAACACTGCCTCCCACTTCAAAATAGTATGATATGGGACAGGAATCGTACATGTCTTGTCCAAGCACTTCGGATTATATGTCAAAAATACACAAGGAAATGCTTTTAGCAATTAGACTCTGCTTTGTGAATTCAGTATTTCATGCAGGCATGGGAGAAATCTTAAATATTCTAATGATTTCCCAGGTAGCATCGATATAACCTGTGCCATTTTACGTGCGTTACGACCTTGTTTATCTAATTTAAGCTTGTTATAGCTGTGTTATTGCTAACGTTCCGCCGTGATAAGCCGAAGGTAGCGGACTGGAATTAACTGTAGGGGTTGGATGATTTTTTCTGTTTCAGGATTAGGCTCAGGAACAAGTTAGGTTAAGGGGTGATTTACCCTATGGTTATTTGTGGACTTTTTACATCATCAGAAAATATATCTTCATTAAAATTTATAACGGTGGTTTCGTCTGTACTTTGGCCGCAAAAAATAAATCTTTGGATCTGGAGATTGTTCAACGTGCGCTTAGGGTTCTGTTGCCAACGTGTAATCAAGGTTTATTAGCATATGAAAGGCTTCGGAACTGGTTAAAAGGAGCATTATTTGTCATAATAATACCAGGAATTCGTAAATCATAGGAAAGTTGCTCAATCTTTCGTAAATACAATTACAAGCATTATCACAGCCAATTTCTGTGGATATTTCAGAAGGATGTACAAATATAAAAATAGAAACTTATGACAGAAGTCAAGAAAATAACTATGTAATTACATTTCACCTTAACAACTAAATGGTGATCAAACTCTGCGGTAATGAATAATATTGCCTTTGGTGACGTCAATTACTAATTAATGACGCGGAATGAATAACAATGAAGCTATTGCGGGCCACGGAAGCTATTTTTTTTATATTTCCAGTGCTCGAGATATCTTTGTGTTTGCAAGCGTACCTCTTTATCGATTTCGTGTCTCATTCACTTTTGCCTCTCCCACAACAGCCGCAACTCTGCCTACTCAGCACCTATTCGACCAAACTTTCACTTTCTCCCGTAGTCGTGGTAATCTGTTAACCTTTCCGAGCGAAAGTTTTGCCAGTATGAGAGAGTGAACTTGGTTTTAATGCTTATTACCACATTCTCATTCCCCCACTCCTTCAAATTTTCCTGCCCCCGGAGAGCTGAGCTAATCACCTTTGTTCCTCTCCTCCACGGGTCTTCTCATAATTTGCACTCTTTTTTCGTGCCCTCATAAAGCTTAATGAACACAGGGAGGCAGACGTTGGCAGATGCATTTCATCCTGTTACGATGGTCATTCGGGGTCATCTGGGAAATCTCTAGGCACATGTATGCGATCTATCCCGGAATTCTGTGAATCCCCCAGAATTTCAACATACATCTCCCCCAGCGGAAGGCAGAAAACTCCCTGAATTTAGGAATCTGTTGATCCGTACCCCAATTAACCCATTTGACATTTGTAAATTTATTCTTGCATCACACTCGAGCGAAATTGATAAATTCAATGCAGAATATACTTCCTCGGCACCTCTCGTATACTTATCAATGAAAACGATAACGTACCCATAGATCCAAGCTTGTTTGCCAGCCTACTATGAAAAACAAAACTTCTGGTAGCTGTATGAAGACCTTAGAAGTATATGGGCATTCATATTTAATAAACAAATTAGGGATTTGTAATCACACTAGGTTTCACACACAGTTTCACACACAGTTTCACACACAGGTAATCACACACAGTTATCAGAAGAATAATGTGATGTTTTGAGAATTATTTTTTTTCCTTTTTTAAAATGTTAAATAAACGTGTTTCGTTTGCCTTTCCAGCGTATGAAAAAATCCTATAATGAGTTAATTTCTGGCGAGCATTACAGAAGTATCGTAGTTTCTGTGTTAATGACCATATGAGAGATAAATCTCAACCAGTATCATTCCGGAATATTTTTCTATATTTATCAGTAAAAATAAAAATCTCCCGGTGTGCATTGTTCACAAAATGTTAACTCAAATGCAAGCGGACTCATTTGCGTGCCATTAGGAACTGGTCTCAAATATGCCAGCAGCGTAGGACCCCGGCTTTAGAGTTCGCATCCATACCATGTCAAATCGACCAGGTGATTGCCCTTTGGATCAAAGACTTTGACCAAATTTGGCAGAACGGCATCGTTTGATAAGAAAATAAAAAGCCCAAAGCCGTTTTGCAATAAACGCAACCGATACCAGATATTGCTACGTTCCAAAATTCGAATTTCACAAAAGTTACTACACATTTGAAAATATATCTTAGAGACTATTAGAGCTACAGATCTACAAAACAGCTAATTTTAAAAGTCTTGTACTAAAGAAATTTAATAATGGATTACAGGTCATTGCATATCTGGCATATGTAGCTATATCCTCTCGGAGATATACCTACCGTCAAATGTGTAGTAACTTATGTAATTTGAATTTGGCAACGTTACAAATCCTCGTAAACAGTTTCATTTATTGCAAAATGGCTTTGGGGTTTTCATTTTCTAATCAAATGATGACGTTTTGCCAAATTTAGTCAAAATCGGTTCCCCTAGGGTTATTTGCCGATTTTCTGTTCTAACTGACGTGGAATGACCCAGCAGAATTCCAGTTTTCCGATCAATAGATGAAATTCTTGTACAAGTCATAAAATCCTGGTGAAAACGAGGGAACGGTTCATCGAAACTTCGGCCATGAATGAACTGACTCGGCGGAGTACCCGAAAGATCTTCACCCACTTGTACAACTCTTCTTTCATCCGCTCTTCGGCAATTGTTGTTGTTTTGGAGGAACTTGATCCAAGAGAAAATTATATGGATAAAATGAATGTAATCAATGCATGATGGTTTAGGCTACTATATTGGATGAGTCTTTATTGATTGGAGCGTATTAGCCGAGTATGTAGAGAGTTGGGCTGCTGATCGAAGGTCCCGGCTTCGAACCCCGGGAGAGAATCATATGTGCAGCCGAACCCAAGCTGGGTTATTTTCTGGATATAAGATTTTTCTGAGAAATTACAGGTGGCTCTGGAAAAAGAGCGGGTCGCGTTGAGTTCAGTATTCGGTTAGATTTATCCTCACCAACCAAGCCAACATTCCGGTGGAATACAACCTTGAGTTATTTAGTTTGTAATATCACTCTGTATTCTATAACGAAATACTCTGATCAGAATCACTCTTTTCACGTCTTTGCTGTACATTTGCAAGTGATGCAAGGGATGATACTCTTTTTCAGGTAATAATAGGGCCAACTTGGAGTTGGAGGACTGAGTATGACTGAAGAAACGCAATATTAAGGTTAAAATCCCAGAAAAACACAAAATTCATGCCCAGATGGAACTCGAACAGGCGACCCTAATGTTTCCAGGACTACCTGATACCAGTCTTTCTGGGCTGGCTGGCTTTTATCATCTCATTATTTGATAATTTATATTATATTAACTATAACTGACTTTTCAAGCCTTACAATGCGAAAATTAATCTCGTCCACTGCTTAAACGGATCGCGAAAGTAGTTTTCGCTATAGTAACGTGCGGTAGCAAAGGTTTAACTAGGGTACACATTTATTCAAATGAATTAGAAATATTCAACAAGCTATAAAAATATTGATAAGTTGTTCCTATGAATCAATGACTTAGTAGTAGTAGTGTTAGGTTTTTAAGGTGCCTCGACGGCCATGGTCATTCGCACCATACACAACCTAAGATATAAACACAGTAGAATTATTACTTTACACTAATCGTAGGCGTATTTACGAATGTTATTAATTATGTATTAAAACTATGTAATTATTAACTGTAAAAGGACTAGTAAAATCATATTTTGTTTAAAAGGCCTATTTCTTTGAATACTAAAATAGCGCGGCTAAGGCGATCAGGGTCGTCACTTAGATAAGAAAAATGCCTTTATGAAAAGTTAAAAGAGAGATTTATCCAGATTAATATTTTGCACTCGGACTGGAATGAAGAATGGTAGTCGTTTATGAAGAAATTATGAAAATCAATCATCCTCTCTTATTTTAAACATATCGAAAGAATTACTGGTCAGGACATGAATTTGCATGTGCCGGTATCCCTGAAACAAAATAGTTTTAATTGCTTTTTATTTTTTTCTGTCACGATAGGCCTTGTTTTTATGAGCCCCATCTTTCCCTTTGAAAATATAATATTCTCGCGAGTACATGTGCCGCTTCAGTATGCAAGCCTTCAGCCTAAATACGAACAATTTCAACTCTTCCGTCGACTATTTCGAAATCATGGAAGCAGAACGCCAATCTCGTAAGCTGCCGTAAAGATAACCCGCTTACGCTTTTAAAGCAAGCATCAGGATTCATAAACCTTTGGGCCAATCGTTAATCCCTCCGTTCCCCGCCTGCATCGCTTTTTACGACCTAAAACAAACATTCCCTTCCGACGCTGGTGACGAGGCTGTCCGCTACGAGGGCCGGCCCCGGAGCGTTATTCACATGTTTTTTCGTCGACGTGGATGAAAGGCAGCATAATTACTTGTCGGAATGATGGAAGCTTTAATTTCTTACTTTGCCATGCTACTCCGGGCTCAAAAGAACGCTGGTTTCAATTCTAGTCGGGTCGACGTCCAAAATTTGAGAATTGTAAAAATACATTTCGATGCGGTGAAACTTTGGATTATCGGAGTATAAAATGCTGTTTGGTATTTGTAATGGAGTTGACATTACGAAGTTGCTATTTTGCCAAGTATTTATGCTTGTTGACTATTATTATTATCAAACGTTTCCACAAAGTATTAAGGTAGGTTTAGAAGGATATAAAATCGCCTCCACGTCGCCTATCTTACATATGATGCCCTTTAGTTCCGCACACTTCCTACTTCTCACCATTGCATCTAAGCTCTATACTCTTCTCCTTCCTCTGCTTCACATTCCAATTATCCTTTGCGTAATCATGTCTGCCAACACACCCTTATCCCTTATAACCCGTGCAGTACTCTCACTCTGCCCTCTCTTTATTTCTCCAATCGATGTCCTTACTTCCTTTACCATCTCTTTTATTTCGTCCTAGTTCGTCTTCCTTCCTGCACACGACATCTTTTCTTATTTTTTCAATACTTCCTTCACTCCTTCCCAAATCTGAAAATCTTATTTTCATCTCTTTTCCTTAAAGTCCATGTTTCGGCTTCATTCACTTTCACGCTGTTATCACTTTAGCCTTTTAAATTACGTCTCTACTCAACCAGCTTGCTATCACTTCTCCGGACGAGCAAACGCCTCTTGCGACCCATCGATTTTCCTTCAAGCTTCACTGCAACGATACCCTGTTTCCTCCAACGTAAGGCCCTCGTAGCTAACTGGCCTATAAAGTTTCACGGCTATGTTGAGTAATTATCTTTTCAATACCACATCGGTTTACTCTTCCTATCACAAGAGTCCGGTATCGAATCCTGATGGTGGCGGACATTTTTTTCAGTCGCATCTCCTAAAGTGGAGAGTGCAATTTTCCTGTAACTTTCAGTCCTCACTCGAGTGGTGGAAACAAAGTTAAGTTCAGGACGGGACGTAGAAGTGGAACCCTCGGCGCCTTTTGTTAAGGGTAAACAAATGCAGACGATCGTATTTCGCTCCACCCTTACTTCGTTCCCTTCAATATGCCTATACTATGCCTATATTCCCTATTAATATTTTACACCTTTATTGATTAATAAAATTAATTTTTAATACCTACACATTCTTAGTGGTGCGAATAACTTTGTGTGTCAGTATCCTCTAATAATGACGAATAACTAAGTTTCCGGTAACGATTCCTTTTTTGGTATTTTTACTTGTAATCGTTACATTAAAAATATACGTATTGCTTGTTATATTCTCCTGATTTTCTGAAAATAACAGTTACTTTCTTGATTTTATATTCCTCATGATGAGATCAAACTCAATTTTGCCAATTACCCGTTGATGATTTTGGAGGTCGATGGCTCCGGCGCATTCATGAGTGACGCCGTAATTAGTTTCGATACTTTGCTTTTTTCAACATTCATTAAAGACGAGCCCCGCTTTTACTTCCTTCCATCCTGCCAGATCCATACCGTCAGCAACGAACCTGCCATGGCTGAGAAATATGTTCAAATACTTATATTAAATACAGTGTGTTCAAATAATAATTTTTTTTTAAAAACAGCATGCAACAGATCCTTAATGACTTCTAATGCCATTTCGAAAATTTTTTATTATAACTGTAATCTACTTATTAAGGCCGTTGTACACGATGAAATTTCTTGTACAAGATCTTGTTACAAAAATTGAACGGCGAGATTTGACGAGGACATTGTATGGAAAGTTGGTTGACCGCCGTACTCGATCACAAATATTCATGCAAATTTTGCGCCAAGTACATGCGCAGATATCCTTTCTTGTTGAACAACTGAACTGCGATATTCGCCAACATTGTAGATTTGACATTCCGAATTGAGTCGGGTTCCTAAGGAGTATGCAATAGTATTTTTCTCATATACCTGCGTAGCCTTGGGACAAAAGTGAATTTTAGTGATGAGGATTATAATATTGTGAAATATTGAGAATTTAATAATATTGGGAAGAATTCGGCCACAGTGTTTGGGTTACAAAAAAATTTGCAACCATTGATCAGGGCTCTATTTAATGAAATTAAACAATTGACTAATTGCATTCTCTCTTTGGTTCATATAACCCATCATTCATCATCTGAATACATAATTATGCTCATTGCTCATATTTCGTATTTGTTACAATAACATCTCCCTAATTTCAATGATGAGGTTTAAAGTTTGTCAGTGCGTCCAACTTATCTTTTGAGAAATAGAACTCTTCCACCTCAACAATGAATATCGTACGAGGGTAGCCTTTAAGTGTCGGGAATGAAGAAAACTATAAGATGTACAATAACGCAATTTTTTTATTGTTTTTCAAAGTACTCTCCGCGATAGTCAATGTACTTTTGCATTCGGTGGAACCAGTCGTTATAGCATTTATTCCATTCCGAAGTAGGGGTAGTCAAAATGGCTGTTTTGTAGGCATCGACCGCTTCTTCAGACGTCTGGAAGCGCTTTCCTCGTAGCATATTCTTGATATTGGGGAATGTGCAAAAATCATTGGGGCTCTCCTGAGGATGATCCGGGCTGTAATGGATCCAAGTCCGGGCTGTATGGAGGATGATCAAGAACTTCGACGTTTTGCTGTTCCAAAAACGACTTTGTGACTCAAGCGGTGTGTGAGCTTGCATTGTCGTGATGGAGCGTAATGCGTCGATTTGGGTTATCTTTCCGAAGCTCGGCGATCACTTCTGGCAAGCAAATGGTCGTATACCATTGAGCATTAACTGTTCTTTGATTTTCAAGAGCAATCGTTGCTACATGCCCTGATTTGGCTACGAGCGATGCGACCATTTTCTTGGCAACGCTGCGAGAGCGAACAACTTTTGTCGGTTTGAGTTCACATTGGAAGACCCATACTGAAGATTGGCGTTTTGATTCAGGATCGTAGCTATAGGTACATGATTCATCACCACTTACGATGTTGTGAACGTGCTTTGATGCTCCTGAGTTGAATCGTTGCAGAGTATTTCGACACCATTTGACTCGAGCTGCTTTCTGTTCTTCTGTGAGGAGGTGCGGTATCCAGCGGGACACCAATTTTTTAACAACTAACTCTTCGTGTAAGATCTTTTTAACTGAGGTCCCTGAGATGTCCAATGATGCTTGAATCTCATGGTATATAACATGACGATCTTCCAGAACCATGTTACGTACAGCAACCACGTTTTCTGGAGTGACGGCGGTTTTTGGTCGCCCTTCACGCGGTTTGTCACTGAGGCTAGAGCGTCCTCGCTGAAACTCTGCATACCAGCGATAAACGGTTGTCTTTGATGGTGCTTCTTTGCCAAAAACAACAGAAAGTTCTGCGACGCATTCTTGCTGGGTGAGGCTTCGTCGAATGTTATAGAAAATTATCGTGCGGTACTGTTCATGACTTAATTCCATCTCGTACTGGGACTTGAGAACTTTGACACGCCACCGTTTTAAAACTATCAGGCCGATCTTAATGAAACTTTGCATGGGCATTAACCAACTCAAAAAGTTGTTTATAAACACAATTTATAGTTTCTAGGTGATAAGAAACGTTCTATTCCCGACACTTAAGAGGCTACCCTCGTAATATGGATTCAACGAGAAATATCATGATGTGTACAAAAACTGTAAATTTTGCTACACACAGGAATAAAGTGATCGCAAAGACAGAACAGCAACCTTACGAATACTATATGAACGCATCACTACCATCACGTTTCATGCGCAGAAGCTACGGAAGGGATATTTGACGGTTTGGTCAAATAATTTAGAGAGCGTTCTAATTTCTTGTGCAAGAAATCGAGCAAAACCCTTGTACATGATAAAATTTACGCATTGTGAAATTTCTTGTACCAGAGATACCGTATACAACGGCCTTAATTATGATTAGCTACTTAAAAAATGCACCCGATAATAATGACAAATTTAGAAGAGTGATTGTAACTGAGACCGGCTACTTTTTATGGCACCCTTCCCATCTTTGGTATCCTCCCGCAGTAACTTCAGCAACACGAGTAGATTTAAATATTTGTTTTCGCCTCTCTCTACCTCTAGATAATGGGATAAGTGAAAGGAGGAACGATATTCGAATCGATGCCCCTCCTTTTGGAAAACCAACATCCTCTCCCTCGGCTGACGGCTCCAAACCACATTCCACGCGCCTTCGGGCCGGATTGGCAGAGGAGAGAGAGAGGGAGTGGTAATTGACGCGTCCCTAAATCCTCGGTGGGGAGTTCATTTCGGAAGCTCCGATTCTTCCTTCCTTTCCCAGGATTGCCGCATCCGAGATAACGCCAGTCCCCGTCCGACTGCCTGTCAACCCATTCCACCCACCCGCCTCCCATAATCCCTCCCCCTCACTCCAATACTCCCAATTCCTCGGCGTGGTGTGATCATAGGCCATCCATACGTTACCTATCGATGATTTTCCATTTTCCCCCTTTCTACAGTAACGCTCTGTAACGTTCTCTAATTATTAGACTCCACCCTAAATTACAGAACCCCGTAAATGAATTGTTTCGTTTTTGATGATATCACAGACATGTGTAATAGATATCGTACTTATTTCTCAATTCCATTACTTAGTCACTGATTTTACTGTGTACTGTACTTTTGAACTTTTGAAAAAGAAAGGGATTTTAAATGTATCTATATCTCACACTAACGCAATGGTGAACTCACTCCCCACCCTGTGGATAGTGCATCGTGACAGTTGGTCTGACACCTCCGCTACGTAGGGCTCCGTACGGCTAAATTATTAGTATCTACCGTATCTATGAAGGAATATGATTATTCCTATTAGTTATTTTTTAAAATCGTGTTTTAAAATTCACAAATTGGCTTGGAACTGAGCAGTAAACATAGGTTTGCATGTTTGAGTACCATTTTCAATTGTATTAAAGGCTACCAACTTTACACCTGCTATTTGTTGACGATACTGCTTATTATAATCTCATATTTTTCATCACGAGAAACAATCTACATTTTGAATCTGTCCTTGCGTCACTCTTAAAATATCTCTAAACTTGTTTTCATTGCGTATGAATGTAAATTCTTCACCTCGTTCATTTTAAAATGTATGAGTGGCGCGTTAATGCATTCATGCATCCTTACTCGAATACCGATTTTACTACTTCATGTGTACCCAAATATGGGATATGTATTCGTGATCTTGAGGTTACCAGGCTGGTCATTTACGGATCTAATTACTACTGCCGGCTGAAGTTTCAAATACGTCGTCTCTCCGTCTTTTTTTCTGCAGTAAGGGAAAATAACTCATCGTAGGTTTTCCCGGTCAACTAGCTGAAGAAAATCTTCTAGGGTTTTACACCGGGTCAGGTTTTCCATGGCCGACGTTTCGATGCTCAACTCGGGCACCGTCATCAGTGCAAATGAGTGTCGAACTTCTTGTGCATCGACACTTATCTGCCCTGATGACGGTGCCCGAGTCGAGCATCGAAACGTCGGCCATGGACAACCTGACCAGGTGTAAAATCCAAGATTTTATTCCGAAAATAACTCTCTTGTTAATAGTGTCAAACGCCTACTGTAAGCGACGAAAATAAATTAAGTCCGACAATTTGGGAATATGCCCTAGAATTTCGAGCATGCGGAGTGATATTTTTTAACTGTGGGAAATTAATTTTTTTTAATTCGTTCCATTACGACGAAAACAAGTCCATTCTGATTACCACTATATTCCTTTCCACTGATGATTTCTGTAATCACCATTGCCACACGTGCTGTCAAGCTCTCTCTGGAGCCCAATGACCTCTGCGGACGGACTCTTATGCAGTGCTATATGGACTCCTTTTTATAAATTGAAGGGTAAATTCTACTCCGTGCTTATTAAACTAATCATACGACAGTCGTCGTCAACTTTCTGATTTTCTAGCCTAAACTTTCGTTTAAATTCTCTTCATGAATTATTGGAATAAGTAAAAAAAATCTTTACCTTCCATTCTAACATTAATTCAAACACCTGTGCAGGGACGTTATCAAATCCTGCTGCCATACTTGCATTCATTTCCCGCAATGATTTCTCAATCCCGCTTCTTCTGATGCTCCTGAACACAAGCTATCCTTACCTGCTTCTAATTACTTTTCCAAATAATAAAACAAATAATGCTTTTGAAAAATAAACGCAATATCTACAAAGCATATCTGTTTCTTCTTTCATCAAAAGAGAGTTTGTGAGAGTTGTCTAATTTACGGGGAAACGGTTTAAAGAGTGTCATATAGCAAAATAGAAAGTGAAGGAATAGGAAGGGAGTAAAAAATAAAGAAGCTGACTACCTTTTATCTCTTAAATATTCGTTGAATTGGCTGGTATCTGCGGTGCTAAATATAATGCATCAGATTTATTAACAGACCTCCTTTTTCCCGTCCACGAACCGACTCCTCTGAACCGCCATACCTCCTGAGATATCTTGCGAGAATTATAGGCAGGAAAAAGAAATAAATTTTTAATTCGCGGATTAATGTCTAACCTCAAGGAGGATATATTTTTGGGAAGTATTATATCAAGATAACAGACTTTTTTCATTGGCTGAGAGAGATGAGCGATCTCGTGTATTTGAAGGGAAGGGACACAATGAGTGTTCCTTCCCTTGAAATAGCAAACGAAATTTTTCACACCTGACCTAAGAACTACATTAAAATTTAATGATGAAAATATTTTAATTCAAATTTTAATTGATAGAGTTACGCAGCAATTTTTTTCCTAATTTTTCAATCAATCGTATAGATGTTAATATTTCACTATGGTGCTACCTGTAAACTCATATATTCAGCATAGTACTCCCGAGATGTTGCACCCTGGTATTCACACAGGCATACATATATGATGAGATGACATTCCCTTGGCCAAATATTCCGGAGACCAAATAATCCCACGATGTTCGGACAGGTATATAAGTCAGAACCGAAAAGTGCTATACGTTGCGGTTCGTGATTTTCACGTCGGAGGCGTCCAAGTAGTCTTAAATGTACAACACAGTGATATATTAGATCATTCACGAAAACCACGTACTCAATCGCTGTGGTATCGGGCACGCCTCCATTCCACTCTTTGCTCCTTACTATTACTTGGTATTATGATTACATTTTAATGAAAATACCAATCAAAACCGGTGTATTGAAGGGGATTTACTGTTATCCATGGTTTCTCGTTCACGCCATGTCGGACTGGCACGAATGCCATAGGAAAAAAGGAATGTGTGAATATTTCAAATGCGAGTACCACTGACGCAAAACATCTCGGCATGGATTCTTTTTTGTACATACATTGTCACTTTCCACGATAGTCAATTCGGTCCTCTCTGTGCGATTAATTTTTTTTAAGGTAGATCCATAGTGATAAAATGTCAGAGCTGAATCATGACCATAGTTTTAAATATTTACTTGTGAAGAGCCAATTTTTTAATTAAGCATTGCTACAAATATTATATATTACATGATGAAAAACATTATAAATATGCATTATATTGATGCCGGACGTAATTAGGGCTCGTAAGGAGTAATTAGGGGCACGAAAGATACTTTCGTCTATAGATTGAGACGATGGGGATGTTATTAGAGTGTTGAAGACGCACCAACAATATATGCTACGATATTCCATTAAGGATTGTACTAGTGTGATAGCTGGAGCTCCGAATGCACATTTCGAAGGCCTAGGTTCGTATTCTAGTGGTGAAAGAGACTTTAGTACTTCGAACGCAGTACTCCGTCCGTCGGATGGGACGCAAAACCTTGAACCCCTTGGCGCTTTTCTTGAAGAGAAGGCCAGTATCCCAGGTTTCACTTCACCTATCCTCTTTTCCCGAGAAAATTTGTTTTAAACACATTCATCCTTCATAGTGTGAATGACCATAGCTGGCGGTTGCATTCTCGGAATAATATATCCCAATGTTATCACCTTTGATATTCCTCATTTCATAAGAGCAGAACTAAAGTTTAAGTTCAGGGGAAGTATTTATCATTTCTCTTCTTATGATTTTGTAATTACAAAGGAAACCTAAAGAACAAATGGAAATAGTTGTTTAATATTATATGTAAACGTGTTTAGTATTGTTCGATAGGTGTTCGCAGGAAAAAACTTCATTCCTGTAGATATTTAGATTCCTTAAGTTGATAATTTAGCATTCATTTCTGCTAGATAAACAGAATAGACGGTCTGAATTTGTTTCTTGTATATTCTTAGGTAGCAGTAGATTATTATTCCATTACTAATGTTGATTTTCCCTCAGGCTATTCGAGAAATGCAGCCATGTTCAAAAGTTGCTTTCACGACTATTTCTTATTACTCTGCGTAGATTTGCTCGAATATTATTCGTAAATAAATGTGAAAAACGAGGTGAAATTTCCGAAGACTAAATTTGAAAACTAACGAGCAGTTTTATTGTATAGTGGACATAATCAGATTATGTTTACCTGGTTTAATGTGAAGACAGTTAATTTTCAAATGAAGTCTACGGAATTTCAGAATTTTTACATTTATTAAAGACGAGGCTCCACAGAGTTAGCCTTAACTTCTTATAACACTAATTTATGATTTAGGGTACTGATGGATACCACAGACGTTAAAAAAATTACTAATTGAAAATTAATTAAATTAAAATTGGTTATTGTGGCCACTTTTGGTGATGGCTAACGCATAACAAGGATTGAACGCAACCTTTGGAATCAACGTTTTCCGCAGGAAGTCCATTGTTAAAATTCCGTCACAATATTATCGTGGCTGAATTGTCAACAGTTTTGGACGATGGATGGTTTTAAATGGTACAATGAAATGTTGACTGTGAAGTTAAGTCAAAAATGAGGTCACATTTATTTTTCAGTAACTTTAATTTGAAGCATAAAGGAAACTCATTATCTTATTGCCATTTTGGAACCATGCACAACTGCAATACATCTACTGCAGCAAAAATTGTAATTATATAATTCATAATAAGTCATTGGTATTAAACGTTAGCATTTTTAATATCAGTAAAAAATAAAGGACACAAAGAGATCCAATCATCAATTTACAATCATCCAAAATTAGAATTTAAAGTTAATTAGCGTGCTCAATGAATAAATAATTCTTTATTGGCTCATCAATGGAAGTTTCTTGTTTACTTTTTACTGAGAGTTGACAAATAACATAATATGGAGTTTTGTTAACAAAACGAGTTTTTTATTTCCTAGAAATGGGAAAAGGAGTGAAAAATGAGTCGGAAACGCTGCAAAAATAATGGAAATTGAAGGTCCATGGAAGTGTCGCATCGCTGCGTCGGCGGGGTGGAGCCTGTTACTCGATCACTCTGTCCAAGCACGATGCGTCATCTCTCATGGCATCCCTTTGTCCTTTAGTCTACTTTTTCGCAAAATTTTATTTGCGTTGGAGAATTTGACCCTTCTTGCTCGCAGCAACTGCAGCTCATTTGTAATTGGATCTTTTGGATAATCCCATTGCCTACCAAGGAACTTACTAAGCCCAATTATCCTTCATTTGACGTTTATCACAGGAAGGACGACAGCACAACCCTTATATGTATTTCGAAAGCTGCGTTGATCACGGAGGGGAAGAATAATTGAATATATTTTCATCGAAAAAAATTAAATTATGCGGTATTATCATACCAGCTGAATCAGTTAAATCAATAAACAGAATATTATCCATTAATGTGGCCAAAGGTGGCCAAAGAGGAATTGAGAATAAAGACTAAAATAACCAAAGAGATGGCGGTGTTTAAAAACTAGAACGAACTTAAGCTTAGTTCAGTGCTTGGAAAATTATGTAAAAGAAAGGAATTATGTTATCTGGGAAGCATGACCACAGCAGAATTGACGTTTGAGGTAGCAAGAGCATACATTTTAAAACCGGAACCAGCTTTAATGAATAGAATTAACTCCCAGAGGAATCAAATGCATTAATAACTCCCTTTACCTCTTACGTGATGTGTCCAAATGAGTTCCTTGCTCTGCTGCCCAAAAGGTTCTATCCCGGGAGATTTCCTTTACCTATTTGCCGTTCAGTTTATTTAATTCCGAATCATTTCAAGGCCAACTTTACTAATTTGATAATATTTCATTATTTTATCTCAGTGAATTGATGATTATTAGATTATTCAATATCTTTTTTACGTGCAAGTTTCAGTAATCAATGCTTTTCAACACCCATACAATTTAATAACCTACAATGGGGGCATTACCAGAGAAAAATTAAGTGACTACTGAAGGGGTAGGTAGACTTAGGGAAATTAACAGACGTCGCTGCGATGAAATATGGCTACGATTTCATTGTTATGTACGTTTACTAACATACATAACGTACGTACTTATGTTTAATATACATGCAGCCCCCATAAAAGGCGGTATAATACATAATGTTTGGTAAGAAGGGGGTGTGGCTTAATCCTTCCCGATCACCCCCTTCTCACTTCCATAGGCTCGCATGCATATACCGCCCTCTAGTGCAATCTGAACTTTATGTTTAAAATGATTTTCGGGGATGCAAGTAAAAAATGGCAGTGAGTTTCAGGTTTGAAGATCGCTCACATCTTAAATTTCGTACCATGTATATGTTTTACTTGCGTTTATATGCAGCGTTTTCTTGATTGAAATTGCTTGCGTTCACCTAAGTGAGTCGGTTACGGGTGTTTGAATGACCAGTGAAATAATGCTTCCCGACGGCAGTGACGACCGAAAGATTTGTCGGCCCTGTCTTTTCACACTGGATTAAAAGGAGACTAGGCTGTTGGGGGACATCATTTTTTGTGCTAATGCATAAAAATTTCATCATTTTCTGCGCCTTAATTCCTTACTTCCTTTATCCCCACCGGCGCTGATCCAGCCATCAGTCAACGCCACGAGCCTCTGGGGGGAGGTGGTCAGTTTATCATTCCCCTCTCCCACTCGACTGCCATTGAGAGTATCCTTCGGCCTTTGTTTCCGTAATTTATGAAGGAAACAAAATTTTGCTCGCGGGGACATTTTCTCGGGAAAATCCTCGAATGCTGCCGCAAATGAAAATATACATCCTAATATTCATTGCGCCCTGTCTCGGCGAAAGAAAACTGTGCTGATAGCTATCACTGCGGCAGGATGGGAAAACAATATCTCCACAGTGCATGGCATCTAAAGATGAATGAGAACGAAATATTTAGTAGACGTGATAAAAAAATACTGTCAGAAATGTTTACACATAGGATAATTTTTTTCTAAGCTGGTACCATTTGGCTGAGTAACAATTTTGGCACTATTCAGCTTCATTGTCCAACCCAAAGGTTGGTAGGGATTATGAGGATAGGGTACAAAAAATACTAGATCGCATGAGGTAAGGAATAGGATGACATTACAGACCGTGAGAGAGATGACAATATTTTCGGAAATTATTGAAAAAGCAACAGAAGAAGTAAATTCTACACAATTATTAAGGTACGGATGAGAGAGAGGTACTGGGGAGCCTAGTCTTGGGGCGATGGAGGAAGATTGAAAAGGAAAGAGAAGAAATCTTATCATCATCATCATCATCTGTCAACAATCCTACGTTTGGTTTATTCAGCTCTCCACTCGTTTCTCCGATCAGCTGACTTTCATATTTACGTAATTTTTCTCTCTCAAATCCTTCACTGCTTACACTATATATCTTATACGAGGCCTCTCATTTCCATTCTTCTCTTTTATTGGTTCCTTGACGATTGTATTCATCAGGCCATCATGTCTCAAGATATGGCCGTTTAAGTTTAACTCTCTGGAGTTCTTGGTTAGTCACTCGGTCGATCCATTCGATCTTCATAATTCTCCTTTAGCACCACATTTCGAATGCTTGCTATCTTGACTTCTCAAATGCTATTATCGTCAATGCCTCACTGCCAGTGCCGGCCTCAGTGGCGACGGGCTGAAACCTCCGCCTGCTTAGTCTAAGGTCGCCGGATCGAATCACGTCTGAGTGCGTTTTTCTCAACCTTCATGTCATGAATGTGCGAGTACTGAAAATCTTACAACGTAATCACATATAATCAGTTCTTCCATTCCCAAGAAGAATGTTCCAGAAGTATTTTCTAACAAGATGAAATCTTATGAAAGAGCTATAAGGAGAAGGACATGAAGAATTATGAAATCAGGCATGTAAAAGATGCTATGTTTTAAATTCAGTATCACAGTAAGGTTGAATAGAAAGCTTAATGACGATACGTTTAGGGAAGTGTCGGTAAACTGCGGTCCTTTAGGTTCGTACATGAGGGTCTGAGGTAAATTTGTAAATGATAGTGAAATTATGATGCTTCATTTATAAAAGCCTATTCTGGTAAAAGAAAATGAAGCATCTTAGTTTCATTTACTGATGTTAACTTGAAGTCGTGTTGTTGATTAAAAACGTCAAGTTTTAAGCTGGAAGTAGGGACATCAGAAATAGTGACACAGGAAGCTAGCTCATTGAACACATTGATCAACAGCACGAACTTAGAATACTAATATCCTATATACTATTCTAATATCGTGATTTTTGTTTGAATTTTCTTATATTAATAAAGATATAATTAACCTTCTTATCCGTGATAACATAGCTTTAAATTTTCCTTTTGTTTGAAATAATTTTATTGCCTTCGAATATTTTTTAAATTTCTTTGAGGGGGCTGCTTTTGTCTCTTCTGTATCTAAAGATTGCCTATCTCTACAGTAAGGTAATGCTCAATTTAGAAGCGTCGCTGCAGCTTTGCTTCACCTTATACATTTGCGGTACAGTTTTATGTCGTAAAGAAAGACGATTGCTATGTGGCAAACTGAGCTTTGCCTTTCGATGCTCGACCCCTCGCCATCCGCCGACGTTATCATCGCGCCCCTGCAATGCAGACCGCTCTTTTTCCTTCAACCCTCGCGCATTTATTCTCGTTCTTGGCGTGACCCGCCTGGCTCTGTCCGTGGAGTACTCTGCGGCGAGGAATGATCACGCGAGCACTACTGTCTGGGGATAGTGGGGGGATGACGCGTATCGAAGGAAGAGGGGGGGGGGGGGAAGAGACGCAGTTGGGTTGAGAGGCTGCATGCTAAGCAGTGGTAGCCGCGACTACGGGGGGACCTTGCCCCCTATAAAAGCTTGCTCGCGGGGAGTTGGCCTTCCCCCTATATTGTTCTCCCCTTATCTCTTCCTCCTTCAGTGAGCCTAGCCTCTATTTGCTATCTATCTCACTCTTGGGTCTCGCCAAGGCTGAGCTGGTAAGGAAGTTCTCCGCCAACTAGCAGTAGAGTAGGATTCTTCTCCTTGGCTTTGCTTTTAAAAGGGGTTATCTGTTATCCCCGCACCCTCAGTTCACGTCACCCCGATGCCATAAATTTCTTTTCTTGCATTGATTCGTTGGAGCAGTAACGCGGTGAGCGTTTTTGTCTCTCATAGTGGTTTTACTATGTCGCACCGTCGAACCTTTACTTAAACCTAAGGCCTCTACTTCCCTAGGCGGAGATACAAATCCACGAACCTTGATTGCAAAACCAGCACGTTACCGTGGTCGGCATGAGGGTTACCTGTGAGGGAGAAAAACACAATACGTAATATGTAGTTGGAAAATTACTTCTGTTGAAGTGTAATTCCTACCAGAAGCGTTTTTTTTTAATCGTGTGGCCTGTTGGAGGAACTGTCGTGTCTAGAGCGTCCTCATTAATCCCCTTCATTAGGCATTTCATGCATAATGGGGTATGGTTATGCTCCGTAGCCTTAGGGGGTATTTATGTTTTCATCCACTCGTGTCTTCGGCTCGGCCAACACCTCCTTTATGTCCCTTCCGGGAATTCTGTAGCATTAGGTCTCTCTGAACCTCGACATTTCTCTGTTTTCATTTTGTGATCCGAGGGTGAAATTAAAGCATGAATTGTTATATTCGTGTATGCACTTGAAAATTTCTACTCCGTACACTTGAAATAGTTAGGAGGGTCTTTATGGAGTCAGGTAACTCTCCCAGTATCTCAATTATTTCACGGCCACAGGTTTTTTTTATCAATATTTTCAATGGATGGTATCGAATGTTAATACGTTTTTCGAGATTAAAAGTTTAATTGAGAAATACTGTATTTTCACTCACACGTGCACGTCGAAATATTATTTTAACATTAAACTTGATGTTGTTGCCCTTTTCCTCGTTCCAAGACCGTTCGTTAAAATTTTAATGGAAACATTTTCAGGGAGGAAAAAATAATGAGAGTAGAAAATAATTGATTTGGATACCATCGATGTTTGTTATCATGTCTCGGTGAAAATAAAATCATCAATGCCCTTTGATCGTAAATTCAAAGAATGCTATTCAATTAAGAGAGAAACAGTAATAAAAATTAATGTGCTTTCGAAAGTTTTCAAATAATCTGTACAATTATGCATGAACAAAAAAAGGACATATGTTTTGAACTGTTCTTGAAAATTTTGACGGATGCATTCTACATCCCTATAAATCCCGAACTCGGGGTTAGTGGTTTGAAGCCCGAAGGTTCCGTGCTCGAATCTTTACAACTATGTTTTTTTTTACCGTAGTATGGACGCGTGCGTTTGTATTAGTTTGGAATTTTTAGCCCTTAAGGTATAAGGTCAATGTTCTTTGGGTGCAGTTGTAAATAAATACAATTACTAAATTAAATAGTGCATTCGCCGAGGAAATAGTAAAATGTCTATTGACTCGGTGCTGGAGGTGTAAGTTTTTCTACTTGAAACATCAAGATGTTATACTTGAAACAGAAAGAATTACCGGGTATTTTTAAGCTGAGTTACTGAGGATATTTTTTAAAATTACTTAATTTTTATCTGCCTGCACTCTTTAATGCTTGGTACCTTACATTTTGATCGCACGTCTCAAAATGTGGGATCTTCCATATCCAACAAATTGGCTAATAAAATCCTGAAATCGTGAATATCAATTGATGCATTTCAAGTTAATTAATTCGCTGAATCTACAATATTCCAAAAGCATGCCCATAAGTGTGCGATGAGTTTTACGTATTGAGTTACAAGATTGCTTTTTTAAATTTTTAATAGCCACTTCGCCTGTTTTTGTTCATAAAAGTCCTGCTGTGACGAGAAACCGCGATTAAATCGAATGGCAGGGAATTTTACGGTCGAAGGAGCCTTTAAACGGTGATAACGTTTTACAGCCGTTGTCGGAACTGTTGCACTTCGGTAAAGAAAAAAAAATCGTACAATATTTGTGGTCGAAGCGGGACCCTACACAATTATGCTATGTAAATATTTCAATTTTGAGGAACCGAAATTAATATTTTCTCGCTTTTGAGTAATTTAAGCAAGCTTTTCCTCCTTGATTTTTATTTATTTTAGTTGAGATTTGTCTAATTATAGCAATTATTAACTCATGCTATGAATTTTAAGCCTCTCAGCGTTGAGTTCTTTTAAAGTTAAATAGGTATTAATGTTGAATAAATATACAGGAAAATTCATGCGTTCATTTAATCTAGGAGTATTGCGCTCCGCTCGTTTAAGAAAAATTATTTGCTGTAGGAGACCGTTTGCTGTACGTATATATTTGAAATTTCTTAATTCCTACGATGAGTCGGTAATCATTAAGGGCGCATAACAAAAGGATTGTTTGGTGAAGGTACTGTATGAAGTTTTTCAGAATCTTGTTAGTTAGTTGGTGATAATTACACTCTAGTGCAACCAATAAATGTTTTTAGTTCTATGAACTAATTTAAAAGTTCTCTTTTATGAATACCTAATAATTGTGGTAGCTGTGGATATACGAAAGCTAAGGTCATATTCGCATTTAGGACTGGTGTCCTAAATGAGAATATGACCTTGTCGCATTTAGGACTGGTGTTGGGTGTGGGTGTAATTTTTCTGTTAACAGAGGATGAGTGGACAGAAAATAGTCTTCGGCATTTTCCTATTCTTACCGGAAGGTGCTTGGGGGTCTATGGAATTACGTCCGGCGGGCGGAGTACATAACGTAAAGTGCTCTCCACATAACACTCAATAAGGAATCTATAGACCAATGGAAATTTGAACCCGGAGATATTCCTGCGTGGTTAACTATCATTTCGTTTCATGTGCCTGATGCATTCGACATTAGCGTTTCTGCTATTGTGTAGTAATATATCTATTAGTGCATGTACGTAGTCCATGTTTACTGATGATTTAGCTCTTGCTGTGCTCCTATTAAAAAACATTAAATTGGAGGGGTGGGCGGGGGCGTTCTAGAGTCCTTCCCGGAACCTCTTTAGAACCATTGCCCCAACCCACATTTAACCTGCCCGCCGCACGCAGGCAGAGGACAAGAGCACCGCCGTAGATGAATGGAGGAGGGTCACCCATCTAACGTTCGAACCCTACGTTGCTTATCATCGGTGATCTCCGGTGTTTCAACGTGGCTATGCCCTTGCCAATTTGACTGTGGCTTACTGTGTAGGTACTTTGCAGATTCATTCTAATCTCAAGTTATTGAACAGACTCCGTTGTCTCAGGCGTGACTTGGCGGATTTAGCTTGACATTGTAAATGGAAAGAATGACTTCCTTATTCCATATAATTTATTACAAGACGACGAAGGCCTCGACGGAGCCCATCGTTATCATACCAGATGATGACGAGCTCCTTCGAATCCTCCGTCGTCTTGTAGTAAAACTATGTGGAATAACGAAGCCACTCTTTTCATTCACAACCTCAAGTTGTCGAGTTTTAGTGTAGCGTCGGTCAATCCTGCCCTAAATGAATTGTTTAAAAAATCAGTTCCTAGGTCACTTTCTACCGGTATGGCGCCAGCCACTGTGCATCGTCGGCGTATTTGGAAGATTTCCGCCGATCGTGACGCAACAATGTGGGGCGGGGTGGCGAGGGAGAGGACGGGCGATGGGTCGGGAAAGATAGGGGAGGTTTGGGTGCAGGAGGGGGGGAGGGAGGGAGGCGTCCGTGTAGGCACCCTCAATCCTCGTGGGCCCTCAAGAATTCTTCCCTTATCTCCCTCTCAAGTCCCCTAGTCGCAAAGGGGGTTGTTTGGAGGGGGGAGAAACCTTTGGGCTTCTGGGAGGAAGGAAGAGAGGTGGGCAGGAAATCAGCCAACCTTTTCAGTTGAAGGGGGCTGAGATAACTCGGTCGGTGAGCGCAATATTTTGAGCGTATTCTTTGAGTCGGTGAGCGCTGCTCTACCGTTCTAAGGACGCGTAGACTTCGCGTTCGCAGATCGGTGCCTTGGGTGCCGATGATGCGGAACATGTTTGACCCTCGCAGCGGTAGCCAGGTCTCTAACGCACCTACATGTGAACGCAAAGCTCGCGGGTTCCAACCTCGCCTAAGATATGGGTGTTGTGTTTTTCATAGTAGTGATCATCATCATCATCTAAATGTAAATCTACAGATTACCCTGCGAGCCACCTCTAAAATGCAAGGCAGGCGTTGAATTATCACCATCAACATCACCTACCTTCATGCACTAAGGAGCATAAATACGTAACTTAATAATGAAATCACGTTTTTCATGCATACACCAGCCACGTGAAACATACTCATTAGAATCTAAGATTTAATCATTTAATCTATTTCGCATTCGTCGGCTAGATACACATGACATATGATATTGCTGTTATGCAATCAATTCCATTCCATTTACGCTTGCTGGGATGCCGTTCGTATGAGTTTGTAGAACTATGACCATACACTTCAAGTTACTCTACCTTCCTTATACCTACCTAACCGCTCATCGTATTGCATATTATGATTTCTAATCGTCCGTGGGAAGAAAGACATTTTAAATCTATCTGTGCAGCAATTTATCTTGCTAGCCTTGCTTAGGATTTAGGATTAAGTCATAGTAGACTGTGTAATGCTACCCTACTAGTTTGAACTCATTGAAACCTAATGCCACCACTACTGACCAAAAACCTACTACTAATTCTTGCTTCAGGCCAGGGGCTAGTTATCCGGTCTCTTTTATGCAATGCCGTATTAAACTCTTCAAGCAGGCCCTTTGGTGGGTTATTTTCAAATTAGGAACATGCTCGCTGCAGATGTTCTCGTGGAGAAAGGCAAAATTTTGTGATCGGATATTCGAGCTTAATTAACATTTCTGCTCGATGCTCTTCAGTTAATTGACATCCGTTGAACTAAAAGTTCTCAAGCCTCGCGGAAAGGAAGCTGCTCGGAAAAATGCTACCACATTTATACATTTATGACGCAGGAGACTCTTTTTAAAATTTTATCGACCAGTTTGAAGTGACTTAAAATCCTCGAAATACTTCTTAATATTTCCGAATAGCAGAATTCTATCCTTCATACGTTTTTTTTATAGCTTGCCATAGGTAGTACATGATTTTATCCAAATTACGTTCCTGTCCCAACCACCGTGCCGTAAGCAGAGGTCATTCGCGCCATTAGGATAAGAAGGTTATTTGGAATAGATAGGAATTGCTTAGATAGTGGAGGAAGAGTGGAGAGAAACGCAGGGGTGGCATTAGCCCATTCTTAATGAAATGTGCCAGAGGCCTTACGGACTTACGAACTATACGACGGACAGAGTACTGATTCCGAAATACTTTCCACACACCACTAATCTAGGGACCGGTATACGGTTAAACAACCGTTTTTCAACTGCCGCGGTTAAAACCTGGGCTCTCATGACAGAAAGGCAGTACTTTGGCCACCACACTAATCCTATTTCCCAATTATTTCGAGAAAAGTCATCGGACGCGAAAGCTGGGGCATCCAAAATATTTGCCGCGTAGCAGTAAACGAAAACTTCACCATATTCAACCACACTCTGCGGAAACCCACACTCGGAGCTGGACGTCAGAATTTTGAGTGACAATCGAATGGATGCAGGACTTTATTCCCAAGGTATTTGAGCGTCAGAGAAGCCGTCTGAAAGAGAAATGGAGAGATAAGCGAAAGAGTGATCTCCGTTGCTTTGTCAAGCAGGTCACCACGCAGCGGCAGCTCCTAGTGGTGCAGTTCAGTCAGTCCCGTTGCCCATGGGAACGGCAGCATCGTGGGGATTGTTTGCTTAGTTATCCAAACGACCATCTCCGTTATCTAAAGAATGGACGATGCGTGCTTGCCTTCTTCCTTCCCGAAGGATCCCCTGTGCCCCGCCGCGAATGCAGAACTTGAGCTGACCCCATCGGTCTTGTCTCCTCGGGCAGAGGATGCATCCGTCGCCTCCCTCCCTGGCGCCGGCGCTCCGGGCGTGAAAGCCATAAAAGCTGCATTTTAAACAGTTTGTCAAGGGATTCAAAGAATATTTTTCCATGATTTATGAGTAATACGTCCGTTGGAAAACCTCGTGGTTATATTTTTGGTGAGACTATTCTTCTCTGGCAATTCATGTGAGACTAAGAGAGGTTTTACGTGAAGTAATTTAAAAAATATTTTTTTTTAACTGAGAAATAGTTTATACATTTAGAAATATTATTTGGTTGAAGAGTGACTTCGAGGAATATAGTGCCCTGCACCGATGATAAAGCTTTAGGTACCAATTATTATTTTACGTTATTTTATTATGTTAGTTATATTAACACGTCAAATTATTGTTTCCTTTTTTCTTTAAAGCTACAACAAATTGATATATTTTGCAACCGTCTTGGAGGAATGATTTAGAAACGCAATTTATATCATTGGCTTATAGACCAATTATAATTATTATGCCATAAAAAACTTTTAATATATTACGTATTATCGATCATAGAACTAACGAAATAATATTGATGAATATTTTAGTATTGGTGTTTCAACTTTGATCTAAGGTTTTCCCGGGGTTGATCATCGATGATATTCGTGCGTTAGAGTCATGATTTGCAAGGAATAATGTATTTGTTAGCGTTTTAGCGTTGATTTTTGATAATGAAGTAATTAGAGTTAATATGAGTTTCGATTGTACAAAAATCAAATGGCAATGGATTTATATAGCGGAGATGAATCTATTCATATTGTTACGGAAAAGCATTATTCCAAAGTCCAGAGATCCATTTCATGCTTTAAGGTTTTCATTAGGGATGGGTCAGTTCCACTTTTTTCGGTTCCGGTTCCGGTTCGGTTCTTAACTTCGGTTCTCGGTTCCGATTCTCAGTTCCGGTTCTTAATTTACCAATTACTTTGAATTGCTCAATGGTAAGATAAGGTAATCAATAATCATTTTCAGAGACTGGATTAGAATAATTCACGACTTTGAAGCATCTAAGTACACTATTTCACCAGGTTTTAATGTGAAGCCTCCACTTTCGGAGTGTGAGTAGGTTTCAAACTGGTTTTCGCGCCAATTATTTCGGTACCGATTATTTTTGGCCTCGGTTCCGGTTCTAAGCTCAAGAACCGGTGGAACCGAGAACCGAAGAACCGAACCGACCCATCCCTAGTTTTCATGGCTGAAAAAAATACTGATAAAAATACTAATTGCATTAAAATTTAATCTTTAACATTATAATATTTGTCTTCATCTTTATTTCAGAAGCTGTATATCTACGGTAACTACTCGATACGTCAGGTGTTAGACAAAACGTGATGTAAAAGGCACCATTGCTTTTTATCCATACACTTCCAGTATATTGAAATCAAGAAAACGAAGCAGGCAATTGTGGGAAGCTGGTGGATCCCACACCAAAAATGAAACAAAAGTTACAGTTCTCTCTTTCACTGCTCCTTTTAATGTGCTCCATGCGTTACTTATCCAGTGAACATAAGGGCTTTAAATTTTGGAGTACGTACTACCTACGGCACGGTGTGATGTCTCACCTGAAGGATAAAATATGCATGTGAAAGGCTGTGCACATAGTATCCAAATGGGGATAGAAATTAAAGGCAGAAGATACGCCTCTAGTCGAAGCGGGATCCTCATGGTGGGAAATTGGCGCCCTTGCCATCCAAGCGAAAGAGCTGAAAGATGTAATTCTGACGATGTGTGAGAGGGAGAGTGCATAGAGAACCATGGGACACCATCTATACGAGTGGTTCATCGATGACGTACCAGCGTCTTAAAGTTTTCCTGATCGCGATCAATTTGATATATATGCCCATGCGATCCTTCAGCGTATACATACATGCGTCCTATTATCAGAAACACACGGATATGAGAACGATGGTCGTCTTCAATTCTTCAGGAACCTCTCTGATTGAGAGATTATTTTCGGGAAAGTGTTGGCAGGTGAACGATCGCTGTTGACTACGCCTGGCGTGGTCCTCAATCCTGATGCTGCGCGTCGTCAGTGACCAGTCACCTGTGCAAGTGCGTTTGCGTGTTTGGCAGATCATCTTATGGATTTCTCCACCTCTTGGGATGGGGATATCTTCATGGTTGCAGCTTGGAAATACGTATGCTGAGACCTGCATTGAAGGAGTAAAATCTGGGAACAATATCGTTGGCGAGCTCCAGACTAGGTAAGTGACATTTTCATCTTTGCGCTAAACAATAGGAACGGTTGAAAGCAATGACCTGATAAGCAGTTATTTTTGACTGCTTAGAGATATTTGCATTCATTTTATTTTGTGACTCGTCTATAACGTATGAATCACAAAATCAAATTTATTTATCAGATCAATTCATTTATAAAACTTGTTAAAAGTGTTTACTGTGTGCTCAGGTGGATCTAGGCCACCGTATGAATAAGCTGCATCTTCGTGAAAAGTGGATTCCAATACCCTCAATTTTATGAAAAAATTCCGTAAACTAAAATAAATACATTTCATGAGGCGACTAAGCGTCTCCCTTAATGAGGCGTCTTATGTTAGTTAGTTCTGGGCACAGCCTGTATCTGCACGCCCTGGTTACCCTAATGACGATTAAGATCAGTATTATTGCCTGAATATTTATCCAATTGTTGTGTTCTAATATTCAGTAGAGTGCTTTTAAGGTCTGAGGTAGCCAAGAGTGCAACGTATGCTTGGATTGCCGTCTCTTTGCTCTTAGTGCCGTATGGACTGATGAAATGCCTACATCATTATGCCCTAATTTGGGTTAGGAGACAGCCAGGACCAGTGATTAACCATATGCAATAACCTATTCACAATGTAGTAGGCGTCCTCGTTATAGAAGGGCGACCATTTCTCTGAATTATATGATAATATGTTTGATTGGGCCCAAGAGTGAGCATATTGATTTCAATTTTGAAGTATATTACTGAAATTTAGAATAATTAAACCTGCAGACAGCAACCAATCTTCGACGAGGATTAGGTGTGTATAATGTTTGCACCAATTAAATTCTGAAATGAGCTCGTTTATTTTTAAAATCTCAAGTGATTTATCACATGTACAATTGATTGGAGTATAGACCTTTGCTTCCAGTGGTTACCCGTGGCCAGTGAGTAGAAAGACTGAATCACTCGTACAAAAATATTAGCATTATATTTTTGTGTGAAAAAGCAGTAGTTAAGCATTTTGTTTCTGCATCATTTAATTTCGTCGCTGTGCTTATCAGGCTCGCGTGGCCTTAATAGTATGTAATTCCGACCTTGTAAATGCGCCCTCCTTGTTGTATAATAATGATCACACAAGTGTTCGTACGTGAGTCTTTTTAAAATTTATATCTGGTAACACGCTTAAAAATATTTTTTAAAATATACACATAATTTTTAATGACATTTTAGGCATAAAAAATTCCTACCTAAAAATGGCATACCTATATTACGTTCCTAACATAAGCCACCATATGCATAGAACTAGAATTTTGGTGTCATTATCGTGGTACCTATCTCGTCAGCGAATGCGGAAGAAAATATGCTACGAAAGGAGAAACGGTACACATTTTTTTTCGAGCCAAGATGAACTAATGCAGGTTTCAGAACCCCGAAAAACTGGTTTTCAATGTATGTGTTAAAAGATCCTGAAATGAGGAATATCAATCGACACTGATGCAGAAGGTTTGCCCATGATTTTCGGATGACTGCCTGAAAGTTCATTTTTAAAGTAAAACACATGATATTGCACTAATTTTTCAATGTAAAAAACCTCAGTTTCGCAGTTTACGATCCGTACAAAAGTGGAATATTATCATCAAAATAAAAATTTCAAGCCATGACCCTATTGGTTGAGGGAATATGCGTTGTTTTTGAACAGTGTAGGTAATTATATGCGTGGGATTTGAAAAAAATAAGTGAAAGAGAAAATCCTCCACGTCACATGTACTGCCTGTGATGAGTATTTTGACGCACCCCTCATCGAAAACATGGCTAGGTACATGCCGTCCGTGAGGTACTTGGCGTCCTACTTGTTCTCGCGAGCAAGTTCGACGCTCGGTGGTGAGGTTATCTCATTGAGAAAGCTTTGGCGCTTCCGAGACGGAAAACTTCAATTGAACTTCCTGGATTGGCGTTAGGGTTTTTGTGTCCAAATGCACTCTTTGCCGGTGCGGTGTTCGTGTCGGTCTCAAATTGCCAAACGTGTTTCCCTCCCCTAATGAGGACCCTAACTTCTCTGGCATGGGCGTTTTACAAATGTTATTCCCACCAATATATGTAACGCAATGAAAGGATAATTCTGCCTAAACATTTGCGAAAATGTATTAGGCCCCTGTGTAGGTATTATATTCTCTCCCCTCTACTTTGATAATTTTTCATTCATACGTGCAACCCAAGTAAATTAAGCATGTAAGTTCTGCAATCCCCCACGATAATATTTTTAGCCCTCTACTTCATATGAAAGGAATTTCATCCACCAGTGTAAGAGCGAAACTAAAACTATGTATGTGTAGTATTTTAACGTTTTTGTGCAATACTTTTCGATCTACAAGTAGGCGGGGTTGGCTTTCTGGTGAATATAACTGCAAGCAACGAGATTTGATGCCGCAGGATGGAAACGCGCTGGTAGTCAGATGCTCTGACGTTGATCCACTTTGATGTACGGAAGAAGATATTTCCCGGGTTGACCTTAAAGAATTTATTTCTTCCTCATGAGATTTCACAGTTTTAGAATAGTCGATGGAGAGTCGGGGGCATCATGAATGGGTAGAATGGCAAAGGAAGGCCTCGTATGGAGCAAGGAGGGAAGGAATTGAAAGTGAAGAATAATTGAAATATGAAGATGTTTGCCGATAGGAATATCGATAGAAGAGATGCTTTAATCCAATCATATCTATATATATTTACTGACTTCCCTGCTAGTCACCTCGAGGGTGTGTACGAGGGGGTGAGTAATTAACAAACATGCACTACGTACATGCACTGAAGCTAACTTATATAACCTATCTAAGGAAATATTCCTATGAATATCATGAGGAAAAATAAAAATTCTACATTTCATTCATCATGCAAAGAAAAATTTGAGAAGAACTACGAAAGTGCCTTATTCATATAGTATTCCATGCAGACGTGCCTAATTCCTAAAATCCACCGTTTCAATTTCATCATTCTTTCTTTCATTAATTCGTATCAATCCAATGTGAGGGATATATTTTTCACGTTAAGGTAAATTTATTTTATGAAGGCATCATAGTGTGAGAAGTGACAAGAATCATCAAAGGAAATGAGAAGGAAGAAAGAATCATAGGATAAATACCTACCAGTTATTATGAGAATATTCAACATTTTAGATAGAAAAAACGGTCTCCTTCAGTGATTTTTTCCGTTTAGTCTCCCAGTCCTATCGCAAAAACCTGGCGAGAGAAATTGCCTATGGAATATTGAAAGCGGAACGCTTTAGGCCATTCCAAGGACAGCATTCAGCAATCTAAGGGGAGACATCGTCGTCGAGAGAGTTATAAAGAAGTTGCTGGCGAAAATAGAGCTCTTAAAGGAAGTGATTCCCTAAATTTTAATCTGTAATCATGATCCCAACCACAATCATTTATCAAAACGGATGAGAAAACAGCGAGTCTCAAATTCATGCGCGTAAGATAATTCAAAATACTCCATCAGTCCCCTTCCCTCTTTTTTTCTCATCAAATCTCTCAATTAGAACTCGCACGTGGCAAACAAACGCTGTGACAAGCAAAACACGATTCCCACCTTACCTTCCCCCCTTCCCATTGTCTCCCCTACCTCCTCCCTGCCTCATTCCTCTAACGTGCTATCCCCCTAAACACTCTGTTTGTTTTGCAAAGGATATTACATCGCCCTCCCTTGACGTCCACGCCAATTAACTGCAGGTGTTTTAATAAACTGAGTCAGATGCCTATCTCATCTTTCCCAGAACCAATCTCACCCTTGCGCGCCATCAACTCCCCTTTTAATGAATTTATTCCTGGAAACAAACTCTTTTTACATGTATGTATACAAACGTGTATGTGCTAAATAGAATTCTCATCACGTAACACCTCACTCTACTGTCACTATCATGGTGTTACTTGTCGTTACCACTATGGGAGACGACCGAAAACTATGGCCATTTGTCATTGAGGAGTCGGGTTGGTGTAGTGGTTGGAATACTGACCTCTAACCCAGAGGGTACGGGTTCGAATCCTTGCAGTGGAAGATATTTTTTATTGGTAAACCAGCACCTATTTGAGTGCTTTCTGGAGAACATTCAAGTGTAGTAGTCCGTACATCAGATGGCACTTTAAGCCGTGGTCCCCTTGGCGCCTTCCGTCAAGAACAGGCTAATGCCGACGCCGGGTTTCTCTCCACACGTCCACTTTACCTTACGATTCCTATCCTTGAAGCGCCTATAAGCGTGCATGTAGACTTAAGAGTAGATGATAGGTGGATATTTGGGGAAAGTTCATCAAGTGGTCATGCTGGTGTGGTAGTTAGAGCACTGGTCATCTGGCGACTAAGCGTCTCCCTTAATGAGGCGTCTTATGCTAGTTAGTTCTAGGCACAGGCTGTATCCGCACGCGGCGGCCCTGGTTACCCTAATGACGATTAAGATAAATATTATTGCCTGAATATTTATCCCGTTGTTGTGTTCTACTATTCGGCAGGGTGCTTTTAAGGTCTGAGGTAGAGTGCAGCACATACTTGGATTGCCCATCTCTTTGCTCTTAGTGCCATATGGACTAATGAAATGCCTACATCATTATGCCCAAATTTGGGTAAAGAGGCAGCCAGGACCAGTGATTAACCATATGCAATAACCTATTCACAATGCAGTAGGCGTCCTCATTTATAGAAGGGCGACCATTTCTCTGAATTATATAATAATATGTTTTTTGGGCCCAAGAGTGAGCATATTGAATTCAATGTTGAAGTAGTTGTATTTAGAGTTAGAGCACTGGTCATCCACCCCGATGTACCGGGTTTGAGTCAGTGGTACATATATTTTTTATTTGTTAACCCGCCCTTACTTGAGTATGTTAGGAGAGCGATTCGAGTACAATAAGTCCGTTCGTCAATGGGAACTTATTTTTAATTTGAAGCCATGTTTTTGTTCCAGAATTACCATTGGATATTTACATTTTAATTCCAAAGATAATTTTTAATCCTTTAGACAAAAGTGGAGTGTATTCGTTAAGATGTGATTCTCAGGACTGCAATTGTTTTTACATAGGACAGACAGGTAGAAGTTTTAACATTGTTACTAAGGAACATTTTAATTAATTTATTCATGGCGACAATAGGTCAGTATTTGCATCTTATTTATCTGGTTTTAATCACGTCTGATTTTAGGGTAGAGATTTTAAATGTTCATTACAAAGTTGCAAATCTGGATGTTTTTAGTTAGAGATTTAGATTGAGATTTAATTTGAGATTACATCTGAATCTAAGGCTTTGGGACCGAAATTGTAAAATTAAATTGTACCGTTCAATCTGTCCCCATTTCATCATGTCCCGCTTTTAAAAAGCATTCCCCCATCATCCTGACCTTCAACACATTGCTTATACCACTTAATCATACCCTATAAGCTTCCCTAACCACTCCTGCAATTTCTCCCTCAATGTGAGTACATACAAGGGCTCGCCACTGTGAGAATGTCAGAGTACCCTTGGCAATGACACGAAATAGTCGAAACCAGTAGGGTTTACTTACTCATTAAAGTGTGAAAAATACGTCGTTTTTTCGAAAAATACAAAATACATACAAGTTTTTCTGTCAGTGTGTCACTTTTTCACAAAGTATCGCCTGATTCCATTCAATTTGAGTGGGGACCTATTCTGTGTCTCTCTTGTAGCCAGCCTTTCCTAAAGAGCAGGCTAATACCGTCTCCAGGTTTCGCTCCACATTTCCTCCTTATCCTTCCGTTTTCATCCTTTACCATTCCTCCGGTTTAAAATGACCGAGTATGTGAGGTAATAGGCTTTAAATTGCAGATGATCTTGAATATTTTGGAAGAAACAGGACATTTTTGGGTGGTGGGGGAGGGATAATTCTGCCAAAGTGGTCAGGTTGGTAACATGTCGGCTTGACAACCCAAAGGTCGCGAACTTGAATACCACCTAACGCATGGGTGCTGTGCAAATCACATGATTAGGCCTTAGGCTACGTTTGGTTGATGGCGAGATACAACTCTAGGTGTTTGAGCATCTCAAGTTTGAGCCTCTCAAAGAATAGAAGGGGACTGACTGCCCTCCCATTCTCCTGACAAAAGAATGCAACGTAAAAGATGTAAGATTTGTCACAAAAAATTGGTGAGGAAGAATGTTTCCAATTTCTGCCCTGAATGCCCAACACAACCTGGATTATGTCTGGTGCCCACATATTTTAGGGAATTTTATTCCAAATAGATTATTGAAATTTAATAAACTATTGGATTTTAAATTCATGCCAGCTGTATTTATTTTCAAAGTACATGTAACACTTCATTTTATTGTTATTCTTTGAGATGCTTTGTAAATATTCAGGTCTTGTTCATATCTAGATGATATTACTAAAAATAAGATAGAAAACAGAAACGGATATAAAGATGCGTAGCGGAGATAAACATTTATGGGCTCATCCTGGTACTTGTCTGTATAATAAGCTAGTACAAAGTTATTCATTGCATATTAAAAATGTAATAAAATATCTTATTGTGTGGAAGAAGAGTATTGAAGAGATTCTTTTAAGTATTACTGGCGACTCCTAATATTTTAGCCATGAATATGAAATATACAGATCTAAATTTTTAGGTACTAGCACAGCATTTTATAACTAAAGACGTTCGTGTGGTCCTACCTCGAGGTTTCCTCCTATAAGCGGACGACTCACTCGGTGGTTCACGCGAGTTATATGCAATAGATCAACATCAAAGTTGCAAAAATATTTCATAATTATTAATATTATATCATGCTTATGTAAACATGTGAAATAGCTGAAAATAAATTCCACCTTTCGCAACAAATTATTCTGTCGGCTTCCGCACTCGTTGTGTCGAGACTGCATTTTACTACTAGGAAGGATGGACAGAAACGCAATCTCGACTTTGGTCTACTATTGACGATATGTGACAAAGATTCCATTGTTTTTCGTTTCATCCGACGGGCGTAATACCTAAAATGACGACATTGTGCTGAAATATGAACTGGCATACCAATGAAAGGAATTACCTCTGCGGGGGTTCGAGCCCTGGGTCAAGGGATGAGAGACCAGCACTTAAGACACCGCACCCAACCGATTCCCTCTCACTGTCTTCGTTCAATGTCTGCTCCCTCTCAATGTAGAAAGACTGACCCAAACAATAGGGAGGCTTCATTCTATCTTTCCTGTTCAAATGATAATTTCTCTTTCTATTCCTAATATTCTTGATTTCCTTCCCATTCCATTCCTCCTATACCCACCGCTAGTCTTTCCTCTCCCACACTCCCACTAAGCCCACTGTTTAAGTACTCAGGGGCTTGTAATCATCTATCCTTAGTTTCATAGCCCAATAAAATCTAAGATAATGCTGGCGGGATTATTAAAAATACTGGAGGGAAGACGCTAACACAATTTGGAACACAAATATGTGGTATGACGCAGGTTGAGAAATACCGAAGGGTTTCCATAAGGACATCACTATGTCAATATCCAAGAAAGAGAAGGCAGATTGAACTTTGTGACCGCAAGCCCGATGGCACATTCTCCGAAGATATTGACAAGGATTATCAGAAGAAAATAAACGAAAGTTCCTGGATGAAGATCCTTTTGGATTCGGTTGAAGAAAGAGCACTCAATTTTGAGAGAATCAATTTTGGGCCTTAGGCTGCAAAATGAAGAACCTATGTTTTCTGAGTATGTGGATTTGGGAAACACTTTTGATCGCAATGCTTTGAATTCTAAAGAAAATAGGAATTTTGTGTTCAGACTGAAGAGATGTTGCATAAAAATCATTTGGCCATCATCTGGGGCAAGAAGTGAAAAGCGAGAATAAATAAAGAAATGAGGCTAGGATTTGTAATATTTCCAGTGGTTTTGAATGCTTATATCAAGTGCGCAATAAGAGAAGCCGAAAAAATCCTTCAGGAGTGAATATCTACAGAGAAAAAAATATTTTTGTGATTAGATTTTTGCGGTCACGGTATAGGCGGAGAATTAAAGAGGAATGTTGCAATTTGAGGAAACAATAGTGATGAGGTATCATCTGAAGGCCATTAGTAACAAAACAAAGAAAATAGATATGCAATAACTGGAGTTTTTGACTTGGAAAACGGATTATGGCTATTGAGGGTGTGGTTTTAAATTTGGTTACCAAATGGCGTTCGAAGTTCAACAGAGCGGAGGAGCGTCAAACGTAGGAACTAGACTTTCTGATACTCGGAGTCCTCTGTACCCTCAAGGGGTAAGGAGTACTTAATGGTGTCCGAAGGATTTCGAAGGCCTAATTAAACCCGATTTACTCATGGTTTACTTTATCAACTGCCACAACATTCGAAACATTTATTTGCTGGATCTTGATCGCTCGATTTTTTCATGAGTACCTACATTCTTACATGCCATCAAACTTGTTAATATGTAAATGTTAATTAATTATCGTGGTGAAAAAAGAAAGTACTTAGTTAATTCCACGATTTATTTCGAATGACTCGACCGGTTTCAACCTTTGCAGGTCATCATCAGGAGGTGAAAAAAGAAAGTACTTAGTTAATTCCACGATTTATTTTGAATGACTCGACCGGTTTCAACCTTTGCAGGAGGTCATCATCAGGAGGACTCCTGATGATGACCTGCAAAGGTTGAAACCGGTCGAGTTATTCAAAATAAATCGTGGAATTAACTAAGTACTTTCTTTTCTCACTATGTCTAAATTTCACCAAGTAAATTTGCCGACCATCGATTTTAATTATCGTGGACTAATATTGGTACTCACGTATGCGTCTCATGTGAGTTCAATATCCAGCGCCTCTGTTATATGAACAGCTCTCGTCCATGTTGTCTTCACCTATAGTTTTCCTTGAAAGGCACATGGCTGTGTGGCAGGGAGTGATGCTGCTCCGGGTATGCATTACTGACAAGGGCACAATGATATTGCAAGTGAAAACAACTGATCATACGATTAAAAACTAATTCATCAAGGGAACATCAGGATTCAGGTTCAGCACAATCTTGTAACTCAAACAATGATCATGACGGACCGACAGTTAACAAGTCTTATAAAAATGATATGTAAAACAATAAAACTCAAGCATTTACTTTTGAAGGTTCATGCAGGTATGCAAAAAAGTCTAAAAATATACGTTACGCATTCTAATTATTTGTCCATTACTTCGATTTCATCTATTATTGATCTTATCACACGTGAAAAACAACGCTATGTAACTTCTCTGTCCCCTTTCAGAGACAAAGAATTCAAGAAGTCTGATAGTTCCATATTAACGAGTCTCTTTCTACGATGTCTCAATCAGGTGTTTTCCTTCCTGGAGCTAGAGTCCTCGGATGCTATTCCATTTATTTACCCCATCTCCCTATAGGACGAGATACGGCTTTCTTCTGCTCTCAAATTGTCTTTTTGGCGTCAAAATCATATCAGAGTTACAATTCTGTACGGAATCGCTTTGAAGTCTACCCTCGAGCATATTTACCACTCCCCAGAGACACATCATCAATTCCTCAGGACTTGTTTTCGCACGGATCCGTCCGTGAAGGCTTCTCCGATTTACCTCGGCTCGATTAAATCCGGGATTTGGTCCAGGTTGATCTCTTCGCATCCCCTCTCCGCTCAGCCACTCCCTTTCCCTCTCTCTCTCTCCCCCCTCCCTCCCTGTCTCTTTTCCCCTCTCCGCAGCCACCCCAAACCCCGCCCGTTCAGAGAGTGCCTCCTGGGAATCCAATCTGAGAAAGCGCCTCACTCAAAGAGGTGCCAATATTGAAGGGGAGGATAAGAGGAATTTGGGACTCCATTTGAACTTTTCTAAACCCCAAAGATCTAAGAAGAGCTGAGAATTTACGGTTGTCAGGCGGGACATAATTTAAAACAGCTGGATGTGGTGCTACGGTGGTTAGAGGGCGAAACTATAAGGAAAGGGATCAAATATTAACTCGAGAGTGTGTCTTTTCCAAACGAGTCCTCCCATACTTCGAGGAATGGGACGATTGTCACGATGAGCTCTAAAGCTGTCCGCCCGTTTTAAAACCCACTTCATATCGTGAGAATTTTTTTCTGTAATTAATATAATGCATCTCTCTAACCTTATGTGACTCAGACTTTCAATTGAGAAGACTCAAGTCCTGTGATCGGATGGGACGTTAAAACGTGAACCCCCCTTGGCGGCTTTCGTTAAGAACAGGTGAATACCTGCACGGGTTTTTTCCACCCATCCTACAGTACCTAATTTTCTGCTTACATCCACCTCTCCGCTATATCTATCCACCAATACCAAACTATCATCTATGGTACCAATGATATTATCTTCCAGTTAACTCCCCCGATGACAACAACTAAGGAACAAACTCCATTGTAAAATCCTGATTAAGATTGACGAATGAGGTTACAGTTTTGTTGCTATTCTTAAAACTTTCCATCACGTCGAAAGGCTGAACCGGATAAGAAATCCAGTGCCCGCTCGCCGGAAATAAGTTATTTTATTCCCTGCGCGGTAACGGCAATTAGCAAGTGCTTGAGCAGTGAAGCTATGAGGGCGGTTATGGTGCACGTAGGCTGGTTAGTCCCAAAGAAAATATTTTTTTCTCAAAAAATATTTTAAATCAGATGGAATCATTCTGTATTCCACCATAAAAGAAGATGGTAATTTATACTTAATATGGCGCAAATGACTTATTAGATCCTAATTGATTTCATTTGTGTAATATTTGGTTTTATGTCCTAAATATTCTGTGTGCTTTGAGCATCAATTATTTCGTACTTTAGTTACTTTTCCCTGAAAATGTGATTCCACAACGTTGATTTCCAATTTGTGTGTCTGGTTTTTGGATTGAGCCTAGCGAACGAAGTGGCGACAATGGTATGGATTCAACCATATATTTTAAGATACTGAAATGTTATAATCACTCTTTTGAATCTCAGTGACACTCTTCAAGATGTTTGATATAATATTCAAATGACAGAATTCATTTTCCGCACTTTCGATTTTCTTCGAAACAAAGTAGATGACTACATAAAATGCGTCCACGAAAAAATGTACTCACGGAGTGAAGGGCCTGGGATTGACTACTTTCCAGAAGTTCAGCTTTTTGGGCGTCATCCAGTAGTTTCCATTTGGAAAGTTAAAGGTCGTGAGTGTATTAAACCTGATAAATATATTCTGACATTTCAAGGCGTCCCTAACGTCACGGGGAGTCAATTTACATTACCACCAGCTCGAATTATCGATTATTTTACGAAAATGTGCATTTTTAGATATTCACATTCAAAAAAGAACATCCTTGAGTCATTCAATCGATAAGAAGAACTGCTGTAAGATTCACGGCGTGCAATAACGGATAAGTGAATTCTTCCACGTCTTCCATAACTCATTTTAGACTTTAACAGCAGCAACAATAATAATTTAACACTAGAACGCCCAGAGGGGTCATTTTGACCCCATCGTGTTTTTAAATTTATTTTTTTATCTCATTTTTTAAGAGAACAGAATTTCTTCTCGTGACTTTTAATATTTTTATTAGGTGTTCACTTGCATAAATTTTTACCTTCCTAAAATAATCCATTGCGGAGTTAAATTATATTTTACCTTGAACGCCCAAGTGGGGTCATTTTGACCCAAGGGTTCATTTGCGCGCTTTATCTCTGCTAAAGGACCAATTTTATTTGCATTTTTGTATAATTCTGCTGCATATGTGTTCACTGCTCTCTCGTCTTATATTTTCATTCGGTTACTTATCTTCCAAGTTCGTATCAGTTTCCAAAAAGTTTTTATTACCTTTCCCCATCACGTCCTCACTTTTCGTTTTGCTTACATGCGGAATATTTAGTAATTACTTTTTGATATCATCATACATCGTCAATCTCTGAGGTGTGAGGAGTATGCAATTTTGTTTACCCGTTTCGCACGAATTTATCAACTTAGTTGACTCAAAATCTAATTTTTTCTCTTCGGATGACGAGTGGAGAATAAAACTCGTTCTCACATTGGAAAAGAAAAACCACTTTGCACATTCCACACAAAGGTTTTATTGATTTCTACCATATTTTAGACAATATATGTCATTATCAAAATCGATAATGACATATATTGTAGAAACCAATAAAACCTTTGTGTGGAATGTAAAAAGTGATTTTTCTTTTCCAATCGAGTGATTCCACAAAGTAAAGCCTCAAACTTTGAACTCGTTCTCACAGTGACAGCATGTGAAGTTTATGTATTTGTTGTCGATTGTTCGTGGCTTCGCGGGACGAATTTGCGGTGTGATCTGTATTTTGAAGATAGCTGTGATCAAAAATTTCTCAAATACCTGCATAATGTTCTGCTGACATTCTTGATGAGCTGTATGAGATTCAATAAGATGAGTCACTGGTGGAGAGTGTTCATTTGACAAACCCGACGGCAAGCAGACATTTGAAACTTGTGAAGAATAAACAGAATCCTCAGAATGTGGCGATAAGTACCCATTTGATGAACTCAGTAGAGACACTAGGAAGGGTGGATCTAAGAGTAAGCTCACTATTTGATATAATATTCATTCACTATTTTCAAGGCACTGGGGGTCAAAGCAAAAGATACCCTCCTTGGAATAATCAGAGAGAGCTATGACAGTGGAAGGCCACCAGAGAATTTCCAGAAGATTGAAATTAGCAGGAAATGCGAAGAACACAGAACCTTTAGCCTGGTGTTACACACATCGAAAATACTTACTAAGATTAGTAGCAGAAGAATGGAAGGGAAGATCGAAGGGAATCTTTCGGAAAATCAATTTGGATTCAGGAAGAACCAAGGAGCTAGGGAGGCAATACTCAGCTGAAGGATACTGGCTGAGAAAATGATACACGTAAACAAGCTGTTGTATGTGGCATTCGTGGACTAGGAATAGGACTTTGACAACGTGGAATAGAACAAGATGTTCAAGATACTGGAAGCCATTGGAATGGATTACAAGGATAGAAGAAAAATCTACTGGCTCTACAAGAACCAGGTCACCACAATGCAAATAAAAGATGGAAGGAAGATAGAAGCCAAAATAAATGAAGGAGTCAGAGAATGATTCAAACCTCTCCCCAGGGTTATTCAATATAATTATACCTGGGAGAAGCAATAAGAGACGCAGAGGAAATAGGTATCAAGGGCATCAAGGTGAATGGCGAAGAAATAAACATGCTCTGGTTTGCTGATGACATCGCAGTTGTAGCAGAAAGTCGAGGGAACTTGCAAGCATCCCTGACGACTATGGACTAAGTACTTCAATAATATAATAAGAGCAATAGTAATAGGAAACTAAAACCCTAGTGTGCGGAAGAGAGAATCAAGGGCAAATACCACAATTGGAGGAGTGACTTTGGAACAAGTGGAGTACTTCACGTACCTCGGTAGCACTATCACTTGGGATGGAAGAAGCTCAACGGAGATCAAGCGCAGAATAGCACAAGATAAGGAGGCGTTTATGAAGAAGAGACAGCTACTGTGCTCAAAGAACCTACGGCTGCAAACAAGGAAGCACTTTATCGTATGGAGCGTGGTAATCTATGGATCAGAGACATGAAAAATCGGGAAAGCAGGCCAGCGAAGAATTGAAGCCTTCGAAACATGGTGCTCGAGGAGAATGTTGAAGATGAAATTGACTGATATAGTGAGGAATGAAGAGATGTGCAGAAGAGCAGATGAAGATGGACATACCTTGAGGCACAATGATTTAGCTAGAAATAGAATAGAGGGGAAGATCGAAGGGAAGGTTCCACAAGGAAGACCAAGGGGCAAGTATCCAGAGCAAATAAAGCAGGACGTGAAAAAGAAAACATACGAGGGCATTAGGCAATTAACGCTAAATAGGGCGTAATGGAGGGCTGCAGTAAATCAATCATAGGATTGAAATACTGACGATGATGAAAACTATTTTTATTAGGCTACTCAATTTTTTTACATTTTTTCAGATGGTATTTTTAATTTTGGAAGGACTAACCATTCATCATAAAACAGTACACATTGCAAAAACAACAAATAAATACGTTTAAATAAAGTAGGTGACATTTGTTGTTTACTGAGTGTCAATATTTTAGGCAAGAAAAAATGAAATTGAAGAAAAACGAGAAAATGATTCCAACTCTCAAAGTTGATATTTCAATAAATAGTTATATTGAGAAAAACATTGCTGTAATGAACTGATTAAATCAATAAATGTGAAGAACTAGGGCATTATTTAATGAAAAAACACTAAAAATGTAAACATATAAATGCCTTGTGAAACATTAACTTATTAATTAACGGGGGTCAAAATGACCCCATTTGGGCGTTGAATGATGTCGAGAAGTCCGGGCGTCGTAGTGTTAAATCCTTCGACGGAGCTTATTGAATTGATTGCTTGTTTTTTTGATATACTTCCCTGCTCCAATTTGCATTACTTTTGACTGAATACTCATATAGACAGGCTTAGTTATATTATATAGGCTTAATTCTAGGTCTTTTTCCTGGCTAAGCCCAATTTTAGAATAGGGAATTCTGTGGGTACGATCTGCCAAATTGCCTACTTGCCTTCACTTAGTGGTGGTGGCTGTCAGAGTCCTCTAGATGGTATTCTCTGCACTTCATTCTCCTATAACACTATATAGTTATTATTTGGAAATCCAGAGGACTCTGGTTGTTGTGCTTTCTTGAACTCAATTTATCAGGAATTATTATTTTATATTGTTATATACGGTTAAAGTCATCAGGCATTATTATGTCAAATAATTATATGCTTTACCTCTCTTTATTACCCATTGATTTAATTTCCTCATTATTAGAATCAGTCAGATGTATCCTCATTCTAAGATGTTACTTGTTGGAAACACACTCTTATGTACCATCCGAATATCGCTGAATCTCATTTTCGAAGCATTCATTAATTTAGTGAGAACTCGGATAAAATTAAAGGAGTCTAAGAAGAATTAAAATATCTTTTAATATAAATTTGAGTACATACACTCACATTTAATCATAAACGCTTTCATGAGGCCTTTTCAACTACCTCATCACTGTCGTCGTAACCCAGCTGATTAACGGACCATCTACGTCTAAAACTACCTTAGTACGCAACCCGAAATTATGAATTCTACTAAATGTCGCTCAGAATGCGAGATATTCACTCTCTTGTCACCCAAGTATAAACCTAATTGATTGAGGAATGGAGCGTATTACTCAGATTGTATAGTGCATAAAAATTGAAAATGGTATTTAGGCGAGTTTTTTCACAAAAATACCCTTCATATTGCATCAGTACCCATGAAATTTCCCTAATTTGCCCAAAAATGGCCACCAATGACAAAAACTACGATTTTAGAGGTTGCGCAGGGTCAGGAATTTACTTGGATGGTGGGAGAAATCTGTGTAAAGTTACCCAGTAGATCGCAAGCTTTGTCATCACCTTGGTGTATTAGAGGATTCTCAGGTTAATGTGTGTTCGAAGAAGATTATTGCCGTTGTCCACTCGGAGAGAGAGAGTTCGTTTAGAGGGAAATGAGCAAAGGGTTCAGGGAGCCATCCCTTTTTCTCGTTGTCCCTTTTGTTATTCCGAGGAGTAGTAGAATGAATACGGGGGAGAGAGAGGGGAAGGTGACGTCACAAATGAATTCGGACCCTTGCGAGTTTCGTTTGATTTTTCGTTCCCTTTGTGGATGTCTTGATCTCCAGAGACTTCGACTTCTACCCAACGGTCACGAAAGTTGTTCAAAGGATAGGATTTATTTGAATTTAGACCTCGAGGACGTGAATTAGAGTGTTAATTAAGATTCAAAGTGGATGCTCTCATTTTTTGAATTAGTGAATGACTTCGGGAACCAAAGTTTTTGATTTATGATGGGAATCCTTCCAAAAAAAAAAGAGATCCAGTCGGGTCGGAAAAATATTTTAGGATAATATTCATATTTTTGAGTATTTGAGTTTTTTTTGGGTGTGTCGACAGCTTCGGTCATTTTGCACCACTCTCATCCATTGGTAAATAAAATGTATGCAGTATAGGATTTTTTTATTTCTTTTCTCAGTTACATTTATCAGATAACATGTGCAGGCCGTGGTCTAAGACAAAGAATTTATAATTTATTTAAACATTTATGTCTTTTAAAAAAGCAATTACCCGGGTCAGACTCTCCTGAGAATCGCCTAGAATAAGTCCCTTTAACCTCGTGTTTCTCCCTAGAAGAACGGTATTCATCACACTCTGTCAGGATGTGTCGCACACACAGAGGAGAGTCGCAATCATCACAACGAGGTAGTGCCTTCCCTTCGGTGAAGAGATTATATTCACGTTTTCTTGTTGTAAATTCCTCAGTATCTCCTATATTCCTTAGCTGTTACTATACCTGGGAACATCAGCTATGGAAGCCATTCGCAATGGAGAGAGTTTAGCATTAATTAAACGCATAGTTTCAGGCTTTACGTCGTGGAACTCTATTATGTCGAAAAAGAAAGAAAAACTTGAAATAGCATAGCCCACAATATTATTACTAACATCGATCAAGGTTTCAAAGGATCACCGTCATTTTTCGACAGTTTAGCATTATTTAACGCAAGTTGATTAAATATGTATTTACATTTTTTATTCCTACTTCTATTTATTCGATTTTTAACCATTTAATTAGTGCTAAATTTACACGCAGCATATTCACTCCAATATACTTGATGCTCACCCTATGTTTTATTTTCGCTCTTCATTATCGTGTTGTTGTAAGTAATTGGGGCATATCCTTCTCTACTTCTGTTGTAACATGCGACGCTTTCATTAATTAGTCCACTTCGCTTTGTTGGCTAATCTCTCCTCATCCACTTAAATTCTACTTTATCCGTTTTTATTTTGCGGGTTCAAAACCCGTCGGAGCATTGATACTGTGTTTGCCCCAGTATTTAGATATTAGGTTATACGATGCGATATTACCTTACAATTTGGAGCACCTAAAATCTAAGACTTATACTACTTATACTGCAAATATCAATTCTAAGATTAGTACAACATCCATGTCCGAGGCTGGAATCGAACTCTTTGTTACGGCGGCCGAGTAAAAATCTCTCTCCTTGCTAAAATCTTCTTTTTTCGTTTTTTTCATTTTGTATTTCCGAAAGGATTACATTATATTTCATCTGCTTTCTCATATCGCCTTCTATTACTATATCTATGTCAAATTTCAGAGCCGTGAACACAGATGGCTGGAGTTCACGAGAATTATTAGAATCCATTATTAGATTCCAGCCATCTGTGCTTGTGATTTATATCCTGCCCGTGGGTAAGAATCGCTTTCTAAATTCATCACCGTGAAAATTTCCTACATCTCTGTGGGTTCAAATTTCGCATTTATTATTTTTCATGAATTGCAACGACATTATTTAGTCATATGGTAAGTGTTCCTACATAATATAGCTTAGCCCCCATTTCTGCCCGTTACTTCAAATTTGTTTTTCCATAACTCATCCGACCGCATTTACTTCACCCTCTTCCCTTTAGATATTTCACTCTGGTTTATTGATTTTCTATAAAATATGTGGTCGTTCTCCTCCATTTATATCCGTCTCATTATTCTATAATCAGTGGCCACATTTGTTCTTAATTTCTATTTTTTTCTGTTTTCGCTCTTCGTCGGATTCTTTACGGCTCTCATTAGATGCTCCGCTGCTTTCAGAGGCATATTTTTGAAATAATATCCCCCCATTTTTATTAAATAGATCACATACTTCAATTCTCTATACGTATTTCATCAATACGATGGCGCAGTACCTCAGTAGAATCAATAAGAGACGCAGAGGAAATTGGTATCAAGGGCATCTAGGTGAATGGCGAAGAAATAAACATGCTAAGGGGTACGTCCAGTAGAAAGTGGACAAATTGGAAAAAAAGAGATTTTCATGGTAGAGTGAAAATTTTTCTTGCATAATGAAATGGGTAGACTGGAAAATAATGTATGGAAATAATATATTTATATATTCCTTCATTAACTATCAGAAAATGTATTTGAAGTGGAATTTTAATGAAGTAAGGAATACTCGTAAAATATCACCAACTTTAAAATGTCACTAAATATTTAAAAAAACGGCGTAAATAAATTACTACTTATGTACATCTCTTCTACAAGGGTTATATTTTGATTTTATGGCCGTATTATGGGTGAAATGTAGTGTGTATAATAATTAATAACAAAAAATGGAAGTAATGCACTGTTACAATGTCCCCTTATAGTGTTAGCCCACATATGTAGTCAGATCATTTTTTTAGTTTTTTAGTTTCATGTTTAATGTACATACCCATTTCATTGCTGAAGTGCTACCCCGACCATTTAAACTTCACGAACAAATTTGATTTTGCTGTATGTGCCTTCAATGCATGCTTGACGATCCGTCACAAGAGTAACGGTCACAAGAGTAACCACTTTTTCTACTTGTAACCTTGTTTTTGTCTGTCTCTTTATATACTTATGTACTATATATTTTTGTACTTCATTCCTAAGACACTAGAGTAAAATATGAAAAATATTTTAATGGTATATTGTAATTGGAAGAAGAGAAAATTGATTTATGTTATATAGTGCATTTCAACTGTCTTTTTTGGGTCACAAGACATAACACGATTTCCATGTGCTTTTTATATACTAAATTGATGATCTGAGTCCTTAATTTTCGGATGTAATTAATAAACATTATGTATTCTAATTCATTCAAAAGTGTTTACTTTGGAAAATCTAATATTTCCATAACTCTGACAGTTTTAATGGAGTCAAATGCGTCAAAATGTCACAAGAGTAACGGTGGACAGACCTTAAGGTTTGCTAATGACATCGCAGTTGTAGCAGAAAGTCGAGAGGACCTGCAAGCATCCCTGACCACCATGGACCAAGTACTTCAAGGATATTATATGAGCAGCAAAAAGAAGAAAACTAAAATCCTAGTGTGCGGAAGAGAGAAGCTTAGGTCAAATATCACAATTCGAGGAGTGAAATTGGAGCAAGTGGAGAACTTCAGCTAACTCGGAAACACTATAACTTGGGATGGAAGAAGCTCGACAGACATCAAGCGAAGAATAGCACAAGCTAAGGAGACGTTTATGAAGAAGAGACCACTACTGTGCTCAAAGAACATATGGCTGCAAACAAGGAAGCACTTCATCAAAAAATTCGTATGGAGCGTGGCACTCTATGGATCAGAGACATGGAACATCGGGATAGAAGCCCAACGAAGAATTGAAGCCTTCGAAACATGGTGCTAGTGGAAAATGTTGAAGAATAAATGGACAGATAAAGTAAGGAATGAAGAGGTGTACAGGAGAGCAGATGCAGAAAGGACAATATGGAAAACCCTACGGCAGAGAAGAACCAGATGGATTGGACATATCTTGAGGCTCAATGAATTAGTTAGAAATATACTAGAAGGTAAGATTGAAGGAAAAGCCCCGCGAAGAAGACCAAGGAGCAAATATATAGTTCAAATAAAGAAAGGCGTAAAAGGAAAAACATACCAGGGCGTGAGGGAATTAACACTGAATAGAGCAGAATGGAGGGCTGCAGTAAACCAATCCTAGGAATGAAATACTGATGATGATGAGTACCCCCAAAGTGTCGCTTATCATACCATATTTTATCATACTCACCGCGTTGACTATTTTATGACTGTAAAGTTGTGTTGACAGTAAAAACATTAGGTTATCCATTTGTCAAAAGCTGTGTTATTTATTCATATTTCTCCTCAATCTCCACAGCGAGATTGAGCACAACATTAGCCAACCAAACTACTTCAGTGGATCCTATTCCGTCCCTAATTTTCGTATAATGAGCAACTGCCCTATATTTTACGCTGCGTTTTTTAACAAACAACCATATTAAGTATATATCACCACGGTAGATGGACGTGGCTATTTCTTCTTAATTAACCTTAATCCCATATGTCTTTCATCTTATTTCGCTTTGCTTTCACATCCTGCCTGCGAGCGATTTGCAACAGAAACGCGTATCACCAGCTGGCATTGCAATGGCATACGTCATTAGCATTAGTTGCTGGCATGAATACCCCACTTTGAAATAAAGTTTGGCTTCAGAATCGCGTGTTGCGTGATCTGCAAAATACTAGCAATAATGTGCAGGTACTCTGCAGTAAGTTATTTTCACTCAGATTTGTTGTATAAAATATGCAGCTTTTTTCTCCTTTGGATCAGATGAGTCCGAATATTTTGCTCAATATTATTAGCTTTTTATTTTATTTTATACTACCATTGCCATTTTATTAAGGTTAGGATGATTTCGATTCTTGTTATAGGCTGTAATAATCCGGTTAGCAGTAGTCCAGTTGAGTTTTAATGTCGGTGTCGAGCGATGAAAGAAGTACGCATGGACGATTCCGCCTCAGTGACTTGTTCATTGTTTTGTTGTAGGATTATTTTGAAGCGGGTGTATGCGCAAAAAAAAGTTGTAACATAATTTGGGAAAAACTCTTATGCAAGAAGAGTTTATATTATTTTATCATCATTAACTCCCCTACCCTGATGTGTGTATTTCACATTGGTTGGGCTTTAGTATTTGGTGGGATCTTCTCTCATTAGCTAGACCAATGTTCAGGTTGAACGCAGGTAACCACATCATGCATTAAATCATATGCCGTCCTCAGAATTCTGCGTAATATTGAGAGAATTATTTTTAAATATACAGCTACATAATAGCCTGCAAGGCACCATAAAGGTGTGTGGTAGGGGGTGAATTCTCACCAAACATGCACTACATATCATGCATAAAAAAGGATTAGTAATAATATAATATTCTAAACTTCACTATTTAATATTACTATTACTAATTATTCACTATAGGTAAAAATAGCAAAGCAAACATGCAATATCATGCTGGAAGTTGAGCTGGCTTAAAATCTTTATACCGACATGCAACTGCCTATGCTATCCATTGATACACTCGTATTGGATATATTTACCGCTATTCATATACGTGTATAATTGTACAAGGAAAATAGGACACTTAGAATCTGTCAGTTTGGCATTCAGTTTCTCTAATTATGTGATTATGGTCCAGTCTACCATAGTAAGTTGGGGTTCGCAAAATATTTTTAACGTCATCACTGAAAATATTATCTTGGAATTTGTTTAAGAGAGTAAGTCTAAATTTCAACCTGCGATCTGACAATGATTCCCAATTTAATTTATTTAATAGACTGGTTACGCGTATATAGTTATCATACCGTCCCTTAACAAATATTGCCGATCTTCGCTGCGCATGTTCAAGTTCATTATTTAGGCCGATAAAGGACCGATAACGGCCGATGGTTACGGACCGTACAACATTTAAAAATATAATTAGGGTTAGGTTAAATTAAAGAAATTTATTTCAATTTTAATGAAATCCATTTCTACAGTTCATGTGACTAATGCTGTGAGCAAGTCGCGGCGGGCGACCGCTTCAACCTCCGCATTTGCTCAGGAAAGCACTGCACTATGCGACCTCGCAAACGGTACCATGTTATCCAGGTGTTGACCTTGGGAAGATTGTAACATGAAGCGTGCGGTTAAGCTTACCAAAATGGATGACCTCTTTCCTGCGGTGACCTCCTCCTTCGAGTGTCCGCGGCGACTGGAAGGGCCCCTCGCGTGCGGCGGGGCCCTGGCGGCGTCACGAGCGTGCCCCTGTGGATGGTCGAGAAACGGACAACCGCGATTAGAGCCGGCTGAGAAGGCACGGGCGATCACGGCATCCCCTCGCCCCTGCGTGACGTCTCGTGCGAACGGCACCATTCTCATCATTTGAAAAATACCTCTGAACATATACCTAAGGTATGCCGAGGGAAAGGGGAATGCTATCCGAATAAGAATAATACCTTGGTGGAGAATAAATTGGTACTCTTCATTGCGGCAAAAGTACGTGCATTTGCGTAGTTACGCTTCAACACCGTGTGACCACTAGTCAAGAAAGATTGGAAGCCTTCGAGAGCTGGAGTTGGCGTAGGATGCTGATGATTAATAGAATTACAGATTACAGCAAAGGTGCATACATGGGGAAATTAGAATACGTATTTTACATTTGATGTAGAAATGTATGTAGATGTAGAAATTACAATGTTGTGTTTCACCTCCTGCATGCTGTAGGAAATATAAGTTAATGCTTTAATTTATTAATATGGATCGACTAAATAAACGACAGCTATTACGTTACTTTGTGTAAACTAACTATTTAGTTCCATTTATAGTCATATATATTTAACTTGCCTCTTGACTGCATGTCTACTATTTTCCTCGAGGTGGTTCCTCTCAGTTGCATGCTAGTAGTAAATCCACGGAGTAGGATTTTTACTCATGCTTACATGGTAAGAAATGTTCTGTCTGATTAATGATGTATACCTGGTAATAATTCAACCTTTTCCACTCATCCTTGCGGTGGCTTTCAGGGTGTTATGTAGATGCAGATGTAGATAAAATGAAACATGAAGGACGTAAGGAAGAGCGAAGGAAGAAATGTCTAACTGGAGCTCAGAACGACCGAGAAGAACCTGGTGGATTTGAAAAAGCCCTGAGACACAATGGATTTTACAGGGAAATAATTAAGGATAAAATAGAATGAAGGACCTAACGTAGATAACGAAGGGTTATGTGGGTAGAATTACCATGTTTTAGGAAACACGTGACAACAAGATTACACTGAGCAGGAAACGAGTCGGGAATAATGGAGATATGAAATCAACTAATCTTTGGACTTAAAAACAATGCTATATGCAGCCAAAATTATTGCTAATGCAAATACACATTTGAATATTAGAATATAATATCAATGAAAACGAGACTACGTGCATTGATTCTCTGTTGACAATGTCCCTAGGTGCTGATAACTTTAAAAAATGGGGTTTAAAATGTGTGCATTTCCAGGAACCTATTGTGGTAATGGGTTCGGTAACGCGCTGGTAACCAGATGCTCGTGGGTTCGAATCCCACCAAGGTTAAGGATGTTGTGTTTGTCTACAGGGTTGCAAATAGGAGAGAACGAGGGATTCAATCTATACGGTCTTGTGTCCAAAATAAGATGAATTATATTTCTACTCAAAAAAAGAAGATGTTTCGTAATAAAGCACAACTAGTAGTTTCGTATTGAAATGTTCACTAATTTTCCCTATGTATTTTCATGAAGTGGGATTATATAATTGGCTATTACCACTCAACTGTTTATACAAAACGCTTAATTTGGAGAATGATGCTTATCTGAGATAGTTTCGTTGAAGAACGATTTCATATTCATAAATATCAGGTTATGATGCTTGAACGAAATTTTTCGCTGCCGATGAAAACCCAAAAGTTGCCCATCATAGCTGAATTTATTCACCCTAGAGCCTGTTCTGAGCTTTTTCTAATATACCCGCTTAATTTTTAACGGTATTGCTTACTCTTTTGTGGAAACATTCGATTGATTTGTTGCTTGGTTCACAGTAAATATTTGATGAGTCGCGTGATTTTGGAGGGTTCTAGATACGGATTTCCGTCTCTTCACTGAATGCTGCCCTTTGAGTTATCCCAGGGCTTTTTCCAATTTTATCCTTTAACGTTTTAAGGGTGACTCCTCGGGTGGTAGCTATCTCCCATATTACTATACAATAGTAGCTGACGAATGAGGCCTAAAATAAAATTATACGTACAAGAAAGGTATATTTTTGGCAACAGGCATCTCATCCAATCAAAATCCATGAAATCAGAGGATTAATGTATGAGTATCGACCGAAGTTAAATCTTTAGGAGTTACTCTAACTTCAAACTTGCCGAGGAAAATTCACATTCAAGGCATTTGCAGTACACCGTTAAAGGGACTCGGCACACCAATCATGGGAAAGTATTTCCATGAAAAACTAAAGGCAATACGTTATTTTACTCCATTAAAGTCAAATCTTGAGTACGCCGCATCTGCAATCCAGCGAAGAAAGAGTTAATACGTGACCCAAATAAGGTATGTAAAAAAGAAAAGCGGCAAAAGTATCTTCAAAAATTTATCCGAACGAAAAAAGTTTCAGGCGGCTATTGTGAAGACTTGGATAGGAATCTCTGACCGCGGTAGCTGGGACTGTAATACGCCGGACTGGCAGCCTAAGGGTCGTGAGTCCTAATCCCGCCTGAGTTACGGATGTTATATTCGTCTCAGGATAAACCCTAGGGTTAAGTTACGTTAGTTGGAGTTGGAGCACTATGAAACATAATTCTGCTGCTACTTGGATAGAATATCTTTGAGTTTCGAAAGTTAAACGTTAATGTTAGGATAGGACTCCTATTTTAATGTTAAACACATTAAAATAGGAGTGTGAAGATGACGCAGCAGGTAAAATTTTATCTTCGCATCGCCTCGGAGTTTTTTTACAAAAGTGATAACATTTGAGAAATCAACAGTCGAAGAGATCGAATCAAGTGTTCACTTCTCCCTCCGACCAACTCTTGACCACATTACGACAGTGTGAAAAAATACACGTATCTCCCTATTTCATTGCATTTCATACTCTTTTTCATTTTCTCACCACCTTGGACGCCTGGTGACGTCCTCGTCTCCAGGCATCTCCATCATGCCTCGAACTCCCTGTCGCACGCCTTGCGGCGGCTTTCAGGATGATGAGCGGATATAGATTATTCGCTTAAAAGCGAGTTTAACCTCTTTGTGCCTTCTCAGGTCTTCATGATTGGATATCAATGGTAATTATCGCATATAACACATTCATTTTGTTGTGTTCTTAAGAACACTACGATAATTCACCTTGCTTATATTTCGTGCTCTCGTTATTCACATATTTATATTATATTATACGGGTATAATGCCCTATACATCATTTCAATATACGCAAATTCAAAAAAATGTTCCTATCCTTTTCTAATTATTATCCTGAGTATTTAAAAATATAAAATACTTGAGCATAATCCAGATAAAAAAGGCTCTCTGCTTTACATTCAACATTAAACTAAATACGTGATATAAATTAATATCCTTTGTCAAATTATAGTTCCAGCCGCTTTATTTGCCTTATATTTGAGTATAATATATTAATGTTTAATTGCCTTTATTTTCGCTTTAATTGCCGTATATTTGAGTAAAATATATTTATGTATCATTATGATGATATTTCAGAGTCTGCATTCTATTAAAAGGTGCGTTATGCATGTGAGTTTTGTAGAGGTTTCCACAAAAAAAAAACATTATTAAGGTTTTTGCTCATTATTCACGATGTCATTACTTTTGCTCTTAACTGGGATAGTTCAAGATTAATATAGAGTAGGTAGGTACTCTAGTCCATCAGGTTTTCTCCTATGTTAAGGTCTTACGTATCGCTAATGGGACGCGGTTCCGCGATTTACTTCCTTGGCGCAAGGAATTTTTGTTTGTCTAATGCCACTCGTTAGTATTACAAATGAATCCCGCTTACATCCCGCTCAGCTGACTGGAGATTTCGATCGCCCTGGGCTATATCAATACTACTCTTGTTATGTTTCAAACGCAGCGTAGACAAACTGCCACCGAGTATTTGAAGGATTTCTACGATGAAATTATGGGTTTTGAACGATAATGGCATAGGTGTTCCTTTATTATGGTATACTTCGGGAGACAAATTATTTCGTTTTCACCTAGTAAGTGAAGTGAATAAGCAACGAGTCGGCAGCAATGAATTTAACTCCCAGGCGACCATTAGAACTGTCTCCTGGCTTGAAGTGTAACTTTTATGCATGTAATCACGCAAGGGATAAGAATATGAAAGTAGCAGTAATCACACGTAAGGTCAAATATTAGGTTGGTGTGGAGACCATTTGTCAAGACTTCATAATTATCCTTGCCTTTGTTTTAGAATAATCCGGTTCAACGTTGCATGTACGTAAGTCTCAAGAGGTTATCTCATAAGGATTCATGCGTAACGTCAAAACCCTTAAAATACCGAGGGCACGTTATTGAAAAATATGTAGGCATGATTAATAATGTTTCAATTCCACCAAGTAAACCAGTGAACTAACAACTTTCTTGGCATGTGAAATGTTGAAATTTTGAGAAAATATTTGACTGTATGAAAATATTTGACGGCTTTATAATCGGATAATGTAAACTTTTGTTCTGGCACGGAAAATACACATATTTTTAATGCAGAAATATAGTTCATTGCAATATTTTTGCTACATATTTTCTCTTTAATGAAATTGCAAATCATTTTGCTGGGCGTCGGTTACTTTCTATGTGCTTTCCCAATGAAACACATTTATAGATACAACAATCGAATGAAATATAAAATATAGGTATAATTATTATAATGGGTGCTTAAATAGAATGGTAGGTTAAGATTAATATAGGCACTCTTTAATAATCCCTTTTAGTCACATAATCTTCAAGGCAGGGTCGATTTGAAATTCCCCATGCGATATAACGCTCCTCATTTGTCTTTTCTTAAAGTCTTTATTTAAAGTTCATGCCATCAGTTCTTTCCTTCGACAAAATGCCTCTTTAGAGAAGGAAAAGCTACACGCACTTACCAGCGGTTACAGCTCGAATTACTAAGCAGGAGTTGTCTTGAACCTGAGCTGAAACCTCGAGAAAAGATTAATGAAGAGCTTGCTTGGTGCCGGAAATGTGTTAACATCCATCTTAAACTGCCTCACCCTTATTATCATTATTTTATATTCAGAAGTTTATTTTCGATACAGGAATTTTCAATATTGGCACGGAAAGCCACAAATGAAAAAACGAACGTGCTGCAAACTGTAATTAGTATAAAATATGCGGTAAAAATCTGAAAAATCTTTTTCTGGTATGTATTAATATTTAAAATATTAGTTGAAAAGATATTCCTAAGGTTAAATGTTGTTTAAACCTAAATTCACAACTGCGATTAAAATATAAAATGTTCATAATTTATTGAGTATATGATTGCCCACCTTTGTCAACAATAAATTTCTTACAAAAATAGTATCCCTGAAAAATGAAAGTTAAATGTTATTTTGCTTTAAAGTAATAATTGGTGTAATAAATATTAGTAAAACTATTTAATTTCACTTTTACTGTGTAAATATTTTATGTACGTCACAATGTAATTGCTTCGTGGCTCAAGGAGATATTGTACCCTGAGCTTTACCGTAATCACTATTCATCAATCCTAATAATGACTTGAAGCAGCTTTACACTCAATTCTTTTATCGGATAACCTCATCATATTATTATAATTTTCCTCTTTTACATCCTTCACTTCTTCCCCGTACTTCTCCTGTCAAGCTTTCCTTTGCCATCCTTCCCATTCACTTTGCCCTCTACCACTGTCTTCATTGTTGACTAAATATATATATCCACCTTTATTGTGGTGTTATATTAGGTATCTCTTATCTCTCAATTCTCATAAAACTCATTAATTGTTGCTTGAAGTGCCCATTTTATTTTAATATATGTGAGTTCCTATGAAATGTTACCTTACTTTCAACATGGCAAAATGGCATCCCAAATGTAAGCACGTGCTTCTTTTGGTAGATTATTCTCTTTGCTTGGCCTATTCTACTATTTTCCTCACGTTTCGTCCATCACTAATTATTCCGCTTCCTAGATAGCATTACTTAAGTAGTAGAAGTAGAATTTGAATTCAATATAGTCCAACTACAAAAATTATATCACACCATCTAACCTACCTTAATGTTAAGCCTATCGCTAAGAAAAATTACAGCTTTCATGCTAGAGAGAGCTCAGACCGTGACCTTTGTTAGGTCAGACCGGTACGTTTGACACCTGACTATTGCTGCTGGCAGAAATAGTGAATGTGTTTTAATAAAATTATACTTTTCTAATAGACAGCTTGATTAACAGCCAGGTTGCCTGGCAACTTCGAGTGAGTTCAACAAATGAGTTGTGGGAACGAATCCCGCCTCGACATGGATTTTTATGAACATAGTAGGTATTCTGCAAGCCACCAAAAGGTCTTTGGTAGGGGTTGAATCTTCATCATACGTGCTATGATTATCATGATTGAAGGGGATTAAAAGCTACAGAAGTCGAATTCTAACAATTAAAAATATATTTAAAGAGCCGAGCAGGCATGGATAAACTTGCTATTATTTGGGTTAGGCAAAAGTCTTTATTCCGACGCACAACTATCTAGGCTGCCTATCGATAAATTTATGTATATATTATTGATTACAATCACGGCTATTCAGAACCATAACATTGCGAGAAAATAAAGATTATTGTGTTTGAATTTGGCTTAAAAACATAAAATAGGCGGTAGAGAATGGCCAAACGTCTCTCTATTATTCTAATAACCAATCCTAACACTGAATAATGGGCATAGTAACAGTGGTGGAGTTTTAAGACCTCGGGAAATGCGATCGTTAGGAGCGTAGTTCACATCAATCCGCTCTCGTCTCGAAGCCTCGTCCCGGAGTGTCGCGTGAGGAGCTCTCGGCTTGGAGACCTTCACCGATTGGTGGTGCAAGGGCGGAGGTCTTCCGGTGGCCGGGCCCACCGAGGTCGCACGCGGTTGCTGGCCGGGTCGGGATGAGGAGGCGTGCGTCGCCATCGCGATTTCCGCGCTGAAGGACGGAGGTTGGGAGGAGGGGGTCAAGGTATACTGCGTTGGAGACTGGGGGGTGAATGGAGAGGGATCGTGCGTTTTGTTCGGATAACTTTCAATCTTTAATCTTGATGGAATCGATTTGGGGATTCGGGAAAAGAGTGGGGAGACAAAACGCCACTCAAGGTCCTTAGGACCCTCTTGAAGAAGGACCTGGGGGTCGCTATTGTTTCCCTTTCGAGGGTTCGGGGCCCCTGTCGGCACGTCGCAGGCCTTTGCTCTGTGTAAGGGTGATATGGCGTGAGTGATATACATATCTTCATCAACTGACTACCCTGCAAGTCAGCTCAAGAGTGTGTGGCCAGTATACAAGGGTGTATGTATATTTGTGGTTTTAACAGTCACGGTGATTACTTAATTACGAATATTTCGTAAAAATGTACTGATGGATACAGATCTTAAAAATACCCCATTTCTAATAAATATACTAAAATAAATAAATACTCTAAAATGCTGTCACCACAAAACTTGTATCTTTTGAATTGGCAGCGCAAATTGAAAGCAACATTTTTTCGCTGTTATATGTGGCTTGGTATTAATTAGGACCGTATACAGATTTAAAGGTCGTGGGTTCAAATCAGGTCCTAGGCTAAGTCACTGTGCACGTGTCAGCATCAAGTTATGTTAGATAACCATCTGTCTATAACTGACTGTCCTGCAAGCCACCTCGAGGTTGTATGGCGAGGGGGAGTTGTCACAAAGCATCTCCTACGCACTTATACTAAAGTTTACTTATACCGTGTAATCACCTAAGGAGAGTTTCTATAAATATCTTGCGGGGCACTCATTAAAAATTCTTCATTTCATCTAGTAAGCACAGAAACTTAAAAGAAAGAATCAACATGTAAAAAGATTGAAAACAATACGGTACGGCATATCCTAAGCAGTCGTAGCAGCTGAAAATAAATTCCACTATTCTTACCGCAATTAAACTTAGTATTAACTTATTGTATATCATACGATATATTCTACGTAGGTGGAGCACCTTAAAAACTATTACTACGACTAACTCATAGCAGTCATATGGTTCCCCTTTTCAAACTCGGCACTCCCATCAATTTTGAAGTATTTTAGAATTTTCCCTTGATTTCCCACGACTTAAATGAAAAATGGATTAACTCCGGGGCAATTATGGAAAATAACAAGCGTGTTCTGCCTCAGGGAATTGATTATTCCGTCAAATCGTTTCACGTAAAATTATGAGCTTGCTGCTTCGGGAAACGGATTTATGTTCCGAGGTTGGAGGTGATCAATGCCAGACGGAGTTTCGCTTTATTCTTTCCCGTTGCTTTCCACGTCGTAAACTTTAGGCTCAGGTTATTTACCCTCAGAGTTTCAGCACCCCAATTACTTTTAAGATTATCAATATGACCCCCGGCTACAAAAAAACTTATGTCGCATTACCGCTTCTCTTCATGCCAATTCCTTCTACCTCTACGAAGATTCAGCCTTGCCTCAGCAAAGACAGGAATCACATCCCTTTACCACTAGAAATTTTAGAATGCTACATCAATTTAATTTCAATCTACGTCGTGTGATCAATTCTTATGACATGTCGCGTGGGTATCTCTCATTCTCTCTGAGTTTTACAAAGTTTATTTTGCGTTAACAAGACTGAAATAATAGGGACGAGTGAGGTGATACACAGTGGAAATATTTTGGCAGTGGAAGCGCCTATCAGTTAAGATAGTCGGAGAAAAAGTGAAGCATTTAAAGGAAAACTTTGGAAACATCCCGACGCTTATCAGCCTAACCATTGGTTGGATTCTAATCTTCCGTTCCCTGAAGTTAACCATGTTCTTTCAACTCCTTGGGTTCATGCCGTACGCATGGTCTTAGTGAGAGTTCCACAAAAAATCCGAGCTCTCACTCTGTGTTTAGGAATGTTAAGGAAGCTTTACTGTCGTGATGGAACATGTTTTAAAGAAAACGAAAAAAGGTGAAAAAGATATAATTATTTTGTACCAGGGAAGTTGTCAGGCTTAAAAGGAATCACTGGAGCGTTTGCTTATGTTTATATGTGAAGCGAAGAAAGAAGACGGTTGTCTCTTCTGTGCTGGATATGGAATTGGTAAAAAGGATATTCTACTTAGCCTCAATGAGTAACAGAGTACTATTTGAAGATATGTAATGGCATCCGACTCTCACGTTTCTAATTGATGTTTACGGGATGAAAAGTATAAACAGGGAAGACGAGGTAGACGATGTTTACGAATAACTTTGCGAAGTAATAGGTTACGCTCCGGGAAGTAAGCATTTGAATATCATGTAGAATTTTATTACTCTGTTTGGCAAAGAAATACAGGGATATATTACTTGGGAATATGGGCTCTATTCAAGAAATAAAGCGGGCAGAAAGCTATTGAGTGGTGCTGAAGGAATGATATCGTAATCATCAATGCATTTTTAAAACAGCATCCTTGACGTGGGTTCACGTAAAAGATACCGTGGAATGGTGGAACAAATGGAATGCTTCACATTACAATGAGGTATAGATTTAGGAAAAAACGTCGTAAATTGGTACGGTTTCCCTGGGTAATATATTGTGAAAATGTAAATTTAAATTGAAGTCCTTAAGGATATAAGGAAAAGTACTGATTTTGATCTATCCAAGGACAATCAGAGTTATATGTATGAAAATTTTTAGAAACCCTTGGATAACAGTTCAGATAATTGACGCGTTGGGAGACAGAAGAAAATGGGAAAGGTATAAATAGCGTGTGGTTCAAAAACACAAAGAAACAATTGCCAAACTGAGGAAAAAAAGTAACAAGGTGAATGAAATCGGTGTACATAATAGTTCGAGCAATTGAAGATATTCCAGAGATTAGGTAAATTTGACTCTCAGCATAGTAAAAGAATGTTTTACAAGCAGGTTTGTGTACTTTTTCAAAAGCTTAAGGAATAATTCGTTCTTTTCTGTTCCACTGAATTAAAATCTTCTTTGGATTCTGAAGATTATGATCAAACTAGGCTTAGGGTTTAGTTGCCAGTGTTTCGCTAAGGTTTAATTAGTGTCTTCAAGGCTTCAGACTCCGGTTAGAGGAGCATTATTGATCACAGCAGAGTCAAGTGAAATATATACAGTATAGTACTTACGAAAAAAAACTTGAATGATTGATCTTATTGAGTATTCTTGATTGTAGCTTAAATTATAGCTATTCCTTTTGTGTCTCCGTTATGGCAAATAGTGTTCCTCTAAACCAGTTCTGAAGCCCGTAGGATACCATTAAACCTTAAGGAAACATTAACAATTGAATTTCAAGCCCAGTTTGACCAAAATCTCTAGATCCAAAGTTGATGTTTAAAAGAAAAAGTCCGAATCAAAGGTTTTAGTCATTACTATTTTACCTCTTTGCGGTAACAGTAAACTGGGCTCTAGAAGAATGTATGTAATGACGCATAATAATCCCCTAATTTTATGTTCATGGCCCATTTTGCCAAAGTTAGAATTTGAAAAATGACTTTAACGCCATCAATAAAAATATTATCTTGTTATTCTAAAATCTTAAATATATTTCAAATTTTTATGTTTCGTAGAATAACTTCTAATCCACTTTAAGTGTGATAGTTAAAGTTTTTTGGAAAAGGAGAGAATAGGATTCGCCAATGTTACGTCACTGAGTCGATGGACCGCAGAATCAGAATCCATCGTTCGTGAACGGTGGTCCTTCCTCTGCCTGCCTTCACTCAGCACTTGGATTCTCCTCCAAAAAGAGAAGTTGACTAGCTTGATCCATGAGGATACTTTTCTCTATGGGCGAATGCTCTATTCTCGGGATACAAAAGGGAATCAAACAATTTTCCAGACTGCAGGCTGATATTCAATATGTACACCAAATATCCGTCGCTCGTGCAATTATGGTCTGACGCTCTGACGGTCTTAATCAACGTCTAATTACGGTGAATGTTGGCTTGTACTTCCGTGCTACGCCTTCGGGAAGTAATATTGTGATAGGAATGGAATCTAGGGAGTGGGTTTGGAGTGTGCGAAGACGTCGACGCAAATAATGTAATTTTAGACTGTCTGAATATCTTCGGTGTACGCTTCGCGCGAACTCTTAGCTTGGTTACAAGTTCATCACCATTTTGCCTTAACATACGCGCAGTACAGCGGTAGGAGCAACTAAGTTTATTAGATCTCGGCGTACTACGGTAGATCAGATTATAGAGATAAAATTTGAGAGGTAGATAGTAAGACAGAGAGGTTATATTCTCAAAATGTGACGTTTTCTTTGCACAAAAAGGGACAATGTTGTTTTGAACAAAGCTAACAAAGTAACCGAAGGGATAATCCGGATGGATCAATCCATTTTAGTATATCTCACATATGCATGAAACTTCAAATGTACGGGGTATTAATTCGATCGTGTATATTTGTGTAAGATTTTTCATGGGTGTTTTCAAGTCTGTTTCCGCACTAATAGGCGCTTCAGACCGGGAGGAAAGGTATAAGGATAGGAATGGAAGGGCATGTGTAGGGCTTCAACATTAAGTAAGTAATTCAGCATTCAACATTAAGTGTAAGATTTGTCCACTGTGTGTCTCGCATTATGTTTGTTTGCAGCAAGGTCCGTAAATATACACGGACCTTGGTTTGCAGTAGGGGGCCCTGGGGGATATAAAGTCACTCTAGTGATTTGAAGTCATGTTCTCCTGGAGTTATGGTTAACATTAAAACTGTTATTATAGTTACAATTGCAGTTCATCTGGTCAATAATGGTGGGTAATCACACCCCGCTTCCACACACTTTTGCGTTGACTTGCAGGGTTTCTAAGTATAGGTATGTTGACATTGTCGACATCTATTGTATTTTTTTCCTCTTAAGCTAGTTTTTATTGACTAAATGTAATGCGGCTGTTAGCAAATGTCCTCTTAACTCATAGCTATTTTCAATTAATGCCAGTCTATCATAGAATCTTAACCAACTTTAAAAGAGTATTATGAAAAATGGTTTCCGGCATTTTAAGACCTTCTCCCATTTGTATCCATATTCACGTCGGCACTGGTGTTTACCTTAGGGCTATTAGAATCCGATTTCTTTCCCTTTCCTCAAAAAGAAAATAGGGACAAGGGTCGCCGCCCAATTCCTTCTCCTCAGCATGCGTGCCGAAACAAGAACCTCTCCCTTCATATCAAACGGGCGATCAAATACAACCCCGTCGCCCGAAAAGGCCGAGAAGCCAGAAGAAAGACGAACAAAAACACCCTCTTCCGTTTTCATTCGTATATACACCGCGCATGGGAATATATATTTTTTGAAAGTACATATTTTTTGGAGCACTTGGCCTCCGTCGTCGAGAGATTAGGGGCACGCGAAGATTGAAGGCCTCTTTAAGCCACGGGTTCCCATCCTCCCAAGGTCAAGGCGAAAGTCACGCGAGAAGAGGAAGAAATTTTTATTCGCTCTCCACCACATCCTTCATGTTATTTCAACTAGTCCTTATCTCCATTCTCTTTCAATGTTGCTGGGGATGTGATAGAATGGACTCAGCCGAACGATTTCTTGCCATTCACCACTATGCTTCGATTTCATGCGCAAGAGAACACGAGGATTGCTTAGTGGGACTCGAACCTCGTCCGTGGGGATGAGAAGTCTGTACTATAGCCACAGTGTCAATCCATTTATCACATGGTATGTTTTTCTGATTAATCGTCGTATCATTCACCCTCCGCTGTTCCTCAATTTCATGCGCAAAACTGCAAACACGGAAAACTTCGAAACATGATTTGTCGTTGTCACCAATGTAGATAGACGACGACCAAAATCACTTGCTCCTGTGCTACCTATCAAGTGCTCCTGAGTATTTGAAAATCGGTAGAAATTTTAGGGCATTGGAGGTAAGGTGGAGGTAAATCCGATATCACCATAAGCCAAGTCTAAACGGGGAACGCCAAAAGGATTACAATTAAACGTTTCATTCAAGCACGGAATACTGCTCTTGTAGTGATCTCCAGAAGGAAATCAAGTACGGGCTGCGATTTCTCTGCTTACTTTCTGCCACGTTCCCGGAATCCGAACCGGAGACCTTCCGGATTGAAGACCAGTACTGAGGCCGACCCCCATGAGGCTTGCGAAATCATTGCCAACTCATTCACAGCTGCAGCTTAATTTCATACGCAAAGCAGATTGAGAATTAATTACTGCAGCTATTAGGGTAGGCGACGACGATATCAATTGCAAAGTTTTAGGGAGGGGTTAGACAAATGAAGGTGCAAAACCCGGACTAACTTAGCCTTCTTTTAATGATACGCCCCAAGAAGTTCACTGTTTAACGTCCCATCAGACTGATAAGGTACCGGTTTTGAAATGCTTTTCCGAAAGCTATCAAATAGGGACCCGCGTATAAATATCAAAATATGTCATCACTGGAGTACAAGCCCGGACTTTGGGGGTGATAGGTTTGATAAGAAAACTTTTGTAAAAAAATATACATTGTTAACAAACCAGACAGCCGAATTAAACTAATGCTTTATATTAGTCTAAATCAATGATGAAAAAATACTTCAACACTATCCTCAAATATCTATCTGAATTTTCTCCCAGGTATTTGGTACTGTACCTTATTGAAAGTAGAAAAATAACATAGCATTTAATAGTAGAGAGTTTTTAGTTAGCGATAATAAAGAAATACATCATATAGAGATAGATAGTAAAACTGTGCTTTTTTCTTTCTATCTATCCATCTTATTTAATTCTCATTGTATGATTTAGTTTTTATGTTTTTGTTATTCCTACGTAAAATGAATGCCCATTTTCAAAGATTCAATCTGTGTTTCATGGAACAGTCTGATAATGATTTTTAACCTAATTCTTCTAACGATTCGGACACAATGTCAAAGCAATGTTACAAATATTGTTTCCCTTTGCAGCACACTATCCAGTTCTGAGATCAAACCTATTAAACATTTTCGATAACTTATCAGTGGCTTTGAATTGGGTTAGCGTTTCCTACGAAAATTCCTTTGAGCTCATTTGGTATTTCTTTTATTCATTCCCTAATGGAAAAGTAATATCGAAATTAGGGAAATTTCCTTTTGGAACTGGCCAAATTTGAGAAATAAGTGTACTACTTGCATCTTTTGTAAATTGCCCCTTATATTCCAACCAAAGCCATGCTTCAGAGAAAAAAATGAAGAGCATATTTCAGGAGAACTCATCCAGATCTCAGGACGTAACCCCATAGTACCCGTATAAAATGCGATGCAATCAGCCCGTGAATGCTCTTGAAGGTCTAATTAATTATGCAAATTATATTAGCTTTTTAGCGGCTGACGGTTCTTACATCGCCACTCTAAGCTTTTCCTGTACTATAATGTCCAAAGAGATTTGTTGCGTATGCAAAATGCTCTTAAAAGAAATGAAATTCGAGCTGCTTAAACGCTGAAATAGAGATTTGCGTCCATTTTAAAGTATTTGAGCTATTTGCATTCCTAAATAGAGTAATGTTTTTCATCTAGCCATGTGAGAAGTGGAGGAAGGAAGGATAAGGAAGAAAAACACGTCCACCAGAGAGATCAGAAGGAACTGAGGAGAAACCGGCTAATACAGTGTCAGTTTTGACATAAAAAAATCATTCCCTCCTAAAAGAAAATTAAATTAATTTGCAGAAATAAACGCAAAAATTCAAACTCAAACTAAACACGTTTAGATGCCCTCAACGATCTACGAAGTCAACAGAAAAAGAATGAGTAATATATATCAGTAGAATAGGTGTTAAGGTGTTTAAACTGCATTGTACACTACCCAAATTAATCATAGTTAAATCCTGAAATATATACAATAACCATGCCCTAGAGGGGATTCGAACCTGTAATCTTTGGGTCGTCAGGCAGCCGCTTTATCGATCTGGTCACTGTGGCTTGTATGGTAGATATTTTTCTCATCTGATATAATCGTCACGAAGTAAAGATTGTGATTATCTGCCCAGAAAATTAATGTTTATGCCTTAACCCTCCCTACCTACCTGGGGTCTTTTTTGACCCCAGCTCACAGAAAAAGTTGAATAACTCATTAATTTTTACAGCTTTATGCATCATATTTTAGGAATTCTCCGATAAAACACTTTTTTATCGACTCCATTTTTCATTTTTAAAATATTTCTGACAATAAGCCTTTAAAAAAATAATTTCTTACTTGGGGTCAAGTTTGACCCCAGGTAGGGTATGTGGAACTAAAATATACCCGATCGTATTTTAGTACAAGGATATGAATTTACATTTTCCTTTAGGAATAATTGAATAAATAATAGCTTTTGTCATGACTTTGTCATGAAAGGAAAGAATATTAGCATTTTATGTGATAAAATGAGCAATGCACTGAGTGTTAAAATTATTAGAAGAGAAGAAATTGTTGAGATATGGATGTATTTCCCTCGCATGTGACACCAAGATAGATATTCCGGTAATATACACAGTCGTATCAACGTTACAACTTAGTGAATCAAATAGAGGCTTAGCTATTCAATTGCAAAATCTATTAAATGTCAGCAGTTTCCAAATGGGTGAACTTGGAGACTAACGCATAATAAGTCGATCACATTCACCTCACCCCATCACATACCAGAAGCTGAATACTGCTAAGTGATTGCTAGCGTACTATGATTTCAACTTGCTCTGCAGCTTCTAATCCAACTATTATCTGCGAACAGCAGATTCGTCGTCAACAGTGTGTTTTCTTTGTAATCAGCAACAGTCAACTATTTTTAACTTCGTAATTTTTGTCCTCTCTAACGAGCTTAGCTGATATAGAGAGAATTAGTAACTTGTGGTTGCTCCTCCGACAATTTTTGAAGCCATCATTGCTCTCCAACTTTTAATCTAACTGTTATCTTCGCAGAGCTCATCAACAGAGTCATCAATGCTGTGCTTTCTCTGTAATCAGCAATAAGTCAGAAATAACGCTGTTTTCTCCACTTGTATTTTGACTTCGTAGTATTTGACCTCTGATACGAGCTAGGCTTTTACGCTGAGAATTGTCACTCGTGGTCACTCCTCCGACGACTGTAGAAGTCACATCTTTCCTCGCTCAAGCGTACATCCCGCACTGGGGATCCCGATGGGGAATTATTGGCGGTCATACAAGAACAATAACTGATTATGGCAGCCTTTAGAGTCAAATTCGCTCCTGGATAAAGCGAGAACGAAGCCGTTACCGATTTATTAGAATCGAAAGATTAACGATGAAGAAAACATTCAAAATGAGAGTGATGGAAGTAAAGCAGAGACAGGTGGAAATAAGGAACCAGGAGGAGGACGAGCTTCATGAGGAAATCCTAGATGTATGTATCAAAGAAGACGATCCACGGGGAGTGAGGAAGGAAAAATAAAATGGGATGCTATACAACCAAAGTCGAATGGAAAGTATATTATACAGGAATATCATCAGGTAGGACGCCGGTTTTTATGGTCTGCTAAACATAAGGCATTTGAAATTTGTTGCCCTGAAAAGAATAAACGGGAAGTGGTTTTGTATTACAACTCTGCAAAATTCGGTGTGCATACTGTAGATCAAATTATTCTGTATAAAGAGGGACTAGAAAATGGCCATTGGCTATTTTTTTGTTATCGTAGATCTTGCAGGTATAAATGCATACCACATGTATTCGAGAAAATACCCCTCTTTCCGCGGAAAAAAAATTCTAGGCTGCAATTCCTTTTAGAATCAGCAAAAGAAATGTTAGCACCTGAAATTCATCGCTGAGTAGAAAAAACCGGATACCAAAAAATAGATTCCGGACTGCGATCGAAATTGCTGGGATTGGCGGTATTCTGCTAGTAAATGACAGAGAAATTGTCCAGAATGGGTGGCAGATGTTCCATTTGCCCTCGTAAAAGAGACAAACAACCAATGATCTTTCTAATGCTTGCAACAGATACGTGTAAGGTGATCATGTTCAACAAAGAAGCGTCTGCCATGTGACATTAGTGAGTGTGTAGATGGAGATTTCAGATTAAAAATTTGGCACAATTCTTTTGAGTCATGAAATTTTGTAATTGGTCATCACGTGTTGGCACAATGCTGCAAATGTTTAAATATTTTAAATATTATATTGTATTCAGATATTTAAACTATGTACTTAAATACGTATTTAGATAAATTTAATCCTCATTATTCAAGACTATACTATGAGTGCCATCTAAAAAATTATAATATTTTTTTCTAAATTATGCAATGCATATTATACTGTGGCATTTTTCTGTTAATTTATCTGAAATGTATTTAATTTAAATACGAATGAATATGAGACATTGGAATAATATTATCACTTAAAATACCTAATTAAAATTCACGATGGGGCCAAAAAAGACCCCAAGTGATTTGGAGGACGTGATTTTTTTAGTAACAGGTAGCGAGGGTTAAAGGTCCGGCTTTATGATTGTGGCTGAATATTTGCGAGGTTGGTGTAAATACTACCTCCTGCCGTCAACATTTATATCAAATATTCATCAACCCCAAGGGCTTTTTATGTATCCCAAACATTAGGAAACTATTGCACTAACTTAGTGTTTACACTCTTTAGTGGAAAAAAATTAACTATACAGGAAAACTTGGACTTAAATACAAAATTGTGTAACTGGCAAATCAAACATTTGCAAAATTTTTCTGATAAAAAAATAAACTCTTTAAATTGGATTCGGTCACCGCTGAACTTTAAGGCGATACATTATGGTGATAGATTCCAAATAATTTATGATGTTTTCTTATATTGTATAACATTCTTTTCGGTTTGATACAATTTTATTATATTGTATATTTTAATAAAACTGCTAAATAAATAGAAAACTTGCCAAAATGACGCTGATTTTCAGATTGGTGTTGACCTTACTTATCGTCCAGGAGAAGAGATGCAATATTCATTATATTTTAGTTTAAATATATTCCAACCAATGGGAATTTCTGACCCCTGATGACTGTTTTTTCGTCTTGGCCTTAATGCGAAAAATTATACCTTCCTATGTACTCCGGTTTTCCTGTCCTCACTTTGAACTTGGCATTACCAGCCTCTGTTAAAAATGTTAATTGCTGATATATAATTTATAGAAGTCAAAAGAAAAAGAAAAATAATTTGAAACCGCTTATTAAAATAGCGTCTCTTAACCATTTGTCTCAGCTTTAAAGTATATAACTCTAGCGCTTTGCTTAATGAATGTCGTGATTTGCGAGTACGTGTTCACATCGTATGCATAATAAATTTATGTTCAATAAAGGTGAAGTAATTGTTGGAGAAACACAGGAAGGAACATTTCCTTCTTATTCATGCAAGCGAGGCGATAGGAATCACGAACCATTATAGAGAGGAAATTACAATTTGGACTGTAAAGTCAATTAATGCGCATAGGAGGTACATTCTTGGGAAATGCTTAAATATAACACTCATATATCTGTTGAAGCCGGCTGCGATAGATAGGATGAGATGAAGACGCCCGCAAGACAATACAAAGGTTGCGGGTTCGAATTCGTCTCGGTCATGAACCATTTTGTTTGTCCTAGGATCAAGTAAGCCTAAGCGGTGCGATATATTGAAAGGTTATATGTAAACCCGGCCAACGATAGAGGTGAAAACCTTTAGGGCCTCCCATCGTATCAAGGGAACGGCTATTGTCGATTTTTCGATGGTTAACTCTGGTAAGTCATTATCTGCTAGAGCACTTAAATTTTACCCTTAATTTGCTGAATAAAATAATTAACTCAATTCATCCTATGCAATACTAGAGAGGAAATCTTGACCATTCATCATAGTTGACTTTGCAGGTTTGAGCCGCGGAAAATATAGGATGTGTCCGTGAAAAATTGGTGTAACTTGGTCAAGTTTGATTTCATATTCAACGGCCGGAGTGGTCTAAAGAATCTTTCGATTGACGAATATTTTTCGGTCTGGAGTCAAATTTGGCAAAGAAAACAAATTTCAACCCCCACGCTTCAACAGCGGGACGCATAAAGAATATGGGAAGATAAACTGTCGGACAGAGAGGCACAAAAATTCGTTTTTTCCCACGCACAATACACGGCAGTAACGCAAAAATAAAATATAATTAATTCGAAAACAGTACGCGCCAAACATTTGATAATACTTTGTCTTCAGAAAAATGACATCTTTATGGCTTACCTATCAAATCCTGCCATAAGCACTTGCGGTGGCTCGCAAAGTAACATGTAAATGTAGATGTAGATCTCTGAAGGAACAGAGGAATATTTGCTTCAGACGTCCAAAAAATAATAGATAATTTGAGGAGTTTTTTTAACCTTTTAGTTGTGATACCTGCGATATCTTGCCGGCCAAGGTAGAAAGGTTAGTTGCATGACAATCCGCAGTATTTGACTCGCAGATTCGGGCATGTACTTTTTTTTGCAATATAGCTAAGATAAGTTTAGATGATGAGATGTAAATTCAGCATTGGAGTAGCTGAATTAAAGTTGCACTTCTCCTAATGCAAATAGCTATCTACGCAGCCGTCGACTCATGCCAGCAAAAATCGTTTTGAACGTTGAGGTAGGCCTCTAAAGCTCTTTCGCACGTCACCAACGAGTTTGCCGAATCCAAAGGGACAAACAGAGGTAAAGTTTTCATTCAGATCACTTCTAACCTTGCTTCTACCATCAATTGTTTTTACGGTATGTCGATGTTAAAATGGCATTATTCAAATCAAAAGGTTAACGACTCGTGTCATCACCACATATCGCGGTGTAAATAAGCACCTCAGCAAATGACGCCCTAAAATAATGAATTTGCCTCTTGATTGGATAAACTCACAGATTACAATCGAATATGTTTGTTTATTCGATCACGGATATGATGTGATTTCAGAAAATGACGCCTTCATTGTTAGCGTGTGTTGAATTAGCCTTTAAAACCAGGCAATAATTTCTTTACATTTTTATATTAAATTTACAACTTTTCCTTGAAAATAATCTTGTAAAATGAGATATTTAGCCATTACAATTAGACATATTATGTTGAGGTCGTGTGGGTGATGAGACAAATATAAGCGATCTCCGTTTGATTTTCTTCGTGCCAAGTCTCTGGGAAACCATAGGTGGTTCAGGAAACGGATCTTCCTCGCATATCTGTTGAGTGCATTTCACTCACCGCAGTGTTTGGTGCATGGCGAACTCCAATCAACTTCAGCCAAAGCGACCTTCGAGTTAAGCTTTGTGGTTGCTTATTATTTCTATAGGAGCTACTGTTTTTCTTAAAGGAAGAAAATGGTGGTAAAATCCAGTCGTAAAAAATTTAAAAAATGTAATAATCGTTAAATTTTTTTGGAAAGATTCTTTTTCTTTTAATGTGAGCGCATTAATATATTGTCAATTGAAAATTCGTTTTTGAAAATTACAAACCTTTGAATGTTTGAACCCAAAAAAGAAACAGTTTGTTTCGTAAAAAAGTGTATCAACTATAAAAAATCACATTACAATGGCTTAATTGCTTTGAATGCCCAAGAAGGAAGGTGAATTTGATAGTATCAAGAAATCCTTCACCATCCCTAAATATCAATCCTAATATTGGTTCGACGCAGCTCTCAACTTGATTAGTTTATCACCTAATCTCTTTATATATACGAGAATTAGTAATATATATTTTATATATTTCTATTCATTTACATCTTTCGTTATTTGCTTCATATATCTCATAATCAAAGGGGGGGCCTGCCTTTGTTATTCTTCTTGTTCACTCTTCCCCGGCGTCTCTCTTCATTAGACGCATCTCAAAATATGACTGATTAGGTTATCCCATCTCCTCTTTAAAGTTGTTATCTCTCTTTCCTTTTCTCTTACACTTTTCAGGAATTCATCGTTTATTATTCAGTTGATAACATTAGTCCACCAAGTTACAAACGAAGAAGACGAAGAGTTCAAGAAAAGGCTAGTTGGATAAAACTGTGAAGTGAGGGGATTTAATTATTTTGAGATTAATTTGATCCTCGTAAGGCGAGAAAGTAGAGAAATATAATAGACAAGACTGGTGAGGGTTAAAATGGAGAAAAGACTGCCAGCTCCAAACAGTCTGAGGGGCTGAAATCATGAGCCACACACGTGTGCAACTCTTGAGGCTCATCATCGGGGGAAGATCAGCCGGGGGTTGCTTGCGGGACTCTGTTTACATGGTGCTGTACGGTGACTTGTTTAACCTCATTGTTTTTTTCCCCACCTTCATTTTGCTTGATTAAAGGGGCCCTGCTTTCCCTCTCTTACTTCATTTCTGGCTTTCCTTCCACCATCTGCAAATTGTGGTCGAACTTTATTCTAGGCCTCGAAGTAATCTGTTTTACCCCTTCTCTCTTAAGATCACTTTGGATTTCCCTCACGGTCAACGCTCAATCTGTCTTTCCGCCCTGTTCATTCCCTCTTCACAATTCTGTTTTTTGTCAACAAAATATGCACTGTTAATGTGAATATATCCATCACTTACTTTACTTCGCAATACAATTACTTTTTACTTCGACGAACACAGAAGAATATTTTTTTTTTTAATTCCACTACCGCCGAAAACAGCACATGTGGCCTTTACATCTGGGTATTTAACAATGTAACAACAGACGAGCACACAGCCATGTCCTGAGTGGTGAAAAAACCCACTCAGGCGGGACTCGAATCCGCGACCCTCAGGTTAGCAGGCGAGGACACGCCGCCACCGGGGCCGACAAAATTTCTGCTCATAACGAGCAGAACTGAGGTAGGGCTTTCTCATTTTCTGAGTTAATGGTCCGGAAGTTAGGCCCGCTTCTGCAAACTTCACTGTGCAAATCGAAATTCTCGCTCAAAAATATTAAAGGTGCCGATCCGTATTGTTGTTGTTAATCCCCGCTGTCCTACGCTCCAGGGACGTGAAGCCGCGTTACCATGGAGACGAGCGAGGTGCGTTCGTGCGTGAGTACTTGGTGTCCCTTGTGCGTTGACGTGCGTCACTCACGCAGTGCCAATGAGGCGACAGAGTCCCCGTCTGGGATCGCGTGCCTCGGTCAGGTGAGAGTGACCTCCCGGTCAAAGCCTCGGGGACCACCAAGAGACGAAAAAACTGGCTCACCAGACGCGCACAGGATTTCGTGCTTAGCAGTTTCCGCTCGGAAGATAAAAATTAGCGTGTTTCGTAGGACCCACGGCCAAAATCTAAATTGAGACATTAACCTGAAGAACAATTAGTTCTATTTTTATGTTATTTGTGATAGATTAGTCATAATTAGGGTGCTCTCACGACTCAGGTTATATCGCACCATCTAACCTATTTGAATACGAATCATATTATTAGCACGATTCATAAGCTGGGCGGGATTTAGAATCATCAGATTGCCATGCTGGTGCTTAACCGACCTATCACGCTCGAATTTTAATTAAATCATAATTAAATATTATTGATATTAAAAATAGAATATGATGCCATAAGTTCTGTTAAGTAATGTATTTAATGGGAAAATTTACGTAGAAAATTTGCGAAATTTGCAAAATGTGGGCCTTCACCTTTAGAATACACAAATTTAAATTGGAAGAAGTATCGTCAAGTCACAAATAATGAAATTTAGTTTTCTAGCAAAAAAAAGAATCTAGTGCATAATAATTCATATTAAAATATTTATTAAATTATCATTTATCTTGCATGAAAATTTTATTGTTACAAACTAATGTAAAAATATTATTATTCGTATAAAACTAAAGTTGTAACAGACAGTAATCCAGTATATTTGCATTAAAATGATTACAGTATCAAAACGACTAATTGAAATTTTGGATTAATATTCTTAGTATTATTTGATTCGTATTCATTGTAATGATCGTGATTTTAATCAGCGGGATAACATGTGGTTTTATGACATGTAAATTACGAAACGCCAAAGTGAGATTCTGCTTTAATGTTATCTTGTAAAAACTAATTATCTTGCGAACTCCCATACATTTTTTCTTTTGTTCAATCATTGGTTGTAGACAAGGACAAGTATTATTTGAGTCACTGTCAAAAGCTGTGAGGTAAAATCAATAAAGTTAGCATTGAATTCTCAGCTCAAGTTATTTTAGTGTTAAATGAACCATGAGCCTTTTTTTTAATACTTTCTATTCTTCCTCAGTGTAGAAAATTGGCAAGTTTAACTCCTCTTACTGTACGACGTAAATGTAATTACCATATAATGTAAAGATAAAAATGCCATTAGAGATAGCAGCTAATTAAACATTCCAGTCATGTAACGCTATAACCTTTTTACTCCTTAACAAAGTGAGCCCCCGTGTCTTTTGGCGTAGAGGAACGTAAAGAAGTTTCACTCCAGGAAGCATTTGCTCTCCTCAGCATCATGTTCTGTCCGGAGAGAACGAAGCTGGATATACATATATTTAATTAGTCCTTGTATATATGAGCGTGAACTATCTTTGATGTCCTTGAGCGTGAACATGTACGTACAATAGCTCCTTACAAGATCTACCCCATGTCGTGTTGTTATTTTCACACGCTGTTTTTCTTAGTACTTAGCTCTGCCCTCACGGTCGAAAAATATATTCAGGGGAAAAGGGATTGAGTGGTGGCTGGTGTACCGGCTTCTCATTTCAAGTATTCGGGTTCGAAACTTGGAAGGGGTAGGGATCTTTCTGCTGTATACCCGTTTCCTCGTACATCTACAGCCACACACTACCCTGAAAGCCACCGCAAGGGTGTGTGGCAGGGGGGGGGGGGGGGGAACATCACGAGAAATTCATTATAAATCAGAGAGACCATTTAACATAATTCAGACATTCAAAAAATGTACTACTTCGTTTATACACTACGCATTTAAAACCAGGAGTCACAATACTATCACTCTAAAGAAAATAATTAGCTATCAGCTGCGAGACACGAAGTCTTATCTATAAATAACACTGAATAATTGTTAGTTGATACAGAGTAATGCAATAGTTTTTAATTAGGAAGTAATTTCCATAAATAAATAAAGACCTTATATTTCATAGTGCGTGCATGAGTTAGTAGTGGTAAAACATGTACACGTCATAAAAATCACTATATTCTTATTTCTGTATCAAAAGCTACAATACCTATTGTTAAGAGGAAACTAATGCTAGTTTTCCATTCATCCTTTCTTTGTTGTCTAAATATTCCTACCTCTTTCCCAACTACCTATTCATCTTTAATGGCGTAGCGGACCTGCTGATAATAGCTGTTGGTATCCTCCCTTAATTACAACAACCACCAACTTTCTCACTAGCTAATGTAGACTGCGATACCTTTATCACAATTATCTTTTTATCTGTAAAAATAGTTTTGTCGTGGCAACCATTTACTAATCTTTACACAGTTTTTAATGGACGAGTATACGTTAAACATCACAGAATTACGTGATGTAAATAAACTAGGCGGGTTGTGGGATTAAACTTCTATACTATAGTTGTAAATACCAAAATATGCACACACGTATGAGTGTGCTGTAAGGGTATGAGGGCATACTCCAATGCCCCTTTGTTTTAGGCTGTTATTGTTTATAGCGTTTACGGATCATTTTAAAAAGTATTAACTTATGGACACATCCATTGGTACTACCTTTAGATGTGGTACTAAAAGGTTCCATTGAGTCAAGTTATCCATGAAAGGGAGACCAGAAAAAGCAGTCGCTTATGAAATAGAGTAACCATAAGCATTAAGCATGTCGTCCTGTTTTCCTTATTGTCCCTATCTTCAAAGTTCACCGAATTCTAAAAGACTTAGCAAAATAATCATTTTATCGACTTAATTGTGAACCCTTGCTTTAGTGTTACCTGTATGCTAACATTATTTATCCCAGATGAACACTAGTGACACCTGGCATCTAGCTGGTAAATTACTACGACTTGCTTATCGTCCACATCTACATATACGTAGTACCCTGCAAGCCACCACAAAGGTGTGTGGCAGGATGTTAATCTTAGCTATGCATGCACTACCTATCAAGCTTAAAGAGGATTAGTAGCTTCATTTTCGTCGAACTCTAACAATTAAACAATACAAATGATACTCGAAACGTTATCCAGAATAAATCATCTTTGGCCTTTATCTTTTCCATCCTAGTATTTACTTTCCATTATAATCCCACGGCGTCATGATGTAGCGCAGCATATGCAACAGATATCAATTTCCTTTTATCCAAATATTTTATTTGACGTCCTTATTTTATTTCATTTTGCGTATCCACATTGGTTTTCTCTGTACCCGTCTTCTTCTCCAGATAAATACTTTAAATATTTTGCTGGTACAGAAATGCTTGGAGTGCGATGTTGGTTTGTAATACTGGATGTGAATACAGGGGATGAATTACATTTGGATTCCTTATGTACATTTAAGACCACACATGGAATGTTTGATAGAGGGGTAGCAATTATCCAAACATCAGTACGCTCATTCACTCATAAGTTTAATACGACTTACCTAGTGAAGAGTGTTAGTCCTAAGGTGTGTGCATGCAGGAATATGATGTTTATTAATGAGTGAGGTATTTGTTTGAGTGGATTGAGACATATTTCTCCTTGGACATGCAAAGGCGCAGTCAACTTAAGACGGTAGCGTTAAGTACTTTTCCCAGTATCTCAACGGACTACCTTCATAACGCTTACATATCCGTTGAGAATGTTGACTACTTTGGTCTCTTATTGACGCGAGAAAAACATTGGAGAACATTAATTGGTGAACGATTAAAATGACTTCGTACAATCCATATTGATTTAGAACGTAGTATTATGCGCGTAAACTAAAGAAATGTCGTAGAGTCACCTATCTTAAGTTACGTCAAATAAAATTGTAATAGTTATATAAACGCTTTAATTATAGAACAACAGATTAAACTGTAGAAATGGAATTATTAAGAGAAATCAAGAAGAAAACTCTGAGAGATGAATAAAGAAGTGAAGAGATAAGGGGGACTGTAGAATTAAAACAATTGAAGAATGAGTGTTAAAAAGAAGAGAGCGGAATCGTCATGAGAACGAGATGGGAAAAGATAGAATGATAAATATATGTAGAAATAATATAACTATTGGTAAAAAATATTTGGAATACCGAGAAAAGGTGGAAAGAAAGTATAAATATAACAAAAGAGCAGCCAACAAACCTAAACCGAAGTATGAGGAAGATGCAATAATTAAGAGTGGTTGCCACCGTAGTTTTGAATTAGTGGGGGATTTAGTAGACTATGCGTGCAGCAAGGTGGTGAAGGGTAATGTTTTTACAAAGGTTGAGGAATGATTTTGGTTAGAGATTGCTCGCATTTCACACTACCTTCTTCCTTTCATTCGCGGTGTTCTATCCCAGAGAATTGTCTGGGAGCACTCGTTCCACTTGAATTGCGGATGGGGTGGGAAGGGAACTCCGTCGGCGGAGAGATCTCTCTCTCTCTATCTTTCCATGCAAATGAACTTGGGGCCAATCGGAAGTTGGGCGGGGACCAGGAACTGAATTTCTTGGATTGCGGGGAGGGCCGTGCTCATTGAAATGACGGAGATTTGCCTCTGCCGCATTGCCTGCGATCCGCCTCTTGGGCGTGAGGTGGTAGAAAATTGGTATAGCGGCCTTGTGTTATTTCCAAGGACCCTTGGCTTTCGCGTTTTGCGCAATAAATATTATAACTTAGTACTCTATACATATTTTTGTTCTCGAACCATGGCTGCACTAGTTAAGTGACTTATCATCTGAATTTTTAAGTTTTTACCTGCACTATAGGCATTTCAGCCCGGTAGGAAAGGTAGAAATGGAAGGGAAAAGAGGGAAAAAGGGTGGAGAGAAACCCGGTTTCGGAATCAGCCTGCTCTTAACGAAAGACACCAAGGGGACCAAGGTCACGTCCCATCCAACGGACGGAGTACGGTACTCAAATGCTCTCTACAAGACATTCGTAGGGGCCAGTTCACAAATGAATAATATCTTCCACTGCCGGGATTCGAACCCTAGTTTTAGAGAAGGTAGACCATAACTCCCAGCTCGTACTGATTGACTTTCTTAGAGTACGGATATGTTTTGATCCGGACAAAAATATGGATTCAGGCATGATTCCCACGCCAACTTGACTACCGATTGGTCACGGGTTTGAATACCGCCTTGTGTATGGGCAGTATTTGTCCAACTTTTGTTGGGAGTGTTATTGAATTCAGTGGGGAGTGAGCAATGAAGTTGATGGTCAATAGACAGAGAATAATTTGAGACGACAATTTCAAATTGTCAAAAATATCAGGTCCTTATATAATACCTTGCGGTCCAGTTAATTCTCCCATGCCAAACAACAAATTTTATTGAACATTAGAAGGTGAGAATATTGCAAAATTAAAATGAGGATTAAGTGCACATAAATCATATCCAGATATAAATCCGGATTAAAACCTTAATAAATACAAACAAAATAAGACTTCCATGAAGGCAGTTTTGGAATAAGTGGATGGGGGAACGGAGGAGGAGAGCCTTAGTTGTTCCTATTATTATACAGTGAGGAGAACTACTATGGATGGCTGTGGAACAGTTAATTCTACAGGTTCTTCCTATTTTATGTCAACTTTGTTACGAATTATGCAAAAGAGAAGTAACCGCGAAAGGGATAGATGGAGAAAGAGTCGAATGCAGATTGCGTTAATTTAACCATTGGATTGAAGATAAATTAAGTCCGGGGTGGCTTTCATGTCAGAATATGATAATAGGTTAGCATTTCATTTAATGATATTAGTTACCACTTCGTCATGTGGTATCTTTTTCGTCATATTACTGCGGAAGCCTACAAGAATCAACATTATAATTAATGAACACTAATAACAGGATATAAGATCTACGCTCACATATCCATTGAACTACCCCATGGGGTTTTCATGAGTGGGTAGTTAAGATAAGCAGTTAAAATATTAGATTTCAGGGTAATCAACATAATGAATTAATGGTTCATACTATTTTAATTGAGGTAACGGACTATTTCTGCACTGAATAGGACAGTTGGGTTTTTGGGCAGAAGTAGGTTATTAGGAAGTGAACGAAGATTGGAGAGAAACACGGCGTTGACGATAAATTACGCTTCACAAAAGAAGCCAAGGGGTCCACAGTTTAGCGTCATATTCGACGGACGGAGTACCGAACGTATAGTTTATCTTCTCACCGCATTCGAGGAGGGTCTAGTGTTTTACTAAAAATTCTCCTTCATCAGGGTCCCCGGAAATGAAATCCAGTAAGCCTCCAAATTAATTTCTAGATCACTGTCGTATCGTTCTCAATAGCATCGTAACCAGCGGAGAAAGGTCAGCTAGGAAGTTTAGCAGCTGATCGAAAGTCGGAGATTATTTCCGCGATTCTTTTCGTGCAGGTTGTATGGGAGAAGGTAAAGTCAGATTCGTTTAAAGATCCTTAATTATATGCAACCCCCAATGTTAGGTGTTCACAACATTGCGGTGAGGCCAGGATAAACAAGCCCCAACTTCATTTCCTTGCGAAGGCCTCCGGGGTGGGATAGGTATCTACCACTTCCGGGATTCTGGAACACGGAAAGGGGATGGAAGGCCAGAACTCTAGCCGCCGAATCAACTCAATCCCGAATTATTTCGGATTGTTCACGATGGATGAGGAAATACCGGCCGAAAGTTTGCATGAGATATTTTTATGTTCCTCGTCATGACATAAAAAACTCAGCCTCACTATGTTTCTTTCGCTAACGGTCGACATTCCGGTATTTTGGGAAACAAACAATCGCATATTTCATATTGTTATTTATTTGTATTTCAACGAAACTGTTTTGACTTTTACTTTCATCATTCTTCCTGTAGCATGAATTGATTCAAAGCATTGATTTTCAGTTATACAAATAAATTGTAGTGTGCTTGTTTTAAACTAAATATTGATGCATCGTTACTTTGCTTGTTTTAATTAAATTTCTTAGCATCTTGTCTGGCTGGTTACTGTTACGTTACGTTACTGGTTGCTGGTTACGTTACTTTGCTTGTTTTAATTAAATTCCTTAGCATCTTGTCTGGCTGGTTACTGTTCTATCGAGATATTTTGGCATTGCCGGTGTGATGGAATTTATAATAGCCAAGAACGATGTGTACAAAGGTTTGGGGAGGTTGTTATCGGTAGAAGTAAAGCCTCGATCTCTGGTCATTTTAAATTTATGTGGGAATACAGTGTATATTCCGTATTGACCAAACACATCATGTCGATGATCTTTTCTGGACTCTACGGGAAAAGAAATATTTGTAGCCCCGGCCGTAGTAATACCGCGAAAGTGCAGTGTGTGGATTCGAGGTCTATCTTCTGTTACAGCAGCGTATTGAGTAAATATATCGTATCCATGGCCTCCACTACACTCACCGATGATGGAGGAATCTATACGGCCATCCACCTTATCTCTTTATTTGCAAAGAGACGAGCAGTTGTTGAGGCCGCTGCCCCTATACTGCCGTGGTGACCTGGAACTCTACTCTCGTCCTTCCCACTCCTCTGCTTCCCTCCATTGGATTGCCGTTTCCAAATGCCATGGCTGTTCCCACCAATACGCCACTCACATGAGGTTAATGTACCGTGTTCGCCGCTCCCCTCTAAGATTGGTTCACTCTTAAAAAAACACCATTGATCTTTTTATGAAAGCTTTGAAAGGTTTTCTTCTGATGTCGAGCCTGCCTATGACAGTAGTACTAGTGGTAGAATCAGGTTTCATGGTACTCCGATTCCTTAAGCTATATTGAACCGTGTAATCTTATCGAAAGCCTAATCTTGAGACGAAACTTATTCTCTAGGCAGATTATCAAACCCTCGAACTTGTAGTTGCCAGACCGGTGTTACAGACCTGACCATCGCGGCTAGCCAGCCTATCAGTTTTTATAATTAGAGTAAAAGAGTGTCCGGTTTCATTTGACATTAGGAATCGGCATTCATGCTTCATTCGCCATCGAAAGCACCTAAATTCACCGGAAACTGTGGCTCACTCTCATCAGTATGTGAGACAAATTAAACAACTTTGTCTAGTACTCCTACTTTGATATTTTACTTTACCGATTGATTTTGACGTCCTGGCGTTATTACAAAGGTCTAGCGGTATTATGTCATTTTCAAGGATAATACATTGAAATGAATCGGAAAAACATAAAGCTGAATTTTACAAAGTTATTTCGTTTTTATCATGTGTAATGTTCAGAAATGTCACCATGCAAGGCAGCTTCCATCTTTAATCTTTCAAGAGCAAAAAAATGACATTTGAATTTCGTATTATTATAGTTTTGTCCTATGCGCATTTTTTCGGTATTATTTTAAAGATTACTTGTTAAATAATACATTTTTTGCTTAAAAATAAGAGAAAATAAATATATAGATGTCGTAGAATCGCAGGAAATTATAAATCGCGGGAAAGAGCGTCTTATTTTTTAACATAAGACCAGAGTGCGGTGTTTTTGCGCGTGTGTGAAATATTTCCCACTATTCATTTCATTAACATCCTTCTCAATGATTACACGCATCTTTCTTCCATGTTTTGCCTGTGATACCCTATACGGGGAGGACATGGCGAGAGAGACATGGGAAGGGTTAGAAGTAGACCGATTAGTTAGCGCGGAATTCATAAAGTCTATCAAATTAGGCGATTACCATGCGTTAATTAGACAGCTACCTAAGGACTTCAGTCATTGTTTGTTGTATTATATGATCGGCGGGAAAAGTAAGGAATAAAGGTTATGTAGCAAAAAAAATAATGAGATCATATAGAGTTAGGAAGATTAAAATAACGCTAATATTAAAGGGGTAAGTTAGAACGGGTCGAGATATTCACGCAACAAGACAATGTTTTAAATGAAACCATATTTGACATGTAGGGTCATGAGGAAATAATTTCATTTGTGAAAATAAATCACAAAGACCAAACTTAGCTTCTTCCACACACTAACTAATTGTGGTCTTTGCCATTTATCGCTATTATTTTCTTCCACAGAGTTATGCATAAAAGTATCAACTTGCATTATTGAAAGTACTCTTTAACAAAAGAAGGGAATTAGTGAAAAGAACCTAGATAAGGATTTTATGAAAATATTAGTGAAGACTTTGTGTGGAGTATGGTACTAAAAGACATTGGAATGTTTTCTCTGAGATAGAAGGACGAACGAATTTTGAAGGTTTTTGTTGATGTGAAGAAGGTTGGAGAGTATATCCTGGCGAGAGGGTGAGGGAGATAAACAAAATAGGAATGGTGAATGGGTTATTAATATCTTAGCCTAAGAACTGATACTTTCTTTTCGTGCTGGATGTTTCTCGATATCCCATTAATATCACTCAAATGAGAAAACATAATGTAATTGACTTTTCCTAGCTTTTATCTTACATTGCTTCTTCTGTTACATTTCACTGATAAATATTTACAAAGTAAGTAAACGATAAATGTTCTAGCACCTACTCTTTCCCTCAACCTGTGAAGGAGTTTTCATTTTTCTATGCTCTTTGTTTAAAAAATTTCTTTTGTTTGTATCTTTATATATACGTATATGCCGCCTTTTTCAACAGAAGAGGTTGGCTGCCGTATGCCGCTGGCTGAGTCCTCTTCGTGAGTGAAAGATGGGGTGGGGAGGGGTAAGAATGGATACAGGAGTGGGGTGAAGACAGTGGCAGAGGTAAGGAAGTGGTGGCCTCTAGTGGGAACGATTCAAACCTGGCGTTAGATACGCTCTTTCTAACCAGATGCGTGCCGACTCACGAGATCTCACCTCAATACTGTGGCATTTTCAGAAAGAACTTCTATTATGGCAAGGGAAAAACAATTATCGAAAGTGTGATTTTAGTGGGCAGTATGTTTAGGGATAGGTTCATAGAAAGGAGGAATTTTGGTGGAATGCCGGTGGTTATTAATCCTGATAGCTAATGGTGTAGTTCTGACTTAAGTTCCCAATTGTTGCTTTTTTTTAGGTATGTATTTGTTTTACCAAAATTGAAAAAATGAATTCTCTGTGTTTTTACAGACATTGACTATGGCATATAGCTGTTATTAAGCGTGTTGACTTTGTGGAGCTATGCTATGGCTAAGCGAACCTCACAATTTTGCAGTGATCTACACCGTATTTTTCAGACTCAACCAACGTCAACGTTAAACAGGCGTCATTCTCAAGAGGTCTACTCCGTCATGCAGTATTTTTCTTCTTTCAGCTTCCAAAGCTTTGCCGCTCAACACGTTTTCCGTCGGCGCGGCCTCTTATCTCGTTCTCCGTCTCGTTCATTACCGTCTGAATGCATACTCTTAGATTTAAAACGACGATCTCTTTCCCATTGTTCACTGCTTCACGTTGAAAAAGATCGCGATCTGTCCTATTTTGTCGCGTAAAAATAGACCTCAAATAATGAATGTGTACACGGAAAAACATTCTGGTCCTCGACCTTGCGTGTCTTGGCAAGAACAAATGGCGGCACATCAATATCCCCAGAGAAACTAAAAAAAAGTACGAGGCTCCAAAAGAACCATCAGAGAAAAGATACTGTTTAATTTTTTAATTAAGTTAATCCTGTTCCTATGCACACAGGTTGTTAATAACTCACTATTTGCTGTTTTTATTGAATTTCATTAAAACATTTACGTTTTTTCCTGTTGAATGTTGGTGAATGGAGCTTAATATATTGGCGAAGATGGATCCAATTTGGTATAATGGAATGCTTTAACTTTCGGGTGAGAAAAAAAATGTGCTTATCTTACCATTCATTCTCCTCTATAATAATATTACGGTTACTGGTCGCCGATTGAAAAGCGGGTGCTCATGCAAACTGTCAACTCTTAAAGAGGCAAAATGAAAGGCACTGGGCGTTCTTGGAGAGTAACCTAAGTACTATATGACATTAGGATGCAGAGTAGGTGGATTGGGATAGCAAAGTTAAGCCAATGGTTTATTGAAGGCATATTTACGAAAGGGTAGACTTCTTGGTAAGAGAGGAGCATCATAGGTATTTTGAACAACGTGAAGAAGAGGAAGAGGAACAGTTTTTTGGATTGCTAGAAAGGAGATATAAAATGAGTAACTAAAGAGGAAAATAGGACATATGCTGAATTGATGAGGGAAATAATATTGGAAAAGAAACGCTCAGAATTGTGTATGTTCCTTACAAGATGTGGTCTGTAGTGACCTACCCTGAACGGTCGAATCCTTCTAATCTAAATAATTAACTCAATATGCGGTGAAAGTCAAGTAAAGTGTCAGTTATAGATAAATTCAGCGAATTTTGAGATGAACAAAATAATTATATTTTAGATTATTCGAATCTGCAACAGTATAACCTTTGTATATAACCATATCAAAGGAAAGAATGATGAAAAACAGCTATGTTAGAGGTTTGTACGTTAAATTATAACATAAAAGATAAAGGAATTATTTGGCCATTCTACATTATTAGATATAATGAGGCTCATCTTCCAACGTGAGAATGATGATTCAAGTAACGAAAAAAAAGAACAGGACAAAGTGATCTACAAATGGACGAATAAATAAATGAATGATAGGAAATCTTTCTTCAAAACTCCCCCATCCTGAGGATTACAAAAGGATTGGACTGGGCGTAGGAATAAAAATATTTTCTGCTCATATTTCACCTCCATCTTCTTACCTTGCGCAGACCGCAATGAATGGCAGAATAATGGGGAAAATAGGGAGAGGACTTGTTTTTTGGATAAATAGAAAGGAGGTATAAATAATGTTTAATGAAAGAGGAAAATATTGTTGAAATAATAGCGTGTAGGATGTTAGAAATCGTACGAAACGGTCTAATAAAACCTATCATAACCGCTTAAACACTGGTTCTAAAATAGATTACTTACCTTGTGCTAACGCTACGTGAGCCTTTGTTTTTTGGCGCCTTACGTTAAGAACAGACTAATGCCAATGTCGGTGTTATCTCCCCCTTACTCCCCTAAAGACCATGTTCCTTTCCTCCAGAACTGACGCGCCTGTTTGTGTGCGGGGATACGCTTGAAACCATAAATGATGAAAATAATTAAAGAGTGGTTCCTCTGTTTTTCAGAACTGTCGATAGGATGTAGATGGTCGTGATTAAAAACCTACCCTGAGCAAGATATCCCTAATATAATTTTATTTTGGAGTAACTGGCAAATAATAGACATCGTCGCATACTCTTCGCAGGTCACGGTTGAGTTGGCGAGCAGAGAAGCCGACGGGTTCGTTCAAGTTTGGGTGTTGTAGAGTGTGGTCAGAGTGAAGGGAAAATGATGGGGAGGGGGGTAATATGCGTGTGACTGGGTTTGAAGTGGCGGATGGGGGAGTGGGCAAGTCAAGAGCATTTTTGTGTAGAGAGCCCGGAAGAGTGGAGAGCTAGACGGGCGTGGGGAAAGGGACGGTGTGGGGAGAAATTGTTCTTGTTGCGGCTAAAGGTGGCAAACGTTCGGCAGAAAGTAACGCGGATCCCAAGGATATTGCCGTTCACCGAAAAAACTTTCAAAGAACTTTTTTCACTTCAAACTTGATTTTAATCCATACACTTTGTACATTGAATTCGAACATTTAACTTGCTCTTTGAGGGTTTTCTGGTGAGATATCGCTCGCTTTATAATAACTTTTTTATTGATAAATATATTATGTGGATTTTTGAACTCTAAAGTTCAGTGTTCATTCCATTTTTTTCTTGCGTAGCAGGTTATCCTTCTCAGTCCCTAACATATAACATGGTCCTCTTGGATTATTTGTAGTAGATATCTCTTTAAGAAGTATCGAGGTTATCGTTGGACTCACTAATTCTGGACTCTATACACCTCTGACACCAATGGAATTGCACAATTTCTTGCTAAAATTATTTGCCATATCGTTAGAAATATTGTTGTGGGACTCAAATAGTTTTATTCTTCTTGTCCTTGCCCACATCACTCAATTGCATATCTTCTGTGAGTATGCACTGTTGCAATTAAAGTTGAATAATGAGGCCAGATTATTGCCTTTTGTGTGTGGGAAAATGTTTCTTTAACACGAATCGTAGGCTTTCACTCGAATCGATGTGTTCATAAGCGTATTTGCTGTATGAATGTATTATATGATACAATATTATATAAGATATAAAGATTGACTGTGAGGAGGTAGGTCGTATTATAAATTTATTTAAGCAGTAAAAATGTTAGTTATTTTTATAGTGGAGACTTTAAAAATTGTTCATTTAATTACAGCATAATGAAATGGCCACAAATGCTATAGTCTTCGTACCCTTAATTTAATCCTGTTGGCGAGCATTAACTTTTGATCCTCTCCCTGGCCTTGAGTCATTTACCTTGATTTCTATTTCCCATCTCCTTTCTTTCACACTACAATTTCCGTAGCCCCTTTCCCTCCATCCATCTCAATCAATGTTGATAATGCACTTAGAAAAAATGCCAGGTGATTATACTGATGCGTCCAAATCAGGGTCGTGTTTGATCAGCATTTGTTATTTAAAAATATTATTTTTTTTAATGGTCAAAGGTAGAATACATTAGAGTTAAGGCGAATAAATTGTCATGATGTGGAGATGAACCTGATATTTTAACTTTTAAGAGTAAATAATTCAGTAAAATCGTCATAAAATGTTGCATTTATTAAGTTCTACCCTTTATTTTATCCGGAAAGTCAAATTATAATCCAAACAGAGAATACATTAGTTAGCGCTTTAGCTTTTCAGGTCGATTCGAAGTGTGTGCATTTTTTACCGTCCCATTCTTGATACACACATTCAAAAGTAATGAAATATTCTGTTGAGTATATCTAGCTTCTTGCTCTTGAAGTCTTCTCACAGTGATTCAATTCTTACGAAAATTACCCATGATATAAAAATTCATTGCATAAAACGACCGAAGTTTAGAAAATGGGATACCATATGACCGCAAAATTCTAAGGAACAATGTATTACGGAATACGGCCGAAGTTTTGAAAATGGAATGGAGTATGGCCTTAAATTTCCTATTCAACTGTTGGCTTTTTGAGAATAAACTTAAGGTGTTTGTGTAGCTTTCTAAAGAGTGGTAGCTGTGGATTTGTTGGCTAAATGCTGAAGTTCAAATTAGAAAAAAAATGTATGAATTGTTCCAGAGAGTAGATATCTAGGTAGGTGAAAATAAATTAGTGCTGATGAAACAGTTTGACCACCTTTACAGCATCTTAGATAAAAATTGTATCCATTGAAGGGATGCCTGGTGAAAAATTACTTAGAGGGGCGCTCGTGAAGGGGATGAAAATAATGAGGGAGTCTCAATAAGGAAGTTATAAGGTATATTATGTCAAAGAGGGATTTAGTGTATGAATTTAAGGAAGGATTGGTGAGATTTAATGCATGGGTAGAGGCGTGGGCTATCCAAAAACCAATTAATGGTGTTAGAATATTCATATACGGTAACGGTGTTGACTATTTGCCTACAATTTTGACGTCTTTCATACAGTAAGTTGAGCCCAAAGTCACCAGGTTTTCTTGTTTAGGATCTCACCCCACTTGCTTAATATAAGTTTAAGTATGTATTCTCAATTTTTTTTAAATAAGTCTGCTGCTGGTTTCGAAGAAATACCTTCAGGCGTAACTTTGTGGAATTGAATCATCATAAAAAATAAGAATGAAAATGACTTTGTATATTCCACACTTTTATTGACAAGACCGACCGCGGTTTCGACGTCTATAGCGTCATTGTCAAGGCAACCAACATATAGTGTGCAACAAATGCCGAAGGAATGGCCTTAAATACAAAACAGCAGGGGGGGTGGGGTAACAAATTGAGGCTCGGAGTGGGAGGGGGGGGTGGATCGCTTGCGGTTGACTTGGGCAAGGAATTCATTTGGTAGGAAAATGGAGGGGTGGCCTGTAGGTGTAAACGTTTTCTCTTGGTTGAAGGTTAGTGGAGGGGGGGGGGGGGGGGGGAGGTGCGGAGGGGTTGGGGACTGGTGTGGTTTGGGAAATGTTATGAAGGGTGTTGCTTTAAACTCTGCCATGTCATTTAAAATGGTAACATTATGAGATTTAGAGTGTTTTACAATTTCATATCGTTCTAAAAAATCCAGTTTAAAACTTTTGTCACACACATGTAAAACATTAAAAACCCCCTCCACTAACCTTCAACCAAGAGAAAACGTTTACACCTACAGGCCACCCCTCCATTTTCCTACCAAATGAATTCCTTGCCCAAGTCAACCGCAAGCGATCCACCCCCCCCCTCCCACTCCGAGCCTCAATTTGTTACCCCACCCCCCCTGCTGTTTTGTATTTAAGGCCATTCCTTCGGCATTTGTTGCACACTATATGTTGGTTGCCTTGACAATGACGCTATAGACGTCGAAACCGCGGTCGGTCTTGTCAATAAAAGTGTGGAATATACAAAGTCATTTTCATTCTTATTTTTTATGCTGCTGGTTTTCTTAACTCAATAGGCTGAATACATTCAAATGAGGATGAAATTGGTGGGTGAGAAAAAGTGCCTAAAGAGGTATCTCTAAAATTTGAGCTCCTCATCCTCCCACAGTCAATTATTTTCAATGAAGAATTTGTTGTGAAGAAAATTTTTCAGTATTTTTCTGCCTCATATATTGAGCTCAAGGTTCCAGATACGTTAGAAAAAATGTGTTTCCTAATGCGACAAATTATCGCACCCCCTTCAGTGCGTTTATTTGTTTAATTTTTCAATTCTATTTTTGCGATCCAATTATTATGCTCTTCGATATTCATCTCTTTCACCCCTTTGGGGCTGATATCTTGTGAAGGGAAGCACTATTCGTCGGAAATCTCCAAAAGTTGGAATGAAAGAAGAGATTTTTTGCCTCCCTTATTCAGGCTTCCTTTACGGACTTCGAATGGAAAGGAACGAAATAATAGGCTCTCTGAAGTTAAAAGGGGAAGGAGTTCGTGTGAGCAGGAGGGGAACTCCCTTTTATAATTGGTAAAGAGAGAGACGGAGATATATATTTGCTCGAGAAAGGTAGAAGTGAAGGTGAAGGAGAGGAAATACATTTTAACGATGGAATGAAGCCTCTGCTTGTCCATTAAGGTTGGGTTAGCTTCTTTCTGTCATAGTGGGCGGGGTTGAGTACGGAACTGGTGAGACGTTAATATTTTGGAGAGTGGCAGAGAGAGCACTTAATGAAAATAGCATGAGGAATGGGTAATTGCTAGTCTTTTACGTACTGCAGCTATAGTGTCACCTTTAAGCGAAGCAAAATAACAACGGTTTTGCCAACATGACTGCTCTTTACGTTGACTGTAGTATTATAGAAATATTCAATGTTTTTGTGCTCTAACTGCTTACTTTATATCACACCATCTCTCCTAATCTTACGCCTAGCAGTGGTACGTACATTTACGAAGAAGGTTTTAAACTACGACCAATTGAGGCCGGTGCCTTATCGATCTGACTGCCGCGGTCTGCTGCCATTAGTTTGTTTCCACTGTAGGCCCAAAATGTTCTACCAATAATTATTTTAGGAAATAGTGAGAGAGTAAAAACCACGCTCATTTTTTTGCTATTTAACTAGGTTTGGCCAAATATCTGTCGTATTTATTTGTATGTGTATTTCACCCATAGACACGGTCTGTGCTAGCATCCTGCCCGCGAAAGTATATACTCACGTCTTTTCAAGTTATATTTTCAGGGATAAAAATTGAAACTTTTTTTTCCCAAACTACATAGATATTCTATGACTCAAAAAAGCAAGATAAGGTATATTTCATTTCCATTTGGACATGAAAATTAAAAATGCAAATTTTTCTTCGGAAAGAACATTACTTTTTGTCCTTTCGCTTGGGAATCACATAAATGAATCTAATGGCCTAGCATTTGCGCACAACTTCTCATTACTTGCCAATTACCAATGGAAAAATATTCCATTGGCAAACGAGGGCAAGCCGTGCTGACTAAGAGAAAGTCGTTTTGCGGAGAGTAAGAGAGAGGAAGCCTGATTTTCTCATGAGAGGATTGATTCGTTGGGAGAGGACTGAAGACACTGGGGTGGGGTTGATACATCGTAAAGAGGGTAGAATTGGCGAAGAGAAGATGTCGGCAAATAATAAGTTATACCGCAGAATGTTGAGAATAAATTACTTTTCTTTCATTCGCGCTGTTTTCTTCTTTCATTTCTTCTTTGTCATCCACTTTTTACCTTCTATAGAGACATCGTCTGCATGTATCAGACTGGAAAACAATAGGTAGTAGATCTTTATTCTTTTCATCTCATATTTGTTGTGTTGCTGTGGTCATTGTTAACTTTCTTACACTACCTATGCCTGCTATGCTCTATGGGAATCCAATGACTTCGATGCAGATCCTACGGCATAATTTTAGAACAGCCATCATTTTATGCTTTAGAAAAGGCAAACATGTCTATATTTGCATCAAGGAAGTTTGAGTAGAAACCTCGTTAGATGCGGTATTAGAGTACGAATTCGTCTTGACGTCCGATCCAATGAACGGAGTACTGAAACTGAAATCGAACCTGGGCCCTAGGGATGGGAGGCCACCACACCAAACAGATCCTTCAGTAAACGAGTCTTGTTTTGAATTTAATAATGTAAATCGGGTGATATATTTTCAGTATAATAAAATAAAGGTCAATTTTCCATTCAAATTTTGTTCTCTCTTGCCAATGCTGGGAATCGAACCCTGGCCCTCGGGATGGGAGGCCAGCACTCTAGCCACCACACCAACCCAATGCCTTCGAATTTTATTCCTAGCTTGTTTATGCTTTCCAATTTAGTCTTTAAAAAAAGTGATTTTTTGAGAATAAATCGGCAAATAGCCAATGATTTAATGTGATATGGTATAGATGGTTTTAATCTAAGTTCTGGGAATATAATAGCTAAACACAGAGCACAAAAAGGTCTACAAAGTTATAGAATTTCCAAAGTCTATAGAGTAAATGAAATGCGAAATCATTGGGCAGAAACGCGTGGTTGTAATTAAGAAGGCAGGTCTTGTGGTGACATTGTGTCAGTACACGAACGATTTCCGGTGAATAACATTTGTTAGAAAGTAAATTTGGTCGATCTTTAGAGACTCATTATAGATGTATATACTAAAATCTCATATCCAAATATAATTATGAAGGTAATACGAAGATATAATATTTGTGTTTATGCAGCTAAACCCAAACAAGTAAACAGTAGTAAAAGGTGCAAACAAGGCATTCAAGAGATGAGGATCATGCTATTTAAATGCTGAGTATATTGTGTGATTTTTTAACTTCATCATTAGATTAATTACGAACAAAACTGTTCTTAGCGAGCAAAATTGAAAAGAGCAGTACAGAAAAAGGCTGAAGATAGAATTTAAGATTTAAAATCAGTTTCCAATACAACTGAAGCTAATATTTTCAGATTGGTTGAATAAACTAGAATCTAAGATTTAAAATCAGTTTCCAATACAACTGAAGCTAATATTTTCAGATTGGTTGAATAAACTGCTTAATAAACATAACAGTTAAAGTGACATTGGTGCATAAGTTCAATGAATAATGATGTAAAACGGTCTTGTATTCAGTCTTTCAGTGTTGGATTTTCTTTCGAAAAGATGAATCTTTTCGGACAAGTAAACGGTGTATGAACATCAAACGGAAACCAACGCCATTGGGCAATAAGTAGGTAGCTCTTGACTCCGGTTCTTGACTCTCGAGATATTTAATTCCCCCGACTCTCTTTGTCTCGTCTTGGATTGATCACTCGGTGACGCGACAGTCCCATATCGATGTCTCGTGAACGGAGGCCGCCACGGCTCCTGAATTAGGGATTAGGGGGACAGGGTGGAGGGGCCGCCCCTCGCGTCTCCCCTTCCGGAAAAGCCGAATCCCATAACCAAATCCCGAGAGCATATACGGAGAGCTTCTCGGAAGGGAAGGACGCATTATGGAGCGCTCCTACTCCCTCCTACTTTTCCATATACATCTGCTGAGTATCCTGAAAGCCACCTCGAGGGTGTTCGGCAGGGGGCGGAATGATCACCAAACATACGCTGCGTGCAAGCACTAATAAATAGACTTCTTCAGTGATACGATTGTTTTGGAACCATATTCGAAAGGTGTCACTCAACTCTCCGTACGTTTCTGCAGAAAATCGTTTCATTCGGTCTGGATGGTACCCACTAAGAATGAAGTTTTATAAAATAGTGAAAAATACGCTAAAATGGACAAAAATTCACGAAGGACTGAGATGAAGAGCTAAATAAATTCCTAAGAGAGACCCGAAAGTTGAATGGAAAATTGAAAATCTTTATATTATTATGCTGAAAAGATACCACCCGATTTACATTATTAAATTCAAAACAAGACTCGTTTACTGGGGTATCTAGTTGTGTGGTGGCCTCCCATCCCTGGGGCCCAGGTTCGATTTTCGGCAGTTGCGGATTGTTAAGAGGCAAACTGATCCCTGAGTGCCTAGTGGAGGGCATTTCAGGTTCAAAACTCCGTCCGTCGGATGGGACGTTAAGACGTGGTCCTCTTGGCGCCTGTCGTTAAGAGAAGGCTAATGCCTACGCCGGGTTTCTCTCCACCCTTTCTTGGTTCCCTGAAAACTCCTACCTTTACCCAATTATCCACCTATACTATATGATACAAATGACCTCAGCTGTCGGTCGCCTCCCCTGAATAGCCAACCAACTAACCGAAATATGCACACTCTTTTGAGTGTGCTCTAAGGGTATGAGGGCATAATCCAATGCCCCTTTGTTTTAGGCTTTCGGAACACAGAAAGAGTATAGGGAAACATTGCATGCGCTTTAACGGAAGGCGCCAAGGGGTCAGAATGTGCCAGCGGACGATCAAAGAACTGGATGGAGTAATATGTGTTTCCCAAATTCTACATAAGTTGAACGTAGACCCGTAGTGTAGACAATTTTAGTGATTAAAAATTTAACTCAGCCGTTTCAGTCTACGACTTCGCCCTTTTTCTCGTGGACCACAGTAGAAGGGCAATCGCGATAACGTCTTCATTAGTCAATTCGAAGATGATGCTAACGCCAAACATTCTGAATAGATAACGAAGCATAGTTCATAATGTTTTTGAAGCAATTATACTATGTTTGCGTTGGAGTCGTGTATTGTACGTGGTGAAACGAATTCTTGCATCTCTCGGTCCAACCTATTATCTTATCGCTTGTCCAGCTGATGTAGTTTTGGGGTAGAAATATACCTGAATTGTCTGTCTCAAATTTGAGTGATTTGTATTTTTCAAGAAACTTTAATGTTGCAAACAACTTTTTAGTCTATAACGTTTTCCTACCCAGCTCTTCCAATAGGCGTTTAATACTTCCTTTACGTTTATGGGAGTTTGTTACAAAACGCACCACTTTTATTTAGCTCTGATCCCTTTCCCGAGTAAAATCTTAATACGTTACGTATACCCTTATTTGTACTCTAGATTAGGACTTAATAATTATTGCGTAATAACATATCTCTTTTACCTTCTAGCTGAAACAATATGAAAATTATTCTTGATAAGTAAAATGTCTCTGGTGTATGGCGACGTAATGGTGGCAATGACCGGTTGCGTGATTCTACTCAGATTGCCTTGGCAATACAAAAATCATATTTCCATCCGACATTAAAAGAGTTTGAATTTTATGTAGTTAACGTTTTTGTAGTAATTTTAGGAAAGTGTACAAAATTTACATAAATTTCACGAACAAGTGAAGTCGATTTCTGAAATAATTGTCTATCTTTCCGAAGTACTACAAAGGGTTAATTGGTACACTTGAATGCGCTACGACATTATAACCTATGTTTTGATCTATAATGGGAAATCTTGGTGCTTGAATCAAATTACGTATTTGTGAAAAAATAGATGAGTTTTAGTTAGATATGCTTCTCAGTGTTATAAAAACTTTGCAATGATACCTATAAAACTTTAATACTTAACCGGATGTCCACTGTTGTATATACAGTAATAGTGAAGGTAATGGTTTTACTTAGTTTTGACTTTAGAGAATTTGAAAATGAGGTTTACATTAAAGTTTTTGTAGGGCGCACGAAGTTTTTTCATCACTGAATAAATATTGCAGTTCCGCGAAGTGTAGCGTCGGAGAATATCAAACTTATTCATGGCAAGTTTATTGTCATTTTATTTCCGCCTGGGAATCCACGTGTTGCAGAATCATCATGAAGTGTAATTTCACACTTGTCTTCCTCTCGATGATCCCGAATAATATAGGTCTAGAAAAATATACTTGCTGAGAAATAATCTTGAATATTTTTCTTTAACGAGGGTATAAAGTAGCTTGGATACCAACCCTTAGCTTTCCATCAAATCTCTTTTAATGCTTTTCACGTTTCCAATAAGACCATGATACTTTTATCTCTTCCGAAGGGTGGATCTCATATCATTATATCCCAATCAATACTTTTTAACTAGCTGTCGTGAATTGCTTTTGCACAGTGGTATGGTATGACTCCTATACATCAAGAAATACTGTAAATATTATCATCGTCACTAGTTACCAATGATAATATTGGTTTTGTATAACTCTCAACTCAAGTTTTCCTGCCTTTTTACCTTTTCTTTGTTTTTCTTAACTCATCTCTTGACGAACTATTTGAACTTGAATAATAATTCTGTACTTCGTTATTTGGAAAAGATTTGCGATAACCTGGAAATTCATTTGCTTGAAGTAGGTATGCACGTGTAGCACGTGTAGATAAGAACAGTCTAGCCCTTCCTCCCAAGGTCCCCTGCTGCACGGAAGGGGGATTTCAACTCTTAGGAAGGTTGAGAGTGAGGAAAATCAACTTTTTTGGTGACGCTTCCTCACTCGCCAGTACTAGAAGATAATAGTGCGATTATCCGCACGTTTTAAGTCTTAATGGCGACTCGCATGCGGATATTCTATTTTTAGAGTCACTGCAAAACCCTTAGGGAAGCATATATTATGACGATCAGGTTGGTGTTGTTGCTTGAGCGGTGATTGTCCAGTCTGAAGTCCCGGGCTCTAATCCCGTTAATGGCAGATAATTTACCTTGCTAAACAAGTCTTTACTTGAGGTTAATTGCAGAAATCTTCAATTATTGTATTCCTTACATCAGATAGGACGTTAAACCCTGTTAAAAAACTACTTGTTGAGCTTCGTTGAGATTAAGCGTATGACAACGTGGTTTTCTTTCCACCCTTGCTCCATTCTCAAAAATATCCCAAATACCCCTAAAATCCCGCCTATCCTTGACTGCCCTAGGGCATGAATTGTTCATTCTTTAACGTTACTGTACATTTTTCTCACTCTCACCTCCCTTTATAACGCTCCGCAACATTCTTTAAAACCCCCCCGTAAATTACGCAATACTACTCACAAATAATATATTACAATTGGTTCAGGTTTCCTTGATATAAATAGCTGGTAACTTACAAATCAGAAAGTGCAAACGACAAATTCAATAAGAGAAATAAATTGCCATAGTATCTACCACCGCATCCATTGTAGACAAGAGTGATTTTGTCTTAGGTACCTCAAGGGAAAGAACCTATACTTCTTACCCCAGATACCCAGTTGGGGCTTATAAAGATATAAGCCCCAACAAATCTCCTGGCCCTGATCAAATTCCCTCCCGTGTATATAGAGAGTTAGCAACCGAAATTTCCCCCTACCTTGAAATAGTATTTAATAAATCCCTGACCGAACACGTCGTACCGATGGACTGGAAAGCAGCCGATGTAACACCCATTTTTAAAAGTGGTGATAGGGAGCAGCCATCTAACTACAGACCTATATCCCTCACATCCATTTCATGCAAGGTCCTAGAACATATAATTGTCAGTTCAGTCATGGGACACCTAGATAGCCAGAATTTATTGTCCAATGTCCAGCATGGCTTCCGAAAGAGCAGATCGTGTGAAACTCAACTTGCTCTCTTTTCCCAAGATATTTTAGTTTCTGGCGAAAATAATATTCCAGTGGATGCTATATTTCTCGACTTCAAGAAGGCTTTTGACAAGGTTTCTCATAGCAAACTAATTTTGAAATTAAAATCTTATGGGTTAGACAGTAACATTATATCATGGATTAATGATTTTCTGCATGATCGGGTTCAAAGGGTTGTTTTGGACGGTGTTTCCTCACCGGCAATTAAAGTCACTTCGGGTGTCCCACAAGGTAGTGTGATAGGTCCACTCCTATTCCTTTTGTACATTAATGATATCCAAAAGGTGGTAAAAAGTAAGCTTCGTCTATTTGCCGATGACGCAGTAGTGTACAGGGAAATTCTATGCCCAAACGATAAAGAATATTTAAATATTGACCTACAAGCAATTGAAACTTGGTGTGATACATGGCAGTTAGAATTAAACTTTAAGAAATGTCTTGTAATGAATTTTTGGAAAAAGAATAGCTCTCCTCCTACCACTTACAAAATAAGTAATAATGAATTAACAACCGTGGAATCCATTAAATATCTTGGAATAAGACTGACAAATGATCTTTCCTGGGGTAAACACATTCGTGAAATAATGGGTCAAGCGAATCGCAAACTGGGTTTCATTAAAAGAGTATTGGGTAAATGTGACGATCATGTACGAGAAATCAGCTACTTTTCCCTTGTTAGACCTCATTTGGAATATGCTGCCAGTGTATGGGATCCCTACGAATTCGGTCTAAGTAATGAACTTGAACGTGTGCAGCGAAGATCGGCAAGATTTGTAAAGGGACGATACGATAATTATATTAGCGTAACCAGTCTATTAAATGAATTGAAATGGGAATCATTGTCAGATCGCAGGTTGAAATTTAGACTTAATCTCTTCCACAAATTCCAAGGCAATATTTTCAGTGATGATGTTAAAAATATTTTACGAACCCCAACTTACTATGGCAAACTGGACCATAATCATAAAATTAGAGAAATTGATTGCCGAACTGACCGATTCAAAATGTCCTTTCTCCCTCGCACAATAAGAGATACGAATAACGGTAAATATGTCCTATCGGAGAGTAACAATGAATAGCATTGGTAGCTGCATGTTGGTATGAGTACTTAAAGCTAACCCTACTAACAGAATGTTTTTGCATGTTTGCTTTGCAATTTCTATCTTTTTTAAATTGTGTAGTTCTGACTACTATATTAAAACTATTCCTTTTTTATGCATGATATGTGGTGCATGTTTGGTGGAAATCACCCCCTGCCACACACCCTTGTGGTGGCTTGCAGGGTATTATGTAGATGTAGATGTAGATGTACCCTACCTTGATGAGGAATTTCACAAAATGCTAGGCTGGGACTTTACCCTGGATTGCATATACACAGGCTGCTGGCTGCTTGCGAATTTTTGCGTTAGTGTAAATGAAACTTTAGATACTTTGTAGTTTTCCACACTTTTTTTTATATATATAAGACTGTAAGCTCAAATTTACTGTACTCTTGAAAATGAGGCTGAGACGTTGAAACCGGTAGAGGTTAAATAAAAAAAAGTGTGGAAATCTACAAAGTATCTAAAGTTGCATTTGCAATGAAAATGTTTCATAAAGTGAGCTCGTCGACGATGGATTTTATTTGGCGTTAGAGCTATGCTGGCCACAGAAAATAGTGCGCGAGCGCTATTCTTCATTCACGTTTTACTGGGCGTGAGTTAGATATTAGAACGGCTCCGTTTTATTGCTGAAGCGAAATATTTATTACTATGAAATTCTCGCTCGCAAGAAATCTATCTTCTTTATAGTGTTCTGATGGTTGTTATCTTAGAGGTTGAGCTAAAGGTATATTCGTTGCTAACGGCATGGCTGCCGAAACTTGACTATTCAACCAAACGACGTGTAACTGCCCCTACTTGAGAACTGTGTGGAGGACACTTTGAGTTTAGTACGCCGAATGACACTTTATGGCGTGGTTCCTTTAGAGCATTTCATTTAGAGCACGATACTGGTGACGCCTGATTACTCTCCACCCTTCCTCCGTTCTCATAACAATGCTTTTTTCCTAAATAGCGCAAATGATTTTAGCTGCTAGTCACCTCCTTGGAATAGCTACCACTACTGCTAGCGTTTTCCGTGGACATGAATAATAAAAAGGGTTTTCTTCTTTTCAAGTAAGATCTCTTTAGAATTGCACGAGCGTGGAGGACACATCTCAAGATGGGGTTAGTGGAGCAGAGGCATTTCTCTATCTCTCACTGGTATTCACTGCAGTCTGGTCTGCCCCAGAAGCGGCGAATGCAGTGAAATAAATACGCTTGGAAGAGGCGACGAAGCATAAACAGTTTCTCAGCGAGACCATGTCGAGAAGATCTGCAGCGAAGCGGACAAAGGAGATGCGATTTATTTCCATCACACTCAACAGCATAGAGTCGTGAAATAGGAAATGGATGTTACTTTGTATTGTAGTCATGGCAACCGTCATCCTGGAAATGCCGAGAGAATCCGTGATCCGGTGGATTAGTACTCATTGATTGCCAAGTCATGGACGCGTGAAATATACTTTCAGCTCCATAACGAGCCGAGTCATCGATCAAGGATGTCGAGATGAAGATATAAAATATGGGGAGGAATGAGATAGCGAGATAAGGGATGACGCGTAAAGATGTCGGCCCTTAAAATTTCACAGCTCACATGTACCTTCGTGTTATTGTTGAGGGAAACTGAATAATATGTGGAATTTACCTTGTGAAAAATACATTCACCTTATTTTTGCAATCTGAACCTCATGTTTACTAAGTATTTTAAGCCCTAAGAGGTATTATGTTTCATATCCTCCTTAAATCACCCATGTATTTATCCCTCGTTTTCCTCGTAGTGTTTTCATTTCGATTTTCTCTTCCATTATGCTCCTTAAAAATTTGTTTTTGCCTACCTGGTGTAGCCTATCCATATGAGCCTTGTCTTCTTGATATTTCTCCAGTTTCCTCCCCGTTTATTCTTCCATAAACTTTCTCATTTCTGCTCTCATCCGTGCCTTTCTTCTGCGGCGTACCCTTCCAGCACCTAATTCAAGGCGTCTTCTCTTCTGAGCTTCCAACTTTCCGATAGCCCATGTCTACGAGCCATATAGTACAACTTTTCTCACGAATTAAGGTACTGCCTCTTTTTTGAGAACTCTACTTCCATTGAACGTGTAAAATGATTTATCATCATGAATGCTTTATTGCATTGGGATGTTCTTTGCTTGATGCCGGTTTAACATCTACTGTACAATTTTATACAGATTCCAAGGTACACGACGGATTCCACTTGCTTTAGGCCCTCTCCTTACAGCATAGAGTAGACGATGTTATAGGCATATAAAAAACGCCAGCGTAGTATGGTGGGTTAGATATTAAAGATAGTGCAGTAGGTAGAAAGACAGAGAGGTAAAAACAATATTATTCGCACTGCGTACAGCAAGGGATGATAATGCCGATTTAAAAAAGTTTGTATAAATCGCAATAAATTTGATTTAAAATACATATGCCATACTGTCAGTATACCCAAAACAAATGTTACTTGGATGACGGGCAGCTATAGTTTTAATTCAACTCATTTGAAATACTCATTGTTATTCGAGGCAGTGCATGAAATTAATTTTGTTATTATAAAACCTCCTTTCTACTTTATAACCTCTAATTCAATTAGGATCAAAATCGCCGACTACAACTGTGTGTGAAAATAACATAGTTTTATTATCAGAGTAGCATTGGCATTAAATTTAAGTGTGGACTTAAGTGCTATGAGGTGAATTATTTTGATTAGAAAATGTAGTTCGATGTTGTTGGCATGGGAATGTCATGAACTCGAATTAAAACATTTTTTCGAAAAAAATTGACATGTGATATAAAATGGAAGAAGGTGTTGAGCATCTACAGAGAATTCAGTAAATAGAGATAAAAACTATCAAAATTGAGATAGGAATGGCTGGGGAATGGGGAGGATTCATACAGAAATTCGAAAAATATTTCACTTTTTCTCTTCCCATGCTAAACGCTGAATTAAAATTTAAAATATTTGAAAACTGTACCAAAATCATGAAGTTTAAGCTATTTCTTACCACATTCATTCAAAATAGGAAAGCATTGCAATGTGACAGATTGAAAAACCCTCAATTATTCCGGAATTGAAACCGGCATTGCTGAGCCAAACTTATATGTATTGCTTTTTAGTTTGTACCAGTTTTCATTAGGTATACATAGTAAACACTTCGAAAAATTCGCTAAAATTCAACCTTCTATTGAAGTAAGGTGAATGAATTGATCTCATTTTTTGGAACCATGAAACTCTATGGTTGTCCGGGAAACTGAAAATACAGTAGGTCGTATATCGATACAATTACATCCCTGGAAATGAAAACATATGTTTACTTGTTTGTGAAGACTTCGTCCGACTATCTGCATCCACATATGTCTACATAATACCCTGGAAGCCACCATAAAGGTGTGTGGCAGGTGGTGAACTCAGACTAAACATATTTACATATCATGCTTAAAAAGGATTAGTATTAATTTACTTGTCTAAACTTTAAATTAAAAAAAATATTGAAATAGCAAAGCATGCATGCAATGTCATACTGTTAGTTGGGTTAGCTTGTTAGTTAGATGTAGATGTACGTCAGCCAATCACGTAACGATCCCGGCTGATCACCAAGGGGCCGCGGATACAAATACCATGTCGAGTATGAATGTCTCCTCCGTCTTAGGATAAATTCAATTAGATTTTATGTTTATATCTTCGAGATTAATTGAATGAGCTATCTCTTATGACATCAATATGAAGATGTAATGGCATGAAATTTAGTGACTGAATTAACGGGTGCGTAAGATAACGTGGAGGGTCGTGGCGGTCTAGTGGGTAGAGCGCTGAGTTACTGACCGGAGAGTCCTGGGTTCAAATCCCGGACGCCCCCACCTACCATTGCGATTTGATTGTCTGCTTGTCAGAACTTCGTAGGAAATCGCAGGTGGCTCAGGAAAGGGAACTGGCCCCCTTACCCTGAATGTGTGGATTTCACACGCCAATGGCTTAGTAGCGGGATGAGCTCTACCCTCACCTATCAAAAACCAACCTTCGGGTTGAACACAACTTTTTAAGAGAACATGATTCAGTTGTACCCACATATCGAGTGGTATACCTAATATGGTGACTCTCGTTTATCACTACCTTATCATATTTTACAAGATATGAATCAGATAATTCCACGGCCTGTGATTCCATTTTCCTTGAAATGGATGTGGTTACTGATGATAAAAGAATGTGACTTTGCGGTGAACGCATTGCTGGCTCAAATCGACATTCACCCCTTCCTCTTGTTTCATGAGAATTGCAGTCTCCATTTCGCACAAGAAACTTTCCATGAGTTTTCACGGCTGACTCTCCATGCCGGAGTGGGAACGACCCTCGACCCTCGAAGGTGAAGGGGGGGGGGGGGGCGGAAGGGTGGTTGAGGGCGGGCGGTAATTGGTGTGCTAAGTGCGAGCATCGGCCGTAGTGAGGGCGGGGCGAGGGAGAGGAAGGCTTGCCCCTCCTTCAGGAGAGAGATGGGGAGGGATTATTGCGTAACTTGGGGCGTCTCGCTCTTGACTGCTCTCGTCCGCTGGACGCCTGGAGTTGAGCAGATGGCGTCAAGTTTTCATTCGGAAACTTTTTTGCTGCTTGATTACCCCCGGCGTCTCACCGAAGTTTTCATCAGTGAGATTGATTGATTCTATGCTAGACCATATTTCTAGACTCAGAGAGATGCCACTATGAGGCAGCTAATGCTCCAATCCTTTACTTTCAGATCCGTTTCCAGTTAGCAGTTCGTAAAAGCCATCGACACAAAATTTCTCGTTAAATTCTAACGTGCAAAGCAACATATCGTGCTGCAACAGTCCCTAATGCATTGACTATAGAGCGGAAAGTAGCTTATATACCATTTTTGCGAATGCATCTATGGATTATGTACGATTCATATTTCAAACTTAAATGCTTCATGTAAGATAGCCTCTACAATGTTTCTGGCTGGCAGTTGGCTCTATCACTTCTGGGCAAATAAATGCCTCTTTCGACTCAAGATTTATCAAAAAATAGGAAAAAGTTAAATAGTCCAACCTCGTTGTAAGTAAAAATAGCAAATAAATCCACTTGATTTATATTACAGGAAGCGCTCACTTTTTCCAGCCGAATATTTTACCTAAATTAACTATGAAACCTAAATTTTAATGATATCAATAAGTAAAAGTGGACTTTTTCGTAAAGTTAGCAAGTCCTACGAACTGCTTGAAATAACGAAATTGCACCACAATCCCTGGTGAAGCGTTGATATAATGGAATAAAGTTTCGAGCCTTAAATCCTGATGACCGTTTGTCCCGGGATGAGAGGCTTTAAAAAAAGTTTACGTGACAGTTAAAATGATACGAGAGTTTCAAACCTGTAGTGTTTATTAATTCAAAAAATGTGTGAAAAAATACATCGTTTAAGTTTTTCTGTCAAAGGTTTACCCCGAAAATAATGCTAATTTCTGAAATTTTTTCCTGTAAAGGATTGGCTATTGGTCTGGACTGTTGTTTTCGGTGCTTAGCAAATGTTGCTATTAGGCTATTCCCTCTCTATGCTAGAGAGCATTTTGGTTGCGAAGTACGGCATTGAAAACATTACAATAAAGGCTTCCCAAGTAAGTTACCAAAAGTAGTCCAAAAATTGTAGGTACCTAATCCTCCCTGGCTTTCCTCTAAACGACCTGGTTATATCATATTGGTAGGGATCAGGTTGATGTGAGGGTGACTGACATCAAAGGGTATTTGCACAATTTAGAATAATTAGGTGGTTAGATACGGGAAAGAATTTATCAGAAAACGGGGGCGGTGGAGAAATACTCAAGGTAGCTTAAATTTTAGAACGCTGTGCACAAAGCAATACGTTTCCCAACCTGAAGTAGTGTAAAATTATGGAAATGAAATATATGATTTCTTGACAATAGTACAGGGGCTATATTCTTCGTAGTCACCATGCATTTGTAAAGTTTATAGTGTAATTTGTCGCTTAACGCGATGCAGTTCTTTCACCCCATCTATCCATGTATTAACCTGCACAACGACAAGCGTCATTTAAAACGGCATTAAACGAAAGGTGCAAAGGATTTGAGGTTTAACGAATTATCCGGCGGACGGAGTATTGAACTCGAAGAGCTCTTCACTCCGTGCTGAAATGGTGCTCGATACATCGAGGAAAACTATCCACTTCTGTAGGAATTCGAGTTCAGGCCCTGGGACGGGAAGGTTGTATTATAGCAATCACACCAACCTGAATCGAATAACCAAGAATTATAAAGTCTCCAATTGCCGTAAATAAGATCTTCTTTCTAAACCGTAAATAAGAAATCTTCATAAGATTTCTTATTTACGGCTATTGGAGACTTTATAATTCTTGGATACTTTAAGCCGTAAGAAGTCACAATTTTCATTGAATCCAATAACTTTAAGCATGCAACTGATATTGAATTTTAATTCATTCGTCTCATCATCATCGTCGGTCAACATTCCTAGGATTGGTTTGACGCAGCTTTCCACTCGATTCTTCTATCGGCCAACCTTTTCATTGCGACGTAATTCTTCTCTTTTGCATCCTTTACAACTTGTTCCATGTATCTCATACGAGGCCTGCCTTTTCCAATCTTCCCGTTCACTTTTCCCTCGACGATAGTCTTCATCAGGTCATCTCAAGATATGGCCGATTAAGTTTTTCCTTCTTCTTTTTAGAGTTGTCAGCAGACTTCTCTTTTCTCCTACTCTTCTTAGGACTTCCTCGTCACTTGGTCGATCCATTTGATCTTCGTCATTCTTCTGTAGCACCACATTTCGAATGCGCTACCATTTTTTTCCCCGCTGCTGTCATCGTCCATGCCTCACTGCCGTAAAGAAATATGCTCCAGATGTATGTTCTGATAAACTGTTTCCTTACTTATACGCTTGTATTTCCAGCTGTAAGTAGATTCTTCTTTTGATAGAATGCCCTCTTTGCCTGTGCTATTCTACTCACTATTTCTTTCTTGCTTCGTCTGTCGTTGGTTACTTGGCTTCCTAGGTAACAGAACTCTTTCACTTCTTTAAGTTTTTGTTTTCCTAGTCTGATATTGGTTTTGGCCTCTTCTCTCTTGCTGCACACCAGTAGCTTAGTCTTCTTATTTATCTTCAGCTGATATCTGGCTTTTGTCCTTTCCATGGTTACTAAGATCTTGTTCAGATCCCTCTCTGTCTCTGCTATGAGTGCTATGTCATCAGCGAATCGCAGCATGCTTATTTTTTCTCCGTGGATAGTCACTCCAGACGAATTCTCTTTGATTTCATTGATGGCTCTCTCGATGCAAACATTAAAAATTACGGGAGACAGTGCACAGCCTTGTCTCACTCCTTTCCTTATCCTAACCTCTTCACCGCTGGGTCCAGATTTAATCACAGCTACTTGGTTTTTGTACAGACTGTGTATAATTCTTCGGTCATTGTAGGAAACTCCAATTCCCTTCAGAATTCCAAGCATGAATCCCAATCCACGTTGTCAAAAGCCATCTCCAAATCCACAAATGCAATGAACATCGGCTTGTTCTTCTCCATTCTCTTCTCTATGAGCAGTCTAAGGGCCAATATTGCTTCCCTTGTACCCTTATTTTTCCTGAATCCGAATTGATCTTCATCCAGGAACTCCTCTGCTTTTCGTTCTTTTCTACTGTAGATGATCCTGGTCAGTATCTTCGATGCATGTGTCGTCTGGTTTATAGTCCTAAAATTTCTCCGCTCTCTTCTTCTTGGGAATAGGAATGATGATGTTTTTCTCGAAGTCCTTTGAAATTTCTCCTGTTGAGTACTGCAGGGACATCATCAATACCAGAAGCCTTATTCATCCGAAGGTCCCTTACTGCAGCGTCGAATTTCGATCTTAATATTGATGCTCCCATATCATCCTTTTCCACTTCGGTTTCCTCTTCAATAGGTTTTGTGTTGAGATTTTTTCCGTTGTATAACTCTTCCAGATATTCTTTCCATCTCTTCACTTTGTCCTCGTTTTCAATCAATAGTTCTCCATTCTTGTCCCTATGGCATTGCATCTTGCGCTCCGTTCCTTGAAGTGGTTCCTCACTATCCTGTAGGCAGCTTCCACTCTTCCAAGTTAAAGTTTACTTTGTAAATCTTCGCATAGATTCTTCATCCACATCTCTCTATCATTCCTGGCTTTGCGACTTACGTCGTTCCTTTTTCTTTTGTAGAAAAGCTGCCCTTCTTCAGTTTTCGCATTATTGTACTTTCTTCATTCTTAAATCAAATCTAAGACTTCCTCCATGATCCATGGCTACTTCTTGACAACTGTTCTTCTTCCAAGGACTTCTTTTAGGCTTCCTATAGTATAAATTTAATGATTTCCCAACGCTCTTCCACTGATTTCTCATTCAGGTTCTCTCCTATGTTGTTTCCCACTGCTTTTTTAAATGCCAGCTGATGTTGGACCTCCTTTAGTTTTTTTACTTGGCATATATTTTTCTTTGTTTTCTTCAATTGCTTGAGTTTTAGATGGCATTTCATCATCACTAAATTATGGGCACTGTCGTTGTCTGCCCCAGGGTAACTTTTGCAGTCCTTCACTTGGTTTCTAAATCTCTGCTTCACTATAATGTAGTCTATTTGACATCTTCTTCGGTCTCCTGGCATTTTTCATATGTATCTTCTTCGGTTGTGATTTTTAAACAATGTGTTGGCATCCACTAACTTATGTTGAGTGCAGAACTCCAGCAGTCTTTCTCCTCTTTCGTTTCGGTTTCCCAATCCATATTTTCCAGTTATTCTTCCATCATGACCTTCGCCGACGACAGCGTTCCAGTTCCATAAAATCATTAGGTTTTCTTCTCCTCTTACCTGTTTTATAACTTCCGTGATATCTTAGTAGACGTCTTCCACACCGTCATCTTCATAGTCCGTCGTAGGCATGTAAAACTGCACCACTACGATATCTACAGGTTTGGTTTCGATCTTCGCCATTATTATCCTTTCATTGTATTGCAGGACGTTCTTCATACGCATTCCGACGCTCTATCTGAGTATGATCCCTACTCCAGCATTACCATTTAATGATCCCGTATGTATAATCCTGTAGCTTTCACTCCAGAAGTCTCCTTCTTTGAGCCACTTCATTTCGCTGATTTCTAATACGTCGAGGTCCATTCTTCGCATTTCCACCTTCACGTTCCCTAGTCTTCCAAAGGTTCGAAGCGATCTCACGTTCCATGTTCCGACCCTAAAAAGTTTATTACATTTGATCGATGTACTCTCTCGGGTAGTCCCCGCCCGAAGATCCGAACGGGGGACTATTTTACCTCCGGAATATTTTACTCGAGAGGGTTCCATCACGTCTTGATAAGAAATAAAAAGAGTGGAGTAGCTGCGACTCCTCGCTATATTAATGTGGTGGTTTCTCCTTGCCTTCCACATCGCAGTACTACGGCCGTTAAAGTAAATATTACCACGCCTGTAGTGAAATGAGTGTCGCTGTACCGACCACTGTGGTCTCCATCTTCACTCATATGAAGAAGAGCTGCTGCCCTCTCCTCCGGGTGATGAGAAGCGTAATTATTTGCGGCCTCCCGTCGCCATGTCACGGCATTTTCACAGGTTCTGTATTATTTAGATGTCTACCTTACCCAGGGATAGACCAATACTCCTTCGGAATGCCGTCTCTATTCGTCCACGACTGCTTATTCGACGAGTAAACTCGCTTATCTCGCAGCTAACCTCTATATCCAGAGGTCGACCCACCATCCGCAACCCGGTGGCTTTAAGCTCAGCCGCGATATTAATTCATGATTAAATATATTATGTACCAAAGGAAAAAAGTCCTAGAATAAATTCTATTATTATTACTATAGCCGTTTTGTACTGAAAGAAAAGAATACTTTAGTTTCAGGGACTCAAACTGCTTACCCTGTATCGCACCATCTAATTGAGTTTATCGTGAGACGGAGGTGACACCCTTACTCGACGTGGTATTTGCATCCGCAGTCCTTGGGTGATCAAGCGGGCTCATTAATTGGCTGCCGTAGGCGGCGTACTTGAAGAGATATCGCGGTGGAAATATACACAGATCCGTTCCTCAAAATGATCGTAACTAGAGTCCAGCCGCGTTGAAATGGTCCTTCTCGGTGAACGGTGGGAGGAGCTACGACTACCTACCCCACCTCCCGGCCTTACCTCCCCTTCTTTACTCTCTCACTCACTCACTGGAGGAGAGGCAAACAGTGTTGCCAGTTTTCCTCACTCCGGCGCGCTTAGGGAAACACAAAGGCACAAAACTGGCCGTGGTGGAGGGAAATCAATTTAACATATAAATTTTAATAATCTTATTTATTGGTATGTTTGCGGTGGAACATTACACATACCAAAGAGGCTCAAACAAGGCTTCCAATAGAGAATGAGGAGAATAAAACAATGAGATAATAATTCCGTTCTCAATTTCTGTATCACAATTAAAGTTACATTGGTTGCATCGTGAGGAAATAAAAGTTAATAAAATATATTAGATAATACGCAACCTACCTCCAAACCTTACTAGACTACAATATAGTAATGAATAAACTGAAACGAAGCGATGATTTACTGATTTCCTATGGCACACACGTGATAGTTCTTGGAAAACGTAGGCATAGTTTTCTTTCAAAAGCTATCAATTTAAGTTAATAATCATAGCTACTAAAATTATCGTAATATTCAATCAACTTAAATTCTTTCTGCTTTAACAACAAAGTTGTAGTTAAAAACAGCTCGTGCATTTAGATTATAATACGTTTCATTCACTCTCTTCCGAGGATGTGAATGACATGTCGGAGTCTCCACTCGTGTCACTACCACTTAGTTCGACAATTATTTTGTCTATTTCTTTATCCATCAGCGCGTCACTGCTCCAGTATTTCTCTTCAATTTTCTTTACATGTCCGCAAACTTTCGTCCATTTCTCAGTGAAATATTTGGAACAAATGTTCTGAAACAATTCCGCTTTTTTGTTCAAGGATGTCGCCTCCAAATTGTGACGCACCTAAAGAATGCAGGAAATTCGTAGTATTTAACAAGTGTAAATCGATGCAGATAAGTTTGACATTTAATAATAAATTGAGGGAATCCAATGGTAGTTTATTCTTCATGATTGCCTGTTCTTTGAGGTCACCCCAAATGATATCAATTGGATTGAGGTCAGGATGGTAAGGGGGTAAACGAATCACTTAGTGCCTAGATTCCCGTAATAATTAATAACGACAATTTTCCTCTCTCCTGAGACAATTTCCTTTCTTTAAAACTCTCTTCACAGTGGAGGTACCAACTCCCGTAGCCTGGCTTGAAGATGACACCACGTTTAAACTTAGTTTTTTCTCAAATTTTAAATCGTTCAAAAACCGAATAACTTTGTACACGATTTCTCGAGCCTGACTTTTGAGTGGCCTGCCTCGGGCATACGAAGGTTTCGACGAGCTGGCCATTGCGAATAAGCAATACGAGAGTTTAAGGACGCAAACTCTGTAAACGAGAACCAAAGTCGCAAAACCAAATAGATTAACGGAAGCGTAAGTAAAAATATTAACAGAAAGAAATCAAAATCCAAAAAGAATGTCCAAAGCAGTGTCAAAAGTCAAGCGAGCAAAACCGAGAGAGAACCGTAACGAAAAGAGCTGGCAACAACAATGAAGTGACACTGGTAGGGGAGGCACGGTAGGGGAAGGAAGGAGCCCGTAGTGGGGGAAGCCGAGGACAGAGAGGGGGTGCGCGGAAATTTTCGCGCAGGACCATTTCAACGCGGCTGGACTCTACCACCGAGTAACGGCCATGTCTTCCGATTTGACGCCCAGGCCACGCTTTCAAATTAATTCCTCAAATCGATTCGTTTAGATACTCGCGCGGCGAGTGGTCGAATCGATCGCTCGACCGCGTGTGCCGTCACACGGCAATCCACTCACTCCGCGGCAGAGCGACGTCTCAAGGTCTCCGGCGGGAAATTAAGCTCATCCTCACATATTGTGTGAGTGACTCGTGCGTCAACCGTGTCGCCCGAGGGGGAAGGCGGATTTCAAGGTCCCCGGCTCTAATTTAACGCGATAACAAAAGCGCGCATCTGTCCCGCTCGGACTCAGCGCTATGAGCTCAGTTTCCTCATCTCAGCGGGTATTGCGTCTCTATTTCTGCACTTTGTCGAGGGTAGCAGTTCCCAACCTGCGATATGCTCTGCCCTTAGGGAGGAACGCCGTTATTAATGAGTACGAGAAGAAATTTTAATAATGACGAGAGTAGCGACAAACGAATTCGTTCATCTAAATACAAAATTACAGTTTGGGCGTTAAGGCTGCATTGCAATATCGACGAGTTGACAGTTATAATGTTGATAACCACACTAAGAGCTTAACTGTGAATGAACAAAAGCTAAATGATAAAGAGCAGTATTTCCGCGTAGACAAAAATCATTCACTTTTACCAGAACTCGATCCAGGAACCCCTTGATGTACGTTCTTAAGCTACCAAGGTGTCCTCATTCATTGTTCATTTTTTTAAAGGATTTTAAAGTATCAATATGATAGGCGAACTGCCGAACATACAATATCAAGAATCAGCCGTAATCATGCGCAATATGCTAACTTTCACGGGGTTAAAGTCAACTTAAAACGCTAAGATGCTTACAACATATTCAGGATTGCGAAATGGTCGCGAATACCGGTCGGGGTTAGCCGCTCAAGGCATGTCAGTGGGTAATTCCCTTTATTTTTTTACCGCTTCTTTGAAGTAAATCAATCCTTGAAATTCTTGTAGTAGCTAAATAATTTTAAACATGGATCATTGATAAGAGATAAGGGTTAGGGAAATGAACCGCAGAGCGAGTAAACAAATGAAAAAAAGAATGGGAACCGCCTAGCTAAGGGAAGTGGCTCCCAACCATTTTGTATCGTGTCACACTTTTTCCGCGGGAAAACCATGGAGAATTTAATTTATTTTCGAATTTTTAAGGAGATAAAAGTGCAAACTATAGATACTTACATTTACGATATCCTCGCTGGTGATACGGGTGTGGTGCGTATTTGGTCTGCTCAAGTCCCTCCGAGTTAACTTTGAGATCTCACGAGTGAGATAATAAGGTGGCGCAGAAGAAAATTAGGAGGCAATAAATATGGCGCAAAAAACACATCAAAATTGATTTATTTTGGATGCGTTTGAATCGGCGTTACTTCAGTGTTACTGCGCAACGGGATAATAGTAAAATTTCGTAAATCTATAGTACCGCAAATGCTAAGGTTTCATCATAGCTAACGCAGTGGAAAGGTGAACTTCATGTCTTCTCGATATATGTTTTGTATCGTTCTGATGGTTTTAGCTGTAAGAGCATCCTCAGGTAAATAGATGGTGAACTTAAGAACACAAGATGGGTAGCAAGAGAGGCTACCCATCTTTAAGAGTTAGGTTTGAAACCCAGTGGAGATTTCGTTGCAATCTATACTTGGATGCCGCGTGGAGCGCATACCAAGTTCAGTACTCCATCCATTGGATAGGTCATAAAGCTGTGGTTCCCTTGGCTCATTTCGTTCTTAGCCAATGCCGATGCAGGGCTTCTCTCCACCTCTTTTCCGCTCCATTTCATTCTCACCCTTGCATTTTACAGCCCGGTCTGAGGCTGCCTAAAAGTGTGGAAATATTTGGAAGCCCTGATAAGATACATTGTACAAAAGGCTGATCGAACCAAAGTACTAGCAGTGTGGTCCAATAAATAAGTGCGTAAGACGGAAAATTTCCCTTCACCCTATAAAACTGTCGCTGAAGCCCACCTAGTGATTTCTGAGTCTTAAAATATTAAGGCTTCACGTGTAGGAAGTAAGACATGCTATTCAAATTAAACATCTGCACTTTTACTCTAAAAATATATATTTAAAGAGCCACGAAATTTGTTGCAACTTGCAAAGCCCTCATCAAGGTTGACGATGACTTTGTAAGCTGAAACGCGTGTCTTTACGTGTTTTTAATATATTTAATGTGAAAAAGTTCTGCTGTTTTACTTTTTTATCTAATCCTAAGCTACTGGTGGCGATCGGTAGATCGGTAACACGCCGACTTGGCTTCCTAATGGCCATGGGTTCGAATTCTTTATCTGGGTTGGATAATGTGCTAGTCTTCAGGGTGTAGCTAAGGATTAAGTTAGGTTACACGGCGCGTTACACTCGTTTTTTGTTTCATCTGTGATATACTCCCAAATCTTATACTAAGGCCTTCGTTGCAAACTCTCTCTAATGACTCTCTCTCTATATGACCTCTACCTTGGTGTGTTGACCTATGGGTTGATCACTGGTTTGCGGTGCCTACAGGTCAACGTACTTTAGAATATAATAGACTGCTGTTGAGCGCGATGATGCGTGAAAGCCGAGTCCTGAAGAAAATTGGATTGTTTGAAATAAAACATCTGACGTGTACCAATTGGAAAAGTGTATATTTTACGGAAACAAACAGATGTGAGGACATTTGGCACAAAAAGGGGTATTTTCTTTTCTCGTGCTGTGAGTATATTACATTTTACGGTTCAGTGTACAAAGTATTTGCATCATTATATTAGGGAAAAGACGTATTTTTTAATTGTAAAGTGTGTAAATTTCCAGGTAAATTAACATTAAAATGAATTTATTGTTTGAAGTAGGGTTGCGATGAAAATATCCGTTACGGTCACGCTAGTATTCATTATTCATTTTCTTAAAGCTATTGATCCAGAAATTTCGAAGGAAATAATACTCCCTTTAGTCCTCCATGAAAACAGTGTTATTGATTTGATTCGAATTAGCGATACTTATCATTTGTCGTATATCGTAATATTTCTATTAAGAGCTTAGTACCTGTAGTTGACCATTGCTTTATTGAATATAATTTTTATTTCCTCTTCTTTTCTTAGTAATTGTTCGTTGTAACGCTCATTTTTTCTTTTTAATGCACTTTTACATAAGATTTGTTTTATAATGAATGTTTCATAGAAAAAGATCGATTTTTAATTAGGTATTTTAAAAATATACCGATAAAAGGTTGAGATGGATTATATTATTAACGGTTGATTGGGTAATTAGATACAATTGAACCAAAATGAAGAAGATTAAACCTAAAGTAAAACATCAAAAAGAGTCAAAGAGAGGTGAAGCCCAAAACTACGAGCTGCGTGTTTCCAAGGTGGGATAATCGACGTTCCTTTAGCGGTAATTGTGCTTTCAGGATAGCATTAGCATGCCAAGGCTTACAAATAACCAATTTAGTGTAATTTTGTCATCGCCTATCTAAGGATTTAAAATTTCTCTGAATGACGTTATATCCATAATTTAAGGGTTCCGCGTGACCTTGCGTCTGCTAAACATTAAAGTCGAACAATCGAAACATCATCCTGAATTACGAAATTCAACTTTATGTAGAATATAAAAATTTGGCACGCTTATGGAAATGCTGTAGAAAAGATTAGTAAAAAAATTTGAAGGATTGATCACTGAAAAATTAGAGGCATTAGATGCACCTATTCAGGCATTTTTGTTTTAAAAAAATTAAACAATTTTTCCAGATAATTGTGATTTTCTAAAAGTCTCTCTACCCCTAACCCTTCCGTTTCTGTTCTTGAGCGTTCTGGATTTCCGTTTCTTAGTCTGAAAGATCTCAAGTAAAAGACCCACAAATATCTAGTTTACACTTTTTAATTCATCTATTCAGGTAATGTGGTTTAAAAATTAAACAATTTGCGTAGATAATTGTGCCATTCTACAAAGTCTCCCTAACCCCTTATCCTTCCGTATCGTATGCTTGAACGTTCTACACTTCCGTTTCTTAGTCTCAAAGATCTCAAATAAAAGATCCGCCCATATCTAGTTTACTCTTTACTACACCCACATATGACACCTCAGCCTGGATAGGCATCATTTTAACGGCACAATGGAAGAAAATTTAATAGCACCTTAGGATAAGCTGCCTATAGTACCTCGATTTGCCATGGCATACGTTGTCAATGTGCCACTATGGATAAAATAACACTCGAAGAGTACATTTATTTAGCTACCAGGAAATTTTCTAGGCATTAAGAAATTACAGTATAATCACATTCACGCATTTACGGACGACTGTCCCAGCAATTAAAAAAAATACAAATGACAGGTGGGGAAAGAGATCAGTATCCGAATACTGCTGTTGACTAGTGTATGCTAAATATTCTAAATAATAATCTGAAAAAAGAGAAATGCTAGCTGGACAGCTGTAACTTACATGTGTACAGACTGTAACTTGTAATGCGATTAGAATAGGAAAACATCAACGGTAGGGGGATAGTTAGGACAAGAAAGTAGAAAGTACATGCAAATAAGGGATTGGTATTGTAGATATGCTATAAATATTACATTTAGATGAATACTCTACCAATATTGGTAGAACTGCGCATTGTTCTGACCTTTCTAACTGATTAGGTAAATATGCACCGTCCCTAATTGATTAGATAAAATTGCACCATCCAGCCTAACTTATTCCAGAGCTTATATTTAAGACAACTACGATATCCACGACCGAGGTAGGATTGGAACCTGCGAACTATAGGCTGCCACGGTGAACTATATAGGTGAACTATAGGCTGCCACGTCGCGACGCGTCGGTGCGTTATCGAGGTGACTACCTCCACCAATATATTCTTCTCCATGCACACATATTTAAGAATTCCCTTATCTAACATTGGCCATGTTTCTAAGCCATACAACGCCCCACCTAATATTAGAGTTTTCACTATTACTCATTTAAATAATACGATGTAAAGGAAACAGACCCACCTCTGCATAGTAGGGGTAATATAAGGCTTACCAAACTGTAATTGTGTGTCTTTGCCAGTGATAACTCAATTGAATTAGTTTAAATATTTAATTTAGCATTTATTTGTAAGATTGTTTTTATCCGCAAATAAGGGTTAACCTTAGAATTTAATTAGTAGTAATGGATTTCCGTGGAAATATATCTTGAACTGCTTACTTGCGAATTGAAGCCATGATTTGACCTTTATTTCTTTCATGACTCAAAAGGAAAAGAAACTGACGTGTTTTAAAGGCAATAAATGAAAATATTCTATTGCACAATATAATATAAAAACAATGAAAAAAGGAATATTAAATTTTTGGGCCACCTATTTAAACGCAATAGCTTTATTGCCAACAAAATGAAGCGGTAGATGCTTGGAAAGAGGAAGGAGATGCATAATCCAATGATGCAGTATTTGAACAGGAAAAAGAATTTATGGAGACCCAGACTAATCTACAATTCATAAGAGTGGCAGAGAACAGAGCGACTTGACCACAAGACAGAGCTTTTAGTTAGAGAGGGAGAAACCTTAATTTGTGCATTCTATTCTTCCATAAACGTGTGGAAACAGGTAGGCATAAATTTTTCTTGCATTAAAAAATAAATTGATATCAATGAGGAATGATGGTAAACTATCAAGAAATATGGAAGGTAAATATGTAAAGCATCTATAACCGTAGTATTAACTAGGGAGGTTAGAAATTTGACTGAATGTCCCATAGGCGAGGTTAACTACACAAAGTGATCCGTCGGATACGTATGCCTTTAGGATGTTGACGATTACCTGCAAAGATCTAGTGACCTTGCTCCCTGAGCCGAGAGCACCCGAAAAGAAAAAGAAAAAAGGAAAGGCTGTAGAGGGGCAAGGCCCCGTGCGGCTGAGGTTGGTGAGAGGGTGAATGTGAGCCCTGTAGGCAGGGATGCCGAGGAAATTCGCAATATATTTGCGGTGGACCCTTTCTTTCAAAGGATCTCATAAGGGACAGTGGGGGCACGGGAAAAAAGAGGGAGACGGAGGCAGTAATAAATGAAGAGATAGCTTGCGACATCCCCCTGTCGGATTAGAGGACATAAAGCATTTTGTAATATCCATTACTATCATCATAGCTACATTGAATCCACTGGCAGCCTCCTCTGTAATATGTATTCAAATTTTACCCTTGGAATAAGCAATAGGTATATTACTTCGCGAGAGCGAGTTACGAACATGCTTTTCAACCGTATTTGTTGTCACTCATTGTTTACCGAAAACGATTCTGACAGAGCGGCAAAATAATAGTAAAACTGTATTTTAGTAGCAAAGCCTTATTTAGAGCGAATAAAGTTTCGATGAAAAATGTTAACTGGCCAATCAGAATTTGGGAGAGACGTCCGAGGAAAACTAATGCCCCAGCTGCTATCTTCATCCTCTCATGGCTTCCTTCCCTCCCTAATGTCGTCCATTCCCTGAAATATTATGTATTTTAGTTGCCTGCTATTGCTAGAGAAAAAACCGATGAAACAGGGCAAAGAGTTAGTATGCCTTCTAAGAATTTACAGGCCAATAAATGTTCACACAAGCTTGCCAGTTATGACACTCGAGGGTACCCGTAAAGCTTCAACGGGGTGGAGATAAATCATTTGATATAATATCACTGTGACATCCTATATTCCTACATACTTTCGATTTATAAGCTAAATACCATTCCATGAACTACCCAGTAAATAGACTCATTAGCAGAATCCAACCTATTCTGGTGGAGAATATTCAACGTACTCAAATTTTTTAATGGCTTTTCATTACATTGGAAAAAATATTCTTAGTCTGCAAAATCCTAGGAAAATTAGCGTAACAAATCTTGCATATCATACTAAGATTCATCGTGAGGTTTTCTCCGTAAAGTCTTGTTCGCTGAGGATCGTAAAACGTCTTTGTTCCAATTAGTGAAGATGAGTACGTACTTAATTAGGATGTGGTCAAAATTAGGACATGGCAATAACTTGAATTTCCCCAGTAGTTGCTTCTAAATAGTAAAACTATCCTTAAAAACTATATATGAAGTTCGGTATTCAGAAATTGACAGTTTCATTCCGGGTATCAGCCTCAGGACAGCTCTTTTCTATATATATATCTCGTAACTCTGTGTGCCGTTTTGAACGGTTGAAAAATACCTCTGAATGGATAATACCTGTGTTTCCAATGCTTAATAGGACGCTAAAGAAGTCATTGTAATCCAAAGAGCTTGTACGTGTATTTGGGTGGTCCACAAAGTTATTCCGTTTCATAACACTTGGGGATTAAGTCAGTGTAAAACGCTTGGTGAGGATATTCAAAACAATCTAATTTCAGGAAGCAGAAATCCGTATAAAGGGGAGTTCCTGTTCATAATTTTCAGTAGCTGAGTGAAGTGGTTTCATACGTGGAAGAATGTAGTTGGCTCAATTTTTAGTTACGTCATATAGAATTGGAGAATAATTTCGGAAAATTGACATAGTTAATGTGATCCAAAGAGACATGACAAAGTTTTTTTTTTGCTCCATAGCAATGAACTGATCTGGTTATAGACTGGTTAAGGAGATTGAAGTCCTACTGGCAATATAACGAAAGGATTCTGATGGTCAAATTAGAAGGAGAACTTACGGACACAGTGATAGTGCATGTGTACATGCCGACGTCGAGCGGAAAAACCGAGGAGCTAGGGAGGCAATACTCAGCTTAAGGATACTGGTCGAGAAAATAACACGTAAACAAGCCGTTGTACGTGGCATTTTGGACTTGGAAAAGGCCTTTGACAACGTCGAATGAAATAAGATGTTCAAGATACTGGAAGTAATTGCAATAGACAACGAGGATAGAAGAATAATCTATAGCCTCTTCAAGAACCAGGTCACCACAATTCGAATGAAAGACGGAAGGAAGATAGAAGCTAAAATAAATAAAGGAGTCAGACAAGGATGCAACCTCTCCCCAGCGTTATTCAATATACACTTGGAAGAAGCAATAAGAGACGCAGAGGAAATTGGTATCAAGGGCATCAAGGTGAATGGCGAAGAAATAAACATGCTAAGGTTTGCTGATGACATCGCAGTTGTAGCAGAAAGTCGAAAGAACTTGCAAGCATCCCTGACCACAATGGACCAAGTACTTCAAGAATATATATGAGCATCAACAAGAAGAAAACTAAAATCCTAGTGTGCGAAGGAGAGAAGCTTAGGTCAAATATCACGATTGGAGGAGTGAAATTGGTACAGGTGGAGAACTTCACCTACCTCGGCAGCACTATAACTTGGGATGGAAGAAGCTCGACGGACATCAAGCGAAGAACAGCTCAAGCTAAGGAGGCGTTTATGAAGAAGAGACAACTACTGTGCTCAAAGAACCTACGGCTGCAAAAAAGGAAGCACTTCATCAAAACATTCGTATGGAGCGTGGCACTCTATGGATCAGAGACATGGAACATCGGGAAAGCAGACCAACGAAGAATTGAAGCCTTCAAAACATGGTTCTGGAGGCGATTTTTGGAGATTAAATGGACAGATAAAGTGAGGAACGAAGAGGTGTACAGAAGAAGAAAGGACAATATGGAAAACCCTACGGCAAAGAAGAATCAGATGGATTGGACATACCTTGATGCATAATGAATTAGTTAGAAATATAATAGAAGGGAAGATTAAAAAGGGAACGTCCCGCGAGGAAGACCAAGGGGCAAATATATAGGGCAAATAAAGAATGACTTGAAAGAGAAAACACATCAGGGCGTGAGGGAATTAACACTGAATAGGGCAGAATGGAGGGCTGCAGTAAACCGAATCTAGGATTGAAATGCTGCTGATGATGATGATGATAGCAATGAAGTTCAGAGGCATTGCCTTTTTATGCGGATAAACAAAGCTATTTGTATTAAATTTATTTTTAGGTGCTCCAACGGCTGAAGTCATATCGCACCGTATAATCTAACCTGTTAATACGAATTTAAACAAATATCCTTGTTCTAGGCAGGGTTCAAACCTGCGAATTTTGCTTTGCCTAGTGTGCTACCGTACTCGGCTAAGTAAAAGTGCTATTCTTGAGTTAAATAAAGTTATTTTAAACAGAGAGGTGCATTTGTTCAACATATTTAATGAAATATTTTATTCCCTGAATTTTTGAGCTATTTGCAGCGATGAAGTAGATAAGGCAGACATTTCCGTTGTGATTTCTCTCCCAAGAATATCCAAAGAGGAAAAATAACAGGTTAAAATTAGATATCGACATGGACGAAAAAAGGAAAGCGTCAGTCAGCGGGACGAGCCTATTATGAGGCGCGACAAGTCAATGCAGTTGGAATGAAAAGAACGACGGACGGCCAGAGTTGTGCATGGAGGACAAAGACGACATTCTCGCGCGGGGGAATACGATTCATTCAGCCAAGATGAAGCGATGGTAGTGACAGCCGCAGAATGATGGGGTAAAAGCGTGGCACACTGTGGGTATTCACGAAATAAATGCAAATAATGATGATAGAAGGCTAAGTGGCCCAATGGCACCGTGGCAATTCTGCCCAACATATTTTTCACAAAAGGGTAGATATTCATGTGTGTTTAAATTAGCTGTACATTGCTAATATTAGCACGTTACCTTATCATATTCAAGAGGAGATATACTCACGAAGGGTAAAAGAATCTCTATTCCTGACGATCTTTCTGGTACTTTTTTCGTGAGTATTTAATCATCAATGGGTAAGTGAATATTCGGTAATTTAGTATCTAAGGATGAGGAGAAGTTTCATTCCTTGCGCTACATACATGGTAGGCTGAGCACATTGCATACGTGGGCCTTAAGGAACGTCTGGCCGGCGCTCATGGCCGACGACTGAGACGAAACCTAGACCGCTCTACGTCTATTTCTTAGTGCTGTTACAATAATATGACGCCGAGTCTCGATGAAGCGCTTCAGTGATTGCGCCACGTTTAATGTGCTTTTCAATAAGTCTCTAAATCGTACCAAATGTTTCTACGCGTGAATTATTCAATCTTGATCACGGAAACGCGTAACAGAGAAATCCATCGTACGTGGCTCGGATCTAAGGGATGCTTGCCGCAACCGAAATCGTGGGAAATACGGATGTCACAGTCAACATCATACGGAATCTTTGCTCACTGGTCACTGTTTGGGGCGTGTTTGGAAAATATCACAGAGAAAATGTGTCATGGAATGGAAAATTGGGTGATACTGAAGCAATGATAATGAAGTATATTGTATAGATGTGGGCCATAATTAGTGGAGCTTGGTTTTGGTAATGAACAGGAGAGTAGTTAGCTACTTCAAGAAGTTAATACGAAAAGAGGAATTTGGCATACTGCTAACTAATCATGGGATATGGAAATAACGTGTTTAAACAAAGAAACGTGGTCAATAACTAGCAGTTCGCTACGTCAGAAAGGCTTCCCCACGAGAAATTGATTTCGATTTGACACGAACATGCGAAGGTTAAAATTTAGAACGCTACTTCTTCGAGTGAAAATTCCTTTGTCATAGTCAGCCAACGCTGTGAAAACCGTTATGTGATACTTTTGGACCTATTCCCGGTTTAAGTGCGCCGATACCTTGAGAAGTCATTGCATTCTTGCTCAGAAATATTGCGTTGGAAATTTGTTGAGTTCTCGAGGCAACATTCTGAGATGCATATCTTGGTTGTTCTTATTATTTCTGGGCGATATATCAAGGGATCAGATGAATGGCGTGCTTAAGAGTGCTAGCTTTCCTTCCCGAGGTTCCGGGTTCGAATTGTGGCTATGACAGATTTTTCAGTGCTATACTGGTCCGTACTTGATGTGGAGGGTACTTTGAGTTCAGTACTACGTCCGTTGTACGTGGTGAATCCCTTGGCGTCTTTCCTTAAGAGTAGACTAATGCTGACACTGGGTTCCTCTCCACCCTTTCACCACTCCCGACTTCCAATTTAATTTCATTCTCGGTTTCGACCGCACCAAAATACACATTCTTCTCCTCTCGAATTTCCAACGATTTGTCAATCTTTTTCCGAAGTCAGCTGCTAAATTCCTCTGAATTTATTCTCGAAATATCCTTCCGCGACCTTCCTCTACCTTCGTCTCTTTCTTCGGGACCATGACTTGCCTTTTCTAGTTCATTATTTAAGTTTGTTTTCCCAAAGAAAAAAAAAGATGCTTCGCGTGATCCCGCTGATGTCACCGATAAACAGCGGTTTTTGAATGATTCATCGCTTCTTTTTCCGAGCATGGCCTTTGTGGCTGCCGTCCTGGCTTCGTGCGGAGGGGCATTTAATCACTCTCGAGTCGTGAGGAGTCTTAGCGCTTCCTTGTGCGGTAGTGGTAGGGAGAGCGCGCGAATATCGTTGGTGTCGAAACCCCCTCGGGACGCACGCATGCATTCGCTCACTTGTCTATATCCGGACCGGCTTAATCCCCACCTTTCTCCCTTCACTATCATGCTTCCCAATTTGTTTCTCCTCGTTCAGAATCAAAACCTACACGGTTAAGATGCGTTTATTCGTGCCAGGTATCCTATTAGCCATCACATAGGCGTGCGTAAGGGGATATAGAACACTCTTTCTCTTTTAGGAAATTCAATTGCGATCCTGTATCCTTGAATGGAAAAGGAAATTTATAATTTCTTATTTGTAGAATTATGGATTTGAAATATTTTTATTGTGCCCGCAGAATTTGCTTTAAGTAGTATAACCCGAACATTTTTGCTCTATTCTTCAATGCAACGGAAGTGCATTATATCATTTCTACCTTTCAAGAATCAATGTAGACATACACAGGGCTCCTCAACAAGTTTCGCATTCCCTCTTGACCCTCTTCTCTTAGTAGATATAATTCATTTTAAAATTTTCCTGCCGGTCCATTTTTACCAACCACTTAATTTGCTCTTTTCCGTAAATTCCATTGCTATCTATCCCATTATTCTAGCATATTAAGTCATGCCCTTTGGATGTATTTAATATTAAATCTCCCTGATTAATTTTTATTTGAAAATAATGGCTGCGTTTGTAGTACCACGTTTTTCCGTTCTGTTACTCTTTTTAGTTATTTTCATCATCCATCTTTTCGTTTAAAACGTTCGCTGTTTTTATCCCTATCTCCTTAAAAATGACATTCGTAACGAAATCACTTAGTTTAAATTCATATGACACCTTTTTCTCAATCATGTTTCATTTAAATGTAGCAGAGATTGCGAGCAACACTCTTACTCTACCCTTTAATTTTCAAGAGCACTTAAACTTTCCTCTTACTTAATGTTCACCAGTCTTCTATATCACTTTTCACGCGGCTCCTATTTAATTCTCTCTCCGAAACCTCTTTTCCTGAGACTTTGTTTTTATTTATTTTAATTGTTTAGTTTAATTGATCGTTTATAATTTTTGAAATATCCTATTTTCTGCGCACCAAAAGCACGGAAGTGACATTAGGGACTCCCTGCAATCATGCTTTTCGCTGATACCCTTCGTACTCGTTATGAATTTGCAGTCTTCAGTCCAAAACTTCAACTAGTGTGGTAAAATATTGTATTATGTATTTCACGTAAGCCTTTATGCTTTGTTTCATAATCGTACCTCTTATTTTCTTCTTAATGTCAATGCTCGGTTGCTTAGATTTTAGATGTTTTCTTATTTCGCCTAGTTAGAACGAAAAACTGTTACTTTGTAAATCTACAGAAATTTCATTTTGAAACGACCTGGGATTTAACGTTCAACATTATCTTCCTCCACCCCTACCTGAGTGTAATATTTGCTTTATGGGTGTCATTGAGAGCCTTCATCTAAAGATGACGTTGAACATCGAAACCGGGGTCGTTTTGAAATAAAAATTTCTGTGAATTTACAAAGTCACAGTTTATAATTCTAATTATGAATATATCTCACGAAGTGGCACCTGAAATAACGAACTTATTTCATCTACTTCCTACTGCATTTTTGTTTGTGAAATTGACCCATGTTCCTATCGAGCATTAAATATTCGGTCAAGCTTTTCCTAGCTAACATTGATTACTCGCACTAGGTTTGTACGCATCAATCGTTCCAACGATTTTCCTTAATTATAATTCCAAAAAGAAGTAGTAAGATTTAAGAGAAATCTTTTCTGCGTTAATTTTCACTTAAGCGATCATATCAGCACAATAGCAGCACGCAAAATCAGCAGGAGCACAATATCTTTCTTAGATAGTGCCGTTCACTTTAAGAGATATTTACCATGTGCTGCAGTTCATGACTGTTTATCACGTTTTAAAGTAAACTTGGAGATGCAACCTTCATGAATATCTGCTAAAATCTTTTATAGCAAAGGAAATGGTGAAAAATTTCTGAACTTTTATAAGTAAACTATTATATGTAGCTCTAAGACCTCGAAAGTATTCGATAGTATATTTTATACAACGCCAATTGTTTGATTAAAGGACATCGTGTGTAATAGAACTGCGTTATTTGCATTATTTTCTCTTAAAACCCTTACACGCTTGAGCTTTATTTTTTCCAAGAAATTTCTATTTGCTCAACTTTCCCTTTCTATATCAAGGAAGCTCTGTACTCCACAAGTTCGGTCTAATTGTTAAGGTCATAGATAACCAAATACTAAACCTCGCGGCGTGTTGAAATACACAGATCCGATTAAATAAGCCAGATCCTTTCTTAGGTTCCACAGAAGATCTGGAAACCAGAAAATTACAGTTTTTGATACTTTCAGCTAAACCCATATCTTCTTAATAAATGTAATATTCTGGGTCCTGGGCCGATACAACCAAGTGAACAACCACGTTTACGTCCACGTCTTGTCAGGCAGAGATAAATTAGAATTATAGTTGTTGCCCGTTCAAGGACATATTTAATTAAATTAACATTTCCTCGATGGCAGTTATTAACTTTGGTATAATCTTTGTAAATTATTTTTGTTGTTCATTCAGGATTGAAGTGTGAAAGAAGGGAATAAGAAGAATTTACGAAGTTGCAAAACATGTTTCAGACTATAATAATTGGTACCAGCCGTTTCCGTTTGAGTAATCAGGATTGAAAAATGTATTAAAATTAGTCTTCCTCTTCAGGACCACGCCCATCCCTGCTCGTGTCCAGCGAGAACGAAAGCGAAGTGCGAAAGTTGAAAAATCTGTATCACGCTATCTGCCCTATCTTATCTACCCCTGCATGTCATCAATTCTGCGTCTTTCCATTTCCATTTCCCCCTGCCTACCTTAGGAGGATTTAAATATCTCTTTCGTATGATTTTTCTACAGTCGAGGCCATTATTCCCATATATCACTCGCTCTTACGAAGGCGATGGACCAGAAAAAGCATATGCAACTTTATTCCCGAGCTGACATCCATTCCCTACTCATTCTTTTCCCATTTCGATTTTTCCTTAACCTGAAGCATATGTAAGTCATCATATTTATTACGCATCTAGAAAAGGAAATGGCCGGTACTAATTCTTATTTGGTGAGAAACATGTTTCCTAATTCCGCAAAGTTCTACTTATCTCCTTTCAAGTACTATAAAAGTTTTAGTTGGTATTTTCATTAAATTTAAACATCATTCATTCGGGAAGACTTTAAATAATCGATTTCTATTGATTCATCTCTTCTAGAGTTAACGAGATCCTTTTGTCTTCTTTGTTCATGGCCAAATCAGGCGATGGCAATAACTTGTGTTCACTACCAAAAATCTCTGTTTTTAAGTGGTAGCAGATTGTCTTGATTTTGAATTCATTTACTTCTACCTTATATGGACTATACGATATGTATTTATCTGCACCCGGTATGGAACGACGTAAAATTAAACACGGCATTCAAATTCCGGGGCCTTGATTGATTTTCAGTCAGCGGTAGAAGCAGCAATAATTTCAGTATTCGTGTTAAGTTTAAAGGTGCTTAAACTGCAGAGATATATTACACATAGTCAGAACTAGTAGTGGACGCTATTTTAGAGACATGACATCTAGATAAATTCATTTTCGCCATATAGGAGAGGTGATTTTTTGTGGATTTAATAATTTTTCTGGAATTAGAGAAAACGTGGAGGAAAAAGGCCTTGCATCAGCATTAGCCTGCTCACAACGAAAGGAGTCCACAGTTAACGGTCCATCCAACGGATCGAGTACTTCTCTTCAATTGATTTCTATACGGCTTTCAAACAGGGATGTATTAAAAATGAAGAATATCTAAAACTTCCAATGTTCGAACCCTCGGGTGTTGAAGCCATTAATCAAGCCGCCACGCCTATCTAAATCCTACTCTACCAGCTTTCGACTCGAGATTCTCGTGTATTAATAGGATCAAGGTCCAACGAAGAGCTTTGGAGAATCGTCGGTTGGATGGTGGCTAGAGTACTGGCTCCCGTTCCTGAGCGTCCGGGTTTGAACCCCTGCGAAGATTTATTATTTTGCGGAATTTTCTTCATATACCGGTCCCCATGTAGATGCTGCGTGTGGAGCCGTTCAAATGAAGTTCTCCATCCTTCGAATGAGGCGGTAAACCATATAACCATTGACACCATCCGTTAGAGCAGGCTACTAGGTTTCTATCTTCCCAACCTGCATTTATTTCATTCCTACTTCTTCCCAAAATAGCACGCCACTCTTTAATACAGCAAATTACAGTTTTTTCAGTCAGACACCTAATGACAACGAATATTAGGTTATATCGTAGTTGCTATTTGTTGCTCATGTGTTTCTCAGAATTTTTACATTTTTAAAATGTCAGCAATAACCTATAAATGTGATCTCATGAGTGCAATTGTTTTTGGTATCTTTATGCATGTTTGGCACATGATCTAAACATTTATTGGACATTAGTAAATAAGTTTTTTTTACAGAGAAGCAGATAGTATCGTTACAGACGATATGATTATTAACTCGTTGTTAATGCTCTACTGTGCCCACGTAATGAGCCTTTTCTGTGCTAATTAAATAATTTTCAAAATATTGACATTAATGCATGCCAGGTGATGGTTCCCGCCCTGCCACACTATTGTGGACGCTTGCAGGCCAAAATGCAGAATTTGACGTATACAGCAACAACGACAGCCGATGGAGTTTGGGGGTAATTTTCCATCTCTGCTGCACGCACACACAAGGGCATCGTCACACGCACGGCAGCGAACACGCACGCACCGAGGCGCGAGTTGGGAGCACGTAACGTTCTTAGCCGCGGCCGCGGGCGGCATCAGGTGCTTGCTCTCAGAAGGCTCCCGGCCGCTCGATTCTTGAGACGTTCCCCTTGAGAACCAACCTGGCTCCCTCGGGGCCCCCGCAATGTTTATTTTATGCTAAAGGGACTGGGGTAATGAGCTTGAATGGAGTGATGCAGATGTTTTGCGGCGGAGGAAGCGGAGCGAGAGGCTCGAAATATGACGCATTTAAGGGCGAGTAGGGACTCCTGTCAGAGACGCTCATCTGCTGCACCATTCGTTGGATTTTGATCTTCCGTCCTCTAAAGACTGCGGTGCTCCATCAAATTTATTTATGAAAGATCTGGTGTTTTCCCGGCGTATAATGCACAAATTTTCTTCATTATTAACCCATCGTTGTCGATTTCTTCTGTGAAATCCGTGTAAATATTTGAATTTTCCTTGAGTATTCGACGGAAAATATCTCCAGCCTGTGTGACTTTTATTTCTCCTACTCTGTTGAAAATGGAGAGCAGGCGGTCAACACGATTGCTAAAAATGCACCAATTTTATTTGGATGTGTCGTGTTGCACGCGTCATCAATGCATACATCCTGGTGTCGGTTCTTCAATAAATTCAGAGCTTATTCTATGATATTTTTATGCATTTGAATATGAGGAAAATGATAAAATATGATTACCATTGGTCAAAAATCCTCAGACTAGTTTGACTCGATCCTCCTATCAGCTGACCTATTTATTTTTGCGCAATTCTTCTCTTTCATATCCTTAAAAACTTGCTTCTTATATCTCGCACGGAACCTTCCTTGGCTATTCTTCCACTTCACTTGTCCCTCGATGATTGACTTCATCAGTTCATCGTGTCTCAAGATATGGCCGGTTAGATTGCCCCGTCTTTTTCTTAGTACTTCTTTTCCAATTTTTCTCTCACTATTCTTAGGACCACTTTGTTGGTCACTAGGTTGATCCATTTTATTCTTTTGCATCACCAAATTCCAAATAATTCCAGCCTTGACTTTTCTGCTGCTCTTATTATCCACGATCCTCACAGCCATAGAGAAGCGTGCTTCAAAAGTAAGCTCTAACAAACTTTTCCTGGCATCCAAGCTTGTATTTCCTGCTGTATGTAGGCTGTTCCTCCGCTAGTACGCTCTATTCACTTATGCTGTTCTAATATTTTCTTCTTACTTCTCCCGTCACTTGCTATTCCCACAAAGAAATATTCTTTCACCTCATCTAGCTTTTGCTTTTCAAGTTTGACATTGGTCTTGGTCTATTCTCGTCTACTGGATAACATTATCTTTGTATACTTTTTAATAAGGAATAGGTGATAATAGAATGGATACTGCTATAATTTTTTTATTTTTCATTTATTTCACATTGCCAGATACCTGCGAAACTATTATTATTATCGCCTTCCTCAGCATTATTTGGTCAAGTTTAAACAAAAGATACTGCAGGCCATGAGTTGAGCGCAGCATTCTTTTCACCGTAACAGTTTGCCACATCTTCGCAAGCTCACGTATAAAAGAGGAATATCGGAAATATACAGGGCGATAGGCACTAAATATGTACCTACGACGACAACCTTGCGGTTAAATTATGAATATCCAACCTTAAAGAGGACCCATTCCTCTTGCTGTCTGACTTGCTAGGATAAATTCTGCACTGAAACCGAAATTTTAAAGATACCCTAATTTCCTTTCAATTATCCACGGCCACCTGAATAGCGAGATGGGTGACGATGGTACGTACTTGAGCTCGATTTTATTCCCGAGGAATACTTATCTCCAGAATATTTTGATCCGTCAGGTGTTTTTTTTAATGATGAAGATCATAATTTTCCTTCTTTTATCGCATTCAATAGCGTTGAAAAGTTAATGGCAGGAATTACTTGACTCGAACTTACATTCCATTTATCTAGTGTACCTAAATATATGCCAGTGTTCAATTCTTCTTATCTGAATAAAATAATCTTTTTCTTGGCAACATGCTCTTTTGGTGTTCCGTGAGCGTTTAAGGAGAGAGACCATTCACATGATCGCAATGGTGTACACATGCACGGTAGTTGTTTGATTGGAACTTTTTGTGATCACTACTTTGCTCTTGGAATTGCAGTCCTAAAAGTCATTCTGTTAATAGTGAATAGTCTTTCAATAATTATTGAAAAATCTTCTTTAAAGATGGTAGGGAATGTTTTTACGATATCGGCCTTCGTGTATTAAGATTTGGCCGATCTTAAGACACGATGGCCTAATGAAGACAATCGTCTAGAGAAAAATATGCAGGAGGAATGGAAAAGGCTGTTCCCGTATGAGATACAAGTACATATATGGAACAAGTTGTGAAGGACGTAAAAGAGAGGAATTACGTCAATATGAAGAGGTTGGTCGATAGAAGAATGAAGTGGAGGGCTGCGTCAAACAATCCTAGGATTGTTGACCGATGATGATGATGATGATGAGGGAATGTTCATTGACGCATAAACGACTCAAATATCATCTACCCCCTAATAGATTTGTTGGCTGTTTGAGTCTCATTTTATCGCAAAATGTAACCAGCCAAATGGAAGTCTATTTCATATTTGTGCATTAGAGCAGCATCTAGTCCACATTTTCTCATGGCTAACGCCTTTCACATCCCATCCATTACTCAACTGCCTCTAGCATATTCTCATATACGCCACATGTAATTCACTCATCCGCAGTATTTCTGACATCTCGGTAGGCCATTCATTTTTACTTATTGTTGGAAAAATTCTCGTAGAAATGGCAATTAATCAGTGGTGGCAGGATGCATCTCTTGGACTACTGTAACGATTTGGTGAAATTATATTTTTGGAATGCCTACGAAAACTCGCAATCCACAACATACGCAATGGTGACTATTAGATTTGTGCTAGTGGCGACATTAGGTAATGTAATAATGGTGAGTTTTGTTGATAACTTTTCCAATATCCAATATTAACTATCCGGCTATAAAATGGGAATTTCATTTTTATTTCCACTGGCATTTAACAAATATGTACCTAATCTGGAAAGAGATAAACGTATTTTTAAAATGTATAAACTTCTGGATTTTCAATTTCGATTGCGTGAAAAGTAAAAACAAACGACTGCACAATTTCCATTCCTGGGTTTAACTGTAGATTTTAAAACATTTTTTATTCAATATGAATCTCTGTCACAGTGGCACTTGAACCTTTTCAATTTCCGGCACCCCCTGAATTCTCAGAATGTATTCTTACATCATCTTTCAAAAATATCGCGTGTTTATTCTCTGTGAAGAGCAAAAATTAGGCTCCCTGTTCTAGAGAAATATAAATATAATTTACTTTGCAATTATGTTTTACTACAGTACTAAGGAAACATGTAGTGAGGTTGCAAAAGAGAAATATTATGTGGATAATGAGGTTAACTGATTGGAAAATTGAGTTAAGAGGTGTGTGAAACCAATTTTAGGATTGTTGCCTGCTGATGATAATCCCCAATGACATGAAGAAAACTCCGAAACTTCTACTCAGCAAATTATCGTTGAATTGGTTGTTTCTGCAGCTATATCATATATGAAATCTTATCATTTCGGACGCCCTGAATAAGATTTTAATCTTCCAGAAGTGACCGAGATACCTTATATAAATGCACTAAGCATAAATATTTTGGTGCTCTGTTACCATATAGTTTCGTCTTTATGGTATATGAAAGATTTTTTCAAATTTTCATTTCTTCGAAATGACACGTGAAAGTTTTTTCTTTGAAAAAAATCAAGGAATAGGTCTTAACCATTGGTTAAAATGTAATCTTTATTTTATTTCTCGAGACAATGCTTTACCTCGAGTTAATCAACCGTTTTGCATTTTGATGCTATCCTTGACTTCATTGTCTCCTCGAACATTAGAATCTTACGCTAAGGTCTAGTACTTGGCCGCGACTGCGGGAGTCGCGCTCCCGGTGACCTAGTGGCGGAAGACGGGATGAATGATGCACGCACCTCTGGGGGCCGCTTCAAAATTAATCGGTGGGTCGGACGGGCTCCTCTCGGGTCACGACAAGTAGGCTCATGGTTAACAACCCGCCTCCTCAATCTCTCGCTGCGGGAGACGCCGCCGTCGCATCGATTTCCTCTCGGGGGAGGACATAACAAAGCTTTCCAAAAGACTATTGGTTCGTGGTTCGATTCCCATTAGTGGAGAGATTTCTCTCTCGTTTCCGACAGACCCAGCCTTCGTAAGCGCAAGTTCATCGAGCGGGATGGCATTTTGCGGCAAGTCTGAAGGACCACATAGTGCAAATACCGAATATGTTGGTTCTCCAACATAATACAAAGATGCGAGGAGGCACCTGGAAATTTCACTTCTAGTCCCCTCTGTGATAATTGATATTTATCTTCCTATCATAATTATACGCGAACTATTTTTTTACACCCTTAAAATCCATTTGTGTCGCTTTCCTTGTGGATAACTTTAAACGATATATTTTTATTCATTTGTAGCATCTGGTTGTTTCATTTTGTATTTGTTTCTTTAGCTGGCCTTGCGGTGCTGTACTAAGTTAGGAAGACGACCAATTTAGATATTCTGCGTAAATGAGAATGAGTGTAAGGGGGGAAAAACAATATGTAAGTATAATGGTTTTTGGAAGGACCTCGAGTCTACTCGGGGTTCCTTCCAAGTTGATGATAATTAGATTGGAGTGTAAATAACTAGATATAATGGTTTCCAATTCTGAGGAGCTGGCAGTGGTTTGAACTGCGGTAGTGGTAATGTTTCCAGTTATTTATCGATCCGAATGTTTGATTAATCTTTATTATTTTATTTTTTAATGTTCCCCTCAAGCAATTCGTTAAAGAGTAAGGTAATGACGACGTGATCAAAGAAAAGTAAAATGAAGAGTGCAACTTGAAATACGGGAAATTGGCCACAGCGTTAATGTCTAGAACAGTTGCTCGTAACGGCGTTTGGTTTCCACATCTTGCGTGTTTTAAAGTACGTATCCTCCAATTTCCTTAAGAATTTTGTGTTATCTGATGGGCATAATATTAGCTGGGGCAATTGGTGGTGTTGCGATTGAAGTCTCCGTTATCACTTACTCATTGATAGTACACACTTGGTTAGGAGTCATCCCCTGCCACACACACTTGTGGAGGGATTTAGGGTGTATGTAGATGAGGGACCAAGATTGAAGGGGAGTGGCGGCGATAACTCCTTTAATTTTTAACTCAAAGCTGTCGTCGCCTGCATTCCATATCTCTCTACTGGATGCGTCCGTGCATGCCTTAGAGGGGACGTTAGCATATGGGGCCGCCAAAGGAGAACAACTGGACCGTCTGTGCAACTGGACTTACCCAGTAGAGGGTAAAGGCCCGTGAGTCATGGAGTCGCATGTCTTCCGACCATGTTAAGGCTTTTTACTCCCGCAATTAGCAATGGAAATCCCTCCGGAAACCCTTAAGTAGTGCTACAAACCGATGTTTAAGTGCTTTAACTCCTAAGTTTATATCGCCGAGTCAGACGTAGTTAAGGTAGTGTATTTTAAGTCTTAATATATTCCAACTGTCCAGGTATATCACATCGCTTAACCTAACTTATTCATGTACTTAAATACTAAGAGAAACACAACCTTTTAGCCTTGGACGGGATTCGCTATTTCGCTTGCCAGGATGATGTGTTACCGACCTGGCTTCCGCAGCCGACAGTATGACTTAAGGCAAATGGTATAAATTCTCAATTTTTTTGTAAACGTTTTGCTGCAAAATACTGCAGTGACGATGTGACGAAACTCTCCAGAATCCTTTGACTGTTCCCTCTAAAATCGATATGCTCTCTCACATGATCGGGAAAACCTGGTAGACGCTATAGTATTGACTAAATGATTTTTAAATCTTATCAATTTCGAAGATATTGTCTACTGTCTCTCATGGTTACTGGAGATCGTTCTAACTAACTCATTTATTCCATTCTACCTTACTTTCAAGCTCTACATACTAGAGATCAGTATAAAAATCGAGTGCTTCGCATATTCTAAGATATTAAAAAATATTCATTTATACTTCCACCAGGGTACAGTGGATGCATTCCTAAAGCAATTTGTAAACGCACTGAAGTTTGTACTAAAGAAGAGTTTTACCTCGTTGTTCAAGCATATTTATATTATTTGAGAGAACAGAGTGTGTGTGCACAAATGTATCATCAAATTGCGGCATAATTAAACGATGAAAAACAAATTATATTAAATGTTAAAACAATATTGCGAATAGAAAATTCTCAGACATAATTTGTGGTATGTGCGCAGTCTTGAAAAAAATTAACAATCGTAAAAGAAATACTTACTCAGATAATTTAGGTACTCAGTTTTTCATTTACCTAACGTGCGTAAAGTGCACGGAAACTATAGTGATGAAGTTATCTTGTAGGCTATTATAGTTATTCTAGAAATAATTCTTGGGCTATTCCCTCTTATGTATATCCACTATACCCTTCATAAATTCCTGTCACCTTATGCCAATACCCAATTGTCCTCCCTATTGCACGACCATATATAACTCTTCTAATGTTCTACCTCACCACATGCTGTCCAAAATCCATATTAGTTTCCGCCGTTTCACCATTTATTTTCCCATACTTTGCGACTATGGGCTTTTAATAATTCCCCCATACACTTTTAATCTCTGCAACCTACTTCAACAGTTACAGCCGTCATATGAGAGGAAATATTACAAAGTACCTAATGAGCTGTGCAAAATAGTCTAGATTACGAAGTCACCGCATCATTAACATCGACGCCTTTTACGGAAAGTGATTGAAAACCCATTACCATGCCAATTAAATGATAGTGATGGACTAATTTAATTGAATACCAACAGCATTTAAATATTTAACTACCGTAGGGTAGGCATTTTGACGCCAAAGTAAATAATCAATTTACTTTATCCATGAATATATGTAATATTTATTTTTTACTTAGCATCCATAAATCGTTATGCATAATTGATCACAGTGAATAGCCTCGTCATAGGAACTCTAGTTTTTTTGTTTATCGGGCATTTAGTTTTGTAGAATACTTTGATGAATTAGATCTGAATCCGTAATGCTGTTTGAATTCATAGGTTTGGAATAAAATAGTAATTTTAAAAGCGATTTATTTTATATCTCTGTGGTAATCACATCTCAAAAAATGATGAGAAACTTTATCACGAAAAAGATAAGAGAAGATATCACAAAAGTATCCTTTTATATTTTTCGTAATTTAGTGGCTATTCTGAATGTTTTCACCATATTAATTGTGTATGGGAACAAAAGTTATCATAATGGGGAATTTCTCATCAATTAAGGCGAATAATATCACTTTTCGTGAACACAATGCACTATGAACATTTTTTAATCCGAGCAATAGTATTCGTAGTATTTTTTTCTTCGAATTCTTAATGTTATACTTGCGTACTCATAGCTGCTATGATAATTCAATGATGGTGAATTTGCACAACTTTCAGAGGTGCGACAAAGTACCTCTGTGGTGGGTTTTGTTATCATGGCTAATTAACCGCTGCCTGTAGGGGCAGGTGGGAGCCGAGGAATAGCGTTTCACACTCACCGTTCGCCGGTTCTCCCCGCGCGGTTGGATCTTCTCCGCGCCTCGCCGCTGTCGGGAGGTGGCGCCCCGCGACTCCCCTTGAGCCGCACCCGAGGAACGCCTGCGGAAGGAAGGAATTGTCGTTGAAATGTAAGACGAACCAACCGCAGAGTCAAAACCGAAGGTCAGCGTGGTTGGCGAGGGTATAGAGCTCACCAACTATTTCAGTCGGGGACACGGAATCAGAGAGTTATTAGGACAGACAGGTTTAAAAAATATTTTTTCCGTTTACAACGAAGGACAGTAATACCTATGTTAACTAGGATTTATTAAGATAGGCAATGAAGAATTTATGTTTCTTTGCATTTTCGTATGAAGCTAATTACAAAGCGGTTAAATGCAGTAATAGGAGACATTTCCTTGCATTTTTAACTCGTAACAGCAAATATTTGAATTCGTTTTTATGCAGTCTCTCCCGCAGCTTGTTTTTCGAAGAAGAATAGCAACTGAGCCTACTTTATTTTGCAATAGATTTGGAATTGACTCCGAACAGCAAAGTTAATAATACGACACTTAATAATAGAATTGTTTACTCGACGACAATGCAATTCTATTGGGATATAACTGCCTTTTCAAATACGCTTGTGGTAACTTGCAGGGTATAAAGTACCTTATGTGCACTATATGCAGCGGCGTGAGAAAGCTCCAAGGATGGGTCTTTTACCTGACCGCCTGTGGTTTCCAAGAAACGGACCCAGATTGGGAAGAAGATAGGGACCCAGAAAATCAATCACACAACTTAATTTAAGTGGTTGTAATCGACGGTCTCTCCTGAACTTGATCCCGGGACACAGCCTCGATAGCCTTTGCGTTAGTAAAAAATGAAAGGAATATGCACTCCTGGCCAACTATGTCGAAAAAATGCATAACTTATTGCCCCAGTGTAATTAAATAATTTTTTAAATATGTTGGTGAACTTAAAATTCCTTAATGAATCATAGCGCTACACGCAGTACAAGAAGTATTTTGTTTGAAGAAGACGAGAATAAAAAGTTTTCTTTTTAAAATGAATGCAAAAAGGAGACTAATAATGTTTGGCAAACTAAATTGGATGAATTGCAAAGAAAGATTTCATAGCGTGATTCACGCCGTGTCTCAAGAGGCAGCGGCCTAAATAAGTTCTCGTCACGATTCAGGGAAACGATAGGTGAATACCTTAAAGTCTGTAAACAGTCATTTTTATGGATGTAAAACGAATGAAGTGAAAATGATGAAGTAAATGCAGCATTTTTTTTAATTGGTCATATTAAATATCAGATGTCAGATCGTAGGATAAAATTTCGACTTCACGTCTTAAATAAATTCCAAGATAATATTTTCACTTATGACGTTAAAAATATTTTGCGAACCCAACTTACCATGGTAGAGTGGACTATAATAAAATAAAATAGAGGAATTGATTGCCGAACTGACGGATTCAAAGTGTCCTTTTTCCTCGTACAATTAAATATATGAATACCGGTAAATAAATCCAATACGAGTGTATAAATGGATAACATAAGTAGAATTAGGACTATAAGCTAACCCAACTAACAGCATGATATTTCATGCTTGCTTTGCTATTTTTAATATCTTTAAAATTGAATTTTAGACTAGTATATTATTACTAAAAGCCTTTTTTATGTATGTTATGTAATGCATGTTTGTTGTGAGTTCACCCCTTGCCACACACCTTTAAGTTGGCTTGAAGGGTATTATGTAAATGTTGGTGTAAACGGAAAGTTCGGATATTCAAGTTGAAAGTCGGTCAAACAATAATGGTTTGTCCATCAGTATTGCGGCTTTGACATGGCCAAGCGAAAACTTGCGTTGCAGTGCATTAGCATCGCACGCCAAAAATCCAATTTTTCATTTTTGTTAACCGAATGTGACGATACTGCGGTTTCAACTTTTCCTTTAGTCATAGTATAAGGCATGATACGCCTGCGATCCATACCGCTCAAAAATTGGTTTAAACTATTTTGTGAGGTCCATGTCTCTTTGTTCAGGAATTATACTCATAGCCGAAAGGAACGAGAACTTAAAACTGTAATGTCGTGTTTTCACTCAATTTATTGCGAAGGATTCAGCGAAGTAATGCGTTCAAGTCAGATTCTGATTTGACAACGCCTGCTTCATCTTCGGCGAGATTGTTATCGTAGAATAATGGACCGCCAAGGAAGACAACTCGTGTAAAACATATATTGTGCTTTTATTTGCTCTGCTCTGGTACTAGTATTCCGGCTTTGTTTACCGACTAAAACTCAATTGTACGTTGTTTAGGATAGATTTATATCAATACCGTGGGATGTTACTGGATTGCTCTACGCAAAGAACAAATAACGTCAAAATCACAATCGCCGTTGAAGTGTGTATCTTGGAAGAACGTTCGACGGCCATGAACTCCACTCGTCTGCCGGCCTTATCTTGGTGTCGAGATTCACCTGCCTCTTGGCCATGGAAGTTGTTTGGTTATGCAGTCGTCAGTGCAATACAGTATCAGAGTCGTTACTGATGAGAAACAACACAACAAAAATGAAACTTCCGAGGGACAAAAAGTTTTTGCTATGCCTATCCTAGCAGTTTTTCTAACGATAGGTATGCATAATTTTTTCGAGGATATTGAGGTTGGAAGGGCCGTACTCCTAGAGTATTTGACGTAGGTTGTTCTTGACATGCTAGAGATATGACTTCGATTTTGAAACACTCTGAGCAGCTTCAGTAGGCTTTTTCTGCTGTTTTTATGATATATCCATTGAAAATTTACAATGATCCCAGTCACGGGGCAGGTATTTCCAAGACTAGATATCTTTCGTTACATTCATTAAAAATGCACTGCTTGCGAATGCATCAAGTGTGCAATTGAACACTTAGGGGCGATATGGACTAGTCTTACTTGTTTTAAGGGTGTACGAATGGGAGCAAACACGAATCAGGATACTTTATAGATAATTCCGCAGTGTTCCAGCACTAGTATTCACGGTTGAGTCTGCCATAATTTATTGAGTAGACTGTTGAAATACACGTAACAAAAGATGAATATTAAAAAAACTTTAAATGAAAGCGAAATCAACTCTTACATAGGAGGCGTCTCCAATGCTAGTCTCGTGATAGCATGTTTATGAAGTTTTTAGTCAACGTGTCTTGGCTAACGTAAGAATATCTGGCCTAAATTTTTAGAGCAATTTCATATATTTGGAACTCGGTCACGTGAGTGCTTTGGCGGCTTAAACAAACAAAGTTTGTGAAGAGGCTTAGTAAGAGTTACTACAAACCTGAGAATAAATTATAATTGTTTCTCATATTCGAGGATGTGTCGTAGGGAGAGAAGGATCTACATCTACATCTAAATATTACCCTGCAAGCTACCATAAAGATGTGTGGCAGGGGGTGAATTCACATCAAAGATGCATTGCATATAATGCATAAAAAAGGATTAGTAATAATATAATAGTCTAAATTTCACGATTTAAAAATGATAAAAATAACAAAGCAAGCCTAGTAAGACATGCTGATTGTTAGGTTAGCGTAAAATCCCTTATACCGCATGCAACTACCTATGCTATCCATTGATACACTCGTATTTATGCTATTGAATGTATTTACAGCTCTGCATATCCCTAATTGTACAAGGAAAAAAGTACAAAAGAACTTAAAGTAGGATCACCGTACATGCACTACATATATGTAACTAAGAGCTGCAATGTTACTACTATATGGAAAAAAAGTTACGTATAAGAGCCACGTTCTCTTAGATGATTAGTGCCTAGCATAGATCTTGTTGGTATCAGTTACGATACATGCTTATGAAATTTGATTTTGAACGACCGATATCATTTTTGACTTAGGTTTTTTTTTAATGAAAGGGCTGCAAGTGAAAATTTTGTCTTGCAGGAGGAAGCTGTTTCTTAAAGACTTCATTAGAACTTTTTCAAGCAAGGGTGCCACTATCACGTGCGAATTATTAGTGGCGCCTCAATCGCACACTGAATTTGAAACTTTAAAACTACTATATACTAAGAGTGTTTCCTCCGCGCTTTCCATGTTATTAACCTTCCGGAGGTTATGCTTTTGCCGAGATAATCCTTAAGCTGGATCCAAGTTGTAGCTGGATGGCTGCGAAAAGTAGGACGCGGGAAAGCAAGCAGCCAATCGCATGTGAGAAGACTCCGGATGGGAAGGGGCCTAACTCGCTGAACTTTTGGGTGCAACTATTAATATTTTCTCCTTTTTGCATGGAGTCTGACGTCGGATACCTTAAAAAAAGTTGACATACAAATTGGGCCGTACTCAACACATAGTTAAATGAAAAATAAATAATAATACCTAAAGTTAGTCACTGAATGTCTTCAAATCAGTTAAATCCTGATGTCTGATCCTGAAATCTCCTGAATGGTGCCCCAAAACTGTCGTTAGGCCATATATAGTTAATCAAGAAATAATTGTTATTACTAACCGTTTATTGAATACCCCCCAACCGATTTCAACACTTTCTTGAATTTATTTTTACCTTATATCACTCTCGAATTCTAAACTTCATAAATTAATCTCGCGAACCATTAATGAGATTAGGTCATGCATTTGTTTTTGGCATCGATGAACCTCTTTTTGCCATCTCTCGGGCATTTTGCCTCCGTCTGCATCTACCTTGAAAGCCACCTCTGCAGCATAAGGGTCGTGTGTTCAAAACCTTCATTGAGAATGGATGCTGAGGATCATGAGTGTTCTATGTTGTGTGCTTTCCATTGCAAGGGCTCGGGTTATATATTAGCAGTAGCAGAGATTCCGCGCCTAAGAATTATTCTCTGAGAGTATAATAATACCTCAGCAATTGCCTCAGATGCTTCTGTGCTTATTCCAATGAAAAATCAGAGTTTAATTTGGAGTTTCTTTTCTCCCTGTTTGTTACTGATTAACGCAGATATCTCGCTCGGCAGTGTTTCAACATTGTCATTAACCATAGAAAATCAGTTTTCAAATTAGTGCCCACATATTTTGGGAAAAAAAGTGGTAATTTGTCAAAACCAATGTGGGTAAATAAAAATGTGGAAAATTTTCAGTTAAACTTTATTTAGGCATCGTTCCAAAAAGTATGACTTTCATCAATTCTTTACAGAAAGTACTTTTATCTAACTCCTTGAGAGTCATTATGAATAAAATATAGTGTAATCCTTCAATTTGACGAAGAAATGATTTTGCCAAATTCGAGTTTACCAGCTTGAGAAAATTTATGCCTGAGACCTCTAGCAAAGATGCCGAGAAAAAGAGAGGAGGCATTTTTTCGTGGCATTATATTTCCGATTGCTGGACCCTGATCGTAGACTGAAAATAGCTAGCTTTTAATTTAAGTTTGAAGGACACAAGACCAAGGTAATAGAAGAGATAACTTTATTTTCTCTGATGTGCACGATTAGAGACTTAATTCAGTATCAAGGTTTTCTGGTTCGCGTAATACCACCGAATCGTTTGGAGGCGAATTGGACGAAGATGCTTAATTAGTCAAATGTTATCATCATTAAAACATTAAAAACAGTCAATGTTAATTAAAAATAGAATAGCTAGATTTAAATATCCGGAATACTTACATTTACTAATTATCGATAACACACATTCAATTTTACATAGCTATAAGTGTGTATGGAAATCACTGTTAGTACATTTAGAAGATAAAAAATAGGTAATATTTCATGGAAATTGTTGCTAAACAACGATTTGATCACAAATTTGTCTCCTTTATTAGCATTAGATTGAAATTATTCACCATTCCTCACTAGATTTTGGGAGCTCACCCGACTCGACCTCAATCTCGTTGCTGTTATTGTTAGTGGGGTAGGCGAGCGACAACTAAAACCGTTTGTATCTTAAAGGATGGATGGGTATTTGGAAAGAGGTAGTAATGTATGGAGTGGAAGAAGGGTGGTAAAAACCCGACGTCAGAGTTACATCTACTTGTACATAACACATTGCAAGCCACCGCAAGGAATTGTGGCAGGGAGTGGAACATCACCAGGCATGTATTATAAGAAAGAGAGAGAAAATTACAGCTACTTATATGCAGGCATGCAAAAATCGCTACTCCGTGAATATACACTATTTACATGGAAAAAAATGTTACCATTCTGAGTAAAGACATTGGCATGTAGTTGTGACATACGTGAAATACTGCCTGTAAATGAGACTAAATTAGTGATCTATACTATGTGATTTTACGGTTATGGACTAGTGAAACATTTCTGAAAAAATGCTGACATTTTTAACATGTATTGCCTTGAGCATGCGTGAGTTGTTAAAACATTAAGCGACTCTCAACGAAAAGAGTCAAGATGTCTACATATTAACATCCCATCAGCCACCAAATCAACCAGATTTCTCTCCAATCTAGTTTTAGATGGTATGGCTCATCAAATACGAAGCCTAAGTGTGTTCGAAGCTCCAAAGTTTGCTCAAGGAGGGAGGTTATCTTCCCTTTTCTACCTGCGGTGTTCTGGATTGATGTAATACTCTCCAAAAAGGACTTTTCAGGCTTTGAGCCTTAGCCCTAGAATATTAGAAACCAAATGCTCCATCCGATGGTCTACTTCGTGTAATTTTGGGAGTATAATGATTTGAAATAATAATTCGTCGGAAAGAAAGCCCTGAAAATCTCCTGCTTCCATGAAATAAATACAACCAGGCTGCGTGTTCATAAGACAATATGGATAGTGTAGGCTGATAAATGCTTCCTATTTTGAATTATTTGATTTATTGTGATTCGGAAATTTATTTTGGGTTCTGGAAGACCCAACTTTAGATTTTGACTAAGAAAGCGGTGAAATCAAAAGGCCGAAAAACATTCATGCAACAATATTCATTCACAATACATTTTTGGAAGCATGCCATCTTCTTCACTACGTGACTTTGAAGCGTGGATAGTAAGGTTCGAGCTCTTGATAATACGTTGGGCCTGTAAGATGAAAGATCTCGCGTTTGTGGAGTGACGCGTCGTGGGAAATATCGCCATGGGGAAGTCAATGCAGAACTTCTTGCTCTTCCATTTTACGGAGAATGTTTTGTTTCGAGCGATAACTTTTCGTGCGCCCGATGCAAGTGGCGTGCCTGGGCGGATATCTTCATACGGCCCTGCGAGTGATCCTTCGTCGCTTTCGTGGCTCTCCTCGGTCGAAGAAGAAGAATGAACTGCAATCCGTGACACGGGCGCTTCCTCGGGGGCCATTTCTCACCAAATCCCTTCGGGGAGAAAAGGTTCTGAAGGAATCGGTACAAATAGACATTCTCTAGAGTGCAAAATTAGGTCTCACATTTTACCAGTAAAAACAGTGCGATAGGAAAACAGATGAAGAGCAGTGCTAGAGTTGGGTTGGCTTAACGAAATGGGTTCAGAAAGGAGGCAATAGCACGACGCTTCAGTGGGAATTTATTAATGTCATTCTGTGCTATATTTCTTCAATTGTCTGATGTATATTGCAACGTATAATATATCGTAATCCTAAGAAAAACAAAATAGCCATGCCGAGTTGAGATTTGAACTCATGACCTTTGATTTGCAATACCGGTACGTTGCTGACCTAACTACGGTGGCTGGCTTGTATGCTATGAATTGGATTACATTTAATTTAAGAGGTGAATTAATCGTTTACTAAACAATGAAATGGTATTCAAATGAAGGCCCAGGTCCCTGGCAAAGGGTAAGCAAATTCAACTTCCGTACTAAATAGTTATTTTTGACGAAGTATTACTAAGAAATAATATCTGAGAGTATTCACGAGGTAGGAAGTACTGGGAAATACCATAAAAAGAAGAGCTTGATAATTCACTGGGGAAAGAATGTTGAACAGAGTGAGAGCAAATGCATGAAATAAGGTTGGTAGGTGGGTGGTGATTTCTATTGGATTTCCGCGTAGCTTTGCACAGAAATCTATTTTCTCGCATTTTATGATTTCTCGCTGTCTAAGGCTCGGAGTGAAAAATGAATTTATTTTAGTAGAGCTTCTCTCTTTTGTCCCAGTTCAGGTTCCCTTTGTCTCCCGTATTCCGCATCCTTACCCGGAATTTTTTCTCGGCAGCTCTCTCAAATTTATTCGTTCAATTTTCCCCTCATCCACGACATGTTTTTTTTCCTCTTCTCTATCGTACTCACGAGTGGAGGAATGCGGGCCGCCAGGGAAGGTAGGATGTGAGATCAGGAGGTTGTCTATAAACAGAGGGACTCAACGCTTGAACCTTGTGTACAGAGACGAGGTGAGCAGGAAAATGGAGGGAAGTGGAGGCAATAAACGAAGTCAAATCCTGTGTGAAAGCCATCCTCAGAGCCACTAACATTTGATTTTAGTTGTAGCGTAGGGTACTTGGTTGGGTTTTAGGGTAGAGCTGGTTGTTAAGGCATTCCAACTGTTTGCGGTAGTTAAGCACAGAGGACACTAATAGTAGTAATAATAACATTTATTTTTCAAGGAGTAGCACTCCTTTGGAAAAGAAATCAAAGCATCATACACTTCAAATATATGTAAACAAAATCCTCTTCAAATAAATTAGTACAAAATATTTAGGTAAAACGTTGAATTAACATCATAACAATGATCAATAACTAGGAAAAAAGTTATTCGTACATTCATAATTCAGACAACAAGTACCTAGGCATTGAGTGTACATTTCAGTTGATATGCGGATCCGATGTCCGGGGCTTCGGACCTTATCCTATCCCCACCCGAGGTAAATGGCAACAGTATTTATTAGTAACCCTCTCGTGTTTATTGGAATTTATCCCCTTTCCTTCCATATTCCTACGCTATTCGATCCTATTCATCGTTCAGGGTGCAGTATTTATTAGTTATACTTCCGTATTTCACGGAATGCAAGGAATACGAACAGCGCTGCCTAGCAGTATTTCTTGGAAAAAGTATCGTATTTATCAGTAGTTGGGTAGGCACAGAATTCCTAGAGAATAGCATCGTATTTCCCTTGACAACCATATTCAAACAGTATGGCGGAAATCTTGTATTCAATTGACGAAGAACTCGTAGTAATTCTCTATTATTTTTTCTTCAGGTCATTCAAAGCCATTTGCAAATTATCCTTAAGATGAGTACGAAGATACGAAGGAAATATGAACACTTGTACGGAGTGTTTATTCCGTTTTAGCTTCTGTTCGAAATGGGATACAAAGGCTGAAGAAATGCATTTATCCTCTATCACCAATAAATCAGCCACTTACAAAGTTAGATACCATAAAACGGGAAATTGTAAGGTAAGATACATTTTAGTAGATGAACGATGTGTTTGAATTTGGCGGGCTATTGCAGTGAAAATAAGAGAAAATCGTCGTCAGTCGGCGAACAGCTGCTGCGATTAGTTCACCGCGAGGTTTTGGTCGCAGAGAATAATTGGTGGCTTTGTTCGTGTAACATTTTAGTTGTTAACGTTAAATGATTATTGAACTATTTTTACTCATGTACATTGGATTGGATTGTTTGAAGTGAACGTAGGCAATTTATTAATGTACACGCCAGGAGTTTGTGTGTGTTTGCCCACGTTATTTGTTGACGTTCCTGCTTTATGTTAGTTATATTTGTTCTATTGTTAAGAATATATTTGAAATAGTTTCACGCCAAATGTTCATTTTGATCCTTACCGAAAATTGCACAAGCGAAATTCACAAGTGTCTAACATTTTGTATGTTTTTGCCTAAGCATGTTAATATGAGGTGATACCTTATTGGCTTGTGATATTGTGTGAAGTATTCTTGCATCTTATTTACGTTTAGTAAACATTTTGTGTGGGTATGTGGGTGAGTGTTTCCGTATGCATTGGTTTAAATAGACATCGAGAGTTTTGTCTAGATTTCCTACATACAATGTAGTGTGACTGGTATGTATTGATGCTAGACTGTGGTTATCGTTGAAACATTAACCTGACCGAGTGGTCATTCATTATGAATAATATGCTATTTGATGAACGACGTTAAGTAATAATTTTACCTACAGAAGATTAGAGGTCACTTCTACAATTCTACCCAGAAGGCCCACGGTAGTTAGTTACATTGTATATAAAAACCAAATCCCTTGACTTGTTTCTCAAAGCGGTAGCTGTCTCGTTGTCAATTCATTTTGGATGTCTTGCCGAATTGTTCTGGTTTATAAAGTAAGTAATTGGTGTCTGGTGGTGTAACATTATTCAAAGCATCAAGGTGTTTAAATATACATACATACAAATTTATTGCAAAAACTTTCTCGTTTGTCATTTTCTAGTTTACATATTTGTTTCTTTTTGCTTTGGTTCTGTTTTAATGCCTATAGAACCAGAAGGTGATGTTTTATTATATATGTTGTCAGGCAGCTTGTTATAATCACCCAATTAAGATTTGTTGACGAAGGAATTCGTTAAACAGATTAAATGAAATTCACATAAATGCAACCTAGGTGAGCAATCTCACACCTTTTATTACAAGTTTGGGTCCTTGACTATATGTATCGTCTCTTTCATTGATCTTTCTTGTGGTGTTTGTGTCTATTACCTTTGTGTTTTTAAAATTGAAGGTGAAATGAAATTGAAGTGCACAGAAAGTTGTCTGATTTTTAGGTACATGTTATTTGTCTTGTGATATCCTGCTTTTTAGGTATTGTGACGTTTGTCGTACATAATTTCCTTTGCAATCATTATAATATATTGAATATACCAGATTACTCTTGACATTTCTGGGGATAAGACTTTTTAATTTGAGGAATAATCAAAAAAATTCAGTTTGTAGTTCTTAGAATGTGCAATGAGTCAATGTTTTTTCCTTGAGTGCTTTTGTAGTATTTCTGACAAGCCTTTGATGCATGGTATGCTACTGTGAGTCTTGGATTTGTTGCATATGTTGTGAGTTAATGGATTCATTGTCAGGTTTGTCATGGGTGTAATTTATGTGGGAAATTGTGCCTTTGTCTACTGTTATCTTTATATTTAGGGCAACGTAGTTAATGTTGGGTATGTTTACTATTCTGCATGGGGATCTTGTTGTTACAATATTTAGGGCAATGTAGTTAATGTTGAGTATTTTGAATATTCTGCATGGGGATCTTGTTGTTACAAAGAATGGTATTAATGAGTGTATTCGGAAAATTATTTTTAGGAAGGATATTTCTCACTAGGCTAATATTATTTTAATGTGGTGCAGGATTGCTATGTTGTAGGGTTTATGCTGTAGGGTTAATGCAGGATTAATTTTATGTTTTAAGAGGTGGTGGAAATTGTAATTGCCATATCTGTCACTCTTCATGGGTTTCCTCCACCAGTCTATGCTAAGTGTACCATTTTTGTTTCTCATGATGATAGAGAACTAGAAAAGGAAGTTGGCATAAATGATTTTCTATTTCAACTTTTGCAATTTTTGGTGGAAGATATTGAATAATTCTACAACAATGTCTATCTTGTTGGGCAAAATTGGAACAATGTCATCTACATATTTAAATATATGTGTGAGCATAAAATGTAGTTAGGATATGACTTCATCAAGTAATTGGTTCATGACAAGATCAGCTATGATGGGGCAATTGGACTCCCCATACAAGTTTCCTAGCAATATATGTACTTCATCAACACCACCTGCTTCTATAGTCATTAATACAGTAAGTAAACAGAAAAAAGAAACAAATAAATACCTATAAAACAACAGAAACTGTTTCTTGCAATACATTTAGCATATATGTGGAAATATATATATTATAAAATGTTTTATGGATGTTGCAAATACATGATGTAAATATAGTTTTGCCTATTAATGTATATTGATGTCTCTATAATTAGACTCTTTGTTGGTCCTTTCTTCTTTATATGGTTTACATTTTTTGTCAATCATGTATTTTTTTTGTTTAGTTATGTGATTTTGTTGTTGTTATGTGGCTGTAATTATTCTGCCACTGTAGGAAACCACATGATAATAATAATAATATAATTTAATGTAACGTTGCACTTGCAAAAGTTTAACTATGGCTAGGGTATAAGTTGGTGACTCGTCAAAGAATAAAATAATATTGGGGAAATATATATACAGTATTATTGATATATGCATTGTAACCTTACAGAGATGTACATAGTTTGAAATATTAGGATATAATTAGGCATTTAGTGCACGGGTACATAAATTAAAACCATTCAGAGATATACATAATATGAGGTGCATGGATACAATTTGGCATTTAGTACATCATAAATGTTCTTAATCATCCAGATGTTCTTGAATAGAGTAGTATGCTTCATCGGTCAGTATTTCTTGTATCTTTGTTTTGAGAAAGTGATCGAGTTATATTTTAAGTGTTTAGGTATCTTACTATAGATTTTTATACCCATGTAATAAGGACATTTTTCATATAGTTAGTTTAAGTCTGTGTTGTGGGTATGGTAATTGCAGGACATATCTCATGCTGTGGTTGTGTCACACATTCCCTTGCCATGTATGTATGTATTTTTTTTAGACAACCCTCAACAAAACCAGCCTTTATGAATGGATTCCAGTGGGATTGACTCATACACATTCAGCCACTGTCTCTCCATTGTCAGTCACAGTAATGCCTAACGAAAGTAATTCAAAACATCCACATAAATCCTTGACAGACAACATGTATATTTCAACACCTTGATGTTTTGAAGGATGTTATACCACCTGACACCAATTGCATACTTAATAAACCAATAATAAAAAGGCAATACATCCCAAATGGCAAAGTGTTGGCGTGCACCCAGCAGACTCCACACACACAGTGCTTCCCAACTACCCAAGGGGCACAAGGGGGTGTCTGAGATTTCCTTACCTTCACTTAGAAGGCCTGATTAACCTGCCTCAAAATTAGTTCGTGGAAGGAGGGATAAAATTACTTGCTTCTTCAGGTCTACTTCTATTTCCGTTTGATTATGATTCTGGATTTAGGTTGGATTTTTGTTGACTTAACCAAATAGCTACGTGATAAGGCTCACAATAAATAAGATTCTTACATAATAAGAAGTTTTAGTATATTCTATGGTAGGTTTTGGTGCATCACTTGCTTTATTTAAATCAGGTGCATGCAGGTTAATGTGGAGTGTCAAGATTTAAGTAATATAGAAACGAATAATAACTTCCCAAACATTTATATGATTACCTGTTGGAAGAATAGAAATGGAGAAAATTGAGGCATAAATATCTGCTATGAAGAAGTTTCCTTTTTTTCAATTGGAATTCAAAGCAAAATATACATTCTCTCTAAACAATTGTAGTTATTTACTTAATTATTATTTGTAATGAATTAATTCGGTTTTTATCATTTTCCTAGGAAATTGTATGACAGATGAATGAAATGGATATGGATAACGTATAGGTTGTGGAGCAGGTATTTCATTATCAGTACTGGAAATCACTAATGGTTTGCACATATCTTCAACACCAATGACTACTGGCTCTAAAATCTTAAATGGAAGAGGAAATTATTCTACGTGAAGTATAAATTTCAAAATTTTGATAGCAAACTGTAGAGATATAATTGCATCATGTGCATCTTGTCAGAAACTCGGTTGGATGCTACAGGCTATAAATTTGAAGATATTTAATTTGGTGGGAGAAAAATTTGTTTCCCTTTTCATTATCATTTTACATATTTTCTGCAAAATTGAAATAAACCCATTAATACCTAGTACCCCTAAGATGAAATGTGTCCCCCCAAGGATTTGAATTTTTTATATTCTTTAATAAACATTACTTATGTAGTGGAAAGTGCCAATGAAAGGTGCCGTTCATGATTAGAAACAGAAAGTGTTGTGATAAGAGTAAAATTTTATTCAGCTCTGCAGCAGTTCCTCTGTGACATTGATAATAACAAAATCTGGAATGATTGAGTAAATGTTAGGTACTAGAAATTTGATGAGCATATGTATTTGCATTCAAATGTAAAAGTATTGTGCATTGCGAGGTACTTCATTGTATATATAGTTTATATACAAACACCCCACCCCATAACATTATAATGTATAAACATGTGGACTTTCACATATAACTTTTTAATTTTTGGCGTTAATTTTAATATGATACCCCATAATACACTGTAATCAAAACTCGATGATTAAGAAATAAATAAGTCTTAAGAAGAGAATAAAATTATTAAATTTGTATTTCATTTTTGTGGATCCCATCAATATTTAATCATCAATCTCCACTTTTTTGACTGGTTTCACAGCAAATATCTTATTCACATCTGACCCATAAATGTGAAAACGTGTGAGAATGTGTAATTTTGAGTTGCTACAGTAGATACTTCCCGTTATTTTGGTGGTATGTATCTTTCCTTTGGCGCCCTGAATTTGAATTTTGTCATTAACATGTGATTAGTAATGTATAAATTCAGAAATTTAATTGTCTAATTTTTCATGCTGCAAACCAACGTAGAAATATCTATAAATACTAAAGAGGTGCATATAAATACTGCATAAAGAAAACCGAATACTACGTAAGCAATAGCGATAAATACTTCCAGTGGAATACTGATTGATGCATAATGAATATCAATAAATACTGCTGGGTAGTATTTCTGCGTCTCAGTGGAAATACTTTTGCGATACTAATAAATACATGAATACGGAGTACTGATAAATACCATAGGAATACTGTTGCTATTTACCTCGGGCATCCCTTCCATTCCTATCCTTATACCTTTCCTCCCGGTCTGAAGCGCCTATTAGTGCGGAAACAGACTTGAAAACACCCATAGAAATTTCAGTTATGTATTGATGTAGTATTTGAGCGTTGTGACTGGAGAATCTTGACAATCAACATCTAAATGTTCACAGCAATACAGTATCTCATATTAATTCTTTGTCGCAAGAAAAAATGGATCGACCGAGGAAGTCCTAAGAAGAGTGGAGAAAAGAGAAGTCTGCTGACAACTCTAAAAAGAAGAAGGGACAACTTAATCAACCATATCTTGAGACACGGTGGCCTGATGAAGACTGTCGTCGAGAAAAAAGTGAACGGGAAAATTGGAAAAGTCAGGCCTCGTATGAGATACGAGGAACAGGTTGTGAAGGATGTAAAAGAGAAGAATTATGTCACAATGAAAAGCTTGGCCGATAGAAGAATTGAGTGGAAAGCTGCATCAAATCAATCCTAGGACTGTTGACCAATGATGATGATGTCACAAGAATATTTTAGTTACAAATTCGGATCACTAAATAAAAGGCTGCAAAACTCTGTCCTGAATATTTCCATAAGACAAAGGTAGTATTAAGCACACCACAAAATCTCAACTGAGACTGGAAGTGGTTATACGAGAGAGTTGACCGCAAACTAAATTCATCATTGACATTAAAGGTGGATGGGTAATTGGGTGGAGGTAGGGATTTTCGGGGAATACGGGAATGGTGGTTCTAAAACTGGTGTCATAATTTGCTGCTCAAAACATTAGGAGCCCCATCCGACGGACGGAGTATTGCAATCGAGGTGCCCGCAATACACAATTAGGAACCAAAATTTCACTGTATTTGGAACCCGGGCCCTCACGGTGGGAAGCTGGTACTCAAGCTGCCGTATTGAACCAGATTCCTGCAGTCATGACCAAGACGGGATTCGAACCTGCGACTATTGAGTCGCCAGGTCGTTGCGTAACCTACCTAGCCACGACGGCCATTCAATCCTTTGGCTGTGAAGCTAGTAAGTCCCTTTGGTTACGAAGTGATAGAGGTGTGCAGCATCGAAGAAAATTTTTTTGGCAACTATGTCTGATTTCAGGCGTCCGTTATTGAATTTTGGTCATTCATATCATTTTAAAGTTCAACGCAAACTACGAATAATACATGCAAAAATAATAATATATTATTTTAGTCGTCAGAATAAAAAGATGTTTTAAAATTGACACGAGAGTTATGTCTGAAGTGTTATGAAATATCCACCAATTTTTGGTACACATCCTCTTAAACTTGTAAACATGCCTCAGCAACATCTCTGAGAAACGCAAACTCTTAAAAAGGATGTACCCCAGTAGCGTTGGTATTTTTGACTTGTTTTCTTGTTTGTTTTAACTCATTGTGCAATTGAAAAAATGTTTTTCTCGTAAGAGTGATTTAAAAATCTCCTAACACGGAAAAAATCCTCATTAATTCTCAGAGATTGAGCAATTTTTATTAATTCAAGGTCTTAAGACCCATACATATTTCTTGGTGCATACAATCACTGCGTTTCAGAGATAGAAATTCTTATCTCTCATAAGCCGTTGTTTACTGCCGCTTTTCGATCCGAGGAAGTCAAAATAATTCTTAATATAGTTCATAGAATGGAGTTGGGCTTTGAAGTTACCCGAGGTAAATAGCAACAGTATTCCTATGGTATTTATCAGTACTCCGTATTCATGTATTTATTAGTATCGCAAAAGTATTTCCACTGAGACGCAGAAATACTACCCAGCAGTATTTATTGATATTCATTATGCATCAATCAGTATTCCACTGGAAGTATTTATAGCTATTGCTTACGTAGTATTCGGTTTTCTTTATGCAGTATTTATCTGCATCTCTTTAGTATTTATAGATATTTCTACGTTGATTTGCACCATGAAAAATGAGACAATTAAATGTCTGAATTTATACATTACTAATCACATGTTAATGACAAAATTCAAATTCAGGGCGCCAAAGGAAAGATACATACCACCAAAATAACAGGAAGTATCTACTGTAGCAACTCAAAATTACACATTCTCACACATTTTCACATTTATGGGTCAGATGTGAATAAGATATTTGCTGTGAAACCAGTCAAAAAAGTGGAGATTGATGATTAAATATTGATGGGATCCACACAAATGAAATACAAATTTAATAATTTTATTCTCTTGTTAAGACTTATTTATTTCTTAATCATCGAGTTTTGATTACAGTGTATTATGGGGTATCATATTAAAATTAACGCCAAAAATTAAAAAGTTATATGTGAAAGTCCACCACCCCATAACATTATACAATGAAGTACCTCGCAATGCATAATACTTTTACATTTGAATGCAAATACATATGCTCATCAAATTTCTAGTACCTAACATTTACTCAATAATTCCAGCTTATGGTATTATCAATGTCACAGAGGAACTTTCAAATCAAAGAAAAGTTCAAATCCTTGGGGGGACACATTTCATCTTAGGGGTAGTAAGTATTAATGGGTTTATTTCAATTTTGCAGAAAATATGTAAAATGACAATGAAAAGGGAAACAAATTTTTCTCCCGCCAAGGAAATATCTTCAAATTTATAGCCTATAGCATCCAACCGAGTTTCAGACATGATGCACATGACGCAATTATATCTCTACAGTTAGCTATCAAAATTTTGAAATTTATACTTCAGGTAGAATAATTTCCTCTTCCATTTAAGATTTTAGAGCCAGTAGTCATTTGTGTTGAAGATATGTGCAAACCATTAGTGATTCCCAGTACTGATAATGAAATTCCTGCTCCACAACCTATATGTTATCCATATCCATTTCATTCATCTGTCATACAATTTCCTAGGAAAATGAAGAAAACCGAATTAACTCATAACAAATAATAATTAAGTAATTAACTACAATTGTTTAGAGAGAAATGTATATTTTGCTTTGAATTCCAATTGAAAAACAAGGAAACTTCTTCATAGCAGATATTTATGCCTCAATTTTCTCAATTTCTATTCTTCCAACAGGTAATCATATAAATTTTTGGGAAGTTATTATTCATTTCTATACTTAAATCTTGACACTCCACATTAACCGTCATGCACCTGATTTAAATAAAGAAAGTGGTGCACCAAAACCTACCATAGAATATACTAAAACTTCTTATTATGTAAGAATCTTATTTATTGCGAGTCATATCACGTAGCTATTTGGTTATGTCCACAAAAATCCAACCTAAATCCAGAATCATAATCAAAGGGGAATAGAAGTAGACCATAAGAAGCAAGTAATTTTCTCCCTCCTTCCACAAACTAATTTTGAGGCAGGTTAATCAGCCCTTCTAAGTGAAGGTAAGAAAATCTCAGACACCCCTTGTGCCCCTTGGGTAGTTGGGAAGCACTGTGTGTGTGGAGTATGATGGGTGCATGAAATACTTTTCCATTTTGGATGTATTGCCTATTTGTTATTGGTTTATTAAGTATGTAATTGGTGTCTGGTGGTATAACATCCTTCAAAACATCAAGGTGTTAAAATATACATGTTGTCTGCCAAGGAATTATGTGGATTTTTAAAATTAATTTTGTTAGGCATTACTCTGACTGACAATAGAGAGACAGTGGCTGAATGTGTATGTGTCGATCCCACTGGAATCCATTCATAAAGGCTGGGTTTCTTGAGGGTTATCAAAAAAAATACATATATACACGGCAAGGGATTATGTCACACAACCACAGCACCAGAAATGTCCTGCAATTACCATACCCTCAACACAGACTTAAACTACGTATATGAAAAATGTCCATATTACATGGGTATTAAACTGTATAATAAGATACCTACACACTTAAAATATAACTCGATCAATTTCTCAAAACAAATATACAAGAAATACTGATCGATGAACCATACTACTCTATTCAAGAACATTTGGATGATGAAGAACATTTACGATGTACTAAATGTCAAATTGTATCCATGTACCGCATATTATGTATATCTCTGTTTGGTTTTAATTTATGTACCAGTGCACTAAATGCCTAATTATATCCTAATATTTCAAACTATGTATATCTCTGTAGGGTTATAATGTATATATCCCTAATACTGCATATATATTTCCCCAATATTATTTTATACTTTGACCAACTTACCCTAGCCATAGTTAAACTTTTGCAAGTGCAACGTGACATTAAATTATATTATTATTATTATCATGTGCTTTCCTGCAGTCGCAGAATAATTACAGCCACAAAACAACAACATAAAATCACATAACTAAACAAAAAAAACATGATTGACAAAAAATGTAAACCATGTAAAGAAGAAAGGTCAACAAAGAGTCTAATTATGGAGACATCAATATACATTAATAGGCAAAACTATATTTACATCATGTTTTTGCAACATCCATAAAACATTTTATAATATATATATTTCCACATATATGCTAAATGTATTGCAATAAACAGTTTCTGTTGTTTTATAGGTATTTATTTGTTTCTTTTTTCTGTTTACTTACTGTATTATGACTATAGAAGCAGTTGGTGTTGGTGAAGTACATATATTGCTAGGAAACTTGTATGGGGAGTCCAAATGCCCCATCATAGCATAATCTTGTCATGAACCAATTACTTGATGAAGTCATATCCTAACTACATTTTATGCTCACACATATATGTAAATATGTAGATGACATTGTTCCAATTTTCCCCAACATAGCAATCCTGCACCACATTAAAATAATATTAACCTAGTGAGAAATACCCTTCCTAAAAATAATTTTCCCAATACACACATCAATACCATCCTTTGTAACAACAAGATCCCCATACAGAATAGTCAACATACCCAACATTAACTATGTTACCCTAAATATTGTAACAACAAGATCCCTATGAAGAATAGTCAACCTACCCAACATTAACTACGTTGCCCTAAATATAAAGATAACAGTAGACAAAAGCACAATTTCCCACAGTAATTCCACACATGACAAACCTGGCAAAGAATCCATAAACTCACCATATGCAACAAATCCAAGACTGACAGTAGCATACCATACATCAAAGGCTTGTCAGAAATACTACCAAAGCACTCAAGGAAAAAACATTGACTCATTGCACATTCTAAGAATTGCTCACCTAAGTTGTATTTATGTGAATTTCATTTAATCTGTTTAACGAATTCCTTGGTCGACAAATCTTAATTGGGTGATTATTACAAGTTGCCTGACAACATATATAATAAAACATCACCTTCTGGTTCTATAGGCATTAAAACTGAACCTAAGCAAAAAGAAACAAATATGTAAACTAGAAAATGACAAATGAGAAAGTTTTTGCAATAAATTTGTATGTATGTATATTTAAACACCTTGATGCTTTGAATAATGTTACACCACCAGACACCAATTACTTACTTTATAAACCAGAACAATTCGGCAAGACATCCGAATTGAATTGACAACGAGACAGCTACCGCTTTGAGAAACAAGTCAAGGGATTTGGTTTTTATATACAATGTAACTAACCACCGTGGGTCCTCTGGGTAGAATTGTAGAAGTGACCTCTAATCTTCTGCAGGTAAAATTATTACTTAACGTCGTTAATCAAATAGTATATTATTCATAATGAATGACCACTCGGTCAGGTTAATGTTTCAACGATAACCACAGTCTAGCATCAATACATACCAGTCACACTACATTGTACGTAGGAAATCTAGACAAAACTCTTGATGTCTATTTAAACCAATTCATACGGAAACACTCACCCACATACCCACACAAAATGTTTACTAAACGTAAATAAGATGCAAGAATACTTCACACAATATCACAAGCCAATAAGGTATCACCTCAAATTAACATGCTTAGGCAAAAACATACAAAATGTTAGACACTTGTGAATTTCGCTTGTGCTATTTTCGGTAAGGATCAAAATGAACATTTGGCGTGAAACTATTTCAAATATATTCTTAACAATAGAACAAATATAATTAACATAAAGCAGGAACGTCAACAAATAACTTGGGCAAACACACAAAATCCTGGCGTGTACATTAATAAACTGCCTACGTTCACTTCAAACAATCCAATCCAATGTACATGAGTAATAATAGTTAAATAATTATTTAACGTTAACAACTAAAATGTTACGCGAACAAAGCCACCAATTATTCTCTGCGACCAAAACCTCGCGGTGAACTACTCGCAGCAGCTGTTCGCCGACTGACGACGAGAACGATTTTCTCTTATTTTCACTGCAATAGCCCGCCAAATTCAAACACATCGTTCATCTACTAAAATGTATCTTACCTTATAATTTCCCGTTTTATGGTATCTAACTTTGTAAGTGGCTGATTTATTGGTGATAGAGGATAAATGCATTTCTTCAGCCTTTGTATCCCATTTCGAACAGACGCTAAAACGGAATAAACACTCCGTACAAGTGTTCATATTTCCTTCGTACCTTCGTACTCATCTTAAGGATAATTTGCTAATGGCTTTGAATGACCTGAAGAAAAAATAATAGAGAATTACTACGAGTTCTTCGTCAATTGAATACAAATTTTCCGCCATACTGTTTGAATATGGTTGTCAAGGGAAATACGATGCTATTCTCTAGGAATTCTGTGCCTACCCAACTACTGATAAATACGATACTTTTTCCAAGGAATACTGCTAAGCAGCGCTGTTCGTATTCCTTGCATTCCGTGAAATACGGAAGTAGAACTAATAAATACTGCACCCTGGACGATGAATAGGATCGAATAGCGTAGGAATATGGAAGGAAAGGGGATCAATACCAATAAACACGAGAGGGTTACTAATAAATACTGTTGCCATTTACCTCGGGTACTGTATTCATTATTATTTTAAATATATGCTTAAGTTGAGACTAAATGTTGAAAAAATAATCGTCCAATATTATGATGGGAACAAAAATATTTTCAAGCATCGGCGATGGAATTAGACCTGTTAATCATTTTAATGTTTCCGGGGATCAAGTATTTATTTTATTTACGACCGACTTGCAAGCTTTTGTCTCATAAATAAAAATCGGATACATGAAACAGAATAGATAAGGTTTATCACCACCTTTAGCCTAGTTTTTTTAAAAATGTATTTAGATTTGGGTTACTATAAAGTAGTCGAAAGATTGCTCTTTCATAAGTACTAATACGATGGGCGCCAAAAAAAACTCAAGTAATATGTTACGCCTAGGAGTCATTTGAATTAGAAGCTAGACTGAACCATGAAATATGGGGAGGCTTATTTCGAGTTTAAATCTGGGCACTTGGTTCTCTATTCTACAACCTTTTAAGGGATCACTTATAAGGGTTAGTTTTACTTACTTTACAAGTTAGCTTCACTAACAACTCACGTTCTTAGCATGACCGTAGTGGCGGGAGAGTGGGCAGAATACATTTTGGAAGTACTGGGGTGGGTAAGGGTAGGTTTTGAAGGCCGACCGGACTTACAGCTTGTTTCGTTACTCGGCGACAGGCTTACGGCTCGCTCCGTCCGTGGACTTCCGCCATTATGGAGAGACGTGGATGGAGGAGAGGAAGGGGTAGGTGAGATTAGGAGGGATGCAAAGGAGAGCAAGGACGAGTTTATTGCAGGAGAGGGACAGCTTGTTGTGAGGCTAAAAGAGACCGTGGCTTCCTCTCACGCAGGGTGAGAAATAAAGCGCGATCGTTTGGGGCTCATTCTGTATTCCCGAGTTGTGAGTGGAAGCGCACGCCATTAATAATAATCACGCGGGTAATGGAGGGAGCCGAGATGATGCAGCAACCACCGAGTAAACTCTTCATGAAGGTTTTTGAAATAAAGGAATTTTGCGCAATAGTGCGAGAATCCTTGTACTAATGTTTGCCCTTTCCTACGGTACTGCGATATCCGTTTTTGAAGTCTCCTGTAGCCTTAGCATAATACATATACTCTACTCTTATACATGGTGCCTGTTGTATGCATGTCTTCATATATCTCATTGAAATTAATTGGATAGCACATCAGCCCGGCAAGTTTAAGGACCGTGGCTCGAATCCCGGTTCATTCGAACTTGTTTCCATTATGAGTCGCCTTTATTCCATCGTCTTCACCAATTGTGTGTTCGTCCATTTGCGTGTTCCTATCTATTCCTATCATACGTACGTATTTGCATTGCTAGCATTTCAAGTGACTGTCATTGTTAGTATGCATATCTTTACTCGTTTTAATTATCTTGTTTTTTTCATCAAAGGAGCTCTTTAGTACAAATATGTAAATATATTTGACAAGAGATAAGATGGCTAAAGGAACAGTTTTGTCTCAGTCTCGCCCCAATAAATACCTTTTACCATGAATGTTTATTTCTAAATGTGAGAGGTAAAAAAATAGATATTCAATAAAAATATTCAACTAGTTTTGAGTTTCATCCTTTTCAGTTCGCTTATGAGAAAATTGGGCCCCTAAAAATTGTAAATAAGCTAATCTCAGTCTTTTAATTTAATCATGCAATTTTGCACGTCTTACATCTACATCTATCTATAAAATACCCTGCTAGTTTGTGACAGAGAATGAAAAATCACAATGCAACATTATTAATCAGAGAGAATAAGTTTACGCATACTAACATGTAGACATGTAAAAAAATAGGACTCAGTTCATACACTTCATTCATGCAACTGAGAGGCACAATGCTGCTACCTGAGAAAAATATTGAACATCATCATCATCGGTCAACAATCCTAGGGTTGGTTTCACGCAGCCCTCCACTCGATTCTTCTATCGGACAACCTCTTCATATTGACGTAGCTCCTCTCTTTTACATCTTTCACAACTTGCTCCATATACCTCATACAAGGCCTGCCTTTTCCATTCTTCCCGTTCACTTTTCCCTCGACGACTGTCTTCATCATGCCATCGTGTCTCAAGATTTGGCCCATTAAGTTGTCCCGTCTTCTTCTTAAGATTTTCATTAGACATCTCTTCTCTCCCACTCTTCTTAAGACGTCTTCGTTTGTCACGCGTTCGATCCATTTTATCTTCCTCATTCTTCAGTAGCACCACATTTCAAGTGCTTCCAGCCTGGACTTCTCTGCTGCTGTTATTGTCCATGCTTCGCTGCAATATAGTAGAATGCTTCAGATGTATGTTCTAATGAAATGTTTCCTCACTACCACGCTTGTATTTGCAGCTGTAAGCAGAATATTCTTCTGGTAAAAGGCCCTTTTTGCTTGGACGTTTCTACTGGAAATTTCTCTTTTACTTCCTCCATCGCTGGTTACTCGGTTTTCCAGGTAACAGAACTCTTCCACCTCCTTGATATTTTGTTTTCCTAATTTAACATTGGTCCTGGATTCCTTTCTTCTACTGTATACCAATACCTTAGTTTTCTTTTTATTGATCTTCAGATGATATCTGGTCATTGTTCTTTCCATATTTCCTAGTGTGTCCTTTAAATCTCCTTCTGTATCTGCCGTGACTGCTATGTTATCGGCGAATCGTAGCATGCTGATTTTCTCCCCGTGGATATTCACTCCCGGAGACTTTTCTTTGACTTCTTGGATGGCTTTCTCGATGTAGACATTGAATAACACGGGAGAGAGTGTCTTTTCTCACTCCTTTCTTTATCCTTGCTTCTCTGCTGATGGGTCCTGATTTGATTATGGCCACCTGGTTTATATACAAGCTGTGACTAACTCTTCGGTCATTGTATGATACTCCAATTTGTTTCAGAAACTTTATCATCATGTTCCAATCCGCGTAGTCAAATGCCTTCTCCAAATCTACAAATTCAACAAACGACGGTAGTTTCTTCTCTATTCCCTTCTCTCTATGTAGCCCAAGGGCCAAAATCGCTTCTCTTGTGCCCTTGTTTCTTCTGAACCCGAATTGGTCCTCATCCAAGAACTCCTCAGCTTTTCGCTCCATTCTTCTATAGATGATTCTCGTCAATATCTTCGAGGCATGTGTCGTCAGGCTTATGGTCTCATTCTTTTTGGAAATAGGGATGATGATGTTCTTCTCAAAGTCCGTGGGTATCTCTTTCTAGAGTACATATCGCATATGGTTTTGTACAGCTATATTGGACATGCAGTTACGAAACACGTGAATTGTTGACTATAAATTACTTTACATTGTTAATTAATACAAAGAAATGCAGTAGTTATTTAAGAGTCAGTCATTTCTATGAAAAATGAAATATTAACTTATAGTTTTTCTCATTGCCCATAGAGATGCGATTTTTAATATAGAAGACTATTTTTTAATGCTTCACAGATTAGATTCCGTTTGCTTTGAGCGTGGACGCGATACTAAGGATCATTCAGTTGTTCTCTGTCTCTTTGGTTGCTTATCAGCATGCTTTTGCTAGCTCTTCCAGATAAATATGCCCATTCGCTTAAACCTGATGGAACTGTTGTGTAAATGTATTATCTCGTATGATACGTGGTATCAGTGTGTTGTTGCTGGGGGAGACGGCCGGAAATTAAGGTTATTTGTTTCATCAATAATAGGTGCATGTTTGCGAAGAGATTGGGATTTAGGATGAGGAGGAAGAGTGCAGAGAAAAGTGCCATTGGAATTGATCCACTCCTAAGGGGTCTGCAGTACAACGTCCCATTTGGCGGACGGAGTAATGAACTTGAAGTTCCCAGCACTGGACCCTGTGTAAGTGGAACCTGTATACAGCTGAAAAATCTGCCACTGCCAGGATTAGAAACTGGACCCTCGGGATGCTATGCTAGTTATCTATGTACCAAATCCACTAATTCTATATGGTTTTGGTTTTGAAATTTTTCTTTTTAGAATGTGCTGACAATGAGTATAGTTACCTAATACACTTTTGCTGGCCGATTATTTGATTGAACAGAAACTAAAAAATACCAGGTCCATATACGTTAACATATTTTTTTCTTTGGCTGGCTAGGTGCTACTGTGTTGTGGACAATACTGATTAATACGGCTCTCATATACAAGTGACTTATTGACGCCATGTTCGCTAATAACTAATTCTTTGGTTATGACCACTTGACCTATATTGATAGGCTAAAATTATTTCCATGAATTTAAAGTGAAGTGTGATGTGAGAATGCAGGGGTTTGTGGATAGAAAAATTGAAAAGAGAACTGCGGCCAACCTGTCTTGGGATTGATGATTAGTGTTGAGGGCGACATTGCAGAATAATGAAATAGCATGTGCCATTCTGTGTTTTAATACTTTCTCAAGCTGGTAGCGTTTATCGGCGATCCATCAAGTGTCACCTCAGAAAATTGATTCGAGTCGACGGTGAATGTTTAGACGTTGAGGCGTTTTCCTGCAGGCGTATGGCTTGGGTGGCGACAGAAACATCCTGATTACGATTGGGATTGAACTTCTTTCGTAGAATAATGAAAAGGAATTCGATAGGCTAATTGGCCACGAAGAGCATTAAAAAACGGATCTATATTTAACCGCCTTAGATGTTAAATTGCCTTAATGCATACATTTTAATTATACATTATATTAATAAATCAAATAAATTTATGTTTTAGTGCAACTGGTGAAAACATTCGGTCGGGAAACCAAGGAAAACTGACAAGATTGAACAGGAAGGAAAGAGGGGAAGGGTTTGGTTATATTAACACGAATATCCCTATAATTAATCAGGAAGAGAAAGGGAAAATTGGCAAGGTGGAGGGAAGGAATAAACATGCATTTAATAGAGAAAGAAACTATTTCGATTCACTTCTAAATCAACTACTATCTTGATTGCCCTACTTCTCTATGTATTCTCTATCTCTAATACTGGGTGCTGGATCTTTGGCATGAAGTCATTCCAGTGGTCCTCAAAAACTGGGTTTTTTGCGAAACTGATCTTATGTTACGCTTGATTAAACACCTCTTATATTCCAGCACACGCGCCCGGTGAAAATAATGTGGATAGTTTCTTTTAACTAATATAAATAGCTTAAAAATTAGACATATTGCATAAAATCATGTCCGCACAATTTTTATCTAAAATGTCATGCAAATAATCCATATCGATCACGTTTAAATATTTTCAAAAATGATATCGAATTTTAGTAATTTCAGATTTTATAGCTCCTTGCCTTCTGAATTAAATACTTCCAGTATCAGGGAGAGGATAAATATAAATTCACTTCCGTTCCGTGGCGGAGAGGATTCTGAGTAAAGTTATATCCTATTCTGAAGGTAGAATTATTAAATTTCGGAACTCTGGCAAGAAGATAAGCTTTAAACCCTTAATTGACCAAATTTCGAGGTTCTGGTTTTCTTTAAAATGTCATATTTACCCTCAGCATCAACCATTAATTTGTGCAAGGTATGCGGGGTGTAAGAAGAAACCTATACTTTCTCCTTAGGTATACAATTTGCAATATCATATGACATTTTATATCAAAAGGAATTCCGCTCTAGTGGTTTGCTTTTGCTCTCCTCTACGAACAAATTGGTACTCAGCAGCATTTGTGGAAAATGCCGTCCAGGTGAAGATGAGATTGATTGAACGCGTTCTTGGTTTAGGTAAACAGTGACTACTTTAGGATATGGCGTGCAGGAATTTTGTCCAAGGAAGTGATGACAGTCCGATATTGGTGGTGAAAAAGAAAACTCAGAAGGAATGAAGCGGCTTGCGAATGGGATTGAATACCTTAAAGAGTTACTGCTACCAATCCAGACCAGAGATTAATAATCCGCAGTTTATGAAAGTGATGATGACTCCTTGTCTGTCAACTTTAGCCGTCGTGTTCATTCACCTCTCCTTCCGTGGCTCACTTTTCCCCCAAATGAACATGCATCCTTCACACTTTTCATCAAGTGACCCTACTTCCACCCGAGGGTGGAGCCGTGCTAATCCAAGGTCAGACGGATGGTTGGTTCGGACTGGGTTGGTTTGAAGGACCGGGCTGGTTCGTGGTTTGAGGCCACGTCGTAATTTACATGGACCAAGGCTATCAGTGAAACCCCTCGAGAATAGTTACCGTAATTTGGTAATGTGTTGGTTTTGGAATCAGCTACTCAGAGATTTAGATGTTTGATGATAACGCTGTTTGAAAATAACCTATTTACTCTTTATATAAATGAGCAATTCGATTAAATACTACTGAAAATAAGAGCTTCTTTTTATAAACATCCAGCGCGCGAACCAGTATTAACTTTTGGGTAGATAATAGCTCATCCTTTTTGAACTGCAGGTACTATTTGTGCATTTCATTAGCAAGCGGAGCTGAAGGAGTATTAGGATAATCCACCCGTTGATTTAATTTGGGAACGAAGTTAAGAGAAATGAGAGTGAAACGATAGGAACACACCCCAAAAAAGTAATAGTACAACTGCTCTATAGTGATAAATGGCTCTACTATCACTTCTAAATAAATTAGATGCTTTATTTTAACCTATATATGTACTTTTCACTGTCATGAGTGATATTATAAAAATGCAATAGACAACAGAAATCTTTTCTACCCGAATTTTACACAAACTATTGCATTTTCCGCATACATAAAATCTTTTATATACAACACAAGTGAATTTTCTTAGAAATCGGAGCTGAATGAGTGTAAGGGTAGTTCACCGATGAAACTAGTTCCTGAGAGAGAAGAGCCAGGAGAAATAAAAAAATTGTACCTGTAAGGTAAGCTATCGGCAACATTTCAGCTTAGCAACCACGTGCTCACATTATCAACGCTGGGGCTCGATATCGTGTTTATTTTAGCATTAAGTTTAGTTTGGATAGTGCAATATAGCCAAGATCGTGCCTACCACTATGTGTGCATTACACTCAGGAGGCAGCCTTCAGGAGGTTGTGAAGTCTATACTCCGATGCCTATTGTCGTCTATTGAAAGTTTCGAATATATTTTAATCATGGGGTTAAACTATTCCTAATCAGCAAAGTGAAAATCGTATTTGGATGACTTACTTTCCAGTGCATGAAAATCGGATATTAAATGTGACACCCACATCAATTCAATATCATGTGCTATGTCTAAGCGCCTTGCATATTATTCTTCGTATGCATATTTTCTTTCCTCTTTTCTGTTTTGCCATTTGATTGTAACCGGTGGAAAATTTTTGTAGTTAATGTTATTCAAGGTCACGTATTATCTCCTCAAGTATTCAATGCCTGGAACAATCGGTCCACGACAGTAAATAATAATTGTTATTATATTGGTAATTTTTAGAATCGTCGATTTTTTATTTATTATCGCCTATTTTTTATTTTGTTTTTTAATTAAAAATGGAAAGATAATATTTTAAAAACAGTAAATTTGGAAACAAATGGTCTTTTTACCTAATGGTGTATAATAAATAGTATTGCATGTTTTGCAATAATTACATTTTTGTTCGCCATACTATTAACACTCTAAATACATAAATGTTATGAACATTAACTTTTTTAACTGTCCATATATTTGTTATACTTCCCTTAAAGAGGGACGGTAGTTTCAACTCTACACACGGGTTACGTTTGCCCTTGACTCAGCCTCAGCAATATGATTATCTAATAACTAAATTCTTTTTTAATCCTCGGCAACTCACAGAACCAAATATCATCGTAAATCCTCCTTTCTTGATCATCCTTCGGTGAAGGATGATCAAGAAAGATCAAACTATTCAGGTTTAATTCAATTTGAAAAGTGTACATATCATGCATTTTAAGTTTTTACTGACGTAATTAAACTTTTGCTGGTTGTACTCAGAAACTCCTACATGATAAAACCTGCGTAAACCATGTGCATAGAAAGACCGTATAACCATTTTTTCCACATGATAATGAATAATTAGGTATATTTATTATGGAAGAGTCCGAATCTGTCTTCCTCTGAAAGGCTACACTTCCTTCCACTCCAATAAGATTTCATTTTACAATGCTAGCAAGCAAAGATACCTGTCGTGTATAGTACTTATTTCAACATCAGACACACTGAAGAAATGAAGCTATTTGAACCTTATGAAAATAGTATAATTCATAGCGTAAGACCATTGGCTTCATCGTAGACGAGAAAGAGAGACGAAGCCGCAGATCTCGGTCAGCACTGAGAATGGTTTGAGGTATAGGTGCAAAGCTCACCAGCAAAGGTGTAGTATAAGTGTCACCTGCCATGGGAAAAAGGCATTGAATGTGACCCATTTTTTCCATGCTTTATGGGTTAAATTTCATGGTAAATTCCCAGATAATCACAGTTACGTTTGAGGTGGATATAGAAAAAGATTGATTAGCCAGATACTGACCAAGAGTGTCCCGTTTGGGGAAGCTGCGAGATATTCATACGACTTTCGTGGTGAAGAATGAAGGGGATTACTATTGAAACTTCATTATAGTTTATCACGTATTTAGGAGAGACTAATACAGGTTATAATTTTATATTTCCCTTAATGACAACTCCAGATTTTCCTCACTCTGCCTATTATGGACTTCCTAGCTAATGACATCAGCTACTCTAAAAAATACAAATTTTGGTATAAAAATAGTGTAAGACCTAAAAACGTGGGTATATTTAATCTTGAAGGGGCAGAGAGCGGTTTTCAACGTGAAATGCTCAATAAATTTTGTGAAACTCTACTGTTATTAGTTTCTCTATCAAACTTTTCTGTCAAACGCTAGTAGATTGCTCGCTCACTAGAATACCATGTCAAAGCAAAACCCGGCCTTGCTTGATTATTGACGGGGGAGATGTCGAGGAAGAGAAATTTAATCAACTAAGGGACGAATCTGGTGTGGGTGAGACTTCTGTATGAGCCGGAGAGAGGAGATGGTCTCCGCTCGCGAGTCCCAAATGGGATAACTTGAAGCGAGGAACCTGAAAGGCAAGAGGGCGCGAGAAAAGTGCCCTTTGAAGGAGCGAAGGGCTCGCTCATTCTTCTCCCTTGATGAAACTTTGGGAGATGAGAACGGGAGGACCGTTCCGGGAGGGCGTGAAAGTGCTTCCGTCGCCGAGGCATTCATTTGTCCGTCCGTTCATTCTCAGTGGCCCCAAGGCCTCCTTCGTTCCCTCAAAGGGCCTGGCCCACCCTAAGAAAACACCCAATCTCAGACGACGGCGGCGGTGGACGCTACCCCCTCTTGCCAGTATTTTCCTGCGCTCGCAAATGTTATGACCCCCAGGGTACGACAAACGATGCACAGCCTTTGGCAGAGGGTGATGAGAGAATTTCAAGATGTGAGAGGTGCATGGGGAACCTTCCGATTTCATAAACAGCGCTCGCATCTTGTGGTTTATTCCAAGAGTGCACTCTTAGCCGAATTTCTGTGATGGATATGAGTAATTGTCTCCCATCCATATGTTTGACTCCCGGGAGTGGAAAATGTTTCCGTATTACTACTTAAGTATTCCTACTTAAGTTTTGTAAAGAGCGCTTCAATTTCAGTACCCCATCCGTCAGATGGGCTAAACCTTTGACCCCTTGGAGCCTCACGTCCAAATCATGCTGATTCCGACGCTGAGTATTTCTCCACTATTTCTCCTCTGCACAAACTTCTACTTCTTCCCAAATACTCACCAATCTTTAATGGCATAATTATCTCAGTTATCGGTTGCCCCTATAAAAAGCAACTACGCCTTATCAGTAGCCTGAAAGTGAATTTTTCCATTTCTTCATTTTCAGTTTCTCGGGTGCAAAGGAAAATTGGAAGCTCTTTAAGAACTCAATTCGTGTTGGCTTAACTATGATTTGAGGTTTATTTTTCTGTCATTATTGGGTGAAGGTGACTGACATTTGAGGTAGCTTTTTCCATCGAAGGAAGTTTAGTTGAGAAGATCGGGTTGGTTTGGTGGCTAGAGTACTGGCCACTCATTCCGAGGGATTGTATTTGAATCCCTGCTTTGGCAGAAGTTTTTTAATGGTATACCGGTCCCTACTTGAGTTCTTTATAAAGAGCATTCCAGTTCAGTATTTGTTTTCCTCCTACTATTAGGGACCTGAATATCTGTGGATAGGACAGGTTTATCAGTAGTCAGTTTTTGTACCTGCACGTGGGTATGAAGTCTTTCAGCTAACTCAAATAACAGCACGTTTATGCATGCTTGCTCTGCTGTTTACTTCTTTTTAAAATTTTACTTAGAAGTCCGTGGCCTTTTCGATCTGAGTCACTATTTCAAGAGCATAATACCCAGTTGCTGACCTTGAAGGTGTCTGTTAGGGGAAGATCATTCACCAAACTTGTTGTGAATTAGATATCATTTAAGAATATGTAAATATTTAACAATAAACTTTGCCTATGTTATAAAATGAAAAACTCAATTATCACGGCCCGAAATTATTTTATGCCGTTACACGTCTCAACGTTTTACGTATTTATTTTACCTAGCACGTCAATACGTGTAATTGAGAATAATAAATATAATGACATTGCATTTTTTTTATTTTTAGTTATTAATTTGCATCATGAATTGCTAAAGAGTAGCTATTTTTTCGGAATTTTAATTTATTTACATCAGCTACTTCGTTTCGGTTTTGAAATTACATTCCAAATGTCAAAGGTGACATTAATATGCAGTACGTTATTTGCAGATAATAGGATGCTTTATTGATACCCCGTAAAATATACATTCAGCGTATTCTTATGCCAGCGTATCATATCTTTACAAATTTTCTGATGCCTCCTGTGATCTCATTCCGTGTACGAGGAGACGGGACGAAATGTTTCAAATATGTCTGTTCTGTAATCAGCACTGTCAGTATTGTAAGTACGTTGAGTAGGTACATCCCAGCTAGTCAGAAATACACGAAGCTTCATTTGTTGTTTTGCTGGTTATCTGAGCTTTATCAGAGCCTCTGTGTACAAAACCGACGATATTGACTTCTCTTGATTTAATTTGACGTACCATCCCGGATTTGACGTATCCTGTGTACCAGCTGCATTTTATAGGATAGATAAAAATTTAACAAAGATCTTTTAGGGGGCGTCCAATTTAAAGTAACGATAGGGGTTAGGGGATGAGTACTATAAAAAATGACGATACGTTATCGACATAGGAGTGAGAGACCAGCATTTTGTTACGCTCGGAGGAAAATAAAGATGTTAAAACAATATAATGTTGTATAAATAAGTGAATAAATAAATATTATTTCGAAATATTCAAGGCATTGCTAGAAAATGTCTGTTTCATGACTCACGAAAAGAGGGAAACGTGTTGGGAAGGATGAGCTGCATCTGCAATGCCCTGCAATCAACCGGGAGGGTCTGTGGCAGAGGGTGCGTCATTACCAGGTTTGCATTTTAAACCACAGAGAAGTACACTTAGTATCACGAAAGCATGCAAAAATACTAATCCGTACATGTACTACCCAAAATAAACTGAGTGGTATAATGATACTTCTTTAAGGAAACATGTTAGATATGGATTTACAATACACCTGTAGCTAAATCTTTAGTATATTCTCTAATCTTAGGGAATGTTATGAGCGTTATGAGTTTTGAGCGTATTGAGAGTTATGAGTTTAAGAAAGTGGAAAATCAGCGTTAAGTATTACTATGTAGATGTATGCCACTTTACGTTGGCATCGCATTGATTACCCTTAAATCAAAGATTACCCAACCGCCTTCTGGATTTTTCCCAACTAAATAGCTTAATCACCAAGTACACTGAGGTATTCGATTCAGGCTATTCATTCGATTCAGGCTATTCATTCGATTCAGGCTATTCATTCGATACAGGCTTTATACAAAAGTTAACAACTAATCAGAGGATTAAAATTTCCACAGAGAAATAATCAGTTCGCATGTTGTGGATTCGATCGTCGATCCCCCTGATATCCAGTCAGGTGCCTTAGCTATCAAGGCTTTCTTATCCCAGTGGATTTTTGTAGCATTTGTCCTGGAGGATCCGGGTTTGAGTACCAGTGAAAGCGGATGATATATTTCCTCTCTGGATATCTCACTATTGAGAATATTAACGGGTAACTCAGTTAAGGTTTTAAGTGGACTCCACAGTAAGTTTTATTGGGACGACCTACTAGTAGGTTTTGACTCGTAGTGTTATCGTGAGGTTATGATGACACTAGGTAGACACATAGGACGTCCCGATAACACTTACTATGGAGTTCACTAAGTTCTTTCATTTATCCATAATGGAAAACTTCCACCATATCTCACCAGAATTTGTTTCCTCTATTCAGTTAAGGTTGTTTTGTGCGGCTAGTTCGCAATAATCTTCTTGAATGTGTACTCTTGGATGTGTTCCAGATGTTTACCAGCCTTGATAACTGAGAAAAAGGTTGGGAACACAAAACCTGAAAGCACACCGTAATATTGGACAAAAATCTAAATTTAAAAGTTTTCTTTTTAGAGCGCAGATATATATTAAGTTATATTTCGACGTCTTCAATCTTAGACAATATCAAGTCTAAAAGTATTTTCCAAGAGCTGTAGAAGAAGCGCACCCAATTTTTATGAGGATATTAAGGTTCTGCCTCAAAATTCCATTTCCCTTAGGTTTTTTATCATCCTGAAGGAACATGTGAGAGTGGAGGGTGAAAAATCCGAGTGAGTGGTGATAAGGTGAGGCGTTGCTGCACGTTACCTCGGGTGTGTTTTGAATGTTTTGCCAAGAAGGGGTGAAAGTGACTTGGGAAGCAGGAAGAAAGGCAGTGTGAAAGTTAGTAAAGTCGGTAAGCTTTGTGGTTAACCTAGAGATTGTTTGCCAGTCAGCCCAAGCTTACAAATGCATATATATGCGTCATTAAACCAGTGCGCAAAATATAAAATGAAGGTAAACTACTAGTTGCGAAAATAATGAGTTTCCCCTGTGCAAAGAAGAGCAGTTTTTTAAAGCCGTATGGTACATGGGAAACAAAATGGGTGGGGAGGCTGGCGAAACAAATATGCTTGGGTGATGTGATGAAGGAAAATGAAAAAGGATGTGGCGCCTACGAGGTTTTGCAGTAGAATGATGTTGGTTCAAGAGACATTTACGCGTCGGTGATAACAAATGACAGGGTACTGAGTTGGAAGGTGTTTTACAGAGCGTGGCATAGCTGGCGCCGGAACATGGCGGAAAGTAGATGAAAATATATTTTTGAAATATGCATGTAGAGAACGATGAAGTAGATAAGGTGAAAGGAAAACTGACGCGAAAGGAATGAGATGGCATAGAAGGCATGGCATGGAAGATGGCTGAAGAAAAGATCAGTCAGAAAGAGGCGTGACATTCTTTTTAAAGACTTGGTATAGGGAGAATTTTAATGAAGTGGGATAAGTGTGGAACTGTCGGTTTGTATGTAGGTAATAATGAGTAGCTCGAAGTCCCTGCATAACTGACATAAACATTTATCTTGCTGAATTCAGCTGGATGTCTAATTTATTATTAGCTATTATTTCCATATTGGATTTATGCTTTAAGTTAAAGTGCCTGGTACGTAGCTAGCTAACTGCTTTCTCTTAGTTAGTAAACAATCAAATTTATTAGTGTTTGTCAATAGTGCATGCTTAGTGATGATTCCTCATGCCAGGAAGCTTACTGATTACTCAGTGGATGTAGATGAGAAGTGGGAAGCATTCAAAATTGTTGAAAATCATATGAAACATATTACCATGTGATCATGCTACATGGGAATATTTAGATGTAAATAGAATATATGCCGATATTAAGGCAGGTATTTGGATCGGTTGGTCACTGGTAATATAGTTGTGATAGGTGGTTTTCTGGCTTGGAAAAAAACAGTTGATTTTAGTTTTCACGAATCGTAAAATATATTTACTCTTTTGGCAGTTTTCCTGCGCGGCAGTGAACTTGAAAATCCACGTTCCGCTACATTCTCATCGTGCATAACTATCAATGCCCCTTGTGCTTCCCTTGATCCGGCTCTTCCCTTGATCCTTTATGTGGATTGAATTTTTACCATAAGGAACCATCATTTTATGCTTTTTTTAAATTTGATTTTCCTCCGACAGGAAGTCGTCCATGTATTACGAGAAACTAAAAAGGGGGAGCTGTGGGCTAACTATTATGGAACAGTATCGGCTTTGATGTGGGTTGGGGCGTCCAGCCTTGCGTTATGTTGGGAGAAAGATACGTAGGTATTGACTCTATGTAAATCTATTAATGATGGTATAAATAATATTATTGAAAAAATGTGAAGTATTTATAAGCCGTGCCTATTATATTGTTCTAAAACAGAGGGGCATTGGGAGGGGGGATTTACAGTGTTACGTAATAGATGTGTCTTAGAGAATGTTGCGGAAAGTTTTAGAGAGTATGGGAGTTGTAAAAGAGTAAAATCATCGTTACGTGATGTACAGGTTGATGCATGTCTATGAGATAACCAGCAGTCAGTTTTATGTATTTTTTATATATTTATTTTTTAATAGTGTATTTAATTTTGTTTGTCTATTGTTTGTTTGGATTGCCATAGTCATGTTAGAGAGAGAAAGGTATTGCTAGAGAGGAAAACATGTTGTTGAAGGTTGATGACTATGATTTGAAGGATTTAATATTGATATTTGAGAAACAAAAGTAAATGAAGTGCAAAGGGATATAGCAAATTTAATTTATGATCGCTTTGGCACGATAAGGTGACCCCTAAGAAATATTGCTCTTATTTATCGTGTATGTTAAATTCTATTACATATTATTAGTGGATATTATAAAATTCACTATTCGTTGTGTGAAAATAATTTTTTTTACCTTTCCGTCGGAAAGTATGAGAGATTTTCGTTAGTAATCTCAACCATCGAGAATAACAGAGTGACTCCCTTCGTCGATGCTTACAGGGACTTAAATGCATGGTCCTACATGCCCGGCCAGTAGTTGGCCGATCCGCGGTCCATCTCCTCCCTTCATAAAGTCCAGGGTTTCTCCACAGACTTCGAGGGTATTACTTATTCCCGAGACGCGCTCTGTATCGCCAGGGAGGAGAAAAGGGTGGGTAAGGGGCGTTGGACGAAATGGAAAATAAATTGGTCGGCCGATGCGATGATCCATCGCCGCCGGGACACTTGCGTGGATCTTCGCTAGACATGAGGAGTGGTTAGTTAACTTTCGTGGGTGGCGGTAGCCAGCCCCACCTCCTTCCTCTCCCCGCACCCTTCCCTTGTACTCTTCTCCCTCTTCCCCCTTACCCCCTATTCCTTTCTCCAACTCATCCTGTTTCCCTCGTGCCACAGGGGAAAACGAAAGTTAGGGTGCAACCCTTCTCCCCGAGCTCTAAATATTTCCCCGCCCTAGTTAATAAGTTTGAAAATTGTATGGGTTTATGGAGAATACTATGTATTTTCGCGAAAGAAGCCAAAAATCGAGCAACGCAACTTATTAAAAGTATATAAACCTTTACTTACTTCCTTGAGAAAATATGTATGGCAAAACTTATGAAGTTAAAAACACAAAAAGGTATTTCACGTTGGCCGCGGTATCCAGATCGGTACCTGAAGCTCGCGGGTTCGAATCCGGTTTGGAGCATGAATGCCGTTTACGAAACGGAAAGTGATGATAATTTCCTACTCTAGTTGAAAAGTAACTGCACCACAATAAATTATTTGGCGGAAAATTATAGCGTATGTTATCATTATTTTATGAACTAGAATTCACAGGAAAGCGAGACCAAAACCACGGAACTGATGTTTTTATTGTCTAAGTTTTTAATCCATTGAAACTCACCAACATTACTAAAAAATATACCTAATCCCAATAGAAATACTGCTTTATATCGTTTGGTTTACAAGATGAGTTTATGTTTGATAGAAATATATTTCTGAAAGGCCCGAAAACAACAGAAGTCTAAAAGATTTGAGACAGGATTGAAATATATGCACTGTAAAAAGTTGATCTAATTTTCAGTGCGATCTGAATTTAAGCGCTGTCTGGTTGTAAGGCAGGAACACGGATTCAAAGTGCGGAAGAGGCAGGAACATGGATGGTTGGTACAGGAGCAGTTAAGCAGGAAGTAGAGGAAGCAGGATTCTCAATGGTCTGATTTTCAGTCGTTCACCTGCCTTATTTTTAGACAAGATATTACTGCTGAAATTCAACATACCCTGTCTTAAAATTGTTGCATCTGAAAATCAGATCGCTTTTGCACCTTAAAATCAGATCTACTTTTTACAGTGTGGAATGGGGGCGTTTACTCGGAACCGAAATCGAAATTTTATGCACGAAATTGTTAGATGGAAACGAAAAACGAATTTTAGTGAAAAAATTAATCTTATAACCACAACCATTCACTCATAAATCAAAAATTAAAATTAGCAAAAGGTGACGCCCACCGAAGAAGCTGCTCTGATAACATTGACGTCATTTTCCTCCCGTCCTTGTCTGCTCGTATGGGAAGGGGAGGGAGTAGAGGGGGATTCTCGGAAGGTCTGCTGGCACAGATGCTGACGCAATCGCTCCCATTGGCCGAGTCAGCTGTGTCCCCTCCATTGCGATAAGGCAAAGTAGCTTCGCGGGCTCAGTTGTGATTGGACGAAGTCGATATACGTCAGAGGTTGCGCCGCATCCACTTTTCCGAAAGGGTTAAAAACATCAGTTTTTCGCCGCTTATAACTCGAGAAATAATTGACGGATCAAAAAATGGAAAAATACGTGTCTTTTTATTTTATAAACTCTATCATATTCGTCAATATGGTAAACGACCCCATTCCGGATTTTATGGCATATTTGTTAATTATAATTCAGTAATATATCTAGGGTATATTGTGTGAATATTGTATATTTTACTTTATAAACGATATAAATGAGTGAAAATGGTAAGTCGATGCCTCATGATCGATAGGCCCTGCATTTTATTTTCTCCAAATGTTATACTTCTCAAGCTCAAGTTTCCAAACCGCCTTATTCTCCGTCAAACACGAGCCGCCTCGTAATTTTCTCGTTTCTTTTTCCCACTGCCAATTTCTCATTTATAGGCTAACTGACTCTTGTGGTGCATACTCATCGGTCGTTGACCGTACTGTTTTTAAGCTTATTCATTTTGGAATATTTTTATAATATCATTGCTACTTTTCCCTTCCATCGCTGGGAGTTTGCTCTCATGTAAAATTATAATGTTTCTGAAATTAATGACTGTAGTTTTCGCGTTCGTATGGGCATCTTTGACTGAATTCGTCCCTTAAGTGAACATTTGCAATGGATGTCAGTCATTAATTATGAAGGCTGCTTGTCATTAAATATGCAAATACTCTAACTGCAGGTATTATGGGTTCGTATGATACCAGAGTTAATCCAATTCTCATTTTTTCGCAGGATCCAATACTTGAATATCTTCATGGCTGATCTTCCCAAGAGATTAAGAAAGTGGTACTTGGCATGTGAGTGACCCACTGAAATGGCTTCTTCCCGTGGTAAGTAATGCCGTCAGATATTTGTGACTACACTTAAAACTTCATTTTGTTATTTCAAACTTGATCACTTTCTTTTTTAGTTTGATCATTAATTTCGTAGAATGAGCAACCCTCAAAACTGAGTCATTTCTAGAGGGGAAAATTTACAAAAATACTAATACAGATCGCGGGAAAATAATTGTGGGAAGCGCATAAATACCTACGAAAGGAATAATGTGATAAGTAGTGTAAGATTGGAGTCAATAGAAAAAGAAACTTAAAATGTGTCAAGTGAGAAGTGACTCTATCCTGGACAACTCATGAGTATTGGGTGTTTGGTAGGAATAGTTAATGTATTAATCGTGTCGAATACATGCAGACTTAGGTATATGTTTGGCAATATTAAAGCTGTTCTAATTAATCTTGATGTATTGAAGTGAAAAACAGCCCATTTTGGTGGAAATTTTGTTGATTCTCTCTATAGAAGTAGTTATTAATCACCTTCATGCTTAATCATTTTAAAGCCTCACACCCGAAATGAATCTCCGCAAAAAGGGCGATTTTGGGCGGTGCTGTCTGTTTCTGGTTGTTTATCGCAGTGCGTCACCGGTTGCCATGCAGAGGGAATCGCCTTCGTAATGGCTGCGGTGCGTGGCGCCAGGGTTGGGGGCAGTGGAGCCACTTCAAAGTGAAACCGCAGCTCAATTTTTATTTTTAAGACTTGGCAAGACCTTTGCACAATCGCCGCTTTGCTTCTCAATTGCCCGCGTAGCCTTTGACTTTTTGTTTCTTAGAGAAACATCCAGGGAGATATGCGGATATACACATATTCATTACTGACTTGGAATATTATCTCCACTGCGGTCTTTTATTGATGTGACTGCAACTTTTGAAGTCTTGTCATCGAAGACGAAGCAAGCGGGTCGTTCGAGCAAAGGATAAAATATTTTTTCCGAATAGACCGCTTGAGGAATAGGCGTGCAGAGTATCTTTGATTAATGTTTTCACAGAGCATTGTGAATGCAATGAAGCTAAGATAATTGTCTAAAAGCTAATAGTCAGCAAAATGTTCCTGTGAAAATAGAAAGTTAAGTTATTCATGTGAGTTAATATATCTGTATAAAAATTTACACCGCAATGTACGAGTATTACGTAATAAGAATACTGGTGTCGCGGTTGTTGTTATTACTCTCCAATGTTATATGTATTGCCTCTTTGGTGTGTCTGTCCCAGTATTTCGATGTTAGTTAGAGATGTTGCGTATTGCCGTAGCAAATCCGTGATCATTTTCGAGCCTCTATTTTGCAATCGCTGATTTTTCCGGTAGAAGAGCCCGATGCAAAGTTTATGTTCATTACGAGTAAATGTGGATGTTTGCAGAAGTTTCTACTTCAGCCCTTAATGTTTGACCAGAATCACTGAATGTTGTTTTGCATTGACGTGCTTTACCTGCTTTTCCGTATCATCAATGTCTTAGAGACGCCTCGGGCGAATTTTTTTTCTTGAGCGTACGAGACGACTGAGCTCAATAAATAATGCTCTCTTGGTTAATAAATTTTAAATTTGGGTTATTTAAAATTGAGTTGGGTCTTATTTAAGCTGCTCTACAACTGAAAAATTTTATACAAACTGATTTTCATTCCTTTTTATCATATAACGTAACATAGTCGTCATAAATATTGGTCGACCCCAAGATTACTTCGACGCAGAATTCTATACGTATATTTTTGACGCCTAAACTCTTAATATTCACATAACACTTCTCTTTTAGTTTCTCCACTTTTTTCTCCATGTATCTCTTGCGAGGCCGTCCTTTGCCATTCTCCCCTTTTACTTTATCCCCGACGACTGTCTTTATCTGACAGTCATCGACACAGTCTTCATTATGAGATGTGCCAAGTGAGGTTGTCATGACCTTGTTTCAAAGCTTTCGTCCAAATTCTGTTTTCTCTTACTCTGCTTAAAATATTCATTGTTTACTTGGTCTCTCAATGGGAAAGGGCTTAGCCACATTGACACACCGGTTCCCGTGAGATCACCGAAGTTAAGAAGCAATGGGCTCCGACTGAGGTTGGATGGGTGACCCTCCTCCATGTCTCTACTGCGGTGCTTTTGTCCCCTGTCTGTAAGTGGCGGACAGGTTAAATGTGGGTTGGCACAATGGCACCTAAAGAGATTTAAGTGCCAGGGGGTCCAAAAGGCCCCGTCCACCCCTCCAATTTATTTTTATTTGGACTCTCAATGTTACCTTCGTCATTTTTCAGGAGTACAACATTTCAGATTCTTACATTTTATTCCAGTATATTCTACGGTGTATATCGTATTGTATTGGATATTTAATTCAAAACACTTAAGGCTTTTACTTCCTTTTTAGTTTATAGTAGGTTTTACATATGCTTCTGTGTTAATTTCTAACAAAAATATTTAGAATATCATCATCAGTCAGCGATTCCTAGAGTTGTTTTACGCAGCTCTTTCTTATTCAGCATTAGAGGAACTTTTAGATTTTCTGTTTCGATTCGGAAAAGCGATTTTCATGTACATTTAAAGTTAAATACAAATATGACTCGCGGGTAAATGAAATTGACAAATGATAGATTTGATCGATAAGTCGGTTAGTTGACCAAGGTTAGGAATAAAAGTGTGATCACTAATCGCACCATATTTTTTAGCCCTAAGATAGAATTGAATAATGTCGAGAGGCCCTTAAGGTTCGTAAACTGTAGGTCTAACATTTCTCATTAGTTAGTTATCCTGTGTAGGCGGACAAGAGTAGGGGTAATTTGAGTCATGGAAGGGCAATTGGGGTAATAGAACTAGGAAGTGTATTTCAGTGAGGGAATTTCCATCCATTTTAAGGCCAGTATATTGAGAACGGGGTATCGTTTATTCAAAAAAACTCAAAGATGGGAACCGTGCCAAAATTCATTTCCAGCAGAAGCGTGCTACTAAAATTGTTGTAAATCTCAAGTTCCGACGAGTCCGCATGATCAGTGCAGCGGAGCAAGTTTCCTTGCGTCTTGGGCTGTAACCTAGATATAAGAGCCGTCCGTGCATTTCTTTGATCATGGACCGAGGCCAAAGTGAGGCTTCGGACCGAAAACTCGGAAAGCGCACCAGGGAGGTGGCGCCACGGACTGGCTCCATCCTCCTTCCGACTCCCCCTCCCTTCCTTTCCGCACACCCGTACTGCATCCGCGTGATTGAAATGAGCCCGAGTGCTCCACTTGAAAAAGCGTCTTCGCATTGACTTGACTGCCGCGCTGCACTTTAAATAGAGTCCGACGCAATGGGATGGGGATGTGTTGGGGGGGGGGGGGATCCATCGACCGGTGAGTTTTCTAATGGGGAAGGCATCCCAATGGGGTGGGAGAGAGAAAGGCAGATCAGGGATTGAAATTGAATGGGTCTCCCAAATCCGTAACCTAATGGGGCAGAGGAAAGAGGGGTGGGAGGCGCGAAAATCAAATGCCTAGAAAGGAAGAAGAGGGGAGAGGAGGGGGGAGAGGGAAGTGATTTAAGCGCAGTCAATCACGCTAGAAAATGTATATACAAAGCAATATAGTCCTCAATTACTCGTCATTCGCACAAATTCAAGCATGATAATAATAATGTCTTTATTCGGGCGAGGCATAACTATACAACGTATAAATAATAATATTATATGGGTCATTCCATTTCAATTCAATAAACGTTTGTCCCTTAGGGTCTCAGATTTTGATAAAAATTGGTGTATGGGAACAAAATCAACTCAAACTAAATACCCTCAAACAGTTTTGTGAAAAAAATTTTTTTTGAGTGAATTATGCATGTTTTAATTTTTTCGCATTTTTAGCAAAAATCCGAGCCTTAAATCATATTATCACTTATATCTCCGCTTGTAATTGTCATACAGCAACGATTAATAGGTTTTTTTAAGCTAAATCTTTATTAAATGCAAATATATCAATAAAAATTATTTTCTTCTAAACCCTATTTTTGTTAATTACTAATGTTTAAAAAATTGTTAATAAACTTTTCTCAAATACTCCATCTCAGAATCGGCCGAAACTTTTTTCTATAATCTAAACATATCCAACTAACTATTCCAAAAATAAAATTTAGTGGCAATTCATAAATGCGTTTTTTATAAGTATTTAAACATTTACAATTTTCTCTCGCGCGGCCCGTCGGCTCCCCCATTTGCAATACATGCAGCAGACACGCGATGCAAGCCTAAAAATTCCCTAATTGCTCAAGGTCGTGGCTATATGATATTATTGATATAGTTGCATTTAATAAAGATTTATCTTTAAAAAGAGCTATTAATCATTGCTGTATGACAATTACAAGCGGAGATATAAGTGATAATATGATTTAAGGATCGGATTTTTGCTAAAAATGCGAAAAAATTAAAACATGCATAATTCACTCAAAAAAATTTTTTTCACAAAACTGTCTGGGGGTATTTACTTTGAATTGATTTTGTTCCCATACACCAATTTTTATCAAAATCTGAGACCCTAAGGGACAAACGTTTGTTGACTTGAGGTGGAATGACCCATGTATTATTATTTATACGTTGTGACTGTAGAGTCCCCTCTTCCACCTAACCTATCGTCATTATAATATATAAACTTATACCACCGTGTGATGAAACAAAAATAGAATTAATGTCATAATTGCAATGAACAACATAGTATTTACCGTACCTATGTAAAAAAATACGCTTTTCAAGTTTAATGTCAATTTAAATTTTAATAAAAGAAAAATGCAGTGTAAAAGATTCACATGTGGGGGAAAACGTGAGGATTGGAGCAAACATCCATCGACGAAAAAACCCACTGCAGGAAAACGCCCAGATAAAAAGGGGGGCGTGAAAAACCTGCGAGAACCTACGGAGAATTATAAATGACTGCAAAGGATGTATCCGAAAGCACTCACTCACTAGGGATATTATGAACGCCGTAAAATTATGATTATTATTATTATAACCGTATAACATAACTGGTTAATATAATTATAATATCCCTAGTGAGTTACTGATTGTTGGTGTATCCTTTGTAGTCATTGATATTTCTGCGTATGTTTGATTTTGGGCGAATGACGAGTATCGAGAACTACATGGCTTTGTATAGGTTTCGGCTTTGGAAAATTCTTCTTCCATTATTGTGACAGCCGTAAAGATGTTCTCCTCAGTGTCTATGCAATGGGTCTATTTTGAAAGTCTCGAGAGATCTGATATCTTCGCCTCAACTAAGCTCGGAAGTCTCAAGTGAAGTTTCTTTCAGCTGAGAATTGACCGCGTTGCTGGAAAAATGCTTTATGAATTAATGGCTATCACACATAAGTAAAGTTAGTTTTAGCTATAAGGAGAAATTCAAGAAAAGCGAACTAGCTGCTAAAGACCTTGGTGGTTTTACCCACTGATATGCACAATTGCAGATTTTACTCAGAGAAAAAAGTAATTAATAAGTCGCCTTAGTAGCTTAAATCGCTAAAAGAATCTGTATCAAATTCGGGTTTGGATTCAAGTCGAAGTTATTTTTTTCTCTTGGAATAATTCGTTATTCTGTAACAATATTCGTTGATTTGAATCTTTTTGCGGTTGGAAAGAATACAATGGAAATCAGGAAATAATACGGTGTTCTCGGTGGCAGCGGGATAAAATCCTCTCATGCTATTCCAGGAGTCGCGGGTTCGAGTCGGTCGGGTCGAGTTTTTCATCATCCAGGGCATGGATGTGTGTGCTGTATATTCGTTACTGGCTAAAGTGCACGATGTGAAAGGCCCTTTTTACTGTTCTCCGGTCCATGAAAAACTATAAATGAATACATTTGAACGTATCATTAGAGGTAGATGCCGATCTACAGCATTATTCATTAGAGTGATTAGAGTGATATTAAAGTGAGTCATACAGAAAAGGGAACACCTGAATATTTTAAACGTGGTATTGTAAGCAAAAATATGAATATAGGATGGTTTTACTGCATAGCAAACAAAGAGGTTCTAAGAAGAGTGAGAGAAAAGTATGACGAATACTTTAAGAAGAAGATGGGACAACATAATCGGCCAAAATCTGAGGTATAACGGGTTGGTTAAGACAGTGGTGAGGGGAATATTTAAAGTGCAGCACTCCGCCCGATGAAAGGGCCGTCAAACAATAGAATCCTTCGTGCCTTTTGGAAAGAGTAGGTTGACATCGAGGTGATGATTTATTTCTCTCCACTCTCCCTCTAACATAAGACCTAACTTCCCACTTCTGCAAATTCACCCATCTATCATAATTTTTTAAATAATATCACTTGACGCTCGCTGGCCCTTATAAAAAAAGACTAATGATGTAAAGAATTAATCTCAGTTCTTTGGCTCTCAGCGAGATCGCAGGAGGTAAATACGGGACCAAAAGTAGATTTTTGGTTATCTTGCGGAAGACCCAAGATTTTTACATTTCTGTTTTTTAAGTCATAAAGGGGAGAGTCGTTACTTAATAAAGACGCCCTTATCTTTTTATTCTCTGTGATGCACCATCCATTTTTAGGCATTTTCACAAAAACTTGACTGTTACAATATGATGCCATCGAAGTGCCTCCAAAATATTTTGATAAAATATTTGATCATTAATTCAAGTTTCCTCTGACGGTTAATGGTGACCCTCATCGAATAAGGTTCCACTTTCTTCATTAATGTCATCAGCTAAGACTTTAACGACATTCTAAAGTGCCTTAAGCACGTTCAGTGTGAACAAAAACACCAAATATGACATCAGCGCGGTTGCGCAGCCTTTTTTTTTTAATTTTTTTGGCACTCCGACGCGCTTTGATACACTCGCCTCTTCTCGAATGCGCGGTGCGCAGCAATGCGCGGAGCGGAACGAATTGCAAACAACTTTTGCGAACGCCCCGTGGAAAAGCGTGTGTTCGTCGTATCATGACTGTATAACTATCCGTTTGAATGAGCAAATATGAATTCACCGCATTCAAACGTCGTGGGAGTCAGCGAAGTGAAAAACAACAACCATTGCCACAGCCAGTCATTTCAAACGAAAATGCATGGTCTATTGCTCTTTCGATAATTCACCAAAGACTGTTAACTTTCCGCCAATACGGGAACAACGTTTTGACTTGTAAGCTGTGGAAAATACAACAGTAAGCAGTCAAGGTTATAATGGAGGGCCTCTCATGCTTCGTCGTAGCAATTGAAGTAGATTTATTTAATGTTGGTATTTTACAGAATTAGTAGGGAACAATCTTTTTATTTGAAAAGAAAGACTATTTTGGTGTAATGCATTGTGTGTTTTTCGGAGTCATCCCGAATTTTCGTAACCCTTGCTGGTAACTGTTTTAAGAGAAATTAATGACCGCTTCCCAATGCGAGTTGTCTCTTCACATACATATGTGTTTATTTCTGAGTGGCTCATGTGGGCTAGGTGGTTGGGTGGGAATGATGGTGGAGCATTTTACGTATGACTGGGTGTCCCACGTCATTCCCCATCTATTGAATATTTGTCGCTTCCTACTTATCTCGTGGCGTCACGGATTAGTCAGGTTTGAATATTTTCGATTTGGTGATAGGTCTAGTTTTTTCTATGTCTATTGTGGGTTCAATGCCGTAAGTTCCGCCCCAGCTGAATTGGACGTTTAACCTAGCCGGATTTCTCATGTGTGTTTTTCTAGCCGGGTTATGAATGAGCAAGATTCACAGGGAATTTAATCCCCTACTTCGATCCTCAACAAGGAAACGTCTGACGAATTCCTTTATAAATTGATTGATGGGTGTGTGAATTGTCCAATTTTGTTGTTTGAATGCTGAGTAAAGTTAACAATTAGCAACGGGAAGACATTTATTATTATGATACCTTAATATATGACTGGATGTCGCCCATTTGGTGCTTTTTATTATTGCGAACGTACTCCTATCTTCACATTAGCATACTTTTGTCACTTTTTATCTCGAATCTAGTCATTTTTTGTCACGAATTAACAGTCAATTCCCTTCCTTTTCCTCGATTAGCTATAATATACCCATTCATACAGTCTTTATATTCCCATTAAACCTAATCCATATACCATTCACATGCAAACCATCTCTATCCTACGCATTCCTAACTGTCTAACTGACTTTGACTTCCTTTTCTTGGAAAATTCATAAAAGTTCCTTTTCGTACGATTAATCCTCATCCCTTATCTCCTTAAGTCGTCTGAAGCTGTTGGAAATTCTATAGCTCTCCCTTTTCATATATGTCTTTGTCAAGCTTCTCCCATGCATTTCTCATTTTTTCCTTCGTATAAATATTAAAGAGTACCGGCGACAACGACTTTCACTTCTCGAAAGCTGCCTATATTTTCCCATTCTCTTTTTCCTGGATCCAGTTCTCGGAGCACACTATACTTAATTCTTTACTAACATATTCTTGACATCTTAGCTTGATATTCCGGTTAAGTTGTACTATTTCTGTTTTTTGTAAATAAGATCTTTTCCAAATCCCTTTAGTACTCTATTCAACATGTAGATCGATTAAAAAAATTCTATTACCGGTTTAATCATACGCACATCTAGTTTTCGTTTAACTTAGACACGTTCTTTCTGGAAAAAACTCATTAGCATTTTTTACGATTAATCGTCATTTCACGTGTCTTACATTGATCTACCAACGCACCATAAATACTAGTCCAGTAAAAGATTCACTAGCTGGACCTTAATCTACCGAAAATCTAATTTAATCAGCTCCCCTACTACTTCCATGCCGGCATTAAACTTCTCCCGAGTTCAAGCTCAATTAATTTGGCTTTTATACTAATGAGTACATGCTAAATACTGGAATTAACGTTAAAACCATTTCTTAGCGCTTAATATTACCTATTCAGATTGGCGAGATTTGCCACTCCCTGAGACATAAGCATGTTTCTTGTAAGTCATTAACCACTCCGGTATAATCCTACCCGCAGCACAATATTTATTAATTTCTATCATCTCATTTTAATAAACACCTTTAAGTAATGGAATACTAGTAAACATGTACTCATTTTCCTCTGTACTTTATTATTCTGTGCTCTCATTAACGCAGTGAATTAATATAGTGTGATTTCGATGATGAATATGATAAATTAAACACTCTTCCTAAATATTTTGTTCATTATTTATGTATTCTTATTTCCACTCTCGTAATATTCAATCCAAGGAGCGCCTCAGGGTCACCATCTGTTAAAAAATGCAAAATAACTTTAAATTTCCTTTCGTGTCAACATTGTAAACTGCGAGGCCCAAAATGTAAGCTCATTTGTACTGTAGGGAAATACGTTTTAAAAAAGATGAGGCACAGAATTTGCATCAATTTATTGTACGATTCACAGTTGTTATCGATTACCTATGAATAAGCCGGAAAGTAGAAAATGAAGAGTAATGAGTTAAGTAGTAGATGATAAATATCAGAAATTGGAAAATAAAGTAGTACTAGAGATAATAGAGAGACTTTTGAATAGAGTATATCTCACGGAAGAAACAACGGAATGGAACCAACGGAAATATTTGCACTCTTGCACTTATACTACGTGAAATTACACTCGTGGGTTATCGTTAAATGACATAAGAGTTAGCGAGCGACGACTGTTGAAAAGCAACAAGATACAGTCTCAGATTCTATTCTTAACTTCTCTTTAGTAGGAAGGACGTATAACGTGAAATTTCCTAGCTATCGAAACACTGGGAACAGATCAAAAGCCAAACAATTTCGACAACCTCTGAAAAAAATGCTTCAGTAATAGCATCAACACACATATACATAATGCCCTGAAAGCCGCAGTAATGGGTTGTGGCAGGGGGTGAATTATCACCTGGCATGTATTTTCATCTACATCTACAGCTACGCGATACCCTGAAGCCACCGCGAGGTTGTGCAGCAGCGGGTGAAAATTACCAAACATGCACTTTTGACATTCAACCAGGCTACTACATGGAAAACATGTTACACGAAAAGGTCACATGAAGCTAGATTGTTAGCATCTGTGTATTAATAAAGATATTGGTTGTTAATACTTGCATCGTGCGCTACAGACTACTCTACAATATTTCACCTATCTATCACTTTGCTATGCTGCCTATTGTGATAGTGAGGGGGAAAAATAACGTTTTGTGTGACAATTATCAAGTAAGGAGAACACATACTACCATGCAGGTATGCCAAAGAAAAATACTACCCGTTTAAACAATACTTACATGCAACAAAGAGCCACAATACTACCACCCCCAGGAAAACATCAAGCATGCAGTCACGAGACATGGAAAATGTTATGCACAAAATACACTGAATTGTCGGTTAATACAAAGTGCAAGTAGCACAATCGCTATGTAAATACATAATATAAATATAAAAATAAAAATCTTTTCTATAAATAAGTTATTATGAACTTCTATTTCCTATAGCATTCATGAGTTAATGGTGTTGGAACATGTACAGGTTGTTAAAAAGGAAATCACTACATTATTATTTTTGTCAAAATCTACAATGCCTATTTTATTTTCCCATACACCTTCGCTGTAATTTCCCCTGATTGTGCACGAAAAAAATAAATTCTTAAACCTCTCCGTCCTACTATCTATCTCTCTAATTATATCTTCATGACATACACAGTCGATTTGTACCTGAAGATGACGTTGTAGCGTCGAAACCGGTCGTATTAAAAGCATATCGTATGTAGATGGTTTGTTTCATTGTGTGTGACCGCTCGGTAGACGAAGTGACGTCGTGGAGCGATTTATTTGGACGCAACCCTTTAAGGGTGACGCTCATCCCTGGGCCTTAGATCAAACCATCCCTTCCCAATCTCCTCCTTCCATGGGAACTCTCTTCTCCTCCCTTCCTTCCCACTTCACCCTCCCCCCCCCTTCCGTGTGGCCCTCCCACCAAGAGGGTGAATGTATCACTCCCCGGCGCCGGAAATGAGATGAAGCACGCACGGTCGTCTGCCCTTGCGCCGCGCCTATCTCGTCCTCACCGCTCGGGGACCCTATTTTTTTTTCTGAAGGCATCCACCCTCGAGGGACGCTGTCTATGTGGAACGGGTCCTCTGTCATCACCCCACCACGCTCCCATGTATCGCCTGCCCTTCAAACTTCTTTGAGATGCGGGTACACCGCCGTCGCTGTAACCGTGGTGTCTCTCGAGACAAATGCAGCTACACAAAAGTTGACTGTTTGTTACCTCACGAAGTCGTAGAATAATGTTCTGAAGGGGCCTGGATGCCTCTGCTTAGAGTGTGTCCACAAATTTTCACCATATGATTACAGAAAGATGCCGTTATGTTTCGGATGAATTAAAATGGATAAAATTAGAAAAAAAATGTAGCCAAAATTCACCCAAGTATGTACTAAATATTTAGTGGAGCAGTTTGTTATGAAAGGAAATATGAAGCCATTAAAACATTTATCTTTGATATTACGCATTTATCCATAAATCTTGAGTAGAGTCACAATAATCAGGCAAAATGTAAAGCATGTTCTGTTTCTTATTCGGGGCACTTTCGTGAAAGCAGGACCGTCTTGAATGGAGAGCCCTCCGATTCCGTTAAACTTTGTCACATTTGTAACCCAGTGGATCCTATCTAGTATTGAATAGTGAAAACCAGAACTTTTCTACCAGCAAACGTAGTGACGGAAATTCCATAGCCTGGAAAAGCATTTTACCCGACTTATCAATGCTAGATGCTTCATTGACCATGGTTATATCGCATAATCTAACTGGATGTTAATCCTCATCCCATAATCCATTCCTGAGGCAGGATATGAACCCACGATAATTAAAATGTCAGACCGGCGCGGTACCGACCTGACTAACGCAGTTAGCTTGCCCTCTCAACTTTTACGGACAACATAAAACAATAGAGCTAGAATCCGATGTTTTTAGGTGGCGGAACCGCTAAGAATATATTGCACTATATAACCTAGCTCACTGCTGAACTTCATCCAGAGACAAACGTGATTCATTTCCCCCAAAGGGAATGAAACCCGTGACCGTAGATTGCAGAGCCGGGTCGGGTCTGATGATTACCGAAAAACGCTTCGAGCGTGTGGAATCAAAGAAATCAAGGGTCGAGTTGGTATGGTGGCTAGAGTGCTAGCCTCTCATCCCGAGGTCTCAAGTTCTATTCCCGGCAGTCGCGGATTTTTCATTGGAAAACCGGTCCCCGCTTGAGTGCCTAGAGGAGGACATTTAGGTTTAGTACTCCGTCCGTCGGATGGTACGTTAAGCCATAGTCCCCTTGGCGCCTGTCGTTAAGAGTAGGCTAATGCCGACGCCGGGTTTCTCTCCACCCTTCCTACGTTCCCTGAAAACTCCTACCATTACCCAATTACCCAATATCCTAAATGGCGCAAATGACCTCAGCTGTCGGACGCCTCCCCAGAGTAACTAACCAACTAACTCAAAATGATGAATTTGATCGCATCCTCAAAGTAAGGAACGTTTCGGTAGCATTGCAGCTCCTATTAAATCAAGAAAGGCACATGTGTAGAGGGAAGAAAAATGTTCTCGGCCGAATGAAGGAGGTCGCAGAGTGGGTGAGGGAACAAGTGATTAGGGTCAGATGAAGTCTTGTTGCATATTCTTGAAGACTGAATTCTGGCTAAGCTAGGAAGACATAGAAGAAGAAAAGATGTTTTGGACAGTGAACAGAAGGCAGGTAGAAATTATGCTGATTTGGGAAGAGATAGGCGTACTCAGAAGGAGCCTTTCGAGACATTGAATGTAAAAGCAGATTAGGGATCCGTCAGTAAAACCTCCCCAATCAGTAGAGTACGCATAGTGATAAAATTGTTTGAATGATCGTACTCCATGATTACCTGCACTATGGAATCTGCCCAGTTTCAATAAAGTAACAGTGATTGAAGAAAGAAAGTAAGTCATGATTGAGGTCCACCTCATTATCGTCCATTTCATGAACCCAAGATGATCATCACCTATCTATTACTTTGCCCGCTTTGCCCTAATCATCTGTTGATATTTCTCTGAAATACTCTCTCCACTTTGGGTATTAAACTTATGGTGCTACAATCGTCATCTACCTTTACAATAAAAAAACTATTCCTTAAAGAATATGTGAATCAAAACCCACCTCAACGCTTCTGGCCACTCCGTTCTTCAAGCATCCTGTGAATATGCACAAAAATGTTCTTTTTCCATTTATTCCTGAATTTTCAGCAATTTCACTGGACATGAAAATAACTTAATAAACTCCTAGGAAAATTTTATTCAGACGATTTCTGAAGATGATATAAAGTGTCTAAATCAGGGTCGTCTGAAAAATATTCTTTGTGGGATTCACTAATTGTAAGTTATTTTACGTGATGGATAACTTTCACCATATCACGCCTGAAAACATTTCTGCAGTTTCACTGGATATTATTTGCTCTGAAAGTATTGTTCCTCTTCTTTTCGCGTAGATCCATTCCTTTCTCCCTACAAAATATACCCTGGGCCATGCGGATCGCATCAATGCCACATTTACACTGCATATTAAAATCAACTTGTGCCTTTGCGATGAAACCTTTCAACATAATGAGCCCATTGGCGTAAAACTCTTTCGTTGCTATTATCAAAATTTATCTTTCCTGTATCTTACTTCTTGAATCACTTTTTACGCTTTGCTTCCCGTGACATATTTAATTTTTCTGTAAAATCCCCAAATATCTACTTATTACCTACTCCTAAGTCACAAATCTTATACAATATACCTGCCTCGTCTTATTAGCTTCCATTCTGAAATGCTACTTGAAGTCTTTGTGTTAATTATTCGTTCTGACCCCTTTAGTACTGGCGTGCCTTATCTTGTATCTTTTTATCATCTCTGCCTTAATTCTAAGTTTCCTTTGGAATTATAGATGATCGCAAATCTTTAGTTTAGGTGTTGATGCTAATGCTGAAGAAAAACGGTGACAACAAAGGTCCCTATGGTCTTTCATCACGGTCATTAACCTTTTTCTCGTTTCTGATCCCCATTGCCATTTGAGAGGTGATGCTTTGCTCACTCAAATAAGTATCCTATTTAGCGAAGGACGGCACCCAACTACAAGTGGATTTTTTTAGGCTAATCCGGAAGTATTTGGATCCGGTATACTTTGTTGTTGACTTTTACCGGAAATCAAAAGGTAAATATGGGCTTATTCCTTGATCTCTCTCTTGTCTGCCTTCTCACGTGATAAATAAAGCAACTGGGTCCAATCGATCTCAATGTTTTAGAATTCCCTGATCTTTTTCAACAAAAATATTTAAATCCGGTATTTTATTTTTATACCTCCCAGTGGTTTGCATTGGGGCAAGTGACAAACTGCTGAAACTACTTGAAAAGTTATGAATGGTCTTTTATTTTTGTACGATAATGATATCATGTGGTTAATAACGTATAATGATTACGTGCCATTAGAATCATTACGATCAAAGATGGCTCTTGACACGATTTCTATTAGTATTTTTTGCGTAAATTAGAATTGAGATTCTTGAAAGTGCTCAACTTCTTCAGTTAAAAAACGGAGAGACCCTATAACGTACTCATTTAAATACAGTAAAAGATAATATTTTGAAGTAATTAAAGCGAGCAGCTTCAGAGATATTTAAAAGAAAATCATAGTAAGACAGATAGCTAGTCAGTCTTTTAACTGACAAACCAACGTACCTTAACGTGGTTAGTGGCCCTCGGACAGAAATAAAAGCTTGAATCCGAGTGGTTGGAGTAGGGTCCAATTAGATTCCAAATCAGCTGCCTAATTTACATTGTACCATTCAACCAAACTCAATACCGTATTTAATCATGTACGTACACAACAGCCATGCCCGAGGTGGAAGTCTAACACGAGACCATTGGGTTGTCAGACCGACGAGTTACCAACCTGACTAACACGGCCGGATCCGCCGCTTTCATGTACGTCCTCCAATAACTTCTTCTTTGGCTACTTCAACAACCTGTCTCCCTTCGTCCAATTCGAAATGCTATCATTTCTATTCAAGAAGTTGAAGTACTTCATACTCATTGTCAGTACTCTTAGTTACATCACCATATTTTACTCCCCATTTGTCCAGTTTGCCAAATCCATTTTTTAATTTAACTTCCCCACGTTGCTTGACATTTCTCTATAATTGCGGTTGATATACCATATGAAGGATACCTATAGAAAACGATTATGAAATTGTCAACCTGTTTCTATTTTTACCTCCCAAATTTGGCTGAATTTTCTCCGGAAGGAAGGAATAAATCTAGGGTTGATATTGAAACATTTTAATATTTTCGGGTATTTCTGATAGTGTTTTAAACGAATCATCTTAGATATAGGTACATGTATGGGTTGTATGTATGTATGTATGGGTTTTAAATTGTGGTCTATTATAATAGGACAAAGCCCACGGTAAAAATATTAAGATTATTGTTAAGGGTAACAACGAAAAAATACCTTGTAAGTTCCAGAGTAATTTTTATAAAATCAAATCAATATCGACCGCTAAAGCGTCATTGTCGAGGATATAAAAGAACAACTGCTTGCGAAAGTGTTATATACGAAACATTTAAATGTGACTTCAAAGCTGATATTTTATGTATTTAAGACAAAAGTATTAAATGGGATATTTTGGAAATTCTTCAAATACTAGACACTCATTTTACCTAATGTCAAAATTTAAAATGATTAAACAGAATACAAGTGTTACCCGTTTTAGACCTCCTTACCTTACTTATGCCCTCCGCCATACCTTTTCAACTTTTCCTTATTCCCAATCTCACAACTCTCTATCCCAAAACTTACCCTCCCGCCACCCTACAACCTCAGTATCGTTTATTTTTTTAAGGATTTCGGAATCAGTTCTCTTCTTCACTTTTATCCTTGACAATAACACAATGGTAGTCCGAATCGATTGGATTTTTTTAAAAAGCACTATGGAAATGTAGAAGGAGATTTTTTATTACGTTTGTCTCATCGTTTCACAGTGAATCACCGCATTCCATAAATTAAGGGGTATCAGCAGCAACTCGGTGCTGTCTATTTACGAAATATAGACCCTGGGAAAGTAGGAAATGAAAACGTTGGAGGTCTATGCGATGTGTGCACGAAGAAGAACTAAGAAGAGACGGAAATGAAGACTAGTAAAGAAGAACGGAGGAAAGAGAGATGTCCGGGGAAATTAAAATAATTCAGAAGGCGGATATGACAAGTAATCCAGGAGATCGGTTTATTATAGGTTATATTTTATGTATTTGAGGTATTGTATACATGGGGTAGAATGATCCGTAGTTAGGAAAAGGGAGGAAGAGAAGATGATGATAGGTTCAGCATGATGAACAGCATCAAGGGAGATAGGAGGTGAAACTAAAGGAGGATATTATCAAATGAAGAGTCACGTGAGTGTCGAAATAGAGGAACGCTGGTCCATGAAAATCTGCCGCGACCGTTAAATTACCACTCATGGAATATCAGTTGGTGTCTCGGGCATAATGAATTTGTAAGGGAATATTCGTTGACTCGTTATAATACCTTTTACCATTGCCGATATTTACAATATATATATATATATATATATATATATATATATATCAGATAATTTAATTTATTCCACTTTCCTGACTCCCAAAAGTCGTGGGTTTTAGGAAGTCATTGGAGGCCAAATTTTCAAGGATTGCGTTCCATAACGAAAAATTATTTTTTTGATCGTTGAACTTCTTTGGGTAAATGCTTGCACCTACCGCCTCGGCTCACGGCAACTATCCTAAGGGACTCGGTCGCTGAAGTTAGTGCGGCTTTTCCTCCTCATGATTTTTGTATCTACACTTCCATTTATTCCATCTGACCTTTCGACGGCTTATAAACATTCAAGGCCAGGAACGGTCCCAAGCCTGTTGTGGCCACTTCGCTTGAATTTTTATGATTACTGTAATAATTTGCCTGATGAAGTGGCTGCCTAAGTTAACTGCACAAGCACGAGGACATTCCATATTTTAGAGAAGTACGTAGGTATTACAAATTTTTCTGTTAGTAATGGAGAATATCAGTTGGTTTAATCGTTATATAAGCTTATGGGCAATCATGACCATATTTGTTACGGAGAGCATCTGTGCGGAGAGCAGACCGTGATACTCAGGTTGGTAACGCGTTAGCCTGATGATTCGAAGTTCACAGGTTCGAATACCACTTTAAACACAGATTTTGAGTTCGTCTTAGGACTTGGGACTAAATAACATAAATCGGTGCAATACTAATAACAGTGTCGTTGACTGATGATGATGATAACCTCAATATCTGGAGTATTTCCATACCGTTTTCTAGAATTTGGTCTAGATATGTTCGCTACTTTTTTGTATGTCATGCTGACGAGAGAGAATCTACTCCAACATTTAATATAGATGGGGCTCCATTTCATTAAAATCACTTATGGAATATTCTATGCTTATAGTTGATTATATATTTGGTGGATTGTGAGAGGAGAGTGTAAAAGGGTTACACACAAAAACGTTGGAAAATGTGGTTTTCGTCATTCATAAACGTTCTTTGAAGGCCACCAAAATCTCAGCTCAATATTGAATGTCAATATTTTGGGTGGAAAATTCGCCTGTAGGTACTCTAAACATTGGCAATCCTATTTATTTCAGTTATTTTTTAAGTAAACAAATTGGCAGTAATCAGGGTTTCTACACGGTGGGTCATTGTTCTCTAAGACTGTGGCCAAAGGGCTTGCGATTTCTTGTGAAGAGGAGTAGGTATTCAGATACCGAGCTCTTAAGACCATGTCCCATCTGCATTATAATAAAACTTCGTTCTTAACCTCTACTGAGTTAAAGTTTTTTTAGTAAACCGGAGAACGCCACCCCTGCGATTAATTCCAAACTGCAAATTGAGCGGTGAGTACCAAACGATGAAGTTATTTACTGGCAAAATACTCGCTGTTTTCAGTCAGCATATTCTAGCGTGTCCCTATGACTTATCTGGATAGAATACTGTAATTACCTCGGATATTTCTGGGAAATTTGTTTCAAGATCAAATAACACTACCTTATATGAAGGCTCAATGTTTTAAATCCTTGTTTTTTCTTAGGAATGAATTTATGATGAAAAGTAACTTATGGCCATTTTTTGTCTGATTGAGATAGTTCAATTGACGAAGAAGAAGTTAGTTTCAGACTATACGGTCTATCCCCTTTTAACGCTAATACAGTTCACTATGATGCCAGTTTACCATTGTTATTTAAGGAAGTATGGATTTCTTTGAAAGTGGTCGAGAAAATTATCATCGTTAGCATTCGTAATAACTGTGTTGATAGCTGGCAAAATTTTATTTCCATTTAATGAATCTGGATGGTATTTTCGATCAGTCCCTAACAAGTTATATTCATTATTCTCTCAGAGTCCTAATCGAGTTCTATATACACAGCATACACGAAATTATTCAGCGAAGGGACTGATCGGGTCTGTATGGTGGCTAGCGTACTGTCTTCCCATTCCGAGGATCCGGTTTGATCCTCGCTAGAGGGACTTAGCTTGCACCAGCAAGGAAGTGGAAAAGTAAGCCACACTCTTGAGAGTTTGTCCTTATTTAGAGCTCTATACAGCTGCTGTGTTATTATCACATTTTGCGCGAAAAATTCATTTTCAAATACATACTCCTGGGGAACTCCGATACCTATTATTCAATTGCATTTTAATTGATTTGAATTTTAATAGATCTGCTCAAAGTTGGACAAATAAAACTTCTGCCTTATTTATAACCATACATCATAAGTTAAAGACTTACTGCTTTTTTCAGAAATACTTATTAATAAGGAAGAGCTTTAAGTGTCTCTAAAATAATTATATTGATGCATTAAGAACAATTACATTGATTGCTCAAAGTCAAAGTAGCTTGTAATTCACGATTCCAGTAATAGCGCAGGTGTTTCATACCTAACTTGAGGAAACTATTCCACGAAAGGAATTATGTTCTTGGCACTTGTCTCCGAGGAGAATACCGAATTTCACGATCCTGGAGATGAGCGTGAATCTCATCTCTGAATTGTTTCTCTTCGAGTGGTTCATTAGTAGCTAGAGGATCCTCTGGAATTAATACTATGAGTGTATATTACTATGGTTAATGTTATGCCTATAGTTGTGGAACAATGTCCTCACCCGATATCTTTTCCATAGAGAGGCAATTAGTGCCTGCGCACGGAATAATAAAACGTCATATTTATAAACACTAAGCTTAATCTGTCAAATTAGGTTGTGTTGTACATAATGTGTCTGGAATATTATGAATAGATATTTTTGGACCACTCCTTTCGACACTCGTTTGATCAAGATCCAATTGAATAGGTTAACAGTTACAAATCTCAATAAATCACATTAGTAAACTAAAAAATACTAAAAATCAACAACAGTATACGAGTGAATTAATATTACCTATCAATCATATCAAGGGATGAGGACAGATAATTAAAATACTTCTATTGTGAAGATCTACTGTCCGCGCCAAAATCTTGTAGACTCGAGTTTAAATCTAAATAACTCCGAAACCGTTCATCGGATTTTCACGTTATTTACATGGTCATTTAGATAATTTTGTTGTTGACTGATTACATTGTTAGAATAATTTTTAAAAACAAATCTTGGACCAGTTTCTTACGTTAGAATAAAAAAAAGGGTCCATTTTTTTTAAAGCTACGGCGCCATGCGTCACTTTGACGTCAAATAGCATCCAAGAAAAGCGTTTGACTAAAAAAAATTTTTAATACAAGGTCAATTCTATCTTTATTATTTATTACGTCTGCGAAGTATAAAGGTTTTAACTATAGTACTTATTGGTATGCTCTTCCATTTATAACCGCACTTTTTCTCGGCAAATTTGCACCATGGCGCCACGAGACTAAAACTCTAATCTTCCTCTTTAAATTTACAGAGCAAATCAGATATTTATCATTTAGCTGAAGTTAGCACTTTATTTCATATCGAATTTTATGTTTCCTGAAAAAACGCAGCGCAGAAAAAGCGCAGCGTTTCCGGCGGAGTGTCCTTCTCTCGGCTCGCGCGTTTTTTCTGGAAACGTAAAATTCGATATAAAATAAAGTGCTAATTTCAGCTAAATGATAATATCTGATTCGCTCGGGAAATTTAAAGAGGAAGATGACAGTTTTAGTTCCGTGGTGCCATGATGTAAAGTTGCCGAGAAAAAGTGCGGTTATGAATGGAATAGCATACCAATAAGTACTACAGTTAAAACCTTGAAACTTCGCAGACTTCGATTACATAAAGATATAATTCACCTTTCATTAAAAATTTTCTTTAGTCAAACGCTTTGCTTGGATGCTATTAGACGTCAAGGTGACAAAGTGACGCATGGCGCTCTAAAAAAATGGGCCCCTTTTTTATTCTAACGTAAGAAACTGGTCCAAGATTTGTTTTTAAAAATTATTCTAACAATGTAGTCAGTCAACAATAAAATTATATAAATTACTACGTAAATAACGTGAAAATCCGATGAACGGTTTCTGAGTTATTTAGGTTTAAACTCGAGTCTACCAGATTTTGACGCGGACAGTAGTGAAATGCATCGATAAGTTCAAGCATTTGTTTCCGGTTTGATGATACAATATAACCAGCAGTAGGAACACTTAAAAAACACATTTTGGCGATATTATCAGCTTTTAAATAGTAATAGCATTTATTTCTTATGACTGTTGGAGTTTGATAATTCCCCATGCCGCAATCGCATTATTATACTACCGGCTGGCGATTAATCAATCTCCATTGCCTTTCCAGCCCCCATACGTTTTTCTCATATTCTTATACTGATAATTGTCTTCCCGTAATTTCCTCGTGTTCTCAAGGAATACCTTTGCAGGGGCCTAGTTATTTCTCGACACACTCTGTATCTTGGTATATTTTCACTTACGTACTTCAATGAATAACTAACCAAATAATAATTATTTATTGCTGCGTAGACACTGATCATTTAGTTGCATGTCCCACATGATTATTTATTGATTTGTATAAATTATTAGTACTATACCATGCATGCACTTAGTGCACATATGGTGATTACTCAACCTTTGCGGTGGCTCGCAGGATTAGTTGGTTAGACGTAGATGTAAAGTGTAAGACCTCCGACACGTAGTTGGTCTAGGAGACAGAACAGCGAATGGTTGCTACTGAAGAAAAGGTCAAAGCGTCTAAAGCCGCTCGGCTGCCTGGATTGGGTCTCGGATATCCGTCTTCACTCTGATAAGACGATAGAAATGAAGGGAGAAATGGAAGGGGAGATTTGTCCCTGAACGAGAAGTGGGTTTATTTTTTTTTTGCTTTGAAAACGAATGTATGTGTCACAGAAGGGGTTTGAGGGGAGGTTGAGTGTAAGCGGCAAGATAAAAATTACGGCCACATCTACTCTTTTTACCCCCATCTCACTGCTTTCACATAAATTGAGGTTATGCTAATCAGCGTATCCCAGGAGAATGCCTGTTTTATCATTCGCAAAAATCAGGGTTCATTGACAGTGTTACGTAATAAAAGAAGGGTCTTATGGAATGTTACCGAGCGTTCAAGGGAGGGGGGTGAAAAAAATAGAAAATCAACGCTGCGCAATGTATGGATGTCTCCATATTGCCGAATACACACAATATCAGCAGTAGAAAAGATGAGATAGGAATCATTGGAAATACGTTATATGAGAGCGATAAAGATAAAATGTATCGCGACCAAATGGCCGAATGACAAACCGGAAGAATTTCTAAGAGAACTGTGAGAAAAAAAGAATTCTACATTTTTGAAAAGAGTACGGTAATATTCAGCAAACCAACTCGAGAGTGTCTCCCTCGTTACGTATATGTAACGTGAGCAGTATAGGAGTTGAGACGATGAGCTGTGTAATGAAAGTTTCAAATATTACTGGCGAAGAGGAAAGACCATTATGTCTACCCGCTCAGATTTTGGATTTAAATCATAGTTAGACTAAAATAGACAGAATTTAAATTCTTCTTCGCCTAAGAGACTATTTTTTGTCGCAGATTCTAGTTATAGTGACTAGAGTATAAGGAATCTCCTAGTGCAGAAGTGTTTAGGCAAAAAAATGTAAGAAGCCAAAATCTTTCAAGTATACCTTCTTTTAGGCCAGTTAAAGATCATCTTTTGAGGTTATAAAATGTATCTAAAATTTGAGTAGAACTTCGAAGGTAAAGACGAGTAAAAGTTACCTCTCGCAATTCCTTTCTCTAGAAATAAAAAATGAGTTGGCTCAGCCCATGAACACTTATCTCTTACTCTTCATTTGCCTAATTAGTGCCAGTCCTATTCATATCTGCTACTCTTAATCGTAGTTGCTGACGAACTTATTTCTTGGGTCGGCGCAAAATCATATTTTTACGCTGTAGCGAGTTGATTTTGATCACATGCGAACAAGAAAAGGGTACTTTCTGCGCAAACTTGCTGGCTACTCATTAAATTTAATGGTTTGAAGGGGACTTAAACTTCAGTGAGACCTTAAGTAAAACAGCATATGATCTTCCTGATAAGGTGAAGTTTATCAGATCTTTAATAGTTTTATAAGTTTCATAGTCATAAAGAAATACCGCCTGGAAAATGCCTGAATAAATATTTCAGACATGCATGCAGGGAAGGATGGTGACGAAAATGCATGATGTATTGACCAATAGTTTTAGGCTAAGATATCTTGTCCATATCTTCCCATAGAATTATTGTAATAAAATCGGAGTAATAATTAACTGCCCTCGTGTTTCAGTGAATTTAATATTTTTTGTGCAAAAATCAAGTGTTAGATATTAACATTTGTGTACTAGCACGCAATAGTATTAATATATGTTTAAATAAGAAAGATAATCGTAAAACTAAGAAATATATTTACTTTTACTAGCTAAGAATAAAACCAAGGAATATACTATTTTTCACCCTTGCTTTCTCTAGACGGTGAGGTTCAATGGGTAAAATCAAGACCCTTTCGGAATTTTATATCATCACATTTTAACAGAGAACCCAAAGAAGATTCACCAGTTTCTCAAGGGCAATCTTAGACAGTGGAATAAGGTGTACATACCAGTTTTTCTACTCCCTCTTTCCCTTTCCGTGTCTAAATCTACATACTGAAAAAAATAGATCAAGTAACTCAGCCTTGATAAGGTAAAGTGAAAGGCAAGGTTTGAGGGGTAACACAGTGCGTAGATCGTCGGGCTGATGACCGAAGGTTTTGGGTTCGAATTCTGGGCTTAAATGCAGTAGAAGCCTTTTGACATTTCCAGCCAAATAGAAGTTCAGTTATTTTCTGGATGCTAGATCTTTTTGGAAAGCTGTAGGCGGCACGACACCAACCTTCGGATTGAACAACGTAACTATATTTAATTTGGGCTAGTAATTCAGTTCAATATATATTGAATTCGCCGCAGTGGCAGTGATGCATATAGGATCTAAATTCAGTCCACTATATTTATTTGTGAGCATAATAGTATAGTTGAGAAAAATATTACTGCTTAACACCCTAGAAGCAAAAGATAAAATTCGCATTAGTGAATAAGTGAGCGACTCCAAATCCACTCCTGGAAGCTTTTTCGCAGCAAAAAATCTTATTTGCATTGATTCATAGAGTGATATCGCATTTAAATGTGGGTTGTATATTAGTGGGCACAATAATTATTATGGGGTAGATGAACGGATGCTTATTAGGATAGGAAGGTTGTTGGGTTGATGTAGGATTTTTTCGGGAAACGAAAAAATGATTGAGAAAAACCTAGCATTGACATTATCGAAATTTTAACGTATTTATTCTTTTAATTACAGCCGAGACAACGCGAGAAGAGAGCACTATGTGAGGATTGTAGGAGCCAGTTTATAAGTTATATTTCTCAGACAGAAAAGTAAATATTCTAGTAATTGATGGAGGAATAGAAACTAGGGTAAATTAAATTAAACATTGGTGAGGATCACTTGGGTTTAGAAGAATAATGGACATTCGTGGCGCCGTATAGGTGAAATTATGACGTTTGGAAATAATGTAAATATTGATTTTTAATAGGAAAATAATACCTTTTTCATTGATATTATTAACAGTTTCAGGCTTAACTTGGTGAAATTTCTGATGATGATACTGCTCCACAGTGAAACTTAGGTCTCATTAAAGTCTCTTTTTTCAAGTTTGTAATTACAAAGTTTAATTTTGCTGTCATCTATCTCTCTTCTTATTGAACTTATGACAATATTTAATTACGTAGATTGGATGAAGGGAAAAAATGCATTGCAGAATTTGGGATTGGATTGGAATGATATGCATCTTTTTAGAAACCTATACCTCAGCTAGATAGATAGAGAATCATGTTATTGATTCTTCATTATCTGCGCTAGAATCATCTTTTTCTCATATTTTCATCTATCTACAAGGCCCCAACGATCATGCCAAATGATAACGCGACATGCTATTATTTAATCTGTAGACAACCCATTCGCAGAATATTCCCTTTGGTTGACTTAACTGATTTAGTGATTGAATATTTAAATAGAAAAATGGAAGACGTATCATTGCCTTACTGGCTTGCTTAAGAATCACTCTTCGTTCTTCTATCCAGATTTTATCACATCCACCACCTTACGTATGTGTGATGAATTATTCTTATTTATTGACTTTCTCCAGTATTTTTCAGAATGCATTGTATTCTTTCTAGTATTATGAAAACTTTCATCTACTTCGAAATTTTGCAAAAAATTACTTTTTTTCTCAAGGAGTAGTAAAAGGCCAAAATAGCTTCTTTTACCCTATAAGTGTTTTTTTATTTTACTCGACTTTATTCACTCTTCGTGGATATTTTCAACACTCATTAATGTTTGTTAATAATGTTTAATGATCATGGTCCTTTATAATATTTTCAAAATTAGTTCTAACGGCTCCTAAAAGTTTTCACACCATTTTAATATCTGTCCTCATCTTCTGGAGTATAGGGGTGATTTTGTTCCTTAGGAAGGCCATCGGTATATGCATGCGAAGTTGAATACATGACACTGATCATTTTAAAAAAGGTTTGCTGACATATCCAATGAGTTCGGAAACATTATCAATTACAGCATAAGCATTCGTTATGTGCAGGTTCTTGGGTCCTTGGTCTTTTTTATTGCCCATGTCTTTTATCCCTTGTACAAACTCGTTTATTTTTTCAATGGCCTTTGAACTGAGAGTTTTTACATTTTGGAACTGCTTCAATCACATCTTTGATCCCTAACTTCATAATTATGACTAATTAAAACTTTGCCGCTCTCGTACTCTAACGTTGTATATTTAGTGAGTCATTCCTGAAAATGTTCCTTGCCATCCCATTTGACTTGCCTTGCCATTTCCATTTTCCTGGCTGAATGTTTTCCATTGCTAGGTTGTAAAAGGATTTCACCCATATTCTCCACATTTCCTTAACAAGAGCCTTGGTCTTCAGCTTCAATCAGTCATTTTTCAATATGTTTTCCTCTATCGTCTTCATGAATGTAAACTTTTTAAAATTCTCTGCTAATTGCCCTATCGACCTATTCAAAGCCTCCTTCGATTTTTCCACAGCCTTATTTTCTTCATATTTTTTATTTTATAGGGTTTAAGGGAGCACTTCCTTTTGGTTAGGCTATGATCATTGGCAATTGGCATTAGCAATACCCAGGTACCTTTTGCAAGTTTTAATGTGGCTACAAAATCTCAATGCACCATAGATTAATCTATTCGAAATCGCTAAATTTCTTTCCCCGGAATATTCCACGTACACCTTACTCGGTAATAATTTTCAGGCAATGTTCATAATGTATGATGCTGCGGTGAAAGATCCAATTTCATTCTTCATTCACCCCATTTTTTCAGTTCGCATTTAAAAATATTTTTTATTCATGAAATGTAATATTATACAACATGTAAACTAGGGAAAATCTTAAAGAGATGAAAGAGCATTATTATCTAGGAAGCCGAGTGACCAGTAATGAACTAATCAAGAAAGAAATTGTGAGGAGAACAGCTCAGGAAAAGAGGGCATTCTACCAAAAGAAGAATCTACCTACAGTTTTAAATATAAGCTTGGAAGTAAGAAAAGGACATTGGAACTTAGATCTGGAGCAGAATTCCTTGTGGCGGTGAGGCATGGACGATTGAAATTGCAGAGAAGACAAGACTGGAAGCGTTCACAATAAGATGTTACAGAAGAAGGATGAAGATTAAATGGATCAACCGAGTGACTAACGAAGGAGATCTAAGAAGAGTGGAATAAAAGAGAAGTCTAATGAAAAATTTAAAGAGAAGACTAGACAACCTATTTGGCCGCATCATGAGGCCTGATGGAGACAGCCTTCGAGGGAAAAATGAGGGTGAAGAATGGAAATAAAAAACTTCCTTAGAAATTCATTGAAAAATAGTGAAGGATGTTAAATAAAAGATTTACGTAAGAATGATTACATTAGCTAACATGAGATTTGAGCGAAGAGTTCCGTCAAATTAATCTTAGGATTGATGGCTTTGATGATGATGATGGGTTCAGAAGACAGCGAAGCAGTTTCTTCCAGCCCCCCAAGGTCCTTTTTCCTAGAATCTAGGTATCAGATGTATACATTAAGGCACTCTAGAGATCAATATTTTCCTTAAACGTTTCTTTACATTTCGGGTCGAGATTCTTGTCAGAGTCTCTCTTGATAAATGGTAAATTAGCTAATCAATTCTCCTCTTAATATCATTAGTTCCACTCCAATCTTCATCCAATTATGGTAATTAATTAGCAACACTGGTTCACCTGTTCCAACCGATGCCCGTTTAAACTCATCCTCGTTTTTTGAGGCATAGAAATTTTTGAGCGTCAGATAAATGGCATCATGAGTTGACGAGTTAAGAACCACTTGGTCTATTTCTACTAATACCCTCGAAGTATTGTCTTGCACAGGAATATTAAAATAAAAAAAATGTGTTCAAATTTTCCAACTTGTTTTGAGAAATTAAGTGAGAGCTGGTGGCAAATTTTTCAAAAAATTCCCATTGGAATCAGGGATCCGGATTACTTGGTATAGCATTGGCCCGTTAAGCAGTGGTTCGACTTCCAGATTCAGGGACCCTTTTTCCTCCCGCAATTATAAACGCAAGATGCATGCTTGAAACACGTCAGAGCCAAAATCATGGCCCAAGCGAGTTTCATATTGAAAGCCAATGGATTATGACTTGACATAGATTATCTGTAGTGAATGATTCATGTATTAGCAACGAATCCCTTAATTAATTTGTAGATACTAACAATCTAGTTGCCTGAGACCTTATAAGTAGCATGTTTTCATGTCTATAGTGGATCTTCACCCCCTGACACACACCCACGCTTGTAGGGTATCGCGCAGATATAAATGTAGATTATGAGTTGCTTAGTGATCTGTACAATAGGTCAGGAGGTCCATGCTTGCTTCCGGTCTTGGAAACCTTTTTTTCTCATAATTTTCATCATGAAACCAATCATGGGTTCAACGCATCAGTGAAAAAAATGCATTATTAATAGATCAACCCAAGTATCCCTGGATCAACCATTCATGATATAATAAGGGTCCTTGCCTTGACCTATACAAGTCAAATAAAACAGTTTCAGTATTCAACAAAAATACTACATTAGTAATAGTACAATAATTCAAAGTGATACAGTTTCATTTGACTAGTATGACTCACTTCCAATTTGTGGAACGAAAACCTATGAACTCTTTTCAAACCATATTTTGAAATTTAATATTGGAATTTTGTTTGCAAAAATGTAGGGCAAATATTGAATTTATTTTTTAAAATTCATCGTTCTAAGCCCAGAGGAATGTGACTCCACACACTATTTCCTGTTTTTATTACTTCCAAGTCTCAAAAAGTGTTTTATTCCATAGGTAAAATTGAAAGGAGTGGCGCGCATCATAAAATCAGTGTCCCTCTGCAGAGAGCCGACGGTGAGCGCGAGGTGAAAACCAATTGAGTGCGGCTCAGAAAATCCACCCAAACGCTCACATAGGCGCGCACACACACAGTCCCACACAATCCGGGCGATAAAAAACCTTTGGCTAAACCCCAGGGCTCTGATCGTCCGACCCGAGGAGAGGAGACTGCATAGGCAGCAACGGGGACACTTCTTCTTCGATATCCTGCCGCGCGTCTGAGTGAAACTGCGGAATAAAAGCCAGAGGTTCGGCGGCGGAGAGATGAAGGGTTTCGGATTCGCAGATAAAGGAGCGGGAGGCGGAGAAGGTGGTTGGTAGGGGGTGGCTCTATATTCTACCTACCTCTCAGATCTCCTCAAATTCCGTCAACCACCCCCCCTCCCTCCCCACCTCCTACCTCTTAAGGATTCGCTCACTACAACACCACCCCTCGGAATTTGATCTCGTGCGTCCCCCCCCCCTCCCACTGAAAGCGGCGTATCCAAGGGCGACCGTTCGATGGATGAAAGAGGCACTGAGGGTGGGGCTGTACGATGTGGCGATATATCGCCGCCGGATCGATAATTTCATACTCATCCACCAGGCTGAATCGTATTTGCTGGATGTGCCAATATATCGGTTCAAATAATTATTTCCGATTTACCAGCAGGAGAAAGGGATATTAGATATTTCACATCTGCGATCATATTTAGGTATCTATATTCTTTATATGATATATTCATCTGTATCTACATTTTGCCCGGCATGCTACCGCAAGAGAGTTTGGGAGGGGCTGGTCGGCCACTATCCGTGAAGTTGACTTTTGATTAAAATAAAAACTTTGGTCGTTAATAATACACTAGGCATGTTGTGAATATTAATGATTTTCTTTCATGGAAAAACTTTTCTGGTTATGGAGCTAGTTTGGTGCACTCAATTAAAGATTGAGTCCTCTTAATCAGAAATCTGGTTACACAAACCGAACTGTGCGGTTGCATATGGACCATCTGAATCTACCGTTTGCCTCAATTGAACTGGTTGGTTAAAAGAGATTGGCGATTGGACCTGATATATTTGGTTGTGTGAACCGCTCATAGTTAATTTTGTTTATATAAACTTAGTTTCTATTAACTGTTTGAAGCTCATCTGTTTGGTACTGTTACCGCGTAGAGTTCTCTTTGTGGGACTAAACTCTTCGTTTCCCATAACAGTTTGGAACTAACGATTGACCACCCTGCCCATCCAGTCAACTGGGGCTAGAAACAAATACGATTTAATCATACCATAAAATTATCAGTCACACGAGGAAACCAACTGAACACAAACTACGGTTATAAATCAAGTCGTGAAAAGTCGAGCTAATGCCACCTAAAACTCAAGAAATTAATTTACTCTATTTAAATCCATGAAATCATTTTAAGATACGATTATTAGCAACAGGACTCAATATTACTAATTTCTAATTTCTCCACATATTTTTCCAGGACTCACTTCTTGTAATATATGAACACTTTTTCATCACAATTAAAAAAATTAATGGCCATGCATCGGATGTGCACTGCCACACCTATTCCCTTTTCTTTCATTTCGCTGTATCTAAAATTTCTCTTCTTGCCTTGAAAGTATTCCTTCTTTTGTCATTGTGCCTGGCTGCTTTGGATAAATATATTCTCGCATATACGTATTTCAGTAATAATCAGGTTTATTATTATATATCAAATTAACCTTGAGTATATATTGTATAACCGTACTTGCATTGTTATTTTCGCACGCTTATCATTTTTTCAGCAGTCGAATATAAAAAGCAGCACAGACGATTAATGTCTGTACTGATAAAATCTAATTTATCACGAGGCTACATTGACGTGAACATTTATAATTATACATACGCTCTTATTTATAATTACGTTAAAATCCGCAATTCTCGACGTTTGCGCTGTATCGCAGAATGTAAATTCAGCATATCCGTGTCGGCGCCCACCTGTCCTCATAACGGAAATGGTTTAGGGGACCAATCTCGCAGGAGCAATCGTATCCAACATCTATGAACCCTGCTTCGAAATTAGCTCCCCGCATTCTGATAGGTGTGCCCGCTTAATGCTCTCGATTGTTGTTGGTTTCAATTAAATCTTTTAACGTAAAAGGTTGGCTATTGAATTAATGCCTGGGAAATACAGCAAAACTAATGTTTCTCAGTTAAATTTGATCCTTTGAGAAAAGATATATGAAATACTTTAACAGCTCTCTATAAGCCATGTAGGTCTTCTTCACCGCGAACCGTTAGGCCCAATTCAATTATCTATGCACTTGTGATTAGCTTCCTGTGGAATACGTGATTTAGACAGTTACGCACACAGACTACAGTCTACGCACAGACAACAACTTAGAATTACGGTTCCAGTTCGATTCGCCCGGAAGCTCCAACCGAACTAGTATGGTTCCCGTAATTTGGACATTCAGCTGAGCTTGTTCCGACCTCATAATCAACTTGGTTCCGACAAGAACAATCAACCAAATTCTCTCATCCAAACCAAGTTCGGTATCTAGAGAAAAAAATTGTCTGTCCTGGGTTCGTATCCGAGTGACCTGATTCTTCTAATGAACCCCGATCCCTGTTTGAGGTCTCGTTTCGAAAACTACTGGTCCAGACCTCCGCCCGTAAGGTAGGACGTCACGCCGCAAACTTCTTGAGGTCTTTCGTCAAGAGCACCTTAATGCCGGCGTTGGGATAATCTCCACCCTTTCTCCACTCGAAACAAATGTCCTACTTTTTCCCAAATATCCACTTGGTGGGCATCCATGCATTATTTAACGCTGATTGATCTTCACTTCTTTGACCCCACCTCTCCAAATAACACTCTGTGACTTTCTCCAATACCCCTCTGAATTACGTATCGCTGCCAATGGACACTCCCGTTTTTTCCAAATAAGTATATCTACTTTATTTATGAATTTTAGAATGATATGAAAAACACTGCTCAAGCAGTCAAAATTATAACACTATCCCACAAAATTTTTATTGCAGCGTAAAACGCGTTTTAACCCGTAAGCCTATTCTCAGATTCAAATGATTACAATTGTGGAAGCGGTCTATAAAACCACATTTTAGGAAAGGTAGGGGGAGAGAGGACTTGGGTATGGGGAAGGAGGTCAGCATGGGGACACTAATTACTGGTCATTGGTTGGACATCGTGATATTCTCCTAAATAGAAGAATACCTTACTACCGTCGATCCACGACGGTGGTTAAAATTCTCAATTAAGTCCCCGTTCCCTATCGAATTCTCTTGGGGGAGCATTCCAAGTACAAAACTCCGCCTTTCGAATGGGACGTGAAGGTATTCACCCCTTGACTCCTTTCCTCAAGAGCAGATCGCTGCCGACGCCAGATTTGTGACCACCCTTCCTGCTTCCCCTTTCTTACAAAGTCCGATCTAAGGCGCCTTTGAAAGTTTAACAGGCTCAAGTGTCACCGCTGAAATGCATTGCGGACGGGTGATGGAAATCAGTGGAGCAGGTTCCGAAACGATTCGTGAATAGCGCCTCGGATCCTCAGCCGCGCGGTTGGCCGTGGGGAGACGCGTCGGGGACGCGGTCGACGGCGGCATCCCATCCCCGCAGCTCCTCGGAAGGGGCGTCCGCGCGATCGATATTCCCTGAGTAGCCTTTTTAATGTGTAAAAGGCCCGCCATGATTATATTTCCTCGGGGCCATTCTCCATTCCGCTATTGATCGGAGGCATTTCCAAGAAAACACGAACGCCGTGCATCCCGTTTTTCCACTCGCATTCTGGGGCATGCGGATTTCTTGCCCTTCTTCAAATCATCAAGTGTTGACAACAAGTGAAGATGTGCCTTATGGAAGTCAGGTCACGGGCGGAGATTTTTACTTCTCATTCGATTCGTAAATAATATTTCAGAGTTCCCCACTAGGGTCCAAATTGAAAATAATCGGGAGAAAATTGAAAATCATGAATAACTCATCATTAAAATTAATGGTCTCGGGTTTCACTTTAGAAATTTGCTCCATGTTGTAAAAAAACTTGGTCACCTTTTTTATTCCACTAGCAATATTTTATTTTACGATCCGGCTTATAGATCTTAATTTCATTGTCAGATCTGGTGAAGAAAGTTAAGTGCCGAAAACTGGGTCGTACATTATTATATTTTTTGTGGAATTTACAAAGTGGCCGATCTTTGTGTGAATTTACAAAGTGGCCGATCCAAAGTGGTCTTTTTGCTACGGTTTACTCAGAGTTTTAGGCAGGGAAACACTCATCGTATCTATTAAATTCTCACATTTCCATGAATAAAAGTGTCTTCTAAAACTTAGATGCCGCATGAAAAACTTTTAGGAATACCAATCTACATGTAAATCTACGCAATACCCTGTGAGCCACCACGAGGGTGATTGGCAGGGGGTGAAGTACACAAACATGCGCTATTGACATGCAACTAGGATATTTAATGGAGACATGCTAGATAATGGGGTCACATTCTGCTATATGACTAGTATCTACATAATATAAGAAAGGGATTATTGGTTGTTATTACATGCATCATGCACTACAAACAACTCTGACGATATTTCACCTGCCTATCCCTTTGGGACGCTGCCTATTGTTCTCTGTTATGGTACGTGGAAAAATGATATTTTTAATCCATCGGTACGACAATCTATCTCTCCAATCTTGTTGATCTCATCAAACCTAGCATAATATGCAGGGGTTGTTAATATAATATATCTAACATCATCTGTGAACAAATCGGTTTAGAATTTACTTAAAAGGTTTAACCTGACTTTTAACCTTCGTTCTGGTAGTAATTCCCATCCTAGTTCTTCTATTAAACTCGTAACACTTATACAATTTTCAAAACGGCCTTTAACAGATTTAGCGGATCTCCTTTGTACACACACTAATTATTTTATCATACTTTCCTCGTAAGGATCCCATATGCTAGCGGCATATTCTAAATGAGGCCTGACAAGTTTAAAGTAGCTTCTTTCTCGTACTCTCTCATCGCATTTGCCTAGAACCATTTTTAAGAATCGTAATCTACGGTTTGCTTCACTAGTTATATCCCTGATATGTTTCCCCCATGGCATGTCTTCAGTGATGGAGACGCCCAAGTGTTTAATAAAATCTACGTTAGATATTTTCTTTTCTTTGATGCAATATTTATTCCGGGGAAAGCTATTCTTTTTCCAAAAGTTCATTATTGCGCATTTCTTCAAATTTAAATCTAGCTGACAAGTATCACACCAGTTATCAATCGTATCGCATCAATGTCGTTGATTTTAAAATTATCATCGCCTTAATTATGGGGCGAGATTTAAAAAATATTTTTGCTGATGATGCTATCTTTTTCTTAAATAAGCAGTTTTCTGGAGAAATAAAAACGGAATTACCCAAAATTGTTGTTCAATGCCACCACGTTTTTTTTCGGTGACTGCTTCAGGGACAACTATGCCGTGCCATTTGTAGCAGAAGTACGCCAAGTGTATTTGAGGTCTCTAATGAATACATGGGTAACTGACGGATACATAAGTACTTTGATGAATATATGGATACCTCTATGGTTATAACATTGCCCGGATGAATACATTGAGCGTGTTGGCGAATACTCGAATTCCTGGTTGAAGTCGCCTCCACATGAGAACCCAAATTACCACTTATGTGATTCCCCTAGTGTGGTCGAGTCGAATCTCCCTTTGGCATTCGACTGATATCTTCAGGATTCCGAATGATCGAGGTCCTGACGGTAGTTGTAACTAATCTTGTGGGAGTTGAGCGTTCGCCAGCGGTCAATCGATAACATCGGTATTCATCCAGATACTCTGTCATGTGTATTCATCCAGATGCTTATTAAGGTAATTGGGGGATCGCATGTGTATTCATTCGAATTCTAGTATTTAGCTGTATTCAACCACGTATTCGAGTATTCACCGTAGCTCTCTATTTGTTCCCATTGTACGTATTATTCAGACGATCTAGAAGGTGACATCTTTCAATACAGTATTGCATATGAGCATTCTTTATAGCTCAGGAGCATTGAATTTAACTCTAGATATTTTAGACTTTAAAAAAAGTGCACAATGGTGACTATCATAGGATTTCACCTCTTGATTTATAATGAATGCCTGGTGATGGTTCACCCCCTGCCAACCACCTTTACGATGATGTAGATATTCCTCAGGTACTCATGTATTCATTCAGGTAGTCAAATTACTATTAAGTAGATTTCAAGACTGTTTTTATTAAGGACTTGAAACACGTTTTACGAACTCCTACTTACTGCGGTAGACTGGAAAATAAAATGAAATTAGGTAAATGGATTGTCGAACAGACAGATTTAAGGTGTCTATCTTTTTTCGTACTATTAGGGTTACTCCTATATCGTACGATAATCGTTACTTGTGTACTGAAAATGTCGTGATTATGTAGCAATAATTGGTATGTACACAATTTTATCAATATGTTAAGTACTAGATCGCTACATGCCGGTATGAAGACTAACTCAACCTCAACTAACCCAACTAACATCACACTTAAGTCACTTAAGTTTATGAACTCTGCTCTTTGAATCTTTTCTCAATCGTTATAGTTCGAAAAATATAACTAATAATCTCTTTGACTGTAATAGGTAGTGCATGTATTGGGAATATTCACTCCCTCCCTACTCATCTTTATGGTGTCTTGCAGGGTTCTATGAAAATATAGATGAATGAATACATAATTCTCAGTCCCAGATACAAGGAAGGATTCCCACGGCTCGGTTCTAACCGAACCGTTCACCGAAAAGTAACTGCAAATAAATGTTTCGTCACTGGATATATGAATTCTTAGCTGCCAGTAGGAAGAGATTATTATGCGTATTTATTATCTTTGGCTGCCAATATTGGCAAACAAACCCATAGAAGCCTTAAGTAATAGAGCGAGATGCCGACTTCGCGTGTCAGCTCGCGGATGCCTTATCTGTATCTTCGCGGGGAGCGCTTTGTCAAGCGTTGGAGAGGTGATGTGGGGAGAACAGGTGGCCCCGAAAATCGTCCACTTCACCTCGTGTCCGTGATTTCAGATAGCCATCTCAAAACTGAGGTCGGGTTTTGGGGCTTATCAGAGGTCACGTTTTACGTTCTCACCCTACCGTAAGAGCTACTAGACTCACCATCGATTCAAGGACGAATGAAAGGAGAAAACAACCAAGCATGGAACCTTGTTCCACAGTAAATGACATCCTTTATAAAGCTAGCGCACCCTTCATGTCACTGCCGGTTGACTTTATTCTCTCACCGTCGTTATTCGTTTATGTTCTCCAGCTTATTTTTGCGTAAACCCAAGAATTTGCCTAACACAGTCTTCGATAGGTACGTGGAAAAATGAATGTGATGTGTTTCCAATATTCATCAATATCTGGGGATATATAATTAGCGCGGGAGTAGGTACTGGTTCTCCATCCTGAAGGGCCGGGCTCATATCCCGTCAGTCGGTACGCGGCCATTGAAGTTTCTTTCTGTAGCATCATTTTAAATCACAATATAATACCAAACAGCGAATTTATTTCATTAAGTAATATTATGTAATCGTCCAGATACATAATGAGCTTAATATATTTTGTTCCAGTGGGAGGAGATTCCATTATAAAATTCTGAAATAAATAAAACTAATTCAAATACATATTTTACATTGGTTGCTGTTTTGCGCAATTCCCGCAGTTGATTTGATGAATTTTTAAAGCTCACTCCGTTATCCAATTTATCATTCATATTCTCATTCATATAAAATCCATGTGCAGTGACGACTTCGTCCGTGAGAGGACTCCGAAAGCAAGGTCAGTTAGCCCGTACGCCTGTGGCGTCTGTAATACCCGACCATGATTCACAAATTAAATGAAACTTACCTCCATAATTTGCTAACCTCTTTGAATAGACCTCATAAGAGTCAACTATGTCGAAAATATTCCCTAAAGGCTACTACAAGAGTATGTGGCGGGTTTTTGAATCGTCACCAGACATGACTTTAAACCATGGGGTCACATCCTGGGTTAGTAACTGCAATAATGGGCATTTATTAGGTAAAAATATGAAGAATGAAATAGTTCCTCAAAAAATAAAGTATTTTCACAGCAATAAATAATGCAAAGAAAGCCCTCTCTGCCTGAGTTGGACATCACATCCAGAGTAATATTAGCATATTTTTTCAACCCTGCAAAAGATAAATGTTCATTCAGTATTATTTAGGCATGCTAAAAAACCAGTAACAATTCATAATACCTAGCTAAATTTCTCCCAGAACCTTCGTCGAAATCTATAACTGTCCCTAATTATGCACGGAAGAATTGGACTTTTGAACTTATATTACATTTTAGTTAATTACTTTAATCTGTATGATTTAACCTTACATAATACGCTGGAGTTTTTAATAGATTTTTAGCATCTTCAGAGAAGCTGTCTGCCTTAAGTCCTGCATGAGATTTTGCGTTTTAGCTCACAGTCTGGCAATATTTCCCAAACTAATTCTTCTAATACTTTCGGTGCGCTAATAAAGCAATAGTAACCCCTTTTAACGAATCTAGGTGCCCTTCGTCGTCCACTGCCTAATTTTGATATCAAACGCAACTCATTTAGATGCCACATGCTCACTATATATATTATGTGGGGATGAACATGTTATCCCTCCGTTGCCGTTTGTGATAGATCCGCAAGAGCTGTCAGCGTGGCGTGCATGCAAATCGTCACTCGTCAACTTGTCGCGGTCTGTGCCTTCTTTCGGTGTGCTTCGTGTCCGTCACACCCACTTAAGTCTCGGTTGCCCTTGGGAGGCGAGCGGCTTTAGCGGGTCTCCTCTCATACAAGTGCCGACAGCCGCCGCTTCGTAACCATGGCTCCTCGAAACACAAACACACGGGCTGAAACTGCTTCCGGTGCTTCCTTTCCCTTGGGGGGAAGCTGTAAGCATCGTACAATAGTGATATTATGTAAATATGTTAGCGAACATAATTTTAAAATTAAAAATTTAAATAATGATAGAACCAATCAGCTCTGATAGCCATCAATTAGCTTGCGACTCACCAAAGATATGATTTCCGATATCTAGCTGATTTTTTTGCCCGACTCAATGCAATTGCCCTTTCGCGGCCCAAGTTCTCTTTCTACCTCAATTGAAGCATGCTAGGCGTATTCATCGCCATTAGATGGAATTGAGGTAAAGAATAGTGTTTGGAGTAAAAATATCTAGCGAGCAATCCTCAAAAATCGGGAAAAGCTGCTCTTTCTGAGAACAAAACATTTGATGGAACAGACTTGATCGGATTGTTGGCTTTTTGCAATTAATGTTTTCATAACTTGTGTGAAAATTCTTCTCACTTGATCAAATTTAAGGATCAAAGATTATAATGTAATACAACTATTCTGGCTGTTTTTAAGTTTTAATTTACATAAAAGTGATCTAATAATTCATCGAATTGGATCCATAAATTGAGAGGAAGTGTATTGTATATTCGTTGAAATCTTTTTGGCTGATCTGTCCTTAACGAAAGTGATGTGGACCCAAAGTGAATTTTGGGAGCAGCTGCATCTGTCTGACTAATGCGATTCAAAAGAGTTATTTTAATTCCATATAACCTTTTATATATCTCTTGATGTTGACATTGTTTGACGTATTCAGTTTGATGAATCAGAATCGTCAATGCCTTTGACAAAATCAATTTTGCTAACAACGACAACGGCATTTCTTCCTCCCCACCAATGTTGATTTATACTCACCACTCGGCTCAAAATTGATATTAGTTACTCCTTCGGCAATATAAACCAATATAATATCTATGAAATAGAAGATTCGACGTTTCTCAAGCTTCAAATACACCTTAGCTGCACTCACACAGCGTCTCGCCTACGACATCCTTCAGGCCTAATAAGAAAGGTACTATCCATGTAGTTCCATGAGACCCTATTATGTAGCATGCTTCCATTTAGTAACTTGTTTTCATGTCATTAGTGCATGCTTGGGGATCTCCACCTCCTGCCACACACCCTCTCGGTGACTTGTAGGGTATTGCGTAGATGAGACCCCCTATTATGTAGATGAAAGCAAAAATTAAGGTCGAATTTGCGTGAATTCCCACTGACATTTATTCAGAAGGTACAGTTGGAGGTTTTCTGTGTCTTAATTTATTTCTGCGCTTTATTTTCATGTATTTATTTCGCTCATATTCGTAATAATTCGTATGCGATGCGAAAAATTTTAAAATATTATTATTTTGAACGCGAATTTCAACATCTGCTTCCATCCTCTTTCAAGTTTGTCTAAGCCTTAGATCCACTTGTAGCCTTGCAAATGCGACGGAGCACTTGATTTTGAGATTCTCGATAGTTTGTAGCCTATCTGGCATTCCCTAGCAGTCAGTTTTCCGTCACTTTGAGACGGTCGAGGGTCGGCATTAAATTTTGTTTTTCCGCACATCTCAAATCCTAAATTTCCTCCGCAGTCACCCGTACATGGATCCTCCCCCTTTCCCTCCATCCTTTCAGGTCCTCCGTCTTTTCAACACTTTCTTTCACGCATCTCTCAAGAAGCAACGGAGCGTGGAGAGGGGGTGGGGGAATTCACCCGCAGAGCCCTCAATGAGGAGGAATGGGAGGTAGGAATGAAATGGAAGGAGAGAGAATGAGAGAGATGTTTCGCTGTTTTCATTTTTTCCGCAAAAAAAAAACAAGCTCCAGACGGGTCAGTAATTAGTCCCGAGGCGCAGTCAGCCCTCGGTGTTCCCATTTGAATGTTATCCCACTCTGCTTTCCTTCAGAACCTCCCCTCCTCCATCCCTTCCCTCCCCTTGTTTTCATTTTTCAAAAACCCCAAAGGCCACGGAAGGATCTTTTATTTCGGGACCTCGGGGTGGTGACGAGGCCGAGGGTAAGGCGATGGTGAGGGGGGGAAGAAAAGAGGAGGAGGACTTTTGCATGCAGATGATGGCGGTGACCCAGACTCGCAGCGGGAGGAAAAGGACGACTTCACGGAGAGGGAGAGGTCGCGGAAAAAGTCTACTGAAGCGAGACTCGCATTTCCACTTCGTTACGTTCCCTCTCCTTACTCCTCACCCCCTGCGGCTATCTTCTCCGCCAAGGTTATCGTAAACATAACCTGCTCCTCTCGAGGGGATATAGTTTCCGCACCGACTTTCATAAAGTTTCTTCTTGAGGTGGTGTGCGTATTCCAAATTTTCGGCGTATTATACGGCGCTGTGGTGATCCGAATGAATCCGGTGAATCAAACGCCTAAGCACAGAATCTCGAGGCCAAAAAAGGAGTTACGGGGGATTTTTCTGAAAGAATGCGAAGTAGGTTGGAAGTGGGTACCCAAACCCCATGCAGCGCTCGAATTTTAAATTTATTCTTTTCGATGGTTCTTGTTGGTTTTCGAAATCTGTATTTCATTTAAAGAATGATAGATTAATCTGTTGAGGGCTTATATCAAAACGTTTTTGAGTTCTAATCTTAAATGAATTTCACATTGTTATGCCCTTTACTATCAATACTAATTTTTTATTTCGGAATGAAAAATACAAAAAGGTTTTTCATTCAAGGTAAAAAATACGGAAGAGGTAAACTTTTTAGGGCTCACGATCAAGAAAACTTACTCGCATGCTACGTAATTGAAATAATAATTGCATAATGTAACGAAAAAGGATATCGTTCTTAAGATATAAAAAAGACATTGGCCTAAAAATCGATCTGAAAATATCTTGTCCTTAAATATTTTACACCTCGAAGACTACGCTTATGTGCCAATAATTCGATGTATTACTGCAAGTTGGTAGGCCGTTATTCCTTTTGGTTGCCATGAAATAAATGGACTGCGTTCTATGAGAAATTTACTGTTGCCATCGTTTCTGAGTGGGTGTTTTACAAAATACTTTTCAATGGCCTTCAATGCGATAATTTATTAATTTATTCGTTGAAAATCCTAAAAAATAAATACTTTTCCTCACCCTGCTCTGATTTGGTGCAAATACGATGCTACACCAATACAGATAGGCTTATTTCATTTACATATCCATTTTACCCTGAGATTCACCGCAAAGGACTGTGGCAAGGGGATGGTAGGTTATTAACCGATAAGTTTAGCTGTAAAAAAAGTATTTAATAATTAAGAATATTTTGTGATGTATTTGAAATAATTATAGTTTCCGTCGTAGTAGTGTATTGAAAACGAACTCTTGCGTCACTCGATCCGCTTCACTCCATCCTCTAGGTGTAGTGTGAGGGATAGAAATATGCCAGTAGTTTCAGATTCAAATTCGTGTAATCCGAAATTTTCAAGCAATGATAATGTAGCGAACAACCTTCTAGTCTCTTAGTTTTTCCCGCCAAGCTCTTCCAATAGCCAAATGATATTTTCTGTGCGTGCATGTTTGTTTATTACTTAACGCGCTACTTTCCTGGGTATCCTGTTCGGTTCCCGAACCAAATATTAATTCATTGAAACCCAAATGCTTGATTAATACTTCAGGTAAACACCAGTCTCTTCAGCTCTGTGCCACAAATATTTCGAATGTGATTCCACCATAATAGATTTGAAGTAAGAATGAAACCCAGATATTTCACTTCACCTGCCTCACTTATGTCCCATCCTCATCTACATCTACGCAATACCTTGAAAGCCACCACGAGGGTGTGTGGCAGGGGGTGAAGATCACCAAACATGCAACTTGGGTACTACATGGAAACATACTAGATAATAGGGTCATATGCAGCTAGATGTTTAATATCTACGAAGTAATAAAGGGATTGGTTGTTAATTCTTGCATCATGCACTACAGACTACTCTAATAATATATCATTTACCAATCCCTTTACTATGCTGCCTATTGCCTTCTCTTATAGTAGGGGGAGAATGACATTTTGAATCTATCGGTACGGCAATCTATCTCTCTAATCTTATTTATCTGGTTGAATCTTGCATAATACCTACGCTGGGTTTTGTTAAATATACCTAACATCATTGGTAAAGGTGTCCGTTATACATTTCTGCAATAGATTTAATCTTTACTTTAACCTACGATCTGATAATGATTCGCAACCTAATTCTTCTATTAATTCTGATACACTACTAAACCTATCGTAACACCTTTCAACAAACCTAGCTGCTCTACGCTGCACGCTGTCTAACTCTCTCTTATCCAGCCTACTTCATTCGGGTCCATACCATGGCTGCATATTCAAGGTAACTAGTGAAAAGTAGCATCGTCCTTTTGTCTTCTCGTCACATTTCCCGAATTCCCTTCTAAGAATCCTAGCTTTCTCTTAGATCGGCCGCTTGTTTCCCGAATGCGTCTTCCCCACGATAAATCTTTAGTGATTGTTACACCTAAAAACCTTATTGTTTCAACGCTTTCGATCTTCGTGTTACTAATTTTATAGGATTGCTCTATGGAATTATTCCTCCTCCAAAAATTTGTAGCTGCACACTTTTTAAGGTTAAGTAATAACTGCCATTTATCGCACCACTCTTGAATTGCATCTAAATCCTTGCTAAGCGACTTCGGCTACAGTGTTTTGTCGGATAGGAATTAAAACTCTAGACGCCCTGTCTTGTTTTGTTAATATATATAATTTAAATATTTAGTAAATATAAAAAATAGTTAATAATAATAATAATAATTTAGTAAGTATTAATATAAGTATTTAGTGATTGTTACATCAAAGTACCTTATGGTTTCAACGCCTTCGACTGTCATGTTACTAATTTTAAAATGTCTAGCGTTCCAGAATTATTATATTGAGGTCATTTAAACTTTTTATGCCAGACGTATATTATTTTGGCATGCTATTTTGGCCTGAAATTTTGGCTTTCCGGAGTCAATTGGAGCAGATTTTTCTGAGAACTACTTATCTCTCTGTATTACTTCTGTATCACTCTATATTCACTGTTTAAAGTCCCAACCGGGAGTACTGCACTTTAAATTATCTCCACACAACACTCAATTTGGAAACATGTAACATAGTAGTATACTGGCGAAATAACTCTGCTTTTGCCGAGTCCCAAAACAGGGTCTCCGGAAGGAACAGCAAGTACTCTTACGTCACATTATTTTCATTCCCACGGGTGTGCTTGGAAAAAAAAATGAAGAGAAAAGAGACAAGTAGGATGAAAAACATTGTAGTCTTCCTGTATAATTAAAACAACGGAAAGAGACAATTTTCAATCCCATTTTGCAGCCAAAGGGGCAATCTTGTAATCCGAGTATCTCAAATATTTTTTCTCTGGAGGAGGTTATAAATTGTACCATGCTGCAAATTGATTTCCTTTTTTGACTCAGGGATGGGGAAACTGTGTAGAGCGTTGTAAAGGATAACCAAATTATTCTCCTCTTTTGGCGTTGCCCTCATCCCAATTTGTTTCCTTTTTCGACCGGCAACTTGAGCGGTGACGAAGTTTGAAGCGCTTTCTAATTTCCGAGGAATTGATCAAAAATCAAACGCGTGATTAAATTTTTGTATTTATTTGTCAGTTCAAGGGCTAATTTTTTAAATTATCATCTGCACCAAGTAGTCGTCTTCCTTCAGATCCATCAACTTCGAAACCATTTATCATTTAAGAAGAATCCTTAAAGTGATGAGCTCCTTCTTTCACAAAAATGATGACTCTCGTTTCAAAGGAGGGCCAATCATTTTGGTCTCCATCTCTAAGTTGACAATGGGGGAATTTACTCGGAATCGAAATCGCAATTTGGTACAAAAAAATGAGTTTTAATAAAAATAATCAATCTTCTATCCAGAGCCTTTCACTCGTAAGTCAAAAATTAAAATAAGCAAAAGGTGAAGCCCACCGAACGAGCTGCGTTAACTATGTCTACGTTATCCAGTCCATGACTATTTTTAGGGAAAGGGAGGGGATGGAAGGTCTGCTTGCACAGATCCTATCGCAGCCACTTCCATTGGCAGAGTTAGCTGTGTGTCCCCCATTGTGATTAAGCGAAGGAGCTTCGCAGTCTCAGTTGTGATTAGACGAAGTGGATGACAAACCAGTCCTTTGCACGCCCACTTTTCTGAAACGGTTGAAAACATTAGTTTTTTGCCACTTATAATTCGATCGTAAGGTTTGCGGCTGTGGTTCCGCCACATCCCCCGTTGATTTGCCCGAGCTAGATTGATACTACTTTTTGAGCTATTGCAAAACTTTTTCATCCGAATATTACAAGTGCTCAGTGATTAATGGAACTTGCGCGTGTAGGTTGATACTTTACTGCCAGGTTACAATACGGATGATATGCCTACATCGCCTACATTAAGGAATGAAATTAAGTGGGTAAGCATCCGTGATCAGGTATTTTCTTCATACGGACCCGGGACCTCTGGAGAGTAGCCCTGCGCCTTACCCATTCATCTGCATCTACATCTACGCGATACCCTGCAAGCCACCGCGAGGGCGTGTGGCAAGTGATGAAGATCACCAAACGGCACTACTTTCACTCAAACAAGCTACTAAGTGGAAACATGCTACATAATAGGGTTACATTCAGCTAGATGGTTAGTATCTACATAGCAATAAAGGGAATGGTTGTTAATGTATGCACCACGCACTACAGACTACTCAAAAATATTTCACCTACCTATCCCTTTGCTAAGCTGCGTATTGTCTTCTCTTATAGTACGGGGAAAATGACATTTTGAATCTATCATTACGACAATCTATCTTTCTAGTCTTATTTACCTGGGCGAGTAGATATAGTAGATCATTCACTTACATAGTACACATTACATTATATAGTACACACTTACATGGTAGTTCACTTACGTAGTAGGTCATTCACTTACCTAATTATCCCTTTACTATGTTCCCTATTATATTCTCATAAATTTCGCATGGAAAATAACATTTCAAATCTATATAATATTAGAAAGACCGATGATGCATCCGTTCTCTCCTCCACTGGTGTGATTTTCCGAGGGTTCAAGCCCCCATGTGCTGTAGCCTATCACGTGACGGGGAGGGGCTGGTTCCGTGCGATTTCCCATTCCTTTAATGGCAGCCCCCCCTTCCTCCGGTTTCCCTTCGCCCACTATCAGTTTCTCCCACCATTGCGCTCATCAACCTCCGGTTAAAAATCCACCTCCTGTCATTATTCGGCGTCATTGCTTATTTGCATGAGGCGGGAGGAGTATAGCGTATCGACGCCACCCAATGATTCTCTTTAATGGCGTGAATTAATGATGCATGAGTGATCCTTCAGGAAAGGGAATGATTGGAAATGCTTGGATCGTTAAAAGGTGATGGCTTTTAACATATGCTCTGCTGGAGATTACAGATGGGTAAAACTTCATGATGCTCAAAGCACAATGTTCATTAAGCTTTTATCGAATATAATTAGTTTCGAAATATATCAAAATCATGCATCAAGTTGCTTTATTTCATTTTCAATGATTCATCAAAGGTAGCCCAACATGTTATGTACAGGCGTTCGTTAGTAATTAATGGAAGTTATTTTAAATTTTAAATGCAATACCTGCGCAATTATTGCAAATCAATGAGGACGAGGGTGGTATTTCGAGGAGAGTGACAGGGTTTCAGCACTGACTAATTTTAACATTAATGAATGTATGTCTATCAATAAGATATTTTAAATTTTAAATGCAGTGCCTGCGCTGAAGATGATTCGAGTAGGTATATTCAAAGCACCAGCGTAATGCGGCAAGTTGGACCACGAGGAAAAAATTATAAATATAAATAGCAACTTATGGAGGTTCATGAATTCATTTTTTCCGCGAGTAATTAGGGACAATAATAGACCGCTGCGAAAGTATACTACATGGGAAACTGTATAGGTATTGTTGGTTTTGATATGGAAATTAGAATTTACTGATTTTTTTACGTGTGCATGGGTTAACACTACTAAGTCATGCATGCTCTAGGAATATATAAGTTCATAATTTAATTTGTTAATAGAAATAAATGACTAATGAAATAGCATTATATTACTCAGTTTCAACAAGCAATTTAGAGTCACTTATATCTATCATTTCACGTACCTATGTCGTCAATGCATACTTAATATTATATTTGGAGTGTTTTTATTGTGACTATGGGCTTCATGTAATTAGTAAATAACCGAGATACTGTTTTTTTGCATGCCTACGTGGTGGTAAGTGTTCTCTCTGTCTTTTAATTCATGCCTGATGATGGTTTGCTCCCTGCCATACATCCTTGCGGTGGCTTGCAGAGTATTATGTAGATGTGGGTGTGGAATTATTTCACATGAATGAGGACGAGGGTGATATTTTGAAGAATGTAACTGGCATTGAGCACTGACTAATCATAACATTTATGCATGTGTGCTCACCAGTAATGTGCATGTCTATTTGATCAAGAATACAACATAAAAAAATGCTGATGTGGAGATTTTATGCCCGGTGACTTAAGATGTAATCAGTTGCAGGCGGTGGTGAAATGTTCATCTACAGCTACATAATACCCTGCCAGCCACCATAAAGGTGTGTAGCTGGGAGTGAATTCTCACCAAACATGCACTACATATCATGCATAAAAATTAGTAATAATGTACTAGTCTAAACTTCATTTAAAAAAAGGTAAAAATGGCAAAGCAAGCATGAAATATAATACTGTTATTTGGGTTAGCTTAAGGTCCTTATACCAAGATGCAACTGCCTATGCTATCCATTGATACACTCGTATTGGATGTATTTACCGCCATTCATATCCCTAATTGAACGAGGAAAGAAGGACAGAAATGCCAAAGGCACGTCCACAATTTTGTTTTGTAAAATATTCTAATAATATAAAGTAATTTAAAATCCTACGCGAGATAGAAAGACTATTTATGGGATCATTTTTTTATCCTACAGTTCAACTTTTCAATCTACCTAGCTTCGACTATTTCAGAAATGGCTGAAGGTGTATTTGTATGGAAAAATCTGGTCATAATGAGTCTCGAAACATTTTTAATCCGTTAGGATTAACGAAACCATCACCGTGACTTGCATCATATCATGTGTCAGTAAATGGCGAAATTATAGTTTATCAACTCAAAATTTCACTTAATTTCTTCGTTTTCTGTTTCCTCTGTGTCTCCCTGCTCAGTATTTCAGTACCGCTTCCACTTAGTCATAAAACAGCTGTTCTGGCTTTCCTCATTATTTAGTAATATTTAATTCTCAAAACATTAAATGTGATTACATTATTTTTGTTTTTTTTCGAGGAAATTTAAATTTCAAGCCAATATAACACCTAATTATTGCGACTCATCCAGTTTCAATCACTCTGCATCACGATTTTTTGACATTTTATTTTGTTTTCATCTCACAGAGAGCGTGAAAATTACATTAAGAAATTATTCAGCTCATTTGAACTCACGCCCCATTAGTAACGTATTTGATCAAAGCCCCTTTTATTTTACATGAAATATTCTCGTCCTTGAAATATTTTGACTGTCACTTAACTTTCCTTCATGCCAAAATTGTGGTCGTGCTGGTGTCCTGTAACATTGTATTTTTCGCGTTCTTTATTATCAGTTCTGAAACCGTAATTGTTTCCTCAAATGTGTTACCTCACAAGGAAATCCTGATTATGGAAATTTAACTAGGGTCCTTTGGATTTGGTCGAAATTTTCAAGCAGTTCGGACGCCGTTCACAGCGTGAAGGACAGGGCAATATTGACCTTGAAGAGGACAGGATTGCGGAGCCTTGGCTGAAAAGGCACTTTAGACTCGTGTCATAAAATGCAACCTTTCTGTCTAATTTGTTTATACTTACATTATATTGTTATCTACGATGCTAGAAGAGACGTCTATTCATCCCGAAAGAGTGAGCCGGAGTCACGCTATATATTAGCATCAACTTACCATCTAACAAACCAATTAGCCAGCACCTAGCCATCTAGCTGAACGCGACTCTTATATTGAACATGTGTCCATGAAGTAGTAGCGTAAAAGCGTTATGGAGAAATTAGATAGGTGAGTATTGTCAGGCCTCATTTAGAATATGCTGCGAGTACATGGAATCCACACGTGTAACGTATGATAAAGGTGTGCATTAGAGATCAGCAAGATCATTTAAAGTTTGTTACGATAATTGTATTTGTTTGGAGAGTTTAATAGAAGAACTACGATAAAAATTACTATCAGAGTGCAGGTAAAAATTAAGCTACACCTCTTAAGTAAATTTTAAACTCATATGTTTGTAGATGACGTTAGAAATATTTTAAAACCCTTCCGTATTATGGTACGATTGATCAAATAAATAAGATTAGAGGGATTGATTGCCGTACCAATAGATTTAAAATGCCATAATTCCCACGAACCAATAAAGAGAATACTAGGCAGCATAGCAAAGGGATAGGTAGGTGAAATATTGTTAGAGCATGTCTCTAGAGATGAAGCATATTTTAGCATTACTAATCCATGGGACACACAGATGAAGAGAGAAAAATACCTTTTTAACCAGTAATCATTTAATAGGTATGTAGATAGGTACTAACCATCTAGTTGCACGTGACTCGTACATCTAACTGGTAACCATGTGGTAGTAAAACTGTGTCTCTATGTTTCATGCAAGTAGTGCACGTTAGGTGATCTTCACTCTCTGCCACACACCCTCTCGGTGGCTCACAGAGTATTACATAGATATAGATGCTCCTTTGATGTATAAATCATCATATCATCATTTCCACAATCTAGTCCACAATCCTAAGATTAGCTTGACGTAGCTCTCCACTCGATTCTCCTATCGGCTAGCTTTTTCACGCTCGGGTTATTCTTCTCTTTCAAATTATTAATTAATAAAGTGTTTCCTTACATTTATGGTTATAGTAACACCTTAACAATAATCCACTCTTGGTAAATTTCTCTTTTTGCAGGGCTATTCTACTAACTATTTCTTTCTTGCTTCATCTATCGCTGGTTACTCAGATTCACAGATGACAGTACTTACATAGATCATTAGCTCCTCAAGATTCGATTTCCCTAGCTTGGCAGAAATTAATGTTAATAGTTAAGGTAATGTTTATAGGCTAAAAATTATCTTGTGGTTTCGGCAAGGACTAACATGTAACAGTTTTTGAAAAATCAGCAATATATACTATTACTAATAAAATTATATTTAGGGAAAACAAAGGTAAAAAAAATTCATTTGAGATTTACTGATTGCACTCGGTTCCATTAACTCTTTCGTTAGGGTGGAGAACATATATGGTGTGGTTCTATTGAAATGATTCTGTTAGGGGTTTAGGTATTGACACAATTTATGCTGAAGGCTTTCACAGCGATATGATTGTAGGTTTTGAGTTTTCGGATTTCTCTGCTGCGTTATTCCAATATTCGGAAGATAACGTTTCGTACCCATTGCAGGATACATAATCAGATCTATAATCCGTGCCGTTGAATGAGATCGGCCGTGGTATTTATAGTGTCTTCAGGGAGGCCTCCTGTCATTGCAGCCAATCAGAATTGAGGGGTCAAGAGCTGGTGCACTTCCATTGGCTTGAGACTCCCGTTTCAAAATTAGCTGTTTACAATTATTGTGTAGCCGATGTCCATCAACCCGATTGTAGTTTAACGGTGTTTTTTTTTCATTTTTCTTCCGCTATCACGCGCGCTTCATTAATGTTAATTTGGTGATTTGGGTTGGCTCCGCAACTGCTGACTGCATGCAGTTTGTTTTGAAGAGCCCTCGTATGCTCCGCCAATCTGCATGATATTTCTCTATTCGTTTGCCCGATGTATTTTTGGCCACAGCTACAGGGGATTTCATACACTCCGTCGTATGTTTTTGGGTCGATGGTGTCTTTTGCCTTCGGAAGAAGATTTCATTCAACGGCACGGATCGTAGATCTGATGATGTATCCTGCAATGGGTACGAAACGTTATCTTCCGAATATTGGAAGAACGCAGCAGAAAAACCCGGAAACTCAAAACCTACAACCTGGCCGCACAAAGTTTTTACATAAATTTACTCATATTCGTATACCAATCGTTCTCTTTCCTCTTCCCCTGATAGATGATAAATTCTCTGTGTTTTATAAATAAATGTCTTGGTAAAGGTTGTCGAATTCCTTCCCAAGAGTAACTACTAGTAGTTCCCAATAGTGGCAATAGTAGCTACTAGACCCGAGAGCCTTGGAGCCTCATATGGCTCCTAGCTTTCTGTGTGCGAGGGTGAACAAAAATGTTCTTGCATCTAGGCGTAAATTCACCCTGCGAAATCTCACTCTCAATCTACGTTCGAGATCGCTCGAAAAGATTTGTGGTCGCTTGTTAAAGTCCGTGGCCAATCTCTGTGGCCGAAGTCATCGTCTTGTGGTCGAAGGAGTCGTACGATTGGAATTTATGCCGGCTCTGCGTGATTCAAGGATTGGGGTCGCGTGCGGAAGGCGTTTGTTGTGGATGTTGCAGTCAATGAGGGGGGGATCAGGCAATGATTGGCCTTGGCCGAGCGAGGCTGACCGGTTCAACCCTGGGGAAAACTCCCCAAGGAGGTGTGTTTTTGGTATCCCATTGAATGGCTGAATGTGACCCTCGTCGAATGTTTAAATATATACTGTGGAGCAGTAGTTGCTGAAAACCAAGAGGTGATGTATTTTTAGAATTAGCTTGCAAGGTGCTCTAACTGATGTGGTTATGTCATATCGTCGAATGATATTACAAAAATCTGCCGTGTCATTACCGCCAAGGACATGAACTCGTTCGTAAATAACATTCATAATTTAGCAAACCAATTCAAATCCTATTTGTTTTAGGTTCTGAATGTGTAATTTTTTTGTTTTCAATGAAAGTTGGGAATTCATTAGTTACGCAATTTTTTTTATTAATGTTATTGATAATCATAGAGGTGACCAAACCCGTGAAATAATTTAGATAATTATGTGAGAGGTTGAAATAGGGTGCTGCGAAAGGACAACCATTTATATATACATATTTTTAAATATTCTAGTGCTACCATTAACTGATTATTTTCGCGGCGAGGGTTTATGCAAAGTGGTCACATGAATACATTCTTCAGTGAGTATTTCGTTGCAGTGTGTGAATTCAGTTGGCTGAAACGCATACATCACTAATAAATAACATTCCGCCTACTTGACCAGTTGTTGTGTTGACTAGATCCCCTATCAAAATACCAACAGTTCAAATATTACTAGTTCTTACTTATGTATTTACTATCATGAAGATTCACGTTTATTTCTTAATTCAACTTATTTCCATCTCTTGTGCTATATGCAGTTCACAATCAGATGAGCTATTGTGCTTTGGATGCTGTGCGAGCATAAAATGTTTTTTGCCCCAATTTCCCGGTATCCCCTTCCTCCGGCACTCTTGCGTTTGCCTGCTCAGTTTAGAAATGACAGCAGAGATGGGTATACCGAAATCCTCTGCGAACGGTATAAAAAGCTCTGGCTATCTCGCACTATTTGTGCTGAGCCATAGCTTGGACTGGCGTGAGCGTAGGAAATGATCTTTCGTCTTTACGTCTCAATTTCGAGGACTCCACGCCAGGCAAGCTCTCAATCTCGCCTCGCGTTTCCAACGGGCATTTCTTCAATGCTCTGACGACCCCCTGAAGCAAACTCACACCATTATCCTCCCACGCATTCCTTCTCTCTTACTCCAATGACTTGGCCTCGGGAAAACTGACTCACCTCTCCAATATCTGACTGAGCAGAAAATTTAATGTCCTACTTGGCTCCATCAAGTATTGCCGTTTCGAAGGTGATCAAACTATTATGATAAGTAAAAGACTAGATGTAGTTTATTGTAGTAGATAAGTAAAAGGATCTTTAGACAGTTAATAGTTAGTGTTTTACTTGGCAGATTGAGCTTAATTTGAAGCGTTTGTGGTCATTGAGTTTCTGAAAAAGAGTGGTCCACCCGAATATCTAACTGCGTTAAATAAAATGAGGGAAAAAACGATTACTTATGTGTTACAGAAGTCATCGCAGAAGATATGTCAGGAGGTACGGCATAATTCTGATGATGTATCAGAATATCTGATTACAATAGAAATAAATATTCAAGAAAACCGTTGAAAAGGGTTCGTTGAAGAGGGTTCTTGGAGAATGCTTTGAGAAATAAAAAAAACTATATTTCCCTCACAAAGGCATATTTAGAATACTTTGCTAGTATGTGGGAGGCGTATTTCATTTAGTGTCAATTACAGCCAAATTTTTCGGCTCACTTATCTACATCTACTATTTTCCTCTTGGTGGTAACATTATGCCTTTCAGTTACCTGTGACCAGTATGCATGTGACCAGTACTATTTCCCACATGCTTGCATGGAAGTAAGTGTAAACTTATTCTCTCTGATTGCTAATGCATGCCTGGTGGGTTGTGTTTGACACCGTCGGGATTGTCTCGAATAGGTAACCTAGGAGTCACGTGGTATAAATAGGATTGGTTGGCAAATTTGTAGCGTTAAAACCGCTGATTATAACCTCATTCATTGTTTTACACTTGTATTTTATATCATCTGAGGGCTCTGTAGTCGAGACGGACGAGAAAAACGCTATTGAAAACAATTAATGATATTGTAACGAACGAATCAGACACGCCAAATTTGCCAACCATTCGTGCTTGTACCACGTGACTCCTTGGTTACTATTATTTTGGACATTATTCGAGATATTCCTGACGGTTTCAAACTCAACTGCCCCCCTGGTCGAGGTTCGCCTCCTCCCTCACACCCTTTCGGTGGCTTGCAGGGTTGTATGTGGATTTAGATATTTGGACTGGCATGAATGTGCTGTTGAAGAAGGTCTGGAAATAAAGGTAGAGCAATGCAGTGTAAAAAACGTGGAGAATAAGAAAATGGAAGATCGGCTCAGCACCTCACTTAGAGGTTCTGACAGAAAGGTTATTATGGATGAGGAAATTCTACAAGGATGGGGTAAAACTCTCGAAAGCCGATGTACAGGGAAATTCCGACTACCGAACTGCATCTAGGTGAACCATGTGAGCGTCCGTCATTGCCTAAATAAATGATGAATGCGTACCAGCTCGGTAAAATCACTGGTGGAAAAATCAAGAGCACGTAATGAAAGGAGATGGATCGCATATTCCGGTCTCATAAAAGTATAATAGGATCGTGTGCCATTGATTGGGTCATTTGTAGGGAATCTAATGAGGGAAGAAAAGCACAGAAACAGAAATGCGATGAAGGAATTGCAGCGTGGGGAGAAGTGGTGAACTATGAGGCTTTTGAGTGAGTGTGGCCAGAGAGGGAATGAATACAAAAGTACTTGGCAGTTTTCAATGCCGAGAGAAACTAATTAGGCTTTTGAGATCTTGCTCCCGGCTGGAATATATTTCTGGATCAATGCCACAATGAATAAACTCTTCTCATTTCATCGCATTCAACTTCGATAAAACATTCACATTTGGTAACATCAAATGCACATTTTTCTTTTATGAGCAAATATCATATACCTACCTACCCTATTATTCCCGGCCGTGGTGGATTTTTCAGTGGAAAACCGGTCCCCACTTGCGTGCCTAGTGGAGGTCAAGTTCAGTACTCTGTCTGTCGGATGGGACGCCGCGCCGTGGTCCCCTTGGCGCCTTTCGTTAAGAGTAGGCTAATTCCGACACCGGATTTCTCTCCACCCTTCCTCCGTTTCCTGAAAACTCCTTCCATTACCCCATTACCCACCTATCCTAAATGGCGCAAATGACCTCAGCTGTCGGTCGCCTCCCCTGAATAACCAGCCTACCCTATTACAATGCACATAATTTTTAAGAGCGAATAATTCATTTAAATGGCATAAGTTTGCAAAGAAATACGCTGAATGTTGATTGGCCAGAATTATTGACTTTTATGTGGTCATATACGAATTGATTGTACGTGAAATTGATTTTTTTATTGGGTCATTATTGAACAATTCCATACAGTAGTGCCGACAATACGTTCAACGTTTAAATCTGACGTCCACTTCGAGGTTTAATCAAGGTTACTCTCGGATTCTAAGTTCTTGATGGCTGACAGTTTTATTTGCATTAATAGTCGCACAGAATGGGATGAAGCAGATACAGGTTTATTAGTTTGTGGTATGTTTGGTAATGGGCTCCCAATAATGATGTAGGCATGTCGAAAAAACCCTCACTTATTAAAGTAGTAATCACCGTTGTGAAAGGAAAATATGGCGTAGCCCATTGAAAATGTTCTATTGCATTGTTTTATCATTTTTGGATGCATTTTATGGATAAAAATTTATAGTTTCGTAGCAGTTAAATGTTAAAAGACTTAAGGTTGATTCTAGTCTGATTATCAATGTTTTTTCAGTTTATCATCTCCCCTTATAATAGCACTTAAGTGGAAAGTGCTTGGTTTTGATTGATCCCTTACCTTAAGTAGTATTTTTTAAGGTAACCTCAGTCACTAGGTTACGCTATGTAAGGTGAGCTAAGGTGAAGTGGACCTTCAAGCTAGTTGTGTATTTACGGTAGTAATTTCCTAGGGAACTAAAGAATAAAAATCCGTTGGCGTCAAATAAGATTGGACGTTAATTGGGAAGAAGTAGAATTATTGAGAGGAGGAGGAGGGCAGGAGAGAAGCCTAGCGTGGGTATTATCCTTCCCTTTAGCGAATACTGCCAAAGGATCCCTTGGCAGCATTCGTTAACAGCAGCAACTTCCCATCCGACGAATGGAGCACTAAAACTCGAAATGTTCTTAATAGAGTGCTCCATCAGGGATCTGCTCATCAGGGATCTGCTTGGCGATAATAAATCTTTGTCACTGTCGGGGTATAAACCTGAGCCGTCGAGGTGGGAAGCCAATGCTATAGCGACTACACTAATCTGATCCCTCTATAACATTCGTTCTAGAGATAACATGCGGTGCATTTTGTAAATATTGTTATTGATGAAGACGTGTAATCAATCCAAAAATTCTACCGCAATCACAGTAGGAAGCAAAAAATTGTCCTAAAAAGCTACTCAGATGCGCTAATTACACTGTCGTCACGTCGGTTAATTAGTCGTCCCGGAGAGAGCTGTATGCCAAAAAAAATATAATCCCCTAGGAAACTCATGTGCTTCCCAGATCGCGAAGGCCTTGGCCGGCAGGCAGTCGGACGGGCTCGGAATGAAATCCACGAGTGGCCGAGAAGGAACAGAAAGACGGCGCGGGAACACTTGAAGGACTTCCCCGCTCCTTAAAGATCGATCGAATGCCTCGAATCCATTTTTAACCGCTCGCATATTACGGGCGCACGAGCGCGCAGTGTGAACGCACACAAAATCCACACTAATCACCCGGAAGGAGAGGGTTGTGTGTAGGGTTTCCTACTCCCGAGAAGTTGATTCCGGGCGTTGTTCGTTCCATGAGATAAAAGCTCTTGAATTTTTAAAGTGCAGCATTAATAAAACCTCGTATAACGCATATTCTTCATTTACGAACGCCATGAATTTGCGGTTTGGTCGTAATAGTAGGTAAAGTTATGTTCCACTCGAAGGTTTGCCTGGTCGGTGAGGGTAGAGTGCACCAAATACTTAGCTCAATGGCGTGTGAAATTCACGCATCAGAGCGGAGCATATTTTAAGAGATTTTTCACTGGGCGACACTAGGGTTGGTCTGTTCCCCCAAATGTCCACAAACTCAGCCCCCTCCACGCAAGCGAAATGAGACGCCACTCTACGCGAAATACTTAGTGGCCGATCCATAACCGTCTACCATTATGATATATGCGTCATTTATTTGCTGGCACCATCCTCAGTCACTGGGCGAGACTAAATCGGCACTACATAACACTGGTGTTGCCTACTTTGTATCAAGGTCCGTCTATATATATAGACGGTATAGACGGACCTTGCTTTGTATGTTATTTTATGGTCTGAATCAGGGTAATGGGAGAGGGGCAGATAATCTCACTGTGGCGCCTGCGGTTTCCAAGAATATCTGGTATCCTGTAAATAATGCATCTCGGGATTGACTGGACATGTCCAAAAGACTCTCCTTGATCCGAATCCGGTACCTCAGTCAGCAGCTCTACTCATTGCGTTACCAGGCTTTTATATTCAATAGTATTCTTTGTTGTTCGGGTGTGACGACCAACGGCTAAGGCCATTTGAGCCGTTTGGGAAAATAGGTGGGTGGACGGAGGTAGGACTTTATCAGGGTAAGCAGGAAGAGATACAATATTACATGATTTAACACAACATTATCGACAGAATAATTTGAATCATACGGGTGGGAGGAGTCAATTGAATATTCAGAACTCGGTTCAGTAGCCGAGCGATTCACTCCCGTAGTATTGTGCTCTCTTTTCACGAACAACTCCGTCAGTGTTTGGCGATCTACCGTAGTATATCCCATTTAATCAGAGTCGGAAAAATATGGTTCTCAATCCCCATGTGCACTTCATGACTCCCAAGATAAAATGAAAATTAAACGAAAAGTAGAATGGTAATTTTTATAAAATTTGAATCCGGTAATCGGTTCATTATCCAACACCGACTCGGATTTGTGGCTTAAATTAAAAATGCATGCATTTTCTGAGGAAATGTGATTTTCAAAATTATTGAGAACAATTTTGTGAGAATCATTCTAATTATTTAAAATCAAAATTATAAAGACTTTTCCTTGGTAAAATTTCAATTTTTCTTGGTTGTTAACGTATAAGACTGGCTCTCGAAGATTTTTTAAAGTTTCGTGGGTGGAAAGTTTTGGCTTTTCTTTCTCAAGAGTTGGTCAGCATTAGTCAGATGAGAGGTGATTGAAAGTGGGATGAAAAATCCTCAGTCCAGGCGGCATGATGTCCTATGCATACCTTTCAATATCACTTTTTCCCAACGAATACAAAGCGCAAAGCGATGGATGTATCATCATGGTATCATTGGATTGGATTTTATCGGCCTTTTGAATCGCCTGCTAAGTGCTCGGTAAAACATTATTTGTTTATAATTCAAGTGAAAAGAAAAATCTTATAGCGTAACGAAAGAGAAACATCGGCGTCGTGGCATCGTAAATAAATAGCGAAGAATAAAGGATTGCCATCTAGAGGGGGCATGAGTGTTGCTTTTAATTGTATAGATAATGAACCAATAAGAGGTTTTGTAAATTGTTAACACATTCATAATTATAAACAGTTTTGCTATTTCGTACTAACACTTCTCTTACTATTTCATTTCAACAACCCGACAAAAGATAAATCATTTTTTTAGGAGGAAGTTTGAATTTGCGATAGTTTTGCACAGGTTTAGTAGTTTCAGAAATATTTGCCCTATTCCGGGAGACTCCCGGTGGAACCGGCAACCCTAACAGTTGCCAACTTTCTTCCGTGTTGGGAGGACATACCTCCCTCCATCTCTTTTTCCGCCCCAATCCACTACTCTCCCTTCAGATACCTACCCTTCCCATGAAACTACGCTCCGCCTTCCGTCAGCACTTCGCCAAAGACTTCACCGCCTCCCCAACTCCTAAAAAAAAATCCCTTTTGTCGGTTATTGCTCTCCCACCACTCCTCTCCTTCTTCCTCCCTCTCCATCTCTCGGCCCAGAATACAACTCGCGCCCCAACGAGCGCTTAACGCCGGTATTAGCTTCCCCCTATGCTCCGCTCCCCCCAGTTTATTAAATGTTTCGCAAGGTGCCGAGGGGACGGTGCGCAGAACTCTGCCGTGGCAGACCGCCTCGGAGGAAATGCTGATTTATTTCCTCATTGGCACTGAGCGTTTGGCGGGAAGAGAGCACCCTAACCATCGTCTATAGTACACCTACTTCTACACTATATTCCGTAATCAGCGGTGATAGTGTATGTCAGGAAGTGTTAAAGGGGCACCAAACTATGATTTTTTATCCCTCCTCATTTTCCAAAATTTTTTTAACACCTACCGATTGAATAGGAGTCACTATGGTTCATGTACCTACATTTAAACAACACTTGGCAAGCCATCACAAGGATGTGTGATGGGGAGAGCCATATCCAGGATGTATTTTAAATCAAAATAAAATTGAATGTATGTTTAATTTTATGCAGGCATGCAAAAATACTAGTCCATGCATACTCTTTATGTGCAAATTAGAGGCATAATTCCTCTACTTTAAAAAGAAATAATAGGTATGCATTCACAAGATGTGGTAATTAAATTGTTAGTGTATACAAAGTAATGATATAATTACTTATTAGTCAGGAGTTTCCGTAAATGCATTAAATATTTGATTTATATTTTATGATACGTAATTTTGTTGTAACCATGAATATTATGTGAGGATAATGAGTTTTTTTTAATCCCCTAGTAGAATCGTTTATCTCATTTTATTTGTTTTATCAACTCTATTGATGTAGCAAGGGGCTTACACGATTCCTGGGAAAGTTTTTGTCGCGTTTATCAGATGGAAGACTCAGTTATCACTTAAATTATTCCATAAATGTTTTTGTATACATTTGTAAAAATGTTTGTGTCGCATAAGATCGTCTTTGGATGGTTTTACTTTTTAGTTTTTCTAACAATTATTTTTTCTCGTATTTTACCTTTACTTTATTGGTATGGTAATCCTTTATTATTTAAAACTCTTGTATTTTTATTTATCTATAATTGATTCCTTTATAAAGTCTTTCTCTGATGGATCCCTAACACTCGATTGGTCTTTTAAATGTGACCTGACCAACGAATACCAGAAATCTTCTTCACTTTTTCGTTGTACTCTCCTACCATTTGTCTTTATAAATAAGAGCTTTTTAAGCACACACTTGCATATTCCTAAAAAAAAAAAGGTCTCTAAGGCTTGCGCTAAGTGTGACTCTCAAAACATGACTTTTTCTGAGTGATTTAGATCAATTATTTCAATAGTTGGCTCGAAATAGTGGTTTAAATCACCGTGACGCTTGTAAATGTACATTTTCTGGGATATCTATAGTTCAGATTCAAAATTTATTTCTAAAATGAATATTGCACATTGGCTATGAATTTCGAATTCTGACGAAAAGATATGTTCTAAATGCTGCCTGAAATTCAGTAAGGCGCGAAACATTAGGTAAGTATACGACTAACTTCGTTGTATACATCCACTTTAAGACCGTAGACCGTTCGAAAACAAAGTAGGAGTCCAGGAGTTGGCACTTAGGTCCAATAGGTAAAACCCAATTCAAGCAATGCGGAAGTCGCGATCTCAAATCCTGCTTTAGGCATATATGCTTCAGATTAATCTTAAATATTACGGTACGATAAAACCTTAAAATTTCATCCTAATCCACTTACAATTAGTGCCATGTGAACTACCTTGGTGGTGTAGGGCGAGGTATTAGTAATCACCAAATATGCGCTACGTGTGTGCCTACATGCACTACATAATATTAAAAGAAAATTTTGCATGTACCAGCCACGTGCAGCTAACGATTAGTATTTATGGTGGAATAAATATTTTTAATTGTGAGTTTGTCGCTTGTTGGAAACGTGAGGTTTTAGCTTTCCAAATAGGAATGCAAGCTTGCAGATGACTTAGCGTAATGGAGTATTTTGTTCGGATGCACGACGCACTACCCTAATAATATTCCACCTTCCTGTCTGGTAACTATGTCATCGTTAACAATCTCTTACTGCTCTCTGGAAGAAAGACACTTGTATTCTATCCACAGTCTCTTTCTGTCTTCCGATCGAATTGAGCATAATAATCTGGTGTTCGCAATTTATTTTTAACGTCATCGCAAAACAGATTGGCTCTAAATTTATACCTACACTTACCTTTCATGTACAGATTCAAGTATTAAGTTACAACATTGATTGGTTGATCCTATACTATGCCCGGCACTTCCTCAAAATGTTGTTCCAGAATAAGATGTTAGAAATTGATCAAGAAAGAGGACGCAAAGGTGGCATAATTGTCTAAACCCCTAGGTGCGAAATCAAGGATCACAGTTTCAATCCATTTTAGGGGTATTATTTTCCAAAGTAATAATAATAATAACAGTAATATTGCTATATTTGGAACCAGTCGAGCAAGTTTAATTATCAACAACAGCGCATGACTCCGCTAAGAATTATCGTGGTAGTTAACAATTATCCTGAGGCCTTTATAATTGATTTCATATTGATAAGAGACGCTTTTGGTTGCTTACCTGTTCTTACTCGCGGCAAGCGTAATTGCTCCGTGACAACTGTGCTGAAAAAAGAAAAAAGATATATATTATTAAAGTTGAAATAGGAATGAGCATGAGAATAACAGCAGTGATTGTATAAAATGACATTTTTGCTATATACGGACCAACGTATGGAACGATGTAGTTTTTTTGAAGCCATTGAAACGAATGGAATAAAGTAAATACATTTTTTTTGCTGAGACAGTTAAGCTTATGATAAAATTTAGTTCTCAGTTCCTCCAGCTGATGATATATCGTACCGTCAACCTAATTTTGGTACTATGACTAACTCAATATCCATACGAAAGCGGGATTCAAACGGTGATCTTTTTGGTACCCAAACCTGTGCGTCACCTTCCGGGTCGGCTCCTGTCGTAGTTTAATAGCGACGCCGGATTTCTCTCCACCCTTTCTCCATTCCCGAAAAATTCTTACCTCTTCACAAATACCTACCTACTCTAAAATGCCCAAATGACCAAAGTGAAAGGTGAGTTTTTACGCCTGCGCGTTAATGACATCCCTCCTGAAGCTTGCAGAGATGGTTGAATGTGCCGGCATGACAACTTAAGAACCTCGGGGGGATCGGGTTGGTGTAGTGGCTAGAGTACTGGCTTCCCATTCATGAGCCGGGTTCGATTCCCGGAAGTGGTGGAGTTTTTTCAGTGGAAAACCGGTCCCCACTCGAGTGCCTAGTGGAGGGCATTTCAAGTTCAGTACTCCATCCGTCGGATGGGACGTTAAGCCGTAGTCCCCTTGGTGCCTTTCGTTAAGAGTAGGCTAATGCCGACGCCTGGTTTCTCTCCACCCTTCCTCCGTTCCGAAAAAAATCCTACCAATACCCAATTACCCACGTATCATAAATGGCGCAAATGACCTCAGCTGTCGGTCGCCTCCCCTAAATAACCAACCAACCAACCAAGAACCTCGGGTTCGGATCGGGTCTTGAATTTATGTTGGGTTTAGGCTTGGGATTAAACTACGTTAGATGGCGCAATGTAAACCTAGCACTTCCAGCTGCTTAAGACGAAATTTTTCTTCTACTGAAATCCCGAGGGCACGGGTTCGATTCCCGGCAGTGGAGGATTTTTCAGTGGAAAACCGGTCCCCACTTGAGTGCCTAGTGGAGGGCATTTCAAGTTCAGTACTCCGTCCGTCGGATGGGACGTTAAGCCGTGGTCCCCTTGGCGCCTTTCGTTAAGAATAGGCTAATGCCGACGCCGGGTTTCTCTCCACCCTTCCTCCGTTCCCTGAAAACGCCTACCATTACCCAAATATCCACCTATCCTATATGGCGCAAATGACCTCAGCTGTCGGTCGCCTCCCCTAAATAACCAACCAACCTACTTCTACTGAAGCATTGAGTTGCGTGTCCATATTGAGGTTGTCTTCGTATACCCCCTCGCGCCCACATACTGCGTTTTGCACTGCATTTACGTCTTTACCTTGCTGGAGGACGGGGGAGTAGGAGGATGAAGTGGAGCGACAAGTACCCTCAAGAATACCTCCGAGGGACCCACCTCATTCTGCGTCCCTTATGCTTAGGCCATTTGCGCTCTCTGGAGAACACCTGCTTTTTTCTACTTCTTTCCCTTTTCAAGGCGGAGGAGTCAGCGGAAAGGAACGAGAGTGGGTGTTGTCCGTGTGAGTGTGTGAATCTCTTAAAAGCGAGAGGTGAAGACATTCCCGCATGCAGAGAAAAACGGAGGGTGTCCTTTCCCTATTGTGTGCGTTACAAAAGAGACGATTTTCGAAGAGATGATTGTCCAAGAAGCAGATACTTTCGCAGAAAGGAATGGTATCGAGAAAAACGAAGTAAACTGAACTCCGAAAATATCTGCGGACGCATGAAAAATTTTGGCTGAATTTGAATTGTACAAATTTTCTCCCGGAACGATGGAACATCTCCTTAATACTCTGCAAGCCACCGCAGAGGTGTGCGGCAGGGGGTGAACCGTCACCAGGCATGCTTTTAGCATCACAAGATATTTAAATTTCACTTACCATCATGCAAAAATACAAGTCTGTGCGTGCATTACCTGCAAGCAACTGAGAGGTACAACTAAATTGTTTGCCTCTACAAGCTGATGTAATAACTATTGCTTTTTCAGGCATGTATTTAAATATAATGATTAATTTGTATTTTCCAAAACATGCATGAGTTAGTAATGTTAAAACATCATTGTTGACTTCTCTTCTACATCAACCTTTACAATACCTATTTTTATTTTCCCCTGGCAACTTCGCCGTATTATCCACAGTTTGTATAAAAGCCAAGTACCTTTGATTAAATCTGGACCCAGCTGTGAAGAAGCAAGAATAAGCAAAGGAATGAGACGAGGTTTTGCACTGTCTCCAGTAATTTTTAATGTTTACATCGAGAGAGCCATTGTAGTATTTTGTATAGGTAAAGTGGTTTCTTTAGTTCAGGGTCCCTCACACTTTATTGACCGTCGACTATTTCAAAAATCTTTGAACGTGTTATCAGCACACTCTTATTCCAATATGATATAATGCATTTTGTTTGGAGCGAATCACACCTTTCACGCGACGATTGAAAAACCTGCTTCAGCCGGAATTTAAACCCGGGCCATGGGATGTGAAGCCACCACACCGACCCAATCCCTCTCCGGGTTCGAATCCCGGTAGTAGCAGAGATTTTCCTTAGTATGTTTGTCCCTTTTCCAGCACTGTGTGGAGAGGCATTTGAGTGAGTGAATTAATCCGTCCGAGGGATGCGACGTTAAACTGTAGGTCGCTCGACACCATTCATTCGGAGTTGGATAATGCCGACGCCACGTTTCTCTCCAGGCTTCCACCTTTTACCTGAAAAAAAAATTCCTGATAATCTAATCACCTTCCTTTCAGAAAAAGTGCAAATAAACTTAGGTGCCGGTCTACCCATGAATATCTGCTACTACTGGAATAGTCTCTTTGTAAGGGGCATAAAAGTTTTTTTTACTCCATAAATTATGGCACTGAGTTATAATAATTATTGTTGATCTTTCTTGCGCTAAACATGTTGCAAAGGCAAGAAAGGAATGACAAAGATTCATCCTTTAGTTATGATGTTAAAGGACTAAACTCAGAAAATGTAGATATATTTGAGAATGCGAGTGCTTTTTGTGAGGATTGGTTAGTTGAAATTCGTAAGCCAACACTCGGGTAAATCGCCGTTGAGATGAATTCGTTTCAGTGAGAACGAGAGTTGAACAGTAATGCCTGTGTCTATTTTATTTGATTATTTTCGGAGGTTTCACACTGAACTAACTTTAGGTGCGCAATCCTTTAAGTCAAATGGCGTTCCGCATTTCGCTTCGGCTGTTTGTCTTCAGTGCACAGTTTGAATTCTACAGTAAACGAATGTGTCACTCCTCGCTTGATGCAGAGCTCGAACGCAAGCGTTGTCGCACTTCCCTTTTGAAAGTCGGACGGAGGCCGTCGGCTATGAAACAGAATCAGTTTGCAAGCGGTCTGGAATAAGGGGGAGATGTCCCAACTCGGTCTCACTGGTCATACGCTTCAGCGCCCACCCTCCGATGTTGCGGGACGGTTCGTTGAGGGAGTGGTTGGCGTAAGAGGATTTGCAAGGTGCAAATACTGACTACCCTTCATGTCACCTCGGGGGTCTTGTGACGGGGATGAGTAACCACTGTATATGTCATTACGTGCATGTAGTTATGTTTTCAATACTACTGGATGAAAAATTAAAATTAACACTAAGTGCAACACACTTAAAATTTCAGCTTACACCGGGCAAGGAAATGATGCAAACATATAATAATAACTTCATTATTGGTTCATGTAAGCATGCATAAATCACCAAATATCCACTAACCGAGAATATCCTCCCTGGTAGCTTCATTTAATCGGCATTGATATGTTGAGCGTCATGTGAGCAATTGTATAATCATTTAAATGGAAGCTAGAATTGAAAAGAGTGACTTCGTAATTCTACATAAACATTTTTACGACTCGGTTTCGATGGTGCCCGTCTACATCAAGTACCAATACAACAGAAGACGAAGAATTTATAGGCACATTGAAGAAAATGTTTAGCAGCGTATTCAGGAGCTCAATGGAAAGTCTTCTGTAGAGGATAGCCTTCAATACTACGGAATTAAATGCTAGTTATATTTATGAAGACGTCTAGAAATGACATCTCTTGATGTTATTACGGTTGCATATTACGCGGGGGAAGAACGAATGTTTAAATCTATCTTCCGATGCAGTCTAATTCTCTCATCTTATCCAGTATGCACATTTCGTGTGGAGACTAAGTAAATATCTCAGCACAATAAATCAACATCTTCGTAGTACCATGCAAGCCACTGCGAGGGTGGGTGGAACGGAAGTTATTCGGGTGAGGTGACAGACAGAGAGGGTCATTTGCGCCACTGAGGATAGGTGGGTTATTGAATGAGGGTTGTAATTTTCAGTGAAGGGAGGGAGGATGTAGGGAAATCCAGCGTTGGCATTAGCCTCAACGAAAGGCGCCCAGCGGTCTACGGTCCCATTTGACGGACGAGCACTGAACTCAAAGTGCCCTCAACACAAAACAAAGAAAAATATCTGCTACTCCCGGGACTCGATCCCAGGCCTCCAGGATGGGAGTACTCAAATGACATCACCAATCCAATCATCGATGGTGGAAACGGGTGATTATTAGCAGATATGCGTCATTCGCTGTTGAAAAATCGTAGCACTTCAGCTACAGTATCAGTTTCAATGCCCGCACATCGATATGCACCAAGGGAGCAGAGTGGGTTCACAAACTTTATACCTCAAATACTAATACTTTATACTTTATACCTAATAGTGATACCTCAAATTAACATCATACACCACACAAATATTTTTAAAACATATTTGGTGATATGCTAAAAATGCACAGAAACGTCTAGAAAACAATTACTTGCTCAATTATGGGTAAGAAGACTGAGAACCAACGAGAATCACCGTTTCCTATCGTAATATCTCCCGTGTATCTTCGAATTATTTCAGATACCGTCCCTTAATCGTACGCAGAAAATGACACTTCAATACCATTTTGTCTTGCTAGCTATTCTTCTAATTTTTAGTAACCTAGCGTAGTAAACTGGGGTTCAATACGCTATGACAACTACAAAAAGGGGTGTATTAAATTTTCATCAAATTCAGTCTGTAATTTAACCCACGATCTGATGGGGTGTCCCAACCCCATACCTCTCCTGACTTGGACACATTGCTAAACCTAGCGTAATGTTGCATAACTAGCTGATCTCAGTTGAACAACATCCAATTTCATTTCGGGATGGGAAATTTCGGGAAACACGATAAATGGACAAGAACTGGGTTCCGACGAGGCTGTCGTTCATGGATGTGTGCACAAATAATCTCCTTTCTCTCTCTGAAGGCTTTTAAAGATAGATGACATCGTCGTCCGGTGTGCCATCTCTCGCTTCCCTTTTCGTTGCACCAACTGATGCATCATGGTTAATATTCCCGTCGAGAGGGTGAGGGGGCAGGGTATGTCCACAGCTGGAGCGCAGAGCCATTGTTCACCGTGGTGCATATAATAGTAATAATAATAATATTTATTTACTCCACAGTTACATACATAATTTTTAAACAGGTGATTTGGAGCTTTAGGCAGTCTCAAAGGTGTCACCTGTGTGGAGACTGCCTTCCGTAACTAAATAGCATTGCTGGCAATTTACAAAATCAGTTTTCCAAAGCATAAGAAAGAAAAAACAGCTAGGAACATTTAAACTTTGCTCATAATGTAAATTTTTCATTTTTACAATGGTAATAACATTTAGAGATAGTAAAGTACATTGATGCAAAACATAATATCCATATATTATTTCGTAATTGACAACATGATAAATCTCTGGAAGTTTTTTACATTACTGAAACTACACCCAATTTTGTCTTTTGCATGTATGTACAGTAATAGTAATAATACATAAAATATTTTAATCTGTTACAACTTAATTCATGATATTCAGTGAGTATGAATTGACATAAGAAATTATTACAACTCTGATAGATTTTCAATTTTGGCATGTGACAATATCCATTCTTTTAACAACCTGAAAGTTTTGTTTATATTAACTGTATTTTTGATATGTTCCGGTACAAAGTTGAATATTTTAGGACCTAAGAATACAAAGGATCTCTTATACAGAGTGAGATTTGGTTTCGGAGGTCGTATAACTAGTTTTCTTCTTAGATCATAAACATGGTCACTTCCGGTTATCGCAGGCAAATTCCGACTCTTTAGGTAAAACATTTTCAACACTTTAAGAATAAACATATGTTTTATGGGTAGAAGCTGTAATTGAACAAATATTGGGTATGTATGTTCACACTTCTTACTATTAGTTATAATTCTAACTATCTTTTTCTGCATTGATACGACCATTGATTCTGCATTGATATGAAAAGGATACCGCCCAACATGTGAAGCAACTTGGAATTCATTGCATGTTGAACACAAAGGCAATATTATCTTCCATTAATGAAATGCTATAGAATAGTAGTGTAAGGATCGGGTTGGTAAAATGGCTAGAGTAGTGTACTACCATCCTAGATACCCTGGTTTGAATCCCTGCAGGATATCTTTCAGTGGTAAATCCGTCCCTACATAAGTACAGAAGTGGAGAGGTTTCTAATTTACTATTCCGACCGTCGGATGGGACGTTGCATAGCCTTTTCGTTAAGAGCGGACTGATGCCAGTGCCGGGTTTTCCTCCACCCTTTCACTCCTATCAGTAAGTCTTTCTTCCAAGTCTGTCATTTAAAGTGCAAGGCAGAATTAAGACCGCAGATGGGATAGTTTAGCAGTGTAACCAAATTTTAAGAAGAATTAGGTTGGGAATCACTACATTTGTGTAGTAGAGTGTAAAAAACTTTATAAAAATTTAAAGGAGTGATCTTTCCTGTAGATGCATAATGTATGATTATGACTGCAGCGAACTATTGTAGGTAGATTATTAATTTAAAATTACATATCATAATAGACGTAATGGTGAAAAATTCATTTTATTGTACAACAAGGAAAAATGTTGGATTACAAATGATTTAAATCAGCAACGTGTAATTTTGATTATTTCAAGCAAATTCTTGTATGTTTTAAATGTAATCAGAAGTTTTTGAACAAGGTTTGCGTAGTGTCTACCCCGCATGATGCTAGTATGTAGCTTGAAATCATTGAATTGATATTAGGATGCTGTATTCAATGCAGAGACACCGTATTTTCAAGGTCAATTCAGTGAGGCTCATACCGACAGTGTAGTTACAAACAATGAGATTGCGTGCTCGTCGATAATGCCCGCACCCACACATCTAAATGTTCTAACATTTTCTTATAAACTTCTAAAACCCCCATCTTGGATACATACAACGCCACGCTTTACATCGTGGAATGCGTTAACTACAGAAATATCCTGCGAGTGAATACACTTTGCTTTGTCAGGGTGATTAAAAAAGTATTTTGTCCATGATTATGACATAATTAGTTGAAACAATTAATTATATTTAACCTGAAGCCTAACTTTAGATTAATTAATGCTACAGACACTATAGTTGCTTGTTTGCATGTTAGTAGTGCATGCTTGGTGAATTTCACCCCCTGCCACACACCCTCGTGGTGGCTTGCAGGGTATCGTGTAGATGTAGATGTACAGCACCTTCCAAAGCTTTCTGAAAGCAATAGTTAGCATTGCGAAAATTAAATTATTGCAAAATTGGAATGAAAAAGTTAATTTCCAGCATTGGTAATTCAATGACTCATAAACATTGAGTTAATTATATGATGTCAACACCTTTGGTCCTTCCTCAAAGTATCCTAAATTTCCTTATCCCGTCGCTATAATTATTCCACGTGCACCAATGTATCTAACCAGTATTTTCTTTCTGAAATACAGATGTATTTTTGGTATGTATATCTGGTAAGTATGACCTGCCTAAAGCTGTGTGGCTCTCGGTTACAACTTTATCATAGCTAGACGCCCAGAGAAGCCCATCGATATTCTCCTCACAACGTCTACTTCCTCTTAAATCTGCACCCCAACACCGAATCGTAAACATCAGCCATGTAGCCACATCACCCGATCAAATTTATCTTGATGAAAACCCTAACATGACGAGTGGTGTCCCACGTGTGACAGAACGGACATGCAGAACAGTTTTTTTTACCGAATAAGAGCCTCAACGGTTTTATTAGCGAAAAAACTTGAAAAGAATTATCCGGAAAATATCGGACTTTGGCTTCTGTCGTGCTTTCAATTAAAGTTTATTTCCACAACACTGACAATGAGTGGCTATGTGACGTCATTGCCAGCAAGCTGATGAAGGAACAGGAATATCGTACAAAGTATATCTTCTATTAAACCGAACTTCTTAATAAGAAACCTCAATATATAGGTATATGGATATGTGTCATGAAATGCTTTGATTGGACTTGTGTCAATCCGAATGTTGGTATTACGAGTGAGTGTAAAATTCACCCAAAATTAGGGCCAATGACAAATCGCAGCGTGGAACATTCACTTGTTTGGGTGAGGGAGAGGGAGGGGGGTAGGGTGGTTCCTTTCTCTATTCCACCTGCAGTTCCCAGAAAGATCTGCTACGCAAAACATAACACATCATGGGTTTGGTTGGGTGTTTCCAAAAGCCTCTGACGGATTTGATCACGGCATTTGTATGTTAGATAGGCGTCAAAAGGTCAATTGTTTAGAGCCCTATCCAACGGGCGGAGTGCTGAACTCAAAGTGCTCTCCACTTAGCTCTCAAGTAGGGACCAAGTTAACACTGAAAAATCCGAACCACTGCCGGGTTACGAATCCGGAGATTCGGAATAGGAATCCACCACACCCCGATTTTTATATTTACCCTGAATATGCCGTGCGCTCAGATAACACTTGATACAAGCTGAAGAAAGGAATTTAATTATGTTGCTCAACTCTTGGTTAAGCTGAAATTCGGTGAAATGGTCTCTCATACTTTTTTGGCAATGACCCCTTCGAGAATGTTTTGATTTTTCATGGACTAACTCTTCTTTCAAGTTGAAACCATGTATTTCGCTTTGCTTACAAGTTCCGAAATGGATGCTCAGTCTATTGGTCGAAAGTACTATTTAGTGCTTAGAGATAAAATGTTAACAGCAATTCACAAAAAAATATTCCGCAATTCATGCTGTATGCTTTCTTTTAAAATTTAACCCCATTAATAAGTAGTATATATTGCTCTTTACTATTTTTGAGGATAGTTCGTTCCAGTATTCTTCTATTATTATACTAAATATTTAAGTTTGTACTTCATGAGTAATTTTTAATTTTCTCTTTTCCATCGGCTACTAATGAACCACTGAACTCGACATTTCTCCAAACAATCCCATGTTGACCTCCTAGGGGTCACTATCGACCATGTTGAGGATCCCCAGTTTTGATGGTGCATTGAGCCAAAGCATTAAATCCCCCTGGCTCCCGGCCTTATTCTTAACTTTTTTATTATTGATTTTTCATTTAACACTTGATAGAACCCCGCATCATCACTTGTTTACAGTGCCCCAGCTTTTAAAGCCCACTTCGCGGATATTCGAAGCCAGCTGGAGAATTTTCTACTCGGGACTTATCATTAATTTTTAACGATCGGTTTGCATAGGAGGAGGAATATCCTTGCTTACTGCATTTTTTTACTGCCGATTACTTCATGGAAAAAAATTACCGGTAATTGAGTTCTTATTCAGCCTTATGCTTAGCCTCTGCACTATAAGATGACTCAAATTTAGCACTTCCCCTAAATCTACGTAACATTTTGTAAGCCACCACAGAAGCCTTTGGTAGAGAGGTCTATCACCTGGCATGCATTAACGTCCAGTAAACAATCCTGTTTTAAGTACCTGCAATACCAGGTTTAAAGGCCGTTTTACACGGTGAATGATCATGCGAATGAAATCATGCGCATGAAGTTCATGCGTCGTGTAATACGGAAATCTCCTCGCATGAAATTCATTCGCATGATCATGCGATCAAAATTAGAACATGTTCCATTTTTGCTCGCATGATCCCTTGAATGATCACGTGATACGAGCGCATGACGTCCGTCTTTTTTTTATGAGCGGGGAAAAGGATTCGAATTAAACAAGTACAAGACGAAATGCAATTATAATTGGTTTTCGGAGCTTTTCGTACTTATACAATAAATTGGCTTGCCCATAGGGTATATATAATCTGATGTAATTCTGATTGGTGAAGTTCTTCAATTAATCACGTTTTGGACGAAGGTTGAGCTGAAAATAATATATAATGTATGTAGCTATTCGATTCTTTTGATAATTCTGGTGACAAATAGGTATTAAGCAATAAAGTATTAGAACAGAACATGATAATTATACCTGAAAACATTACATTGAAATAGGTATCTCCAAGGGCGTTTTTCCATGGTCTCTCATGCGGATGTCACCTGTTGTAATTGTTATCACAGCTACCATGAACTGGGATAAATAGCACGTATATAACCTTTAAATAGTGCACTATCTATTCTGATAGATACTCCTAAACACTTCATGCATAATTAAACTTATTTTACCTTCATGAATTCTTGCCGAGTTATCAGGGAACGTTATAACTGTATACGGTCAGGATACGATTCACCCATCCCTTAAAATCTTATTGTTAGCGTGACCGCCAGCCGGAGACGAATTGCAAAATGTCAATATTATAAACATGTATATCAAAGGTTGAATAAGGATCACTTGTCACAGTAATTGCTTCTCTCGACGTTGTGTCCGACTTTTCATAACCATGTCTGGTTGGATTTAATATAGTATGAAATTGCTCCAGCGTCTCTCTTATTAATTACGATAGTCCTCACAGTCTTATAATAACAGTTCATTTTTAGTAAAGCCTAGCATATCTTAACCTCAATTTCTCCTCTCTCCTTCTAGTTTTCTCCGGCTAAATGGTGACAGCCACCATTGTAATGGGCACTTGTAGCAGTAGATGCGAAAATTAAATCATACCGAACCATCATTTAGAGCTCTACTTTACTTCAGATCAATTTAAACCTCAGTATCTAGAAATCTTCGAGTAATGAATATTATAATTACTAAATATACACTATACCATCACCATACTTTATTTAATCTATCACGTATATCCGACGATGCAGACAATGCAGACGACGTAAACAAACCATTCCGACCAATTTCGAACATCGATACAGCTGCGTTGGTCGGAAATCTCCCGTGAATCGATATGTAATATCGATAGGCCTACCACTGCACATTCTTTCTGCGCATAACATTCAAGGAATTAATTCGAATGATCATTCACCGTGTAAAACAGCCTCTTCGATTACACGACGCATGAATTTCATGCGCATGATTTCATTCGCATGATCATTCGCCGTGTAAAACGGCCTTAAGATTGAGTCAACGAAATTCACCAAGGAATCAAGAGCGCCGCAAACGCCAGCGAGCAAACGAGAGACTCAAAAAAGCCTCTAATTTCAGATTATCATCATGCTTACCCGACACTTTGGTGTACAGAAATTACAAAAAAGTGGTCAAATTACAAAAAGGAAGGATATATATAATCAAGTTACTTTTTGTCATTCAGTCTTCTGTAAATATGCAAGCAAGGTCTAAAATATGCATATACGTCCGAACAAATTCTCTCCTTGGTGATTTCTGTCATATATATTTTTGTCCCTTGATGTACACGGAAAAATGAGATTCTAAAACTCTCCGTCCGTCAAACACGTTGACATCGATATCTACATCTACATCATCATACCTGACGTGCTGCTCAAGGTGTTAGCTGAAAAACTCGTCTGTCCTGCTGATATAGCATGGAAGTAGAAAAATGTCTGAACTGTTAGATTCGAATTAGTGTGATTTGAATTTTTCGGGTAATTTTAATCTTCCTAACAACCTTATATTCTCTAGGAGTTACCCAACCAAGCTCTTGCAATACCTAAGAGACACTTTATGCATGCACGTTTATAGGAATTAATTAATTAATGTATCTAATTTTATATTATTGATCTAACATAACATAGTACCTCGTCATATTTGAAGCGGTGTTGCATTCCATACTGGAACATTTTTGTTTCCCAAGAGTAGACGCAATACTGTCACTCTCTGTGGCACTGTGGCTCAAACATGATAAAAAATATTCTTGAAATTGTGAGATTTCGTGCCATATTACCTGTATAATGGCAACCTTCAATCCAAAGATGAAGATATATGAGAGGCATTTTTGGGGACTGACATTTCAAATATCAGTTTCATCTTTTTGCTGTCATACTTTTTTCGAGCAAAACAAGCTGAGCGATCGATTTCAAAGCGGTTGGTCACTTGAATTGATTACCTTAAGAAGTTTTCGAGCATAAACATGGGATAAGCAATTTTTGGAAATCAATTTTGCCGTATGGAAAGCATTTTGGTCAGTTAGGTATGATGGCAAACTTCTTTAACACAAGAAGCAACAGAGCGGTCATTTTGACCGTTTTTGAATTTCGGATGGCCACCGTTTTTTTACAACAGATAAAAATTGTTGATATTTCGTGACTTTTAATGAATTTTAGTCCAATTTTCACTCGCCAAAAATAATTATTTATGGACTGTCAATTTATGAAATATTAGTATATATACCTTAAATCGCCAGAGCGGTCATTTTAAACGGGTGCATACATTTTCATCTTATAATTGTTTACTTTCAAACAAGATTTTCTTCTGTGTCTTGCATGATTCTTGAGAATTTTCTTCTTTTTTATTTGTAATTATGCTATTATATTACAGCAATATTTCATAGAATTTCTTAGAATTGTCTCAAGAGATACATCAAAACCCTTTGGGATACACGTACATAGTTCTGCTTTACCCCAAGGGATGCGATATGTGCTGTTTTACACCACCGCCATCATCCCTTTTTTATCCCAACACGGTCAGTCGAGCTCTGACCAAACTTTGGAGTAGTGCCCCGATGCTTCTAGGCTGAGAGACATGTCCCGAATACGAGGCCTTACTTCGGAAAAACTTCAGTATATTTTGAAAGAAAATCCGGGACCATCACCAAAAGCCAAACGCAGCGTGTTTAAAGATTACTTATCTAGCGCATGGCGTTTATTTATCAATGAACGTATGCTCCGGCATATCAAAACATGCAGTGAAGGGAAGCAGTGTGCTTGGGCGAGGGAAATTGGATCACACATTTTGAATAAATTGAAGGTATTATTACACTAATGTACGCACGAGGAGCATGTGGCTGTGGTTCATTAGATTATGATAAGCTATGGTCTTGTGATTGGGGGCCAGCGTTTTTCCCTCAAACGATGACACGAAACATTTTGCTAGCTCATGCAGTACCTACTTATATGTTCGGAGGATCTCACCATCTCATTGCAGATATGTTTGCATTGATGTCCGAAATATAGCACAGTTTTGTGGGACACTGTATAGCCCGCCATAGTCCTAGTGAATAACTATACTTGGATCAACTACTTTTTCCCACTAATGCTAGGTGTACATTCACTCAGTAAATGGCAAATAAACCAGAAAAATTTGGAATCAAATTCTGGGTGTGAGCAGATGTTTATTTCAAATAATTCTGCAATGGGTTTCGGTATCTGGGGAAAGATGAGTTGCGTGCGCCCTACGAAAATGTCCCAGAAGATGTTGTTTTCCCCTTATAACGTCCGTATCTAAATTCAGGGCGAAACGCCACCGCAGATAATTTTTTCACGTCACTGAATGTGCCAAAAAAACTAAAGGAAGATAACATTTGCATTGTTCATTGAAGCTTTCGCGGCTCATGATGATACGTGTTATTGTTATGTTATTCGGGTGTGCCGCGTGATGTTCAGGTATAGACTCGACGTTTCGTGACCTCTGCTGGTCACTTCTTCATATCCCTCATGTCCCTCTGAAGAAGTGACCAGCAGAGATCACGAAACGTCGGGGCAATACTTGAACATCATGCGGCCCACCCGAATAGCATACGTATCAGCATTAGAATTGCCGGCACAATGAATATAACCAGACGTGGAGTCCCTGAAGAAGTTTGGACGACAAAGGCTAAGTTGTACGATGCCACAGTAATAATATAAAGACATTACAATGCCAGTATACCAAGGTAAAAAAAAACAAAAACGCGTTCTGAGTACCATGCATACCAGCATTGAACTAGATAATACAGAAAAAATATTACCAGAGTCAGTCTGTTTCTACCACTCCACAAAATATGGAGTACATCTACTAGGCCAAATGGCAAGGATATACACTACGCGTACTGGATCTCGCCGATGCCCTGTGCAAATTTTATGCAATATCCTAGATTTAGCTTCGATGAGCGTATGGGTGATATAGAAAGATGTCACTTCACAAATTATCAGCGGCCATAAATTCATTTTGAAGTTAGCTGAAGATCTACGTAGCGAGTAAGTCACAGCTATGGCCAGCACATTTCATTTCAGGTACAAAAGTTAGAAAAATACATCAGTATCAGATAAAAATGCAAATGATACAAAACTGAAAAATTTTTCAATATATCAAAAAATACACGGGTGAAAAATGCACAGCGAGAAGTGAAAAACTTGTGTTCTGTGTCATGAAAGATAATGTTTAGCGCGGTAGAGCCGGTACTCCATTGCTAAATACATGGTTTAATGCTGTTACTTCCGTTATATACAATTCCTGATAGTTTTTACTGGATAAATAATTACTTTGCATAATATTTATGCGCTAAACAACCGCTATCTATACCGTATATTGCGCAACTGGTTATATATCATTGAATTCCAAAGTTTGTGTAAAAGCGAAAAAAAAACTAAATTGCTTATTGATCTTATTCATTACTTTAAAAAAATGCTCATATTATGTGATAATAAGACAAGATCACCTCAAAATTGAATATATTCGTAAATTTGTTCATATACACCACGAAACCAAGAGGAAACACCTACCAGTCAAAATGACCACCGCCGGCGCTTTTAGGCATGGGGAAAATTCAGCGTTTCTAGTGTTAAAAGCCGGTAGTTGAAATTATTTCATTTTTCCTTCATTGCGCTAGGAAAATAGCTTAAAAAGATATTTTTAAATACAAAACATACGTAGCTTAGAAATAACAATGGATGTTCGCCTTAATTAACATTATTAGATTAGATAGTATTTTACTATTCCGAATCATCATTTTATCCAGTACACACCATTGAGTATGGAACTGAAGTAGTCACATGTCTGACACACTAGAAATTTGTGAATAATGAATTGCTACCAGCAGGGAAAATTTAATGCAGAGCATGGTTTATATTCATGAATACTGGTTCGGGTAAGAGCAATCCCTTGATATTCTCTATTTTGAGCTGGAAAAAAGTGGTTTTGGGGGAATGCGTTGTTATGGTGGGTAGAGTAATGGTCCACCATCTCAACATCTCTGGTAAAATCCCGGGAGACTCGTTATTATTATTATTCCTTTCGTGGTGCAGACTTATCTCGTCCTTTCACAAATTGTAACCTAACTGTTCCAGTCTGCGTATTCTGCTCGTTGAACTTGCATGTTAAATTTATGATATCTCATTCCCAAGGTTCGAATCCCGGGAGTTTTTAACGATTTCCCAGTCCCTACTTGGTCGCACATAGTATAGCATAAAAATGCAGTACTCTGTTCATTGCATGGAACTTAAAATTGATCCCTTTGTATATTTCCTCAAGGGTAGGCTGACGCCAACGCAGGGTTTTTCTCCACACTTTCTTCTCTCCTGAAGTACTCCTCCCTCAATCTAAATTCCCACTTACCCTCAATAGGACAAATGATATGGTTTGTTAGCCACTTTTCTTCATAACAACAGCATCCGTTAGCGAAGTTAAGTGGTACAGTCACTCTCCTTGGTGCATGTATGCAAATAATTAAGGCAGTGTGCGTATTTCTGCTGAAAGTTCTTCAAAAATGATCTTCAAGATCTCCCACCATCCTTATGTTATTTCTCTGAATACCGCTCATTCTCGCGGTTAAAGCCAGATGGAACATTATATTCAAGAACATTCCTCAGGGTAAGTGAGGCTACCTTCTACTTACTCCCGTCCCTCACACCCTCAGACCCTATAAGGGTTTTGCCAGGTGCGGCGCCTGGTCTAACAAAGCGGACCATTGTCTTCATTCGGACTGCAACGCTCTCGGGAATTCCAGGTTTCGGTGCTCTCGCTGGAGGCGGGCATCACCTATGTCCTAAGCGACCCCCACCGCCTTGCATGTGTATAAGGGCTGAGAAGGGCGGTGACCCTTTCAGGGCATTGTTCTCGCCTTATTCGCCGGCGTGTTCGCTCAGGCGAGAGTGCGCCGTGTCGGGAGCAGGGATTGACTGTGAATGGATAAGGTGGAGAGTATCAGGGCAGGGGGAGAATGGGAATTCCTGCTCGCTTGGATTGTGGGAGACCGCGGAGAAGGTCGGGGGACGTGGGCGAGGAGAGGTGTTCCCTTTGCTCTCGGCAACTCCGTGAGAGCTTGGCTGGAATAACGCGGGATTGGATTTGTGCCAGCGAGACCGATCCTCTGGAGTTCAAATAGCGGCCCCTGTTCTCCGGAAATTTTGCCACAGCACCCAAAACCGCCCTCAAATTAAATTATGCATAAGGCTGTCCGATTTGTGGATTTGATGATAGTAACTTCATGTCGCAAAAGTGTTTGTGCATCGACTTCACGACATAAATATGTATTAGATGTCGATGTAGCTCGGAGATAGGTTGATGTGTTGGCTAGAGCTCTAGCCACCTATCCCAAAGGCTCTAATTCCAGCATTGGTAAATGTTTCATTGATGCACCGATCCCTAGTGTCTTGTGGAGAGCACTTTGAGTCCAGTATTCCGTCCGTCATGTGGGACGTTAAAACAATCTGATCTCTTGGCGAATTACGGGAATAGAATGCTTATTGGGGACCGGGTTTCTCTCCACCCATCCTTAGATCCCTGAATGATTCCTTCCTCTCCCAGGTCACCTATCTACCCTAAATGGTGCCAATTCCCTCAAGTGTCGGTAACCTCCCCCGTCTAGCAACTACTATTTGAGTAAATTAACGGATGAAGGCTATACTTTGTGGAAATTACGAACGTTAAACATGAACAAACTTTGTACTTTCCACACAGCTTTATATATTCCCCGATCGATTTTAACGACTAAGCGTCATTTTGAAGGGAGGCTAACTGACCAAACATTTCACTGCAAGGCTATATATGTATGTTTCTATGAGGAGTGGGGGAAGGACTCAAACCGAGGGGGGAGGGAGAGTTAAGGATGGGAGTGAGGGGGGTGGTGGTGTGGGGGGAGTAGGTGAGTGAGGGAGGGGGTTGGGTTCCATCAAGGACAGCAGTGGGGTCACAATTAGCGGTGAGGGTATTGTGGCGGGCTTTAGAGTAAGGGCATATTTGAGGACTATTTGAGTAAATTCGACTGTACCTGGCGTTGCGTGGTGGTTGGTTAAGAATTAAATTAAATACAAGAGTTGTACTATCTACTTAATTTAATATATAATGTATTACACGGGCGTCATCATCAGGTGTACTCTATTACGCGCTGTGAATACAGATATGGAGGGGGAAGATTAACCAATGGGGTAGGTAGTATAAACGAGGGGGGTGTTGATAATAATTAGGTCGAGGGCGAGTAGCAACGGTGACCTTTCAGAGTGAGGAGGAGTTTTTTTACAATGGAGACAAAGTCAAAAGGTCAGTTAAATTTTTTAGATCAGAGCATTTATATTCACAGAGTAAGCACATGTTTGATATTTACCTAAATCCCACATGCACTTACCAAGTAATACCAGCTGATTCTCACTACCCAATGTCCTATAAAATAGCTGCTTTTAACGAATGCACCAATATAATGAGGGTAGTTTTTCATGTTCCAATTCCGCCCTTCTTTTCAACATTTCTTCCCTTTAGCCTTTGCCCTTTTTAGTCTAGTCACCATTATCCTACCTCCATATTCAGTCAAATTCCCAATTATTTTCGTCGCTTCCCTCATTTATAGCCTCCCACCACCCGTAAGGGTCTACGATATCGTATTACCTCCAATTATTTCCTCCATTTACCAGCCCTGATTCCTACTTTCCTCCACCGTATTTTCTCTTTTATATTGGGGATTCTAACAAAATTTTTATTGGGGTTTCCGCATATCACCATCTACGTATATCCATCGATTTTTAAAGTGTTTTTCCATAATTTTATTCTGAATTGTAGCCCTCTCTAACTCGTCTGTTTGTTCTCCACGTCTAAGAATAGAATCCATGTGGTACGAAATTGGAGGGAGTCGTACTGGTGTAGTGGACAGCATACCGGCTATAACATAGTCTCGATAGCCCAGATTTAGACATCGGTAGTGGCAAAAGTTATCAGTGCAATCACATCCCTAGCTAGGTTGACTGGTTATTGCAGGTCAAGTTCATTTATCCGTGTGGGTGATGGAAATTAAAAACATAGGACCCCCCTTGGTGTCAAACCCATATATTACGCAACGCCAAAGTGGGGGGTGGGATAGGCTAGGCCAACGGTTACGATGCACTGTTTACGTGAAGGGGAAATGTACAATATTCTGTTACATTGGGAGAAGCTACACTATGAATTCATATTTTTTTTAAATAATCTAATATACATAATACCCTGTAGCCATGGTAACGGCCTGTGGCAGGGGTTGTACCATCACCAGGCATTCATTTATAGCAGAAAGAGCTAAATTTACATATAATATAATGCATGCATAAAAAACTTTAGTCCGTGTATTTGTTACTTATATGCAGCTGAGAGGTAAAGTGCTACTGCTTTGTGGATAATGTTAGATATTAATTCATGCGGCACGTGAAATGACAGCTTTATGTGACACTAAATTGTTAGAAATGGTGATATGAATAAAAATTAGTGAAATCATAGCAATAGTAATATATAAGGCATAAATAATGCTTCCTTTATTATTCACAAAAAGAAACGATTCATTGTCAGCCTTGCGCAATTAGCGAGACGGGGTGTTAGAGATCGATACGAAGCATCATAGGAAAGGGGGAAGGGAAATTGAAATAGTGGAAAATCGGCGTTATGGAATATGTATTCCCTATCCTATGGGCTCAGGTTGCGTAATTCTGGTTCTCTCCACCTTTCTGCCACGTCTAATAACCCACCAATATGTCCATAGATCCTCAAAATTACCAATGACCTCTGTCATCAGCAGTCTATTCTTGTAAAAGCAAGACTATACTTGTGTACACCAAATTAACTACTCTTCATGATTAAAGACAATGTGTCTCAAGGCAGCGTGGCCGAGCGGTCTAAGGCGCTGGTTTTAGGCACCAGTCCGAAAGGGCGTGGGTTCGAATCCCACCGCTGTCAAAATTTTTAATCTGTTCAGGCTCGATATTTTTGTCAATATCATTGGAAAAATGGGCCACTAATTGTATGATATACACATCCAGGAAATATCAGTTGCCACCAGCATCAGAAGTTTTCATTTTTTTGGAAACACCTTGTCCTCGTGAATTCCTGCAAGAAACTTTAAAATAGAAAAACCTGTATGCACTTGCACTTGGTAGTGTCAGTCCCGCATAATGCACCCCCTGTCACACACCTTTATGTAGGCTCGAAGGGTATTATGTAGATGTAACGTTAGCTTGATCTTAGAAGCTGTAAGGCATATGATATCGCCGTATTCCCTCGATGAATGCAGAGAAATTGCTAACGAGTGTAGGGAAATAATCCTCATGATTAATTACACGTCGATTGTGCATGCCCGGGGTGGTGTACCCACTTGCCACGTATCCCCGCTGTGGCTTACAGGGGGCTATGTAATTATAAGTAGAAAGCTAATCCCTTATGAATGTTCCTAGGGCTATTGGTACCAATTTCGTTAAGGACAAGGATAAACCCGTATCGAGAAGGAATGCGAAACGGTTAATGGTAACGACAATTTTTCCTTTTAGCCATTAAATATGCTGAAGGGATGAAAAAAAAACACATTTTCATCCATTTTTAGCCATATTACTCCAAACCAACTGTTGGTTACCTCGTGAAATTGTGATTAGTATCTATTTCTCTGGATTTTTCTGGAAAAATACCTAATGAGCATCCATTATTGTCGTTGCCAGAGGCATTGTGCTTCCGCAGAGGTCACTCACAATATGCATGTAAAAGGAATTGTGTTACCCATTGCGGTCTTAAAGTGCAGAGATTTCAATATACCTCTGCGCTTAATGTAGCTGCCTAAGATACTTAATTCGTTTACATAACTTAACTAAGTTTATATTATGAGTGTTTTTAGTACGTTTCCTCTAAATTTTCCTCTACTTTTAACGCCAATTGCTAAAACCATTTCTTCTTGAAATCATATGTGCAGTGTGTGTACTGCATGAGTTGAGTATTAAAAGTCTGAATGAGAAGCTATGTTGCATATGAAAATGCTTAATTTGTCTATATATTTACTGCAGGTTACAACCGGTTATGATGTTATTAATAATATGATTAAGTCCGTGACATCAGTGAATTCTTGAACAACTCGTTTTAAACAAAACGATTAAAAACATTTTAGCTAGTAAGTACCGTAGGATTTGTCCTATTGGTTAAAAATGCATGCTTGGTGGTAGAACACCCCCTGCCACACATCCATGAGGTGGGTTACAGAGTATTATGTAGAATGGTATGATGTAAATGTATATCGTGATATTTCCGATGTCTTTGAAGCAAACAATGTCAACTCGCTAAATATCAAATTTAGTGTTCCTCAACTACATTACCTTGAATTAGAATCTTTTATAATCATAAAGAGTAATGCAATTTAATCTCAATGCAATAAACTTGTCTCTTCATTTGCATCTACATAATACCCTGCAAGCCACCACGAGGGTGTGTGGCAGGGGGTGATTTCTCACCAAACATGCACTACATATCATACATTAAAAAGGAATAGTATTAATATAGTATTCAGAACAACACTATTTAAAAAAAAGATAAAAATTGCTAAGCAAACATGCAAAAACATTCTGTTAGTAGGGTTAGCTTTAAGTACTCATACCAACATGCAGCTACCAATGCTATTCATTGCTACTCTCTGATAGGACATATTTACCGTAATTCGTATCTCTCTTGTAGCGTTCCTGGTAATTAGCCTGATATATTATCGTGATCTTAGTTCGAGTAATAACGCAACAATTTGTGCATGTGAGCACTGCATTATCAGTGATTATCCACCCCCTGCCACACGCCCTCGAGGTGGCTTGCAGGGTATTGAGTAGATTTAGATTCAAGCGGTGCCAAGTGAGCGTTCATGCTGCTTCGATACCCTTCCATTTTGACCCTCTTTTGTTACTATGCAAGCATTGATTTTGATATTTATGCATCTAGATCGGCAGTGATTCGATTTTTCGAAGTCTAGTCTGCTTTTTTGAAGCACACGATTGGAAAGTTCCGTACTGCCTTGCGTCTCCCTCCCCGTAGACAAACCGAGTTCGAGATTTCAGGGCAAAAAATGTTTACGTGGAATTCAAATAACGCCTCACTGCCCCCGGAGTGTCTGTCGCTACCGTTGCGGAGCTCCATCCGATGCATAAAAGTTCTGGTGTTGACCCAGATTGAACCATCGGGTCATCATATTATCGGAGTAAGCATTTGCGGGGACGGGCTGGTCTCGGTAGTTAGATCGGCAAAGCTTAGATCTCGAAGCTTTAAGGTCTAGGGTTCTACTGTAACCTTATGAATAGTTGTTTTGTAATATTAGGAATGAATAACGGCCGGTATAATAAACATAAGCACTAGACAGACTTTTAGAGGGTTAGGTTTTATATTGAGGGTAAGCATTTGAATAATTTTTTACACTTCATCTTACTTCTTCTTGTTCTAATTCTCTTGTACCTCAAGACCAAAGTTTAGTGGCACCCGAGAAATACAAGCAGTGAGAAAGAATGAGAGTGTCTCCTCGGTTTTAATAGGAGATGGTTTCCGGTGTGAGTTTACCTACGATAATGACCTGTGAACTTAATCCCTACGGTAATAAATAAAAGTTACTGTAGGATTCGATTTTCATGTGCTCTAACTGCTTAGGTTTCGATTTGATCTAACCACCTTATAGAAACTGAAACAAAGACATCCATGCGGAAGAGTGGATTCCAACTCGCGACCTTTGGATTCCCCGTATGGAATATTATTGACCTGGGAACCACTTTCCGCCACATGCGCTCTTGTCGAGTAAACAATCCATTTGTGACTACATTACCAATTTTGCTGTTTAAAACGCGGTGACCTCACTTGCTACACAGTATTCATTTACAAAACCAACAGTTAGGGTTCTCACTGCACAAGTGTTGCACACATATTTGTGACTATAGACCAAACATGCGAGAATATGTCTCGTGAAAATTGCACACGCGCGTTGCATAATAGTTTCGTGTAGACATGTAAAATACCTAAACTCTGCATCACCCATCCTAATTAATTTTTTATCCTAGTACTTCAATCTAATGTATATTTCGTACCTAGTTTTATGTGGTAAATTTTCATGTCTTATTTTATCTTCATGGTTTAGCATATCAAATGACGCTGGGATTGTAGTGCCCTTAATTCTGCATCATCTGATGGCGTTTTAAGCATACATTTTCAATGGATTTTCACATGTTCATAATAGGTCTTAACCCAGCCTAGACTCTTCAACCGCAAGCTTATACCCTCTACCACTGTATTAAATGCATGCTATGTATCCACTTCTATTTTAACATCGATTTCCTGTAATCATTTCCTCTTCTTTTCCTTCTTAATGCAGCTCCCCTTCCTTCCTTTATTTACCCAGTCATCCTGTTATGTCACAGTACACGGCCCATGAATTTAATATTCTCTTTCTTCATCCGATTAATCAGTTTTCTCTCTTCATTTGCCTCTTCTAAAACTTCAAAGATCTACTTCCCATCCATTCAACTTACTTTCAATGTCCTTCTCCATATTCTCATCTTATCTGCTTCCAGACGGGCTCTTTCATTCATTTTTAGAGTCCATAATTCACCATCGTGGAGAAAAATGCTCCAAAGTGAAAGGCTTTGAAAAAATTTTATTGCACTCAAGTCTCTGTTTTTACTGTAATAAATCGTATCCACCTTAAGTTTCTGCATCAAAGTTAGCTTTTCTTTCTGCCTACGATGTCACAGAGTTTTAAAGCCTATCAATTTTATTGATTTCAATCAACTTCCAAGTCTTTCATGATACATTTTTATATACTTAGATCCTTATCGTTGCGCAATTTCCCATTCCGAAATTGAAACCTCTGCATCTAGATTCTATATGCTAGCTATAGAATAGAATATATACACATAATATGTGGGGCTTAGCATGTGAAGTGATATGGGGGGTTACGGGGGCATAAATATATTACTGTATGCTGTATATCCACTTTTTTGATCCGCCATCCCCGCCTGTTATAATCCGTAAAGTACTCTAAACCCCCCTATCTTACGTAGCGCTGTGTATGAGGCTCCATTTTTTAATCAGATGGACGTGCTTTATAAATACCTAATTTATTTCTCCATATTATAATTTATTCACAACTTATTATTTATTTCATCATTCTAATATGAACAAAAAATGAATTAATAATGCATATTTCTCCCTACGTAACTGAAAGCCTGACTCCCCCCTTTTCCCTTATCGATCACCCATCGCAATGATTGGCTCTTCCTCGTCAATCTCCCTTTAGTGATATGCTATATATACGGACGATTCCGTCGAGGACTGAGGTTAGGATACACGGATCCGGTCTGTGCATTCATTAGTGGGCCAGCTCGAATTTCGACGCTTTTGTTTACGCCTCCGTTCTTCTCTCCCTCAATTTCGGCCGCTAATGTCCTATCATTTGCCTGCCGTCTCATAAATGCGCGTGCGGCATAAACTGCACGTGGAAAACCGCTGCTGCGATCAGTAATTTGCATATTTTTTGGGGAAGTATTGAGCAAAGAGTGCCGGTAATATGTTCTGTCATTTACTAAACATATATTTTATTATTCTGCCGTTCTCGTTCCTCGGCATTTTTAAATCAACTCAATTGAAGGCAGGCGATAAGCAAATAATTGCATTTATTTTGGTGCTTCAACGTCTAAAGCCATTTCGCCTCGTATAACCTAAGCTACGAAACCTAAGTGAAAGAACATCCAACCCCGAAGTTGAATTCGGACCCGCCAATAACGTTTCCTAGGCCGGCACGTTACTCAACTGGCGTCTGCACACGGAACCTTCAATTTTAACTACATCTACGATATACCCTACAATTCACCTCGAGAGAGTGTGGCAGGGGGTGAGAAAGAACCAAACCTACATTAATTTGTATGTATGTACGGTATTAATTAATAGGAAAAACGTGGTATATATGCACGCACCAAGAACGTGAAATTAAAAGATTTGTATCGACGAAGGACTATATATTTTAATGGTTGTTTAGTTATGTTCTGAGATAATTATTTATCGTATTGAGTTCCAGTATATTTGCAAGCAAGTGCATGTCCTGGTAGTGCTATGAATAATAAAATGTTTAAAAAAGAATAACCCCATTTTAAAACGTTATATTGACGGAATCACGGTCAGGTAGTAGTGAATAAAATATGTATTGTTCAATATTCTGAGTACTTTCCTTTTCCCCTACCACACACCTTTATGGTGGCTTGCAGGGTATTATGTAGGTGTAGATGTTAAAAATTGTAAGCCTCGCTATATGGGCAACTCATATCCTATTAATGGATGCCAGTGATTCCATCAATATACAATTTTTAAAGAGGGCCATTCTTTTTTAAAAGCCATGTATTTCTCAGATGCACTACTGATTGCCCACAATATAAGGCATTGCTATGCGGTTATTAAACCCATATCGTTAAACTTCCCAGCGCAGGAAACCGAAGGGCTATTGTATTTTCGGTTTCACCCATGCTTTGCATCGTCGTACGCGGTTCCCAATGAGTTTGGGCGTGCACGCTTGGCAGTTATTCGCCCTTCTGCTCGCTGATCCATTTATCGGAAGAGGAGCTCTACTGTTGCCGTACCAATGAGGGGAGCGAACACAAAGTATTCGGGGCGGACGGCGCCGTTGGCCGGCTTCCCCGCATTTTCGAACATTTCGAAAATCTCTCCACCTCTCTACTTCCCGAACCATTCCACCCTCATTCCTCTCTCTCTCTATCCCTCTTTCTCATTTCCTGGCACATGGGCCGTTTGTGTGTGTGTGTGTGTTCCCCGGCCGTAACCGTCTGCGTTGCTCTCTCTCTCTCGTTCAATTGTTTACCTTCTAGCTCCCAGGCGGTCGTTAATGCCGTCGTGCAGGGGAGGGCAGGCCTCGTTGCCGCGTTCCTCTTTTTTTTAACGAGCGGCGTCTCGAGATGGCGTCGCTGTCGATCATGACGAAAGATCTCCGCACTCCCACTCCTTCCGTTCCCGAGGACCTTCCCATCCTACTGCAACAGAGACCAGATGCCGACGAATGGCCAAATGGACCCCTTCCCCACCTTACATCTCACTTGAAAACGACCGTGCTTGCTTCTAAATTCCTATCGTCGGATGCTAAATTCGAGATAATCGCGCTAGGAAATCGCATTACGTCACTTATTTAGAAATGGCTTAGCAAAAACAGAGTTATATCAGACGCTAAATTCGAGATAATCGTGCGACATAATCCCATTACGTTAAGCAGCGTTTACACGTAGCAGTAGACTGCTATGACAGATGCGCGATATATCTATATCGCTACAGTTTGATGAGTTTGCACCAATTTCCATGCAGCTTAAAGCTGCTATTTAGGCGTTGTCATAACAAATAAAAAGAGTGTTATTTCAATAGTGATTGATGCTTAAATTTTCGTGATATTCTTCAAGTAACAAATTCCATTGACGATTATATTTTGTTCCAATTCCTTAAAGATTAGAATCTTTCCTTCGGGGAGGGATATTCTTTTATTATATCCAAATTCCCGATATCAGACGTCGTTTTATTGCTTTCCGTTGCTGATTGTTGCGATTGTGTTGGGTACATTTCCGCTGGAAAGTAGACGGGCTTCAAATTAGCTAATAGCTCGAACTATGATCGATAGTGTTCGACATGTGTCCACTATCGACCTGAACTCGCATCGCAGTTGCTATTTACACATGCGAGTAGGGCTTAACAGTTGTTAGCAGTTGACTATCATAGCAGTCAATTGCTACGTGTAAAAGAACCTTAACTCATTTAGAAATGGCATAACAATGACGGGATTATTTCCTAGCAACATCGAAGAACATAACAACTGGGCCCCTTTTTATAGTTTGCGGCTGGGCTTGTACAACTCCGATCAGTAATCCAGTGTATCGTAGTATACTGATTGGCAATTGTTTTACCAAACGGTTTTTTCCAGTACTGTTTTTTATCATGACACCTTATTTGATAGAAATTCTTTTACCTCCAGGGGCGTCGGAACTATTTTCACTGGGGGGGGGGGGGCAACCTTGAAAAGGGCCCGGATCCTAAGAAAATAGCCCGGAACCTAAGAAAAGGGCCCTCATTTTTTTGCGGATAGAAGGGGATAGAGACTAGAATTTCGATAAAAGAGCATATTAAGGCGTGAGAATGTGTGTCAGAACGTACCCGCTTCGACTGAAAGGGCCCGGGCCAAATTCTTGGGGGGGGGGGGCCTTCGGCCCCTCCTGCTCTCCACTTCCGGCGCCGCTGTTAACCGCCTTACGGAGCACGGATGCTGCATCGTGTGCCTTTCATCTGTTTCATACGTATGATTGAGATGGGTGGCCTTACCAGAAGCAGCTGTCAGCCCTACGCCAGGTTCAACTCTTTGAATCATTAGAATATGCAAGCCTTTCACACATAGGTTCTGGAGTAATACGTTGAGGGTGGGTAACAAAAACACGGATTTTAAAATACGGAATAGAAATCATTGATGCATAAAAACCCAATGGTAACTTCTTTGCATACCAATATTTATTATATTAAATTTATGATAAAAAAATTTAATTTTAACGGAAGCAACTTCGCCAAACATCTTTTAACCCACGGACATAAAAGTGATTTCACTATGACACCTCTCCATTTTACTAATTATAGACGAAAACTAAATGCTTTAGAAAAGCTGGAGATTTTTAAAAAGCAATTCGACGGTGATATATTCCTTGTCGATGAATGTATTTTCCCGCCCTCTTCCCCCATCCTCAAAGCTCCCCCTCCCCTTTGCCCTCTTAGTCCACCTCTCGTGAACACTTCCTGTGTTCCTTTCCCTCCGCCTCTCCAACACCCCCCCTCACCACACATTTTCCTGTATATAAGGCTTGTGCTTCCCTCACAATTTACCTGAAGATGATGTGAAACCACATCGAAACCCGGGTCGAGTTTTATAATAAATCGAGTGGTATCAGTAAAATTGCCTTTTCTTCCTCTCATGATATTTTTTATTTTTTCTATGAATTCGATGCAGGGGTAATTAGGGCGTTCCTTAACAAGTCAAAAAGAATATAGCATGGCGTGTAAATTAAGCTTCACAATTAAATAAAAGTACAATGACCTCTTCTATATATGTACTGATATTGTTGTAAATAAATGCATTGTGTTAACTAAAATGCCTTTAGATAGTTTAATGTACCAATTAGTGCTACTAGTTTTAGTGGTCCTTCAGCATTCACTTGGTATGATCAAATAGTACAAATTTTTAAATGGGTGTGGCAATAGCAATGGTCGTTAAAACCTCTAGCTTACATTTACATATGTGTCTCTTTATACATGTATAACTGTGGGTACTGCATTAAGATGTATAAAGTGATCGACTTAATTAGTTTAAAGTTATCTCGCTCTAAATAAGATGTTTATAGTATATTTATATCAGCTTCACTACTTCTCCTTCTTTCTAATAAATGAATCAAATCATTGACTCTTTTAAATTTATTGCATGGCATAGGGGATTATTCTCCCATTACTTTTAGCGGTTCTTGCATTTTCCAATATGTATTACATTTTCTTGAGATGGATCTCTCTCAGGAAAATAACACTCATAGTAATGAGGCGTTGAACCTGGTTTTCAGTGAATAGTGCCAGCTAAATTGTATCTAAGTCACAGATCCCTAGATAAGACATATAGGGTAAAGTTTTTTATTAAGTGGATGATAGTGTGCGGTGAGTTACAAATTTTGCAATGCGAAGAGATATCCCAATACGAACGTGGCAGGAAGAATATCATCAGATCAGTGTGGTATAACCTGAGATAATGTCCTCTTTGCGTCGAAATGTCCTGGAGGAAAATACCCACATTGTGACTAGTACTTTCAGTAGCGGTCACATCCTGATTTTTTTTAATAAGATCCCATCGGAAAATTTTCAAATTGACGAGGGAAAGGACACTGTATTAATCACAGATCGACGAAAATGTTATTTTGGCCATGAAATATACTTGGTTCCATCTCTTTCCCAAAATTTCCATCAGGTGGCAGGATATACAATTTGCCTCCACACTCAAACTCAATGCGTCTTATGAAGACGGTTTTTTCCTTACAACGAGCACATTGCACCGCAAGGGAAGAAGTTCCCTCGGTGATCTTCATTCGCACCAAAAGGATCATGTAACCTGATATGCAATACATGAAAAAGGAGGTGGAAACTTTTCAATATTTTGTCCCATGTATTATTGAAAGAATAAGCTATAAAACTGATGACTTATGTCCGTTTCTTTATTTTTTTGCAGATTCGCCCTCCGTCGAGAGAAGTGCGTTATTAGAGCAAAGGGACACGAAGGAAAGCGAGACCAAGCAGTGATATGCAAGGAGAGGACATCTATTGGATCGGTGAGTGGATCATAAACCCTTCTTTTCCATTTTGTCTCACATTAGGGCCCCCCAGGACTAACTCTATTCATCCGGACTCATCACGACTGCCAAAGGTTTGCCATAGTACTGCGTATATCCGCTTTAAAGTATATTACAAAATTCCTACTCGACGGACGAAGTACTGGCACTTTTGGTATTTCCACACAGCATCCAAGTAAGGACCGTATTACAACTGATAAAATCTACTACTGCCGGGTTTTAAACGTGGATCATTCGGAATGGGAAGCCAGTATTTTAGCCTCTCAGAGCCCAACCTCCTCCCCATGTAGTCTTAAGGCGATATTCTTAGTCTTGTTTGAAGCGTTATTTTGGTCAAGCCCGTCGATGACCAAGCGTGAGATAGCAAAGATAATCAAGATGGATGGTCGTTGATTAGCATGGTCTTTGGCATCTTTGAATGTTGAAAGATATATATAGATCTTCTTATCTTCGATCACTCTCCTTCACGCGTAGGTTCACGTAAAAGGAATCCCGAAGAAACAACTACAAGGTTCGAGATGTCGCTATGGTTAGAGTTCTAGCCTCCCACCTCGAAGGACCCGGGTATTAATCCAGGCATTGGCAGAGAAATTTCAATGAAATACCTATCTCCAATTGAATGCTGTGTTGTAAGCACTGCAAAATTATTACTTGGTCCGCTGATTGGAGGCTTGAACCATCGTTACCCGGGAATATTTTGTTTGGAGAAATAAATTGCCATATTCTGGTGTAATAATCAAATATTAAAATCGTAGCTTGTGTAAATAAATTCAAAATTTGTAACTCAAAGTGTCCTCCAAGCTAGCCTTGCGATATAAATATTTATTTATTTACAATGCAGTATTACTAGGCCGACAGTATGGTGGCAAAAAAACCTTTAAGAATCATTTGAAACACCTTTATATTTATAAAATAACACCTTTATATTTTATTTTTTAAGTGTTAAAATTTTTACGGAAAGAATTTGAGAGTTCATCTGGTCGTTTTTCCATTCCCATATGCCTCTGTTCATTAACAAAAATGTGTTTGCATATGTCCTCTGAGGTCTGAGATCCTCTTCCTTCCGTATTCATTCTTCCCTATAAAATCTGCCCTTTCCACCCTTTCGCCTAACTCACCCCGTTCTCCGTTATTGCTGTAGGCTTCATATATGTCATGTAAACGAGTTAGCACCCTTATACTTGTTTGTAAGATTGCCATCCCAGGCCTTCAAACATTTTATTCGCACTTTCCTCACTTATAAAGTTGCATTGAACACAGCGGACTGCCTTTACCGGGCAGTATGTTATGTTGGCAGCAATACGTTGGTGGGTGAGAAGGGGAGGAGAAGAGGTTAGAGTAAGAGAAAAACTGAGTGCCGCTGGAGTTGGCGAAATAGGGATTGCGTGATCTGGGCGAGGCGATTCCGAATCGCTCCGAGGCAACAGCTCTTAAACCAAGCGTGAGAAGTGCTGAATGGCTGGAAGTGGGATTTGCAGGCATTTAACGCCTGGTCTAGGCCGGGACCTCTCTCACACTGAGGCATTTTACTCGCTTCTTTTTCGCTGGGCATCGGTTTTATCGCCGGAGGAGAGAATTCTCAGAGTGCTGCGTAAAGTGTTCACCCACGTCTATTTGTTCGTACTGCCCCGCCAGTCACCTCTATGGTGTGCGGCAGAGCATGACTCAAAGGGTACTGGAGGTGGCATCGCGACTGAACTGCGAAGGAAGTCAACCATTTTGGTCAGCACAGCAAAACGGGCTTATTACTTTTGCTACTCACGTATAAAGTTGCTTTCACAAGTGGTACAACTGACAATGAGAGTTGAAAAATAAACAGTGCCGAGTGCGCAATCACGCAACCAAATGCCAAATATGTAGTTTACATATATTAAATTTGTAACAGCTTTAAGGAACAGAATTAACTCCCAGTGAAATGCAATGCATTATTACTTCCCAAAAATAGCCTTAGAAAGATTTCCTGAAGCCGCAGCGATGAATTACGGGCACTATTCCGTTGTTATTAATATTTTAATGTGCAAGTTATCTCCATAAATTCCTGTAGAAATCGCAGCCGAGGAGGCAAGGTTTAGCCGAGGAGGCTAAACCTCCCCAAAACATTCCCATTCTATCTTCATTGTCACCCGAAGGCTAGTATTCGAATGTTCTTTCCAATACCTGAAAACTTCCTTGCTATGACTCCGCATTTCAATAACTGCAACAGTGGTTTTTTCAACTAAAATCACCAAGGCCTCAGTGGCTTCGTATCAAATGTCGCTCCTGATTTCAAACTATCCTTTGAGCCAGACGCAGGACAAATCTCATATAATTTTATGCGGCCACATCCTAAATATGTGACGAGATTTCTAAGAAAGTTGCACATTCGCGTTTGAAATTGTTTGCGAGGCTCGTGTGCATAAGCCTCATTCATCACATTTGAATAAGAGTTAAAATTCAACTTGGCCAATGCTAAGAAATTATTTATCCCAAGACTTAATTTGTTGATGCCATCAACTGTCATTTTAAGCAACTTTGCCTAATTATCCATCATTTTAATTAACTTTTAATAACCATCACTCCAAAAGGTGAAGTTTTCAGTATTATTTTAGCACCTTCAGAAAAATACCCCCTCTGGTAGATAATTATCTTCACTTCAAGCAACAATTTGACAGCGATTAACTACCTATTCCAACAATTTTATCACAATTTTATCCCATAAGTCTGATTAAATCACCTCGACAGGCAACCGACTACCATCCGCGTTGGGTATAATCATCTTCCAACTCACGTACACTAAAGAAAATTTAATGCCTTTGACTTTTGTTAGGCATAGGGAATGAGTTTTCTCCAGGGTAAGCTTTTTATTTTAAGATTAATTTTCAGATGTGAACACTCTAGAAATTGGTAGTATAATGCACTCGATAGCGTAGCTAAGTCCTTATTGATGCACAGGCATATAAGAATACGTATATTCAAGAATATGACAGCGTTCAATTTGGTGGAGATTGAATGGAAAATCAGTTTCTGACAATTTTAGGCGCCTAGTCCCGCGAAAATCACTACCTGCCGTTGAAGCTGAATTCGATTATATTCCATTGATCTTTCGGATCGCTAAGCTTTTATTTTCAATTTGGCAAGCTTTGAATTATTAAGTCCTCCAACTCAGAGTTTACGTTAGCACAAAATATTGAGATCATACTCTTCATAGTTGTTAAATTTTCAAGGTATTTGAGTATCCCCTACATCTACATCTACGCATATCCTGCAAGCCACCGCAAGGGTGTGTGGCAGGGGGTGATGATCACCATGTATGCACTATTGACATGCACACAAGCTACTAAATGGAGACAAGGTCCTTATATTGTTGTTGGATAATTTATTAGATATGCTGAAAATTACATTAAACATTTTAGTCCGATTATTGTGAACGAAAACAATTTTTTTGTGCCGAAAAAGCGGAAGCTCTCACTGATATTACTTATTTACAAATAAAATCAGACCGTTTGTTTTTATGTAATAAATAGATGGAGCAATATGAATAAGGAAACCAATCAATTATCTGAGTGTAGTGGACTTTTTTGAAGTATTTGATGAAATGACAATTTGATGAAATGACAATGTCATTGAAATATTTGATAATATGTTACTATGATCTACTTGTCTCTTAGGAGAGATCAGTCACTTAAACGACGAAAACTTAAGAAATAAATCAAATAAGGCTCTACATCTAAGGATCGCCACAAACGTGGCTAATGAGTGGTGAAATTCTCCACAGAATTCCACATAATTCAGAAACTGAGGAATTTCTGTTATTTTTTTCCTGGGACTACAATCCGAAGAAATTAAATCACCATGTTTCTACAACCAAATGTTACTTGTGACGAGGATTGCTCACCCCATATGTAAGGTAACGAATACGCCATTTAGAATAATTTGAACTATAAATGCAAAAATGAGGAGGCACTGGTGAATACTTAGTACTGGTAATAAGGTTGTTATTGTAGTAGATAAAATCATGGTTGTCAGTTCGTGACACTTGGCACTGTAACCGAATCTGAATCGATCACGTAACTTGATTTTCACACGTTATAACAGTTTACATGAATCGCCGGTGTTTCAGTTATTTTTATTTAGTTTTTTTGTAAGATATGCATAACATGTCGAGGATTTTAATGAATCGCTCATTAAATGAACGTTTATTCTATGTTAATTTGAACATTTAGAATTTAAAAAATATTTTCTCTCATCAGGGATTAGACAATATGTTATTAAAGGCGTCATTTTGCATGGAATAGTCTTCCTATGAAGGCAACATTAAATTTCTAACTGCGACATTTTTGCTAAAAAAAATCATGGATAGTGATTAGATAAACTAAAGTTTCCAAGCAATGCTAACTTTTTTATTTGATCGCAAATAAGGGTCTACATTTATAATATGTTGAATGCAAGCAAATTACCAAACCCTTGCTGCTTTTGATGTTAGTTAGTATTTTTTAGGAATGGTGTTAGTCTTTTTTAAACACTTTTAAAAGTGGTACTTTCTTCACGAAAGAAGTAAATTTTCAGGCTTGACTTGGTGGAACTTTAAAAAGTTTGAAAAGCACTAATAAATGAATGTTAAAAATTTGGAGAAGCACTAATATACTAGGCATAACATTATATAACATATATCCAGCACAGCATTTTACTCCATCCCCTCCTTTCCCATTTTATTTGTCTCCCCAACCCATCGATTACATCTCCACCTTTCAAGATATAAGGAGCTCGTGGACTCACCTTGACAATGATTGTAATGTCAATCGGAAATAAGGTCGGTGTCAATAAAATTTTTGTGGAATATTACCAAGTATTTTCCTAGTTGTTGGTGGTACTTTTCTGTGGTATACATATTTTATAGTAATTCATGTAAGTATATTTAGTTTACCTCGAGTGTTTTTGGAGATTAAATAGCATAGTAGATGGAGTCAGGATGTCCTTATAACTAGAGTAACATGAAATGGTATAGGTTTCTTGACGTCCAAGCTGGGAAATTGGAAACTTTAGAAGTCACCTGGCCGCTAAAGAATAACTAACGTCTGACAGAAATAACTGATCGGAAGCCCTGTGAATAAAATAAAATTGCAAATAATTCTGTGGGTCATGATGCCCTACACACGAATGTATTTCGTTTATATATGTTTATTTTCATGGATAAAATACTATTTTCTGCAAGTCGAAATTGAGAAGGCTCGGTAATGTGAAGGTTATTGAAAATTAAATTATGCCCTGGAATTAATTTATTCACAACGCATACGCATAGATATTGGACTAGTCTATTTTTATTAATGCGTTTACCAATTAAAATTTCATGCCAGTAATTCCAGATGTTCGTGATACAGAACTTTCTAATTTCTCACGAAACCGTCTTCCATGAAATCGGACCTCCCAAAGGGACGTGGCGTGTTTCATATTTAAGTCGCCGATTTCAATCTCTTCGTTTCGACAAACAGTTTTTGGTGAGCTGGCATTCAGGTGCCCGAGGTCAAGTTGCCCGGTGAATTCCGCTCTACGAAAACCGTTACTCCGGAAGATAACATCCCTGCCGAAGGCTAAGCGACCTATGACCTTTTTGGTTGGGCGCCGGGGCGTTTCCCTCAGACCACACAGGCCGACATGAGGTATTTTTTTAAGAAGCAAGAAAAAAGAACCGATCACGGAATCAGTGCAATTAAAAACAACTGCTCGCAGAAATGACTCGTGAATGAAACAGTGAGAGACGTCAGCAAGTACGGAGGTTGGCGTTGAACGTGGTGAAGATCCTGATCCAAATTTCAACCAGAAACAAATACATAGTTGCTTCTTGACGCCACATAATGACCTATTCTCTCCTCGCTCCCCTTTGAGAAATAAGACTGCAAAACACAAGGCGTAAGAGGAGAAAAGTAAAGACTAGGCGATGCTCTAATTTTTTATTTTGCATCTAATAATTTACGAGTCAACGCGAAAGTCAGAGATGCAGATATGTATATTAGGATGGTGAACATTTGGGTTGATAATAAGTCATCGGAAAGTGAATAAATATTGTCAGAATCTCCAACCTCCTATTGACAAATTGTCAATAATTACCGGGAGTATCTGTTTCCAGTGTATGCAGTCTGATACGCTGTGGTCTCTCGTCATTGACTAAGCTCTAATTTTTGAGAATATCACGCGAATGCTGCGGTGTGAGATGCACGAATAGATAGTTTTCGGGGCGAGAGCCGGAGGGATATGGAGAGGAAAGAGTTTAGCCTCGAGGAATGTTGATGACGTGAATAAGATGGCATGGTTGTGTATGTAAGGGGGGAAATTTTCGGCATTGCTTTATTGATGCATATTCATCATACCTGTTGGTATGGCAAATTATGTGAGGTAAAAATGCGCTTCGAGGATAATGAGTGAAGACAGTGAAGAGATTGGTCAATTCCGGAGGTATCAAACGTTCCAGAAACAAAACATCAATTAATGCACACTTAAATTGTACGAAAATCTCCAAGGGAGGGTCAATGAGGAAGCTAGTTTAACCTTTAATCTTGAAAATCTAGACAATATGGCCTCTGTTTGACTGAAATTTCCCTATTGTGTGAACGGTATCTAGATTTGGTGATTTTAAGGCTAATGAAAAGTTTTGAGAAGGTGGAGAGCCAAAGGTGGTCATTGTAAAGGCAAGAGTGAGAAACGAAAGTGCCTCTAAAAATAATAAGGTCTAAAAGAACCTTTCTGGCTAATTTCCACTGCAGTAATGTCAGAAATAGACGTTTCTACTCCTATGCCGGAGGCTTTTTCACAGGTGCACATATGTGAGTGACGCATGGAATCCGGTACATTTTTAAAGTCCTCAAACCATTCCTCTCCTTCTCATTCCTCCACTTCTTACACGCAACTTCAATAATATAAAGAACCCATCCAACATCCAACCCAAACTCCAGGCTGTGTTCCCTTTATACCCGTGCCGACACTGGGAGAAAAGCAAGACAAAATTATTATTTTTACAGCTAGTAATATTGTTTTTTCATCTTCATAAATTTAAAAAAAACCAAAATTTCCTTTGCATCAGTGGGTTTTCTCATTAAAATGGCAAGAGGATCCATACAGTACAACGGGAAAAGAAGTGGCACCTGTCAAGGTGGGCCGGTTTAATTGCTTGAAACTAATTCGGACTATACGAGAGGTGCAGTAGAAGTAATTATAGAATTTAAGTTATTATTACTCGAGGAGAAAGTAATCTAGCCGACAGATTGCCTTCCTGAGCGACAGGGATATGAGCTGAACACAAATAACTTTAATTGATATATCGGTCAATTAAGTTGAAAACTTGGTGTGTTCTACATTTTAAATTAAAAACACCAAACACGACCGGTTTCATCCGCAAGAGGACATCATCAGGTGACCGTACAGAAAAATCTCGGTCCTTGTTATACTCTTAGGCCCGTATGCATAGTCAAACCTCCACCTCCACCTCATGCTCAAAACGCGTCATAGCCTCCTCCATCTCCAAATTGCGTTGCACAGTCGATCTCGAGGTCGCTCAAGAGCTCCGTAACGATGGAGGTCGACTCCATCAATGAAGCTTGGTCCAGGGTGTCTTCAAGCTCGGAGGAGCCGATGGAGGAGGCGATTTGTAAAAAATCAAGATGGCTGACGCTATCGCCTGGCTAGTTATATGGCTAATTCTGAACTTATATCACTCTATTACGGCGAATTTATCATGTTGAATTCCTAATTATTGTAGCAGCTTTTATTTGAAGTACTTTTCGAGGTGATGGAAGAGGTTTTTAAATTTGCCAAATTTTGGTGTGTTGTTCTCATGTTGGTCGTCGTAAGTATTTCGAATAAATTGGTTCTGATAGAAGTAGACGAGGATATAATTGTTATGTATTAATAAGTAATGTTCCATCTTCAATTTTAAGTGCTTATTATGCCCACGAACGGTTTATTTCTATTTTACAGACTTTGCAAGTGATCGTCATATTGGCTTATGGAGATTTCTTTCTGAATTACTATGTTTTTATGAATTCGTGATGACGATGTTACAACACACTATCAATCAGTAATGTGCAATCATCAATGTGAAGTGCTTACAATGCCATGTAACTGGCTAATTCTATTTTAAAGACTTAACAAGTGATCGTCTTATTGGCTTATGGAGATATTCTGAATTACAATGTTTTTATGATTTCGCGATGAAGATATTACAATACACTATCAATCAGTAATGTGCAGTCATCAATATGAAGTGCTTTCAATGCCATGTTAGTGGCTAATTCTATTTTAAAGACTTAACAAGTGTGTGTCATATTGGCTTATGGTGATATTCTTTCTGAAGTAGGTACAATGTTTTTATGAATTCGTGATGAAGATATTGCAGTACACTATCAATCAGTAATGTGCCATCATAAATGTGAAGTGCTTTCAATGCCATGTAACTGGAGTGAAGTGAGGGAAGGGGCTAGGGTAGTGGAATGGGAACTTAAGAAAAAAGTAAGGAGCCAAGGAGAGGTCAAAGTGGATATAAGGTAATAGGGCGATGTCGTGGATGGGTGAAGGTCCCGGAAACATAACGTCATTCACAATATGACCATGGGTTGAGTTATTCTTAATCTCCCGCTCCCCTAAAATTACGAGCCTCTTGCCTTTGGTCTCGAAGTGAAGGAACTTTGGGGGTGAAATCACTTGAGAGGCCCTTCTCACACAGGTGTTTTGCAAAAAATGACTGTGCTGTATTCCCCGTCACATAAGTTCTTTTGTGTTCCTTGGTTCTAAATTTAAATTTCAGTTTTATTTTTTTTCCTGACAAAGTCGTTAACCCTACAAAAGTGAACTTCGACGATAATTGCATGGATTTAATAAAGAAGGGGTTTAAGTACGCTCTTAATCTTCCGGTTCACAAGGAGGATGTAGAGAAATTTATTGTGGATTGTGCATTTGCTCTACGAAAAGAGAACTTTGTTTCTAGAAATGTTGCCTCACGTAAAATAACCAGTGCTTTTATCAACCGTGTTAACATGAGCGTCAACTTGAAAAGTTAGCAGCCGTTATATGTATTATGAAAGCATTTCTGTGGGAAATGCTTTCATAATACATTCAAGGGAAATAACTATATCCGTCATTTCCCTTGAATTTACCATGTAAGATGCACGTTTTTTGTGCCTTTCAAAACGTAATTAAATAAGACAAAAATAGAGGTGCTAATGCTCGGAGTATAAAAATAAAATACATATAAGAAGATTGTGGCATCTGAGAGAGATCGGCGTATTGTACAAAATATATCACCAATCTTAACCTTTTGCTATGAATTTGTATAATGCCTCCCCTAGATACTTTGCTTCGTCTATGTGGCTCTGTATTTGACACAATTTCTTGAGATGAACGAGCGCCCATTTCTCCACCACAGCTCTTTGTATTCGATGGGAGGGACACAGGGTTCTGTCCATTATCCTCGCGCTTGTTATCGTACTTTTCCCTTCGGTGGATTCTTACTTGAGAAAGACGACTCTGAGATGACGTAGTTTACAGTGCAAAGTTTACTACATAGAGCGTTGTAGGTTGCTGCCGGATTGGCGATGGTTACAGTCTCTCACTCTATTTTCTTATTTTCGATCGTTACCAGATACGTTTTCAATTGTTCGCTCCTTTCTAGAGCTTCTTTTCCCGACGCGTCTGCCTTTTCGTTTCACCTTTTATCTGCATACTGTTGAATTCTGATGAACGATATCTTGACTGTAACATATCATTCCTTCCACTAGGTAAAGCTATACAGTGCGGTGAACAGTACCTGAGGAAAATGATTTTTGAACCGGAGATCGAACCAAGGACCTTTGGCTTTCCGCACCACTGATTAGATTGTCACACTACCAATGAATTCTGTGTAGTGTAGTGGTATGCGTTGGTGTCGGCCGGAATTGTAAAGCCCTCGGTTCGATTCCTGGTACGGAAAAGCTTTTTTTCTGACGATATCTTTATTAGTCGGTGGATCCGGGAACCGGCTGCGATAGAACTTAACAAATCTACCCGTTGACATGCACACCAGTGCGTGATTCCAGAGAGAGAAACATTTTCTATCTAGATGGGGACTTGAATTCAGATCTCATGATATCGCTATGGTATGGATTTTTCACTGGTATACTGGTCACCGCTTGTATGTTGCTTGGAGATTACCTCGAGTTCAGGAATCCGTCCATAGTATGAGAAGTTAAACCGTGGACACCTTGTGGAAGTAAGGAGTAGGCTAAGTTCGATGTTCTTTTATCTACACCCTTTCTCTGATCCATCAAAAAAAATCTGTATCAACCAAAATATTCTGTTATGGCCCAAATGACCTAAGCTATCGCCCAACTATCCCGAATAACAACTACTCCACCTACATCATACCCTGAAATTCACCATAAAAGTGTGTAGTAGGGGGTAAGTCTATACCAAATATGCTTTGCCTATCATGCTTAAAGATTAGTAGCTATATTCTACTCGAATTATAACAATTTAACTAAAGATTTAATGAGAAAAGCGAGCATGTATAAACTTGCTGTTAGTTGGGTTAGCTTAAAGTCCTTGTACAAACATGGAACTACCTTGGCTACCTATTCATTAATTGTGTAATTATATTTTATTGGATATAATCACGACTATTAATTAATTATCCAATATTACGAGGAAAAAAGGGAATTTTCCATCGGTTTGGCAATCAATTTCCATAATTTTTTGTTCATGGCCCAGTCTACAGTAGTAAGTCGAAGTTCAGGAAATGTTTTTAACTTCATCAGTGAAAATAATGCTTTCGAATTCACTTGAGAAATTATGTAGATATTTTAACCTACTCTCAGTTAATGATTACCATTTTAGTTCTTCCAAAACACTGGTTGCACTTACATGATTATCATATCTTCCCTCTAAAAATCTGCGAATCTTCATGCTATAGTTGGTTAATTAAGGCTATTTCTTTAGGATCCCATAAGTTGGCAGCGTATTCCAAATGAGGTCTAACCTGGGAAAATTACTATTACATACTTGTAATGAAGGTGGCATCTTGACGATGGGCAGGTGTATCCTCCCTACACTCGAAGGGGAAGTGAGCAAATGTATGATGAAAATGAAATTCGTTGCAGTCCGCGAAAAGCCACGCCTCTCCTGGCGTGACACAGGGGCGAAGACGGGGTACGCGTGTCCGAGCCTACGCCCTTGCCCTTTCCCCCTCCCCTCACTCTCCCCATTCACTCCCCTTCGTGGGAGGGGTGGGCTCGTTGTGGCTCGGGATGCTCTGGGGGTAGAAGGGGAGGAACATCGAGTCAGGGTGAGGGAAGGTGGTGAACGTGTATTATGCATACGCGCCGTTGTCCTGGGACATCAATTAGCCCACCTCTCTGCCTCTTCGGGCTTGAATAATAATTGAAGACGCGGACGAATTGCGGTCATTCTTACAAAACACGACAATCTCGATGTTGTTCACCCTTTCAGCAGGTTGAGCTCGGATGAATATATTTAGAAAATCATCTGAAACCGTCTTGTTTACACACGGAACGGCGAAAAAAGACGAATTGCCCACTGATCAGTGATTCATACAGTGTCGTAGAATCCCTTGTGTGTTGTTCAAGACAGGCAAATATACTAAATAAATAATCAACATCTACATCTATGGAGTACCCTGCTAGCCACCTTGATGGTGTATGGCTGCGGGTGAAAGATCACCATGCGCGATTCGTTCACCACTTACTTCCAACTAATAGATACAACAATACTAATCTATGGAAACATATTAAATATAAATTCAAGATGCAAGTGAAATTCAATCGTTGGGATTTTCACAGTAGATTAAATTATTATAATTATTGTTTACGCAGGAATTTCCTTTAATATATTGATTTGTGTTTCCAAAAGCATGCATAAGCTAGTTATGTTAAAAGCATTCTTAATACACTGCATCTGCAGCTATACATATAATATGTATGCCTGTACAGCCTGTATAATACCCTGCGAGACACCGCGAGGGTGTGCGGCAGGGGGTGAAGATCCATAAACATGCAACTAAAAGTTACATTCCTACTATCTCATGGAAACGTGATAGATATAAGATTTACATGCCGCTAGATGGTTAGTGTCTACATAGTAAGGACGTGATTACTTGAAGGGTATTTCTTCAAATACATCAATTAACGGTTCCCTAGCATGCATGGGTAAGCAATGCTAAACCATGCTGAAGGCGCAATGGACTACTCTAACAATATTTCACCTTCGCCGTTACTTTGCCGCCTATTCTCTGATGATGCTCGAAAAAAATGAAATTTTAAAAGTATCGGTACGACAGTCTTGTACTAGTAATCTCGTTTACCTGATCAAATCTAGCATAATACGTACGGGTTCTTAATATATTTCTAAACGTTTTTTTAATAGCCACTCTCTCTATAATCTTGTATTTCTGGTCAATCCTGGTATAATATGCTGGTGTTGTTTATGCATTTCAAACGTTATTATTCAAATTAACCTGCGCTCTGATGTCGATAAAACACCATACAAGAACTACGTATAATTCTCGTCGTATAATTCTACGTACAATTCTCGAGAAAACGACCCCGAGGAGGGCTGAGGATGATGCTTGCAAGTAATGTTTATCTATTTTAGGGTAGCAGCACATTTAGATAGAGACTGGGTTGTTGTTGTGTTATGGGGTGTTGTGTTAGGGACAGTTTACTAGGTCATGCTGGTATAAAAGCTATTGATTTGGTATCTGGGTCAAGGCAGGATTTTAATTGGGATCGGAAGGAAGGCGAAGACAATTTCAGGGTAGACATCAACTTACTCTCAACGAAAGGCGGCAATGGTTCGAAATGTTATACGTTCCATCCGACGGACGGTATACTGAACTCGAAAAAGCCTGTATTTATACTAAAGCAGGAACATGTAAATCTATGAAAAATCTATGCCACTTCATATATTCGAACCTGTGCCCTTGTGATGGAAGACCTGTAAGCACTTGTGAAGTAAACAACTTAAAGTATTTTGTTCTGCTTAAAGCCTCATAGGCTCAGCGACCGTTGGCTTTTAGTAATGGAAAAGTTATATGGAGTTGTTTGGTCGTTTTTTGATGAACACCAATTTGTGCCAACGTTTCGCCTCTTTATTGTGGCTTCTTCAGGGCTATTTAGTGCACATAAATAAAGTGGTCGATAAGAATACTTTATTATAAGAAAGTTGGCTATTAGGATAGAAAATCCTTTTTTACAGCTAACCGTTAACGAATCACTTTACGTTTTTCCTAACCATTACCACCATTTTCATACCATTTCTCATCTACGATATTCGTTTTCTGTCCGGTCCTCTCTATTAATATTTGTCATAACTTGGATTATCAATTGGAGAATGCTATTATTTTCGTTTCAACTTTTTCATTACCGACATAACTCTCCAACATCGTCACTTCAATCACATGTCGATTTCTTTTTTTTCTGCAGATAAATATTGTGATAAGCACTCAATATTAATTCAGTGCTAAAATCGAGCAGGGTTTATTTATAATATTTGAAATAATGCAATTATTGCGGCAATCTAAAGTTTAAAATGGGTCAATTGCTTTGTCTCATGCCATGGACGTAGCATGATATTCCTCAAATTCACAACAAAGCTCTCAACTAGGCATGGCTCAGAAAATCTCATCAACTGCCGGAATTTGAACCCGGACTCGCAGGCTGGAAGACCAATTACTCCTAGCAACCTAAGCAACCAGATTCCCGATAGAAGTAGAGTACATAGAAGTAAAAATTTATTGAATCGATCTCCGAAACTTTTGGATTTAGAAGTAACGGGGATCAGTACGTGATCATAATTTTCCAATTTAATTTTACACCGGTACGGTGTCCGATTGGTGGGAGTTCGCGGAAACGGAGTTTTAAGCCACTTACAGCTCAACTGTCCGGGCGCCGGAGAGACGAACGAAATACTATTTGTCGCATTGCTTTTGTGCTCAGCCGGAAACGGCAGCAAATGGAAGCACTATCGGAGGCCATTACTCCGAAAGCGATGTAACCTCCGAGTTCAGCTCCGATCCAGTTTCTAATAGGTTGCTGCACTGAATTGTATTTGACCTCGTAAATATCGACCGATGGTTTTTTTTTTGTTTCGGTAAACATTGAATTATTAAATAAGAGACACAAGTACAGAAACTTGCTAAGCGAGGGTAGAAAATAAAATATCCGTTTTCGACGGTGAATTCTGTACCTCTTCTCTCCTCCAACTACATCTGGTATTGACAACACCCGGAGGACCATTGATGGGGTAGAGTCGATATTTCGACCGTTGCCAATTATAGCAACTAGTTACATATTAGCTGATGTGACTGGCAAGGGCGTCATTGTAATCCGCGAAGGTATTAACGCATGCTGTTTTGTAAATATATGCAAACATATATAGGTTACTAAAGTTGGCATACTATGATGTAATTGGCGCTATAATGTAGCAAAAAATATTAATTTCATTCACATGAAATGACTGTTTTTCTTAATGCACTGCCCATTTATTATACGATCCAATACACCCTCGCTTCATCTGTATCCCGATAAATAATGTGAGTGCCGTGCATACAATGAGGGGAATCTGTTTTCCATATATATATTCACTTCAAAAACTCAATTTTTTAGTACTTATAATTTATACAATGAAGGTAAATATGACCCTTTAATTAAAAAAGTAAAAAATTTAAACTGAAAACTAATCTGATTCACTCATTCTAAGTGGTTTTCAGGATCCAAAGTAATCGGATAATGAAATCGTTTATTAGAGAAAGGATTGTTTCGTTCTCACTTTGGGTTATAATAGGATTTTCTGAGAGAAAAGGAAGAAATCTCTCGTGATAATGGAAAAGGGATGCTGGGATATAATTAGGTTAGCCGATAGAAAAATAAAATGGAGAGGGATTTCGTCAAACGAACTCAGGATCGATGGATAGTGACGGTGATGATGAGTTGTTTCCCGTGAATACTAGAATAATGTACGCCTGCAGTCTAAAAAATATTTTTACTCGACGCTTTGACTTTAGGTGACCATGGACATCGCCTCATTAGTGAATAAATTAAATTCCTTGCCACGTACTCACTCGTACTTTGGGCGCCCTCCCCTTACTTATAATTCTGTCCACAGAACCCTCCTATATCACCAAACAGTATTGTCCGGAAACACTCAAATTTACGAGTGGAACATGGCGGAAAAATATTTGGAAAAGTATAGGTTGAACCGGGCAGGTAGCCGGGTGGAGATGCTTCTGGTGCTTCAGCCCCCCTCCCAAAATTTTTTCCCAATAATTCTGTTGCTCTGATTTTAGCAGTGAACTTTACCAGTGAGAAGAGATAAGTATGGGCACCGCAAAAGTAAATACTAAGCACTGAAAATTAAGGGAAGAGATTTGTAACATGTCGACACCGAATGGGCAAGGCTGATTTGCTGACTTAGCCCCCCCTCCTTCACCCCCCGAAGAAAATTTCTGGCTACGTGCCTGGGTTGAACGAATTAAATTGTGTGACAGGTACCGGAGCACTAGTAATTGGCCAGGAATTGTGGGCGACCTAGGAACAATCCTAGGTGATGACTCCAATGTCCTCGGCCGTGTGATTTCCTTTCTTAAAAACACTGCCATTACGACGAAAATATAAACACTGCTTTTGTCCATAAACGCAATTTATCCGAATCATAACGGGCACTTAAGAATATATTCACCCCCAAAATTCAAAAAAATTAATGGAAAAATAATGTTAACGTGTAGAGGCGTGTGTGTAAATCACCCTGCCGTCGGTGCACTCTACAAATTCTTATACCACTACTACTACGAATTAAATTGAGATACAAGAAGTTTCATTCACAAAAATTTCATGCAACAGAAAATCACGACGGATATATAACAAGATCCCTGGCTACCACCCCTTAGACCCGTGCCTTAGATACCGAGTGAGGAGCAGTCCTAATTCAGAACTCCATCCGTCAAATAAGACGTAAAGCCTCTTGCTAATCCCTCGGCTCCTTTCGTGAAAAGCAGGCTAATGCTGATTCTCCTATTTTCTCCATTCCCGTCGTTACGCCGCCGTTTACTACGGTCTGTGACGCCGTTGAGTGTGGGGTTAGATTCGGAGACTTATTAGATTTCTTCCTAGTTCTTATTCTATTGGATTCATTCCTAGTATGCTTATATGAAATCCATTGCTTGCTTGTGTGACTTTGCATAAGTTTTGTAGCTGCACGTGCGTCCGTAAAATTACTGTAATTAGAAACTATATTATGTCAAGACACCAAATTTTATACGTAATCTGATTTAAATGTTGCGTTTAAAACCTCATTTAGAAGGGAATTTTACTCAATTCACAATCTAAGCTGTGACAGCACCGGGCCAAAATTCTCTGATTTCATATTCTCTTCACTTTGCTTGGTCTTTAATTCGTCATTCGTATTCCTGAAGGTGGGAGCTTAGCTTCCCGCCAACTATTAACCTAGAAAAATCATGACGTTCTATTTTTATCACGGAATCTTTATGTTCCACAGCGCTATGGATGATTATGAACATTTGTGTTTTTACAGTCTTCACGTGGTAATGGCATGAGTTAATTTAGCATAGTCTAACTCATAGATGTGAGGTTCTGTGGAGAATTGATATCGGCGGAGAATACAGCAAACATTTAGATGGAAACATTTGCGATAATGGTCATTGGGGAAATGACAGATGATAAAAAGAAGTAAAGCTAGTTAATTATATTTACGTCATATCGAACGCATGTCGTACATTGTGATTACTTCATATCAAATGCAAACTTTTTTTTAGACTATTAAAATGGTTAGTTTGAAAATGAAATCATTCATTCGCTGAAAAACTTTTTATTTCAATGGCTCTTTATTTACCTGCATAATGGCGGCGAAATTAACAATCGTTAGCGTGTCATCTCATTTCAATGAAATCTCGTTGCAGAATCAAACTGTTGCGTAATGCTTACTCAATCTGAAAATTAAGAGGGTAATTATTACTATCATTGTGAACTGAAACAACATAACTGAGACATTAATTTTGCGAAATTATTTCGTCAAAAACTCATTTGGTCATTGGCGTATTTACGTTGAATTTCAATATCCAAAACAGATAAACAGAGCCAAACGTTCAATACCTCTCACGCTGTTAGGAAGTTTTGAATTAATACTTTTTAATTTCATGGAACTTTGGATCAACCCTTTAGTCAATTTTCATTACTATTTTACCCGTAATCGTTCCTATATTAAGCTTTGTAGTAATCTAATTAAAAGGCATCTACTCATGCACATTAATTATATTCGTAATGAGGAAAAAATGAGCAGTTAATATTTTATACTAAATTAAAAATTGGCCGTTTTCGATAACTATTATCATAATTAAGGTAATATTGGCCAATTCGTTGGAGCACTTGAAACTCAGGTTTACCATTGGTTGATGTGTTTTTTCGTGTTATGGTAAATTTTGATGAAGTGTCCTTGCTCTTCTTGCTGTATATTTCACCTACTCTCTCCTTCCCTTCATTACTTCTCTCTTACAAGCGGGTATACTAGTCCTACCCCTATTCACACAATCTAAAGTGCCTTTTATTTTCTGTCTCTTCTTCGCTTACCCACCATTCTTCTAATTACATGCCCCATCTATTTACTCAGCCTTCTCCTATTTTCGAGCGACAATCTTTTCTCCTCCATAAGCATGCTTAACATATCTTCATAAAATCTCCATTGCACTCTTGCCATTCTCCTCGGCATCTATATTTATACAGCTTCCAATCATTTCTCATCATCTTACCCGAAAGACTATATGTCGATGAATCTATTACTAGTAATCCCAGTTTCACATCAAGCTGTTTGATGTTCTTTCTTCTTTACAGCCCTGCTGAAGTCTATGCAATCGAATGAAAGATTTTGCAAAAAAGTATCGACCAGTTTGTTATGTTATGGGTTATGTTATTCAGGGGAGGCGACCGACAGCTGAGGTCATTATGCGCCATTTAGGCTAGGTGTGTAATTGGGTAATGTTAGGAGTTATCAGGGAACGGAGGAAGGGTGGAGAGAAACCTAGCGTCGGCATTAGCCTACTCTTACCGAAAGGCGCCAAGGGGACCACGGCTTAGCGTCCTATCCGACGGACGGAGTACCAACTGAACCTGAAATGTCCTCCACTAGGTACTCAAGTGGCGGATTTTTCATTGGTTAACCAATGAAAAATCCGCCACTGCAGGGAATCAAACCCAGGCCCTTGGAATGGGAGGCCAGTGCTCTAGCCATTACACCAACCCGATCCCCTCGATAAGTTCGTATTAACAGTAACTGACGCCAAATATGTGAAAAATCTACTCAATAAACGTTGATTAGAAACAGTCGTCTGGAGCTGGTGGGTGAATAAAAGTTTTACGTTCGTACGGCTTTAAAATATTGACAATTACATTTCTCTAAAGGCAGATAGGCATTTTTAAAACTATCATGATGGAGCCGATATGTGAATGAAAGTTTTTCAGCTCGTACGGCGTGAAAATATTAACAACTACATTTTCCCAACAATGAAAAATTACATTAAATACATTCTTTGACGGCCTTTTAAAACGTTCTTTCGTTAATATTGAACCTAATAATTTGCTACAAAGCTTTAGGTCTTTCTCTGACGAAGGGGGTGACGTCAAAACATTTTGGGTAACCAGAGAACGGAGGCGATTGACAGCCTTCTCTCTCAGTTCATCCATAAACTATCGCCTATGAGCTTTAGTTCCCTGTCTTTTTTTTTGTGTCTTTTCTTTTTCTTAAGACGGCCCTCTCTCTCAATGGCGACCCTTTCCACACCCTTCCTCCTGTCTCGCTTCCTGAAGGTCGTATTTCATTGTAGACCATTGATGGACCTTATTCTTCGACTCCTCGATCGTAACTACAATCCTTCGGGATACCATCCAGTCTTCACTTTTTCTCCCGTGAGTTTATGGGGCCATATATCATGGAAAGGCCATCTTAGAACCTTCCATCTCGCGATTTACGTGTCTGAAATAAGACCCGGAAGTACCGACGCAGAGTTCAGGAGGCAAAGTAAATGACCCAGCAGCATTATCGTGTCACTTGACAGGTATTAAACTCCTTGGATAAGTCGCTCCTTATACTATTTTTACGATAAATGCATAAAAATGTTTCCTATTGGAACCTATAATTTTATGTGCCCCTGACAGTAACCATGGCGAATGATTTATTATTCTGACACATGCACTAAAACTGCTAAAGAATGATGGAAAAATAATGCCTCGTAAACACAATTTTCGCAAAAAGACTAAAATTGGTGATCAAAATGCTTTGTACTTCGTTCTGATGAAACCATGCTTTGAGCTCCTAATGTAAGTATTATTAAGGCGTAGTGGCACCTAGCACGAGGGAGAAATATCTGTATCGGGGATTAAAAAAATACTAATTTTAATATTTTTGCATTAATACTTAGTGAATGGCGTTGGTATTGACGAGTTCGAGGAGGGTGGCTGAAGAAATTGGAATTCAGAGCAATGCTAATTATCCTACTTAAATAGCTCACATTTTTGAGGCATGTAGGTTTGTAAAAGAGATAGGTACTGTATGTGAAACCCACTTTACTTTACTTTTGTTTTATTTTACTTGGACTATATGAGGCCCAATGGCACCCTCTATCCCTAGCCCAGGGCTCATTAAAGTGCATCGTAAGAGGTTTTGATAAGAAACAAGATTAAAAATATATACATAATTACAGAAAAATATGCAATTTTACATGCATAAAAGTTAACGATTTTTAAGCAAAAGGCAAAATATAAAAAAATTGAAGATACAAAGAAAAATAAAAGGACAAATCTGATAACTGAATTAAGAAAAAAAGAAAGAAAAAATGCAGGATGAAGACTGGAAATATAATGATGAATGGATAATAATAGAATGAGGTGACATCAGAAGGAATTTCTAGATGGGTATTCGAAACTGTGTATCGGGAATGCGAAATTGGGGAGCGTGTAGAGGAAGATCAACGAATCATTTTCGGTAGGTCCCTATAAAGTGTTTAATAAGTCTTGTTTTATTTAGGTTTGATCTTATTTAATGGTGATTAATGAAGGACCCAAGCAGTCATTGACAACCATTTTAGTTCCAAAGTCTCATAACAATTTTCCCGCAGGTTTATTTTATGGTATTACAGCGATGCCGCAATATATGCCAAGAAATATATAATACCCTATCACAAAAAATATATATGGTGGATAAATATCTAATCCGTAATAATCTACATGCCTTATATTTGGTCCTGTGTTTTGCAAGAAAATTGAAACATTAACCAATATATTCTTTGTAAAACAATAAACCGGCATTAGTTCACACTGATATCAATTCTATTAATTAAGTATTTTTGTGTCTTGATTTATAACGAATATTTAGTACCTTCTCGAACAGGAGCTCACTTTTCTAGAAGTAATAAACATTCTAGTATTATTACTGGGCTTACTAGTAGGTGTTTTGATATTCCAATGTCTTATTGTCAGTTGATTTTACTAACTAGATAGTAATAATTAATCAAAAATAAAATCCGTAAAGTTCAAGAATTGCGTTTAGTATTTATTTCGTTAGTAAGAAATTGAAGAAAAACTCACCAGCTTGTTGTGAAATATCCTGTTTACCATGAATACCAAAGCACATCCAGCTTAATATAATGCCGACTGAAATGTTGTCATAATCTGAAAAGGGTGTTGTAGCATGTGATGTGGGCCCTAGTCGTCACCAGTGGCTTAATTAAGGGTCTTCATATCGCGCGAGCTCATGCCTCATCGTTATTTTTTTAACTACGAGTTGAAGAGCAAAAGTTGGAGTTCCATCCATCACAATTTGCTAGTAGCTTCAATTCATTTATTTCAAGTGCTAGAGTTAGTCATTATTACGGTTACTGTAGGCAGTGCGCGCTTAAATGAGTTGGCTCTACCTGTGGCGAAAGCGATTACGCGAAATATGGGTCCATGTCAAGGTTTGTGGATTACGCCGTCCACTAAGTGACCGAAGGATATCCAAATAGTGTCATTCGTCGGGTCTGAAGGATATCCGTGTGTGAAAATTGTCCGAAGAATTAGATTGAGAATCACTATCCGATCGTTGTCTGAAATTCCAATAACTACTGAAGACTTTAAGGCGGGTAGCTTTTTGTTGTACCCGAAGTTTTTAGGGAGAGTCAACCGACAAGCTGAGGTTATTTACGTCATTTAGAATTGGCAGGTAATGGGACAGAGGTCGGAATATTTTGTGCAGTGAACTAAAGGAGAAGGTAAACACGGCGACAGCATTGTGATAACGTTAATGAAAGACTTCAAGGGATCGACAGTTTCACACCCCTTCCCGCGGATGGAGAACTGAACTTGAAGTGCGCCTCACACAGCGTCCAATATTCCAACAAAAAATCTCTGCCACTGTCGAGATTCGAACTTGGGTCTTTGGGATGTAAATCCAGGAAATAGATTGGAGGCCTTTGGGATAGATATTCTGTCCACTAGGGCTCCAGGAATCTAGGTCACTAGTAAATTTAGGACTCCATCTACCCCACTAACCCGATTCCTAGGTACCTTTCTTTAAGATGTTAATTGTGCATAAAAACTGGGGAATAATGTTATTGGTCGGGTGATAAAGATCATAAAGGACAATAATAGATTAAACCGCAGTAATCAGGAAGATAATTTAGATAGAGAACGTTAATTTAACGCTTTTTTGAATGCCCGCGGGAAATTTTAATGTGTAGTAACTACCGGAAGACCGAGCTTTCCTCGCTGACGTTTAATTCTAATAATATTAGGGTACTAAAAATAAGAAAAAAAACAATTTCTAACAAATTCCTAATTATGTTCTCTAGATAAAAAGTAAGTAAATATATCTTACAAGATTTAAAATTTAATAGTGCTTAAAGAAGTAATGTTACAAACATTAATGACGTAAGAAATATCCAACAACCTTTTGGTCGGCAACCATTGTTGTTGTCTTACGATTGACGTGTATTTTATTTACAATTTCTTTCCGTGCTACACAATGTTTTTGACGAGGATTTTCTGGCGTTAAAGGCTCCTACAAACAATTTTTTTATTCAAAAAATAATTTTATCGTCTCTTGTATAAAAACTGGTGCTCGTGGGTTAACAGCAATTCATACCATGCTCATTCACAAGTTTGTCCTTGGGCCTTTCGTATCGTATTATGAAAACTTGTTCTTATGGGAAATTGAAGCCATTGCGTGGTAGAGACAAGCTGACCGAAGTTATTCTTGAAATATGTGCTTCTCAGCCCGATTGCCTAATTATTGTCGCTTTGATGATGTTTTTACAGGAGTCAACAACTCTTTATTTAGTGACAGTGTACTTCATATTGTCTGTTTCGCAAGAGCATTATCATCATGGGTCAAAAATACTAAGATTGGTTCCACTCTGGTCTTCTATCAGATAGCCTCTCCAGTCTTAAATAATTTCCCTCAGCCACATCCTTAACAATTTGTGGTACATATGTCACGTGAGACCTATAGTGTGGAGTCTCTCCATGCTGCACGCTCTTTTGCGCGGCTATCGGGGCGCGATGAAGATATCTTCGCAGAATATCGCGCATAAGTTTCGAGTGGCCGGCACCTGCCCCTCGCTCGACGAACTTTCGCGAAGCACTGAGGCGACGCTCGAACGGCAGAGTGCGAGAGAAAGGAGAAAGAATCGCAGGAGACCCTTCATTTTTTTTAACGACCACTCCACCCATGAGTCACATGTGTGCCTTTTAACTTTACGGTTCCCGACGGCGGAGATTCGACACCGGCAGTGTCCCGCGGCGAGCGAGCTACAATTTGAGGAATCTCCGTTTTTATTTCCAGCGTGGTCAGCTCTAATTTTTTTTAAGAGTCCAGAATGCAAGAGAGTAAGCCAGGAAGGAAGATCAAAGGGGTTCTTTTTTGTGGAGAAGGAATGAAATTACGGAGTCGGGAGAGGAAGAACGTATTTTTATTTCAGCTCTCCTCGCAGGGTCCTTTGAATTTTTGAGTGTATTTTTCCATCCCGGAATTTCATTTATAAAGGTGCAGAATTAAAAGAGACACATGGTGTCAATGCATTTGCATCATTAAACCTGCTTTATTTCACACGGCCGCATGCTTACATCCGATATCGTGATTATATACTATTTTTTGCGACTTTTTTCCAGCGATGGATTCCATTCTGTAACAATATAAATCATCAAAATATCTTCGATCTTTCATCCACATTAGTTGATAATATTTTCAGTGTATTGAATTTTAATGTAGAGGTAAAATTTCTCAGGTGCGAGGTCAACAAGTTTTCGGAGACAGTCAAAATTGGAGCCTAAGAATAAAATTGCTTAGAAAGTAAAACCGTGAATCGGACTGAACGGTATTCGGAGGCCTTTGAGGCCTGTGCAGGATGTACCTGTGCAGGAGAATAAAGGTGCTAGGTAGATGAAGAGGAAGATTAATTATTAAGGATTAAATACTATATAAGAGGTACGAAAGTTGAATTGAACGTTATTCAAGCAACGGTTTTAATTCAAGGGATACGGAAAAAAGTGTGTAATTTTTTTACTCATCCAGTATGTCTCAATTCCACTATGTGATGCCTGAATCAGTGAACCGAATCTGTCCCCGTCATATTTCCATAGAGTGTATATCTCAGATCAATATATAGCTAAACCTTATTTCAAGATCGTTCTGAGCCTTATCTTGAGCAAGGATATAAATTCCTGCTTTAGTTCTCGTTATAAGTTCTCTTCTGCTGGGGAAGGCCCCAATAACCAGAGTAGTTCCTCTCCTTGAATAGTTATTGCAACATACACCTTTATTCAATATTCTACCGAAGTAGCAAAATTGTTTCACCTTTTCCATCCCATACCCTTCATAATCATCGCCATCAGTCAAGAGTCCTAAGATTGGTTTGACTCAGGTCTTCACTCGATTCTCCTATCATCCAATTTCTTAATTTTTGCATAATTCTTCTCTTTGACACCCTTCACTTCTTGCTCCATATAACACATCAGATGCATTCATTCACCATTTTTCACATCCACTTGTCCCTTGATAATTTTCTTCATCAGGCCACCATGTCTTAAGATATAGCAGATTAAGTTGTCCCGACTTATTTTCAATGTCGTAAGCAGACTTCTCTTTTCTCAAACGTTCCTTTGGATCTCTTCGTTTGCCACTCGATTGATTCATTTGATCTTCATCATTCTTCTGCATCACCACATTTTACATGCTTCCAGTCTTAACTTCTCTACAGCTGCTATCGTCAATGACTCACTGCGATAAAGAAGCGTACTCCAGGTTTGTTCCGATGAATTATTTTCTTATACTCTAATTTTAAGTTTAGCCTTCTTTTTAGTCGAGGATCTCATAATTTTTGGTTTACCTTTGATTGAGTTTAGCACACTGGATCTGAATATCATCTAACATTTTTTTCCATTGATTGGTTGTTTCCCATACTAACAATCCGTCACCAGAAAACCGAAGCGATAGGTAAGCTTTGGAATAGAATGGAGGCTGAGTCGAGTAATTAGAATTAGGCAACAAAAGTGGATGGAGGGTGTTTTGAAATATGATGATGCATTGTTGAAGAGTGTTATAGAGGGAAGTGTTATAAAGAGATGAAAGATGCATAAATAAGGTAGTGAGAGCTTTTGAAAAGCTGCATTAGGTGGCATGAAGGTGCGTATGGAATGCTGAGACATAAAAAACAAGAATCATTCTAGGTAATTTTGAGTGGTTTGGAAGCTTAAGTAGGAATAGCAGTCAGGAAACATCGACAAAAAGCGCAATTATATCGTCAGAATAATTACGTTGATGCTAAATGAAGGTCTTAGATTTTTTTATTTTTTCAAATGTCCAAGTACTCCCTTCAGAGTACTAAAATACATGCTTCGTTGCTGGACCAAGTTCTTCGCTTCAGAGCCGAAGGGCATTTTGGCACTCGTGGCAGATTGGCTGTCATCCCGTAATTATGTTCTCTCTCTATCTGTTGGGACAAAATACGGATGTAACATATGCCAGCTCCATTATCTTAATCACTGCGGAGTTCCTAAGGGCCCTGAGTTCCCTAATTTAGGACTAAGGTTGCTCTACTGATGATGGATAAAGGATTTATCTTAAGGCCGCTTTACATGATACAATTTTTTAAACGCTTGAATGAGGAAATTCTACCGTATAAAGCGGCAATTTGTGTGAACGCTTGTGCGAATGTATGAATGACTGAACGGAAAATAGAACCTGTTCAAATTCCATTCCGACAAACAAAGAATTTCGTTCACTTTATACAAGAGTTTGTACAAGAAATTGTACAAAAAATTGTATCGTGTAAAGCAGCCTTCAGGAATTAAATTCGTTAAAGTGTATAAAATATTTTAAAGTACCTCAAAACATGAAATTGTACTACTGTTGAGTTTAAGAAGATATTATAAAACTGACGCACAGTTTTATGAAGACATTCAGAAATAGTGTATCACAACGTATCCCATGTGGCTTCCTTCTAATATATTTTTATACCCTACCCTGCACGAAATAATGACACTTTAAATATATATATCTGGGGAAAACATCAAACATATCTGTGGACAAAATGAGAGATATGATCTTATCGGGAGCAGTTCGTACGAACTAAAAAAAAGTATTAATCATCACCATTTTTGAACAAGCAAAACACTTTCATATTTAGGCTGCAACCAAAAATACGTGTACAAACGGTGCATTGAACAGAAACTTCTAAATTTTTTTACACGTTAAACGGGGAGATCATAAGAACTCCAGCATCAAAACTAGAAATGAAACCCAGTTTGAATTTTCAAAACCATGACTGTGCCGATACTTACTTATGGAAGCGAAACATAGACGAGCAGAACAAAAATTAGACTAAATAAATGCACATTAAATGAGTTAAATTTCTGAATTCATGATGTACTCATGCCTCAATCTGTCATTTTCATTCTAGCTGCACGAATTTCTCACGTAGCCCTTGTCTACTATATTCTACGTAGGTCAATCCTTATCCTAGCATTCCATGGTCTCAGTCCATTACGAGAGGATACCGAGTAACTCGCTGCAGTTATCCGTGCTTCGATAAACACTCAAGCCTTTTTTTCTGAGACCTACGGACTGCCAACAACCTCTCTTTCGACATACACGCGTCTACGTATGTTTCTCTCTTTTACATCAATTATCTAATATTTGGCAGAGATAATTATACAATAATAATCATTCTGCTCAATTATTTCGCAGTTCGCTTTCAGCGTGCAATTATTCATAATATTGCCTTCATCATACAAAAATTCATCAGCATTTGGCATATTCATTGGTAGTGAGCAGGAAAAAAATACATCCCACTAGAGCATCGTTACCTCTTAAAAGCTTTCTAGGAGACCCAACCTAACATTTGGACCAAATCAAGCATTACATAAGCATTGGATAAAAGAATAATTTGAACTTATTTCCAAGCATAACTCCCACCGCGTCACTATCCATATACTAATACCACCGTAACAGTATTAAACATCTTGTGATTTATCGTTTATCCCTTACTTCATTCAATAGCAACCAATCAAGTCAGTGTAACACTTGCCGTAATACTCTTTGACATTGTCTACAAAAAATTAGATAATAAGTTAGCGAAGTCGTATTCTTTCTACACCACTCAGTTCGCCCTATCCAACACCTCATTCCAACTCATCAAATATGTGCAATTCTATCGCCTACTGGGAGCTCCTCATCTCAGATAATACCGAGCTTTATCGATTTTCCGCTCAAGTAGTTTCTCGTTGTAATAGACTTCTTTGTTTTAGTGGTATTATTTCCTGTTGCGTATAATACATTATATTATGCGTGTAGAATATACGTTCCATATTTCACGGAGTTATCCATTTAAACCGTATTTAGATAAGAATAGACACATTTTATTGTTTTATTATTGCTTGAAATAGAGTTTTTAAATAAGTTATGGTGTATGATGAAAGGTTTTACTTGAAAACAGCACATGCCGCTCCATTTTTTAGAGGCTACAGTTGGAAACAATAACTTAACGGCAATCGGATCTTTCTGGTGTGTATTTCATGTGTTACTCTTGATCTCTATATTATCCAGTTTAATCAAGAAACACCTGAGCAACATCTAACTCATTTGCTTGAAATTTACCAGTTTCTGCATTTCTTCGCACTCTACTCTTCCATTCAAAGTTCTGATGATGTACTTCGAATCGCCCAATTCGTTTCGTGTTTGGCCAGCATTTCCATATGCCCATTACGGCTGCATTTGCTCACTAAGCACTTTCATTTGATTTGTATGAGATATAGACTTCATTCAGGAAAAAAAGTCCTTTTCATTATAAAATTAACTGACCATACTCTGGTATTAACTGTTTCAGGCGTAACTTAATGGCAAATCAGCATATTCACAAGGAAGTAAAACTTTATATTTCCACGCAAACGTATTACAACGGCACCACCGGTTTCACCCGCTAGGGCATCATCAGGTCCATAAAAGAGAAGGGGGGGCTGACACATTTTGCGTAAATGCGTTTTGACAAATGTATGTCAATGTTGGAATATTTTGGTCCGAATATCTCCGGAGAAAGCAAATACGAGTAATTATTCAAGCATTCTTTTATCATTCTACAACTGCTTGAACATGTGCCTTCTGAAAATACTACCTTACAAGCCGTCCCAAATTGCTCGTCTTCGACAAATTGCAAATAGATCGATGGTAGAATGGGGGCGTTTACTCGGAACCGAAATCGCAATTTCGTACACGAAATCGTTAGATGGAAACGAAAAACGAATTAGTGAAAAAATTAATCTTCTAACCACAACCATTCACTCATAAATCAAAAATTAAAATAAGCAAAAGGTGACGCCCACCGAAGAAGCTGCTCTGATAACATTGACGTCATTTTCCTCCCGTCCTTGACTGCTCGTATGGGAAGGGGAGGGAGTGGAGGGGGATTCTCGGAAGGTCTGCTCGCACAGATGCTGACGCAATCGCTCCCATTGGCCGAGTCAGCTGTGTCCCCTCCATTGCGATAAGGCAAAGTAGCTTCGCGGGCTCAGTTGTGATTGGACGAAGTCGATATACGTCAGAGGTTGCACCACGCCCACTTTTCCGAAAGGGTTAAAAACATCAGTTTTTCGCCGCTTATAACTCGGGAAATAATTGACGGATCGAAAAACGGAAAAATACGGGTCTTTTTATTTTACCAACTCTATCAGATTCGGCAGTAAAAAAATATGGTAAACGACCCCATTAGGAATGTTTTTACGTAAAGGAGAGGGGGGAAAAGGGGAAGATATTAGCAGGCATGAAGGGAGTTTGAAAATATGAAAAGTTTGACGGGAAGTTTGAATTTTGCAATTTTACTGTCATATTAATACAAGATTAGGAATCAACCAGATGACTCTGAGATTCAAACTAAGGCAAGTACTTCCCGCTTTAAGCTTAATGTCTTTGATGATTTAAGCGAAAGTTCCACAAATTATTTCGCAAGATTATTCTTTATAGCTAACAGTTAGCCGTTTGAAGTGAATCCAAATTGATAAAAGCAAAAGTTGGTAAAATTGGAAGGTAATATTTTTGGATGAGATCCAGACCCAAGCGTGAAAGCTTTGATATGGAGTTCATATTCTCTTCATCTCTGTGTGAGGTGATAAAAATTGAATGACTACACTCGGCCCCCCCAAGAAAATGGACGTGAAAATTGCAAACGCTGGATCAGCATGACTTTGCTCGGAACTCGAAGACGCTAGTCATTATGCGGAAGTCGGTCTGCACCATAAAGCTCTCGGGGGCATGCTGCATCTCTCTCTCTCTCTGGAGGAAAACTCATTTTCATCCCGGAGGCATCAGCAAGCATTTGCCGCAGATCGTTTTTTTTTCCGATGTCTGCTGAATCAGAATCAGGGAATTGGATTGGTGAAGGTTGATGAGAGAATCGATTTTCCAGAGGCATGCTATCGAAAGATTTGTATGTTCCGTTGACAAAAAACTCCTTTCCGAGTGCAAATTTGAAGTCGTGAACAGGATAGGAGCGCAAGGAAAGGCACCTGGATCTCAATATATTCCCTCTGTCATCTCTACAAGGATTCGCGAGAGTGGGAAGAGGGTGGTGGAAGAAAAACCGAGTCTATTCTCACGAAACCATTCCCAGCGCCTGTGAATTTTCTCTCTTAATCCACATAACATGATAGTAATCAACGCCAATGTGAACCGCAACTCAACTGCTAGATAAGTCAGATATTGGTGCTCGATTTACATAAAAACGTTGCAATTTCACGGAAGAAATATCGTAGATAAGTGTAAGCTTTGGAAAATGAATCTTTTACTCCAAAGTGCGTCCCACTTGTTCATTTGAGGCTCTCAAATAGTTTTATTAAGCTTTCTAGCATGATTTGATGAGTGAATCTAATTATTTTCCGCTAAGAAAATTTACAGAGACTTAACGGCGGCTTACGTACGCATTAATGTTTCTGGAGAGTTTATTAACTAGAGCTTATATGTGCGTAATACCTCTGTGTAATTTAGATACCGCATAATCCCTCTTCTACCATTATGACATTTGCATTGTTTTATTTAAATTTCCGGTTCTATTCTGTATTCATCATTATTACTTCAGCATATTGCAATGGCACATGCAATTAGGGTTAATGGGATTATAAAGAACCGCTTACCCAGCGCACAACTTCTGAATGCTGAAGTGTTTAGTGCTGAATAAAGTGCAGTTAGTAAAGTTTCAATTTATGGCCTAAGCTCAAGTCAGATGATGAAGCTCGTCGTCTAAATTTCTTCAATGAAATAGGACGGAAGTTAAGTGCTCGCTTTAAGGAGTTTCATTACAGGCGGAATTAAATAAGTAATGACTTTGTCACCAGAATATTGCCTACTAAGTCGTTATATTACTGCCAATGATGTCGGCTCCATTGGACGCTGGAGTCCATCTCCGCGTCAAACTACTTCCTAAGTGTAATTCTCATTTGCTTCCGTTGGTCTTTAACAGCTGTGTGTGGGATCTAACGGATGCATAGTCATGCTCGAAGACCCCTTGCTAAGGATTCATTTACATCTCCCTTCCATTCCTGGCGCAGTGGTCGGTGAGAGTCGCTACAATATCGCCTTTCATCTCTTCCGCAGTGATGTCCGGGCTCAAGCAGGAGTGATGTATAACATCCGTTGTGTATTTTTTATCGCTATGTTCACTTAGCTATCGCCGCCAAAAATTTAAATACATATAGGCATCGGTTTTGAATGGTTTAGGTTTTTAGCATTCATGAGCGCAATGTATTGAAGTGAGTGTAAATAGCTTTGCCATGTATAAGTTATTTAAACGCACCTTGTTTATATCTTTTCAGTATGGTATGTTTCGCTGCCGGATAATTTGCATATATGCAGAAAAACTCCAAAAAGCTCTAGAATTGGTTGTTATCCTTCGTGTAAAATGTGTTTTAGAAAGATTATCATGACGGCTTTTCAGTTGTGGGAACTTAAGTTCCGTTATCCCATCCAAAGTTTCCGAGTTTACAGACCGTTGAAGCTCGATATTTTTGGTGCAATACCGATCCTTACTTCATCTCTGGGTGGAGATCCAATTCATTGCAGTGTGCGTCAGATTAGACAAACTCTTGACTCCTTGTAAATTAAATGCCTTTGCAATTTCCCACTGTTTTAAGGAATTTATTAACTACTATTCTTGTTTTGTTGGGAAAGATGGATGTCTACTGAAAACCTTAAGAAGAAGGCGGGACAACTTAATAGGCCACATCTTAAGACACGACGACTTTAAAAGACAACTGTCGAGGAAAAAGTGAACGGGAAGAATGGAAAAGGCAGGCCTCGTATGAGGTATAAGGAGCAAGTTGTGAAAGATGTAAAAGAGAAGAATTAAGTAAGATAAATATGAAGTGGTTGGCCGATAGAAGAATAGAGTGGAGGGCTGCGTCATACCAATCCTAGGATCGTTGACTGATGATGATTATTTTCGTTTAAATTCAACATCTACAAATCATACTTCAGAAGTTGGACCGTATTATATCTTCCAAATAGGTGGTTAGGAACAGATGGAAGCTGTTATTTGGTGATGAGGTATAACAGGAATGGGTAAAAACTGGCCGTTAAAGAGAAGATTTTATTTTATTTTTGGAAGGACTTTGGGTTGCATTTGGGCGTAGGGAAAGATTAGGGAATGATATTGATGTGCATAGAGAAGACCTAATTTCTCTGTGAAGCCTGGCTATGTCCTTCTACGGGTTATTCCTCTGGCTCCTTTTTTATGAGGGTGGGATTTTGGGTTGCGGATGAGTGCCACGGTGTCCTTTCTTCGTTGTTTTGGCTGAGGTCGAGAGGAGTGAGAGAAATTGAAAGAAAAAGGGTGTGGTTTGGGCGTTGCGGGAGTGTGTGGGGATGCAGAAATAAGTCCAATTGTATTTTTTCTTCCTGCGGAGATGAGGAGACGAGTTAGTGTGTGGGTTGAGTTCTCAAGATGGAAAGGAGGTTTGGAAAAATACGAGTCTTCTCCCACCTATTTTTCTTATATAATGTGGTCCAACTCTGGAAGAAATACTTGAATATGATGAATCTCATCGTCAAGAAATTCTTTTTAAAACAGTGGAAAATTACAAAGCAATTATTTACTATGGAGCAGTTTCACCAACTCAACCCTGAAACCGTATTTAATGTTGACTCCATAGCGACTTTTATTGAATGTAGATTAATGCCGACGCCGACGCCAGCTTCACTTAACAACAGCTAAACTTCTGCCTAAAACTGCGCTAGCAGTGAGACTAAACTCCTCTCTCTGGGGCGAATATTTGCTGTGTTAGCGCAGCGGCTCAGGGTTGGCTGCCCCTTCTTGAGGGCGATTTTAGTAACGTATGCGACCGCAGTAATCATGTTGCTAAAGCACCAGCGTGGCAACCGAAAGATATCGGGATCTTTTATGTCTGAATTATCTCATTTTTAAGTCAGGTTGTACGGTGCGGCGTAACCTTAGTGGTTGAGACATCTTAAAAACTAGTTCACTACCACGAATAACCCCAGGTGGACCACACGGAAGGGTGGCGAGCCCTTAGGCTAGCGAATTGGACTGAGTAATTGGGGAGGGAGATTTTATGAAGGGGGATAAATCCATGGGATAGGGTTGATGTGGTGGCTGGAGTACTAGCTTCCCATCCTGAGGGCCTAGGCTCAAATCCCAGCTGAATTAATTTTTTCATCGGTACACCTGCCACCATTTGGATGCCTAGTGGAGAGCACTTCGAGTTCAATACTCCATCCGTCGGATGGGACGTTAAACCCCTGACCCCTTGGCACCTTTCGTTCGGGTTAATGCCGACGCCGACGTCTGTCCACCCTTCCTCCGTTCCTTGAACGATTCCCACTTCTAACCAATACCCACCTATAATAAATAAAAATAGAGCAAATGCCCTTACCTTTAGGTCACCTCTCCCCACTAACTACTACAAAGATGAATCCTAGCGCCAATCAGAAGAGACTAAATACGCTCCCGTTACCGTATTAAGTTCATCTACAGGGAGGAGATTATGTAGAACAGAACGCAAGATAAGTTTACGTGTCGATGTACAGCCATGTTCCGAGTGTGGTAACTTCCCTTAGCCATTTCGATCTCTCCATCGATATGGGGAGAGAGAGAATGTGATTCTTCTGCCTTGACACTCGTGATGTTGTTTTGCACGGTATCGGGGTGAGTTGGAATTAGGATTTATCTGCTCGCCATTAAGGACGACAAAGCAATGCCAATTTGAAGTAACGAGGGGGAGGTGTGTGAACGTCATCATTTAAAAAATAAAACGCGGAGGGAGAGGAAGGGATGATGCGTACGGTGGACTGGAGAGGAGCCAACTGACACACATTTGTACACATCATGGACGTTTCGGTAGCGGAACGCGGCATTTAGCTTCTTTTTTCAAATGTTATTCTCCGCGGACCGCGTTCAGACGTGTTTATGCTCTATCTCTTTGTTCCCGGCCTGAAAGGGTATTTCCATTATCAAAAAATGCATCGCACGCTGGCGCGGCGAAGTTGAAATGAGAATAGAACAGAGCAAGGAGTGTTTTCAGCGTCCAGCGAAAAGGTTTTAAGAGGGCGATGAGGGGTGAAAGGGGTGCGGATGGGGTCGTTGTGAGGGGTGGCTGTGGGCGTGTGATTTAGACGGAGGAGATGGAAACCGAAGTAAACTAGACATGTGGCCGGAGGAAATGTAGGAAATGAATGAAGAGTTTCATTGAGCTCGTGTACCGCTAGTGACCTCTGAGGTTGTGTTGAAAGAGCCTCCGATTCATGTTTAACATTAGAACGTGGGAATCAGGTTTATTTGGTAGCTTGACAACTGGATTTTCATCCCGCATGTTCTAGTTTGCATTTTAACAGGAGCAGAGATTTTCAGAGGAACACCTGCCCCTACTCTGTGCTGTGTCGACAGCACTTCGTGTTCAGTACTCCGTCCGTTGGATGAGCCGTTGACCCCTTGGTGCCTTTTGCTAAGATCAGGATAATATCGACACCTGGTTTTTCTCCACTCTTCCTCAATTCCCTAAAAAGTCCTCCTCCTACTCAAATATGCACTTACCCTCAACGGTGCAAAAGATCTTAGCTGTTGGTCGCTGCAGTACAGAGGTGGATACCAACAGCCGAGGTCGTTTGCGCCATCTACTAGACACGTTTATTCTTTCCCTCTCCAATCGATCAGCCAGTAATATTAACCCCAAACGTTAGTTCATATGACTGGAGTAGAGATACTTCAGGGAACGGAGGTAATTTTGTGTGAAACCCAGTATTCGCATCATACTCCTAATGAGTTCGCAGTTTGATGTCACATCCTATGGACGCAGTAATGAACTTGTAGTGCTCTCCACTCGGCGCTTAAATGCAGACAAATTTTCTGATGACAAACCGGGGAATACCACTTCCGGGATTTGGACCGGACCCTCGAGATGGGAAGTTACTCCATCATCCACACTAACATGAATCCAAATGGGAAACGGATCCGGTGGAGCAGCAGTAATTAGATATTGAGTAAGCGAGTGAGAGACAATATAAACTAAGTTCTTAAAGAGGTCATCAGTTTGAAAATGGAATGGACAGGTGGGTCTTGGTGTGTTTGTTATTCCAGCAACGGGAAAAATACTAATAGATACGCATATTTAGCAGCAGGGTGATGAAAAATATTGTTTTTGGGGCGTGACAAATGATAGGGATGTTTTTAAGAACATATCTCCTACGTAGTGAATGTAACGGTATCGGGCTTAACTATGTAGAATGTATCCATGACAGAAGGAAAAAAAAAACAATTAATTCTGTGAACATCACTGTGAATAATAGCTTGTGATCATATGAACTGTGAAGCACTCACATTCACTTAGCATTACCACAGAAATTTTTACAATAAGTTTATTACACCGACCCAGGTTTCAGAAAGACATTGCCATTATCAATGTCAATGGCGCCTTGATAATGGAAATGTCTTGCTGAAAGCCGGGTCGCTGTAATTAACTTATCGTGGAAATTTACAAAGTATTTTTGTGATAAAGCTAAGTGTCACTTCCTAAATTCCCTAAATCCAACACCTAACCTCTCACGTGCAGAATCCATAGCCCTCAGAAAACTTGTTAATAATCCGGAAATCATCATCACGTCGGCAGATAAGGGCTCCACAGTCGTTATCCTTGACACCTCCGATTACATTGCCGAAGCTGGAAGACAACTCGCTGATACTTCATCCTATTCCCAAACACCTACTGATCCAAATCCTAATTTCCAAAAGGAAATTATCCACTTTCTAAATAGCACGGGCCCAAGTGAGGGCCTCTCGGCTGACGATATCTCCGCGCTATCACCCCCACACCCACGCACTCCACATTTTTATATCCTCCCCAAAATCCACAAAAAGGATAATCCGGGGCGTCCCATTGTATCATCTTGCAACTCCCCCACGGAAAGAATTTCAGCCTTTGTGGATTACTACCTCCAGCCACTTGTCCAATCCTTACCCTCTTATGTTAAGGATACATACAGTTTCCTCCAACTCCTCAACTCCACCTCCCTACCTGCGGAAACGCAGATCATAATGGCCACAATAGATGTCACCTCCCTCTACACCTCTATCCCTCACCCTGATGGCCTTTCCTCCCTTCGGTACTTCCTCTCCAAACGTCCAACTCCACATGTACCCAGCACTGACTTCCTCATTGACCTCTCCAAAATCATCCTCACTCATAACCCTTTTTCCTTCAATGGAAAATTCTACTTACAGACAAAAGGGTGCGCCATGGGCAGTAGATTCAGTCCTTCTTACGCCAATCTCTACCTCGGCCACCTGGAAGAAACTTTCCTCTCCAACTATCCCTTAAAACCTCTCCTCTGGCTTCGCTATATCGACGACATATTCCTCCTATGGACGCACGGAACGAACTCCCTTGACAACTTTATTTCCGCTTTGAATGCCTCCTCCTGCCTCTCTTTCACATCTTCCACTTCTAACTCCCATATCACCTTCCTGGACGTCGATATTATGCTTGACAATAACAAATTCCACACCTCTGTCCATATAAAACCCACCAACAAGCAGCAATATCTTCATTACAGCAGCTGCCATCCCTCACACACCAAACGCTCCCTCCCCTATTCCCTCTCCATTCGTGGCCACCGCATCTGCAATAATCCCGAATCCCTAAACAAATTTCTCACCAACCTTCATCACTCCCTTCTCCAGCGCGGCTACCCGGAAAACCTTCTTCACAATAAAATCATCAAGCGCTCCCCCACCCCCAAATCTCCCTCTACAAAGGCTACCCACAGCCTGTCACTATGCACCACCTTCTTTCCTGGCGTCCAGGCCCTCAAGCCTATACTTAAGGACCTTCACTCCATCCTTCTGAGCAATAAATGTACCGCCAATATATTTCCTACCCCACCCTCCCTCACTTTCAAACGCCCCGCCAACCTGTCCAACATATTAAAATCCACTAATCCCCTCACCAGGACCATTTCCACCCCCAAAAACAAGCCCTCGCCATGCCACCGTGCGAGGTGCAAAACCTGTCCGATTTTCACATCGCCTCCTCCCTCTGCCTTGCTTCCACCACCTCCCCCGTCCACCTGCACCTCCAGCAATGTGGTCTACCGGCTACAATGTAAACATTGCCCAGCATTTTACATTGGTAAATCCTCCACTCCACTAAACATTATAATAAATAATCACCGCTCCTCGTGCAACGACCCCTCTCAGTCGTCTTCTCTTTCCGTGGCCCAACACTCCTTCAGCCACGAGAAATCTTTCAACAATTGTTTTAATGTGTCGGTTTTGGCTTCCCTCCCCCCGACAGCATCTGCACTTAAACTTAATTCCTTAGAGCTAGCTTACATTTGGATTTTGCAAGCGTATAATCCCCCGGGCCTCAATGTTAGTCATTAATCGCCCCTTCCCCTCTTCATCCTTTTCCAACCCCCTCCCCTGTCCTCCCACACTCCAACCCCCTCCCCTGTCCTTTCCCCTCAGTGCCATCCTCTCCACTCCATCCTAGTTCAGTCTCCTCTCCTCTACCCTCTGAAGAAGGCGGTTGCGCCGCCGAAAATTAAGAATATACCAGTGAGTCCTTTCACTATTTTCTATTTTTTTTGTGTCATCACGCCTGTGATAAACTTATATTGAACTATATATATATATATCACTGGAACTCACAGATTAATTTTTTTCCTAGGTTTGGTAAGGCCCCGCGAAGTTGGGAAAAATGGATGGATTTATTTATTTTCTTTTGACTTTTTCAATGTACTTTCAAGAAACCAATCAAGTGTAATGACTCCTGACTTTTAAAGTTTTCCTTTGTAGTAGAAACATCTACTCTGCCATACGAGATAGTCAGGGAAAAAGCGATTTCAAATCAATATGCTTAGTGAGAATTTAATCAAAGTTTTGGTATTATCCAATTATCTGCACTAAATATGATGTTTTAACAGATGGATGTCCAACGTAATATAATCGGATACCAAGGGTGTTTTTATATTAATAAACCTCTGGGAGAATATATTCAATTTGATGGTATTAAAATAAAATCAACTATGAGAGCTCTGAATGATACATTAATTAATAAAATTAGTGTGTAGGATGTGGAACAATTAAATAATTAAAATTTCCTATTAATGAGATAATATCATTTACACGATTCTATTATATCATAACATGTGATGCTATTTTTTATTTTTATATTTGTCCTTGTTTATCTCATAGTGTTATGTGGCCAGAGAATAACCGTCTCTTTAATACCACTATCTTTCATGCGAAATTAATTAAGCTTTGCCTTAACACCTTTTTTATAGTGTTTCATTGCTATGATTTTTCCTCATTTAAATATTTATGTGAACATTCTTAATATATATTATGACACTCTTCTTTAGGACTGAGCTCAAGAGGAAATAATATTCTTAAATATATTTTTCTGAGAGATATTGTAGCATTTAAATTTGTACAAAAATATTTCCACCACTTTTGATCAAATATTAGCGGGAGGGGGTGAGATAGAAGTCTTCAGGATGGTTACTTGAAGAGGGAAGGACCATAATGATCGTAAAAACTAGCCACGACTACCCCAGAAATCTGTAAACTTAGCTCATTGATTTCTCCTGCTTTTTAAAATTTTCTTTTCCGTAATAGCTTTCACCACAAGTTTCAAAGGCAAAGGATTCCTTATCAAAATAACTAACTGCTGGGTACTGAAACACAAAGGATATGCCAGGTCGTCCCTTAATCCTTCAAATGTTTCCTCCGCAGTGGATGCTTTCTGCATTTTTAATTCTGCATACCCTTCATACTGTATCACTGAGCCTGTGTGTGATTATGAATCGTTACCTTTGTGTGTTTGCTGGCTTAGGATATGGAAGGGTAAAATTCGCTCGTTCAAGTTAAGTGACGTCCACCGGCGCAGGGTTCGTGATAAAAACGCTTTCTTAACGAGAACTTCTCTAATCCCGCCCTTATGACTAAAAGTTTTCAAAATTCTAGAGCCGGAGTCCTTCTGGTGATTGTGCAACAAGCACCAAGCACCGTAAAAAAATCGCCGTTTTTTCGAGTAACAGAGGAATCATTAGTGATTCCAGGGCATTAAAAGCCACTCGTTTTGCGTGCATCTACTTCGCTGTAATTACACACTTTGGGTGGATGGAACTTTTTTTACCAAGCATCTACTCTTACTCTTTCGTACATTTTTTTAGGTATCCCTTCAAATACCAGGAAATTATGATATTCATATCAATGAATGTGCAAGATATTGTAGAGGTCCAATTTCCCTTCTAGCTCTCGGTATATAACCGCATCAACGGCAAACAACTCCAAGAACTCAGGAGAGAACATTAAGATAACAAAAAATAATAATAAACCTACATATGACCATAAAATATTATGAGACGATGTGGAAATACTTTTGGATCAATTGTAACGCATTCAAGGGGGAAGATATCGGAGCACTGACCTCCCATTCCGAGGACTCGGGTTCGAAAGTCAGCCGCGACAAAAGATTTTCATTGATCTATCGCTGACTGCTTGAGTTCTGTGTGGAAGGTACATTGCTTCCTCTATGAAAAAGCTCAGTACTTCTCTGTCGAATGGGACATATAACCGAGGACCCCTTGGTGTCTTTCATTAAGATAAGTGTAATACGAACTTAGGGTTCCTCCCCACGCTTACTCCCGTTACAAACAACATCCTGCCTTTGACCAATTATTTATGCATTCTAAATGACAAAAATGGCCTTAGCTATTTGTTGCCTAAATGAGATACTTTCAGTCGTAACTTTGTGGAAATTCATATCAATGAATGTGTAAGATATTGTAGAGGTCCAATTTCCCTTCTAGCTCTCGGTATATTACCGAGTTTTTATATATAATATTAATATTTTTTTAAATATTACCGTTCCGGCCTCCTCGCCTATCCTCGACACATTCGCTGCCTACGCTCCCTCCCCCATTCTACCCAAGGTCTACCACTAGCCCTGCAAATCACCGCTTATCTCCCCACCCTCCACCACAATACACTCCGAGTCTACCTCCTAATTACCTCCCACCCTCTTCTCATCAACAACCCCCCCCCTCCAGTCCAGTTGGTGGTATATATACAGGGGTCTCGCCCTGGGACTTCACCTGATGATGGTGCTTAGCGCCAAAACCCGGGTCGTGAGTTTGAAATATTATTGTGGTTTGTAAAAGTTTGTAATAAATATTTTATTTGTTGCCTTCCTTCGCAGCAACAATAATTAAATACCAGACGTTCTGTTTGCATAACTGGAGCTTGGGAAACATTTTATTGCTGTAAAGCGTAAATGGGCGTGCCTTTCAATCCGACCTAGTTTGCTGGACGTGGTAGCAGTAGGAGAACTTGTACTCATGTGGCTCAAAACACTCCGCCTGAGCAATGATTTTCCGGGTTTAGCAGAGGGAGGAGGGAGCTGGTGATCACACATCTGCATGCGTTTGCGGTCCAAGGAACAAAAGGGAAGTGTGCCGGCTGCCGGCGGTTATTTGTCTTGGCACAGGGCTGGCCGCGAGGAATTAGGTTTCGCCGTATTTCCAACGTGAACCCTCGTCTTTCACTCCGCGCCCTCTGTAGGCACTATTCGTCGCTGGGCAAAGAACGGAGTGACACCCCGCGGGTGACTGCCTCAAACAGGAAAGCAGAGCCCTTGTGCTTGAAAATGTGATTTTGCGCGTAAATACGTGCTAAAAATAGCAGGAGTAATCAGGGCTTTACGGTGGAATTCTTAATGGGCAAACTTTGCTTCGGTAATTGTTGAAGAATTTGGAGTTTAGACGTTTAGGCTATATTGTGCATTCAAAACCAAACCTAAGCTGAAAGACAAATATCCCGAGCTAGATTCAAACCCGCGCGCTATCGACCCCCTTGCTACGATGAGCAGGCGTTTTGAGAGGTAAAACAATTTCAAAAATGGTAAATGAAGGAAGAATGCTTGCAGAAAACGGAAAACAATAATTGCAGAGAGTGGTATGGAGTCATATAAATGGCATGATGATTTTATGCAGAATTTTTCCTATGCAATGTTAGTTTGAGGCACAAGGATGTATTTTAAGCGAACTCACTGTGTTTCTTTGGTGCATGAAATTAGTTTTTAGCAGCACAATCGGTGATGTAACCAATATTTTTATGATCGTTTACTCGTTGATGATCCATGTTTATTGTGCAATCACTCCCTACCACACACCTTTGTATTGGCTTGCAGGGTACACTGTAGATGCACGAGAAACAGCTGCAGTACGTATTTAGCTGAGTGATTTCTTTATCGGGTTTGAGTCCCGGTCAAGACGAATGATTTTTTTCTCTGTGGAAATTCTGAAATTATTCTGATCAATGATTACCACGGTTGCGCATCACTTACGCGAATATCGTTCACAACTGAGGGATTCGTTGGCATGGAGCCGATCCAGTTCATTGGAGCGGATCGGGAGTCGTCTCATCGAAAGTGGATCAATCCTCTGACGAAAAATCCGTGGGCGATCCCCTCCCTGATTCATAATTCAGGACGCCAAAGTGAGCGACTCATCCTCGTGACGACGTCTTCGGCAATAAATAATGTGGCTCCGAGGGCGGAATCCTTTCTTCTCTTCTTTTTGTCTTCCCAACTGGGCGATGAAAGATTGACTGAGGGATTTGGCCGCGGTTGGATTTTCGTCGAGGGGAATGCCGTGAGTGCTGAGAGCCAAGGGCACGCGGAAGGGTTTACATACCCTGCTGGAAGTTTCGGTGGGAGGGTCTGCCCATTGTTACAACGGGAGGAGAGGGAAAGTGGTGTGAAATAAGGAGGTATGAATTGGCCTGCCCTTTCCTTTTGTGAGACTTTCATCCTTGTCCCTTGGTCCGCCGCACTCCCGACATCCCTCGCCGCTCCCGGCCAATCATGGATGTCCTATTCTTCCACCCAGTCGGTCTCCTTGATTGAGGGGAAAATGCTACTACTTCATGGAGACATATTAGATAAAAGAGTCACGTGAATAGCATGCATAGTATAACGAGTATTTACAAACGTACAGGTAGTAAGGTTTGCTAGAAGACTAATCTTGCCTGAATGCATTGAGGGCAGAGTCAGGGTATTGAAATCGTTGGATCTTTGTTGTGTTCCAAGTTAATTAAGATCGGCCGATGTTGAGGGCAGATGACTTCGGTAAACTTCGGGTCTGGGTACTCTAATCACATAAGTTGCAAAGCACCGAGTTACGTAATGTTGAAATGTAGGCATGCATAAAATTCATGTCTTGGGCGAGATTCAAGCCACGACTATTGGGATGCCATGCCGAGGTGTTACTCGCATAGGGTGCAGTCGCGGATCTTCAAAATACGCGTCATTGCGTTAGCATGACCCTTAAGAAAGCGAAAATGAAAAGATAATGCCTCAAACCTTGTCCGGCGCCCCAAATAATCAGCCTTGGTTGATGTATCAAGTAATCAAGAAATCTGTAATCTCTCCTTTGGATACAGCTCACGGCGAGGGATAACTGTATTTTGGTGACTGCTAGCAACGAAACTCTTTAATTTCGACCCTTGACAAGGTATTTTCAGCCACACTCTCTGTTACCAGAAGTAAATAATAATTCCATGCTATCGTTTTCTTACACCTTTAAAGAAATTAGTTAAATGCTACTTATATTATATTCACTATGATTTAGATTAAATGTGAATGAAAACAAGTAATCATTAGGACGGTTAATAGTTTGGTCTTTCATAAACATGCGAATTTATATGTTTAATGTAAAGCATTCCAAACCTTACGCAATTTGAATATTACTCCTCAAAAATTCGCCGCCGGCGATGTAATCTAGAAGGAATAGGATAGCCATCATGACTAGAAGTCTAGAAACAAAACTTAAGAGAGGTTATTCTGATCACGCGCAGGCCGACCCACGTTTTAGCAGATCCAAGTAGCGTTTATTTCTGAATAACCAAAGAAAGCCTAGATAGAGCTTGACTCGACTTGAGCTCGACCTTGGACCCTGATTCGTGATTTTCACACGTAATGCTTGGTAAGCTTTACTCTCGTCAAACAGACAAGGATAGAGCTTCGATTTAAGCTCTGGGGATTTTGTTGTTGCAGTTTTGGAAGTTAATAATTTATACTTGCTTATCCTTTAATTTACTCCATAGTCTTGACTACTAGATGAAGCTTTCCGGTAATATTGAAGGAGTTAATTCAATATAGGTTGGCTATTCACATTCCAGAGTCGAGAAGCTGAATCAAATTATTGTAAACAAAATCGTTTTGTTATATGGTCAACATTTTGAGATGTAGGGTTGTAGGTACGTTATGGCTAACTTCTAGATAATTTAGGAATATATTTCAGAATAAATCCAGAAATGAATTGAGGCCTATTAACGAAATATGTATAATCATATATTTTTGAAAGTTGGACTATACTTTATGCAGACTAGAAATTCATTGAGAAGAATGGAGAGTTGTACAAACTAAGAAGAAATCAGCCAGGAAGAAAAGAACTGGAGAAAATAGGATTGCTTTATCCGTTGCTAGACACACAATGCTATAGGCATCAGGCTTTGGGGCGTGCCCATAGCTCTGGAAGTAAATAATTCCCTGTGATAGATTTGTGGGTTCGTGGAAACCTGGGCGTTCTGCTTAGAAGAGCTTCCAGGAAAAACTCTTTGGAGGAGATAATGAAAAAGTACCAACTCCTAACCAATGGATTATTATATTAGCCATATAAAAGCTTCACGAGCTCTTTCCCTCTAAAATTGGTACATACCAACATTTTGAGTCCAATCTTTCTTTTTCCGTGGAGAAACTAGATTTGAATAGACAATTTTGAATAAATTAGTGTTACAACAGGATTATATAATCTCCATCGTATGGTGGAATGCGTTGGCATTCATAAAATAATCCATTTTTTTAATTAGCTCATGGGAAAAAAGAAGAATTAATGTTTTACTCTAATCATTAGTATGCCTAGGAGGAAGATACACTCCATCAACTCCATTTCTAATCGATTCGAATAAATACGAGTTTAACTAAAGCATTAATCTAGGGTATTTTCTGTGTTAAAAACATAATATTTATGTTAATCGTATGCATGAAGACGATGATGAACGAAGATTTAAAAAAATACTTTTTTGACATCGTATCTTTTTAGTAGAAGAATGGAAGCCTAAAAAAGTTTACTCAGAATATTCTGCTCGAAATTTTAACCCAAAAAGGTATCTATTTTTAGTGAAGTTTGAGAGAAGCGTTTGTATTTCTTATGCAACTCATTCCTTACCTTACAATGGTACGAATTTTGGCGCAAGTTCAGGTCGGCGGTGTGCCAGGTTGGTGACACAATTCCTGTCGTCCTGGAATGAATGCAACAGGAAACGAACTGTCGATTGATCGATAATTTTCTACGTTAAAGGGCTTGTTTGAAGAATTTCTCGTTCTATGCCGTTCATTGCTCTTACCTAACGGCTGTTTCCCGCGTTATTTCTCTCTTCATTTCAGCTTCCTACCTCATATTATCCGGAACAACTTTTATTTTTTCACTTACTCTTCCTCGCTTGCGCAGTATTCATTCTTCGGTAACGGCCTTTAGTTTCCCATTGTCTCTAATCACCTACCCTATCCCCTACCCTATCCAACCACCCTGTTCTCCTAATGTTCACAAACATATTTCTTTCCTCCACCACCATACTCAGCATTTCTTTACCTGCTTCTCCTTTCGCGTAATTGTATGATTTACTCTTCCCTCCTCACCAAAGTTACCAACAATACAATATTTTTCGTAATTTCACACTTAAGTCAGATCTTGGTTTCATACAAAACTATGCTAATCATGCCTATAAGCGTTTTATCGGAATAACTTAAATGGGACTCATTTTCAGATTGAAAAATGGACTAAATCTCTTAAGTAAACTCCATGATAACATTTTTACTGCTGACATTAATCATATTTTGCGAACTCACACACTTGAACACATATAATTAAGGAAACTATTTGCCAAACCGACATATTTAAGACGTTTTTCATTCCTTGATCTATCTAGGATATGAATAGTCGTATTTATATCCAGTAATATATATGCACAAGTTTATCAATATGAATCCAAGATAATAGCATGTAGATATAAGGACTTTCATCTAACTCAACTAACAGTACGTTAGTTAGGTTAGCCTAGCGGTATGCTTGCTCTATTCATTAAATCTTTTTTAATTTGCTATGGTTCGATTAAAATGTAGCGACTAATCCTCTTTAAGCAAGCTAGGTACTGCATTGTATGGTGAAGATTCAACTCGTAATGCAGGGTGCTGTGTAGATGTAGATGCTTCATAATATACCATGCTTTGCCTTTTTTTTGCAATTTATCTCACATTTCCCTTCTGTTGTTATATGCCTGCTTAGGCAATGCAATCGTCCACATAATATCATTGCTACTACGCCAACCGTTGTCTATAATGATACGAAAGTAACAAAAGTATTCTACCCATTCTAGCCACTACCTCTGTTTAATCGAGAATTCTATAATTATCGTTTTCTAGTCATTATTTTTTTAAACGGTTGCTAATTGCTGTTTACTAGTATAAATAAGTAGGTGTATATGCACGAATAAGTATGTCCGTATGCTTATTGAAAGGTGAGAAGACATTCCAGTCTATTGATTCACACATGCCAATAACTGGTCCGTTTCAAAGAAAGACAAAACATAATAGTCACTCCGTGATTTTAATACACAGCGCATAATCAATTTCGCGCCGACATTCCATGATCACCGTTTGAGCATTCAATTGAAATCATGCTTGAGGACAGCCACTGTTATTGGTGTTGTATTCAGCTAAACTGTTTACACTGTTTATTGAATTTGCTGGACCTTCAAATGTAACATTTTGTTTTCTTTCATTGATATGCAGTGGTTACACAAAGTCACGCCCGACAGCGTTCTATTCCTCATGTATGTTCGCGTATTATCAGGTGCTTCTGATTTATAGTCAGTGCCCACTTTTGATAGGTTCCATTTCGCATTTTCAAGGAACTGGAATATCATTTTCGAAACTCGAGAGAAGCATAATACGGATGATGAACTAAGGCTGAATACCGTCCGTATGGATTGCAAATGAGTCAGAACGGGGGAGGCATTGAAATGCTCTGTGGTTTGAGTGCTAGTGAATATTTTCACAGGGCATTGCCGTCGCATTTGGAAGGGGTGGATGGGAAGATGGATGAATCTCCCCTTGACTGTATAAATATTCCTTCCTTTGATTCCCAACTCGTTACGCTCTCAAATTACTCTTAAATTGCGTTTTTAAATTCATCAGTATCTTAATGTTTTTGTTCGAAAACTTTCAAATATCTGCCTCCACTTATTCGATATAATTTTAGAGATCGTCATTAATTTCAATAAGAAATCATTTCAGTGGTCCATCATCGTTCTTAACTTGGTTAATTTTAAATTACACCAAGCAATCATGTAACTCAGGCTATAAAAATCATGTAATAATATGCTATCTCCTTTCCATGAAATTAGTAAGTTAGTGTTGTGTTTAGTGATTATTTAAAAAAGTATATTGGACGTAAAGATTTATTTTTTCTTTTATTCCTTCATATTTCATGCTATTGAAATCGGTGTATGAAATCTTATGTTGATTAAATAAGAATTAATAACACTTTTTATAACTTGCAGACTCTAAATCAGCAACTTGAGTAGATTTAAGCTTTCCACCTGTGAGCTGTCGTTTGGAAACGTTTTAATCTTCGGAATACCATAAATTCCACGATTCACACGTGATTAACTTTTAATATTCCCGTTGTAACTTCCCTTATTCATTATCCCCCGCTCCATTCGTATTATTTGCCAAGTTAATATGATGGAATATTGCTTTTATTGAAACTGAACGTTTTAAAAAATCATTCCGAAAAAGCGCGTCTTTAAGAATTCATATAATATGCCGAGATGGATGTCTCTTTGATATCGACCAGTTCTCTCTGCTCCGGGAGCGGAATCTTTTTTTGGATCCACGTTATGTGCCGTCCATCGCCTTTACTCGGCCACTTCCCTCCTCCCTCTCCTCGAGGTCCACGCCCCTTCGTCTGGCCGTCAATCTCGATCAGGCCCTCGGCTGTCGGGAGAGAGAGAGAGAGAGAGAGAGGAAACCGAAGAGCGAATGTGACATCCCGCGAGGAACTTGTCGCTGTCATCCACATGAAGCGTGCGCATGCGTCGCAGAGTGAGGAAGGACGCTTCATTCGAATCGTAGTATTCGTCTCGAGGAACTTCTCGTGTTCGAGCGCATCCGATCCGTATGATAAATTCCTCCAGTAAAAAGAATAGACGTTACCAAGGCTATGAAATTTAAAATTTCTCTAGCATATCGAAAACTGTTGACGCCTACTCTAACCTGGGGGGTTATTTTGTAATCTCACTTTAGTGAGAATACGTCAAAAAATGTCACTTTTTCGTAGTTAAACTCCGCCACCCAGGCGGAGTGACCATCTTCGGATCTCAAGCGGTAAACTTCCGGTCATGTGCTGGTCTTTTAGACGATTCAACCGATCGATCCGTATCTTTCGACTCTTGATCCGTTTCATTATCTCCGCCTGCCATTAGTTCCCATCTCATCTTCATAAAGAACGTGACATGGAGCCACCATCGTTTCCACTTGAAGCTTGAGTTGGAGAAAAGGCAAGAGCGAGAAAGATACAATCGATTTTAAATAGTATTTTTGGAATTTGCACAACGTGAAGAACTTAAACTTTCTTAAATCACGAATTGTATATTATCAACAAATGATTTCTTGAATGAAACACTATTGAGAAAATTAAAAATGATGAAACACTATTAACGTACAATGTAGCGAGAAACAAATGCAAATTCCAATATTGGTATAAAGGAAATTATCGGACATGAATTATCTTGACAGGCCATCCGAATAATTAAAATGATAGGGACAAACAATTTTTCACTCACCTTCACCGTATTCCTCCATTTTTGAAGAAAGCGGTCGCCGTTGCCAGGAACTCGTTTATTTATTCAACGACAGAAGCTTCGACAATTGACGAACCGTTCGTAAGCCGATCATTAAGAGAGCGAAACGGATCTCCCTCCTTCCCGCAAAGAGTCATTAAAAAGGTGAGATTACAAAATAACCCCCCTGAACTCAATCTAGGCCGTCGACTTTTATAAAAAGTCTCCGAAGGAAATCTCGGACGATAATCTAAATCCAATGAAGGGAACTGTGTTCGACAAGATGAAGTGGAAGCACTCATGCATTCAACAATGCAGCACTGTTTCACAAAACAATTCTATCGCAACGCACCACGCGTTTCAGCTGATAAGCCATTATCTGGTACGTTGCAAAAAATATTTTTGTCATCCACATGAAGCCTCATATAAAGCAATTAATGAATGATTTAAAATGGGATAATTTTGAATATAAGATGGGATTAATCGATGGCAGAATCTATCGGAGAGGCTTTAAATCAATATAGAATGACTAGTTTTGATGGTGAATCAAAGTGTAATAAGGGATGGAATAATAAGATATGCGTTTGATTTTTACTCATTTGGGAAAAATAACATGCAGAATATTCTCCCGGATTTGGCTGGCTTCATTTCCTTTCCGAGTCGTGGCAGGGTAGAGAGAGAGAGAGTGAGGATTGGGGGAGTAGATGAGTGGGGGGGAGGGGAGAAGGAGGGTTTGGAGGAAAGGCCGTGGGCGTGAGAACCCCTTTCAACCAAGACGACGCACTTTTTTCAGCTCCGGCGCTAAGGGGCGCCGCACTGATTTTTTTGGCTGGCTGACTGCCCAGGTTTAAGGGTCGCCGTAGGTCATGCGAGGGTATGCGAGGGGAATGGCGCTGATGAGGGAGGTCTCTCCCTCCTCCTGTCGCCGAGAGTTTCTCGCTCTCCCTCAGAGGGAGGGACAGGCGCTAGGTGGATGATAATTAATATGCAAACGTAGCAAAATAAACCGTTCGCATGTGTACTTATAGATTCAATATTACCATAGAATTGGTCACTGATAGGAATAATCAAAATTAATTTTACAGGGTATACTTGCTCCGGGACACAATTTCTCTTGTTAAATAAAAGGTTTATTTTTCAATCAAGCCGGACGTACAAATGAAACACTCTATTTTACCCTTCCGGAGGCTGGAGTGATAGTTTACTACGCGCGAAATTGTTTATTTGATAAACTAATTTGCTAATTGATATTAAAGTATGGTGTGCAATACATTTGAAATAATTATTCTTTTTTGTGTTGTAGTCGTGTATCGTGTACTGTGTTCGGGAAAAACGAATTCTTGTATCCCTCGACCCAACAGTTGATTTCCTATCGATTTGTCTTTCATTTAATCTTAATTTATCAATTTTGTCTGTGCTGCTTATGTAGTGTAGAAATATAGGATATATGTCTAAAGTGTCAAATACAAAATATTTGTACCGTTTATATGCGCTGATTTGAAACATTTGCATTTGTGAAAGAATGTAAGATTTATTAAAATGCTTTGTATTTTTTAATGAATCAAGTAGTGGTTCTCATCATGCAGGAAAAGGAGCGGAATTCTCGCAGAGAAAAAGAATATGATTGCATGTGTGCAGGATGTTAAGCATTATGTTATGAAACTAGGCCCTAGAATGACGCCCCTCATTACTTACTTACAAGGAAACGAAAATTCGTCGATTTTATTGTGCAATGACTTTGAAGTATCAATACTGAATGTATGTATATTAGCGGTGAAGTATGTACTTCTATCAGTTATTTCTTTTAAGCTCCAGTTTCCATTTTACTTATCTTTTATTAGGGAGCCCATTGTAATGTTCTCAAATTGTATGACATTATCGATTTCAATTAATCTTTTCGCAGAAAAAACGTGGTAAGAGTGTAATGACAGGAGTAATTTCTCGCAAACATGATTTTTCGAGTGGCTTTGCGTGTTTCCAAAACAAGCTCCTTGTGACTGGATTTTAAGTGCATGAGTAATCCAGGATTCTTAGATTAGGCTTGTACAACGGTGATGGGTACAAATTAGGAGGAAGGAAGAAAAATAGTCTGTGCCATAGGTAGTGCATGTTTGGTGAGGATTCACCTCCTGACACACACTTTAATGGTGGCCTGCAGGGTATTATGAAGATTTAGATCTGTGTGTCGGGCTAGCGTCCTCGGCAGATAGACTATTATGGCTCCCATTACCGATCTTTTACACCAATGTTCACTTAAGTGTCATTTCTAGAATACTTCAACCTCAGTACTCCGTCCAACGGATGGGACGGTTAATCGTGGACCATTTACCATATTTCTATAAGAGCAGATGGCTTATCTCCTCCCTTTCTCCATTCCCTGAGGCATTCTACCTTTAACATCGCCAGATTATTCCAGCTGTGATTATGTTTATCGGCCATTTGTCCCATAATCAACTCCTTACGCTCATTCGAAATTTGATTACGCTGCCCTTTATTTGTGAACTTTTGCTCCGATGGTATTGTTGCAAATTATTAATGGAAGCTACAGGGTTGCTATGGTCATTAGTTTCTCGCCGCCTTTCTCAAAAAATAATCATTCTCTAGCTTTCGGCTGAGTAATTAATCATTCCCGGTTATCTTGAGGTGAAGGATTTGTTTGAGTTCGGGTTTGTGTATTGATGCTGTTCTAGACCCTCCCTTAGGGTCGGGGTTCAGTCACTGCAGAGACGGAATTTTCATTAGTATACCAATATTGACTTGATTGTCATGTCTAAAATACTTAAACCTCAGTACTCCGTCCGTGGAATGGGACGTTAGACCGTTGACCATTTAACATATTTCCATAAGATTAGGTTTTACATGGTTTCTCTCAACCTTTTCTCCATCTCCTTAGGCATTTATATCTCTCCCCAGTCACTCACCATTACAAAATGATGCAAATAACCTCTGCCGTAGGTCGCCTTCCCTGAATAACTAACACCACTATGGAGAAGAAAAAATGATAGGCATCTATAATTTTTCCACCTACGAGCTTGTTCATAATCAGCCACTTCCGACATAAGCCCTCATTTAACTGCTTAATTGAAATCTGACGTCATAAATGCCACCTGAACAAGCCATGACGGCTTTTTGCATCGTGCTGCGGTGATATTGATGATGTGTCTCGCCGTGCTCTCCATTAATTTGATAGGAGAATTGCAAAATTGAAGGGCTTCCCGTAATTACTAGCTGGAATCCACCTGGATGCATGCGCAAATACAGAGGTGGAATTTTAAGAGCAATTCAAAGCAACAGATGACCCTCCGGTGGTCGTTTGGCAAGGGCCCGAGCACGAAAGAGTGGCTTTCCGATAACGGGAACAGGTTAATCACTCATTGGAAATGCATGGCATAGTGGTGGAGCGAGGCCGATCAGTCATCCATAAGTAGCTCCATCATCCGAGAGGGGGAACGAATGCGGTAGAATGCTAAGCGAAGCAAAGATCGGAGATGATTGCGTCAGTTTGCAGGTTAATGTGGTCACCTCAGTAGGGCGCTGGAAACCTCCGGCGTGGGTGGAGACAATCATACGAAGCATTCTTGATCACGTAACGTAGGTGGTAAACTTTGATTTTTGGTTCAATAATTCATTTTAATCAAATGACTTATCTGCATCCACACCGTACCCTGTAATTCACTGCTAGGGTGTATGGTAGGGGGTGTACCATCACTAAACCTGTATTTATTTCCAGAATTTAAAACATTTGAATTTCTACAATACGGGTTCTATACCAAAATTTAAATCATATTGTAAATGGAATTTACTTTTATGTTTATATGGTAATCTGCCCAACATATACCATTTTTAAGCCAAATACAACAAATATACGTTAATCAATATTTGTTTCTTTCCCCTCCTCTTATTGCACTCCCTCTTGAACTCCTTATTCTTCTTTTTCTTAACGAATCACTATAGCCTGATTATGTGTGACAAGACATTCATTTGAATAATTTCCAGGATTTGTTTCAGGCCTATACATTAGTTATCTCATGATCAAGGGTTGGAAAATGGTAGCATCGACATTTTTATGCAAATGTGTCCCAAATATCTCTTTATAAGTTGTTAATCATTCCATTAGAGTATGCTCTTTATCAGAAAACAGATGATGAGTATTGATGATATTACCTACCTAAATGGGATCAGCGTCAACTCCAAGAATTAGGATACCTTACTAGCAGCAATCAAGCGTAATTGGAGTTGGCTATCATGCACTAGCTGAGTAAATTGTTTCCTGAGTAAACTTTCTTTGAAACACTCCGGTAAGCGATGAGTCCAGCAATTTGTGCCAACAATGCGATCACCTGTTTGCCCTCTGGTCAGTGAGTGGTTGCAAAGAATATTTAGAGGGGGTGGGGCCATGAGTAAATGGTCAAAGGTGCCCTCCTGCCGTCTCCAATCAATACTCGCTCACCCCTTGCTTTATGTTTATACAATCGATCTCCTTACGGGTGTCATTACTTGCCTCATGTAAGCCGAGGGCCTGCCGCAGGACACGGCTTTTTGAAACTCAGAACACAAAACCGCCATCGTCTTCCTTTTCTCGTATCCCTCGATATTGGATCGTGCCACAACGCTCCAGTCATTGAGACGTCATCAATCATTGCGTCTTATCATCATCAGTGTTCTATCAATAATGGAAATGATAATAATACTGATATAAGGTTTTTATTGGGGCGATAAAAAAACTGTCCCTTCTGCCATCCAAGCCCTCGTCAAAATAACTTCTAAAACATATTATTGTCATGATATAAAACAATTATATCCGAGTTAAAAACATAAAAGATAACTCCAGTAATTAAAGAATAATAAATGAACAAAAGAAATCTATACACAACATATCGATATTGAACAGCAAAGAAAGTGTGGTGTGGGAAAGTATTTACAACTGTGGGAGAATAGGTAAGCTCTTGTATAATCGTGCATGCTCTACAACCGTACTCAACCATAGTTGTTCCTAGCCCGAATACTCCTTATACCTTTCAATTCGCATCTCTAACACTCTCCATATATTCTACTGTCCTTCATACTGTTCAGGATCTCTCTTTGATTTTTCCATCTCTCTAATTTCCCACAGTACTATATGGATGTGATTAAATATCAAATTAGTACAAATTGTTTTATGACGTATCATTCATCTTTTTCGTTTGCAGATTTCCAAATAAATTTCGATGCTTTTCCATGATAATTTACCCAATGTTAAGCACTTATAATGTTATCGCATTAGGTGATGAAAAACGTTTGAACGGCATTGATTAAAAATTCAGCATTTTCTGGTGGCTGAGATAACAGCTCAATAGGAAGTAATTTTCATAATAGGTATTAATTGAATTATTCCAGCATTCGAGGAGTAATTTTCAGCCTCATTTTCTTCTTAGCTCGACAATCGTAAAATTGAAATATCTCAGCTCTCCGCAAGACTTTTATTCACTTAACTACTTCAAGTTACCATAGTTTTATTCGTACCGTAGATGCTCGCGGTAGGATGATTTTGAAGGTAATCTTGAGTAGCATCCATCGTGCTAGTTCATATTGCTAGCACAACAGCCTTCCAACTTAGAAGTCGGCGTCTTCAAGAAATGCCAATTGCCAGGTATCGCGTATTTGCTAATTAACTAGATGGATAAATCACAGCATACTGTATACGCTATCGGACGGGATGCTTAGATAAGACAGGAAATAACCAGCAGTTGTCTCAATCGGCATCGCCGACTACTGTTCTTCCAACAATACGGACCGATGCACAATGCATCCCACCAGAAACTTATCTTGCATTGCACAATTCTTGTTAGCATACTTGACGATTTCCTACATGCTTCTCATTGTAAACATCCCTCAGCAGATATTTCCTCTCTCTTATCCCTTTTTCTCAGGTCCATATACCCTTGCAGTGAAAAGGGTTAGCTATCATCTCAGGATTTGCATGAAATATTCGTTTCCTCCCACTCCACCAAGACCGCATTATTAGTTGCTAAGACTATCTATAATATCTTTCTCACTCCTTTGTATTTTTAGTGTTTAACAAGAAGGTTTATTTAGTTGGCAACTCATTCTAATTATTAGGCGCGAATTCGAGTGGAATACTCACATTAGGGTAGGAGATCAGTTCCTTCTCCTTTGACGCTTGCAGTTTTTCAGGAAGATCAGTTTCTTAATAAATAAACCATTTTGGTTTAAAAAGTACGCTCCCAACGGCTTCTCTGGGGTTACAACCCAGGAGAACCAGTCAACTTTATACGCCGTGGTCTAAGACACCATTTCATTCTCCAAAGCCACGTTTCAAAAAGGTCAATTCTTACCTTTTCCCGCAGGTATAATGTGGAAAACTCCTTCGATAAATGGGTTACTAAACTTTCTATCCAATGGACTACGACGACATTTCATTCTTTATAGGCATGTCGTAAAAGTCAATTCTGGCTTTTTTCTACAGGGATAATAATGAATATTCCTTTGATAAATACTGAGGCTGTATAAAATAAAGAATTTTGAACTAGCCATGAATAAAGTAGAAATTCACAGATAAGGACGTCTAAGATGCTTAACTGGTTAATGTACCTGACCGGAAATTAGGGGGTTCTAGATTCAGCTCCCAGGGAAAATATTTTTTTCTCTATGAAAATTCAGAAGCTAAACCTAAATTTAATTCACACATATCATTTATGCACCTTAGCCAGCTTCGCAAAGAAGCATTTACTAGATCTGAGTGACTATCAAATAAAGCCCGCAAAGGCAATCACCGTGTTCTCACAAAAACACTCATTTAGTTTCGTGCTATTTTCACCTACTTGAGGATTTCTCTCTGAATAGGCCGTCAATTACCTCCATGGCACTAATGCCCATTTGATCCCATCCAAATTTTATGGCACGAGACAGCATGAGTGTGGGATAAGCTCTTTTCCTTCCATGTAATATTCCCGCTGCGCCCACTTTCGCAAAATGCCGTGGCATCAAGCATAGGATACTATTTCCTAGCTAGCTAGTTAACTATCCTAGCTATTAAAAGCTAGGAATTTTTTCCAAGTAATCTAATGTTGATTATCACGTTGGCAATTTTATTTGCTAGAAAAGTGTGAACCGAATGTAACGCAAGGTAACAATGGAATTTAGAGAGAGATCTTGCGCGTGTAGAAGTTAAAATGAGATCGGTTCACCCTCCGGAGGTATTTCAAAACAGTTGAGTGCTTTACATTCGCTTTTGCCTCATCCCCTCTCCCCCACCAACCGGCTGTCCTCTCCAGGGATGAGGCGTGCCTCTCGCAGGCTTTGGGTTGCCATGGCAGCGTTTGCAAACAATGGCAGGAGCAGTTGCATTTCTACGGTTAGCCGGGGTAAGCCGCCTCCGTCCTCTTCCTCGGCATTACAGCCAGACGGTCATTAGGCTGCGAATGCTACGGCGCACGGCCGTAATAGGAAAGCCGAATAGCACAGTACAAGCTTTTGTGAAGTAGCGACTCTTTCAAGATATTTTATCGCGTGATTTGGGAGTCGAACAAGTCCTCATTCATAATCTCCTGCGACTCTGATTTGAATACTGTTTATTTCTTAGGGGATTGAATCAATGTTGTAAATAGAGTATTTGCTTATCATCCGGAAAGACCGGGTTCGATCTCGGACATCAGAAAATGAATAATGAAGAGGAATGCGATGCCGTTCTCGGACCGTAGTTTATAACAACTCAATGGAAGGCCAGTGACATGAACATGTTTTATTTAGTTCGATTATTTCAGCCTCAACCTTGAAGAACCATTTTGCGTGGTACAACACTCTTTCTCCCAAGAGTGCAATGAAGGAACGAGCAATCCTATACGATTAAATACTGAACGTCGTTACTGAAGGCATAATGATGGAAATGCAAGAAAAGAGAATTAGCGTGGAGGAGGCGCCGTCCAACGCAATGTAGCGTAGGTTTACTCCATCAAAGCCTAATTTAACCTCAATAAATCTCATGGTACAGCTCTGTGTGATTTTCTTTCATTTAAAGTGTTTGAATGGAGAAAATTCTAATTTTATCCGGTATAATTCGTAGCTCTAGTTATTCGATGATATATGACTGTCAGCTTAGGCCAAATGTACATTTTAGGATAGGTGGGTATTTTGGTGGCAGGAAGTATTTTTCAGGGAGCGGAGAAGGGTGTAGAGAAACCCTGAGTCGGCATTAGCCTACTATAAATAACCAAAAGTACCAAGGGGTCTAGTGATCAACATCCCGCCCGACGGACGGAGTACTGAACTTGAAGTGCTCTTCATTCAATACTCAAATTATGGCGGGTATACAAAAGAAAAATCTTTGCCAATGCAGTTATGCGAACATCTACATCTGCTCGAGAGCCTGCAAGCCACTATGAGGGTGTGTGGTAGGGGGTGTAGTCACCAAACATGCACTATACATGCAACTAGACTGCTACATGGAAATATATTAGATAACTGAGTCACATTCCTCTAGAAGGTTAGAATCTACACTCGTTGGCTCTTGTCCGTTCACTTGTCGGCGTCCGTTCGTGCTTTTTGTCACGCACTTGCTCTGACTCATGGTCCATTATTTCACACCCGTCTGTCTTCATGTTCACTCGAAGATATCTCATGAATCCGAACCTTCGAGATGGAAAGCCACCACCAAACCAGTTCGATCCCCACGGAATGATTCGTATTTTTCTCACGCTGGTCTTATCATCATATTGGAGTCCTTGTCCTAATACGTTTGTTGGGGCCTACGAGTAGTTAATATGTAAAATCTCACCAGTGGATCCGAAGTTCTGACGCCAGGTTTGGATGCGCGGGTTATGTTTTTCATCAATCAGCGTCCGCCTCTCGTCCGTCTCCGTCCACCGTGTTTGCCGGCGCCGTGATTGATCGAGGATTAAATGGACCATTTTAAAGAGAGACGTTCTTCGGTGCGCGTCCATTCTGATCGAGAAAGGTCTCTTAGTTTTGGTGTGGGCAGGGAGAGGGGAGGTAGGGGGCCCTTTCCTCGTCTGGCGCTAATGGGCGCCGCGTGAAGGAGAACCCGTCTCGTCGTATTGGGCCTTTGGAATGAGACATTTAAATTTGACGGGATCCATCAAGTCCCATTATTAAGGGCAAAATAATGACGCGAAAAATTTTGGTCTCAATTAGTTCAAGTTGTCAAATGGTGAGATTTAGAAAAAAGGTGGTGGAATTGAAAAAAATGAAAAACTTAAATTTTTGTCTCAGCATAAAACATTCAGAAAAATTCAGAGAGCATGCATAAATTGATTAGCAATGAGTCATGCAGAAAGAACTCACCATTGGGTTGAGTGTGGTTTCTCCACCTTCAAATTACGATCGAAAAAATTTATTGTTCTCTACAGTTTTGTTTTGATATTTTTGCAGTGAATTGACTAGTCTTCCAAAAGAGTCGATTTTATTATTTTTATGGCATTGTTGCATTAATTCTTGCATGTATTTACGTTAAATGTTATGTTATGACAAGATTGATTTTTTTCAATTTTTATTGCATTAAAGATGGGTGCTTAGTATAGTATCCATAAATATGAGAAGTGATTGTTTTAAGTTAACTAAAGGCTGGAGTTCATGTCTTTGCATACCTAGTGATCAGTAATGAATCAGTAATTTGTACGTGAAGTTGTTTTTAATAGCTTCCCAGTGAAAGAAACCGCTCACCTGTAGGTGAGCCTAGGCGCATGCTCTGTCATGTCTACAAATTCGTTGCACCTTTGATTAAAAATTCGAGATATTCAGTAAAAAAGCATTTCATAAATCTGATTGATATGGCGGCAATGTTTATGAATTCAGTAATAGGCATAGAACGCGCTGTATATTCCATCCATAAATTGAAAAAAAATTGAATATCAGAATGGGAATATTTTTACCTTCAAGTAGAAAATTACTATGCTTGAAAAACAGATAAAAGCATAACTTTTGATTGTGCAAAAAGTTTTGAGAAAAATGTGTGTTCTCGTTCGCTGTTTGCTCCTTTCACTTCGGCGCTTCTGCCTCACCGTAAAAAGATCGTGTGTACCCACTGTTTACACCCTCACTTTGATTCCGCCCTTCACACGTCACGGTTGCCTATCATGCCTCGCTAGGCCCATCATAACATTCCTCTGTCACCTTCCTCCACCTCATCTTCACAATCCAATGCGCATGTCGCATTTCCAATCGACTGACTCCGAGCTCCGCCACTCGCGTTGAACTCAGTGTCAACATCAAATTTCATCGGAATATATATTCGATGCCTCTCGTATGCGTGCGTGTCTGGCGATGTCGCATGTGCGATGTCCTGCGCTACTTCACCGCCGAGTTGGTCGCTTTGCTTTCATGCCCAACTTAAGTGTCGTTCGTTGAAGGATGATTTGGAGGAGACGAATCAGTTTCAACGACGAGACGAGAGAGGAACAAGCGAGTTTCAGATGAAAAAGAATAAATCACTCTCTCCCTCACTCTCTCTCTCTCCCTCTTAATGACATCCTATGAAGAGGTAGAGTATATCCTTCACCGTGTCCTTGACTACGAGAGAAATGATATGGATTATGATCAGTGGTGGTAATAGATATCAAAGGTAGCGACCACAGAAGATACAGTGGTAGTAATAGTTGACAGCTAAGGCACTTGGGGAAATCAGAATAGGGCCTCGATCATGGATCTTCATAAGGCGTGCGTAAACGTTATTTTTTGATTTAACTTATGTCAGAGAGAACGTGATCTCCGTTCTTAATTTTTCGCACATCACTTCAAATCGCTTATCACAATCGGTGGAGCGAATTTTATAGACGGTTATTGTTCACCCTGCGATTATAGGGGTAAGCGTTATCGATACAGATTGCGATAACGCGAAGATGCATCCGTGATTCCACACTAGGTATTGTAAATTTTGATGTAGAAATAAGAATGAAGTATTTTTTAATGTGTTCATGTTTTTTCACTACTAACCAATTCATGCTGTATGACCGATATCAGTTAGCATTTTCATTATCGTCGTCATTGCCTGATGATGCGTCCTGCAATGGCCGCGAAAGCTCGCACACCGACAACGCGTTATACGCAGCTGCACCCGAAAGCCTCTGACGACGATGGATTTCGCTGTGAAAACCTACGTTCCAAGCAATTTCATAAATTTATATGAATGACTGACTAATCCGCTACTTGTACATGTATTTGTGTATGTAATAACAATTTAGTGCCGTTTATAGGCAACATTTTACGTGTCTTAATTCCACGTATACTGTTTTCCTCGAGGGTAGTAACATTGTGCCTCTCCATTGTACAGTCGGATTCAAAAGTAATGCAACAAATCGAGCGGCGCCACTTTCGCCGCTTTTTGGAATTGAGTTTCTAAGCTGTTCTACGACTCCCATGACCGTGCTCCATTCAAATATTAGTGATGAAAATGCATAGGAAATGTGTATCCCTGGAAGAATTAAAAAAATTTAAATAGATTTTATCGATTGGCACGATGAATTGGAAAGAATATTTCTTCACGCATGTTCGTGGGACAACTTTTCCACAGGAAATATTACCCGAGTTGTATTCACGTATTTCGGAACGATCACGGCTGCCTTTTGCCTTTCGGGTCTTCGATTGTGATAATAGTGATTGCATTAACCTTGTTCTAATTGCTTTGGAAACTCCTCTGAACTGCTCTTAAGGGAGACATAAATCCACAACTCGAAGTACTGATGCAAATGACGGATATGAAAAATGTAAAGATATAATACTTCGGAAGCATTTGTAGAACCGTGGCCGTGATGGTTACGGCAGGTCATTACAGTTCGTGCCAGATATAGGATCGATTCCGTCGGATGACATTTTTTTTCCTCCGTGCACTACTTCTAACAATAGTTTTCTATTACGTTACTTGATGATGAGCATTCAAAAAGTAATATTTTGTCCTTTTTCCCCATTTTACTGACACATAGAGATCGCGAGAAAATTATTTTAATTTATATATAAAAATTAAAAATCTTTTAATGCATACCCCTGCGAAAACTATAGAGAACCTATCCTGCCCCACGTTTCCTGCCGCACGAGAGGAGGAGAATAGGCCACTAGTAAAAGATACATGGGAGGGAGTGGATGAAGGTTTGAAAGTGGGGGGTGAGTTGATCATGTCGGTTAGATTTGCAGATTATAAAGTGTTGGTCAGTCTGTCAGCTATAAGACTACAGAGATTGGTAAGTGCGTTAAAGGATCAGTGTGAGTAGTTTGGAATGAAGACTAATTTTTAGAAAACGAACGTATTGAAATTTTCCAAAAATAAAGGAAGGCTAAATTAAATATTCGAGTTGAAGGTAATAAATTGGAATAGGTGGAATATTTTACGGACGTAGGAAGTATTTTAGAATAAAATGGGTACTGGTAGAAAATCAGAAGGAGTACTGCACTGGCGAAAGAAGCATTTGTAAAAAGAAAAGAATTGTTGGCAAAGACTTTAAGTAAAGAAAAAAAAAGATATTAGTAAAGTCATTTATACGGAGTGTAGCGTTATATGTATCAGAGTCGTGGACTATGAGAAAATAATATGAATGCACATTGGAGGCTTTTCAGGTGTGGTGTGGAGAAGGATGGAAAAGATACGGATAGAAAAACAAATGAGGAAGTGCTGGACAGAGTTGGGGAGGAGAGAAAACTGTTGCGAAGTATAAAGGATAGACAAAGAGTGTGGGTGACGGGCATATTGTGGGGTATTGGGATTCAGAAGAAGCTATAGAAGGAAGAATGCTTGGTAAAAAAGGAAGAGAGAGGAAAAGGATAGGCATTTTGGATAAGATGAATGGGAAAAACCTATGAAGATTTAAAGAAGGATGTAGCTTAGGGTGAGATTACTTACTGCTGTGTATTAGATATATAGATAAGTTAGAAATAATGAAATACTGCTAATGGGCTGTTCAAACCTGCCATTACCGGTTACTATTCATTATAGAGTGAGCACAAGATGATTAACCCAATATTACTAAAAAAAACGCAGCTGCAGAGTCAGGTTTCTGCAACGACTAGGCCGATTTTTTCTCTTTTGGTATGACTCCTGTGCGCCTTACGCACAGGCAGGAAAGCCGGAACGACTGGAAAAAATATCTTGTGTTGAGATTTATTAATTATATATTCACTATTATCCAATGCGTACCATTCTTTATCACGAAGAAGATTTGAACGAAAAACAATTTCTGTGCGCACGAAAGCTCTGTGAGTCCACACAAGGGTCGCCATCGTCTTCGGAAATGTTGTCACGAGGGGTTTACTCGAACTCGCAAACTTTTACGACCTCGTGGAAGGGTTGGGAAAATGCTCGATGATCGTCTCACTCAAACTGGATAAATTACCCTTTATACTATGTTTGGGGATCAGTAGCGTAACAAGGGGGGGGGGGGGGAACGTGGCGGCCGAAAGTCTGTGCGCACGAAAGCTCTGTGAGTCCACACAAGGGTCGCCATCGTCTTCGGAAATGTTGTCACGAGGGGTTTACTCGAACTCGCGGCCCGGGTGCCGAAAAGGGGGGGGGGGTGAATTGAAAAACATCTTTTTTTAGTTGAAGAAGAAATAATTTTTTTCTACGGGGTGCGGCTACCATCTAGTTAGCCCCGGGCGCCAAGGTGCTCCAAGGTAGCTTTGATACGCTACTGTTGGGGATAAATACTTTAATTGCAATTTACGACAGTTAGTTATATAAAATAACCCTTAACCTCAGTGGGGTTACTCTCCTTTGGTCTCACAGTCAGTTGGAGCACTGAAATAGTATTTTCCCACTACTGCTACTTGACGGTGGAATTTACTCTCTTATTTCACAAAAACTAATTTGGTGCCTTTCAATAGAACGTCGCCTCGTAAATGCAGTTTTGTCAGTATTCACGCTCCGTGTTGTCACTAGGGTTTATTTCATGCTTTTAAATATCGCTCATTGCCGAAAAATTTTTTTCGGTGCTAGCACGGTGAAAACCACACGAGCGTATGACAATTAAACCTACTACTTTCGGTGCTAGAGGTAATAGCGCTTAACATATTTTGCCCATGTTCCGGTCTGCCAGGGGCGGCTCCAACCAGAGATTGGGGCACCTTCGTGCCGCGGTGGCTCTGGGGGATGGAGTACACCCCTGGAAAAAGGGGTTCCGGGCGTCTCCTCCCAGGAATTCGTAATTAACTAACTGGAAATAGGCGAATTTCAGCGTGCTTATTTTGTTACCCCTTTTCGTGAAATATTATTTTGATGTACTGCGACTCTTATAAAATGAAGAATAAAGTCTTACATAGTTAATGAATATACCTACCTAAAACCGTACTTTGTAGGAAAAAAAAATATTCAGGCTTTCAATTTTAGGTCCAAAAAATATTCCGCGTTTTGGGAGGGGGGGGACAATCGCCCCTACCCCTTGAGCCATCCCTGTGGTCTACGGGATGGTGATCGGAATGCCAGTGAGTTCGTGTGCCGCGTTATATCTGAATAGCCAGGCCAGGAGGCCTGGCTATTCAGGTCCCGAGGCCGTCCCGAGGTGGCACTTATCGGCAGAATGGTAGGTTAGAGTAAAATGGGGAAATGAAAGTCTGTCTTTTTCTTGCACTGTCGTTTTTACTCGAGGAGAACTTACGGTAGCCCGTCATTCATTTCATTCAGACCAGTGTGCCGCTAAACGAAGCAAATAGAGATGGTGGATGCAGGAGTGGGAGTGACCGCTATTGCCCGAGAATTAGATAGGAGCACTATTGATAGATGGATCAAGCGATATAGGGAGGGTGATGAGGCTTTAAAAAGAAGACCGAAAATGGGAGGCCTCGTTGCACAACTAGGTAACAGGACGAGAAGTGCGACAAGCAAGTGCGTGTTTAGATCAGCGTTTGTTGACCAGTGGAGGTGCTGTCATCAAAAGGCAACTAAGAATGAATTGTAGCAGTTCAAAAATACGGCGGCGTTACCATGATGTAGTTATCCACAATTACAGGCCGGTGATAAAACCCGTGACAAACGAAGAATCCCGGAAGCCAGGCTTGAAATCGCTCAGGCATACGCTGAGTATGCCTGAGCGCCAAGCTTATTAGGATTTGGTTATTTTCAGTGATGAAAAAACTTTTAGAAGTGGCCAACATGGAAAAGTTCAAATATGGTGCCCACGTAACTCCAGGTAAAATATCAATAAATGGAGTCAACATTTCCTGTGATTAGTAAATTCATTTATCAAAACTCCATTTCGGATTTTTCGCAGGTTCCAGGCAGAGAGATAATAATAGACCTGACCACATAAGTCTGAGCTTTTGGTGAGCAATGTCTGCGGCGGGGCCAGGGCCTTCGGTCAAAACACCGAGAAAAATGAAATCCCAGGAGTACGTGGGTATTTTAAGGACACAATTTCTGCCATATATATATCGTGCCTAAGGGAGAGGACGTAGTTTTTGTGCCGGACATCTGCCCCATCCATTGATCAGCAGAAACGACACGCTTCTTCCAGCAGCCTCGCAGTATTGCGGTGCTACCGTGGCCGTCAAATTTGCCAGACCTCAATCTCATTGAGAATACATGGGGCCTCATTGTCAGTAAATGGGAAAATGAGTGTGAGAGGACAGAAGAAGCTTTGGATGCTCACGTGAGAGACGTGTGGGACAGTTAATCCCGGCTACCAACAATGTTTCAAAACTTGATGCGGTCAATGCAGGACAGAATTCTGTCTTCAATACAGATCGCGGTGATATCACAAAATACTATATGTAGGATGCAATGTTTATCATTTCTAAAGGTTTTTCCATCACTGAAATGACCAAATCCCAGTAGGGTGGACTCATTTTTGCATATGCCTGAGCGAATTCAAGCATAGCATCACGGTGTTTTTCGTTTACTACGGGTTTTATGACCAGTCTGTCATTATGGCTTTGCGAAGTCACCGCAGTATTGCTGAATTACTACAAATTATTCTTTGTTGCCTTTTGATAATAGCAGCTCCACCAAACAACATTGCCACACTTCTTCGTCCTGAAGCTTCTGTTCTGAAGCACCTCCGGTGTTCACTCTTTGGACTTGTTTTTTAATTCTCGCTATCTTCCTTGTATCCTTTCCTCCGGCAAAATATCTCGCTTCGATATACTTATATCTAGCAGTTTCCGAAACAATCCTACCTCCAAGTTCCCCAATACTTATCCGTTGTTATAAACAACAAGATATGGCACTTATTCCACAGGTTTTATTAGAGGTACAACGCGTTTCAGCGGTTAAGCCATCATCAGGTACCTGATGATGGCTTAACCGCTTAACCGCTGAAACGCGTTGTACCTCTAATAAAACCTGTGGAATAAGTGCCATATCTTGTTGTTTATCATGATATCATTCCACTACGTCTCGCCGGACACAGTTACGCTTATCCGTTGTTGTTATGTCACTGAAATATAGTTTCCCGTGAGAAGTGAAATTTTCTTTGCTTAAGCTCTGAAAACAACGGTTAATTAGCATCAACCTCTCACAAAATTGAGAATCTTCTAAAAAGAGAAAGGAAGCACAGTTTTAGTATGCTGATTTCTCGTTAAACCACAAGTGGACACGATGATTAACATGTGATAAACAGCAAATATAGTAAAGGTTATAATGAAAACAATTCTCGAATGAATAAGATACCTGGATTTTAAGGAGTTTTCTATTTGTTCTATGAAAATTAATGAAGGAATAATTTTTTATTCCTGACCTATGTATACTTCTTTCTTTTAATAAAATATTCATCAGAATTCGTCGCTATCCGAGATAAATAAGTAATTCCTTTTAATTGTAATTGAAAAATACTTAGCGTTACCAATCTGCCTCATGCCTATATTCTCAAAAATACTTCACTATCCCTCTCCTGATTGTCCGTAAGGCACATAGGAGTCATAGCAAAACAGAAAAAAACGACCAAGTGGTGACATAACGCTGACACTGCTGTTTTCATTGGTTTGGTATGGCGAGTTATTCGTTTTGCGTTCATTCTGCGGTTTCAAAAACACATTAAAAGGAGTTAATCGATTAACAGGAAAATTATTTATTGACGTAAGAGTACCTTGAGTGTTATCCGAGGAATTATATCTTTGATTTTTTAAAATATTTATTTACAAAGCGACGGGCAGCAAGATTCTCTATAACTTTCGCAGGGGTAAGCATTAAAAGATTTTTCATTTTTATATATAAATTAAAATACTTTTTTCAAGACCCCTATGGGTTGGTAAAATTGGGAAAAAGGACAAAAGATTACTTTTTGAATGCTCATCATCAAGTAACGTAATAGAAAACTATTGTTAGAAGTAGTGCACGGAGGAAAAAAATGTCATTCGACGGAATCGATCCTATATCTGGCACGAACTGTAATGACCTGCCGTAACCATCACGGCCACGGTTCTACAAATGCTTCCGAAGTATTATATCTTTACATTTTTCATATCCGTCATTTGCATCAGTACTTCGAGTTGTGGATTTATGTCTCCCTTAAGAGCAGTCCAGAGGAGTCTCCAAAGCAATTAGAACAAGGTTAATGCAATCACTATTATCACAATCGAAGACCGGAAAGGCAAAAGACAGCCGTGATCGTTCCGAAATACGTGAATACAACTCGGGTTGTATTCACGTATTTCGGAATACGTGAATTTTTTATTACTTCGTGGGACAACTTTTCCTGTGGAAAAGTTGTCCCACAAACATGCGTGAAGAAATATTCTTTCCAATTCATCGTGCCAATCGATAAAATCTATTTAAATTTTTTTAATTCTTCCAGGGATACACATTTCCTATGCATTTTCATCATTAATAAGTGAATGGGGCACGGTCATGGGAGCTGTAGAACAGCTTAGAAACTCAATTCCAAAAAGCGGCGAAAGTGGCGCCGCTCGATTTGTTGCATTACTTTTGAATCCGACTGTACGTAAGTAGTGTATGAACAGAGAATTATTTTTTAAATGCTTATATAGTAGTAAATGTAACCTTTTATCTCTGATTGATAATGCATTCCTGCTGATGGTTAACCTCGTGCTACTCACCTTTACAGTGGCTTGCAGGGTGTTATGTAGATGTATGCGTAGTGGTGATGTAGCGATCCAGGTAGATTTTCATGGACCACTTCTCCCTTCTGAAACGCTTAATTTCTTACATTATTTAACTTTATAGTTTAAGTTATATCATATCTCCCATCATGGTGCTCATGAACGAAATTAAATTCCTCCTTCCGCCAAACTACCTTCTTCCTTCTTTGTGTTAAAAACTGATGCTTCGCACTGTATCTATAACTGAGAGAAGCGATTTTTGAAAGCCTGAAGCTAGGCTGGACTTTGCGTACCTATACGCATTTGATCAGTGATGCAGTAGTCAGGCGACAATGATATATCAAAATTGAAACCCGGGTAGAAGTAGTAACTTTTATTTAGTGGAAAATTGCACGTGTATTACTTCAGTATGTACAAATTCCACTCGATTTCACGAGAATCCTTGGATTTTACATCACCTATAATTACTTACTCGATCCACGTAATTTATCACCTTGTTTCCTCCAACTAATTTCTTCCTATCCAACCATGTCCAGTATGCATAGACAGGTCATCATATATTCATTAAACTATGAAAAGTTTCAGAGTTTTAATGTACAGTTACAACTTACTCTAAATTTTTAATTCGCATAAACTTTAACCTCTGCAAATCTTGTTTTGAACTCATACTCACAGTCACTTTTGCCTCAGTAAAAGGGTTTTTCCGCATCGTTATGTCGCATAATTATGGCAGTATTTCATAAAAGGACATCCATTATTATATATGCTTCTCCGTAAGAATATCACATTAAATATAAACATTGAACATGTTGAGTAAAATATAACTTAATATGGAAAAGCAGCTAAATATGAAATAATTATAATAGATTCTGTAAAGTTGATGCAGATTAAGCTGTATATGGTTCTTTATTTCTCTGATTCTTTACGTTTATAGACCACATGTTTCTCCTTGGTCTTTTCAAGGAGGGCTCTGATGGGTGCTTCTGCAGGCGAAATGTCTCCAGAAGCACCCCGCCCGAAGGAAAACCTTGCGAGGGTGCCTCAAGCCCCACCCAAGGCGCCCCCTCTCCCATTGTTCCGCCGTCCACTCTCCCTCCGTTTGCTCGTTTCCATTCGTCTGCTCGCCCACTCCACTCCTCTCCCCCTCTTTCTCCTCGTTCCCTCCCTCTTTCTCTCCCCCTTCTCCCGTACTCTAATGCTCTTGAGGGTTTCTCGGGACGTCGAGGGGTTGTGGGGGCAGGTGAGAGACATGGAGGGCCAAAGGGTGCGGGGAAATATGATTACTGCCACGGAAATAGGAGTGGAGACGGTGGGGAGTGGTTGGAAAGAGGCTGGCTGTGAGAAAGTGAAATAATGGAATGTGTTACCACCTGAGAGTTTTTTTTTCGCGTGCCCAAAAATATCGTGAAAGAAAAAAACGTCTTGTGGGGATAATTTGCTAAAAATTTATATTTTGAATTTTGCACGGTGAATAAATATAATTACCACTTTATCAGCCATTAAACCAAAATTGAATTGCTTATAAACCCCTTCAAAGTGTTGTAGGATACGCTTATATGCCTAAAACAATATTTTGGAAGATTATTTTCTTAGATTTTTCATTTATATTAAGATCACTAATATCTTTAGCACACGATAGTAATTAGATAAATTACGTTTTTGTCGTAGAATAGATTCGAGATCAGTAATGGGAGATTCTCATTATCAGATTGTAGCATTATGCATGTAATCTTAGCAAAAATGCGTCGCAAATAGCAGAATAAAATTTTGTGGGAATGTTTATTGTCAAAGAGATTAGAGGTACTTAGGTCAAGATAGCATAGCTTTGTGTAAGGTGTCCAAAAGGCTGAATTGCATGAATCCGCTTTCCCTATCCAAAAACTGATAGCCCCATCATTTCCAGCCGACGGGATTGTAACCAAGTTAAGGCACAGTTATGAACACAATTGTCAAGTTAGAATGATCGGAATAGATCCGTGCATGTTTGAAATGTCCTCATCACTCCCTGGTCCAGTATTACACATAATTAATATTCAATTTCTTCTCAGTCACACATAAAATTTAATGCTCCTCTCTCGTCGTTGAAATATTACATTGCTTTTTTTTAGATTTCTCCAAATTTTCAATTTTTTTAAAATGTTATTTGAAAAACTACGGTAAATTTTAAATATTCGGCATGGTAAATAGTAATGGAAAAGTTAAATGGAGTTGTTTGGTCGTTTTTGATGAACACCAATTTGCGCCACCGTTTCGCCTCTTTATTGCGGCTTCTTCAGGGCTATTTAGTGCACAATGTAAGTTTTTACATTTTCATTACTTTTTAACAGACTTAGATCAGAACAGAAAGAAAGAAAAAAAAGTTTACAGAACAATCTTGTTACATACCTTTGGTGATAATTTTTTTTAAACAACAACGACAATATTAAGCTTCTTGGATGCATAAATTCATCACAAACTTTGAAATATAAAAACCGAAACAACCAAAATTTAAAATTATTACACAAACAAATTTTTATTTGTATATATATATTTTTTATAACAAAAGTGAATATTGAATGAATATAAATTTACAATATAGCAAATTGGTGTGCATCCAAAACGACCAAACAACTCCATATAACTTTTCCATTACTACATAAATAAAGTGGTCGATAAGAATACTTCATTATATGGTAAATAGTGTTTGTAAATGTTCGTGGTTCGTTGGGAAGAAAGGTCAATCTCATGTTGCCGATATGCTGTGAACCGAGCGTTCCAGTCTGCCAATGGAAGCCGACGGGCGGCTGGCAACGCTTTCACTCTCTCTGTCTGGACATGGTTGAGTCCGAGCGACTGGCATCCATGAATCCCAATTTATCCTCCCCATAAATGCCCGCCAGAACAATGTCCATTACGTGCCGCGGATAGCGCCATCTGTGGGAAGGGGGCGGGCGCTCTTCGAGAGTTGCCGCGTGAACGGAAGATGGGACAAACGATGGGACGCTATTCGTGCGTTTGGCACACAACGGGGAAATAGACACTCGCTCTCCCTCCAGCTAGAATGTACATTGTCCATTGAGCGAGGGAATCGCTCGAAATTCCATGAGTACGAATATGTAAGTCACTAATGTACTGTCGATTAGCTTAAAGAAAATATATTTAATGGGAATTCTTATTTGGGAAAACTTATTTATTTCTCAGTAATCATGAAGGTATCGTTAGCTATTGGCCCATTCACCAATAAGTCAAGAGAACCCAGAGTAAGGTTTAAAGGTTCTAACTTTTTCCTTCAAACCAGGGCTAAGGTCCAAAACGGCTGCCATTAAATTTCATCTTTGTCCAACACCCGTCAAAGAAGATCTTATGTAGTGCCATTTGAAAATCCCTATCTTACTAGTAATTGCTAGTACTATGTACATAGTAACGATATAGTTACTCGTGACTCTTAAATGTATCATGTCTCCATGAAGTAGTAGTATTGTAGTTCATAGTAGCATCGAAGTAGTGTATATTTGGTTATATTTTACCCCCAACCACACACCGTCGCTGAAGCTCGCTGGGTATTATATGGATGTAGATTTGTTTAAACTCCGTTTATGATATTCACGATAGCCAAGTATGAGAACGCACAGGACAGAAGGAAAGAAAACTGCCACCCCACCCTATAGTGTGAATTTCACACGATTTTAATACGGGAGAGATCTCTGGACACGTCTAATTCAGCCAATGCTGAGCTATTTTCTGGGTAAAGATTTATGTAGCGCGCGGAAAGAGGACATTTTTTTGGTGCAGGGGGTTTTCTGGATTTTTTATTAAAAAGTAATTCTTGGTAGCCACGGTGGAGATGAGAGGTGCGTAAGATTGAAAGCAATTCTTGTCGAAGAATCCGGGTATTTCAGATGCGATGACTACGCATGGAGAGGTAGTAGTGAAAACAGCGTTTGGTGTGGCAAAGATGGCTGCTGCCGTAGTGTAAGTTTTGAAGTTTGTTAGTGGGTTAGACGCGAACAGCGGTTCTGGTCTTCCTGGAGAAGTACATACAATTGGTTCACGGAAAGGAACAACGTTTGATCTTACGCTTGAATTTCACACGCCTTTGGTCTTAATGTTTGGTAATATCCAACTTCAATAGCAAGGCCTGGTTGAACACTGTGGTTTCGTTAGTTGGTTTAGTTTCAGTAACTGATAGGTGATAGCTTTGAAAAATTGTGTACTATAATGGAAATTTAGATTTTCAACGACGTGCGCGGTGATCTAAGTAGCTGCGTTAGAAGACATTTGTTCCTGAATACTGTCTCTGATATGCACGATATCTGCTCTGACAGCACGAATCTGCTCTCCTCCTGAATTGAGTGAGCTTCGCTGAATCTGGATAAGGGCGTGTGGGTAGAGCCGGCCTTACATTAAACGAGATACGGGTATATCCGATCGTCGTAGCGGCCTCCAGCCAATCAATCACGGGTCAATCAAGCACACAGCGAGACACACACTTACCAACATTCTATCTCTTTTCTTTCTGGCTTCGAGCGAAGAAGAGAGGGAGGGGGCTGGGAGACATAAGTTCGAAAAACTTTAATAAGTTCACGACCTGCTCAGTTTCTTGCCATTATTTTTTTCTGGTCTCTTTTTCTACACTTCCCAGGACTCTGTTTTTTTACGGTGAAATAAGTTTTTTCTAATCAAACTTTATCGTAAAAATTAGCTGAGAGAGAGGATCTGCGTAATTAACTATCATCGCCTGGGACAAGATGAGAATGTCCATCTGGATAGCTATTCCTTCCTGCTAACTACGTTCGAATTTTCTGAAGCCCTGTAAGCCTCCTCGGAGTTTTATGGCAGAGGTTGATCATCATCGAACATGCATGACGTGCATGTATTCATAATGCATTACCATTAACAAAATACATGCTATTTACACATAATATATCATTCATAATGATTAGTTACTGATTCAAATATTCACGGAACATTTCATTCCTAAATTTTTGAGATACTTTCCGAGCGAACATAGTAAAAATGCCAACGTTTTTCTTAAATTGTCGGAGGATTCTTCGTGGATGCATAACTCGTGAAGTCTCCAACACTTTAGAGAATCGTTGGTTTTTAACTAAATTGACCCGGAAAATATCTCAAAAGTATTGCTATAGAAGTGAAATGGTTTACGTATAATGCTATCGCCCTTTATTGCAATCTCCTCAGGCTTTGTTCTCGCTTATCTGGACGATGGGCAGCGAGACAAAACCATTACCGACTGCGGAAGTTCTTCAAAAGCATTCTGTATTCAGCAAATAAAAGGATAAAGTTAGTGCATAAGAATAAAGTTAGTTAAACTGAAAATAGTATTGGATTTAAATGGCCCGTTTGAGAATTGGTTTTACATAATAGTTAATTTCATGTCATTACTTCGTACAATGTGGCCTAAAAACTGTGTGAATCGGAGGATTTAGTTGCTTTAATCCTCAGAACTCGTGTAATTCGTCCTTGAGTATTCGCTTCGATGTCGTGACTTCTTATCATAAAGTGCCAAGTGAGGATCCCGTCGAGATGAAGGGAGGGACTAAGTCACGCACCGGCAAGGACGTATAATAAGTATCAGGATTCCTTGAAACCCTCAATTCCGTTTCTGGCAGCAATAAGATGTTATTAAACTTTTCTTTGAGCTTCCCAATTCGACTCCATGATAAAACGCTTTGAGAAAAAGATTAATGGTATTTTCTCATGCGCGTAAGGCACAGCGTTTTATTCGAAGGTCAAACTGGTTTGTTATGGTAGGTCGCACCAATAGGTATCTACTCGTCCAATGGCGAGTGAAATTTTACAATCATATTTTAGTTTATAAATCGTATTTATTCGTCGCTCTTATCTGAGATGGAGTGTCAGGTTCCTTTAACGCCTTTGGTTCCCAAGAAAGATCTGTTTTCCAGAAAATAACCCAAATTGGATTTAACTGGACCAGTCCCAAGGCCTCTCCTGGGTTCGAACTCGGGTTCTCTAGCCATTAATCGAATGAGTAGACCTATATACATAAGAATTATCCGATAGGTTTGGTAATGGAAAATTTCTAATGTGAATAAATGTATAAAGGTCAACGAAAAATACAAACGAAAATAAAATATCCGTGCGTTAAAAAAGGTTCCGAATTTGTATGATGACTAATTGTTAAAGCTTGGTATACTATCGAGTTCACGCAGTTTAATTCAATTCGCTTACGCGCACCTATTGTCCATCACATTTTACTGAAGTAAATGTTAATGCGAAATACTGCCTGTAACTATGTACTGATTAAGTAATATCCGCTAAATTGTCACGTTTTTCCAGATCTCAATGTCTGAAAATTCCTCTAAGAGTTTTCTTGAGATCATATTGCCACTCTAATTCTAGTCTTAGGTTTGTCAGGTTTGTTCAAAGGTGTTACAATAGGTTTAGCAGTTTATCAAAACTAATAGAAGAATTAGGTTTGGAATCATTATCAGATCTTAGAACAATATAAAAATTAAATGTCCTGCAGAAATTTACAACGGATAGGTTTACTGAAGAGGTTACATACATATTACGATATCTCCTACGTATTATGCTAGATTTGATAAGATGGATAAGATTAGAGAGAAATATTGTCAAACCGATTGACCTGTCCAGCGCAGATTCATTTTTCAGATCAGGAATTATATTGCTTCCAACAACCATTTACTCTATCTTGATTTCGTATCTTGTTGCCATAAAAAACAAGTTCTCTATATTGAGTGACTGAGCTGATCGGAATTTTAAGGCCAGTGATATTTATAAATATTAGTGTCCCCTAATAGTAGGTTTTCTTCGCTTCTGCTGCTGTGTTCTGCTTACTATTTACCATTTTTCTGGCGATACTATTTAGGGTTGAAGTTTATTCACTTGATGTATCTTCAATTATAAGTCTAACGTGATAGTCATAAATTCCGTTTGGCAGCAGATTTTTACACTCTTTTCTTGTGGCTTTACACTTTCATTTTCTCTCTAAACGGAATTTGATGGGTAAAAAAGTTGTCCCTTTTTGCAGCATCTCAGCTAAGTTCCCCTTCAATGTAAATGAATGGAAGCCATTCAAAGTTATCTGGATGCTTTAGGCATGGAATGAGATAATGTAATGAAATATCCAAATAGGTTGTTGGGTGTGTCATGATCGTAATGTCAAGTGTAAGGCGCCACCGTTCCCGACAAATGCTTACCCGAGTCCCAAGAATTCTATGAGCAACGTGCTTGGCTTTCTTTCCTTGAGATCTCCACATCTGATCTATTTTTGCAATCGCTTACTCTAACACGAACGTGATTGAGCGACAATGAATCTGTCGCGAGCAACAGGTTTCAAATCCGTCCTTCTGCTTTGGTGTGAGGAGAACAAATTCCTTTACCGACCAATCAAAGGATGTGCTCTCTGAGCTTTCTCGCTTCTTCACGCCTCTCACGCCACGCCTTCTCTTCACACGAACAAGTTGCACTCAAATAACTTCTCCCGTTGGTATCTTCTATCCCTAATTCACCATTTTCAATGGTATCTCCCCCCTCTCGGTAGTTGAACTCAGGCGCCCTAGAAAAACGTGTGGATGATGACAAAGGGGTATTAATCGACGGGAATTACTGAAAGCACTTTTGGTGGCAAAATACCCGAGGAAGACATGAAGGCGCTGATAGTACATCTACATGTACATCTACACGATACCCTGCAAGCCACCGCGAGGGTGTGTGGCCGGGGGTGAAGATCACCAAGCATGCACTACCGACATGCAAACAAGGAACTATAGGGTCTCATGCAACTAGATTGTTAGTATATATAGAATTTAAGGGATTAATGCATGCATCATGCACTACAGACTACTCTAAAATATTTCCCTTACCTATCCCTTACCTATGCTGCCTATTCTGTTCTCTTATAGTTCGGGGGAAAAATGCCATTTTGAATCTACGGGAAACCTTCATCTACATTTACATTATACTTCACGATCTGTCACAAGGGCATCTGGCAGGGAGTGGCAGGTTGCCATCTACATCTACACGATACCCTGCAAGCCACCGCGAGGGTGTGTGGCAGGGGGTGAAGATCACCAAGCATGCACTACTAACATGCAAACTTGCAACTATATTGTCGCCATCCGTTGTGTTTCGCTGAAAAAATTCGTTAATTAATATTGAAGTATGTGGTGTGATGTGTTTGAGATATTTCTACTTATTTTGCGTTTCAGATGTGTATTATACGAGGGAAAAACGAATTCCTGTATTTCTCTGTCCAATATGCAGCAGATTTGTGGTTTCTCTCTGCCTGCTGATGTATGTACGTGTGGAGGTAGAAATATATCTTCATATTTGGATGTGATTTCAATTTTTCGAGTAGCTTTAATCTTTAGAACAACATTCTAGTCCCTAGGGCTTCTCGACCAAGCCTCCTACAGCGGAGTGACTCAAGTTCTTACGAGTTTGCTACAAATAGCGCTGCTTTTCTTTGTATTTTATTCCAGTCCCGAATCAAATTTTCGTTAATTGAATTCCAGGTTTTCTTAGGTGAGGTATCACAAGAGCAAAATAACGTACCTACATATTAATTTTACTTTTTCACACGAACACTTTCCGTATGATAAATCCCAGTCTCTCTAGCGATGTGTCACAAACATGATAGATTTGAAGTAAGGGTGACGCCCAGCTCTTTAAATTCACTTGCCATACTTATGGCTACTCCATAGGCTGGCTGTCAATTAGGTTGGTTCTTTACATTATATTCTCGCATAGCGATTTATGGTTTTTGTGACAGTACACTTGTTAAAACAAACCTTCACCTCTAATGAATGCAGTATTCTTATCGCCATATTTTTGTGCTAAAGTAGGTAATATTGGTTGGTCTCGGTATCACCCATGCCTCTCCATGTTTTTTTTTCCGTTCCCATCTTCGTATTATTTGTCCTATATCTCTTTAAATTCAACTTCCTTTTCATTCTTCCTTACTTAACCAATATTCTCCCCTTTATCCTCCTCTACTTATCTTTACCGCTCAAGGCATAATCTACTTTTATTACCGTCTCCTGCTTTCTGGAATTAGTTTCATACAAGGACTTAGCTATTTATGTAAAACAGTAAATACTAGAGCACTTTTTAAGTAATTCATGAAGTAGATTTCGAACAGAAAATCAGGTTTGGTTTATGATCCGTTGTATTTTTCTTGCATTCAAATAAAGAAGTGCTCTGAAACAGAAACCTGGCGCCTGCATTAGCCAACGCTCAACGAAAGGTGCTAAGATTTTCACGGTTTAACATCAATTCCGATCGACCGAGCACTAAACACGAAGCGTTTTGGTAATACTAATCCTTGCACGGCATGGAAATACAGGTAAAATATGTAGAGAAATGCCTTACTATCCGGTAATAATTTCTTAACTTTGCAGATACTAAACGTCTAGTTGCACGTGATCTTGTATCTAAGATGTATATATGATGTAGTAGAATTGTAGCCCTTAGCTGCATTCAAGTAGTGCATGGTTGGTGATCTTCCTCCCCCTGTCACACACCCTATTGGTGGTTTTCAGGGTATATGTAGATGTTGTTGTAAGCGAGAAGTTATTTTCACATGGCTTTCAAGTACCTACAGATCGGTATATAATTGAAAAATATGCCTCTGCCGTAAATGAAATCCGAGTCTCATTGAGTTAGGAAACCAGTACTATAGCCAACCTCGCACCAACAGGTTCCCCTGAACAATATCTCCCTTTTACTTTTCATCGCCAAGGTTTCACAAAACACTTTGTGGGTAGTTTATTTATTTGGTTTTGTAGTACGTGTAAGAGGTGAACCTCACCTTAACTGTTGCCTTTAGGGTGAACCATTGAAGAAAAGGATCCGTGTAAACCGAACTTGGACCACAGAAGGGGTATCACAATGGCCTCTGGTTCTGGAAAAATCTTTTCAGAACGCCTCTAATCCTCTGAGACGAAGTTCTCTCGAAATGAATCATTTCATCCCCACACCCTCGCAGTCAGAAGAGTGTGTGTATGGCGAGGGACAGGCCAGGTCACCCACCCGGAGGTCATTGCTTCCATCGCCGAGATCTATGGGAACGCCATAAGTCAATATTTGATCAGAATTAGAGGCAAGTCGTACCAATTACCGGTGATTTTTTCTGCATCACATCATCCAATTTTATTCTCCAGGAATAAGGCATTAGCATATTGTCTTTGACGGATTTCGTACGAAATATCTGGATCATTCATTTATGTCCGAGTGAATATATTCCTTTCCAAACATTCCGTTTGACCCTTAGGAATTTTTGAAAGATATTTTTAGGGATAAATCAGCATCGGCTCTGATTGTTTGCTGAAGGAATGTGGATTGGAATTAAGGGATTTATTATGGATTTTCAGGCTCGTTGCGAAAAGATTCTTCCTAAATGTTGCATTGAGGTTCGATTTTTTTTTAAACTGAACTCGGTGATAAACGTTTCATGAAAGTAAATTTATCGGTGTTTTTATGGGGAGAATGAGGACTTAATTATTTATATCAAATGAATTAAAAGGATTTCAGGCTGACAATTGACAGTTGTAATACGCATATTTTTATCACGTGTAAGGCTTTCATGTGACGCCGAGAGACCAGTAGCGGTCAAGGTCACGTGACCAATTCCATTGGCAGTTTCTCCCGCTTCCATCGAGTTCACGGAAGTAATTTTGCAATAATTTTGGCGGAGGAGTATCCCGGTTTTCGAATGGGCTTTTATCATTTGGTGACTCAATTTCCTCGACCAACTAAAGATACGAAAGCGGCTATATATTGAGCTTAACTTGGCATTGGCTCTGTTATTCCACCTCCATTAATTCCGATCGAGAAAGATAATCCCGATGACCACGCGAGAACTTAATCAGCTGAGTCGCATGAGGCGCCGGTGCTCGAGGCTACGGTGTAAGCAGATTGCATCGACGGATGCATATCCTGCCACTTGCTTCCACATCCCTGCACCCTATTCCTACCAGAGACTCTTCCATTAACTCTGTACCTCACCCTATTTCTTCACAAGAGAGAAATCGCCTTCGTTTGTCAAGCGACGCCTTAAAACACAAATAGTAATCCTTCAATGCACTTGAAACATTCGAAATACGATATCCCGGAAGAATGTTGAAGATAAAACGAAATGACTGAGTGACAAAATATGGAGTACTAAGAAGATCGGGAGGATAGAGAAGTCTGACGGAAATTGTGAGAAGAGTGGACAATCTAATCGAACAAATCTTGATATATGATGAGCTGATTGAGAAGAGGGTGTCCAAGAATGAAGAATGGCTAAAGAAGACCTCGTGATAGATGCGAGTTAGTAGCGAATGTATTTGAATGAACGAGTTTTTTAATATGGCAGGGGGTGATCTTCACCCTCTGCCACGCACCCTCGCGGTGGCTTGCAGGGTATCGTGTAGATGTAGATGTTTAATGCCCCGCGATAGACTGAAAGAGTAATTGGACGCAGAACTGCGTTAAACCAATTTCAGTAATGATGCCAAATAATGATGTTGATGGATCCTTTTTTCACTAAAATTAACTTTCCATTCCATTGAAATGAAAGGGAAATGGATCTAGCGGTATCAAACTGATTTGATGATTGGCTTCTGTCTTCCTATCCTGAGGACCCGAGCCCTGATAAATGCATGTATGCAGCGGTGTAGCGTTTTCGTCTTGAGTGCTTGTAGAGTAAAATATGGGTGCTAATTCTGTTTTCACGCTTCCGTATTAGAGTACAGTATATCTCACACGCTTCAAATAATTGGGTAATATCATTATTTGCTTTCATAATCCTTAAGATTTGTCACGTTTCGTAATAACATTTTTCCACTTTTAAAACACTGCAGCCCCTACTCTTTCGTCTTAGAGTATTAAGGTATACATTACGTATCCCACAAAGTATTGGATAATATCATCGTTCACACTCATAACACTTAATTTAAATTTTTAAACTCCTCCAATCGATAATTTTATATTTTCTACCATAAGACAAATTAGCGTTCCTTCTTTTTTCTCGGGAATGGACCTTAAATTCCTTAAGAATTCCCTTAGCAAGATCCGAAAAAAATACCACGAGCGTGGAAAAGCCGAATCTAATCACAAATGTATTATCTCATGTTACGCCCAAAATGCCGCGAAATTACGAGAGTTTCTCATGCGGGGAAGAAGCCATATTTCCTTGTCCTAAGTGCTGAACAAAGGTACCCGTCCTCTTCATTGCTATCTTAATTCACTTGCGTGAAATTAATAGAGAAGAGAATCGGGTTTGCGTGGTTGCTAGTGCACTGGCCAAATATCCTGAGGGCCCAATCCCAGCAGTGACAGAGATTTTTATTGGTATACCCAACCCCTCGTTGAGTGCCGTGTGGAGAACGCTTCCAGTGCATTACTCCGTCCGTCGGATGGGACGTCAAACTGTGGGCCCCTTAGCACCTTTCCATATGTTCAGGCGAATGTTGACTCCTGGTTTCTCTCCATCCTTGTTCTGCTCTGTAAACAATTCCCATCTATGCTCACTGACGCACATATCCTAGATGACGCAAATGGCTTCTGCTTCCAGTCGCCTCCCCCATATTGACTACTGCTAGTGAATAGAAAAAGAATGGAAATGAGGAAAAAGAGGATATAATAATTTCACTCCCACCCCACTACTAACTTATGTGGCAGCAAATGGCGGAAATAAATTCTCCTCCGCTTTGTAAGGTAAAAACCACTGTAGCTCTAAAAAATAAAAATAAAACACATTTGTTTGCTCACTCCCAAAACACGTACAAAAACATTCTTCAAATTCCTAGCGCACTAGGCGCGGCAACTCCGGAGCAAACCTTAGTTTCCCCTCTGGCGATCAAAGATGTGATCCCAACGTAGACGGAGCAAGCTTTTCTCAAAAAATGGAGCTCTCTCAAATGCCACTGTCAACCCCCTGGGGGAATTTCTCCGTCGAGGTTCATAGCGGCCAGTTCGTGGTCCCTCGATTTTGCCAAAAGTAAAACACCTTACTTTCTAAAGTTCAAACTGGTTTCAACCTCCTGGGCAATTACATGGTGTTCATGCTACATGACTCCGTGATAATACAAGCTGGGCAGGACATCGTAATTTGGTTTCTTTAGAGACCTCAGATATCTAGGAAGGAGAGAATCCCGTCGGTAACGGAACTGACCAAAGCTCCATTATACTAGATACGATAAGGCTTATGGAGATTTTGTTTAATTCAAATGATCGTTTGCGAGGCACTCATTGTATATATTTCGAGTTTATGCATGATCATAAGACCCATTAAGGTGCATGCTTTTTTTCATGGGCGCTATTTTGTGGAAGTCGTTTTTCGATATAATCACTCTGTGAGTAAATGGCACAAGAAATATTTAGGTAGTGTAATACCACATTTATCAAATTTAGTTAGTAAAATAGGTACCACATCGGTAGGTAAAACATTTAAGTATAATAACTATGAAGCAAGGAAACGGTATCCATTGGAAGTGTTACACCAGAAACAAATTTATATTATTATGGAACGGCATTTACTTGCGTTATTAATGGTGAAAACGCCCTATTGCAAAGATCTATTTTCTCCTCCCCATGTTATGATAAAATTGTTTATTTGGTTCCGTTTGTCAACAGAAAATATAAGTCGAAATAATGCATATTTATTTACTGCATGTAACCGATTTATTTTTCTGTTATAAACTACTGGTGATTTTTGAATAGGGCCTTATACTCAATGGATGGGAGGAAATTGTTCAAATTGATCGGATATTCATTATTATATAAACACCTTTATACAATCAATGTGAGCATTACCCCGTATCCCGGTTATCTAAAAGTTCCATGACCATATTAATTTTTTTTTCATTTTATGAAGCAGTTTTCTCAGCTTATCAGTTTCTAAAATCAGGTTAGTGCTCACTTGATGTTTTTTATAACCTTATAGTCAAACAGGAAGGGAACGAATAGCATGTACACACTTGTTGGCGGAAGGAAATATAGTGGGGAAATGGTTAAGAATTTGTGTGCAAGAGAGTTTATTCACTGGAAAAACAAGACAATAAATTGTCTAGGGAAGGAAAAAGGGATGAAACCATATATGGGTAGAGAGCTTTTATCTATAAAATCTAAGATTTCTAACCCTTGATGTCTGAGGCAATTTTGGGACAATGCTCCGTTTGAAGAGAATTACCCTCCAGATGGGGAGTCGAGATTTTAGCTACGTTCTTCAAAGCGGAGCAACGTGAGCTGAACCGCATTATCTCCAAAGTGTTTTGCGTCCTAAAAAACCCTGTTAAGTGCCACTGCGCCTTCTTTTTCCCATGGGGCTGAATGTGGCGAAATAGACGGAAAACAGGAAAGGACAGGAAAACAGCTAAGATGGAATATAACTATGTGCCTGTTGGTGAAGAGCACTTCTTCAGAGTATGCCGTGAGTAGTTGTTGATATTTTAATGTAATGGAAAATATGAGTTGACTATACGCATTAAGCCTCGAGCTATTTGACTAAAAAAGTGCCAAAAATATGTCGAAGAGTTCACGATGAAACGTAAGATTTGCTCTTTGAGATTTTTTTTTAATTTATGAAAAGAGTACGTTTTTTAATCGTGATTCGGTAAATAACATCTAGCAATATTTATAATGATAATGAAGCTTAAGCTAAGAAAGTAGTGCGCAAGGAAACTTAGATGTGTATATCAAGGGATGCATTGGAAATTTGTGATTCTTGATCAACAATCACATGACATTAGCCATTTAGAGTGAAGATGAGGATATGGCCTTAGAAAAGTCGACTCACATTGACATATTCCTGGATAGTGCTTATAACCTTTCGCACATTTTTTCTGGCTGGCAGTCAATCGAGAGCCGTAGTGATCATTTCAGTTATCTGTCCTGCTTGGCCTCTCAGAAACATGGTGAGTAAGAAACCCAGTTGGTTATGGAATTAAGATTTGTGAAAACTCTAGCACAAAGCGCGGCGCTGTATCATTGTGAAACTTTGTCAAGGCTTCGAAAATTTGTTGGAAATTAGGACACGACAACTCATGTAGATGATTTGAGTTTCAGTAGGTAATGTGATGTTAAAAAGGACTTTAGAGGGGATGATACTAATCGAGTACTTAAAATGAAGTATGTGTTATGTGATATGAATGACAAGGAGGAAAGGAACTTGAAGATTTAAGGAGTGATTTAATGAAGGACACATCGATTATCTGCTAGATAGTGATAATACGGCGTTAATTATGGATGATTGGTAAACATCCGCTATACAGGGCTATCCATATACCCATAACTTTTGATGGGATAATCATATTGGTGATATTGGCACCAAATTACTTAGCGTGATGTTGGCGTAGATTACTTACCGTGGAAGCACGATTCGTGCACATAAGTTTTGGTAGTTCTTTGTGGGAACCTGTGACAGAGAAGTTTATTTGCACCATTTAAGATGTGTGGGTATTTGGGTAGAAATAAAATGTTTTAGAGGATGGGTAGAAGGGTAGAAAGGAACCCTGAGTCGCTCAACTGCCTCGAGAAAGATACCCGAGTCAAAAATCAAAACATCTGCCAGTATAACACTGACCCAGTAGAAAATCAGAAAATATTTTCTGAAGAAAGTATGCACGGGAAGCAGGAGTTTTTATCCATACATTAGCATTAACCTCCTCTTAACAAAAAAAGGGGTCTACGGTTTGCAATGCATCCTTGACCGGCTCAATTCTTTGCCTGGTATCGGTACCATCAAACCAATTTTCATCGACGATGCAACTAAGATAATCTGAATACGATACTAGAGAAATATTTACGTTTAGAAGAGATCCTCAAGTTAGATAGTAAATCACAAGGAAACTAGGGTTTATTATTAAACTGAGAGTACAAGATGGAGCGATATGCATGCGTAGCTTGACAGCATGGACACTTGACCTCAGGATCCTAACTATACATCAAAATCTACGTGAATGTTGTACCCTGCGAGCCACCACGAGGGTGTGTGGCAGGGGGCGAAAATTACTAAACATTCACTACTGAAGACCATTGTAGTCCAGCCACGGTAGTCTGTTTGGTTAAATTTCAGGCTGTTGGCAACTTTTCGTGGGTTCTAAGCCCTAACACGGTATGAATTTTATGTTCATCTTAGTTTTTGGCTTAGCCTTTTGGTCAATATGGTTGTCGCAGATGGATAACCTTGAAGTAGTAGTTATTTAGGATACACAATCAACAGCTGAGGTCACTTAAATCACTAGAATGGGTTGGTGATTCCATAAGGCTAGCATATTTTATGCGAACGAATGAAGGATAAAATGAAATCTGGCCTCGGCATTAGCTTACTCTTAATGAAAGGGGTCCACGGTTTGACCGAGTAAGAGAAACCCGACGTTGGCATTGACTCGCTCTAAACAAAAGGCAGTCCTCTGTTTGCCGTCCCATCCGACTGATGGAGAACTGAACTCAAAGTGTTTTATATCTCACTTATGTGCATAACAACAGGTATACAATAACACCTTAATGAAAAATCTCTGCCACAGCCGGAATTCAAACCCGGATCCTTGGTATTGTGTTCATCGCTCTAGTAACCACACCAGCCCAATCTCAATTATATGTCATCGTCTACATAATACCCTACAGTCCACCCTAAAGATGTGTGGAAGTGTGAATCTACAAAAAACGTCTTTACCTATCATAGATATTCGGGGTCTATTGGATAAAATGCCAGCATTAGAGTATAACGCTTCAGGTCGATATACATAAGTGATATAGAAAAACATTTTCTTTTTTTCACAATAGGTAGGATAAAATTCCAGCATTAGAGTATAACGCTTCAGGTCGATATACATAAGTGCTATAGAAAAAGATTTTCTTTTTATCACAATAGGTGTTTCTGCTCCCTGAAAAACATATTAAGACAAAAGCATTGGGTTTGGGTTTGGATTGATGCTGTGGCTAAACTTGTCGTTCTATACTAGTCGCACACATTGGCAACAGCCGCAGGCAGGATTATCTTCGACTAGCGCAGTGATTCCAAGCCTTTTTACATTGATTGCAATCTTCACACTGAGGGTAGGTAGGTACTCTCTTAGGGCATCCTTCTTAGATTTATTTATCCGATTGGGCTACCCTCTCAAACACGAAGGATAATTGGCACTTTAGAGTAATTAGTCTATAGTTTGGAAGAAGTTCTTCTATTTCTTTCACCATTGGGTGTGACAGTGATAATTCAGAAGTGGGACCTGCTAAATATTTTTCGTTTTCCCGCACTAATCTCGCAGCACCCTAGTAGTTTTCCCGGCGCCCTGATGAGGCGCGGCACACCGGTTAGGAATAACTAGATTAGTGATTCCATCTGTCACAGATATCTGTTTAAGCTCACCTGGGAGTGCGTGGTGATGTCTGGGAGAGCTTGCTCCACCGTTGTACGTCCTGGAGAGTTTCCGGTCGGCGGAGCGCGGGCGAGGCGCCCTCCGGCGCCGTCAGCGGGCTCGGCGGGAACTATCCGGCATTCGCACCGTCTTGAGTGAGTCCACGCACTAACCCCTCAACACCGAAGTTTTCACACGAGTCGAGGCTAAACGTATCGATGAATTCCCCCCGAAAAAACACGACAGATGACGAGTCCTGTCCAATTTTTTCGGTTGCTGTTTGCTTCGGGTAACATAGATCGAGAAATGAGCGCAAACAATCACATAACACACACACACACACGCGCGCGCTTAGTCTCGTGGACAAGTGGCTTTGAGGGAAAGGATTGCGGACGGTACGACTTGTTCACTCACACAGTCCGCCAGTCACAGCGTGGGAAGATCCCTCTAGTACCAGTGGCAATACGTTGATATGCACACAAAAAGATCACTCGAGTCATCCGTACCAGCTGTATCCTTCACGTAATTTTATTTACCGCCCTCTGTGTTGGAAGCATGCCCTGAGGTGGAGGCGGCTCACTTACGCATTATCACTTGAATAATATTTTCACCTGCGGTAATAAGATGTATCTGACCTTCGTGGACTCCTGTCACCATTGGATCTCTTGAGTTGTCAAGGGATAATTCTTGTTGCACATCGTCTCAGGAGGTCGAGTGAGGCGTTCGCCCAATATTTCGCGGGAGGGACTCAGGTCTTCCTCTGGGAAACCGCCCACGTCCGACGAGGACGCGGGCACGAAGGGAAAGTATCGAATCACACCCGCGATCGATCGTTTGTTTCCCTCGTTCCGTTTCCTTGGCACCCGGACGACATTCGTCACCCGCACTCGCGTGCGACTCGTGGGCTGGCGACGAGGATTACGCCGCGGAGTGCCAGCCGAGGGCGGTCACTTTCTCTTCGAGAGCCACCCCTGGACAGCGTGTCCACCCCTTCGGTGAGGGCCAGAAACATACCCCTCCGTCACGTGACTCGCGGACCTCCCCGCCAACGGAGATGCGCGAGTTTGTGGAGTGAGCTCCACTATTCGGGAGTCGTCCGAGCGCGGCCGTGCACTTCTCAGGGCCGTTGCGGCCTCTGCCCACTCCAAGAGTCCTCCGAGCCTTATCCGAAGGGACCGTACGATGAGGAATGAAGGCTTTACGAGCCTATTGGTTGAGTAACACCCGTTCACTCTTGATGGAGACACATTGCCGAATCCAACGATCACTTATTTCTATTGCAGTGAATGCGATTGAAGCCTCAGTCTGTGTCAACATTCCCCTTGAAACCACAGTACTCCTGTAACCAAGTTGGTTTCCAAATTAATCTCACGACTGCCCGCTTTTGATCAAATTTCATTGCTTAATACATCTGTAATGATTATGGAACACGTAACATTGTTTTTAGAATATTATTATAAGTACTACAATTTTTTGTTTTTTGATCTGTCCCAACGAATGTCATAATAAAAAGTTGAAATCTGCTCTTTACGGATTCGTGTATCGCGCGGGTTTTGTAAAACTGTATCACCCATATACATTTGTTTAAATCTAACACTGAACCAGTCTATACATAAATTACTCAGGTCTTAACATGCCACTGAGCATTGGCGAGTAACTTCTTGCGGTGTTTCTCTGCTGGGAGCCGCCTGCCTATGGAGGTACGTCATTCATGATCGAGGCGCGGATGGTAGCAGTTAGGACACTTGGGTCCACTATCGCAGCGCTGTTAAGTCTGTCTGTACTGAAGAAGACCCTACAAACCTCAATAGGAAAATAAACCAGCCAGGACCTTTCCTCTAAGCGGATCGTCTCCTCCGCAGATAAGGTGATGCTCATTTGTTCCGCATCCTTCCACCACCGAAATCATCCACGGGACGGGACCGTGGAGGCGCCACCAGCAAACATTAGCACAGGGATGGTCACCCCATTCTCGCCCGCGAATTTCTTCCCCAGCCACCGGGAAGGGCTCTCTAGTTTGTCACTCGCAAACTCCCTTTCTTCCACGAATCACGCGTTCCGGAATTTATTCACCCCTCCGAACGAAGACGACGGCGGTCGGCACCTGTGTTTGCGTGTACCTTGAGGGCCTTCGCTGACCTACCGATGGTCACGATCGAGACACGTCGGCGACACGGTCTCGACCTCTCCGCTCGCCGGGACGAACTACGCCCGACGACGATTCTTCCCACCTCCCCTCTCTCACTCCCTCCCTCCCCCCAACATCCGCTCCCTCCACTCTCACGGAGGGAGGGAGGAGGGAGTTGCTCTCTCCCCTCTCTCTCTCCACACCCCTCTCTTCCCTCCCCCCCCACACACGAGGGCTTAGCGACGCTGGGATCCTGGCTTTGTTCACCCAACCTTGTATATCTCTCGAAGCGATGCAATGGAGATCAGCCATGATGTTATTAATAATTCAAGATAACGAGAGGAAAAACAGTCGTGGAGCTGGTCGGTATGGTGGCTATATTGATGATCTACCATCTCGGCGACCAGTGTTGACACCCCGGTACAGATTTTTAGAAGAATACCGGTCCCCTATTGAAGCGTTGCCCGTCCGTTGGATGGGACGTTTAATCTTAGACCTTCTGGCGTTTTTCGTTAAAAAGAGGCTTATGCCGATGACTGGTTACTTCTTCTGCGCTTTCTCCATCACCTGAAAAATTTATACTTTTGCACTTTGTTGCTATAAATTTGCTTTCCTCACACAACAATTTCTCTTCGCACTTACTTGATCCCCTTAATAAATGCTACACATCGCGGCCCGCAATTCCACCCTCAATGGTGAAAACTGGCCTCAGCTTTAAATCACTTAACCATGTCAGAAAGAATTAATAACTATTATGTTAATTGGGGATACGGCTGATGTTATAGGCTAGATTTGTGGATTCCAGTCCTGAGGGACTGGGTTTGAACTCCGAAACTTGGCATTACCAGTCACCATCTTAGTGTAATGTGAAGAATACTCTTTTAAGTTCACTTCACCACCCTTTGGATGAGACGCTAAACACTGCACCCCGAGGTATCGAGGAAAAAGCGAGTTGAAAAAATGGGAAAGGATGAATGTCGTATGAGACCTATTAAGGAAGCAATAAGGACGTGAAAGCGAAAAATTATAAAAAATTAAGAGGCAACCCGATTGACATACGTGAGGAACAGCATCAAACCCATCATAGGTCAAATGAAAATTGTGGCATGCTTCAGCTTCGTTCAAACGCTTTAAAAATTACTGAGATGGATTTGGTATTAATCTATGAGGTACTTTAAAATTCACTTTAAAAGTATCACATTAAATTAAAATGGATAAAGTAGTGAGAATCTGTATAAAGTGGAAGGCTTAGTTTTAATCTAACCATTAGTACACGAGAACAGAACAGGCAGAATGGAAAGTTTTATTGGTTTTGGTGAAATATTTGCTGACGAACGAGGTGTTTACGTTAAAAAGAGAAATAAAGTTAATGGGATTGACCCGCATATCGTAAATATATGAAGGAGAAACCAGTGAATGGTTTGATTAAGCTAATGGTTCTTTTTAGAAGGTACAGACATATTTCCACGTTTTCTAAGAGCTCTATGCATTAATGGAAACCAATGCCTTGAGTTCCAATATTTAAAAAAAATTCTTTTGAATGCTGGTCTATTCGCCACTCCACAATAATTCTAGGAATGTTTTTGTAGCTTTATGCTATGGAGAGGAGATTGAATCCCATGAGGTCTGTACTTAAATTCCAAAAATTTCAATAGCTACTGGGCCACCCCCCCTTTCTAGCCTCGAATATAATTCCTCAAAGGAATATAGCGCTCCTTTGCGCTGCCCATACACCTCAATGCCGCATTCCGTTGAAGGTACAGGTAATTCTGGGGGTGAATAGATGTTTCCATGACCTGTCTACTCGGTATAAAACGATACGAAATGCCAAAGCACGCTATGCATGCAATTAATAAACATGTTTTATTTCCCTCGGCCTCCAAGTCGCTGAATTAAAGAAAATAGATTTGTTAAGTGCACTATACAATGCTGGAAATGTACGGATTGAAATGCAAAGGTAACCCTCATGTTTTCACCGGTTTCTCACCATTAGTCCCATCAAGGCATCGGAAGACCTTTTCCTAACGAGACCTTATGGTGATTTATGTTTTAATTAGGCAGGTACCGAGAAAGTTTGAACATAATATGAATTTAGTATGAGTTATTTTATTGTTATGTTCCTTTGAAGGGTTATTTTCAAGGGAAAATTGGTTCAAATCCCGGCACATAGTGGTCCCAAATCGAAAAAGCTGCCCAAAATTAATACCGCCGCTATTATTGCTTGCTTACTTGATGTAAAAGTTTATTTCTGTGGTTTTTGAACCGGTAATTCAAATTTTAAAGTTATTTTTCCTGTATTTGTTATATTTTTGTTGTGATTTAACATTTGTTTAAACAATTAATTTAAAAATCCAAATTAAATTTAACCTAATTTCCGCGATTGTTGATGCAACTTATATATCCGACGAACTTAATTTAATGTTTTCATGCATCTATTTAGTGATTAATATTGTTTATATTGCGGCAATTTTTAAACAATTAATTTTAATGAGCCAAATGAAATTTTTTAACTTCGCAAATGTTTGTATGCATTTTATATATATGGAATCTAATTTGGTGGTTATTATTATTTATCTCTGATATTATTACTCTATTTTATTATTTGTTCAATCGATGTATCAGAACTAATTAAAATTATATGCATGCAGACATTTTATCAAGTTTCTTTTTTCCTGCTCATGGATTTGAAAGTATTTAAATCCGTATCACTGCTATCATAATTTTCAATGGAGGTATTATTTTCATAGTATTTCAAACTTAGGAATAATGCGTAACCATGTCGCATAACTCCTATTTTACAAGGGGTTAACGTTAAAGTTATTGCTCTGATTGCAATAAGCTCATTTGCGGCTGAGAGATGTGTAAATAAATCACCGATCACCGAATTTGGCAGCATAATTTTAATCAGATGTAGTTTTTAGTTGGGTAATAGAATTATCAAAGTAATAAATCAACACTTTTTCCATATATTTATCAGACATTATATATTAAACGTATTGTTATTATTACATTATATCAAACATTAAGAAAATATATTAAACAATCCAAACGTCGTCTGATATTTCTTCGTCGGTGTCATCATCACTCTGTTCACCTGATTCCTCTAGAGTAAGAAGAGTCATTACCTCATCAGGTAATTGCAAAATTTTTTTTTTCTGAACTCTTGATATTTTCGATATCAAGGGATCTGATGTAAGAAGTAACCTTCGAATTAGATCCTCGTTTTTGGCGATCCTTGAAAATTTTCTAGTGTGGTGTTCCCGGAATCTTCTTATATCCTTATTCCTAGCCTCCATCGCCTCTTCGGACAAATGACCAATAGGGAGGACAGCTTCTTTGGCGATTGCTGATCCATGAATAACGTTTAGCGTACAAATCTGCTGTTGAATAATAGTATTCTGTAAATACAGCATCATTCATCTCACGGCAACAAAACAAAGCCTTCAAAATTACAGCAAACGGATGAATAAGGCTCTCGTCGATTCCTTAAAGAAAAAATATGAGGCATCAGATGGATTACATTCCACTTATGTAAGGCTAAAATTTGGTGGAAGTATAACTGAGGCACTGAGTTATAACAATTAATTAGGAGTTACTCGCTTCAATTGAAGCACATTGACGCAGGGAATACAAATATCAATGCCAAATCACCACAATTCACTCAGTAGATACGCACCGGATATACTGGGAAGATATTTATACAAATCCGGAGGAAATTTTAACTTCAGCTGTACCCAACTGTCAAACTTTATTCTGATAAAACTGTCAGATCTTGAAATTTGCTCCCACTTACGAAAATATTTTGGGAAAAATATTTTTGCATGAAACGTGTTAAAATATTTTTGGCATCAACGTCCTCATTTAAATTAAATTCGTTGCTTAAGTAGTCCAGGACATATTGTCTCTTAAACGATGGTGATTCTTTTTCACTTTCAATAAATTTTTCATGCATCTTCAAGCTGCGTGAAATTTCTCCGATCCATTAAACCCTTAGCAGACTATTTTAAGGTAAAAAAATAACAAAATCTTACACACTTAATTACACTAATTGCACCACTTAAGCCACAAATCCACGAAAGAGTATTGAAACCGGAACAACACCAAACCACAACGGGCTCTCTTCTTCAATCTTGCCGTGTCTTGTTTTGCGAACGTTAAGAAGATCCAACTGCTTCCACACTTATAAAAAAAACTCACATCTCACGTCTTTCTATGGCAAGACACTAAGCAAGACTGAATTCTGGCGAGAAAATTTCGGACAAGCGATGCTTAAAAGTAATTTGCGCAGGGTTTGCCGCAGGGGGAGGACCATGATCCTATCATCGCCTTTTTCCTAGAAACCTCAGACACCTGCATAGGGACAAGGCTTACTCCATTCCCCCGCCGGTAGCTCAAGTGCAATTCATTCCTTGTTCACTCAGAGCGATGGTTGCAATTTCCAGTTGGAGAGCAATAAAAATGCGGCATAGCTCAGCCCTTTTCGGCAGCCGTTTACCCTGCAAGTGTCACGGACGCGACAACGGTATAAAGGAACCCCCGGGAGGACGAAGAATAATCCGCCTCCCATAAATACGTAGTCTAAAGGGTCGATTACATTGAGCGAGTTTACAAGCTACAAGCCGGCGAGTTTAGGAGCTGGAAAGCCAGCTAGTGCGATAGTGATAATGACACACGAAACTTTCCTCTCGCTCTGTACCCAACTAGCTTGCGACTTGTTGTGAATACGTTGTTGTTGTTTTTTGTATTCCATTTGCTAAAGTTTTCTGGGTGTTATAGCGCTAAAAATGAAGTGAAACGGAAATAATATAATGGAATTTCTTAACGTCTCTTCTTTCCTTTTTAACTATTTTTTGACAGCATGAGCTGAAATAACGACTCTCGCTTGAACAATCTCCGTCGACATTTTGTAGACACTGAAACCTGGAACCACCAGGGCCCGTATTCTCGTTTGAAACGCAACCTCGGTTATCTCCCCAGCAACGAAACCGAGGTTGCGTTTCATTGATTTCCTCATTAGAATGTTTACAAAAAGTTAACGCGAGTCCCGAAAAACCTTTGGTATCCCTTGGATACCACGAGAGTTTCAGAAAGAGAATAAGGACCCAGGATACTCGCAGCTAGTTTACAAGTAACTATGGTGACACACGGCTAGTTTGCTAGCTAAGCTAACAAGCGCAAACGCCAGTGAGTATCGAGGAAAGTAGCCCGGCTTTCTGCTTTCTCAAAGATTGTTTACAACCTGCTAGTTAGTTAGTGAACACGATTACACTAGCGGATAGTATGTACATTCACCGGCTTGCAGGTTGTAAACTCGCTCAATATAATCGTACCTTAAGGGGCTTCTAAAGGAATCTTACAATTCTAAACGATTTCAAATGGTTTTTAAGGTACTTGTTCCCCAACTAGGTCTATTATTTTAAAGAAGATTGGCAATTTCCCATACTTGTGGAAAATTGCCAATCTTCTTTAATTATGTTATTCCATCACCTCACACCTGAAACGACTCTTCTTATGCGTCTATTTCCTTCGAATCCGCGTTGGATCTCTCGCGCTATATTAGGTGAACATTGCGACTCACAGAAAATATTGGAGCCTAACTGTATACCGTGACATGAAACATGCAACAACTAGCAAGATTTTTCTTTACTGCTATGTTGCATATACTATACTTTTGTAATTCATGTAAAAAACTCTGGGGGGAAAAGAGGTGCAAAAAACGATTTTGCACCTTTTATTTCAAAATTAAGGTATAAAACGCTAAAAGTTTTTACAAAAAATACTAAAATTAGTAAATAAAACATAAAATCAAACAAAATTAGGTTAGAATGCTTTTCAAAGGTTTATATTTATATGTAATAACATTTTTTGGCTAAATATGTTGTCTAATATATGTCCTCCATGGACATGGACTTCTCCGAAATCGACTGCTTTCACGGGACCGGCATTTTCACCCTGAATGCTCCATGTTTGACGGGTCCCAGAGACTACTCTGATCAACGTAAATACAAATGTAGTAGCGTATATTGTAGATCATACTCTGTAGAATTTGAATACACCATTCACAACTTCCTCCCTGAAAGTCGGAAAAATTACTTTTGGCAAGGTTTTTCGATTTGGGACCACTGTGCGGCAGTGGTAGAGATTTTTCAGAGGTTTACCATTTTCTTCTTGAGTACTGTGTGGAAATCTCTTCCCTTCAAATTATTCTTTCAATGCAGACAAAATATCCATACTAACCCCCTAGAACCCCCTAACTTGTCGTCAAATATTAATTGTGTATCGCCGACTTGTATGCATTACTTTTGTGTCCCATTACATTTGCATCCCATTGCATTACTCCCATCAATACCTAAACTTGTAGTGACTTCATTAAAATTTGACAACACATGCACGTTACGTGTGCATGGTACAGTTACGATATTAACAGCAGCGGCGACAAAAGGCTAGTTATAGAAGAGCAGCAATTTGTGTACAACTGTGAGTACATTTATCTCCACGTTTTCGGCTTCCGGTGGAGAAAATTTGTCGCTTCTCGATGGAATGGCAGTCGGTCGTATGGCCTCTTCACTCGTTGAAAAGAAAGAAAGGAAGGAGAGAGATGTGTAAGGAGGGGACAGTGGTGTGAATGAAGGGCATACGAGAATCAAGTTGTTGTCGTGGCTAGACTAATGCCTTCGCATACCTTGGTTCCAGGTTTGAATCTCGGCAACACCTAATTCATTGCACCTTCCGCGCTTGTGTTTCCAGCAGTAAGTAGAATCGTCTTTTGGTAAATTGTCCTTTTAGCCGGGGCTGTTCTTCTGTCTTGCTTCGTCCAGCTCCATCCATCTTCAATGGAAGAAGTGGCCTTAGCTGTTGGTCTTCTTCCCCGAATAAATAAGTTATGAAGGGCATACCTTGACGGTTGTGCGTAGCACATTATCTCCACACTGCACGTGCGTGGACATGCAATGAACAATGCTTGGGGCAATGAACTTCATCTTATAAAAGTAATCCTGACATCTTCCGTGAACCTACCTTTGCACCTTCGAAAGGTGATTTGAGAAAAATCAAAGGGGTAAGAGATTTTTCGGCCGGAGTTGGGTGTAAGTGGAGCAGGGGACTCCAGAAGGGGGAATAAGTTGGCTTAGGGATTTGGGAGAGGAGCTACAAGAAAGAAAAGAAGCCACACAATGAGTACGAGGAGGAGGGAGACGGGAGAGATTCTCCGACACTCAATTAAATTTTCCCTTTACCCTCAACCTCCTCGAAATCCTCTCTCTCTCTCCGACCGACAGCGGCGCTTCCCGTGGCAGGAATCCCAAGCTCCCTACGACATCGCGGAAACAAATTCGTAATAAACTGAACTTCAAAGAGTGTATGACTTTTTACCCACTACTTGCTTTATGTTCGTCCCATTGTGCATCTTACTTCAGTCCTCCTTCGTGTTTCGTCACCCCTTTTGCAATTTCGAATGCTCTTCTCAGGATTTGCTCGGAGAAAAACATTTTCCGTGGGAACATTTTGTACGAGTTCCTCTTAGTGAGCGCGGTAAGAGGATTATATCGAAGCATGCTAAATGTGCGATATATCTCGTTATTTCGTGCATTTTCGTCGGCCGCTTCGTGGATGAACACCAAGAAGTGTGCGAAGCACCACATCGGTGCTCCTGCGCGCCGACTGACTACGAAAAGCTCCTCGAAATTTTACCTTTGTTGCCGTAAATATTTTGCTCCGTCGCCCGACAATGAGCAGCAAAAAAGCCAAAGGTCAAAGCCGCTTTCAACAAGATCCACTCGTCGGAAAGCGTTCAAGAATTAACTAGTTAATTATATTAACCATTTTTACTGTAGTTTTTTTTTAGAATTAGGTTTTAAGATGATCGAACTTCCTAGGCGATATTATTCTCCTCACGTTAGAACCTCTTGACTCACTAAGATCAATTGGCTGCTGATGTCAAGTTTTCCCAAGTACCCACCTGTCCATATCTTAGCAAATGACTTCAGATTCCAGTTGGCCCCTTGAAAAACATTAACTTTATAACTTCATATGGAAAGGCAATTACTTGTTTTAAATGCCTCCGAGATTAAACAAACAAGAATTGAGTCACCCATTGACAAACAACTTCCTTACTAAATAATGTACACATTTTTGATGTGAAACGACGTGTGTAAATTTAATAATAATTTTTAACAATCGCTTAATAAGTGAAAAGTATATTTAAGTTAATTTGTTGGTTCTCATTTGTAGATTTTTCTTGTGTATTCCAGTGCGAATGGGAATCAGGCAAGAATTGTCTTTTTCACAAATATTTAAGATCCTTCATGAGATAAATACATTGTTTTAATGGTTATGTATATAAAAATATTAATATCCACGGGGAGATAATCCAAATATCTAGTAAACATGGAAAAGACTATGGCCGGATATTATTATTTAACATTATCTCTGGATAAAAATAAAATAATGAACTGTGCAGTTTATTATCTCTGTTTCAACTAGAAGATACATATAAAGTAAGTAAGGTATTGGTGTGTTTTATGTAAGAAGAAGCCAAGGCCAACTTTAGACTAGGAAAACATATCTTGAGGAGGTGGAAGAGTTTTACTATTTAGGAAGCCAAATAACCAGAGATGGACGAAGCAAGAAGGAAATAGTAGTTTATCCCAGCCGAAGAGGGCATTTTACCAAAAGAAGAATCTACTAACAGCTGGAAATTCAAGCTTGAAAATTAGGGAACACTTCATTAGTACTTACACCGGTTTCTTTATGGTGTTGAGGCATGGACAATAATAGCAGCAAAGAAGTCAAGGCTGGAAGTATACGAAATGTTGTGCTTCAGAAGAGTAGTGAGGATAAAATGGATCGACTGAGAAAGTAACGAGGAAGCCTTAATAAGATAAGGGTGAAAAGAGAAGGCTGCTGGAAACTTTGAAAAGAAGACGGGACAATTTAATTGGACACATCTTCAGAATTGATGACCTGATCAAGATCGTTGTGAGAAAAGTGAATGGGAAGAATGAAAAGAAAGGCCTTGCATGAGATACGTGGAGCAGGTGATGAAGGTGTTGATATAATGAGGAGAAGATTGATATAAATATGAAGAGGTTAGCCGATAGGAATATCGAGTGGAGAGCTGCACAAAACCAATCCTAGATTTGCTAAGCCATGATGATGGTGCGGAAAGTGACATAGCTTCCGTTGTTTCTTCTTCGGTGCGTTTTGGCCATTTATTTTCAATCATAAAATCTGTGATAATGTAAGCAGCTTCTTCGGTGCGTGGTGACAGGAGAGCAGTTATAACTAGATGACTGGTTAAAAATATGAAATGATGGCCTAACATTGGAAAAAACTGGGTGTATCGTAGCAATTGGTTCACGAAAATGTGGCGGGTTGTAAATTTTTGGAGGAAATTGTTAGTAACAGTATTAAATGTAACGAACAACTGTCAGAGAACCTATTTGATATTTTATCAAAGGATCATAACGATTAACGATAGTTTAACGATCTGGATTTGTAAATGGCGATTTCATCATGTGCAACCAGTTGAAAATAAAATATGTCACGTTTAAATGAATCCACTTCCTTCTGGGCTCTATAGCTAACCGAGAGTGGTTAAGTCTAATCCAATATATCCAGTTTAAATGCGCGCTTTGGGGGAAGGAAAGATATTTCAGCTTAACTTTGGATTTGAAGGCCTAATGCTGTCCATTCTACTTCGTCCCCTTCGTCTCATAGGTGGTTTCAATTTTTCTGCTGTGAGAGAGCAGCGGCTAGGCGTTGTTGATCACATTTCATTCGTCAACCACTGGCTCGCCAGAACACTGACCCTCGATTCACTCTCCCCCATCTAAGTTGCTCTTTTCATTTGAGTAACGCAGATTAGTTGGATAACATTTTGAAATAGCAAATATTCCACAGAGAAAAAAATCATTCACCTTGACCGGGACCCGAACCCGGACCCCCTGATTTCCGGCCAGGTGCTCTACCAGTTGAGCTACCAAGGCGTCCTTTTTCTCTATGGAAATTAGAGAGCTTTAAAGGAACAAGATGTTCACGGACTGATGGACAAATCATGTCACAAAGCAGCCGAAGTCGTGCGCATGGCGCCACCGTCCACGAGGTTAAAAGCCGACGTTGAAACACTAAGGTAACTTGTAACGACATTCAAAGATCACACATTAGCCGTGAAAACTTTAGCGGCGTTACCTGCTGAAATTGCACAATAGCAAATATTCCACAGAGAAAAAAATCATTCGCATTGACCGGGACTTGAACCCGGAACCCCTGATTTCCGGCCAGGTGTTCTACCAGTTCAGCTACCAAGGTGTCATTTTTCTTTGTGTAAAATTTAAAAGTGCTCAGACTGCTAGGACTAATGCAACCCCCAAAACCTAACTAAATCCTATATCTATGTCTACACCCACGCTCTTTGCAGAATTCGAACCTGCCGCCTTTAAGTTGCCAAACGTTGGAATCCTACATGAAATCACAGTGTGAATGAATAACTTAGTCAACCATAATTTACTGACATACCATGACTTTATTAAATATTTCTTGTATTTCTAATCGTTAGCAGATTCTAAATTTGTTCTGTCTTAGTCGTTTATCAATCCCAAATTGGCGATATAATAGTATTACGTCAATCAGGACTCAAGAGACCAGTAAAAAAAGAACGAGCTTTTATTCGTCCTAGGCTAATATTCCGTGTGATTTCGGCCATTGACGGTGCATATGTGTGCCCTGTGCGCACTTGCAAATCGTGTTTACTTCGCCTATTCGATCCGCTCCAAATGTGTTCAAGTAAGCGAAGAATAATCTCTCCCTGGGCGCACTTATCTCAGTTCCCTTGGAAGCCCTTCCTTGTCCATATCAGTGGCCACCTGTGGTCAATTGTCCCCCTCACTGTGTTCACGCAATCGAATTACATAACTTGATGTGATCCACAATCTTCTCGCCGATCACGAGAGGGAACATTGTCATAATGGTGGAGGAGTCAAAATTGGAAAATCGAAGAGATGATTTATGAATTGTTTTGAAAACATAATCTTTCCCAAATTGCGAAATGTTTAATACTAGATTAGGAAGCCACCGGCTAAGACAGGCGGAACAGTTTTTGTTGGTTGGGTAGCATATTGGACGAAGGTAGACGTAGTAGTAATTCCGCTAGGATAAAAATTTCTTTAGATAAGCAGGCCAACAGGTTTGCCAACAGTTGAGAACAGATTGTAAGGGCGTTGAGCAGGAATGTGAAGAGAGGATTGTTAAGTGTTTCATATGGGCTTGAGGTGGGCATGGATTCTGGGGAAAGAATGACTAGAAAATATTGGTGCAAGAAGAAGGGTGGGTGTGAAGAAGTGAGAGTGTAAGAAGATTTGATGATGCTGCAATGAGTGGAAAATCAAACGAATTTACATATTTGGGAAGGAAAGAAGTATGTTATTAGAAATCTAGAAGGCAGATTAGGTGGATGAACCAGTCACTGTTTTTAGCCAGAGAAGTTGATGGAATGATAATATTTTTTATCATGGGTAGAGCACTAGGTAAGGGTGGACGAGGCAGACAGAGAAAGCTGAAATTGAATGGCATTAAGAGGGCTGTGAAATATGCCGATCTGAAGAAAGAAATTTTGTAGGGATGGAGCCGATAGGTGAATGAAATGCTAAGGTGTTTAAGGGCTCTCTATCAAAGCACACCTTAACTGGTAGAGAACTATCAATCAAGTCATACAAAGTGACATGATCGCGCTGCACTATGAAACCTTAAGTTATTAAGTTTTTAAAAGAAGCCAATATATTTTCAGCCATATGATAACAGGTATATTATAGCGATGGCATAATACAGTGTCACGTCAGAGAAACCGTATCATGTTACCCAAATATATGACAAGAACATGGCGGCGAAGGTGCGAAATGACCATTAGTTGTCGAAGCACCTAAAATCCATAATACCTACCTACCATGAAACCTTTGTCGTGAAGTAATAAATCATTTTATGTGGAATGGCAAAATTATTTCATTTCATCTAGTCATACATATTCCCTGAAAAGTCCCTGCTATTTGAATCCAGAATAAACGTTAGATGTACTTCATCATCAGTCAACAATCCTAGGATTGTTATGACGCAGCCCTCCACTCGATTCTTCTATCGGCCAACCTCTTCATATTGATGTAATTCTTCTCTTTTACATCCTTCACGACTTGCTCCATATACCTCATACGAGGCGTCTTTTCCATTCTTCCCGTTCACTTTTTCCTCGACGATTGTCTTCAACAGTCCATCGTGTCTTAAGATGTGGCCTATTAAGTTGTCCTGTATTCTTTTTAGAGTTTTCAGAAGACATCTCTTCTCTCCCACTCTTCTTAAGACTTCTTTGTTTGTCACTCGATCGATCCATTTTATCTTCATCATTCTTCGGGAGCACCACATTTCAAATGGCTTCCAGCCTGAAAAAGCAGTCATTACCATGGATACTAAATCTCCCGGTTAATTTTTAACTATCCATTTCATTGAAGACTAACTTAATGCAAAAATATAAATCAACATCTGAAGGAACGTGATACCTACGCTAAGATATCCTACCTAGGAAATAAATCATTTCCCATGAAAATTTTAAATTTATATTTGCAAGGCTAGTCAAATAATAGTGCGTATAGTGTCTGTTTCTTGGTGAGATAGCTGCAGAAAGGTGGCTAACTCAGTAGCAGCAGTCATGCGATACAAGCAGTCGAAGGTGCCATGCTGAAATACTCTTGAATAGGCTTAAACGTGGCTATGGAGCAGAATATCAGGAAAAATATGGTCATAAGAAGAAAATGTGTCCTAACAACGGAACCCACTCCTTACTCACCCAAGACTCAACTCACCTTAGAGAGTGTCGAGCCCGGCAGTGAGAAGGACAAGACCTCAAGCTACATTACGTGGATCCCTTCTAAGAAAAATTAGAAAATCCCTTCTAAGAAAAGAAGTATGTAGCAGAAAAGAAGACGAAAAGAATAGCAATGACTGTGTGATGCACCTGCTGGTAAAACCTTCTCGGATTCTCTACCGGTTCAGGGACTCGGCAACTGACCAATCCTGGACCCGGAGGACCATTTCCTTGGACACTACACTCAAATTCCCGAAGATGACGGCAATGTCTGCCGCCAAAATGTTGGCAGTCATCGAATCCCTGACCCGGTGGAGAAGCCGACAGGATTTCACCAGCATTATCCACTGGCAAATACCAGGTCCTTCATCAAGATTTCCTGGGAAGTTCGGACTACACTTAAGGGAGTAAGGATAGAAAATATGATAGAATAAATCAAAAAGAGTGGGCTGTACGTAATGGGTTTATCAAAGATTAGATACGACAATTATCTCTGAGCAGAGCGCTATATAATGGAATTGACATAGCAGGATAATACTGGGAGATAATAGACAATATGGCAGAGGATGTGGAGAGGGACGTTATTTTTATTATTATATTATACGTTATTGTCTTATGTGGAGATATGTGGAAGGATAGTAGCAGCTTCATGTACGGTAATGACTCATAGCGATTTCTAGCGGATAGGGATAGAGTCATAGGAGAGTAGTTAAGTAACGAATTAAAAATTAGATAGAAACGTCGTCAATATAAATCTGGTGGATGACCAAATATCTGTAGGTCGTGGAAGCTGAGGCATAGCCAAAGGACTTATTCATAGCCATTTACGTTAGAATGCACTGGAAGAGGTATCGGAACTGATTTAAGACACCAACGACCATCTTGGTAGGCACGGGCATACGGGCTTGTTACTCACGAGGAGGTGTTGCAACTAATTTGAAAAGCCAGCCGCCACATTAGAGGTTACGGGAATATGGGCTAGCGCTTTGCAAACAAGCGCTAAATATTAGTTTCAATTGGCTAAATTAAAATCAGTTTCAATGAAATCAACTCCCAGGGGAAAAAATGCATTAATACCCGTCTTAAATAATCTCTGAAAGATTTACTGAAATATGGGTACGATTTCATTGCCATTTATATTGTAATACACTTACAGCTTCCATAAGAGTCCGCAAGAGCCAATGCCTCCTTTAATGCATTTCACAGGTCATTTGCATTTTGCAAGGTTAACTCCTTGGTCATAACCCAGGTTTAAAATAAGTAATACAGTTTCAGACTTGATATGCTGGAATTGCTCCGTATTCAATAGTAATATTGCAATTTCCCAAAGCTAAAAAAATATATTGACTACTAATTTGTTTGAGATTCGACAGTTTCAAGTCTCTGGACGCTTGAAAATATTTAATCTCAACGAAACTAGTCTTCAATCAATTCTTTTACAAGCTATGGGAAATTGCAAAGATATTATTCACCAGGTTTTAAACAATTTCTAGCCATAAAAAGGGATATTTTGGTGGTATATTCAATGAGTTGGAAGAAAGAATATGTTAAATACCTCGAGGTAAATACTTTTATGTTATAGGTAATTGGAAAGCGGTGGTGAGATAATGGAGTAGGAGGGGTAGGGAAATAGATTTTCACGGGAAGTGTTTGCGGATGAATAGGAGGACTATAACTAAGGGGGGTTGTTGTGAACTAAATAGCCCAATAATCAGTAATACCTGGTTTAAGCACCGTAAGTAGCGTAGATGAATCTCAGTAACGCCCGGAGGTATAGTCCAATTCAATGTAGATACATCGTTCTTAGGCCAAGATTCCGCAACAACGCGATTGAATTTCGTAGTTTCCCCGAGGATACAGACTCAGATCAGATCTGATAGCTATTAAATGTTACGTCAGAATCAAAAGGTTTTAACAAAAAAGGAGGGCACATGATTTGCATGTGGATGCATTAGCAGGACCAAAGAGGATAGGATAAAAGGGTCGTAGATGAAAATTTGAATGCCTGAAGGGCTAAAGAAGAAATAGTAGATTATAATTTGTAGGATGGAAAAATATTTTAATGGAAAGGCCGTAATGCGTCGTTAATATAATGGGCATTATAAAACTATGCATAAGGAAAATTATATTTAAAATGCGTAAGGGTGCAATATTCTGAGGAATGCCATTGCAGAGAAAAATAAAGCTGTATACCAAGATAATCATCTTATTTAACCCATTTATGCAGAACGGGTCGTTTTCGACCCGTTCGGCATAAAGAAAAAAAATCGGTCTTTCAAAATGAATTACAATCTAACAATTTTGGTGCATGGATAATGTTTCAGAAAGATGTTTTAAGGGATCCGTACGCTTAGATCGCATTCATTTCAACTATAGTCTCTGGTGTGGACGTTCATATTCGTAATGAAAAAGGAGTGGTGTTATCGTCACGCTAAATCGTAAGATGCCTTAAATTTAACAGTTCTACATGCAATTTTTTAACATCTAAGAGTTTCTAACATATGAGGATATATATTCATGAAATTTAATGGTATTGTTTTGATTAGTATCAGAGTTACTGCTTTTGATACAAATAGTGGGTCGGTAACGACCCTTTCGGCACAAATACGCAAAGTGCAATTTTTCCTGTTTTATCGCTGAATACTCCAAACGGATTACTAATATTTATGAATACGCTTTCTATGATATTTTTTCAGTGCATCTATATATCGATTCAATTTTAGACTCAAGTTACATTTTTCACACTTACTCCTACCGTTTGCTTTTATCTTCATTTCTATGTAAAGCCTCGTTTAGGTGTTATACGTTAGATCTATTCTGAATTAGTATCTGAAATAAATTTCATAACCACATGACAGTTTATATAACCGATACTGAGATAATAGAGGCATTGGAATTTGACGACATCCAAATTCCTTTTGTTGGTGCGAATGTTTCGATCAGTGCTTCAAACGACGATGGCGAGGTAACTGATGAAGACTCTGGGGATGAAGAATGCAATAATCGTAGCTATTTCAATCGACGCCAACTCCAGGCACAAGCGGAGCTGGTTAATTTGAATGATGGTGTTAGCTGTGAAGGAAATGAAGAGGATACCATAGAAAGTGAGCCTGAACCTACGACGAGATGCAGTACAAAAACCAAAACAACAGAGAGGAAATGGGAATCTGGTAACCTGCCCTAACATACTTGTCCAAATTCTCATATTTGTCACAAAAATGCTGCCACTATCTCAAGATTTAGTCCGCTCGATTTCTTCCGACCTTTTATGTACAAAAACGCTATGAATTCAATGGCTCTATTTCCCTTCAATTATTCCGCTGCACATACGAAAAATGAGTCACTAAAGTGAAACATTCGTGCTTGCGCTGCGACAAGGCTATTTAGTGTCTTCATGCAGATTTACATGAGAGTCACCGATGCAAGGGGCATTCTGAGAGGCTTTTTGATGTAGGTCTCGGTGAATCAGTGGTTTACCAGTTTTCAGTTGTATTACAGAAAAATTTTCCCAGGATATCCTTTTCTTTTTTGATAATTTCTTTACGACCGCTAAGCTCATGTCAGGAATGTGACGGAGAGGCATGAAAGCAATAGGGAGAGTCTGGGTAAACAGATTGAATAATTGCCCATTGCTAGGTAAAACTACCAAGACTAAAAGATCAAGGGGTTCCTTAGAATTCGTAGTTCATAAAACGATAACTTGATTGCATTCACATGGAAGGACAACGATGTCGTCTACATGCTGTCGAACGACCGTGGTGTTTCCCTCTTCAACAAGCTCAGCGTTATTCTGTTATAAATCCAGAAAATCCAAAAAAATAACCATTGACCAGCCAATGGTTATTTTTAGCACTATAATTTGAATATGGGAGGCGTAGATCTGATGGGTAACAACGTATATAATGACAGAATTGGGATCGAGAGAATTTGAGATTGAGAGAAAAAGTGGTAAATGCCTTCAATAATGTGGCTACTTGATGTTTCCATTGGCAATACTTGGATTTTAAACCGGGAGAAATGGCTTACACCATTCTCTCCTGCATCAGCCGAGCAGTAAAACAAACTCTCTTACAGAAATACGGCGTGGCACTTGAAACCCACGGCCATCTGAATTTCTCCTTACGAATTCAAAACCCAGCATGGACAGGTAATAGTGGGAATCTAATTGTGACCGGTGAAGCGAGAAGACGGGTTGCAGAATGGAAGAATAAGACAATAAAAGCATGTATTAAGTGCAAGGTTCCTCTTCATAGTACGTATTTTTCACTGTATCACCAAAAATAAGTTCCATGTAAAATGTCTCATCCCCATTCAATAATCTCATTTGAAGTATTTATCTTCAATAAAGAATAATAATTTAATATTTTTATTCTAATTTTGTCAGTATTTCTATCTTAAAATAATTGCACGGCTGAATAAAAATTTTCTTTACGTAAATTCCATTTTTTCTTGAAGGCATTTTCTGGACCCTTGAAAGCGGCTATGTGCCGAAAGGGTCGTTAACGACCCACCCAATTTTTTCTAAAGTAAAGGATATAGAATTTGTAAACTATTTTTTCGGTGATCAGGATAAGGCAATGATATAGAAACTGCAAGAAAAATCACTGTTTTGATAAGAAAGAATTCTCGGCATAAATGGGTTAATATTATTAGGTTCAGAGACTTTATAATGTAGGTAATGTATTTATGACCAGCGAAAAAATAAGATTTCATCTAAACCTATTTTCTCTTTCTCTTAGTTTTCTACATAATCAAAAAAGTAAAGTAATAACAAAATTGGGTTCTTTGATATTCCAACTTAAATTTCTGCATCACACCGTTGAACCTGAAGTCTAAGGCCAAACATACTGTTGGGATTCAAACCCACGAACGGTTGCAAGTTCGACTTCATCCACCGGCATAAATGTCGCGAACTAAGGGTTGTAAGGGGAGCTCCTTACCAATCTAAAAACCTTGGCTGGCTGCACGTCGTCAAGCCTCATATCATATCACTGTAAAAAGTTGATCTGATTTTCAGTGCGATCTGAATTTAAGCGCTGTCTGGTTTAAGGCAGGAACACGGATGCAAGGTGCGGAAGAGGCAGGAACATGGATGGTTGGTACAGGAGCAGTTAAGCAGGAACCAAAGGAAGCAGGATTCTGGATGGCCTGATTTTCAGTCGTTCACCTGCCTTATTTTTAGACAAGATATTAATGCTGAAATTCAACATACCCTGTCTTAAAATTGTTGCATCTGAAATTCAGATCGCTTTTGTGCCTTAAAATCAGATCTACTTTTTACAGTGATGTTAAACTTAAAATCCCAACATGTGTTGTGTAATACTTTTGATGATTGACGATAACTCCAGCCCTCTAAGTTGAAATATTGTATTATTCACCCGAAAGTCTGTAGAAATTCATTTAATCATGTTCTAAAATAGGTTACATACATACTACGCTCTGATTCGGACTTGTATTGCCACATTAGAGGTACATTGCTTAAGCTATCTAACGTTTGCCTTAAGTTATCATAGTTGCCCAAATTATTTTTTCCAAGTTATCTGTAATCCCCTTTATTATTATAACATGATAGATTACTGCTGTCTAACGCAGGCTCACCTCATGTGAAAAGTTCACGGGAATGTGGTGCCAAAAGAACTTAGGGGAAATGATACCGCTCGGAGGAGGAAGAAGGCTGGAGTAAACGTGATTTCCAGATAATATTTGGGCACGATCACCGATCAATGGTACAATCGGTCACGCAAAATCACGCGAGGTTATCAGAGAGCATTGGTTGCTGGATATTAGGCTGATAGAGGCAGCAAATTATGGATTTTATTCGCCCATTCAGAAATGTCGTGAACGCGACCAGTCGCGCCTCCTCAGCCAGCCATCTACCTCCTACGACTTCCCCCTTCTCAAGCGACGATAACTGAAAGTGGAGTTCAAGTCTGGAGACATGGAATTTGGACGCCAGATTGAAGCTGGTCTTGTTATATTCGCCAACAAAAGTGTTGCCATTATCAATGTGTCTGTTGAACTGTCTTTGATTGCCTGCTATGAAGTAACCCCTTTATTTTACATTTTTACTTTCAAACCACCTTTGCGGTGGCTTGAAGGCTAAGTATAGGAGGAGATGTACATACATTCAAATATTATGAGATGAAGGCCTGCATAAAAACGCATTTTTAATGTCATTGCTACCACTCGTAGGGTAGGCAAGGCTGATGAACTAAAAAAGATCAACTTTCGGTGGAAGTGTTAAATTAATCATCCTACACTCCATCGGCAGCCAAAATAAATATTAAAAAATTTTTTAAATCTCACCATTTTATCATTTTCAATGGACACTCTATTTTTTTGTAATTAACGCTGGGTGACCCACCACCGTTTGCCACATGTCTTGTACGGTTGATTTCCATGAGAAACATTAAAGTATATATGTGATGCTCAGGCGTTGATAATGATAGTGCTTTTTTATCAAAATGCTTGATCCCAACTAACATTTACTTTTGTCCCATTCCTCTGAGCCTTTACCCTTCGGTAAATATATTTTGTTTAGTCAAAAGTAATAACATCATGAGGAAGTTATAAATTCCTGCATCACTCTGTTCATCTCAAACTCTTTCAATTCTCTGGCATTAACCCTTGGATTATTCATATTTCTAGGGAAAGCGACATGCAACTAAGACTCATAAGGCCATGTGGGTGACTGAAAAGGCGAAGGGACTTCAGGGAGTGAAGGAAGGGTGGAGAGAAACCTACCGTCCGTTTTGGCCTGATCTTAACGGTAGGCACCCAACTGTTGACTTTTTTTTATGTTTCATCTGACGGAAAACATACTGAACTTGAAGTGCTTTCGTTTATCTATAAATATATGCCATACCTGGGATTTTACCCCGGGCCTTCTAACCTGTACTCGTTAGCATCTATATCCTCCCGAATGCATACTGACGCATGCCTGGTTCACCCTTTGCCACGCACCATTGCGGTGGTTTGCAGAGTATTTTGTGTGTGTAGATGATGTAGATCCCATTACCTTTCGTTTGCAGACTCGATAATGACGATACGCAGAGTGTTTCACCTTAAAGTATACTTCAAGTATTTCTTTTATTTTTATTCATTCACAACGATTTCAATTCCTATGCGAAAACGCAGTGAGAAATGCATGACGACCGCCATCCATGAACGACATTCGGAACCATTTCTCGATCGGTCTTTTGTAGTTTGATTTCAATTCTCTCTCTCTCTCTCACTCTTGTTCCTGTTTATATGAAAATGCCCAAAGGAAAGCACGAGCGCGCAGTAACGACGTTTCCAATCGAAGTTTGAAATGCCATTCCACTTCGGATCGAAGCAATATGGGGCGCTGGGAAACGAGTGAGGCATGAATTGCAAAACCAAAATCGATACTTGTTCGATTTTTGCCAAAAGGAAAGGAGTCCAATATTGTTGAGGTCTGAGTGCTCGCGGAAGATTCTTTGCGCTTCGTCTTTCTCCCCCTCCCCCATTCTCGTTTCTTTGCACTCTTTCGACTGAACAGGACATGAATATGAAGGACCTCAATAAACTCCCTCCGTATACTTTTACTACTTAAAGCGATGAAAAGAAATGAAGTATTCATTCTTTTATCGTGTCTTTTTCATATTTAGCGACTAGAGTAGGTATATATTGACTTAATCGAGTGGGGTAATTCCCGGTGTGTAAACTCTTGATGGTTTTATGGACCGTGTTGGCCTCCATTTTTTGTATAAGGGGGTTAGTGTGAAAGTTTACGTGCTCTTGTAAGGATAAATGAACAGTCGTCCGTGGTAGCCTGGTCGGTAACGTGCTGGCATGGTGACCTAGAGGTCGTGGGTTCGAATCCCGCCTCGGGCATGAATATTGTGACCCTTTGAAGAATTATGGTAATATTGTGCAATATAACCTTAGACGTTAGAGAAGCTGAGAACTAAAATCTATTCTACTACAAATTGTTGAATTTAAAGGCACGTGTTATGAGTTTCTCAGCACTTAGAATAGGTAGCTAGGCTATGCTATTTATCGTTTTCATTCTTTTATACAGACTAAAATTATCACCTATTCTTCAACCCAGATACTAATAGTGCAGTTCAATATAATATCCTATACTAGTTGTGTAAATGGGGTATTAGATGGTTTTGCATTCTTAGACAGTCGTCTGTTCCATGACTTGGTTGAGCCATTCTCTTAAAGTACCCGTAAATTCGTTTATAGTTAGTGTGGGATAATGTATTCAAAGCTTGTTATCATGCTTATAATTCAGACCTTTGGTTTAAGATACATATTTGGAATGTCATTAAAAATATTTACTGCTATTTACATCAGCGTCTAATGTTTCTTAGCATAGTCACAAAACTTTTTTTTATTCAGTAGTATTTAAATTACATAAACATTCCAGTTTGTAATTTTAAAAATTAATACGATTTGCTAACAAGCGTTTATGTCAAATTTCATTACATTGTATTTACAGGTTTCCATTGTTATTCAATTGTATTTCTGGTTTCATACAATTGCTTCACGGTTCTTTACAAGGAAATCCTTAAAATAGTTACTGGTTAAAATAGGTACTGTATGTAGATGATGCGATAATATTAGGAACCTGTAAAGGAGAAATCAAAATCCTTTAAGAAGATATAACAAGGAAATTCAAAATGAAGGGCATGGAAAGTTAGTACATATTAGGGTTCAAAGATTATGCAAGTTGAAAAGAAAGGGTTGCCTACGTTAGACGAATCAGAGTATCTAAGGGAAGTTCTGAAAAGCTTTCACATAGAGGAGTAAAAACCAGTAACTACTCCAATGGATTCATTACAGGTTGACGAGAAATCAAGCATTGAGCAACGGAAAAAGTGATGTAATAGGACCCCTAATGTGAGCAGTAATTGTATCAATACCAGATTTAGAATATGCTGTTGGTTACTTGGGCTGTTTCCAATCCCAGGGACGTGTAAACCGTGTAAAAACGTGTGAAGTGAGTTAGTTCTAAGATACATAAAGGGGACATTAGAATTTGGCCTTGAGTTCAAAAGAAGCAAAAAAGAAGGTAATTGTATATTTTGATACAGATAGGGCAGGTGACAACATCGACAGAAAGTCAACTGTGGTACATATCTTCAAGGTATTTGGACCGTCTTATGGGCATCCAAAGAGTAGAATCGCTCTATCATCAAATGCAGTTGAATATATTGATCTTAGTCTTGCAGCTAGTGAAGCGTACTCACTCAAGCAGCACGCTAGTGGACCTACACGTGTTTTTCAGAACACCAATTGCCCTCATCGAGAACAATCGAACAGAAATTTTTGTGGCGCGAAATCCAGCAAGCCACAGAGGGATGAAACATGCCCAAATAATACACCATACTAGCAGACCCACTGCCTGCTTTGCAGGCACTTTTCATAAGCATTTTGTATGCAGAGTGAAGGAAATGGCTATTTTATAAATAGAGAAATGTGTCCAACTCTAATTATTCTATATGTTTTTGTACTTTTTTATACGCTATATTTTCATTATATGTTGTCTCCCACTCTCAAAAACCACGTTTTTTGCATTTTTCTCTGCACCACAAACTGCTAAAAATCCAAAACTACCAAAACACCATGCGGACAGAGAATCCACACTCAACGATACTAACCTCACTCTTTTAGCTCAAAACTTGGGAGAGAACAAAACAATACGGATACAGAATGACTGATTGACTGACTGACACGCTACAAAATGAATATAGGTATATTCGAATTAACCGACTGATTTACCAACAAACATTAATACATAATAAACGTTTTATAGCCTTCTTTCAACTATTAGAAAAGTATTTCAAAACGCCTAGCTTTTAAATTCACATTTCATTCACAAGATCGGGGCCGGTAGGCAAAAATTGTTTTATTTCACTATCTGCACGTCGAAAACGTCAATTAATATTTTCATACTTACAAAATGAATTGTTGAAACTAATTCCATTTTCTTCAACTTCTTCAATCCAATTCTTGTCCCTTTATCACAAACGAAAACATATTTACTTAGCAACGTAAACAAATTTGCATAGAAACTGGTTTTCCATATTAAAAGATAGGGAAAACACCATTTTTCTCCTGCATTTTTCTCTGCACCACAAAATGCTAAAAATCCAAAACTACTACCAAATCATGCAGACAGAGAATCCACACTCAACGCACCAAACCTCACTCTTTTAGCTTAAAACTAGGGAGAGAAATTAACTCAATGGATACAGAATCACTGACTGAAACGCTACGAAATTAATATATATAGATTGTTTGCATGTATTCGAATCTTGTAATTGGTGCACTCGTTGTGCACTGCTGTTAAAAACATACTCCCACCAATGCTAAATATCTATATTTCAACTTTTACGTCATATTTATCTTAGCAACTATTTAGCATGTGTTACGGCCATTTGTACTTCATGTGTAACTTATGAGGTGAATATGAAGCTTCCGAAATGTTTTACAATTAAGCCCCACTGCGCTAAAAACATATTTTCTTTTTTAAACATAAAGAATATTTTTTGGCGCCAGCTGAACAAAGAGTGTTCACATTTGTAGGGGTAAAAACAATGAAATATAGTAAATCTGGGACAAACGGCATGTTTTTTTTCGACACTACTAAAGCATGTTTTCAGACAAATGGTTTTGCTGCCAATGATTCATGTATTTTTTTCCAATGCACATTTTGCTTGTGGAAATATTAGGTAATTTGTTTCCTAATTTGGAAAAAATATGTTTAATCGTTTAAATTCGTTTAATAAAGGTTTTTAAGTCAAATGTAATCGATGTACCACGATTGGCAAGGAGATGAGCTTTCTTTTATGAGCACAGTGACAGTTAAAATCAGTAGAATGACTTCAGCGATATGTCGTGTAGAATAAGAGTGCGTGGTGTTGTCATGCATTTGGGAAACTAACGTATAATTTCGCCGTCCATCACCTCGCCCGGCCGAAAGCTGTCGCCGGAATAATTCTATTTTGCACCAGATCAGTTGGTCGATAGCAAGCATGTCGGGGAAATGTGTTTCGCCTTTCTATAATCGTGGAGAGACTTATTTGTTAAAATATGTATTTTCACCCCCATGAGGGTGAGTGCCAGGAAGTGTTTTTGCACCATGAAATCATTACTGTCGAATCCTTTTGCCAGTAAATAGACCTCCTATTTCACTGTTTTCTTACCTTTCAGTTCCGTTGATGTTGTGAACTTATTGCTCTACTAAAGGGGAACTGAATGGCCAAATATTGATCGTAATTCTATTCGAAGCTAGAACCTACATTATGTTACTCATTACCCTACCCTCTTCAACTTGAGGTCGCTCGACGACCGAGATTTTATTTAATCTGGGCCTGGGTTAGGCGTGGTCCATGTTATTCATCTTAATCATTGGTCATCGATCCTCAGATTGGTTTGACGCATCTCTCCACCGAATTCTTCTATCGGCTAATCTCTTCATATTTACGTAATTCTTCTCTTTCACATTCTTCATCACTTGTTCCATATATCTCACACGAGGCCTTCCTTTTCCATTCTTCCCGTCCACTTTTCCCTCGACGATTGTCTTCATCAGGCCATCTTGTCTCATGATGTGGCCGATTATTGGCCATGTTATTCATTTATTTAAATGTCTTTTTACATAGTAAGGAACCTTCCTGCGTAATGGTACCTACAAATAAGTTTATTTTGTTAGCTGTTTTGGTAATTAATCCGAAAACTGGAATTCCAGCCGAAAATATGGTATTCCATCTTTCAGGTTGATTCGATGTAAGTACTTGAATGTTATATATGAAAAAAAAACTATCTGAAGTTTTGTGAAGTTATCATATGAGCCAGAAAATCAGCTTATAATAAAATGCACTTGGTGACTAATCACATCCAAAAGATTACAATAGAATCAGCATTTACAAATATCTTCTCATTGAGACTCAATGAAAATTTACTTTAGGGGAAAATTTAATAAACTATTAATTTCTCCAATGGGCGAAAATGAATCTGCTGTTGTCAATTACGTTTTAGATTGTGAATTGTAAAGAGCTCTGACAAAATTTTGCTACTGTGAATAATTATTTCCTTCTTTGATGGAACTTCTAGCATCCAGTATTGAGCATTAAACTGGTTACAACTTCTAGGGATGGGGTAAATGACGATTTGAGATATGAGATATTGTTAAAAGAATAAATTCTCTCATGATCGCTCTAAATATTTTGATTGATATAAATGTAAATAGATGTTTTGAGAGATAAGTACAAAATGTATGACAAGTTAAAACAAAAGATATGCTGTTATAAGAAAACCGATTCTCATCAACTTAATTGCATGTGTTTTTGGAGTAAATTATACTAGAAGGATTTAAAAAAGAACCAATGCCTTGATTGTAGAGGCACGAATCAAAGATTTATCACATTAAACTGTCAAATGTACATTGACTTACCTATCTCCGCCATATTTTTCCTTTTAACAATAGTGATTTTCCTTGGCTTTTTTATAAATTCCTCTAGCTATTTCCGAAACAAGCTGACCGGAATATTTCTACACAGGCAACATGCATGAATTGTAACTCATGCATGTGGCAAAACGAATTCTTGTCTACCCTGTCTCACGATGACAATTCAAAACTCCTGAGAGTAGTCTTTGTGGACTACAAGTAATCAACACCAATTATCGCGTTGGTGAATTCCCTTACGAAAATTGGCTCACTGAATATTATAATTTTTTTAATTTGCTGTATTTCATTCATAGTTACCCACCAAGTTCATTCTATTTCCCCGGCGCGGTGTCAAGATGAAATCACGAAAGTCCTATCGGAGCTACACTACTTAATTGCGTACATATACAAATAGAGTCACCACTAAATACTACCTCAAATATGCTGTGCATAGCCGTTTTGTTATAGTCAAGTTTTTGTTATTTTTATCAAAGGCAATAAAGGTTGATCAGAAGTAACTTATTGTCATGAATGGAAAAATCGTGTTCACCTCATAACATTTGAAAAAAGCAAGAAAACATTTTTTTAATATTTATATATTCATCTAAATATAATAATTAGCATTTTCTGAATATTCCGCAAAGGTTCATCTTAGCCATTCATAGAAGAATTAAATAGAATGTTTGTAAATGTATACATTATCTTAATAGTACATGATCAGGCTGATGATTCCATGTGGTTCTATTAATGTTTGAATAAATAATGATTAATTGAAGCTCTAAACAAGCCACACGAAACCCGTTGCCTGTTCGTGGACTATTGAGGCAATGTTTACGCAAATCTTAGTTAAATAATGCATGCGTTTCCGTGCTTGTTGGGTGAAACTTCAACTGGAAAATCTCCCTCGCAATTTTAATCAGTTGAAACGCTGAACTACAGTTATCAATGAAACTAATCAGCGATTATTCAAAATTACAGTTCGAACTTTGTTGTTTTTTTTAATGGCAGGATCAGTACAGTATTCTTGAGGTCTTCATATGGACTTTAGTAGATAGGAGATATTTTAATTCATCTATAAAGCGAAATCATTACACCTACCACCAGAAAATGCCTAAAAATGTGAATTTTAACGGAAAGTAGTGTGAATAAAATTCCCAAATTTTATATTTCTTACGAGAAGGAGCTAACAGCCGAGCTTGGACCCAGTATGTTGGTCAAATAGCCACTGACAAGGGAGTAAAAGAGTGGACTATTATCTCCCCTTAATATCGCCTTCTCTCTCGACCATGCACGCAGTCTTTCTTTCTCTCAAAACTACGGACATGACACGAGCGGTTCTATCGGCTGATTGCGCGAGCAACAACAGGTTGTCGATAAGCCGAAATAATTTCTCGGAATTCACCATTCGCATTCCGCGCCCGAAGTTCCAAGCAAGTTGGCGGGGGGCAGCACTTCCCGCTTCCGTGGATTATAAAGTTGCGCCGTTAGACCGAGAGAGGGTGTCTGTTGTTTGGCCGCGAAATTTGTCCGCTCCCCATAGGCTGGCGTTGGCATTAGGCTCTGGATCGTGGTAATAGACCATTTCAAATTTGATCGTATTTGAACCATTAACTAAGCTTTGGTCGCGCGATATTTTCCTTAGTGGAGTGGAGCTTTCTAAAGAAATACGACTTTTTAATGCTCCTCCATTTTAATCATTAATTTCACTGGTACCCTGAAATGTTGGGTAGAATGTTGGCTTCAGATCCCTTCCATCCCTATCCTTATACCTTTCCTCCCGGTCTGAAGCGCCTATTAGTGCGGAAACAGACTTGAAAACACCCAAAAAAGAATGGCTTCAGAATATTATTGCAATGATAGGATACGGAGTCAAGATCCGATCCTATCCCCATCCCTTCCATTCCTATCCTTATACCTTTCCTCCCGGTCTGAAGCGCCTATTAGTGCGGAAACAGACTTGAAAACACCCATGGAATGGCTTCAGACCACATATCCCTATCCCTTCTATCCCTTCCATCCCTATCCTTATACCTTTCCTCCCGGTCTGAAGCGCCTATTAGTGCGGAAACAGACTTGAAAACACCATGAGAAAAAGTGAGATCGGACCTTATCCTATCACCATCCCTTCCATTCCTATCCTTATACCTTTCCTCCCGGTCTGAAGCGCCTATTAGTGCGGAAACAGACTTGAAAACACCCATGATCTAGTAGTTGCCCCAACCCTTCCATTCCTATCCCCATACCTTTCCTCCCGGTCTGAAGCGCCTATTAGTGCGGAAACAGACTTGAAAACACCCATGCTCTGCAGTAGCAATCCCTTCCATTCCTATCCTTTTACCTTTCCTTCCGGTTTGAAGCTTGAAAACACCCATGATGAAAGCGCTGGCACTAACCCGAGGGCCCGAATATGTATTCTGTCAGTGGCACATATATGTCATAGGTAAACTGGCCCCTACCTGAGTGCAGTAATCCGTCCGTCAGTTGGGACGTTAAGCCGTGATTCCCTTGGCACCTTGCCGCCACTGGATTCCTCCCTAAATCCGTGGTTCCTCTCCACCCTTCCTCCTTTCCCTTCCATTCGTAGGCTTACACCTTTCCTCCAGACCTGAGGCTCTTTAAATGTGGAACAGACTAGCTGCCGATGTGTAAGGTTAGTTTTTGTAAAATTATGATAACTAATTAATAATTATATATTATATTATATACTATTAAGTAACATCCACCTCTCGAGTCTCCGCTAGCATCAGGTTTCATTGCCGTCATAATCACCGGAAACTCAAGAGGGGTTTGGCAGTTTTCGTAGCCACTTCCGATGCCCATCGGATGAGTGGCTACGCTGCTTTGGGATCGTGCGTACGCAGCAGTCGAATAGAACCCAAGATGACGGGGTTTTGCATGCTTACTAAAGGTGATTCCGCCTGTGCCACGCAGGCCGGAATACACTTGATGTTATCCATCAGCGATCCCTTTACTCCACCGAGCACACCGATGATGAGGACTAATAACTTAACAGAGTGTCCGAGGTACATCTGTCGAAGTTCAAACAGCAGGTCTTGATATTTCGTCCGTTTCGGCAGGCGCCGAAAACTCGATCACGTGCATGGAGCGGGATAGGTGGTCGAGGAGAACGATATCAGGCTTAGTCGCCTTCAACTGCGGTGGTGGAAAAGGAATAATTCCACCAGATTTTACATTTATCGTTCTCCACGACGGACTCGATCTCTCCAGGTACATATGGCAGCAAAGGTGTTTCGTCCAAGTCCATAATGGTGCCGCAGGTGAAAATACAACACCCGCAGAGCGGCTTTGTGCCTAGCTTAATACGCTGACTTGGCGTAGAAACTGCAGCCGGAGAGTAGATGACTCAATGTCTCCGGCTGGGCTCGGCACAATCTGCATCTCAAGTCCGCCACCTACGCCTTAAATATAAGATGGCGGTACCCGAGGGTGTTTATGACACCATCCTGGCAGGCAAGGATGAATCCTTCGGTCTCGGACTTCAGACCCGCGGAGCGTAGGAAGGCAAGCGTCAGCCCTTTCGAGAGCCTATGCTTTTCCGTTTCGATAGAAACATCCATGCATAGGCTAATCGATGTGCGCCGTCAGCAAGGTTTTCTGCTCGGCTTTCTTTATCTCAAGCTTGAGAGCGTCTGCCTTCAATGACAATGTGGACGTGTCATTATCGCTTCCGTTGGATAACAGGTCGAAATCCAGACCAATACCGTGGCTATCGCGACAGCAGGCTAGCACCAGTTTTCTCTCCAACATTCTTAGTAATACGATGTTCGATACACCATTCTCTGAGGTTGTATTGCGCCATCTAGTATAATATTTGAACGCAAGAATCATACCGTTCATGTCCTGGGCGGGTTTTGAACTTGCGACCTTTGCGTTGCCAGGCCTGTACGTTGCCGACATTGCTACCACGGCCCGCTCCTCACTCCTCCTCGGCTCTCGTAATTCCCCTATTATCCCAATTATTCCACCCTTTCATGTTATTATTATTATTATTAATTTATTTGCCCAGTAGATCAAAAATACATAAGGACTATACATGATATAAGGTGCGTCAAGATATAGATAAAACATATTAATAAAAATGTCTTAAATAAATGAGCACTAAGCAACAGACACCATGAATCTTTAGATAGAATTAATGGACTTATCTTCCATATACTCTTCCACAGAAAAATACATTTTTTATTCAATGTTTATTTCAGTTTAGCTCTAAAGGAATAAATACTCTTACATTTTAGAATTTCAGTGAGGAGTTTATTATACAAACGAATTCCCATTTCCTTGGTTCCTGTTTTCATTCTTTCTGTTCTGATTGATGACAAATGTATATTATTGTAGCTCCTTGTTAAGTGTGAATGGCAATCTGAATTTGGAACATACGAGGGCAGTTTTTTTTTCAACCTCCGATGGGCCATAAATGAAACACAAATTAAATATTAAATTTTTTTTTACTACCAAAAGTTATGCACACTTATGGTTACTTTTCGACATAAGCACCTTGACAATTGAGGCATTTGTCGTACTTGTGGAATAGCTTGACAATACCCTCTTCATAAAATGTTGCCGCCAATGAATAGAAATGAGTCTTGACGTTGTCTTGAAGCTCCTCGTTGGTTTGGAAACGCTGTCTTCCTAGCCACTTCTACAATTCAGGGAAAAGATGGAAGTCACTTGGCGCTAGGTCGGGGCTGTATGGCGGGTGATCGAAAACGTCCCATTGAAATTGCTCGAAAAGTCTTTGGGTTGCACCAGCACTGTGAGGACGCGCATTGTCATGGGTCAAAACAATTCCAGAAGTCAGCATGCGTCCTTGACCCCCCTCATCATGCACATCAGTTCGACCGTCTTTGGATTTTCGACACCATTCACGGACAACACCACTACTCAAGTTTTCTCCATACACTCAGCTCATTCGTTGATGAATTTCTGCAGCACTATTCCCTTCTGCTTGCAGGAAACGAATAACACTTCGCAATTCGCACTTGGCGGGAGAAATTGAGGCTGCCATGTTTATGTGGCTGCCACTCAGAACAGACTGACGACTTAGGCTCGGCAGTGATAGAGCATGTGATACGGGTGATGCACTGTTGCCTAATTCGCATACCACCCGCCTAGCGCTTGTCTGGCGTTTATGCTGAGCGATCGGAGGTTGAAAAAAAAACTGCCCTCGTATTTATGCATATTAGTCCTTACATCGGATATTAGAGAAAATATATAAATACAAGGAAGGGAGAGAATTTTTAAAGAATTAAATATTGGCATAGAAGGTAAACAGTAATGTTGTAATCTTACTATTCTGACTATTTTTTCTGAATTTTGAATATCACATTTAAGAAATGGAAAACCCCCAGAACATGATACTGTTCAGCACCTTTGAATAGAATTCACCATAATAGAGTTTTAACAAGACTTTGATACTTGTTTTATGCCTTAATTGTCTCAATGAATAACAAGTGGAGTTAGAGCTTCTGCTGTAGCTCTATTACCTGCTGCTCCCAGGACATGTTAAAAGAAATACATATTCCAAGGAACTTACGCATCGAAACCTGTTCAATAGACTTTCTTTCTATTCTTACAAGACAGCATTCCTTAAGACTACCAGAGTATGAGAACCGAATCATTTGAGTTTTGTTCACATTTAAACTCAGATGCTTATCAGTACACCAATTATTAACTGAGTTTGCTACATATTTACAATTCATGATCAGATGAGAATAAGATGAATCAGAGATAATAACATTTGTGTCATCAGCATATATAAGAGGGGTAATCACATCAATTTCATTTAAAACAAAAGGTAAATCATTTATATACAGTAAGAACAAGAGGGGCCCAAGGACTGATCCTTGTGGGACACCTAAAAACATTGGTTGGGATGATGGGAAATATTTTAGTCCGTTCATCGATAGCGGCACAAACTGTGTACGGTCTCTTAGATAGGAGCAGATCTAGTCATTAGGCATTCCTCTTATACCTAATATTTCTAGTTTTATTTGCAGAAAGTGGTGATTCACATGGTCAAAGTCTCTAGATAAGTCAAAAAGGAGACTACTGTTTCACGCTTTTTGTCTAAAGAGTTCAATATAGTGTAGACAGCTTCATAAATATGCATGTTTGCGTCAAAGATGATTGGTAAGCATATTTGTATATGGACTGCGCAAATGGCCCCAACTGTTTGTCGTCAGCTCTTTTAACAACGAGAACTGGGAAGTGAAATTACTTCCATTTAACCAACATGGGCTAAAATGTCGTAAGGGAGCTTAATGTGGCTGAATTCCTCCGGGAAATGGCGCAGAGTAAAGTAGAAAAAGAAGAGCGGCGTTGAATACATTACTACGCACGCTTTTGGATGTCATTAAGGAAAGCTTTTCTCACGTCGACTCGTAAAATATAAAATGCGGGGATCCCAGGAATTTAACTTCTTTTTATACCGCAAAAGAGACGAGGAACGAATTCGAGAGCGTGGTAGCCCTGTTCTGAGACAGGGGTTAGCGTGTAGGGAGGACGAAAAATGACGAACGTGACCCGGGATGTATCGTACACCGCCCATCGGGATTCCCCGCCCCCATCCCGACCGATTGTCAAATGCGGAGTAAATATGAACCACGATTAAGCCTCCCGATGGAAGGGGGAGCAGGGGAATTGAGGAGAAGGGTTAGGAGGAGGGGGGTGGGTGGAAGGGTTGTTGGTAAAGCAAGCAAATTGATGGGCGGGACTAATGACATAAGCCATACGGTAACCAACAGCAACGAGGGGTGGGATGGCGAGTGACTTCATGAGGTTTGATGGCGCATATTGGAGCGAATACGGCTTTTATCGACGGGGCCGTTGAGATATATCGGCGGCAATTTTATAGAGAAATATCACTCGTGGATAGGGGTCGCGGATCCTGGCATTGTACTGTGGGATCGAGTTGGTTTTGTGGCTACAGTATTGGTCACCCATCCAGGACCAGGGGACTTATCCTAGCAATTGTTAATTATTCAGTATTTTACCGGCCGCTATTTTGTATCTAATAAGTGCTCTGCGTTTCACCTCAATATTGATTGTTAGGGTGTGAATAATCACCAAGCATGCACTTAGAACCAATGTTACTTAATCAGGGATTAATTAGTTAATTAGATAGTTATTAGAATGTCATTCAATTTAAATAAATACGCATAATGTTAATCACATATTAGTCAGTAGTAATTTAACTTTTTATAAACACTTAAGAACACCTTGAGGGTCAGAAACAGCAAAGTTAACTTTTTCTCAGCGTGAAAGGAAATTTCGGATAAAAATTACTCGCATCGGTTGTTCATTTACGGGTTAGTGAGGAAACTAAAACCATCCTTTTATGTAAGTATGTACATTCCCATTATCTCCCCGGTAACTAAACCTATTATTGAAACTTTTCATACACGGAAAATGATTATTTAAACCTGGCTTATTCCTCTTGATTTAATCTTTACTATCGTAGCTACTATAATGCATTACAGTTTTTAATATTACAAAAATTATCCGCTAAAATAATATCTTAAATGTTTGTGAAATATTTAGCTGCTGTGGAATATTTAGTATCGCTTAGACATTCACCACGTGCATCCTGCTGAATGATTAAGTACAGCGAGGGAGCATAAGTCTTATTCGTAGCCTTGGTATGTGCATGCGTTCACTAATACTGGCATCAACTGACACTGGTCTCACTAATACTCAACAGTCGAGAGTTGTGGATCAGGGCATGTGAACCGGAGTCTTCGGCGAGAGGAAATTGACGCGAATACAAGGATGTAATTGACCTATGACATTAGAAACGTTTATAGGTATACATTAGTGATGTGCAAATACTAACCGCGAGTACTTGAATACCTCGAATACTAGAAAGTATTCGATATTCAACATCTCGACTAACTATGCTAAAAGAATTCAATATTCGACATCTCGAATGATTATGCCAATCACGTTATACTTGGCGTGTTGATGAATTACATCATATTAATTCATTAAATTGTACAGAACATGGTATATTAGCACTTTCTCCTCACTTATTAAGACCACGATCTTAGAGATCCTGATTAAGGCTTATAAAAGTTAATCTATTCAACAATCCATAATTGGTAGAAAAATTATTTTATTTTATTGTTAGATATCGGGCGGGAGGACGAGAGCGGTCGCGTAAATGAATCGAACTCGAGACTAAAGTACACACTTTATTAATATAAGAAGTCATTGCAGGCGTGACTTTGTGGAAGTTTTTAATATGCATAAAAAAACGCAATGGTAATACTCCACACTAATTTAATGATAGTTGACCCGGGTATCGGCAACTCAGTGCCATTTTCAAGGTAGTACAGTTACACGCAAAAGTAAATGTGCAGAACTTCTCTGCCCTCCGCTTGGACCCCATTCGATACGAATGGAAAATATTTCAATGTTGGCATAACGGAAGAAGATAGACGTGGTTGTCAGTCATTCAGGATAGATGAGAAAGTAGCACTGGGTTGACGGACACGAGCGGAAAGGTTTAGTAGCGCGCGGCGTGTGCAATTGAACTGCAACCTTCGGAACCATTAAACTTCGACCAAAATCTTATGCGGACAGAAGTTGACGGAGGCCGGATCCGTTTCCTTAAGACGCTATTGCAAATCGCCGACTCTGAGACGTCGATAGAAGTACTGGGAAATGTAATTGCAAGGTCGTCGTTCAGCAATATGGAGCACCATTATGAGTTTAAACGTGTAATTAATATGTGCAACGAATTACTTCTCTACACATGAGATACATCTCTCCTTTTTTCCAGTTTATTCATGGATGTCAATAAAAAGATTTCAGTGAGTGATAGGAGACGACGTTTTTGAAATATGGGATTGATGGTAATGAGTAAATTAAACAAATATTTACAATGAAACCAGGAAATTTTACTGGGGTATTAAAATTATAAAAACACTCAAGCTCAGACTAACTTAAAAAGAAAATTTTATTTGAACTTGTCAATATTTTATGGCATTTTCCTTAGCGTCTAGTACCGCTGGAAGGCGGTTTCTCATTGACAGAAAAAGACTTTCCAATAATCGCTAGCGAAGTCCTAGGGTATTCCGCATATCCCTCGCGTGTGCCTTCAGATCTTCTGCTCTGATATTATCAGCTGTTCTCTCCTGCGCCATCAATCCCCATACATACCATGTTGCCTCGGTGCACTGGTGAATTGTCATGGACAAACGTCACTTCCTCACCCTCTGGCACTATTTCTGATTTGAAGGGAAGTAAATGTTCTTCCAACATTTTGGCATAATTTGCCGCTGTCATTCTTTTTGGGGTTCTTATCAATGGCCCCAGACCAGCTGTTATTGCCCTAAATAAACTAATGGTAATGTGACCAGAACTTCGTTGCCGAATGATGTATTTTGGGTCATACCTAGAGGAGAAATTGTACGTAATAATTTATTTAAATGATCTATACAAAACTCATTGATAATTAATGCATTTAATGAAGACTTTTTGCCATTAAGAATACCTTTTCATAAAGTATATAGTTCAGAGTTGTAATGAATAAATTAACTAGATTTTGGGGCACTGATAAGAGCGGACGGAATATCAGGTGTTTGTGGAGAGAGTGACGGAGAGAAAGGCATGAAGAAAGAGGTGGAAAGTAGAATGGTTGAGAAAAAATGGGAAATATTAAGCAATGGGAACAGTATACATTAGGAGGATCAAGAAATCATGTATAGTAACAGAAATGATGGTGACATTTAGGAAAGAAGGAATTGGAACAAGAAAAACGAGGAGCTGGGCAGAAATGATATTAGGGAATAAATAATAGACTTCGGAGAGAAACAGAGGAAAGTGGCAAAGCAATGTGTAGAGCTCTACAGGCTCTAGAAAGGCAGAGGGATCGATGCCCTTTGTCCTAAGGAAGGAATTTTATCCGGAATCAAGGAATGGAAAACCATACCGTGCGTAAATGGCAACTCAGGAGGGTTACTGGTGAAACCACAGCAGATTCAGCTTAGGTGGAGAGAATACGTGGAAGAACTCCTTGAAATCAATGACAGGCATAAGATCTTCGTAATAGAAGATGCTAAGCACGCAGATAAGGATGAGCTGCGATTAAGAAAAATGGATAGTGTAGTCATTGAAGGAAGTACTGTAGGCATTAATATCCCGTCGGAATTATTTAAGAGCCTAGCAAACGATGCAAGGGAGAGATTATTTGGGCTTATTTCTCCAGATACATAAAGAGTTCACTTTTGGGGGCTCCGCAGTATTCTACTAACTGATAGATCCTCCATGATTTCCTTCTCCAGGAAAGCAAAGAAAAAGCCGAAATGCATACGCGGTCCACTTAGCCCCACATTAAGTTTTGGCAGTTGTAAAGGTGCACAACAGAAATCCACGAGTTGACCCCCTGAACTAAATTTTTTCCAAAAAAGCACTATCCACTTACTTTGTGTACCAAAATTCACAAGAAAAATATATCAGAAAATCTCCGCAATCAAAACTTTCGAAGCACTAAACATTTTGAGTGGTCACACGATAGCAAACACCAACACATTAATGGGTTCGCATTGCCAAAAATAGCGCAAAACGGCTGACGTTCCTTTGCGATGCCAAAAGCCGTCTACAATAAAAAATTTAACTCTATAGCTGATCAAAAGTGCGCGCAAATTCAAATTGAAGGAATCAATTGCTGTCCATTTAGCCCCACTCTCCCCTATCATGACTGCTTGTTAGGTCCAGTTCTCTCTCAACAGAGGCGGCTCCTCCAGCTCTCAGTGGCATGTTCTGAACAGCTTGTTGGATGGTTTCATTTTCCTCGGTAGTTGCACAGCGGGGTACACCGCTTCGAGGTCTACTTAAAAGTATCTCTGAATTTTTTCTGGCGCGTCTCACCCATTTACGGACAGTATTCCAATGGACTCCTAACGCCATCGCTACATTTTCCAAAGACCGGCAGGCGGCTACCATGAAAACCATTTGCCCTCTCATAGAGGCAGAGGTTTCACCTCGATTTCTTCTCGCCATCATGAATGAAGGACGAGTGACGAAGTGACAAGTGACGAGTAACAAGTGACGGGGTTTACGTCGCAATTCATACTAGGTGTCTCTATACTTAAAAATCAGGTGTGACTAAAAGCAATGCATCTTTGAATAGGATCATACGGTCAAAGGCAGTCTCAATATTTTATGCTGGAGCTGGGAACAATAAACATCCTCTAGCAGGAAAGAATTATAGCAATATTATAGCAGTAAAAGATCTGGGGGCATCAATGAGGGATATGTGAAATTCCGTAGGATATCCGTGATTGTTTGAATTTTGTTGGTACAGGGACATCGACCTTAAAGGTACTAGACGCTGAGGTAGATGCTATAAAATATTGAAAATAACAAATAAAATTTCCTTTACAAGTAAGCCTGAGCCAGTTTTTTCTAATTTTTATACTCTAATATATGTTTCCGAGTTCATTGAAAATTTTTGATTTATTTATTCATTACCAGCGCTACCATCGTTTCCTATCACTTACTGGAATCTTTTATTGATATCTGTGAATGAACTAGACGACAAACTTACACACGGATGTCTATCGTTTACCAAACGGTAATTTCAAGCAGATTAGTCCTTTCGCCATGAAAGAAAGCCCACACAGGCATTTATTTCTTTTTCTTGCGATGTGTGGGGATATATCTCAGGCCCCCAAAAACCCACTCCCTTGAACACGAAATGCTGGAATTTTTTTAAATAGCCCCCTAATGTTTTCATTAATTTTTATCAGAATATGGCATATTATGTAACCAGGGTAAATTTAATTGACAATTTAAGGGTTAAAATAACATGCTTTAACTCATAATGGCGTTTCATAGACTGCATGCCGTGGAATGTCTAGGTGATTCTTATCACCGCTCAACTGGACGATTCTCTCCATTTCCGTGGAGAATCGAAACCGCGTTCTTGCATTGTTTTCCGCATAAGATTTTCTCGAAGGTTACAAGAGTTTGGGAAGTAGCAGTTAAATTGCACGCGCCGTGAGCTACAAAATATTTCACCTTCGCATCGTCAACGCGTCCCTTCGCCTCCGCTCTCTTCTTTCTTCTGTGATACGGACTACTGCGCCCATCTTCTTGCGTCCTACCAACATTACAATATTTTCGTAGGCTATTGAATGGGGTCTGGAGCGGTGGCGCTGCGAAGCAATGCACATTTACTTTTGCGTGTGACTATTTGCGTGAAGTCCTGTGGCGGTTGGATATATATAGGTTCAAGGTGGAAAGGGGAGGAGGTGAAAGTGAAATAAAAAGGTGGGGGGGAGTGGTTTAGGTTGGGGTGAAACGGGAAAGGAAGGTGACTCATTGGAAGGCTGTTCCGTGAAGGAATATTCGCAGCCAGAGTAAGGAAATTAGCTGGAGGGTCGAAGGTTGTGGGAAGGGGGGGGCAGTGATTTTTAGGGGAGGTGAATGGGTGGAGAAAGTTACATGGTCATTGCGTAAAATATTTTCAGAATTATGAATTTCAAACTGTTCTATAAAAATCCATCGTATAGCCTTTGTCAATACCAGTGTAAAATTTCGTATTTAAAATTACTAAAATGATTGTTACAACATAAATGTTTTGCAAATGTTGTGTTACTATTGTTATTTATGTAGGATCTTGTATGTTCTTTCACTTAGTCTCTGAATTTCCGTCCAGTTTGGCCAATATAACAAATGCCGCAGTCTTCGCACTTCACTTTCTACACTCAACTTTGGTCTTCTTTCGCGTATCTGTCTTTAGAGTTTTTCTCTATAGAGATATATTGTATTATATATTTCTCTATAGAGTCTATAGAGTTTGTCATTTTATAATTTAGGCACTGTGAGGAAAATCCTTTTTAACTGGCAACACAAGAGTCTCGAATGAAACATTGTTGAGCATGGCGTACGGAATGCGGGTCCATCAGATGTGACCCATTTAGCTCTTTCCGTTTTGAATGCTTCTATCGCATAAACGAAAACAATATTATTGGATGAAGGAGCTCTAACAGGTTATTGAAAATAAATTATATGAGCTCATATTTATTTATACTCATCGGAGTAACCGATTTGAGCCTGCAAGACAACATAACGAATAAATTGATTACAAGTGATGGCAAAGACATCAATTTTATGTGGGTAGTCGATCAATTATTTTCTTCTTAAATACCTCGGGAATTGGCTAGAACTCCCTTAACATGACGAAAATGGTATTACCACAGTCCATCTGCTTTTAGAACGAACTTGTACTATTCCACAGACATTCACGGAGCTTGTAATAGGTAAACTCTGTGTCATTCATGAGCTCAATTTTGATATGGATGTCCTCTAAGATATCTATATAGCCTGTTGCTATATTTATATAGGGGTGTAGCTATTTATATATCAATTATGTTCTCGTCCACACATGTATTTATTTTTGCATACATTTAGGTATCCCGCTAGAGGCCATTTTCTGACGATATAGACTGAATATATTACGATTCAATATGATCTCGCCATCTCCACCTTCAACCAAGATAACCATGGATAAGTTTATTTTCTTGGGAGGTCGAATCATGATCGATAGTGTAATGATTACAGCACAAGTCGGCTCTTGCTACCATAGAAGTCGATGCTTACTTTTCTAATTGATTCTTTCAAGCAACTTCAAAGACAGAGTACTTCCATATGTAGGTACCTTAATGGCCTTAACCTTTATTTTGGAGGAGAAGATCTGTGATCTACAAGATGTGTTCATCCTCATTACAGTTTTTCATCTCCTTTCAATAATTATATCATTTTCTAACCACAGTGACATCTTAATCAATTATGACAGTGCTATGATTTCTTCTTCACCTGCCGTGTTGCTCTCGTTTCATATGCAATGTCACCGATCCTATAAACAGCGAATACCTTTCCCTCTATTCCCCAGACTTCCCTGAGGCGTTAGTCCCGATAACCTTATCTTGAGTAGTTTTACCAAACGTCCCGTGGTGGAGTAAGCCCTACCGTCCGATTTATATCGTACCAATTTAGGCATTTGAGGCAATGTAAGGCATTTGGACAAACAAGGAGAAAATGGGGTATTTAGATTGCAATTGCTAAGACACAATCGAGTTGGGTTTCGAAAATTTTAATCTTGCCTGTCGTCAATGATTTCAGCCGTGCATGATGTTTAAAATAATGATGCCTTCAAATAAATTTGATTTTGATGTGATATTCCTAGCTACCAAAAATGTATGAGACGAAGTTCCTCGCGGTTAATTAGTTTTGAAGCTGATGGCGTATCAGATTTTTTTTGTTTTTTTGATGTTGAATTGAAGAGTGCATAGTGAATCTGAACATAGCGGACATCGTTATCGATGACATTATGTCCAACACACCCAAAGACTCATCGGGTATCCCTAAAGGAAGTGTTATTGGCCCTCTTTTATACATTTAATTCACTAAATACATGACTACCGTGGTGAGTGGTAACCTTCGACGTAGGTATTTTTGGTGTCACTGTAATGTAGATGAAAATTTCTTATGCCGTCCATGGGCATCACTAATCACAACGTAATAAGGGATTGGTTGTTAATACATGCGTCATGCACCTCTTCATTCAAAAGGAATTTCTTTCCTCCCATCGCCTCTCTGACTGGTCCAAACATGTGGTAGGCAATCAATTGGGGCGGAGACTGGTGAGTATGGCGGATGGCTAGATGCGGATAGATAACTGGATAGATCCGTCTAAGGATGGTGCAAAATAGGATACTTGGAACCTCACCGAAAAATGTATACCTACCTGTATAAATATACATTTGTGGAAAAATAAATGTTCATTCTAACAACATTACAACATCATGGTCCAAATTTGATAGCGTCGAATTTTAAAAACTTCGCACGAAAGGGAGTGCTACTTTTCATTAGTTAGTCCCCTCCTAAAAATGCAGCTAGTATGTGGCTTCCAGGTGATTTAGGTTTGATCACGTAGTTAAATAGTGTACATTGGAGAGTAGATATATTTGTAAAATGATGTTATGATACACTTAGCAGTTTATCCTAATAATAGAAGAATTAAGTAGGACTTGGTTTGGTGATGAGGCTAGAGTATTTGCTACTGTTCGTGACTTGCTTTTCAAAAGATGTTTTCAATAAATATCATTGGATAATGTATGATTAAGATCAAAGAAATAAAAGACTGAGGATATTGAATTTCTGAATGTTTAATGCATAGTATATGGAACAAAAACATGCTAGACAGAACAAAAAGGTGAGAATAAAAAAATCGGTAAGATCAATAATTACATGATCAGCATAAACACAAAATAAACGTTAGGAGATAAACAAGGAATATGCAGAAATCGATATATTATGACGAATCAAGGGGAAAAAGTACAATGGATGAAGAATTGAAAAGATACAAGAGGATTGAAAAATAAAAGCGTTGGAGCATTGGTAATAAATAGAAAATACTGGAATAGGCATATTTACGTGATTGAAATCGATATAACAGTAAAAATATTCAGAAGTTACATCCTATATGATAAAAAGTTAATTTGAAATCCAAGAAAAAGGTGGGAAGAAAGCATATGTAATACATAAACGTATATATAGCAATAGGAAAGGTTACAATCCTCGGCTGTGGTAAGAAGAAGATATATAGTATCATTATAAAATATATTATGTGATATCAGTGAATGCCCTGGTACACTTTTGACAAGGTTTCGCTCCCTGCCCCGAGCCCTCGATATGGCTTGAAGGGTAATCCAAAGATGTAGATGTATATTTAATGACTTGGTGCGGGTGGTGAGAGGTGTGGATGCCAGAAATGACAGAGATGAGGAAAAGTGCGATGCAGTCAACCTTCGGATCGATCACGACCGAATGAAAGACAAAGTCGCTCATCCTTTCTGAGTCTCTACTTCTTGGCGGCAGTCACCCCAGCAAGAGGAGTGGTGCCTGGTAGGGGCGGGAAGTTGGTACCCCTGCACCCCCGCCAATCCGTCCTTTTTTTAATTCGGTATGCTCGCTTTTCAGAGCCTCCTCCTCCTTATTTAAATACCTCTCGGCACGCGAACGAGAAATTAGCCGGGCGCTCACAAACACACGCACGCACACCGTCGGAAGCTACGTCAAACAAGGGGTCCCATCGCCTCTTATCCCTGGGGAAGGAGAGATCTCTTTCCACGCACCCAACCTCCTCCCACTCTCCGTCCTCGTCTTGGTATCGCCGCTCCTTAACAATGCCCAAAGGCGGCCGTGACAGTGATTCAGGGCCGACAGCACCCAAGGGTGGTCGTTGTTCTCCTCGGGAGCCCTTCCGTTTTCATCCCCACCGCGAGACAAGCAAGGGGTGCTTAATTTTGCAGCGGGGATGGGTGAGTGTGAGCCAGGAAAAGTTTCTCACGCATTTTTGATCCACCCCTGGGCAGACCTTGGATGGATTTCAAAAGGGTCAGCGTTTACACAGAAAACACGACCCGGGTACGGAAACTTAATCGATGAATTTCACTTTCCGTAGGCTTGTGTTACGTTTTTGGTTGGTGTTCCTTTCACCGCTTAAGTGAGCAAATCCGGCCAGGGCTTAAAATTCGAACGATGGATTTGGAAAAGGGTGTCAAGTGAATTTTCAGCATACGAAAGTGAAGCTATAGTATGGTGTTTGCTATGCTAAGAGGCCAAGGAGAGCTGAGGTCGTATGGCCATCCCAAGAAAAATTAGAATGTCCTGGCGGAGGCATCGCAGCTGATTTGAGAAGCCAGCGGTCACCTCGGTAGGTGCAGACATACGGGCTTACTTCTTGCGATACTTGTACGGAATAGTTTTTACACGCAGTAAAACTTAGTAAGTAGGAGTAGTAGGATGAATAATGAAAAGCACTTAAAAGGCTCGTCAAAGAATCAAAGGGGATCGGGTTGGTGTGGTGGCTATAGTACTGGCCTCCCATCTCGAGGGCCCGGGTTCGATTCCCGGCAGTGGCGGATTTTTCAGTGGAAAACCTGTCCCCACTTGAGTGCCTAGTGGAGGGCATTTCAAGTGCAGTACTCCGTCCGTCGGATGGGACGTTAAGCCGTGGTCCTCTAGGCGCCTTTCGTTAAGAGTAGGCTAATGCCGACGCCGGGTTTCTCTCCACCCTTCCTCCGTTCCCTAAAAACTCCTACCTTAACCCAATTACCCACCTATCCTATTTGGCGCAAATGACCTCAGCTGTCGGTCGCTTCCCATAAATAACCAACCAAAGAATCAAAGTTAAGGGCGTAAACTCTCAAAAAATTGTCAAATACGTGTGAGGGGGAGCCAATGGAAAACCCTAAATATTTCTTCACCTGTGATTTGTTGAACAAAAGTAGAACACAAGGGTGTCATGTTTCGACTTAGTATCCCTGGCGTTCAACGCAGTTCCTCGAGCGCTCAGGAAGTGCACGGATTCATCTGGAAACAATTTTTGTCGTCGTGTGCGCAGCCACTCATGCACCGTCTGGTGCACCTCTTCATCTACATTATCTACATCTACATGATACCCTGCGAACCACCACGAGGGTGTGTGGCAGGGGGTGAAGATCACCAAGTATGCACTTTTAACATGCGAACAAGCAACTATCGGGTCTCAGGCAACCAGACTGTTATTATCTACATATTAATAAGGGATTGAATTTTAATAAATGCGTCATGAAACATGCACATGCACCTCTTCATTCAAAAGGAATTTCTTTCCTCCCATCGCCTCTCTGACTGGTCCTAGTATGTGTTAGGCAATCACTTGGGGCGGAGAGTGTCAAAGTGAAGATCAGCAATGGTTGCAACCATTGCATGGGCAGTATGAAGTCGAGCAAATGCCGCAAACTTTCTTTACAGGCGTGAACGCGTCGCTCTTTTAGTTCTGGAGGGAAATGTCATGGCACCAACCTTGCAGACACTTTTTAAAACTGAAGCACCTCATGAAGAATGTGATGCACTGAGCCATGTCTAATGTTCAAATTTACGGCTATTTCATCCACCGTCGCACGGCGATTGTACATCATAACGACTCCAGTTGCTTCAACAGACTCTGGTGTCATAACGCGGTGTGCCTTACCTGGCCGGGGAGCATCTGCCTTAGAATTCGCGCCGTTTCTGAACTTCTTACTCCATTCGCACACTTGCTGCAGTGATAGCCATCATTTTTTTGTGTCCTCTAGTACATTCTTACCTCCTTGGTTTACACAATGAAGGATGATCGGTTATTGGATATAGGTAGAAAAATTTTAAGGCAAGAGGGAATGATTTTGGTAAACCTGGCTGCGGCTGTCATATATTTAGTCCAAAAATCTTGTGTTGTTTTAGAAATAACTTTAATTTAATAAACATTTCATTAAATAAACTGTAAACATTTACACAAGGCCTTGAATATTGAAAAAAATATTAGATAAGCTTCTTCGAAGCATAGTACATATAACTCGGGCATAGAAAAGAGTGACAAGAACAGATAGTAAATATTCAAGTGTGTAATTTAATAGAGGGTGGGAAAGAATTGGTTGTTTGATGTCACTAGTGAGTGCTCAAAAAAAATGTGAGTAAGGAAATGGTGATTTAGCCGTGGGAACCTAAGGCAATAGGAGTATTATTTTAATAGGCTAAATTAGGCGAAGGAAAAGCATTTTTGAGTCAGTGCGCTGAAGAGATACAATCGTTGTTGAGGTCTTTATAAATGCAGATTGAGAGATTAAAATGAACGTATTTTACAAAAATATTGTGAACATTTAACAAGAATATCGATGGTATAGAAATCAAAGATGAGCACAAAAGTGGTAGGTCTTGAGTTAGTTATTGAAATTTCGTTTCCTAGGTAGTATTTTGGACGAAGGTAGTGGTGGTACCTATTGCTAGTCATGGGTGGAGAAAAATGATGTGACGCTGTCCTTTGAGCAGATCCGAGAGCTGGACGCCGGAGATCAATGATAAGTTTGGCTTGCTTTAATGTCACCATGTTAATATAATTGGAGGCGTTTGAGACCTGAATTAATAGTTGAATAAAGAAAATAAAATAGGCTATTTGGAGGAATAATGAACGTGGTGGGGGAGGGAGTAATATGTCGGTGGAAATTATGAGGAGAAAGAGTAGGTGGGTGGATAGGCAATGGGGGCTGGTGGGGTACTGAAGGCCCTACTTAGAAGTAGAGTCCTGGGTAAGTGGGGACAAAGGAGGAAAAGAAAAATATTTTGGCTAATATGAAGAGAGGTAGGATATGTTCAAATGGAAGGAGAAATAGTGTATGGAAAGCTCAGTTTGAAAAAGTATTCAATTCTAGGGAGCCTCTTTAAAATTTACTTTATACTTTAGATTGATTCCAACAATTAATATGAATAACTCAATATCGTAATCCATTATGTGTTTAGTTTTTTTTTAATATCATGAGTTTTGCTATTTTTGGTTTAATTTTTTTTCATTGTATGATGATAACTATTGTAATATTCATGACGAGCCAAGTATCGTGGTTGATTATTAATAGATTTTTGCTGGTTTTATTCCCCTGGGCCAGCCTCGAGTGTGGTCATTCAAATTAACGGTACCGGAGTATCATTTATAATACTTTTTCGTCTTTGAGGACGATAGTTTACCGATTCACCGATTTTAAGTGGTAGCGCTTCCTTGGCAACACTTCCAGGAACGATCTCCAACGATCATCGTTTGGTGACTGTCGAAAGTTTCACGTTATCAAAATTACCCTTTATTTGATCCTTTAAATATTTTTAGGGTGGTTAATACTCGTTTCACATCGTGAACAAGCTTTCATTTCATTTTCATCAATCAAGAAACTATGAGTAAAATTTAACATTTTAAAGATTTCACATTTGGTAGTCTTGCGGAAGAAGAAGGAAGCAAAGGTGGGGTCGGATCTGAGTGGATTGGGGGAATAAGGGTCTCTTTTGGTGGGAACGGGTGCGGGAATGTCCGTGGAGGGGCGGTGGTAAATGATGAGCACTCGTAAACTTCCGTGCTATTCCGCTTGCGTGGAAGATTTTTTTAATGACTCCTTCCTATATCGAGTTACCAGGGGGCGACGTGCAACCAGGAAAAATGGGGAAGCGTTTTTAATGAAGGAGGCTCTTCGAGTGCTGCGTGGCTAATAAAATGGAGGAAATGTTAGCCATGTTGAAGAGGAAGCTTCTCTCTCATACGAAAAATTGCTACTCGGTAATGAGCATTCAGAATTAATATTCCTCTGGGTGATTCTATTTGTTCATCTTTTTTCTTTGGCCTCATGGCTGCGGAAATACTTTTATTCCGCCGGGGCGAATCAATATTTGCAAAGCAAAAATCCGGCGGTGGAGTTAAAACGACTCCCATTTCACCCATCTGCCGTGCCACCCTCACATCATTGAAAGTAAATACAAATTACTCCCAGGAAGTCGCGTGTCAGTGTTGCTGTACTCCTCTCGTGAGTCGCTTCATTGATAAATCATTGGAGAGTATGACCCCATGATATATAAAAGTTTCCATTTTTTCTTCGTGAAGTTTTCAATTTGCCGACCTAACATTGATATCGTGAAACAAAATACTTTCTTATTTTTGCCGCAGTAAAAGTTTGTCTTTTAACCTTCCATCTACTTCTGAAATTTCAATGCAACTTTTTTAAGCAAATGTATGTGTTTTGGAAAATTACTGATGAGTATGGCACTCTAGCCTTTCCCAGGGGATGGGACACTTAATAGATTCCGAGTTCCCTTTGACCTACTTTCGAAGCAATACCCTTTATAAAGTATGTATAATGCAATACAATTTCACATATGGATACATGATACCGCGTGCTTTTATTGAAAATGGATATGGGAAAACTAGCTAAAAGTGTACTATAAAATAGCATCTGCTCATATACAAAGATTTGAATTTGAAGATCTGATTTGCTCGCATACAAAGCGTTGTAGATTCCCAATTAAACGATTTAAAAAAAATTAATTTTCTTTCTAAAAATTTCTGATTAAATAGCGGTAAAAGCAGTTTAAAAGATCTTATAAAGATAATTATGGGCACGCTCAATTGTGGTACAAATCTTCACTTCATGTAAGGTATTATTTATTATAATCATTTAATTTTATTTTTCTGAATGTACGTATTATATTGATATTCCTTTTATGAATGAGTTTAAAAAAATTAAATTAGCCCTCACATCACCCTATCGAAGGAGTGAGACTCTGAGAAAGCATCCATTGGAGTCGGGACCTTAAGTTTAAAAATATTTTGTACTTCCGAGAGGAAAGACCAAGGATTTTTTCAATTACGTTTTGCATTCATCTGCACCTCTCTTTTCTGTCGATAATTTGAAACTTGTGCCCCCTTTTATATCCCTCCTAACAATGTATTAGAGGGGAAATGTCATAATTATTATTGGCAATGAAACAAGATGCCACTTTTTCCGAAACGTTTAATGTCGCTACAAGGCGTTAGGTCATCATCAGATACATGCCTTCCTATGTATATACGTGATGATGACCTAACAGTTGAAACGCGTACTTACGTATGCATGTAATTGATGATGACCTAACGGTTGAAGCGCGTCGTAACATGTGGAAAAAGTGCCATCTTGTTTCACTGTCAATATGTATTCTTTCCACTGTATCTCGCCTGCCTCAGTCACTTTTAGGCACTCAGTCTGAAAAAAAAATGAGGTGAAATCATTGGTTCAGAAAAATATTATTTTCCAATGCTGCTTTACTGCATTTCCCGTCCTCGTAAGGTTAGCTGGTGATTTAGATTTTGGAACAAAACGGGTGAATTAGGATAATTTATGGGTTCTATGGACCACTACAAGTTTATTGAATGAGAAATTTGCTCTTGTTTACCTGCAAGATCTATACCATCTTATTGTAAAGTTTATGAATATCTCCCTGGACTAGAGAGTTGAATGAGCCATGTTCCTGACTTGCTCCCCATTCTGCTTGCAGAAGTACTTAAATACTATAAGATTAATGGACACTGAAATTTAGTAAAACTATATTTATTACCTACCGCATACTGCGTAAGGAGATGTGATGACCAGGGTTGAGCTACTCTAACACGGAATAGGAAGCTCCTGGAATTTGAGACGCTCTATATATCTCCTGTCCTGAAAGGTGTTAAGGGGAGAATGAAGTCAATATCAAGAGGTTAGATCAAAAGAAAAATGGTAAAAATTGTTGCGAACAGCAACAAAGAAAGACTTAGTACGAGCTGCATGGTGAAAATTGTAAGAGATCTAAAAGAGAAGAATCAATGAGTGAGAGGTGTGCGATTACAAAATTTGAGAGATGAATTTTTTTAACGTTACGTATTAATTATATTCATGAGAACCATCAGTGGTATTGGACGAAGAAAAGTAAATAAAACGTCCGTAAACCTTTGCATGAATACCACCTAGTAAATAAACAACGATGAATAAAGGATTTTTGTCAGCAGGAAACATGTACAATTGGCATTAGGTACATCATGAAAATGAATAAATATTAATTCATATCATAAATTGTAAATACATTCGCATTGATAAGCTGTCTTTGCTATTTTGTATAGACTTTTCCTGACTTCCGTTTTGTGCACGAAAATAAAAAGAAACCAGTTTTTTTGGGGGGGAGGGGATGTTTTAATGTGCCAACTTTTTACACATTATTGCAGGTTGTTTTATAGCATGTATGAATAGATATTCTTTTACCCGATGAGTGGAGTGAGTCATTGCTGAAATTCAATCTAGTACAAATAGTCTGAAGAAGCGTGAAAAGGGGCCTCTGTATTTTCTCCCGGGCGGCAAATGGCTTTATGACGCGGACACCTGGAACTCCCTTGCCTTCTTTCTCTCTCTCTTTTTTTTGTAAGGCACCCGACCTCGAATAATCCCTCCAACATGTTCGCCCTGCCCCTCTGGTGGTGCATTTTTGTGACCCAAACCTTACCTTCCCGTGCCATCCGCGGTTAATGGTTTTTTTTAAAGGCTTTTACGAATGGGCTGGACGGAGCGGGGGAGGAGAAGGAGGGTATTGCATTCTAAGAAACGCAGCGGGGGCAATTGTCTTTGCCCGCCGAATCGATCGTTCCCTTCCTTCAGTGTGCCGAGTCGCGAAATCCATTCGTGGGGAAGATAATGCATCGCCCGAGACCATTACGGCGAAGGCAATAAGAGGAAGTGGGCCGAGGGAGCGGAAGTCGGTTTTTTTCCGCAGGCGTCGTCGACATGCGACCAACTCCCTCCCGATGAGATTTCGAAGACCGGAGTCTTCGTCTATCTGCATTCGGGGAGCGCAACCCCAGCACAATCTATGATGGGATCGATGCTCTATTTTTGGAAGTGTTTGCCGTACCATTAGAGAAAATTGTTGGAAAGAGAGCATCGCTTGCGAGACAAATACTTACGGATCGGATTTCTCGATGATGTTTTACGGTTAGCGAGGAAGAACCAAACGTGTCCTCATACCTTAACTTTTGGACTGCTTGCTTCATTTTATTTTAATGATAATCAGTATTGAGAATGTGTTTGGCAAATTAGAATCATTTTCTGTTTTATGTTTTAGAGCATTTTTGTAGAAAGTTGTATGATTCACTTTTCCTAGTGCATTTCTGTTTGGCCCCATTCTATTATCTAAGATGACGGCCGTAATATTCAGTTGGCAAAGACTAGGAAGCAAAAGGCTACGGTTTGAATTTCGCTTACTCCAGGGCTATTGTGTTAGGATAGGTTGTGTTAGTGTAAGGATTAAGTTTGATGTAATATAATTACGTTAGAGAGTGCAATAAGTGTAGCCAAAGAAGTTGGAGAACCTTTAAATCTAATCCTACATCTGCCCTATTCAAAACGGAACGAGTGTATTGGTTTTATCTAGCGAATCAACTTTCAGTATTTCAGACTTGTATAAGAATCTCACCATCTTATTCGGCTGGACAATATTTAAGAATATAAAGTTACAGCGATTACTAGAGGTTTCTTCGACAAAAAGATGACTCCAGACAACGTGATTACATGAATTGGTAAATCAGGTATAACCCTTTTAAACCAATGCATCGTCTGCTGTAAATTCATGGTATTTATTCCGTAAGATGAGAGAAGATTCTACATATGCATTGAAAAAGTTCAAAGTGAAGAAAGGCGACCTTCATGAATATGAAGAGGAGAGCGAGTGATGAAATTTCAGATTAGTATAGTTCTAAGTATAATTTGTTCCGAAATATTTGAAGGCAAACATTTATTGTTGGACACTGGATTGATGAAAACAGCGAGAATGAGGATTGATAAGGTGGGAAAAAGTTTAAAGAAAAGAGAGATAAAGAAGTTCAAATGGTAAAAGATATAATCAAAAGGAAAAGTTATGATACATTCAATGAAAATGATTTTGTACTTAACAAATCACCGATAATTCGTACGTTGATGTGGTTTCATACGAGTTAGTCACGTGCCGAAAATAATCTTGAATGATTCCAGCACATTCCCCAAACTACCTTGTATTTGCTATATGTCGGTCAGTATTACAGCTAATTAATCTATTTTTACTTAAATAATACTGATTTCCTAGATCATGCGTCTTCTTCTGGAATGCGATCGCATTAATCAGAAGAATGCTTGAGAGATTACAAATAAACTTGAATATTTGGCCAGAAATCACCGAATCAGCTGCATCCTCTCGTGTTATGCATGAATGTGTTCTCGCTATCTGAGGTGAGCTATTCTCCCCATCCAACGAAGAACAAAATGACTTATTCATGCCATGGTGGTGAAATTATGCGAGGAGAGTCCTCTTAACCTCAATTGGAGTTATTCTTGACAAAAGCGAAACGAAAGATGACTTTTTATTTAAAGGTAATGGAAAAAAATCCGTCCCTGTTTTTTCGATTCAGCATTGCCAAAAATAATTTGAAACTCCTTCGCTTACTTCTGACTGCAACTAATGTCCTCGGGTCACGGAATATCTGAGACCATACGAGACCTTGCTTCATTTCTTAAAAAAGACGAATATGGGGTTTTGAAATCGAAACGCCGATTTCAGGACCACGGCGGCGGCAGATGCACTCAGGTCGCAGTTTGCGTGGAAAATTTGAGGTTTTCTTTATCGTATGCATCATCCTTTGCATTGGGTTATAAGTGTAGACGGGGGTGAAGGGGCGGTGGTAAGGTGGGAGGGACCATAGGACACAAGCTCTTCCTTCCATCGTCTTCATCACCCGTCATTAATCCTAAGATTGGTTTTTCTCAGCTCCCCACTCAATTTTCTAATCGGCATACTTTGGATATAAAGGTATTTTCCTTTTCTTCCCAAAAGTGAATACATATTATTATTATGTGGTCAGTAAGGAAAGCATTTGTAACTTCCACAGTTTTTTTTTTAATATAATGGATCTTAATCACCTCCGGTCATCAATCCTGAGATTGATTTGTCGCAGCTCTCTATATCAACTAACCTCATCATATTTTCTTTTGCAACCTTCACTATTCTCTCCAAATGCTCGTTATGATGCTATCCTATGCCATTTTTCCCGTTTACATTTTCTCGAAGATTGTCTACATCATCTTTTCATGCCTCAAGACATGACAAATCAGGCTGCACCGTCGTGTTCTCAAAGTTTACATTGGGCATTTCTTTTCTTCCACCATTCTTAGGATTTCTTCATTAGTTGCTTGGTCTATCCATGCATCTCTATCTTACTTCTATTGTACTTAATTTCCTCTGTTTCCAGTCATACTTCTCTTGTGGATGTTATCGCCTAAATTTTCCATTACTGCTACAAATAACCATTTTCCAAATGCGCCCTAATGAACCATTACCCCATCTCCAAACTGCTCTTTCTAATATTCAATTGATTTTCCTCCTTAGAGTCTTATCCTTATAGTATTCTGATAATCTTTTGTTTGAATGTCCTCTTTGCCTTGGATATTATACCGACTTACTTTCTTAGTCCATTAATGATTATTCTTCTTCCCATGAAACAATACCTAAACCTCTTGAAGCTACAGAGTTTAGCGTTGAGCTTATCCTCTGTTCTACATAGTACGGCATTCCATTACCATTGTTTTGTTTTTATTAACCCTTCCGAAACAACCTCTTCTTTCTTCTGGTATTTGTCATTAAATCTGTAGTGACCTTAATTAATCTTGGTATTTCCTTCTTTTGCTTGTACGTTCCGAAGATCTCCTGCCTCATGTTCTTCGTTTTCATTCTTGTTTAGGTATTCTTTCTTCTTCCACTCTTCTTCGCCTTCTATGCGTTCTCTCTTTTATTTTTGAAAGTCTCCATCGTTTTGATGACCATCACTTGAACGGTAAATTCTTGTCATATAACCTTATTTCTTTTCTTGTTCTTCCGTGTCTAGTGAGCAGCTCTTCTTAAAAATATCATCCAGATTTGTGTAATATTATTTCACTTTAAATTGCTATTGTCCAGTGTTCACTGCTGAATATTGAACAAGTAATTTTTACCTATTTATATTTTATTTAAGTGTTATTTCTGGCAGTGTTTTTAAACGTTTATTGTATTAAACATCTATTCCTGGGAGACTATCGGGTATTGTAACTTTTTATTTGAAAACATGTATTGTGTCGCTACTCTTTGTGATGCGAGTCAGGTAACGCCTCATCGCCAAGGCTACAGTGGCCGTCTTTTCTGATCATTTTTCTCTCTAATAGTATCCCGTAGTAATTAAGGAATCGCAGTCAACTCGACGCTTCGAAAAATGAATTTGATTCTGATTCCCTTGACTGCTCATTACACTTTTCGCCATTCTGGGATCGACCGACGTTCTCCGTGCTCCTTGGTGCCTTCGCCGAGAAAAAGAGCGAAAGGATACGTCGACGAGCGAATAAAATTAAGACATTCGTCCACCTTGTGTATATTTCGAGGACGCTGAGGGCCATGGGGGGGTGGGGAGAGGAGAAGCCGCAATCGGGGGGATGTTCGTGTGACAGGTTGTGCTAGGGGTTGGGGTGGGGGAGGGAGGGTCTCATTTAGCAGGAAGGGGAGGTCCTCTTCGTATCCCGAGGCAACGTGTCACCAAACAACGACGGCACCAACCCCTTACCCCATCCCCCACCCCCTTTCCCATCATCCTCCCACCCCAACGTTTCGAGCAGATATCCACCCACCTCACTCCAGTCCAGGCTAGCCAACTCTTTCGTGTTTAGTGGGAGTTTCTCATCTAATTCGCCGTCCTGTTTGTGAATTATTATAAGATAGCTCATTTACGGTAGCATTTATGATTTTTCTCGATGGCTAAGGGCACTCTACCTCAACTTTTACTTGACCCTGAATCTCTTGGATCATACCAATGGAACCATTGTCTCTGCAATGATGATGTAGAATTTCCAGCATATGATGATACAGGTGATAGTGGATGACCTTTTTGTCTCGTTCTGCCGCTGATTTCGTATACAACATATAATTCATCATTAAAAAATCTTAATTTTTATACCTTATGTGGGCATCTTAAGACAAAAATGGACCTTAACAAATTTATTTCTGCATTTTCTTAATTGATCCTAATTAGATATTTGATTTGGTATTTTAATTCAGATTGTTTTACTTACAAAAATCTTAATTAATTAATAACTTAAATAATAAATATTTTCTGTGATGTTTCACCAAATGTAAATTGCTAGTGTCTTAAGACTGATTTTCCGCCGAAGACTCCATTTCCATTTCAATTAGCCAACTTTGCCCATAAGGATATTTTTTCACATCCAATGTATCCCAAAACCTCTCCAAAGATACGAAATTTGGGATTTTACGTTTGGTTTAAAGATATATATATGGACGTTTTTGGATATAAAATACCTCAATGTACGGGCTACAACATATAATTCATCATTAAAAAATTCAGCCAACATAGAACAAAGTCTCTGGTTGCTATTTAATCATTATATTTGTCTCTTGACTTGCTTCTTAATAATCAGCATCTCTTGTATTATTTAATTCCGCTTTAAATTTTTATTTCTTCTCGCTATCCTCTTGTTATTCAGGACGCCAGTATTTCTTCCGTCTTCACCGAACATTCTCCTCACTTATAGTCTCTTCAGTATTCCAGTACCTACATCTCTAAACCTCCTCCGCCCTCTCACGGTTCCGTATTCGAATTACTTAGACCACATTTCCCTTCTCTTACCATCTTTAATACTCCACCATTTACCTTACCACCCAACCAGTTCACCTGTACAATTCATCTCCGTAAACATATTTCAAAAGACTTAAATTTTCATCATCATCTTCCTGCAAGAAACAGGTTTCTGGACCATGGAACTCCATTCTCCAATGAACAGTTTTGACTAACATATCTTCACGCCTAAGCTACGAAACCCCCTCCTTTTAGCAGACGATTTCTTTACTATCGGAATAGTAACATTATTAATGGTTTTATTTTTAGCTTTGAATGTATGCATGCAATGCAGTCTTCTAACGACTAACTGTCACCTTTTTTTCCATGCATACCTTAAAGAAATATTTGCAGTCTGACAACAGTCATGCAAGGATATAAAAAGTAGTAAATTTAGGGTCTCATTTAGATAAACTGGGTATACTCTGTATGTATTCTAAGTAATTATAATAGTGAATATTGTTTATGGAATTCCTCAATCAATTTTTATGATTAAATATCTTTCCATAAATTAACATTTATCCAGTATATTACCTTGCTGCATTTCCGTGAGTATGAAGTATGATAATCTGCATCTATAGCTACGCAATACCCTCTAAGCCACCGCGAGGGTGTCGGGCAAGGGGGTGAAGATCATCAAAACATGCACAATTGACATGCAATGCAATGCATAATAGACACGTCGAAGTGGTCTAGGTGTTGTATTCTTCGACGCGTTTATGGAGACAGCTCTATACTCTTACGCTTCAGTGAATAGCTCATTGTGTCCACCCACACATATTTCCACGTCCATAATTCCACCTCAAAATATTATTCCTACTTTAAAGGGCAAATATCCGTTACATTTTATTTGCCTATTTATACATAGCACATAAGGGCGTAAAAGTTATAGCTGGATAAGACTTCTTTTATAGAACTGTTCCCGTTTTTTGTGTTCCTCACTAAGAGTATTTTTGATAAGGTAGCCACGTTCTCGCCAAGTTCCCCTTTTAATGTCAGCTTTATTTTAGTTGTAGTCGAAGTTTCCTCATCTAATGCTTTTGAGGTTCTAGTGTTTACGCGTACCTTAATGACCGAAAAATTCCAGGTATGTATCTCATTTGCAATTTTATTAAAAATAATATTGTTATGATATAGGTAATGTTATTTTATTAAAAAATAATAACCCCTAACTTAATGTATTTAACGCATCTTTTCCTCCACGACCGTTCGGTTAGAACTGCTAAAATGATAATCACCGTATAAAGAAGAATGTTTTCAGAAAGCGTAATGGGATCAAATTTCTTTGCACGAGTTCTGCGATAATTTATACAAACTGGAAGGTTCAAATGCTGGGGTGTATTGTGAGTACCATTAATCGCCTGCTTGCTCTTCTTTTAATAATATGAAAAGAATTTAAATTTTGACTATCAGTTTTTTTTGGCGGCAAGTTTCATTGACTATCGTGCATTCATTTATGTCTTTATTCTCCTGTTCAAAATATTGTAACCATTATTGACGAGGGGTTAGATGGAAGAAGGTACTATTTACTCTCAATATTGATCCAAATAAACACCTTTTCTCATCATTATTTTAGGAGATACTGACTAGGTACATTTTCGGCCCATTCTCCAGCTCCTCTCACTGCCCTACACGGCACCGGGCCCCACCCCTCAACCCTACTCTCCCAATCCCTTTATTACTCCCTCCACCTCCCCCTACACCCCTGATCCCCTATTCACCTCTCTCCACCCTCCCACCCCCCTCTCCTCCGCCTCGTTCGTAGGAGCGCGCGCCTCCTCCCGTCCCATCAATCGGTTCGAGAACTGCCTCTGTACTCCCCTCGCCCGTTTCAACCCGCACCAGTCCTCCGCTCCTCTGAGCTTTCAGCACAAGTGTTGGCTCGCGCCGAGCTCCGATGAGTGTACCGCTCCTCGGTGGAGAGGATACGGGTGTGGAAATGCCCCCGTGGGAAGTCGTGTGACCCCGGAATCCTGTGCTCTCCGTCAGTGTGTTGGCGAGCGACTTGTAGTTGCCGAGTTGGACGCGATTGAAGAGGATTAGTGGACTTTATCACTCGTGGGATTGAAGAGTCTGGTCCAATTAGCCCTGTTCCAGCCCAAGAGAACAGTTGGATCTACCCCTCTCCGGATTCGTCCGGCAAATAAGAGCTTCAGGAGGTATTCAAGTTTCATCCATTGAAAGAAGGTCCGTGCGTAGCTACTACCACTACCTAGTACTCTTACCATCATCATCAGTATTTCAATCCTAGGATTGTTTTACTGCAGTACTCCATTCTGACCTATTCTGTGTTAATTTCCAGACCTAATAGGTTTTCTCTTTCACGTCCTTCGTAACTGGGTCCTTTATAATTGTCCCCCGGTCTTCCTCCCGGGACTTTCCTTACACTTTTCCCTTCCTTGGATATTTCTAATTAATTCATTGCGTCTCATGGTATGTCCAACCCATCTGGTTCTTCTTTGTCGTAGAGTTCTCCATATTTTACTGTCTTCTTCTGCTCTTCTGTACACCTTTCGTTCCTCACTTTATCTGCCCATTTAACCTTCAGCATTCTTCTCCATCACCATGTTTCGAAGGCTTCAATTCTTCGCTGACCTGCTTTTCCGACGTTCCATGTTTCTGGTCCATAGATTTTCACGTTCCGTACTAATGTTTTGATGAACTGCTTCCTTGCTTACAGCCGTAGGTTGTTTCAGAATTATATTTGTCTCTTCTTCAGTGCCTCCTTATTCTTACCGTCAGTCTCTCATAAATATTTTAATCCCTATCATAATAAAATGTATCCATTAAGCGAGCGTCAGAGATATATTTTGTGTTGTGTCAAGAATAATAGTCACCCGTCCGATGCTCTGGGCTTGAATCTCGGTAGAGGCACTGACTTTTCTTCGGATTCCCGACCCTTACATTAGTGCTGCGTGGTGAGAATTTCTAATGGAGTACTCCGTCCATCGTATGGACTTTGAGCCGTAAAATCCTTGGCGCTTTTTGCCAAGAGTGAGCAAATCTAAAAGTCGGGTATACGGAAGCCAAATTCATAACATGCTAACCTGGCAACTCAAGAGTCGCAGGTGGTTAGAATCCCACCTCTTGTATGGATTTTGTGTTCCTCTTAAGTTTAAACGAGGTTAAATGTCGCACTAAGTCTTACCCATTAATCTTTAATATCTGTTAATAGCATCCAGGGTTTTTCTAAACCTTACTCTCCTCCCAATGAAAGCCGTACTGTCATCTAGCTTCTCAACTGTCCTAAATGGCGCAAATGACGAAAGATGTCGCTCATCTTCCCTAAAAATATGTGTGGTGATTGTCAAAATTGTTCTGCCTAACACCAAGCAATTAGTCCTTAATGTGCCGACTTCCCGCTTTCGACGTTCAAGTGTCGTTATCACTTGGTGAGAAACCGATAACTAAGGTCAAATTCACCATTAAGAGTAAGTGCGCATTTTGGTAAGAAGTGTGGGGAAACCCGACGTCAGGATTAGTTATGACGAAAATCTCCTGGGGATCCACGGTTCAACATTCAAGCACGGAGTACTGCACTGGAAGTGCCTCACATGGCACTCCAATACAAACTAGTATACCAATACGAAAGTGTGGCCTTCATGAGAATCAAACTCAGAACATTCGGGTTGAAAAGCACTAGCCACCGTACCAATTCGATCCCATATGACATTCATGTCCTTGACTCTGCTGAACTGAGCGGACGCCAATTATCCTATGTATGAAGACTGCCCAGTTTCATATATCGCATAGTTAAATTTATATTTAATCTTTATAACCTTCAATAGCGTTAATGGAGGGTTTAAAGTGATAACTACCTTTACCGAGCCTTTGTACTTATGGGCTGTGTTGATGCGTGGTTCCATGAAAAGGCAAATCATGTCGGAAATAAGAAATACAGAGGACAACGAGAGACTATCTATAGTTGTATCATTCTCAACGAATAAGTTTCATTTAGTTAGTATGAATTTTATTTGTGAATATGTGTTCGTATAATCACTATTAATATTAATTATGTTTCAGGTATTGATATTTTCTATTCAAATCAATTTGTACATCGGCATTAATCCATCTAGTGTATTAATGTAAGAGATCCGCAGGATTATTCGTTTGGTGATTAAGGGAGGGTAGGAATTTGATACGAGTCACTATGTCTTACGTTGAGTCTCAAGAGCATTGTATTGTATTGAGCTCTTCCATGAGTTTCCATTGTTTAATTTGATCATCTCGCCTTCATTAGATGACCTAAATATTTACTAAATAAATGACTGTATCACTATAATTTTTTTCGATTACAATGTCCTGTCATTGAGCGTAGACTGCACAGTATAAATCCCACGAATAGGGCGGTAACTTCATCACTCTGAGAAAATTTTTATTGCCTCGTAAAGGTCCTCACTCAATTTTGCTGAGTCTCCTATCAAATCGAATGGCGTAACTGTCCTTCCACTTGATTCTCGCTTCTAAAAGCACGTCATTAAGTCTACTTTTCCCGTTAAGGTAGTTTGGGCCGTGGGAACTTACCTCCTTGAGGGTGAAACGCTTGATTTTCTGAAACTCTCAAAAGCTGGGCCGTGTCTGAACTCAGAATTTGGCTGAAATCGAAAAGCAGAATGGTTCTCAGGAAGTAAATTTTCCTTGTTGATAGTTTCGTGGAAGAGTATTGGCCTAAGTCCCCTTGTATTGAGCTCTTCGGTCATATACATCATCTTCGGTCAACAATCCTAAGATGGTCTGGGAAGGGTACGTTTCCCTTGCTGTAATTTTCTTGCACCTTTCCTACACTATTTTTCCCTTATATTATCATCATACTCTCTTCGCCGTTCTCTTCCTCCCTTTCCTGGTATATGCGCTAATATAATGATTACGTTTAGAATCCCATCACTCCTAACTACATGTTCCATACGCGTACTGTACCTCCTAATTTCCGCAAGCAGCTTCCTTTCTTCCCCGAAAAACTCAAAAACTTCATCGTTAGTAATTCTTTCGGACCTTGGCATTTTTTAAATTTATATCCAATCCACTAAACCACCGTCATATTTCAAAATATGCCAATATTTTTTCATCTACTTTCCTACCTCAACAGTTTTGGTCTCAAAAGTGTTGCGGTACTGCGATATTAAAATTTTTGTTTCATTTCCCTTGGTTACATTATTTAAGGTTCCGGTCATGAAGTCGGTCCTTCTCACCAACTCCTCTTAGTCTAATGCAAATCAAACTCTAACGTCTTTATTACCACACCTAACTTCGTCTTAGTTACTTAAGTTTACCTCATGTCCTATTCTGTATCCAGGTATTCTATTAGTAATGACTCACATATTAATATATCATTTCACTCTTGGAAATAAGTAAATGTACTAACATAATGGTCCCGATATATATCACATGTACCAAAGAGAAGATTGGCCTTGTCTTCAAAGCAGTGGTTGCCAAACCCCCCGGAATACACCTAGAGGTTCTTCGTGCCGTAATCCAAATATGCAATTCTGTGCTTGCGCATTAAGGCACTTCAAACAGGGAGAAAAGGTATAATGATGGAGATGAAAGGTAAAGTAGAAAAGGTGGTGAGAAACCCGGCGTAAGCATCAGCCTGTGTGAAACGAAAGGCACTTAAGGCATGGGACTTAACGTCCCATCTTACGGACGGAGTACTGAACTCTAAGTGCTCTCCACACAGCTCTCAAGTGAAGGACGATTTATTAATGAAAAATATCTTCCATTGCATGGATTCTAACTTTGACCCTCGGGGTGGGAGGCAGATACACCGGTACGGATACACTACACCAGCGCGACCTCGGAAATGCATCAATTCTTTCTCTATTGACTCGTCATCTCCTTTCCGAGGAGCCATATCATGCATCAGAGCAGCTATGCGACGGATTTTCGAGATACATATTACTACAATTCCACCACTCCTCTCCCCAAATCTCACTCCTTGAAGCATCTCCAGTCGAAAGGCTTGATGGACCGATCTCCGTAAGCTCATTTAACCTGTTGCTCACGGCTTGCCTTGCCCCCTCAACGCAGAATGACCCCACGGATCCCTCCTCCATCAGACAAGCTATTATAAAAACTTCGGCGGTTTGGGAAATAAGCTATTTCATAGTTTCGGGAATTTGGTTAGCGTCCGGACGCTAACAAAATTCGTCCGGACGCTAACTAAGGCCTTCACATAACCCACCGATACGGGTGACTAAGGGGTCACGGCCTGCTGAGCTGAAGAAGGCGTGAAGGAAGCCGTATTATTCGGTGAATAAGATCAGTGGGAAATGTCCACTCCTATTGCTCCTTCATATCTTTCGCGGTTGTCCAATAGAAATCCAAGGGCTTTGCTGTCTATACCTAACCTTGGCCTAAGTCCCATTATATTCATCTTTTTTCGCTTCCGTGGAGAGTATAAATTCTGAAGATTTAGTTGATGTGGACAGGAAGCAATGCGTAGAAGCATGGAAATAATCAAGAGCCATATCCAAAAAATATTAAATCACCTACGACCAGGGTTTCTCAGTAATCCAGTGTCATATACACTACAGATCAGAGTATGATAGAGTAACACAGATAAATCCGGGCCATGGTAAATTTAATTTTTGTGGAATTGATACGTGTTTTCTTTGCATGTCATCAGGGTGAGAGTAAATATCTCGATACTTTTGGGATGCAATGTCAGAGGACTCTCAAAGAGGACAAATAAAAATCTGATCAAAGTTAAGATGTTCTACGTCCAGCGATACTAATGGAAGATCCTAAATACCTTCTTCGCTTCGTCTTACTCAACTGCCTCTAAGACTGCCATCTGTCCTCCGTTCCTCAATTAAATGAAATGTGTTACGAAGATTTTATGGTTTAAAAAGGCCGGAAATTACCTTTCCCCCGGAGAATTATTATTTGTATGTTCATAAGGAGCATTGAACTAATTCAACTATTATTAAAATTATACTTAAAATTGGCTGGAGCCCATTTGCTCGTTAGTAAATTATGAAATTTTGCCATTAAGGATTCATTTTTTATCACCTAATTGTGAAAGTTTAAGTGCACGACGCACGTTGCGTCCCGTACAAAATAAATGTAAACCACAATCACACATATTTGCTAGAGTATTTTGGGAGCGTTTTATTCATCGCAAGCGGCAGCCGGGATTTAAGCTATTATCTTCGTTTGATGCATAAAAAGCCCTAGTGATATCTATTAGGTGCAGCTACTCCTGTAATCCACAGATTTTCTATAGTGTCAAAGTTTTAGTTGATCTAAGGAAATAAACTCCCTCCTCCACTTGCTGAAAACTCTCTTCTCACGCATACTCATTTCATGTGTATAAGTTAGGATTAACTTCTATAACTTATTGAGAAATTGCCTATGAATTATCACTTTAGTTTTTTTATTATTTCTTCCTCATTATTATAATTTCTTTAGTGTTATTAACTGTCTGATTTCCGTAAGTATTATATTTGGTTTCGGCCACATGGCAATCATTTGAATGAAAACAGCTACCCTTTTAGATATAAAGATGAAACTTACAGCATATAAAGATTTACTAAATTTAGTATGTCAAATATGATTAGCCGGAGGTATCTTCCCGGAATACATTTTTTCAAACATTTCGGAAATAGAAAGTTTCATATATAAGCGATTAGACTTTTTTGGCACCTTTTTAAAATAACCTCTTTGCTGTCTTTGATGCCATTCTCTTGCTGCTTTACGCCTATTTTAGCTCGTGGAAGTGTTTAACACGGTACGTGCAGTGTTCTGTCTATCAAGTATTCCTCAAAGACATTGTTTTGGGTGTTAGCTTCTGTCGACCCTACATTACTCTGCCTCAGGGGCATTACCGGCCCAGAAAAACTGGGATTTTCGAATCGTTCTCTAGTTTCACGTGCCTATTCTGAATATAGACAACTACATGTGTTTTTGGAGCGACCTGGTTCTGGTTTTTAAGCGTTTTTAACAAGTTAAATGCTCCCTTCATTATCCTTTTAAAAATATATGTGTTGAAATCTCATCATCATCAACATGGGTCAACAATCCTAGGATTGGTTTGACGCAGCCCTCCACTCGATTCCTGTATCTGCCAACCTCTTCATATTAACGTATAGTTCCTCTCTTGTACGTCCTTTACGAACTGTTCTATATAACTCATACGAAGCCTGCCTTTTCCATTCTTCCCGTTCACTTTTCCTTAGTCGATTGTCTTCATCAGTCCATTGTGTCTTAAGATATGGCCGATTAGGTTGTCCCGTCTTCTTTTTATAGTTTTCAACAGACTTCTCTTTTCTCCCACTCTTGTTAGGACTTCTTCATTTACCAGTAGGTCGATCCATTTTATCTTAATCATTCTTCTGTAGCACCATATTTCGCATGTTTCCACCTTTTTCCTCTAACCGCTTTTATTGTGTTCAAACGTGAAATGTAACGCGATCGATTCATTTATTCGTCATGCATTTGCCCTTTCCTTCCAGAGGTCACTTCGTGTGCACTCATCTCCCGGGAGTGTAACGATTAGCCCAGGAATATGAGCACCTAACTGCTTAATTAGAGGAACTGAACTGAAGAAATAGTCATCTTTGGGTCGGAAATCGTGCTGAGAAGCTGAGAGGAGAGCAGCGGTAAGGGTAGGTACAACTCAGTCTATCGGACGACCCTTTGAACAACTATTACAGAATATACAGTTGACGGTGTGGTTTGAGCTCTCACCGGAAGGCGTTCTCTTATGCGGGCGAACTGAGGGATTAACAGAGCGACGTGATTACTTTTAAATCAATGCGATGTGTTTTTCAACGAGTAGTAACGCGCCATTTAGACTAAACGTTGATTTTCCACTGTTTTTACTTCCCTTTACCTCATTTAAACATCCGTACCTCCCCCTTAGTTACGTAACACTACCAAAGAAGCCCTTTTTTGTATATGATGAAAGATATATTCTTTATAATACCTTATTTATTTCTGAATAGCATTATTCATCCACTTATTTGTTACAGTAAAGTAACATCCGCCCGTCATGCGCACGAAGCAGGCGGAGGACCCGAGAAGGACAACCTTCTGCATTGCACTTGAAGGTGCCACCCAGCGCGCCCTGCACGCTGGATGGCACTCGAGATTCTCAACCAGTGTGCACTTGACACCGCCAAGCACGCCCACGATGAGAACTATCAGTTTCACAGAGTACATTTGCCGGATTTTGCATAGCAGATCTTGATACTTAGTCCTTTTTTCTATCTCCTTCGCTGACATGTTCGTTTCGGCCGGTGCCGAATACTCGATTACGAACATGGCATGCGAGCGATTGTCGAGGAGAAAAATATCAGGCTTCGTCGCCTCCAACTGCCTGGTGGTGGGGAAGAAATTATTCCTGCAGATCACAGTAAATAGTAAATAGAACAATCATTTTGTAAGATTCCACAATTTTTTTATTTCAACACCGACTTAGGTTTCCATTGGATTACCAATCATCATCAAGGTTCATCATCTTCATCAGAGGACTTCTTTATTCCACCAGATCATACAATCCACGACGGACTTATTTTTATTTATTTTCCACTACCGCCGAAAACAGCACATGTGGCCTTTACATCGGGGTATTTAACATGTCACTTGATGTCTACAGGGGCGTAAGGCAGTATCGGATTCGCGTCTATGCCGTAATGGTGTCTTAGGTGGTAATACAACACCCTCAGGGCCGAGTTGTGCCGGTTTATGTAAGCGTTCTTCGCATAAAACCTGCAGCCGGATAGTAGATGGCCTAAAGTCTCCGGCTGCCTTCGGCACGCTCTGCATCTCGTGTCCATCAAGTTTGCCCCAAAGATGAGACGACGGTACACGAGGGTGTCGATGACACCATCTTGGCACGCGAACACGAATCCCTCGGTTTCGGACATCAAACCTGCGGAGCTCAGGAGGGTGAACGTGAGCTCCTTCGATAGCCCATGAGTTTCCAAGTTTCGATAGAAACTTCCGTGCATGGACTTCTCGGTCTGCTTGCGGAGCAGGGTCTTTTGCTCCGCATTCTTTATTTCGAGCTTTAACACATCCGCCTTCAGCGACAAGATTGATTTGTCGCACGCTTCTCCGCTGGAAGTAAGGTCCAAGTCCAAACCGAGGGAGTCTGCTGCCCTTTTCGCCGCCTGGAATAGGAACGCCCCTTTGCCGACACTCTCGTGTTTCTTTACGAGCAACATAAGTGGGTCCGTGCTGTGGAACACGTGGCACGCCGTATTGAGGACTACTCTGTCATGAAGACACTCAAGGCTTATCAGCCGTTTACCACCTAGCTTTCTCGGGAGATGAAGTCTGGCGACGGAAGACTTCGGATGAAGACTACGATACATGGTCATCATCTTCCTCCTTCCCCAGTCGAGGTTTTGCAGCTCGTTGACATTCCATTTGATGCAGCCGAAGGTAAAGAGTCGGAACCGCGAAGGTGTTGGTCGCAAGAACCTTGTTCTTGCCTGACAGGTCAGATCTCCAGATTTTTCTGAGAGTCTGCTTGTATTTGGCTTTAAACCTTTCCTTCACTGCTCTCACCTCCTGTATCCGGCGCAGGGGGACGCCGAGATGTTCATATGCTTCGTCATCATCAAGATGACGAATAGCGTTTCCGTCAAAGAGCTGCACGTCTTCCTGGTCTGAAATCTTTCCTTTCGCCAGATGAATGGTCGCGCACTTGTCCAATCCGAATTCCATCCTTATATCCTCACTGTATCTGCGTTCGGTGCCTAACGCCAAACGCGGGTCTTTCGCGCTTGAAGCATAAAGCTTCAGGTCATCCATATAAAAAAGATAGCTGACCTTATGCTCCCTTTTTGACGGGTCACCGCACATATATCCCTTACCTCGTCTCAGCTGATCGGACAGTCGGAGGAGAGATAAGCATAACAGGAGGGGACTAAGGCTAACGCCTTGAAAAACGCCAGGGCGATATGTTACCAAATTCGTGTAGACGGTCTTCTTTCCAGATGGTATGGCTAAGCGCGTCTTCCACAGTGGTAACTAGTGTTTAATGCAGGACAAAACTTCTGGGTGGACTTTAATGTACATCAGCATGGCTATAATCCGTTTATGAGGGGTGGTATCAAAAGCCTTGTAGTCCAACCATCCCATTGACAGGTTACCCTTGTATTGACAAGCGTCCTGGCTCACACACCTATCAATCAGCAGGTTATCCTTGCATCCCGCGATGCCTTTCTTCGAGCCCCTGCACGTACACTTCCTCCCACCCTGGTTGGACGTGGCGGAGGATAAGGTCATTCAGGATGGAAGTGAACGCCTTGTATACAGTGTTTAGACAGGGCATAGGGCGATAATTCTTCGGAACGGACAAGCCTCCCAATTTCGGTTTTAAAACCGTTCGCTCCTGAGTCAGCCAGGACTGAATTGGCTCCATCCCTGATAGGAAGGATGTGAAGATTCTGGCGAGATGTTTATGGGTGGAAGTGAACTTTTTCCACCAGAAGTTATTCACTGCGTCCATTCCTGGAACAGTGAAGTTCTTCTTGCCAGAGAAGGTCTTTTTCACATCACTTTCCGTGACTGAGATGGGACGATCCATATCTGCTAGGTGGCGGTCACAGAACTCTTTAAAGTTGCAATGGCTGGAGTACCTTCGTTGAATGGCTTCGTGGTCTCGTAGATGTCCTTTCAGAAACGTTCTACCTCCGGGACAGTTGGTGGTGTTTGAACAACGGGTACAGGGGTCGGAAGAGACAGGACGGCTGAAAGGAGAAGGTGGAGTTCTCCTTTCTGGCGTTGGTCCTCTTGACCAACTTCTTCCTCGCCGTTGTAAGTTCCCGCACTCTATCCACCTCGTGCTGCTTAAGAATAAGCAGTATTCTTTTGTTCAGTGTGTGGTGGTCTCTCCGCATTGCACGTGTATTGCGCTTGACCTTCGGCGTAAAGGCCCGACCGGAGGAAAGGTAATCCATCACACACTGAAATCTCGACACCTGTTGTCTTGCCAGTGTTATTTTGGCATTAAGGTGTTTAAGCCTATTTGCTGCTTTAACCTCCTAAGTGACAGACACTCAGGGAGAGGCCAACTGTGTGGCGGCAGCATATAATATTCGCAGTCTATTTCCCAGAGGCTGGTCGTTTCCGTCAGGATCATATCTACGATGCCATTCAACTGGGACAGCTGTTGGTCCCGCAGAGAAATTTTATTTTGAATCATGCACTTATTATCTTTATAAAATCATTATTGTTAGCAAAGAACAATTTTATAACTTGTGTACATTAAATGTAACGGAGGGTTTATTTCACTTCCCTCTCAATAACGCATTGAAATAATTGGCTCCGCAAAGTACTAATCCGCCATCCTTAAGTGCTACCAAATATGTTGATTCTCCCTCTAAGAGGTTGACTGTGTTTGAGGTACATGCTATGATCAATCATTTATGAAAAGGATTGAATAAAATCCTTGACGATTGTCTTCACCAGGAGATCATGTCTCAGGATATGGCTGATTAAGTTGCCCCGTCTTTTTTTCAAAACTTTCATCACACTTTTATTTTCTCTCACTTTTCTTAGGGCTTCTTCATTTGTAACTCGGCGATCCATTTTGTCTTCATCATCATCATTCATCTGTTTTGTTTTGTATCATCGTCAAAACCAAGGCAAACCCGGTTATCAATCGTCATAGCCATGAGAGGTGGACGGGAAGAAACTATTCCAGGCATCTGAATCTTGCCGGCTTAGATACTTTGGTAGATTTTATTTTTTAAAGGATTATCCTCAGTGTTATTTAAATAATAGTTCTGGTTGCGGGAAGGTATCGATGGATCAATAAATCATCGTCATCATCGGTCAATAATCCCAAGATTGGTTTGACGCAGCCCTCTACCCGATTCTTCTTCCGGCCAACCTCGCCACATTGATGCAATTCTTTTCTTTTACATCCTTCACAATTTCTCCCTTGTATCTCATACGAGGCCTGACTTTTCCATTCTACCCGTTCAATTTTTATCGACGAAAGCACAGAGTGAAATTGATAAGAGTCAAGGAAGTCCATCCCTTTAACAGCCGAGTGAGAAACTGGGATCTGCTAGAACGTTTTAAAGGGCAGCCGAGTGGGAGGACAAGATCGAAAGGGAGAGCGCTTGTGCCCTTTGATGACCCTGACTCCTACCTCCCCCATGTACGACCAATCTCAGCGCGCCCCGCCATCACCTCGCCTTATCGAAATAGAATCGTGCGCGCCCTCTCCTCCACAAACTCTTTTAGTGGCTCTATTTCACGTTCACGAGGTTTTATTGCACCTCCCGAGTCACGAGGATTATTTTCACCTGCGAAGCCTTACGTTCCGGTGGCAGATGCCAAGGAAGGCCTGGTTCAGTAGTGAATCTCCGGCGATATTTCGACTTTGAGTATGGTTGAGCCGGTTCAGTCGTGAGTGTGTTTTTAAACAAGGTGGTGGGTCCTTAGTGAGTGACTGAACTTAAATTCAGCTGAATGACCTATGGTCATCCTCAAGTAACTTTTTCATGACCATCGGTGTGATAAATCCAATAGCTGGGGTGGAGTCACAAATCCTATTTTCACGTCGCCTCTATCGTTATCAACAACGCAATATCCTATTTTCGTTCGTGAATACATGCGATGATGCAATATTGTAGGGGCAAGAAGTGACTTGAAATATTCAATAATATAATTCATGGGTACGGAAACGATTCAGGTTAATAATGCTTTTAATGCTCAGTAATGACTCAACCAGGAAATTTCGAATACAACGATATACTCGAATACTTCGTAAGTTAATCTCCTCTTTGTCGTTCAAGAGAACTTATGTCGGCATTCTAGAGATCTAGTCAAAAGTACGCCTATACCTTCCATGAAAACAAATTAGCCGTAACAAACTTCTGAATATCGTTTTGACTGGTTACTATATTGCTGCAATGTTCAGGAGTAAAATGTAATGAGAAATCATTACTCAGTACCCTCAGTACTTACTGATGTGTATAATTTCACTCTATTGCAGGTAACGGCTCCATTTCTTATCCCTTTCCCTGTTTGCTAAACTTCTGTCAGTTTGCATAAGGAGATTATACAACTTTCTTTCTGGTTGATGTATTTTCCTCTGTCAGGTGCCCATATCGCTCTGCTCCCTGTGAATGTGCCGTGCATCATAAGTTTATGACACGCACGCGTCCATATCATATCACGGAAGAATTTTTTTTCCCTCGTCCGCCTCCTTCCATTAGCCTGCGGGTTGGCAATAGGCAACAAACAGCAGCCACCTGTGGGCCGCGCCGGCGGTGGTGGGAGTTTTTTTTTTTAAAGCGATTTGAGCGTTGACAATGGTGCGGGTGGCGTACCATTCAAAACTTCCGATGGGTGAATAGTGCCGCAGCCAACTTCCGTCACAGAAGTACCATTTCTGGACACCCTGCGCGCGTAGGCGTGATCAAAATAGACAACCTAAAAACTGGCAGGTGAAATGTAGGCAGAGTTGTCTGTTGTGCATCTGAAATATGTTCTAAACACTACTAACCGCAGAAAAATAATCGTAACTTTGTACGTTTGACGTTTTATTTTTATCGATCATGGTTTCGACATTGTTCAACTCAGATCAGGGTCAACCTTGATAATATACTCGGCAAAAATAATGTGTGAAACGTGCAAAAGACATATATAATTTTCCTGTGAAGCAGTTCCCTAATGTAAAGCCAAAAACTTTAGAATATACTACCAACTTTACCCTGGAATACCTAGTAGGAATTATATATTAATGCAGCTTTTTAAAAGACCTAATCAAATAATAAATATACTTAGGATAGGACTAAGAAAATGGATAGGTAACACATAAAAGACGAACACAAAGTAGTTGGTGTACATGGAATCAAGCCAGATCCTCAGCCAGGACTTGAACCATGGACCTCCAAATTGCTGGTTCGGCATGCTAGCCATTACATTACTGGGCCAAAGTCATTATTCTGTGAAATTTACGGGGGTTTATATTCAAGTTTCGTTAAAGTCAATTTTTTTTGTGTAATCTGGCTCGTTTCCATCTGCACCGCCTACTTTGTGTACGTCCTTTTATGAGTTACCTATCCATTTTCCTTAACCTATCCCCATTATATTTGTATTCAACTCAGAGCGTGTATTCTGGTATTTAAATAACAATATATTCCTAATTACACGTATTGATCATTTAGTTTCAAGTAACTGGCGGATGCATAGTTTAAACGTTTTTATCATCAAATGGTATTCTTTACCTAAGTTTCACAGACATTTATCATCAACAAATATGCACTACGTACATAAATACATGTTATGATTCATTACTAGGAATTGGTACATTGCTACATGATGAGAGAAAGCTGTTCTTGCTCATGCAACAGGCATGTGAAATGAAATGGCTGTTAAGTACAGACACATGTAATTTTTATTTACGTATTTAGCCTTTGCTTGCATTCTCTACACTACTCACGGCGAGGTGAATTTAACAGGTGCTTATAGAATAGTGAGGAACTTTTTAAGGAAGATGCACTCCATCCTAGGCTACTAATATTATACTTATGTATCAGATTTTCAGTTCAGCCGTTTATAGGGCTGGAAATAGGCAGTTTAAATTACTAGTCATCGAACTTGGCTATTTGAAAGATAATGACGAAACTTACATCGTGATGAGCTAAAAGATATTGTAATATGTTCAGGGTTTTAATACTGATGCATTTAATTGCACCATCTACGGCTTCCATAGTAGCATATAGTTTTGAGCGTAGTTAAAGCATTTCACAAAGGTTTTATGAACAGGTGCTTTATTGGCGATCGCTTATTAATCACTCTTTAGAGAAGTTGAGTGGATTTATGAAATGACTTCTGGTGGAGGCATTTTCTCTTATATTTGGAGACGGATGCTTGTATAACCAATCACTTGCTTTCACCACAAATTTCCTCTGATAAATCAGTGTACCTCTAATAAGAACGTTTGGCAGAGTCCTCTCACTTTGTAATGCTGCCCCAGTAGTAATTTTGGAGCTATGGATATAATAATAACAGGTAATTAGATGTGCGAGATTGAGAAAAAAAACTAAATCAACTTGTGTTTTTATTTCATGTATTTATTTTTCATGCATATTGCCGTTGTGCCAGGTCTAGCATATATTTTTGATAAAAATATCATCATCAATATATATTCATTGATTCATTGTATTCTTTTGACGGTTTCCACTCTATTTCTCTATTGGCTAAACTCATCGTGCGAACATAATCCTTCTCACCTTCATCCTATACTGCTACATCTCATTGCCTACCTTAGCCAATCTTCCTAGTCATTGTTGCTTGAGCAGCTGTCTTTATCAAAACATTATGTGCATAGATGTGTCTTTCGAGGATGACCCATGTTACATACAGTTATTTACTACCTTTTTATTCACTAATAATTTTTTTCAATTAATTAATAGTTTTATGTGCAAGAATGTGTCATTTTTCACGGTAGTAACTTCAAGGCGTCGATACAATAATAATGTGCACATAAGATGGCGTCCACGAGTCTACGAGGAGCAATTATATGCGTCTGAATGCATATAAATTCATATATCTCATACCTGACTTTCCTTAGTCATTCTCCCCATTCATTTTTGCTTGGGTGACAGTATTTATCAAAACATTCAATACGTAGATTTCTTACGAGCATGTCCTGCCTTACATATAGTTATTTATTTTTTATTCACATACTTTTTTTATCATAAAATTTATAAATTCACTAAGCAAAAATCGTTTTGCACGATAGTAACTTCAACGAGTTAAGAAAAGGATAATTTACTCATTAGTTGAGGTCCATGCGCATTGAAGAGCAATGACTTCTTGTGGAAACATTTTATCGTATATTTGGAGACGGATGCTTGTGCAACCAATCACTTGCTTTCACCACATATTTCCTCTGATAAATAGTGTACCTCTCATAAGAACGTTTCACAGAGTCCTTTCACTTTGCAATGCTGCCCCAGTAGTAATTTTGGAGCCATGGATATAATAATAACAGATATGTAGTTGTGCAAGATTGATAAAAAAACAAATCAACTTGTGTTTTTATTTCCTGTATACACTACATGGATGTAAATAATTGGAAACAGGAGTGGAAGTCGAATAGTCGCAGCCAAGGGGCCCTAGGCCGTTTCCTTGAGATCCCTTCGACCCCTTCCCAGTCCACTCCCTCCTCGTTCACCCCCGCCTCCATGTCCACACCGTGTCAGTCTCGGGTTACTGCGCCCTCTCTTGCTGGAGATACCTCGAGTCGCGGGCCCCGGTGGCGGGGGGACGTGGGGGTTGGAAGAGACCGCCCTTAGGGGGGATCTCCTCATTTCCCAACCCCCTTCGACTCCTCCCTCCGTCTCGTGACGAGGGGACACGCGAAGATCGTATCGGAGAGGATAAAGAGGAAAGAATAAAGACTTTAAAAATCCGAGCATGTATAAATAAATGCCGTGCTGCGAATGCGCAGGGAATGTAAACATTTCCTTCCCCTTTCTCGGTCTCGTCCTGTAATCAATCGATCGTAGTGCCCGACGCTGATGCGTGTCCCTCTTCCCTTAGGATGGGAGATTGGGAGGGATGCACAGGAAGGAAGAAGGGGGGAATTACATTCCCTATTTAACAGATACAACGACTAGATAATAGTTGAGTGCTCAGGGTGGTGCCCTTGGCCCATGGATCGGCAGACGCGTGTTTAATTGTGCAAGCTTCTCCATACACCCACCGCATGAGTGATTTCTCGCCTTAATTATTTAACTGCGGCAGCCAGATCATTGGATAAATTGTCGCAGGTTAGAGTTAACCTGATTGGAGAAATGTTTTAACTGATTCTTTGTTGTCGCTTCCGCGGTGTGCAGGGTTTGCAGATCCATTTCTTCCGGGATTCCTTTCGAGTCGATCCATGATGTGAGGGCAAAAGTATCGCCAGCGTTGCAGCGAGCGTCTTCAGGTCCGAAATAGCTTTGATAGTGAGATGAAAGCGACGCTAAAGTGGAGAAACTGTTGTCCCCACGATATGGTAAACGAGGAAGGAACCTCGGATGTAAAACATCCCCTTTTTGTATGGATTAGTTTTGGTAGTTTTCTACCGGTCAAGGAAGTGCTTGATGGATTATTCCTACTTCGTAATTCATTCATCTATCGGCTCCATCCCTACTATATTTATCTCTCAAGTTTAACATTGATAATATCGGCCACATCTGAGAATCAAACCCAAGTCTTCGGATTGGAAGGTCAGTACTCTAGGCATTATACCAGGAACTTTCGTTACCTGATGTCATTTTCGTTTTTTGACTTGTCCATCAGTCGCTTATCAGGCGGCGATGGACAAGTCAAAACACGAAACGTAAAAAACAAGTCAACGATCAAGTATTTAAGCCGAATAATTTGGTATATCTAAAAGCCCGAAAGAAATCAGGATAGTATGGCATAAAATACTGGTTTCCCATCTCAAGAATCAGACTTCAACTCCCAATGGCGGAAGAAATATGACAAAACACGATAATGACCGGAATGCCCCTTTCATTGTATTGCGGTTCTTATTTGGGTGCTTTATGGAGATCACCTCGAGTTCAATGTTCCGACCATCAGTCTTCCTTTTGACGCCTTTCGCGAAGAGTAGGAAATTTCCTACCGATATCCAATTACCCACCTAATTGGCGTAAATAACCTTAGCTGTCGGTCACCTCTCCTGAATAACTACTACTACCACTAAAATCCTGTTCTAAATCCAATATAGTTTTTGATGCATTTCCCTAGTGTCACGTTTATTGGAGTTGTAAACTTGGCAGTTGGAATTGGCAATTAAGATTGTAATTTTCCGTCTTAGGCTTTTTCACTTTTGGACGCTCGAGTTAGATTAGTACGAGGGACAAATAAAAACTTATTACTATCGCGTTATAAAACAGTTTCTGCCATTCATTGAGGTAAGGTCAAATGGTGTGAAGTATCTTTAGCAGTTCAAATTGCTAAATTTTAAATCAAGCCTGATGCGGAAACAGGTTGGATACCAGGTGGTAAAAGTCTCTGCGTGAAAACAACGATTGAGAGAGGCCATGTTTTGGACATCGATTTCCTTGTAGCCATGTAGCGACACGTAAAAAAGGATGGACCCGGGTGTTTTTGTGTTTTTGGTAGAATATTTGAAAACACATGTCTCACAAATCTGTTTGAAGTTAAAAGTACCGTTGGCCGTGGTATTTTCTCTAGACTGCCTTGCACGAAGGCATGGATTGAAACGCACGAGTAAAACTGAGGACGTTGTTCAGTGTCAACTATTGATGGAACATCGACATGCCAAAGGTCCTCTATAAAAGATATAAATAGATCTATGAATCAATTCGGGTGTATAACAACTGTTAATAGCATGGGAAAAGCTGTTGTAAATGGATTTGAGGAAATAACTCTGAAATATATATTTTTCTATGAGAAACATGTGACAAAAAGCTTTCAACGAAATTCTTTTTTCTTTTGTCATGAGATTTTCATCACTGATCCTATTTCATGAACGAATATGTTTTGTGTTATTGTGTTTGAGCAGCTTTCATAATACTGGCTTTCCACCCCGAGGGATTGGGTTCAATTCTCGGAGTGACAGCTTATTTTAGTGGAATCTTGGTCCTTACTTGAGCGCTGTGGAAATCACCTCATGTTCAGTACTCTGTTCGTCGGTTGGCACGTTAACCTTCTGATGCCCTAGGATTAGGAAATATCGTTAAGAGCTTGTTAACGTCGAGGTCAGATTGCATTCAACCCTTTCAGCTCTCGATATTGTCCTGAATATTGCCTAATACCAAATTAGCTTATTCTTTACAAAAGCCGTCTATATGTTCTCAGATTAAAGCCCCATCCGATGAAAGGAGCATTAAACATAAAGTGCTCTCCAACCAGACTGTTTTGGCCGATGCTGATGAAAAATCTATGTCGGGATTTGACCCTTGGTCATCGAGATAGGAAGTCAGAACTCTATCCACTTTAGAAAATCGTATTAGAAGCTGTGCGTTGTTCTCAGATTGACGTGGAATCCATTCTCACCTCTCATATCTAAATTAAGATTAGTGTAGAGTGGTTTAGTTGGTCTGGAGGCTAGATAACTGCCATGCCATTCCGAGAGTCAAATTTGAGACCCGGAAATGGCAGAGATATTTCATTGGTCTACTGGTCCCCATTTGAGTTCTATATAGAGAACTCTTCATGAATAGTACTCCTTCCGTCAGATGGGAGGTTAAACCGTCGACATAATGCCGCTTTCGTTTAAGCTAGTGCCGATGACGAGGTTTTATCCACCCTTCCTACACTCATTTTATTCCTTCCTCTTCCAAATTACCAACATATTTTAAAAGGCTCGAATGATATTAGCTGTTAGCCACTTTCCTCGCATATACTAATAAATATGCACGACTTAACATCTAGTGGACTATGGTTTTTTAATATTCATCACGTTAAGGGCATTTCCGAGAAGATTCAGGTCGACGCTAGTCTAGCGAACGGCTTGAATGCCATATGCCCCTTCTCGAAGATCGTTTTCACATCCTTCCAAAGGATGATCACGAGATCACGAGATCACCTTCAAATCACGAGGGAGAGGCCGGTTGAATGGTCGTTCAAAGCGATAAGGGAAAAGACCGACTCAAGCCGTATAATTTCCTGCCATCCTCGGAGACTCGCGTCGTTTTTGATTTGACAGCGGTGCTTTCATAACCGCTCATCGTTCACGAAACGTTCACGCAACGGAGATGTGTGTTGGCTCGCGTGGCTCCAGGCCGTTGGCGAAACGGAAAATGTTTGCGTGGACATCGAAGGAAAATATCAGGTGCCGTATTGGCCCGGCGAAGGCAGTTTTCTTTGATCATTTTAAGGTTGATGTTTGAATGGAAGAGGAATGAATCACTCTCGGTACTATAGGAGCTTTCTGCAGGGCGATAATTGCAACCTTTATGATCTCCTTCATCCACTCCTTTGGGAACACAGGTCGAGAATGGAACGATGGTTTTTGGACTTGGGAAGCAGTGACTCTCCACAGAATTTCTTTGCGGCATCGAAATTAGTCATGAAATTCTAAGATTGGTTGATTGAAGCTGTCTATTCTACCCTCTCTCCTGCTAAGCGCTTTGAGATTTCTTTCCAGGTTCCCATTTGTTTCCTCCATGGATTATAGAAGTTAACTATTTCTGCGGGAAGGACAGCATATAATCGAGTACCTCTGCAGGCAGAAAGAAAAAAAAAACAGGCGTGTAAACGCCTCTGAAATATTCTATAAGGCAATCACTATTCCAATTAACCCTCTCATTTTTGTAAATTAAAAAATAGATATTCTTTATTAATATCTTATTTCATAATCCTCCCTCAACAACCTTAAGATTGATTTGATGCAGCTCTCGACTGGATTATCCCATCGGCTAACATCATCATATTTTTCTCTTTCATACCCTTCGCTACCTGCTCGATACATCTCTCATTGCTGGCTTTCCTTTTCCATTCTTCCCGTTCATTTGCCTCTCGACAATTATCCTCGTGAGTCTATCATATCTCATGATGTGGACAAATTAACCGTCCCATCTTCCTTGTAAGGTTTTTATACATCTTCTCCTTTCTCCCAGCCTTCTCAAAACTTATTCGTTTGTCACTAGGTCGATCCATTTTAACTTCATCGTCCTTCTGTAGCACCACATTTCAAATGCTTCCACCTTTGACCTCTCTGCTGCCGTTATCGTCCATGCTTCACTGCCATAAAGAAGCGTGCTCTAGATTTTGTACAATAATTGTTATTCATCATCATCATTGGTCAACAATCCTAGGATTGGTTTAACGCAGCTTTTCACTCGATTCTTCTATCGGCCAACCTTTTCATTGTGACGTAATTCTTCTCTTTTATATCCTTCACAACCTGTTCCATGTATCTCATACAAGGCCTGCCTTTTCCAATCTTCCCGTTCACTTTTCCCTTGACGATAGTCTTCATCAGGCCATCGTCTCTCAAGATATGGGCGATTAAATTGTCCCTTCTTCTTTTTAGAGCTGTCAGCAGACTTCTCTTTTCCCCCACTCTTCTTAGGACTTCATCTTTCCTAACTCGGTCTATCCATTTAATCTTCATTATTCTATAATTATTGTTATGGGTTACTTTAGTACATACCATCCACTTACGGGTCTCCGGCGAGCATCTGGTTTCATTGTTGCCGTTATGGCCGGAGAATCAAGATGGGTTGTGCTTTTGGGTAACAACGTCCGCCACCATTCTTAGATGGTTATCCTACTGTAGAATTCTGAACTCGGAGCATGCGGAGGGACCCAAGAAAGACAGCCTTCAGCGTGCCTGCTGCGAGTTCATCCGCTCGCGTCCTCTTCATTGGGATGCACTTAATATTCTCCATCAGTAAGTCCTTGACTCCTCCGAGTACGGTCACTAAGGCCATCACCTTGAATTGTTAGCCCGCGTACATTTTCCGCAGTTTGCACGATTTATCTTCATATTTCATTCGTTTTTTAATCTCTTAGGCACCCAGACTCACTTCAACCAGTCCCGAAAACTCGATCGCGAATGGGAGGGGATTGTCAAGAAGAACGATATCTCCGTCTCTGTCCCCGTCAACTACCTGGTGGTGGTTAGAAACAAATCCAACAGGTCTTAGTTTTGCTCTGAGATCGCTCTATACGAACGTCTCGATATCTCAAGGGGTTATGACAGTACAAGATTCGGATAGAATCCCTAATTGTGTCTCAGGTGGAAAACAGTTGATTTTTGCCGGAGTACATATACGTTTTCCTCATACACAAATTTTTATTTGTAACATCATTATTATAAAACAAAAATGAGTTTATTTGCCGCATCTTTTCTCCAAAGAGTTGGAATACTGGATCCACTCTGTTGTTAGCGTATCGTGCACGTTTATCCGGTTCCTTATCTCTTTCTTTAACGTTACTTATTATTAGCTCTGTGTAAAAACTCTGAGACAGATAAACGACATATTGTGATTAACGGTGGATAAGTATCACTATTGATGCGGAGATGAAAAAGGGAGTTGAGGAAAGAGATACCACATCAAGTGTGGGGATAATTGCTGAAATGGAAATAGGAATGATTTGATGTGATTTGTGTCAACGGGGTTGCTGAACCAGTTCACAATTGCTGAGGATATTGAGACTTTATAATGAGAATGGATATTCACAGGGAGCGATTGAAACGGCAGGAGATTCGCACCCATTTTTGTACCATTCCTGCTCAAGTATTTATGAAAAAATTATTGTACTGATTATCATCGAGTAGGTACATTAGCTGAAATATATACAGGGTGCGTTCCGAAAGTAACGCAATTAATATTTTTTAAAATAATTTATTGAACAGATTTGCGCAAACACTTCAAATTCTTCAAAGTACTGTCCTCGGCCCTCTACATATTTTTTCCAGTGACTCTGCCATAACCGGTACGCGCCCTGGAAGGCGTCTTCGGGGACCTCTCGCAAGGTCTTCGTCACGGCTGATTGGATTTCTTTTATGGACGAAAAACGGGTTCCTTTCAGGGCTGATTTAATCCAAGGCAACAGAAAGAAGTCTGCTGGGGCGACGTCAGGACTATAGGGGGAGTGGGGCTGCATTGGAACCTGGTGTTTGGCCAGGAACTCGCGGACTCGTAGTGCATTGTTGCAAGGCGCGTTGTCGTGATGGAGTTGCCAGGTAGTGGAGGGGTCTTTTCTTGTCCTGATGACCCTTTTTCGGAGCCTTCCGAACACATCCACGTAGTGGGCAGCGTTAAATGTCTGTCCTTGAGGAACAAACTCCTTATGGACCACTCCTTTGCTGTCGAAAAAGACAATGAGCATTGTTTTCACTTTTGATTTGCTCATTCTTGCCTTTTTGTGCTTGGGGGACTGATTGGTGTGCCACTTCAACCACCTCAAAACTTTTGAGTAGGACAGAGTAGAGTCCTAGAGTCCCCGTAAGCCTCACAAATCATTTTGTTAGTCTCCTTAAGAGATATTTTCAGTTTAGCACAAAACTTAATCGCGTAACGTTGCTCGATCGTCGATTCCATTTTTTCCGTGACACGATCGGCGCGCAGAGGTTTACAATAACTGATGTCCTGCCGCTTCCACAGATGGAGAGCACTGAGATTGGTTTTGCGGCAAAGCTTAGCATCCACGCCACCTACTCCAAGTGGTCCTATCCCTCTCCGACCAATAGGAGCTGCGCGGGAAATTCAATTGCATTACTTTTGGAATGCACCCTGTATGTCGCAGATTTTTACTTACTTGTCACCTTTGTGGTAACTCTAATGGAACTTTTGATCGTTTTTCCAATAATTTCCCCATTATCCGAGCAGAGTTAATCTAATTAAAGTCCTACTATAATATGAACTAATAAAATAGGACTTGTAGACATGGCGTCTCTCACACTTTCTTTCCACCTTCATCCAAAATTTAATTACCCGCTGTTGAAAATTTATGTTCAATCACTCAAAAATCGGGAGATCTTTAGGTAAGCCCCTGTATTATCCCGATAGTGGCGGATAACTAGTTTCTTACAACTATTTTTCTGTAATGATTTATCTAGCATTAATTATTCTGAGCATTTTTTATTTGTACAATGAAATTTCAAGTCTTTTATTTTCACATTTTGAGCTGTTTCTTCAGAAAAACCTCGTTGTTCACTTGCCATAACTTTGAGTCTGCTGTTGAGATTATCAGATGATTTTAATCGTGCACTTCCTCGTTGGACGTAGCAACTGCCCTTCTAATACATTTGGCATTTTTTGTGCGTGTCGAGTGTTTGCTTGCAAAAATATCAGGTGCTTTTTATTTGCAGTACCTAATCTAATCAAATGTTTCTATATATCCTGTAGACACACAACCCTTAGATACTATTACGCATTGCAAATTGCATAACCTCTAGGTGATTGATATGGCGTATTTCCCAAAAAGCATACCCTCTAATCAATGTATCTAAAGTACACTATCAAGCTTCAACTTCCTGTCACTTAATCTAACCAGGAAAATATTTTATCTATTTTTGACGCAAAATACTGGACCTCAATGATAAAAAAATGTTTCAGGCCAGCTGTAAGCCCCCTCGACTTGAAAAGCGAGCGTTGCGTTTTGATGCAACCTTGAGAATGCAAAACCTTTGAACAGCTAAACGCAGTCGGTTCTACGAAAACCCATTTGTCACTTGAAGGATCAAAAATTATAAACTGTACAATATAAGCACACTATTGCTTCCAAGGAGGTTAGTACGCAATGGAGAAGTATTGTCGTTTTAGCCTAGGATGACGTGGCCAGGGTGCGGATTATCACAAGATTATCACAAGTAGCACACCCCGTATTACCGCATTGAACAAGAAGGCTGCTCGCTTCTCAAATCAACTGCGATGCCGCCTCCTGTACATTCCAACCTCTTTGGTATGCATCAGGCAGCACGGGGAGAGTGAGAGTATATGTGGTATGGTTACGTTCCTCTCGGCGAATAAGAATACGGGAAATAGCAAAATCAATATGAAATAGATATATACGCACCTGTGGCTTAATGAAGTTCACCAATTTACTTTCAAAAATTTGTAGAACCAGTACAACATAAGCCAGTCTGGTGATGCCGAAGGTTGCAAAATCGGTTACTCAGAATCTTTTCATAGATGCATAAGTTGTCATCTTGGTGGAGTTCCTTTCAAGGGGGTCCTAAGGCACTTAGACCTATTTTTCCATTGAGCCAAGCACCCTTCTGGTGAATCACCCATAGGCGCCAATCGCCTTACTGAAAGCCAACAGTTCACCTGCAGGGATAGCCCTAACCTCCCTGTGCTCCATGAATGGTGTGTCCAAGAATCTATTCCTAGTCCTCATCAAAGCAGGAAATTTACATAATGTGTGGGATGTGATTTCATCCTCTTCTTCGTACCACGTGCATCTGGGTGAATCTTATATTCCCAGGAGATGTATGTTCCTCATTACTCATAAGTGCCACCTAAGAAGTCCCACTACCGCTCGTAATTGACCCCAGTTAGGTAAAAAGAGCCTTTTACGAGCATAGGCATAATTTTTCCTATGTGTAATTAGGCCTGTCGTAGACTCGGTATGGTTCCCCACATCTTAGAATGCCGGGCTAATCCCCAGAGTCTGATTTCTACCATGTCTATTGAGGTATCAGTAGGTATTATTGGCTCTGGACCAATCGGATTGCGGCTAGATCCAGCTTTGCCAGCTCATCAGCCAACTCATTTCCGGATTACCTCATGGCCCGGAACACAGAAATTTTCCACCCTGCCTCACCTACCTATCTCTGTGAGTGCTTCATGACACTCCTGTAGTGGCTGTGATGTGCGCCTTCGTGATATCAGAGCTTTTAGAGCTGCCTGATTATCAGTGCATAAGTGTATTTGCATGTTAAACATCCCAGCTTGTTTGATAGCATAGGCGCAAGTCACAAGTGCATGTACCTCTGCGTGAACATTGTAGAATATTTTCCCAGAGGAATTGAGGGCTTCCTCCTTCCTTTGGAAGGGATATGAAGGCTTCTCTCCAGATCCCAGGTACGAGACTCCAGAGTCAGCCTCTATCCTCTCCAGCCTCTGGTCCTCCCCGAAGGTGGACTTGGATAATTTAGAAAGGATGTCGTTCTCCTCTCCCCACTAAGGTTGTGAGGGGCAACTGGGAAGTGTTGGTCTCCCCGATGGTAGAGTTGGACAGACAGGTAGAGATGAACTAGTAGAGGGGAGCATTCTCATCTCCGCGATCTCCCACAGTATTGCCGCCACCAGGGAGGAACTTGGACTTCAAGAGTCCACGTATAAGCCTTCCAGCGCACTCCATTGTTATTTAACATAGGAATTCCATGTCTGTCTCCACGAGTAACTAGGGAAATTCAGTGTCTACCCTTACAGAGACCCGTCTGCATGGTTATGGCTGAATAAAACCGGAGTTCACCCTGTATCCGGAGTCTCCCTATTCATGACTTCTCCAACCCCCATATGTGTCATCCTTGGAATAGAGAAGCACTGTGTTAAAGATTGATATTGACTTGCCAAGTCAAGAACTTTCATGTTCAGGTGCACCTCGTGGAGAATGTACCTCCCCCATCTCCACCCAACACGGTCTTGATGGTCCATGGCCATGTTCTACCCTGTGCCCCATCCTGGGGTCATTCATCCTTTAACTCCGATCTTTTCTTTTTAGCCTAGACATATAGTCTATTCTTTTATAGTAGTATGTAATATCTTTTGCATTAAATGTGTGGAAGTTTACCAAGCCATACTATTTTACTGATGTTTATTTCTCTAGTATGGAGTTGTTCCAGCTAGTGACGCATCAAAAAGTTTAATTAATCAATATTAAATCGAGCCATTGATTTGAGCATTGAGCAAATTATTTAAACTTATTATTCCTTTATTATATCTTTTTCTTGTTTTTCACATAAACTCCAATAATACCTATATTGATTGATTTTGGCGTCATTCAGTTCACTCAGTGCAAATCCTTACTATTTCCTACATCGGTTGTATGCTCCTGATATTTTTCAACATTCAAAGCTAGTATTTGTAAAGAGCCTATAAATATGAATTTGGATTTTATAGCAACCGCAAAGCCCAAATCCAGCATTTGTTCCTTTACTTTCATATCTATGATTTTCGTCTATTTTCCGTTTCCCTACATAGATCACAGATATGATCAATAGATACAAACATTTACATGTAAACAAATATCATATTTTGTGTCATGTGCACCCTTCAGCTTCTAACCTGTGTTCCACTTCTGCCGTACGTCAAATGACAGGCAAATTATAAAATAAAACTTCTTCGCCCAGAAAATGAATCTGAAGTTGTTATCCCATCGGATCGATAGAATCCGAAAACCCCGCGTCACGAGTCCTTACACCCGTTTCTCATTTCCCCCCACAGATGGCAGGCGGCGTGGGTCCCGCATCGCGTGCCAGGGGCGGCCACCACCAGGGGTCTCAGCAGCGAGGCAGGAGGGGCGGCAGGGGCAAGGGCCGGTCCAAGAGCGTGCAGGATGACCCGGCTGCCCTCGCGCGCGCCATGGCCAAGATCCACCTGGAGGAGGCGAACGGCCTTTACAAGTGCGGCCTCTACACCAAGGGCATCCGCTCCTACTGCCTGGTGAGACACTCTCGCTAAAAGATGAGGACTCGGGTTAGATTAGTGGTAAGAGTACTAGCCTCTCAGCCTGAGTGCCTGGGTTCCAATACCGACGGTGGAAGATATTTTTAGTTAGTAAACTGGTCCCTACTTATAAGTATCATTCGAGTTGGTGTGGTGGCTGGAGTACTGGCCTCCCATCCCAACGGCACGGGTTCGATTCCCGGTAGTGACATATTTTCAGTGACTAACCGGACCCTACTTGACAGCCTAGTGGAAGGCATTTTCAGGTTCAGTACTCCATCCGTGGAATGGGACGTTGAGCCGTAGTCCCCTTGGCGCCTGTAGTTAAGATAAGGCTAATGCCGACGCCGGGTTTGTCTCCACCCTTCCTCTATTGCTTGAAATGTTCCTACCATTACCCGATTATCCACCTATCGTAAATGGCACAAATGACCTCAGCTGTCGGTTGCCTCCCCTGAATAAAATAACACTCACATAATGATGTGATCCACTCGTCGCCTTTTTTTAAGAGCAGGTTAATGCTGACGCTGGGTTTCTCTCCACCCTTTCTCCTTTCCCATCCTAATAATTTATTCCTGTACTGGTCGGAAGCTCCTATTAGTTAGGGAACAGACTTGAAAAAATCATCATCATCATCGGTCAACAATCCTAGGATTTGTTTTGACGCAGCCCTCCACTCGATTCTTCTATTGGCCAACCTCTTCATATTGACGTAGCTCCTCTCTTTTACATCCTTCACAACTTGCTCCATATACCTCACACGAGGCCTGCCTTTTCCATCATTCCCGTTCACTTTTCCCTCGACGATTGTCTTTATCAGTCCATCGTGTCTCAAGATGTGGCCCATTAAGTTGTCCTGTCGTCTTTTTAAGGTTTTCAGTAGACATCTCTTCTCTCCCTTTCTTCTTAATACTTCTTCGTTTGTCACTCGATAGATCCATTTTATCTTCATCATTCTTCGGTAGCACCACATTTTAAATCCTTTCAGCCTGGACTTCTTTGCTGCTGTTATTGCCCATTCTTCGCTGCCATATAGTAGAATGCTCCAGATTTATGTTCTAATGAAATGTTTTCTCACTTTCACTCATGTTTTTGCAGCTGTAAGTAGAATCTTATTCTGGTAAAATGCCCTTTTTGTTTGGGCAATTCTACTGGCAATTTCTCTTTTACTTCCTCCATCGCTGATTACTCGGCTTCCCAGGTAGCAGAACTCTTCCACCTCAATTTTTTGTTTTCGTAGTTTAACATTGGTCCTGGCTTCCTTTCTTCTACTGCATACAATTACCTTAATTTTCTTTTTATTGATCTTCAGATGATATCTGGTCATTGTTCTTTCCATATTTCCTAGTGTCTTCCTTAAGTCTCCTTCTGTTTCTGTCATGACTGCTGTGTCATCGGCGAATCGTAGCATGCTGATTTTCTCCCCGTGGATACTCACTCCCGGAGACTTCTCTTTGACTTCTTGGATGGCTTTCTCGATGTAGACATTGAATAATACGGGAGATTGTGCACATCTTTGCCTCACTCCTTTCTTTATGCTTGCTTCAGCACTGCTGGGTCCTGATTTGATTATGGCCACCTGGTTTTTATGCAAGCTGTGGATAACTCTTCGGTCATTGTATAATACTCCAATTTCTTTCAGAAGCTTTAGCATCAGATTCCAATCCACGTTGTCAAGTACCTTCTCCAAATCTACAAATGCAACAAATGTCGGTATATTCTTCTCTATTCTCTTCTCTATAAGTAGCCTGACGGCCAAAATCCCTTCTCTTGTGCCCTGGTTTCTTCTGAACGCGAATTTGTCCTCATCCAGGAACTCCTCCGCTTTTTGCTGTATTCTTCTATAGATGATTCTCGTCAATATCTTCGAGTCACATGTCGTCAGACTTATGGTCCTAAAATGTTCAGTTCTCAGCTCTCTTCTTTTTGGCATTATGGATGATGATGTTCTTCTCAAAGTCCGTGGGTATCTCCCCTGTAGAGTACATATCGCATATGGTTTTGTACAGCTGTGTAAATGTCTTCCCTCCGGCGTTTTTAATTAGTTCGGCAGGAATATCATCTATTGTCGAAGCCTTATTTACCCTCAGATCCCTTACAGCTGCATCAAATCTGATCTTAACATTGGGGCTCCCAATTCATCCTTATTGACTTATTTTTCCTCTTTGATTACTTCCACTCTTAGATAGCTTTCATTGTACAACTCTTCTGCGTATTTCTTCCATCTCTTCACTTAATCCTCATGTTCAATTAAGAGTTCTCCTTTCTTTTCCCTGATGCTGTTATGTCTTGCAGCCCGTTCCTTGAAGCGATTTCTCACCATTCTGTAGGCAACTTCCACATTTTGTTTTGTGAGGTTGCTTTGTACATCTTTGCATAGATCCTTCATCCACATTTCCCTTCCTTGTCTCGCTTTACGGTTTATTTCATTCCTGATTCTTTTGTAGCAAAGTTTCCCTTCTTCAGTTTCCACATTTTTATATTTTCTTCTCTCTTCAATCAATTCTAAGACTTCTTCTGTTATCCATGGCTTCTTCTAGAAAACTTTTTTTCTCCCCAGAACTTCTTTTGCTGCTTCCTGTAGCCCGATTTTGATGTTCTCCCATCTATTTTCCACTGAATTCACAGTCAAAAGACTTGAAAACGCAGAATAATAAAAGATGAGGGGTCTAGTATTTTTAATTGTTATATTGCAGGCTTTACGCCTGCAGGGCCCGGGTATGAATTCTAACGGTTGAAGATCATTTTCATTGGTAAACCAATCCCTACTAGAATTCTTCGTCTGGAGCATTCAGCAAGTTCAGTTCTATGTCCGTCGGAGGGGACGCTAAGCTATGATCCACCTAGGATCTTTTGTTAAGAGTAGGCTAAAGCCAAGCCGTGTTTCCCTCCAACTCCTCATTAACATTCCATTACTTTCCTTATACCTATTATCCCGGCCTATAAGTGCTGGTGTAGACTAGATATCACTAATTACTGAGCTAAAATACAGGTAATACAGTGATTGAATCCTTGACTAACTGTAGATCAAAGGATTAAAGTTAAAAATGAAATAGTATAAAATCCAACCAGTGGGAGGCTGACCCTACTGACATATTTTTACCCGTACACTATGTCTGCAGAACAGATGACTGTCGGATCGAAAGATGCGAGAATTTTTATTTTTTTGCTCCCGATTATACACGGCAACAACGGAATCAAAGTCTAATTCATTAAAAAAATACGAAGCACATGTATGTATGTACTATATCCAAAAGCTTTTTTTTCCTTCTATTCCTTCCATAAAAATTAATTTTCAAACCTGGTGACCTATCATCCCTTGACAGATGCCGTTGCATTGGCTCGCAGGGTAATGTGTAGATGTACATTAAAAAACAAACAAGTGGATTTCTTGCATCCTGGGTTGCCAATGAGATCGGATTGAACTGAAAGGACAATTACACCTGGGAATCAGGTTCATGTTGTGGATGTAATGCAAAGACCACGCAAGTGATATTGTATTTACAGCAAAGTTTATAATCATTTCGCCTTTATTACTTTCCAAGTTTTAATTTATGAAAAAAACATCCGAGCAACAAAAACAAAAGATCAAATAAAACATTCCGTTTAATTATAATTTAACTATTATCTATAAATAATTAGAAATTGTAAATACAGTTGATGAATAATTATTCACCGGGTACGAAGTAGTATTCAACGCTCAGGAGTGACCTTCAGTTGCAATTTTAAGGGCAATCCTGGTGAATTAATGCGTCCAAGCGTAGGAGGAAAAGTAGAAGAAAAAGGAAGAATGAGAAGGAGAAATCTTAAAACTAAAGGTTTATAATCTCTATCTCGGTTCCTTTCTTTCCATAGATTTATTCTAGAAATTACACTCACACATAGAGATACCTTCCATTTTTAATCTCTAAGGTTTAAGGTGCAATATTCATTGTAAAATAGACATTAAATACGAGTATATGAGTACTAAAATTCAATATGCATTCTACGATACAATGTGAATTGACTTTACATTTACCTCAGGCCTTCATATGAACAAAAATTAAATTACACTGCTAAAAGTACAATTCTCAAGACCTCAAATCAAAGATAAAAATCTTCATAAAATACAAGAACTGAGGAAAGTGATCACAGCATATGGTACAATGAATATCAATAAGGGATTATTCATTTATAACATTTCATCCAACTGTTATCTTAATTTTTTTACTCAATTACAAATCACATTACCACTGATGAAAATGAAATCCATAGAAAATTTCAGTCAATAAAAAATGAGGCATTGGAGCACTGTATCCATAGGACAAATTTGAAAAACCGAATTCCGGTCGTTAGAATAGAAAATACGTAAACCTGGTCATCCATCATTCTTCCTAGAACTTAATCTTAATAGGGTAATAGCATATTGTATATGTATGTTGGAATATATATTTGGTTCATATTACAAAAAATCCTGTGTAAAAACATAGTAGCATATATGCTTCTACTTCTTTACACAAGATTTTTTTGCTGATGATAAAGATCTTCCCGGCGTTCCTATGCATTGGCGTATCTCTGGGTGGCAACCAACAGGGGCAACCCAACCCGGAGTAACTCCCTTATCAGCAATGATAAACCCCGCAGAGCACCATGTCTAACAAGAGTATTTGTCATGAAATCTATAGCGGAGATATTCCGAAAACTAATTCGAATCTAAAAAGTTATTAAGTGCAATTTTAGAGTCTCGAACATTTTCTTTCGTAAAATGAATTTCCACATGCATTAAGCTTAAGTAGTAGAGGTGTCTAAATAATCTATTTTGGTATTAAAGATTAGTGTAGATATTTAATAACCTATATTTTCTATTGTGTAATATGTGCAAAAAAGTATGAAATCGCTTTTATACACAAAATGATTAGGATGGATCAATTAAAATTAAACAGTCAAAATGCCACAAAGGTGATAGAGATAATACTAATACTTATGGATTTCATTAATATTGTCTGTAATGCATGAATGTAATAGAGGAGTGAGTTGGGGTATCAGGTTGATATAGCGGCCAGAGTACTGGATTCCCACCCAGGAAGCTCGGGTTCGAATCCCGCAAGTTGCAACTATAGGTCTCTACTTGAGTTAGTGAAGGCAGTAAGTAGAATTGCATTCAATGCATTCTCCCTCCCTTGAAATTTTCCTTCCCAAACTCGATCACACACCTCTTCTTAACGATGTAAATTACTTAAACTTTCGGTTTTCTCTCTAGAATAACTAAAATTAATGCATTTCTTTATTTTTTTGGTTGTTTTGTTTCACCATAGGGGTGGATTTTCCTTGAAACCTATCCTAGTACATAATTTATTAATAAACACTACTGGCTAGTGGTATACAAACATAATTACTGCAGCAGGGTCGCCAGTTCCAATATCAATCCTGAACCTTCACTTGCTCTTGCTAGTGCCATTACAGTGGTAAATATAGACCAAATATATTACAATAAAGATAATATCCTGCGGTTAAAACGATACAGACCTCAATTTCTCCAATTAACCTCTCGTTAGAAACTTTATTATTGTCTTTAATATCCATTACCTTAGTACCTTATATCTCATCCGAGGTCTTTCTTTGCAATTCTTTTAATGTCTTTTTTCATAGACCTTCCTAAAAAATCATTTTACTGACTGTTCCCATCTCCATTTCATAAATTTCATCATATTTAATTTCTCCCACCCTCACACAATCCTCAACCTCAATTTGTTTTGCTCTAATACTTGATAATTTCCCTGTAACACCACATTCTGTTTTGCCTTTTCGATTATTAAACAAAAACATTTATTCGCAAAAATTTCATGTTCATTGATTTATTCTTGACCTAGATTTTGTGTAAAATGTTTACTTTCAAAATAAATCATTCCATAGATCAACTAGAGCCACTTCCTCCAAAAGAGAAAGGATAAGGCTGAGAATGGAATAAGCAAATATTTTATGTTATACAATGAACTTTTGAGAATTGAGACGACAGAAATGCGGATGGTATACAAATAAATAAGTGCTGCTAGTGATACAAAAGAACTAAAGGTGAATTTTTGAATTTGGCTTATAATAAAAATGGATAGGTAGGCAGGGTAGGAGAATTTTAGGGGATGCAGCTGATGGGAGACTGTTGCAAGGAGTCGTGAAAAGAAGATAAAATTTGGTAGCATGTGCAAAGGTGCAGGATATGAAGAAGATTTTGAAGACATGGAGAAAAATATTAAACAAACAAAGGCGGAATGCCCAAGGACTATTTGTATAATGTGGAACATGTGAGGCATAGTCGTGGAAAACAGGCAGTGGTCAACACAAGATAATTACATTGACACCTGCTAGACTCCATCACGCACTGGCATAGGATGCAAATTCCAATGAATCCAATAAATGTTCAAAAATACAATTGTGATGAAGGAATAACAGCAGGCCTTTTTTCACAAAGAAATAAAATTTATTTAGGACCTAGGATCTAAAGTAGATACGTCATAACCAAGTGATTATATTTAGGTACAACATCACATGAAAAATATTTACCATTCCACTAGCGACGCGTATCCAATATCCGAATTATAAGAAAAGAAACCCAATTGTATTTGCCCATACAATTACTCGTTGGAGTTAAATATTCCTTGTGAGTATTACTCACGCAAACACAAACGGTTTCAGAGATTATAATTCAAGGTGTTCCAATGATTCTTCGGTCGCAAGAATATATTAAAATAAAATTCTTCTTTCATTATTCTATGATAATTCCCTCTGAATACACTTGCTTGGCAGGCGACACACTAGATGACGAAGGGAACGTTGTTCTTCAATTATGTTAGTTCCTATCTTCTTTTTCTTCCGCATTAATTAATTGTTTTTCCGAGTGTAATTCTGATTATTTTGTGTCCACACGTTTTCCCATTGTCCACACTCCCCCATGTTATTAGCTCCTTCAAAATGTTATCGTTCTATTCGTACGAAAATGAGGCTTACTCTTGTCTTCAAAATAAGAATGTTCCTGAAAGGCTAGTGATAGTAACTTTTGGATATGAATGACAAAATTTGCAGAAGAGGAATTGACTAATTTAAGCATAATACATGTGAAAATATTTAAGAAGCTCCTGAGTTCTGTGTATCATTTCTTGAGTTATATTTCTGTATTAATCCATTTTAAATCTTTCACATTCAAATGTATCTCTTATTTTCCGTTGACATTAGGGCCAATAGCGCTTTAACTCGCGAATCATTTCACTGTAGGATTTTTTCTTTGTATTCCACTGAATTCGGACCTCTCTTATACACCCTTCCTTCCTCTTGTATATCTATCCTTTAAGTCGCTATAAGCGAATTAGGCAATGAAGTTTTAAAGCCCTCCTATTTTGTTGTGGTTCGAATTTTAAATTTTTTACCATTTATCTCACTCAGTATGACAGTAGTTCACGCTTATGTAGGAATTTTTACTGAAATACTACCATTCAATTGCATATATTGTTTTTAATTTTCGTTTTCTTGTATGTATTCTGTTCTTCTAGTGGTCTGGCAAAAAGTTGCATCTATCTAAATTGGAAATTATTAAGTGTTATCACTCTCTTTATCAGTCATTTTTCTCCATATTAATTTACCGATTACTCATGATCCTCAATATTTTAATGTACGCAGCAATGGCCGTGCTGAGTTTTGCACCATACTAGATGATGAAATATTTGATGATTTGCAGAGGAGTTAATCAAAATAATTCTCTTTCATTTCCGTTTAACGGGGATCTTGTTGGTTAGGAGGATAGAGTACTGGTCTTCCATTCCCAGGGTCCCGGTTCGATTCTTGGCATTGGCGGATTTTTTAGAGGCAAATCGGTACCTACTTGAGTGCCTAGCATTTCAGGTTTAGTACTCCGTCCTTTGGATAGGACGTTAAGCCGTGGCCCCCTTGGAGCTTGTCGTTAAGAGTAGACTTATGCCAACGCCAAGTTTCTCTCCACCCTTCCTCCGCTTCGCTCCCTGAAAACTCCTACCAATACCCAATCCCTACCAAATACCATACCCTATCCTAAATGGCGCGAATGACATCTGCTGTCGGTCTCCTCTCCTGAACAACGAACTTCCTTTTCTTATGTGGTGGAAACATCAGGATAGCCTATTGGCCGGTAGTTATCAACCGGTTTGAGTAGGTTTTGATAGAATGTCCCATCTGAACTTGTGTTTCATGAATGTGTTGGCTCCACCCTTCTTTATTTCTCCCTTCGAGTTGGCATGTCCTTTACCGCTCTTTTTGCTGTCCATTTTACCTTTTTCATTTTATTTGTCACCCTCAATTACCTAGAATTTGATTGTAACTTTCAGCATTTTACTCCCATTCAGTGCCTTCTCCATCACCTGTTCTTTCTTCTCCTAATTTCTGACAAAGATCTTTCTTCCGCAACCATGTTCGTCCTCCCTTCATTTGTCCGCCTTTTCGTCCATCGCCCTTTCTCCATTTTTCACCACTACCGTATTTTCAATTCTTTCAATCTTCTCTTATTCGCCATCCCTAGTATTCAGGTCGCAGATCTATACAAATCCGGGATTCATAAGCTTCTCACTTAATTATCTTTACATCCATGACCAAGGTTATAGTAATATTTCACTTACATCATCTTTACATCCTAGGTCAAGGTTATCATAATAAGTTCTTTTCTATAGTTAAACAGCCGCTTAGCCATAAAAATTCTTAGCCATAAAGTCCTGGTATAGTAGTGAATACTATAATGTAGAGCCTGGCTCTGTATGGGTGGCTGTAAAAAAGTAAGAGACTACATACGTGGGTGGGGAATAGAGGGCAGGCACTATCAACAAATCAACCTCTACAAATTTTGGTAGAATGCTAATGCTGGTGATTGGTGATTTGGTAATGTAGGTGATTTTTCCACTGTATATCGATTTCAAAAACTCTAAAGTAAATAAGTATGTCTTCCCAGTATGAAGATCATATGTCAGTACACTACCTAGTTTACTCTCAAACATCAAAGCAAACAACAGATTTGTGAGATTATAATATATCGGTTTCATTAATTCAATCTGGAAGTCAAATACGTTTCAGCTGGCCTCCGATGCTTCTTGCTCATTCAAGGAGACCTTAGACTTTTGATTTGACTGTCTCTCCCACTGCCTTAATTTTTTGATTTGTCTAAAGATATAGTTTCTACATTTTATATCTGTGTGAAGCTATTTGAATAAGCGCTATCTTTATTGAAAAGGGTTTTAACGGTATTGAGAATAATATCGATATTCATGTTTGTTTTCGTTGTCATCAGCAAAGTGAATTAGCAGAGAGAATACATTTGGGACACATGAGCGAAAATATGTGAATTTTACTTCAGATTTGAAATATTTCGTAAAATTTTCGTTCCAAGAGATTCACTCTCACAAAAGAAGAATTTAATGGGAATCAGCTAAAAAAATCACATGCAAGGTGAAATACAAATGAAACCTGGAATAAGTCAGATGTATTCACAGCTCTAAAGAACACTGATTTTACGCAGAGTGGAACCAATAGGTTTTGTCTCTTGATTTGAAAACCTTACCAGAGAACCCCTCTCCCCATATTCCCCGATCATGTAATAGAGTTTTGTTAAGTTAAAGTGCTTCTCCGATGTAATCAAGAAGTTTTATTAGCAAAATATTTTTTAATTATATTAAAAGACATACTCGCGTTTCGAAGTCTAGAGTATCATCTACAGGTATGTACAACTATTTCCGCTTTCCTTTCATATGTAATGCAAAGGAAGGAATTATGAATGAAAGTGAAGGAGTGGTAATAGCAAAGAATAACCGAGTAGAGGGGGCTGAAGGTTGTTTTGGGACTTCATGCACGTGTAGCTACTTCCCCAACATGTATGTTTTTACTTGTCGTATTATCAAATCCCTTAGACTCGAAAAATTGCCTTTTTTATTAATTTCAACTTATTGCCCGTTGAGACTCTTTTTCTCCTAAATTATTTCCCCTTCAATTTTCCTCTACACTCTAAAGTGACTCTGCGTGAATGTTAACTATTCTTGAACGCTTATTCCTCTAAACTTCTCGTTGTGTCCTATTTTGTAACTTAATATTTATTAACCCTTTCTATCCATACTGAATTCCCTTATTCAGTACTATGGGCAAAAGAAAAGTTTGGCTACCATAGAGCTAATCTATGAGTCTCTGCTGCATTTCTTTTATCTCTTTCGTTGCTACTGTGTAGTCTCTCTCGTCGTTGGCATTTTTCTTCTTATTCACCGGCTTGTTCCCCGCCCAACTTCTTTACATGCATCTTATTTAATCTAAATCTTTATTTGCGTCTCCCCATTTCCATCATTTTTTTCATTTTTCCAATCACTATGGTCGTGATCTATGGTTACTAAATATCGTGATCTATAGTTTTTGGTGATTTCATCACTGCAGCAATTTCATCCACGTTTTCCTTTTAATGTTTCGATTTTTTATGAGTAATGTACCGCCCATCTGTCTTCTCATTCATGAGGGATCCATTAATTAGGTTAATCCTGATACTCTTACCTTAGGTAATGCTGATTAAGATAAGTTATGAAAATTGACCGCGAAGAAGAATTTTTTCCCGCAACGCATGCCTATGTTTTTACATCATTACCATATAAGTGAGGAAAGGCCCAACTTTCCATTGTATTAGGAGTGTGCCAAATGTATTCACTCATAAGTATTTGAGTCATCATCAGTACTCATGGGTACCCAACGAATACAAGAGTACCTGAATAAGTACTTAAATACCTCTATGATTACCCAAATGCAACGACATCTACCTCAGCGCCACAGCAAAAATTGTTAGGATGGAGCAACTTCAGGATTTTAGCAATTATATTGTAGGATGAGACAACAGCAGAGAAATAATACACTGGCATATTCCATTGTGTTTTACTATGAATGTTCTAACTTGGTAGAGAAAAGCTGTTTCGAAAAAGTCTGCGAAGTGAGCAACAATCTCTTCCTACACTTCAATACCAAAATCCAATGCCAAATCAATACCCTTTGATGAGCAACAATCTCGATAAAAACTCATAGAGAAGTTTTAAACAACTATATGATGGCACAAAGATCAGTCAGAGGCGAACTGATGCCGAGGGTGAATAATTTGTTTCACTGCAGATGTATGGACAAGTCAAAAAATAGATCCTCAAGAAGAGATCGCTAAATAGTGAAAATTTTGCGATAAAGTAATTTTCGGAGTTCAATCCCCCAGTTAAAACACCCAAGACTCCAAATTTAGGAATCACAACATTGGAAGATTTGGCGGAGGTGAATTATCAGAGCTAAAAATATAATATGTTGTTTCTAATTTCTGTTAATGGCCTAAACTTTCCATATAGCTTTGAAAAAAATAGTAAAAAATATAATGGTGAGGAAGCGTTATTTTGTCAGGCATTGTAAAACTTGGCACCTGTGAGAACTGTCCTTCTAAACGATAACGTCATGACTTCCTCAATGTTTGACACAGTGACAATTTAATATTTCTAAATGATATTTCCAATTTAATTTCCTATTCATAATTACCCAATTCCTCTTCTTGTTTGATACCATTGGATGAAAACACTTTGCTGAATAAAAATTGCTTTTGTACCTCGATGACCTTAGATCTTTACTCCAGGCTCCGAAGGAACGATAGTGAATGAAAGGATCTGCTAAATCAGTACGTCTTTCAAACCTCACCGAGGGCACGGGAGAAAGGAGACTTCGGCCTTCCTTGTGCATTATGAAACGTAATGGCCACGTCAGTTGGAGTGGCCAAATAGTGACGCCGAAAGCTTGCCATTCATCTGGTTCTTTCAGGGTTCTGAACTCTCGAGGCCATGACGCTTGCGACAACAGTGTGAGAATCGTGCTTACCTTAGCGGTCATCTACATCTACATCTACACGATACCCTGCAAGCCACCACGAGGGTGTGTGGCACGGGGTGAAGATCACCAAGCATGCACTACCGACATGCAAACAAGCAACTATAGGGTCAAATGTAAACAGCGAATTTCTTCGAGGTGGAGGTAGGTGGCGAGGCGCTAGGCTCGGATACTCGCCGGGGTATTCGTATTCAACGAGGTATACAATCATTCGCTGAGGGTCTGAGGTAGTTGTATTTGGGTACTAATCCACTCACCAAGTTATTCATGTTCCTAACCAAGTACTCAGATATTCATTCGGGTACTCTTCTGCTCATCGATGCACCCATTCAGGTACTCATGTATTCGTTGGGTACCCATTTATTCATTTGGATATTCAAATGCCTATGATTGAATACATTTGGCACGCTCCTATATTATATGTATCTCCAGGGGGAGGGAAATGACATAATGCAAGGTAGGGAAACCAAGGGTACAAGTAAAGAGGGAGGAGGAAGTTGTAGGCTGCTGAAGTTTTAAGTATGTGTTAGCACATCTAGATTTTGTGTTGCCTCAAAAGTCCCTTTTCTTATTTGATAATTTAGACCCTCCATATTTTAAAATGTCAGCAAGGGGGAGGTGATGGAGTCTAAAAATCGAAAGGTATGGTAAAAATAAATTCTATTTTGCGAAAAATTTGCAATTCCTCCAGGTAAAGCTTCTAAATTTCGTTACTTTTAGGAAAATATCACGCTATATCTATTGATATGACACATTAATAAAATGGAAGTAATATTTATACCTCTTTTTTGGTTTCCAATCCTATATATACTTATATTTGCTTTCAAGCACTAATTCAAAACGTAATAACATTCATCTTAACGATAATCAGTGTACTTTGGCAGTACAGTGGCACTTTTTCTACTACAAATATGAAATATTTCATATCGCTTGTACAAACTATACGTAACCTTTTTAAATATTTCTAGCTACTATTCGATTGGCAGTAGCAAAATGTATATTTATGAAGATTATTCTCTATATTAGCATCTTCGAGTCAACTCTTTGTTAGTAAAAAGATAATTAAATCCTTTTTTCCTTTATGCAAAATCAGACTTGTGGTTTAGACGCCATCACTGTATCAATCACTTTCTTACAGTGCCCACGCTTCGGAGACTTGGTTCAGCGGAACAAAGCCATTCTTGAAGCCATTCTCCTTCACTTCAAATAAATAACTAAAATTGTGTTCATTTATGCAGTCATACCCCCATCGGTACTCTTGTGAATGGCGGTTAATGATCTTGGAAGGTTGGAATACATCAAAAACAGCTAGCTATCCTCATTTAAAGTTAAATATACCCTACACTTAAGGAATACGGATCGATATTGAGCACAGTTTGAGTTGTGCAAAATTAAGGTAACTACAGCGCAGCTCCGAGCACAGAATGGTACGACATTTTTGTGCATGGTACTCATGCTGCTATGCAAATATGCCATTTTCAATTAACTCTGCGTTATTTTGCTTTTCCGGAAGTGATAAATCTTGAACTCGTTACAATTCATGAAAAATGCACGCGAGTATTTCTTTGTTGGTTAGCAGTAGTTATGGAGAAGCAACTTATAGCCAAGGTTATTTCCGCCAGTTTGGACAAGTGGGAAATAGGATTGAGGTTGGAAGCTTCCAGGTAAAGGAGGTAGGGTGGAAAACTGCGGCGTCGGCATCCGTGACCTTTAAATGCAAGGCGTCAAGGAATATACGATTTAGCGTTCTCTTCGATCGAAGCAATGATGAACTGGTATACCACACAGTACATGAGCGGGGACCGGTATACCAATGTTGCACCTCTACCACTATCAGAATTTAAATATGGGCCCTCGGAACAGCTGGCTAGTACTCAGTCCACCACCACAGCTCAACATTTTCTGTTTACCCTGTCATTAGTTTGCTTTTATTTGGACGATATGAATTATATCCAGAAAAAATTGAGTTATCATCATCTCCATTGTGGTATTATACAAATCTGTAGACTCTACTTGAAATAATTTGATGTAAATAATTTTCTGTGATTATGTTATTTCGTACGGTTTTTGTATTAACGTAAGATTAAGAACAGGTTCATCATTGCGTTAATTCATGTTGTCACTCTTCTTATTTTAATGGCAAAATAGTTGCTTGATATCAGGCCAAATGTTATTTCGGTAAAATATTTTACGTTTACGATAAATGCAACTGTCGACAATATCATTGAAGTATTTTTATGTACAAGATTATTTGTACAGGTTGAGTGCCTCAGTATCTGATTTTTGACTGACAACAATCTGTAATGAAAAGGGAACTGTCCAAACTTCCGCCGCCTCCAGGATTCCTTTTGATTGTTTCCCCGGATAAGAGATTCCTTCCTATCAAGAGAGGCGCCCGGTCGACGCGCCGCCCTTATCGATCCATCGAATCCCGCTCGTAGAGCGAATCGCCCTGGATGACGAAATGTCGGACGAGAATGACGAGTGGCCTCCCGTTGTTCCGTTTCTCCTACCCCTCTCCACGCCACCCTCAACTCTCCGCCCTCTGCAATCGTTCCACGGAAACCACCGAACGCACCGCGCTGCTCTTTTGTTCCTCCGCTTCAGTGCCCGTCGGGCTCATCCCCTCGTGATCCCCTCTCTCTCCGGCCCTATGTCGATAGGGTATATAAAATAGCCATGGCGATCCAAGCCCCGAAAAAAGAAGTGAACCGGCCCCACCCACAAACACGCTCTCGGTGTGTCGAATTCAGAAACCATTCGGGGATTGATCTGTTTACCCGTCGCCGCTGGCAACGAGGAAGGCGAGGAGCCGACGGGAGGTATGGGAGGTGTAAGGTGCAGCCTCGTGTGCGGCACATGCCTACGCAGGTTTATTTTAGCGCATGCCGGCGGAACGCTGTCTTCCTCAAGATATTCCCACCACCAGGTCGATTCCAGAAGGACCAACGTCGACAGTTGTGGGCGGTGCTACACATTTTACGACTTGCCGAACCGTTGAAACAGACAGTACTCAAATTTGAAGGCCATTGAAGCACTTTTTCACGAGCGAATATTGCAGAATAAAGGATTAAAGTCCCAAGTCAATACGCCGGAGCTAAATCTAAAGGTAAGTAATGGCCATATTTGTTGTTTTGCATGACAAACAAATTTCGCATCCTTTTGTAATGCTTGACCGCAGCATAGTATATTTGTAACACAATAAATGACCACACTCAAATCACTATTGTAATATATGTAAGCATTATGTTATTTCCAACGCGAAAAACTAAGTAAAAATTACTGACCATTGACAAATTAATATATTAATCCAAGAAATGATTTGATTTTTATAATTGACGGAAAGAGAAGTATAAATTTTGCATGAATTTTAGCATGATTTTTTTCTCTTACACGGTATTGACAGAAATTTATTTATTAATGTCCATAGGCACTATCTGTTGTAAAACGACAAAATGCCTGCAGTATATATATCCTCTAAAACCCTTACTGTCCGACATGTATTGATGCGTACATCCGGTAACCGTAGCTAAACTGCATTGTAAGATGTTTTGTCCCGAAGTTCTTCAAGTGCATAATTCAGTTATGAAAACATTTCACGTAATTGAACTATATTTTCGTGTATTTCCTTGATATTTTGGCAGACAGTATTTTTTTCAAATCTTACCCTTATAGTTGACTTTATTCGGGGAAAACGTTTCCTGTCTTTGTATTCGAAGACACTTCCTTATTATAAACAAATATTTAGCTGGATTAATATCAAGTTTTAAAAAATATTCTCTCCTTATAAATAATTCCAATCTAACTCTTTGGGTTATTCACGATCATCCTGGCCGACATTCCCATTGGTGTTGTGACAACTGACGTAAACTGAGGATATGGTTGTAAATATGGGAATAATGAGAAATACAGTTAACGGCTTTTTAGATTCCCAGTCATATAACCCATATTAAAGCTCCCAGTGGAAGGGAAATGTATTACTTTACAAACTTCACCATTCAATATAATTATTTTATAATTTCCTTCTCGTTGTTTCGCTACCTTCTATTGGCATCCTTTTCCCCGATAATCCCCTCTTAAAAGTAGCGGAAGAGGAAGTATATGAAAATTAAATCCTTGCCTCTTTTATTCAAATATATACCTTACAAAATTGGAAAAAAAACTCGAATTTTAGGTCTGCGGTTACCATTTCACATTGTACAGCGCTTTCTGTCAATCAATATTTTTCTTTTCATATTTTCTGGCCGTAGATATAGGCCGTAGGCTGAATAAATGACCAACATAAAGGCCATATTTATCATCCATTTAATTTCGCATATTATTATAAGTACAATAAACAGCATGGTAGCTCAATGAGCAGAGCGTTGATTTACAGACCAGAGGTCCGGGGTTCAAATCCGAAAGAGTACTTCCAGCACTTCCAGTTACATTTCTCAATCTTGGCGATTTTGTGGATACCAGATCTCTCAGCGGAAATGCAGGTGTTATTGGTAAAGGAACTAGCTCCATAAAAAGGTAACCATCATAATGATACGATAACCTTATAGCGCTTTATTTTGATGCTATATGTTTATATTTTACGTTCAAACCTCACCAAACTTTCTCCTCCTCGTTATTTTAATAAATCAGGAACTGTCAGTGAGATTTCAATTCCGTTCATATGTATACATTTGTATCCTATATCTGCATTCATAGCATGAAAAATAGGGTTATTGATTAAATTCTACCTAATATCCTTTGAATTTTCTTGGCTATTACTAATATATCGCGGTATTGGCCTTAGTTTAATATTCAAACCCCCCCCCCCCTCACTACTGTACTCCAGAACTCTATTACTTGAGACCGTAAGCGTTCCCATTATTTTCATTATTTACTTTTACTCCTACTCTAGGAATTAATGACGTCCAGTTGTCCAATATTTGGATCCATATTCACCCTCACTGCTATAGCATCGTGTTCACATGTACAAAATACCCTTTTCTTTCATTATCTCCTCACTAACAAGCTTTACACGTATATGCATTCTCCTAATTTTCTATCGTCAGCATAAAACATCTCGTCAACTCTTTCTCCCCTCTCTACGGTCAACGAATAATAATAAGAGATGACCCTTTCTCTCCGAGTGGGATTGCTGAAATACATAATCGCCCGGCATTTCCTATAGGAGTTTATTATATCGAATCTGTTCTAATTGTACTACTACTATAATTTCGTACCATACGTGATCTACCCTTGTCAATAAACTATTTTTACTCTTTTTATAACTGCAATATACCTATTACTTTGCTTGAATTGGTATATTATGTTTGTCAGACGAGAATATAGACACAGCGATGCCTGACTTTTTCTCGCAACATTTCGCACAGCGCCAATTTCACTTGATATTTCTACCACCATATATCCATCGTTAGAGAACTCAACAAGACTAATTACTCTTTGTCTACGTATTGAAATAGAGACCATAAAGACAAGATGGATGGGTGTCCTACTTCACGATTTGGGACACTCATTGTACATTGTACACGGTATTATACATATACGTATATACGTTCAGATTTGTAGGAAGCCTGAAAATGTATCTTTCTTACAATTAGGTCGCCAGTTGAATTTCTTCCTATAATGTTGCAATTATAACATCAAAAAATTACAAATTAATTCATCTTTATCATATATCAGCTCCTAATTCCAACTGTTTTATAATGCTTCAACTATTTAAGCCAATCATATCTTCTAAAAAGATATTTTCTGCGTCAACACCTGAATGAGTACCTACTATTCAACCGAGTAGTACTAAGTATGAAATTACATCTATACCACCATTTTATGTGTTCATTCTTCCTCTACCTTGGCACATGGGTATTTATATCTCGTTATACTGGCACCACTCCTTCCTTCATTTCTGATTACTGGTTGTCTCACGATGATTTCGCTCAGTGTCCGTTTCTTCACAAGTTGCAAGACATTAGATTTATCTTCGTTCATACCTACGATGGCCATTTCAATTCGAGAGTCACATTTTCCATTTTAGTGTTTTTCCAATTTCCCAAAACACCCGGGAATCTCTTTTTAGATATTCTCACTCAAGGGTATGAGTAAGAAGGTATTTCATTCTCGATATTGTACATTGAATGAAATGCCATTATGTCATTACTATGAATTATACAAAGCTCAATCTTCTAGTGGTATTAATGTGAGCTTGTTATCTTGTGAATCGAAAGAACACTAAAGACGTGCCTGTAGTATATCATGTACCCTTTCATATTTTATTTAAGATATCATTTATATAAGATATCATATATCTTAAATCATGTTTGAATGCTAAAAAGTACACATATTTTAGATTCTAAATACGTTTTCTGTGCAAAAGACGATTCATATTCTCTAAAGGCAAAAACTTGCGTTTCTTGCGAAAAAATGGTAATGACCATCATTATTAGTCAGCAATTCTGTGATTGGTTTGACGTAGCTCTCTACTGAACCCTTCTATCAGCTAATCTCTTCAAATTTACGTATTTCTTCTCTTTAATATCCTTCATCACTTGTGCAAAGAAAAGAAATATACACGATGAAAAATAACACACAGTTCAGGAAAGCAGAGAAATATGCAATTTTAAGAACAGAGCTGGCGTCACTAATTACTATCCTATTTATAAAAATAGGATTGCTTGAAGTGTATGAGATATGAAAAAATCTCTGAGAAAGAGATTAGTCGCATTAGAGGGTTAGAGAGAAGCAGTCGCGCCATCAGTCCTTATCAGCATTACCAGCAACCCTCACGATGATCTGGGATCTAATTTTTCTGCCTTTCCCCTGTCTAAAGTGGTTGTAGTTGAATAGAAGGGGCGATTTTCTCGGGTAACTTGTTTCCTGTAAATTACTAACTGCGCTTCGTTACCTTTGAGCTTCAAGTATTTCTTCAGTTCACTTTCCAATCGTAAGCACACTCATCATATTATAATATTGCTCCTCAAAAAAAGGCCGAAATGTGCACCATGACAGTGGAAAAAATAAATTCTCATTTGAAAATTGAGTAATTCTGCGTATAATAAAAAATCCTAGGAGCGAATGGGAGTCAGATAACCACCTATGTTTTAGATATGTATTGCGTCCAGTCTCCGAATATAATTTTGGAAATCTTTTAGGGAAGGATCTGGTGTTCTTTATTTCATATCTGTCATGACACAAATGAAACTCCTGACTCATTGGACCTTCTGAGAATGCTTGGGGACTTATTATGATTTTAATTACTAGCAGTACTCTCCTCACTCCATCATCTATGCACAATATCACCTTTACCCGCGTGTCAGACGTGATATGTCACTGGTGATTTGATTATGGCGTAGAATTTTGTTTCATTTTTATTTGGAGGTCGAGACATAAAAAGCCAACTAAAGCATCACTTATATTATGGTCACCATGTGGGTGAATGTGATAGAATGGGACAGGATGTTGCCCCGAAATTACTTCTTAATGTATTATTCTTAGTGTTCAAACTTGGTTTGTTATTGGTCCTGAAGAGGCAGTTTTTCGTGGTAACACCCTCATTCTCTTATGCGTCAATGACTGCAAAAAGCCGTGTTCCATGCTCTTCGATTCCCTGACTGAATTTCATACTGGCAATAGATATATGCAACTTGGAAAAATCTTTTCAGATTTAGTTTAATTTCTGCAATTTCCCAAATATCCTATTAATGTTAAATGCCTGCCACATGATCATGTGTAAAAAAATCAACATCACATATCACGTATGCATGATTTTCCAACGCAATTGCACATAGACATGTTTGTGATGCTGATGAGCTATTAGATACATGTATGTATTTCTCTTCAACTCCTAATGCAATCCGTTTGTTGAACCCGAAAGATTTGAATTAAAGCTTGGACTTGCATGAATTGGTTCTGCTAAATTTATCCTTTCAATATAATTACCTATTTACAGCTTCCACTAAACCACCAGTTCGTAGATCAGAATTGTTTCACGTTTTCTTCCACCCATTGCTGATTGGACATAATTGTTATCATAGATGATTTTAGTTTTAGAATTGTTTTTATCATTCCTTCATTATTCAATCGTTCGTCCCTGACGCTTGAAGGAATGGGTTAACCGAAGCGGAAGTAAGCGGCTAGGTCGACGATGGCAGACGAGAAGTCAGCGCTGGACGCCAGCGCTGCCGCCGAGGCGAAAAAGAAGAGAGATGACAGCGCGAGGATCTCCCAGCATGCGCACGACATCCTGGCCGTGCCGAGGGACACGGAGTTCCTGCAGAGCTTCCTCCGTGTGGACTTGGGAGATTCCGAGTCGGATGGCGAGGGGGGCGGAGGAGGTCACGGGGGCGGAGGCAATGGTGGCAGGGGCGGCCCCGGGGGCAGCTGGATGCGGGTTATCCAGAGGAAGAAGGCCGTGGAAATGGGGGCGGAGGAGGGGGACGAAAGGGGGAGGGCTGGAGAGGGGGCGGAGGGTGGTGCGAGGGAGGCCAAGGGGCGGCTAGTCAGGGCCGCGATGGTCCTCGGGTCCCGGGGCCGCGGCGAAACCGGGGATGGCATGCTGACGGGCAAGAAGACCACCTTCTCTCAGCTGAAGCACGACCTGCGAGAGCGGCACGGGGCCGAGGGTGTGGTTTCGCCCCAGGGGCGGACGGAGGTGGGTGGCGAGGGGCTGGGGGCGATGCTGGTGGGTGACCAGGGGGGGCGCAAGGGTGGGAGGCGGAGACGGGCTCGGCAAAGGTCCCGCGAAGAGGTGTACACGGACAAGGACCGCGCCGCCGCCGTCAATCTCGGCACGCGCGACATCAAGCAATCGCTCAAGTTGAAGCGGCGACAGGACCGCAGCCAGGCGCTGCAGATCCCCGAGGAGGCGGACCCTGGTGCCATGCTGGCCCTGGGCCGGCGGCAGCTCAAGGCGGGCAGGGTCTCCGTGGCCCTCGGGTTCGTCAACAAGGTCAGGATGCGATCCCCGATTCCGCTGAAGGCGATGAAGGAGTCTGCTTACTTATAACATTCATAGCTGCACCGGTTGTAGAAATTAATAATACTTCTTGTAGGGTTACCACCGGCAGACTGATTGAAAGATAAGGGCCAGATGTAGGGTAATCCGCGCAGCCTTTATTCGCCAACTGGGTGGCTGCAAAAATATATCTGAACCCTGTAAATTAACCAATCAAATGATGGTGACTTATTGTAAATGAGAGTTTGCGTGGCAACGGAAAATCTTCTAGTTTAAATGGTGATCACTGTCCACTTTTAACCGGGGCTCATCTGAAGAATCACAGTATACAAGCCGAAGGTTGGAATACTCTGGATTGGTATAATGGCAAACCGTACCGTTGGTCCTGGTTCGAATTCAGGCAGTAAAGGAGATATTTCGTCTTCATACCGGTCCCTTTTGACTGCTGTGTGGAGAGCATTGTTACTTCTGCACTAGATCCGTCGGATGGGACGCTACACTGTCCCCGTTGATGAAAGGCAAATGCTATTGCCTGGTTCCTTTCCACTCTCCCTGAAGTCCATCCATAATTTCTACCCTACCCAATCCTACTTGACGATAGTGGCTTAAGCCGTCGGTCACCTTCACCAAACCACCACTGTTTGTAGATCTCTTTGGTTTGTGAAAGTATAGAACCACAAGTACTTAATCCTACAGTCATATCAGGTAAATACATCAACGTATGGGGGCCAGTTTCTTTTCCTGGTCCATCTTTGATTCCCCAGGAATATGTCATAATCAGAAAACCAAACAGATATGATTTAGCTGGACATTTTCAATGAGGTGGCCATCACATTAAACGGATGTAATAATGATCTACTGCATCACTTACTAGATAACATGTGACGGAAAATCAATCAAATTTTATCGATGGATCTAGTTTAGACAACAGTGCGAAATTTGTAACCATATGAATACAAAATAATACAGAGTTGAATAAGTTACGAACAAATTGAATTAGGTTTTTTACGCCGAAAATTATATTTCATCTGCAAAGGATAATCTGTGAGATTATCAGCCTTCAACTGTTCCTTATTGCTCGCCAGAGTATAATTGTTGGATGAACGACGAAAGGGAAAATAAAATGAAATTTTATTTTAGAAATAAACGAATAAAGTGGTTGGTGATTTCAGCAATCGTATTTGCTGAGAATTCTTCACTTTCAACTTATGTGGTACACTATTTTATTATTTCATTAGGCATTACCTTATGGTATTCCCGAACATTTCCGGCATATGGACCTTAAATATTTAACTGGCAGACTTCTCTTCGATTTCTGATGGCCACTTCTATGGCTTCAGGGGAAGGGGCATTGCCAAATCCATTTCAAAACTGGAAAGGGCGACCATTATGGCATCCAGAGCCCTCTACTCTCGTCTTATCGCTGCCACGCCATGTAATCAGGCGTGCTGCTAGTGGCCAAGATCCTTGCTTCGAATCTTCGTATGGAGCAATAGGCGAACTGTTCGATTTCTTATCGCCGGTTCATGTGTAGGCGTTTCATGGGTGCTCTCTAAAACATCATCAAGAGGTAGTGGTAGCCTGTGAAAGTTTTCGCAATTATAAAGGCGTATTTTACCATATAATTGCTGCCTTTAGGTTTGAAATTCTTCCGAACAGACGGATACAGTGGCATTATATGTACGGATTAGGTTGGGAAGAGTGCAACTTGGCCTTGTCGGATAGGAAACTAAGTGCATGTGGAAGCTTATCGTTTCGTTGAAGGGCAAATCAGGCTCCAAGGTAAATTGGTGGGCCTCGATGTACCTTTGTTATCTTATTCCTGAGAGGTCCCTGCTACTACTCTTCTGTTCTTCTACAGAATACTCCCTTTTTTTATGTCTCAATATTTCCTACGAGGCCTCTATTGTCGCGCGTGTTTCCTGTTGGTAATCGTTAAACTACGCACGTTTACGCACGTCTCCTACAGTCTGGATGTCAGTGGGCGAGTAGAGAGGGTAAAAGATACAACTATCATTAGGTGGACTTTGTGGATTGAGCGCATACTTATTTTGTTTTTGCAGTTAGTGAAAACTGGCAGCCTCAACCCCGTGACTCACAAGTACCTCGGAAATATTTGCTGAAGCAGAAAGTCACTTACCCTTCATCCTCTCGTGCCACGCAACACCGTTCTGTTTATAATAATTCAACGGTATTTTTATACTGGCGATTTTATACTGGTTAGAAATAATGGATAGTGTTTATCATTTGAGAAGATAATGAATAATTCTTTTCGCTCTTTGTTTTTAACAAAATCTTTGCAGTAGGATTAATAAATATTGAGGATCCTTATGATGTCACATTTATACCTTTGATGTGCCAGAAGAGAATTTGAACTGAAGGAAAGAAGTGCATCTCGTAAGAAACTCCAATGAACGTATGCAAAATGTCACTAGGCTATAGGATGGGCTTCGTTGGGAAGCCCTAGAGAATAGAAGATTGTTCGCAAGGTAAAAGATAAGACTTAAAAAATTCAAATCACATGAGTGGGACAGAAAGGCGTGACAGCTTATGAGAGATTTGGTATCTAACCAAGAGATACAAGAACTCGTTTTTCCCACTCATAATACGGGATCACAACACAAACAAAATATTTTTTTCCGAAAATATTACATACCATATTTCTTCAATAATTCATGAAGTTTTTTTCAGCAAAATTTTATCTTTACCGCCCTCGCTATCCCCGGGGGATCTCAGGGCATCATGTAGATGTATGTTAAAAGTATATAATAATAGATGCGAGAATTTTGAAACAGCTGCTGACGATGTTGCATTGGCTGAATTTCTCCATGCAAATGCTTCCCCTCATAAAGGGTATAGCCAGTCAATTCAGTGGGCTTACCTTGCCGTTTGGTCACGTGACACGGGTAAGTTTTGAGCTTTGCGGACGTTCTTACGACAAGAATTCTACTCGCGTGACAGGAGCATCGAGAGAACTCGCAACTTTCAAGTATCTTGCTTTATGATACTATTTTGGAAAGACATGGGAGAATTGCTCTTGGTTAACAATGCTCTGTTTAGGGCTGCGTAATTACATTCATACGGAGAGAATGGCACCGCGTGTTTCACATTTTGTGCACATAGTTCACGAGTTCGTTGAAGATATTTTGAAAAGAAATCTCAGGTCGTCGTACTGTACATTCTCAAACTTCTGGTTTGAATTCCACTCTCTGTAATTCGACTTTATCGTAATGATGGAACATTGATAGCAAGTTTCTCTGAAGCAAATCACCGTACTTAAGTATGAAATTCATGTGGTAAGTACGTTATAAATCAGATTACTGTATTTTCAATAGACGTCCATAAAGTGAGTATACGACCCACAGGTTCTTTATCTTAACTTCTCGTTAACCTTAAATTTAAGAATAAAGTGCATGTACCCCCACCCCAAATTACGACATATAAAGTTATTATCATCTCTCGTTATTTCACGGAAGTTTGGCCGTCATCCGCAAAAAAAAATTAATCATAATTGAGGTAATTTAGACATTCACTGATCTCGTTTCAAGAGTATAAATTCGTCATTTTCTTTCGACCGAATTGTTTGGTGTACGTAATTTCGTCGATAATGGTTCAAATGTACATAATTACGTCAGAGGACAGATTACTGAAATTGTTAAGGCCGTCGTACACGGTACAATTTCTTGTACAAGAACTTGTACAATGCGCAAATTGTATCGTGTACGAGGGGTTCGTACAATTTCTTGTACAAGAAATTAGATCATGCTCTATACTATTGGATGAAACCGTCCAAGATCCACTCAGTAGCTTCTGCGCATGACATGTGACGGTAGTGATGCGTTCGTTTAGTATTCGCAAGGTTGGTGTTGTGTTTGCGATCACTTTTATTCCTGTAAACGTGGAAAAACTTCCATTTTTGTTGTACATATCGTGATATTCTTTGTTGCTTCCATATTATGAAAATCTTCGTTGCTTCCATATTGTGATAATCGTCTGTCGCGTCGGAAGTGTTCTATTTCTCAAAAGATGAGTTGGACACACTGGCAAACATTATACCTCAATGAAATTAAAGATGACGTTATTGAACCAAAAATAAATATATGCAACAAGCGAAACATGATGTTTGGACTATAAATGATGGGTTTCATGAGCTGATGAAAGAGTGCAAGTAAGCAATCGTAAAATTTCATTTTATTAATGCTAGGATTAATGGTAGCAAATCATTGTAACTAGGTAACTATGGCATTATTTTCGAAATACTATCGTCATCGGATATCGCGATTCAGCTGTTGGACGGAAAACGATATCTGCGCATGTTATTGGCGCACAAATTGCATGAAAATCTTTGATCGTGTACGACCGTGAACCAACTTCTTGTACAATATCTTGGTCCAATCTCGCCGTTCAATTTATGGTACAAGATCTTGTACAAGATCTTGTACAAGAAATTGTATCGTGTACAACGGCCTTTACAGTAGTTGTTGAGTTTGTCATGAATGATCTCAGTGACGTTGCAGTAATGTTGCATTGGTAAGGTTGCTAAAAAGTTAGCCTACGAGAGCTACACATAACCTTCCTTAGGCGAGGGTCCTCAGGGTCATTACCCTTTAGAGGCCTCCATTAGCTGAGGGAAAATGTTGGTAGACAACCACGTAATCGCGGAGAAACCCCAAAAAAACCACATCACTCAGACATGGACCGCGAAAGTTTTATTCTTCCTTAGCCGAATTATTTGTTCTCGTACGCTTCCGAAGTAGTCTGCCGTAATAGCACCCACAATCATTGTATCATCCATGAATATGCTTGTCAATTGATATATCTTGAAATTTACTGCAAATAGGTTTATAAAGTTTCAGTATTGCGTCACCATTGCCCAGTAGTGGTCGATTTGATCTGGACTAATTTTTAAAATAAGAATTGATATTTTGATATAATTTTGCCTGATACTGGCGGTGAATGGAGAATTCTTACACGTGGCATAAGAATTCCAGTCCAATGTGTGGTTAATTTATTGTTTGATCCGACTTTACAGGGTATTATTTTCTGTGCAGCTTATTGTAATTTCTCCAAGTGAATAAATATTTATAAGAAGTATTTTACGCTTTAAAATATGGTGCTAAATATTTTAATGCAAGTGAATTGATACCTCTAGATCATATTCATGAAATCATGACACAATATATTTATTACGATTATTTAATATCATGTAAAAGTTTAATTTGTAATGTTTGATAACGGTATGATATGGCGGCATAAGCCTATTGCCCCATTTACCAGGCAAATTAAATTCCTCTCGATACGCATTAATCAATCTTAATTTATCCAGGATTCTCCCATGAAGGAAAAAAATATTTATCGCGTCAAGATATCCGGCGATACTTATTGAAATCTTTTCCCCTCCTAGGCACTCGAGCTGCAACCGGAGGACGTCGAAGCGTTGGTGTCAAGAAGTAGATGCTATCTTGCAGTTGGCCAGCCTGGGAGTGCCCTTAAGGATGCTGAAGCTGCTCTGGTGGTGGAACCAGGGTGCATTCGAGGTTAGAAAAAAGGCAGCAAAGTCATTTAAATAGGATTTTTACCTATAACTATCCTATACGATGGTATGGTCTATTTTGTTAAGCATAATGACGAGGGATTTTTCTAAATGTGGGGCTATGTAAGTTCACGTCATTTTTTTGTTAATCCATTACGCACTGTTTCACCAATAGACCCTCATGGTACCGATATATCGGCTCATGATATTTTTTTTGTTTTTAAAGAATACAGGTAAAAAAATTGATCAATTGAAAAATATTTTAAATTGAGGTAAAACACGTGTATAATCTATCTTTAAATTTTTAAAAAATCAGACTAAATTTTAGGCTTGCAAAAAAGATAATATTTTTAGAGATGGAGTAAATATTTTCAGCACGCAGCCCTGAGCCTTCTGGGAGGGAAAATCGTAATTACCATGAATGGGAAAGAGTTAGTGATCATTTTTAGATAGCCAATGAAAATTTAATTCAGTATTAACTATGAATTTACTTTGGGCAAGAATGGAAACCTTCAAATATTCAATACGTACCGATTTATGTAATACCTAGTTAATTTAGAATAACATAGCATCAGCAACAGAAAATGATCTTTCCTTTCATTTGTAGTTTCATAATAAGAGAAATGTTTACTGTAGTGTTTTAAATCACGATACGGAAAATATTCCTATGTTTTTTTAAATAAATTTCTTTCTCTAGTGGGCGAAAATATTTCATTATGTTATTTCTTTGAAAGAGAAAAAGAATTTTTTGTCTCAGTAAGACTTTTTGCAGTACACTCTTGAAAACACGGCTGCGAAAATGGAAATTTTCCTTTCAGTCCGTATGATTATTGGAAGGAAAACAATGCTTTAATTTATGAATTTAATCATAACCTAATGCCAGTATAATTTCATTTTACATGCATGCTCACCATGTTTTTCCTACGGCCACATTTGCCTTCATTATTATGAAGAAGCTTGAATACTCGTGGTTACATCAATTATCACCCCCATTTCAGGCATATACCAAAAGGCGGAAGCTCTCTACCACCTCGGGGACTTTGAGCACAGTCTGGTGTTCTATCACAGAGGCCAAAGGATCAGACCGGAAATGGAATGCTTTCGGCTTGGCGTCCAAAAGGCACAGGAAGCCATTCAGAATACGATTGGAAAAAGTAAGTTCATGAACGTTTGCATTTTTCGACACATGACTTTATTTTATGAATGTCACTTTGGTTTAATGATAAGTTTATGAGAATTGTTGTGACCGGCATTGACAGTGAATAAGTGAAATTGAGTCGACAGTGAATTGTTGTCGGATACTAGTATAAATAAGGAACCTCTTGTTTTAATTACTTATAATGTGCTCATTTGCATACCTATAAGCCTAAACATCTATTCATCTGGTAAATGAGTGTCCACGAAGTACTTTTGAAAACTTTAGATACACACAACGATGAGAGACTTGTCGAAGCACGCGTTTTCCATTTGGTATTCATATGAACCTAAAACTACGTCATACCCAGTAAGCTACTAATATGACGTGTAGCAGGGTGTGTTAGAGCAGCAGTCTTTAATACAGTTTAATATGTTTGCACGTCGCGTGAGCCATTGCATTATAGTATGAATGAAAGCTTTATTTCAGCGGCATATCTGTTGTCGATGCTGATTTTAATTAACGTGATCTTAAAGCTTTCAACAAAGCTGTCTAAGGTAATGGTAACATCTGATTCAATTTTACTGAGGTTATGTCCTACATTTTTTAGCCTTTAGTTAAGAACATTAGTCCTAGGGTTACCAGATGCATGAAGGCGTAAGGGAGAATATTCAGAGCCAAACTGACGGTTGTATAAGTTTTTTCGGTCATAGAAATCAATGAGCACTCCTAGTAATTTTACCATAGTGGGGGATACACAGTGATTAAGAAGCAATGTGTTGAGTAATACTTATATTAGACCTGAACTTACGTAAGAAAAACTAAACTTAGGACTAAAAATTAAGATAGAAAACTACTATCAAAAGACAAAGAAAAATTAGGAAAAAAGCGTAATCAACTAATTAGAACGTTAAAAATTAAAATTATCATGAAACGAGATTCAATAAGGAATGAAATGATATATAAGATGCATTTAAAATCTAAAAAGCAAACTGATAAAATATGGCCCATGGCTCACTCTCTCTCTCGGTATCAAATACATTGGGGAATGAGGATGTATTTTGAAAGTCAGATAACAGGGATTTCCAAAGGTGAGAAAGACTTGTGGAGCGACTCAGTATGAAAGCTAGGGATGATGAAGTAACTGGGTTACCCAGACCCAAAGACTTAGTACAAGAGACTGGCAGTGAAGTTTTCTCGACGGCCAGTAGCCCGAGGACAGCCAAGGTTGTATCTCTAGTGTGTGATATGCCCGTTCTTTTTGGCACCAAAAGTATACCTAATACCCACGTTGATGTCTAGTTGGATAAACGTATTTTGCTCCCTCGAGAAGCAGCAAGAGACTATGGAGAAATAATACACTATAGATAAAAGAGACCGTGTGAGATATTTACGAATATATTTCAATAACAAACTAAAAACTTACCAATTATCCCCATTGAGGACTCGCCGGATAAGTGTGTTTTGCTTCCACGAGTAGTCGGAATAGATCATGGAGAAATAGCCCACTATGGGAAAAAGAAGAGACCGTATGAGATTTATTCTTAGAGTTTCGCTCGTGCTACGTCTTGCAGAGGGCCCGCGGCAGCCGAGGACGAGGAAGACGTCAAGCGTCGCGGGGCCCAAGTCTCCTCCGAGCCCTCCAGGGGCTCCAGTGACCCCGGCCAAAGCCCAGGCGTCTCTGTTCTCCAGCAAGCGGAAGGCCCTCTCTTCGCTGACCACGCCGGACAGTGGTAGTCGCTCATCGCGTCAGCTGCTAGGCGAGCTCTGCGTCGACAAGCTGTACTTGGAGAACTTGTTGCAGCACCCAGGTGATCTCCCTGACCACCCTAACTCTTCCAACCCAAAGTCAGTAACCCAAAGGGCAGAAAATACATCGGCCTGATGAAAGCATGATATGGAAATGATCGTGATTGGTTGATCGTGATTTGGTGAGAGTTCACCCCCTGCCACACACCTTTATGGTGGCTTGCAGGGTATTATGTAGATGTACATGATCTCAGCGGCGCAACAACACCCCGAATCGTGAGGGGGGGGGTAAACTCCTTGAAATATTTGTAAAAGCAGGGGAGAGGGGCGGGGGTGGAGGAAAGGCATAACTTCCAGGGGACAAATATGGGGAAAACTTTTTGTATTTTTCGCTGGAATACATCTTTATTTTCTATGTAAATGAGAAATTCGATATATTCAATGAAATCATCCTCATAAAAATTAATCTGGATGCGTTTTCATGGCCTGTGAATGTACCTGTTTTCTTATGAAAACATTAATATAGTTTAAATTGACGTAGGATGTCAGTTAAGAATTGAAGTGAGCGATTCGTGAATATGGTGGTCATTTAAATTTCTTCTAAAATACATCAAATTTCCATATGTAAAATGTATGCATGCATACATCAGAAATATATATGGATATTTGATGTATTTTTTGCTGGATTACATCTGTATTTTCTATGTAAATAAGAGATTTGATGTTTTCAATGAAATTATCCTGTTAAATAATAATCTGGACGCATTTGCTCGGTCTACGAATGAGGCTGTTTTCTTATAAATGCAGTAGTAACTTTTAAGTTGACGTAGGCTGTCAATAAAATAAAATAAGTTAAAAAGGTATGTACGAAACTTCGTGGCGCTATGCGCGTATGTTTTTTTTTAAATAAAAGGTGGCAGTGACTGATTGTGTCCTCTCGTTAACTACATAGAACGTTTTACTCGATTTGAAATTAATTGCGTTGAATATACGATCATAGCAACAGACCTATGAAAACATTACATTGGTAATATGTGTTATTCAAAAATTTATTCGCGGAGTAGATTTCACATGTAGCAGTACTTTTATATTTTTTGAAAACGAGTTCGGAACGAAAGCGGAAACACCGAACAGCGTATGCGTTGAGTAGAAAGATATCGAGTTCAGTATTGATGGCAGAACTTTAATTTTTCCGTTATTTCAGCACTCTTCATACGCATATTTTTGTCTACTTTTCGAAGAAGGTTAAGCTTTTCAATTTATAATTTTCTTTTTACCTCTGACCTTCCGAAGGCTAATGCAAACAGTTGTCTCACGTTTAATATCGGAAAGTATAGGTAATCGCGTAGTTTTGACATATAGTCGACACTTGTAAAACAAACGAACATCTTGATAAAATGCGGGACTTGTTGGTGCCCTTTTAATTCTTCAAAACATTTTTACCACATAATTCCTATTTAAATATTTTTGTAAGCAATAACAATTTTTAATGTTAGATTCAAGGCTATTGCGATATATCCGTCGTCAAATCAACCTATACGGCGATTATTTTCCTGGGACGAATTTGGCTTAGGCCGTGTTCCAATCCCAAGGGCGTGCACTACGCTCTTGCACCCTTACGCTCTTTCTTGCACTTTCACCCCTTTCTGCACTTACTTGCTCTATTCCGACATTAGCGCCATGGACACTTTGTGGCAGTGGTGTTTACTGCAAAAAAGTTGACGAGCATGTATCGTGTAGTTTCGGACACAGATGTCTATAACTATCTGTGGTTTCGGAAGAGATTTCGTAAGCACAATCGAGATATGAAAGTAAACGACTTTTCTGTGCTGTTTCTGCATGTAATAATAAACCCTATTTTTGAGGCGTTGTTCATGGTGTTTGGTAATCTTATGGTATTCTTCGTATCCTTTAATACGAAGACGCAACGGTGTTAAGTTTATGTCAACAAATGTTGGTGCCCAAAATAATAAACAGGCGCAATTCACAACGCATATTATTACTTAACAAGTCATTGATTGAAATATCCAAGAACAGCTTAATTAACAGCTGTATTTCTCATTAAACAAATTTTATCAATGTAGGATCCATTGCGAATATATCAATACTGTCCAGTTATGAAATCCGGAGAAATTTACATAAATTATTGTATTCATGAAATTTGAATAATAACTAAGTAAATAAAGATTTACATTCATTGAAAATTACGAGCATGATTAGTTGTACCCTATACTGCTCTTGATAAAGTACAGAGCATTAGTATAAACAGTACGTACCTACCTGTAAGTAATATTGAATATGATGCCTGGATATGGACTTTTTACATCAAATACTCTGTTTTCTCTTCTTTCGTATTGCCAATTACTAATCCATGGACATACAATTGTATGGCTAGTTAACTTTCAATTCTTAAGATGGTCCGGAATTCATTTGCCAATGAGTAAGAAGAACCTAATAATTATTTCAGCATGTAAAACACGTAAGTTCCACTTCGCTGCCGTAGTCCTCACTCCATAGAAAGTAATAAATACTCTTTCATTTTGTGAGCACCATTTCTGCCGTACGTTAACGTCATTTTACACTAAAATACTTCTTGAATACATTACAAATTACTATTCATAACTTCCTTCGCCTTAGAAAGTTTATCGGCAACCATGTTGTTTACTTTCATTAGAACTATTCTATTTCGTTAACATTTTACTCGTGTTCCCGAAAAATATGAAGTTCACATGACATACAAACGTCAAATAATAATAGTTTGCATAATAGAAATCCGTTTCATCATCCATTCTTAACAATTTGTCTCCTGAATCTCCTCTGTTATTATCGTAGTGCGCAAAAGGGAACATGGACGTACCCTTACGTGCACTAGGCCCTGGCGCTCTTCTTGATGCGCTCTGAAACGGATTGGAACCGCACTACGTGACGTCACATCCGAAAGTTGACAATCGAAAAGAGCGGTTAAGAGTTTGAAGGGTGCATAATGACGAATTGGAACACGGCCTTAGTCCTACTTTGAACATGTTATAGAGGTAAGCAAACCGTGTTAACCATTAATATTTACATGCACCGTGACGCGGACCTGAGGAAACGAATGTGCTAACGAGGAAAACGTACTATCAAGGAACGCCCTAACGAGAGTTCACGGTAGGCAATAGCCTACCGTGGGGGGCATTACCCCCCCCCCCCCACCCCATAATCGTACTCTGGGGGGGGGGGGGGGGGGTAATGCCCCCCGTGACCCCCAACCCCCCGTTGTTGCACCTGCTGCAATGCAGTTCCAGCTTCTCAGACAGTGATAGGGATATAGTGGCCTCGGCTAACGAAAATAATTCGTTCTGGAGTCAAATTCGTTGGCCAAAATCTTGGTTAGCTGAATTGTCACCGTATTTGCATTTTTTCGTAGCACATTCGCGTGTAGGGTAGTGAATTTGAGGAGGACATAAATTGATCGGTCTCAAGATACAGTGGTCCTAAAGACGATTGACACGGAAGTCAGATCTCAATGAGGCTGCGTAATGTTTTTCTGCGTAATGTTCGACTATCAAACGTAATTGTTTCATAGCAGAATCCAATTTCGCTCTCCGAGACCGAAAATCACTGAAAAAATATTCTTCTCATCGAAAAAATTCGTTAACCGGGTTACATGTAGGCTGAGGTATCATTATATACAATCTATCTCTTCTTTCCTTTGAAAATTACGGAAGAAAAATAGTCCCTCACAATTATTCGAGAGAAATAAGGGACGGAGAGAAGTCATCAATTTTATTCATTCGTCCTTTCAATTCAATTAAATATCAGCGACAGTTTAGAAAAAAAGAGGTAGCAAATTCTGAACTTAATATTAGTTGAATTTAAGGAAGGTTTTAGAAACACACAAATGCAAACATTCTGGCCATAAAGAAATATAAATAACCGTTATAATTTGGAGCTTGTTTAATTTTTTAAATTTTATATCCATATATTAGACCACCATCGCTCCTGCTTTTTAAAATGCTGCAATGACAATTATAAAAGACACTGGGAGAATAGGTCGTGGAAGAAATGAGAGGGCAGTTGTGGATGATGAATCTCTTGTCACAGGATGATTCACAGCTGTTTTTCCCTTAGTAGGATCATTGTAGACGATAATTTCTAAAAACTATGTATCTGATAAAAGAATTGAAAATTTTCTGAATATGGAGACCTATATTTTTCCTGTATAAAGTGGGTATCTGATTCAAAATGTGAAGATATCAATTAACTTGGTAGGATTTTTAACAAGATTGTAGATAGAGTATTAAAAATTGTAAAATAAGAGAGTTAAATATTAGGGAATCGAAAAAGGTTACGAAGAAATGGTACGTTATGAGGATAGAATTATGGGTAAAAAGGAGGGTATATATACCAAGTGTCATGAAAGGAAGTATGTCAAACTAATGAGAGAAGAAAACGGAGGAAGCAGATTAATTAATGTAAAACTAATTGAAATCCATAGTGTCCCTGTAGTCTATTGATAATCACTTTTATCATTGAAGTATTCTCGATGAAAAAGGCATTGATAAGCTGAGAGAGTCTAGTGTTCAGTGACAGCTTTTATGGTGTGCAGCAATATTTCAAGAGGTCGCGCCAACATAAAATATTTCCAGGGTTGTAAATTACTTTTGATTCACGTCACTTCTCAGCAAGCATATCACTGCCATTAAATCACTCAGTTGTGTAAAATAATTAAATCTTAACTATATTCATTATGGTTATAGGGCAACTTTATTGATACTGGAAGATTTCTCTGCTGTCAAATGACGAATTTGATAGCGGAGATTCTCGTTAACCATTAGTGTTTAAGGTACTCTCACATTGGTGGTTTTACGGACTGTGGTCCTCATGCAAATCAATTACGTTTAAAAAAAATATCCAATCATATATCCTCTGTCTCATTTGCCATCTTTATGGCTTTATTTTCTAATGCATTAAAAAAAACTCAAATGTGATTCTGTGATGGGTGAGTTTGGATCTCTCTGAAGGGCATTGGAGATTTTATTTGATGTTCTAGTAACATATTTCTCTCAAGTCAAAAAATACAATTCTTTATCCTTTTCCTCTCTTGTCCATCTTCTACGATCATGGTTGTATTTTCATTCCTGTCTCTTTGTCTTCCAAGAGAGATGGTTTTCTAAACGATATAGATGAAGTCAGTGTGCTTTAAAAATCACTTCGTCCCAAAAGCCACTGATTTTTGTCCTGCAAGATGTCAGCTTTGATAACTTGTTTTACTTATTCTTCAAAATCGCTAAGAATTACCTCTACGTCGGATGAAACGAATATGAATATCAATACTTGCTCAGTAGACATTGCAAAGAGAGGATTATGATTATTTTATCACAAGTGGAAATGATAGCTATGCTAGGAGTATGAATTTCCCCACTCGTTAATGATAGGAAGAATGTATGATGGTACACTCCTCTGGTCTCTTCCAATCTTTCGTCAGATATCAAAGCTCCCCATCAGGAGGCATGCTCCCACATAGCAGGGCCGGCTCAGGAGGCCGTGGCCTACCTGGCGGGCCGAGAGGAGTTCTGGAGGCAGCAGAAGGTAAAGAATGGCCCTCAAGGTGCAAGGTCGGCGCAGCGGGGCCGTTTCCAGACGTCCAACGGTCGAGCGAGATGAAGAGACCACTGCCGACCGTGAATTCCTCCCTTTTAAATGTGCTTCATGGATGAATCGCAGGAAAGACGTGCGAACTGTCTCCTCTCATCAGTTTCGGTGTGAAACTTCCGAATCGAAGAGTGAAGAATGGAAATGTCAACCCGAGTGCCAACCCTGTGGTCCTAAGGGGAGGAATTAATGGACTGGACCGGCCTGTTGCTACGTGAACAATTAGAGATTATTTAGGATTGCTCTTCAAAGGACATCTACATCTACACGATACCCTGCAAGCCACCGCGAGGGTGTGTGGCAGGGGGAGGACCGTGAAATACTAAACCCAAGCGTATTGTGTGGTCTTCGGAGCAGGGACAGGAGATCGCGGGCAATTACTGTGGGTATAGAGTACTGTTTCTCCATCCCGATGGTCTGGTGCCAACAATGGTGGTAGATATTTTCAGTGGGGTACCAGTCCGTAATTTATTATCGTGTGAAGAGCTCTCCAAGCTAAGAATACAGTCCGTCGAATGGAACATTAAACTGTTGCCCCCTTGGTGCCTTTCGTTAAAATGAGGCTAATACCTGCGCCAAATTCCTCTGCTACCTTCCTTCACACCCTCCAATTGTCAAATACCCGCATGTAATGTAATTCCAACAATGAACACTCTATCCCCTGTGACGCGAAAGATATTAGCTGATTGTCGACTCCCCTTGTTTAAGACTCTCCTCACTCAAATTTTAACGGCCACAGAAAGACACAGAGTTTAACAGCCTACTGATGAATCCACTGAGTCTACTTACTCGTGCGAGAGCACTCATCTGCCTTTTCAAATCTGTGGTATCTGAGAAATGTGAGATGAATATTCATCTGATTCCTCTTAGAAACATTGTATGTGAGTAGAAAAGAAAATTGAGTATATCGTATTGATAACTAGAAAGTGGTTATAAACTACTATTCATGAGTTGAATTCCCAAAAATATAATTGATATTAATTAATGGTGAAAAAATCATTCGTTACCTTACTACCTGGTCTTTGCCTCGATAAGGAGTCTTCTGTGATGATAAGTGTGTATTGCACACATTTACATTCCATTTTTCGTTTTGGTTGTTCCGAAACTGTTTAAAAAATGTTTCTTGAGAAAAATCAATGCTGAAGAGTCAGTTGGCATAAGAAAGACACTCCAGAGTGGGGCCCAACTGTTCAAATAAGGGAAAATACTCCCTGGCCAGCCCCGTTTGCTGCAAGCGGCCGCTAAAATTGTAAGAAGGCTACCTCGTCATTAACTCCACAGTAAAACTACGATGATATACTAAATGTTCCGTGAATCTATTTTATATAGATGGTCTTGGCCTTATTGGTGTAATTTAAAATGTCGATTTTTCTGACTGCAGTACGAACATAAATAAATATTCTCGATTCTCGACGTTACCTGGGAAATAATAAGCAAGGACAGGTGATGTGCAATTTAATCTATTTTTTGCATGCTTGCATGAAACCTCCATGAGTACTACCGATGGATGCAATTGTTTAAGAAATGTTCTTGCATATTTGGTATTTTACCATTAATACGATGATACCTCGGCTGACAAAGATCATTCGTGTACTCAATAGTATCTGCAAATACCTGGTTATTCCACAATATTGTTACTAGACATATCCGGTTGTGATATCTTAGGTCTCTTCAGGGTAAGAGAGGACGATTGCACTGGTATATATAAGTAGTATGGAAATTGGGGGGGGGGGGGGGGGGTGGCTTCTTGGATAATAAAGTTGATTGTACCTATTGGTATATGTACCAGTGCCATTTGTCCACTCAATTTATACCTGAAAATAACTTAAGAAGTTGAAATTGGTAGTTTTAAGTAACAATATTTTAGAAAGAAAAAGTGTTGATTGATCTAAAAAGATTATTTGATCTGGAATCACATACGTTAGTTAAGCTCGATGACCTAAACATGATTTCCAGCAAGTTTCTATGGAAAATCGATTCATCATCCTGGAAGGTGCCCAACATTTAAGTATAAGTTTTTCAAAACTATAAAAAGCACATTCAAAAGAGCAAAGGCTGTGATAAATAGCCACCCAGTTTGATGGATGAGAGTGAAAAGTTAATCGATAACTGACGACCTTTATACTCTTATGCAAAACAAATATGTTTTAAACTTCGTACTATTAAACAGAAAATATGTATACAATATGTTTTTTCCATTCTTTTCCCAAATTTTTAAAGTTAATTACGTATGTTAGCGGGAACATCCCTTTGAGCATTCGCAAGACGGCTCCATTTCCTTTATCAAAGTACAAGAAACAGCGGAAAATCCTGGTTAACTGAAAATTTCGTCAGCCGAGTCATCATTTATCCGTGGTATCGCTGTATTTGCGTAACATTAGTGCTTGCCTGTCCTGAACGTTAGCAGTTTGAAATTATAAGCTGAATTGCATGGGAATCTGCTGTATTGTCTAAGAATGTTTTCTTCACATAACAGTATGTTGTTACTTAATTTGTTGCAACATGATTGTATGTTCACTAGTAATCCATGCCTGGTACAGAGTCACCGCCTGCTGCTTCCTTTAGCTGTCGAGCAATTCACTATCAACCAAAAAAACTATTTTAGATTGATTTTTTCATCTGCTGTTATGAACTCTTGTTATTTACGTGTCTCCTTTCTTCGTCTGTTCCATTGTCTTTCCACTCCTCAGAGTATTGTATTCTCGGCCCTGATCATTTGACCAATTTGGGGAAATTTCCATGACAAGGTAAAAAATTCATACTTATTAATAGATACCAATGAATTAAATTTCGCCATGCCTTTACGGAAACTAAGGGGTTCTTTTCTATTCCTTGGACGTTGATTTTCATTCAGTGGCAATATGACATCAGGAGATTTTCATAAACTTGCATTATTTATAGATTTGTGAGGACTTGGAGCTTCTGATCTAATCTAGGGTGGGAACATGTTACATAAAATTAACGTCCTTAAAGCAAAATAGTTTCACGTATTTTAGTTTTTTAAATTTCTGAATTTATCAGTGGAAAACACTATCGTTTATTACAGCGTTGGGCACTCGATCGGGATTGCTGATGAGCTGCACCTCTCAAATTCCATTGTCCACATTAACATATCCCATATTAGCACGACCAAGAAGTCAATTAAGTACGCTCAAATATATGTCTGGGTGTTCACGTAAGCACATGGTATATTATCACAAGTTTTTCAATGCACCTTGGCACAATGGCAGTGAGGTACTGAAACCTGGGCCGGTGAAATAAAAATCCTTTGGAAATTTTGCAAAGCATAACTCTCAAATGATTCCTCTCTTTATTGAGAATGATAGAAAGGACATGTCTTATTTTATAATTAAATTTCTTATTTTTCAATTCCATATTTCTTCACTATTCATTATTTGCACGCAGAATGAACGTTCAATTTATCTTTCTCTCAACTTGGCGGAAGGTGGACCCTACCCTTCCCTCAATCATGAGCGTTACGTAATACGTAAATCCATATATTACGTGATGGACAGCACCATACTACTTATCTCGCCTACGTCACGAGGCAACGAGCAATGTTTGGCATCCCCAGGTGATATGGTATCAATCTTATTCGTGGATAGTAGTCACTTACCCTTTGCATATTCCTCCATTTTAAATTCAATGTGGTTCTACTACCTTTTTTAAGTTATAGATGAACTGGAATTCTTGCATGCGGAATATCCAGGCACCCATAAATATTTGTTTGACACTTACCATGTTAATATTTCGAAGAAATATTTCTTTTTCGCCTTGTTTCTTCATTCATGCATACCTATGTATCCCATAAAATCAAACTATAACCTCCAACTTCAACTATTAGGTAAGTAAATACAAATTAACTAAATAATATGCATGAAAAGAAAACAAATTCAATGGAAACTTCAAAAAATTTTAATTCATAGTAGCATTACTTTAGTGGGTCCACAATTTCTTGTATTCATCATGTACTTACATGAGTTTATTTCATATAAATTGCAGGAATAGTATTACATTTAATAGGTATCAAATATTCGTAAAACTTGCTGTAGCGAAGTGGCTGATTGTACGTTTTTTAAACTAACTGATTTTTTCACTTCTAGTTGCCTACATTGGCATCTGATTAGCAATAACAACGATAACAATAATATTTATTCGTTCAAAAGTCATTACACACATAGGAAAGGTCAAACAATAAATGTAGAAACGAAAACAAAAACACTGGTATTAATAAAATAAATCCGTCTTGTCATGCAAGATTATTATATATATTGAATATATATACAATATATTGAATCACATTTTGTAACAAAAATATTTGATTTTACAATAAGCTATGTCAACGAAGTATAAGTTTAGTAATATCGAAGAGTATTGCGAGGCATTCCGACTCGTAAGTGCTGTACCTCTTCTCTTGATCTGATAGAGTCCGACTAGCGTAACCTACGGGTTGGAAAATACCTTCAAACTCCTGGCCTAAAACGACGCCCACGACGCCACGGAGCTGGAATCAGTATGGAGAACTCCTTAGAAAAGTCTGGCATCCTCAGAACAGGAGGAGACATGAACCACTCTTTAAAGTCTCGAAAACTTCTTGTTGCTCGTACCCCCACTGAAATTTCATCCCTTTTCCACGTAAAGGATTAAGTTAAGCCTTTTTCGCTAGATTCGGAATAAATTTTCCAAAATAATTTACCATCCCGATAATCGCGCAATCCCTTTTGCGTCATTGGATGCCCTGAATTTATGTATAGCCATCGTCCTCGCGGGATCCACTCTTTAGGAGTGGACTTACTCCTTTTTCCGGTGCTAGAAAACCCAGGAACGATATCTCCTCAACGGCAAAATGCCCCTTTTCAGGATTAACGGTCAACCCTGCCGCTCTCAGACGATGAAACTCCTCCCGCAAATGTAGTTTGTGCTCCTCGAAGGAGCGGGAAAAGATTTCTATGTCATCCAAATAATTATATAAATATTCGAATTTTATATCATGAAAAATCCCATCTAGCAAACGTGTCAGCACCTGAGCTCCGGTCGCTAAACCAAAAGGGACGCGTTTAAATTGAAATAAATTCCACCCAGTTCAAAAAACTTGTCATGTGCTTACTACTGCCTGACAGCGGAATTTGATGATAAGCCGAGTTGAGGTCTATAGTGGTGAAAAACATAGTTTGTGAACCAGTTGAAAGCGGAGTTCATATCCGGGAGGGAGACCGATTCTATTTCAACCTTAGCATTAAGCTCACGGTAGTCTACTACCATACGAGATGTCCCATCCGACATTGGAACTAAAAAACACGGTGGAGAATAAATAGATATTGAGGTTTCTAGTACGTCCTTCTCAATCAATCAATTATATCATCTACCTGTCCTTCTAGCGCTTCTAACATTGGGGGGCTCAACCGATACGGGTGTGATTTCACCGGCACCTTGTCCTTCACCTTAATGTCGTATTCGATCAAATCAGTCACCCCCAAACGTTTCGTTAACCCATCGGTAAATTACTCTAGGATTACGTAAATTTCCCTCTGGTGACTTCCCTAGAGATGACTCAGTGAGGGGACATCTCTTTGTTCAGAGCGAGCGTCGACGACTTCGTTGGCCCCCCGTTTCAGGTTACTCACTTCCAAATTGAACAGGTTATTCCGACAGAAACTAAAGTAGCACATTTCCTCGGCCATGTTCAAAATTGACCGGGTATGTGACATAAAATCCGCCCTTTGAATTACCTCTCTGGAAAGCGTGTCACACACCAGAAAATTGAAAACCCACGTAAAGGCTTTTATGCGTATTTTAATAGATGCCGAGATAGATGTGAGATGTTTGACGCCTCACCTGACGCGATATAGCAACATAGGCTCACTTTCTCAGTCTGCTTTACTGACCTTCAGACTGCTAATTTCTTGAATTTAACCCTTGATATTATGATCCTTCCCGCACCAGAGTCAAGTAGCGCCGAGACTTCTCCTCCTCCCAAAACTACCTTGACGAATGGAGAAAAACGCAAACTCTTCTATATACCCTTTGCGAACACGGGAGTTAAAAATGCCTTCATCTACATCTACGTAATACCCTCAAGCCACCACAAAGGTGTGTGGCAGGGGGTGAATTCTTACCAATCATGCACTACATACCATGCATAAAAAGGATTAGTATTTATATACTGTTCTAAACTTCAAAATTTAAAAAAAGATAAAAATAGCAAAGCAAACATGCAACAACATGCTGTTAGTTGGGTTAGGTTCAAGTCCTCATACCAACATGCAGCTACCAATGTTATCCATTGCTACACTCGTATTCGATATATTTACCATTATTCATATCCCTAATTTCCCGAGAAAAAAAAGCACATTTTGAATCTGTCATTTCGGCAATCAATTTCTCTAATTTTGTGATTATGGCCCCAGTCTACCATATAAAGTTGGGGTTCGCACAATATTTTGAACATCATCACTGAAAATATTGTCTTGTAATTTGTTTAAGAGATTAAGTCTAAATTTCAACCTGCGATCTGAAAATGATTCCCAATTTAATTCATTTAATAGACTGGTTACGCCTTCCGCCTGGGAAAACCTTTTCTCGCTTTTTTCCCGGCCGTGATAGTTTGAATTCATTGATTCTCTGTTCTCTCTCTCAGGGAAACCTCCAGCCCTATTGTCGTGTCTCTCGTTACCATACCCGGTCAAAAACGCCCTATGTCCAAACTCCCGATTCATCAGCCCCTCGGGGCCGGATGGTGCCCGGTACGATTTACACTTCTTGTGGCGACTTTCCACCTCTCTACCAAAAATAATAAGTTCGGAAAAATGTTTGAAATTTTCCCTGGGTACAGACGACAAATAAAACGGGTGCAAATTTTCACACACCAATTGCAAAAATTCGACTTCGCTGAGGGGATGGTCCAAACGCCGGTTTATGGTCCGAATTACTGTCAGGTAATCATCCATTCGTTCCTCTTCTCCTTGCGTTCGCACGGACATATCCTTTTTGAATCTGATACTATAGCCCGGTGGTAGAAAAACTGCTGTAACGTCTAACGCAAAGTGGTCCCAGCCGGAAAAAACTATTGGCCATCCACCACTGTAACGCTCTCCTTCCCCATATCTCCAGGACTAAACTCCACATTTCTACCTTAGATACTCCTCGACTTGCGCGAAAAAGTTCTACTCTTTCCATAAAATCTGCTGATGCTCTCATTGACTCCCCCATTAAATCTCAATCCCCACCTCGTGATGTTCTGACTCAGCTCTTGTGTCCTCCGCCGATTCTCAACTGCTTCGTTCTCCATCGGCACGGCAGCGGCTCCCTCGTCTAAAGACTCGTTCCCCGGCGGAAAATTTTGATTCTTGTCACTTTCCCCGAGGCTCCGAACGTAATTCCGTAGTTATCTCCTAATATTATCCAATGTCCCACTAGCTTGTAATCCATAACGTCTGAAATAATTAACAGCTGCCTCCTTCGTGAGATCGTTTATCCAGCTCAACCCCGACGGCAAAACCATATCCACAAACTCCAAAACCTACCTATTCCACACAAAGGATAACTACTGGGAAAAGGTCATTCTTCTCGCCCAGAGGTCCATCAGGGCATGTACAGGGCAAAGGGGTGGACCATGGAAAGGAACAGCGAAGGACCGGAGTTCGACATTAAATCCTATTTCTGAAGACCTACCTTGCCGTCGGGATTACAATTCCTTAGAGGAAAAACCACGCTCTGCTACCATTTGAAACGACGCGACGTGTCGTGGTAGTTCCTGAAGGTATTTAATAGCTCGGGTTCTCCTCCTGGGAACATATACGTACAGAAAATAAGATACATTCAGAAGTACATAAAAATATCGGGAGTTCGGTGGCTTCTCCGATGCGGGATCCCCGGAAGAACTCTCCGCTTAGTGTCTGGAAGTGGTCTCTTTGCTTGCGCGCTCACACCTCGACTCCCTGACGACGTCGCCAGCGCAGACAAAAAAAAAACGCGAGTGGCGCCTGTCTGATAGAATCTTCCATTATTTGTATCGGCAAAGAATACCGTTATTGGTGTTAAGAAACGAGAGATCGTGTAAGGACCATTCCACCTTCCCATAAGTTTGCTCGCTTATTTCTTGCATACCTTACTAGTGGGATGAGAACGCACCACCACTAGATCCCCCACGACGAATGGATTGTCGAAACGCTTCTTATTATACTTGCTTTCCCCATCTGATGGAACCGTAACAAATTTCTCTCAACTTTAAGCCACGTCCTCCGAAAACTTTCCGCGTCTTGGCTAAATGGTAAGAGCTCATCTATGTGCCATAGAAGCGATTAATCCGTACTTAGAAGATGTCAAGAAAAGGCCTTCGATTCACCTTTATCTTCCTCTAAATCAAACATTCGTGACCATGTTTCTTCCACTTATCTGACTTCCTTTGATGTGTTGAACCGTAAAATTAAGGAAGATATTTGAATTACCCAACGCCCATTTTGCCTAGTTGACGGGGATGAGCTAGTAAGCTCGACAGTGCATCGTTATCCGTATCAAGCAAAAACTCTGCGTGTTCAAGATACTGTCGAAATTTAGTAATACCGAAGAGTATTACGAGGCATTCAGCCTCGTAAGTGTTGTAATTAACCTCTTCTCCTGAGCTGATAGATTCCGACTACCATAACTGCGGGTTGGCGAATACCTTCGAATTCTTGACTTAAAACGACGCCCACCGCCACAGAGCTGGCATCAGTTTGGAGAATGAACTCCTTAGAAAAGTCTCGGGTTAGAGGTACTCAGGTGGGGACTACAGACGGTAAAGCCTATTACTGAGGATCCCACCTCGACATCGAGTATAATCCGACCCATCGCGAGCACCCGAGAGCCTCACCAAGGCCCACCTCTCCAGTGGGGATCTCACGGCTGTACTTGACCGATTGCAGTTAAGTTTAAACGTTATAAGCTATATTTGTTATAAAAAATGTGTCTAATTTTTCATGCTCTTCATTGCAACACGATTACCAGTATTTTTTGATCGATTGTCTATAGTAAAGAATAATATATTTAATAAATTAACAAGGAAATCATAGTTCAGACTTGGCAGCGCTGTAGCGGAACACGTGGTTTTCGTGAGAGGGGGTGAGCTAAAATGGAACGAAATTATCTCACGGGCGTGGAAATCTTACGGTGTAGTATGCTTATGCCTTTTTTGCTAAAATCGGAATAAATTTTCCAAAATAATTTACCAACGCAGTGTAGGTGTGGAGCTAGAAATTGGTCGATACGGAACGATTCGTTGCAAAGGAACGGGTCCGCGTGTGGTCGAAACGGGCCTGACTGTGTGTAAAATATCGTTCCTCCGGAACGAGTAGACGTCAGGAACTGCGTGAGCGGAAGGAAAGGCGTACGAATGCGGGAAGAACCAGGTAGACCCGAGAAGCGAATGAAAGGACCAACAAAATGGACCGAGTGGACCCGACAAAGGAACGAGAGGACCGAGTGGACACGAGAAAGGAACGAGAGGACTGAATGGACACTATAAAAGAACAAGAGGACCGAGTGGACCCGAGAAATGAACAAAAGGACCGATTGGACCCACAAATGGAACGAACCCAGTGAACTGTAGCGGAACGCGAAGTTTCCGTGAGAGGGGGTGAGCGAGAATGGAACTAAGGAATCTCACAGGCGTAAGAATCTTACGGTGTAGCATGCTTAATATACGGTGTACATTAAGCACGCCTTTAAGGTCTCGAACGCTTCCTGATGCTCGTGCCACCACTGAAATGTCATCCCATTTCAGCGTGATGCATTAAGTGGCGCCTTGGTGGCTTTTTCGCCTGATTCGGAATAAATTTTCCAAAATAATTTACCATCGCAGTGTCAGTGTGGAGCTAGAGATTGGTCGATGCGGAACGATTCGTTGCAAAGGAACGGGTCCGTGTGTGGTCGAAACGGGCCCGACTGCGTGCAAAATATCGATCCTCCGGAATGAGAAGACGTCAGTAACCGCGTGATCGGAAGGAACGGCGTATGAATGCGGGATGGACCAAGAGGACCCGAGAAGCGAACGAAAGGACGAATGGAAAGGACCGAGTGGACCCGAGAAAGGAACGAGAGGACCGAGTGGACACGAGAAAGGAACGAGAGGACCGAGTGGACACGAGAAAGGAACGAGAGGACTGAATGGACACTATAAAAGAACAATAGGACCGAGTGGACCCTATAACTCAGGTCATCGACCAGGACAAGTAGGACATTTCTCACAGAATTTTCCAGAATAGATGTCTTCCTCTTCTTCAAGGCAGAAACAAGCACCATACTCACACACTCCTGTGACAAAATAGTCTTCTCCAACAGCTCCAGACCCTCCAATGCCAGGAGGGGTTATGCATGTCTAATTTGAAGAGCGACATTCGCAGGCACTTCCAGTCTATCCAGAAAAGCACTCGTACAATCCACAGGAACATTTCCGGTGATGTTTTCTAGAACAGTTTTCTCCGTTGTGGCGATCACATGAGACGTTGTTACACTCACAGTGGACTCCATATATTTCCTCATCCGATTATCACGTTTGTTGCATTCACATTCACCACCCACACAGGAACCCCGGCCAGATCATTCCAGGCACGTAGTATTGTCAGGACGGCAACCTCCTGGAGCAGAAATGACAGGACCACCTTCTCCTGCAGACCCACATGGTGATGGACATTCTCGTTCATTTGCCGGCCCCGTTCCTTTCCTTCCCGTCACCAAAAGGAACGGGTCCAATGGGTTCGTTCCTTTTGTGGGTCCAATCGGTCCTTTTGTTCATTTCTCGCGGAACGGCGTATGAATGCGAGATGGACCAGGTGGACCCGAGAAGCGAACGATAGGACCAATGGAAAGGGCCGATTTGACCCGAGAAAGGAACGAGAGGACCGAGTGGACAAGAGAAAGGAACGAGAGGACCAAGTGGACCCGAGAAAGGAACGAGAGGACCAAGTGGACCCGAGAAAGGAACGAGAGGACCAAGTGGACCCGAGAAAGGAATGAAAAGACACGAGAAAAGAACGAAAGGACCGAGTGGACACGAGAATGGAACGAGAGGACCGAGTGGACACGAGAAAGGACCGAGTGGACCCGAGAAAGGAACGAGAGGACCAAGTGGACACGAGAAAGGAACGAAAGGACCAAGTTTAACCGAGAATGGAACGAGAGGACCGAGTGGACACGAGAAAGGACCGAGTGGACCCGAGAAAGGAACGAGAGGACCAAGTGGACACGAGAAAGGAACGAAAGGACCGAGTTTAACCGAGAATGGAACGAGAGGACCGAGTGGACCTGAGAAATGAACAAAAGGACCGATTGGACCCACAAAAGGAACGAACCCATTGGACCCGTTCCTTTTGGTGACGGGAAGGAAAGGAACGGGGCCGGCAAATGAACGAGAATGTCCATCACCATGTGGGTCTGCAGGAGAAGGTGGTCCTGTCATTTCTGCTCCAGGAGGTTGCCGTCCTGACAATACTACGTGCCTGGAATGATCTGGCCGGGGTTCCTGTGTGGGTGGTGAATGTGAATGCAACAAACGTGATAATCGGATGAGGAAATATATGGAGTCCACTGTGAGTGTAACAACGTCTCATGTGATCGCCACAACGGAGAAAACTGTTCTAGAAAACATCACCGGAAATGTTCCTGTGGATTGTACGAGTGCTTTTCTGGATAGACTGGAAGTGCCTGCGAATGTCGCTCTTCAAATTAGACATGCATAACCCCTCCTGGCATTGGAGGGTCTGGAGCTGTTGGAGAAGACTTCTCTGGCACAGGAGTGTGTGAGTATGGTGCTTGTTTCTGCCTTGAAGAAGAGGAAGGCCGCTATTCTGGAAAATTCTGTGAGAAATGTCCTACTTGTCCTGGTCGATGACCTGAGTTATAGGGCAGTGACCAATTTCAGCTGTACAAAACAGGAAAACTGACTGAAGACGAATTTTCTGCGATTTGTACTTTTGTTCCTACCGTCGGAATTATAATTCCTTAAAAGCAAATTCGCGCTCTGCTACCAGTTGAAACGACGTGCCGTGGTAGTTTATTAAAAGCATTTAATAACTCGGGTTCTCCTGCTGGGAATATAAGAGTACAGAAAAATGATACATTTAGAAGCCCGTTTAGCGGAACGCGTAGTTTCCGTGAGAGGGGGTGAGCGAGAATGGAACTAAGGAATCTCACGGGCGTAGGAATCTTACGGTGTAGCATGCTTAATATACGGTGTACATTAAGCACGCCTTTAAGGTCTCGAACGCTTCTTGATGCTCGTGCCACCACTGAAATGTCATCCCATTTCAGCGTGATGCATTAAGTGGCGCCTTGGTGGCTTTTTCGCCTGATTCGGAATAAATTTTCCAAAATAATTTACCATCGTAGTGTCAGTGTGGAGCTAGAGATTGGTCGATGCGGAACGATTCGTTGCAAAGGAACGGGTCCGTGTGTGGTCGGAACGGGCCAAAAATCGGGTCGGACTGTGTGCAAAATATCGATCCTCCGGAACGAGAAGACGTCAGTAACCGCGTGATCGGAAGGAACGGCGTATGAATGCGGGATGGACCAGGTGGACCCGAGAAGCGAACGAAAGGACCAATGGAAAGGACCGAGTGAACCCGAGAAAGGAACGAGAGGACCGAGTGGACACGAGAAAGGAACGAGAGGACCAAGTGAACCCGAGAAAGGAACGAGAGGACCAAGTGGACCCGAGAAAGGAACGAAAGGACACGAGAAAGAACGAAAGGACCGAGTGGACACGAGAATGGAACGAGAGGACCGAGTGGACACGAGAAAGGACCGAGTGGATCCGAGAAAGGAACGAGAGGACCAAGTGGACACGAGAAAGGAACGAAAGGACCGAGTTTAACCGAGAATGGAACGAGAGGACCGAGTGGACCTGGACTGCGTCCAATGTCAGGTGTACGAAACAGGAAAACTGCCTGAAGAAGAATTTTCTGCGATTTGTACTCTTTGTCCTACCGTCGGAATTACAATTCCTTGAAGGCAAAACCACGCTCTGCTACCATTTGAAACGACATGCCGTGGTAGTTTCTGAAGGTATTTAATAACTCGGGTACTCCTCCTGGGAACATATAAGTACAGAAAAATGATACATTCTGAAGTACAAGAAATATCGGGAGCTCGGTGGCTTCTCCGATGCGGGATCACCGGAACAATTCTCCGCGTTAAGTCTCGAAGTGGTCTCTTTGCTTGCGCGCTCACACTCCGACTCCCCGACAACTTCGTCAGTGCAGACAAAAAAACGTGAGTGGAGCCTCTCCTCGGATGATTTGTCAACCGACCGACCGCCACTCTTTAAATGTGTCGAACACGACACACTTCGTAGATTCCGCTTTATATCTGCAATGGCACGTGGTCCTTTTCCTTACGGAGGAAGTCGGCTGTCTTCGTGACATAGTTAAAACGTGGTACTATGTTGTGTTTCGCGAGAATCCTCGCCACTTTTTCCGAAGTCCCGGCTACGAAGCGAAGTAGAGCGTAGCATACCTACTCTTTTAATGTCTTATCCTTTATAATAAAATTCCTTCATTTCTCCCAAAAATATTCTTCTGCCAGAGCAATCCGGCCTCGGCACCAAAATGTCGGCCGTTCACCAGTTCCGCAGGTGTTGCAGCAAGCACTCTGTATTGTCCCTTCCCGTTGGTGGTGGGGCAATGATTCGCCTTCCCGGGCCGTTGCCCACTAAGGCGGCAATGCGGCGTTAACTGTCGTTCTTGTTGATGTCTTCTTGTTCCCGGGTCCAGTGGTTACTGCATCCGGGGTCTCTTAGATGGGTTGGTATCCTCCGTGTCCAGGCTTGCAATGGGTCGCTTGTAGCGGTCCCACGGCAGCACCTCAATGGTAGCCAGCTTGGAGATGGCGCTGTGTTGTGAGCCCTCCGCTTTCTCGAAGAAGCGCTGCGCAATCGTCGGCAGGAGGACAGCAAGGGGCTCCAAGTTCCCGTCCTTGTGCAGCTTCTCTATTTGCTCGTGAATCGGGCGTGCCAGGATCAAGCGCAGCGCACGGTTCTGCACCGTCTGAAGTCGGCCAATGTGGGATCTCGCTGCGCTGGACCACACTGGGGCTGCGTACGTGATGGTGGAGAGCACACAGGATTTATAAAGCTTGCGTTTTGTGTCCACGCTCGGGATGCTGGAGCCCATTATCGGCCGGAGTCGATTTAGGGCAGCACTTCCTCTTGCGCCGGCTTTTCCCACCTGGCTCTTCCACAGCAGTTTCTGGTCGAGGAGAACTCCCAGGTACTAGACCTCTCGTTCCCAGGGCAGCTGTTCTCCGTTGACCAGTAAGTTGGCTTCCGGCGTTGATTTCTGCTTCCGGTGGAAAATGATGGCTTTGGACTTCCCTGCATTTGCCGCGATCCTCCAGCGACGGTAGTATTGCAGGAGCCCATCGACCGCCTTCTGCAGATTTTTCCCGTCTTACATAGGCTGATTTTGCCCAGGTGCGTCTTGATTGGTCGGTTTGTGACAGAGTCGCTTCCGAGCGTTGGAATAATGTCCTCCCTGTTGAATGTAGATGTTTTGTCTATTTTAATAGCCTCTCGTATGAGTCGGAGATAGTAATTCCTCTCTGTAGCGATGAGTCTGGCATTTTCAAAGTCCACATTGTGCGTTGGCGCTTCCCATACGTGTTCGGCGATGGCGGATAGCGGAACTGTCTATTCTTGGTGGCCCTCTGGTGTTCTTTCATTCTACATTTCATGGCTCTTGAAGTTTGGCCAATATATGAGTCTCCTCGACGGCACTTGAGTTCGTAGTTTCCGCTTTGTATCTTTATGGGCACTCGGTCCTTGGCCTTACGGAGGTCGGCTGTCTTCGCGTCACAGTAAAAACGTGTTGTGTTTCACGAAAATTCTCGCGAATTTTTCCCAAGTCCCGGCTACATAGCGAATTAGAGCTTATATGGAGCTTTTCTTCTCCTCCATCTCTCGCTCCGTTTCTCCGACGGTCCTTTTTAGGGCCATCCCTATGTTTTTCTTCTTCCTTCGCAGCCGTCTTATCAATGGTACTGTTGGGAAAGTCATTTCTCCTGAGGTTCTGATGCCAGTCCTACAGCTACGAGAGACTTGGTGGTTCCGGCGGACTCTTCTATGTGAATGTTGATGAATAGAGACTCCACGTCGAAACTTACAAGTTAGTCAAGCGTTCTCTCGGAAAATGGTTACAGCTGCTTTGCAAGATACATCGCTACATTGTGTGTCTATGACATTGACGATAGGTCCTAGCGAAATCCTTCTTTGCGCTTTAGCAGGACGGAGGCCTGGTATAGGATGGCTTTCGTTTGCTTCTGGATTTTAGCCTTAGGATCCACTTTGAGCTCTAGATAAGTGTCTCCACGTGAGAGGGTGGACACTGTGCATGTTGTCATCTTTATCCATTACAACGGTCGCGTTGCCTTTGTCGGCTGGCATATTTATTAAGTGTTCTTTGTCCATGAGTTCCTTCATGCCTTTTCTATCTTCTCTGGTTAGATTGGTGGCGACGATCAGACGACATGGCTGACGGCTTGGGTCGAATGGAGTGTAGCTCATGCAAAGTATTATTGAAATTCAACGAAAATGTTGTCTGCTGCGACTCATGTCCTGTTATATTGCATGCTAAATATACGGAGATGAATGGTTTATCCTTAAAAGCCGTACTGGAAAACCGCGATGTATTTTGGAAGTGTTTACTTGCTTATATGCTTGGTGATATATGGAAGAAATAAGAGACAGTATTTGTTGCACTAATGTGTGGCAAGTGACTTTGAATATCAATTATCATTCTAACTTCGAATGGGAAGTCATGTTCGAGGTATACGTTTGGAGTATCAATTTCATGGAATCGAGTATTAAATTTACTAAAATGCTTCTTTGGAAGATTATATTTGCACTCCTCTCTGCAAACAAAATTGGTCCATTGCAGAATAAAATTCGCCGAAATGTGTTTGACTGATTATTTTTAATCTTTATGGAGGCTAGGTAAATCTGTGAACATTCGAAAATTTATCATTCAGGTTCACATGTAGCATAGGTATATTGATCTTCACAATAGTTGAGAACACTTTTTATATGATACATTTAATGATACTTTAAGAGACACGTGGATACTCTGTTTATGTTTGAAGACTTTCTTCCTATAATTATTCCAGTTAACGATTTCTTTGTTGGCTCATATGCTTCATATTTGTGGCACAGCGTTCAAAAGACTAGGATTTATTATTATAAGAACTTACTGTTGGAAAGTTCATGTAAAAGTAAAATATATTATTTTTCGTTGGTAGGTATCTACTCGTAAGGAGTATTCATCGTGTATTTTGTGTAGGATAACGCTGCTAATAAATATTTTATGTTATGAGTTTGAGTAAACCTTTGATGTGAGGTATATAAAGGTGAGTGTCTTATGCCGACTGATGAATTCTCTGGAATGTTTAATTGTATAATTGGATCTTAATTTTTTATCTTAAAATCTGCTTGATAGAATTTATGTAACCTAGTTTTTCATTATTTAGTATCTTAAAGACAATTGAATACATTAATGATTTTACGATTTGGCATTTACAAATCAACCTTAATTTAGTATTCTAAACATATTCGTATTTGAACCGACTATGTACATGGTATAAAATATGCTTCTTAGGTATATATTCAGTGCACCTCACTCGTAGCAGAAGTTCCAAACGAGGCTAGGGAAGAGGCACTCAGTCGAAATATTGCTTATTGTTTTGCTCTTAATCTATATACATTTATATTGAATCAAAGAAAGTCCAGAATTGTATCGTTTAGGTTCAGGTGCAATGAAAAATGATCGAACGAAACCGAGGGAACGAAGTTACATAATGCTTTAAGAACAAGGTTGAATGATGCATTTAATGATGGTTCTCTCAGAGCAATTATTAAACTTACCTAAAAAATGGGTTTTCATGAACAACACCAACAAGTGGATGCTCAGTTTATATTTGAAGAAATACCATTTTCGGGAGTATACCAATAAACGCCTCATTTACCACAAATTAGACTTGGTGTATGCAATAGAGATTTCGCCTTTGTATGATTGGATAGTTATTTTCTTTTTGTCGTGACGTTTCAGTACGATTTGAAATTTGACGTCCAGGCCAGTGGTAAATATTTCATATACTATTCGTAAAAGATAAGCTTGTAGTGGCGGAAACAGAAGAGAAACCAAAAAATAAGAATTTCTACATGTATGGTTCATAATATATAAAATCTTATTTCTTTGATTGCTACTTTCAAATTTAGTATTTTTTGCATGGTAATGTTTGGTGTTGTAGATTTTCTTCATGTTACTATGCTTTGGAATGTTTTATTTCTATTTTAGATGAACTTATTTAACCAACTATTTCCTTTTAGTTGCTCCTTTATTTTCGTTTCTTTAATAATTAATGTTTTGCATGGTAATGTTTGGTGTTGTAGATTTTCTTCATGTTACTATGCTTTGGAATGTTTTATTTCTATTTTAGATGAACTTATTTAACCAACTATTTCCTTTTAGTTGCTCCTTTATTTTCGTTTCTTTAATAATTAATGTTTTGCATGGTAATGTTTGGTGTTGTAGATTTTCTTCATGTTACTATGCTTTGGAATGTTTTATTTCTATTTTAGATGAACTTATTTAACCAACTATTTCCTTTTAGGCGCTCCTTTATTTTCGTTTCTTTAATAATTTGTAATAGGGTGTTTTTTTCCCTTAACATTCTTGCTACTATTTACACCGAACTACACTAAACTTTATGAAGTCCTTATTTACCATCAATACAGCATTTGAACACAAGTTCCGAAAGTTTAACTTTGAACAAAGTCATTTGAGATATTCAGCCATTTGTTTTGTTTCCATTTGTGTTCCGTCCTGGGGAATACAGGCATTAATTAATTAGGAGAAAGAATGCCGTTTCATGCCTGGGGGTATTTCTCCTAATGACACTCAATGGGTAATATATTTATAGGGAACACCTTCATACTGGTAAAGCTTGAGTGGGAATGAGCCTCGCCTATTCTTTGCCCTGTTCGTTTGGGTAAAGGGGAAGAGTGGAATGAGAAACCCGTGTGGACCTTCCAGCCGATCCGACCGACAAGCGGTACGGGCACAGCTGGCCTAGGCCCGAGTTTCTTCCTAGCCTACCAACTAGTCCCTCAGGTGTGATCTCACTCATCCCAGTTCAACGGGTATTCAATGGGGTTTCACACCAAATTTTCCTTAGGGTTACCAGGAAAAGACGACCCAAGGGAGCACAGTGACGGGCACCATCGAGGGCGAAAAGTCTGAAGCTAAGTCACCAAACCCCTTTCTACGAGAGCATCGGTTTCTGAGTGGATTCTTTGTGCTATCTCCCTCTATATACTCTTTTTAACGATTTCCTTGGTGGCCCTGATTTTTTTCTCCCACCCTCACGCGTAGCACGTGTCTATGTAGCAACAGTCTATACACATTCGTAGTTGAACCGACTATGTACATGGTATAAAATATACTTCTTAGTAATATATTCAGTGCACCTTACTCGTAGCAGAAGTTCCAAACGAGGCTAGGGAAGGGGTACTCAGCGGAATATTGCTTTTTGTTTTGCATTTAATCTATATAGATTTATACTGAATCAAAGAACTTCCATAATTTTATTGTTTAGGTTCAGGTGCAATGAAAAAAGTGCGAACGAAACCGAGGGAACGAAGTTACGTGATTCTTTAAGAACAAGGTTGAATTATATATTTAATGAAGCGTGTTTTAGAGTAATTATTGAACTCACCTAAAAAGTGTTGTTTCATGAGCAACACCAACAGTTTCAGTGGGAATGAGCCTCGCCTATTCTTCAGTTTATATTTAAAGAAATGCTCCCAAGAAAAATGATTAACTATTCAATTAGTTCCATTGATGCCTACTGGATAGATGAAATATATAAAACTGTTTGTCTTAGAATTGATTCTAAACACACAATAATATTTTATGTGGAAAAAGTAAGTTAAGATTGTTAGATAGAATTTAAGAAACTAATTATATACTTAGTAGCAACCTAATGAGAATTGAAAACTTTCATGTGTACCTATACGATGCATTTCTTTATACAAATTTAGTATCATATAGGTACATATTTTTAGTGGAAATAACTTATTATACGGTAAAGTGTAAAGTATTTAATTCTTTGCTTATAAGGCCTCGATAGGAGTGTATATCAATACACTCCTATCAGAACTGAAGATCCTATTGTGTATAGCTAAGTGTTATTTCGTCAAAATATGGACTTATTTTTTGCATTATTAAAGGCTTTTTGAGATCGGATCCGAGAACTTTTAGAATTTTTCTTTCAAGTTGCTAAGAAATATTTTATATACTTAGCAGTGGCAGAGGAAATTTATATGCGTACAATCATTAGTGATTCAATGCATAAAGGTTCAATTCAGATACTGAATATCCGGTTTATCCCAAGTAAAGCTGTGCCTTTCATTACAAATATCTATTAATATTTCACCCGGATATTGGACTAGCTAGTTTTGAAAACCCTAGTGATTATAGGGGTTGTTCGAACGATAATAGTCACTTGGAAAATTTAGACGACAGGAGTTCAAATGTGACACTCCCGACATATGTTTACCGCCACATTTTCTCAGCAGGGTAGGCAGAAGTGGAATATTAAGAGATTTACCGTCCAAACGAGAGATGCAAGAATTAATTTTTTTAAGTGCTCAGTGCGCGGATACGACGTAATCAAAACTTATTTTAAAAATTACCAATCAAAATTCAATATTTTTTCCTGAATTACTCCAGCAAAGTGACATTTACGCGTCTGGTGATTTGCTACACGTCCTTGCGATGGCAAGCGGGGAAATAAAAAGATGTAGATGCAATAAAGACCGCCGTCCTTCCATATTCACTCTTTGTCACACTGAAGGTCCTTCTCGTGGGTTGAGATTTGTTTGTTGTTTCAACTATCTGCACTTAGCTTTCCTGAGATTTTTTTCTCCGGATGACGACGAATTGGTACACACGGGCTATCGTCGCTCCTCTCCTCTTCGCACTTTCACCTGGCATCCACGTCGTGGCAAAGAAAAATCCTCACAGTCCTCCTCTTTCTTCTACTTGTGCTTCTGTTTTTGTCGTCTCCTCGTCCACTTCCCCTCTTCACATCCGCCTGTTCACATTCGAGGATTCGTCAATGCCTAATTTATGCAATCAAAGAGAAACCGTGTTATGGGGGTGCAAGTTAAGGATGAAAAGAATGAGAATTTGAAGATTTGCGGAGATGGGTTGAGGTATTGGAAAAGTGAAACGGGGGGGATAAAAAACAGGATTAAGATGAAGTTGACGGTGTCTGGCTTGACTACGTGGAATTCCTTCATGATGAGGTTAAAATAAACTATGCACTTCCACAAAATATATTTATTTACGCACCATTTCCATCAAAATATATTTATTTCACGCATTTATTTTAGTGCGTAAATTAATATATTTTGTATAAGTGCATATTTTATTTTAACCTCATCAGGATTAAGATTATAAAACATTCTATATTTATGGGAACAATCTCGTTTTGACCAAATCAACGTAAAGTGAGGCACAATTTTCAGTGCATATTAAATTTGCTGGCGATGGATATGTTATGAAAATAAGCACAACAGCCATCAGCATTCTCTAAGGTGTCCAATTTGCAAGTAATCTCAGAAAAACTATTCGACCTTGCATTTCAAAACTCTCATAGTCATACCTTCTAGCACGTGTGAAGTGTTGGTTTTTTACCTTAATGTGACGTAAATTTCAATGTTTGGATATAATCTTAGATTTTTTTGCATTAAGTAGCGTGAATCGACTAATATTGTAGTTTAATATGCCTAGTGACATAAATCTACACTATCGGCATTCCAATTTTTCGTTTAATAGATTAAATGGTTAAATTGTTTCTTTTGAAAACTGAACAAATGTTTCCTATTTCAGAATGATGGAGAAATCATTTCAACTTACGCATTTTATTTCAACTTGAACACGAGATCACTGGGTTGCATGGCAGGTTCCTTCCCGGCGTGACTATGGCGAAGTACCGTCAATGGTTAAATTGTTTCTTTTGAAAACTGAACAAATGTTCCCTATTTCAGAATGATGGAGAAATCATTTCAACTTACGCATTTTATTTCAACTTGAACACGAGATCACTGGGTTGCATGGCAGGTTCCTTCCCGGCGTGACTATGGCGAAGTACCGTCAACATCCAGGGTCATTATCACAGTTGCGGTAGAACAGCTTTCGCTGAAGTGCACCTGTGCTCCAAAACACAAAAAGACAGACAGGAACTTAGCAATTTCGGTTTCACATATGTGAGGAAAAATGGGCTGTGATAATTTCGGTACCTTTTTAGGCACATTTACCTAGTGTGACGTAAATTTCAATGTTTGGATATAATCTTAGATTTTTTTGCATTAAGTAGCATGAATCGACTAATATTGTAGTTTAATATGCCTAGTGACATAAATCTACACTATCGGCATTCCAATTTTTCGTTTAATAGATTAAATGGTTAAATTGTTTCTTTTGAAAACTGAACAAATGTTCCCTATTTCAGAATGATGGAGAAATACACAAGTACCTTTTGAGTTGATCACGTGAAAAATTAAGAGTTCCTTTATGAAATGGGATGCCAATTCTCACAGCTATTGTTGAGCATATATATCGAGCATAAAATGCAGCATAGAGGCTCAAATATCGACTCGATCCTTTTTTCGACTAAAGGTCACTTCACGGCTGGTACCTTATCGCCCACTGCCACACGCCCTAGCGGTAGCTTGCAGGGTAAATGATGTATCCGAGGGATAAAGATGTAGATAAAGGATGACGAGGTCCTGCTAGAAGAATATTCTGGTTGGTTAATCTCAGGAAATGGTATGAAGCAACATTGAATGAACTTTTCCGAATTGCCTCGACAAGATGTGATGATGATAGCCAACAACCGGACAGAAGAAGGATAAGTTGAGAGAAAGACCGGAAACCGGAATGGAAGTTGACCCAACGAGCCAAGTAATTAATCTCCATGACACTCATTGCGATCCCCACAGTTCAGAGTCGGAGCCAATCAGAAGATCTGGTCACGACTAATCTGCTTCTACCCTGAAAATACCAGTCACATTTGCATCAATTAACCTTAAAGAATGCACTTCTCAAGTACGAAGAACCGTACACACGATGGAGTGAAGACTTGTGTTCTGGAGAATATATCCCGAAGGCTCGCGACTCGTCATCAAGCTTTGAGTCCTGAGGTCTTCCCATTCGAAGCATTACGTTCTCAACACCACTCTCAAACGCCATCTGGAAAACAATCACCGCGATTATTCGTTTGTTTTTAGTATGTGAGGCGACCGACAGCTAAAGTCATATGGATCTTCAGGTGAGGATTTAAGTAGGGAATTTTTCACCTACCGCAGAAAGGGAGGAGAGATATCCGACGTAGCCATGAGCCAACTCTAAACTGAGGATGCTGAGGAGTCCGCAGTTAGCGCCTCCATCTGACGGATGGAGTGCTGAATGTGAAGTACTCTCCAAGAATCCCTCAAGTAAGGCCAAGTTAATTATAGAAAAATATACCTATGCCCATGGACTTCAACCCGGGGCATCGGAACTGAAATACACCAAACACATCCTCGCCATCTCTTGTTGACTGGAATTTGTAGACTGCGATGTATTTCATGAAATAGGAAATCATAATGACTTCAGTTTAATCAAATGATATACTGCTATGATTGATATTATTTACTGTTCCAACTTTTTAATAATTTATGAGCAATGTTAATTCAAATGCGTTTCGATGGAATGTAACAATTTTCTAAGAGTTTTATTTTTAATTCTACCGTTCCTTAAAGATACATTTTCCTCACTGTCTTCTGTATTCTTATTAATTACCTGCGTCACTAAAATAAAATTGCTTTTTCATATGATTAAATAGCGCTATAAGTAGTAGGTAATGAATATTCTGAGCACTGCGAAATAACTCCACTATAACTTTACATTTTATAATAATATGAAATGTTACAAATTTACTTCCAATTTGATATAAATTAAAAATACTATGTAGGTGCAAATAAATTAGTAATTTACGCAAATGATTATCTACTGTATGATGCAATCCACTCTGTAAAAATCAATTACTTTCGAGAGTTCACTATGTGACTCACCACTCCTTTGAGTTCCATAGGGGCAATTCACATCTAAGTAGACAAATACTTCCTATTTCGTTACACCTGAAATCACATCTATTTAGTCCTTGGTACCGAAACTTACGTACGAGTGACATGGATTAAATGTGAACTGTAGCGGCCATTTTGCGTACGTGGCATCGGTTTTTCTCAAATAGCGTCACAAAATCTTGTCCCTCAATAATTATCTCTTTTTTCAAATTTTAATTCTTCCTCAACGCATGACTTCGGGATGAATGAGATGAAATGAGTGAAAATCTGAGCGCTTCTCTCTCATTTCTTCTTTTAAAAGAACTGGATTACTCCTGCGATTCAACTTAATGCATCCACTGTGTTTTATTTTCGTATATCCACATCGTGATCCACGCCATAGCGCAAGAAATCAAGTATTTACATTCACCATTTTTATCTCACTGACACTTGCAACATCCGAAATCCATCGTTACCATAGATCACTCTATTTTACGCCATCTATTCCTGACGCTGCAGCTCCGCCATATTTGTACCGTTCCACCTAATGCATTATCCGAAACCAAGGGAAAACTCACGACTTGTAAACGTACTGAGCAGAAAAAAGCAATTCTACGATTGACGTGGGCTGCTATACTTTTAATGAAGTGGAAAGGAGATAAAAATAGGAATAAATTTGCTTACCTTAATACTCCGAAACTGGAAGCTCTCCCCGATGATCTTCACTATAATACGTCGCTGCTGCCTTACTGCCACTTCCACGGAGTATGTATGTACTTATATTCTCCGTGCCGTCCTTATCTCCCGCCAATCATATCTCAATTATTGAGTCAATGATTCCGTAATACAATTGAATTCGATGTGATATGATTCATGTTAACCTATATTCATGTTAACCTCGAGGAAAAATATGAGGAAAAATTACTTCAACTGATATAACCTACTTCGAAACGATAAGTAATCTATCGTGTGAATGCCTCTCTAAAGATATCATATACTTATTCTACCTCCCAGTTTTCCTTTAATTTTTTTCCTTTCTCTTTTTTAATTCGCTGGCATTCTCGATAAGGATGTTTTCTTTCCCTTTTTCATCGGGTACATCAGCCGCTATAACTCAGTACATACTAAAAAATATTTTTAATGGGAATAGAATTTGGTTTTCAGAGGGTCAAGTTGATGAGGTTATATTGGACTGTAGAGGTTTCACACTATTATAAGAAAACATCCTTGCCTGACACGAGATTCGAACTCGAAACCAGTGAGTTTCTAGGCCTATACGTGGAAGGGTTATGATAGTATAATAAACTTGTGCAAATGTTCAAGCAGAAAATTCAATATTTTTGATCGTGATATTGTAGTCATTATCACGTAAATATCGATAAAATTTAACTAAAAAAATGCTTTGAAGCAGGAGAGAAGACGCCAAGACCAATGCTAAACTTGAGAAATAATATCTTGCGGAGGGAAAAAGTATGTTGTTATATTAGAGCCAGAATAACCAGTGATGTACATACATAAAAAGCGTACGAAGGATCTACGATAGCCAGTAGAATAGTCCATGAGTAGAGGGCAATCTACCAGATCAGAATCACGATTCTTTGTCTCACTGCCATCAAGAATCGTGCTTCTGATGTATTACTCCAATGCATCATTTCCTAATTTCCAAGCTTAAATTTCCAGATGTAAGTAGATTCTTCTGCTGGTCTATCATCTATCATGAAAACACCCGTGGTAGACCAGCCGATGAATCTACTTACATCTGGAAATTAAAGCTTCGAATTTAGGAAATAATGCATTAGATTAATACATCAGGGGCAAAATTCTTTATGGCAGTGAGACATACGATAACAACCACAAAAAACTCGAGGCCGGAAGCATTCGAATTGTGGTGCTACAGAAAGATGATCAAGACCAAATGGATTGACCGAGTGACTAACGAAGAAGCCTTAAGAAGAGTGGGAGTAAAGAGAAGTCTTCTCAAAACCTTAAAAAGAAGACGATACAACTAAATCCGCCGTACCTTGAGACATGATAGCTTGATGAAGACAGTCGTCGAGAGAAAAGCATATGGAAGGAATGGCAAAATGAGTGCCTCGAATAAAATGTATAGCACAATTTGTTAGGAATGTGAAAGATAAGATTTCTGTAATTATTAAGTTGTAAGCTGATAGGAGAATCGATTGGAGAGCTGCTTCAAACCAATCTCAGGATTATTTTCTGATGATGATCGTGTTTTTTGAAATGTAGGAAGAGATGTCATCGCTAATTTTAAGCTCGCACCAACAAAAGTCACTCTGTGATTAGTCACTCACTGAGTGAAGTCCAACCAAAATGATAATTCGAAAAACCTCAGGGCTCTCATCTTTCGACACGCTTGATAAGCAAGGCGTTTAGACATTTAGTATGACATATATAGGTAAGTTGTAATCAGCGAGTTGTAATCTTGTGGTCAGGAGATTATACTCCAGGATGAGGAAAACGTGATTGCATTTTATTTATATGCTGGGGATGTTTGAACTTCAATTATATTTATATGTTGGGTGAACATAAAACTCAATAAATAAATAAATTATCCTTATGTGTGAGTGTGACATACCTTTTTTCGTGAGAGCCATTTAGAATACCTCAAAAGAATTCCTTTCCTGCCCCACATCAGTTCATTCCGATTTCTTGTTACGGGGACACCCTAAACGTAGTTAATGGATGACTAATAGGTTGGTTTTTAATTATTACTTTTCTTGTAAAGTCAAGACGATATCAAACTTATTAAAGTTACATTTCTCTTGATTTTGCTGCGAGCTTATAAACTAACTTCAAGAACGATTTTCAAGTGTGTTTTTGGTAGGAGAAAAGGTATCAACTCTGCTGTTTCCACATACACGTTTATTAATTACGACCATGGTTTCGTAGCAAGACTACATCATCAGGTGAACATTTTAGCGAAAATTTCCAGTATATATAGTAAAATATGCAGGAAAAGGAGGAGTGGAAATGTGGAAATGCAGAGTTGATGCCTTTTCTCCTACAATGAATAACTTCCACAAAGTTTTGCCTGAGACTGTGTCGTAGGTATATCAAGTGTGTTTTTGACGATATTACCCCAAGTTAGGTATAAAAACGGATTTTATTGGCATGGAGCACACGATCTTAGAATTTATCAGCCAAATCGTGGTCATGCATGTATTAGCAGAATCAATCTATGAGTGTGGATAAAAAGATATTAGTTTATGGCTCCGGAACGTCCAAGTTTGATAAGAACAAAATTGTTGACTTGCAGTGACACGCGGTATACGGTGAACATGCGGTTGTGGCTAGTCCGCGTCAACACAATGATCTAAAAATCGACCTCTTCCATCATTTAATGTCATTTTTGGTATTTTTTAATCTGATATTTGGCAATATTGACGACGTCATGAACATTTCAACTGTTTTTTTATCCGCGAAAGTAATGCCTGCTATCCTGGCCACCACTTCTTACTCAATTTGCACTGATTAAATGTTATCAGGTATGCACCTCAAACTAATACTGGCAGCAGATTTTTAAAACCCTGCATAGCCGCAGTATAAAATCCTTTCCTACGACCCGCCCCGAATCTTGTAAAATTCGATCTTCTTCCGATAGCGAATCTGATAGGTACCTAAATCGGGTAATCTTATTGAAAAATTATTCGTTAACGTTCAGATAACGAGTAATGATGATGGCACCATGCAGCTCTGGATCTGCAGAACGAGGACACAAACATATATATCTTAGCATTCCTCGAGGAGGTGTATAAATAAGTATAGTAAGGATTATTCTCAGTGCCAGTAGTAACTAGTATGATAATAGCACGTCCATAGAAATTGCTTAACCAAGAGCTGATACTCCTATCCCTCCATGAATGCTATACCCCCATAGGTCGGGCTGAAAAAAGGGAGAAATTAAGAGGGATGAACTATCAGAGCGCGAGATAAAAGAGGCGTTACTGAGCCGGCCACTGCTGGTGTGCTTTATGGAGGGCACATTGAGTTCCTTACTTCCAGAGGGTACTCTGTCCATCGAGTGTGACATTTAGACGTGGTTCATTTGGCGACTTTCGTTTAGAGCAGGTTAATACCTACGAAGGGTATCTCTCCACCCTTCCTTCTTTTCCTTCCATTCTCAACCATCGTCTTGACACTTTTTCTCCCGGAAATTGGCAACTATTAGTACGGAAACAGACTAGAAAACATAGATGAAGTGCCGTGTGTTGCATGAGGCTAAAATAAAAAAAAATAGGGCAGACAAACAGTTCTTTCTTGTAGGTAAGCAGTATACCAGAGAGATTTGTGAATAACAGTGACATCAATGTAAAACTGACATGAACTCATGAATTTAGCGAGCAAGACATTATATACAAATAACCCGCCCTTCTAAACCTCGCCTCTGATTATAGACACCATCTTCACAACTATCGGGAACTTCATTCAAATACCATAGAAAATTTGTGAGGAAGGCATAGTATTAGGTAAACATACACCAGGCAGGTAACGGTATATCATAGTTAGGCATTATCGAGCATCAACTATTGATGGTGTATCGCACTGTCTATTTCTTTAACACTAAAAAACATTGCATCGTACTCGAAACAAAAATTAAAATAATCGAGATATGTATTAAGATGACGTAATTATACACTATTTAAGCCTACTGGGTCTTTAAAAGAATAGCACCTATAAAAGGTTATAAACGAACGAAAAAGTATCACTTTAATAATAGGTACTGATAGTAACAGTTAACAGGTACTAATAATAAAAGTTTAATAATAAACACTGATTAGGTATTCAATTTCAATAGAAGAATAAAAAAGGAAAGTCGCATAAGATATCGGATACCCTCGAGTGAAACAATGGATCACTATCCATTTAACATCCAATGATTATAATCATTGAATATCAAATGACTAGGAAACCCAAAACGAGATGTAGGCCTAAAAAAAATAATCTCTCCCCTGATATAATTCTACTACGCAGCAAGTAACTTGCAGTGACGTAATATCTATTCCGGATGCAGCCTTTAAATCCGCTTATAACCCTTGCCCATCTGGCGCAATATCGACTTTGCTACGCTAACAGATATAAAACTTTAAACACTAGATTCACTATTTTAAATCGTATTATGCAAAGATCCAGAAACAAAACAGGAATACAAAGAACTCAGTGGATCCCGATAAAACATAAATCTAAAAGACTCGCTGGGAAAGGTTCCCAAACAATTACTTCGGTTCATTTTCCCGCCGCCTCTCGCGAGAGTTGGTCACAAAGTTCAGCGCGTCGCCACCAGTGGCGTTGTCGTACTGTTATCTTTTAGAGTCCCCTACTCAGCTGCTACTTAACTACAAAGTCTTTGTACTTACCGCCATTTCTGTGCATGGCTCGAGTTGTCAGCGAGTTCTGCACATTTTCCGGCGTTAAACTGCATATTAATAGAAATAAGTACAATAATTTGGCAAAGTCAGCACACTCCCATTTATTAATTTATTAGGAACTGCATTTGAATCTTTGCTGATGGTTCATTGGAATCGGTAACTAATTAAATGACTTAATATGGATATAGACTGTACACGGGTTAGTATGGGTCGAAAAACAGTGTACCCCTTAATCAGTCCAACGAAGAGCCACCTATTCTCTTTCCCCTTCCATTCCAACCCTTACATCCTTCTGGTCCAAGGTGCGGGACCAACTTGAATCCACCGCTGACAAGGCAGTGGCCAGCAAACCTATTATCCAATATTACTTTTCCCCGATCGGACAGAGGCTCCAATGCAAGAGCTAGACGGAAAAAATGAGAAATAGTGTTTTAAAGATGCAGGATAGTGGTGCCTCACTGTTAATTCTGAATAGTGCTGAAACTTTTCCACTATTGACTAACCACCGCTATCTTCGTATATTAGGAGAGTTAGAGCCATTCAGAAATACTCTATCTTCGGGGAAAAAATTTGGACCCATTTATGCTTGGAAGACCTATCGTAGCATTTTGTGGGGCGCGAAATATTTTTATTTTACTTTGAAAACTCTTTTGGGAGGATTTGTATTGTCTTACGGAATAACTACACCTTTAAACAATATTTTGCTATTGTTTCAATCATAAGAGCTAAGAGATAATCGTGTTAAGAGCTTATCTTTTATGAGTTTCCAAAATTAAATTAGCCTTGCATCACGACTCTCAAAAGATCACAGATTCATTCCACGAAACTCGTTGACTGTATGAACAACATCCTGCAGAGTTCTACATCTACATTTGCACGATACTCTGCAAGCCACCGCGAGGGTGTGTGGCAGGGGGTGAAGATCACCAAGGGAGTTAGATATCTATGTACGCGCATTGTCAATGACGAATTCACACTATATTTCCATATTTAACCTACAACACTGCACCACTGACGTCTTATTACATCGATCAAGCAGTGGCGTGGTGTACAATAGCGGGCGGGTTTACATGGAGTAATTATTGTCTGGGTATGCGAATCTCTCCCCGGTAATAAAGAGATAGAAAATTGAGAATTCCACTGGTTTATTGTCGGTACTACCGGTTTCAGCCGTTAGGCCATCATCAAGTATGTACATAATTCTTTACTTTGAATACTCTTTTGGAGGTATGCATTGTGTTACGGAATAACTACATCTTATTTGAATATCTCCCCATCTTCCTTCCTCCCACGTAAAGCAGACGTCAGTTAGCCGATAAGCAAACTGAGGGCAGATTACCATTTAAACAGAAAAGGAAAAAAAAATTAAATGATCATATGCAAACACATTACTACTAGCAGTAGGTCAAAACTGACACAACCGCGGTTTTAGGTACATTAACTTTTTTTATAGGAGTTTTACCCCTAGAAAAGAGCAATTATTTGTGGCTATTAAATACCCTTATAGATGAAACGTATTGGAAACTAGACTACAAAGAAGGCGGAATTCGACCCTACGACCGTCGCTGGATTTGTTCAGATACCCCTGCTTGTCCAGATACCCTTACGTGGGTTAGAACCCCACGTAACTTTGTTTGACTGGCATTCGTTTTGACTGGTGATCTGTAAGAGACAGGAGAAGGAAAAATCAAAGTCATTAGCTTTGACAATAATATATATTTCAAGTACAATCGTAGCATTCGAAGAGGAATTGTGGTAGCTCAACTTCCAATCTAAGGGAGTGTTAAAGAGGTACATCAGTTGAAATTACAGAAATCAACGGCTACGTTAGACAGCGGATTCACTAAAGTTGCACAGACTGTATGGCGCCAATGGGACCACAACTTAAGTCTCATGAGAAGAGCGAATAAATGAACATCCATCTGGTCTTCTTGCGGCGTTCAGGTAGGTTTGCTGATGGATATTTTCTGTCACTTACGAGTTTCGAGCCAGGGCCCTCGGTATAGGAGGGCTGTACTCTAACCACCACTAGGTTGGCTCCCACCTCCCTGAGTGAGGTGTTGGTACCCAAGGGATGGATCCTCAGATGTTGTTCGGGCCCGTAGCAGGGGGCGGGGGGGGGATCACGGTTACGGATCCTCCTTGGCGTCCCAGTGGCTGTGAGCCCCACTGAGTCCCTGGCCTCACGGATGACATCCGCCACGAAAATCGCCGCGAATATGTCCAGGACCACCACCTCCAAATCCTCTCCTACAATCACTTTCCATCCCACCCCGCCCTCCCCACCCGCACCCCCCTCTCCCTCATCACCTTCCTCCTTCTCTGACCCTTCACCAACAATTTCGTTCTCGTCCCCTGCTACTTCAACGGCATCTACTATTGACCCCCCTAACCCATCCCCCATGACACCCCCGTCATCCATCCTCAAATTTTGCTCCCCGGCCTGTTTATTACCCCTTAGCACCCTCCTCCACACCCAAACCCTTATCCCCATACGCCTCCTCCTCTTCATTCCGACGAATGCAGCAACCTGAGGAAGATAGAGACAGTCGTCACGCATCTTAACGAGTAGGGTGATCAAGATGTTCTTAAGTTTCTACCCATTTGAATTCTAAAAATGTGTTCTAGCTCACCCCGTGAAATATTTATTTCCGAGGAGCCAAAATTTGTTCAATTTAGTCAATTAAAATAATTTGAAGAATCTTTACCTCTTCCCGGAATCTCCAGCTAATGTCAGCAGCAATTTAATAAACTACCGTTTGCCACGTAGTTTGAGGAGGTTTTTTTAGAAACCTAGTAGCACGTCGATTATGCATCGAATTATTGTCATGATGTTGATGATTATGAAAATTTGATGCATAATCAACCTGCTGCTAGGTTTCTAAAAAAATTCTCCTCAAACTACGTGGCAAACGGTAGTTTGTTAAATTGCTGCTGACATTAGCTGGAGATTCCGGGCAGAGGTAAAAATTCTTCAATACGCTTTTATACATTGTTTGATTAAATTTGGAATAATTTGCATCTTTTTACATTGTCAAGGTTATCGACACAGAAACTACAAAGAAACCGTTAGATTTTTATTGCAGTGTAAAAACATACGTTATGATTTTTTTAATATTGATAAATAAGAGAAATATAAATAAGATCCGCTATAATTATACACCAGAGGACAAGAATTACTAGCCTATTATAAGCGACACAATCTCATAATAGCCTTAGACTAAGAACGCACCCGAGAATATTTGATTGTTCGTGAAATATCTTTGCTTGCTTTGAGAATTACGAAAAAGATTATAAAATAAATGTTATCTATGAATGTGCCGCGTTAGGTAGTGTCTGATTGATTATCTTCGTCACGTATATAGTGATGTAAACCCAGAATTTTATTTTTAGACTCATGGTCATTGATGGCTGTGATAAAAATATCGATGAATTTGGTTAAGACATAAAGGAAATTTGGCATGACTCTTCGATTAAGTACCTGCATTTTTATCCGCGCTTCTTATTTCATTATGAAAAAATATGGATTTCCGTCTTAGAACTCCCGCAGTAATTGGAGAAAAAACGTTCGGCTCATAGTATTAAATTTATCATATTGCAAAAAGCAAGTCTTCCTTAAAACAGGGAACCATTTCTTATCGGACTTTTTTTATGGTTGTACCGGGGATAGGCCAAACATAATACCATCGTACGTAGGTTTTGAGTTTCCGAGTTTCTCTGCTGCGTTGTTCCAACGTTCGGAAGATAACGTTTCGTACCCATTGCAGGATACATCATCAGACCTATGATCCGATCATAGATCTGATTATGTATTCTGCAATGGGTACGAAACGTTATCTTCCGAACGTTGGAACAACGCAGCAGAGAAACCCGGAAACTCAAAACCTACAACCATATCGCAGCTAAAGCCATCAGCAGAAACCGTCGTACGTATTGTTACCATTTTTAAATTGAGAATTGGGTGAAATATCCATCGTTGTCGAGGAATTAACAGTTATAAAACATTTGGAAGGAAGTTTAATATTACTTACAGCGCACACAGCCCGTTGTTTCCACGTTGTTCTCCTTAAATCCTCAAAATAATCTCCAGCAATATCTCCTTACAGCTATGACTCAGAGTGAACGAATATCTCAAGAATGGTTGCTAAGGTCGTTTGGTAAACATAATCATGAATTGTTTTGACGTTTTTCTATCCCTTTAGAAAACATTCCAAATCAGTAGACATTTAGCGTTTTAATATTATCAGTTCTTAACTATTGTTCAGTATAGATTTTTACCTCCTTCTTATTCGAAAAAACTATACCCAACATATTGATCATATGCATATGATAAAGGACAATAATTCACATCCATAAAATTTGGTTACCTTCGGCTGTTCTGAATATTATTATGTTGATAGAATTCCATTGCCGATTTTCCAGTAGCTTGAAAAAGCCAAAAATAAAGTCACCTTACTTTGCTAATAAGGAGAAGGGATCCTCAGAGATAATACACAAGAGTACCCCGCAATTTACAAAAATCTATGCAGAATCCAAAGACTAAACGCTGCCAGAACTTTATAAACAAAATATCTTTAATTAACAAGAAAAGATATAGAAATATCACTAGATTAGCAATCTCGATAACCTTAGGAGACAAGAAAGTTTTGAACCTCGGTAAAATAAAATCTTTGATTACCCCAGGTTTATCCCACAGCTACTTTTAAAATAGTACACTATTAGGTAAATAGGGATGGATATGCCAAATAATTGACTAGCTTTACACCAGTTCCCACCATTGATGATGCTAGTAGTGAATGCTTGGTGACCTTCACCCCCTGCCACACACCCTCGCGGTGGCTTGCAGGGTATCGTGTAGATGTAGATGTAGATTGTATAACATTCCTTTCAAAATGTTTAGAATAGGATTCGGGTATAATTGATGAGTGTAATTACACAAAAAATAGATCAGAGATAAAATTAATCTAATGCCTCAGACATTTTTGTAGCTGTTTCAGAAAATCAAAGATCGATCTCAATAAGGATTACTTTGTGGAACTATCTAAATATTTTCTCAAAGAAAACTTGAACACTTTAGGGCACATAGAAATCAAATATTAATTCGAATTCAAAGTTCACGAACTAGCCGTGAAAACTTTAGCGGCGTTACCCGCTGAAGTTGCACAATAGCAGATATTCCACAGAGAAAAAATCATTCGCCTTGACCCGGAACTCTACCAATTGACTTACAGGGATCTCAACTGGTAGAGCACCTGACCGGAAATCAGGGGGTCCGGATTCGAGTCCCGGTCAAGGCGAATGATTTTTTTCTATGTGGAATATCTGCTATTGTGGAAATATTAGTTTCATAGCAGTATATGGAATCGTTTTCAAGTCTATATCCGTACTTATACGCGCTTCAGACCGGGAGGAAAGGTATAAGGATGGGAATGGAAGGGAAAGGGTGGAGAGAAACCCGGCATCGGAATTAACCTACTCTTAACAAAAGGCAGCAAGGCGACCGCGGCTTAACGTCCCATCCGACAAGCTGAGTACTGTACTCGAATGTTCTCCGCAAAGCACTTATCAATGAAAAATATTGTCCACTTCCGTGATTCTAACCCGGGCCCTCCAGCTGAGAGATCATTACGCTATATTAACTTTATTTCTATCTATTCTTATATTTCTTTCCAAGATCAGTACCCTATGTTGACTTCATTATCCTATATTAACTCTTTACGAAGCTAGTATTGAAGCATTGTCAGCAGTCTTGCCTCGCGTTGAAATCGTTGAAACGAAGACTTCTCGCCCCTCTCAGCGGTGAGAGAGACTTCCTTCTACGAGAGCCGACGCTTCCCCAGAACAAATTTGCTATTGCCTGCAAAACATTTCCTTTCTCATGACCTGAGGGCTGCGATTAACTTTTTTGCGGACGTCTGTCTCTTCAATGGAGATTTTTTTGCTTCGCGCATTGTTGAGAAATGTGAACTGCCACGAGCGATCCCTGATGTCGAGTCAGGAACTGCAAATATTTTACGCCAGATGATTCAAGGACATATCAACTTGAAGATCCCTTCTTAATGAGATAATAACTGACTACGCGTGACAAGTGTGCAAGCGTTTTAATTAACTGTGGTCAACCGTAAATAATAAGGTCACATACCTTCGTCGTTAAATACTCATTATAGATTGCAAGAAATCACGGAAGAACCATCAAACTAAAGTTTATGTTCGTTACAATTTTTTCGTGCCGCATAGAGGGCTGATACCGCAGTAAAGATAAAACAAGGGAGTGGATATCTTAACCTTCACATTCGTAATACACACGCGGAAAAATTATTATAACCGCTCGCTCCAGCTGTTAGGACACTAATGAATAATTTGGATTACCTTCAATCATCAAATGGCTCCATTCCTTTTCCGCGATAGGTTTTCGGTTATTGGCCGTCAATAAGTATTAAGTTACCTTTAAGGGGCAAATGGTAAATGCTACCGATTCATGGTATTTGGATAATCACTTGGTAACAGTATTGATTGATTTAAAAAAAGGCGATTGACACTAGAGGTAACCTTTAAGTAACCTTTAAGTGGCAAATAGTAAATGCTACCAATTCCTGGTATTTGGATAATCACTTGGTAACAGTATTGATTAATTGTAAAAAAAGGCGATTGACACTAGAGGTAATTTGCTTTATTTAGAATAGGCGGGTGATGAAATAAAGGTACATAATATTTATGAATAACAGAAGAAAGGTGGAGAAAAACTTCGCATTGGCTCGATCTCTGCCCTAATTATTATGAGTAATCTCATTGGGCAAAGATAGGGTGAGTCGTTACTTTTGTGGTTGCATAGGACATGCTAGCGCAGATTCTATGCAACCAAACCCAAATCTAAAACTGAAAATGTCGGGATAGTGTTTTGGCTTCCCATCTCTGGGTTTTAATAACGATGTAGATCTTTCCATGGTATACCGGTTCCTAATTCAGTGCTGTGTAGAGAGCATCTCGAGGTAAATGCTCGCTCGGATATGACCTTAAATCGTGCTGTTCTTGGCGCCGTATCGTCAAGAGGAGGCTTACACCGAAACCGGGGTTTCTCCCCCTTTCTTCCGATTCCAAAAAATTCCATCCATATCCAGATACCCCCCTATACTTCGTGGTGCAAATTACCTCAGTTTTCGGTCGCTTCCCATAGTACACACAAATATATGGTTTACTCAAATTGTGTGTCTAAAAGCATGGAAAAATTAAATTCGCAATCTCCTGAGTTACAAGACACTAAGCTCTCTTCCGTTTTACTATACGACAAAAAAATTCGGCTTTCTCCTTCAGAAACAGAATCGTAATCCAAAAGAATCGTATGAAATGCCTTTAATACCGATGGAGAGCGATATTTCTATCTGTAGAAATAAAATTACACTGGCAAAAGCTAATATTAGATTAATTTTATAAGACGGAAAAGTCCCAAATGGAAAAATAAAGAGTCGGAATGTGCAGTAGTTGTTATTCTAGCTACTACCCCGACAGAGACAGAGATTTTTAGCTGATTTATTGATCCGAAGAAATCACTATCTCTACCCCATAACCCAGCGAATAACTCTCTGTGGCACACGTGACCTCACTGAGCAGACGCCTCCTCTTGTAACAAACAATAGTTGAAGGAAGAAGCAAGCGACACTTACGACCAGCTGGAAGAACAATAGCGTGTGTTCCTTAAGCCAACAGCTGATACGGTGGATTTAGACGCTATAGAAATAGAAGAAAACCAGGCCATAGGGTACAATATGAGTTCAAAGATTGAACGTAGTTGAAACTATTGATTTATGAAAAAGGAAGGCTTACCAGTCACCAGGCACAAATTGTGTAGGATTTTCTCATCAGCAACATTTGTATTGCTAATAACATCAATGGTTGACGGGTTTACTGTGTAGAAATTCATCTTAAGAGCAGAGGGAAGCTAGAATTTTCCCCACTTTTTATTGATAGGTATCTCTATGTGTTTCGACGCTTTCACGTCATTTTAAAGAGGATTCTCCTCCTAAAATGGCATGAAAACATCGGAACCGGTCAAGGTAGTAGTGAATAGTGTGGAAAATACTACGTTCTGACTGTTAAAATTGATATTTCTGTTAGAAAAACCTAAGCTAGGTCCAAATATTAGTTTTTCCTAGTAGTACATCCAAACCTATGAAATTACAGCTCACGTGATGAAGTCCTAGATCCAGGGAAAGCATCCTGAATTTCAAAGGCATTCTGTTTCTGGACAGGAACAACGAAGGAAAGTTGCTTGGGAACAATTAACCGGATGCAAAAACATAGTTTTGAGATCTCGGAAAACCATCTTATTCTTTGGCTTGATAAAAGTGTGTCATGATAGGGTTAATGTCATTGTTTTAGCATAGGATGGTGACCAACAGATGATGTCATTTACGCCAAAGAAGTAAGGTACGTATTTGGGGAGGTGTATGAATTCCGGAGAAACCTGGCGTCGCATTGGCTTAGTCTCGACGAAAGGCGCCGAGGGCTTAACGTGCTAGAACTTGAAGCTCTCATCCAATTGCACTATGGAGGGATAGGTATCCATCGAAAAAATCTTCCACTGCTGGGTCTCGAACCCCAGCCTTCAAGATAGGAAACCAGAACTCTAGTCACCTCAAAACAGCACAATCTCCGCCATACCAGGGGTATTGAAAATCCTTGGGAGAGATGAATGGGGGTGTTGAGTTTAATCGTAGTGCGATTCAATAAATATCTTTTACAAAATAATATCTTCCTCAAGTTAATCAGTGAAACTGTAAAGGATATTAAATTACAGGTTTTTCCTGGATAATGGCCTTTTTCTGATCTCCCGGCGGGATTTCTTTCCCAATATTTCTGTCTGAGAGCCGTGCTTTGCCAGGAAATGTCGCGAAAACGAGTGAATGCTTCGCAGACACCCTCTTATGAATTGTTATGCAAGGCTTTAGAATGTCTATCAGAGCCATTTCTCGCCCAATATTCAACGAAGGAGCGTGAAGTGTTGCACTCATAGTGAGTTCACGAGCGTGACGAGGAAAGAACTTGAGCTACGAGCTAGTCCGACTTCGCGGTCTCCTTCAAGATCAATTACCTCCTCTCGTTGCTAATCTCCGATCGCTTCGCATTGCTGTCCTATGCGACTTCATATCGTCCTTCCACTTGATGGGAATGTTCTAAATTCTTTGCTTCCCCTACCTTTCCCTTAATGTAGAAAAAACTTTTGGAAAAAATGTACGCAATACCCTGCGACTCACCACGAGATTAAGTGACAGGGGGTCAAAAATAACCGTACGTTTACCACTTACCTGCTACTAAGGGGATACTACTACGATGCTACTACTTTCTGGAAACATGTCAGATATATATACATTCACGAGCCACTTGCTACGAAATGTTTAGTATCTACTCGGTGATGTAATAAATAATAATTAGTCAGGCATTTAAAATATGTTAATTTATATTTGCCATGCATACATGAGTTTGTAATATTAAAACATACTTCATGCACAGACTACTCTACGTATGATTTCTTACTTATCTTAGGCAAATGCTGCCTATTATGATCTCCCCGCAACATGTCCACCATTAATTTTCCTGTCCTCAATACATTTACGCCTGCAACTTATTTCCTTATCCCACCGTTCACAGTACTTTGTCCTAGGATGGCCACCTTGACAGAGGTTCATTGCGGGAGATTTTGGGAGGATAAGGCTAAAGCTAAATCTTTGATAATGGTAATTACTTCATGAAACTAAAGAAATGCGGTAACATTCTTCTGAAATCAATTTCTCATGGGACATTTGACACAACTTGAACAAATGAAATATGACCAACAAAACTCATTGACTGTCGTGTAAAATGAGGTAAATAGTAAATCTAAATTTGACGCATTCGTAGTTCCCGAAATTCCGGAGATTCTCGTCTCCCTCCAGGATCTGGGGGAGACTTACGGAAATGAACCCCATACCGGGAAACTCCCGTAATTTCGTGACAAGTGGCAGCGTACTTGTCTCTCAACTGTGGTTTCAAGTCTGTCCCGTATTTTATGTAAATTCAAACTGGGAGGAAATGTACGAGGATGGAAATTAAAGGGTTAAAAGGAAGGATGGAGAGATTCCTGGCGCGGGCATTAGCCTGTAATTGACGAAAAGCGCCAAAGGGACCAATGCTTGATGTTCTATCCGACGAACGGAGTACTGAACTTGAAATTCTCTCCAAATAGCACTCAATCAGAGACCGGGATACCTCTGAAAAATCTTCCACCGACAGGATTTGAACTCGATCCTTCTCACCTCATCAGAAGTTTCAAGTCTGCCCAGCATTTTGAGTAATTTCACGTTGTGAGGGAAGGTTGGGGATTTAAAGGAAAGTAAGAAGGGTGCGTGGAAATATGGCGTTGGCATCAAGCTGCTCTCGATAAAAGGCCGAAAGGGACCGCGGTTAAACGTTCCATCCGACGGCCGGAAGAATGAACCTCCTTGTTTCGCTTCGGGTAGACTAGTCTCGTTTTCGGCACATGAAAGGTCACCACTTGGCTCTCGAAAGAGCAGTTTTCGGTCTCACTGTCGAAATTCAGTGCATCGGGCGAGTGCGATTGGGCAAGCGGCTGAAAATTCGGCTCACACCCAATTTGAGAGGTGCAGCGCGGACAATGAGCGGGAAACAATCGAAAGGCGCTATTCCCGCCACGCTTTCCCTCGAGGCTCGCTGCGCCAGTCACGCCCCAACCCCGAAACGAACGCCGACATTCGAGAGAGCATTCGAAGGTGACGCGCTACCAATTTTCCGCAATCGAGCGCAATCCCTCGAGGAACATTTCCATCGGTACACACCGGCGCTCGGAAAATTGTCACTAATTAAGGTCGAAGTAGGGATATGGAAAGTTTTTCCTCGCCTCGTACACATTGCTGCCATGGACTTTTTTTTATCCCTCACATCACTCGTCATCATCATCATCATCAACATCGTCACTGGTCATCAATCCTAAGAGTAATTTCGTTAATCACTCCACTCGGTTATTTTAATTGTTATCCTCTTCATATTTACGCATAATCATCACAAGTCAGCAAGCCTAGTCCTATATTTAAAATATCAACTACAGTCATTCTTTTACCGCATGTCATAAAATCTCTACTGCCAGCAGATTTGGTATGAGTATTTTACTTGCAAAGATGGAACCACTTCTCGCCGTGACGATGAGAAGTACCTATCTATATGTCACTTTGAGGTGCATTTGTATACCACTTTGAACTCGTAATAGACATTTTATGACGTACGTAGTAGAAGTGAGTGTGTAGTTGAGAATCTGAATATATGCCTTAAAGTTTGATTTGACGCAGTTCTCCACTCGATTCTCCTATCGGTTAACCACTTCATATTTACAACATTCTAATCTTTCTTATCCTTTACAAGATGTTTCATATATCTCATACAAGGCATCCCTTTTTCATTCCTCCCGTTCACATATCTCTTGACGAACGTCTTCATCAGGCCATCGTATCTCAAGATATGGCCGATTAAGTTTTCCCGTCTTATTTTTTTTTTAGATTATCTGAAGACTTCATTTTCCTTCCACCACTCTTACTAAATCTTTTTCGTTAGTAACTCGGTTGATTCATTTGGTCTTAGTCATTCTTCTGTGGCACCATACCTCGAATTTTTCTAGCTTTGACTTTTCTGCTACTGTAACCGTCCCTGCTTCACTGTCGTATAGAAGCGTGCTCCAGATATATGTTGTGATGAATTGTATCCTTACTTCTGCGCTTCTATTTCCAGCTATAATTAGAGTAAAATGCTCTCTTCACCTGGGGTAATCTACCCACTATTTACTTTTTGCTTCGTCCATCGCTGGCTACTCGGCTTCCTAAATAATTATACCCTTTCACCTCCTTGACGTTTTGTTTTCCTAGATTACATTTTCTTTGCCTCCTCTCTCCCATAACAGACCATTACCTTATTTTTCTTTATGTTGATCATCGGATGATATCTTACCGTAGTCTTTTTTCATGTTTACTTAAGCTTTACGTCCTTTATATTTTATTTACTTCACTACTTGCTCCATATATTCCATATGATGCCTTTCTTTTCCATTCTTAATATTCGCTTTTACCTCGATAACTGTCGTCACCAGTTCATGTCTCATCTACATTTAACATCTAAGTAATATCCTGCAAGCCACCATAAAGGTGTGTGGCAAGGGGTAATCTTATGCTTCTTGTCTTGCCTCGATGATTTACGATGACGATACCAAGCCTATTTTGTTTGGATAAATTATGAACCTTGTTGGGAAAAAGTTTCGAAGTCTTCCAATGGAAAGAGAAAAGGGAAAAATTTATAAGAATGACAAAGGACCAGTGCGTACGTAAATTTTTGTATGCGAACAAATGAATTTGCTGCTACTATAAGTCATATCAGTCATATATCATTACACGTGCCTCCTTAAGTCGTCCAAATATTTGTGCTAGCAAAAAAGCCGTTTCATCTCTGCTTTTATTATTCGGCCATGGCCTGTACTTGTTGTCTCCAATCCCTCTCATAGCTTACCCCGGAAGTAAATGTATCTTTGGCTAAATTGATTCCTCTTCGAGCATAGCTTTCACACCCAAATCCACCAACATACTTCTTTAGTCGCTAAATTGTCCTCGTACTGTAGCTAGCTTCCTTTCTTAGGGCAAGGGCCTAGCCACGTTGAAACACCGATCCACGTTAGATCACCGAAATTAAGCAACGTTGGGCCCGGACAGAGGTTGGATGGGTGACCCTCCTCCATCTATCTACAGCGTTTCTCTTCTCCCATGTCTGCGAGTGGCGGGCAGGTTAAGTGTGGGTTGGCACAACGGACCTAAAGAGGTCTTACTTTGTGACGGGGGGGCTGGGGGGGGGGAGGGCGTTGTGGCACCCGTTTTCTTCATATCCTTCCTTATATATTTAACCCGACCGCTCTTCTTGAGGATGATACCAATCATTACTTCAGTTTCCACATGAATTGGAATATTCCACATCCTTTGCAATAGTTTGGATGCACACCTAAATCTCATCACTGAATCCATTCACTCAATTATCCTTATCCTGTTTCCGTCAGTAAATTTCCTCTCCTTACTTACCATGCGTAGCACTACAGTTGTCATCCTTCCTACCCACCTTATTTTAGCTCAAAAGCCACAAGTCTATTTTCATCATCTTACCTAGTTGTCCACGTTTTTGCGGGACACAAGGCCAAGCTCTAACACTTTTTACGAATCTTTTCGCAGCATACTTTAATTCAGCGGCCCTCTCATAATTTATTCTGGACGTCTCTTTGTCTAATGTGATTACTTTTCGAACTTCGAATGCTAACTCATTTTCCGCTAACACAAGACACAAACACCAAAACTGCTCTTCATTCTGAATGTGTCCTTACACTTAAAATTTAAACTAGCCACTTTATTTGAGGATATTTTTATAGTATTACTATTTAGATTAGTTTTTGTCCTTCGGTTTGTGGCGCAGTAACAATCATTATAAACCCAAGGTTAACGCAGTCTTACAGCCCCTTGATAATTCTCAAACCTAGCCAACTATATGATCTCTTCTTTTTCCGCACTTCAAGCAAAGGCTTTTCCAGTCTTTTCTTAACGCCTCTCTCTAAAACCAAGCAATATTCCCTCTCACTAGTCAATGTCACCAAGGGTAGACTCGGGATTATGATCTTTCCAGTTTTGTCTGATCTAAAAGCATCTCCATTAAAGATACTACCTAAGTTGCTTAGTTGCACCATCTGTTCGAGGTATAGACTTAACATGGGATGTGTTTACGATATCCACGGTCGTTGTTCGTGCCGCCCGTCCCAATTACCCTGAATTGCTGCGTACAATCCTTCTATTATCATTTATATCTGCGCAGTCTTTTTTTGTCATCCACCGAAAGAATTAGTACTGCGACACATTTTTTGTTATCAGAATACCTACTATTGTCCCGTGGATAAAATTAGGTTTTATGGACACATCAAAAAGATAAGCTGAGCATTGTTTCGCCAAGCTCACGTCAAATAAAAGGTAGGAAGTAAAATACCGTATTGTTCCAGGGAGAATGCTGAAAAAAACCGATTTCCTTTCTTCGACCTTTGCCAGAATAAACACTGCCTTCACGTTATATAAGAACAATGATATGTCAGTTAGAAAGCGCATGCTGTGATGATTGTGATACTAAGACTTGATGAATATTTTATGAAAAATGCTGTCAGTTACCATATTTTATGAAAATACCTTGATTTATTTTTATGCGAATTGATGTGATTAAAATATTTAATTTCATTTATCATCATTTGATAAACCATTCACCGTATCAGACGACCGGATGAATGATTGTGAGTCAGTATAATATAAATGCATTTTTAAGCATCTGTATTATGCTTAAAGCATTTTCATTTTCCAACCTTGTCTATAATACTGCTTCCCAATTTTTACTATCCTTACCATTCATGCACAAATGCTATTTCATACTCATATTTTGCGAAATGGACACGCAGGAGGGAATTAATTACTTGGTTTTGTGGGTGAAATTTAATTAAACCCGAGTTGAAACCATGAACTTCCAGCTTAATTCACCTCCGGGCCTTTTTAATCAGATTCTCACTTAAGAGTAGTGCCTCAACACATTTTCAAAACCATGGTTCGTTGGAGATTGCTGGAGTGAATATATGAATTACTGAAAAAAGTTGATTCTAATATAGTTATAGTAGAATTGATATTTTCAGAAAATGTAACTTCGTAGGCTTTATTGCAGCATATTACCTAAATTTAAAACTTATATAAGCAAGTAGGTATACATGTCCGAGACGATATCTGAACCCACTATCCCTGCATTATTAGGCATGCATGCTACTTTCCGTGGAAGCACATATCCGTCGCCATAATTACATCACTTTTATTAAAAATGTTAATTGGAGGGGTGGGCGGGGGACCTCTGGAGCCCCCTGGCCCTAAGACCTCTTTAGATGCAATGTGCCAACCAAAATTTAACCTGTTCGCCACTTGCAGACAGGGGACAAGAGCACCATGGTAGAGGTATGGAGATCCAACCTCCGTCCAACCTCCGTCCGGGCCCAATGTTGCTTAACTTCGGTTTGGTGGAGGAAAGTTAATAAAACACGAGATGAAACCATGAACTTCCAGCTTAATTCACCTCCGAGCCTTTTTAATAAAATTCTCACTTAAGAGTAGTGCCTCAACACATCTGACCGGAACTGGTGTATCAACGTGGCTAGGACCTTGCCCCATCAATAGGTACTATTTCTATAATTACTAAAATTGGCCAATAGCAGCCTTCCATTATTCCCTACTATAACATTTTTTTTTACTTCTCAGTAATAATTTTTTTGACTTGGTTTTTCCTGCGTACTTGTGTCTTAGTCTCCTTATTAGGAATTTTTCTTCAAATTTCTCCTCCAGTATGTTATTTACAAAAACTTTGTGCCTCATGGTGTACCCAATCTATCGTGTTCTTAAGGTTGAATGAAAAAAAACACTGCGATTCCACATAAAATATTTATTACTAACGACCTAGGTTTCGCTACGTCGTAGCATCATCATTTTTTTTTCATTCAACCTTATGGAGAAGTTCCACAAAGTTACGCCCGAGACCGTTTTGTTTATCGTGTTCTTGTTTAAATAAAATACTCGTACTTACATTTCCCACAGATATATTTCAATCAAGACTCAAGACGCGTTTCGAAGCCTCGCCTCATTATCATGTACTCCACTTTTCCGCATCCTTCTTCAGAGAGTCCTTAGTACTTCAGTTTTTCTGTACACTTCCTCATTTCTTACCCTTTTCATCCATTTGATGATCATAAGCATCCTTCACCAATGCCAGATTCCGAAATCCTTCAAATGTTACTAAAACCGGTTGCTCATGTGTTGTGAAATCCATCGTACATACTTGAATAATCATAGTTGAATGAAAAAAAGTGTAAAAGTTGGAATGGAAGCATGGTACACCACCTAGGGGAAAAAAGAATAAAATCAACTAAAGTTGCCAATCTTGCGATGAGTAATAATCACAGATCATAGTTTGACCATCGGTGAGTTTTTTACTCCTAGATGTGGTCTGCAGTGACGCACATAGCTGCCCGCGGTCGAACTTGTATTATGTGAGGTCATTCTAGCTTTCAAGCTTTCTCTCATTTGAGCGTAGGCGCAAAACTTGTTGAATGCTTGCACCACGATCTTTTTTTGTTTTTACCTCTCTGCAATGCCGCGGGGCATCACATGCGCAATTGTGAAGCTTAAATCAAGCCTTATTTTCATTCGAGAGTCACCTCCAGTGCTTTCCGGCTTCACTTGATTCCGTTGAGTAACAAGTTGTGCAATGACTTGGTAGCCTAGGAAAATAGTGCGCTGCACTTTTGAATTATGGGTCCTTGATCGAGTCCAGATGAGATATTACGACACTAGGACGAACTAAAACCAAGCTGAATGATTTTGTGGGTGACAAATGTTTCAGGGAAACAAAAGGCAGTATATGTATAGGAACTGGATCTTTAGACCTGACGTGCGTGGTGTGATTACACGCGCCGTAGGGTCTACTTGATACTTGGGTACTAAGTAGACCCTAAAACTACTTTCGTGATACATTCTGTTGGCTTGGCCAAGGAAGAGGTAGATTTATATTTAAAGGTGCACCAACTGTTAAGGTTATATCGGAGCGTCTAAGCCGTCTAGTCCTTGGAGAGTCCAAAGACGAACAACTCCTAAGTAAGAGGTGGGATTCGAACCCGCGACCGTAGGTTTATCAGGCACGTGCGTCATCTGACTTCGGTAACTGGCTTTTTTAACCAGTCGTGCGTGCTACATCAAGTTGCTGCTCTACATATTGTGGACTTTCATAATTTTATTCACATACTCTACTTGTGTATCGCAGCAATTAATAATGCGATTTTCGCGGACCGATTGTATGCGATTTTTGAGTTTCATTACCAGCGCCATTATATGGCATAGGCTTGCTGTGCATGCATAAATGCATTTTAACGATGCCTAACCAATCGATGATATTATTTTCCCTCTTAGATTATAATCATTCATTTTCACGTTCTTTAGAGATGCATAAGTACCAAATTTCTAAAATTAAGTAGCATTTTACTCATTGATTGCTTTTAAGTAGTGCATGATAAAATAATAAGAAATGTCTTGGAATCCACTCTTAATATATAACCCATGTTCTAGGTTTCGTTGTCGAACAACATCGTTAGGTGCTGTTGCTTGAGCCACCTCTTGTTATTTAATAATGAAGCCTATCCACATATTTACTCCTGATATCACTAAATTGACGTAGTGTAAGCTTGAAGATTAATAACCCCCTACCACACACTCGGGGTAGCTTGCAGGTTACTCAGTGGATGTAGGTGAAATCCACATTATGCATTTTAATCGGCTCCATCGCCTACTGTTGGCTGTTTGGCTATCATACTTCTCACTAAGAGTACAGGGGCGGAGGATGGGTTTGGTCGAACGTGGCGAACATGCACTGAATCGAGCTTGAGTACCGGATTGGATTACATCAGACCGAAAATGTAGGTCCCTCTTTTCGTCTTCTTCCCCCTTCTATCGTTCTTGAATATGTTCTCCCCTCCCCCTGTCCCCCTCTTAATAACTTAAGGTTCACAGACCTCAGAGGGTGAGTGGAATGTTTCGCATTTCATGGTGGGATTGTGAGGAAAGAGGACAACAATAGCACCGTCTTAAGCCCTTGCTTCAATCGTGGTGGACGAGCCCTCGAAATGTTTTCGCGGAGACGTTGATGAATATCATTGTGGATGGGACGGAGAGCGTGAAGTCGTGCACTTGCGTCCTTTGGATAGAATACTGGTATTAGCGATTCCCCTAAGTTCACCACAGTAGCTACTTTGTTAAGGAGCCGTCCATATGTAACGCGGGGAAGTTAACTGTTACGATGTGCTATCGTCTCCGTGTCATTTTTAATTTTTTTCGTTTATGGTATCCATAATTGTATTTTTGTCTGCCATTTATCACCTAATTCTTCCATTATTGACGTGATCGCATGATATTGGACCTTAACGTCTCCTCTAATATGCCATTTCTGCTTGAATTGGTCTTTGACTCATATCCTCGCTTATGACCCGTTATTCATAAAGCAAGTTTGCTCTATCATTCACAAAAAGGAGAGGGTTTATGAACAGCGTTCAGTAACAGCGGGTGTCTTCGGGATAGCTACAGATCATTGTCTTTATTTATAAGACTTATTTAGAATTATGATGTCCTCTCTTACAATTGACTGTAATTAGCTATGCAAGCGTCTACACCCCGGGATGTGAAAATTCTACCTGGGAGGGACTCCAACCCTGGACCTTGAGTTTGACGCACAAGGGATTCTCTCGGTCACCACCGAGGCCGGCGAGGGAGGTATTATGGAGGGTAGGGGGAGGGAGAAAAATGGTAATTCAGCTTTACGTAATAGGTATGTGGATGACCCCTAATGCACCCGCTTGGTAACTAATCGATCACGGGTTCGATCCAGCCTCGGGCGTGGGCTTCGTGTTTTTCTCGGGGTAATACTTAGTATGAAGTTAGAATTCACGGTTAGATAAAAAAATTCTTCTCTTGCACATCCTTTACAACTTGTGCCTTATATCTCGCACGAGGCCTGCCTTTTCCATTCTTTCCGTTCACTTTTCCCTCGACGATTGTCTTCATCAAACCATCGAGTCTTAAGAAATGACCCATTAAGTTGTCCCGTCTTCTTTTTAGAATTTTCAGCAGACTTCTCTTTTCGCCCACTCTTCTAAGGACTACTTCGTTTGTCACTCGATGTATCCATTTAATCTTCATCATTCTTCTGTAACAACATATTTCGAATGCTTCCACCCTTTTCTCCTTCGCTGCTGTCATCGTCCATGCCTCACTGCCGAAAAGAAACATACTCCAGATGTACGTTCTGATGTGTTGTTTCCTATCTTCTACGATTGTATTTCCAGCTGTGAGTAGATTCTTCTTTTGATAGAATGCCCTTTTTGCCTGGGCTAGCAATCTAAAATTAATACCACATATATTTTCGAGGAGGAAATCGATCCCGCGACTTGTCGGTTGACAGGGTGGCGCTTTACCTAGTAGTTGTGTTAGAATTCGGGTTTTAGAGGTTCACTTTATTTCAGCGCATTTTCAGCATATCTTTCTTTCCCGCGCCTCTTGTTATCGGTTCCGTCCAGATCTAATATCGGTCTCACGTTATCATATCTCCAATTTATGCCAACTCGTTTTTTATTCCCGTTTCCTCTGCTCACTCTGACGTTTTTTGTGTTTTTTTTTTTGTTTTTTTACGTTCAAGGTTAACAGAGGTTAGATTGTTCGACATGCTATTCGCATGTGTATCACCTTAAATTCATTTTTTATTTTAACAATATTGCATTTTATCTTGTTAGTATACTTAACGCCTCGTAATTTTTACGTTCCTTTCCAGTTTCTACGTTTAGAGTTCACAGGAGCCCATTGCTAGCTTCGCTCTGCACGGATATTTATAACCATCTGCCTCAAATATAGTATTTTGAGAACTATTTGGAATGCTGAATGACGACATAAATTTCCACCCCCAGGAAAGAAATTTTTAAAGCTCCAATGTAGTGATTAGGTGAAGCATAAAGACCAAAGTATTTGGCCAATTAAAGGTGAATTTTGAAAAAAAGACATATTAGGATGTAACTGAGTAACAATGAATAGGGAAAAATGGAGATCTGCAGTTGATTAATCCTAAGAAAAAAGAAATAATTATGATTTCGCATCCGTAGCCTTCAACTTCGTTCATCTCCTTTGGGATGGACAACGTTTCTTTGTATCCAAATAATTAAGAAACATATTTAAACTAGTGAGTATTTATGATACGATGATATTTTAACTAAGTTTACCTAGCTATTTTTACTTAAAACCATACCCAGCTATTCTAACATCTTGTCATAGTCCATGTATTGGGCTAGCTGCCCAATCTGCCCAGTGATCTTGTTGCAATACCAAGGGGTAGATCGGTAGGCTGGTGACGACTAGATTTTGGTACGAAGTTGGGTTTCTTCTCAACATTGCAATTAATGTTCTCCGGCCAACAATTAATAAGCTCAGTCCGCTTCCTTAAAGTTTTACCCTTCATAAGCACAGACATTTATACTAATGTCGTCTTATATAAAACCTTTTTCTTAAATCCGTGCTTTTTATTTCATTTTTTTCTAAAATGTTGTTCTCGTTTTCTCTTTTTGTACGTATTTAACTTATTCAAGACTATTTAGGTTCCAAATAGGAAATTGTGCACTTTTATATTTTTCTCTCCTAACCGACATCGAATGAGATCTAGGCAAATTAAATTCATTTTTTCCGATGGTTAATTTCTAGTTAGGTCAGTAAATAGGTGTTTCTGGGCGCAATAAAATCAATTACCTCCAATCCTTGTTGAATTCCGATACTTAGATTACTTTCAATGTATATCATTGAGTGAAAATTAGGCATTTTATAATAAATCCGGTGTTGAAATTAAATCCTACATTTTGTGTAACTGTGTTCGCTGAATTTTAAAAATTGTAGCCAGTTAAAATATTATATATGAATATATCTACATCCACATCTGCATCTACATAATACCCAGAAAGTCTCCATAAAGGTGTGTAGCAGGGGTGAATTCACACCGAACATGCATTAAATATCGTGCATAAAATGGATTAGCTGGCTTAGAATGAAGGCTTCGCTGCTGCGGCATTCTGGTCTAAACTTCACAATTAAAAAAATATAAAAACAACAACGCAAGTATGCACAAACATGCTGTTAGTTGGGTTAGCTTTAAGTCCTTATGCCAACATGCAACTACCTATGCTATCCTTTGATACACTTGTATATTTACTATTGAATATATTTACAGCTATTCTTATCCCTAATTGTGCCAGGAAAGGAGGATGAATCTGTCAGTTTGGCAATCAATTCCTCTAATGTTATGATTATTGTTCAGTCTACCATAATAATTTGGAATTTACAAAATATTTTTAACTTAATCACTGAAAATATTGAGTTGGAATTTAGTTAAGAGATTAAGACTAAAATTTAGCAACGGTTAATAATTACCTTGAAGTTTTTTTAACTCCCTTTAAATCAGAGTATTTTATTTGAGTGGTTATTCATTTAAAGAATGAGATGAATGCTCTGCATACCATGGAGAACTTGCCCTAACACTGAGAATGTAATCCTTTTATCCATACATAACGAACACAGATTTCACTGAGAGATTCTCTGAACTGAACACACTGTTTACATAAATATAACAAGTGACAGAGGCTACCAAAAGTGAAATAGTCCCTCATACTGCTAACATTAAGTATCATTAAACTGGAGGATGTTCTGATTTACACGCACTTTAAATAGGTGACACAATTCGGTGGTTATGCGTATAAACAGGTGCTGCGGCACTCTTGGCTGGGAGTAGAACCGTCCTCAGATACTGGAAGGGTAATAAAATTATTTAGACTGTACCGAGTGACTCCGCACGCCATCACGAGCATCAAGAGCACTGACTGTTCATATTTCCATATTTCTGTTCACGTGTTCAACTCGGTCTAAAGTGTACATCCTCGTTTGTCGCCTCACAAAGTAGGTCTGAACAAGAAGTGCATTGCATACCCCAATCGACTCAGCTATCGTAACAAAAGATGTGCTGACGACTGTTGACTTCGCATTTGTGTCACGCTATTCGCTGCAGCAGTTTGGATTCCCTGAGGCGAAACGAAGCACTTTCTCGATCCCGCTTCCTCGTGCGCGCACACACACACCCACTTTGAATCAGTCAGCGAACGAAGATTCTACGTGTGATTTTGAGTGCGTCAGTACGAGGTGAAAACTGCTGTGGGAGGTAAATAGGTGTGAAGTCCAAGGAGGAGTGTAATGAAATGGAAAGAAATCAGGAACGCGCAGTGCGCGCGGGTTCAAGCAAGCGGGTAACGAGATTTTTTTCTGCTGATGAATGGCCGAAAAAGAGATTAGGGTTGTTATCAAGCGTACTGGATGCCCTCCCTCATAGACCGAGTTCGAAGACCGGTAGAAAAGGCAATGGAATTTGAACTCGGGTGCCTTTTGGTGAATATTTCAAATTCAGTTGACGTTGACAAATTGAAGTTTCAGTTGAATATTTTTCAAACACGACGTAATGCTGTGGTCCCCCTTTGGCGCTTTCCATTAAAACAGTTTGTTTCTCTTTGAATGTGGAGTAGACTTGAAATAGCTGATGTGTGATTTTTTTAATGATTGCGTTCAAATACTTCATTCTTTTTTAACAAACTACCATTCAATCACTGAGGCCCGGTGTTATAATGTCTGGTTACATATTACCGAGACTTAAAAATATCATAGGTAACAAATTTATGCAGTTAGCTTTCATAACAACTAAATGTTTTAAATGAGTTTATCAGTATCAGTAATCAGTAAGCCTCATTGAAATACCCCATTGATAATTTTAACAGCAAGCAAAACTTGTGGAGAGCACATATTCAACAAATGTGATTGTGTGGTACTGTAATTAGAGGAGGCGACTGACTACTAACACAGATTGCTCCAACAAGAAATTGTATTTTTCTATCATTATAACGTTCAGTACTGGAGAGAAACCTGTTGTTGGAATTTGTCAACTTCCCACAAAGTGTGTCAAAAAATTTTAATTAAGTATGCGGGAAAAGCCACATTGAAATTCAAAGTAGAGGAGTGAAGATGACAGTGAGAATGATGTTTTTGTCCCGTGAAAACAAAATTTTAGAAGCAGCATCATGTATCTCAAACGCATTCCAATTACTTATAAGTCCATTTGTTTAATTACGTTGTCACTATTAAAATGTCAACCTGTTTCGTTAGACATATTCACTAAGTGTCATACCATAAATCCTAAGGCTAAGCAAGATCAGTGCAAAGGATTGAGCAGGTTTATTTCAATGCACGACGAAAAATGTTTCTTCTACAAAGGTAATCAACTGCAGAAATATCACATGTATCTCACATAAATGACACATTAATCGTAACTATATAAATAGTATAAAAAATTTCATAATTAAATTGTTTCCCTTCTTTAATATGCCACTTAATTTTTTGGTAGAAGATATCAAGTTGGTGGTGGGAACTAGTAGTTAGGGATAATGGTATGCTGAAATCTGCTCTTGAAGGTAAAATAACGGGTAAGTGAGGGAAATGAAAGGAGCATATGGTATTTTACATCTACATCTACATAATACCCTGCAAGCCACCATAAAGGTGTGTGGCAGGGGGTGAACTCTCACCAAACGTGCACTACATATCATGCATAAATAAAAAGGATCAGTACTTTTATAGGTACTGTTCAAAACTACGCTATTTAAAAAAATATAAAAATAGCAAAACATACATGCAAAAACATGCCGTTAGTTGGGTTAGATAGGTATAAGTCCTTATACCAACATGCAGCTACCAATGTTATCCATTACTACACTCGTACTGGATATATTTACCGTTATTCATATCCCTAATAGTGCGAGGAAAAAAGGACATTTTGAATCTGTCAGTTCGGCAATCTATTTCTCTAATTTTATCATTATGGTCCAGTCTACCATAGTAAGTTGGGGTCCGCAAAATATTGTTAACATCATCACTGAAAATATGGTCTTGGAATTTGTTTAAGAGATTAAGTCTAAATTGCAACCTGCGATCTGACAATGATTCCCAATTTAATTCATTTAATAGACTGGTTAAATTTTAGTTGGTATAAAGGAAGGTAGATGAGATATATGGAGCAAGTTGTGAAGGATGTAAAAGAGAAAAATTATGTTGACATGAAGAGGCCGATAGAAGAATCAAGTGGAGGGCTGCGTCAAACCAATCCTGTTGACCGATGATGATGATGAAAGGAAGGTAGAAAATAATCTTAAGGTACAAATAGCGTAGAAGGATGTATTTGGTTAAACCTATACAATGAAGGCAAGTAATACTGCATCAGTCAGGGAAGTTATGGAAATGTCAGGGAAATAAAAATCGGGACTGGAAATCATGGAAATGTCAGGGAAATTAGATTCTGGTCAGGTAAAAACTCCAGAAGCGCAGCAAAAAGATGAAAATCGTGGTTGAACGCACGGAGCGTTGCTGCACTCGCGCCGACTTGGCGGCTTGCTCGGGATCTGACTGCTTAGTATGCTCGTCTGTTGTTTTGCTTTTGAATTTTGACTGGAATATGTTACTTCCCTGGAGTAAATAAATTTTATTTCACAATATAACTTGCTACATTTTTCCATAAAATCCCTATATACGACTGCTTTGCCATTGATATAAAGTCAGGGAAATTTCAAAAATTGGGATTGGAAATCAGGGAAAAGTCAGGGAAATTGAAAATTAAAAGTTGGTATGAACCCTGTGCAGCAAACCCCATAGGTATAACACGTGGGAAACAAATTATAGTTATATTTTTCTCTTCCTATTCATTCCCATTATCCTCATCCTTGTAAATCCTGAATGCATGGTAACGGAGGGTGTGAATGTTCAAAATGATAGGGACGTGTTTGCAAGAGTAGAATAAATTTAGAAAGTGACGACAAAATGCTATGCTGACGATATATTTTCTCTTTGCGAGTTCCTCATGATGTCACCTATAATCAACAAAAGTGGTAGGAACCAGAAATAATTAAACCCTTCTTCATCGGAGCAACGACATTAAAACCTTAGAAGTAGAATGAGTTATCCATTTATCTGGGGAAACCGTGATTTTCATGCTCATTTGAGGACGCGTGCCTCTTCTTTTCCTATCTTCCAAATCTCCCTTCTCGAGGAAAATAAGGAAGTTCCAAAGACGGCTCATGTTTGTTCTAACTTATCGGTGCTAATCGAGCTGATCAATGTTCTTTAACGGCCCCGACCATGTGCAAACATTTTAGGAGAGTTTCACATAACCAAGAAGCTTTCAGAAACATGTTAGCAAAGCGATAAACTGGTTCACTGTATTTATCTATCCATCTCCTCGGGTGAAATACCAAGGAGACGATTCGGTGACAGCTGGTAGATGACTGGCTGTTGATTCATCGTCAGTGGTTTCAGGTTTGTCTCCCCTGAAAGGTTCCTCAGGCCGGAAGAAGAGGTGACAGTGACGGAATTGGAGGGGAAATGAGGAAGGGTAGAGTGAAACCACCGTCGGCATAAGCCTGCTCATATAGAAAGACTTCATAATGTGTTCAGTTTAGCGTCCAATCTGACGGACGGAAGACTGAACTTTAAGCCATTCACAAACTTCATTGGGAACATATATTCCATACCAACTATCTATGCTTGCCACTATCGTGGCCCAAACCTGGGCCCTAAGGAGGCCAGATCTCTGACCATAATACCAATACAACGCATATATCCATCATGGAACATGGGCTAACGCTATTTTTACTCTTGCTGTTATAAGAGGAAGCACTGAACCTTACGGTTAAGTAGGCATTTGTGCAGAGCCTTGGATGGGAAGTAAAGGTGTAGAATAATAGGACATACGATTTTATGCACATAGATTATTTCTTCATTCTTCAATGCGATATTTTTGGCACAATTTTGGCCAATAATCAACTCTTATAACAGTTAATTACGCATGATGACGGAAATTACATTTTGAGATTTATAATGCATCCCATTAATGTTAAAGGTGTGTGTAGTTTTACTTAGAAAATTGTGTTAGGCTTGACTTTATGGAACATATCCATTATGGATAAAATGATAAACGTTAATAACAATGATAAACGTGTTCAAATGAGGGTTGTGTTTTTATAATCATTAGTGGAAATAGGTAACCAATTGACATAATTTTCTCCAGAAATAAAATTTCATATATCTTAATTTCGAATACCAATGATTATGTTTTGTTTTGTCTCTCCCTTCAATTAAGATTTTTTTCTTTTTATAACTGCAATGTTTGTAATGACGATTTCTTTAAAGTCACTATCTGGTTGAAGTATTGATATCGCTCTCCTAATATTAACCGACTAGACCGTTCGGAGCCTTGATCTTTGAACTCTTACGTCCTATCTTATATTTATGTAGTGCATCGCATCTCGAGGTCAGCATGGTAACCTCTCAGAGTTATTGTACGATACACGACTCTGGAACGAATGAGGATGAGAAATACTTAAAATGGTCATGTCATTGCTTTTCAAAATATTTAGAAAATCTTTTCGTTCGCCTGGCGAGCAAGGGGATCTCTGCCAAAGAGTTGAGCTATCGTAAACATTGTATCATATGATATTTTTTAAAATATAGTGAGCTTATTTCCACTAAAACATCCGGCAGGTAGTAGTTCAGACTACACATGCCACATCAGACATTTTCTAAAGAGAAGATCAATAACCTCATCATCATCAGTCAACAATCCTTAGATTGGTTTGACGCAGCCCTCCCCTCGATTTCCTTTCAGCAAATCTCTTCATATTTACGTATTTCTTCTCTTTCCCATTCTTTATCACTTGTTCTATAGATTTCAAACAAGGCCCTCCTTTGCCATTCTTCCCGTTCACCAGCACTTTCACGATTGTCTTAATCAGTCCATCGTGTCTCGAGTTATGGTCGATTAAGTTGTTTCGTCTTCCTTTTAGAGTTTCCAAAAGACTTTCTTTTTCCCACTCTACTTAATACTTCTTCATTTGTCACTCAGCCGGTCCATTTAATCCTCATCATTGTTCTAATGCACCACATTTCGAAGGCTTCCACCATTTTCTTCGCTGTTGTCATATTCCATGCCTCACTGCCATAAAGAAGCATACTTAAGATGTAGGTTCTGATGAATTATTTCCTCACTTCCACCCTTAAATTTACAGCTGTAATCAGAATCTTCTTTTGGTAGAATGAGCTCTTCGCATGGACTATTTTACTGGTTACTCTGCTTCCCAGGTAATATTACTCTTTCACCTCCTCAAGTTTTCGTTTTCATAGTTTAACGTTGGTACTAGTATCCTCTTTTACTTTTTATTGCTCTTCAGCTGATATCTTGCTATTGTCCTCTCCATGGTTATTAGAATCTTCTTCAAATCCTCTCCATCTCTGCAATGACTGGTATGTAATTGTCAAATTGCAGCATGCTGATATTTTCCCCATTGATATTCACTCTCTTTCCTTCTCTTAGATTTCATTAATGGCTTCCTAGATGTAAACAATAAAAATTACGAGTCTCCATAGCCGCTTCCAGAGCAGCTTAAGGGCCAATATTTATTTTCTTTAATCGGTGCTTTTCCTGAATCCGAACTAGTCTTCATTCAGGAATTCTTCTGCTTTCTGTTCTATTTTCCCATATATGATTCTTGTCAATATCTTCTAAGCATGTGTAGTCAGGCCTCAATATTTTTACACTTCTCCGCTCTCTTCTTTTTGGGAATAGGAATGATGTTGTTCTTTTCTAAGTCCCTGGGTATCTCTCCTGTTGAGTAAATGTCGCGAACGTTTTTGTAAAGATGGATTACTATCTTCTCTCCTGCATATTTAATTATTTATGCAGGAAAATCGTCAACTCCTGAAGCCTTATTAAGCACTTCATCTTCTTAGTCCGGCTTAGGCATGTAAACCTGTACCAAGACGATATCTACAGGTTTTGTCTCAATCTTAACCATTACTATTCTTTCGCTATACTGCAGGAAGCTCTTCACACGTATTCCGGTGCTATTTCTGAGCACTATCCCTACTCTAGCATTGCCATTTAAAGATTCCGTGTGTACAATCCTGTAGCTTCCTCTCCAAAATTCTCCTTCTTCGGACCATTTCATTTCCCTAATTCCTAGTACGTCGAGGTCCATTCTCCGAATTTCACCTTCTTGTTACCCTATATTCCGTGGGTCCAAAGCGATCTCAGGTTCTACGTTGCCGCCCTAAAATGTTTATCACACTTTACCGATTTATTATTTTGGGTAGCCACCGCCCGGAGAACCGAATGGGGCAATATTAACCTCCGAAATATTTTACTCCAGAGGGTACGATCACGTCTTGATAAAAAGAAAAGAGTGGATTAGCTGCGACTCCACGGGGAATAATGTGGTGGTTTCACATTGCAGTACTACAGCCTTTAAAGTAAATGTTACCACGTCTGTAGTGACGAGTGTCGCTGTGTAATGAGTGTAGCTGTACCGACCATTGTGGTCTCCGCGTTCACTCATATGAAGAAGCGCTGCTGCCCTCTCCTCTGCCTCGGTGAAGGGATGCATAATTGTTGGCGGCCTCCTGTACCGCCAAGTCACGGCATCTTCACAGGTTTTTGTATCATTTGAAAGGCCTAACTTACCCAAGGATAAACCAATAACACCTTGGAATACCGTCACTTTTTTCCACGACTTCTTATTCGACGAATGAACTCGCTTGTGTCGCAGCAAACCTGTATATTTAGAGGTCGACCCACCATCCGCAACTCTGTGACCGAACTCGGTGGTGTTATGCTCACCGCGAAATCAATAATAACCTTTGCAGGCTTTCTTTAATTCCGTTATCATAATCCGACATGGATGGGGATATTTGTCAGCAGTCACGATGAAATTCACGGGAAGTATCTCCCGGATTCAAAAGTTAAAAAATATATTCTTATGACGAAAATTTAATCTAGGAGAATCCTAGTGGACAATTATCAGAGGTTAAATAGAGACATTTGCATATTTCAGCCTAATATTTTTAGACAGTAAAGTCGTTGGTACAAACTAGGAGGAGATTAGTAGAAAAGAGCCAAAGGAAAGGACGGGTACATGGGGACAATGACATATTGAAAGTCGTCATTTAAAGTATAGTGCTAGGAATGTGGTAAGCCATGCAAATAAAGGGAAAGAAGAGGTATTTGGGATGGTCTGAATATGGGGGGGGGGGGGATAAGACAACCTGAGGACAAGGTTAAAATAGTGGTAATAAAAGAAGGAAAGTTCCAACAACCCACCTTTGCAGGTGATAAAAATATCAAAGGATTTCATTACAGTCGTGCTTGTTGATATCTTTCTGATAATGCCGTAACATTTTCATTTCTTTCAATTGGTCCAATCAATCTTTGGTCAAAAATATATTTTATTGGAAGCCTAGGCATTATGATTTCATTTCTTCCAAAAGCAAACGTCCATCAACCCCATGACGTGAGGTTCGTAATATTCTACTCCGGGGCTGGGAACAGATGATGATGTTGCATTACTGAGAATCATAAACGTATGCCTACCCTAACGCATTAAACGCTTGATGATCACTACATGTTTATGAGATGTAGGCAGTTGGTAATGTCATTTAAAAAAACATCTTTCCAGGATTCAACGTAGCAGACTACGTGAGCAAAAACTCATGCGTCGGGCAAAACTTGCCGTACTTTTTTTACTCATTTCCTGCCGGGAAATAAATATGAGGTCCTTCAAATTATCACTATCTTTAATTATGACTTATGACCAAACAAACGATTAATTTCATAAGAAAATATATCCTAGTTGGCTTGAAAGTTAATTACGGGTTTGCTTACATATTTTGACCTGATAATTAATCGTTCTCAGTATTCACTGCCGTGTGATACAAATACCAAATGTGTTCCAGCGAAGGACTTGTCGTTTTTATGTTAGTACATAGTGTATAGATGTGTGGAAGTGAGGAGAAAGTCACGAGCGTTTTGAGCTGAGCGGGATCACGTTGATCTCAGAAGCCGCTGTCTTATTTCGTGAAGATTATTTTCAGCTCCCATCACGTAATATCAAAACGTTCTACCTTTCCTGATAGAACATTTGCCCTTTCGCCCACGCTTATTGCTAAATGACTTGGCTTTTCTTCATTTCACACCGCCACATTTATGAATCGCGAATGTCACTTTAGTTCTTTCACTTTCAAGAGAAGGTATACTAGGATTTTTCCCCTTTTCTCCGCAAGAGTACGTTTAACCATCCTAGAATCGTCCACCCCACTAATTGGCCTTTTTACAGCCGCCTCACTGAGGAACAGTAACCACATGGAATACCCTTTATTTGTCTCATATTCTTCGAGTTATCTGGCGTGTATAGCTGTAAAACTGGTCTAACTTTCGTTGGCAGCGCTAGACCACACGGGGGTCAAAGGCCACACGTATTCCCTTCAAATGACTTCAAGGTCCTACTTCATGTGGAGGGCAACAACAAAAGCGAAAAATCTACGCGAATTTCACAATTAAATAGGAATTACATTTTTTCAAGGAAAGACTTCATTATTCCTTCATTATTTATGGCAACCTTCTTTAACCAGACTGATTCTCGAAGATGGAACTTCGGGATAAAGTTGCTGTGGTGTCTGGAGCACTCGATTCCATTCTCAAAAGGCCCAGGTTTGAATCCTGGAATTGGCAGAGATATGTCTATTAGCATGACTGTCCGTACTTCACTGCTGCGTGAATATCACTTCAAAATCAGCACAACGTCCGTCGGATGGGTCGTTACAATTTTGGCCACTTGGTGCGTTTTGTTTGAAGCAGGTTAAAATCGACGTTTCTCTGGTTTCTCTCCACTCTCTCCTTCTCAAATTCCTAACTTTTCTCACGTATTAATATACATAAATGGTCCAAACGGCTTAAGTTGTCGATCTCCTCTTCTTCCTTGATTCACGGGGGTGCTACCGCTAAATCAGGGCGCTTCTCTGTCAGAGTCTCAGCGTCACTTTTCTCTGTCAGAGACGCCACCGCAACTACTTCTGAAACATTATGTCAAAGAGCTCTTCAGTGTCACCAACTCCCAAATGTGGCAGCACAGCTGAATAGCATCATTACCATCACCATTAAACGTCATTCCTAAGATTGTTCTGAGGAAGTTCTTCGCTCAGTTCTTCTAACGGCTAACCTCTTCAAATTTATATAATTCTTCTTTACTTACATCCTTCACCATGTTCCTCATGTCTCAGTACGGCTCTTGCTTTGTCATTCTTCCCATTTACCTCTTCCTCGACAACTTTTTTCAGTATAATACGTTCAAGATATTCATCATCATGGGTCAATAATCCTAAGATTGGTTTGACGCAGCCCTCCACTCGATTCTTCTATCGGCCAATCTCTTCAAATTAACGTAATTCCTTTATTTCACGTCCTTCACGACCTGTTCTATATAACTGATACGAGGCCTACCTTTTCCATTCTTTCCGTTCACTTTTCTTACGACATTGTCTTCAATCAGGCCATCATGTCTTAAGATATGGCCGATTAGGATGTCCTGTCTTCTGTTTATAGTTTTCAGCAGACTTCTCTTTTCTCCCACTCTTGTTAGGACTTCTTCATTTGTCACTCGGTCACATTTCATCTTCATCATTCTTCGACAGCACCATATTTCGAATGCTTCCACCCTTTCCTTCTCCGCCGCTGTCATCGTCCATGCCTCACTGCCGTAAAGAACCATGCTACAGTTATATGTCCTGATGAATTGCTTCCTTACTTCTAAGCTTGTATTTCCAGATTTAAGATATTGCCGATTAAATTGTTCTGTCTCCTTTTTTAAATTTCAAGTAGATTTTCCTATTCCTTCATTCTTCATGGGACTTCCTCATGTTTCACTTGGTCGACCCATTTTATCTTTATCATTCTCCTATAGCACCAACTTTCGAATGCTTTCTGTATTAAACGCATTAGATCGCCACCATGTCGGCAACCGGTCTAATTACGTTCAAAGTGTGCAGGATTGAATCATTCCTCGGGAATGGGTGTTGTGTTTTTGTTTGGTTTAGTGTGCGACCAAACCTTAGCAAATCCACCTGATGATGGTGCATAGTGCCGAAACCTGGGCCGTGAGCTTTCAATTTAATTGTGGTTTGTAAAAGTTGTGAATAAATCGATTTTCAACATGGAATTCCACAAAGTTGCCAGTGAACTAATTTCACTGACCATAACATCTGGAGCACCTTTTTCTATCTCTTATTAAGGCTTTCATCCTGTTTTTTCAATCACATGCTGTCTTTCCATGTTTTCCTCGTGTTAACCGAGAACTCCTTCCTCCGGAAGAGGAATTCTCGGTAATACGAGCAAATTTTTTTTTCTTCTATTCTTCATTTTCCGCTATCTTTGTTGTCTCTACATATTCTAAATATTCTATGTTGGTCTTTTCTGTTGATGTGCCTTTTCCATTCTATTCTTCTCTCTCATCACTCTCCAATTAGTTCAATTTTACAATCCTAATTCGAAGAATCCGAATTATGCTGCATACTACTTCTCTTTACTTTTACTTCTTTGTTAGTTACAAGATTTATGTACTTAATCTTCATAAATCTTCTGCCGAGAGACATTTCAAATGTCTTCAGCTCTGTTTTTACTTATTTTTACTTCTAAGCGTCTTTTTGAAGCCACTTTTCTCGTCAGAGTCATCATTATTCATCAACACTATGATTGATTTGACGCAGCTCACCACTCGTTTCTTCTATCGGAGAACTTCTTCATAAGGACAGTGTTGATTCTTTTACGTCATTCAATCCTTATTTATTATTTGAAATTGTTTCTAGTCACTATTTCCTCGAGCCACCCGTGGTAGCTAGGTCGACCTGACAACCCAAAGCTCGCGGGTTCATATTCCACCTAGAGCATGGTTGTTGTGCTTGTCTTAGGATTTAAATCATAGGTTAGACGGTGTAATATTAACCGTTAAGACGTATTTAATAGTTGAACTTAGCCGTTGGAGCACCTACCCAATTCTACCATTTTTCCAGCGACTCCTACCTTTATTAGCCCATTAACCTTTAAGATATATCAGTTACATTGTCCTGTTTAAGTTTTCATCAGCCTTCACTCTTTCACACAGCCTTCAACGTCCCCCATCTCTCTTTAGCACTTGTTTGAAAATCACTGTGCAATCAGTGCAGTGCAAGTGCAGCTTGCAAATCAATCCATTTTATCTTCAGCCATCTCCTTTAACACTACATTTAAAATACTACCCGTATTGTTTTTTCCTTTTACCGTTATTGACTGAATGATATCAGCTTTCAGTGCTTTACGATGTATGTTTACGAAGTTTTCTGTGTCTTAACGTTGCTCCGATGTTGCGGATCGTTGTCAAATGAAAATTCGCGGAGGATGTGTGAAATATTTAAATGCATGTCAGGAGAACAATTGAGGTGGACGATTTTGGCTTCGAGGCAATGCAGAGCGATAAGCTCGCCCTTATTGGCTGCCTAGTTTGGTATGTAAACGATTGATTTTAGTGAAAAAGAGTTATTTGTTTTCTGTCCATAATGCTACTTTGGGTAAGTTTCATATAGCCTTCAGTAAATATAGGGAAATTCAATAATGTGTTTGGAATGATTTGTGTTCTATGGTGGAGTAAGAGAGTACGTGGAGTTTCACCGAAGGATATGAAAGCCATCTCTACTTCAAAAATGTGATAATTTGCGTTTTCCCAAGCTGTGACATGGAAATTTGTTTATATTATTCATATATTATGTTTATATTATTTACCCCAGAAATGGAATATACTTTTCATTGGTATGCCTGGCCGTACTTGAGTGCTTTTGGGCAGTTTTCTAGTTCTATACTCCGTCCGTCGGATGGGACGTTAAGCAGCGGTCCCCTTGGCTTCTTTCCTTAAGAGCAGACTAATGCCGACGGCGGCTTTAACTCCAATCTTCCTTCTCACCATCCCATACCTATCTTTTTATCTTTTCACCCGGTATGAAGCGTCTTTAAGCGCGGGTAAAGCTTGAATGCTCAGATCAGGTTTATATTATTTATGGTTCACATCCAAAAAAACAATAGACATTTCTTCATAAACCCTTTAAACATCCTTGTCCTTGATATATCGCTTGCACAGCTCTTTTACTGAAATTGGATAATGTATTCTAAATGACATTCTAAAGAATGTCTGAAAAACTCTGAGTTGACTCCATAATTCCTTTGATTTTATCCGTCACGGATAATATATTAAGATGGCATAACACGTTAAAACCTAAGCCTCACTTTAGAAAAAACAGAAAGTGGAATTCAACCCCCGTTTCCTCAGTGAGAAAACTCTGAGAACGATAGTTCCAATTCTCACTCCATTCTTATTTCAAACAATTGAAGACGACTGCTCGTAAGAACGAAGCCAGTCGCTGTAGCTAAGTGTCAAAAAATTGCATAGACGAATGAGGCCAACCTGTTCCTGATTGTTATTTAAAAATTATTCGAATTCCATGAATATAGTTTTCAAAAAGTAAAATCAAAGTAACATTTTCACAAGTAATAGTATTAATTATACCCATACCAAATTAAAAAATATCAAAAAATAGCTATTAATAGCAATATTAATCAATGTTAAATCAGAAAAACTATTATGGTTATATTTACCATTGCCGATATATACCTATGCTTCTATAGATGCACCAATGATATATTTATATATCTTTTCAGTTTCAGTTAAGTGTCGCATGCAAGCACCTAAAAAGCCACATGTAACTCGCGAGAAGCGATCCGTCCCCTCCGGACTTAGGTGGTTGGACATAACCGTGGCAGTTGAACCAAAAAATGGAAAAATATTTAAAATCAGGGAAAACCACAAAAAACATTTTTGTATTTAGTTTAGCCTTAAGTCCTCTCATCACCATCATCGGTCAACAATCCTAAGATTATGACATGAATTAAAGATAATTTGCAACTATTCCACATACAAATTTATTTCGATTTATTGCTGCAGTGCAGTGAAACATGTTGACTCTTTCGAAATAAATTTTTATGGATTTCCACAAAGTATCAGCCTCCACCATTCAATCCAAAGATTGGTTTGACGCAGTCCTCCTCTCGATTATCCTATCGGCCAACCTCTTCATATTAACGTAACTATTCTCTTTTATATCCTTCACAGCTTTTTCCATATATCTCATACGAGGACTGCCTTTTCCATTCTTCCCAATCACTTTTCCCTCGATGATTGTCTTCATCAGGTTATCGTGTCTAAAGATGTGGTCGATTAAGTTGCCCCGTCCTCTTTGCAGAGTTTTCAGCAGGCTTCTCTCTCCTCCCGCTCTTCTTAAGACTTCTTAGTTTGTCACTGGAATCCTTTGATCGATATTTCTTCAGCATTCTTCGGTATCACCAAATTTTAAATACTTCCAGCCTTGACTTCTCTGCTGCTGTGATCAACAGCAGTTGATAAAATGCTCAAGCTGTATGTTTTAATGAAATGGTTCCTCACTTCCACGCTTGTATTTGCACCTGTAAGCAGAATATTCTTTTCGTAAAATGCTCTTTTCGCCTTGGCAATTCTATTGGTAATTTCTCTTTTACGTCGTCCATCGCCGGTTACTCGGCCTCACAGGAAACATTAGTCTTCCACCTTCTAATGTTGCTGTTTTTCTAGTTTAACATTGGCCCTGGCTTCTTTTCTCCTGCTGCTTACTAATACCTTAGTTTTCTTTTTATTGATCTTCAGGTGATATGTGGCCATCGTTTTTTCCATATTTCCCAGTGTCTTCTTTAAATATCCTTCTGTTTCTGCCATGACTGCTATGTCGTCGGCGAATCGCAGCATGCATATCGCTGCCCGTGGATATTCGCTCCAGGAAACTTAAGCTTCCTTTCACTGAAACCTAACTTACAGAACCACTAACGCAAACAATAAACAATTTTAGATTAAGGTACTATGTCTATTTTAATCCGGTTTGGAGTGAGCTGAGGCTCACCGTCACGCCGTCAATAGGTTCAATGAGTCACACATAAACCCAATCCCACTTCTACCACGATCATGTGATTTCCATGACAAAGTAACGAACAAAACACCACATTGACCGATCCCAGAATGTGTTACCCTGCCACAATAGTTGTCCTTAAAAACATCATGTTATTAAAAGAAATAGCGTCATAATTAAAAACTATAAAATTACTCTGTATAAACTAACAATTTAGTGTCCTTATAGCTAAAATTTCACGTGTCTTTTGACTGCATGCTTAATATCTTCCTTGTGGTGGTATTATTTTTACTATTTGTTTCATATAATTAGTTTATAAAGGGAGTAGTATTTTTTCGCATGCCTGTTTGGTGATAAGTGTTCTCACTGACTGATAAGCATTCTTGATCATGGTTCACCCTCTGCCACACGCCCTTGTGCTGGCTTGGAGGGTATTACGTGGTTGTCGATGTAGAAACCTAGCTTCCCTCTGGAGTCCATTACCTGCCCGACGGAGCTGAAAGGGGCAGCGGTGTTCTTTGCCGGTAGTGGGAGGAGACGCGCGAAGATTGGTCCTTCCTCCCCTCCCCACCTGTTGCTCCAGCCTCCCCTCCCTCCCCCTCCGCCACATTCCCCTCCGCCTCCTCCGGTCGACTCCGAGGCGACGAGAGTCGATCAGTCGAGAGGAGTTACTCCATAGACGGGGACGGCCGTTTCGCGGACGCTCTCTCGGCCTTCTCTCTCTCTAACCCCAACTCAACGCAGCGGCGCTGCGATCTTTCCGCTCGCGCAAGTGTGCCCTCGCTGTTTAGGGACCCAGTTCTCCAACACTCCGTGTCCAGTTCGTTCGACCCTCATATCTCCGGGGAGTCCGGAGTGAATCCCTGTACCCGAAGTGCAGTTCATCCCACCGTCTTCGAGCAGCGTCTTCAACTCGGTGTGCCCCGAGAAACGAGGCCATGCCGCCCGTGGTTTCCCTAGGATTGTCGGACGACCAGCGGTTCGCCCTCATGAAGGTCAGTACCGGCATAAAATCGCTGCGCCAGGCGATGCTGAACTCCGCAAAGCCCCTAGTCAAATGGATAAAGTTCAAGGGTAGGGAACTAGCCGCACAAAAATAACCCTGGTGGAGATTTGGATAAAATGATAAATCACTTGGTTAATTCCACTGGTGATTTAACTATCTTAACCGTCGTGTCAATAAAACCCTTAATGGAATTAATAAATTGTTTCTTTTTGTCCATAATGTTTATGTTCCACAACGACAAGCCCCTAGTTATCACGTAGCGGAGTTACACGCTGATATAAATATTCGAAGCACAATGACTATGGAGTTTAACTAGCTACTTAGCTTAACTAACACTCGGCGCAAAATCACGGGAATCTATTTCAAATCTCGGTCAAGGTGAATTATATGTACTCTGTGGAAATCTTGCTGAATGGGTTAAGGTTTTGCACGAATCGAACAATGGCAAAGTGCACTGTTTGTCGAGTATTTTCTTCTTAGTTAGTTTAATTGGGGACTGAGAGCTTTTTCTTTGCGTGTTTTAGGGGAAGGTGAGTGATTGGGGTGGGGTAAGTACTTGTCAGGGAATGGAGGAACCCTAGAGTGAAACCTGGAGTCGACATTATCCGGCTCTCAACGACAGACGTCGCGGGCTCCACGGTTTAACGGACTGAACTTTAAGCCGTATCGCACAGCACTTAATTGGGGACCTGTATTTCATAGTAATGTCTGCCAATTTTCAGGCCATTCGGGACTTTAAGCCGTATCGCACAGCACTTAATTGGGGACCTGTATTTCATAGTAATGTCTGCCAATTTTCAGGCCATTCGGGACTTTAAGCCGTATCGCACAGCACTTAATTGGGGACCTGTATTTCATAGTAATGTCTGCCAATTTTCTGGTCATTCGAGACTCAAAACGGGGCTCTATGGGTCGGAAGCCAGATATCTAACCACAACACCAACTCAACTCACATCCCTATCAGGAAACACGCTATTTTTAATGTTGCTATCATAAGAGGAAGCACCTAACCTGAAGGTTAATTAAGCCATTGTGTTTATGTAGATAAAGTTTAAGCTAAAGATGAAAGGAGGCAGAATATAGAGGTTAAGGCTGAAAACTTATTTTGTCTCTCTTTTATGTAATATATTTGGCATAATTTTCAGCAGTTATTAACTTTAATTACACTCTGATCTCTGAATAGTGAAATCATGATGACGAAAATCACACATGTACGATTCAAATGCATCCCGTAAATTTTAAGCGGGTGCATTTTAATTATTAATGGCATTGGTCATAATTTGTTACGACTTTCCCTTCAATTTACAATCTTCCTTTTCATTACTGCAAAGTTTGTAATGACGAATACTATACGGATTTTTTCGAGTATTTTCATAGCTTTGCAGTAAATTAATTCTGGCACTGACAACTGAATTCATTGCATGCATTTAGCGTTAGCAGTAGATTATTTTGAGGTAGGATGTTTTCATGAGACGGAGGTCAAGTAGAGCTCTATGCGCACACAATACGTGTCTAGCACATCCAAATCTCTCCCACAGCTTGGGATCAAACACGGGCTTTTGGAATGTAAAGCGGGTACCTGAGTCGATTCACTAATAATTTCCTCTTTAATTTTTTCCTTGTTTTCTCCCCTTTTGTTCTTCTTTTCCTTATTTACTTTAGCGATGAAGATTTTTCAGTGCAGTCGCATTGTGTTCGGCAATAATCTAGCAAATTGATAAATTATAAATGAATATTTCTCTGTATATTTTAATAATGTTACCGATCGTAGTAACCAGGAAACGCGCTATTTTATTAAACTTAAGTCGTGGGTTCTTACCTCGCTAACGGAATGTATAGTGCGTTTATTTTCATATAATCACCTTGAATTGGACGATGAGATAAAGCCTTAGCCATATTTAGCGCCTAAACTCCGAGTAATTCACAAAAATTTTATTTTATTCTAATAAATATCACACTAGCATGAATGTCATCTTATATCTCCGTTCTCATTGTGTGCTCCATGTCCCTTTAATTCGTTTTAAAGTAAACACAAAAGTGTTTGATTGTGGCTTTAAGCTTCTGGACGTTTGCGTTGAGCTCACCAATACGAATTCTTCGTGACTTGTGTTTCCGGCAGTTCGTAAACATCCAGCCAACTTAAATCCCCCAGAAATCCACGTCAATAAAGACGCATCTTTTGTATACATGATTTTACGCAGCTCTCCTTTGATTATCTTATCAGCTAACCTCTCAATTCTAATGTATACAATTCTCCCTTTTTACAACCTTCCATGCTTGCTCATATATTGTATTCCTTTACCATTCTTACCATTCAATTTTCTTGACGATTGTCTTCCTCTGATCATCATGCCTCATGATATGATCAATTTGATTGTCCCGTCTTCTATTTGCATTCTTCGTCAGACTTAGCTTTTCACCCACTCTTCTTGGAACTTCATTGCTATTGGATGGATGGATTATCATCACTAATAATCAGCGATCCTGAGACTAGCTGGTTCCATATAATACGACACTGCTAAGCTATTATATTTGATATTATATGCTTGAACTTGCAGAAGGTCGACTCTTCAATATTGAGACAGACTCTTCAATGTTTTCAGTTTACTAATAATGCTTTCAATGTATTTTAAGTACTGTTTTCTTCTAATTCTTCCGAGTTCACTAGGCATGAAGAACCATTTTTGTCGCAATTTCGGACAGATTTCGTTGAAACTGAAGTTGAAGCACTCAATCCTTTAACGAGGGAGCAAAAAACAAGGAATTTTTCACGGAAAGGTACCTAATTAAGTGAGACACTTGACAGGTGGAATTCTTTCCCTATTAGAGTAAGAAATTAACGATGCAAATGTCACTCATGTTGCATTAGTCTCAATTAGAGGTCATTGCTTTCCTCATAAGTATGGGTGACGACAATAGCCTGTGACAAACTTCTCGAATTTTATCCACGGATTACGTCAATTATTCGAACGCGCACCCCTCTTTGTTGCTGTCAAGGTTGTGAGGCAACCGATTGCTGAGCCCATTTGCGCAGTATAGGATAGGTGGGAATTTGGGGAGAATCGGGAATTTTTGCGGAGTGGAGAGAGTTGTTGTGGTCATTTAGCAGAGGCGACCAACAGCTTAGGCAATTTGAGCTATTTAAGATAAGTGGGTAATTGGGTAGAAACAAGAAATTTTCAGGGAACGGAGGAAGGGCGGAGAGAAACCCGGAGTCGGCAATGGGCAATAGTCTCTTAAAGGAAAGGCGCCACAAGATCCACGGTATGACGGCCCATCCTACGCACGGTGTACTCCACTTTTAAGGGCTCTCCACAGTATGGACCGGTATGACACTGGAAAATCTCTTCCGTTATCAGGATTTAAACCTGGGCTCCGGAGAAGTAAAGCCTGTACACTAACGACTACACCAAGATTCAAGAAGGATTGGGAGGCCTGCCACCTTCCTGATCTTATACGAAGTGTAACCAAAATGTTATTTTAATTAGTATATTTTGAATGTTTGGGGGTCGTGGTGGCCTAGTGGGTAGAGCACTGAGCTACTGTCCCGGGTTCAAATCCCGGACAGGAGCTTTCCTGGACACCCCCATCTAAAATCCTCGCGATTCGATTTTCTGCGTGTCAGAACTTCTTAGGAAATCACAGGTGGCCCACGGAAAGGAACTAGCCCCCCTACCCTGAATGTGTGAATGCAGTCATTGGCTTAGTACGGGGGGTACGGGGTGAGCTCTACTCTCACCTATTAAAACCAACCTTCGGATTGAATCACTGAGTGAGTGAGTGATGTTGAATGTTATAGTAGGCCGTATTAGTTATCACATATATGCATCCTATAAGTAGCTGTATCAGATATACAGGCAAAAATAGTCATAATCTTTTAGGCCTCTGCTAAATTAGTCATGTGTCACAGCACATCTAGAAGAGCCCTTCTTTTACCTTAGGAGTAGTCTATAACTTGAGATGGAAGAAGCTCGATGGACATCAAGAATAGCACAAGCTAAGGAGGCGTTTATGAATAAGGGACAGCTACTATGCTCAAAGAACCTACGGCTGCAAACTAGGAAGCACTAAATCGAAACATTCGTATGGAGCGTGGCACTATATGGATCAGAGACTTGGAACATCGTGAAAGCAGACCAACGAAGATTTGACGCCTTCGAAACATGGTGCTGGAGGAAAATGTCGAAGATTAAATGGACAGATAAAGTGAGGAACGAAAAGGTGTACAGAAGAGCAGATTAAGAAAGGACAGATAATATGGAAAACCATGCGGCAAAGAAGAACCAGATGGATTGGACATATCTTGAGGCACAATGAATTAGTTAGAAATATAATGGAAGGGAAGGTCCCGCGAGGAAGATCAAGGGACAAATATATAGGGCAAATAAAGAAGGACGTGAAGGAGAAAACATACCAGGTCGTAAGGGAATTAACACTGAATAGGGCAGAATGGAGGGCTGCAGTAAACCGAAAAACCGAATCTAGGATTGAAATACTGATGATGATGAGTCTTATTCGAGAAAAATTATGTGACAAGTTTTTCCTATTTTTTCCAATTCTGCTACCATGTGACTGTGACTTGCAAATTAAAGATTAATTTGGGTTTTGTAGAGGGCTAAGGGGGTTGGAAGCAGGGTCCCTTTGCTCTTCCCCCCCCCCCCCCCCCTGTGGGTGCGCCACTGCTCTAACCATTAATCCTTAAATCATGTCAATATTTAGTGAATTCAAATTATAATTACATATATGATAATTTGATTAAATTTAATGGCCACGCTCAATCTTTTTTGCATTGAGAAAGTTTCTCGGGCAAAAAATGTGTGTATGCACGCATAGACAGCATTATTTCGATAGCAGTTTCATCACTTCTCACATCTTTGGAACAAAAAGTTGATTCCTGCTAGTCATTCTTAGGCAAATTTCTCTTGTGCGTGTCAATTTCTTGCCACAGTAATCATTGAACAGTAATGCGGAAGCATTTCTTTTGAACGATCTTTGTTCTTTCATTGGTACGAGCAGCTGACACCATCGTCCTGAATAAGAGGCATTGGCTCATTTACTGACAGGCCCGTGTGCAAAGGCTAAATCCTTGGCGGTCTCGCGTTGGTGTGGTGGCTAAACTACTGGATTCCCATCCCGAGGACCCGGGTTCAAGCTCCGAGCCTTGGGTTATTTTTTTTCAATGGTATCCCGGTCCCTGCATCTACATCTACAAAATATCCCTGCGAGCCTCTACGAGGGTGTGTGGCAGAGGGTGAAAATCACCATACATGAACTACTGACATGACACTAAGGGCTACTAACCCTACTTGAGTGCTGTGCGGAAAGCACTTAAATTCAGTAAGGATGGGACGTTAAATCTTTGATTCTTGATATCTTTCATTGTGAGTAGGTCAATTTCGACACCGGGTTTCGCTCCACCCTACTTACATACCCTGAAAAGTTCCTACGACTTTCCGAATACCCACTTCATCTTAATGGCACAAACAAAACTTACCCTTAATAACAACAGTTACCAAATGCCTTGGGCCGTCCTTAGGTTTTAGTGATTTCCGTGCAGGTTTTTGCGCAGATTCTTTCTCCTGTTACATATGTCCTTATGTATTGAGTAATAACATTAGCTAGTATTTATATCTATGATAAATCTATGCAAGAAGGATTAGGGCTCAGACCAGGTGGTATATACGTAGGTGGTGGCCCTGTTCATTTCCTAAGAAATCCCGGCTGCGAGATTACCTGGCAGCTAATTTTGATTTTGAGACCACAGTCTTCCAGTGGAATAACTAAACTCATTTTATTAACCGGGATGAGTGAATTTCACACCTCATTTCGATAACTTAGGCGTCGTCAGTCAGGAACGAAGACTCTCCAGTTTGAGGCAAATACTTGATGGGTGACTAGCGAGTATGATGAAAAAATAATTCGTTCATATATTCAAACGGTATTACCGCAGACATCGGCGACATTGGTGGTGTGGATGCCGTAGAACCGACCTCAAACTTGTATCGTGAACAGCTGCCGATGTCGGAAAAGCATTGGGTGCTGATATGCACTGACGCAGCCACTGTACCTCGTCTGCGCTAGGCGTCCCCTTCTTCAGGCCGAAGGCCACTGATCGATGTCGCGTGATTGATTGGAGGCGGCGCTTCGTTTTGCACGTGACAGCCGTCAAATCGTAGACGGTCGCCAGAGGATCCCTCCCGTGAAGAATGGATTCCTTGGATTGCTACCATCTGTGGATTCAAAAACAAACCGGTTACCTGCTTACTCAGCAATTTAATCGCCTGCGCGCGCGGTTTCACATTTCCAAGGTCGAACCGTGATGCCGCACGCTGAAAAGGTACGCGCAAGATACTTAGCCCGTAGGGGAAGGAAAACTCGCTTCGGACCAGAGAACTGAGAACCAAAATCCATGCGTCGTCGTCTTCACTGTCCGAAGGTTTGAAATGAGAACGGATTAGCCGATGACGAAATACCTATCAATTTCTTTGGCAGCCAGTCTAAAAGTAATGAACTCGCCCCTATTGCACGTTGGTAATTGCTAGTTAGTCAGCCATAGTATGCGCCTCAAGTGGAGAATAAGTTCCCACAATTACGCCTTCCATATTATAGTCAGCTTATTATCTGTAGACTCATTTATTCCCAGCCTCATTATCGGGTTTGATTGTAAGAGGGACAGTTGTTTCTCAATCTGATCCTATTAAAGACGTTTTATTATTGCTACTGTTATTTAGGACCTTTTGATTATGCCAAGTCGAGATTGTGTGCATTGCTAGAGTACTTCCTAATAACCCTGAGGGCTAAGGATCGAATTCTGGCAGTAGTTGAGATTTCCAGTGGTATAGCGGTCCTACTACACTGATTTTTGGATAGAATGTCTTTTGTGTACGATAATAACGTTGAAACAAGATGTCACTTCTTCTAGCGAGGGCAATGGAATCTCGATGAAAGGAGTAATTGGTTTTCTCAACATTACCTTACGTATCTGCATATCGGAAGTTCTGAACCTCTCATAATGTGTTTCGCATCGTTCTCTCTCGGTTTCTCCGAGTCAGTTAAATATTTTCCATGTAGGCATAAGTCTGTTCGCCAGTGTGTACAGAAACCAATCTGCACGTTTTCGATCGAAAAGGGCCACGATTGAGTGAATCGTGGACAGTTGGGGAATTAGGGCGTGAAAGGTCATTTTACAGCATATGACTGTGGGCCCTGTCGCCGTCAGCGACGCTAGCAGCAACGACTTGAAGGACTCCATCAATATCATCATAAAATCAACAATCCTAAGATTGATTTGACGCTGCTATCCACTCGATTGTCCTATCAGCTAGGAATAATTAGGTATTAACCCTTTTACAACCTTCAATGCTTGCTCATATGGGTTTTCGTTTACCATTCTTGACGATTGTCTTCCTCAGATTATGTCTCAAGATATGACCAATTACGTTATCCCATCTACTGTTTACAGTTTTCACATCAGATTTCTCTTTTCCCCACACTTATTAGGACGTCTTCATTCGCTAATCGGTTGATCGATTTTATCTTCATAATTCTTTTGCAATACCTCTTTTCGAATGTATTCAACCTTGACATTTCTGCTGCTGTTACTGTCCGTGCCATACTGCCAAGAAATAATTAACCATCCGTAAAAATCCGTTGAAGGTTTTACTCGACCACTACGGTGACTTATAAACAGCTCAACAGCATACGACCTTTACGAGAAAAGAGCTATTATGAATCATGCGTTTTGACCTCCAGATACGAACTTATTTCCGAGTCACGAACTGCGATATTTTTGATTCAGAGTATGGCGGAGTACTGATTAATGTAACGATGTAGTATATTTGTTCAAAGACGTTCATATCCAGATGCAACTAAAGAAAACTAATTGAAAATGTAACTAAAAGAGAAAAATTGCGTGGAAGTATAGCAGGCTTTTATCAACAGAAGAAAATTTATGACGTAAACCTTGAGCAGAGATGAAAAACGAGGGCTAGTGCTTGATGCGGAGTAAGTCTTTCTATGGTTGTGAGACGACTCTGATGAAGGATGACGAGAAAATATTGGAAGCTTTAGGAATTGTGGTGTGAAGAAGAATGAAGAGTTCGCGATGGAAGTAAAGACGGATAAATTAAACATAGACCTACTACATAGGTGGGAGAGGAAAGAAAAATTTTGGTGGAAATTAGGAGAAGGCGGAGAGGGTAGATAGGACAGATAGTTAGGGAGAATGGAAATCTGGGCGTAGTTTTTAGATTAAAAATACCGATTGTGCATAAATGTATTTTTTTTATTTTTCTACAGTTTCTGAACCCGGAAAAAGATTAATTCATTTCCAATATGATGAAATGGAAAACTATGTCGGCATCCTAACTTCTCGAGGAACGAACCGTGGACAAGGTGTTAAACTCACAACTTAAGGTGCCACTGTAATATACTTTCAGCAACGGTAGGTTTAAATATACTATTACCGCCCTTCTAAACAACTCCCTCCTGAAGCCATTCTTTTCCGTAAGCTCGGCATAAGTCTAACTTTTCTTGCTCCCATCTAAGATATCCTTCGGTTTGCTACCCCTTCTCGCTTTCTAAGCATTCGACTTTCAAGAGCGATCTTCAGTATCCCATTTCATCTAATCGTTTGTTCTGTTTTCCTCCTAATTCCCTCATGTAGCTTGATTTCCTCCCATTTCATACAAACTAAATTCCACTTCATTCGCATCTCTTTCCGGCCGTCATACTTTCTCCCACTTATCTGTATTCACATATCAAAAACATTCAATCTCATCTCAACATGCCTCTAATGCGTCTAGCTATGAATCATAAAACACCACGCTCCATATCGAACCCTCAGCTAACATCTTTCTAAACATTAACATTCAATGTTTTCATCAAAACTTATCTTGTGGCGGTGAACGCCTCTTAATTATAATTCTGAACCACAATTCAACTCCAAATAACCTCAGAGTTAGGCTGAAATGCGTCAAATATGTTATGCATAAATCCAACTGGTTTCTCCATCATTTGCAGTATTTCCTTCAATTCCTCTGCCGTGCCCTATTTCACTAATTTTTTTCCTGAACAAAGTATTGACTTATGATCAGTGTTCATCAAACCTGATATGTTTTATTTTTTTCTAACCTCCATATTCGAATCGGGGACCACCGGCCACCGATGAAAACTCTCTACCCACTGGGCCACTACGCTGCTTCCTAGGGTTGTTCAAAATAAACTTTAAACCATTTGAATGCCGGGAAAAGTTGCGCACTTGATGTTCATTGATTTCAATGTCTTGTTGTTTGGAGGCAGTATTTCTGAGAATTAACAGATTTTAAAAAATCTCGTCAACGCTCAATGAATACTATATTCCTCTACATGTTTTCCCCTTGACGTTCCTACCTTGCCGCATCGTAAGTGACGAGTATTATTTCCCTTTTTGTATGTCGCTTCATCTTAGTCAATTCTAGCATTCTTTTCTTTGTAAGGAAAGAAATATTTTAGCCGTTTGCCCTACTTTTCTGGTAATATGCTTCGTCTCTCGAAAACCGTGCCCTAATGGGACGTAGTTAAGAATTCTGTTTTAAAATTTACTGTTTATCAAAGAGGTCATGATTTTTCTTGTTTTAGTTAAATTTGTTGTTAATTATCTTGTTTATTGTTATTCATGCTCCTTCTGAAGTAACATTTTTGGAAACTCATTCTCAGGAAATGAAAATACATTTTTAATTTTCCATCCATGTGTTTAATTTAACGCAGCATTGGTCTCAACGTCGCCAATTCCTTGCCAGGGCCTTATTATGCCCATGAGTGAACCCTTGACAATGACAACTCTTTGGATTATTTATGTCACCGTTTTGCATTTAAATATAAAAGGATATATTTTTGTATCCTATTTCATTTGAAATAGACCATTTTAGCACATGAAAACCATTATTTATTTATTTTTTGCACTTTTAGTATTTTATGATATATCTCAGAATATGTCTCCGAGAATGCAGCTAAGAAAATGAGTTCGTCTACAAAAGGAGCTGTGTAGCTCAAGAATGCAAAATCAAAGTCTTGGCTCTTGGGAGCGATTTCATTCATCTCGATGGTAGTAACTTTTCTGAAGCCGTAAATACATGTAGCAACTAGTGACCTGAACGCATCAGAAGAAGATAAGAGATATGCTTCAACATACACTAGGAAGAGCTCTAAGATTTGAGATCGTGACCTTCTATTGTCAATGCTAAATAGCTAATACGGTACATGATACCTTTCTCGATCTGACACTGTAGTTAAAAAATGGGTTTAAGTTTTAGAATGGGAGAGAAAATGAACGATGAGTTTGCAAACTCCACTTACTGGTTTTTATTGACAGGTTCGACATTGTGTCATTTTTTGTCTCAACCTGAAGATAACATAAAGTGTCAACACGTACCTAGATCGCATCAATGAAAACCATCAAGTGTAGTTTACGGCAGGAAGCACAAGAAACAAATCAGTATTCAATATTTCATGGCTCTGGATAGGTTCCTTAGCTTATTCGTAGTTTTGTCTTTTTACGAAGTATCTTTCAGGGTTTTAAACTTTATTTTTTACTAGTACATTCTGTTAGTAAATACTTTGCCTTTGTGCATTTGTTTTTGTGCAATGCAAAAAAATATTTGAAATGTGATATATGTGAAGAATTCTATAGGTTAATTAAGCCTATTCAATCTCCCATGGGCTTCGCGGTGTTTGTTGGCAGCAACGTGGGGAAATGTTTTTCATTTAGACCTGGCTTTCATTTGGGTGCCCACAGAAATGCCTACCTTGGGCGTCAAATTGTCCTCATTTTGAAATCCAACTTTTTGCTGGCACCAACTCAATTATTTTTTTAGTCATGGTGTAGTGATCCAATTCCAGTTTCATAACTTGGCCACAAGACATTCATGGTCACCTGTAGCATGCATAGATTTTTCTTTCGTGTCATTGTCCCTGGCAATTCACTTCCAACATTTAAAAAAAAAGTCGTATTGGCCTTGATATTTTGCCCCAACTTAGAGATATTTTTTGCTTACTGGGTGCGTATCATAAATAGCACATTTGCTGGTAAATAAAAAGATTTAAAAGGCTGCGCCAATGATAATTATGCTGCTTGAGACGTATTAGAAAGAAAAACCGGTTGTTTGGAGAATCATCTTGTGCTAGAAGTGTATTCACTCATAGGTTTGAGCACCCAAATGAATGAATGGGTACCCGACGAATACATTAGTACATGAATGAGTACATGAATACCTAGATGAGCACCCGGATAAGTACCTGGAGGAGTGGTTGAGTACCCGAATGAATACAGGGACGACTACCTCAGCGCCTCAGCGAATACTTGAATACCTAGTTTAACACTCCTAAATACGTCCACTCGAATGAATACCCCGGCGAGTACCCGAGTACCCACCTCAATGGATACCGCTGTTAACATTCGACCGCTAAGATGTGCACGATGGTAATCGCTAGCCTCCTAGTCTTGAGAACTCGGAATCCTGAAGGAACCAGATGAATGGGAAGTTTACGGGATGACTATTTGACTACCTCGACTGAAGTGGCGAGGATGTTCCCAAATGGACACGAAAGGCGGAAGTCTCCTTTCTTCCGTGCCTATCGTGAGATTTGCGGGACGTAACGCATGATCAGATGCTTATATTCGCTTTCGTTTCTCGGGCGCCTAGTAGCAAGTCTAAGGAAAACTTGAATGATTAAAAATATTTTTCATTCTATTAGAGGAAGCAAAAAATATTTTTCCTTTCGTTGTAATCGTGCAATGCACTCGTAAAACCAAGATATTTCCAGCATATACAGTATGAATACCTAATTACTTATTCTCAATATGAAATCGTTGATATTTTATCATTTAGGCCAAACAATAAATATTGTTAGGTATGATAATTGTTATTTTATTTCTAACACATTTGACAAAAAAATAATTTCATGTATACAAAGTTACAATATCTTGGCGGAATATATGTATCCCTTGGGATCGACTTGTTTTTCTGTTACCATCTCCTGTATTTAGGGCAAGGACATGGTACTTCGGCTTTAAATACATTTTTGACATGCTAGCATAGTGTTTATCCCCTGCTACTTTCTTGATAAATTGTTCCCACCGGTGAACGGTGATAAATTATTATCTATATTAATTTATAATTAAATGGCAGGAAGTCAGTTGTTGGTTGTACGGTCGGACCAAATGCTGTTTAACCGGTCGCGGTCATCAAATGTACTAAGCGCTGGTCTGACAATTCGATAGTCGCAGGTTCGCGTTCCTTCCAGGTCATGGATGTCTTATTTGTTTCAGGGTCAAGCTTGGGTCAAGCTAGAATAGGCAGTATGAGGATCCATTCGTTTCGGGATTTTATTATCGGGAATTAGGTTAGGCAGTACTATGGAACCTTGGTAGGTGGAGAACCTTGAAACATAATTCTTCTACTATTGTCGTTTGATTGATTACATTTCCGATGAAAGATGATCGGTGTGCGCTAAAAAACGTTCAAAAAAAGGATAATCAGTCAATTGGATATACATTCAGGTGCAATATATGTTATTGTGAGTTATTACGGCAAGCACAAAACCGTGGTAACCCGTACTGACCGGTTACGTTGCTAATTAAGATCGCATTGTATATGAAATTTTAGACAATTATCTTCGGAATCCAGTCATCTTCTGTCGAAAGAGTATTAGCGACTACCATGTATAGTTAGTGATTACCAAGATTAGCGAGTGCAATCGATTAGTCGGTACGGTGACCTCGCGAACTGCAGGAAACAATGAAATAGCTACGCCTGGCGCTTGCTTCTGTTGTAAGCGTCTTACCGCGCCAGTGTTTTCCGCCCTCGAGCGGCGGCTTGGGCGAGCAGTTAGGTCAAGGCGGGCCCGCGGAAGGAAGAGCTTCCATCTTAACATCCGCAGAGTCTTGAGGAGCGAGGAGTTCAGCGCCCTTTCCGCTGAACAATGCGCGTGTGCGGTATCAATCGCATGTCATTAACGCACGCAAGGTCGGGAACTGGACTTTCCTTTTTCCAACACACATCGACATGCAAACGGTTGGTCTTTCCTTCCTCTGTCTCAAGTTTGGAACGGGATTGTGGCGTGTTTTCCAATTCCACCTCCGCTTTCATTCATACGCTTCAACCCCATTTACGAGGCTGACACAGGAGTGTGGATGGTGACGTACAGTATCCTACTCGCAGACAATAGGTCGCAAATTTGAATCCCGTCTCTTGCATTTGGAGCTGTCGTTATTATATTCATCCATTTTGTGATTGTCTTGCAACAAGACAACAGTGTCAAAAGGACATAACATGTAGGCATACATCAGATTATGTCTTCAGAGACGTCTCAACAGCAGAGCGTTTGCGTTTTCATCTCAATGGGGCCGTGTACCATAATTTTTATTGCCGGATCTGATAGAGTTTGTAAAATAAAAAGACCCGTATTTTTCCATTTTTTGATCCGTCAATTATTTCTCGAGCTATAATTGTCGAAAAACGGATGTTTTTAACCCTTTCGGAAAAGTGGGCGAGGTGCAACCTCTGACGTCATTGACTTCATCCAATCACTACTGAGCCTGCGAAGCTACTTCGCCTTATCACAATGGGGGGGACACAGATGACTCCACCAATAGGAGCGATTGCGACAGGATCTGTGCGAGCAGGTCTTCCGAGAACCCCCTTCCCCTAAAAGCAGTCAAGGATGGGAGGAAAATGACGTCAATGTTATCAAAGCAGCTTTTTCGTTCGGCGTCACCTTTTGCTTATTTTAATTTTGTATTTATTAGTGAATGGTTGTTGTTGGAAGATTAATTTTTTCCACTAAAATTCGTTTTTCGTTTCCATCTAACAATTTCGTGTGCAAAATTGCGATTTCGGTTCCGAGTAAACACTCCCATTCCTTAATAAAGGTAGTTGTTTCAGGCTTGATTTAGTGGAATATCATAGCGAAAGAAAAATACTGGCAATTTTCCACAGGAATAAAGATATTTATTTGACCGGTTTCGGTGCACAACACCATCTTCAGGTCAACACCAACCTGAAGATGGTGTTGTACACCGAAACCGGTCACGTAAATATCTTTATTCTTGTGGAAAATTGCCAGTATTTTTCTTTCACCCCCATTCCTTTATACCGAGACTTACATCCTCCACAGTCTTCCAAATCTTCCCTCATTTTTAAAGTGTTTCCCTGATCATCCGCTAGTTTTTTTTCCTATTTTCAATGGGGTGTAAAAAAATGGTGGTGAATATTTTCTGGCCTTGTAGCCAGGTTCATAATTCGTCCGCTAGGCAACCCAAAGTTTGCGAAATTGAATTCCCCCTTGGATATGGATGTCCTGTTTTTTTCTTAGAATTAAACTTAAAAGTAAGTAAGGTTAGACCTTATTATATAAACTTAGCAGAAGGAGCACTTCAAAACTTAAATCTATCACTGTGATTAGATCAATTTACGATCTTCTTCTATTCTCCATTTGTAAAAATAAAAACTTATTTACCAATAAAATACTGTTTGCAGAGGGAACAGTCATGGCCGTTATAATTAACAGTTTTAAGCGACTAGAGCTAATTTAAAGACGGTAAATTGCTTATTTAACCACTGATTTCGGAAATCAAGCCACCAAAATTGCCAATTTAATGTAGCCCCTCACATGATTATGTAGATGTAGATGATTGGGGTGATCACATATTACATTTAGCATTTCTGCTGGTCTGGATGCGAGTTTAATATCTCAATAAGGTCATTCTGCGGACTGGAATCACGGATGTATCTTTCGCGTTTTCGCCATATTTATCGTTAACGCTTATCCATAGAGTAGCGCAGGGTTAACAATAACCGTCTATAAAATTCGCTCCACTGTTTGTGATAAGCGATTTGAAGTACCTACTGTGCGAAAAATAAATTACGGAGATCACGTTCTCTCTGGCATGAGTTAAATCAAAAAATAACGCTAACGCTAGCGCACCACTTATGAAGATCCATGATCGAGGCCGAGCTGGTAACACAGGCTCTTTCCTTGAATATAGAATTAACTGTTGAACACTAATGGTGATTTCTCCTTGAAATTAGCACGCATCGCTGTCTATCGTGCATCGGTTAATTCTAGAGTTTCTTAAAATGTTTTCAAATTTATGATCTCGATTCAGCAATCAGATAGAGACGTTAGCAAAAATTTCGAATTAGAATTAATGAGCACAAAGATAAATTACTCGTACGCCCTTAATTAAAGCCGGTGTCTCGCGACGCCCGCTGTGGCTAGGGGAATCTTCGATGGCCCTATGGAAGCACTCTTCTCTCCAATGATGGCACCGGAATTAGTACATTGCGGGGTGTGAAATCGGTATCAACAGGGTAGCTACTGGTGGTGGAAAGAAAGACACTCACGCGTCAACCACTGTAAGAGAGAGCGTGGAAAAACAGCTTTCCGCTAAAAAAATTAGTTCCGCCATATTTATCCTCTCCCGTGTCTTTGCCCGTCAATTTCAGCGACTGTGGTTGGTTGTTAGATCTTGACGACTCTATTGTCCTTGAAAGTAGGTTTGGCCGATGACTTTCTAAATCTGTTTTGGAATCATAGTCATTTTGTGTCATTTGTGCGCTCAGCCAAGTGGAACGTGCTGGCGGGTAAATCTCAGTGCAGTACCCGAAGGTTAGTCTGGCTGTTGAGGTTAGAATTCACCGAGTGCTAAGCCCAGAAGGGTGCGAAATTCACACGCATACAGTGACTACTCCTGCCCTTGCCTCCTGATTATTTTCCTAAACAATTCTGAAATCCAGAAATCACACTGCTCGATTTGACTGGACTTGTACAAAATCACATCTTCCAGATTTTTCCCCCTTACCGTCGGGCCAGGGTACCACGCTCGAACCATTGGATTACTCTGGCATCAATCCCGGGATATAACTCCAGTTATTCAAATTAGTTAACATTCCCATTATTCTTGATTCGAAACCTTGCAAAGATTCATACGTTCACGATACCTGAAATTATCGTGAACATTTCGCCCTGATGGAATATTTTATTGCCGTTGTTTAGGCCAATGTTTCCACTTCGTAACGTCCCATCCGACAGACGGAGTATTGGTTTCGAAGAGCTCTCCGCGTAGCACCCAAGGAGGAATCGGTAAATCACTGAAAAATCTTCTAACACTGGGATTCAAACCCGGGCTCTCGATTGGAAGATCGGAGGCAGCACTCCAGCCACCGCACCAGCCCGATACTCTTACTTTTTTAAACTGTTGTAAATATTATCTAAATGCTATTGACCATTTATTTTATACTCTATCTGGAGTTGACTGTTATTTAAGGGCTTTTAGCTGTTTTTTCTTCTGTTTTATGGAGTTTTTTAATTAGAAAATAAAAAAATTGGGTACAAGTTGAAATGGGGGATCGGGTCAGTTGAGTGGCTAAAACCCAGCGTTCCCGTCCTGAGGGCCCGGGAGTCGAATCCCACTTGAGGTATAATTTTCATTGTTATACCAGTCCCTACTTGGGTAATGTGTGGAGAGCACTTCGAGGTCAGTTCTCCGTCCGTCGGATGGGACGTTTAGCCATGAGCTCTTTGGTGCTTTTCGTTAATAGTAAGCTAATTCCGAAGCCAGGTTTCAATCTATCCTTCCTCCGTTCCCTGCAAAATTCCTACTCTCATCTAATCATGTAAATAGTGGACATGTTTTACCTGCCGGTCGCCTCCCCCGGTGAGCAACTGCTACTAAATGATATTTTGTGGGAAATAAAGTGCTTCGTATGCATAACAATGATGGAGGTGAGGCTTAGGATATAACCTCCGGAAGCATTTTCGCCCCATGTTTATACCCATGATTAGCCACTCAATTTATGGTCCTCTGTTCCGAGTTTAGGTGAATAAAGGTATAAAACAGATTCTGGCAAGCTTCGCTCACCTGTTGCCATCAAAAGTGAAATAAACCATTACCGTTGGATGAAGCGTCTGTCAGTTGCAGTCAAGTAACCTCTCAGGAGCCCTCCACAATACGCCAAAGCCGCTCATGACCTCCACATTGCTCTTCTCACGCAAAAGCCATCATTGTGAGGAGAATCCCGATAAAGCGTTAATAAAGCGGTTGTCGCAAAAGCTGTGTCATTGTCTAGAATCTCAGAGTTTCTTAGACCTTGATTTTCATTTTTCATAGGGACTACGGAAAGAATAGCGGGCCGAGAAGGGAATGCCACTTGATCGCAATAGGTTCACAGCGTGAGGTTTCAAGTATGGGTGGGATTAAAGTTTCCTGTGGAAGAGAAGATTGGGAAAAGCCCTCTAGTTTGTCATTCGCTTTTCAAATAGTGTGGGGTCGACGTTTCGGTGGAAATCTTATTTATGTTCCAGGCAGCGGCGTCGGAAGTGGGGGGCAGGAGGGGTCCAATCCCCCCTCCCCTCCCCCCCCCATAATTTGCCCTGGGCCCTTATAGTACAATCAGGTACTTTCTGACACACATTCTCACACCGTAATATGCTCTTTTATCGAAATTCTAGTCTCTAACCCCTCCTATCCGCAAAAAATGCGGGTCTTTTTCTTAGATACTGGACCCTTCTCTTAGATTCCGGGCCCGTTTCTTAGGTGCCGGGCCCTTTTCTTAGGAGCCGGGCCCTTTTCAAGGTTGCCCCCCCTAGTGAAAATAGTTCCGACGCCCATGGTTCAAGGTCATAAAATCACAGCAGTACTTCAAATAGCCCCTAGTGATTGCCAAACGATTTCATGCTGCGCATTAAGTTTTTCCATACAAGTGTGGCATCCGCGTAAAGTCTCTCGCAACGCAATTCAGGGTTATGTTTATTGTCAATTTAAACGCGCAACATCATTATCTCAGTGTGGAAATAATGGCTTTGCGTAATCCGATTTGCCCATCTCCACACTTTTTCTACCACTCATCTAATGCTTAGACTTGCGTTATTCTAGGAGAATGTGACACTTCCTCTGTCAAGAGCCGAGTGCGATGGGGTGGTGACCTTCCACCCTGCTGTCGTCAGTCGATTTAATTTATAGGTACGCATTGTATCCTGGGTTGCATCTCATTTCAGTTCCAATACACCTCTTTGGTCTATGGAAGAATATGTGATTGAATTCACATCAGTTGCTTTCGAAGGTCACTCCTGACCAAAAGCGCGAAGTATAAATTCTATTTTTATCGACAATATACTCAAAACAGCACATTTGTGGATGTAGCTGGTCTGGTGAGTAGAGTTCTGATATTCCTTCCTGAAGGCCCGGGTTCCAATTTCGGCTGTATCATTGATTTCATAGGAATTCATGAATTTCAATACCAGTTCCTACTTGAGTGCTGTGTGGAGAATTCTTCGAGTACAGTACTTCGTCCGTCGATTGGACGCTAAACCGTGGATCTCTTGGCGCCTTTCATTAAGAGTAGGTTAATGACAATACTAGGTTTCACTCCACCCTTCCACCTTCCTTTGTTCCTGAAAATTTCTGCCTAGCAGATTTCCACCTGTTGTAAATAGTGCAGATTAACTCAACTGCCGGTCACCTTCCATAAGTAATTACTGCTAGTAGGTACTACAGCGCCTCCGTTTCATATTAATTTATCAGTCTGCCAGGTTCTGTTCGACAATTCACTAATCCCGAGAACATCCATTAATCCCAGTCAGAATGCAAGGAAAAAAAGAAATTAAATTGCTTGCCAAGGAGAAAACGACAGGAACGTCTTATTGAGACATTCACACGCGAAACCCGATCATTTGATATTTTTCCAAGTGCTTTAGATAAATTAGTCACTTAAGTTTCTTCATTCCGTGTGGATTTCTGTGAGCTTTGAAAGGATCTATTACTCTCACACTTAAATGAATACCTACCTATCAACAGAGTAACCTGCAAGCCACCTCCAGGGTGTAAGACAGGGAGGGAATAATAGCCAAACATGAACTACAAACTTGCAGCTTATTGGTAATATCATCATCATAGGTCAACAATTCTAGGATTGGTTTGACGCAGCCCTCCACTCGATTCTTCTATCTGCCAACCTCTTCATATTGAGGTAACTCCTCTCTTTTTCACCTTCACAACTTGCTCCATATATCTCATACGAGGCCTGCCTTTTCCATTCTTCCCGTCCACTTTTCCGTCGACGATTGTCTTCATCAGGCCGTCGCACAGTGGGCCGGATCGCGAGATACTTGGCCAAAAACACTAAAAACTTTTTTTTCTTGACAGTACTTTGAAATGGCTTAAGTTAAAGATAAATGTCCAGTGCATACTTTGCACTGAAAATTTTCAACAGGAATCTTTAGTTTATTCCATAATTACAGCCGTAATATGGGGATAGAATAAAATCGCGAATGGAGCGTCGCGACGTAATGTTTAGACAAACGCGTAAGGCGGAATTACTACTCGATAATCCATAAATATTTTAACTGTAAAACCATCTATGAATGTTGCAGGAACTCTGCATGGAGTTACCACACAGAAATGTTTAATATATTTTGCGCTATACAACTATTATTATGGAGAGTACAGTTTTCAATAATTACGCTTATTCTTTTAGAGCTATAAAAAAAAACCTGCTAGAAGCAGCGGTATTGTCTATGTCAATTGGTGAGTTGTGATGTTATTTATGAGGCCACAAAAATTCATCTGCGGATACTTGCGGACCCACGAGACATTGTTTATTTTCTCCTGGAGAGCCCAAGCCGGCTGGCCCCTAACACGCCCGGCCGCCGCGCCGGCTAGTCGCGCGTTTGGGTTATGGTCTCACGAAGGTTTTAATTTTCTAGGCGCGTCTGGTCAGTGTTACAGGGAAATGTTTACAAACTCTAATTTCATGGAAGCTTTGCTTCTCCGTTGCCTCACAATCAGTTGCTTCCCAGCATTTGTACGGCAAAGTTGGGTGATATCTCGAAGTCTTGTGCGGTCAAACCTTATTCCCAAAGTGCAACGATGTTTACAATCAAGCGTTTAGAACTTTTTAAATTATTAACTTCAAACCCTAAGGTTAATTGGTCCGTAAGATTTCGGCAAGCATGCTCATTTGTTGAAAACGCATTAAATTTACGTAAGGAGGAAAACCAATCCATCAGGAAGATCATCATTGCATCTGTGCGCAGACAGTGTGGTCATTTGAAGAGGAAATGGGAAGAGTGCCATCGAAAAGAAGAAGTGTTTTTTAGGAAGTATGAGGCATGGTTGGACTGCATCATATCCTTCCAACAACCAAGTGCTACTCCATGCAGCACGAAAGGTACATAATAATTTTAACACTTTGGAATTTGAATAGAGAATATTAGGTCCACTACCGTATTTCAATGGTTACTCAGTCAGGCGTGCTCATAAACGTATTTTGAATTGTTCTACAGATACCTCGTCGAACGTACTGTTTTAACAAAAATATCAACGTTATAAAGAACAATTATGAAGGGATTTAATGAGGCAAACGGTTTACCTGTTTATTTGACGCAAATAAATTTAACTGTTGTTCTAAACACGTTTCCCCGTGTTTACCTTTTCTGTAAAAGAAATAAATCGGAAAAACTAGTGAAAACCGCATTCAAAATCAAAAGATAACGTATAAGTCGTTAAGTCATAAGGGTCACAGGGAAAAAACTATTTGCAGTTATCTTGAGAGAAGGCATGTTAGACGTGAGGAGATCGTATTATTGTGAAAATAAAAATTGAAAAATAGGAGAGGAAAATGTGATCCACTGTGCCAACATAAGGGCACTTATTTAAGTTCATTACGAATGTGGAGATGAATTTATTTTCTTTTCTTATGTATGCACTCTTCTTTTCATGTCACTATTAAACCCAGACCTTATGCGTGGACGGCCAAGAAAATTATTTCAAGAAAGTAGTAACCGTTCCAAACGGAGAAGAGCGAAAAAGATTAGAACCTCTTTTGAGGAGGAAGAACTTACTTTGGCCACCACTATGAATTTGAGGTCATGCGGCAATGAAGCTGCAGCAAAATTATTTACAGAAATAACAACAACTTCACCAGGTCGTGCATGTAAAATAATATCCCATTGGAAAAAATCTAAAACAAGTCACCCGAGGCAATATACAGCCGAAGAAGCTTTATTCTTAATTATTAATAGCAACTTGTCGAAAAGACAATACCTCTCTTTCGGAAGGGTGCAAAGAAGCTCGGACATGACCTTTACCCTTCTTACCATTCCATTTCTGTGGCCAAGAAAGAAGCTTACCCAGGGGGAATATCAATAACTGAAAAGAAATGCGAAGTAAGTCTGCAGTCACTTCTCCACCACACATGCAAACGACTTGTAGACGTTTTACAGCTCCAATCTTCCCATGATGAAGATCAAAATTACAACTTGATAATTAAGTGGGGATTTGATGGGAGCTCTGGGCACTCCATGTATAAACAGAAGTGGTCAGAAACCGAAGTAAGCGATGAAAGCCTCTTTGCCACTTCAATTGTTCCCTTGCGTCTGGTTCATGTAGCCAAAAAAGACTTCATCTGGAAAAATCCTCGACCGTCATCTCCCCGTTTCTGCAGGCCTGTGAGGTTGCAATGGATTTCGGAGACAGATGAAATTTCAAAAGCAGAGGAGCAATTTATCAGTCAGCAAATCAAACATCTAGAGCCTTTCATTTTGGGAAACATACGTATATCTTTTCAGATGCGCCTCACCATGATTGACGGAAAGGTAAACTTACTGATGACGTACAACAACTTTATTGAAATTTCCGTCTTTAAGCCGAAATGCAAAGTAGCTCATTAAATATTATATGTTGAAAATAATTTGTAAATTTTTAAATTTTAATTACAGCAATAACATGTATACTCATTGTAGTTGGTACAGATACATATGTTCATATTATTTTTTTTAGGTTTGCAATGCATTAACGGAGTGCTCAAGTATGGCATGTAGTATTTGCAATGCAAAAATTTCAAAGATGAACAACATCGAGGAAATGAAAGAGAGAAAAGTGAATGCCACAGCCATTTCGTTTGGCTTTTCAGTGCTGCATGCATACATTCGTTTCTTTGAATGCTTGCTGCATATCTCCTACAGATTAGAATTCAAGAAATGGAAGGTATGAGCATCTTCCCATATTTTTTGCTCGCTATTTCTTACGTTCTAAAGTAAATTAAGTATTTAGCATTGTTTCATATAGGTCTATCTTAAAAACGAACTCCATTTCTATAGTTTTTTTTTCAATTACAAATATTTCATTAGTTACTAAATACGTATCGTAAATTACGACTAAATGTCCAATATAAAAATATATCCAAAATTAATCCACTGCACGATTGATTGAATGTTGTCTTACTGTCTAACTCAATTGAATAAGGCATTGGATAAAGCTGTCTCACACACTCCGTATGATGCATAAATGCTCTTCAATTTTTAGGCAAAGAAAAGGGATGGAACCCAAGCAATGATGCTAGCTCGTAAGAAGTTTATACAAAAAGAGTTTTTGCAGACCCTTGGCTTACGGGTTGACATGCCAAAGCCAGGCTTCGGTTCGTCGAATGACGGAAACACCGCAAGACGATTCTTTCACTGCAAAACTGAATCAGCGAAAATAACCGGTAATTCAATTAAATGAGTGAGTAAAATGGATATTAAAATAGCATGGATATATAAATATTTGTGGTTTCGTATTTTTAGGTATATCAGAGGAACTAATAGATAAATTCTCCAATATATTGAACACAATCTCTTGCGGCTATGCCATCAGCTCTGATAATTTTGAGAATTATTGCTTGAGGACAGCTGAACTATATATAAAATTATATCCCTGGTTCTACATGCCTCCTTCCGTTCACAAAATTTTGATCCACGGAGCATTAGTAGTGCGTGAAGCAATATTGCCCATTGGACAACTTTCAGAAGAAGCCCTTGAATCAAGACATAAAGACTGCAAGAGATTCCGCAGAGACCATAGTCGGAAAAATTCGAGGATAGACTCAAATTCCGATGTTTTTCATCGTCTGCTTTTGACTTCTGATCCTCTAATATCATCCACCGGAGAACTTCCTCGGCCAAAGAAACGGACTTTGCCGATAGCTGTTCGGGAAATGATTGATGATGCAGATTTATCCGAGGAATCTGACGAGTCTCAAGAAGCTGAAGAAAGCGATTCTTTCGCTGACGACTGATTCTCAGCGTTAGCATGTAAAATTTAAATTGGAAACATTTAACTTTAGAGAGTGTAATACTCCTAATTAATCAATTTTTACGCATGCATGCTAACATGATGGTATTTTTTGGTATTCATCTTTTTCATTTCCCTTGAAAGAATTTAAAGGAAGCAAAACTGAATGAAAATGTTAACATATTGAGTGTTGCCAAACTTTTTTCTGACTCCCTGTAATATCCGTTGTTCACATTTACTGCTTGATAATTTCCTCACTTTTTAAATACGCTAAATAGTTAATAATAGGTCCGATTGCAATAATGATACATTACAAGAACCTAGGCCCAAACTCAACCGAGAAACTACAACTTACTTGGGAGAAACATTAAGTTCTTCTTCAGAGACTTTCAAGATATTCTACTTTATGTCGGCCATTTTGTTTTCGCGAAAATTAAAATTTTGACTTCAGATTCATAATTAGGGTCCCAAAAAAACCCGTAATACCAAGTTTCATCAAAATCGAACAATTATTTCTATTTTTGGCCAAGTTTGTCCAATTCCGGACCACTGTGCGTCGTGTCTTAAGATGCGGCCTATTAAGTTGTCCCGTCTTCTTTTTAAGGTTTTCAGTAGACTTCTCTTTTCTCCCACCCTTCTTCACGAGACTTCGTCACTCGATAGAACCATTTTTTCTTCATCCATCTTCGGTAGCACCACATTTCAAATGCTTCCAGCCTGGACTTCTCTGCCGCTGTTATTGTCCATTGGTAATATATTACCTCATTAACGGTGCATGTTCACTGTGCTCTCAACAGGAGCTTGTAATTAAATTATTCTTATCTAGGTAGGAATAATTCTCTTCAGGCGTATTTTAAAAGTATCGATTCATCATTTCCTTTAGATACATTAGGGGATACATCCGTTAAGATTAATTACTGGCATTTGGAGGTTCATAAGTTAGGTAAATATACCTAGCAACAATGTAAGTAATTAAAGTAGGCCTTAACCTAGGCACTTTGCACCTAAAAATGGCTACTTTGTGACGTTATACGTACAGCAATCCACTAAAAACATAAATTATTAATTCTTGAAGATGAAATGCAATCGCCGCTTTTGTATTGCCTTTTCGATAGAGTTCAACTACATCAATCCTTAATCCAAAGAACTGATTCGGACCTTACTTAATTGAATATACCTCGCCAAAATGAAAAATCAGTGACTTGCGTCTTTGTCTCCACTTGCTATTTACCCTTAGATTCAATTACTGACTGTATTTTCAGGTCTTGCTTTTAAGATGGCAATTGGTTTCTGAAATCATGTCCTGGCAGCAAGCCAGTTTGAAGAAAATACTGGGTTATTGATTTTTAATCCACTCTTAATTGATATTACTTCATAAGTAAGAAGATAATGATAGGATATTTTATACAGTAATTTTATACATCATTTACTCCCGTCTTAAACTAAGAAATAGCAAGATAAAATTTATATTCTTCCTACTCCTTCCTATCCTTCAAAAGACGGGATCGAAGCACTGGAGGTGAAGTCCGTTGTATCAAGTCATTTCGCGGCATTATCAAATATGCTGTCCGTGAATTGACGTAATCGGATAAGATAATGCTTTGGTTAGCAAATACGCCCACCTAAAAGTATTTTGTCTCGCAACAGCGAAAAACCTATAGCTTTGACTGGAACATTTTTCTCGAACCAATTACCAGAGCTGTAGAAAGCGCAGCGAAATATTCCTGGCGCGTGCTTGTATCGTAAGAAAATTTATAAAATCCTTCGATCGTAACAGAACACGACACAGCAGTGGGGGATTAATGTCCTCTAAGAAATCAAACGTATATCGGAGTTGCACAATTTGGGAATAATTCCTGAACTCAGATCACCTCCGCGGAGTTAACTTTTTGTTTATTATAAAAAAATGCATTGAGCTGCACTTGTCGATATAAGAGGACTAAACCTCATTTATTACTTCGGGTGTTAAAATATTTCGCCACTTTTTCACATTGCTAAGAATACTTTTAAAAAAGACAGAATTATTCGTAAATTAGGAGTATGAAAATTAACAGAAATAACGAACACAGAAAATGGCTCTTCTCGGATATATTATTTAAATAACCGATTTCCCTATTTTTTTATGTGCACATGGTGAACGTTGGTTTTTGAGAGATTCTTTTCAGTAAGTATTTGGCACAGTAGTAAGGAGGCTCAGAAAATAGTGTGCCCTATCTTATGACAGAAATTAATGTTTTTTGTGACTGCTGAAAATTAAAAGAAATGTGAGATGTGAAATTAGAAATGAAAAATCCATAATTAAAACAAATTTGCCATATTGTGGTAGCAATAGCAGGAGAGCTGACGAATGCTGGCTTACTCTAGTCATTTCGATATAAGCATACGATGTAGTTGTATCTTGTAAACCTCGTTGAAGTATTAGTTATTCAGGGAAGGATCTACGGCTAAGACTATTAACGTCAATTAAGATTGGTGTATAATTGGGTCACTTAGTGTCCAACCCGAAGGTTGATAGGCGAGGGTGGAGCCCACTTGTACCAATAGCCATTGGCGTTTCAAAGTCAATGATTCAAGGTAGGGGGGTCAGTTCCTTTCTCTGGGCCACCTGCGATTTCCCACAACGTTCTGACACTCAGAACTAACCTAAACCTCACTCGCCTGAAATGATATCGCGAGGATTTTAGGTTAGGGTGATCATAGAGGCTTCACCCGGATTTGAACCCGGAAACCTCCGGTCTGCTGCTTGTCCAGCACTCTACTCACTAGCCCGCCATGACTCCTGAATAATTGTGTAGAGGTGGCAATTGTTATGCTAACGAAGGAAGGATGGAGTCGTATCCGGCGCCGGCTTTATCCTGCACTTAATTAACGAAAGTCACCACGGGGTCCACAGTGTAACGTCCTATCCAACTGACTGATAGATTATCTCTACACGGTACTCAAGTTAGGACCAGTACATCAGTGGAGTACCTCTGCAACTACTCTAATCCGAAACCGGGTCCTCAGGATAAGGAGCCACAAAGTTGATGTCCCCTCATAATGTCTCTTAGACACTGAAATCGATTGGTAGAATTATAACTAAAGTGGAGTTGCACAAAGTTATTTTCTTTTGCCTGTTTCAACTTCGATTACAAAAGTGAGCACGATTTTTTTCGACAGTCTTTTGTTGTTCAGCTCTCGTTGTTTTTTTCCCTGTGGACTTCTTTCACTAGTGTGCCTATGCGTACTAACTATATGAAGGTTATTCGAGGTCAGTTTGAGGTGAATTTGTTTCTAAGTAGATTTATGCACCGAGAACCTAATGTGAACGCCGGTGTTTACGGAGAAAAAATCATTTAAAGCACATCCATTGAGTGCATAGTCAACCACCTCAAGGGTATGTGGCAGGTGGTACTTAATTACCAGGTATGTAATGCTCATGTGCACGCAACAAATACACATGGTAATACTTTATTAGAGAAGTATTTTATTAATGCATCCAAAGTCACCTGTGGCTAAATAATTACTTTCGACGTACGAACAAAATAATAAATAATTGGTAAGTCATCATCAGAATGAATTAACAATCCATAATCGGTTTTCCCATAACTTTCCATTTAATTCTTCTATCAGATAGCCTCCCTCAATTTCCATAATTATTCCCTTTCTCATCCTTGACAACTTGCTCCATAATTCTTATGCTCTTTTTGCCATTCTTCCCATTAACTTTTCCTTCGATAATTGTATTTTTCAGGCCATCATGTCTCAAGATATGGCTAGTTAAGTTATTCCGTCTTCTTTTGTTAAGTTTTTATCAGACCTCTCTATCTTTCACTATTCTTAGGACGTCTTTTGTCACTGGGTCAATCCATTTTGCCATACAAATTTTACTGTAAAACCACATTTCGAACGTTTCCAGGCTTGAAATCGCTGCTGATGTTTTCATCCATGCCTCAATGTCGCAAAGAAACCTGCTCCAGATAAGTTCTGATGCTTTGTTCCCTTACTCCCTAGCTTGTATTTTTAGCTGTAACTATAGATTTTGCTTTCGGTAGAATTCCCATGTCTCCTGGGCTCTCCTGGCCCTCCTCCTATTTCCTTCTTGCTAATTATTCGGTTTCCCCGTAGGTAATAGCAATTCCATCTACAAACTTTGCTAAAATGCTTTATTTTTTAATCCTCTTCTCGCATACGTGAGTGCGGCCATAGTTTGAATCTTGAAAGATTATTAAAGAAGCTAAACGTAGCGAACTGAAAGGGGGCGTAACACTTTCTTGCCGCTTCGCTTGTTGCTCGTTTCGCTTCGCGAAACGGTAGCTACCGCGTCCACGCATATGCTGGGCCCCCGAACAATGCCCTCGGATCAAATGCGCGCCCGAGGCAAGAAGCTTGTTTACCACCTGCGTCGTGGCGTCGAGCGAAAGTGGAACGGCTTTGTGGGACTGTCCCGCGGAAAGTGGAGCGCGGAGCGGGGCGGCCCCGAACGAGAGGAAAAAGAAGAAGAACGAATACCGAACGAACGAAGGAAAAGTGTTCCAGCTGTATTTTGAATTCGTTCTTATCATACTTTGAGCTCAAAAATCTTTAAATACCAACATTGTGTCTACCACAAGCCGAGAAGAGGCAAATCCAGGGCACCAGTTGTACATTCATATTATAGGTTTTCATGGTTATTTGTACATTTGCAGACTGGAAAATAAATACCTTCTTGACTTGTATGGGAAACCATCGCCGCCAACCTCCCAAGACTGTAAGCAAGGAATAAGATCGTTTCAAATGCCCTAATTTCACAAATCACTCCTTCTGAAGACGATCGACAACTCGCCGACTTCATTACTTCTTAAGAAAAATTGAGCACTTATCTTTATTTGCAAAATCGTTTCCACAATGTTTTAGCCTGAGAATGGTTGCCCGTTGAGTAGAGAGTTGGGCTTTTAGTCCCGGATTTGAATCCGGAAGAGACCCTAGAGGATGTCCGGCCTAACCCAAGTTTTGTCAATTTTAGGGCAGCAGATATTTTTGGGGAACCACAATACATAACATTATTTTGTAACACCACAAACCACATACTCTTTTTTTTTCATTTGAAAAGGGTCTGGCCCCCTTTCCTTTATGAGTGAATTTCTCACGCCTTTGGACTTTGTACTTTGTGAGCTTCACCCTCACTAATCAAGCCAACCCTGAGTTGAATGCCACTTTGACGTTCAACCTTCTGTGACACCACAGGTGGCACAGGGAATAGATCTGGCCCCATTACTTTTACGCGTATATTTCATACGCCGTTGGGCTGCGTATATATTTATGGAGTTCCAACCTCACCAACTAGATCGACCTTCGTGTTGAGCAGTCATTTTCATCCGACTATGTGTTCCACTCAAGCAAACAAACCACCGACGCAAGATGACCATGACTTCCTGGTCCCTCAGCGAGTCAACACCCAATCAGCAGGGTGGAAACGTTTCGTTTGAGCACCTAATGTCCAACAAGTTCAGTATAATGATCACTATTAACGTGGATGTGTGTATCAACGAATTTGGGAGAATAACATTATCGGAAAATATCTCGAGGCGTACGTTCGTACACAGGAAACAGTTCGTTACGCCATCAAGTTTTCCTGCTGGCATACACTGAAAATCGAATTTCTCCACGGAAGATAGACTGCATAGGACAAATTCAGCAATTTCCTTCTACCTCAGCTGCCTAATGAGCTTTTTGCGACTGGCATGTTGGTTGTTTGATACGAATGCCTTTCCTGTTGTATATGCGGGGCTAATTGGGAATCATCATCTTAGACTTCGAGTGGTTTCGCTCAGCTCTCCGTTCCATTTTTCCATCGGTTAACCTCTATTATTTTATAACTCTCCTCTTATTCATTCTTCACCACTTGTTCCGTGTATCTCATTTGAAGCCTTCGTTTTCCAATATCCCCATTCGTTTTTCCCTGCACAGCTGTCTTCATCAGCCATCATGTCTCAAGATTTGGAATATTAGATAGCCCAGTCTTCTTTTATGAATAATAATCAGGCTTCTATTTTCTCCTACTCTTCGTAGAATTTCTTTTTCTAGTCGGTTTATCCGCTTTACCTTCATGATTCTTTAGTAACACCAAATTTTGGTTAATTCCACCACTCTTAAGCAATAGTAATGTAACGTTCCTGAGATTCCCATTATGTGGAAAGTATATGTCAATTACGAAGTAGGTAGATATCGTAGACATCTAGAGGAGGAGATTGAAAATCCCTCAAGGTAAAGCAGCCTAAATATAGGACCATCGTTCTACGAAATCAGGTATTGATTCGTATTAGCAGGAGAATATGATTCTGGGAGGAAACTGGTTACCATTATGCTGAGTGGAAAATAAAAGTTTTTACTCGGTACACTAATACGGATCCTAGATTCATTTCGGTTGGTAGTCCTGGGATCATGAAGGCAATAGCTCAAAACCATTGCTCATGGATTCCTACAAAATTGGTTTGACCCAGCTCTCCACTCTAATCTGCTATCCACTAACCCTTTCATATTTAGATAATTTTTCCCTTTTACATCCTTCATCACTTGACCCATGTATCTTATGTGAGGTCTTCCTTTTCCATTCTCCCCATGCACTTTTAATTCGCTTTCTTCATCAGACCATTATGGTTCAAAAAATGGCCGATTAGCTTTCTCATCTTCTCTTCTAATTTTTCATAATACTCAACTTTTCTCCCCTTTTTTATACCTTCCATGTTCCTCTTTAGGACCACAGACTGATTGCATCCAGTCTTTACTCTTCTTTGCAAAAGTTACCGTCCATCGTTACGAAAGTGAAGTGGATTTTAGGCAGCTACATTTTCACACACCTTTCCTTTATCTACTACATTTAAAAC